>OW386285.2:26777919-36777919 GCA_936432065.2 Rutpela maculata | reverse complement strand
TGTTGTTTTTGATCGTTATTTATTTGTGGTATTTCAGACATACCACAAAGCACCTACACCATGAACTTTGTACATCAAATTTTTTACTCTTTGCCAATACGAAAATGACATGGCATTTATTTGATTGGCACATTTTTAAAACCGTAAATTTCGAGAATACATTTTCATATCATAGTGCCAGTGATCAAATTGTGAGTAACTTTCAAAATATTTGTTCGGACGTCTGTCCGTACGTCCGTCACGGTTTTTTATAAACACGATAAGTAAACAAAGAAAGTGTAATCGTTTTGAAATTTGGATGATAAGTTAGTGTTCGTTGAAGGAAGAACTCTGTTGTTCTTGAAAAAAATCGATCAATAAATATAAAAGTTATGACATATTTTATGTACCTGAAGAGTGCTACAACCTGATAATATTCTACAAAACAAAAATGCTGCATGATATCCTGATAAACGACTCGCTAACCAATCTGGCATCATCGGGTGATGACAAACATAGCAATCATACAAACAAATGTATTTTCAAAAATTGAAAAGAATATCAAATAGAATGTTTAAAGATCATATAAAATCAATAAACTGGCAAAGAGTGTAATGTTTATATCTAGTTTTATTCTATAGAAAGAAACGTTTGGGGCTTTAACGACTTACAAAACGTAAATGAAGGCGAGATGGATGCATTATTTGCAGAAATTCCTTCTGACGGAGAATCTGTTGATGAATTTGATGACGAAGAGGATGAGGAAAATGCTGCTGCTCCCATAGATATGGAGGACTATATAGAGGAAATTATCGACGATGTGTTCTATGTAGTAACCGAGGTCATCAAGGAAGATATAAATGGGCTTGTGATACTTGTGGCGTAGCATTATGCATGTCCGACAAAAAAAACTGTTTTCAGAATGTTCATAAAAAAAATTAATGTTGCTTGTTCTGTAGCTTAGTGGTATATCTGATATACTACCATTTTTTGAAAAAACTGGTGAAATAAAAATTCTGAAAAAAATACACATTACGTCTTTATTCATTTTCTATTTAGTGTACTTAAAATCATACATGAGAAACGACAATTTCTAAATGCTGCCCGCAAAGGGTTAATATAGGAAAAATGACAGCGAGTCGCCTCCGAACGACTTTTTGGCGAAATGGCGGTTTTCTCTATAGCTTTATTATTTGGAAAGCACTGCATTTGGCTTTCCTACCATCGCTTTGTATTGACCACTCAACGTATTCCTCCAAATTATGAGTCGCTGGGTGAATCCAAACTTGTTTTATGCGAGAAACCCGCCTTACCTATATTCACTGATTTTTTGCCAATTTTTGCTTATAGGCGCTACGCCGCTTTTACTAAATTCGTCGGTTTCACCTTTTTTGATATAATGCCTTGTTAAAATTGTATTGTCAGTCTTTAGAACGTGGTATATAATGACGGTACTTCCATGGTCAATGTCTTCGGCGGAGGAAATAAAGTTGAAAATATTATGAATATCTTCAAAGTACTTTTTTGGCGTACTTTTCAAAAAGTATGTGATTCATTTTTCCATGACCACCATATACTTTCACTCTCATATCCTGGACCAAAATATATTTTCCTAAGTAAAAATTCCGTGTTTCTTCGAATTTTTACCCGGTTGTGCCTAATGTCTTATCGAACTCATAACGGTCCTTTTGGACTAGTTTGTGGCTCTGAAGTCTCTCAGACTCTTGAAAATGTCCTTAAATGAATTTTTTGCATAAGTCGAATTTTTATTTTGTCTTCGACCCAGGTCAATTCTGGAAGGTTCTGCAACATTAACAACGACAGATTCAAACTACCTGTGCAGTTTCTCAGCGAGGCTCATAGAAACGATACACTTAAAGTTTCTAATAAACTGCTCTTGTTTGTCATGAAAATAAAGCTACTACTATTGTGCAGTAGCCGTGTTATTCGGATTGCACAGAACTTCAGCTTCAAGATTTTTATTTCTGTTGTGAGAGAGTTAGTTGAAAAAACTTGAAACTTCATTTTGACCAAGCAAAAAAGCTGTTATTCATATGTCTACAGAATTTAAATTACATTCCTCAGTGTATAGTTATTTTCGATTGTTCTAAATTGCAAATTCCGCAACCAAATTCTACTAAAAATAGGATATTCCGGGTATCAACGGAATCATTATACAAGCTATAGTTTTCAGAGTTTCCAAGATATAAGACTTAAATTTGGCAGAGGTAATATATGCCAAAAACATCAAATTTCTCATAATTTGACACTTTTCCATCACTTCCGGATTCTTCGGAAATGACCTCAACTCTGAAATTTTAAATGGAACACCCTGTATATGTTTGCATTATTGGATTTCGGAGACGATTTTAAGTATGACTGCCTAGTTTTAAAAATTTTTTGAGACTACTTGATTTTTTTATTTTTGTTTTTGCATCTAGTGTATAGTGAATGCACTCAAATCAATCAAATGGACCAAAACAATAAGAGAGAAATTTAAACGTGAGATTTTTCGAATTGGTTTAGTAGCTGCGACAAATCAAAATTTCCTAAATCACTAATTTGTAATTACTTATGTCAACTTTCTTAAATTGCAACATCTTTTAAACACCCAGTAGTTACATACTAATTTTCACGACAAATCCATTGATACCTTCAAACCGAAAATCGGTTTGATATTAACCCAAATACACAAGTTCTTTGGTGGATAATAATTAAAATATCGAGGAAATACGTTTATCAAGTAAGTATGCCGTGTAAATTGAATAAAACTGGATTCAAAACATTCATTTTGTCAACAAAACAACGCTGCAGATAAAAGAAGTGTTATGTGGAAACAAAAAGAGATTTTTTTTTTTTAACTATTTAACGTCGGCCTATTTCCGCTACCAGGGCCTATCACCGACGCCAGGAGACGAGCTACCCCCAACCTGGAAATTTTGCCGAACCTCTTCCCTTAAGAAGAGTAGGGATCTTTTACTTGCCTAACATTTAATAGGCAAGAGACCGCCTGCTTTACATCCCCTCCGAAGGATGGTATATCCACTACGTAATCCTCGTCTGAAATTACGTAACTTCCGAGTATACACTGAGATACAAGCCTCTAGAAGGTGGGACGAGAACGCTGTATTTCCCAAGATGGAAGCCCATCCAAGTACTAACCGCGCTCGACGTTGCTTCAACGGAATATCGACTGATATTCACATTGAAGTCGCCTCTACGCTCGCCCCAAAAAGAGATTTGACGGATAATAAATAGTAGGTACGTGTGTATTGTTAAGTTAAGTTTGCTCTTTATCTTTATCTTTATCTTTAAATTTGGTGTTGTTTGTTAATTATTGTTTTTATACTCTTCGCAAAAACGAAGAGTATAGTATATTGTATTTAATCGGCACATTTCTAAATCAGTAAACATCACTTGTAGAGAAAAAAATTTCATATCATTATGTTAGTGAATAAATTCTGAACAACTTTCAAAATATCCGTCCGCCCGTCTGTCCGTCACGTTTCTTGTAAACACGATAACTTAAGAAAGAAAAGTCCGATTGTATTGAAATTTGGAAAGTAAGTTAGCGTTACCTAGAGGAAGAACTCTGTTGTTTTTGAAAAAAATTAATCAGTAAATAAAAAAGTTATTAATCATTTAATTTAAAAAAATATATATTTTCTTAATTTTTATCATTTGTACTTAAATAGAAATCTTGCGAAATTTTATTCTCTATATATTTTTTTTTTGTTTATACATTTTACTAATGTATATATTTTATAATAATATATCTAATTCGTTCAAATATAATAATAATAATAATAACATGTCTTTATTAACACGTTAACTGCGATAGAGAAATTTGTTGCCTCTCCAATATTGCGATACATGTCCTCAAAGATATGTAAGAAAACTGTACTAATATGCGATACATATCTCCGAGGATATGTAAACTATTTCGAGATTACTGCCCTCTAGATTAGAGTAGGCTGAATTATAAAAACTTTTAACGCTGGAATCTGTTACTTCGATAGTCAATTAATATGGTACTGCGGCCGTACATATCTCTGAGGACTAGAACCGCATATGAATGAGGAAATGAACAACTACAGTTTTAAGGTTTATTTGTGAGGAAACATTCGTAACAAATCAAATATTTTCAACCAATGTGTGATAATATATTATAATATGATATTTCAAATATGATCTGTATTAAAGCAAGGAAGGACAACAGCCCGGTTTCTTCGGACAATTGTCACAAAAGATGATTACACGCCGAACTTTCTTGTCCGCTTCCCGACTGGATAATGTTGCCCTCAGCTTATTATAGCACTCTCTGCAGGGTTTCCTTTTCTTTTTACCAGGTCCCTCTGGTTTGATAAAAGTATGTGTTCTTTTTTGTGCATTAGGTGTAATATCTTTTATATTCTCAGTAAGTTGCACGTTGCATCAATTCTTTTGATAATTGCTTCCGAAATTCAATTATACCTAATTTTGTATCAGATACCAGATTTATAGGGGATCTTTTGACCAATAAAGATTTATGGTAGGAACTGTTGTTACCAGTGTAAATCCTAAAAATTTGCTGATTTCAAGTTTATTGGTGTCAGTCCATGACTTAATCCTAGACTTATTTGATAGACGTTTGTTGAGTTTGTTTGAGTAACAATTTATTCAAGCAATTCATCATAAACAAAGTGCTTAAAAACGTCTTAAGACCTTTCATAATACAAATCAAAAGGAACGTTTGTAGGACTACCAATTATATCCCACTCTTCACTACCAACAGGTGTTGCTAGTGAAGAGTAGATATCCGTTTTATCCTCGTCAGAATCAAAATTAGTTTCGGTTTGAATACCACTATTAAAATCAAGGTTTAATTCCTCCTCCTCCAAATGTCCATCAGGGCGGGGTGGGAGTGGAGAAATCCCAAAAAAAAATTTTGATGAGTGGGGAGACAAATCCGAAAAAAAATTAATTATTTCGTTTCCCGAATAAATTCTTTAAATTAAGAGTCTAAAGTACAAAATAAGCCAGTAAAACTTCATACAAAAAATTAACTGACACAATGAAAGTAGCACTAACGAACTAACACTGACAACGCTGTACTGATGTCTGTTTTTCCGGTAGCTGATAGGTACATAAGTGCAGACTCACGTACCGACTTACTAAAACCTATACATATCCTCGAGGATATGTGCCGCAAGTGAACTATGTTTTTCTATTCATATGCATTACATAACCCTCGCGATATGTATTGTATTGTTTCTGATATGAATTCAGTAACTTCCGACGATTCTAAAGCTATATTTGAAGTGGTAAAATTCTAAGTATAAGTAGTTAAGTCTGGTTTCGCATGCTGGAAGGTTATATCAGATTTGTGGCGCGCACATCAAAATAATTCAATACATATCATGGGGGATATGTATCGCAGCTAACGTGTTAAGGGCGAAGTTAACCTTACATTTATGGTTCTCTAACACTTACTCGAATGATATATACCACAGACATTCAATTTTCGTAGTGATGTCTAACTGATGGTCGAATGGCTTAAACTTTGTCTGGCGGACTAAACAGACAAAATAAAAAATGTTGTACACAATGGTAATTAGGCCGGCAATCACATACGCGGCGCCGGTATGTGATTGCCAAACTAGATTTTCAGAAGACTTGTTATTACTTACTCAATTATGTACATATATAGGAAAGTACTCTACTATATGAATATAATACTCGAATGATATATACTACGGACGTTCAATTTTCGTAGTGATGTCTGATGGTCGAATGGCTTAAACTTTGTCTGGCGGACTAAACAGACAAAATAAAAAATGTTGTATACAATGGTGATTAGGCCGGCAATCACATAGCGGCGCCGGTATGGTGCAGCATCCCAGCCACGACAATGAGAAAACTTCGAGTTCTTGAACATAAATTTATGCGCCTCATCTTTGGTTTGGACAGGTACACCTCCCTCAGAGATCTATACGCAAATTGCCACGACATAACCCCACTAGCGGACTACGTCCAAGAAATTTCACAAAAATTCTATCAATTCAAACTATGCGATAGTCCGCTAACCCGCAACATAACTCGAAACAGACAGCAATACTTTTCGATATCAGACACCCTCTACCATACCAGGCGTTGCCTATTTTCCGGCAACTCCCTTAGCCAAACTTTCTTCTACCATAACTTATCTACCCTACTCTCTTTTCTCAACTTTGCAACTTTACAACCCCCTCTTCTTTATCTCTGTTCAATTTTGTTCTTGTCCTTTTTGTTTTTCTCCTTTTTGTTCTTTTGTCCATTTTGTTTCTAAATTCCGTCTGCCCGAAAATTCTCTAAAAATCCAAATATTTTAAACCACACCTTTTATCCACCACACTTTCCTGGCAGGAAGACCAGGGTGGAATTTCTTCGAACGGGTTTTTTCGTTGAGTTCTGTTATCCCGTGTCAGCAACCAAAATTCCAAAGTGTTCGTCTGTGCGCGAAACCGCTAGTTTTTTAAAGTGCTAATTTTAATTATTTTTTAAATATTTTTGGTACTATTATTGATCCAAATTGTTAATTTTAAGTTCTATTTTTTGGCAGGAGTTTTAACCTTTTACATTCAGCTTTAGCCAAACCGGACCTGCCCCGCCCAGCCCGACACCCACCACGACGTTGCGCGTCGTGGTTGTCTGGCTGGCTCCGGACCAGATTCCGGGGAGTTACATACATGTACCTCTAATTTTAATAAACTTGTTACTGCTTGCTTGCTTTGTCTGGCAATTCAGAGGTCTTGTGTTCGAATCCCGGACAGGGTGTTTTTTTCATTTTTTTTCATATATTTTTTTCATATGTTTTTTTTACAACAAAGTTGGTATCAGAAAATTTAGAATGTCCAAAAACTAACTTTATTTAAAAGAAAACTGCGAAAAGTACCCTATAGAATGTGTAACAATTATACAAAAAGCTCAGTAAATCGGCGAAGAGTATAATGCTTCCACTAGTTATTGTTTAA
Source organism: Rutpela maculata (assembly GCA_936432065.2). Taxonomy (NCBI): domain Eukaryota; kingdom Metazoa; phylum Arthropoda; class Insecta; order Coleoptera; family Cerambycidae; genus Rutpela; species Rutpela maculata. The sequence continues at coordinate 36,770,948 of OW386285.2, read as the reverse complement.
CATATATACAAGGGATGAAAAAGTGGACATGTTATTAATTTTTGGAGAATGCCAGAAAAAATCCAGGAACGTCGCACATAGTATATACACTGTGTCCCACTTTTCATGGAACCACCATCATAGGTCGCTCTTTTGATATTCGAATATTTTTAAATTTTAGTGGTGAATAGCGTGATCTAGCATGAAATGCGGAAAATAAAATGGTGTACTAGTCTTCAATGTGGGAAAGCCCCTGCAAAATTTTAGAGGGTTCTGAGGTAATTTAGTATATTAAATTATTAATAAATTTGCGAAGATACACTACTGATTTTGAGTAGGTCAGGAATAGGTCGACGACCTTACTGGTGAAAGAACGTATTGGAGTTGTTTATATTTCTTTGAGTTGTTTATATTTCCTTAATTGGCATAAAAAGTAAAGCCGGCCAGCGAGATCAAAGTGCCGCGTTTTTTGCTTTCGGTCGAACAATCGGGACACCGGCGTGTTATTGACCGGTTTAACTAAATATCTCGTATATCTGCTTGTCGTTCAGCATAAAGTCAATGTCTCTTCGATTTATTTCGCTATTTTTGTAGTGTGATTTGATTAAAAAAAAAGTCAGTTCTATCCTCTCCAGCTTTACTGTCAATAGTTTCATTCCGAAGTCTGATAAAGTGATATGGTTGTACCGCGTTACGTCAGATTAGCTAAAGTCATTGGCGACGCATTTCTACAAAAAAATAAGGTAATTTTTTTTAATTTTTCATTTTTTTAACTCCTTTTGGTGGGGACAACCTACTGTTAAATTTTCCGTATGTCATGGTAGATCTATATCTATAAAGTGAGACTTTAGACATTGCCACATTTGATTTTAGTCAAAGGCGCCCGACTCTAGGATGGAAATGTGGTCGATTTAAAAAAAAGCATTAGCGATTTTTTTAGAAAAAAAACTAGATATTCTTAATCGCCACCTTTAGAAATCCCTTTGTACAAGATTACATTGTAGTGTAAAGGTGTTTGAGATAGGGGCCGCCAAAAATACAATTTTTTCAACTAAAAAATAATTTTCAAATGAAAAAAATGTATTCTTCATTTTTTGTTCAGAATAATGTATTGTAGTAGTTTGAATTGATTTTACAACAAAATAATTATTTATTTAAACTCAAAAATCCTAATTCTTGCATACCTACCATTTTTCTAACAAATAATCTTCAATAAAGACCTAAGTAAGCCATGAAAACAAAAGTTGTTGCAGGTGTCAATTTATCGTTGAACGTAAATAACTTAATCAGTTAAAAATTTATGTGATTGCTGGTTTAATGTTAGATAATATGTGAAGCCTAAATTTTTGTGTAATAAATATGGTTCAGTGTTTCATAATGACATAAAAAGGTGGAGTTCATTCGTTTAGTCGGAGATAATACCAGACAAGCTGCTGTTGAATTTAATTTACGGCATCCTGACCGTCAGCCTCCCATTCGCCATAAATTGGTAGCCACCATCAATAACAGTTTTAACAGTACAGGAAATGTAAGTAAGTTAAGACCAAAGAATTATAATTTACAAAATTGACAAATTGATAACGAAGAACGCATTTTACAACATTTTAGAGAAAATTCAAGATATAGGCAAGTGCCATTAAACCCAATAAACAAATTGTTTTTTAATTGTCATTTCTACAGCAATTTTGTTTTATTGCCATTTTATTACATTTATAAAATTGCAATAAAACAAAATAGTTGTATAACATTTAAATTTTGCTTTTTGGGAACCTAAATATTAATAAGAACATGGTTTGGCGTTGCTAGAAGATGGTGATACAGGCAGAAGATTGGATTTCTGTTTTGGGCCCAGGGTGAATTTTAAACAATATAAATGTTCTAATTTATATTTACTAATGAGGTAACATTTACCCCCAATGGGGTAGTATCTTCCTAGAATTGTCGTTTTTGGGCTGACGAAAATCCCCACTGATTTATCAGTACTAAAAGGTAATATGTGTCAAAAGTTAACATTTGGTGTGGTTTATGGAATGACCAGATTATTGGGCGTTTGGGGAAACGTATTCAAATTTGTTGCATAATGATATTCAACCCTTTCTAAATAATCTGCCGCAAAATATCAGAAGAGATTTGTATTATCAACTTAATGGTGCACCGGCTCATAACGTTGCAAGGGGTTGGCTAAAAGACAATTTTCCAGGTAAGATGGTCTGGTTTAGGTCTAAGAAGTCAAGTGCAGAAGTTTTCCCCTAGGTCTCCGGACTTGTGGGGTCGTTTAAAAAATATAGTGTACAAGAGCAAACTACGTAGTTGAGAAGAGTTAGTGATCAGAATTAGATAGGCATGTGTTGATCATGTAGAAGAACGCACTACCGGGCATCAAAATGACGAGAGCACCAATTTATTTCTCAGGGGCGCCAGCCGCATGCTCTCCCGTTCTTCTACTCTCAGACGGGTTCGAGATAAGATACTTACCTTTAAAGTTCTCGTATCGTGGCGGTCCACGTACTAAAACACATTCGTGAGGACTTATTACTGCATAAGTTTGATGGCGTCCGATCAGTTCACAACTTACTTGCCCCTATGCAGTTGTTCAATATTAGCAAAATTACAACGATCCACCTACGAGCGACTTTTAGGCATAATTGATTTTTTTGGTTTTTATACACAAGACGTTTTCCTTTATAACTTTATTATTTGGAAAGCCCTGCTATTGGCTTTCCTACTATCACTCTGTATGGACTACTTAACGCGCTCGACCAAATTTCAAGCCGCTGAGTGAATCCAAACTCTTTCTATGCGAGAAACTGGCCTTGTGCATGTTCATTGATTTTTATAAAATTTTTGCTTATCGGTGCTACGCCGTCTTTGTCACGATCGCCGGTTTCGCCTTTTAGATGCATTGCATCGTTAAAATTTTATGTTCAATCTTTAGAACAGGACATTCAATGACCGTACCTCAATGGTCAATGTCCTTTGAAAAGTATATTATTCTTAAATCCTTGCCACTATATACTTTCACTCTCATATCCTGAACCAAAACATATTTTCCTAAGTGAAAATTCGGTGTTTCTTCGAATTTTCACCTGGTCATTTCTAATGCCTTATAGAGCTTATAACGGTCCTTATGGACTGGTCTGTGGCTCTGTAGTCCCTCAGACTCTTGAAAATGCCCTTAAATGAAATTTTTGCTTAAGTCGAATTGTCATTTTGCTTTCGACTTAGGTCGATTCTGGAGGGTTCTGCAGAGATTAGAAAAGTTGTACGCCATGTAAGGAAAGGGATTGAGCAATGTATTCGGAATTATGGTGGTTACATAGAAACGCAAATAATTATATAATGAAATTGACACTTGCAGTAACTTTTGTTTCCATGACTTACTAGGTCTTTATTGAAGAAGATTATTTGTTAGATAAATGATAGGTATGTACGAATTAGAATTTTTGCCTTATTAAATAAGTAAATATTTTGTTGTAAAATGAATTCAAACTAGTACATTATTCTGAACAAGAAATGGAGAATACATGTTTTGAATTTGAGAATCCGTTTCACAGATAAAAATTTTTAGTTGAAAAAATTGTGTCTTGGACAGCCCCTTTCTCAAACACCTTTGAACCCACTACGATGTAATCTTGTACAAAGGGGTTTCTAAAGGCGCTGATTAAGAATATCTAGTGTAGTTTTTTTTTCTAAAAAAAAATCGCTAATACTTTTTTTTTGAAAATCCATCCTAGAATCGGATGCCTCTGACTAAAATCAAATGTAGTTACGCCTGTAGACTCACTTTATAGGTATATATTCACAAACAAAATTTCAAAATATTCGGTTGTCAGATGAGCGCGATATGTGAGGGTAGCTCCATAAATGCGGGACACACATTTACTGGAAAAAATGATTATATTAACTTAGTTTCCAAAATATGCGACATCAATAAATTCGTCCATTTTGAAACAGATAAGTTAACGCTGAAGATTATTAACCAATTATGAAAACAACTTATTAATTTTAAAAAAATAAACAAGTGTTCAAACGGCAACAGTTCCTGACCACGGGCATATTCAAGAAAAATAAATAAACTTCAACTTACCACAGCAAAAGCCTGCGACGAAAATAAAAAGAGAAGGTTTATCCATTTTTCAAATTCACTAATTAAGCACAAAAAACGAACTTGAAAGGAATTACACTATTTACAAAATAAACATTGTTTAGTTAATGGATATCTCACCGTTTTAAACCCCCACCATAGTGAATGCAAACTTCGTTGCTGCGAATACTTTCGAACTATATTTTTCAGAACGTTACGAAGATTAGAAAAACTGCGGAAATTTTTTTAAAATTATTTCCAGTTAAACTTGTAGATGTAATGTAATTAATGATAACACTAGTAAAAGTAAACAATTTTTAATCACATAAATTTGTTATAATAAACAGAGTTAATTGGGTTTTTGGTGAGATATAGAAAAAGGAAATTAAATCAGGATGGGCTACCTAAGCAACGCTTTTGTCGGGGACTCATCCATACATTTGAATGTTGTTCCGAATGTTTACATAAAACTTTTCGTAAAACTATAAGATTAAGTTAGTAAAGTAATATACATGTACTTGCAAAAGATAATTGAATAATACTAATATACCAAAAGCTGGCACTTCTTTCACTATGATATACTTGTAGTCCTATTAAAGACTCACACAGTGGGCCTAGTCTGGGCCCGCAGTCGGAAGCAAAATGGCGTACGGCCCATTTGAAAATTGAATTTTTTTCATATTTGATAACATTCTTGCATAAAAAAATGAAAATCAACTTCAATAGACATGCAAGAAGTTTTTATGGCATCATCAGCGGTGGCTGTAGCGAGAAGTTCAAAAAACGGAAAAATCCAAAAATATCGAAATCAAAAACATATCTGATAACTCATTCAAATTCATTTTATGGATTAATTTCAATTGTAAACACAGAGAAATAAATGTTCAAGAAAGCGTCTTGGAAGCAAAAACTTGAATGTTTTGGGGATTAAAAATCATGATATCGTAAGGGATTTAAAAATGATCAATTGAGATATATATTATTGATAAACTTACAAAATAACTTAGTTCTTTAGCCACAAAATTAATATATCTGTCTATATTATTCTCCAATGCGAGCATCACAGTACAATACTATTGTGTTACATAAGCTGATGATATCACATTAGTAAAATAAACTGCTAGAACCTTGAATAATGCTGATGTCTCAGGTATCGGTAGATATACGGATTAGGATCATTAACTTTTGAAACTCTTAAGAAGAATGTGTAATTAATAATTAGATGAACCATAAACGGCTATGCGTATTTATCGTTTATAACTAAGATTTTACAATTGCCACCAGCACCGGACTTCAGCAATTGGAAGAAAGATTTTGACGCGAACTATGGATGTAGGGAAGTAGGGTTGCAATGATTCAAAGTTTGTGGCCAGTGTCACGGACAAGCTTGCATGAACGCTTCATCAAAATTAAATGATTTTGATAGAGAAGATTAGATTTTGTTTGAAAAAGAAGCTGGCTGATTGGCCTTGACCCCCGCGACCCTTGTAGTGGAATCGGATAGCATAAAAATATTTCAGTGCTGGCGGCGAACATGCCCTGTTGGATATAGTTTCTACATATATCAAAGATCAAAAAAACGCCCCAGACCCCGAAAATTTCGGACCCCCCACCGCCAAACTGAGGGTCAAAAAACTATGCATAAGCAAAAATTGGTACTGGATGGTGGTGCGGTTATTGTCCATTTACTAGATCGAAGAATTGTGAAAACGTTTTTGGAATATTATAACAATATATTTAAGTCCCACATTTGTCAGCTATTCCAAAATTTACAACGAATTGATCTAGTATTTGATAGGTATTGCTCTGAATCTTGAAAGCTGACACACGCCAATCAAGAGAAGTTGCACCTTCCACAATAATTCCACAAAAATATAACGAATTTTTACGAGTAGATGAAAACAAAAAACAGTTGTTTACTTTCTTGGCAGAACAGCTATAAACGAATATTTTGAAAGAAAAACAATAATCTGTACGCTTGAGGAAATAGCAATATCGTCTTCAGCAGAGTTAGATCTATCAGCTATTTCACCCTCATGGCATGAAGAAGCGGACGGACGCCTCCTTCTTCATGCTAAGTATGAAGACACTCAGATAAAGATATCATGCGTACCGTGCAAAGATTTGTGATTTTTTGTATGATGTAACATCTCCCTTAAACACAGTTAATGAGTGTAGACGATTCCTTTTCATTAAAAAAAGTAGACTAATTGAGAATAAACCTCCAACGCAAAATGCTTTACCTCAGCATATCAAGCGAGCCATTCTTCAAGCCATTATATGGAAGCACGGTCTGGAAAAAGACTATCAAACTCCTTCACCCGATATTTGGGAATGGGAAAAAACTAATGATGGGTTTCAGCCATCGTGGTCTACTATTCCCGATGTCGCAAAAAGTTGTGAAGAACTAATTGCCTAAAATTATTACTTGTAAATATTTTCTTTTTTAGATGTAAAACATTTTTTTATCAAAATGGTTACACACACTTTTTGTTTTTTTTCCTTGACTCAAAGGATGGAAGACTTAGAGGGGACGGGAAACTATCTCTTTACAGATCCATCTCAACAAAATTTGACTACAACCACTGAATTTATTGACCACAAGAACAAAAATTGATACCAAACACGAATGTGCAGATTTTTGCCACCATATTAAAAAATAATAATAAAAAACATTACAGACATCATGTTTTAGTATACAACATATATTTAAAAGTGGGTTTTATTAAAAAATATGGCGTTAGAGTGGATCAGTCTAAGATAAAACCAGATTCTCTCTCATTTCATGACATCATTACCGGTGGTGGGGAGTCCGAAATTTTTGGGTTCTGGGGCGTTTTTTCACCTTTGGTATATATAGTATCTATATCCAAAAGTGCACGTTCGCCGCCAGCACTGAAATATTTTTATGATTTTTAATGCTATCCGACCGCACTATTGTGGCACTCCTTGTGTAATTTTATTTAGAGCTCCTTATCCAGCATTGTCTTTTATACCGTGCGTGTAATTTTCCATTAGGCATGTACATTCACGTAGCGAGAGAGATTTGACAACACCGTCAGCCGTAAATTCGTCCGTCGATGGAGCATTCCAGATCTGTTATTTCATTTCAGCCAGCTGGCACGCGCGATGTTGTAATTCTTCTCCCCATGCCTAGCCCGCGACTACACACACGGTATCAGATTCCATAGCCTTGGTAAAGGCTCCTTGGTATAGCTATCCGCCCTTCGCCGGCTAGGCCTTCGCAATGGCACAGCACATATACAGGTTTCCTTTTCCTCTTGACAGAATCTGCATGTTGCATCCTCTGCCAGGCCCATTAGACTCATGTCTATTAAGCCTACAGTGACCAGTTAGAACATTTTTGAAAATAATGTCGGATATAGAAGATATATTAAGTAAGGCTTGTCTGGATTTACTTCCAAAAAAGTCAAAACAATTAATTTAACACTTTTAATACTTTAATTTTCCCAAATTTACTTTATTTTCCTAGGGACGTTATGCAAAATAACGACCCGATGCCAATGGCAACAAGTATTTGGTACATAAAACGTCACTGACGATCGACAAAACAATGGAATTATAGTATACTTACGTGGGAGGTATGACGAAAAATTTCTTTTATTGAAGGTTGCCATGGATATTCCAAGCATCGCTACCTTTACTATTTGTTTAGCAAATATGAAATCTTACTCAAATAGTTATAGTTTTCCACTAGATTTTCTCAAGTTTTTTTTTTTAGTTCAATGATTCATGGCTATTACAAAAAATATAATATGCACCGCGGGTTACACAGTGCGATTTTTTGGTCTTGCCCTACGGGCCTCGGATTGCAAACTGTATTCTCGATCAAAAAAGTGCACTTACAGCGCTTGGTACATGATAGTTATTTATGTACCAAGACTTGTAAGTGTATTTTACAAGTCGAGAATATAGTGCAAACCGAAGCCCGTAGGGCTGAGGTTTGCAATGTCAGAGAATTGTAAATACACGATACAAGCCGAGGTGCATAGGACGGTTTTCGTATTACTAGCAATATTACAATTTTTAGGAAAATTCATTTAAAATTATTATATTTCAAGATTTCTCTCATTTATTAGTTGCATGGCTTAGACTCTAATTGAAGTGTATTTGCTTTCTGCTATGGTTACTGTCAATAAGTTGTCAAATTGATAACTTTATAATAATATCCGTCATTCAAGTTATTTACGTGACTTTTTGCAATAAAAATATGGATTATGATGAAACTACCGACATTCAGGAGGCAGCCAAAAATACGTGTGCTTCGTTGGTGCCAGAATTTCCTTATTATTTAACTTCCTCATTACTTCACTTTTTTGTCCTAGGGCATAAAAATAAATTCTGTGCTTTTTTGTCTATGGGCATATAAGTGACACTTTCATAACACTGACAGACGTCAAAAACTGACACGTACAGAGCTAGTAGTACGAAAATAACTATTAATGCAATTCCGCTAAGATTTTGCGCAGCGCCGTCGCCAAATATGACCGATGTTTTAACTAAACAAATCTAGTTTTCAGTTATTGCTCACCTTACGATAAACGTAGCTAGATGAAATTATTATGGGACCACCGCCGAGCCACAACTTGCAGTTTGAGAAAGATTTCATAGAAATCGCTTAAGTCAATCCAGTAAACATGCATACGGGTCGAATTGAGAAGCTCTACTTTTTTACATTTTTTGAGGTCAAAAAGAAGAGGAATAACTGTAATAAATATTTCCCCTTTAAATATTCTGTATGTTTAGTTTTAATATCAAAATACTTTTTTCTGTATATGTGCAAACAATTTATTTACGAAGGAGGAGGGCCTATAAGGCCGGTTTTCGGCCCTTTTTATTTTTGGTCAAAAAATTTCGCAAAAATATTTCTTGTCATATATATTCAATATCTAATCTATTACACCTCAAACAGAACTTTCCCCAACCCTCCCTCCTCTATGTATCCCCCTTAGATTATTAAAGAACCAGTTTACATTAGTACACATGCTTAGATATTTTTGAACTTGAAAATCATATTCCTTTGAACAAACTGCACCCTGAGCTTCCCCTACTACTATACAACATCCCCAGCCCACAACAAGCAGCCTTTCTTCCCATTAAAATAAATGCGCCTACCAGGTATAAAGTAGTTTGAAAAGGATTTTGTATTAGACTGGCGGTACATGACCAGTCAGGTGCAGCGTTTTTAAAATGTATGCCAATCATATATATGAATGAAATTACCATGAATATGCCAGAAACGCAAATTTTAGGCAGTCGTCGCGTGCAGAAGGGTGTGCAAATCGATTTTTTTTTATTTTAATATGGATGCCAATAGTGCCAAACGATAAGCTGTGAAAAAGAATCCAGCGAAAATTCATTGGCATGCAGTTTCCGAAAGCAAAACAACTGATAATGTGCACATTAAATCGTAAAATTTTTCGGTGTTCTTGATTTTGGATGATTTTGATTTTGGATTTTTTTTCAAGGCTTTTCGATTTGCACACCCTTCTGCACTCGACGACTGCCTAAAATTTACATTTCTGGCATATTCATGGTAATTTCATTCATACACTCAAAGAAATAGTATGGGTAAATTCAACAAAAAAAAAAATGGTTAACTAACAATATCGTTATTATTTTGTTGAATTCTGTCAAATTAAACTAGATAATAGTATATTTTATTTTTAACTATTATCGAATTGTAATTCTTACCCAGTATTAGTTCGCTGTATTATTGTACTTGGTAGAAAAACCAATATTATTGTCGTCTTCTAGAAGTTCTAAAAGAATTACCATAAAGTTTGCTTGCTTACCACGTAGTCTATTACAGAAATTATTCCCAGATGATGCCACATACAAATCACTGACAATAATCAATCATGCATTATCTTATACTCTTATGAATTTATATAAAATTAATAACATGATTGCAATGTTCAAATTCTCTCAGGGATCATCGATATATTTGGATGAATCTTATAAACGATCTCTAATCTTTGGTTTGGGTGGTCTGATATCTCAATACTGAGATTTTGGCTAACCAAAAAAAACTTCATCATACAATAAAGTGTAGATCAACCTAAAAATTAGTTGGTGAACAAAAAAGAAAGTCGTACTATTTAATTGTAGACCAAATTGAAAATGGTTAGTGAACATAAAAAAATATCATTGTACTATTTAATTTGTTACAAGAAGATATGATTATTAAACTACTATTTGTTTACGAAAACAAATAAAGTTGTATGACTATTCTTTTCTGATTGATTTAACTATGAAACTAGATAGGCGCGATTTCATGTGCTCTTTTTGGTTGAATTTACCTATCATTTTCTTTGAGTGTATATATGATTGGCATACATTTTACAAACGTTGCACCTGACTGGTCATGTACCGCCAGTCTATATATACATTATTAATAAAATATCAGAATTCCACTTATACCCCTCATCCCCCCACACCCGAACCATTCCCGCCATTATCTTACTGCTGCAAGCTTGAAAATGGTATAACGAAGACTTGAACAAACTGCACCATAAGCTCTTCCTACTACTATACAGCATCTCAACACCCCCAGCCCACATTCTTTTTTAAATTTGGGTGGAAGGTACTTATCCATCACAAGATTGTGTCACAGTAAAATATTTAAATATCCCCCAGTGGCGTCCATCCCCTGCCAAAAATTTCACATAGAAACTTATAAAAAAAAAGTGATGCGGTTTTATCGTTCCTATAAGTTATATTAGTATTATACAGACAGGATTTTGTCTGTTTTATTAAGTTTTAAATCGGTTATGAAACAGTAATTCCGAATGAGCTATTTGGAATTACCATGTTGCCCTTTCATGAGTATTTATATGAAATATACATCAACAAATCTACAGTTTAATGTCTGCAAATGCACTCTTGCCCTTATATCTGTAAACATATGGAATTACAGATACAACTTTAAAGAGATTCTAAACTTTTCTATAAGTAATATCATAATAGTTTCAGTCCGTCCTTTCTCCAGTATCTATCGTATGTAACACACCATTTATCAACATGTTTTTATTGTAAATTTCAACATTGTCTTTTTATTAGTATTAATGTGGATATACATGTCAACAAATGTACAGTTTCAATTGTATATTTTACAGATGTATTTTTATTGTAAACTTCCATTATGCTTTTTTATTAGTATTAATTTGGATATGCATGCCGACAAATGTACAGTTTAAATTGCATATTTCAAATAGAAATACCAATATAGTGGTAAACACAAAATACTGCAAAGTCCTTATTCTAGCCTAGAAGCAATGAATGAGTTAGCAGTGAAAGAGACTACTTTACTTCTAATTTAACAAACACACGTCAGTTCCTTAGGTCACATTAGATTAGATATGAATTAGCGACACGCATAAGCTCCCTCTACTGGAGCCTGGAGTAAAGTTGCTGCTGAAATTTCTATCAGTTTATATCAGAATGGAGCAGCAAAATGAGTCAAGCCGTATTCATTTGTAAATCCAAACATTTACTTATACCACATCAATGAATGAGAATTTATGAGAGCAGTATCTAATGTAAAACGTGCGGCTTTCCGTGGTTAAATGGCAAGTGTTTCTATAAGAAACGAGCTGCATTAAGTTAGAACAGTTTTGATTTGTAATTTAAGATTACAAATTATAATGTTTGAATAGGGATTTATGAGATCAGTTTCTATGAGTATTAATGTTTTTTTTCAGTAATATATTAAATGTGTTTTCATTTGTTTGAATGGGTAAAAAGAAAGGTCAGTTTTCAACTGCAATTACAAATACAAGTTTAATCACTTCGAATGGGAGTTACATTTGATCAATTTCTAAAAGTATTTATGCTGTTTTCCGAAAATAATTGCGAAGAGGTTTAATCAGTAACAAATTGTTCACTACTTGTTATGATATGGTCGGAAATTCCAAGTACACAATTAGTATTCCTTCAAGAGGATTAATGAGAGCAGTTTCTACGAGTATCTATTTGTTGTTCCTCTAGTAAATTATATAAGTCTTTATCAGTACAGATTAGGATATAATTTAAATATGAAAATTATATCAGAATAAAGCAACCAAATATATTAAACAGTATCTATTTGTAAATCCAGACATTTACTTATACTATCTCAATGACAATTTATGAGAACAGTATCTAATGTAAAACGTGCGGCTTTCCGTGGTTAAATGGCAAGTATTTCTATAAGAAACGAGCTGCATTAGGTTAGAACAGTTTTGATTTGCAATTGAAGATTACAAATTATAATGTTTGAATAGGGATTTATGAGATCAGTTTCTACGAGTATTAATGTTTTTTTTCAGTAATATATTAAATGTGTTTTCATTTGTTTGAATGGGTAAAAAGAAAGGTCAGTTTTCAACTGCAATTACAAATACAAGTTTAATCACTTCGAATGGGGTTATATGCGATCAATTTCTAACAGTGTATTTATGCTGTTTTCCGAATATAATTGTGATGAGGTTTGATCAGTAACAAATTGTTCACTGCATGTTACGATATGGTCGGAAATTCCAGGTACATATTTAGTATTACTTCGAAAGGATTGATGATAGCAGTTTCTACGAGTACCTATGTATTTGTTGTGCCAATAGTAAATTATATAAGTCTTTATCAGTATGCATTCGGACCTAATTTAAATATGAAAATTATATCAGAATAAATCAACCAAATATTTTAAACAGTATCTATTTGTAAATTCAGACAACGTGCGGCTTTCCGTGGTTAAATGGCAAGAGTTTCTATAAGAAACGAGCTGCATTAGGTTAGAACAGTTTTGATTTGCCATTGAAGATTACAGATTATTATGTTTGAATAGGGATTTATGAGATCAGTTTCTATGAGTATTAATGTTTTTTTCAGTAATATATTAAATGTGTTTTCATTTGTTTGAATAGGTAAAAAGGAAGGTCAGTTTTTAACTGCAATTACAAATACAAGTTTAATCACTTCGAATGGGGTTATATGCGATCAATTTCTAAAAGTATTTATGCTGTTTTCCGAATATAATTGTGATGAGGTTTGATCAGTAACAAATTGTTCACTACATGTTACGATATGGTCGGAAATTCCGGGTACATATTTAGTATTCCTTCAAGAGGATTGATGAGAGCAGTTTCTACGAGTATTTATTTCTTGTTCTTACAGCAAATTATATCAGAATGAAACCCCAAATATTTTAAAAACTGTTCACCTGTAAATCCAAACATTTAAAGATAATATTTTAATGAGAACAGTATCTAATGTAACGTGTGCGGTTTTCCGTGGCTAAATTTTAAAATTATTTGCAATAAATAAGCTTTAACGGATTCGAAGAGTTTTCATTTGCATTTCCAAATGAATAGTTTTAATTGTTAAATAGGGATCTATGAGGTCAGTGCAATGTTTTTTTTTTCAATAAAATGTGTTTTTATTGGAAAAAAACACATTACACAAAGACGCTGACCTCATAGATCCCTATTTAACAATTAAAACTATTCATCTGGAATTGCAAATTAAAACTGTTCAAATCCGTTAAAGCTTATTTGTTAAAAATACTTTTAAAATTTAGCCACGGAAAGCCGCACGCGTTACATTATATACTGTTCTGATTGGTTCTCATTAAAATATATCTTTAAATGTTTGGATTTACAAGTGGATACAGTTTAAAATAGGTTGTTATATTCTGATATAATTTTTGTATTTAAAGTAGATCCGAATGCATACTGATAAAGACTTATATAATTTACTATTGGAACAATAAATACATACTCGTAGAAACTGCTCTCATCAATCCTCTTGAAGGAATACTAAATATGTACCTGGAATTTCCGACCATATCGTAACATGTAGGGAACAATTTGTTACTGATCAAACCTCATCACAATTATATTCGGAAAACAGCATAAATACTGTTAGAAATTGATCGCATATAACCCCATTCGAAGTGATTAAACTTGTATTTGTAATTGCAGTTGAAAACTGACCTTTCTTTTTACCCATTCAAACAAATGAAAACACATTTAATATATTACTGAAAAAAAAAACATTAATACTCATAGAAACTGATCTCTTAAATCCCTATTCAAACATTATAGTTTGTAATCTTCAATTGCAAATCAAAACTGTTCTAACCTAATACTTATAGAAACACTTGCCATTTAACCACGGAAAGCCGCACGTTTTACATTAAATACTGTTCTCATAAATTCTAATTGAGATAGTATAAGTAAATGTCTGGATTTACAAATAGATACTGTTTAAAATATCTGGTTGCTTTATTCTGATATAATTTTTATAATTAAATTATATCCGAATCTGTACTGATAAAGACTTATATAATTTACTAGAGGAACAACAAATACATACTCGTAGAAACTGCTATCATCAATCCTTTCGAAGGAATACTAAATATGTACCTGGAATTTCCGACCATATCGTAACATGTAGTGAACAGTTTGTTACTGATCAAACCTCATCACAATTATATTTGGAAAACAGCATAAATACTGTTAGAAATTGATCGCATATAACCCCATTCGAAGTGATTAAACTTGTATTTGTATTTGCAGTTGAAAACTGACCTTTCTTTTTACCCATTCAAACAAATGAAAACACATTTGATATATTACTGAAAAAAAACATTAATACTCATAGAAACTGATCTCATAAATCCCTATTCAAACATTATAATTTGTAATCTTCAATTGCAAATCAAAACTGTTCTAACCTAATGCAGCTCGTTTCTTATAGAGACACTTGCCAGTTAACCACGGAAAGCCGCACGTTTTACATTAGATACTGTTCTCATAAATTCTCATTGAGATAGTATAAGTAAATATCTGGATTTACAAATAGATACTGTTTAAAATATTTAGTTGCTTTATTCTGATATAATTTTCATATTTAAATTAGATCCGAATCTGTACTGATAAAGACTTATATAATTTACTAGAGAAACAACAAATAGATACTCGTAGAAACTGCTCTCATCAATCCTCTTTAGGGAATACTAAATGTGTACTTGGAATTTCCGACCATATCATAACAAGTAGTGAACAATTTGTTACTGATTAAACCTCATCACAATTATATTCGGAAAACAGCATAAATACTTTTAGAAATTAATCGCATATAACCCCATTCGAAGTGATTAAACTTGTATTTGTAATTGCAGTTGAAAACTGACCTTTCTTTTTACCCATTCAAACAAATGAAAACACATTTGATATATTACTGAAAAAAAAAACATTATTACTCATAGAAACTGATCTCATAAATCCCTATTCAAACATTATAATTTGTAATCTTCAATTGCAAATCAAAACTGTTCTAACCTAATGCAGCTCGTTTCTTAAAGAAACACTTGTCTTTTAATCATGGAAAGCCGCATAAATTACATTAGATACTGTGCTCATAAATTCTCATTGATGTGGTATAAGTAAATGTTTGGATTTACAAATGGATATGGCTTGACTCGTTTTGCTGGTCAATTCTGATATAAACTGATAACTATTTCAACAACAACTTTATCTAACTCTTATAGAAACTTATTGACCATATAGGTTCTCATAGATACTTATTAATTTTTGTAAATTTTCAATACGGATTGATGAGATTTTTTTGACAGGGTCGTTATGAAGAAAAATTGATTTAATTTTCCAAGTAAAGATATTAGGCGTTTACTTAATGAAAAACGAATGCAATATTATTGATCAACATGCTTTAAAGCTCCTGTATCCCAAATTTAACGACATTTTGATGGTTTTCGAATTACGGCCCCCATATTACATCTTTCAGACATTGAGTGATTCTTCATTCTCTATTTAAAATCACCTTTTCTACCTCGCGATGCCATCGGTACTTTCAAATTTCATAGGCCAAGAATTTTAATTGAAAAATTACCAAAAATTTTGAACCAACCAGCCCTGTAAATTATTTGGGCATTAAGGATTTCCGACTTTGAAAGTGTCGATAACAATTTGTGGTATAAAAAGTGATTTTAAATAGAAAATGAAGGAAGACTATTTTTCTAAAAACAATTCGTTTTCAAGTTATTAATTATTTAACGTCTGAAAAATGTAATTCGAAAACCATAAAACAAGATATCGTTCAATTTTGGATAAAGGAGTTCTAAAGTATGCTGATAAAAAGTATTGTATTAGTTATTTATTTAAAAAATGCCTATTATCTTTTATTGAAAAATTAGGTTCATTTCTCTTCTAACTACGAACGCCACCGGTGGATTTTTAAATATTTTACCGTAAAACAATCTCCTGATGGGTAAGTACCTTTTACCCAAATTTTAAAAAAATCGCATTATTAATAAGGGAGCTGTAATATGGGAGTCATGAAAAGTGAGAAATACTGTATATGATAAAACAATTTTTTCGAAATTTGACCAAAAATAAAAAGGGCCGAAAACCGGCGTTATAGGCCCTTCTGCTTTATACTATAACTGGATTAATTTTTGTTGGGAAGTAAATAATGAATAAAGACAACGAATTAAAAGTTTAAATACGATTTCTTTATTAAACAGCATAAGAGCTAATATTCATATTATACATATCTACAAGATGATACAGAGATATTAAATGTAATAATGGCTATACAAGTAATTCTAGTTATGAATGTACTAAATATTATTAATATAAAGTCCGAAAGTTAGTTTTGCAGCACCACACCAAAATTTTAAAAGTTTTTATGGACGTCACTTTTCACAAGGTTATATTCTCTTTGGCACCAAAATGATACAATCGTAAAATATCGAGTTAAGTAGGTCACATAATAGAGTATTAAGTTTAATTTGAGCATTTTATCCTAAAAATGTATGTGACTTACTTAACTAAGGCTTTGGTTAAGTAAACTTATTCAATAAAAAAAACTACTCAATAAAAATTGGTTGTAAGACTGAGCAATTTATTCACTGTACTATCATTAAGAGTGCATCATTAACATACTTTATTAATTATTGTGCAAGAAATCTTACAACTAATTATTATGTTCTTATAAATAATAACTGATGATTAAAATTATATCAAAAAGCTAAGCTATAACATTAACCAGCGTTGAAAAATGCAAGAAATCTTAAAACTATATAAATTTTCAATTATTAGAAAAACCTTTGGCAGTTAAAAATATCAATACATACAATATGCTTATAATTATTAAGTAGAACAAATTAGGATTTACCACACTTATTGCAGTCAACAACAATAAATATTATATAACATTTTCGATATGTCTTAAACACTCAATGATTTATAAAATAGAAAATATTTGTTTATTAATATATTTACATTTATAAAATTTCTGAAACTGTGAATACATTTCATAAGACGACATTCATATAAAATGGTACCTATTATAAAATTAAAAGGATTCTCACACAATGCATGTTAATTAAAATACCTTGCATTGAAAAATTTCTGTTCAGTTCATTACCATCTGGTTATATACTCCTACATAAAAAAAAATTCTTCCGGAAAATTTGTGCAAGTAGCAGTTTTGGAAGTTATAGTAATAACTAGTTAATTTACAAGTTTCAGTCTGGCTTTAGAGAATGTCATTGAAACTTTGGGAATTTGTAGATTTCGATGCCCTGAATGAAATAAGAAAAAATGCAAAATGTGATATCAGCCGCCGGCGTCGCCATATTCAAAAATGGCGCACGACGACAGTTTCGTTGAAATATCTCGCTTTGGGTGCCTCATATGGCAAAAATGTTGTTATAATAAAAGAGCATTCAACTTTCTACAAAATATATCCTATACATTTTTTCGTTAAACTGAATAGTTTCGGTGCAGCAGCCGATCGAAGTCAAGCATACTTGACAAAATTATGATTTTTTGCAATTTCTCGATTTAGGGCGAATTTTATGAAGGAGTATTTTAGTGTTGAGACAAAATTTGTTTTCATAACTAAAAATCCTCAAATATAGTTGATTTTAATCGTTTGCTACGCATAGCTCAATGTTCAATACTCGTTTCCACACCACCCTGAAGTAGAGTATGTATGTATGCGGCGCATTTTTTTTACGTGGTTGTCTCATATAGACCTAATACAGGACTAGCCTGCTTCTTGAGGCGTTTTAGGTGCTTGATGTCAAAGGTCCAGGTTCGTTGTAGTTTTCAACAATACTTTCTTCGGAAATTACTTCCGTTGCCACTGATTCTACGTATTGATTGTTCTCCATGCTTGCAAGAATTGTTTCAACTGGAGAGTCGACTTCCTCGTCGTCATGAAGCTCGTCGACTGTTGTTGGCGCATTGACGAAGCTTTGTCTGTTACTAAATTTGCAAATTACAGCACATTTTAACCCTGCCTTACTACAACCACATGCTGCACTGCACCCTTTCTTGCATTTACAGGAAAGAAATTTAAGTAGCTTTTCAGAAGCAGGATCTTTCAGCATTGTTACTGATGTAGCCCAGCTTTGCTGTTTTCAGCCCCATTCTTCAACATTTTTACAAACCTCCTGTCACTCCTGGACTTGATAATATGTCTTGAATGAATGCTGCCGTGCGGCTGCAGCTCTAGGTGGTAGAGACACGATGTTAAACTTGCTTTTTGTGAGCGATCTTACCAAACATTGGTAGCTATACTCCAGAGAGATATTGTCTCGATGTTTCGCTCCATACAGTGCTAGAATAAAGCGTTCTCCAGTATCAGCGATAGCGTCCGGTTCAGCATTACTATCTTGAAAAAGTTGAATGCTGTAAATTCTGATGCTTTTTTAGGACGTTCAAGAACTTTAATTTGCCTGTTTAAAAAGTGCACAAATTGTGTCATACCCACTAAAAGCATGAAGAAATAGAATATTATTGATGATTTTACTGCTGGACAAAATATGGGAAAAATACAATCGCTGCAAGGTTTTACCCTTTCCTGGCTTCAAAAAATAAAAGTTTTGACTAGGACTTATCAGAGTGTCTAATTGTAAAAAAAACCTTTTAATGTAAATTGCCCATATTCAGAAGGAGACATTTTTTATTTCAAATCAAGCATATCCTGCAGATAGAGATGGGCAGATTTCGCTTATTGTTACTAATGTTTCGTAAGATCGATCACAAGAAGCAAGTTTAACACCGCGTCTCTACCACCTACAGCTACAGCGGCACAGCAGCATTCATTCAGGACATATTAGCAAGTCCAGGAGTGGCAGGGGGTTCGTAAAAATATTGAAGAATGGGGTTGGAAACAGAGCAAAGCTTGGCTTACACCAGTAACAATGCTGAAAGATCTGCTTCTGAAAAGCTACTTTAATTTCCTTCCTGTAAATGCAAGAAAGGGTGCAGTGCAGCATGTGATTGTAGAAAGGCAGGGTTAAAATGTTCTGTAATTTGCAAATTTTATAACGGACAAAGCTACGACAATGCACCAGCAAGAGTCGACGAGCTTCATGACGATGAGGAATTCGACTCTCCAGTCGAAACATTTCTCGCAAGCATGGAGAACAATCAATACGGAGAATCAGGGGACAGCGCAATGGAAGCAATTTCCGAAGAAAGTATTGTTGAAGATTACAACGAACCTGGACCTTCGACATCAAGCACCTAAAACGCCTCAATAAGCAGGCTAGTCGTGGATTAGGCCTATAGAGGACAACCACGTAAAAAAACACGCCTCAAGATGGTGTGGAAACGAGTATTGAACATTGAGCTATGCGTAGCAGACAAGTAAAATCGACTATATTTGAGGATTTTCAGGTATGAAAACAAATTTTGTCTCAACACAAAAATGCTCCTTCATAAAAGTCGCACTAAATCGAGAAATTGCAAAATAACATAATTTTGTCAAGAATGCTCGACTTCGATCGGCTGCTGCACAGAAACTATTCAGTTTAACGAAAAAATATATATAGAACATATTTTGTAGAAAATTTAATGCTCTTTTATTTTCATAAGGACATTCTTTGGCGTATGAGGCACCCGAAGCCAGATATTTCAAAGAAACTGTTTTTGTGCGCCATTTTTTCAATATGGCGGCGCCGGCGGCTGAGATCGCATTTTGCATTTTTTCTTATTTCATTCAGGGCATCGAAATCTACAAATTCCCAAAGTTTCAAAACTCCCGCACTTATTCGGACTAAACCCTATCTATGTTTTATGCTCTCACCGATGTATTACATAGTTCATATAATTTTACTGCTGTAATTTTTTAAATAGTTGACCGTGGAAGAAAATTAGTTTAAACAAAATTTAATAATAAAAATAATAACTAATTACTACGTAGGAAAAAAGGGGACAA
This sequence comes from Rutpela maculata, assembly GCA_936432065.2. Lineage (NCBI taxonomy): Eukaryota > Metazoa > Arthropoda > Insecta > Coleoptera > Cerambycidae > Rutpela > Rutpela maculata. The sequence goes on along the minus strand of OW386285.2, from coordinate 36,750,631 downwards.
GAATAATTGCAGAATTATGCAGTGAAACACAAACTATCCAGTTTCTGGCGGCTGTAAATCGCAATGCATAAACAATAGGGAAGAATTATTTAATAGCTATTTATGTAACCAGTTACGAAATAGTTTATTTTGTGTAACGAGTGGATGTTTGTGGGACGAGCGAAGTGAGATCCCGCAAAATAACACGAGTTACACAAAACTGTCTTTCGAAACGTGTTACATACAAGATTTTTTCTAATTTTAAACGTCTAAAAACCCTTTGAACATAAATGAAACAGGTACATTTAAAGATCTTAAAAATTAAGTAGTCTTTTTCATAGCTACCTTTGCTGCTATTATTACACATTATAATTTTAATGTTAAAATTGACAAACGTCATTTGGCCAAGTTAAATATTATTTGAAATCCTAATTTGATAGCATAAGGTAAAACGTGTCAATGAAAAGTTTTGCATATTTTGCAGGAAAGAATAATTTAAAAACTTCCACTTTATGAACTCAGTATTCAATTTTGTGTTGAATAAACATTGCTTTTTTTTCTTCTTGAGAGGTGTTTATTTTCTCTAATTCATATGACATAACAAACTTTTCCTCACCGTTACGTATAAATTTTACTTTTCATAACTGGCTATGAAAAGTAAGACGTTTTGACAATTACGTCAGTTTTGAAAAGTGTCATTTTATATGTCGAAATTAGAAAAATAAAAGTTTTAGCTTCTTTTATTCGCCACAATATTGGTAATATATAATTTTAGAATAGAACTAACGGGAAAGGTGATACTCGAGAAAAATTTATTTTGATCATAATTTTTCCAACCATATTTTTGTGAAAAATTGTAACTAGTAATTTGGCAACTCTCTCAACATTATAATTTTTTAGGAACTACTATTATTATTATTCACTGATCAACTGACAGATTGACTGTATTAGTATCTAGTTTTCCTATTTTAAACTAGCATTGGAATTTTAAAAATTGATCAAGTATCATATAATATGCTTATAAATTATCTGTTGCTATGAATATAATATATCCTACAAGCTATTACCTACCACACCTCAGCAATGGATAAGTGAAAATGCTTCAAAAATAATTTGAATCTCAAGGGAATTTCTTCAAGAGTATATTTTGAAATGATTGATGTTACATGAAATTAATTCAAATTATTGTGTTCAAATATTTCCAAATCTTATTTTTTGACGTCAAACTTGTTTTGCTACGCGTTACAGTTTAGACGAGTTTCGGCGTTGTTATCAGTTATTGTATCTACCAGATAAAGAAAAAAATAAATAGAATTTTTTGCGCACCATCTTTCTAAAAAAGTTACTTTTCCTCATTTTTATTCGTTTACCTTACTTTTTTTAATTAATTTTTTTCAAATTAAAGTTTTTTTAGGATAATAATTTAGAAATATCAGCAGTTTAAAGGCTTTGAGAGAATTTACCCATTTCATGTTAGAAAGTTTGGTAAAAAAGTGTCATGACAAAAACCAGATTTTCGATCACTAAAAATTAAAAAAAAAATCAATGCACATGTTTCTGTGACTGTGACTGTGACACTCGGATTTTCAAGCTCTGTAAAAATTAAATACTAACTTCTAAACTGACAGCTCTGATAAAGTGATAAATTGTTTAATTTGAATCTTTTGGAAATATGGTAGACTACAAAACAAACTAATGAAAATGTTTTCTAATCTATCTAAGTAGACTCAACATTAAAGATAATGAAAACAATGATGTGATTATTGTATTATGGGTATTTCGTTTTAACAAAATTTGGAAAATAGAGGAGTTGGTCAACAAGTGCAGTGACTTTTTACTATTTTTAGTTCAAGCACTTTCCACAAATATAAAAACACTGAATGCTATATTAAATTAGCGCTTCGCCACCTAAGTTGGCATCATCTGGAGATAACTAACGTTTTAGTCGTCTTCAGGTGGTGGCACCTTGGTTGGTGAAACGCACGAGTGTTTAATATTTTATTCAAAAAAGATTAATAACTTAGTAGATAATTACAATGCCTATTAAAGGATATATCTTTCGATAAACTTGCTATTTACAATTTAAGAGAGGGTAGCTGCAGGGACTAAGGAAATGTATCTCTAATACATTTCCTTCGAATTTTATGGCAGAATGTGTACTTTTTGCAAAAAATTTTTTTTTTAATTGAACATAAAAGAATTTGTTTTGGGTGAAGTCTTTTTAGATTGGCCCACCCTGTACGTCCATGTTTGTGTGTAAAATAGTTCAGCAAAAGTAAAACTACTGTGAGATACATAAATTAGGCAACTTCATATCCTTGTCTGATTTATCGTTTTAATATTATTCAAGAGAGACCGAATGTATGACTACTAAATTTTGGACTTTTGCATTTTCGACCATTATGGGAGAGTTAAAACTATTTTTCTTTGTTTTACTAGTAAGCAAAAATCCAACTAAATACACGGCGAAAGAGAAGAATTTTACGACTACTTAATTTTGATCTTTTGCGCAGCTGGAATTTTGGCCTCTGTGAGACGGTAAATGTGGCAGAATATTTTTTATTTTTCTTTCGCTGTACGCTTTCAAGCTTATTTCAAGAACAACTTTGCCTTTTAAACGCAACATATAATAATTATATGAATAATTTGGCAGATTATTTTTATTTTCTTTAATAAAAAAATTGCTTACGGAAATAAACTCTAGATATTTTGTTTAATATCTTACAAAGTTGAAGTAGCATAGAAAAATAATGTAGGCAAAAGTTGCTTGGTTTCTTTTGTAGAATAAAAAGTTCAATACATAATGTAGATTCCCGTTTTAAAAAGCAAAGTTGTCCCTGAAATGACCTTGAAACATTCACCCAATCAAAAATAAATAATACTGTTTTATTTTCCCCTCGAAAGCAAATACCTTTTGTTCGAAATTTGTTTTCTGAAATGCGCTGTTCTCGAGATATTCCGCTGTTTCAACTTAAATTGAACACGCGGTATACTACAGTTTTATGATTTAAATTTCGTTTTTATTCTACATGGGATGAATTACATAAATAAATAAATAAATACCTAACAAATAAAAGGGAGCATACCTATATTTCTTCCCCTACTGGTATTCAAGAAATAATGAGAAATTTTCAACTATCCCTATAAAACGTCCAAACTCTTATTTTCCTTTTCCTTTTTCCATTAATTTAAGAAAAAAATATAAAACAAAACCAGATAATAATGAACAATAAATACAGAGTACCCTACATATCATAATTAGCAACAATAACAAATCGAAAATAATTTAAAGAAGATCATCTTTGTTTAGCTCCTCCATTTTATTGTTATTTTTGTTCCTCTTCATGGCGGCATATATGGATGCAGCTTTGTAATTAATGGGGCCGTAAGATTTGTAATCTACGTCTGCGTAATCTAGATCACAGGGATCAGGCCTATAAGGCTGTAAAAAGGAGAGAAATATAAGATTAAGGCAATTTTTTATTAAATTGAACGTAAAACAAAATGTGTTACACACTGCAGTTATTTTATCGACTTTTTGATAACATGCCACCACATCAGTTAAATGGCGTGTAAAAAAATGCATCAATAACCCTAAGAAAATATAAAACACGGGTAACAAAAGACTCAGCAATATATCATCTGAAATATTTTTTTTGAAACCAGTTTCAATAGAAAAAAGCATGAAAGAAAAGATTAATTATATTGTGTTCTAAATATACAATTAAATCTATCAAAAACACTGTGGTTATCTACTTTATGTAAAACGACATTACCTTAGAAAATATATGTATCACTAGCAGTAGTGGTTGTCCCATTAGTCTAAAACAAATTTAGAAATGATTAGGCATACTTAATTGTAGATTTAGTCACAATCTGACGTTGCTAGGGATTTAAGCATGAGAGGAATTCTCTTATTTTAGAATATAACTGAGTTTTTGAGTATTCCTATTATTTTCCGTTTATAAATCATACAAATAATTTTAATTTTAATTGGCAATTATGTAGGCTTCGATATGTTGCATACATTTTAATATGTCGAGATCTAACTACGAAAACATAGCCTTTAATTTATACCGAGTGTCAACGGAATCATTAGACAAATTACAGTATACATAATAGTGGAAGTAAGGAGTCGGGATTTTTTCGAAAAAAAGCAAAATCGTGCAAAAGTTATGAAACCTATTCCCACTCCCGTTTTCGAGGGTGAACACGAATAACATGGTGAAGAAAGTTTTTAGTCACGCGCACCCCCTAAAACGGCCAAAAACCACCCCTTTTTGCTTATTTCTCATATGACATCTTGGCATCGACTATTTTTGCAGGGATTCTTTGTTTTGTCATGGAGATATAACAGATGGTGAAAGGTGATGTCAGGTAGTAGACCGCAACAGCCCTTAGAGGTGGAGTCTACCCTCTCAGGGGGTGTAAAACTGTTTCTTCTTTTTTTCTTGTTACGTGACGTTTTCGAAGATGCTGATCAAGAAAAAAATGTTTTTACGCTGGTTCAACCCTTTCTTCACCCTTAAACTGTCAGAAACCCCTTTCATAATAATAATAGTAAGTAGCGACTTGAGCTACATGACAAGAAAGCTAAAAGAAGAGTATGAACGAGCAGGACTTACAATAAATTTTATACAAGTGTGAATATTTAGCAGCCGGCTATGGCGAATGTAATGATCTGGATCTAGAAAACGGTGTGATTAGGGGAGTGCAATTGTGCAAGTATTTAGGAGTAGTCTTTAATAAACAGGAAAATAGCAATGACGAAGTAAGAGAAATGATCAATAAAGGTAGGAAAGCTATTAAAGCGGTTAACTCAATACTTTGGGAAAAAAATATAAGGAAAGACACCAAGCTACGCATCTACAAAAGCATCGTACAAAGTGTAATTATGTATGGAGCGGAAGTGTGGGATTTAAACAAAGCAAACAGAAGAAATAATATGTTGGACACAGAAATGGACTATTTAAGAAGTTGTAGGATATCCAGAACAGAAAGAATCAGAAATGAAATAATCAGGCATCATTCTGGCATAGAAAAAGATATTATAGATGAGGTTGAAAAGAAACAGTTGATATGGTTCGGACAAACAAAAAGAATGGGGCAATATAGGTGGCCAAGAAAAATACTAGAATGGACTCCGCCAGAAAAAAGAAAGAGGGGAAGACCTAGAAGAAGCTGGAGGAATGATGTGGATGATGCAATGAGATCAAGGAACTTAAACGAGGAAATGAGTCATGAAAGAAAAACTTGGAGACTGGGGTCGGAGAGATGGCGACAGCCATAGAAATCCGTATATATATATATATATATATATATATATATATATATATATATATATATATATATACATATATATATATATATATATATATATATATATATATATATATATATACGTACGGTACGCATGAAGCGAAGCCCACCACACACTACAGGGTACCAGAAGCCCAGCCTTATTTGTAATTTAAATAGTGTGTACAACTGTTAATAATGTTTTAAGTGGGAATAATAACGCGAGCAACATGAGAGGGGGGAACATTTTTGGACATACAAATTAAAAACAACACGACATGTCATACGAAGCCTTTTATAATTATGGTACATTACGAAGCCCGTTGTATAAAATGTATAGATGTTTCAGATTACACGAAGCCATACATAGTTGCCACTTCTCTTCTAATTCTTTAACTAAATGATATAACTGTGTGCGACAATATAATTGCGTAGTCGATGTGTTAATAATATAATTGCTTTGTTGTAGGTCACGGCCGCATGGCACCAAAGGGGCCGCCCTAATATAAATAATTATGTTTAGGGTATGCATGTTAAAAGTATTTTCATTGATATAATTTATAATATAAATAATTATGTTTAGGGTATGCATATTAAAAGTATTTCCATTGATATAATTCATATTTATTATAATGCAAAATAGGTAACAGATATAAGGTATTCATTCCATTATTGACGTTTGACTAAAATAGGTTTTTTTGTACAAACATGAAGCCTCAAAATAAAGCCCAAAGTAGCATATTCCTCGCTTACTTGAAGTCCACACCCTGCCTATGCTTGTTACTACATTTTGAAAAAAAGATGTAGTATAGGTTTTGCATTTTTCCGGTGGACCATCGAAACCCGAAAAAAACGTCGGATCGAAATGAAAGTCATATCTATCGACTTGACAGCGAATTTAGATAATTCCGTCCGTCGGATTTCGATGAAACTTGGGTGGTTGATAGGAGGCCTTCAGAAGACCTTAACGCTGGAAGCTCGGCTCAATTCGGAAACCGGAAATACCCGATATAGACGTTTCAAGTTTTTCGGGAAAAATTGAATAACTCTGTAACGGGCAGTCAGATCGAGATATTTCAAAATGGTGCCGCTGGCAACGGTCTACAGATAAGTATACCGGAGACTATATCGAAAAATAAATGGAAATTGAATTTTTTTGCAAAAAACTGGTTTTCTCGAAATCGGGCTAGGAAGCACGATAACTGTCCAGGATATTGATTGATTTCGATAAGACTTGGTGGGATCGAAGGTACACAGCCACAAATGAAGCCTATTGCTTGAGGCTCGAATCCGTTGACCGTAAGTATTTTTTCCAAGGCCGAGTATGATTTTCCAAAGAAATTAATAACTCCCGAAACGAAGGTCCGATTTTGATTTTCAAAAATGGTGATTGTAGGGCTCGATTAAGTCTATTAGGTGACGTTTGTGAGAAATTTGACAAAACAAAAGCGAATCTACAAATCCTGAAAAACTTTATTTTTTTGATAAATTCTACAAATACCGAACAGTTTCCTAATAAAAATAGAAAATTAAATATTCCGTCGATCAATCTCTATAACCAGTGTAAGGCATGGATCTTTTTGTACAAAAAATCTGAAATGGATTTTTTTCGAAAAATTAAAAATAAACGAGTTATTTACAAAGATGGGCATGTTCACGCCCGGTATATCAGAGTAGCAGTCCGCCCGAAAATAAAATTGTAAGTCCGAAATCACTCCCTTCTCGAAAAAGTCTCTATTTTGATAATACACGAAATTATCTATAGGTGTCCAAACCAAAAAAAATAAAGATCATAACGGGGAAAATTCTATCTTTATAAATATTTGACCGATTTTCATTTACTAAATAACAATATAAACGATGTCCTTTCTGTATTTCAAAATGTAGTTAGCCTTTACTTTAGTCAATACAAAAAGAAAAAAAAAAAGAAAAATGAAACATGTCAAAATGTACTGAGTCATCCTACGACCCTCTGCTAAAAAGGTACTGAATCATCCCAACAGGGATAAAAAGCATATCAAAATGTAGTTTTTAGCTTGTCTATAAACATTTTTCATTTTATGAGGATTATTAAATTAATTATTTTATGTACCTACTTGTTCTTTTAGACAAGTTCACACGTTCAAACACATGTTAATTCTTGATAAAGCTCTTAAAATTATGAGTGAGGTCTCATTGGATTTAGAATGACGTCTAGAAAAATGTGCAAAAGTTTCAAAGCCGCACATAAGCCATTGCAAAATTTATAAACAAATTCAAATTGAAAAATTGTTTTTTTGCAAATAACTCGAATACTATTAATATATAAGAAATTAAAAAAAAGGATTCTTAAAGAGGAAGAAATTTCCAATAGAGAACTCCTGACTCCCGGAACTCTATCTCTATTATTAATAATTTTAATTTGATGTTGAAAATAGGGCTCCGCGCGGAGAACGTAAAGCAGTTGTGATGCTCTGAAACCGACCTTGGCAAGAAAAAACATTTTTTTATGTTATTAAATACCTATATTTTTTTTTTACATGTTTATGTATAAGGTTGTTTTTGTTTTTTTTTTCTATCAAAAAACATATAAACACGTTCAGCGATTGTTAATAACAAATTGTTTATTAATAAATAAACAAATAAATTAACAACGAAAAAATTTTTTCCCTTGTAGAGAATTGCAAATAATAAATTTTAAGAATCATTTTTTTTATAATATGTTTAAATAATGAAAAAAGGAAAACATTGATTATAAACAGTTAAAAAAAAATTTAAATCACCTAATATTTTATAACAAATAAAATGGCAAAAAATGTTTTTCAAAAATACGTAATTTATCTATTTGTCTATAAAATTTGTTTAAGCAAATAGCACTAAAAATTTAAAGTTTATGTAATCTTATAGTATTTTTGAATTTAATAACAGTAATAATAATTAAAATTAATAAAAACTCCTCTCTTTTTCATTTTTTAGTTTTTTGTTACCTTAAATAATGAATAACTAATAAACCATAACAATTAAAATCATCGCAATGTCATAATCTCATAAAGTATAGTTGACATAAGGTCTCCACGAAGCGAAACAGTTTTAGTGGCTTTTGTTTAACAATTATCCGACTTGAAATATAAACGCAAACTCTAAAAAAATTTATTAACTAACAATAGGCTCATTTTATGAAAAATCGGCGAAAAATTTTTATTCCAACGAGATATTGTTCCTTTAAGTGTCTAAATAATACCATAATTTTTTTTAATTTCTAAATTAATATTTAAAAATATAAAAAAATGTTTCTACTTGCTACGGTCGGTTTCAGAGCATTGGAGCTCTATTTTCAACATTAAATTAAAATTATTAATAATCGAGATAGTGTTCCGGGTGTCAGGAATTTTTTATTGGAAATTTCTTCCTCTTTAAGAATCTTTTTTTTTTATTTCTTAAATATTAATAGTTTTCGAGTTATTTGCAAAAAACGAATCTCGTTATTTTTTCAATCTTAATTTGTTTAAAACTTTTGCAATTGTTTATGAGCGGGTTTGAAACTTTTGCACATTTTTCTAGACGTCATTCCGAATTCAATGAACCCTCACTCATATTTTTATGAGCTTTATCAAGAATTAACACGGGTTTGAGCTTGTGAACTAGACTGTTTGAGAAGTTTGAAAATAGAACAATGTTATATAACACGTTGAAGAATTAATGTAACTGTTTTTTTTCTATTGGAACTACCCACATGATAAAAGTCAAAGTCAATAGAAAGCAAAAATAAATAACTGAATGTAAATATTGTTCGCCAGTTTACTGAAGTTTTTATATAACTGTTAAACATTATATAAGACCTTCTACAGTTTGTTGAAAATAAGTTGATTTTTCTAGATATAATTGCTATATTTGTAATTCTAATCGTCTCCTGATGATGCCAGCTTGGTTGGCAAAGAGCTTCTAGCTAAATTCTACAGAATTTTTGTTATTGTCAGACCTTATCAAGAGTTACAACAGTTTATATTTGCATTTTTTGCTTAAGATGTCTTAAATGTTGTATTTGCAGATTGGAATTTTTTTAATAACAACGTGGCTCTTCCTCTAGCTAATTTTAACTTATTGTCCAAATTTAAATACGATCGGACTCCTGGTCCTTCAGTTATCGTGCTTACAAAGCACATGGTGGTTTCGTAAATAGTCCAGTAAATGTCAAAAGAACTGTTGGCAATGGTAAAGCTACACCTCTGTGAAGCAAGGCAGTACTTAGTCATAAATCTATCTAAAAAATTAATTGTCCTATTATTATGACGAAAAAAATGTATAAATAGAGCAGAAAAATTATTTTATAATTCGTTAAAATTAATAACCAAAACATTAGGATATGAGAAATACATAATACTGCGTATTACAACAAATTACCTGATCAGCTGGAAACTTAAAATAACATGAAAGTCATTGTTTATAAGAATGTTTTAGAGCAGAAAAAGTAATTCTCAATTACGTAAAAATACATACTTTACGAAAAAAATTGTTTGTAGATGATACAGTTATCTTCAATTTTTATTTTCTTTATTATTTGAATAGACGCACGATATTTTTAACTTTATTATTTTATCAAAAAAAAGTAAGTAAACATAACTTGAAAAATAAATCAATAAATGGCATAAATTTACCCCAGTTATACAAAGAGGGCAATTTTTAATGTCTATTTTTATTCAAAATTAGTTTTTTTTATTATTTGCGATATGAAGACTAAGACCATAATAAGAAATATAGCAGAAATTTAATATTGCTACATAAATTGTTTAAATTTTTATGAAGCAACCAAAACTGAAGTCTTGTGTTGATGACTCACCGATTTTGTGCGCCGGCCTTGTCTATAGGTGGTGTTGACAGAAGACGCTGTAATTAGGGTAAATGAAATCGGTTGGTCCCAGTTGAAAGGTAATTGAATAAACTTTATTTTCCAACAAAAATTTCTAATATTTTGTTTCATTATAAATGGATAAAATGTTGTTTTACAATAAGGTTGGATTTTTTAGGTTATAAATTATTTTTAAGGAAAATAATGTAAAAAAACTTTAAATGAACTTTTTTATTAGAACGCAATTTAAAGGAGAACCGAGAGGAAAACATTTTCGCAAAATTCGATTTTCATGTAAACAAATTTTTGGACAAAGATAACTTATAGAAATTGTAGAGAATTAAAATATCTTTCAACATTGTTCTTCTCCTCAAGCGTTAATTACTTCCACATAAGTATAGTAACGACAAAAAAAAATTTGAAAATTTTTATTGTTCAAATAGGCTTAGAATGTCATGAAACGTCGAGATTTTAAGTTTGAGCGAAAAAATTTTCTGTCTGTCGGTTCGTCTGTAACTTTTTTTGTGCGCACGATTACTCTGGAACTGTTTAAGATATTGACTTAGAATTTGGTACACGTATGTATTTTAACGAGATCTGGAAATAAATTATATTTTTATCCTCTTCCGTCGAAGGGTTGGGTGGTAAATTGGGGTAAATGGGGGATAAATAGGTAAATCGAACAGGTAAGAGTCCATAAAATTTATATTTAGTATATGTAAGAGAAGCTAAGGTCTCTAAAAACTTTTTGGCATTAGTCACCCCCGTTACCACCCCCAACCCATTATTAAAGAGGATAAAAAATTTGTGATTTAGTGTGTGTATAAGAACCAAAAATCTCAAAATATTTTTTACTTCATCCACCTCTATTATCATTCCCCTATCACCACCCCCATCCCACTACCGATGTGGGATATCGTTTTATGGGTTTTTGGGGTAGACGATTTCAAATATTATATTATTAAAGTTCCATAAACAATTATTCCCACATACAAAATTTTTTCGTTGTGAGGAACTTGGTTAGAAAATCTGGATGTGGAAGTATTGACTCCTTGGGCAACGTTTTTTTTGAGTTAATCGCGAAAAACGAGCATCGAAATTTGACTTTTGGAGGGCAGGAAAAAAACACTAAACCTTAAAAAAAAATCACTTCTCGGTCAATTTTTTTACCATATTGGAACGAACTAAAATTTTCTTCCCCCTTTGATTGACATCCTTTATTTATGAATTATTTTTTTCTGTTGGATGACGACCCTGCATATTTTTCTTATAAAAACTATATCAGATTTTTTCCTGGCAATAGCGACTGACAACTACATTTCAAATATCATTTTACTGTGTCGTTTCTTATTTTTTAAAGTGGCCACCCTGTAAATTTTTCATATTTTTCTTCTTTGACAGTTATGTTACCTACATGCGAAATCTCCGTCACATCTTCTTTCATTATTTTTTTTTAGGTGACAACCCTGTATATTTTCATATTTTTCTTACTTGGCAGTTGTGTTGTGATATCTGCATGCGAAATAATATCGTCCTTCATCTCATTTTTTATTATTATTTTTGGGGCGACCACCCTATATATTTTTTCTTTGACAATTGTGTTAACTATATGAGAAACATTATTGTCCGCAATCCATTTTTTCATTATTTTCTTAGAGTGAACACCCTGTATATTTTTCATATTTTTCCCCTGACAGTTGTGTTCACTACACACAAAATATAACTGTCTTTTGTCACATTTTTTCCTCATTATTTTTTCAGGTGTCCACTGTTCTTCTTTGACAGTAGCGTCAATTAACGACCAAATATTTTTCTTCTGCGTCAGATGGTTTTGTAATATTTTCCCCACAATACATATCTTATAAACTACAATAATTGTTATGTGTACACATGTATTGTTAGAAATAGATAAGTACTTCTGGCTCTTGTAGATATAGTTGTAGATATAGCGCCAACAGACAGACACCAGACCGACAGACAGAGAGACTGATGGAATTAAATGGCTTTAATTTTCGTAATCTGCATAGTCTGAAACGCGAAAATCCGAAGAAATCTCGGAGGGTAATTTTTTTACGATTACAATACACTACTTTCCTTCGGTTAGCAAGGGAAGTAAAAAACGAAATTTGATCCATATGGCAATATTTCTAAATGCTTTAATAGTGGATTTTAACATTCCGTAAACAAGTGGCACTGACCATCTACAGGTACCTAAAACAAATTTAGCGGGAATTGGATATAGAGTGTCGACCTACCCCAACATCTGTGGGTCAGACAACAATGGGCTGTTATAGTTAGTAATTTTAAATATGTGACTAATACTTTCTCAATTTGCTGTAATGTACAGTATTATAAATTTTTCACGTTCTGACTTTTTAGTTATTTAATTTAGTTTTTAAATATGTTAACATTTTAAATCACATAAAGTGAAGTCAAATTAAGTAAGAAAATAGGTGAATAAGGAATTCTCTGGCTGCAGCAATTTTATTATTTTAATTTGTCGTAGATATAATAAGTGCCACCGAGAAGTTTTTAATTAAATCGGTCCAGCGTAAAAATTTTTTAACAATTTATTTTTCAACGCTGAAATTTTCTGCTCTTTTCCTATTATCTTCGGTCCTAATAATCGTATCGCAAAAATAAAAATAGCGAGTGGCTATGAAAATACTTTCTGATAATTTGTTAATTTGTAAGAAAATAAAAACCACCAAAAATTGCCTTTTTTGACAATTTAAGAAATATAACGTAATAATGCATCCATTTTAACGAAAGTTGGAGGAACTGTGCACTTTATTGAACTAAACCTTCGTGCCAAATTTTAGCATTAAATATTTATTCAAACGGCTAAAAATAAAAAAAGATTTCAAAATTTTAATCGCTTATTGTTTAAGTGCATCGATTCGTAGAACATTTTTTTTTCAAAATGTAGGTTTTTTACATGTATTTTACAATGATATTATCTTCATTTAAACCTTTTTTAAATATGTTTATAATTTTCAAAATTATAGGTATAAACATATTCAGATAACTGGATTTTTTTATCAAACAAAGAACAGGTAACGAATTATTAAAATAGATGAAATATTTCTTAAAAAAATAATGATCTATTTGCATTTGGGGCCGAGATCCGTCAGTGTTTGCGCCTCAGTCGCTTATAAATAAGCAAATTGATATATGTTCTTAAAATTTGGACTGGTTATTCTTCAATAATATTAGTCTCACCTAGTTGAGAACAATCCAGAAGCACAATTGTGAAAAAAGATAGAGGCCCGATAGTCGGGCTTTTAGCGATTATGTTAGAGATCCAAAAATCGCCAAATAGTCTAAATGTGATATTATGGTTTTACAGATCATACTTCACTCGTAAGGTAATTCAGTGTGTAAGACGACCAACACTTTTTTTTTTGGATGCAACGTCTCTGGTTCAATTCCTAACTGCGATTTTTTTTTATTGTATCAGTAAAATTAAAAGTTACAAAGCTGTGTACATAGACATAAGAATAACTGTTCAGGTTAGGTTTGTTTTCCCTTCCGCGACAAAAATGAATAAAAAAGTAAAAAAAAATTGACTAAGTGTGTTATAATCTCAAAGCCGCTTTATTCGATGTAATTTTAAAAAACCGCTGCCCAAGGAATCACTACTTCCACATTCAGATTTTCTATCCAAGTCACTCACAACGAAAAATTTTGTATGTGGAAATAATTGTTTATGAAACTCTGATAATATAATATTTGAAATCCTCTACCCCAAAAACCCATAAAACGATACCCCACATCGGTAGTGGGGTGGGGGTGGTGATAGGGGGTAGCAGTGGGGGTGGATAAAGTACGAAAATATTTTGAGGTTTCTGGTTCTTGTACACACACTAAATCGCAATTTTTTTTTCATCCCCTTTAATAATGGGGTGGGGGTGGTAATGGGGGTGGCTAACGCCAAAGTTTTTTTTGAGACCTTAGCTTCTCTTGTATATACTAAATAACAATTTTATGAGGTCTTACCTGCTTGATTTACCTATTTACCCCAAATTTACCCCAATTTACCCCCCAACCCTTCGACGGAACAAGATGAAAATATAATCTAGTTCTAGATCTCGTTAAAGTACATATGTGTACCAAACTTCAAGTCAATATCTCAAACGGTACCAAAGTAAACGTGCGCACAAAAAAAAGTTACAGACCGACAGACAGACAGAAATTTTTTTTCCGCTCAAACTTAAAATCTCGACGTTTCATAACATTCTAAGCCTATTTCAACAATAAAAATTTTTAAAAATTTTTTTTGTTACTATACTTCCACTGGATGTGGAAGTAATTGTAGTTTTGACTCATTTTCAAACAGCGGAGACAAAAACATAAGCATCGAAAAACAATCAGTCCAAATTTCTAGAAAAAATATCGACTTGTTTATTTATAAGTGACCTAAACACAAAAATTGACGTTTCACGACCCCAAATGCAAGTAGATCATTAATTTCTTTAGAAAAATGTTAGATATTTCATCTATTTTCATAATTCGTTTCCCGCTTTTGGTTTCATAAAAATCCAGAGTTATTTGAATTTGTTTACAACTGTAACTTTGAAAATAATAAATAGATTTCAAGCAAAAACCGTTTAAGTGAGTATTCTTTTTTCTTAACACTGTTGGAAAATACATGTAAAAACCTACATTTTCAACAAAAATTTACCGCACACGAGTCACTGCACTTAAACAACAAGCGATAAAAATTTCGAAATTATTATTGGTTTTTAGCCGTATGAGTTTTGTTCAAAAATATTTATTTTGCGCTAAAATTTAGTACAGGTTTAGTTCAATAAAAAGCTTAGTTCCACGGACTTTCGTTAAAATTGATGCATTATTATGTTATATTTTTATTAAATTATTATCAAAAAAGGCAATTTTTGGTGTTTTTTATTTTTTTTACTAATTAACAAACTATCATCTAGTTTTTGCATAGGCCTAGTCTTATTCAAGATTTTATTGCGAATAATTCGCTATTTTTATTTTTACGATACGATTACTAGGACCGGAGATACTAATGAAAATAACAGCAAATTTCAGTGTTTAAAAATAGGTAAATTGTTAAAATATTACAAGAAGCAATGGACCGATTTAATCCAAAACAGCTCATAGCACTTGTTATTATTCATAAAACAAAAATTACTGCAGCCAAACAGTTTCATTCAAAATTTATTTTCACTCCACTAATAGTGGAAAAAAGTAAATTATTAGAAAATCGATTGGATTTGAATGAATTTCCCTGAAAACTTTTTTAATGGCTTTCTATAATCAAATATGAAGTTTTCTACCACTTTTCCTTGTCCGCAATAAATATAAAATAAATATTGTCAATTTCCTTTCAAATAGAATTTTTTTTCAAATAAACTTAATTAAAAATTTAAAAATAAAATAAGTGAATGTTCTATTTTGCTATTTGTTCTCACTTCACTCCACCATATATCTAGAGACAATACACACCTATAAGATAATAGTTATTTAACAAACAAGTATGTTAATGAGAGCGATTGATAAATTGAGACATTTTAACGTGCGAGCGCTAGCGAGCGCATTATTTGTCGAGATTATTAATCGCCGATTAACACGAGTAAGTTACAAAAATTTCCCGTTGATTGTATCTAGGAAAAAAAACCGCTGCCCAAGGAATCACTACTTCCACATCCAGATTTTCTATCCAAGTCACTCACAACGAAAAAATTTTGTATGTGGAAATAATTATTTATGGAACTTTAATAATATAATATTTGAAATCCTCTACCCCAAAAACCCATAAAACGATACCCCACATCGGTAGTGGGGCGGGGGTGGCGATAGGGGGTGGTAGTGGGGGGTGGATGAAGTAAAAAAATATTTTGAGGTTTCTGGTTCTTGTACACACACTAAATCACAATTTTTTTCAACCTCTTTAATAATGGGGTGGGGGTGGTAATGGGGGTGGCTAATGTCAACATTTTTTTTGAGACCTTAGCTTCTCTTATATATACTAAATACCAATTTTATGGACTCCTGCCTGCTTGATTTACCTATTTACCCCAAATTTACCCCAATTTACCCCCCAATCCTTCGACGGAAAAAGATGAAAATATAATCTGGTTCTAGATCTCGTTAAAGTACATATGTGTACCAAATTTCAAGTCAATATCTCAAACGGTCCCTGAGTAAACGTGCGCACAAAAAAAAGTTACAGACAGACAGACAGACCGACAGACAGACAATTTTTTTTTCGCTCAAACTTAAAATCTCGACATTCTAAGCCTATTGAACAACAAACATTTTTTTAAAAATTTTTGTCGTTACTATACTTCCACTGGATGTGGAAGTAATAGGAAAAAATCTAATTTTATTTTATGACACAAAATTGAATTCTAAGTGTTACTTTATTTATTTAATTATGGTAACACATATGGAATTTAAAAAATATCAAAAATACAATTACAAATTCATTAGGCCTCTTTTTGTAACATCGGAGAAATATGCCAATAGCACCGATTCCGAATAGCGCGATACCTGCTTCTCTTTTATTACTTATAAAAGTTTCATACGCGTTTTATACGTTTGACAATTAGTTTACTTTAGTTTTGACATTAATTGTCATATTAACTGTTTTCAATTATGTCCTTAGTTACCTAAACTAAAATCGTATATTAATAGAAAATCATTTATTAATGGGGGTTATTAATGAACGATTTTTTATATATTTATCAAAGCTACAAATACACGATGAACGGAAAAAGTAATAAATAAAATAGGTAGGTATAATTTATTAATTATTTGGAAACACGCGATAATAATTGTTTATGTAACTAAGCACTAAAGTTAAACATTTTATCACGATGTAGAATTTAGTTAAATAAACCACATAAATGATAAAAAGAAACTTTAGTGCCAAGGTGCATAACTAAGTTTTTCTTGAAATTGTGAAATTAACTCTATTTAATGAATAATTTTAAGTGACATTAAGAAATGTCAATTATTTAAATTTCAAATCTCAATAATTTTTTGTAATGTAATTATGTCACAAGCAATGGACAATTTATGTTGACGTTTACCTGTCACCTCCTCCAACTACAAGAAATCGTACAATGTTTGATTACTTTAGTGACTATCTCTAACACTTCAATGACAATTTTGAGGTTTTTTCCGATTTCAAAAAAATCTATTTTTTGTACGATCGGGCTTATTTGTTTATTTACAATATCTGTTGCCAAGACGTCAGGTTATATTTACTGATTGCTAAGTCGGTAAGTAATTTCCTTACCGGTAAGTGAAATTAATATAATATATATTACCGATATTTCACAAAAATAAGTACAAAAGATAAGGTCATTTCTATGTATTAAAAAAAAATAACATTATTTTCTGCACGATTGTTTTTAATTACACTTCAATTATAGTTATTAAGGTACCAAGGGTGTTATAAGGATAATAACGCACCGAGGTCGGCAGTGTACAATCCCGAGGGCCTCTGGCCCGAGGGAGTGTACGTCGACCGAGGGCGTCATTATCCTATAACACCCGTGGTGCCTTCAACGTTTAATGCCCTGCAAGTTATTTAATTCAAATTTTTTTTTTTTTGACATTTACGATTTATTATTTTGATATCTATTATGTTCAGAACGATTTGATTTAAAAGAGAGTAAAAATCAAAATTGTTTGTAAACGCCGCCGTTGCATAGCAACGCATTTTGTTTGTCAATAACGCTATCATAATTTGCTTGTTTTGGGTTGTATTATAATTTTATAATGCCCTAGGGCGTTATAGATATTCATAACGCCCTAGGGCGTTATTTTTCATTTAACGTATCTCAAAATAGGGTGGTTATTGTAAAATAACAGACTTGTAGGACATTAAAATAATTTAATTTCTAGTAAATAAACGAAATGTCAAAATACAAATATCTTATTTGACAAGTTGTACTTGCCACGAAATATAAACGTGACTTTTGACTTTTCGTTTATTTAGTAGAAATTAAATTATTTTAATTGAAGTGCAATTTAATACGATTGTACAAAAACAGTATAAGCATCGCGAACCTTATAATCTCCGGCGGTAAACGTCCGTTACCGTTCTGATGATACTTAATATACTATTATTTCCACACTACGGAATAATATATATCTACCATATATTAGGTAAGTAACTAGATTACTTGACAAAAATAAAGTCGGATCTTTCATATGAAGTTTTTTAAAATTAGCTTTTCCTGAATAATTACGCCCTTCTGTAAAGCGTGTATTAAAATAATGTTTGAAATTATTTTTTTCAGACTCATTATAGTTTTTATCAATAGTTTTTACTCAATATGATATTTATGCAAAAGTCT
Organism: Rutpela maculata; assembly: GCA_936432065.2. Classification (NCBI taxonomy): domain Eukaryota; kingdom Metazoa; phylum Arthropoda; class Insecta; order Coleoptera; family Cerambycidae; genus Rutpela; species Rutpela maculata. Next base: position 36,732,190 of record OW386285.2, on the reverse strand, counting down.
TTTCATCCTCCGTGGCATCCCTTAAATGTATCAAATAAACCACCCTTTATGACTTTTCAACAGTTATTAACGGTTGAAACTTAGCTTATAACTTCATCAGAAAATTTTAAAACTTTTTGCTTCTTGCTTAAAAAAAAATAAAATACCCTGACATGCATAAAAAAACCGCTGCCCAAGGAATCACTACTTCCACATCCAGATTCTCTATCCAAGTCACTCACAACGAAAAAACTTTGTATGTGGAAATAATTGTTTATGGAACTTTAATAATATAATATTTGAAATCCTCTATCCCAAAAACCCATAAAACGATACCCCACATTGGTAGTGGGGTGGGGGTGGTGATAGGGGTTGGTAGTGGGGGGTGGATCAAGTAAAAAAATATTTTGAGTTTTCTGGTTCCTGTACATGCACTAAATCACATTTTTTTTTCATCCCCTTTAATTAGGAGGTGGGGGTGGTAATGGGGGTGGTTAATGCCAAAAATTTTTTTGAGACCTCAGCTTCTCTTGTATATATTAAATACCAATTTCATGGACTCTTACCTGCTTGATTTACCCATTTACCCCAAATTTACAGACAGACAGACAGACCGACAGACAGACCGACAGACCGACCGACCGACAGACAGACCGACAGACCTACCGACAGACAGACCGACAGACAGACCGACAGACATACCGACAGACAGGCCGACAGACAGACCGACAGACAGACCGACAGACAGACCGACAGACAGACCGACAGACAGACCGACAGACCGACAGACAGACCGACAGACAGACCGACAGACAGACCGACAGACAGACCGACAGACAGACCGACAGACAGACCGACAGACAGACCGACAGACAGACCGACAGACAGACAGAAATTTTTTTTTTCGCTCAAATTTAAAATCTCGACGTTTCATGACATTTTAAGCCTATTTGGACAATAAAAATTTTTAAAAATTTTTTTGTCGTTACTATACTTCCACTGGACGTGGAAGTAATAAGCCGTTTTCTTCCATATGTATTTAATACCCTTCTCTCAAAATTATTCAGATTAAAAGTAATGTAAACTAAATGAACGGAAATAACAAAGAAGGTGGGAAATATTTAACAAATATAAAGTGGACTCGCCCCTTTAAAAGGGGGTAGCTTTCCAGGGAGGGTTAATTTTGGAAAAGTTAATACTAGAAACTTTCCTTAATTTTTGCCAAGGAATCTACTTAGAAATATCCTCAACATTTTAGTTAATACCCTGTATAGGTGTACTTAAAAGCACAAATTAATTATATTTATAATTACGATTTTTGCTGCTGAACGCACGGAAAAGAAAGACAGTCTATATAATCTTAGTGAAGTAAAAAAGTAAAATGTATCAATAGATTTTTTGTTAAATAACAACAGTTTTTTTGTCATCTTATAGCAGATATAAATATTATTTAGTTACGAGTCCGGTTCTAAGCCAGCCATTAGATAAACACAATTAACATAAAATATTTAATTATCATAGCCAAAAATTATCATTGCCACAGCAAAAATATTACAGATACAGACATATTAGTTGGCTGCATAATATTTACCAAGCAGATGTACAGTGTTGCCGAGACTTAGGGATTCGTATAATGCATCGAATAAAATAGGGCATTGCAAAATGCGTCAAATATATTCACTGTATATATCGCTTATACACCGACAACTGTAGCGCCACCTGAACATCAATTTGTTGAACTACATCGCGTATGTTTTGAGAGAAAGGAGGTGCAATTTGATGCCCGGGCGAAATTTTGCCAATTGGCGGGATTTGTTGCGAATAACATAGTCTAGGTTTTATACACGCTTATTTTTATGAAGCCCGAAGGCGGGCTTCGTATGTGTGTTGTGGGCTTCGAGTAAGCGGCAGAATATACTGTTTTGGGCTTCGTATTGAGGCTTCATATGTCTATATATATATATATATATATATATATATATATATATATATATATATATATATATATATATATATATATATATATATATATATATATATATATATAGAGATATGCATGGTCACATACAGGCCCGTTTCATACACTGAGCGGTTGTAGTGCAGCCCGATTTGACGCTGTGAAGCCCGGGATCGGGCTCATCAACGTATCCCTGTGTATATCATCACTAAATGGACACAAATCATGTCAGATTCCTTCCTACAAAATTTTGGGGTGGGCTTCAAAAAGTCATATTTTTATGTTCCGAGATACACTTTTAGTTCAGCACTACTGGGTCAGGCGGCGCTGTTCCTGTATATCCAAGACTCTTATACAGCTGATATCTATCGCACGTTATATAGCCCGATATTTGGCATCGTTGCAATGGCTCGATAACGTTCGATTCTTATTTCCTCTTAAATACTTTCTTCGTGAAGTCACAATCGATGAATGAAAGCTCTTTATTCGAATCAATTTTTTAACCTCACAAGTATTGTATCATGTTCGAACAATTTTTCTAAATTTAAAAATTTATATGTCTACTAAGAATTATAAAATACATGGTACAGTGTTATGAAAGAAGAATAGTTGTTAGTTGTTAGCATCTTAAACATCTTAAAATGTGTTTTGAATTGTAATACAGAAATTCAAATAAAGGGATAAAAGATATATCATAAGAGAAAGAATTTAGAATAAGAACAAAATATAAAATACATTGTCTTTGTTTATTGTTGTACTAAATTGATGTTTCCATGTCCCTAAATTAGGATTGTGTTTTTTTTTCATTCAGTATTCAATAATACTATACTTAATTTATATAATTCTGGTGCTAAAATTTTCATCGGGACATACATACAACAATTATTATTATGCAGAATGATGATTTACGTATTATAAGGATAAATAGGCATTGTCCATAATAACTGTAAGCTCTCCACATAGTGGAGTGGACGTATAATAAAGGTAAAAAATTTTTTTTAAACAGTCTTAGAATGTCCCGAAAGGTCGATATTTTAACTTTCAGCAAATACAATCTCTCTGTAATTTTTTTTTGTGCGCACGATTACTCTGGAACCGTTCATGATGTTAACTCAAAATTTGTATTATAATGAGATCTGGAAATAGATTATGTTTTGATCTTATTCCGTTGAAGTTTTGGGGGGGAGATTGGATTGCAAATATATTATCGACATTTTTTTTGCTGTAAAAGGCTTGGATAGGAAAATCTAGATGTGGAAGTAGTGATTTCTTAGGCAGCGGTTTTTTTTATTAATGAGCACATGTTTTTATGATGGTTATTTGAATCTATATTTGTAGTCGGTCTCTCTGCATGGTGCGTCTGACAACATCATGCACCTACCTTGATTACATTGGATTCGGAGTGACGCACACTGGCGAAAATAATTAAAAACCGGTATAAAAGTTTAAAATACAATAATCACATGACAACATGAAATCGACCCTGATAGGTTAGAGAAAAGACCGACAAACGCAACCAATAGGAAAAAATACCTTAGCTGTCTCATACCGCTTCTGATAGTCACTCCAAAGTTCGACTTGTTGAGAGACAAATGTATATTATTTAATCGGAGACAGTAGACGATTATTTTTCAGACTATACTATTCAGTTTTTTGTGTTTTGTAAATTCATTATTTTCAATGGATGTTCTTCCTGGAGATAAACAAAGACTTTATAGTATGTAATATTTGTTAAATACGTATTTCTTTTCTTTGTAAATAAGGTTTAGAAATGCCTGTTCAAAAATAATAATTTTTAATAGTTATTTAAATTTATATAGTGTTATTGTTTCGTATTCCACCAGATTCTAGTAGCTAAGCTAGACTCCGCCTGAAATAAAGTCATATTATTATTATTATTATATTATTATCATCATTACGGCTGTTTTAACACAACAACTAAATTAAAATTACATTTTTACTTAAGACGTAATTAATCAAGACCAAAAGAAAAGTAATTTACATAGTTACAAGTTTTGTCCAGGTTTTGACTTATTTTCGCCTGTGTGTGACGTCTAGAAAAATCTGCAAAAGTTTCAAACCCGATCATAAACAATTGCAAAAGTTATAAACTAATAAAGATTGGAAAAATAACGAGTTCCGTTTTTTGCAAATAACTCCAGAACTATTAATATTTAAGAAATTTTAAAGAATGATTCTTAAAGAGGAAGAAATTTCCAATAAAAAAGTCCCGACTCCGAAACATCTATTAATAATTTTAATTTAATGTTGAAAATAGAGCTCCGCGCAGCGAACACCAAGCCGTTACGATGCTCTGAAACCATCCGTAACAAGTAAAAAGATTTTTTTATGTTATTATATATCAATTTAAAAATTTATAAAAATTATGGTATTATTTAAACACTTAAAGGAACAATATCCCGTTGGAGAACAAAATTTTTCACCAATTACTTCCACATCCAGTGGAAGTATAGTAACGACAAAAAAATTTTTAAAAATTTTTATTGTTCAAATAGGCTTAGACTGTCACGAAACGTCGAGATTTTAAGTTTGAGCGAAAAAAAATTTCTGTCTGTCTGTCGGTCTGTCTGTCTGTAACTTTTTTTTGTACGCACGTTTACTCTGGAACCGACTGAGATATTGACTTGAAAATTGGTACACATATGTACTTTAACGAGATCTAGAACTAGATTATATTTTTATCTTGTTCCGTCGAAGGGTGGGGGGTAAATTGGGGTAAATTTGGGGTAAATAGGTAAATCAAGCAGGTAGGAGTCCATAAAATTGGTATTTAGTATATACAAAAGAAGCTAAGGTCTCAAAAAAAATTTTGGTATTAGCCACCCCCATTACCACCCCCACACCATTATTAAAGGGGATGAAAAAAAATGTGATTTAGTGTGTGTAAAAGAACCAGAAACCTCAAAATATTTTTTACTTCATCCACTCCCACTACCACCCCCTATCACCACCCCCACCCCACTACCGATGTGGGGTATCGTTTTATGGGTTTTTGGGGTAGAGGATTTCAAATATTATATTATTAAAGTTCCATAAATAATTATTTCCACATACAAAATTTTTTCATTGTGAGTGACTTGGATAGAAAATCTGGATGTGGAAGTAGGGATTCCTTGGGCAGCGGTTTTTTTCATAAAATGAGCCTATTGTTAACAATTTTTTTTTTAGAGTTTGCGTTTATATTTTAAGTCGGATAATTATTAAACAAAAGTCACTAAAATTATTTCGCTTCGTGGCGATCTTATGTCAACTACACTTTATGGGATTATGACATTGCTATGTTTTTAATTGTTATAGTCTATTAGTTATTAATTATTTAACCTAACAAAAAAGTAAAAAATAAAATAGAGAAGTCGAAAATTTTTTAAATTTATTATTGCTGTTTTTATATTCAAAAATACTATTAGTCCAGTCAATGAAAGAGTTGTAGAGAACATTGAGGAGGCGAGAATTTTTCTCTTCAGGAATGTGTTGGGGGTAGTTAGGAGGTAAACATACTAAAAGTCCTCGCCCCCTAGCCCCGTCGCTTCAGGGGGAGAGGGGAGGTGGAAAGGTTCCTTTTTTCGATTCTTCGCTTATAACTCGGAAAAGATGCGTCGTATGGAAAAAGGTGATCTATGCAAAATTAAACGTAATTAAATTTCCCACAAGAATGTTTATATTAGTTTTCTTCCTATGTGTTATAGTTTATGAGATATTCGCCAGCGAAAATCGATAATTAATAATAAAAAAAATCAATTACGTACTTTGAATATTTCTATCAAAGCGGTTTACCGTGGTCTGCTAATAAATCACAGTCACAAAACAATTTTTATTTTACAACACTGGACGTATTTACTAACGTAATATATTGTCGAAATCTATACATTTCCTTAAATACACAGTGTGACTCACTTAAAATGAAGATACCCTTATAATTTTATTATTTTGTTTCCGATTTGAATCAAATTTTACTCAAGTATAGAACAAATTAGGATCTACTTATGACCAGAAAATCTTTCACCTACGGTAGCAAAATATGAGAAAAAATATTAAAAATCATATTGATGGGTCTTGACGAATTTCACGTAGCCACCACAAATTGCGGAAACTGAGGATCCCCTTTGCCAGATGAGTTTATGTATGAGAAATCCCCCATCAATAGCCAAATCAAATTTTGGTGTATGTACGTTTGTGGCGCCGATCGGATGCATTTTTTAGAATGTCTAACATTCAAAATGTTTTATTTTTTTCAGCATATTTTCGTAAACTATAACAAATAGGAAGAAAATGAATATAAACATTCTTGTGGAAAATATAATTCCGTTTAATTTTGTATAGATTTTTTTTCCCTAAGCGACGCATCGTTTCCGAGTTATAAACGAAGAATCGAAAAAAGGAACCTTTCCACCCCCCTCCGCCCTGATGCGGCGGGGCCAAGGGCGGCGACTTTTAGTATTTTTACCTCCTAACTGCCCCCAACACATCCCTGAAGAGGAAAATTCTCCCCTCCAAAATGTTCTCTACAATCCTCTTTTGGGCATTCGTTGATTGGGCTATAGATTACATAAACTTTAAATTTTTATTGCTATTTGTTTAAACAAATTTTATAAACAAATAGATAAATTACGTATTTTTGAAAAATATTTTTTTGCCATTTTATTTGTTATAAAATATTATGATTAAAAAAAATTTCTTAAAAATTGTTTTTAACTGTTTATAATCACTTTTTTTCTATTTTCATTATTTAAACAAATTAGTGAGAAAAAGAATTATTCTTAAATTTATTATTTGCAATTCTCCACAAGGTGGAAAACAGATTTTTTTTTGTTGTTAATTTATTTGTTTATCTAATAAACAATTTCTTATTAACAATCGCCGAATGTGTTTATATTTTTTTAGATAAAAAAAATAACAAAAACAACTGTAGGTATACATAAGCATGAAAATTATTTTGTGAATAATAATTTAAAAATCGAGAAAATACTCTTATCAAGTATGCCGTGGAAATTGACAAAAGCTAGATTCAAAACATTAATTTTGTCTTCATAACCAAAGCGTTCTGTCCGAAACGTCCATTTTATTTAATACAAGTTAGAATCAAAACATGGACTACTGCTATTCTTGTTTTATTATATGTAGGCAAATATACCTACATATTTAGATAAAAAAGGTATATTTTAATCACAGTTAGAAAACACTAACGCAAATATTAGTGGTAAAAGAGCAGAGCGTTTGCCCTAAACAACTTTAGCATCAAGAAAGGTGATTATGGAATTCTTTCTGCCGCGATTTTATTATTTTAATTTGCTTGGGTGTCGTAACAAGTGCAATGAGAAGTCCTGAACTAAATCTAAGCATTGCTTCAAAAAATATAAACAATGTATGTGTTAATATTAGAATTTTCTGCTATTTTTTATATTATCTCCGGTCTTAGTAATCGCAAAAAATAAAGAGACAAATTTTGAATAAAAAAACTTTCTGATAATTTGTTAACTTGCAAGAAAATAAATTTTTTTTTAAATATTACTATCTATATATAATTTAAGAAATATAGTGTAATAATGCATAAATCTATAACGAAAGTGAGTGAAACTATATCTTTTATTGCTTTATTTTTCGAGTTGTTTATAAAATAATAAAGTTAAAAATGTCACGTGTCTGTCTATTAAAAAAATAAAGAAATTTCGTGAAGTATACGTCATTACCTCTAGGACTGCAGTTTTAGACATGTATTTTTACGGAATTGAAAATTATTTTTTCTGTACAAAAGAATTTCTTATAAACAATGACTTTCATTTCATTTTAAATTTCCAATTGCTCAGTTAATTTGTTGTAATGTATTCTAATGTTTTGATCATTTAATTTTAACGAATTCTAAAATAATTTTGTATGCTCTATTTATACATTTAATTTTCGTCATAGTAATATAGGACTAATAATTTTTTAGTTAGATTTATGGCTAAATACTGTAATATAACTCTATTTTGCTTTAAACAGGCGTTGTGTTGCTTTGTATACCATTGGCAACAGTTCTTTTGAAATTTGAGACGCTTTAATTGTTTTATTGCTCTGTGCAAGAAAGCAACATGTCACCAAATTTAAGTTGAATGTAGGTAGAAGAATGTAAGAAAAAAGGTACTCTCAACGAGGCATAATACAACACCACAGGAGGGAGGGAGGGAGAAAGAAAGATCACGCGTTTGCCGAAATATAAAGTGTTCTAACAACGTTTAACATAATTGTAATAATTTTTCATGTGTAAATAAAAATTCAACCAATTCAAATTTCATGTCAAAAGGTCTATTTGTTAACAAACAAATGCACAAATTTCTTAGTTAGTAAATTCGTAGAATTTTTATTGGATTATTTATAATTTTACATAGTAAAAGTTTTTATTTTTATGTTTCTATAAGATCATAGAATTATCTAAGACCCGAAAATCGCAAAATGTGGTGACAATACGAAGAAATCAATTTTTATTTAAATGGAAACAACATGAATTTAAAAATCCGTTGTCTCTTGAAAAGTGTTTTCTAGAATCTACAGACGACGTAAGCTTTTTCAGATATTTAATTGCATTTTAAATTACCTACAAAAAAATTAAAAAATGATGACAGACAAGCGTTTCGTTACCTCATTTTTGATAGTTTGGTGACCGGTACAAATTTAATTAAGTAAAATAAATAAATAAATAAGCGTTCATTGTGCACAAAAGAGTTTAGACACAAAAGGAAGAGGTTAGCCTAAACTAGCCATATACATTAAGAAAACATATTATGACTGTACACAATATTAGTCCACAGTACATCGCCCTTTTTTTTTAATGATTAGTAACAGGCTGAATTTGCGTGAGTAGCTTCGTTTTGACGAGACGCCCAACTTTTCTCTCTGCGAAAATTCTGGGTAGTGGTAGCTAACAGCAAAAATTATTTTTTCTATTTTACACGAATTAGACAATTCGACAACCTGTCAAATTAGTTTGGCAATATATTTTTTCGACGATTGTGCTGAAAGTCAAATTTTCTAACTTCAAAATGATCAATTAATATCAATTTGCCACACGCGTTGATTATATCTTCACACACCGGAATAAAATAGTGCGTTTACCTTAAAGAATTTTATATCACTTACCGGTAATAACAATTAAATTCTATAAATGTACATTAATTACACATGAATTGCAATTACAATGTCAAATTTTCTAACTTCAGAATGACTGCGGAAAATGTCACTTTAAATTAAATCTGACCGGCAGCAAATTTAAAATTTTGGAAAGACTTTAAAAAAGGGAAATAACTTCACAACCGTAGAAAAAACACACATGTGGCAAGTTTCATTGCAAAACTCGTATGATACTCCTACTTTCATACTTCGTTTTGCAATGAAACCCTTGCCACACTTGTATTACAATGTACTATTTTTTACGCTGAAAGTCAAATTTTCTAACATCAAAATAACTGCAGAAAATATCACTTTGCCGCACGCCGTGCGGCAAAGAATTTGCCACACGCCTTGATTATATCTTCACATACCGGAATAAAATAGTGCGTTTACCACATGAATTGCAATTACAAAGTCAAATTTTCTAACTTCAGAATGACTGCGGAAAATGTCACTTTAAATAAAATCTGATCGCAGAGAGAAAAGTTGGGCGAAAAGTTGGGCGTCTCGTCAAAACGAAGCTATTCACGAAAATTTAGCCTGTTACTAATCATTAAAAAAAAAGGCGATGTACTGTGGACTATATTACATTAAATTGAGAAAACTATTAAACTAAATTTTCATATAATTATAAATAATTATATAAAATAAAATATAAATATTGTATTACTTTTAATAACGATAACTTAACTATCAATATACCGTTTTTTATTATAACCATTATACTAGAGAATTTTATGCTCTACCGAAAAGGTATGTATAGTGTTTTGCCCTATCTTGCTTAATTTTCAAAATATTGGGGAAAAAGCACATTTTGTTACAATTATTGTTAGTAACTTTTGAACCCGAAAAGAAAGAAAAGAAAAGAATACCACACAAATTTCTTTTTAAGAGTGTAACCTGCGAAGACTAATTAATATCGGGCACAAATATTCTATATGATTGCACTTCTTGCTTGCCATACCTAAAAGGAAACTTTGTGCTTTATAGTACGTCGGGTACATAAGCCAAAAAGCTGCACTTTTTGATTGGGATGTGCCACTTTCTGTGGTCATAGTTCCAAAAGGTAACTTTCCCTATAGGGAGCCACTTTAAAATCCGTGCAGAACTCCAAAATGGCGGCCATTAAAGATGTCCGCCATTAGCCACACTAAATGTTTTTGTATCTCAGCTCCTAATGGTTCGATTTCTATTTCCTTTTTTTTTGTTTGAAAGCTGTTGTAAAGAGGACACTTTTGTTCCTATACATTTATCTCTACACCTTAAGGGTTCCGCGCAATTTAAAAGAATATATATTTTTTTATTTTTAAAGAAGTATCCGTCTTTGCACAGTGGGACAAACTGAATCTGAAAACTTATTTCATATAATGCAACTTTCAATTGATGTTAACTTGGGACAGCCGGTACGTAGTAGAGGTCATTGTAATAACTTTTTTAAAATTAAGCCTATAAGTATAGTGACAGTGAAATAAAATTAAATAAAAAAGTTATAAATACTTCAAAGAGAACTTCATGCTTTGTTGTTATTCGATGGCAATCAATTTTTGCTCATATTTGACACAAAATGCTGTCTCAAAATAAGTACAGTTTCAAAAGAAAAATTGCATCAAGGCATTATTTTACTATTATACCTAATGTTACTGTACTATTAAAACAATTTGTTTTATATATCTCTGTTAGGTAAATAAACGTAATTTAATTTCTACCCCTTTGCATCTTTTTATTCTAATGTGAATGAGGCAATACTTTAAAAGTGGAAAACAAAAAATGAGGACAAATTCAAAATATTTAAATACTTATAGGCCTACCACGGAGTAGTTACATTATCAGTTATTAATAATATAATTGCATAAAAAAATAACCTAATATTTTATTAGGTTCTTTTAATATATCTTCAAATTCATAACAATGAATAATAATAAACGTAACTGTTATATTATTATGGAGTTCAAAGAACGAATATATTTCCTTTATTAGCTGGCCCTCCAATAGCGTCTCTACTGTAAACAGTAATGATAGTGGCGCAGTATAGAAAGTACTCCCAACCATATAATATTGTGCTTCGTGACGATGCACGCATTAAAGAAATATATATTATAAAAATATAACCTACTGAGGCCCTATTATACTGGCAACATCGCTGGGTCGGAGAACGAACGCTAACTATATTCTTAAATACAGCGGGCTTTGAAACGATCAGTAAATATATCCGGGCTCTGAAATATGCCATGTTTATATAATTAAAAGAAAAATAATAATTAGCTACCTCTAGTGGCTTCCTGTTAGAAAAGATGCATAACAATCGCCATATTTAATATATTTGTTAATTTATACACTCGGAAAATGCCGGGCTTATGAGCGACCTATCGATATATTGGGCTACACAATGTACCGTCTATACCTATATATATATATATATATATATATATATATATATATATGAGTCCAGTTCGAGCAACGAGGAGCAGCAGTAGGCAGCTTTCAGCGAGAACCTGAAGATGGCAGATGGGATTCTGCCGAAACGTCGTTTAGACAACAATGGCTCCAGCAGGAGCCTATCAACTACGTGGGAAAACACCCGGAAGTACACCAACACTTCATTCAACACCCGCGAAAACCTAAGAAACAACATTATATATATATATATATATATATATATATATATATATATATATATATATATATATATATATATATATATATATATATATATATATATAAAAGTAGCGACTTGGCTGATATTAGGAACTATCATTTTATTTGTTTTTGCCGCCTTTACTGGCTTCTGGGTAAATCTTGCGTCCTCGAGGTATCCGTAGTCCATCAATTTCAAATTTTCAGAATATCAATTGGTTCCTGACTTCTTTTTTAAAAGCTATAATTGTAATTGTAAGGGCGGATGTGCGAAACGATACGGATGTATAAAATTAGCGTTTTTTTGTAAGACTGATCAAGGTTTTTGTGAGAATTGTACGCCACAGGATGAAGATGATGAACCAAGCATAGAAATAAACGAATCCAATGATAATAGTTATGATAATACTATAAACTTCCTAAATTGTATACCCGGAGTGTATATTTCCGATCATGAATCGGAAATGGACGATGCGTGCGATGAAGAAGGAGGCAATAGCATTGAATGTGATGTTCATTTCGACGAATATGAATATGAATCTTTAACAAGAAAAAAACGTCTTTAACAAGAAAAAAAAAGGAACGATTTTACACCCCCTGACAGGCTAGATTCGACCCCCAAGGGCAGTTGCAGTCTACTACCTTCCATCTGTTATATGAAAAAACAAAGAATCCCTGCAAAAATACTCGATGCCAAGCTGTCATATGAGAAATAACCAGAAAGGGAGGGCGGTTTTTGGCCGTTTCAGGAGGTGCGCATGACTAAAAACTTTTTTCACCCTGTTAATCGTGTTCAGTACCTACCCTTGAAAACGGGGGAATAACTTTAGCACGATTTTGCATACTTTCCGACTCCTTACTTCCACTATGATAAAACTAATACCTGGAAGGTGTAATGTACAGGATGTTTCACCTACGACTACACAGATCAATATATTCCAAACCAAAGATAGCATTTGAAATCTACGAAAGGAGTTATGCAGTAGAGTGCGACTACTTAGAGTAGATAACATACGTCACAATGCTTACAGACCGATATGGTGTTTTTCATGGTCGGTGTTTATTATATCCCAACTAGCACAATTAGTTGCTGGAACGTAACAACGACTATTGTAGGTACTTTAAAGTGTTCTGTCACTAGTCACAAGAGCATAACAGTAACGCTCCCATTACGTTAGTACGACCAAAATGGGGAATATTTTTTTCGGTTACCGCAACGTTCCGGCTATGTTCCCGGAACTAGTCAGGTTACGTTGCAATGGCATTTTGGTTATGTAGCAGTGACGTCGCAGAGTGTAAACCGCGACTTTCTGAGAACTTTACCACGCCCCACTCTATCAAATGAATGTTGCCTGCTTTGTCTTGCAACTGATTCTATTATACTTGTGTTTCAATCCTACATGATTATTGCTATCCATTTCCCTAACTCAGAAACTTAATAAAATACTAGAATAGTATAATATTAGAAGGCAAAACTTGTACAATTTCCCAATGGCTAAGCATCAAAATTAAAACGAATGCAAGTTTATTGTCAAACATAGTGATAAAACGTCCGAATCTGGCACGCGCCTTTATAATTTGCATTTTTTAATTAAAATATTGTCTTTAAAATATTTAACGTCATGCGAGAATGTGTCAACCTGGATACTGAAAGCTATTTTTTATTGTTTTTTGAAACTTGAAAATAATTTTTATCCATTAATTTATTATATTTGGTGCAGAAATAGTGATAAATTAAATTTTTAAGTTATTTATGAAGTTATGGTTCATGTCTTGTAATAATGGCTTTATAAATTTTGGCCATCAAGATGGCGTATTTCAGAAAGAATCACTTTGAAGTCGTTTTTACTAAGAAATGCGACTTGAAAGTAATTGTTACTTGAGGATAGTGATAGGAAATTTGAATAAATTATTTTTTTTTAATTATGTTTTATTTCAGTGCTATTGTATTTGTTTGCCTGTTTATATTTCTCAAAAAACAATACAAGTTCAACATAGGTAAGAGTGCAAAATTACTTCACAACATCAATTAAATTTCTGAAATTAGAAAACCATTTAGCAAATTATGTTAAGTGAAATAAATTCCAACCCAAGAGATTATTATAGGTATTTTGAAATATATCTATAAATGCAGATACAAATATAAATCACTTTTAGTGAAAAAATCATCCTGTAGAAAATGTTGACTATATACACACATACATTTGCTAGGTGATTTTCCAATTTCTTAAAGCTATTATATATCCACTTACTGCGAAGTTTTTTTGTCTTTAGGCACTGAATAATAACTTTTACTCTTACTGGTTATTTTAGAACATTAATTAGTATTACGGAGCAACTTCGCACTCTTACATATTACCTATATAGAACATTTATTATCTTTTGAACAACATTAACAGGTAAACAATCCGAAAAATACCTAGTTGTTTCCCTCACTTAACGAGTTGTGTTGAACGGAAAAGATAAATGTATGAAATTCAACACAAAATAGCATGTTATTACTTTAAAATGGTAAACAACCAAAATTTGGAAAAGATAAAGGCCACAAGACAAGCATAAACTATATAGGTTAGGTATTTCATTCCTCTCGTTATTGCCCCTCATTTCTTATATATGGTTAACAATGGGAACTAGATGGTGAAATTTACATCACTTCGTAGTAGCCGTGCACGGTGGAGTTCAGTTCTGCAGGTAGCGGTAACGTCAATAACACTAATAAATGTTACTAACAAGGTCCACGACTTTAAACGGATAGTAAAGGTCCCCAGAACGTCGCGACCACTATCAAAGCTACTTCAAAGTGGTTGCAACTTCGAAGGTCGTCCCACTGGTAACTAGGGCGTCCCCATGCACCGGAAAAGCTACGTAGAAGTCACATAACTCTAAAGTAACCGCTAGTGGTAAAAACTACGAGGCAGTCACTATGGATATGTCAAATGAAGTTATTTACATATCAAAGTCGTAAATTTAGTCCCGGATTCGTAGTGGTTACTCATTCGAAGTTCGCACCTTAGTTACTGTTACTTTGGTGCTAGTTGGGATATTTATAGCAAATATTCAACCGTTTCTACGAATAAAGCAGATGAAACGAAATTTATTTTAATTGCGACTGTCCAATATTAATAAACAGAAATAGCAAACTTAATAGTTTTATTTTATTTGAAAAAGAATAAAACACGGTACTGGTATCGTGTCCATAAATATACTCGATGCACGAATTCGTTACGTATCCCAAGTAACAATTTTAGTTTTAATATACTCTATAAGATATTCTGAAAGCTTGTTCCTAAGACTAATTATAAATATAAATGGTCAGGAAGGACTCTATAAAACTGACTTAAAACCCTTATAAGAGTACAGGGGCCCACCTAGAGAAAGACCCACATGTCTCTTTTTAAAACTACTATTAAAGCTTTCAAGTTTTAATGAATCATCTAAATCTTTACTCGTAGAATATTTGAAGAGTATTATAAAACTATATTTGGTTCAGGATAAGCACTATATTGAAATTTAAAAGGCACACACAAATGCATTGAGAAAACGTTTTATATTTAATGAAGTAAATATAAAATCAAATAAATCTATTGCCACACTCACATCATCCACACAATGTATGGGCCGCCATGCATAGTTAAAAAATGAACATATGGCTAATAATGAGAGAGAGTATTTACAAATAAAGTATTGGGGGCCTTCACAGTGGCCTAAAATCCTCAACGAGAATAAGTTTACTGTAAAACAGGCGCGCAGCCAGGAGGGGGGGCATGGGGCCCGCCCCCGCCCCCCAAGCCGTCTTCCATGAACCAAAAAATAAAGAAGCATAATCACCATTAGTACAAATAGTCCCTTCAAATTAGGAAATATTTAAGAAAATTTTCTCACAGTTGTGAGACCTGTAAAAAGTTAAGTTAAGTATTTGTGTTGTCTAAACATGATTTTTACCCCCCGCAGTTCTAAGAAAGAGTGATTTTTGAGAAATATATACATATATATGAATTTTAGCGTTTTTTCGTCTTTTTCTCTATATTGAGGAAAAACTAAGCATTTTGGTGAAAAATATCAAGAGAGCAAATTAGTAGAGCATAAAATTTCCTATAAGTTTTGTCTCTTCGTTTTTTTCGAATTCCGCTTAGTTTCGCCGCTAGAGGGCGCGAAATATACATATAGACTTTTGCGCCTTTTTTTAGATTTTAAGCCAAAATTATGCATTTTTATGAAAAATTACATGAGATCAAAGTTGTAGAACATAAAATTCACTATCTTTAGTTCTAGCTTTTTTTTTTTTTTTTTCATAAAAATATATATAAGTATTTTATGTTCTACAACTTTGATCTCACGTAATTTTTCATAAAAATGCATAATTTTGGCTCAAAATCTAAAAAAGGCGCAAAAGTCCATATGTATATTTATTTCTTTCGTGCCCTCTAGCGGTGAAACTAAGCTGAATTCGAAAAAAAAATGGTAGAGGCAGAACTTATAGGAAATTTTATGCTCTACAACTTTGCTCTCTTGATATTTTTCACCAAAATGCATAGTTTTCCTCAAAATAGAGAAAAACACGAAAAAACGCTACTAATTCATACATATGTATATATTTCTCAAAAACCACCCTTTTTTAGAACTACGGGGGGGTAAAAATCATGATTAGACAACCCAATTACTTCACTTCTTACAGGTCTCGTAACTGTGGGAAGATTTTCCATAAAACAGCAATTTTTTGACTACTTTGAAGGGACTAAAAGCAGTATCCAAATTTTTCTTGAAATTAATAAACGTAATTAATGCCAATATTATCTAGTAGAGGAATCTATACACATCCTTTTTCAACCATTTTCTGAAAAGTTTTCCTCAAACTCTCGGGAGGCCGGTTCTATTGCCCCCCCCCAAATGAAGTTTCTGGCTGCGCCACTGCTGTAAAACATGGTTATATAGTTCTTAAAAATTTGCGCGCCCTCTAAAAACACAAATAAAAAAAATATGAATTAATTTTTCTTTTCGGTTACTTAAAACCTTTACAAAACCAAAACTTGGAACCTCCCCAATATGGCCGCTTGGTTGCTAGAAATAATGGCGGCTGTAAGCATAAACCCTACTGGTTGTGGATAATTCTACTTCTAACGTGTTTTGCCTTAAAATATCTATTAAATTACCAGTTGCTCTTTAAGTACGCCGATTTGTTCCTGTAGAGATATATTTTAAGTCTCATTGATTTTAAAATATTTTTTAAAACTTCTAGGCTACTTTAAAACCTATTCTAAAGTAATTTAAGTAATCAACGCAACCGCTTTAGGACCTATAGGGTTTATGGCGCCTGTAAAACCTAACCTAAAAATTCGGTTTGATATTAAGATTTTGCCACATTCGTAAAAAGTTATTGGTAGTACTGCTTGCCATGTCGCAATATTGGTCGGTAACGGATATTGCCTACGCTCTTCCAGGCAACCTTACCTTTGGATTTGGGAGTTGTCTACTATGTGTGTTGTGATTATTCAACACACCATCTACAAATACATGAAATGCCAACGAATATTTCTTAACACAGCTTTAAAACTAACTATTTTAAAACACTATAATCTGGACAAAAAGAAACCAAATCCTTTTATGATTAAGCCTGACTTATTATAGGTTTCTACCCATTTCATTAAAACTCTAATAAGTTGTATTTATGAAGGTTCGACTCGAAACTTAGTGATCTCAAAGCATATTAGATTTATAGGCCAGCATTAACAACTACCTCAAGATAATTTTATAAAGCGATTATAAAACTTACTAAATTCTTCAATAAAACTCGATCCTCCTGTTGGACTTAACAACTAGAGAGTTTTATTGAAGGCTTGACAAATACCTTGACAAGTTAGTCATAAAAAAGATAATTTAGTTTTAATGTAAAACTTTTTAAAACTTTCTTTAAGACAAGACTATCTTTAAGTGCATTTGACATTTATTATATCTGGAATAAATCACTGGTTTATAAGGTGGCCATTATAAAACACTGATACAACTTAAATAAACCTAAAAGGAATTTAAATTGTTACTTGGGATGTCATCTTCTCTAAGTAATATTACTCTAACACTTATATGCAATTATTTACGACAAAAATAATTGCGTCGTCATTGCAATTCTAGCGTCACGATGCCGAGAAACAACTATTCGATGGCAGGAACTTAAATGTTGCGATATTTGTATGGTATTTTCAATTCAGAACATTTTTTACATAAAATATTTTTGCATTTAATTTAGTATTTTTCCTACTGTCATTTACTATCGGCGTAGTAAATGAAACCATCCTGTATACCAAAAAGGACCACTTTTGCAATATTTTTCATTTTGAAAATGTTTTAGGTATATTAATAACGTTTTCCATCATTAATATATTCATCGTCCTTCTTTACTGAGTTACAGGGCGTTTTGTTGATTTTGATCAAAGATTTCTTTGGTCATAACTTCTGATTCACCTTGTATAGTAGGTTCATACCTGGTACACGTATTTCACTTATTTTACTTGACAAAATTCCATATAAAGCAAAATCAGAATCCAGGTTCGTCTTTATAAAAAACTGGACAATTTCTAATTTCTCAAAACCAAATATATCAAAATTTTGTAGATGTGTTTCGTTATTTGAAGAGAGCTAAAAATATTAAACCAAATAGCATAACTTTTTTGGCTGCGCATCTTATTCAACAAGTTTACATTCAATTTAAAAAAATCGAGACAGAACTTGAAAATTTTGTTTTGTTGTTTATCAAACTAACAAAACATATATTTTGAGATATTAGGAATTACCAGTTTTACTTTCACATCCAGTGGAAGTAGGTATAGTAACGACAAAAAAATTTTGAAAATTTTTATTGTTCAAATAGACTTAGAATGTCATGTAACGTCGAGATTTCAAGTTTGAGCGAAAAAATGTCTATCTGTCTGTCGGTCGGTCTGTCTGTAACTTTTTTTGTGAACACGATTACCATAGAACCGTTTAAGACATTGACTTGAAATTTGGTACGCGTATGTACTTTAACGGGATCTGGAACTATATTATATTTCCATCTTATTCCGTCGAAAGGTAAATCAAGCAGGTAAGAGTCCATAAAATTGGCTTTAGTATATACAAGAGAAGCTAAGGTCTCAAAAATTTTTTTGGCATTAGCCACCCCCATTATCACCCCCAGTCCATTATTAAAGGGGATGAAACAAAATGTGATTTGGTGTGTGTACAAGAATCAAAAACCTCAAAATATTTCTTTATTTTATCCACCCCCACTACCACCCCCCATCACCACCCACAGCCCACTACCGATGTGGGATATTGTTTTATGGGTTTTCAAATATTATATTATTAAGAATAAATCAATCAGCAGAAATCTAAAGGATTTGACTTGATCGCATTATTTGTAAAAATGTTGAATTATTGTATAAATGTAGATTTTTCGGTCCTAATCAATTTTAAATATATTTCTAACAGACTGTGGGATTATCGTTTTATGGGTTTTTGGGGTAGACGATTTCAAATACTATATTATTAAAGTTCCAATAACAATTATTTCCACATACAAAATTTTTTTGTTGTGAGAGACTTGGATAGAAAATTTGGATGTAGAAGTAGTGATTCCTTGAGCAGCGGTTTTTTTTATAAAGTTGAACCTGGATGTCGATTTGGGTTTATATGGAATTTATGGAAGTAAAATAAGCGAACTAAATTTATTTTACAAGCATGAACGTATTATACAAAAGTTGTAACCAAATAAATGTTTGGCCAAACTCAACAAAACGCCTTGTAACGCAGTAAAGAATGACGATGGATACATTACTGATGGGTGATTTGGAATCAACAAAGTGTCCTCTATCCACAGGTGTTGCACGTACATTTAACTTTGAAACAACCTGTATATTATTTTATGGTAATATAAAACCATCCCTAATTTGTTGATGTTATTATGCTTACCTTGAAAATAAAGAAAAATTGAAAAATAAATAGAAAAGCTTACAATTTCATGCAAAACGTACGCTATAAGGCTATTATTTAAAATCATTAGGAAATGGGGAGGAGAGACCATGGGGATAATTATATTCAATGTATCGGAAGCTTGAGGAGATTAGTAAAAATAATAATTTGTACCAACTATTTGAGAACAAGCAGAGAATTTGATAAGGCGATATATAATGAAAAAATATAATTATGTCTGTTAAATAAATGTAACTACTAACCTTATTCTAATTATCAAAAAATAACTTAAATATATGTTAAACGTCAATTTCTTGACCAACTTCGTTAAACTTAAGCGTTGCATATTCAGTCTTTGGTTTGGATTTTTGGGATTTGGTTTTAGAAGAGCTGGAGTCAAACGAGCTCTTTTTATTGTTAGAGGTAGGCATATCTAAATCCGCATAAACAACCCCATTTGGTTTGTTAGTAGTAGCGTTTTGCACATTGCGGCCAAGCATGGGTTGGGGATACTGAAGCTGAACGGAATTTTGTATATTTTCTTGGAAATGTATGTTTTCCTGATACTCGATTGGTCTCCTTAACACTAAAGGACCTTTTGTCTTTTGCTTTGGTTTGTCTCTCTTGTGATGTCGTCCGTGATGACTACTCTCGGGATAGTCCGTCGCGTAACCATTCCTGATAAGATTCTCTTCGTGGATATTTTTGATCGGCTGAAAATAACTTTCTGCCGTTTGGAATTTAAAACTGTGACACTTCTGAAGAGGAATTTGAAAATGATGCTTCTTTTGCTTCGATTTGGAAGAAAACGATTTGCTTTTTGACAACTGCTCTTGGAATAAAGCCTTTGGTATCAATTTTGTATGTTTCTGATGAGGTATTGTTGCTGAGTATTGAGGAGGTACAACTGCATTTAGTTGCTTAAAGTGCGGGGTAGTTAATGTATAAAAAGCATTCTGAAAATAAGTTAGTATTTTAATTGTTAATGAAGTTGGAAGAGCTGCATTGCATTGTCTTTCTAAGATTAAAATTCTGTTACAATTTTCAATAAAAAAAAAACAAAAATTACCTAGTGTCAAGCATAGATCAATCAGCAGAAACCTGAAAGACTTGACTCGATCGCATTATTTGTAAAAATGCAGAATTATTGTATAACTAGATTTTTCGGTCCTAATCAATTTTAAATATATTTCGACCAAAAATAGGTGCAGCCAGATTTGAACAACTGAGCTTTTCAATTTTACCCATATCATTCACCGAAAGTCTACAATAGTTATTGGTAAATATGTACACGAGAAAATATCATATAGACTAGCTTTTAAGTATTTTCCCTCAACGGTTAGTGGTCAGCTTTGCTATGAAACAGACAAATTACACAGCCCAACAAAAAAAAATGTTCTGTTCACCAGACTAGACCAACATATTTATATGTTTTTGGCGTGGCTGAATCAGAATCCGGGGTCTGTTTGATCCCATCAGGTCAGGGTCAAGGTCAATCCAAGGTTAAATTTGGGAAAAAACGATTAAGTGAAGGAAACTACGATTTCTGTACGTTTTTGGGGTCACTGAATCCGAATTCATGATCTTCTTGACCCCATCAGGTCAGAGTGATGATCAATCCAAGGTCAAATTGGGAAGAAAACTTTTAAGCGCAGAAAGCCACGATTTGTATACGTTTTGGGGCACTAAATCCCAACTCCTGATCTATTTGGCCCATCAGGCCAGGGTCAAGGTCATTCCAAGGTCAAATTGGGAAAAACATGTAAGCTAAAAAACCACGATTCTTACACGTTTTTGGGGTTGCTGAGTCCGAATCAGGTCAAGGTGAAAGTCACTCCAAAGTTTGTTTATCAAATGGAAACGCGTTTTTGACCACGGATTCTGAAAGAGAGGGATATTTTACGTTCGCACATGGATTGAATTATGATCAAAATGACCTTTTTTTTGGGATGAAGCCATAGTGTATCCGACGATGAGTTGACTTTGTCCAGGTCTAAGTATGAGAGCTTTTCGACTTTGACGAGGACAAAGTCAACTCATCGTCGGACACACTATGGCTTCATCTTCACACCCTAACGCCCCCCCCTGCAGGGCAGTAAGCCTTACTGGCTTCATTACCTCGAAGGATCGAAAAATGGATCATTCTACACATCCTCGATTAAGGCAGTTGTCACCATTTCCAGCATCCTCTGAGAAGCAGGATTTTTAATTTTAATAACAGGATCAGAGGATTCCACAGAAATTAAACTTATCGTTCGGATACTGATGTTGGCCTCGTCAGTGATGCTCTAGCACCTTCATCAGTCCCTATCACCGAGATGTTTGGGCAGTCAGTAAATGACATAGACGTTTCGTTTTTCCCAGAGGATTGGAAGACGCCACTCGTTAGTTGCAAGTGGATATAGATGTTTGCTGTCTTGGTTCTCCAATCCCCCTCGGAGAAATATCACGAGTCTAAAGCATGCTCGATAAAGATTTGTAACTCAGATTTCTCAATGCGAATCATCTCTGATCTTAGATAAATTAATTTGAGAGAGTGATTCGACCTTCTAATGACCAAAGGTCACTTTGATCATAGGTCAAACCATATGCAAATGTAAAATATCCCGCTCTTTCAGAAGCCGTGGTCAAAAACGCGTTTCCATTTGATAAACAAAAGTTTACTTTGGAATGACCTTGACCTTGACCTGATGGGGTCTAACAGACCCCGGATTCGGATTCAGAAACCGCAAAAACGTATAAGAATCGTGGTTTTCTAGCTTACATGTTTTTCCCAATTTGACCTTGGAATGACCTTGCCCCTGACCTGATGGGTCAAACAGACCAGGAGTTGGGATTTATTTACCCCAAAAACGTATAAAAATGGTGGTTTTCTGCGCTTAAAAGATTTCTTCCCAATTTAACCTTGGATTGAACATCACCCTGACCTAATGGGGTCAAGCAGATCCCGAATTCGGATTCAGTGACCCCAAAAACGTACAGAAATCGTGGTTTCTTTCGCTTAATCGTTGTTTTCCCAATTTAACCTTGGATTGACCTTGACCCTGACCTGATGGGGTTAAACAGACCCCGGATTCGGATTCAGAGACTCCAAAACCGTATAGCTATGTTGGTCTAGTCTGGTTAACAGAACATTTTTTTTGTGGGGCTGTGTTATTTGCGTTCTTGGTTTTACTGTAATAAATATCGAACGCCTAAACGAATTTTAATCGTAGAAAGATAATATAGAAAGAGAAACTAAAAAGTAAAAAAAAAAAATAAAAAAACACACCTGATTACTGGTATTAGCAATGTTAGGACTCCATTTATTTTGGGGATTCAAAATGGGCATTTGAGGTATATCAGGAAATTGCTCAGCAGCTTTCTCTTCATCTTTTGATTCGGTTATAATTGTTTTATTGGGATTGTCTGCAGGACTTTGAACAGGAGATGGTTTTATTTTAGCTTTTATTTGAAGGGACAGGGCACCTTTTGGACTCTCAGTCTTTGGCTTAACAAAATTGGGGCTTACTTTTAATGTCGGCGAGTTTTTAAGGGCATGTGGAGAAATTACCAACTTCGACAGATTTTGCTTTGGACTAACTGCCACTAGTTTTGGCGAATGATCGGAATTGTTAATGAAATTTTTCGTATTCACGGTTTCGTCATTTTGATCTAATTTGTTAGATTCAGTTATATTTAAATTTTCCTTATTGGCTTCGATTCCATCGACAGCATCGACAGCATCAACAGATTTCTCCTCAGCATTTTTATTCAAACTATCTGATTCGTTTGGCACATGTATTTGAACTTCTGTTACTGATGGTTCGTTTTTACAAGTGTCTGTCGAAGTGTTCGATTCTTCAGTGGTGTTTAAAGAAGGAGAAATATTGGCGTATACGATTTCAGATTTTTTATGCTTCCTGCATCGTGGAGCAGGAACAGGTGTTACATCACCACCGTTGTCAATGTTTTCTGTTGGTTGTTCGAATATTTGAATACTGTCAGTTAAGTTTTCAAAATCCCCATTATTTTCATTATTACTGATGGTAGGTCTATCTTTTGATTCTCCTCCTATATCACTAAAACATTTCTTTGGTAAGGCATAAACAATTGGCCTCTTTTTAGCATGTTTCTTACAGCGCATTGAATAAAAAGTTGGAGAGTAACATTTATGCTTTTTTATATCTAATGAACCAAACCTCTTTTCTGCAATAGTCGCCAATTTCTTATTTGAATATGATTTTCTACTTGCAGGTTTACTAGGTTGTGGGTCTTTCACAGAATTATTTTGTGGTGGATTTATACCGGAAGCTGTTCTCCTAATGTCAAATTGATTCTCGTTACGTCCAATAATTCTATTAGGCTGAGGTGTTACTGTGTAAGGATGAGTCGAAGTAAAAGGGTTAAAGTTTATCTGGTGGCCCACACCCACACTTTTATTAACATTATCATGACTTTGCACCTTATGAAAACTATTTTTATTATCGGGGATGGGTATTCCCGAAATAGTGTTAAAACCCGAAGTTTGTCCAAAATTCGGTGGCAGCTGGGAAAAAATTGAAGGAATAAATTGGTTTGATACATTCTGAGTTTGAAAACTTGGGATATTTCTAAATTGTTGAGACGCATACGAATTTAAATAAGCATTGTTCATGTTTCCTGATAATGGAAAATACAGTGGTATATTTGTTAACGGCGTTTGAACGTTCTGAAAACCGTGAAATGATTGATGCCTCTTTATGGCTTTATTTGGAATATCGTTAATACTGAGAGACCCAAAAGGAGTTGAGAGGGAGGACTGATTTGAAGGTAGCAGAGATTTAGTAGATGATGTGAAACTGTGAGCATTATTTCCTTGATTAAATGGTGCTATTATTGATATTGGCTGCAAAACACATGCAAAATTAACAAAATGAAACAAAAAGAAAACAAAAAAAAAACTTTTAAATAAGTTACAGAAATTTTATACGCTTCATTAAAGTGGTTCAATTATTTATTATTTCAATAAGTTGATCATCATTCATATGTATTGTATTTGATTTAGGTCCCTATTGCACCGCGCTACCGGGCCCGTATAGTTTTATGGATTGTGTTCTTAAAGTATTTGAAATATTTCAAGCGTCATCACTGCGCTACCTCTTATATTGATACTGAGCCATGTGCTCGTACAACTTCAAAAGTTGCCATCTTGCTTAGTGTTTGATACCTCCACTTTCGAGTAAAAGCAAATACCTCTAACCATAAATAGAATAAGTTAAAATAAGTAGATTTTCGTACAAACCCACCTAGAGAAACCAAGCCTGCTTCCCCTGCCCCTCCTCAAATGGGCTGCTTACCTCTGCCTATATCTAGTTTTTTTCCTCAAAAATGGTAGGAGATAGAGAAATAAATTCGATAGAGCATAAAATTTTGCGTAAAATCCTTATTTTGTTTTTATTATTTTTTCTTATGTAAGGCCTCACAGCAAAAAAAGGGGGGGGCTGCCAACATTAGTGCATGTTTAGCTATAACTGTAAAACAGTTCAATAAATAATATTGATTGTAACCTTTAAAAATCATTTCACATTTTTTTGTTTTACTGTTTTCTCTTACGTAAAACCCTTTATCAAAAAATATGGGGAGGGCATTTCAGCTCTTTTTGGCTATCACCCAAGCGACCCCATAAATTACACATAGAACATGGCCCGCCATTGTGGCCTAGTTGCCTAGTAAAAAGTAGTACTATCCACAATCCACTATCCACTATCCACTATTCACTATTCACTATCCACTATCCACTATCCCATGTTCATTCAAATGGGAATGGATTATGGATAAAGATAAATGAGTACTGCTATAGACCACTTCAAGAAATGAGAAGTGAAAAATTTGTGGGTCAAACTACAAATGTTATTTAAAAAATTCAAAATACAAAAATTTCACGCGTAGAATTTTGCAATTAGATTATTCACTTTAAGATAATACTACTAAAAATAGGCACGTAATACCATGTCCTTGCAAAGAAATTACTTTGGTAATTAAGTGTAGTTCAGTGATACATTTCGCATGCAAAGGAAAGGACTTATTGTATCATATAGATACCTATTTAGTTTCTTTTATATGTATGCACTTACAACCATGGGCGCAGCCAGGGGGGGAGCCATGCCCCCCCCAAGCCGTGTTCCATGAGCCAAAAAATAAAGAAGCATAATCTTTATCAGTACAAAGCAGTATCCAAATTATCCCTTGAAATAAATATTTTGTAATTAATGCCAATATTATCTAGTAGAGGAATCTACTACTCATCCTCTGGGGAGGCCGGTTCTATTGTCCCCCCCCCCCCCCAGATGAATTTTCTGGCTGCGCCACTGCTTACAACCATGCATATACAATATTTGGAGTAAAAAAAGATATAAAAAACAATCATGGTGTTTTGTTTTATAAGTAGGTATATACTGTTTAATTTATTGGGTCGTCTGGGTGACAATCAAAAATTGCTGAAATTCTCTTCCCATATTTTTTGCTAATTAATACGTAAGAAAAATTGCAAAACAAAAAATATAAAGTAAGTTTTAAATGGTACAGTTAATATTTTTCGCAGTTTGTAAGAGGAATAGTAAATTATTAAATAAGATCATAGCCCAATAACATGCGCAATTTCTTCTTTATACAGCACTGACTACTTTAATTAAATACATATATAAGAAATATAAACTACATGCATATCTACAAAAAAATAGAAATCTTTATATTTTAATCTTGTAAAATTTAGATTTATTGGACCGAGCTATAGCCAAACATGCGTTATAAGAGAAACTAGTAAAAAACAAAATAAGAGTTTTATGCAAAATTTTATGCTCTTTGAATGACGTCAAGATCATTTCTCTATCTCCTTCCGGGCCTGTCGAGAGGGGGAAGTATTATAATTTTTTCTTAGCATATTTTAAAAAATACTTTAGATTTCATCAAAAAAAAAAAAAAAAATTCTCGCATTTCCCTCCTCCACTCATCAAAAATTTTTTTTAGAATTTCTCCCCCCGGGCACGGTCATTAATTTTCAAAAAAAAAAAATCCCACCGGGCCCGTATTTTCTCTCCACGGCCCTATCTCCTTCCGTAATTTATATAAGCAGATACAAGTAGCACCCTTTGAGGGGAGACAGGGGGCGCAGGTATGATTTCCCGAGGTTTCTACTTCTTTTGACTTGTTCTGTGCATGGTTAAAAGGATTTGTTTTTACTCGAAAGTGAAAGTATCGAGGCATTTTCGAGCAGCAAGTTCACTACTAATATACTATTACAAGCAAACATGTAATACGATGATTTGCGCAATTTTTGTTTAACGCATGTAGACTTGTCATGTCATGCCTATAGTAATTCGTAGTTGATGTTGTCCAAGCTTTATTGAATTACCGTAAGATCTTAATTTAATAAATAGTTTGTAACTACTCATATGCGACTCAAAAAAAAAAAAAAAAATAGGAAAACATCTATTTTTTTAAGCATAATCTACCCCTTTTATGGATTCCGAAAAATTATATGTTGAAAAATGATATCTAAAGATTTCACTGAAAAATATATGGCAGGTGTGTCACGATGATATCATGACTAAAAAAAGATGTAGAAAAATATAAACCAAAATTTGTTTAAGTTCCCATTATCAAATATAGATATCTCGGCCAGAATCCCAGCTGACGTTCCCTATTCACTTTTTTAAAATTGTTGATGTATTCACAATGATCTTTCTTTTAGAAGCAGGGTCCCCAAAAATACCACCCTTTTCACCTTTCAGGCTAAGTTACGCCACTGGTGTATATAAAAAAAGTTACTGGATTCTGTTAAATTATTAAAAGTAATAAAATTGAACTAATGTAGGTTAAATTGTTGTTGTAAAAACCCGAGATACGTAACTTCTTCAGCGTTTTCCGTCTTGAGTTATATGGCAGTAAGCTCTCTTATTCCGAAAAATAGTTGTTTTGTAAAATTATACGATACTTAGCATATTTTGGTAATATGCGAACACGTATTTTTGACAAATATTTTATTTCGGTAACCGCAGATTTGCATAAAATTTCTGTAACCTAAAATGGAACGTGACAAACTATACTTTCTCTGCAATTTCTTACTTTATTTGGTGGGTTCTGCATGCCATGGAACGGAAGGTTTTCGTAGAATCCTTTGTCAGGATCACTTAAGGGGTCCACTGTACCGCCAACCGGTGGAACAGCCCCTAATCTCGCCTTATCTTCTATAGAGGACGGGTTGGGTGCTGAAAACATAAAAAAGAACAATTTAAAAGTTTGCTTTATGTCCTGGAAAGCTGTAACGCTTACATAATTAGCAATAACGGAATAACACAATTTTCCACAGTTCACAATTATTGATTTCCTTCGGTCTTAACTTCCTATACAGGTAGGGCTCTGAACGAACAGTAAATAAGGTTTTAAAGCTTTTATATTCTGTTAAAAACTTTAATGCGGGAGCCATTTATGCAGGAGAAATTTTAAATCGAATTTCAAAAGTTTCTCTAAATAAGTGTATATTACAAAATCTTTTTATCGGGACGTATACTACATTAAATACCTACCATAATTTGTTCTTTCTTTTACCCCAGAAAATACTTCAGGAGAACATTTTCAATCAGTTCTACAGGCTCAATTCTAACATTAAATTGTTATCATAACCAATAAGGCATGGGGGCAATAAACAAAGCGATATCTATTGTTTTTGTGTCAAGAATGTGCAATTAATATTTTTTCCGGACCAGTCTAGGGGGTTAATA
Organism: Rutpela maculata; assembly: GCA_936432065.2. Taxonomy (NCBI): domain Eukaryota; kingdom Metazoa; phylum Arthropoda; class Insecta; order Coleoptera; family Cerambycidae; genus Rutpela; species Rutpela maculata. Next base: position 36,703,774 of record OW386285.2, on the reverse strand, counting down.
TAACATAATATATACAAAGTTTCAAAATGTTGACGCATACTGCGTTAATAATAAAAATTGTTTCATTTATTAATTGTTTAAAGTACGCTTATAAAAAAATTCGATCATTCACTGGGGATTTATTTCTAGCTGTTCATGTAACAAGAAGTAAGAACTAGACGTGAAGACTGGATAATACTGTGTGCTAACATGACGCTTTTACTTCAATATAAGATTTTTCTACCTCTTCCAAAATATAGCTAACGTAAAACATTCATAACTAATTATAAAATAGTTACTTTTGTATCAAGGGCGCTATTTTTTGGCAGGGCGGTAGGTTGCTGGTGAAATGTTGTTATTTCATGCTAGAGATGCAAACAATATTTTTTGTACAACCGGTATTGCCAAATGCCACGTATTTGTCTTTAATTTAATAATACATGAGTCAATTATGGCATTTCATAGTTATAAAATTAATTTTGAAGCGTTTTCATTAACAGTTTTGTCTTTATTACATATAGCGAGTTCGTGAAAGTGTACAGAATAATATCCTGAAAAGTTTACTTTTCGCTTGGATGCAGAACATAAAACAAGTGAGAAAAAAATTTTTTTCAACAATTTTTTCAAAATTTTGAAATTAAGTCAGGTAGCAAAAAATAAAAAATACAGATGGATAAGTCACAAGTAAAGTTATTACTCGACGCGACGCAATGAATTTGTCACTAAATCAGAATTTGTTCAATCTATATGAGTTTTAGTTTATTTAAAGATGGAAATTGTAGCTTTCCGATGCTTTTTTGTTTTAAACAGTACAAGCAAAGGATGGATGGGAAAATATACTTATATATATTATCACGACAGAACTCAATCGTTGCAATAAAAAATAGAAGCCCTTCAAAAAAATTCTTTCTTCATTGAGAAATGTTAAAAAGTATATAAAAGTCTTGCCTTAAAAAATCCTGGGAAATTAGGACATTCACGTTGGTTAACAGCTGCTAACCGCATCCTACGCTTATATGTTGCTACTGAGGATCCAAGCGAAAACTTACAAATATCAGTAGACTACATTGTTAAGGTTTATGCTCCGACATGATTTGAGATTAAGGCCAAACCATCCTGTAAAGAAGACACAAGACATCTCTTTACATTGATTCGAAATTCCCGCTATCTTACAGAAGACCTACGCAGAATTATAGACCCTGTCATACACAGAAACGCATACTTCGCACATCCCGAAAATATTATATTGGCGATGATTACTGATAAGCGAAAACATATTCGTGAATTGGGACTGCGCAGAATTAATAAGGCCAGGAAAAATAAATCAGAAAACGTAAGATTGTTTAAAATACCACAGCTAAGTTTTAGTTGTGAGGATTACGTAGATGTGATTGAAAATGGCATGATATAGTAGTAACAGAACCACCTAGCATTACAACCTTGGCTGATGAAGAACTACATGATATGATTTTCACAGGAAATATTGAGGCCTTGCAGTTTCCACGTTTTCCGTGCCACACACAAAGTCTAGAACGGGGAGTAAAATTAGTTACAGAAACTGCAGCTGCTGCTTGTAGGTTCGCAGCTAGAGACGGTTTTATTAGATCTCAGATAGCATCCCGCAATAAGATGCCTAAATTTGATTCGAAAATTGATTATAAGTCGTAAAATCCCAACATGGTTGGGTGGTTGGGTGTTGGGACGGGTGGAACTCGATATGCAGCCACCTCCCCGTAGTGAATTTTGGGTTATTACTATTGACAGTGACAAAGTGACTGCGCCTTCTCAAGGAATACTTTGTTTTAAAAAATCTTTTATGGAGTTCATGAGAGACTCATAAGGTACCTTTTTTGGACTATCAGAACAGAAAATAATGTATTTGAATTTTTTAATGCGTTTTCGGTCCACCCTACTGTTTATGCCTTCATAATTATATATTTTCCCACCATACTCTGCTATTTATCCTCCTATTTACTATGAAAAATGTTAAAAATGGGTAATCAGAAAGAAAAAAAAGCTTTATTTTACTCGTTAGAACTGCTAAGAATTTTTAGAGGTTCCATAGTATGCATTTAACCGTACGCTTGACCGCGTAGAATGACAAAGTTACTTCACAATTTTTTTCCAGGAATACCGTGGCTTTAGCGATAAATTTTATTACGACATTTTTTGTTCCGAAATGCGTGATCTATACACCTGTATTTTTTATTTTTCCTACCATGACTTAATTTCAAAATTTTGAAGAAATGGACGAAAAAAATGTTTTTTTCACTTTTTTTTATCTTCTGCATCCGAGCGGAATGTTAATATTTCAGGATATTATTCTATACACTTTCACGAACTCGTTTACAAAAAATTATTCATTTTGCAAGTTTTTGGAGATTTCGCTACCTATAAAATTTTCTCTGTCGTTTGGGCTAATAGGATATACAGAAAATATCGAAATGTACAAATAGTTGCCGCCTTACTGGTATTTTCAGTTTTTTTGACACTTGCCAAATTAAAATTTTTCATTTATTTTATAACATAACATTTTAATCAGAATTTTCGCTTTCCGATACCAGTACAGTAATTGGTTACTTGCCGCACTAGCGAGGAATTGGCAACATCTCCCATTCGTTTTGTTTTCAAGAATTAATATTTCTCGAACGATGATATATTTCCTTAACAGATATTACGAAGATAAAAATGAACCACTCTTTTAGAGCCTCATAGCTCAATAAATGTCATATGGCTTAAAACGTTTTTGAGAAGAGTTGGATAATATATTCAAATAACAGATTGTTTTTATTAATTAGTGCGGAAAATTGCGTTCATTTGTTTACTGCTCTTACCCTACGCGTTTATAGAAGTATACGGGATTTTCACTAACTTATAGTATTAAATTAAATAGGTAAATAGCTCACAATCAACGTTATCCGTTAATAAAAATTTGCCCTCTAGTTCAAACTCTTTATAACAAAGCAATTTTGGGCTAAGAATGAGCTATTTTCCAGCTTCGCATTGGCCGAAATGTCAGGCAAGTTTACACTATAGTGTGCTCTTTGCGATCTATGGTCACCTTAAACAGTGGCCGAGTCAAATTCAAACTAAGGCCCGTGTGGCGATGTAGGCCGATCTCAGGAGTACTTCATTCTTAAAATGGATATGCTGTGGTAATAAAAGTTCAGCATATTTTGAGATAATTATTGTTTTTTTTTATTAAAAAATCGTTTGGGAACTATAAGCTTAAACGTTCAGTGCTCAAACACTTTATTACCGCTTGTTAACATATTGCTTCTCTCAAGAGACGCAACCAAGTTGAAACATTTGTATCTAACTTTTAGTCTAAGAGTGAACACGTGTGTACACCACTACTTTGTATATGTGTACAAATACATATCTTTCAAATATCTATCTATATCTTTAATATTTTATTATATGCCAGTTGTAGTGCACATCCCACACTAAACCCGGGGTGTTCAATAAGCTTCCCTACCTATTATTTTGTAGAGAATACATTCAATATTATGTTACAAAAAGGAGAGGATAGAAATTTGTAATCTCAAAACCGAACTCGAAATTCTACATGCGCTCCTGTTCGGTCAGGACAGTAGTTATGGGAAGCTTAAAATATAATGAAATATGAAATGTTCGGTAACTGGTATTTCTCTGCACTTTCAGATATGTTTTTCCCTAATTTTTGGCCTTGGATGGGTTCCATCAGCCAGCTACACAGATGTGGGAAAGAGAAGGAAGTAAAAAGGATAGATACATTTCACGCCCATCAGGGCAGAATCCAATTCGACATGGAAAGCAATCAACAATGGTAAAACAAGTAACTTCTTCACTTTTTGTACTATAAGTGAAAAGTAACGCAATATTACCTAGAATGTGTATGCTTTTTTCTGTATTTTACAAAAAAAGAAATGAGTATCCGCTGAATTTTGTATGACTACTACAACCTGGGATTGGGATATTGGAGTTCAACATTAGCACAAAAAAAAGTTGCACAAAAAGTGCAACCAATGCCAAAAAGCCTTACTTCTTACATTTTGGGTCTGCAAACTTTAAAATTAAGATAGAAAAAACTCCGTGTCCCTTAAACAACATCCAATAAATGAGCCCTCACATGGAAGTCTGTAAGGTCAGATGGACCGAAGACACGAGGTCCTGGAATAAGTTATAAAATCGCTATTTTTGTTTCTTCGGTAATCTTTCATTTCTTTTGCAGATATAGTAGATTGCTTCCCATTTTACTCAAACTTCTTTCTTCCACCCTACTTTCGGCCTCAATACACTCAAACATTTGGGAGTCTCTCTGGATAAGAGATTGTGTTTTACACCTCACATCACAGCAGCAATCAATAGAACCTATGGGGCTCTGAGTAAGTTGTACCCATTGGTCAATAGACGAAGTAAACTCACAGTACATAACAAACTAACCTTATATACAGTTACATAGAATATAGCAGACATCCTGCTCTACGGCTGCGTGGTCTGGAATGGGGCTTCCGACAGGCAGCACGGCAGGGTGCAAGTCACGCAAAATAAAATACTTCATCTATTGACCAATTTGTCACGTTACATAATGATCGAAGAGCTCCATAGAATCACAGGCATGCCTAGAATGCAGGATCTTGCCAGAGAGATCGCACAAATTTTTTTTATTTCAAAGTTAAGAGTTCGGAACTGACAGGCGACATTTCTTTCTAACGTAGACACGACAATATCCCTCACACTCATAAACTCCTACACCATAAACTAGACATATATGACACTAGAAGACAATAACTAATCCCCCAACAGACAACATCCCGTCCCAAAAACTTCCCTCACATAAAATATCACCCCCCCCCCCCCTCCCCCTCAGGAATCCTGTATCAGGAACACAGAATATAGCAAGAGTACTCCACAATAAGAACATTCTAAAACATTTTTAAGAACATCCACAAAATTTAAGTACATAATCAATTTATTTAAGTACATACAAAATCCAATTTTATAAATTGACTACTAATTATTCTCATTTTTTGATATACAGTATCAACATCTACCAATCCGTGATTGAGATAAACTAAAATTTCAAGTCCAAAGTCCATATGTAAACAATAATATCCACTGTATATCCACTAACCGAATCAAGTTACTAATTTAAAACACTGTACATCCATAAATTTTAAATGGTTTATACAGTGTTTTGACTTGGGACAGCCGATTTCGCACCCCCCCATAAAAACTGCTTAAAACCGGCCCTGATTATTCTAAGCAGGTTTTTACTAAGATTTTCCTGCGTGATAACGAGACATCCGTGTCTGCTAATCTCCTGTCTTTTTATGGTCATTTATGACATTTTTAAGCTTCGGCATTTTATAAATAAAATGCATTTAATCTTTAGTAAAAATTCCACACAAATATTAATATAGGGAATTAATCAAAATCTCCTGGCCAACCATCGGCCAAATTAAAGCGCATCACGCTTACGCGTTTGTTACGTTTTAATCATATATGAATGTACACTGAGAAAAATGAGATAAATGAAATAAAGAAATACTTATGTAAAAAAGAATAAATAAAGAGCTTTAAACGGAAATGGAAAATGAAAGTGGCCTATTTAACTTTGTTCTACAATGGCGATGTTTCTTCTCACTCTGAGTCACTAACTGCCAAGCTAGAATCGTACAATATGACCTCATCTCCACCCCTATACTAGGTCAGATAGGTTAGAGGTACCGACAGGTAATCAGTTTGGTTACAGAGGAACGTTAGTTGCTTGCCGATAGAATCGGAATTTTAGTTACAAGTGCAGTTTGTAGTTTAGTAGTTTTAAGTATTCTAGAAATGGATATAACCAAAAACAAAGTAATATTTGTATGCCAATAATTTTCCCGTACTTTGGACGGAGGTCAAATTTTTGAGAAATTTAATATAAATATAAATTTTTTAATAACGCTCTGCTTTCCTTTCCGCAGTAATAAAAATGTCTCTCAATAAGAAGATGATTATTTACACTAAAATATCTACAAAATTTAAAAAATATTAGCTTTGCCCTAATGACGTGAGTTTACTCATATTATTGGATTCTTTGTTGACATGTTACTTTCTAACGCAGAAGCTACAGTACGTAATTTCGAAAATTCTTGGCTGTCACCTAATAATGAACAAAATAAGACACTTTGAAACCTTTCTTGATGACGTAAGCAAGAACTCAGCTAGCTGCAGCACTCAAATACGATGGAAAAGAGATTTTCTTACTTTTGCGTTATGCATATTTTCTTATAGTGCTGTTATTTTTTAAACATTCAGTAGAATTCTATTTAATTTAATACCATATGTTCGTAAATACCCTGTATCTTATTTAATTTAATAACTTATTTATACTTTTATAATGGACACTTACCATACCCAGGCTTTTTTCTTTTACGGGAATTAATAACTCTTGGCGTTGTCGCTGGTACATTCGGATTAATTTTTTTAAAGGTCACAACTATCATGCAAAAACAAACAAAAAATTAATAAAACTCAAAAAACTAAAACTGTGCAATACCTTACCTCCGCTGGCACTTTCCTTGATACCAATAGGAACGTGATGTCGGCCTGTGTTTAGACCAAGCAAATCTTTCAGCCCTTCCAACCTGGCGTATACCTTCGACTTATTTCTTTTATATTTGAAATAAGTGCTGGGCCTCGACACGGATGTCGATTTAAATGGTGAAACACTAGAAGACAATTGGCTGATGCTCACACTGTTCAATTTATTAACGTGAATGAGGACACCGGGTTGCAAAGGCCACTTTGACTGATCTGATATGTTGGAACAATGACCATCAGGACTATATGTTTTCAAAATGATAGTGGAAATATTTTGCGTCAATAACGTAGGAAATACATAATTGTACAAACAATACATGATGGAGTCCAATAAGCGAGTTGGCAAATGAAAACATGGAACAAAACAAAAACAAAACACTGCATTAGCTAGACAAACAACTGTAATGATGAGAGAAGTAGAAACAAGCCAAATCTACATTGGAAATACATTCGAATATGTGCAGGAAAGGAAAACCACTATGCATGCCTGTCGCTCCAGGTGTTTATTGTTTACCGGAATCAAGTCTATACTAGGTAAAATGCAACTCTTTGTCATAGATAGTTCAGTTGAAATTCATGGTCTGTGACGTAGGCGAGCGGTTTACGCCCAAAATAAATCTTAAAAATCGGGTGATTGGCCCATTAAAGTATTAAGATTGAAAATGATTTTATTATATTCTTTGGAATATTCTGAGAATATTCATTAACTTTTAGATATTTTAAGTGGTGCCGAGTTTCAAACAATAATTTAAGATGTGAAACGAAAAAGTTAAAAAATTGTTCGGGAAATAACTTTAGCTAACTTACGTCATAATAAGCATTTACTTCTCACCTTCATTTTCTTCTAAAATACATATTTTAAGTCTTTGGAAGTGTAAAAATAGGTAAAAAATAAGTTCGAGATTTTTTTTTTTTCAGAAACAAACTGTTCAATTCCTAGAAATCAAAATGAAAGATAATCATTAAGCCTTCATTAATAAATAAGAAACTGAAATGTTTACAACTTGCTTACTAACCAGTTTTATACCTCTGTTGCATGAAGGTGACCCCACTGATCTCGAAAATAATAGGCATACTATTATGATTGAAAGAGTGGTGTACCACAGAATTACAAATTTTGTTGAAAAAAATAATATACTGACATTATCTCAGCATGGTTTTAGATCATACAAGTTGGTACAGTCAGTATCCTGTCATATATTTGAATAATATGTCAGTGCTTGGATAAGGGCAAGGACACTATTATTTAATCTTAATAAAGCGAGTTTTGATTCTGTCAATACAGAAATATTGAGTCATATATTTTTATAGTATTGGTATTTCAGGCAACATTCTCTTTTGGCTAGCGTCATATATGGAGAATAGATCTTTGGTTGTAAAATTAAGCGAGGAAAAATCTGACGTGAATCATGTTGCGTTTGGAGTTCCCCAGGGTTCCGTATTAGGTCCATTATTATTTATGTTATATATTAATGATTTACCCAGCTGTATGGAATATAGTCATGTCAGAATGTTTGCTGATGACACAACAATTATTACTGAGTCAGCGGATATTCCTGGGGAACTACAAAATATTGTTAGTAAAGTAATAGATTCATTAACAATATAGTGTCAGTAGCCTGATCAAATGGTGTTCAAAAGTGCCTGTCTCGTAACATGAGTCCGGTAGAAGGTTTCTCAACGGATTTATATGTTTTTTGGGGTGCTGAACACGAAGTTTACTGCCTAGTAGCAGTACCGGCTCAGGTCGAAAAACGCAAAAAACTCGAAATTTTTGGAGTTTTTTTGGTTTTCCGCTCATATCTTGCAAACGACGCGTCGTACGGAAAATATTACTGTATTCAAAGTTGAAGAGCATTAAATTCTGCGTCCCTCCCTAACTTTCAAATTAGACCGATTTATGTAAGGTCGCTGACAATATAGTCAGCTGGAAAAAAGAACAGAAAAAAAAGCAAGTACGAGCGAAAAAACAGAATAACTCCGAAAATGTCGAGGTTTTTTGCGTTTTTCGACCTGAGCTGTAATTCTACGAGGCAGAAAACTTCAGATTCGTGTTCAGAACCCCAAACATATAATTCCGTTGAGAAACCGTCTACTGGACTCATGTTACGAGAGTGTTTTTCAATCTAATTTGATCACGGCCTGATCAAATGGTGTTCAAAAGTATCTGTCTCGTAACATGAACCCTGTAGAAGGTTTCTCAACGGAATTATATGTTTTTTGGGGTGCTGAATGCGAATCTGAAGTTTGCTGCCTCGTAGCAGTACCAGCTCAGGTCGAAAAACGCAAAAAACCTCGACATTTTCGGAGTTTCTCCGGTTTTCCGCTCATATCTTGCAAACGACGCGTCGTACGGAAAACTGTAGAGTAAAATAAATGGACATTGCTATCAGGTATTTTCTATACATCGCATTTTCCCACTACAACTTACTTGCTCTTTTTTCTGCTCTTTTTTCCAGCTGACTATATTTACAGCGACCTTATAAATCGGTCTAATTTGGAAGTTAGGGAGGTCATTCGACGCAGAATTTAATGCTCTTCAATTTTGAATACAGTAATATTTTCCGTACGACGCGTGGTTTGCAAGATATCAGCGGAAAACCGGAAAAACTCCGAACATTTCAAGGCTTTTTACGTTTTTCGACCTGAGCCGGTACTGCTACGAGGCAGCAAACTTCAGATTCGCATTCAGCACCCCAAAAAACATATAATTCCGTTGTGAAACCTTCTACCGGACTCATGTTACCGAAAAACTACCATTTGATCAGGCTACAGAGAAACACACCTATTTCAAATTATGAAAAACTATTTCTCTGTGTTTCTTATTAGGATCCTCTGTCACATGTATTTTTTTCTAAACAATGTCCGTGAAATTTACAAAATAATACAACTACCCAGTATTTTCCTAGAAAATAGCTCCTATGCCTGCGGCTTTTACGTCAAAGAGGCAGTTAAACGTTGTATTATTTTGTAGATTTCACGGGCACGCGCCAATCGAGGTCCAGTCACTGAAACCGGTACCGTACCTCACCTCACTAATAATATACACTAATATTTGTGTCTTAATTTTGGCTAATAAGATATAATAATAATTATTATTATTATCATATTATTACCTGTACAGGAACAATTTTTGAATTGTTTATAACAATTGGCACGATTTAAAAAAAATCTAAAATCCACATGAATTTTCTCAAAATGATTCAAAAAATATAATAAGACCATTTCCAGTCCCTAACAATTTCATCGGTGGGTCACTTGTACGACAACACTCGCCTAGTATAAGTGACTGAATTTGTTTTTATTATGAAAATCAAAAATATATTGTCAAATCATAAATGAAGTATCGTGAAAAGGCACTATATTGTGAGAATATTGAAGACGTAAAAACAAGCTAAAAACGTACTCTTCGCCTGATGTTCACTGAACTTTTTATATAATTATTACACATTCTTCGCAGTTTTTTGTACACAAGTTTTAGACATTTTTAATTTTATAGTATGAATTTAGTTGGCAAAAGACTCAGCGTAAAATAAAGTAAAAATTAAAAAAAAACCGTACCAAACCCCATTTGGGTTTCGAACCCGGTACCCTTGGATTCCGAGTCAAAAGCGTAAGAACTACACCACCACCTTACACGTAAAAAAATGAATAATTTTTACATCATAAGACACGAGCTAAAATCATATTTTCACGGTTGCATATTACATTATGAAATGTATATTTGTAAAATTTATAAATATTTAGGTATTAAAATGAAATATCATTCCACAAGATTTTTATTCAATTACAAAAAGATAAAAATGAAAAAATTTTGTTTTCGAATTTAAATCATTAATAACATTTTTATTTACCAATCGATTTTGTTCAAAAATCAATATCAATAGGGTTCTTCCTCTACTGTCCAAATTTCAATACAATCGGATTTTTCTTTCTTGAGTTATCGTGCTTACAAGAAACGTGACGGACGGACGAACGGACAGACGGACATTTTGGAAGTTGTTCAGAATTCGTTCACTAACACAATGAGCTGCGAGCGATATTTACGGTTTTAGAAATGTGCCGATCAAATACAATATACTCTTCGTTTTCGTATTTGCGAAGGGTATAATAAGCCCAAACGTTCTAATGTACTACATGTTCCATAATACTTAATTATTTTAGGAAAAAATCTTTAATAAGTAAAGTAACTTGAGAACATTTAAATGGACTAATTTTTGTAGCAAGTAAAATAAGAGCCACATTATAATATTAATATTTTACCACAAAGTATAAATTTCTAAAATAAAGTATAAATATAACATAATATATTTGTGATTGTGTAAACCACTAGCTTTTTTAATTATATAACTACACTGCGAAGTTTTAAAGCTATTAAACTGTAAAGTTCATATAAAAATTATCAATTTGCGATCCATCTTCTAATCGACAGAACTGGACTACGACTAGATTATCCTAACAATATTTAAGCAAAATGCAGTTCCTTGTTAGAAGAAACAACCAAGCCTTTTGCTAAATGAACATATAATCTATTAATCTATCTAAAAGTGCAGCTGGTTAAAAATGCAAAGCAATTTGCAAGCGGAAGTACTGAAACACTTTAGAAACATATCTTCGCAATCTTTATGAACTGCATTTTTATTATTACTGCGAAATAATTAATTTCTTTAACAATGGAAGTGTTTCCTTGAATGTTTGTGGAATATAAACTTACAAGATGCATGTACATTGTGCATTGCGTATGTAGAATTTAAGAATGGAATTTATAAAATCATCATATTACATTTTTTCCCGTGAATACGTGAAATTCATTTCATTCTATCAAATTAGGTATTAGTACAGTATCTATAGAGGTAAAAAATAAGCAAAATTTCGGAATAATTTAATATGTAATGATAATTTTTCTTTATGGGTTATTATTGCAGTAAAAGATATCATCTTCAGTTTCTATATAGACCGGATACTTGCTCTTACCTTCAAAGGGTGAAAAAATATTACTAATTTATTTTTTAAACATAGGATAGTTATGTTTTTGAGGTCGCTGATTACGAATCTGAAGTCAAAATTAAAAAATTCAAAATGGCGATTCCGATATGGCGGATGAAATTTTTTTCTAAAACAATTGTTTTAAATAGACAAAAAAGTGAGCATCTAGGTGATGCTACACATTAACAAAAAAACAGTATTTCTGAAAAAAAAAATTAATTACTGAACAGTTACAACAAAATGGCGACATTTTGTTAAAAAAAAAAAAAATGTGAAAATCCACATTGAATCATAACGTCTTTATTTTTTGTGATGTAGAAACAGACAAAAAATCATTTTAAAGGTTGATTAATTGTCTTTAATTTTTCTCCTTACATTTTTTTATGGAAGTGTCACAGTTTCTAAGATATTCAACATTTTATACTAAATAGTTCATCCTAGAAACGGTCGGATGTCATCTATAAAATTAAATATCTTCGAAACAACCAACCCAACAAGTATATAAAAAAGCAAGTTCATTCTCAGTTTATAAGCTTCATTTCTGATATCCACTATATTTTCTCTAAAACTAATACTTATTTATTGAGGTTTTATAGAGAAATACGGTTATGTTTTTTTCTAAAATTCCTTTACAGTTATAAATGTATTATTTTTCTAAGGCAAGCGTTGCAAGCGGACGAAAAAATTTGAGCATCTAGGTCATACTGTATATTAACGAAAAACAGTACATAGGGATATATTTTTTAATTACGGACTACTTACATTAACAAAATGGCGACGTTTTTATTAAAAAGAAATAAGAAAGTACATTGTTTCTCTCATAACTTCTTTGCTTTTTATGCTATAGAAATAGACAAATATCATTTGAAAGTCTAATTAATATTCTTTAATTTTGGTAGTTGGCGCTTTTGACGTAAGTGCCATAGTTTTTGAGATATTTAACATTTAAACTAAATTCTTCGTATTATGAACGTTCGAACGCCAAATCTCCGAAACTATTAACTCTACAGAAATTAGAAAAAAACGAAATTCATCCTCAATTTAATAGATTTGTTTCTAACATGTTTTAGCAATAATCCCAATTGTCATGTCGTTATAGCTTAAAGACTATCAACTTATGTGAAAAGTTGCATAGGACCTTTTTTTCTTAAAATTTGATTCTCTTTCAGCTCTAATGATTTTTTTTTAATTTTTATTTTTTTTTTTTTGCCACCCCCTTTCAGGGGGTGGCAAAATGAACGAAATCCGTTTCATATGACATTATTCCGAAGTTAACCTCTAGTTACTGTATTATATATCAAATGCTACTTTTAGACAGGATGAAAATTAATTCTTTTAATTTTCCTTCTTCCAAAAATTTAATATTTTTACTGTTATTATTGATCTGTATCCAATTTGTACATTCTTATTTTGCGACGTTACTGAAACATTAGCAACTAAAATTAACAAAATGTCAAAATTCATCTTTGCTGATCTTTGATTCAATATGCGACTATATCAAAGCCAGGTTGAGAATGATGGAAGCGATCTTTTCTGTACATCGTTAAGTTTTCTATAAAAAGTCTGCAATACCATAACCATGTAGTCAACCGTTTAGGCGCAGCAGTCACGTGAATAGTCCAGTTTGAATAACAGCTCCAAATTAAGTGTGAAAAATGTATAAAATGTTTTTTACAAATATATATATATCCTTAAAGCACACATGGATCTATGACCATTTTGCCACCGTCTCCTCCATTATCTCACTTTCCTGCAATATTTCTCTACTTTAACACCATATTTCAGCAGTTTCTCACCGCCTCCCTCAGTTTTCCTCGCATACCCATATTTTCTACCACTTTTACAATATATTTCCATTTCCACTGTCTTCGCCTCCCATCCCATCACTTTTTCACGATTTTCCTCCACCCTTTCTTACAATCCTACCCTCTCCCACCACTTTCTCATACTTTCCCATCAACTTCCTCTCATTTTGCCATCTCCCCACCACTTTCTTCCATTTTTGTACCATCGTCTCTCATTATTACTATCTTTCTCTACTTTTCTACCCTCTTACTTACCCATCATCTTCCCTCATTATTCCCCATTTTCGTGCCACTTTTCTATCGACTTTTCACTTTTCTAAGATATTCCCTCACCTTTCTCCACTGTCCACCATTTTTCCCACATTCCCATCACTTCCAATGTAAAAGATAAAGTCAGGAAGACGAGTAAAGCTTCATGAGTATATTAGTACAAGCTATGTCGACGTACTTTTATTTAACTTAATAGTTGTATGTTATGTATTATGCATATTTATACTTGTCTCCACACCACCCCAGTACTAAAATATGCGAGGTTTTCTTTACGTGGTTTTCCTTGAAATCCTAGTCCACGGTAATCATTATTGTTTATATCATTATAACCTAAGTTTTTTAAGATTTATTATCTTCATCAATAGCGTCAGAATCATACTCGATATAATTTATTTATCTGTCATAATTGGTGCCAAAATCGCTATCATAATCGGGTGTTATTGGTGACAGTTTTTTCAGCATCGTACGTCATTGGCATACTGACTTCTTCTTTTGTCATGCTTTCTCTCTTTTGGATTTGTAAAGAGACTGACATTTTCACAAAATACTCCACAGCAATCTAATCACAAGTGTGAACAATTCCACCGCATTATTCTGTGCAGCTACAAAGGAATTATTTGCTGCATATGCAATTGGGCCATGAGACAATTCTTCATTTTGACAAAAATTTCTACATCTTTTAGCTTTCTGTTTCTTAATATTTTTACAAGTGTCATTTTGCCTTTCCTGAACACAGCAGATGTAGTGTCGCAACCCGTCGATGCATGAATAAATAAAATTGTCTCTCTTATGTCTTCATTTTTCTCCAAGCTATGCGATGAGTAACCGCTCGTTTCAATTTTACCTTCACAATAATTTTGCCCCGAAGCCGTATTTTTTGTAGAAAATTGAGTTCTTTACATTTTTTATTGACGTATTATTTACGTGAACATATTAGTTAGGGAGACATTCGGAAAAAATCTATTTAGACTGATTTTTCGAATATGGCGTCCGAAGCTTATACCAAATCATTCAGGGTTTTTAATGTGTTAATCTACTCGGCTACCTAAGCACCTCTATTAAGAAGCAGCTTTATTCAAAAAATTTTCAATATTTTACCTATTTTCCTTGTACATTTAATTTTCTCCAATACTTTCCCTAACATCTCATATAAATAGATATGCTGCTGTCGATGAGATTGGGAAAATAGCAACGGTCCAATTATAAGGTTAAATAAATGGTGAATGGTTAAGTAGAAACCAAATTTTGTGCATTTAATAGAGGTGCAAGTCCTAAATAACAATTTCATGTTAATTCCTAGAAATCGGAGAGGAAATATCTAAAATGCCCAAATGGCATGCATAAAATCAGAGCTGGGCAAATACTTTGAAAAAGTATTTAAATATTAAATACTAAATACTTCAGAAAATTGGAAGTATTTAAATATTAAGTATTTTCAAAAGATAAAAGTATTTAAATAATAAATAACAAAAGTAATTAAATAGTTTATACTTAGTATTTAAATACTTTCTGAATATTTAAATACTTTGATAACACTGAAATAGTTTGAAGCATAGTTAAGTGTAAAAATAGAATTTAATGGCTAAACTTCGCCAAATAGTATTTTCTATTTTTGTAGAAATCAATAAAGACTTATTATTATCATTATCATTATTATTATTATATTAAATATTATTTGACTATTTGAGGTGTCAAAATTTTAGGTTTCATGACTTTCATGAACTTCTACAACACTATTTTAATACCTCTATACTTAATCAGTTCTAGTTGGGTATTGGACTTTTACTTATCCGTAGAGCTAGACCTTTGCATCTTCTGCAAATACCCAAATAAAGTACAGAGACTATGGCACTAGTTCAACTGTTCTCTGTCACAATCATATATACATTAACAGTTAACACTTACTGTCTATGTCTGCTCTCAACCAACTTTCTGGGAATTAAGACGTGAATGACTGAAGACTGAATGATGCAATGTATTTATTAACTACATGTCTTGATTCTTGACGAGTATCTGCCTGTCTCCCTGGTGTATTTGATTATATTTGTTGCATTTATTTAAATACTTTTGAGATTCAAATACCTCTGAAAGTATTTAAATACTGTCAGAAAAGGATTTAAATACTTTTCTAAAAGTATTTAAATACTTCCCAGTTATTTAAATGGTTTAAGTATTTATAAATACTTTAGGATCATTTTCACAAATACTAAGTAGTAAATATTTCAGATAAAGTATTTGCAAGTATAAATACAAATACTTGTTGCACGATGTATTTAAATACTCGGTATTTAAATACTTTCTAGTATTTAAACACTTATGAGGTATTTGTAAGTACATATTTGCCCAGCTCTGCATAAAACCATATTAATGTTTTTTGTATAAGTTCGAAGAGTATTCAGGAATGCAGAAATTCATTTTGGTAATACTATTCACACTATTCTAAATTAATAATCGAAATTATACAAAATATTCCGGAACTTTATCTTGAGCATGTTTGAATAATATTTCTCACATCATAGCCTTCAGCTTATATTACCTACACTCAAAGAAATAGTATGGGTAAATTCAGCAAAAAAAAATGGTTAACTAACAATATCGTTAATTTTGTTAAACTAAACTATATTGATGGTATTTTTAAACAAGAGGTGATTGTTATTTTAATTAATAAAAAGTTGTCGTACAACAAAACAAACATAGATGAATAAGACTATTATTTTTGTCGTCTGACTATTATTTTGTTGAATTCTGTCAAATTAAACTAGATAATAGTATATTTTATTTTTAACTATTATCAAATTGTAATTCTAACCCAGTATTAGTTCGCTGTATTATTGTACTTGGTAGACAAACCAATATTATTGTCGTCTTCTAGAAGTTCTAAAAGAATTACCATAAAATTTGCTTGCTTACCACGTAGTCTATTACAGAAATTATTCCCAGATGACGCCACATACAAATCACTGACCATAATCAATCATGCATTATCTTATACTCTTATGAATTTATAGAAAATTAATAATATGATTGCAATGTTCAAATTCTCTCAGGGTTCATCGATATATTTGGATGGATCTTATAAACGATCTCTAACCTTTGGTTTAGGTGGTCTGATATCTCAATACTGAGATTTTGGCTAACCAAAAAAAAACTTCATCATACAATAAAGTGTAGATCAACCTAAAAATTAGTTGGTGAACAAAAAACAAAGTCGTTGTACTATTTAATTGTAGACCAAATTGAAAATGGTTAGTGAACATAAAAAAATGTCATTGTACTATTTATTTTGTTACAAGAAGATATGATTATTAAACTACTATTTGATTACGAAAAAAATAAAGTTGTATGACTATTCTTTTCTGATTGATTTAACTATAAAACTAGATAGGCGCGATTTCATATGCTCTTTTGGGTTGAATTTACCTATCATTTTCTTTGAGTGTATATAAAACATATCATTATAAATTCTACAGCACTATGATCTTGAATGTAAAATCTGTCAACCTAATTTTGATATGTTCTTGGCAAACAAAAGATACTAGGTCTTTACACATGAGGTAAGAAATTCAAAGCCCCTTTAAGAAAAAAAGTAGGACTTTCCTTTGATGCATTATAACGTTGCTGACATTTTATGTACACTTTTGCCACGGGCCAATGGTTTGCACAAGAGTTTCGTTTTCAATACCTTGACACTGGTAGGAAATTCTATTTGTAAATAAAAATTATAAACGACCTGGCGCCAAACATGTGAAGGGTATTTCGCTAAAGCTTATACAAGGTTGATTATTTTAAGTGCTTTGCTCGAATTTGTTCTTGGTTAAAAAAAATAATTAAATGCGGAATCGGAAAACTGATAATATAACTGTTGATAGAAAAATAATTGGATATTAACTGAAAAAATACGAATGAAATAATAAAAAGTAACTAAAATTGAAATGTCATTATTTAAGAATTTGATTCTGAGTTGTTTTGTATATTTGACAATAATTATTTCTTAATTGAAGTCATAGGTGTTGCCACGCATTTTACCAAAAAACATAAATGTGTTCATATCTTGCTAATAAAAAAAAATGGAAATTATACACAATAAATCGAAAGAATGCCACATTTTTTTTTGTTCAATGCACCCTTCGACGTCTTTATGCTCTACCTTGATATCTATTTAATCCAGGCGTTTTAGTTGTAAAATTGACTGACCCCTGTGCTAAATTCGTTCCATACGAAATTTTTTTTGGTAGTTACGATACACTTGGAGGATTTCTTGAAAATCGCGTCGGAAGGTCGCGGAAACCGCGGATTCCCGATTAACTCAGTTTTTATGGCCCAAACGGGAACAACACCTATTATAAAAGTTGTACATCTATAAATTCTCTACCTTAAAGGTGCTATATTTTTTTTTCGTACGCCTAACAGTTTTGGAGATACGACGCGGACTAAGTGAAAAATGAATTTAGTTCCGCATATTATTGAAAGTAGAAAAATTCGACTTTTTGAGGCCAATTCCTGGAGAAAATTGACCCCAGAGCAAAGAATTGCAAAGAACAAAAGATTGATATTTTTTGGAGTAGAATCAAAATCCTATAAAAAAGAGGAGTTGACTATATAAAAAAACATGTTGCCCCGTAAAAACCCCACCAAAAGTAAAACTCCATGGTGCCATTATGTAGAGCCCATAAAACTGAAAAACTTTTGTCTCAAACTTTTTTTGATTGGACGTCATGGGAAAGAGTCACATTCAAAAATTATTTGAACCATATCACAAAAATGGCAGCACTGCGTCGCTGCGACCCGGATTCCTATGACCGACTACACACGTTCAGAGAATGATTTGATAAGCATGCCCACCAATTTTTGACTCTCCAGCTTATGTGTTCCATTTTTGTCGGTGCGCTCTCGTACTATAATATAATAAATACCCCCACTTACAAATATTTTAAATAATTTATCATGAAATACCTATCTACCTATTTTCATTTCTCGATTATATTTATTTTTATCAACTTTCAGTTCTCCTTCTTCATATACAAAAATCTTTACAACCAATGCTTTAAAATGATTTCGATTATGCAGGTCACTTAAAATAATCACTCTGTACTTAAAATATACATGCATTTACTTTATACCTTACAACCACCCAAAATCCTTGGACTTAAACACTGTACGTCAAGTAACCATTAAGCATGCACTAAAGCTTAAGTATATTAATACAGAAAGTTAGTAAATAGTTAAAGTAGATAGTAGTAGTACCTTGGTTTCCTAGATAAGAGACCCTGCCGCAGGGCACTAAAGGCAAGCCAAGTACATCAGGACTTTGTGTGCATAGAAACCTGAGAAGGGTAGTAATATGTTAATTAAATTAGAAAACAAATGCCACAAAATCACAAGACATCCACACACTAGTAATGTTACTGTCAGTTATTCGGTTGTGACAGATTAAAAGCCCCAGTTCTTGTTTAATTAGTATTGCGACAAAAAAGGTTAATAATAACTTAAGGCGGCCTTACACAAACGATAAAATTGAAATTAAATTGACTGAAATCGCTTGATTTAAATAACAATTCATGCAGGGTGGTTAGTATTTAAGTGCACATCTTATTGAAAATTCATGTTTTAAATAATCAGGTGCTAATCCATGTGTAGTGGTTTATTTCAAAAATAATTTAAAATATATCAGTCATTAATATCAGATTTGAACCATGCATTAATAGCTAGGGAGCTGGTGGCAATACGGGTATATGATTTCATTGTAATTAACAGTAATATCGAATGAAGGTATTGACGTAACAGACCTATTAGAGCAGCTATCGAGCTTGGTTTCTGCTGATTTTTTAAACAACTGAATTTCAAATTTGCAAAAAAAACGCTCCTATATTATTTTATAGTTTCAGCCATTGCTGTAAAATTGTTCATGTATCAAAAATATAAAAAAAAAAAATGGTTGACTGAAATCCATGACTGATTTTTTATAAAACTAATTGTTAATTTGCATAAAAAAGCGCTGTTAAATCATTTCATTGTATTTCGCATTGGTTTTAATTTGTTCTTTTTTATAGGTATCCATAAGTAGAGAAAAACACTGGCTGACGTGTACGTTGCTGATTTTCAGAAATATTCCCAATTTACTCCAAAAAATTTCAAATTAAGAGAATAGTCCAATAAATGGGGGATTTTACCCTGCAAAAGGTGGAGTAGTAATGATTTTGATATAGAAGGTGTTCAGCGAAAAGTTCCCGGCACATTATCTCGTAAAATAATAAAGATACTTAAAATTTGTAAATCGCTTATAACTGACACCAAGAAAGGTCTTAAATAACTGCAGTTAGAATTGTTCCTTCGCAGTGCACAGAGATGGCGATGCGGTGAGAAATTATTTTTCGATGGCTGGAATCTTGAAACACGATTCATATGATTAATGAATAAATTGTGAATAATTTTGATTATGTCAAAAATTTTCTAAATACCAGCCGTTTTGGAGCTACATGAATTTTTTTCTCCATTTTTTTGTCTCTGTAAATTTTGAAAACTTCTGTAACTTTTCTGTTTACCATTTTAGAACACCAGTTATTTAGAACTTTCATCTTATTATATTCCATACTTCTTATATTATTACATATTTTGAAAATTTTTATAATTTTCAAATGCAACTAATTTTTAAAATTTTAAATTAGTAAACATTTTCAAAATATGTAATAATCTAAGAAGTATGGAATATAATAAGATAAAAGTTCTAAATAATTGGTGTTCTAAAATGATAAACAGAAAAGTTACAGAAGTTTTCAAAATTTACAGAGACAAAAAAATGGAGAAAAAATTCATGTAGCTCAAAAACGGCTGGTATTTTCCAAATTTTTTACATGAAGGTGCAAGAAATTGTTTTTTTCAAAATAATTGGGCAACGCTCGATCCTACGAGAAAAATGTTCAAGACAAAATTGAAGAGCACAAAATTTTCTACATTTTTTGTATACACATTTTTATTGTAAGTCTAATGTTTAAAGAGATACAGGGTCAGAAAAATAGATTTTAGAACAATTTTTTTTTATTAAATAATGTACGTTTACAACACAACATATTACGGAATACCCTGTATACACATACAAGCAAAGGAAAAAGAAAATAATTGTGAAAAACATTAGAATATTTTTTAGTACTACCTACAAAGCTTTGTAAAACAGGCCGACAAAAAAACGGGCTGTTATTTCAATCAGAACCGTCTTTCCTATGTTTTTTAACATGCTGAAACCGATTCTGAAATTAAAAAAAATCTACTGCATCAGTTTTTGTCTACCACCTCTTTCATCCCCTAAAAAGTGCAAAAAAAGATCTTGTCTTAAGGTTCAGATCTAACTTTTCTGAAGTATTTTGATGTACTGATGCTCATTTTGGGCAAAAAAAATTCTATGATGTTTCCCTCTGCCACCTCTAGGAGATAAAAGGGTGTTGTAGAACTGACACTATAGAAAAATTTTTTGTCCACGATTGACTTCAACGCGTCAAAATACTTCGGAAAAGTTAGATCAGAACCTTAGAAGACTTTTTTTGTTGTTTCTTATCACTTTGCGAAACTTTTGATATAAGGTACACCGATAATAAAATTACTTCATTTTTAGTATATCATAAATTAATAAAAAAAACACAGGCACATAGATTTCAGCCGACTGCATTTATATCAATGTCGTATTGACAAGCAAAGTTTAAATAGTTGGAAAAAAACATGACCTTAATCTTAAACTACCACCCTGTATGTTTTATTGTTTATTATGAAGAAAAATTCTCCAGCACGCATTTAAAATGTCGAATATGTTTTTTTAGTCTAAGAGCTGGGCACGAAATTTCGATATGACTCGGGTTATGAAAAATTTCCGTAACAATACGCCGTACACTAAGGGAGGACCCTGATTTGGGAATTTGCTGACAGCTCGAGCGGGGAGGGGCGCCGCCATATTGAAAAAATGGCGCACAAAAATAGTTTCTTTGAAATATCTCGCTTCAGGTGACAAAAAATCTTCTTATGAAAATAAAAGAGCATTAAATTTTCTACACAATATGTCCTATACATTTTTTCATTAAACTGAATAGTTTCGGTGCAGCAGCCGATCGAAGTCAAGCATTCTTGACAAAATTATGATTTTTTGTAATTTCTCAATTTAGTGCGACTATTATGAAGGAGTATTTTTGTGTTGAGACAAAATTTGTTTTCATACCTGAAAATCCTCAAATATTATCTGCTACGCATAGCTCAATGTTCAATATTCGTTTCTACACCACCTTGAGCTAGAGTATACGGCACGTTTTTTTTTACGTGGTTGTCCACCATAGGCCTAATCCACGACTAGCCTGCTTTTTGAGGCGTTGTAGGTGCTTGATGTCTTAGGTCCAGGTTCGCTGTAGTATTCAACAATACTTTCTTCGGAAATTGCTTCCGTTGCGTTGTCCACTGATTCTACCTATTGATTGTTCTCCATGCTTGCGAAAAATGTTTCGACTGGAGAGTCGACTTCCTCGTCATCATGAAGCTCGTCAACTGTTGCTGGTCATTGTCGCAGCTTTGTCCGTTACAAAATTTGCAAATTACACAACATTTTAACCCTGCCTTTCTACAACCACATGTATGCTTTCCATAGTTTGTCGAGCAGTAAAATCATCACTGATAATATTCTATTTCTTCACGCTTTTAGCGGGTGTGACACAACTTTTACACTTTTTAATCAGGGCAAATTAAAGTTCCTGAGCATCCAGGACAGCATTCCATTTTTTCAATATAGTAACGCTGAACCAGATGCTATCGCTGATGCTAGAGAATGCTTTATTCTGGCACTGTATGGAGCCAAACATGGAGATATCTCTCTGGACGCTTATCGTTACCAATGCTTCGTAAGATCGCTCACAAAAAGCAAGTTTAACATCCCGTCTCTACCACCTACAGCTGCAGCGGCACGGCAGCATTCATTCAGGACATATTATCAAGTCCAGGAGTGGCAGGGGGGTTGTAAAAATGTTGAAGAAGGCTGGAAACAGAGCAAAGCTGGGCTTATACCAGTATGAACGCTGAAAGATCCTGCTTCTGAAAAGTAACTTAAATTTCTTTCCTGTAAATGCAAGAAAGGGTGCAGTGCAGCACGTGGCTATAGAAAGGCAGGGTTAAAATGTTCTGTAATCTGCAAATTTTGTAACGGACAAAGCTGCAACAATGTACCAGCAACAGTCGACGAGCTCCATGACAACGAGGAAGTCGACTCTCCAGTCTGAACGTTTCTCACAAGCATGGATAACAATCAATACGTAGAATCAGTGGACAGCGCAACGGAAGCAATTTCCGAAGAAAGTATTGTTGAAGACTACAACGAACCGGGATCTTCGACATCAAGCACCTAAAATGCCACAAGAAGCAGGCTAGTCGTAGATTAGGCCTATAGGGGACAACCATGTAAAAAAAAACGCGCCCTATACTCTACCTCAAGGTGGTGTGGAAACGAGTATTGAACACTAAGCTATGCGTAGCAGACAATATTTGAAGATTTTCAGGTATGAAAACAAATTTTGTCTCAACACAAAAATACTCCTTCATAAAAGTCGCACTAAATTGAGAAATTACAAAAAATCATAATTTTGTCAAAAATGCTTGACTTCGATCGGCTACTGCACCGAAATTATTCAGTTTAACGAAAAAATGTATAGGACATATTTTGTAGAAAATTTAATGCTCTTTTATTTTTATAAGAAGATTTTTTGCCGTATGAGGCACCCGAAGCAAGATATTTCAAGGAAACTGTTTTGTGCGCCTATCCCCGCTCGAGCTGTCAGAAAATTCCCAATTCAGGGTTCCCCCTTAGTGTACAACGTACTGTGATGGAAATTTTTCATAACCCGAGTCATATCGAAATTTCGTGCTCAGCTCTCCGTCTACTTAATGAACGTCTATCAACTAGCTCACATATTTATCTTACATGAGCGTTGGAAAAATTACTTTGTGTAATGTGGTATTCAAAAATGTATCAAAATGAAAAATTCTATTTTTTTATATAATAATAATTAATATCACCCCAATATTGTTTTTCAAAAGCTGTTTTTTTTTGTGCATGCATGCACATATCTTCAATTTCCAACCGCTAATTTCAGATTTAATTGTAGCAACAATATGGGTTGTTAATTATTTTACGCAGAAACCATAACAATTCTGAATTTTTAGGCATAACATTACTTAATTTCATAATTTTTCACATTTGAATTGAAAAAGATATTGGTGAAGTTAGCTAAGACAACAGTGAATATTTAATTTCGTTAGTAGGCATTTTTAGGTATTGTTAATGAAACAAAGAAAAAGATTTTTGGGTGGTATTGTTAAGTTGAATAATAAAAACATATATTACAAGAATTATGAATTTCTTCCACTTAAATATTTAAATCTGATCTTAATATCACAACTTGGCAGAGGCGGTAAGTAAGTAGGAAGCAGTAGGTGCTAAAAGGAGATTATAAAATATATTTTATAATTTTCAATTTTTTTTGCAAATTTTTGCGAAGTTATTTCAATTATGACTTTTATACTTACCTTCTTTTTGTACCATTTTATTCAGTTGAAATTTCAATCAATTTGGAAGCCTTTTTTGATTAGCCTATTTTAGACATTTTTGTTACTTTTTTTTAGTTCGAAAATGTTAAATAGGTGCATTTTCTATAAAATTCTACACTTACAAGATCCAATGGGAAGTCATTTTGTAACCTCATCTAGGTCGGTAAAAAAAATCTATAGCCGCTCCTGTAACTCGACTGTAAAATGTTAAGATTTTATAAAGATAACTGACAATTAAAAAATCTGATAAAACATTGTCCATATTACGAAATACTAAGTCAACCATTATTATCTAGAAACAATTTAGTTATCACTTTAATGCGTTTCCTTGTTCCTTTACGGATTTACAACTTAGTTTCAAGTTACTCAACGATTTATAAAGCAGTTTCTTGAAAATTTGGAAATTAAACAGAACTATGTTGAGGATAATGAAGGAATTATCTCACCAACGTGAAGCGTGTAGAAGTGAACGTTCGAAACTTGGTAATACTAATAGGTCTGTGTTATACAGACCGTCCCAGAACTTCACATTGATACTTGAGGAGAATATAGGTGGCAAATTGGTACTAGCATGTCATATAATCTTTTCCCTACAAGCCTCTCGTAAGATTAAAGTGTGACTTTTTGGACGGCTGGGCGATGCCATTAACAACGGAGGTAAAAGTACTTTTTCCGATGCTGTGAGCGGCAGAAAACGTAATACACATAGCAACGTGTATTTTATTTAATACGCCGGCTATGCGATATTAACATAATGCATTTTTGGTGGTGAAATTCGAAATTTTTTATCTTTATCTTTTTTTTACAGCTAATCGACGTTTGAAGAAAAAAATAGTATGTTTTATTCGGAGTAAAAGCCACTTGTTGACTCACGAAGTGAGTTCGGCAAACCTACATACTCATCACAAAAGTAATACTTTTACTCCTAATAAAACAATATACTATTATATTGTGTTCTGTGTATCAAAAAGTATGGCAGTCGGACAAATAGCAACGACGTCTCTGAAAGTGGCCAATGAAATTGATTTTATTTTAAGGCGATAAAGTTAATTTCTCCAAACGGAAATGAAGTGCTATGCTGATCAGGGTAGAAGGGGAGACCAAACTAATTCAAACTATACCTTAGCTGGGAAAGAAAAATAATGATGAATTGAACTGTTAATAGTGTCAAGCGAAACATGTCATTGAGCGACACTAATTTGATAAGCCTTCGAAAAAAACTGCTGCCTAAGGAATCACTATTTCCACATACAGAATTCTATCCAAGTCTCTTACAACGAAAATACTATATTTGCACTCCACTATGTGCAAATAATTGCTTATGGAACTTTAATAATGTAATATTTGAAATCGTGTACCCCAAAAACCCATAAGATGATATGCCACATCGGTAGTGGAGGTGGTGGTAATAGGGGTGAATTAAGTGAAAATTTGTTTTTGCGTTAGTATGCTTCCACTGGATATGGAAGTATTACACAGAAAATGGCATGACAAATATATAAAAATCATTGTGTGCCGTGGACTACACGATAGAAGTAAAGCTTCTTGAAGCATTTTCTACTATGCATTCATACTACTCGAGATAACCCACTGTGCATCCATGCTACTTGAGGTAACCTACTGCGCATCCATGGTACTCGAAAAAAGCCACCGCCCATCCATGCTACTCATGGTAACCTACTGCGCATCAATGGTATTCCAGGAAAGCCACTGCGCATCCATACTATTTGAGGCAACCTAACTACTACTCATGGAAAGCCACTGCGCATATATTACACTCGGAGAAACCTACTGCGCATTCATGGTACTCGAGGAAAGCCACTTCGCATCCAGTTTATTCGAGGAAACCCAGTGCGCATCCATACTACTTGACATAACCTACTGCGCATCCATAGTATTCGAGAAAAGCACTGCGCATTTAGAATACTCGAGGAAACCTACTGCGCATCCATGCTACTCGAGGTAATCTACTGCGCATCAATGGTACTTGAGGAAAGCCACTGCGCATCCATACTACTTATAGAATCAAAAAAATAATAGAAGATCTATAAGTACCGTACAGGTTGCATGGTATTCTAATTTGAAATCGTAGAAGGTAAACACACACGTGTTTAGGGTTATCTCCTCATCTACCCCTGAAACATTGGTGTCAATTTAGCAACCTGCTAAAATAATCTTGAAAGGCAGGACGCTGTGTTCATTCGTTCATAGAACTCGAATTACAATGCAACCTGTAGGGTGTTTATAAATCTTAAAATTCCACATCTAGATTTTCTATTTAAGTCTTTCAGAACGAAAAAAATTTTGATACTATATTTGCACTTCACTATGTGGAAATTATTATTTATGGAATTTTAATAACATATTTGAAATCATTTACCCCAAAAACCTGTAAAACGATATAGGCCCGATATAGGCCTTAGGTTCTTCTATACACACTAAATTACAACTTTATTTTTTTCACCCCCTTTATCAATGGGGTGGGGGTAGTAATGGGGGTGGCTAAGCCGAAAAAAATTTTCACACCTTAACTTCTTTTAGATATACTAAATACCAATTTTATGGACTCTTACTTGCTTGATTTACTTATTTACCCCCATTTACCCCAACGTAATAAGATGAAACTCTAATCTAGTTCTAGATCTCTTTTACTACGTAAACATTGAACAGTCAAGTTGTGAGAATATGCACATTTAATTGAGTGCCATATCAGAGAACTTATAAGTTTTCTGGCCATGTCATAAGACTGAATAGATGTGACAAAATATCGGTACCGCATACTTATAGCAATTTTTTAATGTTTTTAATATTCAACTTAACTCCTAACTGCAGAACTACTTCTAGCGTATTGTGCAATATTTATTTGCGATAAATGTAGGGCAACTAAAAAAGTGCTTTTTTTATATACAAAAAAAAATGAAAAATTAAATCTAAAGGTTAAAGAAATCAACTAAACATCGAATATTTCAGGCACTATATTCTTACCTTAAGAAAAAGAGAATGCCTTGAACTTGCGAAGAAAAACACAAAACAAAAAAGAATGTGATAAGCGAAACTTAAATTAACTTATCCCAAATTTTATTGCACAGATAGGAACCCAAGGTTTAGTTACTTTACCACCCACCAAAAGAATAAGAGACCTCCACCAGAGTAAGAATATACACTTTTATTTACATATATATTACAGTGTTTTACTTACAACAAATTGTAACAAAAACTTACTTTTCACGCTCTTCCATCTCCAAAGGATTATTGTCTGTTGTTAGCAGAAACAAAAATAAAATAAATCTGTTAGTTCACATAAATTGACTTAGCACAACAAAAAACTTAAAAAATACTGTATCTATGTGGGTCTCGATTAGGGAAATTAGCTACTACACCAAACATTGAAACTGACTCACATTTTGTATCTGCTCGTTTTCTTCTGCACAGCATAATAATAATAATGCAAATTATTATTACTATGATAATAATTGCTATTATCGATGCGATGATAATGATTATCTTCTCTTGCTTGAGCTGTGCCCACCAAGGTGGGTTACCTGCAAGAAAAATATATATATTTATAGTACAAAAATAGTGAAAAAGGAAAAATATGTGTGTCCCACATTTCAAGGTATCACCTTTGTAGCTCAGTAATTAATACATCGATTTATTTTAAACTTGGGCAAGTAGTAAACTACTTGTAACTAAAAGCTCAGATACCTATTCCATTTATTCCATACACGTGTGGATTAAGGGGTGAAAATGAGGTCAATTTTCAGGTAAATCGTATTAGGAAACAAATATTTTCCCCATTTTATAAGGCATCTTCTAAAACCCCTCTGTGACAAATTTTGAGAATATCTCGAACAGTTTTAGAGCAAGTTGTACTAAACTGTTGTTACCAGTGTTAAACTAACTTCGTATTAAAATTTAAACTAGTTTTAAAATTTCGCGAGTTGTACACTCAAAAATCTCAAAAACGAAGGGATCAAGGAGCTATTGGATAGGTTAAAAATTAAGGAAGTTATCGTTGAAAAACCAATCGTATTTTTCCGGTGAAATTTTTGGAGCACGTAAATTGTTTAAAAAGAAAACGTTGTTTTGATCTTATAGAAAACAGCCCGATTTAAAGATCAGGTGGGGATGTTTTATAATAGTACCTCAGAGCTGGAAAAAATTTTAGAAATCAGTAGGTACTGCACAATATTACTGTACGGAGCTGCTAAAGAGAAACAGTTAAAAAAATTGAGCCGTGTCGAAGGCTTATCAGAGTTTTTCCAGCAGATGCGCTGTGAGTCCTTTATTCAAGCTACCACTAAAAACAGTGCTGTGAAATTATCATCCCTCGTTTCGACAGTTGACGCTCTGAATGAGCACATTAAGAGGTCTATTTACAAACCCAGATGTGGCTTAGGAACAAAAATATTCGTTCAACTGATTGGGGATGGATTAATAATGAAGGATCTTTACTACCAATTAAAATGCTGTATATGCCGCGCCGGAAGAACTCCTCAAAATGATAATTTGTAATTGCAGAAAAGGATTCAGTGGAGCTTGTAGCTGCCGAAAAGTTGGACTCTTTTGTAACGCAACATGCGGAACATACTCCGGTGACAACTGTCAAAATTGTCCTCCAATTACAGACCAAGAGGAGGAGATCGATAGTGATGATAGCGATTATAGTTCTTCTGATGATCCATAGATTTTCAGTAATAAAACATGCTATTATAATGTAAATAAAATTTTTATTTTTCCTCTTTAAAATCATTCAATAATTTCAGTTTTTAATTTTAAGTAAATATGGTAATTAATTTCATCACGAGGGCGGTTTGTAATGGATAAAACATTGCAATAAATCATAAATTGTATTATAAACAGTGACGAAATTTTAATTTATTATAAATGCACCATTAAACCATTTCAAGCTGTTGAAAACTAATTTTTTTAAAAATTTCGTCATGAGGGGTGGTTTTAAGAGGTTGAAACGTTGTAACACATCATAAATTATATTCCAGGATATGAAATAATGTTTATTCTACATATTTAAACATGATTTCAATCTATGTAACGCTTAAATCTATGTTTTTAATTCTTTTCTTAGAAGGGGTAGTTTTCACCCCCCAAAAAACAAAAAGCACACATCAGGAACTTTTGAAGAGGAGGGTTAGATGAGCTTAATTACAAATTTTCATCAAAATCGATATTGTACGAAAGAATTCTGAGGTAATACCCTATTTTTACCGTCAAACACTGGACTATAATGGAAGCTTTGTAATTTACTTCTATCATTATTTGTTGTTTATATAATTATTCATTTTTTTGTTTAGTTTTTTTAAAAGTAAACTCGACACAAATGGGTTTTAAAGCATACCCTATAAGATGGTGATAATTTTTTTAGTAAAAAATCCCTAATACGATATACCTGAAAATTAATACCATTTTCACTCCTCTAATCCGCACGTCTATGGAATAAATTAAAAAGGCATGCGCGCTTTTAGTTACCTTGAAAAGGTGTACAACTTACTCAAGTTCGAAATATATCGATTTATTAATAACTGAGTTACGAAGGTATTACCGTGAAGTGGGACACAATGTATATTAACAATTTGCTGAAAAATGTATTTAATTTTTTTTTTATATCTATTTATTTAACGTGGGCCTATTTCCGCTACCAGGGCCGTCGCTGTCTAATTTTTTTCATGAATAATAGGACAATAATGACTGAGAAAAAGAAATATAGTATAATGGATCAAATTGAGTAGACATTAAAGATCGACCGCATACCGGGTGAATATAGTGGTACCTATATGGTCAATTTGCGCCCCGCCAGTTATTTTTTCTTCCTCAGTTTACTAGCACACAATGTTTATACCAAGCCCATCCTAACACAAACCACTTTTAAAGCTAGTACACTACGAGGACGGTAATAAAGAGAGACGAAATTGTTGTCTCAGCTCCCCCTAATTACTGTTTCGTCTCAAATTCGCTCGCCCCCAGTGCTTATATCTAACACATCCTAGCATAGGGTCACCAGATTTTTGTTAAATTAATGCTGGACACTTCTGCCAAGGGCGGATCTGAGCCTTCAGCTTGGGCTGAAAATAACAAATTTTTTTTTGATGAGCGGGGGGGAGAAATCCGAAAAAAAATTTTTTTCGTCCAAAAATTTTTGAACGAGGGGGGAGAATTCTAAAAAAATTTTTTTGGTCACAAAATTTTTGATAAACGGAAAGCAAGTATCCAAAAAAAAATTTTTACAAACAAAATGTAATACTGTAACTTCACTATAACCTAAATACTGAACTTATGCTGGACACTTATAATACTTTCCAGCGAAATTCCGGACATATGGTCAGAATGCTGGACTTTCACTGGACGCTTGTAAATGCTGGACAGTACTCCAAAATTCCGGACAATCCAACGAAATTCCGGACGTATGGTCACCCTATCCTAGCACAACCACTTTTGAAATTATCACGCCTTTTCGTAGTTAATAAGTTAGGGTTGTTTTCGACGTGAAAGGAAGATGTACTGTGCACAGTTAGCGGGACTTTCAAACACTAGACAAAATTCAAATTTCGTTGTATTCGTATTCGTATTTGGAAGCTTAACAAGAGACCACTAACAGCCAGTTTCACAATCGTTGGTTATCTTTTTGGTTGACTAACCAGAACCTGAAAGTTATAATTACACAGCCACACAAAAAAAAAAAAGTATCTTGACCCCAGAGACTGACTAGGTAGACTTTATGTTTTTCGGGTCGCTGAATCCGAATCCGGGGTCCATTTGATCCCATGTCATCAGGTTTAAGGTCATTTGAAGGTCAAATTGAGATATGACCGTGAAAAATTCCGTAAAAAATTTATGCTTATGTTTTTGAGGTAGTTGAATCCGAATCCGGGGTTTATTTGATCCCATGTCATCAGGTTTAAGGTCAATTGAAGGTCAAATTGAGATATGACCATGAAAAATTTCGTAAAAAATTTATGTTTATGTTTTGAGGTTACTGAATCCGAATCCGGGGTCCATTTGATCCCATGTCATCAGGTTTAAGGTCATTTGAAGGTCAAATTGATATAGGACCGTGAAAAATTCCGCAAAAAATTTATGTTTATGTTTTTGAGGTTGCTTAATCCGGGGTTTATTTGATACCATCATATCAGAATCAAGGTCAAATGAAGGTCAAACACATTAAATTTAATAATACAATCTTTTTTGACCCCGGATTCTGAAAAAGCAGAAAATTTTACGTCCAAACACATCCTGAATGATTCATGGAACCGATTTCTTAGGTCATTTGTTGGTTATCAAGCGGTTAAATGCTTATTTTCCATTTCTTAGCTGATATATCGATTGTAAATCGAAAACTTGCGTCTATGACTGGTGACTTTCAAGTTTTTGTGGTCGCTTATCACGATCCCGGTATCCATTTGATACCATGACGTATAAACCAAGGTCAATCAAAGGTCAAACGCCATAATTCGAATGATATAAATTTTTTAACCCCGTATTCTCAAAGAACAAAAAATCTTACGTCCAAATACGTCTTGATCTGAGTCGAACCGAACTTTGGGTTTCATATGAAGATGTTTTAAACTACATTTTTAAGTCCAAAGACCTAAATCGAAATCTGCTGAATTCAATAGCCTCAAAATTCAATAACCCAATAACCTAATAGCTCTAAAAAGCTAATCCCGTAGCTAAAAAATGGGGATTACATATGATGAAAGCTGATGAATCCGTTTACTCGAATGACCACATTGCTCAATAATCCCATAATTTTGTTACTTAGTCTCTCATAGCAAAAATTCTGTTCTTTATAATTAAAGTTGTTGAGCTTCACAACTCCAAACCATGCCACTGTAATAATGGAACTCATTTTCTCGCTCTGCAACTTATCATTAAATTTATTTACATCGCACAACTTTTACACCCAAATTAGCATAGCACTTGTGTCTGCATCCAGGGCACCTCCTCGCGGTGACGGCGGGCAACGGAGTAAGCCCGTTATGATGTATAAAATCCGTTCACGCAACCTCCTCGTGGTGTACATCAGGTAACGCTAATGCTGACGGTTTCACAATTCAGTTGAAAGATTCAAAAGAAATCTGTATTTGACCTGCAAATGATCTTTCAGGGTCCAAAAAATTATATCATTCGAATTATAGCGTTTGACCTCAGTTTATACATCATGGTATCAAATGGATACAGGGATCGTGATAGCGACCACAAAAACTTAAAGGTCACTAGTCATAGACGCAAGTTTTCGATTTACAATCGATATATCAGCTAAGAAATGGAAAATAAGCATTTGACCGTTTGATAACCAACAAATGACCTAAGAAATCGGTTCCATAAACCGTCCAGGATGTATTTGGACGTAAAATTTTCTGCTTTTTCAGAATCCGGGGTCAAAAAAGATTGTATTATTGAATTTCATGTATTTGACCTTCATTTGACCTCGATTCTGACATGATGGTATCAAATAAACCCCGGATCCGGATTCAGCAACGTCAAAAACATCAACATAAATTTTTTACGGAATTTTTCACGGTCATATCTCAATTTGACCTTCAAATGACCTTAAACCTGATGACATGGGATCAAATAAACCCCGGATTCGGATTCAGCAACCTCGAAAACATAAACATAAATTTTTTACGGAATTTTTCACGGTCATATCTCAATTTGACCTTCAAGTGACCTTAAACCTGATGACATGGTATCAAATGGACCCCGGATTCAGATTCAGCAACCTCAAAGACATAAACATAAATTTTTTACGGAATTTTTCACGGTCATATCTCAATTTGACCTTCAAATGACCTTAAACCTGATGACATGGGATCAAATGGACCCCGGATTCGGATTCAGCGACCCGAAAAATATAAAGTCTACTTAGTCAGTCTCTAGGGTCAAGACACTTCATTTTTTTTGTGTGGCTGTGTTATTAGTAAACACAACTTTACCAGCCATTCTTACCTTTATCATTGGTCAAATCCTAACTATTAATTAACCAACAATTTTAAAACTAGCTGTTAATGCCACAGATTTTTATAATAAACTATTGGTCAAATCTTAACCATTAGTTAACCAACGATTGTGAAACTGGCTGTAAAAAGGTTTGGAAAATATATATATTTTTAAATTGCATCGCCTTCAAAAATAAGTTCCTAAAAATTATGTGAGTCAGTTAAAAATACATTTGATTTCGTACTTTTATTATTACACCGTTTTCAACTTTGTGAAAATTTTGAGAATCATTTTTTATCTTCTACAATGTCAAGTCAATCTCAAAAATTCTAAATCTATAGTAATGGGATGAGTTTTTCAACTTCTGACCTTGTGTTTGCTTTCATGTTAATTTTTTAATCTATGTCACATATTTTATAGTAATAAATTTATTGATTTAAACAAATTTGAATGTGATTTTCTCGAAAATTTGCATGTAAGTAACTTTAAAAATAGCTATAAGACCATCAGATCAATTCAAAAATCGATAAGAATAAAAACCATGGTCTCATGAAAAATGATTATATTCATTTATTCATAATGCCTGCACGGTCGAGAGGAATCCCGGGTCCTCTTCCCAGTCCAGGTCCTGGGATTTTTTAAGAAAAATAAATGCCCAGTATGTATTCGGATACTGGGCGGAACAGAAGACGTTGTATTACTGTGGTGTGTGTTATATATGTATGGCATATGTGTTATAACTAGAACAATAAGAAATACATGACCACCGATATATTCTCTACTTCTAACCAACAACATCGATTTGAACAATATTAAATTAAATCAATGAAAATAGTAAGATGCAAGATCAAAGTAGAATGAAAATGAAAATAGAAACTGTTATAAATATATTGTGCTGAACCAGGAGAAAAGTGTATATGCATGATATAGGCTTATCAATTTATACAATGAAATGATAAAAACTTGTTCAGATTGAAACTTTCATGATACTGTTCGTGATATTCAATAGTAGACAGGAACCTTTTACCTACATGTCATGTACGCCATTTTTAGAAAATGTGTATTCCATTGCTTGTATCTCCCAAAAATTAGCTAATATGTAGTTTCAAACACCTTGGAGAGGAATATTTTTTTTAAATAAATCATTTTTTCGAATTGGTTGAATGTTGCACGTTTCGAAAGGAAAACTCTGGGTGTTCAGTTAGCATGATTATCGTGCACGTTCCCTTATATTTTTGCTTCAATATCAATCCTAAATATGTTAGTCCAGTCGGAATAGATGCAAAAAGGATGATTTTACGAAATGTCGTTTACCCTCAATTCTTTTTTAAAGTATAGTTTGGGATGACCAGAAACATATGCCAACTATCCGCACGCGTGACAAGTAGGGTAACATACTTTAAAATTAAAAAATCGTCCATTTTTTGCCACTTATCGCTTTATTTGCAATATAACTCGTAAATTCGAAAGATAGGAAAGTTAAGAAAATTGATTTTGAATATTTTCTCAGAACATTCTTCGTTTAAGAGCCACAGAAGAAAGAACAATGCTACTTTTTTTATCTTTTGATGTTTTTTCTGTTTAAGTATTGAGGTATTAAAATGATGGGAAAATAAATAAACAAATATATATTTTCACAAAAAGACTATTTATTTTATGCATAGTACCGAGCATAGTACAGTGTAGATGCGTTTCATATGTGTAACTTAATAGAATAGAATAGAATAAGTTTATTTAACAAATTGTTCTACTACAATGTAATTCTTAAAAACTGAAACATTATGATTAATAAACGAATTCCCCACATTAAGTCCTATTTATTAAAATTTTATGTTTTTAATTTCAGTGGGTAAAAAATTATATGCTTTTGGAGCAAGGAAGTTATACTTTTAGCCCAAAAGTTCTGCGACCGCACCGCAAAATATTTTACCCCCGTTTTCGAGGGCGGGAAACATGATGGTGACAATATTTTCCGATCTACCCTCCAACCACTGTCCCTAAACCGAAAAAAAAACCTTTTTCTGATTTTCCGGTGCTAGTCATTTTTTTATCGGAAAATTTTATTAATGAAAGTTGTTCAAAATTGTCCAAAAACCTTAAGCCCAATATTTATCAAAATAAAAAAATTGAAAAATTGAAAAATTGAAAAAATTACCTAATAAATATAAAAAAATGATAATAAAAAATTATTACTTGACAATTACCTGACAGCTTGGGTTTAATTTCAAACAAAATTGTCATGAATTTTTTAAACAAAAAAACCCATTTAAGTGATATTTTCCATATACAGGGTCATTCACGGAAAGCGGGTATTAGACGTTTCTTGGGATCTGTCGAGAAATTTGAAAATTGGTATGAGGGGGTTTTTGCATATGTCGAATCCAACGAAAATATTTTCATGCTTGTGCTACTTCCGCTTATACCGGATGTAGCACCTAACTTTGTTATTTTAAATGGAACACCCTGTATTTTATTGCATATTTCGATTCCTCATAAAATTTTAGCTAAGGTTTATGTACCATAACATTCTCTTAAACATACCGGTTTTCGAGATAATTAATATTTTTGGAGATTTTTGACGGTTCCCACCTTTCGGAAAAAAAATCGATATCTTCTTTCATGTAGCCGATTAGGAAATTTTCTTTTCCAACTCTTACAGGTATCCTATGACCTAACTAAAAGTACTCTTATGTTTTCACAATATCATACAGAGTATTTTATTTTCACAGTCGAACGTTGTTTTAGTTCAAACGTCAAAAAGTCATTTTTTTTCAAATGGAACCCCCTGTATATTTTCACAGAATCTAATAGAGGATTGAATTCTGCATCGATTGATATTACCATTCCCTATACCTATCTCTCTTCGTTTTCTTATTATGGACGAATATTTGTAAAATGTACAAACAAAATCAGCACTGTTTGTTAGTAGGCAATACAAGTCATAGCTCGGTTCCTTTTTTATCATAAACGAGAATAATCATATAGATAATTGATAATCATTTGTTTTTGTCAGCTTCAAAAACGAGAGATTAGATTTATAACAAAAACTTTGGCACAAAAATTTACAAAATTAATAAACACTGAATATAAATATTTAATGCAGCAACTGTTAAAAATGCCCTCCATTTTGCTCCAAACAAGCCAATATCCTGGAATTTACGGCACTTACAATGGCTTGGCGAATTTCGTGGGGATTTATTTACTGAAATGCAGTCCGTATTCTCTTCTTTGGCTCTTCTTTGGTAGTAGCCGGGGTGGCATATACAATATTTTTGATAGTATCATATCTACGAGGAGAATTTAAATAGCAATAAATATGCGAAGATTTTGCGAGTAACTTTTATTGAAAATTTGCCCCTAAATATTTATAATTCTATGTATTTTCCACGGGAAGTTTATGACGAATTAGTCGTTCGAAGATAGGTGGTTTGGCTACCGAGGACCTTGGAGATGGCCAGCAAGGTCCCCTGATTTGACCCCCTTAGACTTTGGACCTTTGGGTTATTAAAAATATTGTTTATGCCACTCCTACTACTACCAAAGAAGATCCAAAGAACAGAGAACGGGCTACATTTTAACAAATCCCCATGAATTATCCAAGCCACTGTAAGTGCAAGTGGAGAGCATTTTGAATAGTTGCTGCATTAAATATTTATAAGTGTTCATTAATTTTGTAAATTTTTGTCCCAAATTATTTGTTATAAATCTAATCTCTGGTTTTTGGAGCTGTCATCTTGATAAAAAAGGAACCAAGTTATGACTTGTATTGCCTACTAACAAACAGTGCTGATTTTGTTTGTACGTTTTACAAATATTCGTCCATAATAAGAAAACGAAGAGAGATAGGTATAGGGAATGGTAATATCAATCGATGCAGAATTCAATCCTCTATTAGATTCTGTGAAAATATATAGGGGGTTCTATTTGAAAAAAATGACTTTTTGACGTTTGAACTAAAACAATGTTCGACTGTGAAAATAAAATACTCTGTATGATATTGTGAAAACATAAGAGAACTTTTAGTTAGGTCATAGGATGCTTGTAAGAGTTTGAGAAGAAAATTTTCTAATCGGCTACATGATAGAAGATATCGATTTTTTTTTTCCGAAGGGTGGGAACCGTCAAAAATCTCCCAAAATATTAATTATCTCGAAAACCGGTATGTTTAAGAGTATGTTATAGTACATAAACCTAAGCTAAAATTTTATGAGGAATCGAAATATGCAATAAAATACAGGGTGTTCCATTTAAAATAACAAAGTTAAGTGCTACATCCGGTATAAGCGGAAGTAGCACAAGCATGAAAATGTTTTTGTTGGATCCGCCATATCGAAAAACCCCCTCATACCAATTTTCAAATTTCTAAACTCGACAGATCCCAAGAAACGTCTAATACCCGCTTTCCGTGAATGACCCTGTATATGATATTTTGAAATTTTTACATTTTTAAGATAACTTCTACATAA
The DNA here is from genome assembly GCA_936432065.2 of Rutpela maculata. NCBI lineage: Eukaryota > Metazoa > Arthropoda > Insecta > Coleoptera > Cerambycidae > Rutpela > Rutpela maculata. The sequence continues at coordinate 36,666,171 of OW386285.2, read as the reverse complement.
TAACAAATATAAATACCTATTAATTCCTTCTAAATGCATGTATATAATATTTATTGATATTCAAGATATTGAGAAAAATATAAGTGTTATAGGTAAGTAAAATAATGTAAAGTAAATACACAATTTGGCATTCATATAAGATAGTTACAGTCTAAGCGAAAGTTGTCTATGATTGGTTAAATTATTTCCCACCAAAGAAAATCATTTGAAATCTGTGTCTAGACGGGCGTATTCTTATTTCTTATTTTTATTTAAGAAATTACTGTTTTGGTTTAAATTGATTATGCAGTAATCGATAAAAAAAACATTACTTGATATATATCACCAAAACTAAATTAAAAAAAAAAATGGAAAATACCCTACTTGACATTTTTTAAACAAAATTTCAATAATTTTAAATTTTGATTAAATTTTGGATTTAGGGTTTCTGGATAATTCTGAACAACTATCGTTAATAAAATTTTCCGATAAAAAATGACTAGCACCGGAAAATCGGAAAAATGAGTGGTTTCTTGGGTAGTGGTTGGAGGGTACGTCGGAAAATATTGTGACCATCGTGTTCCCCGCCCTCGAAAACGGGGGGAAAGGTGTCTTGCGGTCCAGTCGCAGAACTTTTGGGTTTTTTTGCCTTTTTCTGATTTACCTTAAGGGACTGTAGGGTAGTTTGGTGGTTTCCGGGGTCGCTAACTAAAGCATATTTTTGTAATAATATTTGCTGCGAATATTATTTCATACCCTTATATTGGTTGGTTTTTAAAATAGAGATGCTGAGGTCAGGATCAGTTGAAAGTCTGGCTCAACTAGTAATAAAAAGGTGTGATTTTATCGGTCACCAATTTAAGGTGGTTTTGATTGTCACATAATTAGATTTGTTCTTAGAATGATAGATCTCTCACCAACTTGTTAACACCAAACTATTTCAAAACGATGATCTATAAATTTATGTACAATCACACGAAAACGTAATTAGTCGTCAAATAATTATATTTGTTCAAAGAATGATAGATCTGTTCCCAACTTGTTAACACCAAACTACTTCAAAACGATTATCTATAAATTTATATACAATCACCCGAAAATGTAATTAGTTATCAAATAATTAGATTCGTTCAAAGAAGATCATCAACTTGTTAACACCAAACTATTTCAAAACGATTATCTATAAATTTATAGCAATCAGATGATGATCTGTAATTGCTGTGATAATAGGAAGTTAATTAAATATACAAATTTCTTAAAGACACTTGTATTTATTAAAAATTTAAATATTATGAAAACTACGTACGTTACGTATGTACATGTACATAACTAATAGTAATTAAATAAGTAATAAGTAATTGAATATAATTGTTTTTTGCACTCATTGAAGTCAGTCCAATTGTTTTCAAAATCTTGGTTTTTTCTGCCTTACCAGCAGGTACTTCGTAATTATTAAAAGTATCATCACTGTGCGTCAGCTTAATTTTTTTTGATAATTTCGCCCATTGGTACGACTCTATCCACTGTTTTAAGGTTAAAGTTGGTAATATTTCATCAATTTTGAAAAGAGAACCATAAAATTATTTACGAATCCCATTATTTTGATAACTAAACTAATTAATTGTTGCTACTATGTTGGCGACAAAAAAAAATAAAACATACATCGTGATAAGGTTCTGAAACAGTTTATTTCGTGACAGATCTATTATTTTGAGAACATAGTTATTATTCCAAACATAAAACAGATTAATTGGACATAAGTTAAAATGATTATTCATTTATTTTGGATAAAGAATATTATAAATTTGGATACATATATTTGGAGACACTTATGTTAATCAGAGATAAAAAATAATTTCTGGGACTGAATTTTATAATCAGAGGATTTCGTTTGATGACAAATATTTATTATGGTGACAAGAAAATTTATCCATTTTGTACATTTTTAATCACCTTGGTACCCGTTTTTTTAATATTAGGTGCTGTGTATGGCGTGCCACTCCCTGAATAGGGTGTGAATAGGGGTAGTTTTACCCTTTTGTTATCTCTATTGAATCGATACTTAATAGTTATCATAAAATAAATATAGTTTTCACATTCCGTAAAAGCTATTATTCAAAGCAATTTTAGGGGTGGTTTTTATGTTTTTAGGGGTGAAATAGAATTTTCCCCAGCCTTTAGATACCACGAAGACGTATTTTTATTAATTTTGAGCCTTTCCATCCATTTTCTCTGGGTCTTAAGCGTTCCCCGATGGGGGCCAAAAATCAGCTATTTTTAACATTATCCTTTTTTGTCTAGTTTTCAAAAAGAAAAGGTAAACGGGGAAATGTAAAATTTCACTTCATTAAATGGCTGTAAAAAAAAGTTCGTTACATGAGAAATGTTCAGGAAATTCCCTGCCACATTTAGTAGAGGGCCAATAAGGAACACAGAAAAAAACCGCTGCCCAAGGAATCACTACTTCCACATCCAGATTCTCTATCCAAGTCACTCACAACGAAAAAACTTTGTATGTGAAAATAATTGTTTATGGAACTTTAATAATATAATATTTGAAATCCTCTACCCCAAAAACCCATAAAACGATACCCCACATCGGTAGTGGGGTGGGGGTGGTGATAGGGGGGTGGTAGTGGGGGGTGGATGAAGTAAAGAAATATTTTGAGGTTTCTGGTTCCTGTACATGCACTAAATCACATTTTTTTTTTCATCCCCTTTAATAAGGAGGTGGGGGTGGTAATGGGGGTGGCTAATGCCAAAAATTTTTTTGAGACCTCAGCTTCTCTTGTATATACTAAATACCAATTTTATTGACTCTTACCTGCTTGATTTACCCATTTACCCCAAATTTACCCCAATTTACCCCCCGACCCTTCGACGGAACAAGATGAAAATATAATCTAGTTCTAGATCTCGTTAAAGTACATATGTGTACCAATTTTCAAGTCAATATCTCAAACGGTTCCAGAGTAAACGTGCGCACAAAAAAAAGTTACAGACAGACAGACAGACAGACCGACAGACAGACCGACAGACAGACAGACATTTTTTTTCGCTCAAACTTAAAATCTCGACGTTTCATGACATTTTAAGCCTATTTGGGCAATAAAAATTTTTAAAAAATTTTTTGTCGTTACTATACTTCCACTGGACGTGGAAGTAATTAAGAAAATGCCACAACCAACATTTAGACAATATTGTTAAAATATATATATAATTCATTGATCCTTTGCGTTCTAACCAGTGGTGTTCTAGCCATCATATCTGATTGGCATTTGGAGTACTCAGCATTTGAATAAACTAAATTTCCAAAAATTATCTGCATTTCTTATTGTTTTAATGCTCTATAAAATTGCTCATGTGTGATATTGTCAAAGTAACTTTTTAAAATAGGCTAATTTCATTTTCAAAATTTTATATCATAAAAACATTTGTTCTAATTTTTACAGTATTTTAAAGTTGTATATTTTCAAATCCTGCTATACCGCATATACTCCAGTGTACATTTATTCTTAAAATTCTAGCTACGCCCATAATATAATGGTAAACAAAGTAAGACAGCGTCGCGAACATTCCAATTTATTCTTTTGGATTCCAAAACAACTAGAAGATTCGATTTTTGAAATTTCGAGAAAACTTAATTTTAATATAAAAACAGGCACTTTGCACTGCAAGTCTTAGTCTGCTCGAATCTCAACAACTTTAAATAACTCGACCTAACGGCCACGACCTAACCCACGGTGTATTAACCTAAACCCGCGACAATGACTCTTCAAACGTTAATTACACATATTACTCGGCTTGACGTGAATATTATTTAATTGTTTTACTTTTTCTTCAATTAATTAAGTTCACATCAGTCTTCATCAGTCGATACTCGAATTTAAAACTACAAAAACATCTAAACGGCAAATTTTTACTACAGTGATGAACACTTCTCAGTGTTACTCGTACTAATTAACTCAAACTAGTTAATAAATCGAAATTTATTTTAAGTTTACGTATTGTCAAAGGGTGAAAACTGTAATATAAACTCTGTTTTATTTTCTCTCGTTGAAAAGTGACTTTTATTTCAAAGCTAACATACCAAAGACTCATATACAGGTTGTTCAAAATTCACAGGACAAAAAGTGGGTGACAGTGCAGTGTCTTTTGTGCACGAATCGATTACAGAGAGACAGAAATTGGTTCGTGTTCAATATCAACCATCACGTCCTGTTGATTGAGATATGTCAACAAGTAAGTATCTGTAGCACAAATTTTAAAGAAATTTGAGTTTGACATTGAATGTCACTAACACTATTGATTGGTGAAAGTTTCAAGCTGTAGTAGTTTTCTCAGAGGCCTGATCAAGACCGGCTTAATTTTCTGGTCTGATTAGTGTATATGCATGATAACATGCAACATGCCTTGAAAGTTACCTGGCTCTCCTATTCGACTACTTTGCTCCTGGTGTGCTAAACAACATCATTAGTCCGTAAATAATATAACAAAGTAAAATCACGCAACACTCACCGATAACATTCTGCTCACATGGTACGCTTTCTCCTACGGAATTATTTGCAGTACAGTAGTACGTTCTAGTGATATCAACGCTGGAATCCAGAAGTAGGTAACTCTTTAGGTCATCCTGGATCATACCGGAGGACACCGTAAATGTATCGTTTAACTCCTTAATTTTCCATGTGAATGTTACTTCTTGAGGATTCGCGTCTACAGTACACACAAGAGCTGGACTCGAATCCCTTTCGGTTTCAGAGATACGGCATTCTGGAGCAACTGAAACAAGAGCACAATTAAAAGCCACAAGCCACAATACAATTTTTATAAATGCTTAGTGATCACAACTACGCGTACTCAACATCATCTGACAGTATGGTCGCGAAGAACTTGAGAACTTTAAAATTTACCTTTACAATCTACACCAAAACGTCTAATTTACTACGAAAATCACTCCGTTTCTATACAATAAAGTATATAATTAATTTCTTAGTCATAATCTAAAATTTTGGAAAAAATAATTTATATTTAAAAATATGAAATTCTAAATATTTAAATAAAAAATATTTTAGAATTAAATGCTTCAATTAACAAAGTTGTTATTCAATATGAAAACCACCAACTTTCACACTCTTTTGTAATGTGGTATTTTCCATTTTTTTAAATTCAGTTTTAGTGTTATACATATATCAATTAATGTTATTAATTTAACAATTACTGCATATTCAATTTAAAACAAGACAATAATTTCTTAAATAAAAATAAGAAATAAGAATACGCCCGTCTAGACACAGATTTCAAATGATTTTCTTTGGAGGGAAATAATTTAACCAATAATAGACAACTTACGCTTAGACTGTAACTATCTTATCTGAATGTCAAGTTGTGTATTTACTTTACATTATTTCACCTATAACACTTCTATTTTTTTCAATATCTTGAATATCAATAAATATTATATACATGTATTTAGAAGGAATTAAAAGGTATTTATGTTTGTTATTATTTAGAAGTTATCTTAAAAATGTAAACAAAACTCACGGCGAGTATTATGTGGCAACATTTCTTGCATGCTGCCAGCTGTCACTTCTTGTCACAATACAAGTGAAAGAGATATATTGGTTAGATTTATTTGTTTATGTTGCGTTTGATTTTGTTATTTCATACTATCAATAAACTACTAAGATGGAGTTGAATTTTGTGAAATGAGATTCGTCCAATTTACCCAAAGTTGATTATGACTTGATAGATTCTTTCTATAATAAAATTTGGATTTTTAAAGGGATGGGATTAAAAATATTAGAAGCTTGCCACCAAGTTCTTCGAATATCAATTTTTTCGGAGCAGTTACAACATTTTTTTCCGAAGCACTTATATTTGTGTTTCCACTTTTCCAACTTTTTATAAAATACCTTTTAAATGACATTATCTATTATTTGTAAATTACAGCAAATACCTCAATGAAAGAAACTGAAATGCTATAAATCAACACGACGTTAGAACACATCTGTCATTTGACTAGCCGTTGACATTGTTGTCATATTTTGCTAAATATGTTTTTAAAAATCTAATCGGCATTGAAAATTATTAAAAATATTGAATAATTCACGCCTATTATTATTTTTTACATGAGAAGATTAAATTTCGTGGATAAATATAATAAAATTGATTTAATAAATAAGCTTTATACTCCTGCTTTCTTAAATTATCTTTATTAGAGCTAGAGAAGAAATTTCATCTTAGCAACGCCACACTGTTTTGTATAAAACCATTCAATCAACAAATCCATACAAACTACCTACGTCACGAATTTGAAACACATGTTGGAAGGCTTGTTTGTACATATTTTATATTATTTAATAAAAAAAAATAGGAAAATACCCCATGTCTTTTAAATGCATCGTAATCAGAATGAGTCATCTTTTGATTTACTTCTGCGATAACTTCAATTATCTTTTCTTTTAAAATTTCAACATCATGGGCTAGGCTAAATGATCTATATAAACTTTTTCCTTCAAAAATCTTCTAAGAAAGTTGCCGCATGCCGTTAGATCAGGGGACCGGATCAGCCTGTGAAGAGCCAAATCTACCTACCCATTTTTGAGGAAAATGTTTATACAGCTGAACCTGCAGTGACGAATGCGTCTTGTTGAAAATAGGTCTTGCGTCTGTATTCTAAATTTTCTTCTTCAAATTCTGATCAAAATAAGTATTCAACATTCCTAATTATGACTATTGATTAAGATCTTCGTGAAATCAATATGGACCAATAATTCTATTTCTTGTAATCGCACACCATACATTTACTTTTCTCAACATTTTACTACTGCTGGTACAGTAACTTGGTGGTTATTCAATGTTGTTATTATTGTTTTTATTGTCTTTATATTCGGTAATTTTCAGGGAAATTGTAACTCGGTATAAATACCTATAGTAATATGGCAGAAATTTACAAATATACTTTAATTAAAACTTACATTGCACATTGACATATACATTCGCGGTCTTATGTCCATGTTTGTTGTAAGCTTCACAAATGTACTGCCCGGAGTCAGATCGGGTTAATGGATTGGGAAATTCCAACACTTCTTTCTTACTAATTATAAGATCGGGCACTGTGGCCTTCCACCACTGATAACTGAGTTTTGGACGGCCCTTTCCTTGGCACTTAACTGAACTTGGAGCCTGATTCTCAATGACATTTACTTGTACAGGATACACACTCACTTCTGGAGGATCTGAAAAACGACAAATTTGTAAAATCACACGCAACCAAAATGAGAGCGAGTGTGAACTGTGTGAAGTCGTGATTAGAATTATTGGATTTTATACCAAATTTCACAGGCATTGTCAATCTATACACGAATCCATCATGTATGGCAGGTTTCAAGAAATATGCACAGGATTATTCATTATATATTGTCCCCCTTTTATTTCTGTTATTATTGAAAATAAAAAATAGTTTTGTATAGAAGTTGTAGGGTTGTATATACATTTTTTAAATGCAATTAAAAAAATAATTTCTTGCGCAGGTCACGTGATATAACAATGAAGGTTGTTTTTAAATGGAAAACCCTCTATGTTTTTACATATTCTTTTAAATTTTTAGTATATGGGTTGACATGTCTAGCTGTAATATTTCTTGACATACTGGACATTAACTATCTATCTCGTTAAATATGCTCCAAACATGCATACAGGTACTTTGTGGTTATTGAAGAAAACGCAGTAATTACTCCTACGCAGTGGGCTGCGTAGGCTGCGACTGATGATACTATGGCAGCATTGTTACTGTTTGACATTTCGTATTATTATTTGATCAAAATGGGTTACACAGAAGCAGAAAAATTTGACATATTATGAGAATAAAAATAAGATCCTGAGATGAACAATATTTTATTACGTAAAATAACAACGAAAATTTTACATCATCAGCATTAGGTTCATCAACTATTAAAATTTTTCAAAATGGCCATCATTATTTAAAATACAAAGCTCATACCTTTTTATTAAATTATTTAAACAATTAGAAACAGAACTATTATTTGTTTAATTCGTAAATTGTTTCCCCAATTTTAGTTTTAATTGATTCAACATTCTGATTAAAATCATAATTCACTTTATCCTTTAAATACCGCCACTAGATTATATTTTTCTTATTCCGTTGAAGGCTTGGGGGAATAAAATAGGGTAAATAGGTATAGCAAGCAAGTATGAGTCCATAAAATTGGTATTTAGTATATACAGGGTGTCCCGGCACTATGGGGCAATACTTCGGGAACGTATAGTTTGGGTCAAAATAACCCTAAAAGGACCTAACATTTTTTTTCTTAGGGCGCCCCCCTACGGAGATATTACCCTTTAAAGGTTACATATTTAAGAAGGTTTTTTGCCTATTACTTCCAAACTGTTCTATCGATTTTAATAAAATTTAGACTGTGAACATATTAAATGAGTATCTTTATTCCAGAAATATGGCGCCCTTCGTATCTTGTCTAGGAAGCCAGGAGGAACCCCTAATGCTTTTTATCCCTTAAATTTTGACATAAATTAATTTTTGAAAATTAGGGTCACATTTTTAAATTCCTTAAAAAATTTTCGAAAAAAGATATTCTTGTTTGACATCGATAAAGCGATCCGTGTTTGAGAAAAAATGATTTTACTGATAAGGGACTAAGGAATACTAGTAATATAAACTATCGCATGGTACCTGTGAGAAAACAATTGAATAAATTTGAAAAAAATAATAAAAATTAAAGAATAAATAACTATTTAAAAAAATAATCCTATTAATTTTTAGGGAGCGTGGAAACGAAACAAGGAGGTGAAGGTGGTCTTAGAACTGTTCGTACAGATGTACTAGAAGGAGCTGTATTAGATGCTGTTGCCGAAGACTCATCAATAAGCGTTAGGAAGCTCTCAGCGCAAAGTAACACTTCGAAGTCGGTGGTTCACAGAATTTTGAGAGAACAGCTTCTCCATCCTTTCCACATGCAGAAAGTTCATGAAATGTCCCCGGACTGCTGTTCAATATGCTAATTGGTTCCTGCAAAAGCAACAGGAAGACCGTAAGTTTATTGGTAGTGTTTTGTTCACGGATGCAGCAGGATTTCGCAGAGATGGTGTAATAAATTCTCACAATCTACATAGTTGGAACGATGAAAACCCTTATGCAATTATTCAAACTCATCACCAACGACAATTCCAAATTAACGCCTGGGCGGGAATAATTGGAAATTATTTAATAGGGCCATTTGTTTTGGAAAATCGGATAAATGGAGAAAATAACTTAAGGTTTCTACAAGAAAATTTAGATGTGCCATTAACAACTATAAGAAACATGACGTTCATGCATGATGGAGCTCCTCCTCATTTCAGCATCACAGTCAGGGAATATTTAGATCAAAAATTTCCTCACTGATGGATTGGCCGAGGAGGTCCAATACTGTGGCCTCCTCGTTCTCCTGATCTAAACCCATTAGATTTTTTCTTTTGGGGTCATTTCAAAAATTGTGTGTATAAAACACCGGTACAAATAAGGGAAGAGATGTTATAAAGAATCACTACCCAATGTGAAGCCATTCGGAACAACCCTGGAATGCTATTTCAGGTTCACTGATCCAACTTATCTCGCTTACGAGAATGTATTCTTGTACAGGGTGCTCACATCGAACATTTATTTTAGTTATGTAGTTATTGTAGTTATGTGTGCATTGTAGTTGTAGTATGTAGTTATGTGTTAACGAAATGTCAGTCTTTGTCCCTTATCAGTAAAATTATTTTTTCTCAAAAACGGAACGCTTTATCGATGTCAAACAACAATATCTTTTTTTAGCAAATTGTTTAAGGAATTTAAAAATGTGACCTTAATTTTCAAAAATTAATTTATGTCAAAATTTAGGGGTAAAAAGCATTAGGGTGTTCCACCTCTGGCTTCCTAGACAAGATACGAAGGGCGCCACATTTCTGGAATAAAGATACTCATTTAATATGTACACAGTCCAAATTTGATTAAAATCGATAGAACGGTTTGAAAGTAATAGGCAAAAAACCTTCTTGAATATGTAACTTTTCTTTCAGCTCCAATGTTTTTGTTTTTTTTTTTTGTTTTTTTAGGTGCCACTCCCTCATATTACATTAAAAGTTAAAACCTCTAGTTGGGCTCATTAAAACATTCGTGCTCTTACACGATTCGCTCTTTGACCTCGTCGTGTAATCCTTCACGCTTATATTTTACGAATGCCGATTATCCCACTTGTAATATATCCAATTTAATTAGTCTAAAATAATTTTCTGGACTTCATGTTGTATGGTATTGGTTTAATCTTTGTTTCCTTATGTGACCTAGCTTCACATCGGTTTATACTTACAATCCACTGCAACTACATAAGTCGTATTAACTCCAGTTTCTTTTCCATTTAACACACTTTGGCAAGTATAGTTTGAATCTTTCGCGGTCCTGTTTAACTCCTGTCCAGGCCAAGCTTTCATATTCCATATCTAGTACAAAATAAAATTGGTAACATTATCAATTTAGTGTCAGCAATACATGAAAGCAAATAATAAAAAATAACACAGCCACACAAAAAAAAGTTCTGTGCAGCAGATCAAATTATATGGATATGGTGTATTTTTCGATGCTGAATCCGAATCAAAAAAAAAATCTATCGTGTCAATTTTGTTTTTTAGTCAAAAACATCCCTTAAAATGGTGTAGAATCATAGAAATAATGTAATAACTTAATGAAGTGTGAAAAATGGTAGAGGTTTTGTAGTCGAGAGTAGAGAATATAAAACATCTACCATTTTTCACACTTCATTAAGTTATTACATTATTTCTATGATTTTACCCAATTTTAAGGGATGTTTTTGACGAAAAACAAAATTGATACGATAGATTTTTTTTTTGACCACGGATTCGGATTTAGCGTCGAAAAATACACCATATCCATATAATTTGATCCGCTGCACAGAACTTGTTTTTTTTGTGTGTGGCTGTGTAAGTAATTGTAAAAATAAATCAAGACTAGGCTTATAAATAACACAGGCCCACAAAAAAAAAACTATTTGAACTGGACATCTGAATATACTTTTCTTTAGTATTTTTTCCCGCTGATTACGAATCTGAAGTCAGAATGGGGGGTTAATGCGCATATTACAGAGAAAAACCTGTAAAACTGTCAAAAACTGCGTTTTTTATGGTTCTTTATGGTTTTTTGGATGGTAAACTATGCATATGGCATGTTCGGCTAGGCTGCATGTATTTTTCTTATGTATTTTTGCCCCATTGACCTCGAATGTATTGTTAGAACTCAGAGCTAATTGTCAAAATGTTGAGGAAAATAAAAAAACCGTCAAAAATCGCGTTTTTCACGGATACTATGTTTTTTTATGGATATCACGTTTTTTTCATGAACGCATAGCGTGTTCTAATGTTCTGCATATATCTTTATTGAGTAATTTTTTCCGCTGATCACGAATCTGGAGTCAAATTTTGGGGTCAGTGATGAAAACACTGAGAAAAATTTAAAAAACTGTCAAAAATTGTTTTTTTTTTCAGGACACCCAATCATTGTGCGTGATATATAGTGTTTCAATTTTATATGGGTTTTCGTTTTCGAACGCGCTTATCTTCAAACAATCTGTATAAGAGTTTCTTCGTCGTTTCGTTCATTTTGGTTTCACTTCTCTTTGTAGCATCCAACAGTAATCCGCTAACATGTTGACATCTCATTTACCCTGAAATCGACGTTCAAAGTCTTTTAAATTTTGGTGGAATCTAGCTCCTTGCTCTTCACTGAAGTCGCCATTATTTTCTGGAAACTGATCCAGGTGTGAATCGAGAAAGTGCAATTTCAAACTCATCATACAACCTAACTTTTCGTAATTCTTTATCATTTTTGATACAATGTTTCTGTAGTCTGAATCTTTGGTATTGCCGAAAAATTTTGTGGATACTTCTTTAAAAAAACGCGACATGGTACACAAAAACGTGATATCCATAAGAAAAACATAGTATCCGTGAAAAACGCGATTTTTAACGTTTTTTTATTCTCCTCAACATCTTGACAATTAGCGCTGGGTTCTAACAATATATTCCAGCTCAGTGGGGCAAAAAAACATAAGAAAAATACAGCCCAACACGCCACATGCATATTTTACCACCCGAAAAACCATAAAAAACGCATTTTTTTACAGTTTTTCGGGTTTTTCTCTGTAATATGCGCATTAACCTCCCATTCTGACTTCAGATTCGTAGTCAGCGGGAGAAAATACTAAAGAAAAGTATATTCAGTTGTCCAGTTCAAATAACTTTTTTTTTGTGGGCCTGTGTAATGAATGGGCGTTTCTATACTCTACTGATGAGAAATAACGAGTTCGAAAAAACTTGCACAACTTTTTTTAGAAAATAGAATGTAAAGTTCAATAATTGTTGTAAATGACTGAATTTAAACAAATGGTTTAAATATTTTCAATATATTTTCTTTGCCTTAAAATGCTATGAATCCCATCATATAATTCAATACTTCGTCAGTATTAGCTAGTAGAGTAGTTGTTTGATTGGTTTTCCAATGATGAGTGCTTTAAAGTGTTTTCCTAAGTAGTATACAAGAGTGGCCAGATTTACCAATATACAGAAAGTAGATAATTTCATATTAAATAAAAAAGTGTGAATTACTGAATTTAAATAAATAATTTAAGTATCTTCAATATATTTTTTTACTTTAAAATGCTAGGGATCATATGTAATTCAATACTTCGTCAGTACTAGCTAGATGAGTAGTTGTTTTGATTGGTTCTCTAATAGTGAGTGTTTTGAAGTATTTACCTAACTAGGATATTAGCGTGCCCAGATTAGGGCAACATTATATACGAGGTATAAGTGTGTAAGTTGTGATTTGCTTAATACCTAAATAATATTCTCTAATCATGATGAATGCAAATAGTAAAAATAATTAATTGTAAACATACATACCAAGGTGGAATTAATCGACTCGAAATCATTTTTTCTTACATCTGGAGGAAGCTTTCGTGTTTCTATGCGATACAACGGATTGTGGTCAACATCTAAAATGACTCCATCTTTTTTCCAAATTATAGCACACTCTGGATAACATTCAACGATACAAGTCAAATTGATGTTTTTTGATGAATACAGAAAGCCTTGATATGTTGGAAGTTTTGTTATAAACGCTGGAGGAGCTAAAATATGGACGTGTAAGAATATTTTTAAGGTTTGAAACTGAAGATGTATACTTTACCAGTGACATTAATAAATACTGTGGCAGATTCACTTTGCCCTCCATCGTTTTCCGCTATACAGGTAAAATTACTCCTAGTCTCTAACCGAGCAGATTGAATAATATACCTAGATGTTGTGATTTCTGTCATTTGATGAGACCCTCTGTACCAAATGTAAGTTACATTATCAGGACGACCTTCGCTATCTACTGTGCAACTTAAATTTACTGTTGCCCCTTTAATTACCGTTGAAGGGGCAAAAGTTAATTTTGCTGGGCTTGGAGGATCTGAAAAGTGTCACTAAAATAACTGCATAAACTTTTCTTGTAATATTTACAATACACAATTAATTCCTGAGGTTCGGATACGGGTCCCCATCCAGCCACATTCCTTCCTTGACAAGTGTAATTTCCAGAGAAAGTTTCATCCACCCTCTCTAAGCTTAAGATGCTTGGATCCAACCCACAGAACGGCCCTCCGTTCCCTTCGCCAATGCCATGTTCATCATAACTGGTATAATTGCACTCCGGAAACTCTTTCATGAGCTGCCCGTCCAAGAACCACCGGACCTAAAAGCGATAACAGATATTTAGTAAAATCAATAGTTACTTTTATGCAAAAATGGCGTACTTAAGTTAATTCTTTACAAAAGTGTTCGGAGCTGTTTCTTGAGTACTTTGACAAGTTTGCGAGGTTGGAAGAGGAGGGTTAGCCACCATCCTTGTTAAACGTTCAAACGTAAATATCTCGCTAACCGTTGACGCTGCGAGCAAAATGATAAGGACCTTTTTTGTTCAGCATTAAATTATCTTCCTTCAGAGGCTCATTTTCGTAGAACTAACCATTTATGAGTTACAAAACTCGCAGAAAGTAATTTTGAAATTATTTCGTAAACTGTCCTACTGTCCATCGTCCATTAAAACTTCAAATGGCAATATTGTAGAGCACTAAATTTTCTACAATTTCTACCATTTCGTAAGACCAATAGTTTACTAGTGCAGCTCATGAAAAGCTATAAAAAACCGTTTGTCAAAAATACCTCCTAAAATATTAAAAAATATTAAATACGTAAAAAATATTAAATACGTTATTATACTCTTCACAAATACGAAAACGAAGAGTATATTGAATTTGATCGGCAAAAATGTTATTAATGATTTAAATTTGAGATTTTTTTTTTTATATTTATGTTTTTGTAAAAATGTACATTTTTTTACGTGTTGGGTGGGTGGTGGTGCAGTTCTTACGCTTTTGACTCGGAATCCAAGGGTCCCAGGTTCGAAACCCACGTGGGGCATGGTAAATTTTCGAATTTTCTTTTCCGAACTAACTTCGTACTATAAAATTAAAAATGTCTTAAACCAACATTATTTACAAAAAAACTGCGAAGAGTATTCTATAGAATGTGTAACAATTATATAAAAAGTTTAGTAAACCAGCGAAGGGTACGTTTTTAGCTTGTTGCCTATCTTAAGCATTAAATTCTCAAATGATTCTTATTTCATTTTTTTTTTATAGGACCAACAATTTATGAGCTACAGCTTGTAAAAGATTTAAAATGAGTATAAGAGAAGGGTGATTAAATAATTTATATTATTTTATTTCATTTTATTATTCAAATTTCCACATATATTTTACAATTAAGTTTTCTTGAATTCGTTTCTACACCATCTTTTGGATGGTATAGAGTTCCTAAAGTGGTTTTTTTACATGTGTTCCTCATTAGTCCTTCCTTATTATTGTAAATGTTTGTGTTCTTATAGTCATTGTCTTTTGGGTGGTCCGGAGGTAAAATCAGCGTCAGTTTCACATGTTCACAATTATTGTCATTACTGCCAGCATTTCCTTCGTTTGTTTAACGTCATCACAAATGAAGCACTTGATCATTTTGATGATTGTCATATATTCACTACGAAACCGCATAAATGACTAAGTCAACGGAGCGCTAGAATGACCAAAATCTCGAATATGAGTACTAATGAATGGATTTTGATGAAACCTTGTGCAATGTGTTTGTAATGACGTTAGTAGAAAAGTTAAAATGATCGGAATGGGTAGAAAATACCCCTTTTATCATTGGGTTCCGTAACTTGTAGAATTAGGTCGAAAATTAATAAAAGAAAAATATATTTACCTTTTTTTGGCCTAAAATAAGATGTTTTTACTCTTGTGATTTTTTTTCGAAAAAATGCATAGTTTTCGAGATACTTTTACATGTCCCCTCCCCCATTTGTAAGATTCTTCGAATGGCCATATCTCAAAAATTATGGATTTTTCGAAAAAATTCGCAGGAGTAAAAACATCTTATTTTGGACCAAAAAATGTAAATATATTATTTTTCTTTCCATTTCTGACCTAATTCTACAAGTTACGGAACCCGTGATAAAAGGGGTGTTTTCTATCTCTTCCAATCATTTTCTACTCTAATCTATTTTTTTAACTTTTTTATTAACGTTCATTACAAACACATTGCCCAAGGTTCCATCAAAATTCATTCATTACCACTCAAGTTAGTTAAGGGTTTCACCCCCGTTGACTGGACTAAGACCAAAAGCGTTCACAGCTTAACTCGTGGGGTATATATATGCAAATCACCACTGCACGTCACCCCCACCCTTCGACTCTCCAACCCCAACTCGCTAACTTGTCAAAATACTGAGAAGACACTCCACTTAAAAGAAATTGATTTACGCTATTTTTGCATTACGAACATATTCTCTTTTTTACCTATTGATTGAATTAAATGGAAAAATCAATAAATATTACATTACCTTAAGCAAGGTTGATGGATTTCCTGACGTTATGTTGCATTCAAGCAGTACATTACTTTTGTCAATAGCTCTGATAGGCGTTGACGGTTCCATAACAACTTCTACATCTGGTGTGACTGAAAAATACAAAACATTATTGAACGTAACAAGACATAGTGTGAAATTTGGACCCCGCACTTTTCTTATGAGAAATGGGGTTCCGTGAATTCGGCTGAAACTGCGTCATTTCATAGTTCAAATGATGCTATGAGTTATCAAAAGTTATCATTGTTACAACCCGATCCTATGAACCTTTTTCGCACCAGGAAAGAGAGCTGAAACGTTAATTATAGGATGTCAATTTACAGTCCAAGTCGACAGGTCTTGAGAATGAAATGTCAGTGTACGCAGGTTTGAAGGTTGCAAAACATATGCTGACGATGTTTGGGGCCTCACCCTCCAAACAACGACAAATATCCATTTTTGCCCATTTTGCGATTTTTCCTTAGTAATAAATTTTTTAATACCATGCTGATCAGAAGTTTTTATAGCCTCAAAATTAATCAAGTGGCTCAAAATTCAGTAATTGTATGATTATTTATATGCTTAGAATATTTCCTCTCTTAGTTATATAGGATCAATGATGATGGTGGTGGATAACTGATCCTCTTATGTATACGTTAGTATACATACCTAAATGTAGGTAAGAAGTATGTCTTCATCTCACCATTTGTAGGCATGGGGACTATAGATTGAAATACTACAAATTGAACTTTCATCCCTCCTTGTGCGAAAATGGTATATAGGAAAGAGTTGTGATAATAATCACTACAAAATGATATAGTTTCAACCAAATCCGCGGAACCCCATTTATATACTGTTTTTTATTCTGGTAACGTTTGGCTCTTTCGGAAAAATAATAATCTACGACGTTTGTATTGATTATGTAAGAAAAAATGTATAAGAGCCAGTATGAAATATAGATGTTTGTCGAATCTGCAACAGATAAACAAGAGTGAAATAAATGATCGTAAAGGCTTTTAATTTACGGGTAAATCTTAATAATTCCTTCTTTTGTATATGGATTCGACCATAATTAGCAGTAGAATATGTTCAGTGTTTTTCCTATGATCTTCATGAATGTAATATAGTTAGGGTGGTATAAGTTTAGTAGGCAAAGAAGGCCTACCGACAAACTGAGTTTTTTTGCGAATATCTCCAAAAATGCGATAAATATTGACCATGTTACAGAGGAAATTAAGTTATGCTCTATTTTCACAATGCGCAATGTATTAAAAAATAATGCATCTTTTGTCAAAAATACTCTATACAGGATGATGTCAGGTCAGGACAAACTTCGATGGGTTAAAAAAAAGGAAAACACAAGAATATTTTTTACTGAGATACTTCCTAGGCGTTCTACGCTTTGACCGTATAACATTAAACAGTCTGTTTATATAATTATTCAGTAATGGCTTAAAATACTGACTAATAAGAGTTATCGGAGCTAGAGTGGGTTAGGGTGATAGAATTTTACATGAAAAAAATTATTTGCAACAGAACGGATTTTTGTTTAGTTGATAGGTATGCAAGCCCCCCGCATCAAATCATGAGCCCCGGTAGCCCGCCAGTGAATTCACTGGCGGGACCTAATAGTTGAGAAATTTGAAAAAAAAATTGTCAAGATCTCTCGGGGGGGGCCGCGCTTAATAATTGAGAGCGGAGGGGAGAAATAAAAAAAAAATTGTGAAAATCTCTGACTGGCCCTCGTTGTGGGCCCTTCGGAAGTCAACGGCCCCCCGCTTAATAATTAATGAGCGGAAGGGAGAAATTTGAAAAAAAATTGTCAACATCTCTTGCGAGCTCCGCGCTTAATCATCGATGGGAGGGGGGGGGCAAGGAGAAATTAAAGAAAATGTTTCTCAACATCTCTGGCGCCCCCCCCCCCCCCCCCCCAACTAACTACCCAATAATAAAATAATTTATTACTGTTGTTACAAACTGCGAAAATATTGATTGTAACTGTTCAAAATTATTACATTATTATTGTTTTTAACAACAATAACAAATTATTTTAAATAAATTCATTATGCACATGTGCATCTTTCCCTTTGTACGCCACTGACGGCTTTATATAAACAAATAACATATACAAATAATATATCAATCAATAGAAAAAATAATGGTCTTTATTTTTTTATATCTTGTAGAATTTTGATTTATTGGGCCGTTTTAGAGATATAGCCAAACATGTGTCGTTGTTGGACGGCTCCTCACCTTTTTTTTTTTTTTTTGCTGTGGGGCCTTAAAAAAAAGAAAACAGTAAAAAGCAAATGGAGGGTCTTACGCAAAATTTTATACTCTTTCGAATGGCGCCAAGATCATTCCTCTAGCTCCTACCGTTTTTGAGAAAAAAAAAAAAAAAAAAAAAAAATATATATATATATATATATATATATATATATATTATATATATATATATATATATATATATATATATATATATATATATATATATATATATATATATATATATATATATATATATATATATATATATATATATATAGGCAGATACAGGCAGCCCCTGTAGTAGAAAAGTAGAAATATCAAAACACCTAATTCACTAAGAAATAACTCGTTTTTTTATTATAATGACCTTTTGAGTAGGACATTTTTTGACGGCTTTGGAGATTTTGAAACATCAGTATATCATCATTAATTTTATATCAAATTCAGCTTGTAACAGCGAAACCCCCACAGAACTTATTTTTATGCGTATATCACCGAGCACTCTACTACTATTTTCACAATTTATCATAATCAATTAAAAATTGTCACTTGAATGTAAGCGAAACCTAAAAATATAGTATATAGTCCAGTGAAATTAGACTTTTCTGATCTAACAAATTATATTCTTCATTTTTTTTTAAATCGCTTTATTTTGGTGTTTTAATGAAAACATTAAAAATTGACAACGAGATCACTACGGCATAAAAAATTATTCAATGTCAAAGTTCACAAAAAACGGTTTTTTGCGAATATCCCGCTTTCTATGGCTCGGAGGGTAATTGAATATAAAAACGAAAGACAATGAAATTGCGCACAAAAATGATCTCTTCCATTTTTTATGTATAACGAACGGTTTAGGCAAAAATTTGCTTCGAAGTTTCCGCGCAAGGCATATAATATGCTCCATTTCATATGCATAGAATACGTCCTTGTTCTATGTATATTATTAGCTGATCGATACATATTTACCGTCATATATAGCAATACTTGCTAAATCTTCACATTAAAATTTATTGGTAATATATTTATTCTGTCTAAAATGACTGGAGTAATAGTTGAAATATTGTGTTTCAAGTTAATCAACGAAATTTTCATAAAATGCGCTTCTTGGGAACTTTTCGACATGTCACAGCTAATTACTATATAGTCCAAACCGAGCGTATTGCTCTTTTTTTGTAGTAAAAAAAAAAACATTTGCTGATGTAGAGTTACCTCAAAAAAGTACTCCCATATCTTATACGCGCTTCCATATTGGAAAAATAATAAGTTTTTAGAGTTTCAATACTAGTTATCTGGCGTAGTTTTTTTAAAGCAAAACATTTACTTGCATATTTTGTGCATACTGAGGTGACATCAGTTTTTCAATCAAGAGATAAGTCAATATGAATTCCTAATAATTTGAAAGAGATAAGCTGTTGTACTGATTGTCCATTGTGTTGTAATAGCAAACTTGAATTATATCTTGATGGAACCGGGTGAAATTGCATAAGAAATGTTTTATCTTGATGAAACACAAGCTTTTTGTTAAAGTATTCAGTTATTGATCTAAAGTTAGTTTTGAGCTGTTCGAGTATAACTTCCAAGTTGTCTCCACAAGAAATAACATAGAGCGGGAGCTAGGTGGCTTTTTCGGCAGCTCATCATTTTATGAACTTTGAGATATTTTTATGGTTTAATGGATGATAATGATTCATAAAATCGACTTCTGGCGGGGCACCTCCTGTCAGGAGCATCACGACCACTGTTTAAAAGTCAGTGAAATCATGTCATCGTTACAAGGCTCATTTTTTTTGTGTGTACACCTTTTATGTTTAGAATGAATAAAATAAGATCGCCAGAAAGTGTGGGCCGTCAGGAGGCGCAGCCAGAAAGGTAATATTGATGCAATACATCTGAGGCACGGTACGGAGTCAAGTTAGCCGAAAATGTTAAATTCCTGTACATTTAAGAGCCTATGGTACTTTTGTTGACACTAAGTACTTGAGGAGGCTATTCTATTGTTGAAGGAGCTTATATTTACGTTTTAAAAAGAAGCCAGAACTTGTAACGATGAGTTTAGAGTTCTGAGATGAAATATGCGAAAAAAAAATCCAATTTTCTTCAAAAATCCTAAACATTTTTTTTCTGGCTAGCCTTACTGACGGGAGTTTCTTTTTGGAAGTTTTTTTCTGTGCTCAAAACATTTAAATAAACATGCTCAACCTTAAAAAAGTTTGTAACGATCATGTTATATAACTCCGTTTTTTTACCTCTTTGACCTTTCTGGTTGCGCCCTCCGATTAAAGAACTTATATCTAGATACATAATGGCATGAATTTTTTGATCCCGAAAGACTCCCATTCTAAGGCACTTCTTCCCATAAGTTGCTGATTGGCCCATCGGCGTATTCGCGGCCGCTCGTACACGATCGGCATCAGTTCGATTATCATAATCTCAGTTGACAGTTCGGCCATTAATGTCAATAAATGTTTTTCGTGTTCTCCGACCAGAAACTGGTGAAAAAGTAATTTTATTTTAAGTTGTGATTTGCTTAATACCTAAATAATATTCTCTATTCATATTTACACAGTTTAGTGACAATATATTTTGTGCAAATAAATAGTGAAGTGCTGTGCCGTTTGCAGAAAGCAGTTTAGAAAAGAAGAAAATCGATCGTTCCATAGTCGTAACATGATGAAATTCAGTTTACAGTTATAAAGTAAATAGCAATTAAATTTTAATATTTCAATACATATTTATCTTACTGTAATATCGTATGCCTACATCACGTTTTGTAAAGAGCCGGTAATGCAGGAATTGCAATAATTCATTTTAATGAAAATATTTACCATTCTACACATTTTCTACACACACAAGGCCACTGTTGCCTATGGGATATGATGTTCATCTATACATTTTAATGGACATATAATGTGATTATGTTAGGAGCAAACAAGGTATATAGTGAAAAGATAGCCTGTTATGTATCTAGATATAAGTTCTTTAATCGGAGGTTGCGCCTCTGATGGCCCACACTTTCTAGCGATCTTATTTTATTCCTTCTAAACATAAGATGTGTACACACAAAAAAATTGGCTTTGTAACGATGATATAATTTCACTGATTTTTATATCTTGAACCATGGCCAACTCGACGGGCTGACATATGCCAGAAGTCTATTTTGTCGTTATTTAAGTTCGATAGAATTAATCAGGGCATAGAAAATGCTTGTAACGATGAGTGTCCGAAAAAGCCACTTAGCTCGCGCACCAATAGTTATGTCATCTGCAAATGAGCCATAATGAGAAGAAATGAAATTGTCCTAATCATTGATATACAAAATAAACAACAGTTGGCCTAACACACTGCCTTGTGGTACACCTATAGTTCATTTAATATTTTGCCGAAACAATCTACCAACTGTTTCCTACCGGTTAAATATGACCTAAGTAAGTCATTGCAAATGCTACGTATACCATAAGACCTAATAGTTTCTAAAAGAATTTGATTCTTGTAAAATACAACTTACATTGTACGTTCAGAAATATACTCTCTGGCGAGGTTTCGGATCCAACTTCGTTTTTGAGAGAGCAAGTGTATTCGCCCATATCTTCACGTGTGATGTTGTTGATGTACAGTGGAGGGTTTATAATGGTACCTCCGACGTATTTCGATTGATCGCTTAAAGTAAGATTTCTTCCATCTCTAGACCTACAACAATTTCAATATAAATGCTTGATAGAGGATTTACATTCATGAAAATTACCAAACGATATCTATCAGTTCTTGAGGGTTTGCATAATATTGGCAATTTAACAAAACGGTGGTACCATTTCCTGTTAGAAATGTAGTCTCGTTCACTGTTGTATTGTGCGGGTTCACTTTTATCACAGGTGGATCTACAAAAAGTAATGTGTTTTTCTTTATTAACGACAAGTTGTATAGTTTAAATCAGGTCGGTCAAGTTTGCATCACGTCCGTGATCAAGGGAACCAAACTATGCGTAATAATCTTACACACATTACGTGGGGGAGGAGGTGCAACCTTGAGTGCACAATTAAATTAATTCTTTCGTAATCATAAACGTCAATTTTGCACACGTTATTTCAAATTTTGCGCACACTCGCATTAATGCCTACGCGGCGCGGCGCCAATATCCCGAAAAATTTGTTCCAGCCCACCTCACTACCTAAGTTCCTATCACTTTTGCCCACTACTTCGACAATAGTATTGTAGGGGAAAGAGTTCTCATTAAGAAGTTTTCAACCTTGAGAGGGGCTTACTTTAGCTTCCATCTTGTTATATAGGGGAGATAAAATCAGTTTTTTCGGATCAACTCGTTTCTTATTGTTTAATAACTTTTTTTATTCGGGAAAATGTTTTGTCCGAAATTTCAAGTGTTTCACAAAAGTGCATGGCACTATATTATTAGTACTATTAGCTGATTAATATACATTAATTATTTCCCACTATTCACATTTTTTCTCATTTTTCTTAATTCATTTCCACGCCAATTGCGGTAGTGTTATTGACGCGTTCTTGTTTCAATGGGGTATCCCCAGTAGGCATAATCAACAACAAATGTGTTCTACAGGGTGTTTTATAAGCAAAGTTGTAAACATCACCACTAATAAAGAACCTTTATTTTTCAAAACATGAAAAAATTCCACTAAGAAAAGTTATTTAGAATGCAATTTTATACCTCTATACCAAATTTCAGGAATATAAAATTATTTTTTTGAAACTTCCCATTTTTTGCGAATTAAGAGTTGAATTCATATTTAAAGTTGTGTAGGAGCAAATGTTATCATCTCAAAAAGTAGGCTATTGGTGAATAAAAAATTGAATATACGAGATGTAAGAAGGTATAATGTTAATCGAACTAATTGTAAAACAAGAAACAATTACTAACAGAATATTAATGAGGTTTAAAAATTATAACAAGTAATAAATGTCAAAAACATAACAGATTCACAAACAAATTAAATATTGACCAATACAAAACAATGTTTACAATTTTTTTATTATTCGACGCAGCTACCACCCACATCCACACACATCTCGATCCTTCGCCTGAAGTCCTTAAAACTGTTTCGAATATGATCTAACGGTATGGAGTTTACGGCATTTGTAATTCTTTGCTTCAATACTGCTACATCGTTAGGAAGTGGTTCAGCGTAAACCAACTGCTTGAGGCGAAGAAATCCAATATTGATAGGTCTGGGGATCTCGCCGGTCACTTGATCGGTCCATTTCTGGCAATCCAATTTTCTCCAAAATATAAATTCAACCACCGATTAACCATTTCTGTGGAGTGGCCAGGGCAACCATCATGTTGAAAATTAACTAACGGCATATCTCTTAAAATATTTAAATATTCTTCAGAAAATCTTTCAAGAAGCTGTAAATAAGTGTGCTGGTTTAACCTTCCCTCAATGAAATAAGGTCCAATAACTCCAACGTGATAAGAAACGGCACACCACACATTCACTTTTTTTTAATATTGTCTGCTACAATGAAGTCTAAAATTTGGATTTTCAGAAGCCCAAAACCGACAATTCTGAGATGAAACAACACCATTGGTTGTGAATGTGGATTCATCTGAGAAAATTATGAAATGATGAAAAAAATCTCTCTTCCATGATTTTTTCTCCAATGGTCAAACAAAAATCCAACCTACGGCCGTCATCTCCCTCTTCAAGCGCATGTTTATAATTTGCTTTATATACCCTAATTTTCTTTGCCTTGTAAATTCTTTGGAGTTCAGACTTGCTAATATTAATAAGAGCTGATCTCTCTCTTAGTGGCATCCTAGGATTTTCTATAACATAGGCATGAGCTATAATAGCCCCAACATTGTCTTCATCATATGCTTTTATTTTTCTTTTCATGTTAAGAACACTACCAGTAGCCAGAAACTTTTTAATTATTCTCATAGCCTGAGTACGTGACAAAGCAGTGTTTGGAAATTTCAAATTAAATTGGCTTACCACTTCTCTTAGCAAGCTTTCACCGCCAATTCCGTAGCATTGAATAATATAACTTTTTTCACGCACTATGAGTACCATTTTCACTTAATTTTTTATGCTTAGTTCGTTAATTTGAAACAGAAATTAAGGATAATATTGACTACGTTTGACAGATATGTCAACAATAAATGATAAATGTGTATCCACAGCGTTTCTCATAGCCTACTTTTAGCTTCTAGATAACTTTAAATATTAATTCACAAAAAATAATTTCTATGCAGTTTTAATTGAATGGTTCAAAATAAAATACTAATTTATTGAAAAAATGGGAAGTTTCAAAAAAATAATTTTATATTCCTGAAATTTAGAATAGAGGTATAAAATTGCATTCTAAATAACTTTTCTTAGTGGAATTTTTTCATATTTTGAAAAATAAAGGTACTTTATTAGTGGTGATTTTTACAACTTTGCTTATAAAACACCCTGTAGAACACCAAATCAAGTCATTTTTGGCATACTTTAGTTTTACAACAAGCAGGACTCAATCCCCAAATACCATTCCAAAATTCCAAAATTTTTGGTCCATTACACCTCTTGTTGCATCTATCATGGGACACACTGTATATTGACTGGATTATAATAGTGTGGGATCATTTCTATAGAAATGTTTCAATGAGCTTGTCTACTAACTAGTAAAATTTTAATATGCGGTAGTTACATGTTACATTTTTAATCATATAAGTTTTCCAGCAATGTTCCTCCTCACTACCAAAACTTATTCTTCTGTTTTCTTAAACACCCCGTATTGTATACTTTATTTTAAATTAAGCACAGACCTAGCTTTTTTTCTCCAATTCTGTGTACTACATTTGGTAGGTAGCTTGAACATAATCTATTAATTATCGTTAAAAATTATGCATTTAGTATATATAGTAGGGTATATTCCTATCAGAACATATTGTTTTATTTTATTAGTTTGTCCTGTTTTCGAATTGTTTCATTTCATTGTCTAACTTTTTAATTCAAGAATCTGTTTGAAGCGTATTAGTTTTTAATAGTAGCGTAGTTCCAGAAATACCTTTACTGCAATGTTTTGTTTCCTTATCAATATCTACGAAGGTTTCGACATTTATGGCTGGTACTTTCATCTCCAGTTAAATCTATTCGATAAATAGATCCCATGGAAACAATTATTGTTACAATGGTATCCAATTAAATCATCTAAAAAATAAAAACGGGAGGTGAAAATACCAGCCCTTAGCCAGTTAAGTCGAATTAGACAAATCAACTACCTACTAAGAAATGGAATATAGAAGAAAACCATAGGCATTGAGCTGGGTTTGCGTAAAATTTGAAATAAATTGTGCAAAATGGAGGGATTAAGAAATCAGAAAAATAGTAACAATTTTGGTAACAAGAAGAGGTTAGAGGAAATTTTTCCAGGCGTCGTGGGCGTTAATGTGAGTGCGCGTAAAATTAAAAGTGGACTGCAAAATGGAACAAAATTGAACGATAAAGCAGAAAAACAATAGGAATTTTGGTATTGGGGAGGGACTGGCGAAAATTTTTCAAAACGCCGTGAACATTGATATGACTGAAAAATTTTAAATAGTGTGCAAAATTATGTAAAACTGAGCGATTAAGATAGCACAAAAGTAATAAGAATAAGGTAGTGAAAGCAAGTTTTAATTTTGAAAAATGTGTTTTTGTCTCGTTTTATTTTAATATCTCGGACTCTGTTCATTAGATCAGGTCAAACAAAAGATCAAAATATTTCTAAATAAATTAGGCATGCCAATAAATTATGAATAAAACAACACATGAAACTTTTTGTTTTCTTAAAGAGAAAGAGAAAATACGAAAATTTCTAATTTTACGTAGACCGAAAGTACCAATGAAATAATTAATACTTTTTAACGAAACTTGGGTCGTGTAGGTATAAACCATTATGGAAAATTACAATTAAAAAGTTGTTATTTTCCTTTAAAAATGAGATTTTTAAGAAAACTTTGAAGCTTCGTAAGAAATTAATATTTGGTCGCACTAAGACTTTGTTTTTCTTAAATTGTAGTTTTTTAAACATACTTTACAATGGTGAGAAAAATCAATTCTTTGTATTATTTTAAAGTTGCATTTCGTGTATTTTTGGAAAATGCATTTTTTTTTTGTAATGCATTTTTATATCGAATTTCTAGTCAAATACTTTCGTTATCCGTTAAAAGTGCTTCAAGAAACAAAAAAAAAAATAGATTAAGGTAGAAGGACCTTAATCAAAAGCTGGGATATCGTATCTTTTGCGTTTCTTGCATTTATCTCTGTACATATATATTTTTTGAGCTGAAATTAGTACTGCTGATTCTCTAATGTGTGAGAACTTCAGTAAATACATAAAATAAATTTTAGTCATTAATATACCTACAATTACGCAGGTATACGCGCGCTCATTCATCAAAACTGCAACTCCAACGACAAGAACGTTTTCCCAACTCCCGTTACCAAGGCTTCGGGATTCTAGGAAAACGTGAGGAGATGATATTATCCATGAAGAGACCATATAAGTACAATTTTTTTTCTCTCTGGAACTTTTTGGTATGGTGGGGGGATACGGAAAGGGGGGGACATTTATTTTTTAATCGAATGATTATCGATATCTGTCCGCATAGGTAGTTAGTGTATGTACTTCACATACCCCAATTTCGCTGGTGGACGAAACTTCCGGTCGGCACGCGCGGTAACCGGAAATAGAAAAAAAAATTATTTTTAGTTGCCTGGCGCAAAATGTTTGCTTTGACGTCTACAATGCTGTACTGTAATGGCAGACATTTCTGTCGATCGGTTTTTGAGCAATTGGCCATCAAAGTGGCGAAAAATTACTACTTTGATGGCAAATTGCTCAAAAACCAACTGATATAAATGTCTGCCAGTACAGTACTGTACACGTCAAAACAAACATTTTGGGCCAAATTTGGTCTAGTAACTAAAATTTTTTTTTCTATTTTCGCTTACCACGCGCGCCGACAGTTTCGTCTGCCAGCGTAATTGGGGTATGTGAAGTACATATACTAACTACCTATGCGGACAGATATTGATAATCATTCGATTAAAAAATAAATGTCCCCCCCTCCCTATCCCCCCACCATTCCAAAAAGTTCCAGAGAGAAAAAAATTTTGTACTTATATGGTCTCTTCGATTACCGACTGGCAAGCGGTAACCATTCGTCGTCGAATTTGCATGCTATTTCCTAGACTATCAGAAAATATCATTTTTCGTATGTTCTTACTGAATTTAATTTTCGACTTGGAGTTTACAGTTTATTTGCCGATATTATACGGCCTTCCCTTTCAAGTAATAATTTCGAAGATCTGATGATTCAAAAATGTCGTGTTTTGTTTTATCTGCTATAATTCGGAAATCCGCTGTTCAAATCCGGAACATATGAAGTATTTTTTTAATTTTAATAATACAACAAATTTATTTTAATCACCATAAAGCACGTCCAAGAAGCTACCATTTAAGGAAGAAAAATTTTAGTATGACCAAATGGTAGTTTATTATATAAAGCTTCAAAAATTTTTTAAAAAATCTCGTTCTTTAGGAAAAATAATAAATGTTTTAATTTGTAATTAATTGTTCATAATAGTTCACTAGATTAAAGACCTATAATTTCCCCATGTTTCATTGAATAATAATTATTATTTTTTTAGTAATTTTGGTTTATGTTTTTTGCAACAATACAAAATGGCAGTTCGGAATTGATCCTATTTAATTCATAATTTATTTACAAACATTTTGATTTTCTGTTTGGTCTGATCCGATGAACAGAACCCGAGATATTGAAAAAGAACGAGACAAAAACACGTTTTTCAAAATTAAAACTCAGTTTCCAAGTCGAAACTTTACTGTAACTTCCTGAAAACATACATATTGCATTTCCACAAAAAATCCTCCTCCCCCCAACACAATCATTGACATCGTATTTTTGATGCTTAGTTTTATTCGACTAGATGGTGGGAAAATCAATTCAATTGGAGCAAGTGGGGAGAGGCGCCAAGATTGCAACACCCGCCTAATTTTCTCTACCATTTCCAAAGTTAGGGATGCAGAATTGTGCAAAATGTGTAGATCATACATAATTGGATTTGATTGCTCAAGGGGGTGTGGCAAACTTGACTGAGCCGTTTATATCTTACGTCGCACATCCAAGATCAAAGAGTCATGAAGTTCCGGTTCAGCATTCCTCTGCATTACATCATTTTCAGCGTAGCAGTAAAATGTGCGACCATTCTCATAATGACTGGCCTTAAAAACCAACTGACTTTTCGTGGTATAAGTTCCATCCCTCTGTAAATTAAGTATTATGTAATAATAAATAAATAAGTAAATAGTAAATAATAAATATGTCTGATAAATAGCTGACTAAAGGTATCAGTATATGATGAGGTTGCAATATCTTTGTGTAAACATTCACTAACTAAGCTTTTGCGCACACAAGTAATATTTTATGTAAAGACTAGGCACACCTCTCCTCAACAATTTTAAGTCTTATCAAAATGGTGACCCAAAATTTTCATGCTATCTTTTCAAGGACATCAAAAATAGTCAAATACAACTTTGCAGAAAATCCCAGCTGCTGCTTTTCTCAAGATATCGACAAAAATGTTATTTTTCAATAAAAAATCTCCGAATTTGCGAATTATATGCGCTTATTCATATATTTATCGATAATATTTATGTTCAAATATGTAGTTACACTTCGTATACGTCTGTCTAGGTATGTATATATATATATATATATATATATATATATATATATATATATATATACATGTAGGGATATATGTATATGGTTATTTCCACAAAACTCTCCTTTTGCTTCCAACTATGCATTGACTAATTTTTCTTACTTTTTTCTTTCAGAATAGAAAGTACAACTTTATCTTGTACTTTTTCGGGATAGTGCGTTACGATACTTTGTAAATTATTATCCACCAAAACATTTTCTTTATTGCAATCATGACACCTTTAAGAACTTCTCCCCAACAAATTTTACAAATTTTAATGTTTTTCCTTGTCAGAGCTTTCAGAAACGTTTGAAGAATTAAAGCTTCTTTCTGTGCTCGAGGCTCCATAAAGACCACTGTCCGCATTTATCTCGATTTCGAATTTTCGTTCATGGCCCTTACCTACAATAATAGCTTTCGAATGAATATTAGATCTTGCAAATATAGCAGTTGCACGGTCCTTTGTCTCTCTTTGTTCCTTTCTACAGCTGTAAATCTTCATAGTTGGGCATTTTAATTCGGGGCCTCTTGATTTTTTTTTTTCACCCTCTCTAATTGAATTGCGACAGGTGTTACACCAAGCCAAAGGAAATTTCGTGTCCTCTAACTTGAATGAATTGTCAACATGTTTCTGGATTAGAATTTCATCCTCTTAATTAATCTTGAAAAGGCTCAATTTCTTAGATCCACAAACTATTTTTCTTCCGCGTGGACCGCAAACATTCAACCTGTTGTCTTCGTGAGCACAGAATTGCTTCCACATTTTAGAGCAAATGTAGTCTAGCAGTTGGAATTAGAAACCAATCAACCGTGAGAAGAGTTAATGTTTTGGACGAAAACACATTTGTTTCTTTTAGCTTAATTTAATATCAGCATATGCAAATTACCCAAATTTCAGCCCGAAAATCAAAGTTGTTATTAACATAGTAGGAAGCAAAATTACGAATCACGTCCTGGAAAGGAGAGTTTTGTGGAAATAACCATATACACATGTCACTACATGTATACAAATATACCTAGACATACGTATAAGAAGTGTAAGTACATATGTGAACATAAATATTATCGATAAATATATGAATATATTGAAAAATAACGTTTTTGTCGATATCTTGAGAAAAGCAGCAGCTGGGATTTACTGCAAAGTTGTATTTGCCTATTTTGATGTCCTTGAAAATATACCACGAAAATTTTGAGTCACCATTTTGATGAGACTTAAAATTGTTGAGGAGAGGTGTGTAGGATAAAAAAGTTTGTAGGAGTAGGGCCCCGCTTTGTCAAGTGCCACGAAAAAAAATCCACGTAGGGTTAATTAGTTTGTATATTTATTTACGAAATGACGCAAAGTAAAGTCTGCAAAATATTCAAAAGTTACTGCAAGAACACAAAAAATTGCAAATTAAGGGTTAAAGTATAAACTTTTCGATTGCGTTATTCTATTTTATTGAAGGTTTCATACTTTATCAGAAAATAGTTAGAACCGCGTGATTCAGAAACCGGAGTTTTTTTTCATATAAGTCGTGTAATTTGTATAAATTTAAAACTTCTTAGAAATATAGAAATAAATATGCAAACATTCAATATGCCATAAGAGCTTTTTATACAATTATCTCAGCATAAAAGAAACTGATTCTGAATGGAAACAAAAATGTTGGAGCTAGCATTCTTACTTTACCTACCCAGAATCTGCTAGCACTATGCTTTATAAATTTTATGTGGATTATTAATTAAATAATTTTGTTTAGAAATAATCAAACAGAGTATTTCGTACATTATTTATTGTGCAACAAATTAGTGCTTGAAAATCAACTGAATATAAGCTGTGGATTGTACATATGAAATTAAGTACAATATACAGTGAGTGGTTTACAATAGACACATAATAAACACATAATTTTTTTTTTTCAGCTACTCGGTTATTTAGAGTTTAAGGGCTCAAAACACTTGTATCGTATATTAATAGCATCTAGAAAGCATTTATATGATAGCTACTTTGCATGCATTATCAAATCACACATGTTAATTTCAAAGATTACAGTTATTAATTTTTTATGATGAAATATTATACTATAAAAATAGTTAACCATACAGCATTCCATCGCTTCTTCAAGTATAACACATTATTATTCTTAATTACAAAAAGTGTTTTATGGCCCATGGTATATCATCGTAATAAGTTTCTCTTTGTTGTATGATACATCTTACAGTATCATGCCATCTGTAGCATTATACGCGTACAGAATATCCTTAGTTATTTCCTGTTAGTCCTTTGGTGACAAACCCAACGCAACGTTTTGAATAGCGAATGCTTATCTGCTTTTTGCGAAATATTAACTGTTCTATAATCTCCTTCCTCAAGTTGATATGGCCAAGAAACGATTAGATGCGGGAGAATTCGATGATGGAAGCGTACTTCCTGAAGATTTGGGCTGTTGTGCGATGGGCTATACAAGAAATTTATAATAACAACTCAATTCAATCAATTGCCCTTTTTTTCAACAGCCAAGCTGCACCAAAGGCAATCGATTCGATGCATTTCGACCACCCTGTACATTTTTTATCTTTCTTTGACAATTGTGTTAACTACATGCCAAATAATATAGTTCTGCGTCATTATATTTTTAGGGTGACCTACCTGTATATTTTTTTCATATTTTTTTCTTTTTGACAGTTGTGTTAACTGCATGAGAAATATTATGATCCTCCGTAGCATTTTTCTTATTTTTTCTTTTTTGGAGACCACCCTGTATTTTCTTTTCATATTTTTCTTCGACAGTTGTGTTAACTACATGCGAAATATTATCGTTCTCCTTCCCATTTTTTTATAAAAAAAATTGAAGTGACCACCCTGTACAATTTTTTTTCATATTTTTCTTTGACAGTTGTATTAACTGCATGCGAAATATTATCGTCCCCTATCGCCATCCTTTAATTTTTTTTTGGTGACCACTCTGTATATTTTTTTCATATTTTCCTCCTTCAACAGCTGCGTTAACTGCATGCTAAATATTATCGTGCTCGGGTACTTTTAAAATTTAAAATAGAATAGAATAAAATATTTATTTATTTATATAGGATAACAAAAGAAAATACGATGATTAATTTAATATTTTTTTCACCTTTTCAGTTGTATTAACTGCATGCGAAATATTATCGTCCACTGTCACATTTAAAAGAAGTTTTTTGGGTGACCACCCTGCATATATGTTTCTCATATTTTTCTTCCTTGCCAGGTGTGTTAACTGCATGTCAAATATTACTGTATTCCGTCATGTTTCCCCTCATTATACTTTTTATGAGGTCCACCATTTTTCAACGGAATTATCCCCAGTTCATCGTTGGCAGTAGCGTCAACTATCTAACAAATATTATCCTTCTCCGTCAAGTGGTTTTGTAGATACTGCGCCAACAGACAGACAGACTGACGGAATTAAATGGCTATAATTTTCGTAATCTACATACTCTGAAACGCGAAAATCCGTAGAAATCTTGGAGGGTGATTTTTTTCCGATTACAATACTTCCCTTCGGTGAGCGATGGAAGTAAAATATTTTTAGGAGATAAAGGGAGGTGATAGAGAGAAACTGATCCGATAGAAAGATTTTTTTTCTCCAGTGCGTCAAGATACTTCTGAAAAGTTAGACGTAAGTACTACAAATTCTGAGATATTCAACATTTAAACTGAGATATTCCGACTTATAAACGTTCAGAGGCCATCTTTAAACTTCCATATCTCCGAAACTATTAGTTCTACAAAAGAAAAATACAATATTTCTTCGCTAAATGTGACAGTTTTTGAGATATTCAGCGAAAATCATTTTTTAAGCTACAACAACAATTTTCAATTCGTTAAAACTTATTTATTTGAAAAATTATATTGAACCGTTTTTCTCAAAATTTCATTCTCTTTCAGTTCCGATGGTTATTTCTTTTAGGTATTACTCCAAAGAGCCATCTACCCTCTATATTAGTAAGCTCCCGCTTAATATAGGAACGTTTCTTTGAAGCATTTACATACTATTAAATTATATATAAAAGAAAACGAAATTTAATTCACATGACTATATCTACTGTACTAAATACTAATTTCTTCAAGTATTAAACTTTAGGCCAGTCATATAAGGAAAGTTAGCGGAAATAATTGGGAGATTTTTGAAAATTGTGGAGAGTTCACTTTGATGTCCCGAATAATACTGTATATTTTCCTGGTTGTGGTGGCTGTGCTCCCGGTGGGGGGATGGGGGGTGGAGAGTGGTGCTCCACAACGGTTTCTTGGTTGTAACTCAAGAACAGTTAGAGATAGCAAAATGGAGGTTATTATATAAAATATACCTCTTAAAATTCTGTCCAAGAAGAAGGCCTTATACATTTTTTTGCAGAACTGACACTTTTCCCGCAAATGTAATTTTTTTTATTTTCTGAAAAAAATCGTGTTATCAATGGAATTCACACTGAAAATGAGTGACAGATTCAATACCATATAATTTATGACGCTCTTAAAATAATTTTTAGCAAAAAAAATCATACTTTTTTACATAATTATACATATACAGGACATTCCCTGATTAAAGTCGCAGGTGACGAAACGGGCACAGATTTTATATTTTTAGATTTTTGCACATTTGGAGAATAATCTCTACTTATCTGAAATGTGATTTTGGGTGTAATTTTTTTTTTTTTTTAATCGCGAAAAAAATATTAAAGTTATCAAATTGGGCGAATCTTCCTGAAATCTTGCATAGTGGTATAAGTTTTCAATCAGAATAACTTTCCTTATTAACATTTTGCTGTATTTTTTACTGAAAAACTGCCTGGCCTACTTCTTTACCAAACAAAAAAATAGTTTCTTTTTTATTGCCACTGCCTACGCGATTTAAAAAAAAAATTAAAATGAGACCCAATGTCCTGTATAGTATTATTATACAAAAAATAACATTTTCTTTTGCTAAAAATGCTTTTAAAAACATCTTAAATTATATGGTATCAATAAATCTTTCATTCATTTCCAGTGTGAATTCCATTGATAACACGAATTTTTCCAGAAAATAAAAAAAATGACATTTGCGGGAAAACTGTTAGTTCTACAAAAAAATGTATAAGATCTTTTTTGGGCAGAATTTAAAGACGTACAGGGTTATTCATTATATTTAGGCCTACTAGTTACTTTATTACTGATTCTGAAAAATATGATAAATGATAGACCTATCTTTAACCGTTGTCGAGTTATTGAACATTGAAAATTAGTTGTTATTATTATTATTATTTTTAGACAGACCGACAGACAGACAGAATTTTTTTTTTTTCTCAAACTTAAAATCTCGACGTTTCAGTACATTCAAAGCCTATTTGAACAATACAAATTTTTTTAAAAATTTTTTGTCGTTACTATATTTCCACTGGATGTGGAAGTAAAAAGGGTGGATGAATAACCCTGCACATTTTTCATAAACACCTCCATTTTGTTATCTCTAAGCGTTCCTACAGAGTTACAACAAAGAAACCGTTCTGGAGCACCTTTCCCACTCCCCCCACCGGGAGCACAGCCACCACGACCCGGAACATCAACAGTATTATTCAGGACCTCAAAATGAACATCTCCATAAATTTTCAAAATTTCCGCTAATTTGTCATATAACGTCTTATTTTACTGTAGTATCTATCAATTTCTCAAATTTGACACACAGCAAGGCGTTTTATTGACCTAAATTGATAGTAAAGTTAATAAGGCGTAAACGAACGGAGACATATGGCCCTAAACTTACTGGTACAACTCCAATAAATTAAGGAGAACAACCGCCGCTCCTATGTAAAACTGCGTACTGGTGCGATATTTTAAAGCATTCACAGGGAGAGCATTTACGTTGCTCGGGGACTCTTTCCTTTTTGGATGCGTCTCGCCTACCGGAAATACACAAGCTATGTTTCGTTGCGGATGGATTCCTTTGCAAAGTGTATGCGATGGATAAAATAGTTGCAGAAGAGCTCTCAGCTTCCTAGCCCCGAGTAAGGGGTGGAATAGGTTTTCCCTTTGAGCACCATTCATACGGATTTATTTAATAGCCGCTGAACTTAACGGAAATTTCCTAAGTAACGTAAGTGTTATAAATGTGCTTAAAGCTTGCGGTATTATATCTGTTATTCCGAACTTGGAATGCTCAAAAGCCTTTTGATTTAAACAACGCAGGCATTAACATGGATGCATGCATATAAAACACTCTAAAAACACTACACAAAATTACTTACTGCCTCTTTAATGTATGTCTTTAATCGATCCTGAAAAAATTCAAATTATTATATAAATAAATTAACTATTAAATAAATCAATTAAGTATAAATAAATAGATTTTTTTAAATTCTTAAAAAATATAGACCTGTCTAATATGTATTGGTCAATTCGCCATCTTGGAAAAAAATAGAAAACACCAAGAATAGCTGAAAAAATCAAAATTGAATATCTTTTCTATGGTCAAAGATGGCGAACGAAATAAAATGTTTCATTCTTCGTCTATTATTAAGGAGGCATTGTACGTCACTTTTTTTCGATGGTAAGTTATTTTATGTACTTTTAGGGGATAGAGTTAGCATGGAATCATCATTAAAAAATCTATTTTTACAAACCTAAGATTAATAAAATAAATTGACAAACATTATGATGAAAATAGAATTGTCTGCAAATCCACCTACTGAAGAGGTAATAGAAAAATACTGTTTAATAGTCCATTTCCCAGTCCAAAAATGGTTAGGTTCTGAGAAAGACCCGTTACAATTCGGGTGGGTTAAAACTGAGAATGGCTTAATGCCTGATGTTATGAGTGAAAGTAATAATAAAATTAATAATAATAATATAGTATATTTCATTTTGTTTCGATGAAAATTGGGTGAAAAAAAGGAGGGTAAAAGAAAATATTTTTGAAAATTGTAAAAGTGCACTTTTTTGAAAATAAAAATAAATGAACTCTATCCCCTAAAGGTACATAAAATAACGTAGAATCGAAAAAGAAAAATACAATGTCTCCTTGATAATTGATGAAGAATTAAAACTTTTATTTCGTCCGCCATCATTGATCGTTCTATTTGACATACGGTGTCCGGAATTGGTGCATTATATCTGACCGTAAATGAGTTTTATTTTTGCTAACTTTGGTGAAATTACTCCTTATAGAAAGGATATTCAATTTTGATTTTTTCGGCTATTATTAGTGTTTTCTGTTTTTTTTTCCAAGATAGCGGATTGACTAATACATGTCGGACAGGTCTATATTTTAAAAAAATTCTATTTCAAATAAGCCAGTGTTTTTAAAATTCCCATCCGATTACTGGTAGAAGATATATTAAGCAGATAAGTTGAAAGTCCGCGAAAGCGCGTGAAAAAGTGCATATAACTTTTGATGCACAAGGAATGTTTAGGCGCAAATATTTTTTTCGTAATCAGGAGGTTATAATACATAAGAATCAATAATAAAATTTCAGGTGGACAAAATTAAATTAAATCAATTCGACTGCATAAATAGAGATATAAAAGATGCCCTACTGTGGTTTGTTGTCAGTTTATAATATTTGCGTCATTTTCATGATTATTTATCATATTGCTTGAAATAGTTGTGCATCATATAACTAATATAACCTAATATTTTAAATATTCTAAGTTCACTCTTATTTTTAATATTTGTTTCGCATTTTTAACTTGGAACGAAAAATTATTCAAAGTAATCGCTCATTTGTTGGAATATCCCTTTTGATGCATCTTACCGCTTTAAAGATATTATTATTGAAATCTTATCCGAAATTTATAGCGAATGTAAAACAATAGCACAAGAAAAATTTAAAAAAACTTTCAAAACCATTAGCAATATTTACTTACGCGAATGTATTGAAATTAAATCCGAATAGAATTAATCTTTATATCAAGAATTTTTACTCAGCTGCAATTAGTTATACATCTTTTCAGAATATGTAGTACATAGAAATCCTTAAATAAATTGTGCAAGTTCGCACCTCAACAAAATGAAGAGCTATATTCACTAAAATGGCCCTTACGCGTCAACGAGCAAAATTAAAAACACTTTAATAAGTGGGTAACATAAAATACATAAATAGTTATTTATGTACCTGGGCACTTTACTTAAACTTTTTATCACGATGTGGAATAAAAAGAAACTTTAGTGCTAAGGTACATACTAAGTTTTTTTTTAAGTGAAAAATGTATGATGATGTCACCTCCGCCAACTACAAGAAATCGCACAATATTGGATTAACTTACTGACCATTTCTAGCACTTTAATTATGATTTTAAGGTTCTTTGGTGACGAGTTCAAAAGAAAATATTTACAGGTATTAATACATTAACAAAAAAATCAGCAAATTTTATTTACTAAAATGTATTTGAGTTTTAATATGAAAATATGAACATTTAAAAATATTTAATTCCATCGATTTAACTAACACTCATGGTCTAAGAGCCAGTGAATATTTTTGGTACTTATTTTTCCAGTCAGCGAACATACATAGGATTGTTTTGTTAGTAATACTAATCAACAAATTCTGAGTCTGACAAAAATTTTCCGGGGGGTTCATGGGTGGAAAATACAAATGAGTTGAACTTATTTTTCCAGTTATGAATCTTTTAGATTTACTTAAGTAGATCATAAAACTTACTGGAAAAGCAATCTGGCTTATCTTCAGTTGAACAAAGTAAGTCTGGCTGAAGTGTTACAATAAATCCGCTGATCGGAAAATCAGACCGATTTCTCGGTGTGTTACAGGTGGGAAACTTATTACATAAATTGATATTATCATGGAATATAGTTATAGTTTTTTGGCACTTTAAGAAAGAAGGCCACTCTGAATTTTTCATCGTAAATTACTCATTTATCAAGGCCTATTCTCAAATTATTTTCATATTTTTAAAAAACGTGGAAAATAGTTAAAAAAACGAAAAACTGCATTACCGACCATTCTCTTATACGCGCCTCGCTATCATTTGGACGCATGTCTTGTTAACAAATATACAGGATGTTTCATTAATAATTGGACATACGCTAACTGGAGAATCTTTAGTCCAAAATATGAAGATTTAACCTGAAACACTTAGATGAAATGTGCCTCCTTATTGAGATACAGGGTGTCAAAGTTTTTTTCTTCTTTTTGCAATATCTCAACTACCTCTTGATCGATCCTCCTCCAATTTAGTAAGGAAACATTTTTTAAGCTAAGAACCAATAATTTATGTATTGCATCACGCTAGCCCGTAAAGAGCGCCTCATGAGCTATACCTGATGATGAATATTTTTTCTCTTTTTTTTTACGAAACGTAGTGGCACTTTTGACTAGAAAATCTCATGCAGGAGTAATTTCTACGTAAAAAAAGGTACACTTGATAGAACTTGATAACTCCAACCGTTTTCGTGAAAATGCTTTGAAAACAAGCCCAATTTGAAGAGGGAAAATTGTATTTATTGAAAAGTGTACTTTAGTGACATCTTAGTTCTGTCATTTACGTATAATTTCATTAGTTTGACATTTTGACAGAACTAAGACGTCACCAAAGCACAATTTTTAATAAATACAATTTGTCCTTTTCATATTAAGTTTGTTTTCAAAGAATTCTTGAAATGTTTGCGGCAGTTTTCTCGAAAACGATTGGAATTATCAAGTTCTACCTTTTTTATGTAGAAATCACTCCTGAATGAGATTTTCTAGTCAAAAGTGCCACTACGTTTCGTAAAAAAAAGAGAAAAAATATCCATCATCAGGTATAGTTCGTGAGGCGCTCGCGCCCTCCACGGGCTAGCATGATGTAATACATAAATTATCGTTTCTTGGCTTAAAAAATGTTTCCTTACCAAATTGGGAGAAGATCGGTCAAGAGGTAGTTGAGATATTGCAAAAATAAAGAAAAAATACTTTGACACCCTGTATCTCAGTAAGGAGGCACATTTTATCTAAGTGTTTCAGGTTAAATCTTCATATTTTGGACTAAGGATTCTCCAGTTGGCGTATGTCCAATTATTAATGAAACATCCTGTATATTTGTTAACAAGACATGCGTCCAAATGATAGTGGGGAGCGTATAAGAGAATGGTCGGTAATGCAGTTTTTCGTTTTTTAACTATCTTCCACTTTTTTTAAAAATATGAAAATAATTTGAGAATAGGCCTTGATAAATGAGTAATTTACGATGAAAAGTTCAGAGTGGCCTTCTTTCTTAAAGTGCCAAAAAATTGTATGCAAAAATTTGCAACTTTTTTTTACATACGAAATTTGTATTTAAAATTTATAAAAAAAAATTGGGTAAATAATCCAACATGTAAGTAACAACTGTGATTTTTTTTGGATTTTTTCGTACAACGGTATCCGAGAAAATTAAAAAAAACGAAAATCAAAAAACCCCCCACCACTCCTCCAATATGGTGAATACAGGCTTGAAATTTTGGGAAAATCATATTTAGGGTAAGCCCCTTCAAATAGTTGATAAAAAAACAAAATTTTGTTTGGGGACAGATTTTACATGCCTATCCAGCTATGCCCTTTCCTTTACACCATCCTGCCGTAGGTATCACTTTATTTTTAGAGGGTTGATAAACATTACAATCCTTTTTTTTCAACGAGGAAGATGTCTAAGAAGTAGAAGAAGAATAACAATGAATTTGATTGTGTACACGTATTTCTCGAAATATAGATATCAACTAAAAACATTTCTTTGACTTTCATCAAAATTAATGACTTCATAAATTAAATATTTTTCAAGCCAATAAAACATAATTCTGCACTCTGCACAGTATCCACTTGCTTTTTTAATGCTCTAAATAATACAAGAACATATTATGAGAAGGTACAACAGCAATCGTCTGTATGATCGAACGTATCGAATTGAGCGTGCCTGACGAAATTAGACGAGCTAGCAAGGCTTTGGTGATCTCA
The DNA here is from genome assembly GCA_936432065.2 of Rutpela maculata. Taxonomy (NCBI): domain Eukaryota; kingdom Metazoa; phylum Arthropoda; class Insecta; order Coleoptera; family Cerambycidae; genus Rutpela; species Rutpela maculata. The sequence goes on along the minus strand of OW386285.2, from coordinate 36,626,256 downwards.
CATTATAGCCATATTGTATTTTATGCTATTGTTATAATGCAAACTGTCACCTGATTTTTAGGACTTCCGAAATAAGGGCAACTATTTTTTAAATATTCAGTTCTTCACGTGCCAGACACATTTGCCGTGCCTACAGATTAGCCAGACTGTTTTTTTTTAATTAATTTAAACGACTTAGAATCACTAACTCTAACTGAACAATCCTATCGATATTCGCTGACTGGAAAAATTAGTACCAAAATTAACTGGCTCTTAGACTGTTAGAGCTATTACGTCTAAAACTGTTCGAAATAAATTAGCTTGGATTGGATCCCTACGCACTGTTTCGGGCCTTATTTTTCGTTGTTTCAGAATATAGGACAGGTTTTTAGAAACGTATGGTTGGATCTTCAATATGTACGTATTTCTACTAAAGTAAAAATTCTAAGACTAGAAAGCGCTTTTATAAGCCTCTAAACTTTTTAATTTTGCAGTTATTCCTACTACTGTGACCTGCTGGATTAAAGCTCCAAATATTGCACACTTCTTATGTACCCTCAGAATTATGAATTCAGGGGGGGGGGCACGATTTCAGAGTGCATCATCTTGTAATACGACGCCATTTTAGTTACTGTACTGTACATTTTCGACTTTTTATTTGGTTTTTACTAAATATTTTTCCAACTTCTGGGTTTGTAGTAAAAAGGATTTAATTTAAGCTAAATTTGCTATAATTTGAGATCAGGGCTACTTTTATAACTTTAATATTTTGCGAAATACAAGCTTCCAAAGTTTTGGACTTTTTTCAGGTTATTACGAAAATCTATATTTTTGTCGGTTTTGCTAAATATCTCCAATGCAGTCAGTTTTACAGCAAACATTATTTTATTAATGTTTAAGAAGAATAAATAGGCTACAATGTGAGTAAAGAAAGACATCGATACAATCACAATTTGCTGAAATAATTTATTTGACCATGTTACAAACGTTTTAATAACAAAAATTACAGAATAACTATTAAGAAAATAATCATAACAGTTATATTTATTATGTTGTTACTATTATGTTTATAGTATTGTTGTTTACTGTTCGCAATGGCCCTCGCAATGACAATGAGCTGTGCAGGCAAGTGCAGTTAACAAACGAAATTCTTAGAGCACAGGGGTTCAGTTCAGGCTTACATCCGCACTTGATTACTTCCATACAGCTTTTGCTTGCTTTCCGTATAGACATCCAAATTTGTTGCCATTGTAGGTGCATTTTGGAGTGATTTCAAACTGGTTAACCAGATGCTAGATTGATAGATGCAGCGATTAGTGTGTTGAATGAGGGCATTCTGTGTGGGCGGTAGACTTTGCATCATCTTTACTTTTTCCCTTGTGTGAAGAGATCCTCCTGAGCTTGTTGACGCTGTCAAGTTCTTAGCCGGAGAGCCGGCCGTCGAATATCCTATGAATAAGATACATGAACAACTTTTTTTGAGTGATTAGTACTACCACAGTCCTAAAGGGAGCCACCTTTTATACGAGCTAATTTTGCCAGCGTCATGGCTTTTTGACCTCACTTCCGGTTACGACTTTTAATGTTTTTTAAGTCATCAATAGTCCCTTGGGGTAAAACTTTTACCCCACCGGACCACAAGACATGTACTCCCCCGTTTTCGAGGGCGGGGAACACGATGGTGACAATATTTTCCGACCTAGCGTCCAACCGCTATCCCTAAATCGAAAAAACCCACTTCACCCACTAACCCCAAATCGAAAAAAACCCATCCCCTTTTGCGATTTTGGTTCTTGTACACACACTAAATCACAATTCAATTTTTTTTTGTCACCCCTGTGGTCAATATTTATTTATTTTATTCAAATTGACCAAAAAAAACCCGATCCGACAAGCCCTCGCAAGCGTAGCACCGAAAAATCGGAAAAAGGGGTGGTTTTTTAGATTTAGTTGGATTCTAGGTCGAAAGATATTGTCACCATCGTATTCCCCGCCTTCGTAAACGGAGGTATACTGCTTTCTAGCTGATTTTCATTGTTTTCGTGGCATTTAGTTATTGGGGATGAGGGTAGATTCAACCCCCGGGGGTGGGTTAGGTCACTTGTCGTAAATATTTCACTATTTTATTCTAACTGACAAAAAAAAACGATACGATAGGCCCTCGCAAGCCTAGCACCGAAAAATTTGAAAAGGGGATGGTATTCAGGTTTAGGGGTAGTGGGTAAAGGGTAGCTTAGGAAATATTATCACCATCAAAAACGGGAGTATACCATTTTACAGCTGATTTTCGCTGTTTTCGTGGCATTTAGTTATCGGTGGTGGGGGTAGTTTCAACCCCCGGGGGTGGGTTAGGTCACCTGTGGTCAATATTTACTTATTTCATTCAATCTGACCAAGAAAAACCAGATCAGGCAAGCCCTCGCAAGCGTAGCACCGGAAAATTGGAAATGGGGGTGGTTTTTTCGATTTAGGGGTAGCGGTTGGACATTGGGTCGGAAAATATTGTCACCATCGTGCTCCGGGCCCTCGAAAACGGGGGAGTACATGTCTTGCGGTCCGGTGAGGTAAAAGCTTTACCCCAAGGGACTATTGATGACTTAAGAAAATATTAAAAATCGTAACCGGAAGTGAGGTCAAAAATCCATGATGCGGGCAAAATTAGCTCGTATAAAAGGTGGCTCCCTTTAGGTCTGTGGTAGTACTAATCACTCAGAAAAAGTTTTTCATGTATCTTATACATAGGATATTCGACGGCCGGCTCTCCGGCTATCTGTTGTGTCATCGTACAGAATGCATGTGAATCGTTCTATAAGTTTAAATGCCTTTCTTTTAGCATCTACTGGCTGAAATGAATGTTTTGCAAATAAGATAAATCCTTCAGTGCCTGAAGGGTATGCTTTCCATGTCTTCCATGCTAACATTTTCCCCTTACAAAAAAATTGCTATGTAGTGTCTGAACCCGTAAAAGCATGGAAAAAGGGCAATGCTTGTCACTTATTTTCTACGAGCTCTTGGCACAGGCGTTGATATGATAATATCGGAAGGTTTACCTTTACCAAATGCAATCCAAAGTTGAACATTAGGTTTGTAAGTTTGTAGCTCGAAAAAGACGCCTACTAGTACCATAATAACATCTGTGTCAACTGTACGTATGAGGATGTTGGTTGCACCCTTTTGTAATGCATCCAATATATGAAGACACATTCTGGTGTCAGCTTCTTCGTGGTCAGTTTCGAACATCGGTGCACAGCTATTTTTTTAAATAGATTTAGATTTACCATAGGTGATGTATATTCTTTACCTTCTTGTATGTCATCAGCTACGACTACATCACTTAGTAGGGTAAACAATTCTATCTTGTTCTCTGAATTCTTCAGGAATCTAACAAAGTTTTTGGGGAGTGTGGTTTCCCTTGTGACTTTTCTCCTTTCTCCCTTCCCTCTCTTCACACGTGTAGGCTGTCTGGCTTGCACATGTCCCATACAATATCGAATCCTGAAGTTGTCTCTTGATCCATGGTAAGAAGACCATATCACTATATTCTAAAGTTGTAGTAAATTTAGTCTAGATTAAAATTTATTCGAATAGTGTGGCTGTTGTTGTAAACCCAACGGATTTTCGTAATAACCTGAAAAAAGTCCAAAAATTTGGAAGCTTGTATCACGCAAAATATTAAAGTTGCAAAAGCGGCTTTGGTCTCAAATTGTAGCCTTAGTTTAAATTAAATCTTTTTTGCTACAAACCCAGAAGCTGGGGAGATATTTAGTAAAAACCAAATGAAAGTCGAAAATTTACAGTTACAGTCCAAATAAAATAAAGATAACATCGTATTTCAAGATGGCGAACACTGAATTGACAGTACTGAGGGTATATAAGAACTCTACAAAATTTGGCGCTTTAATCCAGCAGGTCACGATTCTGCTTAGTATTTGCTCTAAGCCACCACACTATACTCAGATTTCTGTAATATGGATTCTAGTTACTTCTGAGTTATTTACGTAATTAATTATGCCATATTTATATCCAAATGAAAGTTAGCATAATAAAGACAGAATTTCTGTATTACAATGACTAAACATAAATTTTAGCAGAAACAACTGCTTCTTAATTCCTTACATAACGTTCATATATGCTGATTCCATTGTTGACGCATATTTAGAGTAATACCCAGCATTTTAATGAATTCTTCAGGGAATATTTGAGAAATACAATTTATCTAGATTTCTCTTAATAATAATGTTATATAAATATTTTGATTTCACAAATTCTCTCATTAAAGCATAACTTCTATGTTCGTCAAGCCTTACGTTGAAAGATCTAGATGACTCCCCTACATAATGTTTGCCGCACTAACAAGAAATGCAGTTCTTAAAATTTTGAGCGGCCTAGTTTTCGATAAAGCAGTACCCGTTTGAAAAACCGACCGAATAGAAAACCGACTTCCAACTCTTGATAATTTACCCAATAAACATGTATGTATGCAATTATTGCAAAAGATCTAAAGATTGTTAAATGTTCATTCTATTTTTAATATTTGACAACTGGCTATCAACAAAACTTTTGGGACATTAGTTAATTACACAGGTCTACCAAAAAAAAAAAAAGTTTTGTCCTTACGGTCTCTTCTAACTTTTCTGAAGTATTTTGATGGGCTGAGGCCAATTTTGGACAAAAAAATTTCTATCGCGTCAGTGTTTCTCTACCACACCCCTATTATCCCCTAAAAGGGCAAGAAAAATGTCTTGTCCTAAGATTTTATCTAACTTTTTTTAAGTGTTTTGAGTCGTTCATGCCAATTTTGGACACAGTTTCCCTCTACCACCTCTTTTATCCCATGAAAAAAGAGCAATAAAAAAGTCTTGTCCTAAGGTTCTGAGTGAACTTTTCTGAGGTATTTTGACGGGTTGAAACCAATTTTGGACAAAAAAAATTTTAGGGGATAAGAGGAGATGCCAGAAGGAAGGAATCTGACTCGATAGGCATTTTTTTTGTGCAAAATTGGCTTCAACGCGTCAAAACACTTTTAACGGAAGAAGGATTAGGGAATCTACTCCACTATTTTTTATAGATTTGTGACTTGTGACCTTTTTTTTATAAACTTGTGTTATTTGTGGTTATTTGGTGGAAGAGTTTTTATAAATTGTTTCTCGTTAGTTAAAATAAGAAAAACCTCTGCATCAAATGGACCAGAAAGAGGTTGGTTTTACTTTCATCTGGTGCAGAGGTTTTTTTATCCAAATTTTTAAATGATTTTGCACATGTGGAGATAAAAAGTAAGCAATTATGAATAGGTATACTAAAAATAAATAATTATAGACAATGTCGAGGTTGACCTTACTATTGGAATTTGAATTAAGTTACAATTATACAAGTTTGTAGCATTCAATACCTTCAATGTTTTTTACGTAAGTTTTATATGTCTTTTTTTATAACTTTTTTTTGGTACTGTCGTGAGCAAAAAAATAGGACAACTATTTTTTCTAATGCACATTTGCAATGAATTTTGACAAATAACTGACAATGTCACAAAAATTAAAGTTAAATGTACACAACTAGATTTTAGCAAAAATACGTTATAAGACTTGTCCTATTTTTTTTGCGCACGACAGTACCATCTCCAAATTTAAGGATACATTTCTCCTTAAAGTTTTTCGACTAAAATATTAATCACCGTCACCGTGTATATAATAAATATCGTCATTATCCTTAAATGCAGTAGACAAGATCAAAGAAATGTTTAGAAGCAAATGCTGAGGCCATAGGTTCAGTTCTTAGGAACATGTGTGTAACTTGTTTTCGATTTAAGTGATTGGGCTATGAGTAATCCTCTTTAGAATGATGGCCATCATTTCAGCAGTGAAGCTTGTATGTGTGTGTGTGAATTCTATTTACAAAAAAATCATTTCTCCAGAGATCTAAGAAATGTTTCCCAATGGTATGATACGGCTATATCCTAAAATATATCTTTTATGCTTAGTTCGCGAAATGAGCTGCGAATAAATAATATCATTAACGGAGTAATACAGATCGTAAATCAAGTCAACACTTAAACACTTTATTTCGAGTATAGAATGGGTATTAAATAAATAATTAAAACAAAAATTAAATTTTATTGGTAAAATTATAGAGTGCTAAATTTACAATTTACAGGTTATAATTTGTCAGTTTGTATATAGGACTGTTAACCGATAATATCCAGCTTTAAAAACCTCGTAAACAAACAAACGAAACGAAATGAAATTAATGCCACCTTTTTAAACCAATATGGGGATATTGAACCGCGTAATCCCTACAATACCAACACTGACCTACTCATCCTCAGACACCAGAATTTGAATCATAAATAGCACCCTACTCCTATAATATATGCTATTAAAGGTAATTATTTAATATTATTAAAAATAACATTGATTCGCTCATTATCAGTTTTTATTTTGTTTCCGATTAGAATCAAATTTTACTCAAGTATAAACCAAATTAGGATCTACTGATGACCAGGAAAACATTCTCCTGCTACAAAGGCAAAGCCACCTGCGCTACCAAAATATACTGAAAAAAATTTAAAATCATATTAGCGGGTCTTGGGGAATTTCACGTATCCACCACAAATTGCGGAAACTGAGGATCCCCTTTGCCAGATGAGAAATTCGAGAAATTCCCCGTCAATAACCAAATCAAATTTTGGTGTATGTACGCTTTTGGCGCCGATCCGATGCATTTTTTTTTAGAATTTTTAACCTTCAATTTGTTTTTATTTTTTTCACATACTTTGAAACCACAGGTGGCTTTGCCTTTGTAGCAGGCGAATGTTTTTCTGGCCATAAGTGAATCCTAATTTGTTCTATTCTTCAGTAAAATTTGATTCAAATCGGAAACAAAACAAAAAACTTATTTTAAGTGAGTCACACTGTATATTTAAGGAAATGTATAGATTTCGACAAAATATTACATTATAGTCAAGGAAATAGCGTACAAATTCGACGACGAGTGGTTACCGTCTGCCAGTCGGTAATCGAAGAGACCATATAAGTACAAAATTGGTATGGTGGAGGGGGGGCATTTATTTTTAAATCAAATGACTAGAATAGAATAGAAACATTTATTTGCCATAAAAAACTGTTTTCACAGAAAAGGTTTCGTCAGCTGTAAATTAGAAAAATATAAAAAAAGAGTAGACTTATGTAAAGGACAAACAGAAAAATATATACAAACAACAGACGTACATAAATCGTAGATAACAAAAAAACACAATCTTAATGTATTGAAATAGTCAGTCTAAATTAAATATGAGTGCAGTCTATGTCATTGATGAGCAGAATTCGTCAACAGAATAAAAACAGTTTTCTATTAAATAACTTTTTAGTTAACTAACCTGTAGGTGTTTATAAATTTTAATCTATCAGGAAGTAAGTTGAATAAATGAGCACCAGCACAATAGGGGGACTTTTTATATTTACTAATCCTGTAGTTGTGGATGTGTATATCGTTGGCACCCTTGTTCTCTAATCATGTACTGATTTATTAAGCCCAAATTTGCCGATGTTGTTAAAAACAAAACAAAGTAATTTATATATGTATATGTAAGGTAGTGTCATGATTTTTTTGTTTCTAAAAGTGTCACGACACGAATGTCTATAGGGTAAACTAAAGATAATCCTAATTATTCTCTTTTGCATAACAAAGACCCTACAAATTTCTACTGCCTGTCCCCAGATGATAATATTATAGCTAAGTATTGAATATACAAGAGAATAGTAACATGTTATTAGGGCCGTCTCGTTAACTTCTTTTTTAAGGTTTAAAATTCCAAATGTGCATTTAGATAATTTTGAGCACACGCTTTCTATATATCCGATGTAGTCAAATGTTTAGTCTATGACGATGCCCAAAAACTTTGTATTGTTGCTTGTTTCTACATGGCTGATACTAGGTAACAAAGTTGGTGTTGAAGCAGAAAAGTAAAGAAACACTGTTTTATTTTTGTTCACTATGAGTGAATTTTTATCACACCAATTTTTAAATTCATCAGAAATTAGGTATGCGTTCGATTCAAGTTCCTGTACGCTATTCGCATTAATGACCACAGATGTGTCATCAGCATACATGAAGACATCACTCTGAATTAGGAAGGAAGGAAGGTCATTTACGAACAATAGAAATAGTAATGGGCCTATTATTGAGCCTTGTCCAACTCCAATATCCATATTGTATATATCAGAAGTTACGCAATCAAGAGAAACCAATATTTTTCTGTTTTCAAGATAAGACATGATCCAATTTAATATGTTGCCTCTTATTCCTAAGGAAGATAATTTCAGTTGCAAAAAGTTTGAATTTACACAATCAAACGCCGATGTTAAATCAAAGAACAGTCCAGCAACTTTTTTACCTTTATCAATGTAGCCATATACTTTTTGAATAAACTCCAGGCTAGCTAGTTCCGTAGATTTATTAGATCTATATCCGTACTGGCTATGTGTAAATTTGTTCGTTTCTTCTAAATAATTATACAGGCGGGTAGTTACCGCTTTTTCAGAAATTTTGGATATGTAACCAAGGATAATGATTGGTCGGTAATTTTCTTGTGTAGTGGTATTAATTTACCTAATTTTAAAATGTTTGGAAATTGTCCAAGTTCGAGAGACTTATTGATCAATGTAGCAATTGTATCGGCTAATGTATGTTTGCAAAATTTGAGAAGCCGCAGTGGTATTTCATCAACCCCTATAGAATTTTTATTTTTCATTGTATCAATAATTTCTATTACTTCTGTAATAGTTATCGGTTTTATATAGATTGAGGTACAGCTAATCTGTTGTGGGAGTGTGCAGAAATTTGATCGATTGGTACTGAAGTGTTTTTCTAATTTCTTTTCAATACAGGTGGAGAAATAATTGCCGAAGATATTAGCCACTTCTTGCTTATCACATATTATCGATATCTGTCCGAATAGGTAGTTAGTATATGTACTTCACATACTCCAATTACGCTGGCAGACGAAAATAGAAAAAAAAAATTTTTAGTTTCTATTTCCGGCTAGCGCGCGTGGTATGTGAAATACACATACTAACTACCTATGTGGAAAGATATCGATAATCATTCGATTTAAAAATAAATGCACCCCCCTCCCTATCCCCCCACCATACCAAAAAGTTCCAGAGAAAAATTGTTTGTACTTATATGGTCTCTTCGATTACCGACTGGCAGACGGTAACCACTCGTCGTCGAATTTGCACGCTATTTCCTAGGCTATTAGTAAATACGTCGAGTATTATAACATAAATATTGTTTTGTGACCGTGATTTATTAGGAGACCATGGTAAACCGCTTTGGTAGAGAAATTGCAGATACCTAAATAATTTATTTATTAATTATCGATTTCTGCTGGCAAATACCCCGGAAACATAGGAAGAAAATTAATATAGACTTCTCGTGTGAAATTTAATTATGTAATTTTGCATAGAATACTTTTTGTCGGATGACTCATCTTTTCCGAGTTATAAGCGAAGAATCGAAAAAAGAAAATCCCCCCCCCGAAGCGGCAGGGCTAGGGGCTAGGATTTTTAGTAGTATGTTTACCTCCTAATTACCACCAATACATTCCTGAAGAGGAAAATTCTCCCCCCCCCCCCCATGTACTCTACCACGCCTTCGTGGACTGGACTAATTAATCCTTTTAGGTATTAACAATTTAGTACTAGTACTACAAATAAAACTTTGTTGTTATTCCAAAAATCGCCACAGCGTATATTTTCCCCGATAAAAATAAATTTTCCCTTATAATAGGATGTAAAGATCCTTGGGACCGATAAATCGTATACTACATCAATCCCGACAAAAGTGTTGAAAAGAAGTAGCGAGAAGCTGCAAACATTCCAGATTTACCCTGATAAAATCCGACTTAAATTAAAAGATATGGGTGCAAGGGTCGCCAACGAGAAACAATTCTTAATTTTAGCATCAGATAAATCCATAAGTCATATCTGGAGACATCTCTTGCTAGGCGGCTAATCTTTATCATGCATCAAGTTAGCGGAGAACGGATGGAAGCTAAATACCCTCTCAGCTTTACCGCCTTCTCTTTTCTTTCTGAACATCTCCAGGAAGTATTCCTGTAAATGAAGAAGAACGCGACCTATGCGCAATTTACTTTTAATGTTTAATGTAAAGTGTACCAGTTTATTATGCTTCTTACATTCGGCGCACTATAATTGCGATTTATGCAAGCTATTAACGCTGTGTGGTTTTTTTCAAGAAATGCTATCCATTAACTATTTGTCATGGTCTTATTAATTCATCCTTTAGTTAGTGAGGATAACCCCAATTATGGTTTCAGTTTTCTTTCAGAAACTTTACAGCATTTTTTGCGATACAAAACTTCACAAAAGTTCAACAAAGTTAGATTTATACGATAAACTTTAACATCTAACTGGTTTAATTTGAAATTGTAATTTTTATCTCTTAAGACACCTAAAGCCCTACAATAGGTCAGACGATGAGATTCCAGTGGAACTTTTGACGTATTGTTGAATTCAGTTGTTTATCTACTACAATATAAATTTCGTTGTTTTTCCTTATGGGTCGCGTGCGCCGACGTCACAGATTTTGAGACCTTAGGAAAACAAACTGCTGTCATTGAATCAGAATGTTTTTCTTTAAAGTGAATTTTGTCGTGTTTGTGCCATTTAAAAGCTTAATGTTGGGTTATTTAACATCTGCAACTATTCTTAATACTTTTATATCCTCAATTTTGTTTGTCAGGAAGACGGTTAGTTCGTATTTTGCAGAATTATCTCATGAAGTAGAGGTTAGGTATACTGCTGCCATCGAATTAAATCGTTATTTTGAGAAAAAAATGCTTTAGTATAAATATTAATGTACTTCCAAATATTACACATAGGGATACTGCGAATTACTTGGTTTTTGAGAGAAGTACATAGACAAGGATGAGTTCAAAGCATTCAAAAGTCTTGAAGCTGTTTGTGGTTAGGTGAAAGAAGTACTGTGCAAGAAATTTACAGAATAAAAGCTTGTTGCAAAGGTAAGAATTGTTATCAGTGATCAACCATTCTTTTCATATATACTTGCCTAATTAAATGTTGCTTTTTAAATAATTGCTAACGTACAAATTCATTTTTCAGGTTATGAACTCGTAGCATCGTGAACAAAAGCAATTGACTCCTTGAACTATTGCAGATTCAGACGGTTCCTTAGTACTTACTGTGAATGTGTTGCTAGTTAGACAAAACATGTTCACTACTTAGTGACAAGAAACATTTTCTTTTAGATTTTTAGCAGTAAACATGGCTATGGTCAAGGAATTATCGCAGTAAATTTTGTGAAAAAGACCCCATATAAAGGAAGCAATGAAGATTGAGGTGCTATAAACTATTTGAGTATGTAATAAGACGTACACAATTTCTTCCTCGTCTATAATGTATCTATAGTTTGGACTATATAATCCATTGTAATTTCTATAATAACTTTATTTTTCATATATTGTTATGTAATTTATCTTATAATTATATGTAAGTTATTTGTCCATTATTATTTTATTAAATATTTCCTTTTTATTATGTTTTATTTATCACTCCTACTACTATATATTGTTACAGTAAACTGAAATAATCCATTACGTCGAACTTGTACTTAGGTACATGCATGTATAACTAAAAGCAAAACAAAATATCTTCACTAATTAAATAATTTATTATCCAAGGTCTATTAGTACTTCTAAAAATAATCGAGAAGAAAGTTATAAGTTATAAAAGTTTATATTGTAACAAAAAATATAAATGATTCGAACATAACATATTCTTTATATTAATATCTATCTAAGCCCTCAAAGGGCTTTTATAGCTACATTTAACACGTTCACAGCCCATTCAGACTTTGTTTATGCGATCACTGGACTTAGACCACTTCAAAGATTTAATTGTATACTTCTTCAATGTTCAATAGTCCAACATTGAGTTTTTAAACACTACACGATATTCTTTAAAAGGGCACATTGCATAACTTGTTGACAACGGGTAGCTACTTTGGACTTTCCTTTCTTAATTTATGTACTTCATTAAATATCTTTATGAATCCTGTAAATTTTCCTCTTTCCTTATTTAAAACAATTTCTGCCGCTGCACTTTTCTCTCTCCGTACAGCTCCACACCTCCACTTAACTAAATTTTAAACAAGAAATAATTATTAAAAATACTGACAAACCAATATAAAATGTTAATTTTCTTTACCATGAATTGTTTATTGCTTGTTTGAGCAGCAGTAATTATTATCATAAGCAGTTTCAGTTTCACATATGGGTTTTAAATTATATCTTTTATTGACAGAGGATATCCAACTGTACGTATCATCATGGTCTTGTAATACGGCTGTTTTTCCTATAACATAAACCCACGTTAAAAATCAAATCCTTACATTAATATGCAACAACGTACCACTAATAAAATCCTTGGAAGTCTCTTGTAAAATCATTTCTTTTAATTGTTTGAAATCGGTTGCAGTCGTTTAACCCCCAACTTCTTCTGGTTGTAAATGGAGGTTATTTTATAAAAAATGGCATTGTTTTGGATTGTCACACTTCCATTATTAATAATAAACCAAAAATTTGTCATTTTGTATGTTTAATATACATAGAAACAATAATATTACGAAAATTTCAACCAATTGCCATTTGACAGTTAAGGAATTTCTGTTTGTTTTTCCTAAGGTCTCAGACTGTGACGTCACGCATACACGACCCATAGTTAGGATGCCAAATAAGGATTTTTACCCTAGCCTGAAAGTAGTAATGGTTTTTTGGCTGTTTTTGGTTCTTCAAAGGGTCAACATTACGATTCCGATTGATGCCCCTTTGGCACGCTTGGGCATTTTGAGGTATTCAATATGGCGACTGGCTTAGAGTGAAAAAACAGGTTTTTTCAAATATTTCATGTGACATGTCGTTTGATATATTTTTAAGGTCCGTGAATTAGCATTTGAGGTTAAAAATCACGTAGGACGTAATCTTTAAGTGTTGCTAATTTACTTTATTAAGAGAAGGGAGGCTGATTCGGAGGATAAATTAATTTTCGAAGCAAGAAAAACTAGTATCTAGTTTTGTTGTATAATCAAGTTAGACTTTAAGAATACGGATAACACCATATCCTTAAAAGTGGTATGCGTGAGTAAGTTGCATGACCTTTTAAAAACATTGGTTAAAAGGTCTTGCTAGATCAAAAAAAGGAAAGTTTCAGAAAAATTAAACAAACGTAAACTTAATATTCTGTATTTTCTTTAGGGTGGAAAGACTTGATCATCTTTTTTTTTATTTTATATTTTTTTATGGTTTACTTACATTTTTGGTTTTCTTTTTGTAATTTTGATTTATTTTTTTTTTGTGTTTTTTTTTAATTCTTATTGTAAAAACTGTAAACAACGAAACGTTAAAATCAACATTTAATCTTCTTCGGAATCCTCACTGTCAGAAGTTATATTTTCAGAAATTCTCGAATGAGGATTCTGGCAAGAATGTTCTGCGCAACCATAATTTGAATGAGGGTCACTCTCAAAGAACATAAGCCTAAATTATATCCCAACTTTCTTCCGTAAGAAATTAAAAATAAATTTTTAATTCCTTACGGAAGAAAGTTAAATATTAAATTATTAAATAAAGGAAGAATGATTTGTTGTAAAACATAATTGCATCTTATTTCTGAGGTATATTTCTTTTTGTATCGAATTTGTTTTTAACACCCACAATCGGCACCCATTTTATATTTTGATAATAATAATAATAATAATAATAATAATAATAATAATAATAATAATAATAATAATAATAATAATAATAATAATAATAATAATAATAATAATAATAATAATAATAATAATAATAATAATAATAATAATACGTTTATTTTCCTTTAAGACAATACAGATTGTATAGGAATCGTCACAACTTGCTTAAAACTAATTAAAATATTCCCTAACAGAATACAGACATCTATTTATGAGATATTCTCTAAGGTTAAATTTAAAACGATCTAGCCGTTTAACCTCCTTTAAATAGTCTGGTAAACGATTAAAAACTTTAAGGCCAATATAGTCTGGACAATCAGTGGATATTTTATACTTACAGAATGGTATATTAAAATCATGTTTGTTTCTTAGGTTAAAAGAGTGAACCTCTTCAGCAGTATTAAAACAATTTCTGTTAGTAAACACGTATACACATAACTCATATATATATATATATATATATATATATATATATATATATATATATATATATATATATATATATATATATATATATATATATATATATATATATATATATATATATATAAACCAAATACTGTCAGTATTTTATATTTCTTAAAATAGTCTCTGCACGAATGAGTATTTGGGATTCCCTCTATACATCTTATAATTCATTTTTGGCCTATAAATACACTCGGTGAGAGGGTGGAATTAACCCAGAAACAAATACCATATCTCAACCTGGATCCAACTTGAGCGTGGTATAGATTTATTAGATGCTCCTTACACAGAACTGTTTTTAAATTTCTAAATAAATAAAAAATGGAATTTAATTTCGTTATCACATAGTTGCAATGCTCTTTCCAGTTTAGACATTCATCTAAATTGAAACCCAAAAAACGTACGCTATCAATTTGTTTGAGACGTGTCTCGTTAATATTTAAATTCAAATTTGCACATGGTTTCTGTCTATTGTGGAACCTCATAAAATGCGTTTTTTCGATCTTTAAATGTAGTGTGTTAGACGCATACCAACTGTTTAGCAATTTCAAGACATTATTACTAATCGATTCCAACGTTACATCAGACTTATCTGACAAGATAAGCGATTTATCATCTGCATACATGATAAAAGATGCCTCTGAGGTTAAAATATCAAGTTCATTAGTATACAATAAAAACAGCACAGGGCCCAAAATGGAGCCCTGTGGAACACCGGTTTTAACTTCACAACACTCTGAATTAACTCTACTTATTGTCCCTTGCTGACAGAATGTCACACTAACATATTGGCTCCTATCATTCAAAAACGAACGGGCCCAATCGATAGCAACGCCTCTGATACCATAACTTGACAATTTATCAATAAGTTTATTGTGGTTCACACAGTCAAATGTCCTGCTTAGGTCGCAAAAAATCCCAACAGGACATTCACCAGCCTCAATATAGTCAATAACCCTTTTATATAAAGAATGCAGCGCAGTTCCCGTTGACTTAGAGCTACGAAATCCATGTTGATTTTCGGTGAAAATTTTATATTTTTCAAGAAAATTTAACATACGATGTAAATAACAATACTCAAACACCTTCGAAAAACCTGAAGGTACTGTTACAGGTCTATAATTAGCCATATCCCCGACATCATGTTTTTTGTGTATGGGAACTACTTTCCCCAATTTTAAACATTTTGGGAATGTTCCAGATTGAAACGATAAATTTACTAAATACGTCAAAGGTTCTACAATTGTATACAACACTTTTTTTATTAAAAATGTGGGAATTTGATCTGGGCCAGATGATTGTCTATTTTTTAATTTGTTACTTAGTAAATTCATTAATTCTTCAGATAGAAAAGGTTCGAGAAATAAACTGGATTGATTAAATTTAATATCTGCATGTTTATCGTTAATTATATTTTCAACAGGAATTTGCTTAATAATATCGTTAGGGGCTTTTATAAAAAAATCATTGAAATTTGAGACTACAAGGATAGGATCATTTATCACCACCCCCTCATTTTTTATACATATATTTTTCATATTCTTATGTTTGTTAGACATTTCCGCTATAACGTTCCATGCAGCATTGCCAGGATTATCGGAATTATTTATTTTGTTCTGGTAGTATTCTTTTTTTGTATTTTTTATCAATGCATTATGCTTAGCTTTTGCGGCTACATAGTCTGGAGTCAAGTTAGAATAAGTATTTTTCAGGTTATGAAGGTCTTTTAGCTTAATGCTTGATACCTTAACCTCATTATTAACCCATTTCTTATCAGCATTATTTGGTTTAGAATATTTACGTTCGGGAAAATATGTATTAAAATGGTACATAAATATTTTATGGAAGCACTCATATGCGTCATCTATATCAGATACATTATAAATTGCAGACCAATTTTCATTTTTGAGGGCAAACTTGAAATTTAAAATGGCATTATCATTGAAACTTCTTCTAAAACTTGAAGTCGATGCATGATTAGCACATGGTTCAAAATTAGACCGAAGTAGCACAGTTCTATGGTCAGATATATTATTGTCAATTACAACTGCCAGACTTTCATCTATTATATTAGTAAAAATATGATCGATTATCGTTGAAGTGATATTTGTTACACGGGTAGGCCACCCCACCATCGGTTTAGGATTAAAGCATATTAATAAATTACATAGCCTGTTAAAATCGGTAAAATTCTTACAAGAGTCTATATTAAAATCACCAGTTAAAATAATGTTTACATTTAGTTTAAAAAGCATATTTAAAACGTCAAAAATATTCTCTAGAAATATATTTGAATCCCCACTTGGAGATCTGTAACATGTTAAAACTATAAATGTCTTTGTAGGGTTCCCTAATATGCAAGACAATGCACACATTTCAATGTGTTTTTCTATACAATATTGGTCAAGATCAATTTTACTTATATTTAAATTAGGCTTTGAAAATATAGCCACTCCTCCTCCTTTATGGAAAGTTCTACAAAAGTAGGTACTTAATTTAAAATCACTAAAGTGAATCGAATTAATTGAGCATTCATTTGCCCAGGTTTCGGTCAAACACAAAAAATTTAAATTTATGTAGTCCTTAATGTCAACTTCTAAAAGGTTTGTTTTTTCTGTGTTTAAACTTTGTACATTTAATAACAGAAGATCCGGGTCAAACATTATATTACTGGATTTATCTTCTTCCGTATTTGAAAAAACCTACTTACGCAAGCTCCGGCTGGCCAAATCTTGGGATTCATGGCTTTTTCAAAGTTGTCTTCATAAATTGTGACTTTATATGATAGATATAAATCGGGATATTTAGGAGATATTGATTCACATATTATGATAGGGCAACACAGAAGGAATTGCCCCTAAGTCTTCTTAGACCTCAGATTTGTCTTCTATAACCCGAAAAAATATCGAAAATTATGCATCACATGACCAAATTTGATAAATTAAAATTTTTAAAAAATTACACCTTAGATAAGCCGCCATCTTGAATATCTCAAAATGCCCAAGGATGCCAGAGTGGCATCAACTGGATTCTTAAACTAGACCTACTAAAGTACCGATGACCGTAAAATAACCTCTACTATACCTTACTTCCACCTTTTTTGACTGACACCCTGACTATTACTAATCCTAGCAATAATTATTTTTTTTAAGCCAGTAAAATTAAACGAAGGGGACTGTCGTTAATTTTGTGGAAATTTAACTGAACGCCACATATATTGTGGGTCATAACCTACTGATGAACAGTTAGTTACCATTGCCGCAAACTCAAAAATGAAGTTTTAAAGCTAGGAGACATCAAAGATGGCATTTTTTCTTACCAGCGACCAGGTTATGTAAGTAACATTAAATCTTGCCGAACGAGAACTTCGAGAACCCGTTATGCGAAGTAATACAAACAATCCTCAAGGAAAGGAAACCACCAAATATTAAAATGTCTGCAAATTATCGAACGCTCAACTCTATTTAACGAGATCAAGACCTGGGGGTCATATTTGACCGTACTTCGAAATTGGCAGAAACATATGAAGGTTAAAATACACAAAGCATGTGCGGCCTTCTGATGTAGAAGGAGAGCCACTGATGCGTTTACTTTAGTTCTGTCAGCAGTCATAAAAATGAGTAGGCAGACCCTTCTTAACACACTAGACACGGAATGGAAGGGGTGGCGCCCCGACCCAGCCGGGTGTAGTAACCTAACTGTCAAAGGGAGTAAAAAAAATGATGAAAATAATATATTTCAGCTGGTTTGGCCTTTTAATATATTAAATTTAAAAAGAATTTCATATATATATATATATATATAGAATATTGCCAGACAAAATTCACTACTCCAAATTGTCACTACTCCAAATTGTTGCAAGGCGACCATTAAGTTGCATTAAAAAATGTTGTATTTTAATTACATTAGGAGAGCTGAATTTGTAAAACGTATAAAGAATTAATTAGTTCAAAAGCCAGACGAAAATTGCGACTCACACCCCAATAGATCATAAGTACAAATTCTAGTGAGTGCGAGCTGGATAACCTTATGTAGAGGCACGAGTTCGAGAGAGCGAGTATATGGCGTGTCCATAGTCATGGAA
The DNA here is from genome assembly GCA_936432065.2 of Rutpela maculata. Lineage (NCBI taxonomy): Eukaryota > Metazoa > Arthropoda > Insecta > Coleoptera > Cerambycidae > Rutpela > Rutpela maculata. Next base: position 36,607,937 of record OW386285.2, on the reverse strand, counting down.
TGTATTTTATTGATGATCTTTCGGGGTATTCGAGTCGCAATTTTTGTCTGGCTTTTGAATAAATTCATCCTTTAGATGTATTTTTAAACACATTCAGCACTGCTACTGTAAATAAAATGCAACAATTTTGATGCAACTTGATGGTCGTCTTGCAACAGTTGTGGGGAATGGAGAATTTTGTCTGACAATATATTATTTTCATCATTTTTTTACTCCCTTTTACAGTTAGGGGGCTGTGCCAGACTTTCCATTCCGTGTCTAATGTGTCAAGAAGGGTATGCTTTCTCATGCTTATGACTGCTGAAGTAACTAAAGTAAATGCATCGCTGACTCTTCTTCTGGCAATGTCACAGAGCACTCGGCAGATTCTGAGATTTTTCACCCAGGTTCTCCTTCTGGCTGCATTATGCTGTGATAAAACCCGTGCTTTGTTACGCAGCCATTGTCTGACGGTCCAGCCGAAGAACAGCAGCAACCCAACCAGAGCATGTTCAAAGACAGGCATGCTTCTATGTTACTGGTGCAATGAAAATAACACCAACAGCTGCAATGAAGGCTATACTCGGTATTCCCCCTTTGAACCTATTCATAAAGGAGGTGGAGTTGAGGACTGCACTGAGATTGCAACCTGTAGGCCAATCTCCTATACACAATTTTAAAAAGATCAGATGGAACGCGTCCGAAAAAGATGAGCCAGACGTGTCAATCTACACCGATGTTAAAAAATTGAATGAGGATCAGGAGCTAGGGTCTACTCAAAAGAACTAGATCTGCACTCGACAATACCGCTTGGCATATATTCCAGTATACTTCAGGAGGAACTAGTGAGAAATCAAACGCAAACGTTAGTGGTAAAACAGCTGTAGGACAGACTCTGGGCTGGTTCTGCAAATTAGAAATGCCTTAGAAGTACTCGCACAAAATAATAGTGTCTAGGTGAAAGGACAAGATGAAATTCAGGGTATCGAGGAAGCGGATACTTCGGTCCACAGGTGATCTGAGAATATCCTGTATGGTCTGCAACCTACAATAGTGTTTTTGAATTCAATTCACAGTTAAAAAACTATATATTTAAACGCAAAAACTGATGGAGTAATCTACGCAGCTGCAGATATAGCACAACGGCTATGGTTACACTCGTAAGCTAGGCAAACACTGTCGCCAGATATCCAGGAATAATTTACGCATTTAACAGGACACTACAGACTAAACAAACACCTTAATACTGGGTGTTATAGATAACAAGTGTAGAGGATATAATCTGGATGATGAGACTGCCGAGCATGTGCTGTATCACTGTCCTGCTCTCTCAACGAAAAGAGGATCCATACTGGGGCACTGAGTTTTCTGACCCAGTACGATCAGCACAGGCGGCGCCTCTTCGGGCCTTCTCCTCAACAAGTATTGGTTGGCATGAGGAATGAGAGACTCGGTGGGTATGCTGTCACCTACGGGGACAATTCATAAGCCTGATTGCACGTGAGCATCAGCCCACCTCCCTGAAAACAATTCCGAATCCATTACGATTACGCTCCATTCAATCAACAAGGTTTTAATATGAGACCCTATGGAGACGCACCGGCCTCCATTTTTAATTTTAATAAAATTTTAATGGTTTAAAATGAATTCGAAGTTCAATTCAATTCTAGTCGCAACACGATTATATTTTTTCTGTTATTTGGGAAGAAAAAACTGCTTTTGTTTCCAATGTAATGTTATGCAATAGTTTAATATTACTTTTATTTTGAGCAATAGCAATTTTATTGAAGTATATTTACTTCCGATTTAGGACTTTGGTTTGTGGGAATAATAAGTTCTGGTAATACATTTGCAATTTTGGATTATTTTCCTTTACTAGGACCCTAAAACCTCTAGTTGTGCCAAATTTATAATATCAACGTCGTCCGGGAGTAGCCAAGATTTTTGGACAAACAAACATACATTTAATCTTATATACCGGATGATTTTTTGGAAACGAGCCACTCTTAATAACTCGAGAACCGTTCAAGAATCTTGTATGCAGTAACCGGCATTTTCTTGAATGTCAAGGGGGGCACGTTTTAATGGGAAGAAGTGTGATCCAAAATCCACATTCTCACCCCCAGCCACCTTAATTTTATAATTTTAAATGGCATCCTAATTTTTCTTCATGGATTTCTAATTGCAGATCTTCTTTGAAATGCAATCGTAAAAAGAAAATGTGACTTTGAAGGGAAATTTTTTTGAAATAAATGCAAAAAACGGAATTTTTATAAAAAAGTGATAGCTTAAAAATTCGTTGGCCATAAAAATCTAGGCAATGTGATGTTATTGCTTGCATTTGGAAGGCGCACTTTGATAATTGTCGGCACGTTAAAAACAATTCCCATCACCCTAAACTGTTCCCACCTGTTTCTCCTTAGAAAAGTTGTGTGGCAGCGCCCGGCTCAATGTAAAGATATTGTTCATCAGTGTGTTTCATTTGTTCGTTATCATTATGGTTTAAATTGTATTATGAAATATACTGAAATTATTGAATATCAAAGAAGAGCTAAAAATGCATTTCAGAAAGAAATTAATATTAACATATTAAACTTCTAACAACAAATTTCAATCAAAATAATATCACAGTCAAATGTGCGGATGCAGATGCTGATTATTTAATTGTAAAAGCTGCTATTGATTGCTCAGCTGATATGTGTAACCCTGTTATAGTTGTTGGTCAAAATACAGACTTAATAACGTTACTTATTGAGCATTGCAAAACAAAAAATTTATAACGAATATCTGCAAATTACGTTCAGAACTAAGTGAAAATGTAGTAAAAAATACTCTATTTGCACATGCCATATTTGGATGCGATACCACCTCTGCATTCTATAAAAATGGCAAAAAACAGTATTTTCAGTTTTAGAAAATAATACTCTTTCAAAATGTTGCTTCTTTACTTTTTCCTAAAGTGTCATGCGTGCGGGCTATTACCGATTAAAGGAAAAAAGTGCCTAATTTCAACATGGCGGCGCATTTTTTCTTTATTTCTGTACGGCGAATTTCTTGGGATTTTCAGTCAGAGACTCCTGGATAGCCATAAAATACAATCCTGAAGAAATCAGCTTGTTACAAATTTGTTCCGGGTCAACTTTTAATTTTATTGTACTAATATGATTATTACGGCTCGAAAGTGGTTCAACGACAGGTTCCCAAATAGATGGATCGGACGAAGAGTGGTCAGCAAAATCTCGTGCTTAACCAGCCCGCCCAGATTTCTTTCTTTGTGTACAACACCCTGCCCGTGGATCACAACTTTTTCCATTAAAATGTGACTCCCTTAATATCCAAGAAAATGCCGTTACAGCATTCAAAAATCTTGAACGATTCTCGAGTTATTAAAAGTGGCTCTTTTTCAAAAAATCACTCGGTATAGTATAGATTAGTTCCTTTTCATTGTCTACTTGATTGGTCATTATTGCTAATTTTTGAATAATACTCATCGTCTGAATATGATTAAAAGCTTACGTTTGCGAAAACTCGTTCAGTATTAATAATAGATAACAATGTAACTCAAAGCTTTGCCAGATCCTTTCCAACTCACGCCATCACCACGCTACTGATTATTAAATGACGCCAATTTCAGATATCTGCAATTGATTTACAGATACCATGTTATTCAATTTCAGCTATCTATAATTATATCTATTGAATTTAACCAAACAGATATATTATTACCAGACAAGAATCTTTAATAATTATCACGGAAAAATATTGCTGTAAACAATACGTTTCATGATACCCTAAACGCAAATATCACAGAAAAAATTGTATACAGCCTAGCAGTTTTTTGTGTATGTATATCAGCCACGGTATTCACGACGTTCTATACTATGGTCCAGCAGTTCACTGTTCTAGACATATTCATACTATTTATGTATACTTACTTGTCTTGTTCCTTTGAAATTTTTTAAAAGGTTTTACAAAATAAAGTAACATATTTGAACCTTATTTTTTAATAATAAGTGATATATATTCTCTAAGAAAAAGATGTTAAGTGACAAAATTCTACATAGAGTGGAACATATTAGCATAACACCCGTAATAATCAAATGCATTACTCTTAAAGTATGGTCATAATATTTTCTTAGGTTAATTATCAAGTGAAGTTTTTCAGGTCAAAATCACACTAGTTGTTAAGTGAGAAATTCTACGAAGAGTGGTACATACTAGCATAACGACAATTAAATGATATAGCTAATATTCAATTAATATATGTGATTAAATTTCTCAGTGCAAAGAAGTGAAAAAAAAAGGGTGACGAGGACCGTTGTCAAGTGAAAAAATTCTACATAGAGTGAAACATATTAGCATAACAAATCAAAAAATCAAATGCATTAATCTTAAAGTATGGTAATAATATTTTCTTAGGTAAATTATCATGTTATGTTTTTCAGATCAAAATTGCGCTTGTTGATAAGTGAAAAATTCAACATTAAATTCTACACTAAAAATAGGGAGACCAGGTTACACATGGAAAACAACCGAGAGGATCATGAACAAACTGGAAAAGGACCAAACATACTGAGAAAGAAAAACGAGGGAAAAAGATGAATTCCACAAAGAAATCGCAGTGATATATACTCTACCAGAACCAAAAACCGAGGAATTAGAAGATTAAGAAGAGGAAGAAGACTTGTAGAAGCAGAAATACAAAAAGAGGAGCACAAACATTCCACATCATGACACAATGCGGCCACGCATTCCCCAAAATATCTAATAATAATAATAATAATAATAATAATGTTTATTTCCCAATAATATCACAATAGTGGAATGTAAGATATACTTACAAAATAGTACACAACATAAATAAAATAATACACAACATAAATATAAATAAATGTTAAACAAACATTTCTTGATTACTCACCGAAGTATTTAACAAATACTTGTTGGTGAGATAAAGATCTCATTCCATAAGTGTGAAAACTTAGTAGTGGCATTCAGTAGCAAATAATAAATATATAATATACCTAATATTCCTTATACGTATCTACATATATATACTCTACCAGAAGCAGAAACGGAGGAATTAGAAGACTCAGACAAAAAAGAGTAGCATAAACATTAAATATCACGAACACAATGCGGAACCGCATTTCACGAACACCTACACTGCCCATCCCCCACTCCTGTACCATGCGTCATGTGATTCCCGTGCTGACAAATCCAACCCAATATCGGAAACCGAGGAATCAGAAGACTCAGAAAAAGGAAGACTAGAAGAAGCAGAAACATAAAAAGAGGAGCATAAACACTCCATATCACGACACAACGCGGCAAATATTTCACAAGAAGACTTAGAAGAGGCAGAAGTCCAGAACCAAAAACACAAAAAGGAGCTTAAACGCTCTCTAACGACACAATGCGGTAACGCATCTCACAAATACCTACGCCTCCCATCCCATCCCACATTCGGCCACATTAATTTACCATGCGCCATGTGGCTCTCGCTGCTGGCAACAAGCATGACCCTAAACCAACCCAGCGTGGACGTAGCAGGCCCAGCTGTACACCTGGGAGTGGCAGCAATGCCTACCGCACGCTGGTAAATCAATCAATTAATCAATTAAATCTAATAAATTACAGATGAAGATATCAAAGAGAGATTATAATATTAAATTTTAAGGTATAGATCATGAAAAAATGGAAGCTTTGAAAATCATCATCACTTAGTTCCTGGTGCAATAGAATATGATGAAACTATTTTTTTTAAGATTCGACCAATAAAACGTCTACTTATTGCTACCAATGAGTTCACTTTTCTCTGACTAATATGGGAATTCTCAATCGTTGCCAGCACCACAGAAAACTCATTTTGTTCGTTCACAACATTATTCTTCCACTTTTTTTATATTCTGATTAAAACTGATTTTTGTACCTCCGTTTCGAAATGTTCCAGTCCATTCTCAGTGTAGGAAACTTGATATATTATGTTTTATATCTAAATAAAGTGATTAGAACTGTCTCCAGCTTGTTCCTATTTTTTTTCCAATTGAGGCCTTTTTTCGCCTCTGTCGACTGGCCAAAGAGTACTTTTGTAATAAGAAATGCGGGGCTAACATGCGCAAGCATATTTATCGAACTTGGTGGACTTGTAGCTTGAGACAAAGTCACCGCAAGTCCATGCAAATTAGACTTTTTAGGAGACAAAATTCATATACAAATTATATTTGGGCTATGTATAGTTCATGGGAGTAGAATTAAGGATCCGAAGAGTTCCCACCTTATCCGTTGATGGAAACACCTTTTTGGGGCGAAAAACCACCCCCAGATGGGACTTACGTTATTTTCATTTTTCTTCGGATCCGTCATTCCCACGAAAAACAGGTATAGGAACAAAAATATTCTTCATTAATTTCTACACAAAAAAAGTTCTATGGTAGATTTACGTACTCCCCACCGTTTTCTCCCTATCAACGTTCATAGTGGGGTAGTTTGGAGGATTCATCTTGTACTATTCTTTTTTTTTATTATTTTTGTTGAATTTTCTCGCTTTTTTCGAGGATACGTACTTTATAATATGACCTCGTTTTCACAACACCCATGAGGTAGACGTCTCGGTGCGTTTTTTTGTAAGTGGTTTCCCCTGTAGGCCTATTCCACTGCCGCCATTGTCGGTTTCAGTCGTCGATAGGGTGTTCTTCAATCAACGAATCTTCGCTAGGTGAATTTAAGCAGCCTTGTCCGTGACAGTTGGAGCACATGGTTGAGCAGCGCAATCCTATTTTTACACACCCGCATCATTTCCCGCAACCCATCCTGCAGTTGCAAGATATAAGTTGTAGAACGGAAGACGGTGTAAAAATTTTTTCTTCCACCCCCATTGTGTTGAATCAAGGTTTATTCCTCTCCATAACTGAATTTGGTGAAAAACCCTATAAGCATGCTGATGAGAAGCGGCAGACGTTGACGGTAGTCTCGATAATAGTACAGCGTAACTTGATTTCCCAACCAATTTATTGGATGTGAGAAATCTATGTCCATTTAAAGATTTCTCTTTCTTTGGAGCTTTATATAACGCCATCGTGAAACGCTCTCCAGCAGTTGCGACTTCTTCTTTTGTTGATTGATATAGGCACAATGTCATCCAAATCTCTTCTGTTATTAAGTATAGTTACAGTTCGTGCTTTGCCTTTACCAAACAAAGCAGAAGTAGGGTCGCAACCACTAAATGTATGTGCAAACAGCACAGTTTCCTTACAGTTTCTCAAGACATCCGAGGACTGTAAATCGCGAGAACTGTATATCCTCTCCTTTATGTTTCCCTGGGATTCTCTAAAAAGTCGAATATCTTTATGTTGAGGAGAAAGGGTTATAATGAGCACGAGAAAATCGACGTCTTGTCCAACGATGAAAACTGTCTCATACTGCTGACATTTCTCGATCGTAGTTTGCACGATGAGCAAGTCGGCATCATCTTCCGCAATGAGCGTATTAATTCCTTCCTCTGTGAACCTTTGGGCGAGCTGCGAAATGAAGCGAAATGAAACGTTCCTTATTGTGGTGATTGCTGAGAAATTTTTTTGGGCGAAAAGAAATAATAAATATTAAAATTATGAAGTACACGTTGTGGATAAAAGCGAGAAAATTCAACAAAAATAATAAAAAAGAAGAAAAGTACAAGATAATCTTGTAGAGGAAAATCCGCTCTTCAAGTTTCATTATAACCATTTTTGACGTCAAAGTAGCCGTTCAGAGATATTCGCTGTGAAAAATCGCGTACCACCGATTTTTCGCCAAGCGCTCCAAACTACCCCCTACTATGAACATCGATAGCGAGAAAACGGCGAGGAGTACGCAAATTAACCATAGAACTTTTTTTGTGTAGAATTTAAAGACGAATATTTTTGTTCCTATACCTGTTTTTCGTGGGAATGACGGATTCGAAGAAAAATGAGAATAATCCTAACTAACTCCTGTCTAGGAGTGGTTTTTCGCCCCAAAAGGGTGTTTCCATCAACGGGTAAGGTGGGAACTTTTCGCATCCTTACTTCTACCCTTATGAACTATGCACAGCCCAAATATAATTTGTATATGATTTTTTTCTTCTATTCGCTATTTTTTCGTCTAATTCGCGTGGACTAACAAGCAACTTTTAATTTACAGCCACAAGAGTATCAAATATTTATATTTGTAATTTGTATATAACTTTTAAACAATTAAATCACAACCAATTTATTTATAGGTGACATCAAATTGATGTTATCAGCCAGCGTGAAGGAACAACAATGCAAACGCCTGTGTAATATCCTACAGATGTGTGTGAAAACACAAAGAAAGATTTTCAGTTGGGATAAATTGGCCTCTACAACACAGGAAATTAATTTTCATGGCTGGAGTTAAAACTGATCTCGTGGAACGTGCGGATGAGAACCCACATCAAGAAACAAGGATGTGAATGACTGGGGAGAGTGACGAAATACGAATGAATGATTAAAGCACATTATTCAAGTGAAACTATAACACAACCTGGTTAAAGTATAATAGTAGTTTTGATCATGACGTACTCTACTTTTATATTTACGGTGAAACAAACGCTGTGGGCTACAATGTATAAATTGTAGACCAGCGTCATAACTACAAAATGCACTAATACTATTATTCCGAGAAAAAATGGTTGAGTTTTTTTTAAGTTTCTCGCGTCCGTTCAAAGTTTTGAAAAATATCCAAACACAGTTTTGTAGAGCTTGGAGTTCTTTATAACTTTGGTCTTTTTACTTTTTTCGTAAAATAAATTAGAGGAATATAGAGGTGACGTCAATGATCCATTAAAAAACAAAGATCCAAATATCCAGTGAGACTCTCTAACAGAGAATATCACACGAGCAATAACGGAAACATGAAGCGAGGTACGTATGTACCATTACGTTAGGTCGGGTCGTTGAGTGAAAAGTCCTATGAGGTTAGGGGATTTAATAATTTTATTACTGTTCATATAATGTTTAATTTTGTAGTTTGTCAGTTATGGTCAAATATGCCCTATTTGACGACCAAAATACTTAAAGATACTCTGCAGAATAAACTTAGTTACTTATTTATTTACTTACTTAGTAAATATAAATCGTTATCTACTAGTTGTTATCAATGCGTATTTATTACAACTAACGTCGATTTTGTAAAAATGTTCTGATGGCCAATTTCTCAAAAAACGACCGATAGAAATGTCTGCCAACTACAGTACAGTACTGTACACGTCAAAACAAACATTTTGCGCCAAATTTGGTCCGGTAACTAAATTTTTTTTTTCTGTTTCCGGTTACCGCGCGCGCCGACCGGAAGTTTCGTCTGCCAGCGTAATTGGGGTATGTGAAGTACATATACTAACTACTTATGCGGGCAGATATCGATACTCATTCGATTAAAAAATAAATGTCCCCCCTCCCTATCCCCCTACCATACCAAAAAGTTCCAGAGAGAAAAACATTTTGTACTTATATGGTCTCTTCGATTACCGACTGGCAGACGGTAACCATTCGTCGTCGAATTTGCACGCTATTTCCTAGAATATGACGCTGTTTTCAAACTGTCAACGCTATATGACTGACCACCACAAGCACTCGCAGTCATCTTCCTTGTAGCTAAGGTAACTCGCTCATAGTCTATAATTTAATATAAAGTACTACTAGTACTAGTAAAAAAGTAACGCAGGTATAGAAATTTAATACTTTCCAAAAGTATTAGAATATCACGAAAAAAAAGAGATTGGTAATTTATATTTCTACTTACTGGCGTACAATAAATTGCTCGAAAAAAAATGGTATAGAAGAATAGTATGTTGCAGATAGTATACCTCTATGAGCATAAAGTTTTGTTGTAAATAGGAACTATTACTAGTAAAGTTAATATATCAGCTTGTTAGACGGCAAAAGGTTAATTTAGATACATGTGAAGATGCACTTACATTGTCCTCTGGGCTGATGTGCAAGAGACTCTCATTCGTGATGGCATTGGAACCATTCATCCACCTCACAGTGGCTGCCGGTCGAGCTCCGAGCACATCACAAGTGAGCATTACATTCGTCCCTTGAACAACGTGATTATTCACTCCGGATAATGTTATGTTTGTCGGCCTCACTGAAAACAAAACGATCTATTATTTTATTTATTTGCAAATATTGTAATGAATCTGGTTCATAATTATTTTATTTCAAATAATTTTTGCGGGACATCATAACAGATTTTTAATATATTTAGGAAATGCGTAGAAGAACCACAACAATGAAATACACGTTAATTACACAGGTCCTCATAAAATATATTTTTTAAATTTATATTCATTAATTAGTCCATTGCATTTAGACTTTTGTTTCAAAAATTCTCTGAACTCGCTGATTTGAGAGGATATTCTCAAAAACGGTAGAAATGATAATCCGAAAAGTTTTCAGAATTAACCCTTGTGCAATTTTTTTATTTAACAAATTAGGTCCACAAATACGGATTTTTGTAAATAATTTTATTTAATTTTTCGGAAAATGGTAAGAGGACAAAAAGAAAGGGAAAAATTTTAAACAGAAAATGTATGTTATTTTTTTTTTTTTTTTTTTTCATTTGAACAAGACTGTGGTCCATTTGCTGAGAATGCTTCTGTATGTCATTCACTTACGAGAGATTCACCCATTTGGGTATTGTTGGTAATCATGTAGTGGTTGAAAAAAATTGAGTGATGGTCTGTGCGAGTGGCCATTTTGAAAAATGGACGCCATCTTTTATGCTTATTGAAAATGCACTGCATACGCATGTGAGATGTCATTTTACATGTTTTTAAGAGTGCTGAACACGTTGAAGACATTAAAAAAAATGTAATATGGAAATAATATGGAAAGTAAGATTAAAACGATAATGAGTTTCATTACAGATAACGAAAATCCATTTTTCTCCAGAGGCAAAAGAACTGAGACATTATTACGGAACAGACAGTTGAAGATGCTGAGAAAAATAAGTTACTTCAGGTTTTCACCATAGGAAATGAAGCGTATGAAACATTTAGGAAAGACAGATTCATTGATAAGAAAGCTAATATTTTAGATACCATCCATAGGACGAATTTACCACCAATTAGTAGCATTCTCAAAGAGAAACAGACTGTAAAAACCAAGGCATCTAAAAAAACAAGCTATGGCTCAACTGGCTAGAGAGAGAGAGAGAAGGGTTACCCTATTAATAAACTGTTAAAAGATGAGAGTGTTGACAATTTTTTTCTTTTTGATGAAAACGGATTGTTTACAAAGCAAGAAGAGCACACTATCTTCGGAGCTTGAAAAGGTATTAACCGAAATAGATGGCAGTTCAGCAAACTTATCAAATCTTACAAATAGTTATATTGTGGATTTCAAAAGATTTCTCTAAAAGAATAGAAAACATTTGGAGATTTCTACAATAAAAATCAAAATTCTGAGATAAAAGCTAGAATGCTGATATAGGTAGTCGTTTTCCCATAATTTTGCATATTTTCGGTTTTGGAATAATATTCACTGCTGGTATATATTTCACAGGATCAGTTTCAAGTATTTAAAAAATAAATGGGATAGCTACATAGGTAGTTTATTTACTACATACTCTAGTAATGATAAGGTCAATAATATCGATGTTTCTGTAGAAGATTGGAATCATTTTTTCGTGGGTATCGTCAATGAAAAAATAGCTAATTATAATCAAAATTACATACTGTATACTTAGAATAATATACAATACACTTTATAAAGTACTACAGCCTTATTATACATTTTCAATTTTCTCAGTTATGTATATTATAACCAGATAATTTTTAAAAAAATTATTGTAAAATAATTGCTGCCGTATCTCAACTAGCATCAAAGTAACACTAACCATTACGTGACAACCACTAGATTTACGACTCTGATATAGAAACAACTTGATTTGATAAAATCTACAGTCGCTGCCTCGTAGCTTCTACCAGTAATGATTACTTTATAGTTATGTGACTTCTAGGTAGCTTTTACGGTACATGGAAACGTCATAGTTACCAGTGGGGCGGCCTTAGAGTTTTTAGAACTTGAAAGTGGCAAACAATGGTTGCAGCAACTGACTCATGTTACCGAAATATTACTTTAAAGTTGCAATCACTTTCAAGTAACTTGGTAGTTGCCGCGACTGGGAACCTTCACTTTTTCTCTAGTTTTTTTTATAAAAAAATGTACATACAACAAATCATATTACAACATGCGACAAGTGACAGGTTTATAAATGCGAAATTAGTTAGATACCAGGAAGAAGTTAAAATTAACGCCAAGGTGTTCGAAATCAACGTCTGGAACAATGTAACTATGAAGTGACAGTGGAAACTTTAAACAAGCAATTTATGATAGTCATAACTTTACTGCGACTTTAAAGTGACGCTACAGTTCCACTTGGTGCTTTGCAATAAATATAACTTTAAATTCACATATTTGCAGTTCTCGTCACGGTCGTCAAGCAGCAATTACTTTCAAATACTAAGAAGTGCTTAGTGAAAACGACTTCAATGTGATATTTTCTGAAATGCGCCATTTTGATGGCCAAATCTTACGACGCCATTATCACAAAACATGAACCATAACTTCATAAATGACTTAAAAATTAAATTTATCACTATGTCTGCGCCAAATATAATAAATTAATGGATACAAATTAATTTCAAGTTCCAAAGAACAATAAAAGAGAGGTTTTAGCACTAGGTTGTCAGATATTTTAAAGACAACATTTTAATTAAAAGATGTAAATTATAAAGGAGTGTGGTCAGAGTTGGACGTTTTATCACTATGTTTGTCAATAAATCGCATTCATTTTAATTAAGTTAGACCATTGGGAAACAGTACAAGTTTTGCACTTTAATATTCCTTTTCTAGTATTCTATTAATACTCCAGTCATTTTAGACAAAAATATGACATCTGATCTAACGAAATATATCCTTCATTTTTTTTTAAAATCGATTTATTTTGGTGTTTTAAAGAAAATATTAAAAATCAACAACGAGATCACTACGGCATAAAAAATTATTCAAGGTCAAAGTTCACAAAAAACGGTTTTTTGCGAATATCGCGCTTTATATGGCTCGGAGGCCAATTGAGGTTATTATGAAAACCAAAAATAATGAAATTCCGCACAAAAACGATCTCTTCCACTTTTTATGTACAACGAACGGTTTAGACAAAAATGTGCTTCGAAGTTTCCGCGCAAGGCATAATACATATTTTTTTATTTTGATTAAATTTTGGACTTAAAGTTTTTGGACAATTCTGAACAAGTTGAATTTCATTATCTTTGATTTTCATAATAGCCTCAATTGGCCTCCAAGCCATAGAAAGCGCGATATTCGCAAAAAACCGTTTTTGTGAAATTTGACCTTGAATAATTTCTTATGCCGTAGTGATCTCGTTGTCGATTTTTAATATTTTCTTTAAAACACCAAAATAAATCGATTTAAAAAAAAAATGAAGGATATATTTTGTTAGATCAGAAAAGTCTAATTTCACTGGATTATAAGTTTCTGAGCTAACGAAGTGAACAAGAATTATGTAGGAATGAAACATAAGTATAATAAAATCAGTTGCAAGACAAATCAGGTAAACATTTATTTAAAATAGTACGTGGAGTGGAGAATAAAGTTCTATAAGAGTCGCAGCTCCATGCTACGACGTCGCTGCTACCACAACGTCGTTGGAACGTAGCCGGGGAAGTTACATAAAGTGGCCGGAATGTTGCTATCACCCAAATATAATTCCCCATTTTGGTTGAAGGCACGTAATGGGAACGTTCCTATTATATTTCTGTTACTAGTAAAACACATTTTAAAATGCCTAACAGCCATCGCTACGTTCGAGGAACTAATTATAGTATGAGAAATAGAGTAATTTGATTTGATTTAACTACATTTTGGTTTATTATACGTGCATTAAGCTAGCATTTCATAATTTCTCTTGATGAAAGATATGACATTAAATCAAATGAAATAAGTATATCCATTCAGTGCAGCTCCAAATACCCACTAGCGAGTTTGTAGAAATGCTTTGCAGTAACGTGTAATTATTTATGTCATGTTTTATTACTCATATTTCCTACCGAGGACAACACAATCCTCTAATGTAATCACATTGACAATTTTATACGAAATATGCCATACAACAACGTTTCTAACACAAACAAGCAACCAAACGGCTTTTACACTAGCATTCATGTTATAAATTAATATTGCCTCTAAGGTAGCATAACGGATTCAAATTAATACTGCTTGGCTAAGTACACAAATGAAATGCCCAATCAAACATTGAATTTGTAATTAACAAACTATCAATTGAATGAGCGAATAGTAGTTCGAAAAACACAAGCTGGAATCATTAGTTCGATGAATTTAGTTGTGCAACAATGTGTTTGCATGCTTAAAACTACAAATCGACGCTGTTGGACAAGCTGATCCGTTTTAAGGATTCAGCCATGCGAATGAGATGAACTTAATTGAGCGATAGCAGCAGTTGTAAAGAATCTATCTGTACTAAAAATACTTTAAAATAGACTAGTTTCGTCTTTAGTAAACTCCTAAGAGTTATATACCATATCTTTTCATATTTTTTTCTTATCTGTTCGTATTTAGTATATTAATTGAACATTTTCTAAGAAGTAGTATTTTCATATGATTATTTTCTCGAAGGTGAAAAAAAAAGTAAAGATAATACACTTGGTCGTGGAGAGTGCAGCACTGCTAGCAGCATACATGCTGAAAACAAGCGGATACGGAATCATTCGAACTGTTGGAAATATTATCCTTGCCCCTTAAAGTTAGGCAACACAATTTTGTCAAGATGTTCCGATTATTATTACAAATTGTACAAAAACTTCTTGCCGCACGGCGTGTGACAAAGTGACACTTTCAGTAGTCATTTTGAAGTTAGAAAATTTGGCTTTCAACACAATCCTAGAAAAAAATTAATTTTAAAACTAAAGTGTATTTTGAACATTTTTGCAAATACACTTGCATTTTTTTAGTCATTTTTCGCGCCATTCTCGTCTTTCAGCTATAAAATTAAATAGACCGTTTGTTATTTATTTATTTTTAGAAATGTTCCTCTCTCTAAATTTAGTTGTATACATTTGCATTTTATCTTTGGCTATTTAGGCAGCGCCTGCGTCCAATAAGCGTGACAAGACGTACAAAAATGCCTATTTATTTTTTATTTCGTGGTTTTTGCAATAACGCAGGGTCGGACAATCTCAAAAAAGACAGACTATTATTACGTACCCCCGCCTTGAACATGAAGATATTTTCATGTCTAAGAAAATTAATAGTTTTTCCAAATTTATGTAAATTAGCCTATTATAACAAATCTTGACCGTATACTCCGTCCATGAATCCGATAATTTCTAATTCAGAGATTGAAAGAAAACGAAAAAATTTGCAGACATTTCAACTTGCAAAAAAGCGTTTCT
Organism: Rutpela maculata; assembly: GCA_936432065.2. NCBI lineage: Eukaryota > Metazoa > Arthropoda > Insecta > Coleoptera > Cerambycidae > Rutpela > Rutpela maculata. The sequence continues at coordinate 36,592,483 of OW386285.2, read as the reverse complement.
TGGGTTAGATTACAATTAGGCTTTTCAAAACGAGGCGATCACAAGGAGAGATAACAAAGGGAAGTAAATGGAATTAAAACATAAGAAGGAACAAAATAATTAAACAAACCAGAACAATTTCTCATTTTCGTTAACTGTCGAGAGTGAAAGCCGACTTAAACCATTTATTTTAACACCAGACATCAGCATTTTCTTTTAACACAATTTTCTAATTTTATTATTATCCGAGATAGCTGAACTGTAGTAAAGCGTAATAGCTTGACTAATTAATAAGAAAGAAAGCCAATTATAAAAAAAAAAGGAATTTACAGAATTTCTCATATTCAAAGCCATGATTGGGAAATCTCCGATAATGTCCTCTACACCGAAGAAATTACTATGTGGATACAAAATATTTAAATATTTCTTTCGTTTTTTGCATAATAAATAATACAAATATTTATTCGTTACTCACTCTATTCTCTTAAGACATTAACCCATATACTACGTGAAGCTACAATCTGGAAAACAATGTAAAAGTGAAAATTGGATTCTAGATTGTTTGAAGGAAGGTGAGCTTGTACTCACTTACACTCAAGTCTCATGGGTGAACCCATTCTGCAATCTGCAACCCCCGCAAGTAGCAACATAACTGCCCAACCTCCCATTCCTTAAACCAACCAACACTTTAGTCCAGTCAAAATGACCAAAATCTCTAAGTTGAGTGCTAATGAATGCATTTTGATGAAACCTTGTGCAATGTATTTGTAATCACGTTAATAAAAAAGTTAAAAAAAAGATTAGAGTAGGAAATGATCGGAAGGGGTGTTTTCTACCCCTTTTAGCACGGGTTCCGTAACTTGTAGAATTAGGTAAAAAATGAAAAAAAAACAGTAATTTACCTTTTTTTGTCCCAAAATAAGATGTTTTTACTCTTACGAGTTTTTTCAAAAAATGCATATTTTCCGAGATGTGGACACTCGAAAATTCCTAAAAGTGGGGTAGGGGAAATGTAAAAGTTGACAAAAATTTTGAAAAAATTCAAGTGAAATATAAAACTTTTTTTTATTTGCAACTTTTCTGTAAAGTGCGTTTTCACCGAGTTTTCCGGAAAAACATGAAAAACTACCCATTTCGTTGAAATTGTAGCGCTTCAAAAACATGTAATTTAAAAATTTGACATAACTGGCCATAACTTGCTAATTTTTCGAATTACAGGCAGTTTTTCACGATAAATAATGTACAACATTTTTTTCACATTTTCAATTTAAAAATTATATTGAACTTTAAAAAATGGTATAACTATATAGGTTTCATATTTTTGTATAATAATATATAAATCACACTCGTTTTTCGAATTTTCATGTATTTTTAATGTGCAAAAAATGTAGTACATTATTTATCGTGAAAAACTGCCTGTAACTCGGAAAATTGGCAAGTTAAAAAAAAATTCCAAGAGACAAAAAATGTTTAGAACGCCTCAATGCATACGTCTGAATTTTTTCAAATTTTTAAATTACGTATTTTTAAAGCGCTACAATATCAAAATTTTTCATGTTTTTCCGGAAAAACTCGGTGAAAACGTACTTTAAAGAAAAGTTGCAAATAAAAAAAAGTCTTGTATTTCGATGATACATTCACCTGAATTTTTTCAGATTTTTTTTCAACTTTTACATTTCCGCTCCCCCACTTTTAGGAATTTTCGAGTGGCCATATCTCGAAAAATATGCATTTTTCGAAAAAATTCACAAGAGTAAAAACATCTTATTTTGGGACAAAAAAGGTAAATGTATTGTTTTTTTAATTTTTGACCTAATTCTACAAGTTACGGAACCCATGATAAGGGGTGTTTTCTACCCTTTCGGATCATTTCCTACACTAACTTTTTTTAAACTTTTTTATTAACGTCATTAAAAATACATTGCACAAGGTTTCATCAAAATCCATTCAGTAGCACTCAACTTAGAGGTGAAACCCCCGTTGACTGGACTACTTGCGATGTACTTGATAACAAAGCCCGGCGGGATACCACATATACTCGTCATACTAGGTCAGGAGTTCCTCAGCTAATATCGAATGAAATCGAATTCCATACTTACAACCACCCAGATAACAGACCAACAAAAGTAGTCATAAAATACATACCGACCGACGTACAGACCCAATCAATATTAAACAACCTCCACAAAATGAATATTTACCCACAAAAAATAGTGAGACTAACCAACTCTAAGATAGGGACCAAACAACCCTTCCTATTATCCTCGTTACACTGTGCAAAGAGGACGCTAACAGGATGTACGCCCTCAGGGAGCTCTGTTCCGTCAGAATCAGAGTTGAGGAGTACATCAGGCCGACGATCCCCCAATGCTATCGCTGCCAGAGGTTCGGAGTTGTGTAACCGCATCCCACACTGCGTGAGATGCGGGCAGAATCCGAAAATACCAACCCTATCAGGGAAATACTTAACTTTCTAAAAGTTTTTGATATAAAAGATCTAGTGCACAAACTCGGACATATGTTAACAAACTAAAAAACAGCCAGGACCCCACTGACAAGATCCTTGTAATTGTGGATTTCATCACATCCTTATTCAATTAAAGCCTATCCTACCCGAAGCAAATTATGTAAACCACTAACTTGGGCGACTGGGGAAAAAATAGAGACAAACCAAAGCCCTCGAAAAGAGCCTTTGGCAGTATACTAACCCTGGACCACAACAGATAAAATGTAAATCAGCTTCATCCCACCTCCTCCCCACTATACCATACCACTTAACCCTTACCAACACAAACATAGCAAACAGCAGCACCGTGCACGTTACAGCTCTTAGCAACCCAACAACCCAAAATAGTTAAATAGCCAAAACCCATAATGGCACAACCCAATCTGAAGACAACCTGACAGCCCCACATATTCAGCCAGCTCTCAGAAGCAAGTTATGGCATACGAATACACGACAACCCGTGATAAGTGCCAAAGAGGCGGAAGTCACATGCAGAGGCAAACACTACGGAATCCCCAGCACTGATACTCTTTTCGTTGAGAGACCAGAGCAGTGACATAACATATGCTCGGCAGTCTCGTCTACCAGATTACACTCTCTACTTTTAGATCTATAGCTCCCAACATATGAACGTATTGTTTGTTTAGTTTGTGTTCTGTTAGTAATCCTACAAAGGCAAGTAGATTATTTGTGGACATCCGAAGACACTGTTTGCCTTGGTTCCGATTGAGTTTGGCTGTGTCTGACGATGCTTAGACGATTTTAACAGTCCGCGTGGTATTTGAACCTATAGTTCTTTATCAGAGAACTTAAATTATAGAACACTTGTAGGTTCCAGACCATACATGGTGCTCTCAGATACCTTGACTAGAAAATCCACTTTCTTGTTACCCTAAATTCCATTGTCTCCTTTCACCTAGCAGAGTTGGACACTTTAATTTTGTGCAGGCACATCTAAGGCTTTTCTAATTTATAGCATCAGCCCAGAATCGGTCCTATAATAGTTTAGAGCAAACAAGGCTGCACTACTACGCACCGTTTTACCACTGACGTTTGCGTTACTGTCTTCGGTTATTGCTTGCAGAATTTCAAGTAGTTTCATCAGGAATACAGTAGTATATGTGGTTAATAGTATTGTCAAATATAGGTCTACTTCTTAGTAGACCCCAGCTACTGATTCAGAGTTCATTTTTGAACCATCGGTGTAGATTGTTATGTCCACCTCATCGTTTCCAAACTTGTTCAATCTCACTTCAAAGTTCTTGTTAAAATTATACATAAGAGGGATACGACTAGTCCCTATTCTTAGAAGAGGAACTAGTGCTGTTAATTATGTCTATGGAAATGTTTCAAATGTCCTTTATATACCATGAGATTGGAATCTCAAATCAGTCTTCAACGCCACCTTCTCTATAAACAAATGTAAAAAGGAGACGCAAAGTATAGTCTGTATTTCAACTGTAGGCGTAATTTTCATCGCATCGGTATCACAGAGGACATCCAACGTTTGAACATGCTCTAATTAAGTCCTTTAGTATTACTTTCGCTATCAAGCAATGGCTGCATAACAAAGTATGGGTCTTATTATATTATATATTATATAGGCAGAAATCTATGATAAAGATCAATGTGCCCAGGAATGCCTAAATAGAGGCACTCGAAGGCAAAGATCTTATATACTTTCAGATAGCCAGGCAGCATTAAAGGCTCTCAAGTCCTATACCTTTGAGTCAAAAATTGTCTGGGAATGCAGACAATCTCTCAAGCAACTGGCAAAAAAACAGCAAGGTTACCTTGATGTAGGTGTCAGGGAATGAGGGAATAGATGGATGATAGCCTGCAACGCTTTTTATGCCTAATGCATAAGAACCACTCACATGCGTACGGCAGCTAGTTTGTTTCGGAGAGCAAAAAGAGGAGTGAGTAATGGAGTAAACACAGACAACAATAGAGGGCGCCACTTGGTCAATAGTTAATTTAGAAATGAAATTCTGTCAGCCAAGAAACAAAATTTTAGCTGGCATATAACATGAGATTGAAAATACTGAAATTTTAACTAATATCTTTTTAACTATAGTACGTAAATATTCATTATGAAGTCTAAGCAAAGTTTGGATGAGTATCAAGAAATGAGAGCACTTAGACATGGACAACATTTATTAAAATTACCCAAATTGTATGTACAAAAAAAAAATTTAGGATTAATTACACTGGTGATTTGAAATATCAATTAAAGTACTCTAGTTATCTTGCTAGCATATGAACTTAAGTATGTAATAGGGTGCTTACCCTTCTCGCTAATAAATTTACTGTTTAAAAGTCTTTGCTAAAAGAGCTACTTATGTGAAGTTCAAAGTTGATAACAGAACTAGACTATCTTGTCCTACTATATTATAGCCTAATGCCTAAGCACCATGGTACCATGTGACTTTTACAGCGACATGCTTACAGAAATTCATTTGAGTACACTTGCAATCGAACTGAAGGTTCACAACTTATGACTCGATAAATGATCTAATATCGTAAAATAATTTAATTTAATTATTGTCACCAAAAAAATTTGCTAAATTGGTGGCTTAGAGCCATTGAAAATTAAGAAAGAAAAAACCTTGTAAATTCCGGCAGTCCGGCGAGATTCTAAGTCCTCCCTGATACCTAGAGCACATCTCTCAGCGCTTCAGTGTCTCCGTGCGACATCTCCCCACAAGATTCCAGTGAACAGCTGCTACTCCAGCATAGGTGTCCCCGAACTAACATGAATAAAATTTCATCACAGTGAGTGACAGGATGGCGCGGACCAAGACCAACTGAACAAGCCAGCACGAGGCGCTTCCAAGAGGATCAACATAACCAATAATAAAACCACGTGTTTTTTCCAGAACATTACCAGAACAAATCACTGGGGACATTCCAAACACTCTGCAATGCACAACTCAAATAAGAATTCCATTATGCAAATTCTAAATAAAAGCTTACCTCCGTAGAGAGCATTACCCAACAAAAAAAAACCGCCAACTTGAAGGTTCAGCTAAACACAGCTTCCTGAACACTCTGAACATTCGCGGCAAGAGCAGTACGAAAGGACACGCTAGGATATCATCCACAAATCCATGAAAATATCACTTTAGCTACGATGCCACCAAAATTCCTCCAAAAGAAAAGCGTGCCCGCAAGGCTTCGCGGTTTTCGCATGAAGGGCGTCTTTCGACCGTTCCCCCAGCGTTACCAACATAAAACTAGTTACAAAAAAAATTCCTCTACTACCTTGAGCAACAAAACGTGTTATACACAATTTTACGAACATAAGAGGAGTAAATTCCATAGACAAACTATCTAAACCCTATTAAATAAATGGATAAACTTAATTCAGTCAGTGAAATGACATCATCAAATTACCAATCTGAAGCAATTGCAGTAAGCAACACGCCACACCGTCAAATGCAAGTTGGTTGCCTACCTAGTCATGAAGACAAATAGTGGACTTTAGGCGGCTCTGAATCAATTTCAAATACTAAATTACTAGAAATTAGAGTTGTATCACTTTAAAATGCTACAAGCCTCGCAACAAAAGGGGCTGCAACCCAATTTTTTGGACCAGAGCCTTTCTGTGGCTTATCTAAGGGACACATAACGGAGGAGGTCCTAAAAAGGGGGAAAGGAACAAAAGAAGTCCTACTGGAGGAATACTCCAGGTCAAAGACAAGCGAAAAGGTTTATAACCTATTCAACAAAGAATCCCACAAAGCTTCTCGAACTTGAAAAGTCCGACTCAAGGCTGATCACAGGCCTTCTAACTGGCCATTGCCCATTGAGATATCATCTCAAGAACATGGGCATGGTAGTAGATGACAAATGCAGATACTGTGAAGCTGCAACTGAGACTGCGGAACATATACTTTGTGAATGCAAGGTACTAAACCGCATTAGGCTAAAGTACCTAGAACAGGCGAAATTAACGCCTGAAGACATAGGGAAATTAGATCCCAGGAAAATCGCAAGCTTTGCAAAAAGTCTTGGAATCCTGGGCAACAACTAGTTGCAGGGTAATTCACAAAAGACCTTTTAGGTCGAGGTGAACAAAGGCCAACCTAGGGCCAAGTGACCCCTTAAACAATTTACAATCAACCTACAATGGGTCTTATTACTGCAGTGTGTAGCCACAATGAAATCCTGGATGAAAAACTTCAGGACCTACTGACTGCTCTGCGATACTGCCTGAAGGCAAAATTGGAATTTCTTACGTAAGTATTTTTTGGAGAGACGATTTTTATTAACGGGATTAAAAATATATATTTCAATTAATTGAAGTATATTATGTATTTGTAACATTTCATACTTTGATATCAACTACATAAAGGAATTAAATGCAAAATTACTACCGAGAGCCTTTGAACTTTTTTCTTTTAGCATACCCGTTCTTAACTTTATCGATTCAGAAAGTGATCAAATACTGAGATTACAGAAGTTCTTATACTATTTTGTGTTCACGTCAAAATTTTTGCAGTACGAGACAAGAATGTCTGAAGGTCGTATCTAATATTCGTATCTTTATTTATACCGGTATATTTATAGTAGAATTAACACAGTTCAAAATGTAATGCGATGTTAACCTAAATATAATATTGTTTATATTATTTACGGTTTAAATGATGCTATATTTTGCCTATAAAATCTGTCTACAGAACTTCTCTAAGCAAAGTCTTCCATTAGTCCCGGCACAAAGTTGGCCAGCCATTTACATACATTTTAATTAGCAATGGTGCCAGTTCAGTACCTTGTGGAACATCCTACCATGTATTCCGCCATTTAGTGAATTTAATAATTTTTTCTACACTAATTTTCCACAATCTGTGTTAGTGATTGATATGATTTTATTAATCCCCGAATGATACATATCCCAAATGATTATTTTTTTTTATCATTTTCATAATCAATTGCGATTTGACTGACTGATTCAAAGAAAACGCATTGGTTAGGTTTCTTAACAGAGATGCGTCACGTCGGTCATTTTAAAAAAAATCTGACAGATACAGTGATCAAATTTTTAAAAAAACACAAATATGTCTACGCAAGTAGACTCAATTAAATTAAGTATTTATATACTAAAGTCTATTAGATTAATTCATCCGTAACAATCCGAGTCTCTGTAAATAACTGTTTTGAAACGTTCTACCCACCACAAGTTATCACAGCAGCCTTTGTGCCTCAGTACTATTACAACCCCGAATTCAAGCAACACCTAATATCTCCTTACGCGTAGTTAGCCTTTACGATTTCCCTAAAATTAATTCACATCCAACGTCAGATTTAAGTGAAGAATTGAAATTCTTGATGCTGAAACCAACCATAACAACCAACCCTAACATTTCCAAGTGGTTACGTGACTTTCCGCCTTTAGCATTTTTAGCGTCAATAAACAAGAATTATTTCTTTTTATAAATTCATAGAGTTTTATTTCGTTACTTTCCGTAATCATTGTTAGCCTAGATAACTTCCTTTAGCGTTATAAGAATCCACTTATTTAAATCCGAGGGCGGTAATGTCAAGTCAGACGGTGGAACGTGTGACACGGAATGCAAAGCCTACTCAAAGAAGAGGGTAATTCTAGAGCATGCCACCTTGCTACTTTAAGAATTTCGATTACACGGTCGCTTTAATTAAACCTGAAATACATTCAAACACTTGAGAACACGCCACGAACACTCGCCTGTGTGCCACTCCATATCCAAAACCACAATTTTTAATCTTCTCAAGGTGACTTTTGCTTGTTGGAGGATTCAAAGGAAATTAGAGATAAATGAAAACACCACCATCACAACACTCGACTCTCGAATTACGCTAATTAAATTGGTACATTTGGTACTTTAAATCGTAAACTTGGAAAGTAATGTATTTATATCAAAAGTGTACAGGGTGATTTAGAACTAATCAGAATATCTATTAGGTAATGTACAGTTCTGTGCAAGAAAGGTACAATTATGAATTGGCTACGTAAACCGGGAATGCCATTCAACGTTGTGATTTTTTATTAGTACAAGCCACGAAAAATATGAAGGCTCAGCGTATCAATACTGCTTTGAAATTGATAGACTGTCGCAGACAATTCAAACTCACTGCCATAAGCATATTGAACTGTTGTTGACTAATCAAGTGAAATGATAATCAAATGACATCATAATCAGATGACTGTGTTGTGGTTCAAAGTTAATTGACGATTTGCATGAAAGAAAGTTTGGTAAAAAGTGTCTAGATTGGTATCACTGTTATCACTATAATTCACTGCACATGTTGACCAACTCCTCTAATTTCCAAACTTTGCAACAATTAAATACCTATAATATAATAATCAGAACATTGCTTTCATTATCTTTAATGTTAAACCTACTTCCATTGAATATAAATTATCTTTATTAGGTTGTTTCGTAGTCTACAATATTTAAAAAATGTCGAATTATGCAATTTGTCAAACACTGCTGTCAACTCTTCTAAACTGAGAGTTGGAAACGGTGTTTGACAAATTGCATAATTCGACATTTTTTAAATATTGTAGACTACGAAACAACCTAATAAATATGATTTATGTTCAATGGAAGTAGATTTAACATTAAAAATAATGAAAACAATGTTATGATTATTATATTGTAGGTATTTAATTGTTGCAAAGTTTGGAAATTAGACGAGTTGGTCAACATGTCCAGTAAATTAGTCATACCAATCTAGACACTTTTTACTAAACCTTCTTTCGTGCAAATCGTCAATTGTATGAAATGTATCAGATTATATGGAAGGAACATATTATAGCGGATATGTCAGCAGATCAAAAACCTGAATGAGAAAAGAAAGATGCGAAAGAAAAGAAAATATCTGTGACTGCAGTTATAGTCCAGTCAACGAATGGCCCAAAGGGTGGTGTAGAATGCGTGAGCAGGGACCTAAGCGATTCCTTTAGAAAGTTGTTCAGGGTGCTTAGAGAGTGAACATACTGAAAGTCCTGACGTCTAGGAAGTGAACGGGGGGGGGGGGGCACAAAGGAAGTCCCACTTTTGTTTTTTTCGCTTATAAGTATCTCGAAAACGGTGCGTCTCAGGAAAATGAAAGCTCATGAAATTCTCTATAAGTTTCAATTTATATACTTTTTTCGAATTCGCAACCGTTTTCGAGCTACACGCTCCGGAAAAGTGTAAATTTTCGAAAAACAGATTTTTAAAAAAGTGAGACACTTCAACTTTAAGGAAAAGCAAGGTGGGCTTCTCAAAATTCTACTTAAAGTCAGAAATCCTCAAGGAAGCGGCAGTGATCTTTTACAACCCCTCCTCCACTCAAGGCGAGGTTGAAGAGGCTGGAAAGATTTGCTTCCTCAAATGGTGTGGGGCACCAGCAAGATAGACCTCCCTCAACCAGTCGTTCATGAGGTCAGTAGTAAATATTAAGCCTGACATCAGCTCCCCCCACCAACTGAGAGCGCAGCTAAACAGCATTCCCGTTGCACCTACCACCAAGTGCAGCAGTGGCTCAGGAATGAGCTGCCTCCTCAAGAGTGGGTGGAAACATGCAGGAAACACCCTGGTGCCAATTACAACAGGAGATCCACCAGCACCTTTTTTTTATCATCAAAATACAATTTTCTATTTTTCAGGTAAAAATCTGTTTTTCGAAAATTTTCACTTTTCCGGAGCGTGTAGCTCGAAAACGGTCGCGAATTCGAAAAAATATATAAAATGAAAGTTGTAGAGAATTTCATGAGCTTTCATTTGGTATAAGGAAATTTTTCCCTGAGATATAAGCGAAAAAACCAAATGTGGTACTTTCTTTGTGCCCCCCTTCGGCTCACCTCCTAGACGTCAGGACTTTCAGTATGTTCACCCCCTAAGCACCCTGAACAACTTTCTCAAGGAATCTCTTAGGTCCCTGTTCACGCACTCCACCATTGACTGAACTATTAGTAAAAAAATCAATCACTAATTTATATACTCATCTGAGATGTATGTTAAACTTGCAGAAATTGATGAGGGGTATGATGAACAAAGAAAATGTGCTTTGTTGAACGAATTCTTTAATTATTCCTATAAGAAAGGAGTCTCGATGGCGACACATGTCACCGATTTGCAAAGGAAAAGGTTTAAAGCCAGAAATTGATGATTCTATGTTAATCTCAAAAAATTTATCTACAGTCCCAGATAAATATAGTCATTTTGCAAGTGCATGGAACTCAACTAGCAAAGCTGGGAAAACCTTGAACAATCTTCTATCCAGGTTGTTAATAGAAGAAAAATAAGTGGTGCTGAAGTAAACGAAGAAGGGGTTCCCTTTAAATCATATAAAAAGAAAATGTCAGTGTCAAATTTGAAGTGTTTCCGATGTGGAAACTTCGGATATTTTACAGCTCAGTGTAGAGTTAAGGAACCAACTAGGTCCAAGTGTAACTTCTGCAAGAAAGACAATCACAATCACTCTCATTGTTTCTATCATAAGATTGAAATCAGAGTAACATCTAATTTCGAATGTTATATATTATGTTGAAAATCAAGAAAGTCTAATGCCAAAATGGCACTAAATATCATCCGATCTGCACCAGAATCTTCTCAGCTCATGTAATAATATAAGGTACTAATATTAGCCTTCTGCTAAATTTCATTAAAATTGGTTCGCTATCGTATACGCATACATACAGGTATACCATCGGAAACTGCATCGATCGAGACGCACCAGAAAATTTAGAAAATTTAGGGAATTACTATGTCTGTATGACCAATCCAAAGAAAATAATTACAAGCATTTGGCACTGCCGCTTATACTGACTGCCGCTTATACTGACTGCCGCTTATACTGAAAGTCGATACCAACTTGTTACTTTATGAAACACCCTATATATTTCGAAGTTTTCGAAAAGAACCAAATATTGTGAGTCAAAAATATGTAACATACTCTATCTAGTCGTTTGAGAAATATTTGACATTTTATAAAAAAAAATTGACAGGTCTGGTGCAACGGTTTGCAATAACTAAAGAAATTTAATGATAATATACCAAGTTCAGTTTCTTACGTTACATTTCGTCAACTTATAACCACGAAAACTTGTTTAAGTCAAGTGGAAGACTCTATTTTTGGCATTAAATTTTATAAAACTAAATTCCCCCTTTTCCCATGTAGATAGTGTAGGGTTTTAACTTACGACTTTTTGAATTATTTGCAATTAAAAATTGAATTTTAAAATTAAAAAGTGCAGTTCCCTGCATCATATATTCGCGCAGATATTTTAAAAATCACTTTTTTTCATTTTTCTAAAACCTCAAAACCTAAAGATCTGGTTATATATCAATTTTAGACATTGAACTATTTGCAGTAACCTCTCCGTTACTATGAGTGGTAAAATTAAAATGAGCTAATTTTGCAGGAATTGTACTAAATTCAATTTCCATTGGTTCCTTATTGATTTATTTTACTTATACCGTAGTAAATTATCTTGAAAACCTGTTGGCAGATGATTTGAAATATCCTTATATTCCTTGTAGCAGTTTACACAGACAATACTTATTAAATTGTAAGTAGCGCAATATTACAAATAAATAATTTATATGGGATAATATAAGGTCACCTTGTAGTAATTATTACTTTGTGAGAGTTCGGTCCAAAGTACTGTCAAATTTCTATTAACTACAACTACTACCACGAAGTTCGTGTGTCCTGAGAGTTCCTCCTGTTGATTAATTTTCATACCTTGTTAAGCTGACACATAAATGGCAATCTATTTCTCGTTGCGGAGAACGATGCATAGAGAGTAAATATTATTGGATTATATGAATAGAAATTTGAGCTCACATAGTGTTTCTATCCAAATACAAAACTTACGTCTGATTAGTGATAGTCTTCTTATACAGGATATTTCGAAAAGATTGGGACAATGCTTAGCCGTAGATTCTTGACTTCAAAACAAGTCGTTTAAAGCCAAAAACTAGCTTTTTAACTCTTTTCTTTTTCAACGTACAGGGTGGTAAAGTAAAAAAATTGCATTCGTATTTTGTCTCTTCTATTTTTTTTTTTTTTTAATTGTTCGTCTTCTGAAGCACTTTTCACAGATGACAAAAGCATTTAGCGAGGTACATTTTTCGATAAAAAAAATTTTACAAATAACGTTAAATCAAATTTATAACTTTTGATTTGAGGCTGTTTGACCTTGAAAAATTAAAAATTAAAAATTTTCGCCTGTAGCACATTTTCAAACCCCTTAACCATGCGTGCGAATAAGAGGGCGGAAATATATCATTAGCCTAGGGATGTGCCAATCCTTAATTCGGCCCTGTCAGCGACATGAACTAATTTTCATCAGACACATCATTTTAATTTTATGTTACTCTGTACATATGTATGCCTGAACATTACACTATAAACCTCTCTAAATATAAGTCGTAAACCAAACTTTGTGCGGTTCTTGGGGTTCAGTTTCTTTCATACAAAGTTTTATGACACTATCCTTTGGCCTCATTCTATAGTAACAAAAACAGGTCATAACAAAATGTGATATCTGATCCAGTGATATAAAAAATCCTGTCGTTACGTTACTAGGAATAGATAAGGTATATTAGATAGTCCTCTCAATTTATATATAACAGTTACTCGAAGTGATCAATTAAAATAAGTATTCATAACTAGTATGTTTTTTTTTAAATGGAGGTAATATGGACCAAATATAGAAACTGAAATAGTTACAGATAGGCAGGTGTCGGCCTATACAGAATGTTTCGAGACTTATACATTCCTTAAGCTCTTATTCTGCATGTAAAAAGAGTAAGAAAGCTTCCTATAAAACTGTATCACTCTACGTCTCATTGAGGATGGCGCCTAAATATGGATTTTCACTGATTATCTTGGACCGCGTAAAATCGTGCGATTGGTACAACTTGCTGATTGGCCATACCAAAGTAGATAATCATGTTGAGGTACTTTTTTGCGACGTGCCATTTTAATTAATACACAGCATAATCCACAACGCACATTATCAAACGAATCATCAATATTTCGTTTAAACTGGTTTTCTTCGAAACGGTTTGTCGTACTGACAATTACCGAGAGGATCTCTCCCAAGCAGTATTGGAAGTGTTGGGAACTGGCGTTTGAGGCATCGGAACTTTAATTAGTAGGCATGACGTGTAAAACTGAATTCAGGCATTGTATAGTTATAACACTTTCAAGTAACTGCTGCAGATTGTGCAACGTCGCGGATACTACTCTGCATTATTTTGAAGCGTCTTTAACTGTAAAGTGAAAATTAGTAGTATTGCTGACTACAGAATTCCCAAAGTAATGAGAACTGCAAGTGTTCAATTTAAAGTCCCTGGCACGTTGTTGAGAAATTTCTTGGAACTTAAAATTTGTGTAACTTAATGGTGACATCTTGAGTGAAAATGAGGTTATTTCTACAAACAAAGGGGCTTTAAAGTGATTTTTACTACAAAGTGACTCCAATTAAAATCTACATTTTTCTGCTATGCAATTAAGACGGCCATATTGACAGAATTAAAAATATAATTAAATAATTATATATAAAAAAAATATTTCGGTCATTTGCAAAAATGTTTTATAAATAGACTATAATTACTCTATAGTATATAAAATTAAAAAAAAAAACATAATGAAAAATAAATAATAAATTTTTTTGAGTTTAACTCGAAAACTAATTTCGAAACATTAGAATGCACCTAGTTATTGCAGGATAAAAGTCAATTTGTGTTTTTACATTATTTTTTATCATTTATGTTGATTGAAAGCTAATCGCAGCACTCTATATTCAAAACAAAACTTGGCTTTAAATAAATCAAATCGGCCTCAAAACACACCAAAATAATTTAAACCTATTTAGTCCAATAAAAATATCATTTTTCAAAAAAATTTCTCCCGGCAAGCTGATTTTTTCAGGGTCTCCCAAGTATCCGACCAAAAAGTCAGAGTCCGCACCTCTTGTAGGCTGTTGCAATAGTGATGGATTTTTTTTTTTTTGAAATTTTCTTTTTCCATCTTGTACATAATAATATTTTTTGCAGTGGCGGCTCGTGATATTTTCTGCAGAGGAGGCTTGATATTTTGAAAGACAATTAACTTGCAATATGATTACAATTTGTACATTTCCCCACCACCCTCGAGGTAGTACAACGGCGCGTTACATTTTTTTGTCGTAGGTTGTTCGCCAGGATACCGATTCACGACTTGAGAGAATAAAAGAATAAAAAGAAAAGGAAATAGAAAATATAATGAGACGAAAAAATCATTCTCATGAAATTTTCGTTCCTACGCCTCGAGTATCGGTATCCAAAGGAGCCCTACTATCCCACTTATAATTAAGTTATAACTTTTAATAAAAATCAAAATAGTTTTGGAAAAAAAATTAAAGTATTTTCCGACAAACAAAAATTGTATTCATTATCACTGCCAGAGTGTAAAATTATAACTTTTAATAAAAATTAAAATAGCTTTGAGAAAGAAGTTATATAAAAAAATATAACCGCGGAAGAATTAAAAAATAAATAACGCAAATAAATATTTTTTCTAAAATAACAACTATATTAATCTTTGGTGTAAAGCCTAAATATTTTTATAAATGAGTGGTAACCTGCGATTTTCGGAACTAGCAAAATGGTTGATTACTTCATCATAAAATGAATCGTGTTTCTTCAATTCTGACAAAAAATGTTTTTCTATTGAAATAAGCGATACATTTGAGAGGCGGTCTTGACTTATTTTGTTTCTAGTAAATGTTTTTATGCGTTTAAGTGCTGAAAATGATCGTTCTACAGAAGCTGAGGTTACTGGAATTGTTGACACTAATGATAAAAGTTTGTACAGTTCGGGTAGACAGCTTTTTAAATTATTATTATATATATAAGTAAGCATTTCTTGAGATGATTTTGGATTTGCTAAAAGTTGCTGGTCAGAATACAACACGCATAGTTCATTTTTTAACGAAATACGGTAAAAAAGGATAATGGTCCATTAATTTCTCCATTAGACTGGTAGGGAATGATTTAGAAAACGCTGTAAAATTATTAGGATTTACTAAATCGTAACATTGCAAAGTATTTAAATCAGAAAATCTAATTTCAATTTGGATTATAATGGTGTCTAAAATTTCTATAAAAATTTGTTTGTAATGTATATCTGCCCTGTCAAAGTTATATGTTGTCTTTCTTTTTTTAAATTGTGGCCCTGGCTCATCATCTACGTTTTCAGTATTTTCTAAAAAAATATTGTATAAAGTATTGAAATGTATTTCGTTATTGCGAAATTCTTTTAATTTGGATATAAGTGACTTAAGTCTATTTTTAGAATATGTTATATCAGTTAGTTTATTCTGTAAAATTTGGAAAACAACATCAGTTTGCTCAAAAATCATGTTAAAAGCTTTTAGAAAAAATATGAAATTTTTATCCAACAATAACGATTTTAATCCGTAAGCTGCTCTTAAAGTCTGAGCGTCATTTAAAAAATCTTCACTTTCCAAAATAAAATTAAAAACGTCAATAAGTTCTTTCCTGTATTTGTCAACAGTGAAAACAACTCTAGATGAAAAATTCCAACGAGTGGGAGCGTTTGTCGGAATTCTATGTTTCATATTAATTGTATTTAAAACATCAGTTCTTTTGGTAGATTTTGAAAAAAATGACGAAAAACCAGTAATATTTGAAAAAAATATTCTAACTTCTTTAATTCCGTTACATGCTTTACTCAGAACTAAATTTAATTGGTGTGCATAACAGTGAATGAAGTAAGCTTGAGGAGCAATATCTTTTATTTTTGTTTGGAGTCCATTAAGATGCCCTGACATAACTGCAGCGCCGTCATAGGTTTGTGCTATTAATTTATTTTTCAAATCAAATTTACTAAATTCGTCGATTAATAATTTAAATAAACTCTCCGCGTTTCTTCCACTACTCACATCAAGAAAACCAACAAACCTTTCAATAACTTCGCCGTGCATTACATATCTAAAAATTACGGAAAGTTGAGATTTACAGGTAATGTCCGTCGTTTCGTCAATTTGCCACGAGAAAAATTCGCAATTATATAGTTCTTCATAAATTTTGCCTTTAATAATCGAGCTAACACTCTCAATTAGATCATTTTGAATTGATTTAGATGTTCCGGAAAAAATAGTGGCGTTATTCAAAAAGTTCTCTAATTTTGGATCATACATTTTTAAAAAATCTATTAGCTCTTTGAAATTTCCTTTATTGCACGAATCGCGTTTTTCGTCATGCCCTCGGAAAGAATTTTCTTGCGAAGATAAATATATAACGGCATCAATTAATCTCTTTAATATTTCCCTATTTTCACGGACCTTTTCATTAAAATTTTCTATTTCTCTCTTATGTGCAGATTCCAAATAATTTACAATATTTTGTTTACCAAATATTTCGAATTTAACGCAAGATGAAATGTGCTCCTGGGATTTTTCGTGCTTTTGTAAACCTCGCGACAAATTTTTCAAATTATTAAACCCGGTCCTGCCCCAAATTGAGGATTGATCATTAGTGAATAATAAACATCTCCAACAATATAATTTGTTTCTAACTGTTGATGCCGTTAACCACTCGATTTTTTTATAATTGTTATCACAAAACCCTCTGTTTTGTTTTCCACTTTTAAAAACTAACGAAGGCATTGCTGGTGTAGGCCTAGCAATTCTTTTAATTCTTACCTTTTCGTCGTAAGTAAGAGTAGAAAATCCATTTAATAACAAATAATCCACCACGTCTGGACAAGAGATGTTGTTGGGAATATTTTCACCTAGAGCACTCATTTCTAGCCCGCCTATCAAATGTTTTATGTATTTTAATGTCAAGTTGATCTTAACCGGCTAAACGACAAATTACCACTGACAGTTCGTTTTCCTGTGAATCACCTGAACCAAATAAAATCGAGTACAACAAATATCAAAGGGACCGCTGCGAGTGAAAGTACTTGTCTTCTCTATACTGTGCCTGAACTCCTGAACTGCACATGCGCTATAAAGAACTGAGGACTGAGGCTAGCGGCCTAGCTTGTCTTATTTGAAGTGTTGCTAGACAACGCAGAAGTAATGCAAGGTCATTTATGTTAAAACTAAATGCCTTGAAGTTGGAAGCTATTTCGTATAAGCCTCAAGCGAAGCGCTCTGTTCATTCAATGAAAGACCGGGTCGCCCGGGAAATATGCATACAAAGACAATCCGGACTGTGACGTTATAGGTATGTTTGTGGAAAGGAAATGCAGAACTTTTTTATACACTGAAAATTAATTAATGAACTATAAACAATAAACAATATTGAAAATTGAGATATACCTAAGTAGAAATTTCTACAAGTAAAAGATATTAATTTGGAAGATTGCAAGATATGTTGCTTCTTCCAAAGGGAGGCTCAGCCTCCCCTGCCTCCCCTGACGAGCCGCCACTGATTTTTTGGTCTCTTTGATTTTTGACGGTCCAGCACCCATTATATGGGAAAACATTCACCATATTTATTTATTATGGTTCAGGAAATATACAAACAAAAGGCTGAATAGCTGGTTTTTGCAGGGTTGATTGAGAACTGTCTGCTGAGTTTCCAACAAAAAAATCGCAGTCCAACCTCTTCGGGGTTTAGCGCAATAGGGGTAGTCTCTTTATTTAAAACTATCCACTTGTACTTAATAAAAGTCACACCGCTTTTCCAGCTTATTTATTTTTTAACATTTAAGCATATATAATAGGGATGTTCAAATGAAATTTTGAGGTACGACGGTGTTTTCAGTGACGTGCTTTACATGTAAATGTTAATTGTCAATTGAACTCATTTCCGCACCACCCCCGAGGTACAGTTCTGGGCGCGTTTTTTTTTACGTGATTTCCCAGAAGGCATAATTCACGATCATACAAAGACAATTACAAAGACAGTTTTCCCATCATTCGAACCGTCCTCTCTTTGAGGAGGGACCGGGTTCGCTTATTAGGCGTGCAGAGCACCCCCGTTTTAACCAACTAACCGGTTAGGTTGAGGTAACCACTTCTAACCTGGTTTTTCTTCAAGTTGACATCGAAGAGTACTTACAGTAAAAAATTTGCCAAAGTTAGTTGATCGGAACATATAAATAAATGCAAAAATTTTTTTATATCACGAATTTTGTCTAATTTCATCTTCAACTCGCGATATCTCGGCAAATAATGAATATTTTTAGATGAAATTTCAGCACGACATTGCTTAAGTTATTCTTTAAAATATTGAATTGGTCTGAATCCTTATTTATTTCACAGATGAAAATAGTGATTTTTCAAAAAATTTCTTTTGTCAATCCTAATTTTTTTTTTCAAATACAAAAGTTTTGTGACGAACTTTTAATACGATAATTTTTGACAAACTTATATTAAGGTACAATACTTAAAGAAGTTTTTTGTAAAGTTTCTTGTATTCATATTGTATATATAAAATGTTATTGCACTTTGAAGTAGCAGTGTTTAAAAAATACGAAATATATGATATGTTTCGAAGATGTTGGACAATATTTTTTGAAGTATTTTCGGAAACTATTTGAAATTTTTTCTGAGATTCGCGTCATTTTCTAACGCAAGAGAGGTCAAAAAGGTATAAACTAAATTCTAATACTTACGATATTAATGCTAGTAGACTTATACCAGATTGGGATTAAAGTTATGTTTACAGATACAAATAAAAATGCTTTGAACCTATTTTTAAGCGACTACATCGAAAAAAATATTGAAAACCCTCAGACTTCTGATAAAATTATTAATAAAAAATTATATTTAGCTGGTGGATACAAAAATCATCTTGTAACTAAAGAAATCACTGATTCACTTAAACGTGATGTTACAGATTTATTTTCGAATCATGCTGAAGCTGACTCTCGAATAGTTTGTCATCTGATCTACATTTCTAAACAATACTTAAATATTCAGGACATGTGATCGTTAAGTCCCCAGATTCTTTTCTTTTAATCGCACATTATTTTAAAATAAATACAAAGATTCAAGTATGATTTGAAACTGGAAAAAATAGCATCAAAACGGATTTGCGGCGCTTTATACCAATACATATTATATGCCAAGAACTAGGGAGTAGTATTTGTTTAGCATTACCAATAATTCATGCATTAACCGGATGCGATACGACTTCCGCTTTCTACAGAATTGGTAAGGAAAAAGCTCTCAACGTAGCACAAAAAATGAGCACAGAACATTTAGTCCAGATGTCTCAAATTGAGAATAAATTAACACCTGAAACTGTTAATGCTTGGACAAAATTTGTGATTGGAATTTATGACTTCAAAAGTAAAGAAGACAATATTAACGACGTGTGAGTAATCTTAGCTCGAAAAAAAACTTATCCATTGAAAAATTACCTCCATCGTACCCAGCTCTCCTTCAACACATGAAACGATATTTTTGGCAAGTGCACGTATGGTATAATGCTGACATACCCATTTCTGAAGCACTCAATCCAACTGATTTTGGCTGGAAATTTGAAAATGAAGGACTTTTGCCAATATATTTTGAAGGGCCAACAAGTCTGGAGCTGCTTCAAAAGTATATTTGTAATTGCAGATCAAAAAAAACATCTTGTGATAATGAATTTTGTTCGTGCTACGCTGTACCATTTGGAACTCTACATCAAATTGCTCGTTGCAG
Source organism: Rutpela maculata (assembly GCA_936432065.2). Lineage (NCBI taxonomy): Eukaryota > Metazoa > Arthropoda > Insecta > Coleoptera > Cerambycidae > Rutpela > Rutpela maculata. The sequence continues at coordinate 36,572,348 of OW386285.2, read as the reverse complement.
CTCATAGATGTTGATTCATATTAAAAATATTAAAAGCAACCCAATGTATTGTGTATTTTTTAATTTATCAACAATTATTTTAGTTTTACTTATTTCCACTTTACAGTAACTTGTCAAAAGGGAATATGTAACAAAACATTGCTTTGATATGATAGTAAATGCCTGAACTACGGTAACCAGCACAATGAAACATGTCTGTTGCGCGCGGAGACGCTACTTCAAAGTGCGATAACTTTTTATATATACAATATGAATACGTCAAACTTTACAGAAAACTTCTTTAAATATTGTACTTTAATATAAGTTTGTCAAAAATTATCGTATCAAAAGTTCGTCACACAACTTTTGTATCTGAAAAAAAAAATTAGGCTTGACAAAAGAAATTTTTTGAAAAATCCCTGTTTTCATCTGTGAAATAAATAAGCCTTCGGACCAATTCAGTACCTTAAAGAATAACTTGATCAATGTCGTGCTGCAATTTCATCTACAAATATTCATTATTTGCCGAGATATCGTGAGTTGAAAATGAAATTCGACAAAATTCGCGATATAAAAAAATTATAGTTTTTTGCAATTATTTACATGTTCCGATCAACTAACTTTGGCAAATTTTTTACTGTAAGTACTCTTCGATGTCAACTTTAAGAAAAACCAAGTTAGAAGTGGTTACCTCGACCAAATCGGTTACTCAGTTTCCAGAGCAGTTATTAGGGGTGATCTGCACGCCTATATGGCTTATGCATGATCATCGTCAGTGAGGTTTAAAATGTCCTCTTCGTCGACGAGTGGTGAAACACCCTTTGCCTTAACCACAACAACCTCACCAACGATCAAAGAGTCTTTACATATAAAGCATGTATTCATTTTAGCTGCACAGTTAAAACTATAACGTCGTAAACCACACCTAACTATGAACTAACTCTCTACCAGCTATGCAGCTAAACACGCTCCCCTCCTCCTATTGAAATAGGCAGATGTTCACTACATTCGGCGTGACCCTGCATTCCTCTCTTAAACCTGTACACAACAGAAAAAAATCAATATTGTAACCGCATACATTTTTCATTTAATGAGGCCTCAACTGGTTAATATCAACATTAAAAAAATAATTATAAGGAAATAACGCTGTAGAGATTTTTATTAAGTACGTGATCCAAAAAAAACCGCCCCAAAATAATGAGACCACCCCCTATTGCGCTAAACCCCGAAGGGGTTGGACTGCGATTTTTTGGTTGGAGACTCAGGAGACAGTTCTCAATCAACCCTGCAAAAACAGCTATTCAGCCTTTTGTTTGTATATTTCCTGAACCATAATAAATAAATATGGTGAATGTTTTCCCATATAATGGGCGCTGGACCGTCAATAATCAAAGTTACCAAAAAATTTTATGAGGCAAAGTTGTAGAGAATATTATTATTTACAAGCTGGAAAAAGAAAATTTAAAAAAAAAATAAGAAACCACCCCTATTGCAACAACCTACAAGGGCTTCTTGGTTGGATACTCGGGAGACACCACTCCATCGACCCTGAAAAAATCAGCTTGCCGGGACTTATTTGTGAGCATCCCTATAGAGAAGGTCGACTTTTACTGTACTAATTCAGAATTCTCCCAGGATTTTGAAAATGTAATAATATACAGGATGTTCCATTTAAAAATGAAGAATTGGTGTCACTTCCTGCTAAACCGGAGGTCCTAAAAATCTTCAAATATGCCAAAATGTGGCACTTTTTGTGTATGCCGAGTTTTGTCTTGCAAAACGAGGGGCAAAAGAGTTATATTATTGTCATCTGGTATAGTGTTTTATAGCACATATAACTGCATGCGCATTGCCCATGCTGCCAAAAGCCGATATATCTATTTTACTACTGATAATTGGTAGCAATTGTCACCTGTACTACATTTATAAAAATTATTTTTATTCTAAGAAGTACTAGAGGAGAGATAATAGTACAACATTTTTTATGTTTTGTTTTTAAGATAGAGGCGAGAAGGAGATAAACTTAAAATATTTTTCAGAATCTAAGGACTGTACTACATGTATTTTCTACTCAAAATTCATTTCAGCTGCTAAACTACCTTATTTTCAGAAAGTTTCCCGTTCAAGCCACTTCCCTTAAATACCAGATTGGAAAAGCTTTTATGAGCATCGCCTTCAATAATTTATTGATTCATATTAATTATGCACTAACTAGTAGTCACCTCGGTGACCTAGTGTAAGGAAAAAAATGTAATTACCATGTTTATTAATTTAATAATTATATTGTCCCCATCACATAAACGCTTTCAATTTGTAGAACATTAAAGAATACTAATTAGAGCGTTTCTACTAACAGAATGTATTTTTAAAATAATGAAGGTAATGCTAAGCTGAAATTTATTTTTCATTAATTGTAGTTCTTGAAATAATTGATACAAAGAAAATATAATTATTTACTACTACAAATATAGCCATCTAAATGTACACGTTTTCTAAGAGCCGAAAAGTATGCATATAGAATAAAGTATTGTTTAGTAATTTTGTAGTATGATAATACCTAGTATTATAATTCCTAATATAATACGTTTTGCGAAATTATAACTATACAGATTTTTTAAAATAATTTGCAGACAGTCAGTAGAAATTAAAAAAAAAAATCTAAAATATTTTTGCCGACTGAAGTTATTGGCTCGGCTCGGCTCTTTCAGCTCTACTTCACCTCGACCTGAAAAGATCATTTGTGATTTACCCTACAATTAGTTGTTGCCCAGGACTCCCAAGCTTTTTATAAAGCTTGTGATTTTCCTGAGGGCTAATTTCCCTGTGTTTAGGTGTTAATTCCATCTTTTCTAGGTACTTCAGCCTAGTGCGGACTAACATCTTGCATTCGCAAAGAATATGTTCCGCAGTTTCTATTGCAGAATCGCAGTCTTTGCACATGTCGTTGTCTGCCTAGCCAATGCTCTTAAGAAGGTATCTTAAGGAGCAATGGCCTGTTAAAAGACCTGTCATCAGCCTCAAGGCGGACTTTTCAAGTTCGAGAAGCCTTGTGGTATTCTTTGACGAATAAGTGAGTTTTTCGCTTGTCTTTGGCCCGGAGTATTCCTCCAGTAGGACTCTTTCTGTTCCTTTTCCCATGTTAGGATCTCTTCCGTTATGTGTCCCTTAGATAAGCCACAAAAAGGTTCGGGCCCACAGAATGGGGCTTCAGAACCTTTTTTTTTTTTTGCAAGGGCGTCAGTTAATTCATTTCCTTCTATTCTCTCATGCTCTGGCACCCACATCAAGGTAACCTTGTTGTTTTTTGCCAGTTGCTTCGAGTACAGTTTTAGGAAATACGTCGAATCTTAAAGAGACAAAAGTATGGCGTTGTTCGATTGGCCGGTTATATTTAAATATGCTATAATAATTAAAAGGTATGCTTTTAGAAGCAGAATATTGACTAACGCAATATTTTTTCGAACTCCTTTATACACTTCCTTAAATACAACGTGATCTACTAGGACATGCGGAAAATGTAACAGTATTTTTAAAAAATGACCAAAAAAATTACCTTATTTTTTTGTACCAATGACTACTAATCTAACGTAACGCGGTACAACCATATCACTTTATCAGACTTGGGATTGACACTACTGACTGCAAAGCTGGATAATAAGATAGAAGTGACTTTTTGGTTTTAATCAAATCACACTACAAAAAATACCGAAATAAATCGAAATAAATCGAAGACATTGATCTCATGCTGAAATGAAAAGGCAAGAAAGAGAAAACTGTTAGTAAGAAAAATAAACTTTATATTATTATATTATAATGACACGGCCGTATAACTATTGTTCGACCGGAAGCAAAAAACGCGGCTCTCTAGCGGCACGGAGCCAGCCTTGTCGGCATGCTTTGAACTCATTTGTAAAAGTGAATTGGTCCGCTGGAATTCCAATTATCTTCAAAGCGTACCAACAATGTTGACTACCTGCCGCTGGATGGTGTCTTTTTTTGATCTCGCCGGCCGGCTTCACTTTTTATGCCAATTAAGGAAATGTAAACAACTCGAATACGTTCTTTCACCAGTAAGTTCGTCAGAATCCTCTAAAATTTTGCAGGGGCTTTCTCACATTGAAGACTAGCACACCATTTTATTTTCCGCATTTCTTGGTAGATCACGTTGTATATAAGGAATAAAAAAATATCGATTGCAACCAACAGCTATTCTCCGGACTAATGCCCCACCGAGAGCCGGATTACAAAATTAAAAGTCTGACCACATAAGTGCAATAACTCTGTATTGCCATAAAGCGCTAAAGTTTCGATTGCAACAAACACCAGCTGAAAGACTTATTCCTACTCGAGGGTCTCGTTCCAGTCATCCAGGCCCACCTTGCACTGACGAGAGCCAACAGCTCGAGACTGCAGTCTGGAAGTGATGTGGAGTGGCTGGCACGACAGCTCATTTAATTAGGAATAAGTCTTTTGGCTAGTGTTTGTGGCAATCAAAACTGTACCATTTTGTGGCAATACATATAGTTATTGCACTTAACGCGGCCAGGCTTTTAATTTCGTAATCCAGCGCTCGGCGGGGCATTAGTACAGAGAATAGCTGTTGGTTGCAGTCTGGCTTTTATTCCTTATATATTTAAGGATATAGAGGAGTTCGAAAAAATATTACATTAGTAAATACTACAATAATGGTAGGACTTACATGAAATACTTTTTTAAATTTTTTACTTCCACATCCAGTGGAAGTATTGTAACGACAAAAAAAAATTGAAAATATTTATTGTTCAAATAGGCTTAGAATGTCACGAAACGTCGAGATTTTAAGTTTGAGACTTTTTTGTGCGCATGATTACTCTGGAACTGTTTAAGATATTGTCTTGAAATAGGGTACACATATGTACTTTAATGGGATATGGAAATAGATATTTTCATCTTATTCCGTCGAAGGGTTGGGGTTAAATTGGGGTAAATGGGGGGTAAATAGGTAAATCAAGCGGGTAAGAGTCCATAAAATTGGCATTTAGTATATGCAAGAGAAGTTAAGATCCCAAAAAATTTTTGGCATAAGCAACCCCCATTACCAGCATCACCCTATTATTTAAGGGGATGAAAAAAAACTGTGATTTAGTGGGTGTACAAGAACCAAAAACCTCAAAATATGTTTTTACTTCATCCACCCCCCATCACCACCTCTACCTCACTACCGATGTGGGATATCGTTTTATGGATTTTTAGGGTAGACGATTTCAAATATTAAATTATTAAAGTTCCATAAGCAATTATTTCCACATACAAAATTTTTTCGTTGTGAGAGACTTGGATAGAAAATTTGGATATGGAATTAGTGAAGTGATTTTATTGTATAGTCGTAATAAATTTAACGTTTGTTGACGTGTGAGCAAGGATAACTCACGAATACAACAAGAATACTGGAATTTATTTCTTGCAAATGCAGGGCGGGATGAGGTGCAGCTTGTGGCTGCAGAAAGCGAATTCGAAATACCTTATTATCTAATAAATTTCAATAAAACAGGGAGACGTTGATCTTTTGTATTTTTCACTGGAATTAGCCCAACCTTGACTCTTTATCAACACCATTTCTATCGGCATTTGTTCACTTCGTACCACTGCTGCACATGATGTAGGTTTGATGTCGTGCTGCTTCTGTCATGGGGAAAGTGTAAGATTTAATTTGTATTTTTTTACAGATTTAGCAAAACGTTGATAAAGAAGTGGTTCTCTGATTGACGCAATCGTTTCAGGATCCATGTTTTTTTTTTGCTTGAATTATTACATTGGCGTAATTAGCTGTGGGTTTTGGTTGAAGCTGACGATGAACGTGAGCTTTTCCATGCCGAAAACTTTGCAGAAAATAAAAATTACTCGACAACTTTTTTTCCAGGATTGCGCAAATAGATGTACGATTTTGTCAATTCTGTCCATATCTCCAAGAGATCTATACAGGCCCCCGTATGGGGGGGGTGAGTACTGAGTTTAGGGGGCCCGAGAGCCCGCCAGAGATCTTGACAAACATTTTTTAACTCCCCCCCCCCCGCTCATCAATTATTAAGAGCGCGGGGGCCCGGATTTCGCCCCCCTCCCCGCTCATGAATTATTAAGCGTGGGGCGCGCCAGAAATGTTGGCAATTTTTTTTTAATTCCTCCCCCGTTCATTATTAAGCGCGAGGACCCGTTGGCTTTTGAGGGGCCGTAACGGGGGCCCGCCAGAGATTTTGGCATTTTTTTTTTTTTCAAAAGGACAGGACAATATATTTCATTTTGCTAATTTCCCGGTAAATAAAAGAGCGTATACGAACAGTCTTAAAATCAGCTGATACAAAATGTGTATCTGTAGACACTTCCAGTCTCATAATTTACAAACTAAGAAAAGTAAATCCGAATAATTCTCGTTGTACACAAACTACATTTCTGGAATTGCAACCTGAGATACGAGCTCTGATTTTAACAAACGCTACAGGCATATTCTGTTTAGAGAAAAAAAAAGTAGAATACACGGTTAGCAGTATCGTGGGGATTACTTAATATTATTAGTACCTCATGAAATAGAATTTGCAATTTATACGAAAGAGTAAACTTATTTACCGGAAGTTCGTAAGGAAAGTGGCACTCACCGTGAACATCAATGGTTACCCAGGATATAATTGGATCCTCCAAGGCAATGCTCATTATCTTGCATTCAAATCTCGCCAGTAAATCGGTCCTTGAAAGGGTCAACTGCAATCTAGAGCTTGCATTTGTTACCAATCCCTCTTCATCTCGAACGATTGTGTATTCAGCTGGAACAAAAACGTTAATGTTAATCACCAAAACAAGGATTTCTAAATGTTCTCTTAATGAAAGTGTTTTTTTGCTATTTATTTTCCCCATTTATTCTGGTGTGTGTGGGTATGTGAATAAATTTCTATAGTACGAGATTGCCAACTTGTTTTATTTAGGTGCAGAAAGTAATAATTACAAAAAAAATATTTATATACAGTATGTCCACAGTTAAGAGTGGATAAGAGAGTAAACTTTTTATTTCTCATTTCACGCGGAAAAATTCTACATAAGAAGTTTTGCTTTTGTTAAAAATAATATGATTGCTACGGAGTACGTTAACATGTCGAAAAGTTAGAAAATCTGATATTTATGTAAGAGTAAAGTACGTTCAATTTTAACGATATGAAAAACTGTCACTAAGAAAAATTATTTAGAATTAAAATTTGTCAGAATTATAATTTGTGGATAAATCTGCCCAAGTATCAAGTGGTATCATGCGGTAAAACTTACGGCAAAATATTTTCTTCTTACAAAGATTATTAAATAAGACAACCAATTATACTCACAATTATGATAAACTACTTTTATTTTTAACACCATTGAAAAAATTTATTAGGAAAATTTATTTAAAAAATGTATTTCAGAATTCTATTTGGTTATAAATCGGCATAATTTTATTATTTTTTACTGATCTGTTGAAAGACTGCCTTAGTGAAACTTTTCAGAGGTTAGAAACATTTACAAAGAGCTTTACACTCGCCTTCAAAAATGCGTGGAGCACGGTGGAGACGTGTTTGAATAATATATTTGTTTTAAATTTGTTTTAGTTTTTCTAATACATTTTTTCAATGCTGTTAAAAGTAAAAGCAGTTTAAGATAACTACGAGTATAATTAGCTGAGAGATGAGCTTATATATGAAAAATCCCCCATCCATGACCAAATCAAATTTTGGTGTATTTACGGTTGTGGCGCCGATCCGATGCATTTTTTAGAATTTTTAACATTCAAAATATTTTTATTTTTTTCAGCATATTTTGGTACCACAGTAGGCTATGCCTTTTTAGCAGGCGAATGTTTTTCTGGTTATAAGTAGATTCTAATTTGTTCTATGCTTGAGTAAAATTTGATTCAAATCGGAAACAAAATAAAAAAGTTATAAGGGTGTCTTCATTTTAAGTGAGTCACACCGAAAAACAAAAAAATGGGACCTTCAAAGAGCCCCTCTCCCCTCCGCTCACCACCTAGGAGTGGGGGCTTTTGATATGTTCATCTCCAACTAGTCAAATTTTCTAACATTTCCCTCTACACCCTTTTTTGAGCATTCGTTGCCTGGCCTAATTCTCCAGAAAATTTCCTTGGATACAATTGTGTCAATAATTGTTTCCATGGGATCTATCTAAGAATAGACTTAACTGGAGATGAGAGTACCAGGCCTGAACATAGTAGGCAGCAGCACTACACCATTTAGCGACGGCGCGGCGCTCCAAGTTTCCGCAACCAGGTAGTAAGAAGGACATGCTGATTTATCATTTTATTGTTTAGTAGATAAGTATCTATAGCGACACCTTGTATAATGTAAATCATAGTTTATATCAGAACAACTAATTTCACAGCTTAATTCAAACATGATGTAATATTAGAACATTGTAGGGGCACGAATAACGAAAAACCATGTTTCAAGTTAACGAATATCCGTAAAATTTTTAATTACGCAATAAAGCCGAAATAAAAATACAATTTAAATGCAAATGAGCCTGATTCAATCCGATATGCAGTAAGATATGCAGTAACGTATGATTTGTGATTACTAAGAAATTTTATAGTTGCACGTAATTATTGCAGCAGTAGTTAAAGGTGCGAATAAAAACGGCTTTAGCGTTAAAGGGTTGGGATGATTCCGGGAATAATATAATCGAAATGACTACCTAGCTGTTTAATTGGCAAACTCCATTTTCTCCCTCGCTATAATAAAATTTGCGTAATAGCAACTTTCCTTGTTCTCGTCAAATATTTATAGTCCAAGAGCAAGACCCCGAATTCGACACATGCTATGGAACTCTCGAACGTAAAAAAACAAACAGTTGATTCTTATATAAAAACACCGTCGTGATTTAGTTTGGAATTGCGAAATTGAAAGAAATTGCAATTTTTCATTTTTTTTCTTTTTACGAAAAATGCTGTTTTCGCTTCTTTTATATTCCGACTCCTTTATATCTGTCATTTGTTGTCGTAAAGGTTTGATACTTCATAATTACAATTTAAAAAACTTTCACTTTCCAACAGTATATGCAAAAATATTTGTTGAGGTAATGGATTAGTTACCACTTTTGTATAATTTACAGCGAGAAAATGTGAATCGAGATAACTTTTTTGTTTTTCAAAATAACTATTAGTACGCAGTACGCGTAAATTGAACAAAAAAACATAGAATGGGAGAAATAATTTATAAAGTCCTCATATTACGTATATATTTTTATTAGGGTTAGGAACAAAACACCAAAAAGTTCCCATCCGACCAGTGTCCGCAACATCCTTTATTTTGCTAATAACCACCCCCCGATAGTACATTGTGCCGGTCTTTCTCAATTTTCTCGTAAATGGTTGTTCAAACTTAAAAAATGTATAGAACCAAAAATGTTGGCGATTAAATTCTACATAAAAGCTGTTCTATAAGTATTTTAGCTAATCTTCACTTCTCGCAAATCACGTTCAAAATTAGGAGTAGTTTCACGCCGGCGACCTACAACACCTACACCGCTGACCGTTGCTCCGACACTGACAGCGTCTGGTTAGAATCTCAGTAGGGTTACCGTTTTCAAATAACCGTATTCTACCAACATTCCGATCAGAATCTACTAAAATCTACTAACCCAAAATTAAATTCTACTAAAAACTACCGCTATCTGGTGTCGGGCGGAAATTTTATGAAACATTTAATTCCTGCCTCGTGGACAAGGTTGGTATACTTTACAAATCTTGCCTCGTGGAAACCTATAAATTAATGCCGCTACCGCTAGATGGTGCAGTATTACTTTTAACAAGCAATAAAAATAAGATGAGTAATGAAAACTAAACATTTATTCAAATAAAACAGAAAATAAAATATAAAATAAAATGAAACGTTTATAAAAATAAGAAGTAAACAAAAATATTAAAACATTTTGAACGAAAAATTCATACTTAAGTACCTTGTACTTATCAGGCGCGGATTTAGAAAATTCTTGAGGGTAGGGGGGGAAGTCGCACTTTTAAACTAAATATATGATTTGACATCTATCGAAGAAAGACTGAACTTACCTAAATGACTGTAGCAGTTGTCTCTATAGATATTTGATTGAGTTCGGTGCTATTCGATGAGGTGTCACTTAGGTTACTAGCTTACATTATCATAGATGGCGATAAAATATAGTTTCTAAACTGGTATTCGGAAAATCTACTAAAATCTACTAAAATTATTAATTCTACTAAAATTCTACTGCCCACCCTCATTTTTCTTGAAAATCTACTAATTTAGTAGGCAATCTACTGCAAACGGCAACACTGAATCTCAGGTTAACGAGGCTTCAGGGGCTTGGCGCGGCGGGAAAGCGAATTATTCTACTGTTTCTATACCACAGCATAAAACTATGCTGTGTCTATACTGTAACACAAGCTTGTGGTATGCGATGCGGTGGAGTGTCATGTTTTCAACAATTCTCAATCTGTGAAAGATCAAAGTGAAAGTGCTGGTGTGAAATTCACACTCACAGCCAGTTTCACAATCGTTGATTAACTAATGGTTAAGATTTGACCAATACATTATTATAAATATCTGTGACATTAACAGACAGTTTTACAATTGTTGAAATCAAGTTAGTGGCGAATAATTGGGTTAGATGGAGATGACTTGTGGACTCCCTATGTTCCGTTGCGGAATAATGGGCTTTGTCAAGTTATCTCGGAAAATATGTATTCAAAGAGAATAAATATTTTAAGTATCGATAAAACAGAGAGCTTTTTTCGTATGGCGAAATTGTTTCATAATTTTTTGGAGTTATTGTCTAAAACGTTAGTTTATGCTTAGTCGCTTGGGTAAAATCTCTTTAAAGAGGGATATTTTCCTACATAACTTAGCAGATCTTTAGAACTGTTCAACGAAAGTTATTAAAATATCAGGGAGTGGTTTACAATACACATATAATGGACACATTTTTTTTTAATTCAGCTCCTTCGTTTCTGAGATATTAGCGGTTAAACCATTGATAACCCACAAGTTAATGCAGCGCGTACCAAGCTCAAACTTATTACATTCCTATAACCACCAAACTATTATAAACTACTTTAGGTTTCTCAAAAATTAATTCAAACCTTAAATTTCATTTCACTTGCTTATACCAGTGCTTTATCTTCGATACAAACTTTTCAATGCCGCCACTGAAAAATCCGTGTGATCTTAACTGAACATCTTTTTATACTAGATACTTTATCTTTGCCACAAATTTATGTATGGCAATCGATTCATCGTGTTTCAGAGTATACGTGCAGATGTTCTGCAGATTCTGTCAAGAGGAAGAGGAAACCTCAATACGTGTGCTGTGTCACTGCGAAGGCTTAGCCAGACTGAGATTCTAACTACTTGGCGAGGAAGAACCAAGGGCAGATAGCTATGCTAAGGGTGTGGAGTCTGGTAGACAGGATAAAACTAGATAAGGAACTCCAAATAAATTAGATTAGGAGCACCACAATAGATCCACGGGGGTCGACATGGGTCGCGCTGACCAAGGCCAAGCGGCCAGCTCCTCGCTTCAATCCAATCTAATACGTGCCTAAATTTTCGAGTCAAGTCAATGGTTTCAAACAAATTTATGGGATGGGAAACACAAAATACCGAATTTTCGAAAAATTTCATAACAATGTGGAAAACTGATTTTTCCGATTTCGAAATTTAAAATCGAGTTGCGATCTCCATAATCGAAATCGTTAGGTTCTTGTATCTTCGACTTCAGTTCTTGTATGTTTACGAGTTGCATAGGCCACTTTTATTTTGCATATTTCGAACGTTTTGCTCTCCGACTATTCAGCGTAAAATATGTATTAGATTCAGATAACGTGTTTTCCAGCAGTTAAAAGATAAACTAAGGTCCATGTTCCCGAGCTATTATTGTAAATAAATTTGCTGTTTAATTGTTGCTGGAATGGTTAATGAAAGTGGGAAAATGCGTGATTCTACTTTTTTTTTAATGTAACACCGTTTTAATGAGCAACTTGCATGAAATTAAAAACATGATCAATATTTATATGATTTATATGGAAAATTGACATGAAAATATAATAATCCTATTCGTGTTTGATGCCAGCATGTTGTTGGTGTACTGTATATTTAGGCGAACATTGACTAAAACGGAATTTTCATTAATTCTTTTTATAGTACAATGCGATAGGGGTATTTTTCATTTTTTTTTAATTGAAAATATAAAACTAACAGAACATATTTTATTTCCTTAATTTATTTATTTAAATGAGAAAAAATGAGATATTTCTAGTCACTTAGATAAATTTCATAGAAATATTTTTGGTAATGATACCAAACTAAACCAGTATAGGCCAGGCCTCAGGGAGTCCAGGATGCGTAAATACTGTTTTAAATAGAACAAAATATTTCACTTTTGAAATCGGTTCTTTATGGGCCTCTTTTAGACATACTAATTTTGCCCCCTCTCTCGCAAACCGAACACCCCCAATTTTTGAGCAATATCGCTTAAAAATCATTTTTTTGCAAATATCTCGGTTCTGAATGGTCCTACCAAAAAAAAAGATAGTTATCAAATTTAAAGATAAGTAAATTTTCTATCGAAATGGTTCAGATACATTTTTACGTAGTATTAATATTCTTGGGTTATAGGCGGGGAAAGTCAAGCATCGTGTAGCATCCGCGCTGTATATCGACTAAAGCACAAAATCTGCTGAACGTCAATGACGAACTCAAAGAAATGTTTCTGCAACGTAAATTTTGACGAGTCTATGACAGCAACAATGCGACAGGAGAAGTTTTTATCAAACGATCTAAATAAAATCCAGCTTATCTCCCTATTACGTAAAAACCTTACCACTGCAGGTTTCAATGTTAAGCAGGCTGCTGAGCTGATTCTCTTATTATTAACCACGAACTTCATAAACTAAACTGGACTTCACAACGCACATATCCCAAACTAAAGCTCCTGACACCACTTACCATGGTCGCCATGATAGGCTGTCAACTTATTTGAGGTTGGCAATACTCTGTAGGAATCTTAACTACCGTAATGTTGGTTATCGTTATTTTCTAGCGCATTGCCAAATGTTTTGTATTTTCAAGAAACTTGAATACTTTTCTCCCAAAATGCTACTTCATCTTCTCTAATAACAAGAAATTTATTCATAATGTGAGATTACTACAATACTTAGAGTAAGATATCATAAGAAGTACTCATTGATACTCTCATTTTAATGAAATTATTTCTAAAATCTGGCAATCATTTGCCTATCAATGACTAACGAGATAATACTAGATTAAATCTGACAAGACCGCCTTTGTACTTTGTTTACTATGTCGAGAACTGTTTTCAAAAGTGTTTAATGCTTTTTAGAAGTTATTGTTACAAAGTTTGGATAAAGAGTGTTTTTTTCTAACATTAGATTTTACACGTGTAAAAACAGAGGAAGTTTATTAATATTTGCATCTAAGGGTGTTAGATATATGAAGATATGTATGTCATAAAATCGAGAGAAAAATACAATTAATCTCGAAATTATGTGACAATATTTTACCTGTAAAAGATAATTTCATTAAAAAGCTGCTAAAAAGGAAAGTCATTATTTTATAGAAAATTACAGTATATCATTAAATGAGAAAGTTTCTGGAAATGCATTTGAAGTACAAAGAAATTTTAATTGAAAAAATTATAAAAGTCTATGGTTCTATCAGAATACATAGTATCACTAAGAAAATATATGAAATTGCTTCTGGTGAAAACATTCGAAAAACATTAAGTAAATTAATCATATTTAAACATCAACAAGGGCGAGCGTAGATGCATCTTCACTCTGTATGTAGATCGATACTCAAGTGAGTCAATGTGCAGCGTGGTTAGTACTTCGATGGGTGAAACACAGCGATCTCGTCCCACCTTCTAGCGGCTTGTATATCAGTGTATACGCGGAAGCTATGTAATTTCAAAATGAGGATTACGTAGTGAATATACCATCCTTCGGAGGGTAAAGCAGGCGGTCCCTTGTTTATTAAATGTTAGGCAAGTAAGAGATCCCTACTCTTCTTACGAGAAGAGCTCCGGCAAAATTTTCAGGTTGGGGGTAGGTAGTTTCCTGGCATACGGTGATAGGCCCTGGTAGCGGAAATAGGCCGACGTTAAATAAACAGATAAAAAAGAAAAACATCAATAAATTATCAAAACAATATTACACAATGATATATCCCAAGAGACGTAAAATAATGTTTTTAGTTGACAAATTCCATTTTATTGTCATGAACCTATATAGAATAGTTGATTTTTCTGTATTACAATGAAAACGTGTATTTTAATTATATTTAAATAAAATTTGTAGTTATATGAAGAGACTTTTTTACCAAACTGAAAATTCGCAAAATAACGTTCATTTCTCCAATATTCAACTTATTGGTAAATAATGAAAACGTTTTCAATCCGTCCCTGACTTTGGGCAAAAATTCTGCAAGACGGATCTGAAAACCTATTATGGCGTCCAGCATGCGGGGTGTCAACATTTGGACCTTATGTGAGGTCCAGTTTAATTTATGAAGTTCGTGTTATTAACTCAGCGATAGATGTATCACCTCATTACGACTCGACGATAGTTGGTGAAGACGTTAACCTTTTAATTCTTATGGCAGGATTATCCGGACGTTGTTCAAACAAGTATTTTATGAAACCAAGCAAGGGGAAAACGGACGAACGAATTTATTCTTCGAACTCGTTTAAATACCCAAAAGAAGTTGCGGATAACATATTATTCCTCTACGCATTTAGTGGATGTGACACAACTTCTTCATTTTATTTCCACATCTAGTGGAAGTATAGTAAGGACAAAAAAATTTTTGAAAATTTGTATTGTTCAAATAGGCTCAGAATGTCATGAAACGTGGAAATTTTAAATTTAAGCCAAAGAAATCTGTCTGTCGGTCTGTAACTTTTTTGTGCGCACGATTACTCTGATTTGAAATTAGGTACACGTATGTACTTTAACGGGATCTGGAACTAGATTATATTTTCATCTTATTCCGACGAAGGGTTGGGGGTAAAATGGGGTAAATGGGGGGATAAATAGGTAAATCAAGCAGGTAGGAGTCCATAAAATTGTTATTTAGTGTATACAAGAGAAGTTAAGGTCTCAAATTTTTTTTTTACATTAGCCGTCCCCATTACCACCCCTACCCTATTATTAAAGGGGATGAAAAAAAATTGTGATTTAGTGTGTGTACAAGAACCAAAAGCCTCAAAATATTTTTTTACTTCATCCACCCCCACTCCCTATCGTGTGGGATTACGTTTTATGGGTTTTTGTGATAGACGATTTCAAATATTATATTATTAGAGTTCTATAAACAATTGTTTCCAAATACAAAATGTTTTCGTTATGAGAGATTTGGATAGAAAATCTGGATGTGGAAGTAGTGATTCCTTGGGCAGCTATTTTTTGGACAAGGCAAAGCAAAATTCATTAAATTATTACAAGAATCTGCAGGGTTACAAAAAAACGTGGAATGATTTAAAGACCCCAATTCTCACCCTGGTGTTATAGATATAGCAGGCCAAAAAGTTATCTTAGCCCTTTAGAGAGTTATCTTACCCCCTTCACGATTTAATTTTTTTCACCCCTTTAAATATTGTGTGGGAGTGGTAATGGAGATAGCTAATTCCAAAAAAATGTATATACTAAGTACCAATTTTATGGACTCTTACTTGCTCGATTTACCTATTTAGCCCAATTTACCCCCCAATCCTTCAATAGAATAAGATCAAAATATAATCGTTTCAGATCTCGTTAACATACATACGTATACCAACCAGAGCTGTGCAAATACAAGTACAAATTGTACTTGGTAACACAAGTAAATACTTTTATATGTACTTGTACTTGTACCTGTACCTAAGTACAATATTAACTAAAGTACTTGGTACTTGTACTTTACTAAATTTAGTGAAGGTACTTGTACTTTGTACTTGCGTTTTTGTTCTCCTACAAGTGCAAGTACTTCTATAAGTACAAGTCCTTATATAAGTACAAGTCCATATATAAATACATATACTTCTACAAATACTGGTTTGCCCTCAATTCAAGCTAAGATGTTATTAGTCCAGTAGAATTAGTAAAAAAAAGACTGAAATTTATTGTAATTCGTTTCAGGATGCCACGTGGATTAAACGATATTTTTATTGATTACGAACATGACCCTGAATTTGGTCCACTATTTGACCTCCGGAACATTGTTTATTTAACAATTTATTGTTTAAAAATTCAAAAAAATCGACTTTTTTAAAGATAACTCAAAGACCTTTGGCGATAGGTTTTTCAGTTTGTAGGTACTGTTAGAACTTTGAAAAATAGTTAATTTGAGACATGTTTCGTTTCAAACACTTGAAAATTTGTTTAAATAATTGCAAAAAACCGCGAAAATTTTAGCAATTTGCAAATATTTTTCATTCTTTAACAAAAGCACTTTAGTCTTGAAACTTTGATGAAATATGTCTTTTATTACCCCAAAGTTATCCCTAAAATTTCATCAAAAAATTTTAATTATTTTAAGAGATATTCAATTTGTTTATTAAAAACATAAATAATGTAAAATGCAAATTCACCCAGTTCTCGTTGTCGTAGGGGGTTGATCTGGACATCCTTTTTTTATTGAGACTTAAACTTTATGTTTTCATTAATGGAAAATCAAATTTGAATTATTTTCAACTTCAAAATGGCATTTGAAAAAGTGTCACATTTTGAGGTTAGGTTTTTTGCTAATAACTTTTAAACAAATGAATATTTTGCAATATTGTTGCTGGGGTCTTTTCACACATTTTCAAAAAAAAAATGACTGTGTAGCCTTATTAGAAGCCGAGATGAGCAATCATTAAAGCAATGTTAGAAAGTTTGACGACAAAATTTCAGTAAAACTCCAGGAGATTACGTTATTAGCCAGGTTGCGCGCACCAGGTTGCCGATGTCAGATTCGGGACGAGCGACCCGAAAAACCCCCGGGTAACGAGTTTCGATCGATTTGATAAGTAATTTCAGTAAAACTCCAGGAGATGACGTTATTAGCCAGGTCGCGTGCACCAGGTCCTCCGGAGGTGGTTGCCGATGTCAGATTCGGGACGAGCGACCCGAAAAACCCCCGGGTAACGAGTTCCGATCGATTTGATAAGTAATTTCAGTAAAACTCCAGGAGATGACGTTATTAGCCAGGTCGCGTGCACCAGGTCCTCCGGAGGTGGTTGCCGATGTCAGATTCGGGACGAGCGACCCGAAAAACCCCCGGGTAACGAGTTTCGATCGATTTGATAAGTAATTTCAGTAAAACTCCAGGAGATGACGTTATTAGCCAGGTCGCGTGCACCAGGTCCTCCGGAGGTGGTTGCCGATGTCAGATTCGGGACGAGCGACCCGAAAAACCCCCGGGTAACGAGTTTCGATCGATTTGATAAGTAATTTCAGTAAAACTCCAGGAGATGACGTTATTAGCCAGGTCGCGTACACCAGGTCCTCCGGAGGTGGTTGCCGATGTCAGATTCGGGACGAGCGACCCGAAAAACCCCCGGGTAACGAGTTTCGATCGATTTGATAAGTAATTTCAGTAAAACTCCAGGAGATGACGTTATTAGCCAGGTCGCGTGCACCAGGTCCTCCGGAGGTGGTTGCCGATGTCAGATTCGGGACGAGCGACCCGAAAAAACCCCGGGTAACGAGTTCCGATCGATTTGATAAGTAATTTCAGTAAAATTCCAGGAGATGACGTTATTAGCCAGGTCGCGTGCACCAGGTCCTCCGGAGGTGGTTGCCGATGTCAGATTCGGGACGAGCGACCCGAAAAACCCCCGGGTAACGAGTTCCGATCGATTTGATAAGTAATTTAAGTAAAACTCCAGGAGATGACGTTATTAGCCAGGTCGCGTACACCAGGTCCTCCGGAGGAGGTTGTCGATGTCAGATTCGGGACGAGCGACCCGAAAAACCCCCGGGTAACGAGTTTCGATCGATTTTCCATGAATTTACAGGGAACTCCAGGTGATGACGTTCCTGGTGCCGTCCTGACCTCTAGGTGCACAGGGGGCTCATTTGGACATCGCATTCAGGTCCAGCGACTCAAAAAACCCCCGGGTACTGAAATTCGTATGATTCGGGAGTTTTTTCTGGAAGATATGAATTTTTACTTCATCACTTGAAAAGATGCACTTATAAGAATGCACTTTTCGATGCAGCAATGCAATTTCAAAAAAGTACAAGACCAAAATATGGTACAAAGTTTGTAGACAAGTTAACGAAGCGAATGCAAAAAACCCCATCTCAATCCGACTTACTGCAAAAAAAAATGAAGTTTGGGGCTATTTTTGTGTTATATTTCCTCGACTATATACGATTTCAGCGCTACCACCTATAAGTTGCTATCAGCGACGCATTTGTCAAATAAATAATAAAAAATTTTTGATGATTATTTCACTCATTAAGGCTATAGCCAATGAGAGCCCGTTTTTTCACAACATTGCACCAATCAAACGTCATTATTAGTGGTAATTCAAGCTAGATCTGCTTTTGACAGGACCAACATGCAAAATTTATCGCTCTAATTTTTTAGGTCGCTGCAGCGGCAAATATGCGAAAATTTTTTGACGTTTTTTGTCGAGCTTTTAAGTTTTATCTATAAATATCTTCTCTAGCTTATTACTAAGTAATTGTTAACGTACTTACCTTGTAAATTGTAATATTGTATTATGTAGTAGCAAACAAAAACACACCTCAATTCCAAAGCGAATCTTGTCTGAAATATATAGGCTGTAACTTTTGTCTATCTGTAACTATTTCAGTTTTCCTAGTGTTCAATCAGGTAACAATTACACACAAAGATTGTACTTTATATAGCTCATAATACAGGAACAAGTCAAGCACAGCTTTCAATAGCTCAATAACGTAGTTACAAAGGTAAGCAAATCATTTATTATAAATGTCAAGTACACATTCGCTCTGGAACAAACTAAAAATGTATAATACTTACATATGGTAATCTACCAAAAAGTAACTCGTTGAATCAAAGCTGTGCATCAAACATTATAATTTGTTGTATTTAAAATTCTCTTTGCTTAACAAAGCAAACCTCAACATAATTCATAAACTTTGTAAGTTAAAAGTAAGGATTAAATACGTAAATATGAGTCGATGAACATTTATTTATTATGGAATATAACTTGTAGCGCTAGATGGCGCTCTCTATGTCAATCTCGGAACCATGGGTGTATATTTTATTTGGGCGAGACATCGGTACTAAAGTAGTGCTCTCTCTATCGTTCCTCGTCGTATTGCACCTCAGAAACGCCTGAAAGGTGTTAAGCCAGTCTATATATTATAATATCTAAGGTTTCAACTCGTTTTATTTACTAGTTGCCATGGAAATGTCACTAGATTATTTTAAAATATAGCGAATCTACGTTGTTTCTACTGCGTTTGTTTCAGATTTGCTGTTTTGACAATATGAGTCGGTTTGGAAATATTTCTGTATATCAAATTAATGATGAAATTGAAAATAAAGGTCAGTAAACTCCAAAAAGTGACAAGAAAACGTCTGAAGGCAGTTAATGAGAAAACATAATATTGAAGATGTACTTAATGAATTATTTATTCATGAAATATTCTCCACAAATACCACTCGTGCTTTAAATTTTATCTAAAAATTTTTTCTCAAGCTAAGTCGCCCCCTGTTAATATAACTCGTGCAAATTGGCAGTTTATTATCAAAGATTAAATCCCTCCCGCTAAAGCGGTCGGGATTTAATCAGATAATAAACTGCCAATTTGCACTCTTTATATTACCAGGCAACACGCTTTCGAAAAAATTTTCGATAAAATTTTAAGCACTAGTGATATTACATACGATTATTAAAAATGTTTGACTGGTTATAATAATATATCTATTATTTGGTTAAATCAAATAAGTACAAAAATGGATAAAGAATTATGAGCCTTTCGCCATCACTAATAAAACATTATTTTGTGTAATAATTCAATGGAGGAGTGATTTATACAATATTATCGCATCCCAAGCTACAGTCGAGAATAATCGGTAAAAAAAAAGTATATAATCTTCTTTGAAGTCCCATGCGGCTCACTGTCGTTCGCTGCCTAACTGATAGGAGCCCATAAAGCCGCCAGCGAGAAAAGCTAGTGTCCATTTCATTTAGGTCACACATCCTGAACCAGATATAAATCTAACGACTCCACAGTCATCTCCTGAAGGTCGACATCTTAGCATTGCCGAGTCTATCGCTTGATGTAGCCTAGGCCGGCGGGCACGTAAAGAGTCCAAGTACAGGGATAAGCTGGGGATACTAGAGCCAATTTCCTTTTGGACCGCAATGATATCAAGCCCTCTTCCAGATGTCGGTAGCCGGAGATGAAAAGGATCGTGCCACTAAATTCGTTACAAGTTTGTGCTGAGATACTCGACGATTCAACCAAGAAGCAACAATGGGAGTCATTGCCGGTAATCTAAATGTTTATTTTTATTAAATAAGTAGCCGTTTCGACAGTTGTCAATAAAAAGCAAATGTATGGGGACAATAAATAATATCTTTATAAACTATTCGGAAAGCAGTAAGTAGACTTTGCTATTACCAACAGATGAAACAAATTGATATGAACTGAATTGCAAATTTATTACTTAATTGTAGACAATTAATTTGTTTACGAATCATAATAGTTATTTATATTGTAAGTGCCATATGAGGTATTTCATAGCACACGTCTGAAAATTACAGAACGAACCGAAGGTGAGTTCTGTAAACAGACGAGTACTATGAAATACCTTATATGGGACGTATAATATACAAGATTTTATTTACTCTCGACTTATTAATTTTTTTATACATAAAAATACTACTAATTAATCAATATTATTTATTGTTAACGTACAATATCTACAAGTAATAAATAATTAACATTACTTATTGTAAATATTAATCACACAATTTTGACAATCTATCAGATTAATTTCAGATTGGGAAGACGTTGCCTTTGTATTAGTGGTACAAACATCCAATTTGTTTTGTGATGCTGATGAAGTACTCTACCTAATATTTTAATTGCAGTTTTCTTTTTATTTTCTTCGGAGGTTTCAATGTACTTCTCTGCAATTGCATTACTTTTCCATCCACCATGCCTTTTTGCCGTTAAAAGGTCGGCTCCAGCATTCGCTAGTATTGACGTTGAAGAACGTCGGAAACAGTGTCCTGTATACTGTCAAGGGTTAGATAGTTTCAAAAAATTGGCAATTTTATAGGGTACTGCCCCAATTGTATTTATACCAGTCGGTATATTCACACATTTCTTAGTTCTATATGTAACGAAAAAACGATTATGTGCACAATTTGGAGATCTCATTTCAGCATACTTTTTAACAGTATCCTTCATATCCAACACCTTCTATGTCTCCTCTCTATCAATTTTTGTTTTTGTATCTCTAACTCGGACTTTGAAGCAACTTCCTTCATATTATAACATCTTCTTTTATTAAGTTTGTCAATTCCGCTCTTCTACAGGCACCCGCCACTCCAAAAATCAGTAAGACCTTAAAAAATAAATATTTCATTAAACAAGTAAAATGAATATTGAAAAAAAATCACCTTTAAATCCAAATATATATTTCATTGTCGGTTGTTTGTAGAACTGTTGTTATATGTTTCTTGGTTAAAATTTTAATTTTTTTTCGCTTATAACCCTCCGATTTTCTTTTAAGCATGGCAAATAAATTAGCACATTTTTTTATATCAACATTTTTTCTTATTGATAGTTCTGTTTTTAACATGGAATAAGAACTCTAAAATGAAGTAGGTTTACGATCCTTACTTAAACATCTCTCAAATACTAAGGCATACTGTACGCGAGACTTCTGTGGAACAAGGCCTAGAATTGTTTCAAATGCACTTTCTTCGATATCTGCAGGCAAATCTTCCTCGGAAAAATTCATTTTTATATAATTTATTTTGGTTTCAACGTTTTCAATATGTTTTTGGTAATAACTACGTTAATAACAATAGCTGTTTGTTGATATCTCCTTAGCAACTGGTGGTGTCGGTCGCTTCGTCGACCAGCCAACTATGCCGCGGGGTGTTACGTCCAACTCAACAGTGACAGACATCATAACTAATGACGTGTGTCAGTGCTGGGTTGGAGAATGAAATAATCACGGATATTATTACTTTTTACAATATAAGTGAAATATTTAGTGAAAGTCTAATTAATTTAATTACTTACAGTGTAACTAGTACTGATTGCTGAGTCAAAAATGTGTGGATTAAGTTTTATTGCAGCATACAATTGCGTGCTTTTTTCTTATAAAATGCGTGCGATAAATATATATCGCATTAGTGCTATAAACAACGTCATTATGACATTGTCATATTACTGTCAATATATAACGATCTGTCATTTGCCCATAAATAGTTGCTATAAGAATTCTTTTCTATTATATTGTTGGAGGTTAACATAATAATCATCAATTAATCGTTGACGTTATGGCCGCCATGTTGCAAAAATTACGGTTAAAATAGGTTTCTCTTGATTACCTCCTTTCATGTTAGTTCTTTGTTTATTATTAATATTGTACGAAATTTAAAATACTACAACTAGACTATCCGGATTTTTCAGTCTATGCGCCATTTATGGTACGCTAGATCTACTATTTACATCCGGCACTACACTTGGATTGTATCAGAAGTAGTAATCTGCATTCTCAGTTTCTGTGATCACTAAAAATAACCGAACTTTGTAAAACATCTACTTCTGAACAATCTTTACTATCTTGCACAGAAAACACCGTTAATGTCTAGTGGTCACATTCCACATCACACTCCAAGTATTTGCATTTTCGTTCTTTCTCTACCCTGTGGCACTGATGAGCCTGGGAAGGCGAAACGCATCTGTCACTGTTGAGAAATGAATGACTATGCAATAGGCTTCAACCAGCTCCTAACACTTTCAATTATGTGGTTAGCTGCACTGAAAGGTGTAGAGTATAACACTGAAAAGTCAGAATAGCCTAGTGTGCCGTCTATGGTATGCTAGATTTACTGTTAATTATAGTAATAGGTATACTACTGAAAACTGATAGTATTATATTATATACAGGGTGTCCCACTTAAAACTCCCGGCGCCATTTTCTCGATAACCAAAAGCGATATTTGAATTCTGTAGAAGGTATTCACTAGAATATATCAATGACTTCAGTTTTGAGTAAAAATGGTTATTTCACACAATGAGGTATATATGGTGTTGCGATGCAAAGATTCGATTCTAGGAACGACGAAATGAGGTGCTTGAGATGAAGAATTATATTGTAAGCAACTTTTTTAATATGAACAATTTTCGAAAAATCACTGGTTTTCGAGATATTTGAAGTACAATGTAACTTTTCAAGCAACAAAAATCGCATTTTTTTCATATGTTTACAATTTATAGCTTAAAATTTAGTCATACAACATAAACAGGAAGTAAAATTAGATAATACACAATAAACAGGAATGTCAAAAACTTTCAATTTCAAATAGCAGTTGCAGCAGTTAATTCTTGTTTTACTTGGAAAAAAAAATATTTTGTGCTTTGAAATAAATATGTTTCATTACAATCTAAATCAGCCTGATTCACTATGAAAAATTTTCCAAAGGACTTATCGTTTAAAATGTATTTTAAAAAAGTTCTGACGATTTTTATATTTTAAAAAATTATATTGAAGTTTAAATATGTAGAAAATGAGTGATTTTTCAAAATTGTTCATATCATAAAAATGGCTCAGAATGTAATGTCCCATCACTTGCACCTCATTTCAACGTTCCTAGGATTAAATAATTTCTTTGCGTCGCAACGCCATCTATACCACAATTTGTAAAATGACCGTTTTTACTCAAAACTGATATTATTTATATATCTCTTTATTTATAAAGAAAATGGCACCGAAAGTTTTAAACGGGACACCCTGTACAAGTGAATTATAGGTATATGAATATATTTCAAATGTAAATATTGTAGATCTTCGCTACTTTTATCAGCACGTAATATGTATAATTTAATCTATTTATTTAATTAAACCGAATGCCAGTTTTATATTATGTATGCACCATCAAATGTCACATAGGACTTACTGGTTGTCATAAAATTCAAAATTGCTCTGACATGGTTTACGACGGCGTTTATATTACGTTGTAATAAAACAGTAAATAACATTCATTAAACGTATGTACAGGATGGCTTCAAAACACTTAGCCATATTCCAATAATTGGGTTGTTGACAAATTTTCAAAAATGGTGAAATATGGTAGTGGAGGACTTAATTTAGTTATATATTTAATTTGGAAGAAAAATTCTTAGCGCAACATATTTTAAAAAATTGTTAAACTTCGACTATTTGAATGTGCTGCGAAAACGGTAGTGACATCATAACGGCAGTTAGATGTAAATTTATAAGCAGAACAGATGAAGACGAATAAGTTGACATTGCTGACAAGAAAGAAAATAATCTCATATGTCAAAAGAAAATTTGACGTTTAGCTAGCAGTGATTGATGTTTGCAGTTATTGTTAATATTCTTTTACAAAACGACTAAGGCAGTATATCTGTAAAAGCTAATTCTGATCTTCTACTTGCGGTAGATATATTTATGGTCAGCGAATTTTTAAAAAGAGACGATCGTTTTGACATTGCAATGGTTGGAATTGTAAAAGCTGCACGGTACTTACGTTACAGCTGCTGTAGACAGTAAAAACTATTGTAATTTCTCCAAGAACTTCCTTTATCTTATCTTATTAATATTACATAATATGTCTAATATGTATTTTATTATTTAATTTAGATGAATTTGTTAACTACACTTTGTATTTTATTAAATACGTATTTCCTTTTCATTGTTTTATTTCCTGTTAACTATATACATGCGTATCTAACTGAAAACAACAAAATAAGTTTATCTACTAAAGAAATTATTTATTATCCATTGATACTCACTTCTAAGAAGAGTCATAATGAGACTTACGAAGATATCAAGAAAGGTCTGTATTATAACAAAAAATAATAAATAAGTAAGTACTTTATCCTAGTATCTATCCAAGCAATAAACAATGATATAAACATAAACACACCACAGATAGTAGACAACCCCCAAATCCAAAGCCAAGGCTGTCCGGAAGGGGGTTACACATTCGGAAAAACGCAGACATACATCCACACCCCCCGATGTTGTCAATACCGGGGCTGGGGGTCGAACCCAGAGCGCGGTAGCGAGTCGATCAGCGTATTCGCCACTCAATACGCCTTAACCGATTGAGCTACCGTGCCGGTATTTATAACACACATAATTCAAAGGGCATTTATAACTACAATCCAACGCATTCGTAGCCCTTTCCGACTGATTGTGTTCACCGACTTTAGACGACTTTCACAGTTTGTTTCATATAGTTTTTCAACGGCGAGTTTTTAAATTTCCTTTCTTAATTTATTCATCATCCTAGTATTATGGGGCGTCTAGGGAGCTTCATAAATAATCAATAGCTAACAAAAACAACTGCACTTTATTCCAACATAAACTAGATAAAATACATAAAAGCAGATTAAACCCATTTCCCTCCTTTTAGGAAATCAAAACATGAATAACATTCTAATCTAGAGCCGTTAAGAATACAATAATACACCCTGTTTTATCCACCAGTTTGGCGGGTAATTTAAATTTGTAACAGCTAGAACGCCACACAAGTCTTGTATGCGGCCGTTTTTCCTACAACATAAACCCATATTAAAAATCAAATTCCTACATTAAGATACAACTTACCACAAATAAAACGCTTAGAATACATTGTAATTTGTTACTTTACTTGACATTGAAATGATCTCCACAATAAGAAGACTTGGTCCTTCTCTGGTGGCTTTGAATCATTCATTATTACGTTCAGCGTTTATTATCGGAACACAACAGTTTTTCTGGTGAATTGGTGGTATTATTTACACAGTACGGCAGAAAACACTATCTGTACTTATATTTATCCATAACTAGATGCTGTTAAACTATACCGAATTGTAACCTATGAACGTCAGTTGAATTTGACGTTAAATATAATGTCAGATTAAACTGTCGTGATTGTCTTTTTTCTCCGTCGCTATCAGCGAGTCTCTAAATTAGTACCCGTTTCTCGTCGTTTTATAACTAACTTCTCTACAGACTGCCGTTATTATGTCATCTCCGTTTTAAATGCATGTATTTTTGTAATTAATATTATAATATTATAAGACTTTCTTTTCAACTTCTACATGTTTCTAATGATTTTTTATGAATTATTGTTATTGTTTAACATAGATTCTCCTCAAATTTTAACTTAGTCCAACAACCCAATTGCGTATTGTATTCGTCAATTGAGCGACAACAAATTGAACAAATCCTCTTTTCCCTTGATTAATAAATTCACAATGACCAAAAACTACGGTAAACGGAAAAAAAAGTCGCCGAAAAAAAATCCTCGGAAATAAAATCCTCGAAAAAAAAACCGAGGAAAATAAAGCTGCGGAAGAAAAGGCTGGTTTACAGAAAACAAGGTTTCTTTCACTTCGACGGTAAACGGGAAAAAAAGTCGCCGAAAAAAAATCCGCGGAAATAAAATCCTGAAAAAAAAAGCCGAAGGAGACAAAAGCCGCGGAAGAAAAGGCTGGTTTACAGAAAACAAGGTTTCTTTGACTTCGACGAATCTAGGAAAAAAAAGCCGAGGAAAAAAGCCTAAACTCTGCGACAAAACAGAGCGGGTTTTCTAACTACATCTCGTCTGCAAGTTTGTGATAGAGCATTGTGCACTTTTTAAATGGAATGCTATATATATATATATATATATCAGTACATTTTTTGAAGCCTCTTTCTAGACTCTATTCATTTCTATATTATTATTAACTATCTCCCAACCACTTGGATGTAATGAATTTTTTTGTTGAAATAATGACATCTGCAGATGCATATTGAAAAAATCACCAAATTCACAATGGTGGGTTTTAAGAAAAACTTATATGAATGTTAGTTACGAGACATCTAATTAATGTTTTTGAATCATTTTTACTTTCTAAAAATGTACAGGGTGCCAAAAATTATTTTTCAAATAAGAACATCTTAAATTGAATTTTCTCAATTTTTTCAAATGGAACACCCTGCATATTTTTCGACGATGTGAAGTAGAACTGAAAAACGAACATTTTTTTGTAGGTACTTCCCTATGGCTAATTGCAACCATTTTCGTCTCATCGAGCAATAAGTTCAAAATTCAAGATAAAGAAAAAAATACAGGTTTCTTTAAATAATTCATTAGAAAATAGTAGTTTTTCTACTCCCTTATGTAAATTTTCTGTTTTCTGTATCGTCTGTGGAATGAATAAGTAGGCAATTCCAGGATATATAACGGATACATTTCATATCAGTTCTAGGATGAATATGAAATGAAACCGACCAATCACAGTTCCGTGTATTAAGTACATAGGCAACTATTCGTTTTAAAATCAAATTAGTGCGTAAGCTGTCAAAGTAACTGTCAGTGTGTACTGTCAGTATGTATTTGGGTAATATATTAATGTTTAACAAATTTTGTAGTTTTTTAAGCTGGTTGTAGAAAAAGTATACTGTACAACTTGAGGGAATTATCCATATCGCACTCAAAAGATTTGAAGCACTCCGCCTACTGCGTCGCGCTCAAACTTCTTTTATTTCATACTGTCCGGTAAATGACTATTTCCCGGACTCATTTGCGGCCGGTAAATCGAACATTACAGTATCTGATACCGTAATGTGTTATCAGCGAACATTACAGTATATGATACTGTGACGTGTTACCTAGCAACACTATTATATTATTTGTTTCCATTGAAAAACAATCCATATTCTATTTAATATCTGTTTGATGATTTTCTCGGGATTAATTGCTTCCACAGATTTATTTAAAGTCTCCTCCGATATCTTCATAATACAAAACAATCCAAAAGTTATAGTTTTATTTATTTGACAGTGACAAGCTAAAGACAATCATAATTAGCTAGGGAAAACAATGGCTATAACATCGTTAAGGTGATGCGATTGTTAGATTACAAACTAATATTTTTTAAATTTCAATAATTATAACTTTTTATTCAT
Source organism: Rutpela maculata (assembly GCA_936432065.2). Lineage (NCBI taxonomy): Eukaryota > Metazoa > Arthropoda > Insecta > Coleoptera > Cerambycidae > Rutpela > Rutpela maculata. The sequence continues at coordinate 36,544,194 of OW386285.2, read as the reverse complement.
TTTAAAAAGGATTTACCGGACAGTATGAAATAAAATATTATACGATACACATCCGGTAGGTGTCATTACAGTACTCGTTTACATTCCGAACTCGGCTCCTGCGTCGCCTCGTCCGTAAAACAACTCGTATTGTAATAAGTCACCTACCGGACTTATAACGTAAATTACTATATCGTGCGGTATGGATATCATATCCACTCTTGTTGCACAAACTACTATTGTGCAAAAGTAGTAAAATGCACGCCAATCATATATATGAATGAAATTACCATGAATATGCCAGAAACGCAAATTTTAGGCAGTCGTCTCGTGCAGAAGGGTGTGCAAATCGAAAAGCCGTGAAAAAGAATCCAGCAGAAATTCATGGCAGTTTCCGCGCGCAAAACAAATTTTGATGCGCACATTAAATCGTAAAATTTTTTGGTGTTCTTGATTTTGGATGATTTTGATTTTGGATTTTTTTTTCAAGGCTTTTCATTTGGCACTATTGGCATCCATTTTAAAATTAAAAAAAAACAAACAAAAAAAAAATCGATTTGCACACCCTTCTGTACGCGACGACTGCCTAAAATTTGCGTTTCTGGCATATTCATGGTAATATCAGTCATATACATATATATGTGGATAACATAGAAAGAGAAGTGGGGATGTGAAAGTAAACAAGATGCTCTTCTTTTTTACTGAATCACCTTTATTCCAAGTACATAGAAAATAATATTTTTCAGCTTTTCTATTTCATCTTTTGATAAATCTCAATTTTTATAAAGTATAATTTATTTACGCACTGTTTCGATATAATACAGAGGAAAATTTTCGGAAAATTCTTTTGCGTTTCAGATCCATTAATTTTGGATTATTGGTTTCGAATAATTACAATATAAAGTATTGTTCGAATGTAATAAAGTCTTACAATAATTTTTTATTCAGAAAAGCTCACTCTGGGATGGAAAATTCAATTTTTCAGACACATGTACCAACTAAAATGTACGGCATGGTAATAAAAAAACCGCTGCCCAAGGAATCACTACTTCCACATCCAGATTCTCTATCCAAGTCACTCACAACAAAAAAACTTTGTATGTGAAAATAATTGTTTATGGAACTTTAATAATATAATATTTGAAATCCTCTACCCCAAAAACCCATAAAACGATACCCCACATCGGTAGTGGGGTGATGATGGGGGGTGATAGTGGGGGGTGGATGAAGTAAAAAAATATTTTGAGGTTTCTGGTTCCTGTACATACACTAAATCACAATTTTTTTTCATCCCCTTTAATAAGGGGGTTGGGGGTGGTAATGGGGGTGGCTAATGCCAAAAATTTTTTTGAGACCTTAGCTTCTCTTGTATATACTAAATACCAATTTTATGGACTCTTACCTGCTTGATTGACCTATTTACCCCAATTTACGCCCCAACCCTTCGACGGAACAAGATGAAAATATAATCTAGTTCTAGATCTCGTTAAAGTACATATGTGTACCAAATTTCAAGTCAATACCTTAAACGGTTCCAGAGTAAACGTGCGCACAAAAAAAAGTTACAGACAGACCGACAGACCGACAGACAGACAGAAATTTTTTTTTGCTCAAACTTAAAATCTCGACGTTTCATGACATTTTAAGCCTATTTGGACAATAAAAATTTTTTTAAATTTTTTTTGTCGTTACTATACTTCCACTGGACGTGGAAGTAAAAATTATTATTATATAAAATAATATTAAAATAATCAAGCTTTATGTGGTATCAAATCACCACCCTTAATAGAGGTCTAGGAAGGGGGTTGATCTCGCGTTTGCCACCCCATGGTCCTACTGATTTGTACGGCATAGCAAAAAAGTTCATCCTTGTTAATACAAACATCGAATTTCATAAAAGCCGTACGGTATCGTATCATCTTAGTACATAGAGGTCACTTTTCGGAATACGCAAATTATTCCTGTACTTCTGTCCCATTATTTTTGTACGGCATTCTCTTTTTAAGAGTCACAGATATAAATACAGTCCAAATAAACGTAAACCCTACAGGATCGCAGGGCCGTTTCTGCCGGGGGTGCAACAGGTGCAGTCGCACGGGGCGGCACAATTTAGGGGGCGGCATTTTAGCCTACTTCTCTATCTGTCTCAGATTTAAGGAGAAATGTTTAATGTGGCATCGTCGCGATTCACGAGATTCGTTCATTCGTTAACAGATCAGAACAAGGTGCCGCCGTAATATACCGATTGGAAATTCGAGGAAGGATATTATGAAATAGACCTGCGGGCGGGCGCGGGCTATTCGACGGTTGCGTAGCAGGATTCTGGAAGTGAAAGAAGTGACTGATAGTAAGTATTATACGTTATTCTATTCCATCTGTGTTGAATTGTTTTCTGATACCTGATAGTAAGGATCCCAGTTTATTCTATGTCCGTTCTCCCAAGCGTGTTCGCAAATCTTCGAGCTATGAATTTCATTTTTCCTAATATAATTGTGTTCACACACTGAACGGTCTGGATGACTCACCCACGTAATATCTGTTACACTCACACGGAATATTGTAAATGCAGTTTTTTGAAATTCTCTCGTGGTTTTTCGGTTTTGTCTTTGTCAGAATAGACCTTGAAGTGTTTCTCCTTTGAAATACCGTCCTAATATCAAATCTATCATCTATACTGCGTAACTTTTCGTATAATCCGTATACGTAAGGAATTAACGCTGTGTAACGTTTTTCAGGTTTTTGTTGTATCTGATTTTTATTTTCAATATTTATGAAGGTTTTATCAACAAAGGCTTCAGGGTATTGATTGTTTGTATAAACTGTTTCTCATTGTTTAATATTCCATCATTAGAAGCAATAATTTTGGCCCTATATCTTACAAACATTTTAAATAAAGCACCTCTCTTGACACCTCTGTTGGTATGTGTTGGTTTTCTATAAACACTTGTTTCAATTATACCATTTACTCTTTTAATTAAAACAGCTAGAAATAGTAATTCATTTCTAGTTCCCTTTTCTAAAGTTAATTTCATAGAAGGTTATTTATTATTTAAATTTTCATAAAAATTGTCTAGTAACTTCCTACCGTGAGGCCAAATTGCAAAGATATCGTCTTCATATCTCCACCAGATAACCGGTTTGTATATGTACAATTTTGAACATGTCTTTTCCCAAAATCCTCCATAAAAATATTGCTTAAAATTGGTGACAACAGAGAGCCCATTACCATACCGAAATACTGCTGATAAAAATCATTTTCTAACTGAAAATAAGTTATTTTGATAAACATAGTTAAAAGTTCCATTATGGTATTTACACTCAATTTAATAATTTTCCCGGTAAGATACTGGCTAATTGTATTATTTTGTAGATTCCTCTGACGTCAATTGGAAGTAAAAATACATGTGGCAGGAAGTCCCGAAGAGAAAAGTAGAAGAGTAGAAGAAAATGCCAGAAATAACATATAGACAATATTTAAAATTTACACTACTATTTACACAAAAAAAAATATTTTGAAAAAATATATTCCATAATTTATGGGGCGGCAAAATTTCTTTTTGTACGGGGCGGCAAAAGACCCAGGAACGGCCCTGCAGGATCGTTTGAAAAAATGCAACCCCCATGAGTTACGATTTTCACTTTTCTGCGGCTTACCCATGTCCCACCTAAAATGTACAGCATAGGGCACAAAGTGATTTATTTCTGTAGGACTACAAAAATTATACCTTTTCAAGCGGTATCATATGACCCCCTAAAAATTTAGCATGGGCTTGTGGTCTATTCGCACTTGTATATTCATCGCTGGATCTGAAATACGCGACTTCAAAAAAATTGTCGAAAATAAGCGTACCACTTATTATATTAACCCTTATTATACGCGTATCTTAAAACTGCGTTAATACGAATTTTTGCTAATTATTCATGTTTTAAAATAAAAACAAGTACGTTTTCCACAATGAACTATAAACTGGATTATTTCAGAACAGTACTTCCTTTGAAATAATTCTTAAAGTCTGTTAAACACAATGAAACTAATTATTCCAAGAACTATTTAAATAAAGTTTCTGTTTAAAGCGATAATGGAAAAAAATCCACTGAAAACTTTTAATAAGATGTTATCATTATTAAAATACAGCTTCTGTTTTAACTGCTTTCTGTTTACAGTACGCAAATATAAAACAAAACTCAAAGACTCATAACATGAAGAAGTTATTTTACTCTGTCTTGTATAAATGTCTCTAATAACTAAACTGGCGAAGCATAAATCCTTTCTTTTATAATATTATGCAATTAAGTTATACATACAGAGTTTTCAAGATTCCACACTAAGAAATTCACTTCTGCGGTAAATTGAAAATTTTTAAAATGCATAGGCAAGATACATTTATTAAATAAGTTAGATGGTTTGCAATTAATTAGAATGATTACTCTGTTCTGTCCTTATAATCCTCAAATTTATAAGTAAAGCTAAGCTTTAATATGCATAATTATTGTAGAATTAAGATTTCTGAGGTATTTTACTATCAAGATCATTTTATCCAAGTAATATTTCGAGTTATTATAGTTTCTTAGCCTACATATGTCCAATTAGTAGCGCAATGGTTGTAAAATGGTCCTTAAAATAAATTTAACGAGTGTAGGTAGTGTGAAAGTCGTTATAAGGTTGTATTCACGGTTATCGAAAGTCCTTGTCATATAAAAGTCATATGGTATGCGTAAGACAACTAACTGGACGCTAAAAGTGTCTAAAAGTCAACAGTCACTATGAGGTCATCAAGAGGTCGATGTCATCTACAAAACAATATTTAACACGACTTAAGAAATATAGTTGTATAAGGGTCGTTAAAAAACGATAAGACTTCATCTTAACCTTGAGGAAGATAGATAATCTATACATATAATAAATCTGTAAAGTTGGCGTGTCTGTATATTGAAAATATTTGCAAAAACTGATCTGGGCGGGGGCGTGTAAGATGAGTAATAGAATGCATTAAGGTAATTTTTGCAATTTTTGTCTGTTTTTCTGTCTGTTTGAAAGTGCATCACGCAGAAACTACTGAACCAATTTGAATAGGGTTTTCACAGGTAAATTTATCTAAGCTTGGAATAACATTTAGTTTTATTTCATCGAAATTGGCCCCTTTATGAAAATCGGTTTAGTAGAACCAGAAATACAGCTTGATTTCTATAATAAGCGTACTTCCACGGCATAAACCTTCATGATTAAACTTTAGTAATATTCCAGAAAATTCGAGAGTATTCTGGAACATTTCAGAAAATTTGAGTCTTCTAAAATATTTCAGAATGTTCTGCAATGTTCCAAAAACTTCGACAGCAATCTGGAACATTCCAGAAAATTTGTTTCTCACGGCCAGCTCTAGTTGGCTCTCTCCCATGTCAGTGACGTAAACAATTTCTTTGTGCATGTCTCTGATGATTCTACCTCAAACGTCGTTTACAAAGAAGCTTTTTAGTTATTTCAAAATTTCACGAGAACTAGGTCACGGGCACAGCTAGTTGGAAATAAAATTCAGCAGCCACATTTCAATTATAAAAACTATATGTTGTTGAATTATTGCGTATTTCATGTAACCACTTTAATATAATTAATTTATATTTATTCACAATAACGGAATTGATTATTAACGATAGAGAGCTTTAAATGTAATCATGTGTTGTTCAAATTCATTAATTTTCAATTAAATTAAAATATTTCAAATATGTAATGGGTCTCGACTGTACACAAATTTATTGTTTATTCCGTCCGCAATGTTTTCGGTTTAAATAAAATATTAATAAAACCCAATTGATGCAATTGTTTCAATAGTAACAACATGTATTGTTTAGAACCATAACCAATGAATATATATTATTAATAATTAATTTGTTAGTTACAAATGTATATACAGGGTGATTAATCCTACCTGGTGCCACATAATTTCGCCTTTTGGAGCTTCTGCCATCCTCAAATTAATTTTAAAAAGTTTAATTTTTTTGCAAATTCTTTATAAACAACGTCGAAAACTATAACATAACAATCATTATTTTCTAAAAAGAAATATTTAAAAATTCCGATAATTGTATTTTTCGTTGAGGTTTCTAATTTTTTTTTAAAGGGTCTAGCCGTACTTCCATGGCGAAACTGCCCCCGATAGGAACCTATATCGTAACCTATGTTATATTGTAGAGGGCGCTAATAGTAGTTGATAGAGTAGATATTAGCTCTATATCTTAGTTAATTGAGGAGCTATTTGAAAAAAAGTGTCCGGAGACGACTATTTTTCAAAGCGATATGTCTTAGTTCATTTTAAAGCTAGAGAAATAAAACTAAATGGCAGTGTTATGGTACACTTTACAGTTTATTTTATAGTATTTCCTATGGGCCAAGCCTAAATAAAAGTATTTAAAAAATGCAAAGACAAATTTTGTCAATCGATTTCTATCCGATCTAATTGAACTACCACTTTGAAAAAAATATATAATAATTGTCTATGTCTTGCCTAACAACATGCCAAGTTTCATTAAAATCCAAGAGGTGCAACATGACGAAAAAAAAATTTAAGTAAGTGGACCACCTTAAACGACCACTATGTTGACGCTTCTAATTTGCATCACATTTCATTAATCTTTGAAAAAGTTGCGTTTTGACAGCTCATAAAAAGTATATCAACGGTTGGTGGTGTCAACTAGAATATTACAATGTTTTTTTTATCTACTTTTATAGTGACTATAGTCGGTCTCAGTTAAGAATGCAGTTGTTTACGTTATGAGCGGAGCACAATTTACACAGGATATGGAAATTCCCAAGTAATAATAATAATAATAATAATAATAATAAACGTCTTTATTATTTCCTTTGAATTTACATTTTAAGGGAGTAACTAGTATAATGGATTGGAAATAAAAGGCGAAGTTCAACCCTTATAGTAGAGATTCTACTACAGGCTTGTTAGTGGAATCCTCCCATGGCTGACTCAAGCCAGTTAGTACATAAAATAAAAATTAACGGTTTAAATTGACTTTTATTTGGCACTTTTCTTTTATACATTGAAATTGAAATACATTGAAATTATTTAATTCATATTGCAACATATTTTATTTAGAGTAATAAAAGCTCATTATAGACGTAAATCCTCTAAAAATGTCAGTGTTATAAGAAATGGGTAAACCTACTACTTGCTTGTGCTCGATATCAGGCGAGCTTGTCTCTGCTGTTCTGAACTGTATCTTTGATCTCTCTCATATACCTGCCTAAAAAGTGTACACAGATATCATAACCTCCGTGTAAGTGCATGACCACGTCGTCACGTCGATGCACCGCACAACGCACAGCACCGCACTTCGCACATCGCACATTGAAATTAAATAAACCATTATTTTAAATGAGAGTGGCCATATCGACGCCCCTCGCACATCGCACAATAAAATTAAATAGAACCATGCTCTTAAATGAGAGTGATGAAATCAACAACTTGAGCTTCGCACATTGCACAGCGTTTAGCACAGGCGATACCGTGTTTGTGAATCCTTATTTGTAACAAAAGAGATAAATATAACTAGAGCAGTCTGATTTTAATAAAAATGGAAGGAAACAATATATGAACAATTACTATAATTTCTTTTGTATTAATATTCATAAATATAATAAAACAATAAAATAAACTTCGATGTGCGATGTGCGCTGCGCGAGAGAGATCAAAGATTCAGTTCAGAACGGCAGAGACAAGAACAGCTCGCCTGATATCGAGCACAAGCAAGTAGTAGGTTTACCTATTTCATATAACACTTGACATTTTTAGAGGATTTACATCTATAATGAGCTTTCATTATTCTAAACAAAATATGCTGCATTATGAATTAAATAATTTCAATATGTTTATAAAAGAGCCAAATGCCAAACAAAAGCCAATTTAAACCGTTAATTACTTCTACGTCCAGTGGAAATATAGTAAGGACAAAAAAATTTTTAAAAATTTTTATTGTCCAAATAGGCTTAAAATGTCATGAAACGTCGAGATTTTAAGTTTGAGCGAAAAAAGAAATAGAAATCGATTGACACAATTTTTCTTTGCATTTTTTAAATACTTTTATTTAGGCTTGGCCCATAGAAAATGCTATAAAATAAACTGTAAAGTGTACCATAACACTGCCATTTAGTTTTATTTTCCTAGCTTTAAAATTAACTAAGATATATCGTTTTAAAAAAAAGTCGTCTCCGGACACTTTTTTTCAAATAGCTCCTCAATTAACTAAGGTATAGAGCTAATATCTACTCGATCAACTACTATTAGCGCCCTCTACAATATAACATAGGTTACGATATAGGTTCCTATCGGGGGCAGTTTCGCCATGGAAGTACGGCTAGACCCTTTACGGATTTTCGAAACTGCGTAAGTTTCAATGGGTAAACTTTTTAGTTTTTATCATTAGAAATCCAACAAAAAAAATCATCCAATTCTATTCATTGTAGCTGGGTTCCGAGGTATAAACCTAATTGCACTGGACTACATATAATTTAGTAACTATAGTTTTTGGCGTTTTTAACAATAGGAAATCTCGAGGGAAACCTAAACGGATTGAATCAACCTGTATAAGCATATAGGCTACTTATAGCATGTATCCAAAATATTATACATACATCATATCTTCAACGACAGGTTTCCAACAAAATATATATTAAAAAAAGAACAAAACCAGAAGTTCGAGCAACATTATTCTATACGGATGGGTTTTCGTGTGAGTATTATCTTATTGTGAAGTAAAACCAACTTTGACAAACTCAACAAAAGATTCCTTCTGGTATTGCATTATTGCCCAGTCCACCGATGTCATATGGAGTAAACTTTAGCTACATGTAGGTTTCGTTTTGCTGTCATGATACCGTCGAAGCAGACAGATATTCCCCGGCAGCTGTACGATTGCCTAGGCCCAGTACGTTCACGAATAAAACTTTTTACTGCATTCTTTTACACGATATTCCTTTTGACGGTTTTATTAGAGCAGAGCAGAAAATATTAAATTAATTCTATAGCCAACAAGCCATACTTTTAAATTTTATTATCTGGTAATAAAAATATAATATATAATTGTATTGCTTGTCTTGAATGGATGATATTATAGTGAAACCCACAAAAAATTGCAAACCGAATAATTTTTTTTTAAAGAGTTCGTGAAAGTGCCTAGAATAATATCCTGAAAAATTTACATTTCGCTAGGATGCAGAACATAAAAAAAAGTGAAAAAAAATTTTTGTTTATCAATTTTTTAAAAATTTTGGAATTAAGTCAGGGTAGGAAAAAATAAAAAATACAGGTGGATAGACCACGTCTTTCTGAATAAAAAATATTGTAATAACATTTATCACTAAAGCAACGGTATTCCTGGAAAAAATAGTGAAGTAACTTTGCCACTCTGCACGGCCAGTGCACGGTGCAATGTTTACTATGGAATCTCTAAAAATTCTTAGCTTTTTTCTCTTTCTGATTTAGTATAGTAACTTTATACTTTCTACCTGACATTAAATCAGGTATGGCCGCTTTTTTAATATGTTGTATAGGATTAAAAAGTAATGTTAAATCAAGTTTACGACCTCGGCAGACCTCCAGATCTTGGTCAAAAATCCAAAAAACTGCGAGATTTTTGTTCTTTTTTCAGTTTTTGTCGATTTTAACACCTATGGCCTACTTTTTCGGTAAAAACATTTTAGTATTTTTTAAAAGTAGATTAAAATTGCTACAAATTGGTACCAGAGCGGACTCTGTAGATCAAATAGTAACCAAGACACAGCTTTCGACATTTTTATGGTAGTAGTATGGTAGAAATTGTTAAAAATTAAAATTTTAATTTTTCGACATTTTTAACAACTTCTAACTTAAAAATCTGTGAAATACTACCATAAAAATGTCGAAAAATGAAAATTTTGCAAAACTTTGAACAGCTGTATCTAGGACATTATTTGATCTACCTAGTCCGCTCTGGTATCAATTTGTAGCAAAGTTATTCTACTTTTAAAAAATACTAAAATGTTTTTACCGAAAAAGTAGGCCTTAGGTGTTAAAATCGACAAAAACTGAAAAAAGAACAAAAATCTCTCAAGTTACTGGATTAATTAGACATTTTTAATATTTTTCTTAGTGAATACGAGGATACATAGTGAGTATGGAGGGAAAATATATAATTTTTGAACGCATACATAGCCGCTGAATCGCTCGCATGAATTTATGTGCCTTTACTGTATTATATTTATTACATAGGTACACCTATCCACATTTTAGCTATATCCAATGGATTCCTTATGCATCTGTTAATGTATTGGAAAAGTTTCAGAATTTATATTCAAAACAATCAAAGATAATTTCATAGATATAAGGATAAGATCGTGAAAATCGCAATTTCTTATCATGATCTGATTGATCATATTTTCGAAAAAATTCATACAAGTAAACGATTTTGTGTTCGAAAATTCGAAAAATATACATTTTTTCCGAAATAGTGATATTTTGTTTTTTCCAATGGGTCAAGCCTCAAGTTACAGCCTCTAATATATATATTTATCAAAAAAAAAAATCATTAAACAAGGGAATTAAAATGATTTGAGATGTACTTTTTTTAAATCCTCGTTACTACAACTTAATAAACCATAAAGTGTACATACTTTTTTTTTTACTTTATGACTAAAAATATTTATAAATAAACCGAACTTTTTACGTAGTACTAGATATTAAAATTATGCAATACTTTTGCTTATGAGTGTATAACATTGTTACCAGCGAGATTACTAGAATTAGATGTCACGAATAGTAGAAAAGATATGCCAACAAATTCGCAGGGTCGTTGCTATGTATGCCGAATTACGAAAAACAGAAAATCTCGGAAAAGTTGCCATATCTGCAATAAATTTATCTGCGGTGAGCATTCAAATCCTCGGGTAATATGTAATGCATATGCCGGAAGTAATAGATGTTGTTTAATTTCGTTATATGTTTATTTGTTAATTAAATAAATAAATAATTGAATTAAAAAGTCTGTAGTCCATTAATAATTAGCACATGCCCATTCTCCCACTTAGACATTAACGGTTGATATTACATTCAGCCTTAGGAAGGTTAACACTCACAAATAAAGAAAAATATTATTAGTACAGTACCTAGAGGTAAAAAATATGCAAAACTTCGGAATAATGTCATATTGAACGGATTTCGTTCATTTTTGGCAGTATAACAGTAAGTGCTTCACAGAAAAGTTTCTATGTTGTGCGGGGGCTTGCTAATTTATAGAGGGTGGATGCCACCCCCTCTCAGGGGGTGGCACTTAAAAAGTATATATGTATTTATTGGAGCTGAAGTAGAATCAAATTTTAAGAAGAAAAGGTTCTATGCAATTTTTCACATAAATTGATAGTTTTTAAGTTATAACGACTTCAAAATTGCGATTTTAGCTTTAAAAAAAAAGTATTTCCAAATGGCTTTCGTCAAGTATCTCGAAAAGTATTACTTTATCGAAAAAATCTTACAGACCAATTACAGAAGGTACAAACTGGGAATTAATTATACTTTTTGTTTATTGATGTAGGATTAACAATTTCGGAGATATTTAAGTTTACATTTGGCAGCCAAATGTTCATAAGATAATTATTTCGAGTGAGAGTTAAATATCTCAGAAACTGTGACACCTACGTCAAGGTTGCTAATAGGTAGAATAATAGGTTATTTATTAAGCTTTCAACTGTTTTTTATTTGTTTCTGTGACATAAAAAACAAAGAAGTTATGACCGAAGCAATGTACGCTTACACATTTTTTTTAATGACAACGTCGCCATTTTGTTACTGTAGTTAGCCAATCAAATACAGCACTTGCTTTAGAAAAAAATACAGTGTAAACTATAAAGGTATTTTCGATAAAGCGTAATGTTTTTTTCCTTTTCCAAATATTTCATTAAATATTTGTTTTATTGAAAAATGGGTAGAGACCCAAAATAAAGCTCATAAACTGATAATGAATTTCGCTTGTTTATTTATTTACATAGAATTAATAGTTTTCCGAGATATGAAAGTTTACAAATGGCGTCCGAACGTTTATAAAACGAAAACTGCAGTTTAAATGTTAAATATCTCAGAAATTGCGACACCTACGTGACGCCATGCTAAGAAATGGAATTAAAGACAATTAATTGCGCTTTCAAATTATTTTTTACTCGTTCTTGTAGCATAAGAAATAAAGAAGTTATGATGGAAAAATATGCGTATTTATATTTTTTTATATAAAAAGGTCGCCATTTTGTTACTCTAATTAGCCAGTAATTTAAAAAAAATTATCTCAAATACCGCTTTTCGTTAAGATGTAGCATTACCTAGATGCTCAAATTTGTTGGCTCATTTAAAGCACTTGCTTTAGAAAAACATGCATTTTAAACTTTAAAGGTAATTTCGAAACACTTGGATACCAAATATAAACTTAAATATCTCCGAAATCATTAATCCTACATCAGCAAATACCAAATATAATTAATTCGCAGTTTGTACTTTCTGTAACTGGTCTGTAACATTTTTTCGATAAAGTAATACTTATCGAGATACTTGACGAAAGCTGTTTGGAAATACCTTTTTTTTAAGCTAAAATCGCAATTTTGAAGCTGTTATAACTTAAAAACTATCAATTTATGTGGAAAATTGCATAGAACCTTTTCTTCTTAAAATTTGATTCTATTTCAGCTCCAATAAATATATATATTTTTTAAGTGTCATCCCCTCTCAGGGTGTGGCATCCACCCCCTATAAATTAGCAAGCCCCCGCACAATATAGAAACTTTTCTGTGAAGCATTTACTATTATACTGCCAAAAATGGACGAAATCCGTTCAATATGACATTATTCCGCAGTTAAAACCTCTAGTTACTGTACTATAATCCGTTTTATTAGTCGAGTCAATGAAGCCTAAAAATCTTCAAAACCTCTGAATCCTCAGCAACAGCTTCGATTTTGATCATTTTTTTAAATCTATGTTTTTTAATATTATTCAAAATCAGAAACATCCCAAGTGGCGCAAATAATTATTTATATTGTGTAACAATAATAATAATATTTACAAAAAAATATATTTTAAAAATTTTTTACGCGGTGTTTATAAAACATTTACTTGTTTTTATTGAAAATCTAAGTTCAAAAATGTTTCTCACAGTCGGGGTTGATAATTATTTATACTGTTTAAACAATAATAACAACTTTTACAGGAAAAATCTATTTTTTTATGTTTTTTTCCGATATTCATGAAAAAGTTAATTTAGTCCAGTGTTTGAAGGTTTTTCGCTCAGAATTCTTTCGAATAAAACCGATTGACGTGAAATTTGAACCGTAATTAGGGAATGACTCAAGGAACCAAAGTTATATAGTGCCGATGTGTGCTTTTATCCTGAGGATGGATGCCACCCCTTCTCGGGGGTTGAAATTATTATGTTCAAAGTAACTGCAGAAATCGATATAGAAATGAATTCTAAGTAATAAATGTCCTATGCAATTTTTTCGATGAGTCAATATTTCTTGATTTATTCTTGATTAAAAGTGTTGATTTTTCATCTAAAAAATGCATGTTTTAGAACGATTTTTCACTAATAACTCGAAAACTTTACGTTTTACCAAAAAAATTATTATGAGCAAAAATGAAGCCTATAAAATAACAAATCGATAATCTTTTTTTTATTTCTGTGGATGCCATACGAACCGAGTTATGGCTCGATGAAGGCGACTTTTTGTTCGCCGAAAACTGAATTCGATCCTTTCAACGTTAAATAACGGAAAAACGCAAAATTTTTGGAGGAAAACACATAAGACATTTTTAAAAGTACTTGAAAGGACCTTTAAAAAAAAGAACTTTGGTAAAAGTCGTTAGCATAAAAACTAACGGATTTATGATGAAAATAAAACGGTTGTCTCTTTTTTTCGGAGAAAAAATCAGCAATGAAACCAATGGCTTCACCGCAAGAATTGAAATTGAACGTAATCCATTTACAATTTACTTTATTTAAGTACTAACAATATGTTCTAGAGGTTTGACTGGTTTAAGATGCATGTATTTGAATATGTTTTATTCAAATTTGGAATGATTTTTGAAATTTCTTAAAAAATTTTAATTTTTTCACAATAATTCAAAGACTAAACAAGGTACGTAAAAAATACTAGAGTACAAATTTTAGAAGCCGGTAGGTACTGCACAATATTACTGTATGGAGCTGCTAAAGAGATACAGTTGAAAAAATTGAACCGTGTCGAAAACTTCAGCGTTTCTCGAGCAGATGCGCTATGATTTGTTTTCTAATCATATAGTTATCATATTCCTTAATTTTTAAGCTATCCAATCGCTCCAAAAATCATTTTACAGAGAACTTTAAGGGCTACAAGGCATGTAAAGTTGAACTTCCTTGATCCTTTCGTTTTTGAGATTTTTGGGTTTAAAGGGCACGGGGAAGGTGGTCCTCGCACTCAAATGCAAATTTACAATGGTAATATCTCAATTAATTTTCATCCTAGAGAAATAAAAAAAATAAATAAAAATTTTCAGTAAGAAAACCTAAATTTTTGTACTCTAGCATTTGTTACGTATCTTCTTTAGTCTTTGAATTATTGTGAAAAAACGAAAATTTTTTAAGAAATTTCAAAAATCATTTCAAATTTGAAACAAACTTTTTTCAAATATAGGCATCCTAAAACGGTTAAACTTCTAGAACATATTATTAGTACTTAAACAAAGTAAATTGTAAATGCATTACGTCCAATTTCAATTCTTACGGTGAAGCCATTGGTTTCATTCCTGATTTTTTCTCCGAAAAAAAGAGACAACCAGTTTATTTTCATCATAACTCCGTTAGTTTTTATGCTAACGAATTTTACCAAAGTACTTCAAGTACTTTTAAAAATGTCTTATATGTTTTCCTCCAGAAATTTTCCGTTTTTCCATTATTTAACCTTGAAAGGATCGAATTCAGTTTTCGGCGAACAAAGAGCCATAACTCGGTTCGTATTGCATCTACAGAAATTAAAAAAAAATCAATCGATTTGTTACTTTACAGACTTTATAGGCTAAATTTTCGAGTTACCTATTAGTGAAAAATCGTTCTAAAACATGCATTTTTTAGATGAAAAATCAACATTTGCAATCACGAATAACGTATTGACTCACTGAAAAAATTTCATAGAACATTTTTGCTTAGAATGTATTCCTCTATCGACGTGTGCGGTTATTTTGAATGTAATAATTTCCACCCCCCGAGAAGGGGTGGAATCCACCCCCAGGGTATTTGCGCCACTTGGGATGTTTCTGATCTTGAATAGTATTAAAAAACACACATTTAAAAAAAGTGATCAAAATTGGAGCTGTTGCTGAGAATTAAGAAGTGAAAATCTTCATTGACTCGACTATATTCATTTATCCATTAAATATATTTAAACCTGTTTGAAATAAAAATATTTTTAACTATATTTAAAAAGCTACTATATGCCTACTTTTACTGCTTATAAGGTGGAATACGTGAAGAGCTGTTGTTGATATTTAGACACGAGCTGTTTGTGACTGGCGCCTTCACCAAAACGTAGACACCGATGTAGTGTCTAAGTCGACTTCCCACGACTGGCGTACTTGACAAGTGCCTTAATACTTGTAGTGCAGTCAGTTTAATAGAACTATGCATCAAATGCCAATTTTTTTATGGAGCTTAAAAATTTTGTAAGCAAAATAATAAATATTTTTTTATTTGTAATTTTCCATAATAATTTTCACTTACACAACCTTTAAATAGTTTCACCAAGAAACGCTCACCTCCCAGATTGAACAAAATATTACTGTAACTTCTCGATAACATACAGATTGCACTTCCATAAAAAAATATCCCCTTTAACAATCGTTGAAAAAAGTAGTTTTATTCGACTAAGGGCCAGTATTATAATGTTATATTAACCGTGCAGTTTAAACTCAGGACTTCAGGCACCTTCTATTACATTAATAATTTCTTATATAAGACTGCAGTGTGAAGGTGTTTCGATTTCAGCTTGATGTCTATTATCCCCAATTAAGTTCTGCACAGTTACTCTTAGAAAACCCTATATAATAAGGAGTTCCCAAATTTAATTGTTATAACAGTCCTGGTACACACTATTATATTTACATAATGATTTTAGCACTAAATACATACATACACTCCACATCTAGTTTGAAGTTACAGATACATTTTTCCTTTTTAGTTCATAATTATTTGAAAATAACCGGCAGAAACAGCGCTGCACAAAAATAAATGCCGCAGTGCCCTGATGTGTGCACAAGTCCAATAAACTTTTTAATGCAGGCCCATTAAACGAGTAAGACTACATTAGAATATAAAGTAAGAGTTTTTACGAGTAGAACTGCAAAACGAAGCTTGCCTACCTATTCCCAATGAAAATCTCACCGAAAGCAATTATTTCCAGTGACCAAGCTACTAATGATGACTCTGTTTTATGAGTTGCGCCCGCCGCCTAGGCCTCTCACGACACTAAAACAGTTAATGCATGTGTGCTGCTGGGACTAACGACTACTGCAAAAACAGCCTGGTAATGGAATATTGACTTTACGGCTTCCCGTTGACTACTTACTCAGCTGTCGCACATAGTCCTCTGTGATAAAGTACGACATTGTTAATTATACAATGTGCTTACTCTCTACACCCTCAACCTGACCGCCTGAGCGCGTATACCTAAAAGCAACCTTTTTTGTTAATTCAAAGTAAAATACCGTTATGTCCACAAAAGGAACGTGCATACAACCATTAAGCGATTAGTGCCTGTGAGTTTTACGCTCAATTTTTCAATCATTGATTAATCATCATATCACTTTAGAAGAAATAATTAGAGTATATTTTAAGGGCGCTTATAGAAGAAAACATTTCATACATCCATAAACTCTTAGTTTTTAGAGAAAATTATACAAGATATAATTAGTTTCATATCATTAAAAAAAAAAACTGGTAATGGGGACCGACTAGACAAACAAAAAACCTATATGACTTTTTCTCTACGGACTGAAAAAAACTGACCTAGGTCAAAAATTTGAATTTTAAAGTAGGAGACATGCTTTTCTGGGTCAATGGACCGTATAATTCCGAATCATAGAAGTTTTTTACTTTCTTTTAAATAGTCATAAAGAAGCGTAAAGATTATCGACTTGTGACACCGCCGTCGGGCAGTCTCAAAGTAAGAAGCGCGGCACTTTGATGAGACCGCTAGAACCGAACTTTTTATGAAAACGTAAATGTCTGAACTAACAAATGATTTGTAATTAACATGGTGAAAAGGTGGAATGAACGTTAAATTATTAAAAGAAGTACGTAATTTAGTAATTATCTTAAATTTAACATTATCTAACCTACGTGGTCGTGAGAAAGGTAAATGATCTTCTGTTGTAATGTGATACTCTACGGAATGTTTAACGGGCAAATTGTAATTTGGCGAACTGTGTATTCATTTGATGTGCTAAATAACTTAGGAGAATGTAATGGACCATTGTTAGAAAATAAATATGTTGATAAACTAGTCATATTGTCAATTAAACATTTATGTTTCATATCAACAACTAAACCAAAATGCGTTAAAAAGTCGGCTCCAATAATAGGGACATTAATATCTGCAATATTAACAAGAAAAGGAAATAACCTACGTAAGTTTAAATCGATTTTCAAAAATTTTTTCCCGAATGTATTAATAATGGATCCATTCGCGGCAGTCAGTACAATATCAGGGTTCTTCTTAATATCTGATTGTCAACTTTGAAATCTTTGGCGAAAGTGCACCAATCTCCGAGACATTTAAAAGCTTTATGACCATAAACTTGATGGTAATAAAAAACTTTGGCATTAGAAGGGTTGTATCTAACGCGGGTATTGTTTCGACTACTAGAACGGGGCCTTGAGCCCATGCGATTTCCTGAGTCGAGGCGATTTTTACAATTATCACAAAAGGTGCTAGAAACTGTAGGAGCAGCAGAAGTTATTAAAGAAACTCTAGACTCAATAGCGTGTAATTGTGATGGAAAATTTCTTGTTTGTGCAAGACTTGATTCAACATATCTTGAAAGGTTGTAATCAAATTTGACGTAGATAATGTGGGATTAATGTTACAAACTGAATTAAATATAGGGGAAATCATAGAATTCTGACACGACTCCCAGATACGATCAGCAATTTCGATTATTTCTTTAATCTCGGTTTTTCCGGATGCAGTGATGACAATATAAATAGTTTTAGGTAATCGCAGTTTTCATAATTTGACTAGGAGCTCCTGACTCACCACATGGGAACCTCCAACAATCGACAGCATTGACCGGTAAAGAACGGACGGTTTGAGGTCCCCCATCTGGTAACCAGAGAGCAAGTCTTCTAACCGTCCTCGCTTGAGGTCAATCGAGAAATCAGGATAATTTTTAAGTTATCGTACAAATCAAATTCGGGTAGATTAGTGACAACGTCATAAACTGTTGTGATAATATCCGGTGGTAAACTTGCAATGACATAATCGTACTTTTTTCGATCATTGATAACTCGATGGATATTTCGGGTTTGGACACGCAGAAAGGAGGAAGTTTAATATTTGTGACATAATTATTATGCGATGTCACAACTGTTTCGTCTGGTAAAATATCATTTGAACGAGATGCTGAGATGTCTTTGAATGAGATGCTTTTTTAGATGTCATCACCAAATGACTGACTGATTCTTTTAAACAACAGGGGAAAATGATAAATGGCAAAACAATTCACTTACCATATAAATAAAGAAAAAAGGATATGTTTTGAAAATCCGACAGTCCTGGGATTATGAAAATTCAACAGCCTTGGGAGCAATCTTTCTTAGCAGTCGTCCTTATATATTTTCTCGGGAGTTGAAGAAATAGATTCCAAAAAGAGACGTCCAAAAATTAAGTATGGTATGATATTTTAATCCAATTAATAAATCCAATCCGTTCGATCCAATAAATTTACGTGTTGATCCAATTTAATACTTCCAATTGGCACATGATCATATATAAACGAATACGATGTTTCCAATTTATAGATATTAGAGTTTGGAAAATAATATATCTATAATAATTATTTAGAATTCATTTTGTTAAATAATGTATATATTCGAAGATAAATAAAGTTTTAGATTAACATTTTGAATAATACATATTACATTATTTTTAATTTCAAAAATTGTTGTTCTCTTTGTTTCTTGATTCCCCTTGGTTACCTGAAGTCCTTGAATCTTTTATTTACTAGTAAGTCAACTGATCGCCACATCTTTGGTCTCTATGGAAATCAATGTAAACAATAATAAACAGATCAGAACAAAAGAGCAAATAAGAATAATAATAATAATAATGCCTCCCCGTGTGGGTGCCGGGTGTACAAAGAATAGCCCCAAGGAATATCCTGCCCGTCGTACAAGGCGACTAACTGGAGCAGCTGTCCGCTATCCCACCGCATGTTCCTACCCCCGCCTTCACTGCATCTTCCTAATTTACCCCAATCTTCCTCTACTTACCTATCCCTAGAACGTCCTGTGAAAGTCCTACCCTATATACTTAATCATATTCCACGTAATCCTAAGGTGTTAACCGTGCTGATGGGATGAGTGGCCCTACGGTAGTGGGTCCCGAACGGTTCGCCACCCTGGCGTTAACTGGGCGTGTGCCCCGGCGACAACGGGGATTTCATGGTCTGATGTCAAAAATAGGCACAGCCTCGGATGCTTCGTCGGGCAGTCGAAGAGAAACAGCCCTTACTGCAGATGGCGATGCTGGGTCTGCAATGGACATGCTACAGCACTCCGTGAATGACGGCGAAGCGAGCGGCGTCGGTACTTCACGTAATTCTACTACCGCAAGAAATAAACATGACTTTGTCATGCCACAAAGGTTGTTAAGTCAAGGGGTTGCGGAAATCTCTCCGCGCTTCTTGACCGTGAAAAGAAAAGAGGGGGATTTTACGAAAGTTAAATCCTTTTTAATTGAAAAAGTATTAAGTGGAGTTGTAGGAAATGTAAAATCAGTTAGGAAAACGAAAGAAGGTTTGCTAATTGAAACTAATACTTCAGTTCAATCTAAGAAATTATTATCGCTTAAGGAATTCCATGAATACGATGTTGAGGTTACCCCCCACATAACTCTAAATTTAGTAAAGGAGTTGTTACGTGTAGAGATTTATTGAACTGTTCTATAACAGAAATATTGGAAAATTTAAAGAGCCAAGGAGTTGCAGATGTAAAGAGAATTATGACTAGAAAAGAGGGTGTTTCAATTGAAACAGCATCATTAATATTAACGTTCAATTCGACAAAATTACCAGACAAGGTCAAAGCTGGTATATACTACTCGCTTCCTGTGCGGCCATATATTCCACCACCACTACAACTGTCAAAAATTTGGACACTCCAGGATTAGTTGTGATAAAGCACCAGTTTGTATTTGTGGTAGAACACCGCATGAGGGCACTCCCTGTGATGATCCTATTATACGTATTAATTGTGGAGGGAAACATTACGCACGATCCAAGAATTGTCCAATATTCAAAGAAGAAGCTGCCATTCAGAAAATGAAGGTATTGGAGAAAATTCCATATATGGAGGCAAAAAGGAAAATTAAAGCAAATGCTCCGTCTAACTCTGTATCTTATGCTACAGTTGCTGCGACTTCTTCACCACCAGCACTTAATATTAAAGAAATTATCGCCCAAATGATTCCCGAGATTACAAAAATATGTACTGCTTTAATTGACAAAAATAAATCAAGCAAACCTAGTGTCTCAGAAATGCAACCATCTACTCTACTACCTCTGATGCCAAAACTCCCGAATAGACCAATAACTCGATCATATGCTTCAGACTCTTCGACTCAAAGTAGGGATAAAAGAAAAGCTAGCAAGTCACCCACTGAAGCATCTGACGAATCTGATGATCAAACTGCCCAATCACAAGAATCAAATAAAGGAAACATAAATCGTAAACCTGGACGGAAAAAAGGGAAATCCAAAAAACCTACGAAAAATGAAGCGGATTTAGAGATTTAAATTACAATTATCAAAAATGGCTGAAAAAATTCTACAATGGAATTGCAATGGATGTAAAACTCACTATGCAGAATTAAAAAGTTTAATGCTGGAAATCTCTCCCTAGCAGTGTGTCTACAAGAGACACACTTCACTCCTGGGGAATCCTTTAACTTACGAGGATACAAAGCTTATAGAAAAGATGTAGTTCCAAATCTTAGAGCTCGAGGAGGCGTTGCCATATACGTCAAAAATAATATTCCTGCGAAGGAAATACACATACAATCGAACTTGCAAACAATTGCAGTCCAAATTGAATATCCTTGTAAGATGGTAATCTGCAACATATACTTACCAGATTTCGACTGAAATATCAATGATTTGATAAATATTGCATCTCATTTACCTATACCTTACCTTATTACTGGAGATTTCAATGCACACAATCCAATATGGGGCTCAAACCGAATAGACGCACGTGGAAGAATAATTGAGCAATTTATCGACGAGATAGATGCCATACTTCTGAACACGGGAGAAGGAACTTACTTAAACTCCAGATCAAGAAATTTTTCCTGCATAGATTTGTCAATGAGTTCTCCTACTTTAGCAACGCGGCTACGCTGGAATGTGCTTAATGAACATCTATTCACTGATCACCACCCAATATGTATTGAGATCTTTAACCATAATGGTGCTCACCCTTCTAATATTAGAAAATGGCAATTACATCAAGCCGACTGGAATTCCTACAGTGAAAATTTAGAACTTCCAGAAACTGGAAATGACATTAATATAACAGTTGATAGACTTACACAAGCCATCCTCAGTACTGCAAATCGACATGTGCCAATGTCTAATGGATACCGCCCCAGAAACTGTGTACCCTGGTGGAACGAAAACATACGTACTGCAATTAAAAACAAAAAGAAAGCACTAAATAGATTTAAACGCTATCCAACTACAGAAAATATGATACAGTTTAAGCAAGCCAGAGCCAAGGCCCGTCGAATTATATTGGAAAGCAAGCGATCTTCGTGGCACCAATATGTCTCCTCTATTACCAATACCACTTCTACAACTGATATATGGAGTAAAATAAGGAAAATCTGTGGTACAAATTTTTCAGAAACCTCTCCGGTACTAATCGAGAACGATCAAGTAATATCTGACCCAAGGGAACTACCCGATGTCTTGGGTAGATATTTTTACAACATAAGTAGTAATAACAACTGTGATCCAACATTCTTACAAATTAAAAATGACTTAGAAACCAATCTAGACTTTTCTGAAGTTACCACATCTCCATATAACACTTCATTCTCTATTGAAGAGATGGAGAATGCTCTAGCTCTAGTTAAAAAATCCTCAGCACCAGGTCCAGATACCATCCCATATGACTTCATTATACACATGCCAAACTCTGAAAAAGAAAAACTCCTAGAACTATTTAATCAAATATGGACAACAGGGATTTATCCAGATAAATGGCGAGAGGCAATAACTATCCCCATTCTTAAGCCGGGTAAAGACCCTCAATATCCGTCCAGCTATCGCCCCATCTCGTTCATCTGTTGCCTCAGCAAAATAATGGAGAAAATGATTAACCTTAGATTAATTTGGCATCTTGAAAATAAAAAATTGCTGACAAACTGCCAAATGGGTTTTCGGAAATATAGATCGACCCAGGATCACTTGGTGTTTCTGGAAAACTATGTACAAAATAGTTTTGCGAACAGATCCCATGTAGTAGCAGTCTCCTTTGATCTTGAAAAAGCATACGACTTTACATGGAGATATGATATACTAAAAAGGATGCACGATTGGGGAATAAGAGGTAGACTACCAATATTCATAGAAAACTTTCTCACAGACCGTAAATTTAAAGTTCAGATAGGAAATTACACCTCAGATACTTACCTTTTAGAAAACGGGAATACCTCAAGGATCCACTTTAAGCATCACTTTATTTTTGATAGCAATCAATGACTTAATCAAAGTCATCGATGCTCCTATTGAGAAATGCCTTTTCGTTGAAAATGAATGAAATTCAAACTGTTCTTCAGATGGGAATAGACAATATTAACAGAGAAGCACGTCAGAAAGGTTTTCGTTTTTCTGAAACAAAGACGACGGCCATCCACTGATGTCGCCTTAGATCCCATCACAATGAACCACAACTGACATTAAATAACACCGCCATTGTTAACGTAGAATCCTTAAAACTTTTGGGTCTCTTCTTCGATAGAAAACTCACCTGGGATATACATATTAAAGATCTGGCAACCAGATGTAAGAAAGTACTTAACATGCTCAGGTGTATTTCAAGCATTAAGTGGGGAGCTGAGCGAGAAGTTTTAATTAACCTGTATAAAACTTTGATTTTATCTAAAATGGATTACGGTTGTATTGTTTACTCGTCGGCACGTAGATCACGACTAAAAATTTTAGACCAAATTCAAAACACAGGTTTAAGGTTAGCTACAGGAGCATTTAGAACGAGTCCAATTACAGCGTTGGAAGTTGAAGCAGGTGTCCCCTCCTTAACGCTAAGAAGAGAACGACTCATGGTCAACTACTCTATAGCCATACGAGCTCAACCTTCTCACCCCAATTACAGGATATTATTTAATCAAGACAGAAATATATACAATTCAAGACCCACAATTACCAGACCTCTCGCGGCCCGCCTGGAACAAGAAATTGAATACCCAAAAATATATCCAAAAGACGTCTCCGGTGAACCTCCTTGGCTGATGAAACCACCAATATGTCATCTGGAATGTGCATACACTAAAAAAAAAAGACACAAGTCCAACCACTTTAAAAACAACGTTTCTTGATACATATCATCGATACACTGACGTAGAAGCAATTTTCACAGACGGATCAAAAGCAAACCATGGAGTAGGCTGTGCTTTTGTGGTTGCAGAAGAAGTTCATACGTGGTCTTTACCTGCCATGGCTAGTATATATACCGCCGAAATGTATGCAATCTGGCAAGCTCTTCGATACTGCGATTTATCACCAAAACGAAAGTTTCTCATCTGTTCTGATTCTCTGAGCTCATTACAATCAATTCAAAATATATATAATACAGAACCATTAACACATATTATACTCAACCTGCTGCACTGGTTAAAACAGAACGATAAAGAAATAATTTTTATCTTTACCCCAAGTCACGTGGGTATCTCAGGAAATGAGAAAGCAGATGTAGCTGCTCGCCTAGCGGCAGATGAAGATAAACATTGTCCTGGTATCCCCATCAGATTTCAAGATGTAATGACAGAGGCGAAAAGAGTTTTTCTAATGAGATGGCAGTATAATTGGAATGTAGTAGAAACAACCTATAAGAGTATACACCCAAGCGTGACTACATGGAAGACACCCATAAGACTTAACCGAAGAGATCAGACAGTTCTTACCCGACTAAGAATTGCACACACGAACTTGACGTCCATACATCTATTAAGAGGTGAAAGACCTCCAAGATGCCCTAACTGTAGAGTGCGATTAACGGTGGAGCATATCCTTATGAGTTGTCCAGCCTACGACCAACCTCGAGAAAGAATTGGTCTGGATAATAATATAATAAATATATTAGACAATGAAAGAGAAAATATAGAAAAAGTTTTAACATTCATTAAATCTATTAACATTTACCAACGAATTTAGTCAGTCATAGTTACCCACATATACTTGCAAATTATTGAATACTATATCAATAGATAAACCTTATATATACATACATACCTTGATGAAAGATGAGATATATGCATAATAATCTAAATAGTCCTAATGGATGGAGGAGGGAGCGGCTAATGATCATAGCAATCGACGCCGCAGTGGGAAAAAAAAAATAATAATGCCTCTATTGCCCAACAGGTAACACCCAATAACAGAACAATTCTTTTGAATTTGTCACAAAACCACAACTACTTGTTCATAATAATAAAGTTTATACCTAATCCAGCAGCGACTTTGATTTTAAAAAGAACAAAAGCAACGAACGGGTGTATATACGTACTTAACCAAGTAACGACACAAACTAAAATATTGCTTAAGAATATCACAAGGCAGAGTATAGTTGTCTTCAGATCTACTAAGCACTCAAATATTGTCCAAATTACTGTTTTTTTTTCTCCACAACTATGAGCTTTAGACTTCATGTTATATAAGGTTTTCTTTGTTTGTCTAATCGTTCTCTACCTCCAGTTTCTTTCAATGACATGAAATCAATTACACCCTGTATATCAATGTACATATTAAAATAATTACTTTAGAAGTAAAATGAAGTGCAATCACGTGTGGAGAGCACTTTGATTTCATGGCTTAGTATTTGATAAAAACTGCTTATGATGTGGTCTAGTTAGTGCAATCAAGGTAAATTTTGAATAGAATTGTTTGGCTGCAGCAATTTTTTTAAATTTGTTTCATGTATAATAAGTGCAATGAGCAGTCTCGGATCAAATCCATTGTTTCTTGTAAAAGGGCATAGCCGGGTAAGCATGGTGTGACTGCCCCCAAGCGTCTGGCGCTTATATTTGTGCAGTAGGAAGCAATCTTGGAAAGTAGCAATTTCACAAAATATTAGCCCGAAAAAGGGACCGGTTTGGGGTGAGTAAGGGAGGGTTGATTTTAGCAAAACTATTTTTTTTCTGAGAAACGGCGCATTCAATCGTTTTGTAAAAAATATATGTTAAAGAACTACTGAGAAAGTACTAAATAAAAAATCATGCTCAAATTCCGAAAACAGATGTAGTAAAAAAAACATATATATTATTTTCAATTTTTTTTAGGGTAACTTATCCCTGGGGTACCAGCCTGAATTTTTTTCTGTAGCATGTCTGGGGACTCACTTATGTTATGTTTTTTTCCCAGTCTTGTGCGAAGATTACGCCATACTTAAAAAAAATGCCGAAATGTGCAGTGTCGTAAGCATATTTTGTCAACAATTAACCCCTTGCACGTAAAGAAGGCCAAAATGCAAAATAAATATGGATACCTGAGTAGTGTATACATACTAGTGATTAGTGATTATGGAAATGGTGAACGTTATAAGAGAAACCAATATAACGCTGCAACGCTGACAGTTAATTAGGTGATCAATAGAGTTTAACTCTCTTGCGCCGCAAAAATCAGTTTATGGCCGGAATGTTAAATATCATTAAGGGTAAAAACTAAAGTCAGCGGTACTATCGATATTACCGTCGGCGGGGATAAGAGCTTGGTCTTAACAGTCATGTGTTGTTAATAATTTGCAGCACTAAATCGTAGCATTACTAACCTGTGATGGATATGGATGTTAATCTTCCTCACTGTCATCTGCAATCACTGCACTCATGCTATCCTTCTGAAACAATAGAGAAAGAACTTCCGCCGGTTTAGGTATGCATGATAGATATCGTCCTTGCGAAAGATAATGCACGACAGCAGCTACATGGGAACAACATCCAACAGTTCGATTCCCACTGGCACATTCAAAGAAATTGCAAAACTGCCTTTTGTAGATATTTCCAGCAAAGATGTACTGGACTTCCCAGAAATGACGGATTTAAAACTCTTTTTTACCGGATCGTATTAATATAAACAAACGATTTCGTACCTCGAAGTCATAAATGAAGACGGTACACTTAATCTTCAGTATGCTAAGGACCAGTCCAATGTACTCAAAATACAAGTTTGTTCACGTCACATCAAAACGAAGGTTTACCGATGTTTCCTCGACTATATTCCCCACAGTGTCGGCGTTAGAAGACATTTCTGTGAATGTGCCAATGGGTATCAAACTGTTGGATGTTGTTCCCATGTAGCTGCTGTCGTGTATTACCTTTCGTACGGATGATATCTAGCAAGCATACCTAAACCGGCAGAAGTTCTCTCCCTATTGTTCCAGAAGGATAGCATGAGTACAGTGATTGCAGATGACAGTGAGGAAGATTAACATCTATATCCTTCTCAGGTTAGTAATGATACGATTTAGTGCTGCAAATTGTTAACAACCCAGCTCTTATCCCCGCCGACGGTAATATGTGAATAATGACAGTCTTTGACAAGGTACTCCATAGTACCGCTGACTTTAGGTTTTACTCTTAATGATATTTAACATTACGGCTATAAACTGATTTTTGCGGCGCAAGAGTCAACTCTATTGAGCACCTAATTAACTGTCAGCGTTGCAGCTTTATGTTGGTTTCTCTTACAACGTTCACCATCTCCATAATCACTAGTCACTAATATGTATACACTACTTAGATATCCATATTTACTTTGCAGTTTGACCTTTTTTACTTGCAAGGAGTTAATTGTCCACAAAATATGCATACGGCACTGCACACTTCGGCATTTTTTTTAAGTATGGCGTAATCTTCGGACAAGACTGGGAAAAAAATATAACATAAGTGAGTCCATAGACATGCTACAGAAAAAAATTCAGGCTGGTACCCCAGGGATAAGTTACCCTAAAAAAAATTTGAAAATAATATATATGTTTTTTTTACTGTATCTGTTTTCAGAATTTGAGCATGATTTTTTATTTAGTACTTTCTCAGTAGGTCTTTAACATATATTTTTTACAAAACGATTGAATGCGCCGTTTCTTAGAAAAAAAATAGTTTTGCTAAAATCAACCCTCCCTTACTCACCCCAAACCGGTCCCTTTTTCGGGCTAATATTTTGTGAAATTGCTACTTTCCAAGATTGCTTCCTACTGCACAAATATAAGCGCCAGACACTTGGGGGCAGTCACACCATGCTTACCCGGCTATGCCCTTTTAACAATTTATTTTTCAACAATGACATTTCCTGCTATCTTCCTTTTTATCTCCGATCCTAGTAATCATATCGCAAAAATAAAAGTAAAATTTTAAATAATACTAGAGGCCCATGAAAAACTTTCTTATAATTTTTTGTTAATTTGTGAAAAAATTAAATCCACATAAAATTGCCCTTTTTGACAATTTAAGAAATATAACGAAAGAAATGCATCAATTTTATCGAAAGTTGGTGAAACATTGCTCTTTATTGAACTAAAGCTTCGTGCCAAATTTTAGCGAAAATTTCACACCTCTACTTTTTAACCAATAAGATACCTTAATTTTGACTAGTTACCATGGCAATTAAAAAAATTTCCGGAAATTTTTTCGAGGCGCCACGATATTTAAGTGAAAATTTTTTGACAGTTGAAAAGGTAAACATATGATCTACAACCATTAAATAATGTAGATATACCTGTGAATAATGCAAAATTTCTGAATTAACATTATTATTCATTATTCGCTATAAAGTTTCATTAAACAGAAAACACAAATTTGTTAAATTATTATGCATTAACAATTTATAATTCAAAAAACGTAGCATGTACAAACATAGTAAGATTTAAATGTTGCTTGAATTCTAACCCATCCTCTCTTCTTAATGGTGAATAGGAAGGTGACGAATTAATTAGATGTCTGTGTTTTAAGACATATATGTAATATTTTGAAACAATTTTGTTCAAATCTCTTTTACGCAAAAGGCCATATTTACTTGACATCTGCAGCAGATTTTCTTGGATTTTCGTAAACAAACCATTCGACTCTAACGCTTCCTGATCGCAATCTTCCATTAAATCGTTAAATATATTAATCTTGGATGACATATTTGCGCTTGACTCAACTCTTTGCAGTATTTACATAAATTGTACTTTTCAAAGCATTCCATTTTTCTCAAATTATTTAACGCAAATGCTTACAAGAAATGTTTTACATAAAAATATCTTTGTTTGCTGGTTTACTATACAGTAACTTAATGTAATTTACCAATATAAACCTCATCTGTCAAAAGCATGGCCGCCTATATCACGGCCACCTACTGCAACAAACCATGTTAATATTATATTTTTTAAATTACAAGTGTTATGGATTACTTTAACAAAAAATACATTTCTACCACCTTTAGTAACGTAAAATTATGAAAGGGCGATAGACTGAACTAATACCCATCTGAGTTTTAGCATTTGGTGTAACTAAAGTTGGTATTTTTTTTTTATTTAACGAAATATGGTGGATATACCTATATGATTTTTTTAGAATTTATTTCATGTTGAACTAATATCTTCATTGGCAAATCTCTAATGATAACGACTAATAAGCAAAATAATAATGAAATAAATTTAATTATTATAGGTTTTATTAATATTAAAAACACAATTATTATAAATGTTTGTGGGCTGGCTTGAATTGGTGGGTTGAATCTGGATACTTTTTGTTTTATTTTGCATTGTGCTCTGATCATGATTAAACTTGCTAGTACTTGATGAAATTCTCCTCATGGATTCAATCATCTGATGATGATGTTCAACGTCCAATTGTAAGTAAGGTTTGA
Source organism: Rutpela maculata (assembly GCA_936432065.2). NCBI lineage: Eukaryota > Metazoa > Arthropoda > Insecta > Coleoptera > Cerambycidae > Rutpela > Rutpela maculata. The sequence goes on along the minus strand of OW386285.2, from coordinate 36,514,806 downwards.
TTGACTGACTATTACTGTGTCCAGTAATTTTAATGAGCTGTTGTTCACCAACTCCTTCCTTGGCCAATTTCGAAACAGCTGTTGCTCTTGCAGAATGATTAGTTATTTTTACTTTTTTAGTGTCAATTCCTACATCAGAGGCTGCTGATTTAAACTATGAAAATACAATGTTCTTACCAACTGGGCTATTCTTGTACCATCCTTTCGAATTGGGTTGACTCCAGTATGGGTTTGGTGTTAAGAATAATCTGTCGGTCTGAATAAGATTTCCCCTTTTTTCCATCAACTTCTTAAATAAACGAACCGGACACATTTGTGGATTATCGAAATTTGTAATCAACCATTTACTATCCGACAGTTTTTTAGAACCACCTTGTGTGGTTTTGGAGAATATTGGATTATATTCTATCCGACCTTTTGGGTTTCCGAAATTATCAGTTTCTTCTTTGAAGTATTGGATACACGCAGAATATCCTTCCCCTCCTCTCCATGCCAGCTTATGTGAAACTATGTGAAAAAATTTACGCTGCAATCCATCTGGAGTATTTTCAACCCACATTTCAATAGATTTTTTGTATTCGTCGCTGGTTAAGGCTGAAGCACTCACTTCTCTTTTTAATGGGTCTCACTGTAATTTTTTGCGCTTAGCATCGCGTGCAGCTCTGGCGGTCGCAAATTCCACATCAGAAAACGGATTAAATTTTATTTTATATTTTTCGTAATAAATTTCTTTCTTGTAACTGCTTAGCAGTAGAGTTCCACATCACTTTGACCACACTTTCCTTATAATCTTTAAAATTTTTCTTTTTCATATTAAATGCGTAGTCCTCCAGTATAGTAGCCACCTGTACTACACTCATACACTCATGAATATTATACAACTTTTCGTCACAAAATTCAACAAACTGTTTCCATACACTTGATTTTGATTTTCGGGTGTTATCTGTTATCTTTTGAATTTCTTGTCTAATTACTTGTTGATTTTCTTTACCAAATCGCGACATTTCGCTATACACTTATTAAACTCAATGACAGACCTTTTAAACTAGTAATTATTAAGCTTTGTGACAGAACCGGTTAAACAAAAATGACAAATCAACATAATATGTCAAAAACAGCAATACCCTGGCCAACCTGACAAGCAGTGAAATTAATTTAAAATGTCAGGTTGGATTAATAATTTTTTTCCAAATTATGGTGTTAAGTGGTGTGAAATTTTCTTACCGAATACCACGCAAGCTTAAATTATTCCGGTAAATTTTCTTTCGGGCACGAATATTTTAAGAAAATTATTCGTGCCCTCAAAAAAATTTTCGGAAATAATTTAAGCTCTTGTGATATTATAAGTGAAAAATATTAATTCAGGCGGCTAATAATTTCGAAATTTCCATCTTTTATTGTGAAAGTGCATCGACTCGTAGGAGGAGACTTTTTTTTCAAAATGTAAAATGTAAAAATTATATCTTCATTTAAATCGGTTTTTTTTTAAATTTACTTATAATTTTCAAAATTATAGTTATAAATAATTTCAAATAACTGTAGATTTTTTTTAAACCAGAAACGGCAAGCAAATTAAGAAAATAGATGAAATATCTAACATTTTTGTAATAAAAAATTATCTGCCGAGATACGTCACTTTTTGTGGTTACGCCACTTATAAATAAACAAATCGATATTTCTTCCTGTTCTCCAATACTTATATTTTTGTCTTTGCTATTTTAAAATAATCCAATACTACAATTTTTAAAATTACATCGAATAACTTTTCTAATTTTTCTCGAGAAAAGGAAAACTAACCTAATCTGAACAACTATACTTATATCCAAGTATACAGCTTTGTAAAACTTTTAATATTACAGATAAAAAAAAATCACGATCATAATTTAAAGCGTTCACATCCAGGAACAAGAAGCGTTAGTAGTTTTACATATTAGGCTATCTAATGATTAAAGTTTGATTTTAAAACCATAATATAACGTTTACACCTATTTGGAGATTTTCGGATCTCTAACATAATCGCTAAAGATCCGACTTTCGGGCTTCTAGACACTATCTTTTAACAATAATTGTGGTTCTAGATTGTTTTGAATCATCTGAGGAAAGTATAAAAGTTTCGTTTCGGTATCCGTAAAATTGCAAGGAATAGGTTTTATATTAATAAATATCCCGTATATTCCCACTTGTGCCTTTCACTGCTGTGTGAGTAAGATCTAGCTTTCTCTCAACCCGCTCGCCATTACCGTCTCTTCATTATAGCTACTTAACAGTTGTTTTATAGGATAGTACCTCCACCCGGATTTAGAAACTGGTGCCCGAGCAACCGTTCCTCAAAGATCGCCATCTCTTGCTTGCCATAGTGACGTTTCTCAATGGCTGTGTGAAGTACATACGTCACATGTTTCTAAAGAGTCTGATATTTTTAACGAGACAAAAACTATTTAGGCCAAATTTGTTAAATTACGTTCACTACTATTACTTAACTATTTTCACAATTTCCGCTGACGATTGATTCTTAATACCAACAAACCCACATCACTACCCACCACTCACCACCATGTCAGAAAAGACGAATTTAAGTGAAGTGTAGTCTCATTTTTCACCGGTGAGAAACAAATGATTAAATTCGCCGTGTATGGTGACAACTTCGAAATTGAGTCGGCTAATAATGTAGACGAAAGTATATCTTAATTAAAGCACAGCAATACCCTCGTATTTGAGTAATACGATGTACAAATCCGGCGAACTAAGCTTTTTTCATTCATTAGATAGCGGTATAAATGGATCTGCCTCAGTAATTGGGTACCGAACGAAAGTATATGGGCTTCGAAATGGGCCCGATATAGAAACACGGTCACTAGGGATTTGTCCAAAAGCACAAACGGTACAATGGCATTGTTGCATTCAATCAGATTCCACATGTGCTACTATATGGCCTCTTTGAATCGAAATAATTAGATTGGGACTGATTGATTCCATCAACGCGTATTCTTACGGCTTTTATATAGAATTAGGTCTGTCTCTGTAATTAAGGAAGCTACCTATTAACATCAAAAGGGATAATTAATATAGTGAAAGCTTAAATTATATCAGTTTTGCCTTTGATATCGAGCGAACACTGCCAATTCGTATAAATCAAATATCTATGCAATCAGTTGTGATAAAGCAATTATTATTGCTTGTTATTACTATAGAATATCAATCGCGAGATGTAATGTACAAGGTAATTTATCTGAACTAGGCCAAATGTTAATGGTAGACTAGTCCGCATTGTAAAAAATCACCGGGTTAATATTAATTCGATTCAGGCTCATCGATAGGTATTTTTGTGTATTCTCAATGTGGTGCATATATAGCCGACAAGTGCTATAGTCACATGTTCGCTAAAGCTAAACTATTAAGTGTTAAACGTCAATGTGTGTGCAGCGTGCTGATACTTGCTAAGTTACGACTGTGTGAATATAATATAATAATCACATTTATACAGCGAATAAAAATGTATGGTATGTAAGGAAATGTGCCGTGAAAAGCATTCATTAACTTCGTGTCGATATACTCACAATAACTGCACATATTTTTTATTACATTTTCCAAAAGATTTCTTAATTTTAGAGCGCAGTAGGCTAGAACCACCTTTAAATGAAATATGCATGCACTCTCTCAATTCCTACGGGAAATGGTAGCTTTATCTGTCCTGAAACAGTTCCCGTAAAATCTGAAATCATTCCCTTGGCCGTTTTCTAAAAAATTGACTTTTAATTTTTTTTTTTTTTGAAAACTGATTTTTTGCTTTAATAAGCTTGTTAATATGTCAATCAAGAAAGTAAAATTAAACATTCCAATACAAATTTAAACTTATGGCAAGTTTGGAGAAATATCATACAAGAAACCTTCATGCTCGGGAACTCCAGACGTTTTGATAATAATCGGGTTATATAAACTTTCCAAGTAGTCAATTTAGACAAAATCATTAGATCTATTCTTATGTTATTTTAAATGACAGCAATTTTTGTGTACCAATATATCCGTCATCAATGAATAACAATACTATTTGCGTAACTGGATTTGCTAGGGAAATCCGAGCGCCTCTACTGGCCATCTGAGTAAACTTTTCATCGCTCAGTGAGATAACGGGTGAATATGAGAACCATACCACCGCCGATGAAGACAACCCACAGAAGAGGCATGACGATAACTCAACCGCCCACCCACTACCCTGCAGGTACCGGACGAAACGCCGTCCAGTACCCGTAGTCACCTAGCTCCGTGCAGACCGAAAGTGCTACCAGAGCTCTTAGGTCTACATTTCCTCGAGCTACATAGCTCATCCCTACCTAACCGATGATCCGGATGGTAGGATGTCAATTGACATTCTGCGTACCGGCAGTCAATCCCAGCCAAAAATACCTCAAAGTTTCCGAACAGACAGATGACCCGGGGAGTGACAAGCTGGCGAAGAAAGATCATCAAGACAGAAGAGCGCCAGAAGATGGAGGCCTTCGCCAGCAAGGTCCAACAAGCCAGGACCCGGGGAGGTGGGTCGAAATCATCCACACCGCTCACATTTGTGAGTGGGGTTAATGTAAAGTAAGCTCGCCCACCCCTCACGAGGCCGGTCCAGGTCTACAGTGATGTACTAGGGTAAAGAGCAGTAGTCCTGCTCGACCTTAGATATCTGAGACCGTCATCATTGCCAAAGAATAGTGGCGTCGCTCGGTCAGTTACTCTTTAGAATTCACTAGGCAAACAATCCAAGACTAAAAGAGTGAAAATTTTTTGTGACCATGATTAAAATCAAAGCAATCATGCAAAAGCGCACGATGAAAATAGATATTGTCTTTTTCTATTGTATAAATCACGGATTGAAGAAGATAACTGATACTTAACTGATAGGTTGTTTGAAATATGTCCGAGTATTCAGAGACTTCAAAAATGTAGTAGATTCTTGTTTTTATCAATGCAAAAAATCAGTTTTCAAAAAAAAAAAAATTAAAAGTGAGTTTTCTAGAAAACGGCCAAGGGAATGATTTCAAATTTTACGGGAATTGTTTCGGGACAGATAAAGCCACCATTTCCCGTAGGAATTGAGAGAGTGCATGCATATTTCATTTAAAGGTGGTTCTAGTGAGAGCAAAACGCAAAAAAATCAGAATATTATAGGATCTATATAGGCTTTAAAATTAATCAACATCGACGCTGCGTGACGTCATTCACTCCTACTTGCATTCATTCCCCTTTTTTCAGCACTTATATGCTGCATGCCCTGTTGTTAAAATACTCCAACTCATCATAACCAAGTACATCTCTGACAGATTAGACAAATAGCCGGGCTCTAACACCGTAAACGCAACTTCTATTTTTTCTATTTTGAAGATATTTATTACTATACTAGTAGATTTAAAACAATATTTTTGTGTTATTTAATCATCTAAATTATCCTAGGATTTATTTAAATTTTAAAACAAGAATGAAATAAACTGATATACCTACTTGCTAGCTTTAACACCGCGAACTTCAGCAAGAGAGAAACATTCTTTGTCATTTTTGCACCATAAACATATCAACAGTACGATTGTCCTTTTGAAAACATTCATCGGTCATTTTAAAACAATATTTACACTTCTAAAGCATTGATGCCTGGTACCATCCTTTCACGAGGGTGGGGGGGTTGAGTACTCTCCAGATGGCGGATAGGAGAACAGCCAGACTCCGCGAGGAGTAGGGTTAACGTGGTCATTCTGCTGGGTGGTATGGCTAATAACCCAGTCAAGCCCGGCTAAAACCACGTCGTGGACCAGCTCAATGCCGTAAACCGCCTGGCCTCACCCAGGTCAGGCCCGGACCACGTGGATGAAGTACCACCATAAAAACTTCCCCAATCCCTGTGCGCGCCGAAGGAATGCATGGTCGGGGGGGAGCCCGACCACTAGTGACAAACCTTGGGCCACAGGCGCACATCGCTGTATAAATACCTTCCACATATGTAAGGGGCTCCGTGCGTGGCGACCATCCTTTCCCCCTTGCTCGTGGAGGAGAGGGTCGTCAGCAACTCCTGTGTAGACCCCCCCCACCACAAAGCCCACGAGCGTAGTTCGGGAGGTGAAGGAGCAGAGGGAGGGGGTGTCTGTGACCTCGGCCAAAACCAAGAAAATTCGAAAGCGCAAGAGCCTCTCGTTCCCGAGCCAGGGGAGGGTAACCTTCAGGAAGGATAGGGAAAAATAGGCCCATTCCAGCTGAAGGTGCAGATGAACCTGCATCATAGTAAGGAAACCACAGCGGTCCTTACTAAAGTCATGCAGGGGTGTAAAGTGAAGCAACGTCGAGAGTGGCGAGGACTTGACTGGGGTGATGGACCATCAAGGAACACCGCGTAGCGAGGCCGTTGCTGACAAGAAGCATAGCCTGAGGAGAGCAACTTTCAAAAGGCTTAAGGAATGGGAAAATAGGTTCATTCTGGATAAAACTGCATCACAGTGAGTAGCTACAGCGATGCTCACAAAAGTGATGCCGAAATGAAGCAACGTAGCGAGCGGTGAGGACTTGACGGGGCTATGGACCATCAAGAAACACCGCGTGGCGAGGCCGTTGCCGAATAGAGCACTGAAGTAGAGCGACGTCGCGCGCGATGAGGACTTGACTGGGGTGGTGTTCAGCGAAGAACGCTGCGTAGCGAAGCCGTTGCTGACAAAGTATATTATATGATTGCAGGGCCTGGACTGCAGAATATAATATCAACGGGGAAAGATAATGGACCTGGCAACTATCACTTCGCCCATTCTCTCAGACCTGCTGCCAACGGCACAGGAAAAATGGGTAGAGCGAGTTATAATATCTACAGACAAACACAAAGAGGCCCGGAAACCATCAAAACTCAGACCTGTAACACCTTGTCAGTGTGATACAGGAATATTAAAATGGATAGTGTAAACTGAGACAGAGGGAGAGTACAATAAGCCCAAGAGGCTGCAGTACCCTCGGAGTATCAGGAGGAGGGGTTTTAGTCAGTGTAAGTCTGACACTCAGACCCATTCCAGTGGGACGGGTAGCCCGTGTGGGTTTCCCCTTCTCGAGAAAAAAAAGCATTGATAATAATTAATAAATTAGCATACAATATATCTAAATACATGAATATCGACTGCGTTCTAGTAATGTTAGCACATACCTTGACGTCACGGTCAAAGGCGGCGTGTAACAAGAATAGCTTAAATTATGCAGACTTTAATAGCTTATATTTAATATAGGGAATTGAAAAATATTTTTTTGTAAACTACGAGTTTTGTCACGACATCAACTTACATTTGTGAATATTATTTTCCAAATTTAGATATGACATTAAACTAATTACACCCTGTATACAGATTGCCACTTAAAACTTGATTTCTGGGAAAATCGGGAGAAATATTCAATATATTGTTTTTCATCTTTATGTGATTTCAACCTAAATTTCTAATCTTCTATCTTTAAACACTAACAAAATGGCAATGTGTAAAACGATTTCCTAGTCACTTGGTATAAGTGGTAAAAGACAACTAGTTATTGAGTAGATAAAATTTACAAAATGTAAAATGAATGTGAAGTAACGCACGGCTTATTTCATATAAGGCGTTCTTGTGGTTAGGAGGTCAGGGTTCATCCTGGTTTAAGTTTAATTTTAGTCATTTCAGGATTACAGCGAAACTTGGTTGACAAAACGCGCGTTGAGTGTAATGTTCACTGTTTTTGTGCACATGGAAACTTGGAAATAACTTCAGTATTAGTCACACACTCTAAGGTTCCGACAATTTTCAGGGCTTTGTCTCTTACAACTGGCAGCTTGGAAAACCCCTCGATATTTTTTTCCCAACAGAAAACATTTCGCCGCAAAATTAATGAGGAATCTAATTTAATATTGAATGGTAAGGATATTCAGCTGGCATATAATATCTTCATCGAGATGTTTTTCGTAGAACTTACACATTTTCTTTTATCAAAGGTTAATTTTATAATAGAAAAATACAGCCAATTTTTAGTATTTGCAAAAATAATCTGTGAATAAATTGATTAAAATTGCTAAATTAGATACGTTATATCTCCGTCAAATTTTATTATAGAGAAACGAAAATAAAAATAAATTGTAGGCGATACGTCAAGCTACATTTTTATTTAAAAAGGTATCTGACAAAATAAATGCCGTACTTAAAGGTGTTACTTATATATATATATATATATATATATATATATATATATATATATATATATATATATATGTATATATATATATATATATATATATATATATATATATATATATATATATATATATATATATATATATTACATTCGTCAAATAAAATCAGTCTTTTTATAAATAGTTACGTAAGTAACTATTATTTTACTGATCTATTGGTTAGGGATTGCATTACCGGTTAACCGGTTATTAGGACAAAAAACACATGATGATAATTACCGGTTATTTTAATTTTTTACCGGTTATTTCGGTAAATTCTGAACTTACGATATGTCACGTATTCAACGTTTCTATTTATATCACTGACTAGTATTCACTAAATACAGAGTGACTGTCCCAACACCGAGCACTTTTAACAATAAATAAATAATATTATAAAAAGTAAACTCCAAACACCAAGCCCCAAGAAATACAAGAGAGGCATTGACAATATCTTACGAGAGAAAACTGAATATTTCACTGCCGCAAATATCCGTGGAATACATTTAGAATTATGTTATTACCAATTCTTATTAACTTATTGACCCACCAATATAGATTGAGGAAGGGCATCTTCAGCTGGTGGTATTTTATGCACAAATATCAGACGACTAACAGATATAGCTTTAAAAAACTAACCCTTTTAACAGGCTATTTTAAAAAAATATTGTATTTTTAGATTAGGTATTTAGTAAATGCCATATTTGAGTTTATGTTTATAGTTTTTGTTATTTAAGTGGATATTTTTGTTATTTACAGAATAATTATTTATTTAGTTTCATTTATATTTTTTCCTTTTGGTAAATTAACTCCTATATAAAAAGGTCTATTTGACAGTCACATTTTTGTCACTTTGACAGCGATAAAAAGGTGCATCGTTTTTAATCACCGATAAAAATGCCTGTTCCTCAAAAGCAGAGTATATCTAGTAGTCGCACGTCACTTTGAAATCTGTACTGTCAGCTATAATTTTTAAGTATTGTGGAAAATTATAATTATTTTTAATAAATTATTGTTGTTGTTTGTTCACATATTCTGTCGTTAATTTGTCTTGCCAAAAAACACTCGAGTTTTTCTTTTATGGATAAATTTCTTTTTAACTAAAAATTTTGCCAATCAGTAATTTTGCTCGAAAAACTGACATTTGACAAAATCGCTCAACTTCCGGTCTCGCGATTTTTTCATGTCAGTTTTTCTTATAAAATCACTGATTGGCAAAATTATTTCGTTACAAAGAGAAATTTATCCGATAAAAAAAAAGCTCTTGTGATCTTACTGTTGATAAAAAACCTTTTGTTTGTTCATTATATTAAATATACGTATATAAAAATGTTTTTTGTTAAATTTAGATAATTTTGTACATGGAAAAAGACAATTGCCATTTTCGCCACCCTGATCATCCATTCTAAAAATTACCGGTAAATACCGGTTAACCGGTTATTTACATTTTTATTTACCGATTTACCGGTTATTAAAACTTCCGGTAAATTGCAATCCCTACTATTGGTTTATTTTGCAAAATTTTGTTAAATTCCGCTCAGAAATTATAATTTTTCACTAAACAAAATGGAATTGTTTGCTGAACAGTTTATTACTACCCTTTAAAATTTACATCTTAACCGCAGAAAATAAAGTAAGAAGACGAAAATTTATCGTCCAGCATATTCTCGCTATAAATATTCCTTATTAAAAAGTAAATATTTAATGTTTCCACTTTAATCCGTTCAAAGAGATAAATCGCAGAAAATAAGTAAAGACCTAATTTAATGTTTTTCGCAAAAATTTCATTAGGAAAATCTAGATGTGATAGCGGAGCCAAATAAAGCAAGAACAATTGTAAGAGAAAACAGCCCGGGGAAATCATCCCGCCCTCTTTAAGTTTGGCGAAAGTATTAGCGCGGAGCACTTTCTGTTCAGGAAACTTAAGAAAAGCCGGAAACCGTGGAAATACGCGAAAAACTAACAATAAACCATGAGCGTGATGTCGCACGAACTGACAAAAACAGCGCAGCGCCCGCAGAAAAAAGATTTTATTATTTTTTTGTCAGTGCGGAGAAGAATTCATTGTGAACGCTTCATTTGGGTTCGAATTCTTTTTATTTCGCATTATTCGTGTTCGAGGATTTGAGTGGCTGGTTTTTTATACTTCGTCGCTCGGCTTCTTTAATAACAACATACTTGAGCATATTGTTCGGTTTTGCTGGTATTGTTTTTAATTCAGATTTATTAAATTAAATGCCATGATTTGATTACATCCTTACTGAAACAATTTTTTCGAAAGAAGTTTCTAAAAATAAATACGATGACGCGATTATATACGGAATGGAAAATTTTATTAACTTATCTAGAGAAAATATCAATGTAAAATTTACAAGTGTGAATGTTATTTGGGTCTAATATTTCACGAATATATAATATATTCATCATTTATATCACCTAAAGATGTATTTCCGCCTCATCTAGTAAAGACAATGTAGTACAAATATTTAACAAACACAGCTCAGAAACATAAAGTCTGCCGAATTCGCCATATTTTAAATATAATGACAATCAAGAAAAATAACCGATGTCTAATACAATTTCAAATATATGAAAAAAATTAAAAAGAATAAATAATAATAATAATTAATTAATTAAAAAATCCGGTTGACCAATTCCATGGCCACCAAACAGTCCTGATTTAACACCTTTGGATGCATTTCGGTGGGGTTATTCAAAGGACAAAGTAAATTATTACCATAAAATAGTTATAAAATATTGTTCACTCAGGATTTTATTTTTATTCTTATAATATATCAAACTTTTAATGTCCGATATGTTAAGAAATATTACAGCTAGACCAATCAACCCTTACATATTTGAAATCAGGAAAAAAAGATCTAAAAAAATATGTAAAAACATACAGGGTCTTTCATTTAAAAAACAATTTTCATTGTTATATCAGCGAGCAATTGTTTTTTTAAATGCATTAAAAAATATATATAAGTATATACAACTTTAATACGAAACTTTTTTTTTCCCAATAACAACAGTTATAAAGGGGGGGTCAATATATAACGACCCTGTACACACACTAAATCACAATATTTTATTTTTTGACCACCTTTGACGATGGGGTGGGGATGATAGAGGGGGTGGCAATGTCAAAAAATTTTAAGACCTTCTCGTACGTATACTAAATTCCAATTTAGTGGACTCTTGGTTGCTTTATGCATGTACCCCCATTTATCCTTAACCTTTCAATGTAATAAGATGAAAATATAATACAGATCTCGTTACAATATCATAAACAGTTCCAGAGTAATCGTGCGCACCAAAGAAGTTACTGACTAACAGACAGACCACCAGACATAATTTCTTTCCTGAAACTTACATCTCAACGTTTTCTAACGTTCTAAGCCTATTTGAACAAAACGAGAATAACGTTACTATGTTTCCACTCCATTCAGTTCCGGCCTTGGGGGGAGGGGGAGAAACCGTGCCCCGCGCGAGGGCGCAGGATTTCTTTAACTGTTGATAAAGCATTTAGCTCTTACATTTGTTATTTCTTTTATTTATATTAGAAATTATTAATAAAAAATCGGCAACTGCTGGAACCTCCCCACCCGGTGGTTCTTTGAAGCCGAAGAGAGCACCAAAAAGTATAAACAATCTCATTTAATTATATCTATTAAGTCGGTTTGATACTTTTTCTCTTTACGGTTTTCTTCGTTGGGGGATTTTATTTTTTGGCAGTTGTCGAGCATTTTTAGGTTGGTATTGCACTTGGTTTGGTTTTTAGGTTATGTTAATGTTTTTTAGGTTATGATTGTCGGAAATTTTTCCGACGTTGTGCCGGAGATGGATTCAAATTTCTCAGACTTTTAATGTCACTATCACTTTTAATACTTTTGGGCAAAAAAACTTACTTTGGGCCCAGTTAAGGACCGTAACCACACGGGCTCCTTATGGGCCGTGTAGACCTTATACAACTATCACTAACTTTAATTGCACTTTTTTCGCGAAATATGACAACTAGTGTGACGTCTTCAGAGAAAACACGTGTACAGTCTGCACGCTTTAACACACTAGTCTACTAAACGTTAGACCTGGGTGAGACTATAAAATATATCTTACACAAGAAGCTTGACTCTATAGATTGTTATTTTGTTTTTTAATTTTTTCACGGAAACCAAATCGAAGGGGTGCAAGTGTGATATATCGTTGAAATCGGAATTTTTACTGCTTTTCAGTGGTTCGATTACAAATTGTAAGTAATCATAAAATAAACAACTTGTTGTGCTAAAACGGCACTAAACGTAATCCGATCTCAACCAAAACCTTTTCACATCTTCTGACGCACTAAAAAAACCCTCATGCAAAGTTTCATCCAAATCATTTAGTAGTTTTGCCGCTATCGTGCTAACATACATACACACATACGCACCCACACACAGACGTTTTTCAAAAACCACTTTTTTGGGTTCCTGGGACCTTAAAAAATAATGTTATCTCAATTTTCGATTTTGGACCAATTTTAGTAACCTCCCACAATTTTATTGTGGGGGTGGGGAGGTTAAAATGTTATCATAATCAATCACTCTATACAATTAGTTTCTTGATTTTAGTCTAACCTGACTTGACCACGTTTCAAAATTTAGCATGAGGGCGCTTGAGGAATTAAGGCCGGCTCTGACTCCCTGGAGGTAAAGTTGACCGCAGATTTAACAGGCACTCAAAAAATATCGGCACCTTTGACCCATGAAACACGTCGCATCGCAAAGCCAAAGGTGCCGATATATTTTGAGTAGCTGTTAACTCTGCGGTTTACTTTAATAAAACGTTGGATTCATAGATATTGTAATACATAGACCACCTCAAAGACAAATTGAAGCAGCCCTACATCTCTCTTTTTGTCGAAGTGCAGCAACCAGGACTATGTTATCCTCACCAGCTGGGATCGGCTGTCGCAAATGTAAACAGAACAACCTAATTTGTAAATTTACACACAATAAAACACAAGCGTTTTTGAGATCGAAGTAAAAAGGTCCACTTTTCATATTTTTTTTTGCTCGAAAACTATGAATTTTTTCTATAAACACGTCAAGAGAAAAGTGTGTAGAGAATTAAATTTCCAATCGAAATGGCACCTTCAGAAGTAAATTTTTTTTTTTTACAAAAATACGTCCAAAAAACAAAACAAAAAAAAACGAAAAAATGCAATTTTTAATTTTTTTTTTATTTTAGCCTGTAACTATTTTTCGGGTACATTTAGGCATAGACATTGCTGCATAACAAAAAAAGCTGGCGTTTTACCCGTTAAAATGAGATTTTGTAAACAGTTTTACGATTAATAGTGACCGAGATATAGCGTTTCAAAGTTTGCAACTTTTAACTTTTTTTGCTAATTTTTACTATTTTTTTTCAAATTTCGTCCTGTAACTTTTTTGTGAGTGAATTTAGGTGTAGACATTATTATATTAAAGTGAAAGCTGACTTTACGCCCGTTGAAATGGTGGCTGGTAAAAGTCTCTACGATAAGTAGAAACCTAGATACAGCGTTTCGAAGAGTGTTACTTTTATTAACTTTCTTCCAAGAGGATGCAGACGTACTAATTGTAAATACTGCAAAAGATAAGGCATCCCAATCAGAAAATGTTGTTATAGTTGGTCAAGATGTCGATCTTCTTATTATCCTATCATTATTACCAGAAGAAAATAAAAATATATATTTTTTTAAACCTAGTATAGGAAATGTAACTGCCAAATTATATAACCATAATAGTTTCAAATTTAATCATCTACAAAAATACCTTGGCTTCGTCCATGCATTCAGTGGCTGTGATACAGCCTTCCTCTTCCTTTTTTGGTATTGGTAAAAAGAAATTCTTGAGTTTCATTAATAAGAATATTTTGCTTTTGGAAAAGTATTTAAATGAATTTTTGTGTGAAAATGTAAGTCCAGCAGCCATCGGTTCTGCTTCTGAATGTATTGTAACATTACTATACGGTATGAAAATTGATGGCCAAAGCACCTGTCGCTATAAGTTATTTCAGAAGTACTCAACAGGTGCGAAATTCTCATTGTCCCGATTGCCTCCAACAACTGATGCTGCTAAACATCATGGTTTAAGAACTTACTTGCAAATGCAACATTGGAAAGGAAATATTGTAAATCCTCTCATCTGGGGTTGGAAAACTTTAGAAAATGGACTAGTACCAATTTTGACAAATAAACCTCCCGCACCACAAGTTTTGCTGGAAAAAATAGCCTGTAAATGCACCAAAGGATGCAGAGGAAACTGTGGTTGCAGGAAATTGGGAATGAATTGCTCCATTTTTGCAAAGAATGTATGGGAATGAACTGTGAAAACGCTGATGTACCTCAAATAACGGAAGACGATGTTTACATAGATGCCGATGAAGAAATCGACTTTGATTTTGACAATATGTTAAATCCAGCATTTGAATAATTTCATAATGTAAGTTATTAATCTGTTATTTGAAAAAAAAAAACAGAAGTGGAAAAATGTAAAAAGTTATTTTTTAAGTACAATAATCTACTATATCTAGACTGTATCTTGGTTACTATTGATCACATAATCTTCTATTGCAGACAATTTAAACAAGAATGCTGCGAGTACATTCCATGTAGCAATATCTGTATTTGACAAATAAGTTATAGGCCGAAATTTAAAAAAGAACGTAAAAATTGGAAGAAAGTTAATAAAAGTAACACTCTTCGAATCGCTGTATCTAGGTTTCTACTTGTCGTAGAGACTTTTACCAGCCACCATTTCAACGGGCGTAAAGTCAGCTTTCACTTTAATATAATAATGTCTACACCTAAATTCACTCAGAAAAAAGTTACAGAACGAAATTTGAAAAAAAATAGTAAAAATTAGCAAAAAAAGTTAAAAGTTGCAAACTTTGAAACGCTATATCTCGGTCACTATTAATCGTAAAACTGTTTACAAAATCTCATTTTAACGGGTAAAACGCCAGCTTTTTTTGTTATGCAGCAATGTCTATGCCTAAATGTACCCGAAAAATAGTTACAGGCCAAAATAAAAAAATAATAAAAAATTGCATTTTTTCGTTTTTTTTTATTTTGTTTTTTGGACGTATTTTTGTAAAAAAAAAATTTTTTTGACTTCTGAAGGTGCCATTTCGATTGGAAATTTAAATCTCTACACACTTTTCTATTGACGTGTTTATAGAAAAAATTCATAGTTTTCGAGCAAAAAAAATATGAAAAGTGGACCTTTTTACTTCGATCTCAAAAACGCACCACTTTAAATGGTAGCACTCCGCGGTTTTTTCATATCGTGGGGTCAATTGAACATAAGAAACAATAAAAACCCTTTAACGTTTTAGTTCTTTTCTACAGTACATGGACAATAGACTATATAATAACTTGAAAATATTAATGCTGAAATATGGCCAGTTGTAGCAATTATTCACTGAAATTGATACCAAGTCAGAACGGTATTTCGCGTACCAAGAAAGAGCATTTCTTTAACTCTGATTCCGGAATTAAATTCGCATGATTAGATAATAAATTTCGGTTGCTGAAATTATATATTACAACCTGAATCCAATTTTCCTTACAAGAGGTGAAACTTAATACATTTAAAGTATCTCTTAGAAACCTAAAATCTCGCCATTTCTGCCAATTAAAGTTTCCCTAAAGAAATTCGATTTAAAACCCGTCGTTATCTACAAATTCCCTTAATTACAGCGGATAACATCTCACAGTCGTTACTTCGCTTGTTAGATAAGAACAAAAACTGCAACTGGCACAAAACCCCACGGACTCTTGGACGGGAGTGTACGAGATGTAATCAAGGGGTATCGATAAAAAACGGGCCCAATAAAAACCGCGATAAAGTAAGATGAATACATCGGTAGGTGCGATCAGTGAAGTGGGACAACTAATGGTAGACCCCGAAACAGACAAAGATAACCCACGCGACGTGCGTGAAATCCGGACCGTCGATATTGGACACTCAAATTGTGCGATAAAAACAGAATAGATTGCTAAATCGAAGGCGGATGAAAAAATAAGACTTTCATACGTGCCTGGAATATTTCCGCATCTTGGAATGCTCGGATTGTATTTTCTGATGAATAATATTTGAATATTACTTTTAGAGTGGAATACCACACTGCATTTATATCCTGAAGTGTTCCCGTCCTGAAAATGAGATTATAAGTATACTCGTGAGTCAGGAGGCAAGCGGTACTAATATATTGATGGAATTTACCTCGTTTTATAAGAATTTCACACGCGTGGCAGCGTAGGTGAAAGGTGTACTATATTTAAAGCGTTATTAAAATTTAATATTTTATTTTTTGTTATAAGACTATTGAAGTAATACAACCTTCTGTTTATGAAGTAATTTTAGGCAGGAGGGTGTTACATTTAGTAGTAAGTATTGGTTACATAAGTGTACATAAGTGGAGTTTTAGGGGGGAGGTTAAAAATTAACTTGGCTAACTGTTTTACTCCTAAAAACGTAATTTGTCTTGGAAAACTCAAAAGTGTCTATCGGGTGCTAATTAAATACATAGACAAACTTTAACTTGAGGTATAGAATCTTCAGATAGTTATAGCATAGAACTAAGAACAGGGCCGGATTAAGGACTGGTGCGCCCTTAGGCTAATGATGTATTTGCACCCTGTTACTCATAGGTAGGATTACGAAGTTTCAAAATTGATGAGCGGGGGGCGCGGAATAGGCTCACGGCGCCCCTCATGCCCTGGCGCGCACCCCTTCACGCATTGGCGCCCCTAGGCTACAGCCTAGTTAGCCTAATGGATAATCCGGCCCTGACTAAGAACACCTCAAGGATGTGTGTTAGGACCATTGTTCTTTCCCTCATGAAATAACTAATGTGCTATCTTATATAACAGATGGCAGGGATGTATGCAAATGACACGTTCACTGATCTTAATGGCAATTTATTTTGAATATTATTTTGCGATTCCAAACATAGCTACGTTTGTAACCGTACAAATAAATTCTGTGTTTATCGCTTTACCTAAGCATTACTGACATTACTGTCCATTGACATTTATATATAAATAAACTTTACTTGTCAATCTGCTGATTTTTTTGAAGCAAATTTATTCGAAAATGGTTGTTTCAGATATGTATATTCCATCTCATATAGAACAATCGGCTAATTTAGCACTAAATTCAATAACACCTGGAAAATCAAAATGCATAACTAGTTATGTAATGAAACTGAGGGTTATGAAAAATGTGACGTTTCTTAACGTTAAAAATGCATTGATATTTCATAACGAGGTTAAATAAAATAGTTTTTACGAATGGTGCAGGAATAATCGGTTAATAACGACAAAATAGTTCTAATTCAATTTAAAACAAAATATAATCAACTAATTTGAAATTAATTAATAACTCTTATAATGCAATACAGCAAATACTCAAAATAAAATCAATACTGCTTTTACAATCCTAAAATCAAATTTTTACCGTAAGTATCTTATTAATAATAATTAAATGCAAATGCAAATTCCTTACGTTGTAAAAGTTCTATAAAATAGAATAAGGAAGTATATTACCAGCAAATACTAGTAATTATTTTAACTTTTACAAAAAACTTATCACAGGTAAGTATAAACTACGGAAGCGTACTGAGGTCACGGCGAAAAAAAAATTAAGTTGAAATTTCGACTTTGAATTGCGAGTCAATCAATCAATCAATAGCAAGTTTATTAAAGGTACAGGTATGTGCCTCCCCGGAATCTTGCCCGGAGCCAGCCAGACAACCACGACGTGCAGTGATGGGTGTGGGGCTGGGCAGGGCAGGTCCGGTTTGGCTGAAACAATAATTGGAAATGAAAGCTTAAAACTTAACAATTTGAATGAATAATAGTACACAAAAATACTTAAAAAATAATTAAAATTAGCACTTAAAAAAAACTAGTTTCGCGCACAGCATGAACACTTTGAAATTTTGATTACTGACACGGGAAAACAGAACTCAACGAAAAAACCCGTTCAAGCAATTCTACCCTGGTGGTCTTCCTGCCAGGAAGATGTGGTGGATATAATGGTGTGGTTTAAAATATTTGGATTTTTAGGGAATTTTTCGGCCTAGACGGAAGTTAGAAACAAAAAGGAAAAAAGAACAAAAAGGGTAAGAACAAAATTGAACAAACATGAAGAAGGAAGAGGAGATTGTAAAGTTGCAAAGTTGAGGAAAGATAAAGAGTAGGGTAGAGATAAGTTATGGTAGGGAAAAGTTTGGCTAATGGAGTTGCAGGAAAATATGCAACGCCTAGTATGGTAGGGGGTGTCTGATATCGAAAAGTATGACGGTATGCTGTCTGATTCGAGATATGTTGCGGGTTGGCGGAGTATCGCCCAGTTTGAATCGATAGAATTTTTGAGAAATTTCTTGGGCGTAGTCCGCTAGTGGGTTTATCTCGTGATTATTTCCCTCATAAATTATAGACTAATGACATTTCGCGATTTTTTAAATTTCAACCAATACAACAGTTTTACACTGAATAAAAACAAGCTGTGTACTAACGGTGTATTTACATACGAGAGATGCATTTATATACATAGGCAACCATCTAAATTTCTGAGATTGTATGTTGCATGTCGGCCCGTCTTTCTTTATCTCTTTCTGTGGCACCCGGTAAAAACGATATCTTCAATTAAATTTATTTTCTCTGTCACTAAATAAATAGCATCTAGATGGCACTCAAACAATCAATATTATATCTGCAAAGTAGGAACTTTGCAGATCTCGAGAAGACACACAAATTAAACTATCTAAACGTAATCTTAAGTTTATAAACTCGAACGACTCGCACGTTCCTTCTCTCCTGAACTAGAAGTTGGTCCGTATATTTATTTTAGTCCAGTAGAATTAGAGAAACTAGGGCGTCAACTTTACACAATTTGCAATTAAACTATATTTTTGAGGAAAATGTATTTAAAAAAATGTTTTTCATACAACACAGGGACGGTTTTTAGCAGGGAAGCGGTAGGGGCGCCCCCTTAAACTAATATGATTATTCAATTGGCATAATATAAAAAAATTATAGAAATCACTAAATTGTCTAGAAATTTGTAGATCAAACCCGCCTCTTATACAAGAACGCTAAAACTGCAGTAAAATCCAGTCAAAAGAAGTATAAAATTGTAAACAAACATTTTCTCAAAAACATTAACAGAAAAAAAAGTATAGTAATCAGCATCAAGCAAAATAATTGGAAAAGCTGATAATAAAATATTGACATGTTAAAAATGAGTCAAGAAAAATTTTGGTCGTTGGAGGTCAGACAAAAAAGTATTTTCTTCCGTTTCCAAAGAAATTCATGTGGAGACTGTTGGAGGATTTTAATCTTTTTGATTCTTTTTAATATTTATTTTTTAAAATTTTTATAAGGTAATTTTGATGTTTTTGTATGTCTTCCATTGTTATTTTATTGTACAAAGTACTTTGTTTTTTTGTTTCTAAGCTTCTATTATAGCATGTTGATATTCATTCCTCTGTCATTTGAATAAATAAAGCCTTTATGTAGCAGTCAATATATATGTTGCTTATAAAATAGTTTCTACAAACACACAAATTCGATGTTTTCACACATTTTAAAATCTCATTGACTGTGAATGTGAAGGTAATACTTAATTATAACTAAAAACATTTGACTTTCCACAACCAATTGAGTAATATCCAAGAAAAAGTATTTTTAAATTTGAATTAAAATTTTACCGCCCAAAGCACTAAGCTATATTGTTGACGTCATCGGTCATAAACACCTAACCTCAAAAATACATAAAAATTTCCGAGTAATATATCACTATTATGAAAATTTCCGCTTGGTTTTCGTATTTTCAACTAAAATCTTGTTCAATGTAATGTTCATAAAGTTTTAAATATCTTCTCCCAATAAAATAAGGCGATTTTTGTAGGTTGGAAATCCAACCATTTTTAGTAATCAACAATATTGTTATGTACTGCAACTCCTAGAATGTAGGCAACACAGAATTCAATTAGTTCGGATGTTGTCTGAATGTAGAGATTTGCACCTACTAGAGAAAGAACCTACTAGAAGCTCTAGAGTGATCTAGAGAATGGTGACGTCATACAGAAAATTCAGGATCCCTCATCTTTAGGTATATAAGGCATGGAGTAAACCAGAGTGGAGAAGTTAGTACAGTTCTAATGGTCAGTTGAGATGACCATAGAGTAAGGAGTAAACACAGTGATAAAGTGACTGAATAATTGAATTGTAGTACACAGTGTATTATTAGTCAAGTAATTAATTGTTGTTGTAATTAGTAAGTTAATAAATTAGTGTTTAGTGTTACCTGGTGTTATAATTTCCGAATCCACGATACAGGGTGTTTACAAAAAGGGTGTAAGCACGTCACAATATTGAGACATCACATGCGTCAATTTTTAAATGTTTGCTTGGAGCCATACTGGTTTCAAATGAGAACTGCGGATATAATCATTAAAAATGACAATAAACTTAAAAAACCTAAAAGTTGAGGTTATGTTAATGCAACTGATGACGTCACAGCCCGTTTTGTATAATACCATTCAGTTATTCAGTTTTGTTATTTATTTGTTGAAATTTTAATTTGATAGATGAAAGAATAGTGTTTAAATATTGGTAAGTGCTTTAATGTACGGAGTACTTCATTTTAATAATATCAAAAAAGTAAATTTGCATACAGTGAAAACACCTAATTCTTGAACACTATACACGAATATTTTTACTCGAAGCTGATTAAAGTTATAGACATCTCCAGATTATGCCAACATGGTTGGCGAAATAATAATAATAATAATGAATGGTTGTATTCGAGTGTAGTATTCAGTTGCAGAAACTATTCCAGAGGCAGCGTCACACCCAAGGTCACAGCCTCTCCATCAGGAATATGTTTTTTATTACAGTAATAATACTCCAGTCGAATTAGACATAATAAAAAATTTTGCGTACTGCGGACTTTTTTTGTGGAAGTTGTTTAAGAGGGCATAATAAGCAAGCACAGAAAACTACACCCTGCTACACCATGTGCGTCCCCTATTTTTAGACTTTGAAATTTTACTTATGTGCCCATATCTTTTTCCCTATTGCCCGTAGGGCTCTTTACCAAGTTGCACTTTTTGAAGATTCATCCCTCCTCTACATAATATTTATATTACACATTTGCCGTAGGACAAACGGTTTTGGCTGTACGAGGCCGGAAAGGTCGCGCTGTCCGAATTTGGGGGTCTTCTGTACAGGACAAACGGCTATTATTTCCAATCTACAATACTACACATACTAATGCCCTTAAGGAGGGATGATGATTTGTGAAAAAACTTTCATCGAATACCGCGCGGTTTCCATGATACGGGATGTTGAAATTTTGAAAACCCCTTTTTTTAAAAAAAAGTGAACTTACTTTTTTTCACTCATTTTTTTTCATGTATGTACGACCCTAATATAAGAAAATTTGCAGTGGTTTCATTTTAATACATTCGTTGGTTTAGGAGCTAGACAGCAAAATATGCCAAACATGGCTATTTTGGTAATGTTGCATTAAAAAAACCAAAACCAGTATAATTCTGGTAAATGTTTTTCTTTATCTTAAAAGTCCAATTCATTGCGCATAGAAAATGTGTTTTTGTATTTAAGTAGGATCAACACTTATTGTGTAATAACGATTTATGCCATGTGTTCTCCAGTCTCCTTTTTCACAATTTTTTTTTGCGGCCTTATGGTTCATAGTAGGGCAGAAAGCATTATACACGTGGACAGGGCACATAATAGGGTGTTAAAATGGGTCTCTTGTTAAAATGCGATAGGACGTACCGTTTTCGAGTAGAACGTACTTGTTTGCAAAAAATTATTTCAGGTCACACTTTTCATCGACTGACTAGTAAATACTCACCGCTGACTACGAAATAATAAAACTATGTGTCGCTAGTAACTAGTAAGTCTCTCTCTTGGACAGTACTCCACCATATTCCAGACAGAAATTCTGGCTATAGTCGAGTGTGTACGCGAGAATGTCAAACGACGATATGTGAACCAGCAGATCTCAATTGCATCAGACAGTCAGGCGGCACTAGCCTCTAACAAAGTGTCTTCCAAACTGATTTGGGACTGCCACGAAGAGCTCAAAATTCTAGATGAGCGGAACATAGTAAGACTACTCTGTGTGCCGGGACATACCAGTATAGGGAGCAACGAAAAAGCTGACGAACTTGCTAGACAAAGAGCAGCTGGTATATTCCATGGCCCAGAACCTGCGCTGGACATCACAAAAGGCCCAACCAGAAGGATAATTAAAGACTGGGTCAAAAGTAAACACAACCACTACTGGAGAAATATTCCAGGAAATCGACATGGCATAACACTTATCAATGGCACATGTTCAAAACAAAGTGAAAACCTGTTCAAATAGAACACGATCCAGTTGAGAACCATAACAGGACCCATTAAGAAGTACCTGCATTTAATCGGAAAGTTTGCTGGCGACTTTAACATATTATACATGACTGCGAGGCGTTGGACCGCATATGATATAATATCTACGGGCAAACACAAACAGACCCACAGACTATCAATACTCGCCCATTTTCAGACCTGTATCACCTTGTCAGTGATACAGGAATACTAAAATGGACAGTGTAAACTAAGACAGGGAGAGCACAATAAGCCCAGGGGGCTGCAGTGCCCTCGGAGTATTCTTTACAGACGAGACCTAGGAGGAGGAGTTTTAGTCAGTTATAGGCTGACACTCAGACCCATTCCAGACTCATTCCAGCCCGAAAAAAAAATGGCATTTAATTTGTGCCTGTCTAATTTAGACTTATAGAACAGACCTATACTATAGACTGTTTCTAGACGATACATATTAGAGATGTTTTTAGATCTCTATTTGCTTACCAAGGGAATCAATTTAATCAATTTTATCTACTGGTTCTGACATCTAAAAATAGACATTGTTAAATATTTTATAAACAAATGACAAGCCTCAGGAGATTTTGTAAAAAGTATTAGAGTTAATAAATCATTCCATTAGAAAAATATATACAGTTTGCATTTACAAGACATCTAACTTTTCCATTGATATTGAATACGAGTTAGATCAATTATAGACATTTATTTGGCGAAAACGCAGGCGTATATAAGAAACCGAATGAAATAAGTTCTAGACGTATGCTCTAGATCAAAAGTACGCACTGTGTTTTTTGGAAGTCTCAAAAAATTGGGTTTCATCCATGTTATTGAGAGAAATAATCGAAGTAATTTTTACGACAGTTCTTGTAGAGAATGTTTAATATTCCAGTGTTGTCTAAATTTTTGCTTGTATCTACAGTATAATGGTATATTATACAACGATGCTATAATGAAGGCTATTATTATTGAGGATGGAGATTACTCGAGCGAGCGCAGCGAGTGAGTGTTGTAACCATCCGAGGTAGTAATAGCCATTATAGTGAGTTTTATACGACTAACCTGCAGGGGCGGCTTAAGGGCCGGGCAATCCGGGCGACTGCCCGGGGCGCCGGCTCGGAGGGGCGCCAAATTAGTTTAAGTTGTCAGTTTAAATTATAATAATGCAGAACAGTCGAATATCGGTGATAGGCCCTGGTAGCTGAAATAGGCCGACGTTAAACAGTTAAAAAAAAACAGTCGAATAGTATTAAAACCGTCTAAATAATTTAAAAATGTAACGCAAATATTTTTGTTTAGCTATGAGACACCTCACTACTCATACCTCAAGCTTCTTTTGTCCTATTATTGACTGACACGGAGTTGATCATTAAATATTTTGCATAACTGAAGGCAGACAACATGAACCTTTCATTCAGAAGAAATTCAGAATATTCAGAAAATTGTTAAACCAACATTAGTTGCATGTATTTCATATCTTACATAATTTACAGTTTATAAATAAATAAATGGCAAGTTGTTTTTTATGAAATATTAAAGCAATAAAAAGGAACCTTCCTCTAAGTAAACTTGTGCCGGGGTCCTCTCGTTATAATAGCGTTCAGATGGTGTAGACAAAAAAATTTATACTTATTACAAATTAATTATTAATAATATGTTGTAAATGCACACTGATGTGTAAACATACTTGAGAATGGTTCATCGAAATGCAACAAGAACATCTTTGTATTTCTAGTGATATGAAAATATTTTTTTTACAATTTTTTTTAAATAGGTATGTAAAAATAAAAAAGTTAGAGGTAAAATATTGATAGCCCTAATACTACCCATTAAGCAGAGGAGAGGGTTTGACTGATACTATGTAAATTGATGCCCGTATCTAAATATAAATATGACATGTATTTTAAAGAGATCGGAAAGATATTGCCGAAGAACTGGCATTTATATCCCCCCTTTAAAGAGGTATAATTTCTTTATTATCTATTTAGAGTACCTTTATTTTTTGATGTACTATCAGCCACATAAATATCCAGAGACAATTTTGGACCACCGTGTATGCACGGTTATGTTATTTCATGTGTTAAGTTAAAAAGTAGAGTGTTCGCGGGGTCCGAAAGGATATCCTTGCACTTTAGTATGTAGTACGTCCGTGAAATTTCTGTGACTACCTCAGGGAGGGGCGCCAAAAAGTGATCCCGCCCAGGTGGAAAATTTATCTTGAGCCGCCCCTGCTAACCTGTATATATAATATAGTGATACATACACAATATATAAATGCATAAAAAATATTAATTTTTAAATTATTTATTTCTTTTCAACAAAATGTAAGTTAATGTTACTACAGTTAATAAATTGAACTGATGAGGGCATATTTTTGTTATAGTATGATTAGCACTATTTTCAACGGCAGTAATACTATCAGCATTAACCGCTCTAGCAGCTGTAGAAGTAGGAGCCGTAGCATTGCTTGTTTGCTTTGAAATAGTTTCGGCTGTTATCATTTTATTTTTAACAGATTGGTAGATGTATCCTTCAGCTACGAGTGAGGACTTCCAGCCTCCGTGAAGTTTTAACGCCGTAATATAGCCACCTCCATCCACGTGTAGTGTAGCCGAAAGCAATGACCGGTTTAAAGTTCAGGATTTGGCAAATTCAAATAAGTTGCCATTTGTTTTCCAAGTACAGTAAACTTATTTGTTCCAATTCGTTGAATGGTGCACTTACCTCTTTGGTAATTTTAAAAAAAAGTGAGCTTATTGTCTCGTGCAACGGCCGGCTTTTTTACAATCCCATAAAATTGACCAGTAATGACAAAACTTCTTACCACTTTGGTTTACGTTTTAGGTACAGCTATTAATAATGTTGCACTTAGAGATCTTCAATTTTCATGTTATAGAGCTCATTAGAGCGATATGCACCCACGATTAATGCAACCATAAATAAATTAATATGTTAGATTTGAGACATTTAGTATCTGCCAATCTTACCTTATGTAAAAGATAAACTCTATCGGCTGCTTATAAATTTATTATTTTTTTCTGGTGTCAAATTTTTGGCATTTTTCACTTCATATCCCTCGGATTTTCTTTTCAGAAAAGAACGTACTTTTCCATACTTTTCCAAATCTACGTCGTGTTTTATTTTCAAAACTGCTGTTAGCATGGAACAAAATGACCATAATGAAGAAGATTTGTATCTGTCAGCTAAGTCAGCAAAATAGGCGAATAATACATTTTCAGAAAGCGAGTTAGTTTTTTTCTGAATGCTTCAGTCCATGAAACTTTGGTACGCTTTATCATAAAAACTTTTTGATTTCTGTGGTAGTAAATTGTCTGCTCTTTCAGTTATTTCTGGTGGAGTAGAGGGGATAGATAGTATCTTCTGAATCACTTTCCATTCTTTCAACCACTAAACTAACACGATCAAACACAATTCCATAAAACTCGTTTTTCTTTGATTGTTTACGGCGTTTGTTTATTTATTTTTTTCATTTTTCATAGTTACCGGCCTCTGTGGCATTTTTAATGTGCACAGATAGACTGATTCATGAAAAATTTTCTGACTGGTACACGAGGGGGTATAGAATTCCCTCATCATAATTCCCTATGGAATTAATTGATGGCATTATAAACCAAAAATCATCCATTTATTGTTCATATTATTTGTTAGTCGTATATAAACTACTATTGAGAAATTAATACGTTAGTAGATAGATTTTCATTTTTACCATAAATCTTACTGTTTACAAAATAATATTATTTCTACTTTAATTAATTAATTATAAAGAAAGAAGAAACTTAAACGCTTAAAAGCAAATTTATTATATTGCACTCGTAGGTAATTCCCGCGGAGTTTAATCTATTTATTTACTCGACTATTGTCCTGCTTCCTCCAATTCTCGCCGATTATACAGCAGGGAAGACAGAGAGCGCCTTTCGACAGACAAGTAAAGATGTGCACATGGCCGGCTACACATTTAATTAAAGGTAAACCTCCGCCGGTTTATATCCTACAAGTATGGAAGGATACCCGATCTTGAGCTGGCTCTAACCGGAAATCTGATCTAACTGACAGATTGGAACAGCCGCTGCCACCGATAGGAATAGGCTCCATCTCCCTATCTCAGCATGCACCAATTACCAATTACCTTGGAGTGGAAGCTGCGAGGTGTTGTTGTACAATGAGAAGCTCTAGATTTGAGCAAGAGATTCAATTAAATTGTAAATAACGGCAGATAGCAACCTTTCCACCGGCAACGTGAAAAAATGTGTACCTTTTATCGACGACCATTTGTTACTTTAATTTAGAGCTGGTCCCGCGCCGGTGTCCCGGAATACGAAACACGTTAAGTTGAAATAGTTGAATTGAAATGGCTGATTTCAATCACCTTCAGTTTACCACAGAAAGCAAAACCAACATATTGAATAATTTAATGAAATATTTATTATATTATATAATTATATTAATAAATAGGTAGTCATTTAGTTCCTCTTTGCAATATAAAGGAAACATTGAATCATCCAATCAAGACATACTTTATTGTCTAGAAGAATGCAAATTCGCTTTGATAAAATTTCAAAACTGGTAATAAGCATATATTGCTTATATAAATTGTATAAGACAAACCTAGACCACAATATACACATACACACATTCAAACAAATATTTTTACAAATATGTACAGTGTGTCCCACTCCTCTACGTATCTCAGTTATTAGTCATCTAATTTCAACTAAATTTGGACTGGTATCAAAGACGTTTACTACATCTTTTTCGAGTAAAACAAAACGTATTTCAGCCATTGATGTGCATTTTTATTAAGAAAAAAGGGGAGAAGTCATATTAGGCACATTTTTACTGAAAACAGCTAATTTTCAGCCATTTTTTGAATATGGCGGCGAAAGCTCACAGCGGATTCATGAGTACTCGACGGATGATTGTTTCTGGGTCAATTCTGAACGTCCATACCAAAATTCAGCTCTGTACCATTTTTTTGTCTAGCAAGAAATACCTCTATTTACTGCACTAATACACCCCAGAAAACAATTCCATATCTCATAGTCCGGTTGATTTATCACGAATAGTATTAAAATGTGGCGAAAATACATTACCACGATTTTATTGTTTTAAGTTGATGGGTGGGACATCCACAACTAGCCAGTTTGCCAACTGATGTCATACCGGATGGGGGGGTGGAGGTCGTAAAGTTGAAAAGTCGAGTTTTTGCGTTTAAACAGAAGGCTAATAATCTGCTAGGAAAATTAAAATTGGAAAGTCATAGATATTAAAAAAACCTATAAAATGAGCCCTCGTACGTTAAAATAGCTTTAATGGGTCAGAAGTAAATTAAAAAAAAATAATAATTTCAGCAATATTTTAGAGAAATTTTTGAGATGTTACTAAAGTATGTGCTACCTATATAGGAGGGAACATCTGGTAAAAATTTCAGATCGATATATGCATTATTTTTTGATATATTCAATTTAAAAAAAAATTATTTTCGCAAAATGGCTATGAGTACTTCACTTTCTGTCAGATTTTGCTATGAGAAGAAACATTTTATTCTTCGAGAGTTGTTCAATTTTTACAATTTTTTTCTGTATGGTCATCATTCAGAAAAATGATGAAAATTTAATTTGAAAAAATAGAAAATTTTTTTTGCATAAAAAAATTTAATTAAAATTAAATATCTTTTGAATGGAATGCAGTGTTGAAAAATCATGTATACCATTTTGAAGTGCTATTTCTTTAGTTCACCTCAAAAAAAACATTACTCTATAATAATTGGTTTTCGAAAAATATGAAAAAGCAGTGTGCGCGAACGTAGCGGTACGCGGATTGGGCAGTCATAAAATGCGTTCAGTCAATAATTGAGACAACATATTAGCTACTTAATTTATATTTTTTATATTTTTAAAATGTGATGGCAGTTGTAATTATATACACAATTATTTAAGAATAATTATTTTTATTTCATACAGAATTTTTAAAAATTAAATTAATTTCATACACTCGTCAAATAAATCGCTTACATATATATAATAATTATTATAATCCACTTTATTCAGTAATGATATGAAAAGGGGAAGTTCAGCTTAGTACAGCACAGATGCTGTAAAAGCTGTTCTTCAACAACAAGGCAACACATTTTAAAAATAGAAATATACGTAACAATATCTATATATTTATACACACTTATCTAAACAACAGAAATACACACGCAATTTTCTTTCTTTTTTTCCTTTCCCAAGGTGGTAACACTTTATGATAGGCAAATACGTTAGACATTTTTGGGAAAAGAAGAAACAGAGAGAGACTTAACTGCAGTTGGAATAAATAAAAAAAAAAATATATATAATATAGTAGAAATATTTTGAGAAAACGTACTTTCAATTATCGCGGTTTATGAACCGGCGGTGTTAGAGTACCCTCGTGTCTAATATTTATGTTGTCTACATCAGTCCGAAATACAATTTTTCTGAATAGGTAGCTAGGGTTATGAAACAGTATTATTTTATGATATAATGTAGCGCAATTACTCTTATTTTTCATGTTTAACTACTTGGCCTCTGGTAATTTGTGACTGACTGACTCACATTTTCCGATTCGATATACAAATCTCAAAGAATAATTCTGAATTTTTTGCATGCGTTAAGAAGAAATTGCTGTGAGACAGGGCCCATAAACAGTATATCGCATAAACAAACAACTTACGAATCGTTTTCATCCAACCTATTCTTTTAATACTTTCTAAATCTAAATCTTCGTTTTCATCTGATTCGTTTAGATTTACCTCACTATCTAATTCAATGTAACGTTACAAGTTTCGCCGTTACACAAATACTTGTACATTTCAAACCATGTTTTTTACAGCTGTAAGTCATTGTTTTACATCCACTTGCATATGCGCAACTAACTATTTTCATTCATTTTTGGGAAAAGAAGAAAGAAAAAAGAAAGAAAATTGCGTGTGTATTTCTGTTGTTTAGATAAGTAGTGTGTATAAATATATACATATAATAGTATGTATATTTTTACGTATATTTCTGTTTTTAAAATTTGTTGCCTTGTTGTTGAAGAAGAGTTTTTACAGCATCTGTGCTGTACTAAGCTGAACTTCGCCCTTTCATGTCAGTACTGAATAAAGTGAATTATAATTATTATATATGTAAGCGATTTATTTGACGAGTGTATGAAATTAATTTAATTTTTTTAAATTCTGTATGAAATAAAAATAATTATTCTTAAATAATGTGTATATAATTACACTGCCGTCATATTTTAAAAATAATAAAAAATATAAACTAAGTAGCTAATATTTTGTCTCAATTATTATGCCTGAACGCATTTTATGACTGCCCAATCCGCGCACCGCTACTCTCGCGCACATTGCTTTTTCATATTTTTCGAAAACCAATTATCATAGAGTAATGTTTCTTTTGAGGTGAACTAAAGCAATAGCACTTCAAAATGGTACACATGATTTTTCGTCACTGAATTCAATTCAAAAGATATTTAACTTTAATTGTATTTTTTTATGCAAAACAATTTTCTATTTTATCAAATTAAATTTTCACCACATTTTTCTGAATGATGACCATAAAGAAAAAAATTGTAAAAATTGAACAACTTTCGAAGAATAGAATTTTTCTTCTCATAGCAAAATCTGACAGAAAGTAAAGTACTTATAGCCATTTTGCGAAGACCATTTTTTTTTAAATTGAATATATCAAAAAATAATGCAGATATCAATCTGAAATTTTTATCAGATGTTCCCTCCTTTATAGCACATACTTCAGTAAAATTTCAAAAATGTCTCTAAAATATTGCTGAAATTAAATTTTTCTTACAAAATTTATGATTTTTTTAATTTACTCCTGACCTATTAAAGCTATCTTAACGTTCAAGAGCTCATTTTATAGGTTTCTTTAATACTCATGACTTTCCCATTAGAACTTTCCTCTCAGATTATTAGCCTTCTATTTAAAAGCGAAAAACTGACTTTTCAACTTTACGACCACCGCCCCCCTTATCCGATATGGCGTCAGTTGGCAAACTATACAATTACTATAAGGGCTTGTTGTGGATGTCCAATCCATCAACAATAAAATCATGGTTATGTAGTATATATATTCCTTGGAGACCACCGTGACTATATAAAACCAGATGCTAGATTGTCATTTTAACCAATGTGTTCTTTCAACTTTAGTCAATAGTCAATATTCAAATCCCAAAATTTTGAACATGTTTTGTTTTCAAGCGCACGGGTACCTGGAGGAATATCTGGCAAGCTACATCTGAAAGTTATTATGTCAAACAATTGGTTCGAGTCATATGAGTCTGCGATTTTGTGTATGTCGGAGCAGAGCTGGATCAATGAAACTACTTTGAATAACTGTTCATATTTATTTACCCCGTCAGGAACTATAAGCTATCTCAAAATCAAGCGCAATTTTTTTATTTTCGACACTATGTGAAGCGAAAAAAGTAATCGTTCAAAAATTCGACTTCAAATTTTTGAGGGATTGTGATTTTGTGTCACTCCAATACTGAAGAAGACGTTTTGGAAAAAATGGCTGTATCTATGTCTGTGTGTATTCGTGAGAATGACCACCGCTTATCCTAGCGCCGAAACTAATTGACCAAGCTCATTTAAATTTGATGTATGGAACCTTTACAAATATTTATTTTTTTATTTTTCACCATCTCTTAAAATTAAGACGGAAAAAAAATTAAAAAAGTTGTGCTATAAAAAAGATTTCTTGGACTTTTAGATGTTTGAAAGATGTTATTATGTTAAAGTAGTATTACTATGAGAAGATGCCAGCAAAAAATATGCGCAGAAACGAGTTTGTGCGCTCCATCATTCTAAACCAATGAGAAAGAATTACGTAACATTCAATGTCAACACCAGTGGCGGCGGTGCCCTGCAGTAGAGCGGCGGCGACGGTAATAATAATAATAAAACAACTTTCTTAGGCAAAGTTTAGTAGAACTTACTATTCTTACACTTCTCCTGAACAAAGGTTACTCGTAACAGTTGGCAAGTTTTAATCTACTCCATTTTCACAGTTCCTTGACCGCGAAACTTTTATTGCAAATACACATTCCTATATCCCAGATAAAGCTATGCCACTGGTAAAAATATTCGCGCATTTTGGCTCCGCCCTGGCATCTTCTCTTAGTAATACTAGTCTACTTTGCAACCTATGGTGAGACACTGCTTCTAAAGAACTTTCTACACACATCGATATACTTGAACACCACACTCGAATACTATTACTCGACAAGAGTTTCGCTAACCATGTTGGCATCATTTTGATGATGAATTGAGACGTTAATCATCATTGGCGGAACGCATATCGACTAATAGTAACCTAATTTTCAAGAGTTTTGGCGTTTGTGGCTTGATTGAGGGTTAAATGAGTATAATTATTATTTTAAAGTAAATATTCAGTATATTAAGTTCTCATAATCCTTGTTTATTTTATGACTTCCCATGTACATCTGAGACCTACATATTCTATTTAGGTGATGGATGAAGGAAGTAATTTATGTACATTTCGCAAAACCGTCACACAAGAACCAACGATATATTTGCTGCTCTTGACATGACATCATGCCTTCGCGTGGTTGTCCAGATGTATGAGGGTTTAACACGTACCGATCTTGGTGACAAGTTATTGCTTTTTCAACTTTGAAATACGTTTAAAAAATAAGCGACGTAAAATTCGTGGTGTAATGTTGTCGACTACGAATATTTATTTGTTGTTCACAAATTACATTTTACTTTTATAGGGATTGATGCTACTATAAAACTAGTTATAGAAATTTTACTGGTCACCTTTTTTTGTTTTATAAAATTGATTACCATTCGATGGGAGGTTTGTCGCAGTTTCTTTAAAATAAGTCTTTTTTAAAGTATAATTGCTATATTTTTAATTTTATCACCTCCAGATGAAGCCATCTTGATTGGCGAAATGCTCGAAATACTATGCAGTATTTTTGATTTTGTGGAATCTCATCCAAGGCCTCCACCCTTTCCCGGCACACTTTTCTTGTTAAATATTTATTAACTTTTATATTTAAAAATCGACTTGTTTAAAAAATTGGATTCCTTGTGTAAGAAATGTGCTGATTCGACTATTGCTAGCGGACGAAACCATGACCTAGGCTACCGTCGTCGTTCGACACCGCAGCGGTGGACCGGGAGGGAGGCATTCATAGAGAATCAGGCGTCTCGCGCGGTTCCTTGTGAAATACCCATTGGCGCAACTAGAGAATGTTTCTGGGGGTGGCCAGACCCCTTGTGTTTGAAACGCAAAGTTCAGTGGCGGCTCGTGCATAGGATACTTAAGTGTTCTGTAGATATATATGTGTACACGGGGCGGTTAGTGCGAATTTTTTTTTGTCATTTCAAGGTCATTTAATGACCTTAACCTTGACAAAAGAAGTCATCGTGCTCTGGCAACGCTGGCCAAAAGGCAAGCCGGCCGCCTTTGGTGTATAGTAACATTTTGAAATTAATGTTACATTGAACTTTCGATGCTCGGAGCCACCACCCTGGAATTAGAACAATTTAAACATAATTATTAATAATTATGGTCCGAATTTTTGGTAGTTCTGCAGCACTTATGAAGAAGCCGCCTCTGAATTACCATTATACCTAGATGGGAAATCCTATTTTAGCAATTTCATCGACACGGCCATACGCATTATGCATAAAACTACTTTTCACTTTCAGTCAAATTATAAAATGAAAAAAATATACAAATATGTTAATATTATCTGTTTCGAAAGGTTTTATCGTGATGTTGACACCATACGACGCTTAAAAGTAAGATTGTTAATTTTTATTCTTTCCTCTGCGGTGGGCCCGGCCCTCCTTGCCCCCCCCCCCTAGTTGCGCCAATGGAAATACCTAATTTGTTACATACCAAGTGTTTTAATAATAGGAGCTGTTAATATATTAATGCGTTCTAAGTAGTTTTTCATTTATTTTTTAACACTTGTTTACCTAACGTTAACTTACTAATGTTAGTGCGATCAGACTGGCCACTCTTAGTTACTGTGCTTACAAGCAACGTGACGGACGGACGGACGGACGGACGGATAGAACGATGGATATTTATTTCTCATAATTCAATAATTAACAGTCATCAGAAGTAATTCATTAAGTAATCACAATATAATTTATACCTTGACAGCGTAGAAAGGTTATAATTATATATCATTCATATTATTTCTTTAATTCAAAATACACAATTATTTAAGTTGGAATTCTTATGAATTCCGTAGTAACTATCGTAAATCGGAATCGCAATTATTA
Organism: Rutpela maculata; assembly: GCA_936432065.2. NCBI lineage: Eukaryota > Metazoa > Arthropoda > Insecta > Coleoptera > Cerambycidae > Rutpela > Rutpela maculata. The sequence continues at coordinate 36,480,849 of OW386285.2, read as the reverse complement.
AGTTAAAATTCACAATTAGCCCAGACTACAGAGATCATTTTATAGTGAAACCCACAAAAAACTGCAAACTGAATGATTTTTTTTTTAACGAGTTCGTGAAAGTATATAGAATAATATCCTGAAAAGTTTACATTCCGCTCGGATGCAGAACATAAAAAAAAAAAAATGAAAAAACATTTTTTTTAATCAATTTTTTCAAAATTGTTAAATTAAGTCAGGCTAAAAAAAAAACAAAAAATACAGGTGGGTAGACCACGTGTTTCTGAACAAAAAATGTTCTAATAAAATTGATCGCTAAAGCCACGGTTTTCCCGGAAAAAAATAGTGAAGTAACTTTGTCACTCTGCTCGGCAAAGCGCACGGTTAAATGGATACTACGGAATCTCTAAAAATTCTTAGCAGTTCTAACAAGTAAAATAAAGCTTTTCTCTCTTTCTGATGACACATTTTTAACATTTTTCTTAGCGACTCAGAGGATGAGCAGTGAGTCTGGAGGGAAAATATATAATTATGAATGCATACACCACACATAGCCGCTGAATCGCTCGTATGAATTTTTACGTGCCTTTGATGTAATGTATTTATTACATATATCCACATTTCAGCTATATAAATTGAATTCCTTATACATTTGTTAATGTATTGGAAAAGTTCCAGAATTTATATTCAAAACAATCAAAGATATTTTCATAGTTATAAGGATAAGATCGTGACAATCGCAATTTCTTATCATGATATGATTAATCATATTTGTGTTTGATCATTCGAAAAGTATACATTTTTTCCGAAATAGTGATATTTTATTTTTTCCATTGGGTCAATTTCTCCAATATACTGGGTGTAAACGAATAGTGGGCCACCACTGTAACTTCCTTGTTTTTAAAGATATCGGGATGAAATTTTGTATGGTGAAATTAGGTAAGATTTACAACTTTTTGAGACTTATCCGCCATATTTATCATTTCCGGTTTCACCGGAAATGGCCCTAGTAGTCTTTTCTAAATGGACCACCCCGTATGTTTTTACATTTTTGAAATATAGATCACATTTTGGAATATTTATACTATTTTGAACAATTTATACAGTGTTGAACGAAAAATAATTCGAATTTTAGTTGTCAATCTAGATGGCTGCAAATATGTTAAAATTATTTTTGTTCCAATGTAATTCATATAAAAAATACGAAAACGTCAATATGTGCAATAATACATCATACAGGGTGCTATAAACTCATTAAAATCACATTTTTAAAAATGACTCATTTGTTTTAAATATTATGATATGGGCCACCCAGATATTCAGAAAGCTCTATTTAGTAGGGTTTAAACGGTACCAAAAGTTCCGTGGTGTGTAATCGTTACCGGCAGGAATGACAATTTTTCTTAAGAAATTTATGATTTATATCTAACTTCAATTAAATTTTGATCAACCCTGTATATTTGTGTTAATATTTTATGATATGTCACCCTCCGCAGGAGACAGAATGGGCCTCAGGCTCATTCTTGTTGCATATCATAAAATATTAACACAAATATACAGGGTTGATCAAAATTTAATTGAAGTTAGATATAAATCATAAATTTCTTAACAAAAGTTGTCATTCCTGCCGGTAACTATTACACATTACAGAACTTTTGGTACCGTTTAACCTCTACTAAATAGAGCTTTCTGAATATCCGGGTGGCCCATATCATAATATTTAAAACAAATGAGTCATTTTGAAAAATGTGATTTTAATGAGTTTACAGCACCCTGTATGATGTATTATTGGACATATTGACGTTTTCGTATTTTTTATATGAATTACATTGGAACAAAAATAATTTTAACATATTCGCAGCCATCTAGATTGACAACTAAAATTCGAATTATTTTTCGTGCAACACTGTATAAATTGTTCAAAATAGTATAAATGTATTCAAAATGTGATCTTTATTTCAGAAATGTAAAAACATACAGGGTGGTCCATTTAGAAAAGACTATCGGGGCCATTTTCGGTGAAACCGGAAGTGATAAATATGGCGGATAGGTCTCAAAAAGTTGGAAATCTTACCTAATTTCACCATACAAAATTTCATCCCGATATCTTTAAAAACAAGGAAGTTACAGGGGTGGCCCACTATTCGTTTACACCCGGTATATATTTATCAAGAAAATCATCAAGCAATTAAATTAAAATTATTTGAGATGTACTTTTTTTAAATCCACGTTACTACAACTTAATAAACCATAATAATCATGAAGTGTACATACTTTTTAACAGTTCCCAATGTAGAAAGAACATTTTTGAAGGGCATTTAGTTTTTTCTATATTTTTTATTGCGACGGTTGAGTTCGGGCGTGATAATATATATAAGTAAATTTTTCCCATCCATCCTTTGCTTGTTTTGTTTAAAATAAAAAAGCATCAGAAAGCTACAATTTCCATCTTTTAAACACTCATATAGATTGAACAAATTCTGATTTAGTGACATGTAATTCAATGCGTCGGTGTCACAGTCATGCGCACTCAAGCTCACGCACGCATGTATCTCGCTTCGGGTTATAACGTTACACTTGACTATTTTTTTCGGGAAAACCGTGGCTTTAGCGAAAAATTTTGTTAGCACATTTTTTGTTCATAAATACGTGATCTATCCATCTGTATTATATTTTTATTATATAATTTCAATTTTCTTTTTCACTTTTTTTATGTTCTGCATCCGAGCGAAATGTAAACTTTTCAGGATATTATTCTACACACTTTCACGAACTCATTTAAAAAAAGTTTACACAGTTTGCAACTTTTTGGGGGTAAATTATACCACGGAATTCACAACTGTTAAGTCATAATTAATCCAGTCAAGTAGGGAAAATTAGAGGGAAAAACTGATAAAGATTTGAAACTTGGCAAAGATGTTCTCTAAGGTTTGCTATTAAACATATTAAAAATCCTGAACTCAATCTGTTGCGCTCGAGTCGTCATATTGAAAAGATGGCGCTCTGAATCAGTTTTTTGTTTATATTTTTCTAACCATCAACGATGTCGAAATCATGTTTATATAAAAAATAAAGCTTATGAATTCTCTACAAAAAATGTTATATGCATTTTTTTCGTATCTGTTATTACACTCTTTGGAAATACGAGAGAAAAGAGTATATTGCATTTCATCGGCACATTTCAAAAAAAACCGCCGGCGCCGGTGCCCAAGGAATCACTACTTCGGAATCACTACTTCCACATCCAGATTTTCCATCCAAGTCTCAATGAGAACAATTTGTTTATGGAACTATAATATTTACAATGGTCTACCCCAAAAACTCATAAAACGATATGCCACATCGGTAGTGGAAGGGGGTGTGGGGGTAGGGGGTTGTAATGAGGGTGGATGAAGTGAACATTTTTTTCTGAGCCCTTTGGTTCTTGTAGACACACTGAATTACAATTTTTTTTTTCACTCTCTTCAATAATGGGTGGGGGTGGTTGGTAATGGGGCGTGGCTAATGCCAAAATTTTTTTTGAGATCTTAGATATATACTAAATACTGATTTTATGGACTCGTACTTGCTTGTTTTACCTTTTTACCCCCAACTACCCCAATTTACTCCCCAACCCTTCAACGAAATATAAGTTCAAAATATAATCTAGGTCAGATATACTTAAAATACATACGTGAACCAAATTTCAATTTCAATATCTTAAACGGCTTCAGAGTAATCGAGCGCGCAAAAAAAGTTATATGTAGACAGCTAGATATTTTTTTTGGCTCAAACTTAAAATAGCCGAAATACGCCAATTTTCAACTAGCGCTTGAGACCGAACGGTTCATCGGAGAAAAAATTTGAATAATGACATTTGTGGGAAATTGTACGTACTTTTATTTTGAATAGAGAGGTTATTTACGAAATGTTGATAGTTTTCGAGTTATAAGCAAGAGACCGCCAAAAATAAGATTTTTTACCTTTTTTGAATTTTTTTCAATGTTGCGTCACGAAATTTTGTTAGCAAACCTCAGATTCGGATTCCGCACCCCAAAAAACATATAGAATGGTAGAAATCAAAACTACCCCACAACTTTTCTGATAAAAACACAATTTGACTGGAGTATCCTTTGGTCATTTATAAGTTATAAGACTGTAAATAAAGCTAAAATTTGCAACAGAATGTATGTAACTAAAAACTTTATATGGGTAAGTAGGGCTTTTGGCTTTGGGTGACAATATTCTCCCGACAATACGTTATTACCTGTATAAATTACTTTTAGGTAGGTATGCAGAATTTATTATTTACAACAAACCAAAATATTGTAATATAGATACCCCTTGACAGAACACTTAGGAAATATAAAAACCGCTGCCCAAGGAATCACTACTTCCACATCCAGATTTGCTACCCAAATCTCTCACAGCGAAAAAAAATTTGTATGTGGAAATAATTGTTTATGGAACTTTAATGATATAATATTTGAAATCGTCTACCCCAAGAACCATAAAACGATATCCCACGTCGGTAGTGGGGTGGGGGTAGTGATAGGAGGGGTGGTAGTGGGGATGGATGAAGTAAAAAAATATTTTGAAGCCTTTGGTTCTTGTACGCACACTATATCAGTGTGGGGTAGTAATGGGGGTGCCTAATGCCAATTTTTCTTGAGACATTAGCTTCTCTTGTATATACCAAATACCAATTTTATGGACTCTTACCTGCTTGATTTACCCATTTACCCCAAATTACCCGCCAACCCTTCAACGGAATAAGATGAAAATATAATTTAGTTCTACATCTCGTTATAATACATATGTGTACCAAATTTCAAGTCAATGTCTTAAACGGTTCCAGAGTAATCGTGCGCACAAAAAAGTTACAGACAGCTAGACAGACCGACAGACAGTCAGATAGAAATTTTTTTTTGCTCAAACTTCTCGACGTTTCATGACATTCTAAGCCTATTTAAACAATAACAAAAATTTCTGTCGTTACTATACTTCCACTGGATGTAGAAGTAATAATACGAATAATTATTAAGTATCAACAGAACTAAAAATCAATAACTTGTTGGAATGGTAAAAAATATTATATTTTTGTACATAGATATATTTGTAGTTATCTACTTGATGCCCAGTTCACCAGTGTTTGATATGTACTCAATAGATGTCTCTAGAAATAAAAAATTTCAATGGGATTTACGACCTTGCAATTTCCCGCACTTTTTCTTACGACTCGATGGTGTATCGTCACCTGTGATTGGTGACGCGGCAGCTCTCCCCATAAAACTCAGTTTTGTCTGCATATCAGAGACTATTATATCATGATCTGTGTGTGTAGTATGTGGTAATCTGCACAGGATTGCGTTACACCATCGTTTTTTGTTTTAGAGGTTATTTAATTATTCCATGCCTTTTGTGACAGATGTAAACAATCAATAAATATCACCAGCGTGTAACAAGTAACAAGTGGTAGTGTTTGTTTGTTTTCTACGTAATTTCATTTGATTTTATAAGGATAGGGAGTAGTTAACGGTTCGTCACGTGAAATTGGCTTATTCCTCGAAGATTTCACCGGTAGGTAAGTTAGAAACAAAATACCTATTACTTATGTATCTTCTGTTACAATGCTTTGACGTTAAATAAAAGTTAGTTGCCTTAAATCACGTAGGTATCTAGTTTCAATAGTCCTTAAGTTATAAATATAAATACACATAAACATAGGTATTATTTATTGGTTCAACATACAAGAAACAGTGGCGTAGAGCGGTACTTTCGGTTGTTCTGCATTTTAGCGGAGTATTCGAATTTTCGCGAAATTTTAATACACTAATTTTGGATGGTAGAACACGAATCTGAAATTAGTTTTCAATGCAAATGCATAGTTTTTCAAAAAAAAAAAAAAATTGAAATTTCCCACCGTAACACTTACTTTCTATCATTGTAAACACTAAAAACACCTTGAATTTCGGCCGATTGGGATCTCGTGTTTACAATGTAAGTGCTCTTCAGAACAATGCACCTTTTACGCATTGCAGAAAAAAATCTTTTTCATAAGAAAACAGTATATTATTTACCAAACTAGTACGCATGCGTCTCTGACGCCACCTACTTTTCAATGTTGTGTCTAAGTAGTCCAATAAAGATATCATTTTTCAAAAAAATTTCTCCCGGCAAGCTGATTTTTTCAGGGTCGATGGAGTATCCGACCAAAAAGTCACAGTGCACACCCCTTGGGGGGTGTTGCAATAGGGGTGGTTTCTTATTTTTTGTTTTTTTGAAATTTTCTTTTTCCAGCTTGTACATAGTAATATTCTCTACAACTTTGCCTAATAAAATTTGTTTGTAACTTTGATTTTTGACGGGAAAACATTCACCATATTTATTTATTATGGTTCAGGAAATATATACAAACAAAAGGCTGAATAGTTGGGTTTTGTAGGGTTGATTGAGAGAGCTGTCTCCTGAATCTCCAACCAATTTTTTTTGGAGACTCAGGAGACCGTTCTCAATCAACCCTGCAAAACCCAGCTATTCAGCCGTTTGTTTGTCTATTTCCTGAACCATAGTAAATAAATATGGTGAATGTTTTCCCATATAATGGGTGCTGGACCGTCAAAAATCAAAGTTACAAAAAAATTTTATTAGGCAAAGTTGTAGAGAATATTACTATGTACAAGAAAATTTCAAAAAAACAAGAAATAAGAAACCACCCCTATTGCAACACCCCTCAAGGGGTGTTGCAATAGGGGTGGTTTCTTATTTCTTGTTTTTTTGAAATTTTCTTGTACTCAAGGGGTGTGTACTGTGACTTTTTGGTCGGATACTCGGGAGACACCCCTCCTAGAGGAACATGTTTTGGGTTAGTTTAAGAGGCCGACATATTTAATTCAACCAAAAATTTAAAAAGCTGTGTACTTGTATTGACTTGAGGTTACTTGTTCAGTTAAGTTGGTTTTCTCTTTTTGCATATGGCTGCAACTTTTCTTTAATGTCTAATGCGGTAGAAAAAAGTTGCAGCTATCTGCAGTGTTGTAAGAAGCATATTACGCACGAATGGAAAAGTTACGCACAATGCCGCGTAGCAGCGAGTGCGTATTTCCATGAGTGCGTAATTGCTTTACAACTCGAATTATGTACTATACTTTACCTACGATCATATTTATTTATTTATTTAGTAAAATCTGGATTTAGTTTACTTATCAACAATATTATTCAACAAATATTATGTCAGTTTTAACAGCGTTTGGAAATTACGTAGGCGCATTTGTTTTTTTTAAACCCCGCGTCAGCGATATAAGCTAGGTACCTATAATTTCGTGTCCCGTGCGATTTGTTTACCGTGCGATTTGTTTACAATATATAAAATTCAACTTACATAGATGGCAGGTAGTGTGTTTTTTACTATTTACAGTAGTAATCGTAGGTAAAATTTTTTTCGTCATACCTCTCTCGAAAGTATACTCCAAGTCCATTGTTTTGTTGATCGTAAGTGATGCTTTATGTACCAAAATAAATACTTGTTACCATTGGCAATGGTTTGGTATTTTTCATAACGTACCTAGTGAGGGAAATAAAGTAAACTTCCGAGAATTTTCTCTTTTACATGACAAGTATTACATTGAATGTTTTATGATGAATATAAATAATATGCTACTAAGAGCTTATTTAAAAAAAAACAGTGCTATAAAAGATGGTATTTTTATTATTCAAAACCATCCTATTTATTTCAGAGCTATTATAATAATATGATTTAATTTATCTTGACAGTAGTTGTCAGTTGAATAGAAGCCGCGTCCTAAATTTATTGTATTGACGGCACATATGTGTTGACGATTGCCACGGATATTCCAAGCATCGCTATCTTTATTTGCTTAGCAAATATGAAGTCTTACTCAAATAATTATAGTTTTCCACTAGTTTTTCTCAAATTTTTTTGTAGTTTAATAAACTCTACTATATAAATGGATGGCCAGTGTGAACAAAATACGATAATTACGGATTCAAATGCGGCGACGCAGTAGAGAAATGATTGTCTGTGCGTGAACCAAACGGCTGTCTGCGCGGGAGTTGTTCACTGACGCAATTCTGTGTTTTATTTGTTTCCCATAAATCCCGTAGCGTAAGTCCTGGATTAGATGCAGTTCCAGAGTCGGTGTCACTCATTTTATTCCTTGTTATACTCTTTGCAAAAACGAAGAGTATATTGTATTTGATCGGCACATTTCTAAAAGCGTAAATATCGCTCGTAGAGAAAAACATTTCATATCATTGTGTTAGTGAACGAATTCTGAACAACTTCCAAATGTCCGTCCGTCTGTCACGTTTCTTGTAAGCGCGATAACTCAAGAAAGAAAAATCCGATTGTACTGAAATATGGACGGTAAATTAGTGTTAGCTAGAGGAAGAACCCTTTTTGAACAAAATCGATCGGTAAATAAAAATGTTATTAATGATTTAAATTTGAAAAAAAAATTTTTTTGATTTTTATGTTTTTGTAATTGAATATAAATCTGGTGAAAGGATATTTCATTTTAATATCTAAATATTTATATATTTTACAAATATACATTTCATAATATAATACGCAACCGTAAAAATATGATTTTAGCTCGTGTCTTATAATGTAAAAATTTACATTTTTTACGTGTAAAGTGCTAGTGTAGTTATTACGCTTTTGACTCGGAAACCAAGGGTCCCTGGTTCGAAACCCAAATGGGGTATGGTATAGTTTTTTTTATTTTTACTTTATTTTACACTGAGTATTTTACCAACTAAGTTCGTACTATAAAATTAAAAATGTTTAAAACTAACATTATTTACAAAAAACTGCTAATTAACATCCAATAGAATGTGTAACAGTTATATAAGAAGTTTAGTGAACAGGCGAAGAGTACGTTTTTAGCTTGTTTATTTCTGTCGTTTGTGTAAAGTTGTAAACTGGTTATTTTGTGTAATATTTTGTGACTTTTATAAACAGTGTGTGATTATAGCTTAGTTGAGACTATATGGTGCAATCTTGTATGGTACTGTATTGCAAGAATCGGAGCAATTCCCACAGTTGCAATAACAATAAGACCGGCTCTGGCGTATTTCGTAGTGCGATTGCGCTCCTTCTTACGGCCGCCATACTTGCGTGAGGTTCAATTTCACGTGCAAATGGGTCAAGATCGTTAACAAATGGGTATGGATATTGGCCTTCTATTTATACAGGGTGTCCAGTTAGTGTTCCCTCGGAAGATTGTGCAAAAACGGCTAACTTTATAAAAAAACTTTCTTAACAAAACTTTCAATGTTTCATCTCTACTACAAAGTAAAATTATTTTCAATTATACAAGGTGTCACAAAAACGAGTTAATTTTTTTAAACTGAACACCTTGTATTTTTTGGCGTTAGTTAATCCTCCAAGGGTCCCGTATTACACCCTAAATAATTTTGCCAATTGGATGCAGCGTTGCAAATTTATGATTTTTTTCCTGTTTTTTTTGTCAATTTACAAAAAAATTTTTGACTGCCTTATCTCCGTGATGTATTAATTGTTTTTTCCTAATATTATTTTTTTTATTGTACCATTCGAAAGTAGATGTTATTATGATTTCAACGATATATCACACTTCACTATTTTTTGTCAAAAAAGAATTGTCTGATTCCTGCGATAGTGGGTCGTTAAGGTATAAGTTCTAGTGCCTATGGAACGGAGACCTACATCCAATCAGGTTTTAGAGCTAATCATAGTACAACCACTGCATTAGCCCACATTGCAGACGACATTCTTAGAGCTAATGATAGAAAATGTAATACTTGCTTAATCTTGTTAGACTTCAGTAAAGCATTCGACACCTTGAATCATCAGACTCTTTGTAAAAAGCTTAAATATTTTGGCATAAGTGGAAGTGCTTTACTATTCTTTCAAAACTACTTAAGTCATAGATACCAGCGTATTGTAAATAATGGCCTGTTTTCCAGTTTTAAATCGGTGGATGCTGGTGTTCCGCAAGGCAGTATTTTAGGCCCTCTTTTATTTTCAATATATACCTCTGACTTCAGCAATTTTCTCCAAACATGCAATGTTCATCAATATGCTGATGATACTCAAATATATCTTTCATTCGACTTTACTGAAATAGGCACTGCAGTAAATAATATTAATTTCGATCTAAATACTATTACCGATGTTTCTAGTGCTCATAGTTTAGTTCTGAACGAAAAAAAAACCGAGTTACTAGTCTTTGGTACTCAAAATGTTTTAATAGAAAATAACCCACTGTTCAATATTACCCTAAATGGACAAAAGTTAACTCCCAAACAAGAATGCAAAAACTTAGGTATTTATTTTGATGTGCAGCTCAGATGTACAAAGCATGTAAAATACTTAATTAAAAAATCATACGGTAAGCTTAAATCTTTTTATATGCATAAAGATGTACTAGACTCTGGTGTAAAACTCAAGCTCTGTGACTCCTTGATCTTGTCGACTCTTTCCTACTGCGACGTACTCTATTGGCCAGCATTAACTAAGCGAGACCGCCTAAGCCTACAAAAAATTCAGAATTCCTGTATTCGTTACTGTTATAATCTTAGGAAGTTTGACCATATATCCGCGAAAATTGCAAAGTCAGGTTGGCTCCTATTACAAGAAAGGTTCTTACTTCATTTATCATGTTTAACATTCAAAATAAACTTACATCGGGAACCAACATATCTCTACAATAAACTACTGAAAGGCTCAAACGCGCATAGTCGCAACACCCGACACTGCAATCTATACACTGTTCCTAAGCACAGAACCTCGCAATTCCAAAAATATTTTTCTTATAATGCTACGAAAGTCTATAATAAACTCCCCCCTGACATCAAAATATGCTCCAGCGTAGTTTCATTTCGGAAAAATGTAAAAAATATCTACTACAACAAAGGCCGTAATTCTTATTTCTTCTTCTTTTTTTTTTTTCTGTACCCCTGTAAATTCTTTGTATGAAAAGACATTATTATGTTGTTTTATTTATTTACAAATAATGTGAATAATATTTTATTGATGGTTGCGTGGAAGAACGAGAAATCGAACGTCGCCATCACAATAAATAATTACTTATAGTGTATTATAACAAAAAGAAATAAATAATAATAAATAATTAGCACCAATAGTCCAGTGTTTGACGGTATTTCGCTCAGTAATTAGGGAATGGCACAAGGAACAAAAGTTATATAGTGCCGATGTGTGCATTTACCCTGGGGTTGGAAATTATTACATTCAAAATAACCGCAGAAATCGATAGGGGAATAAATTCTAAGCAAAAAGTGTTCTATAGTTTTTTTCGATGAGTCAATACTTTTTGAGTTAACCGTGATTGAAAATGTTGATTTTTCATCTAAAAAATGCATGTTTTAGAACGATTTTTCTCGAATAACTCGAAAACCTTACGTTTTATCAAAAAAATTATTATTAGCAAAAATGAAGCTTATATAATAACAAATCGATTGTTTCTTTTACTTCCACATCCAGTGGAAGTAGGTATAGCAACGACAAAAAAAAATTTAAAAATTTTTATTGTTCAAATAGGCTTAAAATGATATGAAACGTCGACATTTTAAGTTTGAGCGAAAAAAAAATTGTCTGTCGGTCTGTAACTTTTTTTGTGCGCACGTTTCTCTGGAACCGTTTGAGATATCGTCTTGAAATTTGGTACACATATGTACTTTAGCGAGATCTAGAACTAGATTATATTTTCATCTTATTCCGTCGAAGGGTTGGGGGGGTAAATTGGGGTAAATTTGGGGTAAATAGGTAAATCAAGCAGGTAAGAGTTCATAAAATTGGTATTTAGTATATACAAGAGAAGCTAAGGTCTTAAAAAAAATTGGCATTAGCCACCCCCATTACCACCCCCACCCCATTATTAAAGGGGATGAAAAAAAAAATGTGATTTAGTGTGTGTACAAGAACCAGAAACCTCGAAATATTTTTTTACTACTTGGAAGTAGTGTTTCCTTTGGCAGCGGTTTTTTATCATGAGGGCGGTTTGTAATGGATGAAACGTTGCAATAAATCATAAATTGTATTATAAACAGTGACGGGATTTTAATTCATTATAAATGCACCATTAAAACATTTCAAGCTGTTGAAACCTAATTTTTTAACAAAAATTGTCATAAGGGTTGGTTTTAAACGGTTGAAACGTTGTCACACATCATAAATTATATTCCAAGACATGAAATAATGTTTATTCTACATATTTAAACATGATTTCAATCTATGTAACGCTTAAATCTATGTTTTTAAATTTTTCCTCAGAAGGTAGTTTTCACCACCGTCGGATTGTGGGCGCAAGGGCCCACAAGGAAAATATGTGGGGGGGGGGCAGACCAGAGATGTGGAAAGTCTGGAGGTGTATAAATGTTTTGGACAAAAATCTGCCGACAGTAAATATATCAATCAATTGAAATAAAAAAAAAAATGGAAAATACCCATTGCACTTTAGAGTAGTGCTGCGACAAAGTGGCTTTGGGTTATCCTAACCTAGAAATCGCAGATATTTCTCTTTATTCCGCGTTTACCTCCTTGGTCGAGAGTCACAAGCAAACGACGTAGTGTTCATGTAGATTGAACACCAAATTCATTTTTATGGGATCATGAATTAATTGCTCAAATTTCTTGAATCGTTTTTAACGTATGAACCATAACCATTTTAAGGGGTTAAAATAGGAGTTGAAGATTTAAGGTGGGGAAAATTGGAGATTCAAATGAAATAAAGTTTAAGTGATCAAAAGTTGTTCTTCGGGATTTTTTGATGCTGATCTCATCTTTAATCTTACTCGCATCCTATCGATCCTTCGAGGGAATGAAAACAGGGGGTTGATCTAAAAATTACGATATTCCAAATACTCGTCACTAGTTTAGACTTGTAAATATTATTTTACTGGACAGATATGAAAAAAAAATCGTCCAAGTTTCAAAATTGATGAGCAGGTGAGAGAAATCTAAAGAAAATTTTTTTAACCAAAATTGATAAGCAGAGAGAAGGAAATGGAAAACAAATTTTTCCCGAATACAAAAATTGATTGCGCACGCCTCTTCACGCATTGTCACCCCTAGGCAGAAGCTTAGTTAGCCTTATGGATAATCCAATCCTGCTAGTGTTGCTCTTTGTCTTTGCGAAAAATCAACTAAACACTACCAAGCGAGACACGCATGTTAAACGCAATTTAGGAACAGGTATACATTACCAAGCAAATACAAGTGTTAACTGAAGTCCGTCAAGCGACGGCGATAACAGAGCTTATTGCCGCGTTGCGCATATCGTCAAAAATACGTTTTATATGGGAAAATGGGCCCAACTTTTATATATGTTCTAGTTTCAACTTTAATATTATTTTTATTAAGAATAATAAGGGGCCCCAAAACTGGTAAGTCGAGGGCCCACCGGGAGATTTCCCGGTTTCCCGGTGGTACAATCCGACGCTGGTTTTCACCCCCCAAAAAACAGAAAGCACACATCAGGAACATATAACTTTTGAAGAGGAGGGTTAGATAAGCTTAATTACAAATTTTCATCAAAATCAATGTTGTCCGAAAAAATTCAGAGGTAATACCCTATTTTTACCGTCACACTGGACTACAAACGTTTTCGAGCTTTATGGCTTATATAAATAAAATATACAACTATGGAGTCTACTATATCTTCCTAATTATTTTTAGAAATAACGTATTATAATGAAAGACATTAGGCCACGTTACTAAAAAATATATGTATTGGTTAATAAAAGCATGTTCAAAAGGAATCGGAATGCCCAGTAAGTGATTAATTATTTAAAGACTTAATTATAAAGGGACTGTATTCTCCAATTATAACTTTTTAATACCTGGATATGAACTCTGGGAAGAGACCGTTGTCAGAAATGAAGTTTATTCATTTTTTATTTATATGACTGTTATATAGGTACTGCTGCCTCCATTTATTAGGTTACACATTTTATATAACTTCATTAATATGACTTGCTTGAATATGCTTAGTCTAATAACTAATATTTATACAATGTGTCCCACTTTTCATGGAGTCACCCTCATGTCTCGCTCGTCTGATATCCGGATGTTTTGAAATTTTTGTGGTGAATATACACTGTGTCCCGAATGGCGTTGTCAAAAGGAAAAACATCTGTTATTGATTTTACGACGAAAAGTCATTCTTTATAAAAATTCTGCTTGCCGAAAAAATAAGTTTACCACATAAAAATCTTAGATCAGATGTACCGTGTGTTAATGAATTAAGAGAGAAGTACCTTTATTTATTATTTTGGACAAAATGTTTATAACACAGAGTTGTTTATATTCCAAAATAAACCCTAAATACAAACTTCCAAGTCTAAATTTTGACTTTTAAATTTATGGCAACTTACATTTTTTTTTCAAACATTAACGTAACATAATCTAACATTAACTTCAACAATTGTGGAAAAAACCTTTATTCTACATAGTGTCCTCCAACGTCAACACATTTCTCCATCATTTTAATAACTTGGCGAGTGGTTGCTTTTAGTATTTCTCGACCATGCGGCAGGTCAACTGCATAAACTTTCTGTTTTAAAACACCCCACAGAAAAAAATCAATTGGTGTAAAGTCTGGTGCTCTTGCAGAAAAATTAATTGGACCAGATCTTCCCATTCATCTGTCTCCGAAGTGATGTGTCAACTACTGCCGTACCAAAACTGTGGAATGAACGTAAAAAGATAAACAAAATAAAAACATAAAAGTCAAAATTTAGACTTCAAAATTTGTATTTAGGCTTTGTTTTAGATTTTAAACAACTTTGTTTTATAAACATTTTGCCCAAAATAATAAATAAAGGCACTTCTCTCTTGAGGCATTTTGATGTTTTCTTAATTCATTAACACTCGGTACATCTTATCTAAGATTTCTATATTCGTCAGTATTGGCTAGAAGAGTAGTTGTTTTGATTGATTCTCCAATGATGCGTGTTTTAAAGTTTATTTATTTATTTGTTTTATTTTTTTATTATACACTACCCAACAGAACATGTTCCAATTACAGGGTAGGAAAAATACACAATAATAAAATACAATAACAAAATACAAATACACAATAACAAGATACTTAATATTACAAAATATACAATATAACAAATTTTCGAAATGTATAACGTACATATAGGTTCTGAGATAATTAAAAGCCCATACAATGAATTAAATTAGTTGTTATAGTAAGCAGTTCTTATGTCTGTAACACTGCAATTAAAAAGGTTAACTTTATCCTGAATATCATGCCAGTTATGACACATAACATACACCGTTGAGAATTCTAATAGATCTGTTTTCGTGTGGGTAAATAAAAAAGATTCGTTGATCTTGTTTGCACCAGTGGCATATGAACAAGCGCATTAACTTTTGCCAACAGTTTAGGACATTTTATTTTATTATTGACAAGTTTATGCAAAAACATAATAGAGTGAAGAAACCGCCTTCTGACCAGTTCATCAGCATTGAACCTTTCTAGCAGCTTGTCGTGCGGAAACCCTATTGGCGGATAGATTTTGTCCTTCTTAAATGCCATAAATTTAAAAAATCGTCTATGAATTTATTCGATAGCTTCACTATGTACAGCGCGGTTAGGATTCCATACAATATAGCCGTACTAAAGTTTAGAACGCACAAAAGACATAAATAGAATTTTTAATGTGTCGATGCTGTTGAGGTCTAATGATAAAGCCCAGGGTTTTGTAAGCTAATGATACAACAATATTGATGTGCTGGTTAAAGGTCAACTTACTATCTATACATACTCTTTAAATACCTCTGGTTTATTTAAATGTACTTGATTTATAGCGCATTCATGCTGCGCAGGATTCAACTTTCTGGTATAGGTGACAACGTTAGATTTAGCAGCGTTGAGAGGAAGTTTGAGGTGCACCAGTCGTTTATTAAATCCAAGTCAGCTTGCAGTAGTAAACAGTCAGATTCATCCTTGATAGCTAGATACAGTTTGAGGTCATCCGCATATAGCGGTTCAGGCCAAGTACAATGTCATTTATAAATAAAATAAAAGATAGGGGACCCAACACTGACCCTTGTGGTACCCCAGAAGTACAAACTATTATTTCAGAGTTCTGTCATTTACGTACAATTTCATTCGTTTGACATTTTGGCAGAACTAAGACGTCACCAAAGCACACGTTTCAACAAATGCAATTTGTTCTTTTCAAATTGAGTTTGTTTTCAAAGAATTCTTGAAATCTTTGCGGCAGTTTTCTCGAAAACGGTTGGAATTATCAGGTTCTATCCAGTGTACCTTTTGTACGTAGACATGACTCCTGCATCAGATTTTCTAGTCAAAAGTGCCACAACGTTTCGTAAAAAAAGAGAAAAAATATTCATTATCAGGTATAGCTCATGAGGCGTCCTCCATAGGCTAGCGTGATGTGACACATAAATTATTGTTTCTTAGCTTAAAAAATGTTTCCTTGCCAAGTTGGGAGAAGATCGGTCAAGAGGTAGTTGAGATATTGCAAAAAAAAAGAAAAAAAAATACAATTTTGACAGCCTGTATCTTTTCCCACAGCAACAATTTACTAAAGCATGTTTGGTTATATCCTCATATTTTGATCCAAATATCTATGACTTATTTTTAATGGTTCACCCTGTATGCTAGGTTGGAATTATGACTATCAGTATTCGTCAATGGTTACCTGTGTTATGCAAGGATTATACGATAATCGTGGATGTTATTTATGCAAAATTTCTGTAAAGTGATATTTTTCACGAATAAGAATTTTGTGTGAAAAAAGACACTTTACACACAAATTGCATACAATATTTTTCCTACTACCGAAATGGTTAACAAAAAATATATGTATAAATTAAAATACAGACAATCTACTTTACGCCCTAGTGCGTATACAGGGTGTAATCAGTTTCATGTCATTAAAAAAAACTGGTGGTGCGGAACTACTAAACGAACAAAAAAAACCTTATATAACAGGGGGTCTAAAACCCATAGTTTTAGAAAAAATAAATAAACAAAAATTTCGAAAATTTTCAATAATAGTGTTTGAGAACTGCTGGAATGTTGAGATAGGCTTTTATCTTCGCGTATGTCGGCGCCTCTAACCATCAAATATGCTAATTACGGTTCTTTCAAAGTGTTCGCGCTCCTTTGTTAGAGACCACGCATCGGCGAGGACACAAGTTGATAATCACACTTTTTATGGTTTTTTAAAAGTAGGTAAGGTAAGGTCTTTAGCGGTGCGGTAAAGGTGAAAGACGTCAGCGTTTTCTGAGTGCTTAGTAGATCTGAAGAAATATTTTAGTTTCTGTGGGCACTTCGTTAAGTACACACGTCGAACCCGTTCGTTGTTTTTGTATGTGCTTTTGTTCTTTTTGAATTTTGGGCCACGTATTTACAGTTAAGATTTATTTTATTGACTTACCGTTCAAGTCGTTAAGTTTTTGATTACGTGCAGACACTACTTGTTCCGAGAATTGTTCGTTCTTTTTGTGTTGCTTTTTGGATTTTGGACCAAGTTTTTATTTTTATTTTCTTTGTTGACAGCGTTAGTTGATAGTTTAGTGTGGTATTTTAATGTGCATAGAAACAATAAAAAATTATCGTAATTTACCAAATGTGTTGAAAGGAGTACGTATGTCCTTAGTTCGACGTGCCGAAAAGTGTAGAATACACATAATTGTTTTCTGTTATCGTATCTGAGACGTCTAACTCTTTATTTCCCAATGTCATGCAATAATTACTCGTTTTTTAAGCTTAACCCAGAACACTCATTTAGGTTACAAATGTTAATAAACCACATTTAAATCTAATCAATTATAAACAACAATAAAAGCTCCAATATTTTGTTCTAAATTAAAGAAACACACATGTAAAGAAATGCTGTGTTTAAACCTCTACGCCATCATTTGCTTGCAGTTCTGCAAAAAGAGACAACGAATTATTTACATTTTTATAATTGGTTCGGTTCAGGCGATCATCAAAGGTGCTGCCCTTCTTTGCTTTGAAACCGCGTGCTGGCGAGAACGAGTCGGTCGGTAATCTGCACTTTTTTATGACAATTTAAAAGTTGTATAATTGGGAAGTACACGTCCATTGACCCAGAAAGGTAGTGGTTCTCAAATGTTTCCTACCGACTTAGGTTAGTTTTTTCAAAGTGCCTCTAGAGAAAAAAGTCATAAAGGTTTTTTGTTTGTTTAGTCGGTCCCCATTACCAGATTTTTTAATGGCATTAAACTGATTACACCCTGTATAATTGTTTTCGACTTTATTCTTCCTAAATGTGAAATTCTTGGTAAAACTTTCCAGTCAAATTAATTAAATTAATTTTTAAGTATATTCCTTGTTTACAGGAAAAATGGCGCAGCACAGTCTACAAAAACAACATGATGGAGAGGCAGCATATCTTACTACTCAGAAGAATTATATCAATTCCAACCTTTCCAAAGAAGACGAAGACAATGTTGTTTTTGTCAAGAGCACAGTAGCTAAACGTAAAGTTAAATATGTCCAAACAAACATCCTAAGATACGCTGTGAGTCTAAATGGGTCACCGATTAAACATAAATGTCAGCCTATGGAGAAATTTCAACCATCAGACACGTCGAGCTCTCCAAAATATATGACCGACAGTAATTCTGAGGTCTGGCCAAAACCCATTTTGCAGCGATTATTAATGTCAACTTCTCCAGAATCCAATGACGTAATCGCAAAATCTAGAGTCCAATCTGAAGTAATGGGTGTGCAGCCGGTAGACTGTGATAATACTCCCAAGGAAACATTACCAGTTAAGGGTCCTTTGGAGGAGAAAAAGAAGAAGACATTTTTAAGCGATGTCAGGGCAAACAATCCCAAAGCCAAAAGTGTATCTCATCGCGAAGACGACAATTCAAAATGTGTGTCCGATAATGGATCTGGAACAGCTGACGAGAAAAATTCGTATACACATTTTGAAAAAGAAAATTTTGCACCGCTCACCCAACGGAACTGGAATGAAATCAGAGCAGCCTCGATGGTCTGCCCGGTACTGATTCGTAATCCTCCAACAAAGAATATGAAAATAGCTCTATATGAAGCGCATATCTATACAAATAGCCTGCAGAGGTGCAATTTCCAAACACGTTTGGCAGAAATAGGCCAGCAGTTAATTCAGAGGTATATTTCTGCACAAGACAGTAACGGTTATTTCGCTGAGTATTCGTTACTTTCCTGTCTCCACTGTAAATTTAAAACGGAGTCTAGATTAGTACTGAGAACGCATATGGATAAAATGCACAAGTTTGCATTTTTTTGAACAGATAGGCGAATTTTTAGTTTTGAAGAGTTTATATTTGGTTTTCAAAATGATGAATCTCATATTATACAAAGAATTATTACTGTTATATTAGTAGATGCAGTAGGATATCTGCTACATTTTTCTGCTTTGATCTTTTTATGTTTGGATATATATTTTATGTTTAATACTACATTTGAGTTTTACGTTTATATTTCTTGTTTCGTTCGTAAATACATACATCACTAAAATATTAAATCTGTTATTTTTGTGAATTGAACTAATAGTAAGGATTTTAATATCGAAAATATTTCTGGACGCGTGTATATGGGGAGTCGAGTATTATGTAAAAATGGAGCGACATGTGGCAGATTTCAGAAATATATAAAAAATCTCGTAAAAAATTGAGATAAATTTTTGAAGTCATATATTTTGTCCTATTTCTTTATTTCTTCCTTATTTTATACGTTATAATTTTCCTTTTGTAAGCGGTCTACACAATTTGATACAGTAGTGTTCCGACATTACAATTACATATAAAAACGCAAAAGATTTTAATAAAAATTATAAAATTGTAAATATCACATTATGCTTACTTGGCGACTAAGAAAGATTTCATTTAAGGTTTCTAAAATTTGTATTTGTAAGTTTCCAATTAGAAAAAAAGCTGTATCTGATACTTTCAATACGCGTAAGACATTTGCGTAAGATGTAAGGTCTATAAATTTTGTCTCTGAAATATTATTGCCATATGATAGACCAATCAATGATTGCCTCAACTCCAACATTCAACTAATTATGGAGTGGATCAGTAGCGGCTGGTGAAATTTCAATAATTTTTTACTCGTCTGTGGCACATGGGACCCATACGAAATATGGGAAATAACATCTAGAGAAGCGCTTCTCTAACGACCCCTAAAAAAATTTTGAAAAAGCAGTTTGCGAAAAAATTTTTCAAAATTCGGTTGCTCCCCCTGGTCTAGGGACTTCTGTTTAAAATTATTTTTTTTTGTCATATACATTTTACTTTTCATAAAAATACAACAATAGGTTTTGGAGTTTATGGAAATATTTTCATTATTAACTTGAGATACAACGAATTAAAATATTGTAATTTGTTAAATTGTAAATTACAAAATTTCAGTTCATTGTATTCCAGTTAATAATGAAAATATTTTCATAAACTCCAAAACGGGTTGTTGTATTTTTATGAAATGTCAAATGTATATGACAAAAAACAATAATTTTAAACAGAAGCCCCTGGACCAGGGGGAGCAACTGAATTTTGAAAAATTTTTTCTCAAACTGCTTTTTCAAAAATTTTTAGGGGTCGTTAGAGAAGCGCTTCTCTAGATGTTATTTCCCATATTTGGTATGCATCCCATGAGCCACAGACGAGAAAAAAATTATTGAAATTTCACCAGCCGCCACTGGAGTGAATAAAACCGGTAAGAATCGATAGATAATGCGATCCTAACTGACAAAAAAACTGTGGCACTTATATCTGTAATAGGCACATCCGCAAAAAAAAATACATTAATATTAGTTAAAACCATACATTAGAGCCTCTAGTATCAAAATCAGATTTTTTTTATTAATAAATATTTCAATTTTGTCAATTATTCGCAATAGAAATCACCCCAATGCAGCGAGGCTAAAAAACGTTCCCAAGGTAGAGGCTATTAACATGACGTTATCTCCTTGCAGGCATGCCGCCCTGTGTGTGTAATATGGGCCCGTTGTGTTTTATCGAAAGACTAATATACTATTGTTGATAAGCATGCAAAATTTAAAGACATTTTGATTTATGATTTTCGAATTACGGCCCCCTAAAGTTATATTTTTGAAATATTAAATAATTAATAACTTTTAAACGAATTGTATTTCAAAAAATAGTCATTCTTCATTTTCTGTTTAAATTCAATTTTTCTACAATCGAGCAGCATCTGTACTTTCAAATTTCATAGGCCAAGAATTTTTATTGAAAAATTACCAAAAATATCAAACAATTTATGACTTGGAAACGAATTTTTTTTTTCGAAAAAAAGTAACTCCTCACTTTCTATTTAAAATCACTTTTTCTATCACACACTCTCACCCATGCTTTCAAATTCGGCAATCCTTAATGCACGAATAATTACAGGGCAGCTGGTTCAAAATGTTTGGTAATTATTCAATGAAAATTCTTAGTCTATGAAATTTGAAAGTATGGATGACGCAATGTTGTAGAAAAAGTGAATTTAAAAAGAAATACAATTTGTTTAAAAGTGATTAATTATTTAATATTTGAAAAATATAACTTTAGGGGGCCGTAATTCGAAAATCATAAATCAAAATATCTTCAAAATTTGGATATAGCATGCTGATCAATAATATTACATTAGTTTTTCAATAAAAAACAACAGACCCGCATTACACACACAGACCAGCTTACCTGCAAGGAAGTGACGTCAGATTACTAGCATCAACTTTGGGAACTTTTCTTAGCCTCGCTACTTTGGGGTGATTTCTATTACGAATAACTGGCAAAATAAAGTAGGTACATATATTTTTTTCTTGTTACATTAGTTTATAATATCGAGTATCATTTCCTATTGAAATGAAAATTTTATGGACATGCCTATTGTGTGGAATACCGGGTGCCTACGATATTACTACCCAGCCTAACATTTTTTTGGAAAAAAAGATATCGATTTCAAATTTTGGGACGTTTTATGATTGGATACGGTGCATATTTTGATTGCTCCAAGATCTGATTTTCATTTCCAGTTTAACCGGAAACAGTATAAACTTTGTTATTTTTAATGGAATACCCTGTAACTGTATTATTTCAAATTTAGATTGCCCAAGAAATTCTAGGTACAAAACATGTAGCATGCCCTATATCTATCTTGACAGTTATCGAGAAAAAATTTTTTCACTGAAAAAAAGATAAGCTATAATCTGAAAAAAAAAACTTTGCTGTACGACTTGATTCACTTAAACAGTCGACGATTCAGTTTTTGCCTTTGCTTTTGCTTTTTAGGTATTGTTGCCAACATACCAACTTGAAATTTGGAATGACGATTTAGCTCCAATAGACGCATCGTTTCCTAAAATTTCATTAAAATATTTGCATAATTGTTTAAGTTTCATCAGTTGTTTAAAAATGGCTGCTCTCTATTGTTTTCATTTATTGCAACTTAACAGATTAACCAAAAAGTTCGAACAATCTAGTTTTCTGCGGAATTTTATTATGAACAATCTGTTTTTTTATTCATTGCGATACGAGCTATACAACCAGAGATATTTAAGAAAAGCTGCGAGGAAACACAATTTTCAACATTCTTTTGTATAAACAAATGACTTTCGGGACAAAGATTTATTCCAAAACTTTTTGCTACACTCTTTGTAATGTTTGCGAGAAGTTCCAGTAAAAAAATTGCTATTGTAAAACAATTCCTTATTATGTGATTTAAACTCTTAATTCTACTTCACTATATTGCCTATTAGGAATTAATTAGTGATTTTCGTTTGTGTCGTTTTCCTAAGTTGTGTCTATTCTTTCAACTTAGCTACACCATACTGATGATGAACAACAAGTTCGAAAGATGTGTCCACGGTTGCACTTATTTTCCTGTGGTCCTAACTATGAATTTATTTCTTTACCATAGTTATGATATGTAATTTGCTTCATGCCATGTCCCGTGTCCTTGTCCATGGTGTTTCCGGACCCTGGAGGGCTTTTCATAGATCTCAGCCAACATGAGGGTGCTCATAAACCTAAATCCGGCACTGTAAACCGATATAGCTGGTCTGAATCTGAAATAAAGTGGTAGCATTCGTGCTGACCCATCAAACACAACCTTACTACCAAGTAGTTGTTAATTCACATGAGAGGAAACAAATCGTTTTTTTGATATGGTAAATCCTAGCATTAAATTTCTCCTCGATTGCACACGATAAATCAGGAAAACAAATACGCCATCCTTTTTCTTTATCCTAGATTTTGTATTTCTCTGTATTGTAATCAGCAGGCGAGTGATAAATATTCGTTGGTTCAGTTGCTCCCGGACTCTGCACTAACTGAATTTGGTGTGGTTTTGCCGCGATGGCTGCAGAGCGGACACAAAAGGGCCCAGCGTAAGCGGCGTAGGCGGTGCATGGGCCATAAATTAACTAAATACGTGTAAGATTAAACCACAAATCGCTGTTGTTTTACGGCTAATTCATTTATATCGATCGCAGCCAGCCACCGTTCTAGACCGCAAGATCACATTCTCCATAAACTCGGCTCCAGATCTAGAATCTCCTTCAATATATTCGTCGAGATTAAGGTTTGCGGGCCTCCTTCTATATAATATCGCCCAGGGACGTTCTTGATACACTTCTCCTTACAGAAGGGTTGGTAATATGCAGTTCACGTCTAACTCGACAAGCTCATATCTGTCCCACATTCGACGACGAAAACATTTTATTGCGGATATATCGGTTTAAAATTCAAAACCAGGGTCATGAGCTGTGTTGAGATCGTAAATAAATTCATACTAGCATTATATTTAACGATTTAAATTACTATTAACGTTAAAGTAGATTACACGAACAACGAAGCACAGCAGATTTTCTGATACATTTCGGCAATTATGTTGGCATTACCTGTAATGATTACACTACCACATTAAGAACTACCCAATGGGCACACATACGTTTAAAAAACGTTAAAAAGGATTGAAAACCACACGTTATAGGGTTTTTAGAAACAAGTTGATTCAACGAAAACATGTAGCGCGAAGACGCGTTTTTACTGACCAAATATAAACGTATTTTAAACATCATAGACAACGATTAAATAACATTAAGAAAACGATAAGTATTCGTTAATTTTCAATGTTTACGAAACGAATATAAACGTTTTATTACAGGTTTAAATAACGTTAAATATTCACTAATTATATACGTTAATTAAACGAAATTAAACAGGCTCTAGGAGGTCTCCATTTTCCGATATATGATGAGTTTCAGGATGAGCCGCCATTTAGATGTATGGACAATTAATAGGTTGAGCACCCAACCTAATGGTTTTATCATAAAACCAATGGGTGCCTTATAACCTAGTAAACAGATAACATAAGACTTCTATGCTATCTCGGCCCAGCCACTGAATAAATATCTTTAAACTTTTATAAGATCCATCCAAATAAATCGATGTTCCCTGAGAGAATTTGAAGATGCAGTCTATGTTATTTATTTTCTATAAATTCAGTATAAGAGTATAAGACAAAGCATGACAGATTATTATCAGTGGTTTGTATGTGGTGCCATCTAGAAATAGATCGTAACAAATCACGTGGTAAGCAAGCAAATTTTATGCATTAATATGGATGAGTAGAAAAACGTTAAAAACACGTCATCATCTACCATTTATTTCACCTGTAGATTTAGAATGTCAGTGTATTTCAATAAGTTGAAAGCATCATTTATTTTAACGTTGGATACAAACGTTTTTTTCCTTTAAATAAAACATATTTCTATTGTTAAATTGGCTTAATGCAATAAAAAATGTTTAATTTTCTCGTTTCACAAACGTTACGTTTATCGTGTTGTTACAATTTCTCATATTATGAACGTGTATTATATGTTAATATATCAGTAAAAGAAACGTTCTAATCAAAACGTTTTATTTTAATAATCCCTTCCATTACTGGTTGGGAATATGTGTAGGAGTAACATATTTTATAGGTTTTATTTAAATAAAAAATTTACAACCGAATATTTTGATATAGATTCGCAAAAAAACGTTTAAAAAACGTAATCTTCTACCATCTACTTTACCTATGGATTTAAAATTCCCTGCATCTACGACTTACTAAGCTGGAAACAACAGTTAATTTAACGTTGTATAAAAAACGTTTTATTTTTCTTTAAATAAAACGTTTGAATTGCCGTATTAAATATATCTAATAAGAAACGTTAAACTTTTTCGTTTCACAGACGTTACTTTTAGCGAGTAAAACTCCTTACATTATAAACGTGTTTTATACGTTATTACATATTTGTGAAAATTCCAGTATTTTTTTCTACTAGTGGTTAAAAATGCGTGTAGTAGCAACGTATTTTAAACGTCTTATTTAAACGTTGAAATTTTCAACCAAACGCAACGTTGAAAATTTCAACGTAAAACGTTTAATAAACGACTACGATGTTTTAAAAACGTTTATTAAACCTACGTGTGCCCATTGGGTATTATCTAGTACTTACTATCTATTATTTTCTTCAATGTACTGTGATTGTGAATCGATCCTTTAGAAAGGTTCATTCATATCTGCTACAGGATCACGAAGTGAATCTCTTTGATTATTTCCGAAATAATGTATAGTATGATTTGCAATAATTTCTGTAAGGCTCAACAGCTGAGCAATTATAGCCCAGACGATAGAGGAAATTTTATAGTAAAATCTCCAAAAACTTGCAAAATGAATAATTTTTTTTTTTGATGAGTTCGTAAAAGTGTATAGAATAATAGCCTGAAAAGTTTACATTCCACTCGAATACAGAACATAAAAAAAAAAGTGACAAATTTTTTTTTTTCACCCGTTTTTTCAAAATTTTGAAATTAAGTCAGGGTAGGAAAAAATGAAAATGTGGATAGACCACGTGTTTCTGAACAAAAAATGTCATAATAAAATTTATCGCTAAAACTGCGGTTCGTTATGTGCATAGTCGACTTTCTTATTACATATTTATTTTTACATTATGTAGATGATTTTTTTCTTATGGTATTATTAAATGTTAATTTATTCTTCGGCGTATAATATTGTAGGTATTGGAAAACCCCCGATCCAACAAGTCCTCGCATGCCTGACAACGAAAAATGGAAAGAAGGGGTGGTTTTTTGCATCTAGGGGTAGTTCGAGAGGGGTAGGCACCGCGCGACTATCACCATCGTGTTGGCGGCCCTAGAAAACAGTCATGTTTGGATTTTTGGGGTTTAATACTTTTTCCTTTAGTATGGACTAATATGCAAACGAGGCCCTATGCCTAGGGAAGCCTCTGCGTGAGGGGATACTTGAGCAGTTCAAAACCAACTTATTCTTTCTTCCGACGGCCAACAGGCGGCGTTTATCGTTTATCATTGATCTGCTAGAAAATAAAATGTACAAGGAAATTGTTTATTTGTTGTTTGATTATTTTATTTTCATAGAATTATCGAATTTAAATCAAATTTCTAACTTTAAATTTGAGTCTGTTTGACCTTGAAAAATTAAAAAATTTTGCCTGTAGTGCATTTTAGAACCCCGTAACTCCACGTATGAATGAGAGGACTCAAATATTTCATTTGCGTAGGGGCTTGCCCATCCTTAATACGCCCCTGATTAACACTAGAATACCTTTTTTAGGTATTGTATTTTTCTTTTTTCTTTACTCAATAATGAATTATTTCTAGCGTAGTTTCCTGTAGTTTGCAGACTATAATTAAGTTCTGGTGGTTTAAAGCAATTTTTCTCACATCACGTGTAAAAAAAATCTCGAAAAGTTAACATTAAGTCCCTCGCAAAATCACGAAAAACCGCATTTTTCAACTTCAGTTGTTAATAACAAAAACATACACTCCAGAGAGTATAACAACATTAATCGAAATCAATTGCAAACCCGATCACGGCTCAAAATATCATATAATGCTGCTTTTTCTGTAAGACGACTGGCGTATCGGCTTGGGCCAATTATACCGTAGTTACGTTTCCATTTGAACCGCTTCGATAAGTAGGTCGAAGTGCGCCCGTAAGTTAGACTATAACAGTATAAGGATGTCAAAGCATTGTTGACCTCAAACAAAAACCGCACTCAAAAGTAATTACTGTTGACATTGCTTTTCGATAGTCTTTTCACGACCACTGTTCCTGCTATTTATACGCCTTTGTCGACGGCATTTCTCCACGTTGAAATATCATTAGCGATTTTGTATCGCAAACCATTAGGGATAATCTTAAAACCATATATATCCAGCTAGATGTGGCGCATCGTGATTGCGGTGAGATGGCGACTGTAAATAAGAGGGAACTTCCGACGGCTGAAAAAAGGAGGAATAGGAACGGCTACAACCATAAAGCTAACTGACAATTATCTTCCTCGGTCTAATCCCCTTAGTCGGTACTTTGGGGCGTTGAGTTGATTTCTACTTTATAAAGATGTATTTATTTTTAAACTGGCGAATGTGATGCGTCTTTGCAATAAACGTAAAATGGCGTTAATTTATATGAACACAGAATATAATCTAAGTGGCCCTAATTATTTGTTCGGTTGTTTAATATACAGGGTGTTTGAAAAGTAGACGATGAAATGAACTGAGGTAATGGGGGAGATCATTTCAAAGCAAATTAATGGTATATGTAGTTATTCAATGGGCCTTTTCACTAGATTCTTGAATCTCAAAACAAATATGTTTATTTGAAATCTAACTGATAGATATTCACCTGTTTCAAATATAAATCTCACAGTGTTTAATAAAAAATAAACATTTATTACGGCAATTTGAACACCTTGAGGCTGAGTGATGTCACACATCCCGGACTTATGTTAGCAGCATTTGCCAGAACGCCTAATAACCACTAACATCACACCACAACTGACACATGTTTATTGTTTACGTTTTGTTTTGGTGTTATGTTCTGTGTGTTCCTTTACGAATTGTGTTTTGCTTTGTTTCTGTATAATAGTGGAAGAAAATGGAACCAGGATTTTCTAAAGGAAGTGCAGAAAATCTGCCAAAAGTTGATTGGACAATTATTTATGTTGTTATTTGTACATGTTGGTACAAATCACTCTTTAAACATTTTCTAAACACAAAAATCCAAACTAAGGAGAAACGACCGTCAAAGTGTCAATTTCAACGTCAACTGTCAAAAAGCAGGGAACCAACTTTATGAAGGTCGTAGGCTCGTCTACGTCACTAAGGTGAGTGCGTGACGTCACGTTCAAAGCGCGCGCTTTATTTTCACACTTTTTTCGATAGAAATCATACTAAAAAAACGATTTTTTTTTATAAAACACTATCACATAAAGCGATAAAAAAATGGCCCATTGTTGAGGTTCAAAAGTTATTTAAATTTTTGTATTTTAAATAAAAAGAAATATGAGTTGTTGGGTAGTTTTTTTATAGTCACAATTTTAATTGGTTCCCGATGATACCAATTGATTGTTGAAATGTTGGTAAGTATAATATGTAGTATTTTTATGTGTATAGTGTTTTATCAAAGGTGTTCTAACATTCTTCACGTGGTTTTTTTCTTAAAATGTTTCATTACCTTTATATTTTCTGATCGATTGTGTGTTAGGGTTCTTCCTCTAGCTAACACTAACTTACTGTCCAAATTTCAGACAAATCGAACTTGTCTTAAGTTATCGTGCTTACAAAAACATGACGACCGGAGAGGCAGGCGGATAGATGGACAAACCGATGGACAGAGGAATAGACGTCGGACGTTTTGAAAGTTGTTCAGAATTTTATGAATAATAAGTGATATGAATTTTTTTTTTTCTGCAACTGCAATTTTCGTATTTCAGAAGATTATAATAATAGACACGAACAAAATTTATAGAAAAAATTACTAAGCTATAAGGTTAGCGAGATATAATCAAAAAACTTCATTTTAGACCATCATGTTTCCAAAATGGTGGATCGTGCGCAACAGATTGAGTTCAGGACTTTTAGTATGTTTAATACTATACTGTAATCAGGGGCGGCTCAAGGTAAATTTCCCACCCGGGCGGAAGCACTTTTTGGCGCCCCCCCCCCCTTGAGAGACGTGTTTTGAGACGCAGAAGGCAATTTTGGACACAATTTTTTTTCTATCATGTCAGTTCCCTTTTATCCAATAAAAAAATAGCAAAAAAGGTCTTGTCCTAAGGTTCATATCTAACTTTTCTGAAGTATTTTGACGTGCTGAAACCAATTTTGCACAAAAACAAATTAGGAGGTATAAGGAAACTGACCCGACAGAAAAAAATTTTTTGTGCAAAATTGGCTTCAGCGCCTCAAAATACTATAGTGGGGGAGCTACGTATATAAAAACTGCAAATTGTGATAAGAATAAGCCTTTTGGTATGAATTTAGGTTATAGTCAGATAATGAAAATAAGATGGGGAGGCATTGCCCAAAGTTGTTATAATCCGAAATGGCGGCTATGTCTCAAAATGGCTACCCGTATTTTGTTTTTGCTACACTTTTCTTCATACACATCATGCAAAAGTGTGCGTTATATGCAGTTCTTACTAATATATTGAGGCCACAAGCTTCAAAGACATTTTTGCTGATTATTATTATACAAACCAATTTCTCCCTCACATTCGTAAGGATATCGCAGCTTTCGGATGTCGAAGAATTGATCTTGTTTGGGATAGATACGTTACACCAAGTATCAAAGGCAAAACTAGAGAGAAGAGGGGAGCAGGAACTAGGAAACAAGTACTTCCACATGTACCTATACCTAAAAATTGGCACGGCTTCTTGAGAAATTCAAAGAACAAAGAAGAGCTCTTCAGTCTACTTGGAAATCTATCTGCAGATTCCATCACAAACGTGCAGGTTGTAACAACATCAGGTGAAGACGTCAAAGGAAATATCAATGCACAAACTTCCCTCATAGGTACTACTTGTACTGGCCATGAAGAAGCGGACTCAAGATTAATACTGCATAATTCAATTCCTAATGAAATTGTTGACATATTTGAGAGGTACGTAGTACTCCTTTACTGTTCAACTAGTGACAAGGTCAGTGTTAATGAAGCAAGACAAGAATTGTTCATGACCATAAATCGTCTACTAGAAAGTCTTACACCAACAAAGGGTGCATTACTACAACAAGATTTGCGTAGTGCTTTTCAAGCTGGACACATTTGGGGACAAGCAAATAAATGCACAATATGTGTACTAACACCAAACGATTGGGGATGGTGGTTGCATAATGAATCTTGGCAGTTGAAATAGTCGGAGTTATCAGAAATTTCTGATTCCTGCAACGAACTCATAAAATGTGTTTGCAAAATCTTCAAAAACAAGTGCAGCTGCAGAACTGCTGGTTTATCGTGCACATTATTGTGCAAATGCAAGAATGAATGTGAACAATAACAATGGTGTTGGTAGAAATATTCTGCAGAACTTATAAAATTAAAAGTGTACTTTTTGGTTTGTTATATTTATGAATTAACACTTTGTGTAAATAAATTTACGTTTAATACATTATTACTTAATATATTTACTTATCCTAGACCTATCACATATAAATTGATATAAAACACTATTTTGCATCATGTGTATCAAAGAAAATGTAGCAAAAACAAAATGCGGGTAGCCATTTTGAAAAATAGCCGCCATTTTGGATTATAACAACTTTGGGCGTTGGCTCCCCATCTTATTTTTATTGCCTAACCTTAATCTACATTCTCACCAAAGGGCATATTCTTATCATAATTTGCAGTTTTCTTATGGTTTTTGTTGTATAGCTCCGCCACTACTACAGAAAGGTTAGATAAGACCTTTTTTTTGTGGACCTGTGAAATTAATTTGCAATATAAATTTTTTTGTCTACACCATCTGAATGCTCTTATAATGAGACACGACACAAGTTTACTTTTGTTTATTGTTTTAATATTTCATACAAAACAAATTGCCAAATTCAAACAGCCGATGTTGGTATAACAATTTTCTGAGTATTCTGATTTTTTTCTGAATGAAAGTACATTTTGCCGGCCTTTGTTTATGCAATATTTTTAATGATCTACTCCGTCTCCGTCAATAATGGGGCGGGAAGCTTGAGGTATGAGTAGTGAGTTATCTCATAGCTAAACAAGAATATTTGTATTGCATTTTTGATTATTTAGGCGGTTTTAATGTTAATCGACGGTTTTGCATTATTACCATTTTAACTGACATAGATACTGATATTATTTGATATTTCCTTCCAAAGAGAACTAATAAAAAAGGTACAAACAAAAATTAAACAATTTTTGCCCTCATTTTGGCGCCCCTCTGAGCCGGCGCCCCGGGCTCTCGCCCGGGTTGCCCGGCCATTAAGCTGTCCCTGACTGTAATGAACATCTCTGCCAAGTTTCAAAACTTTATCAGTTATTATACTCTTTCTAAGTCCAATTGTACTGAAAATTGGACAGTAAGTTCGTGTTAGCTAGAGGAAGAACCCTATTGTTCTTGAACAAAATGGATTAGTAAAGAAAAAAGTTATTATTTAAATTTAAAAAAAAATATTTTTTTGATTTTTATCATTTTGTAACCGAATAGAAATCATGTAAAATGACATTTCCTATTGATATGTATTTATATATTTTGGTATTACATTTCCTAATATAATATCTAACCAAGAAAATTTCAACTCGTCGCTTATGGTGTAAAAATTTAGATTATTTTATGTTTATAGTTCCATATGGTTTCTAAGATGTTTGCAACATTTTAGCTAAATACAGTTTATAAGCTTTACTTTTCATATCCTCCATTTTTTCGCTAAAATGAGTATATCTTGATATTTGCAATAAAAACTAAAATCTTACATTTTTTCGAAAATACCTTTAGGGCGAGTTGTACCGGCTAGGTTCAAACCAAGTTCAACTTGATCCGAGATCAATATCCATGGTTACGATTGTTGTAACCTTGGCTTTTGATCTTGAATCAAGCTGAACTTGGTTTAATCTTAGCTGGTACAACTCGCGCTTATAGTTTAAAGTACAGTGTCTTCTGGAGCAAATGCTTTAAGCGGGCACAACAATTTGAGGACCTAGGCAATGCTATGTATTAAGAAAAACAGTATTTATTTTTTTATTTATTATTACCAAACATCGGAAATTTGGGCGTCATTCCAGGGCCGTACTAAGGTAATTCTGTAAAAAATATTTATTATGAATATTTATTGTCAAAAATTATGTGTTCATTATTTTTACAATAATAATAATAAAATAATAATAATAATACTAACAATAAAAATAATATTACTTTACTTCAAACATCCACAATACAATATGCCTGTGTTACATTATAGTACATAAAATAATAATAGTGGGTTGAAATAAATGAAAAAACAAATTAATTAAACAATTATTTAAAAAATAAATACGCTATACTTTTTCAGTCAAGTATGTCTTGAAAATTAATTAGGTATGTATTGAGTCGAAAAGTACTGTAATTATTTTTTCCAAATTTTTCTTGTTTAACCTGTTTCGACGAGGATTCAATATACACTTATGTACCGAGAACGATCTTTCGTAGTCAGCTGTCGTCATGGGAGCATATTTTATTTTTGACAACGGTATACCAGTTACCCATAATGCTTGTACGTCAGTAATAATTTTTTCTTTTATTTGTTTTATAATTTCAAAGTTGGGATTTCTCTTTAAAATTGATGAATATTTTGTTTTCAGCGTTTCTCCCAAATCACCTGATATATTGTTTATTACTTCTTGCACATTTTCAATTTTTTTAAATGATCATTGATAGGCAGTTTAGGATTTTCAAGCTCCACTATTGTTCCGGCAATCTTTTTAAAATTATTTTTAATGAAGATACAATCCTTTTTTAGGTTAGGCAACGACAAGTCTTTAGCTTTCTTTATGGTACTAGATTCTTCTGGTAAGGTATTAATAACTTCTAGAATATTTCCAAAATGATCTGCGTATTAACATGCAGCATCGATCCATGTTCCCCATCGGGTTATTGTCGGCTGCGGTGGTAGTTGTAAGCCAGGACATTTTTGTTGAAAATATTTAATTTGTGAAGGTGCTTTTAAAAATACTTTTTTTACGTTTGCAATAAGTTTATCAATGTTTTTAAAATTACATCTTATTTTTTCACTTAGTCGATGTAAGCCATGTGCGAAACAAGTTATGTGAAGTAACTGTGTATATTTAGAATTCAATTGCCGCCCCGCTTTGAACATATAGGCTATCGAATCAGAAGTAAAGAGTAATATTTTTTGTTTGTTAATTTCTGCAAAATCGCCACAGAACCAGTTCAATGTATCTTCATCAAATTGAATATTGTTTGACTATTTACTTTTTCCAACATTTTAGATGCTAATGACATTTTTTGGCATAGTGTCACACAATGACATTAATAAAAGATGCTCCGACCTAAAGAATCAGTC
This sequence comes from Rutpela maculata, assembly GCA_936432065.2. Classification (NCBI taxonomy): domain Eukaryota; kingdom Metazoa; phylum Arthropoda; class Insecta; order Coleoptera; family Cerambycidae; genus Rutpela; species Rutpela maculata. The sequence continues at coordinate 36,447,478 of OW386285.2, read as the reverse complement.
GTTTCGTCTATTGAAACCCAAAAGCAGTCCCCTCGTAAATCGTTTCGCATATTTTCCGCTGTTTCTTCATAAACTTTTGTCAAAAATTCTTTACGAAGTGTCGATTCGTCGGGTATATGTTGTCCCACACAATATTTTTGAAGAAATGATTTAAAATGGTGATTATTTAGTTTTGACGTTTTGACTACGGTATATTAGCACATAAGCGCCAAATCAAAGTAAAAATCTGTTTGTGGTAGAGAACCACCCTGTTTTCTATTATGATGAGATAATGAGTTGACAGGTCTCTCAATGTCCAATTTGCGAAAGGTATTCAATCTTATATTACAAACGTCACAAGTTAACGCTATACCGTCGTATTTTAGTTCAGGGTAAGGTAATATCCATGAGCTAGCTAATAGTTGTGGCCCGTGCAGATCTTTTCGAAGCCATCGTTCTTCAAAAGTCAACTCAATATGTGATACCTATGTAAATCTCCAAAATCGTAAAAAAGCCGATGAAATTCTAAGTCCGCGAAAGCAAAAGCAATCAAATTGCCCTGTGATATTATTTCTTAAAACGTCCTGTATACCTACACGTACACGATTAGAAATTCTATTAAATTCAAAGTTAACTTAACTTTCTTTAAATACCCTACATAAAACTTCCCGAAATATCCATATGACGTCACACAGAAAAATATCAACGGAAACACTCGAATCGTAATGAACAGGTAATAGCAAACATCGAATATTCCAGAAATTTCACAATAAATGGTTGGACGATTTATGGGTTTTTACAAACACATTTTCATCATGTAGAGCGGCTCTCGATTACGTTTAATTTCTAATTTGGTTGATAGGTATTATCCATTGTATTTTGCATTACTAATTCTTTAAATGGTGCACCTACTTCGTTGACTAACCTACAAAGTTAAGGGGTGGTGCCGTAATGCATAGAAGTTATCTAAATTTCTTGTACTGTTGGATTGCTCATTAGTATTTCTCAAGCATTGGCCGTGGCCTCATTCTTATTACAATTCTTCGACGAAAATAAATGTTTTTAACTTATAGTTATAAACTCCTGGGGGAGTACCTATACAAAGTTTTATGTTTCAATAATGTTACTTTAACAATTCTCTAGAAATGCAGATATAAGTAGGTAACGTAAGTGAATTAAATAATAACCTATATTATTTTGATAAATTATATAATCTGGTCAGTTGATGCATATAGGCGGTGGGGTGGTGCCGTCAAAACAGTTTCCGTGTAGGCATAGTCCGGTAAACTCTAAGGTGGCGATGTACGAGTTGGTAACACGACGTACGATTTGATATGCGATGCGCATAAAGCTATCGCAGTGACATAGAGATGAGCTAGTTGCGTATGTCTTATTCTCTTAGTTTATATGATGAATCGACCTTTGGACGCACCAACTTTAGAGTTTACTCGACTATATGTAGCAGCATATCGTTCACAAGTAACACAAGCAGTTAGGTCTGCCCTTCCTAGAGCTACACAGCTCATCCTTACCCTACCGATGATCCGGATGCCTCTTGGCATCTTGTGTACCGGCAGTCACTCCCGCCACAAAACCCAACACACCTAACAGACCGATGACTACCCCCCGGGGGGCAAACAAGCTGGCGAAGAGCAGAAGACGAAGACAGAAGAACGCCAGAAGAGGCCTTAGCCAGCAAGGTCCAACGAGCCAGGACCCAGGGAGGTGGACCGAAATCGTCTGCACCGCTCACATTTGTGAGTGGGCCGACGTAAAGTAAGTTCGCCCGCCCTGCACGAGGCTGGTCCCCGGTCTACAGCGATGCATTGGGGTAAAGGGCAATAGTCCTGCCCGGCCCCAGTCATCCGAGACCGACATCTTTAGCCAAGAATATTGGCAAGTAACACAAAGAGTGATCATGGCGGTAAGTCTAACGCCGGCCCTCAAATGACACTCGGATTCCGATCCTTGATTATTACTGCGGCTACTTACAGCAATAAAATCATGACATTTTTATTAAAAAAATATGAGGGTGCTTATTGTTTCGATTATAACATTTGTTTTTTATGCTACAGAAACAAAAAAAACATTAGAAAGCCTAATTACTAATAATATTTAATTTTGTTACTCAGTATTTTTAAAGTGTCACAATTTCTGGAATCTTTAACACTTAAACTAAGGTGAGATTCACCCCCTATAAAGTGACAAGCATCCGCATAATATATAAACGTCTTTTTAAATGCATTTACTACTTACTAAGTTATAAAAAAAAAAACTAAAATTAATCTACAGGATAATTTAACACAACATGTAGAAAATAAAATAGTGTACTGGTCTTTTATGTGGGAAGGCCCCTGCAAAATTTTAGAGCGATCCGAGGTAATTTATTACACTTTCTTGCATTCAAACTTGTAAAGATACGCTACTGTTATTTGTCCGTGGTCAGTGCTTAGGGCAGTGAACGCAGTGAACTTAGTTGGGAAAGAAGATGTTTACATTTCCCTAATTAGCATAAATAGTTAAGCTGGCGCGTGCCAGTCAAAGTGCCGCGTTTTTTATTTCAGTCGTACAATCGGCCGCCGCGGCAGGTACAAAGTACCGCCTAAGTTTGATGTTTTTGTTATTCAAGTAAGTAAATATCTCTTATATCGACTTGTCCAACTAAAAGTAGTAGAGTTCACTGGCATAGGGTCAATGACTTTCAGACTTATTTTGCTATTTTTGTAGTGTGATTAAAACCAAAAGTCACTTCTACCCTCGCCAGCTTTGCTGTCAGTCCCAAGTCTGATAAAGGGGGAGGGGAAGTGACATGTTGCATCGCGTTACGTCAGATTGGTTAAAGTCATAGGCGGGGCATTTCTACAAAAAATAAGGTAATTTTTTTGGTCATATTTTTTAATTCTTCATTTTTTTAACTCCTTTCGATGGTGACAACCTACTGATAAATTTTCCGTTGTGACAATTTTTCTAAATTAAAATATCTAGTTACTGTAGTATTATCTAATTTACACTGTCCCGTATAAGATAATATTTGTTAATTTACATTACCGAATGATTAGATTTAAAAATACTTATCGTCTTGCTATGTTGAGTTACTTTGCTATCGGAAAACCTTTAGCAATGAACGATGTACAGAGGAAACGCCACAGCTTCGGACGACATTATGATGGAAACAATCTCATCCATTTTTTGTGTCAACGAAATGTTTAGCATGGCGCACTTTCGCTATCGTGTTCAATGATCTGGATTACTTGCGTAGTTTTTCTCACCCGATAAATTCCATTGCGAAATTTATTACTCAATTTGTGGAGAATCAGAAGCTGTCGAATGAACTATAAGATCATCTCGGGCGATAAACGAGCATACTGGCGTCACTCTGGGATAAAGTTATTGGTGCTAAATAGACGTCCAATCTTGGAAAACACGTCATTGCCGTCATTAGGGCAGCCAGCGTGAAACTAAGCTAACCCACTGCTATCTATTGGCGGAGTATTGAGGCGTGCTCGGACTTCTAGCCAGGACCTTTTGCATAAAGTAAAGTGTGGTTTTATCGGTTGGCGAGCCTCTATAGAATGTCAGAAGCTATGAAATTACGTGGTAGACGAATTAAGTGGCCTCTGAACTCGTAAAATTCACTAAATAATTGAACATTTCCACAGGGTAAGCCAATTTAGTCCGGGTGAAATTCATGGCCCGTATCATTATAATATGGGGATGGTTTGTAATGCTGAAATGAATACTTTAATATCAAATATTGAAGTTTCCAAACCTATTTGAAATTTTCATTTTGTCGAATCACCAGCGAAAATAAAATTGAGTTATCGTTTGAGACTTATTTAGAATCTGCAAAGCTATTGTCTCTAGTTTATTATTCTATAATTTGAATTTTCGTATGTCTTTCAATAATTAACACTATGAAATGTAAAGTAGTTTAATAACTTTACAGAAATGTTTTTCTGAACGTATACAAATCTTTGTTCAGGTGGTATTAGACAAACTTGGTTAGTATACTGCACTTTTTGAACATGGATAGCCTTTATGCGCAGTTGTACATAGTTAGAACCTAAGAAAAAAATTTAGGGAGGGGAGGGGCGTTCTGAATTTCCCATATCATTTAAGATGACGACTTTCCAAAATAACGTCTTGAAGCCAACATTTTCTACAAATTGTCAAGTCATATCGTGGTATCGTTAACACATGTTTTTAACTCGAGTAACACGTATCTAAGCTCAAAATCAACGAAAGATATCAAAATGAAGCATAATTGAAACCAATTTTATTACATGAAGCAAAATAAAGCGAAAATAAACAAATAATTATTTGATTTCATTCAGGTTTTCGATATTTTCCTTTACAGTTGGAGTAGGTACATCAGTGTACAGGACATCGCAGATTTACAACAGCATTTACTTAACATATATTCCGTGACATATATTCCTCCTTGCATCCAATTTCAATAGTTCTCTGTAATCTTTCCAAACTTCTGGTTATGTGATCTTCACCTCGCTGTGTCAAGTCCCAATGAACTGGAGATGTCATATCAGTGATGATTATGTCTACCTGATTCGATATATGAGTCGTCTAACGTTGGCTACAGTATAGGCAGTGGACTGGAAATGGCAGGGAAGTCTCTGGTTACTTCCTCAAGTTTCCACGTCTTTCAGGCAAAGTGTTTACCTTTGCAACTGAAAGCCGAGACTGCGCCACAGCGTGGAAACTACGAAGGGAGATATGTTTTATTCTCCTATTTTTTCTATTTAGCATAGAGGATCTAGAGCTCAGTTATTTCCAAGGAATTTAGAACATGAAAGAAAGATATTGCTAATACGAGAACGTCAGTATACGAAGTAAAAAGGAGGACATTGTTAACACCATGGCAGATCACATCGCGCACATACAAGGTCAAATGACCATCTGCTTCCACTTTCTCACATGGAGTGCCAGCTAGGGGTGGTTGTCAGTTGGAAGAATTTGTTTGTCGACGCCTGTGACAAAATAGTCTTAATCATGCAGAGCATAATTCGTAAGAGGGATGAAAAGTTCTTTCTTATTTCTTTCATTTCAAAGAAAAACAATCCAGTTACGGGGTAATTTTGTTTCTGGAGATACTTGACGGCGTGTGCCAGATCCTTGCTGTTGTGAAACTGCATTCTTCAAGCTATCAACAACATAAACAAAATCGATTCGAACATAGACAAACGGCACTTCGTAAGAAAGTGTCGCGAACATTTTTTTCACAGTATTCTCTAACAGTTTTTGAAGAATGTGGTCCCATACTACGTAAGAGGGCTGCACCAACATAAACAAACCCATCGAAAAGTAAACAAAATTTAATGGCTTCTGTCAATTCAGCTAGGAAATTTGTCAGATCGCTCTTATTTTCTGTACACAATTTTTCATTTACAGGCAAGGAAGGAGGACATGACTGATTTTCATGGAATAAGAATACATCCAGATCCATTCCACCTCCTGACTAACAGTAAATAATTTGGAGAAAATCTATTCATTTAGTGTGATTACCCTTGCTTCTGTATGCAGATTTCTTGAGTTTCGCATAACTTTTCTTCTGTCGATGTTCACTTTATATATATTAGTTAAACCAAAAACATATATAAATAACACCAAATACGATATGACTTGACATACTTGATAATCTATCTGAATTTTTGATTTCAGAACGTTATTTTGCAAAATGGCCGCCATACTGAACACTAAGGGAAATTTCGAATACTTCCTCTTACCAAAATGTTCCCTTAGATTCCAACTACAACTGTGCAAAGCGGATATTTGTGTTCAAGAAGTATACATTAGCGTAACTCTACCTTGTGTGACTATGTTCCACCTCTACTAGTAATAGTATAAGTTGTGGGAGGTTAGCTGCAAATGACCTTTTTTTACTTTCCCTTTAACTCCCCATAACCATATAAATCCATTGAAACTTTCTTGACCTCCAATGAAGGTCGGGATATTTTACCGATCTCTTGTTTTTAACTTTTTACTCTTCATTATCACTCCCACGAATGTCGGCTTCCTAAATTCTTATCAAGAATAGATGTTCCTAATTGTTCAGTGTTATATCAGGGATTAAGAGTCTTCTGGCTTCGACCTAGCAACCAGTTCGTTCTTGATTTATTCAGCACTGTCACAACTTCCGAGGTCAACGTTGTAACACATATAATTTTGAAAAAATATTTTAAGAAGTTTTTGAAGCTTATCTGCTTTTTTAAATATTGTAACAAAAAGTTTGCTGCCGATAATAAAAAGAGTAAATTGAATAAAACAGTTATGGTATGCTTTATCATGCCGAGATATATAGATAAAGTTTTAAGTTATTATTAAACTGTGCTGAAACAGAAACATTTTTCGAAATTCTAAAATTGTCTACACAACAACTGATAACATGCATGTCTTTCAGGTATTATTCTATGCAATGGATAATACATGTCCCCGTATTGGTTTATGGGTACAGTAAATGTGGTGCGTATGAGTTTGTCGCCTCTAATAGCAATAATGTATACTGTATTTTAACGTGAAATTTGCAATAACTTCTAACAACGCAATAATTGCAGTCGAACATTGTTATAACAAAGGATCAATAACGCAACTCAATGAAATTTTAATACGTATTTAAAAATTCTTCACATTGCTAAACTAGGTTTTGACTAATTTAATTCAATACAATTCAAAAAGACTTTATCAAATATTAGACAGAAATACATGCGCCTAGCCGGAACCTGGCCCGGGGACAATCAAACAACCACGGCGCACAGCGCCGTGGTTAATGTAAGGTTGGACGGGGCAGGTCCGGTTCGGCTAAGTAAGGCAATTGGTTGGTTAGTTTATACACCCATTCACCTGTGGCGAATTTAAAAACAATAGCTGCCCAGAAGGGCCTAAAACTAATTAAAACTGCACTCGATCATTTTAAATAGTCACAAGTATTGTCATACGTAGATGTCACGTTGTCATACTCTTTTTGTTTAATTGATATTGATGTTTTCACGGCAATAAATGCCGACCTCAAAGTTATATCGGATTGTTTAAAAAACAATAATCTTAAATTTAATTCAGATAAATGTACTTTAATGATTTTCTCGCTAAAAAATTTGAATATTTAATTGTATCGAATATGCACTTATTTATAAACTATTCTCCTTTGAAGGTTATAGAAAAAATGAAAAAGGCTTGATATTTGAAAGCAGTTTATGTTTTACCGAACATGTACTAGTCAACCATACTAAGTTGACAAGTAGCAAACAAGCTTCTTCAGCTAGCTAGCTAGCTAGCTTAAGAAGCTTAAAAAGCTTGTTTGTCTCTGTCCAACAGTGACGATATTTCTTCTTTCTCTGCGCGGCTACTTGCCAACTCAGGATGGTTGACTAGTATCACATTTAGTAAAAAAATGTTCTGTTGCATTGAAGCTGTTATATACAAATTTAAATGTTTTAAACTTTAAGATGTGAAGAAACCACGTGAAACTCTAGTTCTTCTAATATTGTATTATTGTAAAATAGTAGGTATATTTTCCTTGTCTGAACATTTTCTCAGCTATAGCTCGAAACTATTGACAGACCCTCGCGCACGTTTGAGATTCGACTCTGTTGGAGCCCTTTCCAGGTGTTTAGGCCCCTTAGACGACGTTGCTGATGCTGCTCCAACAGTTTAGAATCTAGACCTCAACAAGGGATCACAGGGATCCAAAACTTTTCTTAAAATGTGAGGAGTTCCCAATAGTGCGATTTTGTGTACTTCTTGCGAGCTCGGTTGACCTGGCAGTTATCGTAGACTCTGATCATGGCCCTTCTTAACAGCTCTGGCGGCAGCTACAATCATTGGCATTACTCTGGTTTTAACATTCCACATTCTGCTGGCTTCTATTTGGAGGCCTTTGTACTTGCTCGTCCTCTCTGTTTCAAGTTGGTGTCATTTAGGATGGATACATCGATATCGATCAGCAAACAGAATTTCTCCGTTTTGTTATATACGACGATGTCTGGTCGGTTTGCGCGAATTTCTCTGTCAGTTATAATCGACAAGTCCCATATAAGTGTGCTGTCGTTGGTATGTTCATAATATTCTTGTAGCACCAGTATATTGAAGTACTTGTACATGATCCAGTAGAGATATCTAGCCAGTAGAGATATCCAGCAGCAATTTGTGTCAGTTAATGTATTCGGATGGTGGCAACATGGCACAATCCACATCACGTGGCTGACATATTCTTCTGCTAGGCCGAACATTCTACAATTGCAGTCAACTGGTTGTTTGTTTCATGATCATCCTCTGGTGGTATCTAGTATTTAGCGTTTAGTCCCGTGCTGCTATTATTAATCTTTCCATTTTTTCCTTCAGTGCCGAGCCGTTCAACCACTTCAAAGACGCCTTTTTGTCTATTGCAAACAAAAAGGACCATTTAAAGCCATAAATGTTAAGATGTTAAATTTTGTCTCGACTGATTAGCCGGACACACATAATGTCTTAGGAAAGATTCTGGCGCGTCGCACACTAAGTACGGGTGCCAAATTCATGGCAGACCAGGAACGTCATTGTCGATTAACTAGCACCGCTAAATAGGAATACTTAAACGAGATTCTTTCACGAACATTCCAAGTGCTTATGTTTGTGAATGAGATTATTAGCATATTTCGATAAAATTAAGACGAGCTTGGATTTCTCATGTGTTTGAACGTTTTTTTCTCGTAAGTTCAAAAAAAGATATAGTGATGGAAAGTAAGAAAAATGCCTTAGGACCGGTTTATCAGTGCGCGGTTAAGCACTTTATCCTACAGCAAAATTAAATAGAAGTTTAGAATGTGAAGTTGCAATATTGAAATGTTTAATAGAAGCACATTCTAAACTTCTAGTTAATTTAGCTGTAGGATAAAGTGCTTAACCGCGCACTGATAAACCGGCCCCTAGTCATGGTTTTAATATCCAAAGAGCTAGGTGGTTTCGATATATTTCATTAAATTGAGTTAGAAACTCCTTTTTTCAGTATCTTGTATTAGCCATTATAATTACACTTTCCAACGCTCCACAAACATGAAACAATTTAACACGACTAGACTCGTTGATTTGAACTGGCGGGGCGGTTTAAGAGCGCGAATAGCAAGGAATACAGACAGATAGGCCACAAATATTTTTTGTTAACAGATCCAAAAACGCGTAGACCCGTCTAAATTAATTTTATTTGTTCTCTCTAAAAGCAAAAGTTCACCTCAAAAGCTTCCCCACCTCGCACTTATTAAAGGACCGGTGCCACGACTAAATTATGAGAGTTTAATTTACTTTTCAACAACCTTACCACCCGCTTTAATGGAGGTCGAATTGACTGAACGACAATAACTTTACCAGTTATGATGTAGTAATTATCACATTACCAACTTTGGATGTTGTACAATTTTCCGTGAAACCTCATTATCCCATCCATACGAGCCGGTCTCAACTTAGGGCCAATTAACCTAAGCTAGTTTGGTTTAATTTATGAGTTCGATGACAAATCAACAGCCAGCGGAGTAAATCTGATACGGGATCGCTGTATGGGTTTTATTCAGTCCATCCCAATATAAATTAGTTTCGAACTATTTGCGATCTAAGTTGGTTGATTGACATGCATGGAACTGAAGCAGGTATACATACGCCTTCAATTTCCAGCTGCTATTAGTATTAACTTACTAATAATTTTAACACATTTTAATAATGAAATACTATGGAAATAGTTTTCAACATTATTACAGGGTGCTGCCAAAATAAACACCTACACTCGCTCAACTTTTCGAGCGTCTCTTTTCATCACCTTCAGATAATTTAATTTTACCTTTAGGTTGGCGATGCCATGCTTAAAAAAATGATTTCGTGATTCGACAATTTCTCCTACATCTCTGAACCGATTGAAAAAATTATTTCATAGGCTTTTAAAGAAAACTTGATAGAATGATACATACCACTGAAATCAACACAAAAAATATTTTTGACTTTCGCGAGAAAAAAAATTTTTCCTTCTTTAGTTTTCAATAGCCTAGCACCATTCTGTAAAGTTGTCTCTAAAAGCCCTTCAAAAAATGTTTTGAATCGTTTTAGGGATGTATAGTAGGAGAAATTGTCGAATTACGTTCACCGCCCACCTTAATTTTAAAAGACCAACAGCGGAGTTTGAAAATTTACCCAATGCCACAATCTAGTTTTTCAGTACTTAATTCGAATGGTGTCATCGATTGCAAGAAGGTAAAAGTTTAATCTCTTTTGATGTTTGTTCATTTTTTTCAAGTGTATCAATCCCACAAACATTGGAGGAACTTAGGAATTTACTTAAATTAAATCATATTAGCCAAGTTGTTAAGGAATAAACTGACAGGAAAAATATTGTAATTTTTATTATAAAAGACTTGAAATTTGGTACATCTGTGTATAATGAGATCTGAAACTAGATTATATATTGACCTTATTCTGTTGAGGAATTGGGAAGTAAATGGAGGTAAATGGGTAACGCAACTAAGTAAGAGTACATAGAATTGGAATTTAGTGTATGTACCTACGAGAAGCCAAGATCTCAAAATTTTTTTGGCATTAAATTTCCAATTAAATATTAAAAGATAGCTCTAGATTAAATTAGTGGAACTGAATACTAAAATGTATAAAACTTAATTTACTTCCATGTCCACGTAGTGAGTTCCACTCCACTACGGTAAAAAAAAATTGAATTTTTTTTGTTCAAATAAGTTTAGAATGTCATAAAACTTCTATATTTTAAGTTTGATTAAAACAAATTGTTGTCTGTTTATCGATCTGTCTGTCTGTAACTTTATTTGTGCGTACGATTATTCTGATCTTCATTGTTTTGGAAATACATGCGTTCAAATTCGGTGAATTTATACGAGGGCAGACTTTGCACTCTTCCTTTGCACATTCCATAAAAGATAAACATATGTTATCACTGTTATATATATTTTTTTATATCTCTTACCATTTTGGCGGCGTTCTCATTTTAATGAGTGTATTGCTAAGGTACGGTCAGACACAGCTACTTTTGCTGCGCTCTTTTAGGGTTGCTGCTGCAAAAGTGTTGTATCGTGTTCACACTGATCCTAAAAGTAGCGTGCAGCGGGCAGTTTTTTCTACTGCAACTACCCGTCAAAACTAAAGTCTGGAAAAAGGTTGCAGTGATGTTCACACACGACACATAGCCCAGTCGATGAAATTTTGCAAACTAAGTAAACTTTTTTAATGAGCTCGTGAAAGTGTATAGAACAATATCCTGAAAAGTTTACATTTCGCTCGGATGCAGAACATACAAAGAAAAGTGAAAAAAAAATTTTTTTCATCCATTTTTTCAAAATTTTGAAATTAAATCAAGATAGAAAAAAATAAAAAAAAAACAGATGGATAGACCACGTATTTATGAACAAAAAATGTCCTAACAAAATTTATCGTTCCCACACAGCACAGAATATTTTCAGAATATTCTCATTAAGTGACAATATTCTGTAAACAGAATATTTACCTGAAATATTCCTAGAACCTCCATAAATATTTTTATCTAGTTTGGAATATTCATGAAACATTTTTGATGAAATATTTCTATAATATTTTAAAAGAACGTTCGTGGTACGTTCCACAAAAAATTTTATAACAGTGGTTATTATTTTTAACTATTATTATAATTATTTTGGTATACTAAATACAAATATTTATTTAAGTACCTATTTATTTTTCAGAAATAATGATACCTTAATTTATATGTCTTTTTTTGTAATAAAAAACTTCTACGACTAAGAGGATCATGAACAACTACGAAAAGAATAATGACTAATACACTACTAATTATATATATCCAAAATAAATTAATATTCGAAAGAGTTTGCAAAGATTCGACAATTTATTTGTGCAGATATCGAGCTCTTTTAATAATAAAAAACCGCTGCCCAAGGAATCACTACTTCCACATCCAAATTTTTTATCCAAGTCACTCACAACGAAAAAAATTTGTATGTGGAAATAATTGTTTATGGAACTTTAATAATATAATATTTGAAATCCTCTACCCCAAAAACCCATAAAACGATACCCCACATCGGTAGCGGGGTGGGGGTGGTGATGGGGGGGTAGTGGGGGTGGATGAAGTAAAAAAATATTTTGAGGTTTCTGGTTCTTGTACACACACTAAATCACAATTTTTTTTCATCCCCTTTAATAATGGGGTGGGGGTGGTAATGAGGGTGGCTAATGCCAAAACTTTTTTTGGGACCTTAGCTTCTCTTGTATATACTAAATACCAATTTTATGGACTCTTACCTGCTTGATTTACCTATTTTCCCCAAATTTACCCCAATTTACCCCTCAACCCTTCGACGGAACAAGATTAAAATATAATCTAGTTCTAGATCTCGTTAAAATACATATGTGTACCAAATTTCAAGTCAATATCTCAAACGGTTCCAGAGTAAACGTGCGCACAAAAAAAGTTACAGACAGACAGACCGACAGACAGAAATTTTTTTTCGTTCAAACTTAAAATCTCGACGTTTCGTGACATTCTAAGCCTATTTGAACAATAAAGATTTTTAAAAATTTTTTTGTCGTTACTATACTTCCACTGGATGTGGAAGTAATTAGATTAAAATGTATTAAAAAGCAAAATCTAGCTGTTGCGTGTTACAACTATAAAGTCTTTAAATAAATATTCTCAAGAAGTTAGTGGTCAAATGAGTTAAGGCGTTATCCTACAAGTCACGAGGTCGGCAGTTCGACCCCTGCTCAGCCCGTTTTTTTTTTTTTTTGTTAAAATAATTGCGAAAAAAATTTTGTTTTTTTAAGGGTAATAATTGCTTATAGAACCGATATACGAATATATTTTTTCAAATTTTAGGTCCATTAAATATTGTAGATGACGATATTATATTTTTACGGTTTTTTCTCCAACACGTTTCCTAGGTTTGTATAAGTACCTCAACTATAAAATCTTAAAACAGTTAACTCCTGACTTCCCCCCATATCGCTCATCAAATTTGAGATCAAAATTTTGTTTCGGATTTCAACTATAATTATAGTCTTTAAGTAGGTACTAGCATGTGTAACTTCAGTGGCCGAGTGAGTTAAACCGTTGACTTCCAAATCAGAAGGTTGGACGCGCAGCGGTTCGACCCCTGCCGACGGCAATTGGTAAAGGTAAGTAAAATAAAATGAATTTAATAATTTAATACAATATAATTTGCAGGCAACCCTTGTGAGAAAAAAATTGGAGTGATGGTAAACAATATTAGATAATTAATTAGATATGTTAATGTAAATAAAATATACGGATGGCTAACAAACAAATTCATAGGACAATACTTATTTATGCATTAATTACTTCATTTTTATCAAGTAGACTACTAACTAGTCACGTCATTTTCACGTGCCTTTGCTACCTGGGAAAACATACCTGAAATGTTCTAGGAACATTTAAAAGACTCCACTTTGTAATGTGCACGGCATATTCTATGGTAATGATTTTCATGTTGTGAGAATATTCTCAGAATATTGAAACGTTCCGAGCAAACATTCTGTGCACCTTCTTAGAATATTTCTGTGCTGTGTGGGTTAAAGCCATGGTCTTTGTTCAATATATATGAGTGTTGGTTCATTTAAAAGATGGAAATTGTAGCTTCCTGATGCTTTTTTGTTTTAAACAATACATGCAAAGGATGGATGGGAAAAATATACTTATATATATTATCACGCCCGACCTCAATCGTCGCAATAAACAATATAGAAAAAAAATAAAAGCCCCTTCAAAAAAATTCTTTCTTCATTGAAAACTGTTGAAAAGTATGTACACTTCATGATTATTATGGTTTATTAAGTTGTAGTAACGAGGGTTAAAAAAAAGTACATCTCAAATCATTGTAATTTCCTTGCTTGATGATTTTTTTTTGATAAATATATATATTGGAGGCTGTAACTTGTATATGTATATGTATATTTTTCGAATGTTCAAACACAAAATTGTGTTCTTGTATGCATTTTTTCGAAAATATGATCAATCAGATCATGATAAGAAATTGCGATTTTCACGATCTCATCCTTATAATTATGAAAATATCTTTGATTGTTTTGAATATAAATTCTGGAACTTTTCCAGTACATTAACAAATGTATAAGGAATTCATTGGATATAGCTGAAATGTGGATAGGTGTACGTGTAATAAATACAATACAGTAAAGGCACGTAAAAATTCATGTGAGCGATTCAGCGGCTATGTGGTGTCTGTGTATGCATAATTATCATTATATATTATATCCCTCCATACTCACTATTTATCCTCCTATCTATTAAGAAAAATGTTTAAAACGTGTAATTAGAAAGAGAAAAAGCTTTATTTTACTCGATAGAACAGCTGAGAATTTTTAGAGGTTCCATAGTATACATTTAACCGTGCGCAGAGTGACAAAGTTACTTCACTATTTTTTTCCAGGAATACCGTGGCTTTAGCGATAAATTTTATTACAGTATTTTTTGTTCAGAAACACATGGTCTATCCATCTGTATTTTTTATTTTATCCTACCCTGACTTAATTTCAAAATTTTGAAAAAATGGATAAAAAAAATATTTTTTCACTTTTTTTTTAATGTTCTGCATCCGAGCGAAATGTAAACTTTTCAGGATATAATTCTATACACTTTCACGAACTCTTTAAAAAAAAATTAATCAGTTTGCAAATTTTTGTGGGTTTTACTATAAAATATTCCCTGTCGTCTGGGCTAACTAACACTGTTTTGCATCGTGCAATCAGGTGCTGTACGCTAGCTATTGTTCCTTGACATCTCGCTGTGCCCGTGTCGTAATATGCGTAATAAAATCCGATTTGTTATAAAACATGGATGACGAGACACTAGCTATAGCTTGTTTATTAGCTGTGCCTACTGTTAAAACGAAGAAGACACCAACGCCAAATGAAAACAAGAATTTGGATGAAAGAATGGGTAAGAAATAGATAAAAGTTAGAACTTTCGGACGGTGACAGCCCTCCCAATTAATTTCAATATATATTGACTTTTAGGTATTAAAACAATGTTTCTTAGCTATAAATATTAAATACTTAAAGATCTCTCCAAGATCAAACATGCATCTTATTAAAGAATAGATTTAAAAAAAATTCACTACAAGCTGCGGCTTTAATTATATTTAATTTTTTTATAACTATAAACAAACAAGAACGATTCATTTAAAAACGTTAATAGTTTTATCATCTTATTCACAAATATATCAGTTAAAATGTTAGGTACACAAATGGACATCAACTTTAAAAATACTGCACTCTCTGCCGCTGCAAAATTTTCAAAAAATAGATATTTATTGGAGCCACCGCTATTCTTTAATATTCAATTCACACGTCGCTACTTTTGCACGCAGCATAGAAATATTGCATGCAACAGAACTGCACGCGTTACTTTTAAGGTTGCACAGGTATTCACATGAAGATTCACTTGAACTGCGCAGTATTTAGGATGCATCGCAGCAAAAGTAGCTGGTTCTGACCGTACCTTAAGAAGAATACATTTATGTATTTTTTTTGCAATATTTGCATGATTTTCAAGTATAAGCCTGCCATTTTGAAACCATCATTTTCAGTTTTGAAATTATATCAACATCGTAATAAGTGCTGATCTAAACCCTTGCATGAATTTTTTCGTAATTTTATCATTTAAATTGTTTGAATTATATCAGTTGTAAAATATTTTGTGATAAAATATTTATTTTTTTGATTTTTTCAAAAAAAAAAATTATTTGCACACTTTTTTAATGGGTAAACTTTTAAACTGGTCGTTTTTAAAGTACGTTGCACAAGGTTTCATTGAAATCCCTTCAGTTCAAAGTATTTTCATAATAACGTACTCGATTTGTTTGCTACTCAGGGGTTTATAAAAAAAATCAATCACATCTAATTAAAATTAAAAATTGATGGCCTCAACAAATGTTACGTTGGGTATAACATTTTATCGGACCTTGTATAAAAATTGATGCAACGGAAAATGAAAGGAAATTATAATGTTAAGATCTATCATTAAAAAGAGTTTAGAAAGTGGTTCCCAAAGACTGTGTGCAAAATACTAGCATAATCCAATTAAAGCATTTTCTTAATGCCATTAAAGAAAGCTGGATCATTTTTCAAACGGGCCTGCAGCAGTAACCCACCATGTCAAAAATTTCCTTAATTAAACTTAGTGAGTTCGGACAGTAACTTTTTTTCACGTCGGTCCTTTATTAATTTCCTAATTAGTTTCGGAGTTGCGCTTTTCTGAAAGCTTTTGCGAACAGTTTAAAAAAGTAAAATAAATTGAACAAGAGCTAACCTGATTTCCTGAAAATGCTTTTATGTACCACGTCATACTGTAGCGACTATTTCGCAAACTTCAACTTGCTGCTCCCTCGTCTACATACACATAATAGAACTTAACTTAACCTGCAAAGTTACGAGCAGCGGCACAGGTAACATAAAATAGTCTCATAAACGGGGTTGGCCTGAGACGCAAGAAGTTACGAATCGAACGGCCGTTTGGGGATTGAGAATATGATATTCTATCTAATCACCGAAGGAGCTCGTAATGACATATTCTTTAGAACATTCTGAGACAAAAACCTCAATACAATTATGTCGAGCCTCCAACCGTTTCCGAATTAGTAGACTAGTAGATGGTGACAGAAAATCAGAACTGATAGCCTACCGTCTGCAAGTAATTTAGTCAATATTATGTATACAATAAAGCTCAATTTTTGGTACTTTCAAGGTTTACCCGCATGCACGGGATGTAGGAAACGATTTCCGGTTTGCATAAAAAAAACAATGTTTTCAACTGATACACTACCGTCTGCAAAGTTCATAATTCGAAATTAAAGAAATAAAAATAAGTCGGAAGCGCTTTTGCAGACAGCTCTGTCATGCACCAAACCTTATACAGGGTAGGTACTCCAAAATGTATCAAATTTTAGTAAAAAAAAAAAAATGATAATTTACCGTCTGCAAACAATACAAAATTATGATTCTGGTTCATGAAGACGAGTAGGGGAAAGTGGCAGACGTTTACGATTTGCACATCACCATATCGTGCGCATGTCAACTCGTTATTTTTTTAAAATCTTTGAACAATTGTTTACCGTTTAATTATAGTTTTATTAGAAAATTTAGGTTGCAAAACTATTGTAAACAATGTTTGCAGACGAATCCAATATGCACGGTTGTCCATTGAATTCTATAAACTTGTAAGAAAACATTTACCGATTATTAACTGTCTGCAACTTGGTACAAAGAAAGGTTATTGATTCGATTACGCAATTATTTAATTTGCAGACAATGCGCACATGCACGAAAACCACAATGTAGTGTCAAAATTTTGCGAAATCTGTTTGATATCCTCCTACCGCGATATGTACCAAAAACCTAAAATCTATACCGTCTGCAACTTGGTACAAAGAAAGATTACTGGCTTAAATAAGCACTTATTCAATTTACAGACAATGCCCACATGCACGAGAGCCACAATAGAGTTAAAACTCGAATTCCGTTTGATATCTCTATATATGGCTCTCATGCATGTGCGCATTGTCTGCAAATTAAACAATTGCGTATTTAAACCATAAACCAGTAATTTTTCTTTGTGCCAAGTTGCAGACGGTTGATAGTTGTTTTTTGGTAGATACCGCGAACGGAAAGGTATCAAACGCATTTAGCCAAATTTTGACACTTTATTGTGACTCTCGTGCATGTGCGCATTGTCTGCAAACTAAATAATTGCATATTTGAATCAATAATCTTTCTTTTTACCAAGTTGCAGACAGTAAATAATTGGTAAAAGTTCCTCCCATTTTTTTACACAAATACGTTCGGCGGCAAGTGCTTTGTACACATTTAATCTATCTGCAAATAATTCTTTATCGAAGCTCTATTTTTAAATATTTTTTTTCTTTTTAGCTGCAGACGGTAAACAATTGTTCAAAGTTGTAAAAAAAAAAATAACAGGTTCACATGCGCACGATATGGTGGCCTGCATATCGTAAACGTCTGCACCTTTCCCTTACTCGTCTTCATGAACCGGAATCATCATTTTGTACTGTTTGCAGATGGTAAATTATAATTTTTTTTTTACTAAAATTTGATAAATTTTGGAGTACCCTGTATTAGGTTTGGCGCATGACAGAACTGTCTGCAAAAGCGCTTCCGACATATTTTTATTCCTTTAATTTCGAATTATGAACTTTGCAGACGGTAATTTATTAGTTGAAAACATTGTTTTTTTTATGCAAACCGGATATCGTTTCCTACATCCCGTGCATGCGGGCAAACCTTGAAAGTACCAAAAATTGAGCTTTATTGTATACATAATACTGACTAAATTACTTGCAGACGGTAGGCTATCAGTTCTGATTTTCTGTCACCATCTACACTAGTCTATAGACCCTATTGAAGTTTCTGTAAATGTAGGCGCAGTAATCAAAATGAATTATGACAACCGTACTGAATTTATTAGTAATATCTGTCAGTCGCGTACATTTGCTATTATTAAGTTTTTCGATATCAAAATTAATTACACTTCAGAAGAAAACTGCGAAGTGATAATAATTTATGGTGAATGTGAACGTAATTCTGAAACTGCTGCGCGAGAATACGCGTTTCGGTTTCCAGAAAGAAGATATCCGAATGGAAATGTTTTTTTAAGACTGATAAATCGTGCAAGAAACACAGGTACTTTGGTTCCTTCGTATAAAAATGTAGCTGGTCACCCACGAATGGCACGAACCCCGGCAAATGAAGATGCTGTGGTCATGCAATTGAAGTAGAACCAACGGATTCTGTACGTAGCGCGAATGTTGAATATTTCAAGAAGCTCAACAAAAAGAATTTTGAAGGACGTCAGATATCATGCCTATCATTATGCGCGTGTACAAAATCTTATGCCGCAAGATTACCAGGCCCGTATTGATTTCTGCACTTAGATTTTAGAACAGGAACGAATAGATCCAAAGGACCTCGCACACCATATAGGGGGATTTCTGCCTTCAGTCAAATTTAATTTAACCCACGTAAAAATGTTCTTTTGAACCCCCTGAACTAATGTTCAAATGCAGCTAAGTCCGAAAAGGTCTTCGTTTCGAGATATGGAGCCCTAAAGATCGTTCCAAATCCAAAATCGCTCAAAGTTACCTTGTCTTAATGACTACTCTATTGCTGTTTCCATAGAAATCAATAGTAAAACAACGAAATATTAAGTTTTATTTCACACTTTTTTATTTATTTTATACTTGTCAATAATGACATTGTTTTGATTCATTGAATTTCCTACTATGCAAGAACGAGTGTATTATTTTTTCTTAATATCGGCATTTTTTGAGTACGTGGACACGAATTACTGATCGAAATTGTTTAGGTAAGATTACCACAGAAAATTCCATAATCATAGTTCAAATAAAAATCAAAGGACCTGATTAAATTGCCCATTTAATGGGCATTTAGAATAAAAAACATGATAGGTACACTCTGAAAGTTCAGATAAAAAAAGAACAATTCTAATTCTAGGAAGCTCGGAGAACAATAATTCATCATAAGATTTTGAGCCACAGAACTTTTCATTTCGTATAAAAAGAATCGCGTAGTTGCTCCTAGTAGACCATAATAAATGGCAGTTAACACGACTTTCTTTCAGAATCATGGCGAATAGGATAAATTGTTATGTTTGTGTTGAGAGACATCCACCTCGGTTCATGCCACGTCTTATAAATATGAATGAAAATAGACGAAAAATCGCAGTTCGAAGAAGTAATTTTAGGCGGCCGCCAGAAGATATTCAGGAAGACGATCGGATTTGCGTTAATTGCAATATTTCAATTTTGGAAGAGATAGATACTATTCCCCAAGATCCAAATTGCAAGCAATTATAAATAAATACAAGGCAAAAATATACATGGAGGAAGCAAATGCCGACCTCGCACAAGAGATTCTAAGAAAAGCAGAAGAACCTAATGTTATGCAAGCAAGGATTGAAGGAGATCCAATGTATAAAAATGTAAGACACGCAAATTGGCGAAAATTGAACGAGAACCACGCTCCTTTTTTTCCGATTCTGAGTTTGGAATTTCTGCCAGAGTTGACGGTTGAAGTGTACTAAGTGAATCTGGCACCTGCTTATGTTCAAGATAAATTAGAAAGAGAGGGCACAGCAGAATTTCAGTTTGATGAACTCATAGAAGAAGAAGGTTTTATGAGAGTTCGAGTATATTCGCGGTTTCGACGTGATACAAAATACCAACTGTGGGTTGCTTACTCATTCAATCAAGAAAATGATCAAGTCATTAGAGATCAAGAAAAAATCCTGGCATATTATTGCACTCGCAAAACGATTGCGAGAACAGTTGGTATGTGCGCACACGTAACGACCGTGTTATGGCTCTTAGGTTATGCAAGGCATCAAGAACTGGTCAAATATCCAAATACGTTGCTTTTAGATAATATTATTGATGCTGGACATAGACCACCACAGGCACTAGAACTTCCAGTTGCATAAAAATCAGAAATACATTGTATCTTTGAAAAAATGCGAACCGCGCCGAATCGCCCTCGATTTTGGCTGTATCTCAAGGGCTGGAACTAGAATAAAAACGATTTTAACAGAAGTTTTTTATTTAAAAAAAAAGTATCACAACTTTATTCTTGAATTAAAAAAACTGCAGCGAAGACCCACGGTGTCATTAACACGAGTAAGAAATATGGTGTTATTTAAGAATTAATTATGCAGTTCTGAATTTCCATAAAATCAAAGCCAACTATAATTTAATTTTTTCAATTTTAAAACTTATTTGGAACGATCTTTAGGGCTCCATATCTCGAAACGAAGACCTTTTTGGACCTGGCTGCACTTGAACATTTGTTCAGGGGATTCAAAAGAACATTTTTACGTGGGTTAGATTAAATTTGACTGGAGGCAGAAATTCCCCTATATGGTGTGCGGGGTCCTTTGTTGCTTAAGGTACTTTTCACCGACGAATTCAATTTCTCGCGTGAAGGAATCTTTAATACACATATATTTCATATGTCATATTTTAGCCAATGAAAATCCACACCTTCAGACCCAGAAGTTTTCAGGATAGGTTCAGTGTAAATTTATGGGCGGGTATTTTTGGGAATTCTTTGGTAAGTAAACGATTAAGAAAAAAGGTAGGTATTGTTAAAATTGTTTCTACAGATTGGACCCTTTGAACTTCCTGCTAGCTTGAACGGACAAACCTACGGGACGCTTTTAACCGAAGACCTACCGGAATTGTTGGAAGATGTGCCATTATCATAACGCCGTAACATTGGTTTCAACTCGATGGTGCTCTACCACATTATGCATTGCACGAAAGAGGAATTATTAAACAAACCGTATCAAAATAAGTGGATAGGACGTGGTGGCCCTATAAACTTGCCTGCCCGATCGCCTGACTTAAACCCATTGGACTATTTTCTTTGGGGTTATTTAAAACAACCTGTTTACAGTAAGGAGGTTACTCATACCCTAGACGATCTAGAGAACAAAATAACCGAAGTATTAACGACGGTTATACTGAAAATGGTGCAAAGAGTTATGTAGGATTTAAATAGACGCGTAGGTCTTTGTTTGCAAATGAAAGGGGGCCATTTTGAACATTTAACTCACTAATTAAAGCTCTTTTAGTTATGTCTAAAATATCATTTTGTCTTAATTCATTTTGTTTACAGCGCCTATTTACAAATTTAATAAATCGTTAGCCTCACATAGGGAACTTTTTTTTGCGAAACTTCAATAGAGCCTAGCTCGAAAACGGTTGGAGACTCGACATAATTGTATTAAGGTTTTTGTCTCAGAATGTTGTAAAGAATCTGTAGGTACGAGCTTCTCCGGTGATTTTGGGACACTGTATATGACTTCCCATCATTCTTCTGTGACACATGGATGTGTCATCTGATTCGATTTCTGTCGAATTCCTTGATCTGCCACGACTTCTGCATGGTTTTGGCTTTTTCAAGTTGTCCTCGATCTGCCTCTTCCTTCGTATCCTTAGGAGTTCCAGTGAAGTGCTCTTCTGGCTACATATTCAGTTGGTCGGCGAAGCGTACGATCCAGATATCCCAACTTCCTCTTCCGAATCTCCAGTTCAATTGGCTTCTGGTTAGTTCTATGCCATAAGTTTCCGTTTGATATCCGGTTCGACCAGAAAATACGCATAATTATGCGCAAACATCGGCTGACGAAGACTTGTAGCTGCTGTAGAATTGATTTGATCGCAACCGTAGAGTAACACCGACTTGACGTTAGTGTTGAATGTTCTCAGCTTGGTGTTCTTGGAACAGGCGCCTGCGTTCCATAGGTTTTTGAACATTCCGAATCCTTTTCTGGCCATCATTATTCTTTGTTTGATGTCTTTATCTGCGCTCCCATTGTGATCTATAATGCTTTCGAGGTAGACGAATTTGCTCACTTGTTCAATTAGATGTTCACCAAGAAACAAGTTTTCTTCGTTGTTGGTTCCAATGCGTATTTCTTTCATTTTGATTTTAATGATTTTGAGCAGAACTTTTGTGCCTCATTTTCCAGATATTTTACTTTAGTTTTTATGTCTAGGCATGTGGGCTAGCAAGGGTATGTCATTTGCGTAATCCAGATCTTCTAAAATGTCGGCGAAGCCCCCCATCTTACGCCTCTTTGCACGTCGCACAGTGGTCAAAATGCCCGTAAACGTGGCGAAAACTCTTAGATGTATTTCAGTTTTGCTGGCAATTGATTAAAAAAATGGGGAATCTGCTGGGGTTTTCGACGTTGCTGACTTCGAATTTCATATTATTTAAAAGAAAACAAAATGGTGGATCCAATATGGCCAACTTTCTTTTATTAAACAATTAGAATTTGATATTATTTTTTAAGAAAACAAAATGGCGGATCCAATACGGCCGACTTTTCCGTTAAAAAATAAGTTTCTTCTACTGAAAGACATTGTGTAGGGGTTTCCGCGATCGCCAATTTCGAATTTGATATTATTTAAAAGGAAAATAAAATGGCCTGCCTATCCAATAAGGCCGACTTTTTTATTAAGGAATTAGTTTTCTAGCCGAAAGTCAGTGTATAGGGGTTTCCGAGGTCGCTGATTTCGAATTTGATATATATTATATGTATAAAACATAGAAATGATTAATTTAACAATGCAAAGCATCGATAATGAAAGTGATTCTTCTTCCGACGACGAGTAGCAGTTGCAATAAAATTGTACGAAAATAATATTTTTTGTTGTGTATTCATCTTTCCGTTCCATCTTTTATAAACAAATAATTTTTTAAGATAAATGTATGTCAAATTCGAAATCAGCTATCTCGAAAACCTCTCCCTATACACTGATTTTCAGCTGAAAAAACTAAACTTTTAATAAAAAAGTCGAACGTATTGGATCCGTTTTTTTTTAATAATAATATCAAATTCGAAATCAGCGATCTCGGAAACCTCTATACACTGACTTTCGGCTGAAAAAACTAACTTTTTAATGAAAAAATAGTCGGTCATATTGGATCCGTCATTTTCTTTTTTTAAATAATATCATAAAAAAATGGGGAATCTGCTGGAAGTTAATTTTTACAGCCGTCATGAAGGGGTCTGTAATGAGGACAGGGTGGGAAACCGTAGGAAAATTAACTTATTACTTTTTTTGTACTTCTTGGAGCAGAAACGAAAAAAATTTCATATTTTACATGCTAAGTTTGATTATTAATAAATTAATTTTAATAAATTTGAAGTACACAGTTAAAATATAATTACTCTCATGAACAGAATTCGTTTTTCAAAATCAAATTTGGACAACTGCAAAACACACAATAAACATTTGAAGGGAGCGTTATTACTTCCACATCCAGTGGAAGTATAGTAACGACAAAAAAAAAAATTAAAAATTTTTATTGTTCAAGTAGGCTTAGAATGTCATGAAACGTCGAGATTTTAAGTTTGAGCGAAAAAAATTCTGTCTGTCTGTCTGTACCTTTTCTTGTGCACACATTTACTCAGGAACCGTTTGAGATATTAACTTGAAATTTGGTACACATATGTACTTTAACGAGATCTAGAACTAGATTATATTTTCATCTTGTTCCGTCGAACGGTTGGGGGGTAAATTGGGGTAAATTTGGGGTAAATAGGTAAATCAAGCAGGTAAGAGTCCATAAAATTGGTATTTAGTATATATATTAGAGAAGCTAAGGTCTCAAAAAAAAATTTGGCATTAGCTACCCCCATTATTAAAGGGGATGAAAAAAAAAATGTGATTTAGTGTGTGTACAAGAACCAGAAACCTCAAAATATTTTTTACTTCATCAACCCCCACTACCATCCCCTATCGCCACCCCCACCCTACTACCGATGTGGGGTATCGTTTTATGGGTTTTTGAGGTAAAGGATTTCAAATATTATATTATTAAAGTTCCATAAACAATTATTTCCACATACAAAATTTTTTCGTTGTGAGTGACTTGGATAGAAAATCTGGATGTGAAAGTAGTGATTCCTTGGGCAGCGGTTTTTTCACGAAGCGAGCGCTCAAAATGTATCATGATCGACGTTCGATTTTACAATGGATTCTTGGGTACATACACGTGGGCCTCACAAACAGCCACATCATATAGTAGACATACCACCCGAAGTATCTAGGGCATAAAAAGTCCCTAAATCGAAATGTCAATTTAGGGACATTTGGCCACGTTTTCGAGCATTTTAACCACTGTGCGTCGTTTACTTTTCTCTTAACCTCGTCGAGGACAATGTTTAATAGAAGTGGTGTGGTGACAGAATGCATCCCTGCTTTACTGGTATGGCCATACTAGTTTTCACCCTGTGGATGACACGGTATTTAAAGTTGTCTAATATCTAATGTAGAACCGAAGAACAACAATCAAGAACCGCATATAACAAATTTCGTAAACAAAATTTAAAATAAAATATATAATAGTAACAGTCTTTATCTTATGCTAAGGAAAGGCAGGAAAAAATTAATTTATATGTTTACAATATTAAAAATGCTTTTTTATTAAAAACCAATGACTAACGCGATTGAAGAAAAAAGGTATAAACGGGAAAGGGCGTGCACTTGGCTAGACCTCAATTAAAAAACGTTAATTTTTTTCATTAAATCGCTCTTTCTGGTTACATTGTCAATAATTTTCGAATTTGAAGGATATCCTTTTCGCATAAATACCAGTAAGTTTTTTTGAGAAATTTGACAGGTGATTTTTTTATGAATGTCAAAGTCGACATGAGACTTGTTCGAGGAAAAGCGTACGAAGGTACTGTTAATTAAAAAAAAATTAAAATTTTTAGAAATCTCAACAAAAAATAAAATTATCGGAATTTTAAAATATTTCTTCCAAGAAAATAATGATTGTTATAGTATTCGAGGTTGTTTATTAAGAATTTGTAAAAGTGAAACTTTTTATAATTAACTTGAAGATACCAGAAGCTCCAAAAAGCAAAATAAATGAAAGAAACGTTAAATAATACAAATACATCCATTTTTTTATAGAATATAATGTATTAACAACTTACGCTACACACTAATTATTATAAATTTTAATTACATAAATAATTATAAATTTTTATTACAAGGATAATCATGTAAACTAATTGCCTCCGACGTTTTCGTTTTCAATGTCATTCATTAATATCATTGGTGGAGCATTTAAGCAGCTAACTTCTCCACATAGTAAAAATGCTATAGACCAATTTGAGCCACTTTTTTTTCATCCATAAGCAGAGCCACATCCAGTTTTACATGAACAAAAAATCATTTTCAATAAATTTTCAGAAGCCTAACTAAAACCAGTGAATTTTCTTTTTCTTGCCCTCCACATTCTTTTGGCAACTAATCATGTCCCATCTACAACTGTACTTGTAAATACAATCTTTTTATATATCCTGAACTAGCATTGAGTGTAGGTACCAATGAAGCCAAGTTGAATAAAAATAAAAATTAAAATTCCCCAAGAAAGTTCCTTGCAAACGCAATGACAAAAGCAGATTCATCGAATTGTTAAGGAAGAAACTAGCTGATAACAATATTTTCTCGTATCAAGCAGGTGATGCTGATTCATTAATCATGCAAACGGCAATTAATATTGAATCAAAAAATGTAGTTGTGGATGATATTGATGTCAGTTTTATTAGCAGCTTTAACACCTCCTCATAGAGAAATATATTTTCTCAAACCAGCAAAAGGCACGGTATCCGCAAAAATGTATTCTAATAAAGCCTTGAACAATCATTACCAGTGTGTTTCTAAGAAGCATATATATTGTTTTTATATGCATTAACTGGATGTGATACAACTTCAGCGTTTTACAAAAAGGGTAAAAATAAATTTGCTAAATTATTCGAAAATCGTACAGATTTACAAGATGCTTCTATTATATTTACTGATGAAAATGCTGACGTCACTAATATTTTGCAATCGGGTATTTTATGCATTTTCGCATTACATGGTGTTCCTAGAAATAGAAAAAAATATATAAATAATTTTCGATACCAATCGTTTCTTAAAGCTACAAGTAAAAATATCTATGTCAGCTTGGCTTCATTGATATCTACTCTCAATGCTAGTTCAGAACATATAAAAAGAGTGTATTTACAAGTACAGTTGTAGATGGGACATGATTAGTTGCAAAAGAATGGGAATGGAAAGAAAAAGATAATTCACTAGTACCAGTTACAATGAACCAACCACCAGCTTCTGAAAATTTATTGAAGATGATTTTTTGTTCATGTAAAACTGGATGTGGCTCTAAACTGTTCTATAGCATTTTTACTATGTGAAGGAGTTAGCTGCTTAAATACTCCACCAATGATATTAATGAATGACATCGTAAACGAAAATATCAGAGACAATTAGTTTACATGATTATCCTTGTAATAACAATATATAATTATTCATGTAATTAAAATTTATTATAATTATTATTTAGCATAAGTTGTTAATAAATTATTTTCTATAAAAAATTGATCTATTTATTATTTAATGTTTCTTTAATTTATTTCGCTTTTCGGAGCTTCTGCCATTTTCAAATTAATTTTGAAAAGTTCAATTCTTTTACAAATTCTTTATAAACAACTTCGAAAACTATAACAATCATTATTTTTTTTATCTATTTATTTAACGTCGGCCTATTTCCGCTACCAGGGCCTATCACCGACGCCAGGAGACGAGCTACCCCCAACATGGAAATTTTGCCGAACCTCTTCTCGTAAGAAGAGTAGGGATCTTTTACTTGCCTAACATTTAATAGACAAGGGACCGCCTGCTTTACATCCCCTCCGAA
The DNA here is from genome assembly GCA_936432065.2 of Rutpela maculata. Taxonomy (NCBI): domain Eukaryota; kingdom Metazoa; phylum Arthropoda; class Insecta; order Coleoptera; family Cerambycidae; genus Rutpela; species Rutpela maculata. Next base: position 36,420,166 of record OW386285.2, on the reverse strand, counting down.
GGATGGTATATCCACTACGTAATCCTCGTCTTGAAATTACATAGGTTCCGCGTATACACTTATATACAAGCCGTTAGAAAGTGGGACGAGATCGCTGTGTTTCCCAAGATGGGTCACCCATCCAAATACTAACCGCGCTACACGTTGCTTCACTGGAGTATCGAGGATACATACACAGTGAAGACGCATCTACGCTCGCCCCAATCATTATTTTCTTAAAATAAATATTTAAAAATTCCGATAATTGTATTTTTCGTTGAGATTTCTAAAAATTTTTAATTTTTTTTTAAATTTACGGATTTTGGAAATTGCGGTTATTTTCAACTTTTTAGTTTATGGCATTTAATTAGAAATACAAAAAAAAATCATTCAAATCAATTCATTATTGCTGTGTTGCGTCATTTTTCATTTATGACTAATTGCATTGGACTATGTGTCCAAAATTGACTTTAATGCGTCAAAATACTATAGAAAAGTTAGGTTAGAACCTTAGGACAAGACCTTTTTTGTAGACCTGTGTTACTTTTTTTAATGAGGAGATGATCATTAGACCGGCCCACTGAGAATTCTCCCGACACTCCCTATATGGCTAGGCCGAGCCTGTTCGTAAAATGGCCCCGTAGGTAAATTCACGGTAATTATAATCAGGCACCTACATTTTAAGTGAGTCGAACGGTTGCTGCCGTAGAAACGATTTGACTATAGTAAATTAACAACTTTGCAATGCATTCTTTGCTTTGTAAAGTAATTGAAATTTAAAATTATGAGCTAAAATTACGTTTAAATTGCTCAATTTGGTGGGCTCTACGATTGAAATTGCCGCATCAAGTGAAATTGTTTTGTAAAGTGCTAGAGTGAAATGTAGAATATTTTATTAGATTGGCTTTCAAATATATCTTTATAAGTTCGAAATAGACTGCTCCTTAAAAATAACGAATTAGGTGCAGTTTTGTAACGAAAATGTTAAAATGTGACGGCCGCTAAATTGCACACCTCGCTGGGTGTATGCTCTAATCTCGCACAGCGCGCCAGCACTGTTTCTCCGATAAAAACATTTTTTAATTTGTTAATTATGAGAGGAAACGATTTCAAATATAGCTTTTTAGGAAAGGAAGATTCTGCAGTTAGTTATTATGTGGAAATGTGCGTCCAGTTTGTAAAAAATAATTTTGCAAAATTAGAGATTGTTTTGTTATGATGGCATATGTTCCTTAAATCTAGTTTCAAAATTTCTTCCAGTCTGGTGTACGTAATAGCTATTGCATTCTGAAGATTTAAGCTTGTGTACCTCGATTTTTTAAATTTTGGCGTTTTATCTTTAGAGTTAAACAATATATTTAATAGTCTTTGAGACTTCAGCATTAATATGAAATAGAATTTGAGATATTTTGTCAGATATTGGCCCGAAGTATGTAAGAGAGTATTTTAAGTTTTCTCTTTCATGTCCCGTATATATTTGCCGAAGTGTTAAAATTTTCTTTTTCTTGTTTATGAGACCGTTAATTGTTAATTGTTGTTAAAACCACTGTTTAATCCAATCTCTTTTACTGTATTAAGCTCCTTTTACTTCCACATCAAGTGGAAGTATAGTAACGACAAAAAATTTTTTTTTAATTTTTATTGTTCAAATGGGCTTAGAATGTCATGAAACGTCGAGATTTTAAGTTTGAGCGAAAAAAAATTTTCTCTCTGTCTGTAACTTTTTTTTGTGGGCACGTTTACTCTGGAACCGTTTGAGATATTGACTTGAAATTTGGTACACATATGTACTTTAACGAGATCTAGAACTAGATTATATTTTCATTTGGGGGTAAATAGGTAGATCAAGCAGGTAAGAGTCCATAAAATTGGTATTTAGTGTATACAAGAGAAGTTAAGGTTTCAAAAAAAATTTGGCATTAGCCACCCCCATTACCATCCCCACCCCATTATTAAAGGGGATGAAAAAAATGTGATTTAGTGTGTGTACAAGAACCAGAAACCTCAAAATATTCTTTTACTTCTAGAGGATTTCAAATATTATATTATTAAAGTTCCATAAACAATTATTTCCACATACGAAATTTTTTCGTTGAGTGACTTGGATAGAAGTAGTGATTCCTTGAGCAGCGGTTTTTTAGATCTGTTTCACTTAAAGGACTAGAGAAGGCTCTATGAATCATTGATCTAAACGCTGATAATTTATGTGATTTTGGGTGTGTTGAGTTATGGGGGACTATAGTATCTGGAAAAGTAGGTTTTCTAAAAATGTCAAATCTGAGTTTTTGATTCTGTCTTGAAATTATTGTCTAGGACCGTGAACTTGATCTTTGAATGTATGTTGTTTACACATTGCAACGTATCATTTGAATTTTGATAATGTTCTTTGAAACAAAATAATATATCTCTTTTATCCCTCTGGTTTGCAAACGATCTTCCTGATAACATCTCCAATGGAAAAGTTGTAATGTTTGCAGATGACACATGCATACTTCTATCATCACATGACCAATTATTCCTATAAAATGAGGCCAGATTTATTTTAACCGAATTTGAGAAATGGATAAACAAGAATCGATCAATATTAAATCCACATAAAACAATTATCATTAACTTTTATAACAGGAAACCAATATCAACATCGTTCTCTTTCACAAACGGCCAAGAAAATGTTACAATGTCAGATAATATTAAATACCTTGGCACTTATGTCGATAAAAATTAAGCTGGGATAGTAATATCCATCAGATATCAAAAAAACTAAACTCTTGCTATTTTGCTTTGCTTAATCTGAAGAGATCAAGGCACCAATAAATGTCTATTACGTCCTAGGCTACAGTCATATAAGTTACATCACCTTGAGGGGTTTAGGTAGCAATGCAGATAGAATCCTCTTATCTCAGAGAAGAATCATTAGACCTATATTTAACCTAAAACCTAGGGATTCAGGCAAACTATTCGGGCAAAACATATTTTAAAGAATTTTCATTGGTTACTGTCCCATGTATGTTTATATTAAAAACTATTATGTATGTCAAAAAGAATCTACATCAGTTTAAAAGAACTAACGACATGCATGATTATTCCACATGTAATGGCACTCTACTTAAGATATACAAGCACAAAACATCTTTGGTCGAAAAAAGCCCAAACTATATAGGCATTAAATTATTCAAAAAATTACCAAAAGGAATTCGTGCTAAACAAAGTTACACCGCATTTAAATCGGTGCGGCGCGGCGGTAAAAAATATATTATTAAGTAAGTGCTATCACAGTTTAAAGGAATGTTTTGACGATAGTTTATAAAATATAATGTGCTTGTATTCTGTGCTTTTATACTTTATAGGTTGATGATGATATATTATTATATGTGTAAGTCTAAATATGTTATGCATATATTAAGTAAGTGTAGTGAAGTATTAAGTAAGTTACAGTATAAAGAAATACTTTGACAAATTAATTTAAAAAATATGATGTGCTTGTTTACTGTGTTTTTATAGTTATAAGTTTGTAAAATATATGTGTCGAAATGTTTTATATATACAAAGTGTTATATATTGTAGGTATATTTATGTGTGGCGTATATTATCTATCTAAATAGTGCACAAGACCAATTAAGATGATTATGATTATGATTATCATTATGATTATGAATAAATCATCTACGTATCATCAGAACACAATATTCGTTAAATATTGTATTTTAAAGCATTTTTCTTCGAAATCTGACATAATGACTTAGTGGGGAACCCATCCATCTTTCTGTTCATAAAACTGGTGGTTAAATTGAAAGTAGTTTTCATTTGTACATAATTCAAAAAGTTGTGTGACTTGATTCTGTGTTACAGGGTTGATATTATTCTCCTGCATGATATTACCTATGATATTGAGATCCTTAAGACCAATAGTTTCTTTTTTAAACAGCCCGTTACGAGAACTAGCGGTTAAATTAAATAGTATTTTTAAAGACCTCACTCAATAGTAGTTCACTTCAGTATAAAAGATTCTGTACGACTTGCCAAGAAGCTAAAAGATACCTCAATACCCGAAAATTCGTTTCTTGTATCCTTCGATGACACTAATATGTTTTCTGACATTCCTAACAAAGAATGTCTCGATATCATACATAAAATTATTTGGGAGAATAATATCATTTTTTCTTAATTGACATTATAGTGTGATGGAAAACAGTTTCCTGCCACCTTCATTGTAGACCGGCGTACTCCTATCATTAACATAAATATGTAATCAAATAAAGTAAATTGACAAAAATGTTTTTTTTGCCAGTACTTTATTACTAGAAATTGTTAAAAACAACGTGTGCTGTCGGCCATTCGAAGGGACGTGGGCAGGAGCAAAAAAAGTCCTGCAGGCGCACCAGCGGGATAACACTCCCGTTGGGTGCGCCTGCAGGAATCGATTTTGTGAAAACACAGATTAAATATAGTACAAAAAATAAGACACTAATCTTTCAAAAAAGGGTGTCGTTGGCTCCCGTACTATAGTAGATAATTCATGTTTAAATATGATTCACATAATAATTTCTTCAGTCTCCAATTGTCACTCCTTCATTGTTGGTAAATCGTATGTAACAAAAAATAACCCATAAATTTAAAAAACTAATAATTTGATCAATGAACTAATGTTGTACTCTTAGTAGTTTTTGGATAAAAAGGGACGTGTTATTTTGGTTTTACCAACGAATATCAACTGCCGTTAACACGTTCGCTGCTGATGGGATTTTGTTGGGTATCGCCAGGTGCTGAGTAGATTTTTTTCTATTGCCAAAACTTTTCATAATAATCCAATTCGACATAGAAAATGTAAATTTTTGTAAATTTTGTATTAAAAGTAAAGAAGAAGAAAACGCCATATGGCGACACTAGCATTGTTGAAAAAATTTTCTCCGCAATGCTGATGTCGCCATATGGCGTCGCACATTTAAAGGGTAGGTTTTGCCAATTTATAAATAAAAATGCTTCCATCTGTATTAAAACTTTATATAAACAAATTAAACTAGGTGCATAAAAATGGATAAAAATAATGAATTACAAAATTTTAGGAATAATAAAAAATAAAGAATTACAAAATTTTAGGAATGAAATGATTCAAAACATCCCACGCAAAAATACATGGTATCTTTTCTGATCCCGTTCGATGCACAGTATTTGCAGCGGCGCCTACTTCCCCTACTTTGATTCAAACTATATCAACTTGTGGGGTAATGTGATGCATTTACGTTTCTTGGGGGTGGCGGTTTGGGGGGCAATAAGTGTTCCGGAACATTTAGTCTAAAGTCATGTAAGGACATTTTTGAACGTGTATATTACTTATACAATGAATGGGCGTTCAAAAACAATAATTGAAATATATGTATTCCTAATTTCATATACCAGCGAACAGTTTTTCGGGAACGGGGATAGTAGGACATAATTTGATCCTGATGATCAATTTCGTCCATGTATTTATTGTAATTGTATATTGCTTTAGGTTTTAATTTTTCCTTACCTCTCTTGTTTGTATATTCTACCATTTCATCTGGAAATTCAGTGGTAATAAACGCCACATCTCTTTTATCCGTCCACTTGCCAGCCATAGCTACATTTTCAATCTCCTTTTTTTAATTTGCAAGTTTTTACCGTGACTGGATTATTTTTCAAATTGACACGCAATGTTCCCCTGCAATATGTTTTGTTTTCCAATAATTGTTTGGCAAGATCAAAGCTGTTATAAAAATTATCCATAAATACCGAGTGACCAGAATTAAGTTTTTCTTGCAGTAAATGCAACACTACATTTGCAGCATGACCCTTCCACCCATGTCATCTATCACTCCTGTGTATACCGCAAATTTTAAGATAATTCCATCACAGTCAATTTTATACCATGCTTATGGCGTTTATTTTTAATAAAAATCAATCGACCTCGCCAAAGAATCATTGATTCGTCTATCGCTAAATTTTTTTCTGAGTAGTATATGCTGTTCATTTTGTTATTAAAATAATTAATCATACTCCTTATTTTAAATAAACGATCGGGAGGATTTGGTTCACCTATACTGGGATTACGCACAAAATGAAGCCACTGAAAAATCAACAGGAACCTATCTCTACTCATTTGTTCTGCAAAACATTTCAGTCCGAACAGGCGATGTGTCATCGAGTAATCCTGCATCCGATTCAAAGTAATTGTACCCATATGTAGAAGCAAACCAAGAAAATGCGTAGCTCATCCACTGGTATGTCTTTCCATTGCGATATCCTGGCATGTTCACGTTCACCTTTATTCAATAAAATATTCGTCGCATATTCATTAGTTTCTGTCACAATCAGCTTCAGAAACTGATCGTCCACCAACAAATTAAAATAATCGATTGGTCTGTTTCGCAAAATAAAGAAAAAAAACTGCGAAAGTTTCTCACTAATGATGGGTTATTTATAATCGCTTTAGAAAGTTTTTCATTTCGATAATGCAACTACCTGGAAATCTTAGGGAGTTTCTTTGTGTCCTAATACAGGAAAGAATTATTTATCTGCAGGCAGTACCAAAGTTCTCCTTTTTTTTGTGAACGGAAGTTGTTGTTCGGCAGTACTAGACCAATTTACTGGTGGCGTCAGTGGGGGATGAGTACGTGCCAACGGTAGATATTGGATCACCTCCTGAAATCATCATCCTAACCTTCTTGTTCTATTCGTTCATCATCTTCCGACTCATACACCGCCCCGGAATACTCCAGATCTGAGTCGTCAGTACTGTAGAGGTCATCCAAATCTTCATCCGAGTCGTATAAATAAGCTTCTAATTGTTCTTCAGTAAGAAAATCTCTGACAGCTTTGGGGGTCCTCCTAGGCCTTTTAGTCGCTGAAGGGCCTGCCTGGCTATCACTCATGGCTGGAGGCTAACTAAGTCGCACTGGGTATGAAAATAACCTTCACAACACTTTAACTGCACGCTGATTCGATTACACGCATCCCCCGGCAATGCCGAATACAGACTGAGCAATAGAATAGAATATTCACGTGACCAGATCGCCATATGGCGACACCAGCACTGTGCAATATACTACTGCGTCGCCATATGGCGACATCAGCAGTGAACGTGTTTTAAAATGCTATTTTGACATTTGCTGCACCGCAACGTTAATTTTTGAAACTCGTGTATAATAAATTGATATTCGCTTTGCTATAACGAAATTTCATTTCAGTTAAGGCAAAAACATTATATTGGAACATTAAGCAGTTAAATCTACTGCATATGATGTTAGAAAAAACAGAATATAGGTAGTGTTTTTAAATAGTATAAAGGTCAAGTATAACATTTGGTTGATTGGTTTATGTAAATTATCGAAAATAAAGAAGGTGACGAGTGTAAATAATAATAATCATTATAAATAGAACCTAGCGTATCTGTCATCGTTGTTCTTGAATTTCAAATTTAAAATTTATAAAATGTACTTACCTCTTGTAATTTCTGTAGTACCATGATACCATTTAACTTCAGGTGTTGGCTTGCCACCTGAAGCAATGCAGAGCAGATCCACCTCATCCCTTTCTTGTTTCGGACCAATTACTGTTGCATTTGCTAATGATTTCTTACCATCTTGTAATATTCTAACTAGGTCCGGCTTTTCTGAAACAAAACAGTTATATTTGAATTATGTTTTAATTAGTGACACAACATAAAACGTAAAGCTCTAAAAGTGGATGTTACGACATTAGTATATGTAGGTGTTTACGGTAGAGGTATCTATTTGATTTTCAAGTTGCTGCCTTAGGACTAACCTAGTACATGACTGACCGTGTTTGCTGGTACAGAGTTTCCTTATCTAATATATAAAAATCTCGTGTCACAGTGTTTGTTATAGAACTCCTCCGAAACGGCTTGACCGATTTTTATGAAATTTTTGGTGTATATTTGGTAGGTCTGAGAATAGGTCGTAGGCTATTTTTTATACCCCTAGGTGATAAGGGTGGCCCTATCCAGAAATTTTATTTTTATTTTTTGTACAAAAATTTATAATTTATATGACAAAACAACGTTTACCGGGTCAGCTAGTTTAATATAAAACTCTCTCCAACATTCACTATAGACGTTTTAGAAGCATCTCTTGTGATTATTTGATATAATCCAGAGCGCTGAACACTGAAGAAAAGCAACACATGTATAAAGGATTTATGATAAAAATAGTTAAAGGTTACAATTCAGTTTTTATTAATAGCCGAGTCAATGAAGGTTTTTACTTTTAAATCCTCAAAAATTGAACCGATTTTGATGATTTCTTTTTAATGTGATATTTAATTATTCAAAGGCAGAAGCGTTCCAGCTGGGGCTAATTTATAGGGGGTGGATGCCAAGCGTTTTCAGGGGGTGGCACCTAAAACAAAAAAAAAAAAAAAATGAAAATATTGGAGCTGAAAGAGAATAAAATTTTGAGAAGAAGAGGCTTTATGCAACTTTTCAATTAAATGTTTAGAGTTGAAGTTATAACGACTTGAAAATTGAGACATTACTTGAAAAAGAAGGTACTCCAACACGATTGAAAATAACTCGAAATGTATTATATTGAGCGAAAACATGCTACAGACATATACGAAAGCTACTAAATCGAATATTTCTCTAATTTCTGTAAAATTAATGGTTTTGGAGTATGGAAGTATAAAGTTGGCGTCCGTTTATAAAACAAAGTATTTAGTTAAAAATCTATGGCACTTACGTCAAAAATGCTAACAATCAAAATGAAAGATTATCAATTAAGCTTTCACAATTTTTTAATCTATTTTTATAGCATAAAAAACAAAAAAGTTATGACAGAAACAATGTGCTTCCTCACATTTTTTTTAATAAAAAATGCCGCAATTTTGTTAATGTAAGTAGTCAGTAATTAAAATATATATTTTCATATACTGTTTTTCGTTAACATATGGTATATCCTAGATGCTCAAAATGTTTCGTCCGTTTACAGCAGTTGCTTCAGAAAAAACCAATGCATTTTAAACTATGGACGGATTTTCGAAAAAACGTAAACATAATTTTTCTTAGCAAATATCTCAATAAATATAAGTTTAAGCGAAAAAATGATAGATATCAAAAATAAAGCTCTTAAACTGAGGATGAGTTTGTTTTACTTTAATATTTACAAGAGATTAATAGTTTCGGAGATATTTAAGTTTATAGATTATAGTATTTAGTTTAAATGTTGAATATCTTAGAAACTATAAAACTTCCATCAAAATTTCTAGGAAATAGAATTTCAGCCAATTAAATCAGTCTTTTAAACGATTTTTTGGTTGTTTCTTTATTATAAGAATAAAGAAGTTATGGCCGAAGCAATGTGCGTTTTCACATTTTTTTATTTTATAAAATGTCACCACATTTTTTATTGTAATTGTCCAGCAATTAATTTCTTTTTTCAAAAAGGCTGTTTTTGTTAATATAGCATCGCCTAAATGCTTATTTTTTTGTCCTTTTAGAATACTTACTTTAGAAAAAATTTCCATCCTCAATATTTTGGCCGCCATTTTGAATTTCTTTATTTTGACTTCAGAAAATCTTTTTTACAAGCTTTTATTTAACTTGCAATGTTTGTATGTTTGTTTGTTTAGTTCAAATCTTGCAAGTCAGTTTTAAAACAGTTATCCCCAACCGATTGAGCTGAAATTTTGCATACACGCTTAGTTTGGATGACAATGCATGGTTAGCTAAATGACGTCATTCTAAATCCAATATGGTGGACTCCCAAAGATGGCGGACCAGTAATTTTTTATACACCCCCATGATATGGGTATCAAATGAAAGGGTTTGCTGAGAAGAATACGAAAATAAAATGACGTCACACTAAATTCAATATGACGGACGCTGGCGGACCAGTTATTTTTTATGATATAGGTATCAAATGAGAAAAATACGAAAATAAAATGACGTCACACTAAATTCGGACAAAATTTTTTAGTTTTAACACTATAATTTAATCATATAGTGTTTTCGGTCATACTTTGCATTCTAAGAAATGGTGAAGGATACGGTTTAAACTATAAGTTTTACATCGGATAGGAACGACGCAATGAATATATAAAATTAATTAAGGCGTAGCTAAAGATTTAAATATAAAATAAAATGTTAAAAAATCTTTTTTAAAAACTTTTATTATTTAGGTGTACTAAAACAAAAAAATAAAAATAAAAAACTTACTTAGGTACTTACAATCTCTGTCAAAAAAATTAATGCCTGTATGAACCTCTCGCGCGCGATAAGCTAATTTTTTTTTTATTTTTATTTTTTTCATCTTAGTACACCTAAATAATAAAAGCTTATTTTTAAAAAAGCTTTTTTTACACTTAATTTTATTTGACAATGTATCGTAATCAGTAACTCCGAAACCCCCCCAGGCATATTTCTTATTCATTAAACCGAACTTAATATATGTATAAAAACCTCAAATTTCACAATATTTTTCAAAAAATTTTAAATTTGGGGTTCAAAAAATTATCTGCCCCATCATTAAAATTTCTGATTTTAATAATTGATTATAACAAACAAACAAAAATTCATCAAAATCGGATCTGTTTTTGAGGGTTTAGAAGATTTAATGATTTTTCAACTTCATTGACTCGGTTCGAAAGTTTATTGAATTAACTGAGGTGACGGGAGTAATTAAAAAATATATGGTCTAGATCTACTTGGGTGTTGTCAATTTGACAGGTGCCATTGTACGAGTATAATACTTCTCATTTACGTAGGAGTCTGACTAAATTTTATTCTGGCAATAATTACACTAGTACAATTTGAATAATTTTTTTATTATCATGATAATGTTTGACGAGTATTACAATGTGAATTGAAGTATATCGACAGATAGGTAAAATACAACTGCCACATCTATCATATATTGGACTTCTTCTGTACTGCTCTATCCTTAAAAATTTTTGTGGCTTCATCAACGCTGATTATATTTGATCAGTTTTTTCATGAAATTACGCAATTGTTTGATTTTTGTGTTCCTATTCACGTTGATCGTTTTAAATTTTTGTCATATTCATCTTCTGAAGCAAAGTGGACTGTCATAATTGTCTAAACTGTATTTACATGAGTCATTAGGAGACACGGCGTGGATCCAGATACCACGTTGTTAGTTATCCGGAACACTGATTCCCATGTCAGCGGTTGCTGTAGCTCGGCATGACGGTTGTTTTTATTTAAACTTTTACTCTATTGCTTCTTTCTAATTTTTCTACCAGAAGTTTCTTCTCGTCGAATTTTATCCACAGGCCGGTATCCTTTGATTTTTCAGCAACTGCTGTTTTCTTTTTTTGAGTAATTCATGTGATCTTGAAGCCTGGTGTATATCATTTAGCTTCGCCGATGCAAACTTGTCCGATTTCTATTTCCCATTGTAATCACTTTAATGTACTTTCTAGCACTCTTCTGATTCTGTCTGTACAAATGGCAGATAGGCAGTTGCTATATATTTATTTTCTTCTTCTGTTCTGACTATATTTTTTCCTTAAGACGTTGCTTATGACTCTGGGTTTGCTTCCATTTCTCTGTGGGGAAATCGAACACTCATCTTGGAGATGTTCCTTTGTAACGGTTCCAAATTAAAAGCCCTTTAAAATTGATTTAGTATTGATGGTTGATACCAATTTACAACTTTTTTGTTTTTATTTTCTAATTTAATATTCCTCGAAACCCTTTTAAGCCAGTCCTGGGTCTCTTCGTATTAGTAAATAAAACCGCTTGAAAATAACGGCGGTAATAGCTAGAGTTTTAATCCTATATAAGGATACAGCGAAAATCTCGGCCTACGATTGGCCTAATTTAGTCAATACGTGATATCCAAGCGTTGTTCCCCACTCTGGCATATATAACGAGAGAATCGAGAGAGTCGAGAGTTCAGTTCCAGCCTAGATGGGGCGTTTGTGTTCGACGTGGCGCCGGGCACATGAATTTGAGGCCCCATCAAAAGATTTGGCAGATTCCTGGAGATTTGAGTTAAAAGCAATGTAAGGTATGGTCCAGTGTGTAATGAATTAATTATCGATTGTTTGGAGTAAAAGAAAGGGCATAGCAGGATAAGCATGTGTTAGGTGCCCCCGCACCAATCGGGTCGAAATTTTTAGCACAAGTTGATAGTAGTGTTAGATGAAATTTCCCAAAATATTATTTTTGGAAAACCATTTTTACGGGAGTTATGGGGGTAAAAAGAAAAATGGAAAAAAAATTTTTTCTCGAGAACGGATAAACCGATTTTCATGAAAAAAATATATGTTATGGCTTTTGGTGGTGCAAATGTGGGAAAAAATTATCGAGTCCATTTGTCGAAAAAAAGTGGTGAAAAAATTTTTTCAAAATAAAAAAAATAATTTTTTTAGGGGATGTTCTAGAGGCACACCCACCATTTTCTTCCAAATAAATGCTTATATGCCCCTTTAAAACATATCCAATTTTCACAGCGAATTAACCCCCCGGCCTGCTGTCTGGACTCAACTTACTCTATAACCATAGTCCATGTTATTTCAACTATAACCCGTTGATAAATCACTCCCCAGACTCGTATAGAAAACATAAAGGGATCCATAGGAGGTTGCGGCGGTCAAAAACTTCTCCCTCCACTTGCATCGTATTCAACACCCTCGAAAACGGACGGAGGAAGGTATTCTCGTTTTTGCAAAAAATATTTACACTATTTCTGGCCTTATTATACACACAAGCGGTTCATTACTACATCTTACTACCACGGTCACTGGCGGCCATTACAACCCTAGCATTTAAACCAGTATCAAACTTCAAGAAGTGTGGCGCAAAAATTCTCTGACGTCAACTGTGGGGTCAAACAAAATCTAGTTTGAAAATCTGAAGATTTTGCAATGATGACATCTGCAGTCAGCCTACGAAAGAACTAGTTTTCAAAGTCCACTACGAGGAGGTTACAGTGCCTTTCACTAGTGAAGGTGCCTGTTTATTGTGAGTCCGCTTGCCTCTCGCCATTCGGGGTGTTTATTTATCGTGAGTCTCCTTGCTTCTAACTAGTCGGGGCGCTTGTTTATTTTAAGTTCCCTTGCCTCTCATTAGTCGAGGTGCTTGGTTATTATGAGTCCCCTTGCCTCTCACAATTCGGGCTGACTTTTTTGCGTGAGTCCTCTTGCCTCTCACGAATCAGGTTACTCTATATTGATGAGACTTCTCTTAGTCTTCATTCTTCGAGAACATCCCATAAAAAAAATATTTTGAAAAAATTTTTCAAAAAAGTTGCAGGGGGTTGCGGCGGTCAAAAACTTCTCCCACCACTTGCATCGTGTTCAGCACCCTCGAAAACGAGGGGGAGAAGGTAATCTCGTCTTTGCACGAAATATTTACAAAAAAGTTGTCTTATAATGCTTCATTACATAGACTACGCGCCGCCCGCAGTCTGCCAATGATTATCAATTTTGAGTATGTTGTACCCTTCCGATCGCTATGAAAATTGGATATGTTTTAAAGGGGCATATAGGCATTTATTTGGAAGAAAATGGTGGGTGTGCCTGTAGAACATCCCCTAAAAAATTTTTTTTTTATTTTGAAAAAATTTTTTCACCACTTTTTTTCGACAAATGGACTCAATAATTTTTTCCCACATTTGCACCATCAAAAGCCATAACATATATTTTTTTCATGAAAATCGGTATATCCGTTCTCGATAAAAAAATTTCTTTCCATTTTTCTTTTTACCTCCATAACTCCCGTAAAAATGGTTTTCCAAAAATAATATTTTGGGAAATTTCATCTAACACTACTATCAACTTGTGCTAAAAATTTCGACCCGATTGGTGCGGGGGCACCTAACACATGCTTATCCTGCTATGCCCTTTAACTTTTATCGATTTTCAAACAATACAAAATACTGTATTGGTGTTTATGCGCGAAGATTTTGTCGATATGCAGAGGAGGTCTGCAGATTTTGTATTTAACTAATTAAAGTTTTTTTATTCATTGTTTTTTATATAAACCTTGCTAATATTGTTTATTTATTAGTTGTTTACTGAATGAGTAAATTAAATTAATGTTTATAAAAGTCTCTTCAGGTCGGCCGGCCCTCATTAATTAATATTTTTTATAATTTGTTTATCTTCTTGTGCAATATGCTTATTAGTACAGTCACTGAAGGTTTTCATCTCCGATTTCGTTGAACCTCCAACGATTTTCATAAAAATTTGTGAGTAGTTAGAGGATACCTCAAGAAACAAAAGTGACATAGTGCCAACTTGCGCTTTTACCCTGGGGGTGGATGCCACCCCTTCTCGGGGGTGGAAATTATTTTATAAAAAATAACACCAGGAATCGATAGAGGGACCAATTCTAAGCAAAATTTGTTATATAAAGTTATTAAAATAAATCAATACTTTTTGAGTTATTAAAGATCAAAAATTTTGATTTTTCGTGAAAAAAATGCATGTTTTAAAGCGGTTTTTCATAAATAACTCAAAAACTATAAGTTTTTACAAAAAAGTTGTCATTACCAAAATTGAAGATAATAAAAAACGAATAAACTCCTTCCTTAAAAAACCTTTTAATATTAATTCAAAGTGAGCTATAGGTAATTGAATGTATATTTTTTTTCGGCGAGTACTCAAGTCTAAGTATTCAAGCTTAAATAACGGGAAAACGATGCATTTTATAAAATATACTTACTGAACACTTTTCAAAGTACTCAGAAATACCTATCAAATGAGCTGTAGAAGAATTTGATAGCATCAAAATTAAGCAAGTTATGATGAAAATAAGAGGACCCTTTCGAATTTTTTAGGAAAAAGTGAAAAATAAAACCTACGCCATTTCCACAAAAATTAAAATTTATAGTAATCCCTATAGGACTTTCTTTATTTTAGCATAAGTAATGACTTTATAAATTTTGACCGGTTTAGAATGCATATTTTTGAAAAAAAATATGATTTAAAAAAATCAGAATTTTTCAAATTTTCGTAAATTTCATTTTCTTTTGATAATAACTCCAAAAATACTCGATATACGTAAAAAATAATAAAGAACGAAATTTGAGGTTTTTTTTATCAAAGATTTTAGTTTTTTTAAAATTTTTGTAGGATAAAAAATAACCGAGATAGAAACGTTTAAAGCCTAAATTTTACTGCCAGAACCATGTAACCGGGGCCCTTTAACCTTTTATCTTTTAAAAAATAAGGGTTTTAAATTTAATACGATCTTATAGCCCTTGAAATTACCTTTCAAATGGTTTTTGGATGAACCTGATATCATAAAAATTAACGGAGTTATTGTAAAAAAACCAATAACATTTTTTTGGAAAAATTTTTTGAGCAGAGATTTTGTATGCATATATAGGAAAAAAGATAGATAGTAAGAAGTAGACGTGTCGATAGGTACATGCTCACAAAATATACATGTGTGAGTGTGTGTATGTTTCTTTTGAAGATAGAAAAAGTGTAAGGAATTCTGAACATCTGCTCGAAAACATAGTGGGGCTTTCTAGTATGCTGTGTGTCTATTGAATATTTCAGTATATTTCCAAAAGCGGAGTAAAATACACGTGGTACTCTTTATCAGTGGTTAGCACTTAAAAATTATTTAATTTGTGTTATTAATTTTGCAACTGCAAAAAAGTGTGCGGCGCTTCTTGCGGGTGTCGAAGAGTAGGGTTATTTTGCAATGCAACCTGCGGATCATGCAGTGGGGACAATTGCCAAAATAGCCCTCCAATTAATGAAGAAGGAGAAGTTGGTGAAGAGAGCTCTGATGAAGAGTGAAAAATTAAATTTAATGTACTATTAATATTTGATTAATTTATGAAACATTATTTATATAAAAAATGAATAAACTTTTCATATATTTTAATATTTATTTTAATACATTTTCCTCTTAATTAGTAAATTAAATTTTTATAAGTCACATAAGCACTGAAAAAATTGTTTCCAACGTTAAATTATGCTTTTTCATCAATTTGTGCACGAAAGGTAGTTTGGGGAATGTGGAAAGAATAATATTAATAAAGTTTGAAATATATTAATAAAGTTTATCATAAGTAATAAAAAAGATTCTAAATAATTAAAGCTATTAAAGCTGATAAAAAAAAATTTCCATTATTTTTATGACAAATGGTAGTTTTTAAGGGTGGAAAATTTCGCAATAAATAAATAATTACTTTAATACTCAGTAAATGAGATTTCAATTCAGTAATGTATTATTCAAATGATTAAAGTTTCTTGAAACCAATTTTTTCAATGATTCTGCATTAAGGGGGTGGTTTTTAAGGGTTGAAATTTCACAGTCAAGCAAAAATTATATCATAAACATTAAACAAACCGTTTGTGTAATGTTAATATGCGATTTCATATTTCAGAAATACAAAAAATGATTTCATGATTTTCGATTTAAGGGGTGGTTGCTAATAGGGTTGAAAAATTAATTAAAATCATAAATCATGCATATAAGTGTTGAAAAATATTTATTATATCTAATTAAACGAGATTACTTACGCCAGAATGCTTAAATCTGCATTTTTTCCCATTTTTAAGAAAAGGGGTGGATTTCACCCCTAAAATGCAAAAAGCGCAAGTCGAGCATATGTCACTTTTGAAGTCAAGGGTAAAATATACTCAATCCCAAATTTTCATGCAAATCGATGGAGGTTCACCGAAATCGGAGGTAATAGTTGATTTTTACCTTCATTCACTGTACTATATATATATTTTGTATATTTGTTTCTTTATTGTAAAAGCGATATTTTCATTTTCACTCACACCCTATAAAGTGCTCTTTCTAATGTTTAGTAATATAGTTTGTTATTGATTCATCCAGTTTGTTATTTCTAAAGCCTTAAAATAGTATATTTTTAATAAAAGTATCAAATAAACTATGAGCTAGTTGGGTCAATTTTTGTTTTTTAGATTTTATTTAAAATAACGTAGATGCAAAATAAAGTAAGTGCTACATTTTTTCACATATTTCTTTTGCCCTTTATACCAATGTGCTGACTATGACCTTCTAAGCTGGGTGGTGGTACTGCGTGAATCCAGAAACCAGTCAACAGATCACCATCAGCTCCACGAAGGCGTACGCCACACAGTTATATGGGATTAAGATTATAACAAAATTGCAATAGTCGAATTAGGTATCATATTTTACCACATTTTAAATAATATTAAAATACCAATATACTTAGTATAGGAACGTGGGATTCCATAGACCGCGCCTTTTAAATTGCGTGATTCACGTTTTCCACCCAATTGAGTCAAGATTTCGAATCAATAAGTATAAGGAGTCCTTCACCGAGTTTTAACGGAAGTACATAACAAAATACATTAAACGAGCTTTAATAAGGTATGTTCTCACGGTAATAAATCACGTTTCCATTGGATCTGAAAGAATTTTCTTCCCTTGTTTGCTATGAGATTCACTTGATAAACTCGGTAAGCGCCTCACCCATTGCGGTAACTCCAGCTTCCCTCGGATAAAGGTCAAAAGATACATTTGCCTTAAGTGTTTGCCGAAAATATAAGAGATATTAGTGTCCTCATATTGCTTGCGTTTTAACTGTAAATATGTTGCCAATAAAATAACTTCTGAGAAAAATATTATGTATCTGCTTAAATATGGGACCTGAACCGAAACCAACAAACACAAAAATATTTTTGGTAAAAAGAAACCGAGAATAAATTTTTTTGATAGAGATTTTTAGGAACATTAAGGTCTTATTTAATACTTTTGATTTATATATGTTTGCATAAAAATATCATTTTTATACGCATATTCGTATAAAATGATAATTCATACAGTGTGTGTTGTTTAACACAGCAACACTCTGTTACTGTAGAACGTGTTGCCCGTTAAAATTTTTCTTTTGGAGATAGTACTCGGGAGCTTTATTTGGCCATTTTGAAAAAAATGTAAATTTCATGTTTTCAAGTCTACTAAAAGTTCACCTAAATGGGTCAAAATTCCAAGATTGATTGTTAGGCAATTTTTTATCGGCAAAGTAGATAACATATTCGAGTTGTAATTGCCTTAAATACCTTCTAACCAAATTATAGCTCGATACCTGATACAGGATACTGATAAATTATAATATTTTTCACTTTTTCACTGGCTCTGTATGAAAGTCTATTACGAAGTCAAAAAACAAAATTTGAAATATATTTTTTTAATTTACTTATTTAACGCCGTCCTATTTCCGCTATCAAGGCGTATCACTGACGCCAGGAGACGAGCTACCCCCAATCTGGAAATTTTGCCGAACCTCTTCTCTGTAGAAGGGTAGGGATCTTTTACTTGCCTAACATTTAATAAACAAGGGACTGACTGCTTTACATTCCCTCCAAAGGATGGTATATCCACTACGTAATCGGCGTCTTAAATTACACAGCTTCTGCGTATACACCGATATACAAGCCGCTAGAAGGTGGGACGAGATCGCTGTGTTTTCCAATATGGGTTCCACCCATCCAAGTACTAACCGCGCTGAACGTTCCTTCACTGTAAGTATCGAAATACGTGTACTGTCAAAACGCCTCTACGCTCGCCCCCAAAATTTGAAATATTATTTTTACTAATACGAACATCAAATAACACAACAATCAATACTAGTTTAAAACCGCTGCCTAAGGAATCATTACTTCCATATCCAGATTTTCTTCCAGTCTCTTACAACCAAAAAATGTTGATACTATATTTGCACTACTATGTGGAAATAACTGTTCGTAGAATTTTAATAATATAATATTTGAAATCGTCAAACCCAAAACCCACATCGCTAATGGGGGTGGAGGTGTGGTGGTGTGGAGTAGTGGTGGAGGTATCTGGTGTCAAAAAAAATTGAGGCCTTTGGTTCTTGTAAACTCACCAAATTACCATTTTATTTTTTCACCCCGTATAGGGGCGGGGGTGGTAATGGGGGTGATTGATGCCAAAAAATTTTTGAAACTTTGGCTTCTGGTACATACAGTAAATCTGAATTTTACGGGCTCTTACTTACTTGCTTTACCTATTTACCCCCCAACTAACAGAATAAGATTGAAATATAATTTTATTCTCAATCTGATTATAATACATAGGTTTATCAAATTTCAAATCAATATCATAAACGGTTTCAAAGTGATTATGCGCACAAAAAAGTTACAGGAAAATAGCCAGGTAGATCGACAGGCAAGTATTTCTTTTGCTCAAACTTAAAATGTCGATGTTTCACATGATTGAAAAAAAACAACTTTTTTTTACCTCATCTATACTTCCAGTTCCTACGTAGATGATGGAAGTAATATACATCAAGCTAAATTTTTTTTTTGAGTCAATTGCGAATCAAATACGCTATTAATTGGCCATAAAAAACAATTGAAATCGAAATTTCGACTCATTTAGGGGAACTTAGTAAAGCCCTTGAAAATATGAAAATATATATTCTTTTCGAAATAATCAAACAGAGCTCATTGAGTACTGTATATTAAAAAAAAATAATAATCGGGAAACGCGTTCCACAATAACAGGGTGTTGTCATATTAAATAGCATACACTGTATTATATAGTTGTGTAATTATTCATGTTTAATAAAATCAATAATTTTAAAGATAAACGGCCTACAGAAATTAAAATAGATTTTGTTATTATCATTTTGATATCAAGGGTTTTATGGAAAAAGTGTATATTGACTATTTTTATCAAATCTTACATTTTTAGGGGCATGTGTTTGTATTTGCGGTATACGTTGTGTAGTGAAAGGGAGTACTCAGATTCTTGTCCTTTTCCGGTATTTACAAACAATAATAGGCGTAACAACCAGTATTTGCATTCATATATGTCACGGAAAAAGAACGGAAACGCCATGCGTCCTACAACCGTTTACAGAAGAAGGGCTTATGGGCCGAATGCTGTAATAAACTTGGTAATGATTCAATGCAGAGTTATGATTGTTGTGCCTAGTTTATAAAAATGGTTACTGCTATCTTTGGCCAGAAACAGAGGGAAAGAGAGGGACCTATGAAATCAGTACTTGTTCACTAGTCAACCATCCTAGGATGACAAGTAGCCGCGCAGAAATAGAAGAAATATCGTCACTGTTGGACAAAGACAGACAAGATTTTTAAGCTTCTTAAGCTAGCTAGCTAGCTTGAGAAGCTTCTCTGTCTCTGTCCAACAGTGACGATATTTCTTGTCTCTCGGCGCGACTACTTGCCATCCTAGGACGGTTGACTAGTACTGAAATACAGCAAGTTCCCGACTATGCAACAGATGTATCTTATTTCTCCGACTCGTGTCCAGGACACAGAACAAAAATAGTATAATTGCTGCGATGTTTCAATAGGCTGTAAAAATTATACCCCACATTGAAATCATCGACCCAATATTTTTAGAATTTGGGCATACGCACATGCAGTACGACAGCCATAGAAGCTGCAACCAATATTCAAAATTTTATACTGAACGGTATAATGACATTAAATTAGCCTAAAAAAGTAGAAACATATTCTGTTACTGAACTCCAACCTGATGACTTTATAGACTTTAAAATATTTATAAAGAAGACCTGCCTAATTTTCGATTGATTCATAACTGAGAGTACATTATTGCGATGGAAGAGTATAAAGTTGCTTTGATAATTTAATAAATTTGTGCAATAGTAATCTAACATTCATACCATACATTTTATAAGACCTTACCTGTTAAAGGTTCACCTAATACAAACTCGTTTGAGATTCGGAAGACGACCTAAGTTTAACTAAGGTACGCCAAAAGTACTTAAAAAGGCGCCACCAGAGAAATTTTTAAGTTACTTTTAAATGTAAGAAAACATTTTTGTTAAAGTACATATTTTGGCTGTTTTTCAATTTTTTTTTAATATTAAATATTTTTAAAATACCTTTTGCCTTTTATTAGAAAAGAAAGCTATATGATTATTGAAAAATGGCATATAGACCAGTATATTTATTAATTGTCACTAAATGAAAACAAATTATTAGCAATATAATATTCAATGATTTTTTTTTCAATAAATTATGAACTGAAAAAAAAACTACTTGAAAATATTATGTCCCCTTTATGATTACAGAAATATTTAAATGTCGATATATCACAATTTGGTATATGGTCAATACGCCCTTCTTCCTCGATATATATATTAACATTAATTAACAACTTATCCTTATGTATTTCCTAAATAAGCCATGTCGGTAATATTTATTATTTCCTTGCTATGCGTTATTTTTTAAAATGATTCTTGTAAAAGAAATGTTTTACATACAATTTTTGCATAGCTTTGTATTTTATATCACCTTTTATGTTGATTTTGTTTAAATACCGTATGGGAAAGTTAGATACCTGCTATAATATGCATAAGATATAGGCTTTAACGTTTCAGTTCAGTAGTTATTATATTATTATTAACATCTAGGCCATTAATCATTACTTTTAAAGATAGAACAAATTGATATATCAATCTCACGCGGACATCTATAAAAAAACGTAACAATTTTGGCCCCATCCATCAAAATTTAAATTTCCCAGTTTCCTAAAAATACTGTCAGTGAAAATTTATGATTAGTAGAGTTTTGACTGATGCCTTCAGAGATGAGGGTCGTTTAATGCGGGTTAACAGAGTTAAATTTCTAATTACATATTTAATTTTTGGTACAAACGTAATTGCGACATTATTTAGTAAAAGATTTTTTTACCTTTGAGCTAAATAGCACGTTTTTATTATTCCAGGTGTACAGTTTAGTTTTATTTACTATGCAGTATCAGTTTTAATTGTAGTTTTACAAACAACGTTTATAGCAATGTTCTTTCTTTTTGCGATATATAACCTGCACATTAACTAGAACATTTAAAATTCAAATTGTGCAAAAAATACACTTTGGAAAATAACTTGTTATAATGAACAATAAATAACAAGAGTAAAAAATTGTTTGACAAATATTTCTGATTCAGCTTAAACTTCTTTTTTATAGTTAATTGTCTCGTTTTCAACCCAAACACCTAATGAGTTGTAAAGTCAGTTCACTGATAGAATCCCGGTCGTATAGTGTAAGGAATATCGTCCGGAGCTCTATCCTTCCTTGTCTTTATTGAAATATTGTTCGTAACCTAATCTGTAACGAAAGTTTTAATTTTTGTGGTCAAGTTATGACCGACGCGACGTGCGGATGTCGTCGTCGAATGCGATTTTAGAGGCGGGTCGATTTTCTCGGAAGTCTCGGAAAGAAATTAGTGCCTAAGAGGGCAAGTTTAGTCTTGTTCTATTGTTAAAATAGTAAACATGCAGTTTTTACGGAAATACGTAAAAAATTTGAAAAGTAATGACCCCAAGATGTAGCGTTCTTAGACGAAACTGAGGATCTTTAGCACAGGAGGATTAAAAGGTTCTTGGCAAGGTGATTCCAGTAAATCGAAAAGGCGTCGTACAGCTACAGAAGGCAAAAGATTTATAGTTGCACATGCAGGATCTATTCATGGCTTTACTGAAGATGCGAGTTTAGTTTTCTCCACCAATAATAAGTCAGCAGATTACTATGATAACATGAAAATGTTGAAAAGTGGTTGACAAAGAAACTTTTGCAGGGGTTACAAAATCCAAGCATTATTGTTTTAGAAAATGCTAAGTACCACTCTCGGGTTGAAGAAAAACAACCAACCCGATCTTGGACGAAAGGAAAAATACAAACCTGGTTAAAGACCAAAAACATAGATTTCAGTGATACCGCATTTAAAGCCGAATTGCTCCAAATAGCTGGAGCTAACAGAACAGAGCAACACTATGTTGTCGACAATTTAATTAGAGAGCATTGAAATGAAATACTGCGGATTCCACCATATCACCAGTTCAACTCAATAGAACTTGTTTGAGGAATTTGTAAGGAGTATTATGACAAACATATCGGGAAAGATGGTTTTAGTGACGAATCCGTTCTTGCTATGTGGAACGAGGCTTTATCTCAAGTGTCGAGCTCAATTTGGTCCAAGTGTGTAAATCACACAAATAAATTGATTTTAAAGACATATGATCAAGAGACTCATACTGAAGAAGTTATGCCACTCATTATAAGTGTTAAGAGCAGACCACGGTAAACCGCTTTGTAAGTGGGACATGACAGCCACAGCAGGCAGTATGCAATGTTCCTCAATTATTTGTAAAAAATACGGGAAACCCATCGCCAAAAATTATCTAATATGAGAGAAGTGTAAAAGTGATCAGTGACTCTTTAATTAACTGTTGTGGTGTGGAAAACTGTGACTCTAATAACGAAGCATTCTTTGATGCTATGGAAAGTGTATTTGTTGACAACAAGATATATTTTAATATATTTTCATATATAATCAAACAAAAGGACGTGTTAATACATGAATTACGTGATAAAATTAAAGTATTAAATGATCAAATTGAAATAATAAATAAATTTAATAAATATAAAACTGAGCATATTCCTGTGACAAAACCTATCATGGTTGAAAAAACTGTTTCTGATAAAATTGTTAATAAGAACTTATCTCTTAATAAACAAGTGGATAAGGTTTCTTTGAGTGAAATGCAAAAAATGCCGTCTAAAGTTCTTCTAGATGTTAAGGAACAAAAAGTTAAGGTGAATGAACCCTCGCCTGAAATAAACATAAATACTAATCAAATATCAGCTGAGCTGCTAAATGTTCAAACAAAATTAAAATGTAATGAGATAATTAATCTGACTAACGATACCCAGACGGATATACCATCACATTCTAACGATACACTTCACAAAAAGGAAGAAAGACAGTGGACCGAGGTATCATATAATAAGCCGGCAAACCGCAGGAGAAAGATGGTTGTGGGGAATAATAAGAACTCTGCAATAAAAGGAGTGCGAAAACTAGCGCATCTTCATGTATGCAGAGTAGACCTGGGCACATCAGCTATGGATTTACAAGGAGTATTAAAGAATTCATTTTCTGAGGTTCAACTAACTAACTAACGCCCAAATATCCTAATCTCTACTTGTCATTTAAAGTCACCATATTTGAAGAAAACTTTAGGAAAGCTATGAACCCGAATGTCTGGCCCGATAGAGCTTGCATCAGTAGGTTTTTTCAGAAGAGGACAACAGTACCGTCAGTAACGTAATGTATTCTCCAGATATTTTTTTATTGAACGTGCAGAGCTTAAATGTACAAACAATAGCTTCGTTAGAGGTAGATATAAACAATTATCAGAGTATCAAATTTCTCTGTCTAACTGAAATTACTCGAGTAACTCAGAATACATCAACTACAATTGATCATATTTTTTTCTAATCTTCCAGAAAATAGTGTAGGTTGTGTCATGGATAATGTTATCTCAGATCACAGAACGGTGCTATTTGAACTGTGTTCTGTAAATGTAAATAGTAATCTAAACACATGCTATTCGCGTAGAGTTTTTTGTGACAACTCAATAAATAATTTTTCTTTAGCCTTGCAAGCGGAGTCTTGGTCTGAGGTTTATGAAATAAAGGATTTTAATGATGCCTTTGAATGTTTTTTCAACATATTTATGTATTATTTTGACAAATATTTTCCACTCAAGAAAATGTATGATGATTGTACCAGGCGTGGAAAAAAATGGATTACTAACGAGGTAAAAGTATCAATCTCAAAATTAAAAGATCTTCATAATTTAAAAAATATGTGTCCAAAATTATCCAGTATATACAAGACCGCTAAAAAAGCTCACACTTTATTAGTTCAACACACTAAGAAACAATTATATCAAAATAAAATCCTTAATTCAAACAACTTATCCAAAACTGCATGGAACGTTATAACTGAATTATCCAATAAAAACAAAACATATCAGAATATAAGTATATTAAAGGAAGGTGAGCTTTGTGAGGACCCCAATATAGTATCCTCTAATTTTAATTTTTGCAGATATCAGAACACGTATATTGGAGCATTGATGAATACACATTATAGCTATATTTAGGCACAGCATTCTTACACCTATTCATAAAAAACAAAAATAAAGGTTTTTTTCAAACTCTTCAAAAAAGTTTTCATGAGTTTCCCCGAAAAATGCATTGTTTTTTGGCAACTTCACGTTGAAACTTTCAATTTTGGCGTTTGACGAATAAGAACCAACCTTCAACAAGCTATTACTCCGTTTGTATTGGGACTACAGACACCATAGATCCACCATTCTTTTGTTTTTTTATAAGCTACATTTTTACTAAGAATGATTTTTCCGATAAAATACTTACTTTTTGAGTTATTCGCGAAAAACCGTCTGAAAACGTGCGTTTATTGGTTGAAAAATTGACACTTTCACTCGCGAATAAGTCGAAAAGTATTGACTTTCAGAAAAAACTTTATAGAACAAAAGTTGCTTAGAATTAGTCAATCTATCCATTCCCGGACTTATTTTCAATGAAACATTTTTCACCCCCGAGAAGGGGTGAAAGCAACCCCGGTACAGGAGTAGAGGGCAAGTAGAACCTAAATAAAAATTTTTGTGCAAAACGGTGCTGTTAGGCAAAATTATACGGGAAATAGGTCATTGACTGGACTAACAGACTGGTGTTTGTTTTTATATTTTGAATGGGATTCCATTAAAAACGGACGAGGTGCTATAAAAAAATTACGCGATTTTTTTTTACCGACGGAAAATGTTTTTCTACCACATCCGCAACGCGCCAGAGTTAAAAGCATGCCACGCCATGTTGGAAGCATTTTTGTCGTGTCGCCTGTATGTCGTGTTGATATCTTCTACCGCTAATAAAAAATTTTCTATTTCCATGCTTTAATTCGCTTATTAGACATTCCCTACCTGTACTTTAATGAAATTCATTAAGATACAGATTTTCCATTAAGATAAAAGTTTATAACCAATAGAAACGAGACAAACAGCAATATTCTGTCAGTATCAACTATTGCCTTGAACATAGTTTATCAATTTTGACAAGTCATTTGTCATGTCATGTTAACCTAGAAATTTCAGAAATAATCTTAATTTTCTATTTCATAAGGGGCGGTCGTAGAAAAAATAGTGTGTGTAATGGGCTCATTTAATGAATTTCATTTAGTAGTTGTTACTTCTTGTGGATGAAGTATTACTTAAAATTAGACGATATTGAAAATTTCAGGTGAATCCGATATGTGAAGAGCGGTGGGACCAACATCGTGACGGCAGAGGATAGTCATATAACATGGTGAAAGTAGTTGATAAACTGAAATTCTTCACAAACACGCATAAGTTTCAAAACACATTGCTTGAGTTAACGATTTGTAATATTGTGAAACTATAATAACGCGCTGCAACTAGCTGCTTTAGCTAGCGGGTTCCTATCAAGTGACGTCAAGGCCGATACTCGACAACGCGGGTGCGGTCCATTTTTATGATTTTTGTTAGACGATTTATAGGTCTTACAAAATTCTAGTTGGGTCTTAAAATTACAAGATCTTTTCGATAATCAAAAAAGTGCTAAATGAGCCCATTCACATTTAATGGCAATTAAGACACTCGTAGCCATTATAACATTTGCCTACGGCTCATGTCATAATTCTGATGCTCGATTGCTCGGGTCTTAACAGCTATCATTAAATGATCATTGCATAATATACTATTACGAAACGAATGAAAGCTGCAATCAGGCATTAACCACTGCAAATAACGATTTGAACCGTACATATAAAAAGATATTGATGTGGCACTACGTAAAAGTTAATTGTATTGTATTCGAGTAAAATGTTAATCAAATAGATATTCACATTCGGCCACTCTTGACTTCAACTTCTACTCGTTTCACATTATTTTTGCGATAGCTAACTAAAGGCCTTACTTGCTTCTGTTTATTTTTGAAATTTACCGCACCCCTGCCTTCACAAAGCACTTAAATAATAACCTCTCGATGTTATGAGCTCCGACGTTTTCAGTACACATTGCCACGATTTGACATGTATTGGTCAACAAAAAACCTGCCGTACGTAAACGTAAGTAGAAGCAAACAATGGGGAAAAGTAGATGATCTGATTAGTTCGGCAAAGTGCCAATATATCCTGTACGGTGTCTGGCACATCGTTTATTTGTTCAAACATGAAAAGTGACTGGTAAATATTACGTTAAAATGTAGTCCCCAGATAAAAAGCAGAAGCATAAACCCTGCCAACGTTTTGACGTTAACATTGCATGAAATGTACTGCTATTACTGCCATCATTTAAAATTTGGGTCGAGATATACAGTAAAATAATTCGGGCACATTTTTCTGCCTGAGATGGCATTTAATAAATTCGGTCATAACCTATTGTGTCCTTTTTGTAACGAGTGGATATTGTCTTTTTAAGAGAATATGAAATAGTTGCATCGCATACACTTGGACAGGGCCAAATTTATGTTTACATGAGCTTCCTTAAAGACAGAAAAGATCATTGAGAGACAGTCTATTTTATTTCTAACATTTAATATTGATGTCTCGTATTTACTCCCATTTACTCCGCAGTATCATTCAAAAATAAATTGTTTAACAAATTGGTTAACAAGTTTTTATGAGTTTTCAAATTTCTGCTAACCAGTTGATGTCCCTATTTTCATAACTGTAATTATTTATTCACTTTCTAAAAATGGTAGTTGTCCATTGGCTTGTATTTTATAGACAACTATCACTTCTAGATACATCAGTAATTAGGAATAGTAAAAATGTCAACAACCCCTTCCGCAGCCATGGAAGCACTACTTTGCCTACCTCCACTACACTAAGGGCCGTTACTTTCGGTCCCGATTAAACCCGATTAAACGTTAACGGTGGGTCAAACCAATTCAGTTACCATGGAAACAATTGTACTTTCAATGATTTAGCCGACGGTTAAAGTTTAACCACGTTTAACGTTGACAGAAAGTAACGGCCCTAAGGGCCGGTTTTATAGATTCAGATTAAACAGAGTTTAACTAGAAGTTTCACCTTTTCACCTTTTTGGCGTACCTTTCAATTGTGCGCCTTGTTGTGCCTTACTTTTCTGTGAGCGTGTATAGTCCTTTTGTGCCCATCTTCGGCGCTGACGCCTTAAATATGTTACGCACTAAATTAATTGTCTGTGATAATTTTTTTCCTAAGTTTTTATTTATTCTCCGACTTACGTCGATTCTGGGAGGTTCTATAACAATAACACTGACGATCTTGACAAACGCTTATAAAACGGTATTTTACAAAACACTAAAATCTACAATTTAAACCTCTAGATGAAACTTCTAGTTAAACTCTAGTTTAATCTGAACCTATAAGGGCCGTTACTTTCGGTCCCGATTAAACGTTATCTGTAGGCCAAACCAATTCAGTTACCGTGGAAACAATTGTGCTTTCAATGATTTGGTAGATGGTTAAAGTTTAACGTGGTTTAACGTTGACAGAAAGTAACGGCCCTAAAACAGGCCCTTAGTCGTGATGCACTGCTGGCAGCGTACTAGGCTAAGAGCTAGCGGCCGTTTACCCTACGTGATTTCCAAATACAAATTTCTTATTTTCTAGTATTCTAATGTAATTCCCATTGTATAAAATTACAGTCTGGTAGTTGGCTGTCGGGGACTATGTGGGTGGCAAGCGGGCAAAGTCTGCAAAGAATTAAGTAAACTACGTCGCAATCTGAAAGTTATATATATATTTTTTTTTATTTAACTTCTAGTAATGTATGATGCTGAGAAAACATGTTGCCAGACGGGTAAGTGAGAGACAAGTTACTGCCAGGATTGAATAAACCTGCGCGCAAGGCGCTTACGTCATTTAGCAAGCCACGTCACTCGAAGAGAGTTCGTCAGCGAAGTAATGTGTGAATCATAGCTTCCTCTACGTTAACTTGTGTAATTTGCAATGATGACACTGAAAAAAAATATTATTTACCAAAGTTAAGACGAGAAGGTTGATAGTGAAGAGGATGACGAAGATGACTTTCTGGAACAACATCAATTCGCGGGGCGAGCGTAGAGGCGACTTCAATGTGAATATCAGTCGATATTCCGTTGAAGCAACGTCGAGCGCGGTTAGTACTTGGATGGGCTCCCATCTTGGGAAATACAGCGTTCTCGTCCCACCTTCTAGAGGCTTGTATATCAGTGTATACTCGGAAGTTACGTAATTTCAGAGGAGGATTACGTAATGGATATACCATCCTTCGGAGGGGATGTAAAGCAGGCGGTCCCTTGTCTATTAAATGTTAAGTAAGTAAAAGATCCCTACTCTTCTTAAGGGAAGAGGTTCGGCAAAATTTCCAGGTTGGGGGTAGCTCGTCTCCTGGCGTCGGTGATAAGCCGACGTTAACAAAAAAAAAAAAAAAAATCAATTCGATTAAATTGACATATTTTGTACCTCCAACACATTAGTCATGCCGTTACTCTCATTGCCCATTGTATCATTATTCCCGTTGTAAAGTAATACTGAATAAATGAACCTCATATCGATATCATGGCTGATCAAATTGTCAACTGATTTTATACTCTACGAAGAAAGTACTACGCGTGGAGATTTGAAATATGTAAAGAATTTCATGTAGATATTGTGCTCTATTTTGTGTTGTGATAAAATTTTAGACCCATAAATTTGGTCTGGCATCGTTTATAAAATATATGTAATGATGTTCCAAAATTCAATTGTAAGAATAAAAAAAAGAATGTAATTGGCATGTCATTACGTAGATATCGTACGTAAGCGCCTTGCGCACAGGTTTATTTAGGTCTGGCAGTAACTTGTCCCCAACTTACCTATCTGGCAGTATATTTCCACAGCATCATACCAGAGAACTTATACCACAGAGAAGCGACAATATCGGTGGTTCCTTTGATATTTTATGGCCCGGTTCTAATGACATTAACATGAGTGAAAGACAACCTCTTACACTGAGAGAACTGTAAAATTTGACGTACACTGAAAGTAATTCAGTATAATATGTACTCAACACAATCTCTTACACTGAGAGAACTTTAAAGTTAGATGTACACTGAAAGTAATTCAGTATAATATGTTACTATACCATATATTAAATATAATTAAATAATAGTTGATGTTTTAAATATTATTAGTTTCTAAAAAAGGCTAAAAAAAAACGTAAAAAAAATTAATATTTAACTTCTATTTGGGCCACAGCCAATAATTCTGTTATGAAACCTTTAAAAACATTACAAAATAAGAAAGCTATAAAATGTATCTACAATCTTCCATACTTGGAACCTACAATAGGGCATGTGCACGTGACGTCACAACTAACCTCAAAAATATACATATTTCTTAAGATTTACATGTATTACGTAGCTATTATTAAGATATCTGCCTGGTTCCTGTACTTTCAACCAAAATCTAGTTCAATGTAATGTTTATGCAGTTTTAAATAGTTTGTCCCAATAAAATAAGACACTTTTTGCAGGTTAGAAATATAACCTATAATTAGCAGTCCATTTTTATTATTCAACATTATTGAAAAATTATTTGCGTGAATTTTTAACTATTTGCTTGGAGCCATACTGGAACCATTAAAAATAAGAATAAACTTAAAAAATTTCAAATTTGAGGTTATGTCAGTTATATGATGCATATACCCTATTAGTTTATATAATCCAAATAATCTACTTGATATTGACTCGATATATACACTAAAAATTATAAATATGACAAAAGTTTAACCTTTCTGTTTACTTTTTGTCGGTTTTAGTAGTTTTTAAATCCCGATTTGTGTATTTAATGGAATAAAAAAATCTTCATTCTTATAAACAAATTTTTAACATATAGTTTTGGGAATTCTAAACATGGATGAATATAATCTGTGTTGTTCATTATGTTAAATAACATATTAGAAAATGGTTTATAAATGCGGTATTTTTGCTAAATTTTGTTAGTTGTAAAAATCTCCACATATAAGCCAAAACATTGGATATACAGGCTCGGTTCTTTGAGAGAAAATGTTAGTACATAACTCGTTAACAAATCAAAAGGGTGGTTTTTATTATTTAAATCTTGCTTTTACAAGAAAAATGGATTATACAGATTTTATGGTTCTCTGGGATTATACCGGACACCGCAAAATCATTCCCTGAAGGCACGAACACATTTATTTTTTTTTCTTTATGGTGTATTATTTATAAAAGTTTTTGTTTATCGATTTTCACTTCTATTTGTACATGTGTTAAAATAAAATATATTTTAAATTTTACTTTTTTACTTTTCTCTGGTGCTCTGTTCTCTAACCCAGAGAATTAGACCAATGGTTGACGCAATGTAAACATGTGAAACTGACAACTACACAACCCATTTGTCATATGCCACGGGAAACCTTGCTGTCGCTTCTCTGTGGTATAAGTTCTCTGATCATACATTACTAGATGTCAAATAACCTTCAGATTGTGACGTAGTTTACTTAATTTTTTTCCGACATTGCGCGCACATAGTCCCTGGCAGCCAACTGCCAGACTGTCATTTTATACATTGGGAATCACAGTAGAATAGTAGGAAATAAGAAATTTGGATTTGAAAATCACGTAGGCTAAACAGTCGCTAGCTCTCCTCCATCTATAAAGGCTGAAAACAAACGGATACGGGACCATTCCAAGAATAGGATGCCTGCCGAAATATTTGAACAAATAAAAAAAATCGACCACTAGACATGCAGTCAGATAGAATCCTCCGCAACTTCACAAGAACCTTCAGGGTATATATACCTGACAGGGAAGAGGAAGAAATAAGGCAATTGGCAAGACAACCAAATGATGTCATACGGTATAATGATGGATCAAAAACGTCAAGAAGCACTGGAGCAAGAGTTACGGGGACCAACCAGGGAGTGAACCTGGGCAGTACCGCAACAGTGTTCCAAGCAGATGTCACAGTTACAGAAATCTGTGCACAACAAATGATACTGAGGTCATATACTAACAAAAGAATCCGTGTCATTACTGACAGCCAAGCAGTTCTCAAAGCTCTGGATGCAGTAGAGATACATTCTAAAGCTGTAAAAGACTGCCTTAATTCTCCTTAATTTGCGGAATAAAACAGTATTCAACTGGAGCGGACGTGAGGACACCAGGGCAATGAAGGTAATGAAAAAGCAGATAAGCTGACCAAAGAAGGCGCAACAACAGCCTTGACGGGACCTCTGTGGGATATCACATAATACAGAGGAATAGTAAAGGAACTATTGAATCAGAAACACAACTTGACTTGGACTGGGGTGCCAGGGATGAGACAGGCACCTAATTTTCTTCAATTTTTATTAGTAGTTGATGATGTGTGCTTTAATGTTGGTGAAGGTTGAAGAGTATAGGACAGAAATGTGTTAGGGAAACAGCAGTAATATTTTTAGTGCACAATAAGGATTAATAGAAAAAAGATAGACCTTTATTCAATTGGTTTGTTTATTTGATTATTATATATTTTATTTAGTGATAAACGACCATAATGTTTTTATTAATAATATGCTGATATTGTCTTACAAATAACTACATCAATATATTCAATTGTAGAGTCCTGAGGATGTCAATAAATTGTGATGAAATATCGACTACTTAAAAAAGCTGTTTTTCTAACACCTTGCTGGTCTATACCAGTCAACTCTTAGAAGCACAGTCATGTATGTTCATCAGTGAGACAAGGACCAACGGATTTCTAAAGCTGAGCAGAAAACAGCTGAGATCTGCAGTGGGCATCCTAACAGGACACTGCACACTGAATAGACACCTAACCAATATAGGTGTGAGGGACATTCCATACTGCAGAATGTGTGGTGTGGACGCGGAAACTTTTCACCATGTACTATTTGAATGCCCAGCCTTGCTAGCTTAAAGGCTTTCATACTTCGGGTGACCATTCGTAACCCCGGAAGAAATAGCCAAAATTGCAATTGACCGTACATTCGCCTTTTGGAGATGAATAGGAAAAAAACTAAGAAAACGTGCTTTTATAAATACTGCACTAAAAAGCAAAAAATAATCATCGAACTTGTCTCTGTCTACACCGTAAAGGCCTTAGAATAAGCCGTGTTTGTAATTAAGTATAATATTTGAGTAGAAAAGCGTGGGTGCTATTAATCTAATGTTGTCTTCAGCGTTTTAACCTCGTCGGACCCCAGGTATCATATATGAATTTTTTTCTCAGCTCATAGTTGGGAATCATGAATTGTGCCTGCGAGTGTCATATATGATATGCGCCCAGAATTGCACACAAAATTTTGCATGCGAATCAGACGAGTTTAATAATAATAATAATAATAATAATAATAACTGCTTTTATTGATAGATATTAGATTACATTGTTAATAAAAAAAAACATAGATAAAAAATAGAATATGTAAACTATATATCTATCAAATGGCAGAGTTCGCTGTTCATCGGAGTACGAGGAACCGCGCTCAACCATAGGCACCCATAGACTACCATAGACACCCACCGGAAACAAGTAGTACATTAAAGATTTATAAATTTGTAGATAACATTGACTAAATACAATACCATGATGGGTCAAACATTACAATTAACTAAATTACTTAATAAAACAGTAGACTGGGAATATCAAAACCAAGATAGAGACATATTTAATATATAGGTTAAGTAAATTCGAAAGTCCCTAATGTAAGTATTTCTTTGAGCTTCTTTTTAAATAAAAATACAGGTAATCTTTTCAAGTTATCAGGAATCGCGTTGTAAAGGTTCGCAATGTTGTAAGAGAATGACGATTGAAAACGAGCGGTGCTGTGTTGAGGAATTGTTAGGTAACTTTTGCGACGTATATTTATATTATGGACATCTGTACGAAATTTGAGCTTATTATAGAGATACGATGGTTTTTTTAGAGAAATAATTTTGTGGAAAATTAATAATAATCTCCTATTTTCTGTATTGAGCCAACCGATCTCTCTTAAGTGACTGGTAACATGGTCACGCCTTCTTATACCACAAATTAATCTGACACAAGAGTTTTGTATTAGTTGAAGTCGTTGAGAGTCAGATTTAGTAATACAAGGGCCGTACACACTATCTCCGTAGTTTAAATGTGACAATACTAATGAGTCGCATAGGAGTATCTTACACTTTTTACTAAGAATATTTTTGTTAGAGTAAATTAATTTAAGGTTGCAAAACGCTCTTCTGGTTATCATTGCGACGTGCTGAGAAAATCTAAGGCGATTGTCTAAAACTAATCCTAAGCTTTTTTCGCTTACTGCAAGTGTTAATTGTTCATTATTTACTTTTATGTCAACTCTATTTGAGCATCTATTATGTGCGGCATCTCTTCCGAATAATATGACCTTAGATTTAGTAGGATTTACTGAAAGGCAGAATTTTTCAGAAATAGAGACTAATGACACCAGATCTTCATTTAGTTTAGTGCAAGCCATCTCTAAGTCAGTTTCAGGAAAAGCTAGATATAATTGTGTGTCGTCAGCGTAGAAGTGGGAACTAGAGTATTTTAGATGTTGACAGAATTGAAATGTATACAAGATGAACATTAGAGGTCCCAAAATGGAACCTTGTGGAACACCATTTTTTATAATTGCAAATTCAGATTCTAGACCTTTCAATGCAACAGATTGTAAACGATTTATCAGGTAGTTTTCCATTAAAAACATTGCATTTCCCGTGAATCCAATATAGTGCAAGATGGCCAAAAGTAGCTGATGTTTAATTCTATCGAAAGCTTTAGAATAATCTAGTAAAACAAGTAAGCATACATTATTTTGATCGATAGCAGTGAAGAAATCATCAGTCACTTTTATCAATGCGGTGGTACAACTATGTCCCGAACGAAAACCCGACTGATGCAAAGGTAGAATATTAAATGTATCCAGATGTTCTCTAATTTGAATGTTAATAATTTTTTCAAAAACTTTTGAGAGGCAACAAAGAATACTGATGGGACGCAAGTCTTTCAACTCTTCTAGGTTAGTGACTTTCGGTAGAGGAATTACTCGTGTTTGTTTCCAGATAGCAGGATAAACTCCTTTTTCTATAGCAAAGTTGAAAATATGACTAATATATGGTAGGACATGTGGACAGGCATATAAAAACATGCTTATACTAACTTTGTCAACCCCTACAGCTTTTGATTTAAAAGATGAAATCGTTTTAAGAACTTCAGTGTCATTAGTTGGCATAAATGAAAAATCCTCTACATTTTCGGCTCTATTGTTTGAGTAAAAATTAGCTGTAATAACATCTAGAGAAGTATCGCTATTTGAGGAATTTATAAAATATCTATTGATTGATTCTACGTTACTTAAACGATTTGGAATGTGACGATTTTTTTGTTTAGTATGGATATCCAAATCTTTGAGATGTTTCCAAATATCTTTTTTACTTTCTCTGTTATTACTTAGATTAAATTCTAGGTATGCCTTTTTTTCTCGTTTTATTGCATAGTTTGTTTGATTTTTTAAGCCCTTGTAGTAATTCCAATCACGGGCATGTTTGCTTTTTTTAGATTTGGTAAGTGCCTTGTCTCTAAGAGACATTATAAATTTAATATTCTCAGTTAGCGAAGGAGCTCTCTTTTTGCGGATCATTACAGTTTTTACTGGGGCATATTGATCAAATAAGCCGAACAAAAGATCATTAAAACAATTCACTTTATCGTCAATATTACTGAAAGTAAAAATTTGATCAAAATTAGTATTTTCTAGATCAACATTAAAACGGATGTAATCAAAATGTCTGTAATCTCGGAAGGTGTACTGAAAAGGTTCATATTTAATTTTCCCACTACCCACAATACAGGATACGAGACAATGATCAGAAAAGGTAGTGGAGGCGGCTGATACATGAGCACTTCTGACTGGAATGCCATCTGAATAGCATATAATATCAATTAACTTGGAATTATTGGGACTATAATGCGTGGGTTCATCAATTATTTGCCTTAGATCAAAACATTCTAGTAGATCACAAAATTTTTGCAATGAGCTGTCGGTTGTATCTAGCCAATCAATATTTAAGTCTCCAGTACAAATTACATAATCATATTTTGGAGAAATAATGCTGAGGGCCTGTTCAAATTCATTTAAAAAAGTATTTGATGAGAAGTCTGGTGGCCTCTAAAGAACTCCCAGTGCCATATGTGTGTTCATTGAACTTAAAAGACAACCATAATTGCTCACTATCAGTGTGTCGTAAATCATTTATTAATGTTACTTTAAAATTATGTTTTAAATACACAGCAATGCCTCCTCCTTTTCGACCCTTGCGATCCCGTCTGAGTAAATAATACCCATCAAGTGCAATAACGTCTTCTGTCTGATTAGAATTTAACCACGTTTCGGACACAGTTATAATAGCGTATTTATTATATAGTAGTTCTTTAAAGTCACCGAAATGTCTAATTAATGATCTAACATTTATATGTGATAAATTAAAATTAAGGTTATTCGACATGATCGAGTAATTTGCAAATTAGTGCAACGTTTTAATTAGAGACCACAAGAAAAGAATACCCAATTACTATAGTGCATATTTAGCATAGAAAAAAAACTTTTAAAAATATGTAGAAAAACATCGGTATATGCAAATGTTAGACGTTTTTCTATCTTGTAATATTGTAAATGAAAATAGTCGATCTTCTGACTGAATTAGCTGAAATATACTTTTTTTTACCCTTGAACTTAGAGGATCAATACTGATACTTTGAGTCTCTCTCAATACAAAAATATAAATATTGCAAACTACTTCTAGGTTCGCTCACCCAGGAAGAACTGCAGCTGTCAGTCGATAATATAGGCTTGGATGATTTGGAGGTGGATGATAATCTTCTTTGTAATGAGGAGGAAGAAGAGGATGAGTTTGCTTGGACCGCAGCCAGCCAAGATCAAGAAGAAATAGTATTATAAAGTGAAAATGAAGGTAATGACGACACCAAGGAAAGTGAAGATGAGTACAATGACGACGAACCGTTAATAAAATTATTTCCAAAGGGAAAAAAAATCAGATAATAGCGAGGATGAAGAAACTGTCCAGCCAAGTGCTAAACAACGAAGAGTTGTGCCCATTCCTGTTAAAAGTCAGCGTAACCAGGAAGGAAAACATCTTTCTGAATTTATGAATGACGAGCAAAAATCGTGGTCAAAGTGCAGATATGCAGGCTGCAAAAACCTGATATTTTCAAAATGTAAAGTTTGTAATGTATTTTTAGGCTGTCGTGTTCAGCGAAGTTCTTTTTCTAAATTCCATAAATAAATTTGAGACCTAAAATTATTTCATTCTTGTCATGTTAAAGGCCCAACGTATTATATATGATACCCAATTTTTCAAAAAACCCAAAAACTTTTTCGAAAATGTGGGCACATTACAGTGTTATTTAGACCTCACTGAACAACTTTATGTCACATGGCATTAACATTTTAAGACAAATTAGTTGTGGGTCCACGGAGGTTAATTATCGAACCTGTTTGAAATAGCGTTCGAAACACGCCCCACGCTTTCATACTCAAATATTATACTTAATTACAAACACGGCTTACACAAAGGGCCATACGGGGTAGACAGAGAGAACAGCGTGTTTTTTTAGTTTTTTAAACTATTAATTTAAATTAATGATGAATTTAGGCGACGTGGTAATACAATATGGCGTAGCAATAAAAAGATCAAATCTTCTCACAGTGGTTACAACTACAAAAATTATACATACATATCTTTTGTCTGCCTCCAACAATTATTGTAGCTTGACTTTTGGTAAAAATTATTACTTTTCATTATGAAAGTGTTTCCAACATGGCATAACATTTCCTTATTCCGGAAAGGAATCCAGCAGTAGAAAATGAATACGTGGTAATGTATGAATTGTCATACGAACACCTATAAAATAAAACGTGTCACAGTTTTTATATATACTTAAACATCAAATGGTAGGTTATATACCAGGCTTTGCGTTTTCTAAATCCCTTATAAATCACACAAAAGGGGATGAGGGAGAAGAAATATAGTTGCTGTCACGATTTCTTAAGACAATAATATTTCCTAAAAAATATGAGATTGCTAATACGCTTATAGCGCCACTAATTCACGGTTGCGAGGAGTTCAGAAAGTAGTTAAAAAATCAAGGATAATTAATTATTTTCAAGAGTTTGCTCAGATGAAAATTAGATATACAGTGTGAGTGAATAGTGCGTTGGACTTTGATAGTTCGAGTTCTGTAAGTACACAAGTAAACTGGATCAAAAGTTTATAATCGGCAGTGGCGCAGCCAGAAAATTCATCTCGGGGGGGAGGGGGGCAATAGAACCGGCCTCCCCAGAGGATGAGTAGTAGATTCCTCTACTAAATAATATTGGCATTAATTCCAAAATATTTATTTTAAGGGATAATTTGGATACTGCTTTATACTGATAGAGATTATGCTTCTTTATTTTTTGGCTCATGGAAGACGGCTTGGGGGGGCCTATGGCTCCCCCCCTGGCTGCGCCCATGATAATCGGAAATTATTTTTGAATACACAGGGCGAACCAAGATGAGCCTACAGGATCCAGTGTCTTTTTTAAATAGAATGCTATGTACATCAGTACATTTTTTTAACCCTCTTTCTAGACTCCTTTTATATCTATATTATTATTGACCATCTCCCAACCACTTAGATACAATGAATTTTTTTAGGGTTCGTCCTCTAGCTAACACTAACTTACTGTCCATATTTAAATACAATCGAACTTTCCAAAGTCATAGTGCTTACAAGAAACGGAACGAACGAACGGACAAACGGAAAGATATACAGACCGACATTTTGAAGGTTTAAATTAGATTTGAAATAGGAGCCGGCTGATTGGCCTTGACCACCGACCCCCCCGTGGATCTATTGTGGCACTCCTTGTCTACTTTTACTCAAAGCTCCTGATCCAGCTTTATCTTTTGTATCAGACTCCATATAGTCCGGCGGATTCTAATCCGCCGGACTTGACTAGAATTATGCACAAGCGGTTAAAAGCGATTTCTCTTTTCTGTCGTGTCAGTAGGGACCTAAGGTCCATATTCAGAACGGGAGCCCATCGGATCAGTCACTTTTAACTTCTGTTCGGTCGCGTAAAGTACAGTTTGGGACCTAATGCCATTTTGGACTATTAATTCCGTTTCAGTCGTCGTAGCGAGATCATTTTTGGGTGTAGATCTACGTTTTTGGGCGCGAGAAACCAGATTATAACTGTCTCGAGGTCCTGAGGCCCATAGTACACCCGTTTGGGTACCTAGGGTTTGAACGGGTATGTATTGAAGGTGTACCACGGGCACCTGAGGAATATTGTGATCAGTTTCTTTGCCTCCAACATGAGTTGACGTTTATGAGACTCAAAAAGGTTAAAAGATTATTCTTTAAACGAAGCTTTATTTAATTTTACTGAAATAAATTGCATATTTAGAACAGAGAACACACAAAGAACATTGAAGATTATCTTCATTCGAAGATGTGTTCGCTGCGGGCTTTTCTGACGTCTGCATTAACTGCAGGTTATACTATTTCCTCCGTGTTCCGAGCCCCTGGAGGAAGAAAAAGAGTATTATAATAGTAATTATCATCATCGGGGTAACAGATTGTATGTTGTGAACCCTGAGGTTTTTGTTTTTACCTTTATTGAACTTGTAACCTTATCTACTCTTGCTCACAACTATATTTGCACAGGCTGGTGCATGGCAGTTGGGATTTTCAGCAGCTACACCGTTTTCTACATGGGGTTTTAGAGGAACAGGAGATGACCTCGCGGCACGCCCTTCCTGTCGGAGGCAGAGTCGTCCACTTGACCTGGAGGAAGCAAAATACTATTTAAGGAGCGATACGACCAAGGTCCTTGCCCTTGCGAATTCACATTCGAACACGTATACGCTTTCCCATGCAATTTGTATTGGAAAACGTATACGTATCCGAATGCGAATGGTCAAGGATAAGGGCCCTGTACGTTGATTTGTGTATACCATATAGTGTATGACATTAAATTTACCATCCATACTTCTTGTGGTGTCTTGGTCCACCCATACAATGCGAACGAAATCCTTTGTCAAACTCTGTCCCCGCCTGATAGGCAGCTCTCTAGGTATGCAGATGGAGAGCATCTTGAGTAGGGGGTATATTTTCTATGTCTCTACCCTTGCTGAATAGGTGAAGATGGGCGGTATTGACTTCTTCATCTTCTGAACATCTGTCATACATCATAACGACATACCTTTCCAGTACGGGTAGGGTCTGCTCAATTTCATCCAAGGAAGGAGCTTTGGACAAACACTCAAAGATAGGATTTACTGCAGGAAAATCTTTTTACGCCGCCAGAGCTGTCCTTTTTCCTTTACCCCTGAACGCAGAAGTAGTGTCGCTACCTGTGAAGGCATGGAAGAAGAGAAGATCCAAACACCTTTCTGGCAAAAGTCTCTGAATAATAAAGGAGACATCCAGCAAGCGATAAGACTTGCCGGCACCCAAGGCAATCATATGTCTTCACAGCCAGGTAGAGCATGCAAAAAGGCAGATGCCAGCACCACCACGTCTATGTCGACCGTGCGGATAAAAATATGTTTGTGTCCTTCTCTGCAACCATCAGCGATGTGGAGGATCATTCTATAATCTGCTTCTTCATGGACGCAGGGCATCAAATTCGTCAGATCAGACTGAAGTGAGGAGATGATCTCCTGTTTTCGGGTAACAACAACTTTCCCTCTGTAAGATGCAGAACCAATGAAATCACTCAAGAATAAAAACAGCTCTCGTTATTTCTCATCGTCTCTCAAAAACTCACTCCAATTTTTAGGGGTTACTTTATCCCCTTCTACTCTGCGCCTAATGCCAGTTCCTCGCTTCAAGCGTGCGGCAGCCTTCAGAGAATCAGCATGATAGTCATCAAAAACTACGTCAATCTGACGAACTGATCCAGTAAATTTATTACTGATGTAAGTTACGAATTAATGTCACTTTTGACAAACACAACAATACAACCGCAGCGAGCTTAGCCAACTAAGTTTTTCCAATTCGTCTTCGATGCACGCGGTCGATTTGTTCGGCAATGCTCGGGTTTGTTACATGTGCTTAACCTCCCAGAGAATTATTTTCAACAGTGTGTAGTGCAGTGGAATGTCCGGGCCAGGATCCGGCAAGACACATAGTTGTACTTAAGTGAAGAATAATATATTTTTGCTTTTTTGCTTTTTGCCCTTATGCCCGGTGGGCTGGGTTCGATCCTTGTCGGGGAAAAATCTTTTTTCATTTTTTAGGTTGTTTTTTATGTCGTTTTTTTTTAAAGTTAGTTGAAAAAAAAGAAAGTTGAGGTTTGGTTTGGCTACGAGATTGGTTTCTTCCGATTTTATTTTTTTTTAAGGTTATGTACTAGGTACCATGGCCTATGTACTATGGGCCTCAGGGCCTCGAGATAGTTATAATCAGGTTTCTCGCCCCCAAAAACATAGATCTACACCCAAAAGTGATCCCGCTACGACGACTGAAACGGAATTAATAGTCCAAAATGACATTAGATCCCAAACTGTACTTTACGCGACTGTGTAGAAGTTAAAAGTGACTGATTCGATGGGCTCCCGTTCTGAATATGGTCCTTAGGTCCCTACTGACACGACAGAACAGATAAATCGATTTTAACAGCTTGTGCATAATTCTTACAGTAATTCGCCGGACTAATAGCCTTGATAAGGGCTTCTTGGTATAGCTATCTGCCCTTGGTTTCTTTTCGCCAAGTAGTTGGAACCTCAGTCTGGCTAGGACCTCGCAATGGCACAACACATGTACTGAGGTTTCCTCTTCTTCTTGA
Organism: Rutpela maculata; assembly: GCA_936432065.2. Classification (NCBI taxonomy): domain Eukaryota; kingdom Metazoa; phylum Arthropoda; class Insecta; order Coleoptera; family Cerambycidae; genus Rutpela; species Rutpela maculata. Next base: position 36,378,503 of record OW386285.2, on the reverse strand, counting down.
CAGAATCTGCATGTTGCATCCTCTGCCAGGCCCATTACTCATATGTCTATTAAGCTACAATGTTCAGTTAGAAGACCTACCATTACTCTAATGGCCTTTCTATTTTGGCGTAGTAGGTCTTCCCTGAATTTGGCCAATCGTTCTTTAATGAACTTTTTGGCCTGTCTCTGTTGTGGGAAATTCTTCCACCACTCTTGAGATTTATTTTGTACCCATTCATTAATGGCCAGCTTATTCCACACTTCTGACTGCACCTTCTCAGTGCAGGTGTTGTTTTCTCTGTGACTATTTGAAGGTGGGTATTCCATGATAATTTTTGGTAGAAAATGACTCCTATAGGTATTTCACCTTGCCGGTAAATGGAAATAAAGGAGACATTAAAAGGGCTGGTAGAAATTTTGTTGAAAAAGAAATTGAACCGCCTATAAAAGAAGTCATTTAAACTATGAGATAACTATTGAGTTAATTGAATTTTATTAGCTGATATCGATATTGAGGTCGATAAAAAAAATAAACAAAACGAAAAACGTTTCTTTAACTTACAAAGAAGAACTTATCGTTAGTTACAAGAATACTTAATATAATCAGACATAATTGCAACAGAAACAGTTGAACAAAAGCTTGTATATTATTGAGAGCAACTTGTTTTTAAAGTATAATGCAATAGATGCATTACTTCTGTATATTACAGTATACAACGTGATCTACCAAGAAATGCGGAAAATAAAATGGTGTGCTAGTCTTCAATGTGGGAAAGCCCCTGCAAAATTTTAGAGGATTCTGAGGTAATTTAGTATATTAAATTATTAGTCAATTTGCGAAGATACACTACTGATGTTGTGTAAGTCCTGACCTAATTCTGAAGAGGTCGACGAACTTACTGGTGAAAGAACGTATTCGAGTTGTTTGCATTGCCTTAATTGGCATAAAAAGTGAAGCCGGCCGGCGAGATCAAAAAAAGAGGTCTACACGCGATCCAGCGGCAGGTAGTCAACATTGTTGGTACGCTTTGAAGATAATTGGAATTCCAGCGGACTAATTCACTTTTACGAATGAGTTCAAAGCATGCCGACAAGGCTGGCTCCGTGCCGCTGGATCGTGTGTAGATCCCTAGAGAGCCGCGTTTTTTGCTTCCGGTCGAACAATAGTTACACGGCCGTGTCATTGACCGGTTTAACTAAATATCTCGTATATCTGCTTGTCATTTCGATTTATTTCGGTATTTTTGTAATGTGATTTGATTAAAACCAAAAAGTCACTTCTATCTTATTATCCAGCTTTGCTGTCAGTAGTGTCAATCCCAAGTCTGATAAAGTGATATGGTTGTACCGCGTTACGTTAGATTAGTTGAAGTCATTGGCGGCGCATTCCTACAAAAAAATAAGGTAATCTCTTTGGTCATTTTTTAAAAATTTTTCATTTTTTTTTTACTCCTTTCGGTGGGGACAACTTACTGTTAAATTTTCCGCATGTCCTGGTAGATCACGTTGTATATTTCATATCGTGATACATTTATAAAAATACTTGTAATAATGATAATGGTCATGAATCTAGTTCTATATCATTCGATGGGTTTTTAAACAATCGCCATAATTTATCAGCTAGATCAATATTGCGGTAATTTCAACACTTATTGTGTGTGTAAATTTCTGCAAGAATTAGAGACCCTTCTCATGCAAAAAATATATCGAGAGGACGAGACTTGTTAAATTCATCAGTACAGAAAAGATATCGCCCTGTTAAAAATGTGATGCTGTATGAATATCAAGTACTGCTTGGTTGCATTATTACTTGGATACTGGGTTACCCGTTTTCCAATTAGGTTACTTGTGAAGCTCCGCGGTCAAATAGCAATTTATGCAATAATAATGACTCCAACATTATTAAACCATGCTTGATATGGAAATGTTGCTAATTCATATTTGCGAATGGATAGCGTGTATGTATAGGGGGCATGTACGTAGGACTTGGGCACTTCATTATTAAAATACCGGGTAATTGTGCCAGAAATGTATAATTAGTCAGTCAAATACATCGATTATTATACTATTCGCAAATATAAAAACGGTAAATTTCTAATACTGTTAATGTCACTCGTAGAGCAAAAAGTTCTTATCATTTTGTTAGTGAACGAATTTTGAACAACATTCGTGCAGCAACAGCGATCGGTGGGGCATTAGTCCGGAGAATAGCTGTTGGTTGCAGTCTGGTTTTACTCTTTATCGTTGAGTGAAAAGTTTACCAAGAGGCGCAACCGTGTACTTGAAATCGTAGCCCAAGCAGGGTCCGATGTATAGTACGGCGCCACCGTATTGGGGTCTAAGATCTTAGTCAGTTGCACAAACATCAGTTAGGTTGATGGCATGTGGCATGCACTCGTATGGTTTGCGTCGCGTAAGTCGTCGCTTTTGATAAACAAGGAGATTTGTCTCTGCGCCAGAGACGGCTCTCATATAGACATAATATTTAAATGCAATGCAACATCTGAAACATTCAGAAAAACGACGAAATGGTGAAATATTCATCATTGCCAGCTACATTGTATTTTTAAATTTAACCTAAAAACGGTAATTACAAAAACATGTAATGCATACCTAACAAATAAAAAACAATTTTGAATCAAACACATACCTTCCTGTTCTGTTTAGTGTGTGGCGTGTTTATTATGTTTATTTTCATAACAATTAAATATAAAAACCCAATGAGCTGCTGGCAACATAAAACATTTTTTTTCCCAGTAAAATAAACCATTTTGATATAATATTAAATAATACATAACAAAGAAAATTAAGTAAAAGTTCCATGTACCATGTGCATCACAAATGCGCACAACGTGATAAAGTGAATTTTATTACTTTCACATCAATCACATCCAGTGGAAGTATAGTAACAGCAAAAAAATTTAAAAAAACTGTCATTGTTCAAATAGGCTTAGAATGTCATGAGACGTCGAGATTTTAAATTTGAGCAAAAAAAAATTTCTGTTTGCCCGTAACTTTTTTGTGCGCATGTTTACTCTGGAACCGTTAAAGATATTGACTTGAAATTTGATACACGTATGTATTTTAACGAGAACTGGAACTAGATTATATTTTATTCCGTTGAAGGGTAAATTGGGATAAAGGGGGGGTAAATAAGTAAATCAAGCATGTAAGAGTCCATAAAATTGGTATTTAGTATTTATAAGAAAAGATAAGGGCTCAAAAAATTACTCCCATTACCACCCCCACCTCACTATTAAAGGGTGGTGGAAAAGCGTCAACATATTTTTTACTTCATTTGCCCCCTCTACCACCCCCTTCCACCACCCCCCACTACCGATGTGACATATCGTTTTATAGGTTTTTGGAGTAGGCGATTTCAAATATTATGTTATTAACGTTTCATAAATAATTTTCACATAGTGGAGTGCAATTTTTTTCTTCTTTGTGAGAGACTTGGATAGAAAACGTGGATGTGGAATTTTAAGGTTTATAAACATGTTGCTAAATTGATACCAATGGTTCAAGGATATATGAGGATATAGCAACGCGTCCTTGCGTGTGTATCTAGCTTCTACGATTTTCAATTAAAATACCATGCAACCTGTTCGGTGTTTCTATTATTTTCTTTATTCTTTAATAAGTGGGTTATCTCGAGTAGTATATAGATGCGCAGTGGATTTCCTCGAGTACTATGGATGCGCGGTGGCTTTCCTCGAGTACTATAGATGCGCTGTACGTTACTCCAAGTAATATGGATGCGCAGTAGATTTCCTCGAATAAAATGGATGCGCAATGGGTTACCTTGAGTAGTATGGATGCGCAGTGGGTTTTCACGTGTAAAATAGATGCGCAGTAGGTTACCTCAAGTAGTATGGATGCGCATTGGGTTTCCTCGAGTAACATGGATGCGCAGTGGGTTACCTCGAGTAGTTTGGATGCGAAGTTGGTTATCTCGGGTGGTATGGATGCGTAGTAGGTTTCCTCGAGTATAATGGATGCGCAGTGGCTTTCCTTGAGTAGGTACTGTTGATGCGCAGTAGGTTACCTATACGGATACGCAGTGGGCTTCCTCGAGTAAAATGGATGCGCAGTGGGTTACCTCGAGCAGTATAGATGCGTTTCCTCAAAGAAAGTGCTTGAAGTAGATTACTTCCACCGTGTAGTCTACGGCACATTATGATTGTTTATATTTTTGTCATGCCATTTTCTACGTATTGCTCCCACTTCCAGTATAAGTGTAGTAATTTTGAAAACATTTATTTAAATAAGCTTAGAATGTTATGACATGTCGAGATTTTAAGTTGAAGCAAAAAATAATTTCTATCGCGTCGGTCTCTGACGTTTTGGGTGCACGATTACTCTGGAACCGTTTAAGATATTGACTTGAAAATTGGTACACATATGTATTTTAACGAGATCTGGAATTAGGTTATATTTTGATCTTATTCTGTTAAAGGGTTGAGTGGTAAATTGGGATAAATGGGGGTAAATAGGTAAATTAAGCAAGTAAGAGTCCATAAAATTTGGTATTTAGTTTATTATTATATAAAAGAAGTTAAATTCTTAGAAAAATTTTTGGCATTAACTACCCCCATTATCACCCCCCACGCGATTATTAAAGGGGGTGAAAAAAAATTTGTGATTTAGTGTGTACAGGAACCAAAGGCCTCAAAAAATTTTCCACTTCATCCACCCGCGTATCACCTCCTACCGCCACCCCAACCCCCACTATCAATGTGGCATATAGTTTTTGGTTTTCATTTAGAAAATTTCATAAACAATTATTTCCACATGGTGGAGTGCAAATATAGTGTTTTCGTTTTGAGAGGCTTGGATAGGAAATCTGGATGTGGAAGTAGTGATTCCTTGGGCTGCGGTTTTCATTTTAAAATGTTAAAACCGCTGCCCAAGGAATCACTACTTCCACATCCTGATGTTCTATCCAAGTCGCTCAAAACGAAAAATATTTTGATACTATATTTGCACTCTACTATGTGGGAATAATTGTTTATAGAACTTTAATTATATAATATTTGAAATCGCCTACCCCAAAAACTCATAAAGCGATATACCACATCGGTAGTGGGGGTGGGGGTGGATGAAGTAAAAAGAAATGTTTGAAGCCTTTGGTTCTTGTACACACACTAACTCGCAATTTTATTTCCCCCCCCCCCCCCATGGTTAAATTTTTTGAGACCTTGACTTCTCTTGTATTTACTAAATGCCAATTTTTGTCGTTGTTGTACTTCCACTGGATGTGGAAGTAAAAGGCATATTGACATTTTATGATGAAACTATTATTTTTAAGATATCACAAAATTATCCATTTTGCACCTTTCTTAACCGTCTTCACCCTAGTAAATTTTGAATATGTTTTAGATGACATTTTCCATTACTACTGCCGCAAAAATATTACATGTTGCAATATTTTTCGGGTTTACACCATTCCCTTCTTTAATTCTGCTGAACTGTAATAACCAATTTGTACAAAAATATTTTTTATCCTCTCCCAAATATACTGCTACTGCAGTGATGGGTTCATTTAAAGTTATTTATTTGTTTATAGGCTTTTCTCTGTAATTGCTTTTTTTAATAATTAAAACGAAAAAGCGATTTTATTGGGAAAAAGAGTAATAATTAGTAAACATAATAAAAAACCGCTGCCCAAGGAATCACTACTTCCGCATCCAGATTCTCTATCCAAGTCACTCACAACGAAAAAACTTTGTATGTGAAAATAATTGTTTATGGAACTTTAATAATATAATATTTGAAATCCTCTACCCCAAAAACCCATAAAACGATACCCCACATCGGTAGTGGGGTGGGGGGTGGTGATAGGGGGGTGATAGTGGGGGGTGGATGAAGTAAAAAAATATTTTGAGGTTTCTGGTTCCTGTACAAACACTAAATCACAATTTTTTTTCATCCCCTTTAATAAGGGGGTTAGGGTGGTAATGGGGGTGGCTAATGCCAAACATTTTTTTGAGACCTTAGCTTCTCTTGTATATACTAAATACCAATTTTATGGACTCTTACCTGTTTGATTGACCTATTTACCCCAAATTGACCCCAATTTACCCCCAACCCTTCGACAGAACTAGATCAAAATATAATCGAGTTCCAGATCTCGTTAAAGTACATACGTGTACCAAATTTCAAGCCAATATCTCAAACGGTTCCAGAGTAAACGTGCGCACAAAAAAAAGTTACAGACCGACAGACAGAACTTTTTTTCGCTCAAACTTACAATCTCGACGTTTCACGACATTCTAAGCCTATTTGAACAATAAAAATTTTTTAAAATTTTTTTTCCACTGGATGTGGAAGTAATTAACTTAATTTGAATATCTGCGGAAAGACTGGTTAATTTTTTTTTTATTACAAGTAGGTATTACTTTTTCGAGAGCATAGTTTTCGAGGCGATAAAGTATCGCACAAATGGTACACAATGCACTTTTTATAAAGGATCGAATTTTGTACAAAAAAGTCCCTGAGAGCATATTTTTATCAATTATGGCTCACATGCCAAAGGCGCCCGCGCGCAAACCTCAAAGTAACTGTTTTTCGCGCTGTTCTCCAAGCAGCCCGTTAAAGCAGTTAAATATTATTTGTCCAATGAGAATTTGTGGTCGATTTTTTTATTTATGAATTTCTGATCGCTCTGCACGATGGCGTCCTTCATTTTTCTTAAATATGTGTTTTTAATGCAAAAAACATTAAAAAAATCGTACATTTGAACTTTTTCACCTTGTAGGAAGTAATTTTCTTTCTTAAAAAAATGTATCTATTATTGACATATCATTTTGTTTTTATTTATCACATATAAACAATTAATATTAGGACCGAAAAGTGTAATTTTTCATTTTCATCGATTTCTATATAACTGGAACTTGCCGCATATTTTTATTAATTAGTGTTTTTTTCTGTACAATTGTATATACATTTCAATAACACAAAGAATATTTAACTATTTTTTAATTTTATTTCAACATTTTTTTAATACTTGTAACTCCATTATTAATATTATGCATCGTATAAAAAACAGTTTTAAACAGAAGTTACTCATTATGTTTTGTGTAATTTAAATTTGACTATTAGCATCGCCGTTTTCTTAATTTTTTGTTTGTTAATTAAGTCGCCAGTGCCACTTGCAGAGTAGCGTAAAAAACAGTCATTTTTATGCTTACACGTGAGCACCTGTAGCTCGAAAACTATAGTAGATAAGAATATGCCCTCGCGGACTTGTTTGTAGAAAATTCCATGTTGTACAAAAAAAAGTGCGGTGCATTTTCGTATTTATTACCGTTCTCGCTACGCAAGCGCTGAAAGATCAAAAACACCATCCTCGACATTTGCATATTCTTTTTTCTAATTATTTTAAAAAATTGGGAGGTCTTAAACGTACTCATAAATACTATTCCATGAAGCTGAACCGAATAGCAAAATAAAATATTTTTAATTTATCACATTTTTATAAATTTCAGAAATTCAAAATTGAAAAAAAATCTCAAAAAAAACATTTTTTGAACCCTAAATGGGTCTCGAGGACAAGGAACAATTGCAATTTCGAACAAAACACGATTGTTACAGCGCACAACGTGGCGACTTAAAAGATGAAATGCGACAATAATTGATAGTTGTTGAATTTTAAGTGAAACTAGTGAAAGAATTATTTATCTGAGATTTTTGTTTGTAAGTTTTTATTAATAAATTTGTCCTAACAGTAGTAACTTGTAAATGTTTTTTATCAGGGCGGCAAGCAACTGTTTGCTACAGGTGCCAAATGCCCTGACGCCGGCACTGATTGCGCCGGTCTACAACCTGCGTGGAGAATTATAACTTTTAATAAATATATTATGTACCCTCGTTCGCTGGATATCAACGTCCAGTATTTCTATTCGCGGTTCGCGCAAAATAACACCGCGCGGTGGCACCACAAGTCAACGAACAATATGTGGATAGGGACGTGGGGGAAGCGTGATTGAGCGAGATGAACATATAGGAACGGTTTTGGCCGTATAGTTGCGTATCTTATAGACTCTTCAATCAACGTCTTTATACATTTAAGGCGCGGTAGCTCAATCGGTTAAGGCGTATTGAATGGCGAATATGCTGATCCACTGTCTACCGCGCTCTGGATTCGACTCCCAGCCCCGGTATTGAAAACATCGGTGGGTGTGGATGTATGTCTGCGTGTAACCCCCTTCCGCACAGCCTTGGCTTTGGATTTGGGGGTTGTCTACTATCTGTGGCGTGTTTATGTTTATGTTTAAATGTATAGTGTAGTTCTACAAAATATTACGTTAGTAAACTTTCAACTTGGGATTTACGGGATAAGGTCGAAAACGAAAATCTCGATAAGTCTAGGAATACACGCCACAATATTTCAGGCTAAAGTGGTGTGCAAAGGAAATAATGAGGCAAGGAACCGTAAACAATTGTCAATTGTCATTTTTTCCGACAGCCAAACACCGCTAAAGGCACTCGATTCCATGCAACTCGATTCAAGACTAGTATGGGTTTGTATAAATGTCCTTACAAACCTAGGAAGTCAGAAGAAAGTGACCGTGGCATGGGTACCAGGACGAGGGACACAGGGGAAACGAGAAGGCTGATGAACTGGCCCGGGAAGGCGCATCTAAGACCCTAGTAGGACCCGAATCCTTTTGCAGCGTGGCTAAGCCACGCATACGAACATCCCCCAAAATGGCACTGTGCTCGTAAGATCCATGATAATCCATGGATCGGAAATATGGTGGACCAAGACCCTGCAGCTGGGAGCAATAAGGCTATTAAGTGGAGTACAAAGGCTTGATTGCCTGTGCGCCATAAAAACTGCTCCATCAGCTGTATTGGAAGCCCTCATAGACCTGCCACCACTACATATATTTATCCAAGGGGAAGCTCGTTCAGTGGTGCTTAGGATAATGCTAGATACAACGCCCATTAGGCAACAACATGGAACAGAGCATGAAAAATTATACTCAGAGCTGAAGGCAGAACCCATTTTAGAAATGTCCACGGATACCATATTACCAAAGTAAAACTTCAACAAAAATATTCATCAGAATACCAAACAAAGAGGACTAGAAAGACAGTCCTCTAGTATCGGCACAAATAGTCTGAATAGCTTCAAGACAGAACAGGGAGCCGTAGCTGGAATTTACGGGATAAGATCGAAAACAAAAATTCCGATAAGTCTAGGAATACACACCAGAGTACTTCAGGCTGAAGTGGCCGCTTTACAGTGGTGTGCAAAGGAAATAAAGAGGTAAGGAACTGTTAATCAGTCAATTGTTATTTTTTTCGACAGCTAAGCAGCGCTACAGGCAATCGATTCCATGCAGGTCGATTCAAGACTAGTATGGGATTGCACAGATATCCTTATGAGCTTATAGAGAGGGAGCTAGGTGGCTTTTTTGGCACATCATCGTTTTATCAACTTTGAGATATTTTTATGGTTTAATGGATAATAACGATTCATAAAATCGACTTCTGGCGGGGCACCTCCTATCAGGCGCGTCACGAACACTGTTTAAAAATCAGTGAAATTGTCATCATTACAAGGCTCATTTTTTTTCATGTGTGCACATTTTATGTTTAGAATGAATAAAATAAGATCGCCAGAAAGTGTGGACCGTCAGGAGGCGCAGCCAGAAAGGTAATAATGAAACAATACTTCTGAGGCACGGTAGGAAGTCAAATTAGCCGAAAGTGTTAAATTCCTGTATATTTAAGAGCCTATGGTACTTTTGTTGACACTAAGAACTTTCTGGGGAAGCTTTCTATTGTTGAAGGAGCTTATATTTAAGTTTTAAAAAGGAGCCAGAACTTGTAACGATGAGTTTAGAGTTCTGAGATGAAATATGCGAAAAGAAATCCAATTTTCTTCAAAAATCCTAAACATTTTCTTTCTGGCTAGCCTTACTGACGGGAGTTTCTTTTTGGGAATTTTTTTCTGTGTTCAAAACATTTAAATAAATATGCTCAGCCTAAAGAAAATCTTGTAACGATCATGTTATATAACTCCATTTTTTTACATCTTTGACCCCTGACGGCCCACACTTTCTGGTGATCTTATTTTTTTCAATCTAAACATAAAATGTGTACACACAAAAAAAATTAGCCTTGTAACGATGATATAATTTCACTGATTTTTATATCTTGAACCATGGCCAACTCGACGGGCTGACATACGCCAGAAGTCTATTTTGTCGTTATTTAAGTTCGATATAATTACTCAACGCATAGAAAATGCTTGTAACGATGAGTTTCAGAAAAAGCCACTTAGCTCCCGCACCATTAGGAACAAAGTGATCGTGGCGTGGGTACCAGGACACAAGGAACACAGAGGAAGTGAGAAGGCTGATGAACTGGCCATACATGCGAAGATCAGTTAATAAATGGGCACAAATTAAATATGGCGAAAGAGTTTCCCGTGACAGAGGCAAGCCAGAGAGTTCATTAAAGACCGATCTTCCACATTTACAGAAGATGCACTACGCCATGATAGAAGGAAGGCCTTTGGGATAATGGTGGGACTTCGAACTAGAGACTGTAGGCTTAATATACATGTGAGTCTAATGGACCTGGCACAGGATTCAATATGCAGATTCTGTCAGGAGGAAGATGAAACTTCAGTGCAAATGCTATAACTCTGTGAAGGCTTAACTAGACTGGGATTCCAATCATTTGGCCAGAAGAAATTAAGGGCAGATAGCTATGGTAAGGGGCCCTTATCAAAGTGCCAGCTCCTATTTTTCTAATCTAATCTAATCTAATCAGATTCAGTATCGGTTCTTCTGAAAGGGCTATCTACCTATTTTAATGTAATTCAAATGAAATTTGAATTTAAAACTAGCACATTCACCAAATTTGAGATTAACAAAAAATGTTCCTAATTTTTGCTCAACTTACCCTAGATGTAGCTTGGTAAAACCCTAATGTGATCACCGCCATGTTTATACCTTGCAGTTTGTGAGAGATGTCATAGAAATCGCTTAAGCCAATCCAGACTAATGATTGATTGTTTATTTGAAAGTAATAAAACCTACAAAACGACACGTACAGATATTTTCATAGAACATTTGCGATACATCAGTCAAAAAGAACTTGATCGACCGCTAAAATGTTATGTATTGAGATCGACATTAATATTTCATGTGGAATTTTAGCGTAAACATTTATTGTAGAATCCGTATTTTATATTAAACCCGGAATTAAACTGCATTTACTGGTTAAATTATACTAGTTAACAAGCCCAGTGCTTCCAAACAAAAATAATAATTTATTTCCATTTTCGCTGCTAACAAAAATTGTTTATTTGTTAGTCACAGTAAATTCACAATATCATATCTACACATATGCTTAGTCCATTCAGTTTTCATTTGAATTAAGGTGGGCAGTGACATTATTTTCTTAGGTTGTCTATTTTGGATTAATATATTCTTACTCTATTAACCAATCAAAACGTACATTTTCAAAAAAATCGACCAATAGGATTTGTTTAGCGCATTCAAAAATTTAGGCGCCATTTGTTTTAGTCTTATTGCTCTAATTTCTTATTAATTCAGTTTTTTTTAAAGTCCTTCTAGATATGTTAATGCATAGGTATTATTACTAACTTGCTCAAATTTTTTAGAAATCCCCTTTTTTTCATTCTGTACCCATTTTTACTAATGAAAATTTTCATAATTTTTTGAAAAAAATCGGGTTTTTGGAAATTGCTCAGAAAATATTTTTTTTTTGTAAAAAATTGGTAAGCGTACAAAAATTGAGCTTATAAAAAAACGAATAGGTTTTTTTTTCCGACGACAAACTGTTCCAGAGATATAAAGGTTTAAAAATTATGCTTGAGTGCATACGCAAGAAAATTATGTATTTAGACTAGCCCTTTCGCTGCGGGTGACGTAAAATCCCGTACATTTTTTGTGGTCTTGTGGTGCGGGTGACGTATTTTTTCACTGACTGGTTTCAGGTCCTGGACTGCGGCAATCGGATGATTACGCTGTAGAAAATGCTTTGTACATGCGTTAACATGCGTGTAATCGCCAGCGGTCCCCACTCCTTTGCATTCGATCTCCTCTAAATACGTGGACTGCATGCTCTTTTTATGCAGTTTACGTTTATTTTACACGTTCAGTTCGTTGTGTTAGTTTGTAATGAATAAAAAAGATCATTTTTTTTAAATGCGTTTCTTTTTTATTGTCAAAAGCAATCCTAGGCGCACACTAGTGGTATGTTAGCCGTCCAATAATTTTTTATTCACATGTTGCAACTGCGGGAAGCGTACATATCCGCGAAACGTGTTTATGGTTCAATTGCGGGAAGCGGACAAACACGCATAGGCTGCCCAATGCCGCACACAGGGCTAGTATTACTATGAGAAGATGACGGGGCGGAGCCAAAATGCGTGAATATTTTTACAGGTGGGATAACTTTATCTGGGGTATAGGGATGTGTAATTGCAATAAAAGTTTCGCGGTCAAGGAACTGTGAAAATGGAGTAGATTAAAACTTGCCAATTGTTACGAGTAACCTTTGTTCAGGAGAAGTGTAGGAATGGTAAGTTGTACTAAACTTTGTCTAATAAAGTTGTTTTATTATTATTATTACCGTCGCCGCCTCTCCACTGGTGTTGACATTGAATGTCACGTAATTCTTTCTCATTGGCTTAGAATGATGGAGCGCACAAACTCGTTTCTGCGCATATTTTTTGCTGTCATCTTCTCATAGTAATACTACTTCAAAAACGAAATATTTCAAAAACTATAAGACTGACAAAAACATAACATAAGAATGAAATTAAGCTTATAAAAAAATGAAGAGTTTTTTATTTTTTTTCCTACGACAAACTGCTTGAAATAATGTTGAAACTTTTCAGTTTGTACGCGCATTTTAAATATCTGTAGTAGGTAGAGAAACGAGCAATAGCCGTCTATTTTTCGAAGAATACGTAGAAAAAGCGGGATGCATTGCAATTTAGCATGTTTAGAGTGCAAATTAAAAATGTTATTTAATTTGTTTACTTAATTGTATTAATTTGATTTATTTATAACAATCTGTGTTTTTAATAAAATTAGACATATTACTATACTTTCTTGTGGCCATTTCTAATCCACCATTTTTTTTTTTTAATTTAGACCTCATAATCATATTCAGCGACCTAAAAATAAGTATATGGATTTTCGTGAATTTATTCGTAACAGAAGAATTATTAATTTTTCAGTACCTAAGGGTGGTTTTAACCCGCAATATTTTCGTCTTTCCTATGTTTTGACCTCATAATCATATTTAGCGACCTCAAAAATATAAGTATATGCATTTTCGTGATTTTATTCGTAGAGTTAGAAGACATTATTTTTCAGTGTTTTAGGGTGCTTAATATTTCGTCTCATAATTTATTCATAAAGTTATTCATTTTTGCACCCTTAGAATGGAATAGAATAGAATATCTTATTGATCTAGTAAGAGCAATACAGTGTGCTATAGGATAAGTCAAATTTGTATAATAACAGTACCAAAGTACGTACTTGTATAAATTAAATATATACGCGTGCACATAATAACATGTCAAATCGCATATACATACAAGAGACACACATGCACATATGACAATATTTTAACAATACAGAAATAGACAAATACATACAATAAAACAATCAGTCAAAAAATATATAAATACATATTTAAACAATATGCAAATATATATCTGTTTGTCCTTTATATAAATCTACTCTTTTTTTTAATATTTTTCTAATTTACAGCTGACGAAACCTTTTCTGTGAAAACAGTTTTTTATGGCAAATAAATGTTTCTATTCTATTCTATTCTAATAAATAAAATAAATACATACTTATATACATTAAGCTAAAGTGTACACAAGAATTATTGTTCAAATAATCACATATTAAAATAATAAAATATAGGAACGTTACATATCAACAATTATTATCCCATTCAAAATATTCTTGAACAGAGTATGTACACATATTTAAAAGATATTCTTTAATATGTTTCCTAAACAAATATATATTATTTAAGTTTTTATAGGTTTCTGGTAGATTATTATATAATCTCAGTCCGAGGATATTATGTGCTTTTACTGATATATTTAAACGTTTAGTTGGTATATAAAAATTTTTTCTGTGACGTGTATTATGAAAATGAATCATTTCATTTTTATCAAATTTACCTTGGTTTTTGTATACATATAGTAACAATTCTAGAATGTATAGGCACGGAAGAGGAAGAATTTTATATTGTTTGAACAGATTACGACATGAATGAATTGGTGGTACACTCGCTATACATCTTATAATGCGTTTTTGCGCAATAAATACTTCCTGAGCACTAGAGGAGCCTCCCCATAGAGTAATGCCATAAGCTAATCTAGACTGAATTGTCCAAAATAAAATATTAATAAACCAGATGTGTCCAAAACACTTTTCAACGTCCTAATATGAAAACATTTAGAGTCCAAGGTACTAACTAGTTTGCTACAGTGATTACTAAATGTAAGTGTATTGTCAAAAACTATGCAAAGAAACGTTGTGCAATTACTTTCCTCAATATTCACGTTATTGATTTTAATATCTAGGCTAGAAGTAATATTATTATTTTGACGCGTATGAAACGTTATATAATTTGTTTTAGAAGCATTCAAAAATAATAAGTGACTACTAAACCAACTACATAAGTGGGTGACAGTAGTATTAAGTTTATTTTGAAGTATAGCGGGAGATCTATCAGAGAGAAGAAGATTGGCGTCATCAGCGTATAATGAAACAAAAGCCTCAGTAAGCATATCTGGAAGTTCATTAATATAAATGATAAACAGTATAGGCCCCAAAACAGAACCTTGCGGCACTCCAACTTTATTATCTAGTATGTTTGATGTATTAAAAAGTTTTTTGATTTTGCTCTGTGTACTGTATTTTTACCATCTGTTTTCTATCACTAAGATAGGAGGCAAACCAATCATATGATTTACCTCTTATTCCATATTCGTATAGTTTTTGAAGTAATAGGTCATGCTGAACGCAGTCAAATGCCCGACTGAGGTCACAGAAGATCCCAGTTGGACTTTCGCCCGCCTCAACCCTTAAAAATAAAAGGCAAGTAATGCGACAATATAGATTTTGATGTACGTATTTTATAAAGGATATTGCAAAAAAAATAAGGAAATTCCTTTCATCGTTTTCGGGCCGGGAATTTTACCATTTTTACTATTTCTCTTACTGTACTATAAGAAAAAAATTTTCAAAATTTAAACTAATTTTTTTTCAAGGAAGCACCACCTATTGCGATGTAATTTTTTAAAAATAGTATACTTTGAAAATATCATGTGCAGAAAGTTTCTCCCTTTTTTCATCTTTGGTAACTAGACTATAGCAAATTTGTAATTAAAACTAAAGGAATAGATTTTTCACCGTTTCATTGATTACCTGTTGCATACGCTCAGGACCATTTTCAAGCTGAAAATGAACTAAGAACTCCAGAATTCGTCTTTCAATCACCTGAATAATTTAAAATGTTGCTATTACTATTTAGCCCCGAGCTACCCGCCGTAAATGAAGAGCTACGAAATATAGCTTGTGGCCTAGCATCGCTTTTAACCTCGGTTCACGTTTGAGAAATGGTAGCTTTGGAGCTCCTTATAGAGTTATCCGCCGTTCTCAAGTAGTTTCATTTATGCCAGACTGCAATCTTGCATACATTACGCTACATCCAACGACTGCTTTCAGGCGTTGCCGACCGTGAACATTTCTAGATTAATATCTTGTTTGATATCACAATCTTCATTAGATCGCAGTAAAAATACTCACGTAAACTAAATAGAACTTGAAGTTTAGTATCAACGTAGAAAGTCAGTTGTTTAATACAATTTGTCTGGGGTATTCTCACTCAGTGGAATTTGATGGCATCCTTTGAATATGTTGTTCTCACAAAAAAGATCCCCTTTTATCGAATATTAGTCCTGTATTTCTAATAATTGCTGAGATATAGCTATTTGAAGAAAATACTTTAATAGATAAGTTAGCAGATTATTCAAGTAAATGAGACGTAGATAATAATTATTTCTCCTTTGTCTACAAGCAACGCTTTTTTTGTGACACATACAGTCAAGTGCACTTGTGTATGGTGAGTAGTCGGGTGCCTTTAACCCCCGTAAAACTTAATCTAGGTCGTGGGGCGCGGGGTTAGTAAAAATGTCATTTCAAATTTTGACATTTCCATCTTGAGTATACAGTGTACATTGTAATTACTTAATAATAGTTTTATGCCCCTATTTTCTCCTCCAACTGAAAATTTTCCATTTTCATTATAGGTATAACATACGACCTGTGTTATATTAATATTTATAATTCATTTGACACAATTTGACAAGGTTTTTTAAATCTTATGTAACTCTATTGTCAATACTTTCGTTTCGCTAGCAACTTGCATTTATACCAGAAAAAAGAGAACTACCAGAAGTGACACTTAGCTCCCCGCTTAAATTCCATTGACGCCATCTTCTTGTAGGTATTTCAGTCAGTTCATTTATTGAAAAATATAGTTGAATTGTTGAATATTAGGTCACAGAATGTTAGGTTAAAACAATAAATGAACTAACGGAAATATTTACAAGAAGATAGTGAAGGTTACAAGAATTGATCAAGAAACGTCAAAGCCGTAGCGGAGAGTGTCGCTTCTGGTAGTTCTTTATTCTGTGCTTATATTTAGTTATGCATGTGTTTGTTAAATACCGGGGGGTTAATTCAGATGGAACAACTCGCGAAAAAAAAAATTGTTATACACTATGATGATCAGGCCGGCCATCACATACGCGGCGCCGGTGTGGTGCAGCATTCCGGTCACGACAATGAGAAAACTTCGTGTTCTAGAACACAAATCTATACTCCTCATTTCTGATTCGGGCAGATACACCTCACTCAGAGATCGGTACGCCCGTTGTAACGACAAAACTACGTCCAAGAGATTTCGCAAAAATTCTACGAATTCAAACAGGGCTATAGTCCGCTAACCCGGAACATAACACATAAGACAGCATAATGTAATTCTATTTAATTTGAAATACCCATTACCATACCAGACGTCGACTATTTTAAGGCAACTTCCACCTTAATCTACCTTTACTCTATCTTTATCCGCACCTATCAACTTTATAATCTTCTCTATTTCTTTTCTGTTTGTTCATTGTTTTATCCTGTTTGTTCTTTTTGTCCTCTTTTGTTCCAAAATTCATCTCACGGCAGATAACCTTCTTGAAAAGCCTAACTTTTAAAACCTACAACTTTCAACTTTCCTCTACTTTTCTGGATGCAGGAAGACCACCAGGGTGGAGAATTATTTCGAACGAGTTTTTTCGTTGTGTTTTGTTTTTCAGTGACAGCAACCAAATTCATTTAGTGTTTTTTTTTTGCGTGCGCAGTGTGACAATTTTTAAAATAAATATTAATTAGTTTTAGGCCCTTGTGCCCTTGGGCAGCATAATTTTAACTCCATTGTTGTTTTTAAATTCGCTCGGCGGATAGAAGTTACAACCCCCCCACCTAAACTACCGTTCTTAACCGAACCGGACCCGCCTCGCCCAATCTTACACCCACCGTGGTTGCCTGGTTGGCTCCGGGCCAGGTTCCGACTGGGCGCACCTGTATTTTTAATTACAAATAAAGTCTTGTTGAATTGAATTGAATTGGTTAATTCAGATGGTACAACTCGCGAAATTTTTAAACCAGTGTTAAATTTTAATACGGGGTTAGCGTAAGGCCGGGTTAGGGTATTTTGCTACAATTCGCCCTAAATGTATAAAAATACAATCGGTGATTATTCTCTCAAAACTAGATAGGTATATTTGATGATCCCTTTTCAAATATTGCTTCTTATCAGCCATAATTTCCCCGTTATTACAAGCATAATCACATCACAGACATAGCATCTCTGATGTGGTTGTAACTAGTGATGGGCGATATATCACGAACTGTGATTTAATCACTGATATTAAGAAATCACAGGTAATGACTGTTAGTAAAGTTGGCAGAAAAGCGTGACGTGATCACGACTTTCCGTATTTCGTCCCTTGCCGTGGTCTAACCAAAACCAATATATCTTTCACGATATTTACTTTGAGTCGATTATTGTTTGCGGCCGTATGTATTAACACGTAAAGCAAGCGATCCCGTGCCTTATTAGCGTTATTAGATACGCATTTCACACTATTTAGATATTTATATAAATATCTTTGTATTTTATTGACTGGTGATGCGATGTGGCGATTCGAGGCAGGGTCGTGATGGAACATTTTTGTTATAACACCAAAACTATAACTACTAAAACCATGCGTAAAAATATTTTATATGAATAAATATACTAGCAATTTTATTGCAAATATTGAGCATTTGCGTTTCGGCATGAAATATGAATAAAAATATGGAATTCGACAATAAGCAAATGAAAACATTTTTAAGAAACATCCTTATATATTATAAAACAACGAAAAAAAATAACATTAAAAAATAAATATGCCATTTTAAATTAACAAAAATTCGTATAAAATAACCATAAATATAAACAAAAAATTTATTGATGCTTCCGAAATGTTAATGTTTGTACTGTCGTGAGAAAAAATTAGGACAACTATTTTTCTAATGTAAATCTGTCTCTATTTTCACACTTGCAATGAATTTTGACAAATAACTGACAATGTCACAAAAATTACAGTTAGATGTACACAACTAGATTTTAGCAAAAATACGTTATAAGAACTGCCCCATTTTTTTTGCGCACGACAGTACAACTTTACAAAAATATCCTATTATCAAGTTCCATTCAAACCCTAGTATGCTTTTGCTTTATTACCAATCCATACATCAGAGGTTATTTGGATAAACAAATCATAATATATATTATAACATTATGCCTATCTGCGGCAGCACAGATTACCAAAAGTAGCTAATTCACCATTCACCGTCTGTCGGCGCTTATTTAGGGATAGGGAACAATTAACAATTTCTCTCGTACGTCATATTATGAAAGTCGTGATCACATCACGCTTTAAATTCACTGATATAAGAAAATCACAGTAACGATTTACGTTGTGATTGAAAAATCACGATATCGTCCATCACTAGTTGTAACCGTATTCATTCCTCTAGTTCGTATTCAAGTTACATTTGTATAAGTCTGTGTTGGAAAGTTGTCCAAAATACACAGTGTGGGAGTGTAATTGTCTCTATAGCAGGGGCGGCTGGTGAAATTTCAACAATTTTTTTCTCGTCTGTGGCGCATGGGACCTATACGAAATATGGGAAATAACATCTAGAGAAGCACTCCTCTAACGACCCCTAAAAAATTTTGAAAAAGCAGTTTGCGAAAAATTTTTTCAAAATTCGATTGACCCCCCTAGGTCTAGGGACTCCTGTTTAAAATTAATTTTTTTTGTCATATACATTTTACTTTTCATTAAAATACAACAACAGGTTTTGAAGTTTATGAAAATATTTCCATTACTAACTGAGATACAACGAATTGAAATTTTATCATTTGTTAAATTGTAAATTACAAAATTTCAGTTCATTGTGTTTCAGTTAATAATGAAAATATTTTCATAAACTTCAAAACCTGTTGTTGTATTTTTATGAAAAGTAAAATGTATCTGACAAAAAAAATTAATTTTAAACAGGAGTCCCTAGACCTAGGGGGGTCAATCGAATTTTGAAAAAAATTTTCGCAAACTGCTTTTTCAAAATTGTTTAGGGGTCGTTAGAGAAGTGCTTCTCTAGATGTTATTTCCCATATTTCGTATGGGTCCCATGCGCCACAGACGAGAAAAAAATTGTTGAAATTTCACCAGCCGCCCCTGCTCTATAGGACGTGTACTATACAACCCTTATAAATTCAAGTATAACGCAGACAGATGAATCTGTGGTACACAAAAATTTCAGAAAAGTGGATTTCCGGAAAAAGATCTCAAAAAGGAAGCGACAAATCGATAATCCAATGTTTCTAGTGATTTACTATATCAAAAAATACTTCCTTTAATATAAAAAAATGCTGTTTAATTTGTGGTGAAGAAGTTAATAGAACGAAGGAAAGAAAATATGACGGCAATGCCATAGAACAATGAGATGTTGTGACAATTGAATTTGGTGAGCGGCTAAAACGGAAATGTGTAGGGAAGAACAGCAACCACGAAAAAATATTATAATACTATGTATTGTGACGTTAATATATTTATCGTAAATAAATAGCGATAAAATTGAAAATCAGGATTCAATTTATTTTTATTTTAACCGGAGATTAGAGAAAATAGAGAAAACACACAGAACCCCAATGTATAGTGTAGACAGGGCATTATGAGTTGCTGTTGCAATACACCCTCGTATATTTTCCAGAGCGAAAAAGCGAATGGTATGCCATTCCTAAAGAAACAACCATCTTCCAGAAGAAGTTGATAATCTTCAATCAGCCCAACGCAAACAAAAAAAAGGTTATTTGAAATAGGTCGAAATTGTTGCCTTTGTATGAGCTGAAATTGGGGACAAAAGTCAACCACCAAAAACATCTGCCTTACAACAAAACTATAACGAAACAAACTTCAATTTAGCTATAGTTTATCAACCATCAACCGAAGACGCCCCTCGGGACACCTTTAACTAATAGATTATTTTATATCACTTTCTAGGATTTATCAGATTATGGGTGGAAAGTGGTTGGCACTAAATTATTTCCAAAAAAAAAAAATAATAAATATATGTAAGGGTGCTGGGAGGTGCCCTGCACATTACATAGTTTCTGGATTATGATATTCCGAGTTCCTATTTTCGCGGCGCTATTCTCCAAATGTTTTCGGTATAACAGCGTACGGTCGAGAGTTACCCCCAGGTAATTACAATACTTGTTATGATTGAGGGTAGAATTTCCAAATTGTACACTTTTCTTTGACCTGTCCAAGGCTTTTGATTCTATAGATCCGACATTCGTGGCAGATAAACTATCTGCGATGGTATTTAGAGGTAACTTTCTTTCATGGATAATATCGTACCTCAGCTTTAGAAAAATTTTTGTAAAACTAGAAGAAGCCAGTTCAGAGAAGTATTGTATTGATCTTGGGGTTCCTCAGGGTTCTGTACTGGGGCCACTTATTTTTCTTTTATTTATAAATGATTTACCACTTCATATTGGTACTGAATGCGTTGTGCTGTTCGCAGACGACGTCTCCATAGCAGAGGAGGCAAACACTCTTGAGGAGCTGCAGGATAAGCTCAATACTCTTTATGAACAATTTATCATCTGGTGTGGTACTAATAAATTGATTGTTAACACCAAGAAAACTGTTTTGCTCCAGTTTTTTGGTTGGAAAAAAGTTCAAGCATCCATAAATATTACATATAATCAATTAACAGTTGCTCCAAGTGAAACTACAAAATTTTTGGTATCCATATTGACAGTGATATGAGTTAGAGATATCACATTAATTATGTCTGTCAGAAAATAAGTAGTGGCTATTATGCAATTTTACAACTGAAAAGTGTATTAGACCAAAAAACACTAATAAATGTTTATTATGCCCTCATAAATTCAGTGCTGTCGTATAATGTCATTTTGTGGGGTGGCGCTTCTGATAGCGAGAGAGTTCTGATTGCTCAAGAAAGAGTTATACGATTCATTTTTGACTTGCAGAAAACTCAGTCATGCAGAGTTTTCTTTAAGCAACACGCTATATTGACATTTCCTTTCGTGTACATATATAATTGTCTCATATATATAAAAAAGAATATTAGCAAGTACGAGACAAATTCGCAACTACATAATTACCCTACCAGACATGATAATTTACTAAAAATTCCAAAACATAGAACTGCGCTCTATGAAAAGTCTCCACTACTGGCTGGAATAAAATTCTTTAACTGTCTACCTAACGAAATTAAACAAAAAGCTTCCTTATATTCCTTTAAGAAGGAATTACGGAGCTATTTAATAAGTGACTGTTATTATTCAGTCCATGAATTTTTAAATCATACATTTTATATCTAACAAAAAAAAAGAGCTACCTGTTCTGAGCTGTATTACTGTATATTTTTGTGTATATGTGCATATAGTATAATTAGCCATATTATTTTATATTTTATTCTATTTATGTCCTATTTCATTGTATTGTGATCCAAAGGATGAATAAAATTATTATTATTATTATTATTATAATTTGCGAATTTGCCATTTTATTGTTAAGGTGGAATGTTGACACTTTAGTTTTATTTTAGTTTTGTTTAAGTTTCCACTTGTTAAAATAATGTATGTAGTATGATGAGATCGTCATTGAGAGTTTCACTCCATCCAAATGTGAACATAGGACTGGTCCACTGGCATTTCTGAGGCGCGATTATTAACAAGCTTGTGTTTAATGCTGCCATCCACTGCTTTTGCTCTGCCCGTAAAATTGTAAGTTTTTTGCTAAATATTTTGCAAAATGAGAGAGGAATACAAATTCCATCACCGTTTTAATATTCACCGGCACCTCCGCCATTTTATAGAATACTCCAGCCACAAAAATCCTGTTTTGATAAAACTTTCACTAAAGAAATCTTGATATTTGCCGAAACGATTCGTGTGTACACGTTAACATTCCTCACCCAAAAAGTTTTAATTTTATTTAATGAATCTTGAACACAAGCCCGTTAATCATTGTGCATCGGAAATGCCAGTGGACGACAGACTTATGTGTATTTGGATGGACCGATCTGTATACACTAAAATATAATTATTTGAATCAAATGTTATCATGTTTAAATAAGAATTGGAGTTTTTTAATTTTTCTTTGCTCAGTTTCTAATTTCCTAGTTTGTTTACATATTATACTCTTCATAGACACCTACAAGAGGCAAGAGTTTGTTACATTTGTTCGACACATTTTTAAAAGAGTAAATATCGATCGTGGAGAAAAATTATTCATATTGTTACGTGTTTACATCTCTTTTGTAAACACCCTGTATCGTGAATCCTGAAATTATACCACCAGGGTTACACTAAATACTAATTTAATAACTTACGTACTAATTACAATAAATAATTACTTTACTAATATTACACTGAGTACTACAATTCACTACTTCACTCACTTTATTACTTTGTCCATGCTTTTATATACCCTTGGGTAAATAGTTCTGGATCTTTCTACATATTTCCAAAATGTTCCAGTAGATGTTAGCACAGCGCGTCATCTCTGAGATGATTGCCGAACTAACTAACTTAATTTTTACTTCTACATGGAACTTAGATGTCTCTGGGGGTAGAACATATAACAATATTATTGTTTTAGTCAACGAATTCTGAACAACTTTTAAAATGTCCAACTTTCAACTCGTCGCGATTTTAATATGCACTATAACTTAAGAACGGAAAGTCCAATTTTAAAACAGGCAACACCCATTTTTATTTAACGCTATTATAAGTTTAATATTTTATGTAATTAATATTTTAGTATCATGACAGACTGTACGCTGAAACAAAATAAAAGTATCCATTTGGATAAACGGATCCATTTTTGATGTGGCATGAAAAATGAAACGGGAGTAAAAATAATTACCGACGATGAGGATAATAAATCCAGGTCGTGTAAAAGTTATTTATTAGCCTGTAAAATAGCAGTCATCAGAGCAAAATTTGGCCACATTATGGCACTAATACAATCACGTCTGAACGCAATTTTCACTGATCCCCGTTCGCACATGCTTTGCTAAGTGAGTCCTATTAATAAACCCCTGCTCGTCGGGATATCATGCCGTGCTAGGACCAGCCTGTGAACAAACACATTCGAAACGTAAATAACGGATGTTGGTTTAGCAAACTATGAATTATTATTGTAGTATGCATCTATTCTTTATGAACACACATGGTGTTCCAAAATAATGCGCAATACTTGCCACTTGTACTATCAAAAATATGAAATCAATTCCGATAAAGATCGAAGAATACTCGTTAACGGAGCTATGACTCCCTAAATGTGGACCTCTTTATATTAGTGGTGTCAAAATAAATTTTGAATGAAATTCTTTTACTTTAACCTTTAACCTTTAAACTTTTAAAATCATCTTTGTTTTTGTTCTCTGTAATTTACATTATGAGGTTGTACTTCATTTGTATCTCATTTAGTTTACACAATATCATAAACAAAAGCATAACATTCGCGTGAAGCGTGATGCGCCAATGCTGACCGATGACAGATCATGAGATATCAGGCAAGCCCCATTTTATATCCAAGCTATGGCATTTTCCTTTCGATTAAATGCATTTGTAGTTATTATGCTATTTTGGTTGAAATAGTGACAGGAGAGCAGGATGTTGGAGTGGTACAGATGTTATTGAAATCATGCAGGAAAGTTGCAAAAACCTGCTTAAAGAAATTCGTCAGAAAATAAAACTGGAAGTTAATTTATAGGAGTAGTTTACCTGGTAATTCATGTTTTCCTGCTACAGGATTCCTCAAGGTGGGATTTAAATTGGAATTTGCGGGATGCTGGTTGGTTGGGATGTTGTCTGTGTGGTAAAATTCTTTTACTGCAGCAATTTTATTGTTTTAATTTGGGTTCCGTATGACAATGAGAAGCTTTGGGTTAAATCTATCTATTGCTTCGTTTAACCCGGTGATCCCAGTGCTTGTATGTTAGGCTTAGAACCATGGGGTACCAAGTTCGATTCCTGGTTTGGGTATAGGTGTTTAGCGGCGTTTTCAATATAATATAATGTTACCGGGTTGGTAGCAGCGGCCTACTCCACAACTGGGTGAGACAGCATGGCTAGTCGCTGTTATCTATCCTGTGTTCGAGTCTCAGCTGCGGCAGATGGCAATGTCACAGGGAATGGTTATTGTGTTTTTGTCTGTATATGAGAGTCCTGATTGGGTGGTAGAATAGCTATGGCTAAACTCCGCCAGGACGTGAATGTAAATAAGGCGATAAAAAATAAATAAAGTTCAAATAATTTATGTTGTAAAATTAAAATATTATACTATTTTCTGTATTTTCAATCTTAGTAAACCCATGGCTAAAAATAGCAAATTGTTCGCATCAAAATTAGACCTATAAAAAATTTTTTGAAATTGTTAACTTAAAAGAAAATTAAAAAACCGTTAAAAATTACCCTTTTTGTATAATTTGAGGAATGTGATGTAATAATGCATAAAGCTTAATGGCTATAACTATGTCCCATTGCCAGATTTTAGCGCAAATTATTTATTCAAATGACTAAAAAAGAAAAAAAAGGCATCGAAATTTCAGTCCTACGACGCGTAGGAGGGCATTTTTTTATATTTGGGGCTTTATATGTATTTCTTAATGATATTACGAAAAAGAATCTTTTCATATAAATCGTTTATTTGCATTTGTCTAAAAATTTCTAAATTCTGGTTGTAACCAAATTCAAATAAATAACTGTGGATTTTTTTAAGGAAAACGGTAAACGATTTATGAAACTGGATAAAAAACAAATATTAAAAAAAATATAATGCTCTACCTGCATTTGGTCACTTATAAATACACAAATTGATATTTCATATTGAAAATTTGGACTAATTGTTCTCCAATGTTTATGTTTTTGTAAAATCAATCCAGAACTACAATTTTTGAAGTCACATCGATTAAAGCATCTTTGACAACAAAAGTCACCGTTGACATGATGCACTTATCTAATTTTGCAAACAGGCAACTAAAATAAAATAACTAGTAATTATTTCTATCGAGTTGGAACTTTTATTATAACTAATCATCCCCTTTCCTAGATTTTAATTGATTTATCTAATTTAACATAAAATAATTGAAAATATTAAACAAAAATATATTAAATAAAAATTGAAATTCTCTTACTAAAAAATGTGTAATGAGAACTTTTATGTCATTCATGTCAATTCAATATTGGAAACCAATAACTACCAATTAAGTAATAAAAAGCCAAGTAAGTTGATCAGTAGTAAGTTTTTACAAATTAAAAAATATGGTGAGAATTTTTGCAAATGCAGATCGAAAGATGACCTTCTGCACATGGCACTGCGAAAATGTGAAGAAAATGTTGAATTCATTGAAGAAATTCTGTTTACGCAAGAAGAATGGAAAAATTCATTTAGGTTCAAATTTTTCGAAACCGGTTGGTCGTACAACAAGATAATCTTTTTTGTGTATTTATAGCCATGGTCCGATGAGACAATCACAGAAAATTCACATTAAAAATTTAGGGAGATCAATTTTGTACAGGAGATCAATTTTGTACATCCTTGATTGAATTTACCTTTGGTGGATAACATCAGATAATGACCTTTATTGATATCGAATCACGTGTAAAAACTAGTCACTGTAGTTCAAAAGGTTCCTAAGATATTAAATAAAATGTTAATTTTGGGTGCCCCCACGGATTTCCGGACCCATGTTTATATGAACCTTTTCATATTTTTTGATGTAGAATCGCCACTAGAAATTAATGACCGCATACCTGAATCACTCTGTATACATCATAATATGAAATCTAATATAAAACAAAAACCATTCTTCTTTGAATTGTCGCGTGCACTTAATATGCAATAATCAATTATGCAAATTAATTCCAAATCCAGGACGATTGTCCTGGAAACTGGACGGAGTCCATAGTGACGACAAACAATTAAGCCGAAGATTCATTGCTTGCCTGCAGAGCGCATAATTGAAATGGTCGCGGATACGATGATACCCGCATTTAGTCTGGAGAAATGAAGCCATCGAGTCCATTTCACTTGCACTATATACGGCACTTTAATACCCCCTTTGTGCAATATACGAGTCCCGTTCTCACATCCAGTCCAAGATTGGTCCTTTTGTTGATGTCAATTTCAAAACTTTTAATTAAATACCCCGTGTGCTTATTTATCCTTGGCAAATATGTTTCACATGAAATGTCGAAAGGAACAGCTTTATAATAAAAGAGAAAAAGTCGGTTCGCAAGTTTATACAATCTGAAACATGTAACACAAACAGAAGCATATTTTCTATTCATTTATGATCTTTTGTTTTATTATTTATAGAATTTACAAGAGTAAAAGTTATGTAAGCCTAAAAATCATGTGAATTTGTATACTTATTATTTGATTTAAAACTGCTCACAATCTGATGTGAATAAAATGTTTTGGAAAGTTTGCATATTTGTTTTAATACAAACATCAAACACGTCCAAAACTAACATTATTTACAAAAAAACTGCGAAGAGTATCTTATAGAATGTGTACAAATTTTATAAAAAATTCAGTAAACCGGCGAAGAGTATAATGCATCCACTAGTTATCCCTTTGTAAAAAAGAACAGGAGTCGTTAACGTATTTGAAACAGTAATAGAATTTTATGGATGAAAGTCTAAAATTAAGTTTCTGGACATACACTGTGTCCAAGGATAGAGTTGACAAGAGGAAAAACATCTCTATTATTGATTTTGCGACTAAAAGTCATTCTTTATAAAAAATTCTGTTTGTCGAAAAAATGAAATATAGAAATCTTAGATAAGACATACCGGGTGTTAATGAATTAAGAAAATATCAAAATCCCACAAGAGAGAAGTACCTTTATTTACTGGTTTGGACAAAATGTATAAAACAAACTTGTTTATAATCCCAAATAAAGCCTAAATACAAATTTGGAAATCTTAATTTTAACTTTTATGTTTTTATTGTGTAAGACAGCCTTCGTTCATTCAACAGTTTTGGTACAGCAGTGGTTGACAGATCACTCGGTGACAGATGGATGGGAAGATCTGGTCCAATAAATTTTTTATGCAAGATCATCAGACCTTATCGAGAAATACTAAAAGCAGGAATACAAAATACAAGATGAGGTGAATGAAATGAATGTACCTTTAACCATTCGTAAGGTCTATGGAGAATTTATTAAAAGGGTGGAGAAATGTGCTGAGGTTGGAGGGGACTATGTAGATTTTTTTTTCTCCACAATCGTTGAAGTTAATGTTAAGTTATGTTATATTATTGTTAGAAAGAAAAAATGTAAGTTAACATAAATTTAAAAGTCAAAATTTGGACTTCAAAATTTGTATTTAGGGTTTATTGTGGATTATAAAAAACTTTGTTTTATAAACATTTTGTCCAAAATAATAAATAAAGGTACTTCTCTCTTGAGGCATTTCCATGTTTTCTTAATTCATTAACACCCGGTACATCTGTTCTAAGATTTTTATATGGTGAACTCATATTTTCGACAAGCAGAATTTTTTATAAAGAATGACTTTTCATCGCAATAATAGAGATGTTTTTCCTCTTGTCAACTCCATCCGGGGGCACACAGTATTTCCCTAATTTATAATAATATTCCATATTACAAAAAACCGCGCTCGCGAAAGGCACTACTAAGAGGACGCGGGAAGAAAAACCGTAAGCAATTCAGAAGTTTACCAACGTGAAACTGTGTTGTAGAGTACATAGAGAATTTGGACAGGTGAGAGCAAAGTGGTTGTTTTGGAATTCAGTGACACTTCAGTAATTAAAGTTAGTAACCGTAAGCGGTTGTCTTTGTCGCATCCTGACCGTCAGAAATGGGCTGAACCCTTGTAAATGGAAGGCAAACCGACCTCCATGCTGACGGCGTCGATTGCTGAACGTCTTGGCGTCGGAATTTAATTTAACACCGCGAAACTGCATTCTCTGGACGTGATGGCGAAAGTATATAGTTCGGTAATTTGCCATTGGTTATTGCACAATTACTTTCGGGGCTGATGGCACAGAATACTTTATTTAATGGAAAATACCCATAAAAAATATTAAGCGATTTTATATCAATGGGTGTAAAGAAGACATGAATGAAGGTTTGTTTTACATTTTTCCATTATTGGTGTATTTTCAAATACATTTTTAAATTACACTAAGTACTCAAGTTCAAAGTTTGTGCCACATATGTGAAAAAATTTATAAGAATATAAATATTTATGACAAAAAATTTATATTGCAATCTACAGGCCATTTAAAAACATACATATTTTTCGACATACGTAGAGATCAAATTTTTTAACACATTTTCTATTCTATCTAAGTCAAAACTAGAATAGTTATCTCATTGAAATTAAGTATAGGTACGTTTTAAAGATCGACAAATACAATTAAGATAGTCCCATTGTGATATTTCATAGAGGGCGACACACCACTGTTATTTCTAAGATTTTTTCTGAGGATAGGTTTCTTGCCCCTTTAAAAAGTATGTAGTAACTTTAAATATTGCGTAATAAAGTTATTCTTGTTTATAGTCGTTAAACTTTGTCTGCTGGAGAAAGAACTGGCAGATCAACCATCAAGATAGCAGGTTTCTTTTGCGATGCATTATAGGGACTCACATTTTTTATCCACGACAGGAAGCATGGTGCCTTCTCCTGAAAAAAGAGCATCAG
Organism: Rutpela maculata; assembly: GCA_936432065.2. Lineage (NCBI taxonomy): Eukaryota > Metazoa > Arthropoda > Insecta > Coleoptera > Cerambycidae > Rutpela > Rutpela maculata. The sequence continues at coordinate 36,349,110 of OW386285.2, read as the reverse complement.
CTGGAATGGAAAAGGATTCGGAATTACTAAAGAAATATCTGAATCAGTTCTCAGATACAGAGTTATCAGTGATCAAGTAAATTTGGTACAAGTACACTTCTGTCCAATCATGTCCGAGATAAGGCCAGATTCTGAAAGCTCAAACATTAAAAAGCGGTTTTCTGCATGGCTGTTCCGCGGAGACACGTAGCGTTCGTGAAACCTGGTATTTGCAGGACGGTACATCCGAATATGTCCGCCATTGCAAGACTGAAAAACTTTTTTATCGGTAAACACAACATTGTTCCAAAACTTCAACGGGCGATAGACACAATTTAAACAAAAGAGAATGTGGGCTTGCTTATGTTCTTCTGTTAATATGGCCTTCTTGGCATTTACACAGTTTTTAATTCCGAATTTCCTATCCTTCGGCTAGCTGTTGACCTTGATGCTGGAATATTTTTCATGGACACAGCGTCTACTGCTCTTTGAAACGGATTTTCCCTCAAATAGCCAAGGAGCGCTTCATCTTGAGCGAGATTTGAACTCTTCGGTCGGCCTGAACCTTCATTTCTCTTTACGATACCTTCCTCCTCCCACCTTTTCTTCACACTCATAACGGTATTTTTATTTAAGTGATAATGGTTAGCAACTGGTCTGATAGACCATCCCTCTTCAATTTTAGAGAGAATTAGAATTTCATGTTGTTAATTTCGGCATTTCGAAAATATGACACTGACTCTGACACTGACAAATAAATAAAGAATGATTTAATATAGCGAAAAATGGGTGTACGGGATTTTATTGCACAGAAGTGTACATGTACATGCACTTACAACTACCTACTTTTAATTTTTTTCTATGGAGTTTTCAAGACATTTTACTTTAAGTTGGTCATACTACATATACCATTTTGAATTTTGGACATAAAATTTCATTTTTTTATGCATTTTGTATGATTTTTCATTTTAAGTGGGCCATGGTGAATCTAATATTTGTACTTTAAAATTTAGATAATATTTTCATGTTCAGCGACTGCAAAAACCTGTGACTGTAAATTTTTGTGACAAAATAACCATCAAATAGACTATTGAGTAAAACAGTTGCTATTAGGAATATTGTTAAATGGTTTTGTTTATATGTTAACCTTAACCTTGTAGAAGTAATAAATTACATTGATATGCACAATTTAGAAGTCACATCACAGTTCCTGTGGTAACGCCTATGAGACTATCCGTACTTAATGACTTCAAAATTTGACTGAATATGTTACATCATTTTGACTACATTGTTCAAACAATCTATTAAGCTATATTGAAAAAACTCTGAAGTCTGAAAGGACGTATGAAAACGAAGAAGATGATGTTACTTGAAAAAAGAAAACGAATCCAAACCAGCCAGCATATCATTGTGTTTTCACTTTAAACTAAATCAAAAGACGAAACTTCTGAAATAAATGTCCTATTACAAAAATGTGTGATCATGTATAGAGTGTAATTAGTTTAATGTAATTTAAAAAATCGATAGTGAGGACTAGCAAAAAACCTTTTATAACTTTGGGCCTAAGTTAAGGCGAAAAAGAATTAAGAAAATTCTTGAGAATTTCTAACGACATAGTACCTGTAATATTTACAAGGTCAGTGATAATTCAGTAATATAACAGTTAAAATTAAAATATATTGGACAAAATTCATAAAGTTCCAAAAATTGGTAGAAATAATGAGTATATATAAGTATTATTAAACCGAAAAGTTCCCACCCCTAAATAGTGTGCTTCATCCCCTAGGACGACGTTTCCACCTCTATTTTGAGGTTTTCTAGATTATTTCGGAAACGGTGTACTTTTTGATAAAAATACCTATATACAGAATTATTCCTTATAAAATTCTCTATCAAAAATGTCTCCACATCCTAAAATTAATAATACTTTAATAAATGAGGCGCAAATGTAAACAACGCAGGTCTTATAATTCGCTGAATATACAGATGCAACCTCAGCGTTTTTTTTCAAAGGAAAGGTTAATGCAATCAATGTGCTTAATAAAAGAGATGACTTAGAAGACATTGTGCAAACTTTTAATAATGAAAAAGCTAGTCATGAAGAAATTGCAGACGTAGGAGAGCGATTTGCTCTAGCTTTATACAACTCTACCTCCGCAGAAAATGTCTAGATGTATACAGATTCATGTCTTAACAAACTTGCTAGTAAAGCGAACAATACTGTAATATTATCAAAACTACCACCAACTTCTGCTGCTGCTCGGAAATACTCATTTCGCGTTTTGTACCAAATTTAAACCTGGAAAAATGTTAAGCTAGGACCTACTGATTGGGGATGGAAAAAAGCCGGCGACTATAACAACAAAAGAACCAGCTCCCGAATCGGTTTCAACACTAATTTCTTGTTCACGCGAAAACAGGTGCAGTTGCTCCACAATGTGTTTTCATCGCCGCGGACAAGCAAGCATTAATGTCGAATCTATGGAGGACGACGAAGATTAATTAACGTAGGTAACTTTCTGATAATTAGTGGATTAGGCCTACAGGGGACACCACGTAAGAAAATCGCGCCAAGTACTTTACCTCTGGGGTGGCGTGGAAACCAGTACAATGTACAATATTCTCGCTTTTTTAAAAATCGCGTTATTTTATATAGGTGAGAAGGTGGAAGCGGTACATTTATTATAATTTTGAGTGGAGTTTAGTAGCTACTGCTTTAGCGTTAAGCATTGAACTTTAAAGTAGATTATAGTGTTAGCCGGAATCAACCCTTATGTGTGCGCCTTATTTCCCACAGTACTATTAATATTAGGAAAAAAAAGTGTAGATACTTTCTTAACAGACAATTTTATAAGGAATAATTTTATGTATAGGTGTTTTTATCAAAAAGTGCACCGTACACGAGATAATCTAGAAATGGACGTCCTAGGAGATGAAGCACACTATTCAGGACTTGCTTTGTCCGGCATTTTGACCGGAGTACTGTGGCCCCCAAGTGACTTTTTTTAAAAATTATTCTGCAGTTCTTAATAAGTATTTGAACAATCTTTTTAAATCTTCATGTTTTAATTGCCTATCGATCTGTCAAGCCAGATCTTTGATTTTTGCCCCTGATTTTTCAAAATTTTCCAAAGAAGTTTTTCTAAAAAATTTTAAAAAATCAGGGACAAAAATCGAAAATGTGGCTTGACAAATCGATAGGCAATTAAAAAGAAAGATTAAAAAAACCGATTGTTTCAGTATTAAGACCTGTAGACTTATTTGGGGCCGCTGTGGGCCACTGTGCGGCGCTTTATCTCAACTAGTCAATTAGGAAGTTTCCTATTTTAGAAATATCATGTACATTCAACCTCCTCATTTAGTAGTCTTTCAGTTAACTAGTCAAACAAACAAAAATCATCTCGATATCTGAAAAACTCACGAAATTATTTAATTCCTTATTTGAATACTTACTAGACAGTGATGTCACAGTACACAACTCGCTGTTATTTTAGGCATAATTACTTCTTCAAACGATTGAAACTACAAAATATCTTACGCAGTGTCCGGTAAGAATGACAGTGAATGGACCAAACTTTCGGTGGTCGTGCACGCTCGCTGTTGACGGAATCATGTACTGTGACGTTATCGAGCCTCAGCCCAGATGAGCGCGAACTTTTTTATTTATAAAAATAATTTAAAAATTCTTTTTTTAGATTTTTACGACTATTTATTACGAGAAAATGAGAAAAATTGAAACTTTCTAATTATGGAAATGCAACTAACTTGCATGTTCCTCCACACCTATACGTCTATTAATCCACAGAGGGCAAAGATTCTCAAACTCCTCCTAGGTAAATGTTCAATTTATTGACATAGGTCAGTTTTTCAAAGTACCCTTATAAAAAAGGCCATATATAAGTTTTTCGGTTTGGTCGTTCTCCATTACTAGTTTTTTAATGACTTGAAACTAATCACATCCTGTATAATCATGAAACGATAAATTGATAACAAGGAACACAGCAAAGGGCTTTCGTTATTTTTTCTTTAAAGTGGTTGTATTAAAATTTTAATATCCTCCAAAAACGTTATAATGAAAGTGCCACAGTAATAAACGTAGTAAAATAAAAATTGACCAATAAAATGAGATTTATAGTGGTAGGTACTCTCCTCTCTTTTTCAGGAATATTAATGTATTCAGAATGTTTCATAGCACAGTTCTCTTTATTATCTAACGATACATTATTACCTTACAACGAGGTTCATTTCCAATTGTAAATTTTCACAAAACCAATGATTCACTATCACGATAACTATATTACACTTCAAAATGCGTATTAAAAGTAGAATCGTTCCACCTAAAACGCTTTATAAAAAACGTGGCGACGAAACAATAAAACAACCTTTATACAATTCACATTTATATTGTTTCAGTGAATGATAATGAAATTCAGCAGTAAAATGGCCATTAAAAGTTGCCCTATTTAGCTTAAATTTATAGGCAATGCGCAGGCTGCTATCCTCTTTATATCCCAGTAAATAATAATATATTTTTATCTTTGACATTAGTTTTTCGAAATTAAATTTTAAATGCATACAGAATTCTAACCGGTGGTGGGATTACAAACGTCATGCTGCAAACAATTACTTGAACATATAATAATCTAAGATTAAGTGTTTCTTTCAAGTACTTCTCGCGTCACGCAGTGGGGTATTTTTAAAGAAACCTGGCAAGTCAAAGTTAAAGTGTATAATAAGATCACTGTGCATAAAATATTGTTACACTTACTCTCTTAGTTCATTTATATCATGGCTCTGAATTGACATTTTTACAGTGAACTGTATTTATTGGTAGACAATTTATTGTAATGTTGTTTATATTTTTACTATTCAAGAACTACTCTATCTTTACGAGCTGCCCCCTCCTCTTTCAACAATTTTGCCGAACCTTTTCTCTGTCGAAAAGAAGGAAATTCACTTGACTAATATCTAGTAGTAGCGGAGCGGATCTAGTTTTGAAATGAAATTAACTTTTTTGTTTAAATTCTTTTTAACAACTCAGTTATTTTTTTACCATGTTATCAAGTTCGTTCAGCTTAATCACACGTTTTTTCACGATAACTTTATTATTATTGACTTGACGAAAAAAAAAAAAGTTAAATTAAAAATCTCGCGGAAGCGCATAATCTAGTTTTCAGATCGGAAGGTAACTTTTTGTGATTTTTTTTAAATACTACGCGTTTTTTTGCCGTAACACTAATGTATGGTGGTGGAGGGCCAACTAGGGCCGGGGGGTAGGGAAAGGAAAATTATTCAACCTTCTATAACTTTTTTCCTTATTGTGCGATTTTGAAAAAACAAAATGGAATTGATTCGCTATTACCTCTAGTATTTGACTGATTCGTTTTTTTTTATTTTTTCAAAAAAGTAAACTTGTGGGAGGGGAGAAACCTTTTGCATTTTTTTTTCAAATGCGTTTTTGAGTACGAAGGAAACAGTTCAGAAGAGAATTTTTTAACAGGTAAGTGAGGATTTTTTTATCTTTAATTTAAAACAAAAAATTATCGCAATCCAAGCAATAAGAAGGGACATAATGCGTTTGAAGGAAATAAAGGGTTAAGAAAAAGGGATAGGGACTTCGGACCTTGATATTCGGCAATATAAATCTTTTTCCATCTTAATATTTTATTAAGATATAAATAGTTTGCTTCTTTTAGTTAGTGTTTTAGTAGTCCCAGTTCTTGCCCGACCTAGTTTATAACATTGTTTAGTTATATTAATAAGTCGTTTAGAACCACGAGAAAATGCTGCCCTTAGTTACCTGCGCTTAAAAAAATTTACTTACTGTCATTAAAACAGTTATGATTACAAGTACCAAGTATTAGTTCTCTGCCCAAAACTAGTTTGGAAAGATATGACCGCATCTAGTTACTAATTTGTTGATTAAAAGTCAAGTTTGTATTTGTCCATTATTTCCTGTCATTTATAATGATTTGGAGTCATCCGCACCACTCTAGATTAAAAATAAAATTGCCTCAGAAGAATTAAGTTGACGTAAAAACATTAAAATAGTTCAAACCTATTCAGAATTTCCTCAGGATTTCCAAAATGAGACAATAATGGTGTTTCATTTATAAATCAAGAATTGATGTCATATTCGACGAAATTGTCCAAAAAAAATCGTCAAATATGTCAACATGTGGAATTAGTAGTAATGTCTATATTAATTGTGCACAGTGGGGCTAAAAAGGTTGCCAGTGATCTCGTTGTCACCAGGTATCTTTTTTAAAACAACTGCTTTCCCAGCTATTTACCATGATGAACATTGAATTATAAGAAAGCAAATAGTGTAATTAACTATTTAAAATAAAATAAACTTCTCAATTTATATTTTGACCAATCATGCAAAAAATGAAGTCATATTTTATATAAATAAATTTTTTCAGATTAAATTTTACTTGCTTTATGTCTATTTCTGAACCATTTGAGCATATTCTGTACATAGCTTTTATTCCTAAATTTAAATAAATTTCCTGATTTAATCATCTACGCATTTTTGTTTGAAAACATTGAATTGTATTCATTTTCTATTTAATTTCGGTAATTCGATGTCCATAATTTCTTTATCGATATATTCTTTATTCATAATGTTTTGAAATGGAAATACACATATGTTGCTGAAAGCAATACCTTGCTGTTCTTGAAGCTGCGATGGCAAACTAGATTTGAAAATCGATTTATCGCATTGAGCATTTATGGTAACAACACTGCTTGCATCGTCCTCAAAGCAATAGAAATAGAAACTCTGATTGATACGATCCATACTCAACATGTTCATGAGAATATGGACGATCGTACTAGCAAATAATCGTTTGATTCTCCGATTAAGACCGTTATTCGAAGTTTTATTTCCAATACAAACGCTTTATATAAAATTCTGTTCTCCTGCTATATAGTTGAAATCTTCTATATACAGGGTGTCCTTTGAATTCTGTAAAAGGTATCTACTAGAATATATAAATGACTTCAGTTTTGAGTAAAAATGGTTATTTTACACATTGAGGTATAAATGGCGTTGCGATGCAAAGAAATTTTTCCTAGGAACGGTGAAATGAATTGCATGAGATGCATGCAGAATTATATTCTAAGCAACTTCTTTAATATGAACAATTTTCGAAAAATCACTGGTATTCGAGATATTTGAACTTCAATGTAATTTTTCAAGTAACAAAAATCCAATTTTTTTTCATATGTCTACAATTTATAGTGTAAAATTTAGTGAAAAAAAAAAAAAAATTGTGATTTGAAATAAATGTTTCATTACCATGTAAATGAGCCTGATTCACTATGAAAAATGTCTCAAAGGACATATTGTCTAAAATGTATTTTAGAAAAGTTATGACGATTTTATATTCAAAAAAATTATATTGAAGTTCAAATATCTCAAGAACCAGTGATTTTTCGAAAATCGTTCGTATCATAAAATTTGCTCAGAATATAATTCTCCATCTCATGTAACTCATTTCATCGTTCCTAGGATCGAAAAATTTCTTTGCATCGCAACGCCATCTATATCTCAATGTGTAAAATAACCATTTTTACTCAAAACTGAAGTCATTTATATATTCTAGTAGATACCTTTTACAGAATTTAAATATCGCCTTTGGCTATCGAGAAAATGGCGCCGGAAATTTTAAGTGTATACACCGGGTCTCACTTTTAATGACCCCCCTCCATATCTCAGTTATTAGTTTAACCAAATCAGAGTCTGTATCAAAAGCTCATATTATGTCCTTTTGAATAAAACAAAACTTATTTTAGTCATTGGCGTGCATTTTTATTATGAAAAGAAAGGGTCGATTTATCGAAAAGTCATAATAAATATTTTTTTATTGAAAAACTAATGGAACATTACTGATCAGCATGCTCTAGAACCTCTATGTTCAAATTTTAATAACATTTTGATGTATGGCCTCTTAAAATTGCGTCTTTTAAACATTAAATAAATCAATAACTTGGAAACAAATTGTTTTTCGGAAAAAATGCGATGATAGTGCATATTTGGAAGAAACTAAAATTTTATTATAAGCATTCTGAGTGAATGTGTCAGTAGGTTGACTTCGTAGCCTTTGTTGTTTTTCTCTGTTGCATCCTAAAATCTGTAGTAGTCTTCTGATTTTGTTTGTGACAAAAAAATAAATATCCTGTTAGTCCCAGGACGAGAAGTGTGTGTCCCTGTTTCTTTCTCCTTCACTTATCTTCAATATTTATTTTAATTTTGTCAACGTACGATAGTTGGAATAAATGACTTTTAGGGTAGCGGTTGGCTATCTGTTAGTGAATGGCCAAATAAAAAAAAAAGTTATTACGGAATTACACTATTTTCAAGTTATAATGCAAAAATGAAAACAAAGACCAACTATGCTGCATTTTTAATAGCTTTCCACCTAGAATTGGTTTCTGCATATCTAGATACACTTTATTTACGTCGAAATATACCCAAAAAGGCAGAGTTTCTAAACATTTATTTATTTAAACCCTTCCCGACCTAACCTATGTGTTGGCTCAACAAGTTGTAACTTTTTAAGTATTCGTATATTTCCATTAAAATCCGTTAAATTACATTATTTTATATCTTTGTTGCCAAAATTGCCTATTTTGTTATTTTTATTAAAAAAGATTTAACGCCGGCCTTGTCGGGACCTTGTATTGCTTTAAAGCCACCTTGTAAATATTCTAGATAATCGCGGTAAATAACGAGTTAGTCTTCAAGAAATTCCATAAAATACGCGGGAGAAACGGCTGCATCATGGAAACGCCGAAAATCATGTCTGGAATTCGAACTATTTAAGTATTTATTAGTTTTTGAGATTTAACTTCTTCGGTGAATTGTACCGAGTAGTTTAGCAGTTTACATCAAAATTTATTCAGTATAGATGTCCTGTATTAAAGCAGCATTTAGTAAGTGATGCTAAGTGCAGTAATAAGAAACTTACGTTTAAAGTCCGTGTTCAATATACCTATACTGATATATGTATGTAGTTCTTGAGGTACCAATCTATAGTTAGAGCTTGTAACTCCTAGCAGTGCCTCCGTCCCTTTTGCAGATGTTCTGTAAGTACATTTATATTTGTATCCTTATGTTTACCGGCCACTGGTAACAGCCCTTAACATTCCTTTACATCGTGACCAAAGGCACCAATTTGATGCGATATTCAGTGTTCTGTGCGGCATTTCGTTGTTTGTGCGAGTGCTAGTCCCGTCTTTTAAAGAATATTAATAAAATTTCTTATTTAATAGTTGTAAATCATTTTCTGTGCATAGTACCTTTTGTTTTTGTATGTATCTTGTGGCCTAAAATGTAACGTAATCTATTCGTTTAATAATAAATATGTTGACCAACTAATCACTTAATCATTTAGATATTTATCTTTTTGCAATATTTATAGTAGTTTTTGTGCATTGTGGCATTTTGCCAATTGTGTGTTTCCGGATCTATTTACCTTTTTCAGTATATTATAAATCTGTCCGTTTCTTTGTATATGTTTCATTCTGTTTGATTTGTATAAACGTAATCCAAGCACAGTTTTATTTGTCCAGACACTGATTCGTCAATTGCTCTACGATACCTTTTATCTTTACAATAAATTTTGTTTTGTTAATTAGTTATTTTTTATTTCAAAAGTCCTTTAGTTTATTTGCGAATTTTACCTCATTATATCCCAGACTGGGATTTCTTCTCTTTGAAGTAATAAGCTAAGTTTTTGATTTAAATTAATAGATTCACTTTTGTTCTTTTTTACCTTTAAAATATCGTTTTTTATAAAATAGCCGGGCTATGCTATTTCTCTCTTTTTGAGGACTTTTATTAAGATAATTCCCCTTCAGAAAATAACCACGTTATAAAGTTTTATTTTGTTCAGTGTTAAACTGTTAATTTTCGTCCAAGTAAAAATTTAAAATCAGAGGACGTAAGAAACAATAATACATCAATGTTCACTTCTGCAATGTTCATTTTGAACGAATATGAAACATTCCTCCTTCAATAATTACGTTTCAGGTCGAGAGGTATATTTTTATAAATATACGGCTCGATGTTTTCCAGAACCGAAATTTTACACGCATTGTTTGATTCAGCCCTCTGTCGTACAATTTCCATCCACACATTCTGATATTCAAATCTCAGATTAATATTAAATTGTGCGTGGAACACAATTTTGTCGGGATTTCCCAAAGCTATTCTCCTTTTATGTGGAAAATCAGAACAAAACTCGCAGCGGAAAAATAAAAGTATTTTTAAAGACGCCGCGAAACAATAAATGTGTAGTTACGTATCAGGATGCGAAACGCAATAAAATATATCTTTTATCTGTTCACGTAACAGTCCAATGCAGTTGTGAAATTTTAAATGGAGGGCCCGGAAAAGAATCACCTACAGCCGAATCCTTCGGGATTATTTACCACTTATACACCTTTTTACCATTTTAAAGTCCAAATGCATGTTTTTCACGGTTTTTTGTAATTTTTGATTACACAGCCACAAAAAAAAATGGTTCTGTGCAGCGCACCAAATTATATGGATAGGGTGTATTTTTCGACGCTGAATCCGAATCACCCAATCTTTTTAATGAGGTTGAAAATCACCTCTATTGTGTATTGTATAGATAGACGGCAATTTAGTTAATTTACGTATATAGCTTACATAAATAGAAAAAAATGGTCACTAAAGAGATATCTATGACTAAAAAAAAGGAAAAGAAAACCACGGAAAAGATATTTTGAAGATAACAGAGAAAAATCATAAGAAAAGAAAGTATTTGGATTGATGGTCGAAAGTATGATATAGATAGGAAAAAGAATAGCTTTACACAGATTAAAAGATAGATAAGTTGATAAATGTTAAGATAAACAGTTGAATAAGCAGGTATGTAGGCTCAGTCAAGAAAGGAGGTGTAGAGTGCGTGAGCAGGGACCTAAGCGATTCCTTCAAAAAGTTGTTCAGGGTTCTTAGGGAGTAAACATACTAAAAGTCCTGACGTCTAGGAGGAGAGCCGGAGGGATGGGGGGGAAAGAATGTCCCAATTTTGGTTTTTTCGCTTACATCTCGAGAATGGTGCGTCGTAGGGAAATGTTTCTTACACCGAATGAAACCTCATGAAATTCTCGACAACTTTCATTTTATGTGTTTTTTTTTTCGAATTCGCAACCGTTTTCGACCTACGTCGCTCCGGAAAAGTAAAAATTGTCGAAAAATAGAAAATTGTATTTTAAAGACGATAAAAAAAAGTTACATATCAGGTAAGTAATTTTATTAATTTACTTTTATACACCGATCATATAAACTTAACGAAGATACCTCTATTTATAGTGCCGAGGCTATGGCTATCCTCAAAGCCTTAGAATACGTCATCAGAAATGAACATGAACATTGCACTATTTTATTGGATTCACTGTCTGTTCTTCAAAGTATTGCTAACAGTCAAGACTTTAACTACACTATTCATACGCGTATTGCTGAAATTAAAATGTTAGTAAATAGATTACAAGAAATAGGAAGGTCATACAGGCTTAGAACATAATGAAGAAGTAGACATCATAACAAAAAAAGTATTAACGATGGAGAAATTTTGAACAGTGGACTACACGTCCAAGAGTGTATAAGTATATTGAAAAAAAAAAGTAAAAATGCGTGGTCACCCTTATGGAAAGAATATAGCATAACAAATCCTATTCACTACACAAACATTCAGCCAGATATTCCTACTTGTTACTGGCATAAAGATTTAAAATACTCAAGAAGAGAAGTAACTACAATAAATAGACTATAATTTGGCCACGGGTGCTACCCGGCGCACCTCAAAAAGATTGGAGTTGTGGACACAGACTTGTGCGATACTTGCAATGTCACGGCAGATTTGGATCATATATTTTTTGACTGCTTAAGTAGAAAGCATCTAACCGGCATCTTTTTGCCAAATTACTTTGTGCAGTAGGAATCCTCCATCTACTACTATGTTCATCTGAGATAGTTGAACAGCCTTATCGGTAGGCTCGAACATGGTGTACAGGACAGATTTGGTTGTCTTCCTAATCCCACTTTCATTGAACAGTGCCAAGGGAAATGGGGCCAACTCGTACTCCAAGAATTTCATCAAATCCTCCTCTGATCGTTTGCTTATACACATTCGGTGAAATAGCAATGTTGGGTCAACTGCAACCTTTTCATCGTGAATATTTATCGATGAGCTGACAGAATAAGGAGTGAATGCACGATCTTTTCGGGACAACTTGATGTCTGAGAATGACAATTCCACTATCTTATTCATTGCCTCTTTACCAACTCGAACAGCATCGTAGAAATTTGTTGTGGCATCTCCCATCACCCCATTGGCAATTGACATAATGTCACTGGTTTGTGTGAAGGAAAGATGAGCAAAATAACTACGATAGTGGCCACAACCGGTGTAATTACCCTAGCTGTGGCGTAAAGAGGTAAAAATCTGTTTTTCGAAAATGTTTACTTTTCTGGAGCGTGTAGCTCGAAAACGGTTGCGAATTCGAAAAAAGTATGTAAAATGAAATTTGTAGAGAATTTCATGAGCTTTCATTTGGTATAAGAAAATTTTTCCCTACGACGCACCATTCTTGAGATATAAGTACTCTACACCACCCTTTAAGCTATTCGTTGACTGGACTAATGGTATAATAAATAAAACACAACTGCCTAAAACTACAAATGCCTGAATTTTTATTCCAGGATATTAGAAGTAATGAAATCCGGTCCGTCTGTGGGGGTAGTTTTTACTCTTCCCCCAATAGGGGTAATTTTCAACCTTATTAAGATTGGGTGGTTGTCGTACCAGATTTGTATATTTGGCACGATGAGCTACAAGTATTTGACCCTTTCCGAATTTCTCGGATCATTTGAGCATGGGGGTAGCTCTTACTAAGACTCTAATCATGTGTCGGTAGTTGGAACGAATTCACTCCATATTTATTCACCCTACTTAAAACTACAAAAGCCTCAATTTTTCTTCCCGTTTTGAAACCTATGAGGGGTGGGGGTAGTTTTAACCCTCCAATAGGGGTAATTTTCAACCTTATTCAGATTGGGTAGTTGTCGTACCAAGATATACAAAAATTTGGCCTTTGCACATGTTATTCACACTCACCTGCATCTTTTGAGTTTTAGCGGTAGTTTTCACGCCCCGTAAGGGCGCATTTCGGTTTAATTTATAGAAATAGCTTACTGTGGCTCGAATTTATATTCTCTACTCTCGATTACAAAACATCTCAATTTTCACACTTCATTAAGAGTTATTACATTATTTCTATGATTTTACACCATTTTAAGGGATGTTTTTGACTAAAATACAAAACTGACACGATAGATTTTTTTTTAACTACGGATTCGGATTCAGCTTCGAAAAATACACCATATCCATATAATTTGGTCCGCTGCACAGAACTTTTTTGTGTGTGTGTGGCTGTGTTATCAACCCCCTCGTTGAGGGTGGTTTTCTATTGCGCTTTGTACAATGGGGTTCATATTCGTTACTCAGGCATTATAATTATTATTAAAATCAGAGTTATAATGATTGTTTAATTTTTTCAAATATTTATTTAAATATTTTCAACCCTTAACCTTCGTAATACCAGGTGAAAAATAGAACGTTAAATATCATGTGGGGTCCTTAAGTGTGGGGTCCCACTATTTTTTTATTGCTAGCACCATTTTATGAAATAAATTTAAAGACTGATTATGTTTTGGGCAGCTTATTTGAAAAATTATCATAATACCAATTATTTTCAAGTTGATCACGTTGCTGGCGCCAAACTTTTCTTGACCTATGATTCTTACAAACATGCTTTTTGCAATCCATACAGGTTGTGTTTATCTTTAGCTCTTTTTTCTAGGACAAATATAAAAGCGTAATCTCTTCTTTCTGAAATCATGCTTTTTATATAATTTATTTCCGTGCTCATTTTGTAACACATATTTGTTACTTTCTTTTTATATCAATTAATTCCCAATAATCAGAGGATTAAAGTCACGAAGCCCCATGAAAACCTGTGTTTTCTATACTTTTTTTTTTTAATTTTAATCCTGGTGTTCTTTCGGGACCTTACCTGGTATTTGGAAATTTTTTCGCAAACTGAAAATATATGCTCTTCTGAGAATTTCCCAAAGCTTAATTTGAGACTAACGGAATCAATTTTGCACCTCTCCTTCGCACTACGCAAAAAGAGGCGAATTTTGCGATCACTCTTTACAACGCGCTACTTGTGCTTTTTATCGAAATTTGTTTCCAAATGCGTGTGATTTTTAGCAACATTTGTACCTTGTTGGATAGCTAATGATACAAGAAAGTTGTTTAAACAATTTGTACGGTAAGTGTCATACAATTTTTTTGAGAAATCCATGTAAACTAAAATTTTATTATTTTTTTTATCATCATGTGTCAATTTAGATCCGTCACTTCGAATGTTACGTAATTTTGAGGATTTACTTTTAAATTCATTCACCGATTTGTTAGCTACCAAAGAACACTGAAATAAGTGCCCAAAAGTGAGTAGTTTTTTTAATATTTAATTTTTTTTGTAAAAAATAGGAAAAAAAATATACTGGATTATCTCGAAAACTAGTTACTTTTGGCCAGGGTAATATAGAATTAAATTTTCTACAAATTAGCTCTACTTCAAACCCTTCAAAGGAATACGTCCAATTTTCAAGCATCCTGTATACCATATTACTCCGCATCAGATTAAGCTGAAATATGTAGCAGAATCGTACATACTTTTTATGGCTGTAAAAAACATATGAACAAAGTATATACAATTTATTGGCAAATTTCGTATTAGCTTTTCGTCATGCAATTACATACTAAGAATAAAAAATAATTGATGAAAAGAGAATGAATCCAAAAGTATGTACTTTAATTTTTTCTTTTAAGTATGAACAAAACAGGATAAAATATTCACATATACATATTTATACATTAATAACTATCAAAAGTATATGAAAAATACCTAACTTTACCAACAAATTTGAATAATGACGTAATACCTAATCTATAATCTTTGATTTATGGTCGAGATTGACCGCCTGAGTTTTTCTAATGTGCACTCACTTTCGAACAGCTTAGACTTTGGATTTGAGATGTGTGTGTTTCAACTTTAAATAACAACTTTAACTTATAATTTAAGGAATTATCTTTGACAGTTCAAATGAAAACATTTTTTTTAACTATTTAACGTCGGCCTATTTCCGCTACCAAGGCCTATCACCGACGCCAGGAGACGAGCTACCCCCAACTTGGAAATTTTGCCGAACCTCTTCCCTTAAGAAGAGTAGGGATCTTTTACTTGCCTAACATTTAATAGACAAGGGACCGCCTGCTTTACATTCCCTCCGAAGGATGGTATATCCACTACGTAATCCTCGTCTGAAATTACGTAACTTCCGCGTATACACTGATATACAAGCCGCTAGAAGGTGGGACGAGAACGCTGTATTTCTCAAGATGGGCCAAGTACTAACCGCGCTCGACGTTGCTTCAACGGAATATCGACTGATATTCACATTGAAGTCGCCTCTACGCTCGCCCCCAAATGAAAACATGTAAATTAAAATTTCAATACTTACAATATTACAATACTATTGCTGATAATTTCATTAAATAAATTTCCCACATATTACTTATACCACTTTTAGCATCCAAAACACACTTCCTCTACCATAATTTACTACTATCCTAAACTTTATCTTTCTTCAACTTTACATCTTAAATCCTTTCTATTCTCTCTTTTGTTAAATTTGTTCTTGTTTATCCTTTTTGTTCTTTTGTCTTTTTTTGTCTCTTTATCGTCTCTAGACGAAAAATTCAGAAAATTAAAACACTTTAAATTTTCATTTTTCTTCCCGGCTACAGTTTCCTGGAGGCAGGGAGACCACCAGGGGGCAGTTCTCGAACGGGTTTTTTAATTTAGTTTTTCCCGAGTCAACAACCAAAATTTATTCAGTGTGCGTGTGCTACGCTAATTCATAGCGTAATTTTTATATATTTTTAAGTATTTCTGTATATTATTCAGAAACCAAATTATTAATTTTAAGTCCTTAAGACCTTAGACAGGACTTTTTCCCTCAATTGTGGTTTTGGCCGAACCAGCCTGCCTCGTCCAACTCTACGTTCACCGCAGCGCTGCGCGCCGTGGTCGTTTGGTTAGCTCCGGGCCAGGTTTCGATAAGGTGCATGTAGTTATTAATTTAAAATAAAACTCTTCTGTTTCTTCTTCTTGAATAATTATCGAGAAAACGCGGGCGTTTCAGGTTCGATCCCTACCGACGGCAATTGATAAACAGGTGAGTAAAAATGAATTTAATAATTTAATAAACCTTATAATTTGCAGGCAAACCTTGTGAGAGTAAATTGAAGTGTAGTAAACAAAATTAATGCAAATAAAATACATATGGAACTACTATTTTCCTTCCACTCGAAAGGCAAAAATATCCATATAAAATATATAATTAGTACTACTATTCTTATGCATAAAGTATGCATACTTTTTACATGCGCTATGAATATACAGACCCTTTTTGTTGCTACGCTACGCTGATGAGGAACAATAATTCCGAAACACGTGTCTGTAGCTGCTTCGTGTTTCCTCTTTGGCGTTATTTTCCTCACTATATATAATTAGTACTACTATTCTTATGTATAAAGTATGCATACTTTTTACATGCGCTATGCATATACAGAGATCATGAAAAATACCAAAGAATTGGAAACATCTGCAACTGAACTGCATGTAAAAAGTAGGTCGTTCTTTACAGAACGTAAATGCATTCGCATATATTTTGCAAGAGTACGTACTTTTAGATTTGAACTATGATCACACTTGGATACTTGGTATATAATTGTGTTATGTGGGTAGGAATCTTTTTATTTGAGAAATTCTTTTATCGTTTATGTGATTGTTAGTTTTTCCACTTTAGAGCTGCCAACAGCGCGTACGTTGGAACACTGGTAGTAACTTAAGTTGCGGCCATTACAAGTAGTCAACAAATATTTTTCGTCGGTTAATTTTTAAAATTGACCGGCGAATTGAATGTTTTTTAGCAAATATTTTCAGTCGTTTAAATCATGGAAGATAAAAGTAAGTTTTTGAATAATTAATGTTATTATTTGATTCGAAAAAATATTTATAGAGCCAGAAATGGATTACAACCAATGCATTATGTTGAAAAGAGAGTGCCGAGACATTACAAAATGTAACGAGGGCAGCTTTTGATGCTTTAAAAGACGCATCTAATACAAACACGGATTTTTATTCAACAACATTGAGTACAGATTTACAAAATAAACACCTACTTTTTAGGGCCGGGGATCCTACAGGCAAGTGATTTATAAGTAATAAAATTAGATTACAAAATTAAAAAAAAAACCCAACACAAAAATATCGACTAAATAAATAATATAAAAAAAAATAAATTAACACAACTTTAAAAATTATGAAATAATTTTGATTCCATATACGAACTCTTATGATTTATTTAAATCCAGCTTACATTTTCTTTATGTCTTCGAGATTTGCTTTCATATACGCATGAATATATCAGGAGCTGCTGTTTTGAATATAACTATTTATTAGTTCGTCTTTGCAGCAGCCCCCGACATATTCATGCGTATAAGAAAGCAAATCTCGAGGACATAAAGAAAATGTAAGCTGGATTTAAGTAAATCGTATATGGAATCAACATTATTTCATAATTTTTAAAGTTGTGTTAATTTATTTTTTTTTTTTATATTAGTTATTTAGTCGATATTTTTGTGTCGGGGGTTTTTTAAATTGGTAATTTAATTTTATTTTATACTTTTTAAACTAAACATATACATACAACATAGCGTATTATTATATCACGAGCCCCACACAGAACTTTTTAACCTTTAAGCCGTTGCGGTCCAATTTTGTATTCTACTAGTCGCACACGGTCATCAAAATCGGATCTCCCGTTGAAGAGATATAAAGCCACAGACAGACAGACAGCCAGACAAACATACAAACATACGAGTCAAACTTATAACACTTTTTTCTTCTTTCTCTTTTTGGATCGGGGGTTAAAAATTAATTAAGTTCAAACTTTTGGTTATTTTTTGGTGGTGCGTTAATTTCTTAGAGAAGTGTATATTCATTGCATCGTTCCTATCCGATATAAAACCGAATCCTTCACCATTTCTTAGAATGCAACGTATGAGCGAATACACTATACGATCAAATTATAGTATTAAAGCTAAAAAATTTTGTCCGCCATCTTGGGACGTCTGCCATATTGAATTTAGTGTGACGTCATTTTATTTTCGTATTCTTCTCAGAAAACCCTTTCATTTGATACCCATATCGTGGGGGTGCCAAAAAAATAACTGGTCCGCCATCTTTGGGAGCCCGCCATATTGGATTTGGAATAACGTCACTTAGCTAACCATACATTGTCATCCAAACTAAACGTGTATGCAAAATTTCAGCTCAATCGGTTGGGGATAACTGTTTTAAAATTCAGTTGAGTCCGCCATATTGAATTTGGTGTGACGTTATTTTACTTTAGTATTCTTCTCAGCAAATCCTTTCATTTGATACCCATATCATGGGGGTCCATAAAAAATAACTGGTCCGTCATCTTTGGGAGTCCGCCATCTTTGGGAGTCCGCCATATTGTATTTGGAATGACGTCACTTAGCTAACCATGCATTGTCATCCAAACTAAACGTGTATGCAAAATTTCAGCTCAATCGGTTGGATAACTATTTTAAAATTCAGTTGCAAGATTTGACCCACAAGAACAAGGCAAGTTAAATAAAAACTTGTAATCAAGGTGGCGACCAAACATCAAAATCTAATATGGCAAAAACCTTCTCGATAAAATACTCTTTCAAATTAAAAAAGTGCATCACCCGTTGAAGAGATATGAAGCCACAGACAGACAGACAGACAGACAGACAGACAGACAAACATACGCGTCAAATTCTTTTTGGGTCGGGGGTTAAAAAGAGAACAAATGCAAAAATGTTTATTTAGATTACCAATATAAAAATGTGCTTCCATGCGACAAACACAGGAATTCAAAGGGAAATAGGAAATTCATCCCAGTGAACACTTTTATAGACAAGACCAAATTTTAAAAAGACTTAAAGAGATACAGGATAATTTATTATTATATACAATTTGAGGGTATGGTGATACCTGTATAGATATATAGCCCATGATCTAAAATGTAGTAACTATTGGGTGACCAGTTTTGTCAATTTTATTTTTTAAGTCAATCAAGTTTTGGTAGAGAAGAATTTTT
The DNA here is from genome assembly GCA_936432065.2 of Rutpela maculata. Taxonomy (NCBI): domain Eukaryota; kingdom Metazoa; phylum Arthropoda; class Insecta; order Coleoptera; family Cerambycidae; genus Rutpela; species Rutpela maculata. The sequence continues at coordinate 36,329,807 of OW386285.2, read as the reverse complement.
AAACATTTTATAAAAAAATGATATATTTGTAGCATGTAATTCACATAAACATTACGTACAATGAACATTATTATAACTTTGACAGTTTCAATAACATATATTAAAATAATTTAGCAAAACCGAAAAATGTTAATATTTTTAACGAATTCTGCGCCCGTGAATTTATTCGCGAAAAAATCGTTCTTATAATATAATATCATTATTTTTTTATTATGTATAAGCATTTATCTGATGTAAATAAAATATTTAAATTTATTATTTATAATGTCTGTTTCAGATGAGGTCAACCACGCCCAAAATATTGGACACCAGATTTCTTCTTTGACGAAGATTATACAGATTTTCTCCAGATTTCTTCGGATTTCCTAAGATTTCCTCGATTTTTTTTCAATTTTTTGAAGAGCGGGGGGGAGAAATCCGAAAAGCAAAGGATTTCCTGAGATTTACAAAGATTTCTTCGAATTTAATTTCCTAAGATTTCCTCTGAGTGTACACCAGATTTCCTTGGAGATTTGCCCCTCAGTTTCAGACTTAATAATGGAATTTAAACAAAATAGTTTATCTGCTTTCTCAATAAATTAATTTTTTGCGAAGTAACAATTATTCCGACCATAATATAATCTATGTACGTCTCGAGTAGACATAGTTAAGTCACTGATATACCGCTTAGTCGACCCCCCTTCCTTTAAAATTCATCCTAGGGAGCCCTTTATGCTCTACTAATAAATGTGCAGTTGCGTATCAGGGTACGAAACGCAATAAAATATAACTTTTATCTGTTCGCGTAACGCAAGGCCTCCATGTCTAGTCGTTTTAGAGCATCGTAAAAAAGTACACACTGCGCTTGTTGATAAATCGGTTAGATAAAAACCTCTGCTCGCACCTGCACTTCAGAAGATTTAATTAAAATTTCAATCTAAGGAATAAATTCGAGACTGCTCGTGTTAATTGTGGCGAATTATTTTTACATTTGGAAAGTTTCCTCCTCTTTGATTTACAGATGCAGATAAGATTTTAAATTGGATTACGTAGAGTTCTACAGATTTATAGCATTGGCGATGTACGTAGTAGATCGAGGACTTATAATCACATTACTATCCTATTTTCAACACAAATTTACATTATTATATCTGGCTTAATACATACACAAAAATCGTCTTTGGGAAAAATAATTTTTTTTTATTATTTTGACAAATAAAATAAAGTGGTACTATTTTTCACGAATGATTGAAAAAAAAACATAATCACAGTACCTACCAGAAAACATTTTTGCTAGGTGCGTCGGACCAGACCCAGCGTAGCACATGTTTTTGGGATCGCTGAAACTGAATCTGAAAGTTATTTTGCCCCATCATGTCAGGATTCTCTTTCAAGAGGAATCTTAAATCTGTAAATGAAAACCGCAACCAGTTTTGAAATTAGATATTTTTACATCAATTTCAAATTGATATTAGGTAATGAGGTACAGTTCCTTGCCACTTTCCACAGATATTTGTAAAACTGTGAAATGTTATTTCATACGTTTTAGATATATTTTTTGAAGGCGGTTCGTTTTTAAACAATTTTTTTTCAACATGTGAATGTTACTACAAAAATAATACCTTGTTTGTGAATAAATGTTATTACCTGCGACTCCGCCAAATCTTAGAATAATCTTAGAATTCTCGTAATGTGTTAAAAAAATTTTTGTTACTCTTAAAAAATCCTCATGTGATGGGGCAAAATAAATTTAAAATTCAGCGACCACAAAAACGTATATGCTACACTGGGTCTGATCCGGCGCACCTTGCAAAAGTATTTTGTGGTTGTGTAATGAACCACTGTACGTACCATTTTTTTGAATCAACATAAATCTGCCCATGTTTGATCAGAACAAATCGTGGATTATGCTTAAGGGAATCTACGAAAAAAATCGAAGGTGGTGTGGAAAAGAGTGCATATTATACAAAATATGAATTTTCCAATTTTTGAAATCGCGATATCTTACGAAAAATCACTTGTAGGAAAAGTGTATAAAGACTTTTTTGTAGAGAACTGCATAATTCACTAACTTCGTAATAACTATTTTCACAATAACACTTGCTGTTTAAGAGATATTTGCGGAAAAACGATTTTTTTAAATTTGACCTTGAATACAATTTTTAGCACAAGTGGAATCGATAGGACTTTCGACATTTCATTTGTAATGATGTTATTAAGGTTTAGCGCTATGCGATTTTTTTCGAGATTTGGACTTTTTTTGTCTATTTTACTGAAATAAAACACACTATAGGTACGATATGTACTGCAAGACTGACATGGTGGAGTATCTACAGGCAGAAGTAAGATTTCTATCTACAGGTTTACAGATAATACTGCTTTAGTTGCTGCAACTGAAGATGAAGATGAGCTCATACACCTGCTCGACAATCTTAGAACAATAAGTTCTGAGTATGGTTGAAGTGTAAATGAAATGAGAATTATAATTGTGGATCGAACAATTTATAGAAACCCATACAAATATGCTAATAATAGGTGAGTGAAGATATTAAAGGTTCTCCTACTGTGAATATGAAATTCAACGAAGAGTACTAATACCGACATCTGCAACTTGCTGAGTAAAACTTGACATGACAGAAATATTACAAGAAGCACGAACGTCAGGTTTGTTAACCTCCTAGTTTTCTATATTTTTCTTTACGTTTCTTAAATACGCACCGGACCGTTAGGGTGACAGACAGATTGCTTTTGAGATGAGGCCGTACTTCTAACAGGGAACCGCGACAAATGATGTGATGCTGAAAATGGGCGCCAATGCATGAGAAGTTAGGAATAAGAAGAAGAAGTTACGAATAAGAAGGAGAATAATAGAACAAGGATAATGGCGAAGAAATAAATTTCTATTATAGTGGAATCAATAGAGATTTTCAGTTCGGAAAAATATTGGGAAGTGACAACTTTTAAGAATACATCTCTGAACACGTCAGGAACAACATACCAACAGTTATCAATAATAGTCCTTGACCGTAATTTGTTATTAAACAAATTAGTTGCAAAATCCCAGTTTTTGTCAAATATATCTTAAAATAATTTTTTCTTTCAAAAACTAATTACGCCATTCGAAAGTACGAGAAATTTCACAGCAAAAACGTATATGAAGTTCGTTTGTACGATCAGAAATGTATGCTCCAGATTTTTTTGTTTAACGCACGAAAATGGAACGTGGCGACAAGTACGGCGCGTGAAGCCTGCGGCGCGCTACACTAGATTTGTTGTAAGATTTGAACTAATTAATGAAATTGACCTCACAAAAGCTTAAATGAAAGAAGAAACATGTAGCTATTAGACTATTATATTTTCAAATATAAAAATGAATGTATGTAATAATTGTACACATATGAAGTCGGAACATAATAGTATATTGTGTATTTAGGTGTGAAAGCAATACATTCCCGGACGACGATATTTTTATTAATAATTAACTTTATAAATCATATTATTTATTGGATTCCACAGTTGACCTTGCGTTATGACATATACGGCTAAGCGCTCCCCACTCTTCGAGCTCAGGAATGGTTGAATGTATAAAATATTGCTTGATACAAAATTTGTAGAGAATTTTATTCTCTACAACTTTTATAATAGATCAAAATGTCATTTAAAGCATAGAAAACGAGATATCTACAAAAAACCTGATTATTGCGACCTTTGACCTTGAATATCTTGACTCGCGTACACGAGATTCTATGAGACTTTTGAGCCAACTTATAAAATGCCAAAACAAAGATTTATACAAGTTTACAGCTTATAATCCTTCATTCCGTGGTTTACCATTTTTTTTACCTTATATGACTGGATTATTTGCAGTCTACTTTTTATATTTTATAAATGCACATTTTTAATTTTAAGAAGCGCTTCCTTAGAATTACGAAATCAAATTACTTGCAGAGAAAATTAAAATTTATGAAAAAAACTTCACCATTAATAATTTCTATTGACAAAGTATAAATATGCTAATGTGTCCCTTTAATTTTAAATTACAGACCCATTAAAAAATTTAAAACGCTTTTATATAATAAACGAACAGATTTATGTAAGAATTTCGCAGCGCAGATCGTAAATTCCATTTAAAATAAAATTGGCCATAAAGTTATAAAATTGAGTTAATGATTAATTACAACTCAGCACGGCTTAAAAATATCCAAGCTAAAACATTTAAATTGGATGCTACAGCCATGAATATCGTCATTAAAAAAATTACAAGATGAATCCATTAGAGTAAATACGCAAACAAAGCAAGACATCAAACAATATTTCACAATCATGTTGAAGTATTTCGAAGTGGTTAAAAGTGAGGAACGGAGATGATCCGATTTCTCAAGAAACGTGACGAGGGCAATAGCTAGGGAGCTGGTGGCAGGCATTTTTAAATTATTTGTTCGTGTGCTAGCAGTTGAAAATAGTAAAAATCTAACAATAAATAGACTAATGACTACTTGTGGCATTACGTTATCGCTGCGTTATAGTATAGTAGATATATGCAAAAATTAGGAGAAACTAATTCCCACAAAGACAGGGTTTGAATTTCTTAGTTCGTTGTTGGTATATTTTTGACATACTAAAAGTCTAGAAAAATCTGAGTGTGCAAAATGCTTATTTTTGGCCGCCATCTTGAAAATTTTTTAAAAAATCATTAAAAAATCGTGTGCTGTATCAAATTAGAGAAAATTTCATGCTGAAAAAGATTATGATATTGGTTTTAAAAAATAAAGATAAATAACAAAACGGTGGCCGAAAAACTGAAAGTTTATGCAGAGTTAAAAATCATATTTTTATTAATCAAAATGCGTTTTATAATACAAATGCATATGTATTTCATCAATCTTACATCTAGCATAAGAGAAAAGCTATATCTAATAGTCTTCTTCAGTTTCTTCTAAATCACTTTCTTTCAGTGCATTATTTGTACAATCTCTATCAGAACGGTTACAACATATCACAGCAAGTCCACACCATAATGTCGACAGGTACATCTACCACAGGGCTCATTTGTATCTGTTTTGCAGGTGCAACGGATCGTGTTTAGTAATAACTCTGGTGTAGGGCTAATTTCACATGTTATGGGCTGTAGTTGGTCTCCTACTTTTTTCCAACCCCACTCTTCGGGATTGGCAATATTGGCGTTCATAGTTTTCCAACAAAGACATTGTAAATGTTGTAAATGTACGCGGAGAAGATAATGAACAGCAGCATCTTCTGTAGGTGGCAATCTTGCAATATTAAATTCACTTTTGGCAGTTGTGATTTCTTTCAAGAAGAGATTATATGGTAATAGGTTCAGAGTCTCTGTCTTTGGATTTTCACTCTGCAATGATACCTTTAGTGCCAATATGTGTGAGTTCCTTTCTGTTTGCATTTTCTGATCCAAACAGAGTAGCGCAAATGCTAAATTCTTCATATTTCCAAAAATGTCGATATGCTGCCGATTTACTTTTAGCAAATAAGGAGCATGTAGTATCGCATCCAGTTAAAGCATGTGAAAAGACATTAATTTTACATCTTTTCGCCAAGCACATGTTACATCGATTTAATATCACGTTTTTTATCACTGAACGTAGATGACTGCAAACAAATATTTCATGTATTATGATAAATCAAAAGTACAAGAATATCGGTCTCGTCAGCAACAACTGTTACATGCTTTTCTTCTGCCAACAACAAGCTATAAACATCTTCATGGTTTTTCCCAGTTCTCTTATTTGTTGTAGATACACCCTGCCACATTTTGCATAGTTATTGGGCGCGGCTGCAAAGAAAGGCAGCATGTGCCCTACAGCATTTTCAAGTTCAACCCAAAAAAATATCTTGGCAATGTCAACCATATCTAGATACATGATCCACAGTTTTGCTGTCCTACTTTGTACTTTTAAAAAGTTGTTTTTCTCTTGCAATTCAGAAGACAACTTCAGCAGTTCGGTAGAGGAACTTATTTCAGAAACTGTAATCTCTCCATTATACAGCTTACCGTAAAGCTCCATGAGACTGTAAATTTGGCAAACTTGACTATATTTCATCTATATCTATTGGTTCCATCTATTCCTCACTTGAGAGCTCTACCGGAAGTTATAAGTTACTGTCCAGGACATCCTGAAGCAACATTGATGTAAGTACAGATGAAAGCAGTATATGTCCTCTACCAGCTCTTGAATATTAATGTGTTATTTATTCTTATTTTTTAAAACCAATATCATAATCTTTTTCAGCATGAAATTTTCTGTAATTTGATTTTTTAATTTTTTCAAGATGGCGGCCAAAAAAACTCATTTTGCACACTCAGATTTTTCTAGACTTTTAGTATGTCAAAAATATACCAACAACGAACTAAAAAATTCAAACCCCGTCCTTGTGGGAATTAGTTCCACCCAAAAACCTATATCTACTGTACTATTATGAATTAACAGCTCATTAAAAACGTTTAAAAAAGGATCCATAAATAATTTGTCCTCGTTCGTCACTTGTTTTAACATACGTTCCATAACATAACGTTAATATAAATAGAACTGCCAGACGTGTATGTTTTTGCGCTAATGAATAATTACTTTTTGTTAAAATTTTATTATATATATATAAAAATATTAATGATTTTTTCGTCGATCAAACAAATTTCATAATAACAGTAAAATTGTTCACACAATTGTAGCCATGACAGTTAACAAATAATTCCATTTAACGTTTCAGAAACTGGCCAAATTTTCTTTGCGAGATTGCACTCAAATTGAAGAAGTACCTGCCAGTGATTAATTATTATTACTCACTACTAGATTAATGATTAATCACTGGTAGTAGTGAATAATAACATCCATGTCAAAAAATTGCTTAGTATCACTGTTAAAATAAATTGATCAAGAAATGTAAAATCTGATTTTTTATTTCATGAACCGTAGCTGTGGGAACAGATAAAACTTTATACACCACGCAGGAGGTAAGTAACTTTGACCAGACTCGGACTCTGTTGCCAACCCTCGCTACGCTTGGGCGCAACATCGTCCTCGACAGGTAAAAACCACTTACATCCCTTGTAGTGTAAATAAGTATTATTCAAACATAAAAATGGCATACATTAAGCTATCTAAGCTAATTTATATATTATCTTCATCGATTTTCGTTGTAGGCCATCGTCGCAAAAGTCGTCTAGCCTAATTTTACTTCACACGTATATAAATTGCTTTTTTTGCAGCATGAGCCGAAGGCGTGGAAAAAATGTTTTTTTATGTGAACTATGAGTTTCTTAATGATATATTAATTTACGTTTGCAAGTATTTTCCAAATAAAATTTTTATGAAAGTTCCCTATTATTCTTATTAAAAACGTGGCAACTTGAACGTCTGTCAGTTATATTTTTCGTATATATTCAGTTAATTTAACGCAAAAATAAATGACACAAACAAATAATAGAGGGGAGCTGTTTATTGCAACTTTGAAAATCATTTTTTCAAAAAGCCACCAACATCCGTGATCGTAACCTTGACTTCCCTATTCACACCCACAAAAACTTAATTACTTATTATTCCAAATGACGTACAAATCATATACCTAATTTGCCACCAGCTCCCGAGCTACGAGTCCTGCCTGCAATTTCTTATGTTGTTCTCGCTCGCTCCTGATTTTCAATATTCCACACTTTGTTCTAATTGCGAATTCCCCCAGGGCGAGATCTTGCTGATTTGCCGTAACTTTACGCCTATTGTTCCATATTAACTTTACTTCTCTATTTGCTTGACTTACTTTTCCTTTATTTCACGCCGTAGCGGAATCTTTTTATTTTTTTATTATATTTTGTTAGGAAGAATGACAATGAAGCGTTAATAATTTCAAGTTTCAGGGGGAAATTCAACGATCGAGTCGGATTCAGGTTGCCACAATACAGAGCTGAATACATTTTGATGTTTAAGTATTCTTGTAAGTATTATTATTTTACTGGTGATTTTCTTGGGGGCGATAAATTGAAATGCTCCATCATTCCGTCGGTTTACGTTGAGAATATGCAGTTCAATTTTTTTAAATATGCAAATTCCACACCTTGGAAGAATAAGAGTAAAACCCCATTGTCTTAGTTTTGAGAACACAGAGTTTTGAGATAATCTGTTTATAAAATAAATAGTTTTCATCAGTGATTAATAATAGCGTGGGTCTTTTTCAAACGTTATCGTTTTATGCACTTTGAGGCATTCTTAATCACTTTATGGATGATTCACAAAATCAATTTCTAGTGGGGCACCTTCCGTCAGCTATGTCACGATCACTGTTTAAAAATCAATGGAATTATGGTCATCGTTACAAAGCTCATTTTTTGTGTACGTACAGCTTTCACGCCTAAATTTAATAAAATGAGATCGCCAGAGAGTGTTAGACGTCAAAAAGCGCAGCCAGAAAGGTCAATGTAATAATAAAGCCTGTGGCGTTATGTAGCTCTTGCAGAGGGTTGTGCTCTATGGGCGCAATTTTTGAGTAATCTTCACTTTAAGTGAATATTGGCCGTTGTATTTTCAACAACAAGGGTCAACGTAATAGATTGGCCTTTTCAAAGTAAAATAAATGTTTAAATTACCTCCTCAAAAAAGTGCGAATATAACTGGGGGAATGAGTTTGGCGATACAGCGAGCGTATACCAACAGTATGCTAATAGTTACAATAGCCTATGAAATCTAAATGTCTACTGACCCTGCTTCTGACTGAAGACAAGATAATTCAATCTTCACCGGGGCCATTGTCATACAGAATAAAAAAACACCATTTATTATTATTATTCCTCAAGAAAATTAAATTCCCTCATCTAGACTTAAAATAAACTTCAAAAAGAGTATCATAATAGTACGAGACCCGTCAACAAAAGAGAATCCGACGAACAAAGGAAATATCTCCCTCACGTATAACACTAATATCTTCGTAAATTAATCCATTGCAGTGGTTGAATAGACTGGTACATTTCAGTTCCACTTTTTCGCAAGAACATGTTTTGGTCTTGCAGCCAGCCTTACATTCACAAGCTATTGCTTGAAGAAGGCTTTCTGGTAGCAGTTTAATTTTTTTTCTGATACCCCAATGGACACTGAATAGTGACCATTGCAAACCGTAATTTTTTGATAACTTGTTGATATCATATAACCACTGTTGCATTTCCAAATACACTCTTGAAGAGGGTTAGCAAGCAGCTTCCTTAGTTGGAAGGAGAACTGTAAGTTTACTATACACGCAGAAAACGAAGTCTATTTCTATAAGTACGTAAATCTGTATCTTTTATCGAATTAGAGCCATACAATGCTCCAATTACACTTTTATCTACAGCAAAGAAGCTTGCTGTTTTTGTAGTCTAGGTGCCCGCGTACATAAATGCAATTTATACATATCCTCGTATAACTTCTTGTACGGAATAATTGTGCCTAGTCTATCACTTTTTTCCTCTGCGAAAATTTTCCTCGGCATGAAAAAGACGATTTCCATGCGTCGGACTGGAAAATCGGCAAATATATTTTGTCGGACAATTTGAGAATTGGAATCTACATATATATTCTATATACAAAAATTTTGGAACGTAACCACCCTAAACATAACATAACATACCTTTAAAACATTTATTGATAACCAGCTGATTTTTTCAAGATTGCTTAATAAAAATATGTAGAATCCAATTTTCTAATTGTCTGACAATAGTAGTTTGTGCAACAAGAGTGGGTATGATATCCATAATAATAATAATATTTTATTTATTTATTTATTTATTTATTTATTTATTTATGTCTTCCATTTAAAAGTACAAGTATAATAACAGAAGAAAGGGTCAAAAATAAAACAGATAAGTGTAAACTTAATCAACATGAACATATACACACATACATACACACACATACACGCATATACACATGTATAGTCATAAACAGACGTGTAAGTCAGAAAATTAAACATATAGAGGTGTAAGTATAACAAATGTGTATAACAAACAACAAGAAATAAAAATAAACAAAAAATATATAGAAACACGTACCCGTGTATAAGTCAATATGCACATATAAATAAAATTCAAGTAGAAATAGAAGGTGGCAAGAAGAATTCTTGTAGTGTGTAACAGTTTTTTTGTAGTAGTAATTCTTTCAGCCTATTTTTAAAGACGTAAACATTGGAGGAACCTTTAATTTCTGCATTCAGTGCATTGTAAAGTTTACAGCCAATATAGTGAAAACTCTTTTGGTAAAAAGTTGTTCGAAAATTATTTGGTGCCAACAGCCCTCTCGATCTCGTATTATGATCGTGGTTCAGTTGGTTTGCCGAGAACGTGGTGAGGTTTTTGTAAATATAAGTACAAACCTCCAGTATGTATATTCCAGCAACGGTTAGTATCCTAAGATTTTGAAATTTATTACGACATGACTGACGATATTCGAGTGCTGCAATAATTCGGAGAGCGTACTTCTGTATTAAAAATACTCTACTTATTTGTGTACTCGTTCCCCAGTTAATTATTCCATATCTTAAATGAGAATGAAAGTTGGCGTAGTACAATGTTAATAGTACCTTAGGACTGCAATGTTTAGCCATATAATTTAAAGCATAGCAACTCCTGCGTAGTTTAATACATAGTGCATCGATATGTAAGGCCCAACGCAGTCGAAAGCGCGTGAAAAGTATATATACAAACCTAATACTTGTTTTTTATTATCTAAGGCATTTACGATTACATTTTGAAATTCACAAAGAGCTGTTTCGGTACTCTTATTTTTTGTGAAACCGTGCTGAGACGAGGAAAGTAATTTGTTTTGATAGAAGAATGAAGTTAATTGTTCTTTTATAATAAACTCAAAAAGTTTTGAAATGCTTGAGAGTAAACTTATTGCTCTGTAATTATCGTAATCGTTTAGATCACCTTTTTTAAAAATAGGGATTACTACGGCTTGTTTTAGTTTGCTGGGGAAAATGCCCTTATTTATAGCTAAATTTATTAAGTACGTAAGAGATCTACATAGCTCATGACTACATTTTTTTAACAAAGTATTTGAGATATTGTCCAAGCCACAAGAAGTTGAATTTTTTAATTTACCCATCGATGATATAACATCTGCCTCGCTTATTTCAGTCATAGTAATTGAATGACAGAACATGGGTACAGTAGCTTGAAGAAAGTCAAGAGCGTGTTCTTTATTTTCATTGCCTGATGTAAAGTGTAAATTAAAATTATTTGCAGCTTCCTGCTCACCTATTTGACAATTGTCCTCATACATAACTATGTCACTCATTTGTTTATTTTTCTTTTGTAGGTTATTAATTATGGTCCACATTGTTTTTGATTTATTGTCCGATTTTGAAATCTGATTATCATAATATTCCCTATTTGCAAATTGTAATTTGTCTCTGTAAACTCTATTAAAATATTTACTAATCTCCGCATAATTTGCATCATGCGCAGCTAATGTACTGTAAAGAGTCACGTTATTTTTTAGTTTTGTTAGTTCAGGTGTTAATTTAAAATTCTTCTTTTTGTTGACATGTGTTAGAAAACGTTTTATCGGGAAACAAATTTCAAAATAATGTAAAAGTATTTTTGCAAATATATCAAAGGCTGTGTCGAGACAGTTCTCAGCAAATACATCTTGCCAGTCTTCATGTTTGAGATAGTTACGAAATCGCGTTACATTTTGCGAACTAAAGTGTCTACGATAGGTATACTTATTATTCTCTTGCTTTGGGGTGATCTTAGTTTCTAGTGTTAAAAATTGTGAGTAGTGGTCTGATACACCTAAATTTACCACTCCAGCTTTACAGTTGGTATTTGAATAGACTAAAAAATTAACAATACATGTTTTTGATACAGTGGTTACTCTTGTAGCAGCTGTTATACTTACGTTCATATTAAAACAGGCAAGGAGATAAATTAAGAGAGTTAAGTTAACACCTGGCACTGAAAAATCTAAATTAAAGTCTCCACCAATGATTATACAATCTTTTTCATTATAAGTATTTGTTAATAAGCCACCTAATAAGGTTAAAAAATGTGGAAAGTCGCCATTTGGTGGCCGATAGAGGACAACTATGGTAATTTTATTTGAGATAATCTTAACACTACAACATTCCATTCCGCCTTCAATGCAAAAATCGTTTACATTATGTTTACTGACTTTATCTGAGCAGTTATCATTTTTGTATATGGCCACACCGCCATGTATTAAATAAGATCTACAGAATGAGTTACACAAGCTAAAGTTTCTAAGTTTAATTTCATTTAATTTATCTTCATTTTGCCAATGTTCAGTAATTAATAAAAAAATCACAGTAATTATTGTTTACAAAGATTTCATCCATTAGTAAAATTTTGTTTCCTATACATTGGGTGTTTTGATGACAGAAGGTAATGTAGTTAGGGTTTCGACTTGTAGCACTGTCAGAATGCGTAAGTCTATAGTGTTTTACTCCAGTAAAGTTATGTCCGTGAGGATTGGGTATAAAAAAGGAAGTCTGTTATTTTTATCTGGTTTCACATTTCGTACTGCTTCGTCCACTATTGATACTGATTTTGCCACTATTGAACACTGCGTTGAAGTCGCGCATGTATTTAAACTTAGTGTACTTGTATCCAGTAGATCAACGTCTATTATTTCATTTGAGTTTAAGCCTGCGCTGGTCCGGTCCATATTTAGCACATCCCTGTCCGTAGATAACCGCTTTTCCCCAGTTTGATTGCGGCCACTAGGAGCAATAAATACCAAAGATTTGTGTAAAAAGTCGCACGATAAAGAAGTTTGAGCACGACGCCGTAAGCGGAATGCTTCAAATCTTTTGAGTGCGATATGGATAATCCACTCGAGTTGTACAGTATACTTTTTCTACGACCGGCTTAAAAAAAACTACAAAATTTATCAAACATTAATATATTACACAAATACACACTGACAGTTACTTTGACAGCTTACGCACTAATTTGATTTTAAAGCGAATAGCTGTCTATGTACTTAATACGCGAACTGTGATTGGTCGGTTTCATTTCATATCCATCCTAGAACTGATATGAAATATATCCGGTCAGTTAACTAGAATTGCCTACTTATCCATTCTACAGACTGTACAGAAAACAGTAAATTTACATAAGGGAGTTGAAAAAATATATTTGCCGATTTTCCAGTCCGACGTGTGGAAATTGTCTTTTTCATGCCGAGGAGGAACGCCGCGTTTACGAAAATTCTCGCAGAGGAAAAAAGTGATAGATTAGGCGCAATCATGCCATGTACAAGAAGTTATATAAGGATATGTATAAATTGCATTTATGTACGCGGGCACCTAGACTATTGTTCATCATAATAGTTTGTATGTATTCTGATATTTAGGATATTTAGTTAAATGTCAGTCATCTTCTTTTTTTCACTCCTGGAAATGCTGAGGTAGAGAGTGTCACAGCCAGAAAATGCATGTAAAACATGATACACTTTTTTAATTTTAGTTTTTACAACTATTTTGAATAAAATATTTTTTATCACTAATTATACCTATCATAGGTTTAATAGACTAGAGTTGTTCTCTATTGATGATACGAGCTGTTCCAAATAACCAGTAAACCAACATCTTAACCAACAGTGACAAAATCATTGTTATTATCGTTTTTGATATCGAGTTAGGAATAAGGTTAGCATTTGCATTTTCTGTGAAAATTTGGCAGTTATCAAGAAATTCTCCACATGGATGTGAAATGACTTTTATATATCTCAGGTTATAATCGTAATAAAAAAAGATTTCCTTTTCAAATTGTGTTTTTACGTACTTTTAAAATAAATTTTTAGGTTTCACCAACTACTATCATTTTTTGGAAAAAAATCTTTTTCACAGCAGAAAGTCGGAAAAAAAATTAAAACAACAAAGAAAATTTAAAGAAACGACTAATTTTTTTTATCTTACACCATCTTAGAGTACATAAAAAAATCTGTATTTTGACGCAAGGTACGATTCTCTATGATGTGTTGCCCAAAAATATCGACCACTGAAATTTTCGATTCAAGAGTATTTTTTATTAGTTCAAAATAAAATTAATTTAAAATTTGGCATATTTATATACGATTATAAGATGTATACTTATTTATTGTGATTTTCATTTTTTTTGAGGTTATATAATTCACTAAAGACTGAAGCCTACACAGTTTTGAATTAAAATTTGTCCCGAACAATTTGGTTTTTGACCCGTTCCGATTCGACCAATAGAAAAGAAAATGCAAAGGAAAGACAAGAAATAAATAGTTTTTTCATGAAATTGAAGAAAAGACGGCTTCTGTTTCTTGGATAAAATAGATAATTTGTTTACAGACCCTCTACGACAAGACAATTCCTTTTTCAGCAAAAGCTTTTTCGCTGATTTGTCTCTACTGAAATGCGATAAGCTAACAAGTATACTAGATCTAATTACTGTAACAGTCCTCCTGGTGTAGTCAGGTAATAAAATACGTCTTCATTTTAATAATCTCGAGATGATGCCAACTTGGTTGGCGAAACTCATGTTCAAAATTTAGTTTGATTACCAAATCTGCAATGGTTAAATACCGCTAAAAGTTGTATGTTTTGCATTATTCTCTACATTTAGATTTTCGCTTTTCCATTTTCAATATGTTTTAAATCAATTAGCTCATCAGGTCTCCAAATTAATCTGGAAATCAAACTAATGTTGCATTCTTACTATGCTTTCAGAATCCCCTTGCGTCTGTGACGACTTTCTCGATTCATATACATTATGTTTAATTAGATTTTCAGCGATAGGAGGATAAGCTTTCATCAGTTTCTAATACTCTTTAGGTAAGCTGTTTTGGTAGTGAAGCGAGAGGTTATGTACAAGCACTAAAACAGGTAATATTAAATCGTATGGTTTATTAGCGTCGCTGAGTGGTTGTGCGCCCCCATCCAAGTATTAACAATAAACTCAACAAACTGGAATAATGATTATCATTATTATACCGGGGCCGTGAGTGGAAGCGGGATCAACTGGAATTCTCAATTCTGCACGTCTCGAAATCCCCCGCTAAGCTCTGCGACAAGGCATGTGGTGAATTTAGTAGGTCGTTATGAAATTTACATCGAAATAGTTTGATTATGATTATACTTGATATTGTGCGTAAGGTGAATATTTAACAAACACTAGAGACATACAAACGGCCTTATTATAACGTTAAGATGCAAATCGTAATTTTCCTGGCTGCCTGCCTATTATGTAAAATACATTTAATAATAATAATAATAACAATGCCTTTATTAAATATCAAAGTTAAAGTGGCAATATTTGCTCTTTATTTACGGGCGGTTATCAATACAGGGTTAGGTTAGTTTGCCACAGGAGATAACGCTAATTCCTGGATAATGTATTTATCTTGGTCTAGGTTAAAAGCAATTTTCGGTTAAAGTCAGAGTTAATTTAACTCAAGCTTCAAAGTAGAGGGTTACGCCTGTTAGTCTTAAGTTAACCTAAAAATTGTGTATTCCTCGTAGATAGTTATGTGGAAGATCAAAGTTATCTTTTACTGAAATTACACACACACAAAAAAAAAGTGGTCTGGTCTGTGGACCAGACCAATGTGTTCTTATGTATTTGGATCCGCTAAAACTGAATCGAAAGTCAGAATTGTCAGATTAGTTCTTTTTTCACCCCTAACCCAAAAAAACACTCCCCCAAAAAAGTGGTCTTGCCTGCGGCCCATACCAGTGTATCCTTATATATTTTGACCCTCTGAAACCGAGTCCGAAATCAGAATTGTCAGACTCGCTCGTTTTTCACCTCTAACCCCCAGAAACACCCCCAAAACAAACAAAAAAGTGGAACAGGCTAGTGTATACTTACCAAATACATACGGATACACTGCCACTGGTATGGGCCTCCGGACAGACCATTTTTGGGGTGGGTGTTTTTTTGGGGTTAGAGGTGAAAAATGAACCAATCCGACACTTTTGACTTCGGATTCGGTTTCAGCGAGTCCAAATACATAAGGATACACTAGTCTAGTCCCCAGGCCAGACCACTTTTTTTGTGTGGCTGTGTTATTAATGGAAGTTTTCGACAAAATAAACGACGAAGGTGACATTTTTAAATTTTTGGAACACGAGAGATACTAAAGCAACAAAATAATTTCTTTCAAGATTCTGAGGACGTGGACTTTTTCAGCAGGTTCAGGCTAAGAAACCAACAGCAATCGCTTGGCTGATGAAAAATTCAAGCCTCTGCCCGACTTTGCTGGGGTTTCACTTATTCTTTTTTTTAGGCAGATTGTTGTTGTCAGGTTGATTTTCGACCAATTACAATCAACCCATAGCTAGTAACTCTGCAGGAAGTGTTACTAACTTCAGGTTATTCAAGAATTCCAAAGAACCCAAATGAAAAATTTGTCGTACATAAATAGGTACGGGCTTTACACTTAACTTTCATCTGAGATTTAAATAATCCCGGGGTTACGTAATTTGCAAATTTCACCCTGCATTAATAAACTTGTCCTAACCAATCTAACTTAATTTAACCTGAAAGTAAATTTATATTAATTCTTTTTATGTCAAATATCAAATGTCTTCGAATAAATATAGAATATTTTGAATATTTACCCTTTCAGCATACCTAAATAATTATTGTGGTAATACAGTTTATGGTGTTTTTCGCTAATGGGATTTTAAGAGATATGTTTATGTCCCTGAAAGGACCTAGTATGGCATTGGACCTAAATAACATACTTAGTTGACATTTAGGATATAGGATATTTTAGAAAATACCAGTAAACTCCACGATGGATATCAGTCCATTTTAAGGTAGATACTCTAGTGCGTCCGGATGCAAAAATTATCTTTGGAGGTGCCTATGCCTTGACACTCCTAGTGATATGCAATTGCATAGAATATGAGTGATGATTTCATCCTCCATTCCAAACATTTGACAAATGGGATCATCCTTCAACTTCATTGTTATGTGGCTACCTATTCAGACGACAGTGTCTTGTTATCAGGCCTATCATCCATCTCATTCTTTTTATCGATGCTAAGCAACCATTTTATGGTAGAGTTAGCTGAAGGCCCTTTTACATGGAGTTTCATTCCGGGGGCTTGAGACTAATAGTTCTTGAACTGTACCATAGCCCACTCCCGTAGCTCTGAATGAATCAGACTTCTTGGAAGTCTGGCTCCGGACCAAAGAAAGGATCGAATTGTTGCTCCTTCTCCCGTCAATCGATCTGCTCCTTCATTGACCTCCACACCACTGCGTCCGGGCATTCATATGAGTTTAACACAGCTCAATCAAATATTCTGCCAATTCAGCTATAGGTATTTGATGCAAGAACTCTTAACTCCACCTGGCTGTCACATGTTTATCAAAGAAACATCTTCTGTGACACTGACTTGTATGCAATAAGAAGGCACATATCTCTGTTTGTAAATACACTAGGGTACTTAATAAGTAGCACCGATATACGGGCCCTTGGTTTGTATCTCTGCACCGGTTCCCTCCTGAATTCTCGATCCATCTGAATCTGTATCCTCCTAATTGAGTAATGACTTGGTCCCTTAAAAGTACAGTTAGAGTTCTAGTATGCCCAGTCCTTGGTTCGTCGCATTGCACATTCTATTCCGGAACAGTTTATTTGCTGCTTTCCGGACTCCCAGTCTCACTTCAACATGCAAAGGCCTATCATCCATCTCATTCTTTTTATGCCTAGACAGTCTAACCTTTGAATTTGACAAAGGCGAGCCTTAATTGTAAAACACCGTTGGTAGTGCCACCACACTAAAGGGGTCTACAGACGATCCAGCCAACCAGCCAACCGTCCTTCTCGGTACACGTTGAAAATTGCCATAACAACTCTCATAAAAGTGAACTGGTCTGCTGGATTTCCAGATCTTCAAAGCGTACCGACAATCGAGCACACCAGTTCAATCTAGTATACCAGCTCACTTTTACGAGTTCGTATGGCAATCTTCAAAGTGTACCGAGAAGGTCGTTTGGTCTGCTCCCTGCCGCTGGCTCGTGTGTAGATCCCTTAAGGGAACGTATGCTGCGAGGGGTTTTATCATAACCATATACGTCCTGAGGTAGCCTTTGGACCTTTTCACCACTTAGAATCAAAGATGCGTTCGCGCATCCATAGAGACGCACAGACGACAGTTGAGGAGACTATGTTACTCCCAGATACATCACTCTACGTGAAAGACTAAACGTGCACCCACAACACAAGGGAGAGGAAAATTGTTTATTTTTCTCTTTTCCGTGAATAGAATTAAATAGCTCTGTTTTGTCAAGGGTGACAAAGAGCACGTGTCTGTTATATCGTACCTGAACTATGTTGAATACTATGTCAAGTATATTTTATTCCATAAGGTGGATTTAGTTCCATTCTATTCTACGTTTATCAGGCTTACGTTATGTAGCTAAAATATCAAAGTGTCGAGTATGGATTACATTAAAACGAATAACACCTGCATTCAAATGATCACATTAAAGACAACGATCGTCCACGTTATACCCAGAGACGTCCCTACTGGACACTGCGCTTCTCACAACATTCAACACCCGAAGCGAGATTCTATACTAATTACATTATATTTAAACTTTCCACCTTAAACTAATTGCAACCTGAACATTTATTATTAAAGCGTGCCAAAGGTGAATACTTGCGAACAATGGCAAAATAAAAATGACTTTATAATTACGTCGGTTGCAAATACACTCTATCTAATGATTTGGTTCACTCACAATATCGCAGAAATAATTAATTTGGCACAACTCAGCGTAGAATTTTCATAAAGCCTAAAACCGCGAGTTTACGTGTGCTGGCATTGTAAATATTTAAAAGAAATTTTAATTACATTTTAAATTTAAACCGAATTAGATCTTAATTACTTCCTTTATTAAATCAAGTAAAATTAAAAATCTGAATAACCAAGGACTATCCATCATTATTTTTAAAGCATAAAATATTTTAATTACTAGAGTTCAAGACAAAGACGGGTATAACTCGTGTTTTCTGTGGATAGGAGAAACATCAACGATTCAAGGACGGCGAGAATTTTCTATAGTACAAAATAAAATATTACTGTGAAAATTGCAAATTGCCTTCAACATCGAAATAAAATAACGTTTTCCAATAAACAACACTGAGTGCACATCGTGCGCATGCAAAAGATGGCATGTACTCCACAAACTTTACAGTAGTAGTAATATAGTGCATTGGCTCATTGAAACGAAGATTATGTACCACATTACCGATAAAATTCTGAATTTTTGGTACACTAGTATTTGTTACTAATCTCGTCATCACTACTAGCCGAGGAATTCTTCAAAAATTCATCGATTGTAGTAAATGTTCTTATTCTTTTTAAATTAATCATACGCGGTATATTCCACTCCACGATTGCATGTGCTGCCAGAGCTCGTATAAAATTTCTGCACTCAGTGCACACTGCACGAAAATAATTTTGCCAGAGGAGCAGAAGAAATTGCCAAAATGCGTTTCACTTTCTCAATGAAATATAAAAGTTGTATTTAGCTGCACAGAATGCAGCCACTGTAAAAAGTTTAAGAGCACGCAGTCGGCAGAACAGAAGAAATTTAGTAAACTGACGTATTACAAGAAAATAACTGTACACATCACAAGGGGACAAAGAAAAAATTCACTTGGGGATTAACTGTGGTACACGGGCAGATTCAAGACGGACACAGGCAGCAGAATAGAAATCAAGGAGTAAAATAAGCATAAATTTGGGACAGTATTTCCAACTGAAATAATCGCAATGATGGCCTCTGCTCAAATTAAGCTACAGTGGAACTAGTGGCAATCAGGCAGACATAATGTAATTATATGCATATGAAATTAACTCCAAAATAGTACTGAAGTATCACTAGTCGGGGAGCCCTCCCTAGATGTACGTGCATCCCCCCCCCCCCGATCCTTGGGGACAATGTTTTTCATAAATATTAAAACCTAAGGAACAATTTAAGACATGTCCTAAAAAAATACTGGCTGTAGTTTCAAAATGGCGGCCATATGTTAAAAAAAACTGTTGCCAATGCTGTTTTTGTCATTTAACACAGAAACTAAAAAAGATGGACAAAAACTTTTTCCATAAAAAACAACGTGCATAGAATTTTTTACAATTTTGTTCCTATACAATATTTTGATAGGAGTTGCCATTTTCCAGATAAATGAGTCCAAAATTAAGAAAACATGGAAATTCATATATCGGTAAATCACTTGGATTAAATAACTGTGACAATTATTAAGGGGATAATATATAACATTATATTATTAATATAACAAAAAATAAAATAAACTGAAAAAAAATTAATAATAATAATAATAATATTATAATTTGCAGACATTTATCTCGAAAACGGTAACAATGGGTTATGAACAGATTAGGGTTAAAAGTACTGCTAGTGACATCTTTTGAATTCTGCTGGCTCATTCCAATAAAATTAAATGTAAATTACCCTTTGATACCGGATTTGGCAATACAAGAAGGCTTATTAACATATCTGCATTAGCAGAAGAGTATGGACCTCAGAAATGTTCGGCATTACTGGGCCTTCATTCATTCTAATTGCCATTAGACAGAAATGTGGTGACAAAGATTTGTCTTTATCAATTGACACTAAAATTGATTTTTCTTCGATTCCACCATCAAGAGCTTGCATATTAAAAGAAGTGTTTACCAGACGCGTATTTGGCGATTATCCGACGAAGTTATTCACAATATTCCAAAGCCTTGGAATGATTATGGATGGAAAGAAAATGGTGTTCAACAGATAAAATACTGCATCAATCGCTTCCTGAAATTCTTCAGGAGATGATTCCAAATCAAATCATAATAGACGAAAGTGTGGATGATAATGATATCATATATGAAGCAATAGAGGAAGAAGACTTGAAAGAATTATCGATGTATCGGGACACAGCGATAGTGAATCTGAAATCGAATGAGGTGTTACTTACGTTTTATATTGAATTTTATATTTTATTTTAAGAGCTGAATCATTTATTTGGAAAATAGTGTATAGGAACAAAATTGTAGAAAATTTTATGCACTTTGTTTTTGCGCAGAAAGTTTTTCTCCATCTTTTTTATTTTTTTTTGTTAAATGACAAAAACAATATTTGCATTTTTTTTTAACGGACGCCATTTTGAAAGTGCAGTAATTTTTTTTTTTTGGGGGGACATGTCTAAAATTATTCCTTAGGCTTTAATCTTTATGAAAAATATTGTCCCCAAGGGGGGAAGGGACGGACAGTTAGGTTGGGCTCCCGTACACGAAGAACAAGTGAAATTGGAAGAACACATAATAATAAAATAGCGTAAGACTCGTAAGAGGCAATGAAGAACAAAGGGTAGTGAAAATTGCTCCTAAGGCCCGACCAATTTGTTGGATATCCTGTGGAATCGCAAGGATTAAATCAGGGAACAAATGTACTATTATCATAAGTTGCCTCAGTCAGATTTCATCCAAAACCAAAACTAACTAGAGGAGGCAAATAAGAAAATAACAGAAGCCATCACAAGACACTGTCTATTAAATAAACAACTTATCACAACAAGAGTGAAAAATTACCTCTAGTGCAGGAGATATGAAAGGGAAAATTAATTTCCCATACATTTATTATGCCAGTGTGAGGCTCTCAGTATAAGAAGACAGTTGTTCTTCGGATGCTTAAAAATTGAATCCGCAATTAAAGAGACCACCTTCAACAAAATAGTGAAGTTCCTAGACGTAACAGAAGTGCTAAAAGAAATATAAATATTATATGGCAGTAAGCCTCAGTGCGGATGGATGTTAGCTTCTACCTTCGACAAGGAACAAGGTATTCTAATAGAGTAAAACATCATGATCGGTGATACTACAATGTTTAAGACTCATCATAGAACAATTGTGAAGACAGTACAGAGAAGAGACAGATGCCAGAGGCACATGCGACCTTGAACTGCCACTCACAATAAATATGTGCAGATATCTTTAAGGAATCCGTAACATACTAACTACCTAATAGTTGAACAATGAATTGCAAAATATTCATAATTGACGGAAGTGACCAATAATATCTGGACTCTAAAGGTTTCATCTTCGTCTTCGGCGTCCCCAGGTGTTTCTTTTCATCTTGAGTAAATCGAACAAGGTCGGAAATGGAAATTAAAAACTTGACCTGATTTAGGGCCGGTTTTATAGGTTCAGTTTAAACCAAAGTTTAACTAGAAGATTCTGTTGAGGTCCGAAATAAAAGTAAATAGCGTATTTAGCAAAGTGTATATTAGGCACATTTATCAAATAGGAAATTATTAATTAATTTGAATAAAGATTCTGTGGTATTGATAGTTGTTATTGAGTTATTATCGATAGTTGTCGAATGATTTTTGTAGTAAAAAAACTGCTGTGAGAAGCGTCTTTTTGAGATCTTGTTAAAAGGTTCTTGTTAATTTCCTGTTTGATGAGTGTGCTTAATATACACTTTGCTAAACACGCTATTTACTTTTATTTCGGACCTCAACAGAATCTTCTAGTTACACTTAGGTTTAAACTGTACATATAAAATCGGCCCTTAAGGATTAGATTGAAAATAACAAAGTAATGTAGTGGATCATTATCAAAAAGGTACAGTGAAGCTTTGTGGAAGCATTAGCATTGGACGTCTCATCGTCTCGGAAAGTTTTTTGACGGCAGTTTTTCAAGCCGAAAGATTACGGGCTTTCCTTGATGTAGATGATACTGCAGTTTTACCGTAGCTAGCAAAAGCTCCGGTTAAAAATACATTTGAATTCATTTTTTGTTCATTTATACACCGACTTCAATATCTGTATTAGGTAATGAGGTTCAATTAACCGTACAAGGGTGAAATTTTATGCCATGATTTTTAGCGACTTTTTTTTAATGCGGTTTAATTTTGAAAAAATTTATTTCACGCTTTGTAGTGGTTACTTTCATTTGCTTACTTTACACTAGACGTAATTTGATGAAACTATTATGGGACTACCACCAAGCCAAGCAGCTTGTGACAGATTTCACAGAAATCGCTAAGTCAATCCAGAGTAATGATTGAAGAAAGACTTTAAAAAACAGACACACGGATCGAATTGAGAATTTCTTTCTTTTTTAATTTTTGAAGCAAGTTAAAAAATTTAATAATGTTTTCGAATAATTAATATTTTTTCGTTATGCAGGGTGTCCAACTCCATTCGATTGGCAAAATATTTTAGGATGTAATACAGGACCATTGGAGGCTTAACTGGCGACAAAAAATATGGGGTGTTCCGTTTAAAAAAGTCATACTTTCGTCTGTAACTCGTTTTTGTGACACCTTGTATAATGGAAAATAATTTTACGTTATAGTAGAGATGAAACATAGAATGTTTTGTTAAGAAAGTTTTTTTAAAAAATTAGCTGTTTTTGTACAATCTTCCGAGGGGACACTAACTGGACACTGTGTATTTCTTCTGAGTACTATAGAAAATGCATTTATAATAAAAATTTGGTAATTTTTTTGAAAACACTGAAAATTGTTTTGTGTAAATTTTTCAATAACAAATTATTAATTTTTATTAGAAATGCATTATGGTGAGTCGTTAGATTTAGACCCCGAACGAATTCGCCAGTGATCAAATTTTTATTATAACTTTTGAAATGCGTTTTCGACACTACATACTAAAATGTTTATTTGTTGATTTTTCTCGATTTTTATATGTTTAATATTTTATATAACAGGGTGTCCCACTTAAAACTCCCGGCGCCATTTTCTCGATAACCAAAAGCGATATTTGAATTCTGTAAAAGGTATCTACTAGAATATATAAATGACTTCAGTTTTTAGTAAAAATGGTTATTTTACACATTGAGATATAGATGGCGTTGCGATGCAAAGAAATTTCTCGATTCTAGGAACGATGAAATGAGCTGCATGAGATGGAGAATTACATTATGAGCAACTTTTATGATACGAACAATTTTCGAAAAATCACTGGTTCTTGAGATATTTGAACTTCAATATAGTTCTTTTTAATATAAAAATCGTCATAACTTTTTAAAATACATTTTAGAAAATAAGTCCTTTGGAATATTTTTCATAGTGAATCAGGCTCATTTAGATGGTAATGCAACATTTATTTTTAAAGTAAAACAAAGATGGGGCTGCTATTTGGAAATTAAAGATTTTGACATTTTTGTTTATTGTGTATTGTCTAATTTTTGCGTCAAGTTTATGTTGTATGTTCTACTAAATTTTACACTATAAATTGTAGACATATGAAAAAAAAATGGGATTTTTGTTACTTGAAAAATTACATTGAAATTCAAATATCTCGAAAACCAGTGATTTTTCAAAAATTGTTCATATTAAAAAAGTTGCTTAGAATATAATTCTCCATCTCATGCAACTCATTTCATCGTTCCTAGGATCGAAAAATTTCTTTGCATCGCAACGCCATCTATACCTCAACGTGTAAAATAATCATTTTTACTCAAAGTTGAAGTCATTTATATATTCTAGTAGATACTTTTTACAGAATTCAAATATAGCTTTTGGTTATCGAGAAAATGGCGCCGGGAGTTTTAAGTGGGACACCCTGTATATGATTATCAATTTTTTGATACACATGTATTTTTTAACTGTAAAGTTAAAGTTTCAATTCCTAAATTGAAATTATTTTAGATGCGATGCATATTTGAGGTCTCAGGTACACAAAAAGGAGTGGCAGGTAAGAAAAAGGTAGTGGAAGGGAGAGAGGCAGCTGTAAGTTGGTTTGGGGGGTCAATTTTCTTTTGAAGTGCGAGAAATGTCGAAAACGATCACCATTTTTCGTGACGCCGGTTTACAAAAATGGGTACCAGATGGCGTCCTGATTTCTTTTTGCTTATAGAAAACAGTTATCAGAACACATCAGTGAAGCGGCGTTACTAGTAAACCAGACGTTTTCAAGATTTCGGCCGTTGAAATGCGAAAGAGGCGATTTACCTAGGATTTTCGACTTCTTCAGCCGATATCTCGCTTACTTCTCGAGATATCGAATCGCCGTCCACGCCATCCTCATTTTTTCATCGACTTACGTATCCATGAATTATTTCAGATTTTTAGGAGGATGATTGCGACTTTTCGTTTCTCCATCTCAGCCAAAAAATGATGTGAAATTTTATTTGATCATATTAGATTTGAAGTTTTTTTTCGGTTGAAATGACTTGAAAAAATGACTAAAGGATGAAAAAAAGTGAATGGCACAAGCGTGAAGTCGATATTTTCGAAATATAAGCTATCGAAGATAAAAAAAATTGCAAAATCCACGAAAATTCTTCACTTTTAAATTTGCAATTTTTGATCTTGAATTCATGTTTACCAAGCTCAATAACATTAATATGATAATTTTGTCCATAAGACTAAAATGATTGCAATTACTTTGGATTAATTATTCATTTACAATTATTTCCTGGACATTTTAATAAACTATTAAAGAAAGGTCGGTAAATTCTAATTAGTAAACATTTTACTATTGGATCTTAGCAATACAATGCAAAAAAATGGCAAGAAACTGTATTCACTGGTGATTTAGTTCGGCATTTTTCATTTTTTACGCCTAACGACTTTCTGTTACATATTTTTTTATTAAATCATAATTTTGTTCTCTTGACTTATTTCGATGAAACTGAATGAAAACGATCTCTTCAAGAAAATATGATTTTCTGTTGTTAAAAGTGGAACTCGAAGGGTTAGCACCGGGGTAGCGCTACAATTATTGTTCCTTAAAATTTAAATTATTTTTTAGTGTAGCACACTTTTCAGCAGACAGATCTCGTCTAATTTTTCGGTTGCTAAAATCTAATTCAATTTGACTCTATGAACTATCATTCATTTAAATGAATTCCATAGATCCCTAAACATTCTGTATGATATGTGCGTGAGTATTCGCAGTCGGTAATGCCCAACTTAAAATTTACTCGTTTGTTTGCTTATTTATTTTGTTTTGCAATATGCTAAAAGAGCAAAATTTATACCAGTTTATTTATCTTTGCTCCGCTTGTGTTATTATACGCATTGCACCTAATAAACTATTTAAATTTGTAATTTGAATATAGCCCTAAATTGACTCGAGTAGGCCTTCGTTAATCTGGGATTATCCACGGTCGAATCGACCGACTCAAATTGTTTAGTAGATTCAATGAAGCTTTCATTAAAAAGGAAGTTAAAGTCTAATGGCCGCCGGTGATTTATCTTTGGTTCTATTATAGATGTAATATTGATATGGCTGCCTGATAGCTTTTAAAGAATATTGCATTTCATTGATCTTCGGAATTATTAGTTTTTAACATATCTAAGAAAGTTTCCTCAAATTTAAAAGGCACACTAGTTATCTTTAGAGAAGAATACTTGTAGATCCCAATTTTGCGACGATACAAAATGTTAAGATCATACCATAGATGGTGGCGAGTAGTGATAGGCAATATATCACGAACTGCGATTTAATCACTGGTATTAAAAAATCACAGGTAACAACTTAAAAAAATGTTTTCTTAACCGCTTCTCAAGTCACCGAAGTAACTCCTTGAAAATCCAGAATGAATTTGTGTTAGGTAAAGAGAAACGAGGCCCTACAGCTTATAGAGGAGTCCGAACCACTTCTGTTCGTAAAGTTTGTAGAAAAAGTGACGTGACCACGACTTTTCATATTTCGTTCCCTTGCGGCCTTCATACCTACGCTCGTCTTCCAGAATCTGGTTATTTACCATAAAAGAAAAGAAATCAGTGCTGCCGTTGTACAAAATTGTATGGAAGATTGTATCAAATTTGATAAATATTTCAATGGGAGAAATATTTGCACTCTATGTAATCAAAATTCCATTAAATAATAACAAATGAGAACTATATAACTAGACATTATATTCATTATTTAATTTGTACATTTTTATTAAAATCCGAGGGTCATATTAGAAAGGTTTCAACAGTATTATAAACAATAACCCAGCAAAAATTAAAGTCGCTGGTGTAGTTGTTAACCTAAATATAAACTAGAAATTTATTGGTACTTCGGAAATGTTTATGTTTGTATAACTTTACAAAAATATTCTATTACGAAGTTTCATTCAAAACTTAGTGCTTTTGCTTTACCACGAATCCATAAATCAGGTTAGTTGGATAAGCAAATCATGGTATATATTATACATATTACATATCTGCGGCTGTACAAATTACCAAACTAGCTAATTCACCATTCACCATATGTCGATGCTTATTTAGGGATGGGGAACAATTAACAATTTCTCCCGTACGTCGTATTAAGAAAGTTGTGATCACGACACGATGTATCAAACGTTGGATCCAACATGGGCTCCAATATTCGACCTAATTTTGGCGTATATGGGCACCCAATATTTGCCACATTTTTCACTGCTACACAAAGTGGCGAACACTAGATCCAATGTTGGAAGGGAACTTTGCATCAAACACTCAAATAGCAAATATTTCGAGAACGATTAATTTTTGCGAGTAAAAATATACATAAAATAAAACGTAGGTACTTAACCTATTGAAAACTATCAACAAAATAGCAAAATTGACAGCAAAAGAGGGCAAAAGGGTGAACCACTTGTGCAGCCTTGTTCCGAATAAAAGCATGCGTTGCTTCCAATATGCGTAGCATCTTTTGATGTGTGTATGAAAACCACAAGAGCCCGAACATGGTAATGTGGCCAATGTTTGTCACATAAGTTCGCCTTTACTCATTTGGAGAAGAGCCACATGATGCGGCAAACTACCATGCATCCAACGCTGGTATTTGATACATCGTGTAGCACCGGCTTTACAGGGAAATACAGAGACATCACCCCACCTTCTAGTGGCCTGTATGCCCGAGTATACGTAGAAGCTATGTAATATTAGACGAAAATTGCTTAGTGGATATACCACTCTTCGGAAGGGATGTAAAGCAGTTCGTTCTTTGTCTGGTCTATGCTAGACAGGTAAAAATCCCACATTCCAATATTTCTTAAGAGGTTGCAAAAATTCTCAGGTTAGAAGTAGTTCATATCCTGGCATCTTAGTCGCAGAAATAGGCAGACCTTAAATAAATGATTTCAAAAAATCATTTCAGTTTGAATTATCTGCAGATGACTCCAACATAGTTGACGAAACTCGCGTTGGGTAATAACATTAGAATGTAGTGTTCAAGTGTTACGGTATTTTGGAAATTATTTCAGAGGCAGCGACACGCCGAAGATTCCAGCCCCCTTCAGGAAAAATGTATTAAGTATTTCAAATGCATTTTAGGAGATATTTTGTTTCCGCTACAGGCTCAGTGTGTCCCTTGCCTGATCTAGTATGAGGTTAGGTTGACATGTGAGTGGACTTTTAATCAGACTCTCTTCTGCGATCATTTGGTCTATTTTGGACTACTCCTAATCATATTTCAGGTTCAGCTTTTTAATAAAGCTCAGCTTATCCTTATTGGGAGAAAAAACGTCCAGATTTTCTGAAAGCAGTTGCCCTTTGCCAAATAGTGAAAACTGGGTTCTTTCTTCAGCGGGACCGGTACATAGAACTTACTTCTGCCGTACATCCTCCTCCCACGATACTGCATTCAGCGTTATCCGCTAATCCAAGCCTGTATAAGAGATGATTTAATTTGCAGTGGCTAGTATATTGGCTAGAATTAGAATTCAATCTAATAATTTTTTAGTTCTTGGTTTCAGAGGTATGTAATAAACTCATCTGAATGAACTGATCCTGGTAACCCTTGTCAATACTGGAGTATGTTCCTCTTACTCCAGGTTAGGAGGGTTTTTGCGCGGTACTTGACGATATGTTCAGCACTGGTCTCTCCTTACACCTTTCCTGGTTAAGAAGGCAGCTATTGCATTGCCTTCCATGCCCAGAGTCAACTTGTTGTTTCTGCTCAATCTCTAGTAGTTCCAAACCGTTTTAGAATTGCAAAGATAGGGCCCAAGAACTTTGAGAGCTGCTTGACGGTCTAAGAAAATTTGTATTGATCTGTGTCTTGGATGCGTCTCTTCCAGCTTCCTTACATATAGTTCAACGTTATGAATTTCAATCTGAAAGACAGTCGCATTACTATCTAGGTTGGAAGTCATTCTTACCATTGGATTGCAACAGTAAACTCCGGCTCCAGTTCCTTCAGAGCTTTTGGAGCCATCTGCAAATCAACAATGCTCTTTGTAGGTCGGTTTTACGCAAATCCTCCAAATTTATCTCTTTGGGAAACAGGATGTTAAAAAGCTGGCCAAGGTTGGCATAAGTTCTGAAAGCAGTTTCAGGATGTCGTGACTATCATGAGATCCGGCAGCCTGGTGGGTTCCGTGATGTTGTGTATATTGCCAACCTGGACTATCTCTCTGGCTAGATGAGAAAAGGCAGTAAATCCAGATGGAATTCCAGAGCAACTGACGGTATGTCACTTATTGTACCAGTTATTGCCAGACATGCTTGTATCTGCAGTCCAGAGAGCTACTCATTTGTTGTGTCCCCTTCGACCACCAAACGATGGAGGCATGAGTTACTATTGGTCTTGGCTATAACGTACATATGTTCACAAGGACAGTACACGGAAATTAGCAAAAATAGAAGAAAACAATTATAATAAGCTGATATTTTCTGAATCGACAGTTGATAAAGGTAGGAATACAGTATCAAAACTGGTGAACTTCATTCCTGTTTCACCCTTATAATGACAATAATATTTTGGAAATGTGATGTTCTACAACAAAACTAGAGGTACTGAAAAATATTGAGAATTAAATTATCTATAAAACATGTCTTATAGGTCGTTTGCAGATACGTTAATCGACGGCAAACTTAAAGGTAGGTAACAAAAACGCTTTTGGATGGAAACACAATATTTATCCAGCCTTGTAATATTCTGTTTTGTAGCATTTAGTTTCAACAACTTTTTATAAATTATATAGAATTGAATTAAACTAAATCCACTTGCTCAAATTCAATTTCGTCGGTCCGTTCCGCATTAAAGCATGCTTGTCCGTGACAGTTCATACACATAGCCGAAGATTTTACTGCTGCTTCAGTAATCAAAACAGGTATTAAAATATCACCTGATTTCTTCCATCCCCATTCTTCTGGCTCTAAAACATTTCCATGCCAAGCTTGAATTTGGTGGTAAATCCGCAACGAATGTTGTCGCAAGGCTGCGAACGTCGGGGGTAGCCTTGCCAAAGTAACCGTTTGACTAGAATTGCCAACCGAGGTGTTAAACAGAACATACCTCTGATGATTTATTGACGTTTCATTTTTTTGTGCTTTATATAGTGCAAGAGCAAATATATCCCCAGCCTCGGTAATATCCTGTTTTGTAGCATTTGGTTTGTTAAAGGTTTTAACAACTTCTTGTAAATTTGTTTTCGGGTTAATTTATAGTTTGGAGTTTGCCTTTTCCAAAAAAAGCAGAAGTTGTGTCACTACCATTAAATGCATGAGCAAAAAGGACTGTTTTTGTTGAGTTCTTAAGGACATTTACAACTGTAAATCTTTAGAGCTATAAGCTCTTGCTTTTATATTACCTTGGGCCTCCCTTAGTAGTCTAACATCCTTTTCAGTTGGCGTTAGCGCAATAATTAAGGTAAGAAGATCGACATCTTGTCCTACAATTACGACCGGTTCGGATTTAAAACTTTTTTGAATAGCAGTTTGAACTATAACTGTACCAGCATCATCAACCGCAGTTACAGTTTGATTCTCTCTCTCTCTCTCTCTCTCTAGCGTGTTTATGAATAAGGCGGATCATTTTAAATATTATCAGGCTGCGTTATGTTCGATTAAATACCGTATTCAATATAATCAGACTTTCATTTTTGTTTAACCCTACAGTTTACGATTTAATAACATAAAAAGTAATAGAAATATCGATACATAACACAGAACCATTTTTGTAGAGAATTTTATGACAAACCTTACTACCCTATACTTAGGTTTTTTCCCTAAGATAAAGCGTTTAAAAGATATTGTAAAAAAACCAGTGCGGTGTCCCTAAAGGGGATGAGATGGGATGAAGCTTACCTTGGGGGTGGGAACTTTTTTGATATGTATTCTTACACATATAAGCTAACTATTATAGACATTTCAGCTTATTATAATTTTTTTCTTCTATTCCACATAAATTTGCCTAATTTCCGTGTACTAAGTCTTGCTTTGTGGATTACCTATTCTAAGTGGGAGTTCCAGTTAAATGATTTATCTAGTGTAATACCTAGGTATTTCACTTCCTCCTCAAATTGAATGGTTTCACCCAATAAGGAAGGTAGTGCTAAGTTTTCTGGTCCAGTATTCCTCTTTTTTCTTCCAAATTCACACGTTGGGATTTGTTAAGTCAGTATCTACATATCTAGGAATGCTTTCCTTTTTCTTCTTATTCACATGATTTTTTTGAGACTTTCCATATGGAGAAGTTATTCTCTAAAAATAAATGTCTTCTTGTTTACACGACCTCTAGTGAGTTCGCATAGTTTCAACAACAGGTTATCTTGGATAACCAATTATCACTAGTTGCTTTGTATAACTTACGTAGTACGGTGGAATCCAACTCGCCTAGAAAACTTACCACCCGGGTGAACAACATGGTTTTGGTTTTACTCGGATAATAAAAGAGGTATTAAGTATGCGAAGAATCGCCCTTTTGAACAAACGCCTAGATAATTGGATTACACAAAAATTTCTAATGTAAACAAAGTGTAGGTACCGAAAATGGCGACTACTTTTCTGTGGGTAATTTAATAATTAGTGCCTGCTGTAGAAATACAGAAGCGGAATTTATTTAAGCATATTTTTTACCACTTGTTTCGTATACAGAACAATGCAAACAAAATTGTAAATAGTATTTTTTACCAAATCGTCACCTACATATATTACTACCAAAAATAATTCCTCTGCAATAGCGTGCTCAGTATGGCGAACTAACACACTTATGAAGAAGGGAATTTAAAAACCGTGTATCCCTTAACAATTCTAATCCGCTCTACCAGGATTTCCTGCAAATATATAAATATCCGCAATTATAAGACGAATCGTAGGTACAATCCGAATTATTTTGTAATTATATTAAATTCTCTTCAGCAGAGCAATCTTGGTGAGTACTTTATACAAATCTCCAAAATAAGGCTATAATGACAATGTCTGAATGCTTAAACGTAGTAATTCGGCTCGTGTTTTTAGCGTACAAAATCCGCTCATAGCAGAAACAATCCCACAGCAAATGAACTAATCTGTTTAATTCTCGCAATCTGACGTCGGCCGTAGAGGTACGTGGGGGGTAGCCGACGCAGCAGACATACGTTTGTTTCCTCAACACAAACAATCCCAAACATGTAGCATCATAGCGGGCACATTGAGTGCACTGCAGTCAGCCGCTTATTTTGCAGGCGAAGAGCTCACGTAATCCCGGATTTATTTGCATTGTTAATAGAAACAAACAGAACGGTATCACCCTTGGCGGTGGTAGGAGCCGACCTACGACGTACTCTGCGGGATACGGACACAGCGGAGATTCCCTAATTAGTGGGCAGAGAGGAGCGTCTAGCCACCGGTGACGGTGATGCCGGGGGATTAATGATCAAAGGTTGTCGTCAGTATTACATTTGTGCTAAAGCGAACGTAATGCTGTTTAGTATCGGTGACATACGCAACATATCCTATCGGATATTGCTTCCGGTACTGCCGGATAAATGTGTGCTGGCCCGCCGGAAATATTGAATCAAACAGACCTATTTAGGTTGAATGTTTTTAAATCTTTGCGATGCTAATATTGCAGTTGTAAGCAAGAAGATCGTCTAGTTGTAGTCCAGTCAACGGGAGGTCACCTCTAACTTGAGTAGTAGTGAACGAATTTTGATGAAACCTTGTGCAATGTGTTTGTAATGACGTTAATAAAAAAGCTAAAAAAAAAAGATAGAGTAGGAAATGATCGGAAGGGGTTCCGTAACTTGCAGAATTAGGTAAAAAATTTTAAAAAAATGTACCTATTTGCTTTTTTTGGCCCAAAATAAGATGTTTTTACTCTTGTGAATTTTTTCGAAAAATGCGTATTTTTCGAGATATGGCCACTCGAAAATTCTTAAAAATGGGGAAGGTAAGTGTAAAAGTTGAAAAAAAATCTGAAAAAATTAAGGTGAATGTATCATCGAAATACAAGACTTTTTTATTTGCAACTTCTCTGTAAAGTGCGTTTTCACCAAGTTTTTCCGAAAAAAAATGAAAAACTACCTCCATCTTTGACATTGTAGCGCTTCAAAAATATGCAATTTAAAAATTCAAAAAAATTCAGACGTAGGATGCATTGAGATCTTTTAAACATTTTTTGTCTTTTGGAATTTTTTTGTAACTTGCTAATTTTCCGAGTTACAGGCAGTTTTTCACGATAAATAATATACTACATTTTTTACACATCAAAAAATACATGACAATTCGAAAAATGAGCGTGATTTATATGTATTATAAAAAAATGTGAAACCTATATAGTTATACCATTTACAAATTGAAAATGTGAAAAAGTTTTCCGGAAATTTTTTTTGTAATTTTTTGCCTGGAACTCGGAAAATTAGCAAGTTACAAAAAAATTCCAAGAGATAAAAAATATTTAAAAGGCCTCCATGCGTAGGTCTGAATTTCTTCAAATTTTTGAATTACATATTTTTAAAGCGCTACGATTTCAAAGAATAGTATATTGTGTATCTAGGTGTGAAAGCGATACATTCCCGGACGACGATGCAATTGTTGGCCGAGGCGCTAGCCGAGGCCAACAAGCATCGAAGTCTGGGAATGTGCTTTCACACCGAAGTACACATACTATTTTTTCTGAAATCACAATAAATACTATTTTAAACGTATAAAAATCAAAAATATAAACATTAAAAAAAAATTCTGAAATCACAATCAATACTATTTTAAACGTATAAAAATCAAAAATATTAACATATTAAAATATATATAAAAAACCGTACGGGAATGTTACTTCCCGGCCTAGGCCGGGAAGTAACATTCCCGTACGGCTTTATTGATCGTTGCTTGGCAACGCATCTTTTCCGATCTGTTTTCTGATAGTTTCCTAGCAACGGACTAAAATACTGGAATTGTGCATTTTTCGCTCTAAAATCGCGCCGAAAATGTAGACATTCCCGATCGATTTCAGAAAAAGGGGTAGTTTTTCATCTTTTTCCGGAAAAACTCGGTGAAAACGCACTTTACAGAAAAGTTACAAATAAAAAAAAAGTCTTGTATTACGACATTACATTCATCTGAATTTTTTCAGATTTTTTCAAGTTTTACATTTTTCCTCGCCCTCTTTTAGGAATTTTCGAGTGGCAATATCTCGAAAAATATGAATTTTTGGAAAATATTCACAAGAGTAAAAACACCTTATTTTGGCCCAAAAAAGGTAAATATATTTTTTTTTATTTTTGACCTAATTCTACAAGTTACGGAACCCGTGATAAAAGGGGTGTTTTCTACCCCTTCCGATCATTTCCTACTCTAATCTTTTTTGTTTTACTTTTTTATTAACGTCATTACAAACACATCGCACAAGGTTTCATCAAAATCCATTCTTTAGCATTCAAGTTAGAGATTTTGGTCATTTTAACCGTTGACTGGACTATTGTGGTTTTTTATTAATTCTGTTTTTTTTACTGGGAACTCAGCCACATGTATTTTTTTCTAAAAAAATATCCGTAAAATCTACAAAATAATGAAAGTAACTTCAACGGTTACAACTTTTATGTCAAAGGAAGAGTTAGAGGACGTTCATTTGACAAATGATGAATAAGAACGAAAATATAAAAACTATGTATTTTGCTGACGTTTCGGAAACTGAATCTGTTTCCTTTTTCAAAGCTTTATTAGGTACAAAATCTTTTATGCGTTGGATGTGTCTATTAATACAGAGCATTAAGAATATATTTGTTATATTTTATATTAAATTTCCATAGAGATACTTACTACTTACACAGAACTGTTGATAAAGTGCTTCCAATAAATCAAGCTTAAACTGACTTCATAGTTTTACTTTATGTACATGAAACCAAACATATAATCCTAAATCATACTATTCACAATAATATTATAACTGAAAAAAAAACACTAACCTTGACACTAACTAAATTTGATCTAAATAATAATAATAATAATAATAATAATAATAATAATAACAATAATACAGATTCTTCAGAACTGTCGGGGAAGAACAAGGTGTCTGCTACCAATATGCTTGCCGTTCCGATCCTCTTCTACTCCTCTGGAGTAATTAAATGGAATCAAGAGGACCTGCGACAACTCGATGTAGGAACCCGAAAAAAGATGCATCTCTATAGGAGTTTGCACCCTAAATCGTCCGTTCCACGGTTATATCTCCTACGACATCGGGGAGGCCGTGGACTCTTGAGTTTGGAGAGTCTCCATAACAGGATGGTTCTGGATGGAGCCTGTAAGGTCATAAGGAGTTCGGATCCCCTCCTCTGCATGGTCCGAGACCATGAAAGTGCAGGGGCAGGAGCCTTTTTGTTTAAGGCAGCACGCAGAGCCGCCGATGAACTCGGTCTGGTCTTCGACGCTGAGCGGGTTAATCACGACTCTGTCACCGAGTTGGAACCTGCTCGGCAAAAAGCCCAAGTCAAAGCTGCTGAAATTGATCTATTTCTGCAGCTACACCCGGATAAGCCATTGCACGGAGTCTTCTATAAAAATATAGAAGACCGCGGCTTATCCGAAAGGCTAACCTTTGCTTTCTTAAGGTCAGCCGGGCTGAAGTCTGAGACCGAGGGATTCATAATGGCATGCCAGGATGGTGTATTCAACACACTCGTCTATCGAAGTCGTGTCATGGGTATAGAGGTCCCTGATGTCAGCTGCAGGACCTGCCACGGCCTATATCCAGAGGCACGACGCAGCATTGCGAGTGCTTTATTATCACTTGAGGCACTCGTATGGGATAGACGAGACACCAGTGCTGCCTTACGCTCCGGGGGATATTGAGTCCGTTGTGGGAAACGAGAAGTGTCTAATTTATTGGAACTACTCGTTTCCCACCATCAGCCAAATACAAGCTAATAAGCCTGACAACCACCAACTCAAGACAATGTCGTGGAGTTCTTTCCGCTCCCGCGGAGAATAACATTGTCTTGAAGGAGGAGGAAAAACGGGCGAAATATCGAGATTTGCTCTTCGAGCTCCGCAGGCTTTACCCTGGCCATACTGTTAAGCTAGTGGTCCTGATCATAGGAGCCCTCGGTGGAACGAGACACACACTGCTTTCAGAACTAAAGATCATACCGGCATGCCGAAATTCGGCAGAGATCTTAGCCGGCAGGATGCAGAAGGCCATTATCCTCGGCTCATTACGTCTACTCAGGGCACACGATTCTCGGACCCAGTAGTCACTCACCCCACGGACGTGGGGAGTGGCTGCCGGTACTACCAGCTCCCCTCTGTGAGTGTCGGAGCCACAGAGTATAAAGGCTTTTATATATATATATATATAAAAAAAAAATAATAATAATCAATAATAATAAAACATTTTCATTACTTAAATCAACAAACTAAAACAGCATCGACTAAACATTCAGTGCGATGCAAGCTAAGCCGAGTAATTCGAAGCAATGCCTGGCAATACACCATGTGTAACGGTCAACTTTTTAAGTATTCGTAAATTTTTACTAAAATCTGTTAAATTACATTATTTCACATCTTCATTACAAAAATTACCTATTTTATTAGTTCAATCAAAAAATATTGACCGCCAGCCCTATCAGACCTTTTATTTTACGAGACGATATTTTTAACATTCTAAATTCTCCCGGTAAATAACGCACTGAATGATTTGGATGACTCACCCACATACTGTTTGTTACAGTCACACGGAATACTATAAATACAGTCTTTTGAATTTTGCTCATGGTTAGCGGTTTGGTTTTTGTCCAAATAGATCTTCAGTATAGTCGCCACACTGTGGAAAATTTATGGCTTTTTTGGACAAAAATTGAAACGCCGCTCATTTCACAATTGAGGGCAGTAATTTTTTTTTAAGTTAACTTCAAGAGCTGTAGTTTAATCTACCACTACTAAAATATGGAAAAAGTCTATTCTTATTTTTACTTTTGACCATTAATGCGGTTATCCCTGCAATCTCGGAAAATCTATTTTTCTTATGTATTTTATCACATTTTTAAAAAGAGTATTTTGATAATTTAAATATCTAGCTTTTTTGTTTTTGAGGTCGCGAATTAATATCTGATGTCAAATTGCGGATATTGACAGTTGGTAGCTGTCAACTAGCTGTCAGATAGCCATAAAGTATTTAAAAATTTAACATCATTGTATAACTTATGTTTTTGAGGTTGCTGAGTTCATATCTGATGTCAAATAGGCGATATTTAGAGTTCATGGGACTAAAATCGCTAAGTCAATAGGGTTATTGGGGTTCTTATCAGAAGAGGCCCAGGAGGCCAATAATAAAACTATAGTAGGATGTATCAGAGGGAATCAACTAATCAACCTTTTCAACTTTTAATTACGTCTCAGCCATTGATTTAGTGATCTCAGGATTCATGAAAATAAATAAGAACAGCAATTAACACCAGGTGCTCTCGAGTTGTTATCTCGTAAATGTAGGTAACACCAGAAAAAAATGTATACAAAAAATAAAAGACTTGAACTCAGCGACTTCAAAAACATAAGGTTAATAAATGGTGTTAATTTTTTTAATGTCCTACAAGTCTGTTATTTTACAATAACCATCCTATTTTGAGATACATTAAATGAAAAATAACGCCCTAGGGCGTTATGAATATCTATAACGCCCTAGGGCATTATAAAATTATAATACAACCCAAAACAAGCAAATTATGATAGCGTTATTGACAAACAAAATGCGTTGCTATGCAACGGCGGCGTTTACAAACAATTTTTATTTTTACTCTCTTTTAAATCAAATCGTTCTGAACATAATGGATGTCAAATTAATAAATCGTAAATGTCAAAACAAAAAAAAAATTCGAATTAAATAACAGACTTGCAGGACATTAAACGTTGAAGGCACCACGGGTGTTATAGGATAATGACGCCCTCGGTCGACGTACACTCCCTCGGGCCAGAGGCCCTCGGTATTGTACACTTCCGACCTCGGTGCGTTATTATCCTTATAACACCCTTGGTACCTTAATAACTATAATATTTTATGGCTATTTGACAGCTAGTTGGGAGCTGCCAACTGTCAATATCGTCAATTTGACATCAAATCAGAACTTAGCGTTCTTAAAAACAAAGCCATACAATGATGTTGAGTTTCTTAATAGTATATGACTATTTGACCAAATGTCAATTTAACATCAAATATGAACTCAGCGACCACAAAAATATAAAGTTATATAATGGTGTCAAGTATTTTAATTCTTTATGGCTATTCGACAGCTAGTTGACAGCTGACAGCTGTCAATATCGTCAATTTGACGTCAGATATTAAAAACATAATGCTAGACATTTAAAATGATCAAAATACTCTTTTTAAAAATGTGATAAAATTCGATAAGAAAAATATACCTTTCGTCCTTGCAGGGATAATCGCATTAATGGTCAAAAGTAAAAATAAGAATCGACTTTTTCCAAATTTTAGCAGTGGTGGAGTAAACTACAGCTCTTGATGATTACTTAAAAAAAAATTACTTCAATCGATTGTGAAATAAGCCGCGTCTCAATTTTTGTCCAAAAAAACCCATAAATTTCCCACTGTGCGCCGTGGCTTGTGCGCGACAATGATGCAATTGAAAATGTTCAACGGTACAGTCATGCGTATTTATGGCATATAGAGGCTCCCTTCTCCTGATAGACAACATATTCAGCTAAAGTGCTGATATCGAGGGGTTAAGTTGAGGTTGATCTCTTAACCACCTATAAAGTGTTAAAGACACATTTTCCTAAGCTCATTATCTAACAAAGTTATTCATACTCAATCAATAAAATGTTTTAAAGATAGATGATAGAGTTAATAATTATATTTACCTACGATCACTGCTGTAAATAGTAAAAAACACACTACCTGCCATCTATGTAAGTTGAACTTTACGTATTGTAAACAAATCGCACTGTAAACAAATCGCACGGTAAATAAAACGCACGGGACACGTAATTATAGGTGGCTTATATCGCTGACGCGGGGTTTAAAAAACAAATGCGCCTACGTAATTTTCAAACGCTGTCAAAACTGACATAATATTTGTTGAATAATATTATTGACAAGTAAACTAAATTCAGATTTTACTAAATAAATAAATAGATATGATCGTAGGTAAAGTATAGTACATAATTCGAGTTGTAGAGCAATTACGCACTCATGGAAATACGCACTCGCCGCTACGCGGCATCGTGCGTAACTTTTCCATTCGTGCGTAATATGCTTCTTACAACACTCATTACGTAATATACTATTATTTATATTGCATGTACAATCGGCGTCAGCTTAAACTCACCGCTATTGAAGATGCTCTCTTTCTAACACGCGTCACTACAAATAATGTTAGAAAGGGAGCATCTCTAATGGTGGTGAGTTTAAGATGACGCCGATTGTACGTAGCATTACATTTACAAAATATGTATGACCAAAATATGTTACGCTACTTTATAATTATGGTACACCTCTATTATATTATATTTCATATTGTATTACATTTTGAGCTCTCTCAGGTCTTCTCCATCTTGTAACAATAATAATAAATGTTCAATAAACTTCCAGCTCAAAATGACTTCTTTATTTTAGTTAAAGTCATGATTCTAATGTCAAGTGTTCAGTAGGCATAAAATTTAATCCATATTTGGAACAGATAAACAAAACTATGCGAGGAAGTAAAACAATAACGTATAAAGCAAGAATTATAATTAAAGAGAAAATTGAAACTAATTTATAATGAGATTGTCAAAAAATAAAAAAGCGGCGACGTCGAATGGTAAAAAGCAAAAATGTTTAAATAACTTATTGACTGAAATATCCAGAATGACGCATATTAAGAAACAGCAGCTAAAAGCTTTTTCTCGTATTGAGTTTACTTTGCAGATACCGATACGAAGTTTTCTTTGTGAGGGTAATAATATTTAGGAAGCAAAAATGTTATGTTTTCCTTTATAAAATTAAATTTCGTCAGAAAATATCCGTCTAAACAGCATAATTAACTTTGTGCTGAGTACATATACTAGAAAAATTACTTAACCAATTTATTATTAGAAAAGTTTATGAATTATTCAGTTTTCGTGTAATAGGTAATTATTTTGCTTTTAGAGGACTGCAATTAGAAAAGAGAATAATTAATTGAAAAATGTACTTTCCATTTGCTTTGCTTCAGTTGTTTATTTAACACCTAGAATAAGGTACACGCCGACCGGCAGATTATATTTTTTTTCTTAAAAAGTGTGCCACTCCGATTTTTTCACAATAAATTAAGAAGTAGTGTTCTTTTCAGCTATGCTTGTAGATTTTTCGATGAAGTCGTAGGAGGCAAAATTTTTCAGGAAAGTACACGTCCGCGCACCGGCCGGCAGATTTTATTTTTTTTCTCAAAAAGTATAGTGTGCCATTCTGATTTTTTCACAATATATAAAGACAGTAGTGTTCCTTTCATGTATGTTGAGGAAGCCTTAGGGGGGACGCAATATGCAAAATTTGTCAGGTTAAGGTACACGCCGGCCGGCAGATTATATTTTTTTCTCGATTAATATAAAAATCAACCAATAGAATTTTTTTAAAATGTGAAAAACGGTTATCGATCAGTGGAAAAAATCGAGAAAGATTTATGTAACTTTTTCGTAGTAGCCATGTGTCAAACTGAAAAGTCAGTGAAATTGTTAAAAGCTGACATTTCGCTTCATCTTGATTTCTGTACACAAAATGAATGAGAAAAAGCGATTTGGTGATGTTTCACAAGAAAATATTAACGAAGCTAACAATGAAAGTGTCCCAGTTAACACGAGAAACAATAAAAATTTTATATGGAATATAGACCAAGGACGTAGCTAGGGGGGGGGGTTAAAGGGAGTAATTACCTCTCCCAGGACCAGAACATCAAAATTATTTTTGAAATTTTGCTCCCCTCCGCTTATTATTTTATTTTATTTTATTTTTCAATGCCCTTAATTCTCGAATAATTTTCATGGTCAATAAAACTCATCGGGTAAAAATCGACCTCTTGTGTATTAATACCCGAAAAGTATAGAATGTGTTACTCTGAATTTTTCACAATATATTAGGAAACCGTTGCCCTATGAATCACTACTTCCACATCCAGATTTTCTATCCAAATCTCTCACAACTAAAAAAAATTGTATGTGGAAATAATTTTAATAATATAATAATTGAAGTCGTCTACCCCAAAAACCCATAAAACGATATGCCACATCGGTAGTGAGGGTGGGGGTGGTGGAAGGGGGGTGGTAGTGGGGGTGGATTGAGGCCTTTGGTTCTTGTATACACACTAAATGACAATTTGATTTTTTTCACCCTCTTTAATAATGGGGTGGGGGTGGTAATGGGGGTGGCTAATGCCAAAAATGTTTATGATACACTAAATACCAATTTTATGGACTCGTACTTGCTTGATTTACCTATTTACCTCCATTTACCCCAATTTACCCTCCAAATCTTCAAAGGAATAAGATCAAAATATAATCTAGTTCCAGATCTCGTTAAAGTGCATATATGTACCAAACAAATCAATACCTTAAACGCCAGAGTAAGCGTGCGCACAAAAATAGTTACAGACAGACAAACCAACCGACAGACAGACATTTTTTTGCTCAAACTTAAAATCTCGACGTTTCATGACATTTTAAGCCTTTTTGAACAATAAAAATTTTCAAATTTTTTTTTGCGTTACTATACTTCCACTGGATGTGGAAGTAAAAGTAGTGTTCTTTTCCGTTATGCTGGTAGTTTTTTCGAGGAAGGCTTAGGGCGGACACAATATGCAATAATTTTCAGGATAAAGCACACGCCACACAGTGGTACGAAACCTTACTGTGTCACCCAAATCACTATATAGGTCGCCAAGTTAAAGTTATCAGAAACTTTTTTTAATGTTCGTTTTGAAATTCTCTATCAATCTGTCGAGCCGGATTTTTCATTTTTAGCTATAATTTTTTATAATTTTGATCTAAAATTGAATTTTTACTAGAAAACATCGTATTTTTCAATTAAAATCAGTCTACAGGTCACAAATAAGTAAAAATGTGCACAATTTTAGTTTAAAATCTTTACTTTATAAATATATAATCGATCTGCCAAAGCAGATTTTTCATCTCCTTTTTTTTATTATTGACAGTTGCCAAAATCGCCGTCAAATTTAAATATTTACAAGTGGAACTTTCGTAATTTTGAAAATAATGTTTTCATAGAAGAGATATAAAGTGTTTTAAAACTTTGTAGTTCCATAATTGATATTAAAATAAACTTTTCACTTTTGTCAAAATTTCTGTCAACAGTGTCAACATAATGAAAATGTCATTTAATAACACAGGTCTATAAAAGAAAAAAAAGTCTTCTTCTAAGGTTCTGATCTAACTTTTCTAAAGTATTTTAATGCGAGATATTAACTTATTTACCCATTTACCCTCTTATTTTTTAGTCCTTATTTGTCATTGTTAGTTTTTGTATGTTTATTTTCAAATAATAC
Source organism: Rutpela maculata (assembly GCA_936432065.2). Taxonomy (NCBI): domain Eukaryota; kingdom Metazoa; phylum Arthropoda; class Insecta; order Coleoptera; family Cerambycidae; genus Rutpela; species Rutpela maculata. The sequence continues at coordinate 36,287,147 of OW386285.2, read as the reverse complement.
ATAGCAATACATTTTTGATCTATTATTTTTATTTATACTCTACCCCCTTCGTATAAATTTATTATATTATTGCGGTTCAGAGCAAGGGCGTAAATAATTTTTTTTTGTAGGGGGAGTAACGTGAAATATTGAAAAAAAAATTGTCCCCATCTCAAAATTGATGAGCGGGGGGAGAAAATCCAAAAAAATTACCCACATCTCAAAATTTTGCTCGAAAAAAAAGCGACATAGAAAAAACTATGTTAATATTCTAGCCCTAATCTAAGCCCTTGGTGCAGGGTAGAATTAAACAACCCTGGAAAAACTATTTCATTACAAATTACAGTCCATTATGTGAAATTATTAATTAACTATAATTTTCGTATGACAGACATAATACTTGGCTACGTTATAAATTTATAAACTTCGAACACACTTTATAAAAGAAATAAATGAAACCTTATAGAAAACTTTTTAACTTAAAGTCGCAGTCCCGGAGGAAAGTTAGTTTGTTACATATTTTAAACTGGAATACCCATTTTATGTTTCCTCTCAGTTACGTAAGATTTCTACTGCAAGTACGTTTGTATTTTATTTCATTGTACTTACTACAATGGGGAAAACTATTCAAGAAGATATACTGAGGATAAGTAGGATAAACTTTGTTTAGAGAAAGTAAATTGAATTTTGCTGACGTCTATGTTCAGACTAATACTAGAGAAAGGAATGTGTGGTTATTTTTCATAGGAACCTCCTTATAAATGATGATTAATTTATGTAGATTAACCTCTGCCATCGAAGTATGTGAAATCTTAGTACACATTAATAATTGCATTGCCAGAAAGTTTTTAATTTTTAAGTGAAAAGGTATTTTCTTGTACATATTTCAAGGGGAGACACTACTGCAAGAGTCATTGGCTTCCATAATTTTCTTTAATTATTATTAAAATAAATAATTTGACCTATAAACTATTGTTATACGTAAAGCACTTATTGTATAAAACAACTTACAGGGTGTGCACTTTTAGGTTTTACCAACGACTTTAACGTGCCTTCGTTTCGACGCCCTGTAACTTCCATACGAATAAAAAAAAAAACTTTTCACGTAGAAAATCGAACGAGGATTCGAATGACCTCAATCATAGCTTGAGATATATTTATTCAAAAACACAAAATAACAATCATAACCAAACGGTTTCATAAGTTAACCGTACTTGAAACTTTATGATTCTCAAATTTGACGCTGCTTGTCGTTTAACACTATTCTACATTTCATTGTGTGGCGTCTCCTTTGGGAATAATGTTGAATTCTTTTAGAGCAAATGGTACAGAATGCTCTTGAAAAAAAAAAATCATTTACACAACAAAATATTCTAAGTATAATACCGCCTGGAACCCTCTGGCTGGTTCGCAGCAACGATTGTCTCAACAGTTTAAATGTACAGTAAGTGAAGCTTTTAAATCCCAGCCTGAAAACGATGTAATGAATTTCCAAATTTTTTTTCTTCAACAACGTGCTTCATAAAGTATGACATAAGAATCTATATTGTCATTTTTCCTGCTTTTTGGTTAGAGGTGGTTCCCATTTTAAATTTGTTGGAGGTTGTCGCAAGAAAACAAAAAACACAAATAATCTTATAGAGAATTAAATTATAAGGAAGAAAGATCTTTACACTTTTTTGTTAAAATTCATATTATTCGAGATATTGCGAACTGAAAGTTGCAATTTCCACCCCCTAAAATCAGTATTTCTTTTTTTAAATTACTCGAAAAATGTGGACTTTAATAAAAAAATGCAAGGGTACAAAATTAAAGCTTTTACAAAAGCAAATCGAATAGTTTTTTCTCTTTTTTTTCTCCGATGTTGTTTTGGAAATATAGCATTTTTAAAATGGCGCCTAAACGTTCAGAAAAAATATACGACGTTAAACTCTCAAATTACTCAAAATCTACAACCGCGAGAAAAATTTTTATTCTTGTAAAAATTAAAGGTATTGAATTTTTCTTTCGATTGAGACGTATTACGATCTTTTATAATGAAAACTAAAAAAGTTACAAACAAAAAGCAGGGCGTTTAAACATTTATTTTTTATTCTTATTGCTCTAATTTCTTATTAATTCAGAATTAAAAAAAATCCCTCTAGATATTGTTAATGCATATTATTACTAACATGCTCAAATTTTTTAGAATTTTTAAAATAATTATTTTTCATTCTGTACCTATTTTCAATAATGAAAATTTTCATCATTTTTTGAAAAAATCGGGTTTTTGGGAATTGCTCAGAAAATATTTGTTTATAAGGAATTGTAAGAGTACAAAAATGAAGCTTATAAAAAAAACGAAGTGTTTTTTTTAAATTTTCCTACGACCAATAAGATTGATAAAAACATGATATTAAGAATGAAATGAAGCTTATCAAAAAACGACGTAGAGTTTGGATTTTTTTCCTACTACAAACCATTCCAGAGATATGACAGTTTGAAATAATGTTGAAACTTTTCAGTTTGTACGCGCATTTTAAATGTCTATAGTAGGTAGAGAAATGAGCAATAGCCATCCATTCTTCGAAGAATACACAGAAAAAGCGGGTTGCATTGCTCTAGCATGTTTAGAGTGCAGATTAAGAATGTTATTTAATTAGTTTACTTAATTGTATTAATTTGATTTATTTATAACATCTGTATTTTTAATAAAATTAGACATATTACTATACTCTTTTGTGACCATTTCTAATCCACCATTTTTTAAAAATAAATTTAGACCTCATAATCATATTTAGCGACCTAAGAAACATAAGCATATGGATTTTCGTGAATTTATTTGTAACATTAGAAGAATTATTAATTTTTCAGTATTTAAGGGGTGGTTTCAACCCTTAATATTTTCGTCTTTTCCATGTTTTGACCTCATAATCATATTCAGCGACCTCAAAAACATAAGTATATGGATTTTTGTGATTATATTCGTAAAATTAGAAGACATGAAAAATAAATATCTTGTATTTCTGCTTACATCATTGTTAAAAAATATTATTTTGGGTATTTAACAGATAACTTTCAAAGAAACCATTCGTTCCTTTCATATGTCATTGGTCCAAATCTGACCAAATTAGCATATCAATAAGAAGACATTAGTTTTTCAGTATTTAAGGATGATTTCAACCTTAATATTTTCATCTCAGTCATATTCAGCGACCTCAAACACATAAGTATATGGATTTTCGTTAGTTTACTCGCAAAATTAGAAGAGTTTTTTTCAGATTTTAGGGGTGGTTTCCACCCTTAAAAATAAAAAGCAGGTAATGCGACAATATAGATTTTTCTGTACGGATTTTATAAGGCATAACTGCAAAAAAATGGAGGAAATTTCTTCCATCGTTTTCGGACCGGGAATTTTACTATTTTTACTGCTTACTGTACTCTTTCGAATTGTCACATGTTAATTAACAATAATGACCAATGTTCTGTAAATGGAAAGGAAACACAGATAGTGATACAGAAATGGGGTGAAAATTCATTAGATAGTCTCATTTTTTAAACCTTTGTGTTTTGTAATGCATTTACATATTGACATTATTATTATTTAACATCATTTCCATTTTGAGACCAAAGCACGAAGTTTTGCTTAGAAGTTCATGAACTACAGTATTTTAGTAAAATATCTTCCGTTATAGTAATAAATAAATAAACACCTTTATTGCCCAACAGATCCAATGAATGAATCCAATTACAGGACAAAATTAATAAGTAATATTAAACTAAGCTAAACCAACCTAATTTAATTTGTTGTGATGTATATCGAAGCTTATAGAAACGTCAATCACACCATTGCACATTGCGTATACAGTGTGTCCCGCTTTTCATAAATCCACCTTAATACCTCAGTTATTAATAACGCGATTTTCTTCATATTTGGGTTGTAATTATATGTAGGAAAAATGAATTATTTGGCATAGTAAAAATTTTCATTCTTCATTGGCGTGCGGTTTTAGGGGGTAAAATAAGGTAGTATTTTTGGCAAAAGGATATTAGGGCTTATTTTAGATAAATTTTTCTATCATATTTGGATTCAGCGTGTCCAAAAACCCCTTAATCCATATTCTCCATGATCTCAAAAACGGATTATGTCAGAAACGAAATATTAATTAACTTCTTAAAAAACACTTTTAATTTTTTATAACTTTATTTAATTGCTATAATAAACCTAAAAACACCTTTTTTAAAATTCTGGTCTCTTCAACATAATCACCTTCCAATAAAATACACTTTTCAACAACCCTTACGCGGCCGAGTGGAATACACTTTATTTTTCAAGTACCCTCATAGAAAAAAGTCACAAGGGGTAATATCAGGCGATCTAGGGGGCCACGGTTCTAAAGGGCTATTTCTACCTATCCACTTCATAGGGAAATTTGTATTTAAAAAATTTCTAATTATCAGAGAATTGTGCGCCGGGGCACCATCTAACTAAAAGTATACATGTTTTCTCTGTGCTAAAGGCATTTCCATAAAAAAATCATCTAAATCATTTTGTAAAAAATTTAGAACATTTTCTGCGTTGAGGTTATCCAGGAAAAAGGGCCCAACAATTTGTTCGTTTAATATGCCACACCACACACGTTAACTTTTTCACTGTATTGGTTTTTACAGTTAATTACAAAATTGGGATTTTCGGCTGCCCAATATCTACAATTTTGACTAGATACCACACCATTTATCGTAAATATTGCCTCGTCACTAAACAGAATGTTCTTTAAAAAAAAAATCTGTCGTTAAGATAGTTACCTTGCAACCATAGGCAAAATTCAAACCGCCGTTCAAAATCACTTTCTAAGAGAGTATGCAAAAATTTTGGTTTAAATGCCCTAATCCTACTGCGTTTCAAACACCTCCATATTTTATTTTTGGTTAAATTTAGTGTTCTCGCAACTGCCCTTATACTACCATTTGGATATTTGGATTGTTCCGAAATTCTGTTAAAATGCGTTCGTCGTCTGGATATTGTCGTTTTAAATTGTACCTTCTTCGTCTTATCTTGAAAATGGCTCCGGTTCTTGCAAACAGTTTGTTGATGTCACCAACGGTTTTGTGCCAAACTGGTGCTCGATCACGATGACGTTGATTAAATATTCGAGTAACCTGACGCGTAGATCTTTCATTATCACCAATTAAGCGGATAATTTCAACTTTTTCTTCAATTGTAAGAACCACTCTCCGATGTTCTGCCATTATCAGTAAGATTGATAAATTAAACAACACTATTTAACTTTTGACAATTATTATGAATCGCCAAATATTAAATAAAGACTTGTTTTTCAAAGCACTTTTGATTAATGCCTATGGTTGCAAGGTAACTATGTTAACGACAGATTTTTTTAAAGAACATAATGTTTAGTGACGAGGCAACATTTACGACGTGGTATCATTGGAAGGTGGTTATGTTGAAGAGACCAGAATTGATAAAAAAAAAATGTTTTTAGGTTTGTTATAGCAAAAAATTAAAAAGTGTTTTTTTAATAAATTAATTAATATTTCGTTTCTGCCATAGTCCGTTTTTGAGATCATGAAGAATATGGATTAAGGGGTTTTTGGACATTCTGAATCCAAATATCATAGAAAAGTTTGTCTAAAATAAGCCCTAATATCCATTTGCCAAAGAACTTACCCTATTTTACCCCCTACAACCGCACGCCAATGAAGAATGAAAATATTTACTATGCCAAATAATTCATTTTTTCAACATATAATTGCCAGCCAAATTTGAAGAAAATCGCATTGTTAATAACTGATATATTAAGAAATTAATTAATTTTTCGTTTCTGCCATAATCCGTTTTTGAGATCATGGAGAATATGAACTAAGAGGTTTTTGGACATGCTGAATCCAAATATGATAGAGAAATTTGTCTAAAATAAGCCCTAATATCCTTTTGCCAAAAAACCTACCCTCTTTTACCCCCTAAAACCGCACCCCAATGAAAATGAAAATGTTTACTATGCCAAATAATTCATTTTTCCAACATATAGTTACCACCCAAATTTGAAGAAAATCGCATTATTAATAACTGAAATATTAGGGTGGATTTATGAAAAGCGGGACACACTGTATATAGTAACAATATATTGGCTACAAGTGAAAAGTAGTCGAAGCTCTTGTATGACATCGCGGAACTCGAAATGAAATTTGATTAACAAGACTAACGCAATCAATTTTATTATGTAAGAGCTTGTAGATGAAACTTATTGAAGATGTAGCGATTGAAAATTCAAGGAATTTAACATCAGATGTTGATCGTAGCCTCTTACAGAGTATACTCCTGAGACTTTGTATTATAACAACTTAAGAAATTTCCTCTGAATATTTTCTACAGCCAATTCTTGTCCATTATAAAATGGATACCAAATCAAGGAACCATATTCTAATTTAGATCTCACATAGGAAAAATAAAGTGTTCTTATTGCAGTGGGGTGAAAATTACGACGTTTCGAATTATGAAGCTTAACATTTTTAGTGCAGAGGTTATTCATTGATTAATATGTTCATTAAATGACATTTTTGGATCAAATACTATACCACGATATTTTATGGATTCACACTGGCTTAGGTCTGTGGACTTAAATTGATAAGTGAATTCTCTGTACTCTTTCTTTGGTGTAAAAGTTAGGCTTTTGCATATTTGAATGTTTAATTAGAGATTATTTTCTTTACACCAATCTTCAATCGGTATCAACTGGCTTTGAATAAATATACAATCTTCAGTATTTTTTACAGCATGGTAAATTTTGAGATCAATTAGCAATAGCAATTTTTCACAATCAACGGTAATGAAATACATGTTCTAATACTTCAAATTGAATAACTTTGTCAACTTTATTTGATTCTTTACTACCATTGTGTCGAGTTTAATTGGCGTATATTGCTTTAAGTAAAGAATTTTAATCAGCAACCAACTTTACAAAGGAAGCAGTTCGCAATTACCTCACTAACAAGTGGAAGTTTCACGTACAGACATTTTTACCGTGCCAGAAATGACTACATGCACGGCCTCATTGAAAGTTTAAAATTTCATTGAAGTAGAGAACCATGTCCAGATCAACTATGCTTATTCCACGCGCTTGTTAGTGTTCGTGTTAAAAAAGTTTTTTATATATAGCGTGCGAAACAAGCACCGGATCCCATTCAATTTTCATGAATAAAAGTTGCGTTAAGTGCGACGGAACAGACTCGCTAATTGGCCACGTTCGGAGCAAATTGGAAGTTGCAGAATGAGTCAGACCGAGTTCAGCATCTCTCAATCTCTCCCATGACCTCGCTCACTTTCTAACTGCTTGTTAATGTAAATTAAATAAATAAAGCCAGATTGCGAACTTTACGAGGAACGTTAATGTTGTTGTTGATTTTGTAATCCGGATCCGGTGGTGGTTTTGTGAAATTTCTTACCATGGTTATTTTTATTTATATACTTGGGGAACTTAAGAAACAAGGGATGGGAACTTGTAAAATTTAACTTTCCTGACAGGATTCCTGGAACTTAAATAAATTATTTGCAGAACTTCAGAAAGATTAGATCTGTTTAATATTTCCGAAGTTTAAGTAATCATATTATGAAATAATTAGCATAGTGAATAATAAAATACCCGGCGGAAAATGGAATTTTCTTGGTGGATTTGTTGAGGAACGCTGAGGTTTAAAGGCACTATTTGTGAGGAAGCTTGCGAAGACGTAATTTATTTGCTTAATGAGTCAATATAAACCGTTTGAAACTTTTTATTAGTTACCACCTTCCAAATTTTAAAGTGTAGGTGCGAGTGCCTGAAATTTCCACCCATTATGTAAAATAATGAAGCAAAGCCAGTCTTGTAGGCCAGGCTAGATAAGTATCAGAATTAAAAAAAAAACATAAGTCGTTACAACAAACTGATAGTGGAATATTGTAGAACATATCATAACTAATGAAGGAAAAATAATCCGAATCACCTGCGATTATCTGGGGGGAAATGGGGTGGGCTTTTATGGGGGGAAACGGTTTTTTGCGATATCTGGCTTAACTACGCATCCTATCGAAAAAAGTTAAATATAAAAGTTGTAAGTAATAAAGAGGTCTACAACTTTTGTGGAGAGCATTTTTACCCTAACCTCAAAATTTTTCGAGATACACACAAAAATAATCCGATTTAGCTCAAACTTGGTGAAGGTATACCTTTTGTTGTCCCAAATAAGTACTATTTTTTTGGAGCAGAATATTTCGCTGTTGTTGTTTAATTCAATTAAAAAAAAAAAAAGTGAAATTTTCAACTGCGATTCCTCATAAAAGTACATGTCCGATAGGGTTCGGACAGGGCTCATTTTTTTTGTTTTTACTTCTACTTTCAATGAATAAAAAAATATATACTGCAATGGAAAAATTTGCCGGAAAATCGAAAATTCCGAAGAAATGCCTTTTTTCGTTATATGTTTTATAATTATTGTCAAAAATTTGTTATTATTTATTAAAATTAATATAATTTTGTAATATCAATGTATGCTACAAACAATAAGTAAAATAATTAATAATTAATTACATTCCTCAACCACGTTTGAATTATTAAACAAACAAAAAATTATGATCTTGATTTCTATGCCTTCTATTGTAACGGTATTGGTACGGCGTATAAATGACCGCATTTTTATTTATTTAATAATCTAGATATATTTACTTTTAATTTTGATTATTAATAACTTTTAAATTGTATAAATTGGTAAAACTTGCTTCGTTAATTTTAATTATAAATAATTTTTTGTAAAAATAATAAATGTACTTTTTAATACATGATTTTAATATATTTACATTTTGTAGTAAACATACAATTAATAATAATAATGATAACAATAATAATAATAATAATAAATATAAAATGGCTTTATTTAGGAATAAATTTACAGCATATTCCTAAACTAAGTCTAGCTTAATAGCTACTCAACTTAACCTTTTACATTATAATAAATTAAATCTAATTTAAGTCTAATCTAACTTTAAGTAAAACAAAACTAAACATATAGTATAGAATTAAACATAAAACTAAAGACTAAGAAAAGGCAAATATGTGTATATATACCCACATACACATACATTTGCACATATAAAACCAACTGCTATCTTATAAAATTTGGAGAGAGAGGAAATGAGGTTTTATCGTTTTGCGAAATTTAAAATACTTATATTAGAATATAACATTTTCAATACGTAATATACTTTTTTTAATAAAACTGCCACATGCTCCGTGAAACGCATCTTATAGTCAAAAATAAGACATACATTTTTTGCTTCCTTTAGAATGGGCAAGTATTGCCCATTGATAGTGATCTTTAGATTTGCTTTCGTGTATTCCCGTGTTTTATTAGAAGTAAAGCACAATACTGCACTTTTGGTGGCATTTAGTTTAAGACTGTTTTGATTAGCATAATTATGAATAGAGCTTAAGTCCGAATTAATTAATCACAAATATTTATTGTGTTTTCAGAAGGAAATTTATAAAACAATTGAGTATCATCAGCATAACATTGGACTTTACCATAATTGATATGTTGGACAATATCGGCAGTATAGATAAAGAACATAAATGATCCTAAAACCGATCCTTGCGGCACACCTGATGTGATGGGGCAAATATTTGACATCTAATAAAAAAACCGCTGCCCAAGGAATCACTACTTCCACATCCAGATTCTCTATCCAAGTCACTCACAACGAAAAAACTTTGTACGTGAAAATAATTGTTTATGGAACTTTAATAATATAATATTTGAAATCCTCTACCCCAAAAACCCATAAAACAATACCCCACATCCGTAGTGGGGTGGGGGCGGTGATAGGGGGGTGGTAGTGGGGGTGGATGAAGTAAACAAATATTTTGAGGTTTCTGGTTCCTGTACATGCACTAAATCACATTTTTTTTCATCCCCTTTAATAAGGAGGTGGGGGTGGTAATGGGGGTGACTAATGCCAAGAGACCTCAGCTTCTCTTGTATATACTAAATACCAATTTCATAGACTCTTACCTGCTTGATTTACCCATTTACCCCAAATTTACACATTTAATTTTCCCCCCAACCCTCCGACGGAACGAGATGAAAATATAATCTAGTTCTAGATCTCGTTAAAGTACATATGTGTACCAAATTTCAGGTCAATATCTCAAACGGTTCCAGAGTAAACGTGCGCACAAAAAAAAGTTACAGACAGACCGACAGACAGAAATTTTTTTCGCTCAAACTTAAAATCTCGACGTTTCATGACATTTTAAGCCTATTTGGACAATAAAAGTTTTTTTAAATTTTTTTTGTCGTTACTATACTTCCACTGGACGTGGAAGTAATAATGGAAAGATGTTGCCGTTCTAAAATTATCTCCCAAACAATTAAAATTTAAATATATAAATGTTTAGGAATATGCTGTAATTTTATTCCTAAATAAAGCCATTTTATTATTATTATAATTATTTTTATTGATTATTATTATTATTATTATTATTATTATTAATTGTATGTTTACTACAAAATGTAAATATATTAAAATCATCTATTAAAAAGTACATTTATTATTTTTACAAAAAATTATTTATATTATGTTTAATAATTAAAATCAACAAAGCAATTTTTACCAATTTTTACAATTTAAAAGTTATTAACAATCAAAATTAAAAGTAAATATATTCAGATTATCAAATAAATAAAAATGCTGTCATTTATACGCCGTACCAATACCGTTACAATAGAAGGCATAGAAATCAAGATCATACTTTTTTGTTTGTTGAATAATTCAAACGTGGTTGAGGAATGTAATTAATTATTAATTATTTTACTTATTGTTTGTAGCATACATTCATGTTACAAAATTATATTAATTTTAATAAATAATAACAAATTTTTGACAATAATTATAAAACATACAACGAAAAAAGGCATTTCTTCGGAATTTTCGATTTTCCGCTAATTTTTTCCATTGCAGTATATATATATATATATTTTTTTTTCATTGAAAGTAGAAGTAAAAACAAAAGAAATGAGCCCTGTCTGAACCCTATCGGACATGTACTTTTATGAGGAATCGCAGTTGAAAATTTCACTTTTTTTTTTAAATTGAATTAAACAACAGCGAAATATTCTGCTCCAAAAAAATAGTACTTATGTGGGACAACAAAAGGTATACCTTCACCAAGTTTGAGCTAAATCGAATTATTTTTGTGGAAGAAAAAATAAAAAACCAAAAAAAGGGATTTTTTGCGTGTATCTCGAAAAATTTTGAGGTTAGGATAAAAATGCTCCGCACCAAAGTTGTAGATCTCTTTATTACTTACAACTTTTGTATTTAACTTTTTTCGATAGGATGCGTAGTTAAGCCAGAAATCGAAAAAAACCATTTTTCCCCCCTAAAAGCCCACCCCATGTCCCCCCAGATAATCGCAGGTGGTTCGGATTATTTTTCCTTCATTAGTTATGATATGTTCTACAATATTCCACTATCAGTTTGCTGTAACGAATTATGTTGTTGTCCAACCCTTATCTAGCCTGGTCTATTGGTACTTTCACTTAAGTATAAATAGACTTTATCCGGCGAATAACTAATTAATTATTCGATAGATAAGATAACCGGAACTTGTTATTTGTAGAATAACTTGGATTCATCCTTTCATTCAAAACACACCTTCGGCTAACTATTCGATTGATATGACTTTGATATATCCCAAAGTAAGTGTTGCCAATTTAAGACATGGTAAAGTAAGGAAGTTTTATGCTTCAAATAGAGTTAGAAAAGATCCCCCTATTGTGGTTTGTTACCGATATTTGTGTCATTTTCATGATTATTTATCATATTGTTTGAAATTGTAGCCTAGGGAGCATCTGCATCATATAACTGACATAACCTGAAATTTTTAGTTTTTAAATTCATTTTCATTTTTAATGATGGCTTGAAGCCATGTACTGGCTCCAGGTGAGCATTTAAAAATCCAGTCAAACAATTTTTCAATATTGTTGATTAATAAAATAGACTGCTAATTATCGAATGGATTTCCAAACTACAAAAACAGTCAAAGCTTTTAAAATAGGCATATTACACTATAAGCAGTCTATGAAATCGTTTTACTAACTTTTTTTTTAGTAAAGATCTCGGTAAATATAAATATCTATATCTAATTACACCGGCACACACAAAAAAAGTCGTGAACTGAAACAAGACCTGTTAAAATGTATGTAATTTTATGTTCTGAATCCCAATCTGCCCTCAGATTTGGCCTATGTCATCGAAATTTTTTTCTATCGTCAATTCATTCCCCAAATATCCCATTATTTGAAAGGAATAAATTGACAGTAGGAAAAAAATCTTCATGAATTGTTTATCATCCATTTTGGATTCAACGCACCAAATGACATATAAAATATTGTGTTTGGTTATCAGTTCAGATTTTTGTGTGTGTGTGTGTCTGTGCACCGCTCGGTGCACCGGCAACTAGACCGACATCTCAGTTTGTGGGCATATAAAATCTAACAATTTATCCAAAATAAATGGTACACAGAGAGAGACCGATAGACGTAAAAAGTAATGATACAAGGTAATCTACAAATATAAGGCGATAATATTTGGCAAAAGGCCACAATACATAAAAACTACAAGGCATATTATTAGTTGGCCAACGTTAACATTACTTAAAGAGAATATTAAACAAGATATTATGAATAAATCATTAATAAATCTCTATAAGTAAGTAAAGGTATTTACAAAGGAAATGAAATGCGTAGGAGCATGTTTAACTAAACTTCACATACACAAAGATAATGTGCTCGTGCACAGTATAACACTTGCAGGTGCTAAGCAAAAAAATATCTACATAAGTTTTTAGAAGAGCGTGACGCATTCGCGAAAGAAATTTTGTTTGTCTGTTCAAGCGGATGGATAGGTACGAAAGTTATAACAATTTCATAAACAAGTGAAATTAAACAAAACCGCACTTCACATAAGAGGAACGACACCCAGTATAGCGTCCACAGCTACGATGTATGAAGAAAATCAAGGGAATATAGCCCTCGCGAACTACAAATTCGTCTTTGAACACCATTATTATAAGATACATGTGTTTACTTACAGTAATTATAGGAAACTTGATGTATTCACTTAGAAAAGTTACATAAACTATTTATATAGACAGGTATTAGGTTTTAGCAGCCACGAAGTCAAATTCACCTCGCACTTGTTCTGAAATCTGACTGCCCTCACTCACTAATTTATAACTACATAATCAGATTCTTAGGTACTTTACGAAATTATAATTTTAGAGAGCCAAATTCACTGTGATTTTTATAAACTCAACCGGCCAGCCTCTCGGATGTACCGGCTGAAAACACTCGAATCCACTTAATCCTCGATTTTTGACTCTACGTCCTATTTATATCATCCCCCATAAGGAGATGGTAGGCACGATATATATCGCGAAAGCAACAGACGCATTAGATACAGTACCTATGGCAAGATATTTAAGTAGATATATTATTTACTTCTACATTACATGCACAGGGTCGGGTTGGAAATATTCTATGATGGAAAATAAACAAAAGGTAATAAATTGAGTAAATTTAACGAACACTTTCTAGAGGTTAAAAATGACCGTTAGAAAATAAACGTTTCTATATTATGCCTGAGCTTACTGACTTATAGGGGGTTGATGCCACCACTTCTGAGGGGGTAGTACCCAAAAAAATAATGACCATTGGAACTGAAATAGTTAGAAACAATTTTTTACATAGATTGATAATTTTTAAGTTACAACGACATGAAAATTGCGATTTTAGCCTGAGAAAATAGGTATCTCAAAATGGTTCTCGTCTAATAACTCGAAAAGTGCCACAGTTAATAAAACAATGCTAGTGGTCAGTAAGAGCTTAACTGAAAAAGAATTATGTTTTTCTCTAAGTTCGTTAGAATTAATACTTTCAGAGGTATGGAAGTATAAATATAGCGTTCAAACGTTTCTAAGCCGAAGCATTTAGTTCATATCTTAAATATCTCAGAAACTATCAGATTTACAAAAATGCTGATAAGAATAATTTTTTGACTGTTTCTATACCAGTTATGGCAGAAACAAAATGCGTCTTCACATTTTTTTTTGATAAAAACGTTGCCATTATGCCACTGCACTGTAAGTAGTCAATAATTAAAAGAATACAATTCTGAAATACTGTTTTTCGTTAACGTATGGTGTGACCTAGATGCTCAACTTTTTCGTCCGTTTACAGCAATTGCTTTATATAAAAATTGCATTTTAAACTATAAAGGGATTATCGAAGAAACGTGAAATCTTTGTTTCTTTGCAAATACCTCAATAAATATTAGTTTTAGGGAAAAGGTTTATAGGATGAAGTATTCAGTTTAAATATTGAATATTGTTCATAATTCATTATTTTTGTATAAATATTTAAAAATTTTGATGAAATAAACCTTTGCTGAATATCTCAGAATTTCATTACTTAGTGATTTTTAGGACAAAGCTAATCCTCATCCTTACAAACTTTTTTGAAATCCATTCTACATATAAAATATTACTTGGGTCCACGAAAATGACTTAATCAGCCACTTATTTTTACGGTAGAGCCCATAGGAAATGGACTACATTTAGAGTTATGTCAATCTGTGTTCATCTTCAAAACCTGCTGCCTAAATTGTTAACGTGCTCGTTAGAAACAGCCTGTATCCCATCTAGCACAATTAGTCGCTGGAACGTAGCGACGACTATTGTAGCCAATGTAAGGGCCTATAATAGTCGTTGCTACGTCCCAACAATTGTGCTACTTGGGATATAACATAGCCATACTACAAATTGCTGTGTTAAAATACCAATGTTCCTTTTAGAGATTGCGATCAGATAGTTATTTCAATCGTTCAGTCATCACATATGTTATTATCAGCCGATTGGGACAAGTAACAGACGCCCCAAGAAAAGATCCACAATTTTAGCTGCGGTGTAAGATTAAAACCACAGAATTGTGGTTTTGAATTGTAATTTTAACATGAAAATGACTTTTAATCATGTACAATCTCTTCCCTACTCTAGCGATATCCAGATTTTGAAGGGTTCTACAAGGTTCTATAGTTGTCATGAAAGAACCTAAACTATTTTATAATAATAATAATTAGCTTACAAAGTATAGAAAAAGTCAAATAATAATAAAACGACAATTACTGCTGATACAAATCGAAAGTATAGTTATTAAAAAAAATCATAAAACAATTTTAAACATAGACAATAATACATGTATTGTATATAAGGGTGAAGTACAGACAGACATATTAAAGTAGTAAAAATAAAATAAAGTATATAAATTTATACATTTGTCACTTATTCTTCCACATTAGCATATTCCAAGAATTCAGCAACAGACTAAAAGTTATATTTTAATAGTATAATTTTTACTTTATATTTGAAAATTTTATTGTCTTTTAATAATTTGAGAGAAAGTGGTAGTTTATTAAATGATTTGATTAACATGATCATAGGCCCATTAGCCATTAATGATAGTCTATGTTGAGGTACATCGACATTGTACGCTAGTCTTAAGGAATAATTATGGATTTCATTTCTGTTGGTCACGAACTTATGTGGATTACACTTTAAATAACAAACACAGTTAAAAATATATAAAAAAGAAATGGTTAGAATGCCAACCTGTGAGAATAAGTTCCTACAGGAATGTCGCGAGTCTCTGAATAGCATCGTACGTATTATTTTCTTTTGCAGAGTGAACTGTTCATTAATTTTGTTGCTGTTTCCCCAACACATAACACAATAGTTCAGCCTCTATTGAACGCATCCAAAATAATACATTTTAAGAATATCTAAACTAACATGACTTATTAATTGATAAATGGAAAAACAGACAACTTTAAATTTGCTTATTAAGAAATCAATATGATTTCCCCAAGATGTCGAGTAAAGCCCTAATTTGACATAATCACTTTGTTTCACACTTTGCCCATCAATTCTGACGAGCAAATTTTCATTAAGGTTTTTTGGTGAAAATAAAAGGCAATCTGTTTTTAGGTTATTAAGCGTAAGTCTGTTGTCAATACAATAGTTTTGAATCGAAGATATAGTTAAATTGACTTTATCTCTAATGTAATGAACATTTTTACCTGAAGCAGACGATGTGGTGTCATCTGCAAATATTGTGATGTATGACCCATTAATTATATCAGCTTTAACAATGCCATTTGTGAATATAATAAATAAAAGAGGACCCAGCACACTACCCTGAGGGACTCCAGTGTGGGTAAGACTGGCAGAAGATTGAAGTAATTGCCCCTTGTACTTTAATTGAACGTCCTTTAAATATGATTTAATCCAGCATAAAGAAGAACCTCTTACTCCATATTTGAAAAGCTTATGAGCTAACAAATTATGGCTTATCGTGTCAAACGCACGACTTAAATCAAAGAATATGCTGGCTGCTTTTTCTTTTGAGTCAAAGCTATTCACGAAATTATACAGCGCTAACGCTTCGTCCTGTATAGATAAACCCTTTCTAAAACCGAACTGATTATTTGTAAGTAACTTTTCAGCAGTTAAGAAATTTGACAATATGTTATAATATGCTCTTTCATAACCTTTGGAGAAAATGGACACACCACACCTTTATAATTAGAAATTTGAGATTTATCAGATTTTTTTTGAGAGCACTAGGAAATATTCCTTCACAAAAGGATGAATTTATTAGCATAAATGCATCTAGCATATCTAGAGGACTACAAATGTAATCAATTATATTTAATAGGTGACATGATCAAATCCGGTCGAATTCTTGGCGGCTATGTGTTTCATTAGTTCAGATTTACAAGAATTAAATTATTTGAGGGAAATATCCCCTTATACGAGTACGACGTATTTTAAGGAAGAAGCAAGAGTAATGTGATTTTGTAATATATTTAGAAGCCATCCTAAAAACAGATGATTCTGCTTGCAAAGTGCTGTCACGATCAAAGACTTGATTTATTTTTAAATTAATTTTCTACTTTGAACAGTATCAGTCATGAAAGGGGTAATTTATTGTTCTCATAATTTAGGAGAATTTGCATAAATCTGTAATCTCATCTAGTTAATTTCGTTGTTCTTTAATCCCTATATTATTTAATTATAAGCGTGAGAATTCGATTTCTATAATATGTAAATTATTTACAAACTGAAAATATTCAATATGCCAAAAAACATTAGACAAATCCTTGACGATATAAGCAAATAGGTCAGTCTTTGAATAGTTAAAATGGGAAAAAAATTAAAACTAAACTTTTTTTCATAAAATAGTCGTGTATAAAATAAGAAAAATTAAATTAATGAATATCAATGTGTGTTCAAAAATTTTCAACAGCCAAAGGGCACATTTTATTAATTTTTCCCTTAAACGGGAGGAATGGAAAAGTCTACATAGAAAACGTTAATTCTTCCGTTACTTAAAAAATTCTGGGTAAAATGAGTGCCAAATCTCTCTCCTCCAGGGGAGTATACTAGGCCCATTTTTATTCCTATTATTTATAAATGACTTGCCGAAGTATATTACAGAAGGTAAAGCTTTTATGTATGCGGACGATACGACCATCGTCGTATCCGATTCTAAATCTGACATTGTTTTAGACAAGGCAAAAATAATACCTACTTGGTGAGTTTAATAATTTTAAATGCTGGGTGTCGTATTTATAATCTTTTACAAGATGAAATAAAAAATAGTAACTCTCAAGTTATTTTTAAAAATAAACTTAAGAAATTTCTACCGTGTCAGACTTTCTATACATTTAATGAATTTTGTGATTTTATTCGAACTTTTTAATGTTCTTTACATTTTTTTGTCGTATGTAATATCACTAGTGCTTAAAATTTTATCGAAAATTTTTTCGAAAGCGTGTTGCCTGGTAATATAAAGAGTGCAAATTGGCAGTTTATTATCTGATTAAATCCCGACCGCTTTAGCGGGAGGGATTTAATCTTTGATAATAAACTGCCAATTTGCACGAGTTATATTAACTAGGGGCGACTTAGCTTGAGAAAAAATTTTTAGATAAAATTTAAAGCACGAGTGGTATTTGTGGAGAATATTTCACGAATAAATAATTCATTAAGTATATCTTCAATATTATGTTCAGTAATTAATTGCCTTCAGACGTTTCCTTGTTGCTTTTTAGAGATTACTCACTCACCTTTATCTTCAATTTCATCATTTACGTCACATAAAAATGCATTTCCAAAGCGACTCATCTAATAAAAAACAAAGTAGGTTTAAATTATGACAATCAAGAAAAACAATATACGTTAAACCATAGGTACTGTAACTTATAAGACTAATCATCACAACAAAGCACGCTTCGACCAATCACATTACCGCTGAAATCACACAAATTGCATATTACCAATCTATCCCTTTTACGTTCTAAGGCTGCCGGCTCAGATGGTATGGTACCGCCATCTAGTAACTCTAGCTTAACTTAGTTACTACACTGAACAGTGAATTGAATTATTATATTAAAGTGTTTATTAATATATATTTATGTATTTAATCCTTGTTTCTAATTTGAGAAGTTTGATAGTTAAGGTTTACTTGTTTAAGTAGAGAGACTTTAAGTACAACGAATTATAATGTATATAGTGATACTGCAGAGTTTTGATTTTCCAAATAAGTGTTAGCTGCTTTGTAATGATTGATGAATTACCATTTGTACATTTGTGTATTTATCATGAAATAACTGATTTGTGTGCTTAGTAGATATTCATATTTAATTTTAGTTGTGAAAATTATTTTGTAATTATGTTAGGTATTAAGCCATTGAAAGCTGTGTACCTATAACTTGTCCCGAACCTATATAAGTAAGTTCCACACAGCATTGGCTTTTCAGGTTATTAATACAATACTACAATTTACGTTAACAATTAGTAATAAGCTAGAGAAGATATTTATAGATAACATTTAAAAGCACGAATTATCTTATTTGCCGAAAACATGTCACGACACAAAACGTCAAAAAATTTTCGCAATATTTGCCGCTGCAAGGACCTAAAAAATTAGAGCGATAAATTTTGCATGTTGGTCATGTCAAAAGCAGATCTAGCTTGAATTACCACTAATAATGACGTTTGATTGGTGCAATGTTGTGAAAGAACGGGCTCTCATTGGCTATAGCGTTAATGAGTGAAATAATCTGTGTAATTTTAATTTTATTTATTGACTAAACTTAAATGTATGTATACATGCATATTTTAAATTTTACTTTATTTATAACTTTTTACTAGGAATATAGGTTACAAATGTAAGCCCATGCAAGGGCATGTGTATATTATTATTAATTCGAATAATTCGAATCATACATAATGTAATCAGGTAATCAGGCTCGGCTAGCGCTGCGCCTGAAAGTATACACAGCCACTAGAACGCTGCGTATCTCAGTATTACGTCATCTGACCTCGACACTGTCGTGTCGACGGCGTTGGACAAATCTCGTAACTCTAGACCTGTATACGAACATTAACATTTCCAATGTTAAAATGTTCATATTTAAAATATGCACAGCAGGCAAAAAGTTGCATAGTCTACACCTGACTATTCTTAATATGTAAGTACAACATTTATTTTCCATTTTTACTTTAAATATTAATATTAAAAAAATGTATAATACCTTTCAAAAATTTAATTAGTCTTTGTTCGGCATCAGTTTAGTTACATCATATAGAAACTGTAATGTGCCTCGCAGTGAAAGCGTATTCCTGTTTTACTCTGCAAAAATGAATTTCTTACTGGTGCTCCAACACAAAATTAACAACCATGTTCGAAATTTCTATAAAGATGTTAACTACGAACTTTGACTATGTATTGTCTGCTAATAAAAACGCGATAATATGATATAAAATATGACGTTGGTTGGTTGACAATAAAGTTGACGGACATGTATACAACCGACTATTATTCGAAAGTTTATTGCAACTAAATTTTTGTTTCCATGGATGGACTGCAAATCCATGCGTAAATTTGTAAAGTGAACGCCGCGTTAACTTTTACACAGAATTACTTTTAGTCATTATTATACCTATTTGATGCAAGTAAATAGTTATATCTCTTTGATTAAATCAAATAGATATTGGCTACTATAACAGAACAGAAATATGGAATAGTCTTCATGACATGCTGGACTCAAATATTGAAGAAGTAAGTTGAGGGACAAACCGCGAAGGAAATATGGTGTACACTCAGAAGGAAATTCGAGGAAATCCGAGGAAATTTTTGTAGGAAATTGGGAGGAAATCTTTCTTTTTCAGATTTCTCCCCCCGCTCTTCAAATTTTTTTTTATCAAAGAGGAAATCTGAGGAAATCTCAGGAAACCTGTGTAATCCACGTCAAAGAGGAAATCTGGTGTACAAAATTTTGGGTGCAAGCAAGTGTTTGTGAACCGTTTGTAGACCAAATAACGTCTGTTAGACTTACATATTTTATTTCTTTGAAACATATATAAATTACCATGGTAGAATTTTCGCTATTTATTTTGGGTCATATCCACCATATAGGGGTGCTGCAAAGTCTCAAAATTCTTTCGACGTCAGCCACCCCCATTGTAATCTCATTATCACCTCCACAGCATTATTAAAGGGGGCGAAAGAAATAAAATTGTGATTTAGTGTGTGTACAAGAACCAAAGGCCTCATAATTTGTTTTAACATTATTAAACAAATTATGATCGTACCATTTTGTTTAAACAGTTTAAACGTTTATGCTTTTTTTAACTAATTTCAAAAATTGAATTGTTTGAAAATATAAATTATTATATAATATTTCTTGTTACGAAACTCACATTATCTATACATTTTACATTATCTTGTGTTTATTATAATTATTGAATTTACATTATTAAGATATTTAAATTTCTAACTTTACTGTGATCTTGGATCTACATTTTTTGAAAACTGTTTTAAAATGTTCAATTTAAAAACTATATTGAACCTTTAAAAATGGTATAACTATATAGGTTTCATATTTTTTTATAATAATAAATATAAATCACGCTCATTTTTCAAATTTTCATGTATTTTTTAATGTGCAAAAATGTAGTACATTATTTATCGTGAAAAACTGCCTGTAACTCGGAAAATTAACATTACAAAAAAATTCCAAGAGACAAACAATGTTTGGAAGGCCCCAATGCATAAGTCTGAATGTTTTTCAAATTTTGAAATGACATATTTTTAAAGCGCTGCAATTTCAAAGACGGGGGTAGTTTTTCATGTTTTTCCGGAAAAACTCGGTGAAAACGCACTTTACCGAAAAGTTGCAAATAAAAAAGTCTTGTATTTCGACGATACATTCACCTGAATTTTTTCAGATTTTTTTTCAACTTTTATATTTCCCCTCCCCCATTTTTAGGAATTTAAGTGTGGCCCGAGGTGTGGCCATATCTCGAAAAAATATGCATTTTTTGGAAAAATTCACAGGAGTAAAAACATTTTATTTTGGGCTAAAAAAGGTAAATATATCGTTGTCCTTTCATTTTTGACCTAATTCTACAAGTTACGGAACCCGTGATAAAAGGGGTGTTTTCTACCTCTTCCGATAATTTCCTACTCTAATTTTTTTTTCAACTTTTTTATTAACGTCATTACAAACACATTGCATAAAGTTTCATCAAAATCCATTCATTAGCACTCAAATTAGGCTGACTGGACTATATGCAATGTAATAGCATGGCACCCAGTTCTCTGTAGCTTTCGAATTTTTCTTCGACTCTTAAACCAACTCCTAGACTGAAAGCTATGATAAATGCACCGGCACTTATTAGCACTTTCAGTGGTCAGCCCTCCATTCTGTACATAGTTATGGCAACTGGATTTTCTTGACCATCCAACATTTAAATAGTAAGCTTATGCGGGCTTATGTGGTTTTCCAGATAAGTTAAGATTTGTATACAGGTTCCTATTTTGATATACTTGTATGGATTTTTTCTGTTAGATTTTTTTCACTTATAGGTTGCGGTGCCAGAACTCCGCCGTACTGAAGCTTAAATTTATTATACCTCATAGTCTCGCTATATCATTAGCACCCTCCCCTTTCCCCCCAAAAGACGGGTGTATGGGCGATGGGAGCTTTGACTATCCCGGGGTCAAAAATCGGCCCCCAAAGTATGACACCACCAGCCACCAAAGTTGGGAAATCACATAGTATGTGGTGCGGATTTTTCTCATCCCCATCCACACTTCCTGCACTCTGAATGGTCCCTCACCCCCATATGAACAGGTGTTTGTTTAGTGTGCAATGTCCTGTTAGGATGCCCACTGCACATCTCAGCTATTTTCTAGTCTAGATTTAGTCAAGGTAACACCCTCATAAAAGTTGGCTGTTTATTACTTAACACTAATTTTGCACAGGAATTTTTAATCACCGTATATAAAAGCCGTAACTAATACACGGTGTAATTAAAAAGAACTGGTAATGGGGACCGGCTAGACAAACAAAAAACCTTTATGACTTTTTCCTCTGGGGGGGAACTTTGAAAAACTGACCTAGGTCAACAATTGGAATTTTAGGTTAGGAAACATTTGGGAACCACTGCCTTTCTGGGTCAATGGACGTGTAGTTCTCGTCGGCACGCGGCGACCCGCGGTTTCAAAGCAAAGAATGGGGGCACCTTTGATGACCGCCTCAACGGAACCAATTAAAAAAATGTAAATTATTCGTTATCTCTTTTTGCAGAACTGTAAGCAAATGATGGACGTAAAGGTTTAAACACAACATTTCTTTACATGTGTGTTTTTTTAATTTAGAACAGAATATTGGAGCTTTTATTGTTGTTTATAATTTTTCAGATTTAAACGTGATTTATTAACATTTGTAACCTAAATGAGTGTTCTGGGTTAAAAGCTTAAAAAATGAGAAATTATTGCATGACATTGGGAAATAAAGACGTCTGAGATACGATAACAGAAAACAATAATGTGTATTTTAAGTTAGGAAAAAATCTGATTTATTTAACGAATTTCCGATCAGGTATCGAAAACTAAAATATTCGATAGATCTAGAACTTATCAAATTATTGTTGATTTACATAAATTGTTCGAAATGGCTTCCGTCTGCATCAATACACTTTTCGGCACGTCGAACTAAGGACATACGCACACCGTTCAACACATTTGGTAAATTAGGATAATTTCTTATGGTTTCTATGCACATTAAAATACCACACTAAACTATCAACTAACGTCAATAAAGAAAATAAAAATAAAAACTTGGTCCAAAATCCAAAAAGCAACATACAAAGAACGAACAAGTAGTGTCTGTACGTAATCAAGAACTTAACGACTTGAACGGTAAGTCAATAAAATAAATCTTAACTGCAAATACGTAGCCCAAAATTCAAAAAGATCTACTAAGCACTCAGAAAACGCCGACGTCTTTCATTTTTACCGCACCGCTAAAGACCTTACCTTACCTACTTTTAAAAAACCATAAAAAAGTGATTATCAACTTGTGTCCTCGCTGACGCGCGGTCTCTAACAAAGGAGCGCGACACTTTGATATAGCCGTATTAGCGTATTTGATGGTTAGAGGCGCCGACATACGCGAAGATAAGAGCCTATCCCAACATTCCAGCAGTTCTCAAACAATATTATTGAAAATTTTCGAAATTTTTGTTTATTTTTTGTTTCTAAAACTATGGGTTTTAGACCCCATGTTATATAAGGTCTTTTTGTTCGTTTAGTCGTTCCTCACCACCAGTTTTTTTTAATGACATGAAACTGATTACACCCTGTATTTACTTTATTTTCGATACTAAGTAAACCCTCACAAGGGTAATGAATTCCCTACGCTTGTAAGTAAAATAATTTACGCGTTCACCTTGTAAGGGATTCAATTTTAAATTAGAAGATTATAGAAGCTTTAAAAGTTTAAACCGACCTTAAAATATCCAATAAATTTCTGTAAAGTTGGGGCCCGTAAAATGTCACCTCTTCTCTATTAGCAACGACAAAAAATTTATTACAAGTTTTGATCTATATTTTTATGGGACAATATAAAATTCGCTTATGTGGCTTAAGTGACATAAATTTATGCAAAGACCAGATGAAAAACGTTCGGAGAAAGCACAGACAATCATAAATCAGAGAGCGTCAGGAAAACTAATGAAAAATGTGCCACAAAGGAAAAAACAACTGCTAAATCATAAAAACACAAGGTGTTACAATGCAGAGTGCTGTAGCCGAAAACATTTTTCATATTTATATAAAAAAAATCGATGACCTTGCAGATGATAAATTTTGCTTAGGCGTCCGCTCTAACCTATATTTTATATTTATGGTATCTGAATGCGAAACGTTTAAAATGTTTACTTGATTTAATATATTTTCATATCATATTTTACATCCAGATACTCGTATATGTAATTTTCTTAATTTTGTGATACTAGAATAAAGGCACTATAAATAGGAATAGCTAAATGCTAATAATTATCAAAGTTTGATTGTAACAGTAAATTTTGCAAAAACATATGTTTTATACAGAACGCGTATTTCAGAGCATTTAGTGAACCACTTAACAAGTAAATATATTAAGCAAGTAAATATATTATTACTATAAACTGGTCACAGCGAAATAGGCATAACTCATTGAAATGGCTGTTATTTGTTTAATATTTGGAATACTCACTTGGAACTAAACCTATTTAATGATCAGACAACGTGCATGAAAATAATAGTTAATTTTTAAAAAACTTTTTCTACGATTGTGCTGAAATCAAATTTCCTATTTTGAAAATGAATACAGAAAATATCACTTTGCCGCACGCCTTGATTACATCTTCACACACTGGAATAAAATAAAATAGTGTGTTTACCTTGAAGAATTTTATATTACTTACTGATAATAACAATTAAATTCTATAAATGTACATTAATTACACATGAATTGCAATTACAAAGTCAAATTTTCTAACTTCAGAATGACTGCGGAAAATGTCACTGTAAAAAAAATCTGACAGGCAGCAAATTTAAAATTTTGGAAAGACTTTAAAAAAGGGAAATAACTTCACAACCGTAGAAAAAATAGTATGTAACACACATGTGGCAAGCTTCATTGCAAAACTTGTATGATAGGAACACTCGCTGCGCTCGTGTTCCTACTTTCATACATCGTTTTGCAATGAAGCCCTTGCCACACTTGTATTACAATCTACTATTGTCGGTAATAATGGAGAAAATAAAAAGCAAAATAACCGACAAGGATAAGACCACATAATCTACAAAAACATATTGAAACTACAAGATTAGTAATAAATATATCCACTTCTCAGAACTCTCACAACTTCAGCACAACGTCTTGACAATGATTCTTATCAATCGATGGATCAAATCCCATTTCTGTTGAAGTTGCAAAGCTATTGCTTGAAAATTTAGTGATGATTCTCGACCTAGTAATATTTATCCCGGAACACTACAAAGATGTTCGTTAGGAATGCTGGCCGGCAATTCCTTTACTTCAAGATTTTGCTATTTGAAAAATCTTGAACTATTCTGTGAATTATCCTGAGTTAGGATGAAATTAGGACCTTCCACTTGACAAATGGGATGACAATTAATTGAAGAATATCATAAATGTATCGTCTGGCCGTTAGTGTTCCATTTTTAAAAACATGCGAAGCCATGTGTATTTAAGCTTATTCTATGAATCATCACGGGTCTACCTTCAAAATTCCTCACTTCTCTCCCGTTGAGAGGAGCTACGTATCTTTGAAAGCGACTCACAGTGGGTCAGAGAGCGAATTTAGCTTATCAAAAGTGCTCGACTCATATCGCGCCGGACGACGTCATTACCCACCATAAGCCTTTGGAAGACGATAGACTGTCGTACACAGGTAGAAGTATTTGCTTGTATTCGATACACAAGTAGTGGCCGAATAAAAATATAACTAGTTAAACTCACCCATTTTCAACTGGTATCAGTCACTTGTTCTTGACTGCTGTTATTACATGTGTTTAATAAAGAGAAAAGTGAAAACTTTTTAAAATGCTAAGAATTCTATCATGTAATTCAATACTTCGTCAGTATTAGTTAGAAGAGTAGTTGTTTTGATTGATTCTCCAATAATGAGTGTTTTAAAGTATTTACCTAACTAGTATATTAGCGTGCCCAGATTAGGGCAACAATATACAGAATAAATAAAAAAGTGTGTAAGTTGTAAATTGCATAATACTAGATAATACCTAGATAACATCATCTAATTAGAATTAATTGAAATATTGGCAGAAAAAAAGAGGCGGAGAGAAACCACGAGGAAAGCAAATGCAAAATATTTTTCGAAAACATAGAAGTTTTTCCAGTAGGATAATGACTAAACTAAACCTTCAGGGATTTGAAAGAGTATTAAAGGAACAACAATACGCACATGAGAAGATACATACCACTGCAACAATTGGACCAAATGGAGGAAGGACCAAGTACACTAGAAACGAACAGCAAGGAAGAAATAATTAACGTAGAGGAGTTGGAATGATGTATGCTCTGTCGGAATCAGAAATGGAGAAAACCGAAGACTTAGAAGAATATCGAGAATTCTTGAATCAAAAACATAGAAAGAGGAGTATAAATTCTCCATATCACGACTCAATTCATTATACAAACATCTACACTTCTCATCTTACACTTCTGAACTATGCGTCATGTGGTTCTCGCTCCCGACAATAAACATGACTCAAATCCAGCCTGACGTAGACGGTCTGCCTGGTAGTATGTTTCTCGGAAGTAGCAGCAATGATAAATCAAGTCAAATAAGAATAAAAGGTAATAAATAGGGAACCTTTTCTCGGTAGACGATGTACACGAAAATATCTGACAAATGCAAAACTTATAATGAGAGTATCTCAATAATTAAATAAATTACAGCTTTTCAATATTTTGTTGACTAGTTTAGTTGTGACAAGATTACGTTGGAAAATTTCATTTTCATTTCATTTTCATTTTTTATTTACTCATTTTTTAAGTATTCAGTGTTCAACAGGTATTATTCATTTACAGAGTAGTTTACAAAAAACAACAAAATGACTACTTTACCTTTTTAGTAAACCTAACTGACTTTTATACAGGGCCAGTCGAAAAGTGAGACATTTTAAATTTGGCTATTGAATAACAAACACCCTATATGAGATATCGAGCTAAAATTTTGTATAGGGGAAAGATAGCGCCGGACCGTCTACGTCAGGCTGGAAAAATAATTAAATCGGCCAACGCGTTCCAAAATAACGGGGTGTTGCGTTATTAAATAGCTCACACTGTATAAGACAAACATATATCGCCTTGAAACTAAAAAAATCGAGAAGAGAAAAAACAGAATTTTACTATCAATAATAGTTTTTCATGGAATTAACTGTAGGTGTTTTCGTACTATTGGAATCGAAGTTACCAACATAATAATTTACCTGTCAGTATTTATCTAGTAACATTTATACATTTGTGCTTATCGGCGGAAAGCTCGAATTACCTGACACAAAGTCTATATTCTAACTCATTACCGAAGTTTACATAGATTTATTTCAGGAATAGCATTCGCGCAAACCCAATTTCAATGGGGAGCCGTTTTTAAAATCCTCACACACAACTAGTGAAATCTGATTCAGTTCGTAAACTTCACCGCGAACATCAAGCATCGACTTCGGTGTGCACTTAACCCGACACGATCCATTCTACCGGTATAAATGGATCCCGGAAAACAACATATGCATTGCATTAGTCCCTCATCCGAGTCAACCGAGAAAGAAGTACAGTTTGTAAGCTTTACTTCCCGCCATGTTATAAAGTTCTCACGAGGTAGGTGTTTGCTGATACCACACCGCGACCAATTTGAGGAATAGGCACGTCTCTGCGGTATTTGGCTGGCATTGAAATATGGCCATTATTAATGTTAAAAAAGTAGGCATAAGTTGAGGAATTTACTATATTTTATGGGTGGGATCGTTTAAATTGCGATTGGAATGCGAAAATAATACTAGTATAATTTATTGGAAAACTTCGAAGTATTAGTATGATTATGAGTATATTTGCTCAATTTTACTTTTTTATACCTGAAGGAGAAACTGTAGTAATCATGGGCCAGTCGACAGAGGCGAAGAAATGCCTCAATTAAAAAACAAATTGGAACAAGCTGGAAACTGTTTCAATCGCTTTATTTAGACATGAAATATAATATATCAAGTTTCCTACAATGAGAGTGGATCGGAACATTTCAAAATTTTCCAAAATAGGTACAAAAAATCAGTTTTTGAAAATTTTCTCGTTTTTAGTGGGTTTTAGGGAAAGGGAGGGTTATATACAAAAATGAAGAAGACAAATTTTTTTACAAAAAGAGTTATAAGGTGTATGGGCAACCGCACATAGTCGATATTAGCCCGACTAAATTGTTTAGTTGAGTTTGCTTGATGTTAAGATTTCTAACCAACTAAACAGTTTAGTTGGGAAGAAATCAGGCAACTTGCGCACACAGACGATTTTAGCCGTAGTCTGTTCATTTAAAAATGCGGAAACGTTCATTGATTTGTGCTTTGTAGGGATTGCAATTTACCGGAAGTTTTAATAACCGGTAAATCGGTAAATAAAAATGTAAATAACCGGTTAACCGGTATTTACCGGTAAATTTTAAAATAGATGATTATGGTGGCGAAAATGGCAATTGTCTTTTTCCATGTACAAAATTATCTAAATTTAACAAAAAACATTTTTATATACGTATATTTGATATAATTAACAAAAAAAAGGTTTTTTATCAACAGTAAAATTACAAGAGCTTTTTTTTTATCGGATAAATTTCTCTTTGTAATGAAATAATTTTGCCAATCAGTGATTTTATAAGAAAAACTGAGATGAAAAAATCGCGTGACCGGAGGTCAAGCGATTTTGTCAAATGTCAGTTTTTCGAGCAAAATTACTGATTGGCAAAATTTTGAGTTAAAAAGAAATTTATCCATAAAAGAAAAGCTCGAGTGTTTTTTGACAAGATAAATTAACGACAGAATATAAATGTGAACGAACAACAACAATAATTTATTAAAAATAATTATAATTTTCCCAAAACGACTCATATCGTACAGTATAGTTTCCACAATACAATACCTAAAAATTATAGCTGACAGTACAGATTTCATAGTGACGTGCGACTACCAGGCTTTTGAGGAACAGGCATTTTTATCGGTGATAAAAAACGATACACCTTTTTTATCGCTGTCAAAGTGACAAAAATGTGACTGTCAAATAGACTTTTTTATATAGGAGTTAATTTATCAACAGTAAAATCACAAGAGCTTTTTTTTTATCGGATAAATTTCTCTTTGTAACGAAATATTTTGCCAATCAGTGATTTTAAGAGAAAAACTGACATGAAAAAATCGCGAGACCGGAGGTCGAGCGATTTTGTCAAATGTCAGTTTTTCGAGCAAAAGAAAAGCTCGAGTGATTTTTGGCAAGATAAATTAACGACAGAATATGTGAACGAACAACAACAATTAAAAATAATTATAATTTTCTCAAAACGACTCATATCGTACAGTATAGTTTTCACAAGACTTAAAAATTATAGCCGGCAGTACAAATTTTAAAATGACGTGCGACTACTAGATATACTCTGCTTTTGAGGAACAGGCATTTTTATCGTGATAAAAAACGATGCACCTTTTTTATCGCTGTCAAAGTTACAAAATGTGACTGTCAAATTGACTTTTTTATATAGGAGTTAATTTATCAAAAGGAAAAAATATAAATGAAATAATTATTCTGCAAATAACAAAAATATCCCTTTAAATAACAAAAATTATAAACATAAACCCAAATAGGGCATTTACTGAATACCTAATCTAAAAATACAATATTTTTAAAAAATAGCCTGTTAAAAGGGTTAGTTTTTCAAAGCTATATCTGTTAGTCGTCTGATATTTGTGCATAGAATACCACCAGCTGAAGATGCCCTTCCTCAATCGATATTGATGGGTCGATAAGTTAATAAGAATTGATAATAACATACTTCTAAATGTATTCCACGGATATTTGCGGCAGTGAAATATTCAATTTTCTGTCGTAAGATATTGTCAATGTTTCTCTTGTATTTCTTTGGGCTTGGTGTTTGGAGTTTACTTTTTATAATATTATTTATTTATTGTTAAAAGTGCTCGGTGTTGGGACAGTCCTCTGTATTTAGTGAATACTAGTCAGTGACATAAATAGAAACGTTGAATACGTGACATATCGTAAGTTCAGAATTTACCGAAATAACCGGTAAAAATTTAAAATAACCGGTAATTATCGTCATGTGTTTTTTGTCCTAATAACCGGTTAACCGGTTAACCGGTAATGCAATCCCTAGTGCTTTGTTATATATACGGAGGAAAAAAAGACTGCAGAAAATAAACCGACAAATATGGGTTCACCTATATACAGTTGTTGATTAAGAACGGGTCTGTTTCATACGTTGCATGCAGAACTGATGAAATACCCCGAAAAATTCTTTGCATTTTATCGGATGAGTGTAACAAGTTTTCACGATTTGTTAAAATTAGTTGCTGGTACTTCTTTTGACGTAGATGGGACTACAAGTACTGCATTTTCTGAATTATTCTCATTCATTTTTGCACAACAGTCCGCTCGAGACAGACAACGACAACTAAACAGGTGGCTGTCTACGCACTTCCATTTACAGCAGTAGATATTTGTAAGTTGTACGATAGTTGAACGATTAAAATATCATATAGCGTCTCCAACTGCTTTTGACTAAATAATCGGGTGGCTGTTCAGTTGGATTGTGTGCGCACCTACATTTAAGTTAATGGCTTTATAGAGACCGACTAAACTATCGTCCAACTATAAATCGACTGTCCGCAGTTGGCCATAAGTGTAAAGATGTTATATTGTCGGAGCAATAGTTTCGGAGCTAGCACCGCGAGAAGTCGAGAATCTCATTGCAAAAAACGTTCTCACAGATTCCGATGAAATACGTAGACTACGTCACTAAATACTATTCACCCAACTGCATCATCGTGTTTAATAGATATCCTAATGACGCATCTATGAAAGGCACGAAATTTGCCGAGCACCTTCGATGAGCGAAAAAATTTTTTCAACCTCTTTAATGAGGCAACGCCAGCCACTATCTCGCAAGAAAAATTCTTGTCGAATGACAAGAATAAGTCTAGGCTTATCGAAACATTGCGCTCGAAACATACGATCGCTGGATTCGTTACAAAACAAGCCGTCGGATATGCTGACGTTATTATTGTGAAAACAGCGATTGAAGCAGCAGCATCTTCGGTGAAGACGTTGATCTGCTTGTGCTGATGACGGCCTCAGCTTCGGGCGTTACGAATATATATTTTTTAAAACAATGTAAGGGGAAAGTTCAGCAAGTAGCTTACGCACCGTTGTCATTCAAATACCATCAAATTGTGGAAAACCTTTTGTTCGTTCACGCGGCTGTGACACTACCTCGGCTTTCTTCAGGCAGGGAAAAATCAAATTTGCCAAAATCATCGTAAACAGACGATCAGCAAAGTCTTCAAAGACCCGGACACTCTCCTGAACTTCGTCGATATTGCAGGGCAGAAATGCATTTTGGATCTGTACGAGGAAAGGGCGCCACTCACGAATTGCATGACGAGATCTGCTTCCAATATTTTGCGAAATCCGCCGCGCGTAACAAAACAAACTTGGCGTCCTTGCCGCCAACAGAAGCAGTATCTCACTAACATTCTATTCGCACATATCATCAAGTACAAGCGTGGCATGGGAACGATAAAATTCCGCAGATCTGGGGCTGGACCAATTCGCAGAATGGCTTGCTTCCAGTCACGTCACGACCAGAAAGGATCCAGCTCCCGATTTTCTGCTAAAAACGATCTCGTGCAAATGTATGAAAAGCTGCAAAGGCGCAGGTAGCTGTCGAGAAACAGATCTCCGATGCTCGCCTATATGTTCGGATTGCCGGAACCATGCCTGTACTAATTAATGTCGAGGCCTGCGACATCACAAACACAGAGGATGCCGAAGTTGTGAATGCAAAACTCGAAAAATTTTTCGACGACGATCCGACAAATTCCGAGACAAGTGACTCTGAATATGAAATCGATACAGACAAGTGAAACTTCAGTCCAAAAACGGAAAAAAAAATTGACGTGTTTTATTAAATTATATTTGAGTAATAATAATTATTGTACAATGTTTAGTTAATAGTAAATTGATAATATAATTTAATGGACACAGTAAATGAAGTGGCACAGACCCATAATGTCATTATTATCAATACTTGAAATGAGGTTCTCGATTTCTCGCCGTACTAGCTCCGAAATTATTGCTCCTACATGAAAATGTCAAATAACTTTTTTTTGTAGATAGTTTTGTCTTCTTCACTGTATCATATATAACTGTTTTTACTGTAAAACCCACTGAAGGCGAGAAAATTGCAAACAACTAATTTTTTGTATCTGTTTTGGAAGATTTCGAAATGTTCCTTCCGGTCCACTCTCATTGTAGGAAACTTGATATGATTATTATATTTTATGTCCAAATTAAGTAACTAAAACAGTATCCAGCTTGTTCCCATTTTTTTTTCTAGTCAAAACCTCGGCCGACTGGCCTATCATGAGTTTACCTGAGTGTCTCAGTTTTAGCCGGCACGATCATCAAACATATATTTGATGATCTTATGCAGAAAAATAATAGAGTGCATGGATCTTCTTTCCTTCAACGATACAAAACCATAAATTTTTGAAAGTAAATCATGGGGTAAACCAATGTCCGGGCACACTCCATTTCCTTTGAAGTATAAAAACTTTAAAAACGTACGTTGAATGTCCAAGATTTCTAAATGCGGCTTTTCGTATTGGCTATGAAACTTCGAATAGGATTGATTTTTACCTGTGCGCTACACTACTACCCCCCTGTTCGGACGCTGTCAGCGCGAAAAGGTGAGGATGAGCTACAAGGTTAATAGGACATTTTTTATGCAGAATTTAACGACAATTTTTTTATTTCCTATATTTTTTCCTCTTCCGACGAACGATTTACAAGATAAAAGTGAAAAACTAGCTTTAAGTCCCAGTTAGGGGTGTCTTTTTGTAAAAAAAAGGGACGTTCCACCTCTCAATTGGGGGATAACTTTTCGGGTATATATTTCTAACCCCATCTAGAGTACGCATCTCAAATAGTATTACTTTATAAATTATTTCTCCTCTCAAGTGTTTCTTAATCTAATTTGCGTATACTATCACACCGAGACACCAACACAACCATTTCCTCCGACATTTCCATCTCCCGCAGCTGCAATTCGAACTCGGGAAAGATAACAGCGACTAACTGTGTTTTTCAATCAACTGCGGACTAGCCCACTGCTACTAGGTACTGGTACTAAGTAGAGAAGCCCTTGTTTTGAACTTTTTGAAGTTGATTCCAAAGAAACTGCTTCACACAAATATTAAAATGAATAAATGAATGAAATGAATAAGAAATAACGACTATTTACCCGCCATTTTATATCGTAGTGTGTACGAAGAAATGGTTCATTGACATCAATTGTGTAATATAAAACGAGATCGTTTATTTCTCATCATTTCAATATCAATATTAACCTTACAGCGATGAAATGTTTTATATCCATTAAAACAGCCACTTTAAAAAAGTCTTTAAAATAAAAGTACCACCTAACAAGTTAATGAGGCGTACAATCGCGTTTATTATCGCCGTAATAGTTGCTGAATGTTTATAGCCATCAAGAAAAAGGCTTACTTGCTTTTTTCCACGGGAATAAATTAAAGAATGTACGTACAAAGTATAACAATGTGCATGTATGGAGTTTCAACGAGCTCGCTCTTATAAACCCCCGTTAATTTTGAACTTTTATTACGTCAACAAAATGCTCAGAATTGCTAGAAAGCCGCATTGGCTCATGTTCATCTTTTAAAGCGTTGAGTTTTTAAGTGAACTTGGGGATAGGAGTAAAAAAGGACAAATGGCGTATGAGGAGCAGTAGTTGTGCTTGTTAGTTAGTGGTTCTTATTCTTGAATCTCAGCCAGCCAGCGTAATTTGAAACAGAATTTCCCTTTAAATACAAGAGACCCTTTTGTATTAAGCAGCGGAGAAGAGGGATTTGCAGATTGTCGGTTTATTATTTTATGCACAGTTAGTGCTCTCATTTCATTAATGTAAATTTTCTTGGAATTTCTTTCAGTTAGCTAAACACCGGAAAACTCAAAAACCCTGCTTTGGATACACTATAGTTAAATATTTTCTTTTACGGAAATGTTTGAATTTATACCGTATGACACAAACACCGATGCTAATTCGAAATGGGATTAGCTACCACTTAGTTTACTGGCGTGTAGCAGAAGTGCTTTAAAATTGAAATACAGTATACATTCAGTAACGAATATATTAAAACCGAACTATTTACATGTTATCTATCCAGTCATCGTATTATTTGGCTTTTATTATTTTAGTTAATCGATTTCAAAAAATTTTAAATTAGATGGTCAATTTGACTTTTGTGTAAATGTGTTTGTAAGTTTCCTTAGAAGTCTAGAATAGAAATGTCGAGATTAAAACTTTTGTAGGTTAATCTTATTGTAGTCTGCTATACAGGTTATTTACCACGACATGCAGAAAAAAATAAAAAATACAAATGGATAGATCACATATTTATGAACAATGTCCTAACAAAATTTATCGTTAAAGCCATGGTTTTCCCGGAAAAAAATAGTCAAGTGTAACGTTCTAGCTCGAAGCGAGATCCATGGCAGAAATAATAAAAAATACTTATTTAAGAAACCATTTCATTTCTATAAAAAAAATAGAACGAAACAATAAATTCACCTCATGAAGCAAAATAAACGGATTTCAAAAGTATGTCAGCCAATGAAATCACTGTTAATTACTAAAGAAAATAAATAAATAATAAGTATATTACCGACTTTTTTAGTAAAAAGAACAAATAATTGTAATTTATGAAAAACTTGAGTTTCCCATGTTGTTTTAACACGTGTTGGAAATTTCATTTTCTCTTGAAAAATAAATGCTGTCTTTAATAATTATCTCTTGACTAAATTATTTTCGACATAATTCTCTCACTTTTCCCTGTTGTTTAATATTTATTACATTTCTATTGTGGACTTTATTTACAATGTCCTTTCCAACTAAATTTTATGATAATGTTCCTGCTGTTAAATATTTGATTGTGTATTGAGAGAAGTTGCAGTAGTATTATTGGTGTTGAGGTAAATAACATATTTTCATAGGTACCTTCTTGTGAATTATTAAGGACTCTTTAGTACAGTTCCTTTCAGAGACATAGGAAATATAAAAACTTTCAGAGAATGTCGCCAATTAAAGGGGAACATAGTGATTTCCTCTTTATTAATGAACAGTCAGTATAGCGTGTAGCTTCACTTAGGAACCGTTATCTTTCTTATAAACTATCCTTAATTAAATGATTCTAAAAGAAAGTAAAAAAATATACAACTTTATGTAAGTCTCGAAAATCTTCTGATTTGGCCATTTTTATTCATCTCGATCATTTAAATGACAATTCGAGTTTCTATTTTTTGCGTAACTATTGGGTGTTGCTAGCACGTATATACAAAAAGTACTAAATATTAAGGGAAGAAATAAATAACTGACGGTGTTACAACACGACTTTAAATCGTTGAAGGTAAATATGTTCTTTTGCTTTTATTTGAGCTACCAAAAGCTTTTGACACCGTCGTGTCGGTAAAGATACACTAAAGCAGAA
The DNA here is from genome assembly GCA_936432065.2 of Rutpela maculata. NCBI lineage: Eukaryota > Metazoa > Arthropoda > Insecta > Coleoptera > Cerambycidae > Rutpela > Rutpela maculata. Next base: position 36,251,369 of record OW386285.2, on the reverse strand, counting down.
ACTTTATTATATTTGTACCTGAGGACATGTCTTGAACGGCATAATATTATATATGAATGCTAGAACTATAATGGCAAAAGTAGGAGGGGGGGGCTTCTACAATACATACTGATACATTTTGCAGTTCCTCGGGGGTCGTTGTTAGGTTCGTTCCTCTCCTGCTGTATGTTCCTTATTACTCTAATGAAATAAAAAATGATCTTATGACAATATTTATATATGGCACCACAATAAAGTTATGTGCAAACGACATTCAGAAACTCCAAAATAATATTTGAGAAGTCATCATTCAACTTAGTTTATGGTGTCAACAATAGACTTATTTTAAATGAAAATAAAGCCATATCTATAAGTTTTAATTATTTTATTATTTTGCCCCCTGGTACAACTGAAGAGGGCAAAAATGCATATTGAGACAAACCCTGGACTTTCAGCGTACTGAAAGTTACAGGAATATTTTTAAAAACAAAAATGTTGTCACCCCCCCCCCAGATACATACTTTTTATTATTTGTTTATTTATATAAGTATCGCTATTTTACTACACAAACTGTAAGAAAAAACTAGTGAAGCATGATGCTTTTCGCCGATCTATTGAATTTTTATATAATTGTTGCACATTCTATGAGATACTCTTCGCAGTTTTTTGTAAATAGTGTTAAGTGTAAACATTTTTAACCAACCTGGTTGAGGAAATATTGGTCAGTTCAAAATAAAATAAAAAAAATTAGATACAACCCGCGACCCTTGGATTGCAAGTCAAAAGTGTAATCACTTCATCGCCATCTTTTAGTATTCAGCGTGTGAACATTCATAATATATATATATATAAATCATATTTCGAATAATGAATATCATATTGTTATGAAATGTAAGTATATTAATAAAATATATAAATACAGAATGATAGGAAGTAACATTTCGCAAGATTTCTATTTAATTCCAAGCCATATAAATTAAGAAATGATTTTTTTTTAATTTTAAATATTTAATAATTGTTCATTATACCTCTCCGAAAACACTATTTAGCGCACGGAAAATAGGATTTTCCTGTGCGCCCACACAGGAAAAATTTTCCAATGCGCTAATGATATTAGCTGCCTACTTCCTAGTCGTAATAAAACATATGCTATGGAAAGTTCCTTAGTAACCGCAAACAATGATTGTTTAGTTTCCTTAGCAACACTAAACAAGGCTTGTATTGTGACAGATTTTCAGATGTTTATTCAAAATATTTTTAAAACGATTTCTCCAGAAGAAGGAATATTACTTGAAGCGGTAAAAGTAAGTGCAGAGTTACTGCCCAGGAAGTCTTGTGAGAGATATGAAAATGAATACCGTCTATTTTGCAAGTGGCGCCAGCAAAAAAAGTTAACACAGTAAGTGATGATACTCTTCTCGTGTATTTGTCCAAAAAAGCCAAATCAATGAAAGCTTCAACGTTATGGAGTCGATTTTCAATATTAAAAAGTTGTCTAGCAGTAAAAGAAAATGTGAATGTTAGTAATTTGCCAAAAACTACTGCATTTCTCAACGACAAAGTGTTAGTTACATATCGAAAAAGTCCAAAGTATTAACTGCAGACCAAATGGCCAAATTCATACTTGAAGCACCAGATGAGAAGTGGTTATTAACTAAAGTAATTTTAATATTTGGTATTTACGGTGCATGCCGAAGAGATGACTTGATTCGTTTATCTTTGAAAGACGTGGAAGATAATGGCCGTTTTTTTGGTGGTATTTCTTCTAGATGGCAAAAATCACAAACCAAGAAGTTTCACAATTACAAAGGAGGAATGTCCCTTTGATCCATGCAGTTTTTTCGTAAATATATTAATGTAAGACCTACAAATATGGATAGGAGGAGATTACTTATTGCATATCACAATGGTAGATGTTATACTCAACATGTAGGTTGTCATACTGTAACTGGTACAACAAAACAGATTGCTGAATATCTGAACCTAAAAAATCTTGAAGAATATACTGGATACGACTTAAGACGATCTTCAGCATCTATGTTGCTCGAAGACGAAGGGGATTTGCTTACTCTAAAAAGACATGGAGGTTGGTATTCCTCGATTTAAGATTGTGGCTGAAGGCTACATTGAAGAATCAGTAAGCGGAAAGAATGAAACTTATCGTAAATTGTTTAGCCATTCAAAAATAGGATAACATCAACACCAAACATTTTAATTGGGGAAAACCAAGAAATACATTCTAATATAATAGCTTCGAATTCATCAACTACAATTCTACAAAATGAAGTGCCTGTTAAAGAATTGCATATTTACAATAACACAAATTGTAACATAATATTTCATTTAGTAAAAATCAAAGATATAAGGTTTTGTTCTTTCGTTAAAAGAAAAGTTTCTAAAAATGTTCATTTGTTTGCCTTATTTCTTGTTTTCAGAGAGGTATAATGAAAAATATCGTTCATTACACATCCATAAATGCTTTTCCCATGCTTGCATGACTTCCCGTGTTCGGCTATGTCTCACGAGAATTTGTCACTCGCGCGTGAAATATACTACTTTTATTTACTGATCGAAGTTGTAAAAAAAAACGCTGCCCAAGGAATAACTACGTCCACATCCAAATTTGCTACTCAAGTCTCTCTAAACGAAAAAATTTTGAATGTGGAAATAATTGTTTATGGAACTTTAATAATATAATATTTGAAATCGTCTACCCCAAAAACCCATAAAATGATATCCCACATCGGTAGTGAGGATGGATGAAGTAAAAAAATATGTTTAGTCCTTTGATTCTTGTACAAACACTAAATCACAATTTTTTTTCACTTCCTTTTATAATGAGGTGGGGGTATGAATGGGGGTGGCTAATGCCAAATTTTTTTGAGACATTGACATCTCTTGTATATACTAAACACTAATTTTATGGACTCTTATCTGCTTGAGTTACCTATTTATCCCCATTGACCCCATTTAGCCCTCGACCCTTCAACAGAATAAGATGAAATTATAATATAGTTCCAGATCTCGTTAAAATAGATACGTGTACCAAATTTCAAGTCAATATCTCAAACGGTTCCAGAGTAATCGTGCGCACAAAAAAAAGTTACAAACAGACGGACAGACCGTCAGACAGAAATTTTTTTTGCTCAAACTTAAAATCTCGACGTTTCATGACATTTTAAGCCTATTTGAACAATAAAAATTAAAAAAAAAAATTTGTCCTTACTACCTTCCACCGTGGATGTGGTGGTAAATTTCAATACAATCGGACTTTTCTTTCTTAAGTTATCATACTTACAATAAACGTGACGGACGGACGGAGAGATAGACAGACGGACAATTTGAAAGTTGTTCAGAATCCGTTCACTAACACATTGATCTGATATTTTTTTGTCTACGACCGATATTTCCGGTTTTAGAAATGTGCCGATCAAATGCAATATAGGTACTCTTCGTTTTCGTATCTGCGAATAATAATATACTTATGAACATAACTATAGAAAAAGTAATACTGCAATTATATTTTATACATTAGACAAAAGATATTTTGGTTTGTTGGTTGGTTGGATCTAAAGATCGTGATTTTGAAACGCAAATGGGTTGGATTGTAGGTCTTTTTTTAATTTATTTTATACTAACGAGGGTTCACCAACTACGTTGGTATCATAAAATTGAGTGTCTAAAACCAACGTTATTTACCAAAAATTGCGAAAAGTATTCTTCACAATGTGCAACAATCAACGAAGACATAATGTTCACTCTAATTTATAATGTCTATTTACTATTGGCCAGTTACCATAATGTTACATATAAAAATTAATTACATAACAAGAAGTCTAATTTTACATTTTGCTAACTTCCTCTAAAATTGCAATCGTTTAGTACTTCCGATTCAATCTTCCATCAACTTGCTCTCTGAAAATTTCATTAATCATGCGAGGTCTATCTGTTTATTTCCAACGGAAAGTTAAAAATTACCCTCCGCTTAAGCTCGTTTTCATCGTATCTACGGAAGTAAGCCAAGGCACCATCACTCTCATATTATCAATAGAATCCATTAATTTTACCAGCACGCAAAATACTTCATTGCAACTGATTTTATTTTTATGAAGCAGTGATGCAATGCAGTTCACAGATACTTAATTAGATGTCAGAGGTACAAGCGGCTTTCTTTACAATATTGGAGTTGCATAATAATATGGATTTATAAAATAGGCCGCTTTGTTATAAGAAAATATAACGTGTAACTCATATGTCATAGATAGATTTTATTTACCAATTATTGTGTGGATACAAAAGTTGTACACCTGGCAAGTCACTGTACATAACTACTTCCATAAACAGCCAATAACATTTGTTCACACATACAGCAATATACAGGGTGTCCAGTTAGTGCTCCCTCGGAAAATTGTGCAAAAACGACCAACTTTATAAAAAAACTTTCTTAACAAAACTTTCAATGTTTCATCTCTACTACAACGTGTATAATTTTCAATTATACAATGTGTCATAAAAACGAGTTACACAAGAAAGTATAATTTTTTTTAATGGAACACCCTGTGTTTTTTTAGCATCAGTTAAGCCTTCAAGAGTCGTGTATTACCGAGTGTATTACACTCTAAACTATTTTTCCAATTGGATGCAGCGTTGCCCAGTTATGACTTTTTTCCCTGTTTTTTTGCGATTTACAAACATTTTTTGACTGCCATAGCTCCGCGATTTATTAATTGTTTTTTATAAAAATGTAGGATGTTATTTGATAATGTTGTATTTACTGAAAAACATTTTTGAAATAAATAATTATTATACCGGGTGTACAAAATATTTGTTTACATTTCTTGATGTTTAATTAAAATACAGGGTGTTCCATTTAAAAAAAAATTCTTGTTAACTCGTTTTGTATAATTGAAAATAATTTTACACTGTAGTAGAGATGAAACATTGAAAGTTATATTAAGAAAGTTTTTTTATAAAGTTAGCTATTTTTGCACAATCTTCCGAGGTAGCACTAACTGGACACCCTGTATATTTTTCTACATCCTCACCGGAACCTCTGTGCACATAATATTAATTTTCTTCTTCTATGTCGTCTGTAGCAACTCACTTACTTCCGAATGAGTTTGCCAAGTTATCTTACCAAGTAAACAAGGTTTTTAAGAAAAAACTAAATATAACACAATATATTTTTATAATAAAATGATGAGACATATTTTAAAATATTAACATATATAACTAAACATTGAATATATATATACATATAAAATGAAATATATTTATTTATTACAGATATAATTATAAATTGCTAATTCATATGTCTATAAATTGGTGACCCTAGAAACTGAATCGTAATAGTATATTTCTCAACGAACGGTAATGTAGGTAACAACTCACGCAGATGAAAGTTTACAGCACGAGCCGTAGGCGAGGGGGTGGTAATGGGGGTGGCTAATGCCAAAAAATTTTTTTGGGACCTTAGCTTCTCTTGTGTATACTAAATACCAATTTTATAGACTCTTACCTGCTTGATTTATCCATTTACCCCCAAATTTACCCCAATTTACCCCCAGCCCTTCGACGGAACAAGATGAAAATATAATCTAGTTCCAGATCTCGTTAAAGTACATATGTGTACCAAATTTCAAGTCAATATCTTAAACGGTTCCGGAGTAAACGTGCGCACAAAAAAAGTTACAGAGACCGACAGACAGAAATTTTTTTTTCGCTCAAACTTAAAATCTCGACGTTTCATGATATTTTAAGCCTAATTGAACAATAAAAATTTTTTAAAATTTTTTTGTCGTTACTATACTTCCACTGGATGTGGAAGTAATTGAGGAAATTTTGTTTAAATTACTCAGTTTGTTTATTAATAAAATTAACTGTAAAATTTAATTTTTGTTCACCCTTTTATATTTGTTGTCTTCAAAGATTTAGCCACCTTTAAGCGGAGGTAGAATGTGATTTTTAATCGAAATAGTGCATAAACTGTTTGTAGTAAAAAAAATCAGCTTTGTAGATTAATATTACGCGGCGGAAAATGTAAAACTTCTCCGCGAACTACAATAGCCCGAGCGCATATTCGGTCAAAAGTCTTGTTTTTTATGTTAGAGGAAAAATTTAAAAAGCGTCGGAAAGCTCTTTACTTAAGCTGTCTACAAATTTTTCGAAAAAAAAAAACGATAATTATCGAGATATTCGAGTAAATGTAAGAAATTACACGTTTTCCAATAGAGTGTATGTAAATCTTAAAAAAATAATTTTTCTCAGAAACCTTTGTTTTGAAGGGCCAAGATTAACGGAGCGTCAAAGTAGTACATGATATTAAGTGAACATCGTATATGAGATCGATTTCAGTTAATTACCGATTAATTACGGTGACAAAATGGAGAAATTTTAGCGAAAAAAAAAAGTCCCAAATCCCGCCCCCTCTAATTCCTTCATTTTTGTCGGAATTCAAAAAATAAACAAAAGAGTTTTAGCAAATTTAAGTCTATTTAAGTTAACTAGAGTAGTCTTTTGGCGTAGTAGCCAAGATAAAAAAGTTGCTAACTGTAGAAGCTCAAAATTTGCGATTTTTTGCCGTACATGGCCAACCTATCAGTAGTTATCTCCAAAACGAAAAAAAAAAAAAAATCAAAATTCTGATAGTAGCAAAATATTCGTGATGGAAAATACTCGTTTGTTTTTTATTTGGAGCTAACTCCCACCGTTTCGGAAATATCTTCGAAAAATAACAAAAAACTGCTTACATTTCGAGTCGAAAAAATTGCATAAACATGCAATCTTGACACGTTCATATTTTTCGAAAAACACCATTGGGACGGCCATACGATGTCGCGTCGTGAAGAGGAAGTTTTCTAAATAAACCTAATCGTAAATTGCACGGCGAAATTCGAAAATTCGGCTCGGCATGAACGAATCAAAAGTAGCATTTTGTGACATTTCAGAATGTTGAAGATGTTTTTCCAACGAATACGTTTAAATTTTAGGTTAGGTTGTGTTTACTGCTGGTTGTTTCTGACAAATGCGAATGCGCATGCAGAATTATCAAAGCCATCCGACGTCACGTTCCAGGAGTGGGTAAAATCGGGCAGATTTTAATCGCTTATATTTCTGGAAGAGATTTTTTAAAATTTTTTTATTGCCTATGGGGTCTTTAATGATGTTAGTTTACGATTTTGAGTATTTTAAATTAATTTTATTTTTTGGGCAAGTTCCCTATTATAAATTGCTAATTCTTATATCTATATCGTCAATACTGTTAGAGATGAGTTAGAGATATAATAATAATAATAATAATAATTTTATTTCATCCAAATGATCATGTACATGATATAGGATATGTCAAGAATTTATCTGAAATATCAGATATAATATAAAAATACAACAATATTAACAGTCACATACGAAACACAATAAGACAAATATAACTAGAACAAACAACATAAAATTACGATTTAAAGTATACAAAATAAAAATGCCAAATAGTGTATATAACAAAATAAACATTAAAATAAAATAAAATAATATATTATTGGTAATCAAGAGATGCAGATAAAAATTCCTTGGTGCTATAAAAACATCCATTAACCAACATGACTTTTATATATTTTTTAAACATATCTAAACTTGCAACATTTTTCAAATTAGTAGGCAATTTATTGTATAATTTAATGCAGTTATAATTTGCTGAATGTTTGTATGTTGTAGTATTATGACGAGGAATATTCAATAGCTCACCGTGCCTCGTGTTGTGTTCATGAAAACAGGAATTATTGGTGAATAGATGATACTGCCTTTTAACAAATGTTACGTATATATATATATATATATATATATATATATATATATATATATATATATATATATATATATATATATATATATATATATATATATATATATATATATATATATATATATATATATATATATATATATATATATTAACGGGGCAGTGAGAATTTTATTATTTATAAAAACCTGCCTACAACTTTCAATGCTCCTTATTTTAAAAATTAGCCTTAAAAGTTTCTTTTGGGCTACAAAAATTCTGTTAAAATCTCTAGCACATCCCCAGTTTATTATATTGAGAGAAATATGTGAGTATGCCATGGCATAATATATGCTTAGAAGTCCTGAAACAGTTAGGATATTTTTCATTTGTAAGATCGCATAATACGACTTGTTTAGTTTTTTACAAACACCGTCCACATGAGCGTCCCAGTTAAGTCTATTATCAATGCAAGTACCTAGGAACATTACTGAATCTGAAAATTCCATATCACCGGTCTGTATTTTGCTAGCAGGAATGCCCCTTCTTATAAAAAAATTTATACATTTGGTTTTGGTTTTATTCAAAACAAGTCTGTTCCTCTCGCACCATATGCTTAAATCACATATAGCACTTTGGATCAGATTTTCTAGCTCTTGTGGTGTTTCTGCTGATACAGTTATAGTTGTATCATCTGCGAACATTGTAACTAAGCCCCCAGGGATATGGATAGGAAGGTCGTTAATAAATAACAAAAACAGTAATGGGCCTAGTACAGATCCCTGTGGAACACCGAGTTTTACATCGTGCGCAGCTGACTTGGTACCATTATTGTTAATTACCATATTTCGCCCCTCAAGATACGATTGGATCCAACTAATTAAATTGCCTGGTAAGTTGTAACTACTGAGTTTCGTTATTAAAAAATTTGGGCATACGGAATCAAATGCCTTAGACAGATCAAAAAGTAATGAGGCAACATATCTACCCCCATCAAGCTCTATGTAAACGAAATTCAGTAATTCACAAGTAGCTGACTCAACAGATCTGTTCTTTCTAAAACCATGCTGAAAGTTGGTCAATAATGAATTGTTCTCCAAATATATAGAGAGGCACTGACAGACAACTTTTTCAAACAGTTTTGATAGAGCATTAAGAATTGAAATTTGTCTATAGTTATCAACATTGTTTAAGTCACCCTTCTTATATACTGGTAGGACTAAGGTGGTTTTAAATACATCCGGAAAACATCCTTGGTGTAGTGATTGATTTAATAAGTACAGCAGAGGTTGCATAATTAAATCTAAAATATAAGAGATAGTGACCAATGATAGTTCATCAGTCCCTGATGATTTTTTATTTTTTATTTGAACTAGAGCATCAATAACATCAGATTCGGTGATGGTACCTATATACAGGTTCGAGTTATTCTTGTTTGGCATCATTGTACAAGGTAGAGCCAAATTCTGTCCAAAGTGGTTAATAGCATTCTGCTCAGCTGCATTAGAGAAGTGGCTGGCGAAGAGATCGGCAACTTCTTTGGGATTATCTATACAATCACCATTGTAATTAAGAACTATAGGTTTCATGTCACAATTTTTCCTTCCCAATTTATAATTTATTATGTTCCAAGTCTCCTTGGTCTTATTGGATGAGTTATTTATTTTTTTATTATAATAGTTTGACTTGGCTAGTTTAATATTTAGTTTATGTTCCTGTTTTTTAATTTTATATAAGTTAGTTATATCAGGAAGCCCTGTATTTGTCATGAGCCAGAATAGTCCTTTCAATTCCTCACCTTCTTTGACAATATCGTTTGTTACCCACTTATTGTAATTGGGCTGCCTTCTGTATATTTTTTTTAAAGGACAAGAAACATTAAAAGCCCAGCTTAAACAATCCACAAATGATTTGAAACCCATATTTATATCGAAATCAAACAAATAGGTCCAATTTATGTTACTTAGTCTAGTTCGAAACTCATTTAAATTATTTGCAAAAAGTTGTCTAGCAAAAATAGGAACTTCATTCTTAGATGATTGCTTGGTGATTATAAAATTTAGCTTCAGGATATGCGCGAAATGGTCAGCTATGTTCGGATTTACTAAATTGCAATCATATACCGAATTATCTAGGTTGGTGACCATGTAGTCTATACAAGAGGAACTAGTATGGCCATTCTTATTCGTAAAAATTCTGGTACTGCCAGTAGAGCACATGTTTAACTCGAACGAATTAAATATGTCCATTAATAGCTTGGTGTTCATACTATTAAGCTGGTTATAGTCAATATTAAAGTCTCCACAAAGGACAATGTATTTGGACCTACCTGAGGCGATGCTAAGAGCCTGGGACAAAGTGTAAGTAAATATATTAATATCACCATTGGGAGGCCTATATAGAGTAATAATCGATATCCTAGAATTGCCCAGTTTATAACATATGGCACATATTTCGATATGACACTCAACAGATAATTGTTTTATTGAATTAATTTCAGTGGCCACCATGGTAAAATGAACTAAAATAAGAGATCCCCCATGAATGTGATTACTTCTGGTATATGCAGAAATCAAGTTGTAGTCAGGAAAATGTAAACAATTTAAATTATTATTACAAATCCAATGTTCCGAGACACATAGAATATTAATCTTTTGTTGTTTTACAAACAACTCAACAGTATTAAAGTTATTTAAAAGTCCCTGGACATTAACATGACATACATTGAGCATATCATTTACAACTACATCACAGTCAAGAGATACATTTAAATAGTTTAACTTACATGCTACTTCAGTCTTATCATTTTCTAAGGACTCTTGTGAAGTGGGGTCACTGGTTGTCCAGGGCATAAAAAATTTGATTTATTTAGTTCAACACTTAGAGAAAAATTATTCACAGTTTCTGAATTGGAATCGTTGGGTTCGACAATTATAGACGAGTCATTTATTGAAACTAGGGGTTCACTCACGTTGGATGTAGAAGTTTTTTTTTTCATACAGAGTACTGTATCAGAAATATCAATAAATGTTAAAGTCTTGTTCAGGCATTTACTTTTTAACAACACACTTGTAACACTAGATGCCGCCACTTTATGATTAAAGTATTTATAATTTTTATTGTTTACTTCTACAAATTGAATCAACCCTTTTGTGCATTTATTAAATTTAGTCAAAAAATCATTAAGTTTTGTATTATATTTATAAATGTGCCTATTTTTTGAGAAACTATTGCCGACGTATGGAACAGATGTTACTGTTAAACTACGCCCTCTAGCGTTAACAATCATAATTTGGAATTTGAATCTTCCGGCTGGCAGCAGAAGGTCAACGTAAAAAATGAGGTCAAGAAGTGCTAGTGATGTTAGTCAGTTGGCTCGCAAAAATGGTAAGTAACATCATTTATTACCACAAAGTTATTTATTTATTATCAGCAACTGTTCTAAACTCTTATCAAGTAGTCCAATTCTGCATTCCTGTTGTATTTTTTTCATTATGTTTTAAAATTTAGATAGAACATAGTTATTTATGTACCAAGGGTCGTAAGTGCACTTTTTTTTTCGAGACCAAAAAATCGCACTGTTCGACCCGCGGTGCATATTATATTTTTTGTCAAACCCATGAGTCTTCAAATTAGTAGCTTTTTTATTTGTTTCTAGCATGGTTTCGCTCGATGTAATACTTTTCCAAGTTATTTGACGATATTGTTTTGAAATACCTTTTTTTTAAAGCTAAAATCCCAATTTTCAAGTCGTTGTAACTTAAAGACTATCAATTTTTATGAGAAATTGCATAAAACCTTTTCTTCTTAAAATTCTATTTTCTTTCAGGTCCAATGATTTTAATTTTTTCTTAGTTGCCACCCCCTATAAATTAGCAAGCAGCCTCATAATATGGAAACTTTTCTTTGATGCATTTGCTATTAAGTTGCCAAAAATGGACGAAATCCGTTTTATATGACATTATTCCGAAGTTAAAACATCTACAACAACTGTACTATAACTGATTATATGAATGTAAGAAGTCCTACCTCATATTCCTGTAATATCCTATAAAAATGTCTCATTGTATTACTTTTAATTTCAGTTAATTATTCTCACAAATTAGAGTTTGTGTTTATGAAATAACTTAAAAACTATGAAGTATGATCAAAATATTCCTTACAGCTTCTTTGCATATATCGATGAAATATACCATAATAACGTAGTTCTGAATTCTGTTATTTAGGTCCCACGCGAAATAACCAAACTTTTACGAGATACAAAGTTTAGATACATCTGTGGTTTCCAGTGTTCTAAACTAATTCCACTAGCCTGTGTAAACCGCCAACTATAGGGATTAGTGTTAAATTTTGGATGCGTTTAATTTGATGGCACGTGTAGAGATGCGTGGATCGGCTGAATGTGCCGACGAATTAAAGAGCACGAGTAATTCTGTCCAAAAAAGCAATTACTGTAAATTCAATAGGCAGTTTAAGCCGTTTAGAGTTTTTACGGTAATTATCACGATACCCTAATTAGTATATCAGCTTAACGTAAAAACATTGCACATTGTGATGTAGTACATTCGTCATGGCGATATCTAGAATAAAATTGGATAAAGCACATCTCAGTAAATCACTGAGATGGGTAACATATAAAACTATTTTAGTGATTTTAATGACGAAAGAAAAAATACTTAAGAAATTATTAGAGACTTTTTTAGACGTAGAATTTTATCCTATTTTCGTTTAGTTCATTTTACTTTGGATGTACACTTCTGTGCAATGAAATCCCGTACACTTGAAAAATAAAGTAATCCAGTTTTTACTAATAACTGACATTGATTATGAAACGTCATAAGTAAAGTATTTGAATAATGTTAATCCAGAAGAAAAACATACGTATTTTTGGTTTTTTTACTTTTTTACACCATTCGATGGGAATGATTTCAATTTATAACAAATGTAAAAATTGATATTGCACATAACTGCGATTGTATTTATTGTGTTAATAATGTAACCTAATACTTTCCAAGACGTGATTAAATTTTGACATGGAAGCAATTAGTCTACGACAATAGTGTTCTTATTCTCTTAGCTCCTCCCAGCAAATTTTAATGGCCGACCACAATTCTTCTTCATTTCTTGATCTGAAGTTTCGTTCATAATTTTTTTTTACCAGATTTTCCCAATTGGGTTTATATCGGGACTGTGCGAAGGCCACGGTAATAATTCAATATTATTGTTCCCAAACCATTGAGTAATTATCCTGGCAGTATGAATAGAGCAGTTGTCTTGTTAATAAATGAAGGTGTTGTTTGGATATAATTGCTCCATCGAAGGAAGCATAACGTTTTCCAAAATATCCCTATAAACCTGCCCACTAAATCTACCATTACCCATAATACTCCACGCTACACCAGGGCCATGCACGCTTATCCATGCCCAAATATTAACAGAAAATCGTCAGGACCTCTTCCGCGGAGACACGTAACGTTCGTGAAACCTGATATTTGCAGACAGCCGAGTATGTCCGTCATTACAAGACTGAAAAACTTTTTCATCGGTGAACACAACTTGGTTTCAAAACTCCAACAGGCGATAGACATAATTTAAATAAAACAGAATGCGGATTTGCTTCTATTTTTCTGTTAATATGGTCTTCTTGGCACTTGTACAGTTTTTTAATTCCAATTTTCCTATCCTTCCGCTAGCTGTTGACAGCTAGCTGTTTCGATGTTGGAAAATTTGTCATGAACACAGCGTCTCCTGCTGTTTAAACGGACTTTCCCTCAAATAACCAAGGAGCGCTTCATCTTGAACGAGACTTGAACTTCTCGATCGGCCTGAACCCCCTTTTCTCTTTACCCTACCCTCCTACTTACACCTTTTCTTCACACTCATAACAGTACTTTTATTCAATTGATAATGGTTAGCAATTGCTCTAAAGAAATTTTAGAAAGAATTAAAATTTTTTCATGTTCAGTTAATTTTGGTATTTCGAAAATATGACACTGACACTGACAAATAAATAATAATAATAATAATAACGTTTATTCATAAATAAAGAGAACAATAAATAATGATTTAATATAGCGAAAAAAGGTGACCGGATTTCATTGTACAGAAGTGTACTTAGAAGTAGATGTTTTTTAAAAACTGCATTCTTAACAAACATGATTGAAAAACCATAAAAGAATCACCAATTTTCGTAAGAATGGGTATTGTTGGGTAGTGTTGTCTGAGTAGGCTTTGTCGGTGATAGATTCATTAGATCATTTGTTTTACCTAGTCCACTGATATTAGAAAAAATAGGAGAAATGTTTTGCCGCTTGGAAATTATACCAGTGGGCTGGCTAGTTTTCAGAGACAAAAGAGTTCCCAATACGCAAGTGGGAACTATACCCATAAAAACCACCCCTAATACACCTCGCCGCGTTATAGGAACTTGTTTGCAGTAAATTTTGTAAATTTTTGTACCATTGCTTCTACAAGAACTATGCATAGGCATATTTCTCATATAGCACGAGAGCCCACCTACAAAAATGGAACGCATAAGCTGAAGAGTCAAAAATTGGTAGAGATGCTTATCAGGTCATTCTCTGAACGTGTGTAGTCGGTCATAGCAATCCGGGTTGCACTATGGTGTTTTACTTTTAATGGGGTTTAATATGTATTATGGGGTAACATGTTTTTTTATCTAATCAACCCCTTTTTTATAGTGGATTTCGATTATACGCCAAAAAATATAAATCTTTTGCTCTTCGCAATTTTTCACTCCGAGGCCAATTTGCGCCAGAAATTTTTGAACTTTCAATAATTTTTTACGGCGAAAGTATGCGTTCTAGAGAAAATTGTAAAAGGGAAAAGTTGTTTCTTCTTTTATGTAGAATATACATGTATCTTTTCAGATTTTTCTCACAAAAAAAAATTCCAATTTCGGCAAAAAAAATTTTTTCAAAAAAAGAAATTTGAAGAAATACACGTAAATTTTACATAAAAAAATAAACATCTTTTCTCTTTTACAATTTTCTCTAGAGGGGCATACTTCCGCCGTAAATATTATTGAAAGTTGAAAAATTTCTGGCGCAAATTAGCCTTGGAGTAAAAAATTGCAAAGAACAAAAAACTGATATTCTTTGGCGTAAAATCGAAATCCACTATGAAAAAGGGGGGTTGATTAGGTAAAAAATCATATTACCCCATAAAAAACCCATTAAACCTCATTAAAAGTAAATCCCCATAGCGTCATTATGTAGAGCCCACAAAACTGAAAAATTTTGTCTGAAACTTTTTTTGATTGGACGTCATGGGAAAGCGTCACATTCAAAAATTATTTGAGCCATATAACAAAAATGGCTCCCTGCGCCGCTGCAACCCGGATTGCAATGACCACGTTCAGAGAATGACCTGATAAGCATCCCCACCAATTTTTGACTCTCCAGCTTATGTGTTCCATTTTTGAAGGTGAGCTCTCGTGCTAATAGTCATAATGGTTTTCGAGCAATAAGAGATCGAACTGTTGGGCCCGATCAACGTGCACTTCGCATGTTCTCAATATTCAGAGTGTTGAGACAAACCAAGAAAAAAATGTTTTTGCAAGAATGCTTCCTAAGCGTTCGAACTCCAGTCAGTATGTATTTTGGGGTCGACAATCATCCGATGTCAGCAAGTTTTTGGGGCTTGGTAAATGTATTGGTCAATTGTCGGCACATTTCGCGACCGCCATCTTGAAAAAATGGTTAAGAACCGTTTTTTCAAATATCTCGGCTTCTGTTGAGGCTAAATAAAAAACAAATACGGCGTTTTAAAAGGCGTAAAATCTCCCATATTTTATGTGCTATGAATTTTTTTCGTAGGACTGATAGCTTTTTGTTTATTGCGAAAGAAAATTTGAAATGAGGACGCGGCTCGCGGTTTTTCGCATTTTTCTCCTACGAAAAAATTGTTCCATATGAAAATTAAATTGAAAGACTTGTAGCTTCGAGAAGGAAAAAAGAAGAAGAAGAAGAAGAAGAACATGAGAGGAAGAAGACAATTTTAATAGAAATATTTTGCACCAAAAATCTAAAAATAACTGATTAACGAAGTTTTGGTGCTTTTATGGTCAACTTGAGTTAAAATATAAGACTTTTATTTATCTGCCATAGGAAGCATTTTACGGTTTATATTTATTGAAACATTTTTACTTAATTTGGCGAGTAGAATTAATGCTTAGAATTTCTGACACTATTTTTCTTTCATCCTGTATAGAGAAACTATTGCATAAGCATACTATGTTTGCATTAAATATATTCACTTTATTAAACACTAAACTCCTTCCTGAATTTTGATTTATCTATTTAGTAATTAATTTATACTTTTAATTTGGTAGTTAAAGTTGCCTATACCATTACGTAGGCAATTGTACATACTCAATAATTAAACCTTGGCACATGAGCAAATATCTATTCGATTGGTTAAATATTTGAATGAGGAGCGGTCTACTCGTGAACCATTGCTGTATTTAGCCGAGTTTAGATTTACCTCAGATGATGCAATCGGTGGCGCTGTCCATTTCAAATCGATGCATTTTAGTTGGTCACATAGCAAATTAAACTTAATCTAAACTCCCAAAGGACTGTCCTATTTTGAATAATCAACACTAACAGGCCATTGGCTAGGGGTAGTTTAAATTAACTATTAGGCGTTAATTTAAAATTCGTATTTGCTACAATGGAAAACATATTTTAAAAATGGATTTTGTTAATTTCTTATTATTGGAAAATTTTATCGCGACGACTTAATTCTCTTATAGTCCAAGAGCAGGCGACGGTCTTCGACAAGTCAAGTCGAAATTTTCTTGTACATGTCCCGCATATGCATGTCCTGTATTTAACAAGCTGCAATTCTGGCGTCCCGACTCTCCTGTATTTAAGTTGGAAGAAGCCTGAAGCAGATAAAAATATAAGTTTTTCAAGTAATAATATAAAATATTATTTTTATTCCACACTAAGTGGTAATATCTCTAATATATAAAATACCACTCTCCTGTTTGATTGCTTATGTACATCATATCGTCAGACAAAAATGTCATCCCTTATATTAATGAATGAAAATTATTATATTTTATTAGTTTTAATTAACTCTGACGACATGATGTATATCATGTATAGCAATCGAGCAGGCAATGTTATTTTAATATTAGTTGTATGAACACGTAATATGGAACAAACATAATATTATGTGTTTCAACCCTCTAGAGATATATAGAAGAATCTAGAACATTACAGACATCCTGTAGAAGATTATAGAATGTGTTGGAATGTAGTGGAAAGATCTAGAACACATAACCTAGGGCATATAAGGGAATGACAAGCTGTGTGTGGGGACAGTTGAATTAGCACAGTTCTAATGGTCAGTTGAATGAGCAGTTGAGAGTTCAGTACAGACAGTCAAGTTTGAGAAAGTGAGCAGAATAGATTAAAGGACTAAAGTTGTGAATTGTAGTACACAGTGAATATTAGTAAAAAGTAATTAATTTTTGTAATTAGTAAGTTAACAAATTAGTGTTTAGTGTTACCCTGGTGTTATAATTTCCGAACCCACGATACAGGCTGTTTACAAAAAGGGTGTTAGCACGTCACAATATTTTAGACTATTATTTTAAAAACTTATATTTTTACCTGGAGAGGGGGCGGGGCGAGAGAATTGCAGCTTTTTAAATAGGTGACATGCATACAGCCATCTCCAACAAAATTTTGCTTTAAGTAGATACTTGATGAAAATCATCGACAGATCTTCATCTATTAGCTGTTACTTAAAAGAAAATCTAGATATGCCCAGACACGTGAAAATTTTCTATGCAGCACGAGTGCAGCACCTTCAAACCGACCTGGAATTTAGAAATTTAAACAAAAAATTAAAAACCTATTTTGTAACTAGAAAACGATTGGTCGAATCAAAAATTATTTTAAACAAAATTAATTTTTAATTCTGAACAACTTTTTCAAATAACTCATATTTCTTGCGTACATTACAAATAATTGAAAAAGAATTTGAATTTTTATTATTACAAGCCTCAACCACAGATTAGGAAAAATGTTCCAGTCAGACAGATAGGCTAAAATTAAAGGAATGACAAGCTGTGTGTTTAGTGTGACAGTTTAAATGATTCAAATTCCCAGAGCGCAGTACGCACGCTGTGCTACACGTGCTTTGCACCTTAGGATGTGATATCTTTTGTTTGAACATTCATTGTTAGAATCTGGATAGCAGCTATAAATTCCAGAGACGGCTTTTACGCAGATATATTACATTGTAAACACCTAATGAAGTATATCCAAACAATATAAAAGCTACAAAATAATGGAATATTAGTAATATTTTATCGCCTTGTATCATCTTACCCGTTTTGTCTTCTACAATACGTAGAAGTGATATTTATAATGAGACCGCTGAGCTGAATATATTTATGGAAATCTTAAATCATCGTTATGTGAACTCTTTTTATGTATTTTATAATCATTACATATTATTTTGGAATATCTGTGTTCCGATTTTAAAAGTCAAGGACTGCAAAAGTTCAATATTTCTGTGGAAATTTTGAATCATCGACTTTATGTACACACCTTTTACGTATTTTGTAACATTATCTATTCAGAGATTTTTAATTTTCTTCTCCATGTATATATTATTTGTACCCACGACAGAACAAAGGGGGTATATACAGGTGTCTGGGAAGTAATTTTTATTTGTCCCTTACGTTCTATCTTTCTAACGCATGAATAGATTTTTGCAAGAATTTCAACATACGGTTTGGAATTTCTTCAGGAAGGTTTATAGATAGGTAAATTATTAGTATTTGAATTTCAGCGCCATATTAGTTTTGCCATATTGCAATATCGAAAAATGATCTTGATGCGACGAAATTGAACACAGTTTAAACACGAATACGATACTGATTAGCGCGCGTTTCCTATCAATTCGAGGTATGAGATAGACCCACCCACTATGTAACATTTGTGAGGCTTTGGAGAACCTCCCCCACTCCTTAAATGCGTTTCCCATTTTTTTGGACAGCCTCTCTTCATGGGAATGATGGGGTAACAAATATGCACGAAATAAGTTGCTGTTATGTGTTGTCTACATAGTTTTTTATATGAAAGCTGTTGGAAGAAGAATTTTGAAGAAAATGCACCAGAATGTGCTTCATAAAATTTATTAGAATATTCGGAAGTGCCATCCTATTAATAAATCGATATCTAGCGTATTGTAAGTTTCAGATCACATACGATTATTTCACGATTTTTTTTTTTACCTCATTACCTCCAGAGCCCATTGTAACACAATGGGAACTGGAATACAGGCAGCATCATACTACTTCAGCAGCTTTGATGGCACACCTAGCTTTTCCCTAGGTTGAAAAGCACAGAGAAATCAGAAGGTGGACCTCATTGTGTCGCGCGTTGTTCAATTCGTTGTGTGTCGTTGTAGCACAGAAACTACCTCTCCAACTTATGCGCACTTTGCAAGCTGAGCTAGATGTGCCATACATGGAAGTTTTTCACGAATTTCTCTAGTCATCCGCGAGCTTGAACTTACGCCGAATCATCAACATTTGCCACAGATGATGCAATTAATATTGCAATGGATCTTCCACCGAACATTTTTCAATTATCGGGATCCATGTATTTCTGAGACAGTAAAACCAAAACTCTAAACTGTCTAAACTAGAATTTCTTGTGATGTCAGATGGACCCTTTAAACGCCAAGTAGGTAGACTCCTGTAGATAGGACATATATGTGGCATCTATGCAAAAATTCACATATTTCAAGTATATGAGACATTTATATCTGTAGATGTTGAGAGTATAAATGGATTTTTTCGAGAGATTTTCAATGTAATAACGAAAGTTTAACTTCAAAACATTTAGATGTATCAGCAATATATTTTCTCTTGTGATTATTGATTAGTAGTTAAAAATACATAAGCAGTATATTCACTAATACTTTCAGAGAAACAATAAGATAATCGTATTAAATTTTAATGTTACAGAATTTACCAAAAAAGGCTAGAAATTAAGCTTATCTCTTCAGAAAATTTCTATTTTGGATCACATGTGCATAAAAATTGTTACGCAATAACACACCAGTTAGAGCCAACCCTGGTTTTGACATATTTATCGCTACAATCCGGATTCTATTTCTAGCGAAATTTTGTAACGTGGCAACATTGCACTATTCCAATTTAAGAGATTTAAAGGGACGAGATCATGGCAACGAAGGCTCAGACATCAAGGATATTCTGAAAGCTGTCTTGTCAGTATTACTTACTCTGTGCCTTAACCTTGAGGCATATCTGCCACTTACCTCACGGCTCCTTGCTCAGATAGACTCATCATAAAATGGGTGTCTCCAGAAGTATAAAGGCACCTTACACGTTTAGTAATAACGTGATTTCGGTAGATCATTACAGAAACACCATTACTAAAAATTTCCCAGTCATTAGTATATTACTGTCATTATTTTCATCAGTACAATTCAAGAAAGCATACGGATTTTATCTTTATCAGAAAATGGATTAAGGTATGAAACGACATATTAAACATCGTTATTGGAGGAAGGAGTGATAGAAAAATCTCGAAAACTACTCACCTCGAATTTTATTGAGGGAAATGATGATAAAAAATTTATTTTTTCAAGGACGAAGAGACTTAATAAATTTTTGCGAATCGTCGAGTCAATTTTAGTCCGAAGAAATACAAGTTGTGCGGAGCAGTTTACGAGTTAAACTGACTTTTACTTACTCTGAGAGATATTTAGCCACGGGAATAAACTGAAGATTTGAAATTTTCAGTTGCAATAATGCCGGCTTCAATAAGTGCTGCTGTTCTTGAAATCTGCGAGGTACTTACATATGGGCCTGAAGATTATATGCAGGTAAAGCATTAAGATTCCAGGCAGTATCTGATTTTAACTATTTTTATATAAATTAAACTCTAATGTAAGCATAGAGGTATTAGGACGCTATCACAGATATAGCTAATAGTAAGAAATTTAGCAACTTGTTTATTTTCCTTTTGACATCAGGATTATCAGGAAGCCTTACTTCTGGTTTTAATGTTCTGTAAATTACTAATAACTTATTTAGAGCCACTTTTACTTTTACTTCCACGTCCAGTGGAAGTGTAGTAACGACAAAAAAATTTTTTTAAAATTTTTATTGTTCAAATAGGCTTAGAATGTCACGAAACGTCGAGATTTTAAGTTTGAGCGAGAAAAAAATTTCTGTCTGTCTGTCGGTCTGTAACTTTTTTTTATGCGCACGTTTACTCTGGAACCGTTTGAGATATTGAAATTTGGTACACATATTATGTACTTTAACGAGATCTAGAACTAGATTATATTTTCATCTTGTTTCGTCGAAGGGTTGGGGGATAAATTGGGATAAATTTGGGGTAAATAGGTAAATCAAGCAGGTAAGAGTCCATAAAATTGGTATTTAGTATATACAAAAGAATCTAAGGTCCCAAAAAAAATTTTGGCATTAGCCACCCCCATTACCACCCCCACCCTGTTATTAAAGGGGATGAAAGAAAATGTGATTTAGTGTGTATACAAGAACCAGAAACCTCAAAATATTTTTTTACTTCATCCACCCCCACTACCACCCCCTATCACCACCCCCACCCCGCTACCGATGTGGGGTATCGTTTTATGGGTTTTTGGGGTAGAGGATTTCAAATATTATATTATTAAAGTTCCTTAAATAATTATTTCCACATACAAAATTTTTTCGTTGTGAGTGACTTGGATAAAAAAATCTGGATGTGGAAGTAGTGATTCCTTGGGCAGCGGTTTTTGTTTTGTTTATATACCTTACAAGTGACGAATTGCATAACTCAGGAAGTCTTTCATATGTTTCTATGAGTGTATGGAGAATTTTTTCCCTTGTACAATTATCTGTCTCCTCTGTCTGCTGTTCAGCAGAGACTTCACTTGAACGCACGTCGTCTTTGGGGTGTTCATCAGCATCACATCCTTCCATCGTGTTTTCACAATACGAACTGAGTAATGATTCTCTCAATCTACATGATCATTACTATTGACAGTATCCCCTCCGTCCGCTAATAATAATGTTTGATATCAAAATATCTGGATATGCTTCATTACCACTTCATTACTTGCCAATATTCTAAATTTATTTACTTTACACGTTTATTAATAATGTCATTATTTCCAAGTAATGACATTATTACTGAAGGTGCCCTTAAAGATGCACTTAAAATATCCGGCGCGAGCTTTCCGACTAAAATGCAAATGTAATCTGCATCCATTTTACAAGTGGATTTTATTTCTATAAATCGAATGCCTTAAATTATTTTAATTTTAGTAAGTACCTAATAATTTCCAAAGTAAACAAAAATAAATCAGAGTCTCATATATCTAATTCACCTAACAACTACGTTATATTGCTGTAGGGATATTTAATTTTAAATTAAGTAAACTGTTGTTTGTTTGCTTTAAAGTTAATTATAAACATCCCACACTGAAATGTTATATTTCAATGTTATAAAGTTGATTATTTCATGCTTTTGCTTGCAGCAATTGCGAGTAATAGGTACGAAAACAAGACATTGTTAACTTTGCTTTTAATTTCTCAGATAATTGAATTACTTTGTAGTATAAAACAAAAATATTAACAAACAAAAATGAAAAATAAAAAATATTAAATATGTAATTTTAAAGTTTTCCAATGTACTGATGACTAACGATATAGAAAGAAGTCCAGCAGATAGTTTTACACATCAATGTCTGTGGTAAATATTGGGGTGTCTTGACTGTACACGCCATATGGTGAAGGAACGTTCATCGCGGTTAGTACTTGGGTCGGTGACCCGTCTGGGAAACTACGACGATCCCGTCCCACTTTCAAGCGGCTTGTATATCAGCATATACGCAGAAGCTATGTAATTTCAAGGCGAGGATTACGTAGATAGTGGATATACCATCCTTCGGAGGAGAAGTAAAGCAGTCGGTCTCTTGTCTATTAAATGTTAGGCAAGTAAAAGATCCCTACTCTTCGACAGAGAAGAGGTTCGGCAAAACTTCCAGGTTGGGGATAGCTCGTCTCCTGGCGTCTTCTGAGCACCCACCACCATTTAGCCAGAATCTTCACCTCGTGGCTGTAGCCGTACTATAAGTATAGAGAGAGGGGGGAGGGCAAGTTTTATTTTTTTTATTATAGTTTGATAGACGTGAGCCACCGCATATTTGCATACTATAAATTAACGCTGGGTAGTACACTAAGTTATTAGCTCAAAACTGGGGACGACTAGAGGTAGCGGGTACGATGTATGCTTAAACTGGTGAAACTAGACATTAATTTTTGTTTTACTCTGAAGTATAAAGAAGACGATAAAAAAAAAATAATAAGTAAGTTCTTCGGGTAATTTCTTGCTCAATTCGGATTGGATGATTCCAAAGTAGTGATGACATATAAAGCCTTCCGATTTTTTTTATTTTAGTGTGGTGGCGTAGAGGAAATACTAGGCAGAATCGTGACCTGCTGAATTAAAGCGGAGTTCTTATATACCCTCAGTACTATCAATTCAGGGGGCATCACAGTGTCCGCCGTCTTGAAATACAACGCTTTCTTTGTTTTCTTTGGATTGTAATTGTGAATTTTCGATTTCTGGGTTTGTAGCAAAAAGGATTTAACTTAAATTATATTTGCTACAATTTGAGACCGGAGCAGCTTTTGTAACTTTAATATTTTGCGAGATAGAAGCTTCCAAAGTTTTGGACTTTTTCAGGTTATTACGAAAATCAGTTGGGTTTACAGCAACACTATTCGAATCAATTTTAATCTAGACTAAATTTGTTACAACTTTAGACTATATAGTGATATGGTCTTCTCACCATGGAGCAAGAGACAACTTCAGGATTGCCTAAGAATCGATGTTATATGGGACATATACAAGCCAAACAGTCTGAAGGAAACTACAAGTGTGAAGGGAGGGAAAGGAGAAAGGAGAAAAGTCACAAGGGAAACCACACTCCCCAAAAACTGTGTTATATTCCTGAATAATTCAGAGAAAAAACAGCTACTAAGTAATACAGTCGCAGCTTATGACGTACAAGAAGGTAAAGAAATATACATCACCTATGGTAAATCTGTTATTTCAAAAAAAAGCAGTGCACCGATGTCCGAAACTGACCACGAAGAAGCTGATGCCAGAATGTGCCTTCATATATTGGATGCATTACATAGGGTGCAACCAACATCCTCATAAGTACAGTTGACACAGATGTTATTGTGGTAGTAGTGGGCATCTTTTTCGAGCCACAAACTTACAAACATAATGTTCAACTTTGGATTGCATTTGGTAAGGGTAAACATTTCCGATACTATTATATCAGCGCCATGTGCCAAGAGCTCGGAGAAAATATGTCACAAGCATTGCCCTTTTTCCATGCTTTCACGGGTTCAAACACTACATCACCAATTTGGTAAGGGTAAAAACAGCATGGAAGACATGGAAAGCATACTCTCCAGGCACTGAAGGATTTATCTTCTCTGCAAAACATCCATTTCAGCCAGTAAAACAAAGGCATTTGAACTTCTAGAACGATTCACATGCATCCTGAACGATGGCACAACAGAACTTGACAGCATCAACAAGCTCAGAGAGGACATCTTCACACAAAGAAAAGAGTAAAGATGATGAAAAGTCTACCGCCCACACAGGATGCCCTCATTCAACACACTAATCGCTGCATCTATCAATCTAGCATCTGGTTAACCAGTTTGAAACCACTCCAAAATGCACCAGTTAGAGTTTCGATTGTTATCTAGGATCGCTCCACATTCCCATGTATGCTGCAGGTAAATATGCATATAATATTCCTTAGCCATCTTGATTAATTCTCGCATGTTGTTCTCCAGTACCGCGACTGACCTGATGTAACCTGTTATAGATATTAATTGCGTAGTATTAATGATGAATAGAATGAAAAGAATAATATATAACTAGATATATTGCATGCTTAGACATTAAAAAATGTATGAATGGTAATATGGATATTGAGAACGGAGTTATTTCATTGTCCGTGGTATCGATTCAGCCCACCCGCTTCATCGAATTCTCACAATAGCTTTATATAGCTTCATACGCTATGATGGTCACATTTAAAGGCGTAGGTATGAAGAATATGCATACATATGCACATATTACCTATTCAATTTATGTGAACTTCTTAAATTTTGTTGCAAGGAGTGATCTGTCCTGTTTCTTTAAGACCAATCTGAGTTCTTTGTATATTATTATGCAGAATTATCTCCCACGATTGTTTTACATTAAAATAAAGATAAATAATAATTTAAAACGGTAGCAAAAGAATCAAACCAAATTTGTTTAGTAGCCTTTCCTGCCGCCCACGGATAATATTGAGTCAATAAATGTCCAAGTAGCAAACACTCCATATATCGCTATCACATGTTTTAGTGAAAATGAAGTATATAATGCTCTGAGGAAGTTGAAATCTAAATTAACCGCTCATATTCACTTTCGATATTTTTAAAAATATAGATAATATGCAATTTTTCCAAGGGTTTAGACATTTTATTACAGTGACACCATATACCCTAGTATTTAAAATCAGCTATCAATACATCAGACGATTTTGTAAAAGAGCGCTTCACCATCTCCAATCTAGTATGTATAACTCAATCCATCTCCGAGGCCATTGATCAATACAAACAAATGGATGAATGAATGAATATACTCAGATATCTCTAAGGCATTTGACACTCTCGACCACATTAAATTGCCTCAAAAAATGTCTTGTTTCGATTTATCTCATTCTCTGTTGGTATTTTTTCAGTCTCATCTTCTAGGCGGAAAACAAAATGTAGCTTATGGTGAGTATGTCTGTCGAATACTTGGTAGCATTTGGTGTTGCGTAAGAATTCGTTCTAGAGCCTTTGATCTTTAACCTATTTATAAATGATATTGTGGAAGTCATTCAAGTGGATTGTGTACTCTACGCCTACGCCTACGCTAAAACTCTTTATGATTAGCTCCATAAAGGATTGCAGTGTATTACAAAATAGCGTCTCCAACAGATCCAATATTTTCAAAATAAGTTAATTTTAAATGTGTGCAAATGTAACATTCTGTCAACTAAACTA
The DNA here is from genome assembly GCA_936432065.2 of Rutpela maculata. Taxonomy (NCBI): domain Eukaryota; kingdom Metazoa; phylum Arthropoda; class Insecta; order Coleoptera; family Cerambycidae; genus Rutpela; species Rutpela maculata. Next base: position 36,225,462 of record OW386285.2, on the reverse strand, counting down.
GCATCTATTGAATTTAATTATAATATAGATACATTGGTCCTTCAAAGACCCAAGACTTTCAAGGATCTTGGACTAATTTTTGATACCTTTTTATCTCAGATAAGTAACATAAAATTATAAGCTGACCTTGAGATTGATGGAGTATACCCATCAGTTGGTTTACCACAGCTAGATCTTTTAAATGGACTTTCTATGGTCACACTGGGAAACAGGCGGATTGCTATATCAAATATTTTTTATAATCTGATATATAACAAGTTAAAAACTACATTTTGATATGCTTTTTATCCCTGTTGGAATGATTCAGTACCTTTTCAGCAGAGGGTCGTAGGATGACTCAGTACATTTTGACATGTTTACTTTTCTTTTTTTTTCTTTTTGCATTGACTAAAGTAAAGGCTAACTACAGTTTGAAATACAGAAAGGGCATCGGTTATATTGTTATTTAGTAAATGAAAATCGGTCAAATATTTATAGTGATAGAATTTTCCCCGGTATGATCTTCATTTTTTTTGGTTTGGACACCTATAGATAATTTCGTGTATTACCAAAATAGAGACTTTTTCGAGAACGCACGATATTAAAATCTGTTTCATAGTAACGCCTGTTTTGCTTTGCATTCGTATGTTTCTTTTACAATGGGTGTAATGCAGGAACTGAAATTAATGCAGAAACATCAGCGGAGTGATTTCAGACTTACGATTTTATTTTCGGGTGGACTGCCACTCTGACCACCGGACGTGGTCATCCATCTTTGTAAATAACTCGTTTATTTTTAATTTTTCGAAAAAACTCCATTTCAGATTTTTTGTCCAAAAAGGTCCGTGCCTTATATTGGTTATAGAGATTGATCGATGGAATACTTAATTTTCGAATTTTATTAGGAAACTGTTCGGTATTTGTAGAATTTATCAAAAAAATCAAGTTTTCCAGGATTTGTAGATTCGCTTTTGTTTTGTCAAATTTCTCAGAAATGTCACCTAATAGATTTAATCGAGCCATATAATCGTCATTTTTGAAAATCAAAATCAGATCTTCGGTTTGGAAGTTATCAATTTTTTTGGAAAATCATATTCAGCCTTGGAAAAAATACTTGCGGTCAACGGATTTGGGCTGCCAGAAATAGGCTTCATTTGTGGCCCTGTACCTTTGATCCCACCAAGTCTCATCGATATCGATCAATATCCTGGACAGTTATCGTGTTCCTATCCCGATTTCAAGAAAACCAGTTTTTTGCAAATAAATTCAATTTCCATTTGTTTTTTGACATCTGTAGAGCGTTGCCAGCGGCACCATTTCTTTTTTGAAATATCTCGATCCGACCGCCCGTTACCGAGTTATTCAATTTTTCCCGAAAAATTTGAAACGTCTATATCGGGTACTTCCGGTTTCCGAACAGAGCCGAGCTTCCAGCGTTAAGGTTTTCTAAAGGCCTCCTACTGACCACCCAAGTTTCATCGAAATTCGATAACGGATTAGGGGGGGGGGCTGAGCGTGACAGACAGACAGACAAACCGACAGACAGACAAACCGACAGACAGACAGACCGACTGACCGACGGACAGAATTTTCTAAATTCGCTCTCGAGTCGATAGATACGACTTTCATTTCGATCCGACGTTTTTTTCGGGTTTCGATGATCCACTGGAAAAATGAAAAACCTATACTACATTTTTTTCAAAATGTAGTAACAAGGTTGATTGTCACGATAAGTTAAATAAATGGCAATTTTATGATAAATGCTTAAATATCCGAATCATGCAAACTTTTTATCAAGAGTGCAATGAAAATTGTGATAACTTTAATACTACTAACTGTACTATTAATTAATTTCATAAAAGATTGCTACACACAGTGAAATTCCGTTTTACTACGGTTTCTAACTTTATTTAGTTTTAATATAACATTATCTTATGTGTATTTGTTATAATTTCTGTTTTATATATTTTATTCAGCTCATTTTTCCATTTTCTGTAGATCACCTCTTGGGCAGTTTATCCTAAATGGGTAAATAAAGGCAACTTCTTTTGTCTTTCCCTTGTTTCTTTTCGATCGCATCCAACTTTTGTCATTTCGTTTCTTTCTAATCTTTCATTCCTGGTTAAAGGACTCAAGAATGCAAAAGATTCACATCAAATGTGTCATTATGTGATTAAATACTAATTTAAGTTTAGATGTGTCAATTATATCTACTCTGATATAAGATATTTTAAGTTATATGTAGCGTATTCACTTACATATATTAGTATCGCTATGGTTATAAATAACAATATAAAAAATTATTTAGTTTTATACATTTTGAACTTGAATATAAATCTTTGAAAACCTTAATTTTACATTTATTTTATGGCTTATATTACTATAGTTGGTGACCCCGACTTTCAACACGCAACCTTTGAAACGAAAGAATATTTGACACAGAAAAATTCAATCAGAACTTCAACTTTATGTCAAACATTCATATTTGATAGAAGAAACTTACAAATGACAGAAATTCAGAACCATAGATGCCCCTTAGATTCCTCACAGTCACTAGAATCGTCGCTACATCCCCCGCTGAAACTCGACAGCCCGGAAAGCCAGTTAGATTCCCCGCTCCCTGGACAACTCGCTAGATTCCTCACCAAAATCCGACAGCCTACATTACCTCAAGATTATTACTCGAAGACGGTGCATTTTTATTAACCTTGTACACATGGTGAGTCCTCCGCTTATACAACTCCCTGCACTATTAAGCCATCTTATCAAGATATGAATGTATCAATTATCTGCTATTTTATCAATTATTTGCTATTTTAATCAATTCACAATTCAGTTCAATTAACAATTCAATCAATTTACAATTACCGAAAGGGGCTCAATCTCGACGTTCTCAACGCTCGATTGTGAACTTTCATTTCACTTAGCATCAGTCAAATACATGCTATTTTATCACAATTTACAAGATATGCTATCATGCTCACGGTAAAGAAAACATCATAGCAGATATTTTATCGCACATATATGATTTTTTCTTATTTCAACACCATAGCATTCTGTCATCTTTAATATTGGTACTTTGATAGGTTGATTTCTCTTTCGCAGGGGGGAGGGGGGGTATATGTAGCGTATTCACTTAGATATATTAGTATCGCTATGGTTATAAATAATAATAACAAAAATTATTAATCTTTATATATTTTGAATTTGAATATAAATCTTTGAAAACCTTAATTTTATATTTATTTTATGGCTTATATTGTTATATTATGTATAAAAATACATAAAATTGATGAAATTTACGACGCAAATAAATAGAATCATGACTTTATCTTAGCCCAGAGAAAAAACGAACATTCATTTTTTATATCATTTTCTTATTCAGTTATACAGAATAAATAAACTGAAATATTTTACATAATATCATTTTTTATTTTTAAATCTACCCTTCTTGAATTTCAACAAAGAAAGGATTAATGATAGTATTTATCCGTGCAACGAATATTAGGAGATCCCCTCTTGCTTTCATTTATTTTCTTTGCTCGCACGTCGATTTCTCTATTTAAGCGCCGGAATGGAATCACAGGGTAATATATTTATCTGTCATAAATGATTCCATATCGTGCTAACCGAGACGGGCACAATTTCTCTTGGCGATGCTATCATTCAATTTCTCTCGTGAGGATGTCGGCGTTGCCACTAGGTACGTCGTGCCCATGATTTGATAAGATGACGGATGAAGTAAGGTCGCGGTCGGTGGTCCAGCGTAAGGCTGCGGCAATTAATCAGCGTCGCGATGCCGGCTGACATTAAGCGACAGGGCTGTAACCCTTGCAGTGCAAGAAACTGGGCTGTCTGGCTAATAGACCCTCTGACACATTTATCAATAAGTCTACGTAGAGCGCTTACTTCCTGGCTTTCTATCACATGTTACATCTAATGAATGGCGACATGTTGCTATGTAACAATTTTATGAAACTTGCTACGTGCTAGTTTTCTTATGTTACATTGCAACTATGTGTGTCAGCTAATCGTATTATATCGTTTTGTTGTTCTTATTACTCACATCATGTTAATAATACAACGTTCTTTACTGCGACTATAAATGGCTATACAAATACTTACCTTTGAAGAAATTGATGGATCCCAACTGCACGTTGAGTAAAACATACTTAAAGAAGGTTATTATAGGCGAAATCGCGATTTTTTCGTCTTTTACTTGAAAAATACGATCTACAGACCTTTACTGAAGGAGTGGTATGTAAGCAAATCTCTTAAAAACTTGTCCCGTGGAATTTTTAATGATACAGGTATGGGACTGGTAGCAAAATCTTCATAATGAGACATAGATTACGATTTAATATGGTGATAAGTTGTAAATCGTGTGGGAAAAAAGTTATGACTTAAAAACAAAATGGTATCAAGGAATTAGAGTACAGAGAACTGAATTTGTCTTTTTTAAAGAAATACCAACGTGCTTATTACACTTCTAAGACTACTTACGTGAGGCAGCCAGAAGTAGAGGTACTTTACGGAGTGCCCCTCTCCTCCAAAGTTCAAGGAACCTTGCAGATTTTTTATGGAAATTGACACAAAAACTAAAAAAGATGGACAAAAACTTTTTTCACAAAAAATAACGTTCGTAAAATTTTAAATTTTCTACAATTTTGATCCTATACAATATTTTGATACATTTTCCAGATAAATGAGTCCAAAATTAAGAAAACATGGAAAATCATATATCGGTAAATTATTTAGAGGAAATAACTTTGACAATTATTGTAAGGCGTACAATATAACTTTATATTATTAACATAACAAAAAATAAAATAAACTGAAAAAAATTAATAATAATATTATAATTCGCAGACATTTATCTCGATAACAGGGAGTTATGAACAGATTAGGGTTAAAAGTGTTGATAGTGAAAAAGACGGAAGAAATATTCGATGTATCGGGAGACAGCGATAGTGAATCTGAAAGCGAATGAGGTGTTACTTACGTTTTATATTGAATTTTATATTTTATTTTTTTTTGTCTGAAAAATGGTAACTCCTATCCAAATATTGCATAGCAACAAAATTGTAGAAAATTTTATGCACTTTGTTCTTTGTGCAGACAGTTTTCCTCCATCTTTTTTAATTTTTGTGTTAAATGACAAAAACAATATTTGCAATTTTTTTTTTATAAACGGCCGCCATTTTGAAAGTACAGCCAGTTTCTTTTTGACACATATCTAAAATTGTTCCCTAGGCTTTAATCTTTATGGAATACATTGTCCCCGAGGACCAGGAGGTGTACACGTACAGTTAGGGTGGGCTCCCATAGTAATAAGAAGTGTAAAAAATCCGGATAAATTAGCTAACATTTTGTTTGCGTAAACTTTCCGTCTTCTTAATCAATCAAAATTCTTATTGAAAAACTTTCGAAAATGGATCCTTTGACCGCAAATACCCCATCAAAGTATGAAAATTCCGGATAGTGATTGTTTTATTGTATTAGCATTTCCGAAAATTATTATTATACAATGAACTAATTTACAGGCAATTCAGTAGCAGTAAGATTTAAAGCAATATTCTGAAATACTACCACCTGCAGATCTTTGCTGAAAAATAGTGGTAATTTAGAATTAAAATATTTTTTTATTGTGAAGCTGTAACTACTTACCAATAAACTTATTTCGTGAAATAACAAATATTTTTTTAAATTACCTTCAAATAAACTATAAATCTAGCACATAGTCTACAGTACAGCGCACTTTTTTTTTTAATGATTAGTAACAGGCGGAATTTTCGTGAGTAGCTTCGTTTTGACGAGACGCCCAACTTTTCTCTCTGCAAAAATTCTCGGTGGTGGTAGCTAATAACTACGCTTGGGTGTATATATGTCGACTGGGTGATTGTTAAAATTTTATTAGTAACAGTTAGTTTTTAGTTAAATCTTGAGATAATTTGATAAAAAACACGAAAAAACATTTGTCCTACAAAATCGATGGTTTGACCGAGGTGTCCCCCACCCCCAACATGTCCAAATAACGAGATCAAAAAAATAATTAGTAACCAGCTGATTTTTTTACTATTGCTTAATAAATGTTTTTAAAATGAAATAGCCACATTGTCCTACAAATTGAATGGTATGTTTTTCCAGTCCTCGGAAATTGTCAGTTCCACAGTAACACTTTTCTCATTAGTAACAACCTAATTTTCGTTTTTTTTTTCTCTTGGGAATAAAGTGTGGAACATGATTTTACTGATGTCCTACAAAAAAGTGGTATATATTGATGCCTTGGCTACGTTTCCGCGAGTTAATTAAAATAAACCACGTGTTGCCAAAATAATTTGACAGGTTGTCGGATTGTCTAATTCGTGCGAAATAAAGAGTGACTATGGAGTGTTTTTTATGCAATTTACTGTGTGCAAATTAGGGTTTAAAATCAAGGGAAATGTTGTTTTTTGATAATCTGAATCCATGTGCTAAATTTGGTAGATATCAGAATTCCGCTTAAGTAATAAAAGTATATTAATTTACCAAAACCGCAATTATAAAATAATTCGTTACTTAAAATAATTTTTGTCGGACTAGCGATACATACCAATTTTTTTGTAGGACAGTATTTTATTTGGGCAGAGAATATACTAACCTATCATGTGTTCTCTTTGTCCTACAGTTACTAATGAGAAAAGTGGAACTGACAATTTTCGAGCGTAGGACTGGAAAAACATACCATTCAATTTGTAGGACAATGTGGCCATTTCATTTTAAAAACATTTATTAAGCAATAGTAAAAAAATCAGCTGGTTACTAATCATTTTTTTTTACCTCGTTATTTGAACATGTTGGGGGGTGGGGCACGCTTCGGTCAAACCATCGATTTTGTAGGACAAACGTTTTTTCGTGTTTTTTATCAAATTATCTCAAGATTTAACTAAAAAACTAACTGTTACTAATAAAATTTCACCCAATCGACAAATATACAGCCGAGCTCAGTTGTTAGCTACCACTACCGAGAATTTTCGCAGAGAGAAAAGTTGGGAGTCTCGTCAAAACGAAGCTACTCATGAAAATTCAGCCTGTTACTAATCATTAAAAAAAAGGGCGCTGTACTGTGGACTAACACTTTTATGACTACAGAATTTGCTGTTAAACTTGCAACTAATAATAATCGTCTCTCATGATATTGTGCAACTTCTAGTGGTAGTTCTAATTAATCTTTATAAATATAAACTAGGTTTTATTAGGACATTATGGCTTTTAAATTAATTTTCGCTTTTAATATCAAGTTTCGGAAAGTTTATCTAAAGCCGGTTAGTTATTATTGAATTAATTAATAATTGAAAGACGAAACTTTGCTTTTTGAACTAAAGAAGCATAAAGTAACATTTAATTTAAAGAATTTAATAAATATAGAATAGCTTTATTAAACAGATTGGTGAAACAAAGTTCTCATGCTGAGGAAAATCCCATCCAATATAGTTAAATAATTGTAGGATTTGTTGTATCAAATGAAAATTAAGTACCTTTAAATACTGTGGATTAGTTCTAGGATAAGTTTAGGTGTCAAAGATTTAATATAAAAATGTGATTTTCATAATTATGATTATGATGATTATTATTTTCAATCTTCAGTTTGGTTTTCATTGAATAGAAAGTTAGTAGAAGTATTAGAACAAAAATTACACTCTCTCATAGGTTATTTGCCAAAAAAATATCTGACGTGGCTGGCACATAACTCTCATGGGTAAAGTCGAGGGTAAAGTTATTAAGCGCGTAAAAAATTTCGGCGTCCTTGGCGGTGCGGTGCGGCGTGTTTGATAGTCAAAGGCGCAGACATTTTTTGAGTATTTAGTAGACCTGAAGACAACTATATACGTTTTGTACAATCCATTTCATAACACACTGAACTTAAATATCGAATAAAAAATGTCGATGTGACTTAAAATTCTTGTTTCAAATTTGGTAGATATAAAAAACAGCATGATGCAATATTCCTAATTGAATTTGAGCCATATTCGTCATAGAGCATGATGGCCAGAGGTGTGCAAACTGTCATATTGATGTAAAACATGTTTCATTCTCATCTTAGAGTAAAATGGTAGGTACTAAGCTATTTAATTAAGCACACAAAAATGCGAAGATATAAAAGATATCGAAACTGTAATATACAGTGTGTCTCTCAACTTCTAATCAACTTTACGTAGATTAAGATATATATTAGTTTAACTTTAAAATGTTATTAGAGTGTGGTTAATAGGAGTTTTAGACGAACGAAAGTTGTAATTGGGTGTTGCCGAATGAGAACACCAACCAAACACATGTTAACTTCTTAGGAACATACGCAAAATAGCAACTCTCTATTGAAACTGGGTCATATCTGGCGTACAGGATGGCAGCCTTTATGTGAACCATATAATTTATTATAATTTTGAGGACTTAGATTTCTCATTAAATATATAAAAATAGATACTGAAACTGCAATATACACTGTGCCTCTCAAATTCAACCGAATTTTATTTAAAATTGGTCGAATATCAATTGTACTTTAAGATGCTGTTAGAATGTATTTTTGATAAGACTTACGTAACAACTGGAAATTGTAGTAGGGCACTTCCGATTGCGAATACCAGTTTGAATAATAAAAATAAAAAAATATTGGCTGTGTATGTTAGATGGGATTTGGGGTTTTCTCTAAACCAATAGAACTCGAACTCGATTTTCGAGAAACAAACAATGGCGCTCTTATTCCTATATTTTTCAGGTCAGTATCTACATTGTCCATAAACCTGATTCGGGGATTTCCTCTTCTGCGTTGGCCTACTGGCTTGCCGAGCAGTGTTTTTCTGGCCGGTTCACTCTCTTTCATCCTCATGGCATAGCCCACCCATCTCAGCCGCCCTAGTTTTACTGTTTTTGCGATGTCTGGGTCCTTGTGCAGTCTATACAGCTCGAAATTATATCTTCTTCTCCATCCCCCGTTTTCATTTACAGCTCTTTAGGTTTTTCGCAATATTTTCCTTTCAAAACAGCCCAGGATTTCCTCATCTCTCTTAGTAAGGGCCTATGTTTCCGAGTCGTATATCAACACTGGTCTTATGAGTGTCTTATAAAGTTTAACCTTCGTGCTTCGAGATATTTTCTGTGAGCTGAGCTGCGAGGCTAGTCCGAAATAACATCGGTTTACTTCTGATGTTGTATCATTTTGGCTATTGACTAGCGATTCGAGATATACGAACTCCCTCATAGACTCTATCTCCTCGTTTTCGATTTTTAGAGGCCGCTCCCTTGCTGGCTGTGCTGCAGCTAGCATGTATTTTGTTTTGTTTATATTAATTTCCAGTCCCATTTCCTTTGCTGCATGTTTCAATGCTATGTGGGCTTCTGTTACCGCTGCTTCAGTAATACCTATGATATCTATATCATACGCGTAGGCCAGTATTTGAATGGACTTATTGTATACTGTCCCCGTCATGGTAACACCCGCTGAACGTACAACTTTCTCGAGCACAATGTTTAATAATATGTAGGAGAGTGCGTCCCCTTGTCGCAACCCATTCGTGGTTTCGAAGGGTTCCGATATGTCGCCGCCCATTCACACCCTGCATTCCACTTTTTTTAGTGTTAATTGTGTTAGGTTTACCAAGTTATTTGGTTTATTTAATTGTCTCATTGCTGCATATAGCTCCTTTCTCTTAATCGTGTCGTAAGTGGCTTTGAAGTAAACAAATATGTGATGGGTGCTTATTCCACACTCCTGTGTTTTTCCAGGATTTGCCTTAATATAGATATTTGATGTATGGTTGACTTCCCCCCTTTAAAGCCAGCTTAGTATTTTCCCACTTCTCTCTCCACATAGGGTCGTATGCGTTTGCCCAGTATTATTGAGAATACCTTATATGCAGCATTTAATAAGGTAATGTCTCTATAGTTTGAGCATTCTAGGACGTTTCCTTTTCCACTCCTCTGGGAGTATCTTTTGTGTCCAGATTTCCGACAGTAGCTTATGTATGGCCACAATTAGCTCCTCACTATCACCTTTAAGGAGCTCCGCCTGGAGATTGTCATTTCCCGGAGACTTGTGGTTTGCTAGCTTCTTAATGGCCTCTTTAACCACCTCCAAGGTTGGTGGTAGTTGCTGGTCCTCATTATTTCCTGGGTCTTGGTTGTCATTTTACATCTCTGATGGCACATTTCCTGGCTCGTTTCCTGTATTCAGTAAGGTGTTCAAGTGTTCCACCCACCGATCTAATACCTCGCATCTAGCGCTTAAAAGATCTCCTTGTGCGTTTTTACATTGTGTAGTTTGTGGTTTGTAAAACTGTTTATATTCTTGTTCTCTGTTGAGATTCTCTATTTCCTGCAGCTCGCCATTCAGGTATTCCCTTTTTTTTACTTTATGGATTCACTTTTCTTCAATTCTTCTCCCCTGGTATTCTTCTACAGCTAATCTTATTCTTCGGGTCTGCATTTTTCTATACGCCTCATTCTTTCTTTCTGTTACTTCCGCACATTCTTCATTAAACCCATGATTCCGTCCCGCGCTCTTTGCCAAGGACCTCTTCTGCTGTAGCCATTATGCCTTGTTTGACTTTCATCCAATAGGTGTTTATTTATTGGTGTCCTGTCTCGTTCCCGTTTATATTGGCTATTCTATCATTCAACCCGTTAGCATACTGTTCCGCTACGACAGGGTCATGAAGTTTCTGCACGCTATACTTGTTCGCTACCTGTTTGGCATCTTTTTTCGCATTTGAGATTCTTGCTCTCATAGTGCTAATAACTAGGTAGTGATCTGAGTCTATATTGGCGCCTCTATAACTTCTGCAATTAATGACATTAGAGCCATGCCTGGAGTCAATTAAAATGTGTGGAAGACAATTCGGTATGACATAAATATCACGAGACCCACAAATATCAGATTTACTATCGTCCTAGTTTTGTCCATCTTTATCTACGCTTCTGAGACATGGAACGATAGAAAAGCAAACAGATAGCATATTAATACTTTCGAGATATTGGCCTGGAGATGCTGCTACGGATTCCCTGGACCGTCCATCGCACTACTAGCTCGATTCTTCGAATCCTTTTATTGTTTGGTCACATCAACCGGAAAGAGGATAATATTGATCGGTTGATAGTTCGGAGAAAAGCAGATGGCAAGATGCGAAGAGGATTCACTCCAAAACGTTGTCACCAATAAGCTGATGGAAAAGAGCTTTGGCGATGCTGTGCGCCTAACAGTTAACTGTGATAGATGGCGTGATGCGGTCGTACGTGCTATGCAGTAAACAGAGGCCAACTAGATTATTGCATATGATCACAAATTCTCTGACAAGACGGGAATAAGGAAAAGAAGATTGAGTTGCTAAATGCTACTTTAAAGTTTAACTGCTTATTATTAATCATATTACAGTTACAATTAATTATCGCTCGGGAAACATCCTTCGGGTAGACTGACTTGGATCCTAATCAAGATCTGACAAATAAAACTAAAAGTATCGCAAATTTGTGTTAGTAGCGTGGATAGCTTCGTTTCACCCTTTACGCCGTCCGTACATAAACGCATCCTTTACATTACAGTGTACCATAGCTATCGGGCAGTAAATACATCAAACAGTATTGATGGGTTCCGGTCGCTAGTTCCGGTTCAGTGGGATGAGAGGATACGTCCGGATACAACAGGATATAGAGCCGCGGCGCGGGCAACCTCACTCGAATCAAAGGTTTTGAGTAAATTCGTATCCTTTAACTGTTTAATCGTCTCATACATATAATATGTATGTTTAATATATCACGTATTGACACCGGTATAATAAAGTCTTATGGTAAATCATTTTACATATGAAATTCTCATGCCTCAGCTTTGTAGAAATCTGTTTAAGGAGAACATGTCAAAAACATTTTGGTCTATAATATAATGCCGGCTTTCACGGGTTTGATGGATTTAAAACGGTGAAAATACTTGAGAAAATTTAAAAAATACGATGTTTCTCTCATTTATCAAATGTTATGAAATATCTGGTTTATATTTACATGATGTGCAAAACGATAGCAAAATTCTTTGGCACAATTTTTACCTACATTTTTTTATGTAAATAAGAATTCAAATACAGATTTATGTAAAGTCATGTAATTTCTTTAATTTGAACCGCCACACAGTGAGGCCAAATGCAGATAAAGTTGGCAAAAAATCAAAAATCGGATATGGCCATAAGTGTTATACTTCATTTTAAAACTATAGTTTAAAGTTCTCTGCATTAATTCCGTTAAGAAACAGGCAGGGGAAGCACTCAAATCCTCCCTACACCAGTCCGATGAAGTAAAAAAGTTTTTGAGGCCTTTGGTTCTTGTACACACTAATTCACAATTTTATTTTTTCAACCACTTTAATGTTGGGCTGGGGGTGGTAATGGGGGTAGCTAATACCAAAAAGTTTTTTGAAACCTTAGCTTCTCTTATATATACAAATATCAATTTTATGAACTCTTACTGGCCTGATTTACCTATTTACCCCCATTTACCCCAATTTACTCCCCAAACCTTCAACGGAATAAGATCAAAATATAGTCTAGTTCCAGATCTCGTTAAAATACATATGTGTACCAAACTTCAAGTCAATATCTTAAACGGTTCCAGAGTAAGCGTGCGCACAAAAAAGTTACAGACCGACCAACAGGCCGAGAAACAGAATTTTTTTTGCTGAAACTTAAAATCTCGACATTTCATGACTTTCTAAGTCTATTTGAACAATAATAATTTTCAACATTTTTTTTCGCGTCACTACTTTCACTGAATGTGTAAGTAAAAACTGGCTTATGCTATTTTTGCAAAAAAAAAGTTACTGTTGATTAGACTATAATAACGATTGATAAAATCAGTGACAATTTCTACTGAAAATATTGCCTTACCTTAGTGGTTAATTAGTGACAATTTCTAATGAAAATATTGCCTTACTTTAGTGGTTAATCTTCTGATTTTTAAGATGATATATTATTTAGTGTCAATAATTTTTACACATAATTAGCATTATGTAATTATTACATAACTAATTCATGTCTGATTCTAGAAAATCAGCCATATAGAATGAGGGAATGCCTTAAGGGATGGCCGTAAGAGATAAAAGTTATGTTAGCGCAATTAAGTTTAAAACAATCTAATATGGCGTATTTGCTTAAGAAATTGGCAATTATAGAACCATAATCTCTGAAAGTAGAATAGCGTTTCCAATTCAACACGAAATATTCATTATATGGTAGTATTTTAGAAGTTGTGCTGGAGCTATAGGATGCAAGTGAGCAATGTCGATTTCGCCTAATGATGTTTCAAAGAATTTTATCCATATAAGAAAACACAGACAAGATTTCTTTTGTGTCGTACCATCTCTGCTACTCACCATTTATTTACCACATTAGAATATTTAATTTTTCTGCATTATAGTTTTATAATTTTGTTCGTTTCTTTTAAATAAATAACTTTTATATTTTTGTGTGTGGTATATTTTTTTTGGTAAATACATTATTATTATTATATTATTAATTCGCCTACCTTAGACAAGCTGTAGAAAGAGACGAAGTTGCTAATACTTTAATCTTTGAGTCATATAGAAAAGAAACAGGAAGTGTTTTCAAGAAAGATATTGCACCTAACACCTAATGTTTTTGATATCTAGACTAAAAAGTATATACAGTGTGTGTTATTTAATAATGCAACACCCTGTTATTATACTCTTCGCAAAAACGAAGAGTATATTGTATTTGATCGGCACATTTCTAAAATCGTAAATATCGCTCCTAGAGAAAAAATTTTCATATCATTGTGTTAGTGAACGAATTCTGAACGACTTTCAAAATGTCCGTCTGTCCGTCCGTCTGTCCGTCACGTTTCTTGTAAGCACGATAACTTAAGAAAGAAAAGTCCGATTGTAAGTTATTAATTATTTGATTTAAAAAAAATATTCTCTTAATTTTTGTCGCTTGTACTTAACAATCAATTTTCGTAGCAATATGTGATGGTGCAGTGGCTAAAATTTTGCCTTGCAATCCAAAGATCGTGTGTTCGAATCCCACACAGGTTGGATATTTATTTTTCATTTTTTTTTTCATATAATTTTTTTCACAACAAAGATGGTATCACAAAATTTAAGACGTCCAAAACTAACATTACTTACAAGAAAACTGCGAAGAGTATCCTATAGAATGTGTAACAATTATATAAAAAGCTCAGTAAATTGGCGAAGAGTACCTACGTTTTTATCTTGTTTTGGAATGCGTTGCCCGATTAAAAAAAATGCGAACATATTACTCGATGAGCTCGAACATTTCATGCATTTTTCCATTCAAGGTTATTTCATAACCTTGAAGTTGTATGATAAGCCAGTAGGCTTAAAATCCAAATCGTAAAAAATTGCTACAAAAGGTTTTATTCTTTTAATGGTTTCATTTGTTGTCTAATATGACTATCCTAGGTTTTCCCCCCCGGCGGAGTGGTGGAGGGTAAAAAGGGGTATTTTTGCGGTTTTACGGTTATATCTCGTAAAGGACTCACAATATCGAAAATATAGTCCTATTAAAAGTTGTAGGGCACTAAAATCTGCATTGAATGAGACCAGACGCATATTGGACCATGAAAAATTTTCGAAAAATCACTAAACTTGATTTTCCTTCATTTCTTTTCTTTTTAAAAAACTTGGCAACATTGCTTTGTGGTTTGACAGGCTCGAGCATGATGTTGCTCTCGACTTTCTTACATTCAATTATTTCTCTTCTACTCGTATTGTTGACGAGGTCGAAGATATATTTCAATTATAGTTAGTATTATTCATTGTGTCTTGTGTAGCTATCGAAAGTTTTGTAGTATCCTATAAATTAAGCCAAAAGAGCCGTCGTATGAATATTACATTGTAATTTGATTTCATTTTCTAACTTGTTCCCGTTTATTTTGATTATTAAATTATTTGGTTACATTTAATAATAATTAATACACAATATTTGATTCTATTTTCTATTTTATAGACACGTCTCTAAAATCTTAAGTAAAAGAATAAGAAAACACCTTCGTTCCATCCAGTAGAATTTGGAGATGATACAACATTTTTATGGCCTCAGGCACCCCCGACCAAAATCCTGGATTCGCCACTGATGAGATCCATTCAACTGATATAAAGAAACACAATTCTTAAATCGGCTCCTGAAAGTCTGTAATTTTCGTCGCCCCATATATGCAGCTCAGGTCTTCGTCAACATCTGGTTCGTCAATTGCATCTGGTTGGAGGGAGTTAGTGCAGGAGTTCCCCTTGCAGTTGGCACAAATCAATGAGCAATGAATCCCAACCTTTCGACACCCACAACTACCTGCACATCCCTTGTTGCATCTGCAGAAAATTGTAGAGAGAAGAGACTGTGGAGCCGATTCCTTGGAGGTAGAAACAGGGTGAAGACCAAACTTTGAAGCCTTCCATCTCCAGAGGAGCGGATCTATCTGGTGTCCTAACCACATTTAAAACGAAAATTTTTCATAAATATGTAAAATTTGTCCAACTTTGATGAGCACTAATATGGGAACGGATGGTCCAATATGCGTCTGGTCTCATTCAATGCAGAATTTAATGCCCTACAACTTTTAATAGGACTATGTTTTCGATATTGTGAGTCCTTTACGAGATATAACCGTAAAACCGCAAAAATACCTTTTGGGGGGTACATTTTTACTCCCCACCACTTAAGCACAACTCCGCCGAGGGGAGGAACCTAGAATAGTTATATTAGGTAACAAATGAAGCCACTAAAACAATAAAACCTTTTGTATCAATTATTTTCAATTCGTCTAATTTTTTGGTCTTACACTACTGGCCTATGATTTAACACTCTGATAAAGTTCGTGATTTTCAAGATATTTGCAAAGAAACGGTTTTAGCACTTTTCCTCCTCCCCAATAGTTTAGCTGGCAGCCGATTTTGGTTCGATTGTTTTTCATGTTTATGACACCCTAAACAACAATGTTCTGCAATAAGATTTCAGGATGCTTTGAAATCTAAGTGCTCTCCATCCACTACAATGCAAATATGCATTTTTACTGGATGTGCATATAAGAGATCATTCAGGGAATATTATTTATTCCATTCGACTTCCCCTTCGATTTAAAGTGTATTTTGCTATGACAATTGGCTTGTTGACGAATTTTCAAAAATGGTGAAATATGGTAGTGGAGGACTTAATTTAGTTATATATTTAATTTGGAAGAAAAATTCTTGGCGCAACATATTTTAAAAAATTGTTAAACTTCGACTATTTGAATGTGCCGCGAAAACGGTAGTGACATCATAACGGCAGTTAGATGTGAACTTATAAGCAGAACAGATGAAGACGAATAAGTTGACATTGCTGACAAGAAAGAAAATTGCCTCATATGTCAAAAGTAAATTTGACGTTTAGCTAGCAGTGATTGATGTTTGCAGTTATTGTTAATATTTTTTTACAAAACGACTAAGGCAGTATATCTGTAAAAGCTAATTCTGACATTCTACTTGCGGTAGATATATTTATGGTACCTAAGCGAATTTTTAAAAAGAGACGATCGTTTTGACATTGCAATGGTTGGAAGTGCAAAAGCTGCAAGGTACTTACGTTACAGCTGATATAGACAGTACAAACTATTGTAATTTCTGCAAGAACTTCCTTATATGTCTAATAGGTATTTTATTATTTAATTTAGATGAATTTGTTAACTATACTTTGTATTTTATTAAATATTTCCTTTTCATTGTTTTATTTCCTATTAACTATATACATGCGTATCTATACTGAAAACAACAAGATAAGTTTATCTACTAAAGAAATTAGTACTGCTAAGAAGAGTCAGAATGAGACTTACGAAGCTATCAAGAAAGGTCTGTATTATAACAAAAAATAATAAATAGGTAAGTACTTTATGCTAGTATCTATCTAAGCAATAAACAATGATATGTATTTATAACACATAATTCAAAGGGCATTTATAACTACAATCCAACGCATTCGTAGCCATTTCCGACTGATTGTGTTCGCCGACTTTAGACGAGTTTCACAGTTTGTTTCATATAGTTTTTCAGCGGCGAGTTTTTAAATTTCCTTTCTTAATTTATATTGACCATCCTAGTATTATGGGGCGTCTAGGAAGCTTCATAAATAATCAATAGCTAACAAAAACAACTGCACTTTATTCCAACATAAACTAGATAAAATACATAAAAACAGATTAAAGATATTTCCCTCCTTTTAGGAAGTCAAAGCATGAATAACATTCTAATCTAGAGCCGTTAAGAATACACCCTGTTTTATCCACCAGTTTGGCGGGTAATTTAAATTTGTAACAGCTAGAACAAGTCTTGTAATGCGGCCGTTTTTTCTACAACATAAACCCATATTAAAAATCAAATTCCTACATTAAGATACAACTTACCACAAATAAAACGCTTAGAATACATTGTAATTTGTTACTTTACTTGACATTGAAATGGTCTCCACAATAAGAAGACTTGGTCCTTCTCTGGTGGCTTTGATTCATTCATTATTACGTTCAGCGTTTATTATTGGAACACAACAGTTTTTCTGGTGAATTGGTGGTATTATTTACACAGTACGGCAGAAAACACTATCTGTACTTATATTTATCCATAACTAGATGCTGTTAAACTATACCGAATTGTAACCTATGAACGTCGGTTGAATTTGACGTTAAATATAATGTCAGATTAAACTGTCGTGATTGTCTTTTTTCTCCGTCGCTATCAGTAAGTTTCTAAATTAGTACACGTTTCTCGTCGTTTTATAACTAACTTCTCTACAGACTGCCGTTATTATGTCATCTCCGTTTTAAATGCATGTATTTTTGTAATTAATATTATAATATTATAAGACTTTCTTTTCAACTTCTACATGTTTCTAATGATTTTTTATGAATAATTGTTACTATTTAACACAGATTCTCCTCAAATTTTAACTTAGTGCAACAACCCAATTAACAAACTACAAATACATTGATATTAAAGTAACACATAAAAACGAACTAAAATATATGATGTCGGAAAGCTTTCAGCTGGAAACTTTGAAAACTTTATATCGAATGCTCCACTTTTTCAGGCGAATTGCTTTTAATTGTTTTGTCAGTTGCAGACATGCAATATCGTTTTATTAAATCCACGGCAGGTAAATTCGTTCGCATCTAATACAGGTAAATTAAAATTAACTTCTCATGAAGTTAAATAGGTATGTTGTGTAGCCCGTCAGCAATTCATTTGCACTGAGCCGTATATATTGCATTATCTAGCCATCGAAGCCGGAAAGAGTCTTTATTAGTTCATATAGCATCAACTCAGAGGATTGATGCACGGTGCTTCGTGCAATATTTATTGTAATTTCATACGGCCATTGTTTGTAGTTGGTTTATGACCTGGTGAGCGTCATAAAATTGTCATAAAATATCTGATAAACCTATTAAAAACAGCTATAGCCATAAAATTGGAATGATTAAATTTTTGCACTGTTTGTTATTGATCATGCCCTTGATATTCTTTTATACATTGAGATACAAAAGTAATGTATAAATTTCACAAAATCATAATACGATTACTCATTTCAAAAACGGTTCAATGACTTTTATTTTTTCGCGTACACTTACATTCTTAAAAGAAACATGTAGAAGGTAAGTGCCATAAATGTTAAGTCCATTATTCCGCGACGGAACATAGGGAGTCCACAAGTCATCTCCATCTAACTCGATTATTCGCCATCAACTTGATTTCTCTCTAGGATTTGCCCAAAGCTCTGGCCTCTTCGAAAATTGTTCTTCTCCAAGTGATCTTTGGGCGGCCCCTACCGTTGTGCCTTGGGGTTTCCACTCAATGGCTTGTCGTGTAATGTCATTTACCGGTTTTCTGAACGTGTCGCCCAGCCACCTCCATTTTCATTTCTGTATTTTTTTTTTTCAACCGGTTTCTGGTCAGTTACTCTCCAGAGTTCTGTATTGGTGATCTGGTTTGGCAAATTTTCAATTTTAGTGGCTCATTATTATAGGAAATTTGGTTGATACAACACTTTTTCGACAAAACGCTCCGTTTTCGAGATTTTTAAAGGAAATTGTGTACATACGAATTTCGGATTTTCCACAGATTCGGGAAAGCGATTGGAAAAATGAAATTTCTTATACTGTGCTCCTGTAGAAAATTTAATTCTGAAAATTTTTTTTATTTCATATTTCCTGATCCGATGTCCCGTTTTTAAGTTACTGCGGGATTTTTGTTAAAAAACGTCGAAAAATCGACATTTTGGTGAATACACAATGTGCCCCAGGATAGATGTTACAAGAGGTGTAATGGACCAAAAATTTTGGAATTTTGGAATGGTATTTGGGGATTGAATTCTGCTTGTTGTAAAACTAAAGTATACCAAAAATGACTTGATTTGGTGTTCTACAGGGTGTTTTATAAGCAAAGTTGTAAAAATCACCACTAATAAAGTACCTTTATTATTCAAAATATGAAAAAATTCCACTAAGGAAAGTTATTTAGAATGCAATGTTATACCTCTATACCAAATTTCACGAATATAAAGTTATTTTTTTGAAACTTCCCATTTTTGCGAATTAAGAGTTGAATTCATATTTAAAGTTGTATAGTAGCAAATGTTAATCATCCACTGCTTTCCTCATAGCCTACTTTTAGCTTGAAAAAATGGGAAGTTTCAAAAAAATTATTTTATATTCCTGAAACTTGGTATAGAGGTATAAAATTGCATTCTAATTAACTTTTCTTAGTCGAATTTTTTCATATTTTGAAAAATAAAGGTACTTTATTAGTGGTGATTTTTACAACTTTGCTTATAAAACACCCTGTAGAACGCCAAATCAAGTCATTTTTGGTATACTTTAGTTTTACAACAAGCAGGACTCAATCCCCAAATATCATTCGAAAATTCCAAAATTTTTGGTCCATTACACCTCTTGTTCCTCCTGTCCTGGGACACACTGTATATGGGTTGCTCCACCTGGGTACTGAACACCTTAATCTACCCCCAAGACCTACAACTTTGTGTAAAGAAATTGCTGTCGTCCCCCCGCCTTTCGAAAACTCGCTTCCGATGGACTCTAAGGGTAGAATTCGATAAATAACACAATTGCATGAAAAATTGTTTTCTACGTTTGATATTTTCGATTTTAGAATAGATCAGATTCAGTATTACTGTTCATTTTCATATCTGCGCAGAGTATAACAATAGGAGAAAAAAATTTCAACGGGAATGTTTCTATTTATTCTTCAAGTAATTTGTTTTCCCAGCTCTCTAATAAAACGTTATCATTACAGACATTTCTGAATAAAATTGTCTCAAAATTTGTTGGTAATTACTCATTAATTATAACTATAAATGTTTGCAATAGGTGACGCGCATTCTGGAGGAGAAACAATTTATAGCTGACAGTATTTTTATGTAAACAAACTGTATTTAAGGTGAATTATTAAAGTGCAAATTTATTGTTGAAAACGTTTACTTTTAAATCCACTGAACAGATTTATACTGTTGGTCAAATATAATATTCAATAAGTGATAATAATATGCCTTCTTTTTGTGTTGTCAACTGTAGTTACAAAATACAGTACGTGTAGGAGTAAAATTTTTTCGGTAATAAAAATATTTACATATTAAATTCGTGTTAAAGAAATAATATTATTATTTTAGAACACTACCAACACTACCACGAATTTAGTCAAAATATAAGAACAAAGCGAATATTTTCATACGCAAACATAAACGACAAATAGGTTAATTTATTTTACGTCGAAGCTGAAATTGTGACGTCACATGGGCTTCACCTATCCAAGAAAATCTACAACTTCTAATAGTACAGTCACTGAAGGTTTTCACCTCCGATTTCGTTGAACCTCCATCGATTTTCATGAAAATTTGTGAGTAGTTAGAGAGTAGTTAGATACCCCAAGAAACAAAAGTGACATAGTGCCAACTTGCGCTTTTACCCTGGGGGTGGATGCCACCCCTTCTCGGGGGTGGAAATTATTTTATGAAAAATAACCCCAGGAATCGATATAGGGACCAATTCTAAGCAAAATTTGTTATATACAGTTATTAAAATAAATCAATACTTTTTGAGTTATTAAAGATCAAAGATTTTGATTTTTCGCGAAAAAAATGCATGTTTTAAAGCGGTTTTTCATAAATAACTCAAAAACTATAAGTTTTTACAAAAAAGGTGTTATTACCAAAATTGAAGCTAATAAAAAAAACGAATAAATTCCTTCCTTAAAGAACCTTTTAATATTAATTCAAAGTGAGCTATAGGTACTCGAATGTATATTTTTTTTCGGCGAGTACTCAAATCTAAGTATTCAAACTTAAATAACGGGAAAACGATGCATTTTATAAAATATACTTACTGAACACTTTTAAAGTACTCAGAAATACCTATCAAATGAGCTGTAGAAGAAGTTGATAGCATGAAAATTAAGCAAGTTATGATGAAAATAAGAGGACCCTTTCGAATTTTTTAGGAAAAAGTGAAAAATAAAACCTACGCCATTTCCACAAAAATTAAAATTTATAGTAATCCCTACAAGACTTTCTTTATTTTAGCATAAGTAATGACTCTAAAAATTTTGACCTGTTTAGAATGCATATTTTTGAAAAAAAATATGATTAAAAAATCAGAATTTTTCAAATTTTCGTAAATTTCTTTTGATAATAACTCCAAAAATACTCGATATATGTAAAAAATAATAGAGAACGAAATTTGAGTTTTTTTTTTTTATTTTTGTAGGATAAAAAATAACCGAGATAGAAACGTTTAAAGCCTAAATTTTACTGCGAGAACCATGTAACCGGGGCCCTTTAACCTTTTATCTTTTAAAAAATAAGGGCTTTAAAAGATTAAATTTAATACGATCTTATAGCCCTTGAAATTACCTTTCAAATGGTTTTTGGATGAACCTGATATCATAAAAATTAACGGAGTTATTGTAAAAAAAAACAATAAAAGGGTGCGGCGCTTCTTGCGGGTGTCGAAGAGTAGGGTTATTTTGCAATGCAACCTGCGGATCATGCAGTGGGGACAATTGCCAAAATAGCCCTCCAGTTAATGAAGAAGGAGAAGTTGGTGAAGAGAGCTCTGATGAAGAGTGAAAAATTAAATTTAATGTACTATTAATATTTGATTAATTTATGAAACATTATTTAAATAAAAAATGAATAAACTTTTCATATATTTTAATATTTATTTTAATACGTTTTCCTCTTAATTAATAAATTAAATTTTTATAAGTCACATAAGCACTGAAAAAATTGTTTCCAACGTTAAATTATGCTTTTTCATCAATTTGTGCACGAAGGGTAGTTTGGGGAATGTGGAAAGAATAATATTAATAAAGTTTGAAATATATTAATAAAGTTTATCATAAGTAATAAAAAAGATTCTAAATAATTAAAGCTATTAAAGTTGATAAAAAAAATTCCATTATTTTTATGACAAGTGGTAGTTTTTAAGGGTGGAAAATTTCGCAATAAATAAATAATTACTTTAATACTCAGTAAATAAGATTTCAATTCGGTAATGTATTATTCAAATGATTAAAGTTTCTTGAAACCAATTTTGTCAATGATTCTGCATTAAGGGGGTGGTTTTTAAGGGTTGAAATTTCACAGTCAACCAAAAATTATATCATAAACATTAAAAAAACCATTTGTGTAATGTTAATATGCGATTTCATATTTCAGAAATACAAAAAATGATTTTTTCATGATTTTCGATTTAAGGGGTGGTTGCTAAAAGGGTTGAAAGATTAATTAAAATCATAAATCATGCATATAAGTGTTGAAAAATATTTATTTTATCTAATTAAACGAGATTACTTACGCCAGAATGCTTAAATCTGCATTTTTTTCCCATTTTTAACAAAAGGGGTGGATTTCACTCCTAAAATGCAAAAAGCGCAAGTCGAGCATATGTCACTTTTGAAGTTGAGGGTAAAATATACTCAATCCCAAATTTTCATGCAAATCGATGGAGGTTCACCGAAATCGGAGGTAATAGTTGATTTTTACCTTCATTCACTGTACTATAATATATAAAAACATGCAGCGAGTAAAATCTCCACATCCAAATTGGGTATATAATAAAGCTAGTGTAGTAAATTTTCTAGATGACCGTAATATGATCAGACAGTTATCTAATTTGTGATAGGTACACAAAAAAATACATTCACTTTCTCAAATACTTTAAACAAACGAATCCAAAATATAATGATACCAGAATATTCATAATTTGAAATAAGAAAAGGTTTTATCTATTAATAAAATAGTAGATTAAATAAATAACGTAAATATGTATATTATATCCTATAGTCTCATCGTCATTTTATAAACGGTAATGCCTATTAAAAAATGAATAGGTTCGTAGCACGGACAAGAAATGTATATGTAGATGTATAATATGTTAAGCTTTAAGGTGCCTATAAGACTTTTTTTTAAAGAGAAAAGATCAGTTCATATTCGAATCAAAGTTTTTCACTAACATTTTGTAGCGATATAATAATACATCTTAGATAAAGAGTAAATTTAAGAAAACATTGAATGACGTAACAATAATAAAAGTCGACAACTGTGACTGCTCTTTTAAGCGTTGTGATAACATGGGAGGATGAACCTTTTATTATAAAATAATATGCTAGAGGAAGAGCTTTATAGATTTAGTTCCGCCGAAGGCTCAGTTACGAGTGCTCGTTTCCAATTACTTTAGCTTTTTAGTACTTTTATAAACCGTGTGAATTGGTAGATATTTATATTATTATCCGATTATCGATTTCCTGTCGATTTTCCTTTTGCCTATTGAAAATATTTTTTAATGAAAATATCGGTTACTTGCAATGTAAAAAATTACTAACAAAACATACTTCCCGTATTGAGAAAACACATATCCACTTTTCATTTAAAATAACGTTCTTCGATGTTGGTGAATTTTTTTTATTAAAGAAGTCATAATTTTGATTGACCTAAAATACACCAGCATTTAAATCAAGTGTTCTAAAATTAAGGAAAAGAAAGAAACCGTGAAGAAATATGAAACAAAAAGACTGGCGAACCCTGAAATGCAACTGAGATACGAGCAGATAATTGCAAACAAATTTGAGGCGGCGACACGGGGCAACTTCGAAAAGCACTAGAGAGTCATAAAAAATGCTGTGATAGAAGCTGCCGCAGACATAGTAGAGGTAAGATAGGACAAAGGAATGAGGCCTGGTTCTCGATGAAGAAAGAATGTAGAGAAGCGATAAATTAAAAATATTAAGCCAAAATGAAGTGTTTGCAGCAGGGCATAAGCATCAAAGTAGGCAGAGTATATACATTTAAGGAAGGAGGTGACAAAACTGTATCAGCGGAAAAAGAGAAATGAATTCGAAAATTAAAGCTATAATTGAACACAAAAGTATAAAGGATTCTAGAAAATCCTATACGGAAGTCAGAGACTACAAAAAAGAAGTTGGACCAACTGCTTAAGAAAGTATACCCGCGCTATGTGATGGATACACCACCCAAATATGGCAAGAAGAACAGATTTCAGTTGAGTGAAAGGTTGAGATCATTCAATCTATAGAGATAAAACGGAAAAAACAATATCTTTTGTATTTAACATATTTAACTGTTATTTGTTAATATTGAAAGTATCAAAATATTTTAATATTATGATCTTATGAATTTTTCATGGACAGAAAATTTATAAACGGCGCCACTGTCCACAGATATTACAAACCGAAATCAATACCTTTTAAACATGGGTCAAATCAATTATGAAAACTCCTCAGTGCAGATCCAGTCGCTAGCTCGTCGAGATTTTAATTAATAACTATTTAAAATGTTAACAATTTTATTATGAAGAATCAGACACTCTTAAATGTAGCCTATACAATGATATTCGGTGTGATACATAACCAAATAGCTATATACTCGGAGAGAATTCTTGGTAAATACAAAGAAAGCAATTTTAAAGTTGGTAGATTTATCACTGGTCACACCTTACTATCAAACAAATCCAGGAGAAATTTTACTACAATCTACATAGCCTCTATGTAGTTTTAAAAACGGGTCTTCGACAAGATACACCGCAAGCACTTGTTGAAAATTTCAGCAAAACTAACAAAGCAAAACTAACGAGATGGATACTCTAGATGAATCTAGAGCGACCGACAGAGTACAGGGACAATAATTAATAGGGGAATTTGAGATAAATCGATGATGTGCGATAAGGTAACAAACTCTGTACGGTTCTCTTTAGTCTGTTATTGGAAGAAAGGTGGGTTACGGAACAATTACTACAAATAGTGCCCAAATCTGTGAATACGCTGATGATATTGGCACCGTAGTTCATGATAGGAGGGAAAGCGAACAAGCCTTTGTAAATCTAAGTTCAGAAGCTAAAACGAGAGGTTTACAGAAAAATTAAGATAAACCTAAATATATGCATTGATCTAGAGTATTCAGGAATACCAACAGTCTTAACATAGTAGATGATCCGTTTAAAAGTGCTACGACTTTTTCATATCTAGGACCACTTACTACAGAAAATAACGGCTGTGTAGAAGGAATAAGATTCAGAATAATGAAAGGTAATAGATGCTATCATGCATACAAGGGTTTAGATTAGCAGCATTCTTAATAATAGTTGTAGGATTTGTTGAACCAAAATAAGACCGGTGGTAACACATGGGGATGAGGCCTAGACATTAACGAAGAATGATGAAGCGTAACTGAGAACCTTTGTATGGGAGAAATAGAGATAGATAGACCAAAAAGAAGTGCGGTTATAAGACATATAAAATCGCAATAGCTAACAATGATTAGGATATGTGATTAAGGATAGAAGAAGGGGCTTGGACGAAAGATTACTGAAGTTTATAGGGCAGAAGAACAAGACAAGACCTAAAAAGATGTCAGGAAGTGTTTGGGATAGATGGGAGTCAGGACTGGAGATAAAGAACGGGAGACAGAACAAAATTACATCTTTTAGTGAAGCAAACCAAAACTCACCAAGAGTTGTAGTGTCAACAAAGAAGAAGTTTTAAAATTAAACAATTATTCTGCATTAAAGAATCTTAAAAAGCCTAGAAACACATGAAGAAAGAAATGGTAATAGAATAAGTCCCCAATGAAAATACCGCACGTACCCGTGACAACAGATATATACTAATAATCAACGGTGATTTTTTCTTTATACGGAAAAACGGTAAAAGTTATATCAGTGTTTATATATTTTTTGTTACATATTATAGAATTCTGTGTAAAGTGAACGCAAAATAAACCCGCTATGATGAACAAAACGGAAGGTAGAGAGGTTCAAATCTAAGGCGAAGTCCAGAATGTTCTAGTTTCTACCATGTAACTTTTTCTATACATCGGACGACAAACGCGAGCTAACAAAGAATGAGCTAAACAAATGTCTCAATATCTTCTATGTTCCATTATGCTGCCAATTACTCCTGATGAAATTCGTCGGATGTAATAATCCAACTTGTTGCTTTTAGGTAATTTCCTTTGTATCATTGATCCAAAATTATTGCAGTGCTGCTAGAGAACTTATTAAGCAACAAGCTCTCATAACAAATGGAAAATTTTTTCGGCAATATAGCTTCTGATGTTATACATATATGACTAACAAGTGATTTTTAAATTACAGTAGGAAAACTGTGTATCATTTATTTTTTTCTTAATATTCATTACTTAATTTTTTTAATGCTCGACTTTGCTTTCTATCTTTTTCAGAAGAAATTTCTATTGTTGATATTGTAGTCATTATGTCATGCTTTAACAGAGGTACACACAAAACATTTTGCACACATTTTATATTTTATTTTATAACAGATACTCAATTTTCCAGATAAATTATTTGCAATACTCAACCAGTAGTACATGGCCGGCTTCAGTCAAGTATTTAATACCCATAAATTTACAGCTTTAGCACAGCTATAACACTTGAGTTATACACGTGTAAAAATGATCCTCATAGGAGTTAACTTCTGACAGGCTTTTGATTTCTTACTCCTGCACCGGTAACGGAACCGCAAGCGATACACACATAGTTCAGACATCTTATTTTATGGCATTTCTCACGCCGTTTATCGATATTTCAAACATCGGTGATATGTTAGCCACCGACTTCTTCTTCGCATCCTCCACGTCGTCCAGCTAGCGTCTTGTTCTAGGTTGGTACCGGTGGCGTTTAGTAAAATATAAAGAGCTCCGCGGTATCCTGTCGCTGTGGCGATATCTCGAAATGATTTATGTGGGCATGCTGTTGCTCTAATAAATCGCATTGAATTTTCGATCAGTCCAGTAGTTTAGTTAAACGATTTTGCTTTGTACCAGAGCCGAATTAAGGGTGCAAATTTGGCAGGTCACTTGTAAATATAGACGGATGGAATTTGTTTGTGCGCCGGGCTTCAGGCAATTGCATTTTGAAGTTCTCTTTCATGCATCGATGGTTATCTGCATAAACAGTTTTTTCATCCAACAAATTCAAAAGCAATTACACGTGACTTACATATATGGCTCTAATTGACCATAAACGTTAAAAATTATGAAATAGAATAGAAAATAATATTTTATAATAATAATAATATTAAAAACCAAGTTGAATGGTAAGAACACAGTGAGAGCCCTTAACATGCATGTAATCTCAACTCTATCTTACACATTTGGCGTTATTAAGTGGACGAAGACTGACATAGAGGATACAGAGAGAAAGACAATAACTACCTTGACTAAGTTTCGCGCTCATCACCTCAAGTCAGCCTTCGAAGGGCTTACGATCCTAAGAGCTTATAGTGGAAGAGGTCTGACTAATGTGTCATTCCTAATCCTCGAACAAATCTCCAGAAGTACTTCCTCAGAAAGCAGGAAACATCTCCCCTACATAGGGCAGTCACTTCGGCTCACGACGGTTATACTCCCTTGGACCTTACTACAGCTGTTCCATAGGACAACACGGCAAAGGCAGAAAAAGTTACCTCGCTATTCTCGGAAACTGAGAGGTTTATTATGGCCATATAAGATCAGGTACTTGCTACGACGAACTAACTACCTTAAGTAGATCATCAAGGATGCGAATGTAATCGACGGAAATGCCTCCGAGACCATCCAACACATTACTGCCGGATTTACAACTCTTGCACCCACTAAGTACCTGCACCGCCACAACTGTGTAGGACAAATTTTACATTTAAAACTTGCGCACCTTCACCATCTTAACGAAAATACCAGTAGAACAGAGAATGAGAACTACAGGCTTTATTTTATTGGGATAGAACAGTACTTACAATAGAACAGTACTTACAGACAGAACCTTGTCATCAAACCGACCAGATATTTTCTTGGTCAATAAGCTCCAGAAAAAGACCTTTCTGATTGACATTGCTATCCCGAATTTCAATAACATCCAGGAACCTGTTAGCGAAGTATGCTAATTTAGCTTATGAGATCAGGCAGCAATCTGCGCGATCTCGAGCGACCAGTAGTATACAAAAGGGCGTCTATGCAGTAGATGAAGGGTTCGGGTTTGAAGGGGAAAACGGAGAATTTAGTAATAGCACCGCAGGACAAAGCATTAAACACCTGATATCATCAGAGGATGGTCTTGAAACAATCTATTGTCAGCAAAAGTAAGACGGGGAAGCGGCCTAGCAGAAGAACATGTCAATCACCTGGTGGCGGAATGTATTAGGCTGACACCTTTGTAGTACTCTTATGGACACATCAGAGGGGCCACATATATCCACAGAGTCATGTGCAAGCATTTAGATATACCAGTACCGCAAAAATGTTAAGAATATACCCCCGATAAAGTTGTCAATACGAACGACGTCACAATAATGTGGGACTAGCCGATTATAACTGAGCTTTTGATGTTTTTGAGTTAATATGCTTTTAAATGAATTATGTCTAGATATTTAGTATGTGTGCATGGGAAAAATAATACTGTTAACACTATAGTCACGATTAAAACTAGTTCTTTTATTAGTAAATAATAAAACTTTGCATTTATTAATATCCAAGTTAAATATTTTTAAATCGTCGACAAAAAGTAGTTTACCATAATTAATTTGACTGCCCAAACCATTAATAAAAAGCATAAACAGTATGGGTCTAAGATTATAACCTTATAGAATACCAGAAGTGGCTACGGAAATCTTCGATCTGTAACCTTTATAGACATAATATTGGCCTCTGTCTAATAAATATGGTTTATTAGAGGGGAGCTAAACATGAAATATGGCCATCTTTTTTTATACCAAAGCATTTTAAATATTCAGGGCCGGTATTGTCATCTCCCATTAAATATATTCGACAATTTTTTTTTTCATATATAATAGTGATGTCCGCTAATTTTAATTATGATGAAAATCAATGTCCAAAAGACATAAAAATCATATTGAATTCTTTACTTAGTTAATTGGGTATAAAGTAAACCAAAACTAACTATGAATATACTTACTTAACGTTGTCAGCTTCACTATTTGAACTACATCACAGTTTTCGATTACTTCTAGATATGTGATTTCACATTTGTAAGTGGCCTCGTCGTTCACCTCCACCGAAGATATTTTCAGAAATGCCTCCACACTTCCTGACTTATATTCGACGTCCATCCTGAAAGAAAAATTATGAATTTAGTAAATCGCTTTTCATGACCAATCTTATTAAATAAATAAACGTTATGTTCCTTTACATGATACTGACGCAAAATCCTCATTATGCATGGAATAACAGTCCTTGCAGACAGCCTCTCCAGTAGAGAATAGTAAAGGAAGCTTTACCTCGCCTCAAGCCAAATTGCAGGATGACAATCCTCAATTATAGTCAAACGATACAAAAGATTAATTTGGTCTAAGATGCTATTAATTCCCTTAGACTACAAAGAGGAAACTTCATATACGTAGGTAACTAGCGAGGCATTTATTTGACAGCGGATCATACACATGTTTGTAGTACGTCCAAAATTAGTAGGTAATTGCATATTGCAAGTTGAATTTTAGTACAGTAATCATTAGTTCCCAAAACACACAGTTTAACTATAAAAAAATATAAAATTGAAAAGGTAATAACACGACACAGATGGATTTATTTCGCCTTAATTTAAAAGTTATTCGTGTTTCAACAACATTGGAGTGAGGTATTGATCATATAATTTTGAATGTTGAATGATCTTTTTTTTATTTCTACCAATTTGCGTGCACTGTAAACGTGAAAGTCTACACTCATCTAAAGGATGAACAGTAGTAATAAAATTATTCTTATTCTTACTATTTCGTAACACATATAACCCATGTATGCAATAAATGTAAAATTTGGTCAATAATTTTGCCCTAAAATCGATAAATATGTTCCTACGGAAAACGTCTGTCACCCTTCATATACTGTTACTGATATTACAGAAATTATTAAAATAAGTTTTAGGCATAAGACCAAGCCTACTGGAACATTCTGGGAATGGCGGAGGTTGACTATTTTTTTTCGATAACCCCTCATCATCTATCACAGCATCTCTTTAAAAGAGATTGAAGAAAAATCGTAGTTCCAGATACTGATTAATCGGGAGACTAGTTTAGTCACTGGCTCTCAGTCCAGTACTTCACGGATGGCTTCAAAACCCCCTGAAGGAACTGGAGCCGGAGTATGCAGTTGCAACTTAAGAATAACTTCAAGGTAAAAAATGTCTTTCAGGCTGAAATTCATGCTACTGAACTGTATGTAAGGAGACTTAAACAGAAGCTTCCTAGACATAGATCAATAAGAATAATATCAGACAGCTGAGCAGCTCTTGGATCCTAGTTGACTCTGGTCTGGATATCGGGCCAGTATATCATGGAAGGCAATGAAATGGCCTAGCCAGGGATGGAGCAGTATCGATATTTATTGGACTAGAAGTGCTTGGTCATTAGGCACTACTAGAACAACCATCTTGGTCATGAAAATACTCTAGTACTGGTAGGAACTACCAGGATTAGTTCATGCAAGCGAATTTTTTTATATCCTTTGAAATTAAGAACTAAAGAATTATGAGAGTCAAGCTGGTGACATTTAACAACTCTCATTGGCGTATATGCTGGCCACTGCAGATTAAATCACCACTTATACAGACTTGGAATAGCGGATAACGCTGAAAGCCGTCTGTGTTTGGAGAAGGATGAAACGGCAGAGCGCGTTCTATTTATTTGTCCCGCTGCAGAAGAACCAACTTCTCACTCTTTGGCATAATTTGGCGCCCTAGCAGATTTCAAGAAACCGTTACATAATTTGGCGCCCGAGCAGATTTCAAGAAACCGTTACATAATTTGGCGCCCGAGCAGATTTTGAGATTTTAGTTTATTCCAGATAGCCCAAAAAGAGACGTTCACGAATGAGAGAGAGATATAAAGACATTTCAAGGTAATTCATAGAGAAATGAAAGCATTCCAAATCAAGAGAGAAAACGAAAATGAAAAGGATTTTGTGGTAGCAATCCAGACTACTACAATTGTAACCCCAGAAGAGACACGATTCCAGATAGTACCGAAAATACGTTAAACGAACCAAATTCCAGACACAAATCCAGATTACTGCATTATAGACGATAGTTGTACAGTCACATATGGAGCAGTAATATATTTAAATTTATGTCCTGAGTCCCGAAAATACGTTAAACGAACCGATGTCGAAAAACAAATCCAGATTACTGCATTTTAGACGATAGCTGTACCGTCATATATGGAGCAGTAAAATAATTTAAATTTATCTCCAGAGTCCCGAAAATACGTTAAACGAACCGATGTTCAGAAACAAATCCAGATTACTGCATGATAAACGGAATCCTGTATCGCCATATATGGAGCAGTAATAATTTTATAGATCCCGAATTTTCCAACCCATGGAAACCCTGGATCCCGCAACCGCAACGAAACCAAATCCACTAAAACCAGAGTCATCCAAAATAAGTGATGAAGTCGGAAGTCCAAGTGCCAGACCTGCTGTCACCCTGCCTCCGACACCCGAAGCCAAAAGGCCGCCCCCAGTCCGAGACGCAACACCCAACCCTGATGCCATCCCCAGTCCGAGACGTACCGTACCCGATGCCATCCGCAGTCCGAGACGTACCGCCCCCGATGCCGTCACCAGTCCGAGACGCACCGTCCCCCCCAGTTCGAGACTTATCGTCCCAGATGCCGTCCCTGATGCCAACCCCGATGAGAATATTTAAAGTGATATCATAGGGAGGGTCAAAGGAAGAAATCTTCTGCGAAAGATCCTTCGGAACATGTGTAAAATAGCATGGTAGAATATTCTCTATCGAGATGGGGCCATATCCTTCTTATAGGGAGGTGGCCGGAAGTGTGTAAACGTCATGTTTTATGATATAAACTATGTCTTATAATTCTAGAGCTAAATTTTAGGTTTCAGACGAAGCACGCAAGAATGCGAAGATAATAAGGTATCGAAACTGCAATATAAAGTGTGTTTCTCAACTTCGAGTGAACTTTACGAGGATTAGGTGATATATTAATTTTATTTTAAAATATTTCCAAGATATTTTTAGTAAAATTACACATCCCCACAAAAAAAAAGTTCAAAGCAGCGAACCAGACCCATGTATTCCTATGTATTTTCGATCGCTTAATCCGAATCCGGGGTCAAAAAAAATCGTACACCCCCAAAATAATTAGCTAGAGCCAAAAAACACCCCTGAAATGGGGTAAAAAGAATATTAAGCTACGAGAATAGTTGTTACATCTTAATCAATCGAATTATACAAATTAAGGTTAAACAGCAGCGTACATACAATAGATATGAAACACACCCCCAGGGAGGGGCGAAAAATAGCCCACATATATAAAAACAATCGATCCAAAACAGCAATGACTGCTGAAAAAGCTCAAAATGTCTAAGTTTTGTTAAAGTGATAAGAAACTGGATCAGGTTCGACGTAATCTTCATAAACTGCCCCTATAGAGTTGAGAACAAC
Source organism: Rutpela maculata (assembly GCA_936432065.2). Taxonomy (NCBI): domain Eukaryota; kingdom Metazoa; phylum Arthropoda; class Insecta; order Coleoptera; family Cerambycidae; genus Rutpela; species Rutpela maculata. The sequence continues at coordinate 36,192,465 of OW386285.2, read as the reverse complement.
CATCCCCAAGTTTAAAGGACACGAGAAAAACAAGAAAAAACGTAAAATGCAACAGGATTTCTATTTTCATAGATGCTATGATTGGCTGAAATTGCGTAGTACTCTAAAATAGAACTAGAAATTTACGTACCATCAACATTATACAGTGTCAATCCTCAGAGGGTGCGAAAACTACCCCCTATGTAAGGTTTTACTATAAAAAGTTACAGTGACTTCTATAAAAATTCGAAACACCTGCGTTGTGTGGAAGAGAGAAGAAACTAGACTATGTTCGACGCTGTGCTTGGAAACCACCCCCACGGAGTTGAGAGACGCCACCCCTATAAAAAAAAACTACGGAAATGAAACGAATAAGCAACAGTATAGCTTTTTCGTTACATCTTGAATTACGGATTACGGTAGTTTACATCCTTTCTGGGGGTGTTACTTAATAACATTTATAGGACATGAGTTTCAAATTCTAAGTGTACAACACGATTTTTGCTAATAATAGCATCCATAAAAATGTAAATCCGGTTGTTTCTCTCTGTTTTCCAGCATCCTACATTGAAAACCACCCCGTGGGGGTGGTTTTCAAGCACATCGTCGAACAGAGTCTAGTTTCTTCTCTCTTCCACACAACGCAGGTGTTTAGAATTTTTATAGAAGTCACTGTAACTTTTTATAGTTAAATCTTACATAGGGGGTAGTTTTCACACCCTCTGAGTGTTGACAGTGTAGGATGTTGATGGTACGTAAGTTTCTGATTCTATTTTAGAGTACTACGCAATTCAGCCAATTATAGCATCCATGAAAATAGAAATCCTGTTGGATTTTACGTTTTTTCTTGTTTTTCTCATGTCCTTTGAAGTTAAGGGTGGTTGTTCCCAACCTTATAGGGGCAGTTTATGAAGATTACGTCGGACCTGATTAGTTTCTTAACACTTTTACAAAACTTAGACATTTCGAGCTTTTTCAGCAGTCATTGCTGTTTTGGATCGATTTTTTTATATATGGGGGCTAGTTTTCGCCCTTCCCTGGGGATGTGTTCCATATCTATTGTATGTACGCTGCTGTTTAACTTTAATTTGTATAATTCGATTGATTAAGATGTGACAACTATTCTCGTAGCTTAATATTCTTTTTACCCCATTTCAGGGGTGTTTTTTGGCACTAGCTAATGATTTTGGGGGTGTACGATTTCTTTTGACCCCGGATTCGGATTCAGCGACCGAAAATACATAGACATACATGGGTCTGGTTCGCTGCTTTGAACTTTATTTTTTTTTGTGGGGCTGTGTTATTAGGAAGTTGCGGTTGGGGGTTGTCGACTGCGAATATCAATTAAACACGATAACTAGACTTAAAATTTTTATTTGAAATTTGAAACGCATGTAAAATAGTACATAAACGTAAACACACCACATATAGCAGACAACTCTCAAATCCAATGCCAAGGCTGTCCGGAAGGAACTTATACATTTGAAAGAACGCAGACAACGTCCATTATACTTCGACATTGCCAGTGCCGGAGCTGAGAATCGAACCCAGTACATAATAGACAGTATGACCAGGCTTGCTCGCCATTAATACTCCTCAGCCCGTTGCGCTACCATGCCAGCATGATAGAATACTACCAGAAATTGGGCCATATAGAGAATATACCCCCAAAATATAATATTTTGTAATTTTTTTTCTTTCGCTTCCTAATTTGCGGGGACCAGTCTCAAAATATCCGTAAAATTTGTTGAAATGCTTTCAATGATTGATTAAATGGTATGTTGTTGAATAAATCAATCATAATCTACTAATTTTATTTCCAAAATTGGATTTTGTAGTATTTTAATTATATAATAGTATTAATCTTTTACCAGAACACAATTAAATAAGTCAACTAGTTGAATTAATCTCTGACAGTGGAAGGATAACATGTCAGGAACTTTACAAATTAATTTCATAGGTTTTGAAAGACAGAACTCGACAAAAACCAGTCGTGTACAAAAAGTCTGGAATATAGGTCAGCGTTAAAAGTTATCTTAATTTAAGTTTCTTTCAGGTTGACCCTACAAAAAATTTTACTGAAGCTTTTTCTGGCAATTACTGCCTTCTTTAATATTTTCTGTCTTTGCGAGGGACAGCAACCGAAATATAAATAAAAAGCATAATATATAAACGTTAATGTTAACGAGGCGTGACTTTCTTTAAATATTAATGTCGCTGTGGAGCTATATTATTTAAAAACCATATATAGCACTGAACATAGAAATAGAAAAGAAATAGAAATAGTTTATTGATGTTACAAACTTATAAAAGTTTTACACAAGTCAAATTAGTTAGATTCTAAATATACAAAAACATTGATAATAATTAATCGAAGATATTCAATTAGTGAACACAAATAAATCACGACACAGTTTTAACAAACAGGAATTAAAATAACAGTTAAGTTTTGCACTTTAAAATATTTTTAAAATTGGTAATAAAAATTTCATACAATTTCATTCGCAAAATCAGTCGAAAAAAATTCTTGAAAATTATAGAAATCTCCGTTTATAAGTAAACTTTTAACCTGGCCACAAAACTGTTTGTATGGTAAAGAAGTAATATGAAAAGGGAGTTTGTTAAAAAAAGAGGGACCAAAGTAGTTAACCCCATTTTTACTTTTTTCTAATCGTAGATATCTCAAAGATAACTTATTATTGAACCTTGTATCATGGTCATGTATATCCCTATGAACAACGTAATCATTTATGTTTTCTTTAACGTATATCAAGCATCTATAGATATAAAAAGAAGGAACTGTTAATATTCCATGTTCAGTGAATTTATATCTTACGTCATCTCTATATCCAAGACTTGAAATCGATCTTACAATACGTCTCTGTAAACTAAATATTCTATCTAAATGAGCTGTATGCCCCCAAGTTAGAATTGCATACGAAAAGGTACCTTGGAATAATGAAAAATAGGCTGTCCTAATAACATTTAAGGATACTTCCCCTATTAGATTGTTTATCATATAAACACAGTTTTTTTGAAACATAGTCCACATGTTGATCCCAACACAGTTTTGGATCAAGAACTACTCCTAAAAATTTTACATTACCTGGGTTTTCATACTTTTCAATAGAACGAGTAGAAAATACCATATTTGCTGTTTTGGTATCATTTAAACATAAGACGTTGGCCTGGAACCACTCAGAAGTAGTCGACTGTGTTTGCAGCATAATATTTTCCAACTCAATCAGGTTCTCATTATAATTTACTTTTGTAGCATCATCTGCATACAACACAAATTTAGCATTTGAAATATATTGTGGTAAATCATTGACATAGATCAAGAATATCAGGGGTTCAAGAACGGATCCCCGAGGTACTCCATGATTTATGCCCACTATTTTTGATGTCATACCGTTATAAGCAGTGACTTGATTTCTATTTTCAAAGTAACTTCTAAGTAGTTTTAGTGACCTTGGTTTTACTCCATATTTGTTCAATTTTCCTAATAATATATTATGCCGAACACAGTCGAATGCCTTCGAAAGGTCACAAAAAGTGCAGCCTGCGTAATTTTTATTTTCATATGCATCTGTGATGTAATTCAAGAGTAGACTTATAGCATCTGTTGTTGATTTCTTTGATCTGAAACCAAACTGCCCACTGAAACAGAGGTCATTCGTTTCAAAATAATTCATTAATTTTGTGTGTAGTAATTTTTCAAATATCTTTCCAAGAATGGGTATAATTGATATGGGTCGATAGTTTGACATATCATTTAACTCACCTTTCTTGAATATAGGGATAACTTTGGAAATTTTTAAGCAGCTGGGAAAAATTCCTTCCTTTATGCATTCGTTAAATAGTTTAGTGAGAGGGCCAATATAAGTGTACTCATGGCAAATTTTATGATTTAAATATTTATTTCATAATAATCTTTGCTTGTTTTATTTTTTATTGCGTTTATTGCTTCACTCAATTCAGTTGTAGTAATTTCGTTAAACTCAAACTCTATATTGTTTTTTATGTTACAAGCCTGAAGTAAACTAACTGGGTCAATATTAGATTTAGGAATATTACTAGTTATTTCATTTACGATATTTACAAAGAACAAATTTAGGTCATCAGAGCGAAATTCGTTAGAAAATTGTCCTCTCATTGTAAGACTACCCTCACGTTTGCTATTTATTACGTTCCATATACCTTTTGATATATTATTTGAACTTAAAATATATTTATCATTGGCGATCTTTTTAGTTTCTTTTATTTTACCTCTGTATAATTTACGATATGTTTTATATTGGTTAGTCAGATTATCATCGTTAGGATTTTGAATATACAGAGCTCTTAACAGATTTAAAGTTTCGCGCATGCATCGTAGATCATTATTGTACCAGTCAATTTTATATTTGTTTTGCTCAACTGTTTTTGATTTTAAAGGAAAAGCTTTCTTTATTTCGTCAACAAGTATAGACAAAAACCTTTCGAACTTTATGTTTACATTAATATTGTTTTCATCTACAAAATTCCAGTCGATGCTTTGCAGATTATTAAGTAACATATTTAGACCATCTGTGGTAAATTTTTTGAGTATTATTGTTTTGCATCGGAAATGAAATTTCAACTGACACCGCTTTATGATCGGATAAATACGTTTCATTAACATAGGCATTGATTTTTGATTGGTCAATATTTGTTATTATGTTGTCTAGTCAATTTTTAATACGCGTGTTTTCCTTTATAAGGGGTACTAACCCAAAGGAATTAAGAAAATCTTCAAACTCCAAATTTCTAGAATTTTGAGTATTAAAGTAAATGTTAAAATCTCCATTTATTATAATCCTCTTTTTTAATATCTTGAGATGATTAAATACATTTTCTAAAGTGTTTATAAACAGTCTAAATTTTTCAGAATTGTCGTTCACATTAGAACGATACACCGTCATAATAACAAGGTCCAACTGAACAACACAAATTGCTGCTAATTCGCAAACCATTTCAATTGAAAAAAGTTTAATCTCAGTTAATTCTGCAATTTGCATATTACTTTTTACCATTATTAGAACTCCTCCATGTATAAAGTTTTGTCTGCACAAATAAGAGGCCATTTTGTAGCCCTGTATATTTATTAATTCTGCTTCAACATTATTTGTTATCCAAGTTTCTGTAAAACAGATCATATCATAAGATAATTGATAGGAACTATTTAATTCCAACAAGTAAGTTTCAATTTCGCCTATTTTGTTTTTAATCGACTGAACATTCAAATGAAATATATTAAAACTATCTAAAAAATTTTTTTTTTTTGTCACAACTAAATCTATGCCACTGTCGCCTCTGGATTCGAGGCTATTTTCCGAAAATTTGTAAAGGTAAACCTTCTTACTGCAGCACCCTCCGGCCAGATACTTGCGTCGTAGACCTTGTCTACATGGATTAAAGGAAAAGATACTTTATACGAGGAAGTAGATACTTTTTTCTTTTTAAGTTCTTCAAATTCAAATTTGATTCCTGGGGCTGTTTCAGCAAGGCCATTAATTAATTCTTGAGGAGATGTTTCCGGATCAATTCTGAATACATGCAAGTAGCCCAATTTGGGTACCGTCTTAATATTATTTAAATTATTATTGGTCCCAATGACCAATCTTGGTTTTCTTTTTGTGTTTACATTTAACGAGGTCATCGACCTCGTAGTTGTTTTCACATGTGTTTCATTAGTAGAGCAACGATTTATTTGTTTTTCTACCTTATCTGTGGAGCTTTTTTTGTTACCACTTTTTACTACTTCTGACCACTTGCTTTTATTCACAGAAGTTTCTTGTAATATAGGAACGTCAAATTTATTAGCGGGTACATCTACAGATTTCTGTACCTTGTCATTTATGTTTTTAACTACTTGTGAGTTGTTACTGCCTGCACTAGTAGATGGCTCAGTTGTAATATTTTGTTTATTACTAACCTGGTTATAAACTGCATAATTTCGTTTAAGTAAATCAATGATTACTTCTCGGTCGAGAATACGTTTTTCAAGGTGATTCACTAGGTTTTTCAAATTTATATTCTCCTGTTGTTTGAATTGACACTGGTATTTGATTTTTACATACCATATTGTCACACTGAGTATCAGCTGATATATATTCATGTGAGTCTTGAAATTCTCCGTATTCGTTATGCACTTTACTTAATACACTATCTACATCACTTGCACATACACCTAAAGGTATTTTCTTGTTTAAAATTATGTCCACTAGTTCACATTTTTTAAATTTAGTTAGACATAGTATATAAAACTAAATTTTTAAATACCTTAATTCATAAATTAACCTAAGTTAGTATGAGACGATGTCAAATTTTGTAAAAGAAAATGATATAAAATACAGGACGACATATTAAATGAAAATAGTTAAATTGTTTGGAAATAATAAAAGTTTATTTGAAATTTGGCATCATGCCATGCCATGAGTCTAGATGATCGTTGTTCACAATATTCACTGATGCTCTTGATTATTCCAACAAAATTAATTTTAAAGCTTTTTTATTATTCCGGGTGGAAATGAAACATCGTAGTGATAATATTCGACAGTAGCTGTTAAGGGTTTTGATGATTTCATTTCATTCGTAATTATACTCTTCACAAATACGAAAACGAATAGTATATAGCATTTTTTTAGATGTAATTCACAATGATAAATAGTTCATTAAAATTCTGCAAAAATAAAACCAGAGTACATCTGCGGCTTGAGGTATTCATATAGAAATTCATTCTAATTTTTAATTTTATGGGTTATAAACTACACCTGCTCCACATCGTTGTTTGTGAGAGTTTTAAAGAAACTCATATTGTAATCACAAAAGTGTCAAGGTGGCATAAAATTAATATATGAATAGGAAATATCGCATAATTATAAAAGCAAAGGTTATGAATATAATAATATAACAAGCTAAAAACGTACTCTTCGCCAATTTACTGAGCTTTTTATATAATTTTTACACATTCTATAGGATACTCTTCGCAGTTTTCTTGTAAATAATGTTAGTTTTTGGGCATCCTAAATTTTGTGATACCATCTTTATTGTGAAAAAAATTAAATGAAAAAAAAATGAAAAAAAAATATCCAACCTGTGTGGGATTCGAACACACGATCTTAGGATTGCAAGGCAAAAGTTTATGGATATAACATTTCGCAAGATTTCTATTTAAGTACAAGCGACAAAAATTATGAGAATATATTTTTTTTAATATTAAATAATTAATAACTTTTTTATTTACTGATCGATTTTCTTCAAAAATAATAGGGTTCTTCCTCTATCTACCACTAACTTACTTTCCAAATTTCAATATAATTTTACTTTTCTTTCTTAAGTTATCGTGCTTACAAGAAACGTGACGGACGGACGGACGGACGGACGGACGGACGGACAGACAGACAGACGGACATTTTGAAAGTTGTTCAGAATTCGTTCACTAACACAATGATATGAAAATTTTTTCTCTACGAGCGATATTTACGATTTTAAAAATGTTCCGATCAAATACAATATACTCTTCGTTTTCGCGAAGAGTATAAGTAATAGGTAAACTTAATACATTAAGTAAATTATCTAATAAAACGTTGTTTCTGCATATTAACCATTTTACTATTTGCTGCTGCCTAAAGAGTGGAATATATGTGCATGTTTGCTATCAATAGTCGGGAATCTAAAGGGCCGAATTCGATCATGAGGTATGAAGTCGCAGGTATAAAATTTAAAAAATATGTATATTATCCAGAATTTTATGCCGAATTCGATTCCAGAGGGCGCGATGTCGGCCAAGATTGCGAAATTGCAAAAAAAGTAATAATTTCGAAAAAAATTTGGAACTTTAATATTGCATTATCTTTCGTTTACATTGAATTTACGAGCTTATTTATAAAGATTTTTTGATAATTCTTATATCAATCGAAAGCTTAATGTTTGTAGTTTCATACAAGTGTAATAGAGAGACATCATTTTCATTACAAACAACACTATGAATTGTTTAAACAATATGTGCTCGGAAAGTGTAGTGTAATTTTCGGCATCGAGGTACTTTTGTTATTATTGCAGATAGATGTGTAGTTATATGAGACGAAATACGTAGAATAGACCAATGAACATTTTTTGTTAAAACAATTTTTTAATTCACTGAATAATTTAGGAGATATGATTTTTTAAATGTAGGGCGCGCGGCCGTAGTCATAACTCATAATAATAAATATAAGCGCGGCCTCGGGTATGCGATTTTAGTCGCGAATGGCTAAGCTATCCACCGTCACTTTTTCAGCCAGATGTAGACAGTTTCTTTAGATATAGTATGCGTAAAGGCAATAAAGCTGATTTTTTTTCATTCCACAAAGGAATGCTTGAAAGAAAATTGGACTAAATTGAAGGTATTACTTCCTGAACCCGAACAAAAAACTGCTTATATAATTAATATGATGGCTTTTATTTAGCGTCAATTCAAAAATTGTACAACGTTTAAGGAGCTATTCGAAAAGTATGCAGATGTAATTATAGGTAGCAAACCCGTTGAATGTGATTTGATTGTTTTAGTGGGGGATAGATATGAGTCTAATGTAAATTACATCAAAGAAATGGGATGAATGCGACGCAGCAAATATACTCTGATGAGTCATGAATTTGAGATGCAGGATAATATTAAAATTCCGAATTGGAAACTTTTCCTTGCAAATAACAACAAAGCTCGTTTATTGAAGTACATTTCCGAAAAATTCTACACAGATCATAGTAGTCTACCTACTAACGTTTCTGTTATGATGACAGGGATGGCCGAAGATAGTGCCAGTACAACGATTTCCTCCATGAAACAAAGTAAAATTGTAACAGACTTACACTTTTCAAATCACAGCGGAGCAGACAGTAGAATATTTGCAATAGTTCAAATTTGAATTACAAAAAGGTAATAATACAAGCTACTGAATTTTTATGATGGCACTATACCTACTATGCTACTAGAATAAACATAAATGAGTTGTGGATACATAGATTCGATGTGTATATACGTATTCACTGCATAATACAAAAACTGTCGACTACGCAGAATATATCAGAAATTTATTTGGGCAATTTTTTTTATATGTACTTACGTCTTAAGTGGTCGCGATATAGTCAGTTTTCCTTTCAGAAAAGGAAGAATTTACGTATTCAAAACATGCCTCAAATATGCCAATGATCCTAAGTTACAGTCAATATTGAATTTCCCACTCGACAATTCATTTGATACTGCTGAATTTGAAACTCTGTACGATATTTCTTTAAAGTCTTATATGGTAGACCCTTTTTTCATTGGTAATTTGGACAATTTGCGAGCCCATTTATTTCACACTTGTAAATCGGATATTCGAAAGTTGCCACCAACTGAAGACTCATTTCACCAGCACATTCTTAGAGTTGCCTACCAGATAATTATTTGGAAGACAGCAAGTTGCATCAATCCAGTGCTTCCCAACCCTAAGGATTTTGGTTGGGTTTCGAAGGACAATATATTAGTACCAAGACTTATGACAAAAGTGTCCGTCCAAATGTAACGCCTGGAAACATATTTTGTAAATGCAAACAATTCTAAAATTGCATTGGAAACTGCAGTTGTGCTAAGGCCGGTTTGGCGTGCATAATAGGTTGTTTTTGTGAAGGCCGATGTCAAAGGTATTAGTTTAACTTTAACTTAGACTATAGTATTATTATATCAATACACTTAATTATAGCATTATAACATCAATCATATGTATAATGACTTACCTATAATACTCCAATTTTAGTTATATCCTATGTATTATGTACACAGAATTTACAATACATACAACCATTATTTTGTCTAGACGAAAAATATTTTAATTTCATTGTAGTTGTTCTTAAATTAAATACAAATAATTTGTGCTGTTTGTAAGCATTATTCATTGATCTGTACGAACTTTCATACGAAAGACGTTACAAAAATGTTGCCTATACCTTACAAAAACAGTGCCCGTCACAATAATCTTGCCAACTTACATTTTTCGAAATTCTCTACATTTCCTCCTGGTGTATATTATTAGATTTTTTTGTTTATTTTGTTAATTGTCCTCTGCTGTATAAGAATAAAATGTCAATTGTGTTGTGTTGTGATTTATATAACTGATAAATCAAATAAAACTTGTCATAGGTAGCAAAATTATTATGACGAGCACTGCACGTAATAATAAATACTTTTATTATAACAGCAGTGCCTCGAAATCATGTGTAAATAGCCTACAGACAAGACCGCGCGCGCGGTAGACCAAAACAATGCATGCAACATTCATTTTAAAAAAATCACATCCCCTAAATTATTCAGCGAATTAAAAAATTGTTTGAATAAAAAATGTTCGTTGGTCTTTTCTACGTATTTCGTCTCGAATAACTACACATTTATCTGCAATAATAACAAGAGTACCTCGATGCCGAAAATTACACTACTCTTTCCGAGCACATATTGTTTAAACAATTTATAGTGTTGTTTATAATGAAAATAATGTCTCTCTATTACACTTGTATGAAACTACAAACATTAAAGTTTCGATTGATATAAGAATTATTAACAAATCTTTATAAATAAGCTCGTAAATGCAATGTAAACGAAAGATAATGAAATATTTAAGTTCCCAATTTTTTCCGAAATTATTTATTTATTTTTTTTGCAATTTCGCAATCTTGGCCGACATCGCGCCCTCTGGAATCGGATTCTGCATAAAATTCTGGATAATATCCACATTTTTTCAATTTTATACCCGCGAGTTCAGGGTTCGGCATTTTAGACGCGTCTTTTTGGATGCTAGATTCCTTACTACAATATGATAAATTATTTCTGTCTACTTCCACTCGTCTACTGAAAATTAGTCCAGAAGAATAATGTTATGCAGCAATATTTTACGCCATACCACTACAAAGTATTTTTTGATCACTTTTACATAACGTGAAGTTTTTGTGATTTTTCAATTTATCTTCAATACTTTTTGGCTAGGACTAAACGTTTTCGAGATATAAGCGAAGACCCAAAACTCGGGACCTTCTTCGTGCCCCTCTGCATCCCCTCCCTTACTATGTTCAGTGACTTTTAGTAACACAACCACAACCACAAACACAACCTTGAAGTCAAAAATTAGGATCTCACCATTTCCCACTAGACCCCTTTTATTGCCAGAGGACTAATTTTAAAATAAACTGTAGCATTTTTCATATATGTATGTTTGATCATATAAATGTCAAATACCCAAATCTGTATCTTCATGTTCAGAATCGGCATCGCTTCACCAGACTCCCTCTATAGGCAGGAAAATGGCAGGGGGTAACGTCTAATTTCAACTTTCACTCATTTCGTAATTGTCTTATTAAAGACACCTTAACAATTTTAATTTTAAAGTAAAATTGATATATCATGTAAGTTCATTCGAATCTGTGAAACATACTGTATACTACAGTTCCAATATCTTGTACATTTACCTTTTTTCATGTGCTTAAACAAATACGTTAGTAACATTTTGCTCCATAAAACAAAGTTTATATATCGGTTTATATTAAGTGTGACTGTTCACAAGCCTCTGGTGATCACCCTAGGTGAGTAAGTAAGTATTCTACCATATAATTTTACATATGTACCAAATTTGAAATAACAATTTTAAGTCTAACAGAGCTACATCTATTACCATTTCTAAATTCATTTAATTATTTAATAAGGAACACGTACATACAAACTTTCTTTATCAGATATTCGAATTTAGCTTGTTTTGTACTCTAATTAATAAACAATTTTCTCCGGTTTATAACCTAGTTAATTAAATCAATAATAATAATAATATGTTTTGAGAATAAGGGACCAAAATACATATAACACAACAAACAGAAAATAAATTTAATATCCTCTATCTATCAAATAATTTCGACATGACTCACCGGCAAAACGTTATACCTTTCCGTCGTTTTACCCGTGTCTCTGTGAGGTTAACGGTGGATGGCCACGCTGCACGTGTCTAAGCATATATTCCGTTGTGTTTACGATTCTGAGCTGAAACTGTATCAAGGGGCCTCAATTCCGATTTATTGCAGCAAACTTTTGGTTTCCAATAATCGTAAATTGTTCTATAAATTCCACATGTGGACACCGGTACAAAAAATGTCTGCTTTTAACAACAAGTTCTATTAATGTATCGTCAGAATAGTTCGTGAACCATTTACTAACGAAGATATATTGGTAATTCGAAAGAGTTTTTAGCAAGAACGAGCGGAATGATCTTTTATTGGAAATGGTAATCAGAGCTCTCTTCCTCGATGTGCTTTATTTTGTACGAGTTGCTATACAAAGCTCTAACCAGGGTGATTTATTGATTAGCAATTGTTGATGTACTATATGTTTATTTAGGATTCCATTATCATAAATAATACGTTTATTTTATCCTCTAGCGTAAAATAAACTATGTATATACAACAAACAAACATTTTCCTATTAAGAACCACTAACGCACTGGACTGCGTTTAGAATTGTTCTTTTTTAATAAATAAATAAATAAATAAATAAATACATAATTTATTCATCCTGTAAGACCATACAAATTTGGTATAGGACAAGTCAAGTCACTATATCACGAATGAATACAAATACATAGAATAAAATTACATAAGTATATAAAACCAAACGAACATACGTACAAATAAATAAAAATTACAAATATTGTCCTGACAGTACAAACTTTCAGTAGTTTAAGTATTCAGTTACACTATAAAATGATTCTTGTATTAAAAAATCTGTTACATGCTTTTTAAAACTATTAATATTTTTTACACGTTTGAGATGTTCTGGTAACTTGTTATAGATATGTATACCCATATATACAGGATTTCTTTCAAATACAGACAAGTTATGGCATGGTGTACATAGATTCTCTGCGCCTCTAGTATCATAAGTGTGATAACTGTTATTTTTAATAAACATTTCCTTATTTTTCTTCACAAAAAGTAATATTTCTAATATGTATATACATGCTAATGTAAGGATTTTTAATTCTCTGAATAATTTTTTGCAAGGTGAGAAGCATGACACTCCCGAAATAGATCGAACTGCTCTTTTTTGCAACCTAAAAACTCTAATACTGTGGTGGGAACAACCCCAAAATATTATAACATATTTAATTCTTGAAAAGAATTGAGCATAGTAGTAAGATATCATAACTTTTTTATTTGTTAATTCTCTCAATCTATACAATGCATAAGTTACTGGATATAGTTTTTTACATAATACATCAATATGCGTTTCCCATTCTAAATTATTCTCTAAGTGTACTCCTAAAAATTTTACTTCGTTTACTTGTGCTATTGATTTTCCATTATGTTTTAATAAAAATGACTGATTCATTACTTTGGACCGAGGCGTAAAGTTTATAAAAAGTGTTTTGTCTATATTTAAGAATAATTTATACTTATTGAACCATAAAGTAAATTTGTTAAGCAGCATTTGAGTATTTTCTATAACATTGGATATATAATCACTAGAACATAAGACGCTGTTGTCATCGGCAAACATCACCAAGTTTCCATCAGATATATTTGGCAGATCATTTACAAATAATAGAAACAACAAAGGCCCAAGCACAGACCCTTGTGGCACTCCATATTCAATGTTTAGTTGATCAGATCTAATTTTATCAATTTCTACTAACTGAGACCTTCCTGCCAGATATGATCCTATTAAATCATTGATTTTGCCTCTCATACCATACACAGCTAGTTTTGCAAGAAGTATTTCATGATCAACTAAATCAAAGGCTTTACTCAAGTCCATAAACAATCCAACACTTTTTTTATTATTGTCAAGGTTTTCATACAGCGTATTTAGGAAATCAAATATTGCAGTCTGTGTAGATCTTTTTTGTCTAAATCCATGTTGCGCAGAATGAAAAATATCATATTTAGTAAGGAAACTTATTATTCTAGAAGATATTACTCGTTCAATAATTTTGGACAACGTAGATAACAATGAAATTGGCCTGTAATTTTCCACTTTGGAAGTATCTCCTTTTTTATGAATTGGTACAACTTTTGCTACTTTTAAAATGTCTGGGAATGTACCTTCCAACAACATCATATTCACTAAATAAGTCAGAGGAGCTGAAATATGATAGACACAGTGTTTTATTATGTTAGCGCTAATGTCATCCACACCTACAGAATTCGAGTTTTTTAAGCTGATTATTATATTAAACAGTTCTGCTTCACTAACTGGATCAATGAACATAGTTGGAATATGCATATTATTATTAGGCTCGACAAATTCAATATTATCAGGTATTTTACAATGAAGTTTTCCTGGCATCTCAGTAAAATATAGGTTAAGAGTATAATCTGCGGTCAGTGAAATGAAGAAACGAATTATTCGGCTTATTTTTGAAGATAGAAACTTCAAATTTTGTACGTATTTATTAAAATATATATTCTAGTTCGTCACGTTTTTATTTTTTTGTTTTAGTCAAAAACACGTGATCAACGAAAAAATGGACGTCGAAAAATTGGAATTTACAAAAAACGAAATCGTGACGACCTAGATAGTCCATAATTAATTACGTGGATAAAATATAACCTCTTAATTTTCAAACATAGATTCAATAAATAGTTTCCAATTTTGCCGTCAATAGATGGCACTCGCCTCGGCATTCGCATAGCTTTACACGCTCTCAGACTTTAGGGAGGAACTTGTTGTCATGGAGACCTGACGCGAATGAATGCTTGCCAGGGAAGCATTTAGGAGTTCTGGTAATATCTTAAATTTATTTATAAATTATTTTATCTTACAGGAATTACTTAATAGATGAAATTCTTGAAAATGTTAATACATAAATAAAAGGTGCCAAATAGAGAGGACCGTTTTGTATAAACACTCCTACAAATTTTATTATGAAAATTTGAATGCGGTTTTTAGTTAGGTCAGAAATCAATTTATTCGAAATTATTACCAAGCAAAATGTACAGGGTGTCCCTGTCAACGCGCTATGCTGGGTTTTCTCGGTAGTTTCTGAGATAAGTTTATGGTTCAAAATCCAATCTGACGTAGGTTTTCCGAGGAATCTCATACTGCTAAGATATTTAGGAATCCAAAATGACGGACGAATTTCGTCATCTACGATCCTATTCGACTGAAAATCGATATCTGGGGGTTTTCGAGGATGCGGTTAACGAATTTTTGGTCAAAATTTAGGAATCCAAGATGGCGGACGAATTTCGTCATCTATGGACCTATTCGACTGAAAATCGATATCTGGGGGTTTTCGGGGATGCGGATTATGAATTTTTGATCAAAATTTAGGACTCCAAGATGGCGGACGAATTTCGTCATCTATGGTCCTATTTGACTAAAAATCGATATCGGAGGGTTTTCGGGGATGCGGGTTACGAATTTTTGGTCAAAATTTAGGAATCCAAGATGGCGGACGAATTTCGTCATCTATGGACCTATTCGACTGAAAATCGGTATCTGGGGGTTTTCGGGGATGCGGGTTATGAATTTTTGATCAAAATTTAGGACTCCAAGATGGCGGACGAATTTCGTCATCAATGGTCCTATTTGACTAAAAATCGATATCGGAGGGTTTTCGGGGATGCGGGTTACGAACTTTTGGTCAAAATTTAGGAATCTAAGATGGCGGACGAATTTCGCGATCTATAGTCCTATTCGACTGAAAATCGATATCTGGGGGGTTTCGGGGATGCGGGTTACGAATTTTTGATCAAAATTTAGGACTCCAAGATGGCGGACGAATTTCGTCATCTATGGTCCTATTTGGCTGAAAATCGATATCTGGGGGTTTTCGGGGATGCGGGTTACGAATTTTTGATAAAAATTTAGGACTCCAAGATGGCGGACGAATTTCGTCATCTATGGTCCTATTTGGCTGAAAATCGATGTCTGGGGGTTTTCGGGGATGCGGGTTACGAATTTTTGGTCAAAATTTAGGAAACCAAGATGGCGGATGAATTTTGTCATCTGTGATCCTATTCGAATGAAAATCGATATCTGGGGATTTTCGGGATGCGGGTTACGAATTTTTGGTAAAAATTTAGGAATCCAAGACAGCGGACGAATTATAACTATATTTTGACCCCCCTTTATTTATGTTATTATTGGAGACAAAAAAAAGTTTCGTATAAGAGTTGTAAGGTTGTATACATATTTTTTTAAATGCAATTAAAAAACAATTGCTTGGATATGTCACGTGATATAACAATGAAGGTTGCTTTTTAAATGAAAAACCCTGTATATTTTTACATATTCTTTTAGATCCTTTATCCCCGATTTCAAACATATAAGGATCTAGCTGTAATATTTTTTGATATATCGGACATTAAATATGCTCCAAACATGCATATAGGTATTTTAGGGTTTCTGACGGAGCGCAGTCAGTGGCGGATTTAGGGGAGGGGGCTATAGGGTAAAATCCAAGCGCGGCAATTTTTTTGAAAAACACCAAAGACACAAAAACAAAAAAATATTATTATTAATATGTTCTATCAGAACATGTTTAATTTATATGAGAACGTGTTTTTTATAATAACTAGACTAAAGTTCCTTATTATAGTCAACAGTACAGGGTGGTTGTGCAAACGTTAGAACCTCATTTAACTTCTTTATTTTTGGAGTTACGTAAATACGTTCAAAAATAAAAGTTATGAGATATCACATGTATTTTCCAAACATCATTTCAGCAAAACAATTCAAACAAGTCGAATTTCGGAGATATGAGCTTTACCTTGGTTTTACTTCCACATCCAGTGGAAGTATAGTAACGACAAAAAAATTTTTTAAAACTTTTATTGTTCAAATAGGCTCAGAATGTCATGAAACGTCGAGATTTTAAGTTTGAGCGAAAAAAAAATTTCTGTCTGTCGGTCTGTAACTTTTTTGTGCGCACGTTTACTCTGTAACCGTTTAAGATATTGACTTGAAATTTGGTACACAAATGTACTTTAACGAGATCTGGAACTAGATTATATTTTCATTTTGTTCCGTCAGAGGGTTGGGGGGTAAATTGGGGTAAATTTGGGGTAACCAGCTAAATCAAGCAGCTAATAGTCCAGAAAATTGGTATTTAGTATATACAAGAGAAGCTAAGGTCTCAAAAAATGTTTGGCATTAGCCACCCCCACCCCATTACTAAATTTTTTCGTTGTGAATGAGTTGGATCGAAAATCTGGATGCGGAAGTAGTGATTCCTTGGGCAGCGGTTTTTTTAAATAGAACACCCCCATATATTTTTACACCATTTGAAAGGCCATAGAAAAATCTTTTCAATGATATATGACCCAGTATTTTTCTTAAAAACTATAGTAGATATTAAGTTTTATATTTTCTTACATTAAGTCATGGTAGTCCGAAAAATATATACAGTCTGTTTCACTTTTTAAATTTTTTTTCCGATTTGAATCTAATTTTACTTATGGAACAAATTAGGATCTACTTATTACCAGAAAAAAATTCACGTCCTACAAATGCAAAGCCACCTGCGGTACCAAAATATGCGGATAAAATCAAAAATCATATTAGGCATATTTTTTATTGGAAAATTTTGTTAATGAAAGAATTGTTCAGAAAACTTAAGTCCAAAATTTAATAAAAAGAAATATATAAATTTTTATTAAAATAATGTCTAAGTCCGAAAATATCATTTGAATGGGTTTTTTCGTTTAGAAAACTGTACTATGACAATTTTGTTTGAAATTAAACCCAAGCTGCAGGTAGTTGTAAAACAGTTTTTTTTTAAATACCTAATTATTTTCAAAATTTTTTAAATTTCAAGTTTTTCATTTTTTAATTTTGATTAAATTTTGGCCATTTTGGACAATTCTGAACAAGTTTTATTAACAAAATTTTCCGATAAAAAAATGCCTAATATGATTTTCCGATTTTCTCCACATATTTTGGTACCGCAGGTGGCTTTGGTACCGTAGGAGGCGAATGTTTTTCTGATCATAAGTAGATACTAGTTTGTTCTATACTTAAGTAAAATGCGATTCAAATCGGAAAAAAAATAAAGTTATTGGGGTGTTACCATTTCAAGTGAAACACACTGTATCAATTATTGAAATTCTCCATTTTATTTAAAATAAAGTGAAATTAGACAGAACTAACATATTGTTTATTTTAATTTACATACTTTTGTTTTCCATGGCTAATTTGATAAATTGTAAATTTATAGTAAATTAGACAAAATTTGTTTAAGATAAGTACCATGTATTATATTATAAATACAAAGCTTTTTTTATGGCGTTTCAAATGGTACATATATGGAGTGTTCCTTTAAAAAAAAGCAAAGTAAAGTTCATATCTCCGAAATGCGACTTTCAATAGGCATGTCCACAAAATTTTAATTTCAATTGGGAATGATAGAATTATCGATATTGTACACTAATTTAACAATAAAAAAAACCGCTGCCCAACTTCCACATCCAGATTTTCTATCCAAGTCACTCACAACGAAAAAATGTTGTATGTGGAAATAATTGTTTAATAATATAATATTTGAAATTCTCTACCTCAAAAACCCATAAAACGATACCCCACATCGGTAATAGGGTGAGGGTGGTGATAGAGGGTGGTAGTGGGGGTGGATAAGGTAAAAAAATATTTTGAGGTTTCTAGTTCTTGTACACACACTAAATTAAATTTTTTTTCATCCCCTTTAATAATGGGGTGGGGGCTAATGTCAAAATTTTTTTTGAGACCTTAGCTTCTCTTGTATATAGTAAATACCAATTTTATGAACTCTTACCTGCTTGATTTACCTATTTACCCCAAATTTACCCCAATTTACCCCCAACTCTTCGACGGAACAGGATGAAAATATAATCTAGTTCTAGATCTCGTTAAAGTACATAAGTGTACTAAATTTCAAGTCAGTATCTCAAACGGTTCCAGAGTAAACGTGCGCACAAAAAAAAAGTTAGACAGACAGACAAAATTTTTTTTGCTCAAACTTAAAATCTCGACGTTTCATGACATTCTAAGCCTATTTGAACAATAAAAATTTAAAAAAAATTTTTTTGTCGTTACTATACTTCCACTGGATGTTGAAGTAATATATGTATCCTTATTTTGCCAGTTATTCGTAATAGGCATCACCCCAACATAACGAGGATTTTTGGTAATTTTTCAATAAAAATTCTTGGCCTATGAAGTAAAAAAATATTTTGAGGTTTTTGGTTCTTGTACATACACTAAATCACACTTTTTTTTCGTCCCCTTAAAAAGTGGGGTAGGGGTGGTAATGGGGGTAGCTAATGTCAAAAATTTTTTCGAGACCCTAGCTTCTCTTATATATACTAAATACCAATTTTACGGACTCCTACCTGCTTGATTTACCTGTTTACCTCCCCATTTACCCCAATTTACAACCCAACCCTTCGATGGAATAAGATGAAAATATAATCTAGTTCCAGATCCCGTTACAGTACATAAGTGTACCAAATTTCAAGTCAATATCTTAAACGGTTCCAGAGTAATCGTGCGCACAAAATAGTTAGACAGACAGGCAGAATTTTTTTTTCGCTCAAACTTAAAATGTCGACCTTTCATGACAGTCTAAGCCTATTTGAACAATAAAAATTTTCAAAAATTTTTTTTGTTACTATACTACCACTGGATGTGGAAGTAATCAATATTCTATTTTCAAGAAAAAGAACGCCATTGCCATGTAAACCGGAAGTGATATTTAAAATTTACATGCCTTTTTTTACTTTCCTTTAATGCTTTAATAGTCAATTAAGAACATAAATAATCCGATCAATTCTTCTTTGATGTTCAATTATATGTTTCTTAGCGGCATAGATTCCCCGAAAAAAAAAAAAAATACTTATCTCAAAAACTACCGAGAAAATCGGACATAACACGTTAACTAGGACACCCTGTACACTGTAAATATACATTATGTACCTACAGATAGTTTTTTCTTTTAATTAAAAACCACTGCCTAAGGAATCACTACAACCGCATTCAGTTTTCCTACTCAAATTACTTTAAATAAAAATTCTTGTGCACCCAACGCGAAATTCGACTCTGTACGACAGAAATATATTTGAACTATTTCTCTTATATATTACACAATATGTTATTCTCCGCCTTTTTACTTGGTCGGCATATTTCATTGGTCAAAGGTGCACGCCCACCCGTATATACCTTTTTCATATATATCAATGAAAATATGTTTTGTCTTACCGTAGATTGTCCTCTTAAAGTGGGACGCAATTTCCTTGGTATCATATATGTTTTTGTCTTCTGTTTTAATTTCTTTAATACTATTATGATTTTTGTTCTTATTTTGAATTGTATTGTTAATGATATTCCATGCTGCTTTAGATTTATTTTCTGCTTTAAAATAAAGATTATCGTTATACATTTTCTTTGCTGCTTTGAGTACCACCCTGTAGATACGTTTATACTCTTTATAAAGTTTTATATCATTAGAATCACTAGTAAATATCATTTTATTATAGAGCTCTTTTAGTTTTCGACTGGAGATGCTAATACCTCTCGTAATCCACGGTTTTTTATTATTATTTTTTGGACACAGATTTTTGAGTGGGAAAGCAACGTCAATGTAATGTCTTAATATATTAACAAATACTTCAAATCCATTATTAACACATTTACTACTATATACATGCCATTTTTCCTTGGTTATATAGGACAAAAACGTATCATAATTATATTTACTAAGTGATCTCGTAGTGATATAATTTTTTTCAACATTGCTCTCAATATCAACATTAAACTCTAATATTTGAGCAGAGTGGTCTGATAATGCATTATGCACTACATTACACTTTATATCAGTAAAATTTAAATTAGTACACATGTAATCAATGCTTGTTGCAGAGTTTTTGTAGATCCTTGTTGGTTGATTTATCAGTGTATCAATATTATAAGAATAAAGCAAATCTTGTAATTCTTTGGATGCATTTATCTTCAATACGTTATCTGAATTTAGTTTGTCAATATTTAGATCACCACATAATATTATTTCGGTTTTACTGTTGGTACACAAAAATTTCAGAATTTTGTCTAATTCCTTGAAAAATAATTTCAAATTGTTGTCAATTGGGGATCTATATATTGATATTATCTTAATTATTGACTGAGACAAAGTAATTTCTATTCCACACACTTCAATTATCTTTTCTTTGCAATATTTTTTTAGGCATTCGATTTCTTTGATATTATCTTTCAAACTATTTTGACAAAAGATAGCGGTACCACCATTTTTAAACACAGATCTACAGAACATACTACATAAACTATAACCATTAATATTTAAACTGTTAATTTCATATTCATTTAGCCAATGCTCGGAAGTGCAAACAATATTAATATTATTCGAATTCAACAAAACTTCTAGGTGCTCGATTTTGTTTCTAATGCATTGTAAATTTTGATGCATAACTTTAAACTTATTATTTTTAAGACTTGTTTTGTTTAATTGCTATTGATTAGTGTCTGTAACTATTTTTATTTTTCTTTTTGATGCTTCTATTTTCCTTAAATAAACTGGGCAAGTGGTGTCAAATATAGTATGATCTGTTCTTAAATTTAGTTTTAACTTATCATTAGCTTCTATACAGTTACAACAGTTATATATATCACTTACACAATTTTCAGTTTTATGATCCTTGCTGGCACATTTAAGACATCTTTCTTCTCTTTGACATTCACTCGCTTTATGATCATAGTCACCACACTTAAAACACCTAAAAACAGGAACATACTCAAAAACGCGACATATGGACCACCCCATGCTCAGCTTTCCTTGATTTAAGATTTTATAGGATGTGAGTGGATCACATTCTACAATCGCCATATACTTTGATTTCATTTTTCTTACTACTTTAACATCAAGTAAAATATCATCATGATCCAGAAACGTTTTGTTTTACGATTATATCTTCCAGTACTTCTTTATCTAAGGTCTCCTCTAAGTCAACAATTTTAATTCTAGGATTTTTTTGTTCAGGTGTTTTAATTTCATAAGTTTTTTTTAACTTTTTTTCAGCTGCACTCTTTATTTTTTCAACCTCCTCCTTACTTTTGCATTTTAATAGCACTCCCCCCTCTCTGGTGTTCCTAATTTGTGTTATTCCAACTTCTAATTTTGCAGGATTTAAAGCTTTACGTATTACTTCTTTAGTGACTTTGCTTTCCTGTTTTGCCTTGGGTTTTATAACTACCACTTCTCCCGCTGCTTCAGCATAACTTTTTTCCTTCATGGTTTTGTGGTTTTCTTTTCGCTCAGAGCTTATTAACATATTACCAAAATCTTCTAATTTTTCTTTGACCGCACTTTTAAGGTCATCCATTTCCTTTTTCATATTAATAGTTGAATCGAGATAACAAATACAAAAGTCGCAAAACCATTTAATATTAGCATTTTTTCTAATTACATGAGCTTCATCTGTATTTAAATTTACACACTCTGGGTGGAACTTTTTTTTACAGAGTCCGTCACATTGCATTAAATTTTGTTTAATTCTTCCCTTACATTTTCCACATTCATCGGCCATCGTACGGTTTACGTATTTAATTTAAATAGTTGATTGTATGGAATATAGTGGAAATTTTATCGATGCTGTAAAACCGGTCTTGCTTCATTAGAAATAGCTGAACATATATAATTGTCCATTGTACCATTTTGGGACACGCGATAATTACTAATAATGACCTCGCACCAAATTCTATAGGGATATATATCACCAATATCTTACTTATCCGTTAACAGATTTCAATTATCAATATATCATTGTAAATCGACACTACAAGCTGAAAAATCTAATCTTACCACATTAAACTCAAATATGATTTTAAAAACTGCAATATAGAGTGAAAGGCATATTATAACAACACGAGTTATTTTTCCATTTGCCTCGTTCTAAATCAGGTAATATTGCTGCAAAGGCTTCGTCGTTATTGACTCAAAGGTACCTCATTTGCCTGAGTTCAATCCTATCCGTAATGGTAAAATCTTCAGGGAGGTATAATAAAACTAATAACGCTTTCCAGTGAACAACACTGAGTGCACATCATGCACGTGCAAATAACGACCTATACTCTGCTCTGGTGTAGTGCCACTGACTCATTGAAACGTAGGTTATGTACCACATTACGACATTACTGATAAAATTCTGAATTTTTGGTATAGTAACCTGTTCTTTCATTGTGCTGGCTACTATAATCTCGTTTCTACCTATTATTCGAGGAACTTCAAAAATTCATTGATTATAGTAAATTTTCTTATTCTTTCTAGATTAATTATACGCCCCATATTGCCCTCCACGATTGCATGAGCTGCCAGAGCTTGTGCAAAAAATATGCACATTGCACGAAAATAATTTTAACAGTTGAATGTAAGAAACTGCCAAAGTGCGAATTCAGTTTCATAGAGTGCAGTCACTGGAAAATGCTATAAGGCAAGTTGTGGAGTTCCACAAGGGTCTGTTGTTAGCCCAGTTATTTTTCTTCTGTACACTAATGACTTGGTAACTATCAAAACACCGGAAAAAATTACACTTTTGGTGCATGATGCCATCATTTTGTGGCATGATAGGAATTTGAAGGATATTGCTATCCTACACGATATTGTAATTGTCTTGAAAATATATTCATAAATTTCTCACAAAATATCTGCAAAACTGTTACCGTGGATCCAAAACTATCTGACCATTTGGGTATTCGCTTAAATGTACAAGATTCTAAACTTTCAACTTCGTCCAAAACAATCAACTTTAGACCTGTTACCGAAATCGGTCTTTTTAAATTAAATCAACACTTAAATTCCGTAGACTGGAGTTTTGTAAATAAATCATCACTAGACCCTGAACATAAATTTGAAGTCTTTTTAAACATAAGTACTAGCGCGATAGAGATAAACTTGACAGAAAAATCAAAAATTGTATCAGATAATAGAAGAACTTCAGTTAATTGGTTTTCTGACCATTTAACGCAAATAAGAGAGACATTACATTTTTTGCAAGATCTCTACAAACTAAATCCAACACCTAATTTAAAATCTTTACTGAATATTAAAAAAGCACACTATAAATCCGAGTTAAGGAAGGCTAAAATTGATGCTCATGACAAATACATTTCCCAAAGTAATAACCGAAATAAAGCAATGTGGAATGTCATTAAAAATAATAAATCGCGAAGAAATATATGCTCAGATTCTGCTGTTATTAATTCTGAGGATCTCAACAATTATTTTGGGACGATTGCCGAAAAGACAATAAATGTATTACCCCCGTCAAACAAAAACTTTGAAGACTACTTACTTAACACTAACATAGGTGGACATAGTACTGAATTTAGTTTCACCGAAGTCTCGTATGTGCAGATCCTGATATACTAAACAACTTAAAAAAGACTGATAGTAAAGACGCTCATGATATAAACCTGAAAATCCTCAATTCTATTAAGCACATTATATACATTCCATTAACCAACCTTGTAAATCAATGTATTAGAAATAATATATTTCCGAAAATTCTCAAAATATCAAAAGTTATTCCTATTCACAAACAAGGCGACATTGATGATCTTGCCAATTATAGGCCAATATCCATAATACCTTTTTTTTTGCAAAAATTTTTGAAACCGTGTTAAAATTGCAAATGACATCTTATTTTGAGAATTTTAATTTGTTTAACAATCACCAGTTTGGGTTCAGAGCTAAAATGTCCACTACTTTAGCTATAAATACACTAACGGATATGATAAATGGGGGTTTCGAAGGAAACGAAATTTTGTATGTTCAGTTTTTAGATTTAAGTAAGGCGTTCGACTGCGTCTCTCTCTAAGAAAGTTACTTTTTTACAAATTTTCTATTACCAGCCAGAAATTACTAACATCATACCTTCAAGATAGATCTGTTTGTTAACTATAGAGGCACGAATTCCAAACATATAAACGTAAAATATGGTGTACCCCAGGGCTCTATTTTAGGCCCAACTCTTTTCCTTATTTTTATTAACGACTTGCCATACAATACCGTCTCAGCAAGATCTGTCCTTTTTGCGGACGACACCACCTTAATATATAGTAATAATGATACTACCAGATTGCTCTCAAATGTACGAGATACTCAATCCATTGTTCAAGACTGGTTTTTAGCAAATAACTTAAAGTTAAATGAAAACAAAACGGAAACGATGATTTTTAGTTTAAGACAACACACATTAGATAACATGATATCCACGGATTGTGTTAAATTTCTAGGTGTTTATGTGGATAGCAAATTAACATGGGAAAAGCACGTACACGTCATCTGTGGTAAAATGTCTAAAAATATTTACTTACTACATAATCTTGTGAATTGTGTCTCACAGACAACTTTATTAACAGCATATTTCGGTTTAATTCACTCTGTACTTGTCTATGCAATATTGGTTTGGGGTCACTCTTCGCATGCTGCAACTGCTTTTGCGGTGCAAAGAAAGGCAGTAAGGGTGATCGCGGGTTTGGGTTGCAGGGAGGAGTGCAGGGAATACTTTAAAAAACTGAAAATTCCAACATTATGTAGCATCTATATATTGCAATGCCTTCTTTATGTAAAAGAAAATGAATCAAAATATTTGTCTCGCGCCCAGCTACATTCTTATTCCACCCGAAGTAATGGGAACTTACATTTTCATTTTTTACGTTTATTGAAAACACGAAATGGCACAGGGTACTATGCAATAAAGTTTTTCAACGCATTACCGTGCAATATCAGGGAACTAGATTATAAACGTTTTAAGACAGTCCTAAAATCATTTTTAATTGACAATGCATTTTTTTCATTGAACGAGTTTCTTACGGCTGATTTTTCTACTTTATGTAAGTAACATAAATACATGTTTGTTGTTAAAAATTATATTTGTTCGTTGTTTTTTTAAATAATATTTATTACACTTCCAATCATATTTGTTTGTGACCATGTACATATGTGTATATAATAATATGTGTTAAATGTGTATATGTATATACTTGTGTATGTATATGTATGTGTACATATTATTATTATTTTTCATAATAAAATTTTCTTATAGTGTATACATATATACATTTTTTTATACATTTTCATACATTTTTTTTTACATTGTAATAACTTGTGTAAATACTTTTTTGTATAATGCATCAATAAATACTACTACTACTACTACTACTACTATTGAGGAAATTTCTTCTGATATTACTTTAGTAAACAAAAATGGTGATTCAAATCTTACATTTAATATTGTTAAAAGGAAGGTAGTTTACTTTACTTTAAAGTAGGATTAAATTTTAAATGTTTTTTTCATAGCAAGCAGCAGGACATATGTGTCTTCTCTTTTCGTGGCGTTATTGCCATCATAGAATGTGACAACTGACTATAAAATCATGCACAATGCAAATACATGAGTATTTTATAAAGACATCTCTTTTACACATTACCTCAAATTATCCTTTAGTCATTAATCATACATACCTGTAGGAAGTTTTGTCACATTCAATTTTGTACATAGCCACTTTTTGACTGGGGCTAAACGTTTTCAAGATATAAGCAAGGAACTGAAAACTAGGACATTTTTCATTTTCATTTCCCCCCCCCCCCCCCCAGTGATGTCGGATAAGGGGGGGTGGTCAAGTTGAAAAATGTTTTTTTCGCGTTTAAATAGAAGGCTATTAATAATAATCATGCAAAATATCTGTACTTATACAGTAGTCACCCTGTGTAAGTTGCAAGATTCGTTTTTAATAACAGCCAGGCATTATCCTTCACAGCATATGTCAAAGAACTAACAAAGGTTGAATAATTATATTCATTCTATGAATGAAAGTTTCTGCAGTATCAGATTTCACTACCATGGTTCAACATAAGCTAAAATAAATCTACTACAACATCAGATACGGATAACGGAATAATTGGTATTTAAATTTTAGATATAAACTTTGGAGATGAAAAAGAATGTGAAACTTGGCAAAATTGCCAAGATACTTAAATTAGAACACAATTGATTTATTGAAAACATACTTTATTATCGATGCATACACCCCATTCTAGAGTTAGCAAAACTTTTTTAAAGATCATAACGGGTTTGATTTTTTAAATATATATAACAAACTAAAAATAAATGCCTGTTTCCCTTCACTCCGCAAAATCCTAACCGTAAGTAGCTTTTAAGAGGAGGTAGATTTGTGAAAACCAAAATCATCCTGTGCTTAAAAGGATATGGGTCAATAATCTTATCAGACATGAGGCCTCCTTGAATGCCACCTAAGATTTAGGACTCTTTTAATCAAATAAGATATGATAATCGACGCCAAAATTGTGAATCATGAAATTGCTATTTGCTTCTTATTGTAATCCAAAAATATATGCCGAAGAAAACCAAATGGATATTTTTTTATAATACAACTGAGGGGCATTCAATACAAAACTTTCGTTTCTGCTATTTAATTAAAATAAATAAATATTCTATTATCCACACACATTAATTTTATTATATAAAATAAATAATTCCCATACACCACTTTATCAAACTTAAGCGAGGCGATGAGAACCATAACTTTTGTAATTAAAATAGGCCAATATATATTTAATTATACAATGAGAATGGAAATTTAATAAACTGGATTTAATGGTATCCACATCATGCTGTGACAGGTTAATAAAGTGTTAAATATTCAACAAAAGAACGAAGCCAAAATTCTCCAGCGTATACTAAAATTAATCGATCCTCCATTTGATATACGTTTGGACGCGATACATTTATTGTGTTATTTGGTACATCCCTAATATTGTTGTACAATGGGGCTGTAATATATAATATTGTAATAGTTAATTTTAATTCCCCCACTTGATGTCAAAGCTCGTACACCGTATGTAGTTAAATGATCTTGATCGGACACAAATCAACTTAATAAATTTAAAAGCATCAATTTGTGTCTGTATAAACCAATATCCGCCAGGTCGTACAGTTGTTACTGGATAACAGATGAAGTTTGAAATAATTATTTATTGTACTATTGAATAATCAAATATGGTATAGTAATACGGAAGCTAGCGACACTTTCAGTTGCTATAATCATTTTTCTATCATATTAATGTAACTTATCCACAAACAATCTCCTGCCACTTCGTTAGCAGAACAAATCTTGCAGCAGCATTTCAATTATGTTAAAAGAAGTGTCAATGTTACACGTTTTAAAGCTGAGATTCTTTGTGTTTTTATTGACATTACAGTCTGATGGAAAATGATTTCCTGCCACCTTCATTGTAGACCGGCGTGTTCCCGTCATTTATATAAATATGTAATAAACAAAAGTCAATTGACAGGAAGGAATGTTTAAAGCTAAACATGTTTTTGTCAGTAGTTTATTACTTAACATTGATAAAAAAACTTGTGCTGCCGGCCATTCGACGGAACATAGCTTTGGCAGGAGCAAAAAAAAATCCTGTCAGGCGATGGCCCGCTGGTGCGCTTGCAGGAGTCGATTGTGAAGACACAGCCTAAATATAATAGAAAAGTTAAGAAATCAATTTTAAGCAGATCTTTTCAAAAAGAATGTACCTGGCTCCTATATTATAATCAAAACGGCAAAACTTTAGAATTCTCGTCGAGTGAATGCATTGACCTTGTCATTTAAAGATTGTAGAATGATACTAAACATTTTTTAGAGATATTTAAGATTGAAATTTTTTTTTGCTAGTAAATGTCTAAACACCACATTTAAAAGGAATTTTTCCAGTAAAATAAATAAAACATAATATTTTTTTAAATAAGTGCTTTGAAGATGTCAAAAAATTAGAGCACGTTAGTAATTTTGTATATCAATAAAAACTAATACACATTTTCTTTTATCTTCATTCTTCGGCCAATGGCAGCGGTAAAACCCAAAATTTGTCAATGAAAAATTTACAAGACACTCATAGTTTTGTATATAATTTCGTTATTTTTAAACCTATAAGGATAAGTAAAAAATATATTTTAAAGCCAATTTCAAGGTATTTATTCTTTATCATATGAATTTTTAACGTCAGACTTACTATTTTTGAGATCTTTAGGATTTAAACATTATATTTCGATTTATAAATATTAGATCGCCACATTTATGGAACTACTTATTGTAGAGAAATGAAATCTAAAATAAAATAAGTATCATTTTATAACCTTTTTTCATATCATGCCACTTCTTTTTTAACTTAATAGTTCTTAAGTCAGTTACGAGAAACTGTCCCGATTTACCAAGTTTTGGTACTTAAATTGCAATCCTTAAATAGTCATAACATGGAAAATGTTAATTTTCACGAAAAATTGTATACCATCATTTTGTCTCAAAATTTGATTATCTAACAGATACAATGATACAATTTCAGAAGGGGGTGGGAACCAACCCCCTCCCCATTTCCAAATTAGCCATCATTTGGAGTTTCTAAAATCAATTTACATACATTATAGAAGGAATCATAAAAATTCAAACACTGGACGGAGAATTTAGAGGTAAAGAGCTTTATTGACTCTTTTAATATCTCTATCCACGAGAGGAATGGATGGATTGGACTGCAATTAGATCTAGAAATGTATTATTTTCGAAAAAATCCTCAACTATCACCTGAAACCCTTTGCGGTATATTTTAAATGTAACATAATTATAACACGAAACAAAATTCTACTAAAATTCTCGATAGTATGTATTATAAGAATTCTATTTTTGAAAACACTCAGGATATTGTTAATAAGTTTTTGCTTATTTCTTTTCCGATGCTTTTATAAATTTTAGTATATTTTCACCAGCTGAAAATTTACAGTATTAAAATAATATCCTTCATATCAGATGATATAATTAACTCAATTAAGGAAATCAAAGCGAACATGACTATGGACCTCACCAAATTCCAGCGTATAAACACTGGAATTTGGTCAGGCCCTTTTAATAATATATGGGATTGCGCTGCGAGTCTTTGTGAGCCTCTTTGTATTATTTCTAATTTATTATTAAAAATGGTTGACAAGTGGAAAGAATCGAGAATTTGGAGTTTGTTCGGTGTTTAATAATGTTTGTAAGCATGACATTGAGGATCATCATCGCATTACAATGTTTTACAGTTTTTCAAACCCTTCCATACTTAAAATTCAGTAATAGTAAAGCAGCACGAGTGCCGAGGAAGTTCATGGTATTAATATTAAGTAACTCATGTGGAGTGGATGTGAGTGGAAATACTTGCAACACCTCTGTGCACATTATTCAGGGCCAGTCTGGCCCTGGGTTATGTGCCAACCGGCTGGCGGAAGATAAAGGTGGTATTCATACCAAAACCAGGGCGTGATACCTACGCCCAGGCCAAATCCTTCCGACCTATTAGTCTAACATCATTTCTCCTGAAAACCCTGGAGAAGCTGGTTGATAGGGATTTCAGGGACGATAAACTGAGTACACAACCTCTACATCGAAACCAGTATGCCTACCAAACAGGAAAATCTTGTGAGTTGGCAATACATGAGCTTACTCAAAAAATAGAAAGGGCCCTAGACAGCAAAGAAACTGCCTTAGGAACCTTCTTAGACATAGAGGGTGCTTTTGATAATACCTCATTCGACTCACTAAGTGATGCAGTGAAGAGACGTGGAGTCGAAAAGTCAATAACAAGATGGATCGACTCAGCACTCAGAACTAGGAAAATTCAGTCCACGCTAGGATCCACGACAGGGGAGGTGTCCGTGACCAGAGGGTGCCCGCAGGGGGGGGGGTCTTATCTCCTCTCCTGTGGTGCCTGGTCGCGGACGAGCTCCTATCTCGACTGGAACAACGGGGAATATATGCGCAAGGCTACGCAGATGATATCGCCATCCTGGTAACAGGAAAACATGAGGGCGCTGCATCAGAAAAGATGCAGCGAGCTCTCGTCATGGTAGACAGATGGTGTACCCAGGAAGGTCTTTCCGTGAATCCAAGGAAGACCACTGTGGTCGCCTTCACAAGAAAGAGAAAACTCAACCTGGGAAGATTATATCTCCGGGGAAACGAACTGCAGGTGAGCAACAAAGTGAAATATTTGGGACTGATTCTAGATACCAAATTAAACTTCAATGCACATCTAGACAGAGTGACTACCAAAGCTACGCGGGCCTTATGGGCCAGCAGAAGAATGGTAGGTAAAAACTGGGGACTACAACCAAGAATGGTGCACTGGCTGTACCAAAGGGTTGTAGTACCAATAATAACCTTTGACTTCCTAATCTGGTGGCATAAAGCAGGAAAAGGAGAGGCAATGAGAAAACTGCGGAAAGTACAAAGACTAGCATGTCTAGGCATAACGGGAGCAATGTCAACAACGCCTACCGCAGCCATGGAAGCACTACTTTGCCTGCCCCCACTACAGCTAGTGGTAGAGAGTGAGGCACTGTTGGCGGCGTACAGGCTGAAAATAGACGGACATGGGACCATTCCAAGAATAGGATACCACACCGAAATATTCCAACAAATAGAGAAAAATCGACTACTAGATATGCAGTCAGATAGAATCAGCATAAGCCACAACTTCACAAAGACCTTCAGGGTATACATACCCGATAGGGAAGAGGAAGGAATAAGGCAACTGCGAAGACATCCAAATGATACCATATGGTATACTGACGGATCGAAAACGTCAAGTAGTACTGGAGCAGGTGTTACGGGGGATCAACCAGGGACAGACATCAGTCTGAACCTGGGCAGTACCGCAACGGTGTTCCAAGCAGAGGTCACAGCCATAGAAATCTGTGCACAAGAAATGATACGGAGGTCATATATTGACAAAAGAATCCGCATCATCACTGACAGTCAAGCAGCTCTTAAAGCTCTGAATGCAGTAGAGATACGTTCCAAAACGGTAAAAGACTGCCTTCAATCCCTGGCGAAACTGGCGGAACACAACAGTATACAACTGGAGTGGACGCGAGGACACCAGGGTAATGAAGGCAACGAAAAAGCAGATAAGCTGGCCAAAGAAGGTGCAAAAACAACCTTGATGGGACCTGAGCCATCCTGCGGGATATCATACAATACCGCAAGAGGAATGGAGTCAGAAACACATCTTGTACTGGACTGGCGCGCCGGGGATGAGGCAGTCACGCATGTTCATCACCGGCGAGCCATCCATGACAAAGATCAACGAATTGCTAAAACTGAGCAGAAAGCAGCTGAGATGTGCAGTGGGAATCCTAACAGGACACTGCACACTGAATAGACACCTATCTAACATATGTGTGAAAGATAATCCAGAATGTAGGATGTGTGGTGAGGATGAAGAAACTCCTCACCACATACTATGTGAATGCCCAGCCTTAGTGGCTAGGAGATTCTCACACTTCGGGGGACTAACCGTAACCCCGGAAGAAATAGCCAGAGCTCCCATCGACCGTATACTCTCCTTTTGGAGAGGAACGGGATTAATGGGATAACGAGACTATGGGGTACAATAAGCTCAAGCTTCAGTACAGCGGGACTTCGGCACCGCAACCCATAAGAAAAAAAAAAAAAGAAAGTAACTCATTATACTTCAGAAACTTTAGTTCACAAATGATAGGTGGATGTTATCTACACTGATTATTGTCTAAATGTTGATTCTGACATTTTCTTAATTTTTCTGTGTTTCTTGTTTTAGAAGAAAATACATGTGGCCAAGTATCCCAATAAAAAACACAGAAAAATCTACACTGACTTAAATTTTGGTAGGTTATACCACAGTATATTATTAGTTACTAAACTTCAGTGCAGTGCTTCTCTCATTCATTTATTTACTTTCTATCTTTCTATGTCCATTACCGTGGGTTTCAATATGCGCTGTTTAAGTAAACATCGGGAATATCGCAAGGATCCACATTTGGTGCGCTATTTTTGTTTACTTTTTATTAACGGTGTTATTGACAACCTTAATGTATATGTTTCAGTTTATGATGATGATCCCAAACTTGTCTTAAATCTGAACACTACTCTAGACTACAGTAGAGTCTAGATCTGCTTAACCCTTTCAGGCATGGTGGTACTCCGTTTGAACCATGCAAACTGATTCATTCAATGCATAGTGGTACAAATAACGTACCGCATATTGTATATGCATAGTGGACTGTATACACTGTATATACTGTGTACACTGTAATGTGTACTATGTATATGGGTACCACGCCAAAACATATACTTAAAACAAAATATAAATCTCCACAAATACAACTAAAGAATATTTTATTGCTTAGCAATCCCAAATAATAAAAAAAAAAAACAAATGAATTAGAACAAAATATCCTGCGCAGCAACGGGGCTTTTTGTGCATGAATTTCCGTGCCTGAAAGAGTTAACGCCTGGTGTGTCCATAACCAAATATTTCAAATATTTTTAAAATAGTTATTTGCATATTAAATGCGAAAAATTTTGTATTGCCGCTTGAGCATGAATAATGTTCGCTGAGGCGCCAGACGAAATCAGCAGCCATGCAAAAGCGTCAAAATTACTTTCCGGTAGAAATATGCACACTGTTTTTTCTACGACTACTACAAAATTGGCAAAAGACAATTATTTTTCTTATTATTTTAATGTTCAATCTCAAACGACTTGTTATTGAAATTAGCCATGACACTCGTTTCCGGTTTCTTAGTTTCTAAATTTTCGCGAACAGTGGACTACGATGCATTAGTATCCTCGTTCTTGTGTAGAGAATTTGTGTCGTCCGCAAACCGAACAGATTTTATTGACACTGTATTGTTAGGCAAGTCATTAATAAAAGAAAAACGACATCCAGACCAATATTAAGGCACACCAAATTTGGTGATAAATATTTATTATTTTAATTAGTGTTGTGGATTCTTTTCGGAAAAAATCATCACAATTTTTACATGAAAAATTCCTTTAATATACTATTTCAAGTTGTTCTATAGAAACCTGTCCCACACAGCCGTAGTAGGGATGAAACTATTAAGTTTATCTATATATGGCGCCCATTTAAAATTAATATCTAAATTTATTTATTCATTCACCTTTTGCAGCTTTAAGAGATAAGTTGTCTAAACCAATCTATTTGACCACCGTAATAACTACTTTCTTGACTCCAACGATCTAAAGGCTCCCGTACTATTTTAGCAAGCTATTCACACATCTCCTGTTACATTTGGCCCCAGGAAAATCAAAATATCGATTTTTCTGAGAAGACTAAACAAAGAGAAAATGGCGCCCAACGTGGGGCACGAATTTAATATTATTTTAACATTGTAAAACGTGAAATACAGAAAGTAGTCACTTTTGAGAGTGGTCAAATGTCAAATATTGTTATTTAATGAAAATAAAAATACGTAGCATGACTGCGGTTGGTTAAGTTTTTTGAGGTACGCGTAAAGTCAAGATGGATCTGCGCCTCATCCAGTTAAAGAGTTAATAGATGATGTAATGAACATTTTTGTTGTAAACCCAAACAAATTAATGTGTTGAAAATAAGTCGTCAAAAATAGATGTTCTATATAAAGTTTCCTATGTATGTTTCTCAGCATAGGTATAGTGTATTCCACAAAGGATATAAAAAAGCTCGCAAAAAAGCATAAAGGACGCCGACCGCTTCTAGTTAGTGTACCGCCCGCCGGTCCAATTTGACAACGCTAGTCCACGTAGACCACATATTTTATTCCAACCTATCAAAATTCCGGTAGAGAAAATTTCAACCAATTATATTCAGTTGGAGTGGTCTACATTTTTGTTCGGAAATATGTGACCATTTTTTTGTGATGATAATAAAGAAGCCGAACACCACTTTTATGGCCTTTTATGTAAATAGACTGAAATTGGTACACGGTCGGTATCCTTTAAGTTTTTTTGCGAATTTTTTATATCGCTGGATTATCGTATGTAATATCAGTTATACGTTATCACTTGTTTACTCATTATTTTTATTTTGATAACGATACTAGTAAATGTCATAATAAATATAGTTATAAATAATATTGATAGTTTTACGCTATCACTTGTTTACCCATTATTTTATTTTGATTATTAAACGTCTAATAAATATAGTTATAAATATTATCAAATGGCCACAAGTTTGATAAACCGGACATATAAATATCCGTACCAAACTCGCAGCCATCAGAAAGTGTTGTAAGCTGTTCTAATAAAGAAGTTAGTCCAATATTGCAGTTTTCTTCTACCGAGAAATCCTCGTAAACTTATTTGGCGCAGTCGGTAGGATAGTGCCCTTTTGGCAAGTTGTTCAGTGCATCGAGTCACCCCCTGAGAAAAATCCTGCATCGAGCAAGAAGTCCCAGAGGTACGACGCCAGAAGTCAATCTTTATTGTTGAGGCCTATCCAAACAACCTACGTGGAGGAGAAGAAAAACGTAAGTCAATACTCAGCTCCTTAGAACGCTTCCCTTTCTCAAATTCAAATTGAAAGTCACTTAATTGTTTAATTTTCAAACTCTTGTGATCCTTTCGGTCTTGAAATTAAATTTTTTCTAAATTCACTTACTATCTCTTAATAGAATTTGTGTGATATTTGAAAAAAAAAACTATTAGTTGCTAAGTCAGTCTATCGTAGACAACTAAAGAATTAAGTTGCTGTTTATTACATTCTGTAATTTACAGACAGGGAAGAGTCAGATCCTCGACCCTATAATTAAGTAGACCACTCATATGTCATTCACTGATTTACTCGAAAGCCTAGAGGAAGCTATTGCATCTCCTGGCACAAGTAACGAACCAGAAAATAATACTTATACACCTATCCAAGCAAAATTAAGACCCAGTAAATTAAATCCTATTCTTTCTGTTAGTACTCAAAATACAGACATGGCTCAAGTTAATTATCAATTATTAAAAATGTATGTTGATGCCATAAGACCATTTGACGGCAATGTTTTCGCCCTCAATGACTTTGTCACAGCCTGTAACGCACTCGAAGTTAACTACGCGAAACCAAACGATACTCCTGATAACATCAATTTAAACAACTTTTTACTTCAATCAATTAAATCAAAATTACACGGGCAAGCTCTCACCATAGTCGGTTGCCGCTTTGACCTAAATTCCTGGGCGGACATCCGCAAAACGTTAATAGACCATTTCTCAGACCCAAGATCAATTGCAAATCTTGAACACGACCTAAGACAAACGACCCGACACAATAATGAATCACTACATGACTTTGAGTTAAGATTGCAAAACTTACAAAGTTTACTATTAGCAAAACTTTCGCAATCAAACGACGGAGCTGCAGAAAAAACAGCTTATACCAAAATATACGAAAAACTAACGCTTGATACATACACCCATTCCTTACCACAAAACTACCAGGTTATGATACGTTTAAGCCCCTTCACAAAACTAGAGGAAGCTATAAATTTGATAGCCCGAGAAGAACAATTCAACAAAACATCAAGACAGACATCGTCGCAAAATTTCATAAAAAATAACTTCCATATGAACCAAAATCATAGCTTTAAACCTCAATTTTCATCTCAACCAATGAATTTACCCCCACGTCAAACTATTCAAACACATTTCCCTACTAACCAACAAGTATTCGGAAGACAGAATACAAATCAAAATCAAAACGTCTTTAAACCAAGACCACAAAACACTCAGTCATATAAGCCCACTCCAATGTCTGGTGTTTCTGTCCAACCTAGACAAAATTTTGCCAACCCATCAACAAGCAAACAGCATTTTTCGCCCCAATTTCGACCACACACGAATTCCCAAATTAAACGACAATTCCCATGGTTCAAACAGTCGAGTCCCCAAAACTTCATAGCCCAAGAATTACACACAGCTGAACTTGATCCAACAGTAGGCTACTACTATTATCCAGAAGAATATCCTGATATTCCTAACCCTCGATTTGCAGACTTAAATATTTCCGAAAACATCGATCTCACTCCAGAAGAACCAGACGAGTTCCAAAATCAAAATGAAGAAAACAATGAGGACGTAAATTTTCTCAAAGAGCCTCGGAACGATCAATCGTCGAATTGAATTCAGTAACCGCCCCTTGTAGTTTACCATATATACAAATCCAAAACCCCCCAATGAAACTTCTCATAGATACAGGTTGCTCCAAAACTATCATTAGACCCCACATAATTGAAAACTTCTATTCTGATTGTATGTACACTAACTCTACAAAAATTAAAACATGTCACGGAGAGACAGACATACAATTTCATGCTGAAATCCCTGCCTTCGACGAATTTAATTCAGACGACACTCTTGACGTTTTAGTATATAATTTTCACGAGTTTTACGACGGTTTAATAGGATTTGAAGACTTATCTAAATTTAATTTTCTATTAGATTTCGAAAATAAAGCTCTCTTTAACCATGATGTTTGCATACCACTATTACTAAGAACCCCTAACGACACATCACGCACCTATGATTTAAACTCAAATGAAGTGGTTATAACGCAAATACCTGTAGATATTTACAATGGAGAAATTCTAGTCCCAGCATTCTCAAACGGCACAGTTAGTATCCCAGAAACCCTGACCATTGCGAAAAATGGGTTAGCTACAGTAGAACTTCATAATATGAATGAATTTTCTACACAAGCTACCTTTGACCAGCCCTTAAATGTTTTACCATTTCAAGATTTCGAAACTTTTACCCCTTATATACGTCCCCTAGAAAACTCTAAACATAAAATTGATCTAAGTAAAACTATCCGCACAGAGCATTTAAATTCCGAAGAAAAGAATGCACTCTTTTCAGTTCTAAAGAAACATCCCAACATACTTTACTTCCCTGATGACAAACTTTCTTTCACTAACCATGTAAAACATGAAATACGCACCAGCGACGAGACCCCTGTCTATACCAAATCATATAGATATCCTTTCATACACAAGCAAGAAGTACAAACCCAAATAGACAAAATGTTAAAAGACGGGATCATAAGACCCTCAGTCTCCCCTTGGAGTTCCCCCATATGGATCGTCCCTAAAAAACTAGATGCCTCTGGAAAAAAGAAATGGCGCATAGTCGTTGATTACCGTAAGGTTAACGAGAAAACCATCACCGACAGGTACCCCCTACCAAACATTACTGACATCTTAGACAAACTTGGTAGATGCCAATATTTTACCACACTTGACCTTGCATCAGGTTTCCATCAGATCGAGATGCACCCAAACAGTATCGAAAAAACTGCTTTTAATGTCGAAAAAGGACACTACGAGTATGTACGCATGCCATTTGGTCTAAAGAATGCCCCCAGTACCTTCCAAAGAGTCATGGACAATGTCCTAAGAGACCTCCAAAATAAAATTTGTCTTGTATACATGGATGATATAATCATCTTTTCTACTTCCCTTCAGGAACATATTCAAAATTTACACCTTGTCTTCACGGCTCTCGAGAATTCAAATCTCAAGATACAACTTGATAAATCCGAATTTCTATGTAAGTCAGTCGAATTTCTAGGACATGTAATAACCACTGACGGCATAAGGCCAAACCCAAAGAAGATAGAAGCTATTAAATCTTTCCCTATACCTAGAACACCTAAGGAAATTAAATCTTTTCTAGGACTCCTTGGCTACTATCGTCGTTTCATTCCAAATTTCGCCAAAGTTACAAAACCCCTCACTCAATGTTTAAAGAAGGATCAGAAAATTACCCTTACCGAAGAATACGTCTCCTGCTTTAAGGAATGCAAAAACCTTCTTTGCAATGAACCAGTTTTAGCTTACCCTGATTTTTCGAAACCCTTTACTCTAGAATGTGACGCTAGCAAATATGCCATTGGCTCTATACTCGGTCAAGACGGACATCCTATCTCATATTATTCCAGAACCTTAAACCCCGCAGAAATCAACTACAGCGTTATCGAGAAAGAATTATTGAGCGTAGCCGACAGTTGCAAATTCTTTCGTCCCTACCTCTTTGGACACCACTTTACTATCATCACAGATCACCAACCACTACAATGGTTGTATCACTTGAAAAACCCAAACTCTCGACTGATTAGATGGAGATTACGCCTCGACGAATACGATTACACCATCAAATATAAAAAAGGGAAACACAATGTAAACGCAGACTGTCTCTCACGACCCCCTATACAAGAACTTAATGCCATCAACAATGATGACACTAATTCGATGATTGTAAATTCTCCAGATCTACAATCAATTCTAGATGAATTACCCGAAGTAGACCCAGAAATCGCAGAAAATTTAATAAAAGACATTGACGAACGTACTTTCGACAACAACACTGTACATACAGCCCTTTCAAGTTCCACATTCACAATGCCTTACTCAAAATCAGCCATCAATATTTATAAAAACCAGATTTTTATAAAAGAAAGCGACAATGCAGTCACTAACACCCATATCTTAGAAACACCTTTCCCCGGATACAAGAGACACAGAATTGTACTAAAATCACGGACATCCGATGAGGAGGTATTTAAATTTGTAAAACAGTTCTTACGTTCCACTCAAAATACTCAAAATTGTTTTAATTTCAACGACGAATCTATCAAACACAAAATAATTAGAATATTTCAAAGGTTCTTAAACTCCAACGACTCAATGAGTTGTATAATTTCAAATAAAGTTCTTGAAGATATCTCTCAAGAAGATAAACAGAATCAAATAATAAAATATATGCACGAAGGAAAAACTGTACACCGCGGAACCAAAGTCACAACTAGTTTAATAATGAGAAAATACTATTGGCCTAATATCAACTATCAAGTTGCCCAATATATAAAAAATTGTCACACGTGTAACACTTGTAAATACGACAGGCACCCACAGAAAATTAAATTCCAAAATACACCAATACCCAAGAAACCTCTAGATGTTATTCACATAGACCTTTTTCACTTTTCAAATGAATGTTACCTTACTATCTTCGACCCTTTCTCGAAAATCGGACAAAGCTATCCCTTAAAGTCTAAAACAGGAATGGAAGTACAACAAAACCTCTTAACCTTTATTCAACACTACGGAAAACCTTACAAAATAATTTGTGACAAAGGAAAAGAATTCAATAACACCATGATCATCGACTACTGTGACCTGCATAAAATATCTTTACATTTTACCAGTACCGATAGTCATACATCCAACAGTCCTGTTGAACGCTTCCATAGTTCATTAATAGATAGCATGCGATGCCTAACCTCAGAAAATCCTAATTTCCCCAACTACTACCTAATGAAATTGGCTACTATCGGATACAACGAGTCGATACACTCCCTTACTAAACACACCCCTTTCGAAGTTCTTTTTGGACATTTAGACAAACCCTCTCCGTTTGAAATCTCAGACGAAATTATCACCTCAGACTATATACAGGAACACAAA
Organism: Rutpela maculata; assembly: GCA_936432065.2. Taxonomy (NCBI): domain Eukaryota; kingdom Metazoa; phylum Arthropoda; class Insecta; order Coleoptera; family Cerambycidae; genus Rutpela; species Rutpela maculata. The sequence continues at coordinate 36,152,112 of OW386285.2, read as the reverse complement.
AACCTTACTCAAGAGCTATACGAACAGCTCAGAATAAACCAAGTTCTAGACAAAGAAAACATAATAGCAAAAATCAATAAAAATCGCAAAGAACCAAAAATTTATAATTCGAACGATATAGTTTATATTAGAAATTCCCAAGCTACACGCGCAAAGAATCTCCCTAAATTTATATCAGCAACAGTAATAAAAGACGAAGGACCCGTTATCATTACTAATAGAGGACGATTTACAAAAAATCAAGTACGTGACAACACACTCGAACAAACCCCAGACAATGATTCTGACGATGAACCCTTGTTTCAGGTGAAACAGAGACTAATCCAGGACAAGATCAACAAACATGTCACCACTCCTATTGGTACTACTGTTGATTTTGAGGACATATTGCCTAAAAATCAAGTCCATTCATAACCCCATCTACCTAATGACTTACCAACCAACCCGACTTATTAATAACTATCACTCATTCTCTTACATCATCGACTTAAACATAGTCGAAAATCAAATCCAACAGACTACCGAAAATATGTTAGATTTCCCGAATATATGTACTAATTATTCAAACACGCGTTTAACCCAACTCTCGAAACTAGTATATTCAAAATTCCTAAACTTTCAACCCATGAATCGAAAAAAACGAGGACTAGTTAATGCTATTGGAAAAATTAATAAATTCTTATACGGTACTCCTGACGCAGATGACTTAGAAGACATAAATTCAAAGTTAAATACTCTTATAAGGAATCAACATTCTTTAACGGCTCAACTAAACCTAAGAACCTCTCTGTATACGCAACTAATGGATAGAATAAACAAAACTTTAGGGGTCATTGAAACAAATGAAAAATCAATCATGTTTCACTTGAACACGACAATAAACCAACTTAATAATTTAGGAAAAAACGTATATTGCCAAAGCTTAGCAAACCAAATATCACAGAACTTTCTACTCATTTTAAATCACTTAGAAACTTTAGAAAATGCACTAGTAAATTCCTATTCAGGAATTATACATCATTTCTTCATGTCTCACTCAGACTTAATACATATTTTGAAGACTTTAGTAACTCTTTATAACTCTAGAAACCTCTTAAAAATAGACACTGATGAATATTACAGATTATTTCACATTCAGACTAAAGTTAACAAGAATTTGATTTATGTTCAATTAACTATCCCACTCTTTGACACCAGAGACTTTCAATTAGTCCAGTTAATTCCTATTCCCTTAAATAACACTATCCTCATACCACCAAAACCCTACCTAGTACTGAGTATTGATCATTCTGCCCATTTATGGAAAGACACTGCCTGCCAAACGATCAACAAATACCATATTTGTGATGGAGAACCTCTACCTTGGACTTCCAATTGCTTCCTTAACTTGTTAGAAGGAAAACAACCTAACGACTGTGTCCTACAAAAGATCAAAGTAAATACCGATCTTCTATTAAGGATTTCCAAAGATAAAATTATTTGCTTCCCTCGAGAAGAAGTTGTTATTAAAAGCTCATGCCCAGAACAAGAAATAATCCAACTAAATACTCTCAGCGAAGTTACACTCGAACACAACTGTAGCATTATTATTAAAAACACTACCTACTCGATAGATAGTACTAGACTTGAAGGACGTCCATTCTATCTACCGAAAATTGAAAGATATACTATGTCCCAACTACCAGACCTTCACTTAGAAGAATTTCCCGCAGACTTAAGCAAAATGTCTGAATCACTGAAGCAACTCCAACCACTAGAAATTGAAGACTTCAAGACTCCTACTCATCACACTTGGATTCTCTACTTTCTTATTTTTTTGATTATCTTTGTAATTTTAATTTACGTTTTCTTTAAATATTTCAAGACAAAGCCATTTAACATAAAAATTATAAATAAAGGCAAACCGCCCAATGAACCTATTGAACTCCAAGATTCAAACCTTCATGTAAAGGATATGAATCCATTTTAAGAAGGGAGGAGTTATACGTTATCACTTGTTTACTCATTATTTTTATTTTGATAACGATACTAGTAAATGTCATAATAAATATAGTTATAAATAATATTGATAGTTTTACGCTATCACTTGTTTACCCATTATTTTATTTTGATTATTAAACGTCTAATAAATATAGTTATAAATATTATCAAATGGCCACAAGTTTGATAAACCGGACATATAAATATCCGTACCAAACTCGCAGCCATCAGAAAGTGTTGTAAGCTGTTCTAATAAAGAAGTTAGTCCAATATTGCAGTTTTCTTCTACCGAGAAATCCTCGTAAACTTATTTTATCACTAGTGCTTAAAATTTTATCGAAAATTTTTTCGAAAGCGTGTTGCCTAGTAATATAAAGAGTGCAGATTGGCAGTTTATTATCTAATTAAATCCCGACCGCTTTAGCGGGAGGGATTTAATCTTTGATAATAAATTGCCAATTTGCACGAGTTATATTAACTAGGGGCAACTTAGCTTGAGAAAAAATTTTTAGATAAACTTTAAAGCACGAGTGGTATTTGAGGAGAATATTTCACGAATAAATAATACATTAAGTACATCTTCAATATTATGTTCAGTAATTAATTGCCTTCAGACGTTTCCTTGTTACTTTTTAGAGATTACTCATCTTTATCTTCAATTTCATCAATTACGTCACATAAAAATGCATTTCCAAAGCGACTCATCTAATAAAAAACAAATTAGGTTTAAATTATGACAATCAAGAAAAACAATATACGTTAAACCATAGATACTATAACTTATAAGACTAGTCATCCCAACAAAGCACGCTTCGACCAATCACATTACGGGATAAACGTTATAAATTACATATTACCAATCTATCGCTTTTACGTTCTAAGGCTGCAGACTCAGATGGTATGGTACCGCCATCTAGTAACGCTAGCTTAACTTAACTGCTGGCCTAAACAGTGAATTGAATTATTATATTAAAGTGTTTATTAATATATATTTATGTATTTAATCCTTGTTTCTAATTTGAGAAGTTTAATAGTTAAGTTAAGGTTTGCTTGTTTAAGTAGAGAGACTTTAAGTACAACGAATTATAATGTATATAGTGATACTGCAGAGTTTTGATTTTCCAAATAAGTGTTAGCTGCTTTCTGATGATTGATGAATTACCATACTTAAGTACCTACATTTGTGTATTAATCATGAAATAACTGATTTGTCTGCTTCGTAGATATTTCTATTTAATTTTAGTTGTGAAAATTATTTTGTAATTACGTTAGGTATTAAGCCATTGAAAGCTGTGCATAAATTATCCCCAACCTATATAAGTTCCACAGAGCATTGGCTTTTTAGGTTATTAATACAATACTACAATTTGCAATTTACGTTAACAATTAGTAATAAGCTAGAGAAGATATTTATAGATAACATTTAAAAGCACGATTTGTCCTATTTGCCGAAAACATTTCACGACACAAAACGTCAAACGGCAATATTTGCCGCTGCAGCGACCTAAAAAATTAGAGCGATAAATTTTGCATGTTGGTACTGTCAAAAGCCGATCTAGCTTGAATTACCACTAATAATGACGTTTGATTTGTGCAACGTTGTGAAAAAACGGGCTCTCATTGGCTATAGCGTTAATGAGTGAAATAATCGGTGGTACAAACTATATATATGAAAGTTGCGTTAAAATTAAAGGCAACCAGGGCCAATTTACATATCGAGTGCACTAAATGAAAAAGTGAACTTGTACACTGCACCTTCTTTATCCAGTACAATAGTTTGAACAGTGTTTAATGTTATTATTTATATTCCACCTACATTACCCTTTTCTTCTTCTTCTTCTTATTCACAACGTCTTACCAGAGGATTTGTGATTCATGAAATTTTTTTTAGTTGGCCTCCGCTTGCTGTACAGCACATCTGGCGCCATTACAGCATCAGCCTAACGTTTCGTAGGACATCCTCTTCGAAGTATTAGCGCGATGGGCTGTCCAGGAATTCTTAACAAACGCCTTCAGACCTACATCTCGAAAGCATTAGTACGCCGTATGTCTGCTTTCTTAATAGTATATGTATCAGAGGCGGAAAGAAAGATGGAGAAAACTAGGGCGAGGTATGTCTGATATTTGTCCGCCTCGTGTTATTTCTGTCACGCCAAATTTTGGTCAACTGGGAAGTTGTCGATTTTACCATCTGTATTCTTTGCCGAATCTCATATTCGTAGTTGCCAGTATTTTCCACAAGGGCTTCAAGGTATATAGTTCACAACAGACTTACCAGGCACTCAAAAAAATGTCGGCGCCTTTAAGCATCAAACACGCCGCATCGTACTGCCAAAGGCGCCGACATATTTGAGTGCCTGCTAAGTCTGTTGTGAACTATACCATATTGTTTAGTACCTCCCAGTCACCAGTCATTAATGTGCCTGGGTGGTTGTCACATGCTTGGTCTACAATGATAATATTCGTCTTGTTGTAAACTACAGTGAGACCATAATTAGAGCGGCCTGCCAACAGGTTCATGAGCTCATCCTCGTTTGCTGCAACTAAAGAAGTATTATCTGCAAACCTAAATTTAGGAATATTGGTTTCGCCTATAACTACTCCATCGTGCTAGTCCTCCAGCGTACGTCGCATCACGTATTCGCTATAGATTTTAAATAGGATTGGTGACAAAACATAGCCTTGTCTGACGCCTATGCTGACTTTACATTTATCAGAATTAGTGTTGTCTAGTTTCACCAAAGTTTTCTTCATGCAGTCGACGGATAATAAATACTAAATGTTTAGGTGTTCCCTCTCCAATAATAAATCCCAGTTATTCTTTTATTTCTTCAAAATAAAACTTAGTTGTATGTTATGCTTCACGATTATTTGTGTTTGTTTTTTATGTACAATTTTATTATACAGCTTCAGTGATAAAATATTTTTGTTTATTGTTAAAAGGTTGTTCCTGTGCATAGATTTTGTTCTAGAAGATAATAATTAGAATAATTTTAAAGCTGACATTTATTTACATTTCTCATACCTATCCACTATATTCTACAATTAAATTATATTTGTCTTACAGTTCGCTTCAATAAATCTGTTGGTATATGATATAGATTGACAACAGCATATCTCGGACAATTTAATATCATCAATAATGACACAATCTAACTGGAAATAAACAGTCTGTTTAAGCGGAATTAGGAAATTGCTGTGAATGGATGGAGCATTTACGTCTATTGTTAGACCGTATCTTGCGCGCATATCGCATCAGATTTTGTAATAATTACAATCGAACTAGACTTCCAAAGGTGATGGTATTTACTGTTGCTTAATGAGAAACTGTATCGATTCTATACACATTATATTGTCAAACATAATTACACAGAACGTGGGCAGGGATAAACAATTGATACTGGTACATTCCTAATATAAATAGCTGGTGTATATTACATAGCATACCAAATTATAATGCTATTTTATCGGTTCAAATTGATGGAATAGCTTGGTTCACATGTTACTACTACCTCAGAAGTAGTTTCCACAAACACTAAAACTCTTGAATATACATTCGAATAATATCACTTTATGCGCTTTTCGCCAATCATGTTGGCATCACCTGTAGATAATATCAACATGATGGTTTTGATTAAACTTTGGACTTGTTTTGGACAATTCTGAACAAGTTTCATTAAACAAATTTTCAGATAAAGAAATACCTAACATGATTTCTTGATTTGTTCCGCATATTTTGGTACCGCAGGAGGCTTTGCATTTGTAGGAGGCGAAAGTTTTTCCGGCCATAAGTAGATCCTAATGTTTTCTATACTTGAGTAAAATTTGATTCAAATCGGAAAAAGTTATAAGAGTCTCTTCATTTTAAGCAAGTCACACTGCATATGGTACTATTAAGTATATAGTATTATCATAGTATAGTATTATTATATGGTAAACTGAATTCCTCCTATCTTTTTATTTTTTATGTTATTTTTTCTTCTCCCATACTTTAATTCGTTTATTAGAATTTCCTACCTGTGCTTTAATGAGATTCATTAAGATACAAATTTCCCATTAAGATACAAGTTTATAACCAATAGAAACGCGACACACAGCAATATTCTGTCAATATCAACTATTGCCTTGAACATCTGACAGATCTAAAATTTATCAATTTTGACTCTTTACCTAGCAAAGGACCCCGCTCTTTTCTTATGTAGATTTCGACTTTCTGATCAAAAGTTCTCATTGGCCCAACTCGATCCTTTGTCTAGTTTCCAAGATACAGATCAAGAAATGTACAAGAATGATGCCTTGTACATTAAAAAAGTTTCCGAATTCAAGATTTTTTTTTCATATATTTTATATTGTGATACGTTCTAATAGCCCTTTATAATATTTTGCACTAAAGAGATTTGTTCTTTTAATAAAACTAGTGTAGAAAAAAATAGTTTGAAAAATGTTGACGAAGGCGCCGGGAATTCTACATAAAAATAACAAGTGAAAAAAATATGCGGTCAAATTGACTAAAACTTTTTTTGAATAAAGTACGTGTCTTACTGATCAATAAACCTTAATGAAAAAACTTTCGAAAATGGCTCCTTTGACCTCTAATACCATCAATAAATGAAAAGTTCGACGAGATACAAAATTTTACAAGAATTTATAGTTGTATCTCGGCAACTAGACATAAGATCAGGTTAGGCCCATGAGAGCTTTTGATCAGAAAGCTGAAAGTCCCTTTCAAACTTTGTGCTTCTTGCAACTAAAATCAGTGAACATGTGTGGTAATGAAAGTGAAATTGAAGTAATAATCAGATATAATGTCCCAAATTTTTTTTAATCGGTTTAGAGATTTAGAAGAAATCATCGCACTATGAAGTCATGTTTTTAAGCAAATCTAACCTTTATTTCCGCCCACCTTAATTTGATTTATGCTTCTAACTCCAATATTACGCATAATACAAAAAACAGTTTTAAACGAAAAAGTTATTCCATATTTTTTTCCTATAAAAAGTATGTCTATTTCTTTTCTATATCTGGTGAGTTACGACAAATAAAGACAAATGAAAGCAGTTCTTCACAATTTGGTGGAACTGAAAATAATAACACTCATAATTACAGTAAAAATGTTTGAAAACGTACGACAGTTGCGGTATTTAAGATACAGAAAAATATATACTTTTTGCAAGAAAGTAAGGAAAAACTTCTGTTTGAAACTTTTTTGTATTATAGTACAGCACCTAGAGGTAAAAATATGTAAAATTTCGGAATAATTTCATATGTAACGATTTCTTTTCTGAGTTATTATTGTAGTAAAAGGTATCATCTTCAGATGTTATATGGTCCAGATACTTGCTCTTACCCTCAGGGGTGAAAACTACACCTAAATTTGAATATTGAATATTTGAAAAAGCGTTACCAATTCATTTTTGAAACGTGGCATAGTTATGTTTTTTAGGATCGCTGATTCCGAATTTGAAGTCAAAATTAAACAATTCAAAATGGCGGCTCTAATATGGCGGATGAAGTTTTTTTTAAACAAAATAAATTGAGCATCTAGGTGATGTTATATTATATTAACGAAAAACAGCAATTTTGAAAGAATAATTAATTACTGAGCTACTACAATAACAAAATCGTGACATTCTTCTTTATTTTTTTGTGGTGTAGAAACAAACAAAAAAATCATTTTAAAGATTGATTAATTATCTTTAATTTTGTTCCTTGGAATTTTTTATGGAAGTGTCACGGTTTCCAAGATATTCAACATTTTAAACTAAATACTTGATCCTAAAAACGACTGGATGCCATCTATAAAATTAAATATCTCCGAAACTGTAGACCCAGCATAAATATATAAAAAAAATCAATTCATTCCCAGTATATAGCTTCATTTTTGATGTCCATTATTTTCTCTAAAACTAATATTTATTGAGAATTTGCAGAAAAACAAAAATGTTACGTTTTCTCTAAAATTCCGTTAAAGTTTAAAATTTGAGCATCTAGGTCATACTATACAGGGTGTAATCAGTTTCATGTCATTAAAAAAAACTGGTGGTGGAGAACGACTAAACGAACAAAAAACTTTATATAACATGGGGTCTAAAAAAAATAAACAAAGATTTCGAAAATTTTCAATAATATTGTTTGAGAACTGCTGAAATGTTGGGATAGGCTTTTATCTTCGCGTATGTCGGCGGCTCTAACCATCAAATACGCTAATACGGCTCTTTCAAAGCGTCGCGCTACTTTGTTAGAGACCGCGCGTCGGTGAGGACACAAGTTGATAATCACACTTTTTTATGGCTTTTTAAAAGTAGGTAAGGTAAGGTTTTTAGCGGTGTGGTAAAGGTGAAAGACGTCGGCGTTTTCTAAGTGCTTAGTAGATCTGAAGAAAACTATACTTTCCACTGTGCAATATTTTAGTTTCTGTGGGCACTTCGTTAAGTACACACGTCGAACCCGTTCGTTGTTTTTGTATGTTGCTTTTGTTCTTTTTGAATTTTGGGCCACGTATTTACAGTTATTTATTTTATTGACTTACCGTTCAAGTTGTTAAGTTCTTGATTACGTACAGAAACTACTTGTTCGTTCTTTTTCTGTTGCTTTTTGGATTTTGGACCAAGTTTTTATTTTTATTTTCTTTATTGACAACGTTAGTTGATAGTTTAGTGTGGTATTTTAATGTGCATAGAAACCATTAAAAATGATCCTAATTTACCAAATGTGCTGAACGGAGTGCGTATGTCCTTAGTTCGACGTGCCGATAAGTGTATTGATGCAGACGGAAGCCATTTCGGACAATTTATGTAAATCAACAATAATTTATTGGTAAGTTCTAGATTTACCGAATATTTTAGTTTTCGATACCTGATCGGCAATTCGTTAAATAAATCAGATTTTTTCCTAACTTAAAATACTAATAAATGTTTTCTGTTATCGTATCTCAGACGTTTAACTCTTTATTTCCCAATGTCATGCAATAATTTCTCAGTTTTTAACCCAGAACACTTATTTAGGTTACAAATGTTAATAAATCACATTTAAATCTGAAAAATTATAAACAACAATAAAAGAATATTATTTAGGTATTATGCAAATCACAACTTACACACTTTTTATTTATTATGAAAATACCTACTTTCTGTATATTGTTGCCCTAATCTGGGCACGCTAATATACTAGTCAGGTAAATACGTTAAAACACTCATTATTGGAGAATCAATCAAAACAACTACTCTTCTAGCTAATACTGACGCAGTATTGAATTACATGATAGGATTCTTAGCATTTTAAAGAAAAAAATATATTGAAAATACTTAAATCATTTATTCAAAATTAATCATTCACACTTTTTTATTTGATATGAAATTATCTACTTTCTGTATATTGGTGCCTGAATCGGATCACGCTAATATACTACTTAGGAAAACACTTCAAAACACTCATTACTGGAAAACCAATCAAAACAACTACTCTTCTAGCTAATACTGACGAAGTATTGAATTACATGATAGGATTCCTGGCATTTTAAGGCAAAAAAAATATATTGAAAATACTTAAATTATTTATTGAAATTCAGTCATTCACAACAATTATTGAACCATACATTCTATTTCAACTCTAGAAAAGTTGTACAAGTTTTTTCTTTAAAATGCTAAGAATCCTATCATGTAATTCAATACTTCGTCAGTATTAGCTAGAAGAGTAGTTGTTTTGATTGAATCTCCAATAATGAGTGTTTTAAAGTATTTACCTGACTAGTATATTAGCGTGCCCAGATTAGGGCAACAATATACAGAAAGTAGGTATTTTCATAATAAATAAAAAGTGTGTAAGTTGTGATTTGCATAATACCTAAATAATATTCTCTAATCATGAAAAAAGCAAATAAATAAAAAATAATTAATTGTAAAAATAAATCAAGAATAGGCTTATAAATAATGAATGAATGTTTCTATACTCTACTGATGAGAACTAACGAGTTCGAAAAAACTTGTACAACTTTTCTAGAGTTGAAATAGAATGTATGGTTCAATAATTGTTGTGAATGACTGAATTTCAATAAATAATTTAAGTATTTTCAATATATTTTTTTTTGCCTTAAAATGCCAGGAATCCTATCATGTAATTCAATACTTCGTCAGTATTAGCTAGAAGAGTAGTTGTTTTGATTGGTTTTCCAGTAATGAGTGTTTTGAAGTGTTTTCCTAAGTAGTATATTAGCGTGATCCGATTCAGGCACCAATATACAGAAAGTAGATAATTTCATATCAAATAAAAAAGTGTGAATGATTAATTTTGAATAAATGATTTAAGTATTTTCAATATATTTTTTTTCTTTAAAATGCTAAGAATCCTATCATGTAATTCAATACTTCGTCAGTATTAGCTAGAAGAGTAGTTGTTTTGATTGATTCTCCAATAATGAGTGTTTTAAAGTATTTACCTTACTAGTATATTAGCGTGCCCAGATTAGGGCAACAATATACAGAAAGTAGGTATTTTCATAATAAATAAAAAGTGTGTAAGTTGTGATTTGCATAATACCTACATAATATTCTCTAATCATGATAAAAGCAAATAAATAAAAAATAATTAATTGTAACAATAAAAGCTCCAATATTTTGTTCTAATTAAAAAAAACACACATGTAGAGAAATGCTGTGTTTAAACCTATACGCCCATCACATGCTTGCAGTTCTGCAAAAAGAGATAACGAATTATTTACATTTTTATAATTGGTTCGTTTGAAGCGGTCATCAAAGGTACCGCCCTTCTTTGCTTTGAAATCGCGGGCCCCGCGTGCCGACGAGAACGAGTTGGTCGGTAATCTTTGCACTTTTTTATGACAATTTAAAAGTTGTATAATTGGGAAGTACACGTCCATTGACCCAGAAAGGCAGTGGTTTTCAAATGTTTCCTACCCTAATATTCAAACTGTTGACCTCGGTCAGTTTTTTTCAAAGTGCCCCTAGAGGAAAAAGTCATAAAGGTTTTTTGTTTGTCTAGTCGGTTCCCGTTACCAGTTTTTTTTAATGGCATGAAACTGATTACACCCTGTATATTAACGAAAAACAGCATATGGGAATATATCTTTTTAATTGCTGACTACTTACATTAACAAAATGGCGACGCTGAAAAAGTACATTTTTTTCTATCACAACTTCATTGTTTTTGCTGCTATAGAAATAAGAACAAAATCATTAGAAAGCCTAATTAATAGTCTTTCATTTTGTTCTTACCGCTTTTGACGTTAAGTGCCATAGTTTCCGAGATATTTAACATTTAAACTTAATACTTCGTCTTACAGACATCCGGACGCCACCTTTATACTTCCAGATCTCCGAAACCATTAACTCTACAAAAATTAGAAAAAAAAAAAAAACGAAATCCATCCTTATTTGTCTCCAGCGTGTTTTCGCTCAAGGTAATACTTTTCGAGTTATTTGATGAATATTGTTTTGAAATACCTTTTTTTTTAAGCTAAAATACTAATTTTAAAGTCATTATAACTTAAAGATTGTCAATTTTTATGAAAAGTTCCATAGAACCTTTTCTTCTTTCAATTTTCTTTTCTTTAAGCTCCAATAGTTTTATTTTTTTCTTAGTTGCCATCCCCTATAAATGAGCAAACCGCCGGATAATATAAAAACTTTTTTTTTTGATACATTTATTATTAAGTTGCCAAAAATGAACGAGATCCGTTTCATATGACATTATTCCGAAGTTAAAACCTCTAGGTACTGTACTATTATGAATAATAGAGTTACAAGAATTTTTTAACAATTTTTTTAGTACTACTTAAACATGCTTTTATTTTCTTGAATTTAAATGAGGTATAGTATTTTTAAAAAAAAGTTCTACATAAAAAAGATATGTAAGGTTCCACGAATTGTTTATTACAATTCGTTTATTAAAAAAATGAGAGTTCCATTTAAAATTTTTATGCTATTAAGCGTCTTCAGAAAGATCAAGGGAAATTATCAAAAACCAACAACGTTTCATCCTATTATATTTATTTATACCTTATATATATATATATATATATATATATATATATATATATATATATATATATAATGTATATATATATATGTATATATATATATATATATATATATATAACAGCGACCGCTAGATGGCGCCTTCGATTTATTTTGCATGTTGCCAGTCTTAAGACTACGAACATGTACCTATACATCGGAAATCTCGTTGCCAGTCACTGCATGCCTACCTTGCACTGATGAGAGCCAACAGCTCGAAACTGCAGTCTGCAAGTGGTGTGTAGTGGCTGACACGAGAGTTCCTTTAATTAGGAATAAATCTTTCGGTCGGTGTTCTCTAAAATCGAATTACAGCGTTTCGTAGTAATATGTGATTATTACACTTAACGTGCCAGACTTGCAATTTGTTGTAGTCTGGTCAATTTCCTTATTTTTGAAATAAGGATGTATAGAGGGTTGCTTCAGAGAGAAATTACGTTTAGTAAATACTCTGCCCTCTAGAAGCATACTTTGAACATTTGCTGCCCATCTCAGGCTAACCAATTCGATTGTAGTGAACAGCGACCGCTAGATGGCGCCTTCGATTTATTTTGCATGTTGCCAGTCTTAAGACTACGAACATGTACCTATACATCGGAAATCTCGTTGCCAGTCACTGCATGCCTACCTTGCACTGATGAGAGCCAACAGCTCGAAACTGCAGTCTGCAAGTGGTGTGTAGTGGCTGACACGAGAGTTCCTTTAATTAGGAATAAATCTTTCGGTCGGTGTTCTCTAAAATTCGAATTACAGCGTTTCGTAGTAATATGTGATTATTACACTTAACGTGCCAGACTTGCAATTTGTTGTAGTCTGGTCAATTTCCTTATTTTTGAAATAAGGATGTATAGAGGATTGCTTCAGAGATAAATTACGTTTAGTAAATACTCTGCCCTCTAGAAGCATACTTTGAACATAATATATATATATATATATATATATATATATATATATATATATATATATATATATATATATATATATATATATATATATATATATATATATATATAAAAAAAATTCAACAACAAATATTTGATAAGAACAAGAATTGAAGGACCTGATTTTGTACTTTTATGCTTTATCGAGTGCTGAAAAAACATTTTTGGAAAATACTTTTTTAAATAAACAATTATTTAAAAACAAAAAACAATCGAATTCTTTGCCGTCAAGTATTAGGAGTGTTTTTAAAAAAAAATTTCATCCACAAAAAGCGTTGAAAAGAAGAAGGAAGGTGTTTTTTAAGTTTTTGCATTGCAAAATACATATTTAAGAAAAATAAAGGACGCTACCTTGTAGCGTGACCAAACACATGAGTAGAAAACTCGATGATCTACAGCAAAAAGATCCAGTGCATTTTTGTCGCATCTATTAACGTTCTTGGTACGTAAGTGGTAAAATGCCAAAAAAAAAACACCATCCTTTAAATTTCAGCAATATTTTCTAATTATTTAAACAAATTAGAAGTCTTAATAATATTCACAAAAATACTATTCCCATCAAACTGACGATTAACAACAAAAATAATGTTTTCGAGTATCGGAAAATTAATGCAAGTAATTACGTGGGAGACTGTTTAATTGCACTGATCTATGTAGACATTTTTGTCATTAATTTGAGTAGAGAATCAGATTCTGAACAGACGAACGACATTTTCCACTCTGGATTATAGTTTGATTAACCCTACAATTTGCGAATTAAATTGTTAATTTAGTTCTTTATAAATTCATTAAAACAATTTTATAGCAGCTTAGCTAATCTGTGAAAAATAAACACACTCAGATGTTAGAAAATTTTAATTTCACCCTTTGTAATGAAACTTGGTCAGAACACGAACAAAAGACTCCCTAGAAACGTGCTCTGAGGAGTTGTCTAGGAAAGCGACAAATTGCCGACTTTGTTTCAGTCGCTACATCCTGCCGTTTCAATTCGATAGAAACACTGCAGTTCCCAGAAAGACAACCAACTAAAGATAGTGACCAACTTCCCTAGACATCTTGACTGGTGTTATCAAGAGTCTACTTCCGAAGTGACAGGTTAACCGGTCGAAATTAACATGATGCTTATATATCAGGGTGTCGTCCTCGGCTTCGAGTACGCCTTGTGTTTGTCGATGGGCCGTGAAGGGCTGTAAGTTTCGGAGGACTTGCTAAGAACTTTCTCATTCAATAACATCTAACTGTTTAATCGAGTTTCGCTGAGGTCAAATCTTAATCAACGCATTCGCTTATCCGCAAACAGAATACATTAACGAAGTTTGATCTGCATTCACAAAGTGAAGCTTAGTTGTATAGGATGAATTAACTATTGAACAATTTGATAGACTCTAATTATATGTACAATATTGTTTAATTGCAATAATCGCAATGCGGTATTGCCTACAGAGAAATTTGTACTTGATTAATATGTTATATGTTCGGAGATCTACAAACAAAAATAGATAGATAGATAGATGTTTATTTGACTACGTTATATACATATCATACATTTGTAGCAAGTCAACAATACTGATATTTCAGTTGAGTAAGCTTAAAATTAAAAACATGGTTTGCTAGACAAAACATTTTTAAAATAGGCACATACTAAAAAGGATTTTTTTTTTAAATACAAAGAATAATGTAAATTACATAAAAACATAGACGAATACTACATTTATTGTCAGCAGTTTACACAATAGTCACTAGTTCATAATAATATATAAAAGATAAAAAAGATTTAAAATGGTTTAAAATCTGTAGTTGCAAGAAGGCATACTATCTCTGATTGTCGAAAATTATTGTTCTCACTACGAATATTGCCATAAGACAAAGCTGGTTAAGCTCTGAACTATTGATTATTGAAAGTGGGAAGAGATTTTCTTGGCCACAAAGAAATTAAGCAAGAGTTCTTTTGCGCCCCCTAGCGCACTTTCGAGGGCCATACTGAGAGAGTAAATAGATGGGAGAGGGGGCGCAAGTTAGCGAAAATTATCAATACTGCACATTGAATAATATAGTTTAATTCTTTGGATATTTGACGTTTTAGAATTTACCAGTTTTAGCTGATATTTCTCCGTAAAATTCTTCCGTTCTTTTTATTGAAACTGTGGGTTGTGTTAGTTTTAATTCAAAGGTTGCAAAAAATATTTGAATCGGTCATAATTCGCTCTTATTTGGCCGTTATTTATGCGTGAAAAATTACATTTTGTACTTCAATTTCTAAAAAATTTGGTGGTGCCCAAGCTTTTTATACATAGCTGGAGCAATGGATCTTTGAACTGACGCCATCATTATATTTTGAGTGAACTAATTCGTTAAAGGATGGTAATGATTTCGTACCATAGGCGAAGTAAATTTATTATTAAAATAATAATTAATAATATTATTAATATTGATTAATAATAATAAATTGAACTTGGCTAGACATAAACAATCAGGCATTGGCAGTAGACTCAATTAGAACAAAAAACTAGATTGAATAGTGAATTCAGATATTATGAATTAATTGCGTTTCGAAGAACGAACAATTCGTGCGCCACTGACGATTGAATCACGAGTGCGATGCGCTTCTATATAGTCTAGACGTACGCGTTACTATTACTCTCAAATCTAACGCGCAGGACGAGCATGCGTAGGTCGTAGAGTGTGGAAGACATTCATACTTGTATCCACTCCAGGGAGTGTTCGATTGTAGGGAGTGAGTAGTACTGATTGCAGGGAGCCAATATACCAACGATAGTCTTTGATTGCCACCTGCATTAGTGACGCCAGTTGAAAGATTCATTGCTCCGACTATATGTATATTATGTTTATATTGGAGCGTATTGTGTATTGTCTAAATTTTGGAGCAGTGACGCATATTCGAAGTGTTTAGTAGGGAGAGGAGATCGAGTAGGTGGAATTATGAACTGCCAGATAAAAGGAATGGATTTCTTGAAGAGTTAAGGCAAAGGCTTTTGTGTATGGAGAGTCGATATAGATGAAAAGTTACATAAATATTAATAATTGGAGGGGTGAGATAAGTATTAAGTAGTATTACCGCAAGATGAAGGAGTAAAATTGGAAAGGGGGAAAATTGGTGAGAACAGAGCAGTAGTAAGATGTAGTGGAGCTACTTAGGAAGCAAGAAGCCTGATGGGTTAGACTGTATGTATTTAATCGTTGTGAGTTTCGTTGATTTTTGGCATTAGTGCTATACTGACTTTTGTTAGTGTTAGCTGTAGACTGAGAAGATAAAATAAATCTGTTTAATTTTGATATTTTATTTGTTTGACGTAGCATCGTAAAGTAAAGTAAAGTAAAATTAATTGCAATCAATAAGTATTGCCAGCCGCCTACCCATGATGAGAGTTCAGGGAAGAATACTCCTGTAAGTATAATCATTCTTTTGTGTACCAGTTTTCAAATAAATTGCATTTGCCGTTCAGTAACAGATAGTTTCACTTGTGTTCGTGTGTGTGGTCCTACCCCTTCCTGTTGAAGATACCCGGTTCCTCGGGAAAATTAAGTCGAGTACCGAAGCGAGTACCCCATTTTGAAAGGGGTCGCCCCCAGAGGCTCGACAGTATTACAGAATATTACTGCCCTGATATGACGAGAAGTCGTATCTGAGAAAATGTAATTTTAGAGAAATCAACTATTTTCTGAATTATGTTATGCCATCTACATTTCATAATTCATGATTTTCATTTTTGGCAAATAAATATGTGTCCCTTTTATCAGTGTAACCATATAACAATACATTGTTATATATGTTAAGTTACGACAAATAAATCTGGTAATGATCGGATATGACTTTTGAGCTTAGTGAATAGGTCTATTTTGTAGATACGACAGATATTCTTTATGTATATTCACTAGTTTTGCTATAGATACGACTTCTACATTTTGCATAGTGGTGAGGGTCACTAATACGGTGCAAATGCAATTAAAATCTCAAAAATTAATTCTTTGCAGTTACGACATCTTGTCTAGCAGGGCAGATTAAGTGTATACAAAAAATAATCCACCATTAATCTTTATTAATTTTCTCTGAGATAAAATAAAAGGGCATCACAAATTTTCATTTAAAATTATCAAAACCATACCCGGAATAAAAAAAATTGTCTGAGGATTTTACGACGGTTCAGAATTTATCATTTTAGCCGTTATTTATGCGTGTTGATTATTAAAAATAGCCGTCTTCTTGGACGTGGAAATGTAACAGCTGTCAGAAACTTTTATTTTATCGAAAATGCCAAAAATAGCAAAAATAATTTAAACATTTTTGAAAATTGGTATAGGCCTTCGTTTAAGCATACTAATAGACGTTTAAAAAGTCCTAAAAAATCTGTAATGGTTTTTACACAAAACTTCCATCTTCATTTGGTACCTTTTATAATTATCTTTTCTATTGGATAACCACCTTCTATATTTTCTTTGTCAGATTTTTTTCCCGATAATAGTGACAACAACATTTCAAATATTATTTTCCCTCATTTTTTCTTGATTAATTATTTTTTACAGTGATCACCCTATATGTTTTTCTCTAAAAATATATCAGATTTCTTCCTCGGTAATAGTGTCAACTACACTCCAAATATCATTTTACACCAGCGTTTCTTAATTAATTGTTAGTTCACATCGTGGAAGTGAAGTAATCGTAAAAAAATGAGTTTTTTTGTTCAAATGGGCTTAGAATGTCATAAAAAATACATAAAATGGTGATTCAGTGTGTGTATTAGAACCAAAGGTCACAAAAGGACAAGGGTAGATAAGAGCCTTTTTTCGCCCATCGGCTCATTATATTTTCCGAGTAGTATATAGTGTGGCGATCAGTTCACTTGCTTCTTAATATTTTCCAACTTTTTCAGAGTTTCTTCTGGATTTGTTTGTTGGAGTTCTTCGAACAGTTTTTGTTTAAATTTCTCTCGACTAAGAATTCTGTGATATTTCTTACTCTTTATTTTGTTCTGTCGTCTCGCTTTTGCTTCCTTATAATTCAGATATCTTTTCAATTTTGCTGGCTTTTTATCGTTTTTCTTCAAGTTCTTCCAATGTTAGAAAAAAAATTTCGTGTATCTATTGCGTATTCTTGTCGGGGTCACCAATTTATGGTGATATTCCATAAATAAAATAAAATTTCGTTATATATAAATATATATTCCAAGAAGAAAATGGTTTATATTAACATTTTAATAAAATACATGTTATTATTTTGATATCTCAAATTGTTATTATTTTTGTTTTTTTCTTTTTCCTGGTTACTTGAGATTAAGATGTGGCTTATATATGTCTTGACAAGTAATAAAAAACAGTTCTTTGACTTTAGGCGAAATCAATTACCTACTTATTTTGACAGATTGAATTGAGTTATGGCATACACGATGTTTTTGAATTTTAAATCATCTTTTGTGATTGCTGCACAAATACTATTAAATAATGAAAATAAACTCTTGTGATTGGTTCTAGCCCATTGAGTAATGAATTATTACCCACGGATGTGAGTAATGAGCCCTATTACTTGTTCAAAAACGTATCTATAATAAATGAATTATTTAATAGTAGTTAATACAAACGACAACATGTGGTTTTGAGTGCTACACGTTCAAATTCGCACGTAACGTCGACGACTCCCACGGAAATGATTTTTTTTTATACATTGAAGCGCTTAACGAACCAATATAAATTGACCATTATTTAAAAGCTTAAATATTAACAATGAAATGAAATGCTTCATCTAACTGAAATATACATTAAAAGTTCTAAGAAACGTTAAAAAATACTAAAAAACTGCAAACATGCTACTTTGAAATGCTATTATTACGACTTACCGTTGTTTTTCAAATGTAAAACGTAAAGAAACATGAGGATCATATGTTTAACTATCAATAAATAATATTTAACGATTTTAAGGAGAACTTTTTATTTTTATGAAATTAGTGGGCGAAAATATATAGCTTATCTACCCTTGACCATTGTTTTGACATTAACCACTCCCAAAACCACTTCCTCCAGATATTTGAATGTGGAAGTAGTGATTCCTTAGACAGCGGATATTTTGTAGAGTGACCAATCAATAAAAATCTAGCAGGTTTCTTCGTTAAGAGTTTTGTTTTATACGATGAATATTTTATTATCCACCTTCACATTTTTTTCGTTAATAATTTTTTAGGAGTCTACGAGAGTGGAGTGAATTTTTTTTTTCCAATTTTTGCTTATACATAGGTGGATAGATATCTGGGATGTGAAAAAATTTCATTTCGATCGAAAACATTTTGAGAGTGCATCTTGAGAATGACTGAAAACGGCTATTTTTGCATTTTGAACATTTTTTTAAATGGACAATTATAATTTCATTCACTCTTTACAGATGTAAAAATATATACAGGTATACAACAATTTTCCATGTAAATCATTTTTTAGTTACACAGATTTTAATGTGATAAATACTGTGAAATTCAGATTTTAAGCGTCAAATTAAAAATGTCCGTGTAACTGAAAATTTTTTTATTCTGAAATCTGTTGTACACTCAGATCTACATCGAGGAAGTCATACATTATGATTATCTATTTGGAAAGGGTTAAATCTCAAAAATTGACCCTCTCATTTTCATGGTCTGTGTGTATCCTCAAAAATAGTTTTCGGTCAAGCTGAAATTTTTTTCAGATTATTTTGAATCTAAATGGATACAATATCTCCCATGTTTAAGAAAAATGTCTTCGTCTTCTTTCTATGGTTTCTTCTTTGACAGTTGTGTTAACTACATGTCAAATATTATTGTTTTTTTTCAATTTTTTTTTTTCATCAGTTCACCTTCTATATTTTTACTAAAAGTATAGCAGTTTTCCTCCTTGACAATTGCGTTAACTACATGCCAAATATTATTGTCCTCCATGACACTACTATTTTTAGGGTTCCTACACTGTATTATTCATTCATGAAAATTATATCCTATTCTTTTGTTGATCATAGCGACAACTACCTCCAAATATTATTTTTCTTCGTCAAATTGGTTCGTGGATATAATTCCAACAGACAGACAGATGGACAGCTGAATGGGCGGATGGACGGAAGAACTGGCAGATAGACAGATGAAATTGAAAGACTTTAATTTTCGAAATCTACATATTGAATCCACATAGTACTACGAGAAAATCCAAAAAATCTCGGAAAATGATTCTTTCATGATCGCAATACTTCCTTTTGATGAGCGAGGGAAGTATTGAGGTCACCTATTGGAAAATTAGTAAAGTTGTTCAATATTTTATATATAACTAAAATATTAAGTTTATTGACAATAATTGATGACTTTTTAGATATTCTTTAGTAATGAACATGTCTACCAATTGTTAAAAATTTTTGAACATATTTTTTTATTGCTTAAAACATACTGGTTTTTCTTTAACTGAGAAATTATTCCCAATTCTCTAGAAAGAACAACAGCCAAAATTAGGGTGCAATGTAGCATTCGCGAATTAATACTCTCAATGGCATTTTATAAAAGCACACTAGAGCTTTGACTTCCGATTTATCTATAAATATGATATAAAGCTAAGAAAATCGATGACATCTGTGGTGAGTATCCAATGAAAGGAAAGATAAAGAAATTAATCACAAATTTCGTCGTTATCCAAAATGTATCCTTCGTATTCTGCGACTATGTAAATGTAAAGAGAATATAAGCAAAGTGGTCCATCTGAGAATTGTAGCGATATACAGACACTCAATTTGTCTAACAAGTTGGCCGAATGCATTGGAGGGTTTACTTTGCCAATGTCGGTATTGGCTGTCAAGTAGTCCGACCCAAGCTTTGTACACCCAGGTGTAATCGTATACCAACGCGTGCCTTTCCTTTAATAAGTTATATGGACGTAGTTCTTTGTAAGGATGAAATTCAGAATATACTACCTTCCACTTGTCACATTTTATAAACCTCTTCGCCTAAACTAATATTGTCCGAGAGATTTTTCAACGGAATTGATTGATCCTTTACTAAGTGAAAAAGGTGCCCATGCATTACATACTACGTGTCAGGAAATTGTCAGCAGTCTCTATTCTATTTAATCCCTTAATTTAAAAATCATATTCTTCAATACTGAATATAATTCGAAATTAAATGGAGACACAACTTCATTTCAATCAATTCGGTAATAGACGTGCTGCTACCCATACATAATTTTAGTTGGACTCCCTTCGTTAATTGGCGCATCTCACAACATTAGTTCATAGAGGAGCGAAACAGAGGTAAAATTGTGTCGTTTTTTTTATGAGCTTAGAACAAGATCAGACACAGTGGGTATTACCAACAACATAATTTTACACATAAAAACACAAAATACGACATTTTTTAGTGGTCACAGATATTCTTATTTAAAAAAAAGTGTAAAATTTAATTTTTTTTTAAATCATGTTTTTTTGTACATCCATTGCCATATCTCAAAAATGAATTGAGCTATCGATGTGAACTTTTTTTTGTTATAAAACACACACTTAAGCGCTTCTCTCTATTCATAGGATTGCTAATAAAAAAAAATGTGAACATGCCAAAAACGTAGATGACCCTGAAAGTTTAGAGAATACGCCATCAAATTTTCACTAAGCGAGGAACTTTTTTGTTTTTGAAAATTTTGTGTAACATGCTGTGAAGAAAATGAAGTCAATAGACTAAAAAAGTTTTTAGAAAAAAAATATTTTCATTATTAGCAATAGTTTGCTAGTTACGAATTTTTTAGTATGGAGGAATTGTCGAAGAGTACGCGCGCCGTACTTAAGAATAATAATGATTATGTATTGTGTGTAACGGAACTTTTCATTATTATTTTTTTATGTTTAGGACTGTTTTATCACGTTTTAGGATCTGAAAGGATAACTTATTTTTTCCAGTGACACATTAAGGACTAAGGTTGAAGGCAAAAAGGAATTAAAAATCTTAAATGGAGTATGCATTGCATTGGGATCTCGGAAACGGTGAAAAATAATATTATAGTCAAATGGAAAAAATGTTGCGCAACTAGGGAGCTAATAAAATGCCATAAACAGAAGTTTAGGAAAAGTAATAATTTTGGAGTGTTTTGATAAAAAGTAAACTATCGAGTTTTCCTTTTTTGCGTTATTATTGGAGCTAAATAAAAAAGACAGTTTCTTAAAGCACGTGGCAATCTTAATATTTCTATCCGACATTTCCTGTGTCAGAGTCCATATCCGAAACTCCTATGCATTGCATTTTTACCCTAGATCCACACAATAACACAGGTCGACAAAAAAAAAATCTGCTCCAAGGACTAAACCTATCATGCCTTAAGTATTTTTGTGTGCTGAATCCGAATTTTCCACTTAGATTTCGAGCAAACGTCAAACATTGTCAAAAAATCGTATTTTGACGATAAAAACCGAGATTTACTCGAAATCTATGCGTTTCCATGGCTTGTGCACAAGTTTATCGTTTTCCTGTAGTATTACTACGCCATATAAAATTCACTCCATTTTACAATGAAACTTAGATTGCTTATTTATCTTAAATATTTTTTAAGTAGATAATCCATACACAATTCCCACAATGACCATACGTTCTACAATATAATACAAGTGGTAATAAGAGAAAGAATATCGTTACACATTTTACTTCCACATTCAGTGGAAATATAGTATGGACAAAAATATTTTTGAACATTTTTATTGTCCAAATAGGCTTAGAATTTCATGAAACGTCGAGATTTTAAGTGTGAGCAAAAAAATTCTGTCTGTCGGTCTGTCTGTAACTTTTTTGTGCGCACGATTACACTGGAACCGTTTAAGACATTGACTTGAAATTTGGTACACGTACCATGTATTTTAACGAGATCTGAAACTAGATTATTCCGTTAAAGGGTTGGGGGTAAATGGAGGTAAATAGGAAAATCAAGCAAGTAAGAGTCTATAAAACTGATATTTAGTATATATAAGAGAAGCTAAGCTCTCAAAATTTTTTTTTGGCATTAACCACCCCCATTACCAACTCCCACCCCATTATTCAAGGGGGCGAAAAAAATAAAATTGTCATTTAGTGTGTGTACAAGAACCAAAGGCTTAAATTTTTTTTTTACTTTATCCACCACTACTACCACCCACCTTCCACCACCCTCAGCCTCACTACCGATGTGGCATATCGTTTTATAGGTTTTTGGGGTAGACGATTTCAAATATTATATTATTAAAGTTCCATAAAAAATGATTTCCACATTCAAATTTTTTTCGTTCTGAGACTTGGATAGAAGATCTGGATGTGGAAATAGTGATTCCTTGGGCATCGGTTTTATAATTTGACCTTCGACGAAAACGAATAACGTTGATAGTACACCGCCCTGAGACTAGTTAGTTTTAGTGGACGCGGGCGTATTAATACTCAATTTCTGCAATTCGCGCGCTCTAAAAAAAATCACTGTACCTAAACTATAAAAGACACAATAAAAATTATGCTATCAAAAACTTTTTTGGTCTTTTGGCTTTATTTTCTTCGCAGTATGTTATACAAAATTTCCAAAAACAAAAAAGTTCCTCGCTTAGTGAAAATTTGACTGCGTATTTTCTGAACTTTCAAGGTTATCTAAATTTTTAACATGCTTAAAAATGTTTTAATTAACAATACTATACACAGATAGAAGCGCTTAAGTGTATGTTTTATAACAAAAAAAGTTCATGTGGATATCTCCATTCGTTTTTGAGATATGGCATTAGATGTTCAAAAAAACATGATTAAAAAAAAACAAAATTTCACACTTTTTTAAAAATAACAATGTCCGTGACCACTAAAATATGTCGTATTTCATGATTTCTAATGAACATCGACCTACTTAACGAAATGGTATATATCTAGGTTTGTTTTAAGATTAAAAAAAAAAACTCGAAAAGGAAGCGACTTTTCCCCTGTTTTTTACTCCACTATCAGCTATCGCGGTTGTCTGCTAAGAGTTTTGGTACGACGTCGCCAAAGTTCCGTCCCATCAATTATGATAACAGCCCAATGATTCAGATGGAGTCCTTTTTGCTGTTTACCATTAATGTTCTATACTAGAGATTCTAACTGTTGTTATGAACAGGGTCGGACTGAGCGAGCGGGCCATCGGGGAATTCTCCGCAGAGCCCTCAAAAAATGGGCTCATTTAGTGATGTTTAATTTACAATTTGTGTTTGCATTTTCCGTAAGTATTCAACCCTTTAACTATACAACATGATCTACCAAAGGAGTTAAAAAAATGAAATATAAAAAAAATGATCAAAAAAATGAAGCTGGATAAGTTAGAAGTGACTTTTTGGTTTTAATCAAATCACACTACAAAAATAGCGAAATAAATCGAAAAGACACTGACACTATGGTAATGAACTCTGAAACAACAAGCAGATATAAGACAATAACAAGGCGGTGTCCTGATTGTTAGACCGAAAGCAAAAAACGCGGTACTTTGATCTGTGTTTGCCGGCACATGCTTCAGATTTTATGCCAATTAAGGAAATGTAAACAACTCCAATACGCTCTTTCACCAGTAAGGATGTCGACCTATTCCTGACCTACTCAAAATCAGTAGTGTATATTCGTAAATTTACTAATAATTGAATATACTAAATTGCCTCAGAACACTCTAAAATTTTGCAGGGGCTTTCCCACATTAAAGACTAGTACACCATTTTATTTTCCGCATATCATGGTAGATCAGGCTATATAATGAAAATATTAGGCCGCTAGCGTTAATATTAACTGTAATATTTGATTTCCAATTCGTAACATATTTGAAATGTCCGACAGCGCGGATGATGTCACAGCATTCGATCGACTGGTTTTATAAGTTATGCGGTTATAGCACGTCTGTTGTGCTTGCCGTATAAAACTATACGGGAGCAGGCGAGCGGTCGACCGCTGAAGTGATTTGACGTCACACTGCATTTTCGCGCGATTCATTTTCATTATTTATTTTGAGTGAAAAGGAGTTGAAAAAAAATTTAATATTTTGCACATTTACTAATTACAGGGTGTACTTTCGAAATATGAATTAAAAAAAAGCCAAATAAGCCCATTGTGCTTCATACAGAAGGTTAACTCCAAGTTGATGTTAGTTGTAGCATTCTCTTATCAAAAATAGATAAGTAAAATATTCCTTTAAGACCAATTATTGTTAGTTCCATTAATTCGATTTTACATACATAATATAATAATAATATAATGTTTATTTACGAATTTTTATAGATATGGACAGGATGTTGACTATTCTGGTAGTAAGGTATACATAGTATTTCTGACCAATGGTTTTTTGCATCTAGGATTTATATAATTATTTTCTTTAGTTCTAGTTTCATATTGGTGTTCAATTGGCAATATATTATTCTTATTCTTAAAACTGAAGGTAAGTATACTAATACAATAAAGCTGTCGTAAATCAAATATTTCACTTTCCTTATACAGATCATCTGACGAGTAATTGTAGTCTTTATTATATATAATTCTTAATACCCATTTCTGAACAACAGTTAATTTTTTCAGATAGCAGTTGCATACTCCACCCCAGCCTATTATACCATATGTGAGTTGGGATTATATTAAGGCATAGTACACTATGTTTAGTTGCTTAATGGTTAAATAAGGTTTTAAATATTTAATTTTTGGAAGCAGTAATCTAATTTTCGTTACTACATTATTAATTTGTAGATCCCAACGTGGATGTCTATCAAATACTATCCCAAGATATTTAATAGATGTTGGTTCGGGGATTAACAGATTACTGTCTATTCTTAGTGGACCAAATAACGGTAAGTTATTGCTATATGGGGTGAAAGGCATATGAAATGTTTTATCAAAGTTGACCGTCAATAGATTATAATCAAACCATTTTTTAATGAAAGTGAAGCCCTTTTCAAAAGCGAATTAATATATAAAGTAAATAAGATAGGACCTAGCACTGTTCCTTGCGGTACTCCGTACTGTATTGTCTTGGGCTCACTAACAGCATCATCAATTTTCACGTATTGGATTCGCCCCGATAAATAGTTTTTTAGTAAGCTCAAGGCAATGCCCCTGATGCCGTTCTTTTCTAACTTATATAATAAACGCTTGTGACACACAGTGTCAATAGCTTTAGCAAGGTCAACGAATATTCAAAGGGATGGAGCTGTTTCGTCAAGTTCTTTATATATGTAACGCGTTAATGTGGCTATTGCATCTTCCGCTGACTTATTTTGCTGAAATTCAAATTAATTTTCCGATATAATTTTATATTTTTTAGTAAAGAGAATCTATAATTTTTTCGAATATTTTTGCTACATTAGAAATTACTGAGATGGGTCTATAATTAATTAAAACATTTTTTTCTCCTCCTTTATATAATGGTTTAATTACACCTATTTTGAGAGAGTTGGGAAAATCTCCTGTACTAAAACATTTAATTATAATAAATTTCAGCGGTTCTGCTATTTCTTCCGATACCTCTTTCAGTGTTTCAGCACGTATGCCAGGAGAGTTTTTTGTTTTTAATGATTTTTTGTTTTTAATGATTTTATTATTTCTTTCACTTCATCAATGTTTGTCGGATACAGTTGCATAGAATTGTTTAGGGGCTCTTCCGTTTCGATAAAATCAGTTGGTATTTTTATTTTACTTGCATACTTTCCACCCAGATCACTATAATAGTTTACAAACTTATCTGCAATTTCTTTTTTATTTATTGTAGTGTTATCGTCTGTTTTTATTTCTTTTATTAGATTGTCTGATTTATTTTTGTTACATAAATTATTTATAGTAAGTATTCCACAAATTTTGAGAGGATCCCGCATTCTTATTTATTTCCATTTTGTAGTATTGGTTTTTGGTTGTTTTAATTAATTGACACAGTTTATTTTTGTATTTTTTGTATTCCAGTTTTAAATTATTATCACCTGGATTTTTTAACGTTTTCTGGTACAAATCATTTTGTGTTTTAATCGATTTTAATAAACTTTTAGATATCCAGTTCTTTCTAGGCTTGTCTGAATTTTTTACTTTGACTTGTTTAGTGTTTTTTGAAATACATTGTGTTAATTTATTCATAAATGTATCTGTAATCACATTAACATCTTCGTTGTTATCGTTGTTATATATTTCATGCCAGTTCTCGTGTTTTAGATCATTCTTTAATTTTGGATAATTAATGTACATTTTATAATATACTTGGTTTATTTTTCATTTTGAAATTAATTTTTAATAAGAATTATATCATTATTAATTCATTATTTGGATATACCGACGCGTAAACAGAAAATAATAACAATTTTGCAAAAAATTATTAAAACAGTATTCATGGTATACACCAGATAGTTAGTTTTGACTTAGTTGGTCTCTTTACCAATGTTTCATTACATATTACATTATTACATAAAACTTGAAAAGTAATCAAGGATATATTGTTAAATGATAATAATTTGGAAGCTAGAATTAAATTAAGTGTAAATAGTATAGTGAAACTTTTAACTATATATGAAAAAGCGACTTATTTTCAATTGAAAAATGATTTCTATGAACATGATTTTGGTATGAATGGAATCTCAATTATCACCAGTTTTAAGCAATATATTTATGGAAGTGTTTGAAACTAGACATACTCAAAATTGTATATACAAATCGGTTATCTGACGGAAATATGTCGACGACATTTTTGCAATTTGACCCCGTACAGTTGATTTACTAGATAGTCTTTTAGAAAATATAAATAATAAGGACCCTTCACTCTTCTGTTAAATTCACATCCAGATATACAGTCAGGTTTTCGTAAAAAACAGGGAAAACAATAGGCATTATTAAAAATTGTAAATGACATTAGCATTGCAATGGACAAATTATTATTGCCATCAATATTAGTTTTACTGGATCAGAGTAAAGCCAAAGCCAGTAGTTAATTTTGATTTACTTCTTGCAAAATTAAAATACTTTGGGTTTGAAAATACTGCTATAAATTGGTCAAGTAGTTATGTCAGAGGTAGATCACAAAGAGTTTTAATTGATTATAGTTTATATTCGTCCATAAGAAAAACATCATCAGGTGTTCCACATGGTAGTATCCTGGGACCAATATTGTTCTCTATATTCATTTTTGACTTCCCCTTTACTCTGCCTCATTGTCAAGTACATATCTATGTTGATGATTTCGAGTTATATATGTCAATAAATAACCTCGAAAATGATATAGAAAACATAAACATAGTATTATACAATCCAGCAAAATATTATGAAGATCATGATTTGCGTATTAACCCGAATAAAACAGTGGCAAAATGTATAGGACCTGAGATAAATAACATTACGAGGGATCATACAGTAAATATTAATGGAACAAATATAAACTGGGTACAATCTGCCAAAAATTTAGGCTTAATTTTAGATAACCATCTATCTTTTGAGAAGCATGTCGAGCATATTTTTCAAATCACATTTTGAAAACTGAAGTCAATGTACAAATTTAAATGTCAACTAAGTCAAGACGTAAAATCAAAACATTGATTTATCCGCATATAGAATATTGTTACGCAGTGTATTACAACTAAGACTTCAGCACATACAAAATGCCTGTATGCGATTTGTTTGCTGCATACCATTTTGGGAGCATATAACACCTTATCTTGTGGCTTTAAATGAATTAAATGTCAAAAATAAAATTTATTACTTATTTTTCATCTTGTATACAAATTATTAAAAATCAAAACGCCTTCTTATTTGCTTAAACTTTTTGTTAAGAGATCAGATATTCATGTAGTCAATATAAGAGCAAATACATTTACAATTCCATAACATTCGATTAGAAAATATGAAGGTAGTTTTTCTTATTTGGCGGCTGTTCTGTCAAATAACGTTATAGATCACATTTATCTCATAATAAATTTAAGAAAAATGCAAAAAGTTTTTTGTCAAATGCAAATTAAATACATTATATATTTTAAATATAGAAACGCAGGTAAAAAATAAAAAATGTTTTTATTTCTTTCTGAAAGTGAATAATTCCTTTTCTTTCTCTTTTTTTTATTATTATTATCACTATTTGGAATTTACTATCGCTTGTAAATTTTCTTGAATTATAGTACTTGGTATTTATGATTAATACGTATGTTGTAAAATGTAGGCACCATATTTTGCAATATTTTTGATACAGAATTTGTTAATTTGTACTACTTAAATCTCATCTCACTGCAAATGTAGTAATATACCATTTCACTTTTGGTAATTGATAGTCGGATTTTTGTTACTAAAAAAGGTGTTATAAAAGTTATTACCTATAATAGGACTCAAACAATTTCTGCTAATAATGGAATATTGAACAATGAGAAACGTTTTTTCAAAGAGAACATTGTATTATTTTGCAGATTTCACAGACGTTATTTCTAGAAGAGAATACAGATGTGGCAGAAAATTTAAGAAAGAAAAACAGATATTTATATTTAAATGAAAAAAGTGGGTGTCTATTCTTAACTAAATTCTTTAACAATGATAAGAGACATTTTGTTTTATTTTATATTACTAAGCAAATGTCCATCCATATATGAGTATTATATGTGCATTACGTTTCAAAATAAGTCTGTTTATTATGTAAAATATGAGAATTATAATTTTCGTTTTTTATTCTTCCTATATTACGGTTGACCTATTTTTATACCTATCTCCTCATTTTTCATTTATTTTTTGCACAATAATATGTGAAAAACGGTGAGTGCTTGCCTTTCGAGATCCACATATGAAAGCATATTAAATACGCCGGCTATCTGCCGCTCTAAAGGCTTGATTTGTAAGGTTTCTATTTTAAGACCAGCCCATCGTTATTACAGAATATTGATATTGAAGTCGGTGTGAAAATTAAGTAAAACGTACCTAATCACACGTATTCTTAACGACAGTATCAATATTATGTAATAAGATTCAATTAACTGGGCGACGCGATGGTGAAATTTCATTTCAATTATTTCATTGATCTTTTTTTAAAACCCTTTATTTAAAAAAGTGATTAGACGTAAATAAGAAGATAGAAGGGATTTGCAAGATGCTGCACTATTTAAAGCAGAAAATCAAGATGAAAATAATATTGAAGCTAGTTATAAATACTTTCTTGGGTATTGTGTACCAATTTTATTTGGTCAAAGCTACGACAGAGAATAGCTGTGTATAACTGTTATCTTTGGTGCTTGCAGCTGATACAGTTTCACGGCACACAAAAAGTGTGTATTTACAGGCCCAGTCACGGCTAGGCAATGACATATTACCACAGAAATGGGGATGAAAGTATGATAATAACCAGGTACTAACATCCATTACACTGGAAGAGCAGCATTTTCCAGAAAATGTTTTAAAAGTAATGCTTCACAACTGTAATACAGGATGTGGACGTGCCTGCAGTTGTAGGAACAGTGGCTTGCATTACCCCATAGCCTGTGAATGCAAAGGTAATACTTATTGTTATTATTATTGTTTATTACTTGCTCCACCCCTTAAAAATAAATTATGTTAAAAGACGAAGAGTCTTCAAGAATTAATGATGATATTATATAAACGTTTCAATAAACATTTTTTAATAATAATATTAACTAAATTGCTGGCAAATTTGAATTTTTAGTTTGAATTTAAATCCACATTTTTTGTGGAAGAGAATAAATATCGATATGCGGTTTTCAGAATTTATGAGATAATTTATTTGTAAAACAGAGTGTTTTGTCCATTTTTTTATTTTAAAGCACGTTACTATCTACAGGGTGTGAAATAAAAACGTTTTTTTTAAACCAAACTTTATAAGTACTGAGATTCCACAAAAACTATTCAAATTTTTTATATCTCAAATTTTTTATATCTATCAATTATTTTATACATTTTTTCTCTCAAAAAATCTATCATTTTCTCATCTTTTTGCCGTTAGCCCTTAGTGAGTTTCCTAAGAGGCGATCGTTGTAGGTTATTATAATACTTTATGGCGCCTCATTTAAAATAATAATAAAGTACATTTTTTGTACTTTCAGTTAATGGTGAACAAATATCTTTTTTTTTATTGGTACCCTATTTTGCTTATTTAAAGTACGCCTCAGAGTGTTTAAATCCAAGTTTTAAAAACGCGCGTGTTTTAAAGTTACCATGGCAACATCAAAGCTAAGCAAGTACAACTCGTTCATCTGTATCTGTTACCTTTTGCTCTTCCATCCATTTGATGAACTTGTCGTATTCTTTTTTATAAGCGTCTGCCGGTTTTTTGGCGGTATTAACCGCGATTCTGCTTTTCTATTTAAGTAATCAATGTTAGAACTCATTTTAAAGCAATATACAATCAGTGACAACTGTAGTGGCAATAATTAATCCTATGTGACAGATTGCAAATTAATTTTTGTTTTCTCATTTTCATGACACTGACAGGTATCCTGATGTCACATCACGAATTCAACCATTTTACATTCTTAATTCTTATTTCCATTTTTTATAGTAATAATACCAGTATTTATGATTTCAAAGTGTACCAATAAAAAAAAATAGCGTAAAGTATTCGTGGATAACTGGTCTTTAAAACACTTGCTCTATTTCGAGCACTCCGGCTGCGCCGTCGTGCTCGAAAAATCGCGCGTGTTTTAAAGACCTTAATATCCACTTATACTTTAATATACTATTTCGTCGCTAATACACATTCTATTTTTATTGCTCCATTAATAATAAAAAAGTTTGGCTCTTCCCTTTTACTTTAGTTGACGTTTTATACAATAATATTGCTTAAAAAATAGATAAATAAATATTTTTCCTTATTGTTTATTTAGATTCCATTTTATTCCTTTAAAAAAACATACATACAATTTTTTGTATATTATTGTATTCTTGGTGAGAAAAATACATCAATAAAATTTGGATTTTTTTTGTATTTACAGATAAAGCCATTTAGTCAATTTACATGTGTGCCAAATTTAAACTTGATATCCTCATCAGTTCCGGAGAGGTTTCCTTTTTTTGTATTTTGATGTAAAAAACCTAAAAAAGGTTCCTCAATCCTTGAACGTATACCGATATTAAGATGCGCTTAGATTAAGCAAGTAACTGCCCTGCCAGTTGGCCAGTAGCTGACTTGTAAACTGTCCTCCCAGCTATTGGAAAGGCAGTTCAACTGGCCACACTGTTTATACGAAACGCCAGTGTTTGTAGTCTAGTGTGACGAAAAATGGACGAACGGAAAATTTGTATATGGCGTCGTACACCAAAATCGTTATCATTGATATTATATAAAGAGCTTGTCAATATGATAGAAGAAGAAATTACAATAAAAAGAGAGTTTGGATAAGAGATTGGATGTATGCTAGGTCAAGGGGAGCTTCGTCAACAATTTTAAGGGAGCTATATACCCAAGATCCCAAGAATACAAACCAATGATGAGAATAACTACACACAACAATTTGAGTAAATACTATCTTTGGTTGAGACGAAAATTCAGCGCTCGAACACGTTCTTGCGTGAAGTTATACCAGCGAGAGTAAAGTTAGAGATAACGTTAGCCTCTCTGGCATCGGGAACAAATTTTAGAATGTTATCAATTTGGTTTCGCATATCTAAGGCCTCTCTGTCAAATATATTCCAGAAGCTTGTGATGCAATCTCTGAGAGTTTAAAGGAATTCATAAGATAACGTAAACTTAATTTTTTTACTCAGTTCCTTTATATCAGGCATCTCCATTTCTCGTGCAATGTGCTCCAACGAAGCTTTTCGTGCATCTCGATTTTTGATGTACTGCTAAATACATTCCATAAATGTTCATTAGTTTTGTACAAGTTTACAAATTGCAGCGTTTGTTCCTCACTCCACCTAGACATTTGCCAACTGGCCACAGTAGTGTTTACACCTATCCAGTTGCTGGCCTGTGCTGTGGTGGGGGCAACGCCAGGGGCCAGTAAAACCAAAATATTTTGAATTCGCTGATATGCCAGTGATGAGTCTGCTGGCATGTCAAGTTACTGAAATAAAGAATTTATAAAGGGATAGTTACTGGCAGACAGCTACTAGAGGGCACGGCTGGCCTGTCTACTGGCTTAATCTAAACGCACCTTTAGGTAAGTACTCCACTGATTACCATGAAAAAAATGTACTTATTATTGTAATTTTAAAGGAGCTATCATAAGGTGTAATAATAACCTACAACGATCGGCTCTTACAAAGCAGAATAAGGCATAACGGCAAGAAATGGAAAAATGACAGGGTTTTTAGAAAGAAAATCGGTATTTTACAAAATAAGAGGGATATAAAAATTTGAGAAATAGCTCATTTCCTCATAAACTAGTGACTAAAAAAATGCGCATCAAAAAATACAAAACATTTTTTGTGGAATCTCGGTAGTTATAAAATTTGCCAAAAAAACACGCTTTTCTTTTACACTTTGTGGATAGAAACGTGCTTCAAAATAAAAGAACTTTACAAAACTCGCTGATTCAAAAATAAATTATCTCTTAAATCCTCAAAACCGCATATGGTATCTATTCCCTTTCGCTTGTTTCAATTGGACAGTAGTTTATATAATTTTTTATTATTACTGAAACCACCATTCTGAGTCAGCCATTAAAAAATTATATATTTTCATTTTAGAAAAAAGCGATCGAAATGACCATAGGTAACAGTTTTATACCGAAATTTTAAAAAAGTAACACAATCTTTATACTGTTTAAAACACTTTGTTTCTAGTATTTTTTTAATTTCTTTTTTTTTATTCATTTTTTTTGTGATAACTTATCAAAAACATTAACCACATACATCAACAAGCTAAAAACGTACTCTTCGCCTGTTCACTGAACTTTTTATATAACTGTTAAATATTCTATAGGATACTCTTCGCAGTTTTTTGTAAATAATGTGAGTTTTAGACATTTTTAATTTTATAGTACGAACTTAGTTGGTAAAATACTCAGTGTAAAATAAAGTAAAAATTAAAGAAACTATACCATACCCCATTTGGGTTTCGAACCCGGGACCCTTGGATTCCAAGTCAAAAGCGTAAGAACTACACCACCACCTTACACGTAAAAAAAATGTCAATTTTTACATTATAAGACACAAGCTAAAATTATATTTTTACGGTTGCATATTACATTATGAAATGTATATTTGTAAAATATATAAATATTTAGATATTAAAATGAAACATCATTTCACCAGATTTCTATTCAATTACAAAAACATAAAAATAAAAAAAATTTTTTTTTTCAAATTTAGATCATTAATAACATTTTTATTTACTGATCGATTTTGTTAAAAAACAATAGGGTTCTTCCTCTAGCTAACACTAATTTTCTGTCCAAATTTCAGTACAATCGGATTTTTCTTTCTTGAGTTATCGTGCTTACAAGAAACGTGACGGACGGACGGACAGACGGACATTTTGAAAGTTGTTCAGAATTCGTTCACTAACACAATGATATGAAAATTTTTTCTCTACGAGCGATATTTACGATTTTAGAAATGTGCCGATCAAATACAATATACTCTTCGTTTTTGCGAAGAGTATAATAATTAGAAAAAACGTTTTAGCTCATTTTAAGATTTTATTAATTTTATTAACAATAATTTGTTTAAACAATGAACGAGGAACATAATAATAATAATAATAATAATAATAATAATAGCTTTATTGTCCAACAGAAAATCCATTTACAGGACAATGTGAGATAGTGAATACACAATAACCTTAAGAGAACTAAAATATTTAAACATTAACTTGTACTACCTATAAAATGCTACCTAATTTGTAATTTTATCTTTTAAAAGTTACAAAGTATTATGCAGATTTCTAACACCAAGATGCTCAATAGCCACTTCTACTAACCTACTTAGCGAACAATGGTGAATGTCACATGAATTACATAGACTATTAAAATTTTCACACATAACATGTACAGGTGATTTGGAGAGAATATTCGTTCTGGGTATTTTACATCTAAATGTTAGATTCTGTCGTGTGTTGATTCTTGGTACATGAAAATTAATATCACGGAGTAAATCAGAACAGTCAATCATATTGTGTAACATCTTGTACAAAAATATTAATGATATGCAAGTTCTTCTTATATCTAAGCTAATGATATTAAATCTATCAGATAAGAAGTTATAACTTATACCTCTTTCAGGGTAAACACCATCCGTTTTAAATGTCAAGTATTTTAAAAATCTTCTTTGGACCCGTTCTATTGTCATCTTTTGGCAATCATAATATGGATACCAGATTAGAGCACCATACTCAAGCCTGGATCGGACATAAGTGAAATATAGGACTTTTAACGCCTCAATATCAGTAAATGTTTTACAATTCCTTACAATGAATCCATAAAACTTCATAGCTTCAGATACTTTTAACGCTATATGATCATTGAAAGAAAACTTTTAATCGAACGTTACACCTAAGTCTTTATAAGAATTACATCGTGATAATGTTTTATTATCGATATTGTAAGCATATTCATAAGTTAACTGTTTCCTTGTAAAACTCATGATCTTACATTTCGATATGTTAAGATGTAATTTATTATCTATGCACCAGGATTGGACATGATCCAGTTCGCATTGTAACTTCTTACAGTCATCAATGCCATTTATGACTGAAAATATTTTTAGATCATCAGCATAGAAGAGTTTATGACAGTCGATAACGTCATCTAAATCGTTAATAAATAGAAGGAATAGAAGAGGTCCAAGATTAGATCCTTGAGGGACACCAGAGGTAACAAAATATTGAGGGGAATTGTAACCATTGTACGTGACATATTGCTGTCTCTTAGATAGATAGGATTTAAGAAATTCGATAGCTTGGACATGAAAGCCAAATTTTGTTAGTTTTTTAAGTAAGACATCGTGGTCTATCCTATCAAAAGCCTTTGAAAAGTCTGTATAAATGACATCTACTTGTCCCTTGTCATCCAATATATTTGACACATATTGTGTAAAAACGGCTAAGTTTGTAACGGTTGATCTGTTACTCATAAACCCGTGCTGGTAGGTTGATATCTGATTACGAACAGACAAGTAAATGCGATCGTATAAGATAATTTCCAAGACTTTAGAAAAATTCGAAAGAATGGAAATAGCTCTGTAATTATCAACAATTGCTCTATCGCCACTCTTAAATACTGGACAAACTTTGGCCTTCTTCCAGCAGCTAGGGAATTTTTTTTTTTTCAATGCGAGATTAAATAGTATGCACAGAGGTTCAGCTAAAACACTAGCACAATCTTTAACAATAAATGATGGTATCTTATCTGGACCTGAGGTCATTTTATTTTTTAATTTTTTTATCGCATTCATGACTTCATTTTCAGATATGTTTTCAAAGTTAATATTGTCATAATAATCACAAATTTCATTAGCACTTACATCATCATCCACAGGTAACGAGTAGACACTTTCAAAAAACTTCCCAAAAATATTCACAATATCTTGTGGTTGATCATAAATGATATCTACATATGTCATTTTACCGGGAATTCTAGAGGTTTCCTTTTTTGAATGAAAGTATGACCAGAACAACTGCGGGTCATAAGAGATTGATGATTGAACATTTTGAATATAATTGTTATACGCATTAGTTATTTGTTCCTTTATTTCTGTTCGAAGCCTTCGAAATTCTTGTAAGATATGGTCACTACCGGTTTTCTTATATTTTTTAAAAAGTCTGGCTTTTCTTTTTATATTTTTTATAATATTCGAATCATACCATGATGGATACTTACGCTTGTGCGTCTTGTAATATGGGACAGTATCATTAAGGATTGCATAAAATTTTTCATGGAACATGCACACTTCTTTAACAGGTAAACATTTTTATATAAGAATGTCATTTAGAATGTCATTTAGAACCCATTAAAATAGGTTTCATTAAAACCGGTTAACAGTTTTGCGAGGTTTTGGCTGCTTTACATCAACCTTGACTCTACTATTTTACGATTTTATTTTATACTGAAATTGTATTTGCAGATTCCTTAGAGCTTTAGTTGTTTTCATACGATCATTTATAAGTACTGTTAATATAGCCGAAGCATCAAGTGCATTAAAAATGTCCTTATCTGCCACAGAATATCGCCTAGTTACACCACTGCCAATATGTATACAGGTTATTTACAAAAAGGGTCTGTAACACGTGGGAATATGCTACATCCATTCGCTGCACCAGCTTCATCAGCAAATTACACCCACAGGGATGCTGGAAATTTTTAATAACCCTTCGAGTATTAATATTTTTAAATTCAAAGAAAATCGCCGCGTTTCAGAATTTACTTCACTGGGTAGAGAAAAGTTTAAGTTAAATCACCTTAATAAAAAAAAATTCTGTTTTTAATTTAAATTTTTTTTTATAAACATTTCAGATTCAACGTTCTATGCATTACTAAAATGCAAAAAAATAAGCTAACTCTTTTTATATAATTTGAAGTCATATATTTCACAAAATGAGAGTCGTCATTATTGAAACCACATTTGTGCAACCAATCTAAATATAATCTGCGTTTATTTTCGTGTTTTTCGCTTCAGGGTTCCATAATATTGGACCGTTTTGGCGAAAATACGACAGGAAATATTTTTCCAATTTCTCGATTTTATTCCTGTTTATACGTTAATGTGTGGAGAATACATTTGTTAATAATGTTGATGATAACACCACTTCATGCTCAATTTCTTCGTTCAAAATAAAAAAATAAATAAAATGGCTTATTTTTAGGCACAGTTGCATTTATTTTCCATAATTGTACAAATAGTGGAAGACCAGACCCTCTGAATTCGACACCCTCTATACAACTCGCGAACACCCACCTAAAAAATAGGCAATCTGATGTAAAATAACCTGCTAAACTTGATTTTTGAATTCGCCCATTGATTTGAGATTGCCAAAATGACCAAATTGGCAATTTTCTAAAAAAAATAAAAATTATGTGTTATTTTTTGTTTTTCATATAACACAATATGACATATTTTTTATTTTACTTCAGAATTTTCTAATTTTTTTACATAATAATCTCTAACTATTCTTTGATATGTTGAAAGTAAAAAACTTTACCTAAAAAATAATTAGTTGGCAAAAAAAATAACAACTTTTCTTTGACGCAAAATCTTTAAAATTTGTAGAGTAAAATGTCCGATCGAGGTATCTTTTTTATCTTTAAAGTTAGGTGCCTACTATAATCGAAGAAAATGTTCCGAATGAACTAAATAAAATCTTTTATAAGAAGTTTTTTTTGAAATTTTGCTCCCTTATCGAAATATTCATTAATTGTTTCAGCGTCCGAACGAATGCGCGCTACTATGAATTGGCCGCAATCGCATCTAGAGCTAAACGCAGACACGTGCCGGGTGATTATTATTTTCCAGTGCCCATTTATGTTAAGTTGAAAGTGGTTTTTGTCTCAGTCCTTATATTTAGTGCGTTATAAACACATAGTTTGGCATAATAAATTATAATTACTCGGATAGGAAATCAAAGGAAACAAGCTAAAAACGTACTCTTCGCCTGTTCACTGGATTTTTATATAATAATTGTTATACATTCAATAGGATACTTTTCGCAGTTTTTTGTAAATAATGTTACTTTTAGACATTTTTAATTTTGTAGTACGATCTTAGTTGGTAAAAGACTTGGTAAAAAAACTATACCAAACCCCATTTGGGTTTCGATTCCGAGTCAAAAGAACTACACCACCACCTTACACGTAATAGAATGTAAATTTTTACAAGACACGAGCTAAAATCATATTTTCACGGTTGTATATTACATTATGAAATGTATATTTGTAAAATATATAAATATTTAGATATTAAAATGAAATATTTCACCAGATTTCTATTCAATTACAAAAACATAAAAATTAAAATTTTTTTTTTCAAATTTAAATCATTAAGTAATAACATTTTTATTTATCGATCGATTTTGTTCAAATAGGGTTCTTCCTCTAGCTAACACTAATTTACTGTCCAAATTTCAGTACAATCGGAATTTTCTTTCTTCAGTTATCGTGTATTACAAGAAACGTGACGGACGAACAGACGGACGGACAGACGGACATTTTAAAAGTTGTTCGGAATTCGTTCACTAACACAATGGTATGAACATTTTTTGTCTGCGAGCGATATTTACGGTTTTAGAAATGTACCGATCAAATGCAAAATCCGATGACATTTCTGTGGCTCTAACAATATTTAGAACAGAAAAATTTATTTTTATCACTAAATCCAGTTTACCATGCACAATGTAGAAGATCTTATACCCGAACTGCTTATAAAAGAAAATCAGAAATTGTAAATCCTAGTAGGTACAGAGAATACAAGTAAAAAGGGCATTTCTGCAATGTGCTACCCTATTTACAAGACAGCCTACCAAATTAAGCCCAGAATTCCAAATGTTTTAGATTTTGGATGGTACCTAAAGGAGGAAATCTTATTTCCAAAGATGATTTCAAAAAGCCCAAAACCCAATTCTATGGAGTTAACTCCATTTTGTAAATGTAAATTATATAACGGTACTACAAGCAAGTGTAGCAAAGCAAACGTGCAATGTAACATAAGTTGTTTATGCGAAGGAAAATGTAGGGTAATCGTTAGTACCCACTTGCTGTTATAAAGTAATGAAAATATATTTTTTAATGTATATGTTTCGAGATTATCTACATAATTTTATAACATTTAATTGCAAATAGAAACTAAATAATCCGTAGACTCACTTGATCGCTTAAACGACACCACAGATGGGCGACGTTAATAGAAGTTATTTAAAAAATAAATATCTTGTATTTCTGCTTACATCATTGTTATAAAATATTATTTTGGGTATTCAGCAGATAACTTTCAAAGAAATCATTCGTTCCTTTCATATATTATTGATCTAAATCTGATCAAGCTAGAATATCAACGAGTAGTTCTCTTACAAACAAACTTGTCAATTTCTTTATACATTTACTATGTCTAACATTCAATATGAAAAACAAGAAAATAACCATTCTTTCTATATATTGAAGATCTAAGTCTGATCATTCCAATATATTGTCAGAAATCCACCCTTAAGAGGAAATCTTTCAAGCATCTCTAGCCCTACCTAGAGGATACTCCATTCAATACGATAAACAAGAAAATAACCATTCTTTCTATATATTGAAGATCTAAGTCTGATATGCCAATATATTATCAGAAATCCACCCTTGCGAGGAAATCTTTCAAGCATCTCTAGCCCTACCTAGAGGATACTACATCACAAACAAACATTAGTTACATTTCAAAGCCAAGAACTACTGAAAAGCACAATGAAATATATGAATAAAATTTCACTTACATGTCATAATAAATAAAATATTTCAATCAATGTTTGATTGACCAAAACTCTGCGCAATTTTTACAGAGTTTTGGTCAATCAAACATTGATTGAAATATTTTATTTATTATGACATGTAAGTGAAATTTTATTCATATATTTCATTGTGCTTTTCAGTAGTTCTTGGCTTTGAAATGTAACTAATGTTTGTTTGTGATGTAGTATCCTCTAGGTAGGGCTAGAGATGCTTGAAAGATTTCCTCGCAAGGGTGGATTTCTGATAATATATTGGCATATCAGACTTAGATCTTCAATATATAGAAAGAATGGTTATTTTCTTGTTTATCGTATTGAATGGAGTATCCTCTAGGTAGGGCTAGAGATGCTTGAAAGATTTCCTCTTAAGGGTGGATTTCTGACAATATATTGGAATGATCAGACTTAGATCTTCAATATATAGAAAGAATGGTTATTTTCTTGTTTTTCATATTGAATGTTAGACATAGTAAATGTATAAAGAAATTGACAAGTTTGTTTGTAAGAGAACTACTCGTTGATATTCTAGCTTGATCAGATTTAGATCAATAATATATGAAAGGAACGAATGATTTCTTTGAAAGTTATCTGCTGAATACCCAAAATAATATTTTATAAAAATAGAAGTTATGCTTTAAATTAATGCGGACGAGTTGCGCGGCCGCATTCAACAGCGTCATCTCTTTACATGAGCCGAATTTCAAAAAAATCTCTTTATAAAAAAGTTTGTTTAAAGTATATGGAACATTTTTCTCGTTTATACTATAACTCTCTCTTAAAAAATAAAAAAGTTACCTCGATCGGGTATTTTTCAATGCAAATTTTAAAAAACCGCGACAATAGAGGGTAACTATATTTTTTTTAGGCTCTATATTATTAGTTACACTATATTCTTTGCCATCAGGCTGTCCAAGAATATTGGAGGGATAATGTGTAAAATATTGGTCTAAATCGGAATTAAAATAAAAAAGATATGATGTGTTATGTGCAAAACAAAAATTAACACATAATTTTAAAATTTTTCAAAAAATTTGCGAATTGACCGATTTGGCAATCTCAAATTAACGGGCGAAGTCAAAAATCAAATCCAGAAGGTCATTTTACATAATATCATCTGTTTTTTAGGTGGGTGTTCGCGAGTTGTATAGACTACTTTTAAAATGCTTCCTACAGATTGGCTGCTCTCCGACTAAAATATTGATAAATCTAGCGTAAATAATTTTAGTTTTTCACATTTTTCTCAACTTCCGTGAAAATTGTTATTTTTATATTAAAAAAAACCTTCAGTTGGTAAATTTTATATTTATGCTATTTCAATTACACATTTTCATGTTTAATGATTATAGATTTATATTTTGCCTTTTGATAATTATGTGTTTTTAAAAATTAATTTTTATCTAATTTATGAAAAAAAAAATGTATTTATGTCATTATCCGCGGTTGAAAATGATTTAAAAATAAAAAAATAAATCGAAACGTCGACATAGTGTAGAAAGTTAGAATTTTTATTATTCTACCACCCACAACAGAAACCAGTGAAACCAGCATAAAGGATATTATTTAAGTAATACTAATATTATCATTCTTCATTTCATCAAGATTCATTTCTCATATACTAAACTCCAGTGAGCTATGCTATGTCGACTATTTATTTTTAACTATATGTTCCTCTTATGTCAATAGTTAATATTATATAATCCAATTATAATATAAATCCACATTTTGAAAATCAAACAGAAACACAGCCAACAAAAGTGATTAGCATCATTGTCTTCTTATTAAATAGGCATTTTACAAAGACATCCTTGTTTACGAAGAGGTAAGCCCTCCACGTTTTCCAGAAAGTCGGGTATATAATCAATTTGTATAACAAAAGACCTCTTTAGCAAGCGGTTGGAATACGAACAAAAACTCAGTTAATTTCGGTAGTGCACGAGAACATCGCCATGAAGTTGGTAGATAAACTTAATTGAAGTTAGAAAAAGTAACTTCCATTAGTTTGCTCATTTTCCAATCAATTTGTATCCGAAGATAACGAATAGGGTATTCAGACAAGTTTTGAAGTGCGTAAAGTTCGCTGAGGTGATGCGCCTGTTTAATAAATTTGTAAGATAGACGACTTTGTGGAATTCATTTTCATACCAGGTTATTAACCTATAGATGATTAATAAGGAATATTATAATGACAAAATTACCTTCACATAAACCAATCATAATTAATTTTCCTTACAGAGGCGTACTTGAAAGGAGATAGAGAAAAGTCAGTCGTATTTCCGGATAAACAAAAATCCAGAAATACTGGAAGTTGTTGACAACTCTAAGTGGTAGATGAAGAACATAGGAAACACTGAGCATATATTGTGTGGCGTGCCTAACCTGTTCTCTTAACAAAAAGAAGATCCATATTGGCCGACTATAGGTGTGTCCCCCCCTCCTCCTCAGGTTCATCACAAGTGCTGATCGGCAATTTTAAAAATAATGAGATAAAAAGTGTATTTGGATTATTTAGACATTCAATCAAATAACGTAAATCAAAATTAACAAGGCTTCTACATATACGTGTGCCATCCGATTGAGTTCACTATAGTTGAAATGGACAAAAAATTTTCGAATTTTCTTTTCATATTTAGGGGTTGTTTTGGTAAACTACGTACTCCCATTAAGCTTCCCATTTTTTAAACTCAGATTTTGGAATAGGCTTTGTTAAAAGCGACTTGACTTTAACTGTCCAAAAACTGAATTTCAATAACATTTTCTTCATATTTCTCACGTATGAAATGGTATCGAATGCCAATATGCTTGGCTTTTCTGTGAAATTCCAGATCCGTGATAAGTATTATTGTATTCTGGTTGACCACATACAAAATCGTTTTCAAAAGGTCTTCACCTAGCAACTCTAAGAACTCCTTAACACTAACTGGCACATTTCAACAAAAGAATAAGGTAATTTTTTTAGTCATTTTTTTTTTAATTTTTCATTTTTTTAACTGCTTTCGATGGGGACAACCTACTGAAAAATTTTCCCCATGTCATGGTAGATCACCCTGTATATTCGGCCTCTGTTGTCGATAGTAAAATACTTCGCCTACTTTTCGCTACTTTTTTTTGTTCGAGGAAACAGGTCCTCCTGCGAATTTGAAAATACATGCAATAGTAGATTTTCTGTTTTGGGTATCCCAGCAAAATCTGCATCTGCGAAACCTTCTAAGGGCAATATATAGCTATCTGTTTTTCTAAAGTAAAGACCGTACTTTAAAGTTCCTTTTGTATATTTAAATATTCTTTTTGCAACCTTCCAATCAAGCTTAATAGGTTTTTCCAAATGCTGACTCACTAACGCAATATCAGAATGTACAGTTATAAATATATAAATATAGCTTCCAACATCCTTCCTATATGGTACTTTTATCATTATCTTTGATCTCGTTCCTTATAAAATAGTTGATTTTCGTAATCAGGAATTGAAACAGTGTTTGCATTTTTCATTCCAGATTTTCATAATATTCTTTCTGATTTGTAAAAATTCCATCAACAATACCAAAAAGCATTACAGATTTCCTTTCTTGATTTCCGAAAAAAAAAAAAATAATAACTTCTTTACATCTTCTTTCGCTGTAGCAGCTACTGGTCCATCGTATACGTGAAGAGTTAATTCGCCACCTCCATGAACACACACAGATCTGCTTTACTTTGTACCAAATTTAATCTTCATAACAAACGTATTGGGCAGTTTGCACTCTGCCGTTGAGTGAAGAATCCTTAAAGGTGCTGCCCTTATGCGAATGAAGTAAAAAAATATTTTGAGGTTTCTGGTTCTTGTACATACACTAAATCACATTTTTTTTTCATCCCCTTTAATAAGAGGGTGGGGGGTGGTAATGGGAGTGGCTAATGCCAAAATTTTTTTTGAGAACTTAGCTTCCCTTGTATATACTAAATACCAATTTTATGGATTCTTACCTGCTTGG
The DNA here is from genome assembly GCA_936432065.2 of Rutpela maculata. Lineage (NCBI taxonomy): Eukaryota > Metazoa > Arthropoda > Insecta > Coleoptera > Cerambycidae > Rutpela > Rutpela maculata. The sequence goes on along the minus strand of OW386285.2, from coordinate 36,107,868 downwards.
TTTGCCCATTTACCAAAAATTTACCCCAATTTGCCCCCCAACCCTTCGACGGAACAAGATGAAAATATAATCTAATTCCAGATCTCGTTAAAGTACATATGTGTACCAAATTTCGAATCAATATCTTAAACGGTTCCAGAGTAAACGTGCGCACAAAAAAAAGTTACAGACAGACCGACAGACAGACAGGCAGACAGACAGAAATTTTTTTTTGCACAAACTTAAAATCTCGACGTTTCATGACATTTTAAGCCTATTTGAACAATAAAAATTTTTAAAAATGTATTTGTCATTACTATACTTCCACTGGATGTGGAAGTAAAATTACACTTTTCGGTACCTAACATTAATTGTTTTTATGCGATAAATAAAATGATATGTCAACAATAAATACATTTTTTTAAGAAAAAAAATTGGGCTTGATTTTGTGTCATTAAGCTTCATCGACTGCTGTAAAAATACATTAAAACAATTGATTCATTATTTATAAATTACTTAACATAACAAGTTTTAAATATTTTTTTTGTAAATCAATTTCTTCGCTGCATATGCAAAGAGCATTTTTTTTTAATCAATCAATTACATCCTACAAGGAGTGGAAAAGTCCAAATTTATGTTTTTTTTTTAATGTTTTTTGCGTTAAAAAATACATATATAAGAAAAAAATAAAGGATGCCATCGTGTAGAGCGACCAAAAATTCGTAAGTAAAAACATCGACCACAAATTCTCATAGGGCAGCTAATATTTAACTGCTTTAACGGGCTGCTTAGAGAACAGCGCAAAAAGGTTATTTTGAAGTTTGCGCGAGGGCGCCTTTAGCTTGTGAGCTATAATAGATAAAAAATGCTCTCAGGGACTTTTTTGTACAAGATACAAGTCACTCACAACGAAAAAATTTTGTATGTGGAAATACTTGTTTATGGAACTTTATTTGAAATTATCTACCCCAAAAACCCATAAAACGATACCCCACATCGGTAGTGGGGTGGGGGGTTGTGATGGGGGTGGTAGTGGGGGTGGATGAAGTAAAAAATATTTTGAGGTTTCTGGTTCTTGTACACACACTAAATCAGATTTTTTTTTCATCCCCTTTAATAATGGGGTGGAGGTGATAATGGGGGTGGCTAATGCCAAATATTTTTTTGAGAGCTTAGCTTCTCTTGTATATATTAAATACCAATTTTATGGACTCTTACCTGCTTGATTTACCTATTTACCCCAAATTTACCCCCATTTACCCCCCAACCCTTCGACGGAACAAGATGAAAATATAATCTAGTTCTAGATCTCGTTAAAGTACATATGTGTACCAAATTTCAAGTCAATATCTCAAACGGTTTCAGTGCAAACGTGCGCACAAAAAAGTTACAGACAGACAGACAGACAAACAGACCGACAGACAGACCGACAGACAGACCGACAGACAGACAGACAGACAGGCAGGCAGAATTTTTTTTTTCGCTCAAACTTAAAATCTCGATGTTTCGTGATATTCTAAGCCTATTTGAACAATAAAAATTTTTAAAAATGTTTTGTTACTATACTTCCACTGGATGTGAAAAATTATACTATGTTTGGTTTATCAAATGTTTGCGATAAATCGAAAATAAACGCATACTCCCCTCTCATTCTCCAAAATCCCATCATTAACAATAAAAATGTCGCATCGGCCCCTTGTCAACAATGTATCGACTAGACTGATAATAAGGTGGCAAAGAAATATAAAGATAAATCACGTCTACAGAGAATTATCGTATACCATATTACGCCTTTCTTTCTCGATGTATTACATATTAAACACATTGTCCGAATATTAAATTTATTGCATCTTACCGAAGACGAAGATACATTTTCAATTTCACTGAATTGGGAAAGATTTTTAAGATTTTACAAACTAATATAGGTTTGTTTGCAGGCTATATGAAATTTCACTTTGATTTTTCGACTTAAAATACTTTCCTCTTGTTGCAAAATCTTTTCGACACAAATGTCTCGCCTTTTTACCGTGGCATATATAATTGTTTTTACTCCTTGCAATCTAGGATTTTGTCTCACTATCTTTCAAAGTTTGTCCACAGAATAAACATTCCATTGTTAAGCACATTTGAAATGTCTGGATATATCGATGAGAGATGCCCAAGTTATCCAAAATACTACAGGTATTAAATGGTTTTGTGAAAGCTGTAACAAAGTTGTGAATTTTATGCTTGAATTTAAAAAAGATATTGATGAGTTTAAAAAGTCCGTTCTTCAAGAACTCAATTTATTTAAGAAAAAGCTAGGCAGTGAAATATGTGAAAAGGAAAGTAACAAAACTGAATTAAATTTTGCAAAAGCAGTAAAAGGTGAAGTAGTTGTGATAATGCCGAAAACAAACCAAGAAAGTAGCAAAACTAATGAAATAATCAGGAAAACCCTGAAACCAGCAGAAATGGAGGTCGGGATCACTCAAATGAGAAATGTGCGTGATGGTGGCGTGCTCATAAAATGCAAAACAAAAGAAGAAATTGACAAAGTAAAAAAAGCGACTGAAAAAAAACTGGGAAAGAATTACAAGATAAATATGCCAGAACAGAAAAATCCCTGTGTAAAAGTACTAGACCTTGAAGACAAAATGAGTGATGAAGAATTAGTAAAAACTATAAAAAAACAAAATGCTCACTTACGTCATGAAAATATGGAATTAAAAATTGTTATCATAAAAAAAATGAAAACCCGTTATATGGCAATAATAGAATGTAATCCTGTGGCATTTGCAGCCATTATGAAAGAAGGAAGTTTAAATATAGGATGGTCTTCGCACTGTCGAGTTTTTGAATATGTACGAGTTTTCAGGTGTTTTCAATGTGGTGGTTTTAACCATAAAGCTGAAGAATGCAAAATAAATATATGTTTAAACTGTGGTGATAGTGAACATACCAAAGATAACTGTACAAGTAATAACAAGAAATGCTTGAACTGCAGCGAAGCAAACAAGAAAATGAACACCGAATTTGATGTGAATCATTCCATTTTTGACTATAACTGTCCAGTGTTACAAAGAAAAATACATCTAGAAAAGCAAAAAATAAAAAACAACACAGATGAATAGCAATTAGTGGACCACAACTGTAATAAATCGTGTATAAAGTTATTTCATCAAAATGTACAAAGTATTAAAAATAAGATAGATTTATTGGAGGTTGAGTTGAACATGAATGAAATTGACATTGCATGCATTTCTGAACATTGGCTGAAAGAGAATGAATATGCATATGTAAGTATTAAAAACTTTAACTTAACAAGTATTTTTTATAGATCGCAATTCAATAATGGAGGTGTAGCAATATATACTAAAAATTATTTGAACACTCAGGTTTCCGAAATAAAAAATATTGCAAATATGTCGGAAGAAAAAGTATTTGAAGTGTGCGGAGCTAAATTAAATATAAAAAATAGCACAAAAAAAATATATTTATTTTGTTTGTACAGATCACCACTATCCGATGTCAATGAATTTCTTGCACGACTAGAGTCACTATTAAAAAAATATTGCAAAAGTAAAAATGAAATTATTCTCTGTGGAGATTTTAACATCAACTTTTTATCTTCCTCAGAAGATCGGAATAAACTACTAGATGTTTTACATGCATACAATGTCGATCCCATCATTAACGAACCAACCAGATATGCTACAAATTCAGCCAGTGCAATAGACTATATTTGTTTAGATTCCGATACTAAAAACTATGTAATATCACATATGGTTGATCATAACGGCATATCAGATCATTCCTCACAAATCTTAAATATTAAATATGATGGAAATAGAGACAAATTTGTTCATAAAAGAGTTTTTAGTGAAAAAAACTATAATACATTTATAAATTACTTAAGCACAGAAACGTGGGCTGAAATATACCAATGTAATACAGTTGATGAGGGTTTTACATTTTTTTGTGGAACAATTAAACATTACTTTGAGTTGTCTTTTCCTGTCACCAAAGTTAAAACTAATTATAGTAAAAAATTTTGGTTAACCCAAGGTATAAGAATTTCTTCGAAACAATTAAAATTTTTATATGAATTAAAAAATAAAACAAAAAATATTGCTGATATTGAACATTACAAGAAGTATAAGAAAATATATAAAAAAGTTTTAGCAGCGGCCAAAAAATTGCAGAATGATAAGTTATATGAGAAATCCGGAAATAAAAGTAAGACCATATGGAATATTATAAATTGTGATACGGGAAGGCAACTAAAAAGTAACAAAAATATTGTAAGTAAAATTGTAAAACATGATAAAGTGATAACAGAACCAATTACAATTGCAAATAATTTTAACGAATTTTTCAAAAATATGCCTGAACAACTACACGAGAAATTAAAAAACTATAAAGTCGACAGCAATTTTAAATGCAGTACAAATTTTCCGACTATGTTTCTAGAGCCAGTTACAGAGAATGCAGTTTTTAATTCAATTATGGAGATGAAAAATTCAAATGCAACTGATCTTGATGGTATCTCAACAAATATTTTAAAAAAATCTGTCAATTACATAGTATATCCGCTTACGTTTTTAATAAACTTTTCACTGGAATCTGGAATCTTTCCCAACATTTTCAAAACAGCAAAAGTAATACCACTTTTTAAAAAAGGAGATAAAATAAATATGGAAAACTATCGTCCAATATCACTGCTGTTCACTGTGTCAAAAATATTAGAGAAAATTGTATTTAATCAATTAAAACACTTTATCTCCACTCATAACATACTAAGACCAGCTCAACATGGTTTTATAAAAGGAAAAAATACTCAATCTGCTATACTAAACTTTCTCAGCAATCTCTACAAAAATCTTGATACGAGCCGGGCATCAATGGGGCTTTTTATTGACCTGAGCAAAGCTTTCGACTTAGTAGGTCATGATTTGCTCAGGGAAAAGCTTATGGTGTACGGTTTTAGGGGCAAGATAAATGAATGGCTATCTTCATATTTATCTGAACGAAATCAAGTAGTAGAAGTAAATGGGGCTAGATCTGAGAAATTAAATATAAAAATAGGTGTACCACAGGGGTCTATACTGGGGCCGCTATTGTTTTTAATATTTGTAAATGACTTACCAGAACTGTTCCCTAATAATAATTTGACAATGTTTGCGGATGACAACACGTTGCTCTGTACCGGTTTAAGGAAGGAAGATGTCGTGCAGGAAATGCAAACAATGATTAATACTTTTATGACATGGTTTAAAGCAAATAAATTGTATTTAAATGCGTCTAAAACGGTGTTTATTAATTTTACACCCAGAAGCTGCACAACCGATGAAAGTTATCTCCTAAAAGTAGAGCATAGGTCAATTGAACAGGTAAATGCAACAAAATTTTTAGGGGTTTATATTGATAATAGATTAAGTTGGGAAGATCATATTGAAAATTTGTCGAAAAAGTTATGTTCTCTCTCTTTTGCTTTTTATAGGTTAAGTAATATTACAAACCAGAAGGTGATGTTCTCATTTTATCATGCCGAATTTATGTCAAGGGTAAGGTATGGAATAATTTTTTGGGGTTCTTCGAGGTATTTCAACAGAGTTTTTATGCTGCAAAAAAAAATTGTAAGAAATATTGCGGGTGCCTCAAAATATCAGTCATGTCGTCCTATTTTTATAAAGTTACAACTTTTGCCTCTTGTATGTATATATATTACAGAACTAGTATTATACGTGAAATCTAATGAAAACAGTTTTGTTAGAAATCTAGATTTTCATAGCTACAATACAAGAAATAATTCTGAAATAACCATACCCTCCCACAATAGTGCCCTCTTTGAAAAAAATCCTAATTATATAGGCATTAAATGTTATAATAAATTGCCCTCCACAATTAAAGATATTCAAAACTTAAGAAAATTTAAGGATAAGCTACAAACATTCTTGCTAGGGAAAAATTTTTATACGATGACAGAATATTTGGATTATTAATAATTTCTCATGTTATATACTTACTTATGTTGTACTATTTATTTATTTTGTTACTATTATGTTGTACTATTTATTAATTGTGTTGTACTATTTACTACTGTCTTTATCTTGACTTGTCCTATACTATGTATTTATGGTCTAATGGACAATAAAGCTTATTACTATTACTATTACTATTACTATTACTATTACTATAATATGTAATAACTCAAGAAAAATAACTAATACTCATTTGCATTCACATTATATAAAGAAAAGTTTGTTTCTAACTGGTATAATAGAATATAAGATTACTTGTATTAAATAGTCCACACTTGCCGGACATCTAGGCATCTAGGATCGAAAAACTCAGCTTTAAATAACAAAATTTCGAAAACTATAAGTCGTAGAGACCTGATTTTTGTTTTAAAAACTTCCTTGAGGTGTAGACTTTATTTCATACGCAGATGGTATGTCAAAATTCCTTAAAATAAAAAAGTTTTTCGCTTACTGAAAAAAGTGCTGCAAGGGAAGTAAATGTTCAAGTTTTACCTCGATTTACAGAAAAATTAGATTTTCCATAAAAACAAAATTAAAGCAGTGACCTTCGCCCACATTTCCTCCATAAATTAAAAAAAATACGTATAATTATCTCAATTGGTTCCGGAGATATCACGAGGGATGTGTGAAAATGTAAGAAAAATTAATTTTGACAGATTTATAACATTTTTCGTCATAAAAATAGTTTGACCTTCAAAAAAATGTTGTAATTTGACATTACAGATGGCCAAGGACCTAATCTATCATGCTGTGAAGGTCCCAAGTGGTTGTACCTTCAAAAATTTTTTTCAAGAAGGAAGCTACTTTTTCCTCGTTTTACGGTACACTAATACAACAAATGACACGAACCATGCGAGTGCTATCAGCCGACTGAGGGACTGAGATTGACGAGATTGCTAGACCACAATGCCGGTGGCGCCTTACTACACCACAGACCCTGCGCGGGCTATGATATTAAGTACACGGCTGCATTTCTATAAGGACTCTTCACTCAACGACTCTGCCCTGACCTCATCCCACTTGACATTGCGCCACTTTTTTTTTGTGACGATACTTAAAGTAAGATGTTTATGAGCATGATCTCTATGATGACGTAAACCTAAAAGAAAAAAAATCACGGAAGCAATGGTCGACATAAATGATGATACAAAAATAGCGTACAAATAAGAAAATAGATTGAAAGAGGACAACGCATAGAGTAACTTTTCTATTCATGTTGTGTTATATTATTCAATAAATTATAAACTCTGAATTTGTACGATTTCTTGAATCATAATTACCACTTTTAAAACACCACGATCGAACATATCTGGTCTTTCATTGACATTAGAAGCATCTTTTTATCTAACATTTTTAATCTCCTCTCAAAGAATTTGTATTTTACTCTTGGCGAAATATTATGCTTTCCTATTTTTTAACCACCCTGTACGCTATTGTCATTGTGACTATGGTTATGCCGTCAGAATAAGCACAACTTTTTATAAAGACTGGCTTTTTCGAAAATGCGAATTAAGAAAGATTACAAGCGTTGTTAGGCATATCCACGGTCCACGGACACACTATATATTATTTATAACATATTTAGAATGTCACCTATGCCAACAAGTTAAAATGCTTTATTTGGTGGCCGTATTTTACAATTTTCTGTAAATTTAGAAATAAATTATTATTATCCACTTTTCACATGAAATCTCGTACATAATTTAACCATCGCGCATCGTAGGAAAAGCAATATTTCAATGTATAGCACCAGTAAAACTGTCCATAAACTCTTGCTGTACACAAAAGAAGGCAATTTACACATGTGATAACGGGAAATAAATTCAAAGCACAGCAAATACAGGAAAGTGCATATCCACCCAGATACGAATAGGTATCCCAGTTTTGCATTACGGAAAGAATATTTTGCAGAGTATTCCGGTACATTCTATATTGCATGCTTGACAACAATAAGCAGATGTTATGAAATACTTAACAATACCATTTTGAAATTGTATTTCCTAACACAGAAAAGAAACCATGAACTGTGAGTATACGACACATAATCTCTACCCATAATCCATTTAAACCTGGGCAAGCGTTAAAGCAGATTACATGGCATGGAATGTGTTGTCCTATATTCTCGTTATGGAAAGAATTTGTCAAGATTAAAAAAAGAATAAAATGGCATTTGAAGGATGTTTATACGAATTTCAAATCATAAATGTGTTCCGGTCGAATAGTTTCTGTAAAAATGACGCTCTGTTTCCTTCTTATAGTTCGATAAAAATTGGAATTATAAAGAAAATAATTCGAGGATGAATATCCTTCAGGATCGAGAGCATTTTTTTTTTCTAAGAGATAAGAAGGAGGGAGTAAATGCGTCATTTGTAAATTTCTCGAAAAATATGAATTTTAATGGAAATGTTAACAGACTTTTTTAAATCTGCTGAAATTTTAGAAAAATTAAGGCATATTAGGTCCATTTTTTAATAACATTGACGGAAATAGAGCGTTGTGAAATTATGGAATTTTTTTCACATCTTCAAACAAACCAAATTTTTATCGTCTATTTTCTCAGTTTACTCAAAAATAATGCATCTTTCATCAAAAATAATGCATATAAAGTGAAAGCTTATGCTAACTTCAATTTTTCACATTCATTTACGATAGAGATTAGCCAAGATCTGGCCTAAAGTGTCCAAAAATTGCATGCATGTTCATGAAAATTCAATTCAACTCATTTAAAATACACCCATTCAAAAAATGAATGGGACCATTTCTATTGCTTTCTCCATTGACAATTTCGTGGTACATGCGGTTTCTTAACAAATAACTTTAATAGAAAAATGATTTTTTTCATCAGATCAATAAACGAGTCAAATATATGCTTCAGGGCGGTTTTTATTAATTTTTTAATTAAAATCTAGGGTTAAATATTTTAGCCGAGCTTTGAAATAATTTTCCCCTAACAAGTGACGTCACTCATGGCTAGTGACGTTAAGTCACTAAAGTTGGTACGTTGAATTATTGATTAAAATTAGGTTTACTCCCTCTATTGAAAATAGTTACAATAATTACCTATCTGTATAACCATAAGCAACGTTGTAATATAGCTAAAGCATCTCGCGACCTTACTGGGTGCTTCGACTCTGTCAGTAACGATCCGCTTATGAAAAAACTACAATGCTATTATTACTTATTACTGAAGACAGAAGGCAATATGTGTTTAACGAGAATATCCAATCCGATACGGAATTAATTTTCTATGGCGTGCCTCAAGACTCGGTGCTTGGGCCCCTGTTATTCATTATTTACATCAATGACCTCTTGTATTATCTTTCTCCTGATAAATGTGTCTTATTTGCAGACGATGCAACTCTTCAATATTTTGATTTAAATACACACACTCTCGGTCTACACTTTAGGACTTGGTGGCGGAACCTTGGCTTACAGCTAATAACTCAAAATTAATCAGAGACAAAACTCAGCGTTTAACCTTTTCTACTGCGCATTCTATTACTCTACAGGTACTCTTGGAAAGGTCATTATTACTAAAACTCTAATTAGTTCTTATCAATTCATTTTTCATTCGCCCTTATCGTACTGTGTTAGCTTCAAATACAATAATTTAGATTGCAGAAATAAGCATCAAAGCATCTATTGCAGGATTCACTGCCAGCAAATGCCAAAAAATATGTAGTCACGCCAATGCCATATCTGTATAGTTATTATCAGTTAATTGAAATACGTTCTTGAAGAATAACTTTCAAATTAAACTCCAATTTGAATAACTATGGTACTAGGTCCAGAGATGCATAATAATAATGTAAATTAGAAAGTTCAAAGAAGATTAGTGACGTCCATATCGTAGAGTTTTCTGTCAGTTTGTTGACAAAATAAATCAAATTTGATAGTCGAATTTTCTGGAAGGATTTTTTTTGAAGACCTTGTAGTGCATTTTCAACTTATATAATACATATTACGGAAAAATTATAAATTTATGCATTTTTTAAACTTTATATGTTCAAATAAATCAAAATTTTCATTGCGCAATAAAATTTAATCTATTATGTTTGAAATATCGCCAACGGCGTCATCCGTTTTTCTCAGTTTAAGGTATAAATATAACCATTTTAGTGAAACTAAAAAAAGATCAAAGTTTTACAATTCTCGCAAAAAACAATATTTTTTAATTTCTCCAAAGATATATATTTAAGATAAACACTATATTTGAGTTATACGAGTCCGAAATATTTTTTTAGATATATTTGTATTCTGACTAATGCGTATTTAATATTAGCCTAATTTTTAAGAAAAAAAACCGCTGCCCAAGGAATCACTACTTCCACATCCAGATTTTTTATCCAAGTCACTCACAACAAAAAAATTTTGTATGTCGAAATAATTGTTTATGGAACTTTAATAACATACCCCAAAAACCCATAAAACGATACCCCACATCGGTAGCGGGGTGGAGGTGGTGATGGGGGTTGATAGTGGGGGTGGATGAAGTAAAAAAATATTTTGAGGTTTCTGGTTCTTGTACACACACTAAATCACAATTTTTTCCATCCCTTTTAATAATGGGGTGGGGGTGGTAATGGGGGAAGCTAATGCCAAAATTTTTTTTGGGACCTTAGCTTCTCTTGTATATACTAAATACCAATTTTATGGACTCTTATCTGCTTCATTTACTTATTTTCCACAAATTTACCCCAATTTACCCCCCAACCCTTCGACGGAACAAGATGAAAATATAATCTAGTTCTAGATCTCGTTAAAGTACATACGTGTACCAAATTTCAAGTCAATATCTCAAACGGTTCCAGAGTAAACGTGCGCACAAAAAAAGTTACAGACAGACCGACAGATAGAAACTATTTTTTCGCTCAAACTTAAAATCTCGACGTTTCGTGACATTCTAAGCCTATTTGAAAAATAAAAATTTTTTAAAATTTTTTTTGTCGCTACTATACTTCCACTGGATGTGGAAGTAATACGTATTGTTTCTTTATTGCGAATTTCCTGTAAAATACCGAAGAAAAATAAATAAAAAAAAATAAATAGAATTACCTTTTATTTCTCTGTACTATGAATGTCGTGGAAATTAGATAATTTCAAATTTGCACTAAAATTTTACATTTTTTATTGTCAAAAAATGACAACCTTAAAACTCAGGAAATATATTTATAAGCAAAACAAAACAAAATGAACTAAACTGCTTGTGAATTAAAACGGGCCAAGCGAATTTTTAGATTGAATTTAAAGTCACATTTATTGAGAAAAAGAACAGATATCAATACGGGGTTTTGAGGATTTAAGAGATAATTTATTTGTGAAAGAGTAAGATTTGAGAGATTTTTCTATTTTGAAGCGCCGTTACTGCCTACAAAGTGTGAACGAAAAGCTTATTTCTTTTGCCAAACTTTATAACTACCGAGATTCCACAAATATTTATTTGTATTTTTTTATGTACATTTATTTAGTCTTTAGTGCATGGGGGAAAAATTTATTCCTCAAATTTTTGATATTACTCTTATTTTATAAGACACCGTCTTTTTCTAAAAATCCGTCTTTTTCCATTTTTTTGCCGTTAGGACTTACTGTGATTCGTAAGAGCTGATCATTGTAGGTTATTATAATACCTTATGATTTCTCCTTTAAAATAATAATAATAATAATAATGAGTTTGTTTCGTCCCTATTTTAAATTATTAATAAAATAAATTTATTATGAATTTTTATGAATGTAAAATGTAAATTCTCTATATATGTTTTTTGCTTTACTTTCTTCCGCGAGACCACGTGGTCGCCAGCGTGTGGTTGGCTTGCGAGAAGACTGATAGACAGACTACTTTTACAATCGTCTCCATATGTACATATATTAGTCTTTGTGATTTACCTTTAATATTTTATTTTAATTTGAATGTTGTTGTGTTATTTATTGTGTTCTGTGAGGAGTCCAGGTTGCAACCGAGAAGCCACCATTGAATGCCGGAAACTGCAATAAGGTAAGTTCCTGGCTGTCAAGTTCGTTGCCGTTAATATTGACTGCACACTTGTTAAGCGTGTAAAAAATATCGGCGTGTTTGATGGTCAAAAGCGTCGACATTTTTTGAGTGCTTCGTAGACCTGAAGAAAACTATAATAAATTAGAATTAAAATTCCCAAAATTTAAATTTAGAGTTTACAGTCTGCTCATTTCTCGTACAGAGTTTATTTTTGGTACTTTCAGTTTATGGTGAATAAATATCTTTTTTCTTCAAGCGTATTAAAATGTTTAAATTATGTCACCAAAAACAGAAGTAGAAGTAGGACATTGTTTTACTAGTAACAAAATGTTAGTACCGAACGCCACCGTAGTGGACATTGTTTTACTAGTAACATAATGTTAGTTCCGAAAGCGCCACCGCAGTGGGTATTGTTTTACTAGTAACATAATGTTAATACCGAAAGCCACCGGTGGCGCGCTATCCACTAGCCACTTGTCATATTGTGTCAACATGTAAGACTGGAGTTTGAATATTTGTACATTTATGATAAATAAATGAATTTTTGCATTTTAATACGCTTGAAGAAAAAATAGTATATATTACACGGAGCAGAACGCCTTTTTTTGTGTTTCGCCCAGTTTGCGGCTTCGGCTTCGGCTTCGCCGCAAATCCTGGGCTCAACACAAAAAAAGAGTGCGTTCTACTCCTAGTAATATAATATACTATTTCCTTGCTACTACATGTTTCATTATTATCTCTCCATTAATAGTAAAAAGTTTGGTTCTTCCATCTTTAGTTGACATTGCAAATAATAACAGTTCTTATAAAAACAAATAAATATTTTTTTATTGTTTATTGTTTATTTAGCCTATTCCATTTTAGAACATTAAAAAGACATACATACAATGTCTGGCAGATTATTGTATTCTCTTTATGTGAAAAATACAAGAAGAAAATTTTTAATATATTATTTGTATCTACAGGTAAAGCTCTTCACATGTGCGCCAAATTTCAACTTGATATCTTTAACCATTCCGGAGATAATGGGAGTTTATATTTTTTTAAATTTTGATGTAAGGCACCTAAAAAAGGGTCACCAATAAGTGAACGTATACTGATTTTGGGTGGTACTCCACTGGTCATCATTAATTGAAAGTGCAAAAAATGTACTTATCATTATTATTTTAAAGAAGCCATCATAAATAAGACACAATAGTGTCTAACGGCAAAAATATGAAAAAATGGCAGGCTTAAAAAAGATCTTATATAAAATAAGAGGAATATCAAAAATTCCAGAAAAGGCTAAACAGATGGGAATAAAATAAATATAAAAATATTTTCGTGGAACCTCGGTAGTTATAAAGTTTAGCTAAAGAAACACACTTTTCTTTCACACCCTGTAGACAGTAACGTGCTTGAAAATTAAAGAATCGAGCAAAACTAGCTGTTTCCCGAAAACCGCGTATTGCAGATATCAATAAATCTCAAAAATGTGGCTTTAAATTCAACATATAAATTCGCTTGGTCCGTTTCAATTGGCCAGCAGTTTACATCTTATAATTGAGAAAATTGATAAATTACCTTTGATTTCTGTATAATACCTTTATCAGATATAATTATGGAGTACATTAAAAACGATGGTTTTAATTCTTCGTGTACGATATTACACAGTTCTGCGTGAAAAACGTTTATCCTGTGACATTGTAATAAATATTGCCTAGGTGGGTTACCTGTGAAAGCAGCCTAAAATTCTATATATTTAAGGGTGTGAAACACTACAAAAAGTCACTTGCACAGATCAATACAATCGCATGTTTTTGGCACCTCATTGATGAGTCTGACAGATATCAGAAATAAGTGATAATAAACGCAATGCGAAAGTAAAATAATTGGCTTTCAGTGCGTCTCTTCTTCCAATAAGAAGATATCACAGTCCAAGTTTTTTTTACGCTATTGCAGAACATGTTTAACTAACTTCAAAGATAAAAAAATAGGACGATCTCAATTGAATTTGTAGGTTGGTATATAAATTAGTTTGTTTGTATGATCCATCAGAACTTGATTACGATTAGAAATATGGGATATATTTTTTGTAGATTACTCAAGTGTCTGTAGCATGTTTTTTTGTATATATATTACAGATTATAGTGATATATACGGCCTAAAATTCGTACATGACAGTCTCATGTTCTGTATATTGTGTAATATAGGCGCCTACGGCACATTAAACAAAAACTAAAACTTTGCCATCAACCTAGTAAACCATTAATAGTCTAAAATATATTTATTAGCACACATTTAACTGTTAGAAGATCGTCATCACTCGAGCTGGGAAACCCTGAAACTGAGAAAACCTGTATGTTATCTTAGAATTTGACCTATCCTATCCTATACTATCAGACAATGACTTTTTTATGCGAAGACACTCGCATCAAGAATACATATAAGACCAAAGTATCATTTCCATTGTTTTCAATGCTCTGACTTTAATTGGCAAATGTCATATCAACGTTTAAATATTAGTTTTGAAGGAATAGTTTGACATGTTCAAATTCTGGAGATAATTGAAAAGAAGATTTGATACAACGTATTTTTGATTTGACAGCAAAATCGACCACATTTTTAAACCTGATTTAATCTTCGCGCGAAGAAATTAACGATTATATTGAACGTCTCGTACGTACAGCATTCCACCAGATATTGCTTAAATAATAATGCACAGAAATCGGCAGTTATAGTATTTGGGAACAATAATAGTCGGGGAGCCCACCCTAGCTGTACGTGCACCCCCCGATCCTTGGGAACAATGTTTTTCATAAAGATTAAAGCCTAAGAAACAATTTTAGACATGTCCCCAGAAAAAAAAACAGGCTGTACTTTCAAAATGGCGGCCATATGTTAAAAAAAAACTCTTGGCAATGTTGTTTTTGTCATTTAACACAAAAACTAAAAAAGATGGACACTTTTTTCACAGAAAACAACGTGTATAAAATTTTCTACAATTTTGTCCCTATACCATATTTTGATAGGAGTTACCATTTTCCAGATAAATGAGTCCAAAATTAAGAAAACATGGAAATTCATATATCGGTAAATCATTTAGAGGAAATAACTGTGACAATTATTGTATAATATAACTTTATATTATTAACATAACAAAAAATATAATAAACTGAAAAAAACAAGTCTGGATTCACCCAGCGACTCGTAATTTGGTCGAGTGTGTTGGGTGGCCAATACAAAGCGATGGTAGGAAAGCCAACTGCAGGGTTTTCCGAATAATAAAGTTATAAAGAAAACCGCCTTGTGCACAAAGGACTTAAGTCTAGTTTGCCTAAAAGTCGTCCGAAGGGGACTCGCTGCCATTTTTCCTATATTAAACCTGCATGGGGACAAGTACGTCGTAAGACTGGCCGAAAGTTATTAAACTCATGTATTAGTCGAACTCCCTCCTGTGAATGATAAAATCACGATCAGGGATCTCTAAGCTATTCATAAGCGAACCTAAATTTTTTAAGTAAAATATTTTTATATTATTTTCAGTCAGTCATATTTACCGAAATACAAAATTTTTAAATTCTTTTTAAAAAGGCTTGCATTCAATCCTGAGGCGGTTATATGAATCTTTTCTACCAAATCGATTGTTAGCGCACGCTCTCACTTGAATGGTTAAAATGTAATTTGCCTTAGTTGGGGAGGCGTGATTCTTTCACATTATATCATTTTGCAGGAAATCACTGTATTATTTTAAATTTATTAAATAAATGGTATTCTTTGTACTAATTCCATTTTATTGATGCAAGGACCTGTTGCTAGTCTTAATCCCTGGAGTTTTCGTTTGGAAGACCTAAACAACTGAGTTAATCGGGATCTCATGATTCCCTAAGTTTGATACTCAGTGTTCTGGTCGCCTTGATAGGAATTTTTTTATGCGATTTCTCCAGAAATCTTTAAGTGCAGGGACCATTATTAGTAGGTAAATACATACAGATCACGTCAAATTCCAATCCCGTCGGAGAGATATCTTCGATAGGGATTTTTTATGCCAAAATAGCAGAAACCAAAAGGCGTCAGACCACTTATTACTATATAAACAGATCATAATTACGTCAAATTCCAATCCCGTCGGAGATAAATCTTCGATGAGGATTTTTTTTATGCAAAAATCGCAATAATCCAAAGACGTAAAAGCCCTTATTGTAGTGAATAATTGAAATTGTAGAAGAACGCACTACCGGGCGTCAAAATGACGCGACACCAATTTATTTCTCAGGGGGCGCCAGTCGCGTATTACCCCGTTCTTCTACCTCCCAGGCGGGTTCGAGATAAGATGTACTTCGATAGCCGAGTAATGGACCAAGGCTGCACTACCACAGATCGGAAATGACGCTCTCTCTGGACCTGAATTCCCTCGTTACGGGTATAGGCACCTCTTAATTTCCTGAATTTTTGCATAAAAAAATCCCAACCGAAGAATTTTTCTGCGAAGGGATTAGTTTTGGTACGCGGAAACCACGTTTTGGTCTGTTAATGACGGAATCTATTTCTCAAAAAACGCATAAAAAAATCCCTATCAAACCTCCGTAAAGCAACCAGAAAGTCGAACGTTAATGCGAATTAACTCGACACATCCGGTTTTCTATACGAAAGTTCCAGGGATTATAGACCGTCAACAGGCCTCAAGATCAATTAAGAAACAATAGTTCAAAGAATCCGATTATTTAACAGAATTGGTTATACAAAATTCTCAAGATAAGAATCGTGCCTTCCCCAATCAAGGTAATGACTTTCAGACCATACAAGCAAGAGCGCTCACGCTAACGATCGATTAGGTAGAAAAGATTCATGCATACCTTCTCAGAATCAAAATGCGAGCTTTTTAGAGAAATCTGAGACTATTTGTAATTTACAATTACGGCTGACTGAAATTAACTTAAAAAAGTTTTACTAAATGAATTTAGTTTCGCTAGAGACTACTTAGCTTTAAAGTTCTTGTATCGTGGAGATTCACCTACTCAAACACATTCAGAGGACTTATTACTGCGTAAGTTGAATGGCGTTCGATCAGTCCACGACTTACTAGCCCTTACCGCAGTCGTTCAATATTATCGATATGGCAGCGACCCACCTTCGAGCGACTTTTAGGCAAAATTGAATTTTTGGATTTTTATGCACAAGGCGTTTTCCTCTATAACTTTGTCATTTGAAAAGCCCTGTTATTGGCTTTTCTACCATTACTTTGTCTGGACCACTCAACGCGCTCGACCAAATTGCGAGCCGCTGAGTCAATCCAAACTCTTTCTATGCGAGAAACCGGCCTTGTACATGTGCGTTGATTTTTATCAATTTTTGCTTATCGGCACTACGCCGGCTTTGTCAAAATTTTGCCTTTTGGATGCAGTGCATCGCTAAAATTTTATGCTCATACTTTAGAATTGGGCTTTCAATGACCGTACCTCAAAGGTCAATGTCTTTGGTGGAGGAATAAAAAATAAAAAATAATTCAAAGTATATTTTCGTGGTACTTTTTAAACTGACTTTGTGGTACTTTTGAAAAATCTATTTTAAGACCAATTTCGGCGTACTTTTGAAAAATCAATTTTCAAGCCAAATTTCAAGGTACTTTTGAAAAACTAATCTGCGGGTGAAATTTTGGCGTACTTTTGAAAAATCGATTTTCAAGCCAAATTTCAAGGTACTTTTGAAAAACTAATCTGCGGGTGAAATTTTGGCGTACTTTTGAAAAATCGATTTTCAAGCCAAACTTCAACGCAGTTTTGAAAAATTAGTCTGCAAGTGAAATTTTGACGTACTTTCGATAAATCGATTCTTGAGCCAAATTTTGATGCCCTTTCAAAAATATTATTTTTCAAAGTCCAATTTGTGGTACCTTTGTAAAAGTATATTATTCATAAATCTTTGTCATTATATACTTCTGCTCTCATATCCTGAACCAAAAACATTTTTCCTAAGTGAAAATTCGGTGTTTCTTCGAATTTTCACCTGGTCATTTCCAACGCCTTATAGAACCCAAAATGGTCCTTATGGACTGATCTGTGCCTCTGCAGACTCTTAAAAATGTCTTTAAATGAAATTTTTGCCTAAGTCGAATTTTGATTCTGTCTTCAACTTAGGACGATTTTGGAGAGTTCTACAACAAAATCACGTCCTGAGGGAGCGTCGTTAATGATCTGAAGTAGTGCAGCCTTGACCCATCACCCGTCTATCGAGGTATATCTTATCTCGAACCCGCTTGGTAGTGGAAGAACACGGCTCGCACCCTTCTAAGTATAAATTGGTGTTGCATCACAGTGTATTCTTCTACAATGTCACCAAAAAGCTGATGAAAAAGAAGAAAGTACCGAATTCAAATTGGTTCCCCATAACCGCCCACTAATATTTGACTATTTATTTTTAAAATGAAATAAAACATTATTTCATAATTTTTAAGACTCTTTTACATTTTCCGTACTTAATCTCAGTAGCACCACGTAAATGTTAATTTTGCTGTATTAGTGCGAAATATTAATCAGATAAGTACTTGTAGTTGGCCACGACAGACTGCAAATTCTACTCGTTATCTCATCGTATTCAAAATAAAGTCACATATTTTTTGAAGATGAATATAAAGCAAAGCAAACATTAACGTGCTCAACAAACCTAATCCTCAGTTTATGAAATATACTTTGGTTCTACCGCCAAGGATTAAAGTGAATAATTCCTGGCCAGATATTACAGAAAACAGAGATCATTCATAGCCTGACCTCACGACAGTATATTTCGGAGTTGATCCTTGAAGGCATTAAGTGTGGTTTCGTTGTAACCAAGACTTTCATCATACAGTGTGCCGTTGTCATCATCCACAACAAAATGTGTCACGCTGATGGATGTTGACGAAATGAAAGCTTAATTTAAAGTACGCTTAATCAACGCTCGGGTGTCGACCACATCATTGTTACATGTTCGTCTAGAAAATAATTTTAGCTTATTAAATAAATAGTACCACAGGGTGTTTAAAATCCCTCACCACAACTCTGTCCTTTAGAAAAATCAAACTGTTGTGGTAATTAGTTCGCCCGGCCTTCAGGAGTTCAGTTCGTAGACTTTATCATGAGGGCGCTAAGCGTCGGTCGTAACGTTGTATGTCCTTATTTACACTGCGATATGCTAATACTAATGACCGACGATTACGATTAAATAAAGCACATAATTTTTGGTTTTCGATTACGGTTTCGGTTTTGAAAATGAAGATGAGAAACTTTGGTAACTTATACTTAATAAAACACGTGCGAAGGTTTCACAAAGATTGGTTTATTTTCATAGATTTACATATTGTCTGAATACTAGTTCCATACAAGTGTACTAGATGGCGTTAGTTGGTACTTTAGGAATATTTATATTTTGATAATAACTTTAACACCACTTATCAAAATAATCTAAATTCTACAGTAATATTATACACAAAATTACAGCCATCAGACGATATTTTGAATACCTATTTTCTTTACCAGATATTTATGCTTTGCACTAGTTAAACCTTTGGTTAATAGGTCTGCAGGCATTTCAGATGTTGGCAGATAAATTATTTTCACAAGATTATTAGCAACGGCTTCCCTAACAAAATGGTGAGCGCCTTGATTATCATTATACAGAACAATAGTATAATTACAGCCTACAATTTCTGATAACAAATTTTTTAAATATATAGCTTCTTTACAGGCTTCAGCTATTGCCATATATTCAGCTTCCGTACTGGACAGAGCTACGGTTTGCTGTTTTTTACATTCATAAGATATTACAGTGCCTGAAAGTTTGAAGCAAAACCCGGTGTAGGATTTTCTATCTATAGTATTTGAGGCCCAATCCGCATCTACAAAACCTTCTACGTTACAATTGTCATTAGTAAACATTAATCCATAAGATTTAGTTTTTTGTAAATACTTCAGAATTCTGTTTGCATGTTTCCAATGAACTGACGTAAAGCTATTATTAAATTGGCTCAAATAACTGACACTGTATGAGATATCTGGACGCGTTAAAACAGATAAGTACATAAGACTTCCTATAAGTTCCTGATAAGGATACTGTTTACACACATCTCCTGCTTTTTCTAATTTTAAATTACTTTCGATTGGAGTGTCAACAACGTTACAATTTGACATGTTAAATTTCTTTAAAATTTGTTCTACAAATTTCACTTGATCTAAGGAAATATTGCCATTTTTAAACATTTTTACTCTTATACCTAAACATTGTTTCAGTCTCCCCAAATCTTTAATTTTAAAATTTGACATAAAATTTTTTTTTAACTCTTCTGTCATATTTTTAGTATTAGAAAAAATGAAAAAATCATCTACAAAAATGGCTATTATAATCTGCTGGTCTTCAAATTTTTTGCTATATAAACATGGTTCTAATTTCGACTTTACATAACTCAATTTTAACAAACAATCATTGATTCTTTTATTCCACGCTCTAGCAGATTGTTTTAGTCCATAAATTGCACGTTTTAATTTAAGTACATAATTATTTTTGCATTCTAAATTTGGAGGTACTTGCATATATACATTTTCATCAAGATAACGATTCAAAAAAGCTGTAGTTACATCTGGATGAGTAATTTCAAAATTTAATTTTACACTTAAGGCAAATAATAGTCGTAAAGTTAAATACCTAAGAACAGGAGAATAGGTTTCTTTGTAGTCCACTCCTGCTTTTTGCGTAAAACCCTTAGCTACTAGTCTAGCCCTAAATCTCACTTTATCATCACTATCAAATTTTTTTTTAACACCCACTTACACTGTACCACTCTGTCAGCTTCTTTCTCTTCTACAATTTCCCACGCTTCGTTGTCTTCAAATGCTTCTAGCTCCTCCATCATCGCTTGTCTCCACATCTGTTTCTCTGGCCCTTTCATCGCTTCTTCATAAGTGATTTCTTCACCACAAGACTCCAGCTCGCCCAACACACTTAGGTTTGTGAAACCATACCTGTTTACCGGTTTTCTTTCACGCTTGTTGGGTTCTGCAGGGACTTCTTCCACTAACTCTTCTTCTTCTTCTGATAGTGTATGGTATGAATCATTTTTTGTTGAACTTGAGCCCGATGTGTCGCAGACATATGTAAGATCATTCGGATCAAGAACAGAATTTTTTTCTTCTACTGAGCTTTTTTCCTCCACCAATTTCGTTTCTTTCCATAATAATTACATCTCTGCTAGTAATGACTTGTCTTGTCTTTGGGTTGTATAGTCTGTATCCTTTAATATTTTCTGGATAACCAACTAAAGTGTATTTGGTAGCTTTCTTGTCCCACTTTTTTCTCTTATTCTTGGGAACGTGCATCATTACAGGGCTACCAAATACTCTGACATGACTAAGATCAGGTTTCCTACCTGACCATCTCTCAAATGATGTCATCTGACCTAGACCAGAGGCCGGCGACCTATTTTTAAGGTATACTGCCGTATTGACTGCCTCGGCCCCAAACATTTTTTATAGTTTAGCTTCAAAAAGTAGACATCTTGCTCGTTCAACCACAGTCCTATTGAAACGCTCACAGAGACCGTTCTGCTCCGGAGTATATGGTTGGTCTTGTGATGGACAATACCTGCTGATTTTAAATAGTTCTCCATCTGGTGTGAACAAAACTCCCCTCCGTTGTCGGTTCTCAAAGTTTTAATTTTATGTCCAGTTTGGTTCTCAACCATACGTAGAAATTCCTTGAAATGCTATAATACCTGGTTTTTTTCCTTCAAGTAGTACACAAATGTCATACGACTGGCATCATCCACAAAGATAAGAAAATATTTTGCTTGACCAATAGACTTGGTTTCCATCGGCCCGCATAAATCTGAGTGTATCACTTCTAGTAGTTTTTCACTTCTATGGTTTGTCGATGGAAAGGGTAAACGAGACTGTTTGCCCTCACAGCATACTTCACAATTGGATTTCTGAATGTCAGCCTTTTTGTCATAGGATACTCCCTCTACAGCACCATTCTTAATTTTCTCTAAGTCATTACTGTTAATGTGTCCTAACCTTCTATGCTACTGTGTTGCATCTGTAGTCTGAACTGCCATAGCCGTCTCCATATTCTCTGACTTCACTGTGTTCAATTTGTACACCCCATTCTCCAGATTTGCTACTCCTATCAGCACTTTCTGTTGATTATGGATGTGGCAGACATTTTTATTAAACGTTACTGTATTTCCATTTGCTATCAACTGGCTAACTGATAACAGGTTTGTTGTGAGGTTAGGTATGTATAAAATGTTTCTCACTATGTCAAACTGAGAATTATTCACTCTTGTAGTGATCTGTGTATCTGCGGCGCATATAACTGGCACAGATACCTGATTTGCAACTATAATTTGTTTCATATCGTGCACTTGTCGAACTCGCAGTAAACTTTCTTGATTTGCCGTCATGTGGGCACTTGCACCCGAGTCCACATACCAATCTTCTGTACTAAATTTACCGTTCAAAAATGCAGCACTAAAAGCATTAATCTTCTTTTCTTTCAGTTCAGGGCATTGGTTTTTGTAATGGTAATTTTACTTCCACATCCAGTGGAAGTATAGTAACGACAAAAAAATTTTTAAAATTTTTTATTGTTCAAATACGCTTAGAATGTCATGGAACGTCGAGATTTCAAGTTTGAGTGAAAAAAAAAAATTCTGTCTGTCGGTCTGTCTGTCGGTCTGTCGGTCTGTCTGTCGGTCTGTAACTTTTTTTTGTGCGCACGTTTACTCTGGAACCGTTTGAGATATTGACTTGAAATTTGGTACACATATGTACTTTAACGAGGTCTAGAACTAGATTATATTTTCATCTTGTTCCGTCGAAGGGTTGGGGGATAAATTGGGGTAAATTTGGAGTAAATAGGTAAATCAAGCAGGTAAGAGTTCATAAAATTGATATTTAGTATAGACAAGAGAAGCTAAGGTCTCAAAAAAAATTTTGGAATTAGCCACCCCCATTACCACCCCCACCCCATTATTAAAGGGGATGAAAAAAAAATGTGATTTAGTGTGTGTACAAGAACCAGAAACCTCAAAATATTTTTTTACTTTATCCACCCCTCACTCCCACCCCCTGTCACCACCCCCACCCCACTACCAATGTGGGGTATCGATTTATGGGTTTTTGGGGTAGAGGATTTCAAATATTATATTATTAAAGTTCCATAAACAATTATTTCCAGATACAAAATTTTTTCGTTGTGTGGATAGAAAATCCGGATGTGGAAGTAGTGATTCCTTGGGCAGCGGTTTTTCTACAATTATAGCACTTTATTTCCTTTCTACCGGTTGACATTTTGTCTGACGTTTGTTTCGGTTTTACTCCGCGATCTATATTTACGTTATTTGTCTGTTGTTTCGACCAAAACGCAGATGTGGCCGAATCTGTTTCAGTGCTACCAACCTCAGAACTCATGTCAAGCAACTTTGTTTTTCTGAAATCGATCGGCAATGTCTACATTTTCGGCGCGATTTCAGATCGAAAAATGCACAATTCCAGTGTTTTAGTCCGTTGCCAAGAAACTATCAGAAAACAGACCGGAAAAGATCCGTTGCCAAGCAACGATCAACAAAACCGTACGGGAATGTTACTTTCCCGGCCTAGGCCGGGAAAGTAACATTCCCGTACGGTTTTTTATATATATTTTAGACAGTAAATAAATACACGCAGACAAACCAACTCACATTAAAATTGCATTTATTAGTAAGCAGTTAGATTGTAATGAAGAAATGTTATGTATTAATACAAATTCCCTAATTTATAATACTATTGATTGTGATTTCAGAAAAAATAGTATGTGTATTTCGGTGTGAAAGCACATTCCCGGACTTCGATGCTTGTTGGCCTCGGCTAGCGCCTCGGCCAACAATTTGCATCGTCGTCCGGGAATGTATTGCTTTCACACCTAAATACACAATATACTATTTTATGACGTCGGCACTAATGGCTATTCCCGAATGTTCGATGGCCATTATCATCGGTGCAAATTTTTCTGGAAGCCCAGCCAACAGCAATGAACCTATCCACTCTTCGTTGATTACGAATCCCGTTCCTTTTAATCTTTGCGCCGTTTCCACCTAACCCAACTGAGACACGCAACTTGTCATGGAGTCACAGTTTTCGAGACGAATAGATATCAATGTTCGAAGTAAACTGATTTTCCTTGTAAATCCTGAGTCATCGAATAACTTTTTTAATTTGTTCCACAAGTCACTAACTTTGTTCTCATTTTTGATGTGCACATATAATGTAGGATCAATGGTCATCACAAGCTTGGCTTTCGCTTTTCTCTGCTCAGCTTCACTCTCAAATCAGCCTCGTCGATGTCGATGCCTTCCAACAACAAAACATTTTTTGTTACGAACGCCCAATCATCATAATTCTCACGTCCTTTTAACTTAGGAACGTTAACCAGGTAGCTTGATGTCGACATTTTGCACGAAAAAACACACTGGAATTAATAATATACTCGTAAAATTATTAGAATTACAGCTCAGGGCCCATAACCTAATAAAACACGTGCGAGGGTTTCACAAAGACTGGTTTATTTTCATAGATTTACATATTGTCTGAATACTAGTTCCATACAAGTGTACTAGATGGCGTTAGTTGGTACTTAAGGAATATTCATATTTTGATAATAACTTTAACAATACTTGTATGTTTCTAAAATCTAAAAAGTCATTTATAAACGGCTGAAGCGATAATTCGTATAAGTCATAAATTCACTCAAGTAACATTGGACGAAATTTTTATTTTGAAAAGTCGAAGACGAGGAATAATTTTCTAATAACAAAATACGAGGTAAACCAAGAAAAACTGGGAGAAGATAGGTCAAGAGGTAGTTGAAATATTGCAAAAAAAAATACAATTTTAACACCCTGTATCTTTTTCCACAGCAACAATCTACTAAAGCATGTTTGATTATATCTCCATATTTTGGTCCAAAGAATCTACCCTTGCCTATAGACATAATTGACGATACAATAAATCGTTAAATTTTCGTGAAGCTATAACCTTTAAACTATTTATTATACAAAACTTATAATAAATACTTCTTCCGTAGAATTAACAGGAAACGAGTTATTAAAAAGCAACTGATTTTACACCCCCCCCCCCCTCGTTATAACAAGATGGCGTGGAGTAGCACCCCTCGAGGTTAGAAACTTATAGTACAGGTGCCCGCGTACAAAAATGCAATTTATACATATCCTCGTATAACTTATTGTACGACATAACTGCGTCTAGTCTATCACTTCTTTCCTCTGCGAAAATTTTCGTAAACGCGGCGTTCCTCCTCGGCATGAAAAAGACGATTTCCACACGTCGGACTGGAAAATCGGCAAATATATTTTGTCCGACAATTCGAAAATTGGATTCTACATATTTTTATTAAGTAATCTTGAAAAAATCAGCTGGTTATCAATAAATGTTTTAAAGTTATGTTATGTTTGGGGTGGTAGACACCCTTAACGTTCCAAAATTTTTGTCGGAAAATTTGTAGAAATATATAGAATATATATGTAGAATCCAATTCTCAAATTGTCCAAAAAAATATATTTGCCGATTTTCGAGTACGACGCGACTGTGGAAATCGTCTTTCTCATGCCGAGGAGGAACGCCGCGTTTACTAAACTTTTCGCAAAGGAAAAAAGTGATAGATTAGGCGCAATTATCCCGTACAAGAAGTTATACGAGGATATGCATTTTTGCATTTTTGCATTTTTGCATTTTTGCATTTTGCATTTAGTACAGGGAAAGATCACTGTAATTCGAAAAAAAAATTGTGCAGACTTTAAACTTTGATTATAAGTTTAAAATAGGCCAAGGTTCACGAAACAAAAAAGTTTAGGAGTTTTACGAATCCACGGGAGCCTATAGAGGGTAAACAGGGGTATTTTTAATAAAAAAAAATTGATCTTTCTTTATTTTCTCAGGAAATATGGCATTTACAAAAAAATAGTTTAAATAAAATTTGTTTCTGGCAAAATTATCTTTAATTTGGTGTTTTTAAATTAATTTTATAGCAATAATTAACCGAAATACGGCCATTTTTCTATGACGGGATGGCGGATGGAATTCTTTTCTAATACAAGTGTTTTAAAGGGACAAAATAAATTGGGCATCTAGGTGATGCTATATGTTAACGAAAAACATCAAGTTTGAAAGAAAAATTAATTACTGAGCAATTACAATAACAAAATGCCGACATTTTGTTAACAAAAATGTGAAAACGCACATTGAATCGGCCATAACTTCTTTATTTTTTGTGATGTAGAGACAAACATAAAATCATTATAAAGATTACCTTTAATTTTGTTTCTTAGAACTGATGGAAGTGTCACAGTTTCTAGGATATTCAATATTTTAAACTAAATACTTCATCCTAAAAACAGTCGGATGCCATCTATAAAATTTAATATCTTCGAAAGAATCAACCGTACACAAATATAAAAACAAAATAAATTTATTCTCAGTTCATAAGCTTCATTTTTGATGCCCACCATATTTTCTCTTAGACTAATATTTATCGAGACGGGGATGGTAGTGGGGGTGGATTAAATAAAAAAATATTTTGAGGCTTCTGGTTCCTGTACACACACTAAATCACATTTTTTTCATACCCTTTAATAATAGGGTAGGGGTGATAATGGAGGTGGCTAATACCAAAAATTTTTTTTTAGCTTCTATTGTATACACTAAATACCAATTTTATGGACTCTTACCTGCTTGATTTACCTATATACCCCATTTTAACACAACCCTTCGACGGAATAAGATGAAAATATAATCTAGTTCCAGATCCCATTAAAGTACATACGTGTACCAAATTTCAAGTCAATATCTTAAACGGTTCCAGAGTAATCGTGCGCACAAGAAAAGTTACAGACCGACAGACAGAAATTTTTTTCCGCTCAAACTTAAAATCTTGACGTTTCATGACATTCTAAGCCTATTTGAATAATAAAAATTTTCAGATATTTTTTTGTCGTTACTATACTTCCACTGAATGTGGAAATAATTAGAAAAAACCGCTGCCCAAGGAATCACTACTTCCACATCCAGATTCTCTATCCAAGTCACTCACAACGAAAAAACTTTGTATGTGAAAATAATTGTTTATGGAACTTTAATAATATATTATTTGAAATCCTCTACCCCAAAAACCCATAAAACGATACCCCACATCGGTAGTGGGGTGGAGGGTGGTGATAGGGGGGTGATAGGGAGGTGATAGTGGGGGGGGGGTGGATGAAGTAAAAGAATATTTTTAGGTTTCTGGTTACTGTACATGCACTAAATTACAATTTTTTTTCATCCCCTTTAATAAGGGGTGGAGGTGGTAATGGGGGTGGCTAATGCCAAACATTTTTTTGAGACCTTAGCTTCTCTTGTATATACTAAATACCAATTTTATGGACTCTTACCTGCTTGATTGACCTATTTACCCCAAATTTACCCCAATTTACCCCCCAACCCTTCGACGGAACAAGATGAAAATATAATCTAGTTCTAGATTTCGTTAAAGTACATATGTGTACCAAATTTCAAGTCAATATCTTAAACGGTTCCAGAGTAAACGTGCGCACAAAAAAAGTTACAGACAGACAGACCGACAGACAGACAGAAATTTTTTTTTTCGCTCAAACTTAAAATCTCGACGTTTCATGACATTTTAAGCCTATTTGGACAATAAAAATTTTAAAAAATTTTTTTGTCGTTACTATACTTCCACTGGACGTGGAAGTAAAATAAATAAATTCATCCTTAATTTAGAAGCTAGCATGTTTTCGCTCAATGTAATACCCTTCGAGTTATTTGACGAAAACGTATTTGAAATTCCAGTTTTCAAGCTAAAATTCCAAATTTTCTAGTAGTTATAACTTAAATCTATCAATTTATATAAAAAGTTGCATACAACCTTTTCTTCTTAAAATTTAATTCTCTCTCAGCTCCAATGTTTTTTTTTTTTTAGGTGGCACCCACTGAAAAGAGGTGGCATCCACCCCCTAGAATTATCAGGCACTCGCATAATATAGAAACTTCTTTTTTATGCATTACGCTGCCAAAAATGAACGAGATCTAATTCATATGACATTATTCCGAAGTTAAAACCTCTAGTATTTCGGTTAGCTCTTGCTATAAAATTGAATTTAAACACCAAGTGACAGATAATTTTGTCAGAAACAACTTTTATTTAAACTATTTTTTGTAAATGCCATATTTCCCTTGAAAATAGAGAAAAATCGATTTTTTAATTAAAAATACCCCCTTTCACCCCCTGTAGGTTCCCGCGGATCCGTAAAACTCCTAAACTTTTTTGTTTCGTGAGCTTTGGCCTATTTTGAACCTATAACCAAAGTTTACGATTTTTTTTCGAGTTAAAGTAAAGTTTTCCTGTACTATAAGGTAAGTACTCTACCACAGAAGTATAATAGGTCTTCTGTGACCCTACCACATTAAAAATTCTTGAAAATATTTTTGGTTGTCATGGAAACAGTGACTCATTAAGGCCTAATAGATGTACGACTGTGAAATTTTTCAAATTAAAAAGCAAAACAAATATTCAGAAGCAAATTTTTGCCGCTGTACTTTGATGGTTTCATCAAATGTGCAATATTTCTGTATCGTTGCAAAGAGAAACGTATTTTAAACAAGTTTAAAATTAATATTTAAACTGTTTCTCCAATTCTCTCTTGTGTACCTAACAAAATAACATTCAAGTTCACTTATAATATTCAAATAATGATATTTAATCAATACACCATATAAATCGTGTTTAATTTAGTAACCTGTACACAATACAATTCGACCACATCAGTATGAGTGCAAAATTGTTTACGATTGATATATGCCGTGAATAGGTAACTAGATTAAAATTCTAACATTAATCATGGCTCTATTCCCGCGTAACCGACTCGCAAAACCCTTAATCATTCTTTTCAATTCGTTTCACACAAGTTAACATTGAAATATTGACTAGCACTGCTCTGGTTTAACGAACTCCTGCGTGAATTTATTTATTTTTCCTGCAAACTTTGCCTACAAGCACGGTATTAGCAAGTATCATCTGTCAAAGCTCTACTTGGAATATAAAATAAATACAACACTCAAAGGTAAGTAGTGTTTACTTGAACATGCATTAAACATACTTCAAAGAATACGTTTTATCATAAAATTTACTTGCATTAAAGCTGGCAGAAGAATGCTCAATACACACACTTAACATTGAAATATATACTGTATAAATAGCGTTGATTTCCCTTTGGAAGAGTTTATACAAAGTAAGTAGGTACACTAAAAAAACAGCAGTTTTTTCCAACAACTTTTGCCATCCGACGCGGTCTAGGACATATAATAATAATATAATAATATGATAATATAATAATATAATAGTATAATAATATAATGATATAATAATATAATAATATAATAATATAATAATATAATAATATAATAATATAATAATAACGTTTTTGATAATAAAGCTTCATATCATAGGTATTTAGACCTTGTTGAATGCGAAAATATCAGTTAGCTTCAAATTTCAACCGAAAGTTTTCAGTTCAAGATAGCGTTTAAGATGGCTCACGCGGTGAAACACTCATATCTCCTATAGTGTACAAAAACCCGAGTCTGGAAGTGCCTAGTGTATGTACAACTAAAGTTAAATCTTAAAGAGGATGGTTTTTACGGCGCACAGTGGTCCCAAAGTGCCTGTTTTTTTTTCAAATCAGTCTTCAGGTTTTAATACGTAAGCAATCGGAAAGTTTTTTTCAATCTTAATTTTTTAATTGCCTATTGATCTGTCAAGTCAGATTTTCGATTTTTGTCCCTGATTTTTTTAAAATTTTCCAAAGAAGTTTGAATTTTCATAAAAAATTTTGAAAAATCAGGGACAAAAATTTGGCTTGACAAATCGATGGGCAATTAAAAAAGTAAGATTTCAAAAAAAGAAAAAACTTTCCGATTGCTCAAGTATTATGACCTGCAGACTGAAAAAAAAGTCATATTGTCATCAGTCTGCAGGTCTTAAAAAGCAATCGAAAAGTCTTTTTTGTTTAATTACTACTACATCCAGTGGAAGTATAGTAACGCTAAAAAAAATTAAAAATTTTTATTGTTCAAATAGGTTTAGAATGTCATGAAACGTCGAGATTTGTTTGAGCAAAAATTATGTCTGTCGGTTGGTCTGTCTGTAACTTTTTTTTGTGCTCACGATTACTCTGGAACCGTGAGATATTGACTTGAAATTTGGTATACGCATGTATTTTAACGCGATCTGGAACTAGATTATATTTTCATCTTATTCCATTGAAGGGTTGGGGGGTGAATGGGGGGCAAATAGGTAAATTAAGCAAGTAAGAGTCCATAAAATTGGTATTTGGTATATATAAGAGAAGCCAAGGTCGCAAAAAATTTTTCGGCATTAGCTACCCTCATTACTACTCCCACACCGTATTAAAGGGGGTAAAAAAAATAAAATTGTGATTTAGTGTGTATATAAGAACCAAAGGCCTCATTTTTTTTACTTCATGAAAATGTTATGAAAAAATACTGACAACAGATATTGCTTCTTGATGAAGTCAAGATTCTCTATATCCGAGATAATCGAAGCAACGCCTCGATATATTATCGACACAGTGACCTCAGTGCTTACATGTTTGAGACCACGTGGAGTCCCGGGTTCAAATTTTGACCAGGGTTCATACACCATTAAACATCCATAATGTTTAGTGCCATTTTTCATATGTCACCGAGACGGTAGTAGTGGACAAGTCCGCTGTTGAGTGAGACAACATGATTAGTCGCTCTTATCTTTCCTGAGTTCGAGTCTCAGCAGCGGCAGATGGCAATGTCGCGGGGAATGGTTGTTGTGCTGTCAACTATGTGTGTGTGTTCTGCTTGAGGGCTGGAATAGCTAAAGCTAAACTCCGCTAGGATGGTTATATAAATAAGACGATTAAATAAGTAAATAAATAAATATTATCAAGGCTTCTCTCTAAGGTTTGCTCTAGCACAAATACAATAATAAATGAACAAATGGACTCCTTTTACTTTTTTAGAAGAAGGTGATGCTACTGTTGTATGCTCCATAAGCTTCCGCGATATATAATCAAAGTAACTCATTATTTTAGTTTTAATCCTACCATAATCTTTATAAAATCATGACATTACATTAGTTCATTTATATAGTTACGAAAAGGTTAATAGTTTTCTAGTTCATTTTTCACTACCTATAAAAGTCTTCAGAGCTATCAATATAGATATGTTGGACGTTCCAGCTTTTCTACAGATAGAACTATTTTATAGCATAATAAACATTTAATGTTTCCTTGCGATGATATAGACTAACATATACACTTAGAAAAAATAAAATACACTTCAAACCGATGCATTACACTGAGAAAATAAGTGGGTACTCCTAAAACTGCACCTCCGGCAAATATTTAAATATATGCAGTGAAACATGGAAAGTTTTCAGTATCCACCGGTGAGGACGCCGATCTCACCGAGCAGGTTTCAAAATTAACCCGTCACCAAAAATACTCCGTTTCTAAATTCAGCGGTGCAGCCGAGTTGGGGAAACTTTTGAAATCTGGTATTTTTGTAGTTAATTGACGATTCTTACAAAAGAAAAAAAATGCGCAAAAAAAAGGCTAATGCAATTTTCCCTAGGCCCACCGCAACATTGTTATAAACAATGTTTAATTGTTTATAACAGTCTTGACGAAAAACGGCAAGTCCTATATAAAGGAACCTTAATTAAAAAATGAAGGTATTTTTAAAACGCAGCGTTTGAGACCAAGTACCTTTTATCTTGAACCGTTCATTGTTTATAAACAAATGACATACTTGTGGAAAAATTGAGTTTTTACAGTGTTAGAGGTTTACCTTTGAATCTGTTTTCATCTTATCTGAACAGACAACAATGTGTCTCTATTAGCAACATTAATTCGGAGTTTATGGAGGTCAAAACGGGGTGCCCCAGGGTTCTGTACTAAGGCCTCTACTTTTTATCTTATATGTAAATGATCTTTTCCACTATTTGTTTCCTGTTAAATGCATTGCCTATGCCGATGACACTTCCATGCTAAATTTTGATTATGATATTAACAATGTAAACACCACCTCGGCTGTGTCTATTCAGCAAGCTAAGGTATGGTTTTCTGCTAACAGTTTAATGCTAAATGAAGATAAAACTCAAAAACTTTTATTTTCCAATAGAAATTCATTGGTAAACAGTGACAGTGCTGCAAGCTGGTGTAAACATGTGGAGGTGCTTTCAAGCAAATTATCCAGTATAATTTTTTTTACTACGCAGACTAAAAATGTTCTGTGTTCCAACACTTTAAAGTCTTGCTATTTCTCCTTATTTCACTCTCACACTACCTATGCAATACTCCTCTGGGGTGGCTCATGCCATGCTACAAAAAATTTTACATTACAAAAGAGAGAGAGATCTCTCATGTTAATCAGCAATGCTGGGTGGAGGGATCACTGCCAGCCAATTTTAAAAAAACTGGGCATACTACCTGTACCTTCTTTATTTATGTAAATTTCGTTATTCGAAATTCACAAAAATAAGGGCAATTTTTTCACCAATTCTGATTTTCATAATTATTCAATCAGATCCGCCCCACAGCTTAGACAACCTCGACATAGACTTGTTAAATCTTCAAGAAACTCATTAAACCTTCAGCTATATAATCATTTACCAAATTCCATGAAAATCCTTCATTTTAATATATTCAAACGCAAGTTAAAAATGCATTTCTTGAATTTCTGTTTTTACTCAGTGGAAGAGTATTTTAACACTGAATTTCCCACTTTATAAAATGTTTGCTACCCTATTATGATGTTCTTTTGCTCTTTTAATGCATAATGTTTTTTTCTCTCTCTTTGTTAGTGGCTAATTATTTTGCTATTGTTGTTGGTTAGTTGTTTATTATATGATGATTTTATTAGTTATTGTATTTGTATGATTATATTTACATGTTTTTTGTTATAATTTTTGACTTGCCAAAAACTTTTTGTAACTTGGTTAAATAAACTTTCTTTTTTTCTTCCATAGAATTCGCCATTTTTTTATTTCGATACATATTTAGCCATTGTCAAACAATCGAGATAATTTGTTTATCAATTAATAGCTCGTTCTTAATTGAAATTTTTCGCCATGAGACCTCATGCAATCGATAAATATCGATACTACCTACCATTATTATATGGTCCGGGCCAAAAAAAAAATGTTTTTATTTGTTTATTTAAACGTTTAGAAAACAGCCTTATAAACAAACGAAGTATATCCGCAGTGGCACATCCTATCGAAATGAGGTTTTGAGCATTCGATAAAGTTAAAAGAAAGGAAAAACTTGAGTCGAAGTAGACGATACGATAATCGGAACTGGAAATATCTTCATTTATCTTTTTTCTTTGTTTTGGTCTGTCATTTGTTTATTTAAATCTGTTCTAAGGCAAACCTTGGTTTAAAATAGAGATAATAAGTTACTCTAACGTTAACTGTCGACAGACACGGCACTTTTTAAAGTGCCCAAAACGTATGAAAAAAATTTATCTAATTTTGTATACTATTTAATAGTATATTGTGTATTTAGGTGTGAAAGCAATACATTCCCGGACGACGTTGCAAATTGTTGGCCGAGGCGCTAGCCGAGGCTAACAAGCATCGAAGTCCGGGAATGTGTTTTCACACCGAAGTACACATACTTACTATTTTTTCTGAAATCACAATCAATATTATTATAAATTAAGGAATTTGTATTAATGCTTAACATTTCTTCATTAGAATCTAACTGCTTACTAATAAATGCAAATTTAATGTAAGTTGGTTTGTCTGCGTGTATTTATTTACTGTCTAAAACATACATACCGTAAACATAAAACCGTACGGGAATGTTACTTTCCCGGCCTAGGCCGGGAAAGTAACATTCCCGTATGGTTTTGTTGATCGTTGCTCGGCAACGGATCTTTTCCGGTCTGTTTTCTGATAGTTTCTTAGCAACGGACTAAAATACTGGAATTGTGCATTTTTCGATCTGAAATCGCGCCGAAAATGTAGACATTGCCGATCGATTTCAGAAAAATTATAGTTACAGTAACTTGTTATCTTTATTTTAAACCAAGCTTTGCCTTAAAAAAGTTTTAAATAAACGAATGACAAACCAAAACGGAAAAAAATGAAAAATGAAGATATTTCCGGTTGAGGTATCATATCGAGGTCTACTTGGGCTCAAATTTTGCCTTTTTTTTTTTAACTCTATCGAATGCGGAAACCCTCATTTCGATAGGATGTTCCACCGCGGAGATATTTCATTTGTTTATAAGGCTGTTTTCTTTAAAGTTTAAATGAACAAATAGTTATTTTTGTATCTGGGGTGCAAAATACTACTTTGGTAATCGAGAACGAAAGTTTTTTGACGAGGCGCAGCCGAGTCAAAAAATCGTTCGAGATGACCAAAGAATTTTGCACCCTAGATGCAAACAATATTTTTTCTACAACTTTCATTTTATTAAACTAAAATCATTAGTTAAAAAAATCATACTGTTTTTAAAATAAATTAATTTAAAAAATTCTACTTTCAGTTGATTTATTTGATAAAACAATAAATATTTTTGAACTAGATGTTTGTTTAATACTCGTGTATACATTAAAAATTATAAAAAATAGGCAATAATAGTGATCTGATGTGCAAAATATTTTGCACCCTAATGCGCAAAATATTTTGCGCACGGTGTCATGGTAACGCAAAAAAAATAATGTCAATGAAAAAATGTCTCATTTTAGACACTGACATTAATGCGCAAACATAGGCTATATTTGCGCATTAATGTCAGTGTCTTTTTGACAGTTGTAGAAAAAATATTATTTTTTCTTTGGCCCGAACTATATAAAAATGGTAGGTAGTATCGATATTTATCGATTGCATGAGGTATGATGGCCAAAAATTCAATTAGTTGATAAACAAATTATATTGATTGTTTAAACAATGGCTAAATATTTGAGATATCGAAATTTAAAAAAAATGGCGAATTCTATGGACGATATACCACACTTTTCACGAAATATAATTTAAAAATAGCGTTTAATATCAGAGAAAAAAATGTTAATTAAGAACCTTTAATTTATTAATAATAAATGAATGGTTCAAGATAACGTACATGGTCTCAAACGACGCGTTTTAAAAATATCTTCATTTTTTAATAATGTTTCTTTACGTAGGATTTACAGTTTTGCGTTTAGATTATTATGAACATTGTTTATAATTATATTGCGGTCGGCCTAGGGAAAAATTGCAGTGGACTTTTTCTTCAGCGCATTTTTTCCTGTAATGTTTATTTCCTATAATGTTTATTTAATCACTGTTTGCAAATATTTGCAAATTCAAATATTTACAAATGATTGAAACGACTAACAAGTTTTTAGCTATTAATAGGATGGTATGGAGGATTAAATAAGTAGAGCTCCTGTTTAATTTTACTAACGGCAACTGTTTGTCATTATGGTTAAAATACATCAATTTATTGGTGCAGAAAATTCATATGAGCAGGATTAGACCATCAACGCTCTAAGTTTAAAATAAATCTGATTTGCATGCGGCGGAATATAAAATTAGTTTAGGTGCAGTAGAACATTAAATAAAACCTTACAAAGACAGGCATATGCGAATCCACTAGTGCAGAGGCAAGATAGAAATGTTCAACATTTATTTAGAACTAATTGTATCGTAACTATTATTGAAAACCAGTTTACATCCTATTTTAGTGATTTCAGTTCCATTAAATCCTTGATTATTATTCAGTAATTATAGAAAATATTGGAAATCGGTCCGCGTTTCGACGCAGTGCAAACCGCTGTTTTATTTTATGGTCAAGTTAACGTCACTCAGTGTTTCTGTTTATGTCGGACACTGTCACGCGCATCTAGCAGCCTCACCAAAACGGTTTCATTTCATAATTTTATGTATTCACAATCCGCTACCCCAGGCTGCACTTTAATGCAACATATTAAATAGTGTTTTTAATTCGCTGACACATATATTACCTAAATCCCGTTGAGTATTTAACTAGATCTCTGGCTATTTCACTATACATTTATGGTGCTAACTTTTAATTAGGTTTTAATATACGTGTTCATAGTTTATGTGCCTCCAGCACTAATATCGACACCTATTATCAACTTTTTGAGTAGTTTGAATGGATTGAAATTATTTGCTTGGATATAATTTAGTTCATTTTGATGATTTATTACTTGAGGCTTTAAAAGCCATGACTGATAAAGAGGCATGAAATCTGAGCTAGTTAATAAATGTTTAGAGTTGTTTTAATTCAATCGATTTTTCGATGTTCTTTAAAAAAGCCCTTATTAGACTGCAATTCGGTCGCGACATATATTTCGCTTTAACTATCATACTTTGCAATTCAATCGCTGGAATTCTTAGTTATTAACTGTCATTACCAACATTAATACTTAAAGTTATTGCAATACAAATATTGCAATTTATTTACATTAACATAACCAAACTTTGGGTGATTTTATCGAGTCGAATTTAAAACAGTTTGGAATAATGAATGGCATATAAGTGTAGCTTTGATAATAGTGGTGGCATCATGATTGCTTTTAACCGTAAAAGCAAGGAAAAAAATTTTGGGGGCCCCCTATTCACTTTTACTTAAAAAATAAAATGATATGCGGCCTCACCCAGGCACCGGCTGGGGCCCTTGGCCTCCCGGGCCCCGAGGCACTGCCCCGGTTTGCAATGCCATAGTTACGCCTCTGGGTGGAAATTGTAATTTGCTCAAAAATATTTAAACAAATTATTGTATTTTGTGTCAAATCACACATAAAAGATAACCAACCAGTAAAATATTACACTAATCACTGCTGAACTGAAGATATGTTAGTTAGACTACATAGGTAGTGCCAATCAGAGCTGGAGTACTTCAAATAAAAGTAATTGAAAAAAGTATTTTAAATACTTTCAGTATTTGAAGTACTTTGCTTCAAATCCTTTCGATTCCCAGTATTTGGTACTTGGTATTTGAAATACTTTGCTTCGAGTATTTGGATTTGGGATTTGGTTTTCAGAAATACTGGTATTTGAATTACTTTGCTTGGTATTTCAAATACTCTCCGGTATTTCTGTACTGTCCCGGTATTTGAAGTACTAGACTTAACAATTTATAGTATTTGAAATATGTTTTTTGATATTTCAATTAGTTAAAAGTATTTGAAGTCCTTGTAGTTCCATGTTTTAGATATTTTAAAAAACAAATTTCACTAAAAAATTGTTACTGCATAGCTGTTTTTATTCAGTAATCAGTGTTAACATTATGTGGGCAGTAGGAGATTTAGGGGGTTGGCTATAGAGGCTATAGCCCAGGGCGGCAAAATCCAGGGACGGCAAACATTTTGAAAAATAGCAAAGGCACATAAAAACAAAAAAATATTATTATTAGTATGTACTAAGTATCAGAACATTAATTTATTTAAGAATGTGTTTTTTATTTTAACTAGACTAAAGTTCCTTATTATAGTCATCTGTACAGGGTGGTCACGCGAACGTTAGAACCTCATTTAACTTCGTTATTTTTGGAGTTACGTAAAAACGTTTAAAAATAAAAGTTATGAGAAATCACGTTTATTTTCCAAAAACCATTTCAGAAAAACAATTAAAAGTCAAATTTCTGAGATACGAGCTTTACTTTGTTTTTTTTTTAAATGGAATACCCCATATATTTTTACACCATTAGAAAGGCCATAGAAAAACCTTTTTCAATGATGTATGACGTATGGAATTTTTCTTAAAAACCATAGTAGATATTATAAGTTTTATATTTTCTTACATTAAGTCATGGTAGTCCGAAATAGTAGTTTGTGCAACAAGAGTGGATTTGATATCCATATCGCACGATAAAGAAGTTTGAGTGCGATATGGATAATCCACTCGAGTTGTATGTACAGCATACTTTTTCTACGACCAGCTTAAAAAACTACAATATTTATTAAACATTAATATATTACACAAATACACACTGACAGTTACTTTGACAGCTTACGCACTAATTTGATTTTAAAATGAATAGTTGCATATGTACTTAATACACGAACTGTGATTGGTCCGTTTCATTTCATATCCATCCTAGAACTGATATGAAATATATCCGTTCAGTTACCTGGAATTGCCTACTTATCCATTCTAAAGACTGTACAGAAAACAGTAAATTTACATAAGGGAGTAGAAAAAATATATATCAATTATTGAAATTCTCCATTTTATTTAAAATAAAGTGAAATTAGATACTAACATGTATCTTGACAGAACTAACATATTGTTTATTTTAATTTACATACTTTTGTTTTCCATGGATAATTTGATAAATTGTAAATTTATAGTAAATTAGACAATTTTTTTTTAAGATAAATACCATGTATATAATTAAAAAGCTTTTTTTATGGCTTTTCAAATGGTGTAAATATATATTGGACATTATTTTAATCAAAATGTATACATTTTTTAATTTTGATTACATTTTGGACTTACGGTTTTTGGACAATTCTGAACAAGTTTCATTAACAAAATTTTCCGATAAAAATATGCCTAATATGATTTTTTTATTTTCCCCGCATAGGTGGCTTTGCATTTGTAGGAGGCGAATGCTTTTCTGGTCATAAGTAGATCCTAATTGGTTCCATACTTAAGTAAAATTTGATTCAAATCGGAAAAAAATGAAAAGTTATTGGGCTGTTACCATTTCAAGTGAAACACACTGAATAAAAGCCAGTGAAAAAAAAGAATTGAATTAAAAATTTTTCAATACTTAAATAACTCTGACACCCAACTTGCTTCTCAGTAAAAACAGTTTTTTATCGGTTTAATACATGCCTTGCATCATCAGCTGTAGAAAGACTCTTTTCATTTACTGAAATTATAAATGCTCCTAGAAGAAATGCATTAACTAATGGAAATTTCGAAAATTTGGTGCTATTGAAAGGTAATGGAAATAGATAGATCTCAATTTTATTATTTGTACTTGTACTTACCTAAAATTATTACTATGTTTTATATACAGTATCGGAAAGTCCTGGCTTAGGTGTTGCATTATTTCAACGACTTAACCGACCGCCCACAATAAAGGCGTCTACCAGAGCTCTAGCAGAGGGGCAAATAGTGACACGAATCAAGGCGGAAACAAATTGAAATTCCACAGACAGGCTGCCCGCGCACATGCGGTGGGGAAAGCAGGTGGCACGATTGTAGGATGTGTTATCTGATAAAAAAGAATAGAATATTTGCTTTATTCTCGCTTGCTCTTATTGCCCATACCAAAGCGAACATTTTCCGATAGTGTATAAGTTGATTTTCTTTATTACTTTCCTAATATTTGAAGGGAAATCAACCGCAGCAATATTTATTTTTGTTGGTTTTTATATTTATATAATAATAAATTATTTTTTCTATTGTTTTTGAATGATGCTGAG
This sequence comes from Rutpela maculata, assembly GCA_936432065.2. Taxonomy (NCBI): domain Eukaryota; kingdom Metazoa; phylum Arthropoda; class Insecta; order Coleoptera; family Cerambycidae; genus Rutpela; species Rutpela maculata. The sequence continues at coordinate 36,068,367 of OW386285.2, read as the reverse complement.
TTAAAGAAAGCTGTTAATAAATAATAATAATAACAAATTATTAAGAGAAAAACTTAATAAATAAAATTTTTTATGGGTATTGGAAGAACTGTGGAGCATTTGAAATATGTTAAAGTACTTGAAATACTCGAGTATTTGAAATACTTTAGAATAATTGAATTACTTTGAGATTTGAAGTACCTAGTGAAGTACTTCAAATAATCTGAAATATTTGAAATACGGTACTTGCGATTTACTTGAAGTACTTTCGACAAGTATTTGGTATTTGAATTACTTTGCTTCAGATCATAGTACTTGGGAATTGGAGCAGCAAGTACTTTGTCAGGTACTTGGTATTTGGTACTTCAAGTACTTTCATTGGGTACTTTCAACAGCTCTGGTGCCAATAATAAATTATCAATGCCAAAGTTACTATAAAAATTGCAGATAAAGGACAATGTTAAAAATAGTCGATTTTTGACCTCTCCGGACAACGAATGTCGACATCAAAATTCGATTCTGTATGGTTCATAGAAACAGAAAATGCATATTAGACACCCTGATTTTCCGGGGAAAATTAGTATACTACCTTCAAAATCTAAAATCCATCCTCAGACGACCAGTAGTGCTAATGTAATACAAAAATCCAACAAAAGTGCCATTGCAGTGACGACTTATATATCTGTATGTGTAAAATTACAACAATAGGCATCTACAAGTACTTTAAATTACTTATAGACCATGTACTACCCCCAACTATCCCAACTAGAGGGTGTCAAGCAAAAGAGACGTGCAGCAAAGATTGGCGATTTTTGGCACTGATGGGAAACGACTTTAGACCCATAATAGCGATTGTATATTATTTATACTTATAAGTAGTGCACACTAGAAACTCCCATTAAGCGAGAAAATTGTTAAACTACCCGTAAAGTACAAAAACTATCCCAAAACTTACAACGGAAACGTAAGAATTATAAATATCCAGGAAAAGTAGTACGAGTACGACTTCATTATGTTTGTATGTAAAATAGCAACAATAGGTGACTACAAAGATTCAAATTGTTTGTGCATAATGTTTTATCTAACTACCATCTAGAGCAAGAGATATAAGTAAGGCGATTTTTGGTAACGTTGAGGTATGAATGCACCTTCCAAAGGAATGTTGCAAATATTTGTGAGCGAAATAGCGTAAATTGTTATCAAAATCTTGTTTCTAAAAAAAAAGAAATTGAAAACCGACCCTAATATAAAATGCTAATGATTCTAAGAAAGATGAAACGTTCGTTTATTATTTCTCATATGGAATATTCGTTTTGATTTAGATCGGAAAGAATTTGTACGAATACTATAAACTATAGAAAACATCAAAAATGTGTCTTACATGGATCATTTAGCCAATGATTGTGTTTCCCAGAATGCACTACGATGAGGCGATCCTTTCTGCATCCCTTCTTTTTTTACTTTTTTGTTTTTTTTTCGTTTTTGTTTTTGTTTTTTTAATTTTTTATCTTTTTTTAGTTTTTTACTTCTTTTTTTAAATTTTTTAATTCATCCTTTAGCATTGCTTTTAAATTAATTTATTAGACTATTAAATTTTTTAACTTTTTTTGAAAATGAACATGTGTATAATACAAATTGGTTTCATGTTCATCACGGTCATTCTCATTGTCACTTAAAAAATTGAAAATCTCGGAATGATCTGGTGTTTTAGGTAGCTGATCTAGATGTTGTGCAAATCTAAAATACCACAAAACTAATATTACGTGGGAGCAGCAACCCACAACTCTTTTTCCAACTTTACATCCACATGTATGGCCAACAATAGCTTCGCTATTTTCTTTAGTTTTATCAATTACTACAAAGACAAAGTACTTTACGGAAGATGAATGCCTAGAATATTAAGATTCTTAAAAAGAGCTCAAAATGATCAGTGCAACGTGAAAATAATGATAATATTGTATACTCCAATGATGATATATTTATTCACTCTCTTAAAAAACAAATTAATAACGGGAGTTTCTAAGTCGTCACTACAATGGCACATTAGATTTTTGTATTACATTACCACTGTTGTGGATTTTATACTTTGAAGGTAGTATACTAATTTTCGTCGAAAAATTAGGGTGTTTAATATGCATTTTCTATTTCTATGAACCATACAGAATCGAATTTTGATGTCGACGTTCGTTGCCCGGAGAGGTCAAAAATCGCCTATTTTTAACATTGTCCTTTGTAATCTATGCAATTGGGTTGCAGCCACAGAATTGCATAGTGTTATAGTAAAAATTTCGGCGATTTCGTTGCCGCAATCGAATTGCATAGTCTGATAGGGGCTTTAATATTGAACGTGTGGATTTGTTTTTGTCGACGATCTGATTTTTTCAATTTATACATAAGAGATAATTTCTTGTTTTCATATTAAGTACTAGATATTATGATGTGCATGAGAATTATCTGCTATACACCCAAATAACATTTTTCAGTAATGATGAGAGCAGGAATAAGAAACCGGCTCTCAAGGTTACACTTATATGTATATCTTTACACCACGTTGATTGACCAAACTGTTTCACTATAAATATTTACTAACCTAGTGACTATTTATTCAACCGTTCCTCTCTCCATTATCCTGCAATGGATTCCGAATGAACTTTAAAGTAGTATTAGTCCCTTCTCAGCTAGACACAGTGTTTGTCTGATTGATTTATTTCCCACATCCTAACAAACAACACGTTCCTAATTGGCTTAATCTAGTTTGCGGTTGGCCACCGAGGAGAAATAAGTGATGAAAACCTCGTTCGGAAGCAGTCTACCTGCGAACACGGTAAATGCTTTATCATTACGAGGTAATGGACAATGCTTTGTTAATAATAAATTCATTTTGAACTGAAAGACGACATTGACGGAGGATTGCGCATTGCTAAGTGGCTCAAATACAAGCAACGGCTTTCATCAGAAATGGACTGTATTGGATTTGTTGACTTGAAGGTCTATCTTCAACGTTCGTGCTGATGCAACTCTCTACGGTCTTAGCCGACTTTATGCCTGAGTATTAAGGCTTTATAAGATGACGCCGCGACAACATATTTTCTATTTATGATTTACATAGTCAGGTACTTTGTTAAAAAAATAACATAATTTTTCAGATCATTTTGTTATAATAGCATAATAATAACAAGCTAAAAACGTACTCTTCGCCAATTTACTGAGCTTTTTATAGGTATATAATTTTTACACATTCTATAGGATACTGTTCGCAGTTTTCTTGTAAATAATGTTAGTTTTTGGACATCCTAAATTTTGTGATACCATCTTTGTTGTGAAAAAAATTATATGAAAAAAAAAATGAAAAAAAAATATCCAACCTGTGTGGGATTCGGACACGGGACCTTTGGATTGTAAAGCAAAGCAAGCAAGCAAATAAAATTTATTAATATTCATATATACATACGCGCCTCTTTAGCCGCTGCGCCACCACCTATTGCTACGAAAATTGATTGTCTGTGACATCATTCGACAATCATACATATTATGGAAATAATATTTCACAAGATTTCCATATTAGTACAAGCGACAAAAATTAAGAGAATATATTTTTTTTAAATTAAATAATTAATAACTTTTTTATTTACTGATCGATTTTCTTCAAAAACAATAAGGTTCTTCCTCTAGCTACACTAACTTACTTTCTAAATTTCAATACAATCGGACTTTTCTTCCTTAAGTTATCGTGCTTACAAGAAACGTGACGGACGGACGGACAGACGGACATTTTGAAAGTTGTTCAGAATTCGTCCACTAACACAATGATATGAAAATTTTTTCTCTACGAGCGATATTTACGATTTTAGAAATGTGCCGATCAAATACAATATACTCTTCGTTTTTGCGAAGAGTATAATAATTACTTTATTTCCTTTGGGTTTCGGACAATCCACCGAAAACTTTTCACCGAAATCAATTCACCGAAAAGATTTCACTGAAAACAATTCACCAAAAGTCAGTTCACCGAACGGACAAGTTCACCGAAAAACAATTTACCGAAACAAAATACATCGAATGACCAATTTATCGAAAAAGACTAGAAAATGTAACAGTTTTTTGTCTTCATGGCTTTATCACTAAGTAGCATAGTAGCGATAACGTTATTTTTTAGACGAAGTGGGTAGTGTAGGATTTGTGAAAAAATAAACTTGGGCATGTGATTCAATATCTAATTTAAGAATATTTTATTTAAAAACTAACTCATACAAATCTCATACAATCTATTTTTATATGCGTAATTAAGTTTGTAAGTACATAAATATTCACATTTTATATCTAAAAGGAAATATTGTGAGTAATGGCTCGTAAATAATCCAAGATATTAATTGGATCAAATACTTGCACCAATCGTTTGAGCCGCTCGTTTGAGTCTTTATATTTTTTCTTTTGGTGACGGCCTTCTTCTCCGGGAATAAATTATTCAATTCTCAATTCATTTATATCTTGTTCACTTTTTATACCTTCGATAAAATTCCAAATGGTGAGATGACTGCACGATATTTGCTCTTCGAAACATCGATGCCAGCCTTCTAGAGAATTATTCGTTTTTGGCGTGTCGGTCAAAACACTTTCGTAGCAGTTCCACATTTCTATGAAGAATAGCGGAGGCTTACGTTGATTATTCCTAGCGGGCCGTCCTATCCACGTGTCCTCGAAGTAGTCAACAATACTTTGCACTTCGGGAGGGAAAAATTCGATATCTAAAAGTTCGTCGAATGCTTGGACTACGTGGGTCTTAGGGACAAACGCCTGACAAGTGTTTCACCTTCAAAGCAAAATCAGCGTCTTGATCATACCGTTGCTTGAAACCGCTGCCGGTATATGCACTGCGCCAAATGGAAGAAACAACCGCGTATTACGCTGCCGGGAAATTGATCACTTGTCGCATTCACCATTGCTACTTCATAATCAATCAAAATTGATTCAAGGGCCATTGAAGTGTGGAGCAGTTAAAGTCGATTCAGAAGAAGATTGTAAGTAATTTCAGACTTATTAGGCAGCAAAATATACAGCAATGGAATAGCTATATTTTGCTGCAAGCCATGAATGGCATACATCTGATGAAACAACGAAGGAACGGTTTTGAATGTTCCATCCGTATACCAATCCTTGGAGGTGGATAAGAGTTTCAATTTGTTTCTCGTGCCAAATATCAAAATTCTATCGTCTTCGTGTGTACATCTGATGAAACAACGAAGGAACGGTTTTGAATGTTCCATCCTTATACCAATCCTTGGAAGTGGATAAGAGTTTCAATTTGTTGCTCGTGCCAAATATCAAAATTCTATCATCTGCGTTGCCAGAGTCATATAACAAAAAGTGTTCACCCTAAGACGTTGTTGTATATTTTGTAGGGAAATCCAGTTGGAGCACTGCATGCTGCTTCTCTGGTTCGTCTAATTTTTCTTTTAGCCGTTGATAATTTCGGAAACGTACCGCACGCCGCTTGACTGAGGTTCTTAGCCATTTTAGAGATTATCACGTGAGGTCCTTGCTCAGTTTCTAAGGCAGCATCTTTAACCTTGTTTATCGCTGTCAGTACATCAACCCTTGCTGCGTTTGCATAATTATGATCACAGGTTTCCTTGATCACTGTATTATCTTCGGTGATGACCTGAATGCGACACTTGATTTTATGTTAATGTTCACACTTCCAATATATTCGGCTGCCCGCTACTTTATCCTTTACAAACGGATACTCGTTGCGATTCAATTTGGATTGCCCTTTCTAACTCTTAATATACTACTGCTCTATGTTAACCTCAAGGAGTATGAACTGGAACTAAAAATTAAAAGTGAAATGTCATATTTATACATAATGTCAAGGATCCGTTCGGGAATCTAGGTGCACCGATTATGCATTTTCGGAGAATTACTTATTCGGTGAATTGTTCTTCGGTTAACTGTCCATGCGATGAATTGTCCTCTTTCGGTGAACTGTTTTCGGTAAATTGTTTTCAGTAAATTGACCAAATACGATCTGCTTTAGACCTGCTATATATAATAAATCGTCTATATTCATTTGCTCAGACTGCTGCACCACTCAAGCAAGACAATGCATACAATATATAATTAACATTCTTAGACGGTACTAAAAAATATAGAACAGAGAAATGAGAAACAACAAAATAAAAGTGTTCATATTTAGAACAGCAGAAATACTGGATCATTGTGTTCCTAGACACAACTTTTTTGCGTTACTTTTAAAAGAAAGCAAGGACAGTGATTTCAGCTCCTCTGGCATAGAATTGTGTGTGGTTGCAGCTTGATAAGAGAGAGATCGTTGGAGTAGGAGAGACGTATGGGGATTCGTAAGCTGATTAGTATCTCAGATTTCTCTTATGTATACATGTTCTCGGAAGTAATTTACGTGGTAAATAACACAGGTACACGAAAAATAAAAATTTCAAACCCAAAGGTCAGATCTTTATACCTGCAATTTCATATCAGAATGTATGTTTGACTGTAGAATTTCGATTAAATTACGACATTTGTCCTAAAATGGGGGTTTTGTAAGGCTAATAAAAAAAATTGTCGTTTTTATATAAAATGCATAGAATCACAATAAATCTGCAATTATTGAACTTATTTCATGTCCTTTTATATCCTCCGATACTAAAATCTTCTCTTGAGTCCATAAACATATTTTGTGCAAGTTTTGCCCCTACTAGCCCTTATCCAAGATTAAACATGCTTCTCATAATTATCTTCTGCATGATGAAGACTTTTTGTACTCCTGAACAATTACCCCAACAGAGTAAACCATATGAAAGGACCAAATTTATACAATCATAATAGAACGTCATTAATATATTACTGTCGACAGAGTCTCCTATTTGTAAAATTGCATTCCAGTACTTAGCTATTTTTTTTTATAATAGTATCAGTATGATTGTGCTCTAACCAGTATCAGTAACCAGTTCACTTAAATGATTTTTCTGACCAACTGAGGTGATTGACCGTTTTTTGCTAGTTTGGTGCCACAAACAAATTTCTTATACGCATTTCGCCTTTTTATCTCACTTTTTACTAAGTATATCAGTACTTCCGCCAGTAATAATGGCCGAAGTATCATCAGCAAAAAGGCATATTGCTTTTACATTATCAATAATGTCGTTAATAAAATTACGAATAATTATGGACATAGTGTACTTCCTTGTGGCTCTCGTCGATACATTTACTGTTTCTGAAAAACATGTATTATCGTCTTATATAATTATTTATAGTGTTCTCCCCTTTAAACATGAATGTATCCACCTCAGTGCCACACCGCGAATACCACATACCTCAAGCCTTTTTAATTATAAATTGGTAATTTGTACAATCGAAAGTTTTTGAGAGGTCAAAGAATATACCAATCGATTTTAAATTATCATTGAAATTTTTCGTAAATGGAGAACACAGTAAATGGAGAACACAGTATCTTATATTAATACAAATACCATATTTCCTATTTCATACTATTGACAATCTAATTTGTAATGATTTTCAAATTTTTGGAGAAAACAGATAAAAGTGTTATTTGGTCTATAGTTGTTTATATCTTTTGCAAACAGGTATTACCAGAGCTGATTTTAGTTGAAAGTGGCCATTTTAAAATGAAATATTAACAAGGTGTACCAATATAGTAAGTAGGTATTTTAATACATCTTTTATTAGGCAGCATAGTACTTCATTTTTGCCTGAGGATACTTTTCTGCAGTATCTTGGTGTTAATTTTAATGATAACAATGCTAAATAACATAAATAATATTCGGTTATAAGAATCAAAATTTCTCAAATTCTTTCAGCATTGCTACGTGGGATAAGCAATAGAAGGCGAATTACAAAAAAATATTTGAGTATAATCGCAGTTTAAATATAATGATGAAACTATCTAATTTCACCTCAGCATCCCCAACTTCCAGTATTCACAAGTACATCGAGGGTAAAGCAGATAGCTTGAATAGTCAATTGGGAGTGTAGGGAAGATGACTTCCTGAACAGTACAGAACCGAATTGAGGAAATAGGATGGGAGATTTAGCCTGTCATTTTATTGTGTTCATTTCAAAATTTGTCATCTTGATGAACATCTTTTGATCTAGAGTAAATATTATTTTGAATGAAAACACATCGATTTAGTTACTTATGAGGAGGGAGCTGTTAAAAAATATCATGTTGCAGATCCTGTCCCCAAGCTACCTTAAATTGAAAATTTCAAATGGCAACTCCTACTTTGTGACAAATCATTCCGAAGGATTTAAAAATAGCAATCCTTTAACATCAAAAAATATATATCATTAGAAATTCCAATACCATTCTTCTTAAATTATCGTCTTTACAAGAAGCGTAACGACGGATAGGTTTCCTGAAAAGTTTTCAGAATTCAATTACTAACAATAAAAAATGATTTATTTTTCTCTACGAGTGATATTTACGATTTTAGAAATGTGCAGATCAAATGTACCTAATATAGTCTTTGTTTTCATTTTTACGAAGGTTGTAAAATACCTTTTTTGTTTTGAATTTATCTGTAATCATTTGAAAATAACAAAATAAAAGGAGCAATTAAGTTGAATTTTGGCTGGAAACGACGATTCTTCAACAGTATTCATTGCATGTGTGATTAAAATAAATAAACGAACAAAACACAATCGCTGTCAGTTTATTTAAGTTTTATTAATTATTATAAAGTTCGCATTCTTCGTATAAATAAATTTAAGTAATTATTTGTTACTCTTACAACTACTCTCATTATATTAATAACACTTTAGGGGCATTATTATTTCATAAATACATTGTCAATGTTCCAACCAAACTTATGTAAGGACAGATGCACTCGAGCGAGCTTAAAAGTACTTTGCCGCTCGTTGTCATGGGAGACGATTGGCAAAGTGACATTATTCACACATGCTCGGCAAACGTCAACTTTGTGCTTTCAAAATGTGAGTAGAAAAGCCTACTTTACATGTCGATTGTAGATAAAAGCATTTATATAAGGTAAACAGCAAATATATTGAGCCTCGCAGTATAGCTACATCTTCAGTAACTGGAAATTATAATAGAAATATTTAACTTTCGTTTTATAAACTTATGTTTTCAATTAAAAAAAATCGATTTATCAATTATTTTTCCACTCTATAATATGTGAATCACACACTTAACACAACGCATTAAGTACACAACTTTTATAAAAATTTTAATAAAAAATCCATTAAAATAAAAATGGCTTTATTTTCAAACGTCGCACGTCGTTTCCTTCTGGGCTAGTCCGACCCAGGCTCCATCGCTGCTGATTTAAATGAATGCGTCGCAAAGAGGAAAGGGAGATTAACCCCAATCTATCAGTTAACAGGGTAATCACGGGGATAATGCTCAACAATAAATCTGGATTTTTTACTCACTCCACTTCTGTATAATTTGAATTTGGTCTACGTTCTTTAATCTTCGCGCCTGTACTGCTGTTTTTTTGTCGGGATGGTCAAGCCAGTGTTATGTGAAAATGTTTTAAACAAAAATGTTATTGTTCTTTCGGTTTGTCGAGGGAAAAAGCAAATTATGTCAGCGTGTTTATCCGGGCCATTAATTACCGCTTAATACTACCACTTTGTTGTGTTATTTATGGCTTTGGGGAGATATTAACGTGGTTACTTATTAAAAAAATAAATCACTGCCAACAATAGTTACTTCTACAACGTCTCTTCCTATAATATAACTGTTAGAAGTAGGAATCCCAGGCCAACTCTCACTTTATGTTATTTTGAGGTACTTCATTATACGGGATCTCCCCAGCATAGCGGAGCCGTACTCGTAAATAAACATTTTAGGTCAGCCGTCCTGCATGTTTTAAACTTTGAGTTTCGGTAGGGCTTGCAATTGATTTGAATTAATATTCTCACAAAAAAAAATAGTTTAAAAAACTAAAAGACACGCTTTCATGAGTAGCGCACTAAAAAATTAAAAATGGTTATTAGGTAATTAAATTAAAAGCGTGGGGCCGACTTATAAGGTAGGTAAGTACATTACATTTTGTTCATTAAGCCTAGACTGCTATATAAGTGCGTCCCACGCCTTTAAATTTAAAATTACCTGACAATTCTTTTTAACTATTTAGTGCACTACCCATGAAAACGTATTTTTTAAAGTACAATTTATTTTTAACTATACGCTAACCATAAAAGCGTGTTTTTTAGTTTTTAAACTATAATTTATTTTCTCTCTCTGTCGTGGAAAATTCGAGTTTTTGGCGGAGTCGCCGGTGATACGCCATTGAGAAGTCCCTATGATCACCTCCCCGTCCATCATCATAAAAGGTCGATGGCACCATATTATTATATTGTCACCAGAATTGCATGAGGTTGCAAAGTTTCAAATCGATACGATAATTTGAAGTGGGTGAAAAGTGAATTGTAAAATTTTATTGCAGGTCGCTAATAGAAGTAAAGATCTTAGTGTGCGTCTAGAAGAACTCTCCACCGTCAGTGGGGTTCTGTTAAGTTATAAGAGACCACCTAGACCCGGGATCCTCTAATAGATGAGAAACTTATAAGTTCAAACCTACTAACTGCTCCCTTTCAAGGTCTCCGCCTTCCTACGATACACTGCTTCTTGATCTATCACGTCTTAATATCCTAATTACTTTTTATAATTCCTCTCTTTAGCTTTTGTGACCTGAATATTAGACGTTTGGGCACTTTGAGGGCCCCTGTCATTCCGTTGATCTAACATACAAAAACTACCGAGAGGTTAAACCTCCGATTAAAGAACTTATATCTAGATACATAACAGGCTATCTTTTCAAAATATACCTTGTTTGCTCCTACACATTATATGTCCATTAAAAAGAATAGATGAACATCACATCCCATATGCAACAGTGGCGTTGTGTGTGCAGAAAATGTGTAGAGTGGTAAATATTTTCATTAAAATGAATTATTGCAATTCCTGCATTGCCGGCTCTTTATATAACGTGATGTAGGCATACGATATTACAGTAAGATAAAACAGTAAGATATTGAAAGAATATTAAAATTTAACTGCTATTTACTTTATAACTGTAAACTGAACTTCATCATGTTACGACTATGGAACGATCGATTTTCTTCTTTTCTAAACTGCTTTCTGCAAACGGCATAGCACTTCACTATTTATTTGCACTAAATATATTGTCACTAAACTGTGTAAATATGAATAGAGAATATTATTTAGGTATTGAGCAAATCACAACTTAAAATAAAAAGACTTCTTCACCACATTTTGATCGAAAAACACGAAAAACGCTTATTAACATTAATGGCGAATATACTGTCAAAAGTGTCAAAATGAGATTATGATAATCAAACTGAACCGATGGTGCCCGAATCGGTCGCGGACAGATCGACTAGCCAATCAAGAACTTATGGGAAGAAGTGCCTTAGATTGTGAATCTTTCGGGATCACACAAAGTAATGCCATTATGTATCTAGATATAAGTTCTTTAATCGGAGGGTTAAACTTAAAGTTAATAATTCAATCAAGAAAATGTAAACATTCATCAACTAATACCAACTGAGATAACCCGAGTGTACAGTAAATATGCAAGAACCTATCTAATAATATAATATGTAAGAATCTGCCTATCATGGTATGACCTAACATGGCAAGGGCGGACGCCACCTTTAGGGAACGTGTATCTCAACCACTATATAAGATTCATAACTTCCTGGAAGCGTAGGAATGCCCTTTGACTTGGACTGACTGTAAAATATTCCTATTAAAAATTCTGATTTGGTTGTGGCTAGCTTTATAGTTCCAATAGTGACTATATCACCTATAAGAACTCGTTAATTACACCAGTATGTAATAGATCAGTCGGAATAGCTTTTTTATGCGAAATGTCGTTTACCAGCAATTTTTTTTTAATGTAATTTGGAATGTCCAGAAACATATGCCAACTATCCGTACGCGTGACAGGTGGGGCAACACACTTTGAAAATCAAAAATCGTCAAGTTTTTGCCATTTTTCGCTATATTTGTAATATAACTCGTAAATGAAACATTGTTCGAAAATATATCAAGAGATAGAAAAGTTGAGAAAATTGATTTTGGACATTTTATTGTTTTTGACATTTTCCAAGAAAATTCTTAGTTTAAGAGCTACAGACGAAAGAACAATACTACTTTTTTATCTTTTGATTTTTTTTTTAATTGAATATAATAAATCTTAATACGAAATATATCATCAATATAGTGTAAATTATGTTTAAATGCCCAATTTACAGTTGAAATAAAATATATTTACAGATATATACTCGTAATTTACGTGTTAAATAGAAAAAAAAATAATAAAACTGTTCAGATACTGAGGTATTAAAATGATGGGAAAATAAATAAACAAACATATATTTTCACAGACTATTTATTTTATGCATAGTACAGTGTACATGCGTTTCATGTATAACTTAATAGAATATAATAGAATAGAAGTTTATTTAACAAATTAATTATTTTTTAAATCTATTAAATCACTAATTTTTGTTCTTTCACTTCTCATTACAAATTGTTTGGAAACTATTTTAAATTTGTGAACTGATTTTATGTTTTAATTTCACTGAGTAAAAAATTATATGCTTTCGGAGCAAGGAAGTTATGGCTTCTCTGGCCGATGGTTTTTGAACTTTTACAAAAAAAAATTCATAATTAAGCAGTAATACCTTCAATTTCTCTATTTTCTGCTCTCGTATTATGCCCATTATACGATATACTATATACGACGAAGTGTTGTACAAAAAAAAATTAAATATAATATATCGATTATACATGTAGTATTATTTATATATATGTATAATTACATATATTATTATTCTTTTGAAATGAGTTCAAAACTGTTTTTATAAATATTTTTCACACCAAATGTTTATAACAACAATATTGAATCATTATATTCATTTTTTTTTTTTTAGTTAAAAAATAGAAAAGTAGCATTGTTCTTTCGTCTGTAGCTCTTAAACGAAAAATTTTATGGGAAAATGTCAAGAATAATGAAATGTTCAAAATCAATTTTCTCAACTTTTCTATCTCTGGATATATTTTCGAACAATGCTTCATTTACGAGTTATATTGCGAATAAAGCGAAAAATGGTAAGCATTGAAGTTTTTTGAATTGCAGAGTGTGTTGTCCCACCTGTCAAGCGTGCGGATAGTTGGCATATGTTTCTGGACATCCCAGAACCTATACTTTAATAAAAATTATAATTGCGAGTAAACGACATTTCGTAAAATGATCCTTTTTCCATGTATTCGGACTGGCCTATAAGTTATATGAAGTTTTTTTGCTTCCTTGCGAAAACGTACTCATGACATATAACTACTTCAATTCCACACCTTTATAGTACTTTCTAATTCCGCAATGATGTCGTGCAGCGACAAAAAGTACACCGTTCGACGTACTTTCGAATTTTTCACTTTTTGGACAACACTTCTTAGTGGACGGCATCAGCTCCAAAATTTGGTATAAAAATACTTCTTATATTTTTATACCAAATTTTGGAGCTGATGCCGAAAATTTTTAAGTTGTTGTGTCCTATAACGTCCTTTTTTGCTATTTTTCGACATAGATCTATTCTCTGAAATTCCACAAATGCGCAGCACTACATATTTTTTTTTGCTATTAATAATTGCACTTGAAAAACTCGTTTTTTGCGATTTCAGATCACTTAACTTCTCGATTTTTTTTTGCACATTGGGGAAAAATTAGAAAAATTTACCTTACTCGATTTTTCACATCAAGTAGAATTTTTGAAATGATAGTAGGTAGTTTCGTTGATGGTTTCACTGAAAATAATTTATCCCAAATTTTGTGGCAGATAAAAAATGACAAGAGATACAAATAGAGCCCCTATGAACCTTATTATTATTATCAATATACGTAAGGATGTCTACTCATAGATTTCTTATCCGAGTTGGAAAAAACTTTCGTGGTGAAAGTATTGTCCACCAGTTCTACTAATATCGTTATCAATTTTTTTTCCAATGGACAGTTCGTGATTTAAATATCACTTACTAGTGGATCTTCAGTACTGCGTACTTCTACACGTGGGACCCTGAGAGATCGTTGTTCTACCGAATACACAAAATCAAACAACGATTCTCAACATTATTTCAGATAATGAAAAAGAAGATAAATATTTTTGGTCACAAAATTCACATAATTTAATTAATTCATTATTTGTCAAAGTTCATTTTTGCGTACACAAGGTGGTTCCACGGGATAACCACTAAAGCCTGAAAATGAAATATAGAGAACCATTACAGATCAGTTGTTTTGAAGCGTAATGTTGATGCCATTTTTTTTATTAAACCATAAGTACACACGACGCAACTTCTAATAAACTTTCAGCTAAGAGCAAGATGTGATGGACCCTTTGTAGAGGAAGAAAGCCTCCAATTCGAAAACAGGAACATAAGCAATATTACACTTTTCCGCCATGTGATTTATTAAGTATCTATTTAAAGTTTAAGTAAGTAATTAGTCTATTTCATAGGAATTTGTCATTTTGTTACTTGTAAATTGTCTAAGAAATATATTTTCCCTGAAAAAAATCTATTTCTATATAGTCTTAAAAAAATTGACATTGAAATAATGTTACTTTAAAGACCAGTAACATGTTAGAAACGGTGGCCTAATTATTATAATTATAATAGCAAAAATAGTTTTTTGGGATCTTTAAGACCATATTTAGTTTATATTTTATGCTCATTAGTAAGGAATATAGAGAGATAATAATTCCATACGACAACGCAACAGCTTTAATCTTGTTAAAACTTGTTTTGTAACAATGTGTTTTATTGGGCACGTTATTATCTCCCTTTCTGCTTAAATGTATTCTTTATGTCTCAGATCTGCTCTAAGTCAGGTATTCAGTTTCCAACGAAATGTAGAAATTTTGCAGATCTCTCTCGTAAAAATCCTTAAAAAGTTCAGCGAACATGCCGACTGTAACGGATAATGTTTGCTGTAATTGTTATCATCGGTGACTGGAGGCGGCTAGAGATGCCTGATGCGACTGTAAAACTGCCTGATTTAGGGCTAATAGCTGTGAACATTACCGAAATGACTTTTTTTTCGTTTACAAACGTCGGACTGCATATCTTGTACACTGTTTTCAGCATTGCTCAACAGGGAGCACGTATTTTTTGTTGAACTGCTTTATTTTATTGTCAGTCCACTTATTATATCTTATTGTTTTAGGAGCTTTTGTCTGAAACCTTTTGCTGTGAAAGATAACTCCGTTTATTGTATTTGCGTTTTATTTCTTCTTTAACAGTATGGATTAATTTTTATGGATTCACTGACTACGTCTTTTTAAGATTACGTTTGTTACGTTAGACCGCGCGCCTAACAGGAAACCACGACAGATGGCGTGATATTATTAAAAGTACCACGCAGCAAAGCATATTAAATTTTTCGAAAATTAATCACTTTTTCTAGCGATAAATATGACATATGATATACCGCTGGATAGCTAATTTAAGTTGTGATCGAATAATGGAATAATTTAAAGGGTGTTCTATTTAAAAAAAACACGTCTATATGTCTATATCTCGAAAACAGAGGCATGCATGATTTTCTTCTTGTCAGCAACAGATTCTACTCAAAAAAGTGCCTTAAGAAAGTGTTACTCGATTTTCAATTCGGCACTTGGTAATTGAGATATAGAGGTCATCGAAAAACGTCAATTTTTTTAAAATACTCTGCAGCTCGGTAGTCGAAAAATATAGACCATTGCAGTTTGGGCCCTTGTTTGTTTCTCGAATATCGAGCTCAGGGCACCTATATTCGTTTTTGTCTATCTGCTTATTTTAGAGAAAACCCCAAATCCCATCTAATTTGGTCCACCCTGTACAGTATGTCTCACAGGCCAGAACCAGGGTGTATTAAATAGGTGATGCGACGACAACCCTCACAGTGGCTTCATAAGTGCTTACTTTGTACATAATGTAATAGATGGCAGGACCAATAAGTTCTCTCATTACTTACGCATAGATAGATAATTTTACAAGTTCTGTGCATACGTGCATACAGTGTTGCATACATTCCCGGCCTTTTGTTTTTTGTTTAGTGAAACGAGGGTCAGTGACATCTGACATTAAGTAGCTAAATTAAAACATTGAAAGAATATATGCAACACTACATGCAGCATTGCACGTGTCGCCACAGCTAACCTCAAAAATATATATTTCTTAAGATTTACAAGTATTACGTAGCTATTATTAAAATTTCTGCCTGGTTCCTGTACTTTCATCCAAAATCAAGTTCAACGTAATGTGTGTGAAGTTTTAAATAGTTTGTCACAATAAAATAAGACACTTTTGCAGGTAAGGAATCTAACCTATAATTAGCAGTCTATTTTTATTAATCAACAATATTGAAAAATTATTTGCTGGCTCCAAGCTAAAAATGCCTATACAAACATTAAAAATGAGAATAAACGAAAAAAATCTTAAAATTTGAGGTTATGTTAGTTATACGATGCACAAATAGTTTGTCACAATACAATAAGACACCTTTTGCAGGTAAGGAATCTAACCTATAATTAGCAGTCTATTTTTATTAATCAACAATATTGAAAAATTATTTGCTGGCTCCAACCTAAAAATGCCTATACAAACATTAAAAATGAGAATAAACGAAAAAAATCTTAAAATTTGAGGTTATGTTAGTTATACGATGCACAAATAGTTTGTCACAATACAATAAGACACCTTTTGCAGGTAAGGAATCTAACCTATAATTAGCAGTCTATTTTTATTAATCAACAATATTGAAAAATTATTTGCTGGCTCCAAGCTAAAAATGCCTATACAAACATTAAAAATGAGAATAAACGAAAAAAATCTTAAAATTTGAGGTTATGTTAGTTATACGATGCACATGCCCAGGTAATTATAGGACCTTATTGCTCGCGCCATCTACTAAAGTAAATAGAAACCATGCACTTATGAAGCCATTATTATAATAGGAAAATGCCGTACATCGGACCACCTATTTAATACACCGT
This sequence comes from Rutpela maculata, assembly GCA_936432065.2. Lineage (NCBI taxonomy): Eukaryota > Metazoa > Arthropoda > Insecta > Coleoptera > Cerambycidae > Rutpela > Rutpela maculata. Next base: position 36,051,324 of record OW386285.2, on the reverse strand, counting down.
GGTCAGAACTAACTTTACGTAGATTAGGTGCTATATTAATTTTACTTCAAAATTTTATAAAGAATCTTTAATAAGATACCTACGCAAAAGTGAAATGAAAGTTACAGTCGCAGTCAAGCGTTGCTGACTGCAAATATATATTAAACACGACAACTTCTGTCAGACTATCATTTTCATTTCAAATGTTGAACGTATGTAAAGCAGTATAATAGAATAGCTCCTATTGAAACTGAGCCATGACCGCTATACAAGATGATCTCCAGAGGCTTGTGAACTACTTTGTTTTACATATGGTGTGTTTCATTCTTATTTTAAACCAAATATTACTAAAATATCTTTGATTCAGCACCAAAAAAAAAAACGCTGCCCAAGGAATCACTACTTCCACATACAGATTTTCTATCCAAGTCTCTCACAACGAAAAAATTTTGTACGTGGAAATAATTATTTATGGAATTTTAATAATATAATATTTGAAATCCTCTACCCTAAAGTGAACTGGTCCGCTGGAATTCCAATTATCTTCAAAGCATGCCGACAAGGCTGGCTCCCTGCCGCTGACAAAAAATCAATTTTGCAACTTAAATAAATGTAAATATCTCAGTGGATCTTCAACGGCATTTCAATTGTCATAAAAAAAGCGAATATGAAAACAAAAAAATTGTGCTCCGATGCTTTGGAGCCGAGATATGATTTCACGTTTTTTGCGATTACGGCGAAATTTGAAAATATTTTTACTTGAAAATTTAACTGAATATTTCTCAGAGTGTGTGTTATCACTTACAAAAAATGCTACGTCTATATATATAAATGGGACATGGGCCACTTTACCAAAAATGTAGTTATATGTTCAAGTTAACTACTTTTTTGCGTCCCTGTCAATGAATAATGTAAATATATCTGTAATATGAATACACCGAAATTTTCTATAAAATTCGCATACAATTAATTTTAATTTATCTACTTTGTAGTTACAAATTATGTTTTAAAATTTACGATAATAACATTATATGCCATTAATTATATGGATATTAATAATTAACCTAAAAGTGTGTATATAATCAAATAAAATATTTAATAATCAAATTTGTTATCATATTAAATATTAATGATTTAATAAATTGTCAATATACGGTATCAAATTAGATTCTGAGTCCACAGAAAAAATGACAATTTGTAAGTATATAACAAATGTAATTTTCTCTGTACATAATATGTTCGCATTAGAGAGAAAATATTTAGGGTCCACACACATTTTATGAAATTGTCTTCTCTCTATATATAAAATATGCCACAAATTTGTTTTATATATGCCAGCAGAGATAAGTGGGTTAAAGAATCTATATGCGTCTCTTTTTCATTCCCTTTACATCTTTGTAGGCCATCTACAATCTCTGCCAAGAAAGCGCCAAAGCCGTCAAGGCTCTTCACCTAGGGTTTTTATTTGTATATAATTCAAGTAGGTCAGTTTAGAAAAACAAGTTTTATTGACTTTAGAAATTTAAAAAGAAAATACATCTCTTTAAAATGTTCGAGCTATATTGATGAAATTTTAAAATCGGTGAATGATGATAAAATTAAAACGGAGGGCATATATAAAACAGAAGTTTTGGTCATATTTATCAAACGATCAGCAAAAAATTAATACAAGCCAAGAATGTAGAAATTATATATTTTCTGAATTGTGGAGTAGAGAGTAGGGTGTTATGGGCTGAGGAGGCTACTATTATAATTTATGAGAATGACTTTCAAATATACCCTCATACCGAATAGTAGCTTATGCTGATGATAACTAATATAATTGGTTCAATCTGCGAATGAACTAAAATACAAGTTAAAGGCATGAATTATTTTTCTAAATAACTGGTATACTCTATTTACTGATGTAATGTAATAACTACCTGCATTAATCAAACCCACTGACTCAATGCCAATCAAGCATGACTTTGACTGCCCGTTTGATGTGCTGATTGAAAGCCGTCACGCGAGCAGGGTCGAACTACTGCGATTGGAGAAAGAGTCACACATCTGGTACACAGACGGATCCAAGATGGACGAAGGAGTTGGTGTGGGCGTAGCAGGGCCTAAATGCAGGCTATTTAAAGCCTTTGGTAACATCCCAACCATCTTCCAGACAGAAATCTATGCTATAGATCAATGTGCCCTGGAATGCCTAAATAGAGGCACTCGAAGGGCAAAGATCCATATACTTTAGATAGCCAGGCAGCATTAAAGACTCTCAGGTCCTAACCTTCGAGTTCAAAATTGCCTGGGAATGCAGACAATCCTTGAAGCAACTGGCAAAAAACAACAAGGTTACCTTGATGGCCAGGGCATGAGGGATTAGAAGGCAACGAATTGGCTGACAGCCTTGCAAGATTTTTTGGACCCGAACCGTTCTGTGGCTTATCTAAGGGACACATAACGGGGGAGCTCCTAAAATCGGAAAAGGAACAAAAAAAGTCCTACTGGAGGAATACTCCAGGCCAAAGACAAGCGAAAAAGTTTATAACTTATTCAACAAAGAATGCCACAGGGCTTCTCGAACTCGAAAAGTCCGACATAAGGCTGATCATTGCCCCTTGAGATATCATCTCAAGAATATGGGCATGGCAGAAGATGACAAATGCAGATAGTGTGAAGCTGCAACTGAGACTGCGGAACATATACTTTGTGAATGCAAGGTACTAATCCGCATTAGGTTAAAGTACCTAAAACCGGCGGAATTAACGCCTGCAGACATAGGGAAATTAGCTCCCAGGAAAATCACAAGCTTTGCAAAAAGTCTTGAAATCCTGGAACTAGTTGTAGGACTCACAATAGACCTTTTAGGTCGAAGTGAAGAAACGCCAACTCAGGGCCAACGACCCCTTAAACAATCTACAACTACCTGCCTGCTATAAGTACTGGTCATGAAATGGCAATAAGACTAAGCAACTGTCTATTATCATTGTAATTGTAAATAAACGATTGGCTTTTCTAAATGCAATTTATCCAATACGGGCTTATTTGAACCGATGGATTTATGGTCAATACTAATAGCAAGCAGATAGTCAACAAATTATATCTATGAATAAATTACATAGTAAAAATAAAGTTTCTTTAATATTGAAAAAACTCAAAGATTACAGTTTCATTCTATATTTCATCTGGAAGAAATAGTCAAGACCAAAATGCTGGACTTTAAGATGCACAACAAAGTTTTTTGGTGTATGCCTTGACTCAAGCTAACGTATCGTGCGTTATCAAGTATTATACATTTAGGGATTATTTATTTAGTTTTTTATCAATTTGGCATATCATTAAATAAGTTAAACCCAGTTAGAGAATAGAAAATACTAACTAATTTAAGAATTAAGTGTATAGATGAAATTTAATGTAAAATGAAGTTAATAGTTTGCAAGATATAAATAATACCATTTCAGACTATAGAACGGTTTTATTAGAATTACATTCTGAGAAAAATTCACACAATACATCTCTAATTAAAAGAAGTTTTAATGATGATGCTATTTTAAAACTTGAACAGGCACTTCAATATGAAAACTGACAATACTTTTATAATATAGACGACCTTTTCAGCATTTGATTTCGTTTCTGAAACATTTTTATATTAGTTTAATTGTTGATTTCGTGAACATAAGTATTATATTAAAATACATATAATGACAAAAAATAGGTAAATGACGTGGTTAGATCATCTAGTACACATTTAAAAGATTTATATATTTTAAAAGAACATATCCTGATTTGACTTCTACTTACAATGTGGCAAAAAGGATTCACAACAATTTAAAGAATAAAACAAAAAAGAATATTATCAAAATAAAATTATGAATGCAAATAATCCCACACAAGATGCCTGGAATACAATTTCAGAGTTATCGAATAAATAAAAAACATAATAATTTGATAATGCATTATGAAGACAAAACCATTGAAAATCCAGAAGTGGTTGCCTCATTGTAATATGATTCTTTTATAAATACACCAATCAATATAGTTAATCAAATGCCACAAACCCATAATACCCCTTTCTCTACAAGCTGAAAAATTTCGATTATGCATTATTTTTAAGACCGTTTACTGAGGATGAGATGCTCTCCTTATTAGACACCAAAGTTCAAAACAAAAGATCATTTGAGCTAGACGAAGTACCTGGTTTTTCAATTAAGAAAGCCTCAAAAATACCATAACAAAAATGATCCTCATCCTTTAGAGAATTATAGGCCTATAGAATTGTTAATATTATATAACCATGGGATTAGGAAAGAACAACTGAACTGAATTAATTCATTTTTGGCTAGTCGTCAACAGTACAGTTCATCTCAAAGTTATAGCAACCTAAGAGCCGGTTTTTCAATGCAAAGTTAAGCACTTTATCATACTGATAAACTAACTAGAAGTTTAGATTGTGCTTCTATTAAACATTTTAATATCGCAACTTCAGATTCTAAACTTCTTGTTAGTTTATCTGTATGATAAAGTGCTTAAACTTACATTGAAAAACCAGCCCATAGGTTGCTATAACTTTGAGATGAACTGTATGTGAGTTACAACATGATAGTAAATATAAGGTATTCAGAGCCAATTTTGAACGTTCACTTTTAAGCTTATGATTTCCACAGGGTTTAATATTGGATCCTGTGTTATTTATATTCTATGTTAATGATCTTGACTTTATTCAACGTAATGATTTCTTTTCAATGTATGCTGATGATAGTTCTATGATTATTTCAAATTCTGTGCATAAATGTGTTAAAAAGTAAATATAACAATGTTGTAGAAAAAGTATCTACATTTTTTATCAACATCAGCTGTATTTTAATGCAGAAAAAACTCAGTTAACTCAGTTTCGTAATAAACAAAAAAAAATGCTAGTCTATTTCATGAGTCGTTACTAACAGGTACCCATGAGAGTATAAAGTTTTTGGGTGTGCAAACGGCTTTCCTCAAGTATCTCGAAAAGTATTACTTTATCGAAAAAATGTTACAGACCAATTACAGAAAGTACAAACTGGAAATTAATTATATTTTTTGATTATTGATGTAGGATTAATAATTTCAGAGATATTTAAGTTTATATTTGGTATCCAAGTGTTTTGAAATTAGGCATTTTTTTCTAAAGCAAGTGCTTTAAATGAGCAAAAAAATTTGAGCATCTAGGTAATGGTACATCTTAATGAAGAACTATATTTGAGATAATTTTTTTAAATTACTAGCTAATTAGAGTAACAAAATTGCGAACTTTATATTAAAAAATATAAATATGCACATTTTTCCGTCATAACTTCTTTATTTCTTATGCTACAGGAACGAGTAAAAAATAATTTGAAAGCGCAATTAATTGTCTTTAATTTCATTTCTTAGCATGCGTGACGTAGGTGTCACAATTTCTGAGATATTTAACATTTAAACTGCATTTTTCGTCTTATAAACGTTCGGACGCCATTTGTAAACTTTCATATCTCCGAAACTATTAAATCTATGCAAATAAATAAACAAGCGAAATTCATTAGGTATCAGTATATGAGCTTTATCTACCCATTTTTAATAAAACTAATATTTATTGAGATATTTGGAAAAGGAAAAAAAATTAAGTTTTATCGAAAATACCTTTATAGTTTAAACTGTATTTTTTCTAAAGCAAGTGCTATATGAACCAAACAAATTTGAGCATCTACGTCATGCTGTATATTAATGAGACACAGTGTTTGAAATTCCTTTTTTTTAATTATTGGCTAATTACAGTAACAAAATGGCGACGTTGTTATTAAAGAAATGTGTAGACGCACATTGCTTCGGTCATAACTTCTTTGCTTTTTATGCTACAGAAACAGATCAGAAAATAGTTGAAAGCTTAATTAATAACCGATTATTCTACATATTAGCATCCTGAGATATTTAACTCTCACTCTAAATAATTATCTTATGAACACTTGGATGCCAAATTTAAACTTAAATATCTTCGAAATTACTAATTCTACATCAATAAACAAAAAATATAATTAATTCCCTTTCTGTAATTGGTCTGTAACATTTTTTTCGATAAAGTAATACTTTTCGAGACGAAAGCCGTTTGGAAATACCTATTTCTTAAGCTAAAATCGCAATTTTGGAGTAGTTATAACTTAAAAATTATCAATTTATGTGAAAAATTGCATAGAACCTTTTCTTCTTAAAATTTGATTGTACTTCAGCTCCAATAAATATATATATGGTGGATGCCACCCCCTGAAAGGGGGTGGCATCCACCCCCTATAAATTAGCAAACCCCCGCACAATATAGAAACTTTTCTGTGCCAAAAATGAACGAAATCCGTTCAATATGATATTATTCCGAAGTTTTGCATATTTTTTACCTCTAGGTACTGTACTATTAAACGATAAATGAATAATTAAACATAATTGCAATAACTTTTTGTGCAACACCATGAAATCGTACGCGAATTAACAACTCGGACAGATCTCAAGTTAGATTTTAACGAACTCTCAATCAATACCAGTTATATAGGTGATGAAGCAATTACCACGAATACGTAGAATAATAAAAGGCGATACTAAACTAAAATTTAATTATAGGTATGTGTGGTTCTAAATTAGTCAGTCACGTGTCGCTAGGATTAAATTTGCAGATGACAGTGAAATGTTCTATACAAATTATTACAATCAAATAACAATTATTAACGGCATTTCAGCGCTGAATTTCATATCGAGCACAATGTGACATTGTGTAGCAATAACGATTTAGTTAAAATAGAAACTAACAACTTCCAACTCGATTACAAGATTCGCATTATAATCACCTAAATTCACGTAATACACAGCGTTCAACATTTCCTTAATTTCGCTAAAATCTCTACCTCCGAGTCGTGATTTGTATATTGAAATATTTTTTCTGCAACCTCATTAAATATCTGAATATTCGGATATAATTATTGTTTTACGTGGACTGGAGGACCATTGTTTGAGTAATTGCATTGGAATTTGAATATTATTTTTTCAGGTTTTTTTTATCTCATTAAAGTAAATAACTTTGTAAAAGGAAGCATAAAATCATACAGATTATAGTGGGCGAGCTTATGTAATTTTTTGGGCCTGATGAAATCAAATGACCTACTTCATCTGATAGGGGGTCTAATATACAACACTTCTTAGCCACCCCAAATATGTCTCGTTAACCCCCCACATTCCTTGGAAGAGCTAAATATTCAAAACTCTGTGACTTGGCAAACCTTTAAACTAGTTTTGAAACTTTGGGAATTTGTAGATTTCGATGCCCTGAATGAAATAAGAAAAAATGCAAAATGTGATCTCAGCCGCCGGCGCCGCCATATTGAAAAAATGGCGTCCAAAACAGTTCCTTTGAAATATCTCGCTTCGGGTGCCTCATACGGTAAAAAATATTCTTATAAAAATAAAAGAGCATTAAATTTTCTACAAATTATGCCGTATATATTTTTTCGCTAATCTGAATAGTTTCGATGCAGCAGCCGATCGAAGTCAAGCATTCTTGACAAAATTATGATATTTTGCAATTTCTCAATGCAATTTATTTTCATACCTGGAAATCCTCAAATATATAGCCGAGTAAACTCTAAGCTGGCGCGTCCAAAGGTCGCTTCATCATATAAACTAAGAGAATAAGACATACGCAACTAGTTCATCTCTATGTCACTGCCATAGCTTAAAGGTACCCATTCACATACAGTTCGCCTGCAGTCCTAGGACTGTACGATCTGAACTAAGGATTTCAACTTCTTCGAGCCACACACTATTCAGTTAATTCAAAGGATGCAGCCATTAGTTTTCAAACTGACAGTGTTTGAACTGCAGGCGAACTGAGATTTCATCACACACACGAGCGGTTCTCATCGAGTGATCGGTAGAGAACAATGTTTCTCAGAAGAAAAAAGTTAGCAGCACGTCTTGTACTATAAAGGCAAAAAAACGTTTTTGGGTAAAAAGTTAGTTGTTGCAACGTGATACGTTTTATTATATGACATTGGTGCGAAAGTTAAGACGTAGTGCCAAAAATGACTTTAAAAACTATCTCAGAATGGATGACACTTGCACTTGCAAGGAACTTGCTTTTATAAATCGATAATTTCGTTAAAAATGCAGTAGTACTACCTGATTCTGTCATTTTGCTACAAAATTAATACGAAATCTTCCAACAGGTTTAAAGTTGGGAACTTGACATTCAAACTGTCCATTTTTGTCCAGACTCATCAGTCTATCGTACGATTCAATTAAACTGCAGGCTCAAACCTATCGGCGGCCTGTATGTGTATTGACAAATTTTAACTGACGATATGCAAATCGGCAGTTCTGGACTGCAGGCGAACTGTATGTGAAAGGGTACCTTTATGCGCATCGCATATCAAATCATACGTCGTGTTACCAACTCATACATACGCCACCTTAGAGTTTACCGAACTATAGTTGATTTTAATTATCTGCTACGCATAGCTTAATGTTCAATATTCGTTTCCACACCACCTTGAGTATGTGGCGCGTTTTTTTTACGTGGTTGTCCCCTATAGGCCTAATCCACGACTAGCCTACTTCTTGAAGCGTTTTAGGTGCTTGATGTCGAAGGTTCAAGTTCGTTGTAGTCTTCAACAATACTTTCTTTGAAAATTGCTTCCACTGCGCTGTCCACTGAAGGATCCTGTTTCTGAAAAGCTAATTAAATTTCTTTCCTGTAAATGCAAAAAAGGACGCAGTGTAGCATGTGGTTGTAGAAAGGCAGGGTTAAAATGTTCTGTAATTTGTAAATTTTGTAACGGACAATGCACCAGCAACATTCGACGAGGAAGTCGACTCTCCAGTCGAAACATTTCTCGCAAGCATGTAGAACAATCAACCAATCAGTGGACAGCGCAACGGAAGCATCTTCCGAGGAACGTATTGTTGAAGGCTACAACGAACCTGGAGCAACGACATCCAGCACCTAAAACGCCTCAAGAAGCAGGCTAGTCGTGTATTAGGCCTATAGGGGACAACCACGTAAAGAAAACGCGTCATATATACCTCAAGGTGGTGTGGAAACGAGTATTGAATATTGAGCTATGCGTAGCATACAAGTAAAATCAACTATATTTGACTGTTTCCGACGTTCCTCAACGTTAATACTAGCGAATGCTGGAGCCAACCTTTTAACGGTAAAAAGGCATGGTGGACGGAAAAGTAATGCAAAGTAATGCAATTGGACGGAAAAGTAATGCAATTGCAGGGGGGTACTTTGAAACCTCCTAAGAAAATAAAAAGAAAACTTCATTTAAAATATTAGGGTGAGAGTAATTCATCAATATCACAAAATAAATTGGATGTTTGTACCACTGTTAATACAAAGGCAACGTCTCCCAATCTGGAGTTAATCTCATAGAATGTCAAAATTGTGTGATTAATATTTACAATAAGTAGTGCTGAATATTTATTACTTATAGATATTGTATGTTGACAATAAATAATATTGATTAATTAGTAGTCTTTTTATTTATAAAAAAATTAATAAGTCGAGAGTAGAAAAAATCTTACGCCTGTTTGCACAACTCACCTTCGGTTCGTTCTGTAAATTTCAGACGTGTGCTATAAAATACCTCATATGGCACTTATAATAGAAATAGCTGTTGTGTTCTGAAAAATTGCCTTTATAACTTTATTTTTACCGCAATTATGTCAATTATTTCATGAAACAGATCATTTAGAACCGCATTATCAATTTTCCCCCGTCTTCGTCAATTTTTTTTATTAGTTGGACAGTTGACATTGACATAACCACTGACTGGCCTAAAAATTAATATACATTGTGCCCCAAAGGTAAGGAATAAAATTGATATTTTTTCTTCTGTTTGGTTCTCATAAAAACCACAAAGAGAGATCAATTAGAATATAAAAAATAGCTCACCATCTTTGTTAGACCTACGACGTCATCGGTATATTTTTTTAAATAGTACTCCTCTACATTTAATGCTATAAATTGATAGCCCTCTTGAATGATTGATTTACCAGCGTGCGATAGGCATTGTTGCCACTCCCAGGGTTATACAGCTGGGCCTGCTACGTCCACGCTGGGTTGGATTAGGGTCAGTAGCGAGAGCCACATGGCGCATGATATGGAATGGGAGGTCTAGGTATTTGTGAGATGCGTTACCGCATTGTGTCGTGAGGGAGCGTTTAAGCTCCCTTTTTTGTGTTTTTGGACCTCTTCTCACTCATCCTGTGAAATATGTTGCTGCGTTGTGTCGTAATAAGGAATGTTTATGCTCCTCTTTTTGTGTTTCTGCGTCTTCGAATCTTCTTTTTCTGATTCTTCTGATTCCTCAGTTTCCAATTGTGGCGATTTCTTTGTGGTGTTCATTCTTTGATCCTGATCCTCTCTCTCTCCTCTTCAGTTGTTGTTCTCCGCTGTAGCATGGTCTCCCTATTTTTAGTTTGTTGATTTAGGTGCTAGCGCTTTCTTCAGTAGATGTGTTGGGTATGTCCCCAGTACTAAAGACGAATTCAGCAGTATAAATGCATACTTGCTTCTCTGCAAAAGTTATAAATTTACCAGAGCACTAGAGAGAGATTGAGAGAAAGGGTCAGAGAAGAAGTTTAGGACGCAACATCACATATTATGCAAAATATAATTGATGTATTTGCACACCGAATTGGCCATATCCAAATTTTTCACGGTGGTCACTTTGAAAATTTACTCATTCGCTTTAATGAAAGAAAATTGTAATAAATAATTGTTTAATATTAATTCCTTTTTGCAACTTTAGGGTTTTATTACAGACAAGTAGGTATAACCTTATATTGGTGAATTTGTCTTTGAGAAGGCTATCGAATTAGAACTATAAATCTAGGAGATTTCCATTAAAAAAAAATATCGAAAAAATCATTCTGTCAACATGGCCCAAAACAAATTTAAGTAGGTGGCAATTTTGATATATTAATTGAACAGTTTTTCGTCTTTAATTTTAAGTATTACTTTCAGGATACGAAGTATTATTCTGAGTGCACTTACATATATATTTGCTGTCTAGACAGACTACTAGCCAATAGATATTATAAAACTTACTATACATATTTTCTTGCGGTTAAAATAATAACACGGACGAATACGTTATACCGCGATAAAAGTAAACTCCCACGATTTCCAATATTAATACTCCTGGGAACACACACGCACGCTTTTTCAGACTAGACGTATTTGCTCTTTGCTCATTCTTTCTTTTAAAACACGATGAAATTGACAAGGTTATTGCATAAGGCGGTGTTTACTAACTATGAATTTATTTTTATAATAACCATATCGTGTGCGTCTTTAATTGCTATGCAAAACTAACAACTTTTCTAAAAAAATGGAAGCCCATATAATCTGTCAGCCGACGAAAATCACAAAATCGGATAAAATGGTGGTAAAATATTTCCATTTACTCCCCGTATATTTTATTGGCACCTGAAGATCATAAATATGTAAGACTTCGATCTTAAAAATATGACTACTATCCATAGATTGATTGATTGATTGTTTGATTGATTTACCACCGTGCGGTAGGCATTGACGCCTCTCCCCAGATATACCGCTAGGCCGGCTACGTCCACGCCGGGTTGGATTAGGGTCATGCTTGTTACCAGCAGAGAGAGCCACATGACGCATGATAGAGGAATGTGGAATGGGAAGTGTAGGTATTTATGCATTTCCGCATTGTGTCGTGAAGGAGCGTTTAAGCTCCTTTTTGTGTTTTGCTTCTAGACTTCTACCCTTTGTGAGTCTACTGTTTCTTTCGTTTCTGATTCCGGTAGAGCATGTATCCTTACGATTTCTTTATGGTACACCCTTTTTTCCTTGCCGTTATTCCAGGTTTTTTTTTTTTCGTTTACGTATTTCCAGTTTCCCACATAGTATATTTTATGGTCCGTGTTTACTGCATCCTGTTGGATATAATACCGGGTGACAATTTGATTAGACTACTTCTAATTTCTCGATTGTTTCCAGAAATAAAAATTATAAATTGTGTAATATAATTTATTAAAAAAAAACATATTTTGCACCTCTTGGATGAAAAATTTTACTTCTAATACAACCGTATAAGGGATAGTTGAGAAAATACATGTAGAAGAACGAAGAAGCGAGGAGTATTACAGAAGTGTGTCGGTGCCTTTTTATCAGCTTTATCAGCAATCTTTTATTAATAATAATTTCTCGAAAATTATAGAACATTTTCACTATTTTTGTTAAAGACTTAAAGAATCTTATGCAAACTATTCTAAATAATTTTCTTTAATGACATTTTTCTGTATCTTTTACAGAAAAGATACTTTAGCTAACATGAAATTCATTTTTGCTTAAATGTCATGGCCTACATGATGTAAAAAAAAAGTACGCCCAAATTACTATTTGAAAAAAAAATCCAAATTATTTTGTCCATTTCACCTATAGCGAACTCAATTGGAGGACACACTGTATATATATGGTTTCGGACCCTTAAAAGTCAGATTCTGCAAGTCAAAAATCATGATAAAATACGATATTGATGGACTGCCAAGGAGTTAGGAAATACCAGTGTCTAGATTCTGCCCTTATAGGGTTTTCACATTTTTTACAGGCTTTTGACATCTGTCATGTGTCAAAAATAAGCCGGATTGCAATTTTCGCAGGCCTTCATTAAAGTGCTCAGTATTACGAAGATTTTGAGCCCAAATAGATTGATTTTGGTTGAATTACAAAGGAAGAGTCGAATTTTGACCTACAAAACTCGTAAATTCCACACTGTGCGGCGGGGTTCTTTTAATTTAAACATAGTTCCCGTCACCAGCATCTGTTGCAAACACTGCGTTTCTAGTAATGATGACAATATCATTCAGAATGCACATCCTAATCATAGTATTAGGAAATCACTCCCCTACATTGTGCATGATTCAAATGATAAATGTTCCTCTGAAAAAACACACATATTGTTGCTATTTTACAACAAATATTTTTTACAAATGGGTCGATACTTACCTAAGTTTTCATCAAACAAATTACAGCAACTTCGACGAAGGTATTAGGAAATATTCAAGATTTTCATTATTTTCTCTCACAAACGAGATTGAATATTTACTGAAGCAAATAAAAATATTTTCAGGCAAACTATAAAACCTTAAAGAGAAAAAGTTATAAAACAAAAATAACGATTTCACTTCTAACTTTAGACATAAAATTTAGCAGCAGGCTACCGACAACGAACATTTATATGATCTACTGCTTATTCTCTCTCTACTTCATTTACCATCTGGTAATTTTATATATTCGTTAATACGATGCTGATCTTTGCACTGCCACAGAAATTTACGTTATTTGGTAGAAGATAAAAAGGATTAATGAGGACGCATGAATTAGTGAAGTAAAATAATTTCTTTTAAGTGTTTGTGTAGGAGATATTTTTTTGCTGGAATGTACAGTACCGCTGTAAAGTTCAGATACGGTATCTGTTTAAACAATTGAAATAGCAAAATATTATTTTTATACCCGTTTTTCAGGTATCTGTGGTTTTAGTGTATAATCAAAAAATAAAAATTGTTAGCAAACAAATTTTGAACAAATCTAGATATACACAGTGGGGCAATAATGTGTCGGACTTCGATATCTCGTGTTCTACGATAGCTAGAAATAAAAAAAAACACAGGTAAACTAGATCAAAACGTCTATAACCGGAAATTATTTTCAAATACAGGGCGAGTCAAGAAGAAATTACAGGGTCAAGTACGTTTTCCTTAAACGGAATGCTATGAATATTATATTTTTTTAAACCTCTTTCTAGACTCCATTCATTCCTATATTATTATTTACTATCTCCCAACCACTTGGATGTAACGAGTTTTTTCGGTGAAATAATGTCATCTGCAGCTGCATATTGAAAAAATCACCAGTCACAATTACGGGTTTTAAGAAAAACTTATGTGAACGGTAGTTACGACACATTTAATTGATGTTTTTTAATCATTTTTACTTCCGTCTTCCAAATGTACAGTGTGGTAAAAAATTATTTTTCAATTAAGAACTTTTTAAATTGAATTTCTCAATTTTTTTAAATGGAACACCCTGTATACTTTTCGACGATGCGATGAAGATATGAAAAACAAATATTGTTTGTAAATACTTCTCTATGGCTAAGTGCAACCATTTTCGTTTTATGAGCAATAAGTACTAAATTCGAGATTAAACTTAAAAAATAATAATATAATAAAAATAATTCATTAGAAAATATTATAATGATTGCTCCACATGTTGCCCATTTTGATCGACACATATCTCTATGTGCTTTTGAAACGAGGTTTCTACTGTTCCTAAAATTGCCGGTGTGATAGATCTAAAAACAGTTATTATAGTACAGTAACTAGAGGTTTTAACTTCGGAATAATGTTATATTGAACGAATATCGTTCATTTTTGGCAGTGTTATAGTAAATGCTTCACAGAAAAGTTTCTATATTGTACGGGGGCTTGCTAGTTTATATGGAGTGGATGCCACCCCTTCTCAGGGGGTGGCACTTAAAAAATATATATATTTATTGAAGCTGAAGAAGAATCAAATTTTAAGAAGAAAAGGTTCTATGCTATTTTTCAGATAAATTGATAGTTTTTAAGTAATAACGAATTCGAAATTGCGATTTTATCTTAAAAAAAAGATATTTCCAAATGGCTTTTGTCTCCGATTAAAGAACTTATATCTAGATACATAACAGGCTATCTTTTTACTATATACCTTGTTTGCTCCTAACATAGTCACATTATATGTCCATTAAAATGGATAGATGAACATCACATCCCATGGGCAACAGTGGCGTTGTGTGTGTAGAAAATGTGTAGAATGGTAAATATTTTCATTAAAATGAATTATTGCAATTCCTGCATTACCGGCTCTTTATATAACGTGATGTAGGCATACGATATTACAGTAAGATAAAACAGTAAGATAAATACGTATTGAAAGGATATTAAAATTTAATTGCTATTTACTTTATAACTGTAAATTGAACTTCATCATGTTACGACTATGGAACGATCGATTTTCTTCTTTTCTAAACTGCTTTCTGCAAACGGCACAGCACTACACTATTTATTTGCACAAAATATATTGTCACTAAACTGTGTAAATATGAATAGAGAATATTAAGGTATTAAGCAAATCACAACTTAAAATAAAATTACTTTTTCACCAGTTTTTGGTCGGAGAACACGAAAAACATTTATTGACATTAATGGCCGAACTGTCAATTGAGATTATGATGATCGAACTGAAGCCGATCGTGCACGAGCGGCCGCGAATACGCCGATGGGCCAATCAGCAACTTATGGGAAGAAGTGCCTTAGATTGTGAGTCTTTCAGCGACAAATAAATCAATGCCATTATGTATCTAGATATAAGTTCTTTAATCGGAGGTTTTTGTCAAGTATCTCGGAAAGTATTACTTTATCGAAAAAACGTTACAGACCAATTACAGAAAGTACAAGCTGGGAATTAATTAAGTATATTTTTGTTTACTGATGTAGGATTAATAATTTCGAAGATATTTAAGTTTATATTTTGCATCCAAGTGTTTCGAAATTACCTTTAAAGTTTAAAATGCATTTTTTTCTAAAGCAAGTGCTTTAAATGAGCAAAAAAAAATTGAGCATCTAGGTAATGCTACATTTTAGAGAAAAACTGTATTTGAGATTTTTTTAAGTACTAGCTAATTAGAGTAACAAAATGGCGACTTTTTTTATATAAAAAATATAAATACGCACATTTTCCGTCATAATTTCTTTATCTCTTATGCTACAGAAACAAGTGAAAAGTAATTTAATTTGAAAGCGCAATTAATTGTCTTTAATTTCATTTCTTAGCATGCGTGACGTAGGTGTCACAATTTCTGAGATATTTAACATTTAAACTGCATTTTTCGTCTTATAAACATTCGGAGGCAATTTGTAAACTTTCATATCTCCGAAACTATTAAATCTATGAAAATAAATAAAAAACCGAAATTCATTATCAGTTTATGAACTTTATTTTTGGTCTCTACCCATTTTTCAATAAAAATAATATTTATTGAGATATTTGGAAAAGGAAAAAAAATTACCTTTATAATTTAAACTGTAATTTTTTCTAAAGAAAGTGCTGTATACAAACGAAAAAACTTGAGCATCTTTGTCATGCTATATATTAATGAGAAACAGTGTTTGAAATTCCTTTTTTTTTTACTTACTGGCTAATTACAGTAACAAAATGGCGAATTTGTTATTAAAAAAATGTGAAGACGCGCATTGCTTAAGTCATAACTTCTTTGTATTTTATGCTACAGAAATCTTAATTAATATCCTATTATTCTACCTATTAGCATTCTTGACGTAGATGTCACAGTTTCTGAGATATTTAACTCTCACTCTAAATAACTATCTTATAAACACTTGGGTGCCAAATATAAACTTAAACATCTCCGAAAGTATTAATCCTTCATCAATAAACAAAAAATATAATTAATTCCCAGTTTGTACTTTCTGTAATTGGTTTGTAACATTTTTTCGATGAAGCAATACTTTTCGAGATACTTGACGAAAGCCGTTTGGATATACCTTTTTTTTTAAGATAAAATCGCAATTTCGAAGTCGTTATTACTTACAAACCATCAATTTATGTGTAAAATTGCATAGAACCTTTTCTTCTTACAATTTTATTCTTTTTCAGTTCCAATAAATATATATATATTTTTTTAAATGCCACCCCCTGAGAAGAGGTGGCATCGACCCCCCTATAAATTACCAAGCCCCCGCACAATATAGAAACTTTTCTGTGAAGCATTTACTATCATACTGCCAAAAGTGAATGAAATCCGTTCAATATGACATTATTCCGAAGTTTTGCATATTTTTTACCTCTAGGTACTGTACTATTATCCTTTCCTTCATATTTTGTACTGTTGTTGGTGTGTCTTTATAAACAATTTCCTTCACATATTCCCATAAAAAGAAATCCATTTTTGTAAGATCTGGGTATCTAGCAGGTCATTATTGGGTCCATTTCTTCGAATCCATTGAAGTGCATAGTAGTAGCCTCTAACTGCATTTAAATAATGTGGTGGAACACCATCTTGCTGAAACCACATCCTATTTCGAATCCTTTCAGGAAGATTCACCAATAATTGTGGCAGATAGTTTTCCATAAAATTAAGGTAAATAGCTCCAGTAAATGTACCATCAAAAAAATGTGGCCCTATTACATGTTCTCCAATAATTCCTCCCCAAAAGTTTATAAACCATCTGCGCTGGTTGTCAACTTGCCTAAAAAGTGAGGATTTTCCGAAGCATAATAATGGAAATTTTGTTCATTAACAAATCCATTTTTATGAAAAGTTGCCTCATCAGTGAATAAAACATCATGAAAGAATGTTGCATTTTATCTATGGCCCAATTACAAAACTGTAGACGCCTTTTAAAATCGTCATCAGATAATTCCTGGTGCATTTGAATATGATATGCATGAAACTTATTTGTTTTTAAGATTCGACAAACATTTCTCTATGTTTAAAGTTTATTCTTGAACTTTGTAATTATTGCTCAATAAAACGAAAATGGTTGCAATTAGTCATAGGGAAGTATTTACAAAATATGTTCGTTTTTCATTTCTACATCACATCGTCGAAAAATATACATTTGAAAGTATTAAGATAATTCAATTTAAAAATTTCTTAAATTAAAAATAATGTTTTGCTACCCTGTACATTTTTAGGAAGTAAAAATGATTCAAGAATATTATTAGATGTCTCGTAACTAGTATTCACATAAGTTTTTCTTAAAACCCATAATTGTGACTTTGGTGATTTTTTCAATATGCATCTGCAGATGGCATTATTTCAACAAAAAACTCATTACATCCAAGATGTTGGGAGATAGTCAATAATAATACAGGAATGAATAGATTCTAGAAATAGGCTCCAAAAAATGTAGTAATATGCATGCATAGCCAATTAAAAAAAGACACTTGATCGTGTAATTTTGTCTTGGCTTGCCCTGTATATTCGAAAATAATTTCCGGTTATAGACTTTTTTATCTAGTTTACTTGTATTTTTTTTATATTCCTAGAGATATCGAAGTATGACGCACTATTGCCTCACACTGTATAACAACTTTATTAAATATGTACTTGAAAAAAAAAAATTAAAGAGTACCTAGTACGGTGTGTCTCCAGACACTCTTGTAACTCTTATTTTCAATTTGCGAGACAAATCATTCTTTATAAAAAGTTTTGCTTGCCCTAGGAAGTCATAAACAATTATCAAACTTAAGATAAATTATATAGGGTATTCTAAAAAATAGAAAATATGAAATAAACTTTAAGCAGACTGCCTTTTTTTGCATTTTAACCCCCCCACAATAAAATTGTGGGAAAAATTGATAAATTTTCGGAGTAATGTCACTTCAGAAAAATGTCAAATTTTCGAAGAAATGTCAAATTTTCAGAGAAATGTCACTTTTCAGAAACATCTCAAAAATTCAGGAAAATGTCAAATTTTCGGAAAAATGTCACTTTTCAGAAAAATGTCAAATTTTCAGAAAAATGTCAAATTTTATTAAATGGACTCAAAGGAAAATTCCCAAAAAATACTACGGGTCCATCTGCTAATGTGTTAAAGCGTGCAGACTGTATGCTGAGTATTTTTGACGTGTCAAGTGCATCGAGAGATTACAAGTTTTTTCGACGTTTATGAAGCCCACGGATGGTGTGAGAAGCCATCCTGAACCGCTTACAAGCCCTACAAGTGTAAGCAACCCCACCGGAACGCTTTCGGTGAGTTTTTTCCAATAAAACTTTAAACATGACAGTGACATTATATTTTAAAAACTATTTCCGCTACTTCCGGCATCCCGCCGGAAATTCTTCCGGCAACATAACCTAAAAATAATACTACATAACCTAAAAACAATTTAAGACATAGGTACCAACCTAAACATTTTTCAAAAACCAAATTCCCCATAGAAACATTGGAACCAAAAATTTGACAGCTATCACTTCCCCGACCGATTTAGTGAAAAATCGGTCGAGGCCAAAAGATAAAACAAAATATACTAACTCAAACTTAAACGATCCACCATGAACACTACTCTGACAACATCTGGCAGGGAATCTGTCCACCAAGAGTTATGTGGCCATCCCTGCCATCCATCCCATTACCAACGAACAGGTTTTTTCGTTTAGTTGTTTCCCGTACCAATAATCAAAATTATTAAGTGCTCTTGCCTACGAACGTTTTTATAGTATTGTGTTTATTTTTATATTAATTTTAGGTCCATGTGGACACATTATAATATTAACCTAGTTTTTAAGCCTGCCTACAGAAGACAGGAGCTACTTCTCTATTTTTCTCCAAGCCAAACCGGACCTAACCCGTCCAGCCTCACACTCGCCATGGCGGTGTTCACCGTGGTTGTCTGGCTGGCCCCGGGCTAGGATCCGATGAAGCATATATTTGTATTAAAACATTGAATAAAATATTAATGTTGTGCAGATTATAAATTTAACACTCAAGTTCTTAGGTCCAAATCCCACCGAACGCAAGACTTTTTTTCTGATTTAATATGAAAAAAATATTTCAACTTAATAAATATAATTAAATGAGATCGTTCATATTGTTTAGTTTTTTTTCGGCTTCAAAGATTCATCGGATGGGGAGGTTCCAGCCGCTTCCAGTAGCTGCCGATTTTTATTTAAAATTTAATTTAACTTCAATTTTTTAATTATGAAGAAAAGCTTAAATTTAGTTGCAAAATAAGGAAATAATAATTTTCAAAAAAAAAATAACACTTTGTTCAACTAAGTTGAAAACAATTCCAATTTTTCTAATCTTTTTCTAAATTCTTCATAGACAGATGAAATTATATCAAGTAATGCCCTGGATTGATGTCAGTGTCAGTGTAATAGATATTTATTCGTTTATTCGTTTTTGAAGCGAAGATCGTAAGACAATCTTAATAGTTTTCAATGCTCTCTAATTAATATGCCAGGGTGGAATAACGTTACTTTCTTTTCACACTTTTTACTTTTTTTACTGTTACCATAAACCTAAGTCTATGCACAAAAAATAATGAACAAAGATAAAGTATTTTTAACAGTGGTAGAAAAACGCAATTTCAATTGATCAAATACATACTTCCCCGACCTCGCCCGAAGTCTTAATCCGTGTACTTCAGATTTCAGTAAAAAAAAGTCCCCTCCACAGATTTGATTTCGACTTTTAGCTATATTTTATTTCACTAAATGTAACATTGTAATTGAAAATAAAGTTTACAGTTTTTCTTCGCCATTGCTTTTAAAGAAACAACTTTTCAACTGAGACACGCTAGATTCTGTCAAGAATAAAACCTCCGTGAATGTCTTCGTTAATGTTTGTCAGCTTTACGAGGTTGGTGGAAGACGGAAGCAATTTTCATTAAAGCCCTATTTGCATATTACACCTTTAATTAAACCTTTTAGTGACACTGTTTCAGTGTTCGCTTTTTTATTTTACCGTTATTTATCTACGGGCACAAAGCAACTCCTTTTCTGTTTTTTGTAGCAAAATAGATGTTTTAGTAATTATTATCGTATAATTAAAATACGAGGCCAGCCAACACGTAGGTATAATGGAGAAGAGAACTTCATTCGTTTTTTTAATCGTAATATGTGAGTGAAAATTTCAAAACTATGATATTTGATGTCCCACTCCGTCAGAAAAAAAGTTTACTTCCAGAAAATAATGGCTACGGTATAATATTTAAACATAAATTTGGTATACCTGATCCCAATCAGGGATAAATTTTGATAAAAAATATTTTATCTGTGGATGCAAAGTGCTCTAAAATCATTGCTCTGATTGGTGACCTTCCATCCCACGTATTGCAAAAACTGTCAATTTTTCGGTTTTGCGCCCATGAGGACTTTAGTAGCCCATATATTATAACATATCTCAATTTCAGACAATATGACTGAGAGCCAATTTCCATAAGATTTCTGCGGGGTCTTTTTACGCAAATATGTAAAAAATTAAGATCTACCTATGGATAAATAAACATTCGTCTGCTACAAATGCAAAGCCACCTGCGATAACAAAATGAACGGAAACCTAAAAAAATATTAGGCTTTTATGTAGCACCCTTTTCTAAAACTAGAAAACCTATTAAACGGACAAAGACATTATCTTAAACAAAATTTAAATTATATCTTATTGCTCGCTTTTACAAATTAGTACCCTATTGAATAATTGGTTGACTGTATAATCCACAAAATGGGATACCTATCTTATGTGCGACTCTATTATACTCAAAAAAGTAGGATGTCTTTGCCGTAGAGTATCCCAATTCGATAGAAATTGTGCGAGTAGCATAACATTCCGAGGCTAATTCATTATTTAGATTCCTTATATGTTCTTGAAAACTGAATTTATTGTAAATATACAATCCAAGAAACTTTGTATGAGTTCTTTTTTTCAGAATGTATCCTTTCAAGCTGCAACCGAAGGCTGTTATGTTAGGTTTAGCAATATTTAATGTAAGATGATTTGAAACGCCCCATTATTTTACTACAGAAGAAATATCGGGACAGGTTTCCTCATGTAATATTGCCAAATTTATGTTGTCACAAAATGGTGGTATATATTGATAGTTAGCAAATAATTTATATATAGCAAAAAGAGAACCGAGCCAAGAACACACCCTTGTTAAACTTAATAGTTTTTTTGAAAAATTTTAGAATTTTTTACTCTTTCTAAAATTGTAATTTGAAGAAAAAGTTATTAAATTTTAGTGCATAATAATGATCTTGGACGTTCCATTTATTTAAACGTGATTGTTTATTAATAGGTACAGTACCTGGAGGTAAAAACTATGTAAAATTTAGAATCTATGTTATATGTAATTTATGGGTGATTATTGTAGTAAAATGTATCACCTTCAGTTTATGTATGGTTGTGACACTTGCTTACCTTTAAGGTGTAAAAATCACTATTATTAATATTACCGAAAACGAATATTTGAGATTTTTTTTTAAAATTACTTACTGGGTAATTAAAGCAACAAAATGGCGACATTTTTGTAAAAAAATTGCAAAGATGCGCATTGTTCTGGACATAACTTATTTGTTTTTAATGGTATAGAAACTCATAATCACTTCCAAATTTGAATAACTATCATCAGAATGTTTGATGCAAGTATCATAATTTCTAAGATAATTGGACATTTAAACAAATTACTTCTTGCTATAAACGATCCGATACTATCTTTAAACTTTAATATTTCCAAAACTATTAATCCTACATAAATATAAAAAAAAATCCTTAGTTTACAGACTTCAGTTCTGAACAACTTTCATTAATACAATTCTCCGATAAAAAAAATAATAAATAATTAGATTTTTTGATATTTTCTGTTTATTTTGGCATTTTGGCTTTGCTTGTTTGTAGGAGGCGTATACATTTTTGGCCATAAGTAGATTCTAATTTGTTGTATATTTGAGTAAAATTCTATTGAATTGGAAAAAAACTCTTAATTTTGATACATTTCCTGTCCTTTAAATAAATGTGTCTGGGCAGCTGTACTCTTTAAAAATAAATAAATAAATAAGTACATAATTTCCTTAAATTTGCCAATTATACTTAATAATTTATTGTATATGTTTCTATATGTTTTGACATTTTGTTGGTATACTTTCTAGGATAAGATGATATAAAAAGTTCCGTCATTTTTATGTTTAATATATCCGATTGCGTCAAAGTTTACTACCGCATATATTCGGACAGAATTAAACTTAAGTGCACAATAACTATGCAAGGATTATGAAAATTACATACGTCAATTTGGTATCTCTTCATAAGATAGTTTACTGCTTGTGAAATAAATCGAATATAACTAACATCACATTAATTTGAAAGCGTCTCAAGAGGGCACTTGCAGAAAATTGTTGCAGATGGAGATGTGGACACCTATTTTCACTATAAAACTGAAGCATGGGAATGAAATATATCTCCCTACAACATATAAATTACAACAAACGATTTTTTTTTACTTCAAAGAAGACGAAAGAGTTTAAACAATATAATAGCATAAATGTAGGAAAACTCTTTCTTAGTTCTGGAGAGTGTTTTTTTTATCTTTTGATCGTTCATTGTTTCCAAATGCAATGGGAAACTCCTTCTCACTTTTTGCTTTTAGCCTATTCATGAACAGTTTCAAGACAAAGATAAAGGAAGATTCGAGTCTTTTCTTAAGATATTGAAACACCTTCTGTATAGGTCAAACTGGTCGTATATTTAAAATTAGAAATAATGAACACCGACGTTCTTTTGAACACAAAAAAATCGTTTCAGCTTTTTCAGAAACCATTCATTCTGTTCCAAATTAATAAACTCTAAATATATTACATGTACTTACTAGGTAAAAGTTTGGTTCTTTAATAGCCCAGTTCTCGGAGAAAAATAACGGATAAAGCTGAGATGAAAGAAATTTTGCTCAGAAGTAGATTTTTGGTAGCAGAACAGCATTAAAACGAGTTCCAAAAGCTACAGTGGTTACAATACAACAGAAAATCTCAAAAAATTGTTTTTGGAAATTACTTTTAAAACAGCAGTATCTTGGTGATTATTAAATATTTCGAGTGGCTGAATTCAAACCCGTGAATTAGTTTGCTCTATATATGACTAGATATTAACTCTATTTCCACATTTTTAAGTAACTTTGTCGTTTTGTATATTCTCTGTTTATGGCATTCTTGACAGTTTTTGAATAGAGTTTTTCACCTCTAAATCTGTATTTCCCATAATTTCCCTTAAAGGGGGTAAGTGAGTAAATTCAAATGTTATTTTTTCTTATTCTGATTTTCTGATATTCTGATGAAGCACTCTGATTGTATTATTAAAAATATATTTAAATTTACCCCTTTACTTCCCTTTAAGCACGCCCATGATGATGACGCTTACAATATGACTACGTTATAATATGCTGACTCACTTATAAACATCCAATTAACAAATTTTATTGTACTATTTTAGAGCATTCCGGAGAATATTCCAGATAGTACAAGATATTCAAAGAATGATTTGTAAATGTCCTTTGAGGAATGTATATATTCGAAATACTATTCTATTATTCTAAGAATATGCATGTTGGTGTTGGAATATTTCATAAGAATAATAAAAGAATATTCTTTTTGGACAATAGTCTAATATTCTTAGAAAATATATGATTTTTGAGAAGGAAACAATTATATCCCAGAAAAAAATACAGGAATATTCCCATTAAACACACAAATTTCTGTTGGACTATAGGAAAGAGATGATGTTAAATGCCAATTATGTAACAACGCCGTTATAGCGAAGGCAATTAACAGTTATAAGTCACGTTTATCTAGAACTAATCACGTATTTATTGGTATATGACGCATTTCCAAGTTTGCAATAGATTTTGGTAGATGGATTGGTTAGAAACAATGATCGAAACTTAGGTTTAATTCCAGTGGTGCATATAGGTAGGTATATAAAATTTTACATCAAAAACTTAAAGTTTGTCCTTTCTTATAAAATTAAATCGAAATTAGATGTATTACGAACCTACCTTAGGAGTTTCTCATTTATTCTGGCATAACAGAATACATGTATACATATGTACAACTAATAATGTATGCATATTTTAATATATCCTTGTAACGACGCACCTGAAGTTAAACCCAAAATTCCGATCACTGGTTATAAGTCACCAACTTAGTCCTACTACTGGTCTATGAGTATTCCCCCAGTAATTCGTATAGACAGTCTAAAATATACATTCTGCAGTATGATATCTTCACTGCATAGATGATACTGAATACTGACAACAGTATTTACTTGTCGATTTATCATTAAATTTCATGCATTAGAACATCTCAAAAGTCTTATTAAATAGAAATTAATTTGGACGTAATAATAAAACAAGGTTATACCTGATAATCTAGAAATATTCTAGTGGAGAAATAATATTATGATAATATTTTTATAATATTCCTAGATTATTATTCCTGTAATATATGTACATTTTGGATAATCCTAAAATATTTAAAAACTATGCCATTTGCATAAAAAAATAATATTCTTGTAATATCTGGAAGATTTTAAAATATTTTAGGAATAATTGAATCTTCCAAACGTATAATCAGTGATTATTCCAGAAATAAGATTGTGCTATCTGGGATTAGTCACCACATTTAGGGGATCGTAACACAACAGGAGATGATTTTAGGACACGTGTTTATGTAGACTTTTTGCCTAAAAATATCATCAAGAATCAGCTCCCGAAGACTGTAACATCGATTCATTGACACCCTGTATATATTCAATAAGGGAAATACATTTATAATAGAAACTGAGATTTTAATATACATGCAAATTCTTGCTGAATGAGCATTATGAATGAAAAAATTGACATTCCTAATTAAAAGAAGATTCCTTTAGTTTTAATTTCGATCGTCCGATTTCATTGGCCCCATGTATTTTAGATTTGCGCGCGTGAATGCATCTGGACTCAGTCGACAGATTTACGTGCATGTCTGTTGTTTTTCTGCGTAGAAAATATGAAAATTGACACAAAATTCAGTATGATCGGCCGACTGCTAATCGTTAGTCAGCGCTGGGACCAATTGGTTGACTGCAAAATAACCTATACGCGCGTAAACCTATGATCGGGCGATTGTGATCGCTCGACTCCACGATCGTCCATGCGCGCATAACCTAATACTGACATAAATAAAAAAAAATAAAGTTAACTTATTTTCTGTCCAGAAAATTTGCATATTTTCTATTACCATGATATCGAAAAGTGAGATATAAGAATCCCACAGCTAAATGAACTTGTTATATTAACGATTATTATATTCCAAGGTATAGATATTTATTGAGATAGGCTCGAAAATGACAAAAAAAAGCTTGGATTTGTTTTTCAGTGCAAGAATGTTACAGTTAAAAATTTATATGTACTAACGATCAAATTTTTTCAAACTTAATAAAGTTTTTGTAGCGAAATGTTGATTAGCGACTACAGACTTAGAATATTATTTTCCGCAAAAATGGTTTGCATGTAACTGTACGTAGATTTTGCACTCCTTAATTTCCACCTCTAACACTTTTTTTTGTGGGAGGTTACTAAAATTGATCCAAAATCAAAAATTGAGATAACATCAAATTTTTACGTTTTGAGATCCCAGGAATTCAAAAAAGTGATTTTTGAAAAATGTCTGTGTGTATATGTGTGTGCGTATGTGTATGTATATTAGCACGATAGCAGCGAAACTACTAAACGGATTTGGATGAAACTTTGCATGAGGACTTCTTTAGTGCTCCAGAAGATCTGAGAAGGTTTTGGTTGAGATCAGATTACGTTTAGTGCCGTTTTGGCACAACAAGTTGTTTATTTTATGATTACTAACAATTTGTAATCGAACCATTCAAATAGCAGTAAAAATTCCGATTTCAACGATATAGCACACTTGCACCCTTTCGATTTGTTTTCCGCGAAAAAAAATAAAAAACAAAATAACACGCTTCTTGTGTAAGATATATTTTATAGTCTAACCTAACGTTCGGTAGACTAGTGTGTTAAGACGTGCAGACTGCCATACACGTTTTTTTTGAGAACGTCAAGCCAATTATTATTTTTTCGAGAGAGAGAGAAGATAAAGTTTAAAGCCAGTGGTAGCTGGGTGGAGCCTATATAACCCATAAGGGGCCCGTATAATTAAGTACAGCCTAACTGGGTCCAGAGTGAGTTTTTCATCAAATCATAATAAAAGTGACATTGACATTTAAAGTCCAAAAACTTTGAATCTATTTCCAACGCATCGCCGGAAACATTTCCGTTAATCATAACCTTTTTTTTTTTTTTAACTATTTAACGTCGGCCTATTTCCGCTACCAGGGCCTATCACCGACGCCAGGAGACGAGCTACCCCCAACCTGGAAATTTTGCCGAACCTCTTCCCTTAAGAAGAATAGGGATCTTTTACTTGCCTAACATTTAATAGACAAGGGACCGCCTGCTTTACATCCACTCCGAAGGATGGTATATCCACTAAGTAATCCTCGTCTGAAATTACGTAACTTCCGAGTATACACTGATATACAAGCCTCTAGAAGGTGGGGCGAGAACGCTGTATTTCCCAAGATGGGAGCCCATCCAAGTACTAACCGCGCTCGACGTTAATAATAACCTTAAAACTATATAAACAATCATAACCTAAAAACAAAGTGCAATACTTAAAAATTTTAATTCCAACAGGAAAGTTTTGGAACTAGAATTTTGACAGGATGTCAAAGTGACACCCCCCCCCCAATAAAGTTAGTGACAAAAATTTTTGACAGGTGTCAAAGTGACAGTTCTCCAACTAACAACTTTTAGACGCATTTGATCTGACAGCTGTCAAAAAATCTTTCGCGCGCGAAAGTAACACCTATCAAAAAAAGATTTTCAAAATAGTATAATGACCAGCAGCGGAATTTAAATCCCCAACCAACAAAATTGGCTTGACGTTCTTAAAAAAAACGTGTATGGCAGTCTGCATGCTTTAACGCACTAGTCTACCGAAAATTGGGTTAAACTATAAAATATATCTTACACAAGAAGCGTGTTATTTTGTTTTTTAATTTTTTTCGCGGAAACCAAATCGAAAGGGTGCAAGTATTGTTGAAATTGGAATTTTTACTGCTTTTCAATGGTTTGATTACAAATTGTTAGTAATCATAAAATAAACAACTTGTTGTGCCAAAACGGCACTAAACGTAATCCGATCTCAACCTTTTCAGATCTTCTGGAGCATTAAAGAAATCCTCATGCAAAGTTTCATCCAAATCCGTTTAGTAGTTTCGCCGCTATCGTGCTAACACATACATACACACACACACACATACATAAACAGACATTTTTCAGAAACCACTTTTTGGATTCCTGGGACCTCAAAACGTAAAGATTTGATGTTATCTCAATTTTCGATTTTGGACCAATTTTAGTAACCTCTCACAATTTTATTGTGGGGAGGTTAAAATGCGGAAAAAACGGTTTTTCAAATTTTGGCATGTTCCTGTCTGAAAATGGTAATTCTGAAACCGGCATTCCAAAGCACGGGAAAAAGTACACAAAAAATTGTTATTTAGAAGTTAGCCAAATATGACCTTCATTGCTTAAAAAATCATTGAAAAATTCAAATATTTTTCCTGGCCCCAGTTTTGATCCGAGAAGTCTAAAAAAAATCAGGCTATTATCTTTCTCAAAAACAGACGTCCGCGAATTTTTTCAGATTTTTTGGAGCAAACAGTCGAGCAGGAGAAATTTTTTTCAAACAAACACGTTTTTTACGATAGGAGCACCCTATTAGCACTTAGAGGGCTGAAAATTCGGCTAAAGGGGTTTTTAAATGTGCCCTTTCGAATGGCCAATTCGAAATAAAAATCTCCAAGCGGGGGCAATTTTCATCTTCTTATCCCACTCTAGCCTTTGACACCATTTTGTTTTACGTTGCAGCCACGATTGGTTTAAAAACTTCTTTTATACTTTTCTACTAGCTGCGAATTATAATAAATAGAATTGCTATTTTCAAATTAATGTGAATATTAAGTATTATACAGGAATCTCGCATATAACTGTGTCAGAAACAAAAGTCAACAAGACAAAAGTAAGTGGGAGGAAAAAAGCTTATTAACATGGAGTGTTTACAAGCATCAGCCTTTGTTAACATTTCAGTGGATGCAAATAACACTATAGATGGATGGAATGCTAGAGTACCCTCTACTTTATTTGAACGGTTTATAGTAGTTTCAATAGTTGATATACGTTTATTGTAAATGTATGTATGTTCAGATTAATAATCTGATTTATTCACTATCATGACTCGACACAAACATTTCTGTCTATGGCTGCTAACACTGAATGCTTATTTTTTAATTAAAATTTACATTTGGAAACACATTTTATATTCAACGCAATACGAATTGGCTTTATGTTTATTAAAAAATGTATTCAAATACGTACCCCATCCAATTTAGAGAGAACGGTAATATTCACGCTCACCTGTAACAATGAAAAATATATTAAATTTTTATTAATATCAAAAATAAAACCACAACAGCCATTGTTATACCACAATAATGAGAAATGCTATGAGCCATTTTATGTATAACGCAAATCTAAACCGCGGCTATACTCCAGTCAAATAGGAAAAATTAACGGGGAATAATTGTTAAAGTTTTGAAACTCAACAAAGATCTCCATTCAGGTGTACCATTAAACGTACTAAAAGTCCTGATCTCTATCTGTGCGTTAGAGCCGCCATCTTGAAAAAATGGTGTTCTGATTCTAGAGACTGAATCAGAGCTTTATCTAGTTAACTATTAGCAAAAAAAATATGTAATTATGTTAGTCAAAGAATTCAGAGCAACTTTCAATATGCCCGTCGTCTGTCCATCTATCTGTCCGTCTGTCAGTAAGCCGGACAGGCTTACTGACAGTCCGGCTGTCTGGCTTTGAAACTCAACAAAGATCACCATTCAGGTGTACCATTAAACGTACTAAAAGTCCTGATCTCTGTCTGTGCGTTAGAGCCGCCATCTTGAAAAAATGGTGTTCTGATTCTAGAGACTGAATCAGAGCTTTATCTAGTTAACTATTAGCGAAAAAAATATATAATTATGTTAGTCAAAGAATTCAGAGCAACTTTCAATATGCCCGTCGTCTGTCCATCTATCTGTCCGTCTGTCAGTAAGCCGGACAGGCTTACTGACAGTCCGGCTGTCTCTCCGCCCATCACGTTTTTTGAGAGCAAGATGACTTATGAGAGACAAGTCCGATTCTCTTGAAATTTTGGCATTAGCATTACATCCTTCGCCTGAGTATTTAATTTTCTATATAATTGTTGAACATCATAGTAGACTCTTTGCATCTTTCTGAAAATAAATTAATGTTTTGCGTAAATTGCTTTACTTGCAATTGCTTTACTAGTCATCTCCCGATGATACCATCTTGATTGTCAAATCGATAGTTAATATACTATGCCGTATTTTTGGGTTTATAGAATTTAGATTTCAACACTCTTCACGTGCAGGTTATTTCCTGACCCAGAGTCAGTCACTGAGCTTCAGCCGACTCGTCTGAAAGCCCAAATAAAAGCTGCCGAACAGGAGAGCCTGTTTAGGCAGCATGTCGATAAACCCATGCACGGTGTATACTACACAAACATGGAAACACTGGGTTTATCGACTAGGCTGACATTCGCCTTTTTAAGGTCAGCTGGGCTTAAGTCGGAGACCGAGGGATTCATTATGGCCTGTCAGGATGGTGTAATAAACACCTTGGTCTACCGGAGCCGCGTAATGGGTGTAGAGGTCCCTGATACCAACTGCAGGACCTGCCGTCAGGCGCCGGAATCGCTGATGCATTTGCTTTCAGCATGCCCGGTATACGCGATTTCGGCCTACATCCACCGCCATAACGCGGCTTTACGAGTGCTATACTACCACCTACGGCACTCGTATGGGGTAGACCAAACACCAGTGCTGCCTTACATCCCCGGAGATATTGAGTCCGTTGTCGAGAACGAGAGGTGCCGAATTTATTGGAACTACTCGTTCCCGACCGTCAGGCTAATTCAAGCCAACAAGCCTGACATAGTTCTCCTCGACCATCAGAACAAAGTGATGTTTGTAATTGAATTCTCAGCACCTGCTGAGACAAACATCGCTTTGAAGGAGAGGGAAAAACGGACCAAATATCGT
The DNA here is from genome assembly GCA_936432065.2 of Rutpela maculata. Lineage (NCBI taxonomy): Eukaryota > Metazoa > Arthropoda > Insecta > Coleoptera > Cerambycidae > Rutpela > Rutpela maculata. Next base: position 36,020,547 of record OW386285.2, on the reverse strand, counting down.
GATCTCCGGTACGAGCTCCAAGTGCTGTACCCAGACTACTCGGTCAAGATGGTCGTCCTAATAATCGGCGTACTCGGAGGGATGAAGCCTTCGCTGCTCTCAGAATTGAAGATCATACCGGCCTGTCAGAATTCGGCAGAATGGTTGGCAGGCCAGATGCAGAAGGCGGTTATCTTGGGGTCCCTTCGTCTACTTAGGGCACACGATTTAGGTATTTGCAGTCACTAACTCCACAGGTTGTGGAGAGTGGCTGTAAGGAATTTGCCGGCGCGGCTACCGTGAGGTGTCGGAGGCCACGGAAGTCCTGTCCGGCAGCGGGCTACCCGAAAAAAAAAAAAAAATAATAATAATAATAATATTTTTATTATATAATTAACTTTGTAAACTGCACTATGCACCTGGCTCCGCAGTTTACACGGCATAATCCTATAAACGGATGCGCGCTAAGCCTTTTTAAAAAATATTTTGAGTTACGCCTCCTCCGAATTTAAAAGCCAATAGGATCTGTTGGACGCGCTGATCACGTGCATTTTTTACTATCCCAATTTGCACTCAGTATTGTTCATTGAAAAATGTTATTAATATTATTTTCAGCTACGTTTTATAAAGATTTAGGTATCTAATCTATTGCACGTGAAAAATCAATGAATATTTACGATATACATAAGGAATATACATAAAATTTTAACACACAATATTTTAAACTTATTTTTTAAATTGTGTAAAGAGAGCAGAGAATCCTGAAATCTACAAGAAATACTTCTTTTACAAAAATTCTAAATATTATTTATCAACATCAATATTCCGATTCCGCATACCGACATATAATTTAAATAATATAATCCCCCTACAAAGTTTTGAAAATGACTTATTACTAAGAATTAGTTAGTAAATTAAAAAGTTTTTGGAGAAATTTCCTTTGCCATAACGGAATTCAAATAAAATCTGAATACTTTAAAATCGCCCACGGTTGTTAGCACGTAAAAATTTCCCTTGCCAACTTCAAATGGAAATTAGCAATAATTTTAGTCATTATGTAATTTAAAATTTTATTTGGATGAAAAGAAAAACCTCGGGGAACTTAGGCGACAAATTGTAGGCCGTTATTCCTTTTTAAAAACAGCTTCCGTACATTTTTTCTATTTCTCAAGTTTGTATATTTATTCGTACAGTTCAAATGTTCTTGATCACACTGATATATTCGATATTTTATTTAATGTAACTGCAATTAGTGCATTAGAAGAATTTTAACAAAATACATTATCATTATGATATGAGATTTTTCAAAAGTAGACTGTACTGTGTACATGAGGTAAGTAATCGATAAGGCTTAAAAACTCGTGTCAAACTGATCTTGTTACGAAATACAGTAAATGAAATGCTTAAATTAAATAACATGTTTGTCGTATTTTAATTGTTTGAAAATAGCTATTTGTGTATTAAGAACGCAAAGTGCCTCATTGTCGCTCGATGGTGTAAGTTGACGCGCTCCATTTAGCCACAATGACACTTTGCGCTCGAATTACATACATGATTTTATCTACAATCGTTTGAAAATATCATAATAAAAGGAATAGCTAAGTAAAATTTAGTCTGGAAACGATGATTCATCAACATATTATGAGATTGCCTTGCATATGTGATCAAAATAAACAGCCAAACAAAACACAATCGCTGTCAGTTTATTAAGTTTTATTAATTATTATAAAATTCGTATTCTTCATATAAATAAATTAGGTAACTAATTGTTACTCTTACATCAACTCTGATTATATTAACAACAGTTTTGGGGCAATATTGTTTCATAAAAATACATTATCAATGTTCCGACCAAGCTTGTGTAAGGACAGGTGCACTCGAGCGAGCGTAATAGTTATTCATGTACCGAGGTCATGTCGTAAGGTGCATTTTCTTGGTCGAGAATACAGTTTGCGATACGAGGCCCGTAGGGTCGAGATTTGCAAGTATAGCACTCTACGATATATTTTTCGTCATACCCATGAATCATTAAACTACAAAAAAACTTTTAGAAAACTAGTGGAAAGCTATTACTTGAGTTAGGTTTCATATTGCTAAGCAAATAGTAAAAGTAACGATGCTTAGAATGTCCATGGGAACTGTCAATAAAATAAATTTCTTCGGCTTCTATTCAAATGACAACTGCTGTCAAGATAAATTAAATCATATTCTTATAATAGCTTTGAACATTTTTGAAAATAATGTCAGATATAGAAAATGTAGCAAGTAAGGCGTGTCTGGGGGCGAGCGTAGAGGCGACTTCAATGTGAATATCAGTCGATATTCCGTTGAAGCAACGTCGAGCGCGGTTAGTACTTGGATGGGGTCCCATCTTGGGAAATACAGCGTTCTCGTCCCACCTTCTAGCGGCTTGTATATCAGTGTATACGCAGAAGTTACGTCATTTCAGACGAGGATTACGTAGTGGATATACCATCCTTCGGAGGGGATGTAAAGCAGGCGGTCCCTTGTCTATTAAATGTTAGGCAAGTAAAAGATCCCTACTCTTCTTAAGGGAAGAGGTTCGGCAAAATTTCCAGGTTGGGGGTAGCTCGTCTCCTGGCGTCGGTGATAGGCCCTGGTAGCGGAAATAAGCCGACGTTAAATAGTTAAAAAAAAAAGGCGTGTCTGGATTTACTTCCAAAAAAAGTTAAAACATTTAATACTTGTTATATAATAGAGATAATATTTTACTAAATGCATTAACCAATCAAAATTTTGCATTTCATGTCATGTGCCAAAATTCATCCAATCAGTAAAAGATTTCAGCGATAACACTCATACATGTAGTGTTATCAGGCAAGGTAAGGCAAATGTCAGATTAAAATTCAACAAATGTCAAATTGAAAATCAATTTATAAAAATATCACAAACGACTCAATTAATCAAATTGTATTAGAAAATACGCCCAAAAACACCATTAAAGGTAAAAAGAATACGTGGAAAATGTTTTTAGAATTTCGTTCGATCAGAAAATACGAATTGAATGGAGAGTAAAAAATCATCTTACCGAATACACCTCGAGCATTGATAAATACTCAACATTTTGTCGTAGAGAATGGTTCAAGCCTGTTACTTTATTTCCCTATGGTCGTTATGAAAAATAACGACCCGTTGCCAATGGCAACAAGTATTTGGTACATAAAGCGTCACTTACAATCGACAACACAATGGAATTAGAGTATACTTACGAAGGAGGTATTTTTCCCCCCGTTGTCATGACAGGCGAGTGGAAAAGTGACATTAACAGCTCCTCGGCAAACGTCAACTTTACGCTTTCAAAATGTAAGTAAAAAGCCTATGCCCTTTTATAATACAGTCCTCTTAGTGCCATATGTATTTTTGGTCCTTCGAGCAGGACATATTTTTTTGGTCACGGCCTTTTCCCTAAAAATATTTTACTTCTTTTAACAAAGCTCCCAACAAACATTTATAGTCAGATTTACCTCAATTCGACATACTATTTAGTTTTTAGTTTACTATTTAGTTTACCAATTTAGTGATGGGAGTTAATTTACCTCAAATTGTCTCACATTTACCAATGTAGGGCTATTCAATCTATATAGAACGACACGCTTTGAAATGAAACATTTAAAATGGCTCTAGTCAAATACTTCCAACGTTGTGTCGTACCACGGAAATGATGGCGGTGTACTTTCCCCCCCCAAAAAACTACTACTACCTCTTGTTCTAATTTTTCTACAATACGCTTGTGAAGACTTAACAGAAAATACTGAGAAAGGGCTGAATAACGGTTTGGTCCAGTTTTCGAAGGCGAGTAACACGATAATTGCAATACTTTCCCCCATTCTTTTGGAAGTACATTTAAGTTAAAAAAACTATCCCTTGTTCTAATTTTTCCGTACTGCGCTAATGAGCGCTTGACAGATCAAGGGAACGAAATAACATCTTTTGACTAGGAGACGCCAAAACAACCTTGGAGGTTGTAACCACTTCTTCCCTGAATGACAAGACATTCGGAAAATACTGTGAAAGGGCTGAAGAACGGTTTCCTCCTGTTATCGAGGTGAGAAACACAACGGTTGCAATATTATCCCCCCCTTCTGAATCTACCCGTAAAAGGAAGAAAACTACCCCTCGTTTTGATTTATCCATACTACGCTTGTGAAGGCTTGACAGATCGGGGTTATTACAGGGAATATTGATAAATCGAGTATCTCCTGAAACGTCAACGTTAACCCCCAGGGTTGGAATCCACCCCTCCCTGATTGACAAAACATTCAGAAAATACTGCGAAAGGGTTGAAGAACGGTTTCCCCTCGTTTTTGAGGGCGAGGAACACGATGGGAACAAAACTTCCTCGATAATGAGGGGAAACCATCCTTCAGCCCTTTCGCAGTATTTTCGGAATGTTTTGTCATTCAGGGAGGAGGTGGTTCCAATCTCCAGGAGTTGTTTTGGCGTTTCCTTGTCAAAAGATACTCGGTTTATCAAATTCCCTGTAATAGTCCCGTTCTATCAGGCCCTCACAAGCATACTATGAGAAAATCAGAACAAGGGGGAGTAGTAGTCTTTTTGGGAGAAAAAGTACACCATCATCATTTCCGTGGTACGGAAATGATGGTGGGAGTATGTGACTATATCCATTTTAAACGATTCAGAAGTTTTATTTCAACGCGTGTCGTTCTATTAGATTTAATAGCCATTTAATCCCGAATTTAGGGATGAAATGTCAATTTGCAAAAAATTGTACAGTGAAACATATATTTTTGACGTGATATTGGTAATCAGCGGCTTAAAAACCATAAAGATAGGTGTCTTTCACCTTTGAAAAATATATATATTTTTTGTGTGCCTGTGTTACTGGGATGAAACGTATATTAGATGACAACTTTAAACCCATGATGTCTCCGGCCATAGTTATTACGATTTGTAACAGGATACATAAGTAAAATGATTTTAGTGTACTATTATCTCATCTAATAAATTCATGCCCTTGTGAAATAATACAAATAAACAAAGAAACTTAAAAATGATCATTATTTTTTCAAGTGTAATTAATAATCCAACAGCCTAATGTCAGATGAGTTCATAGGTCAACAATTAGTTTGAAAAATACACCGGACTCTACCTAGGTACCTAGAGGTTTTTGGGGTCGCTTATTCCGATGCCGAGATCGGTTAAGCTCTATCACGTCAGTTTCAAGGTGGTTTGAAGGTCAAACCTAGAAAAGGTGCTTGAAAAAATCTGAAAAAATTCACACATAGGTTTTTGGGGTCGCTGAGTCCGAATCCGATGTCGGTTGACCTCTATCACCTCATGTTCAAGGTCGTTTGAAAGTTAAAGTAAGAATAGGAGGTGAAAAAAATCGAAAAAAATTTATACGAATGCTCACCTGCTTGCTTATTGTCTGTTTAACTGTCTGCTTTTATACCTGCACACCTGTTTGTTTGCTTATTAGTCTGTATTTATCGTCCGCCTGCATTTTCTCTCTGTCCATCTATCTGACATCCTGCCTTTCCACCTGCCTTTCTGTCGGTAATTCTGTCTATCTTTCTATCTGACTAAATGTTTCTATCTGTCTGTTTTTCTGCCTCCCTCCGTCTAAATGTCCACTGACAGTCTGTCTGCCTTCTTGTCGGTTTGTCTTCTTACCTTTCTGCCTACCATTCTCTCTCGGTTTTGCTCGATTGTACAAAAACTAGATTAAAAAAAAAACTTTTGAAAGCCTTCAACAAATCAATTCGCTTCTCTCAGCATAAGTGTATTAATCGAAATTCGGGCAAGAAAGTTTACGTTGTTCTTGGAATGATCTTTGAATCACTTTTCTTTTATGTGCTTTATTTGTGTCTCTCTTTAGATTCCAGCAATAGTCGGCTAACCCAGGGACTTAGCCGGATAGTGGGACAACTCCGTTGCCCACCCTCACCACGTGGAGGTGCCCTGGGTGCAACCACATGGTAATTTGCTGTTGACATGTATTGAAATTTCCAAAACTTCATGCTAAAAGTACTTACATTTAAAAACCCTGACTCAAAAAACCATTAAATTACTTTGATCCTGACATGATTAGCTTCAAGTGAGTGAAGTCAATGCCCGTGATTCGTGCCGAACTTATATCCCTTTTCTGCCCCAATTCACTTGCGGTGGGTATGCGCCATCTATCGAATACTCAAGGTACTCTCTACTATCATGTTCGCTCTGCTTCTGCAACTATACCTAAAGGCCACTCTTTGCGTTCCACAGGATGTATGTGGTGAGTCAACTTTCACAGAAAAAAATTAGTAGGTGATTCAATGAGTTAAATATATTTGCGCTGAGATAACTTAAGAATCTTCATGTGCAGCTAAAGTTGGCGGACGATTGCCGGCTTGAAATGACCTTAGAATGACCTTGAAATGACCTCTGGATGCCTTTTAAGGGTGAGCGAACACCAGACACGCACTCAGCGACCTCAAAAACCTGAGTAAATTTTTTCAGATATTTCTCAACCACCTTTTCTTAATTTGACCTTCAAATGACCTTGAAACGGACGGGGATAGAGGTCAACCGGCATCGGATGCAGACTCAGCAACCCAAAAAACCTATAGATAAATTTTTACAGATTTTTTGGCAGCTTGACCTCTGTTTTTCTCAAATTAACCTTGGAATGACCTCCGAATGTCTTTTAAGGGTAAGCGAACAGCGAATTCGGACTCAGCTACCCCAAAAACCTCTGTGTGAATTTTTTCAGATTTTTTCAACCACCTTTTCTTAGTTTGACCTTCAAATGACCTCGAAACTGACGTTATAGAGCTTAACCGACCTCGGCATCGGAATCAGCGACCCCAAAAACCCCTGGTTATCTAGGTAGAGTCCGGTGTTTTTTTTTCAAACTAAATGTTGACCTGTGTAAGCATCGAAGTCCGGGAATGTGCTTTCACACCGAAGTACACATACCGTTTTTTCTGAAATCACAGTCAATATTGTTATAAATTAAGGAATTTGTATTAATGCATAACATTTCTTCATTACAATCTAACTGCTTACTAATAAATGCAATTTTAATGCGAGTTGGTTTGTCTGCGTGTATTTATTTACTGTCTAAAATATACATAAAAAACCGTACGGGAATGTTGATCGTTGCTTGGCAACGGATCTTTTCCGGTCTGTTTTCTGATAGTTTTTTAACAACGGGCTAAAATGCTGAACTGTGCATTTTTCGATCTGAAATCGCGCCGAAAATGTAGAACATTGCCGATCGATTTCAGCAAAAGTAATTTATATTACGTGAAAGTGATATTTCTTATCATGGCGGAATCAGTTGTAAAATTAAATATGGAGAATATTATAATTGAGACTAAAAGTCTGATAGTCTTCAATTATGAACCTATAAATTAAATTTTCTCAGGAGAATTTCGTCTTCTTCAGTTTTATAATAACCTTTTTTACTGTAAAACCCACTGAAAACAAGAAAATTACGAAAAAATGATTTTTTGCACCTATTTTGGAAAATTTCGAAATGTTCGGTCACCTCTCATTGTAGAAAACTTGCTATATTAATATTATATTGTATGGATAAATAAACCGATTAGAACAGATTCCAGCTTTTCCCATTTTCTTTCTAGTCAAAATCTCTGCCGACTGGTCTATTAAGAAAATAACTGAAATTAGTTCGTACAATAAACAAACTTAGTCACCAATATGGGTAACAAGAAGAACCCAGAATGATATTAAAACACATCTATTTGAGGAAAAATATACTATAATAAAATTTAGCTATTAACTCGTTAAAATATATTTATAATCGTTCATGTCATAATTGATGCTCTTAACTTTTTAACTGTGTAATAATTTAAATATAACTAAATTACAAGCGTGGCAATCTATAGTAGAAAAAATACAGTATCTCCATTAAGCAAATGGTCCAAATGAAGCTAAAACGTTACTAACAATTACTGCAAGAGCTCACCCTCTTTCACCTATCATTTTACCTTCCTCGCCTGCTAGGGACCGAAATTTATAATTTCCGTTTAATAGAACATATGCCGGGCGAAGGAAATTTAGGTAAATAACCGGGCAATTTGTTACTCCGAAGCATTACCTCATTATCCTGGTTGTTCCCGTATACTGCTGTTCGTTTTCCTCGACCTCTGGGTATTGGCTTTGACAGAGGGACAATGGTGACGAAATGGCATAAATAAATCTTTGATTTTCAACCAATTCTACGGGATTTGTATTGAAATATATGTTCACTTCCCTGTTTTCTCTTTTTCTAGTTTTCGCTGGGAGCCAGAAGTGAATTCTAATGTTTTTTATGTGAGACAAATGATGTGTCTAAAAATTTAAATTTCAAACGACAGCATTATTAAAGCTGATGTTAAAATCTACTAATAAGAAAATATTATGATGTTTTTATGGCTTATAGTTGAGGAGCATAATACACATTTACCTAGTCCGTGGGATTTTTTGTGAAGGGAAGGTGCGACTATGTGGAATCTCTTTATTATATGCTAGATAATGATGTAGTACCGGGTGTTTATCTTAGAATTGCACTGTTTGGTTTTTATGGCGTTATACATCCAAGATGTCCGCCATGCGAGACATTTATTCTTTACATCAAGAATAACTCCTTCCAGAGTGCTCATTTGCAAAATCTGCTTATAACATTTTCTACATGAGCCAAAGAACAAATTTAGTTCTTATCAATTTTGTCGTATCTTTTACCAATTAAGAGTTATGATTCATTATACATGTCACTATCGGTTTAAAACCTAATTTAGCCATCGGTTATTTATTATTAAGGGAAGAAAAATAATGATTCTGCTGCTAATTACTCACAAAAACAACTACTATTAATACATACAATTTGTAGTAGGACGCTGTATTATAAGGTTGGTTCTTAAAATAAATTATGTATTGACAGAAAACAACATTTAATGATACTATATTATTATTCTCTTCAAAACGATGTATCATCACCATCTAAGTCATCCGATGAATCTCCATGCCTTGTATGCTCATCACAGTTGTCACACATATCTTCGTCTCCTCCACATACATATAGTTCTGTGCACTTCAGATCGTGGGAAAGACATTTACATGGTGGAGCACATTTTCTCTTAACACAAGAGCACCGAATAAGCTGAAGAACTGTCTCTGGAGCACATGGTAGCATACACATAACAGGAGCGTAATGGTCGTTTTTTATGTTTTTTAGTTCCCAGCCGAAGTTTAATGGCGAAGGCAGATTAGGGTAGGACTGGTCAGCACGGCACCATACTACGGTTTGATAACGAACTCTATCAACATGTGGTATCAGTGATGGTCTTGTTGGTGGCAAGTTTTCTCACCACCACATTTCTCCAATGTCTGATGTAGACTTGACATATGAACTTTTCTATTAATAGTCTATCTGTATCAAGAAAATTTTCCAAGCTTCCAAGTTTGCTTCGAGAATGTCATCATCTGCTTTACTGAAGACTTTCCAAAAGGAGGTTTTCGCTTGCTTTGCCAAAGTCCCTGTGGTGTCACTTCCGGATAATGCATGCAGACCTAATAATGCTGAAGTTTTCTTTGAGCCCAGGGAATCGGTTACTTTGCTGAGATTGATCATTTTTTGGACAACTCCAGTTACAAACATAGTGTTCAGTGAAAGGAACTTATACCACCATAAAGTAAGTATGAAGACATCTATATCAGGTGAGTAAATATTAAGCTGGGTAGCACCGCGACGACAGGAATGCAAAATTATTTTTATATCTGCCTCCTCGTGATTGCTTTTCAGTTCATCTGTGTCAATTCCCATTGAACACTTTGCTGTTTCCCTCCAAGATACAAATAAACACTTGTTTCTTCCAGTTGCATATTGTATTGCTTTCTCGGACAAGTAAGCTGTTAACTCATCTTTAGTCTTAACATGAGATAACAATGACTTCATAGATGTGTTCCCAATGTACGTTGTATCACTGATCTTGTAGTGGACTGGTTGTGTGTTGCCAGTTCTTTTCTTACGCATAGAAGACTTTAGTGAATTTTATCTTTATGTGTCGAAGACTAAGTGGGTTTCATCATAACGTGATAGCTTATATTCCAGTTTTCTGTTAAATTAATTTGCAAGATCACTACAGGTTTTAACAGTAGGTTTTTTTTTTCAGAGCTTGTATTTCGGCCATACCATCAAGAACAACTACTGTTTATTAGATACATCTACTACTGAAGGACTTATTGTGGAAGATGTCTGATTTTCTGGTGGATGCACGTTATCAGTAGTGTCTCCCCCACTTCACCAGTAGCCGTCACTTGGTCCTCCAGTATTTTCATAAACAAACTGAAATATAGAAATTGCAAATTAAGTTTGATATATGGGCAATAAATGTAGTAGATTATTTATTACATTTGTTGCAGAGAAACAGGGCATTAAATAGGCTAGGCAATAAATGTATACTAATAAATTTGTGTTATTTGGTAAAACTGGCGTGTAACTCCTAAATGGTAAAAGATACGAAAAAAAATGATAAGAACTAAATTTTTTCTTTGGCTTATGTAGAACAGAAAATGTTTTATGCAGATTTTACGTATGAGTACTCTGGAAGGAGTTATTCTTGATGTAAAGCATAAATGTCTCGCATAGCGGCCTTCTTGGATGTATAACGCCATAAAAACCAAACAGCGCAATTCTACTAGTACACGGTACTACACCATTATCTAGCATATAATAAAGAGATTCCACATAGTCGCACCTTCCCTTCACAAAAAATCCCACGGAATACATTATGCCCCAAGACTATTATTTAGATACATGAAAATTAAAAAGACAAAAATTTCTAAACAGAGTGATTTTAAAACCTTACATTTATTATTATGGGACAGTTCAACATCCTCTACAAATTTCATGATAAGCTCTATTGTCTAAAAATTATCACTTGTAATTTATCTAGAGCTTAAATTAAATCTGATATATTTTTTTTCAATTTAGTACAAAATGATATTATTTTCTGAGATACTTTTCAGGTGTTTGTTTTTTGTAAATCTCAGGACATAATAACTCCTTAAAATTACTTTATTGCAGACAATATGCTCCATAATAAAATTCATACAAACACACATTCAATTAACTTCCTAAATTTCCGAGGGAGAAATAAATATACCACAGTGTTTTGTAACCTGAATCTATCTATCGTAACCTATTAAAACACATAGCAATCGCTTAAAATTTAACATATCCCGAGAAAACCTGCTACTAGTCGAGTCAATGAAGGTTTTCACCTCTTAATTCTCAGCAGCAGTTCCGATTTTGATCATTTTTTTTTAATGTGTGTTTTTTGATACTATACAAAATCAGAAACATCCCAAGTGGCGCAAATACCCTGGCGGTGGATGCCACCTCTTCTCGGGGGTGGAAATTATTACATTTTTTTAAGTATCTTCTTTCGCTTTGAACTATTGTGAAAAAATGAAATTTTTTTAAGAAATTTCAAAAATCATTTCAAATTTGAATCAAACTTTTTTTCAAATATGGGCATCCTAAACCGGTCAAACTTCTAAAACATATTGATAGTACTTAAAGAAAGTAAACTGTAAATGGATTACGTTCAATTTCAATTCTTGCGGTGAAGCCTTTGGTTTCATTGTTGATTTCTTCTCCGAAAAAAAGAGACAACCATTTTATTTTCGTCATAACTCCGTTAGTTTTCATGCTAACGACTTTTACCAAAGTTCATTTTGCATTTTAAAGGTCTTTTCGGGTACCTGGAAAAATGTCTTATATGTTTTTCTCCAAAAATTTTCCGTTTTTCCGTTATTTAACCTTGAAGGGATCGAATTCAGTTTTCTGCGAACAAAAAGTCACCTTCAATGACCCATAACTCGGTTCGTATTGCATCTACAGAAATAAAAATAAAACCAATCGATCTGTTATTTTATAGGCTTCATTTTTGCTTATAATAATTTTTTTGGTAAAACGTAGAGTTTTCGAGTTATTAGTAAAAAATCGTTCTAAAACCTACATTTTTTAGATGAAAAATCAACATTTTCAATCAAGAATAACTCAAACAGTATTAACTCATCGAAAAAATTTCATAGAACATTTATTACTTAGAATTCATTCTTCTATCGATTTCTGCAGTTTCTTTGAACATAATGATTTCCACCCCCGAGAAGGGGGTGGCATCCACCCCCAGGGTAACAGCATACATCGGCACTATATAACTTTGGTTTCTTGAGCCATTCCCTAATTACAGTCCAAATTTCACGTCAATCGGTTTTATCCGAAAGAATTCTGAGCGGAATACCTTCAAACACTATTAACTTTTTCATGAATATCGGGAAAAAAAAACAAAGAAAAATAGATTTTTCCTGTAAGAGTTGTTATTGTTGTTTAAACAATATAAATAATTATCAACCCCGACTTTGATAAACATTTTTTAACTTAAATTTTTAATAAAAACAACTCAATGTTTTATAAATACCGCGAAAACAAATTTTTTAAATATTTTTGTGTTAACTTTGTTAAACAATATAAATAATTATTTGCGCCACTTGGGATGTTTCTGATTTTGAATAATATTAAAAAACACACATTTAAAAAAAACTGATCAAAATCGGAGCTGTTACTGAGAATTAAGAGGTTTTGACGATTTTTAGGCTTCGTTGACTCGACTATCCCACAGATACAGTCATCCATAATAATTTACAATAATTTTTGCAAAATAAACTTTCGTAGTCTAATACATAGATAACTAATTATAAGCAGCTAAACCTAATTGTTTTGAGTGAAGGTTTTTTTGTTTATCAGAAACCTGATACATATGCGTCAGATGTAACATGCGTCCTATTTTACCACGTGTAAAATTGACATATGCGTTCAATTGTCTCATGCGTCCAATTATCGAGCGACTAGTTTCCTGCGACCGATTGACGGGAAAGACGTGCCATACATTAAAGGGAGACTAATTAATGCATGATTAGCAAACTATAGCTGTGCGACACGGCATTGTAATTTTTTGATTTCAAATGACCACAGAAATGCACTTGGGCGCTTTCATGTCAATAAGCATTTCCGCAGAATATCGGTAACTTGTGATGCATTTATAACATGACTGAAGATAATTCTAAGCAATATTTAACGCAATAGTCCCAGAAATTAAACATAGTCCAGTCAACGGAGCGCTAAAATGACCAAAATCTCTAATTTGAGTGCTGATGAATGGATTTTGATGAAACCGTATGGATTGTATTTGTAATGGCGTTAATAAAACAGTTGAAAAAAAGATTAGAGTAGGAAATGATCGGAAAGGGTAGAAAACATCAATTCTATCACGGGTTCCGTAACTTGTAGAATTAGGTCGAAAATGAAAAAAGAAATAATATATTTACTAAGATGTTTTTACTCTTGTGAATTTGTTCTAAAATTGCATAGTATAATCTTTAAAACTGTTTTAGATACTTGTTATATATATTTTTTTATTCTAAATTTCTGTTGTACTTAAATATTGTAGTTTGTCAATGAAAATAGTTCCTAATTTCATTATTAAAGCATAGGATTTAATTACATACAAAATGTTTGATAAAAACTGTATATGGTTGCATGTATTCCTTAGAGCAATGGGAAGTAGCTGTAACAATTTTAAAGGTTAAACCTTTCATGATTTTTTAAATACTTATAATAAACCGAAAACAAACACATATTTCCCTCTCATTCTGCAAAATCCTATCCTTAACTACAATGTTTCAAAGTATACATTGCATATACACAATGCAATGTTAAATATTCCATATTTTCCATCGATATTCCATTACCTAAACTTTTCATTTTATGTATAGGATGGTGTTAGGGTCATTACTGACCATTGTTCGGTCCCAAAGAAAACAAAACTACATTCAGTTTACGATGCTGGTCTCGTGAACGATCGCTGAATTGGAAAATCTCAAGCGCTAACGGACAAAGAGAGCGTTTCTAATAAATATTTGTAGAAAACGCGGTGCCTTGCACCGAAATGAACGTGGCGGAGTGGAATATAGTTTTATAAACAAGGAGAACTGCTTGATAATGGATTTATTGAGTTTTAAAACAGCCACTCTTTCATAAGTGATTAATCTTTTAAGATTTCCACTGAAATTTTTATGAACGCCAACGTGAGATGCGACATTTGCAGTTGAACAGCATAAAAATTCAATGGCTTTGATGGAACTTGTGACGAATTAAATTTTTAAACATCATGACTGAAAGATTAGAATAAAAATGCTTCTGACAAAAATTAACTGTGCCATTTAAAGAATTTTTCATCCATTACTTATTTATTTTGGACTTATTTTTGTCTACATGAACGATGTAAAAGCTTTGGAACGACAGGCGAGAGATGGACATGTAAAGTTTTTCAGAATACCCAAAAGCATATAAATGTAAAATTTAGTATCCCCAGGGCTCCGTATCCCCAGGGCTCCGTATTGGGCCCAACTCTGTTTCTGATTTTTATTAATCACTTGCCATATAACACGGTCTCAGTAAGATCTGTTCTTTTTAGGGACGGCACATACAATAATATTGGTTTGACGAACAATGCCAAGAAGTCACCGATAAGAACAGGACGTACATAAAGAAACAACAGCGCAGAACTAGGGAATCTGAAGAAACGTACAGAAGACAGAGAAGAGAGGAAAAGAAGGTATATAAAAAGAAGAAGAGGAAGTCCGAAAACAGAGTCATAGAAGAGATAGAAATACTTAGAAGTCAAAAAGAAACACGAAAATTCTATCAAAAGATTAATAACCTGAGAAAGGAATTCAAACCAAAGAAACATACTAAACGACAGGGATGACATTCTACTAAGATGGGTGGAACACTTTTCAGAACTTCTAGGAAATGACGAAAATGTAACAATAGAACAATTCGAAGCCCGAAACAAAGACCAAGTGGAAGACCCTAACATCGATGACATTCAGAAAGCGATAAAGCGTTTAAAAAAACATAAAGCACCTGGCCAAGATGGAGTTCCCTCAGAATTGTACAAGCAGTGTGGAGACACCCTAGAAAAAGCATTACTTCAAATCATATTAAAAGTATGGCACCAACAACACATGCCCGACAAGTGGAATATTGGACTGATCTACCCGCTACACAAAAATGGGGATCCACTTGAGTGTAGTAACTACAGGGGCATAACACTACTAAACACCGCCTATAAATTACTATCATATATCATTGCAGAGCGCATCCAAGTATACGCAGAACCCAGACTTGGAACATACCAATGTGGTTCTAGACCTGGCCGCTCTAAAACGGATCAGCTCTTCACTCTACACCAAATTCTAGAAAGACCTATGAATTCAATATAGATACCATTGATTTCAAGGCAGCTTACGATAGCATATTACGTCCGAAGCTTTATAAAACCATGAATGAGCTTGAAATACCAGAAACACTTATAAACCTCACACAAATGACAATTTCTAGGGTAGTATGCCATGTCAAAATACAAAACGATGTATCGAATCCGTTTGAAACGAAGACAGGGCGATGCCTGGCGTGCCTCCTGTTCAACATAGCCTTGGATAAAGACGTCCGAAATACCCAGCTGCATAATAGAGGCACTATCTTCAACAAATCTACCCAAATCCTGGCCTACGCAGATGGTGTAGATATCATCACTAGAACCACACGACAGGCCAAAGAAACATTCACAACTTTTGAGACTGCAGCAAACAACATGGGACTACATGTAAATGAACAAAAACCAAATTTATGGCGGCAACAAAGAACAAAAGACTGCGGGACATTGGACACAACATCACAACCAATGATCACAATTTCGAAGGGGAGCGATAATAACGGTAGATAACAACAACAGCACAGAAATCAGAAGACGTATTATGTTGGCAAATAGGTGCTATTTTGGTCTTTCGAAGCACCTTCGCAATCGTAACCTATCAAAACTCACAAAAATCAGGTTATATAAAACACTTATCATACCCGTGTTAAAGTATGGATCGGAGACCTGGACGCTAACAAAAAGAGATGAATCTCTGTTAATGATTTTTGAAAAATATACAGGGCAATCCGAGAAGGCGGTATATGGACATGCAGGTATAACCTTGAAATTTACAACACTTACAGACAGGCCGGTAATAAGGACATAGTAACTACAATCAAAATCGGCAGATTGTGATGGGCAGGTCATGTGAACAGATATGCTCTGGGTTCGACCCCCAGTCCCGGTATTGACAACACCGGTGGGTGTGGATGTATGTCTGCGTTTTTTCAAATGTGTAACCCCCTTCCGCACAGCCTTGGCTATGGATTTGGGGGTTGTCTACTATCTGTGGTGTGTTTATGTTTTATGTTTAATGATAACAGTAACTCTGCAAAAAAAGGTCCTTAAAGCAGAGCCCATAGGTACAAGACGGCGAGAGGAAGGCCAAAGCTGCGCTGGAAGGACGATGTAAGCGAGGACGTACGAAAGATGGGTGCACAAGACTGGATGATGCACTCCAGAGACAGGAAAGAATGGCGAAGGAAGCTGGAGAAAGTCGAGACCCTACTATAAGGTATGGCCAATGATGATGACACACAATAATATATAATAACATAGATGTTAGAACACTTTCAAGTGTGCGCGATACTCAGTCTATCGTTCATGACTGGTTTTTGGAAAATAATTTAATACTAAATGCGAACAAAACTGAATCGATAACTTCTAGTTTGAGACAACACATATTAGATAAAATGATAACCACAGACTGTCTTAAATTTCTAGGTGTTCATCTAGATAGTAAATTAACATGAGAAAAACACACATGCCATTAATTTAATCCATAATCTTGTGAATTGTGTATCACAGATAATTTTATTAAAAGCGCATATTTTATATTTATAATTCTTAGTCTAGGGTTACTCTCCAGTTACTGCAGCTGCTTTTGTTGTTCAAAGAAAGACAGTAAGAGTGAAATTGTAGGTTTGAGTTTCAGGGAGAAGTGTAGATAATTCTTAAAAAAAAAGATTCCAACATTATATAGAATTCATATTTTGCAATGCACTCTTTATAACAAAGAACATGAATGAAAATATTACATTTTGATTTTGACGTGAATACGTCTTATATATTGTCAGAAGAGTAGAGGTGCATGAACGAAATTTCGATGAAACGAACTGATCTACTTCAGTCGTAAATCTAAACATGAAAATCAAACTTTCCCAAAACAAATTGTATATCGCTTTAAAGATAATAATGTAAGATTTGTGTTAAACCAGTTTCGTACCTTCCACTTGCTTCGACTGCTCCCAATGCGCATCGTAATTTACGCTTGGATTTCATCATCCAGTCACTTTCAAACAAGTAGTGTTGTGGGGCGAATGCGTTATCCAATTGCAATACATTTAATGTCAAACGATAGAAAAACTCTGAAATATTGTAATAAATAACCCTTAGTGACAATAAAATACGGTCTGCGAGATTTGTGTAGCGTTTTGAAAAAAAAAAGTTGTTTTTCAAAATGTGTTGCGATATATGTGTAATAAATAGAAAAATGAAGGAAACTTCGCAGTTTTTTTGTAAATAATGGGCACGTTTAGGGCATGCAACTGCTGAGAATAATCACTAAACCTTATTACTTTTTGATTCTAGTCAATTGTTGTGAGTTCGCTAACCGGTGTAAAGGATGTTGTAAAATGTCACTACAGTTGGGGTTATGTCAAAGAAAATCTTTAAGCTATCTAGTGAATATCGTAATGTTAAAACGGTTAAATAAGTTTTTGTTTGGTACAAGCGATTTTGATTGATTCATTTATTTTGAAATACTTTTGGAAGACGAAATTAATCTGCTTGATGAAAGAAAGTGAAGTTAAGTTTCACAGCTAACTACACTCATCGTGAATTTTACCGCTGACTAAAATATCCAACAGTTGACAATTGGCATATTTTCAGTTTTGTCGTTTAGGGAACCGCAGAATCCCTACATCAATACAACTTGCATACCTATGAAACTTGAAACCAATAATAAATCAAGTAAGCAGTTTTCAAAACTTCAAAGCAACAAAAATATAAATTAAAGATTCATAACTTAAGTTGCCTACAAATCCTTCAACCTATTACCCATACACATTAAAGAGATGAAGCCCATCAAAATTTTTTCAAGAGAATAAAAAAATTATATGTGATAATTATTTGCGAATTTTGAACATTTTATTCCAGTAAGGTTATGCAGTACCCTATTAATCAGTGTTACTAAAAATAGAATTAAAAATAAATATTTTATCTTATAACATAACAATAAAGGTCAAGTGTATAAGGCATTTGCAGTTATAATTAGGTTAGTATTTATAATTAGATTAGTAAGTAAATAGTAAAAGTAAATAGTACGTAAGTTGTTCTGTATTTCATTAGACTAGGCACGTTTTCAAAAAAGAACAATGCAAGAAGGATTTCATGTAACAATTGGGAAAACAACGTTTTTAAGGTATTTCGACCCCGCGGAATACGAATCTGCCTGTTGCAAAAGCGAAATTTAGACCGGAAGTCCGGTATCCAAGATGGCGACCAAAACTCTTTTGCCCTATATCTCCTTTTTTCGTTGGCTTAAAATAATGATCTAAACGTCTGCTTAGGGGTTTTATCGGATGCCAAACACACTGCAATGCTCAAAATTTACTTACCTTAAGTCTGGAGTGCATGGGTTCCAAGATGGCTGCCGAAACTTTGTTGCTCGGAAGTAAGCAAGCAAGCAAGGAAGATAAGAAAACGATCATTTAAAGTGTTCAAACATTGTCGAGAGCGGTGGCACAACTTGGTGCAAGTCAGTATATTTTTCTTGCACGTGCACATTGTACTCAGGCACTGGGATGAACAATTACAGGCTAGGATATCCGTACAGGCCTTTGGGGATGGGCTCAATGGTCATAAGGATGGTAATGAAGATTTTTCGGTATTAATGCAGCAGCCTCTTATTGGGAAACATGAAGCCTTGAGTGACCTGGCCAATCTTGTAACTCCCCTCTAAGCAGCAGCGCAGCGTGGACAAAAGTTCGAAAATCATCATCGAACACTTGCCTCGGGATCGGAACATCTTGATCGATGTCTCCTAAAGCAATATCAGCAGTCACTTTGGACAAAAACTTCCGGGGTATAAGGAGAGTTTGCCTTCCTGTGATGTCCTTGTTTAAGGGCTGGAAGAAAAGGAACGAGTCCTTAATGCTGTTCTGCAATTTTTCTTTAAAAGTTGACAAGCGCGATTCAAATGACTTCGGTATCTCAACGTCGATTGTCCTCGCCAGGTGAACGTATCTTTCCCAAATATCTGAGAGTGACAAAACGTTACCCAGTGAGGCTGAAACTTCCAGCTCTTTGCAAATTTTGATCATGGGTAAAATACTTTTGCCACACTCCTTCATCTGCATCTGTACCTTTTTCTGGCTCCTCTCTGCCTTCATTATACACAGACTGTGGTATTTTATCTCAGATGCTATCAAGCACGGCATACAATTGATGAGAACGAACAATTAGCGCCAAATTTGAAATTCTTATAAGATTCGTCCACTATTCCTCCCTTCCACTATTACACGCGCCTCCTCTACCTTCAGTAACACAATTTTGTTACCGAGCACCGGCTTGGTGGCGCAGTGCTTAAGGTAATAGGCTTGCGACCACGGGGTCCCGGGTTCGAATCCTAGCTAGGGTTTGGATGTGTAGTGGCGTTTTTCACGTGTCGCCGAGACGGTAGCAGTGGGCTAGACTGCGGTTGTGTGAGAGACAACACGGTCTAGTCGCTCTCCTCTCCTGAGTTCGAGTCTTAGCTGTGGCAGATGGCAATGTAGCAGGGAATGGGTGTTGTGATGTTGTCTATGTGTGTGTCCGTCCTGGTTGAATGGTAGAATAGCCATCGGCTAAACTCCGCCAGGACAATAAAATAAATAAGGCGTTTAAAAAAAAATTGTATTTTATTTCGGAAGGTGTAAAATATTATTTAAAAACACGTAACACACACAGTAGTACACATTCAACCACTAAAAACTATATATCTGACAGATTTTACACTCCTAATACAAGACGCACGGAGAGCACGTAAATACAACAAAGTTTCGACGGCCATTTTGGAACCCATTCACTCCAATCTTAAGGTAAGTAAATTTTGAGCCTTGCAATGTGTTTGACATCCGAAAAAAACCTCAAGCAGACGTTTAGATCATTATTTTAACCCAACGGACAAGGGAGATATAGGGCAAGAGAGTTTTGGTCGCCATCTTAGATACCAGACTTCCGGTTCAAATTTCGCTTTGGAAACAGGCAGATTCGTATTCCCTAAAAACGTTGTTTCCTCAACTGTTACATGAAATTCTTCTTACACTTTATAGAGATGGATTTCCTACTTATGGGCCTAGTCTACATACCTTGAGTGCAAAAATAAGAAAGCCAAAGATATGTAACATACGCTACATACTCATAACACCTACAAACATCTTCGATGTTTAAGTGCTACTTTAAGCCAATAATGCTTCAAAACTATGTTAATAACTTAGTTAAGTGCAATGTTTATGTAATTGTATATGTATTGTATGAACAATAAACAAAACAAGAACAACACTTTTAATTTTTTTGCTTAATTTTTATTTCAATCTAAAGCCAGATATTCTGCGCGTATTAACCGCAGCAGCCGAATACCCGACTGCATGGCCCGATCGACCGGATACAGTGGCAAGACCGGAAATCTGTTTCAACCTTAGTATATCCTAGTAGGTGTAATAAAACGCAAGACAAAATATCGAGTTCTAATATGATACACCTTCACATAGGAGTAAATATCCCTTGCAGTGCACTGCAGATTCCTGCAAATTACTGCGAGCAACGCCATATCCCCGTCTCGAGTCCCGTAATAGATATCCTGCAACGGTTATCCTGAAAGATTCCGTAGATCCTGCGGCGACCCCCAGTGTCGCAGCTCGTTAGCGATACCCTAGTAAAATGGTAAATTAGAGTCGTTATTTTGTCTGGTGCATTTTCGCACACACCACATCTGTATGGCCATCTTTGTTTCAGATGGTATAGCCAAGTATTTCGCGAGATTTCACGCTTTAACGCTCTCCCACTAGCGGCTCAGAGGATTATATCTAAGTGTTATGCTATACATATTTTAGAAATGTAAAGATTAAAAAAGCGTTAGTGGTGCTCGAGTGCAGTCCGTAAGTGCTGAATAATTAAAGCTGAATTGAAATAGTCTTTCAGGATATTATGCGGTATGCCGCCAAAGGAAAACATATAGTCTAAGAGCTGTGGCCACTTTTATTTACCAGGCAATGCTAAAAGCGCAGTGGAATTTTCTTGAAACCATTACAGGTGGGAAGTAGAAAAATTGAATCTTAAAACCTTTATACAAGTACATACTAGTATATGTGTAATAATAATAATAATAATAACAATGATAATAATAAATTATTTTCCCTTTTGACAGTACAGAATATCGTATAGGAATAGTCACATAAATCTTATGTATACATATGATATAAAATATACATTAAGATCGAAAGAATTCTGCTACTGAATAGTAACACTTATCTAATAAAAACATTTTTAATTTTCCTCTAAATGCATTGTCTCGCTAAACTTTATTTCATCCGGTAAGCGGTTGAATATTTTAGGTCCCATTGACCTGGGAGATTCACAAGTAATTTTAAGTCTGGCATAAGGCACATGGAACTCATTTTTCTGTCTAGTATCGACATTGTGGTATTCACTGTTTAAAACAAACTTATTCCTCTTTTTAAAAACATACCTACAAATTTCGAAAATATACAAACATGGCAAGCTAAAAATTCCAAATTCATTAAAAATACCTTTACAAGTGTGAGTGGCCGGTACGCCGGCGATACATCGCAAAATTCGTTTTTGCGTAATAAAAACATTTGCTGCTAGGGTGGATTGTCCCCAGAAACAGACACCATATCTCAAGCGTGTATCAACTTGGGCATAATATAAATTAATTAATTGTTCTCTATTGAGAAACGATCTAATATTTCTGAACAAATAAGTTATTGATGATATTTTAGATATCAGGACTTCACAGTGATATTTCCAGTTTAAGGTTTCATCCAGGTGTATGCCTAAATTTTTATACTTCCCTCATTCTCGATTTTGATAACATTTATATCAATATTTAAACTATTACATTTCTTTTGCCTGGTGTGAAATCTAATTAAGTAGGTGAGTTTTTTCTGCATTGAAATATAGAGAATTTTTAGAAAACCAATTATTCAAATTAGTCAATAAATTATTAGAATTATCTTCCAAAAGATTGTCCCTAGGATTAGATATTATAATAGATATATCGTCTGCATACATTGTAAAATGTACATTTGACGCCAAAGAGTCTATATCGTTAATATATAATAAAAACAAAACAGGGCCCAATATGGATCCCTGTGGAACACCCATATTTAGTTCTAAATATTCACAATCAACTCTGTAAACTGAATTTTGCGTTTTATGTCGTAAACTAACATACTGATTTCGTCCTTCCAGAAATGTGCTAACAAAACTTAATGCAAGACCCCTTATTCCGTAGGCAAACAGTTTAGATTTTAGTAAATCATGATTAACACAGTCGAATGCCCTGCTTAGATCACAAAATATCCCAACAGGCGATTCTCCTGCGTCGACAAATTCTAATATTTTATATAAAAATGAATGTATAGCCGTACTGGTTGACATACCACTAGTAAAGCCATGTTGATTCTCTGTAATTATTTTGTAAGTCTCTAAGAAATTTATCCAGATAACAGTATTCAAATATTTCAGAGAGACCAAAGGGCACAGTTACAGGCCTATAACTTTCCAAAATGTCTCTATCCTTCTTCTTAAAAATGGGTACCACTTTTCCAGTTTTCAAACTATTTGGAAATGTCCCTGATTCGAATGATAAATTGATTATATAAGTGAGTGGTCGAAGGACAAAATCTACCACTTTTTTTTATCAGAAAATAGGGAATATCATCAAAACCAGATGATTTTTTGGCCTTTAATTTGTTTGTTAATAAATGTAACATTTCATCAGTAGTAAACGGTTTTAAGAACATCTGAGACAAGTTAGCTAGAGTAGGGATATGCACATTATTACTGAACTTCGGGATTTGCTTGACTATGTTCTCTGGGGCTTGTAGATAGAAGTTATTAAAAAGTGAAGCAACTATTTTGGGATCGTCATGAACCACGCCTTCATCGTTTATATTAATGTTATTAAAGTGTTTATTTTTATTTGATATTTCCGCTATAACATCCCAAGCAGACCGTACAGGGTTGTCAGATTCTGTAATTTTATTTTGATAATAAGATTTTTTAGTTCTCTTTATCAACTATTTGTGGTTCTTTTTTGTATTTTTATAAATTTCGGACATATTAGAACACATTGTCTTTAGAACAAAAATATTTTTCAAATTTACGCTGGACTCTATCACCTCGGTATTTACCCATTTTTTTTTTTGAGAGATGTATTGATATAAAATTTTTTCAGAGGAAAATACAAATTAAAATAATATAAAAGGATGTCATTAAAAAAATATGAGAATGCATCATGAATATCAGAAATATTATAAAGATTTCCCCAAGTTTCATTTTGAATTGCTAGTGCAAAATTAGCAATTGAGTTTCTTTTAACAAATGTATTATTTGCATTTATTTTACGATTTTCAAAGTTAAGTTCAAAAAAAATAGTTCGGTGATCCGAAATAATATTATCAAATACACAACACACTTCTTCGTTTCTATAATTCACAAAAATATGATCAGTTGTGCTTAAGGTGGTATCTGTCACTCGGGTAGGCCACTTTACAACGCTACTCAAATTAAAACAGGACAGAACATTACACAAAGTAATGTATGTATGTATACTGTTTTTCAGTCTCTATTCTTATATTATTTATTAAGTAGTTTTTAATTTGTATTTTGGACTTATAGTACATTACCTAGAGGTAAAAAAAATGTATAAATTCGGAATAATTTAATATCGATTTCATATGTAATGATAATGTTTATCATGGGTTATGATTGTAGTAATAAGTATCGTCTTCAGCTTCTATATAGTTCGGTTGCTTGCTCTTACCTTCAAAGGGTGAAAACCACCCTTAAATTTAAATATTCAATATTTAAAAAAAGTATTACTAATTTATTTTTAAAACGTAGAATCTAGTACAATACCTAGAGGTAAAAAATATGTAAAATTTCGGAATAATTTCATATGTAATGATATTTTTTTTTCATAGGTTATTATTGTAGTAAAATTATCGTCTTCAGTTTCTATATGATCCGGATACTTGTTCTTACCCTTGAGGGGTGAAAACCACACTCCTGAATTTAAATATTCAGTATTTGAGAAACTATTACTAATTTATTTTTGAAACCTAGGATAGTTATGTTTTTGGGAAAAAACGTATCCAAATGCAGAAATGAAATTTGTTAAACAAAAAATGCATCAAAGCATGCGATTTTGTTCACAAATATGTCACCTATACTCTCCTCTGACGGCCGTATTCTTTTAGAATGCTGAAATTCCAAGGAAAAAACCAACGTAAAGGTATAAAAATAACAGTATTACACCTTTAACGGTCAATTTTGTACTATCACTCAAATAATGAAATGCTTTGCCTTACTGTGTTACAGTTTAGTGAGTGGACTATAAACGTATTAGCCTCTGACAGTAAAATAATGACAGTCCAAGTCCATCATCCAAATACTGCTGGTTATACTTCTGATATATTGTCAGCAAATCTATTGTGTCTTTTATTATTTTGAGAGCTGAAAAATTGCAGTAGTGATATATGGCATGTATAGTTCATTCGAAAGGCATTTAAACATTCAAAATATGTAGAAATATGTGGAAATCTGACAGAAAATTATCTGCAAAAAAAGCTCCGTCATCATTTACAAAAGTTTGTAACATTTTTCCGCCATTTCAAAAGTGAAAAGTGGACGATTCAGGATTGTCAAATCTAGCAGAATCTTAAGATCAGTTGTTTCTGCAACATTGCAAGACGAGTCATCTGGACTTTATGAGGAAAAGTCCCTTTTCCGTGGAAAAATCACGAAAAAATTCGCGGATCGAGAAGAAAATCTAGTGAAATGTGAAAAGATTCAAGCAGAAAAGGCTATTAAAGAAGCCTTACAAATCCTTAATTGGCATAATCGCTTCTGCAAGAATGATGGTAATGCACTGCTTCTGCTATAAAAATCAACACGTCAGTTTTTTTTACCACCAAGTTGGTATTGTGAGGGATTTGTACGGCTTCTTTGATAGTTTGTTCCCATTCGATTCTCGGTCTTCTCGGTGAGCTGTATCAGGAAGTTGTCCCGCCATATACGAATTATGAACACGTATGAAAACACGGTAGTCAGGATATCGTTTCCGATTATGATAGTGGTTTCGATACTCGGTCGCGGCTTGGGAAGCATTGCCATAGATAATGTGCATTTCTGCATATTCACATTGAGTGTAAGATATAATCACAGGCAACAACAAAGTTAATAAACGTACTAACTACCAGAAAGGTGGTGAGAGTCACTGAATATTGTGATTGATATACAGTGACAGTCACAAGTCGAATAACAAGCAATAAAACAGTATTTTAAACATTAGTCTTAAAATTTACTTTGTCATAAAAACTTACCTTACTTGTAAAAAACGGAAATAAAAAAATTGTTAATAAGAAGTGTATGAATTATACCTTGTTAGAATCTACATAAATTGCACTAGTATTCGTTATTACGGGAAATATTTTTATAGTTATTTCTTTTAAACGAGGATTATTTTAAAATTCAAATAATTTTTGATGAACCCAACAGTGATCGTAACATATTTTATTATAATTGACAATTGCTAACTATACTTCATAAAAATGCCTCCATCAGAAAGGTACAACCTTCAGTAACCTATTTAAAAAAAAAGAGCAAAAAAAACTTACAGTTTTTTTGTACCACTTTCTTACTAAACGTACTAGGCGATTTCGAACAAAAATACAAAAGTTGAAATAACTTTTGAACCATCAAAAATAGGATAACAGCAAAATGTGGTTATTTTGATTGGAATGACCTCATCTATCATCCCTCTTCGTTTTATCCATGACTTATGGGACACCCTGTATATATTTCTGAGCTCTGACACAGAAAAATTATAAACAAAATAACTTAAAAAAATAATTATAAAAAAAAACAATCAATTGAGGTTTAAACAGAACAAAAAGTAAATGCATGGTCTTTACATGAATGTTCATTCATCACAATATCATCTCAGCGCTCCAGAATTTATTGGTAAGAAGTTGCGACAATGAGAACGCACTAATATTAGCAAGACGTAAAGATATCAAGGAAATTCTAGTAGACTTTTGGCACTTTCGAGGTAAACAGAAGTGACCTAGAGCTCTTAGACTAATGCCTTTAGATCTTATCGGGCCAGATGCAAACTAATTTTAATAAATTAGAATTCCATTTTCATGTTTTTCCAAATAAAGAATATTTTTAAATAATTATATTCAACAAATGGCGTACCCAGAGGCCGAGGGTCGGATGTTTTTATATGGGTCAGGTCTTTATAGTAAATTTTACAGCAGGGCACCTCCAATAATAGAAGCGCGCGTGTTTTTTCGTCGGAAGTTGTTGAGGAAAGTTGGTGGCGGAGTTTCTTTATTACCGCGCAATGTACAGGAAAACGGAGGTGTCAACCTTGCACTTTTATTGTCATTCCTTAAGGTCATTTTAATCCTCAACATTTTACTCTACATTAATGATAAGGTTTATTTACCAAAATAATAATGTAATAATGAAATATATATTGCATTATTACATTACAATAAACCTTAAAAAAACTCGTATGTAAATGAAATGCAGGGCTTATATTGTTAGTTATATGTATTTGATTTAATTAAATAGTTAAATTATAATGAGGCAAAAATTTTTTTCATCGAAGAAAAAAAATGTTGTGTGAGCAGAAATCCATTTTGAATAGAAAATGTCTGTGCATACAACATTTGGCAAGATTAAGAGCAATCTAAACAGGCTAAACACAAAAAATGCCGTACAAGGTACAACAAGACTATAATTCAGCGGGTCAAGAAAACCAAAAGCAAATTTGAAAATAAATTAGTGGTGGAACCAAGTAGCACAAAAAGCACATCAAGGGCTCTATAACCACAAAAGTTTGTTTCTCCTGCAATAAACCCGCAACAGATAAGGAGACCCTGCATGATGTCACAACTTTGAAAATCGAGAAGCGTATTCGCGATGAAGTAGCAATTCTTGAACGACAGGATTTGTTGGTCAAACTGGCCATAAGAGATCTGGCCGCCCAAGAAGCATCATATCACAAGAATTATCTTTCGAACTTCTATAACCAAGTTCGATCAAATAAGAGGAATATGAAAGGTGTTGGTACAGGTTTCTTAAATCTTGCATTTGCTGACCTTTTTTCAATTAATTAGTATTTTATTTTGAATGGTGCGACGAAAATTAAAAATTATTTATGATTTCAAAGTTATCTCGACTTGATACAATCATTTTTAAAAGTTTTCGTTGCATAATTCAAAATAATAACACTAATTTATTGAAAAAAGGCAGTTCCAACAAAGTAAATTTATATTCATCTTTGACAAAGAAGCATAATAATGCATTCTAAATAACTTTTCTTAATGATATGCTTTCATATCTTGAAAAGTTAAGGTAGTTTATTGGTTTGTATTTTTATAAATTTTCTTAACACCCTGTATAATACCGATTCATCTCATTGTTTATTTATTATAGTTTTACACCAACCAGGACTGAATTCCCAAATGCCATTCCAATATTTTAAAATGTTTTGTCCATTGCACCTTTTGTTCGAGCTATCCTGCGACACAGTGTATAT
Organism: Rutpela maculata; assembly: GCA_936432065.2. Lineage (NCBI taxonomy): Eukaryota > Metazoa > Arthropoda > Insecta > Coleoptera > Cerambycidae > Rutpela > Rutpela maculata. The sequence goes on along the minus strand of OW386285.2, from coordinate 35,992,719 downwards.
ATAAATGGTTGCCAAAAATTCCCAAATTCCTTGAATCCCTAAACCTCCACTTGGACACCTAAATTACCTTCCAGTGTCAACCGATGATGTATGTAGTAAAATTACGCTTGTTTGGGCCGCCATTTTGAATTCCACTCAATTTTGAGGGAAACAATCATTTCTCAACGTGTTTCCACGGCTACATTGAAGGATATACACGAAAGCTACAAGTATGCCAAATTTCATGCTTTCTTCCAGAAGAGACCGTATATTTTAGAAAGGAGCCGTACTAAGAGAGGTTTCATTTAAAAAAAAATAGGAATTTTGTATTGTAATAAAAACGGTTGAAATGTTAAGTTGCCGGCAGCTTATTCGGGCGCCGATACCGGAAGTTCATGCGAGCGCGGTAGTCGACAGCGGACGCACTGCCAAAAAAATTACAATTTTTTCGCGATTTTTTTTTCTTTAATCGCATAAAATTAACTATTATCTAATACTTAAATGAAGCATGTTATACATAAAACGCGATTAGCGTCAAAGTTACGAAGCACTACACGCATGACACGTCCAAACGCGTTAAACAGTAATTGCGCAAATCATGCTATTACATGTTTGCTTCTAAAATGTATCTTACCCCGTTAAAATTGTTGCCATTGTAATAGTCCAAGAGCTAGCAACGGATTTCATTACACCATAGAGAATAGGGCTAGAACATTCCTAATCTGCCCCTTGTAGCGTAACAATAAGATAATCGGAAGTGTGGCAACCGTCCGAGGGTGGCTTTTGCGCCCCTGGATTTTTAAATGGATAAAAAAAATCGCCAGACCGGCGGGTGGGTGGAAAGTGGGCGCAAGAGGGGGCTGAAGTGGCGCACAAAACTGCACTATTTACAGTAAAATAATCAGGTTTGATTGATTATTCTAAAATACATCATCCCGATGCCAGACTGAAATTCCGGTGCAAACACCCCGCCATACCCACAAAACCTCCTCCGTGAGTGCGAGTGGGACCATCATTTACTGATCATGATAAGATTTTCATTTATTGATTGTAAGAAATGCCAACGATAGATCACATGGAGAAGTGTGAAGATAGGCTGTAACAAGGCATGAACATTACAATATTAAAAAATATATATAATTTTTAATACACTCACTAATACACTCACAAAATTCAAAGGTGACGAAGTAAAAATATAGTTAGTTCTACTATATAAATAGCTGCTCCTATTATTATTATTTATTTAGTCGTATTATGTTTATTGTCATTTTAGCTATAAAATATAGTTGTCCCCTCAGAGTCAACCATAAATTTAGTGGAAGCATTATACTCTTCGCCGATTTACTGAGCTTTTTATATAATTGTTACACATTCTATAGGATACTCTTCGCAGTTTTCTTGTAAATAATTTTAGTTTTTGGACATTCTAAATTTTGTGATACCAACTTTGTGAAAAAAAAATATATGAAAAAAAAAATGAAAACAACCCTGTCGAACACAAGACCTTTGGATTGCCAGACAATTTCAATTCAATTCAATAATACTTATTAATAATTAAGGTTACAATTATGCGCCTCACCGGATTCCGGTCCGCAGCCAGCCGCATAACCATGGCGCGCAGCGTCGTAGTGAATGTGCGGCTGGGCGGAGCGTGTCCGGTTCAGCTGGAACGACATATGAGGTGAGATGTTAGAGCTCCTGTCCTGACGCAGCAGGACTTAAAACTAAATTTGAACAATTATAGTGAGAGAGGAAACACTTTTAAAAACTTAAGATTAACATTGGCGGTTTTTCGTTGCGGCGCACTTTACGAAGCACTGCACTAATTACGTTTTCGTTACTGGTACGGGCAAAACTCAACGAAAAAACCCGTCCTTCATCCGGTGGCAGACTCTCCGGAAAGGTAGGGTGGAAGGAAAGTTGTGGTTTAAGGATTGCCGGACAAAGCTTTAGCCATTTGACCATCATTTGTGGGGATGTATTTTAGAATAATCAATAAAACCCAACCTGATTATTTTACTGTAAATAGTGCTGTTTGGTGCGCCACTTCATCCCCCTCTTGTACCCACTTTCCACTCACCCTCCGGTTTGGCGATTTTTTTGTTCACTTGAAACATTTTCAACTTTAATATCCCAAATAGACCAATGAAATAAGGTAAAAAAAGGCCATCTGCGGAGTGAGGCCGAACAAGCTGAATTTTTGCAGTGACCTTCGTTTTGATGTTCCAATGAAGCACAAAAAAATCTCATATGCCTACCCTTGTGCGTCTTGAGATATCGAATGTCAAAGGTCATGAAAATTCGCGAAAATCTCGCTTCCAGTGCATCTGACGTCATAAGGACTATACTGCAGAGCTATAACTATAAAAGCACTTTTCTTAATCTGTTAGACTAGATAATTAAATTCCCATTATTGAAACCGTTAAAAATTTGTTTATTTATAAAAAAATATATAATAAATAATTAATAACAAAACAATGTATTATTTTCACACAACTTTTGTAATGAAATGCAAAGCTTCTATATATTATAATGCAAATAAAAAACATTTCTTTATTCTAGAATGCTTATTGAACAACTACAAGCTGCCAACATCGCTACAAAACAAGCCAAGGATGATGCAGATGTTCTAATCATCGAAACATCCATGGAAGTATCGGAAAAAGAAAGAACTGCCATCATCATTGGAGAAGACATTGATTTGCTTGTTCTCTTAATAAGACGAACTCAGTCACATCACCGACAAATTTTCTTAAAGAAAATTGGCAAAGGGACTACATCAACACTAATTTATTCGTCTAAAAGTCTCGACAAATATCGTCTTTGCAAAGAACATATTTTGTTTTTGCATGCCCTCACTGGATGCGACACTACATCGGCACTATTCAACAAAGGAAAACTTAATGTTATGACAATGTTTGAGAAACATCCCGATTTGACTCACTCGGCTCAAATATTTCAAGCAGAAAACTGCCCGCCAGATACAGTATTTCAGAACGGAAAGCGTTTTCTGTTAGCTATGTATGGTGCTCCAAAAGATGAAGTGAACCTTGACAAATTTAGATACACCCAATTCATTAGGGCTACACGACTTAATAGACCTGTTAAATTGTCATCCCTTCCATCTACCAGTGAAGCAGCTCGACAGCATATTTATCGGGTCTACTACCAAGTACAGATTTGGCTAGGGAAAAATCTACAACCCGAAGAATGGGGTTGGGATTTAAAAAACGACATATTACAGCCGAAAACAACACTACTGCCACCTGCTCCAGACGAACTATTAAATACAATATTCTGTAATTGTAAAAAGGTGGTGCGCAGTGCGGGTGTAGAAAAGTCGGGCTGCCATGCTCCAAAGTTTGTGGTCAGTGTCACGGACAGGCATGCCTGAACCCGTCAACAGAGTTGCAAAACATCGAAGACTTCAGTGACCTTGAGCCTGAAGAGGTTTTGCCAACAGACATAGAGTCAACAGATATAGAGGAAGCGTCTGACGAAGATAATGTGTTGATCGAGGTGCTAGTGGAACCCGACGAAGACGAGGAGGAAGGCAAGGAAACATAAGGCGTGGTGTGGAAAAGAATGTATTTTTTGTTATTAATTATTTATTATATATTTTTTATAAATAAACAAATTTTTAACGGCTTTAATAATGGGAATTTAATTTTCCAGTCTAACAGATTAAGAAAAGTGCTCTTATATTTATAGCTCTGCAGTATAATACAGTATTACCTATTACGAATGCGCGCTCCCGCTTTATCATACCATATCTCGAAAACGGTTGGTCGTACGAAAAAAATGTATATGAACAATTTTGTAGAGAATACTATTTTACGTAAGTTTTATTATGAGTTCTTATGACGTCAGATGCACTGGAAGCGAGATTTTCGCGAAAAACCGATCTTCATGACCTTTGACCTTATCTCAAGACGCACAAGGGTAGGCATATGAGATTTTTTTGTGCTTCATTACAACATCAAAACGAAAGTCTCTGCAAAAATTCAGCTTGTTCAGCCTCATTCCGCAGAGGAAGTTTTATTTCTCTGGACTAGACTGATATAATAATGTAATTTTATTAATGTTGATTCACCCTTTAAAAACCCAGGCAAAAGCCACCCCCGGATGATTGCCAGACTTACGATTATCTTATTGTTATGCTACAAGGGACAGATTATGAAAGTTCTAGCCTGATTAAAAATGACGTAACAAAATCGTTGCTAGCTCTTGGACTATAAAGTAGTGTATCTTAATGGACAGTCAGGTGCGATACGTTGATACGTTTAACAATAGTTGTAATTTATCAATTATCTATTTCAGTTTTATTACTTTATTACTATTATTATTGAATTTATCTGTCAACAGTTAACAAGACACACTGAGTATCAATATGGTTTATTATGGCTTTATGGTAATCTAAAAATAATGTTATACTCTGTCTCCTGACATTTATAAAACCGTATCATACTAACGCAAATATGTTTTGGCTGATTCTGGATTCGAGAATATGGGTAGGATTGCTTGAAAGGGGGCATATATTACGGTGTTTCCATATAGAGAGAAAAAGACATTTTTCAACGTATACTTCTGAATAGCACGCGCTCTTGAAGACGAATAGAGAACTTCAAAGCAGACAAATTCATTACAAAAAAAAGTCAATTTGCATAATATGCAACTGCTACAATATACAAATAAAAAGTAATAGACGTTCTACCAGTTATTACATGCATTACATCATATTTGTTTGTGTTATTCGTGTTAATAATTTTAAAACAATGCATTTTGGTTGGTCAACTTCGAATATAACCTAAAATCTATTACCTACATAATTTCATATTCAAAGACGCAAACTTTTATTTAACGATCTTATTTATAAATTAACTTCCTAGATAAAACAAAACAATAATTTCATTTTCTTTTGTTTAATTATCAGCAATAGTATAAATTAGTTACCAATTGTAAAGGCGTATTTTGATAAAATTTAATTTGGAACAAATTTTACTTCTGTAATTTTTCTATAAAATCAATAGAAAAGTAGTTATTTAGGAAAATTTATCTTTCACCCCTAAAAGAGGGAAGGAAAAAACGAGTACAAGGAGATGTTTCTGTAGATTAATTTGGACTCAAATTTTTACGTCGAAAAAACTACTCCGTTAATTAATGTCTAAGTTTGGTTATTACTTCCACATCCAGTGGAAGTATAGTAACGACAAAAAAAACTTTTTTAATTTTTATTGTTCAAATAGGCTTAGAATATCATGAAACGTCGAGTGAAACATCGAGATTTTAAGTTTGAGCGAAAAAAAAATCTGTGTCTGTCTGTAACTTTTTTTTCTGTGCGCACGTTTACTCTGGAACCGAAGATATTGACTTGAAATTTGGTACGCATATGTACTTTAACGAGATCTGGAACCAGACTATATTTTCATCTTGTTCCGTCGAAAGGTTGGGGGGTAAATTGGGGTAAATTTGGGGTAAATAGGTAAATCAAGCAGGAAAAGAGTTCATAAAATTTGTATTTAGTATATACAAAAGAAGCTAAGGTCTCAAAAAAATTTTTGGCATTAGCCACCCCTATTACCACCCCCACTTCATTATTAAAGGGGATGAAAAAAAATTGTGATTTAGTGTGTGTACAAGGACCAGAAACCTCAAAATGTTTTTTTACCTTATCCACCCCCACTACCCCCCCCCCCCCCCGTTTTATGGGTTTTTGGGGTAGAGGATTTCATATATTATTAAAGTTCCATAAACAACTATTTCCACATACAATATTTTTTCGTGACTTGGATAGAAAATCTGGATGTGGAAGTAGTGATTCCTTGGGCAGCGTTTTTCTTAAGTTAATTTCAGTAGACTAATTTTCTTATTCCATATAATTACTATTTCTTTAATATAATTCGATTTTTCTATTAGAGTAAGTTTTTTGAAATAAGTAAATAATTGTTCCACCAGAATAAAATGAAGTGACATTCGTTAGAATTGCCTTTAACTGCTTATATGCTGTTGTAGCTGCTTTACACTCTCGACCCTCTCTCTAGAATCCACAAACCGCAAAGTAAAACTTAACAAATAGGCCCTTCTACCCAAAGAGTGGGAAATAAATTGTGCTCATCTTGAACGCATACTAGTGTCACTGTCGCCCACAAATTCTCTTGGAAGCTTTCAGGACTATTTACAAAAAAATTCTAGTAGATATAATCATCATTATTCCACTATTTATAATATTTCCTCACGTTTGTTCAACAGCTAAACAATTTATTAGAAATTAAAATAATAATTACATGCATTCTTCTTCAGCAATATATTAAAAAAATTTAAACTATTCATATTACTATACTTTTATATATTATTAATAATTTTATTTATTACCTACACATACAGCATATAGAATTGATACATTTATATGGGAATGATGACAGTAAAAATAAACTGCTGGCCAATTAAAACGGACCAAGGGAATTTTTAGGTTGAATTTAATGGTGGCGGTGCAGTGTTTAATAAGATGATTTCGTAATTAGACAATTTCTCCTATATCCCTGAGCCGATTGAAAAAATTCTTTGGTAGGTTTTTAGAGAAAACTAAAGGATTAAAATCAGGTCATCAAGGAGTCCAAGTTAGTAAACAAGTTATTATTGAAAAACCACTTTTTCCACCCTGTCTTCAGGAATGAATATATCAGATGAGGTACATCCTACCGAAAAAAGTTATATTAACGTATGATGTTATTTTCACCTAAAATTTATGCTCCCGAGAAATTACCCACGTGTTCTGGGACACCCTATATATAATTGTATAATAATGTGTGTTCACAAGATATATGAGTGTATGTATGTGTGTAGATCTGTGTTAGTAAATGTATTGACATGCATAATTATTTTCTCAATGTAGTATGTAATTTACATTTTGTTTGCTATGTTTTTATTTAACACCATAAATATAGTCTATTTTCATGTAAATAGTTTTAAAATATATAGCTAATTGTGTACTGCACTTTTTCTTTAGTTAGTTGTCATTCCTATCCTGTAAGTAGTCAATTGAATAGTTGCATTAAATAAATTAACAAAAATAGATAATTCAAAGCATTCCATTTGTTCCATATAGTATGGTATAGCAACTACTTTGTATTGACAAGACACAAATCCCATTTACAGACAGATTCTTGTTAGAGACGATCTAAAAGAGGGTCGATGTACATGGAACTTGTCTAATATACTGCCTAATACCTAAAATAGTATAAGCTCAGCATAAATTTACTGTGAATATATTAACCCAACATCGGTACACCAGGGTTTATTCGGCCCCGATCCTTGTTGTTTTTCAAACAACTTGCCCACATCACTACAACTCACCGTTTGTCACCTCATGCAAATTTGCTTGAGACTACTAGCAAACATAACATTTGCCTGTGGGCAATTGATACATTAATATTATAAACAGGATGATTAATTGATTCGGGGACAAGTGGCACTCGATGATTCCAGGTGATATTTAGTGCAAAAATTCAAATATGCATAATGTGTCCTAAAACAGATTTCTTGCGAAAGATTAAGTGCTTCAAATGTATATTGACATGATTATTTATTGACAAATACGAAAGTGATACCACTATTTAAAAAAGAAGATAAAATAAATACTGAAAACTGTCGTCCAATATCATTGCTGTATGTTGTGTCAAAAGTATTTATAAATACATGTATTTAAGCAATTAAACCACTTTATGTTTATTCATACATAGTAAAATCAAGGTTTTATAAAAGGAAAAAATGCTCGGTCAGCTATACTAGATTTTCTTAGAAAATTATACAAAAGCCTCCATATAAATCATGCACGAATGAGCCTTTTCATTGACCTGAGCAAGGTTCTCGATTTACAGTCCTGTTTGCTCCGAGAAAAATTTATGGTTTACGGTTTTAGAGGCCAAGTAAATGAATGAATATCTTTATATTTATCTGATCGAAATCAAGCAGTGGAGATAAATGAGGCTAGATCTGAGAAATTAAATATCAAAATATAGGTGTACTTCACAGGCCTATATTGGGGCCGCTATTATTTTTAATATTTACGAATGATTTATCAGAACTGATCCCTCACAATAATCTGACATTGTTTGTTGATGACTGTATACTAGGGTGGGCTGAAAAACACGAAAATTTGAATTTGCAGATGGCCTAGTTTCTAATTTATTACTATGTATCTAAAACTAATTCGGGTAAATTTTTAGCCAAATCGGTGAATATCTAGCCGCGCCCCCACGATCTTGATAGTGAAAGAAAGGGCCACTGTTTCGATTTTTAACATTTTTTAAATTGACATTTGAAATTTTTTTTTGACTCATTATTAATGTCTAAACGCGTGTAGCAAAAGTTTTCCGTATAAAATATTTTTCAGTTCCAAGGAAATTAGAAATTTTATACAGAAAACCTCATTTTCGTCGAATTCTACGTTTTAGTGACAAATTTCTAATTTCCCTGGATCTGAAAAATATTTTATTCGGGAAACTTTTGCTACGCGCGTTTAGACATTAATGAGTTAAAAAAAAATTTCAAACGTCAATTTAAAAAATGTTAAAAATCGAAAAATTGGCCCTTTCTTTCATTTTCAAGACCACGGGGGCGCGGCTAGATATTCACCGATTTGGCTAAAAATTTACCCGAATTGTTTTAGATACATAGTAATAAATTAGTAACTAGGCCATCTGCAAATTCAAATTTTCGTGTTTTTCAGCCCACCCTACTGTACACTGCACTGTACTGATCTGATAAAGAAAAATGTTGTACAAGAAATGTAAATTATGATTAATAATTTTATGACATGGTTTAAAGCCAATAAATTGTATTTAAATGCATCTAAAACTGTGTTCATTAATTTTACACCCTAAAGCTACACAATCGACAAAAATTATTTATTAAAAATGGAGCATAAACCAGATGAACTCAAAAAAAACCTTTAGGTGTTTATATTGATAGTACACTAAGTTAGAAAGGTCGTATTGAAAATTTTTGGAAAAAATTATGTTCGCATTATTTTGATTTTTATAGATTATAGATTCAATATTCAAAAATTCAAAATTCTTTATTCTCAAAGACAAACATTTGTATAAGAAACGTCACAATTTCAGACTTAACTGTTAAAACAAAACAAACAAGAAAGGTATGCAAAACATTGAAGCACTATATGTATGCACATACATATGTCACAAATATATTACACCAAAAAAAATGCTAGTGAGGTGTTCAATCAATTAAAATGCTCCGCAGTATTGTATAGCCATTTTCAAGCAAAAATGTCTTAAGTTCTTTTTTAATATATTTTCCTTGTTTATGGATTTTATGGTATTTGAAAGGCAATTAAATATTTTGGCACCTATACGTCTGGGAGCTTTAAAGGTGATATTTACTCTAGAAAATGGTCTATGTAAATTATTTTTTTGCGAGTATTTACCTGATGAAGTACTATTAGTCAAAAACTTATCTTTATTTTTGAAGACAAATAAACAAATTTCGAAAATATATAAACTATATAATGTTAGTATTTTAAAAATTTTTAAATATCTTTACATGTGATAGTGCTGGGTACGCCAGCGATACACTACAAAATTCGTTGCTGCGCAACAAATACGCCATGTGAGAGGGCTGAGTCCCGCCAAAAGCAGATACCATATCTCAGGCGACTTTCTACCTGAGCATAGTAAAATATGATTAGTTGACGTTCTGTAAAAATGGGTCTTAGATTTGTAAATAAAAAATAAATGGAGGATAGTTTGAAGACAGGAATTTACATTGTGCTTTCTAATTTAGGCATGGTTCAATGTGCAGCCTTAAAAATTTAAGGTTATTGTTGTCTTTCGCTTGAATATAAAATGTGTCTTTGTTATTGACCGATAAACTGATGTTAGAAATCTTTTTTATGTGAAAGGTAAGATGAGGAATAATTTTCTAAGGTTCCTCAAGTCATTTTAACAAAATTAATATATTGCAAAAAAATTGTAAGGAATATCGTTTGAGCTTCAAAATACCAATCATATCGTCCTGTTTTTATAAAATTGCAGCTTTTACCTCTTCTATATATGTTACAAATATTATACGCTAAGTCTAATGAACACAACAAATTTCTTAGAAATCAAGATTTCCACTATTACAATACAAGAAATAATACAGAAATAACAATACCCGCTCACAATAGTGCTTTAAAAAAACATTAATTATACAGTTATTGAATATTATAGTAAGTTGCCTTCCACAATTAAAGATGTTAAAAACTGAAAAACATTGAAAGATAAGTTACAGTCTTGTTATGGACAAAATTTTATACACTAGCAGAATATTTGGAATATCAAATTTTCTTGTTTGGTATTTAATTTTTATGATAATTCTAAATAGGGTCTGTACTGCGATGTATCATTTTTTTACCACCCGTTTTGTTTTGACTTGTCCTATATTATGTGCTGTGGTCTAATGGTTAATAAAGCTTATTTACTTACTTACCAACAAGTTTAATAATTAGGGTCATTTAGTGATATGGCAGTTTCCTACTTTTTCTTCCTCATTTTAAAGTATAACAAACCAATAGCCTCAGAAAAAAAATTCAGCTCAATTGAATCAATAGCCACAGAGATATTCGCATTTGAATAGAAACACGCTCGGCCGGCCAACAGTACGTAGAGTGACGTCACTTGGCGTGCGCCGATACCTATATTAGAGCAGCGATTTCGTAAGTCTATCGTGTCATTTTTTTTGGCGTAAAACCAGGTCAAACATCTTAGGTTCCTTTGAGTATGTCACCGGACATATGAAATCATATTTTACGACATTTTTTCGTGGTCTCGAACTTTTTAAATCAATAAAAAGTGAAAAAAATGTATTTTTAAATAAAATTGTTTTTTTTTGTTTCCACCATATCTTTAAGGTACCGAAATTTGTTTTGCGTCAAATTAAAGCACACACTGTAGCGCTTTTACTAATATAAACGGTTTGGGCAAAATTCGCAGTTTCATTTCTCTAAAAATCAGATAAATTAAAAATACATATTTTATGTATTGAAATCTTCATCAATCGATAAACTTTTCTATTTTTGAAAATATTTACGTGCATGCAGCGAAGAAAATAAAGCCTAATAATCACAAAAGTCTTTGAAACAATATATTTTTTCCTAAAATGTACCGTGTGGCAACAGCGATTTTTTTTATCAGTGCTAAATGCGACATTGGGACGCAATTAATACACCTCGCATGCAGGATTGGTCAGATTAGTCGCGTAGAAGTGGCGGTTGTCGAAAATCATTAAGTATTCATTGTTCGGATAAAAATTGTGACAATCGAAAATGTGCTTGTTTTAAGGAAGGCCTAAAATGTTGCAACGAGTGCGAATGTCGTTCCTGTAACAAAATTATTAAAGATTTCGAGGCAGATATGAACGAATTAGAATGCTATTAATGTAGGGCCTACATGAACTACATACTACATATTTATCTATCCAAATAGAAAATTTATTTCAACAATAAAACTCATTTTATGCGTACGTTTTTACTTTAATTCATTTAAAAATGTCTAATAAACTTACCAATTAGGCGGGTAGTTAATAACACTGATTGATATTTATAGATTAGGTATTTATATCTACCTACCTGTCTTTTTATTATTAAAAGGAGACTATTTTATATTTATTGTACAATTTCTTAATATTAACAACATTATGATCAATACTACTGTACAATATATGAAATATTGAACAATAATATTGATCCCCTAGATGCTTTTGATCACTACTGGTATTGTATCTATTGATATATATATATAACTACCCGACCGGGATCGTCAGATCGTTGCAGTCGGCAGGCCAGCCGAGCGCGCAAGAATATGACTTTGGCCCGTTAAAAAAAATCGCTGACTCAATACTATGAACGGGACATGAAAAATTTTTATCCTAAAAACTTTTTTCAACTATTGGCTTCAATTTGTACGCATCATGTATATAGAAATTTTCATAAATAAATTTTTTTCTCGATTGTCTAAAATTACGCTACTGAAAATAACAAGTTTGAGTTTCTTATTATTTTTCCAACTTAAAAAAAATAAATCGGGTTCACGTGGGACGTTGTTCGAAGCGCTATTGTGTCTACTTTAATCTGAAAAAAAATAGCTTGATAGCACAAATATTTGCAGAGATATAGCGGTGGAGACGTTAAAAAACCTATTTCATTAAAAATCTATTTTTTTGAGTTTTTCCGAAATAAAAAAGTGCTCGACCACCAAAAAATGATTTCGTGTACACGATTATCTTACTAAAGAATCCCACTAAGTCTGGTTTGGTTCTACGCCGGTTTTTTTTCTCGAAAACTAAGCGACTTTACTTCCAGATTTTACTCTACTAACTTGCATTCACAGCCGTGTTCACTGGGCGGTTCAGCCATCTGACGTCACAACTCGTCTACATGGTTATCCCGAGCGTTTTTAAGCGCGCCGACTTTAATAATTTTTATATACATGAAGGCGGCGTCAGTAAATTCTAATTAACTATTCGGCTATTAGTAGATAGATAGATAGATATAGATAGATAATTTATTGCCCAAGTTACATATACATGTTTAAGGTTGTCAGTGGTTATAATGCTAGTATCTAAGGTATAAATGAGTGTATGAGTGTATAATAACAACACAATAAAAAAAAGTACATAAGTTTGTAAAAATAAACCTACACAATACATATATATATACATATATACATATATATATATATATATATATATATATATATATATACATATATACATACATACATATATATACAAATTTACCACAAAGAAAACACAGAAATATCACATCTTATAATTAAATTGAAGAATTTAACTGAAAGTCATAACTGAGAAATTCAGCAGTACTATAAAAAGGATGTGCAATTAATATTTTCTTAAGAGATGAGTTTAATGCCCTGATCGACTTATCCTTCAAATAATGTGGTAGCTTGTTATATAATTTTATAGCTAAGTAGTTAATAGGTTGTTGAGTCCTACATAAGCGGTGATAGGGTATGGTTACATCGTCCTTATTTCTCGTATTATAATTATGATAGGTAGAGTTTGTAGGGAGGGAGTTATTTTCTTTAATATACATTATACAATGCAGTATAAATACACCAGGTAGTGTTATAATATTAAAATGTTTGAATAAGGGTCTACAATGTTCCCTATTGCCTGCAGAGGCCAATATTCTAATCATTCTCTTTTGTATCTTAAAGATTCTGTCAAATTCTGTAGAGTCTCCCCAAATTAAAATGCCATAGCTAATTAAGCTGTAGAAGTTACTATAATAAAAGGTGATAGCTGTTTCGAGGGTAGTTAATTCGATAAGTTTCCTCGTTTGGTAAAGTACCTTATTTAATTTTTTGGCTAAATAATCGATATGAGTGTTCCATTTTAGCTGGGAGTCTATGTAAACACCCAATAATTTTAGAGAAGAAATTTCCATTTTTGGAGAAAATATTATTGTTTGGGTTTTATCGGAATTATTTTTTAATTTATTGGGTACAAACCAGCTAATAGCATCTGTTACAGCTGTGGAGCTTTTAATTTTTACGTCATCTACATTTGATGCAGAAGTAACGAAAGTAGCATCATCGGCATAAAGTGTTATGCCTTCTGATCGTACATTCACTGGTAAGTCATTAATAAAAACTAAGAAGAAAATTGGTCCCAATATTGACCCCTGTGGTACCCCAATATTTACCGGTAGTGTATTTGATGTGTCACCTGTTGGCAAGGCTACTGCTTGACGTCTATTGTGTAGATATGATCTAATCAGATTCAAAGCACTTCCTCTAATGCCATAATAATCAAGCTTTTGTAAGAGATATTCATGAGTTACGCAGTCGAAAGCTTTGCTTAGATCTAAAAGCGTTGCACATGGCACAAGATTTTGGTCGATTGCTTCTAGTAATTTTTCAATTATATTGACAATAGCTTTTAAGGTAGATTTGTTTTCCCTGTAACCATACTGATTTTGAACAAACAGGTTGTTAGCTTCGAAAAATTGTACAATTCTATTTTTTATTAAAATTTCAAAAATTTTCGATATGATAGGTAGAACAGAGATGGGCCTAAAATTATTCATATCTTCCACGTCTCCATTCTTGGGAATGGGGACCACTTTTGCTATTTTCAGTACGTCAGGAAACGTCTGTTGCTCTATACATTTATTAAATATTTCAGTTAAAATAGGCACCAAGTTATCTTTAATGTATTTTATAACTTTTGAATTAAATCCATAAATGTCCCTGCTATTTGAATTTTTTAAATTTGTAATTATGTTATTGATTTCATGGATGTCAGTAGGAGACATATAAAAGGAGAAAGATGGGGATATATGGTTTTTATTTAGGAAGTGCTTAAAATCTGTATTAGAGTGTGGTATATCTTTGATGATCTTATTTGCAACATTTACAAAAAAGTTATTAAAATTTTCGGCCGGAATTAGAGAATTAGAATTGTTTCCGTTTTTCAACTCATTGTTTATGAGCTGCCATGTTGCTTTACTTTTATTCGTCGAGGAATCTATGAACTTTTTGTTTGCTGTTCTCTTGGCCTGTTGAATACTATTTCTATAGTCTTGCTTTAATGTTTTGTAATATATATGGACATCCTCAGAGTCAGTGTTATCTTTAATTATCGAAAAAATTTCTAAACAATTTCTCATCTGTTTCAAATCATTATTAAACCATTTAATATCAACATTGTCATTATGTTTCATATTTTTTTCAGGAAAATGTGTATTAAACTTATTGCATAGAATACTAAAAAAGGAGGTAAATAATTCATTGGCATTATAGAAATTTTGTAAGAAAGACCAGTCATAATTTGACAAATCCGATTTAAAACACTTTAAATTTTTCTCAGAAATTATGCGTATCTTTCTTATTTTTGTGGTATTATTATTTATGATGTCGAATTTGGTTTGAATCCCGAAGTGATCAGAGAGATGTAAGTCAATTACCTTAATTGTTATATTTGAATGATCAATATTTGTTAAAACATTATCAATGCAACTTTTGCATGTTTTATCGCGAATTTTAGCAACCCTAGTTGGAGTATTTATACCAAATCTAAAGTTAAGAGTTTATTATGTCGGAGAATTTTTTTGTATCTTTATGTTCTATATTACTTATATTAATATTAAAGTCTCCATTTACAATTATGCTTAAATTCATATTTTGGGTTATTTCTAACATACAATAAAGTTTATGAAAGAATAAATTTATGTCTCCATCTGGAGATCTGTATATTGTTACAATTAAGGTATTCATGTTGGTTAGCTGAACAGCGGCACATTCAAAAGGTTTTTCCTCACATAGGACGTCAAAGCAATTAACAATTTTAAAAGCTATATTTCTTTTTAAAAAGATGACTATACCACCGTGAATGGATAGGCTTCTACAGTAAAAACTGGCAATAATATTATAATTTCTCATGTTAAATAGATCAATTTCCACATTTTGTAGCCAACTTTCAGTTAAGCATATTACGTCGAAATTATTTTCACTGGCGATTATTTCTATTTCATTTATCTTATTTCTAAGGCATTGTATATTATAGTAACATATATTAACACATTTGGTCTTAGAAAGATTCTCAGCAATTCCACTAGTGATGGTGGTCCGCAGTATTATGCTAATGTACTGATCTCGGCTTACAAATGTAATGTTTGATCTTAGGAAAGAATATTTCACTTGTAGAGTATCCCCAAAATTATAGAGTATCCCCAAAATTACACAGTTTGTGGTTAACGACACGTATAGATGGGGTGTATTATATCGGCACAAGTGTATTTAGACGCATTAGATCATAGGCTAAGGCACTAATGCCGTGCGAGAAGCGTAGTTTGGCGACACCCTCTGTTTTATTAGCACCGATTAGCGCCATTAGCTATTATTTATTATCTGCCCGGGGCTCTCACCTCCAATGTTCACGAACAACCGGCATTATCTCCGTCTTAGCTTACACTTAATTCAAGAAGTTCTCCTTAGCACAACGTGATGCAGATATTAAACCAACTCATATATGAGAATATCGGGAGCCCAACTGATATACGATATACTGTCTTCCTCAAACAAGTCAAAGCTAAGTTTAACTTCTTAAGTCAAGATACGCTCTACTGGTTAATATTTACCACTTAATTATCGGGTGGGATTCGTGGATTCGACACAGAACAGGGGAATTTTAACTAACTTTTACGATTGTTTGACCTAGGATAAACCTCACTTTCTTGTACTCAGATTTATCGTCACGATTAAGAGATTTATTATTCCATAGGGAATTGAGAGCAGAAATTAAGGTAGATGTCCTAGGATTTTAAAATCTGCTACGAATATCATGTAAAAGAGTATTTGTCCCCAGATTATATTCGAGTCGGTATAACTTGGTGAAATCGGCAGTAAATTTATTAGACTTAAGTCCCGAAACGTTACAGTGGCTTAGAACAAGAAGGATGGTGTTAGAAAGTAATAAAAAAAAGTTGTTATTTGGTGATTCCATGGTGGAAATAGGAACTTAAGATAAAATATGTAATCAGTACAAAAAAATAGAAATAGAAAGGAAACAATTATAATCCACTTATCAAAGATTTCAACCTTGAGAAAAATGAAGAACGGCAGAAACTCGAAACATGATATTTTTCAAAGTGTATTATTAAAAAAAAAACAAAAATGTTTACATCGTCATAGGGGGCGCTTCGTTGAAAAAATTGGGCTTGAATTTTAAATTTTTATAGACGCAACTTCAAAAACTGAAAATTCCTCCGAAAATGAACATAAAAAAATAAAAAATAATGTTCCAGAATAAAGCGTAGGCTTTCAGATATTTTGATTAAATACTTCCATATCTAGTACAGAAAAAGATTGAGAAAAAATGACCGTAACTCGAAAAAAATTTGTGCAGACTTTAAACTTTGGTTATAAGTTTAAAATAGGCCAAAGTTCACGAAACAAAAAAGTTTAGGAGTTTTACGGAACCGCGGGAACCTGTAGGGGGTAAAAGGGGTATTTTTAATAAAAAAAAATCGATTTGTCTCTACTTTCTCGGGAAATATGGCATTTACAAAAAAAATAGTTCAAATAAAAGTTGTTTCTGGCAAACTTATCTTTAATTTGGTGTTTTTAAATCAATTTTATAGCAAAAATTAACCGAAATACAGCCATTTTTCAATGAGGAGATGGCGGATGGAATTCTTTTCTAAAACAAGTGACAAAATAAATTGAGCATCTAGGTGATGCTATACAGGGTGATTCTTTTATGGCGGCCATTAGAATATTTCCCACTTGCAGATGAGATAGACATTTGAGATTTGGTACCCTACCATAATCGACCATTGTGAGTCCGAAAATAATAATTTCAAAATGGCGGCACTTCCGGAAATACCGGAAGTCGATACCAACTTGCTTATTTTAAACGTAACACCCTATATATTTCCGACTTTTCGAATTGACCATAAAATTCTGAGTCAAAACATGTAGTCCCTATACCTAAACCGAGAAGTTTCGGAGATATTTGACATTTTATAAAAAAATTGACAGGTGCAGCGGTTTGCAAGAACCGTTATGACTTTCTTCGTGTAGGAGATCCTTATTTGCTCTTTGGTACGTAGAGAGAATACAAGATGAGCTACTCTCTACAGAAAAAATAGATTCCAAAATAGTATACCAAGTGTTTTATTTTTCACGTTACATTTTGTCAAATTCAAACCTCAAAACTTTTTTATTTCAAATGGAACACCCTGTATTTTTTTACATCAAATTATGTTAAATTAAATTCCCTTTTTTCTAGTATAAGCATTGTAGGGGTTAAAGTTACAACTTTTCGAAAAATTGGCGATTTTATTAAATGTCCAAACATTTCTAATACAAATTGCCATCAACTTACTTATGATTAGAAACAATCATTCATGTCAGTCATTCTGTTATGTTAAAAAACGCCAGCACGTTTAAATTACACCCACGAAGACTTTTAGGTTTGTTTATTATTTATGGAGAATGTGATAAAGTAATACCAAGAACATATAACACATTTGCTACTCGATACCCACAAGAACAGAAATCATCCACCATACACTGTAAAACGCATATTGGATAATTTTAGAATATTTGGCTCTGTCAATTGGCACGTGCCAAATTTTATTATGGCAATCGATGTAGAATTAAATTTGAGGTGGACTTATATCAGCATGTCCTATATCTAACACATGTACTTTTTGAATTAAGTTTTTGTTGAAAATTATAATTTATCCAAAAAAACGTAGAAGCCTATGAAAGAATTGAAACAATAAAGTGGGTGTCGATTAGCAAATGAGTTACATGTTCTTGGTATTATTATTTCATCACATTCCCCATAAATAATAAACAGATCTAAAAGTCTTAGTGGATGTAATTTAAACGTGCTGCCTTTTTTTAACAAAAAAGAATGACTGACATTAATGATTCTTTCTAATCATGGGTAAGTTGATGGAAATTTTTACTAAAAATTGTTGGATATTTGAGAAAATCGCCAATAATTCGAAAAGTTGTAACTTTAACCCCCCACAATGCTTATACTAGAAAAAAAGGGAATTTAATTTAACATAATTTGATGTAATAAAATACAGGGTATTCCATTTGAAATAAAAAAGTTTTTGAGGTTTGAATTTGACAAAATGTAACGTGAAAAATGAAACACTTGGTATACTATTTTGGAATCTATTTTTTTGTATACAGTAGCTCATCTTGTGATCTTTCTACGTACCAAATAGCAAATAAGGATCTTCTACACAAAGAAAGTTATAACGGTCCTTGCAAACCGCTGCACCTGTCAAATTTTTTATAAAATGTCAAATATCTCCGAAATTGCTCAGTTTAGGTATATGGACTACACATTTTGACTCAGAATTTTATGGTCATTTCGAAAAGTCGAAAATATATAGGGTATTCCATTTAAAATAAGCAAGTTGCTATCCACTTCCGGTATTTCCGGAAGTGCCGCCATTTTGAAATTATTATTTTCGGACTCGCAATGGTCGACTAGGGTAGGGTACCAACTCTCAAATGGCTATGTTATCTGCAAGTGGAAAATATTCTAATGGCCGCCTTAAAAGAATCACCCTGTATATTAACGAAAGACAGCATTTTTGAAAGAAAAATTAATTACTGAGCAATTACGATAACAAAATGCCGACATTTTGTTAACAAAAATGTGAAAACACACATTGAATCAGCCATAACTTCTTTATTTTTTGTGATGTAGGACCAAACAAAAAATCATTTTAAATATTGATTAATTACTTTTAATTTTGTTTCTTAGAACTTTTGATGGAAGTGTCACAGTTTCCAAGATATTCAGCATTTTAAACTAAATACTTCATCCTAAAAACGGTCGCATGCCTATAAAATTAAATATCTCCGAAACAATCAACCCTACAAAAATATATAAACAAAATAAATTTATTCTCAGTTTATAAGCTTCATTTTTGATGTCCACCACATTTTCTTTTAAACTAATATTTATTGAGATATTTGCAGAGAAACAAGAATGTTACATTTTTTCTAAAATCCCTTACAGTTCAAAATATATTTTTTTTCAAAAGCAAGCGCTTAATTACTAACTACTTACAATAACAAAATTGTGATATTTTTATTAAAAAAATATATGAAAAAGCACATTGTTTCTGTCATAACTTCTTTGCTTTTTTAATAGGAAAAAAATCATTTGAAAGCCTAATTAATAGTTTTTCATTTTGGTTATTAGCGTTTTTCGCCTAAGTGAGATAGCCTGAGATAGTTAACATTTAAACTAAATCTTCGTCTTATACACTTTCGGACGCCATCTTTAGACTTCCAGATCTCCGAAACCATTAACTCTACAAAAATTAGAAAAAACGAAATTCATCATTAGTTTAGTAGCTTTCTTATTTGTCTCTAGCATGTTTTTGCTCAATGTAATACCTTTTGAATTATTTGACGAAAACTTTTTCAAGCTACACTCCCAAATCTTCTAGTAGCTATAACTTAAATCTATCAATTTATATGAAAAGTTGCATAAAACCTTTTCTTCTAAACATTTAATTTTAGGTGCTACCCCCTGAAAAGGAAAAAAGGGGTGGTGGCATCCACTCCCTATAAATTAGCAAGCCCTCGCATAATATAGAAACTTCTTTTTTTAAGCACTTACTATTAAGTTGTCGAAAATGAACGAGATCTAATTCATATGACATTATTCCAAAGTTAAAAACTTTAGTATTTTGGTTAATTATTGCTATAAAATTAAATTTTACCAAATTAAAGATAATTTTGTCAGAAACAACTTTCATTTGAGCTATTTTTTTGTAAATGCCATAATTCCCGAGAAAATAGAGAAAAAACGAGTTTTTATTCTGTTTCGTGAACTTTGGTCTATTTTGAACCTATAAGCTAAGTTTAAGGTCTGCACAAATTTTTTCGAGTTAAGTTTTCATATACTAATCGTGGAGGTATAGTAACAGTAAAAAAAAAAATGTTGTTCGAATAGGCTTAGAATGTCATGAAACGGGATTTTAAGTTTAAGACAAAAAAATTCTGTCCATCTGTCGGATTTTTGTGCGTAACTTTTTTATATTTTTTGTTTTAATGGTAAATAAATGAAAGGTTTTTGGTGAGGTGCGTACACTATTCTGCTATCACCAGTAAAAAATTACATCGCTGCAGCAGTTATTCTCTTCATAGCTACGAAATTCTTAGTGTCGGCCCGAGAAAATAGAGAGAAAAAGACACATTTTTTAAACCATTCAAATTACAGTGTCTTAAAATTGGTCAACATTTTTGCTCTTGAGTCCTCTATCATATTGTTCTATTTGGACGTCTATAAATGGAGCACCCTCTGCAACGAAATTAACGCCTTCACTACTATATTTCACTATTTCTTTAAATTGGTCATCAACAACCCAATTCTTGTCAAATGAGACATGAGGCGCTCGCGTCCTCATGTGACGAAGTATTTTAACCTTGCGATGTGTAAGGCCGTCCGCACACGGGGCTACTCGAAAGAAACTGATTGGTGACTGCAGTTGGTAACCAATCACTCAATAGTCACTTCCTATTACGTTCTGTCATGTCATGTAGTGTAGAGAAGGTACGGATGGATAAACTAGCCATAAAGTTACAGTACTCACTAGCGCCAAATACAGGGTGAGTCAGGAGGAAAGTGCCAAACTTCGTGGGTGTATTCTACATTTGTAATACTAAAGAACCCAAAAGTTGTAATTCAATTTTCATTTGTTTTTGAATTAGTGTCTTAAAATTTAATATACAAGTAATCTCAAAAGATAAATCCGTAACAAATATTAATCTACTCGAAATTCTAAGGTGTGGAAATCGTCTTCAATATTCTTCATCCGCGGCATAAGCTTTCTCGTTACAAAAACATCAAACAAACACTATATTTGCATATTTCAGATGAACGGAGATGTATAGCATCGTTTATCACTTTTAGAAAATCGTAAACAATCAATGGCAAATAACAGGTTTAATAGTTGAAATGTTCTAGATTACTTGATTAAACTTAAATAACAAGGTGAGCTTGGAAGAGAAACATGTCCGAACTACTTCTTGTTAAATTAAACTTTTGAGACACTGTAATTGAATACAAATGAAAATCGGATTATGGGGGCGAGAGTAGAAGCGTCTTGACTGTGATTGTATTTCGACACTCCAGTGAAGCAACGTGCAGCGCGGTTAGTACTTGGATGGGTGAAATCTATCTTGGAAAACGCACCGATCTCGTCCCACCTTCTAGCGGATTGTATATCAACGTATACGCGGAAGCTATGTAATTTCCAGGCGAGGACTACGAAGGGGATGAAAAGCAGGCCGTCCTTTGTCTATTAAATGTTAGGCAAGTAACAGATCCCTACTCTTCTTACGAGAAGAGGTTTGGCAAAATTTCCAGGTTGGGGGTAGCTCGTCTCCTGGCATCGGTGATAGACCCTGGTAGCGGACATAGGCCGACGTTAAATTAAAAGTTAAAAAAATCTGATTACAATTTTTGGGTTCTTTAGTCTTACAATTATGGGTGGAATACACTTCCGGAGTTTGGCACTTTCCTCCTGACTCACCCTGTATGCGCAGGATTTAAGACAGATCCAGATGCCTTGCATACTCTTAAGTGACTGTTTAGGACTGATGGAGAGAAACTTCATGTTTTTTTTTATGTTATTACACGTAATATGAATTACGGTACCGAAATGATGAATCAAAAACAACAATATCGCTTTAACGACAGATAGCCCAGACGAGAGAGAACATTTTATAGTGAAACTTACAAAAACTTGCAAACTGACTAATTTTTTTTTTTTTAATGAGTTCGTGAAAGTGTATAGAATAATATCCTAATAAGTTTACATTCCGCTCGGATGCAGAACAAAAAAAAGTGAAAAAAAATTCCTTTCTCATTAATTTTTCAAAATTTTGAAATTAAGTCAAAGTAGAAAAAATAAAAATACAGGTGGATAGACCACGTGTTTCTGAACAAAAAATGTCCCAATAAAATTTAACGCTAAGGTCACGGCATTCCTGGAAACAAATAGTGAAGTAACTTCTTCACTCTGCGCGGCCAAGCGCACGGTTAAATGCATAGGTATATGGAACCTCTAAAAATTCTTAATAGTTCTAACGAGTAAAATAAAGCCTTTTCTCTTTCTGATTACACATTTTTAACATTTTTCTTAGTGAATAGGAGGATAAATAGTGAATATGGAGGGAAAATATATAATTATGAACTCATACACAGACACCACACATAGCCGCTGAATCGCTCGCATGAATTTTTACGTGCCTTTACTGTATTGTATTTATTACAGGTACACCTATCCACATTTCAGCTATATCCAATGGATTCCTTATCATTTGTTAATGTATTGGAAAAGTTCCAGAATTTATATTCAAAACAATCAAAGATGTTCTCATAGTTATAAGAATAAGATCGTGAAAATCGCAATTTCTTATCATGATCTGATTGATCATATTTTTGAAAAAAAATGCATACAAGTAAACGGATTTGTGTTTGAACATTCGAAAAGTATACATTTTTTCCGAAATAGTGATATTTTATTTTTGCCAATGGGTCAAGTTATATATACTGTTATCAAAAAATCATCAAGCAAGGAAATTAAAATGATTTGAGATGTACTTTTTTTGAATCCACGTCACTACAACTTAATAAATCATAATAATCATGAAGTGTACATACTTTTTAACAGTTCTTAATGAAGAAAGAATTTTTTTGAAGTGCTTTTATTTTTTTCTATATTTTTTATTGCGACGATTGAATTCGGGCGTGATCATATATATAAGTATATTTTTCCCATCCATCCATTGCTTGTATTGTTTAAAACAAAAAACATCAGAAAGCTACAATTTCCATCTTTTAAATGAACTAGCACTCATATAGATTGAACAAATTCTGATTTAGTGACATGTAATTCAGTGCGTCGGTGTCACAGTCATGCGTATAACATTACATTTGACTATTTTATTAAGGGAAAACCGTGGCTTTAGCGATAAATGTTCTGTATCCGAACGAAATGTAAACCTTTCAGGATATTATTCTATAAACTTTCACGAACTCATTAAAAAAAATTATTCAGTTTGCAAATTTTTGTAGGTAAATATCTTCATCGCCTGGGCTAAGATTATTAGTGTTTATACGAAGCCATAGCTGAAAAATCGGACGAACTAGCTACTAAAATCTTGAAGAAAACAATTCATTGTTATCAGCCATATTCATAAATAACTTCCCGATAGCAGACTCGGTTGTTTTGCAGATTGGAGCATTAAATCTGGCACATATCGGAGTAATATCGTGGCGCTATAAACGACGAAGATGATCATTCGTTATCTGACTAGCACTAGTGAAGAGACAACATCCTTTCTTGGCACGGAAGTCGTGGAGCGCCGAGGGCCTGGTTTGCCCCGTCTCAGGATATGAAAGGCCCTCTCGTCGCCATAGTTTGTCTTACGAGACCGCCACGCAGAGCTACTATATCGAACTGGACATAAATAACAAACCACCGACATTTGGCAAACAAATACACTACATAATGCATAAGTCTCGATGCTGTATTTAATATTCTGTGAAAACGCTCACTATCGGGCAATAAAGTCATGGACCAGAAAATTCCGAGAGCTGCTTCCTAGCATATATTATCATATATAATACCTACATAAAAGGCATAAACTGAACATTAAGTATGAATATGAATTTTTCAGTCAAGAAGCTGGTTTAATTTTCATACGCTATAAGAAAAATAAGTTTATTGGATAAGCGCATCAGTCTTTAACTGGTGTATTAATTATATAACCCCACAGTAAATGCGGTATTATTTATTGAAAAAGATGGCGGTGGTGTTATTTTTTAATTGCAATTTTAAAGTATGTAACATGTTTCTCTATTATCGCTATAGGTGTAAAATATAGGTTATCTACTAAGCTTTTATAATATAACTTTCTACATTCTAAAAAGTAATCGAATTTCATGACCTAAATTATAATCTGCAAAACCTAAACGCCAACAGATGAAATGGTCTTCTAGCTAGAAGGTATTTAATAAAAAAATAAGTATATAGTAGTAGTGTTGAAAACAAGATCTTTGTTGACTTCCGTGGAACATTGAAAGGCGAAAATGTGCTGATTACGCCATTACATAACACTTGACGTGTATATACACCCCCTAAATTCGTCTGGAGATATCAGTGTCCAAACAACCCCCAGGGATGAAAAACCGAAAAAAACGAAAAATTAGATATTTGTCGCATTTTTTAGCAGTTTTTTAAATTTTTTATTTCGATTATGAAACTGGCCATTAGACTTTTTTTCGCATAGACGTCATCTGCATACAAAGGTCACACTAGTAGATTGTAATACAAGTGTGGCAAGGGCTTAATTGCAAAACGATATATGAAAGTAGGAACACGAGCGCAGCGAGTGTTCCTATCAAACGAGTTTTGCAATGAAGCTTGCCACATGTGTGTTACATACTATTTTTTCTACGGTTGTGAAGTTATTTCCCTTTTTTAAAGTCTTTCCAAAATTTTAAATTTGCTGCCTGTCAGATTTTATTTAAAGTGACATTCTGAAGTTAGAAAATGTGACTTTGTAATTGCAATTCATGTGTAATTAATGTACATTTATAGAATTTAATTGTTATTACCAGTAAGTAATATAAATTTTTTAAGGTAAACACACTATTTTATTCCGGTGTGTGAAGATGTAATCAAGGCGTGTGGCAAATTCTTTGCCTCACGGCGTGCGGCAAAGTGATATTTTCTGCAGTCATTTTGAAGTTAGAAAATTTGACTTTCAGCACAATCGGAGAAAAAATCATTTTGTGATCCTCTTGCATTTTCTTTTGTGCGAGTCACTTTAACATACAGATAATTTTTAATCATTAAACAATAATCGCAATATCTTTTATCACAGTTGACAATTGTCAACTAAATTTTATAGAAATGCTTTCTTCAGAAAGATACAGTCTTCAGCATAATCAAGAAACAAAAATTAGGCAAAGACCTTACAGTTCTTCTACCACTTTCTTAGCAAATGTACTAGGCGATATCGGATAAAAATACAAAAGTTGAAATAACCTTTGAACCATCAAGAAGCGAATAATTACATACAGTGTGACCCATTTTAAGTGGAAACACCTTCCTAACTAGTGTTGCCGTCTAGAGTTAGAATTTCTAACTCTTGTCTTGATTAGAGCTGAAAATTCAAGACAAGACACCCACAAACTCTTGTCTTGAAATTTCAAAACAAGACAAGAGTGAGTCCCTCAAAGATCAAGAGTCTTGATTAGAATATATGTATACAGAGTGTTCCTAAAGTACGCGGAATGCGGAAGTCCTCCGGGGGCGTATATTTTGGGTCGAAATAACACTAAAAGTAAGATTAAGTTTTTTTCCTAGGGCGCCCCACTTCGTAGCTATTCGCCCTTAAAAGGTTCAATCGTGAAGAAGGTTTTTTGCACATAACTCCCAACTCCCTGTATCGATTCTTATAAAATTTGGACAGTATGCACAGTTAGTGGGTATCTATAATTGAGAAATATGGCGTCTTTCGTATCTTTTTTAAGAAGACAGGGGCGGACTACCCCTAACGGTTTTTACCCTTTTTCGGAAAAAAAATTCTCACAAGTTTCTTTTTCGTTTTTTAAAGTATTAATTATTGGCTGTCGTAGTTTCATAAAGAAAATTATTATTAGGAATTAAGCAAATATTTCGTGTTCATTAATTTCTAGGATTTATTGTATTTATTATTAAATATATTTTATTTATGTAGGTTTTCAATTTTTGCTGATTTGACCCACTGAATTAAATTAATTAAAATTTTTTTGGGCAAAAAAATTTGAATTTTATCGTGGACACCTTATCAAAAAATATGTTTTTCTCGTTTCATCGGTATCAAACAAGAGTACCATTTTTTTAGGAAATTATTTAAGGAAGTTAAACAGACAACAAAAATACGTCAAAGTTTAGGGGTAAAAACCGTAGTCAGCCTCTGTCTTCCTAGAAAAGATACGAAAGGCGCCATATTTCTCAATCCTAGATACCCACTTACTGTGTATACTGTTCAAGTTTTATGCAAAACCTTTTTTTTTTTGGCTGCAGAGACTTACAAAAATTCACAGCCCATTTCATGGGTTGATATACATTATACTACAAGCAAATTCCATACAATGGTGCATCGGTAATATAGCCCGATTAAAAAAATGTATAAACAAATTTTTGCAGTGAAAGAAACAATTATTATTTGTGCGCCACAGTAATATCAATTTTCAGTTCCATTAAGATTAAGTATTTAATGTCAATTACGGCGCCGACCGCTGCCCACCGACAACGATGTTTGGGTTTTATACTTAAATTATGATCATGGCACGTTGAGAGAAATAAATGCTATCCTAATCAGTATGACATCATTATGTTTAGGAATGTACTTTGTTTCTAGACTCTAATCTAGACTCTTGTATAGAGTTTGTAAAGAGTTAGACTTAGGCAAGTCTTGTCTTGGAATTTCAAGACAGGACAAGAGTAGGACAACTCTTGTCTTGTCTAGACGGCAACACTATTCGTAACTCAGTTATTGGTCATCCACTTTAAACCAAATTTGGATCGGTATCAAAAATCTTTATTATTTCTTTTTTGAGTGAAACAAAACTTATTTCACTCAGTGGCGTGCATTTTTATTAAGAAAAAAAGGGTCGATTTTTCGAGAAATCATATTAGGCTTTTTTTGTTGAAAAACTAATGCAATATTATTGATCAGCATGTTGTAGAAAAGCTATATCCAGAAATTAACGACATTTTGATTTTTGGTTTTCGAATTACGGTCCCTTTAAAATTGCCTATTTTAAACATTAAATAATCAATAAATTGGTAACGAAATTTTTTTCGAAAAAAAGTCATTCTTCATTTTCTCTTTAAATTCACTTTTTCTCCTATTGTATGTCATCGAAACTTTCAAATTTCGAAGCCCAAGAATTTTCATTGAAAAATTTTGTGTCATCAGACCTGTAAATTATTCGGGCATTAAGGATTACCGAATTTGAAAGTATCGATGATATGGGGTGGTAGAAAAAATGAATTTAAAGAGAAAATAAAGAATGACTTTCTTTCGAAACAAGATTCGTTAAGAATTTATTGATTATTTAATGTTTAAAATAGGCAATTTTAAGTGGGCCGTAATTCGAAAAACAAAACCCAAAATTGTTAAATTCTGAATATAGGGATCTACAGCATGTTGATCAATAATATTGCATTAGTTTTTCAACAAAAAAATGCCTAATATGATTTCTCGAAAAATCGACCCTTTTTTGTTAATAAAAATGCACGGCACTGACTGAAACTGAATGAAGTTTTGTTTTACTAAAAAAGAAACATTAAAGATCTTTGATACCGATCTATATTTGATTGAAATTGGATGACCAATAACTGAGTTACGAAGGTGTTTCCAGTTGAAATGGGTCACACTGTATATTGGAAATAACCTAATCGCCCCTCTTCATTTTATGTATCACTATTGGGACATCATATATATATAAATTAGACTAGATACTTACATAATAAACATGGGTCTACAAAAAGAACGGAGTCTTCATAAGTTTTAGAAAGCGAATGAACCAAGTGCATACCTGGCTCCCCAACGATAAAGATATATCATTCTTCAATGTAATATCACAAAATAAAAATATTATGAGGCCAAAAAACAAATGGCAATTCCGTTCGTTTCTTTAATTAACTTTCATTATTTTGTTTTATGGAAGCTTTTGTGCGGTAACATAATGATAATGCTTTTGTAATGCGTTTTAAATCATAGTCTAGCCGGAGTAATATTTCCCAGCAATCTTGTACATGTAATAATCTAGTCCACATCAAGTGTTTTGTGTATAACATAAATCCAACGTTATAATTATTAACGCCCATATCGCTGATAGTACGATATCATGTCTGAAATGGCACAACAAAAAATACGTAACTCAATTTACCAGTTGTACAAAAGTTCAAGTAGATTACAATAATTTTTAAATCCGACATTGTAGGGAACGGAACAACATGCGATATAATGTATACATTAATTTGCTATTGTACATACCCAAGAAGCATTGTTGTGGAAGTTCTCTTGTAAATCATAATAATACTCCAGGTGCTTTGATTTCGCCTGCCCGCATTATGACTAAATTTGAATTTGGTCAATTTATATGCTCAGCATTGTATGTATAAGCTGAGAACTATGTTCTGTTTCCTCATCGACTCCGTTATAACGGAAGTGCTACTAAAGTCAAGTATCAAATAAAACTTTCCCTACTTAACCTCGGTTGGCTGGAACAATCATAGAATTAGAGTCTATGGGAACGATACGGATTCAATTTTCTTTAGACATGTCCATATTTAGTCAGGAATCAGGAGCCACTAAATCGATCATAGGGTGTGAACTCGAAGATATAGTTTTTAAAAAGTACATACATTATCCGAAATGACCTTGCGGATCTGAATCCAGAGGGCGCCATTCTGTCCGCGATTGCAAAAATGCGTAAAAAATTTTTTTCCGAAAATTTTTGTGTCACTAATTATTGATTAATTTTATATTTCCACCGCATTTACAGGCTTAATTTTTAACATTTCTTAATGATTTTCAAACCAACGGAAAGCTTATTCTTTCTAGATTCCGGTGCTGCTAAATACTTCTCATAATTGTTGTTAACAAATGCTACAGAAATTGTTTAAACAAAGAGAGCCCAAAGAGTGCACGGTAAATTTCAGCATCGAGACATTTTTAAAACTATTATCGATAGATACATACTTCTATGACATGAAATCTGCAAAACATAATGGAGCAGTTTTTAGAGAAAGAATTATCTACATTGCGTTATTGTTGTAAAAGATACGATTATTTTTGTACAGCACGCGTTGTGATCCGGCTCGTCTTTTGGTAGATATACAGTGTACATGTATGTCTGGCATTGCCTCGCTCTCTTTAGGCTTGTTGACTACCTGCTGAGGTGTGGTGTAATAACAAAAAATCTTATGAGTAGCGTATACAGTAACTGTGTTGTTTATAAATTCATGTAAAATATATTTAAAATAATTTTTGTATTAGTTTAATAGCCTGTATATTTCCATTATTATGGCAGAGTATCCGATGAAATTACAAAAATAATAGCGCAATTGCATTTTTCTCATCATAATCATAATGAAGCCGACACTAGAATATTTGCGATCATCCCATATTATCAAATCTGGAGTATGGTAGAATAATAAAAGAAGCTACAACAGATATTTTTGTCTTATCCCTGTATTTTGTGTCTAGAATAATGGTGTCGTAGATTTGATGTATTTACTTATACCGATTCATCATGCTGTGCGAGAATTAACTATAGAGAAGACAATAAGTGCTCAAATGAATTTGGGTAATTTATTTTTGTGCATTTATGCTTTGACTGACTGTGATACAGTCAGTTTTCTATTTAAAAAAGGAAAAACTAACGCTGTAATAAATGTTTAAGACATACAGAAGATAAAGAACTACAAAGAATACTTCAATTATTTCATTACTTTTCAAAATCTGGCCCGGTATTTTTTTAAAAACCGCTGGAAGGAATTCACTACTTCCACATCCAGATTTTCCATCCATGTCTCTCAGAACGAATAATTTTTTTATGTGGAAATAATTGTTTATGGAAATTTAATAATATAATTTTTGAAATCGTCTACCCCCAAAAACCCATAAAACGATATCCCTCATCGGTAGTGAGGTGGAGGTGGTGATAGAGGGGTGGTACTGGGGGTGGATAAAGTAAAAAAAATATTCTGAGGTTTTTGATTCTTGTACACACACTAAATCACAATTGTTTAATTCCCTTTAATAATGGGGTGGGGGTGGTAATGGGGGTGGCTAATGCCAAAAAAACTTTTGAGACCTTATAGCTTCTCTTGTAAATACTAAATACCAATTTTATGAACTCTTTCCTGCTTGATTTATCTATTTACTCCAGTTTACTCCCCATCCCTTCAACGGAATAAGATGAAAATATAATCTAGTTCCAGATCACCTTAAAATACATATGCGTAAAGTAGTATTACTATGAGAAGATGCCAGCAAAAAATATGCGCAGAAACGAGTTTGTGCACTCCATCATTCTAAGCCAATGAGAAAGAATTACGTGACATTCAATGTCAACACCAGTGGCGGCGGTGCCCTGCAGTAGAGCGGCGGCGACGGTAATAATAATAATAAAACAACTTTATTAGGCAAAGTTTAGTAGAACTTACTATTCTTACACTTCTCCTGAACAAAGGTTACTCGTAACAGTTGGCAAGTTTTAATCTACTCCATTTTCACAGTTCCTTGACCGCGAATCTTTTATTGCAATTACACATCCCTATACCCCAGATACAGCTATGCCACTGGTAAAAATATTCGCGCATTTTGGCTCTCATAGTAATACTAGTCTACGTACCAAATTTCAAGTCAACAACTTAAAACGACTCCAGAGTAATCGTGCGCACAAAAAACATTACAGACAGACAGAATTTTTTTTCACTCAAACTTGAAATCTCGACGTTTTATGACATTCTAAACCTATTTGAACAATAAAACTTTTCAAATTTTTTCTTGTCGTTACTATACTTCCACTGGATGTGGAAGTAAATGTTATATATGGTCGACGATAAGTCTGATATAAGGAATTTATCGCCTACCGAAGATTCTTTTTATCAACATATGTTGAGAGCTGCGTATCAAATTATTCTGTGGAAGAGTGCAACTGAGATAAACCCAGAAATTCCCGATCCAGTTGATTTTGGTTGGGATTTGAAAAATAACGTACTTATTCCTAAATTAATAACTATAAATGTTCGTCCCAATACAACTTCTCAAAATGTATTTTGTAAATGTAAATTTAAAAAATGTATCGGAAACTGCAGTCGTAGCAAAGCTGGGTTGGAATGCATAATAGATTGCTACTGAGAGGGTAAATGTATTAGCTGTTAATTTAGTTTAAGTATAATGTATGTATGTATATTATTATTTTGTATTTCTATTTCTCAAGCACAAAAAGTAAATTTAAGTTCATTTAATTAGTTATATGGTTTTCTGTCTCTAATCAATATTTTAAGTTAAAATATAATAATTTTGGTTCTCAAGTAAACTAATCTTTAAATACCTTCGTTTTTTTTCATAATGACAAATGATAATATTTACGTATAAGTAATACGCATCGTAATTTTTTTGCAATCACAGTATATTGTCAGCAAGTTACCGATCGGTCACAGCGCGCGAACGTGTCAGCCAAAACGATAGCGGAAATAACGGAGCGCTGTACAAAAATAGTCATATCTTTTACAACAATAAAACAATGCAGATAATTCTTTCACCAAAAACTGCTCCATTCTATTCCGCAAATTTCATATCATAGAAGTATGCATCTATCTATAACAGTTTTTAAAATGTCTCGATACTGAAATTTACCGTGCACTCTTCGGGCATGCTTTGTTTAAACAATTTCTGTAGCATTTGTTAACAATAATTTCGAAAATTATTTGGCAGTACCAGAATCTAGAAGGAATAGGCTTTCCATTAGTTTTAAAATCATTAAGAAATATTAAAAAATAACCCTGTAAATGAGATGGGAACATAAAATTAATCAATTTTCAGTGACACAAAAATTTTCGGAAAAAATTTTTTTATGCTTTTTTGCAATCGCGGACAGAATGGCGCCCTCTGGATTTAGATAGATGCGCAAAGTCATTCCAGATAATGTACATATTTTTTCAAAAGTATATCTTTGAGTTCACACCCTGGCATTTTAGGAGCGTCTTTTGAGAAGATTTGATTCCCGACTAATTCCTGAATTTCTAGAGAGTAGATTGCAGATATTTGATTATCACCTAATAATAATTATAAATAAATCTCATTGACATGTATATTTGGTGCTTGTTTACCGAACTATTTATGAAATTTACAAATTTACATAAAAGTTAATGAAAAAACTTATAACAGAAAATTCTTTACGGCATATTAAAGTATAAAATAAAAATAGAATGGATAATAAATATCTTTAACAGCTATACAGTTGTTTTAACTCGTCCATTTTATTTTACAAAAACGTTCCATATAAAACTATTAACTGAACTCATTCGTTCTGCTCTTTTTACGGTCCTCGACTAATGTAAATACTGTAAAATTTATGCTAGCGATGCATCAACGGAATCTTTACAAATAAACACTGTTTAATCGCTTTCGGTTGGTTTCTTTAAAAGTTTTCATCTTTTTTATTTTGGGATTAAGTGTTCCTCGCATTACAGCAATATAAACATAAACGGAAATTTTGTAAATGCATCGGTGAATTCCTGCAGCACAATTTGGGTACTTGTACGTAGGGCTGTTTAAAATTTTAGTTCAGTAATGATTTAGTATGTAAATTAAAGTAATACATTAAACTTCGCCATTTCGAAATAACGGTAATAATAATAATTTTCATTGAAATAAGAAACTCCTACTTTATAGTAGTATGTATTTATATACATCAAAATAATATGTAAATGAAGTTAATAATATACACATTTGCTTAGTTATAAAATAAAATGCTTGAATTGCGTAGAATGTAAAGTCATTCGATATTTCGTAGGTAGATTTTTAATTCACTTAATTAAAGATATCAACAATTTTTTATCATCTCTTACAAGTAAACAATTCTCGTCCAAAAAATTCTTTATGTTATTAGAAGCCTTTGCTTTATTTTTATTAGTATAATTATTTATTGTTTGCCCGAGTTTTTTGTTATTATCTTTATTTTGCTCAATTATATTTCTATAATAGTTTTGTTTTAATTCATTTGTTAAATTCCTTATTTTATTTCTATATGCTTTATGCTGGTTCAGTGCTATTTCATTGTTTGTTTTTTTATATTTTTTGTGCAATTTGTCTCTGACTTTCATTGATTTTAATAAACCTTCGGTTATCCAGGGTTCCTTTTTGTATTTAGTACTAGTTTTTATTATATACGTGCTATTATTAATACAGTTTTTTTGTTATATTTATGAATATTTCCGTAGTATGTTCTACATCATCACTATTGTATAATGGTTTAAAAGTTTAGTCATTTATTAAAGTTTTTAATTTTTTGTAATTTATGTATTTTTTTTGTTTGGATTATTGTTTCAGAATAAATTAATAAACTCCATAAACTCTATATGCACGTTTATCTCATTTTGAATAGAAATTGAATTTTATGATCATAGTTTATATTATCCAAACATCCATCCTCCATAGAAATGCACAAAGGGAGTAAATTTACGAGTCCTCTGAGATAAATCTATTGACATGAAAATAAAATATCTAAATAATATGACCAAAATGGTAAACAAATATTTATTCTAATGTCGGCATACTTCATCTCCACAATAAAAGACTGGCTTTCTAATTCAAACCAAAATTATTTGCATAACATTGGAAACAAATATAATATATATCGAAAGTTTACTGGAAAAGAGTAATAGGGCTTATATAAATGGAGGCTATATAAATGGAGGCAAGCCCTATACCGAAACGTTAAAAATGGTTATCTTTTGTTGGTTGATGATTGTAGAATACAGTAATATCCAAAGGAAAAGAAAGAAAGATGTTTTCTTGAAAAATCAATCAAAGGCGGCGATAAATCAAGAACTGCTCTCGTCGACGTAATGCTCTAGCCTGAAGTGAGTCTTCATTAATTCAAGTTTATTTTGATGGTGTTACCGTTTATTATTAAAAATAATACCTCAGGGCTGGAAACTGATTTATTTTTATCGTCTGCTACAAACATCGCTTTGTACCTGATGTATAGTTGTATAACTTTATTAATTATTTATCGTTGTTAATTATTCAAAAACTGAACAGTAGTCAAACTAAAAAAATAGCTGTCTAATGAATCATTACTTCCACGCCCAGATTTCCTATCCAATAGAACGAAAAATATTTTGATACTTTATTTACAATCTACTATGTGGAAATAATTGTTTATAAAACGTTAATAATATAATATTTGAAATTGTCCACAACAAAAACACATAAGACGATATGCCACATCAGTAGTGGCGGTGGTGGTGGGGATGGCTGATGATAAAAAAAATAAGACCTTAACTTCTTGCACAATTATTAAATCCTAATTTTGTGAACTCTTACTTTCTTGTTATACGTATTTACCCCTCGACCCTTCAACGGAATAAGATCAAAATATAATCCAGTTCCAGATCTCGTTATGATACATAGTTGTACCAAATTTCAAGTCAATACTATAAACAGTTCTAGAGTAAACAGTACGCACAAGAAAATTACAGACAGAACGACAGATAGAATTTCTTTGGCCCAAAATCAATCTTGACGCTTCACATTATATGACATTCTATGCTTATTTGAACAAAAAAAATTCATTTTTGCCTTACCCTTGCAATACTTCCATACTTCACTATATACACATGGATGTGGAAATAATTTGTAGAGAAATTGTCTTGCAATAGTGTTTTCCCTTGAAACTTATAACGCTTCTAAAGAAGTGTAGAAATAAGTTTTGGAGTAAATCCCCGCAAGGCACTTGCTTAAACAAAAGTATTTTCAGAATTGAGATTTTTCGCCGTTTTCCTTAAATATCTGTGCTTGTACATAAATGCAATTTATACATATCCTCGTATAACTTCTTGTACGGCATAATTGCGCCTAGTCTATCACTTTTTTCCTTTGGGAAAATTTTCGTAAACGCGGCGTTCCTCCTCGGCATGAAAAAGACGATTTCCACACGTCCGACTGGGAAATCGGCAAATATATTTTGTCCGACAATTCGAAAATTGAATTCTAAATATTTTTATTAAGCATTCTTGAAAAAATCAGCTGGTTATCAATAAATGTTTTAAAGTTATGTTATGTTATGTTATGTTATGTTATGTTATGTTTAGGGTGGTAGACACCCTTAAAATTCCAAAATTTTTGTCGGACAGTTTGTAGAAATATATAAAATATATATGTAGAATCCAATTCTCAAATTGTCCAACAAAATATATTTGCCGATTTTCCAGTCCGACGCGTGGACATCGTCTTTTTCATGCAGAGGAGGAACGCCGCATTACGAAAATTTTCGCGGAGGAAAAAAGTGATAGACTAGGCGCAATTATGCCGTACAAGAAGTTATACGAGGATATGTATAAATTGCATTTATGTACGCGGGCACCTAGGCTATAAAGCTTGTATCACAAAAAATAAAAAAAAAAACTGCAGTATTTGCTAGTAAATTTAGAAAAAAAAAAGTATATACAGTGTGTGCGATTTAAAGTGGGGCGTTTATATCCAGTTTACATCTTTGTGTTACTGAACGAATTCTGGACAACTTTCAAAATGTCCGTCTGTCTGTTCGTCTGTTCGTGCATCACGTTTATTGTATGCAGGATAACTTTTTCACGTTCGCCTCCTACAAATACAAAGTACCTGCGGTACCAAATTATGGGGAGAAAATCAAAAAATCATATTAGGCATTTTTTTATCGGAAAATTTTGTTATTGGAGTTTGTTCAGAATTGTCCAAAAACCCTATGTCCAAAATTTAATTAAAATAAAAAATTGAAAAA
This sequence comes from Rutpela maculata, assembly GCA_936432065.2. NCBI lineage: Eukaryota > Metazoa > Arthropoda > Insecta > Coleoptera > Cerambycidae > Rutpela > Rutpela maculata. The sequence continues at coordinate 35,956,608 of OW386285.2, read as the reverse complement.
TTAAAATTTAAAAAATTTTTAAAATAACTATTTTTAAAAAAACTGTAAATTGCTTGACAACTACCTGGCAGCTTGGGTTTAACTTCAAACAAAACTGTCATAGTGCAGTTTTCCAAACAAAAAAAAAAAAGACATTAAAATGATATTTTCGAACTTGGACATTATTTTAATCAAAATTTCAATATTTTTTTATTTTGATCAAATTTGGGATTTAAGGTTTCTGGACAATTCTGAGCAAGTTTTATTAACAAAATTTTCCGATAAAAAGTGCCTAATACGATTTTTTGATTTTCTCCGCATATTTTGGCACCGCAGGTGGCTTTGCATTTATAGGAGACGATAGTTTTTCTGGTCATAAGTAGATCCTAATTTTGTTCTATAATTTGATTCAAATCGGAAGAAAAATAAAAACGTTATTGGGGTGTTACCATTTCAAGTGAAACGCACTGTATACAGTGTGTCCCAGGATAGACGTAACAAGAGGTGTAATGGACCAAAAATGTTGGAATTTTGGAATGGTATTTGGGGATTGAGTCCTGCTTCTTGTAAAACTAAAGTAATCCAAGAATGACAAGATTTGGTGTTCTACAGGGTGTTTTATAAGCAAAGTTGTAAAAATCACTACTAATATAGTACCTTTATTTTTCAAAATATGAAAAAATTCCACTAAGAAAAGTTATTTAGAATGCAATTTTATACTTATATACCAAATTTCAGGAATATAAAATTATTTTTTTGAAACTTACAATTTTTTGCGAATTAAGAGTTCAATTCATATTTAAAGTTGTGTAGGAGCAAATGTTAATCATCTCAAAAAGTATGCTATTGGTAAATAAAAAATTGAACATACGAGATGTAAGGAAGGTATAATGTTAATCGAACTAATTGTAAAACAAGAAACAATTACTAACAGAAGATTAATGAGGTTTAAAAATTATAACAAGTAATAAATGTCAAAAACATAACAGATTCACAAACAAATTAATTATTGACCAATACAAAACAATGTTTACAATTTTTATATTATTCGACGTAGCTACCACCCACATCCACACACATTTCGATCCATCGCCTGAAGTCCTTAAAACTGTTTCGAATATGATCTAACGGTATGGAGTTTACGGCATTTGTAATTCTCTGCTTCAATACTGCCACATCGTTAGGAAGTGGTTCAGCGTAAACCAACCGCTTGAGGCGACCCCATAAAAAGAAATCCAATATTGATAGGTCTGGGGATCTCGCCGGCCACTTGATCGGTTCATTCCTGGCAATCCAATTTTCTCCAAAATTTAAATTCAACCACCACCGATTAACCATTTCTGTGGAGTGGCCAGGGCAACCATCATATTGAAAATGAACTAAAGGCATATCTCTTAAAATATTTAAATGTTCTTCAGAAAATCTTTCAAGAAGCTGTAAATAAGTGTGCTGGTTTAACCTTCCCTCAATGAATTAAGGTCCAATAACTCCAACGTGATAAGAAACGGCACACCACACATTCACTTTTTTATAATATTGTCTTCTACAATGAATTCTAAAATTTGGATTTCCAGAAGCCCAAAACCGACAATTCTGAGATGAAACAACACCATTGGTTGTGAATGAGGATTCATCTGAAAATTATGAAATGATGAAAAAATATCTCGTCCATGATTTTTTCTCCAATGGTCAAACAAAAATCCAACCTACGGCTGTCATTTCCCTCTTCAAGCGTATGTTTATAATTTGCTTTATATGCCCTAATTTTCTTTGCCTTGTAAATTATTTGGAGTTCAGACTTGCTAATATTAATAAGAGCTGATCTCTCTCTTAGTGGCATCCTAGGATTTTCTATAATAGAGGCATGAGCTATAATAGCCCCAACATTGTCTTCATCGTTTGCTTTTATTTTTCTTTTCATGTTAAGAACACTACCAGTAGCCAGAAACTTTTGAATTATTCCCATAGCCTGAGTACGTGACAAAGCAGTGTTTGGAAATTTCAAATTAAATTGACTTACCACTTCTCTTAGCGAGTTTTCACCGCCAATTCCGTAGCATTGCACAATATAAATTTTTTCACGCACTGTGAGTACCATTTTCACTTAATTTTTTATGCTTGGTTCGTTAATTTGAAACATAAATTAAGGATAATATTGACTACGTTTGACAGATATGTCAATAATAAATAATAAATGTGTATCCACTGCTTTTCTCATAGCCTACTTTTAGCTTCTACATAACTTTAAATATTAATTTACAAAAAAATATTTCTATGCAGTTTTAATTGAATGGTTCAAAATAAAATACTAATTTATTGAAAAAATGGGAAGTTTCAAAAAAATAATTTTATATTCCTGAAATTTGGTATAGAGGTATAAAGTTGCATTCTAAATAACTTTTCTTAGTGGAATTTTTTAATATTTTGAAAAATAAAGGTACTTTATTAGTGATGATTTTTACAACTTTGCTTATAAAACACCTTGTAAAACACCAAATCAAGTCATTTTTGGTATACTTTAGTTTTACAACAAGCAGGGCTCAATCCCCAAATACCAGTCCAAAATTCCAGAATTTTTGGTCCATTACACCTCTTGTTACATCTATCCTGGGACACACTGTATATTTATTTATTTTATTGTATATATCGATCAGCCAATAAATACTATACATAGAACAAGCACTTATTCTATGCAAGGACTATATGAAATGGAGCATTTTATGCTATTTTTGTGTGGAATTTTATTATCTTTCATTTTCCTAATAACCTCAATTGGCCTCCGAGCCATAGAAAGCGCGATATTCGCAAAAAACCGTTCTTTGTGAACTTTGACTTTGAATAATTTTTTATGTCATAATGATCTCGTTCTCGATTTTTAATATTTTCTTTAAAACACCAAAATAAATCGATTTAAAAAAAATGGAGGATATAATTTGTTAGATCAGAAAAGTCTAATTTAACTGGATTATTACTATACTTCTACTGGATATGGAAGTAATATATCTTGATCATCACGAAATTCTTTTTTCTTTTTAAGAATGAACAAGCACATGATACTTTTCTGCAAATATATAGCAGCAAGTAACTAAATAAATAAAAATTTAATAAAAGGGCAATGCAAATAATAGAATGGGTCAATTTTTATTTGTCAGGATAGATCGATTAAGTTAAAAGTGTGGACATAGTGTTCTGTAAATATTATCTAGAGTTCAATGGGCGTTTGTGCCGCATTACAAATTTAAATGTTTTTTTGTAAGACACTCCGAAAAAGCTACGTGTGAATTGTACTACAGAGAATTCCGCTGTAGAAAACTAGGACTACGGTCATACTTTTAGCTGGAAGTGACAAAAGATGGCAATGACCTCGTGTTATCGATTCGCGAAATAAGTTTAATGAGAGGAATAATAACAACACTATTTATTTTGAATTTATATATAGAAACGTTCTTTTTCCATAGCATTTTAATAAATTACATATTGGGCTAAAAAATTTGGTATATTTCATAAATATTTAAAACTGATTAAAGAAGATGTACGTATCTTGATAGATAGATATACAAATAAATATATGTTTATTTGACTACATTATATACATATACATTTGTAGCAAGTCATAAGTTATCACATCGTGTACCTCCGTGTTCCCAATGCAATAATGTATTTTTTTATTACTTAATATTTTTATAGACATTCCAAGAGAAATTCCTAAAAGTATTTAAGCACGTTTTTAACGAACTTACAAACTTAGTGTTACAAGTAAAATAGAAATGAACTGGAAGTTTTAAAAAAAAAACTTTTTTGATTTATATGAAAATTAAACTTACAGTTGGTACAATCGTTGAAAGTTATGGGACATTTTTTAACTTTAATTTAAAAATTAGTAGATTTAGACCCAATGCTTTTGTATATAAATCATCATCATCTCTAGTGCTATAGCTCTATGTGGGCCCTGACTTTCTCTAGTTTCATTGGCCATTCCTGCCGATTCTGAGACTCTTGCTTCCAATTCCTTGCATTCGTGCATCCTCATCGACACCATCCTTCCACCGTAATCTTGCCCTGCCGCAGCTTCTAGCTGATGCTGGTTCCGGAACCACGATCTTTCTTAGGGGATAATTGTAATCAGCTATATTACCTAGTGTCGACGCCATAACTTTAGTTTTTCCCTCATTCACCATCAGACCCATATTTTTTGCTGCACCAACGAGTGTGACAAACGTATCTTTGAATGTTGTGCTGTGCTTGAAATAACATCCACATAATCTGCGTATCCTATCATGTGTATGCTCTTATTAAATATGTTGTTCAGCCTTGCGTCTCTAACTACTTTTTCTAATGCTATGTTCAAAAAAGGTGACACGCCAGCGCATCACCCTGCCTTAGTCCTTTATTTGCATTAAAAGAGTCAGAAATTTTATTTTGTATTTTCACTTGGCAAGTTACTTGACTCATTGTTGTTTTAACGAGTCTTATTAGTTTAGCAGATATTCTGATTTCTCTCATAGCTTCATATAGTTTTGGTCTAATGATGCTGTCATAGGCCGCTTTAAAGTCTATAAGCATGTGGAACGTATCGATGTTGTATTCCGTGGTCTTTTCTAGGATTTGTCGCAGGACAAAAATCTTCCTGGCCGGAAGTCGCTCTGATATTCTCCCAGTGCATCTTCGGTATAATGGCTCAATTTACTATATATAATATGAGAGAATATTTTATATATTGTATTAAGGAAGGTGATGCCTCTCCAGTTTGAGCACTCCAGTTCGTCGCCCTTTCTATGCGGAGGGCAGATAAGACCGATGTTCCATTCCTGCGGTATTTCTTCATTTTTCCAGGCCTTCTTGATCATGGTCCAAATATATATAAATATAAGTCGTATATAAATAGTGGTATTTATCCTGCAGAGTAAATTTTATCCTGGAGTTAAGCAAAAAATTAAATTAAGTAAGGAATTGGTAAATAAACACGCTTTATTCTTAGAACAACCTATTCGGCACCTAGACCTTTGAATAACGCTTTTATGTACCGAACGAAAGAGGTCACGCCTACGCAGTTGCGCTGTAAATGACGGAATTGCTGTTTTGTCTTCTAACTCAACTTTCTAAAAATTTGGTTTGTATTGTGTTTTACTTTTAAATTTACAATTAGTTATAAATAACATTTACTAAAAAATTTGGAAATTATTTAATTTGGATTTTCTATTTTCTGTATTTTTTTTTATAGGGAATATGCTAATGAGATATTTGGTCAAAGCATAGAAAATTTTTTATTAATTTTCAACGTGACACTATTTCAAACAGTATAAATAATCATGAAAATGATGCAAATGTCATAAACCCGCAACAAACCAGTCAGGGATCTTCTCCGTCTCTATTTGAAGCATAGAACTTCCTTACGTTGCCCTGTCTTAAGTTGGCAACACTTACTTTGGGAAGTAACTCAAGTGATATCTGTCAAATAGTTAACCAATGGTATATTTTGAATGAATGTACGGATGTAAGTTATTTTGCAGATAGAAAGCTCTATTGAATAAAGTCTATTTATACTTAAGTGAAAATACTGTGTCTTAAAATAACGACCTCTCTTGATATCAGATAATGTGCAAAAACTGGTCAACTTTGAACTACTCAAAGAGTTCCCGAAGTATTAAGTAAAACCACAATTTTAGATGCTCTCCTCAGAAAGCCCTAGCTCCCTTAATAGGAATTTCCGGATCCATGTTTACAGGAAATTTTTTTAATATTTTTTGACATAGAATCACCCCAAAAAATTAATGACTGCATACCCGAAACACCCGGTATATATGCGTATAAAGAAGTGTCGTTTATTAATAAGAATTCATATCCAACAAAATTATTATTAATACTTCGTAGAACACGAAAATATACATATTTGCCCTTTTTTACATTTTTAAGAAAACAGTTATAATGATGTAAACAAAAAATGTTTTCACATTTTACATTTTCACATAATTACGAGTATTTTATTCCAGTAAAAAATTAAGTCAACTTTCCCGTTTCTTCTTTAAAATAAATACTCAAAGACATGATTAACTTCGGTTTCTTTTATCCACCGTTCTGTTTCTAATTACAATAATTACTTGGAAAATTGGAAGTTTATTTTTTGCCTCATTCGCTTGTTTTATTGCAATAATGAATATTCCTTTAACAAAAGAGCACTAAACGAGATACTGTAATAATAAAGAAGAGAAAACTTAGCAGAGACAATAATATACGCGACGAATCAAAAGAGTGGTTGAAGTATGTAAGTATTTGGAGAAAGATTACTAATGTCATGCTACGCAATTAGACAATTAATTTATTTTGTTTCTATGGCCCATGTCCAAGTTCTATTAATGAAATTGGTTTATAACGCTATTTCATACTTTTATGTCAAAAGTTATCTACAAAACGTGATTATTCTAAATATATAAAACATCATGACTATTAGGCCAGTCTCAAGAGATTTTAAAAATAAGGTAATTAAAAGTATAACTTATATTAACATATTATTGCATTTTTGGGTGACTTGAACGTATATTTCAAGGATTTCATTTTGTAGAATCAAATTGGTGCACATAGTAACAAAAGTTGTAAACGACGTGTTTTCTCACTTTCCCTGCAATATTTTCCAAATTATAAAAATATCGCAAAATAACTTTTTTTTCTACTAGTACAGTAAGCGAAACAGTAAAAATGGTAAAATTCCCGGCCCGAAAACGATGAAAGGAATTTCCTTATTTTTTTCACAATATACTTATAGACCGCGTACATCAAAATCTATATCGTCGCATTACCTGCTTTTTATTTTTAAGGGTGGAAACCACCTTTAAAACTCTTCTAATTTTAGGAATAAATTAACGAAAATCCATATACTTAGGTTTTCGACGTCGCTGAATAAGACTGTGAGGTCAAAACTTATGAGACGACAATATTAAGGGTTGAAATCACCCTTAAATGCTGAAAAATTAATGTCTTCTTATTTTACGAATAAAATCAAGAAAATCCATAAACTTATGTTTTTGAGGTCGCTGAACATGATTATGAGGTCAAAACATAGGAAGGATGAAAATATTAAGGGTTGAAACCATCCTTAAATACTGAAAAATTAATAATTCTTCTAATGTTACAAATTAATTGACGAAAATCCATATACTTATGGTTTTTAGGTCGTTGAACATGATTATGAGGTCTAGATTTATATAAAAAAAAATGGTAAATTAAAAATAGTCACAAAATAGTGTAGTAATATGTCTAATTTTATTAAAAATAGAGATTGTTATAAATAAATCAAATTAATACAATTAAGTAAACTAATTAAATCACATTTTTAATCTGCACTGTAAACATGCTAAAGTACAATGCAACTCGCTTTTTTCCTTATTCTTCGAAAAAATAGACGGCTTTTGCTCGTTTCTCTACCTACTATAGACATTTAAAATGCACGTACAAACTGAAGTTTCAACATTATTTCAAACTGTCATATCTCTGGAACAGTTTGTCTTAGGAAAATAGAAAAAAAACGAACTATTCGTTTTTTTATAAGCTTCACTTTTGTATTCTTGCTATTTTTTTTTATAAAAAAAAAATATTTTCTGAGCAATTCCAAAAACACGATTTTTTTCAAAAAATTATGAAAATTTTCATTATTGAAAATGGGTACAGAATGAAAAATAATCATTTTAAAAATCCTAAAAAATTTGAGCATGTTCATAATAATATGCATGAACAATATCTAGGATTTTAAAAAAATTTCAATTAATAAGAAATTAGAGCAATAAGACTAACAAAAAATGGCGCATAAATTTTTAAATGCGCTACTTTTTTGCTTGTAACTTTTTTAGTTTCCATTATAAAAGGTGGTAATACATACGTCTCAGTCGAAAGAAAATTTTAATACCTTTGATTCTTACAATAATAAAAATTTTTCTCGTAGTAGTAGATTTTGAGTAATTTTAGGTTTTAACGTCGTACATTTTTTCTGAACGTTTCGGCGCCATTTTGAAAACGCCATATTTTCAAAACTAAACATCGGAGAGAAAAAAAAAAGAAGAAATCATTCGATCTGACGCTTTAATTTTGTACCCTTGCATTTTTTTATTGAAGTCCACATTTTTCGAATAATTTTAAAAAAACGTCTAGGAATACTGATTTTAGGTGGTGAAAATGCAATTTTCAGTTCGCAATATCTCGAAAAATATGGATTTTAGCAAAAAAGTGTATAAAACCTTTCTTTCTTATAATTTGATTCTCTATCAGATTATACGTATTTTTTATTATTTTTGCGAAAACCCCTAAGAAGGGGTTTTCGCAACAAAAATAAAAAATACTTATAATCTGATAGATAATCATCCCTAACCAAAAAGCAGAAAAAATGACAATATAGATTCTTATGTGCATACTTTATGAAGCATGCTGAAGAAAAAAAAATGAAATTGATTACATCGTTTTGGGACTGGCATTTAAAAGCTTCACTTACTGTACTATACAGTACAGTGATCAAAAGCCAAAAAAATAAGACCAAGTACATCTCTCTATATGAAATTAGTTTTGGAGATATAGCGGTTAAAATTAAACTTATAAAATTAAAAAGTCACGAAAAAATTACTCCTATTAATAAACAACAAATGGTTAATTTTTACGTGCAAAAAGGCGCACTAAATGTAAAAATAGCTAACTACAGATTGATATTTCGCATGCAACTTTTCGATTAGGGAATAGCTTTCGAAACACTAAACAGATTGTAAAATAAAGTAGTATAATATTAACTGCACGCGTATATTTTCCTCGAAACAAATTGTCCTGAATCCACATTATGACAGAATCAATAGCTATTTGTGTATTAAGAGCGCAAAGGGCCTCATTGTCGCTCGAGAGAGTAAGCCGACATGCGTCAAACACTCGAAGGCGACAATGTCACTTTGCACACGAATTACACACATGATTTTATCTGCAATCATTGAAATTATCAAAGGAAAAAGAATTAATAAAAGAGTTAAATCGAATTTGTGAATATGAATATGGCATTAGTGTATACTAATTTTATGTAAAACCCTTATTTATATAATATGCAATTTTTGTTACAATATATACTGGCCAAATTTTATTTATATATGATAAATCTGTAATATCGCAACTACTTCTTAGAATTGTTGAGTTCGAAACGTTAACAATTTTTTTCACAATTCTTAACAGTTAAAATATTAATCTTAAATATAAGAAAAGTTTATTTTTATTTTGACTGTGATGAGATAAGAACACTTATGCTGTACTTTAATAGTATATTATGCAACGATCATTTAATGATAGCTATTAAGACACGAGCATGAGCATTATGAATATAATAGCCATGACGGTGTTATAGTCTATACAAAAAATTCTTTAAATCACAATGTAAAAATGGTAAATATAGGTGAATGTCGCTCAATAGAGGTAGAGTTGGTAATAGAAAATAAGAAAATTACTCTAACCGCCATTTATCGACCACCATCAACAAATGCTGAAATTTTTATAACAAACATTCACGAATATTTAAATGAAAAGTCGTTAGATAACAAATGTAATTACCACCTAATTGTAGGAGACATAAATATTAATATTTTAGAGAAGGTTAATCTAACATGTGATTATTTAAATACTCTCAGTGAATTTAATTTTCATTCTACAATAAATGCCATTAAAAGACCGTAAGAATATTCGGGAACCTGTATAGATCACATATCTTTAAAATGCAAACAAAATGATTCAAATCATATTTGTTCTCCTTTCGTTCTCAAAACACATACAACTGACCACTACAGTACCCTCTTTAACTTAAACATTTATACTAATAATTCACAAAAATTAGCAAACACACACTTTGTTAAATATATTATTTACAAAGGTTTAATAAAAGATTTACATAATTATAATTGGTATTCCTTAGTTTGTTGGGTATTTTGCCACTGTAAAAATATTTAAAAATTTTGATGAAATAAACCTCTGCGCCAAAAGGATCAGACAGAGGTTGGTTTTTATACTTCTATTACAAAATGTCTCACACCTAAAAATATATAAACTGAAACAAAATTGTTAAATGATAAATTGAAAAATTAAAACGAAGGCAGTTGACGTTTCGGAAAATAGTTCTTTTTCCGTTATCAAAACTTTCACTTTTGAGAATGTCAAACCAGACAGTTTGTTGTTTATGTATTTCCATAGTCACGTGAGACATTAAATTATATTTATTTTATTTTTACTTACTTCGTCTCTGAGGATCGGCAACCAGCTAGTACAGAAATCTACAGAATAATTAGAAACACATTTATCCTCATTTAATAAAATAATAGCGGATTCCTTAAGTTTTCTTTTAGTTGAGTTGCTTTCTTTTTACAACAAACTGTCTGGTTTGACATTCTCAAAAGTGAAAGTTTTGATAACGGAAAAAGAACTATTTTCCGAAACGTCAACTGCCTTCGTTTTAATTTTTCAATTTATCATTTAACAATTTTGTTTCAGTTTATATATTTTTAGGTGTGAGACATTTTGTAATAGAAGTATAAAAACCAACCTCTGTCTGATCCTTTTGGCGCAGAGGTTTATTTCATCAAAATTTTTAAATATTTTTACAGTGGCAAAATACCCAACAAACTAAGAAATCATGAATATGCCACAAATAATAAATTATAAACAATAATTGGTATTCGTTTTATAACATAAAAAATATAGATAAAAAAACAGCGCTTTTTGTTAAAATATTGACCGAGAAAATTATAGAACAATACGAAAGTAATTACACAAAAACGAAATCAACAAAAAAGAAAATCATGGATCACACAAGGATTAGTAAATTCTATAAATGAAAGGGACAAAATGTACAGGGAATGTAAAAAATATCCAGACAATGAAAACCTTAGACTAGACTTTAATAATTATAGAAATTATATAAATAATCTTATTAAAATAACGAAAGTTAGCTACTATAAAAACAAAATTGATAATAATAAAAATGATACAAAAAAATTATGGAACACAGTAAATGATTTAAACAATAAACCTAATATTAGCAAAAAATAACGAAATTGTTACGGATGATATTTCCATAGCAAATTCTTTTAATGACTTTTATGCAGAAAATCTGGCGGACAATATAATTAAACCATCAACTTTGCCCCCTTGTAAACGCCCAGTTCTATGTTCACTATTATTTCAACCTAAAAATAACGTTGAATTAATACCATAAAAACGTTAAAGAACAATAAGGCTCCGGGAATAGACATGATTACAACGTTAAAAAAAATCGGTGAAGAAATAGCACTTCCCTTGACACACTGAATAAAATAATTGACAGGTAGATGCCCACAAGAATTTAAAATTGCAAAAATAAAACATTTATATAAAAATGGAGATAAAAATGTAACATCCAATTATCGATCGATTTCAATTATTACCAATCTAGCAAAAATTTTCGAGAAAATTATAAAATCAAGAATTGTGAAATATACAAAAATTAATAATTTGATTTCAGAAAATCAATTTGGATTTCAAGAGGGTAAATCAACACAACAGATCATTACTACATTAACAAATGAAATATATAAATCACTTGATAGTAATCAGAAGTGTTTGTGTCTATTCCTAGATCTTGCCAAGGCTTTCGATACTGTTGATCATGAACAGTTGTTGGAAGCCTTGCAAGATATGGGCTTTATCGGAAATTCACTTAAATTAATGACAAGCTATTGCCGTAAGCAATGCGTTGAAATAAATTCAGTAATCAGTGATGAGAGAACAGTAACGTGTGGTGTACCACAGGGCACTGTTCTAGGTCCTATTCTTTTTACCATCTATATTAATAATTTACTTTCAATTTATAGTGAGGGAAAAGTTATTAGTTTTGCAGACGACACCGCCGTTTTCTATACAGATACGTCATGGGAGGGCCTAAAGCAAAAAGTGAAAAATAATATGAATATTCTCATCGATTGGTTTAACTCCAAGATTCTAACTATTAATTTCGAAAAACTCTCTTTATGCCTTTTGACTGCTACAAGAACTCTTTACCTAGTTACAACAAATTAACCATCAACAACCATGAAAAAAAAAATAGAAATTATGTCAGCAGAGAAAGCTAAATATCTTGGAGTAACCATTGACAAACATCTACGATGGGATTATTATATCGAGCGTGTAACTCAAACTCTAAGATGTATTTTATATAAGTTTAAATATTTCAAATCATTTTTAGATATACCACATTTAAAAATATTATATTTTGCGTTAGTGGAATCACGCATAACTTATGGAATTCTTGGATGGGGCGGCGCTGCAAATAGTTACTTAAAAAAATTAAAAATTTTACAAAATTTTTTTTAAAATAATTTATCAAAAAAATAATACTTACCCTTCCAATTTACTGTATCATGAGGCAATTTTGGAATATTTTTTTAAAAGCTGTTACTCACCAGTGGAAATACAAACATCAATTAGTTTTAATTGACCATACGTGTGAAACTAAGAATAAAATTAAGGGCCAGGCGAAAACGCCTGCTGCTGAAAAATCAGTGGGTCAAAGAAGCTTAGCTTTTTTGGCCCCTAGATTATATAATGAACTGTCAAGTGAGGTAAGGGATGTACGTTTCTTAAATCAATTCAAAACTAGGGCTAAGCAATTTGTATTCAATATGAGTAGGGACGAGGTATCCAAATTATTAAATATAAACAGAGATTAAAATATATATTTAGTATTATCTATAGTACCGTTAAGATTGGATAGTCGAGGTTGGTGTTTATTTAGGTGTTTTTGGGTGCATGTGTGTATGTATGTATGTTGTTGATAGGTACATGGAATATATATTGTTTGGAGTGCTAATGAACTGAGAAATTATTGCCACTTGCAAGTGTTAACTTTGTGGTACTTTCTTCTGTTTATTTACTTACAACTTTATGTCGTACGTGAACTTTTTAATATATCTTATAATGTTGAGAGTTATTATGTAATGTGTATCGGTCTATGTAATTTATGTAAATAAACAAATTATTATCATTATTATTATTATTAAATGTGAGATGCATACACTAGTTCTACGACCAGTCATAGTGAAATAGAAAATTAAAATTTTATTTCGGAAATTGCTAGATAAACATGACATGACAGATGACTTATCAAAATTTATAAATTATAGATCTGTCAGATGTTCAAGGCAATAGCTGATATTGACAGAATATTACTGTTTGTCGCATTTCTATTGGTTATAAACTTGTATCGTAATGAATATCATTAGAGTACAGGTAGGGAATGTCTATTAAACGAATTAAAGCATGTGAGTAGAAAAATTAAAATATCTCAATTTAGATATAAGAGAGTTCAACGTCTTTAAAGGATGGGTTCTTTTCCGGCCCCAAAAATACTTGAAAAACCAAATAGGGTTCACGAATATAGAATTATCAATTTTCATTTTAGGCGTTCGTTCTGCAAGAGTTCAACAATCATTTTTACGTTTTCTCATGATATAACCTTCTTTCAGATGTGCAGATTTTATCATGTTCACAGATTTTTGGTGCTTCCTCCTTATTTTTTTTATGAGCGCAATGAGGCTGCAGTTTTTATTTTACATATCTAAATAATGTTTATATATTCTAAGTGTTTCTAAAAATGATTCATTTTTGAGCGTCTAAAAGAATAAATCACAATATAACGTTAAAATTATTATTGGATACTTGCTAGTCACTATATTCGTCGGACTTATTTGGTTTTCCAAGATTTCTAAGACCAGAAAAGGACATTATGGGCACCTATCTCTTTCCGATACTTTTTGTTTTGTATATCAATGAGCTTGAGACGGTGCTGAGGGAACTGAACTTATAGTGGAAGACCAGACCCTCTGAATTCGACACCCTCTATACAACTCGCGAACACCCACCTAAAAAATAGGTAATCTGATGTAAAATAACCCGCTAAACTTGATTTTTGAATTCGCCCATTGATTTGAGATTGCCAAAATGACCAAATTGGCAATTTTCTAAAAAAAATAAAAATTATGTGTTATTTTTTGTTTTTCATATAACACGTCATATATTTTTTATTTTACTTCAGAATTTTTTAATTTTTTTACATAATATTCTCTAACTATTCTTTGATATGTTGAAAGTTAAAAATTTTACCTAAAAAATAATTAGTTGGCAAAAAAAAATAACAACTTTTCTTTGACGCAAAATCTTTAAAATTTGCAGAGTAAAATGTCCGATCGAGGTATCTTTTTTATTTTTAAAGTTAGGTGCCTACTATAATCGAAGAAAATGTTCCGAATGAACTAAATAAAATCTTTTATAAGAAGTTTTTTTTGAAATTTTGCTCCCTTATCGAAATATTCATTAATTGTTTCAGCGTCCGAACGAAGGCGCGCTACTATGAATCGGCCGCAATCGCATCTAGAGCTAAACGCAGACACGTGCCGGGTGATTATTATTTTCCAGTATCCATTTATGTTAAGTTGAAAGTCCTTATATTTAGTGCGTTATAAACACATAGTTTGGCATAATAAATTATAATTACTCGGATAGGAAATCAAAGGAAACAAGCTAAAAACGTACTCTTCGCCTGTTAACTGGATTTTTATATAGTTGTTATACATTCAATAGGATACTTTTCGCAGTTTTTTGTAAATAATGTTACTTTTAGACATTTTTAATTTTATAGTACGATCTTAGTTGGTAAAAGAGTTGGTAAAAAAACTATACCAAACCCCATTTGGGTTTCGATTCCGAGTCAAAAGAACTACACCACCACCTTACACGTAGAAGAATGTAAATTTTTACATTATAAGACACGAGCTATAAAATCATATTTTCACGGTTGTATATTACATTATGAAATGTATATTTGTAAAATATATAAATAATTAGAAATATTAAAATGAAATATTTCACCAGATTTCTATTCAATTACAAAAACATAAAAATTAAAAAAAAATTTTTTCAACAGTAAAATCACAAGAGCTTTTTTTTATCGGATAAATTTCTCTTTGTAACGAAATAATTTTGCCAATCAGTGCTTTTATGAGAAAAACTGACATGAAAAAATCGCGAGACCGGAGATCGAGAGATTTTGTCAAATGTCAGTTTTTCGAGCAAAATTACTGATTGACAAAATATTGAGTTAAAAATAAATTTATCCATAAAAGAAAAGCTCGAGTGATTTTTGGCAAGATAAATTAACGACAGAATATGTGAACGAACAACAATTAAAAATAATTATAATTTTCTCAAAACGACTCATATCGTACAGTATAATTTCCACAAGACTTAAAAATTATAGCCGACAGTACAGATTTTAAAATGACGTGCGTCTACTAGATATACTCTGCTTTTGAGGAACAGGTATTTTTATCGTGATAAGAAACGATGCACCTTTTTTTATCGCTGTCAAAGTGACAAAATGTGACTGTCAAATAGACTTTTTTATATAGGAGTTAATTTATCAAATTTAAATCATTAAGTAATAACATTTTTATTTATCGATCGATTTTGTTCAAATAGGGTTCTTCTTCTAGCTAACACTAATTTACTGTCCAAATTTCAGTACAATCGGAATTTTCTTTCTTCAGTTATCGTGCTTACAAGAAACGTGACGGACGGACAGACAGACGGACATTTCACTAACTCAATGGTATGAAAATTTTTTGTCTGCGAGCGATATTTACGGCTTTAGAAATGTACCGATCAAATGCAAAATCCGATGACATTTCTATGGCTCCAAAACAATATTTAGAACAGAAAAATTTATTTTTATCACTAAATCCAGTTTACCATGCACAATGTAGAAGATCGTATACCCGAACTGCTTATAAAAGAAAATCAGAAATTGTAAATCCTAGTACAGAGAATACAAGTAAAAAGGGCATTTCTGCAATGTGCTATTTACACGACAGCCTACCAAATTAAGCCCAGAATTCCAAATGTTTTAGATTTTGGAAAGTACCTAAAGGAGGAAATCTTATTTCCAAAGATGATTTCAAAAAGCCCAAAACCCAATTTTATTGAGTTAACTCCATTTTGTAAATGTAAATTATATAACTGTACTACAAGCTGCAAGTGTAGCAAAGCAAACGCGCAATGTAACATAAGTTGTTTATGCGAAGGAAAATGTAATCTTTAGTACCCACTTGCTGTTACAATTAATGAAAATATATTTTTTAATGTGTATATTTCGGGATTATCTATATAATTTTATAACATTTAATTGCAAATAGAAACTAAATAATCCGTAGACTTACTTGATCGCTTAAACGACACCACAGATGGGCGACGTTAACAGAAGTTATGCTTTAAATTAATGCGGACGAGTTGCGCGGCCGCTTCCAACAGCGTCATCTCGTTACATGAGCCGAATTTCCAAAAAATATCTTTATAAAAAAGTTTGTTTAAAGTATATGGAACATTTTTCTCGTTTATACTATAACTCTCTCTTTAAAAATAAAAAAGTTACCTCGATCGGGTATTTTTCAACGCAAATTTTAAAAAACCGCGACAATAGAGGGTAATTATATTTTTTTAGGCACTATATTATTAGTTACACTATATTCTTTGCCGTCAGCCTGTCCAAGAATATTGGAGGGATAATGTGTAAAATATTGGTCAAAATCGGAATTAAAATAAAAAAGATATGATGTGTTATGTGCAAAACAAAAATTAACACATAATTTTAAAATTTTTCAAAAAATTTGCGAATTGACCGATTTGGCAATCTCAAATTAATGGGCGAACTCAAAAATCAAATCCAGGAGGTCATTTTACATAATATCATCTGTTTTTTAGGTGGGTGTTCGCGAGTTGTATAGACTACTTTTAAAATGCTTCCTACAGATTGGCTGCTCTCCGACTATTAGGAGTTCCCATATGCCTGTGTAAACCGTGCTCTAAATGTAAACAACTTCATTTTTGATTGAGACAGGCTAGAGAAAATCATTTACTTAATCACACTTAACAGGTGTGCTAGGAATTACTATTTGCTGATTAATCTAAATAAAAAATTTGGAAAAAACAACATCCAACAGAAGCTTTTTAGGCCAGTCGGAATAGATGCAAAAAGAATCATTTTATGAAATGTCGCTTACTCGCATTTTTTTGAAATATAGTTTGGGATGTCCAGAAACATATGCCAACTATCCGCACGCGTGACAGGTGGGGCAACACACTTTAAAATTAAAAAATCGTCCATTTCTTGCCATTTTTCACTTTATTTGCAATATAACTCGTAAATGATGCATTCGAAAATATATCACGAGGTTGAAAAGTTGAAGAAATTGATCCTGAACATTTTATTATTTTTGACATTTTCCCAGAAAATTCTTCGTTTAAGAGCTACAGGCGAAAGAACAATGCTACTTTTTTATCTTTTGATTTTTTTTAAGTGAATATAATAATTATTAATACGAAATATATCATCGGTATAATATAAATTATGTTTAAATGTCCAATTTACAGTTGAAATAAAGTATATTTACAGAACTATATATATAATTTACATATGAAACAGAAAAAAATACTATTAAAATGATGGGAAAATAAATAAACAAATATATATTTTCACAAACAGACTATTTATTTTATGCTTAGTAGAGTGTACATGCGTTTCATGTATAACTTAATAGAATAGAATAGAATAGAATAGAATAAGTTTATTTAACAAATTGTTCTACTACAATGTGATTGATAAAAACTGAAACATTATGATAAATATACCAAGCCCCCACATTAAGTGCTATTTAGAGCACTTGAGCGTGCATTGGGCACACAGAATAATAAGTAAGTATATATACATACATACACGTATATACACACATATACACTAGGTTGCATCGGTTTTTTTTTTTTTTTACCTAATCCAAAATGGCGGGCGCCCAAAAGTTGTGTGATAAGGTTGTAAATAATACGTTAAAATTTCAAATTAAAATATTAATCCTTAGAGGTAGCGGGTTGGGGTCAAAGGTAAACATTTTTGATATTCTATATATTCAAAGTGGCGGGTGTGAAAAAGTTGTGCTTTACAGTTATATATAAGAGGTAAAAACTTAAGACAAAAATATTAAGATTTAAGGGTAGCGGGTTAGGGTTAAAAGTCAACTTGATATTTTCTTTGTTCTGTATCGGATCCATTTCTATTCCCTACAAGCTCAAAGGTCCCATTTTTTAAGGGAAATTATTTGTTTCATCATCATAGTGTGAAACAATAAACTTTATTTTTACTTTAATTTCTTTATTGGAAATTTGATAACAAAGGTACTTATGTGAAAACAGACTTGATTTTATTAAAGAATAAAAAGTAAAAATAAAAATACTATAAACATTGTGGTAAAACTTGCTTGTAGTAATCTTTCTTTGTGTTGAATTTGGGAATTTTGTCACAGGATCTAATCGTTGTTCTAATTAATCCATCCAGCGCTGAAGCTTCAGCTACAAGCTTTACTGCCCTTTTCATAGCTTGTGTGTGATTAGGAAATTCCTTTATTTCAATAATCAGACAATTCAGGATTATTTATAATTTGATTAAGGTCCTCTTCGGATAAATCAACTGTTAATGGTGGCTCATTATATTCACATTCTTGCCAATCAATCATCTCATACTAATTTGTAGCATTTAGTTTCAACGGAGCAAGTGTAAACTTTCTTAAGTCGGTATTGTTGCCTTTTCTAGCTTTTAATATTCTGCGAACGGCCAACTCCCTAATACACTGGTTTTTATCGCCTAGCATTCCCAGTAGTATGTTCTCAGGGTGTGCAAAATATCTATTTCGTATTACGACGGGATCAACTACCTACTCCTTTCAACTCTTCTAATAAATATCTGGATAATTGTATGGTCTTCCATACATTTGAAGCACCTTGCAGACATGATGGATGTGCTTCTATTTTGAACCACATTGGCGCATACACTTTGACAACATACGTTGCTGATGTAACCAAATCTGCAGAGCAACATATAAGCGAAGTATTCTATTTGCTGTCGTCAGCCATCGCGAGTGGACTATTTTGCCAGGTTCTCGTTTTGAAAGATTAATAGAAACATATCCCGTTATTACTGCTTGGCATATTTCATAAAAATATAACTGATATGTGTTAAGATCTTTCACCTTAACTATAGAAATTTCGGATTTAATAGTCTTAAATGTAGCTACTGGTATCTGCTCGCATTTGACTAACAACTTTCCTATTATACCTGAAAATCCTGAAATACAGTTCCGTCAATATGTTCGATCAAGTGCCTTTTAGTGGAAGTTCATTTGCATGCAGTTGGCAAATGAACCACTGAAGTGGTCTCTTAAAATGTTTTTCAAGTAGAGCTATAACACCACTTTTAGTACCAGTATTTGTAGCCGTTCCATCACATCCGGTGTTAGTTGGGATTCGAGAGATTTCAAAATAACTGATAATGACGTTAATGATGTTTACAGCTGAACCTGTAGAAGGTGTGACATGTCCCAAATATGATGATCCGGGCTCTCCAATTAAAACTATATGTTCTTCGGTTGTTATCTTTCGACAGTTATCTATTAATTTCATGGCCTTGTCTTTACGCCCATCGAAATAAAGTCCACGTAATGATATTGGCGTACCACATGATGATAATTCACCTCTGTTCTTGCTTATAGCTCTTCTAATTTTGTTTTTATCAATTACATGCGTTGTGTTAGATTCATTAATTAAATCAACATCTTGGAGTACTGAAGAAGCAATCAGTGCTCCAGCTCTATCGGAAATACCGCATCTATCTAAAGTTTCGGCTAAAACTGACAGTGTTCACTGTTCAGCGAGCTTTCATGTATGCAGAACACAGCGCATGCTGTATTATGGGCATGCGTACATTAGATAACAAATACGTAGGTAGTAATAAGTAATTTAAATTTAATATCGTAATTAAACATAGTTTAAAAATATTACTAATTGATAAGTATTGATAATATCTGTAAGGGTACGTACTATCTGTTTGGTCTTTGATGCTAACCCGCTACCCTCGAGCCTTAATATTTTGGTTCAAAATTTTTACCAGCCAATTTCAACCCCAAGACCAAACTTTTCCGCGCCCGCCATTTTAGATATGCACAAAATAAAAAAAAATTGGACTTTTAACCCTCAACCGCTACCCCTAAACCTAAATATTTTTCACTAAAATTTCTACCTGTTGCTTATAACCCTAAAACACAACTTTTGCGCACCCGCCATTTTGAATATATAGAATATCAAAAATGTTTACCTTTGACCCCAACCCGCTACCCCAAGGGTTAATATTTTAATTTGAAATTTTAACGTATTATTTACAACTCTATCACACAACTTTTGGGCGCCCGCCATTTTGGATTAGGTAAAAAAAAAGAAAATCGATGCACCCTAATATACACACCATATTATATAACATAACATAAACATAAACATAAACACACCACAGATAGTAGACAACCCCCAAATCCAAAGCCAAGGCTGTCCGGAAGGGGGTTACACATTCGGAAAAACGCAGACATACATCCACACCCACCGGTGTTGTCAATACCGGGGCTGGGGGTCGAACCCAGAGCGCGGTAGCGTGTCGATCAGCGTATTCGCCACTCAATACGCCTTAACCGATTGAGCTACCGTGCCGGTATATATAACATAATAATACCGTAACAACACTAAAATGTCTAAAATGATATACATTATAAAAAAAGAAAATAAATATAACACTAAGTACCTACTTCAACAATAATATACAATATAAGACATAAGATACGCATATACTGCTAAATTTCAGGTGAGTAAAATGATAGCCTACTGTGAATTTATTATTTTTTAATCTATTAAATTATTATTTTTTTTCTTTCAGTTCTCATTACAAATTGTTCGGAAACTATTTTTTTATGAACTGATTTTATGTTTTTAATTTCAGTGGATAAAAAATTATATGCTTTCGGAGCAAGGAAGTTACGGCTTCTCTCGCCGATAGTTTTTGACATTCTTTTACAAAGAACATCATTTTTATATCTGGTTTGGTGTTTGTGATTTACCAAGTTTTTTTTTCAGAGTATGTTTTTAACTACTAAGGAGTGAAAGTACATTGGCGGATGTCCATTATTCTGGCATCTTTGTATAATATATCTGATGGTTAAGTTATTTGTTTTTTGTATATTACGAGGTATATTATCTTTAGATTTTTTTTTAAATTTTTTTGTAGACTGCTAAGGTTAGTTTTAATAACCCTCCCCACCCTATTATGCCATATCGCAATTGAGATTCAATTAAAGCAAGATAAGTTGTTCTAAGTTGATCAATATTTAGTAGGTCTCGAAGATTATTAAAGAGGTAAAGCGTACTTCTTAATTTACTAACCAATTTATTTATATGAAGAATGTATATAAATCCATATTTCACATGAGTGTTAGATAATATCGATATTGATTGATTTTCGTCCAGCAGTATATTCAGTTCATTCATAAATAAAGTTTTATTAAAATTTATTGTTAAAAGTTTAGAGTTTAGAGTTAAACCAATCAATTAGTTGATTTAATATATAATTTAATGTAATTTAGCCCTTTTTGTTGGAGGCGAAGCAATAATACATTCAATTTCTCTATTTTCTTCATCATCATCAATATCATAACAAAAATATTGAATCATTATATTCATTTTTTTGTAAAGTTATGAAATAGAAAAGTAGCCTTGCTCTATCGTCTGCAGCTCTTAAATGAAGAATTTTCTGGAAAAGTGTGAAGAATAATAAAATGTTCAAAATCAATTTTCTCAACTTTTCTATCTCTTGATATATTTTCTAACAATGCTTCATTTACGAGTTATATTGCAAATGAAGCGAGAAATGGCAAAAATGGACGATTTTTCGATTTTAAAGTGTGTTGCTCCACCTGTCACATGTGCGGATAGTTTGCATATGTTTCTGAACATCAAACTATACTTTAAAAAAAATGCGGGTACTTAAACGACATTTCGCACAAAAAAGCTATTCAACTGGTCTATTTGTATGTGGAAATGTCGCCTGTATCGTGTACTCAACTAACGTCGGTTCCAGTCGCCACATTGACCCCTAGTGTAGCTAAAAACACTGCCCCATGTGTTTCTGATTCAATTAAACCATGTCCAATGAACGAGGACAGAAGCATCTGAAAGAAAATCTATTCCGGCTCACCGTTTGTAATTGAATTGTTATCGCCCAAACCGATGATTTTCACTAGTTATCGAACACAAAAAGTTCCATTTGTGTCGTTTTAGTATTTCTTTTGTCCTATAATATGAAACATGTTTAAAATGAGTTCGGCATCAGCGTTTTTAAATGACCTCATCAAATTTTTTGTACAGCACGACCCCTTTGTGCAGACTTTTGCGTCATAAAAAAAGAAATAAAAAGGATTGCTTTCTGAACTAACAAAAATCGCCAATACGGGATTTATTTTATCAATTTATGTTTACGCAAGACGAATGCTTGGGGAGTAAATGCTTCACATTTGTATAAATAATAGTATAATAAAATTAATTTAATTAAATTAATTAATTTATTCACCTAGAACCCTCCAAGGGGATTATATGCAACTAGCCTTCGCCAAAGCTGCCATATATGTGTGTTTATCTAGCTTTGTCTGTGATTTCGACACTCTGGAGGGAAATAAAGTAAAGCGGTTGGTCATGTTTAGTATATTTAGCTTACGGTTATAAGCCAAAAAGAGCTAACGAAATTGTCTCCTCTGCCAGGTGCCATATAAAAAAGTAGTTAAATACTTAGGTTTTCATCTTGACCAGAAGCTATCATGGAAATTTCATATTGAAAATATAGTTTCAAAATCAGAAAAACAGTTAAACACTATTCGTATCTGTAGTAAAATTAGTTGGGGGGCAGATCCAGAAATATCATTATTAATGTATAAATCTCTCATTAGATCGGTCATAGATTATGGTGCAATATTTTATGGAGCAGCCAGCAACAATTTACTTCATCGTTTGGATATACTTCAAAACAAAACACTTCGGGTTTGCCTAGGTTTAATGAAATCTAGTCCAGTAGAGGCTGTAAGGGTTGAGGCTAAGGACTCTCCGCTAAGTTTCAGAAGACAACTCCTCAGTGATAAATTTGTTTTGAAATTGAGAGCAAGGGATAATGATATTTTATTAAAGCCGCTGTACAATTTATGCATTCAGAATCTCACTAATAAATACTGGAATAAAAAAAAGTCTCCCCCATTAGCGGAGTCTTTTAGTAATACTGTTTCTTATGATGGTGATATTATCAAAAGTACAATTCCTTTTATGTACACTCTAAACCACTTTTATCATATTTGTATGGCCCCTTTGGTAATCAAACCTCCATTTATCGATAACCAAGTAGTTAATAGAGTTATATTTAAAAACTACATTGAACAATATCCAGACGGGATGCATATTTATACCGATGGGTCTAAAAGTGAGAATGGTACAGGTTGTGCTATTTACATTCCTGAACTTGAAGTCTCCGTCAAATATAGCCTTCCAAACCAAGCTTCTATTTTTTCAGCAGAGGCTATAGCCATTCTTAAAGCTTTAGAATACTGCGATCTCAAAACAGACCGACGTAAATTTATTATTATATCTGATTCACTTAGCGTACTTAGTGGTCTTAATCATATAAATGTAAAAACATCCCCTTTGCTTACGGATATTATAAAATTGTATGTAAGGCTCTCGCTTCTTGGTTATACAATAATTTTTATGTGGATCAAAGCGCATTGTGGATTAATTAATAACGAGAAGGTTGATACACTAGCAAAAGCAGCGATTACTGACTATGATGATAAATGCTATCTGATACCGCATAGCGATATAATAGGGTCCCTGAGGAAAAACATCAACCTAGAATGGAATAAATATTATAGAAATATATATGCTGAGCACCCAACAAATTATTTCCTATTAAACCCACATATAACATCGCAAAGGTGGTACGACAATGAAGAAATAAAAAGGAATACTTACACCACAATTACTCGTTTGCTTTTTAATCATGGAAGATTCCCGTCGCATCTTTACAAGATTGGTGTCAAGGAAAATGATCTGTGTGAATGTGGAAGCCCAGGAGATATAAATCATATTTTCCTGGGCTGCCCTAGACACGAACAGGAAACTAATAGGTTTATTCAAAAACTATTAGAGAAGAATCTCGCTATGCCCTTGAATATCAACTATATTTTGAGCTTTAAATGTAAGAAAATATATTTGGTTATCATGGAATTTCTTAAAAAGTGTGATATTCAGATATAAATATTAAATAATAAAACTTGTGCTGTTGGCCGTTTAGGGAAATCGCCTCCTTTGTAATCCACTTAAACCTATGTTAATTAAACCTTTTATCCGTGGTCTTTTTCATGTATGTATATTTAAAAGTCATCAAGACGGACCCCTTGATGTGAAAAGAGTGTCCCCTGTCTCAATCCTCGTTTCGTTTATTAGGTGGAAATTAATGGGAAAGAATATTTTTTGGGATTGAATTCACATTTTTGCACATAATATGTTGGTTTGATAGAGTCTCTTGGCTAAAGGAGTATATCCAAGGCCAAAATTGGGGAAAAAAAAAAAAAAAAAAAAAATTGTCTCCTCAACTGCTGAAGATATCGAAGTAATTATTTTTTCGCCGATTTTAATGTTCTAACCTAGGCTACACAATCATAATAATCTAAATAAATAATGCACAGTAAATATTAAAAAAGCACGCGAATGAGAATAACCAAATCATACGATAACAAACTCTAGTAGTAGCAGCATAACCAAGATTATGTTATCCTGTCATTTATATTTCCACTTTAAAAACGCGACATATGCGGGACATTTTTTAAATTGAACGTTCTATAGTAAAAACCGCTGCCCAAGGAATCAACAGATTTTCTATCCACGATTTTCTATCCAAGTCGCTCAAAACGAAAAATTTTTTTATGTGCAAATAATTGTTTATGGAACTTTAATAATATAATATTTGAAATTCATAAAACGATATCCCACATCGGTAGTGGGGTGGGGTGGTGATATGGGGATGGTAGTGGGGGTGGATGAAGTAAAAAAATATTTTGAGGTTTTTGGTTCTTGTACACACACACTAAGTCACAATTTTTTTTCATCCCTATTAATAATGGGGTGGGGGGTGATAATGGGGGTGGCTAATGCCAAAAAATTTTTTGAGACCTTATCTTCTCTTGTATATACTAAATACAAATTTTATGGACTTTTACTTGCCTGATTCACCTATTTACGCCCCATTTACCCCAATTTACCCCCAACCCTAGTTCCAGATTCCGTTAAAGTACATACGTGTACCAAATTTCAAGTCAGTATCTTAGACGGTTCCAGAGTAATCGTGCGCACAAAAAAGTTACAGACAGACCGACAGACAGAAATTTTTTTTCGCTCAAACTTAAAATCTCATGATATTCTAAGCCTATTTGAACAATAATAAAAATTTTCAAAAATTTTTTTGACTTCCACTGGATGTGGAAGTAAAATTACATATTCTTGTTTTGAAGAACTTACCAAATAATCGGGATGCTTAGTCTTGGTGCAATTATCTTACCTGAAAAAAAAAAAAATGTCATCCAAGAAAATACCAGCAGTAATGTTTAAATATGAATATATTTTATCAGGACAATTAGCAAAATAAATTGAAGCGATAAAAAAAATAAAATGATGATAAATTAAATCGGAATATTATTGGTTTTTTGTATCTACACCGTATAGCAGGTGCACGCTTTAACATAAAAGCGTCAAAATTGGCAGATTTACCTAGGTAAGAGGTAGTATCGCTTCAGTGGATGTAAGGATGGGGTGAGGGTGCCTTAAATAATTTATGCAAATAAGATCAGTTACCCTCTTTATCCAATAAGGATAGAAATTTAATTTCAGAGTACTAAAGCGGTAACTTACTTGCTATAGGTCTTTCATTCAATTTTATTCTATAAAAAATGGTATCACAACATAGTGTCAAGATTTATAAAAGTATTCAAATTGTTCCTCGAATTTCTAAATTGTGTTTTTGTTACTACACTTTCTTTAATTACCATATAAAAATTATTACCGATTAATCAATCAATCCTATGAACCACTTGTATAAATAGGAATTCTCATGAATTGGAGAATGTTTAATATTATTATATCAGTCATTCACAAGAATATATTTGAATAGTCTTCGAATATCTGGAGCTCTGATTTTAATTAATTGTAATTAAATTAAATTAAATACCACAGGTAATACGATCCCCGGCACTCCAGAGTGGGAGCCATTACCATTAACATTAAACATTTCTGTCATATGGACACATTTAGGGTTTGCAATAACGGTTAACCGGTTAACCGGACAAAAAACACATGATAATTACCGGATATTTAAATTTTTTACCGGTTATTTCGGTAAATTCTGAACTTACGTTATGTCACATATTCAACGTTCAACGTGTTTGGACTATTTAGGAGGTGAACATGCTAACTGTCCCCGAACATAGGAGGTGCGGGGGTGCAGAGGGGCACGAAGAAGGCCCGGATTTTTGGTTTTTCGCTTATATCTCGAAAACGGTTAGCTCTAATCAAAAAGTGGCTATATGCAAGATTAAAGCTGACTAAATTTTTTACAATAGTATTTCTATTAATTTTTATCGTTTCTGTTATGGTTCAGTAATGAATTGTATATCTTTTGACTGTATTTTAACGTTATTATAAATTTATTGGAAATTGAAAAAAAAATTAATAATCATCGTAGCAAAAAATCTTTTGTACAGATATCTGTTTCAGAGCAGACTGAACTCAATATCGAATAAAAAATGTCTTTGTTTCTGTAAGTGTGTGTGTTCGTGTATATGTATGTGTGCGTGTATACAGTTTCTTGTAAACACGATAACTTCTGTTAGACTTAAAATATTTAATTACAATTTGGAACATAATTTCAGAATGGCAAATTAAGTCGCATTTCGGAGATATGAACTTTACTTTGGTTTTTTTTTAATGGAACACTCCATATATATTTTTACACCATTTGAAAGGCCCTAAAAAAGCTATTTAATTATATATAATACATGGTATTTATCTTACAAAATTTTTGTCTAATTTACTATAAATTTACAATGTATCAAATTAGCCATGGAAAACAAAAGTATGTAAATTAAAATAAACAATATGTTAGTTCTGTCAAAATTCCTGTTAGTATCTAATTTCACTTTATTTTAAATAAAATGGAGAATTTCAATAATGATATATTTTTTGGACTACCATGACTGAATGTAAGAAAATGTGAAACTTAATATCTACTATAGTTTTTAAGAAAAATACTATGTGTCATACACCATTGAAAAGGTTTTTCTACGGCCTTTCAAATGGTGTAAAATATATGGGGTGTTCTATTTAAAAAAACCAAGGTGAAGCTCATATCTCCGAAATTCGACTTTTAATTGTTTCTCTAAAATGATTTTTGGAAAATACATGTGATTTCTCATAACTTTTATTTTTGTACTTTTTTACGTAATTCCAAAAATAACGAAGTTAAATGAGGTTCTAACGATCGCGCGACCACCCTGTACAGTTGACTATAATAAGGAAATCTAGTCTAGTTAAAATAAAAAACACACTCTCAAATAAATTAAAAATGTTTTCATAGTACATACTAATACTAGTATATTTTTGTTTTTATGTGCCTTTGGTATTTTGAAAAAATTTGCCGACCCTGGAATTTGCCGCCCTGGGCTATAGCCCCCCCCCCCCTAAATCCGCCACTGTCCAAACACAGCTCTCAAGACAAAAATTATGATCTCGGCATTTCCCTCTAGACCCCCTTATTGAATGTTCATTGACAAGGCTATAGTTAAAAAAAATAGTTCAGTGTTTTTTGTTGACGAAATTGAGATATCAATATCAACGCACCTAGCATGAAATGTTTTCAAAAATATAATCATTAACAACATTTTCAAATACATTAAATGCAGATTCAACTATTGGAACAAATCGTCTATTAACAGACTACAAGAAAATGGATGATGGAGTATAATCCTGATCGTTCAATTGTGCAGAAGCAATTTGACGCCGGCGAGCTAATGTCTGTAGCTTTTGTTCAAGTATCCGAGAGTTTAAATATAAAAGCATGCTAATATGCAGCACTGTCCTTTTTTTCTATACAACTAAATTTTAAATTTGGAAAATCTTTCGGCGGGTTCATTAATGTACTTCTCATAAGGGGACCAAAATAAACGCCCGCTATATCGTTTTAATTACACTCGATAGTATTCGCTACAAGTGAGAGTAATAATAAATCGTTGTCTGGGGCCCAAAATACAATACGGGTGCTCGACCGCAAATAGAAATATAGCTGATTTTGAGGATAACACTCGTTTAATTAGGATTTTGGCACTTTTATTACTCTCTATTGCAGTGAAAAGAACTGTGGCATAATTAACGACAGGCTTAATAAGAGTGAATATATACAGCGTGCGGTAGAAATTGATAGCCATTTTAATTCTATGCAATTCTTTCAGTCGTGCTTTCACTGTTGAGTAGTAAACGTTATGAAATTTTTATTAAGCATTATAGTACAGTACCTAGAGGTAAAAAGTATGCAAAACTTCGGAATAATGTAATATTGAACGGATTTCGTTCATTTTTGGCAGTATAATAGTAAATGCTTCACAGAAAAGTTTCTATATTGTGCGGGGGCTTGCTAATTTATAGGAGGTGGATGTTACCTCCTCTCAGGGGGTGGCACTTAAAAAATATATATATTTATTGGAACTGAAGTAGAATCAAATTTTAAGAAGAAAAGGTTCTATGCAATTTTTCAAATAAATTGATAGTTTTTAAGTTATAACGACTTCAAAATTGCGATTTTAGCTTAAAGAAAAGGTATTTCCAAACGGCTTTCGTCAAGTATCTCAAAATGCATTACTTTATCGAAAAATTGTTACAGACCAATTACAGAAAGTACAAACTGGGAATTAGTTATATTTTTTGTTTATTGATGTAGGATTAATAATTTCGGAGATATGTAAGTTTACATTTGGCATCCAAGTGTTCATAAGATAATTATTTAGAGTAAGAGTTAAATATCTCAGAAACTGTGACACTTACAACAAGGATGTTAATAGGTAGAATAATAGGTTATTAATTAAGCTTTCAACTGTTTTTTTATTTGTTTCTGTAGCATAAAAAACAAAGAAGATATGACTGAAGCAATGTGAGTCTACACATTTTTTTAATAATAACGTCGCCATTTTGTTACTGTAATTAGGCAGTAATTAAAAAACAGGAATTTCAAACACTGTTTCTCTTTAATATACAGCATGGCGTAGATGCTCAAATTTTTTGGTTTGTATACACTTACTTGCTTTAGAAAAAAATACAGTTTAAACTAGAAAGGTATTTTTCGATAAAACATATTTTTTTTGCTTTGCTAAATATCTCAATAAATATTAGTTTTATTGAAAAGAGACCAAAAATAAAGCTCATAAACTGATGATGAATTTCGCTTGTTTATTTATTTACATAGATTTCGATCGAACGTTTATAAGACGAAAAATGCAGCTTAAATGTTAAATATTTCAGAAATTGTGATACCTACGTCATGCATGTTAAGAAATGAAATTAAAGACAATTAATTGCGCTTTCAAATTATTTTTTACTCGTTCCTGTAGCATAAGAAATAAAGAAGTTATGACGGAAAAATATACGTATTTATATTTTTTATATAAAAAAGTCGCCATTTTGTTACTCTAATTAGCAAGTAATTTAAAAAAAATATCTCGAATACAGTTTTTCATTAAGATGTAGCATTACCTAGATGCTCAAATTTTTTTGCTCATTTAAAGCACTTGCTTTAGAAAAAAATGCATTTTAAACATTAAAGGTAATTTCGAAACCCTTGGATACCAAATATAAATTTAAATATCTCCGAAATCATTAATCCTACATCAATAAACAAAAAATATAATTAATTCCCAATTTGTACTTTCTGTAATTGGTCTGTAACATTTTTTCGATAAAGTAATACTTTTCGAAACACTTGACGAAAGCCGTTTGGAAATACCTTTTTTTTTAAGCTAAAATCGCAATTTTGAAGTCGTTATAACTTAAAAACTATCAATTTATGTGAAAAAGTGCATAGAACCTTTTCTTCTTAAAATTTGATTCTATTTCAGCTCCAATAAATATATATATTTTTTAAGTGCCACCCCCTGAGAGGGGGTGGCACTTAATCCATAAATTAGCAAGCCCCCGCACAATATAGAAACTTTTCTGTAAAGCATTTTCTATTATACTGCCAAAAATGAACGAAATCCGTTCAATATGACATTATTGCGAAGTTAAAACCTCTAGTTACTGTACTATTATGAGATAAAGGTAAGCTTAAACTCGGTTATGCCTCAATAAATAAAAGGTTTGTACTGAAAAATCATTGAGCAGCGAAACACGTTTTCAGCTTATGGTCATATAAACAGTAATAGCGCAATGCTAAAAACCTTTTAATTATTCATAAAGTACCATATTTTTTTCCTTATGGGTTGCGGTGCCGTACTGAAGCTTAAGCTTAGTCTCGTTATCCCATTAATCCCGTCCCTCTCCAAAAGGAGAGCATACGGTCAATGGGAGCTCTGGCCATTTCTTCCGGGGTCACAGTTGGTGCCCCGAAGTATGAAAATCTCCCAGCCACCAAGGCTAGGCATTCACATAGTAACTGGTGTGGAGTTCCTCATCCTCACCACACATCCTGCATTCTAGATTGTCCTTCACACCTATGTTGGTTAGGTATCTATTCAATGTGTTAGGATTCCCATTGCACATCTCAGCTGTTTTCTGCTCAGCTTTAGCAATTCGTTGGTTTTTGTCTTGGATGACCCGCCAGTGATGAACATAAGTGACTGTCTCTTCCGGCACCCTCGGTCCAATACAAGTTATGTTTCTGACTCAATAGTTCCCTTACCATGATATCTCGCAGGATGGCTCGGATCCCATCAAGGCTATTTTTGCGCCTTCTTTGGCCAGCTTATCTGCTTTATCTTTGCCTTCATTGCCCTGGCAAACCATTACATTCATTTAAACTTTATAATACTTCTTGGTGCAGTAGTTACTTTTTGGTTATCATAGAGCAGCAGTTGTTCAAGAACGCCATAGGTAGTGCCATTACTGTTACCAAAGAGCGGTGTCGTGAGATGTTAAGCAACTATTTAACAACCGAATTGGATCAACGGGGGATGGAGGATAGAATCGAGACACCTACAATTTTGAGGTTGATGTTTCTGAGTGAACTAGTTGAGGCAATTTGTTTTTTCATGTAATATAGTTATTATTTTTCCAACTATGGTTTTATTTTCTGCATTTGTAAAAATCACTAATATTTAATTTTATGCTTTTTTTGTGGAGTAAAATGTAAATAAAAATTGGTGGCGCCTAACAAATCAATTTGATATTTTATTTGGTTTTGGTTTACTTTACTTTTCACTCCGTATCTTAAAGTAAGGCCAGTCCAGCATGATTTAGCCCTTTTTTGTTCCAATTAGGAAAATGTAAATTCACATCTGTTCCTTCACAACTATACGATCATTGACTTATAGAAGACATAGATTCCCAAACTTTTTGAAGATAATTGTTGAAATTATTGTCCTAGGTTTTGGTTTTTTTTAAAAGTGCCCTCAGAGGAAAAGTTTATAAGTATAAGTTTTTTGTTTGGTCACCAAATTCCTTGTCAATTAGTTACACCCTGTATAGTAATAATTATTTTCATTAGCTGAGCCGTGACACATTTTTAAGCAGACAGCAACTGCAGACTACGTTGTTAGCTAATTTAAATAGAAAAAAATCTATTTGCATCATCATTTATTATAAATAATAAATTACATATACATATATACACAAATTATTTAATTCCTGTAGATAAAACAAGTGAAAATTACTGTCAGATTTCTACTAATATGCAGTTAATATGTAACTGAAATTTCACCTAAAACATTTCAAATTTAATACGAATATTATAACGTTTCAAATCGTTCGATAAACTGTAAACACATGTGGAATCCTATCGATCATATTTTTTAACTGAGAAGCAACTAAACCATCAATCGCGTGTTTTTCAAAATTGAGAATTAAGCGAAAAACCACCTATAAATTGAAAGATTAAATTTGACACGTAATAAATTATCTAATGTTCGTGATAAATTGCGGAAACCTAGTAGAAAAACGAATATAACTGCTAAAGTGTTTGATTATATCGAAACATTAGTTCGACGAGGTGCCTAACAAATTTAAGGAGAAAGATTCTATTCCCAACAAAAAATCAGTTAATCAGGTTGGGTCTCGACTCTCTAGTTTTGTTAGTTGTCTTTAGACTCTGGATGCAGTGGGAATTTAGAGTAGTTTGCCAGCTCAGTGAAAATGCACAAGTAAACGAATGTTCTGTCTGAAAAATTTACATTACAAACGTCATTGGAAAACCGACTGACTATATTATTTGTTCTGTAACATAAAATATTCGTTAATACAGAGCATGTTAAAGAAGTAATATTAAGTAATTAAAAGACATGATAGTTAAATATTATTAAAATATTATTAACTAAAATTAAAAGAAAATGTGTAGATGATTTAAATTTAAAAAATAATTAGAGTTGTATATAAGGATATACAGATAGACATATTTACACGCACATGAACATTTAGTTATAAAATTACATTAATTATAAAATTTCAATAAAAACAGTACATTTTTATATAATACCGTGAACTGTATAGTCCTACCAATGAATGCCCAAAAGGGGATTGTAGAGAACATTTTAGAGGGGAGAATATTTCTCTTCAGGGATGTGTTGGGGGTAGTCAGGAGGTAAACATACTAAAAGACCCCGCCGCTTCAGGGGGGGGGGGGTGGAAAGGTTCCTTTTTTCGATTTTTCGCTTATAACTCGGAAACGATGTGTCGTATGGGAAAAGGTAATCTGTGCAAAATTAAACGTAATTAAATTTTACACAAGAATGTTTATATTCATTTTCTTCCTATGTGTTATAGTTTACGAAAAATCAATTATGTACCTTGTATATTTTTATCAAAGCGGTTTACCGTGGTCTGCTAATAAATCACAGTCACAAAACTGTCTTTATTTTACAACACTGCACGTATTTACTAACGTAATATTTTGTCGAAATCTATACATTTCCTTAAATATACAGTGTGACTCACTTAAAATGAAGATACCCTTTATAACTTTTTCATTTTGTTTCCGATTTGAATCAAATTTTACTCAAGTATAGAATAAATTAGGATCTACTTATGACCAGAAAATCATTCACCTGCTATAAAGGCAAAGCCACCTGCAGTACCAAAATATGCTGAAAAAAAAAAAACATTTTGAACGTTAGAAATTCTAAAAAATGTATCCGATACATTACGTACATACACCAAAATTTCATTTGATTATTGAAGGGGGATATCTCATACATAAGCTCATCTGGCAAAGCGGGTCCTCAGTTTCCGCAATTTGTGGTGGCTACGTAAAATTCATCGTTCATAAGATTAAAAATCAATATGATTTTTAAACTTTTTCCTCATATTTTGGTGCCGCAGGTAGCTTTGCCTTTGCAGATGAATGATTTTCTGGTCATAAGTAGATCCTAATTTGTTCTATACTTGAGTAAAATTTGATTCAAATCGGAAACAAAATGAAAAAGTTATAAGGGTATCTTCATTTTAAGTGAGTCACACTGTATATTTAAGGAAATGTCTAGATTTCGACAAAATATTACGTTAGTAAATACATCCAGTGTTGTAAAATAACGATTGTGTTGTGACTGTGATTTATTAGCAGACCACGGTAAACCGCTTTGATAGAAATATTCAAGGTACACAATTGATTTTTTTTTTATTAATTATCGATTTTCGCTGGCGAATATCTCGTAAAATATAACACATAGGAAGAAAATGAATATAAACATTCTTGTGGGAAATTTAATTACGTTTAATTTTGCATAGAATACTTTTTTTCCTACAACGCATCGTTTCCGAGTTATAAGCGAAGAATCGAAAAAAGGAACCTTTCCACCCCCCTCTCCTACTGAAGCGGCGGGGCTAGGGGCGGGGACTTTTAGTATGTTTAGTATGTTTTAGTATGTTTACCTCCTGACTACCCCCAACACATTCCCGAAGAGAAAAATTATCTCCTCCAAAATGTTCTTTACAACT
The DNA here is from genome assembly GCA_936432065.2 of Rutpela maculata. Taxonomy (NCBI): domain Eukaryota; kingdom Metazoa; phylum Arthropoda; class Insecta; order Coleoptera; family Cerambycidae; genus Rutpela; species Rutpela maculata. Next base: position 35,922,459 of record OW386285.2, on the reverse strand, counting down.
CTTTCATTGACTGGACCAGTAGTATTAAAATCACATTCAAGAAATTCCTGTATACCGTAGAAAGTATTTTCCGTTGATAACGCAGGTCAACAAAAAAAAAAAAAGGTCTGGTTCCAAGGTTCTAATCTAACTTTTCTGAAGTATTTTGATGCCCTGAAGCCAATTTTGGGCCAAAAAAAAATTTCTATCGTGTCAGTTTCCCTCTACCACCCCCTTTTATCCCGATAAAAAGGCAAAAATGAGGTCTTGCTTGTCCTAAGATTCTGATCTAACTTTTCTAAAGTATTTTGACGCGCTGAAGCAAATTTAGGGCAAAAAAAATTTTTCTACCATGTCAGTTTCCCTATACCACCTATTTTACTCCCCAAAAAAAGGGCAAAAACAGATTTGTCTGAAGGTTCTGACCTAACTTTTTGAAGTATTTTGACGCGTTGAAGCCAATTTTGGATAAAAAAATACGTTGGTGCCAATTTAATTTTGGGTCGATGTAAATACCTAACTTTTTTATATAATTCGTTTCAGAACTTAAAAATGCAATTTTTTGTGTTTTTTTCGTAAGTCATTTATATAGACAAAGAAAAAATAAGTCCAAGTATTGAACCCTGGGGAACATCGGTTTTGAACTGAAGTTCTGAAGAGCACTAGGTGTTACTACATACTGAATTCTGATTTGCAATTAAGATTTCAACAAACCTAGACCATGGCCTCTGATGCCATAAAATTCCATTTTTTTTTTTAGGAGATAAGCATGATTTACACAGTCGATAACTTTACTTAAGTCAATTAACTTTGCACATGATATTTTATTATCTATTGCATCTAGGGCAGCCTCAAGTATACTAATTGTTGCAAAAGCAGCCCGCAGCGTCAAAGGTGTCCGAGTCTGTCTTGCGCTGACGAGAGCCAAAAGCTCGAAACTGGTACGTAAATGACTCTGGATACTTGCCGAAACGGCTAAAGAGTTCCCTTCACCTGCATTTGTTGCAAGCATACTGTGTCTCTAGTAATGATGGTAATATCGTTCAGACATATTATGTAGAGTATTGAAACTGTAAGCACGTGTTGCGAGGTGCTCCTAAATAAGTGATATTTTGGTGGATAAAGAGAGCAAGAAGGTACGTCCAAGTGGCTAAACTAAATAGGCTCCTCAGCCCTCAATACATATTCAAAGAACTGCATTTATATACCCAAAGTATACCGAGAAAACTACATTTAAAGCTATGATAACATTATACAGCGTAGGGTAGTGTGCAAAAATCTACTAAGAAAAAATAATAATAAAATCTCTTTCTATATGATAGTCGAGGAAACAACTCTATAATATAAAAGGAAACTATAAATTAAAGAAAATAACACAAAAAGGAAGCAATACTTTTAAAGTCTAATAGGGTAAGTCATCTTAATATTATGGTTTCTAATAAGCAAATTTAAATATAATTACACCAAAGCTTATCGATTCCCGAGTTCCATAAAAGCTACAAGAAAGCTCAAGGCGCTTTCAGTGAACTACAAATTGGGAGCTTTAAGCTCAAGCTTTTCTCAGGATTTGGAGACTACATAAAATTTAATAGATAAGGACACAAACCTTTAATACCTGGTGACTTTAATGAGCAATGGAGTATTTTCCATTTTTTTTTAAATTTAGTTTTGGTGGTATATATCAAGTAATGTTATTATTTTAACAATATAATCAATTTAAACCAAAATAATAATTTCTTAAATAAAAATTAGAAATAAGAATACGCCCGTCTAGACACAGATTTCAAATGATTTTATTTGGCGGGAAATAATTTAACCAATCATAGACAACTTTCGCTTAGACTTTAACTATCTTATATGAATGCCAAATTGTGTATTTACTTTGCATTATTTTACCTATAACACTTTTATTTTTCTCAATATCTTGAATATCAATAAATATTATATACATGAATTTAGAAGGAATTAAAAGGTATTTATATTTGTTATTATGAAGAAGTTATTTTAAAAATGTAAACAAAACTCACGGCGGGGATTATGTGGCAACATGTTTTGCGTACCGCCAGTTGACACTTCCTGTCACAATTCAAGTGAAAGAGATATATTGGTTAGATTTATTTGCTGTTTGTTTATGTGGCGTTTGATTTTTACTTTATGAATGAACTATTAATATGGAGTTGAATTTTGTGAAAGGAGATTCGTCCAATTTGCCCAAAGTTGATTATGACTTGATAGATTCTTTCTATAACAAAATTTAGATTTTTAAAGGGATGGGATCAAAAATATTAGAAGCTTGCCACCAAATTCTTCGAATAACAATTTTTTCGGAACAGTTACAAATTTTTTTTCCGAAGCATTTATATTTGTGTTTCCACAATTTTTATAAAATATCTTTTAAATGACATTATCTACTATTTGTAAATTACAGCAAATACCTCGATGAAAGAAACTGAAATTCTTCAAATCAACACGACGGAGACGTTAGAACACATCTGTCATTTGACTAGGCGTTGACATTGTCATGTTTTGCTAAATATGTTTTTAAAAATCTAATCGTCATTAAAAATTATTTAAAATATTTAATAATTCGCGCCTATTATTATTTTTTACATAAGAAAATTAAATTTCGTGGATAAATATATTAAAATTGATTTAATAAATAAGCTTTATACTCCTGTTTTCTTCAATTATCTTTGCTAGAACTAGAGAAGAAATTTCAACTTGGCAACACACTGTTTTGTATAAAAGCATTCTATCAACAAATCCATTCAGCCTACCTAAGTCATCGGCCAAACTACCTACGTCACCAATTTAAAACACCTGTTGCTCCACTTATTTTAACTTTTCTCAAAAAATAGATAATTAATTATTTTCGCGGAAATCCGTTTAGTTGGTACATATTCTATGATATTATTCAATAAAAAAAATAGGAAAATACCCCATTGTGAGAGATGGAGAGAAATAGAAGAGGTTTGCAACTATTTGAAAATTCTTATAGAAGTCAAAGAACTAAAACAAAAAGTGATTGCTTTAGAAGATGAAAACGAGGTTCTAAAACAACGTCTCCAAACAGATGAGAGAACATTAAGAAAAAATAACATCGTTTTCTATGGTTTCGAGGAAGTTGAAAACGAATCACAAAAAAATGTGATAAATAAAATTCAAAACTTACTGAAAGAAAAATTATCAGTTGATATTCCCAATATTGAAATGACTAATATTTTGAAACTAGGTAAACCATTTCTTAAAAAAAGATACATTTTAGTGGAACTCCTTTCACGTCTAACCAAGATAGATATTTTAAAAACAAAACTAAACTAAAAGGCACAGGAATATTTATAAGTAAGGATTTGATAAAAGAGGATAGAGAAGAAAGGAAAATACTGGTAAAAAACTTAAAGAAAGCAAGAGGATTACACAAACAAGCTAGTATAAGGGGAAATAAGGTAATAATAGAAATAGAGGGAACAGCTTACACCATTAAAGAACTACAAAGTGAACAAGAAACTGGTTCACGAGTAAACGGATACTACACACCGCCACCAATTAGAGAAACCGTAAGCGAGCCACCAACACCAATCTCAACTGAGCAACTGGAGAAAACTCTTAACGGAAGTACTAATGGGACCATCGGGAAGCAGACTGAAGAAGAACTGTGGGAAACAAGTAACATCGGAAAGACGATAAAGAAGGACAAAAGAAAAGAAAGCAAGTAAATCTTCGATTTATTTCTAACGAAGATTATACAAGGTTATAAATTGCTTCAATTATACTTATAACTTCAACATGATTTATTATGTTTTTTGTAATTATAATGAGCATGGAAATAAATTCTATTCTATTCTAGAAAGCAAATCGTAATCGTAGAATTAGGAAACTAAGAGTAATATGACAAAATTGCATATTTCGAGTATAAGCAGTATTACTCTTTCTGATTGTAGGTACTAATTCAAACTGAAGCCTTCAGTTTGGTATAATCGATCTTGACGCCTCAGTATATGGATGTCTCATTATTTTACGACGTTTCCGTTAAAGTTATCTCCATTAATTATTCAAGTTGTAGTTGCATTAGTTCGACGTTAACCGGCATAACAGATTAGTGTCTCCCGAGAGATCATTTTGAATCAAATCTAAAGACAAACGCATGAAACTGTACCGCAAACAATAGAGCGTCAAATTGTCAATCAACAGTAAATTTATCTCAAAGGGATTCCAGGTAACTTGGCAATACGATACAGATATTAAAACCGTCAATTTGACTTAGTGTGGAATGTCTGTAAATTAGAGCCTTATAATTTTAACACATATTCATTTTAACGTAAGCGCGATGATTTATATTCACAAAATATACGTAATATTATACAGGGTGTAATTATTTCATGTCATTAAAAAAAACTGGTAGTGGAGAACGGCTAGACATACAAAAAAAGCCTTATACAACATGTGGTCTAAAGCCCACAGTTTTGGAAAAAAAAAATAAACAAGAATTTCGGAAATTTTTAATAATATTGTTTGAGAACTGCTGGAATATTGGAGTAGACTTTATTATCTTCGCGCCTGGTCGCGCATGATACTATGACATTTGTGCAGATAGCACCAATTCAATTCAATTCAAAAAGTATTTATTTATAATTAGGTTTACAAATATGCGCCAGTGTCGGATCGCGGTTCAGAGCCGACCGCACAACCACGCCGCACAGCGTCGCGATGAATGAGCAGTCGGATGAAGCGGGTTCGACTCGGGCTTGAACAACAATTAATGGGTGCGTTAGGGCTCCTGTCTAGGAAAAAAAAAGACTTAAACCTAACAATTTGGATATTTATAACTAAAGGAAGTTTAAAAACACTTATAACTAATTAAAGCTAAATTAAAAACTGTGGTTAGGAGCGCGCGCACAAACACACGCGAACTGTTTTTAAAGATTTGGTTGGTTATACGGGAAAAACTCAATGAAAAAAAAAAACCGTTTGAACAAGTCACATTCTTCATCCGATGGTCTGCCTGCCTTCGGGAAAGTAGAGTGAATGGGAAATTATGATTTAAAAGTTTGGGTTTGGGTTTGCGAGAAGTAATTGGCCGAAACGAGATTAATAGAGGAAACAGAAAAGGGGTTTTAGAGTTAAAGATGGTGAAAGGGAAATTGTGGTGTAGGAAAGATTTGGCTAGGGAGGTTGCCAAAAGATAGGCAACGCCTGGTATGGTAGGGGGTGTTCTATATTGAAAAGTATGGCATTATGCTGTCTGATTCGTGTAATGTTTCGGGTTAGCGGACTTCGCCCAATTTGAATTGGTATAATTTTTGCGATGTATTTTGGACGAAGTCCGCTAGTGGGGTTATGTCGTGGCAACGTGCATAGAGATCTCTGAGGGCAGATAGCACGGGGTATGCCGACAAAGGAATAAGCGCATACAAAGGGTCGGCCTGTTTAAACCTGCGGCCATCCTGTGCTTGCGGTACTGCAGAAGGAATTATTTACATTTTCATAATTAGTACAAAGAGTTCGGTTGAAGCGGGTCCATCAAAGTGCCGCGCTTCTCGCTTTCAGACCGCGCGGCGGAGAGGACACAAGTCGGTGATCTTTACACTTTTTATGGCTTTTTAAAAGTAAGTGAGAAACTTCTACAATTCGGAACAATACGCCCATTGACCCAAAAGAGCAGTGGTTCTCAAATGTCTCAAACCTTAACATTCAAATTTTCGACCTAGGTCAGTTTTTCAAAGTGCCCCTAAAGGAAATAGTCATATAGGCTTTTTGTTTGTCTAGTCGGTCCCCATTACCAGTATTTTTTTTTTTTTTTTTTTAGTGATATGAAACTAATTACACTCTATTTTTTTTTAATATTTTATCATAATTGTATACAGTAGTGGCAGCCAAAGTTCTTGGGTCGATCCCTATAATACGATAGAGTGAAATATAAAGAGCAAAATAATGTACGCGAAATAGAGCGATATAATAACAACGATGCCAGGCACTTGTGTATGTTAAGAGTTCCGCCCTCTATCCCCTCTTATTGTCCCTCCTACAGCTTGAGACGTTTATGATGAAAACAGCCGTTGTACTTGTCTTTCTGATTTCTTCCCTTTCCAGATCACAGTCATTTTAGGTGGGGATGTCGAAGCGAATACTCTGCAGTGATGGGATAAAGTGGGGTAAAAAGAAAATGCGAAATCGGATGAAATCCAATTATTGATTAATACGGCTTTATTTGCAATTGGTTTCTTGTTAAAATAATTTAATTAACAGTAGTTTATAGAAACATCATGATTTGTTAAATTTATTTAGATTTATGCTGCGTATTATAACATGGCGTAAAATAATTTACGTTCCCCAATCTCCCCCAATGTCAAATCTCGGCATGCTTTGCCGGCAACAGGTCAGAAGCTCCTCCCACAGTCTACACGTGCGCGTCTCCCGTTCGGATGTCTAAATTAAACAGGCAGGCAAATATGGGCGTGTCTTTTTTTTTATCCATAGTTCATCCATGTCCTCAAAACATAGTCTTTGTCTAATTATGAAGAAATTACAGAAACAGAATGACGCCAATGTATCACAAAGAAAATTCAGTAAAAAGGAAGGATTATCTTGACGACTAAAAGTAGCTAGAGAGAAAAGTGGCAACAGTGTAGGTTAATCTCTTTCTTTTCAGCATATTATTTGTCCATTTCTCTTCTCTTCTACCTTACATTGGCATCGACTCAATATTTTAACATGCCACTACTGTATTATGGATATAGTTTGGCCCATCGGTGTTACAGCGATATAAAAAAGCTCGCAAAAAACGTAAAGGGTACCGACTCACCTTCGATTAATGTACCGCCCGCTGCTCCACGTTGACCATCGCTAGTCCACGTTGTCCACGTAGTTTATTCAAACCTATCATAATTCCGGTAGAGAATATTTCAACCAATTATATTCAGTGGGAGTGCCCTACATTGTTGTTAGCAAATATTTGACCATTTTTTTGTGATGATAATAAAAGAAGCCGAACACTTTTATGGCCTTTTATGCAAATAGACTGAAATTGATACATGGTCGATATCCTTTAGGTTTTTTTTGTAAGCTTTTCTATATCGCTGTTATAAATGTGGGCCCTACTATACCTTGTGTGTTTGCGTTGTGCAAGCAGATGGTAGCCCATATAATCACTTGCATTAATTTCCCGATACTGCAAAAAATTGTTTTTTAGAGCCGTTTGATTCACCTCGATGGAAAAAAGATTGAAATTTCGGCCAAGGTGTCTTTTTACTTTTCACGAACTGTTGGACAAAAGCTATGAAAACTGGTTACAATTCTTTTATTCACTTTGTAACCATTTTTCAGTCTATTGCCCAAAGTAGCATTGAAACGTCTACATTAGGGGTGGTTCCAAGGCGTAAAATATAATAGAAATCGAAAAACTCAACAGAACTGCAATATTTCCTAATTTTATCAATTTTATACAAAAAATCTTCTCTTGACTCTATGAACATATTTCGTGCGAGTTTTGCCCATATCTCCCCAGCTTTAGGGGTGTTTTTAGAGTCCGAGGATGTAAAGGGGCTTCCAATGAGTTCAATAATTGCAGTTTTGTTGCGATTCTATGCATTTTACGCAAAAAAGACAATTTTGTAATTTCATGTCCCTACTAGCCTCATTTTAAGGCTAATATCGTAATTCAATCAAAATGCCGCAGTCAAACAAAAATTTTGATATAAAATTCGGATTCAGCGCATCAAAATACATACAGACATAATGGTCTGACCTTTGGGTTTGGACTTTTTTTTTTATTTTTTGTGTGCCTGTGTAATTTTTAGTGACCTTTTTTGACGAGGGCTCAATTTTTTGTTTCAAAATTTGTTTTAAATTTCTTGTGATTTTTCCGTCATCAAAAAGAGGTTTAAAAATGGTATCAAGATAAATAACAAAAATGTAATTTTTATTTTCATCATTTTTTAAATAAATTAATCGCTAGAAACAATTTATGGAACCTCCCAAATAGTGTCCTTTTTCTGAAAATAATACTGTACATTCAAATTACACAATAATTATAACTAATTTTTAATACCATTTCTTAAATGCTTGTAACTCCATTTTATGCATATAGTTGGGTAGCTTATCATGAAAATGTGGACACAGCCGTCAAAAGCACCAAATTTTTTCCAGGTACTAGTTAGGTACGTAGCTTTCAATTTTTGATAGGAACCAACTTCTCCGTCGGTCATCTTGGATTTTATAGCGGCCATTCTGAAATATAGGTATATTATCAATATCTCGGCTTGTAAATCACTTAGGACCACAAACTAAGTATACATATTGGGGTCAAGGAATACAACTACACAATTTTTAAATGTATCACACTATATATTTATTCACTAATGTATGTACCAATTAAAAACTCTTCATGGATAAACTGTTTTGTCCGATGTGTCCACATTTTCTAATTTGTTTTTTATTTTGCTTCAGATTGAATTGCAATACAAGATGGATTGAAACAAGTGCATGATCTGTCAGAAAAAAACTTCAGAAAATCTAAAATGTCCACTCAATGTATATGGAATCGAAGACAAGACAACTCCATACCGGTCTTTCTTGAACAATATCAATGAGTTTAGAAGCTTGGGGTCATTGCCAGTGAAACTAAATTTTGTAAGCGACATGAGTGCGTATGAACTGGTTCAAAACCATGGTGTTTGGCACAAATCTTGTTATGTCAAGTTCAGCAATTTAAAGTTGGATAGAAAATACTTCAGGAGACAGAACAACTGTGGAGAAACGATCCCGGTGTGAAGCGAGTAACAAAACGGCGTATTTGTTATGTCATGGAAGAGGTGGACTCCTTCATGAATTTCGAAAATTAACAGCTGATACGAGCATACGAAAATTGGTAACAGAACTGAAAGAAACCCAGTTGTTGGCAGCATTAGAAAGTGGTGATCTCATTGCCTTTGGCGCCAAATATCATCTGCAATGTTATACAGCATTGAGAAATCGCTACCGCTCACACCTAAGGAAACTAGAACAGGATTTGGTGGAAATATCTGAAGAGGAAAGTCAGATAGAGGCATAGAGCATTTGTGGAGCTTTATACATATATAGAGAACTGTGTGGAAGATTGGACCTTCTACTTTAAATTTTCAAAGTCGCATGAACTGTATGAGAACCGATTAAAAATCCTTGGCGTTGAGAAGTAGATTAATAGAACCAGATTGAAGGAGAAAGTGCTAGTTTACTTTCCATAAGCCCAAGAACAAACTGATGGAAAGTATAAAGTTTTGATGTTTGAAGAAGGCATGCGGGAAATGCTGCAGCAGGTCATGTCACGTGATTACGAACATGATGTCCTTTTGTTAGCTAAGACTGCCAAGTTAGTAAGCAAATAAATTGCAATTGTAGTGCTGTATAACATTGCTGATGATATTTAGCGTCAAGGGCAATGAAACCATCTTCTAATGCTGCCAACAACTGGGTTTCTTGCAGTTCTGTTGCTATTTTTCGTATGCTCGTATCAGCTGTTAATGTTCATGAAGGAGTATATCGCTTCCACGACATAACAAACACGCCATTTTGTTACTTGCTTGACGTCGGTATCGTTTCTTCACAGTTGTGCTGCCTCCTGAAGTATTTCCCCGCTTTTTAGCTCTATCCAACTTCAAATTGCTGAACTTGACGATACAAGATTTGTGCCATGCACCATGGTTTTGGACCAGTTCATCAGCACTCATGTCGCTTCCAAAATTTAGTTTCATTGGCAATGACCCCAAGCTTCTAAACTCATTGATATTATTCAAGAAAAACCGGTATTGAGTTGTCTTGTCTTCGATTCCATATGCATTGAGTGGACATTTTAAATTTTCTGAAGTTGCTTTCTGAGAGATCATGCACTTGTTCCAATCCATCTTGTATTACAAATCAATCTGAAGCAAAATGAAAAAACATATTAAAAAATGTGGATACACTGAACAAAACAACAAAGCAGTTCATCGGTGAAGAGTTTTAATTGGTACATATATAAGTGAGTAAATATAGAGTGTGATACATTTAAAAATTGTGTAGTTATATTCCTTGACCCGAAATATGTATACTTCGACACCAAGTTTGTGGTCCTAAGTGATTTAGAAGCCGAGATATTGATAATAATGATGATAATTGATATTGATATTTCAAAATGGCCGCTATAAAATCCAAGATGGCCGACGGAGGAGTTGGTTCCTATCAAAAATTGAAGACTACGTACCTAACTAGTACCTGTAAAAATTTGGTGGTATTGCCCGCTGTGTCTACAATAATGCAAAATTCGACGTTAAGCTGCCTCGCTAATAATACAGAACAAATTTTAAACCACCCATGTTTACAGGGCATTTTTTAAATATTTTTTGACGTATAATAACTAAACCTAAAAATTAATGACTGCATTCCTGAAACATCCTGTATATTGTTATATGATTAAAAATGAAATGTCGTCAAAAGTTTTAAGGCTTTCTTATATGTCAAACAAGACAGTTTTTTGTTTATGTATTTTCATAGTCACGTGAGACGTTAAGTCATATTTATTTTATTATACTCTTCGCAAAAACGAAGAGTATATTGTATTTGATCGGCACATTTCTAAATCAGTAAATATCGCTCGTAGAGAAAAATTTTTTATATCGTTACGTTAGTGAACGAATTCTGAACAACTTTCAAAATGTCCGTCTGTCCGTCCGTCACGTTTCTTGTAAGCACGATAACTCAAGAAAGAAAAATCCGATTGTATTGAAATTTGGAGAGTAACTTAGTGCTAGCTAGAGGAAGAACCCTATTGTTTTTCAACAAAATAGATTGGTAAATAAAAAAGTTATTAGTAATTTAAAATTTAAAAAATATTTTTTACATTTTTTTATGGTTTGTAATAAATAGAAACCTTGCGAAATGTTATTTCCTATCACTATTTTTTTTTTAATACATTTTACTAATGTGTGTTTCCTAATAATCACAATAAATTTTCTAATGGTATATATTACACTCATTAACAATTTTAGTAATAAGAAATGGTGGTGTAGCGGCAAGAGTTTCGTCTCGCAATCCAAGGGTCCCGGGTTCGACCCCTCACATCGTGATTTTTTTTTCATATATTTTTTTTTCACAACAAAGTTGGTATCACAAAATTTAGAATGTCCAAAAACTAACATTATTTACAAGAAAAATGCGAAGAGTATCCTATAGAATGTGTAACAATTATATAAAAAGCTCAGTAAATCGGCGAAGAGTATAATGCTTCCTCTAGTTTTTATTTACTTCGCCTTTGAAGATGCGTAACCAGCTGGTATAAAATTCTGTATGAAAAATTTGATGCATATTTAGCGTCGCTTAACAAAAGGGACGAATTCTTTAAGTGTTCGTTTACTTCTCCTGCTCTTTTTTCCCAAATCTTCGAATACCCCCCCCCTTGGTTCCTATAATTGTTATCCCACGCATATTAATTGAATTGGTTGCTCGAATTCCCCCTTTTTAGCATAATTTCTATGTTCAGGAAGACTGACGCTGAAAAGTCTAGATGACTCACCTACATAATATTTCCTTCCTTTTGCCCTACAGATACTGAAATTGACTGCTAAATACCTCAAACTATTCTTTCTAAGAACGCAGTGTCACAAGCCAAGCTACCTTGATGTAGTACATAATATTACCTCAGGCGTTATAGTCGTAAAAAGCAAGAGGAGTTTTTCTTATCTTCGTCATTACACTAAATATAGGGCAATAAAAGAGGACCTAAATGTGGCCCTTGTGGTACCTCTTCAGTTGTAGGTACTGTAACTAGAAAGTGTAGTGCAATCGCCGGATATTATATTTGCTGCCCTTCATATAATGTATTTGTTAAGGTACATCTTCTAATTTTGTTAGGATCAAATAAAATACTTCTTCATTCTGTTAAAACTTAACCTAACAATATTTGAGAACAAAAAATACTACAATATTTATCCTCGTTATGTCAATAGGAACAGAAAGTAGACACAACCGTTTCATTTTTGCAACAAATTAATTTTTAGAGATCTGTCAAGCCAAAATAAAAAGTTTAATTCGCTTTAACAACAATATACCTTGTTTATTAAAAGAGAAGTACAAGTAGCGTTAATTTCTTTTAAAGGTGCTAAAAAATGTATATAGCCGAAAGTTGAATATAAGATATTCTGGTAAAATGTATTTAATCGTATGTAATTGTGTTAGTAGTTTTTAAAATTCTCCTGCAACCGATGCAGTTCAATGACCAAAAAATATTTTCTTTGGATTACTGCCAACATTTTTATCTAAATATATATTCACTTGTACATTTTTTCTTTTAATATCGCACTATTACTCTAGGCGATGTAAAAATCATAAGCCTATTACAGACGGAATGCGGAAACTTTTTTTATTACACGCAATAATATAAAGCACCATTTTCATCCCCAAAATGAATAGGTCTATTAAAACAAAGTACGGGTAATATTTTTAGACAAATGAAAATATTGCTTATATCCATCAGCCTCCCATCTCTGGGCATTATTTCGTGTGAACTGCTGACTGAACAGTTGAGTAATATGGCAGTTTTTATCGATTATAAGGATAATTTATCTGCGAAAATTGGCACGATATATTTTACTTTTCATCACTTCAGTAAGAGATATATATGCTGACCCAGAAATAGGAATTTTGGTTCTTTTAAATATGGGCAATTTAAAAATAAACACCTCCTGACAAGAATTAATTAATAATAATATATAAATATTTTTAAATAAGTATTTTTTAAAGAACTCAAAAAGTACACAAATTCTCATTTTTGTTTCTGATTCGCCTAAGAATTGACCGTATCGAGCTCCGTTATATAAAAATCTATTAAACTCATAAACTTTCAGGAGACTAACTGCAACTATTAATATACGATGTATTGAGCCTTCACTATAATCGAATATATCAAAAACGAGAAGTGGAAAAAATGAAAAATTTATGTGTTCATTATAGTACGGTAACCAGAGGTTTTAACTTCGAAATAATCTCATATGATAAATTAGATTTAGGTTGTTTTTGCGGTGAGTATACAGTGTGTCCCAGGATAGATGTAACAAGAGGTGCAATGGACAAAAAATTTTGGAATTTTGGAATGGTATTTAGGAATTGAGTCCTGCTTGTTGTAAAACTAAAGTATACCAAAAATGACTTGATTTGGTGTTCTACGGGGTGTTTTATAAGCAAAGTTGTAAAAATCACCACTAACAAAGTACCTTTATTTTTCAAAATATTAAAAAATTTCACTAAGAAAAGTTATTTAGAATGCAATTTTATACCTCTGTACCAAATTTCAGGAATATAAAATTATTTTTTTGAAACTTCCCATTTTTTCAATAAATTAGTATTTTATTTTGAACCATTCAATTAAAACTGCATAGAAATTATTTTTTTGTGAATTAATATTTAAAGTTATGTAGAAGCTAATAGTAGGCTATGAGAAAAGCAGTGGATACACATTTATCATTTATTATTGACATATCTGTCAAGCGTTGTCAATATTATCCTTAATTTCTGTTTCAAATTAACGAACCAAGCATAAAAAATTAAGTGAAAATGGTACTCACAGTACGTGAAAAAATTTATATTGTGCAATGCTACGGAATTGGCGATGAAAACTCGCTAAGAGAAGTGGTAAGCCAATTTAATTTGAAATTTCCAAACACTGCTTTGTCAGGTACTCAGGTTATGAGAATAATTAAAAAATTTCTGGCTACTCGTAGTGTTCTTAACATGAAAAGAAAAATAAAAGCATATGATGAAGACAATGTTGGGGCTATTATAGCTCATGCCTCTGTTATAGAAAATCCTAGGATGCCACTAAGAGAGAGATCAGCTCTTATTAATATTAGCAAGTCTGAACTCCAAAGAATTTACAAGGCAAAGAAATTTAGGGCATATAAAGCAAATTATAAACATACGCTTGAAGAGGGAGATGACGGCCGTAGGTTGGATTTTTGTTTGACCATTGGAGAAAAAATCATGGAAGAGAGATTTTTTCATCATTTCATAATTTTCTCAGATGAATCCACATTCACAACCAATGGTGTTGTTTCATCTCAGAATTGTCGGCTTTGGGCTTCTGAAAATCCAAATTTTAGAATTCATTGTAGAAGACAATATTATAAAAAAGTGAATGTGTGGTGTGCCGTTTCTTATCACGTTGGAGTTATTGGACCTTATTTCATTGAGGGAAGGTTAAACCAGCACACTTATTTACAGCTTCTTGAAAGATTTTCTGAAGAACATTTAAATATTTTAAGATATATGCCTTTAGTTCGTTTTCAACATGATGGTTGCCCTGGCAACTCCACAGAAATGGTTAATCGGTGGTTGAATTTAAATTTTGGAGAAAATTGGATTGCCAGGAATGGACCGATCAAGTGGCCGGCGAGATCCCCAGACCTATCAATATTGGATTTCTTTTTATTTTCTTTTTATTGGATTTCTTTCTATGGGGTCGCCTCAAGCAGTTGGTTTACGCTGAACCACTTCCTAACGATGTAGCAGTATTGAAGCAGAGATTACAAATGCCGTAAACTCCATACCGTTAGATCATATTCGAAATAGTTTTAAGGACTTCAGGCGAAGGATCGAAATGTGTGTGGATGTGGGTGGTAGCTACGTCGAATAATAAGAAAATTGTAAACATTGTTTTGTATTGGTCAATAATTAATTTGTTTGTGAATTTGTTGTGTTTTTGACATTTATTACTTGTTATAATTTTTAAACCTCATTAATCTTCTGTTAGTAATTATTTCTTGTTTTACAATTAGTTCGATTAACATTATACCTTCTTACATCTCGTATATTCGATTTTTTATTTACCAATAGCCTACTTTTGAGATGATTAATATTTGCTCCTACACAACTTTAAATATGAATTCAACTCTTAATTCGCAAAAAATGGGAAGTTACCAAGAAATAATTCTATATTCCTGAAATTTGGTATAGAGGTATAAAATTGCATTTTAAATAACTTTTCTTAGTGGAATTTTTTTATATTTTGAAAAATAAAGGTACTTTATTAGTGGTGATTTTTACAACTTTGCTTATAAAACACCCTGTAGAACACCAAATCAAGTCATTTTTGGTATACTTTAGTTTCACAACAAGCAGGACTCAATCCCCAAATACCATTCCAAAATTCCAAAATTTTTGGTCCATTACACCTCTTGTTACATCTATCCTGGGACACACTGTATACGCATATGCGTTCGTATTTTTATAAAATATTAATTATGTATGATATATTGAAAAGCAGCAAAAAGCATATTTTATCAAAATTATTTAAAAAATATCTGGATGTAACATAGTATAAAAATTTAAATAATTCTATTCTCCACCATCAGCGCAGGTAGTCTCAGCATTAATGTTACGTCTGTCCTCATTTTCATATTGTTCTTTATTAGAATTCGAAATCGTTAGCTTCAAACAAACTGGATACTTGATTCTGTTAAAGTTACACCGTTGGCAGATTTAACATAGACATACATAATTTGCCCCAGCTTTCACAGAACGATATCTTAAAGTAGTACAATCACCCGTGCAAACACATGCTAATTTTGATATGAATTCAGCTACGGTTTCTAAAGTTGTTCTTATAGGCTGCAAGAACCTATTTTTTCTATTTCAGCTCCACCATTCTGGCGACATCTTATTGCCAAGCCATTTTTGCGCTTGATAATAAGTTCTATAAAAAGGCCGCGTAGCGGCTGTAGTAGTGGGAAAGAATATTTCCAATTTTGGAATGTAGGAAACTACACGTTTTCCTATAGAGTGTATGTAAATCTTAAAAAAATAATTTTTCTCAGAAACCTTTGTTTCGAAGGGCCGAGATTAACAGAGCGTCAAAGTAGTACATGATATTAAGTGAATATCATGTACTACTTTGACGCTCTGTTAAGATAAGATCGATTTCAGTTAATTACCGATTAATTACGCTGACAAAAAAAAGTCCCAATTCCCGCCCCCCCTAATTCCTTCATTTTTGTTGGAATTCAAAAAATAAAACAAAAATGTTTTAGCAAATTTAATACTATTTAAATTAGCTAGTGTAGTTTTTTGGCGTAGGAGCGAAGATTAAAAAGTTGCCAACAGTTGAAGCTCAAAATTTGCGATTTTTTGCCGTACATTTCAGTAGTTATCTCCGAAGCGAAAAAAAAAATTTTTGATGGGTGCAAAAGATTCGTAGTGAAAAATTCTCGTTTGACCTTATTTTTTATTTCGAGCTAACTCCCACCGTTTCGGAGATATCTGCGAAAAATAGCAAAAAACATTTTGGCATTTTGGAACCGAAAAAATTGCAAAAACATGCAAACTTGACACGTTCATATTTTTCGAAAAACACCATTGGGACGGCCATACGATGTCATGACGTAAAGAGGAACCTCTTTTTGCGTTGAGTAACAAATTAAACAACATATTGATGTTTAATTTTTGCTCATTTTTGCAAGGCTTACAGATTGGTAGAATTGCACCTTTGTCATAGATACTATCTAAACTTTCTTGGGAAAAAATCTAGCTTTATAGAAATGATTTCACGAAAACTGTCGCTACCTCCCTGGCTATAAGTCTTTTTCGAACAATGACCACATAAAATTTGAGGTAACGAGATTCTCGTTAAAAATGGATAAATCTTGTAGTGTAAATTAAAGTATTCATAATATTTTAACCTAAGGTTGCAATTTCAGTAAGTGGTTTAAATCAGACAATTATTTAATTAATGCACATGCACTTTTCAACTTTTTCTACTCCTTCGTTTTTGCGGTTAAAGTACATTAGTTAACAATTAGGAAATAAAAATGTAGTGCAATAAGGAGCTTGAGCTCGGTGCAGTAATTTAAAATCGTCATATTGTAAATGCAAAGCTATTCGCTTACGGATATGCCGCAACCCCATCGACCTTGTAGAAACTGACACTTGATTGTCAGTACACCCTAGGTAGGTACAAAGTCAACAGTTAAGATCGTCCAATCTGCATCAACTTTCTCAAGTCGAACCAAGTTGCGGTCTCGGGGTAGAGTTAAATATTCATCCGGCCCTACTAGGGCCTCACAACATAACCTGACTCTGATAGCATGATGACAATATGCAAAGAGTTGACGATGAAGGACCGGTCCGGTGGGTAACTAACAAGAGGCCGCCACTCGGGGTCAAATTAGTGTAACTAAATGCGGATAAGGAACGTGAGCAGGGTCGTTTTGATATGAATTGACGTTTTCAATCGAACAGGACTTTGCACGAATTCTCCACAACTTTCCAACTGACACGTATAATTACCGGGATAGATGAGACTTCATTATTTACGATGGTCCGGCTCCTTTGAAAGGCGTTTGAGCTTTGTCAAAAGGCTTTTTAGAAAACATAACTGTCCTTATTGCTAGTAACATGTGGTTTAAAATTATGTTTATGTGTAATAAATGCTAATGAAAAATGTAGCTAGGAATTAGAATACATTTAAGAGACTGTAGTGATGAATTTAGTATACATACAATACGTAAGTGTGTAAAAGTTCAGAATTATTTAATATGCAGGGTGTCCGATGTCCATTGCCCAATCTAAAACTACCTTTAAAATACACCGCACAAGTTTATAGGTGAGTTTGGCCTCCTGTCAAATCGGTTGAATTACTTTCGCATCCACATAGTGGAGTGGTACAGAAATCGTAAGACATTTCTTTGTTCAAATAGGCTTAGAACGTCATGAAACGTCGAGATTTTAAGTTCGAGCAAAAAAGTCTGTCTGTTTGCCTATCTGTCTGTCTGTAACCTTTTTTATGCGCACGATTACTCTGGCACCGTCAGTGACTTGAAAGTTAGTACACAATGTATGTATTACAATGAGATCTGGAACTAGATTATTCTTTGATTTTATTCCGTTGAAGGGTTGAGGACGAATAGGGGCAAATAGGTAAAACAAGCAAATAAGAGTTCATAAAAGCGCCGAATCATATTCTCAGTTGATATAAAATCTCATAGACGGTTTTTAGAATATACATTTCAAACGTGCGCAACACGAGTAGCTCTGTGACGTCATTGCAAATGAATATGCAGACGCGTAGCGGCCAGGTGACGATCGTGCTTTATGCCGACAAACAGTAGAACAAACCATCCCGTTTTCACGATCGTCGAATTTTAAAATAGGTTGAGGTTAAAATTTCTATTTAAAAGTATACTAATTGACAATGGCGATGTGTGAAATAAATTTAATTAAAGCAGACTCCTCAAATTTGTCAGAAATTGATTTATTATTAATGCTCCATTGATTTTTTTATGAATATTGTATCACAGTTGATTTGGGAGAAGTAAAATATAAAACAAACTATGGATTTTTTCTTTTATAACAAGTATTTTGTGACAAACTATTTCATATAGAATCTAACTGGGAAACAAGTTATTTATTCATTTATTTAAATCAGTGTCCTGAGTAAAATCAATTAAGGCTATACCATCTTACTCAAAAAGAAATTTTTTCAAAAGAGAACCTTTTTATTTATTCTAAAACTATACTTGAAAGAATAACTATACTTGAAAGAATGACCAAACATGACTACCCCCCATTTTCGAGGACGGCCAACACGATGGTGATTGTCGCGCGGCCCCTACCCCCCTCGAACTACCCCTAAACGCAAAAAACCACCTCTTTTTTCGATTTTTCGTTGTAAAGCATGCGAGGACCTGTTGGATCGGGATTTTTTGAGGAAACTCAATATGTCCTGTAAAATTTCTCAACCGGACATCCTAACGACCCACTCAATACCCAGACATGTAAATAACATCCAAACGTGCTGAAAATTATTTTCCACACATTTTCAAGGACGGGGAACACGATGCTGATATTATTTAGCCTCCTACCCCTAGCCAACTACCCTTAAATATATAAAACCACCCCTTTTTCCCATTTCTCGTTTTCAGGCATGCGAGGACTTGTTGGATCGGTTTTTTTTTGAAGAAACTCATATTATGTCCTGTAAAATTTTGTAATCAGACATTCTAACGACTCCAGGGGGGTTAAAACCACCCCCTCCCTGAATCCTGAAGTGTCTCTCAAAGAGAAGGAAGTATCCCCCGTTTTCAAAGGTGGAGAACATGATAGTTGCATCAGTTTCTCTCTTATTCCTCAAAAACTGCCCTTGCATGCCCAAAACCATCGGTTTTTCTTATAGTGAGATCACAAGCGCTCATTAGATCAGGTTTTCTAGGAAGAGAATTTTTTTATTGCAGCAAAAGTTTGATAGGACGGCTATGCGCATGCATATATAGTCGTGTATATGCACAGTCCACTTTTTTATTATATATTTATTTTCACATTATGTACATGATTTTTATTCTTATTCTAGACATGCGTCATACATTATTATTATTATTATTGAAAACGTGTAGAAAGCAATTCTCAGCACGTTTGGATGTATTTTTGCATGTTTCGGTATTGAGGGAGGGGGTTTCAACCCCATGGGGTCGTTAGAATGTCTGGTTGCGAAATTTTACAGGACATATTGAGTTTCCTCAAAAAAACCGATCCAACAAGTCCTCGCATGCCTGAAAACGAAAAATGGGGAAAAGGGCTAGTTTTATGCATTTAGGGGTAGTTGGTTAGGGCAGCATCGTGTTCCCCGCCCTTGAAAACGTGTGGAAAACAATTTTCAGCACGTTTGCGTTTGGATGTTTTTTGCGTGTTTCGGTATTGAGGAAGGGGTTGGTTTCAACCCCCGTGAGTCTTTAGGATATCTGCTTGTGAAATTTTATAGGATATATTGAGTTTTATCAAAAAAACAACCGATCCAACAAGTCCTGAGAACGAAAAATCGAAAAAAGTGGTGGTTTTTGCGTTTAGAGGTAGTGTTGGCCGTCCTCGAAAACGGGGGAGGAGTCATGTTTGGTCGCTACCCCTTCACTTTTGGGGTTTTACACAAGTTTTGTATGGACTAATTTGATTATTTCTTCTTTGGTAGTAATTTTCTACGACACAATATTGTCTGCCGTTATAGTGTGCTTAATTGCTTAATTAAGCATATATCAAAATATTTGTGTCTGATATTAGTCTTCATAGGGAAACGTCGTAAAAAATGAAACTGTTGTGGAGTATCATACTCATTGTGCGGCATATAAATTCCATTTTTTTCGGTTTAAAAATTTATTGAAAATGCTAGCAAGCAAATAAGGAGACTTTCTATGCTGTTTAGACAATCTCCTGAAAACTAAGAGAGATAGGGCAAAACATTTTACATACAATTTTGGTAGAGCTTAACAGTCTCTAAATTAGTCATTATCATAGAAAAAAAAGTACACTTATCGGTCGACAGTATCAAAAATGCGAAGCGCTTGTTTTTAGTCATTTTTCAGACCCTTCTCGGTCACTTCCAATGCGACTCTGAAAAATATCAAACGTCATCTGTGAACTCCAAAAAAACACACAACATGGCACAACGGATATTTTAGACTTTTTTCTGTTTATGTTGTTGCTATATAAATTTTGAAATATGACTTTTTGTATTGTCCTAGTTTTTTGCGGTTTTCGGGTATTAGATATCATCTTTGACAATTTTCATGATATGGATCTTGTTATGAAATTTTCAAAAAGGTTTTCACTTTCTCTTTGTAGAACAAATACTGATTTTTTTAATTTAAGAGCGAAGTCATGATATACTGCTAACAGAATTTCTCATATTTACAAGAAACGGTATATACACACACATACATATACACGCACACACACACTTACAGACACAAAGACATTTTTTATTCAATATTTGAGTTCAGTCTGCTATGAAACGGGTATCTGTACAAAAATTTCTTTTCTACGATGATTATTAACAATTTTTTTTAATTTATAATAAAATAATAAAGATAGAATACAGTTAAAAGATATACTATTCATTACTGAACCATAACTGATACGAAAAAAATTAATAAAAACATTATTGTAGAAAATTTCAGCTGTCAGCTTTAATTTTGCATATAGCCACTTTTTGATTATGGCCAACCGTTTTCGAGATACGAGCGAAAAACCAAGAACCGGGACCTTCTGCGTGTCCCGTGCACCCCCAGCACCTCCTGTGTTCGGGGACTTTTGGTATATTTACCTCCTAAATAGTCCAAACACAGCCCTTAAGTCAATAATTATGATCTCGGCATTTCCCTCTAGAAACACTCATTGACAGGACTACAGTATATATTTTATACCAGATCCCCTAAAGCAAAGTTATATATTTAATTAATTGTTGTACCGGATCTCAGAACTAGACAAAGTTTAAATTGTAGATAAATTTTTCTATAATTCAAATTCAGGTTGAAGTTATGAATAAATTCATGCTAGCGTAATGCAAATTTAAAACTTCCAACATTATGCGAGACGGAATACTATTATTACATTTAAATAATATCTCAAATTACGTATATTAAAGCAGCGTATTTCAATTAAGGTTTAAAGCACAACTTTGCATTTTGCATTTAAAAGTACGGTGAATAAGCTCAGATATATCTCTTTCCTGACCGTTATCTGTCCCATCCGGTAATTAAAAAAATAATGCATTCATGAACTGAAATGCCTTTTTCGCTGCAAATCTGCTCCGATTTAGTTTTAATTATTCAATTTATTTAATATATTATGTCGCTGATATTGCTAATTGCTCCTATTTATGGAGCAATTAACAGAAAACTTCCTGGCATATACTAAAGAGACTTGAAGAAGTCGATCACCCATTAAAGTTTTTATACAGAGTGCGCCACTTAAAACTCCTCAGATTTGTAACTTTTTTATTTTTGAAGCGATGACTACGTTGGGCACGTCAAATTGTAGACATTTTTAAAGCCATTAAATATGCATACAGAGTGATTTAAAAAAAATTTTTTTTGAAAAAATTGTTTAGAAAAGAAACTTAATTTCTTTGAATATTTTTTTACGTCACGCTGTACATGAACTGCGTTGATGTTTTCTTATAAAGGTTTTAATTAGCTTCAATGCATGTTATTAAAATAAAAATTTTTAAAAAACAAAAATTTTGCAATTTTCTATTTGAGGCGCTCGCGCGCAAACCCCGATAAATGCACAAAAAGTCAATTTTGAGTTTGTAATAGTTTCATGTATGTTAGACTAAACTCTACAAGCCTATATAATCTTTGGTAACCAAAACGCCATAAATCCCATATAAATCTAATGTTAAAGTTGACCGTTTCGAACAAAACTAGATAAATCCAATATTATCGGGATCAAAAGCAGATAAATCCATTTTTATACAATACACTGTCATCCATTGTGAGGTAGAAAAGTTAATATTGATTGACGTTTGAAAAAGTTCTCTGTAATATGACTATTTACTGTAAAAACCTACTTCTCTTCTAGAAATAAAGAAGACAACTGCAAGACATTTTATTACCAATATATTATAACGGTTTTATCTGAAATTTTAACAAATATTGAGAATTAATTTTTGTTAACAAGGAATGTTTTTATTTATTTTTAATAAATTATTAATGTTGTCAAAATTTTTTTTTCTGCATCTTTAATGTTTTATTTTAAAGCAAAAATCGATAAATTCGTATTTACATAGCAAAATCCGATAAATCCAGCAAGAAAAGTTAAAAAAAAAAAAATAAATAAAGTAGCATTGTTCTTCTTTTTTGGTCTTATATTCTACAGCCTAGAAGATATTTTTTGACTCAAAAAGAACAAAAAAAGACTTATTGGTTTTTGCTTGAGAAGTTTTTTGTAATTTCCCACAACTTTGTGTGTGTGGATTTATCGGGGTTTGCGCGCGAACGCCTCATTTAGTACATTTTAATATAAGTTAGTTTTTAAAAATATTTATTTCTTTTGTTTCTTGTTGCTGTTTTGTTACGTTGAATATTGTTTGTGATATGTCTTTTACAGTTAAAGCATAAAATTATTATTTACATTCTTTTCAAAGTTATTTAAAAAAAAATCAGTTTGGAATCGGAAAGAGTGTTTTTAATTTTTTTCTCTAAAACCAAAAAGAATTTCGAATATGACGCAATAACATAAATTAAAGCTAATTAAAACCTTTATAAGAAAACATTAACGCAGTTCATGTACAGGGTGAGGTAAAAAAATATTCAAGGAAATTAAGTTTTCTTAAGAATTTTTTCAAAAAAAAATTTTTTAATCACTATGTCCACATGTTTAAATGCCTTAAAACATCTACAATTTGATGTGCCCAACATGGTCGTCGCTTAAAAAAATGAGAAAGTTACAAGCCTGAGGAGTTTTAAGTGGCGCACCCTGTATATCTGAGGTTCAATTTTCCTATAAACATATTAAATATTCGAAGCACGATCGGCAATTTGGAAACCTAAATGTTCTTTTAAAAATGCATATATCCGGTGTGGTATATTGTGAGAAAATAATCTTTCTATGATGTTTTGCTGGACGTACATTTCTGTGCAGTAAAATCCCGTACACCTGTTTTTCGCTATATTAAATCATTCTTTATTTATTTGTCAGTGTCAGTGTCATATTTAGTACACGGAAATTAGGCTTTATGTGGAATAGAAGACAAAAATTATAATAAGCTGAAATGTCCATAATAGTTGCTTGTGTGTAAGAATACATATCAAAAAAGTTCCCACCCCTGAGGGGTAAACTTCATCCCTATCTCACCCACTTTAGGGACACCGCACTAGTTTTTTTACAATATCTTTTAAATGCTTTATCTTAGGGAAAAAACATAAGTATAGGAAAAGGTTTGTCACAAAATTCTCTACAAAAAAGGTTATGTATCGATATTTCTATTACTTTTACTTCCACATCCAATGGAAGTATAGTAACGACAAAAATTTTTTTAAAATTTTTTATTGTTCAAACAGGATTAAATGTCATGAAACGTCGAGATTTTAAGTTTGAGAGAAAAAAAAATTCTGTATGTCTGTCTGTCGGTCTGTCTAACTTTTTTTGTGCGCACGTTTACTCTGGAACCGTTTTAGATATTGACTTGAAATTTGGTACACGTATGTATTTTAACGAAATCTGAAATTAGATTATATTTTCATCTTGTTCCGTCGAAGGGTTTGGGGGAAAATTGGGATAAACTTGGTGTAAATGGGTAAATCAAGCAGGTAAGGGTCCATAAAATTGGTATTTAGTATATACAAGAGAAGCTAAGGTCTCAAAAAAATTTTTGGCATTAGCCACCCCCATTACCATTATTAAAGGGGATGAAAAAAAAATTGTGATTTAGTGTATGTACAAGAACCAGAAACCTCAAAATATTTTTTTACTTTAATCCACCCGCACTACCACCCCCACCCCACTACCGATGTGGGGTATCGTTTTATGGGTTTTTGGAGTAGAGGATTTCAAATATTATATTATTAAAGTTCCATAAACAATTATTTCTACATACAAAGTTTTTTCGATGTAGTGACTTGGATAGAGAATCTGGATGTGGAAGTAGTGATTCCTTGGGCAGCGGTTTTTATATTATTAAATCGTAAACTGTATGGTTAATATGAGTTAGTTTAATTCAATTCTATATAATTTATAAAAAGTTGTTGAAACCGAATGCTACAAAACAGAATATTACAAGGCTGGATAAATATTGTGTTTTTGTTACCTACCAAGTTTGCCGTCGATTAACGTATAATAATATACAAAACGACCTATAACACATGTTTTATAGAAAATTTAATTCTCAATATTTTTCAATACCTCTAATTTTGTCGTAGAACATCACATTTCCAAAATATTATTGAGAAACCAGCACGGTGTCATTAAAAGGGTGAAAAAGGAATGAAGCTCACCAGTTAGGGATAGGAACTTTTTGATCCCGTATTCCTACCTCTATCAACTGTCGATTCAGAAAATATCAGCTTATTATAATTTTTTTCTTCTATTTTTGCTAATTTCCGTGTACTAATTTTCGAAATGCCGAAATTAACTGAACATGAAAAAATTCTAATTCTCTCTAAAATTGAATAGGGATGGTCTATCAGAGCAGTTGCTAACCATTATCACTTAAATAAAAGTACCGTTATGATAAATAAAGGTACCGTCGATTAACGTATAATAATATACAAAACGACCTATAACACATGTTTTATAGAAAATTTAATTCTCAATATTTTTCAATACCTCTAATTTTGTCGTAGAACATCACATTTCCAAAATATTATTGAGAAACCAGCACGGTGTCATTAAAAGGGTGAAAAAGGAATGAAGCTCACCAGTTAGGGATGGGAACTTTTTGATCCCGTATTCCTACCTCTATCAACTGTCGATTCAGAAAATATCAGCTTATTATAATTTTTTTCTTCTATTTTTGCTAATTTCCGTGTACTAATTTTCGAAATGCCGAAATTAACTGAACATGAAAAAATTCTAATTCTCTCTAAAATTGAATAGGGATGGTCTATCAGAGCAGTTGCTAACCATTATCACTTAAATAAAAGTACCGTTATGAGTGTGAAGAAAAGGTGGGAGGAGGAAGATATCATAAAGAGAAAAGACGGTTCAAATCTCGCTCAAGATGAAGCGCTCCTTGGCTCTTTGAGGAGTTGGAGTTTGGAACAATGTTGTGTTTGCCGATGAAAAAGTTTTTCAGTCTTGTAATGGACGTGGAAGTAAAATTATAACAGGCAGACACGTGCAGAACAGCCATGCAGAAAACCACTTTTAATGTTTTTCAGAATCTGGTCTTATCTCGGACACAATTTTTCAGCGTCAATTTTTACATTTAACCTACATGATAATAAAAAAATCTAAATCCCAAAAAGACTGATTCACATCACTTAATATTAGTAAAATCTGGATTACTTGATTTTTCAAGTGTACGGGATTTTATTGCACATAAGTGTACCTGCCTGGGAATAACTACTTGATTAACATTTTGCTGGAATACGGCATAATGTGATGCTTCTGAGATTAAGTAACGGCCAATATATTTTTTAACCGACTTTAAATAAAGTTTAAAAGGTGGAGGTTGTCAATTCGACATATGCATGTTTTCTTAACACAGTACCGCCAGTACCGTGCGGACGGTCAATATCTCGAATCGTTTAAAATTTGAAAAAAATGTCTCGGAGAAAAATTGTGGAAGATCAAGTGGCATGTTCTAAAATTATTTAATCACAGAGTAGTGGCGAGCGAACACTAGGATTTCTTTTAATGGAGCAACCTATAAAGGGTGTCCCACCGAGAAATGCATCGACCGATATAAGAAAACTACGCACTAGAAAATTTTGAAAAGTTAGGAAAATTACAAATGGTCAATCCAAAGACAATAATTACAAGCATTTGGCACTTGCACTTATACCGGAAGTCGATACCAGCTTGCTTATTCTAAATGGAACACTATATATTTGAAAATTTTCGAAAAGAATCGAAAACATGTAGCATACTCTGGGCCGTAAACCCAGCCATTTCAGAGACATTTGACATTTTATAAAAAAATTTGACAGGTGTAATAGTATGCAATAACCTTTATAACTTTTTTCACGTAAAAGATTATCATTTGCTTTTTGGTATGCAGAAAGACCATAAGGTAAACTACGCTGTATAGTTTAAAGAAATTCAGTGATAATATACTAAGTGTTCAGTTTTTTACGTTACATTTTGTCAACTTCAAACCGCGAAAACTTGTTTAAGTCTAATAGAACACCTTGTATTTTTTACATTAAATTATGTAAAATTAAATTCCCTTTTTACCCATGTACATATTGTTACGCCTTTTTGAATTATTTGCGATTTTATTAGAAATTCAGCAGTTCACGGTGGGACACCATGTATATTTTCTTATATATTTGTATTCGACTCTTAATAGGCATGTCCACAAAATTTTAATTTCAATAGGAAATGGTAGATTTATCGCTATTAAAAACTAATGTCACAATAAAAAAAATCGGCAGCTACTGGAAGCGGCTGGAACCTCCCCACACGGTGGATCCTTATCAGCTGTGTTTGGAGATCGGAAATCAGAGCACTAAGCAAACAGATAAATTACACGTGACTTTGGAGCCATTAATTTCATGAACAAATATCGAACGAACTGAAGTGGACTACAAGTAATCTGTTAAAACATTACCTCTAATGTTTGTTTATGTTGCATGTTAATCAATTGGATATTATAAGGGTATTAACAGATAACGTTTCGAACATTTTGTAGAACATTGGATAGCGAAAAAAAATAATAACGCAGAATTTAGCCCAAATGACACTGTAAACTCAACAAGTCAATAACGTTATGGACAGTTCAAGCAGACTAGGCATGCGTCAAATTAAAATCTTCCTGCTCGATCAAAAAGGTCCGAGCAAGTCGAGCTTCGTCCGGGGCCTTTATTTTGTAATATTCGAACGTTTCAGATTTAGCTCGGTTAGCTCGATTTGCATTAAATGAACGATTGTGACGCGTCTCATCAATCAAACGTAATATACGAACACGGCTATAAACAATTATTACCTTTAAAAAAACCAACTGAAATAAGTTTTGACAGTGTCAAAAATATTTGGGTTGGTAACCTTTATAAATGTTGATTTTTAGATTATGAAATATATTTAGGGACATAGGGCATCTGCATCACGTTTAAGTTTTCCAGTTTATTCCCATTTTTAATGTTTGTATATGCATTTTTAGCTTGGAGCCACAGTGGCTCCAAGCAAATATTCAAAAATTCATGCAAATAATTTTTCTATATTAGGCAATCTAACGACCTGTCAAAATTGTTTTTCAATATGGCGTGGCAGTTAAACACGGGTTTATTTCTATTGTTTAGATTGTGACGAGTGCAGCATTTTTTTATGTAGTTTTTACGTTTTAAAGGTTTTTAATTTGAGTTTTTTGTAAAGAATTGTTTAATGTGTCTTATTAGATTTTTTCGTGATAATATTATTGGCTATAATTGGAAAAAATGCCTGATATGTGCATAATAGTGGGTTGTGGACATCGTGGAAATCGTGACAAGGTTAGCTTTTACCGTGTACCCGACGTCGTGAATTCTAAATATTTCCCTCATATAAATGATCCGTCGAGAAAATGACGTCAAAGATGGATACCCGCGATTAAAAGAGATGATCTAATACCTTCCATTTTGATTTTCCAACATCAACTTCTTGAAATACTCACTCTGCAGAATTAAATAAAGTTTATGTCTTGAAAACAACCAAAAACGCCTTGCCACAATCCACAAAAAACACTATATTGTTAAAATGTCAAGATACTTAGCCAGGCCAACGGAAAAACACTAACTGTTCTGACAAACGTTTTACGACTGTCAACAAATGTTTGACTGCCACGCCATGTTAGAAGTCACGTGGTTTGGATTGCCTAATTGTTGATTAATAAAAATAGACTGCTAATTACAGGTTAGATTTCCAACCTAAAAAAGAGTCCTATTCTATTAGGATAAAGTATTTAGAACTTCATAAACATTACTATGTACTAGATTTTAGTTGAAAATGCGGGAACCAGGCAGAAATAATAATAAGCTACGTAATATTCTTAAGTCTTAAGAAATATATATTTTTGAGGTTAGCTTTGACGTCACGTACGATAACCTATAAATCAACATCCACAAAGGTTACCAACCCAAATATTATTGACAGATGGCAAAATACATTTTCCCCTAACAATAATACCAATAATATTTTATGGATGCTGTCATGTGTGCACATATAACGAATTCTTTTTAGTTTTTTTAACGGAAACCAAATCGAAAGGGTGCAAGTGTGATATATCGTTGAAATTTGAACTTTTATTGCTTTTCAATGGTTCGATTATAAATTGTAAGTAATCATAAAATAAACAACTCGTTGTGTCAAAACGGCACTAAATATAATCCGATCTCAACCAAAACCTTTTCAGATCTTCTGGAGCACTAGAGAAACCCTCATGCAAAGTTTCATCCAAATCCGTTTAGTAGCTTCGCCGCTATCATACACACACACACACACACACACAGACATTTTTCAAAAACCACTTTTTTGGGTTCCGGAGACCTCAAAACGTAAAGATTTGATGTTATCTCAATTTTCGATTTCGGACTAATTATAATAACCTCCCACAATTTTATTGTGGGGAGGTTAAAATATATATATGTTTATTTTGCCAGTTATTCGTAATAGAAATGACCCAATGCAGCGAGGTTAAGAAACGTTCCCAGGCAGAGGCTAGTAATATGACGTCACTTACCTTGAAGGTACGCAGGCCTGTATGTGTAATGCGGGCCCGTTGTTTTTATTCAAAGACTAATGTAATATTATTGATCAGCATGTTTTAGAATCTCTGTATCCAAATTTTGAAGATATTTTGATTTATGATTTTCGAATTACGGCCCCTTAAAATTATGTTCTTTAAATATTAAATAATTAATAACTTTTAAACGAACTGTATTTCGAAAAAAAGTCATTCTTCATCAAATTATAGGTGACTGCACTATATCCATTATCAAAGCGAGTATTCCAATAATACTATCAGCTGTGAACTTCTATCTCGACTTCTATATTTTACAATTAATACTTGAAATACTATAAAAATTTCAAAGTGAATCTTGAGTGTGGCAAGTAATATAACAAATGTGACAAGATTTGTGCCGCACTGAATGTTGGAAAGAGAGAGACATTTTCAAAGCCATAATTTTAGGTATGGATTCTTTGATTTTTCAACACGAACGTAGGAAAAATATGCCAGAGTATTTGCGTCTTCGCATCTTTTAATGGTTGATCGCATAACAGATTTTTTATATATCATTTTAGATCTATATATAAATCAGCATTCCTTAATTTTAATATACTATATCTCCTAAATTGACATTCGCTGAAAATTTAGAATTGGCAAAGCCTGAGAGACTCAGAAAGTGGCCGCCCAGTACGACGAGCTCGCTAGACGTCTTGACGCTGCCACCCATGGTCGCTTACACAAAAGGGGACCCTGCGTTTAAGTTATGACCACAATTAAGGCGTAGTGTCCGACGATGAAGGGTTGGAATTGCTCCAAAGGAATCCCGCTCCCTCTCCCGCTTTCTCGATACCACGGATTAAACCAAATCGGTATTTGCCAAGTAGAGGATCCGACGATTAAACGGTTTAAATTTAAATATAGCGAGTCCTTTTAATTTGTTCGAAGTTACGTTTAGATGTTATGAATACTTTATGGCAGATCCTAAACCTGGTGTGACTTTTAATTAATAGACTAGTTCACAAGTTCAAAGCCGTGTTAATTCTTGATAAAGCTCGTAAAAATATGATGGATATTGGATGCGGAATGCTGTCTAGAAAAATGTGCAAAAGTTTCAAACCCGCATATAAAGAATCGCAAAAGTTATAAACAAATGAAGATTGAAAAAATAACGAGTTTCTTTTTGCAGATAACTCGAAAACTATTAATATTTAAGAAGTTTTAAAGAAAGATTCTTCAAGAGGAACATATTTCCAATAAAAAAGTTCTAACTCTCGAAACTCTATCTCTATTATTATTAATAATTTTAATTTCGCGCGGCGAACACTATGCTCTGAAACCGGCCGTAATAAGGAAAAATATTTTTTTATGTTATTAAATATTAATTTAAAATTTTCTAAAAAATAAGATATTATTTAAACACTTCAAGGAAAAAATTGTTTCATCGATTTTTCATAAAATGAGCCTATTGTTAATTAACAATTTTTTTTAGAGTTTACGTTTATATTTCAAGCCTGATAATTGTTAAACAAAAGCCACTAAAATTATTTCGCATCGTGGAGACCTTATACTTTATGGGATTATGACATTGCGATGTCTTTAATTGTCATAGTATATTATTTATTAATTATTTAACCTAACAAAAAATTAAAAAGAGAGGTTGAAATTTCTTTTTTTATTAATTCTAATTATTATTGCTTTTTTTATATTTAAAAATACTATAAGATTACATAAACTTTAAATTTTTATTGCTATTTGTTTAAACAAATTTTATAAACAAATAGATAAATTACGTATTTTTGAAAAAATGTTTTTTGTCATTATATTTATTTGTTATAAAATATTATGATTAAAAAAAATGTTTCTTAAGAAACATTTTTTTAATTGTTTATAATCATTTTTTCCTTTTTTTATTATTTAAACAAATTGATAAGAAAAAATTTTATTCTTAAAATTTCTTATTTACAATTCTCTACAAGACTGGAAAACAGAAAAAAAATTTTGTTGTTAATTTATTTGTTTATTTAATAAACAATTTGTTCTTACAATCGCCGAATGTGTTTATATTCTTTTGAGATAGAAAAAAATAACAAAAACAACCGTATACATAAACATGTCAAAAAAAAAATTAAATATAAAATTCCATAAAAAATATTTAAAAAATTTTTTTGACGTTTATGTAGACGGTTGTTTTTGTATTTTCTATCTAAAAAAAATATATAACCACATTTGGCGATTGTTAATAACAAATTGTTTATTAAATAAACAAATAAATTAACAACATTTTTTTTTCTTTTTTCAACCTTGTAGAGAATTGCAAATAATAAATTTTAAGAATAAAATTTTTTCTTAATAACCTGTTTAAATAATGAAGAAAGGAAAAAAACGATTATAAACAATTAAAAAAAAATTTTAAGAAAAATTTTTGTTTTTTTAATCATATTTTATAACAAATATAATTTCGAAATTTTTTTTCAAGAATACGTAATTTATCTATTTGTTTATAAAATTTGTTTAAACAAATAGCAACAAAAATTTAAAGTTTATGTAATCTTATAATATTTTTGAATATAAAAACAGCAATAATATTAAAATTAATAAAAAAAAATTTTAACCTCTCTTTTTCATTTTTTAGTTTTTTGTTAAGTTAAATAATTATTAACTAAGACTATAACAACAACATCGCAATGTCATAATCCCATAAAGTATAGTTGACATAAGGTCTCCACGAAGCGAAATAATTTTAGTGGCTTTTGTTTAACAATTATCCGACTTGAAATATAAAATCAAACTCTAAAAAAAATTGTTAATTAACAATAGGCTCATTTTATGAAAAATTTGTGAAACAATTTTTATCCAACGGTATATTGTTCCTTTAAGTGTCTAAATAATACCATCATTTTTAAAAATTTTCAAATTAATATTTAAAACCATTAAAAAATATTTTTACTTATTACGGTTGGTTTCAGAGCATCGTAACGACTTAGTGTTCGCCGCGCGTAGCTCTATTTTCAACGTTAAATTAAAATTATTAATAATAGAGACAGAATTTCCGGAGTAGGGACTTTTTTATTGAAAATTTCTTCCTCTTTAAGAACCTTTCTGTAAAATTTCTTAAATATTAATAATTTTCGAGTTATTTGCAAAAAACAAAACTCGTTATTTTTTCCATCTTCATTTGTTTATAACTTTTGCAATTGTTTATGTGCGGGTTTGAAACTTTTGCACATTTTTCTAGACGTCATTCCGAATCCAATGAGCCCTCACTCATATTTATACGAGCTTTATCAAGCATTAACACGGCTTTAAACTTGTGAACTAGTCTATAAAGGGGATTCATAAATAATTATTATGATAGCCATATATTTTAGTATGCATATTTAGAAGTTGAGGAGGGTTTTAAATATTTCTGCATATATTTTAATATTATCATTAATAATGCCAGACCGGAACCTCGAAAGCACACAGCAGATATAAACTCCTTCGTTATAATAACAGTAATTCCGCTGAAGTTGCTATGTAATTATAAGGTTATGAAGAGTTACCAGAATTATACGTTGAATAAATGATGTACAGGTAACTGATGGCATGGAATATTAAAATATTAGTTAAGGGCTCGATAACATTATGTAGGGTCTGTTGAATTTGCCACATACATTAATAATACATAGTATACATTAATCGATAGATCCAAAAAAATATACTGCTCGGTAAAGATTTGTTTGAAAACATTGAAAGTTTGGTAAATCAAATCACGCGATAAAAACTGTCTCCACGGTGCTCCTAGTCATACCAGGTCCCTCGAAACTCGGATTTCTAATTTAAAATTTAGGTTCCCTTGAAAACATTTCATGAATAATAGTATACTATTTTACTAGGAGTAAAAGTGATATTTTTGTGATGTGTATGTAGGTTTACAATTAAAATTACAATTACAGACAAGTCACAACAAGTGGCTTTTACTCCGAATAAAACATGCTATTTTTTCTTCAAACGTCGATTAGCTATAAAAAAAATCTCGAATTTCACCACCAAAAACCCATTGTGTTAATATTGCATGGCTGGCGTATTAAATAAAATACGGGTTGCTATGGATATTACTTTTTCTGCCGTCAGAGGATAGTTATTTATATTATAAGGATCATAATGACAATCATTATGGTACTAGCCGTGAATATTTTCGGATAACACGGTCGGTACCATAATATTTCAAATTTCATACAAAATTTTTAATTTCTGGTGTAAGTCAATTAAAATAAAAAGTAATATATTGTGACGTGTTTCCACCCCTAGGAAACCACCCTTGCAAATTCTGTGGGTTCCAAAAATTATAACAAGAGATAACCACTAACACACTTTATTAAATAATTTCCTGGATACTTCACAATACTATTATTAACTTAAATGTACTTTACTGACTAAAAATAACAATGTTTATCACTTTGTAGTCTTAACCTCACTTGTCAAAAAAAAAACTTCTAAACTTCTGGCCGAGAATACGACCTTATATACCCCTAGCGATTGCTTTCTGAATTATTCTAGAAACGGCGCGGCGTTATCTGGAAGTCTCTTTTCTCTAATGTTCCAGAACGTTTCTACTGTTTCTACTGTCTCACAGATGGCATAACGTACAACATGTATTTTGTACACGTATTTAGTGCTGCCTATCCCCAAGGGGTGGATTACTCGTTACACTGCCCCCTCCTTAAGCCCGAACGTCCCGTCCCGGTCAGGCAATTCAGCCTCTTCACATACTTCGCCAGCCTATCCAAGTGTACGATCTTCATCTTGGAGTTTTTGCTTCGTTGAATCCGATAGAGGACATCATTAATTCGGGTAATAACAGTATACGGTCCATCCCAAGGAGGTTGAAGTTTCGGGGGTCTCCATTCCTTCCGCTCTGGGTTGTACAGTCAAACCAGATCCCCCTGTACTGGCATTATGATCATAGCGAGCCTTCAATCGGTTACTAGCTTTGGTCATCTGCTTTCGGTCATTCTTCGGCTGTTCTCGACTTTCATTTCTGTAGTTGCTCATGGAAAATGGCAGCACAATTCTTACACTTGCGACACCAGGCCTCCACATCCTGGCGACTATTAACCCAATAGAACCATTTCCGTGCTCTACTCAATGTCTTGTTTATGCCGAAGTGTCTGCTGGACGTTTCATTATGCGCTTCCTGGAGTACTTCTGGTACACGACACCTGGGAATCACTAGATGCACGGCAACCTGCTTCCCATCTGAGCTTTCCCATGCTCTCCTCAAAAGCCCGTCTACGACCGTAAGTGAATCCCATTGTGACCATAAAGCCTTCAGCCCCACTTCTTTGTTGGAAACACCCTTCCATACTGGACGCGTTCCCCCTTCTTTTGCTCTCAACATGGGTCCGATTTCTACATCGCGCAATTGCTCTTGCCTCAGAGTTTTCTTTGATCAACTGTCTGGAAGATCGACCTTGACAGTGTTGACTTCAACCATGTTCGGCAATTTTCTCACATGAGGGTAGCGCTTGCAATCTTCCTTGTCTGGTTTTCTGGAAAATGCAGGAGTTTTGACTGCCTGCATTGTCAACAACCTGGTTTTCTCGCATTGGTCGTTCACTTTTGACAGAATAAATTGTTCGTTCCCAATCCTTAAGACTCTCTTTCCTACGTCAACAATAAATCCATACTGTTCCATGATGTCCAGCCCCAAAATGAGTCATCCGTGATGTCAGCCACGATGACCCTGTGGTCGAACTTTAATTGTCCAATCTGCAAACCCAGGTCTACTTCTCCATGAACCGTAGCCCTGTCCCCCATAGCTGTCCGGACGATCACTTCATTTTGCCTTTTGGTAATCTTTATACCCGATATAAATCCTGGCCGTACTATTGATGATGTAGTACCTGTGTCGATGGTAAACAAACATTTTCTTCCATTCACATAGTCTTGTAACAGTAGACTATTCGAAATTCCTCGAAGCTGGGAAATCTTTATTTCTCTGGGGGCACCGCATTCCCTAGCCAGCACAGCCCCCTTGGTGCTGGCTATCTCTAGTTTTCCTGCTTCTCTTCGACATTCACAGCGTTTACTCGACTCTCCGAGTTCTGCTGTCGACAGTCTCGTTTCATATGTCCCACCTTGCCGCAGTTGTAACATTTAATACCTCCACTCGCCTTTCCTTTGTTTTGCTGTTTTTCCTGCTTTCCGATGTCATCCACGTGTTTCCACCCCTAGGAAACCACCCTTGCAAATTCCGTGGGTTCCAAAAATTATAACAAGAGATAACCACTAACAGACTTTATTAAATAATTTACTGGATACTTCACAATACTATTATTAACTTAAATGTACTTTACTGACTAAAAATAACAATGTGTATCACTTTGTTTTCACTTTGTAGTCTTAACCTCACTTGTCAAAAAAAAACTTCTAAACTTCTGGCCGAGAATACGGCCTTATATACCCCTAGCGATTGCTTCCTGAATTATTCTAGAAACGGCGCGGCGTTATCTAGAAGTCTCTTTTCTCTAATGTTCCAGAACGTTTCTACTGTTTCTACTGTCTCACAGATGGCATAATATACAACATGTATTTTGTACATGTATTTAGTGCTGCCTATCCCCAAGGGGTGGATTACTCGTTACAATTCATCTCTATTGTATTTTGAAGCTTTGGGCAGTAATTATTTCAAATTAACATTCAAGTGGGCTACTGTCATGTTACTGTCTATGATGTGTCCAAGTTACTAAGTAACAGTTTAAAGGATGTTTATATTCATATTATGTTATTGTTATAAAATAATATTGCTAAAGTTTTCTTAGTTTTTCCAAAAAATGAGCGACTTAGAAAATAGTTTACTGCCAGAAATTGAAGAATTGGCAGTAGTTGCTTCCCTCCTGCCTCAAAAATCTAAAACCGTTTATGAAAAAATGTATGACCAGTATGAAAGTTGGTGTAACCAGAAGAACATTAAGAATATTTCGCATGAAAAGGTATCGACAGTCTACTTTAAGGAACAATCATTCTATTTTGTGGAGCTATTATTCGATAAGGAGCATGTTGTCGATTAGGAGAAATGTTGATATAAGCAAATATATTCAACTAATTGCTTTTTTAAAGCGAAACTGTGATGCATACAAACCAAAAAAATCAAGAATACTGAGTAAAGAAAACGTTACAAAGTTTTTGTTGGAGGCGGAAGACGAAAAATTTCTTCTAACAAAAATAGCAATGGTAATTGATGTAAGTGGTGCCTGCAGAAGGGAAGAATCAAAAAACGTTAGGACAGGAGATGTGTATGACGAAGGGTCTGTATTTAGAATTGTTATACCCAATACCAATTTTCGAATTTTTCATAACTCCTGGAAATTTTAATGGATTAAATATGGTTCAACTTGTTCGAAATTATAC
Organism: Rutpela maculata; assembly: GCA_936432065.2. NCBI lineage: Eukaryota > Metazoa > Arthropoda > Insecta > Coleoptera > Cerambycidae > Rutpela > Rutpela maculata. The sequence goes on along the minus strand of OW386285.2, from coordinate 35,885,957 downwards.
ACAGCAATGCGACCCAGAAGTATCAAACATTTTCGTTTTTTTCTATCAGTTAGGAATAATAAATGTACAAAGTAACCAGTGGGTATTCATACTTTTGGAGACATGCCAAAAAATGTCGCTACTTTTTTAAACTTGCCTCATCCCGAAGAATATATAGGCCATTGTTTCAGAAGGTCTTCAGCTTCTATGCTGGCAAATTCAGCCACAGATTTTTTCACCGTCAAACTTCACGGTAGAAAAGTAAAACTGTTGCTGTAGGATATATTGAGAATTCCAGTGAAAGCAATAAAAAGATTTCTGTAGCTATTATTGGAGAGAAATCATCAATGGTACTTTCATCCGTTGTTTGTTTATCGCAAGAAACTGAAAATGTTCAAAGAAATCATCAAACCAACGCAACCTTTTCGACACTGAGCAATATCAGTATATCTAATTGTAATAATTGTATCTCATAAATTTTAATCATCAAATTTTCAGTTACTATTTTCAAATAAATATTTAATACTTTTTGCCTAATTTTATTTTTTTTTTATCATTATAGTACTCAGTCCGATAAAGTATATCAATTTGACACTGAAATGGATATCTATAATTATGTCATTTTAAAAAAAGTACCTTTACCTCCGTTGTTAATGGCAACGCACAGCCGTCTAAAAAGTCACACTTTAATGTCGTGAAATGAGTTAGGAAATGTCATGTTTTTCTGACGTTTAAAGAAAAAACTTTTTATTCTTATTCAGAAATCTAGACAGAGGTTTTGTGACTCATGCATGCATTCTAGTTAACCTTCTTTTACTATAAGGTACGTCTCACAACGCCATCTGTCGCGGTTACCTATTAGGCTCTTTACCGACGTTGGTATTACCAGTTCAATGTTTTGGGTGGTTTTTTTCGCCGTACTACACAGTTTTAATAATCTCTAGATGATGTCGTCTTAGTTGACGAAATACGTGTCCATTTATTTCTTTATTTATTTACTCACGAGTCTAAGCCCAGATCCAAAATAAAATTTAAATAAAGTTAATAAAAATAACGTTAGAATATGGTAATCTTAGGGGCTAAAAGCAATTTATTAACTGCAGCGAGGAGATGAAAAAATGAAGATGACTGCTGCAGTTATTAACTTTTTTTTTTTAACTATTTAACGTCGGCCTATTTCCGCTACCAGGGCCTATCACCGACGCCAGGAGACGAGCTACCCCCAACCTGTAAATTTTGCCGAAGCTTTTCCCTTAAGAAGAGTAGGGATCTTTTACTTGCCTGCTTTACATCCCCTCCGAAGGATGGTATATCCACTACGTAATCCTCGTCTGAAATTACGTAACTTCCGCGTATACACTGATATACAAGCCGCTAGAAGTTGGGACGAGAACGCTGTATTTCCCAATATGGGACCCCATCCAAGTACTAACCACGCTCGACGTTGCTTCAACGGAATATCGACTGATATTCACATTGAAGTCGCCTCTACGCTCGCCCCCAGTTATTAGCTAAACATGAACACACCACACATAGATAACCCCCGCATCCAAATCAGGAAGGGTTTACCCGACTGATAAAACGCAGACAACGTGCGTTATCCACCGACATTGCCAGTGTCAGTGCTAGAGATCGAACCCAGCATACGATAGATAGTGTGACTGAACGTGTTCACCACTAATTATACCTAGATACATAGCAGCTATTTTTTCTTCATATACCTTGTTACTACATTTTGAAAAAAATGTAGTATAGGTTTTGCATTTTTCCAGTGGACCATCGAAATCCGAAAAAAACGTCGGATCGAAATGAAAGTCATATCTATCGACTCGAGAGCGAATTTAGGAAATTCCGTCCGTCGGTCAGTCGGTTTGTCGGTCTGTCTGTCGGTCTGTTTGTCTGTCAAGCCGTTTTCGGATTTCAATAAAACTTGGGTGGCTAATAGTAGGTCTTTAGAAAACCTTAACACTGGAAGCTCGGCTCCGTTTGGAAACCGGAAGTACCCGATATAGACGTTTCAAGTTTTTCGGGGAAAATTTAATAACTCGGTAACGGGCAGTCGGATCGAGATATTTCAAAAAAGAGATGGTGCCGCTGGCAACGATCTACAGATAAATATACCGGAGACAATGTCGAAAAACAAATGGAAATTGAATTTTTTTTACAAAAAACTGGTTTTCTCGAAATCGGGCTAGGAAGCACCATAACTGTCCAGGATATTGATCGATTTCGATGAGACTTGACGGAATCCAAGGTACATGGCCACAAATGAAGCCTATTGCTGGCGGCCCGGATCCGTTGACCGCAAGTATTTTTTCCAAGGCCGAGTATGATTTTCCAAAGAAATTGATAACTCCCGAACCGAAGGTCCGATTTTGATTTTCAAAAATGGCGATTGTAGGGCTCGATTAAGTCTATGAGGTGACATTTGTGAGAAATTTGACAAAATAAAAGCGAATCTCCAAATCCTGGAAAACTTCATTTTTTTGATAAATTCTACAAATACCGAACAGTTTCCTAATAAAAGTCGAAAATTAAGTATTCCGTCGATCAATCTCTATAACCGGTATAAGACACGGACCTTTTCGGACAAAAAATCTGAAATAAAGTTTTTTGGAAAACTTAAAAATAAACGAGTTATTTACAAAGATGCATGACCACAATATAACCGATGTCCTTTCTGTATTTCAAAATGTAGTTAGCCTTTACTTTAGTAAATGCAAAAAGAAAAATAAAACATGTCAAAATGTCATGAGTCATCCCAACAGGGATAAAAAGCATATCATTATATGTCCATTAAAAAGGATAGATAAAGATAACATCCCATAAGCAACAGTGGCGGGTATGTGTAGAAGGGTAAATATTTTCATTAATATTGCAATTCCTGCATTACCGGCTCTTTATACAACGTGATGTAGGCATGCAATATTACAGTAAGATAATGCTTGATATATTTCAAATTTAATTAGCTTAAACTTTAAAATATATCTATTATTACAAATCTGTAAAATGTCTCAACATTCATAAAAATTACATTTAATAGTAATGAAATTAATATAGTGGGCACATAATGTGTTGTGTGATAAACACATTTTTGTTTTTGTGTAATTTCAATGCATTGAAGTTTATCCAAGAAAGTAAATATGTATTTATTAAAATAACAACAATATTGTACCTATTTTATGTAATAATTGTTGGTTAAATTTTCATAACCTCTAGGAACATAACCGCGAATTTAAAAAATATAATAGGCAGAGTTGTTTTATTCAAGGGAAACATGTATTGAAAGGATAATAAAATTTAATTGCTATTCACCTTATTACAACTGTAGACTGAACCCCGTCATATTACGACTAGGAAGTTTATACCTACTCACTTATGAAACGATTGATTTTCTTCTTTTCTAAACTGCTTTCTGCAAATGGCACAGCACTTCACCATTTTGCACTAAATATATTGTCACTAAACTGTGTAAATATGACTTCTTCACCACTTTTTGATCGGAAAACACGAAAAACATTTACTAACATAAATGGCGGACACTGTCAAACTGAGATTATAACAATCGAACTGAACCGATCGTGTCCGAAACGGCCGCAAATAGAACGATTAGCGAATTTGGAATTTATGGGATGTTTGCAACTGAAATGCCTTAGACTGTGACTATCTCAGACTATCTTACTATACATTATGAATCTAGATATAAGTTCTTTAATCAAAGGTTGAGACTGTAGATGGAAGAGTCTCATTGAATATTTTACTATAAACAAAGAGGTATTCAGCAAACATATTTGCTTTATCAAACCCAGAACTATTTATTAAGTTGATATATAATAGCTCATTAAGAGGAAGTTCATTTAGATACAAATTGATCATGATACAGTGTTCTGGTATTTTTGTACCCTTTGAAGAAATTAAATTTTTACATTCTATTTTCACAATTTACTTAAAAACAATGGTGTCCTGCTTTAAAAATATTCGTACAAAGTTGAAAGGTTATTCAATTAACTTTAATTTGAGATCTGTCACATTCCATTACGACAGAAAATTACTAAGAACTTAAATGCAATGACCCTAGAAATTCAATGTAGTTAAGTAACTTATAATGCACTTATATCATTTAATTACTTTTTTCATTATATTTTCGATTAGAACTTTTGAGGCATATTGAGTTTAAAAAACTGACCAAAATAGAAATATTTTTATGATTTTCTCATAATTTATCATCAAACAAATGACATTTCAAGGTCTTCTAAACTTTAATAAATTATTTTTCAAATGCCACCGCCTTCGACATCCATTTATCTGAATTATAACTTTATAAATAGCCAATTTAATGCGAACGATATTCAAAAAATCTGCAAGCGTATTCACACAAAAAATACATCTGTATTTGGCATCTATTGTTTTTTAATTATTTTTTTCTTTTGAGTGACCACTCTGTATATTCGAGGGTTGTATTTATTGAAATCATCCAATTAAAATAACTATGTTTTTTTTTTATTATTTCTGAAGATAGTAATGATATAAATTTCAAAAATTTTTTGCCATCAGCTAACATCAGTTATAGTATAAAGCAATAACATTTTAATCATAAATTCTTACAATGTTTCACCAAAGCAGACAATCCTTCTGAACAAGCTACAATGTTATTTGATTCGCTATTAAATTTGGCAATAAATAGTGCAATTTCAAATGTAATAAAAGACACATCCTAAGTACTGACGATAAAATTCAAAAAGAACGGACCCGCTTTATAATGAAATGAGCGATTTTAAAGCTGTTTGCCGAACTTTCTCACGATCTTTATTGCGTTAATATTACGACTCTTAAAGTGTTGCAAGAAAGAAAGATTATCTATATCCTTTCAACTTTACAAAAGCGAGCAAATGCCGCGAATTTATAAATTAATGCCATTTTTAATTCAGGATATATTAAAAATTACCAATGCATACGAATCGTGACAGACCCGAAAACCTAAATTTCCACTAACACATTGGTGATAATAATTTTCAGAATTCGCCTCTTATAAAATGTGCCATCTTTATGATTTATCTTGGTTAAATGTTTCTTAATTTACAATTTTGACTATCTTGTATCCAGAGCATTTCGGATCGGGTTTAATTACACAGCCTCACAAAGAAAAGTGATCTGTCCGGCGGACTAAACCAGTGTTTCCTTATGTATTTTGAATCCGAAGTCAGAATGTTCAGATTAGCTCATTTTTCAACCCTAAAAAACACCCGTAAAACAAGAAAAAAGTGACCAAAATCACTAATTTGAGTGCTAATGAATGTATTTTGATGAAACCTTGTGCAATATATTTGTAATGACGTTAATAAAAAAGTTGAAAAAAATATTAGAGTAGAAAAATTATATTGAACCTCTTTTATCATAGGTTCCGTAACTTGCAGAATAAGGTCAAAATGAAAAAAATATACATATATAATTTATTTATATTTTTCGGCTCAAAATAAGATGTTTTTACTCTTCTGAATTTGTTAGAAAAATGCATATTTTTCGAGATATGGCCACTCGAAAATTCTTAAAAGTGGGGGACGGGAAATGTAAAAGTTAAAAAAAAATCTGAAATACAAGACTTTTTTTTATTTGCAACTTTTCTGTAAAGTGCGTTTTCACCGAGTTTTTCCGGAAAAACATTTTGCAATTGTAGCGCTTTAAAAATATGTAATTTAAAAATTTGAAAAAATTCAGACGTATGCATTGAGGTCTTCTAAATATTTTTTGTCTCTTGGAATTTTTTTGTAGCTTATTAATTTTTCGAGTTATAGGCAGTTTTTCACGATAAATAATGTATTACATTTTTTGCAAACTGTGGTTGTCGCAAAGCTGGACTACATTGCACCTCAGCTTGTAAAAAATGCAATGGTGTAGATTGTACTAATTGTAAACCTGCGGAAGATTTAATAGATACTAATGGAACAAATGAAACTTTGGAAGTTGACGAAACAAATTCTTTTGATGAGTCTTTGCTATAATATAAAATTATGGTTGCATTATTTACTCTTTAAATAAAGTAAGTGTTATAATTGGTAAATATATAACAATTTTTTGTATCAATTTAAATCATTTTTGTACATAAATAGAAAAAATAAACTAAGTGTTGTAACTATATAAACTTATTTCAACCCTTTGAATCAGTTCTCACACTTTTATCATTAACAAATAAAAATTGTGAAAAAAAAATGTTTTTTCACATTTTCAATTTAAAAATTATATTGAACCTTTAAAAATGGTATAACTATATAGGTTCCATATTTTTTTATAATAATGTATATATAAATCACGCTCATTTTTCGAATTTTCATGTATTTTTTAATGTGCAAAAAATGTAGTACATTATTTATCGTGAAAAACTTCCTGTAACTCGGAAAATTAGCAAGTTAGAAAAAAATTCCAAGAGACAAAGAACATTTAGAAGGCCTCAATGCATACGTCTGGATTTTTTGAAATTTACATATTTTTAAAGCGCTCCAATTTCAACGAAAGGGGTAGTTTATCGTGTTTTTCCGGAAAAACTCAGTGAAAACGCACTTTACAAAAAAGTTGCAAATAAAAAATTCTTGCATTTCGATGATACACTCAGCTGATTTTTTTCTAATTTTCTCTTCAACTTTTAAGTTTCCCCTCCCCCACTTAGGAATTTTTGAGTGACCATATCTCGAAAAATATGCATTTTTTTAAAAAAATCACAAGAGTAAAAGCATCTTATTTTGGGCCAAAAAAGTAAATATATTGTTTTTTCATTTTTGACCTACTTCTACAAGTTACGAAACCCGTGATAAAAGGGTGTTTTCTACCCCTTCTGGTCATTTCCTACTCTAATTTTTTTTCAACTTTTTCTTAACGTCATTACGAACACATTGCACAAGGTTTCATCAAAATCCATTCATTAGCACTCAAATTAGAGATGGAACCCCCCCGTTGACTGGAATATTTATCTTTGTTCAGTTCTTTTTGATCTGCTGACTCACTATCTGAACTATACTGTCCTATGCAGCCATTCGACCTCCATTTATACAGCTAAGGAATTTTCTACATTATTCTACAATGTTCTAAATAGACGTCAGTACTTTCTGGATGGTTTCTAGATGCCGACACCATCTCTCGGATTATTGCCGAACTTATTCACTTACTTATTTACGCAAGGCTCTACTGAAGGAGGATATATTACAGATCTTTGTAAAGGGGGTATAAATATGTAACATTATTTTGACGTTGCAGTTAAAATAAACTCTTGATAAGTATGGGTTAATTAATATCCATTACTCTATAGCATACTGTCAGATATCGTTTAATTTTATAGTATGAGGTAGAACTACTGAGTTTGAAAGGGTCTCTATATGTCAAAAAAAAAAATATCCGACTGATCTTTGTTTTGAACGTTAACGAATCTTGTAAAGATCTATTTAAAGAAAACTGATTATTACAGCTCCAACTATTTATATTTTAAAATATCTTACGTTCACTAAAAATAACTTGAATTATTTTAGAAAGAAGGCAAACTTTCATAATTATGAAACTGGACATGGTGAGCTCTTGAGTATTCCGCAACCTACAATTCTAATGCAAAATTTTTCGATCTTTCTGAATCCGTGGTCAAAATTAAGAAACGAAAGTTGACCTTCAAATCATATTGAAATTGACCTTCAAGGTCAAGTTCAAGATCACCAAGTGATTTCCTTGATAATTTCAATATATAAACATGTACAAGCCAGATTTACAAAAATGGAATTTGAACTTTAGTAACATGAGTTTATACAATGTATTAGAAAATAATTTGAACAAACTAGGTTTAAAAACTAGTACTCATAGTACTTTTTGCAATGATCACTGAACAAGTCTTTTTCACTCTTACTGTCCATAATAAACAAAACAAATAGGCAACAAGTAATCGAACACAATCTGCCGGTCTAATTTGCGACAGATCATGTAGAATGACTTTACACGTCAAGTGTCGAGATGACCACGGCGTAGGCGTTTCGCGAAATGCCTAGGCAGATTGTGCAACCTCAAGAATATACATGAGCATATCACGGCAGTTCATGTACTGCCTAGGCTCTTCACGACTATGACATATATACAGAAATATCTTGAGCCGTCATTAGCCGCCATTAGTTTGGTTAGCCGTGAGAAGTTATTGTTGAAGACTTTATTTCTCTTATTATAAGTATGGACTTGAGTTTTGGCGTTACAAGGAACTTCATTGTTTCTTGACATGAAAAAAAAAATGTTTTTTTTTAAATAATAGAAGTGTAAAGAATTGCTTTAAAATGTCTTTTGTATTTACTTGTAATACCACTGAAAGTGCGTAAAAAATGTATAATTAAAATAAAATGTACGATTTGGGGCACATAAGCAATCGACGAATTAATTTTCGAATTTATTATGGTTGGCGTTACATATTTTTTTAAAGATTTGTTAAAATATGTCGATGATGCCCTCAATTATTTAAAAATTTAACGTCCCTTGTAATGTTAACAAATCCTATAAAGAAAAATGTTATGTTAAGACAATTTCGTTCAAATTCTAGTTTTACTCCACTAGTTGGTTAAATTATATTGGACTATAGCTGTGAAGATGAAGTTTTTTCTTCACCAAAACGCCATCGACCGTAATTTAATGAAATATTTAATCCCAAATGCTTAAGGTTACCCATTCTTTTATTTTTTGTCGAACTTTATTGTGACTTCTGATTCCCCTGGGACACGTCGCAGATACTTTTATCATGTTTGACTAAACGCAATTAACTAGACCCCGGAGACCAATTACCCTAAAATAAACATTTAAAGACCTACAAAAATATTTATATATTCCTTTTAATTTCCGAAAGTGTGTCATTACCGCCTAATGATTGGAATGCCACTCTTGTGGAAAGAGTTTTGCAAAGTCAGCCTTTTCAGTGAAAATGCGCAAAGATAATACCATCCCTTTCATGCGAGATTCAAAACGCGTAGTCCGCACCGAAAACTATCAGTTTTTTGCTATGTAGGAGACTCGTAATAACAGAAACGTGCCAGAAATACAGAATGTTAAACATTTATGTCGCCGAATGGAAAATAATGCGTAGGGAGGCGTGTGCATATTAGCCCAGTAACTTCAGGGTTGGTCTGCTCAAAAAAAAATTAAGGAGCTGGATTTTTGTATACAGTTTTATTTCGACGTTTTAGCAGAAAAAAGCGATATGGTGACAGGGTCGCAAATTATCTGAAGTCAAAGGTCAAGAAAATATTTTTTTTGCAAATATCTTTCTTTCTGTTGTTCTGAGGTCAATTGAGCTTATTATGAAAAGTGTAGATATCAAAATTCTATACGTTTTCACCTATTATAGCCAAAGGTTTTCGTACTACTAAGCAGAGAAAGTTTAAAATGTATCCAATGCATTTGTTTCCGCACCACCTTCCTGGTGGAAGACTAGGCGTGTTTCTTTACATGGTTTTTTCCATGTTATACGAGGTGAAATGAAATTACGATTCTTCTTCGCCATCGTCTTTCTGAACTCCCCGCTGTTCGTTGTTGTCTTGCCCAAGCGCTTTGTCATCTTTGCCACCGTCTTCATTTTCAGTAATATTAGATGACAAAATATCAACAGGATTGCAATCATATTCGGTATTATAATCAGACGAATCAACCGAAGTTACGTCAGTAGACATTAAGGCAAGATTGCCCATTACAATAACCACAAATTAGCATATTAATCCTATTTTTTTGCATCTATAGTTTGCACCGCAAAAGTTCGCGGATTTGCAAAAAATGTCTTTATTAATTTAAATATATAACAATATATAAACAAATTTTAAAATCGCATTTGACACCAAACAGTACAACAAACATGTTATATACTAAATTAAAAGGCGCAAGATTCAGACCAGAATATCTTCTATTCTTCTTGAACCTCAAGGAAATTATAATCATTCGGAATTAATTTTGACTAGGGAACTAAAATTTAAATTGGTGTATAACATTTATAATAATATATACTGATTAGGATAAGTAGAGAGCTAAATAATTAAGAATTGAGAGAATAAGTACACATATACACAGAGAAGAGGATATAACTGAAAGTTACTGCCTTCTCTCTTGTTCTACCAATAATAAATCGTGCACATATTTATAAAATTTCCGTAGCGTCCGGAGAGCATTTATACTCTTTGCAATATTGAATGCAAAGAACCGTTGAAACATGGCCGTCTATGTTGCGGAATTGTAAGTTGTTCCTTTATTCTTATGTTTACATTATGGATATCCGTTCTGTACTTAATCTTATTATTTGGGTATGGAGGAGTCTTTTTTATCAATATTTTGTGGTACAAAACATTTGCATGAAGTTTCCTTCGATTTTCCATATTTAACCACCTCGCCATTGATAACGTGTGTGATATTCTATCTTATTTACGGACACCATAAATAAAACGCGAGTTTTGCACTTTCTGTATTCGTTTGCTATCTCTTACCATAAACGGAGTCACAATAATTAAAAGGGAGAAGACCAGGCTGTTACATAATAAAGTTTTCAATTTAACGCTCAATATATGCCTATAGGAATATAAAATTTTTAGGTTGCCATATGCCTTTTTCAACATATGGGAGACGTAGTCAGAAAATCTAAGATCTTTGTCAATAATTACACCCAAATTCTTAACCTTTGGAACAATATTGAGTCTGTCCTCCCCCAATTGAATCTCGACTGTGTTTGGTTGGATACTACCAAATAGCAGAACAGAAGACTTAGAGGCATTTATACATAGATCATGTTTCTTCAACATATTAACCAACTCATGAATGTTCCTATTTCTATCAGCAAGAGCTGCTCTACAGTTACCTTTCTCAAAAAAACTGATATATTTGGGTGTCATCAGCGTATGTGTTCAAAAGAGAGGGAAAATTTAGCATATAAATTGTGTAAATGAGTGGTCCCAAAATGGACCCTTGCGGAATACCTCTAGAAATCCTACAGCTATTTGACATTTCTTCCTGCAATATCACTTTCTGAGATTGATCTGCTAAATAATCTTTAATTAAATCTATTGCTGGATGACTCACCCCAATAAAGTGCAGAATCGAGAGCAGGATTTCGTGGCCAACATATCGAAGGCTTTACTGTAATCAAGTAGTATTAGAATTCCACAGTGCCTTCGTCATGGGCTTCTTTTCCTAACCAAGATTGTGCCTGGTGACATACACGGTTTACGTGTTGCTAAGCGGCTTAAGCTGTAGGTAGGAGTGATTATAATTTCATGGGTGTATTGAGTTTGGTTAATTTAGCAAAACTCCTAAAGTACCTATAATTATCAATGGAATTTTTCTAAATTGAAGCTCCGTACCTCGCCAAAAGGAAACGTTATTCCAATATCTACTATTATATACAGACGGCAAATTTCTTCTTGAAATTAGGGATGCACCGGATCTGATTTTCGCCGGATAACCGAATGCAGTAATCCGGCCCGAACCCGCGGGATAAAATTCGACCGGATTATCCGGCCGGATTTGAGTGCAATGGATTTGATTAAACTAAACATAAACTACCTCTCAATAAACAAATTTGCTTTATAATTGTCATTTCTACAACAATTTTGTTTTATTGCTATTTTATTACATTTATAAAATGGCAATAAAACAAAATAGTTGTATAACGTTTAAATTGTGCTTGTTGGGCTATTATTTATATTGCATTGAATTTTTTGAAACCGTTTATTACTTCCACAACCAGTGGAAGTATAGTAACGACAAAAATTTTTTAAAAAATATTTATTGTTAAAATAGGCTTAAAATGTCATGAAACGTCGAGATTTTAAGTTTGACCGAAAAAAAATTTTCTGTCTGTCTGTCGGCCTGTCTAACTTTTTTTGTGCGCACGTTTACTCTGGAAAGATATTGACTTGAAACTTGGTACACATATTATGTACTTTAACGAGATCTGGAACTAGATTATATTTTCATCTTTTTCCGTCGAAGGGTTGGGGGTAAATTGGGGTAAATTTTCGTATATAAAAGAGAAGCTAAGATCTCAAAAAAATTTTTGGCATTAGCCACCCCCATTACGACCCCCACCCCGCTATTAAAGGGGATGAAAAAAATTGTGATTTACTGTGTGTGGGCAAGAACCAGAAACCTCAAAATATTTTTTACTTCATCCACTCCCACTACCACCTCCCTATCACCACCCCCACCCCACTACCGATGTGGGGTATCGTTTTATGGGTTTTTTGGGTAAAGAATTTCCAATATTATATTATTAAAGTTCCATAAACAGTTATTTCCACATACAAATTTTTTTCGCTGTGAGTGACTTTGATAGAAAATCTGGATGTGGAAGTAGTGATTCCTTGGACAGCGTTTTTTTTTCATTTCTTTTGACTTTACCACTGTATAGATTTTATATAGTGAGCCTTGCTCGGCAGTTTAGTAGCGCGTTATTCTCTAAATCATTCGTTGTGCGTGAAAAATGTATATTATCGTTTCTGTAGAGAATTTTAAGATCTACATTTTATATAATAGCCTCCATTGATGGCCGATCATCAAGAAGCGAGATATTCACGCGAAACCGATCTTCGTGACTTTTGACCTCAAATAACTTGCGATGCCGGCACGATATCGATTAGGACTTTTCATAAGTTCTTTAAAACGTCGAAATAAAGCTGCAGTAAAAAATCTAGCTGACTTTTTTCTGCCAGATTGGCCGTTTTTATGCCTAGTTACTGGACTATACCGTCAGAGCGAAGGGAGCTAAAATGTTTGCATGTTTCTGTTCCAGGTGAGCTCCTGATGTCTGAATAATATTGTTGAAGCCTTGAGGCGATCAGTGCGTTAGATATTCGTTCTAAAGAAGAAATGTGTGTCGGGTTGAACCATTTTATATGCGATAAAATTGTATTCGATTTCAAATGAACAATAAACTTGATATTCCACTAGGCTACGTGATATAAAACTGCACAATTTAAAGTGGGTCTCCGTTTCTGCAGTCCATATATGAAGAAATAGAACTGACTGTTTATACCATTTAAATATACAAATTTTGTGATTTATTAACAGATACTGAAACATACTCACAATATCTTAAATAATAGTATCGTTCAAGGTGATAACGATTACATTATAGTAAGTACATAAAGGTAATAAAATATGTAAAATTTAGAAATAATGTTACATGAAATGATAATTTCTTATACTTAATTTTTGCAGTGAGGTATTACCTTCAATTTATATATGAAGACCTAAGTGGATAAGGTGTTATGTCACACTTTTAAAGTTTTGAGTAAATTAAATAAAACGGTTTTGAGTTGGAACTTATTTATTTTGTATTCGATTGAAATGAATAATACCTCATAAAATAGATAATTTTGGGTTATGTTCTTTTGTTTACACTAATATTAAAGAAAAATATCAAGCTCTTATGAAACTAGATTCTTCTGTCTAACACTGTGTACATCCACTAAAATTACTGGTTGTATGTATGACATGGCACCTTTATAATTAAAAAGTTTCTATAAAATATTACAAATTTAGAATTCACCGTTTATTGGGTGTTAGATCTATATTGGGTTCAAAAATTATAATATATTATAATAAATATACGTTTATTTTCGATTTATTATAAATATTTTGCAATATCTCAACTACCTCTTGACCGATCTTCTCTCAATTTGGTAAGGAAATATTTTTTAGATTAAGAAACAATAATTTATGTATTATAGCATGCTAACCCGTGGAGGGCGTTTCATGAGCTATAACTGATGATGAATATTTTTTCTCTTTTTTTTACGAAACGTAGTGGCACTTTTGACTAAAAAGTTTCATGCAGGAGTCATTTCTACGTAAAAAAGGTACACTTGATAAAACTTGATAAAACCAACCGTTTTCGAGAAAACTGCTGCATAGATCTCAAAAATTCTTTGAATACAAACCCAATTTGAAAAGGAAAAATTGTATTTATTGAAAAGTGTACTTTGGTGACGTCTTAGTTCTGTTATTTACGTACAATTTCATTAGTTTGACATTTTGACAGGTACTTCCCATTGTTCCAAGGAATATTTTTATGATTTTTTAAATATTTATAATAAACCGAAAATAAATGCACATTTTCCTCTCACTTTGCAAAATCCTACCCTTTTCACCAAGAGGTGAAAACCTCCACTAAACTTAAATATTTAATATTCGAAAAAGTATTCCCGATTTACTTTGGAAACGTAGAATATTTATGTTTTTGAGATCGCTGAAGACAAATCTGAAGTCAAAATTAAAAAATTGAAAATTGTGGCTGCAATGGGGCGGCAAAGCAAGTGTTTTAAACACACAAATGAATTGGATCTCTAGGCGATCTATATACTAATGAAACACAGTATTTGAGAATTTTCGTTTAATTACTAGGCATTTACGATAACAACATGGCGACATTTTTGTAATAAAAGATGTGAAGATGCACGCGATTAATTGTCTTTAATTTTGCTCTTAAGCATTTTTGACGCGTGCCATAGTTTCTAAGTAGTGGAGCGCCTGGAGCGTTAAAAACATGAAAACCTCGGATTTCAGTTACAGTGAATGAAATTTAAAAATTCAAAATGGAATGTTTAGCTAATAATATTTATAAAAAAGTTTACCTATTAAAATATTGTGATCTTGATTTGATTTTAAAAAAATTGATAATTGCAACAATTCAAATAGTATAATACATATTAAGCTGTAGAATATTTTCGTATAACGAAATTAAGTTAACGTATCTATTTATATAGAGACAGTAATCGGGGAAAAGGAGTAAATTAAGGAAAATTAAATAAAATAGAAAATTATTAATAAAATATTTGTTTCTTTAAACAATTTACATTTTTGTCTATATCAAATATTTTCTTCGACTTCATTTATTTGAATGATAGGTGGAGTATTAAAACAACTATTTTAGCTGCACTGTAGACATGCTACATTACAATATAAGCCACTCTTCCGACATCCACAAGCAGCTCCACCTTTTTGCAATTACAAAATAACATTTGCAATAGATTATCCGGAGCCGGCAATTGATTCATTGTTATTGGGATGAACATGTTATTGGAATACTTCCATCCCCAATTTTCAATATCTACGTCATTTCCTAGCCATATCGGGATTTGCAGGTACACTCTCTTTAGGTGTTCAAATGCTGCATCAGTTGTAGGAGGTAATGACGACAAAATAACACTTGTATTTTTGGCCGTTGCTTTTATGAAAGAATTGAACCTCAACATATTCAAACCTTTAATTTTTGCAGGAGCTCCATATAAACCCAAAATACATGCTACACCTGCTTGAAATATATTATTAGAGTCTTCGTTGACATTTTTAAATACTTTTGCTGATCCGTGTAAATAATGACGTTTTTCAAAATTGTTAGTAAACTTATTTTTGCCTTTATTGAAAAACGCAGATGTGGTATCACAACCCGTGAAAGCATGTAAAAAAAAGAATATGTTCTTTACATTTCGGAAGCCATCTTTCTAAACTTTTCGAAGAAAATATTTTTTGTTGGACTTTGCCTCGGGATGGTTTCAGAAAATATATTTCACCATCCTCCTCCACTAATGCCGTTAATATAACCAAGACGTCAATATCTTCTGAAACTAAAACAACATTTTTTGTTTCTAAATTAATTGCTGTATCAACAATTAATTTGTCTGCATCGCTTTCCGCTTGACATGTAAAAATATTTTTGTCAGCTAATGTAATTCTCAACAGTTCTATCAAGCGGCTTTTATTTTTGTTATTTGACAAAAATTTCTCTTGAGCTACTTTCAAACTCTTTCTTATACCCATCAAATACCACGTACGTGTTAGTATTATAATTATTCTTTAAATATCTTACATAATGCTCACATATTATTTTAAAGGTTTCATTCAATCGCCATTTGCAATGATGTAATAACATGCCTCCATCAATGACGTAATGAACATTGACTTTTTAAATTTACGGAAATTTCCGGGAATAACTCGTAAAAAATTGATTTTTCTGTCTTTCGCAGTTCGCCATTTTCAAATAGAGCAAGCGGATATGGTGCGAGTTCATAATTCATATAATTTTTAAGCTCTTCATCGGTTTTTTTTTTAAATACAAATACGTTGAAACAGCAGCAATGAATCAACAGGAATCACATCGTCATGAATTTTAATTTTGTTATTTTTCGCCAATAAAAAAAATATTATTTAATAGAAAAAACCAAATTCGTGCTCAGTATATAGGCTTTAATTTAATTTCCGAAAATATTTATAATTTAAAGTGCAATTTTTTCTAAAGCAAGTGCTGTAAACGGACAAAAAAAATTGAACAACCAGGGCATGCCATATGTAATCAATAAACAGTATATATGAGTATCATATTTTTTTTAATTACTGACTAATTACAGTAACAAAATGGCGACTTTTATTAGAAAA
The DNA here is from genome assembly GCA_936432065.2 of Rutpela maculata. Lineage (NCBI taxonomy): Eukaryota > Metazoa > Arthropoda > Insecta > Coleoptera > Cerambycidae > Rutpela > Rutpela maculata. The sequence goes on along the minus strand of OW386285.2, from coordinate 35,869,559 downwards.
ATGCACGTCATTTCTGTCATAATTTGTATTAACCGCAAAAAACTGTGCTTATATGCTCCCGATTCTAAAGTAGTATTAATACCTTGAGCCTTCACAGGATCTAAAGTATCCGAAGTTCTTATAGTGCAACTCGGATAGACCTGCTATTTTGATGTCTGTGTCTGCAAGTTCCTTCTACAACAGACAAACTTTTCTCGGTTGAAAGAGTCTTCTTACATTTCAGGCTTCATGTGGGATTCCCTGTCAAGCTTTCATTATGTCCACACCAATTTCGCCCAAGAGGTTGGTAGCCGGAGCGCGAAGCCTCACCGACGTCTCTCTAGCATATATTAATAGAATTTTAATGCTTGTGTGAAAAATTAAATGCACTAGTTTCTCGTAGCACTTCTAATTGCAGTTACCCACTCTGGGTCATACACTGGTTGTAACCACCCACTTTGGATTAGGCGCAACTGTTTTTTCGCAGAAGCAAAACCGTTAAAATATTCGCAACTGCACTCTTGAGTATTTGTCATCGAACCATTAAAGAAGTAGTTCTTCGTCAACCTTGATTCGATAATGATAGCACTGCTATTCACTACCATTTATCGTGACCCTCGGTTACTATCCTTCGGGCAAAGAAAAACCTCGAGCTTGTATGTTAAAGAGCTAAATAAATGATATGTGATAAGTTGGCACGGTAAAAACGTATACAAATGAGACAAATTGACTTGTATACTTATAAAGATCCGCGTTGTCTTTCTGAAATTATTATATGAGTATAATATTAAAGAAATATTGTATAATTAATACCGAAACAAACTGAGAAGAGGAATACATCAATCTGTGTAAATACTAGCTAAATTGCTCGTAAAAATTAATGACGGGGAATACACTATCTTCCACTGTGGGTTAATTAAGCCCTTTAGCATTCTTAATGGAAGGAGAAGCATCAACTAATGGTATATTATATAAATTCTGCATTAATTTCTATCATGGTACTTATGTCTTCTATTAAAATAGATCAATTTATGTTCCTTTTTTTGCTTTAAAAGATAGTGATATATATTAAAGTCAATAACACAAAATGATTATTATAACATCTAGAAAAGACAATAAAATGAGGAATATAATTTTCACTGTAAATTCAAACTCAGAGCTATATTTTTTAATAAGTGTTCTTATGCATCGGTTATTTCATGATAATGAATTAAAATATATCTATTTTATATATACGAGTCATTGAAGATTTAATAAATATCAATTTCCTTTTGACTCTACTGTGGCGCAGTGCTTAAGGTGTCAGGCTTGCAACCCCTGAAACCCACAATTGCTGAAATCTATAATCCATCAAAAAATTTGTTCATTCATGAACAAATAAATGTTTTTAAAAAATGACACCGGAAGCAGGGTTTTTTTCCTTCCTTTTCCCTACACAAATAAAATATTACCCTAGCAACAATTAAAACACAAGGAATTCAAATGTGAAATCGCACGATATATAACTAAAAGCCTAGGGTTTAACTTTATAGAGACCGTTTATTTATATAAAACCGCTGCCCAAGGAATCACTACTTCCAAATCCAGATTCTCTATCCAAGTCACTCACAACGAAAAAACTTTGTATGTGAAAATAATTGTTTATGGAACTTTAATAATATAATATTTGAAATCCTCTACCCCAAAAACCCATAAAACGATACCCCACATCGGTAGTGGGGTGGGGGGTGGTGATAGGAGGGTGATAGTGGTGGGTGGATGAAGTAAAAAAATATTTTGAGGTTTCTGGTTCCTGTGCATACACTAAATCACAATTTTTTTTCATCCCCTTTAATAAGGGGGTGGCTAATGCCAAAAATTTTTTTGAGACCTTAGCTTCTCTTTTATATACTAAATACCAATTTTATGGACTCTTACCTGCTTGATTGACCTATTTACCCCAAATTTACCCCAATTTACTCCCCAACCCTTCGATAGAACAAGATGAAAATATAATCTAGTTCTAGATCTCGTTAAAGTACATGTGTACCACAGACAGACAGACCGACAGACAGACAGAAATTTTTTTTCTCTCAAACTTAAAATATCGACGTTTCATGACATTTTAAGTCTATTTGGACAATAAAAATTTTGAAAATTTTTTTGTCGTTACTATATTTCTACTGGACGTGGAAGTAAAATTACTGGGTCTGAAAATCATCACAGCCGGCCATTGTGTAACACGCGCGCTCAGACGCGTAACTGTAACGTAACGTAATGAAAAATGATTGTAAGCTGAAGTAAATAAAATGATAAAAAATGACTTGTAAGCCACAGCTAAATAAAATAAAGGGTACTGCAATTTGACAATTTGTTAGACTTGCGACCACGGGGTCCCGGGTTCGAATCCTGGCTAGGGTATGAATGTGTAGTAGCAGTTTTCACGTGTTGCCGAGACGGTAACAGTGGGCTAGACTGCGGTTGTGTGAGAGACAACACGGTCTCTTCTCCCGAGTTCGAGTCTTAGCTGCGGCAGATGGCAGTGTCACAGGGAATGGGTGTTGTGATGTTGTCTATGTGTATCCGTCCGTCCTGATTGAGTGGTAGAATATCCTACGGCCAAACTCCGCCAGGACATTGATCTAAATAAGGCGATTGAAAAAAAAAACAGTCAAGTAAAATGCTTGCCTCTCAACTACGTAGTTTGTTTATTACACAACCCCACAAAAAAGTTCGGCGGACCAGACCAGACCAATGCATCCTTATGTATTTTGACCCACTGAATCCGAATCTGAAGACAAAATTTTTAGATTGACTCGCTTATCATTCCTAACCCCAAAGAACGAGCTAATGAGATGAAAAACGAGTCAATCTGAAAATTCTGACTTCAGATTCGGATTCAGTGGATCAAAATTCACTGATCTGGTCCGCCGGACAGACCACTTTTTTTGTGGGGCTGTGTGATCATTATTAGTTTATTAGCATATAGTTAAATGTTTGAAGTGGCGTAAAAAATAAAGTTAGTGGTGCAATGCTGATGACCTGGTCGTTACTGTCAGGAGCAGGCATGAGGTTATGATCTCAAACCACATGCAAATTGCCCTAAACATAATATCCAAATGGTGCTCGTCAGAGGGTCTTAGTGTCAATCCGAGCAAAACAGTTATTGTTCCATTCACCAAAAGGAGAAAACTCAACTTGAGAGCTCCTATGTTGAATGGAACAGTACTGACCTTTTCCAGTGAGGTCAAGTATCTAGGAGTAATTCTGGACCAAAAACTCACCTGGAACTCACATTTAGAAAGGACACTTACCAAGGCAACAACGGCCATTTGGACGTGCCGTAGGCTGTTTGGTAAGACTTGGGGTCTAAAGCCGAAAATGATACATTGGTCATACCTATCGGTTGTGAGACCTATGGTTACCTACGCATCATGCATATGGTGGCCAAAAACAGAAGAAAAAGTAGCACAAGGAAAGTTGCAGAAATTGCAACGCCTTGCCTGTCTAGGGACTACAGGAGCAATGCGCTCGTGTCCCACAGCAGCTATGGAGGCAATGCTGGACTTACTTCCTCTGCATTTGCATGTGAGGAAGGAGGCAGCACTTAGTGCCTTAAGGCTGCATCAGGCACTTAAATTCAGACCAGGCGACCTGGTTGGTCACTTAAGGATTCTGGAGTTAATCCAATTTGAATCCATGACCAAACCCACTGACTCAATGCCAATCAAATATGACTTTGACTGCCCGTTTGATGTGCTGATTGAAAACCGTCAGGCGGGCAGGACCGGAGCATTGCGGTTGGAGAAAGAGTCACACATCTGGTACACAGACGGATCCAAGATGGATGAAGGGGTTGGTGTGGGCGTAGCAGGGCCTAAATGCAGGCATCTGAAGCCTTTGGTAACACCCCAACCATCTTCCAAGCAGAAATTTATGCTATAGATCTATGCGCCCCGGAATGCCTAAATAGAGGCACTCGAAGGGCAAAGATCTATATACTTTCAGATAGTCAGGCAGCATTAAAGGCTCTCAGGTCATATATTGCCTGGGAATGCAGACAATCCCTGAAGCAACTGGCAAAAAACAACAAGGTTACCTTGATGTGGGTGCCAGGGCATGAGGGGATAGAAGGCAACGAATTCGCTGATAGCCTCGCAAGAAAAGGGGCTGAAGCCCCGTTTTTTGGACCCGAACCGTTCTGTGGCCTATCCAGGGGACACATAACGGAGGAGGTCCTAAAATGGGAAAAGGAACAAAAAGAGTCCTACTGGAGGAACACTCCAGGACAAAGACAAGCAAAAAGGTTTATAACTATTCTACAAAGAATGCCACTAGGCTTCGAACTGGAAAAGTCCGATTTAAGGCTGATCACAGGCCTTCTAACTGGCCATTGCCCCTTGAGATACCATCTCAAGAACATGGGCATGGCAGAAGATGACAAATGCAGATACTGTGAAGCTGCAACCGAAACTGCGGAACATATACTTTGTGAATGCAAGGTGTTAATCCGTATTAGGCTAAAGTACCTAGAACAGGCGGAATTAACGCCTGAAGACATAGGGAAATTAGCCCCCAGGAAAATCGCAAGCTTTGCAAAAAGTCTTGGAATCCTGGGTAACAATTAGATGCAGGGTAATTCACAAAAGACCTTTTAGGTCGAGGTGAAGAAAGGCTAACCCAGGGCCAAGCGACCCCTTAAACAATCTACAATCTACAATATAGTGGTGCAAAATGAAATCATAGTCTTCAGTGACGACCCTCACATTTGCGGGTGGTAAGTCATGAAGATATGGAAGTATAAGAAGGAAGTTTGAAGAATATACATCACATATTTGGTATAAAGGTAGGTAAGTTACTTCGATCAATCACTGAATTCATTTTGAGCGTGCTGGAATACATCCACCAAATACTGCAACCAATTATATATCCAAGAGAAAAAGGATGTAAACTGATGTTTATAACAAGATAACGCGTATACAACTGTACAATAATCATTACAACAGAATTATTGAGAAATGCCAATATGCAGGTTTTTCTGTGGTCAGCCATGTCAGCCAATTTAGTGTTAACTTACAATTTGTTTTATGTAGTGGTACGAAGATCGAGATTCTATAATCATGTAGCCAAAAATTAATCATATTAAATATTATACGAAAGATTTTAATATGCTTGATACTAATGTATTATTGATAAAATCATCTTAAATTTTGACGGCATTATTTCAGTCAAAAATTAAGATCTTTAGAGTAAATCGTTTATTTAGCGGAACCTACTGCACACGCACAGCATGCGTTATAATTGAATGTAGTATTCTTCTTATTCAACTCAGTACGTGTATATTTATGCGTAAGTAAGTAATAACTAATAACTTTTAAACAGTTAAATATTTGATATAGTATCTACCCCCACCAATTTACTTCTCGATAATTACATTTCATACCAGATTATTATCAAAATAAAGTAAAGTTATCTTGAAAGAGCAATAAACTTATTCTAATGATGCCAATTTTATTAGACCACAATATATGTAGCGGACACATTTTTTTTTACTGAGAGACGTGTAGGTGTCGTTAAATTGGTTTCTTCGCAAAATTTAATATAGAACGATATAACGTGGACTTTACTAAAATATCACGGAAATTCCTCGGATTCTATTGGAATTCCTTTCGTTATTAAATTTTTTTATGGCAATCTGCATTATACAGAACTGACCACGAGAATTGTTTTAAATATTTTTATTTTAATAGGATAAATACCTGAAATTGAAGTACTTCGAGAGTCATTATTAATAAATATATAGGCGGAGCCATATATCGGAAAATTTTCGTGACTTAGGAAAAATCTGGATCATTTCTTTTTAATACAAGGTCCGACAGAATTAAGTATCCATTTTAAATTAAGCTGTTTTTATTAATGGCTACATGTTTATTCAAAAATTAAACACAAGGTTCTTGAGGGAACACGAAAATTTAATTTTTTAAATATTACATCAATCAATTGACCTCCTCCTCGATGCTGACACTCTTGAAGCCTAGCACGAATGTTATTCATCACCTGCTTCAACATTTTAATTGGGTAGCGTTAATCTATATCCGAATATTATATTTTAGTTTTTCCAAAGATGCGGTCGATTTGAAAACACTTTTGACTTTAAGTAGCCCCCATAAAAAAAAATCACAAGCTGAAAGATCTGGTGACCGAGTCGGCCAGTTGATGTTCCCATATTTCGAAATGACATGACCAGGAAACATTCTTCGCAAAATTGTCATAGAATTCTTAACAGTATGGGAAATGGCTCTGTCCTACTGAGACCATAATCTTCGAATATTTACACCAAGATTACAAAGTTGTTGTTCAACGTTACGCAATACATGTTGATAACGTTGTGATGTAACAGTAAACGTTAGATCATTTTCCTCAAAGAACGACCCAAAAATACCAAAGGCGGATACTGCACACCACACAGTAACCCCTTTGCTATGAAGCGGTACTTCGTACAATTGTAGAGGATTTTCTGTCGTCCAGTAGCGAAAGTTCTGTTTGTTAACAAATCCGGGAAGATGAAAATAAGCTTCATATGACATCAGCAAGCAATCAACCATATTCGGGTTTTCAGCAAAAAGCCCATCGAAACGTTCACAAAAATCAACGTGTGTTCCAACATCTCGAGGTAGAAGTTTTTGTACGACTTCATTTCTGTAGGGACGAGAGTATAAGTCTTTCAGAATTTGGCGATAACTACGGTTCGACATATTGGGTGCTAATGCTTGTCGTATTGCAGATCAATTAGGACTTCGTAGCACAGCTGTTCCTACTTTCAGCATTTTCAAGTGTGCGTACGAGTTCTTCTTTTTGGTTTTTCTCTGGCACACGAAGCAGTACTGCGAAACTTGTGTATCCACTTTTTAATTGTTATTCGACTAGGAACTCTCGTAGATTTAAATGTATGTCAAGCTGTTATTTTGATGAATTTTATATCAGGTTGATCAGCAGCTCAGATGGAGAATGCTTTGTAATTTACGATAAGTCCCAAAATGCTGTGAATAATATAGCTGTATCATCAGCATATGAGACGATGCATTCGTCAGCATATTTTCAATTTGGTTCATATGCACAAGAAAGACAGGTCCCAGCACGGTACCCTGTAACCAGTACCCTCTCCGATACTTCTAGTATCGTAAAATTCTAGTAATATTCGAAAAATTCATTTCTGGTTACTTTCACTTAATTTTTGTACATTTGGAAATGTTTATTAACAATATTAAAATTGCAAAATAAATTCTGCAGCTCGCCGCACTGCAAAATAATTGCTATACTTAAATTTAATTCCACGGTAAATCGATGGCCTGAAGTAAAATTCAATTCAAGTTTTTCAGAAGTTCTTAATAAGTTTTCTAACGTATTTTCTTAAAAAGTGTTCGAAATTTACATGTAATATTTCACCAACATTTATATTTCAAACTGTGTTCATTATACACGATGGTCCAACATTTTCTCTCGATATTTATAATAATAATAATAATAATAATAAAATGTTTATTGAAAAAAATATATAAAGATTATTTATACATTTTCTAAAAAGGAAAGGGCATTGCTAAGTATCTTTCAGCTCTTTCTTAAACACAAACAACTTAATAAAACTTATAATAAAACAAGTATACATAAAATATTATGACATAAAACAATGTTGGTATCAACATAGCGTTAATTGCTTAAATGTTTAATTTTCTTTTTGATTTTCTAACATAAGTGACTTAATTTTATTTTTAAAGCTATAAGGTGTTTTGGTGGACATAAATATATTACTATATTGATTAAAAATCTTTGGACCTAAATACAAAAAACAGGATTTAAATTTCACAGTTCTGTGTTGAGGAATGGTCATAATGTCAACATTTCTTAAGAGGGATATCATGTATCTGTGACCTGGGTATTAGACGGTCATATAGATAAGCTGGCGTTTTAAATGATACAGTTTTGTATAATAGTGTTTCAAATAATACAGTAAATCTATTTTCGATTTTTAGGATGTTGTGCTTATTATAGTAGGGTGTGACATGTTCATTTCTGTCAATATTATGCGAGTATCTTAAACAATTGTTTTGTACAATTTGTATTTTATTTTGAAAATATTTTGTTAAGTGAGGATAAAAGACACTACTGCAATAATCAAAGTTACTTAATATAACAGAATTTACTAAGTTCCATTTAGTTCAGCAGGCAAAATGTATTTAAATTTGTATAAACATCTAAATTTAGCATAGGATTTTGTTGACATTTTTCTATAACGTGATTTTCAAAATGTAAATGTTCATCAAATTTTATACCTAAATTTTTAACACAATTTTTAAAAGCAATTTCACTGCCATTTATTCTAATTTCACTGTTTAAATTTAATTCAGCCCTTTCACAATGTACACAAGTGCCGATACACAAGACGGATGATTTTTGGGGATTGATGGTAAGACCATTATCTGTAGATCACTGTGAAATCACTAAAAGATCACTATTCAGTTTTTCAATAGCTTCATTGCATTGTAGGGGGTCACAGGAAATTTCAAGTTCGGTGTCGTCAGCATAAAGATGAATTTTACAATATGATATTTTTCCAGGCAACTCGGCAGTAAATATTGTAAAAAGCAGCGGGCCCAGAATACTTCCTTGAGGAACACCCTGTTCCACTGATAGTTCTGTTGATATTTTTTCTAATTTTACTCTCTGTGTGCGTTGGGAAAGATAATTTTTAAACCAATTGAGCATCAAATCGTTTACTCCATAATAGTGTAACTTAGCTATTAATAAATTATGGTTAATTAGATCGAACGCTTTGCTATAGTCAAGAACTAAGTAGGTAACTTCTCAGTCATCAATTTCAGTCGTTATATTATTGCAGATATTAAGCAATGCTGTGTTGGTACTATGATGCTTACGAAATCCAGATTGGGTAGGTAGCAATATGTTATTACTAATCATATGGTAAGTTAATCTAATGCTGATAATTTTTTCCAGTAACTTGGACATAGCTGGCAATATATTTATAGGTAGTAATTGTTGTAATTCAGTTGCATTAGTAACTTTGGCCAGAGGCATGATTATTGATTTTTTCCACGTGGTTGGTATTATACCAGTGTCTAAAGAAAAATTCATAATATGTAGCAATGCATGCTTACAAAACTGAAAAACTCCCTTTAGCATCTTCAGATTTATAGAATCTACTCCATAAGCGTTAGAATGTAGCAAGTGTAGTGCATTTTCAAGTTCTTCCTCAGTGACATGTGTAACTGTAAGTTCGTTAGGGATATTAAGCATTTTATTGTGCTGAAAAAGTTTAATGAATTTTCGTCTATTTCGAGATGTGATGTATTGACAAAAAAATTGTTAATTTGGTTAACATCCTTATTACTTTCTGATATCACGTTATTTGATTTTTTGTGCACATTCCAGTTTTCCAAATTAGTCCATAATTTCTTCGGATTATTTTAACTTTCATTTATTTGATGATGAATGTACGCAGTTTTTTTCATTGCGGATTGCTAACGACAAGTAGTTGGATATATCTTTGTATAATTGCAATGGATTTATGTGGCTAGTACACCCGAAAATAAGGTACTCTTTTATATAAAAATGTCAAACTAATGAAATTGTACATAAATGACAGAACTAAGACGTCACCTAAGCACACTTTTCACAATACAATTTGTCCTTTTCAAATTGAGTTTGTTTTCAAAGAATTTTTAAGATCTATGTGGCAGTTTTCTCGAAAACGGTTGAAATTATCAAGTTCTATCAAGTGTACATTTTTTAAGAAGAAATGACTCCTGCTTGAGATTTTCTAGTCAAAAGTGCCACTACGTTTCGAAAAAAAAAATAAGAAAAAATTCATCATCAGGTATAGCTTATGAGGCGCCCTCTACGGGCTAGCGCGATGTAATATATAAATTATTGTTTTCTTTCCTGAAAAATGTTTTCTTACCAAATTGGGAGAAGATCGGTCATGGTTGAGATATTGCATGTTTGGTTATATCCTCATATTTTCCAAAGAAAGAACCGTGGCCTATTATTAATGGTCCACCCTGTATAGAAACAAGACATACATATAAACACGCTCATACATTTTCTTTGTGCATTTGTATTTCCTTCGATGATTATTTCAAAGTTGGTTGCGGTTGCAATAATCCTATTTGATTAAATCAAGTATGTGTAATAACCGCAATTTTTGTTAAATAATACGAAAATAAAAGGCAGCAGTTGCGAAACTTTCGCTCTGTGGGCAATAAAAAGCTTTACATGCTGTTCGTATTACATAATAATTAATTATTCAGTCAATTTATGGCCCTCTACATAATCTCCATCGTGTGCACTGAAAATTTAATTCAATTTTAGCAACAAGTTGATGTAAATATAAGTATCCAGGAGCCAGCTTTATCATATTTATTTTAAACTGGTAAGTAAGTTACTTATTTTGTAGTCCGTTGTTATTAATTCATTAACTTGTCACTAGTAATTAGACACAGTCAATATTTTATCAGATGATAGGCGTTACAAAGAGTACATTAATGAATAAATTACTGAAGGTAGCCAAGTGGCATTTAGCTCAGCATGAAAAATTAATAGCTTATTATTGTTTGATTTCTGATACAACTAGGAGGGTTCTCTTCGTCTTTTAATATATCATATGATATCAGCATGAAATTTTATAAATTTATAAACCATCTAGATTTTACTTGCCGTAACTATTCGGGAAGAGTGGAAGGAGCTACTACAAAATTTTATAAATAAACTCATTGCAAGTATGACTCGGAGATGTCGCGAGGTTATAAGTGCATAAACGGGACCTACAAGGTGTTAGTTTTCTTTGAGAAAAAAGTGAATCATACATTTACCTCCATATTAAATGTATTTAGTGACATATTATGATTATTAATATATGTGTATTTTTTTCTTTAGAATACTAAGTAAATATTTGTGTAATTATTGTTAGAAGATACCAAAACGGCAGGACCAGGTATTTCTTGTGTTTTGTTTAAATATGCCCTGATTTTTTTATTTATTGTATCATGTTTTACTTTTGTCCTTTTTGTTTGTTGTTAATTCGTTAAATCATTACATATTTACAAAATTTGGTTTTTATGTCTTTTCCCACTACGCCTATATGTTGAAGGGACCTAAAAATGTTTTAGAGTATGTAAAAATTAAAGGTAACTTCCCTGAGTTCCAGTGATGACACCGAAAAAAAAAACACCTAGACACCTAGATTAGCACCCAGTATTGTATTATTCATACCGATATATCACATCACACTGCCTTAGATTTTTAAGGTCAAGTATGTGGGTGGAAATATTGTAGACGGACGGAATACAAGTGAATTAATAATTCACCTACGTCCACATGACGTCACAAATACGAAAAATTCTTAGAAACTGGTGCAGATATCGACTTAACTATTGGAACATCCAATTAAAGTTTGAAACGTAGGTGGAAATATTGTAGATGGATGGAATACGAGTGAATTAAAAATACACCTACGTTCTGATGTCGTCATAAAAACATAAAATTCTTATAACAGGCGAACTGATGATGATATCAAAAAAAATATTTCTATAAGACGAGTCACGAAATTTTTTTTTTTAATTTCCAAGAAATATCAAATTTTCGGAGAAATGTCACTTTTTAGAAAAATGTCAAATTTTCGAAAAAATGTTAAATTTTCAGGGAAACGTCACTTTTCAGAAATATGTCAAATTTTCGGAAAAATGTCACTTTTCAGAAAAATGTCAAATTTTCGAAAAAACGTCAAATTTTCGAAGAAATGTCACCTTTCAGAAAAATGTCAAATGTTTGTTTAGTTTAGTGTCACTTCAGAAAAATGTCAAATTTTCGAGAAAATGTCAAATTGTCGGAGAAATGCCACTTTTCAGAAAAATGTCAAAAGTTCAGGAAAATGTCAAATTTTCGGAAAAATGTCACTTTTCAGAAAAATGTCAAATTTTCAGAAAAATGTCAGATTTTATTAAATGGACTCAAAGGAAAATTCCCAAAAAATACTACGGGTCCATCTGTGGTATAAGTTCTCTGCTAGTGTGTTAAAGCGTGCAGACTGTATGCTGAGTATTTTTGACGTGTCAAGTGCATCGAGAGATTACAAGTTTTTTTCGACGTTTATATAGCCCACGGATGGTTTGAGAGGTCATCCTGAACCGCTTACAAGCCCTAGAAGTGTAAGCAACCCCACCGGAATGCTTTCGGTGAGTTTTTTCCAATAAAACTTTAAAAGTGTCAGTAACATTATATTTTAAAAACTATTTCCGCTACTTCCGGCATCCCGCCGGAAATTCTTCCGGCAACATAACCTAAAAATAGTACTACATAACCCAAAAACAATTTAAGACATTGGTACCAACCTAAACATTTTTCAGAAACCAAATTCCCCAGAGAAACATTGGAACCAAAAATTTGACAGCTATCACTTCTCCGACTGATTTAGTGAAAAATCGGTCGAGGCCAAAAGATAAAACTAAATATACCAACTCAAACTTAAACGATCCACCATGAACACTACTGGCAGGGAAGCTGTCCACCAAGAGTTATATGGTTTTTTCCAAAGATGGCCATCCCTGCCATCCATCCCATTACCAACGAACAGGTTTTTTCGTTCAGTTATTTCCCGTATCAATAATCAAAATTATTAAGTGCTCTTGCCTACGAACGTTCTTATAGTATTGTGTTTATTTTTATATTAATTTTAGGTCCTTGTGGACACATTATAATTTTAACCTAGTTTTTAAGCCTGCCTACAGAAGACAGACAGACTTTTCTATTTTTCTCCAAGCCAAACCGGACCTACCCCGTCCAGCCTCACATTCACCACGACGGTGTTCACCGTGGTTGTCTGGCTGGCCCCGGGCTAGGATCCGATGAAGCATAATATTTGTAATAAATCATTGAATAAAACATGAATGTTGTGCAGACTAAAAATTTAACACTCAAGTTCTTAGGTCCAAATCCCACCGAGCACAAGACTTTTTTTTCTGATTTAATATGAAAACAATATTTCAACTTAATAAGTATAATTAAATGAGATCATTCATATTGTTTAGTGCTCTTTTCTGCTTCAAAGATTCACCGGGTGGGGAGGTTCCAGCCGCTTCCAGTAGCTGCCGATTTTAAAATGCAACCTTTCAAATGCAAATTTTTAATAATAAAAGAGATAATTAAAAAAGTCCAAAATCGTTTCAGAAGTATTGTTCATAGGTTATAATTAACATGTTAAAAAAAAAATCTAAATTTTTTCTTAGAAATTTTGGAGAACGATGACTTTTAGCAACAATGTAAGAGTCTGTATGGCTAATCACCCTGTAGATAAAAAAACAATCATAATTTAGAAATCTGTTTATGATGGTCGATAGTCAATGAATTTCGCTAACGGTTACAAAAACACCGCGTCAAGATTAACCACCTCGTTCTAAAAACATAGCTGTCAAAATATGGCCCATATTTTGACAATATCCACTTCAATTGTGCAGCAGTTTATATAAACTTTTCTGTGATGTATTTACTATTAAGTTACCAAAATTGAATGAAATTTGATTCATATGACATTATTCCGAAGTTAAAACTTCTAGTTACTATCCAGTGAATGTGTGGAAAATTGGCACAGCTAATTGAATGTCATCATTAAATTCGCCACTAATAATGAAAGATATGATGGGTAAACTGTTTTAGTTAGAGTTTTATGAACATTCCCTATCCATTTCCGAATGTCATTTAAGTACAAATTTTTGTTGGTTTTTTTTCCAAGATATTTTTTAGGTATTTCGAAGTATTTGTAAAATTTTTTAGCTGCAGCCTGAAATCATTTTTGATTTATTGTTTTTGTCAGCAAATATGGGAAAACAATAATTTTAATGTCCATCACCAAATATTACACTTTCATAGAAATAATATTAAAATAGTTTCATTCAAATGCACATATGAAAAATTTAATCGGATGTGTAATTATTTAAGAAAATAGTTTAACGAGTTGAGTTTGAAGTAATTCTTATCATTAAATGCCATTCATACACATAAAATACACAAAAATATTATCTCTGTGGTTAACAATGAATAAAACCGGTGTAAAATGAACGCCGAATGGCTATTAGGCTTTCGGCTTAAAATCGCAACAACAATAATCATAACTTAACTGATAATGTCAATAATGGCATTTTGCGTAACAGTGCGCGGTGGTTAATTCAACTGATGAATTATTTGCGAATTTGCAGCATTTCTATATGTGAAAATTCAAATAAAATTTTAATACATTTACATTATTCGGTATTTGCTAAAAGCTGTTATACAATATAATTTGTTAGTAAAATCATTTATTTACAGGCTTAAAGTTATTTTAGTAAGTCTTTTTTCTTTATTTTACAAGAGCAGAACGTCAATATAAATTGCCTTTAATCTCCCACCGCCATCTTGAAAAAAATGAGCAGCGCCTTAAGCCTTTTTGCACAGATGTCTTGAAAGGCGTTCTTGGCTCACAACTTTACAAATATGGAAATTAAGTCATATATGTATGTATATATTATATATTTTATACTCTGTTGAATCATGCATAAAATATATCTCTGTCATTCTGTCACTTCTCAAGAAGATAATCTGAGTTGACTTACCAAAAAATTTCAAAATCTAATTGTCCACTCACCTGAAACAATAAAAAATATAATCATTTATTTAATTATATTAATATCAATGCTATAGTTATTATAATGCTCATATATACAGTGTGTCCCATCTTGCTTGGAACCACCCCTATAAAAAGTTTATATTAAGTCTGATTTAGATCGGTTTTTATTTTAAAACGTAGACTTCTGAAAAGTGCATTTTTGCGATACATTGTATTTTATAAGATATAAAAGTTTGGCCTTTCGGGGCGGAAAATGAAGAAATCTTATTAGCGATTTTCTAATTTTAAATTTGAGGACGCCACTGGATTCAGCAACCGCTCAAATGAGTTTGTACCAAGTTTCGTGAAAAGAATCTTATTTTTGGATTTTTCTCGAGATATCAGTGTGTCCCATTTTGCTTGGAATCACCCTCATAAAATGTTTATTTTAGGTCCGATTGCTTGTCTAAATAAACAATTCCCACTCAGTTTGGTGCGGTGGCCGGACAACTTTTTTCGCACTTTTCTTTGAACATTGCCTGCGCGTAAATGGTTCATGGAATTTTTCTGAATAGGGTACTTGTATATCTAAAAATATATACGGCATCACTATAACCGAAGGATCTGACCGGTAAGTCGCTACTTTTTTTCATCCTTTTTTTCTTACGGCTCTAACGCGAAACAACCTGCGAGTGGTGAAAAATGACAAATAAAAGTAAGACTCCATTTTGACTATAGTTTTAAATAACCAAAGTTCAGACAGTAAGTAGCTGTAAATACAGACCGGTGCCACTGCTTAGACTATTAGAGTTAACCTATAGCAAGGTACTCTAAGAAGTTCTGCGGCACGTGTATTTGCTCATGGTAATCAGACTGGATAGAGAGACTGGACGCACTCATGTGAAGCTCTGCAAGACTATAGTAAATAAAAAGTGAAGGAAGAGTAATAATGCCCAGTTTAATGAAAATGGATTGACGGTGTTCCGTAAACTTATCACTAATGAGTATTCTGATAACCTTCTTTTGTTCCCGAAAAACTTTTGTTGCGTTGTAGGAGTTACATAATAAGACCACTGCGTAGGAAAGTCGAGAGTGGAAAAGAAAAAAAATAAGTATTTTTTAGTATGTCTAATTCGAGAATACTTTTCGACGATCGTACTTGAGAGCCTTCTATTTAACTGTTCAATATGGTTTACCCAGCTAAGGTTATCATCTAGATATATACCTAGGAGTTTAACGTGCTCGCCTTTGAATACATTTTCATTAGAAGATATTATGAGCCTTTGAATTTTCTCTTAATTTAGTATTAGTTTATTTTAAATGAACCAGTTTTTTGCTTGGAGTTCTATGTCGGAGCTTAGTTGGATCAAATTGGCAATGTTGCGGTCAGACCAAGAGTGGTATCATCATTGAACAAAGTTGATTCGCTAGACTACATAAATTGAGGAAAGTCATTCATATAGGCTAGAAATAATGGTAGCTCCAGGACAGAGCCCTGGGGTACAATATTTAGGAAACCTGACATGTCATTTCCTATGGCTATAGTCTATTCTTAAGTCGAACAGTTTGAAGTTGGTGGTATAACTAAGATTCATTGTATCGTCTAGCATGATATAATTATTAGGTTTAATATTAGATCGCGGTGTTTCAAATACAATACGTGATCTTTTCATTATAATTTATATTTTTTTCTTAGGCCCACAATGTAATTTTCTGTGCATTAAGGCAGCACAATTTTCAGGACAAGTTACTAGATTAGCTATTAAAATATTGGTATCGCCATCGTATGCAACTGTTAGGCATAATGGATGTTCGGATCAGAGCTGCAGCGAATCATTTGAAAAAAGATTTATATAAAAAATCAAAGATACCATATTTTTATCAAATGATTTATATCAGAAATACTTTTGTTTATAAAGAAGTATTTCAATTATAAATCTTTTGGAGATTTAAATCTACTGCTTAAAACCATTTTGCAAAAGATTTAAATATTTTTTACTGTTTTTGCTGATTTAAATTAATGGAATATGATCTAAATGGTTTGAAAATTATTTAAATCCTTTTTAAATTGTATTTATAAATACTTTTAAAATATCAAGGAACGGTGTAGGTATAAAAATGACACCAGTAAAATTTGTAAATGTATAAAATAAAATAAAAATTGTAAAATTATATTGTAAAGGTTTTACAATAAATTATTTTTATTTATTTACTTTTATCATGATTAGAGAATATTATTTAGGTATTATGCAGTATTAGCTAGAAGAGTAGTTGTTTTGATTGGTTTTCCAATAATGAGTGTTTTAAAGTGTTTTCCTAAGTAGTATATTAGCGTGACCCGATTAAGGTACCAATATAGAGAAAGTAGATAATTTCATATTAAATAAAAAAAGTGTGAATGACTAAATGTAAATAAATGATTTAAGTATTTTCAATATATTTTTTTTTCTTTAAAATGCTAAGAATCCTATCACTTCGTCAGTATTAGCTAGAAGAGTAGTTGTTTTGATTGGTTCTCCAATAATGAGTGTTTTAAAATATTTACCTAACTAGTATATTAGCGTGCCCAGATTAGGGCAACAATATACAGAAAGTAGGTATTTTCATAATAAATAAAAAAGTGTGTAAGCTGTGATTTGCATAATACCTAAATAATATTCTCTAATTGTAAAGGTTTATTTTAAAAAATAACAAAATAAGAATATTTCACAGAAATAGAAACTATACTTAGAGTAAAAGCTTTTATAATAATAATAATAAATTTATTTTAATCCAAGTTTACAAATATTTTTTAAGTTTTTCAGATTTTAACGAAATAAATACATCTGATTTCACAACGAGTTTCACAAGGACATCGTTTTGTGTCTTATCAATTTACTAAAAAATCTTTACATATGATTAATTATATACCGGGTGTCAGATAGGTGTAAGATGAAACTATTCACAGTATTCACAATCACAGTTCACCACAACAACGAATCTTTTCACCCTTTATTTTTAAATTATATTGTGTATATGGTGTATTAGGCTATATAAAAATTAGAAAATCTAGCGTTCTAAAATCCAAAGAGCAGGCTTAGACAAGTCGGCGGCGCAGCAAATCACAACTGAACACAAACCCTTTGCCCTCTATAGTGTGTCCTAGAAATTAAAATCTTTATTGTTTACCCCGAAAGGGTTTAGACTACTCTTTGCGTATTTAAATATTAAGAAAATATTTAAATATTTAAATCATTAAAAAAGATTGAATTATTTTTGAAAATATTCAAATTTTATTTTTATTAAAGAAAATCAAGGATACTCTCTAAAAAGATTTGCCTACTATGATCCTTAAGGAATTCCATAGTTAACTTATTGGATATGATTAATTAAATATGAATTTGAACTATACATTTTACTGATTTGATTAATAATTCGGAGTTATAGGAGTTATAGACATGTTTAAAAACCTTAGCAAAGTATAAATACGCGAATGTTAAATTGCATATTTATAAAAATGCTCAATTTTCTTAATTATTGTGTATTTCATTTAGATCATTTTAATTATCTGTAATTCTCATTACAATCTAATCTACAGAGGTAATTAGAAAATCAACAAAAAGAAAACGAAAATAACCCTTTAAATTTATTTACATGTAAATAACAAAACTCGTCTCTTTTCGATTCAGTAATGGCTTTCTTTTTCGGGGTGTCAAATACACGCCGAGAAGGTAACTTTTTAACATTATTTTTAAACGTTGCCCCTGGGCAACCATTAATGAATTTGAATTGCCGAATTGTTTGTTTTTCTGTTCAGCTCAGATTAACGTTCGAGATAAAAATCATCCTCTGCTCTAGATAAAATCTGTTATAAAGTTTAGTACGATTTTTATATGCATCCTCAAGGCTTCATCGCAGTTTATCCCCATTTGTTCCTCCTTTATCTTGGGCGGTGTTGTGCATATATACGGGTTAAAAACGACTGCCGTAAAACGTAACGTACATTGTATTTTTACCCCAATTCTTGGCCACGGCCGTTATGAAATAGAGCCGTAGTAAATATTTAAGTGTTATTACGTCTTTTTCAGAACAACACGACTACAACTTATATTGTCTAAGCTCAGCTCCAAGCGGTGTTACCTCGTGCATTTCCCAGATTGTTATGCATTTTTCCAAGAGATATGTGATGTCCCGATTTTACTTGATTAAAGTACGAGTGATAAAGTATATTTCCCTCTACTTCTGAAGATATATTTACGCCTCGTAATCATTTTAATGAAGACATGATTAAATCACATCTAAGCAAATGGTGACATTAACTGATTAAATCTCGCAGTTGTAATAAACTCCTACCGCGCACCGGTACGAAATTATTGCCAGTGTGAAAAGGCGACGGGTATATTTCAGCATTTAGTATATTGAATGTTTAAAAGACATATTTGAAAAGCACAAGAGTAGATAAGGGCCTTTTTTCGGCCATCGGCCATGCATATGTCATATTTTCCGAGTAGTATATGTCTTGACAAGTAATAAAAAACAATTTTTAAGCAATCTAGTAGGAGAGCTGGCAAACATTATGGTGAACGTTCAAAATTTTCACTGATGGCAGTTCATTATATTTAGTCTTTGGATATGTTAAAACCGATCGTCTGCCGTTTCAAAGTGGTCGCATTAACTTGGGGGGGGGGGGGGGGGTGTATTCAAAAAGAGGTGAATTTAGGTTTTAATGAACGATATTGATCAAGAAAAATTTTTGCAGGGATGGCTAATATAGTTGGTCTAGACGGCATTTCTAGCTAGGCAGACGATTTTTCTGGTAGCATTATCATAGCAGACGCAACTGAAAATGGCAAAAAATGACATTTCGGTGAACTATATTGATCAAAAATAATTTTTGCGTCCTTCGATTTGTCTACTTATGGTTTAATAAATAACGAATCGGCAGACGAAAAAATCGGTAGCATCGTCCTAGCAGACGCTGTCAAAGTTTTGATGTACGACATTTATGAAGAAAAATGATGTAAGGGATGATAAACACAACAACTCAGGATTATATTTTCGCCTAGGCAGACGATTTTTTTGGTAGCTATGTGTACGTGGCAGACGCCATAATTTTTACGCCCTTCGATTCGTCTACTTATGATACAATAAATAAGGAATCGGCAGACGAAAAAATCGGTAGCGTTTTCCTAGCAGACGCTGTCAAAGTGAAATTTTTTTAATTTTTATTTTACGTAAATAGGTTTAGAATGTTGCGAAACGTCGAAATTTTAAGTTTGAACAAAAAAATCTGTCTGTAGGTCTGTCTGTTTATAACTTTTTCTGTGTGCACAATTACTCTGGAACGGTTTCAGATATTCACTTAAAATTTGGTGTATCTATGTACTGTAACGAGATCTAGGGATCGGTCTTAGGACCAACCCTATTGTTAATTTACGTAAATGACCTAAGTAAGTCTGTACCTGATGTGGACTTGGTATTATTTGCAGACGACACCACACTCAGACAATAAATTGGATGCTGCTCAAAGACAAATAGATGAAGCTAAGTTAAATGCTTTAGAACAGTTCTCATCAAATAAATTGTCACTAAACGAGCATAAAACTACAAATATGATTTTCAGTCATAGGCCAATTGAAAATTATAATCCAGAAAAAGTAAAATTTCTAGGCGTTTTTCTTGATCCAAATCTCAACTGGTTCCACCATGTTGATTACACAGCAAAAAAAAATATCAAAAAATATATTCTTGCTAAGAAACTTAAAAAACATTGTAACTTTTAAAATTTTATTAACGGCCTATTAATGGCTAATAGTGTCCCATATGACTTATGATTTGATAAACTGGGCCCATGCCCCGCAAGTTAACAGAATTTTCGGGTTACAAAGGAAAACTCTCAGGATAATTACAAATAGTGGACATAGAGAGGATGTAAGAGATAAATTTATTGAGTTGTGAATTTTAACATTTCCGTCATTATACATTTTTCATTGCCTGATATATATTTATAAAAATATAAACCAATACAAAAAACATGAGGATATTCACAAATACAACACGAGGCCTCAACATAACTTAGTGATAGATTTTAATAGGCTTAAGTCAAGTGATTGTGGCTTTAATTGTTACGGCCCTAAATTTTTTAATAAAATTCCAAATTGGGTGAAAGCCTTACCAGAGGTGAAATATAAACAGTTAATAAAAAGATTTTTAATAAAAGAATGTTTCTATAGTATACATGAATTTTTAAATTTTAATGGCACTGAAGCCAAAATAATGGGCAACAATTTTATATAATTTTATATAAATTTACAGTATATTTTATTGTGTATATTTGTTTATGTGTACAAATATTTTGTATGTATATTTGAAATATTTTTAATTATTTATGTTATTTTACAATTTATTTATATTATTGTATCCTATATTATATATTTTATAAGTGACATTGCATAATATTATGACAATTTCTATATTTCTATATTTGACTTGTGTAAAACTGTATTGTTTAAGCACCAATAAATTTGATTTGATTTGATTTGATTAGAACTGGATTATATTCTAAGCTTATTCCGTCGAAGAACTGGAGATAAATAGGGGTAAATAGGCAAAGCAAGCGAGTTCAAAAAATTGGGATTTAGTGTATGTACGAGAAAGCAAGGTCTTAAGAATTTGGTGTCACGAGCCATCCCCACCCTATTATTTAAATGGGCCACAGGTCTCAATTATTTTTTTTGACTCAGCCAACCCCGCTACCACACTTAACTAAAACAAAAATGAAAATTTGACTTTAAGCAACATATTTATTACTCCTACCCAAATGAAAAAAATTACCTAACAATAAACGTAAAAACATACTGTTTTCAGAACAAAATAATCTAAAGTAACGTTAAATGATATGATTAGCCATAAGAATACCAATCTGTCATATACAGCTATACTATAAGGAACATAAAAATGACTTATTGATAACAGGACCTTATATTACAAAAATGAACATTAAATAATTTTTTGAGGAACACACTGAATCGTCAGATGTCAACAATCCCACATAGCTTCAAATCAGTAGTGGTAATTGAACATTTTTATTTTGTATTGCCAAGCTAATTTGTCGTATCTAAGAGAGCCACCGAATAGATATCACATTTATCTTTGGTAATATCAGATAGGACAATTTTACTAAAATCAGTATACTTTGCAGATATGACAAATTTTAAATTGAATTTGTATAGTTTATTATGAATATACGACCTTGAAATTTTACCAGAAGTTGCTTGGGTGGCTGTAGATACGACAAATGTCAATAACTCAATTTTCATGAAAATGTCAGTTACGACCTTCTTGCTTAGCACGGCAGTCTGCCCTGCTAAGCAAGAAGGTCGTAACTGACATTTTGTTGCTTTTGAGATAATCGCATTTTTCGATTATTTACAATGCCATCCACATTTTCAAAGGGCAATTCTTAATTTTTTGAATGAGAGCTTTTTTTATTAGAACAATTTTTATTTTTTATGTTTCTATATGAAATATTAAACGTTTTTTAAAAAAATGCAGATACGGCATTTTTTAAGAAAAAAATTAAGAAAACACAATAAATAAAAGTTGTAAGTGAATAAAAAATTATATTTCTGAAAAATATTACAACAAAAATTGCTCTGAGAATGTTATTTATTAAAGAGTCAGTCGTTAAGGAGTTCATTAATTAAGATCATCGTGAATACTTTCTTCCTTTATTCAGATGCATTAAACATGATGAAGTGAAAATATTTTAAACATCATAAAATACACTTTTTTCAGGACCACACTGAATCGTCAGATGTAAACAATCCCACATAATAAACAATCCCACATAACTTCAAATTGGTAGTCGTAACTGCACTTTTTTATTTTGTATTGCCAAGCTAATTTGTCGTATCTACCGTATAGGTACGACTTTTATGCTTGGTAATATCAGATAGGACAATTTCGCTTAGTAAAATCAGTCTACTTTGCAGATATGACAAATTTTAAATTGAATTTGTATCGTTTATTATGAAGATACAACCTTGAAAATATACCAGAAGTTGCTTGGGTGGCTGTAGATAGGACAAATGTCAATAACTCAATTTCCATGAAAATGTTAGTTACGACCTTCTTGCTTAGCACGGCAGAAATGTGGTTGTAAAAATGCCGGCTTGCAACGCACGTTACTTTGCAAAAATTGCAAAGGAGAATGGAACTATCTTAAAAAAAGGCATGTAAGTCTAACTAAAAAAATCTTTACCTCTTTTTATTAAATTATTTTTAGTATGAAAAATGATGTCTTCGGTTTCTCGTAAAGGAATACTCAAAAGAACATTATAATTATTGCTTTAGATTGTAAAATATACATAAAATCATTTTCTAGTATTTCTCCATGTAGCGGTTTTATTTTTAGTGTTAGGTAAGCATATAGTATAAAGTTCTTTTATACAAATTTTAATGCAGAATATTTTTCTTAAGAATTTTGTTCTGTAACAGTAATTATTTAGTTGAAAAAATTGTAAACTTTTAAATTATAAATAAAAAGTAACTTTTTTATTCAGAATTTAATTTGGAACAATTCTTCTTAACAACTTGTAACATCAATACACTATTCTACAGCCTATATGTATTGGAAGTAAAAATAGCAAATTCTCAGTAACTTCGTCATGCTAAATAACAATATAAAAAGCAAAAGTTCAAGTTGGCTCTGGTTTTCCCAATACAGGTAATAAAGTGTAAGTGTATAGACGATCCAGCTGCTGGGACCCGACATTGTCGGTACGCTTTGAAGATAATTGGAATTCCAGCTGACCAGTTCACTTTTACGAATGAGTTCAAAGCATGCCGACAAGGCTGGTTCCCTGCCGCTGGATCGTATGTAGACCCTTATAAACTCTAGTTTATGGGCGGTCCTATCACAAATAACAGGTAGAATTAGAATTCTACGAAAAATAGACATACTAACTACCTACCTCTTTATTTGTCACTAAAACTAATATTCATTCTTAGTTAGTCGTATTTGTACCTTGTGCATGATAAGCGTTCATTTTCGAAAGTAAATAGTGCTATTTTGAAAATATGCCACGAGATTGTGTAAATACACCTAACAACTTTTGTTATATTTGTGGTGAAGTGACTTTTGCGCATCAAAAACGTAATTTTACTCCCAAAATTAAGAAGGCGTACCAGTTGTATTTTGGTTGTACAACTGGAGATGAAGACAAAAAATGGGCACCTCATATATGTTGCAGCAATTGTGCGAAGAATCTTTGCAGTTGGCTAAGTGGAAGAGGACGTTCAATGGCTTTTGCTGTGCCCATGATCTGGCGAGAACCTACAGATCATGTTACCGATTGTTATTTTTGCGTGATACCTCCTATTAGACAGGGTATTAACAAGAAAAAACGGATGGTAATACAATACCCCAATTTACCATCTGCCATTGGCCAGGTTCTCCATAGTGGTGAACTACCTATTCCTAATCCACCTCAAGAATACAGCCTTGATTCTGACGAAGAATCGGATGATAATGTAGATGACGACTTAGTCCAGCCATCAACATCACAAGATCCCGATTTCTCTGCCGACGTGTCCGGTGGTGAACCACACAAAATTAATCAACGCGAATTAAGTGATCTTATAAGAGACCTTGATCTGTCCAAGGCAAAAGCGGAGCTTTTGGCATCTCGATTACAACAATGGAATTTACCACAAGAAAATGTTAAAGTTTCCATGTATCGAAGTCGTCAAAAAGATCTTACACCTTTTTTTAAAATGGAAAATGACTTGGTTGCCTGCAAGCACATTGACGGTTTAATGAGTGCTTTACACATTCCCCATGATCCTAGTGACTTTTTATTGACGCCTCGAAACTTAGTCTAAAAGCTGTGTTACTCCACAATGGAAATAAATTGCCATCAATTCCAATTGCCCATGCTGTCCACATGAAGGAAAATTACAGTAACATGAATGTATTGCTACAAACTATAGAATATAGCAAGTATAAGTGGCAGATTTGTGCAGACTTAAAAGTGATAGCTATCTTACTTGGTATGCAGCAAGGGTATACCAAATATTGCTGTTTCCTTTGTGAGTGGGACAGTCGTGCGCGATTAGAACATTACAAAAGAAAAATTTGGCCGCCAATACTGGATTTTGAACCAGGAGAAAAAAATGTTGCTAACATTCCATTAATTGATTCACAAAAGGTAATACTGCGCCACCACTCCACATAAAACTGGAGCTTATGAAAAACTTAGTTAAAGCTATGGACAAAGAAGGACGTGCTTTCAGTTATTTAAAACAAAAATTTCCCAAACTTAGTAATGTGAAAATTAAAGAGGAAATTTTTGTGGGTCCTCAAATAAAGGACCTTTTCATAGATGCTGAATTTGACAACATTCTAGAAGGTAATGAAAAAGCTGCTTGGAATTCCTTTAACATGGTAGCAACACACTTTTTCGGTAACAAAAGAGCAGAAAACTATAGAGATCTTGTTGGGAATCTTCTTTCTTGCTGCCAGAAATTAGGATGCAATATGTCATAAAAAGTCCACTTTCTACATTCACACCTAGATAACTTCCCAGAAAACTGTGGTGCAGTAAGTGATGTGCATGGAGAGAGATTCCACCAGGATATTCAAAATATGGAAAAAAGATATCGGGGCAAATGGACTTCTGCGATGTTGGCAGACTACAGTTGGACATGTATAAGAGATGCTCCAGAAATAACTTATAAGAGACGGGCTAAGAAGCGCAAGAAGAATAAGTAATCTTCTAATTGCTTATATTCTAATTAAATATATAGTATATAACATGTATTTGAAATATATATCAAAACGGCAAATATTTTTTCGCATGATGTAATTAATTGCTTTTCTTATTAAAATTATACCATAATATGTGAGTTGGGTCAGTTATTACAATTTTTAGAGCCAACATTTTTTTTTATGACTATGTTGGACGTAGCTGGGACCAAAACAATGCAAATAAGTGGTTTTGGTTAACGATACAAAATAAAAGTTAAAATTTGTAGGTGTGTGAATTTAGATAGAAACTCCGTTCTTTTAAATCTTCTAAAACAGCCGCCATCTTGAAACCGGAAGCCATTTTTATTTAGCGCTGCTCGGAAAAATAGTCGTTTTAATGACAGAAATCAGTATACCAAATTACAAAGTTATTTCACTAAAAGCCGTTCCTTTCTGGGTTTCCGCTCTACTACTGTGATTACCTATTTAAATATTGAAACAAAAAAAGATATTGGCTCAGTAGTCGATTTTAGCGGTACCACATAAGAATTAATTGTGTCTGATTCTAGCAAAATGTTGTTCACATACCTATTCGCAGTCGGCCACGCCCAACTACAACTTCTACTCGTTGTAATTGAGAATCATAATGAATATAACCTGCCCTAATGTAAAATTATCATAATTTCTTTTACAAAAACTTCCGACATGAGATTGTATTTGGAAATGGGATAATCCAGGGTGAATTCATATACGCTCAATAAACGACGTACCCGACGACAGTATCGATAGTCCATTTCCACACGGGTCCGCGGTCCTGGGGTTTTCCAGTGAAAATTAGAATGAAAGTAGGGAATTATATCAAGAAGTATAATATTTTCCAATTATCTTTGGAATCGCTGCCTGGTATGGAAATCAATGTTATAGCCTCGACCTGAATCTAGTAATCATTATACCGATGTCCTGTATGACACTGTTGGAGGCTGCAAGTAAGATTACTTGTGCAATGCAAGATACTAAAACTGAGATATTAAATATTCCTATTCCTAACGACTCTGTACCTACAGGGTGATCCGTTGTTTCTCATGAAACAAATTTTCTAAAAAGTTATTTTAAATCTCTGGTTAAGTGATTTTAGGTATTGTTGGAAGAAATCTTAAATTATAAGAGAAAAATTATATTATCTTATAAAACTGCGAAGAGCATGGAATATGCAACAATTATATAACAAGTGTCGGAAGTCTGTTGCCTGGAAGAATATAATGTACAATATTCATGTCTAGTTTACAACATATTATTATGGGAAAATAAATTTTAAAATATTTAACAAGGTGCTTTATTTGCAAAAAATTTGACATCTGTCTAAAGAGGTCTTGAGAGATTTACAACAGCACAAGAAATAAAAAAAATATCATGAACAATTGATATTAAATTCACTAGCAGCTAATTATTTACAATTCTTGATAGTTCAATCCGTTAAGTTGCTCTCTCAATATGAACGCTGGCAAGTGCTACAATACCACTACTCACTTCACAAACAATGGAACTATGTTAATATATCCCTGACCTAACCCAGGCTGATGTAAATAGGCATATACTTTAATAACATCCTACAAAAGACAATTCTGCCTTATATTACGAAAGTACGTATCCCCATCGTGACGTGCTCTTATAGTTCCTTAGCTTACCGCCAGAGGTATGTCGCTGAAATTGCGAATGACTTTATTTAGACCTGACTTTCATGTAGTAATTCTACTTCCGCTTACTCACGAGACACCAGAACTTCCATTTCCTGAACTGAAAAATTCAACGCCTCTGTTCTTTATTATAAAATGATCCATTAATGTTACAGGACCATTATAAATTATGGCACTTGCGAGTGCCATTTACGCTTGCAATGTATCCATAATATAAAGATTGAACATGAACGTAATAGCTTTATAGCGGTGTAATGCAAGTTGGTGTGTTACTATAAATTAACACTTATAAACCACAACGTTTGTTAAATCCTATGTACACAACATTATAGCAGATGCCCGCCATATACATGGCCATTAGCTTAAAGTTTCATAATGTTGCTCCAGTCGGAATATAACTTTTCCGAGGAATATTACAGTCCCTTCATCATTAAGAGTGCTATGAAAGATCTAATATATGGTTCAAGCTCATAAACAATTCTGACAAGGTATTTTATTTGCTTAAAATGGTCTATACATTTATACGTCATTAATTTTCATAGAGTGTTCACTAAGTTTGGTTTCAAAGACAAAACATCTTTCAATTTGCTAAGGGAAAATGATAATAAATTATTTTATTCAGATAAAATTATAAAATACAATTAGTGGAGTCAATAGAGATTATCACTTCAAAAAAATTTCGGGAAGCGGTAACTGTTGAGAATACATTTCTGAACATGTCAGGAACAACATACCAAAAGTTACCAACAATAGTCCTTGAGCGTAATTTGTTATTAAACAAATTAGTTGGAAAATACCAGTTTTTGTCAAATATGGCTTAAAATATTTTTTTCTTTCAAAAAGTAATTGCGCCATTCGAAAGTACGGGAAATTTCATATCAAAAATGTATATGAAGTTTTATTGTACAATCAAAAATGTAGGCTCCAGATTTTTTTGTTTAACGCACGAAAATGGAACCCGGAGACATGTAAGTACGGCAGGCGAAGCACGCGCGGCCTTGGGCGCGCTACGCTTTTGTTGTAACTTTTGAACTAATTAATGAAACTGGCCTTACAAAAGCTTAAATGAAAGAAGAAATATGTAGCTATTGCATTATTATATTTTCAAATATAAAGATGAATGTATGTAAGAATAGTACATATATGAAGTCGGAACATAAGAGATTTGCGATGAAATAGGTAAAAGCTCTGATCATTTCTAAAAATTTAAAGAAAATAACTGGGTCTTTCACATTGTACTCTTAAAGTAATGTATAAAAGGATCCGATGAGTGAAAAAAACCTCAAAAATTTATTTTTGAAATGTACTCTTATACTCTCTAACATTTCAAAATTTTGAGAAAATGATAAAATTTGATATATATAACTAACTTTAACCACATATTTCTCTGATTTAAATCGCGTTATTAGATCTCTGTAGGTGCGATTTTTAAAGCTTGAAATATGCTTCAAAGGGATTTACCTTAAAAATTAATTTAATCCTCTTTCTTTTACGAAAATAAAAAAAAATTGCTCTAAAATTCGTAAAATTATGGGTAAAGTAAAAGTTAATAACTTTTATAAAAAAAAATATTTAGCCTACCTATGCAGCATACGTTTATAGTAGGACCTCAAAATAAGTAAATCTGATGAAAATATTTTGGAATATACATGAACTTATACTTTTCACCAAATATTGAAGAACTCAAGTTTTTTCGGTAAATCGACTCAATGTTGATTGTTTCTACAATTTTTATTCTGTTTAAAACGAAACGAAAACATTAAAAATATTCACGTGGTGCAGGGCCATGAGTTAAATTATAATGCTTGAATAATAGAAAGAGATTGAAAGTAAAACATCTTCGCGGCATGCAGTACGCATCACCTGCCCCACATGCTGCGCTGTGTATGTCCTCAGAGCATTGTAAAAGTAGTTTGAGCACTTTTTCACAGATCATCTTGTAATGCTATGTACAATATCACGTTTTCTCAGCTTCTTTTTAAGTTTTTATGTGAATATTTAAATTGTGTTTTTAATTGATTAGTGTTTTGAATTATTTTATTGCTTCATAGAAGTCAGCCATATTGGATCAGCCGCTTTGAATTACCTTCTTTTGATATCATAATCTGTTTCAGCGACCTCGAAAACTCCCTTATATGTCAATTTGAATTTTTTAACCTATAATAATTTTGTTAAAAAAAAAATTCTTTTTGTTTAAGTAATTAATAAATAATTTCCTCACGATATATGTATATAACTTTTTATTTTAAGCTATGTAAAGGTAATATCAGAAGGTTTTAGGAAAATCGAAGCTTCCTGTAATTATTAAGAGATAATGCACATTTTCAGCCTCTATTGATTCCACTAAATACAATGTGGAGAAAAATAATATTTTCACGCCATCGCAATACGAATTTCGATCAGGTAGGTCAATTGAAATGACTTTTTTCTGAAATCGATCGGGAATGTCTACATTTTCGGCGCGATTTTAGAGCGAAAAATGCATAATTCCAGTATTTTAGTCCGTTGCTAGGAAACTATCAGAAAACAGACCGGAAAAAATCCGTTGCCAAGCAACGATCAACAAAGCCGTACGGGAATGTTACTTCCCGACCTAGGCCGGGAAGTAACATTCCCGTACGGTTTTTTATATATATTTTAATATGTTAATATTTTTGATTTTTATACGTTTAAAATAGTATTGATTGTGATTTCAGAATTTGTTTCTTAAATGTTTATATTTTTGATTTTTATACGTTTAAAATAGTATTTATTGTGATTTCAGAAAAAATAGTATGTGTACTTCGGTGTGAAAGCACATTCCCAGACTTCGATGCTTGTTGCATCGAACAATTCATCCATCCATTCAAAACATCCAACAATTGCATCGTCGTTCGGGAATGTATCGCTTTCACACCTAGATACACAATATACTATTTCCCACTTACTTAATTATGTATAATCCTTAGATGCTTGTAAATATGTAGTATCAATGTTCTTTGATTTATCTAAAGCATTTGATATTATTAACTGCGAATACGATCATCTAGGAATTAGGAATGCTTCTTTGAGCAGGGCCAAGCTTTACATGGAAGAGGCCAATATTTCTGTTATTTGTAAATGGCCTTCCAGATTACATGAGAACTAAAAAAAATGAGGACATGTTACGATGGTTGCTGATGACAGCATTATTTCAACAACGGTGACTAGCGTCAATTACAGGCTGAAAATATTAATATTTTAAGGGTTTGATGTGATAGTAATAGATTAATATTGGATATAAGGAAAATTGTAGTAATGAATTTTCGTATCAACCGATCTTGGCCTATAAATAATGTCTTGGGCATCGAACTGGAGGATGAACCAAAATATCTGGATACTATACTAGATCATAAATTATCATGGAATATACAGCGGGTCCAGCCGGGAGCTTACACGAAAACTGCGGAACAAATTTTTATAAAATTACGTATGTATAGTAAAGAGCTTATGATCTTTCTAGCTAAAATATTTTGACAGTTCTATCACTTCCTGTTATACCGGAAGTAGATGTCAACTTTGTTATTTTAAATGGAACACCCATATTTTTATTATCGGAATTGATAGATTACAAAATTTTAAGGTCACTTTGTGTAACAAACGTTGTACCTAAAATTTATAGTTTTCGAGATATTAATTTTTTTACCAAAAAAATTGACACCTGCAGACCCCTAAAAATTCTTCCTGTGAATAACCCATACAAGAATCAAAATATCTTTTACTGTGGAAGTAATCAGCATAGTCATAGATTATTTAAAAAAAAAATGAAAACATTTAAATATTGTACAGGGTGAGTACAAAAGTGGTTACAACTTTACATTCAGAAACATCAAATATCGTAATTTTTTTAAATGGAAACCCCCATTTATCAAATTCTACGACTAAAAATATGGATAGTTTACATTTACTTCCCTATACCTAACTACGACGGTTTTTTAAGATATTCACGAGAGTTCAGAAAAACCAATTGTTTTATAAGAATTCTTTATTTAACTAACTCTAAGAGGGCCATGTAAACAATTGTTGTCAGAAGAAATAGCATCAGAACTGTCAAATTAGTTGTTGGAGCACCACCTCACGGACGAATGATCGTAAATGATTTTTTGACCGAAAATTTTGAAGACCAGTGGATTGCTAACAGAAGTCCACCAAGGTCTCCAGGCCACCAAGGTCTCCAGACCTAACAATACTTGATTTTTTTATATGAGGCTACATAAAAAATGAAGTGTTTGCAACTGCAATAACTACAAAAGATGAATGCCAAGAACGAGTGCGCACTGCTTTTCAGTCCTCACCGCCAGATATGATTCAAAAAGCGGCTACAGACGCAGTACTTCGCAGACCCGAAAAATGTTTAGACGCCAACGGTGGTGTATTTGAACAATTACTTTAATTTAATTTTAATTTTGTTGTTAGCTGTTGCAAAATAATTTCCATTGTTATTTGTCTTGAATTGTCTCTTGTTTAGGTTTAAAACAACATTTTTTTTTGCAATTTTCAGTCAAGCTGTTTAATGTATTACGTGATACATGATGGTTGGGTTTATCACAATATCTAAAACTAAAAAAAATAAAATGTTATAAGGTTAAATAAAAAATTCTTACAAAATAATTGGTTTTTCTGAACTTTCGTGAATATCTTAAAAACCGTCGTAGTTAGGTATAGGGAAGTAAATGTAAACTATCCATTGTTTCCATTTAAAAAATTGAAAATATTTGATGTTTCTGAATGGAAAGTTGTGACCACTTTTGTACACACCCTGTACAATATTTAAATGTTTTCAATTTTTTTAATATAATCTACGACTATGCTGATTACTTATACAGTAAAAGATATTTAGATTCTTGTATGGGTTATTCACAGGAAAAATTTTTTTAGCGGTCTGCAGGTGTCAATTTTTTGATGAAAAAAATAAAATCTCAAAAACTATAAATTTTAGGTACAAGGTTTGTTATACAAAGTGACCTTAAAATTTTGTAATCTATCAATTCCGATAATAAAAATATGGGTGTTCCATTTAACATAACAAAGTTGACATCTACTTCCGGTATAACCGGAAGTGATAGAACTGTCAAAATATTTTAGTTAGAAAGATCATAAGCTCTTTACTATACATACGCAATTTTACAACAATTTGTTCAGTAGTTTTCGAGATATGGATCGTGTAAGCTCCCGGCTGGACACGCTGTAGTTTATAAAATATTTATTATGCTTTGATCTGCTTAGGTAGTTATTCTACAAATGAAACAAACAATGTTGCTCTTCAACATTTCCCATGTACAGAAATGTATATAAACACAAACATATAGGCACATATATATGCACACACAGGGGAAATTGCTATTGGGCTCGGCCAACGGCAAATACCTTTTGTTTTCATTTGTTCGAATAATTTACGTGATGGTGCTAAGATTAAATATACTGTACAAAAACGACTAATTTGGTAATAGTATATCTCTATCTATATCTGTATCGATATCTATATCAATAGATATAATAAATCTGTAAAGTGTTGAAAATATTTGCAAAAAGCTGTCTAAGAGGATGTAAGATGTCTCATAGAATACATTAAGATAGTTTTTGGAATGTTTGTCTGCTTGTCTGTTTTTTGAATGCGCATCACGAAAAAACTATTGAACTAATTGGAATGGGGGTTTCACAGGTGAATTTATCTAAGCTTGGAGTAACATATAATTTTTATTTCATCGAAATCGACCTACTCTAAGCCACATTTTATTAAATTTATCTAAGCTCGGAGTAACATATATTTTTTATTCCATCGAAATCTACCTACTCTAAGCCAAGTTTTATAAATATCTGCTTAGTAGAACCGAAGATACAGCTTGATCACTACAATAAGCGTATTTGCACGGCATAAACTTTAATGATTAAAGCTCCGTAATATTCCAGGAAATTCAAAAGTATTCTGGAACATTCCAGAAAATTTGTGAACCCTCTGAATTTTTCCAGAATGGTGATTGCACCTCAAACGTCGTTTACAAAAAAGTTTTTTAATCAATTTCAAAATTCCACGTTAACGTAGTCATGGGCACAGCTAGTTAAACATAACATTTTAGAGTAAAATTGATATACCACCTAATCTTCTAAGTTCGTTCAAATCTCAGACACAATCAGTCAGTCACAATTTTGACGTACTGAACATGTTATTGGAAGATATTTTTGTTGGTGCGGAAAAGAAGGCAGACGCGTTGTGTCAAAAATTCGGTTTAAATTCGACAGCTGATTGCAGGACTATTAGGACAAGATGACAATCGATAATAGTTAGGCATTAATTAATGCAAATCAAGCCTATTGAAATCTATTTGAAATTTGATATACTTCGAGAATTCTCTCAAATTGGATGTTGTTGGGGGACACAAGACACAATGCGATCGCTGTGTATAAATAATTCTGCAATAGGAAAAACTTGTGGCTTGGAAAACGATTTTATGATGTTTCCTTTTATTGACGTCAACCGAGAGCACTTGAGAACTCCACGATGGCGTAAGATAGTCATCAAAGGCGTTTCGAGTACATCCACAAGAAGCTTACTTCTTAAACATTTTCGTATAGTCAGTACAATTTGTCGAATTTTTACGCTGACGTGCTCTTTAACTCTTACTTTTACATTCGTCAATGGCTATTGACGTTTCAATGTGGAATAAGTTGAGATCGACGACTGTTAAAGGTTTTATGATTGGAGATAAACAGGGCTTATTAAAGATTTTTATAACAGGCAGGGTTTGTCTTATTTCTTATTATAACTTTATTGAAGCCATTTAATCCGGGAAATGTATAAAGGGGTTTTATCGGCATTTTACCACACATTTCTTGCATACTAAAAGCATAAACAGCACAATTCTGAAAATATGAAGCAACAATAAATAATAACTTAACTAAGTTATTATTTATTGTTGCTTCATATTTTCAGAATTGTGCTGTTTATGCTTTTAGTATGTATATAACTATATTGGATTAATACAATTTATGCACAAATGTATTTTATGTAGGAAAGGTTTTACAATGTTAAATGTGCATCTTTAATTAGTAGGGACGAGCACAGCTTTGTTTTAGTTCGCGGTCTCTTACTCGTAATCGATACGAAAAGATAAGTAACAAATAGTCGCGGTTAGTATTTAGTTATGGTGCGGGAGCTAAGTGGCTTTTTCGTTACAAGCATTTTCTATGCGTTGATTAGT
Organism: Rutpela maculata; assembly: GCA_936432065.2. Lineage (NCBI taxonomy): Eukaryota > Metazoa > Arthropoda > Insecta > Coleoptera > Cerambycidae > Rutpela > Rutpela maculata. The sequence goes on along the minus strand of OW386285.2, from coordinate 35,835,311 downwards.
TCTATCGAACTTAAATGACGACAAAATAGACTTCTGACATATGTCAGTTCGTCAAGTTGCCCATGGTTCAAGATATAAAAATCAGTGAAATTATATCATCGTTACAAGGCTATTTTTTTTTGTATGTACACATTTTATGTTTAGAATTAATAAAATAAGATCGCCAGAAAGTGTGGGCCGCCAGGGAAGCAGCCAGAAAGGTCAAAGATGTAAAAAAAACGAAGTTTACAAGCCTTTCTTATGCTGAGCATGTTTATTTAAATGTTTTGAACACAGAAAAAAATTCCCAGAAAGAAACTCCCGTCAGTAAGGCTAGCCAGAAAGAAAATGTTTAGGATTTTTTAAGAAAGTTGGATGTTTTCGCATATTTCATCTCAGAACTCTAAACTCATCGTTACAAGTTCTGGTTCCTTTTTAAAACGTAAATATAAGCTCCTTCACCAATAGAATAGCCTCCCCAGAAAGTTCTTAGTGTCAACAAAAGGCTCTTAAATATACAGGAATTAAACACTTGACTTCCTATTGTATCATTATTACCTTTCTGGCTGTGCCTCCTGACGGTCCACACTTTCTGGCGATTTTATTTAATTCAAAAAAAAATATGTACACACGAAAAAAAATGAGCCTTGTAACGATGACATGATTTCACTGATTTTTAGACAGTGTTCGTGACGCACCTGAAAGGAGGTGCCCCGCCAGAAATCGATATTATGAATCGTTATCATCCATTAAACCATAAAAATATATCAAAGTTCATAAAACGATGATGTGCCGAAAAAGCCACCTAGCTCCCGCTCTATTATGTGTGACCCCCCACAGAAATACCATGACCCTCGCATCACCTTCTAGCTGCTTGTATAAAGATTAGTCTGGGCCCCAGACTATAGTCCAGTGTCCAATCGTAGGTCGACGAGATAACTTTGGCAGAAATGATAGGAAATGATCCCCACATCAAGAATATCTTGGTTGTTTTTTTGAAAAATGGCAGGTTTTCAAAAAAAATTCAAAAATATCTTTAAATTTCTGTTTTTTTGACTTTATTTAAAAAAAGATTAAAATACACTCACATGAGCCTAAAACTAATTACAAGATAACACACTAAAACTACACTCATAGGCAAACGCACTATAAAATTTTTGATTGGTCTGGCCGCGCCGTCGAGGAAGATGAGGTTGTTAATATGGTGTGATTTAAAAAGTTTGAATTTACGAGATGTTATTGGCCTAGACGGGAATTGGAAAGACAAAAAGAACAAAAGAACAAAAAGGATAAAACAAAAATGTACAAATATAAAGGGGGGGGGGGGGGGGGGGATAGGGATTGAAATATGTAAAGTTGAGGAAAGATAAAGAGTGAGGTAGAGATAGGTTATCGTAGAGGGAAGTATGGCTAGGGGAGTTGCCAGAAACTAGGCAAGGCCTGGTATGATGAGGGGTGTTTCAGGTCAAAAAGTATGGCATTATGCTGTCTGATTCGGGTAATGTTGCGGGTTAGTGGTCTACTGTCTATTATGAAATATATATTAGTAAAATGCATAACCAAACAAAAATATATATAAAGGAGATAACTTTTCGCCAGATTTCTATTTAAGTACAAGCGACAAAAATCAAGAAAATATATATTTTCTTTAAATTAAATGATTAGTAACTTTCTTATTTACTGATTGATTATCTTCAAAAACAATAGGATTCTTCTTCTAGCTAACACTAACTTACTTTCCAAATTTCAATACAATCGACCTTTTCTTTCTTAAGTTATCGTGCTTACAAAAAACGTGACGGACGGACGGATGGACAGACAGACGGACATTTCGAAAGCTGTTCAGAATTCGTTCAGAAAATCACACAATTTTTGCCAATGAAAATTATTTCACCAAAAATGTTTCCGCTCACAAATAAAAAATGAACAAATTTTTCACGCACCGATTTTTGCCAAAATAAACGGCAGGGGAGCACGCGCGCATATCATAAATTACTATTATTTAATAAAAAACGAATACCAAAAGAAACGACAGGAGGGGCACGTGCCCCTTAGATAAATAAGGAGCCTGGGGGGTAAGCATGGGATAGCGGCCCCAATGGAAATTGAAAGCGGCATTTTCTCTGTAGGACGACCGGGAGTTATCAGTATGGTCTAGCAATTTCGCATCTTGCTGAGATGATGAATGATGATGGAACAATAAATATGCAGTTTTTAAAAGCGCAATATAATGTTTTAAAACTAAGGTCCAGGCACATAAAAATAAAATGATATTGGTGTTTTATAGAATACGTGCCTGACACAAACGGATGCGAAGGGAAGAGTAGATATTTTTGCGAGATCTGACCTGACCGGCCCTATTTTACCACCCTTCCATCCTTACAAAAACTTAAAAAAGAAACATAAGTTTTAGTATATAATTAAGGGGATTCATGATAAAGATTTCATTGAAGCTTATTACCTAATATCGATTTCATAATTTTGAACGACTTTGTTGAAGGCGGTTCAATTCTTTTTTCAAATTTTTTTAAGTAGGACTAAACATTTTACAAGTTTGTCCAACTATCAACTATCTATCAAAGTTATAGCGCATCTCCTCAATAACCGTTCACCATTCAGTTATTCATGCCTTTTATAGTATTTCGTCCACTAGAATGCGATGAAATATAGAACACGACATAACACACAACTTTATACAACCATATTATACAATGTAATACAAAAGAAATAAAAAGAAAAATGGTGATCAATATGAAAAGGCTCTTAAACTTTAACGATTTAGTTTTGCTGCTGCCATGTAGATAGACACTTCAATCCGTAAGGCTGGATATTTCATTTTTTATTGCAAATAAAATACATTCGATTTTAAGTTTTATCGAATTATTCAATAGATATGATAGATAAGCTTCATTGAGTAGGAAGATACAATATTTCAAATAGTAATAAATATTTCTACATTGTATTTTTATTTGACTAGCATGACGTAAGCGTGTCCTAAAGTTTTGTATATTCATACAATATAAATAAACGTAAAGAGAAAGAGAAACATTATTTTCTTTAAAGAGTGATTAGATTATACCTCCGATTAAAGAACTTATATCTAGATACATAATTGTACTGATTTATATGTTGCTGAGATAGTTACAATCTAAGGCACTTCTTCCCATAAGTTCTTGATTGGCTAGTCGATCTATTCGCGACCGATTCGGGCACGACCGGTTCAGTTCAATTATCATAATCTCAGTTTGACACTTTTGACAGTATCCGCCATTAATGTTAATAAGTGTTTTTCGATCAAAATGTGGTGAAGAAGTCTTTTTATTTTAAGTTGTGATTAGCTTAATACCTAAATAATATTCTCTATTTATATTTACATAGTTTAGTGACAATATATTTAGTGCAAAGTGCTGTGCCGTTTGCAGAAAGCAGTTTAGAAAAGAAGAAAATCGATCGTTCCATAGTCGTAACATGATGAAGTTCAGTTTACAGTTATAAAGTGAATACCAATTAAATTTTAATATCCTTTCAATACATATTTATCTTACTGTATTATCTTACTGTAATATCGTATGCCTACATCACGTTGTATAAAGAGCCGGTAATGCAGGAATTGCAATAATTCATTTTAATGAAAATATATTTACCATTCTACACATTTTCTACACACACAACGCCACTGTTGCCTATGGGATGTGATGCTCATCTATCCATTTTAATGGACATATAATGTAACTATGTTAGGAGCAAACAAGGTATATAGTGAAAAGATAGCCTGTTATGTATCTAGATATAAGCTCTTTAATCGGAGGATTATACAAATTCGATTTGCCAAGTATTGTTAATTTATTTACAGAATTTGAAAACTTTGCCCTTCACTCAATAAAGAAAATCGTGTTTCTCTAATACTTCTATTAATCAAACATTTCTTGAATTTGGCCAAGGAGGGAGAAATGGCTATCACCAATTCACTTTTATATTGATAGTTAACACGCAATTCGGCGTGTGCTACAAATCTGGCATGGCAGAGTAGTTAGGCATGGAAATAAGGTATATATGTATAAGTTGAGAGTTGTAGATGATACCACCTTAGTTGTAAAAAGTGAAGGTGAACTCATACACCCAATTTGATCTGCTCAAACCCATTAGGAACAAAGCGAGTGCGAAGTAGTAAACACGAGAGCATACTATGGAGCACTTGTTGACTATACCAGTAACTGCGAATATGAAGTATGACGGAAAATCTCAACTTGGTGAGAAAAATTTGGTTATAGTTATATCACCAAGTGCACAAAGATCACACTGGTAGTTTTCTTCATATTCTTGCACCGCAGAGATATGAACCCTTTGGAAGGTAGACAGATGGGTATTGACGCTTTGGAGATTTGAGTTTGGAGACGTATAAACTTCTTGGAGGGCCCCTTGCACCAAAAGCTCGATTATCCAAGAAGTACTTCCCCAAAAATACCTGTCTAGTATTACATTTATTCGAATTTTGTTATTTTTAGACTACATCAACTGCAGAGACGAAATTATAGAATGGTTAATGCTTCTGGGAAAATTAGATGGCAAGGATTAAAGAGCCACGCCCTCAAAAACGCTTGCTTCAATTCCTTAGGGAGTGAGGGGAAAATTTTTAAGATGTCAAACAAATTTTGTGCTGGATCGACTTAGAAATAATGGAAGAAGAACGGTTGGAAAACAGGGAATAAGACAGAAATCTTATTTTCAGTCTTAGTAGAAACTAAATTTTTTAACGGCAGGACAGAGCCACCTTGTAGGTATAGATAATTAGGAAAAAAATCACTCCTAAAACTTTTGGCATATGTGCGGTCTTCATAGACCTAAACGGGGTTTTCGAGACAATTGTTCGATATACGCTAATTTTAAAACTAAATAGGTATGCAATTTCTGCCACAAATTTAATGTGACTGAAAAGTTATTTATAGTTTAGAAGCCAAAAATCAAAATATTAATATCCTGAAAACCACAATAACAACAGTTCCGCAAGGAAGCGTACTTGATGCCATGGTATCCATTATTTATATTAATGATATAAATAAATTTTAATCGATTGTTAAATACATCTCCTTGCAGATGATACTGTTCTATTTTACTCACCAAGGTTATGAAATTTTGTTACAACTGTTAATGAAAATTTTAAGAGATTTACTGATTTTAATGCAGGTAGGCTAACAATAAATGAAACAATATTAAAGTGTATGTTTGTAGGATCCCTTTGGGCATATAAATTTTTTTGTAATTTATAAATAAATGTCAACATTGACAATACGCAATTGGATTGAAATTAAATACCTGGGTGGCACCTAAAAAAAAGAAAAACATTGGAGCTGAAAGTGAATCAAATTTTGAGAAGCAAATAATAGAGCTACTAAATTGAGGATGAATTTCGTTTTTTTTTTAAATTTTTATAGAATTAATAGTTTCGGAGATCTGGAAGTATAACAATGGTGATGTCTGAAAGTTTATAAGTTGTAGTATTTAGTTCAAATGTTAAATATCTCAGAAACTATGACACTTACATTAAAAAAGCTAATAAAGAAAATGAAAGACCATTAATTAGGCTTTCAAATGATTTTTTCACTATTTATATAGCATAAAAAATAAAAAGTTATGGTAGAAACAATGTTTCTTCACATTTTTTTTTTAATAAAAACCTCGCCATTTTGTTAATGTGAGTAGTCAGTAATAAAAAAAATATATTCTCATATACAATTTTTCATCAATATATAATATGTCCTAGACACTTAAATTTTTTCGTCCGTTTACAACGTTTGCTTTAGAAAAAAAAAAAATGAATTTTGGATTTTAGAAAAAACGTAACATTTTTGTTTCTTTGCAAATATCTCATTAAATATTAGTTTTAACGAAAAAACTAGTGAATATCAAAAGTAAAGCTTATAAACTGAAAATAAGTTTGTTCTATTTTATATATTAATATCACACGTTTCAAAAATAAATCAGTAATACTTTTTCAAATATTGAATATCTAAATTTAGAGGTGATTTTCACCCCTTGAGGGTAGAAGCAAGTGTCCGGACGACAACTGAAGACGATACATTTATGTCCATGAAGTTCGCGTCGTGAGGATATTCGACGGAAAAAAATTAAATTTGTATGAAATGCAATCCGTGGCTCACGAAAAAGCATAATTTGTTGGTCCGGCACCACTTTGAGGCTCGGACGACACCCCCAGGGGTGAAATATAAAAATCCATTTGTTTAAATAAACGGGCGTTTAGACGGGTTAGTTTTTAAATGGAATCGATTTTATTCCATTCTCTTAGGCCCACGCCACTTTTTTCACCCTGACTCGTCCCTCGGAAGACACCCCCAGTGCCGATTTACGAGGGTGAAAACCGAGAAAATCGCTGTATTTCCTTATATTCGAACAAATGGGCGCTTAGACGGGTTACTTTTCGAATGGAATCGATTCCATTCCATTCTCTTAACCCCCGCCACTATTTTCACCCTGGCTCTTCCCTTTGAAGACACCCCCCAATGCTGATTTAAGGGAGTGAAAACCAAGAAAATGTTCTATGTCAGCAAACGGGCGCTTAGACGGGTTACTTTTCGAATGGAATCGATTCTATTCCATTCTCTTAACCCCCGCTCCTATTTTCACCCTGACTCGCCCTCGGAAGACACCCCCAGTACCGATTTAAGGAGGTTAAAACCGAGAAAATCGGTGTATTCCCTTATATTCGAATAAACGGGCGCTTAGACGGGTAACTTTTCGAATGGAATCGATTCCATTCGAAAAGTAACCCGTCTAAGCGCCCGTTTGTTGACATAGAACATCTTCTTGGTGTTCACTCCATTAAATCAGAACTTATGGTGTCTTCCGAGGGACGAGTCAGGGAGAAAGTAGTGGCGGGGGTTAAGAGAATGGAATGGAATAGATTCCATTCAAAAAGTAACCCGTCTAAGCGCCCGTTTGTTCGAATAGATGAGAAAACAGCGATTTTCTTGGTTTTCACCCCCTTAAATCGGCACTGGGAGTGTCTTCCGAGGGACGAGTCAGAGTGAAAATAATGGCGGGGGGTTAAGAGAATGGAATGGAATCGATTCCATTTGAAAAGAAACCCGCCCAAGCGCCCGTTTGTTCGAATATAGGGGAATACAGCGATTTTATCGATTTTCACCTCCTTAAATCGGCACTGCGGGTGTCTTCCGAGGGACGAGTCAGAGTGAAAATAATGGCGAGGGGTTAAGAGAATGGAATGGAATCGATTCCATTCGAGAAATAACCCGTCTAAACGCCCATTTTTTCGAATATAAGGGAATACAGTGATTTTCTCGGTTTTAACCCCCTTAAATCGGCACTGAAGGTGTCTTCCGAGGGACGAGTCAGGATGAAAATAGGAGCGGGAGGTTAAAATAACGGAATAGTATCGATTCCATTCGAAAAGTAACCCGTCTAAGCGCCCGTTTGTTCGAATATAAGGGAATACAGCGATTTTCTCGGTTTTAACCCCCCTTAAATCGGCATTGGGAGTGTCTTCCGAAGGACGAGTAAGGATGAAAATAATGGCGGGGAGTTAAGAGAATGGAATCGAATCGATTCCATTCGAAAACCCGTCTAAGCGCCCGTTTGTTCGAATATAAGAGAATACAGCGATTTTTTCGGTTTTCACCCTTTTAAATCGGTACTGGGGGTATCTTCCGAGGGACGAGTCAGGGTGAAAAAAGTGGCGGGGATCTAAGAGAATGGGATAAAATCGATTCAATTTAAAAAGTAACCCGTCTAAACGCCCGTTTGTTTAAACAAATAGATTTTTATATTTCACCCCAAGGGGGTGTCGTCCGAGCCTCCAAGGGGTGCCGGACCAACAAATTATGCTTTTTCGTGAGCCACGGATTGCATTTCATATAAATTTAAATTCTTTTTTTTTTCGTCGAATATCCCCGCGACGCGAACTTCACGGACATATACATTTTATTACAAAAATAACCATAAAGAGAAATTTTACATATTTCTGACCTCTGGGTACTGTGATATTAGAAGTAAATCGATAAAATTTTAAAAAATTTTTATTGTCCAAATAGGCTTAAAATGTCATGAAACGTCGAGATTTTAAGTTTGAGCGAAAAAAATTTTCTGTCTGTCTGTCGGTCTGTCAGTCGGTCTGTCTGTCGGTCTGTCTGTCGGTCTGTCTGTCTGTCTGTAACTTTTTTTGTGCGCACGTTTACTCTGGAACCGTTTAAGATATTGACTTGAAATTTGGTACACATATGTACTTTAACGAGATCTAGAACTAGATTATATTTTCATCTTGTTCCGTCGAAGGGTTGGAGTGTAAATTGGGGTAAATTTGGGGTAAATGGGTAAATCAAGCAGGTAAGAGTCCACGAAATTGGTATTTAGTATATACAAAAGAAGCTAAGGTCTCAAAAAAAAATTTGGCATTAGCCACCCCCATTACCACCCCCACCCCCTTATTAAAGGGGATGAAAAAAAATTGTGATTAAGTGTATGTACAGGGACCAGAAACCTCAAAATATTTTTTTACTTCATCCACCCCCCACTACCCTATCACCACCCCCTCCCCACTACCGATGTGGGGTATCGTTTTATGGGTTTTTGGGGTAGAGGATTTCAAATATTATATTATTAAAGTTCCATAAACAATTATTTTCACATACAAAGTTTTTTCGTTGTGAGTGACTTGGATAGAGAATCTGGATGTGGAAGTAGTGATTCCTTGGGCAGCGGTTTTATATTGAGGTACTTTTGTTACAAAAAAAAAAATTAAAAAAAACTGAATGCGCTCTTTTATCAAAATGAACAGCTTGGAATATGGATTTTTAGATGTTATTTACGAGGGTATTAGGAAAAGCGTCCAGCCAAAGTATATTTTGAGTATCCACAACCTAAAACCGTCTAATATGTGGTAATACAATCACTGCTTACCTATGGTATTATTGGCTGGGCTGGAGCATACTCAAATGTAATAAAACCTCTGGAAATCATACAAAAAGAATACTCAAAATCATTTTTAACTTTCCGGCAAGGTTTTCAACTGAGGAGCTACATAATACAAGACACAAAACACAAAAAAATCTATTATTACCCAAAAAAAGTAAGACCATTGGACAGAGAGTATACCATTACATTGTCATAAAAGTGTACAATCTTCTACCACTCGAATTAAAGCAAGTAGGACATAAAAAATCCTCAAAAATAAAACATCGCCAGTGGTTAATTGAAAATAAACCTACGCTTTTATGAAAGCTCATTATTAGATCCGCTTTTCTTCTTTTTACATTTTTCTTCTATAGTGCTAAATATACATTTGACAGAATCGTTGTTATTTCTTTATACATATTTACATTCTTTATGTATATGTTTATATATTTTGTTTTTTCCCTTTTCATAAAATATGTGTACGTATAATGTATATAATATTTTATAATATTTAAGTACCACTTTAGTTACCTATTATTATTTGATTTTCTTATTATTTTAGTATTTTATACATTTAAAATAGCAATAGTGTTAAAAAAATATATTACTGCTTAGGAATTCGGAACCTTCAGTCAAGTTTTTTCGAAAACTTAAGGAAGTCTCGGACACCTACTTTTAGTAACTATTATAGTCTGCCACTATTCTGAATATTTGTTTACACTGTTGTCTAATTAATATATGCATATGTACTATGTAAATTAATGTAAATAAATATTATTATTATTATTTTCAGCTTATTATGAATTATTTCCGTCAAAATTACTTCCCCGCCTCAACTTGTCGTTTAAAATCACAGCAAATTTACCAAAAGTTATATTTTTTAAAATAAAGGTATTAATTTAAATACCAAGCCGTTTAAAAATTTTATGACAAACCCTTGGAATTTACCTCCCATACATGATTACATTTTATACCTCTCAGTCCTATTAAAAACCGCTCTTATCAAATATACACAATCTGTCATATTTTCATCTTGTAATCGTCAGCGTTACAACTTCTCTATCATAAGACTTATGAATTTTATTTCTAAAATTGGATATGAATTATATTTGATCGATACGTTTTAGCACACTCGAGGGAAACACAAATCACGCCTAAAAATATACAGAAAGTTTGAGATCTGAACAGTCTAATAAAAAATATATGAGGTCTAACTTTCTGAACTTGTTATTTATGCGTTAGAAATTGCAGGAATTTATCTCCATTTATGTTCGTAATGTAATATGAAACGAAATGTACGATTTTTTGTAACATAAAAATGATGGAGCTGTAAACATTATTTTTGTGCTGAAGTACCTATTCAAGAAGTAAGATGATAAAATTTAAAATAAATATCACAGGCGAACATTAAAGAGGATACATATATAACTGTTTTTTATTCCCAAAATATAATACAGGGTGTTATGCAGGAGCTGATGGAGAATGCGTCATTTAGAACCCATTTAGCCATACTCACCTTAGTACAAAGTTTTACGGATTTCGTGATATTCGAAAATTTGAGTTTTATGGACAAATCCATCCATAATTATGCCCTAATTACGCAATGATGGAAGGTGTTATTTTCATTTCTTTAGTTTATTCTTTTGTAGATTATTTAAGGTTCGTAAGGTATTTAAGGGGGTCGTTTGTCTCTGAGCTGGCCTGTCTTCACCTCGACCTAAAAGGTCTTTTGAGGCATGGGGCCCGGCCCCCCTAAGCCGTCTTCCATGAACCAAAAAATAAAGAAGCATAATCACTATTAGTACAAATAGTCCCTTCAAATCAAGAGACATTTAAGAAAATTTTCCCACAGTTATGAGGCCTGTAAAAAGTGAAGTATTTGGGTTGTTTAAACATGATGAAACAGTTCTAAAAAAGGGTGGTTTTCGAGAAATATATACATATATATATGAATTTTAGCGTTTTTTTGTCTTTTTCTCTATTTTGAGGAAAAACTATGCATTTTGGTGAAAAATATCAAGAGAGCATAGTAGTAGAGCATAAAATTTTCTATAAATTTCATCTCTACCTATTTTTTCGAATTCCGCTTAGTTTCGCCGCTAGAGGCGAAAGAAATAAATATGCATATAGATTTTTGCGCCTTTTTTTAGATTTTGAGCCAAAATTATGCATTTTTATGAAAAATTAGATGAGATCAAAGTTGTAGAACATAAAATACACTATCTTTAGGTGTTTTCTAGATTTTTTTTTTTCATAAAAATATATATTTTATGTTCTACAACGTGAGATCAAATCTCACGTAATTTTTCATAAAAATGCATAATTTTAGCTCAAAATCTAAAAAAAGGCGCAAAAGTCCATATGTATATTTATTTCTTTCGAGTCCTCTAGCGGCGAAACTAAGCGGAATTAGAAAAAAAATGGTAGAGACACAATTTATAGGAAATTTTATGCTCTACAACTTTGCTCTCTTGATATTTTTCACCAAAATGCAGTTTTTCCTTAAAATAGAGAAAAAGACAAAAAAAACGCTAAAATTCATATATAAGTATATATTTCTCAAAAACCACCCTTTTTTAGAACTGCGGGGGGTGAAAATTATGATTAGATAACCAATACTTCTAGCAAAATGGCCATATTATCTAGTAGAGCAGTCTATACACATCCATTTTCAATCATTTTCTGAAAAGTTTTCCTCAACCTCTGGGGAGGCCGGTGCTATTGCCCCCCCCCCCCAGATAAATTTTCTGGCTGCGCCACTGGACTTACCCTACAAATAGTTGTTGCCCAGGATTCCAAGACTTTCTGCAAAGCTTGTGATTTTCCTGGGAGCTAATTTCCCTATGTCTTCAGGCGTTAATTCCGCCTGTTCTAGGTACTTTAGCCTAATGCGGATTAGTACCTTGCATTCACAAAGTATATGTTCCGCAGTCTCAGTTGCAGCTTCATATTATCTGCATTTGTCATCTTCTGCCATGCTCATGTTTTTGAGATGATATCTCAAGGGGCAATAGCCAGTTAGGAGGCCTGTGATCAGCCTTAGGTCGGACTTTTCAAGTTGAGGAGCCTTGTGGCATTCTTTGTTGAATAGGTTATAAACCTTTCCGCTTGTCTTTGTCAGGGAGTATTCCTCCAGTGGGACTTCTTTTGTTCCTTTTCCCATTTTTGTACCTCCTCCGTATGTATCCCTTAGATAAGCCACAAAACGGTTCGGGTCCAAGAAATGGGGCTTCAGCCCCTTTTCTTGCGAGGCTATCAGCGAATTCGTTGCCTTCTATCCCCTCATGCCCTGGCACCCACATCAAGGTAACCTTGTTGTTTTTTGTCAGTTGCTTCGGGGATTGTCTGCATCCCCAGGTAATTTTAGACTCGGAAAGTATAGGACCTGAGAGTCTTTAGTGCTGCCTGGCTATCTTAAAGTATATAGATTTTTGCCCTTCGAGTGTCTCTATTTAGGCATTCCTGGGCGCACTGATCTGACATAAATGTCTGCCTGGAAGATGGGTGTTACCAAGGGCTTTAGATGCAAATGAAGAAGAAGTAAGTCCATAATTGCCTCCATACCTCCTGTGGGACAGGAGCGCATTGCTCCTGTAGTCCCTAAACAAGAAAGGCGTTGCAGTTTCTACAACTTTCCTTGTGCTAATTTTTCTTCTGTTTTTGGCCACCATATACCTGATGCGTAGGTTACCATGGGTCTGACAACCGAAAGGTAGGAACAATATATCATTTTTGGCTTCAGACCCTAAGTCTTACCAAACAGCCTACGGCACGTTCAAATAGCGATGGTTGCTTTGGTAAGTGTCCCTTATAGGTGCGAGTTCCAGATAAGTTTTTGGTTCAGGATTACTCTTAGATACTTGACTTCACTGAAAAAATTCAGTACTGTTCTATTTGGCATAGGAGCTCTCAAATTTAGTTTTCCCCTTTTGGTTAATCGAACAATAACTGTTTTGCTCGGATTGACACTAAGGCCCTCTGACGAGCACCATTTAGATATTATGTCTTAGACGATTTGCATGTCGTTTGAGATCATAACCTCATGCCTCTCACATGACCAGGTCATCGGCGTAGCCCTGAACGTTGAAGCCATAATAACTCAGCTGATGGAGGAGATCGTCGACCACCAGTTTGTTCTCTTGCTCTATTGTGTCTTTCTTCTGTTCGATACGCTAACGATTATCGATTATCTAATGCACACCTAAGGTGTTCAAATACATTTCCAAAACTTCTGCAATTCGTGTTCTTTCGAACGGTACACACCACACGAAGGTACCGTGAAATTTTATTAAATTGCCATTCAAGGACGAATCACAGAAACAAATCAGAAAATCTAATCCAGTAGTAAAATACTCTGCTAGTGCTTTTATCGCTCGCTTCCAAGCAAATTACTCGAGTATTTGGGGCTCAGGAAATCGGGAGTTAATATGGGACATCAACCAGAAGTCGCCGAACAAATTTTGCAAGCTTCTGCTTGCTACTTTTCTAAGTAGCTGAGGGCCTGAATTTGTTGACACGGAAAGTTTGGTCTGTCATTTACAACGAAAAGAAACATTATTTCCATTATACTCAAGTGCAAGGTTTCGAAAAGCGAGATCCGTTTTTTATTAAACTCCGATATTGAAGATGTAAGCTTCCTTAGAAGTACTTTACGGACTTACAAGAGAAGGTATTACTAATGTTCATAACCTCCATTACTGGACAGATAAAAAAATAAACCAGTATATGAGAAAATAAACCTTGTTCCACAGAAAGTTTTCAGTGAATGTATAGACAGGTGTCACTGGCAGTAGTTTAATTGGCCTAAATTTTCTGGCATAAAATCTAAATGGCCCTAATTATTTAGAATTCTTTCGAAATGAAATGCCAGATTTGCTTCGAGATGTCACAATTTTAGAGGCTGATCAACTTATCCCTTTCCAACATGATGTTTGCCCAGCGCATTTCTACTTATTGTTAGAGAATATTAAAACGATACATTCCCCGATAGCTGGATCGACAGAAGTGAACCAATACCATGGCCCGCTGGATCCCCAGACATAATACCACTGGACTATCACGTTTGGGAACGTGCTAAAGATCTTGTCTATAGTGAAGAGAGAAAAACCCAAAATCATTTGGTCAGAAAAATCAATGAAGCCTTCGACCAAATGATTAAAGAAATGACTCGACTCTCGGAACTCCAAGAAATGTCGTTGCCACCTTCGACTAGAAAGGATTCGGCCTTAGAGGCGTTCAGGCATAATCCTACGAATGGCAGCTTCGCACCACGCCCGCTCGAGCGAGTGCGTGAGCCAAATGTCCGAACCTGCGGTTCCTCTCGTACTGAGCAGGATTACTATCGCAACGACGAATCATCAGTAGGGTAGAATTAACCTGTCTCACGATGGTCTAAACCCAGCTCACATTCCCTATTTTCCTATTACAATAGAGATAAGACGTAGGGCCAGTGCATGTATAAGAAATCTCATTTCGAACATTGGGGATACTAAAATTATTAGTAATGTAAATTTCGTTTCATTTGTGTTTCAGAGTCATAAATTAGGTGAGTGATTTGTTACTATGGATCGTCTTTGTATTGCAATTCAAAGAATTTTCATGGTACCTTCGTGATCTGAACACCTTAGGTAACTGTGTTTTTTTCATAAACTTTCCTAAAAAAACATAACTTGCCATAACACTAACACTTTTTGCGAAATCAAAATGGCATTATAAATCTTTACTTTATCTTTGGATAATCGTTAACGTATTTAACAGAAAAACACACATTAGAGCAATACAACAAACTTAAAGAATGAAGACAACACAGGTAAATGTGGCCAAACATGTTCTATATGACGTATTCTATCAGATTCTAAAAAAATTCTATAGAAATGCATAACACCTTGTGTAAACTACAAAAGTATATAATTACAATAAGTGAATAGACATTTCATTTATTTTCCATTCTAGTATCAAAACCGCTCATATTAAAACTGCGTGATTTTCTAATCACAATTTTTTATTGATTATATTATGTCCATATCGCAGACCAATAAAATGAGAGCCTGACTGCTAGTTGTAGAGGCATTTGGCAGTGGTGGGGTTTTAATGCAGCAAAATGAAATTTTTTATTAGAGAATCACGTAGTTAAAATGTCTTCGTCCACAATAATAGAGTTGAAAATTCGTATTTATTTATTTATTTACTTTTAATTATGTTCATTAATTCTGCCAGGTATAAATTTATGATTAAATTCCTATGGCTGAAGTGGCACTCAGCAATTTCTCCGAATGTAGAGTTGCATAGTTGCAAAAAGATGGAACGGTGAGTGAATAGCGACTAGACGTGATAGTTAGAGCAACATTACTTTTAAAAGATCCAATGCTGTCCGCTCTACATTACATAATTACCACTTTATAAGATATACCGCTTTGTGTGAATAAAAAATTCAATACGATATCGTTGGATAATTTTATTTTATTTTCAGTTAACTCCCAGTCTGACATTAAAGAGATTGAAAGTTCAAAGCAGTAAGACGTAGGGTAATTTTTTTTTAAAAATAAGTGGTTCCATTTCGAAAACATTGATTCATTCTCTTAGGCGTTATGTCAATGTAAATAATTAATATCGACTTGAAAAACCCCTCGAATTTGAAGCCAAATATAGTTCAAATTGTCAGGAGAAAAATGTCCTACTGCTCTACCAATCATATACTAGATATGTTCGATCGGAGACAGATCGAGTGACAGTGCCGGTTATGGAAACACCAATACATTAGCTACTTATAGTAATATTGCTGTAATAATATCGTTACCGTATGAGGAAAGGCATTTACTTGTTGGAGAACTGGAGGCCGTGCGCCTAGCAGGCAACCGCGACAGATGGAGCTATGTTGTCAGACATGACATACAGTAAAGGAAGATCAAGAAGTAGACAGAGCAATGCAACGGGTTGCAACATGTCTCTCAGTTAACCTCCAGCATCCAAGTTATCCGGAATGAAGGTAAACGGTATAGCCAGAGCTTATCCCACTACAGACCATCACACCTCGGATAAAAGGCTTTCTGGCGTTCAACAGCGAATTCCAATTATTGAATTTCTCCACGTCAGTGTCTCGTTCTTCTACCTTTATCATGGGTGCACAAACAAAATCAAGACTCATCACTAATATATGATTTGAAACGTGATAATTCGAGAAAATCTCGTACAGTGATTCTTTCACGATTATAACACTTTTCTTCGGTAAGCGAAGAAATTAAAAGTAGAACAAAAACTAGGAAACACTTTAGTTTTTGGTTCAAATTTTAATCGCTTCTTGAAACAAAACTTACAGCGAAAATTCTCAAAGAATATTTGTTGTGAGTCTATTCAAACCAGTATATTTCTCTTCTGTGTCGATTCAGTGCAATAAGTTTCTATTAGCAGAAGTTAAATTATATTATAAGAAACTTTTAGTTCTCAACTGTTTAAAGTTGAAAAGGAAATTTGTCTGAAAATGCTTATGAATTGTTACCGATTTTGTTTACGTAACAGTTTTAAAAATATTCTTGAATATTATTCTTCTAAACGAAGAAGCTAAAAACTTTTAACTTTAACTTACATATTTTCAAGTTTTAAATTGTTTTGATGAACTCAAAATATGGTTTTTATTACACTTTTAAGTCTTACTTTTCTCTTATGTCCTCGAGGTTTACCAATAAAAATATTTTTTATAAATAATAAAAATGTATATATTGTGTGTAATACGAACTTGGTATACCCCAAATATTTTCTTTATTTTTCTGATAAATTATGGAAACTTGTTACATCGTCTGTAATTGATAGACGTTACTTTTAACATAAAAATTAATTTTCTTCTACTTCCGGTTTCAGCGGAAGTGGCACCAATTTTTTATTTTAAGACAGAACACCTTACATTTCTGGATTCTGCATGATTTTCTGGATAGATAGATAGATGGCGTTTATTTAACCACATTATATGCATGTTTATACATTTGTAGCAAGTCAATAAAACAAAAACCCACGACATCGGGGAGGCCGTAAACTCTTGAGTTTGGTGAGTCTCCATAATATGATGGTTCTGGATGGAGCCTGTAAGGTCATCAGGAGTTCGGATCTCCTCCTCTGCATGGTCCAAGCCCACGAAATACAGGGGGGTAGGAGCCTTTTTGTTTATGGCAGCACGTAGGGCTGCCGCGCGCCGTTGATCTTGGTCTGGTCTTCGACACTGAGCCGGTTAATCACGACTCTGTCATCGATTTGCTCGGCAAATATTCCAAGTCAAAGGTGCAGAAATTAAGAGAGCTGCCGCGCGCCGATGAACTTGGTCTGGTCTTCGACACTGAGCCAGTTAATCACGACTCTGTCACCGATTTGCTCGGCAAATACCCCAAGTCAAAGGTGCAGAAATTAATCCATTTCTGCAACTACATTCAAATAAGCTATTGCAAGGAGTCTTCTATAAACATATAAAAAGCTTATCCGAAAGGCTGACCTTTGCTTTCTTAAGGTCATCCGGGCTGAAGTCTGAGGCCCAGGGATTCATAATGGCGTGCCAGGATGATGTATTCAACACACTCGTCTATCGAACTCGTCTTATGGGTATAGAGGTCCCTGATGTCAGCTGCAGGGCCTGCCATGGGGCGCCGGAGACATTAATGCATTTGCTGTCGGCTTGCCCAGCATATGCAATCTCGTCATATATCCAGAGGCACGACGCAGCATTACGAGTGGTTTATTATCACTTAAGGCATTCGTATGGACTGGATAGTCTTACGCTTCGGGTGATGTTGACTCCGTTGTGGGAAAAGAGAAGTGTCTAATTTAGTGGATCTACTCGTTTCCCACCGTCAGGCAAATACAAGCCAATAAGCCTGACATAGTCCTTCTCGACCACCAGCTCAAGACAATGTTTGTCGTGCAGGAGAATAACGTCTTGAAGGAGGAGGAAAGTCGGAAGAAATATCGTGATTTGCTTTTCGAGCTCCGCAGGCTCCACCCCGACCATACTGTTAGGCTAATGATGCTGATCATAGGAGCCATCGGTGGAACGAGACACTGCTTTCGGAGCTAAAGGTCATGTCTGCATGCCGAAACTCGGCAGAAAACTTAGCCGGCAGAAGTCCATTATCCTCGGTTTAATATCTCGTGAAGGGGAACAGCTAGGATTTTCTGGTTTGCATTTCTTTACACTACAGATATGCTGAAAACATTCTGTGAAATTCGTTTTTGGATCCATTATGGTCAAACTTTCTGCAGCTTGAAGACCACTGTGTTTTCCATCTTTCTTTATGTCTCAGAGACATGGACCTTTAGGAAAACAAACATCTTCTTCTTATTCACAACGTTTAGGCAGACTTGTTGTGATTCATGGACTACTCTAACAAACATTCAACGTATTAAAACCTTCGAGGTATAGGTCTGGGGACGTTTGTTACAATTTCCTTTAATTTCGTGAACAGATTCTCCAAGAAATACGTCCCCAAAGACGACTCGCCAGCAGCATATTTTCCCGAATCCTGCTAATTTTTAACTACATCTACTGAAGAGATGACAGTATAGACAGGTAAGAGGCAAAGAATATGCCCTCCAAAACCTTTAGGTGATGTCACCAACTTGGTGATGGAAAGAGCTCTTGTTAAGCCGTGTATTTAACATGCAACTGCGATAGATGACGTCATGCTGTTCGACCTGTCACACAGTAGAAGAAGAAAACTATTACGTCAAGACTAATTAATTATTTGCTGTATTGCAAATATCTGTGTTTTAAATTTCAAGTATTATCAGTTATTTAAATTTATAAAGTAGTAGAAAAGGCCACCTGTTGAACATTAACACCTTAAAATTGAATTAATTTTAAGAGAAAATATAATACCAAACCGTTCAGCAAAATATTTCTGATATTATATAAAATATATATTTAGATTAAATATCAATTTTAATAAAAAACATAACTCAAGAGAAACAAACAGAGAAGTATTCAAAAAATGCCTCAAGGCAAAAGAAAGTAAGTATGAATATTATTCTTTTATTATTAAAAAAAATATACATCAAAATATAAGAAATAAAATATGATGTTCCATCAAAAAAGAGAATAAAGAAAATATTTAACTCTTATACTACAGTGTGTCCCCGGATTGGAGTTGAGATGAGGAAAAACATCTCTATTGTTGATTTTACGACGAAAAGTAATTCTTTATAAAAAATTCTGCTTGTCGAAAAAATGAATTTACCATATAAAAATATTAGATCAGATGTACCGGGTGTTAATCAATTAAGTAAACATCAAAATGCCTCAAGAGAGAAGTGCCTTTATTTATTATTTTGGACAAAATGTTTATAAAACAAAGTTGTTTATAATCCAAAATAAGGCCTAAATGCAAATTATGAAGTCTAAATTTTGACTTTTATGTTTTTATTGTGTTTATCTTTTTACGTTGAATTTATTAATATGAATAAGAATTCAAATTAAGAAACAGAGTGTGCTGTCGATAATATTGAACTGGCAAACGTCATTGTGACATTGTGTAGAATATTACTATCTTACATCTGCATTTATTAGTGTTCTGTTAAACAAGAAAGAATTTATTTGATCAAATGTTATGGGATTGGAGACGTCTCTTATCGATATGCAATTAACCTTTTTCGCCAAAAGTTCCCTAACATAGCGGTATCGCGCCAATCACTTGTAAAAAAATTCAATCCTGTATTGGATGTCAAGAAACCTAAGAAAAAGTACAATGAAAACGATGCGGCAACACTTTTGGCAATAAATTCAGTAATAAAAAACCCGAAATTATATTTACGGAAATGCTCACAAAGACTGGAAGTAAGTAAAAGTCATTTACAGAGAATTTATATGGAAAAATAAGTTGGACCGTTTAATCCAAGGTTCAGACATACACTTGAAAATGGAGATGAAGAGAAGCGATTGGATTTTTGTTTATAGGTCGGTGAGAATTACTTCGTAGATAGAAGTTTTCACAGAATGTATTTTTTACTGACGAAGCAACATTTTGTACCAATGGCCACGTTTCATCATAAAACAGTCGTTATTGGGCTTTTGAAAATCCAAACAATGTCATTCACAAACGAAGTCAACGTTATAAAAAAGTGAATGTATGGTGTGGGATTTTTTATGATCGAATCGTTGGTCCATATTTCTTAGAAGAAAATTTAAATCAGCATGTTTATTTGGACCTTTTGGAAAACTTTGTATTGTCATTTATATACCCTCTGCAACCGGAAGTAATGCGTAACATTTTTTGGCAGCACGACGGTTGTCCAGCTCATTCCTCAGTTTTTGTACGGCGCGGCAGTGGTTGACAGATCACTTCGGAGCCAGATGGATGGGAAGATATGCTCCAATTAATTTTTCTGCAAGATCACCAGACCTTACACCAATGGATTTTTTCTGGGGAGTTTTAAAACAGAAAGTTTATGTGGATGACCTGCCGCATGATTGAGAAACACTAAAAGCACGAATACAAGACGCGGAGAATGTACCCTCAACCATTCGTAAGGTCTGTGGTGAATTTATTAAAAGGATGGAGAAATGTGTTGAGGTTGGAGGAGGCTATGTAGAATAAATTGCTTTTCCACAATCGTTGAAGTTAATGTTATTATGTTATGTTAATAATTTGTATTTAGGCTTTATTTTGGATTATAAACAACTTTGTTTTATAAGCATTTTGTCCAAAATAATAAATAAAGGTACTTCTCTCTTGAGGCATTTTGATGTTTTCTTAATTTATTAACACCCGGTACATCTGATTTAAGATTTTTATATGGTAAATTCATTTTTTCGTCAAGCAAATTTTTCTATAAAGAATGACTTTTCGTCTTAAAATCAATAATAGAGATGTTTTTCCTCTTGTCAACTCCATCCGGGGACACACTGTTAGGGTGGCCCATCTTTTTCGAAATCGAAATTTTTTATTTCTCACCCCTGCAAATGGTTCCATTTGAAGAAAAAACAGTCCCCTCAAAATATTATTGAGGCAAATTGAAGGCAAGAAGGCAGAATGCATTATTATGCAATAATAAAAGTAAATGGAATTATTTACATTCTTTGGTTGATGCATTGTTTTTTTTTTAATCAGCAACATTTATCTTTAGAATGACTAATCAAGTCATACAAATATCAAAGACATTATCTGTTGTGACTATGACATGTGTCATACTACTGTAAATTCGTAGTCTAAGAAAACTAGATTAGAAGTTCTTGAAATAAAACTCTCGTTTTATCTTTGTGTATTTTATTATGAAACGTTTTTTTCATACATAGTACCAAATATTATCCTAAATCTACAAGACATATAGTAATAAAAACAATATTTTTTGCACTAGGCCAAAGCATGCGACAGGGTTTCTTTTTTTACATTTGGAAACTGTGATTTATAATCATTTACAACTTGGAGTAAAAACTCTTTTTGGTCTTCATTTTTTGTTAAAATGTCATTATAGTCAGTAATAAGTTTGATTCCTCTCTCAGCGGCATCATTTACAACTTTAATTTTGTTTACAATATTGAAACATCGGGTATAACTTTCATTTTCCCTCCATGTTGTTGGATCATTTTCCAAAAATTCCATAGACAAACCTAATTTTTGAAAAAACTGTTTAGTGTTCTCGCATATGAAGTCCTGAATTTCCTTGTTTTCAACGTCAGTAATGTTACTAATCATAAGTCGTTTAATACCCTCTTGATTTGGTGCTTTCCTATTCAAAGCTTTAACCATTTCTCTTTTAGTGGTAACTGAAATATCGTCATCAAAGAAAGATAAGCCAACATTTACTGAATTAAGGTACCACAAATGGTTCACTATTTTCCTACTTGCGGCTTGAGATATTTCTTTGTCAATATTTTGATAATTAATGAGTTCTTTACAAAAGTCTAACTCATGAAGCGGTGCTTTACTAGCAAATGACGCTGTAAACCAGGCCTTTACATAAACCTTTACAATAAAGAGACATATATCTTCAATACCTATTTTTTCTTTTTTAGTTAGTTGGAACTGATCTTGGAAAAAAACTATTTTTAGACAGTAAATGGCTTTGGCCATCCAACGTGCATGATGAAATGCCCCTGGTTGATAGAATGTCGTGTGAGTGGGCTCTTCTTCAACAAAAAGTTTAGAAAGCATTAAAAATTCTTTATAATCATCACGAGGCTGTTGCAAAGTTAAAGCTGCATTTAGAAACTTTACAATTTCGGCTTTAACTGGTTGTAAAATGTGTTTAATTTTTGATACCTGAAAGCCAGTTTTTAGTTTATTTTGATCTATTTTAGGCCAAAATTCCCTAAAACGTTTAAATAGTGGCACATTTGGACCAGATGAGGAAGGCATTTTTGTGTCAAACACACTTCTCAAAACCACTTCAAAAATATGATGTCTACAAGGAAAATATAGAATATCTCTTTCTAATTTTTGTTGCAATAGTGTGGCTGCCCCATTTATATAACCCATATTTGATGCTGTTGTATCACAACACAAAGCTATTACCTTTTCGTCCAAATTCCATTCACAAAGCACATCATAAACTGCTTCAGTCTGTTCTCTTCCATTTGAATTGGGCAAAGCTGGTACTCCAAGTAGTTGCTCAATATCTCCACTAGTAACTAAGATATCGATATTTCCCATTCCAGTGAGAGAAGGTAAAAGTTTTCCATCCCAATGGATGACTGGGGCCGGCAATTCAGAATTACCGAAGGCAGTTTTTAATATTTAAGCTCTTTCTTCGCGGATGCGTTGTCTAGAGCGCTGAAGTGTGGTTCTGCTGATGGACAAAGATGTGGTGTCATGTCCTAGTGCTTCTGCTACTGCCATCAAAATATGGACTCCATACCTGTCGCTTATTTTGCAAGCATCAAATGCAGCGGCTATTTTTAGTGTGATGATGTTACATGTTCCATACAATCTCCTCTTTTTTGGCTGTGACGGGCCAGGCTGGTCTTGTAACAACTCTTCTTGGGCTTCGATTATTTCATCTTCATTTTCGTTGGAGTCGGCTGAATTACTACTTGATGATGGACAGGTGACTGTTTCCTCTAATCTAGCTTTTTCTTGTTGACTTCGTTGCATTCGTTCGGATAATTTCTGTAATTTCTCCTCAGCTGATTTTTCTTGAGAAGCAAGTTGGTAATCAATACCATGCATAAATTCAGGACGTCCCTTTTTTCTTGGTTAATTAAAAACTGCTTATCTTCATCTATTTTCATCAACTCCAATGCATTTGCATGAGAAATGTCAAAAAGATCGTTCAATTTTTCAACGAAATTTTTTGCTTTACCTCCCGCACTGGCCCTTTTAGCCGATATTTGTAAGTTCCTCCACTCTGCATAAAGTTTATCTAGTTGTTTAACACAATGAAAATCCTGACGTGTCGGAATGCGAGCTTTATCCCAAAAAACTGACACCTCTTTTATTGTTAATTTAGCACTTTCATGTACACTTAGCTTCACTTCACGAATGTTATAAAAGAGCACTTGTAATACTTGTCTATTAGACGGCAATTTATTGCCAATGATTTGTGACGAATAGTGTCCAACTAAGTAAATGAAAGTATCCTTTCGTAAGGATCTAACATCAGCCATCGTTAAATGTTTTTTCAAAAAGGAACGTATGCTAGAACTTATAATGTCACCACTGTAAAACACAATTGCAAACTGACATAAAAACCTACCGTAGGTTCATTAAATTTCCAAACTTCTAAAACAAATAATTTCTAGGAAATAATTACACCAATAAAACATTATGAGAAAAGAGGTAGATATTTGTATTTTAAGTAAAATTTAAGTGTATTACCGTAATAAAATCTTATTTACAAATTTCTACCTGAATGTGGCACGGGTTACCGTAATAAAATCTTATCTACAAATTTCTACCTGAATGCGGCACGGGTTACCGTTCACCGAATTATCTGAAACTTTGACATAAATTATTCCTAGTATAATAGTATATTTTCGTGGGGTGAGACTTAAAAAATACGCAAAAAAAATTCACCCCCTATAGAGATGGGCCACCCTACTATATATGTATATGTGAGTGCAACATTTGTAATATATCTTCATTAAATAGTAAATTAGTCGGTGTGTTCTTTAACATTTCCTGATAGTCGGCCTAACAAATAGAGTCGTATATGGGTAAAAACAATTATGAACCTTGGTTGAGACATATACGTGATCTTTTAATAAGTAATGAAATATTGGAGAGTTTCTGATTTGAACAATCGTCTTTATAGATGTAACTAGAAAACCTTTTCTGAATATCACTAGAGGATCTTACCCGCATGGTTCTGAGCATTTCCACCTCCTATTTTGCACAAACTTTCATGAAAAATAATTTTTGATACATGGATTGGACAGTTAATTATTATTTTATCCCTTGCATGTCATTTTCCTGATTGGACAAAAATTCGGTTATATGCAAAGTAAACTGAGGCGATCCCATCATGACAGGTGGCAGAATATTTTCGCCGTATGCTAGTAATCATTTATTTGCGAATGACCAACTCCAGAAACATATGATGGATGATGACAATGAATACAAAAACAGGATTTTGTAATAAAAATAAGGTATATACTAATATTATTCCTTGCAGTTACTGCACTACTACATATTTATTTTCCAAATAGATTATACATATTGCATAAGTATCTCATAGTCAGTCAGTTTCATATTTGTCTAATAAATTATGTGTAGATATATTTAGCTAAGGTATTGTAATAAAAATGTTGAACAAGTAGATTTAAACACAAAACTTTCACTTATTCAAAAAATAAGTGTGCGTGGTGAATATTCCGTGATAAGAAAAAGAAAGAAGTAAATCTATGTGCATTATAATTTCACGAAGGGTTTACCAAGAGATAAGAGAAAGCTTTAAGGGAGCAACTCAGTTTTACCCACTTGAATTCACAACCTGAAACCATGTAGGAATTTAAGCATGTCTTTTATTCAATAAACCAAATTGTTTGAGGATACACACTATTCGATAACTTTTTTTATTATATTAATTTTAAAATATATCGAGAAACGTTGACTTACTTCATTTCACTATATTTATAATTTATTATTGACTTTAGTACAATGTTTGACTGAATTAAAATTTATTTGGGTTATGCAAATTTTAAGCATATGGAGCACATACTTTAACTGACGTACTGCATATCTCTGTGATTAATGTTAATATTTATAGAGCAAACGGTTAGAAAATCATTGAACATTTTATTGGAAAACTGAAAGATGTAAATGAAAGAAGAGTACACAGAATAAAACAATATGAGAATTATATTTCATAGTCAACTAAGACAAGAAAGAAGAGTTTTATACTGTAAATACGAAATAAATACGGATCAGGACGTTTCAGAATCATTTGTCCACATTAGCACAGAATAGCAGAAGGAATAATATCTGGAATGGAATGTTCTAGAGCAAAAACAAAAACAATATGTTAGTATCATATCCAGTGGATGATGATAACTAAAATTTAGACGAAATTATTTGACGGACATTATGTGATCTGTCCTGTGCTAACCTGTAAAGGTTAAATAAAAGCTAACAGGGTTTTGTGAGTTTGATATCTACCCCGAGTAATATTACATTATAGATAAATTGGATGAGTCTTCAGAATGATAAAAATACATCGACAAAAAAAATTAAAGTTAAAGTATCTTATTTGTTACCCAAAATAAAGGATCAACGGTACTTTGTTTTAAAATTAGTAGGTATATAGTTATTTTTATAAGGGCAGAAAACAGGTATTTCATGAATAAGTGCAATGTTGGGAAATACGTTTATTGATCACGTTATGAACAAGATTTTTCTTATGAGCTTCTCAAAATTAAAAAAAAATACAAATTAATTCGAATTTTTGACGTTTCATTTTATATACAGTGTGTGCTATTTAATACCACAACCCCCGTTCCATTATTTTGGAATGCTTTGGATGATTAAAAAAAAAAAATTGAGATATAGTTCTCGATGAGCCTATATTTGACCGTTTTGAAAAATTTGTAATTTTTTTAGTTTCAAGGCCTATTAAGCTCTAAATTGGTCGAAATTTCGAGATTGACTATTAGGCAATTTTTTATTGGCAAATTGAATAACGCATTCGATTCACAGTTGTCTCAAATGCCCATATACAAAATTTTAGCTCGATATCTCATATAGGGTGTTTGTAATTTAAAATTTCTCACTTTTCGACTGGCCCTGTATAAAAGTCGGTTAGGTTTACTAAAAAGGTAAAGTAGTCATTCAACTTAAGGAACATCAGACCCTAAATGAGGAAGAAAAGTAAATAGTGCTTTTATACATTATTCTAAATTCAGATACTAAATAAAGAAGAAAAAAGAAAAGCTATTCCGTCTACCAATTGTTTGAAACATTTTCATTGAGGCCCTACGTACAGCAAGCGAATAATGTATTGAAACACTATTTATTTATAGAATAACTTTTCTTTTTTCTTCCTCATTTAGTATCAGCTAAAATTTCGTATAGAGGTATTTGAGATAACTGCAAATCGAATATGCTATCCAATTTGCCTAATAGTTGATCTAGAAATTTCGACACATTTAGAGGAGTTTAGTAGGCATTGAAAATATGAAAATTACAAATTTTTCAAGACAGTTAAATAAAGCTCATCGAGCCTTATATCTAAAGTCTACCAACGTGTTCCAAACTAACGGAGTGCTGCGGTATTAAATACCACACATTGTATATATTAAATATATTAAATTCGGTACTAGTTGTTTCATGATCATTTTTTTTTTAAAAAAAGGGTATAGCCGGAAAAGTTAGGGAAATGTGCCCCCGTACTTACTTAGTTAAAATGACTTCCAGATGATGCCGTTTATAGGGTATATTACACGGTAAAAATTTTAACCCGCTACTACCCCTACGAAGGTGGAAAAAAAATAATATGTCTTTAATTATTATACATTTTTTTTCTGTTTCTATGCAACCGATCGATTTGAAATTTGGCACGAGTATTGCTTGCGTGGAGATAACTTACTCCAAAAAAATAAGGTCATTTTATGACCATTTTAACCATCGGAAAAAAATATAAATTTTTTTAGTGGACAAAAGGATGTATATTTGTTTGTTTCGATAGCACTGTAGTCTCGCAGAAGTGAGTATTACGGTCAGTTCTTTACCATCACCACATATGCAACAGTATTTATGTGTAGTAACGAGTCTTTGCAATGGTAGTTCCATTATTTCATCCGTCACTAATCGTAGTGCTAGAAGATGTCGAAGGCACAAAAGGCTGGTCTTCTTCGATCGTTCCCTCACTTTCTTCATCTGGTTCAGTACGTCGTTTTTCAGATGTCGTAATGCGACAGTAATTACAAAGAACATCATTCGTTGTTAAACATTTCTCCAAGCTCTTAGAGAGTTAATACTTCGCCCCTGAGGGGTGAACCCTGGAACCTTCAGTGGTATTGCCAGATTGTGCCGAATTTACGTACGTCTGGGGAAAAAGTAGACTTGGCAACATCGCACTGGCACCCACGGTCGGTTGTGGATATGCAACAATACTTTGTAAGGCTATAAGTATTAACTGTTGCAACTAAGAGGGATGTGTAAATATTTTATTTTACCCAATTTTATTTTTTCCATATTGTTCCACCACAGCAAAAAATCTGACAATTTAGTATAATAATCACGAAGTGTCAAGACATAATATATCATAGAATGGTGATTGTACCACGAAGGGTAGCCACCCTTTTGTCCTCTAAAAAAAATTTATATATATTTTTTTCGATGGTTAAAATGGTCATAAAATGATGTTATTGTTTGGAATAAGTTATCTCCACGCAAGCAATACTCGTGCCTAATTTCAAATTGATCGGTTGCATAGAAACCGAAAAAATATATATAATAATTAAAGACATATTATTTTGTTTCCACCTTCGTAGGGGGTTAAAATTTTTACCGTGTAATATACTCTATAAACTGCGTCATCCGGAAGCAATTTTAACTAAGTAAGTGCGGGGGCATATTTCCCTAACTTTTCCGGCTATACCCTTTGGTCTATTGAATCACTATAATCCTTCAATTTTGCCATTCTGGGAAAAGCAATGAGACATTTTGTACTAAACCAATTCTCGTTCCATTCAATAGGCTACCAAGTTGCCCCGTGGTCTTTTTTGTCGCTTTTACGCTGTCATGTTGTCACGTTCGTCTTAATCGCCCTTTGGCAAAGATATAAGTTTCGTCATTGTACACAAATTTACTCGGATCATTGTGACATTCTTCTACTGGTAAAACTGCAGTTTATTTGCTTAAGTTGATTGTTCATAAAGTCATATTCGAAACATCTAGTACAACCCTTTGCTTCACTACTTCATTAAGCACTTCAATTGTGATATGATTTTTCTCGTCTTTCATGGTGCAGTGCGTTATAAATTTCTGATTTAACTGCACCAACATTATTGTTCTTCGAGTTACATATGTAACCTGTTTTTCCTGAAGTAATAAAAGATTCAACAGATTTGAATTCTGCTTTGACTGCAGATATTGGTAGCAAGGGACCATCGTTCTCTTCTATCCTTTTGAATAATCCAGAAGCCTTATTACAAATTGAAAGTCCTGTTATTTTGTTAAGGCATTATTTATATTAACGTCCTGTACGAGCTATTCCACCATTCAATCAAGACACACGGTCATAGACAATACAACATCCGAAATTTTCATCTGCCGCAGCTGAGACTCGAGCGGATAGCCGTGTTGTCTCTCACACAACACTACTACCGCCTCGGCAACTCGTGAAAAACAGCATCCGTACCCAAACCAAAATTCGAACCCACTGACTGCGTCAGTTAATTTCTGAATAGTACACGTTGGCATCCTTGAGTATTGGAGAGACTATATTGTTGATAGATAGACAGATAGTCTTTATTTCACCACTATATGTACATAAACGAACATTTGCAGCAAATCAGGGAAGGAGCTGGTAAACAGCAAATTATAATATACAAAGTTTATAAAACACAAAAATATATAGGTTGTAAATAACATTTCAATATAAACAATAAATTTACAAAACACAAAAAACATATAGATGCATATAACATTTCACATTGATAAGCAAAGATATAAATAAATATAAAATGCAAAAATATGTAGAGTATCAGAGCATTCTACAACATTTAAATACTCGAGTATGAATTGGCACCATAGGATGTCCTAAAAAATTCGTCAACCGAGTAAAGACAGTACTTTAGAATGAAACTTTTTACACACTTTTTAAAGGATAGTAAGTTTAATTTCTTTATATAGCATGGTAAATGATTATAAAAATTTAGGTTGGGGGAATTTTTAGCGCTTAGAGTTAACCTGTAGCGAGGTACTCTAAGAAGCGGTAGTGTATTGTGCTGTTGGTAATCAGACTGGATAGAGAGACTGGACGCACTCCTATGAATCTCTACAAGATTAAAATAAATAAACAGTGAAGGGAGGGGCATAATGCCCAGTTTAATGAAAGAGGTTGACAGTGTTTCGTAAACTTAGCACTAACGTATTCTTATAGCCATCTTCTGTTGTCGGAAAACTTTTAATGCATGGGAGGAGTTACCCCAAAAGACCACTGCGTAGGAAAG
Organism: Rutpela maculata; assembly: GCA_936432065.2. Taxonomy (NCBI): domain Eukaryota; kingdom Metazoa; phylum Arthropoda; class Insecta; order Coleoptera; family Cerambycidae; genus Rutpela; species Rutpela maculata. The sequence goes on along the minus strand of OW386285.2, from coordinate 35,805,823 downwards.
TGTAGAGTGGAAAAGAGAAAAATAAGTGTTTTTTAAGATGTCGAATTCGAGAATGCCTTAGGAGAAAAATCGTGCTTGAGAGCCTTATTTAATTGATCAATATGGTTTACCCAGCTAAGGTTATCATCTAGACATATACCTAGGAGTTTAACGTGCTCACCTTTGGATACATTTTTGTTATGAGTCTGTGAGTTTTTTCTTGACTGAGTGTTAGTTTATTTAAGGTGCACCAGTTTTTTGCCTGGAGTTCTATGTCGGAACTTAGTTGGATCAGACTGGAAATGTTGCGGTCAGAGCACAGGAGAGTGGTATCATCAGCAAACAAAGTTGATTTGCTGGTCAACATAAATTGTGGAAAGTCATTAATATAAATCAGAAATATCAGTGGCCCCGGGACAGAGCCCTGGGGTACACCAGTTTAATATCTAGAAAATCTGATATGTCATTTCCTATGACTACACATTGCTGACAGCAAATAAGAATTAAAAAGAGAGAGAGAGGGTACCCTCTAACTTCATATAACTGTATTTTATCGATTAGTTTATCTTGAGAGACACAATAAAAGGCCTTGGAAAGATCACACAAAGTAATAGCTGTATGATGACCTTCCCCAAGACCCTCGACTATGTCACTCACGATCTTTACGACGGCCTGCGTGGTTGAGCGTCCAGAGCGGAAACCATATTGACAGGGGCTGAGAAGTGATTCATGTTCCAGATAACTTGACAAGATACGAGAACTAAGTTTCAATTTTTTCATACTGAAAAACAGCAAATTGCGTCAAAACATTTTTATTACCTTTGTCTCGAAAAAAATCATAGTGGACACTCGTTAATAGGAAATGTGACAGAACTGGCATTATAATCTAGGAGACGTAAGTCATTTATTGTATCAACATACGTTAAGTACTCATGACGCTGAATATGGAAACAACAAACAATGCATAAGTACGTCAAGAAAATGACAAAATACAATATATGCAACATATTCTCTTATTGCAACGTCTAGTCCACAATTAATTAATCCCTATTAAATTATTCACTACGCGTTCTCTCGGGAAAATGGAGATCATACTGAACTTAGATCCTAGACGATCTTGAAAAAAGATGGAACATGCACGTAATATGGGATGCGAGGAACGGCATGCTGACTCGACGAAAACGTTCTTACACTACGTTCGTCTTAAATAAGAACCTACGCGGGGACGTTATCCTAACCACTGGCATTTTCCTTTATCCTCTAAGTTCATTTTGCACTCTCTCTAGCAAGTGCAGGCCAGTCGAATACGTGCAGAAAATTCATGGCAAATGATCGCCTAACGCCTGTCTCAGATCCCCTGAAATTGCAATGTTAACGATTTTATCAATATCTCACTTTGGTCATTTACAAATGAAAGGAGACACGTTGGGTAAAGGACTATAATTGTGCAGAAAAGTAATATCGGTTGAGCGTTATTCGCCAGGATGGGACCGAAATAGAGGATGTATAAAAAATATAAATAAATATTTCCTTTTCATTGTAAAACCTTTCTACTATCTGGCATGCAAAAGTAAAAATTATTTTTGTAAATTCAGTATTAGAGGCGTAGAAGCATCAGAACATTTATTTTTTATGCCTTGAAAAAATCAATATAAAAAAAAATAGGTGCCACAGTAAAAGCATATCCATATAAAAATAAAATAAATTGAATTTAATATAAAGGGTGTCCAGTAATTCTCGCATTCCTCTTTAGGTGTTCATTCTATAGGCGTCTGAAAATAAGGAGTACGCCACCTGGTTGTCTATAGTCAAACTAATTATGGGCCTTTCTGTCATTGTCTCTTTAGTGTACGATGATATCAACAATAAGTAAATAATGATAAACTGAGATGCTAAGTTATTAAAAATTTGATAGCGTTTAACAAGATGCAATTTGCTGGAGCCAACCTAGTCCGTATCCTTTGTAGATTGAAAGTTGAGTTGGCAGGACAATGTTCAAAGCATACCCTCTTTGATGTAGACACCTTTAACCAGGCATTGAGAGGGAAAAAGCTGGTGCAAATAACCGTGGCCCGAGTAGCAATAATAATGGCCTGAAAAATCACACATTGTAAGTGAAATTTTTGAAATATATAAATATATACAATTTCAGTATATTTATAAAAGTAATATATACTATTGCACCATCACTATTATGGTTTACCCCTGAATATTTCTGTTTCATATTTTACAAAATACTGTTTCATTTATTTTACTTAAAGAATTAATAAATATCTTTTCAGTTATATTCAATGTAGGTATCACTAATTTCATGGGTATTTGATCTGACACTTGTTTGTAAACATAGAGCATACACATTTATTAAGTTTTGTGTTGAATATGGGTTGTACCACACAAAATAATATGTCCTGCATTTAAAACATATTCCCCTTCATACACACACTTAGAATTTTTACATTTTAGTGCTTCCCAAATGTTCCATACATTGCAATATGCTTAACCTAAATGTCACTCATGTTTCCTGAAAGAAAAGTGATTTAAACTACAACTGTACATAAATTTAAAGAAATATTTTAGTTTATTAATATTCAACTAGCCAGACACCGTTTATGTCGAAGAAACTATACTTTTCAAGGGAAAAACTAGATAACGTAAAAAAATATGAATTTTGCTGAATAATGCCATTAACATATTGCAAATCACTTACAAAAAAATCTTGCAAACCTTTAGGTCATATATTATTAATGTTATTATTTTTAACGCCAAAAATAACAATAAACAGAAAAAAATCAATATGAGTATTCGCCACATAAACAAACAAAAAGCCTATAATTAGTTCACGAGTTCTCCACTTTGGCGCTGGCATCTTGAATTCAGACGCCTATAGGGTGATTTACCATGACTTGCGGAAAATAAAATGGTGTACTAGTCTTCTATGTGGGAAAGATCCTGCAAAATTTTAGAGTGATTCGAGGTAATTTAGTATATTTAATTGCATTAAAACTTGCAGAGATACGCTATTGTTATTGTCTAGGTCAACTGCAGAATTCAATGAACCACGCATCTGGAATGGATCCATCCTTCAAATAAAAGTAAGGCCAATTGAATTTGACCAACACGCGATCGTGACTGGTATCTGCCTCTTTCTATCTTATTACAAACTTCGTAGTATAACAGTTTACTGACATAGGTTTAGTGTGTTTATTGTCTTCTCAACTTCCAGTTGGAGCCTACCGTTAAATTTTAAATTGTATTCGTAGATCGATGCCGTTCAATATGCCATCCTGCGCTTCCGTAATGCATTCGAACATTTTCTTTGACTTTTCATTACTTTTGTTTGTTTAGTGCTGTGGCGTGTTCTACAAAAATTATTATACTTTTTGCTATTTTTGTAATAATTTTTGTAGTGTGATTAAATCCAAAAAGTCACTTCTAATCCCGCCAGCTTTTCTGTCAGTTCCAAGTTTGATAAAGGGGGAGGGGAAGTGATATAGTTGCACCGGGTTAAGTCAGATTAGTTAAAGTCATAGGCGGTGCATTTCTACAAAAAAGTAAGGTAATTGTTTTAGTCATATTTTTTTAATTTTTCATTTTTTTAAATCCTTTCGGTGGGGACAACCTCCTGTTAAATTTTCCGCATGTTCCACCCTATATATGCAAATAAGAGATCTTCCTATATATATGTCCAGAAATGTTTAATAAGAGAACTACAGCTCTCGAAGAATGCCGTCTAAATATAGATTTTTACTGGTTATCTCGGAAATACAAATCATCTCTAAATATGAGATTCGGCGAAGGATACGGTTGGCATCATCAGTCAACTTGCTAGTTGAACAGAATTTGGCGTGAAAAAAATATCACGATCACATTTGGTAATGCCTTAGTTTTCTCCATCTTTGTTTAGGCCTGCGCCTGTGGACCATTGAAAAGCAGAGATGTGCTATTTTGATGCCCTTAAAATGTGGGTCTGGAGACGCCTGCCACAGTCTGGGCCCCACACTATCCAATAGTAGGTCGATGAGATAACTTTGGTGGAAATGCTAGAAAATAATTCCCATACCAAGAATATCTTGTTTTTTTTTTGAGAAAGTGACAGGTTTTCAAAAAGAAATTCAAAAAATCACTTAAATTTCCCGTTTTCTCTTTTTTTACTTTTGCTACCAATATTTCACAACCAATGAGAGATACGATTAGAGAATATTATTTAGGTATTATGCAAATCACAACTTACATACTTTTTATTTATTATGAAAATACCTACTTTCTGTATATTGTTGCCCTAATCTGGGCACGCTAATATACTAGTCAGGTAAATACTAGCGTGACCCGATTAAGGCACCAATATACAGAAAGTGTATAATTTCATATTAAATAAAAAAGTGTGAATGATTAAATTTGAATAAATGATTTAAATATTTCCAATACATTTTTTCCTTTAAAATGCTAAGAATCCTATCATGTAATTCAATACTTCGTCAGTATTAGCTAGAAGAGTAGTTGTTTTGATTGATTCTCCAATAATGAGTGTTTTAAAGTATTTACCTGACTAGTATATTAGCGTGCCCAGATTAGGGCAACAATATACAGAAAGTAGGTATTTTCATAATAAATAAAAAGTATGTAAGTTGTGATTTGCATAATACCTAAATAATATTCTCTAATCATGATAAAAGCAAATAAATAAAAAATAATTAATTGTAAAAACAATGAGAGATACGTTAAAACTTCAAGAAAACAAATCTGAAACCCATGAAATTTTCCAAAGTAAGTATAGAGTCACTTTTCTACAACTATCCAGTTTGGAAATTTACAAATTCCGTGATACAGGGTTAAGCGATTTTTTTTTAAATTATTTTTCAAAACACTACTAGAAATAATTTCTGACGTTTAAAAAAAAAAAAGGTTGGCCTAGTTTGACAATCTGGCGACCGTTTGTAGAATGTCTAAATACGTCTCGTATACGTAAATTTTACCCATTTGCAGCTTCTTCATATTGCAATTTTTGTAAATTCATTGGAAAATCTAAAAAATCTATTCAGTACTTTAATTTTCGTGAATAGTACAATAGCAATTGATGCAACAAGTGCATAAGGAAGTACTTTTTTTCACGAATGGGAAGTTTGAGCCGCAGAGTTTCATACAATATTTTTTCTACGAGTGTCCATAATTTCCATATTTATATAAATAAAGAGCGGGGGGGGGGGGGGGGTAAGCATGGGTTAGCAACCCCTTAGTGGAAAGTGAGGGCGACATTTTTCTGTAGGGCGGCGTCACTAAATAGTATATTGTGTATTTAGGTGTGAAAGCAATACATTCCCGGACGATGATGCAAATTGCGTCAAGCATCGAAGTCCGGGAATGTGCTTTCACAATCAATAGTATTATAAATTAAGGAATTTGTATTAATACATAACATTTCTTCATTACAATCTAACTGCTTACTAATAAATGCAATTTTAATGTGAGTTGGTTTGTCTGCGTGTATTTATTTACTGTCCAAAATATACATAAAAAACCGTACGGGAATGTTACTTTCCCGGCCTAGGCCGGGAAAGTAACATTCCCGTACGGTTTTGTTGATCGTTGCTTGGCAACGGATCTTTTCCGGTCTGTTTTCTGATAGTTTCTTAGCAACGGACTAAAACACTGGAACTGTGCATTTTTCGATCTGAAATCGCGCCGAAAATGTAGACATTGCCGATCGATTTCAGAAAAATGTGTTTTCCTGTAAACCTGATCAAATGTTGTTCAAAAGTGCCTCTCTCGTAACATGAGTCCGATAGAAGGTTTCTCAACGGAATTATATGCTTTTTGGGAACACGAATCTGAAGTTTACTGCCTCGTAGCAGTACCGGCTCAGGTCGAAAAAAGCAAAAAACCTCGACATTTTCGGAGTTTTCCCGGTTTTCCGCTCATATCTTGCAAACGACGCGTCGTACGGAAAATACAGTCCAACAGCAGTGATCATTTTTTATGGATACTCGGATGAACACAGAGGCACAAAATCCATGGAGGTTGAGGAGATCAACCAAGAAACACTCAGTGGAAATACAATTCAGCCACACAATGATACCGACGGTGTCTCAAGAAAAGTTTCTGTCTAATGTCAAAAACAAAAGTCGCTTAATCACCATGCTGATGGCAAAGTGTAACGAAGCTGGTGTGGTGGGTCTCAACAATTCTCCAAACGTCTATCTGCTGAAACCAGGGAAATAGAAGGCGCCTCAGTTGCTGTACCAACCACAGTCTGCAATGAAACAAAATCTTGCTAAGCACATGATGTTTCTGCTCGCGATGAGTGGATGCAACTCCACGTCATCTTTATATAACCAAGGCAAGACTAAATTCTTGAAGACTCTCTCTAAACATCCAGAGCATGAAGAGACCTTGGGAAATTCTTGGATCCGTCAGCCCAGTTAATGGCAATTGCTGCTGCTGGAGAAAAATTTTTGGTTGCCCTGTACGGGGCTAACCATCTAACAACTACCTTGAATGCGCTGCGATACAAGCAGTATATGACATCTGCTTTCAAGGTCCCCAGCAACATTGCATCCATCCCTCCCACCGATGCTGCAGCCTACCAGCATAGCTTGAGTGTATATTTACAAGTGCAGCTGTGGCTCGGCAATAGTTTCGATCCGAAACTGTGAGGTTGGAAGTCAACCAAAAATGGTCTGATCCCACTTACCACCCTGAAACCCCCGGCTCCTGACAAACTAATGCAGCAAATATCATGCAAGTGCCACACTGACTGTGGTGGGCGTTGTGGATGCAGGCGCGCATGTCTGTTCTGCACCCAACTCTGCATCAACTGTGCTGATATCTGCACCAATGTGGACGAAAGAACCGACCTCGATGAGCAAGAAGATGACCCTCCGTTTGCTGCACCACTGTCAGAGGCAGGTGAGACTTCAGAAGGTAATCTATGCGTTATTTTATAACATAATAACTGGATGGCATTGCTTTCAGTTAAAGAACAGCAATCACAGCCTGCCACTCCGAGAGCTGAAAAGCCTGAGCCTGGACCATCATCGTCCATTGAACATCCTACGCCCGGACCTTCCACAGTCCCAGCCAAACGAAGGAGAGTAAAATAAAATGCTATCAGGTATTTTCTATACATCGCATCTTCACACTACAACTTACTTGCTCTTTTTTCTGCTCTTTTTTCCTATATGGTCTTCCCATGATTTTTCCTCCAATATATATTGAAAAATTACTTCTTTTATCTTGTCAAATCGGCCTAACTTGGAAGGTCATTCGACACAGAATTTAATGCTCTTCAATTTTGAATACAGTAATATTTTCCGTACGACGCGTCGTTTGCAAGATATGAGCGGAAAACCGGAAAAACTCCGAAAATTTCGGGATTTTTTGCGTTTTTCGACCTGAGCCGATACTGCTACGAGGCAGCAAACTTCAGATTCGTGTTCAAAAATCATATAATTCTGTTGAGAAACCATGTTACCGAAAAACTACCATTTGGCTAAAAAGGCCCAGCCGTTGCAGGCTACTTTTTGAAATACACGCAAAATAAAAAATTGAAAAAAAAAATTCTTCTCTCTAAAGGCTTAATATATTTTGACCGCTTTTATATATGTTGTAGATCCACTGGTTGCGAGACACTGGCAGCGAAAGCCAAAAAAGCAGGAAATTGATGTCTAGATTATTTTCAATAATTTCCACCAAATTTATTTCGGTGACCTACTATTGGACACTGGCCCAGACTACTAGGAATTCCCTGGTCAGCTCATCGCACTAATAGCACGATTCTTCAAGAAATGAGAAATGCGTATTCAAAAGCGACTCTCCCAAATCCTCTCATATTTTGGTCATATCAACTGGAGAGAGGACAATATAGAACGGTTGATAATTGAGGGAGAACCAGATGGCAAGAAAAGAAGAGGACGCACTCCAAGACGTTGGAATAATATCATCAAGGAGCTGCTGGTGAAGCTGTGCACCTAACAGATAACTGCGACAGATGGATGGACAGACGGAGTAACGTCATCAGACATACCTTACAGTGAGAGGAAGAATAATGCATATATCACAAAGCGCCTGGCAGAGCATGGTGAATAAAAAGAAGATAATATAAACAATCACTACACCAAAAATTAGCTAGTTCCAGGTGATATAAGTCAATTCCTTTTTTTTGTATGCGGCTTCAAGCAGCTCTAGCACCCCTTGGGTTCCTACCAAATCATCTGGCAATGTTTTTTCGTTATTTGCTATTATGTAAACAAACATCACACCAACAATCAGCCATTTCAAAATGACATAAACTATTGTTTTTGAATTTTTAGGATAAGCATCTATTGACCCGTCGCGTTAGCCAGTTGGCACTTTTCGAGATCATCGTCTTTCATTATTTAGGCCCGGTACTTTCATCTCCAGTTAAGTCTATTCTCCAGATAATTTCCTTGGATACAATTGTGTCAATAATTGTTTCCATGGGATCTATCTATAGAATAGACTTAACTGGAGATGAAAGTACCGGGCCTTAATAAGAAAATAGTTATTTCCATTTCAAACTGACATGACGTAAGGAAAATGTTCACTGCCTCTTATAGATTAGCTTATATCTTTATATTATATTATGTCTTTATATTATAACATTTCTAGTTTTGTTTTTGATAAATTCTTTCCTTGTCTATTAACATTCCTTGTTCCATTGAGATTTTTCTTTTATTATCCCCAAGTTTAATTCGTTATGAAAATTTTACTATTTCAAGAGCAATTCTGAGTGGACGAAAATGTGCTGCGGCAATTTCCATTCACCAAATTATATCTGCCGAGAGCGTCTCTCCACTTAATTATATGATGTTTTCAGCAGAGTCTATGAGACAAATACGAGAAAAATATCCATCTGCATATGCAGTAAATTACGTAAATAGGGTAATTAGTAAAGTTCCAAAACTCCCAGCTAATTTGCACTAGCGTTCCACGTGACAGTTTTAGCAGTTTTTCATTAATATAAAAGAGATTTATGGACGATATTAATTGAACGGCTTTGGCTTCCTTTTGTCGTTTGTTTTTATGCAGGAACAAAATCATTTGTCGAGTGTATCGATTGCCAATAACTGCACCAAACAAACTACAGAAAAGAGTTTATATTTATTTAATTTTAGAGATCAAATTATATTTTATTACTTCCACATCCAGTGGAAGTATAGTAACGTAAACAAAAATTGGAGAATTTTTATTGTTTAAATAGGCTTGAGTTTGAACAAAAAAAATGTCTGTGTGCGCACGATTACTCTGGAACCATTCAAGATATTGACTTGAAATTTAGTACACGTATGTATTTTAATAATATCCAGAACTATATTATATTTTGATCTTATTCCGTTGAAGGGTTGCAGGGTAAATAGGTAAATCAAGCAAATAAGAGTCCGTAAAATTGGTATTTAGTATATATAAGAGAAGCTAAAGGTCTCATCAAATTTTTGGCATTAGCCACCCCTACCTCATTATTAAAGGGGGCGAAAAAAATAAAATTTTGATTTAGTGTGTGTGCAAGAAACAAGGGAACTAAGGAACCAACATTTTTTTTTTACTTCTCACCTCCACTACCACCACAACCGATGGAGCATATCGTCTTGTGGGTTTTTGAGATCAACAATTTCAAATATCATATTATTAAATTTCCATAAATAATTATTTCTACATAATGAAGTGCAAACATAGTATCAAAATGTTTTTCGTTGTGAGATACTTGGATCTGGATGTGGAGGTAGTGATTCCTTGGGCAGCGGTTCTTTTTTAAGTTTCGATGTGTTAGGCACTGCTATCTAATATACCGGATGTTTAAAAAAAAGAAGAATTCAACCCACTTTTAGCAACGATCACTTTTGAAAGAGAATGGCAATAATTGCAAAGGATGAAGTAAAAAATATTTTGAGGTTTTTGGTTCTTGTACACACACTAAATCACAATGTTTTCTTCACCCGCTTTAATAATGCGGTGGGGGTGGCTAATGCTAAAAAAATTTAATTTAATTCCAAATCACGTTAAAATACATATGTGTACCAAATTTCAAGTCAATATCTTAAACTGTTCCAGAGTAATCGTGCACACAAAAAAAATTACAGACAGACAGACCGACATTTTTTTTCACTTAAACTTAAAATCTCGTCGTTTCATGACATTCTAAGACTATCTAAACAATACAAATTTTCAAAATAGTCGTTACTATACTTCCACTGGATGTGGAAGTAAAGTAAGTATTATCTGGAACATGAATAATAAGCTTACGTAGATCTTATTCTGTAAATACTTTTTAGGTTCAAAGTCTTTGTTCGCTCCTTCATCATAAATGTATACAAACTGGGGTAGGTCTATTTCACTTTTTATTTTGATCATTGCTTTTAGTTTCGAATGAATATACCAAAGTGCGGAAGATTTATATTTCTTGGATATCTCCATCAGATACGTGACCGTGCCCCAAGAAAGAGAGCTTATGCCTAAAATATCATTTTTCATGTTTTGATCGTTTCATAACCTGTAAACCCTTCTCTTTTTAATTCAATTAAAATACATTTTCTATCTGTTACATTGACGGAGATGTAAATGATTAAAACAGTTAAACTGTTAATGTTAATACAATTTATTCAGATTTATTAGAATTTTTATATTTTCTTTTTTTATTGGTTTCTTGTATTTGCGATTTAGATGCAGTGCACTACGTAGATTGCATTCCGACTACGAGCACTACTGTTAATTACACATTCAGTGTTGTTAAACTTTAAACGCGTTTTTCTCAAAAACATACTTTTAGGCATAATGTCCCTTTCTTGGGTCACGGTCACAATATGCTAACATTAGCGATTCATTAACACTCTGGGTCGCTTTCTTGTCTATACACAGCACTAACTTTTTATATTCTTAAAATAAAAATCCTTGAATTTTGCAGTAATTTGTTTTAACTCAGCCTCCGCGGCTAAATTTTCGATTTAAAGTGCCAAAAACATAAAAAGTTCTGTTATTTTGTTGCTAGTATAGCTAATAACTTTTTAATACAAAAAAGTATGATAATTAATAATTCCATTTTTTATGATACAAATATTTTATATGCTCCCTCTATTTAGGACCATATTTCATATATGAACTATTATTCACAACCTCAATTTTCACTTCGTATATACCTGTTCTAATTTTTCTAAGTGTACAATAAATTTGTAAACTTCACGTAAGCCCGAACACTGAAATGCTATATACCTCGTACCTACTACTGGGTAGTGAATTAGTGTACTACCAGATCCCCAGCAGGACACCCTTGTAGCGACATGTCTTGAAGTTGACTCTCCAGGGGTTATCCGCCACACTATTAATGTCGCTTACTGCAAGACATAAGCATAACGATTTATACCAGCCATGCTTTAACATCAATGAAGTAAAAGCGAGCCCATCGCTGCAAAAATACGAGCGTTTTCGTATTTTTCATGTTCAATTAGCCTCATTCTTTCTACTCACGCGTTCAGAGTTATATTACAGATTTGCTGTGCAGGAAAATAAAATTTAAAATTGAAAGAGACAGAAAGTATAGTAAAGTTGTAAAATACACCTTTTTGGAAGGAAAATATATGGATAAGGTGATATGAGTTTGAAATGACATCGCACACACTACAGGAAGAAAAAGGTTTCTGCCAAATTAACTGAATTTTAATATGTTGCAGTTTATGCATTTTTAATCCAAACTGTTAAATTCAGACCCATTATATGAAATCCTATTTGCGTAATTTTTGACATATTGAGTTTTAGCAGCCTGTATAATATTCTATTTTTGTCCGTGCCCATAATTTTTACTGGCCCTTCTCGTCGTGCTGTATTAACTAATTTTAGATTAAAATCTATGGGTAATTATTACGCAAATGTAGGAAAAATATCAAAAATACGAAAAAATTATTAGCAGCCACTGAAAAGTATGAACTTTTTGTATAAAAACGCGCCGAAACCAATTGATCGATCTCGTTTATAATAGTATCTAGAGTGCTCTTATAAATATCTCTAGTTATTTTTTTTATTTTTCATCTATCTTGAAAATTAAGGGTAGTTTACTGACGCAAAAGATTGAAAATCTCAATTTCTTCTTGCTAAAACGTTAGTAGTACATTATATACCCAATGATGCAATTATTCTTTTCCAGGAAATTCACATAAGCTTAGTTGCTACGAGGTGTGCTACTAAAATTCATCTAAACTTTTTATTTATTCGAAAATGCCTCTAACAATTTTGTTCCAATTCATGAATTATGAGAATTTTCTGAGGAAATCCCACAATGTTATATTGTTAGGTTTGTATTTGAAAAAAAAAAATTGTTTTTTTTGCATTATTATACTTAATTTTAAGGGAAATTGAAAAATAAAATAAATATGGAAATCTTGGTAAAATGATTCTAGATATCGAATTTTAACAAAATCGCTCAATTAGTTGCGGCGCATATATATAAAATAACAAATCACTCTTTTCAGAGTCTCCCGACACTTACACACAGTTATAGTATTTCTTTGCTAATAATTTGTCGGTATTTTTTACGGTTAAAACTAACCATTGGTCCAGATCAGAAGCATGCTCCAATGACGCAAGAAAGGTTGACAGGATGAAAACATCTGGTTTCTTCTCCACGGCAATAAACATGTTACTCCAAGCATTAGAGAATTTTATCTGGAAAAATCCATGGTAGTTTATATTGTTTATTATTTTAATTGCTTTAAAAAACGTTTTGTTTCGAATGAGAACTGTTTTCTCATAGTATTTTAAACATGGTGTGACTTTAAATTTCAATTGATCAAAGTCCTCGTCCAAAACCCAGATTTGCATTCCCTCGCTCAGCTATTCCGGTCTCCAAATACAGATCCTCAAGCCATCGCAAAAGCTGGCAATCATTTTTTCTTCGTTTGTATGATTGCATGACTTTGAACGGTTTTAGATATCAGTGTTTCATCAAGACCGCGTACAGCAGTAAACACAACATTTCCTCTTCGGCTCCAACTGAAGCTGCTGCTGCGCAACACTCACTGAGAACGTACCAAGTCCAACTATGGCAAGGAAATGTTATCGAGCCAGAAAAATTGGGCTGGAAAAAAACTAGTTACGGACTTTCTCCTGTCACTACTTTGAATCCTCCTGCTCTACCAAAACTTCTAAAGATTATTTCCACCAGGTACAAAAAAAGCTGCCGCAGCGCGCATAGCTGCAAAAAAAGCAAGTTGAAATGTTCCATCATGTGCCTCGAGTGCAACAATTTATGCGAGAATATTCCTGACTGAAAGAACGTAATCGACGTGTAACTTAGATGCAGCCCCGCGGCGCCGAGGCTCATGTTTCGAGGCGTGTTAACGCTTCCCCGTTCGTTCAACGTTAAAATGTTAAAGGACCTTTTTTGTCTACTTTCCGAATTTCTAGGTATCTTTTTCCTAAAACGAAAAAAAATTAAAAAAAAAACGGTTTTTAGTTTTATTTTCAAATTTTTGAGGAGGTTGCGGGGAGAATTTTTGGTGGGAAGTAAAAAATCCGGATTCAGCGCTCTAAAAAAACCAGAACTACCATGAAGTTTTCCAGGTAAGGGCCCTATATGGTCTCTAATGCCTGGGGTATGTCTGCCAATAAGATTATGTTAATTGACACCAAAACACAAAATATAAAAAAATTAGCAGTGTTCTAATGACGTAATTTCAATCAAATTCTTGGCACCTTTGCCAACATGTTGTCTCCTCAGGCAGCAGCCACCGAGGGGTTATCCGCTCGGCAATAGGTGTATAAATTTATCGGCAATAGCCGGCAGTAATCAGCAATAGAAAGCAATAATCAGCAGTACCCGGCAATATTCGGCAATGATTAGAAATAACGCGACAGTGCTCGGAAATAACACGGCAGTGCCGGAAATAACCCAGGAATACTAGGAAATGTTATAGCATACCCCCATCACCACCCCCACCCCACTACCGATGTGGGGTATCGTTTTATGGGTTTTTGGGGTAGAGGATTTCAAATATTATATTATTAAAGTTCCATAAACAATTATTTTCACATACTAAGTTTTTTCGTTGTGAGTGACTTGGATAGAGAATCTGGATGTGGAAGTAGTGATTCCTTGGGCACCGGTTTTTCATTCTAAACTACTTTTACTTCTCTCGCTTACCGAAGGGAAGTGTAAGTAATCGTGAAAATATCAGGCACACCGAGGTTTCTTCGTTCCAGATTATGTAGATTACGAAAATTAAAGTCGTTTAATTCCGTTAGTCAGTCTGTCTGTCGGTTGCCGTTGTATCTAAAAAAAAAAAAAAACAGGACAGATAGTTCGATAGTTGATGCTGTTGCCAAGGAAGAAACCTGATATACTTATAATGAAAAATAAGCAGGGTGGACACTGGACACTAAAAAAAAATCATTAATAAAATATGAGGACAACAATATTTTACCTCGTATTTGACATGTGGTTAATATAATTGCCAAAGAAGAATGCCGCTATACTTTTAATGGCAAATATATAGGGTGGTGATGCAAACAAAAAATAAATAATAAAATAGATGTGCCAAATAGATCGAAGTTTTGTGTAACTCTTTTACAGACTTTTTTATTTCGTATTTTTCGCATTTTTTGAAAATTAAAATAATTACTAGACCGCAAAGGAAAAAATTTAAAAATCAAAATAACTATACAGGGTGTTTGATTTATCGTTCTACAGTTCTATAACTTTTGAGCTAATTGAGATCCAAAAAAACAAAAAAGCATTGTTTCATATTCCAACAATTGAAAAGGGCCGCCCTAAATTTTTTTTCCAAATATTAAAATTTCCACAACAGATTTAAAATAACCATTTAATAACAACAACATTTTTTACGTCTTCAATTTTCTTCGTTGCGTTTTTCTGATATCCCAATTAGTTCAAAACTTAAAGGCTGTAGAACGATAAATCAAACAGTAAAAACCATTAAAATCGAAACATCGAAAAAAATGCAGTTAACCGTGATTTAATCGATAAACTTTATTACCAAATTGGGATCGAATTTGGATGGTAATTTTAAATCTGTTGTGGAAATTTTAATATTTGAAAAAAATAAAATTTAGGGCGGCTCTTCAATTTTTGGAATATGAAGCGAAGCTTTTTTGTTTTTTTTGAAAACGTCATAACGTAGCTTGAGGATGATAAAAAATTTTATTACTAGCATTTTATCTCAATTAGTTCAAAAGCTACAGGCTGTAGAATGATAAATCAAACACCCTGTAGAGTAAAAAATAATTCTAACTTTTCTAACTTTTACTACTAACTTCGATTGCAACCAAAAATAGATACTTCGGTGTACTAATTTACCTAAATTTTACGAACTTGTTTGCTAGGTAATAGTGAACTGTAAAATGGAGATCAACACAAGTGCATTTGAAGACATTCTTAAGGAATTAAATATAACTTGTCCTCCATATTTAATGAAAATTATGAGTTTTTGTGGATGGGATAATAGAACTTCTCTTGCAAGCTTTAGTGAGAAAAATGTTGAAGGTATAGAGAGATTTGCAAGGGAAGATTTGTCTTTGCTGTTAGATAAAGAAGATGATCAAAAATCTATACATGGTATATACGCAAAAAATATGAAGATTTTTAAAATATCTCATGGCCACAAACAACTTTTAAAGCTTTTAGTTGAAAAGTGCAAACAGTTAGAAGAAGAGGCAAATAAGAATGCAAATAGAGCCGTTAAAAGAAAATGTAATTGCAAATGCAGCTGTAGTGAAAAACCGACAAATTAAAAAAAAAAAACAAAATTGGCACGCACTGACAAAGAAAAAACTGAGAAAAGAAATCGTCAAGAATTGCAAGAAGTTGAAGTTAACCAAGAAGAAGTGCATTCTTTAAAATTAAAGAAAATTGAACCTATACAAAAAATAGCAAAAAACTATATAAAAACATACTGCGAAAAAGAACTGAAATATTTTAGGGACCCTTTTCAAATTAAAAGATATGACAAAAATACCAAGGATTTATAAAAAATTAAAACGGTATTAAAAACAATGTAAGTTATTTTTTAGTTACTATCCTTTCCTACTGTAATAAACTATTAACAAGGTAAGTTTTGTTTTTATTTTCAGTCAAATTAAAATCTTGTAGGTATTGTATATAAGCACGGAAATAAAATTAATGGCATGTCACAGCAGTTATTAACATGTCGGCAATACGTTTGGCTGTGAAAATGCGATAGCAGTGCGACAATATTCCCCGCATTAAGTCAATTCTTTTCGTCTGCACTATCTTCACTAGTGCAAATGTATCTCTTTTCAACTTATGTATAATCTCTCTCTATCTTCTTCTATTATCTGCACTGGTGCAGGTAGTGCGAACAAAAAGAATTCACCTAATGAAGCAGTCATTTTGCTAAATTGACAATAATTTCGGCAATACGGAAATACCCTCAATACTCTCGGCAGTTCGGCAATAATGCGAACTATGTGGCAGTATTTTGAACACTGCGGCAATTGGTGTACAAATTTCGACCAGCGGATAACCCCTCGGCAGCCACATTATGTAATTGTGTAGATTTTTGTCCGTCACCTGACAATTAGCAAAGTGAGCCACTTTGAAGCCTTGCCTCGATGACGTAAACAAAAAGCCAACTGGCTGCAGGACTGGAGCGCCCGCTTGATTGAACCGAGTTCTAATAATCAAATCGACCTGCATATAGCCAGGCAAACTATTATTAATATATACTGTTAAATTACATATATGTTACCTATTATAAATTCTAATTAATTACAATTTCGATGTCTTCAAATACTACCCCGATTTCTGTAATAAAAAATTTGTTCGTCTCCAAAATTTATTCCAAGAACATTTATTAGATTAGATTTAGTAGATTCTATATTGAAAATGGACTAGTTTGAGTTGAAGGAAGCAATAGGGCTGACAAAACTATTATTAGGTAATTACAATGTACACTGTATACTCGAAGCTGAAATGTCAAAATTTGAAGTTTTATTTTTACTAACCCCGCCTTAAACCACTCTACGACCTAGTTTAAGTTTTATGGGGTTATAGACCGTGGGATAGTGACAGATTTTTTTAAACGTTTGGTTCCTATCTGGCCTTTTGGGAGCCTTTTGTGCCTGATTTGTACTAACCATTTTCGTGTTTATCAAACGGTTATCCAGGGCCCCTCAGCGGAAAACAGAAAAGAAAATTTCATGAAAATGAGCAATTTCAAACGTTTTGTTCCCATCTGGCGTCAAGTTAGACTTACTTTTAAAGAAAAACATCCGACGGAAGCTTATCGCCAGACAAATTCCGTGTGCCGGAAGGCCCGAAATTTCAATCCGAAGTTGTAAGAATCTGGGAATTGTATATATAGGTAAATATATTATAATTATCGCAATATAACGCCAGACAAATTACGAGGGCCCAACAGTGAAAAAATTATTGTTCAAGTTGTCAACTATTCCGCGAAAATCAAACGATTGGTTCTCATGTGAAATGATTTTTTTTGTAAAAATTAACCAAAACGAAAATGTATTGTATCATTCGCAGACATTTTCAGTGGGTCAAACATATTTTAAATCTTAAAAGAAGTGCACGAAAAAAAGCCATTTTTTGAAACGATTTATTCCTGTCTGGCATTTGGATTTTAAAAAGATATGGTAATAAATAAACCATATTTCAAGTCCCAGACAAAAATCTTGGGCCCAGCCGAAGATATGTTGAGTGAAAGTATCGAAAAATCAAAAAACAGTCGTGTAAAAATCGATGCATTTTCAAACGATTCACACTCGTCTGGCATTTCATTAGCTTGTCATTGCAAAAGAGTATTATACACAAATTTGTTTCGCGTCACTTCTTAAATACCGCAAGCGCGGATTTATGGGGATAACGGGGTAATTACCCCCAAGATTCCGTAAACAATCAACTTTCATTTTAAAATTTCATAATTTTTATTATTTTATTTTATATTTTTTAATATATATTCTATTTAGTTGTGTTTATAATTTTTCTTTTGAGACTTTCTGCCCCCCCCCCCCCGCTCATCAATTTTAATTTTCGAGGAAAAACATTTTTGTTATTTTCAACACGAGGCTATGTTACCCCCCCCCTCCAAGCTCAAGGTCCAGATCCGCCCTTGAAATGCCGTTTTTTTCTCACTTGAAACTCATTTGGAATTTGATTTTCTTTATCACTGGAATCAATATAACTGTCACTTTCACATTCATAATCCCTCGATCGAATAATATTTACAATAAATAAGTTACATACTAGCAAAAAGACAAATATAAATTATTACATATTACTATATAATTTACTACCCTGCACTACACCATATCTGAAACTGTGAGTCCTCGTAAGTCCGTACATGTTTCGTTCTCCCTTGGCGTAGGTAGTCAACCACACAAAAGTGATTTCTTCTCTCATTTTAATGCACGCGACGTAAGACACGTAAGATGCGATGTGGTAGAAAGTGGTTTTTATTTATCGTTTTCTAATGGGGGACCCGTTTTTTTATTTCATTAAAGTGCATGTTTATGTATAAAAACACGCCACACCGAATATCAGCTCTTAAATCGCAGTAATTACTTTGCAATAAATAATTAAAGTTGAAATCCTCGCTACTCCTCACGAAAAGCACTATGACGTCAGATCGAGAAACTAGTCTCGCGTGGGGTCCCACAGATGGTGTACTTTAGCCGAGCGGTACGTTTTCACCCTAATTAATAGACTGGGTGGCGGTTGGCTTTGAGACGTCCGCATATTTGGTCTTTTGTTCTTTATGTTAGAGAAAAAATATAAAAAGTGCCTGAAAGTTCAATCAATTCTCTTTACACAAGCTATCTACAAATTTTTCGAAAAAAACAATAATTATCGAGATATTCGAGGAAATGTAGGAAATTACACGTTTTCCTATAGTGTATGTAAATCTAAAAAAAATAATTTTTCTCAGAAACCTTTATTTCGAAGGACCGAGATTAACGGAGTGTCAAAGTAGTACATGATATTAAGTGAACATCATATATGAGATCGATTTCAATTAATTACCGATTAATTACGGTGACAAAATGGAGAAATTTTACCGAAAAAAAGTCCCAAATCCCGCGCCCTCTAATTCCTTTATTTTTGTCGGAATTCAAAAAATTTGAAAAACAGTTTTAGCAAATTTTATTTTATTTAAATTAGCTAGAGTAGTTTTTTGGCGTAGGAGTCAAGATTAAAAAGTTGCTAACTGTAGAACCTCAAAATTTGCGATATATCTACAGCTGCGCCCCAGATTTTTGTCTGGCACTTAAAATATGGTTCGTTTATTAACATATCTTTTTAAAAAAGCAAATCCCAGACGAGTGTAAATCGTTTGAAAATGCATCGATTTTTACACGACTGTTTTTTGATTTTTCGATACTTTCGCTCAACATATCTACGTCTGGGCCCAAGCTTTTTATCTGGGACTAGAAATATGGCTTATTTATTAACATATCTTTTTAAAATCCAAATGCCAGACAGGAATAAATCGTTTGAAAAATGGCATTTTTTCGCGCTTTTCTTTTTGTCTGGCTATCCAGGCGACCCAGCCAGTTCGTCTGAGAATCTTAAATTGAAACTACTTGCCTAATATTAACAAAAAAACAAATGCCAGACGAATGTAAATCGTTTGATTTTCGCGGAATAGTTGACAACTTGAACAATAATTTTTTCACTCTTGGGCCCTCGGAATTTGTCTGGCGTTTGTTATATCGCGATAATTATAATCTATTTACCTATATATACAATTCCCAGAAAAGAACCAAATCGTTTGATTTTGACCATTTTTCTTACAACTTCGGATTGAAATTTTGGGCCTTCCGGCCCACGGAATTTGTCTGGCGATAAGCTTCCGTCTGATGTTTTGCTTTAAAACGTAAGTCTAACTTGACGCCAGATAGGAACAAAACGTGTGAAATTGCTAATTTTCATGAAATTTTCTTTTCTGTTTTCCGCTGAGGGGCCCTGGATAATCGTTTGATAAACACGAAAATGGTTAGTACAAATCAGGCACAAAAGGCTCCCAAAAGGCCAGATAGGAACCAAACGTTTAAGAAAATCTGTCACTATCTCACGGTCTATTAAGTGCGACCGATAACATTAAAATTCAAGGTCAGCGTATTGGTACAACGCGTAATTGCCCTTAACATAGAGTTAGGACTAACCTCGTGTTGGTACAACTCACCCTAATAGAGCCATAATTCTAGGATTTATGCTCAGATCAAATCTGAATTATCTTAACTTTTGTAAATGTCTGCAATTATTCAGCACAAATAATATCGTTTGAATAGATTTATTTTTGCCTTTAAGCGTGCTATTTTGAAACAACGATTTGTTGAACGATAATTTGTAAATTTTACATTCTTCTTCGATTTCGAGGTAATAAAACTGATGGATTATTTAGCACTTCGCACTCTACCAGATGCTTGATTTCTCCTTGATTTATTTAAATGTAAATCCCCTTTCATTACCTGACGACTGGGCCAATCATCTAATTAATACACTCGTCAAAAATTGATTACATGCAATAGTATCGCTCTTGAGTAGTTCACAACTTTATATTCTCATACGTATTTTGATTAAATTTAAAATTGGTTCAGGTTCACCGCGCTTCTTTTTACTTTCCAAGTACGAAACTGTGGATTATGAGGAAATGTACGTCTCCGCATAATTAATTGGATTTTGAGTCGTGTAAGATTCGTGTGTTCGTAAAGTGTTGCTTTTGACAAGCTCCACTCCATACATCGCCGCCTTCCTCCCACAGTGCGAAGTGGAATTCTCTTTAGGAGGGCTTCGTGCATTTATAATAAACCATGTTAATCTGTTGTTAGGGAACACTTCAGAGTAAGTGTGTGTCTTAGTCCTACTGTGGCGGAATCCCTTACAACCCCCCTGAAATTTCCGAGCAAGTTTCTCTTCAAGTCGTTCGGTATTTCAGTACATAAGGCAATTAGTGTGATTAATTTAATTTTGTTTCAGATTTAAAATCCCTTTCTGTTTGATTTCCAGTTCATTAATTTTCTGATTTTCATAACAAAAGTTTCATCGTTCTGCTTTAATTTTGTTTTCTGGTTATTATTAATTACTTACGGTGGCTGCTGCTTTGAAATAAGGTGGGTTATACTTCCAGTGCATTTGAGGCTCAAAACAGATAAATACGATGGAAAATTCTAAATAAGGATTTAACGAACCCTCCTCGCCTTCATTATTTCATTCTATAATTTATTAATAGCATAGCAGTTGTTGGAAATTAGCTGTTGATGAAATTTACCAAAGAAATTTTCATATTCAACAATGTTTAGTTATCTCCGACTCATTTCAAATAATTGCCACACTCTGTACATAAAAAAAATATAAATTAGATAACAGGGAAAATAAAGAATTGTATATTGTTTTATTAGGAGTAAAAGTGATACTTTTATCCGAATAAAACATGCTATTTTTTCTTCAAGCGTCGTTCAGCTATAAAAAAAAGATAAAAAATCTAGAATTTCACCACCAAAAACGCATTGTGCTAATATCGGACGGCCGGCGTATCAAATAAAATACGCGTTGCTGTGGATATAACTTTTTCTGCCGCTAACAGCATCAGAAATAGTTATTTATGTACCAAGGCTTGTAAGTGTATTTTACAGGTCGAGAACACAGTGCAATGAGTTTGCAATGTTCGAGACCTGTAAACACATGATACAAGCCGAGGTGCATACGACATTTTTCGTACTAATAGCAATATTACAATTTTTAGGAAAATTCATTCAAAATGTGTCAAGATTTGTCGAACTCATTTATTAGTTAGCTTAGACTCTAATTGGAGTGTGCTTGCTTCTGCTATGGTTACTGTCAATAAATTGTCAAATTGATAACTTCATAATAATTTCCGCCATTCGATTTATTTACGTGAATTTTTGCAATAAAAATATTGATCATGATGAAATTATCGACATTCAGGAGGCAGCAAAAATGCCTGTGATCGTTGATGCCAGAATTTCATTGTTATTTAACTTCCTTATGAGGGGTCCAGTTTCAAAGTGTACAATCTTCATGAAAAATGAGATAGATGTCGCTTCATATGCAATTTTCAGAGCTGAATGCGAATAACTCAATATTTTCGAGCAAACTGAACAAACTCCAGTGTATTTTTAACCTTGAAAATTAGGTTTAGTTTCAAAACATACAATCTCCTTTGACAAGTATGATTCAAAGTGTACAATATCCAATGGCAAGTCAAAGTGTACAATCTCCAACACATTTTATGCATTATATTTTACGATGTATTTCAATGTGTGCAATATCCTGTCGCGACTTGTCACTAAGAAAACGCGCCAAATAGGTACCTACCTACCTACCATGTCGTATCAAAAAGAAAACTGATGTAAATAACCTGCTAGTTGCTCATTATGGAAATAACTGGAAAAATGATCCCCATTTAATTTTTTACAAATTTGTCTTAGAGGGAGATACAATACCAGATAATGCTGTTGAGGAAGACACGTTATGCGAACCTGTTATAGAAGAAGACGTCAATGTTGTAGTTTCATTTCTTTTTTTAAATAAGAATATTTATTATTTTTTGTTATTAATAATAATATTTTTTTTATTTTTTAATGTTTTTAAATATTACTTTTTAGAATTACCTAAGACTTACTTTTTTTAAGTGTTATGCTAATATTTTTAAATTGACTATGATCAATAGTTATTAACGTTTTCCTTTTTTGTAAACCCTCAAACTAAATAAAAAAGGAATAAAGACAATCTAATACTACTTTGAAGTTATTTTCAAAGCGAACAATCTCCAATTGTTAGCTTCATACTGTACAATCTCCAACAGTTTTCTTCAAATATCTTCGGTTTTTTTTGTCCTTTTAAGCAAAAATCTGGTAAATCATCTTTGCATACATATATAAATGGGTTTAAGAAATCAGTAGGAGAAAAAACGTTTTTGAATTAAGTTATTCGTTTTTTCAGTTTCCTGAAAATTTAGCAAACATGGAGATTGCACACTTTGAAACTAGACCCCTCAGCCATTCGATTTATTTACGTGAATTTTTGCAATAAAAATATTGATTATAATGAAAGTATCGACATTCAGGAGGCAGCAAAAATGCCTTTGATCGTTCATGCCAGAATTTCATTGTTATTTAACTTCCTTATTACTTTACTTTTTTGATCTAGGGCATAAAAGTAAATTTTATACTTTTTTGCCCATGGGCTAGAAGTGAGACTTTCATAACATTGACAGACGTCTAAAAATGTTAAAGAGCTAATAGTTCGAAAAAGTACTTTTACCTCCGTTGCTAATGGTAACGCACAGCCGTCTTGTGACGTTCACTTTTTTAGAAGATATTATTTAATAAAAAAATAATTAAATAAATGACATTAATTAGAAATTAATTCCCGAGTCAAACTATTCAAACGAAACAAGAAAACTAGTAAACTCACTATTACCTAGCTAGCTCAGAATGGTAACAGAAAAAGTGCAAAAAAGACAGTATTTAAAAAAATTATAAATAAAACTACCAAATAACAAAATAGTACATATATTACTTAAAACAATCAAATCAGTAGACCAAGACACATTCTCTAGGCGAGGACAAAATAAAAGATATCGTTTTCACTTAAACAAATACCAAAACACATAAAAATTTCTGAATAAGGTTACTTATAGCATTAACAAAAAAATTTGCCGATTTTCCAGTCCGACGTGTGGAAATCGTCTTTTTCATGCCGAGGAGGAACGCCGCGTTTACGAAAATTTTCGCAGAGGAAAAAAGTTATAGACTAGGCGCAATTATGCCGTACAAGAAGTTATACGAGGATATGTATAAATTGCATTTATGTACGCGGGCACCTAGACTATTATACTAATATTTGGAATTGGACTGTTACAGTCTAAAAAGTCAAACTTTAATGTCATGAAATGAGTTAAGAAATGTCATGTTTTTCTGACGTTTAAAGAAAAAATTGTATTTTAAATTTCAAAAACTTATACAAAAAAATAAGATTTGTACCATATCTGGCATAACATGCAATTAAGACTAAGATGTTGTGTAAAAATAGTCATTATGGAATGCACAAACACAATTTCTGTCTTTGTTTACACAAAGATATGCTTCGAATTTATCACATTTTATGAAACTTTTTCCCGTACACCCAGAATACTTTCATTTTGCCAATGCCTCCAATGGTTAATCATATCTATTCTGACCTCTCGAATTGGGAAATCAGTTGCTGGGCCTCGATGCTTCTTAGCTTGCAGTTCACCTTCAACTGATGTTGTTTTTCAAAGAGTTTATCTCCTTTACAAAGACATTCAGCATTGGCCAATTTGTTCTCTGGGCCCCTTCGTCTCCAAGTAATCCAAGCATTGACCCAAACAAGATCAATTATGTTTAAAAATATCCACATATACGACTTTTTTAAATGTATTTCCAATCTATAATGCCCGAGCATGGTGTCCAGGATATCACTCCACCCATATATTTGTTATAGTGAACCGCCTTTGGACACAGTATACGTTTATTATCTCTTTTACAGAATCATTTTACCTCAATGTTAAGAGTGCTACTAATATAAGTCGATATCATAGTAACGACTTTGTTATCCAACCAGGAAATGACAGATATTGGAATATCATCTACAACTGCTACCTTCTCGATCATAGCACCACGACTTCTTTTCTTCATCTCTGATGGTTTAGGCATAATCATGTTCGGTACTCGCTTCAGACTAACTGTTCCTAAAGGTAGACAGCCTTATTTAGCAAGATACGTCACAAGTGGTACACTGGCGAACCAGTTATCAAAAACATTTTATAATTCTGATACCTTGGAAAGATACCTATGACCTATGTGTGAGCCGCACCACAACATTCGCACTAACTCCTAAATAAGGAACATTACTTGAGACGACATTAGTTTATGTTCCAGCATAAATTTCACAGTCATACCACTAATACCACTAAGAACAAATGCTTTGCAACCCCATTTGTGAGGCTTGTTGGGGTTGTATTGTTTAATAACAGACCTTGTTTTTGTGGGTATAATTTGTTCATCTATGGCTAGAAATTCTTCTTTATGACATCGACATTTTATACTGGCAATTTTTTGAGCATAAAATCTGTACTTTCAGATGATACAAGACAAATTATATTTTGTCATTTATTTTTAGGGGAAAAGAGAAAAAAGTAGCGTATTACTTGTCAAAAATCGGTCAATTTTTGAGTTATAATTTATAACTAAAAATAACATCAGACCATTATAGTGTTACAAGTAGGAAAGCATCTTTTTTTCATTGAGTGATCTTCTTTAAGGCTTCATTAAGAGTAAACTAAGATACTACTAAGTTATTAGCATAAAACTTCAAAACGTTCATCACCTATTTTTACACTGATGAATATATCAAGTAGCAGTAGTGAGTGGGTGGGAGGATGCTGCAAAATCGGAGGAAAGGTTTTTACACAGAATTTCATCGAGAATAAAATAATAACGCCAGTTTTGATCGGAGGGAGCCAAATCCCAACGAGAAACTATTCGAAGTACATAGGAACACATCTGACAAAAATCTGATGTATAGCAGATATGTGAACGAAACTTTACAGATTATTCCCCATCGGATCTGCGCCCGCTGTGACTAGGAATAGCAGACTTAATAAACAATTAATAACTTATTTATACCACTGTAGTGAGGCCAGTCCTAGCATGTGCCACGCTGGCATGATGCAGCGCGTCGGTCACGACATCGGAAAAGAAATCTATAATTCTTGAGCATAAGCTTCTTAAGAGAACTATATACACACTGCAATTACATCACACCACTAGTGGACTATATCCTCACAACTTCCCGAAAGTTTTACCAGCTCAAACTGGATCATAGTCCGCTAACAAACAACATAACACAAATAAGGAAGCATAATGCACCATTTTGAAGTAAACATAAACTACCATACCAGGCGTTGCCCATTTTAAGGCAGCCTATTTAGCCAAAACCACTTCTAATTCTAGTTCTAATTCTCTAACTTGTTAGGGTACTACAACCTTCACTCTTTCTTTCTTATTCATTTCATCGTTTCTTTTTGAACGTTATTTCTGTCTTTAAATAATTCTTTCTAATCATAAAATTTTAATAGAACTAAAAATTGTGATTTTTTTAAAATAAAATAGGTAATTTAATGTTTCAAGAAATTCTTGACTATTACCCGCAGTAATATTACTCAGATATTGATTAATATTTAGTAATATAAATATCCGTTGACAACGCCAGAGTTACCCTTACTATGATTATCAAGAATCGATTTCTCTTGTCGACTACAAATTTATAACATTAATATCCGCAATTTGTTCTTCGTCAAAGGTCTTTGAAGTTATTCCGTGTAATGCTATATTCACCCCTGTGCATCATTATATGTATAAATCAACATGGATTTGTATTAAATAAGTCAACTGACGCCGAGTTAATCATATTTAGTTAGAACACAGCTGAGGCGTAGTTGAAAGGAAAACTCTTAAATAGATTAAATCAATTTATACATACTTCACGAAAGCCTTTAACGACATTTCTTTTAAGTATTATGACATTTGGGTAAATTATTACACAACAGTCTCAAATATTAATTATAATATTATATAATATTATATATTATGAATTTAAAATATCTATATTTCCGCAACTAAACTACTGGCCAATTAAAAAGGACAAAGCGAATTTTGGTTTGAATTAAAATCCACAGTTTTTGAGAAAGAGAATAGATCGGTATGCGGTTTTCAGGATTTAAGAGATTTAGCTGTGAAACAGCGAATTTTGTCCATTTCTTTTATTTTGAAGCACGTTACAGTCTACAGAGTGTGAAAGAAAAGCGTGTAGTTTTAACAAAATTCTATAACTACCGAGATTCCATAATAATTATCTTATGCGCATTTTATTAGCCACTGGTTTATGAAGAAAAAACAAATTTCTCAATATTTTCTCTCTCTTTTATTTTATAAAATTTTTTTATAAAAATCTGTAATGTTCCCATTTTTTTGCCGTTAACCCTAGAATTTAGAAATGTAAAAATATACAATTTGTTCCATTTAATGTAAAGAACTTGGTTGCTTCTTCTTGTGTAACTTGAATTGGCAGAAAAATTAAAATATTTTGGTTGCATGGAGTACCATAAAAATATATAAAATATCCTAACAGTTGCGGAAATACGGATAGTCGCTGTGGCATCCTGTAGGACTTACAAATATATATTAAATATTTTAAACGGTATATATTTTACTGATAGTAAACGTTGAAACGTGTTTCTAATGGAAAAATTAAGAACACACCGAGAATGCTCGACAGCCTATCAGTGGAGACCGGTTATAGTTACGTTTTTCTTTTTCTGAGTTTGAAAATAGAGGTGCACAAGGTAAACTACCCTGGGCGCCAGCCAATTGTTAAAATTGACAGAGGTGTATAGGCAAAACAAAGTTGAACCCCAAGATAATAATGACATTTACTAAAAGAAGTTTAGTATATATATTAAAGCAGTTAGTAAAATTTTATTATATGCAAAACAAGCTTAAAGCGAATATGTGTATATTATGTGTATAGTACCTTAAATGTATTCAATGTAAAAACAAAATAGAAACATATATGGGACAACAGAAAAACAACTAAATTCAAATTAAACAAACTAAACAATAAAGATAAACTGTCAGCGAATAATTTTTATGGCACTTATAACTTATAACTTGCGTATTAGTGTCAAGTGAACTAATTTTCATTTGCCCTGTATGCCAAGTGTTCGTAAGGGTAAGCAAAATACCAACGTGATGTATGACGCAAGTGAAATGTAACCTCAAATTATCCAGGTATAAATTTAAAATGCACGCTTCTACAGTATTTCTAAGCTTTTCACAAAGTACCTAAATTAAGTACACTACACGACCAACGGTTATTAATAATGCATACAGTAAGTTGTAATTACTCAAGTCGAATAATAATATAATTGGGAAAGAAATATGAATTTATAAAAAAAAATATTCTAATAAGTCAAAAGGTGTGCCACTATGTCAACACTCATTGAACGACCGCTTACTGAGTTCACAAGAGATTGCTAATTATAACACATGCAGAATCGGAAAGCGTTGGTTTTGGGATGGCAATAAGAGCAAGTGAGAGCGACGAGCGACAGTGAAGCAAGCAATCATGTATAAATTATCTTGAGGGGATGTGTCACTGGTTACCTCTGCTAGAGTACTGGTAGACGTCTTTATTGTGGGTGGTCAGTTAAATTGTTGAAACTAGTGCCATGCCAAAACAAACACTTTCTGAATCTGTATGTGAATTTACTAATAGCTCATACAAAGGCATGTACTTATCACGCAGCGGCATAAATCAAGAGTACTATTGGCAAAACTAAATATTAATATTATTAAAAGGTAAGAGATATGAATAGTAAATTACTTGGTTAACTTGCTTTTACTTTACATTGTGAGTGTCTATAGTTATAACGTAGCATTATCGTTACTTCAAGTGGACAATAACATAAATGCCAAAATTACTTACAGTATGCTAGTGACATTATTTGAGGGCAATTCAAAGAAAATTTTACGGTTGGCTACTTGCTCGCTCCTCGGTTTTACCATGGGACCATGACTAACAGGCTCGATACTGATGATCACTGGCATGCTACATAATGAAACAATTTGGAGGTGATTTCTCTATCATTTCAGTCGTAGACACCAGCCAAGGTAGTTCCAAAATTAATTAATCACAGACAGATATCAAAATAATTTTTTTTCTAAGCAGTTCAACGTACGTTTGACAGAAAAATATAAAGATAAATTTCAGTGAAATGATAGGCAAAAGTACTCTTGAAACGAGTCTCTTGGGACGTGCCTAAAATATTGAGGGTAAATGGTTAAATAAATAAAGCAAGCAAGTAAGAGTCAATAAAATTGGAATTTATGTTCGAAAAGTCAAGGTCTCAAATTTCTGTCTCTTTTCTGGCATGAGCCATTCCCATTATTAAAGGGAGAAAAAAAAATAAGATTGTGATTTGTACACATGTACAAGAACCAAGCGAGACATTTTTTTTTTGGCACAGCCAAATCCACTACCATCCGTCAGCACCACTCTTACCTCACTACCGATGTGGCATATCGTTTTATAAGTTTTTGGGGTAGACGATTTCAAATATATTATATTATTAAAGTTGCATGAACAATTATTTCTACGTAGTTTGGGGTGCAAATATAGTATCAACATTTTTTTTTTTTTTCGTTGTAAGAGACTTGGATAGGAAATCTGGATGTGGAAGTTGTGATTCTATATGCAGCGTTTTTTAAAATGGAAATCTACAACTCAAAACTCTCGTTCATTGTGGACTAATTCAATACTGAATTAGTCCACAAAATTTTTGAAAGAAGTCGATGATTACAATTTTTTATTGATTACGGTAAAAGTGTACAAAGAAAATTTTCTCACGAAATTAACATGAATTATTTTTCATTCATTGTTATTTTTTCATTTAATGTGGCTTGTACATAACTGAATTACAAACCAGGATGCACGACTGATGTGTTAACAATTTTGAGATCAACGCACTTGGCACATGCAATCATCGTTTATCCTCCTTGCAATGGAAGTAAAACATCAATTCAGGACTTTTGACTCTGAGATGTCCAGGACTTTCATATTTCCAAAATTATTATAAAAATCACAGCGGAACTGAGTCCACTGAGAAACCATTTTAGCGTTTTTAAATTAATCATGGAATCTATACTTGTTTGGAAGTAGGGTTTTCATTCCCGTGACGGGATTAGGCTTTCGGGATTATCGGGATTACAAATTCCAAAAACCCGGGATTTCCCGAGATCCCGGGATTACAAATTTTCAGGCTCAAAATACATTGTCAAATATTAACATAAAATTTAAACTAATGTTTAAAGGTGTTTTATTTATTTGAATTAAATAGTAATAGATAACAAAAACGCACAGTTTAAAATTTATTTTTAAAAAGAGATCTTAGAAGAACTAATATATCCAATGTTTCGTTCCCTAGTTTGGACCGGATCTTTGTACAGAGTCCACCAGCATTAGAAAAGGCCCTCTCCGACTCTACACTTTTGGGAGGTATAAGTATTAAATTCTGATATGCAATTTTTAAACTTTTTCCCTAAAAAAAAAAACCATTTTCAATAACGCCATTTCTTGTTTTACAACTGTTTATAGGCTTAATGGGCCTATCACCTTTTCTTCAGCTTCATACCGCTTTGAATTTCTTCATTTATTTTATGAGTTTCTGTTTATATGTTTTTGTGAAATTATTTTTTACGTTTATTGATATTATACGAATGTAAGATGTATGTGACATTTATATTTGTTAAGTTGGTTATATTATACAATAACGTGAAGCAAACAAATCAGTAAAGCCGCTTATATCAAATTTTGATTGAAAACAGCAATATTTCCGAAAATTCCGAGCATACTCCAGTCCTGAAGAATGCGCGGGATTGATTTTTGAAAGTCCGGTATTTTCGGGACCAAAAATTCGGGATCCCGGGATTGAAAACCTATTTGGAAGTAACATCCTTCGTAGCATTATATTAAAACATTCATGTTGCATAAATTCCCTGCGAAAAAGTTGCTCTCAGATTTTAAAATAAAGCGTAACTAAAAATACCTCAGCGAAAGATAACTATATCCACTTTAAGCTTCATGTATGCACTTGGATGTCGCTGAGAATTTACCTGTGCTGCTTATGAAAAAGAAAATAATGAATAAAGATAATCCTCAAATTGAGAAAACACGTTCTACAAGCAAGTGGCACGTAATTGAAGAGTAGTGCACTGCTTGGGAAGGATGCCCGCCGCCGAAGTCATCGTCGTCGACAGGAGTGCATGCATAATTTATGCTGCACTTGACCCAGTTACCGCTTTAGGTACAAGTATTTATTCCTGGCGGAATGAGCGCTACAACCTTGCAAGGTATGCATCCTCGCACCGTTTTGCTTTGAGAGAGTCGAGATTTACGAGTTATTTCCGGAGCCGCCACAAAATGCCAAATTGTAATTAACAGCGTTAACACTGCAAA
Organism: Rutpela maculata; assembly: GCA_936432065.2. Lineage (NCBI taxonomy): Eukaryota > Metazoa > Arthropoda > Insecta > Coleoptera > Cerambycidae > Rutpela > Rutpela maculata. Next base: position 35,774,790 of record OW386285.2, on the reverse strand, counting down.
AGGCTTCTACTCAGTAATATATTGGAAAATGTGTACGACTTGAATGAGAGAGAAAAATTGCATTAATGTTGTCTGAAGATCCTATTGACTAGGAGCTGAAATAGAAATTTAATTAGGATTTAAACTCATATTTACCGTATTGATAGGGATTTATTAGAGGCTAGCCTTACATGAGACATTCTTAAATCTCTTATTTAACGCCGACCTATTTCCAGTACCAAGGCCAATCACCGACGCCGCTAGATAAGTTCATCAGGCTTGTGTAAGCACTTAATCCAGTCAAATTAGATTGAAAAATACACAATCTGAATAGAATTTTCGACTCAGCTAAACTTTTGTATGAAGCACATTTTCGACATTTTAAATAAAATGTCAAAAGTCCTTATAGATATACCACTGGAGCTTTAAATGATATAAGAGTCAAAGATAAAATGTTTTTAATATATCGGAAACTATTAGCTTTACGAAAAAATCTACTACATAAAAGGTTCTATTACTTTTTCTCGTAGGAGAAACCGTTTTGGAGATATGATCGTGAGAAGTTGAAACGATGATATGTATGTGCCTATACAAATGTTATATGATGAGTACATTTGAAAATATTTAAAACCACTGATGCATATGTTCATAGAAATATATTAAGGAAAGAAACTCAGTGTCTAACTATACTGTAGCATGTTTTAGAACGTAGAAGAGTATATTCTCCACTTATCAGTGGATAATATAATCCAAAAAAGACCTTGAGGAGCGAACCTAGCTACATAAAGTATAAAAACCGCTGCCTAAGGAATCACTACTCTCACAGCACAATCAGGATATGGGATGATAAATTGACGTACCTGAATATCCTTGTACGTAAATAAATAGAAAAACCTTTTAGGATATCCTATTTTAGGACGTCTTCAAGACAGCAGACGTCCCAGGATATCCTTTTACGGATGTTAATGGGCTATCCTGAATAGGTTCCATTTTGGCATTAACTATTCGACTAACATCGGGATTAAGAACGGACATCTGATAAAGAGCCCTAGATCTCCTTAAAATGTACCCCTTATGTCTGCGATATATTTAAGTAAAGCGCCATTTTGATTTTCGGCTGGCCAAACTGGCCAAAGTAAATGCCTCAAACACACACTAGCTAGCACAGCATTAGTTTTAATTTCTGAAATATTTAAATAATAATTATTGCTAGTGACTGTGTGAAACATTTTAAACTTGTATCTTTGTTTAGTTCAGCTTTATTTAAGACTACAAAAAGTGAGCACAAAAATATAACATAACCTATTAAACTTTATGTTATGAGAAACTTATCTGATTAATAAGATTGAAAATTTAATTAATTATTAATGTTATGTGCGAAACCACGAAAATTTAATACGATTTTTTATACTTTCAGAATACCAAAGGAAGCTAAAAAAAAAAAAGAGGATTTATTATTTTATACACACTCCGTATTTTAAGTGACACAATCGCTGAGAAACCTACGAAATAAAATTAATTTGCTTCAAGAATTGAACTTAGCTTGGAGAGAAAAAATGAATCATTGTCAAATTTGACAATAAACCTGATGAAATTGAATTTGAAAATGACGACCAATGACGTACTTGGTTAATAATTTTAAAACCATCTAGCAACTAATCGCGAATGAAAATAAGTTAGTAAATATAGTAAATGTACTTAGCAATAAGATAATTATTTGAAACTTTTATTACACTTTTAAACGAAAGATATGATACGATATCAGACAGAACACAGGTGGACAGACTGCATGCAAATATAGAGACCTATTACGATCTTTTATCTTGCAATTCTATTTGTCAGAGTGTACTGTATGGATTTTAATTTGTATTTCAGTAAATTTTTATTATTCACTGAGTGCTATATCCTTCAATCATTTCCATTATTTTTATCTTACCCACTTGTTCGTATATATTTTTTTGAAATAGTATAATAACTACGTTTATTTTAGCTGCACCCATAAATAAGTATATTATGGAAATTAAGCAAAGAAGCTGTTAAAGATTACTCGAGAAGTGCAAAAGGGAGGAGCGAGGCAAAGAAGAGAATAGAGTAGAAGTGCGCTACATGCTAAGAATTCATGTTCCGCTGTTATTAAATTTGCAAAAGTAATGTAGGTATTTATTTTATATTTTTCTAAGAAGTTTGCTTTTTAACATCACAAATATTTTTAAATATTGAATGTATTTAGCTTATTTCTATTATTAAAATATTATTATTATTATTTAAGTAGCACTTAATTCCATACATATAAAGTACTTTTGTTTCATTCTAAAATTGTAGTTTCTTTGGCGACGGTTAATAAACTGAATCGTAAGAAAATAATATTTTATTTTTTAACTGACCATAAACCCAAGAAATTACGTATAAGTTCTAAGGAAAACATAGGCAAGTGCAAATATTTCAAAAAGGTGCATATTTGACAAAAATTCTAAAAATTTTCACAATTCAATTTTTTTTAAACTTAAGTACTTATAACATTATTGTCCAAATGTTGGTTGTGAAATTTTCTTAATTTGTATGTGTTTCTTGGTGGGATCTTTTGCCACATGTTTTCTTCTAAAACAATGTCATAAGTCACAGACGTTATTTTCCAGTAAAGTAGGTACTGGATAATTGTTTGATTTTGTTGATTTTACGGACATTGTTCTAGAAAACAACATGTGGCAGAGGATCCCACCAAGAGACAGAAAAAAACAGCTGCCCAAGGAATCACTACTTCCACATCCAGATTCCCTATCCAAGTCACTCACAACGAAAAAACCTTGTATGTGAAAATAATTGTTTATGGAACTTTAATAATATAATATTTGAAATCCTCTACCCCAAAAACCTATAAAACGATACCCCACATCGGTAGTGGGGTGGGGGTGGCGATAGGGGGGTCGTAGTGGGGGTAGATGAAGTAAAAAAATATGTTGAGGTTTCTGGTTCCTGTACATACACTAAATCACAATTTTTTTTCATCCCCTTTAATAAGGTGGGGGTGGTAATGGGGGTGGCTAATGCCAAAACTTTTTTTGGGACTTTAACTTCTCTTGTATATACTAAATACCAATTTTATGGATTCTTACCTGCTTGATTTACCTATTTTCCCCAAATTTCAAGTCAATATCTCAAACGGTTCCAGAGTAAACGTGCGCACAAAAAAAGTTACAGACAGACCGACAGACAGAAAATTTTTTTTCGTTCAAACTTAAAATCTCGACGTTTCGTGACATTCTAAGCCTATTTGAACAATAAAAATTTTTAAAAAATTTTTTGTCGTTACTATACTTCCACTGGATGTGGAAGTAATTAAGTATAACATTGATAAACCCGAATTTAATATGGTCTAGTACCAAAATTTGGATGTCCGTGGATATCTATTAGCAGTCCGTATGATATCCTGGGACATTTCAGTATGTAGTTTGTACAGCATATTCGTAATACTTAGGACATCCCGAAATATCCCGGGAAGGTTTGGTACGTCCTTAGTACAAGCGCCATCCTTCAGGACGTCCCTCGTGCCACTTTTATCTCATACCGAGTTGTAACACCGGGATGACCAAAAGAGTGCCGAAAAGCATGGGATATTAGGATGTCCAAATACTAAATGGGATTTGCCATAGTATGTCCCTCGGACAGACTTGTGTTGTATGTACCTCGACTTCCAAATTTAGATTTTCTATTCGAGTCTCTTTCCATCCAAGCCCTCCACTATCACCCCCACTTTTATCATTCAGCCAGCAAGTAATAATAATACCATTTATGCATCTTTACAATGTGCTCTCGCCAAAGGAAAAAAATACCGTCACAATACCTGTATAATTACTTTCGATCAGCTATTGTACATAAGAGCACGTGAAATTATTGCTGCATCACCAGAAACTTCAGATATATGAAAAAAGCCGCTGCCCAAGGAATCACTACTTCCACATCCAGATTCTCTATCCAAGTCAGTCACAACGAAAAAACTTTGTATGTGGAAATAATTGTTTATGGAACTTTAATAACATAATATTTGAAATCCTCTACCCCAAAAACCCATAAAACGATACCCCACATCGGTAGTGGGGTAGGGGTGGTAGTGGGGGTGGATGAAGTAAAAAAAATATTTTGAGGTTTCTGGTTCTTGTACATACACTAAATCACAATTTTTTTCATGGGGGTGGTAATGGGGGTGGCTAATGCCAAAACTTTTTTTGGGACCTTAGCTTCTCTTGTATATACTAAATACCAATTTTATGGATTCTTACCTGCTTGATTTACCTATTTTCCCCAAATTTACCTCAATTTACCCCCCAACCCTTCGACGGAACAAGATGAAAATATAATCTAGTTCTAGATCTCGTTAAAGTACATATGTGTACCAAATTTCAAGTCAATATCTCAAACGGTTCCAGAGTAAACGTGCGCACAAAAAAAGTTACAGACAGACAGAAAATTTTTTTTCGTTCAAACTTAAAATCTCGACGTTTCGTGACATTCTAAGCCTATTTGAACAATAAAAATTTTTAAAAATTTTTTTGTCGTTACTATACTTCCACTGGATGTGGAAGTAATTAAGTATAACATTGATGAACCCGAATTTAATATGGTCTAGTACCAAAATTTAGATGTCCGTGGATATCTATTAGCAGTCCGTATGATATCTTGGGACATTTCAGTATGTAGTTTGTACAGCCTATTCATAATACTTAGGACATCCCGGGGTGGGGGTGGTAATGGGGTTGGCTAATGCCAAACATTTTTTTGAGACCTTAGCTTCTCTTGTATATACTAAATACCAATTGTATCGACTCTTACCTGCTTGATTTACCCATTTACCCCAAATTTACCCCAATTTACTTCCCAACCCTTCGTCGGAACGACATGAAAAGTTCCAGATCTCGTTAAAGTACATACGTGTACCAAATTTCAAGTCAATATCTTAAACGGTTCCAGAGTAAACGTGCGCACAAAAAAAGTTACAGACAGACCGACAGACAGACAGACAGAATTTTTTTTCGCTCAAACTTAAAATCTCGACGTTTCATGACATTTTAAGCCTATTTGAACAATAAAAATTTTTAAAAATTTTTTTGTCGTTACTATACTTCCACTGGATGTGGAAGTAATTATAGCGAGGCTGGAAGGCCTCCACTTACTTATGTCCTACCTCGGTTCTATTGGTTTTATTATGCAAGGTAATGGTATTAAGGAAATTCTTAGTGATATTTTCGCACGTAATTCTGTTGATAAAATGCGTAATGGAGACGATTATGCGAAAGCTGTCCAAACGTACCTTTTGCCTCCATTTGGCTGTGTGCATGCCAATTTATCAATCCAATCATTAATATAAATTCCAATTTATTAATTTTCGAAATGCCCAACAAAATTTTGTCAGTATTCCTATTGTAACTATTTTTTTTTTATTAGTAAAATTTTATATATTATATATTAAGGGAAAGTATTTCTTACGTCAATAAACTGATGGAAGGTTAGTCTAGGTAAGTTTAGCAACCTTTTCCGTATCTTATTTTTAAAGTTACCAATTGAATAAATAGTTTTTATGACAGTTGGGAGTATATTATACAGACGAGACCAAGGCAAGTGTGAGATCTTTGTGCAATAGTTTTTGGGACTTGGGGACATGGTAAGATTTATCTTTATACCTTGTGACACTCAATTAGGTCTTTATATTTTAGTTTTTCTTTTTTGTTTAGCAAGGTGGCAGAGCAATACAGTTCGATATCTAAGACACTCGCCAGTTGGAATAGATTATCAGAGTGGTAAGTTATATTTTTTCCGTATATGCAGCAGAGTTTTTTAAAATGCCAGAATGTTCGCCTGGATTAATTTGTAATAATAGAGATCGAATGCTTCTGGAAATGTACGACTCTCCTCAGAATGAGAATTCCATAGATACCTTAAGATGTCTTTTATTTGCTAAGTTTACGCTCCGCAATAAAGCTATCAACTTAGCGGCACTTCCACCAGCATCCAAACGTCGTTGTCACCTGCTCCAGATATTTTATTAAATAGCATTTTTTGCAATTGCTCCAAAGGCTCTGTATCAAAATGTGGTTGCAGGAAAATTGAATTGCATTTCTTTATTGTTCGTAATAATTGCCACGGCCAATCTTGTCAAAATTCTGTACCTGATATGGAGGAGCAAAACAACATAACAGAAGACGTAGATCCTACGAATTTCTTAGAAGAAGCATTGAACATTGAGGAGATTAACTCAGAAATGCAGGATAATGACAATAATACAGAATTTTTTATGAATATCGATGGTTACTTTTTTATCAGCAATTTTTCGTGTAAAGTATTACTTTTACATTTAAAGGAAGATCTATAAGGACTTTTGACATTTTATTTAAAATATTGAAAACATGCTTCATTCAAAGATTCAGTTGGATAACATTTTTTATTCAAATCATATCTAATTTGACTGGAGTAACTGGCATCGCCCGGAAAGTGGCATCTAGAAATTTTGTCGAGCTCCAATTTGTCGAGTGGTGCAGATCTTTAAGGTGGTCTCATAGCTGGAACCCACATTTTTACAGCTCTTTCAAGAGATGATGACACATCCACTAGATTTCATTGACTGAGATATAGACCCAAACCATCCGTAAAGGATTATACATCCCATTATACATCACACCATCCAGCTAATGAATTAAAATTTCTTTTTTCTTCTTCTCATTCACAAATTTTTTGCAGCTGCAGCCTATTCTAGTCCAGTCGCTTTGCTGTATGGCACGCCAAACAGCACTTCTGCATTTATAGCGCTTGCCGGTTAGATGTACGATCTTATTAAAACTCTTTCCTATCAACTCTTGGTGGTGGTGGTTTTGGAGGGCATCTTCTTCTTCTCTTGGTATTTGGCTTTCTCTGAATTATCAATCTTTCTATATTAACATAAACATAAACAGGTCACATATAGTACATAGTCCTCTCTCGGGTTAATGTGATAATATAATGATGTAGTCGCTTTGGTGGACGTATCTCTTATAGAATCAAGCCGTTGGTAAGATGTGCTCTCTAAGGAGTTCGCAGCAAACATCTACACATCCACGCCTCCATAAGAAATATATACACTTTGTATGCCACTCCAATTGTCCATGTCTCAGAAGCATATCAGTAAGTTGGATTTTTATACGTCTCCCGATATTTCTGTAGCGCTAAATTTTGCTCAAGTGGGAAGTTTCCGATCTTGCCATCTGTATTTTTCGTCGAATCTCATATTTGCAGTTGTCGCTGTTGCCCACAAGGGCTACAGAGTTAAAATAGCAATAGCATATACGAAAGAGAAATAGATATATTAATATATTGTCGATATCAAGATGACCTCCTCCTCTACCTATATTTTTACTATATACAAGACCAATGTTCATGAAATTATTATTATTTATAATACTGATGGTACAGGTTGAAGAGCATAAACCAATAGATGAAATTAAATGTGTTTAAATAGTTCACGTTTCGTCAGAATTTATTGGCATCCTCAAGTACACACAATTGTATTAATATAATTATTGGCAGATGATTAAAAACAATAATTAAAACTATGTAATTACACAATTTGAACAATTAACCAAAAATAAAATAGATTCAGAAAAAGTAAAAATAAAAAAGTTCAATATCGAAAGAAATTAGTTAAACTTATTCGTATAAATAATAAATTAATGATATTAGTTCTTTGAATACAAGATCGGTGAAATCATCAGCTTTGTTTTTAAGAATAATAAATATTATGGTGAAAATTAATATGATCCTAAACAGTTGTACCTTGCATTCACAAAAAGAGTGAGCATAATTAAGAAGCCATATGCTTTGTTTATAGCGAAATTTAAAATGAAATTCGTACAATTAATAAATCGGAACTTATTGACGTGATAAAAACAACCAAGGATACAGATTTTGATTTGAAGACAGTAAATCTATCAATATTTTTGATAATTCGAAATATATATTCATTAATAGCCACAAAATGAAATTAATTGAATTTAATATTAATCTCGAAATCGAAAGGGTTGTAGCTTTGTTATGAAGTCTAATTGGTATATTTTGATGCCGGGACATCTGTAAACGATGTATTATAATTCATTTCTGAAATTAGTTTATTGTTCTCCTACAGAATTTTGTCAAATATCACAAAGCGAATATGAATTAGGTTTAACTTATTTTACTGTTACAAGTCATATAGAAGTAATTTTAAGCAAATATGTCCTATGCACATGCTGTGTGTTTTAAGGAAGATTAAATCCGAGGCACCCTGTGAGTATATTTGTATATATACGTATATTATATTCTATATATGTTCTACCTTATAGGGGGATTAAACTATTTCCCATATAATAATAGTGAATCTATCTGTCACATCGACTCATATTTAACCTCCTAAATTATTACAAAACGACGACTAATAACGAAGCAGACTGTCAATGAGATCACGGCACTTTTGTCGGTTGTGCTCATAGTTTTCTTGAGTAAGAATTTCTGATATAGTTATGTAGCACATTTATAACTTTAGAGATTAGATGATTAATACAATAAGTAAATAGCATAAATTAACAAAGAGTCAGTCACAGAAAAATAACGAGGTTACATATTTTGACAACAAGGACTAAGACAAGTAGAAGCAGTTCCACTTGAAAATTATGTAGAATGAGAGTGCATAAAACTTAATTAGCATCGTCCCCATGAACTCGTGTAGCAGTGGCGTTTTAATAAATAAAAGAAATTAAATAGTATATACAGTTCTGTGTTATGTTGATGAACCTGTTCTAGGGGACATGCAGGAACGCATTTTATCAAGGAATCCCCAATATGTTGCAGTTTGATTTTTATTTATTGCGCGATACTAATAAATACCTATTAAGGATAGGATTTTGCAGAGAGAGGGGAAATATGCGTTTATTTTCGATTTGTTATAAATATTTTTACAAAAATGGTTTCAGATATTTCCCATTGCTCTAAGGAATAATGAAATTTTTAATGCACAAAACAAGAGATATTAGGAAAAATGAGGGAAGGTAATTTTCAGGAAGTATTTGAAATTAACGTGTAAGTGGAACAAGAATTATTGGACATATTTTCTTTCAAGGATCTTTGACAGGGGATAGATATTTACAATTTCTTCAGAATTATACTGAAGAAATGTTGATGGACTTACCAACTTGCAGTGTCAGAACAGATGTGTTTTCAACAAAATGGGGCTCTGTCTCATAATGCGGCTCAAGTTGTGGTTCATTTACAGTAAAACGGATTAATGGAAGGGTAATTGCAACAAGTGGTCCTTTGCCTTGGCCTGCTCGTTCACCAACATTTTACAAAATTGTACCCGTGAAGTTTTTGTGATTATAATTCCTGCTATGTTGTGAAATGTTATGCGAAACATCTTGTCCGAGCCAGAAAATGTAAAAAAAAAGACTGAATGTGCTTTGAACATTTACAGTGGCGGATTCAGGGGGGTGGGGGTATAGGGGCACGTGCCCCCCATATCATTTATTGCAATCGCACTTAAAATTGTCTCCGGAATATAAAAATGTAAAAATATAGTGTTCAATTAAATTTCAAAGTTGGGGTCACTTCAGAGTAAACCAGACGTGATGAAACAGTGTCAAATGATGAAAAAATGTTAACTTTTGGTATATATTACCTCCGCCAAGTTTGACTCTTATACTTTGGAAACTATTAGTCCAATCAATGAATGCCCAAAAAGGGATCGTAGAGAACATGGAGGAGGAGAGAATTTTCCTCTTCAGGAATGTGTTGGAGGTAGTTGGGAGGGAAATATACTAAAAGTCTCCGCCCATAGCCCCGCCGCTTCAGGCGGGGGAGGGAGGTGGATAGATTCCTTTTTTCGATTTTTCGCTTATAACTCGGAATGCAATGCGTCGTACGGAAAAGGTAACCTATGCAAAATTAAACATAATTAAGTTTCCTACAAGAATGTCTATATTCATTTTCTTCCTATGTGTTATAGTTTATGAGATATTCGCTAGCCAAAATAGATAATTAATAAATAAATTAATTAGGTACCTTGAATATTTCTATCAAAGCGGTTTACCGTGGTCTATTAATAAATCACAGTTGCAAAACAATCCTTATTTTACAACACTCGACGTATTTACTAACGTAAGTAGTAGTAGTGGGTTTTCACTGGCATCAGGAATGATTCCTCAGCCACAGAATTTTGATAAATTATTTAAATATTTAAATTATTTAAATATTTAACTTTGCCTGTTTAACGAAGGTTACTAGCTCGTCTAGGATTTGTTTTCTTTCATCATTTAACAGGGTGGTCAAATTCACCGGTAATTGCACTTGAAGTGGCCTCAGGTTGTTTAAGAAAGTATCTCTTTCTTGCGCGTAATTTTTACATGAAAAGAACAGGTGGTTTAAGTCTGCCACTGATGTGTTGTCACAAGAGCACAGCGGTGAATCAAGTAATCCTATCTTGTGTAAATGCGCTCTAAAGCCTTCATGATTCAATCTCAGCCTGGTAATAATTGTGGAGTAAAGCTTTGGAACAGTGTAATCAAAAATATGTCTTATTTTTGAAGGAAGTTGGGGGTGCAAAAGCATGTAGGGATTTGTGGATTTATTTGCGTAATTTAACCACTGATTTTCCCATTTAATATGCATGTCTTTTTTAAACTCGCTAACGATATCCGAGTTTACAAAAATATTGTTCACGACCTCTAGATTAATGGATTCTTTTGCTAACTGGTCTATAATCTCATTTCCGGGAATACCAGAGTGGCCTTTAGCCCAAATAAAAGTAACTATAACCTGTCTGCTGTTAAGGTTATTTAAAAGACGCTTTATATTGCAGATGATAGGGTTTTGATAGTTTTTATAGATGCTTAGTGAGTACATCGACTGTAGCACTGATTTTGAGTCTGTCACAATAACAGAATTACCCATTTTGTTTTCTGAGATCCATTCTAGGGCAGCCTGTATTGCATATCCCTCTGCAGTGTATATTGAACAAAGATTGTTAACTTTAATTTTTTAGGAACTATTGGTGTTTGAAACGTAATATGCACAACCTGTGCCAATGTGATTTTTTGAGCCATCTGTATATATTATATTCTCATTAGTATAGTTACTCAGTATGGATTTCATGATGTTTGCATTAATATGAGGTGATTGTGTATAGGAAGGAAATAGGATGCCGGGATTAAATATTATGTCTGCGTATTCGCAGTCAAATATTGGACATTTTTTCGTTGTGGTAATTATATCTGAATATTTGTTAGAAGCTACAAAGGCATCTGCTAATGGGGGACTATTTTTTATTCTCCAATATTTGTTCGTTAAATTTTCTGTTGCTAATAGGTAAATGTTCTGCAACATCTTATTGGGGTTGAATGTCCTGATTTTTAACAGGTATTGTCGTCTTAAATTTAACGGTAATTCTTGGGCTTCTGCCAGTATTGCTTGACATGGAGATGAGTTCATCGCCCCTATACATATTCTAATAGATTTATATTGTAAACGATCTATTGTTAAGAGATTAGTATTTGAGGCAGAGCCATATAAAATACATCCATAATCCAGTATGGAACGAATGAAGGACCTATAGAACAACAAAGCTGTTTTGGGATCTGCGCCCCATTTAGACTTTGATACACATTTCAGCATGTTGATCTCTGTTTCACACTTTCCTTTTATGTATTTGATGTGTTTTGTCCATAGCAATTTGCTATCCAGTACAAGACCTAAATATTTATATTGGGATACTACAGGTATTGTGTACCCACACATGCTAATGTTAGCGGGAGTATTTAGTCTGTGTCTGGTGAAAAACATAATTGCAGATTTTTCGGGGGATATGCTAAAACCAAACTCACTGAGCATGTCTTTTAATATATACATTATATGTCTCAGGGTACCCACACAATCGTTATATGAATTCTGGATTGTATAAAAAACAAAATCATCTGCATATTGGATAGTATAGATGGAGTCACCTGTAATGTTGTGCAAATTGGAAGTGTACATGTTAAATTAAATTTTACTAACGTAAAATTTTGTCGAAATCTATACATTTCCTTAAATATACGGTGTGACTCACTTAAAATGAAGACACCTTTATAACTTCTTTATTTTGTTTCCGGTTCGAATCAAATTTTACTCAAATATAGAATAAATTAGGATCTACTTAAGACCGGAAAAACATTCGCCTGCTACAAAGGCAAAACCATCTGCGGTACCAAAATATGCGGAAAAAAAAACATTTTGAATGTTAAAAATTCTAAAAAGTGCATCGGTTCGGCGCCACAAACATACATACACCAAAATTTGATTTGGTTATTGATAAGGGATTTCTCATACATGAGCTCATCTGGCAAAAGGGATCCTCAGTTTCCTCAATTTGTGGTGGATACGTGAATTTCGTCAAGACCCACTAATATGATTTTTAATTTGTTTCAGCATATTTTGGTACCGCAGGTGGCTTTGCCTTTGTAGCAGGCGAATGTGTTTCTGGTCATAAGTAGATCCCAATTTGTTCTATACTTGAGTAAAATTTGATTCAAATCGGAAACAAAATAAAAAGTTATAAGTGAGTAACACTGTATATTTAAAGAAATGTATAGATTTTGACAAAATGTTACGTTAGTAAATACGTCGAGTGTTGTAAAATAAAGATTGTTGTGTGACTGTGATTTATTAGCAGACCAGGGTAAACCGCTTTGATAGAAATATTCAAGGTACCTAATTAATTAATTTATTAATTATCTATTTTGGCTGGCCGAATATCTCGTAAACTATAACACATAGAAAGAAAATGAATATAAACATTCTTGTAGGAAATTTAATTATGTTTAATTTTGCATAGATTACCTTTTTCTGTACGACGCATCATTTCCGAGTTATAAGCGAAGAATCGAAAAAAGGAACATTTCCACCCCCCCCCCCCTGAAGCGGTGTGGCTAGGGGCGGGGACCTTTAGTATGTTTACCTCCTAACTACCCCCAATACATTCCTAAAGAGGACAATTCTCCCCTCCTCCATGTTCTCTACGACTCTTTCGTTGACTGAACTATATGGCTAGTCTAATGATTCCCTTCAGTCCCTGTATTACGTATCCTAGTAAATAAAAGCAAACGATATCTGCAGATCTACCCGATATAATCCATGTAGTGATGTCAACTATTTATTGGATATCGCATAAATATAAACAAGTTTAATGATTTTATTCATTCTCTACTAACATCAAAGGTACATATAAATGCACCCTCAAGATTACCCTGCCACAGTAAAATACCATATGCACTCTCTCTTATTTTAAACTAGTTTTGCATTTCAGGAAAGCTGGTGAATGCTTTAGTTGTTCAAACACAAATAAGATATATTGCTTCCAGCTTAGACCGGATATGAAAAACCGTCGCTATGTTCATAACTTCAAAGGTTTCAGGTAACTATGACACGAAACACGGAGACAGAATAACTGTTACTTCTAAAGTGGATCAGAATTTCCTAGCTGGAGAGGCGATTTTCAGCTTATTTTAGAATTTAATAACGATATAGAGTTTTATAGGAAAACCGCTTATATAGGGAGTAATTATATAGAACACGTTGGGGTAAAGTATCCATTAAACGTAAAATACATCGAATAAATCCCAAAGCTGGTAAAATCTCAAATTATAATCACTCTGGGATAATACGACACAGAAATACTGGTAATAATATGAATTGGTTTTATTAATAATCTATTGAGCAAATCAAATTAATAGTAGATTTACATAGGTCCACTATGATATGAGTGGTGGAATGGCTATGCTAAACTCCGCCAGGACTTAAATATCAATAAAGGCGATTTATTATTATACAGGGTGAGTCATGAGGAACTGTACTTACTTCTACCATAAGTAGAGGCACCTAAGACAAATACCAAGTGACCATTAAAAAGTGTTTGTTACCTTTCTTTACTATCATACTGAGTGATTTATGAATTTTGTCCAAAAATTGTTTTGGTCATAACATTTTAACGGTTAATCCGATTTGCGTCATTTTTTACAACAATGTACACTGTTGCCTATCAACTATCATACATATCCAAAATTTAAAAAATCCAGGGACGGTTTCAAAAAAATTTGTTGGATTGCTTCGTATACGATAGTTCACCCTGTATATGATTTATTTAAAACTTGATATGAAATTTGTATAGGACACAAATAGGTAGTAAAACCTACATTACATTAAAATATTCCATTTTGCCAAACTTTTCATTTGACTTGAAAATTGATCGTTAATAAAAAGTTTATTGAGAGTGTGACAAAAATTTCAAATACAAAGGTTTTAGTATCTATTTGTGTCCTATACAAATTTCATATCAAGTTTTAGATAAATCATATACAGGGTGGACTATCGTATACGAACCAATCCAACAAATTTTTTTGAAACCGTCCCTGGATTTTTTAAATTTTGGATATGTATGATGGTTGTTAGGCAACAGTGCACATTGTTGTAAAAAATGAAGCAAATCGGATTAACCGTTAAATTGTTATGACCAAAACAATTTTTGGACAAAATTCATAAATCACTCTGTATGATAGTAAAGAAAGGGAACAAACACTTTTTAATGGTCACTTGGTATTTGTCTTAGGTGCCTCTACTTATGGTAGAAGTATGTACAGTTCCTCATGACTCACCCTGTATACAGGGTGTCCCGTAAATAATGGATAATCTTGAAAATGGTGATAGGCCTGGCCATAACCTATCAGAATATCACAACTTGACCTTATTGAAAACTCTACGATTTTCGAGATATGGGCACTTTTTTGAAATTTTGAAAATTTCTACTCTAGGATAGTATTTTGCATGCCACTGCCACGAGGTAAGGATTTTTTCATTCCGTTTTTTGGTGAGTATTCTAGAACAGTTGTGCTATCACACGTACATATGAGTTTTTAGATAACGACGATGGTATTCTCAAAAAAAAAATGTATTTCTTAAATTTCGGTTCCACCACGATTCCGTCTGCTGACTTTGACCTTTGATGGTGTAAAGGAAAGTGCCAAGTGAAACTTGCCACTTATTTTAAAAACTTGCCCATTTATTATTATATTCTAAAATGTTTAAAAAATTATGATTCTTCATGTTAGAAAAAAAGATATAGCTGTTTGAATAGTGGAGGAGCTAAATTTATCAATGTAAAATTTTTAACAAGTAAGCCTTGTTTTTAATTGCATGTGATGCATGTCATTTTGTACATCTGATGTTACCGATTCAGACTTTGTTTGTTGATAATAACGAATTAGTATTTCTCTGGACTTATTGGAACTTGTTGGGAACAACAATGCCTCGTAGACAGTATACACAACGTGAGTATGCTAATATGCATACTATTTACGGCGAATGTCGAGGCAACACCAGTGCATCCGCTGTGCGTTATCGATAATATATTCTAAAACGTTTAAAAATTCTGAGGTAAGAGGATGAAGAAATATGGAAACAAAATAAAAAGTAATTTCACCTGCATTTATTAAACATTATTAAAAAGAAATAGTCAAACAACTTATAATAAATGTTCGAATTGCTCTCCCCTAGCCCTGATGCAGGCTCTACACCTTTTAATATAATGGACGTTCTGTAACCAACCTCAAGGATAAAGGAAAGTCTTCTAGTAAGACCGGTAGGTTATTTTGAAGGAATTCCAAATAATTGTCTAACGTTAATGTTGGTGGCAGTTCGAATGGGCCTACCACTTGACCATTTAGGATGCCTGTCCACAAATTTACTTTAAATTGGTATTGTGACCGATCTTCCCTCATCAAGTGGGGATTTTCAGACTGCCAACTATGCATATTATGTAAATTTACAAAGCCATCTCTTCTGTACGATGATTCGTCAGACCACAAAATTTTATTAAAAAAATCTGGAAAATATCACTCTCAAGGGATAATCTCTGGGTAGTAGAGTTTACACACGTTGTACATGGAAAGGATGGAGTTGGTACCGTTTTAAAATCCTATTCATCGTTGTTTTAGATATGCCAGTGCGTCGTGATATGGTATGCACAGAAGTAGATGGATCGTCGTTAATTTCATCGAGCACTTCTTGGTTAAAATCTTGACGAGGTCCTCCTTCACTGACACCACCAATACCACGAAGAATCCTTAACTCGCAGTACGCATTATGGACTCTAATAAATACACGATAGTCAGGATGGCGTGCGTTCGGTTACCTTTCTCGATAATGCACAGCGGATGCACTGGCGTTGCCTCGACATTCGCGTATATAGTATGCATATTAGCATACTCACGTTGTGTATACTGTATACGAGGCATTATCGTTCTCAACAAATTCCAATAAGTCCAGAGAAATACTAATTCGTTATTATCGACAAACAAAGTCTGAATCGGTAACACCAGATGTATAAAATGACATGCGTTATATGTAATTAAAAACAAGGCTTACTTGTTAAAAATTTTAAATTGATAAATTTAGCTCCTAACAGCTATATCTTTTTTTCTAACAGGAAGAATCAGAATTTTTAAACATTTTAGAATATAATAATAAATGGGCAAGTTTTTAAGATAAGTGGCAAGTTTCGTTTGGCACTTTTCTTTATACCGTCAAAGGTCAAAGTTGGCAGACGGAATCTTGGTGGAACCGAAATTTAAGAAATACATTTTTTTTTTGGAATACCGTCGTCGTTATCTAAAAACTCCTATACACATTTGATAGCACAACTATTCTAGAATACTCACCAAAAAACAAAATGAAAAAATCCTTACCTTGTGGCAGTGGCATGCAAAATACTACTCTAGAGTAGAAATTTTCAAAATTTCAAAAAAGTGCCCATATCTTGAAAACCGTAGGGTTTTCAATAAGGTCAAGTTGTGATATTCTGATAGGTTATGGCTTGACCTATCACCATTTTCAGGATTATCCATTATTTACGGGACACCCTGTATGTTACCTCTAAATGAATATGCGTCGTCTTTGTACTTTGTGCAGCTATCTTCCTAATAATAACACAGTCACCCAAAAAAAAGTTCTTTGCAGCGGACCAAATTATATGGATTTGGTGTGTTTTTCGACGCTGAATCTGAATTCGTGGTCCAAAAAAAATCTATCATGTCAGTTTTGTTTTTTAGTCAAAAACAACCCTTAAAATGGTGTAAAATCATAGAAATAATGTAATAACTCTTAATGAAGCGTGAAAATGCTAAATGTTTTGTAGTCGAGAGTAGAGAATATAAATTCGAGCCACAGTAAGCTATTTCTATAAATTAAACCGAAATCCACCCATATGGGGCGTGAAAACTACCGCTAAAACGCAAAAGATGCAGGTGAGTGTGAATAACATGTGCTAAGGCCAAATTTTTCAATACCTTAGTGCAGAATATTTGACTCTGGTGCGACAACCAGCCATTTTTCTCAAAGGGTGGAGAATCAACCCCATGAAGGGTTAAAACTACCCCCACCTCTCATAGGTTTCAAAACTGGAAAAAAACTGAGGCTTTGTAGTTTTAAGCAGGGCTAACAAATATGGAGTGAATTCGTTCCAACCACCGACACATGACTAAAGTCTACCCCCATGCTCAAATGATGCATGTAGGTGCTAATGAAATCCGGACAGTGTCAAATACTTGTAGCTCATCGTGCCAAATATACAAATCTGGTAAGACAACCACCCAATCTGAATAAGGTTGAAAATTACCCCTGTTGGGGAGGGGGGGGGGGGGGTAAAAACTACCCTCACAGACGGACGGATTTCATTACTTCTAATATCCTGGAACGAAAATTCAGGCATTTGTAGTTTTAGGCAGAGTAGATAAAAATGGAGTAAATTCATACATTAAGCATTAACCAGTTGTGTTTTATTTATTATACCATACCTGCTTATTCAACTGTTTATCTTAACACTTATCAACTTATCTATCTTTTAATCTATGTAAAGCAATTCTTTTCCTATTTATATCATACTTTCGACCATCAATCCAAATACTTTCTTTTCTTATAATTTTTCTCTCTTATCCTCAAAATATCTTTTCCTTGGTTTTCTTTTCCTTCTTTTTTTAGTCACAGATATAGGATGTTATCTCTTCAGTGACCATTTTTTCTATCTATCTAAGCTATATACCTAAATGAACTAAATTAACTAAATTTCCGTCTATTTATTTCCGTCCGTATGTGGCTGTAGTTTTTAACCCCCACCCCAATAGGGGTGATTTTCAACCTTATTGAAAAGATTGGGTGGTTGTCGTACCAGATTTATATATTTAGCACAAGGAGCTACAAGTATTTGACCATTTCCGAATTTTAATAGCACCCATATGTAACATTTGAGCATGGGGGTAGCTCTTACCACCCTTTTAGGGTAGTCTCTAGTCATGTATTGGAGGTTGGAATGAATTTACTTCATATTTGTTCACCCTGACTGATTTTTTTTCCCGTTTTGAAACCTATGGGGGGGGGGGGGGGGTAGTTTTAACCCTCCATAGGATTGAGTCTCTACCCTTTGAGAGTAATGGCTGGTTGTCGCACCAGTCAAATATTTTGCACTAAGAGATACAAAAATTTGGCCTTTGTACATGTTATTTACACTCACCTGCGTCTTTCGAGTTTAAGCGGATTTCGGTTTAATTATAGAAATAGCTTACTGTATGTCGAATTTATATTCTCTACTCTCGACTACACAACATCTACCATTTTTCACACTTCATTAAGAGTTATTACATTATTTCTATGATTTTACCCCATTTTAAGGGATGTTTTTGACTAAAAAACAAAACTGACAAGATAGTTCCTTTTTTTGGACTACGGATTCGGATTCATCGTCGAAAAATACACCATATCCATATAATCTGGTCCGCTTCACAGAACTTTTTTTTTGTGTGGCTGTGTAATTAGTAGTGTTTAAAAATGAGTAATGTGACCGAACGGAAAGAGAAAACTGAAACTATAGCTGTTTTCTTTCGTGCTAAACGAACTGATTGCAATCACTAAACAGCCAATCAAATCGAGGTATTTTTGAAATCCTTGAACTCTATTGGTTGCTTACTGATTGTGTTCACTTTGTTCAGGACGAAAGAAAATAGCTTTTATGAGCTAAACGTTGGAAGTAGAGCTGTATTAATTGAAAGAAAGGTTATAATTTATTGGATTAGAAAACAGAAGTACTTAACCTACAAATTAAATTTTATTTCCAGTTTTGATACAACAATTACTCGGAATTTTGATAATAAAGCTTGAAACTGGATGCAGAGCCCCCTCCATGCAAGCAATCTATTTATTGGTACTAATAATAAAGAATTTAGTTTCACAAAAGCAAATTGAAAAAACATTTAAAATGCTTTTCTAATCCTGTGGCAAAATGACAACTTACTGAATAAAATTTCTATTTTGAAGAGTTCTTTATACAGCGTGTTTTTGAAATACACACATATAGTTAGAAGTATGAATATTGACATAAGCAAAAATATTTATTTATCAAAATGTCCGAAAATAATCGAGAAAATAAATGTTATATACTGCAAACAATTGTTGGGTACGCCCATAGTATAGTTGAAGTAATCTTAATAGTGAGCCGTTATGAGGGGCGAGAGGAATGAAATAGGCGGCAACTAGATCTCCCGTCTTTACTTCACTTTTACATTAAGTGGGAGAGAAAATATCGGCCATTCGATGTCGGCTAACTGACGTGGCGTGTGGGAGTATATCTTTGAGTGCGTTGTTTAATCCAGGACCGCAGTCGAGCTTATACTGTCGGGGTGAAGATATAATTCGATAATTACTTTATATTTCTTTATTTGGTAATGTGTTTTTGAAAATAATTGTAGTTAGTTTTATTACCAATTCATAACAGTGCTTTGGGGGATATTTTAAATGCAATATTATAAAAAGTAAACGAGCGAACAATATAGGTAAATCCGGCTCTGCGTTCTGCACCCCTTGCCTCTCAACGTCGCTCACAAATGCGATTGCTTCAACTAGACTCTTTGCATGTAGAGCTCTTTCTGCATTTGACCTCGACCTTATTCCTCATCCTCACTTCGCCGGTGCCAAGCGCAAAAAGAAAGGCAACAGGTAAACAGTAGCAGCAATTTTCAGTAGTGTAATGTTTGCAGATGTCAAAATACATACTGGTCATTACGCTTATATGTGGTGATAGTGAATTTTTGTGTTTTTAAGTTTTTAGCAATGGCGAATTTTACACACATTGAGAGAACAAACATTGTACTTTGCTATGGTGCGGCCGGGGAATTTGCGCGTCAGGAACGTATAATTTACCATCAATGGTTTCCTGATATGCGTGTTCCTGCCGAATGAAGCTTCGTATCTGCTGCGCAATATTTAAGGAGTTATAGACATTCTCAAGCCATGGCTATCGATAGTAGCCGTATACGCTCCCAGATGACATTTAATACGGAATCACACATTTTAGATACTGCTGAAAAAAATCATGGAATAAGGAGAGAATGAAATTCTTCATTCTTCAAAGCCATCCGACTATATCATTGCAAGTATCATGGGCACGTGTTCATGGGCGGTACTAGGATCTAGAATCTAGGTCTTCGAATCGGGAGAGTGGGAGGGGAAGATAAGAGATTAAGGGCCAATCCCTGAGCTTAGATCTAAGGTAATAGCTGAGAAAGTGGAGCTAAAGGTGTATATCTAACCAATGAAAGCATTTATCTACAGCAAAAATGCAATGGCTACCGATAGTTGTTAAACTTACTGACGAATAGTAATAGGATAGGACTGGCACATGTTCAACTTTTTGAACCAGTTGGAGCTGTTCGACCTGTCCGACCAGTTAGAGTTAGCAAGTGTAGCTGCTCAGTAGCTCGAACATCTCCAACTGGTTGGACAGGAAAACAAACTCAGTAGTCAGTTGCAAAAATAGAACAAGAAAAATACTGAGTTATAATGCGTAGGAAAAAATTGATTTCGATAAAGAACTGACACAAGTAAAATTTTAAATTTTTAATCACCCTCGATCATGGCCTGTAATCACCTTACAATGTAGTATTGATTCATCGATATTGGTTGAAACATTAGAAAGCTACGTGAAAATAATTAACTCTCTTTTCATTGAAAGTCTACAGAGATGAAACCTTCCCAAAAGCATTCTCGTCAAAATAGTTAATAATTTAAATTAAAAAGAATGCACAAAATCAGATCATTTGTTGAAAAGATAAGAAGCCACAAACAGACACATAGACCGACACACAAACATACCCTTCAACCTTATAACATCCCTCCTTTTTGTGTCGGGGGTTAAAAATATCAACAAGTTCGTATTTTTACTAGGTCCAACTACAATACAAGGAGTTTGTTAACACGTTGACTGCTGCTTTATATTTGGTCACCAACCTTATATGCGCACATATTTTTTTGATAAATCTTTTTATTGAAATGCTACGGCAGTATGTCGGCCAGAGCCGTCACGCGCACTACCTGACATCCACAGATTTCGGCCAGAACCAACATGCGCACTCAATGTGTTAATAACCAACCGCAGAGAGAGAAGCACAAAATACGTGTGAACTAACTGCTGACATGGTATTTGCGTTCTACGAACATACTCGGAAACTCGCGAACGTGATGCTATGTTACGTTTTTGAACTGTAACGATTCTAACAAACAATATTTGTAAAACCGATATGGTGCAAAAAGGTTGGCAATAAACAATATTTATTTTCCCCGTTTCTATGGTAAAAGAGAACTCGTTTATAGCAATAATAATTTTCCATTTAAAAGAAAAAGAAAAAAATTCCTACCTTTCTTCCTCCGATTTCCCGAGTCCTGCGTGGCTCAACACGTACACCCGGTTCGAATCCTTGTACCATTTTACACTATGCAATTGACCGCATTTTTTCAAGTCCAGCTTGCACGGCAAGGCCACTGTAGACCCCACATGTGCCCGAATTTCAGTTTCCATCGCAACTGTAAATAAAAATGGCTATTCAAAAATACAAAAATTGCAGAAGTTTCTTAATTTATGGCAAATGAGTTTTTGTTATATCAGTACAGTAGAACAGAGGATTAGAGTGCGTTGTATGGCAAACAATGCTTGATCACACTGACTATCGTGGATTCGATCTCCAGCTCCGACGTGTCTGTCAAGTTTGCTCCACTTCCAAGAGCAATGACAACTAATTATTTATCACAATTTTGCACACATCTTTCTTAAATTTTGCACTATAGAAATGGTATGTAAAATTAGGTGACGGAATCTCTGGAGGAAATTTTTCGGAATGTCTTGGGCGTTAATGTGAATGTGTGCATAAATTGGATAAGGTGGCAAAATTATGCAGAATTAGGCGATTATGATGACAGGAATATAAATTAAATGGAGTAATAAGGCAAGGGGGGAGCGCCAAGTTTACACACCCACATAATTTTCTTCACCATATCTAAATCTGGAGGTATAAAATTTGAGGGAAGTGCACAAAATGTGTGCAAAATTATGATGCATAATTAGGTCTGATTGTTCACCAGGATGGGTTAAATTTAACCAACCCAGTTCCAAAACCAGCACTATCGACATGCAATGGATGTTGCAGGCATTTTATCAAATGTATTACCCCCGTTCAGACACTCCTTTGCTTTTGATTTGGAGCTTATCTATGCGTGGTGTGGTATGGTGTATTAAGTAAAGTAAGTCTAGTCTACTTAAACTTCAGCATTATAGTAATTAAAGTCAGAATAAGTACCATAAGTCTTTCTATTCTTGTGTTTTTATAAGCTAAAGCAAATGTAGTAGTAAGTTAAATTCTAACCAATTCTCTTGTTGTCTAAAAATGAGAGTATATAGATAATAAAATTTTGCAATTTTGGGTTACTCTGCAACGACGCGTATTAATGGAATATCGACAATTTCCATGCGTAGACACGCACTATACAGCTTTTTTAAGGATATATTGGTTTATACAAGCTTATAAACAGAAAAACAAGTTTTGAAATACCTCGGGATATATTGGGGGATGATATTATTATCGACAGGTACAAGGATGGAGTCTGCTTTGCTTATTAGTTGATATGTAAGAAAGTTTTGTTGGGGATTTTACAAAGTTTGCATAAAACTTCGAGAGGTGGTTAGGATGTGCAGATACTACTTGATGTTGCTGGCTCTCAATTATTTCTACGGTAGGAACTTATTTGTAATTTATGTTATGGAAAGTTTGACAGCTTGGAAACATCTTCTAAAATACTTTATGAAACAGCGGTGAAGATTTATAAGAAAATAAAACGGTGATGTCCAATTAATTAAGTGTCGGTGGGGATTACTCATTCCCAATTAACAAGGTTGATTAAATACTTGACGGATGGATATTCTCTTCGTCATTAGATATACCATAAATGAAAACTTTCTCAGACCATTGAAAAGGATTATTTCATTCATATATCAGTTACTAATCATATTTCGTGGAATTTTAAATACCACTTTTTCAAGCTAAGATCCAAAAAATAACAATTTATTTATTTACTTAGGATACATAATCTAACGATAATTGAAGGATGAGACATGAAGAAATTATAAATTATAATCGGTTTCTCTCCAACACAGATAAGAAACTGTAAAAATTAACATATTTTCAGAAGAATTGTTAAAATTCCAGATTATTGACATATGATAATAATTAATTAGTGATTATGATTAAAATATGTATGAAACAAAGGTGCCTCGATTTGTTTAAAATATAAATAAGCGCTATGTAATATTAGACACATTATGAATTATAATAATAATAATGTAAAAGTGGAATGCAAAGATCACAGTCATGTCAGTAAATGTAGGAGCCCTTGGAACTGTCAGGAAGAGCCATGGCCAGAGTCTATAAACAACTGCCTGGTCAATCGAGCCCACAAGAAGTGCGGAACATCACACTATTGGGAACAGCGCATATTTTAAGGATAGTCCTTGACTAGGAGTCTCTCTGAATTGAAGGAGCAGACATCACCAACATCACCGAAACGGAATGGGCTCCAACTGAGCCGAATTTCAACCGCGTACGAGGGATCGAAGTTTCCAGCTACAGCTGAGAGTGTATGTTGCTGCTAAGTTTATAATAATAATAGTAATAATGCCTTTATTCAATATGTATAATTTAGGGTGGCCCATCTCTATAGGGGGTGAATTTTTTTTGCGTGTTTTTTAAGTCTCACCCCACGAAAATATACTATTATACTAGGAATAATTTATGTCAAAGTTTCAGATAATTCGGTGAACGGTAACCCGTGCCGCATTCAGGTAGAAATTTGTAGATAAGATTTTATTACGGTAATACATTTCAATTTTACTTAAAATACAAATATCTACCTCTTTTCTCATAATGTTTTATTGGTGTAATTATTTCCTAAAAATTATTTGTTTTGGAAGTTTGGAAATATAATGCACCTACGGTAGGTTTTTATGTCAGTTTGCAATTGTGTTTTACAGTGGTGACATTATAAGTTCTAGAATACGTTCCTTTTTGAAAAAACATTTAACGATGGCTGCTGTTAGATCCTTACGAAAGGATACTTTCATTTACTTAGTTGGACACTATTCGTCACAAATCATTGGCAATAAATTGCCGTCTAATAGACAAGTATTACAAGTGCTCTTTTATAACATTCGTGAAGTGAAGCTAAGTGTACATGAAAGTGCTAAATTAACAATAAAAGAGGTGTCAGTTTTTTGGGATAAAGCTCGCATTCCGACACGTCAGGATTTTCATTATGTTAAACAACTTTATGCAGAGTAGAGGAACTTACAAAAATCGGCTAAAAGGGCCAGTGCGGGAGGTAAAGAAAAAAATTTCGTTGAAAAATTGGACAATCTTTTTGACATTTCTCATGCAAATGCATTGGAGTTGATGCAAAGAGATGAAGATAAGCAGTTTTTAATTAACCAAAGAAAAAAGGGACGTCCTGGATTTATGCATGGTATTGATTACCAACTTGCTTCTCAAGAAAAATCAGCTGAGGAGAAATTACAGAAATTATCCGAACGAATGCAACGAAGTCAACAAGAAAAAGCTAGATTAGAGGAAACAGTCACCTGTCCATCATCAAGTAGTAATTCAGCCGACTCCAACGAAAATGAAGATGAAATAATCGAAGCCCAAGAAGAGTTGTTACAAGACCAGCCTGGCCCGTCACAGCCAAAAAAGAGGAGATTGTATGGAACATGTAACATCATCACACCAAAAATAGCCGCTGCATTTGATGCTTGCAAAATAAGCGACAGGTATGGAGTCCATATTTTGACGGCAGTAGCAGAAGCACTAGGACATGACACCACATCTTTGTCCATCAGCAGAACCACACTTCAGCGCTCTAGACAACGCATCCGCGAAGAAAGAGCTGAAATATTAAAAACTGCCTTCGGTAATTCTGAATTGCCGGCCCCAGTCATCCATTGGGATGGAAAACTTTTACCTTCTCTCACTGAAATGGGAAATATCGATAGACTTGCTATCTTAGTTACTAGTGGAGATATTGAACAACTACTTGGAATGCCAGCTTTGCCCAATTCAACTGGAAGAGAACAGACTGAAGCAGTTTATGATGTGCTTTGTGAATGGAATTTGGACGAAAAGGTAATAGCTTTGTGTTGTGATACAACAGCATCAAATATGGGTTATATAAATGGGGCAGCCACACTATTGCAACAAAAATTAGAAAGAGATATTGTATATTTTCCTTGTAGACATCATATTTTTAAAGTGGTTTTGAGGAGTGTGTTTGACACAAAAATGCCTTCCTCATCTGGTCCAAATGTGCCACTATTTAAACGTTTTAGGAAATTTTGGCCTAAAATAGATCAAAATAAACTAAAAACTGGATTTCAGGTATCAAAAATTAAACACATTTTACAACCAGTTAAAGCCGAAATTGTAAAGTTTCTAAATGCAGCTTTAACTTTGCAACAGCCTCGTGATGATTATAAAGAATTTTTAATGCTTTCTAAACTTTTTGTTGAAGAAGAGCCCGCTCACACGACATTCTATCAACCAGGGGCATTTCATCATGCACGTTGGATGGCCAAAGCCATTTACTGTCTAAAAATATGTTTTTTCCAAGATCAGTTCCAACTAACTAAAAAAGAAAAAATAGGTATTGAAGATATATGTCTCTTTATTGTAAAGGTTTATGTAAAGGCCTGGTTTACAGCGTCATTTGCTAGTAAAGCACCGCTTCATGACTTAGACTTTTGTAAAGAACTAATTAATAATAAAATATTGACAAAGAAATATCTCAAGCCGCAAGTAGGAAAATAGTGAACCATTTGTGGTACCTCAATTCAGTAAATGTTGGCTTATCTTTCTTTGATGACGATATTTCAGTTACCACTAAAAGAGAAATGGTTAAAGCTTTGAATAGGAAAGCACCAAATCAAGAGGGTATTAAACGACTTATGATTAGTAACATTACTGACGTTGAAAACAAGGAAATTCAGGACTTCATATGCGAGAACACTAAACAGTTTTTTCAAAAATTAGGTTTGTCTATGGAATTTTTGGAAAATGATCCAACGACATGGAGGGAAAATGAAAGTTATACCCGATGTTTCAATATTGTAAACAAAATTAAAGTTGTAAATGATGCCGCTGAGAGAGGAATCAAACTTATTACTGACTATAATGACATTTTAACAAAAAATGAAGACCAAAAACAGTTTTTACTGCAAGTTGTAAATGATTATAAATCACAGTTTCCAAATGTAAAAAAAGAAACCCTGTCGCATGCTTTGGCCTAGTGCAAAAAATATTGTTTTTATTACTATATGTCTTGTAGATTTAGGATAATATTTGGTACTATGTATGAAAAAAACGTTTCATAATAAAATAAACAAAGATAAAACGAGAGTTTTATTTCAAAAACTTCTAGTCTAGTTTTCTTAGACTACGAATTTACAGTAGTATGACACATGTCATAGTCACAAGAGATAATGTCTTTGATATTTGTATGACTTGATTAGTCATTCTAAAGATAAATGTTGCTGATTAAAAAAAAAAAAACAATCCATCAACCAAAGAATGTAAATAATTCCATTTACTTTTATTATTGCATAATAATGCATTCTGCGGCACCCCTTGCCTTCAATTTGCCTCAATAATATTTTGAGGGGACTGTTTTTTCTTCAAATGGAACCATTTGCAGGGGTGAGAAATAAAAAATTTCGATTTCGAAAAAGATGGGCCACCCTAAATTGTATATACAATTTATAATACAGTAAAAAAATATATATTAATAAACACCAATGGAAAGGTGAAGTTCGGTGGTACTAGTACACTCACTCTTTTACTTAAACAAAAAAAACTATTAGTTAATAATGTGCTAAATTACTTAAGGAAAATATACATAACACTTAAGTACATTGTAAATGCACAAATTTTCGTTACGGAATAATTGAAGATATTTAGTCTATCCTGGAGACTGTTATAGTTATTGCACATAATATGCAGCAGAGAGCAGTTAATAAATAGGTGTCGGGAGTAGGAAGGTAGAAAGCTCCATCAAACCTAGTTGTAACTGTCGATGAACGAAACTTAGCATTAATAAAATTTCAGCAGTTATATTTATATCATGTCCCACTTTAAAAAGAAATATTAAGAAGTGAAACTTCTACAATCTATCAAGCTGAGCACTGAGAATCTACTAAGGAGTACATTATGTGATGTTTCAATTGAAGGATATGTTGTCAATTCTAAAAGAAATAAATTTTAGAAATCTTTGAAATTTTCTATGGAGCCATTATATTTTAAATACCCTAGATACCAATTTAAGTTCGTCTATTCTAATTTAGATTATATGAATGCGTTAAATAGCATACATAATACTTGAGTGTGTATTAAGCCATAAGAATATTTAATAATAAAAGGTTCTTTGAGAATGCTGATACGATGTTTTCAATATGCATTAAAAATTATAACTTCTGGTCGAATGTCATCATGAGGTCAGGATGTTCAAGAATTCTTTCATTCAGATAGTAAACGAGATCAAAAACATTTTTTTTCTTATGAAAAGAGACATCACACTTTTAGCTTTTAGTGGCAAACTATTACTGATGCACTATTCCAGAAGCTTATAGCCAGCTATGGAGTCTATATGCCAGAATTGTTTTAAATCATCAACATATAGCAAGCATGATAAACTCTTACTAAAATCATAAAAAAAAGGCCGACAAAGCGCCGACGTTCGATCTTGCCATTGTCAAGTATCGCCGCGGTAAAGATCAAAGCTGCTTTCTCAATTAATAGCAGAAGATTATATTATTATATTACATATATCTATCGATATCAAACAATAGTGGGCCTAAAACAGAGCCCTGGGGTACACCAGAAGTGGCCGACATATCGAAGGACTTATGACTACAGTATTCAAGATACTGTCTTCGTATATGGAGATAAGATTTAAAAAAAATTATACTGAATAATCCGTATAGCTTTTGTTCTAGCACCGATTATAGAGAACTTAGCTTTTAGATGAGCCTTACTCATTTAATTTATTCCCAGTAGCAAAATATAATTAATAAGGATTTATTGAACAATTTTGACAATAAAATTATTAATAAACGGTGTATATCCGTTTTTATAGAATTTAGTTTTATTATTTAGCACGTCACAGACTGTCCGATCTGACAAGTATAATAATCATATGTACGTCAAGTGGTGTTTCTACGTCGAACTGAAAATATTCAGAAAGACCCGATTTGACAAAATTGATCATTGTCCGATAAAAGCCCTCAACCCAACGGAATGTGCTCGACGTCACAAATGTGCAACGCATGTATGAAGAAACTGCAATGTAGGTTTATACATTGAATGCATCTTACCATCATAAAATATTGAGATCCTACCATAACAATTTAGGTAGTCAAATTTGTTTAACCGAATTTTTAACCTCCCCATAAAGTTGTGGGAGGTTGCTAAAATTGGTCCAAAATCGAAAATTGAGACATCGGATCTTTACGTTTTGAGGTCCCAGGAAACCCAAAAAGTGGTTTTTGAGAAATATCTGTGTGTGTGTATGTGTATTAGCACGATAACGGCGAAACTACTAAACGGATTTGGATCCAACTTTGCATGAGGGTTTCTTTAGTGCTCCAGAAGATCTGAAAAGATTTTGGTTGAGATCGGATTACGTCTAGTGCCGTTTTGGCACAACAAGTTGTTTATTTTATACTAACCTAAAATTTGTAATCGAACCATTGAAAAGTAGATAAAATTCTGATTTCAACGATATATCACACAAGCATTTTTTCGATTTGGTTTCCGTGAAAAAAAATAAAAAACAAAAATAAATACAGTCACGCTTTTTGGGTATCATATATTTTACAACATAACGTAACTCTCTGAATACATTAGTGTATTGAAGCGCGAGACTATACTATACACGGCCATGTACGTGTATAGCCACAACGCACAAGCGGCTAATATGCTTCTCAAAGCTCATATGGCTCGTGCCACGGAGTATTATGATAGGTGGAAGATTCGTGTCAACGCAGAAAAGTCGGAATCTATAGTCTTCACGCGCAGATTTACAGAAAATAAAATCTTAACGCCAATTTTGATAAGAGGAAACCAAATTCCAGAAAGGGAGTGCGTGAAGTACTTAGGTGTACGCTTAGACAAACGACTGACGTTTAACCGACATATAAACGAAACTATACGGACCGTCTATTTCATGTCCAAGAGTCTGTAGCCGCTCTTGGCAAGGAATATCAGACTCAGCAGACAGAATAAAAAATTAATTTATAATGTTATTGTGAGGCCGGCCCTTACATACGCGGCACCGGTGTGGTGCAGCACGTCGGTCACGACAATAAAGAAACTAACAGTCCTGGAACAGAAATTTATGCGCCTCATCTCAAATTCCTCACGATATACCTCCTTAAGAGACCTTTATGCACGTTGTCACGACATAATGCCACTGGCGGACTACATCAAAGTTACATCACAATTTAAACTTGGTGATAGTCCGCTTACAACCAACATTACTCAAATTAGAGTGCATAATGCACCTTTTCGCATAAAACACAAATTACCATATCAGGCGTTGCCCATCTTTCGGCAACCTATTTAGCCATATCCCCTTTTTTCTATACTATAAAATCTATCACACACAACTTCCGATATATAACTCTTTTTACCCTCTTCGTTTCTGTTTGTTGCCTTTTGTTCGTTTCCTAAATTTTTCCCTTCCTAATTATATTTTTTGTAAATATCAAAATCTTCTGAAACTTTAAATGTTTTAAATCATAAATTGTGCGGTCTAGCATAGCCGCTCGCTCTTGCAATTACTTGAAGCGGGTTTTTTGGCCGATAATTTTCCCGCGAGGTCATCGTATTTATCTCTGATATTTATTTATACACGCACCTTTTGCCTTTTCATTTCAATTATTTTAAGTTATCTTTTTACATGTTTAACTTTAATTAATATTTATGTTGCACCCCGTGACCAGGAGATATTATATTCTTTTTCAGTTCCTCTTAACCCTACCTGGCTTCACTTCGTCCAGTCTTTCAATTTCCACGACGACTGGCGCCGTGGATGTCTGACTGGCTCCGAAGCGAGTATCTGGTGAGGGTCAAATGCTGTATTATTTTAATTTTAAATAAACTAGTTTTTGATTGATTTGATTGATTTGAAGCGCGAGACTATAAATTTTAAATTTGAGGTTGGCAGGTTCAAATCCTATCGATCGCAAGATTTTTTTTTAATATGAAGAAATTATTTCAACTTAATAAATATAATATAACGAAATTGTTAATATTTTGTGCTCTTTTCGGCTTCAAAGATCCACCGGGTGGGGAGGTTATAGCCGCTTGCAGTAGGTGCCTATTTTTTTTAACTTTGGCAAAACTATCATATTTTATGTAATTTCAGTTTAATCCTAAAGGAAATTGCAGCAGCGTTGTTTAAAATATCAGGTTTTAATGGATTTTAAACTTCATAATAATTAAAATTGTATGTAATTTATATATTCAACTGTAATTTTATATTATATAGTAATGTGGATGGAACTGTATTAAAAATGATATTATTATATTTTAAATTTAATTTTAGTACCTATATTTCAACTTTAATTTTAATTTATATTATATTTCTAACTAACGTGAATATAATTTTAAATGTTGGAAAATGATTGTTTTATTCGGTACACAATCCACACCAGTAAATGGCATTATTATTTTATATATATTGAGATATTTTAATTCTGTAAAAGCCAGTTTGTAGAGCATGAGGGGGGCTTCAGTTTTAAATATAATTGTATGCAGATGACGCTGGGCTCTAAAGAAATATTTTACTGGGAGAAACGTTGAAATGTGGTTTGTGTAAAAGAAAATGTTATTTCTAAGTAGATTGTGTTCTATAAAAAAAAAACATAAATCTAACCGTTTTCCAGATATTTCAGTACAAATGTTGCCATTTGTCCATATTGAATAATTATTATAATCTCTTGAGCGTTTCAGTCCTCTAAGTGGGACAATCTGTATTTAATTTATAAATTAAAAAAAAAAACATATTTAAAGAGAATTTTTCATATCTTATGAATTAAATACATCTGAAGTTACCTCTGGAAAGAAACAAAAAATATTACTTATATAATTCTAACATTTAAGCAACAAAAAAACAATTACGAACATAAAACAATAACAATTTACAACTGCCGTAAAGAATATTCAAAATATTGTCGTTTTCATTATCACACATTGTAAATCTATTAAGTAGTTCAGATCTACAAACTTTTAATAATATATGCCGGTTAATGGCTGCCACAGTAGCATACATTTTATTATAAAGATGCCATCCATGTCTTTTATTGGTTCTTTGCAAACTTCAGTTTTTTAAAATCTCCATAAATAAAACTTTAATAGAGTAATGTCAGGAGATCGAGCGGGCCACCTAAGTACTTCGTTGATACCAATCCATCTTCCTGAGTGTGTTTGATTTAAATAATTAATGACATTGTGATGATTATGTGGGCCTGCTCCATCCTGATGAAACCATGTAGTATTCAACTGAACGGGCAAATTCCTTAATAATATTTGGAAATCATTTCGCAAAAATTGTAAATATCTTTCAGCGGTTAAATTCTCATGGTAGAGGTATGAGCCAATGTAACCCTTAACAATACCACATCAATACCATCCAGTTGATGTTACCACAAAGGAAAGGATTCGGAAGAATACGATGCTGGGGGTTGTTTTAGGCAGTATTTCTTGTAGAATCGTACTGTTGGTGCAATAAGATGCCCAGGGAATTCGCAGCAAACTTCTTCAAATCCAAATCTTCAAAGCATCGATATACCATCTATCAGCCTCTCTATCCGTCCATGTCTCAGAGGCGTGAATAAAGATGGAGAAAACTATGCCGTGTGTTTCTTCTACAATTGTGTGATCAGTAAACGGCAATTACATCTTAAGTTTCACTTGGGGACTTTACCTCCTAGGAGTCCAGAAGCTACCAATAATTCATATGATATCTTACAAGCCCAGCAGTGGATGAGTAATAAGCGGGGGTCCCAAAGGCATCTATGGAGATTTTTTTAGGACTTTTATAAATGATTTTAGGACAAATTTTAGGACAAATACAATACTTTATTGGGAACATGAACGATAAAATTGACATTGATAAACAAAAGAAAACTAAACAAAACAAAAATATTTCTAATGCATGAATTTACAAAATTGCCATAAAAATTCAAGAAAATATTGCAAAAAAAGGAATAACATCTACTTTTTTTATGGCTACTACTCCAGTCGAATTAGACATAATAAAAAATTTTTCGTACTGCGGACTTTTTTTGTGGAAGTTGTTTAAGAGGGCATAATAAGCAAGCACAGAAAACTACACCCTGCTACACCATGTGCGTCCCCTATTTTTAGGGGTTGAAACTTTGAAATTTTACTTATGTGTCCATATCTGTTTCCCTATTGCCCGTAGGGCTCTTTACCAAGTTACACTTTTTGAAGATTCATCCCTCTTCTACATAATATATATATATTACATATTTGCCGTAGGACAAACGGTTTTGGCTGTACGAGGCCGGAAAGGTCACGCTGTCCGAATTTGGGGGGTATTCTGTACAGGACAAACGGCTATTATTTCCAATCTACAATACTACACATACTAATGCCCTTAAGGAGGGATGATGATTTGTGAAAAAATTTTCATCGAATACCGCGCAGTTTTCATGATGCGGGATGTTGAAATTTTGAAAACCCCCTTTTTTAAAAAAAAGTGAACCTACTTTTTTTCGCCCATTTTTTTTTCATGCATGTATGACTCTAATATAAGAAAATTTACGTTGGCTTCATTTTAATACATTCTTTGGTTTAGGAGCTATACAGCAAAATATGCCAAAAATGGCTATTTTGGTATTGTTGCATTAAAAAAACCAAAACCAGTATAATTCTGGTAAGTGTTTTTGTTTATCCTAAAAGTCCAAGTGCGACTTTTCCGGCCTCGTACAGCCAAAACTGTTTGTCCTACCGCAAATGTGTAATATATATATTATGTAGAGGAGGGATGAATCTTCAAAAAGTGTAACTTGGTAAAGAGCCCTACGGGCAATAGGGAAACAGATATGGACACATAAGTAAAATTTCAAAGTTTCAACCCCTAAAAATAGGGGACGCACATGGTGTAGCAGGGTGTAGTTTTCTGTGATTGCTTATTATGCCCTCTTAAACAACTTCCATAAAAAAAGTCCGCAGTATGCAAATTTTTTTATGATGTCTAATTCGACTGGACTAACTCTAACTAAGAATTTCATTGTTTAGCTCTGCAATTTTTAAGTTGACTCTTTAAAAAAGTCAAGTCTAATTGAGATCATAGCATTAGCATCCATCGTATCACTTTTGTTCAATTAGTCCAATCAATGAAACAGTTGTAGAGAACATTTTGGAGGGGAGAATTTTTCTCTTCAGGAATGTGTTGGGGGTAGTCAGGAGGTAAACACACTAAAAGTCCCCGCCCCTAACCCCGCCGCTTCAGTAGGAGAGGGAGGTGGAAAGGTTCCTTTTTTCGATTCTTCGCTTATAACTCGGAAACGATGCGTCGTACGAAGAAAGGTAATCTATGCAAAATTAAACGTAATTAAATTTCCCACAAGAATGTTTATATTCATTTTCTTCCTATGTCTCATATTTTACGAGATATTCGCCAGCGAAAATTGATAATTAATAAAAAAAAAAATCAATTGTGTACCTTGAATATTTCTATCAAAGCGGTTTACCGTGGTCTGCTAATAAATCACAGTCACAAAACAATCTTTATTTTACAACACTCGACGTATTTACTAACGTAATATTTTGTCGAAGTCTAGACAATTCCTTAAATATACAGTGTGACTCACTTAAAATGAAGATACCCTTATAACTTTTTCATTTTGTTTCCGATTTGAATCAAATTTTACTCAAGTATAGAACAAATTAGGATCTACTTATGACCAGAATATCATTCACCTGCTATAAAGGCAAAGCTACCTGCGGTACCAAAATATGAGGAAAAAGATTAAAAATCATATTGATTTTTAATCTTACGAACGATGAATTTTACGTAGCCACCACAAATTGCGGAAGCTCAGGACCCCCTTTGCCAGATGAGCTTATGTAAGAAATATCCCCCATCAATAATCAAATCAAATTTTGGTGTATGTACGTTTGTGGCGCCGATTGGATGCATTTTTTAGAATTTCTAACATTCAAAATGTTTTATTTTTTTCAGCATATTTTGGTACCGCAGGTGGCTTTGCCTTTATAGTAGGTGAATGATTTTCTGGTCATAAGTAGATCCTAATTTGTTCTATACTTAAGTAAAATTTGATTCAAATCGGAAACAAAATGAAAAAGTTATAAGTGTATCTTCATTTTAAGTGAGTCACAGTGTATATTTAAGGAAATGTCTAGACTTCGACAAAACATTACGTTAGTAAATACGTCGAGTGTTGTAAAATAAAGATTGTTTTGTGACTGTGATTTATTAGCAGACCACGGTAAACCGCTTTGATAGAAATATTCAAGGTACACAATTGATTTTTTTTTATTAATTATCGATTTTCGCTGGCGAATATCTCGTAAAATATAACACATAGGAAGAAAATGAATATAAACATTCTTGTGGGAAATTTAATTACGTTTAATTTTGCACAGATTACCTTTTCCCATACGACGTATCGTTTCCGAGTTATAAGCGAAGAATCGAAAAAAGGAACCTTTCCACCCCCCTCCCCCCTGAAGCGGCGGGGCTAGGGGAGGGGACTTTTAGTATGTTTACCTCCTGACTACCCCCAATACATCCCTGAAGAGAAAAATTCTCCCCTCCAAAATGTTCTCTACAATCCCTTTTTGGGCATTCATTGATTGGACTAAATGGCTTAACTGACATGGCCAATTTTAATATGTCATTTCCGCTGGAAATCAGGTTTTCTGCAATTGACTT
Source organism: Rutpela maculata (assembly GCA_936432065.2). Classification (NCBI taxonomy): domain Eukaryota; kingdom Metazoa; phylum Arthropoda; class Insecta; order Coleoptera; family Cerambycidae; genus Rutpela; species Rutpela maculata. The sequence goes on along the minus strand of OW386285.2, from coordinate 35,739,393 downwards.
TTTCTTTTTCAAGTTGGCTTTTCAAATCTGTTAATTGCTCGTCCACCTTTCGCTTTTTTGCAGACTGTTCCTTTCTTTTTTGGTTTTCCCGCTCCCGTTTCCTTTTTATTCTATCCTGTTCTTCTTCCGCTTTCTTCTTATTTTCTAACTCGATTAAATATTTCTTCGACGAGTTCTTCACGTATTGTAGTAATTGTGGAACTGCTTGAACCGCGTAATTTAAAAAATATGTTTAAAATATCGCTATTTCTAGGACTTTTAGAACAATTCATCCAATTTAAGGGCAATTTTAGGACATTTTCGTTGTTTATTGAAATTTTAGGATTATTAGGATCTTTAGGACATTTGGGACCCCTGAATAATTTATAGTTAACTACCGAGGGCTGGCAGATAAGTCATAGGACTTTCGAATCAGTTTTTACATATTTGGAAATAGCTCCAAAATGGTTCTGGGATCTGGTTTGTCTCATTCATCTAGGACTTTCTTGAGACCAGAAACTACGATTATGTCTTGTGATTACTCCAATGTTGTGGAATCGACTTTCATCATTTTCATCACATAATTTTATCCAGAAAATTTGGATTTTCTTCTAAGAGAATGGAAAATTGTGCTAAAGAATCTAATATACGCCCATTGTCCCCTGGAATAAAATGATGAACTAAATGAACTTTACATATAAAAAATTTGTTTATTTTAAGAATTCTGTGGCAGGTGGAACCTGCAATATTTGTTTCTTCAGTCAACTTGCGCACTGACATGTTCGGGTTATTTGTTATTTGTTGTAACACTGAAGCAATATTTTCACCAGTTACAGTTACAATAAGAAGAAAGAAAAGATCTATTTTTGGTTTCTTAAAACTCCCATAATTTTACTTCCACATTCAGTGGAAGTATAGTAACGCATTTTTTTTTTCATTTTTATTGTTCAAATAGGCTTTTAGAATATCATGAAACGTCGAGATTTTAAGTTTGAGCAAAAAAAATTTCTGTCTGTAATTTTTTTTGTGCGCACGATTACTCTGGAACCGTTTAAGATATTGACTTGAAATTTGGTACACGCATTTATTTTAGCGAGATCTAGAACTAGATTATATTTTGATCTTATTCCGTTGAAGAGTTGGGGGATAAATTGGGGTAAATGAGGGTAAATCAAGCAAGAGCCCCTAAAATTGGTATTTAATATATATAAGAGAAGCTAAGGTTACAAAATTTTTTTTGATATTGGCCATTACCACCCCCACTCCATTATTAAAGGGGGTGAAGAATATAAAATTGTGATTTAGTGTGTATACAAGAACCAAAGGCCTATTTTTTTTTAATTCATCCACCTCCACTACCATCCCCCTGCCACCGCCCCCACCCCCTCTACTGATGTGGCATATCGTTTTATGGGCTTTTGGAGTAGGCGATTTCAAATATTGTATTATTAAAGTTAGATAAACAATTATTTCCACATACAAATTTTTTTCGTTGTGAGAGACTTGGACAGAAAATCTGGATGTGGAAGTAGTGATTCCTTGGGCAGCGGTTTTTTAAATTAGAACACAAACTTACAAAACGTTTACGATCTGGTAAAGGTCTGTCAAGAAAACGAATTTTATATAAACTTACAGCTCTTTAAGCATTTTTACGATAGTCATCCATAAATTAAAATCATGTTTAATTTATCTCGATTTGTATGAGTAACCATATTTAATAACACATATTCACAAAGAAAACAATAATTAGGTATTACAATACAGTTCTACTGACATATCAATAAACAAAAATGTGATTGAAATTGAGAGATGTCAAAACTATTTATTATTCCAAAGGTAACTTCAATTGTATTTAATTTATAAGGTATGAGGCCTATTAAATTTCTTAGATATCAATTTATTTTTAATATATTTAACCTAATAACGAAGTGATTATAACCATATTACTGGGTTATTCTTCGGTTCTAGAATAATAAGAATTAGAAGTTTTTACATAGTTTATTTTTACATCTTCTTCCAAACCAATATACAGATAATGACATAAAGTATCAATTTTATGAACACCATAAAAATTATTTTGTCAAAAATATACAAAATACAAATACAAATCTGCTAACATCCCAACAACTGAAATAAAATAAACATAAAAATAAGCTACAGACAGAAAGTAAAATAAAATCACCGCGTTTTTGATATACCTTTCCATGCTATTGATTGTAATCATATTAGTCAAAAGAGATATATGTCGCTACGTAAAAGTGATGAAGACACTTTCTCCATTTACTAAAAGGATTATATTGTATCTGTCAATCTAAAAAATACAAAATTGTCATAATCAGCTGGGAGGGATTGAGTTGAATTATGTGACAGGTATAATGATTTGATATTGCATTGTAGCGAAACCAGACATTTCTTAACAATTATTTTAGTTTAAAATATCTCATTATTTATTTCTGTAATTAACATATTCACCAAGCATTTACTTTTATCAATCATCATGTTTAATAGACTATAGAAATACCAAACATGCAAATATTATAAATCCATGATTTCCAAAGCAAGAAAAGGAACGTAGTGAATATTTAAAACAATATAGTAGGTACGCAAAATATATTAAAAAATATTTTGAAAACGATTTTCCTTGTTTTAATATATTATAATTTCATATTTTGGATACCTAATGGAAATAATATCTTCATTGTGAATAAATGATGTTTTTAATGTAGTCATGCGGATACAACCTTTTGGATTCATTGGATTTATTTCAACCTAACCTAACCTAACCTTTTGGATTCATTACTTAATAGTCACACACTTTAGTTGACAATTCAAGCACCGTTTTTAATAAAAGACTGTACCATATACACCATGTCCATACTCATTGTCAATCTTTCGGAATGGGGGGGGGGGGCATCTGGGAACTCTCCTCTAAAAAAAATTACGTTCATGTTTTCTAAAATAACCCCATAATATTTAAATGACCTTAAAAAGCTTCAGAGGATATGATTCTAGCTAGATGACGTGGAACTGATTTTTTGATTGGAGACTGTATTGCATATCAACAAATATTTTACATCTATTCTATCAAATTGTACCTTACGATTATCAGGTATTTCATTTAAATATTTTTTATGATAATTTTACCATTGCACTTGACTCGATAGTAAGTAAATACAAAAACTCTAAAATCGTGTTATGTGGGGATTTTAACATAAATTTTTTTACAAATAATAGTAAGCAACGTTCAGATCTCTTGGATTTCTTAAGCTCGTATTGTATTATACCGACCATAAATGAACCAACAAGACTTCAAAATTGTATTGATAATATCTGTGTAAATGTAAATTGTGAACATTACGAAAGCAAAGTTATAATGAATGCTCTATCTGATCATCATGGTCAGATGCTATCTTTGGAGGTGCAAAACACAACCGAAAAGAATAAAAAAGTAATATGCAGAGCATTGAATAATAAAAATAACATTGACTATTTTTGTTCACTAATTCGTGATGAAAATTGGGAAGATATGTATAATACTAATTATAATATTGATGCTAAGTTTAAAATTTTCTGTGATACGTTTTTATTTTACTTCAATCTAGCTTTTCCTGTAAAAACAAAAAATACTAAAAAGCATCAAAAAAATACCCCATGGCTAACGAAAGGTTTGCGTGTATCGTCGAAAAAACTGAAGGATCTTTATTTACTGACATTGGCCTCAACGGACGTTAACTTAATCTCATATTATAAAAAGTATAAATGCATCTATAGACAACTTCTTCGAAAAGCTAAGAAAAACTATAATAGCTGCATTTTAACAAACGCTAGAAACAAATCCAAAGCGGCGTGGAACATTATTAAACCTAATAATAAAAATAAAGTAAACAATTTAAAATTAAATATTGACGATAAATTAATAGATGATCCAGTCGAACTAGGTAATACGTTTAATTCGCACTTTAATAAAGTTCCTACTAAATTACTGGAAAACATCCCACTTAGCAACTCTGACCCATCGAATAATATTAATAATAATCTGCATACGTTCTTCTTTGAACCTGCAACTGAACATGAAATTTTTGATATTTTACTTAATTTGAAAAATTCCAATTCCGCTGGAATAGATGAAATAAGTTCAAATGTATTAAAGAGATGTAAAGATTTTATTACTAAACCACTAACTTATTTGATTAACTTTTCTCTCAGTGTTGGAGTTTTCCCAGATAAGTTAAAAATTGCGAAAATAGTACCCATATTTAAATCTGGAAATGCTGATGACATCAATAATTATAGGCCAATAGCAATTTTAAATACTTTTGCAAAAGTCTTTGAAAAATATGCATCGAATAAAATCATAGCATTCTTCGAAAAATATAGCCTTTTTAATAAAAACCAGTTTGGTTTTCGAAAAGGACGGTCAACATGTAATTGTATTAACAAATTCTTAAACTTACTTCATGATAAACTGGATAACGGCGAGAAAACTATTGGTATTTTTCTAGATCTTAGTAAGGCGTTTGATCTAGTCTCTCATAAAATTCTTTTAGATAAGATGACTAAATACGGGGTTAGAGGACAAGCTCTAAACTGGTTTTATAGCTATTTAGAAAATAGACCACATCTAGTTAGCATCGATTCCCATCAGTCGGAAACGCTACACACTACAATTGGTGTCCCACAAGGGTCTATTCTAGGACCCTTGCTATTTATAATTTATATAAATGACTTAAATGCCCCGAACATATTTTTATTTGCTGATGACACTTCAATGGTAGTAGCGGATAAAAACTTAAATAGCGTTGTACAGATGAGTAATGAGGAATTAGAAAGTATTTACATTTGGTTAACTAATAATAGAATCTTATTAAATACGGGCAAGTCTGTATTTATTAGTTTCAAAAACACCTTGATGACCTCCGATAAAAGCCTCTATGTAAAGATCTCACATAAGACACTTATACAAGCCGATTCAACTAAGTTTTTAGGTTTATACATTTCTGAAGATTGTAGGTGGGGGACACATATTGACCAGATCTGTAAAAAACTGGCACCTGTTTGTTATTGTATCAAGCAATTAAGAGATACTGTAAATCTTGATGTCTTGAAAATATACTATTTCGCGAATTTTCATTCAATTCTTTCGTATGGAATTACTGCTTGGGGTTTTTCAAATGAGAGCTTAAGAGTTTTCAAACTACAGAAAAAAGCAGTTAGGTATATGTGTGGTATAAAATCAAGAGATAGTTGCAAAGAGTATTTTAGAAATTTAAATATTCTTACGCTGCCCTGCACATTTATTATGAGTATTCTCTTATATGCTAAAAATGAAAACTTTCAAACTCTCAACGAATTTCATCGGTATAATACAAGAAATAACGATATTTTAGAAATACCTCAACATAAAACAACGCTTTATGAACACTGTCCAAAATATTTAGCAATTAAGGCCTACAATAAACTACCTGTTGAAATCAAATTGTTAAGTTCAAATCTTTTTAAAAAACGTATCAAGGAACTGCTCATTGGTAAACCGTATTACTCAGTTAGCGAGTTCCTTAATGACAGGCTGTAATTTTATTTTATTTTTTTATATTGTTTTAACCTCACGTATTTTAAATTTCAATTACTCATACAATACGTTTTTTGTATTTACTTAATATTGAATATTATGATGTATACATTATACTATGTATGAACGTAAATATTTAATCAGATGTGTAAATATATATTTATATTATATATGTTCTTATTATTTTTACATTTTAATGTACATTAGTTTAATGTTTAAAGTGTTAGTTGTACCTATTTAGTTATGCGTGTATGTGTGTGTGTATGTATATGTGTATATATATGTGTGTATATATATGCATATATATGTATATATTTTATTCCTTATTCGTTTTATACTTAATTCTTGACTTGTCCTATATTATTATGTAATGATCAAATGGACCAATAAACATTATTATTATTATTATTATTATTTATTTCAACTGTATACTAATACTATTCCAAATAAAACAGTTATTTTAAAAAGATTCCAGAGTTTCTTTACAATCATTCATAATTTAATTTACTACATTCTCTCATTAGGGGCCACCTCTTACCTTCATACAACTCAAAATTTATAAAAGCAGATTGTACAATTTTCGTAAAATGCGTCAGCTGAAGAACAAGAAATCATTATCACATTATAATTACATTACACTGGGAGGGGGGAGGTGTTTTAGTCGCCATGTTAGTATCCCATCATATGGGCTTCCGGTAACGTTTTAAAGACGTTTTTTAATTTAGCATCCCTAAAAATGTGTAAATAGATATCTATCTTTAATGTATTAAAATATTAAGGTGTAGTTGTCTACAAAGGCCATTGAAACCGGCCATAAAATATCAAAGTCGTCCCTTTTACATGCTGATAAGAGTACTACAGAGCAGTACTTCAAATTTGTGCGTATCAGAATGAACAAAATAATACTTGACATTTAAACATCGTGTTTTCGGTAGAAACTTAATGACGCTTCTGGTAAATTAAAAAAATCTTACTCCGTTCCGTGTCAAGATAGGAATATCTTATGCATTGACCTTCGCGACATTGACAAATAAATTCAGTACGGCCCTGTTTATCTGTTACTCTGGTATTAACGCCGACAATAAACTCCGCGCCATTCTAGTTATAATACGGTAAAAGTCGACCTTCTCTAAAGGGGGTGCTCACAAATAATTCCCGGCAAGCTGATTTTTTCAGGGTCGATGGAGGGGTGTCTCCCGAGTATCCGACCAAAAAGTCACAGTCCACACTAGTAGAGGTTCAGAATTCGAAAAAGTCGTCTAGAAACGTGTCCCGTGGAACATTGAAAGGTAAAAATGTACTGATTGCGCTATTATATAGCACTTGATATGTATATACACCCCCTAAATTCGTCTGGCGATCGATGTCGGTGTCCAAACAACCCCCAGGGGTAAAAAACCGAAAAAAACGGAAAATTAGATAATTGCTTCATCTTTCTAGCAGTTTTTTAATTTTTGATGAATTGTCCATAATAACAAAGTTATGGCTATTTATATGCAAAAGAACAGTATTGTTTAAAGCGTAAAATATTTTCTAAAACCTTACGTGGCTCTCTTATTATGCGAATATTTATTTTGTCATATTCGCAAATTCTTTCCACTCCTGATTGTAGACAGACCAACGAAAATTTTAAAAATTTAATAAGAATAAAAGTTGTAGCGTATACTATCAAGATTCGATTACTTTTTCAGATTTAAATTTCGATCATAAATAAGCGAGTTATGAATTAAATAGTTAGTTGTTGTCAAAATTATGCCACAACCCCACTTGCATCTGTCTCTATTTCAACCTGCTTCAAATCGTTTCCCATCGCATTCTAACATGACTGCCTGCTAGTCGCGCGGCCCGCGGAGTTCTACATACTCACGCGGGAATGATAATACCGGCATGTCGAAAATTGTTAATTACACCTTTTTCGTGTTTTTTTTTTTTTATTAAATATTCTTATATATTTATACAATTATTGTAAAATATGAATCTTCATCTAGCAATACGGATAAAACGACAAATATAATTTGTAACTAAACTGGTAAATTATTTGAAAGTACTGACTAAAACTGTTTAAAAATAATAATTTTAGTAAACAATGAGGAGTGTGTAACATTATTATAGATATTAAAAGCTCGAAGATAAAGTGCATAAAACCTTTTTTCTCAAGCAAAAAAATATATATCTTTTAAATAATGAGAAGGTGCTGCTCTGCAAAGCGACGTTGCACCAATCAGAAATAGTGGAAAAAAATAAGGAATTGTTGTAAAGCAGATAATACTGCCGTAAATCGATTCAACTAATTTTTTTATATATCATTTTAGGATGCGCAATAGGGCAGTTAAAATTTATACCAGAGAAAAAATAATTTCTATTTTTTCTGTCTTAGCGCCAGATATATTCGAAATCTCAAAATATGGATATCCTGATTTGAGCACAATCGGTTAATATAAACACGTGCCTCTGAGATTTTTTTCTGTATATTTCTCATGAGAAAAGATATTTTCTCGTAAAATGAGACTTATGAAAATGTAGCGAAATGTAAATTGCACCGTCCCCTCTCCTCAACATTGCTCAGAAAATAGAAATTGACTGTCGCTCTCAAATTTAACCCCCATAAGACTCTTTATAGGGTCCCAAAAGATAACCCCACAAGTCCACAAATAAAGAGTCGCGAATTTCCTGGTTGAGCGGTGTTAAAGTCCGCCAAGGCTTAAATGTATATAAAATTATTATTAATTAATCACCTTCTAATTTCTGGTAATATATTAATGTTTATGATATTGTTCAAACAATTATAATTTATTTAAACAATTTTATTTTGCTATAAATGTAATAAATATATGGCAAAGTATAATTGTTTAAACAATTTGAAATTCTTAAAAATATTAAGAAAAACTCAAATTTCACTAACTAGTAATAGGTTGTACAAGAAAATCACAAATAAACAAAAATACCCTACAGTAAGATCTTATAAAGGTTCATTCATGGAAATAACATTGATGGTTCCGGAGGCACGTGTTCAGCCGATTTGCTCAAATTTGCTTTCTTTTTACTACAAATTTGAATTTTCCGCGCCTTATTGCACATCCGCTGAAATCAAAGATTAGATAAAATTCTCTAATCTTTGCTGAAATGACATTTATTTAAAAAATATCCTTGACTCAAATTACGGTATTTTTATCTAGTTTACAATAATTCCGTAATTTACTCCCCCTGGTTCTGATTTCAGTATCTGTAATATAATATAATAATATTTTTTCAAAGAGAAATATTTGTTTTGCTTGTGAAAGATGAGTTTTATGCCACATTACCCTTGAATTTTCAATGGCCAATATTTTGGGCTGTCCACATTGCTTACTAAAATTATTATTTTTAAACATTTTTAGCAAGTAATTTCACATAATTTACCAGTTTAGTTACAAATTATACAATTTGATATGATATACACTTTTTGACGTTTAATCTGTATTGCTAGAGGAAGACTTCATATTTTACAATAACTGTGTAAATATATAAGAGTATTTAATAAAAAAAAAACACGAAAAAGATGTAATTAACAATTTTCTACATGCCAGTATTATACGTATGCATTCCCGCGTGAGTATGTTAGAATGCGACGGGTAACGATTTGAAGCGGTTGAAATAGAGATAGATGCAACTGGGGTTGTAGCATAATTATGACAACAACTAACTATTTAATTCATAACTCGCTTATTTATGATCGAAATTTAAAACTGAAAAAAGTAATAGAATCTTGATAGTATACCCTACAACTTTTATCCTTATTAAATTTTTAAAATTTTCGTTGGTCTGTCTACAATCACGAGTGGAAAGAATTTGCGAATATGACAAAATAAATATTCGCATAAGAGAGCCACGTAAGGTTTTAGAAAATATTTTACGCTTTAAACAATACTGTTCTTTTACATATAAATAGCCATAACTTTGTTATTATGGACAATTCATCAAAAATTAAAAATCTGCTAGAAAGATGAAGCAATTATCTAATTTTCAGTTTTTTTCGGTTCTTCACCCCTGGGGGTTGTTTGGACACCGATATCGCCAGACGAATTTAGGGGGGGGTGTATATACACGTCAAGTATTATATAAAGGCGTAATCAGCACATTTTTACCTTTCAATGTTCCACGGAAGTCAACAAAGATCTTGATTTCAACTCTACTACACCCCTTGCACCTTGCAGAGCGTTGCAATAGAGGTGGTTTCTTATTTTTTGTTTTCTTTGAAATTTTCTTTTTCCAGCTTGTACAAATAATATTCTCTACAACTTTGCCTAATAAAATTTTTTTGTCACTTTGATTTTTGACGGACCAGCGCCCATTATATGGGAAAACATTCACCATATTTATTTACTATGGTTCAGGAAACATACAAACAAAAGGCTGAAGAGGTGGTTATTGCAGGGTTGATTGAGACCTGTCTCCTGAGTCTCCAAAAAAAAAAAAAAAAAATATTTGGAGATTCAGGAGACAGTTCTTTCAATAACCCAAGAAAATTCGGCCATTTCCTTCAAAATTTGGTGGTCGCAGCAAAGAATATTTCCGATAATATCTTAAATATTCCCCTGTTACAGTAAATGAGCGAGGTCTATTTTTTTATTATCGGGAATTTTTATTAAAAGAGCTGTTCCTAAATCCTCTATTTGTGACACTTTTAAAAATGCCAATTCTTCACGGCGAGAGGCACCTGCTACGCCTAATATATATATACCACCTACAAATAATATGATGTTAACGGTAGGTAGGTACTTAGTTTTAAAAAATCACCTTATGCATTAAATATTTGTCGTCTGGCGCTTCTGTTAAAAATTTTTCAAATTGTTTCCATGTCAACGTTTTCGATTTTTTTTGGTACATAGCCAACATTTTTCTTTTTTAGAAAGGCCCTTAATTTCATAAATTTTGAAATGTCAACGTTTCTCCTAATTTGCAACATACAATTTAACATTGAATAAGCCGACCATAAAGTTGATGATTTATAATTTTCTGCAAGTTTAGCCATATATGCAAGTAATACATTTTCGGAAATCATGTTTATATGGTTTTGCTTCAAATATTTTTCAAATTTATAATAGCTTCTTTGATAAATAATTTTTGATTTTTCTGAAATTAAATCCATCGAAGACAAATTTGCTAGCTCTCTTACTTCTGGGGGTGTTCCCGCAATAAATTCTTCACTATTCCTTTTACTGTATTTATTTTATGTAGTATATTTTCGATTAAATTCGATATTATAATATATAAATTGAATGAATTCGATACTAATTTCAAGCAAACTGATATGACAGCAGTTGTGCAGTTGTTATTTATTATATCTGGCCCTTAGTTCACAACCGCCTGTTACAAGAAAACTTGAAAATCGTATCATTTGCGAGGTAGCAAGTAAATCTTAACATTATATTTTAATTTTCCCTATCATTTTAATAACCATAAGCACATTCGAATAAAAAATATTGTATGACATACAGACGAAAAACTGTTTTTTGGACTCCTACGAATTGCCAGCCTCGACTGCGTCTCGGCTGGCAATATTTCGTAGTCGCCCGAAAAACTAGATTTTTCGTCCTTGTGACATACACTACTATTATATAAAAGTAATGCTTTATCTATTAAGTAATACATTATATTTATTATTTAATATATTGTAGAAAAATACAGCATACCCAGGTATCCCCTTATGTAGCTTGGTCGGCGCCTTTCAGTTTTTTATGTTCAATATAAAAGTGGAGTTAACTATAATTTAAATTTTATTGCGGCTATTTTATATGGCAAGTTTGGTATGCTTCTCATAAGGCGCAGTTTTTCACTTATTTATCCAATTATTCATACATTATTTCAATACCTATTCTGGATTGCGTATTATCTTAATCCCGTATCGTAAATAGTACCTGGCACATTTTATCTCGTAATGTGTATTGAATAAGTGCAAATTAATCAGCTGGTTTTGGTGCTGTCTTCTACATGTATAAACACTTGAGCGTCCAAACAGGTTAGCCAAAACATTTGAAGTGAACTTATGAATTGACAAGTCTAGAATAATTCATGCTAGAGGTTATTGGAGATGAGGAAATAGCGAGGATACTATCAATGTTAGATTGGAGACATTACAGAAAAAGGAATGCTTTTTATATAAATTCATTATCGCCCTTCTTTGCAGTATCCAAATTTTTCTTCTTATTGCACATCTTTTACGTTGTATTCTTCTTTTTATACCTCGTAATTTTAATTTGAATTGAAGTAAAAACTGAAGACTTTTAGGTACTTTTCCCTTTTTCCTACAATTTTTTTGCGGTTCTGCTAATAGACTACAAGCCCATCGTAATTTTTAAGGCATAAATTATATCCAGTACGATCCTGGTATATGAAACCAGAACTTTAGGCACTATGCCGTCTCTTTTGGGCGGTACAGGTGAGAACACAAGTAAATTGAATTTTCCATCCGAAAGTGCGCTCTTGAGACAAAATATTCTTGTACGGCATTCCTCAAGTTGATAAAACAATGGTTCATAAAACAATAATCACCTAGAACCTACTGCCGTACAAAAATAAAGGAACCGGAAGCCAGAAGAATTTTTGATTTTCCGAAAATTTTTCCAGGCAAATAGGTAATTTAATACTTACTGTACGGCGTTTGTACAGTACAGTTTGTACAATTAGCAATGCCGTACATATTTGCTGGTTACAGGGATGAGAAACCCCGCAGCTTCGTAGTGTAAATCTATGTATGTCCATACAAATCTAGAGTGAAATTATACAGAGTCGGCTGTATAAAAAATGTATAGTGCTTCTCAGACTGTAGTATACTTGTGGATTCGCTATTTTCTAGAACTGCAATTTTATAGAACAGATTTTTATTGTAGTAGTTGCAACAAAACAATTTCTTGGACATCTAAAATGTTAAATAAATTGTTATTGAATTGAATTGAATTAGTCTAGGGAAGGGGTTGCGCCCAGGATTTCTCACCCTGTAACCACCAAATATGTACGGCATTACTGAATAATGAATATACTAAAGCATACAAATCTAATTGTACAAACGCCGTACAGTATTAAATTACCTATTTGCCTGGAAAAATTTTCGGAAAATCAAAAATTCTTCTGGCTTCCGGTCCCATTATTGTTGTACGGCATTCCTCATGTTGTACTATCAATATGAGGAATGCCATACAAGAATATTTTGTCAGAAGAGCGCACTTCCGGATGGAAAATTCAATTTACCTGTGTACTCACCTGTATCGCCCAGAAGTGACGGCATAGTGCCTAAAGTTTTGATTTCATATACCAGCATCGTAGTGAATATAATTCATGCTGGGTCACTTGACCTCTTAAAAATTACGATGGGCTTGTAGTCTATAACGTTGACGGGTTTACGCGGCTATTGCTCGGAAATACTGGTACATAATTTGCAAAATTAATAATGATTCATGATCTACAAGAAATTTACATTTTTAATATATATTTCATCCTAAATAAAACTGTCAAAAATACCAGCTTGGATTATTTTAACGTCCGAATTAATTAAATAAACAAATGCACCTCCAATATTATTCCAAAAAAATATTTATAATAATTCGAAATGAAATATTTACACATATTGCCAACATATTATTAATTAAACCACCATATCACTGTTATTGAAATATGAAAATACAAATAAAGTGTTTCAAATTTGTGTCATAATATGGTACTGTAATAATTAAACTAAATATTTAAAACACATTAAACATAAATTTATTCATTTACAATGGAATATGAAACTAGTTGAATTTATATTAATTTAAAAATTTAAAAGTGTTTACTTTGGTAGTATAATACAATTATTACCCACTTTTTATTAGATAAATTTTGAATTAATTCAATAAACCTATTATGCGCTGTCACATATTTGTTTTTAGAATGATATTGGTTTAAAATATATCTCATTAATAATGAAATGAACTATTATTTATCTGGTTATATTACTATGAGGAAATAGCCCTGTCAATGAACGTTCTATAAGGGGGCTAGAGGAAAATGCCGAGATCAAAATTTTTGACTTGAGTGCTGTGTTTGGACTATTTAGGAGATAAACATACCGAAAGTCCCCGAACGTGGGGGGGGGGGTGCAGGAGGCACGAGGAAGGTCCCAGTTTTTGGTTTTTCGTTCATATCTCGAAAACAGTTAGAAAAGTTGCTATACGCAAAATTAAAGCTGACTAAATTTTCTACAATAATGTTTCTATCAATTTTTTTCGTATCTGTTATGGTTGCAAGTACACTTGCGCAAACCCAACATGTACAAGTATACAATTACAATATAGAATTTCATCAAGTCTCATGTCACTTGTACAATCACAATACTTGTGCAAGTGTTATAAAACACACGTTCCAGTTTACTTGTACAATAAACTTGTGCATGCATACCGTTCAAGTATGCAGTTACGTCTGTAGCCGCCTTTATTGGGATACAGAAAAATTAAGGAATAACTAACAAACTAACTAACGAAGATTTTATGAGCGAAAAACCTCAAGACAGTCGAGTGGATCAGTTTATACATTTTTTAGTGGAAAATTACATCGAAAGTGACTCTCGGTTTCTATCGACAATATGGGCTGCAAAAACAGCAAGTATTTTAAGGACCACAAATGTGAATCATTTCATTCAAAGTTTAAAAGTGAACCGGACCTAACCTAATGAATATGGCGTATCCAATATGGCGGATCCAAAATGGTGCATCTAATATGGCGGACCCAACATGGTGGAAGCAATTTGAACCCTGCCTATCACCCATGTCTAACTCTGTGAGATAAACAATCATTATAAAAAGAGTTGTATTACATATGAGAATAGATACCACAAGAAATAATAGACATTACTATATGTTTTGCTCGGTCTTCCTTTGCTTCATTGTACGTTTGACAGCATTACGTCTTTTATCGTGGTTGCTTGTTAGCGTACGGTCTCAATTAAATTTAATATTTTTATGTTGTCATGACTGTCTAATGTTTACTTTTTTCTTTTAAATATATCCAACCAATAAAAAATAATTATACGAAGCGTTGTTTTACATATGAGATATATTTGGAAAAATTGTGTTATTTTAACTAAAAATGAAAACATGTCTTGAAAATGTGAAATCTATAACACTGAACCAAAGTGAGCGCAGTTCGAGTGTCAAATTAGGTTCATTAGGGATGTGAGCGCAATTCAGTAGCACCGATCTGAACAAGACATTTTTTTCTACGATGGTTATTAAAATTTTTATTCAATTTATAATAAATTTATAATAAAGTTAGAACACAGTCAAACGATATACAATTCATTACTGAACCATAACAGTTTCGAAAAAAATTAATAGAAACATTATTGTAGAAAATTTAGTCAGCTTTAATTTTGCATATAGCCACTTTTTAATTAGGGCTAACCGTTTTCGAGATATGAGCGAAAAACCAAAAACCGGGACCTTCTTCGTGCCCCCTCCATCTCCTACGTTCGGGGACTCGGTATGTTTACCTCCTAAATAGTCCAAACACAGTCAAGTCAAAAATTGTGATCTCGGCATTTCCCTCTAGAAACCATTTATTGACAGGACTAAAAACGAATGAGTCGTTATTTTACTTTTTTAATTCTCATGCAATCTGTAAAAACCTTTATGTCGGATGAAAATGTTATAAATTACGTGACGAGGCTGGTAGGTAAAAATAAACAGGTTGTTTAGGCAGGCACGCGTCGTACATCTGGTACATTATATGCATCTGCCTTAACGTTCTCATTTAAAATTACAAATGATGTCAAACATATGCATGGTTACCTAATAGCCCAGAGGCAAAGGCACTTTAGCATCTGAATGAGTAAATCAAAATATTTTTCGCCTGAAATATATTTAAAAGAAAGTTTACTGTGTGAAAACTGACAATCGGTAATTTATCGTCTCTGGGCGCCACTTTCGAAAAATGGCGGTAATAGATTTCTCGCGAATATCTCACTACGGGAGATATATAAAAAAAGGCACGATTAGAGATGAAAATACATATGTATAATATCACTGTAGTATACGTATTTATGTATGGTATAAAATGTTTTAATAAAGCTGATATAAAATTACCTGTCAAAACAACCCTTCTATTTGAGGTTATGCGCATGACTAGTGACGTAAAAAATAGCGTATTTTATATTTCAATGTATAATACCTCGTACAACACAATTTAGAGGATTGTATTTATTTAATTATTGAAGAAATTTAAGGTTTTTAAATTTTTAAATAACGCTCTATAAAAATAAAGTAGGCTTTTCATAACAAAATAATTATTTTAAGAGCTGTAGCTTCCTTACGAAGCATTTTAGGGCATACCTTTATTAGAACGTTTATGCTTGAAATTGGCCTTATAATCACCTCCTGAACGTAGCTTGTATACTTGCTGGAAACGTACTGTCCTTGCCAGCTGCATTTTTCAAACTTCATACTTAAATATCTTGGAAACCATTTACTTTAGGGGATTGGGCCATTTAGACTTTTAATCAGCATGGTTTGAAGTACAACACACTCCAGTTTTATGACATTTGACTGAAACCATTTTTTACATAGGTTCAGATACGGGGTCCTTTGTAAAAATACAAATTCATTCCTAGTTTAGGCCTTTCTTTTATAGTCCACGGAAATTAGAATTTGACCTGGACAAAATTAGTAAAAATCTGAATTTTCGCACGTTTGAAGTTCTTTGAGATGTCCCAAATCCAAATCCATAAAAATCACAAAAATCCCAACATGGCTACCTAAGATATTGAAGGTAAAAGTTTTTTGCAAATATCTCGCGTCCTATGCATCAGATGCTCATGAGGTCAATGTGAAAATTGTAAAGAATTAAATTATCGACAAGTTGTCTTTTTTATTTTTCCCAACCTGCCGCCCCCCTTTCGAGATATTCAAGGCCAAAGTTTCAAAAACTTGGTTTTTCGAGAATATCTCGCGCCAAGAAAATCGGACAGCAATAAAGTTGACATGAAAGTTGTAGATAATTCAATTATCTACAAGACTGGTATTTTGCATTTTTTCCCAAAACCTCTCTTTTTCGAGATATTCAAGGCCGAAAACGAAACGGTTTTCTGCGAATATGTCGCTCCCTATGACTGCGACGAAGTCTACATACAAGCAGTAGAGAACTAAAACTATTTTTTTACACTTCGACCTTGAATATCTCGAAAAGGGCGAGGTTTTGGGAAAAAATGCAAAATATTAATCTTGTATATAATTGAATTCTATACAAATTTCATGTCAACTTCATTGCTGTCCGATTTTTTTGGCGCGAGATATTCGCGAAAAACTATGTTTTTGAAACTTTGACCTTGAATATCTCGAAAATGGAGGGGAAGGTTGGTAAAAATAAAAAGGACAACTTGTACATAATATAATTCTCTACAATTCTCTACCTCATGGGCATCCGATGCATAAGACGCGAGATATTTGCAAAAAATCTTTGACCTTCAATATTTTGGGTAGCCATGTTGGGATTTTTATGATTTTTGTGGGTTTGGGACGTCTGTGCAAAAATTCAGATATTTACTAATCTTCTCCAGGTTTCCTCCTTTTTTTTGGCTAATGTCCCTACATTATTAGGCCTAAAGCATTTTTTCGTTAGATGTGATATTTTTCGAGTTATGTGATAAAACCGTTTGAAATATCCGTTTTCTCGAGCTAAAATCGTAATTTTCAGACAACCAACAATTTATATAAAAAATTGTGCAGAACCTTTTCTTCTCAAAATTGCATTTTCTTTCGATTCCAATAATTACTTTCTTTTTAGTTTTACTAAAAAAATATTATTATTATTGTTTGTTTAACCAATTAAATATTAATAAGCGTACGAGATAAACTGCTAAACTTTGCAATTTTTAGAATGAAAGAGACGATGCAAAAAATTTCAGACTATTTAATTCTTGTTCGCGGGGTTCCGAGGTTAAAACCTTTATGGACTCCACTGTCCCATAAAATTTCTTTTTCTGTTTTAAGCAACCCTAAACAAGTTACATAAGAAAGTCTTTTCTTTGAAAACGTTTTTTTTATTTTCTCCTATAGTTTAGTCAGTTTTAATCGTGGAGATTTAATGGAGATATAAAAGAAGTCTAATTGAAAGTAATTGTCTTTTAACTTTGTAAAAAGTGCTTTTTAATTACAAGTAACATTACGAGTAACTATTTTTAAGATATTTTAAAAAATATTGTGCGAAAGTGATTCCCTCTCTCTCTCTCTCTCTCTTATATTACCTTTCTGCGTCAATTTGTATTGCACAGAAATTAGTAAAAAGAAATGGTAAGTAATTTTTAAAATTTTATTTTTTATGGTCACATCGTTTCTGATAGCTCTCATAGTCTTTGCAGCATTTATCTGGAATGTCAAAAAAATAAGGAAATAATAACTTAAATATCCCTAATAAATGTGAGGTTCAAAGATTCGACAACTGCATATAAGTCGCTGTTCAACCGACACGGCAGCACAGCGGGCTAAATCGTGTTAGTGGCAAGCAAGCTTAGTCATACCGTCCATCGTTTACTGGGTTCGATCCCCAGCTCTGACACTGGCAATGTCGGTGAGTAATAGATGTTGTCTGCGTTTTTTCCGGATAGCCTTGGTTTTCTTCGGAGTTGTCTATTAAATGTGGTGTGTTTATTACCAATATTAAATATAAAAACTGAAAACAAAATTTGACCCAAAATACTCCCATGGGACCCTGCCAATGGTTTATAGAAAGTTTGTCTGATTATTATTAAAGTTGCACCACATTGCACCTTGCCATTTTCATGATTATTAAATGTGGATAAAATCTATTTAGACAAACATGTTTTAATTTGGTTTGCTTTGATCAAGAAGCACAAGACAAGTTACTATTGATCTATACAGCGACTGACCAATGTCATTTACGGCTTTTAGCACAGCTGCTTGTGTGCTACGTTTACTACGAGACTAGAATGGTATGCTTGGAATTATCGAATTTTAGTTCAAAAAATGTTTACACTGATGTGCTACAATTTTTTCAATTTATAAACTTTGAATTTCCGTTCCTAGAGTTACTCGTAGAGTTACATTACTATTCACAGCGTGAACCATAATCTTTGCTATTTGTCATATACGTAATCAATATGCCACTTTTTAAATTTTACGTAAAACTGTAAAAAGGAAAAGTTATGTTTTTGATGTTTTTGTGTCTATTTATTTTCATTTGAAGATTTGTGAAGATTAATTTAAGTGTATATTTACAATTTAATTGACCAATGAACAGACTGAAATTTTGACAATTAATCGCATGACAAAACATTTCACTTTCATTGGAGACCCGCAACGGTACCGCTAAAAACATAAAAGTGGGCACCTCGACGGACGGCAACTTTTGATCCCCCATTAAATCAAAAATTAAAATGAAAACGCCAACATATGAAACAAATAACAATCGGTGTTTTATATGTTTCATCTTTGAACGACGATGGTAATGTTAAAGTGAAACAGCAACATCAAGTTTATAAAATAAATTAAGTGCAAAGTTGGTAATATATTCAACGGGCATAAGGCATTTAATGCGTTAGAGTTTTAAAATTTTGGACAGCGAGTAACGAGGGGTAACTGACACGAAAACTGCGGGACGAAATATCGCCCCTCGAATCGCCTCAGATCGCCCCGGATCGGCTTGGTAAAGGAAGAAAAATCGCCCCATGACTTACCCATCGAGGAGTAAAAACATAAGTTTTCCACGTCGTTGGAAAAACTCCTATGATCACTGAACTTAGTCTATTCGATGGAAATAGTATTTTACCATTTTTATGTTAATATTATTAATTCATACTTCATATAAGTCATGCTCCATTTTAGGCCAAGAAACGAAGACATTCATTCGGAAATAAATAGTGCTCAACGGATTATTATTTTAAGTTGTAGGGTTGACCCTTAGGAGTAATATACCAAAAGTCCCCAGCCGTGGGCCTCATGCGTTAGGCGGGAGGGGGGTGAAAACGGTCGGTTTGTAGGTTTTTCGTTATTATCTCGAAAACTAAGCATCCTAGCGAAAAGGTCATTCTATACAAAATGAAAGTAAATTAAATTGTCTACAAAAAAGATTGTATTCATTTTTTTCGCTAGGGGCAGTAGTTAAGTGTATAGGTGTTGAAACTGCGAATAGCTGGAAAAACTGTGTATTGTGGGAGGTAATGCTTAACAAGTAGAAAATGTTATATTACAAGTATTTACAAGGCCATATTAAGTCTGGTCGAGTTCATCGTCAAGATCATCATCATCGTAGTCGCCGTTGATGAAAGTTTACACATTGCAGAGAGGGGCTGCCACCAGAGGGGCTGCTCGCCAACACTACCTTATAGAGTTCATTTGCAGGTTTGTATCAATATATATTTGTTTACATTAACTTATGTTTTGTATTGTGCATAGACAATATTGTGTCACACGTTTTTAAACTACAAAGGACGAATTATTGTTTGCAGATTCAGCAATGGCTATATGGAGATCAGCAGCAGGAGCCAACTGCTTAGGGATGGATAAGGGTGTCGGATGGCTTCCTTACCTCTGTCACAGGCACGGACCCAGTTGCGCCAGAATCTGTTCTAAAATATTTTGTGGGTGCACAACTGGTTGCGGGTGCCGCAGAGCAGGCATACACTGTTCGCTTGTGTGCAGCAGTTGCCGCGCTTCGTGTCCCAACGGCCCTCCAAGCATCAACGGCGACGACGATGATGATGATCTTGACGATGAACTCGACCAATTACTTAATATGGCCTTGTAAATACTTGTAATATTATGAAATTTTCTACTTATTAAGCATTATCTCCCACAATACACAGTTTTTCCAGCTATTCGCATTTTCAAACTCACGTACACACTTAACTACTGCCCCTAGCGAAAAAATAAACAGAATATTTTTTGTAGAAAATTTAATTTACTTTCATTTTGTATAGAATAACCTTTTCGCTAGGATGCTTAGTTTTCGAGATAACAACGAAAAACCTACAAGCCGACCCTTTCCACCCCCCTCCCACCTAACGCATGAGGCCCACGGCTGGGGACTTTTGGTATGCTACTCCTAAGGGCCAACCCTACAACTTAAAATAATAATCCGTTGAGCACTATTTATTTCCGAATTGGGGGACTTTTCGGTCTTCGTTTCCTGTACTATTTGTTTTCGTGGTGTTTACTTACAATTTTGAAATATCGGTAGAAGTTGCTAATGCGAAATTGAAATCAAGTATATTTTCCCAAGTGTACAAATTTAGTTTTTATTTAAGAACAGCACATTCACCAGCTGTATTTACAAACTATCTCCACAAATTATCTTAGCTAACATCGTTAGGCACTCTACAGGCACTGGAGTTCTATAACTTTTTTGTTTCTTCTCTGATTTGAATATATATATTTTTAGAATGTAGAGCGATAAAAATACTCATTTGCATGTGGCATTACTTTTGTCTTATATTGCAACCCATGGCTTCCTTCGATGCGTCTTGTATCAACAAAAACCACTAAGTCATATTAGCGATTTTCTCTTCAAACTCATCACATATTTTTTTTCATTATTCCGTAGAGCGTCTTTCATCAAAATCCAAACATGAAAACACCTTTGAGCGGAACACTGAAGTGTTCGGCTTAAAAGTGGAACAAACATGTAAGATCTTCATTTGTTAAACGATTTCAATATACATTTTTTTAAGCGGATAAAATATATCTCAGGATAAAATATATCTCTTACATGCTTTCAAATTTTCGTAGTTTATATTAAGTATTTTCAATTATCATAAATTAAAATTTTCAAATCTTGATAAAACTTGATAACAAGACGTTTTAAGAGATCCTGAAGGAGAATATATATGCAGTTTTTTGAAAAAATATAATATACGCTAACATAATTTAGGAGCTTTTGTTGAAAGAATGCAACACAGGAGGCTTTTTTATCATTAATAAGAGTATTTCAATGTAAGACAAATTAATACCACCTATAGATATATAGAATTTTTACTACATTACAAAAATATTCTCAAATCAGCTAAAAATAAAAAAAGTTACAGCTTTGTTCCACTATTAAGCGAGACCCTGTATATGTATATTGAATATGTATATGAATATGTTATTAAGGTAAGCCTGAAGTAATCTATCATTTTTCAAATCACATGCATTTATAAAAGTATTTCTAAAGATGACAGGTTTGATTTAAGCTGCAATAGTGAAATCAACTACACTTGTTACAAATGACGTATATTGTTGCGCTGACTGCCTCGTTCCTTTAATGTGTATATTTTTCTCGTGTTATAAATTACCTGAATAAAGCCAACTGGTAATAAAAATGTACGTTCTTATAACTTAGTTAATACCCGCGAAATTGCTTGGAAATTAAATCGGAATCACGAAACAATAATGAAGTACATTTAACACATACATTTTTATAAAATAAAATATATTTTTATGGTTACATTTATTTAGCTCATTATCAGGGCCGTGCCCGTGGAGAGAAAATACTGGTCCGGGAGGAAAGTTCTTTTGAAAATTGATAAGCGAGAGGGAGAAATCTGAAAAAACATTTTTTGGTCCGAAAAATTTTTTGATGGGCAGGGGGAGAAAAATCCAATAAAATCTTTGATGCGAAAACAGGACCCCGGGGGGAAACACATTCGCACCACCCCCTTCTCGACAGGACTGCTCATTATAAACGTAAAGAACAATAAGTTCGTTAGCCACTTCATGAATAATATTCGCCTTTTCATTGTATTGCTTTTAGTGGAGTCAATAGACGTTTTCACTTCGGACAAAAATGTATATGAAAGTTTTTTGTACGATCAAAAATGTAGGCTCCAGATTTTTTTGTTTAACGTACGAAAATGGAACGCAGTGATACGTAAGTAC
Organism: Rutpela maculata; assembly: GCA_936432065.2. NCBI lineage: Eukaryota > Metazoa > Arthropoda > Insecta > Coleoptera > Cerambycidae > Rutpela > Rutpela maculata. The sequence continues at coordinate 35,716,968 of OW386285.2, read as the reverse complement.
AGCGCACGAAGTGCGCGCGACCTCGGGCGCGCTACACTTAATTTGTTGTAACTTTTGAACTAATTAATGAAATTGACCTCAAAAGCTTAAATGAAAGAATAAACATGTAGCTATTGGATTATTATATTTTCAAATATAAAAATGAATGCATATAGGAATAGTACATATATGAAGTCGGGACATAAAGAGATTTGCGATGAAATCGGTAAAAGCTCTACAATTTCTAAAATTTTCAAGATGTAAACCTGGGTCTTTCACATTTTACTCTTGAAGTAATGTATAAAAAGATCCGATGAGTGAAAAGAGATCTCAAAAATTTATTTTTGAAAAAAGTGATAAAATTTGATATTTAACCACCTATTACTTACTCTGGTTTAAATCGCGTTATTAGATTTCTGTGGGTGCGATTTTTAAAGCTTGAAATCTGTACTTTAAGATACTTCAAGAGGATTTACCTTAAATATTAAATTAACGCTCTTTTTCTTACGAAAATAAAAAAAAAATCGCTCGAAAATTCGTGGTAAAATAAACTTTAATAACTTTTATAAAAAAATTATTTTGCCTATATATCCAACACACGTTTATAGTAGGACCTCAAAATAAGTAAATCTGATTTTTAAAAAAAATTGGAATATATATAAACCTATACTTTTCACGAAATATTGATTAAATCGAGTTTTTTCGATAAATCGACTCAATGTTAATTGTTTCTAAAATTTTTATCCTGTTTAAAATATCGAAGACATTAAAAATATTCACGTGGTGCAGGACTATTTGTGTCGGATCTGATTGCACAAACCATCAGATATTATTGGAACAAGAACAGGACCAAAAATAGCAGGTCGGACTTTTTATATCGAGATATATTTATTATCTTTTGAGATCTCACCAATACCATATTGAATATGTTGATGCGAGAGAATTTTTTTGAAATTTATCGAGTTATGTCATGTTTAATGAAATTTTTACCAAAATTCGGCCATATTAGATCAGCTATTTTGTATTATTACTTTTTGACACATAATCTATTTCAGTGACCTAAAAAACCCCACAGTCCACAGTAGGTATCAATCCAAGTGAAATTTGTTTGAAATTTATCGAGTTGCGTAGTTTTTAATGAAATATTTATCGAAAAGTCGACCATATTGAATCAGCTATTTTGAATTATCTTTTTTTGACATCATAATCTGTTTCAGCGACCTCGAAAATCCCTTCCATGTCAATTTGAATTAACTTTCTTTTCGCCCAGTCAATGAACGTTCAATAAGGGGGTCTAGAGGGAAATGCCGAGATCACAATTTTTGACTTGAGAGCTGTGTTTGGACTATTTAGGAGATAAACATACCAAGAGTCCCCGATCGTAATAAATGGGGGGGATGCAGGGGGGTACGAAGAAGGTCCCGGTTTTTGGTTTTTCGCTCATATCTCGAAAACGGTTAGCCCTAATCAAAAAGTGACTATATGCAAAATTAAAGCTGACTAAATTTTCTACAATAATGTTTCTATTAATTTTTACTTCCACGTCCAGTGGAAGTATAGTAACGACAAAAAAATTTTTTAAAATTTTTATTGTCCAAATAGGCTTAAAATGTCATGAAACGTCGAGATTTTAAGTTTGAGCGAAAAAAAAATTTCTGTCTGTCGGTCTGTCTGTCGGTCTGTCTGTCGGTCTGTCTGTCGGTCTGTCTGTCGGTCTGTCTGTCTGTCTGTCTGTAACTTTCTTTTTTGTGCGCACGTTTACTCTGAAACTGTTTAAGATATTGACTTGAAATTTGGTACACATATGTACTTTAAAGAGATCTAGAACTAGATTATATTTTCATCTTGTTCCGTCGAAGGGTTGGGGGGTAAATTGGGGTAAATTTGGGGTAAATGGGTAAATCAAGCAGGTAAGAGTCCATGAAATTGGTATTTAGTATATACAAGAGAAGGTGAGGTCTTAAAAAATTTTTTGGCATTAGCCACCCCCATTACCACCCCCACCTCCTTATTAAAGGGGATGAAAAAAAATGTGATTTAGTGCATGTACAGGAACCAGAAACCTCAAAATATTTTTTACTTCATCCACCCCCCCCACTACCACCCCCCCTATCACCACCTACACCCCACTACCGATGTGGGGTATCGTTTTATGGGTTTTTGGGGTAGAGGATTTCAAATATTATATTATTAAAGTTCCATAAACAATTATTTTCACATACAAAGTTTTTTCGTTGTGAGTGACTTGGATAGAGAATCTGGATGTGGAAGTAGTGATTTCTTGGGCAGCGGTTTTTTCTTATCTGTTATGGTTCAGTAATGAATTGTATATCTTTTGACTGTATTCTAACTTTTTTATAAATTGAAAATAAATTTTAATAATCATCGTAGAAAAAATTTCTTGTACGGATATCCGTTTCACAGCAGACTAAACTGAAATATTGAATAAAAAATGTCTTTGCGTCTGTAAGTGTGTGTGTGCGTATATATATCTATGTGTGCGTGTATACCGTTTCTTATAAAAACGATAACTTCTGTTAGACTTAAAATATTTGATTTCAATTTAGAACATATGTAAAACAGCATATTACCATAATCCCTATTGAAATTGGGCCATATCTGTAATACATGGTGGTAACCAATAGCCTACAAACTATCATACGTAAAATACGTTTTATTTTAATTTCACAGCAAAATATTACTAAGCATACAAAAATAAAATGTATAAGATTTCTAAACCGCAATATACCGGGTGTATGTTAGGCAATGCAACTTTATTTAAATTAGATGATATATCAGTGTTATCCTAAAATATGGAACATGGTATTTTTAATAACATTATTATGAAGTGAGAATTGTAAGCCTCTGGTTATCACCATGTATTATAGATATGGCCCAATTTCAATAGGAAAAATTGTAATATGCTGTTTTACATATGTTCCAAACTGTAATCAAATATTTTAAGTCTAACAGAAGTTATCGTGTTTACAAGAAGCGGTATATACGCACACATAGATATACACGCACACACATACTTACAGACACAAAGACATTTTTTATTCGATATTTCAGTTCAGTCTGTTGTGAAACGGATATCTGTATAAGAAATTTTCTTCTACGATGATTATTAAAATTTATTTTCAATTTATAATAAATTTATAATAAAGTTAGAATACAGTCAAAAGATATACAATTCATTACTGAACCATAGCAGATACGAAAAAAAAAAAAATAATAGAAACATTATTGTAGAAAATTTAGTCAGCTTTAATTTTGCTTATAGCCACTTTTTGATTAGGGCTAACCGTTTTCGAGATATGAGCGAAAAACCAAAAACCAGGACCTTCTTCGTGCCCTCCTGCATCCCCCACATTCTACGTTAGGGGACTTTTGGTATGTTTACCTCCTAAATAGTCCAAAAACAGCCATCTAGTAAAAAATTGTGATCTCAGCATTTCCCTCTAGAAACCATTCATTGACTGGACTCAACTTATAATAATTTTGTTTAAAAAAAACCGTTTAAATAATTAATAAACAATTTCCTTATGATTATGTGTGTATAACTTTTTATTTTAAGCAATGTAAGAGTGATATCAACAGGTTTTAGGAAAATCGAAGCTTCCCGTAATTATTCCAAAATAATGCATATTTTCAGCCTCTATTGACTACTATTTAGTTTATATGTTATACTTCAACTGTTGGTCGAAGAGAAATTCTTGTTGAGGACAATTGTATCCACGTTATTCTACTTTTGATGGAATGGATGGTTTCAGTTGTACAAAATACTGTTTTCTTTTTACTAAATAATCTTCTGCATCAAATGGAAAAATCGGATTTATGTTGGTGTTTCGGTCAAATCATCTATTTGCGGTGATTAAACTTTCAAAATCGAATTGAAAATGCTTTCAAATATAAAAGTTTCTGGTGATGAATTTCCACGGCACAAGGATAAAATTGATATGAAGTGGTTACAGGACACTAGTTCTCGTACTATTGTCATATATCCCAGTAAGAAACGAGGAATGGACATACGGAAGTACACATATGAGCTTTAAGTAGTGATCGCTTTCATTTGGTACATGAAGAATGATGCTTGTTGCAAAATAGAGTATGGTGTACTGTACTGTTTAACTTTGTTAGTTTTGCTTCTAATTTCGAATAATATTCCCAAAACAAAATAAATTGAACAAGCGTTCAACTTTACGTAAAGTACTTTTGACGTAAGACAGGTTTTTGTACAGTAAATTACGAGAATGGAACGTAAAAATTTTAATTCCTTCAAAATTGCTAAAAAGAGCCATAACTCTTAAGACATTTTATCTAGGTAATTTTTGTTAAAAATAAACATATTAACGATGATCTCGTATTTTTTAAAATACATCTTGACACTTTTCGATAAAACGTTTATTTTTCAAGATGTACACAAAAAAGTTCAAATTACAAAATTATTATCTTCATATTTGCATTTTTCAACAGGTCCATAAACCAAAAGGTAATGATAATTAGCTTACCAATAATAAAGATTCTTTTACATGGTCAGTTCAGTAATTTCAGTTGAGTTGTCAGTTCAGTTCGGAAATGATGTATTTACACGTCAGTTAAAAGACTGGCTCCTAAAGAGCTCATGTGAATTTAGTTTGTTACAAACGGAAAGCAAGCCACTAACTTGCTTTAACCATTTTCTTTGTCGCCTGTTTGTCACACTCTTTTAATTTCCCTAACAAAATACTGTAGGGAGCCTCCGTTATATTGGCGTTATGGTACTGGGAATCATTCTTTAATAATTCCGACAAATCTCAGTAAACTCAGTGCTGAAGTCGTGGTCTTTTAACATAGTGAGTGATGTGCTCTTGATCAGGCTATCAGGAGAACCGAGACATAATCGGACAGGTTTGTTTACACAACATATTTTAACTGATAACTGATAGAATAACTTTTGGCAAACCCATTGAACCACATCTCCGTATCAGTTTCAGTTAGTGTCTTCATTTTTTGTTTTTAAGGTTCTTTTAGACGGTCAGTTCAGTTGTCCGTTCAGTTTCAGTTTCAGTTCAATTGTCTGTTATCTTATGTGTAAACACAAAAAAATGATGAAACTGATACGGAACTGTGGCTCGAAAGTTTGTGTATCATTTATCAGTTAAAATAATGTGTAAACAGATCTGTCCGTTCAGTATCAGTTTTCGCAGTAGGCTGGTCAAGCGTACATCTCGCGAAATGTTAATACACGACTTCCTAATGGAATTTATTGAGTTTTATCAGAAAAATCTATGCTTGTGGAAAAAAGAAGGATCCGCAGTACCATAACACCCACAAAAGAGAGCCTTCCCAAGCAGCACACAGGATAACATATACGTTCATTTCTTATTTATATCAGATGTCTAGATATCATATAAACGTCTAAATGTCCGAAAGATAAATGTATAATTAATCTAATTCGTAATAGATGTAAATTAGACAGCTAACAGACGGCGTATATATACTCTCAGTTCTTTCAGTAAACAAATAGAGATCTAAAAACGTCTATAACGTGTATTGTCTAGATTAAAGTTGACATAGATGTGTATTAGATGTCATAGATATGTTTTAGAGCAATTATAGAGCATTTTGGGTTGTTACAATGTTTTGTTGAAGAAATACAAACAGCATGATAAAAATGCGTCTTTGAAAACAGTTAAAGCAAACATTAATAGTCTGCGTTCAGCTTATAATAAAGAAGTCAAAAAAGTTATGTAGCTGAAGTTTCGAACGTTCACCTGAACGAATTTTAGATGAAAAAGAAAAGATAATAAAAACCACACATCGATTTAGGCGTAAACACTTTATTGCCACATTTGCTAACAATAATATCCACAATACTTAAGTTTTTACACATAAATTGAAGTGTGGTTTCTATTATTATTATTTTTTAATATGAAATTCGTTCAAGTGAACGTTCGAAACTTCAGGTACATAAAAGGTTAAAGAGTCAGATAAAAAAGTTGATCCGGGACTGACGAAGTATACGAACCGTCCTCGTGATACTATGACATATTAGCTATTTTGTTTCGTGCTGAACAAAGTGAACACAATCAGTAAGCAACCAATAGAGATCATGAAATTGAAAATACCTCGATTTGATTGGCTGTTTAGTGATTGCAATCAATTTGTTCAGCACGAAAGAAAACAGCCACTAGCTATCGCAATCAGGTATTCTTCATCTATGACCCATCACCCATTCAAAAGTTACGACTGAGCCACCGGTATTGGTAAAAGTCATTTAAGCATTTTTTTTCATATAATGGGTATCAATAATACTTAAAGTTTAGGTCAGTCTGATAAAGTAGTCGAGGGCCTACAGTTCATAGTGGAATCCGAACCACTCAATTTAATAATTACAAGGAAACATTATATTGATGTACGTGATCCTTAAACCCATTTCTCTAGGTACCGATCACCCATCTAGACTACTATTTTTAATACAAGACTGGACGGGATAATAAATTTATAGTTTTAACTAAAACTTTGTAGAGTTAATCGGGCTCACAATTAGCCTTAGGTGTTCTGCAGGTTAATGATGTAGTAAAATGTAAACATTTTTGCTATGCTGTTGAGCTACCATATTTCGTTTATACTTTAATCGGATCTCCCTCGTATATTACGCTCGTAATTTTTGTAATACACATACCTGCATCTAAGAATAGAATGACACTGTCTTTATCTGCTGGTAAAATTATAGTACTATTGGCATTTCTCTCGGAATTTCTTAAAGATGACGTTCGAAAGTTTCAACTGCCAGTTTTCTTTTTTTATTTATTTATTTTTTAATTCACGAAAACTTGAGTACTCTAGCTCAACTTTGAACTACTCCTAGGGAGGTCATAAGGGACATAATTTTTGGGCCTAAAATACCCAAAATAGAGACAAATTTTTAATATTAAGACAGTGTTCTCTTTCTGTAGAATTGAATCAGCTACTTTTTTCCTAGAACTACTTTTAACATATAATAAGAAGAACTGGAAATCTAACGATTCTTGATTCTTGATCTCTGCACCTTCTTAAAAATTTCTTCTGGGTTCTCGATCGAGTTAAAATTCAGAAACATATAGTATTTTTTGTTTGGCATCCAAATAAGAGATTTAAATGAAAAATATCCCTACAAAAATATCTGATGACTAGGGGCAACTTTCGCGCAGAAGTGTATTCAATAAATATTTTTAATATGGGAAGAGTTGCTGAATACATAAAATAAGTAACAAAACAAAGGTAATTTAAAACAAATTGCCCATAAATATATCAAACCGATGAAATGCCTCAGAGAGTATCTGCTTTGGCAAACAAAAAGTAATCTCCGGTAATGGCAAAAAGTTGCTACAATTTGTAAACAAGGGACATTTCCGCATTTCCTGTACAATAAACTCCACACCGCAATTATCATCACATTTATTCCAATCTGGGCATTACCATAACTCCGATAGTACGAGGATGTTGTCGAGAACACCGCAGAAATTACACAAAATAACACCCACATCACATTAGCACTGTATTATCAGCACCGGCTTCACGATAGTGACTCGTTCCCCGCGCGCGAAATAAACAATGGTCTTCCGAAGCACCGGCTGGGCAGACACTGAAGACCCACCTGTCGTCGGCGGAAGTTCCAAGTGCACATAAGATATTCGAACTACTTCTGTTCCACACGGCTGATATCTTCCCACCCTATTATTTTGATACACTTTATAGCGGTTGGCTGGTTTGGCGGGAACATCATATCCTATTGTCCTCCATGTACGCGTATATATGCTCTTTTTGTTTTGCTTGGTTGATGCGTATTAGATGAAGTATTAATTAAGTCGAGGAAAAATAAAATATACCAAGTTACGTGTTACAATGTAGAATCTGCTTTTACAGGGTGTTATATAAGTGTGGAAAGTTTAACTGGAATAACTTCCGTAACTTGCATACACAGTATTTCTGTAAAAACTTAAAAACACATGAATTTTACTTTCTTCACTGCCCAACTACCATTGTTACACGAATATTCAGCTAAATTGTCATATAGTTGCTTTATAGTGGTGAAAAAAATATTCTTTTATGTTTTATAAAAGTACTAGTTGGCTCTCTGAAACAACTTGGTGATAAAGAAACGCCCTAAGAATGTTACTACAACATAATTATAAAACCACTTCAACTATGCGAATATTTTTATTTTATGGCGATTTCATAAATGCTGGTCGCAGAGCTATTATAAAATGTATAAGTTACTCATTTCATTTCATATTATCAGGTGATATAAACGTTGTTACAACCAATTATAAAGCTGCTAGGCTTTTATAGGTGACAGTTTTTGTTAAGTCCTCCAAAAAGTGTTTTAATGGACTCCAGTTAATGCATAAGAATTTTTGCACAGGCGAAAGGTCGCCGTTGCAACATTTTACCTGCGGTAGTTTTATTTATAAAACTGTGGATTTTACAGATCTTTTGATAGGTAAGTCTTAGTTTCTAAGATATTCAACATTTAAACTAAATACTTTATTCTTTAAACTTAAATGTCTCCGAAACTATTAATCAATCCTAGATACGTGTCAAAATAAAATCATTCTCAGTTTATGTTTTATTTTTCATCTCCACCATCTTTTCGCTAAAACTAATATTTATTGAGATATTCGCAAAGAACCAAAAAGGCATATAAGCATATTTCTTATGTAAATTGACCTATTTCACGTTTAGAAAGTTTGGTAAAAGGTATCATGGCGAAAACTAGATTGGTATCACTGAAAGTCACTGCACATGTTGACCAACTCATATAATTCTCAAACTTTGTAAAAAGGAAATACCTATAATATAATAATAATATTATTGCTTTCAGTGTCTTGCTAAACATACCTACTAAGTAAGCTTAAAACTTAAAGTTTAAACTTACTATAGTGAGTTTTAACATTAAAGATACTGAAAACAATGAAATTATATTATAGGTATTTCATTTCTACATAGTTTGGGAATTAGACGAGTTGGTCAACAACCAACCTAGTTTTTGACAAGACACTTTTTATCACACTTTCTAACGTGAATTTCAGGTACAGTCAAATTGGCTGAATTTAATATGTTGTAGATTTCAACTTTCTGATCAAAAGCTCTCATGGGCTCAACTCGATCTGATGCCTAGTTTCCGAGACACAGCTCAAGAAATGTACAAGAACGACCTCTTGTACAATTTAAAAAAATTAGAATTAAAGATTTTTTTCATACGTTTTATTTTGTGATACGTTTTAATAGCCCTTTGTAATATTTTGCACTAAAGACATTTATTTGTTGTTTTAATAAAAATAGCCTAGAAAAAACTAAATATTGAAAAATGTTGGCGAAGGCGCCGGGAAATCTATATAAAAATGACAAGTAAAAAAAAATTCTGTAAATTGGTTAAAACATTTTTTACATAAAGTATGTGTCTTATTGATCAAGAAACTTTAACTGAAATACTTTCGGAAATTGCTCCTTTGATCTCGAATACTCCATCAATAAATTAAAAGTTCGACAAGATACAGAATTTTACAAGAATTTATAGTTGTATCTCGGAAACTAAACATAGGATCGAGTTGGGTCCATGAGAGCTTTTGATCAGAAAGTCGAAATCTATAACGTGTTAAAAATTCAGCCAATTTGACTGTACCCCAATTTACTTAAGAAATGTGCGGGATCCTTTCACGTTTTCTCGAAAATCCTTATACAGTTTAAAGTGCAATTTTTTTCTGAAGCAAGTGTTGTATACGGGCGAAAAAATTTGAGCATCTAGGTCATTCTATATGTTAGTGAAAAATAATATACGATAATATATTTTTTTAATTACTGACTACTTACATTAACAAAATGGCAACGATTTTATTAAGAAAATGTGAAGAAGCATATTTTCTTTGTCACAACTTCTTTGTTTTTTATACTATAGAGTTAATAAAAAAATCGTTTGAAAGCCTAATTGATAGTCTTTCATTTTCGTACTTAGCATTTCTGACGTAAATGTCATAGTCTCTGATATATTTACCATTTAAACTAAACACTTCATGTTATAAACGTTCAGATGACGTCTTTGTACTTCGAAACCTCCGAGACGATTAATTCTACAAAAATGGAAAAACACGAAATTCATCCTAAATTTAGTAGCTTTCTTAGTTGTGTCTATCATGTTTTCGTTCTTAATTACCTCCTTCTTCAAGCTATAATCTCTATTTTCAAGTCGTTACAACTTAGAGACTATCAAGTTATATGAAAAGTTGCGTACAACATTTTCTCCTCAAAATTTGATTATCTTTCAGCTCCAATATATTTTTTTAGATTTCACCCTCTATAAATTATCAATCCCTCTCATAATATAGAAACTTTACTTGATGCATTTACTATGAAGTTGCCAAAAATGAACGAAATCTAATTCATTTGACATTATTCCGAAGTTAAAACCTCTAGTTACTGTAATGAAAGCCGTGTTTCCACCACAACGCGTTTGTACTGTCAAGTAACAGCAATTTACAGGTTCCTTAAAAACGGCTCGAAGAACCACATGTTAATCTACCCGTATTTTACTATAGTATTTATTTAAAGTTCCATCAATACACTATCCAACTGGTTCCTTTTAAGATTCACAAAAGGATAAACCAACGACTTTTTTCTTGTTCAAAAATTGACAACTCTAATTACTACTTATCATAGCTATGCTGCTTTCTTTGACGAAATTACACAAGCACACCAAATACAAAGTAAAAAAAGACACAACAAATTTCATACAATATTTTTTCTACGACAGTCCTCAATTTCCATATTAACCCATTAATGTCCAAGGGGTCGATAACGACCCAAAGACAATTTTAATTTCTACTGTCCTTACTGATTATGCAACTAACGTTATGTATGTGTCCAGCGTCTTAGTATAGTTATTCACTTTATATTATAATGATAACCTTACAAATTGACAGTGTTCAGTTGTGAGATTTGGTGTAAAATATTTCAACAAATATTTGTATGTGACATGGCACAGTTTAGATACTGGTAAGTACAAATGTATTACTGTTTTTCAAACTGCATTGAGATATTATTCAAAAAAAGCATGTACTTGACCGTCTCTATAATTTATATGCCCTAATAATAAGAAATAAAGCTGCTAGGTAACCTTAAATATTGCTGGGTCGTTAACGACCCCTTGGGCTTACTACATTGTTCAAGATATATCTTTTTCAGGAAACGACCTCTCAGTACATCGGAATTATCGGAGGAAATTGAAATGTTAGATGAACATGACATTACACCTGACGAATAGTAATAACGCCTCCGGATGACTTTGGGAATGCTACAGATTGTGATTCAGGGGACGAAGAGTGTAATGATCCCGATAAGTTGAATGTTGAAAAAAGAACTAGCTGCCGAGGCAGAATTTTACTTTGACAAAAATGACATTCTAGATGAACTAGCGCCAATCCAAAATACTGAGAATGATGCTGAAGTAGAGCGTGAGAACAACGGTGATATTGAATCTGTTGGTCAAATAGAACCTGAAGAGGATGGGGAATATAATATCCCACTAGCTTTGTTGGCGAAAAGATGTAGAACTGTACCTATATCTACTGGTAAATATGAGAAGACCAAGTGGAAGAAAGGAGATCTGAAAACATCTCAGGAGAGAGTCTTGCATTTACTTCCGCCACTCACCTTGAGTGCAATAAGTCATCCGCCTAAATATTTTGAATTATTTTTAACACAAGAAGGCCACTGTTAGAGATAAGATAATGGAAGAATGGATAACTGCCCATTGCAAGAAAAAAAACTATGAAAAAATTACCACGAGGTGCAATGGATTGTGCTGTCAGTAAACTAAAAGATGTGGTTGGTGTGCAATGGAAAGACAACAGTATCGTTGAATTATTCTCGAATGAATATGGGATAGAGCCAGAACAAAAATGTCAACGATATTCAGCTAAGGACAAAAAGAAAGATGAAATACCACAACAACTTGTCGTGACATATTACAATTGTCACGATAGTCACTTAGGAGTTGACTAGCTAGAAAACCACATTTCAAATTATTGGATAGAATTTAGGAGGAAAAAATGGTATACACCAATTGTCTTTTGGCTCTTCGATGTGTGTGCAACAATTACATGGCTGCTAGCTCGTCAATACGGGATTGTCAAAGACAGTCTTGATATCCGACGTGAAATTGTGCAGTGTCTGTTGAAAAAACATGGAAAAAATATGCCGTATCTGGAAGAAAGCGGGCGGCTAGTCTGTATCTCACCATTGCTTCGGGCCGGCATTTTATTGTAGCTGATAGGCCAAGGTGTCACTTGTGCAAAAATAAAACTAATAAAGCTTTCAGTTAGAGTTTTCACAAAAAATAATGAAACATGCTTTTCAGTTTTTTTAAATAATAAATAATATATTTCAATAATTTCCAGAGCCCAAGGGGTCTTTAACGACCCATATCAAATTTCAAAAATTAAGAAGGATTAAATTTTTTTGATATTTTTTCTATTGTCCAACATTGCTAATAACACATATTTCTGAATATTAGAAAAATCCAAGGAAATATATTAATCTGGGCATTAATGGGTTAAAATAAATAAATTTCAAAATTAGCTTCATCAAAACACAAATTCATAATTTGACATTTCTAAAGCGAAGAGCGTGAGATAACTTCGATTGTTTTCAATGCACTCATGGATCCGGCTATACATAAGTGTGAAGTAATGTTACTTACTTTTTTCAATCTTAGAAAAAGGCTATTTTTATATAAATACTTTATATAATTCTTTTTATGAAATAATCAAGGCATTGGCCTTTTATTAGCATACCTCTTATTTCTTTTTATTTGACTAAAGAAGGTTTATTAAAGATAATTTTTTTAATATTTTTTTTAACGTTGACCTATTTCCGCAACTAAAGCCACTTACCGACCTTAAGAAACAAGTTACCACCCAACCTAGAGATTTTGTCAAATGAAATCGATGAGTAAGGTTTTTTACTTGTCTAATAGATAAAAACCCATTATTCAATCATAATTACGACAATCAGCCATAAGTAGTAGGGGCAATCTAGCCTTCCAGTCTTATCCCAAACAAAGGAGATATGAAACAGTGACTCAGCGCGATGTTAGCGCTTCCTGAAACGCAGCCTCGTGCGATCTGACAGCACAGAGTGAACCTAGCAATGCTGCCTTTTGCATTTTTGACTCCAGCGTCGTGCTGACTGATCTACATACGAGAATAGTGTTCACTTCCTTAAAGAAGATGATCTGACACCATCAGGACTGCCAATTATCGACACCATCAATTTAATTACACAAAAATACACAAAAATGGCGGACTCAGTAAAGGTCGATCTTAATAAGTTGAAGAAAAGTGAACTTATAGACATAATAATTAAACAAAAAACGGAGAAAAGTGTTAATTATAGTGTTGATAATAGTGAAGTTATAAAAGAACAAAGTGATATAGCCGAGGCACTTGATAATGAATACTTTTACGACTCACAAGATAACCTACTGACAAATGGCCACTGTGATAAGCCGGCCTGTGTAAAGGTAAATTTCCAATTTATTTCTATTAAAAATGAAGTACAAACACTTCAAATATTAATTAATCATATGGAAAAGAGATTAGCAGATCAAGAAGAAATTATACGCCTATTAAAGTTACACAATATGACAAATTTTGATCAGAAAAATAACATAAAGGCAAATCATATGCCATCTACCAACAAGAAGACCAATGACTTGAGAAATTCCACCGCGAACATATCACAAGTCTCCAACACTTCTTTGCAGAACAAAAACATAGTGGTTGATAAAACTTACTCACAAGCAACAAAATCTGCTTCACAAAAACATACTGCTGATCAAGTGAGCAATGCTATTAAAAACGCTCAAGATTCCACAAAAACGCAGAAGAGTTCATTGACCCAAAACAATGTAAATAAAATGAAACGGGGTAAACCAATAATAGGCACGAACAATAATTTAAAACAAATTAAAACAATTCCCAAATTGGGATATTTACATGTTTATAGGCTTGGACCTGAAACTACTGAAGACATACTTATGAACTGTCTAACAGAAACAGCACCTGATATAAGTTTTTCTTGTGAGAGGCTGGAAAAAAAAGATAATTCAACAGCATCGTTTAAGGTGACGTTTCCAATTACATATTGCCATAAAGTATACAACCCAGATATTTGGCCGGATGGTGCCGCCGTTGCCAGATTTAAATTTCCTAGGAAAGCAAATTTTCAACAAGCCCTGCAATCCCAGTCGCCCCCTTAGTTCCAATAAAGTTTAATCACCAGCCAGGCAACAACTGGTGGAGTATTCTACACATTAACATACAGTGTATGTCAAATAAAATTAATTTACTTGAATTGTTTCTTAGCAAATATAGTCCAAGCTTCTTGTGTCTTAGTGAGCAGTGGCTCTCTAAAGAAAAACTGTATTTAACTGACATTAATCAGTATGCAATTATCAGCGATTATTGTCGCGAAACGCGTATACACGGTGGAACAGTTATATTTGTTAAGAAAGATATTGCATCTGATTGTAAACCTATAAAATATATTAACAATTATTCAATTGAGCTATGTATTGAATGTTCTGCTGTAGTGTATAAAAATCAGTACTGTATTATTAACATTTATAGACCTCCATCAGGAGATTTTGAAAATTTTCTTATGCAGTTGTCTCAACTCTTAACCAAAGCAATAAATGACTTTAGATTTATTATAATTTGTGGAGATCTTAACATAAATAATACAAATCAAACTCGAGAATCAAAACTTTTGGCGGATATATTTTCATCACTTAACTTAACTTCTCTAATTTTTGAACCCACTAGAGTGGCAACCAGTGGCAATTCTACTACTCAATCATGCATTGATTATGTGGTTACGAGTGATACCCAATTTACTAAATGTATAAATTTTAATCCTGGACTATCTGACCACTATTGTCAATTAGTTCACTGTAATCCCTCTATTCTTAAAGAACACGATAACTTGGTCAATAACCCTTCAAAACTTTTTAGAAAAATAAACAGCAATTCTATAAATGAATTTAAATTTCTATTTAGATCGTTCTCATTAAACAAAACCTCAAATGATATCGACATTATATTTAATGATTTCTTTGAACACTTCATGTGGTGTTTTAATACCTCCTGCATTAAAAAATTATCTTCCAATAAAATACATAACAATGGAAAAATCAAATTCTCACAAAAATTAGAGGAAGATAGAAGAGAACTAGAAAAGCTAAACTGGTTAAAAAATAATTCACCCGATGAAAATATAAAAATAAAATATAAAAACTTAAAGAGAAAGTTGCAGAAAAATATTCGTGTTGAGAAAGCTGCTCATTATGAAAATATAATTAGAAATTCTAGTAATAAAACCAAAACGGTGTGGAATATTGTTAATAATCTTAAATCAAATGTTCGTGAAAAAAAGCAAATTACTCTACTCGATACTGATGGTGGAATCGTCCAGGATCCACTAGAGGTTGCAAATATATTCGGGGCTTACCTCGCTACTGCAATTGATATTAAAATTATTGATCATTTTGGGAATAATATCTCGCATACATGCACTTCTCCCGCGTTTAACATAAATACAATGTTTTTTGAGCCAGTTACTAAAGATGAGGTGGAGTCGGTGATTAAAAATCTTGCAAATAAAAAATCAACTGGCTTAGATGAAATACCGGTTAAACTAATTAAAGAATGCAAAGCAGACTTGTCACAAGTACTTGCCGATATAATAAATCTATCTATTTCTCTTGGACAGTTTCCTACCGTGCTAAAGCAAGCTGTAGTCATTCCGATATTTAAAAAGGGGGACCCACATAGTGTTGAAAATTATCGACCTATATCCTTATTAAGTGTATTTTAAAAAATTATTGAAAAGGTCATATACAATCGTATTCTCCATTTCTTGAATCAAAATAATATCTTGACAGATTGTCAGCATGGATTCAGACATGGTCACTCCACAGAATCCGGCACTATCGACTTCATTCAGCAGTTGTATTCGGAATTAGATGAGATCAAATACGTAACAGCCTTTCTATTTGATCTTACGAGGGCATTTGATACCATCGACAAAGATTTTCTGTCCGCGAAACTTTATAATTTAGGACTGCGTGGACCAATAAATGAGTGGGTAAGGTCCTTCCTGTCTGATAGACAAATAAAAACAAAAATTAATGAAGCTGAATCAGACACTTTCGATATGAATATTGGAACACCACAAGGGAGTGTACTAGGTCCTTTGTTATTCCTATTATTTATAAATGACTTGCCGAAGCATATTACAGAAGGTAAAGTTTTTATGTATGCGGACGATACGACCATCGTCGTATCCGGTTCTAAACCTGACATTGTTCTAGACAAGGCAAAAATAATACTTGCCGAGTTTAATAATTGGTGTCATCAAAACCGTCTCATCATCAATTATGTTAAAACCAGCTGCATTGAATTTAAAAATTAGCATAAAATTAGCATTAACCAAAAATTTACATTCAGCAGTCATGAAATCAAAACAGAAACTACAGCTTCCTTCTTGGGAATAACACTGGACAGTAATCTTCTCTGGGAACAACATGTAGACAAAATTTCATCTAAACTAAATAAAAGTTTTTATGTTATCAGCTCATTAAAAAATAGTTTAAATAAGGAGGCTCTCTTAAGCGTTTACTATGCTTTTGTACATTCCGCTATTGGATACAATATTGTTGTCTGGGGGCAAGCGAGTGAGGTCTCTAGAATATTTATTCATCAAAAAAGGATTATTCGACTTATCTTCAATCTTGATTTCCACAATTACTTCACCAGAGGAAGAGATGACATATCCCTCTGTCAACACAAACACGAGTTCTTTAAGAAATCACCTGTAAATGCTGGGTGTCGTATTTATAATCTATTACCAGATGAAATAAAAAATAGTAACTCTCAAGTTATTTTTAAAACTAAACTTAAGAAACTTTTACTGTGTCAGACTTTTTATACAATTAATGAATTTTGTGATTTTATTAGAACTTTCTAATGTTCTTCACATCTTTTTGTCTGTTTTGTGTAATTTTAAATTTATTTATTGACTAAACTTAAAAATGTGTATACATATATATTTTAAATTTTACTTTATTTTATTTATATCTTCTTACTAGGTATATATGTTATCATTGTAAGCCCATGCAAGGGCACGTTTGACTTGTCTTATCCATGTAGTTTATATGGCAAAGAGATGAATAAAGCTTATTATTATTATTATTATTATTATTAATTACAAAACCTGGATTCATCTTATTAAATTAGAACAGTCGATTTCTTCCTTTGTAATATTTCTTTCTGCTAGATTATAGATTGTGAGCTTGGCCCTAAATTGGCGTTTCTTCACCTCGATTTAAAAGATCTTTTGTGAATGGACCCGTTTAGTGTGACGTCAGATTCTAGGCAACCAACAATACAAGTGTGTGTTGCTAAAGATTTTGAGCCTTATGTACTATACATTTAAGGGCTAAAAATATGGCTGTTGATCAGGGCCTCTAATTTTATTTGGTAAAAACACATATTAATTTAATTGAGTAAATTATATGTAGAACGAATCTAACGTATCTTAAGTATATGGCCTATGAATTGAATTGTCTTAGATATGCCATATAATTGAGTAATAACACAAAATTGTTAACGGCAATTTTTATCATCCTTAATAGCAATGTGCATAAGAGCGAAAATAATAACTGTAAATTTCGTTATCCCACTTGTATTGTTGGTTGCATAATATTTGACGTCACTACTAAACGGGTCCATTACCCCACAAATAATTGATGCCCAGGATTCCAAGACTTTTTGCAAAGCTTGTGATTTCCCTGTTAGCTAATTTCCCTATGTCTTAAAGCGTTAATTCCACCTGTTCCAGGTACTTTAACCTAATGTTGCTGGCTGATGGAACCCATCCAAGGCCAAAAATTGAAAAAAAAAAACTGATGTTGATTAATACCTTGCATTCACAGAGTGTATGTTCCGCAGTCTCAATTGCAGCATTGCAGTATCTGCATTTATCACCTTCTGCCTTGCCCATGTTCTTGAGATAGTATCTCAAGGGGCAATGACCAGTTAGAAGGCCTGTGATCAGCCTTAGGTCGGAATTTTCGAGTTTTAGAAGCCTTTGTCGAATAGATTACAAACTTTTTCGCTTGTCTTTGGCCTGGAGTATTCCTTTAGTAGGGGCTTCTTCTATTCCTTTTCCCATTTTTGGACCTCCACGGTTCGGGTCCGAAAAATGGGGCTTCAGCCCCTTTTCTTGTAAAGCTGTCGGCTAATTTATTACCTTCTATTCGACTAGCACCCATATCAAGGTAACCTTGTCGTTTTTTTTCCAGTTGCTTCAGGGAGTGTCTGTATTCCCAGGTAATTTTAGACTCAACTTTCTGCTAGATTGTAGACCTGTTTAAGGGGTCGCTTGGCCCTAAATTGGCCTTTCTTCACCTCGATTTAAAAGGTCTTTTGTGAGTTACCCCACAAATAATTGATGCCCAGGATTCCAAAACTTTTTGCAAATCTTGTGATTTTCCTGGGAGCTAATTTCCCTATGTCTTAAAGCGTTAATTCCGCCTGTTCCAGGTACTTTAACCTAATGTTGCTGGCTGATGGAACCCATCCAAGGCCAAAAATTTGAGAAAGAAAAAACACGCAGTCTCAGTTGCAGCACTGCAGTATCTGCATTTATCATCTTCTGAATTGCCCATGTTCTTGAGATAGTATCTCAAGGGGCAATGACCAGTTAAAAGGCATGTGATCAGCCTTAGGTCGGAATTTTCGAGAGCCTTTAGTGTTGCCTGGCTATCTGAAAATATATAGACCTTTGCCCTTCGAATGCCTTTTTTAAGGCATTCCTGGGCATACAGATCTATAGGATAGATTTCTGCCCGGAAGATGGTTGAGGTGTTGCCAAGGCTTTAGATAGCCGGCATTTAGATCCCGCTACGCCCACACCTACCTTTTCTGCTATCTTAGATCAGTCCAAGTCATAATTGATTGGTTTTGAGTCAGTGGGTTTGGTCATAAATTCAAATTGGATTTGCTAGGAACTAACCAGGCTGCCTGACCTGAATTTAAGTTGACTGATGCAGCCTTAGAGGACTAAGTGCTGCCTCCTTCCTCACATTCAATGCAGAGGAAGTAGGTCCAGCATTGCCTCCATAGCTGCTGTGGGACAGGACCATATTGCTCCTGTAGTCCCTAGGCGTTGCAATTTCTGCAACTTTCCTTGTGTTAGTTTTTCTTTTATTCTCTCTACTAAGATTATTTATTATTAGTATTATTATAGTTAAAAAAATTTGCAAATTGACCTGTCTGGGCATTTTTGATTAAACTAATTACTACAGATCAAAGTGAACTTATGCAATACTATATTCACTGTATATAGTGATGCGGACTGCTTTTCATAACGCTCTCTTATTTTTTGTTATACCACAAAACAATAGTTGATTCACCGGCTTCATTGTACCTAAATAATATTCTAACTCCAGTGTAGTTAATTTAAATATACAAATTAATTATGTGGAATGAATTGTTTTCACAATGAATTTAAATCATACAAAATAATATTTCATGTTGCCTTTCGCAAATAACGTTTTAAACCAGGCAATAAAAATCGTTTCCTTTACAAAACACACCCTCTGGAAAACAAACAAACTGAAAAAAGGGCAGTGGAAAGGCATAAACAATTAGGTTGTAGGCCAACGATTACGTTGAATGTTACATAATCATTTTTGCAGTGGTTACGTGAACGCAAAGCCAAGCAGAAAAAGAAAATAAAGGCTAATTTTAAATTACAATATTTCTACATTTCGTTCCATAAACATACTTAGCGAATCTACAAATGAATTTTAATCGCACGCGAGCTTTATTTCCAAGAAATAATGTATAGAAAATTACCTTGTTCGGCGTGGGCTTTCATTCCGACGAGAACAATAAACACTAATAACGGAGGAAACATTCCTACAAATTAGGATGCAAATTAAACACAAATCGATCACAAAAATGTCCAACAAAACGCACAAAAACTCGATACGTCAACTAAACTGTCAATTTACTCTGGCCGCGAGCTGTCCATGAAATTTGACGTTAGTTGTGTTTCATTTTCAACAGTTTAATTATATTGATCTGATCAACACTGATGTGAACCAATATAAATAATAGCTATTTGTAAAACTGTGATAAGAGAATGGGGGTGATTATTTCACAGATGCAAATGTTGTAGAACGAGTTTTATAACCGTACAATCTCACATATTTCTATGTGTTTTACCAGAATATTTTTGCGATCGCTCAAATAAGTATGAAAAATGCATTTTAAATTAAATACCTATGAATGGGCTCATTTAGTGATATTTAATTTACAATTTATTTTTGCATGTATAGTAACCCTTTTTAAGTATATAGTGAAAAAATTAGGCAGCTAGCGTTAATATTAACTGTAATGTTTTATTTCCAATTCGTAACATATTTGAAACGTCCGACGGCGCGGATGATGTCACAGCACTCGCTCGACTAACTTTGAGCTATAGACTTGGCGGTACATGACCAGTCAGGTGCAACGTTTCTAAAATGCATGCCAATCATATATATAAATGAAATTATCATGAATATGCCAGAAACGCAAATTTTAGACAGTCGTCGCGTGCAGAAGGCTGTGCAAATCGATTTTTTTTGTTTTATTTTTTTGTGTTTTTTTTTATTTTAAAATGGATGCCAATAGTGCCAAACGAAAAGCCTTGAAAAAAAATTCAAAATCGAAATCACCCAAAATCAAGAACACCAAAAAATTTTACGTTTCAATGTGCGCATCAAAGGTTGTTTTGCGCACGGAAACTGCATGCCAATGAATTTCCGCTGGATTCTTTTTCAAGGCTTCTCGTTTGGCACTATTGGCATCCATTTTAAAATTTAAAAAAAAAACATAAAAAAAACAAAAAAAATCGATTTGCACACCCTTCTGCACGCAAAGACTGCCTAAAATTTGCGTTTCTGGCATATTCATGATAATTTCATTCATATATATGATTGGCATACATTTTAAAAACGTTGCACCTGACTGGTCATGTACCGCCAGTCTATTATGCGGTTATAGCAAGTCTGTTAGGTTGCCGTATGAAACTATATGGGAGCAGGCAAGCGGTTGACCGCTGGAGTGGTTTAACGTCACACTGTGTTTTCTCGCTATTTTCATTTATTTCATTTATTTTGAAAAAAAATTCTAATATTTTGCACATTTACTAACTAAAAGGTGTACTTTTGAAATATGAATTAAAAAAAATGCTAAATGAGCCCATTCTTTAAATTTTATGATAGTTGTTTACGTTACAGAAAAATGTTAGTTTTGAGATCTGTGAATTTGGCACCACAACCATCGGCTTTAATAGGGTTTCTAAAAAATTTGGATGATATCATATTTGGATACTAGAATATAAAAGGACACATGATTTTTTTTATTTTTCTTAAAGATGCAGTAGAAGCACGTAAAAAATTTAAAATAAAACGTAGTTTCTTTGAGCCTCCGTGATATATTCCCCTCGATCCTACCCAAACATACAAATGTCTGCCTATACAAATTGCGCAAGCGTCATTTTCAAGCAGGTTTCCTTTGCGTCATACTTTGGCACTGTACTTTGAGTTTGTACATACTGAAGGGCAAGGCGAATAGACCTTTTCATCATAGAAACGCGCATGTGCTGCCTCTACGTTTGTTTGCGGGAACTATGAAATGTTCGGACATTTGGATTGTCAAAATAGTTGGACCGGTATCATTTTTTCACATTAATTTAGACGAAAGTGTGATTGACGGTGCAAAATTAGTACACAACATTGTGGAAGAACACACTTGCGCTCAATTAAGGCGCTGGCTCAAGTATCGTGGTCGTAAAATGACTGGAAGCAAGATTAAAGAACTGGTTGCAGGGTTAGAATTCAACTACAACTTATCAATTTATATACAAGTGCATTAAAAGAAAACAAATGTGTTTATTCTACAATATGCTTAATAACATTCTTCGTGTAGTAATTGATAATGCAGTAAAAATATTTTCTGTTTTTTACGTATAGGGTCAAAAATGCAACTGAAAATGAGGTTTTTTGTCAATCCTTCTGTGGATAAAGCTGGCTCCTTTTTTTCTAATTTTTTTCAAATAGGTAAACTATACGATATGGCACTACATATTTTCAGAAAATTGGTAACAAATTCATCATTATTAAAAAACGTAATGTTTATGTCAAATCCAATATTGACATGCGAAAACTGTCCGAACAAACATGGAACTCGACGTTTTTTAAACAAATAATGATGAATATGTTACCAATTTTTTGAAAATAGGTAGTGCCATATCGTATAGTTTACCTATTTGATAGAATTAGAAAAAAAGAAGCCAGCTTTATCCACAGAAGGATCGACAAAAAACCTCATTTTCAATTGTATTTTTGACCCTACATTTTCGTGAAAAAACAGAAAATATTTTTACTGCATTATCAATTACTGTACGAAGAATATTATTAAGCATATTGTAGACTAAACACATTTGTTTTCTTTTAATGCATTTGCATATAAATTGATAAGTTGATAGTTGAATTCTAACCTTGCAACCAGTTCTTTATTCTTGCTTCCAGTCATTTTACGGCCAGGATACTTGAGACAGCGCCTTAATTGAGCGCAAGTGTGTTCTTCCACAATGTTGTGTACAAATTTTGCACCGTCAATCACACTTTCGTCTAAATTAATGTGAAAAAATGATACCGGTCCAGACATTTTGAAAATCCAAGTGTCCGAACATTTCATAGTTCCCGCAAACAAACATAGAGGCAGCACATGCGCGCTTCTATGATGAAAAGGTCTATTAGTGTGATAACTGTGATATATTCAAAATCTCCCCGCTAAGCAAGCTTTTCTATGGTGTCATGCTCATAGATAAGAGATTTATATAGGATATAGATGGGCGACTCCCTCTCCTTCGACTAATACCTGTTTGGGTTCATACTATGAGCGCCTGCGGCGCCAGTAATGTTAGATTTACGCGCTCTAGTCTCGGGGGGGAGGAGAGATTTAAATTCCTCCTTGAGATTTTGGGTAAAGACAGATTTAGACGATCACATATTGTGATCCAATTTCTTGTTGAAAACTATCTTTTATCTTTAATTAAATAACAATTAGGTGTTTTCATCCATTGTTACCAATTGCATTAAAATGTAATTGGTAGAAACTGGTGATACCTAACGATAGTAAATAAAGACAAAAAATATGACCGTCCAAATGTACATTGTGTAAATAAAATAAGAAATATCCAATTGCGAAGTATATTTTAAAATGTAAGCTTGACATTTCATCCTAAAGCATGTGTATATATAAAATATGCTATTGACGGCTGGCAGTTAGGCATACAGCAAACACCATAATGGTTCCTTGTTCCTGTCGACACCAACAACAGACGCAGCAAACACAACTTAAAAGCAAACTTTATTAACATAATAACACTTAAATACATAAAAACACCGCATTTGTAGCTAGCGAACAAGTCATCGGCACATTTACAGTTTGACGTTTGACACATATGATGACATATTTTATCCATCGTGCCCGTAGACTTCCAATTCTCTATGGTCAGTCCACAGACATTAATCAGAAAAGTGACGGCAGCGCCGCTTGGAGTCATAGTATGAACCAAAAGACTCACAAAATATTTCGCATTGAGCTACCACAGCCTGGTCATGCTATCTGAGAGATTTCAAGGAAATGAGCAAACTACTTCTCACACTAGGATATTATACTGTTTGAACAAAATGATGTAAAAAAACTTGCCCTTGCTAGAAAGAGGCCAACTAGTATAAAGCGTGGATGGCACAACTGCCTGGCAAGATACTATGAATAAGAAGAAAAGTTCAAAAAAAAATTAAAGCCATATTTTAGGTGTCATCCTTAAAACTGGTGCAGCTCCCTCAAGAAGCATCTTCGGTTACTTGTTGATTTGAACTTTAAAAGTTATTTTTGGATGAGTAATTTATCCTTAAGAATGTTAACTCCCGGACACCCTATACGGTGTGTTTCGTGAGTGACTGGCCATACGCTAGTGAGGAGTACAGTACTCTGAGATGATTTCAAAATTGCCGTTATTATATTCCTAGTGCCTTGCGTTTTTGATATACAGTGTGTTTTATATTTTTTGCCAAAATTTCGATTCGGCCATTTTTTTTTATTGGCTCCACTAAATCGAACCAAATTTAGTAGGCATGTTTCACTAAGAATTTAGTACCGTAAACTAAAAAAATATCAATTTTTGTTATTTTGTCATTTGCCTAAAAATATCACCCCGTAAACGGATTTTTGCAATTTTCAACCCAAATTTAAAAGTACTCTAACAACGTATTTAAACCATGTAATTACTTTATTTGGCACACTTTTATTGTTTCGAGAATTAAAAAGTAAGTTTCGTAATAAATTAATATCAAAAATATTTGGGAGCCTTCCGGCTACAAAAACATCAGTAATATACAGTAATTTACAGGTGACTAATTTTGGGGTAAAAAATTTAATTTTACTCTGTTAGAATTTGTCACAACGATATTATATTGTTTGCCAAAATAGTAAAAAGTTAAACATGTCAACAAACGCTAAAAAAAATCAATTTATTAGAACGAATACAAAAAAGTAACAGTTATACAGAAATGAAGTAACTGAGGAAATAATGCACCTAATATTTAGTTTAATTAACTACAAATGATTTTATCAAAATCAATTACACAAAATTAAGATAACAATGAACAAAAATATTAATGAAAAAACTGACTATAACAAATTTTCAAAATGTCTCCCTCCAACCTAAACACACTTTCTTGCTCGTATTTGCAAATTGTTTACAGCATTTCTAATCATATACCGGTTATTTTCTATTTCAGTGCATTCCTGTGCTATGCATTCTTTTAGTACGTCTCTGGTTGCAACTTCGGTAGCATAAACTTTTTGTTTTAAGTGGCCCCATAAGAAATAATCCAGTGGAGTCAGGTCTGGGGACCTTGCAGGCCAAGAAACTGGACCATTACGATCGATCCACCTATTTGTTCTGTTAATTTATTTTTTAATGTTTGTTGTCATTTTTACCTTTTACTATTTTGACAAACGATATAATATCGCTGTGGCAGATTCTAACTGAGACTAAAATTCAATTTTTTAGGGCAAAATTAGAGTCACCTATCTAATTACCGATGTTTTTGTAGCCGGAAAGCTCCCAGATATTTTTGAAATTTATTTATTATGAAACTCAGTTGTTAATTCTCGAAGCACTGAAAATGTGCCAAATAAACTGATTACATGGTTTAAATATGTTATTAGAGTATTTTTAAATTCGTATTGAAAATTGCAAAAATCCATATACGGGGTGATATTTTTAGGCAAATGACAAGAGAAAAAAATTGAGCCCATTCATTTACGGTACTGAATTGTGAAGACCTCTATTAGTGAAACATTCCTACTAAATTTGGTTCGATTTGATGAAAAAATAGAAAACACAATAGGGATATAATAAGGGCCATTTTAAAGTCATCCCAAAATACTGTACTCCTCACTAACGTATGGTCAGTCACTCACGTAACACCCTGTGTAACTAAATCGACGAGCTTCGTTCAACATGAAATTTACTTAAGATGATAGATATCCATGAATAGCTCGTCTCAAAATGGGAGCATGTACATTATGTGACAGGATAGCCCATTTGTGGTTGAGGTCTATATTTTCCGCAAGGGTTTAATGCTATCCTACAAGGAGAACACAAACAATATGTACTAAAATATTATTTATTTGTGATATTACAGTTTCCTGAACGTAAAATGATAAAAGCATATATTATTCTCAGACAGATTCATTGTAAAGGCTGCAGAAATACATTTCTGTTGTTACTGTAAGCTTTTATAAGGTTGCAAAGGGAACAAAGGGAAGCTTGGAGAATATATACAGCCTAACGTGAAGCGTATTGTATTTAATATATAATTTTTAAAATATTGTTTTTAAGACTGTAAAAGATGTAAGATCATATTGATTTAAAAGGTAAAATTGGTGATACTACTGGTAAAATAAAAATAATAATAAATAATACAAAGGAATTTTTATTGTTAAATTTTTATTTTAACCCTTTTCTTCCAAAAGTTTTCCATACAAACTATCTTGCTAGTTACTAGTCTAACTTCATTGAATTTCGACTGTACGGGGATGTTTGAAAATGTGCCTCAGAAATCATTCTTTAAAGGCACACTTTTAAACTTACTAATAGCAGATACATTTTCAAGAAACTCGCTACGCTGATTCAACTTTCCTTTAACAAGTTCATAAAAAACAAAGCAGTACCATCATTAATTCACATTTTCAAATATTAACCCTTCGACGAATATTCAGAGCTCTAGCCTAGTTTTCATTAACTTATATACGAATAACATTTAAAACAAAATAGAAAAATCTGAAAAAATGTTTTACACAAAACTCTTCTCTCTGTTTGGCATCTTCTGTTTATTAATTATTTTATTTTTTGGTGACCATCAAATCCAATTTTTTCACTAAAACTAAAGGAGGCTCCTTCCTTAGCAATTGTATTAACTGCATGACAAATATTATCATCTTCCGTAACATTTTTTACTAAATCAACCCTCTATAATTTCCACTTAAAATATTTTTATGGGAAAATTTTTAGGTGCAGTTCAATAAATCCATTCAAATACAGTAACGCAAAAAAATTAAGAAAATACTGTCAAAACCATTTTAAACTATTTATCTGCAGGCCACTGATATTTGGATGACTGTATTGAAAGAAAATCGCATAGCAGTTCGCATGAATAAAATCTAAAGCGGCAAAATCACAACTACAGTAGTCCACCTAAATAAAGTTCAATAATGCCACAACATTTCTAATTTCTTATGCAAGTTTTATTAGCCTTTGATTATATTTTTAAGAGTGCGCCTATTCTCAAAGTCTTTCGTAAGATATCTAAATTCTGCATATAAGTTTGAGTATAAACACAAATCAGTGTAAAGCTAGTTAATTGGTACATCATCAAAGCTATCTAACGACATTCAACCAATCCACAAATAACTGAATTATTAATGTTTTTATGTACTTTATTTTGATACCTGCAAAAAACCAGACTAATACCGTATACAAAATTCACTGTAGTGACTGTAATAGCACGTAATTTAGGTCGATCAAAACGATATTTACATAAAATAATATACATACATAAATATAGCGTAAGAACTCTAAATCACAACTCAACGGTACTCTCAAAACACGCATTAAAAAGTAATCATAGCTTTAATTTTACTAATGTAAACATTCCAGACAACTAATGAACAATACACGAAATGTTAGAAATTGAATAACATGATAATATAATAGATTTAACCGAAACTCCAACAATCAGTTAAATTAATATTGTTAACCTTTTGTTATCCGGTGAAACAATGTTATGTAAGCAAAAATGAACTTTGATAAATAATGAAAAATGTCAATGAAAATATGTGAGAAGGCATGTCCACAAAATAATATTATACATTAATATTATTTAAAACCATACATTAGAGCCCCTAGTACCAAAATCAGATTTTTTTTAGTAATAAATATTTTAATTTTGTCAATTATTCGTAATAGAAATCACCCGAACGCAGCGAGGCTAAGAAACTTTCTCAAGCAGAGGCTAGTAATATGACGTCACTTGCCTTGCAGGTACGCAGGCCTGTATGTGTAATGCGGGCCCGTTATTTTTTTTTTATCGAAAGACTAATATAATATTATTAATCAGCATGCTTTAGAACCCCTATATCCAAATTTTGAAGATATTTTGATTTATGATTTTCGAATTACGGCCCCTTAAAACCATATTTTTCAAATATTAAATAATTAATAACTTTTAAACGAATAGTATTTCGAAAAAAGTCATTCTTCATTTTGTATTTAAATTCACTTTTTCTACGACCCAGCGACATCTGTACTTTCAAATTTCATAGACTTAGAATTTTCATTCAAAAATTACCAAAAATAATATCAAATATAACTTGAGAACGAATTTTTTTTTCGAGAAAAAGTAACTCCTCACTTTCTATTTAAAAACACTTTTTCTACCTTCCACTGTCATCCATGCTTTCAAATTCGGAAATCCTTAATGCACGAATAATTTACAGGGCAGCTCGTTCAAAATGTTTGGTAATTTTTCAATGAAAATTCTTAGTCTATGAAATTTGAAAGTACAGATCACGCTATGGTAGCTTCATGTTGTTATGAATTGCCACATAATAACCAGAAATGGTCAATTATTGTGCAACCATAAAAAAATGCTGCATCAGTTTATTCGTTGATGGTACTTTTATGGTAATATGCAGGCTAATATTTTAAATGATGCACATGCGCATTGTGAAAAGCCTTTCAAGGCTTCACCGGGCAGCATCCGCCATTTGCATTTTCGTTCTATGCTGCTGTGACTCCTGACTCCCCCCCCCCACCGCTCATCAAATTTGAGATGAGGAAAATTTTTTCGGATTTCTCCCTCCCTGCTTTCAATTTCGAGATCTGGGGAAAACATTTTTTTAAACGAAACGCCACTGAATTAATGTAATATTACATTGTTCAACAACTACTCGTACTTCTCAGATGACACTTGTGACAGTTTAATTAAATTAAATAAGTTCTTCTTAATAACTATAAATAAATAAAAATACTCGTAACTCGAAAAATTCAGGTTTGGGAACACATAAAAAAATAGAAAAAAAAGAGAAACAGAAAGACTTTCATATATTTTAAATAAGGCTAGAAATTCAATTTCACATAATACAGATTTCATACACATCACCGTAAATACTGCATTTAGCATCCGAAAAAACGGTCACTAAGATCGCTCAGTTGGTATAAGGGTCAGTACTGTAATACGGACAACGGAGACATGCAGGTTCAATCCCTACCGACCGCAATTGGTAAAGGTAAGTAAAAATGAATTTAATAACTTAATAAACATTATAATTTGCAGGCAACCCTTGTGAGAATAAATTGGAGCTATGGTAAACAATATTAAATATGTAAATAAAATATACGGATAATAACAAACAAATTCATAGTACACTAAAAAAAATTTGCATCTTATTATTAACAAGGACTATATTTATTCATCAGTAACATATTAAATTATTATAGATAACGCTTGTTTTCAAATAATATTTTTCTTCAGAATGATATATTTATCACTAATCACGGTGTTTTATTAACATATAAAATAACATTATTAATTAATATTGTCTTATTGTAAGACTAAGGTATTATACCAATTAATAACTATAAGAACAGGAATATTTATAGTTAATAAATATTAAAGTTTATAATTGAATTATTTAATTAACAAGTAAAACCAATAGTGTTCAATAATATATATTTTTTTAGGCGAAATATACTAATTCAAATAGAAATAAATATTTATTAATTATTAAAATATATATATTAATAAAAACACTAACTGCGTAAGAGATTTATCTACCTGCCAATAAATGCTGCTCAGTCAGTTGCTTATGTCGTGCATGTACATACGCGAACGAAACGCCGTTTAAAATGTGAGATTTTTGTAAACTACTCAGTTTCTGTGGTAATAATAGTGAAATGAGCATCCGAAAGAACGGTCACTAAGATCGCCTGTTGGTATAAGAGTCAGTTCTGTAATACGGTCAACGTAGACATACAGGTTCGATCCCTACCGACCGCAATTGGTAAAGGTAAGTAAAAATGAATTTAATAAACATTATAATTTGCAGGCAACCCTTGAGAGAATAAATTGGAGCTATGGTAAACAATATTAAATATGTAAATAAAATATACGGATGATAACAAACAAATTCATAGTACACTAAAAAAAAATTGCATAATATATCTATATAAAAAACAGCTGCCCAAGGAATCACTACTTCTACATCCAGATTCTCTATCCAAGGCACTCACAACGAAAAAACTTTGTGTGTGGAAATAATTGTTTATGGAACTTTAAATATAATATTTGAAATCCTCTACCTCAAAAACCCATAAAACGATATCCCACATCGGTAGTGGGGTGGGGGTGGTGATAGGGGGTGGTAGTGGGGGTGGATGAAGTAAAAAAATATTTTGAGGTTTCTGGTTCTTGTACATACATTAAATCACAATTTTTTTCATCCCCTTTAATAAGGGGGTGGAGTTTGGTAATGGGGGTGGCTAATGCAAAAAAATTTTTTGAGACCTTAGCTTCTTTTGTACATACTAAATACCAATTTTATGGACTCCTACCTGCTTGATTTACACATTTACCCCAAATTCACCCCAATTTACCCCCTAACCCTTCGACCCCTTCGACGGAACAAGATGAAAATATAATCTAGTTCTAGATTTCGTTAAAGTACCTATGTGTACCTAATTTCAGTCAATATCTTAAACGGTTTCAGAGTAAACGTGGGCAATTTACCTCCTAACCTTTCGACGGAACAAGATGAAAATATAATCTAGTTCTAGATCTCGTTAAAGTACCTATGTGTACCAAATTTCAAGTCAATATCTTAAACGGTTTCAGAGTAAACGTGCGCACAAAAAAAAGTTACAGACAGAAATTTTTTTTTCGCTCAAACTTAAAATCTCGACGTTTCATGACATTTTAAGCCTATTTGAACAATAAAAAATTTTAAAATTTTTTTTGTCGTTACTATACTTCCACTGGATGTGGAAGTAAAAGTAGGATGCCCATATTATATCGTAGTTTATTGATAAATATTATTGTACACTGTTGGCAAATTGAAGGATGGCCAGCTGCTGGCCGGTGGGGCATTTCGCCAATGGCCCGCTTGTGGCTCTCCATAAAAGTGCCGATTATGATAAACTGGCGACGGTGCGTCTGACCATTTGTGTGCCAATTTCGAGTATTTGCTGGGACGCTTCTCTGTACACCCAGGATACATTGCCGTCAACAGAGCTTGTAAATACATAAAGTTTATCGTCACCTCTAATGAAAAAATGTCAAATGTGACAATTTTATAACCATGACAAAGGAAACCAAAAAGATTTTTTTCTTTGGTCCTCTGTAAATTTAGCCGATCGTTCTTTAGTAAACTTTCGGGGGAAAATTCTTCCGGCATTCCACTTATTATACACAGTTAAGACCAATTAAAAATTTTTTTTGCATTTGAAGCCCTCCATGGGCTATATATGTCAATTTTGCTAGTCTTATATATAGATTCTAATAAAAACAGCGTCTACCACCGAAATCAAAATATATATGTTGTGTTGGTAACAGATCAATACTAGGTATTTATTTATTCATATCTACAAAGAGGCATTTTGTGTTAAACACCAGCAAGCATTAGTTCCAACAATATCCACATGTTCAATCTGGATTAATTTATTACAAATGGACAACGGTCAAATAATGTGGGTTTATGTATATGGACTGATATAAATAAAACAATTTCTGATAAACCGCATTAAGGGAAACAGTAATGAAGTAATTTCAATACAGTCAATAGCTGTTATGTAGGATGCAGTAACAAATGGTCCGTTAAATTTCGAATTTGAGTTGTGATTTTGAAATTAATACACGGCGATACTAGAAAATGCTCTGCATTTAAATTACAATTTCAAAGAAAATACATTTTCTTTCTAATAGGACTTGGATTTACGTGCCATAAAATAAATAATACATTTATAGTTAAAAAAAACTACCTGGAGTCTTTTGTTACTGATATGCAATAAAAATTTTTCTTTTCTCAAATTTTTGAGCGACCATATATATATTTAAAAAAGTAAGAGAAAATTATAAGGCCATTCAGTTGTCGAATTTAATTAACATTACTGAAAATACGGGAATTTATTAAATGTGCAATTAATAACAAATGAACACGCACATTTCTTAGAGAAAGGTGGTTTTGGTCAAATAAATTGTGTCTATATTAATGGAAACTATCTAATTTTGGTAAGCTGATCTCAAAACTGTTCATTTTTAAAGGCTGTGTTCAAAGGTACTTTTAATTAGAATGATGAGAAGTAACAGAATCGAATTTTAGAATACTGAACTTTAACCACTTTTCCTTAAAAAATGTGCGTGGTCCTTTATCTTTGATTTCCTCAACATATTACTATTTTTTAAAAGGATAATTTTTTTAAAGGATATTTTTTTTATATGTTCAATATATTGGTACTGAATAATTTTATTACAAATTGTTTTTATTGATTTATGTAGTTTTCTTATTCGTAATTTTTTTTATGCAAGGCAATTTTTTGGTGACCAATCAAAAATATAATTTCTTTAAGTCCGCCTCTGCATTTTTTTAAAACAAATTACTGCTAGGAGTTGACCTAATAGCTACAATTCTTACCAATTTAAATATCTTTTATTTTATTTAAATATGGGTGCATGTCAAAAAGGTATTGTATTTATTTCATAAGTATTAACAATATATGGAAGAGCTACGTAACAATACGAGAACCGCGTGATGTCACGCAGCGGCCAGGTGTTGTGGCAGAAATGCTTCCACACATGATAAAAATAGAGACAATGGGCCTTTCCCGCTATTTTTTTTATTGTGTTATTGGAAAGATCCTATCAAAATATTACTAAAAATGATTTTTTTTTCTGAACGCATAAAATACTACAGAAAATATTCAAATGTTCCCTAAATCAACAGCAGATTTAAACGATAGGATTCAATATTATCAATATGATCTTAAACCGATGCCAGAATGGGGTCATTTAGTCAAATTTAATATTGCACTTTTTATTACAACTGTGCGAAGTAATCATCAAATAATTATTACACTGAAAATTTGAGCTCGATCCGATATGTAGTTCCAGAAATATACTGCTTTAAAATCTAATTCTTCATAAGCTGAGGCGGTCGAATCACTGACGTAAATGTCTCCACAGTCCTACCTCGCTTACCTAATAACCTTGCCCACCGCAATCGAAAACCCGACATCTAAATATACTCATATTATCAAAAATACAATACCGCGACGCCCGTACCATGTCGATATGGAAAGAGGAAGACTTGTAGTTGATCCGCATCGATTCGGCTCGACACGAACGAATCAAAATTGACATTTTTGGCATTTTTCGTTATATAAACTATTTCTTATCTGAATAACAGATGAGGGTATTAATTTCTCATGCCGGATCTTAGACTACTAGGCAAGCAGGTCAGCTACGTCTACGTCTCCCGATGCGATAGAGACACTGACGTCACACAGCTATAACATGAAAGCGCCACGTGTTGATATGTTCTTGATTAATTTTGAAGCCTATAGAGACCCCAAAAAATTCTTTTTTTTGAATTTCGCTCTAGAATTAATAGATTTTTCAGAAAATGTAATAAAAAAATGGTAAATGAGCCCATTAGCTATAAAGGTCCCAAACAATCTCATTTGCGTTCATTCCATATCTTGCGTTCTTTCCATATCTTGCGTTCTTTCCATATCTTGCAATTCTATTGGTGCCTGAAGTACATTTATGAGGAACCACCAATAGAATCTCGTAAAGTAAAGTGCTAACGTTTAATTGAGAACGACCGTTTATGATCCCGATTGACATTGCGTAAAAGTAAATGTTATGATTTCAATCTAGAGACAAATAAAGTATAAAATCAAGCCCACTAAAAGAAAGTTAATAACAATATACACAACAGAAAAATCCAGGAGCAGTACAAACAACACCAGGAACTTTTGCAACTTTCCACCACAATTTTCGAATTTCCAAATTTGTTGGGACGCGCAAAAATAACTTGGTAGTATTTTCACTAGTGTTCGGGCACACTGGTACAAAACAAACCCTTGTAAGCGTCGTTTTCTAATTATAAAATAAAATTACGTAAATATCGTATCAAACATAAACAATAGAAAGTGAGGTTATCGAATACGATTTGAGCATTTCAGTACAGCGTTGCCAGATGACACTGATATTATGCCATATGTGAACCAAAACGATTAAAAATAGAGAATATAAACATGATATATAAATTTTAGACTCAGACAGTGAAAGGTTGATAGAATTTTTGCTTTTATTTTGCATCAGGTTAACGAAGAGTACGTTGTAATGAAAAAAACTGTACTATTCAAAGTAGACAGTTGACATCGGAAATACGATGTTCACATAACAAAGACATACACCTGGCAATAGACAACTCAACTCCCTTTAAAAATACGACATTTTATTGGTCTAATCAGACTGACGTTGTAAGATTGCGCCTTAGAACTCATGTTTCAAATTAAGTGAAATAAAACAGATTTTGTAAAATAAATATTTGGTAGAACATAAAAAATTGCAAGAAACTAAATTAATATAAAATTATATTACAGTTTATTATATAGTTTGCTCATAGTGAAATAGTAAAATTCAGTCATGCGGGAAAGGCCCATTAGCAAGTTTCTATACGCTTGCATTTTATAGTCCAGTCGACTTAGCCATCATAAAAAATTTTGCGTACTGCGGACTTTTTTTTGTGGAAGTTGTTTAAGAGGGCATAATAAGCAAGCACAGAAAACTACACCCTGCTACACCATGTGCGGGTTGAAACTTTGAAATTTTACTTATGTGTCCATATTTTTTTCCCTATTACCCGTAGGGCTCTTTACCAAGTTACACTTTTTGAAGATTCATTCCTCCTCTACATAATATATATATATTACACATTTGCCATAGGACAAACGGTTTTGGCTGTACGAGTCCGGAAAGGTCGCGCTGTCCGAATTTGGGGATCTTCTGTACAGGACAAACGGCTTATTATTTCCAATCTACAATACTACACTAATGCCCTTAAGGAGGGATGATGATTTGTGCAAAAACTTTCATCGAATACCTTGCGGTTTTGATGATACGGGATGTTGAAATTTTGAAAACCCCTTTTTTAAAAAAAAAAGTGAACCTATTTTTTTTCGCCCATTTTTCTTTCATGCATGTACGACCCTAATATAAGAAAATTTACGTTGGTTTCATTTTAATACATTCGTTGGTTTAGGAGCTAGACAGCAAAATATACCAAAAATGGCTATTTTGGTATTGTTGCATTAAAAAAACCAAAACCAGTATAATTGTGGTAAGTGTTTTTGTTTATCCTAAAAGTTCAATTCATTGCGCATAGAAAATGTGCTTTTGTATTTAAGTAGGATCAACACTTATTGTGTAATAACGAATTATGTCATGTGTTCTCCAGTCTCCTTTTTCTCATTTTTTTTTTTGCGGCCTTATAGTTCATAGTAGGGCAGAAAGCATTATAGACGTGAACAGCGCACATAATAAGGTCTTAAAATGGGTCTCTTGTTAAAATGCGATAGGACGTACCGTTTTCGGTTATGTTTGCTTTGAGTTTTCGTTGTGTTCTGAATTGTGATCTGATAAATAAATTCTACATTTTGGTGTTTTCTTTCTTAGGACTTTGTTTTTTTAAATCATTTTCCGATGAAATGGACATATAATAGCTGTTTTTCGAGGAAGGTAAAATTACTGTGGATTTTGTTATAGACACAAAATAAGTTGCAATCATGATTCGAGACAAGCGTGAACCTTCAAATAGGGGAGTGAGAACTCCCTATTCCATCCGAGTCCCTTCATTTTTTCATTAGCAATGTCCCCCATCAACAGAAAAAGCAAGAAGCGACACATAGTTTTATTGTTTCGTAGTCAGCGGTGAATATTTACTAGTCAGTCGATGAAAAGTGTGATCTGAAATAATTTTTTGCAAACAAGTGCGTTTTACTCGAAAACGGTACGTCCTATCGCATTTTAACAAGAGACCCATTTTATCACTCTATTATGTGCCCTGTCCACGTGTATAATGCTTTCTGCCCTACTATGAACCATAAGGCCGCAAAAAAAAAATGTGGAAAAGGAGACTGGAGAACACATGGCATAAATCGTTATTACACAGTAAGTGTTGATCCTACTTAAATACAAAAACACATTTTCTATGCGCAATGAATTGGACTTTTAGGATAAACAAAAACACTTACCAGAATTATACTGGTTTTGGTTTTTTTAATGCAACAATACCAAAATAGCCATTTTTGGCATATTTTGCTGTCTAGCTCCTAAACCAACGAATGTATTAAAATGAAATCAACGTAAATTTTCTTATATTGGGGTCGTACATGCATGAAAAAAAAATGGGCGAAAAAAAGTAAGTTCACTTTCTTTTTAAAAAAGGGGTTTCAAAATTTCAACATCCCTTATCATGAAAACCGCGAGGTATTCGATGAAAGTTTTTTCACAAATCATCATCCCTCCTTAAGGGCATTAGTATGTGTAGTATTGTAGATTGGAAATAATAGCCGTTTGTCCTGTACAGAAGACCCCCAAATTCGGACAGCGCGACCTTTCCGGCCTCGTACAGCCAAAACCGTTTGTCCTACGGCAAATGTGTAATATACATATTATCTAGAGGAGGGATGAATATTCAAAAAGTGTAACTTTGTAAAGCCCTACGGGCAATAGGGAAAAAGATATGGACACATAAGTAAAATTTCAAAGTTTCAACCCCTAAAAATAGGGGACGTACATGGTGTAGCGGGGTGTAGTTTTCTGTGCTTGCTTATTATGCCGTCTTAAACAACTTCCACGAAAAAAAGTCCGCAGTACGCAAAATTTTTTATTATGTCTAATTCGACTGGAGTATTATTTTAGTTGTTGAATTATGAAAATGATACGATTAGAGCTTTTGTTATTTTGGCGGTTTGTATAGTAGGAATTTTTGGGCAGTCTCGTCGATTCATTGTCGTTTCATTTGCACCTCGGTAAGCCTCTGCAAATCTTCTATGGTAATATACCTTGGCGAATTTGTTAATAGGCGTAGCAGCTTATTTTGAGTACGCTGTAACCTAGAGCACTGTGTGTCTGAAATGAAATTCCAAGACACACAGGCATAGGTCAGCATTGGCCGGAAGATTACCTTATATATTGTCTATTGATAGCTTGCTACGTATATTAACTAAAAGATAGAGTTGACTAAGAGCTGCATAGGTTTTATTTATTACTCTAGTAACATGGGGTGCAAATGTGAGTCTTGCGTCCAAGAAGTTTAACAGTTTTCTTTTCAGAAATTACCACATTATTTATTTTTAGTTTTGATGTTTGTAAATTTACGGAGAAACGTGATAATTTCTGATTTGGAAAAATTTATTTTGATTTTCCATTATCCAACTACAGGTACATATGTACTACATTCTAACGGATCGGATACAATAGTAAATATGGCGATACAATTTCGAAAAATTAGAACATTACCTGAGTACCAATAACAAAGGACTCAAGTGGGTAATACCCATGTTAATTCAAATATATAATAACGTAAATTATAATGTGATACATGATTTCCTTATACGCAGGCTTTACACTAAAACCTATACATCAACATCGATATTAATTGATGTATCATCCCTTAAACTTTCTCAAGTTAATTTAATCTTTAGTATTGGTACGTTCCTTATAGTAGGAGAGCCAGCGACGCATTTACTTTAGTTATTTCAACAGTCATAAGAATGAGTACACACTGTACACAGCCTAACTGTCAAAGGGGGGTAAAAAAAATGATGAAAACATAATCTATGCTTTTTTAATATGTTATAGGATTAAAATTATTGTTAAATCCAAGATTGCGGCAATCCTCCGGGTCTTGGTCAAAAATCCAAAAAACTGCGAGATTTTTGTTCTTTTTTCAGTTTTTGTCGATTTTGGCACCTAAGGTCTAACTTTTTTGGTAAAAACAATTTAATATTTTTAAAAGTAGACATTTGCTACAAATTGGTACCAGAGCGGACTCTATAGATCAAATAATATCCGAGATAGAGCTGTTCAAAGTTTTACAAATTTATCATATTTCGACATTTTTAGCGATTTTTAACTTAAAAAATCTGTGAAATACGTACTACTACTATAACTAGGTCCAGAAACTTCATTTTACCCCGAGCCCAAGCCCAAATGATGTTAGAGGGGAGCCAAAAAATGCGCTCCCCCCCGCCAATATATAGTACTGTTATATTGAATGGATCGGAAAAGAGGAAGGAATATTATTAAAAGAAAATTTAAAAAATGAGTTATAAACAGATCTTATATTTTTTAAACAACTTTAGCTCTTTTGGACGGTCCGGGAGTGTCGTCCGTGCCGCTGTTCTCTTTTATCCCTTTTTCTTCTTCTTCTTGAGCCCAGAAGAGATTATCCAACGCCTCGTCGTGTGATTCTTCTTCAAGGTCTGGGAAGTGTATACTTATACTTAAATTACAAACATTGTCGCATGACTGTCCACTGTAAAGCGTGCAAACCGTCGAACATTTTAATCCAGATTTTTTGCAACTACACGCATTGCTACAGCCCCCCTTGCATCTGCATGATATCAACTGCAAGAGTTTTTGCGGTGCTGCATCCCTGGACATTATTTTGGGAGTGAGGGCTTGGGACGTGCGCAGTGCACACCCAGCCCCAATCAACAAGATTCTTTTCCACGCCCAGCCACTTCTGCACCTGAGAGGTATAGTAAAAATTGTAATATTAAAGAAGTAACATTTATTAGTGTTATTTTTACCTTGTGGTATGTCCGCAGGGAGTAAAATTCTACAGCATCTTGGGTTGGAGGAAATCCAGCAAGATTGAAATTAATTTGGGCTGCAGCCCTCACAAACAGCTGAAAGCATAAATCATTTAAATTTAGGCTTGAATGTTTGCCTCCATAGAGCGCAACCATAATAACCTCACCTGCTTCGGCAATTTGCTGAGGTGTGGCATTTGATTTATAAAATAGAGCATTCTTCTCCTCAAGGTCTGGATGTTTTTTTATAGTACAGAAAACGAAGACCGAAAAATCCCTCAATACGGAAATAAATAGTGCTCAACGGATTATTATTTTAAGTTGTAGGGTTGACCCTTAGGAGTAACATACCAAAAGTCCCCAGCCGTGGGCCTTGTGTGTTAAGTGGGAGGGAGGTGGAAAGGGTCGATTTGTAGGTTTTTCAATATTATCTCGAAAACTAAGCATCCTAGCGAAAAGGTCATTCTATTCAAAATGAAAGTAAATTAAATTGTCTACAAAAAAGATCCTTTTCATTTTTTCGCTAGGAGCAGTAGTTAAGAGCATACGTGAGTTTGAAAATGCGAATAGCTGGAAAAACTGTGTATTGTGGGAGGTAATGCTTAACAAGTAGAGAATGTTATGATATTACAAGTATTTACAAGGCCATATAAAGTAATTGGTCGAGTTCATCGACAAGATCATCATCATCGTCGTCGCCGTTGATGCTGACGATTGGAGGGCCGTTGGTACACGAAGCGCGGCAACTGCTGCACACAAGCGAGCAAGGTATGCCTGCTTTGCGGCACCCGCAACGGCCCCCGCAACTAGTTGTGCACCCGCAAAATATGTTATTTAGGACGGATTCTGGCGCAACTGAGTCCGTGCTTGTGACGGGGGTAAGGAAGCCATCCGACCCCCTCATCCATCCCCAAGCAGTTGGCTCCTGCTGCTGATCTCCATATACCCATTGCTGAATCTGCAAACAATAATTCGTCCTTTATAGTTTAAAAAAATGTGACACAATCTTGCCTAAGCACAATACAAAACATAAGTTAATGTAAACAAGCATATATTGATACAAACCTGCAAATGAACTCTAAGGGAGTGTTGGCGAGCAGCCCCTCTGGTAGGTGGAAGTGCCGCAAAATCAGGCTTTGGCTTTGTCCAGGTTTTAACAAAGGCCTGGTATCGTACCCGGTTCAGGTCTGCTCCTTGTTGGGCCTGGTACAATGAAAAAAGAAAGCTGCTCTCCTGCATCAGCTACCATGTCCTGTGTTGCTGAGGGATCACAGAAGACTTTGTAGATGTCTGTGACCTGCTCCTCGGTCTTCCCTTGCTCTTCTGTTGCTCCATTCGTTCAGCCGTTGTGATACTACCTCCGCTATTCACAACAAGAGCAAGGGAGGTGTGGTGAAAGCATTTTTGAAGGCCGAGGAGAAGGTCACAGAAAGCTGCAAAGTCTTCTGTGATCCCTCAGCAACACAGGACATGGTAGCCGATGCAGGAGAGCAGCTTTTTTTGGCATTGTACCAGGCCCCACAAGGAGCAGACCTAAACCGGGTACGACACCAGGCCTTTGTTAAAGCCTCGATAAAGCCAAAGCCTGATTTTGCAGCACTTCCACCCACCAGAAGGGCTGCTCGCCAACACTCCCTTAAAGTTCATTTGCAGGTTTGTATCAATATATGCTTGTTTACATTAACTTGTTTTGTATTTGCTTAGACAAGATTGTGTCACATTTTTTTAAACTACAAAGGACGAATTATTGTTTGCAGATTCAGCAATGGGTATATGGAGATCAGCAGCAGGAGCCAACTACTTGGGGATGGATGAGGGGGTCGGATGGCTTCCTTACCCCCGTCACAAGTACGGACTCAGTTGCGCCAGAATCCATCCTAAATAACATATTTTGCGAGTGCACAACTGGTTGTGGGGGCCGTTGCGGGTGCCGCAAAGCAGGCATTCCCTGCCCGCTTGTGTGCAGCAGTTGCCGCGCTTCGTGTACCAACGGTCCTCCAATCGTCAGCATCAACGGCGACGACGATGATGATGATCTTGTCGATGAACTCGACCAATTACTTAATATGGACTTGTAAATACTTGTAATATTATAAAATTTTCTACTTGTTAAGCATTACCTCCCACAATACACAGTTTTTCCAGCTATTCGCATTTTCAAACTCACGTACGCCTTTAACTACTGCTCCTAGCGAAAAAATGAATAGGATCTTTTTTGTAGACAATTTAATTTTGAATAGAATGACCTTTTCGCTAGGATGCTCAGTTTTCGAGATAATAGTGAAAAACCTACAAACCGACCCTTTCCACCCCCCTCCCGCCTAACGCACAAGGCCCACGGCTGGGGACTTTTGGTATGTTACTAAGAGTCAACCCTACAACTTAAAATAATAATACGTTGAGCACTATTTATTTCCGAATTAATGTCTTCGTTTCCTGGCCTATTATTATAGCAAGTAATTTCATTTTTCCTTGCCCGAAGAGTGCTGATGTAGAGTCACATCCAGTGAAGACATGCAGAAATAGAAAGAGTTCAGGAGACTTCTATTTCGTGGAGGCCTTTGAATAAGTCGCGTCCGGTTTTTTTCCTCTCCCACATTTTTGGAAAAAGATTGTGTGTTTCTTTGTAATGCCAGTGAGAATGACTAGAAGATCTATGTCTTCACCAGCGATCACCACAATAACGTTTGTGGAAAAGAATCCTGTTGCTTGGGGCTGGGTGCGCACGTCTCAAGGCCTCACTCCCAAAATAATATCCAGGGATGCACTACCGCAACAATTGTTGCAGTTGATATCATGCAGTTGCAAGAGAGGTTGTAGCAAAGTTTGAAGTTGCAAAAAAACTGGATTAAAAGATATAAAATATATTGCCAGACAAAACTCTCCACTCCAAATTGTTGCAACACGACCATTAAGTTGCATAAAAAACTGTTGCATTTTAGTTACATTAGCAGAGCTGTTTTTTAATATATTTAAGAATACATCTAAAGGATGAATTAGTTCAAAGGCCAGACAAAAATTGCGACTCGCAGGTCCTATTCTTCATCAGTGGGACGACCAACC
This sequence comes from Rutpela maculata, assembly GCA_936432065.2. Taxonomy (NCBI): domain Eukaryota; kingdom Metazoa; phylum Arthropoda; class Insecta; order Coleoptera; family Cerambycidae; genus Rutpela; species Rutpela maculata. Next base: position 35,675,331 of record OW386285.2, on the reverse strand, counting down.
ATTCCGATCTCAAGGGTACATTTGAGATACTGAGGCCAACGTTGAATTTAAAATTCTGTCATCAACTGTTAAGAGCTGACCAGGGAATTTCGAATCCACCAAGTTCACCTAGGAACGATAACATTTATATTTTCTTATTTCTATTAAGCATAAGAAGGGTTGTATTTTATCTCGTCCGTTTAATAACTGAAAACATAAACTTCATAGAACCAAGTGTGGGTTATACTATTAAAACATAATTTGTAAATATACTTACCAAAGGTACTACATTTGATTTCATATTATGGTATAATATTTTTAGAATTATTTCTGTCTATTTCTTATAATATTGGTGAGTGCTTTGCTGTCAAAATTTTGAAGACATATTTGCCATATTATAACGACCGAAAAGTAATTTTTAACTAATAACCGGTTGATGTAAGTGATAACCACGTGCCAGTTTACTTTTAAAATTTTTATTTAATTTCAAATATCAGTAAATAGTGAAGTAAACGTAGTCAAAAAAAGGCATTGTTTCGGAATAATTTGTAACTGCATAAAAATTCATAAAAACTTTTTAAATGTGTTCTAAATAAGTTTAAGTTCAAAGTCTACCGGTTGGTATTGTACGCTAAATGTCTATTTGTTTATTAATAACAAAAAACTGCAAAATTAGTTGTTAAATGAAATATCTCGAAAATTAATCGAGGAGAAATCATGAAAATCAGGCATTAAGGGTTTTTGGGCATGCTGATTACGAATTTGATGTAAGACTTGCAAAATTCAAAATGGCGGATACAAAATGGCCGACCGAAATGTATTAAGTGTGCGAAATTCGCCATAAAAATGAGCATTAATGGGTTTTTACGGATTTTCGGGTATGCTGATGACGAATCTGATGTTAAGTTCATAAAAATTGTGTAGATAAATGTAAAACATTTATAAATAAATACAATGTACTATAAAAATACTGTAATAAGCATTGCACATGTAGGATATACACCCATTAGCACTGAAACAAAATTTATTCTATTATAAATAAATACGTTTGTTACGTGTACAATAGTTTTTTAATGTTGATAATTGGTGAGCACACGAGATATAAAGAAGCAAAATTAAATAAAGAACACCACCACGTGCACGTTAATTTTACGAGGCGATAAAATGCGCGGCAAAGTACAGCCAAGCAAACATAACGAAAGAGCCACTTTCACGAATCTAGTTAAGAGCTAGATGGTGAACTTGCTAGTAGTAGTCAGGAATATGTTATCGCCCTCTACGTATATTGAATTAAAAAAAAATTAATTTCGGTTCGAATTTGTTATTATATCTTGTATTCTTCTCGAATTTTTCAATAATTTACGATTTTTTTTTAAATGTTGATTTAATCAAATCCATTAATTTCACACTATTGTTTATCAATTTAAACACGCCATAGTAGTCACCATTTATGCATGTGTAATATTTAGTAGAATTATTAGTTGTGGTAAACTTAATTACTTCCACATCCAGTGGAAGTATAGTAACGACAAAAAAAATTTTAAAAATTTTTATTGTTCAAATAGGCTTAAAATGTCATGAAACGTCGAGATTTTAATTTTGAGCGAAAAAAAATTTTCTGTCTGTCGGTCTGTCTGTCTGTCGGTCTGTCTGTCGGTCTGTCTGTCGGTCTATCTGTAACTTTTTTTTGTGCGCACGTTTACTCTGGAACCGTTTAAGATATTGACTTGAAATTTGGTACACGTATGTACTTTAACGAGACCTGGAACTAGATTATATTTTCATGTTGTTCCGACTAAGAGTTGGGGGGTAAATTGGGGTAAATTTGTTTTAAATGGGTAAATCAAGCAGGTAAGAGTCCATAAAATTGGTATTTAGTATAAACAAGAGAAGCTAAGGTCTCAAAAAAAATGTTAGCATTAGCCACCCCCACCCCTTATTAAGGGGATGAAAAAAAAAATGTGATTTAGTGTATGTGCAAGAACCAGAAACCTCAAAATATTTCATTACTTCATCCACATCCACTACCACCCCCCTATCACCACCCCCACCCCACTACCGATGTGGGGTATCGTTTCTTAGGTATTTGGGGTAGAGGATTTCAAATATTATATTATTAAAGTTCCATAAACAATTATTTCCACATACAAAGTTTTTTCGTTGTGAGTGACTTGGATAGGGAATGTGGATGTGGAAGTAGTGATTCCTTGGGCAGCGGTTTTTTTTATTTAAAACCTTCGCATTGTCCAAAAATCGTGTTTTTACCGATTTTTCGTGGCTAGAGGGCATTTTGTGTGAAAACGTAGTTATTCATTGTCTGTCTTTCCTGGAATCAAATCTTAATTTGGTAAAAGGTAATGCCTTAGTATATAATTGTGACCTAGTTTTTCATCCCTCTCTTTCTTTGTAATTGGATTTTGTGAAATCTTTGTGATAGGTTTTATGTGTTTTTATACGTTGAATGGGCCTAAGCGGATGCGTCTAATATAATTGAGTGAACTGTACTTTATAGGTATGAGATTTCCAAACAAAAGAAAAATAACTTAAAAATGTCGAAAACTTACCTACTTTCGGGATGTCTCGAGGATTCACTGTTGATGTCGGTAAGGTGGAAAGGATAGGAAATTAGGGATGTGAAATTTTCGACACTTTCAATTATTATTATACTCTTCGCAAAAACGAAGAGTATAGTATTCGATCGGCACATTTCTAAAATCGTAAATATCGCTCGTAGAGAAAAAAATTTCATATCATTGTGTTAGTGAACGAATTCTGAACAACTTTCAAAATATCCGTCTGTCCGTCCGTCTGTCCGTCCGTCCGTCTGTCTGTCTGTCCGTCTGTCCGTCCGTCACGTTTCTTGTAAGAACGATAACTTAAGAAAGAAAAGTCCGATTGTATTGAAATTTAGAAAGTAAGTTAGTGTTAGCTAGAGGAAGAACCCTATTGTTTTTGAAGAAAATCGATCGGTAAGTAAAAAAGTTATTAATTATTTAATTTAAAAAAAAATATATTCTCTTAATTTTTTTCGCTTGTACTAAAATGGAAATCTTGCAAAATATTATTTCCATAATGTTTTTTTTGTTTATGAATTTTACTAATATATATTTCATAGAAGGACGAGTTGAAATATGTATGATTATCGAAAGATATAGGTATATCACAGACTATCAATTTTCGTAGCAATATATGGTGGCGCAGCGGCTAAAGCTTTGCGTTGCAATCCAAAGGTCCCGTGTTCGAATCCCACACAGGTTGGGCATTTTTTTTCATTTTTTTTTTCATATAATTTTTTTCATAACAAAGAAGGTATCACAAAATTTAGGATGTCCAAAAACTAACATTATTTACAAGAAAACTGCGAAGAGTATCCTATAGAATGTGTAACAATTGGCGAAGAGTACGTTTTTAGCTTGTTGATTAAACTAATAACTAATAAATAAAAAAAATATTATAATTCACTTTTCTAGTTGATAACTATATGCGTTCGATAACTATATATGTGCGTGAAGCCGCGTGCTATGCTATCTACTTTCTATTCATATCTTTCTCGCCCGGTGCTATCTATCTTTACGCACCTTTTTTGCTAGCGTTAAGACCTTCAAATTTTTATTAAGAATACGAAATATATAGAAAAATTGAAAATACTGATTTATTCTACAATTAAAAAAAGGCGCGTAACCATACGTTGTGTACTTTTACATGAGCAAAAAAGTAGGAAATAGATTAGCTTCCTCCGTAAATCGACATGTTTCAGAGTATTTGAGAAAACTGTTATAAAATTAAGAAAACACAGAACAGAATATATTCCATATGAAGAAAATAAGGCTAATCATGGCCTATTAAAATGGCGAAGTAATGCGACCGTTCATCTGATGTGTTTAATTTTTTGGATTTAGACGAAAGACTTTTTTTCAATCACCAAATTGATATTAATCAAATTAAGTATCAGTTTTTTTAGGTATTGTCATTTGATACAGATACATGAATTGATTCGTTGGTTATACTGAACGTATTATTAGAGAGAAAACTGGAGCAATATTTTTTATATGTGGAATAATTTAAGAACATTTTAATTACTGGACATTGTCAGTTGTGAATCAGTTCGGAACGATTTTGGAATTGCTCTAATGTATGCGTAAATTTCTTAATCGCATCCATATCTGCGTGAGTGTGTATTTTCACAATATATGAAGTGGAATCCCTTCTGAATTTGTGGCCCAAATCCGTAATTATATTTTCTTTAACAAGATAAACCCAGGCATTTTCTATTGAGTTTGGGATCGGAATTCTGGAAGGACATGGAGGAACTTTAATGCGATTCTCTTTCATCCATGTTTTAACTTTTACGTCCCTTCTGAAGTAGTGAGTTATCCCATAAATATTTGTTTATAAATTAACCAACACTGAAAATGACTTATGTAATTATAATTTACGCAAACGTAAACATCATCAGTAGCTTTCTCAAACTAATTACATTACGTTGTTTTTTTTTTATTAATATTTTAAAGTAATAGATACACAGTAAGATTAGTTGAGAAAATAATTAGGAAACATACATCCAAGTAGTACGTGAATTGATTTAATTTAATTTTTTTCGGCGACAATATTCCACCTGAAATTTTATTGTTGATTCTGATGTTTTATGACCGCCTGATTAAGAAAAAACTATTTGCGCCCAAAAATTCCTTGTGCGTCAAAAGTTATAAGCACTTTTTGACGCGCTTTCACGGATTTTCAACTTATCTGCTTAATATATCTTATACTAGTAATTGGATGGGAATTTTAAAAATAGCAGCTTATTTGAAATAAAATTCTTAAAAAATATAGACTTGTCCGATAATTATTGGTCAATCCGCCATCTTGAAAAAAAAATAGAAAACACCAAAAATAGCCGAAAAAATCAAAATTGAATATATTTTCTATAAGAAGGAGTAACTTCACCAAAGTTGGCAAAAATAAAACTCATTTATGGTCAAATATAGTGCACAAATCCCGGACACCGTATGTCAAATAGAACGGTCAAAGATGGCGGACGAAATAAATTTTTTAATTCTTCGTCAATTATCAAGAAAGGCATTGCACGTCACTTTTTTTCTTTTAGATTTTACGTTATTTTATATACTTTTAGGGGATAGAGATCATTTTTCTTTTAATTTTCGAAAAAAGTGCATTTTTACAATTTTTAAAAATATATTTCTTTGACCCTCCCTTTTTCACCCAATTTTCATCGAAACAAAATGAAATATATTATAGAAAGCATCGTATATCTTCAACAATTTAATAGAAAATGGGACTTCATTAATTTGAAAAGGGAGTTCATTAATCATATGCAAACATTATGATGAAAATAGAATTGTCTGCGATTCCAGCAACTAAAAAGGTAATAGAAAAACACTGTTTAAGGGTCAGTTGTACGAATTAAGTCTGTTTTGCAAAACAGAAGGTGGCACAACATTTTCCCAAATACCAAGGTCCAGAAGAACTAGAAACACCAGGAGTATATAGCATCCCATGTTCCTGCGAACAAGTTTACATCGGAGAGACCAAACGACGTATAAACACCAGACTCAGAGAACACATTAGAAATACAAAGAAGGGAAATTCTACAAAATCAGCAGTTGCGGAACATTCAGAAGAAACCTTCCATTTGATAAAATTCGACAAAACAAAGAAATTAGCCAACACAAAGAATTATTGGCCAAGAAGATACAGAGAAGCCATTGAAATAAATAAACATCCGAATAACTATAACCGTGACAACGGACTACAACTACCAATAACGTGGAAGTCAATGTTCCGCATGAGCAATGATCCGCAACACGCCTCCTGATAACCTGTATAAATAGAGGAGCTCAGTCCAGCAGAGCTCACTTTGCTTCAGAAGAAGACTACGACAAGATGGTCGAAATGTCAAGCACTCAACCAAGTCTACGCGGAAGAAGACTCGGAAACCAGCAGCCAGACATATCGGACAGGTTTATATTTCTTAAAGATTTTATTTCAAATAAGCTACTATTTTTAAAATTCCCATTCAATTACTAGTATAAGATATATTAAGCAAATAAGTTGAAAATCCGTGAAAGCGCGTCAAAAAGTACATATAACTTTTGACGCACAAGGAATTTTTGGGCGCAAATATTTTTTTCGTAATCAGGAGGTCATAATACTAGTCCAAGAGCCAGCGACAGGTTTTCATGACCAAGTCCTTCTCAAGCGGTAATTAGTGGAATGCCTCAAAAAATTTGTATTATAAAGCCTCGTGAACGTCAGCTGCGGTTCCGTGGGTGGGATGAGCGGCGGTAGCCTCGAACGCACGGAGAAAAAAAATTTTTAGTAATTTCCTCCTGACTAAAAATTTGTCAAACTATAGCTAATCCAATAACTTGAAGAAAAAAAGTCAGCTGACTATAACATGGTATATTATACGTCAGCTGGTCGCTTGAACGTGAAAAAAAAATTTATAAATTCAATGATTTCCTCTCAACTAAAAATTTCCCTGATGATAGCTTATATGCTACTGTGAATGAATATAAATGTCAGCTGGCTGTACCCCGGTGAAAAGAGTCAGCTGATACCTTGAAAGTTGTAACGCAGAAGTTAGGTGGGAGCATAATTAAGTAGGGAGTTCATTTCTAAAGAAATATTGATGAACTTTTCTCCTGATTGCATATCGATCGAAGTCATCCAGCATATCAACAATTTTTTTTCGGTTTTGGTTGGTTTTTGGCACCAAAAATGTATGGTTAGTGGTGTACTAACATACTAGTTGTATGGTGTACTCTCTGACAATTTTGTAAACACTGCGGTCACACACTCCTGTCATATTTGCCACTTTGTTTACAATTTCATCTTTGAGTAATATAGGATTTTCTTGAATGCTTATACACGCTTAAAATCATTTCCTTGGTCTTTACGTCGAAATGAGACTTTTTCGACCTTTTTTTAAGAGGAGACAAACAAATTTCTGTGGGCTCATCAGCTGTATCCGTGCTACTAGACATTTTTAGGTGTCCTTGATATATTTGATACACCGAAAAAGTATTTAAACAAAACACAAAGTCAAAGTCTTGGTATGTGCCCGAGAGGCAAACACACTTATTTAATATACTCTGAAAGCATATAAATAAAACACAATAATCATATCACAAGGTACGGTATTTACAAAGATGCAATTTAAACAATGACATGAAAAGTAAACAAATACAACAACGATGTACTTCCAACTGAGTTTGAGTACGCACCTGTACCAAAACCGCGATGAGTGTTATCAACAGTTTATGGCCATTTGACCAATAGCATTACAGAATCCAGCACGCGATTAGGCGATCACAATAGAATACGTAGTCAGCTGTAGAGAGTGTTCAAGAAGAATTAGTATAGTGACCGTTAAACACAAGTTGCCCAAAAAGGGTATTGATGGCTCTTCTCTACCACCATGCAAATCGGAGCTATATCAGCAATTTTTAAGAGCATGTTACATAGCTCAAATTTGGTCGCACGCACACCTGAAAGTCCCAACTACTGATGAACCTTCAGACTATGGCTGGGTAGAACTCGACAACAGATTTGAATTCATCTGGTTTTCTAGAACTCAGTTACCAGAGTCGATTGAAGAAATAACTATTCAGCCCGAAAAAGGTAACATTTTTTTGATCATTTTGATTATGTTACACTAAATATGCATCTTAATATATTTTTTAAATTTTTGTACAGATGATGATGATGAAGACATAATGGTAGACAGCTCTGACAGCGACTCTGACAGTGAATCAGAGAGAGATGGGAGTGACACAAGCCAAAGCGAGAACGAAAATGATTAAATTACATTATTATTTTTAATCACTTCTTTAAAATGAATGTTATTTATCGAACAGCTAAGTTACAATAAACTATAAATTGATTAATTTACTTATCTAAATATTTCTTCAGTTATTCAATTATATACTTATTAGTTTTAAAGTATCTATACAGAATATTGATTTAATCGGAACACTCATATCGGAGCGTAATGCCGAATAATTTAAGATACGTCATTTCCTCCCGAATAAAAAATTGTAACTTGATTGTTAATATACTTCTGTAATTAATAAAAAAAATCAGTAAGTCTAGGGAAAACACGTCAGTTGATGCATTTAAATAGGCGATAGATGCTCCCGTCTAACTGCTGCGTTACAACTTTCAAGGTATCAGCTGACGATCTTTCCACCGAGGTACAGTGACATTTATATTCATTCACAGTAGCATATAAGCTAGCATCAGGTACATTTCTAGTTGAGAGGAAATCATTGAATGTATAATTTTTTTTTTCATGTTCAAGTGACCAGCTGACGTATAATACACCATGTTATAGTCAGCTGACTTTTCTTTTTCTTCAAGATATTGGATTAGCTATAGTTTAACAAATTTTTAGTCAGGTGGAAATGACTAAACATTTTTTTTTCTCCGTACGTGGGAGGCTACCGCCGCTCATCCCACCCACGGAACTGCAGCTGATGTTCAGGAGGCATTATGATACAACTCCCTGATGCGTCTCACTAATTATCGTTCGAGAAGAAATAATTGACCAAATTTTCACCTGGCTCCCGGTCTATACATAATAATCAACAATAAAATTTCAGATGGAATGTTGTCGCCGAAAGGAATCAATTCAACTGCACTAAAGGACCCAACTTGCAATTCATATATGTTTATAGAAGCTATAAGAATATTCTTACAGTAAATGTTATAAGTATAAGATTTCTATAATAAGTGTAAAAGTTGCACCACTTTATAGAGCAAAATTGCTCTATAAATTCCTCTTATAAATGTGTAGTGTAAGTAAGTCTATGAGGTGTATATAATAAGTACTTAAAAACGCTTTTAAAGGTTACCAAAATCTCCATTTACAGAACAAGTCAATCTTGCAGTAACGGGCAAGAATAACAAAATTGTTTTCAGTTTCATGTTCATAGTGTTCGAAGCTGAAAAATAGAATTTCGTCAAAGGGCATTAGTTATTCTGTTTAAGCGTTATAACTATAACTTTTACTTAGTTTTGACTAGGAAGCTCATTACACTAAATGTTGCAATAAACGATGATTGACAAAAAAAAAGGGAGAAAAACCTTACTTCAGAGGAATGTTAATAAATGTAGAAATTGTAACACTGCTTAGTAACGGAAGAGGGATATTTCTCTTATAAATGTTCCACAAACCTATTTTGGTTTGACTACTCACCAGTACCTTTCAAGGTTCAAAAATTACCTTATAGCTATAGTTATGGCTTTGGCAGTGATTTTACTATATTAAGGTAGATTAGATGAGTCTTATGTAACATCACTTGTATTCTCTAAATGTTGGTTGTGGCATTTTCTTAATTTTTCTCTGTTTCATGCTCTGCCACATGTATTTTCTTCTAAACAATGTTGTGAAATCTACAACATAATACAATTATCCAGTATTTTACTGGAAAATAACCTCTACGCCTGTGACTTTTACGTCAAAGATCAGTTAGAGGGTGATTTTTGAAAAATAATGAATAAGAACAAAAATATAAAAATGACGTATTTTGCTGACGTTTGACGCTGAAAACGAATCTGTTTCCTTTCTCAAAGCGTATTATAAATGTTTTTGTGCTGTGTGTATTAAAAACACAGCTTTAAGAATATATTTGTTATAATGAGTATCCATAGATACTTACTGCTTACTGTTGAATATATCTAGTTGATAGTTTTATTTTAAACAATGTTGAGTTTGTTAAGTTCTTCTCTTAACATCGGCAGCCAGGTTGTGCAAACATCTACGGAACAATTCGACACGCATTTATACTCATTCAATAGTATTATAGCCGCTTCCTTAACTTTTCTCTTCTTGCTATCTGTCTCTTTTGTTAACATTTTTGCCGAGTTCCAGTTTCCCAGTTCGGTCTCCCAAGCGTGTTCGCAAATCTTCGATTTCTGAATCTCATTCTTCCTGATGTAACACCTGTGCTCATCCAATCTAACACTGAATGGTCTGGTTGACTCACCCACATAATGTTTATTACACTCACATGGAATAATATAAATGCAGTTTTTTGAATTTTGTTCATGATTTAGCGGTTTTGTTTTTGTTAAAATAGATCTCAATGTATTTCCCGTTTGGAATATCGTCCTAATATCAAATCTATTGTCCATACGGCTTAGCTTTTCAGATAATCCGTATACATAAGGAATTAAGGTTGTGTACCGTTGTTCAGGTTTTTGTCGTACATGATTATTATTTTCTATAAATGTCTACAGAGCAATTTTGCTGAATAGTGGAAGTTGTATAGATGTTGTTACAGTAATTCAAGATGCATTTGCAGAACAATTTTATAATTTTTTTGTATAAACATAGACGTAAAATTGCAGCTATTTGCAGAAAATAAAAGGCATTCATTTTTAAAAACTATCTCATTATCTCAAAAAATATAATAGCTGTTGAAAATCAAAATATTTCTCTCAATAATAAAACAAATCAATAAAACTTTTATTGAGGTAATTTCAATAATAGTTTAATTAACCTTTATTGTTGAAACGTGCGTTTTATGAAGTGCTCAACAATTAGTTCTAATCAGTCTTGAGACAACAGTTCCTCCGTTCTTCTAAATCAAAGGAAGTAACAGACTAGCTGTATTTTCTGTCTTGTAAAAATCAGATATAACAAAATTGGGAAATGATATCTAAGATATTTACGGAAACTGCATATATTTACAGTCTACGGCTTTTTTAGCCTCAACACAATCAAATCTTCAAAGACTTTTTCACATCTGATACAGAAAGGTTTGAAACATGCCAAAACGTAACCTGCCTTGTTCTCATTCGCTATTTTTCTAAATTTTATTTAGTATCTGTGCCCTATATGAAATTTAGAATGATTTTTCCTACAGGTGAGGTGGCAAAATTTTCTGGTACGAACTGACCATTAAATCCCGAAATACTGAACACTATATTCGAATAATACAATCGGCACGCATTTCGACAACTATCTTAGCATCATCTGGAGACAATTAATATTGTAACAGTTTTTTTTTATAATCACTTCCAGATCATGCCAACATGATAGATGAAACCATCGAGGATGGTATGTAGTTGTTTATAAAAACATTTTTTTCGTCGACGATTTTTAACATTTGCTCAATTTGATTCTCAAATTGTGTTCATGTTTCCTTAATATATTTCTAGGAGAAATATAATCTTTTAACAAGGATATGGAACGTATGAGCTACCCGCGTAAGTGTAATAATTTAATTATTCCACCTTTTATAAAACGTGTGGTATAACTTAAAACTCTATATAAAAATAATTTATTTGCCGGATTTAATATATAGATAGAGTTTCTTAAATCTTCTCGACTTTGTCCTCAACTTGTGAAAAGTTTGTGATAATAAAAAGTTATATGCCCTGAAATATTAGTTTTCTTTTCGGTAAGATTTTAATGTTGAATTTCGTGTTTTCATAGAGACTTTCTGACTTTAAAAGGCTTCCAAAGTCGAGAAACGCTTTTGGTTTTTTTCCTCGCTTTGTCCATATGCTACAAATAAAACTTTTAATATAAAGAAATTATACTTTTTAATATTGGCTTTTTGGAGAAACTCTTTGAAATGTCTTAATGTCGATTTTTATTTCAATATTAAAGAAGTCCGCATTTAAGAGAAATTTGAAATTTAATAAAGACTTTATGTTGCTTGCGTATTCTATTATGTAATATTGTTATATTTCTTTTAGGAGAACACGGAAATGTACCTGCTTTATCAGTTCTGTAAATGCATGAATTTCTCAAACGAGGATTAAATATTAGTTTTTCATTTGCAGTATTTTCATATTATCCTATAGTGTTTATTTTAACTTAACTTGTTTTGTTCAGTCAATTTAAACTTCCTATTTGTTTTATCTCTGTACACTTTAATGCATACTCTATGAAATATTAGTTTCTATATGAAATTTGTTCATTAAATTATTAATTAAAGCATTCAGACTTACAGTCCCTTGAGGTAAACCAGAAAACGACAAAAAGCCCAAAAGTCGTTTTCGAGGGCGGTGAACACGATATATTTTCCGACTTACCCTTCACCCTTTACCCGTAAACCAGAAAATCCTCCAAGGCTTGTCAGATCGCGTTTTTTTTCACAATTCGAATAAAATAAGTAAAGATTGACCCACCTCCGGGGGTTGAAGCTACCTCCACCAATAACGAAATGCTACGCCAACAACGAAAATCAGCTGGAAAACGAATGCGGGGAACACGATGGTGACAACATTTCCCTACCTACCCTTCAGCCACTACCCCTAAACCGAAAAAACTACCTCATTTTCCGGTGTTAGACTTGCAAGGCTTTTCGGATAGGATATTTTTATAGTCAATTCAAATAAAATAAGTAAACCTCGATCAGACGTGACCCAACCAACCAAGGAGTTCAAGCAGCCTTTACACGATTGAGAATATATGGATATTTTTGTTTCTTCATTGATTATATATGTAAAAATATTCTCGTTGTTATTCATTCAATGATCCATCATTGCGTCTGTTTCATTATATACTATTCCTATTCTTTACTAATAGATCTTTCGACGCTCATAATTATAATCACACTGTTCGTCCGAGTCGAATTATTAAAAACAAGAATATTTTTAAATATATAATTAATGAAAAAACAAAAATATGTATATATACCAATGACCCATCTCAATCAATTCCTTACAAACCACTGAAGGAAAAGTTCACTACGTGTGAAGGCTAGTTGAACCCCCAGGTTGATTGAATCTCGTCTGATCGAAGTTTACTTACTTTATTCGAATTGACGAGAAGGAATCCTGTCCAACAAGCCCCCGCAAGCCTAGCCCAGGAAAATCGAAAAAGGAGATTGTTTTTCCGGTTTGGAGATAGTGGGTGAACGGTAGACCGGAAAATATTATCACCATCGTGTTCTCCGCCTTCGAAAACAGAGGTATTTCCAGCTGATTTTCGTTGTTTTCGTAGAATTTTGTTATTGGGGGTGAGTTGGGTCACTTGTGGTCAATATTTATTATTTTATTCGAATTGACGAAAAGAAAACGCGATCGGAGAAACCTAGCACCGGAAAAAGAAAAACGAAAAAAGGGGGGGTCTTCCGGTTCAGGGGTAGTGGGTGAAGGGTAAGTCGGAAATATTGTCATCATTGTGTTCCCTGCCCTCTAAAACGGGGTCTGAGTAGATGTTTTGCAGTGGTCACATTAGGTATATAAAATATTTACTTCTATATTCTTTGTATTGGTCGTAGAAGTCATGTAGTATTTAAGTCTAAAAATAAATAATAAAATATAAATATTGACGAGCACAGATCCATCTTGACTCTACTTGTATCTCGGTATTAGGCAACGAGTTAGGCAACGTTAATTGCGGTTGGTACTTGCAGAGGCTTGTATATCAGTATATAAGCAGCAGCTATGCAATTTAAGGCTAGTATCGCATAGTGGATCTACCGTCTATCCGAGGGGACAACCACCTTCTCTGCTCTGTTTAAGCCACGCCCCTCAACAAAATATAGCCTAGTTTGTATTATTAAAAGCTTTTCTTCCTGTTTTCTTATTCACAAAGTATTGACAGTTTTTGCGATTCCCGCATTATTCCGGTAGTCTCCCTTTGCTGTATAACACAAATATCATCCCGTGATTTGTTGGAGTTACAGAGTCTAAAGCGTAACCGCTAGACCATCATTCACTACTTTTGATCGCACCAGTGGAATATAATGGGTTTAGGTCTTTACTTTTGTTATAAGGAATCACATTTCGATGGTTGGATCTTTTGCTGTTATGAAATGTATATTAGTAAAATATATAAATTAATGATGTGAATTAACTTTTCATGAGATATTTTATTGGATTACAAAACATAAAAATTAAAAGCAGAATTTAAAAAATTTAAGTAATTAATAATTAATAATAATAATAATAATAATAATAATTGATTTTATTGATAGACTGAAAACAACAATTAACAAAATTTAATAAATTAATTCTATCAAAAGGCAGAGTTCGCTATTCCTCAGGGTATGAGGAACTGCGCTCTTCCACTCTCTTATTTACTGCTCGATTTTTTTTAAAAAAAGGCTAGAGTTCTTCCTATAGCTAATACGAACTTACTTTCTAAATTTGAATACAATCGGACTTATCTTATCTCGCTCAAAAAAACATGACGGGCGAGTTAGCAGACGGACATTTTGAAAGTTGTTCAGAATTCGAGCACCAACAAAATGTAAGAAATTTTATTTATCTACGAACGATATTTACGGTTTAAGAAATGTACCGATCAAATGCAATATATATTTCGTTTTTATGTATGTGAACAGTATAATTAGATTAATAGCAACTAGTAGCAAATGAAAGCAATTTTACTACATTGTAGTTTAAATAAGACATATTCACTATTTGTATTAGCTTGATGCTTATTAAATATTATAACGAATTCTTCAGAGTATCTAGTTTTAACGAGTATCATCAATAGAAGAAATAAGAGAATATGCATGTAATAATTGTCAAATGCGTCTAAATGTATTTTTTTAATATTATCATATCACGTACTACGATTCTTGTCATACCAAGAATCCAGAATAAAGGTCTTTACTTTTGTTATAATTACATTAAATGAATTTAAACCCTTTATCTGGAAACAGCCAGTTCAGATTCGACTCGAAGGACCAAAAATAATGCATGTAATTCATTTTGCTTTTTCATCAAGTTATTTGAGTTATAAGAAATGAAATTAAGAACAAGGAAAAGAAATCAATTGGAAGGAACTAACACTAACGTTTTGTATTCCATAAGTAAGCGCGCTTGATACAGTTGCATAGTGGTAAAAGAAACACTTTTTGTTAAGCAGTAAGAGACAGTAAAAAGCGGTATAAACAACATTAGTTAAACACGCAGTGTACCGCACAAATGATATGTTTAGTCGATTATGTATTATTACCTTATTGAGGGAAGTCGTGATATGAAAAGTGGCTTCCTCTTCCACTCAGTGCTGCCACCTCCTGTAGTGAATACAGAAGATATATAAATATAAAATGATGTATATAGTATATAATATTACGAACCATGATCTGTAATGATATTTTTTAAGTCGAGAATGCAGTTTGAAAAACCGAGGCTATTAGCTATGGCCTAGAACTTAACAAGAGAAAGTTTAATTGATAAACAATTCGTTGAAAGTCAAGTTCGATTTCCAACGAACTGAGACACTATTTGAAGTTTTTTGGGCGAAAATTGTTAAGAATGGTTGAGACAGATATAGAAGAAGCTGCAAGTGTACCGAAAATAATATCTTCAATTTTGTGTATTTGGACAATGTTTAATTTTAACCATAGATATTTCATCTAAAATATATGTTCAACACGGTGGACAAATAAATTGGTACGCAATTTTCACTTACCGCCCATGGGCTGCAAGTGAATGTTACAGTCATTAATAAATAAATTATAAGTTAATTTTTTTCAATGTAGTGGCCATGTTAGACGTATTACAACTTAAACGTCGAAAAATTATTAACTAACACCGATTTTGATGTGATCTTCTTTTAATGTGTTCTAAATGACATTTATAGAAATCTTTTGCCTCATTAATTGCTTAAAAAAATTATTATAAATAAAATGAACAAAATGTTAAAAATGAGACAAAAAAGTGTTTCTTAATTATTGATGCAATTTTTGGTAACTTATCGTTAAAAACCGCTGCCCAAGGAATCACTACTTCCATATACAGATTTTCTATCCAAGTCACTCACAACGAAAAAATTTTGTATGTGGAAATAATTGTTTATGGAATTTTAATAATATAATATTAGAAATTCTCTCCAAAAACCCATAAAATGATACCCCATATCGGTAGTGCGGTGGGAGTGGTCATAGGGGGGTGCGAGGGGCCAACCGCGCCCAAAATTTTGTACACCAGATTTCCTCTTTGACGAAGATTACACAGATTTCCTCGGACTTCCTCAAGACTTCCTGAGATTTCCTCGGATTTCCTGGGACTTCCTTCAGATTTCCTAAGACTTCCTGGGACTTCCTGGGACTTCCCCGGACTTCCTCGGACTTCCTGGGACTTCCTCGGACTTCCTGGGACTTCCTCGGATTTCCTCCAGATTTCCTCGGATTTCCTGGAATTTCCTTAGATTTCCTTGATATTCCCAGATTTCTTCTGAAGTTCCATTTTTCGATTTACTTCCACGTCCAGTGGAAGTATAGTAACGACAAAAAATTTTTTTAAAATTTTTATTGTTCAAATAGGCTTAGAATGTCATGAAACGTCGAGATTTTAAGCTTGAGTGAAAAAAATTCTGTCGGTCTGTCTGTCTGTCGGTCTTCTGTAACATTTTTTGTGCGCACGTTTACTCTGGAACCGTTTAAGATATTGACTTGAAATTTACTACACATATGTATTTTAACGAGATCTGAAACTAGATTATATTTTCATCTTGTTCCGTCGAAGGGTTGGGGGGTAAATTGGGGTAAATGGGGATAAATAGGTAAATGAAGCAGGTAAGAGTCCATAAAATTGGTATTTAGTATATACAGTGTGTCCAACTAAGTCTGCACCATATGGGAAACTTTTTTATTATCGGTTTTATGAAAAAAAGTTATTCTTGATAAAAAGTTTTGCATGGCCTAAAACCCAAAATGAAATAATCAGATATCAATTTCTTGCAGTGGTATACGGGGTTTGTCGAAAAATGTAAATTTTGCTCAAGAGTAAAGTACCTTTATTTATTACAATATCGACAATCGTTATTAAGAAAAGTTGATCCTAATTGAAAATTACGGTCAGATATCCAATATTATCCATCTACCATGAAAAAACGATTTTTAATAATTTTTGGATATAATATCTATTTTTTCATGGCAGATGGATAATACTGGATATCTGACCGAAGTTTTCAATTAGGATCAACTTTTCTTAATATCGACAATCGTTATTAAGAAAAGTTGATCGGTCAGATATCCAGTATTATCCATCTGCCATGAAAAAATAGATATTATACCCAAAAATTATTAAAAATCGTTTTTTCATGGTAGATGGATAATATTGGATATCTGACCGTAGTTTTCAATTAGGATCAACTTTTCTTAATAACGATTGTCGATATTGTAATAAATAAAGGTACTTTACTCTTGAGCAAAATTTACATTTTTCGACAAACCCCGTATACCACTGCAAAAAATTGATATCTGATTATTTCATTTTGGGTTTTAGGCCATGCAAAACTTTTTATTAAGAATAACTTTTTTTCATAAAACCAATAATAAAAAAGTTTCCCATATGGTGCCGACTTAGTTGGACACACTGTATAAGAGAAGCTAAGGTCTCAAAGAATTTTTGGCATTAGCCACCCCCATTACCACCCCACCACATTATTAAAGGGGATGAGAAAAGATTGTGATTTAGTGTGTGTATTGTGTACAAGAACCTAAAACCTCAAAATATTTTTTTACGTCATCCACCCCCCACTACCCCCTATCACCACCCCCACCCCACTACCGATGTGGGGTATCGTTTTATGGGTTTTTCGGGTGGAGGATTTAAAATATTATATTATTAAAGTTCCATAAACAAATATTTCCATATACAAAATTTTTTCATTGTGAGAGACTTGGATAGAAAATCTGGATGTGGAATTAGTGATTCCTTGGTCAGCGGTTTTTTATAATCAATTTTCTTAATGACATAATTAATTTTATTAGGTTTAAAAATTTCATAAATATATATTATAATTGAATATTTATAAAATTTACCTTTAAATTATTTAAAACTAATTTATAAAATATAAAAAAATATATTATTAACATAATTATATTTTTAACCTCATTTTTAACTTAATGATTATCAATTCAATAAATTTGATTGTTATCTCGATTATTATTATTATTACCACCAATCGAACCGATCTCGGAACCGATTTGCTCTGGTTTATTTATTACTATCGAGTCGGTTTGTCAGGAAATTTTGCTCGAAACGTTGTTATAGTGAATATGGAACGTGTTGAATAGGTTGTTATAAGCCAGTATAGATATTTTTATGTTCTTGGCCGTTGATATCAAATTAACTTTATACGATCCTGAGATTTTCGAACTTTTTAAATGCAAATTACAAAATTACTGTGTCCCAATGTTTTGGTTTATTCACCGTTGTCAGAGAAATTAATTAATATTATTAATTTTTTTTTCCATTATTAATATTTTAGGTGTGTTTTGGTTGAGTGTTTTAATGCAACTAAAAAAACTAATAGACACCTCAAATGTAAACTAGTGGAAGCATTATACTCTTCGCCGATATATTGAGCTTTTTATATCATTGTTACACATTCTATAGGATACTCTCCGCAGTTTTCTTGTAGGTAAATAATGTCAGTTTTTCCTAAACTTTGTTGTGAACTCGGTTGTGAAAGAAAATATATATATAAAAAAAAACTGAAGAAAAAACATCCAACCTGTCTGGGATTCGAACACACGATCTTTATTGTAAGGCAAAACTTCAGACACTGTATCATCACACATTACTTCAAAAATGGAATGTCTGTAATATGTACCTTTCGAAAATCATATTTCAACGCATTATACCGGGTGCCACAGGCGAGTGCCCCCCCCCCCCCTCTATATTTCCTTTATTTTTTAACTACCTGTAAAAATTGATTTTTGGACACAAAAAACGGTATGAGACCATTTCCGGTTTACCCGGAAATTACCGTAACTTTCGATTTTTAAATGGAACAACCTGTATATATTTACTAGTGATGCAACGATTCTTACTTTTACGATTACGATTTCGATTACGATTATCATTAGTGATAATCGCCGATTACGAATACGATTACGATTATCTAGAAAACTTTGTTAAATTTTATAGTATAACAATAAAAAGCAATTGTTTTTATTAAAACTATTTTATTATTAATTACTAAAAGCAACCACTTGTTATATAAAGTCAGTTTACTATTGATGTTCTCAAATTAAGGGATTAAGTTAAATAATGTAAATTAAGATGCCCCACTTAAAAATCTTGGTAGATAAAATAAAACTGAATTGGAAATTATTACCACTCAAGCCAAGATTGTGCTAAAACCCACCTTCTTTAGAAAAAGACGACCCACTGGGTACTTAGGTGGGTTTTTGGTGGGTTTTTCTGGGTAATTGTGGTTTATACTGGGTTTTTATAAAAACAAATTTCCCGTCTAATTTCCCACCTTTCATTTCATCTGGACTGTGTTGGATATATTCTCACATTCTCAGTTATGAAAACCTAGTAAATATGTGCGTTTTTTTTTTTTAATTGCATAGTTGCATAGTTGTCCCACTTCCAGTGCCGCAGTAGAAATAATTTTTCCTACATTCGGCCATATTTGGAACAAACTAAGGAATAAGCTTGGAATGAAAAGGCGTCAAAACTAGTTAAGATTCAGACATTTAAATAAAACATAAATATCTTTTCAAAAGATATTTATCTTTTGCCTTTCACATTCCAGTTTGAGGAATTTTTTTAAAGTTTTTGTTATTTGTTTTATGTTTTTATTTGTCTCAAGTTTATTATTTACTTGTTTTATTGTTTACTAATATACTGACACGTTACATTTTTATTATTGTTTTGTTCAAGTATTTGTGAGGCAAAAATATAATTTCTTATATAATTGCTTTTTTTTTCCTGCAAAAAAAAAACGAAAATCAAACAAAAACCCAGATTGGTTTTTCTAAAATCAAAAACCCACAAAACCACCCATTTTTGTGCCAACCCTGGGCAAGCATGTAACCATATAAAACAAAAATCAATAATTAATTGTAGGATTGTTCGACCCAACCTATTTCTCCTAGCAGTGGCGGTCTGGTCAGGTCGGCCAGTCGGCAAATGCCGACTGGACCCTAGGGTCGCGTCTAATGAGGGGCCATGCTTATCAAAAAAAATTTGGTACGGGAAAATTTTTTTTTAGATTTCTCCTCTGCACGTTAAAAAAATTTTTTCCGGATTTCTCTCCTCCGGTCATCAAAAAAATTTTGGGACGAAAAAAAATTTTTTCGGATTTCTCCCCCCCCCCCCCCCTGCTCATTAGAAAAATTTTGGGACGAAAAAAATTTTCTTCAGATTTCTTCCCCCCGCTCATCAAAAAAATTTGGGACGACGTTTAGATACATGCGAAGCAAAAATATTCAAATCGCTGACGAACTGAGTTTGAATGATCGCTGACGAACTGAGTTTGAATGTTTATTGTAAAATGCCGACTAATCCCTAGACACCCAGACCGCCACTGTCTCCTAGTTGTTTGTATGACAACAAGCAGTGGAAAACAACTTCTCTGATGGAACACTGGAAGCCTTCAGTGCAAAATATTTATGTGCGATGGATTTTAAGCAAAGAAAGGTTGTATTTTTCTTTCCAGTGTCGAATCGTATCTTCCATATTAGACGACGCAGCGTAGAAATTAAAAACCACAAATCGTAAATAATCGTTTGCAATAATCGGCGATTAAGATTAATCGTAAAATGCTAATAATCGGCGATTACGGTTAATCTCAATCGTAATCGTTGCATCACTAATATTTACATATTTGTATTCAAGGCAACATTCTGAGTATACCATGAGATTTTCGCGAATTTTTAAGTCGATGTTCAGTTTTTTTAAGCGTGTTAAGACATTCTTCTAGAGTGCTTTGGAATACCAAATGTTGTTCTACGGCAGGTAAAATCCAAGGGAAAAATATAATATTTCCTTTAATTTCATTAATAACTATTTACGAAGCCTCCAAAATTGAACAAATCACTTTGTTATCGAAAACTTTTTTTTTCAACTGGGAAGATGTGGCTCATAGTGTTCAATAAAGTATAGAGTTTTTTCATCGATATCCATTTCAAATCTGTGCTATTTGTTTTTCTATTATATTAAATTTATTTAAAAATAAAAAATCACTTTCAAAATATTTTTTATTGATATATAGTAGATACAACGAATTGAAATTTTATAATTTGATAAATTGTAAATTACAAAATTTCAGTTCATTGTATTTCAGTTAATAATGAAAATATTTTCATAAACTCCAAAACCTATTGTTGTATTTTTATGAAAAGTAAAATGTATATGGCAAAAAAAAATAAATTTTCGCAAATATTTTTTCAAAGTTTTTTAGGGGTCGTTAGAGGAGTGCTTCTCTAGATGTTAGTTCACATATTTCATATGGGTCCTATGCGCCACAGACGAGAAAAAAATTATTAAAATTTTACCAGCCGCCACTGTCCACCAATGATAATATTTAAAGCCAAAAATATCTGAAATGAATGGCTCCCTAAAACAGAAATATTTCCAAGAAAGTCTATGCTCCAATGGCTGGATGGAGACATATTCCGTAACTACTTTGAAAAAAGTTTGATTTCTTCTCTTGGTGACAGTCGTCCAGTTCTAATAATCTATGATGGCCATAGCACTCATGTGACTACCAATATCATAGAACTTGCCATCAGGGAACAAATTACCATTTTAAAACTGCCCCCGCATACAAGCCATTTGTTACAGCCACTTGACTTGGCAGTATTTAAGCCTCTAAAGGATATGTGGGATGCTAAATTGGTATCCTGACAACGTAAGAATGCGAGGTATAAAGTTCCAAAGGTGCAGTTTTCTACTATGGTGGCAGAAACTTGCAGAGATTTGAAGATTGATGCAATTATTAGTGGCTTTAAGAAATCAGGTATGGTACCTTTCAATGATGAAGTAATTCCAGAAGATAAATTCGAACCTTCTGGTGCTGAAGTCATTACGTCACCGGAAGCTGTGGCCAGAATGTAAACAATAGAGAAAGAGAAAGCTTCAAAGAAGGAGGAAAAAGCTTTGAATAAGATGAAGAGAGATTCAAAGAAGAAGAGAACTTCAAAAAACCAAGACAGACTAAGAAACCCATGACGCCACCGGCTAGTTCATCAAATGATGAAGAAGAACTTTCTTACGTTGACACTGACGATGACATGGACGCTGAAAGCGATCTTAATGAAGTTGAAGATGAAAATCAAGAACAATCAAGCCCAGGAACATACATAGACAAATGGATAATTGTCAAATATAGGACCAAGAAAACAACACGACATTATGTAGGACAAGTATTGCTTCATTTAACTATTTAAGTATCAATATCTTACTGACTTTTATCATTTTCAGGTTACCAACAAATACCAAATTAATAACGATGAATGGACCGTAAAATTCACAAAACTTAATCACGGTAAACTTTTTTGGCCAGAATTGGAAGATGTAGATAATATAACTAACATAGATATTATTAAGGTTTTGCCTGATCTTCCTGGAGATGCTTGGACTTTCGACTTTGACTTCCATAAATTTAACATTAACTTAATCACATGAGAATATATTATGGACTTTATGTTTCTGTTATTTGAAATATAAATATAATATTTTCAGTTTATTGAGAATGTTTAATGAAATATTTTTTTAATGTTTTGAACTTTTCTCTCGATTCCTCGTACAATATAGTTTGTAACTTTTGAACAAATCAATTAATTTCAAATCTGCAAAGTGCAAAAAATAGTAAAAATTGTAATTAAAACGATCTTGCCTCCTATCAATTTCAGTAGATTTCATGATTCTTTAACAGTCAAATACGCACTTGCCCCTAAATTCGGGGTAAGTGCGCCCTCCTATCATTTATCAAGTGTGGTTGTAGTGCGTTGGCCGTTGATTAGGGTTTATTTATTTATAGATTTGTTCGCCCAATGTACCAACAAAGAAATACTCAAAATTTGAAAACTATATGATAAAACATAAATCCCACAATTGTCAACAAATAATGTCAACTGTCCAAAAACCGATGTGCACTTGCTCCACTTTACCTACCACTTATTTAATCCCTTCAAATTAGTCAAAATATCGCTGTTTTATGGAAAATATTTCCACAGTTATGAGACTTGTAAACAGTGAAGTATTTGGGTTGTCTGAACATGATTTTCACCCCCCGCACTTCTAAAAAAGAAGTATATACATATATATGAATTTTAGCGTTTTTTCGCCTTTTTATCTATTTTGAGAAAAAACTGTGCATTTTGGTCGAGATTTTGGTGAAAAATATCAAGAGAGTAAAGTTGTAGATCATAAAATTTTCTGTAAATTTTGTCTCTACTTTTATGAGCCAAAATTATGCATTTTTATGAAAAATTACATAAAAAAAATTATTATATTATTATTATTCTATACAGGAATAGAATGTACTTTTTTGCCAAAATTTAATTACGCATCTATAATAATAATTATTGTCATAATAATTATGCTGATCAATAATATTGCATTAGTTTTTCAACAAAGAAAAAATGCCTAATATGATTTCTCGAAAAATCGACCCTTCTTTTCTTAATAAAAATACACGCCACTGACTGAAATAAGTTTTGTTTTACTGAAAAAGAAATATTAAAGATCTTTAATACCGATCCAAATTTGGTTGAAATTGGCCAATAACTAAGTTACGAAGGTGTTTCCACTTGAAATGGGCCACACTGTAAATAAATATTAAAAATTTAAAGAAACTTAACATAAATACTAAAAGCAACTGGGGAACAACTAGACAAACAAAGAAACCTTATATAACATGTCTAAAGCCCATAGTTTTGGAGAGAACAAAAAATCACTGAAAGCAAGATTTCCTGAGATTTCCTCGGACTTCCTCGGATTTCCTTCAGATTTCCTAAGATTTCTTGGGATTTCCTCGGACTTCCCCGGACTTCCTCGGACTTCCTCGGACTTCCTCGAACTTCCTCGGACTTCCTCGAACTTCCTCGGACTTCCCCGAACTTCCTTGGGACTCCTCGGACTTCCCCGGACTTCCTTGGGACTTCCTTCTAGGTGTACACCAGATTTCCTTCGCGGTTGACCCCTCGGGGGGGTGGTAGTGGGGGTGGACGAAGTAAAAAAATATTTTGAGGTTTCTGGTTCTTGTACACACTCTAAATCACATTTTTTTTTTCATCCCCTTTAATAATGAGATGGGGGTGGTAATGGGGGTGGCTAATGTCAAAAATTTTTTTGAGACCTTAGCTTCTCTTGTATAATACTAAAGACCAATTTTATGGACTCTTACCTGCTTAATTTACGTATTTAGCCCAAAACCCCAATTTACCCTCCTTCGACGGAACAAGATGAAAATAATATAATCTAGTTCTAGATCTCGTTAAAGTACATATGTGTACCAAATTTCAAGTCAATATCTAAAACGGTTCTAAAGTAAACGTGCGCACAAAAAAGTTACAGACAGACCGACAGACAGACCGACAGACAGACCGACAGACAGACCGACAGACAGACCGACAGTCAGACAGAAAATTTTTTTTTCGCTCAAACTTAAAATATCGACATTCTAAGCCTATTTGAACAATAAAACTTTTTTAAATTTTTTTTGTCGTTACTATACTTCCACTGGATGTGGAAGTAAAAATAAATTTTCAAAAAAAAAAAATGAATAAAAAATGCTATATATAAATTATTATAAACGATTTAAAAATTTTGTTCGGCCTTGGTTAACTATTTTCCGAGGTATAAACCTAACGTGACACCACTAATGAACAAAATAATTAAGATTCAATGATATAGTTGAATCAATAGCTCTTTGAAATGACGTCACTAACACGAGAAGCAAGCAAAGACTATCGTTTGTATGTTGGCGTCTCACTTCTTACAATCGAACTGGCTGAAATGGACGTAAGGGTATGTGTCTTGCACAGTCTACGACCTACGTATGTTTATAATGCGCGTTAGATTTGGGACTAATGGTAAATCGTACGTGTAGATTACATATAAGCGCATAGGTTTCGTGTATCAATCGTCAGTGGCGCACATATTGTTTACTTTTCGTAACGCAATTAATTTATTTAACTCTTTATGCCTGGAAAACGTCTGATAGCTAGTTTAATATCGAATTTTATGTTAGAGAAAGAAAACAAGGCTCTACTGATTTCTGTCAGTGCTGTCCGAGAGGTAATTATGTAAATTTAATGTACATGTTTCTTATCAGTAGAATGCGGGCTTTCACGGCCATTGTCGAATGATATTTTATATTTCTTATTACTTATAAATAAATTATTTTAGCGAGTAGCTAATGCTTTGAAGATTAATCTACATACTGTGTCTAATATAAAAATACAAATGAAGAGAAATGAGTCACACAGCACTCCAGGCACTTCTCGACCTCGAAAAAAGCCTTGACAAGCGATTTAGACGAAGCAAGAAAATGTGAAGTTCGCAATACAATATATACGATGTATGAAGAAAGTAAGAAAACAAACATTTACCTGCTAAAATAAAATATATCCTACCAGCACGGTAGTTCAGTCGGCTAAGGCGTACTGTGTGGCGAATATGCTGGCTATCGTATTCTGGGTACGAGCCCCAGTCCCGGTACTGACAATGCCAGGGGTGTGGATGTATACCTGCGTTTTTTCAAATATGCATCCTCCTTCCGGACAGCCTTGGCTTTAGACTTGAGGGTTGTCTACTATATGTGATGTATTTTATAAATTTTTTTTCCAGAAAGACGTGTTACGTTAAAAACCTTGCAAAAAGAACTTCGTACTAAATATATAGTTGACATAAGCTATGGTAGTTTACGAACAGTTCTTCTGCATTTGGGATTTAAGTTTAAAAAAGAGACAACATAATTATTATTACAAGTAGAAGTTTAAACTGAGCATTTTATATAATTGTTACACATTCTATAGGATACTCTTCGCATTTTTCTTGTAAATAATATTAGTTTTTGGACATTCTAAATTTTGTGATACCAACTTTGTTGTGAAAAAAAAATATATGGAAAAAAAAATCACGATGTGAGGGATCGAACCCGGGACCCTTGGATTGCGAGACGAAACTCTTGCCGCTACACCACCATTTCTTATTACTAAAATTGTTAATGAGTGCAATATATACCATTAGAAAATTTATTGTGATTATTAGGAAACACACATTAGTAAAATGTATTAAAAAAAAATAGTGATAGGAAATAACATTTCGCAAGGTTTCCATTTATTACAAACCATAAAAAAATGTAAAAAATATTTTTTTTATTTTTAAATTACTAATAACTTTTTTATTTACCAATCTATTTTGTTGAAAAACAATAGGGTTCTTCCTCTAGCTAACACCAAGTTACTCTCCAAATTATTTCGGATTTTTCTTTCTTGAGTTATCGTGCTTACAAGAAACGTGACGGACGGACAGATGGACATTTTGAAAGTTGTTCAGAATTCGTTCACTAACATAACGATATAAAATTTTTTTCTCTACGAGCGATATTTACTGATTTAGAAATGTGCCGATCAAATACAATATACTCTTTGTTTTTGCGAAGAGTATAATAAGAGAACCTACATAAACTGATAACTACACATTAGTAGGTATGCTTTTAGAGGGCAGAATATTTACTAGTGAAATATTTTTGTCGAACTCCTCTATACGTTTCCTTAAATATATAAGGAATAAAAACCACACTGCAACCATCAGCTATTCTCCGGACTAATGCCCCACCGAGCGCTGAATTACGAATTACAAGCCTGGCCGTGTTAAGTGCAATAACTGTCCATTGCCACAAAACGCTAAAGTTTCGATTTCAATAGACACCAGCCGAAAGACTTATTCCTACTTAAGAAGCTCTCGTGCCAGCCACCCCATATCACTTGCAGACTGCAGTTTCGAGCTATTGGCTCTCGTCAGTGCAAGGTAGGTCTGAGATGGCTGAAACGAGGCATTTGTACATGACGAGATTTATAAAACCACGACATGCAGCAAAAATGGCAGGCTCCATCTAGCGGCTAATGTCCATTACAATCGAAACAGCAGTAGCCTCGACATGGGCATAGTTAGTAGGTATGCTTTTATAGGGCAGAATATTTACTAGTGAAATATTTTTGTCGAACTCCTCTATACGTTTCCTTAAATATATAAGGAATAAACGAGAGCTCCTTTAAGTAGGAATAAGTCTTTCGGCTGGTGTCTATTGAAATCGAAACTTTAGCGTTTTGTGGCAATAAACAGTTATTCCACTTAACGCGGCCAGGCTTGTAATTCGTAATTCAGCGCTCGGCGGGGCATTAGTCAGGAGAATACCTGTTGGTTGCAGTCTGGTTTTTATTCCTTATATATTTAAGGAAACGTATAGAGGAGTTCGACAAAAATATTTCACTAGTAAACTACACATTCCTTTGTCAATTGTTTGAGTCAATGCACTCTTTTGCATACAAAAATTTTGTGCAACAGTGAATTTTCATTGGCAAATTCAGAATGCTTATTTCTTACTGGAAAAATTCAAAAATATGAACTTTTCACGAAATTCATTTGCCAAATTCGATGGAGTACTCAGATTAGAAATGAGAACATCGATAATAAGGTTTCTTCATTTTCCACCCCGAGAAAAGACCCCAGTAGGCCGAGCTTTTATGTTTTATAAAATTAATGTATCACTTCTCAGAGATCTATGATTAAAAAAGAAACCGATGTAAATCGAAAAATAAACATTTCATGGGGGTGGTTCCAAGCAAAATGGGATACACTGTATATATGAACGAATAACCATTTTCAAAAATCAATATTTTATATATTGGATATCTCAAGTGTAAATGAGAGTATAACTAAAATTGAAATATTTTGAAAAGATAATACAAATGTATGTAAAGTTTTTATAACTTTTTAGATTTCACATGCTTGACTTTTTATATTTACTCATTAAACCTACTGACAATGCCCAATAGTATAGTCTAGTCCAATTTATCATTATTAATATTATTATTACTTATTATTATAATAATTTCCAGTACTCATCTTAATGAAAATTTGCAACGCCCATGATGCGAAATAATTGTCATCCTTCAATGAGTTAGTTCAGACAGAGAATGATGACGTCCGTTCAAAGATCCATTGATTCAACTATATCGAATATATACCCTAAAGTTTATTTATCTTTATTGTGTTTGAAATTGTAAAAAAGAAGGATAGGGCGAAATTTGTTGGCGTCTATTAAGTTTATATTTTTTTGGATCCATATCATTAATATTTTAACTGGTGTCAATTACATATTTCATTGATCTAAAGCATAAGATATTTCATCGCGACTTTGCAATTTAAATCTTTTGCTTCAGTTTGCAATTTCATTCCGTCTTTGTATTATTTCTCTTTCATAGAATACATTAATAAACTTTTCAGTATATCATATAAAAATCAGCAGACTGTTAAGGTATGGTTATTCAAACGACACTTCTAATTCTAGGTTACAGGTTCTATTGTTACGCTCCAGACGTCCTTGTCGCGGTGACAAACCGAATAACTTTCCTGATTAACACGCTAAATCACCACGTTGGATTTAATTGAGCGAACAAATAAAAAGAGAATTACATTAGCTCTTTTGACAATATAAATAGGGTAATAATTTTAATACTATTTTTCGCATTAATCGGTGACACCACTATTAGGAAAATGGAAACGACGAGATTTATCAAGTTTCTTTCTGACTATAATAAATTTGGAACAAAACGAATCAAAATATATCACGCGCTTTTTGCATTTTAGTTTTATTTGTTACCACGTTTTATATCTGCTGCCACGAATTACAAACGACGACATTTTGCACGTTTCCAAAATCGACAACTATTTTTTATTTCTCAACTGCACTTTTCATGGTTTAATATGTAGGTACCGTAAAACGGTGTAATTCGATAAGTCGAGGCAACTTGATGAACACGTGCATGAAGACGTATTTCATTGAGCCAACATCTAGCCGTAAGTGATGGAATCAAAATATTTGACGGTTATATATTTGATGGTGTGTAGAAATCCCAAGAACCGTAAACAGAGAGAGTATAGCCAGTTCCCTATGCTGCAAAGTTCGCCACTTGCCGGCAAAACTGTGACGTCACGGCGAGACCTATATCTGTTGTTTACGTTTCTGAAGGCATTGTCTCTTTTTGTTTAGTGGTGTGATTATTAAGTTTTGTCTACTTATTTACTGATTTCTCTTTGTCAATCTCAGTTGTACATCTTCGTGTGTGTTTTATACGTTTCTTTGAGTTATAAAAACATTCTTTATTAGTGAAATTGTGTGCAGAAACAGACACATACTATTGCTTGCACTGTTTTGGACCTTTATAGAATTTAAAAGACAATTATTATTGTTAGTGTCCTATGGTGATTTTATATATATTATAAAAGGTAAAAGAAGCTTAATTACTTCCACATCCGGTGGAAGTATAGTAACGACAAAAAAATTTTTAAAAATTTTTATTGTTCAAATAGGCTTAGAATGTCATGAAACGGCGAGATTTTAAGTTTGAGCGAAAAAAAAATTTCTGTCTGTCGGTCTGTCGGTCTGTAACTTTTTTTTGTGCGCACGTTTACTCTGGAACCGTTTGAGATATTCACTTGAAATTTGGTACACATATGTACTTTAACGAGATCTGGAACTAGATTATATTTTCATGTTGTTCCGACTAAGGGTGGGGGGGTAAATTGGGGTAAATTTGGGGTAAATGGGTAAATCAAGCAGGTAAGAGTTGATAAAATTGGTATTTAATATATACAAGAGAAGCTATGGTCTCAAAAAAATGTTTGGCATTAGCCACCCCCATTACCACCCCCACCTCCTTATTAAAGGGGATGAAAAAAAATTTGTGATTTAGTGTGTGTACAAGAACCAGAAACCTAAAAATATTTTTTTTACTTCATCCCGGTAAAGACATTGTATTTGACGTACATTTACATAATCAAAAAGAATATTGCAAAAAAATTTTAATTTGCGACTTTTTTACGCAAAAAATCAATTTTGCAACTTAAACAAATGTAAATATCTCAGTGGATTTTGCATAAAATTTATTGCAACTAACGGCATTTTAATTGACATAAAAAAACACGAATTCAAAAAAAAAAAAATTTTGCTCCGATGCTTTGGAGCCGAGATATGAAGATTTCACGTTTTTTTGTGATTACGGCGAAATTTGAAAATATTTTTACTTGAAAATTTAACCGAATATACCTCAGAGTGTGTGTTATCACTTACATAAAGTACCATTCTATATATCTAGATGGGCCATGGAAAAAAAATCGAGAAAATTACATCCTTGGCGCTCGCGCTCACACTAGAAGCCAGATCCCCCTCCCCCTTTACTGCTAGTGGCGTACTTGGACAGTTTTACCGCGGCGGCAGCTTAATTTCTCTTTTTCTTGGCTTCAGGAGTGGCTAGATGGACTTTTTTTTTAATTCAACTTATTTTTTTTTTCTCAGCTTTCCGATTATTCGATTATTTTTCAATCATTCAATTACGTTGCTTCATAAAATAAATATGTAAAGATTACATACAATTTATTTGATAAGACATTGATGAGTGACTAGTTTTTACTCTTATTGTGGATAAAAAAGGTATACATTTTGTATTTAAAAATTAATTTATTGAATGTACAAACTAAAGCTTATTTTTCTGTCCTCGTTTTTTTTTTAGGGTGATTTCCTGTGTCGGACTCGCTGTCCGTTTCGTCTCGCATTTCTGCGTACAGACAATCATTGTCATCATCGTTATTATTTATACAAAGATTTCCAATAACTTCCTCATTTTCTTGCATTTCATTTAATTTAAACTGACAGACATCAATATTGATTTAATTTGTTTTAAACAGCGAAATAAACATCTAATTCATAACATAACAATAATGCGTGATTGCTTAAATTATAGAATGTTTGTAAAATTGTAAAAAAACGCTGCCTAAGGAATCACTACTTCCACATCCAGATTTTCTATCTAAGTCTCTCACAACGAAAAAAAAAACCAATAAAACGATATGTCACATCGGTAGTGGGGGTAGGAACGGTGGTAGTGGGGGTGGATGAATTAGAAAACAAAATTGAGGCCATTGCTTCTTATATACACACTAAATCACAATATTATTTAATAATAGGGTGGGGGTGGTAACGGGGGTGGCTAATACCAAAACATTTTTTGGGACCTTAGCTTCTCTTATTTATACTAAATACCAATTTTATGGACTCTTACTTGCTTAATTTACCCATTTACACCCATTTCCCCCAACCCTTCAACGGAATAAGATCAAAATCTCGTTAAAATACATACATGTAGCAAATTTCAAGTCAATATATTAAACGGTTCCAGAGTAATCGTGCGCACAAAAAAGTTACAGACGGACCGACCGACAGAGCGACAGACTGTTTTGCTCAAACTTAAAATCTCGACATTTCATAACATTCTAAGCCTATTTAAAAAATAAAAATTTTTACAATTTTGTTTTTGCGTTACTATACTTCCACTGGATGTGGAAATAATTAAGTATAAGATGTTTGATGATAAACTACTGAAATTATTCTATCTATAATAATAAAATAATAAAGCCGCTGTATTACAAATTCTTTTTGCGGAGCAACGTAATTGCATAATTGAAAAATAATCGAATAATCGGAAAGCTGAGAAAAAAATAAGTTGAATTAAAAAAAAAAACGTTCATCTAGCCACTCTTGAAGCCGCGAAAAAGAGAAATAAAGCTGCCGCCGGGGTAAAACTGTCCAAGTACGCCATTAGCAGTGAAGGGGGAGGGGAATCTGGCGTCTAGCATGAACGCGAGCGTCAAGGATGCAATTTTCTCGATTTTTTTTCCATGGCCCATCTAGATATATAGACATGGCACTTTTTGTAAGTGATAATACACACTGAGGTATATTCAGTTAAATTTTTAAGTAAGAATATTTTCAAATTTCGCCGTAATCACAAAAAACGTGAAATCTTCATATCTCGGCTCCAAAGCATCGGAGCAAAAAATTTTTTTTCTTAAATTTGTGTTTTTTATGACAATTAAAATGCCGTTAGTTGCAATAAATTTTATTCAAAATCCACTGAGATATTTACATTTGTTTAAGTTGCAAAATTGATTTTTTGCGTAAAAAAGTCGCAAATTAAAATTTTTTTGAAATATTCTTTCTGATTATGTAAATGTACGTCAAATACAATGTTTCTGTCGAAACAGAACTGTAAAATATTAATATGATCTTTTAGTATAACAGTTTGAATTTTTTTTTTTATAAATTAATTGCAAAAAAAAATAATTAATGTTTTGCAACGGGAAAAAGTGCATTTCATTAAGGGTAAAAATATGTACTACTTCTCATAATATCGTTAACATGCAGATTTTATATTTGTCTCTACAGTACTTCAAAGTTCGAGGATCGAGAAATTCAATTTTTTTAGTTTCTTGTCATAAAATATTATTAACAATCAAAAACTTGTTCTTTGCATACACCTTCCTTATAAGGGAACCCGTAACGAAGATATTGACTGGTCGAACGTTTTTCTACGACCTTTAGAAGCAAAGATATAAGCAAACAAGTAAGTTGCAAAATTCATTTTGTTTACAAAAAGTTGAATAACAATTAAAGCCGCCATTTTGAGTGGTCAACACTATTTTTTTCGGATTCCTGAGGAAATTCTGTAGGGGGTAGGCTAATTTTTGGCTTGTTCCAAAACTTTCCGAGAAATCGTTATTTTTGAATCTAAAATCACCAGACTATAATGGCGGCACTGTGCGGACAGATTTGCTTGATCTGGCTATCCCTGGCGTTTGAGGTTCTTGTATAAATCCATTATGTGCTCAGGTAGTCGCGGTAAGCGCCTGTTGCTGCTGAAATAAATAGTGCAAAAAAGATGAGAAAAGGGTAGTTTTTTATGTTGTGAATACTTTTGACTGCGCAGATGGAAGCCAGAGTGTGCAAATATATTTTTCCGTAATATGTATTGTGTTGTTACGAATATGCTAACCCAACTTTTTACAAAGACCTTTTGGGAAGCTACGGCCGTATCTTATTTTTTTTTTTTGGTGCATATCAGAGGTAACTTGAAAAATGGTAAGAAAATATAAAAGACGTGTAGGCACTAAGAATTATCAGAACTACAGTCACGCCACACTACTGGAAACTGTGGAATGTTATAGAAGTGGGGCAGTTACTTTAACGGATGTGTCAGAAAAATTTGCAATTCCCATTGCCATGATTAGCAGAAAGTAAGAAGACTGCACCTAAAGGCATAAATAACTGTCAAGCAGATTTTCTCAGGCAATAAAGGAGCAACAGTAAGCCATTCCGTTGTTAATACTTTTTTTGACAATCTTACCAAGAACTTGCAGGATGTATTTTCCGATGAAATAATAATAATAATAATAATATCTTTATTGTCCGTTAGACCAAATTACAATGACGAGACAAACTCATTGTGCGTTGGAATGGTAAAAGGAAGAAAAAATAATGGATTCTTCCAAAACTGCCACATCCGTTATGTTTGAATATACGGCTTCAGGCCACTTTCACCACCAATATATAGTTTATAAGGCAGATAACCTATGATCAACGTGGACGGAACATGGTCCAGAGTGCAACCGTATGTAGTCAGGTTAGTTCGATTCAACAGTTTTTTCTGACTGGTTCCGGATCATAGTCTTAATATACTGTAAGTCACTCCCTCCAGGGCGAAAAGTGCTTGTAGATGATAACTTGATGAGCCACGTAACTCTAATTACACATTTAACACAGCCTTTGGATGTTTCCTGCTTCAAACCTCTCAAAGGGGCTTGAAGGAAAATTCTGCGTGAATGGAAGAAACATAATAAAGGAGCAATAAGAAAGGACCATTTTCCCCACCTTCTTAAGAACGCTTTAAATGATACAGAAATTAACAGAGTTAAAATTATCAAATCAGGATTTGAGGCAAAGCTAGCCTCTATCGCCTCTATCTCTAGAAACAAAATTATGAATAAACTCACACAGGATACAGTGGCAGAAAATGGAGCCGAAATGGCTGCCTCGCTAACGGAAATATTCGAAGCTAACATATTTGGCCGTGGAGAACCATCGAAAGCAGGAAAAAAATATAAAGTGGAATCTGGTAAAAGTATATCAGTAAATTATATTGTCGTACAAATAGAGGAAGAAGCATCCAGAAAAAAAGAACAAAAGAAAAGGAAAATTGACAAAGCAAAGAAAGCAAAAATAAAACTGAGACTGTCAAAAAAGGAAAACCAAAATTGAACGGGAACTTAAGCAGCTTGAACAGCGAGGAAGAATTTGTCCCCATGGATCCCATTTTTCAAAGTTATTATTTTTCTAACTAAAGCTTATAAAATTGCTTATTTCTGGATTTTGTTTAATTGTTTCTTACTTCTGACAGGTAAAGAAAAACATCAGCTCAAATAAAATGTTTCAATTCTACAAAATAAATAAATGGCATTGAATTGAGTGGCTTCTGGGCTTCTACGAATTCTCTTAAAAAACCGCTGACCAAGGAATCACTACATCCACATCCAGATTTCCTAACCAAGTCTCTTACAACGACAAAAATGTTGATACTATATTTGCATACCACTTTGTAAAAATAGTTGTTTATAGAACTTTATTAATATAATATTTGAAATTGTTTACCCCAAAAACAAAATGATATGCCACACAGTAGCGGATATAGGGGGAGGCTGATGCCAAAAAATTTTTGAGCCATTGGTTTTTGTACATGCTCTAAATCACAATTTTATTTTTTACCTCCTTTTTAAGAGGGGGGGGGGGGTGGGTGGTAATGCGGATGGTGGAGGGAGTTATGATGAAAACTGTATATAATAAAAACTGTATATGATTGTATTCTTTAGAGCAATGGGAAGTAACTGAAAACTATTTTAAACATTATACCATTCAGGACTTTTGAAATATTTATAATAAATCGAAAATAAACGCATATTTCCCTCTCACTCTGCAAAATCATATTCTTAAGCATGTGCATAATGTCCAAAAGTGTAATATTTTTCAATTCCAAAGGAGTTTTCTATAAAATTCAATTAAAATTTTTAGCGAAATTCTCAAGCATGTCAGACTTTCATCGAACATTACTTCCTTCATTAGATTAGTCAAATCCGATTATTTTCTAATAACTTTTAGTTTCAGCTTATTTATTCATTCATTCAGTATACTGTACCGTTTTATATCAATTGCATTCATGCACTACTACTATTTGAATGAAGCCATTAATGTGCTGAGTCAATAGTTTCAGAATACTGGTAAAGTTTTTTTTACAATGAAATGCACTTTCTATCCTTACTTATAATATTAAATTGAAACCAACATAAGCAGTACCGTACTTTTAAGGTAAGGTTTACATTCTTGATTTTGCTGTAATACGTTTCTTGTTTTTTACGTCTAAATTATTTGGATCATTGAGAGATCTATTAATGGATGTCAGTAAAAGTATTTTTATCAACAGGAATATTACGAATCATGAAAATAGCTACTAAAAAGTAAATAAACTTCAAGTGCGGCTAAAATTGTATTCTTTGGAAAGTGTGGCTACTTTATTTTACTTCAAATCGCAAGGTGTTAGACGAACTAATCTTAGTGATGCACTTTTGCAAATAGAAACCCGAAACCTCCTTTAATGAAAATAAAATTCTAATTTTCCCCTTGTCATCTAATTAATAGACACACTGTACTTTTGTCATAATGCGAAAGATGATCAGATTTCATAGAAGTAGGACTAGGTACCGTGAATGAGAATATACATGAAAGATACAAGGTTTGATTACTATCTCATTAATGCTTTCCTGTATAATAGTAACGTGTGTGCAGAATATGCAAACTTTGTTTTATGAAACCTTATAGGGTTGCTTTGAAGAATAATGAAGACTACATACACTAAATTCTCCACTTATATTCCTAGTTCAAATAAAAAATAGACACTATGGTGCCTTAAATCATGTTTTATACCGGACATCCCAAAAGTATGGGTCAATATTTCTGAAGCGTATAGGTTGAATCTATAAACACTAAAAGCACCTGGAACTTTTTTCTAGGATGCTCCCTTCGGAGCTATTTAACACTATTTGCCTTTAAGAATTTAATTTTGAAGAATATTCTTTGCTCACAATGTCCGACCTACTGTACCATTGTAAAATTTGGGCAGTATACTCACTTAGTAATTATCTGTGATTAGGGAATAGTATCTGGTCTAGTAATTCACTCATGGTATATGTTTAAGTTACAATTTAAGATTAAATACTGTGCCAGTAGGATTAGGAAGGCAAACCTTCAATACTGAAATCAGAATTGGAGGCAAACATATTACAACTACTTTTAGTTTTTATTTAACAGAAAAAATGGTAATGAAATTAATTATTTTTAAAAAAGTTACTAGAAGGAAGTAATAATACAATTCTTAAGACTGTTGAAATTTAAAACACGATACTGCATTTTAGGACACATAAGATAAATTAGAATTATAAAGGTATACTTTGGGTTAATAATCATTGCTCTATATAAGAATCATGTATTCGATGTAAAAAAAATATAGGTACTGGCTACTAATGTTAAAATATTATTAAGAACAAATATACAGTCAAACAATCCAGTTCTTAAGGAATTCATAGAATATTTCATAAACCTTCAAGAAATATTTGCATTTATGAAAACTATTTAAAAAACCGCTGCCCAAGGAATCACTACTTCCACATCCAGATTTTCTACCCAAGTCACTCACAACGAAAAAATTTTGTATGTGGAAATAATTGTTTATGGAACTTTAATAATATAATATTTGAAATCCTCTACCTCAAAAACCCATAAAACGATACCCCACAACGATAGTGGGGTGGGGGTGGATGAAGTAAAAAAATATTTTGAGGTTTCTGGTTCTTGTACATATACTAAATCACATTTTTTTTTTCATCCCCTTTAATAATGGGGTGGGGGTGGTAATGGGGGTGGCTAATGCCAACATTTTTTTGAGACATTAGCTTCTCTTGTATATATTAAATACCAATGTTATGGACTCTTACCTGCTGGATTTACCTATTTACCCCAAATTTACCCCAATTTACCCTTTGACGGATCAAGATGAAAATAATCTAGTTCTATATCTCGTTAAAGTACATATGTGTACCAAATTTCAAGTCAATATCTCAAACGGTTCCAGAGTAAACGTGCGCACAAAAAAAGTTACAGACACAGAAAAATTTTTTTCGCTCAAACTTAAAATCTCGACGTTTCATGACATTCTAAGCCTATTTGAAAAATAAAAATTAAAAAAAAGATTTTTGTCGTTACTATACTTCCACTGGATATGGAAGTAATTATATTAATTATTTAAATAATTAAACTTCTTAAACACATTTTTGAAAAATAGTTATTCTTGCTCGATGCCGATACATGGATCTGAGAATAACTGATTTTACTGATAAGACATCTTCGTCAAATTATAAAAGAATACTAATTTTACTTCCACGTCCAGTGGAAGTATAGTAACGACAAAAAAATTTTAAAAAATTTTTATTGTCCAAATAGGCTTAAAATGTCATGAAACGTCGAGATTTTAAGTTTGAGCGAAAAAAAATTTTCTGTCTGTCTGTCGGTCTGTCTGTCGGTCTGTCTGTCGGTCTGTCTGTCTGTCTGTAGCTTTTTTGTGCGCACGTTTACTCTGGAACCGTTTAAGATATTGACTTGAAATTTGGTACACGTATGTACTTTAACGAGATCTAGAACTAGATTATATTTTCATCTTGTTCCGTCGAAGGGTTGGGGTGTAAATTGCGGTAAATTTGGGGTAAATGGGTAAATCAAGCAGGTAAGAGTCCACGAAATTGGTATTTAGTATACACAAGAGAAGCTAAGGTCTAAAAAAAAAATTGGCATTAGCCACCCCCATTACCACCCCCACCCCCTTATTAAAGGGGATGAAAAAAAATTGTGATTAAGTGTATGTACAGGGACCAGAAACTTCAAAATATTTTTTTACTTCATCCACCCCCCACTACCACCCCCCCCTATCACCACCCCCACCCCACTACCGATGTGGGGTATCGTTTTATGGGTTTTTGGGGTAGAGGATTTCAAATATTATATTATTAAAGTTCCATAAACAATTATTTTCACATACAAAGTTTTTTCGTTGTGAGTGACTTGGATAGAGAATCTGGATGTGGAAGTAGTGATTCCTTGGGCAGCGGTTTTTATAGAATATAACGTCATTATATCTCGGAAACTTTGAGTTTAGAAAAAGATGATTTCAGTTTCTGTAATTTAATTCTATTTACTACATGGAATGTTAGACAGCCCGGAACTGTTGAATAGAGAATTTTTAATACCCGTGCCGTACATCGAACTAACAAGAGCCTGTTTGTATCTGCTGAAAATCACGCATCAAATTGGTTTCCATTGTTCCTTGATCCATATGTAAGTACTTTTATTCAATTCTGTTCTCTCTACATTTGTTTTTTTAATTCTTGTCGATGTAAAATGCATTGCTCTTTGTAATTTCCGTATATTAAACAAAATAAAAGATTTTTGCTGCTCAAAATAAACACTTAAATCAAATAGTAGCTAGCATAGAATCTGACTGAAAACTAACAAAATAAAACGTATTTTATAACAACTATTACTATACATATGTGGTGTATTTTATTAATAGTTTTTGGACATTTTAATATACTTGAATGCAGAAACTATGCTATGAATAATAATGCTTCTACTATCAACTTTAATTCCTTCAACCTTCAACCTCTTTGACTTAAAATAATATAATTATACAACTAATAGCCTAGAACGAATACTAGACTTAGTAATAAGAAAAAATAACTGTTCTGTTAATAGAGCCCCCGAAGTTATTCTCCCTGAAAATCCCTATCACCTTGCATTGATCGTTGAAGTTGATATTCCCAAATCAAGTACTAACAACTTTCTTTGTCAAACGATAACAAAATAAAATTGTAAAAGAACTAACTTTTATACTTGTATGCGGAAATTTTCCATACTGACTGGTCCATATTTGAACAATCTACTACTGTAGATGAATCACTTGACTTATTCTATACTAAACTGGATGAAATTTTCGAAAAACATACTCCTAGGACCAAGGTTACTAATAAATCATACCCACCATGGTTTAACGGAAAAATTATCTACAAAATAAAATTGAAAAATAAACATTTCAATAAATATAAAAAACAGATTCCGCTTACGAATTCGAGAAATTTAAACAACTGCGAGCACAAATTAAACATGAGGTTGACATTTGAAACATAAATTAAAATTAATCCCAAGAACTTTTGGTCTTTTCTCAATTAAAAAAATAATATCTCGCCTATACCATCCATCTTGTACTATCAAAATGAGGGAGTAAAAGATCTACAAACAATTGTTAATAGCTTCGCTAGTTATTTTGCCAAGTCATTCACACCATCCGCCAATCAAGAACAGAATGTTCAATCCAACAATAACAACTTATCGCTTACCCTAACAGAAATAACTGAAGAACAAGACTTAAACGCTACCAAAAAACTAAAAGCTAACATGACGATGGGACCTGACCTTACCCCAGCTTTTATAGTAAGAGATTGTGCAATAATATTTGCTAAACCCCTCATGCATATATTTAACTTGATACTACAGACATTCTAATTTCCGGATAAATGGAAATTATCACGAGTTTGTCCTATCTGTAAAAAAAGGTGATAAGAACGACTTGTTCAACTATAGACCAATCACTATTATTTGCAACTTTGTCAAAATCTTGGAAACTATTCTACACTTTGTTATCTATGACCATACATCTGGCATGATATCGCCCAACCAACACGGTTTTATGAGGGGCAGATCTACAGTAACCAACCTCGTTTGTATCACTCAATACTTAAATGAAAAACTTTATGTGTCTAGACAGGTTGATGTGATTTACACAGACTTCTCCAAGGCCTTCGATAGACTTAATCACGGTGTTCCACTATCAAAAATTGCCACATTAGGTTTATCAGTGGATCTAATAAACTTAATTAAAACTTACTTGCAAAATAGATACAAATATGTTCAACACCGTCCCTCGAATTCCTGCAGGAATTCGGTGCTCCCCAAGGGTCTATACTGGGTCCGCTCTATGCAGACGACTTAAAAATCGAAGACTGTGAGAGATTGCAAAATAATCTAAATAAACTTCATGACTGGTGCATTATCAATAAACTGCCACTTAATCCACAAAAGTGTAATACCTTGTCGTTTACCAGAAAGCATAACATATTTCTCTACGATTTTAATCTACAGGGTGTCATATTGCACACACCAGACTCTTTTAAAGACTTAGGAGTTCACTTTGATTCTAAACTTAATTTCACAAAACATGTTGAGTCAATAGTAGTTGGCGTCATTAAAACTATAGGATTTCTCACACGGAACTGAAAGGGGTTTGTGAACATTGACACTGCGCGCACCCTACATGTTACATTTGTAAGATCCCGCCTCGAGTACGCTTCAGTGGTTTGTAATCCAACGTAAAACGTTTATATCCTCCAACTCGAAAAAATACAACGTAGGTTTCTCAAATCGGCCAAGTATATAATTTACGGTTATTATCCACAAATCGGGTTCCTCCACGAAACACTGCTTAATCGCTTTAATGTTTGCGAACTGGACAAAAGGAGAGTAGCTGTCTCTGTAATATTTTTGTATAAAATAGTAAATAATCGCTTCGATTGTATCAGGCTCTCCGATCAAATCATTTACAAAGTACCTAGAATTTCCTCAAGAAATTGCAACCTTTTCCATCTTTCCACTGCCAAAACAAATATTCTTATGTCATCACCGCTATATCAAATGTACCTTAACCCCACAAACCTGGGAAGTCGACTTGATCACCAACCCATCGCAAATAAAGAATTATGTTTTTAGTTGAAACGATTGTTCATCCTAAAGACTGTCAAGTTTTCATTTTTTTTCTTGTTTTGTTTTTTTACCATGCCCACATATTACTCTGAAATAAGTTTATATACACCTACTGTATGTATAATTTTGTTTATATCTTTATATGTCTTTTTATTTTAATTTATTTGAAGTTGTAGTTGTTCTCTCTTTATCCTGTAATTGGGCCTTGTGCCTGTTGGATATCGTAATAAATAAATGAATAAAAAAAAATATCAAGTCTGCGTAAAGTTTTGAGGTGAGATCATGAAAATAATTCGAAATTTCAATATATAATATTTAAAATTCTCAATGTACCAAATCCTTGGGTCAATTTTATTAATTTCTATTCTATTGTACTACCTCTCTAGTCTTATATAACTATTTGAAGAAAAATGTGTTCGTAGACGATTTTCGCGATTTTTGAAATGTTTGTTCTTCAGAGAACATATTTACCGTGCTTTTGAATATTCCCAAACAGATTTCCTGAGTAGATTCCCTTTCCAATATTTTGAAGACCGGAAACACTGAGTTAATCGAAGTCTCATGACTCCGCAAGTTTAGAGAGAAGGATCGTTGATAATCTAAGGTAGTGCAACCTTGGTCTATTACTTGTCTATCGAGTTATATCTTATCTTGAACCCGCTGGGGAGTGGAAGAACGGGGCAGAACGCGGCTGGCGCCCTTATAAAAATAAATTGGTGTCGCGTCACACAGATGCACGGTAGTGAGTTCTTCTACATTCACTTTGTATATTTTTCATATTTTTCTTCCTTGACAGTTATGTTAATAGCACGAGAGCCCATGAATTAAATGACTTTAATTTTCGTAATCTACATACTCCGAAAATCCGGAGAAATCACGGAGGGTGACTTTTTAACGATTAGAATATTTTTCTTAGGTATGCGAAGGAAGTAAAAATAAGAAATTAATTTTAAGCAGATCTTTCAGAAAAGGGTGTCGCTGGCTACCGTACTATAAATAGCTTTAAAATTCCTTTAAGAAAAAATTGTAAAGCAGAGTTATCTCTTTAAAACGAGTACCTCAAAGATGTGTTTCACCGAAAATTAATAAGTTTAAACGAAGTGTCTTACTATATTTCATATTAGCAATGCCTATTAGTTAGAATTCATTTGATTAATATACTTTTACAGTACTGTTTCTTTAAAACTATACAACTTAACAAAGGAGGTCAACTTCACAAAAATAATTCCATTATATTCCAAAGGTCTTATTATAATGATGAATTTTCAAGATCATTTGGCACTACAAATACAAATTACTGAATCTCAAAACTTATTGTTCCGATGTCATAGCAGTGTGTCAGTCAATTGTTTCTGGCTATCTGGGTCTCCGAAATCTACTCATGAGGATAATACGAGAATAATAGAGATAGTACGAATAGTGCCAATTTCCATTTAAGCAAATTGTGTATTTAGTTTCAAGTACGTACATGCAAAATATGCTACTCAATTTCAGAATTGAACCATTGTTAATAGTATCTAGATACTAAATAAATACTAGTTTATTTTAAACAACGATCTTGCCAAATCAAGTTTCGGCAATTACTAGCTAGAGCGGCAAAATGGTGCATATAAAGTCAGTTATTGCTTCAGAAACTTACAGATATGCATAGAGGCTTATATTGTAATAAGAACTTTGAATTGAATATTGAATTTCATAATTATTTAGTTGTAATTAAAGTAACGTAAAAAAATAAGGTTTATGGAAACTGACACCAAGAATAGATAAATGAATATTTACCATATACAGAGTGTTTGAGCCACTTGTACTTCACCATGAAATCTATTTTTTAAATATCTAAAGAAATCATCAGATTT
Organism: Rutpela maculata; assembly: GCA_936432065.2. Lineage (NCBI taxonomy): Eukaryota > Metazoa > Arthropoda > Insecta > Coleoptera > Cerambycidae > Rutpela > Rutpela maculata. The sequence goes on along the minus strand of OW386285.2, from coordinate 35,632,779 downwards.
TCTTATACATTACAGCATACACAAATATTCCAATTTGAAAAACTGGATGGGAATTAAAATAGGGTCAGTTTTTTAGATATACAAGAATAATGTGACTGACTGACTGATTGATTGGCTCACTGACTGGCTCACTGACTGATCTATCAACGCACCCGCTGGGTCTAGAGTTTTGCACAGAGGTTCCTCGAATGACGTAGGCAATCACTAAGAAGGGATTTTTTTCGAAATTCGACCCCTGAGAGGATGAAAAAGAGGGCTGAAATTTTAGGCTTCAGGTTCAATGGGCGATACTAAATCTGCTATATATTTTTTTCTGCAAATAGGATTATTATGACAGTTGACACCTCATAAAGTAAGAAGATATACAGAGGCCTTTAAAATGACCAATGACTATGAATTCTGCTGTATTAGAAGTATTTTTGACAGTTGACAGCTGCCAAATTCTGTCATTCATTTATACTTTAATGATTTTTTTGAATTTTATTATTATTGATAATGATAATAAAACTGCAAGTTACCAAATAATGTTATCCTTGCAATATTACATTGTCCAGTGTCAAATGTAGCTATTGATTGACGTCAAATGCCCCGTTTGAGCGGTTTAAAAACCAGTATTGGCATTTGACAGTTATCAAAATAGCATACAAAATAACTTGCACAAGTGGAAGAAACAATATTAATAAGTACCATGTGCTAATATCAGGCAATATTCGATTACCGGATAGAGTCACTGACAGTTAAAAACTACCAATTTGACCATGTTCTCATCACTTTCGATAAATTTTAATGCCAGAATCGTGTCCAGAGACCAAAAATTAGTCGAAAAACATTATTTTTGCACTAATGTCAGGATGGACAAAAAGATATCTATTTTTTAACATTGTTCTTTGTTAGTTTGTTAGAGTCTCTTGAATAAAGAAGTATATCCATGGCCAAAATTTGAAAAAAAGTATCGAAATACGTGTATATTCAAGACATCTCTACGCTCGTCCCTACTTAATAACAATAATAAAAATAATAATGGTGGACGAGAATTGATGAATATCTTTCAACTCTGTAAAAGTCAAGAAACGAAGATGCGTGAGTACTTTTTTAACAACCTTTATCCGAAAATGAGAGAAATTGTAAACGCGAATAACTCATTCTCTAAATTTATCTAACCGAAATCTCCAAACTCCATCACCATCAAATGCCGACAGGATAGAATCCTGGAACACCAAATTACTTCATGGTAAATACCCCACACAACTTGCTTGCGCCACACCTGATAAACAATTCTCGGTTGGTTTCTTAGGGAGGGGATAACTGTATCCTGCAACAGAAAGTTTCATGGTCTCTACTCAGGACAAAGTAATATGGACAAGAATCAACGAAACCAGGCGAAATGGTGATTATCTCGGGCGCCATAATCAAGCGGCAAAGATCTTATACCGTCACTTAGCCCTGATTAAATACTAATTATAAACCCGGAGCCGCACTACAAATACTTACCCGATGCTGTCCTTGAATATCAAGAAGTTCTATTATATTAGGATCACACAGTGTTCACAGATAAAACTGTAGGCTTTAATCGTCCAGACCTACTTCTAATAGATAAAATGAAAAAAATGGCTATAATAATATATGTCGGCATCCCACTTACACACAATTTGATAAAAACTGAACTAGAAAAACGAGCAAAACACCAAAACCTCGCAATGGAAGTGAATAGCATATGGAAACTGCAAGAAGTCCAAACAGTTCCCATTATCATATCTGTGGAAGGAGTGACCACTATTCATCTGAAGAAGAACAGAGCATCACTAGGACTTTCAGTCGGGATAACAACTCTGATGCAAAAAACAGTGATATTACAGACTTGTTATATCGTCCCAAAATTCTTATCATTTTAGAATCTAATCATCAGGTAGATAGAATGAATTCTCTCACCTGTCCACAGAACCTAATCCTAATAACATCGAAAACCTAAGGGTTAGGTAAAATTTTTCCAGCATCAAGCTGAGAAGTGCGGTTAAATAATAATAATAATTATAATAATAACTGTCTTTATTATCTCCTTTGAATTTACATTTTAAGGTAGCAACTAAAATAAAAGGCGAAGTTGAGATTATACTACAGACTTATTCTTCCACTTAACCTAGTTAGTTAAACAAATCTAGTTGGTTTGTATTAGGAAGCGGTAATATTCAATAAGAAACATCATCTACTACTCAATATGTCAGAATCGGCTTTGTTTAGTTTTTAACTTTCTGTCAGTGTAATTAAATAGACGACGCAATTATTTGTCATATATAATTGCATGCATGTTTGTTACTTCATAACCCTTTTCACATATTTCCAATATTATACTTGGTCTGGAGGATATCGATCTGGGTAGTTTTACGTGAAACACTCTGTATAGCATTGCCAAGAAGCTCAACAGTTTTCCTGCTTAAAGAACTTGCTTCAGAAATAAACTACTATGATTCAGAAAAAAATTAACAATATTAAATTTTTCCATTTAAGGGTGGTCTCCAAACCGTTCATATAAGAGCAAGTATCGATACCATATAGAGACTAAAGAAGACACATTTTACTTCAAAAATCACCCATAGAAAATTGTCATTACATTGTGATTTTATTTCTAAGTTTTATGTATTTTTACCTCTATAATTACTTTACTACTTTTTTCCTATTAGATTTAATGTTATCCTTTTGAAAGTGTTACGGTACTTTAATTGCCCCGCAAAAGTCAAGTATTTGATTTTCTCAATTGGAGTAAATATATCTAATCTGTTAAATTTAAATATTCCGATCAACTTTGTCCCTTACAGGATTTTTTATTCGACCTAGAATGATGAAAGCAAAATAAAAAAATTATATTCATAACTCTTCAACTGTATATATGTAAATTAGATTTTTTGTTTCAGTGTCAATTGAAGATAGAGCACAGTCACAGGGCTGCTGTTTTGTATGTGGAGCAGTGGGCACGTTTACATTGCCGCTTCCAGACACGTCGCTGGTTCACACAGGCTCCGCTAGGTGCGTGATGTAGAGACAGGAATACACCGACGCTCCTCTGGGCCGACTTTACCTAAGGGACACATCCTTGTGAGCATAAATACGAACTACCAAGGATTCCAGTGCACTTTACAATTTGTACTACTTTATAGCGTTAAAGCAGATAACAAATATCTAGTTGTAGGGTACGCTCTGGAGGATTTGCAATATTTCCATGGAATTTCGCGTCCATGTATTACGGCCGCGTTTTATATTAAATGGCAACAGGTCTGTAAAAACATGTGATCTTATATTCCCATGTGGTTGAACATTTAGATATTTAGAGCTCTTCCTATCTCTGATATTTCAGTGAAATAAAATAATCCAGTGGCGGCTGGTGAAATTTCAATATTTTTTTTCTCGTCTATGGCGCATGGGACCCATACGAAATTTGGGAAATAACATCTAGAGAAGCACTTCTCTAATGACCCCTAAAAAATTTTGAAAAAGCAGTTTGCGAAAACATTTTTGAAAATTCGTTAGCCTCCCCTGGGTCTAGGAGCTCCTGTTTATTTTTATTTTTTTTTGTCATATGCAGTTGACTTTTCATAAAAATACAACAACAGATTTTGAAGTTTATGAAAATATTTTCATTACTAACTGAAATACAATGAACTGAAATTTTGGAATTTACAATTTAACAAATTACAATATTTTAATTCGTTGTATCTCAGTTAGAAATGAAAATATTTTCATAAACTCCAAAATCTGTTGTTGTATTTTTATGAAAAGTCAAATGCATATGACAAAAAAAACTAAAAATAAACAGGAGCTCCTAGATCCAGGGGAGGCTAACGAATTTTCAAAAATTTTTTCGCAAACTGCTTTTTCAAAATTTTTAGGGGTCATTAGAGAAGTGCTTCTCTAGATGTTATTTCCCAAATTTCGTATGGGTCCCATGCGCCATAGACGAGAAAAAAAATATTGAAATTTCACCAGCCGCCGCTGAATAATACCGTTCAAATTGTAGTTGCAGATTTTCAATTTAAGCATTATGAATACAATCTTTAATGAATATCTGTATTATATAAATAGCAGAATGTGAACGTCCACTTGTACTACAGTTTCTAGAGGTAAAATTTCGGAATAATCCCATATATAATGATAATGTTTCTTCAGGAGTTTCCATTGTAGTAAAAGGTATCATTTTCGGTTTCTATATGGTCCGGACACTTGCTCTTACCCTCAAGGGGTGAAAACCACCCCCAAAGTTAGATATTTAATATTTGAAAAACAATTACTCATTTACTTTGGAAACATAGAATGTATATGTTTTTAGAATCTGAAGTATGGTGGATTGATATTTTTGATTCATTCCAATACCTTTTTCTCATTCATGTAGTCCTACTTTAAAACTGTTGAATGAGCTATGGGAAAAGAAAGAAAAAGGTATGGTCGAGTAGATCTTCTCTTGATCCTGGCGCGTATAACGTTGAAGTGCTTTAGTTGATTCAGAGGACTAGAGGAAGCATTATACTACTCGCCGATGTACTGAGCTTTTTATATAATTGTTTTGTTACACATTCTATAGGATACTCTTCGCATTTTTCTTGTAAATAATGTTAGTTTTTGGACATTCTAAATTTTGTGATACCAACTTTGTTGTGAAAAAAAAATATATGAAAAAAAAAATCATGATGTGAGGGATCGAACCCGGGACCCTTGGATTGCGAGACGAATGAATGAATGAATAACAATTTATTAATAATTTTTATACATGTATGCGCCTCGCCGGAACTTGGTCAGGAGTCAGCCAGACAACTACGTCGCACAGCGTCGTGGTGATTGTAGGGCTGGGCGGAGCCGGTCCGGTTTGGCTTAACGACAGATGATATGTAGGTTAGTGCTCCTATCTACCGCAGGCAGACTTAAAAACTAAATTAGACATTAAAAATGTGTCCACAAGGACCTAAAACTAATTAAAAGAAAAACACTATAAAACTATCACTTTCTAGACGAAGCACTTATTTAATTTTGGTTGGCACGGGAAAACAGAACACAACGAAAAAACCCGTTCGAAGCAATTCCACCCTGGTGGTCTTCCTACCGCCAGGAAAATGTCGTGGAAATTTAAAAGATATGGTAAGAAATATTTTGGTTTTGAAAATTTATTGGTCAAGATAGAATTTAGAAACAAAAAGGACAAAATAACAAAAAGGATAAAAACAAATAGAACATATAAAGGGAATGGAGAAAGTTGATTATAGTTTTTAGTAAAGGTTAAAAGTGGGGAAATAAGAAGTTGTCGTATAGGAAAGTGTGGCTAGAGAGATTGCCGGAAGATAAGCAACGCCTGGTATGGTAAGGGGTGTCGAATATCGAAAAGGATAGCATTATGCTGTCTGATTCGGGTTATGTTGCGGGTTAGCGGACTATCGCCCAGTTTAAATTCGTAGAATTTTTGAGAAATTTCTTGGACGTAGTCCGCTAGTGGGGTTATGTCGTGGCAACGATCATATAAATCTTTGAGGGAGGTGTATCTGTCCGAACTAGAGATGACTCGCATAAATTTATGTTCGAGAACTCGAAGTTTTCTCATTGTCGTGGCCGGTATGCTGCACCACACCGGCGCCGCGTATGTGATGGCCGACCTGATCACCATCGTGTACAACAGTTTTTTATTTGTCCTGTTAAGTCCGCTACCCCTGGCCAGGAGCAGGTACAGACTCCTGGACATGAAGTAGACCTTGCGTACCGTCTCGTTCACGTGGGCGTTAAACGTCAGTCGTTTGTTTAAGTTCACCCCCAGATACTTCACGCACCGTTTGATTAGAATTTCTTGTCCTCCGATCGAAATTGGCGTTAAGATGCGGTTCTCTGTGAACCGGTGCGTGAAGAGAATCGACTCGGACTTCTCGGCGTTGATCCGAATCTTCCTCTTGTCGTAATACGCCGTGGCACGGGTCATGTGCGCTTTTAGTAGCATATTTGCCGCTTGTGCGTTGTGTGAATGCGAGACGAAATTCTTGCCACTACACCACCACTTCTTATTACTAAAATTGTTAATGAGGGTAATATATACCATTAGAAAATTTATTGTGATTATTGGGAAACACACATTAGTAAAATGTATTAAAAAAAAAATAGTGATAGGAAATAACATTCCGCAAGGTTTCTATTTATTACAAACTATAAAAAAAATGTAAAAAATATTTTTTTAAATTTTAAATTACTAATAACTTTTTTATTTTCCAATCTATTTTGTTAAAAACAATAGGTTCTTCCTCTAGCTAACGCTAAGTTACTCTCTAAATTTCAATACAATCGGATTTTTCTTTCTTGAGTTATCGTGCTTACAAGAAACGTGACGGACGGACAGACGGACGGACAGACGGAAGGACAGACGGACAGACGGACAGACGGACAGGCGGACATTTTGAAAGTTGTTCAGAATTCGTTCACTAACATAACGATATAAAAAAATTTTCTCTACGAGCGATATTTACTGATTTAGAAATGTGCCGATCAAATACAATATACTCTTCGTTTTTGCGAAGAGTATAATAAGGAAGGAGAAACATTCAAATACATTACAGAAATATCCAAATGTTTCATATGCAAAGTTAAAGAAGGAATATCTGATGGACCTCAATACGTACAAGAGATGAAATATTTTTGTAACAAAAATGAATGATTCAGAAAAATCAGCTTGGCTTAGTTTTAAAGAAGTTCCTAAAAATTTTCTTGGGAATTAAAAAAGTCATAACTACAGAGAAATTGTTGCTAATCTGGTGGAAAACTATCGTAAGCTAGGTTACAATACGAATCTGAAGCTCCACTTAGATCCTCATATTGATTACTTTCCTGAAAACCTTGGGGATTATAGTGAAGAACAGGGAGATTGATTCCATCAGGACATTATGCAAATGGAGCAGCGCTATCAAGGAAGATGGGATATAAATATGATGGCAGATTTTTGTTGGACGTTAAAACGAGAAGTAAAAAAAAGCGAAATCCGCTGCATAGAACTTTTGATAATGAAAGGGCTTGTTACTACAAAAACGAATAAAATCTTTAACCTTGTGATGTCCAAACTCTCTTAACGCTTTTAAAAACTTTAAAAGGAATCTTGAATTACTACTTTAAGTGTTAAGATGTGGTCGTTTGCATAGAACTTCTTTCATTTTTTTGAAAATATTGTAGATTTAAAGTTATTATTTTGGGGTTAGAAAATTCTGGTGATTTGTTGGGGGAAATCTGACATCAAGGTCGTATTCACCGTCTCAAATTACATGGGTATACAATATTTTCGATGTTTTCATAGGTATTTATTTTCTTTTTTACAATATTGTAGATTTTAAGCTATTTTTGAGGTTATTAAAATCTTAATAATTTTCTTGTGGAATTTCGACATTGATTTCATATTCAGCGCTTCAAAATTCATAGGAATACAATAATTTAGTCATTTGCATAAGTATTTTTTTTTCACAATATTGACGATATTAAGCGGTTTCTTCACTCAAAGAAAATGATAGGTAAATTCAACCAAAAAGAGCATATGAAATCGCGCCTATCTAGTTTCATAGTTAAATCAATCAGAAAAGAATAGTCATACAACTTTATTTGTTTTCGTAAACAAATAGGTAGTAGTTTAATAATCATATCTTCTTGTAACAAATTAAATAGTACAATGACATTTGTTTATGTTCACTAACCATTTTCAATTAGGTCTACAATTAAATAGTACAACGACTTTGTTTTTTGTTCACCAACTAATTTTTAGGTTGATCTACACTTTATTGTATGATGAAGTTTTTTTTTTGGTTAGCCAAAATCTCAGTATTGAGACTTCAGACCACCCAAACCAAAGATTAGATAGAGATCGTTTATAAGATCCATCCAAATATATCGATGATCCCTGAGAGAATTTGAACATTGCAATCATGTTATTAATTTTCTATAAATTCATAAGACTATAAGATTATGCATGATTGATTATTGTCAGTGATTTGCATGTGGCGTCATCTGGGAATAATTTCTGTAATAGACTACGTGGTAAGCAAGCAAATTTTATGGTAATTCTTTTAGAACTTCTAGAAGACGACAATAATATTGGTTTGTCTACCAAGTACAATAGTACAGCGAAATAATACTGGGTTAGAATTACAATTCGATAATAGTTAAAAATAAAATATACTATTATCTAGTTTAATTTGACAGAATTCAACAAAATAATAGTCAGACGAACAAAATAATAGTCTTATTCATCTATTTTTTAATTTAATGTTTGTTTTGTTGTACTACAACTTTTTATTAATTAAAAATAACAATCACCTCTTGTTTAAAAATACCATCAATATAGTTTGGTTTAACAAAATTAACGATATTGTTAGTTAACCATTTTTTTTTGTTGAATTTACCCATACTATTTCTTTGAGTGTTGAGGTTAGAAAATTCTGCTGATTTGCTGAGGAAATTTCGACATCGGATTCGTATTCAGCGGCCCAAAATACATGGAAATTCTCTATTTTGATCATTTGCACACCACCTTTTTTTGTGGCCGTGTTACTGGTTACTGGTTACAATAACAGAATTGATGACATTTTGTAAAAAGAAAAATTAAAATGCACATTGTTTCGATTATAACTTCTTTATATTTTTATTTTTATAATACAGAAACAAAGAAAAAAATCAATTAAATGATTGATTAATTATCTTTTATTCTGTTTCTTAGGAATTTTGATGAAAGTTTCACAGTTTGTAAGAATTCAACATTTAAAGTAGTACTTCATCCTTGTGCTTTAAAAGTGTTTACCTAACTAGCATATATAAGCGTGGCAAGATTGAGGAACCAATATACAGAAATTAGGTAATATCATATTAAATAAAAAAGCGTGTAAGTTGAGATTTGCATAATAGTATATCATCATATATCACCTGGTCAATTCTGCCAGGGGCCTTAAAAAAATCAATACAAATCACGTCTGCTTGAAATTCCTCATTAAGAGCATAATTTAAGAATTCTGTCATACAAAATAAGTTAGTAACAGTCGACCCACCATAAACAAAACCAGCCTCTGTGACCAAATCTTTGTAACGAGAAATTTTGACAATTAATTGGATGAAAGTTATAAATTTGGGACTGATCACTTTTCTTAAAAACCTGGAATTTTCTTAGATAATTTCCACTATGAGATGAAAATATTTAATTCAGGATTAAGGATAAATTTTGGAAGAGATGTAATGCCACTTAATATGTATGTAGAGGCTAGAATGAATGCACTTCCACACAGATCAATTAAAATATTTTTCGATAGGCAAGCGGCTATAAAACCACTTGGATACCACTGCAGAAATTTGGAAATTAAATAAAACTGCCAAAACCACTTGGCCAACAACAACAAAGTGGATCTGGTCTGGTTATAGATCACTCAGGGCTGATAGACAAATAGGCAACCGACCTTTAGTTGGAAAGGGTGTCGTAACTAGATTAATCGGGTCATAATTGGCTCTTGGCGTATCATCTAGCACTGCCAAGAGAGATATTGCTATCTGGTCTGAGAGGAAATTCTGCAGTATTGGCAAGAATCTACCAAGAATAGAGCATTTTAAGAGATATATCCTGAAGCACCCCGCACAAAACCAATGGAAAGGGTAAATCGATCAAATCGTTTCAAACTCCGGAAAAGGTAGTTCATATGATGCTGAACAAAACTCTCCTGGGCACAACTACAAAAAATGAACAGTTTCCGAAATAATGGGGGTGAAAAATCAAAAATCCTTCTGGACGCGAAAAGCTCGCTGGCGACAAGGGAATGCTTTAAAAGTCTTTATTGAGGCAAATAATGAATCCAAATACCTCCAAATAGATAGTGTAAGTTATCCATGTCGAGTTTTCTACTAGCCCGGTACTCTAACCCCTGAAAACCTGACTTCACTCCCCAAACCACCCTTGTATATAATTGCAAATAAAATAGATCGGTTTGTAGCAGATTATTCGTGACAATTCTCATGATTCCGACGTTTAATAAAGTTTATCCCGTCATATTGAGTAACTCACCCTCAAACAGTAAAAGCAGTCCTTAACTCACTCACCTTCAAACTACCCTATAACACGATGTTGATTGAGGTGATCTCATTGGTTAATGCCTATGGACTTTTAAGCCGTTGATTTTGAATTCGACGTCTGATGTCCAAGTATGTTACTTTTTCTTATTTGTGAACCACCTTTAACAACTATCGCACTCATATACTACCGTACTCGATAAAATTGAGATAAATAATTTAGTTTGGAGTCTGTTAATTCGATGTTTGTTACTGTGAATCTCCTTGCCGTTAATTACTGAGCTTTGAACCATGTTTATCAGACCTTACCACCCAAAGTACCACCGCGGATATTATAAACTCATTGAGTGAACTCTAATAAGTTTTTAATACTGACTAAATATAGTGAATATCTCAATAATGACTAAGAAGCCCGTTTATCAAAAAAGAATATCTACAGAGCACTGGTGGTTCACAAATAAGAAAAAATAACGTACTTGGACATCAGAATTCAAAATCAATGGCAATGATCACTAACCAATGAGGTCTCTTCAATTAATATCGTATTAGAAGGTAGTTTGAAGGTGAGAGAATTAAGCGCTGCTTTTACTGTTTGAGGGTGAGTTACTCAATAGGATGGGATAAACGTTATTAAACGCCGGATTCATAAGCATTGTCACGAATAACCTGCTACAAACCGATCCATTTTGTTTGCAATAGTGGTTTAGGGGATGAAGTCAGGTTTTCAGGGGTTGGTGTACCGGGCTGGTATAAAACTCGTCATGGATAACTTATACTATCTGTTTGGAGTTATTTCGATTAATTATTTGCCTCAATAAAGACTTGTAGAGCATTCATTTGTCGCCAGCGAGCTTTTCCCGTCCAGACTTATTTTCAACTTTTCACCCCCATTATTTCGGAAACTGTTCATTTTTGGGGGTTGTGCCCATGAGAGCCTCTATTCAGCATCATATGAACTACCTTTTCCCGAAGTTCGGACAGAGGCGTAACTAGACGTCATGGGGCCCCAAGGCAAAAAATTGTTGGGGGCCCCCTATATATTATTTTCTAATACCTAATCCTAATCCGAAAAATTTTTTTTTTCGTCCCAACATTTTTTGATGAGCGGAGCGAAGATTTGTAGAAAAAAAACCAGGCGCCGCACAGTGGGAAAAATAAGCCCTTTTTGGACAAAAGTCTGCCAAGAGTAGAGATTTCAATCAAATTAAATTTAAAAAAATGGCAAATACTCTTAAGACATTGTATTTTAGAGTAGTGCTGCGGCAAAGTGGCTTTGGATTAACCTAACCTAAAAATCGCAGATATTACTTCCACATCCAGTGGAAGTATAGAAACGACAAAAAAATTTTAAAATATTTTATTGTTCAAATAGGCTTAGAATGTCATGAAACGTCGAGATTTTAGGTTTGAGCAACAAAAATGTCTGTCGGTCTGTCTGTAACTTTTTTGTGCGCACGATTACTCCGTTTAAGATATCGACTTGAAATTTGGTACACATGTATTTTAACGAGATCTGAAACTAGGTTATATTTTCATCTTATTCCGTTGAATGGTTGTGGGGTAAATTGGGGTAAATGGGGGGTAAATAGGTAAATCAAGCAGGTAAGAGTCCATAAAATTGGTATATAGTATATACAAGAGAAGCTAATGTCTCAAAAAAAATTTTAGCATTAGCCACCCCCAATACTACCCCACCCTATTATAAAAGGGGGTGAAAAAATTATTTCATCGTAGATGATCATTCGAAAGCTTATTTTAAAGAGGAAGATTAAATGATGTATTTATTAGAAATAAATTTAAAATTTTTTTGAATCCTATACATAACCTCAAAATTTGCCAAAAAAGTCATTTTTTAAGTAACCTAAAATATTTAAAAATCCTGACATGATGGGCCAATTCTGAGGCCAGATTCGGATTTAGCGCGAAAAATTACTTCGGAAATTGGATAATGTTGGAAAATGAAGTAAAAGAAAATTGAGGCCTTTCTTGTACACTTACTAAATCACATTTTTTTTTCACCCCCTTTTATAATGGGGTGGGGGTAGTAATGGCTAATGCCAAAAATTTTTTTGAGACATTAGCTTCTCTTATATAAACTAAATACCAATTATATGGATTCTTACCTGCTTGATTTACCTATTTACCCATATTTACCACAATTTATTCCCCAACCCTTCAACAGAATAATATGAAAATATAATCTAGTTCCAGATCTCCTTAAAATACTTATGTGTACCAAATTTCAAGTCGACATCTTAGACGAGTATTTAGTATATATAAGAGAAGCTAATGTCTAAAAAAAAATTTTGGCATCAGCCACATCCATTACTACCCCCACCCTATTATAAAAGGGGGTGAAAAAAAAAATGTGATTTAGTATGTGTACAAGAACCAAAGGCCTCAATTTTTTTTTACTTCATTCAGTTTTAACCCTGACATTATCCAATTTCCGAAGTTATTTTTCGCGCTGAATCCGAATCTGGCCTCAGAATTGGCCCATCATGTCAGGATTTTGAAATATTTTAAGTTACTTAAAAAATGACTTTTTTGTCAAATTTTGAGGTTATGTATAGGATTCAAAAAAATGTTCAATTTATTTCTAATAAATACATCATTTAACCTTCCTCTTTAAAATAAGCTTTCGAATAGTCATCTACGATGAAATAATTTTGTTCACCCCCTTTTATAATGGGGTGGGGGTAGTATTGGGGGTGGCTAATGCTAAAAAATTTTTTGATACATTAGCTTCTCTTGTATATACTAAATACCAATTTTATGGACTTTTACCTGCTTGATTTACCTATTTACTCCCATTTACCCCAATTTACCCCACATTCATTCAACGGAATAAGATGAAAATAACCTAGTTCCAGATCTCGTTAAAATACATATGTGTACGAAATTTCAAGTCGATATCTTAAACGGTTCAAGAGTAATCGTGCGCACAAAAAAGTTACAGATAGACCGACAGACATTTTTTTTGCTCAAACCTAAAATCTCGACGTTTCATGACATTCTGAGCCTATTTGAAGGATACATTTTTTTATACATTTTTTGTCGTTTCTATACTTCCACTGGATGTGGAAGTAATATCTGCGATTTTTAGGTTAGGTTAATCCAAAGCTACTTTGCCGTAGCACTACTCTAAAGTACAATGTCTTAAGAGTATTTGCATTTTTTTAATTTAATTTGATTGAAATCTCTACTGTCGGCAGATTTTTGTCCAAAAAGGGCATATTGTTCCCACTGTGCGCCGGCTAGTCTCCCGGGGGGCCTTAATCTCCCGGGGCACTGGCCCCGGTTTGCCCTGCCTCTGAGTTTGAAGCTATTTTACCTATTTGCCCTTTCCATTGGTATTGTGTGGGGTCCTATAAGTTCTGAATTTTTAGAACGGCCTGTATAAATGTTAATTTATCTGTTGACTTTGTAATCAGATTTAAAAATTTGTAAGGTTCTGTGTCGATGTTGTTTTCAAAAATGTCATTCAGCGGACTTTTGATAAATGTGGCACATCAACTGCAATATTAAAATATTTATATAGTCGTATTGAAAAATCTACTGGAAGTGGGAATAATTACGAAAAAAAAACAATTTTGTCTGAAGTTGACGTCATTGATGCAAGGGAACAAATGAACACCTACTCGTCAACACCAACATGTTTCCGTTGTGAACACTACACATCCTTTGTAAACTGAATTAAAAAGAAATAATGTACCTTCCTATAATGAATATTTCTATAGTGCTATCGTTAACCAATTTAATTTAGTCTCTTTCATGTGAAAAATTGGATACTGCATCGGTAAAGTAGAAACTTTGAACTGCATTTAATAATTCTTGGAACTTCGCAATAAAGTATTGAATCCAATTGGAAGTAAATTGAATTCAAATTGATTTAGTCTACGTCGTGCCAATTATTCTATAAGTTAACCCCAATAAGGTAGACATTTCCAACACGGGATCTGGTTTATATTACCAGACAACTAAATAAAATGAATAGAAATTTTCTTTAAATGTTAATTTTGTCATCTTCTTAATTTCTGCCATGTCGCGCATTGGTTGGCGTCATTAAAAAATAATACTAACATATTTTGGTTTATTGATTTGGTAACTTGGCAACTTATTTAAACGTTCAGTTTGTATGTCCTGATATAATTAGTGATAATTAAAATAAATTTGGTACTCTGTCGTTTTGATGGCTTTTAGGGGAAGACAGAGAATTCCGAGGATGTAAGAGAGCTTCAAGACCTCTGTTGACCTGGTGAAAATGCCGACATATTGAAAAAGGGTATCGAACATTTGTAGACACCTGCACAGTCCGCACTTACCTGATGACATTTTCCATTTTTTAAAATTTTTTCATGGTGTATAAATTGATAATGACTATTTTTAACATAAAACTTACCAAAGATGCGAAAAAGGTTGTCAAATCCATTCATTTTTATCTTTCCCGCAGTATAAATCGCAAAATATTAATCCTCCAAGAAAAGTAAGACAATTTCAAGCTCGACAAAACTGTGTCTGTATTTTTTTGTAACTTTGATAGGAAGCAAGATATATAACAAAAAAAAAAACTCAACACTTTTTCAAGATGGTGGCGTTTCCTTTGGGACAACATAGGCCAGGTCAGAAACTACACACATTCAGGATAGATAATACTTTTAATTCTTTCTTTTTCAATTTTTCAATAAGGGGGCGAGCGTAGAGGCGACTTCAATGTGAATGTCAGTCGATATTCCGTTGAAGCAACGTCGAGCGCGGTTAGTTGGATGACCCATCTTGGGAAATACAACGTTCTCGTCCCACGTTCTAGCGGCTTGTGTATCAGTGTATACGCGGAAGCTACGTAATTTCAGACGAGGATTACGTAGTGGATATACCATCCTTCGGAGGGGATGTAAAGCAGGCGGTCCCTTGTCTATTAAATGTTAGGCAAGTAAAAGATCCCTACACTTCTTAAGGGAAGAGGTTCGGCAAAATTTCCAGGTAGGGGGTAGCTCGTCTCCTGGCGTCGGTGGCGTCCTGGTAGCGGAAATAGGCCGACGTTAAATGAATGGATAAAAAAAAATTTCGATACAGTAAAACATTTCTTTTACAAATTACAGTTGATCATAAGGGAACGCGACCTTCTAACTTTTGCTAATAAACATCAATATATCGAATGCAATTATTGGTTAGAAGCTGCACTAAGAGCTAGAGCTAATACGTCACATTGGGTGGACGAACTTCCTATTATATCATTGGCTTTTAGAGCGATCCCCAAAGACGATTGGCTATGTTCTTCAGCTGAACTCGTTTTTGGTCAAACCTTGCGATTACCCGGCGAATTTTTTACTAAGTCATATACTTGTGCGGAAATTCCTCTTTTTATTACTAAATTACGTACTTAGTTTGATAATTTAATTTTTCTACGATTGTGCTAAAAGTCAAATTTTCTAACTTCAAAATGACTGCAGAAAATATCACTTTGCCGCACGACGTGCGGCAAAGAATTTGCCACACTCCTTGATTACATCTTCACACACCGAAATAAAATAGTGTGTTTACCTTAAAGAATTTTATATTACTTACTGGTAATAACAATTAAATTCTATAAATGTACATTAATTACACATGAATTGCAATTACAAAGTCAAATTTTCTAACTTCAGATTGACTGCGGAAAATGTCACTTTAAATAAAATCTGACAGGCAGCAAATTTAAAATTTTGGAAAGACTTTAAAAAAGGGAAATAACTTCACGACCGTAGAAAAAATAGTATGTAACACACATGTGGCAAGCTTCATTGCAAAACTCGTATGATAGGAACACTCGCTGCGCTCGTGTTCCTACTTTCATACATCGTTTTGCAATGAAGCCCTTGCCACACTTGTATTACAATCTACTATTATACTTCTCATGTTCGTCAAGTTAATCACAAATTATTTATCAATCCAGATGTTTTGACTTGTGATTTTATTTTTGTTAGAAGAGAATGTTTAAAGCCATGTTTTTCTCCTCTGTACGACGGACCATTTAAAGTTTTGTTCCGTACAGATAAATTGGTCACTTTTATTAAAAGAACTAAACCTATAACTGTCAATAGAGTTAAACCAGCATATTTACTGACAGATGAATGTGATGTCACTACTACCTGTTAAACGAGTTCGTTTTGCCATTGCCGTTTTAACTTATTGACTGTTCTTTTTATTAGCGGGGGAGTACTATGGGAGCTTACTTGCTTGCTAATAAGTATCTCGACAAGATGCAGTAACCACAGATAAAAAGAAGAACATCAGATATATCAATATAACAAGAACAACGAAAAAATATTTATTTTTATGGAATGAATTATATTTAATTCTTATATGTTATCATTTTAACTACCAATATATATGTTTAAAATGAATTTATTATTTATTATAATAATTACCACAACGCAATTACTATAATAAACATAAGACATTCATATTCCTCACGTATCACAACCATGTATAACACTTTTTACTCATGTTTTAAGAGTGTGAGCTTTCCAAACATATAGGTAAAATTAATTTACAGCCAGTGCTAAATTAATTTAAACGGTAAGTTTCAAAGGAATGCATGCGCCTAAGACACAATGAATGGATAAAACATATTGATTTATATAATATTATGGTTTATAGAGAAGACAGTACGCGGCAAAGCGCGTGCAACTAATGCTATAAATTATGTTTCAGACTATAAAGCTACCACAATAAGTCAAATTTAAGTTTAGAGTACATAAGGTGAACGGTTCATTATCGCACTCTACGTAATAGCCCATAGAAGGCACCATATGGCCTGATATACGGCATACTTTAAAACGGAAAATACTCATACGCTTGAAATTAATTAAACCAAAGTTACATTGTATATCTCCAAGATTTATTGCGTCTCTCTGAATTTAACTCGTTTAAGCTTTCTGCACTTCCGGATTAAATTATAATTATTATCATATGCGTTGTAATGCTGTTTACCGTACATTCGGTCGTAAATATGTCAAAAATGTTTTTGTATTATTTTGGCAGAGGATTCAGTTTGCATTAACATTTTACACTAGTTGGTAGTGTCATATTAGAAAGAAAAACAAATTACATATCAAGGATAATCCAACACCATTCGTCCCTAAAGTTAGGGATTCTCCTAAGCTGAGAACGAACATGCAATGAATGTACATTGATCGTATTTACACAAGCGAATCGTAATGCCATAAAATATATATGTTGTGACTATTTTTATAGACAAACAACTTGAACTATTAAATATTTAACGCACGTAGGCTGTACATTAACGCTAAGAAGACGAAGTAGAGGCATGACATTGAACATCAGAATTTTGGACATCCACAACGGACCTATCGAAGTCCAACTAGATAGCATTACAATCACAGCATAGAAAGAGAGACTTCCTATGCTGTGTTACAACATCAGCAGGAATGAATATGCACACTGAAAATCTTATTAACTTTTTGATGTTTGCTGCTACCCGTTTTGAATCAGATCCATGATGACAATGGGCTCATCTAGTGATATTTAATTTACAATTTATTTTTGCATTTTCTTTAAGTACATATTTGAAACGTCCGACGCGACGGCGCGGATGATGTCACAGCACTCGCTCGACTGGTTTTATGAGTTATGCGGTTATAGCATGTCTGTTGTGCTTGCCGTATGAAACTATACGGGAGCAGGCGAGCGGTCGACCGCTGAAGTGATTTCACGTCACACTGCGTTTTCGCGTGCTCTATTTTCAATATTTATTTTGAAGAAGAAGCAGATGAAAAAAAATCTAATATTTTGCAAATTTACTAACTACAAGGTGTACTTTCGAAACATGAATTTTAAAAAAATGCTAAATGAACCCATTGCGGTATGGTGGTGCGTGTATACGACATTTTCAAAGTCAATATTCTACTTTCATAGTATTACGAAAACTGTACCATCACTTTAGAAATGTATTATTGGTTGCCTAGTAATGATTTATGCAATTATACACATGCATTTCAGATTGTGCCAACTGGTCTTTAGATTTTCTGAGAGGTTATGCAAGCAACTTTGCTATCCACTGCCAATTTTGCTATTTTTTCAAAGTATATGCTGCATTTTGTTATTGTGTCCATAACGGAAGATTAACAGAGTGTAGTGAAGTGGGCAGAATAGTTGATAAGTAGAAATAGTTTGTTTTTGAGGTGTTTACCACTAAAAGTAAACTGGTACGTTATAAAGAGGTTCCAATATGTCAAGCGGTACACGTCACTCTTAAACTGGCGTCACAGTTTTACTTTGTGTACATGATGTCAAAGTTATTACATATAATCTTTAATTATAATATTCATAATAATATTAATATTTAAATACACACCAACTAAAATTACAAAACTTTGATTAATTGAACAAACAAATAACATCAATTAAACGTACAATAAAATTATATACAATGTCGAGTTATTCGAAACCACGTTTGGTAATATAACATGTAAACATAGTTGCAGCGCCAATACCAACTTAAGTGCTCCGTGTCTTCAAACGGAATTTGCACGCTGATATAATTTAAAGTCGGTTCTTGATGGCGTCAGAATATCACTAGTGATGACGTGCACCTCTTGATATATTGGAATTACTTTATATATCACTGCGACGTTTGAGACTGTGAAACACGTTGGTATCTTTTTTTAATGAAATGGATGATTTGCCGTTCAAATTAAAAGGCTGAACACCTGAAGAGTTTTTTACTACATTCGAAAATATTCCTTCTGATCCAGTCAATCATCGATAGTGATGGTGTTTTAGATGATATAAATAATATTGACTTGGCAAATACTGTTTTAGAAGATACCGTAGGGCTGAGTGATGATGAAAATAATATAAAAATGATGTGTCACGTGATACTTTCAATTGCGATGACCATGAAATGGATCTATCCCTGAGTAGCTTGCGCTATTAGATCTAATTAAAAAAATAAAGAGGAACTGAGCCAACATGTCAATATATCATCACCTCCTGGTTTCAGTCACACTGCTGGTGCAACAGATATTAAATAATTTAGAAATTCTTCGCATTATAATTTTTTCAGTCCTTTAATTGACAATGACACTATAGAAAATTTAGTTTTTCAAAAAATATGTATGCAACCCAAACATACCAGGAGTCTGGAAATGACTTGAATCAACTAGCCCAGTTAAGATGAGGATGTTTCTGGAAATTATTCTATCAATGGGACTTAAGTCTCTTCCAAGTTATAAAGATTATTAGAGTTTCAGACCTAACGTACATGATGCAGATATTAGCAAATTAATGATGGTAGATGAGTTCAGTTGGTTCCTGGGTCATATTCATTTAAATGATAATCTGTTGCCTCATAGGAATTTTCCCAATTATGATAAATTATACAAAATTCCTCCATTTCTTGAGAAAGTCTCTAAAATGTATGGATCCAGATAAATTTCTCGCAATAGACGAATCCATAATTAGATTCAAGGGAAGATATTCTATAAAACAATACTTACCAAAAAAACCATAAAAGGGGATATAAAATCTGGCCATTGGCAGGCACATCTAAGTATCTATATAGATTTCAAATTGTCACCGGTAAAGTTAATCGTATTCAGAAGAACTTGAGTGGGCGGGTTTTAAAACATTTAATACAAGATCTTTATAACAAAATTCACTGGTTGTTTTTCGACAATTTCTACAGTTCTTCTTCAAATCAGTTGCAATTGAAATTGAAAGAGAAAGGCATTCATGCGTGCGGAACCGTCAATTATACTATAAAAAATATTCCTTGATGAAAGACGATAAATTGTTAAAAAGGGGTGTAATTTGACTGGAAAACAGGTAACTCAAATTTAGCAATGTTTAAATGCGCGGTCAGTGCATTTACTGTCCAGCTTTTACGATCCACGTAACGTTAACAACTGTGAACTGATGAATAAAATACGGAGGTTTTGCTGAGGTTAAGTGTCCAAGAGTTCTTGTCAATTACAATACCTATATGACTTTCGTCGATAAATTTGACCAATTTAGGTCATCTTACGAAATCAATCGCAAGAGCCATAAATGGTGACATCGAATTTTTTTTTTTACTCTTTGGACAATTCGTTATGTGGCGTTATGTAGTAAAAAGGTAATTATTCATAAAGAATTACACAGACAAGTGATAGATGGTTTACTTGCGGAGAGATTGGTATTTTTGAAACAAATAACAAGAAATCTATTAGTAACAAACATAAGCCATCGGTGAGTGCTCAAAATCAGGCTTCAAAATTCTACCTATCAACCAGTTTGCGGAGCAAGAAGATGATATCCAAAATACAGTACTAAAACCTCCCAAATTCACACAAAATCGCATTTGTATGTAACGTACCCTTGTGTTAGACAAAAAGTTGTCTCCAAAACTTTCATTCTAAAAGGTAATAATAGTTCTTAAATTTCAAATTAAATTGATATATCTTAAATTCTTTGCAGTGGTACAAAATATTTTTATTTATTTGGGAATTTTTTACCGCCATTAGTTCAATATATCACCGGATAAAATAATGACCATTTTACTCCTACTGTATACATTGTATAATATAGATAAAAGTTATGCAAAATTATAATCCATCCTTGAATTTTGGAACTCGCAGCAACTCTCCCTATGTCTTCTGTAGAATGAA
The DNA here is from genome assembly GCA_936432065.2 of Rutpela maculata. NCBI lineage: Eukaryota > Metazoa > Arthropoda > Insecta > Coleoptera > Cerambycidae > Rutpela > Rutpela maculata. The sequence goes on along the minus strand of OW386285.2, from coordinate 35,612,083 downwards.
ACATAGACAGGTATAAAACATCATTTTATTTAGTTATTCGTTTTGTCATTTCTCTAAACCACCCCATCCATCTGTCTGAATTCGATCATTTTTCAGAGCATTATGTCTATTACGACGTGAGAAACCTATCACAAAGATGAAACCAGTAAATATACATTTTTGTTATCTTCTCATTTCCTTTATCGAAACTGATATAACGCATATAACGTACTTTAACTCTGCGGGTGAGAAATGTTTGTTATATTGAAAAAATATATTGAGTTATATAAGAGGGAAAAGAACATAAATTTGACAGATAAGAGATGTATACAACATTTTATCGCGAAAATATATATTTAAGTGTTTCACGGCAAGATATATTTTTATTAAGTATTATTTGATTAAACCGAATAAGCTAAACATATTTAAAATAAATAGAACTGCAAAAAATCTGTTTCGTAATAGTCACTCAATAATACAAACAAAAATGTCTATGTTTGTAGTGCGGAGAAAATATAAAAAATGCTTGAGAAAAGAAAAATTAGGGAGTCAATTGGGAGGTTTGTAGGATTAACCCTTAGTATTAAGAAACTGATATGCCCCTAATTCTAAAGGGTGCAGAAGGGTGTAAAGAGGTGAAAAATATGTTCCTTAAATATATCGGGTATATTGTTTAAAAAATCTCTTATTTTGCCGATAGCTGAGTCCAATAAGTTACCAGTGGAACCAATATTTATAACTTGAGATTTACAAATGACAACATCTTTGTTTCAGCAAGCAAGGATGAGCTCGTACATATGCTGAACAGGCTTCAGTTCAGAAAATAAGTTCTGATTATGGTTTAAGTGTAAATTACAACAAAATGAAAATTATTGAAGACCGAGCAACTGATAACCAAACAGACACGATAAGGATAGATAACCGTGAGGTAGAAAATAAGATAGTATCCCTTAGAGCCTTTGCGGACAATACTGGCAACTGCAAATATAAGATTCGGCGAAGAATATAGATGACAAGACCAGCAACTTGCCAATTGAGTAGTTTGACTCAGCAGCTTCTCCATTTTTATTTACCCTCTGACCGTTAGGAGAGAAAAAACGGACGAAGTATTGATACTTTTGAGATGTGAGTCTGGATACGTTAGATATAAATTCCCTAGATCTATTTTCATCGTAGAGACCCAACACGATCTTAATAACATCCATTATAGACCTCCCCACTCTGCAGCCAAATTGTGACTCAGCCAATACCTTCTAGGCTTTTTCTTCAGACTAATCTAGATGAGTTGTTCCTGTGACGTCGAGCAGATAAAGCTATAAATATTAAGTAGAATCTTTCATTGGATTGTCACCTTTCCAGAGTAACTTTGCCCTTTTCCGCGCTTCAGAAAATATGTTGAACTGAAGGACTATGTTCATGACTTCTATCTCAAATTGTGTGTGATGACAGGTTCTTTCCTCATGTAGAGCAGTACTTCGATCACTTCTGGTTTGGCTATTGAAGCTCTTCATCATATAGATTATCTACTTCTTCACCTATCGCTTCCAGATTAAACTTAATATGGTGGTGTTACCCTGTATACCAGACATCGTGATGGTTTTTTTTTGCTGAGATGTTGATAAGACTATAGAGGTAGATCGTTGTAATGCTTCATTTAAATTGAGGTTTGTTTCATATTTGCAGCGGTAGGTAAGAAATGGTTAAGGACGTACAAAACCACTTTCCAGGAATAAAAAGGGGTAAATCTTGTATGGATATCGACAAACGCTGGTGTTCCAGGAGACGAGAAAGCAGATAAACTAACTAGACTTAGAACCAAGGAACTTTGCTTAGACCTACGTCTATGTCTGAGTAATATACTGCTGGTAACGATGGCTCCTTGCGCATGAGCTTACGATGCACTCTCCGAGAACTGAAGGCTAAGCAGTGATTATAGATAAGGTCGGAACTTTGTAACAGGGCCAAACAAGTCAAGATAGACTTGATTACTAGCTCGAAGGCAGAAATTTTCAGAGTTCAGTCAGAGTTCTGATAGACCACCAAACATCTTTTATTGGATCACCCTGCATTTTCAAAATGTGAGAAGAATCAAAAAGGTCTATTTTAGGTACTGTGGCGGCTTTAAAGGAGCGTTCTCCACATAGACCATTTCCTGCTCTCAGTATTTGCCGGAACTGAAGTTTGACATTTTCTATTCAGCACATTATGAAACAGATTTCTGATTGATTGATTGAGTGATTTACCAGCATGCGGTAGGCATTGCTGCCACTCCCATATATACAGCTGGGCCTGCTACGTCTACGCTGGGTTGGATTAGGGTCATGCTTGTTTCCAGCAGCGAGAGCCACATGGCGTATGGTAAAGGAATGAGGGATGGGAGGTGTAGGTATTTGTGAGTTCCGTTAGAACACACATTTTTTTCTGCGTTGATTAATAATTTTTTTTGTTTGTTTATAATATACGTATTTAATTAAATCAGGTAGGTATAATAACTGATTAATAAAACCAGTAAAAACGCATTTCAGTACAAGTTACGGGCAACATCAAACGACCAACAAAATCTAAGAAGTGCGCAGTCAATTTTTCATAAAGTACATTAATTGTATTTGCGAAATATTGCGTTCTATCTCAGCACATTTAACTTATAACATTTATATCTATTTCATATTTAAATACGGACGTTCCTATTATATGTTCCTGTGAAATACACCATCAGTATTCTAAATTTAAAGCAAGATATATTGTGAATACTTCAAACCTCAACGTAGACATAAATTTGTATTTTAGAAATGTCACATAGTAATATTGATCTTTAGCTATTGTATTTGTCACTGATGTATTGCATGAATATTATATCGGACACCCAAGTTTATGTTGCGATGACAGTATATTTGTCTTCTTAAAGCAAATTTGTGCTTGGCAGGATGGATATTCAAATTAAGGATCAGGGAAAACTCGGGAAAAAATATATTTTCAGGAAAGTGTTACTAAAAAAATTATAATACGTGCATAACGTAGTAAACGTTTTTAACTACAGTTTTACAAAAATTTTATATTATTTTGGGTGAAAAAATATTGTAGTACGTACTTCCCTATTACTTTATTTTTCAATTTATACAGGATATTCACGAATCATTGGTATTATATTAAAAAGACGGAAATATTACTTTTATTGCCTGATATACAATTTAAAAGGCAGCGTAAAAGAAAAATGACGATAGTTGTCTTCAGATTTATTCTGCACTCAAAAAGCGTCGGCGCCTTTAATCCTTACAGCACCATTTTCCGATCAAAGAACTTATCTCTAGATACATAATGTGCATTCGTTTGTTTGTTGCTGAGATAGTCACTGTTCAAGGCACTTGAGTTGCAAACATCCCATAAGTTCCTTATTGGCTAGTCGATATATTCGTAACGTTTCGGACACGATTGGTTCAGTTCGATTCTCGTGATCTCAGCTTGACGTATCCGCCACTAAAGCAGTTTAGAAAAAAAGTGAATCGATCGTTTCATATCATAAGTAAGTATAAACTTCATAGTCGTAATATGATGAGCTTCTATTTACAGTTGTAATAAGGTGAATAGCAATTAAATTTTAACGTGTACTAATTATATTTGTTAATCCGCGGTTATGTAAGTTACGACAATTTAACCGATAATTATTATATAAAATGGGTACAATATTGCCGTTATTTTAATAAATACATATTTATTTTCTTTGATAAACTTCAGTGCACAGAAATTACACAAAAACAAAAATGTGTTTATCACACAACACATTATGTGCGCGTCATGTTAATTTCATTGCTATTACTTCCACATACAGTAGGAGTATAGTAACGCAAACATTTTGTTTTAAATTTTTATTACTCAAATGGGCTTAGAATGTCATGAAACGTCAAGATTTTAAATTTGAGCAAAAAAAATTTCTGTCTGTGTCGTCCTGTTTGTATTTTTTTTGGGCGCACGATTACTCTGAAACCGTTTAAGGTATTGACTTGAAATTTGGTACACGTATGTATTTTGACGAGATCTGGATTATATTCTGATCTTATTCCGTTGAAGGGGGTAAATAGGTAAATCAAGGAAGTAACAGTCCATAAAATTGGTATTTAGTATATATCAGAGAAGCCCGAGTCTCAAAATATTGTTTGGCATTTCCGACCCCCATTACCACCCCCATCTCATTATTAAAGGGTTTTAAAGAAACAAAATTGTGATTTAGTATGTGTACAAGAACCAAAGGCCTCAAAAATTATTTTTGACTTCACCCAAACAATCTTGACATTGAATTTGAGGCGAGGGGTATTCCGCAGAAAAATATTGTGTACACTAATTCCCAAGATGGATAATAATTCCCCTAATTCCATACTATTTCCTCTAATTCCTCTAATTCCCTAGTAACACCAGGTGGCAATATTAATATTATTCTATTCACAAGATAAATAAGTTAACAGGCAATATAATTAGGATTTGTTGAGATTATCAAAGGACATACACAAGTATGTATGCAAAATTTCAGCTTGATAAGATAATAGGAAGTGCGATAAAATTCCTTCAGAATGAACCGGAAAGACATAGTTACAAACATTGCAAATTAAATAAAAGCTTGTAAAAAAAAAACAGGATTCTTCCTGATATTTCATTTATTTAAAAAAAATTATTCATAAGAAATTGTACAAAAACTCTGACTGTTGACAACCAAAGGGATTTTTGTTAAAGATGAAAACTGCATACACCGAATTTATATATAGAAATTTAACAAAAATGGTTACAAGCAATTTTTAGATAGGACGCATTCTTAACATGTTATTTACAAATATTTATTCAATATTTATTTTTTTTGGATTTTCTGGGATTTTTGAATCCTAGTTAGTCAATTTTCATCTTAAAACGACAAAAAATTAAATGAAAAAAAACTTTTTTAAAAACAAGCTTTTATTATTTAGGTGTACTAAAACGAAAAAAAAAAAATTGTCTTAAAAGCTAGTCGCGCGCGAGAAGTTCATACAGGCATTATTTTTTTTTGACAGAAATTGTGAGTACCTAAGTGAGTTTTTTATTTCTATTCACGCGAAAAGCTTTTAAGACAATTAACTTTTTTTAAATTTTTAGTACACCTAAATAATAAAAGCTTGTTTTTAAAAAAGTTATTTTCATTTAATTTTATTTTTAAATTTTTAGCTACGCCTTAATTAGTTTTATATATTAATTGCGTCGCGTCATTCCTATCCGATATAAAACCTATAGTTTAAACCGAATCCTTCACCATTTCTTAGAATGCATCGTATGAGCGACTACACTATACGATCAAATTATAGTGTTAAACGTCATTTTATTTTCGTATTCTTCTCAGCAAACCCTTTCATTTGATACCCATATCATGGGGGTGCAAAAAAAATAACTAGTCCGCCATATTGGATTTGGAATGACGTCACTTAGCTAACCATGCATTGTCATCCAAACTAAACGTGTATGCAAAATTTCAGCTCAATCGGTTGGGGATAACTGTTTTAAAATTCAGTTGCAAGATTTGACCCATACATACATACTAACAAGACAAGTTAAATACAAGCTTGTAAAAACAAATTAAAGGCAATTGAATAAGCTTTCCATTTTTTATATACTTAACTCATTTTTTACATATGGCCCACTGTTTTTGGCGGGCTTCGAAAACAGTGAAAGAATGGCGTAATTTTAAAAATCTATCTCGGCCTTATTTTATTGTACAATCAATAAAAAAATCAATTTAAAGGTAATTTTATAAGCTTTTAAACAAAAGTTTTTGGTTATTTTTCTCTAAAAGCAATATTTTTTGAAATGTTTCAAACAAAACCTATTTCTTTTAAGTTTATTTGCTAAATAAATAAATGAGTACTTCACTTCTTTAACTTTTAAGAACATACTCCTAGAATTTCAGTGACTGAAGATTTTTCCGATTTTTTGCAATCCACAAATAGTTTCTAATCGCATTCTATTAGGTTGTGATTGTTTTTAATTTTTGAATTACTGGAATGGGTTCTTCTCACGGCCAAATTGCGAGATGGGTAAATTGCCAAGATTTGATTTAATTAAGCTCTGCTCACTGTAGTCACTTGTGTGTCACTGGGTTATAAAATTGTTTTGTTTAGTTTTACTTACAACAGCAAAATTGGTGCAAATCACATACATGATAAAGTTATAGAGCGCGCACGTCTCGGCGCATGTTATTATGTATGTATGAGTGCTACCATGTCTTGAGTTGCGCGCGTATTAATTCCACACTCATTGCCTACCAATTACCCACTAATTCCTCACTAATTATCTAATAACTTCTGCTAATTCCTCACTAATTTCTCTAATTTCAAACGAATTCCCTAGTAATTCCCACTAATGCCTGCTAATTCCCACTAATTTTCACTAATTTCTACTAATTCCTGACGCTTGTACACCAAAATTCCTCTGCGGAATGCCCCTCGATTTGAGGATTGTCTAATTCGTGGTAAACTTATTAAATATGCCATTCAATAGTGCAGAAACATAATAAATTATAATGACCAATTTTCAAATAAAAATATTTACAACTTAGCCGTGTAAATATGTATAACATTTATCCTCTTATTATATGTAAACTTTCAGAAAGAATAGAGAAATGCATTTTTAATGAATTATGCGACATTTTATAGATTTGTAACAATAGATATATTTCAAACTTTAGGCCAATTAAATTAGAAATATATAATTTTACTGTAATATTGCATGCCTACAACACATTGTTGTATAAAGAGCAGGTAATGCATGAATTAAAATAATTCATTTTATTGAAAATATTTACCCTTCTACACATACCCACCACTGTTGCTTATGGGATGTTATGTTTATCCATCCTTTTTAATGGACAGATAATGTGACTATGTTATGAGCAAACAAGGTTTGTACTGAAGAGATAGCCGTTATGTATATAGGAATAAAGCATCAATCAAACATTATTATTCTTATTATTACTGTTTGTGTGAAAAAAAAATTGATATTGTATTGAGCTGCTGCTAGCTACTGCGCTTAAATTAGTGACTAATTAAATGATATGTAGCTCATAAAACATCGACGGCAGTTGTAAAAATTCACGCGCGTATTCATCAACAACTAAACGAAATGAACATCATTTGATTTTCACCATCTGTACATTACAAAGTGATTAATATGCATCGAAACAAAATGTGAGCTCGCAGTATCACCAATTTAAAAACACCAATACCAATTTAAAATTAGTTGATAGTGTCAGTAGTGCATGAGAGGAATATGTCAAAATCGTTTTCCACTGAATTTCTATGCCTGATGGAAGATGAAAAGGTTTTTTTGCAATGAAAAGAACTAAGTTGACAAATTCGTAACCGGAATTCGAATTTAAAACAATAAAATCTGTATTAAAAATGAGATAGTGACACGGATATCGTGGCGGGCACACCCATTATGTGAGGTTGCTACCGCACCGTGTTGCTCTTTAAATACTGTCATTAATGCTGCCAGCAACAATATAATAGTAATAGCTATTATGCGTGAGAGTAACCCTTCTATAAAACGGTAAAAATCATCAAGATATTATTGTGATTGGAGGAAAATACATTAATAAACATGGATGTGTGTAGGTTAATATAACCTTAATTCGTAATAAATAGTTAAATAATTGCGGATATAACAAAATGTATTACATTGAAGAACAAGATATAGAGCGGCGAAAAAGAAGTAAAATTGTGTCGTTTTTTTTTATCAACTTAGAATAAGATCAGACACAGTGGGTATTACCGTCATCATTTTACACATAAAAACACGAAATACATTTTTTAGTGGTCACAGATATTCTTATTTAAAAAAAGCGTAAAATTTAATTTTTTTTTAAATAATGTTTTTTTGTACATCTATCGCCATATCTCAAAAATGAATTGAGCTATCGATGTGAACTTTTTTCTGTTATAAAACACACACTTAAGCGCTTCTTTATATACATAGGATTGCTAATTAAAAAAAAATGTGAACATGCCAAAGACGTAGATGACCCTGAAAGTTTAGAGAATACGCCATCAAATTTTCACTAAGCGAGGAACTTTTTTGTTTTTGAAAATTTTGTGTAACATGCTATGAAGAAAATGAAGTCAATAGACTAAAAAAGTTTTTAGAAAAAACATTTTTCATTATTAGCAATAGTTTGCTAGTTACGATTTTTTTAGTATGGAGGAATTGTCGAGCGTACGCGCGCGGCACTTAAGAATAATAATGATTATGTATTGTGTGTAACGGAACTTTTCATTATTATTTTTTTATGTTTAGGACTGTTTTATCACGTTTTAGGATCTGAAAGGATAACTTATTTTTTCCAGTGGCGCATTAAGGACTAAGGTTGAAGGCAAAAAGGAATTAAAAATCTTAAATAGAGTATCTGGGAAAAAAATGCATTGCATTGGGATCTCGGAAACGGTAAAAAATAATATTATAGTAAATGGAAAAAAAAGTTGCGCAACTAGGGGGCTAATAAAATTCCATAAACAGAAGTTTAGGAAAAGTAATAATTTTGGAGTGTTTTGATAAAAATAAACTATCGAGTTTTCCTTTTTTTGCGTTATTATTGGAGCTAAATAGAAAAGATAGTTTCCTAAAGCACTTTTTTTTGAACGTGGCAATCTTAATATTTGTATCCGACATTTCCTGTGTCAGAGTCCCTATCCGAAACTTCCATGCATTGCATTTTTACCCTAGATCCACACAATAAATGAGTAAACGTGTTATTTTCGCCTAAATTAGGTAACAAAAAAGAAAAAAATATCCTAAATTAAGTCTCTTTTAATTTCCTCAGCCCTAATTATAGTTTCCATGGCTTGTGCACAAGTTTATCGTTCTCCTCTATTACTACGCCACATAAAATCCACTCCATTTTACAATGAAACTTAGATTGCTTTTTTATCTTAAATATTTTTTAGCAGATAATCCACGCACAATGGCCATACGTTTTACAATATAATACAAGTGGTAATAAGGGAAAGAATATCGTTACACATTTTACTTCCACATCCAGTGTAAGTATAGTATCGACAAAAATATTTTTGAAAATTTTTATTGTCCACATAGGCTTAGAATGTCATGAAACGTCGAGATTTTAAGTTTGAGCAAAAAAAAAAAAATCTGTCTGTCGGTCTGTCTGTAACTTTTTTTGTGCACACGATTACTCCGGAACCGTATGTATTTCAACGAGATCTTGAACTAGATTATTCAGTTGGGGGGTTAAAGGGGGTAATTAGGCAAATCAAGCAAGTAAGAGTCCATAAAATTGGTATTTAGTATATATAAGAGAAGCTAAGGTCTCAAAAATTTTTTGGCATTAACCACCCCCATTACCAACTCCCACCCCATTATTCAAGGGGGCGAAAAAAATAAAATTGTCATTTAGTGTGTGTACAAGAACCAAAGGCCTCAATTTTTTTTTTTTACTTTTTCCACCACTACTACCACCCCCCTTCCACCACCCTCAGCCCCACTACCGTTGTGGCACATCGTTTTATAGGTTTTTGGGGTAGACGATTTCAAATATTTTATCATTAAAGTTCCATAAACAATTATTTCCGCATTCAAATTTTTTTTTGTTGTGAGAGACTTGGATAGAAGATGTGGAAGTAGTGATTCCTTGGGCAGCGGTTTTGTAATTTGACCTTCGACGAAAACGAATAACGTTGATCGTACACCGCCCTGGGACTAGTTAGTCTTAGTGGACGCGGGCGTATTAATACTTAATTTCTGCAATTCGCGCGCTCCAAGAAAATTACTGTACCTAAACTATCAAAGGCACAATAAGAATTATGCTATCAAAAACATTTTTGGTCTTTTGGCTTTATTTTCTTCGCAGCATGTTATACAAAATTTCCAAAAACAAAAAAGTTTGTAGCTTAGTGAAAATTTGACTGCGTATTTTCTGAACTTTCAAGGTTATCTAAGTTTTTAACATGCTTAAAAATGTTTTAATTAACAATACTATACACAGCTAGAAGCGCTTAAGTGTGTGTTTTATAACAAAAAAAAAAGTTCATGCTACTTCCCGGCCTAGGCCGGGAAGTAGCATTCCCTTACGGTTTTTTATATATATTTTAATATGTTAATATTTTTGATTTTCATACGTTTAAAATAGTATTGATTGTGATTTCAGAAATTTTTTTTTTTAAATGTTTATATTTTTGATTTTTATACGTTTAAAATAGTATTTATTGTGATTTCAGAAAAAATAGTATGTGTACTTCGGTGTGAAAGCACATTCCCAGACTTCGATGCTTGTTGGCCGAGGCGCTAGCCGAGGACAACAAGCATCGTCGTCCGGAAATGTATCGCTTTCACACCTAGATACACAATATACTATTACGTTACAAGACCGGAAAGAGGTGTTTTGTAGGTCAACACAAGCAGTCCTGGAAGCTTGGGGAGACCTGCAAAACACTGTTTTTTGGTCATGTAATGTACAATATTTTTCCTATGATTGTGTTGAAAGTCAAATTTTCTAACTTCAAAATGACTGCGGAAAATATCACTTTGCCGCACACCTCGAATTGCAGCAAAGAATTTTCCATACGTCTCGATTACATCTTCACAAATTTAAAATTTTGGAAGGGAAATAACTTCACAACCGTAGAAACAATAGTATGTAACACACATGTGGCAAGCTTCATTGCAAAACTCGTATGATAGGAACACTCCTTACGCGCTAGTGTTCCTACTTTCATACATCGTTTTGCAATGAAGCCCTTGCCACACTTGTATTACAATATACAATCTCTTTTTGCCGACTCTGTCATACAAAATCGATTTTGTATTATGTTTTAATACATTTTCTAACAAATACAACGACAAACAATAATAACTAATTAAATTATTTTATTTAATTAGTTATTATTGTTTGTCGTTGTATCTTTACGACCAACACTATTATACAACTTCAATGTTTATTAATTCTTAATACATTTTCCATAACCTGTGAGTTGACTTTTGAAAACTCGTAAAAGTTAAGTGTATTTATTTGACACTTATCTTAACAATTAACACAAGTTCGTTTCCATAGCAACTCATTATCATTACAATACAATAACAACAAGAGAGGTCTCAGGCCGCTGCCCTGAGGTACTCCTACTACTATAATGATGAATATTTCATCCATATAAGACAATCATTGCTTTCCACTTTAGATTCTACCTACCAATTTTATGAAGAAAGCGTTGGTGGTCTACGCAGACAAATGCTTTAGTCAAATCAATAAATATTACCTTTAGACTATCCCCTTCATCGAGCTGCTTGTAGATTCAAATCAATACAAAACAGTGCAGATATAATAATTTGAATCTAAATCCATGTTGACTCTTTGATAGAATTGACTTAACCGCTCATTTCTTATGGGAAATGGTCCTCTGTGAAATTGACTGAATTTTTAATATATTGTGGATTTAGACTTTCTGATAAAAAGCTCTCATGGGCCTAACCAGATCCTATGTCTAGTTTCCGAGTTACTACTTTTAATTTATCGATGGGGGATTAGAAATCAAAGGAGCAATTTCCGAAAGTTTTTTGATCGGGAAGACTTTATGTAAAAAATGTTTTAGCCAATTTGACCGAATATTTTTTCACTTGTTATTTTTATATAGATTTCTCGGCGCCCTTGCGCTGCGCCAACATTTTTCAAACTTTAATTTTTTCTACGCTATTTTTATTAAAACAACAAATGTTTTTAATGCAAAATATTATACAGGCTATTAGAACGCATCACAATATATAATGTATGAAAAACATGATGAATTCGAAATTTTTTTAATTGTACAAGAGGTCATTCTTGTACATTTTATCAGCTGTACCTCGGAAACTAGACATAGGATCGAGTTGGGTCCATGAGAGCTTTTGATCAGCAAGTTGAAATCTAAAATATATTAAAAAATCAGCCAATTTCACCAGCGGCCATTTCCCATAAGAAATGAGCGGGGTCCTTTAATAATTTATTACTAATAATTAAAAAGATAATAAGCACTGAAAGTAACGTAACTAATGCAAATTCACCATACTATATATCTAACAAAAATATACATCACGTGTTTTTTAAGAGTCAACTTTGGTTAGTCACGCGTCTGTATATTTCTTGTATTATTATTATTATCCAAAGTTTAATACTAGATACTTTTCATTTATTTTAATTAATCGTTGTTGCAAATATCTACTTACATTATGTGATCAATTAGATTTTCTGTGCAGTGGAGGTACTTCATTTACCTGAAAAAGAAAACGGATGTTACTTCAGGCTAATTAATTCGTTTGACGAAAGTGGAAATAGCTGCACTTTCTAACCAAATAATGATGACTAATTAAAGCGTGTCTTAATTCGTTGCTATTTAGATGAAGTTTTCTTTAATTATAGGCATTTGTAAAAATTACTCTGAATGCTCTAGTGGTTTAAAAGAACGAAGATAGATTTAGTCCTTTGATTATTCAAAGATCATTCCAGTAAATATATATCATTAAAACATTATTCTAGACATCTTTGTGAGTTAAATAAATGTAAAAGTGCATGATTTAAAAAAAAATTATGACCGAATACTAAACATTTTACGAAAAACCATAAATAGTAAGATAATCCACTCATATAGGGATTCCACATCGGAATGAAAGATAATAAGCTATAAACTTGCATAAATCTTTATTTTGACATTTTATAAGTTGACTCAAATGTCTCATAGAATCTCGTGTACGCAAGTCAAGATATTCAAGGTCAAAGCTAGCAAGAATCGGCTTTTAGTAAATAACGTTTTCTATGCTCTAAATAACATTTTGATTTATTATAAGAGTAGTAGAGCATAAAATTCTCTAAAAATGTTGTTTCAAGCAATATTTTATACATTCAACCATTCTTGAGATAGAGCGCGAAGAGTGGGAAGCGCATAGCCGTATATATCATAACGCAAGGTCAACTGTGGAATCCAATAAATAATACGATTTATAAAGTTAATTATTTATTAAAAATATAGGTATGAAAAATCCGTCAAAGGACTGCTGTCATCATAGGAGAAGATATTGATCTGCTAGTTCTTTTAATAGGACGTACTCAATCACATCAACAAAAAATTTTCTTAAAAAAAAAATGGCAAAGGCAATGTGAACACACAAATATATTCCTTTGAAAGCTTCGACAAATATTCTCGTTCTAAACAACACATTTTATTTTTGCAGTGGCTGTGACACGACTTCTGCGCTTTTTAAAAAAGGAAAAAAAAATCATTTCTTAAAACGTTAGAGAAACTTCCTAATTTGGATCAATTAGCTCAAGTATTTCAACAAGAAAACTGAACTCTAGAAACACTGTTTGAAAATGGAGTACGTATCTTTTTAGCAATATATAATGCTCCAAAATCATAACACAATATTGACAATTTTCGATATACGCAATTCATCAAATCAACAAGAAGGTGAAGTTATCAACTATTCCACCTACAAGTGCAACAGCTCGTCAGCATATCAATCGTGTCTACTACCAGATTCAAACTTGGTTAGGGAATGATTTAAAACTCCAGGAATGGGACTGGGTACTGCAAAATGAAATCCTGGAACCGATAACAATATTGTTACCACCAGCACATGATGAATTGCTCAATATTTCGCAACTGTAAGAATGGTTGTGGTTCGCGCTGCGGATGCAGAAAATCAGAGTTGCAATGTCTTCATCTTGTGGTCATTGTAATGGACAAGCATGCCTCAACGCTTCATCGTATCTAAATGATCTCGATGAAGAAAGTGAATATGTACCTGAAATCCTTGAAGCTTTAGAGTCGAATGTAACAGACAACGAGAATGATGATAATGAATTTGAAATTCAAGTTGAGTGACCGGAAGAAGAAGACGATGATGATGAAGAAGAAAATTAAGTTGCATATTTGTTATTAATAATAAAAATAACAAAAAAAAATCCCCCTCACATTTAAACTTCAATTGTAAATGATACACGATTGGTAAATAAAAATATAATTAAAATGTATTTAAACTATTTCACTTTAAAATTTTATTATTTATATAAATTAAGTAAATATCATTAAACGAATGTCTGATTATGAATAGTATCTATAAATATAATATACTAAATAGTAAATAATCAAGGTTTTTTCATACCTATAATAGTCTAAGATCTGGCATAAGAAGTTAATACCTTCATCTGTTGTTCAGATAAGAAATAGTTTATATAAAAGATAACATGTAGGCTAATAGATCGCGACTAGGTTGCCTAGCCATATCATGATATTTAATTTGAAAAAATGTTAGACGAAATCGAAATTTTGTCTTTAAACGTATATAGATAGCAGCGAAACCATTAATCCTACAGGAATTTTTCAATGAAGCAAATTCATCATCATTTTTTAATCTTTCTAATAGATCCCTACCAGTTTTTTCCTAGAACCAACGGGTATCTAGATATTCGCAAAAGATGAGAAAAAAACACGTTTCCTTGGAAAATGTAAATTTCCAGTTTGCTCCAGTCCTTATTTTTTGTCGTAGGGTAAAAAATGAAAGATAGCTCGACTGTTGTAACGGGTTTTTGAAGTAAAATTCTGTACCCCTTACTCTTTGCGAATTTGCACTAGCAAAGGCCTTCTTTAAACATATCTGATGGGATCGGGACAGATGCAGGTCGATTTAGAATTAAATTTTACGTCTGTTAGGTTACCTTTCGTTGCATTACACAGCCCCACAAAAAAAAAATTGGAACTGCTATCGAGACAACTGTATCCCTGTGTAATTTTCGACGCTGAATCCGAATCAGAGGTCAAAAATCAACCCCTAGCGCTAAAAAACACTCCCTAAACATGGTGAAAATGACTTAACGCACCACGAATAGTCTTAAATCTCAATAAATCGAATTAAATATAAACATTCAAGTATATAACGCATAAATACAGAGTTAACACTACTTTCCATTGAAAATAACCCCCATGAGTGGGTGCAAACTACCCCTTATACAACAGGAAACTTAAAAAAAATGCAGTAATTGTAAAAAAAGCCCAGTTTTTTGGAAAGAGTGAGTAACTGCATTAGTTCCGATGCGATGCTCAAAATCTACTCCCATAGAGTGGCGGAAACCACCCCTAGATTAAAATTGCAAGGAAAATCGAGGAAAAAGTTAATAGCGCTAAAAAACACTCTCTAAACAGGGTAATAATGACTTAACGCTCCACGAATAGTCTTGACTCTAAATAAATCGAATTAAATATAAACATTCAAGTATATAACGCATAAATACAGAGTTAACACTACTTTCCATTGAAAATCACCCCCATGAGTGGGTAAAAACTACCCCTCACACAACAGGAAATTAAAAAAAACTGCAGTGATTGCAAAAAAGCTTACGATGCCCAGTTATTTTAGAAACAGTTTGTAATTGCATTAGTCTCGATTCGATGATCAAAAACTACCCCCATAGAGTGACGGAACTACCCCTAAATTTAAATTGCAGTCGCTTGGATGACTCCTAAAAGAATTCTCTGAAAATACTATTACTTATTTATATGGCCTCTAAAAATAATCGTCTAAAAATTCAGAAAAAACATCTATATAATTTTCTGACTATATAGTTTTTTGACCAGCCGGTAGGTGGCGCATTGAAAACCGCATACGAATGCGGATTAAGTATACGTCAAGTTGGGCTCTTTATTGGGGCGTTCATTGCTTCTGTTATTACCTTTTTTCCCCGATTTTCCTTGCAATTTTAATCTAGGGGTAGTTTCCGCCACTCTATGGGGCTAGATTTTGAACATGGCATCGGAACTAATGCAGTTACTTACTCTTTCCAAAAAAACTGGGCATCGTAAGCTTTTTTTACAATCACTGCATTTTTAAGTTTCCTGTTGTATGAGGGTTAGTTTTCACCCACTCATGGGGGTGATTTTCAATGGAAAGTAGTGTTAACTCTGTGTTTATGCGTTATAATATACTTGAATGTTTATATTTAATTCGATTTATTGAGATTTAAGACTATTCGTGGAGCGTTAAATCATTTTTACCATGTTTAGGGAGTGTTTTTTAGCGCTAGGGATTGATTTTGGGGGTGTGCGATTTTTTTGACCTCGGATTTGGATTCAGCGTCGAAAATTAAATGGGGATACAGTTGTCTCAATAGCAGTTCCAATTTTTTTTTTGTGGGGCTGTGTTATTTATGGTTGATCAGTTATTAACAGGGGAAGGTCGACTATCTCTTTTTTTGCAACGGAAAGAGATGGGCGAAAGACACTCTTCTAACACAAAATCGCGATCGAGAAACGTCAAACGCAAAATGCCAAAAATGTCAATTTTGATTCGTTCGTGTCGGGCTGAATTTTCGAATTTCGGCGTGCGATGTACGATGCGGATCAACTACAAGTCTTCCTCTTTCCATATCAGCATGATACGGGGGTCTCTGTATCGTATTTTTGAAAATATGAGTATATTTAGATGTCAAGTTTTCGACGAAAATTTCCCTTCGGATGGCCTATCTTTGAAAACGGTTTTTCGCTCGTAACTCGGAATCCGTGAGAGATAGCTCAAAAATTAAAATTCCCAAAGGAAAACTACATAATGTGAGGAACGTTTTACCGCATTTCAAATTTTACTGTGACTCTTGTTTTGGACCCGGCGGGCCTTTTAAGATGGTGGTGTCTTGTAGTTTTTTTGCTTAAAACGTCCGTAACGCCTAAACGGTGGCTCCTACGGCAAAAAACTATAACCTAACGAATTTGTGGAGAATTTAATAAGCTACAAGTCTTTTTTTTGCCCTACGACAAAAAATAAGAACGCTAGGAGCGATACAACTGGAAATTTACATTTTCCAAGGAAACGTGTTTTTTTCTCATCTCTTGCGAATATCTAGATAAACGTTGGTTCTAGGAAAAAACTGGTAGAGATCTATTAGAAAGATCATAAAATGGTGATGAATTTGCTTCCTTGAAAAATTCCTGTAGGATTAATGGTTTCGCTGCTATATACATTTATAGACAAAATTTCGATTTCGCTTGACAAAAAAAGCAAAAATTAATTAATTTTTTTCAAATTAAATGTCATGGGGTCAAGATATGGCTAGGCAACCTAGTCGCGATCTATTAGCCTACATGTTATCTTTCATAAAAACTATTTCTTAAGTGAATAACAGATGAGGATATTAATTTCTTATCCCGGATGTTCTACTATATTTTTAATAAATAATTAACTTTATAAATCGTATTATTTATTGGATTCCACAGTTGACCTTGCGTTATGATATAGCTAAGCTCTCCCCACTCTTCGCGCTCTATCTCAAGAACGGTTGAAGTTATAAAATATTGCTTGAAAAAAAAATTGTAGAGAATTTTATGCTCCACAACTTTTATAATAAATCAAAATGTCATTTAGAGCATAGTAAATGAGATATTTACAAAAAAAAAAATTCTTGCGACCTTTGACCTTGAATATCTTTACTCGCGCACACCAGATTCTATGAGACTTTTGAGCCAACTTATAAAATGATAAAACAAAGATTTATACAGTTTACAGCTTATTATCTTTCATTCGAAGGTTTACTCTTTTTTTTTACCTTATATGACTGGATTAAGAATACTTTGATATTACGGATTGGATGTGGATAAAATCGTTTCTAATTGCTTTAAACAGCACGATAGACTAGACACATCTATAAACTTACTGAGAACTAAGCATACGCATTTGTGATGTTTTGAAGTAAAATTGATTAGAAAAAATATTTAATATTATAAAAAGTTGAATTTCAATAAAACTCTTTAACGTGACGATAATTATGCATTTATACCTATTATACCTATTTCCTTATTTGTAATTTAAGTTTGTTTATTTGCGATCATTAACCGATCTCGAACGACGATTGGGGATGTGTGAGATTTATGCGTAATTATTATTTACGTGTATATTTCAGACTACAATCTCGATCTTATTATCAACATTTCACAACCAGTACGATATTTGATTTCGTTTTTTACGAAAAAATGCGTGAATATTTTGTAAAAGTCCAAAGACAAACGAACGTTTTGATCTCGTTGAAGCAAGCAGAATTGTAAGTATATAGCAAGCTTTTTAAAAATAACTTTAAGCTCAATTTACTTATATTAAGTCGTAAGGTTGGAGGTTAAGTTATAGCATTATTAACAAAGGAGCATAGTATGCGAGTCTGTTATTAAAGAAAGTGGAAAAATGCACTTAAGTTGAAATGATCTCAACGTGCAAAGCTCCTAGTATTTTCTGATATATCAGTTTCATTCGTTTTCGAAGCACGTACTCATAATTTTCGCTTCCTCTTTAATATGGCGCTTGACACTAATAATGATATGAATTTTTCCTTTATTTGACGACGACTAGCACCGAGATACTAAACTGTACTTTGAATATTTGGTGTCTTTCTTTTCCATTGTAAAATGCAGACAGAGTGTTAGAACAATATAATGCAGATCTTATTACAGTACAAACTGGAAGCAAATAAAAGACAACGTTGTGTTCGAAGCAGTTGAAAATAAACATATTTTGATTTTTTTTTTTGGTAACAAGTTATATGTATAGCGGGTTCTGGGTCTTTACATTCAATCTAAGAGAAAATTGTACACTCTTTGAAGTTGCTATATTATGAAATTTTTGCAGGGAAAAAAAGCAAAATAAGCTACTCAATACAAATGGGCCACATCACGAACAGCAATGATTGACATACCAGTGTGTAAGATTGTTTGAGTCCATTTATAGAAAAAAAGAAACTTCTTCTATATTCTCAGACGGTGCTTTTATATTGTTGTTAAGGTGTCTTGCATAACCCAGGTGCCATATTATGGCAGCTGTATGTACACAACATCCCACAGTTCTAGCTCCATTTTTGCATGTACAAAATAAGCTCTTACAGCGTCTTTTCCTTCAATAACACAGGGCCACAAAAAAAGTTATTTGAACTGGAGATCTAAATATACTTTTCTTTAGTATTTTTTCCCGCTGATTACGAATCTGAAGTCAGAATGCGCGGTTAATGCGCATATTACAGAGAAAAACCCGAAAAGCTGTCAAAAAATGGGTTTTTTATGTTTTTTTTTTTTGGGTGGTAAAATATGCATGTGGCGTGTTCGGCTAGGCTGCATTTATTTTTCTTAGGTTTTTTCCTCAGTGACCTGGAATCTATTGTAAGAACCCAGGGCTAATTGTCAAAATGTTGAGAAAAATTTAAAAAACCGTAAATAATCGCGTCTTTCACGGATACTATGTTTTTTATGGATATCACGTTTTTTTTTTCACGAATGCAGAGCGTGTTATGATGGCCTGCTTACACCTTTTTTGAGTAATTTTTACCGCTGATCACAAATGTTGAGTCAAATTTGAAGTAACGTGATGGAAATACTGAGAAAAATGAAAAAACTCTCAAAAATCGTTTTTTTTTTTCATGGATATTGCGTTTTTTCATGAACGCATTGCGTGTTCCAATGGTCTGCATATACCTTTATCGAGTAATTTTTTCCACTGATCACCAATCTGGAGTCAAATTTTGAGGTCAGTGATGAAAACACTGAGAAAAATAAAAAAAACTGTCAAAAATCGGGTCATTTCAGGATACCCAATTATTGTGCGTGATATTTCAATTTTGTATGGGTTTTCGTTTTCGAACGCGCTTATCTTCAAACGATCTGTATAGGGGGTTTCTTCGTCGTTTCGTTCCTTTTGGTTTCACTTTTCTTTGTAGCATCCAGCAGTAATCTGCTAACATGTTGACATTCCATTTACCCTAAAATAGACGTTCAAAGTTTTTTAAATTTTGGTGGTATCTTTCTCCTTGCTCTTCGCTGAAGTCGCCGTTATTTTCTGGAAACACATCCAGGTGTGAATCGAGAAAGTGCAATTTCAAACTCATTATACAACCTAACTTTTCGTACTTCTTTATCATTTTTGATACAATGTTTCTGTAGTCTGGATCTTTGGTATTACCGAGAAATTTTGTGGACACGTCAAAAATCGGCTTTTTTCATAGATATCTCATTTTTTCAGGATACCTAGTTGTTCGTGGTATATAGTATTTGAATTTTATATTGGTTTTCGTAATGGAAGTACTGAGTAAAATTAGAAATAGATGTAATATGTTGCAACAATAAAACCGTTTTGGTAAAAATCAAATGTGTTCCATGAAGAAAAGTACACTTTTTTGACAAGTATAATTTGCACCATCCATTCGTTTGGGGGTCGCATTTGTTGGAAAAAAACTTTTTCTGCTCTCCTGATGAAAAGTGCCAACTTCGGCTGCTGCCGTGCCAAACAAAGTTACCACCTTATTCCTCCGACAAATAAAAAAACAGTTTACACTTAATCTTTCCATAAATATTACAAAAAAGCCTCTGAATTACTATACTGCACGAAAGTTAAAGGGGCCTTTATAAACCTGAAGACTGGAGGTTGAACATTGACTCTTCACAGCGAGGTCTGAAGGCGGTTCTCCTTCATAATACAAATAAATTTGCTCCCTTGCCATTAGCACATTCGACTGTATTGAAAGAAGAATATGAGAACATGGAAATTCTCTCAAAAAAATTAAATTATGAAGATCATAAATGGCTTATTTGTGGAGATTTCAAAATTCTGTCCATTATACTTGGGCAGCAAGCTGTTTTCACAAAATATCATTGTTTTTTGTGCATGTTCGACAGCAGGGACAGATTAAATCATTACAAAAAGAGGGTGTGGGAACCCAGAACGTCTCTCGTCCCTGGATCCAAGAATATTATAAATGAACCGCTTGTCAGCACTTTTAAAATTCTCATTCCTCCCTTGCACATTAACCTTGGGCTAATAAAACAATTTGCGAAAGCTATTAACAAAGGTGGTCAATGCTTTAAATATTTGAGTCATTTGATGAGTCACAAATCTGACGCTAAATATAAGGAAGGTATTTTATTTAGGGACCAAGAATTCGTTGATTCTATGAATTAAGTAGAAAAGGCGGCATGGTTAAGTTTTAAAAACGTATCCACAAAATTTCTCGGTAATGCCAATGATCCAGATTACAGAAACATTGTATCAAAAATGATAAAGAATTACGAAAAGTTAGGTTGTATGAGTTTGAAATTGCACTTTCTCGATTCACACCTGGATAAGTTTCCAGAAAATAACTTCAGCGAAGAGCAAGGAAAAAGATTCCACCAAGATTTAAAAGACTTTGAACATCGATTTCAGGGTAAATGGAATGTCAACATGTTAGCAGATTATTGCTGGATGCTACAAAGAGAAGTGAAACCAAAAGAAACGAATCGGCGAAGAAACCCCTTATACAGATCGTTTGAAGATAAGCGCGTTCGAAAACGAAAACTCATATAAAATTGAAATACTATGTATCACGCACAGTGATTGGGTATCCTGAAAAAAATCGATTTTTGACAGTTTTTTTCATTTTTCTCAGTGTTTTCATCAATGACCCCAAAATTTGACTCCAGATTCGTGATCAGCGGAAAAAATTACTGGATAAAGGTATATGCAGACCATTGGAACACGCTATGCGTTCATGAAAAAACGCGACATCCATGAAAAAAAAAACAGGTTTTTGTCAGTTTTTTATTTTTCTCAGTATTTTTATCACTGACCTTCAAATTTGCTCAACATTTGTGATCAGCGGTAAAAATTACTCTAAAAAGATATACGCAGGCCCTCGTAACACGCTATGTATTCGTGAAAAAAAACGCGACATCCATAAAAAAACATAGTATCCGTGAAAGACGCGGTTTTTTATGGGTTTTTTAATTTTTCTCAACATTTTGACAATTAGCCCTGGATTCTTACAATAAATTCAAGGTCAGTGGGTAAAAAATACATGCAGTTTAGCCGAATACGCCACACATATTTTACCACCCAAAAAAACCATAAAAAACGCATTTTTTGACAGTTTTTCGGGTTTTTCTTTGTAATAAGTGCATTAACCCCCCATTCTGACTTCAGATTCGTAATCAGCGAGAAAAAATACTAAAGAAAAGCATATTCTGATATCCAGTTCACATAACATTTTTTTTTTGTGGGCCTGTGTAATTTTCTCAATCAGTATATAAACATAGTACTTTGTTTTGTAGTACTTTGTATTGTTCACATGTCTTGATTGAATTCTCTATTTGATGAATAAAGGATCATCAACAACTGGTCCATGTGAAGCAAACTCAATAGCTGGAACATCAGTACAATGCTCAATTGTGAATCGCCCGTCAGAAGCAACATGTTCTCCATAATATGACTTTCCTTGGTTTATTTAAACTCGCCCGAGAGTTTAAATAAATGTCTCTTTCCATCAAAATAGGAAAATCAGGGAAGGCTTTGTCATTCATCGAATGGAATTGTTTCAACTTGCGGTTAAGATTTATTGTCTTTCACAATGTCTTTTAAATCTTTCCCTCTAGATTTTTTCCACCATCGTCTGAGCAATTTCGTGAGCATCTGTGACATCTGTGATATCTGAGACAAGTTCAGAGTTAAATAGATTGTGTAGAGCTGCAGCATTTTCCAAATCTTGCATTAAGTGTGGCAGAGATGGCATTTACCAAACTCGATCAAAATATCTAAAACGTGTTTTCAACTGGCCGTTAATAACTACAACTGCATATCTAACTTTTTTTACTATTCGAGATCTATTCGCACTGAAATCACTCAAGAGACTCTCTCCGGTTGGAATTATTTCTGGCATTTCGACTATGAAACCCTCAGATTCAAGATAAGAAACAACGTCCCTAAATCCCTTATCCACCACAAAGACATCTTCACGTTCGAATTTTGATGTTACTTCTGGCATATTTCTGAAAATATCGACAAGATACTGCCATCGTTTTTCGTTGCTGGAAATAGCCCGATAACCGTTGGGGGCAACGCAAATCATCGGTTTTACTAATGCCGCAACTTATGCATACTATAACTCTTCCGTTGAAAAACATTATTCCTGCTTTTGTGAATATATTTATTTATTTATTTATTTATTTACTTCCGTCACTTTATCACTTTGCTTACATTTTTAACTGAACTTAACTGCCCTGTGCGTGCCGATCCTCCTCTATTTATACTCCTAGGTAGGTGGCTCTGGAATGTTTTATACCATTGTACCGTAATCTAGATAGATGTCAGTACTTCTGGATGGTCCTAGATGCGGACACCATCTCTGGGACGATTGCTGAACTAACTAACGATGCGTGGTTTCCTGTTATTCATACAGGGAATATAGAAGGAATTCTCATAGATGTCTACAGGTGAACAAATATGTAACAGTATTCACATAAATCCTTACAATGTTACGATCGAAATTGATGATATAATGAGAACCAACATACTATTGCTTTAATGACTCTATTCTACATAGAGATATTTAAGTCAATGCTGTTCGTTAATGGTCTAGAATCCATACAAATTGGGACACGGTTCTTTATATTTGATATAGAATATAAATGTTCAATAATGATGTATCTCTACAAGATTCTGCTGGTATGCCGACACTGACGTCTCATTTCAAGGTATTTCTCTAGCATTTCTTAGGCATGTTGCGATTTGCAGTCTGAAAGTATTATTGTTTACATATTTATTATTTTTATTCTAGATAAAAGATAAGATTCTATTCAGTTTAGAATCAATTTTGATTGTTGTTCTTCTAATATTTAATCGAAAACTAAAAATTAACCTACCACTTTTGCTTTTTCTACTCTAAAATATAAGCCTAGTTAATTTCATACAGCTTGAATATGATGATATAAACCACTTTGTATATTTAACGTTTTTATAGTTGTTATTACGATAGCAATTTAATGAACAAATATACAAAATTACATGTAATTTAAAAATCATGCCTATAAACATTTTAAATTCATGTAATTCATACGATACATAAATTCATATCCAATATTATCCAGCAGATTGAATAACGTAATAAATCTTTTCTTTCTTGGGGCACAGGTAATAAAATCTTCCAACAAAAACTTGCAAATCATAAAAAAAGGAATGCATGTTCATAAACTGTCTGAAGCCTAAATAACTTATTCCAAATTTCCTGTACGATATATTCTCTATCTGCCTCAGATACAGTTCCCACAGGCTGAGCAGTGGAAGGATCGATTAAGAACATATGAATAAAAAAGAGAAAAACCCAAAGTACGAGCATATATCTTTTTACCACTTGAAAAGTTATACTGTAAATCGAAATTTTTATGCCGAAATGTGATACATCGATGCGGCGGGAGAGATTTGTGTGGCGGTTTGTAGCTTGTAGCGGGACCAGACTTATGTAAAGCACAATCCGTAAAAACCTTTCCACAACGATTTCTCACTTTACCAACGAATCTTGTAGTAATAGATGATTGTTTTATATAAGCAGTGGAATAACAAAACAGACTTATAAATATATTTGATTTTTAAACAATGATAATAGTGCAGTTGAATTGATTTCTTTCGGCGACAACATTCCACCTGAAATTGTATTGTTGATTCTTATGTACTATGACCTCCTGATTACGAAAATAATATTTCCGTCTAAAAATTTCTTGTACGTCAAAAGTTATATGCATTTTTTGATGCGCTTTCAAGGATTTTTAATTTATCTGCTTGATATATCTTGTACTAGTAATCGGATGGGAATTTTAAAAATATTGGCTTATTTCAAATAAAATTCTTAAAAAATATAGATCTGTATGTAAGATATGTATTGGTCAATCCCGAGGGCAAAACTGCGAAGGAAATCTGCTGTACACCCAGAAGCAAATCTGAGGAAATCCTAAGGAAATCTTAAGAAAATCTGAAGAAATCTGGAGGAAATCTGGAGGAAATCTGAAGGAAATCTTCGTCAAAGAGGAAATCTGGTGTACAATATCAAGGGTGCGGTTGACCCCTCGGTCAATTTGCCATCTTGGACAAAATAGAAAACACCAAAAATGGCCGAAGAAATAGAAATTTAATATTTTTTCTATAAGGAGTAATTTCATCAAAGTTGGCAAAAATAAAACTGATCTATGGTCAAATATAATACATCAATCCCGGACGCTGTATGTTAAATAGAACAATCAAAGATGGGGAACGAAATAAAGTTTTTAATTCTTCTTAATTATATTATTATACAGTGTCAGAAAATGTTTCATTTGGGTCGGCAATGAGAGCAAGCGAGAACGAAGCAACTAGGCTATTCTTTTTTATCGTATAACACATGCTAATCGTGCCACCTACTTTCCCCACCACATGTACGTGGGCAGCTCTGTCTGCGGGAAATGTAAAGAATTATTTGACTCGTTTTGAAAGTATAACGAGTTAAATAATTTTAGTTATTAAAGCACGTAATAATATTACCTATACTGAACAGAGCCAACTACAATAAATGGTAGGTACTGAAATTTTTAATAGCAATGATGTACGTGTTTTCCTGATCGCGCGTCATTATTTGCTCCCTCTACTAGAGCACTGGTACACGCCTTTATTTTAGGCGGTCTGTCAAGCCGTTGAAACTATGCCTGCCACCCAAATCCAAAATCTTCCGATACTGTATTTTCACCCGATTTTCATAGAAACAAAATGAAAGATAGATATCATAAAAGAACTTTTCAAAATATACGATTTTAAAAAATATATTTTAACTTTGGCCAGTTAAGGGCTGAACAAAAACTATTTCTGCGTTTGCTGTGATTGTGACAACACTATTCACATTGTCGATTTTGGTAAAAAAAAAACATGTTGAAGTGGAAGTCCTTAGCTTTCTTAAATGTAACATTTTTTATGCCTAATTCCTCCAGGCATAGCTAATAAAAATAAAATTCATGAAACATCGGGAAATCCGTTGACAACTGATATTAGAGAACCAAGTGACAAAATACCTACCACCTCTATAAAAAGGTCGATTTACCTACTAGTCTACATCTATGTATAGGCTGGTCAATCTGGGGTCGGGGTGGAAAAAATTAGTAACAAGCTGATCTCAACGGGATTGATAATAATCTGCTATTTAACCCATCAAAAGTCCCATTTGATCCAAGTGGGGGAAGGTAAAAGAAAAATGGCCGCAATCTTAGATTTTTTGTTTTTTTTAAATATCTCCGTTCGAATAGGTTTTTTCAAAAAAATTCGAGGGGCATTTTTTGTAGAGAATAGAATTATGAACATTTTAATTTTCAAGACTTTCTCTCTAAAGGGAATGGTAAAAGAAATAGAGATATTTTTTAGTATATGTTTTATACATTTCACGTTTTTATATATAATTTTTGAATAAATTGTAATATATTTACTTCTACATAACTCTTTAGTATTCAATATTAATCACGCCACACTATTCGAAAATTTCTGCTCGTCCTCCCCCTCCGTCTCCTCCAAAAAACAAAAGTTTGTGCAACTGATTCCATAACACCTGGCCACACTTAGAGGAACATTTAAGCCCAACTTTTCAACAGGAACAGTTTTTAGAGCATTGGCTTTCTTTGCAATTACAAAAAATTAATTTCGAAAGGGTAGGGGGCGCTACAGCTTGAGTGCATTGTACAGGTACCAGGTTACCCAGCTCATCCTTTTTCCACCCAGATTGCAAAGGATCCAAATTGTCGCCTTTCCATTCTTGAATTTAAAAAAATATAACATACCTAACTTATTTTCAAAAATTATTTATATTTTTACAAATCAAATTACCTGAAAGTATGTCCTGAGTAGATGTTGCTGTACAGAGTCTTCAGTTGGGGGCAAAGTCGCTAAATTGAATGCAGACTTACGTCTTTGCCTTGACGGTAGCCTGTCATATAGAGTATACCTCAAATGGTGGATATCCTTAATATGTGGTGGACAGCGATATAGCTTCAAAAGGTAATTTAATTCCGACTGAAATAAGTCATCCTTTTCTGCTTCATTATTCAAAAGAACTTCAACGTTTTGACAAAGATCGTTGTCTCTTTGTAGTAACGAGAGAGATTTTTTTTTTTTTATTTATTAAATAAAAAAGATGTAGTGTCACATCCTGATACAGCATGTAAAAACAATATTTGTTTTGTTACATGTCCTAGTTTATCCTGTATGTCAGATATTTTTGATATCTTATCAGCTTTTGCCACTTTGCCCGGACGAAGCATGCAAATGTTTTTATTTTTTGAATGATGCATAAGCAAAACCATTATATCAGTATCCTCTGATACAACTGTGACGTGTTTTGCTGAAACGGATAGTTCTACAACTGTTAAGGTGATAAAAAAATCTACATCCCTTGGGGCTTGATGCACAATTGCACAGTTATACCTAAGTTTTCGAAATAGGTTCGAAGGATCCTTATGAATTGCTGTTTATTGTGATTGTTCTTTAGGAAAACCTCTTGTGGTGAGGTTTTCTTAAAGAACACTGAAGCCTGGATATGTATGGAAATTTCTACGCTTCCCTTTGATCTACATCTTTGTAGACTTTCTTTGGTAGATATTGCGCAGCGCCATATGCGGAGATTGTTTGTGGCTATGTTAATTAAGGAAAGAAGTTTAATTATGTAGGTATGCTCATCTTTACCTCGTTTTCTGTAAAAAATATATATAATGACGAATACATTTTTTAATTGCATAATTTTAGTCAATAGTATGGTGATAATATGTTCTAAATACAGTAAATTTAAACAAATACTTCAAAGAAAGCCTTTAAAACTCATATATCGTTTATTTTTCATTTAAAAAAAAGTTATTTCAATCAAATGTCCATAATTTCATTCTCTATAAAAAATATCTTTTCAGTCTTTTTGGAAAAAATAATGCGTACGGAGAAATTTGAAAAAAAAAACGAAAAATCCAACATGGCGACCATTTTATTCGATCTTCCACGACTAGGACAAAATGCTTAAACAGGACATTATTACCTACTCAATCCCGTTGAGATCAGCTTGTTACTAATTTTTTCTACCCCCACCTCAGCTAAGTTTATTAGCCTAGTAGGTAATATAGCATATTTATAAGAGTCCTGTCAAAGTGCCTCTCATACCTTTACTATGTGTCTGTTTCTTACATGAAGTAGTCGATTTGAAAAGTAGATCCACTGTTTATGTTTATTTTTTTACAGAGAATAGTGAGTCATTAAATTAACAATAAGTTCTTAACTTAAAACTAAAGTTTTTTTAAGACGAATATTTGTACTTCACTCATTTCAGACGTATACTACGTCAATTTTACACTTTTACCCCGACAGACTTCCGTCCGATTAAAAGTTAGGTGAAAATACACTAGTATGTATTGGAAAATTGTTTATACTAGCTCTATTGAAATTTGATCCAAAAGCTAAAAGTTAAGGGCTTGTGATTTCAATGTTTTCAAAACTACATTCTTAAAACGGCATGCAAATTTTCTGCAATTCCACCTACTGAAGAGGCAATAGAAAAACACTGTTTAATAATTTATTTCCATGGCCAAAAATGGTTAGGTTCTGAGAAAGATACGTTATAATTCGGGTGGCTTAAAACAAAGAATGGCTTAATGCCCGATGTTATGAGTATAAGTAATGCTTTTCCTATAAAAATACTAAGTGATATTTCTGATAAATATAAGAAAAGCTGTAAAAATAATCAGTGTATTTGTAAAAAATATTCTATTCTATTTTGTTTTATTTTTTATTCTATTTTAGGAAGGCTGGCTATATATTTGTATAATGCTTTGCTTAAGTTAGAATGCCCAATTTTAATAGAAATTTATGACGTTGAATTACTTAGAGTTACCCAAAGGAGTTATAGCTAGTTATTTGATAGATTTAATATTATCAGCCTAGATCTAATAAGAATTTGTATGTCTTTAATATTTTTGAAAGTTATTACATAATACGACTGTTCAAAATTACTTTGTAATATTTTATATTAATGTACCTAAAATTAACATACTACTATTACTACTCTAGTCATGACTGCTTGGTTCTAACTATTGATCATATATGCATATGTTATTATTATTACCATGCGTATGCTTAATAAATTTCCTTTTCAAATTAAAGTTCAAATTACGTTTCATTTTGTATTAAATTTTTGAAGTTATACGAGACTTTCTATTATAGCATATTTTATCTTGTTTCGATGAAAATTGGGTGAAAAAAAGGAAGGTCAAAGAAAATGCATTTTTGAAAATTGTAAAAATGCACTTTTTTTGAAAATTAAAAAAAGATTAACTGAATCCGACAGAAGTTCATAAAATAACGTACAATCGAAAAAAAAAACTGATGTACAATGCCTTCTTGATAATTGACGAAGAGTTAAACATTTATTTTCGTCCACCATCTTTGACCGTTCTATTTGACGGCAGAATATTAAATGACGACGGCATTCGTGCATTATATTTGACCATAAATGAGTTTTATTTTTGTTAACTTTGGTGAAATTACTCCTTCTTATAGAAAAGATATTCAATTTTGATTTTTCGGCCATTTTTGGCGTTTTCTATTTTTTTCCAAGATGGCGGATTGACCAATACATATCGGACAAATCCATGTTTTTTAAGAATTTTATTTCAAATAAATTAGTATTTTTTAAATTTCCATCCGATTACTAGTATAAAATATATTAAGCAGAAAACTTGAAAATCCGCGAAAGCGCGTCAAAAATTACATGTAACTTTTGACGCACAAGGAATTGTTGGGCATAAGAATATTTTTTTCGTAATACATAAGAATAAATCAACAGTAACATTTCAGATGGAATGTCGTCGAAAAAAATTAATTCAACTGTACTAGTAGCCAATAGTGTAAGATTTTCAGAAATTCGCAGAAATTGTTCAGCATATTATTTTTTTCTTAAATAGTAATTAGTCAATTCAAAAAACTAATACGTTAATGGGTTAAACAATTCTTCTTTAGTCGATAGTTTTTTTTATTAGATTAAAGTTAATATTTTTTTCACAAATAATGGAGCACTGTAAATTAAACTGATTTTATTGCAGCTGGAGAAACTATTTTTATTAACGAGGTTAAAAAAATATATTTCAACGAATTGAAGTTATATAATAGTATGTTTGTAATATTTTACTTTTGTGATTTCATTAATTACTGTTTAAGAAAAAAATAAAACGTAGGATAACTTCCGTGATTTTCTGAATATTTTTCATTCTTGGAATACTCATTCTTAAGGACGTAAATTGAGTTAAAAATTTAGATTAGAACTAAAGTTATTCTACAGAGTGGTTGATAATAATAAATGTAGATTAAAGGTTATTAATTAATGAACTATTATTTATTAACAGCAATACAACATTTTCTCTTTGTGACGAGTCTACTTCCAAAAACCGTCGTTCCATGAATTTTTGTTAATGATAATGTAAAAACATTTTTTAAGTCCTGTCCAATATAATTAAAACTACATATTCTAATATAGACCATTCTAATATAGTCTATATAGATATAGACCATTTCTTAAATGTTTTTCTAAAGAAAGAAAAAAAAAAGGGAAATTGTCAGTCGCATAATGGCAACTAAAAAAACCGTTACGCTGTGGTGTATAATAGTCACTAATATGTTGAATATAGTCACAAAAAACGTACCTTTGTCGCAATGTTTTGTATTAAATACTATGCACCTACTGATATTACTTTATAAAAAATAAAAAACAGATCTGGCTGTATGTGTCTTATCTCACATTTAATAGGTACTTAATTTCATTTTTATTGTTATACTAAACCTCATTTTAGGAATGAAAATATATAGATGTACTTTTGAGGAAATAGACACATAAAACTTTTGCTGAAAATTTCAAGTGAATCTCCAGGGATATATTTGTTGAAATGTCCTGGGAGAAGAGTTAGCAAATGCATCGGTCAAGAACTGGTCGGTCCCCGTATATAAATTACCATCGGAAAGTTATTTTTTATCCCGTCAGGAATTAGATTACATGTAGCCGTACAGCTATTTCAGGAATTTGGTGTGTAATGAAATGTAACTCAAGTCCCCTGAGAAGTATTTCTAGAGTTGGCGAATAAAAATATTTTACCCAGTTTAAGAAACCATAACTACTATAATATTCGCTAATTTAAAATACTTTTATCTTGCAAAATGTTTTTAATACCTTATGAGCGAATGACAATGTCTAAATTGGAATTACTAACGTACACTGTTGTACTGATAGATTTTCTGGAGTAGAACTGACTAATGAACTTATTGTGAGCCAAAGGAAAGGAAACAAACATACCACTGGCGATTAGATGTTATCAGATAGTTCAGTAAAATAACACTTAATATTGTAATATATCGAACAAAATTAAAAAAGTTTTGAAAATTGGTGGAAATGTTAAGTATAGCATAAGAATTAGTAAACCGAAAAGTTCCCACCCCTAAATAGTGTGCTTCGTCCCCCAGGAGGTCGTTTCCGCCCTCATTTTGAGGTTTTCTAGATTATCTCGGGAACGGTGCACTTTTTGATAAAAATACCTATATACAAAATTATTCTTTATAAAATTCTCTATTAAAAACGTATCTACATTTTTTTCAATAAAATTAATAGTACGGTGGGAAATAAGGCGCACACATAAGGTTTGGTTCCAGTTAACACAATAAATTGTAATTTTTACTATAAACTACTTTAAAGTTCAATGCTTAACCCAAAAGCAGTAACTACTAAACTCCGCTTAAAATTATAATAAATGTAGCGCTTCTACCCTCTCACCTCTAAAAAATATCGCAATTTTTAAAGAATTATTTGCACAATTCATTCGAGTCTGGGGTTAAAAACGTGCTTTAGTTTTGTACTGGCTTTGGTACCTCTTCCGTTTTCGATGACAAAGGCCCAATGAGAAAAACTAACAAGGCAACTTTATACTAGATTATTATACTCCAGTCACATTAGGATTCGTCTGCTAAAAAAATCCAAGTGAGCTGAAATTTTGCATACACCTTTATTTTGACATTACAAATAACGTCTCAAAAGTCCCCATCGATATCGCGCTTGCGTTTTCAGTTATTCAAGGTCAAATGTCAAGGAAATCAGTTTTTCCCAAATATCTCGCTTCCTATGGGTCACATGACTTTTTTGGCTATTAGTTTGGGTGCCAATCAAAAAAGGTGGAAGTAAAGTATAGTAGAGATTTTTTTACGGTTATTGGCACTTTAGTAGGTCTAGTTTAAGAATCCGGTTGATGCCACTCTGGCACCTTTGGGCATTTTGAGATATTCAAAATGGCGGCTTATCTAAGGTGTAATTTTTTTTTATTTTAATTTACCAAATGTTGGCATAAGATATATCATTTTCTATGTTTTTCAGGTTCTAGAACACAAATATGAGGTCTAAAGAGACTTAGGGGCAATTCCTTCTGTGTTGCCCTATCAAAATATAAAATAGGTGTCGATTGTGGGTGTTAAAAACAAATTCGATAGAAAAAGAAACATACCTCAGAAATAAGATGCAATTATGTTTTACAACAAATAATTTCCCCTTTATTTAATAATTTAATGTTAAACTTTCTTCCCTAAGGTATTAAAAAGTTATTACTTCCACGTCCAGTGGAAGTATAGTAATGACAAAAAATGTTTTTGAAAATTTTTATTGTTCAAAGAGGTTAAGAATGTCATGAAACATCGAGATTTTAAGTTTGAGCGGTCTGTCTGTCAGTCTGTCTAACTTTTCTTGTGCGCACGATAACTCTTAAACCGTTTAAGATATTGACTTGAAATTTGGTACACATATGTATTTTAACGTGATCTGGAACTAGATTATATTTTGATCTTATTTCGTTGAAGGGTTGGGGGGTAAATTCGGGTAAATGGGGGTAAATAGTTAAATCAAGCAGGTAAGAGTCCATAAAATTGGTATATAGTATATATAAGAGAACCTGTAAGGTCTCAAAATTTTTTGGCATTAAAAAAATACCAGCCGCACATTCTTTATCTGGTTGCGACACGGTGGCTCAGTACCATGGGATTGGAAAAAAAATGTTTAACGGATGGTCGGGTTTTAACGTATTTGGGTAGATTAAGCAGCAATATTGAGGGTGTTTTTCAAGAATGTACAATGTTTGTAGCTTCGTGTTATGGAGTAAACAATGCTAGCAAAATGACTGATGTTAGAACTTCTCTATGAGCTAAAAAAGTCGGAGAAGCCCAACTAAAAGCACCGCCATTCTCTGGCTCTTCCACCAACTACTGAATGTTTTCAAGAAAACGTAAAAAGGGCACATTTCCAAACATGTTTGTGATTATCTGTAATGGATTTCTCTTGACCAAATATAGATGCCACTCAATACGGATGGCAGGCTGACGAGGATAAAATGGAATTACATCCGATCGCCTTGCCAAAAAAGATTCAAATTGCCTATTTTTTTTTGCTTCAAAAATTAATTTATTCTCTGAATCAGCCGCCCTCTTAATAAAGTAAATTAGCAATTAATTCCTACACGAGTTTTAACTTCAAATATTAATTCACAGACCTTAAAAACATACAAAACGACGTGCCACATACGCATATAGTGAAATATTTAGAAAACCTGCTTTTTTACTCTTAGCCAGTCGCCATCTCGAATATCTCAAAATGCCCAAAGGTGCCAAAATGGCATCAATCGGAATCGTTTGAAGAACCAAAAACAGCCAAAAAACCTTTACTATACCCTACTTCCAGGTTAAGGTAAAAATCCTCATTTGGCACCCAGACTATATTACAAGAAATGAAGATTAGAAAATTCTATACAATATACAATATACATATACAATATACAATTCTATACTAAGGGTTATATACATATTTTACTTATAACCAGCCGTTTTCAAACTATACGTTAGAGAAATAATGAACAGCGGTGCATCCGTTTCCATACCAGGTGGTGTGCAAGGCGCGTTTTTTTTTACATGGTTTCCCAATAGGCCTAATCCATGATTTTGTTTGTTTTAGTGACTTTTACAGCTTATCCTCATTCTCGTTTTCTGTCCCCCCTTCCACGTCTACCAATCCAGAAGCAGTGTGTTATTTACTGAATGGTTAGTTGTACGTAAAAGACTTACATAACCTTTTTTTTCCTAATCTTCATTTCTTGTAATAACCAAAAAAGTCTTAGGAAGCGAGATATTTGGGAAAAACTGATTTCCTTGACATTTGACCTTGAATAACTGAAGACGCAAGCGCGATATCGATAGGAACTTTGGAGACATTATTTGTAATGTCAAAATAAAGGTGTATGCAAAATTTCAGCTCACTTGGATTTTTTTAGCAGATGATGTTTTTTTTCGCCTAATGTGACTAGAGATTAATACTGTTCCAGAACGAGACCATATTTTCGAAATTAGTGA
Organism: Rutpela maculata; assembly: GCA_936432065.2. NCBI lineage: Eukaryota > Metazoa > Arthropoda > Insecta > Coleoptera > Cerambycidae > Rutpela > Rutpela maculata. The sequence continues at coordinate 35,577,880 of OW386285.2, read as the reverse complement.
GTAGGTATGAGATTGATGAAGGATACTTGCTTCGCCACGTAATATAGCCAAAACAAGGAGAATTTAATAACGTTTACAACGATTACGTTAGTTACATAAGAAAACATTATGGTAATAGAGTAACTGTCGTGTTTGATGATTATTTGGATAATGCAAACAGCACGAAGAGCCTAAAACAACAGAGGCGGGTACTGCAAAAAACCTGTCCTGAAATTATATTTGATGAAAACACTGTTGTTTCTGAAACTCAGAAGAAGTTCCTTAGTAATTTGTTTAACAAAGAACGATTGATTGCAGAACTAGTGAAAAAATTTAGTAATGAAGGAATCGAGGTGTTCGTTGCTGCGGATGACACCGATTTATTAATAGTACAAACTGTTACCGAAAATGTTATAAGTGCGACACAGCTGTTGTCGTAGGGCAAGATATTGACCTGCTAGTATTTTTTATTGCCCTTTCTCCCTCCGACAAAGACATTACATTCTTAAAACAAAAACAGGGTAATACCAGCAAAAGGATTTGCAGTTCACGAGATTTACAATCCTCAACTTTTTTAAAAAACTGTAAAGAAACAATATTATTTGCACACGCCATTAACGGTTGCGACACAACTTTAGCGTTTTTTTCCAAATGAAAGGTTAATGCAATCAATGTGCTTAATAAACTACAAGATATCGTGCAAACTTTTAATAATAAAAAAGCTAGTCATGAAGAAATTGCAGACGTAGCAGAGCGAATTTTTCTAGCTACTACCAACTTCTGTTGCTGCTCGGCAACACTCAAATTGAAACATGGAAAAACGTTACGTGTTAGAAGCTACTGATTGGGGATGGAAAAAAGTTGGCGGTATATTAACCCCAACTATGACAACTAAAGAACCAGCTGCCGAACCTGTTTTGAAATTTATTTCTCCTTCATGCAAATTAGGGTGCGAAAACAGGTGCAGTTGCAGAAGAGCAGGCTTACGTTGCTCCACAATGTGTTACCATTGCCACGGACAAGCATGCATGAATGTCGAATCTATAGAAGCGACGAAGATTAATTAACGGAGGTAACCTTCTGATAATTAGTGGATTAGGTATACAGAGGACACCACGTAAAAAAACCGCGCCAATTACTTTACCTGTGTGGTGGCGTGGCAAGAAGTACAATATACAATATTCTCGCTTCTTTAAAAATTGCGATATTTTTTAGGGTGGAAGAGCTACATATATTATAATTTTAAGTGGAGTTTAGCAGCTTTTGCGTTAAGCATTGAACTTTAAAGTAGATTATAGTAAAGATTACAATTTATTGTGTTAACTGGAACCAACCCTTAATGTGTGCGCCTTATTTCCCACGGCATTATTAATTTTAGGAAAAAAGTGTAGATACGTTTTTTATAGAAAATTTTGTATATAGGTATTTTTATCAAAAAGTGCACCGTTCCCGAGATAATCTAGAAAACCTCAAAATGGGGGTGGAAACGACCTCCTAGGAGACGAAGCACACTATTTAGGGGTGGGTTTCGGTTTACTAATTCTTATGCTATTCTTAACATTTCCACCAATTTTCAAAACTTTATGCATTTTGTCCGATATAAATCGTTAATATTACTGAACTAAGAGTAATATTCCATAAATCCAATTTGAACAGTATTCCAAATGTGATAGATGCAAATAATTCAGTAAGTGTCGGAAAAAATCGAAGGTTATCCGACGTCAGCGAGCTTTATGGACTTGGTGGGAGGGTTTTTTTTTTGTTCGATTATTATGGCTGTAGGCTTTAGCCTCCCTGGCTTCATTCTTCTTTCACCAAACTATTTCATGTTTATTTTTCATGATTATTTTATCGAAATATGATTTCTTTGTCCAAAATACACAAGAAAGTTTATCTTATTATAACACCGTAGGGCCAACCGTTATCGAAAAGTATCAACCCTAAAGAAACACATGCATTCTGAGAATTCAAAAACATGAAAAAAAGATGTCTGGCTCTGCCGTGTAATTTGTAAAAACTGTTTACTTTAGCACTGATCAATCTATGAAGTTTGCTTTGTATTACGCCATTTTTTTTTAAATTGTTGATATCTTGGTTTATTTCAGAAAACCCTAGTTCACATAATATAGATTTCCGGACTCATGTTCATAGGACATTTTTTTACATAAAACCACCTCTAAGAATTAAAGACTGCTTAACTGAAACACCCTGTACAATTATATAGCTTATTGCACAACCCGCTGGGTGTGTGCTCTATTTGTTCTATTTTTCCAGACCACACCTCTAAGCAGTGCCCTTATTTTTGCATGTATGATTTAATTTCTAACTTAATTAAAAATATGTCCTGTTCACTTTTTATTCTACATTAACTTTCCCGTCTTAAAATAAGTATTGTCTATGTAAAACTTTCAACTTTAATAAAACAATTTATAGATCTACTTAATTTTAATAATCCGCCTATTATGCCGTATTAAAATAAATTATTGAAATTAAATGGTATTAACATTCTCAACAATTTTCTGCTTCGAGTAACATTTACTGGCCGGAAAAAGCATTTTTAAACTAATACTCATTTACTACGAAATACGTACTTGCAGATGCTTTATGCTTCATAATATAAAAGACGTGGGATAAAACATATAAATGAACCACTAAATCCAAGAATAAAAACTATATGTGAATATTATACGGATTAATGAGTTATCTAATATATAAAAAATCTCGTGTCATAGTGTTTGTTATCGAACTCCTCCGAAACCGCTTTACCGATTTTTATGAAATTTTTGGTGTATATTTGGTAGATCTCAGAATAGGTCGTAGGCTATTTTTTATACTCCTAGGAGATAAGGGTGGCCCTATCCAGAAATTTTCTTATTTTTCTTTATTTTTTTGACAAAAATTTATAATTTATTATATGGCAAAACAACGTTTGCTGGCAATCCCAAGTATTATTATAAAAGAATTTTTTCGGATTCCAACTTTTTTAATCTGCTCTCAACCATCGATCTTGGTGACCTTTATCAAATAAAAGAGGCCAATCAAACGTGGCAATACTTCTGGGGAAATTTATTTTACAGTCTTAATAAAACACGCCCAATGAGGAACACTAAAATTACAGGTAAAGTTCAGGAACAAAACTGGATAGATTCCAGGATTATAGAAGAAAATTAAAATGTAAAAACTTATATTAGCTCTCAAGAAGTATGAATGATATAGAAATAAACGAAGAATATAAAACTACAAAAAAAAATTATTCGGACATGCTAAAATTAAAATGAAAATAAAATACAAGAGAGTGCAGTGCTAACACTTCTCAAGAAATTTTGGCTATTGTTAATTCAAACTTGAGCAGGAATAAAAAAGAAACAAACATAACTCGAACAATAAGTAATAACAATTTAATTTCAGACCAAAAGGACATTTGTGACTTGTTCTGTGCCTATTTTGCAGAAATAGCTGTAAATTCTTTAAATAATGTTTACAATAATCTTGATAGCGATTTGATAGCGACTGCTCCACAGGTCCAGAAAGTCTTTCATCACTGTTTTCTTTGACATTTAACACGAAGGAATAAACCAACAACTTTCTATTATGCAGAACAAATTCTCAAATGGGCCAGATGGCATACCAATCAAAGTCCTTAAATACATCTCGCAATTCATAGTTTACCACCCTCTTTGCTACATTTTTAATTTGCCTGTAAAATATGGAATTTTTCCTAGTGATCTAAAAACGACAACTGTAATACCCTTGCATAAAAAAGGTGATGCAGGCCTCATCGAAAATTACAGGCCTATTACCCTACCATTTTGTTTTTCAAAATTGTTTGAAAAAAATATTCATTGCCAAATATATACTTTTACTGATAAAAGAAATCTTCTATGTAGCATGGTTTTAGGCCCAATTTCTCTATAAACGCAGCATCTTTTTCATTAATTAATCATATTTACAATGCACTAGATAAAGGTGAATATTGTCCTAACACTGTTTTTTGACTTAACAGGTGCCTTCGACTGTGTTAACAAGAATTTCATTAGAAAAAAATTTAAAAACTCATAAGAGAACTTTTAAATGACTGGATACATTATTTTTTGTCTGACAGAAAAATCAGAGTTAAAATTGGTGAACACATATCACAACCTTCTCAGATGAACCTAGGTGTTCCTCGGGGGGGGGGGGGGGGGGGGGGGGTCAGTGTTATCTCTACTATTATTCTTATTGTTTATTAATGACCTTAAACAACATATTACAAACAATGTAACTGTAGTGTTCTATGCTGACGATACCACAATCTGTATTACTGCTCCATCCCCTGAGGAACTCCAAAGCAAGGTGAACTACACCTTACATCAGTTTTACTCCTGGTGTTTTAATAACAAACTTATAGTTAATGCTACTAAAACAAAATATATCATGTTTCACAAGAGAAAGAAAAATCCACATATTGTGGTTAAACTAAACAACACAGCAATTGATAAAGGCCAAAGTGTGAAATTTTTGGGTCTATATTCAGATGAACAACTCACCTGGTCACATCATATTGAACACTATAAAAAAACTAAACTCAGCTTATTTTGCCATAAGAAATCTAAGGAGTGTTATGGATAAGAAATATCTATTAAACATTTATTTTGCTTTGGCATACTCGCATATGAAAGAGTTAATAATATACCTATTAGTACCTATTAGGGAACTAGTTGTGAGTTCCAACGCATTTTTGTTCTTGAAAAAAAATCATTAGGTTAATATTTTCACTGAATCCCTTGTACCCATGTCGACAAATTTTTATACAAAACTAAATTTTCTCCTTGCCATGTCTGTTAATCTATGAGGCAGCTCTTTTTGTTAAGCTTAACGCAGCTCACTTTTCTCAACACAAAGTGTGCACGATCACGACACAAGAGGTCGTAGTCTGATTTACATCAATTTTAACTTAAGTACATACAAGAAAGGGCTTTTTTATCTATGCGGAACAGTTTTCAATAATCTGCCAACTGAGATAAAACAGTAAACGAACATAAATAAATTTAAAAAAAAGTTCGTTTATTTCTTTGCCAGTCCTTTTATTCTTTACATGAATTTTATAATTTCGAATTAGTCAGTTAGCTTTTATTATTTAAAGGGAAGTATTTGTAATATTTTATTTTGTAAAATTGTATACTTGTATGTATTCTGTATTTTTAAAAATTAATTCTCAAATTTTGACTGTTCATATCCTGCAAAATAGCTTACATGAATAAATAAATTATTATTATTATTACTATTTTTGTGTTTGTAGAATTTTATCAAATGTTACAAATTACAACAATGATGAGCGTGCACTGCAGGGGGTGAAGCTGCTACAATGCTAATAGGGTGGATCAAGAGGAAGTTGAAGTTGATCCAGACGGAGTCTAAGTAGGCTATCAAAATTTACCACATGTTTAACATTTTTTTTTTTTTTTTTTTTTTTATTAGCCTTATTTATATTCGAAAAGTGTTGTTTACAAAAATCGAAAGTTACTGTAGAACCTGGTGTGATTTATTGCTCTTGACTTCTTTGCGAGCTCCTTCTAAGCACAAAACACGCAGCTTAAATAAATATCGATTGGAGTATAAATTTATGAGTTGAAATAGCACCAGTTAGTATTGTACATAATTCTATTGAATTAATTATGGACTACAACTTTTGTTTTATAGACTCAAAATATACGAAAAACAGGACTTATGCCCCTTTTACGCACAAATCTTCATGAAGCCAGCATAGTACCGCTTAGGACTTTTATTATATTGTTCATTAAGTACACCATCTTTACCAATTTTTAGATTTACATTTTTTTTTTCAAAGTCAAAACCTTAAATGCCTGGCCTATAATAACAATGTATATATACTGTTTAAAATTAAATTTTGTCATGAAAATGTATATTAGACCAAGCATACGTCACCATAATCTAGTCGATAGGCTATGCGGGAATAATGATATCCTTGGGAAGTTTGAGTTGCAATTTCGTGAAGTTATAACTAGAACTTCCCTAACTTTTATAGACATCTTTGCCAAACTATTAAAGAAGACAGAGCGATAACAGACGACGAGCATATGACAGACACGAACATAAATAAACCTCAAATCCTCTGAACGAGTTGTGACATGCTGCTAGTTTTAAGCAAGCATAAATAAGTTTGATTAGGGTATTATTTGGCTTCAATCACGAAATGTCTTTTCACATAATGTTATAATGATATAATTTGTTTAAAGTTAGGTAATTTTCATAACAAAAAATATATAGGACACAAGAAAATTATTCGTTTCTCGTATACGAATATACCAAGACAAATATTCATGTAATAAAAAGGAGAAAATTGTTCTTACATGTTTCAAAATTATTTATAGTCCAGTCAACAGTCACTCTAATTTGAGTGCTATGAATGAATTTTGATGAAACCTTGTGCAATGTGTTTGCAATGACGAAAAGTTAAAAAAATAGGTAGGAAATGATCGGAAGGGGTAGGGTTTTATCACGGATCCCGTAACTTGTAGAACTAAGTTAAAAATGAAAAAAAAAAACAATATATTTACCTTTTTTGGCCCAAAATAAGATGTTTCTACTCCGGTGAATTTTTTCGAAAAATGCATATTTTTTCTAGATATTGCCAATCGAAAATTCCTAAAAGTGGGGGAGGGCAAATGTAAAAGTTGAAAAAAAAATCTGAAAAAATTTAGTTGAATGAATCATCGACATACAAGACTTTTGATATACATTCACTAGCACTCAAATTAGAGATTTTAGTCATTTTAGCGCTCCGTTGACTGGACTATTACTATTTACGCGTGTTCGTACTTTTAAGGTTTTTGTACCGAGAATACACAATAACTCAGGGTTCATTGCCTATGTGTGTGTATTTAGTACTGAATGACTTTCATTGTCAATGGGATTAGAGAATTCTTACCTACCAGAGTCTGTAAACAATTTAGTTATGTGCAGATCACAATAATATCTAAAATCTAAGTGTTGGCCAACTAAGAACTCCAATGATATTCTTAAAACTGATAAGAGTTAGTTTGGTGTTTAGCGGCAATGCTGCAAAGACCACTTCGAAAGAGACTCAGGATATCAGAGTGGTAGCAATGCTATCAACAAGAATCAGCAATATTGAAATCATAAGTATACGCAACCATACAAGATTTAAAATCTGGCAAAGCAGCTGAGGTATTTAAATTAGTTGTTAAAGATGAAGTGACAGTCATTCTTATAATGACAAAGAGGGATTTGTTCCGACGACTGGAGAACTACAAATTTACCGTTATTATATAAAAATGAATAATGGATGTCTGTGATACCAACAGATTACTGGTATTAATATCACATGTCAGTAAAATAATACTGTACACTTTTCAATCCAAATTCCAGCTTCATCAGCATTGGCAAATATGAAAAAGGTTGGTAAATACGGAAAAGATACGGAAACTCTAATGCCTACGTAACGATAAGCAAAACTAATGTTTCTAATTGGAGATTCGCAGATGATACCACCTTTGGCGTAGAGAGTAATGATGAGCCTAACATCTACTCGGTAATCTTCAGAGTAGACTCTAAGTACCGGTGTACATGTAAAATATAACAATATAGAGAATCTTATGATTGTACGCCAAATCAACACATGGATGGTGTTGATTTGACGTACAATTGGTTTGGCGTGAAGGGTAAGTGGATGCGATGTAGTAGAACATCTTAGAGTTCTTGTTGATAATACCAGTAACTGCGAATATAGAGGAGAATAGAGATTATTGACAACATACCAGTGCAGCAGAATTAGACGTCAAACAAATATCATTAAACCAATAAAAGTATACTTGCTAGCGATCTAGTTTTCTATATATTTTTTATGCCTCAGACACGTAGATCGTTAAAGAGGCAGGCAGATGGCTTATTGATGCTTTCGAGATGTCGATTTGTTAAGAATTTCTTGGATCAACGCACCATCGCATTAACAACTCGGTTTTTTAGGAAGTACATTCTTCAAAATGACTTTCTGGCATCGCATTCTCTTGCATTTCACAATTTGTTTACCACATCAATCAGAGAAGGCAGCATGGAATGGTTAATTATTCAGAGAAAATAAGATGGGAGATAATGCACTCCAAAATATGGGGTTGATGCCACCAAGCAGCTGACGGCGAAGAACTCTGACGCGGCGTGCCATACGCCTAATAAACAACACCAACAGATGCAGATGAACCAGAAAATCTTGCAAACGGTCAAAAATCGATATTTCTGAAAATGATAATTTGGCTCTGGTACACACACAAATTATTGAATAGAATTTCAAAGCATCGTTTCCTAGAATATCAATCACGGTGTGGTGAATATGTTACGTCGGGTGTAAAAAGCTTTTAGGTACACTTGATTTCTTTTGTCGATCAATTTAACGGTGTTTATTACAAATTGTTGTTTCTTATTATTATGTATTCATTCCTATAGCCATATTACTAATGTTATTTCCTCAATCACTCAATACATGAATGAATAAAAAAGTAGAAAAAAAATGTCATCTAAGCTGACCGTTATTTTATTACAATATTAAACACTACTTCGTTCACGATATGGATCATTGCCAGCCCCTCAGCTAATCCAGCAGATTTAAAGTGATATATATAAGGCTTAGCAAGCAAGTGACCATGAACATCCTAAACATAGACAACATTGATTTTAGTATTCACGGTAGTCCATATCGAGCCGAAGTATAAAGATGAATAAGGGCCAGAATTCAGCGCTGTATGCTTATTAAGTTGTGCGAGAATTGCTGGAAAAACCACTAGACCTTTAGCAGAATTTCCGTCGCAGATACGTGAAAGGCAAGCAATATGTGCTTCCCAAAAGCCAAGGGTCAGATCTTTTGTGGTGAAAGGGTTATAAGATATAAGTATACTGTAAATACATATTTCAGATCTTGCATAAAAAAATCGTATATTCAGCTTAGAATATTATTAGAAGTATAGGGACAACCCAATATATTGGCGTTTTTATTACTTTAATAATGAATTAGAGAATTTTCATGTTTTCATTTATCATGTTGGTGGTAGTGCTCTGTTGATTTGTTGTTTACGAATACATTGTCCATTTCGGGTCCGTAGATTTTCAACTAATATAAAACTAACCACAACAGATAGTTACGTTAATTAAGCAAAATATAGTTGTTAAGCAGTTTAATGAAATAATACTAAAGAATAGGATTTAAACTCGCTGCAGTTAAAGTCTGATGTGATTATCTCATTGCGGACAAAAATAATGGTAGAGAAATTATGGATAATTAACGCTAGCGATATATTCACGTAATGGCGGATTAAGTAAAGTATTCTTTTAATATTTTACTACTTCTTCTAATTAGGCATTTGCATGTATTTTGGATTAAATATAATTCCTTGGTAGTAACAAAGATCTAGTTCAGTGCGAGTTGAATCGCACGCCGATGCTTCCATACTGTAAACAATATGTGCATGACGACAAATAAAATTACAAACTGTCTTAAAATAAAAATTATCTGGTGTCGGTGTGTTTGTCTTTTTTAAACCGCTACACAAAAATGGAAAGGTATTATGAGTTTGAAGTGTATGTTTGTATGCCTGTCTGTGTGCTCGTCTTTACTTTATATCTCTTCAACAGGTCATCCGATTTTCTTTATTTAAAACAGTATTTTGTCGAGAAGGTTTTTAGCAAGGTTTCATCTCGATAAATCATAATTATTCTCATGTGGCTCTCTGATGTTTCAACCGATATTTATGTGGTTTTCATTATATGATAGTATATTGCGAGATGATTATAAGACTAGGTCAGGATTAAAAAAAAATTCACTTGTCCAAACTAGGCGCACCTGTATTTTTAATTATGAATAAAGTCTTGTTGAATTGAGTTGAATATCATCCGAAAAGTAATGATATGGTTGAAAGATTCCATAAAACCTTTAAAACTGCATTAATTGCCAGAGCTAACTCCGTTTATTGGTTTGATGAACTGCCAATTATTTTACGAGCAATGCCTAAAGACGATTTAATTTGTTCATCTGCAGAACTTGTTTATGGCCAAACTTTACGTCTCCCTGGTGAATATTTTATTAAATCACATTCTGATACTAAAGTACCTTTATTTATTAACAAATTACAAAACTATTTCAACAACTTACAATTCACAAATCCCAACCAAAATCATTCTGAAAATACTTTTGTGAATCCTGACATTAAATCTTGTAAATTTATTTTCAGTTGAAAAGACAGACTTAAACCAACTTTATCCCCTCGGTACGAAGGAACTTTTCTAGTAGTTTCAACACAATTATGACAGTCCTTAAACGTGGAAAGGACTTTGGACAGAGTTACACATCGGGTCACCAAATTATGAAGATGCATCCATAAAATAAATATAAAATTCAAATTTTTAAAATTTATATTAACATTCAAAAAATAATATTCAATATTGATTTTTTGTTATTTTTATATCTATAGTAACAGAATCGTATATGTAGGTGAATACACTATTTTAGACATACCATATGTATTATTATTGTACTTAGGTACAAATGGTGAATAAACAATATTATTATTCCTATAATTTTTATAGAGAAAAAATTACTAATTGAAAAATACATGGAATTATTTACGGTACTTTGAGATAAAATATAAGCTGATACGTCAAACAAATAGGCGGTCGCTGTGTTGTGGAAGGACGGTGCAGTGCAACGTGAGAACACTGGAAACCATACAAAACATAATCATGTCAAGAGAAGCTTACTGTAATCTAGGTGCAATGTTCACTTAGATTTATATTTATAAATACAGTAAGTAGAAAAATAATATAAGAACGACGTTACACCAGTGTGGTGCATATTCCTTACTTTTCACCTGACTTTATGGTAGACGATGTATAATAATATGAGGTTTGCTAATATTATTTCATTCCTTCATGTTTTCTCGAATTAGGTAAACAGATGTTCACAATTTTCAAAATAGGACCTATACAATTTTTAAATGAACATGGACACTTTCAAATTGGTAGCAAACCAATAAATTTATACGTTTATATACAGTGAGTCCCCAGATAGTCCCAACTGTTCTTGTGATCACTATTAATTCCGCATAAAAAGTTTCTATTATTCTAGAAGTTCTAAGCATAGTAAGAATTTCGAAATAACGTGCAGGGTGCAGGTACAATTGTCAATCATGTTAATAAACAAATAAATAGTAATTGAAGAAGGTGGAGAGGCCTTTGATAAGATTCTACGAAAACAAAGTATGCAATTTTGTTTTTTTTATGATGCAAATCAAAATAAATATATATTTTTTACTTTCAAGGTGAAAGTCTGTTTGTCAACCGCAAGCGAAGAGGCAGTGCTAGCACGTGCTGTGTTGTGGTTATCGAACTTTACCACATTCCAGTAATTTTATCGAAATTTTATCACATTTGAAGCCAAGAGTCATCCCTTGAAGACCTTCCAAATATCATCGCAGAGTTTTAAGGAAAGTGAATGGAAAGCAAATTCCATTTTTCCTCATATTTTTCCAGAGCCAGAAGAAATGCACCTGGAGTAGACAAAATAAACAACGAGTTAATACATTACGGACCGGAAGGGCTAAAGGAGTAAACCCCATAAATTATCACCAATGTATGGATAGAAACCATACGAATCTGGACTGAAAATAAACTTCAAAAGTCTAATAATGATGTGAGAACCGTCAATAGAAGAGAGCCGGACCAGCGGAGAATACAAAATAAGTAACTACTCCCTAAGAACATCGAACAAATTAAAATACCTATTAACATATCTGACGAATCAACTAAAAGGGAGAGAAACTGTAAAGGAGGGAATTAAAACGGCATGCAGAGTCACAGGGGCATCGTTCATCGAGAAAAACAAACCATCATGAGTCCTGACCAAGCTGCTGAAGATAGCCATTATACTTCAAAAGATTACATATGAAGTTGAAAACGCGGCGACAACAAAAGACAACAGAAGAAGTTTGAGAAGAGCTGACAGGAACATCATCCAACTATTCGCAAAAACAACAAGACGAAAACAACGATATAAAACATTAACATTACTAGGAGGAAAGGCAATTAAAAAAAGATAGAAATGCATGCAATGAAGTACCGAGGACATATCCAAAGAAGGGACCCAACACATCTACTGAAGAAAGCGCTAACACTGAACAGCAAGAAACTAAAAACAGGAAGACCATGCTGCACGTGGAGAACGATCGAGAGGATAATGAACTAATTAGGAAAGGACGAAGCATACTGAGAAAAGAAAGTGAGTTAAAAAATGAAGAAGATTTGTAGAAGCAGAAATACAAAAATAGACGCATAAACACTCCATATCAGGACACTAAGCCGAAACACATTTCACAAACACCTACATGTCTACCTCACACTCTTGTACCATGCTATCGTTGCTGACAACAAGCATGACACAAATCCAACCCAGCGTATACGTAGCTGGTCCGGCAGTGTATCCTGAGAGTGGCAACTATGCCTACCGTATGCTGATAAATCAATAAATCAAGATGCCGCGTTACATATTCATATTTATTTTCTACAAAAGCTGGTCCTTTACCCATTTTTACAGTCTAAAATTAACAAGTGTCGTATACAATGTTCAATACATATATAAAAATGTCAATAAACCGAGAAAGAGTTTAATATTTACATCTAGTTTGTAAATCCTAGTGTTAACTGATACTAGGAAAACATATAAGCAAAACTGAGTTTACAACCTGATAAATTCAAGTTACAAATGTCTTTCATTAGATTAAAGTCACATGGAGTGTTTTTCTGGGGCGAACTGTCAAAGTTTGCCATTTAATACTTTAGAAACTTCGACTTCTTTTATAAAGATGTAGATATGACCGAACAAAATTGCAATCGAGCTTAGCTCACGGCGAATACGAGTTTGACTAAGATTCTTATTTTAAAATAATGCAATTCTATATTTATCTATCGAAACAATGATCACTTCTGTTCTATTAAAGCTTAGTACGTATATCTTTTCAAATAAGTAAGAAGAATAATATGGGATTCGGTATTGCGTTTGAACGAATGTTTTCTCCATAATTAAGTGATTGTAAATATTAGGTTTCTTGGAGTAACTGTAGAAGCAATAAATCGCTGCTGATTTTTCCAAAGTATTAAATACTTCTCTACGTCAAATTTTCGTTGCAAGTAGCCTGCGGCAGCTACTCTTCGAATTTTGGGCACCTCATAATATATAGTACAGCACAGCATTGGATCAATTCGACTAATCATTCTTGAAGGATTAAACATGACAACACCATAATATTTTCAATATTGCTTCATAACTTGGTAGCTTTCTTCAAGATATGGGCGATAGAGATGATTTCCCAAGAGACGTCATATTCACGGTTATATCAACTCCACACCAAGGACGGACACATTTGTTAAGCGAAAATGACCATATGTTCATTAACCAATATCTGTGATGATGTCAAAACTAGCCAAAACGCTGAACATATATAGTCATACTATGCAGCAAGTCAAAAATGTACGCTGCAGTGATAGTTCTAAACAAACTGAACCTTATGACTTGTGTAGTTTGGGTCGAAATTAAGAAAATATAGATCTACCTTTTTTTAGAGACGCGAAGTTATACAAAATATTTAAGGATTTGGACGTACCACGTAATATTCTGAACAGATGTAGAATTCATTATACCTTGCTATTATACCTAGAATAATGGGATAGTCACCAGACCCACATATTCCCATGTATTTTCACTCGTTGAACACGAATCTGTCATCAGATTAGGACCTTCCTGGACAAATTTATTAGTTACGATGGAGAAAAGCTCGAAATTCAATAATTCGTGGTATTAACCTTACGTATTTCAAGATCATTGGCAGCAGCATTGGCGTAAATTGAAGACAGCTCTAATACATATTTTCGAGGAGGTAATGAGACAATAAGACCCATAACCCAACAATAACCCAATGACCTAATCAATGAGCAATTCATATTACCAAAGTTCGTAAATTTAAAAGAAACATTCCTCGTTCAGTGATGCTTTCGTACTCTTTTACCTTCAACAGATATACGTAATGATCCATAAACCAATAATAACCTAACCGCCCAACAAAGCAATGACCTAATGAAACAGCAATTCATATTACCAAAGTTCGTAAACTTAAAGCAAGAATTTATTACATTCGGCAAAGCTTTCGTACTCTTTTATCTTCAAATGACCTGCGTAATGGGTTTCTTTTCCTGTTTTTATTTCTCTGATAACGATCCCCTCTTCATTGTCCAGCAAAAGTCAGCCACCATATTGATGTCCCATCTACCTTGATAACGTCTTTCCATTTCATTAATATCTTGATGAAATCGTTTACCTTGTTCTCACTGTAATCTCCTAAGTTTTCAGAGAAGTAGTCAATGTGTGAATGAGGGAAATTTTAAATTTATCAGACAGCCTATTTTGTGGTAATTATGTATCATGTTGGCTACTATATTTTTGTACCTTCCACTTTTTTTGTTACCTAAAAATTGTTCTACAACTTCTTTGAAACTAGCCCACGCAGCTTTTTTGATGTCCACCATTTGAGTGGTTAAATTTTCAACCTTCATCAAAGTATGAATTTGTGGTGCTTCAAATATTCCTTCCTTTAATTTAGTTTCTGATATACGACTGAACTTACGTGTTAAATACTCATAACATTTTCCTTCTTTGTCAAGAGCTTTGACAAATTGTTTTATTAAACCAAGTTTAATGTGACGAGGAGACAAAAGAATTTTGGAACATTCGACTACTATCTTTCTAATGACGTTCATTGTACCAGAATTCAAAGAGATCCTCCTTTCCATTTTTCTTTGACGTAATGATTCTCTCGATCTCGACTATCCCATTCACAAAAGGAACATGGATATTTCACAAAGCCCGATTTTTGGCCCAAAATCATTGACGATATTTTTAAGTCACCACAAATTTTCCATTCATGTTCTTCGTACTTGATCTTCTTCAAAACTAATTCTATATTTGAATACTCTTCCTTCAGGACTGTCGAATGTGCCAATTTATTAGTAATGTGTAGTAGTACAGCTTTTAAACTTCACGTGGAAGAGTCCAAAAACAGTCTCCATTCATTATGTTTGTTTGGTTTTAGTTCATCCACCTATATACAAATTTTTGGAAAAGTTCAAAGTAAAAATTGATGGTCGTTCTATATTTGGTCCATTTTTCGACTATAAAAAAATTGTGACTTGTAAGCCCAATTTCAATGCCAGATTCGGATTTTGCGGCTCAAATAACAAACTTGATAATATGAATTGCTTATTTATTGGGTCATTAGGTTGTTGGTCCGCTGGGTTATTGTTCGTTTATGGGTCATTACGTATTTTTAAAATAAAAGTGTATGAAAGCATCACTGAACGAGACATTTTTCTTTTTAATTTACGAACTTTGGTAATACGAATTGCTAATTTATTGGGTCATTGGGTTATTGGGCCGTTGGGTTATTGTTGGGTTATGGATCTTATTGTTATCTGCTATAACATTACCACCTAGAAAGTATGTATTGGAGCTGTCCTCAATTTACGCCAACGCTACTGACAATGATCTTGAAATATTGTAAGGTTAATATGGCAAATTAATGATTTCCGAGATTTTTTCCACCATAACTCATAAATTCAACCAGGAAGGTCCTATTATGATGCCAGATTCGTGTTCAGTGAGTGAAAATATACGGGAAAATATGGGTCTAGTCACTAGCCCACGATACTTTTTTTTGTTTTTGTGGGCCTGTGTTATTAGAGGTTCATTATTATATGCCTTTAAGCAGACCAGTTTATAGACTCCCAGCTATGCAATTCATGCAAAGCGTGACATTTGACTTGATGCACATATTCCAAAGAACTTCTTCTACTTCTTCAAGTAATATACTTATATTTTAATACTAACAAGAGCTACCTTCAATTTTTTCTGCTACTTTTCCTTTGAAATAATTAGAAATAACTGTTTTTAATAACAATAATCAAGAAATAAAAATTTTAAAAAAATCAACCATACAAAAAAATATTTGCGAAGGGGGAAGATCAAATCAATTTACTCTTTATTCCTTCAGATCCTCTCATTAATAGTTTATGTCCTTTTTCAAAGATAACTAAGAATTTTTTCCACCAGAATAAGGCCATGAAACTTCAAACGAAAGTACTCCGAGGAAACTTGAAGAATCCAGTGAGGCACAGAGCGATTATGATAGAGACTACTAGTGATTCGTGATTAATTTTTCTGTCTGTCCGCTTGCATCACTATTTGCTTTTTGTTTTTATCGACATCTGACCAATAAGTAATTTAGATGTTTTCTATAAATTATTTCTTGTCTACGCTTCTTACTACCAACTGTTACATTTATTTTTTCATTCACATGCTACTCCTTTTTATCCATCACTCCCTTTAATGATTTGATTTTTTAAAATAATTTTCCAATAAATGCATACATGCTGCCAGTCATTCTAAACAGTCTCAGAGTGTTAGGCTAATAGTCTTTTTCTAGCCTTACCTCGTAAAGGTATCCTTTGATGATTTGATGTTTTTTTTTAATAATATTCCGATAAATATCTATATACTACCAGTTTGTCTGCAAAAGTTTACGAATTTTGGAGCAACATTATCCATATTTCCAGTCACACTTCTTTTAACAATTTAATTATGTACTGATTTCTCAGTAAACGTCTGACCGATTACCAATGATTTTTGAATACTAGCTACCAGTATTTTTAGATACATCAGTAATTAGGGACAGTATGAATAAATTCGCTTTATCACCTTTTAAAATTTTGACCATCATGCCACTGACACCTTGTATAAATATAAAAATAAATATAAATTTTTCATTTTTTCATTTATTTTATGCATTGTTTAAGCCTATTGATTTCTCAGTTAACATTAATCGGTAGTGAAGTTGTTTAAAATTGACAAAATCATCCTGATTCTCAGATTCTCCGAGAGTATGCTATTAGGGAATCCTATGTAACTATAATGAACCATGCTTTGTTGTAATTAAAAGTTATCGAAACTTGACTCAACTCAATTTGATTGTCTACTACAGCTAAACGTAATGGCCGGGCTTCACCATAATTTTGTTTGAAACATTTAAGTCGTTTCTATTGTCGGAGCAGCCAACTACTCTATTGTTTCACTGTTTATTTCAGTTGCGCTACAATGGCGTAATGAAATATAGCGGTCATTATTTTAGGCATCTCTTTGTTATTGTTTCCCACTCAAAAAATACCTCGTTTTTACTGGAATGTTCATTGTTTGTTATGTTTTCATAATAAAAATTATTCAATAAAAATGTTTCGAGAAGGAAACAATCGTGGCGAAAAAGAAATTAGAGTGGACTACTTGTTACAATTGAAAATGAATCATATACTTTTATGAGTTCCAAAAGTTTTTGCTATAATTCCCATTTAGATCAAGGAAGAAAGGTTGAAGGTGCTGACAGCATCGATTTCCCAACGGGAAAAATACTAATTGCTTTATGACGTTGAATTTTGGAATAAGAAACCTATAGTACCATTATTATACGTTATTACTGAGGTCTTTTCAAACAAATTTCATACAAGCAAGGGAATTTGTGGACAGTCTCCGTAGCCTGGTTGAAGTCCTATAAATTCTCCAAAAAAGTTGTGCTTAAGCCGCCATCTTGGAAAATGGCTGTTAATTTTACAAAAAAAAGCTTTTGAGCTTTTGTTTGTCCCTTTCCTGCCTCATATTACTCTCTCTTTATCTCGTCCCCACCGCCCCAGCACTGGGGTGTCTCTAGCGGGTTTTTAGTTCTATCCAGAGTTTCCTAAGATGCCTGAAAAGAGTGAATATATATATTTTGTGAAGCTCTTCTTTTTGCACACGCAGAATGTGACACAACATCAGGTCTCTCAATCAGAGTAAAGTGAAAGCTATTACTATTCTTCAGAAATATCCTGAGCTAAGGTTAACTCTCTTTTTACTCAGTCTTCAGCGTCGAACATTAGTTCTGCAGGAGAGAAATGTTTGCCACATATGTATGGTTACAAGAAGAATGAAGGCCTCTATGAACTGAGGTACCATAAGTGTAATAATATTATATCTAATCAGCAGGTGAATCATTGCAGAATTTTCTGCAAACGGTGATGAAGCTAAATAACACTCTTACCGTGTTTATTAACACTGGAATGTTAGAACCAACATTATGGACGTGGACTAATAAAACCGAATTATTAAAACTAGTGTCATGCGTTTGCAAAAGATGCATGAGAGCAAGACTGCGATGTTCGCCAATGTGCACCACGGGTGGGCTATCTTTTGAAAATGTTATAGGAGATTTCGATAATAGTTCTGAAGATAACGTTGATGAAAATATCTAAATAATCATTTTACATCGACAGAATAGAATAGAATAGAATAGACACATTTATTTCCCACAAAACACTGTTTTCACAGAAAAGGTTTCGTCAGCTATAAATTAGAAAAATATAAAAAAAAAGTATACTTACGTAAAGGCCAAACAGAAAATATATACAAACGACAGACGTACATAAATCGTAGATAACAAAAAAAAACACAATCTTAATGTATTGAAGTAGCCAGTCTAAATTAAATATGATGAGTGCAGTCTATGCCATTGATGAGCAGAAATCGTCAACAGAATAAAAATAGTTTTCTATTAAATAACCTGTATGTGTTTACTAATTTTAATCTATCAGGAAGTAAGATGGGCACCAGCACAGTAGGGGGACTTTTTATATTTACTAAGCCTATAGTTGTGGATGTGTATATCGTTGGCACTCCTTGTTCTATGATCATGTACTGATTTATTGAGCCTAAATTTGCTGATGTTGTTAAAAACAAAACAAAGTAATTTATACATGTATATGCAAGGTAGTGTCTTTTCTTGTTTCTAAATGTGTCACGACACGAATGTCTATAGGGTAAATTAAAGTAATGTAAGAACAGACATTTTCAAAGTGAAATATCATGCTTGACCAGACTGTCTCGCTACAACTTTAACTTAGAGTTTGGTTCAGTACATTTTAATTTGAGTTTAGCTCTCTTAATAAAGAACTTTTTATAATACTTAAAATTTTGTTTTCTACAACCTTGTTACTTAAATCACTACTCTTTTTAATAAAAATAAATCTTTCTTATAAGTACTCCCTTATTATTATTGTTTAAATTACCCGCCATACCAGTCATACTGACGAGTTTTACAGTGCTATCCATATGGGAGAAACGTCCAACGCCATTTTGTACCTCCAGGGTTGGTCCAATAAAAAAATGGTAATAACAAAAGGTGTAGATTACTTGTGTGACAACTTTTATTTGAACTTTTTTTGCTAAATGGATGGTTTTAAAAAAATCAAAAATCATATTTTTACCGGTTATTTTTCAAGATTGCCGTCTGAGCAACATTTTTGGGAGGAATTTATAGGATTTCAATAGGAATTCAAGAGACTATGTCTACAAGTTCCTTTGCTTGTATGTGGTTTTCCTGAATTATGTATAACGATTAGAAAACTAGTCATATCAATTGAATTGACGCTACTTCCTCTAGAAGTGTTTAGGGTAAATTCAAAAATATGAACTAAGTAATGGTTAAATGAAAATTATTTGGATTGAAATGGTTCACTGCGTGAGAGACTTTACTATATTCAAAACAAACCAGAAAAGCAGAGGAACTTTTGTTAATACTCATGGATCTACGCTAACAATAAGCCGTTAATTTACATGCACTAATGTTATTGGAGTAATTTTTAGCTTACCACCAAATTTTGCTGCCATAGAACAAATGTTATTTAATCCCACGAAATTGCAATAAGCTAACTATAAGAAAATAAGAAAACGAGCAGAGAAAAAGAAACGTAAACAACTGTAGCTACCTATACTATAATTGTTAGTAAACAGCATGAGTAATACAGACACAAAACATGAAAGAAGAATAGAACAACATCTTAATTTTCCAAGAAATACGTCTCCTAAAGCGACTGTCCAGCATTCTTTTCTCCCGAATCCTGTCATGTTTGGTCATGTGTCAAACATTTTTACCTACTTAAGGGCAAGAATTTTAAAAAGTAACATGATAACGGAAAGTAGTTTTAAGTCGCAATAATGTTATTGAAATCAGAAAGGGCGTATGTGTCAAGAATAAACTTTTGAGATAATCGACAAGAACTATTGAGCAAACATTTATTAAGTAACTGTTATATTATAGTAAGGATAACCAACATCTATGAGTAGCTCCTCTTAATCTTTACCACATTTTTTGACCGCATTAACCAATCGGAAACAATGTCGAACGATTGATAGTTCAGAAGAAACCGGATAGTAAGAACCGAAGAAAGCGCCATCTAAAACGTTGGGATGATTATACCCACGAGTTGATGGGAAGGAGCCTTTGAGAGGCCGTGCACGTGCAACCGCGACAGATGGAGTGATGTTATCATACGTCCCTTACAGCAAAGAGAGACCAATTAGAACAATGTATGGATCACAAAACGTCTGAAAAGGTTTTGTGAATAAGAAGATGAGAAGGAGAAATTGAGACTAAATACACTGAAAAAAGTGCATGTAAAATTACAGCTGTTGGTGTTGATCTATTGTAGAACATAAAAGTTATATTAAAGTTTGATAAAAATAAACATAAATAGCCAGTATCAGTTGAACTAATATCCTATCAACAAAGAAATTAATCCAAAAAAATTCACGAAATGAAAATGGAAAAATATTTTTATTGCTGAGAACCAATATTGCGAGGATAGGGGAAAAACAGAAACATTGATAGATAACTTAAATATAGCCAGAACAAACGGTACAAAGGCTCAAATTAAAGGCAATAAGCGAATAATACAAGACCAAGATTGCACATCAGAAGAATTATAAAATATTTGTTTGGAGGCGGAAATAGAAGCGAAAGAATAAGGAAACGACAGAAAACCAAAAATACCGCGACTTGGCAAAAATCCAAATGACGAAACTGCAACACACACACGCAAGGAGACAACATCAGAGAAAATATCAGAAAGCTCATGATATTAAAACATTAAGTAAAGCAAAAACTGATTCTAGACCTCCTATTCTAGTTTTCCTCAAAGCTTCTTAACCATCTTTATCGTTCGTATCAGGCTACACAGCCTTTATATGAGTCTCATATAGCTATCAGCCCTTGATTTTTCATAGCCAAGTAGTAGTTAGAATCTCAGTTCAGCTGAGCGTTCACAGTGGCATCGAACATGGACTGAGATTTCCTCTTAATTTTGGCATAATCTGCACGTTGTGTCTTCTGCAGACCCATTCAATTCATATATCTTCTAAGCTAACCGAATCCGGACAGCTAGCTCACTATTATCCAGCGGCCTTTCTAGTTTGGTGTCGGTCGTGGGTATTCCGTAAATTTGGTCAATTATTTGTTAATGAACATTTTGGCCTATATTTGCTCTCTGCTCGTATGCATGGCCAAATCCAAACAATTAAAGGTGGAAAAATCAAAATATATTGCATTTTCAATAAACTACTACAATATTGTAAAATTAATGTTTATAGATATTTATCAATACTGTCTCCATTCATTTGGATTCCCATGAGTAAAACAAATGCTTTACCAACATAGCCACACAAATGTTGTAATATTAATATTCATTAACATAGGACTAATATATTTTGTATAATTTCAATGCGCTATGACTGCTTAGAATTAGTTCAGATCCTAGCCAATCTTCTGCAGCTATGGCAATTATAGATATTTGGTTAACCAAATTACCATTCTCCTGTACTAACTCCTATAAAATCTAAGTTATTACTTGGATATTTGCAAAATAAATACACAATGAATAATTTCGAATTAAACGAAATTATTATTTATAACTAAAAATAAATATATATTGCTCTATACATATTATATAGTTGATACAGGTATTATACGATGTAATTGACATACATATTCCTAATAAATTTTAAATATTCAAAAAAACGGGCATCACATAGACAGCGTAAGCCAGGCAATATTTTTATTTTGTATTAAAAATTTATTAACAGAATAAACTCAGAGGTTTAATATGGATGCAGATATATAATGCATATGTTTTACAATATATGTCATACAAACCGTCATAAAATATTTTACAGTTTGACGTAGTGTATTATTTCACTTTAACATGAATACCACTTTAATGAAACCGTAATAAAGTTGAATTTCACGTCTTCCTCAAATACTTTACATCCTACGACAAAGGTTTGAGTTTTTATTGTTTAGCTACTAAAATATTATTTTATGCAACAATTAAATTTGGTCGTAATTCGCCCCATAATTTCCATTGTTGGAAAGGTTTGCAGGTTCTTGTTCCTGGGAAGTTATAACATATTTAAATAAAATTTTAATTACATTTACGTATTCCAAAAAATACCGCATTACTGGAATGGTCGAGTAAAAAAACAATTTGAGCTCAATTAAATTTGCATAATGAAATTGTAAATTGCATCAAAAAAATAAAAAGCAATAACAAAATTAATATTATACATGGCCCTTCTAACAATAGATCTAGGATGCTCTGAATTAATTCAAGCTACATAACCTTCCTAAAAATTTTCTTACTCTTCCAAGTAAAACTAGAAAGATATCATACCGAATTATTACAACAAATAGAAATGAATCGAGTACTATAAGATGTGCAGTTCCAATTTATAAAAATCGATAAAAGCATTTTCCCAAAACTTCCCTCTCTGTTTACCATACCCACTTTAATTATTTTTCTTATTCGCAACGTCTTGCCGGACGTTTTTTGATTCATAAATTATTCTATATTTCAATATTGGATCAATGTTTTTCCTATTTTTCTTCCTAAACAGTTGTATTAGCTCATGCGAAATATTATTGCCATGCTTCACATTTTTACTTTATTTTTTTGGAAAATTTTTGGATTTCCATAGAATACGTACCACCACTTACCATGCTCAAAGCAATGACATAGTGGAACGATTCCATCGAACCCTTAAAATTGCTTTAATTGCTAGGGCTAACACGTCATATTGGGTAGTCTGGAGGATTCTATACAAAATACGATAACCTTTTTATAAAATCCACCACTAAAAGAGACAATTACCGATTGCTAACAAGTTCTTGAGGTGGAATTTGATAACGTCCTTTGCATATCTTGAGGTTCACAGAAAAGAGCACTGTTACCGAATATCGGTCATCTAATCTCAATAATTGCTGATTTAGAACTGTTTAAAGAATTCCCACAGCGGGTAAAATTTTTAATGACGTACTGATTTAGGATTCAAATTTCATTGGTTATACTCAAGATGACTAGGAGTGGGAACCCGAAACATTCGAGGAGAAATATCTTTACTTTTTGAAAGCAACATTACTGATATTCGGCCAGTATAGCAATACTGAGAAAATTTCCAAATAATATATAGTTTCGGAATTTTGGCATTATATTAATACTACTATTTATCAGTTCTTAATAAAGGTAACAAACAGATGATATTTGATAGATAGAAGAAGAAATGATGGTAGATAATGCTTAAAAGAATAGTAATACTTCAGGCAAGTACTGGGATATCCGATGAACAAATCAATAACAATAACAATTGAGCAAGGAAAAATCATTTATGTTCAATAAAATATCTGCTATGATGTTTTCTCTTTCCGTGAGCATGATGTATGTCGTTTGTAAATTGTGACTAGCATGTATTTGACTCATGCTAAGTGAAATAAGAATTCACAATCGTTTTTAAATTGAGCGAATTTCAGTAATTGTAATATGATTAATAAAATAGCATTGATAACATAGCATGTATTTGACTGATGCTAAGTGAATGAAAGTTCACAATAATTGAGCACTTTTAGTAATTATAAATTGATTGATAAAATAGCATGTATTTGACTGATGCTAAGTGTACATGTTAGTTCACAATCGAGCGTTGAGAGCGTCGAGGTTGAGCGTCTTTCGGTAATTGTAAATTAATTGATAAAGTAGCATGTATTTGACTGTTGCTAAGTGAAATGAAAATTCACAATCGTTATTAGTTTGAGCGTCTTTCAGTAATTGTAATATGATTGATAAAATAGCATGTATATGACTGATTCTAAGTGAATATGAAAGTTCACAATCTCTAGATTGAGCGTCTTTAGTAATTGTATATTGATCGACTGAATAAAGAATTGAATAATTGAACTGAATAATGTCAACTGATTGATTGATTTATACTCGCTGGCAGGCATCGGCAGTTTATAACCAGGGAGGTAGCGACAGTTTTCATTAAATCATTTGCATAAAGCTAGATTTTTTCCCATGATAGCTTAGACAGTATCCATGATGAAGGTGCAATTCTACCAATCTATGAGTACTGCAAAAATGAGTAAAAAATTAAATAACATGTTGCAAAAAGAGATATTCTACCAATCTATAAGTACTGCAAAAATGAGTAAAAAATTAAATAACATGTTGCAAAAAGAGATATCAATTTTCTGAAATGTCACAAAATGTCACTTTTGATTCGTTCGTGTCGAGCCGAATTTTCGAATTTCGCCGTGCAATTTACGATCAGGTTTATCTGGAAGACTTCCTCTTTACGTCGCGACATTGTACAGCCGTCCCAATGGTGTTTTTCGAAAAATATGAACGTGCCAAGATTGCATGTTTTAGCAATTTTTTCGGCTCCCAAATGCAAGCTGTTTTTTGCTATTTTTCTCCGAAACAGTGGGAGTTAACTAGAAATAAAAAAATAAGGCCAAACGAGTATTTTCCACTACGAATCTTTTACTTTCATCAAAATTTTGATATTTTTTTTCGTTTCGGAGATAACTACTGAAATGTCGGCCATGTACGACAAAAATCGCAAAATTTGAGCTTCTACAGTTGGCAACTTTTTAATCTGGGCTCCTACGCCAAAAGACAACTCTAATTTAAATAGAATTAAATTTGCTAAAACTGTTTTTTCTATTTTTTGAATTTCCACAAAAATGAAGGAATTAGAGGGGGCGGTATTTGGGACTTTCTTTTTTCGGTAAAATTTCTCCATTTTGTCACCGTAATTAATCAGTAATAAACTGAAATCGATCTCATATACGATGTTCACTTAACATCATGTACTACTTTGACGCTCCGTTAATCTCGGCCCTTCGAAACAAAGGTTTCTGAGAAAAATTATTTTTTTAAGATTTACATACACTAATGTGACTACCCGGTATATTTTTCATATTCTTCATCTGTGACAGCTATGTAACTGCATGAATATTATTGCCATCCGTCACATTCTTTCTTTTGTGGCGTGGTTTCTTCCAGTCGCCTAGCGCATAAACAAGTGGAAGCGTCACTTTGGCGTTGAGCTTCTATTTCGATTAATCTCGAACGCCATCTTTACAATTGTTTTACGTGAAGCAAAGGTCCCACACTAGCCTCCTGACACGGCCTGTTGCAGTAGGGCTGGAATAAACTCAGTAAAGAAACGGAAATGTCCAGAAGTCAAACGGCAGATTAGATTTTTACTCACATTCACCAGTAAAACACGAAAATCAGTAAATAACAAAGTTTATTTAAATATAATAAAATCAATAACAGTAATAAAACAATGATCAGGCACTCAAATACTCATAAGAAGTTCGTCACACATAAAACTTACGATATTTTATTTTACAACAGGTAAATCGATGCGGAAAACTAAAACCTGGCGGAGAGAAGATAGTTTAACCGGAATGTTGTGACTTCTGACGTTATTATTAAGTTAGGTTGGTGATTCGGATTGTTTTTTTTACCCCCCCTTTTTATTATCTTAGTTGTTATTAGCGGTAAGCAGGCGGTCTACAGGATGATAAGAGGCTTAAAAAAACAGCAAAGCATTAAGCAGTAGAAAAACAGGCAGTATAAAAACAAAAAAAAAACAGGAGGTGCTTGAATACCAGCAATAGAAAGCAGTTTTTACAGCAATAAACATGCAAATCAAATATTTTCTTTTCGGACTGTGAGTAGTATCAGTCTCTGGTGAAAATTATTTGTCAATACGGACAGACAGAAAATAATCATAGCATTTTTAAACATTGCCAGCCCAGCAATATTTTATCAGAGTAGTTTTAGCAAAATCAAAATACGAAGACAGTTTATTTTTCAGGATTTTCGGATTTTTTGTACTAAGCCCCCCGATCATAATAAACTTTTACAAATTCCTCTATTTTAATTCGTAATAGTAAGAAATAGTTAAAATAAAATAAACAGAAAACTAGGTTTTGCCAACACGGTGAATTTACAGATATTATTTAACTCGTTAAATAGGAAAAACGGTCTATGTTAAAAATAATACGAATGATGAAAGGTTTTCGGGTATTCCCTCAAAAATATCGCCTATGCCTCTTTTCTAAGGTACGGGCCTAAAGAAAAATTACTGGAACATAATCGTTTGGACAAAATCTCGAGGATATAACAGTCTATTTTCAGAGCAAAATTACTCTAATAATTTAGATTTACTAGCAAAAATACCTGGGCAGTGTGGAAATCAGTAATCCTATTTCGTTGTATTTAATTTGAATTAATTTTAAATGATATCGTTTATACACTCATTCTAGCGGAATAGTTTTGCTTGGAAATTATAAAAACGCGTGGTCTGTGCTGGATTAATTATATTACTGCGTGCTTACCTCAATGGGGTGAGGATCAGAAGTGCCGTTTTAAAATTTTTCAGGCAACTGAATATTTCCAGTGGGTCGACCAGCGCCGTCAGTGCCCACTTTTCTAACTATTTATTAATATTTGCGCTATCTCCTCACAGCGGGGTTTATTACATTTCTACATAAGGTAGAATTCTACAACGCGGTTAAAATGCTTAATCCATGAGAAATCTACAGTTGTAGTTCGCATTACATGGGAGTTTCTCATTTGCACGGATGGAGGGCGATAAAAATAAATGTGATTAATTTTGAATTCAATGAATTAAAGCAAGTAAATTCAAATGTAAACGGAGTAAGCAACGAAGGCATAGTGTTAATTAAATGCATTTTGGTATGAGAAAAAACACTTCGCCACACTTTAATTTTGTTAATGTGACCACCCTGTATATTTTTCATATTCTTCATCTTTCTTGTGTTAACTGCATGCGAAATATTATCGTCCTCCGTCACATATTTTTTATTTTTTCTTGGGTGACCAGCCTGCATACTTTGTTTTTCATATTTCTCTTCTTTGAAGTTGTGTTAACTACAGTCGAAATATTATTCCTCACATTTTTCTAATTTATTTTTAGGGTGACCACCCTATGCAATTTTTTATATCTTTCTTTGACAGTTATGTTAACTACATGCCAAATACTATCATTCTATCACATTTTTCATTATCTTCTTAGGGGGACCTCCCTGTATATTTTTTTCATATTTTTCATTTTTGACAGTTGTGTTAACTGCATGCGAAATATTATCGTCCTCCGTCACATTATTTAAAAAATGTTGTTAGGTGGTTTTTTCACGATTACAATACTTTCCTTCGGTAAGCGAGGGAAGTAAAAAAGAGGATCCCTGTTTATGGAGAATTACAGACAGTCTGCTGTTTCAACTGGATTTTCCACAATACTAGAATATTGCTATTTGGATCATTTATTTAAATTAATTGCAAATCATAATATTTTTACAAAACAGCAACATGGCATTGGGGCTAATATGTCTACGCAAACGGCCACATCTTCATTTTATGAAAAATTGTCTGAATGTACAGGGTGTTTAAAGCATGCAGTCAATTTTTACGGGTGATTCTACGTCAAGAAATATTTAAAAATATTTCTATAAACATGGGTCCGGAAATTCCCAATAAGGAAGCTAGGGCGTTATGAAGGAGGCTCCATTTCTATTTTATATCAACTGAGATATCAACAATTAAAAAAAATGACGATCAGTTAAGTAATTACGTATTTTTCAAATTACATGGAAGAGTGAGACATGTTTATTTCATATTTTTGAAGCCTGGGGAATGCATGTGTTACCTTAGGTTCATATTTCTCGAAAACGTTTGGTCCTACGGTGTTACAATAAGCAAGTTTTGTTGTGTATTTTTGACCAAGGGATCATATTCCGGATAAGACAATTACAAAAACCGCTGCCCAAGGAATTACTACTTCAATATCCAGATTTGCCACCCAAGTCTCTCACAACGTAAACATTTTGTAAGTGGAAATAATTCTTTAGGGAACTTTAATAATATAACATTTGAAATCGTCTGACCCAAAAACCAATAAAACGATATCTCACATGGGTAGTGAGTTGGAGGTAGAGATAGGGAGGTGGTAGTGAGGATGAATGAAGTAAAGAAAAATATCTTGAGGCCTTTGGTTCTTGTACACACACTAAATCACAATTTTTTTTCACCCCCCCTTTTATAATAGCGTAGTTCTCCCATAATTGAATTTACTCTTGATGGATGACATAAAATAAAATGACATTTGTTGATATTAGATCACTTGCAAAAACTGAAAAACTGGTCAATGTCGCTCATCAGGGCATTCGACTGTGGAAATTATATGAAACTTCATTCGTATGGTACGCGTGGTGTGAGATAGAAAGGGATAGCTTCTTTTTTAAATGACCGTAAACAGTATGTAAATTAAACATAGCAGTATAATTACCCTCAAATCAGATTTATTGATATAAACATGTCCCACAAGGTTTGATACTGAGACCAATTTTATTTCAACTATATGTACAAATAAGCTTAATTTTTCGAAATATTATCAAATAAGAATTTATTATTACAAACATGGGTGTAACACAAAGTTCGGTACAGCAATCCATTACTTCCACATTCACGTAGTGGAGGGGACGTTTGGTAACGCAAAAAAAAATTGATTTTTTTTTGTCCCAATAGGTTTATAACTTCGAAATTTTAAGTCTGAGCAAAAAATTTCTGTCTGTCTATCTGTCGGTCTGTAAATTTTCTTATGCGCACGATTACTCTGGAACGGTGCATGATATGATATTGACTTGAAAAAAAATGTTTTTCACATTAGGAATCCCCTCTATTACCTCCGTTACCACATCCACCCCATTATTAAGGATGGTAAACAAATAAAATTGTGATTTAGTGAGTGTACAACAACCAAGGCCATCAAAAAATTTTAGCATTAGCCACTCCCTATACCAACTCCATTGCCACGCCCACCCCATTATTAATGCGGGTAAAAGATAAAATTGTGATTTAGTGTGTATACATGAACCAAGGACCTCAAATTTTTTTAGCATTAGCTACCCACTCTACCATTTCTATTACCACTCCCACTACCGTGTGTCATATCGTTTTCTGGGTTTTTGGGGTAGATGATTTCAAATATTATATTATATAAGTTCTACGAACAATTATTTCCACTAGTGTAGTGCAAATCAAAATATTAAAATAGTATCAAAGTACTAAAATTTTTTTCATCGTAAGAGACTTGGATAGAAAATCTGTTGTGTAAGTCGTGATTCTTTCTGATGCATTTTTTAACAAATTCGCAGATTACAAATCTCAATTTTAACTCCAAAGAATTAATTCCATGTACCATTTTGTAAATATAAATTGACTTCAAACTCTAGATTCAAATATGTTTAATAGATTACCGACTAAAATTAAAATGTCGTTTAAGTTTAGCGACTTTTAAAAGACAACTAAATACTAGTAAATACTACTACTACTATTATGTACTAGATAATCCGTTTTAGAGGTTGAGTGAAATTAGGAAGTTTGTAAGCAAATGACTATTTCTATTCAAACGCATTTTGTTTGTCACAAATGAAAATAAAGTATTATTATTCACATTATTATAAAGACCACAGGCTTGAAGGTGTTTTGATTATAATAAGCAAAATGAATCTTGTTGAGGATGAAATATTAGTCGAGTGAATGTCACATAATTAAAGAAAATTACTTGCCGTCCATATATCTGTTCATTTCTCAAAGTTTATTTAGAGGATTAGGGCGACAACAGCTTCAAAATTTCCTGTTTTTTCATCTGCGCTCACCCCATATTTGCCCTTGTATTATGGGAATAATAAGAAGCAGTTTTTTAGACTTTTGCTACGTCCAGAAAAACTGCTTGAATTATAGTATTTTATGAATTCACATATGTGATCTTATTAAACTTATTAAATCTATACCGTCTAGACCGTTTTCACACATACCGACAAAACCAGAACTGTGTCACCACCGGCTCCAGTTTTGCCGGTCCCTGTGCTAGAAAAGATCAAGATTTAAATTCCAGGTGGAATATTCAGTGCGCGATTCTTAAAATTATATTGGCAGTTAAAAAGGGGATCGCTTGTCTTCAATTATTGATCGGAGATAAATTTAGAAGGTTACTTCAGATGCAGGGAAATCTTATCTTTTATGTGTTAAAAGGTAAATTAGATTTTTCTTTCACTTTATTGGGATTCTCTACCACACGTCTTCTTACAATAAAATTTATTTTATTTAGGAAATCAAAAAACCCGGTTATTCAATAAATGACAGCTAAGAATAAACCTTTATATTTGAGATGTTTCGTGAAGGGAATAGTCTGAGGGTGTTTCTTGACGTACTCTTAAATAAAATAATATTATTACTCAAAACTTTTATAAAGTTATATAGGTGGATTTTTGAATAAACTTAAATGTGTCTGTTCAAATTTCCATGTTCTATACCTAAATTAGTTTTCATATTTTGTACAAGTACAGTACTAGATCTAATTTGTATAGTCAAATAGTAGGCCTACTATAAATGAAAGAATATATCTAAAAAATTTCTTACAAATACTGAAATCCAATTTTCTAAAAAAGGTTTTTGTGTGTATGTTTGATTATAAGCCATATGGATGGCCACATCAATTACTTTCACGTCCACGTAGTGGTAGTACTCCATTTAACATATTTCCAACTTATAGGAGGTAGTAGGAAGTAGAAAAAGGTGGTGAGAAGGTATTTGGCGGAGGGGAGATAGTAGGAAAGTGGGGGAGATGATGCCAAGGTAGGGAGTGGTAATATGAATCTGGGAAGATGATGGGATAGTGGAATAAAGTGGTCAGAAGGTGAGGGAAATACAGGATAGTAGGAGAAGGTGGGACGGTGGAAGAGTTGGTGGCATCGTGGATGAAATATGGGGGGATAGTTGGGGAGGTGGTGAAAAACAATGGGGTATCCAGATAAGTGTAGCCTCTGGCATAAGCTACATTTTAACACAAAATAGTGCCGTATTGCCTAAAGGATGCATATAAAATTTTTCGAGGAGGAGGACGAGGATGAAAGGAAAACTCTCCGAGACCGTCTGATTATATTTTTAATATCTTTTTATTTCTGGAGGTACGGTTAGAAACTTTAATGAGGACGGACGATGAAGTAATTTCTGCAGATAGTAAAGCACTATATTCAAATACTAATCCCGACGCTCTCTTCCACCACAATGTTGGTACCAAATGGAGATAAGTGAAACTCGTAATTTAGTTGCCTCCAGTTGATGCCGATGTTGTTGGTCAAACGCGTTTCGAATGTATTGTTCAGTCTTCTGGAGTTTGTGGATATACTTCATCACCTGCTTATTTAAAAAAAAAACCGCCGCCCAAGGAATCACTACTTCCACAACCAGATTTTCCGTCCAAGTCTCTCACAACGAAAAAATTTTATATGTGGAAATAATTGTTTATGGAACTAATAATATACTATTTGAAGTCGTCTACCCCACAACACGATATTCCGCATCGGTAGTGGGATGGGGGTAGTGATAGGGGGGGGGGTGGTTTAGGGGGATGATGAAGTAAAAAAATATTTTGTGATTTTTGGTTCTTGTAGACACACTAAATCACATTTTTTTTTGGGGCGAGGGTTGTAATGGCTAATGCCAAAAAATTTTTTGAGACCTTATAGCTTCTCTTGTATATACTAAATACCAATTTTATGAACTTTTACCTGCATGATTTATCTATTTACCCCCATTTACTCCAATTTACCTCCCAACCCTTCACCGGAATAGGATAAAAATATAATCTGGTTCCAGATCACGTTAAAATGCATATGTGTACCAAATTTCAAGTCAATACCTTAAATGGTTCCAGAGTAATCGTGCGCAAAAAGGTTACAGACAGACATCATTTTTTTTTGTTCAAACTTAAAATCTCGACGTTTTGTGACATTCTAAGCCTATTTCAACAATAAAAATTTTTAATTTTTTTTTTGTGTGCTTTTGTACAAAATTCGCGTTACGGGTAATAGATCTAAAACAGTAACTCAGTAATTATTATAAAGTTGAGACATTTTAATAATATTAAATGATTAATTCTATCATCAGGGAATAATAAAAATTAAATAATGTGATGCATGATATCACACATAACATGCAGCATATGTGAATTAAATTCTTCAATCTGCAGAGTAATTACAAATATTGAAAGGATTTGCACACGTGTAATTTATCTAGAATTTGACACCAGCTAATATTTCACATTATTCAAAAAAGGCTCAATAATTATATTTATACTCTCGATCCAGTTAAAAAAGAAATATAACCTTTCCCAAACAGATTAAAATAAACGACAGTAGAGACGGGTGTGTGTCCCAGAGCAAATCTATACACTACAATACGAAATGAATACCAGTGCAGCAGGAGAGTTTCCAATATTTGGATCCGCCGCCATAAATATCATCCTTGTATCGGACTCTGTACACAAATAGTTAGTAATGGTATTTCGATTCAATTGAAAAAAAAATCTATGCCTCATAGATTTTCGATAATAGCCCATTATCACTGCACAATGTGTATTTAGCTTATGCACGAATACACAAATTTTCGCGATTTACTTGTAAAGGATTATTTAGAAAGGATAGCTTCTTTCACTAAAAGAATTTTCAGCAAGGTTGCACTAAAAGAATCACAAATAAGATTCAAATATATTTACATAACTACATAAAGGCGTTTATTTTAAGCGAATAAAACATGCTACTTTCCTTCCAACGTCGATTAGCTATAAAAAAAAAACAAAGATAAAAAATCCCAAATTTCACCACCAAAAATGGATTGTGTTAATATCGCGTGGCCGGCGTATTAAATAAAATACGCGTTGCTATGGATATTATTTTTTCTGCCGCTCACAACGTCAGAAAAAGTAATTTTACCTCCGTTGTTAATGGCATCGCACAGCCGTCTAAAAAGTCAATTTTTAATGTCGTGAAATGAGTTAAGAAATGTCATGTTTTTCTGACGTTTGAAGAAAAACACTTGTTTAAATCTACATAATTTTATATTTTCCGGTTTGTCAACAGTGGCCGTGAATTAAAGAAAGAGATGATATATTATCAGCAACAGATAAAAAAAAATGACTGCTTTAGTTCTTCTCGATTTCAGTAAAGCTTTTGATACGATAGACCATGATATACTTATCTCAATTTTATATTTCATTGGCTTCGCTGATAGTGCATGCATATTGATAGCAAATTATTTGAATGAAAGAGAGCAAAAAGTTGTTGTAAATAATCACATGTCAAAAAGTTTAAATATTACACGTGGTGTACCGCAGGGTTCTATCCTGGGCCCGTTGCTGTCCACAATATACACGGCCAATTTTGATTCTAACCTACATCATTGTCAGTATCATTTTTACGCTGATGACACCCAACTTTATCTTTCGTTTAATTATACAGATGCTCAACAGGCGGGTGAATATCTGAACCAGGATATAAGTAGGTTGGTGAATGCGGCTAAAAATCATTCGCTGTTTATTAATGCAGAAAAGTCCTCATTGGTAATTTTTGGTGCTAAAAATAAAATTGAAAATATTTCCAACATTCTCAATATTTCGGTAAATACTCATAAATTGCACAACGCATTCGAAGCCAAGAATTTGGGTTTAGTAATAGATCAGTCCTTCAGACTCAGAACGCAAGTAAACAATATGATTAAAAAAGACTATGCTAATTTAAAACTACTATACAATAGCAGACATTTATTAAATCAAAAATTAAAAATTATATTATGTGAAAGTCTGGTATTATCTCAATTTAATTATGCTGATATTTTATATCATTTTTGCATTGATGAAAATGATTCTTACAGGATTCAAAAAATTCAGAATGCTTGTCTGCGATTTATATATGGAATCAGAAGATCTAATCAGATATCACATAAACTAAAAGACGCCCGGTGGTTAAATATGAAAAAGAGGAGAATTCTTCATGTTCTATGTTTTTATCATAAATTAGTTCTTCTAAAATTACCTCAATATTTATACAATAAAATAAGATATCGTACCGATATTCATAACTTAAATGTTCGCCACAAAGGATTACTCTCAATGCCACGTCATACCACTGCACTCTACCAACGATCGTTCTCTTATAATATGGTACTTTACTACAATAAACTTAATGATGATTTTAAAACCATGTCGCTAAATTTATTTAAAATTAAATGTAAATATTTCCTAATGAATAATGAATTCTAATCTATACTTCTCATTTACATAATCAAATTATTTAACAGTATTTTTGCTTTTTTCCTTTTCTTTAATGTCCTTAATATTGTATAAAGTTAACTCATTTGTGACTTATATGTATAATGTAAATATTAACGTAATAAAAGGTTGGACGGAAGAGCAGATGCTGTGACTTCGGTCACAGCAAACTGAGAACCAACCTTTTTATCCCTAATTTCATATGTAATAACCTATGTAACACAAGTTGATGTATATGGGATAAATAAATGTATTTATTATTATTATTATTATTATTATTATTTGTAATGGTGTTTAGAAAACCGTCCGTCATTAGGAACAGAAGTTGCTCGTATTACCAAATATGTTTGACTAGGATGATACATTTACTGCCTATCCCCCAACCGCATAACTCAAATATGTGATAACATAATTAACAAAATAATAAAGGTAACAAAAATAATAACTACCTTTAATTCTCTTATGTGAGTCGATAAAATAACTTCACCCTGCGCGTGTGTCGATGATGTTATTTGCAGTCTGTTATGTGAGTAGTTATCTATACTAGATACAATGGTTGAAGAGTGTTCAGTTTGTAAGGGCGTTGTTGACAGTGATCTATTTAACATTGGTAAAAAAGGGATAAGTGGATTAATGAAGGCAAATGTTTTAAGGAAAGATGGGAAAGATGAAGCTTTCTGGAACAAGAAACGCGTTGTTCATAATTATTGAGGAAAAGAGACGCCAGAGCTAACTCAATAAAAAGATTTCTGAGAGTAGCTCATTACGTGGCGCCCATGTTTGCGTTCATATCAATTTAAATTTGAATTTAATATTAAGTGTCTCTTTTGTGCTAACCCCGGTTACCACCAAAGAATCAATAGCTCCTGAAGCGATCTTGAACTCTATATTTTGCCGATGTTCTACTGGATGTAGGGGACGCTGTGGTTGTCGAAAAGCCGGCATTCCATGCTCAATGGTGTGCGGCACTTGCCATGGTACGTGTACGAAGAGTGCACCATTAGACGACAATGTGGACGACGACGATGATGATGATGATTTTGATTTTGATTCAGCTGACTTTTAAAATATTTAGATTTAAGATAATGTTCGTGTCTTATTAATAATATAGTTTTTTTGTTAGCTTTAGATTCATTTAGTATTAAAACTTCATTTATGTCATTAAAACTCGATTTTCTTTAAATTCACGATTTTTCCACCTTCTGAATTTCGTAAAGTATTGATCCCAAGAAAATGAATAGAAACTTGTTTGTGGGATATTTAATCTAGTATAATTTTACATATGGACACTTTTTCACTAGAGGTCGTAGTTTTCGAGTTATTAAAGAAAAACGTGAAAAGGAGATCTTTAAACTACCCCCCACCCCCGTTCACCACCCACTGTTTAGGACTTTTAGTATGTTGTTCAGGGGAATCTCGCCGGCAACTATACAAAAATTGATCTCTACACGAATTATTTCCCTTATTTCTCCTTCGTTGATTGGATTAACGTTTTCAGCTTCAAGGAGGTGTGTGTAAGCAACTGATGATATAAACCATAGTTAGCGCCAAGGAAGGTTTTACAGAGCTTTCTACGCTCTTCACCGAGTCTCTATCATATCATATCAAAAGACAGCCAAGTGTAGCTAGGGTCAACACGGTAATTAAACTGCGAGTAATTTTTTAACCTCTGTTTTTGATATCTGGACTACATTCATAGCTTTCATAGCTCCAATGGCCTCTCGGATCAGCCAGGTACTGATCATAAATTAAATTTTCAAGTATATTGTACGTGAAAATCCTCTTAGCTTTTTTTTCAGTAGCTGAATTATTATTCTATTTCATAGACCTAGATTAATACAAAACAGCCAACCATAATGCTTTAATAATAACTAAAATATGGAAATTTAAAACTTTTATTAAATATAATTTTAATATTACAGAAATCTGCATAATAATTAGAACCCCGGCGTTTCGCTTAGTAAATTCATAGGTAGGTAAAAATGTGTTCTCAAACCAGCACTGTAAATAACATTATTTTTTCTTAATAACAAAAAACGACTTCAATATAGGTAGCTTACGAGCTCGGTATATGCAACCAATATCACGTTCCCTCTTAACATATGCAATTAAATTCAAACGGTTATATTTAACACCAGTAAAGCGCTATGAATAAATTAAAAATAAGTAGGTAGGTACCTAAGTGTTCCTTTTAAAATGAAAATTTGCTTTGTTAATGTTCCTATGTAACGGACCCCACTGATTTTATGTATAGTTTCTTTTTTAGTTTTGAGGTTAATAGTCCGGGAGATAGCTTCAATATTTTATGCGTCATTTCAACACGAATTCTTTGATTTTTTAATGTTAGTTTTCGTTCGAAAAACGACTAAAATAAGTGTCAGCTGACGATGAAGAGCGTGGGAGGCTGCACATTTGGTAAAATAATTTTGTTTTTTGCGTCAACCCAACAAAGCTACAAAACCATAAATAGTTTATTTATGTAACATAAATGAAGAGAAATGTGTCAGCTGCATAGGGTAAGGAGCGAAGGTTGTCAGCTGCCCTAGTCAATATATATGAGAAACACGTGAAAATTTGTTATTTCAACGACAAAGTTGAAAATAATTTATATAATAGTTTACGATATAAAAAAACAATTAAAACGTGTCAGCTGATAATACCATGGGACAAAACCTATCAGCTAGGCCTAGACATGAAAGAAAATCATATTTGTATGAAATATTAGACATACATATTAAAGAATACTTAGAGATTGCAATCACTGATTGAGAATAGTGAGGATTAAATAATGAGAATCCATATAAAAATCTTAATATTTCTATTATTTTGGCACATTTCATACGAATAAAGCAAATCAATTCTCATCTGAATCACTCTCACTGCTGTATTCTAAATTACCTTCCTCTTCGGAAGTGCTATCTGAATGGTCTTCCAAATCTAGATTTTCCTCAGATTCGCAAGCGTCATCGTTCTCATTATCGTCTTCACAAATATCTACCG
The DNA here is from genome assembly GCA_936432065.2 of Rutpela maculata. Lineage (NCBI taxonomy): Eukaryota > Metazoa > Arthropoda > Insecta > Coleoptera > Cerambycidae > Rutpela > Rutpela maculata. Next base: position 35,540,460 of record OW386285.2, on the reverse strand, counting down.
AAAAATATTGAAAATCATTGAAGTGAATAAAAGAGAATTCTTGTAGAAGTAAAAGATTATATGCATAGAATACCTGGAATTTCCTCGCTCTCATTTATGATATTCTCAATTTTCGGTAATTGATCGTCTTGAAATAACTTGAAAATATACTTCTGATCGTGTTCTTCCTATCCATAATCAGTTAATTATCTTGCTGTAGTTGACGTAGATGTTTCAGAAGTAACTTCAGTTGCTTCATTTGATGATGTTGAATGATCAACTGATTTTCTGTATTTCTTGGCAGAGCTGTAAAACGTTGGTAACGGTGGCTCTCTGTTACTGTTTGTGGTAATATCACATCATTCAACTTCAGATTATACTTTTGACGAATTGCTAAAACACTTTTACACTTCGCTAGAGTATTGTGTGTCAGTAGCGTCAGCGGTAGTGCACTTTTCGAACAAATCACACAGAAAGATATCGTGGAGAAAAATGTTACCTCACGCTTGAAAAGTACTGTAGAAACTAGCAATAAATCACGCCTCAGACCCGAACAGATGTTTTGGTATAGCAGATGTATTCAGAAATTAGCATTGTCGTGAAGAGGGTCCAGGTAGTAAATCCCCTTCATATAACGGAAATGCAAACCTTCTTAGATACTACTGCCTAGTATAGTATACTATCAAAAAACATGCCTCCTGTTGTTTCAAATACAGGATATAGACATTTGAGCGTCGATATATGAATTACTTATAAAATACTTTGCTACTATTTGTGCATAATATGATTATCTAATATTTCATACAAATATGATTTTCTCTCAAGTTTCATATGAGAAAAGCGATATCAGCAGGCGTGAAATAGAATATTTCATTAGTTTGTGTTGAGAGAAACTTGAAATTGATCATCAGCTGATTAAAAAAATGAAATAATACGTTAGCTGAGGCACTAAAGATACACTTAAAAGGCCTAGCTGACAGGTTTTGTCCCTTGGTATTGTCAGCTGACATTTTTTAATCGTTTTTTTATATCGTAAACTATCATATAAATAAATGTCAGCTTTGTTGAAATAACGAATTTTCAGATGTTTTCCATACATATTGACTAGGGCATTTTTTTTCATTTATATTACATAAATAAGCCATTTATAGTTTAGTAACCTTGTTGGATTGACGCGAAAAATGAAATTATTTTACCGGATGCGCAGCCTTCCACGCGACTGAAGTAGCTGACACCCGATTCTTTGATAAGCAATGAAAAAACAACCTGTATTGAAAAAATGAGCTTTTTTGAAATGATGCAATTAAATTTGACGCTACCTCCCGAACTATGTGGTGTATCTCATTAAATATTTGCCATTTTTCTACTTCAGTGTGTGTCAGTATTCTAATACATAATAAATATTAGGACCCTAGGGAATATTTGTGCGAGATTTCAGAAGCAGAGGTTAAAAATACAATATTTCACTGAAAATGAACAATGGGAAATAATTCGAGAACCGGTTTTGGAGACATATTTCTTAGAGAATCGAGATATTAATGTGATAGTCTGTCCAGGGAATTCGCAACAAACTCCAGATATCCACATCTCGAAACCATCAATACGTCGTCTGTTGAAAGAAAGATTACGTTAGCAAATCTGATCTTTGTGCGCCTCGTGATATCTCTGTCAACTGGCAAGTTGGCGATCTTACCATCTGTACTCTTTGCCGAATCTCATATTTGCAGTCACCTCATTGTCCACAAAGACTCCAACGTATGCCATCTTGTTTACTACCTGACAGTCATCTGTACTTAATTTGTATAATCAATATATCATTTGCTTGGTCCACAATCATATTTTCGTTTTGTTGTAGACTATAATCAAAGCCTATTTTCTGAAGTCTGTCCAACAGGTGTATGAGGTGTATGAACTTATCCTCGCCTGACGTAACTAGAGTGGTATCATCTGCAAATTTTAAGTTAGAAATCTTCATGCCAGTTCTCCAGCAGACGTCGCATCGCGTGTCCACTATAGATGTTAAAGACAGAATACATCCCTATCTGACACCTTTGCCAATTTTACATTTGCTCCAGCTAATGTTATTTACCTTTATCAAAGCATAGTTCTTGTGCCTAGAGTGGGCAAATATTGAGGACCAGATGTTTGAGTAATGCATTTTCCATTTCATATTTTTAAAAACCTTGCAGTTATCTACGGAGAAACATACGTAAGTACGTAATGTTCTATTACTTTCTCGATAAGTTGCCGTAAATTCGTTAAAATTAAAGTAAGCCTAACAATACATAATTATATTTAAACTAAACGAATGTCACATTTCATTGAATTTGCCAATCTTGTTATTCCTACAGTAATTCGAGGTTTGTAAGAAATTAATGTACATTTTGGATCGGCCCGTTCGAATTGAAAGGTTGGTAAGTTCCTTACAACTACGACTCTTAATTATCTTCTCTTCTAAATTTACAGGATATCCATTGCTATTAATAAACTTAATATGTGATGATTCAATTGATTCATAAAGTATAGTATTCAAGTGTGATGTCCATATGTTTTTGTGCTTGGGGAATCTACATCATTGGAATAATCTGTTCAGATGTTCTATATATTTATAGATTTTAATACTTTATATCACTACCATCTTTCGCCATCTTACAGTCACGTTAATATTGATTAAAAACAATTTTTATAGTTGTCATTGATGTAGAAATCTCAGTAGGATCATTTTCAAAAAAATTACCTTGATTATGTGAGTATTATTTAAGTAGTTTTATAAGAGAATAACACGGCCTCTCTTTGTGTTTATTTCCATACCTTTCTCCACCCCTAATTTGCCTGGTAAAGTTAATAGATTCCATTTGGTGATAAAAATACGTAGGTACTTGTGGATGATCCCCATAAACAAATATTTATTGTGTATTTGTGTCAGCATATATATATTGCAAATTGTAAATGTAAATGTAAGTCTTCCAGTTTGAAATTTCGCTTGACAGAAAACGTCGTATAAACTTTACGATGATGAGGAAACAAGTATTTAATATTTATGTACACGCGACGTGATGACACTGTTTAGATTGGGTGGGTATAAATGTTAAATGTGCTTACCAACATTTTATATTATAATATGTATGGGCTAAGGTATAAAGATTTTTATATTCATATTTTCAATGTCGGAATATTCCTTCAAATCAGCTTTGATATTTTATGCTCGTGTTGTCGAGTTTCTATATGTATTTTTATTCAGATATCTCTACTAAAAAAAGATTAAATCCATAGGAAATCTGGAACTGAATTTTTATTTTGTTTTCTATTATAATTTGATTTTGTTATAAGAAATAAACTTATAGTATATTGAATTATTTAATTGAATTATTGAAAACCGAAGAAAAATTAGCACAAGGAAAGTTTCAGAAGTTGCAACGCCTTGCCTGCTTAGGGATTACAGGACCAATGTGCTCCTGTCCCACAGCAGCAATGGAGGCAATGCTAGACCTCCTTCTTCTACATCTGCATATAAGGAATGAGGTAGCACTCAGTGTCCTAAGGCTGCAGCAGGTAGTCTTTCAAACCAGGAGACCTGATTGGTCACCTAAGAATTCTAGGAACAATTGAACTAGAATCCATGACCAAACCCACTAACTCTATGCCAATTAAGCGGGACTTTGACTGCCCGTTTGATGTGCTAATCGAAAGCCGCCAGACGAGCAAAGTCGAAATCCTGCAGTTGGAGAAGAGGTCACTCATCTGGTACACAGATGAATTGAAGATGGCTGAAGGGGTTGGCGCGGACGTAGGGAGGCCTAACTGCAGGCTATCCAGAACCCTAGGCAAGTCTCCAACCATCTTCCAAGAAGAAATATATGCTATAGACCGTGCCCAGGAATGCATAAATAAAGGCATTCGAAGGGCAAAAATCTATACACCCTCAAACAGCCAGGCAGCGCTAAAAGCTCTCAGGTCCTACACCTTTGAGTCTAAAATTGCCTGGGAATGCAGACAATCCCTAAAGCAACTGGCAGAAAACAACAAGGTTACCTTGATGTGGGTGCCAGGGCATGAGGGAATAGAAGAAAACGAATTAGCTGACGCCCTTGCAAAAAAAAGATGCTGAAGCCCCATTCTTTGTGCCCGAACCGTTTTGGGGCTTATCTAAGGGACACGTAATGGAGGAGGTCCTAAAATGGGAAAAGGAACAGAAAGAGTTCTACTGGAGGAATACTCCGGGCCAAAGTCAAGCGAAAAAGTTGGCCATTGCCCCTTAAGATACCATTTTAAGAACATGGGCAAGGCAGATAATGATTCGTGCTAATACTGCCATACTGCAATAGAAACTGCGGAAAATATACATTCCCGGAAGATGATGCAAATTGTTGGCCGAGGCGCTAGCCGAGCCCAACAAGCATCGAAGTTCGGGAATGTGCTTTCACACCGAAGTGATTATTATAAATTAAGGAATTTGTATTAATGCATAACATTTCTTCATTACAATCTAACTGCTTACTAATAAATGCAATTTTAATGTGAGCTGGTTTGTCTGCGTGTATTTATTTACTGTCTAAAATATACATAAAAAACCGGCCTAAGCCGGGAAAGTAACATTCCCGTACGGTTTTGTTGATCGTTGCTTGGCAACGGATCTTTTCCGGTCTGTTTTCTGATAATTTCTTAGCAACGGACTAAAATACTGGAATTATGTATTTTTCGATCTGCAATCGCGCCGAAAATGTAGACATTGCCGATCGATTCCACAAAAAAGATCTTTTCTATAATTACCTGGAAGAAATAAATGATATTAGCCTATCTATCTTGAACTATATTTTCAAATTTTAAAACATTCTTTTTTACAAACTGGGTTTAGTAAATTTTAAGAGTTCTTGGTAAGTACTAAAATATGTTTATAGAAACTAAAAGGTATCTAAATCTAATTTCTGGCAATGTACCAATCTATAGAAGTTTTTATTGCCGTGGAAATAATATTTGGACAAAATGACTAAGATTACCAATTTAAAAACTGAATTAAATACAAAATTAAACAATAGTTCACCATTATAAAAATTTATAGATATGGAGTAATAGTTGTAATCGTGTCCAGATGATGCCAAAATGGTTGGCGAGACGAACGTCGGGTGATATTATTTGTGCGTGTAGCATTCAAGTATTTTGGATATAGCTAAATTTTGGGGTTTATTTCTAGATGCTAATTATTACAACTCATCACCTCCCAGCTGCCGAAATTTAAACTAACGAAATAAATAAATCCTTTTGGTAACGTTTTAGTTTGTACCACATTGGCGTAGTGGATTAATGTAATTATAAAATTCTCAAACTAAACTTTTTTGTCCAAAAACCATAAAAGTACATAAAAGCTCCTAACATCAGTATATATGCAAAGAAAAAATTAGCTAATTAGTCATCTGATCGCAGCATCGTTATAGTTAGAGAAACCAAAAAAGAGTCAGTGGAAAAAATATAAGGAATAATTAATAAAAAGAGTTGGTAATGAACCCAAAAGGTAAATAAAGCAGCGGAAAAAAACACAGAGAAAGAACTGCGAGGGAAAATGGTATAATAGTGTCACCACTGAATTCGTCAATATGTTTAAAATTGCGTTAAGGATTAGATTCAGTTAGTGGTAAAACTGTTCATTTTACGGACAAATAGATTAATGTTCATGCATCCTGTTTAGAAATGTGTTCTTATTTAGGTCAGTTAGTGGTGTCAAAATATTACTTTATAGCTGAATATATTGACATGATTATAAACTTTATTTAAAAATGCGTAAGGGGTTAGGTTAGGTTAGGTTAGTGGTGTAATACATTTGCTACTTTAATTTCATTATTAACTCGAGAATATTCTCTTAAAAGAGTTGACAATGTATATTACCGGTTAGTTGTAATTTATTCACTAAAAATATACGTCGAATCTATTGAAGTTTATTGTATTGTGGACGCTAATAAAGCTGCTTTATTTTCCTCCCTTAATTTATAGGGCAAATGGCAAAGGGTTAGGAAATGCACTAGCTCCATTAGTTCAGTGTTGTCGACTACTTATTTTTGTTATATCTGGTTTGTCTTGTGTCTTTTAATTTCACATTTTCAAATTCAGAGGTAAATTTACATTTTGATAATTTGTTTTTCTTATTTTACTTCCCTCATTTACCTAAGGAAAATATCGTAATCATGAAAAAAACACTTTCCGATATTTCTTCGGATTTTTTTGTTTATTATTAAAAATGAGCCACGCTTCTACACATCATTAATGCGCATCCGCTTCTTGTGTTACTCTTGTTTTTCCCGCAGCATTTTTTTTTCGTGCAAATTTTTTTCTTCGGCTCTCTTCCCAGGATTTTTTTCTGCGAGTTCTTTCTTCATCTTTTTTTTTTAGATTTGCCAGTTATTTGCATTTTACTGTAATACAATACGTAACGAAATTATTTGGAAATTGTCACATAATTTATTAACTGTATCTTATCTGAGTCTTGTAGTGCAGTGTGAAGTTTATTTCTGGATTATTTCTTTATCTACTGTCTCAATGTTAGCATTTATAGCACACGCTTAAATGTAACAAATGAATGTGAGAATATTAAAATGTTAAGTGATTCCTTCCTATATGACACCGTTGAATACCACAAACGTCACGTGGTGATTTGGGCGAACTATATGCAAGTCTTGATAAACATTTAAGTCATAAATTTATTATTTGCAAAATGAATATATAACAAGCTAAAAACGTACTCTTCGCCAATTTACTGAGCTTTTTATATATAATTGTTACACATTCTATAGGATACTCTTCGCAGTTTTCTTGTAAATAATGTTAGTTTTTGGACATCCTAAATTTTGTGATACCATCTTTATTGTGAAAAAAATTGTATGAAAAAAAAATGAAAAAAAAAAAAATGAAAAAAAAAATGAAAAAAAAAAAAATCCAACCTGTGGGATTCGAACACTGGACCTTTGAATTGCAACGCAAAGCAATCAATCAATCAATCAAAACAGATTTATTAAATATTTAACATACAAATATGCACCCGAGTCGGATCCCGGTTCAGAGCCGACCGCACAACCACGTCGCGCAAGGTCGTGGTGAATGTACGGTCGGATGAAGCGGGTTCGATTCAGGTTGGAACAACAGGTGGAATGTGGAGTTAGGACTCCTGTCCAGGTGAAGGGACTTAAACCTAACAATTTTATTACTATAACTAGAACAGTTTTAAAAACACTTAGACTAAGGAAATGAGTTTTTGTTAGCACGCGCGCACTGTCGCACACGCGCACTGTTTTAGGAGTTCTGATTGCTGATACGGGAAAAGCTTAACGAAAAAACCCGTACGAGCCAATGGCAACGCTCTTCTGATGGTCTGCCTGCCTTCGGAAAGGTAGGGTGAAGGGGAAGCTATGGTTGAAAGCAACGCAAAGCTTTAGCCGCTGCACAACCACCCATTGCTACAAAAATTGATTGTCTGTTATATATATCTTTCGACATTCATACATATTTCACTTCTATGAAATATATATTAGTAAACTTCATAAAAAAAAAATTATTATGGAAATAATATCTCGCAAGATTTCCATTTTAGTACAAGCGACAAAAATTAAGAGAATTATTATTTTTTTTAATTAAATAATTAATAACTTTTTTATTTACTGATCGATTTTCTTCAAAAACAATAGGGTTCTTCCTCTGGCTAACGCTAACTTACTTTCTAAATTTCAATACAATCGGACTTTTCTTTCTTAAGTTATCGTGCTTACAAGAAACGTGACGGACGAACGGACAGACGGACGGACGGACGGACGGACGGACAGACGGACATTTTGAAAGTTGTTCAGAATTCGTTCACTAACACAATGATATGAAAATTTTTTCTCTACGAGCGATACTTACGATTTTAGAAATGTGCCGATCAAATACAATATACTCTTCGTTTTTGCGAAGAGTATAATAATGCAAAAAAGGTGCTACCTTAATCATATTTAATGTATCATCCAGAATGCTTTTGGAAATTCTATTTACTTTCTTTGAAATTTAATTTAGTTTAATTCCTACGGTGGAAACTATTTTATTCAATGTGTAAGATTTTAATTTTAAGTTATAAATATACAGGGTGCACCACTTAAAACTCCCCAGACTTGTAACTTTCTTATTTTTTAAGCAACGACCATGTTGGACACATCAAATTGTAGATATTTTTAAGGCATTTAAACATGTGTACAGACTGAATTAAAAAAAAATTGAAAAAATTGTTAAGAAACAAAACTTAATTTCTTTGAATATTTCTTTACCTCATCCTGTACATGAACTGCGTTAATGTTTTCTTATAAAGGTTTTAATTATCTTCAATTTATGTTATTTACGTCATATTCGAAATTCTTTTTGGTTTTAGAGAAAGAAATTAAAAACACTCCTTCCGGTTCCAAACTGATTTTTTTTTAACTGAAAAAATGTAAATAATAATTTTATGCTTTATTTGTAAAAGACATATCACAAACAATACTCAACGTAACAAAATAGCAAAAAGAAAAGAAAGAAATAAATATTTTTAAAAACAAATTTTATTAAAATGTACTAAATAATATAGTCGGGGAGCCCTCCCTAGCTGTCCGTGCACCCCCCGCCTGATCCTTGGGGACAAAGTTTTTCATAAAGATTAGAGCCTTAGGAACAATTTAAAACATGTCCTAAAAAATGAAACTGGCTGTACTTTCAAAATGGCGGCCATATGTTAAAAAGAAACTGTTGCCAATGTGGTTTTTGTCATTTAACACAAAAACTAAGAAAGATGAACAAAAACTTTTTTCATAAAAAACAACGTGCATAAAATTTTCTACAATTTTATTCTTATACAGTATTTTGACAGGAGTTACCATTTTCCAGATAAATGAGTCCAAAATTACGAAAACATGGAAATTCATATATCGGTCAATCACTTAGAGGAAATAACTGTGACAATTATTGTAAGGCGTATAATATAACTTTGTATTATTAACATAACAAAAAAATAAAATAAACTGAAAAAAATTAACAATAATAATAATATTGTAATTTGCAGACATTTATCTCGAAAACGGTAACAATGATATCTGGAAAACGGTAACTCCTATCCAAATATTGTATAGGAACAAAATTATAGAAAATTTTATGTACTTTGTCTTTGTGCAGAAAGTTTTTCACCATATTTTTTAGTTTTTGTGGTGCAAAACCATATTTGCAAATTTTTTTAAAACGGACGGCATTTTGAAAGTACAGGCAGTTTTTTTCTTTTTAGGACATGTCTTAAATTATTCCTTAGGCTTTAATCTTTATGAAAAACATTGTCCCCAAGGATTGGGGAGGTGCACGGACCGTTAGGGTGGGCTCCCGTAGTATTACGTTTTATATTGAATTTTAGATTTAATTTTAAGAGCTGAATCATTTATCTGGAAAATGGTAACTCTTATCCAAATATTGTATAAGAACAAAATTGTAGAAAAGTTTATGCACTTTGTTTTTTGTGCAGAAAGTTTTTCTCCATCTTTTTTAGTTTTTGTGTTAAATGACAAAAACCATATTTGCAATTTTTTTTTAAACGGACGCCATTTTGAAAGTGACGCCAATTTTTTTTTAGGACATGTCTTAAATTGTTCCTTAGGCTTTAATCTAATTAAAACCTTTATAAGAAAACATTAACACATTTCATATACAAGGTGAGGTAAAAAAATATTCAAAGAAATTAAGGTTCCTTTCTTAACAATTTTTTCAATTTTTTTTTTAAATCACTCTGTATGCACGTTTAAAGGCTTTAAAAATGTCTACAATTTGATTTGCCCAACATGGTCATCGCTCAAAAAATAAAAAAGTTACAAGGCTGGGGAGTTTTAAGTGGCGCACCCTGTATACACAAAATCATACATACTGCAAAAATAGTATTAACACCAAAATTTCACTACAAGCGACCCTACTATACATTGAGTTAAATATGTTATTTTTCCTGGATACCTTTTCGCAAAAAACTAACCTAAATCATTTCCTAAATTAGGTACTCATCACTTGAAATTTATTTTTTGTAGTTTGGTGTTAAATTAAAGAGAATTACAAAATCCGTATTGATGCATTGCATCATCTACACAAATATACCTCAGAGATACAAAAGAAGTAATAGACGGCACGAAGGAAATAACAAAAACGGACTGATAAATGCGAAATGATAGTAAGACAATTTATGTGCTGTCGTTATATACAGAGTAGCAATTTGTATGTTCTAAAAGCCATTCGCTACCGATGATGTAGAAGAACCCAGTAATATGTCTCCAGTTTCTGCGGAGATATTATGCGACCGATTTTATTTTGTGCAAGCGACCCACGTTTGACTTGTTACATGTAAGTTTATTATATAAATGGGTTACTGTGAGAAGGTAAATTTTATTAACCTTTAAAATATAATTTACTTAATCTTGTGCTTAGATTTTGATGAAACTTTTACGAATCAGCGTATATTCTAAGTGAAGTGCATTTATATTTCTATTTACGACTAATAAATAATATGAATATTAAATTGGTGATTTCTGGTATATAATGACATCAATTAATCCCACAGGGAATTATGATGAGGGAATTCTGGTCATTATACCCCCTCGTGTACCAGTCAGAAAATTATGCATGAATCAGTCTATCTGTGCACATTAAAAATGCCATAGAAACTGGTAACTATGAAGAAAAAAAATAAACAGACCCCGTAAACAATCAAAGTAAAAACGGGTTTTGTGGAATTGTGTTTGATTGTGTTAGTTTTGTGGTTAGAAGAATGGAAAGTAATTCAGGAAGATACTATCCCCTGTACTCCACCAGAAATAACTGAAAAAGCAGAAGCAACAGCATCTAATTTACTACCACAGAAATCAAAAAGTTTTTATGATAAAGCGTACCAAAGTTTCCTAAACTGGCGCTTTCAGAAAAAAACTAACTTGCTTTCTGAAAATGTATTATTAGCCTATTTTGCTGACTTAGTTGACAGATACAAATCTTCATTACGATCATTTTATTCCATGCTAAAAGGAGTTTTGTAAATAAAACTAGACAAAAATTTGGGATATGAAGTGAAAAAGGCCAAAACTTTGACACCAGAAGAAATTAGTAAATTTATAAAGGAAGCACCTGATAGAGTTTATCTTTAATATAAGGTAAGATTGCCAGATACTAGATGTCTCAAAACTAACATTAATTTATTTAAGGATATATTAATCGTGGGAATTATGGGTGCATGTCGCTCTAATGAGCTCTACGAAATGAAAATTGAAGACGTGAAAGATCTAAGTACAACATTATTAATAACTGTACCTAAAACGAAAACCAAAGTGATTAGAAGTTTTATCATTACTGGTCAACTTTATGGGATGGTAAAAAAGTACATGGATCTTCGGCAGTTGCACGTTACAATTAACTCATTTTTTTTTAAATTACACAGCCCCACAAAAAAAATGTGCTGTGCACCAGACTAGACCAACATATCTATACGTTTTTGGGGTCGCTGAATCCGAATTCGGAATCTACTTGACCCCATCAAGTCAGGGTGATGGTCAAATTGAGAAAAAACATTTTAAGCGCAGAAAACCACCATTTTTAACGTTTTTGGGGTAAACAAATCCCAACTCCTGGTCTGTTTGACCCATCAGGTCAGGGTCAAGGTCATTCCAAGGTCAAATTGGGAAAAACATTTAAGCTAGAAAACCACGATTCTTATACGTTTTTGGGGTTGATGAATCCGAATCTGAGGTCTGTTCAACCCCATCAGGTCAAGGTCAAGGTCATTCCAAGGTCAACTTTTGTTTATCAAATGGAAACGCGTTTTTGACCATGGATTCTGAAAGAGCGGGATGTTTTACGTTCGCATAAGGTTTGACCTATGATCAAAGTGACGTTTGATCATCAGAAGGTCGAATCACTCTCTCAAATTAATTTATCTAAGATCAAGGATGATTCGTATTGAGAAATCTCAGCATCCTACAAACTGCGAAAATATTGATTGTACCTGTTCAAAGTTATTACATTATTATTGTTTTTAAAATAATAAATAATTTTAAATAAATTCATTATGCACATGTGCATCTCTCTCTTTGTACGCCACTGACGGCTTTATATAAACAAATAACATGTACAAATAATATACCAATCGATAGAAAAAATAATGGTCTTTATTTTTTATATCTCGTAGAATTTTGATTTATTGGGCCGTTTTAGAGGTATAGCCAAACATGTCGTTGTTGGAAGGCTCCTCACACTTTTTTTTGCGGTGGGGCCTTAAAAAAAAGAAAACAACAAAAAGCAAAGGGAGGATCTTATGCAAAATTTTATTACTCTATCGAATGGCACCAAGAACATTCCTCTAGCTTCTACCGTTTTTGAGAAAAAAAAAAAAAATATATATATATATATATATATATATATATATATATATATATATATATATAGGCGGATACAGGCAGCCCCTTTGAGGGGGGGGCAAGGAGAGCAGGCATGATTTCTCGAGGTGGGTCTGTTCGAAAATCTACTTATTTTGACTAGTTCTATTCATGGTTAAAAGGATTTGCTATTACTCAAAAGTAGAAATATCAAAACACCTAATTCACTAAGAAATAACTCGTTTTTTGATTATAATGACCTTTTGAGTAGGACACTTTTTGACGGCTTTGAGATTTTGAAATATCAGTATATCATCATTAATTTTATATCAAATTCAGCTTTTAACAACGAAACACCCACAGAACTTATTTTTATGCGTATATCTGGGCACCGAGAACTCTACTATATAGGTGTAGTCACTACTTTCATTTCAAATTAATAGTTAATACGTTTTTTGTACATTGTTGCTAGCTAAACTGAGCAGAAATCTAACGGCGACTTGTAGTATTGACTCATAGGGACCCAAGCCATACTTTATGGCACCACTATCACGATAAAATGAAGCAGTTTTGCAAAAAAAAAATCATGGAATTTTGCAAAAAGAAAAGTTTTAGAAATGAATTGAACACTACATAACAAATGGGTTTTTGTAAAAAGACTTATTTAAATTCTATTAAATATTGTTTTCCTCCTTTTTATGAAAAAAAAAAATAAAATTTAAATGAGTCTTTTTACAAAAACCCAGGGTTGTTCAACTCATTTTTAAAACTTTCTTTCGCAAATTTCGATGCAATTTTTTTTCGCAAAACTGCTTTATTTTATCTTGGTAGTCATGTCACAAAATATGGCTTAGGTCCCATGACTCAATACTAAGATATGACTAATTTAAATTTCACAAGACGCGGGAAACAAATACCTACACTGAAAAAGTAAACGAGCGAACAATATAGTTAAATCCGACTCTGCATTCTGGAACCATTGCGTCTCAACAACACCACCTGGATAGGCGGTACGTCGATAACTATTGCGATTGCTTCAATTATAAACCTATCAACGGTTTAAGATATAGAACAATTCAGTCATGTAATGTTATAAAAAACATTCCTGGAATTTTGAAACAATACGTCAGTCAGTGACAAAAGGAAAAATGCATGTGTTGACTGATGGTGGACAGTTTCAAAAGTTAATTATCTGATCCGACTATCGACTGTTTAGTTCTTTTGACTATTTATATTTTTTAACCCTGAAATTCAATATAACAATAAAATTAGTATTAATTGATGTACTAATTATTAAAACTGATTTGTTAGATTAATGTTTTTTTATTCATACTGATTACTGTATAATAATATAATATCCACGCCCATCCGATTTTCCAAATAGTCATCAATTATACTGATTTATTTGCTATTTAACAATGAACTCTATATTTTTCCAAAATGGCTCATTCAAGATAAAAGATATAGATGAACATTGATCATATCTGTAGCATGTATACGATTCATAAAAAAAATATTTCACCATAGAAAAATCATCGGCGTACAATATTTTCCAAAAAAGATATTGACTTACATACCTATGTCCACGTCGCTGGTTGCAATGAGAGATTAAAGTTATGTGCGTCACCTTACATTAACATTCAATCATTATTTTTTACTAAATTTTAACATCCTCTATTTCAATAAAAAACATTTGGGATGTGTTTATTTGACCTGAGGAATCCCCTAGCAAATTTAATATATTTAATTAGGAATCACTCTGTATACGTTACTTTTTTATTGTTGAAAATGCCATGACTTTATATTGCAAAAACAGCAACTGTGATGCCTTCGATGGAAGTATTGGCAGACCTCATTTAGGATACTATTTTGAGTAGTTTAATAGGCCATCATTCAAAATTTCTTGTTTACTGTGGAATTAAAGGCATGAAATATTACTGGAAAATAAATTACATTTCACTATACCGTAACTAAACTCATCAGTTTATTTGTAGCATAATATATTGGTTTAATTGAGTCAATAAGTTAAAATTAGTTCATCGGTTTCGTGGAAATATTACCACAGTTTCTCATAACCGTTCTAAATATAAACCAAGTTGTTTTATTTACCTCACTGATTTTAATACAGAACGCTACACGTGTGTATAATAAATACACAATCAGTACTTATGAGTTTCAGTGGATTTTTTTTCCCTTTTGTGATTTATTGTATGGAATCCTTTGTTAGATGATTACGCTAGAGATAGTTTTTTTGAACGCAATATCTAGGTTATTTATGCTTGGCAATGTCACCCCTTCATCTATAAAACCAGCTCCCCAAAGAGCTCGTTGCTTTCGCTTATTGTTCTAATTGTGAATCTAATAAGTAATAAATTATATTATGTGGCTAAATATTATGGCATTCCATTTTAAAGCCCGAAAATGTAAAATATAGTTTCTCTTTTTTGTACAGTGTTACGCGATGAAAGTTGATGAGATACAATGGATACAATTCCAGCACTGGAATAGAGATATCCATACGCACATGGTGCGAGTGAATGTATTTTATCTACACCGTGTGCTACTTTAGATGACGACTTATTCATGCTGCTTTTGTCTAAAGGAATGTATCTATTTCATGCGTTTTTCCTGTGTACATAACCTCCTCCTATTTCGTTTCTAAGAGTAACCAAATTCAATGTGAAACAGTAGAAAACGAAATTATTTGTAAGAATGAGGAAAAAATTTAAAGTAATATTGAATTTATTTCCTTCTGAAATATCACAAAGTCTAATGCAGATATTTCTGGATTATATCTGAAATATTGTTCATGCAAATTTACCCTGTCTTAACTACATCAATATCTGTTGCAGTTTTCTAGATTACAATTTAATTCAGTTATATTTATAGTTCAGTAATCAATATTGTTCGTAAGTGTCGCACGTATACAGGGTGTAATCAGTTTCATGTCATTAAAAAAAACTGGTAATGGGGATCGACTAGACAAACAAAAAATCTTTATGACCTTTCCCCCTAGGGGCACTTTGAAAAAACTGACCTAGGTCAACAATTTGAATATTAGAGTTAGTAGAGTAAAATCTGGAAGTAAAGTCGCTTAGTTTTCGAGAAAAAAAAAACCGGCGTAGAACCAAACCAGACTTAGTGGGATTCTTTAGTAAGATAATCGTGTACACGAAATCGTTTTTTACGACATTTTTCGGTGGTCGAGAACTTTTTTATTTCGGAAAAACTCAAAAAAATAGATTTTTAATGAAATATGTTTTTTAACGTCTCCACCGCTATATCTCTGAAAATATTTGTGCTATCAAGCTATTTTTTTTTTTAGATTAAAGTAGACACAATAGCGCTTCGAACAACGTCCCACGTGAACCCGATTTATTTTTTTTTAAGTTGGTAAAATAATAGGAAACTCAAACTTGTTATTTTCAGTAACGTAATTTTAGGCAATCGAGAAAAAAGTTTATTTATGAAAATTTGTATATACATGCTGCGTACAAATTGAAGCCAATAGTTGAAAAAAGTTTTTAGGATAAAAATTTTTCATGTCCCGTTCATAGTATTCAGTCAGCGATTTTTTTTAACGGGCCAAAGTCATATTCTTGCGCGCTCGGCTGTAGCAAGCCTGCCGACTGCAACGATCTGACGATCCCGGTCGGGGTGTATATAATAGTCTAACTTGTATCAATAGGTACAAAACCAGTAGTGATCAAAAGCATCTAGGGGATCAATATTATTGTTCAATATTTCATATATTGTACAGTAGTATTGATCATATGTTGTTAATATTAAGAAATTGTATAATAAATATTAAATAGTCTCCTTTTAATAATAAAAAGACAGGTGGTAGTAGTACAGTACCTAGAGGTAAAAAAACTTCGAAGTAATGTCATATTGAACGGATTTCGTTCATTTTTGGCAGTATAATAGTAAATGTTTCACAGAAAAGTTTCTATATTGAGCGGGGGCTTGTTAATTTATAGGGGGTGGATGCCACCCCCTTTGAGGGGGGCGGCACTTAAAAAATATATGAAGTACAATCATATTTTAAGAAGAAAAGGTTCTATGCAATTTTTCACATAAATTGAAGTTTTTAAGTTATAACGACTTCAAAATTGCGATTTTAGCTTAAAAAAAGGTATTTCTAAACGGCTTTCGTCAAGTATCTCAAAAAGTATTACTTTATCGAAAAAACGTTATAGACCAATTACAGAAAGTACAAACTGGGAATTAATTATATTTTTTGTTTATTGATGTAGGATTAATAATTTCGGAAATATTTAAGTTTACATTTGGCATCCAAGTGTTCGTAAGATAACTATTTAGAGTGAGAGTTAAATATCTCAGAAACTGTGACACCTACGCCAAGGATACTAATAGATACAATAATAGGTTATTAATTAAGCTCTTAACTATTTTTTTATTTGTTTATGTAGCATAAAAAACAAAGAAGTTATGACCGAAGCAATGTCCGTCTACACATTATTTTAATAACAACGTCGCCATTTTGTTACTGTAATTAGCCAGTAATTAAAAAAAAATTTATTTCAAACACGGTTTCTCATTAATATACAGCATGACGTAGATGCTCAAATTTTTTGGTTCGTATACAGCACTTGCTTTAGAAAAAATTCAGTTTAAACTATAAAGGTATTTTCGATAAAACGTATTTTTTTTCCTATTCCAAATATCTCAATAAATATTAGTTTTGTTCAAAAATGTGTAGAGACCAAAAATAAAGCTCATAAACTAATAATAATGAATTTCGCTTGTTTATTTATTTACATAGATTTAATAGTTTCGGAGATATGAGTTTACAAATGGCATCCGAACGTTCATAAGACGAAAAATGCAGTCTAAATGTTAAATACCTCAGAAATTGTGACGCATGCTAAAAAAGGAAATTAAAGACAATTAATTGCGCTTTCAAATTATTTTTTACTCGTTTTGCTACTCTAATTAGCCAATAATCTAAAAAAATTATCTCAAATACAGTTTTTCGTTAAAATGTAGCATTACCTAAATGTTCAAATTCTTTTTTGCTCATTTAAAGCACTTGCTTTAGAAAAAAATGCATTTTAAACTTCAGAGGTAATTTCGAAACCCTTGGATACCAAATATAAACTTAAATATTTCCGAAATTATTAATCCTACATCAATAAACAAAAAATATAATTAATTCCCAGTTTGTAGGGTGCTTTCTGTAATTGGTCTATAACATTTTTTCGATAAAGTAATACTTTTCGAGATACTTGACGAAAGCCGTTTGAAAATACCTTTTTTAAAAGCTTTTATTTTAAGCTAAAATCGCAATTTTGAAGTCGTTATAACTTAAAAACTATCAATTTATGTGAAAAATTGCATGGAACCTTTTCTTCTTAAAATTTGATTCAGCTCCAATAAATATATATATTTTTTAAGTGCCACCCCCTGAGAGGGGTTGGCACATTTTTTCTGAATGATATCTAATTTTTAGATGACAGTAAGCAACTCCACCCCAACCTAGAATGCCATATATTAATCTAGATTCAACTAACGCTTCTTTTACGCGACTAATCTGACCAACCTGCATGCGAGGTGTATTAATTGCGTCCCAATGTCGCGTTTAGCGCTGATAAAAAAAAATCGCTGTTGCCAAACGGTACACTTTAGGCAAAAACATATTTTTTCAAAAACTTTTGTGATTATTAGGCTTTATTTTCTTCGCTGCATGTATGCAAATATTTTCAAAAATAAAAAAGTTTATCGATTGGTGAAGATTTCAATACACAAAATATGTATTTTTAGTTTATTTGATTTTTAGAGAAATGAAAGTGCGAATTGTGCCCAAACCGTTTATATTGGTAAAAGCGCTACAGTGTGTGCTTTAATTTGACACAAAACAAATTTCGGTACCTTTAATAGTTTTAAAGATATGGCGGTGGAAACAAAAAAAAACAATTTTCTTTAAAAATACATTTTTTTCACTTTTTATTGATTTAAAAAGTTCGAGACCACAAAAAAATGTCGTAAAATATGATTTCATATGCCCGGTGACATACTCAAAGGAACCTAATATGTTTGAACTGGTTCTACGCCAAAAAAAAAAAAAAACGACACGATAGACTTAAGAAATCGCTGCTCTAAGTAGGAAACATTTGAGAACCACTGCCTTTCTGGGTCAATGGACGTGTAGTAGTTCCCAATTTATACAACTTTTAAATTGTCATGAAACAGTGCAAAGATTACCGACCGACTCGTTCCGCCGGCCGGCGCAGCGCGGCGCTTCAAAGCAAAGGAAAGCGGCACCTTTGATGAGTGCCTCAAATAAAAATGTAAATAATTTGTTATCTCTTTTTGCAGAACTGCAAAAGCAAATGGTGCGTAGAAGTTAAATACACCCTTTCTTAACATGTGTGTTTTTTTAATTTAGAACAAAATATTGGAGGTTTTATTGTTGTTTATAATTTATCAGATTTAAATGTGGTTCTGGGTTAAAAGCTTAAAAAATGAATAATTATTGCATGACATTGGGAAATAAAGAGTTAGACATATGAGATACACGATAACAGAAAACAATTATGTGTATTTAAGTTAGAAAAAAATCTGATTTATTTAACGAATTGCCGATCAGGTATCGAAAACTAAAATATTCGGTAAATTTAGATCTCACCAATAAATTTGTTGATTTACATAAATTGTTCGAAATGGCTTCCGTCTGCATCAATACACTTTTCGGCACATACGCACTCCGTTCAACACATCTGGTAAATTAGGATCATTTTTTATGGTTTCTATGCACATAAAAATACCACACTAAACTATTAACTGACGTTGTCAATAAAAAAAATAAAAATAAAAACTTGGTCCAAAATCCACAACAAACACAAAAAGAACGAACAAGTAGAGTCTGTACGTAATCAAGAACTTAACGACTTAAATAAAATAACTCTTAACTGTAAATACGTGGTCCAAAATTCAAAAGAACAAAGTAACATACAAAACAACGAACGGATTCCACGTGTGTACTTAACGAAATGCCCACAGAGACTAAAATTCCGCACCACTAAAGACCTTACCTTACCTAATTTTAAAAATCCATAAAATAGTGTGACTATCAACTCGTGTCCTCTTCGACGCGCGGCCTCTAACAAAGGAACGCGGCACTTTGAAACAACCGTATTAGCGTATTTGATGGCTGGAGGTGCCTACATATACGAATATAAAAGCCTATTCCAACATTCTAGCAGTTCTCAAACAATTTTACTGAAAATTTTTATTTTTTTTCTAAAACTATGGGTTTTTGACCCCATGTTATATAAGGTTTTTTTTGTTTGTTTAGTCGTTCCCCACCACCAGTTTTTTTAATGACATGAAACTGATTACACCCTGTATAATGAAGAGAGAATATTTGCTATATTAAATCTCTAGTAATTACTGCCACGTTAATATTAAATTAATTTAATAATAATCCAATATACATATAAATGATCCACTAAAACAATAAAACAAATTATTAATATTCAAATCAGAATATAGAACACATGCAACAGTAAACACATACATACAAATTTATTTGTATATAATTACTAATCTCGTAATATAATAGAATAAAAAGCAATTAAATAAAAAGGGACATTTTATTTTTGAACTTTTGTACAATCGTACTTTTCAGGTTACCAAATTTTATTTCATTGATATTTTCTACCTAAATTATGTGCTAAATTTTCTATCGAATTTATAAAAAAAAAAACTCTTACCACACTCAAACTTCCTCATATTATTTATTAATGAACATAACTAAGAAATTTGTACAGGGTGGTCGCTCATTGGCCTGAAAGGCAAAAAAAAACTTTCTAATGATATATAAAACATTTGTATTTTAAGAGATTTTTGCCTAATTTGCTATAAATTTGCAATTTAACAAATTAGCCGTGGAAAACAAAAGTATTGTAACAAAGAAATGATGAATGTCATTTATTAATTATTATTAAACAGTAACTTTGAAGTATTAATGATAGGTTAGGGGCGAGCGTAGATGCGTCTTCACTGTGTATGTATCCCCGATACTCTAGTGCAGCAACGTGCAGCGCGGTTGGAAACCGCGGGAAACACAGCGATCTCGTCCCACCTTCTAGCGGCTTGTATATCAGTGTATACGCGTAAGCTATGTAATTTCGAGACGAGGATTACGTAGTGGATATACCATCCTTCGGAGGGGATGTAAAGCAGGCGGTCCCTTGCCTATTAAATGTTAGGCAAGTAAAGGATCCCTACTCTTCTTACGAGAAGAGGTTCGGCAAAATTTCCAGGTTGAGGGTAGCTCGTCTCCTGGCTTCGGTGATAGACCCTGGTAGTGGAAATAGGCCGACGTTAAATAAATAGATAAAAAAATCGGCAGCTACTGGAAGCGGCTGGAACCTCCCCGCACGGACGATTCTTGTCAACTGTATTTGAATATTACATCGGAAATCAGAGCACTGAGCAAACAAATAAATTACACGTGACTTTGGAGCCATTTATTTCATGAAACAATATCGAACCAACTGAAGTGGACTACAAGCAATCTGTTAAAACATAATCTCTCATGTTTGTTTATGTTGCATGTTAATCAATTGCCGGATATTATAAGAGTATTAACAGATAACGTTTCGAAGAATTTGTAGAACATTGGATAGCGAAAAAAATAATAACACAGAATTTAGCCCAAATGACACTCTAACCTCAACAAGTCAATAACATTATTGACAGTTCAAGCAGACTACGCATGCGTCAAATTAAAATCTTCCTGCTCCATCAAAAAAGGTCCGAGCAAGTCGAGCTTCGTCCGAGGCCTTTATTTTGTAATACTCGAACATTTAAGATTTAGCTCAGTTAGCTCGATTTGCATTAAATGAACGATTGTGACGCGTCCCATCAATCAGACGTAATATCCGAACACGGCCATAAATAATTATTACCTTTAAAAAAAACAACTAAAATAAGTTTTGACATTGTCAAAAATATTTGGGTTGGTAACCTTTACAAATATGGATTTTTAGGTTATGAAATATATTTAGGGACATAACATGTTTAAGTTTTTCAAGTTTATTCTCATTTTTAATGTTTGTATACGCATTTTTAGCTTGGAGCCGTACTGGCACCAAGCAAATATTTAAGAATTCACGTAAATAATTTTTCAATATAGACTATTTTAGGCGTCACGATAAGTTGACCATATTTCCTGAGGTATAACCAAACTTTTTATTCCATTGTAAACAAAGAAGTAATCTCAGTTTTAAACGTGAAATAAAAATAAAATACCATCTTTTTGTGCGAAAAGGTGCGATTGTGAGATAAGGTTTATTTTGAATGTAAAAAAAGCGAAGGAGGCAGGTAAAGAAATCACTTTCTGGTAGAGTCTATTGAATACTACATATACGCGTAATATAACATGGTTATCACTGAAATCTAGCACTTAGTTATTTAAATGTAAACTTGCCTTGCCCATAACAATAAATACATTTGAGTTTATCTTTCTTGCACAAACTTCTTGCACAAACTTCTTGCCTCATAATATTTAAATGCTTGTACAGATTTGTGTGCCTTTAAGTGTTGGCCTGTGCAGAAGCTGTGAGTTAACACTAAGTAATTTACCATATTAATTACGGATACTCAAGGTAAAATAGACAAATCTGCAAAAAGGTCTCCAGTCTCCACTCCAATGGCGTATGGGTCAATATTGTCTATTATTTTGATTTTCTCCTCATAGCGACCTTTTACATCACCCATAGGGGTTGAATAATATTCACTATATGATATTATTACGAAAACACTCACAGTTTCTCAAGAAAAACTAGAAACAAATATATAAAACTACGCAACTGCGTTTGATTATTCCTCAAGCAAAATGTCAAAATTGTCAAAACCACAACTAAAATGGTTGATTAATAAAAATAGACTGCTAATTACAGGTTAGATTTCCAACCTACAAAACGCTTCCTATTTTATTAGGACAAAGTATTTAGAATTTCATAAACATTGCACTGTACTAGATTTTAGTTGAAAGTACGGAAACCAGGCAGAAACTTTAATAATAGCTACGTAATATTCTTAAATCTTAAGAAATATATATTTTTGAGGTTAGCTGTGATCAACATTCACAAAGGTTACCAACCCAAATATTTTTTACAGATGGCAAAATACAGTTTACCCTAACAATAATACCAATAACCTGCTTTTCAATGGTTCAATTACAAATTGTAAGTAATCATAAAATAAACAACTTGTTGTGCCAAAACGGCACTAAACGTAATCCGATCTCAACCAAAACCTTTTCAGATCTGGAGCACTAAAGAAACCCTCATGCAAAGTTTCATCCAAATCCATTTAATAGCTTCGCCGCTATCGTGCTAACATACATACACACACAAACACACCTACACACATACACACACACAGACATTTTTCAAAAACCACTTTTTTGGGTTCCTGGGACCTCAAAACGTAAAGATTTGATGTTATCTCAATTTTCGATTTTAGACTAATTGTAGTAATCTCCCACAATTTTATTGTGGGGAGGTTAAAAAATGATAAGTTAATACCAACAAACAAGAGTAAATCAGATTCAACGTTACGGACAAGATATTACCCAGTAATTATGATAATAACGTAACTAAAAAAATGAAATGGACCCTTTACTATAAAAGCTGATGCAGGAGCTCAGATATTCATACTTATCCCAGAGACAAACTGAAAAGGTACTTGACTCTTTAACCTCAAATATTGTTGTGATATCGCACAAAATGACACTAGCTTGATAGTGTGTAGTCTTGATATTCAGAGTACAGATTTACCTAATCTGACTAACGCAATACAGATGCGACCGACCGACCCTGTCAAAGCGTACAAGACTGTCTCTAACATATGCTGGTGTGGTTTCTGCGTTAAGCATTCAATATTTGTCGTGAAGGCGTCACAAACTTAATTAATTGCTTGCCGTCGCGTTAATTCAATGTCGAAGTGACAAGCGTCTCGTCAACTGAAAGTCAAAGTGACAAACCTCAGATTAATTAATTGTTGAAGTGATAGATGTCAGTTAATTGTCAAAGTAACAAATGTCAGATTAACTAATTGTTGAAGTGGCAGCTGTCAGTTTAAAGTCAAAGTAATAAATGTCAGTTAGACTGAATGTCAACTAACTGTCAAAGTGAGAGTTTTCAATTATATTGAATGTCAATTAACTGTCAAAGAGAGAGTTATTAAATTAGTCGAATACCAAAGTTTCAGTTGACGTATTGACTGTCACATTATTTATTTCATCTTTGCCTTGAACGATTTCGATTTAAGAATCATACTTAAATATTTGTTTGATATAGTGAAGATTGGTGGGTTTATTTAAAGTCAAGTTTCATATTATTTTCTTCATACATTAGTATGATTTTAATTCTATAACATTTAGTATTGTTGCTTCACATTTATAAATAATTATTGGTATCTGTGATTCTGACGCTTGTTGATAATATGTGATCTGAATAAATCTTATTAAATTGAAATTATCCTCCTTGACTTATATTGAACCCTGGAATTACTCCATTATTTACTATTCGAGTACAATAGTTCTAAACTATTGTAGGACTTTAATTGTAACGTTATAGTATGTCATTTAAAGTAAACAATGCGTTAGTTATGTCAAGATGTTCGTTGATAACTGATTTCCCTTTGTTTTAAATAAAATGGAAAAATTCAATGATTAATATACATTTCTCGGACTACAATGACTTAATGGTAACAAAACAAAATTTAATATCTAGTATAGTTCTATATGTTATTAAAAAGCTTTCTTTATAGCCTTTCAGGTGGCGTGAAAATATACGGGGTGTTTCATTTAAAAAATCCAAAGCAAAGTTCATATCTCCGAAATGCGACTTTCAATTGCTTTTCTGAAATGATTTTCAGAACGATATTCTAATGTTCGCGCGACCACCCTGTACATTATATACATATTACGATGTATCCTATATATTTAACTTTAATTACATTCCTCGCAAACTATTGAACGAAGCAACTTGATTTATACTTTGATTACATAGAAGGCGTGCACTTGTTGTTGATTCATCGTTCATTTTCAACGCGTACTTAATGAAGACAATAACATAAAGGAAATCCTCGTAATGCAGTGCTAACATTAGTATTGTGTTTTGTAATTTATTTGAGGACCTATAATTTATGTATCATTCAAACGTTTATTTATTGGTAGTTTTTGAGAGTTGAAAATTAAATTTAGTTTTAAAATTCTGAAACTTTGTGGATACGACAATATTGTGCCCGTGAATACACCAAAAATAGTAAAAAAATTCTAAGGACCAAGAGGGTGGTTTTCGAAAATTAATATTAGAAATTTACAAAACTTTTTGAATAAGATTAGTGAATCTACAAAAAAAATATAAAGTAAATGCAGTGAAATAAATGTTTAAGTTCTTAAGGGATGATTTTTGAGAGGGTGCAGCGGACAATTTTATATTTCTAGGGGAACGAAATTATTTCAACTAAGGGAAGGGATAAGTAGTATAGTAACATTTTCAGAACTATTTAGTTTAGAGTATTTATTATTAACATATTTTAAAAATGTATTAAGTACGGTAAAATTCTCAGAACCATTCGAGAATTGTAATTTTCTGAATATCTACAAATTGTTATAGTTGTACAGTTTTATTAATGTTGATTCATGTCTTGTTGTTTTAAGGACTATAATTTCCTATTATCACTTTATCATTTTATGAAAAAAAAAAAGCTGTTGCCATGTGCTACTTTAATCGTAATTTTACTTTTTATTTACTTATACTATACCACGAAGTTAAGTTACAATATATCTTAATACTATTTCAAAAACAACCTAAAATTATAAAGAACAATTTTGCAACAAAAAGAGAAAAAGTTAATTGAAATAGTTTCGTTCCCCTAGAAACATAAAATTTTTCGCTGCACCCCCTCAAAAACCATCAATTAAGAGCCTACATTTATTTCACTACATTTTCTTGTGTAGATTCGCAAATCATTCAAAAAGTTTTGTAATTTTCCAATATTTCATTTTCAACCCCCTCAAAAACCACCCCCTTGATTCCTAGAATTTTTTTACTATTTTTGCTATATTCACGGGCACAATATTATCGTATCTACAAAGCTTTAGAATTTTAAAACCAAATTTATCTTTTCAACCCCCTTAAAAACTACCCCCTTAGAGCCTAAATTTTGTTCAATATTTTTCCGCTTTTTTAATGAACATTTTCTGTTTATTTGCAAATTTGTAGAATTTTGTTCACCTGGAACTTGAAAATTTACCACTGTGGGCCATCCGCAAGGGGGTTACACGTTAGGAAATCGCAGACATACATCCATACGCACCGACATTGTCAGTTCCAAAGCTGGATATCGAACCTAGTACACGATAGACAGTGCGACCTGCATATTCGCCACACATTGAGCTACCGTGCCGGCAAAAGTGAATATTTGTTTACAAATTAGAAAAGAAAAACCCGCTGCCCAAGGAATCACTACTTCCACATCCAGATTCTCTATCCAAGTCACTCACAACGAAAAAACTTTGTTTGTGGAAATAATTGTTTATGGAACTAATAATATTATATTTGAAATCCTCTACCCCAAAAACTCATAAAACGATACCCGACATCGGTAGTGGGATGGGGGTGGTGTGGGTGTGGATGAAGTAAAAAAATATTTTGAGGTTTCTGATTCTTGTACATACACTAAATCACATTTTCTTTTCATCCCCTTTAATAATAGGGTGGGGGGTGGGGGTGGTAATGGTGGTGGCCAATGCCAAAAATTTTTTTGAGACCTTAGCTTCTCTTGTATATGCTAAATACCAATTTTATACTCTTACCTGCTTGATTTACCCATTTACCCCAATTTTATCCCAATTTACCCCCAACCCTTCAACGGAACAAGATGAAAATATAATCTAGTTCCAGATCTCGTTAAAGTACCTACATATGTGTACCAAATTTTAAGTCAATATCTTAAATGGTTCCATAGTAAACGTGCGCACAAAAAAGTTACAGACAGACCGAGAGACCGACAGACCAACAGACAAACCGACAGACAGACCGACAGACAGACCGACAGACAGACCGACAGACAGACCGACAGACAGACCGACAGACAGACAGACCGACAGACAGACCGACAGACAGACCGACAGACAGACCGACACAGACCGACAGAAAGACAGAAATTTTTTTTTCGCTCAAACTTAAAATCTCGACGTTTCATGACATTTTAAGCCTATTTGAACAATAAAAATTTAAAAAAAAATTTTTGTCGTTACTATACTTCCACTGGATGTGGAAGTAATAAAATTCAATTTAGTAAATCAAAAGTACTTCAAATGAAAACAGAAAATTAAAGCGCTTTACTTTGGTATGGAATAGTTTGAGGAAAATAATGAATATCCAAATTACAACAGAGCAATAATTATCAAAAGAAGTAATATGTTTGTTTGAAACTAGGAACAGTGCAA
Source organism: Rutpela maculata (assembly GCA_936432065.2). Classification (NCBI taxonomy): domain Eukaryota; kingdom Metazoa; phylum Arthropoda; class Insecta; order Coleoptera; family Cerambycidae; genus Rutpela; species Rutpela maculata. Next base: position 35,513,613 of record OW386285.2, on the reverse strand, counting down.
TGTATTGCGTAGCCAAACCTTTCACATCTGACGATTTGATATATTGTTTAAAGTTTACTTTTAGTACTCTTTGATCGATCCTCTAATCTTACGGTATTACAAAAATTTACTTTCAACTAAACTATATTTTAATATTTGCTTCGTTACAAATTAGGACATATAACCATAATATTTGGGCAACAGGAAGAAAATCTAACATCACAGAAGATGGGTAGGATGTTATTTGTTAATAAAAATAAAAAATGTGTTAGGTATTATTAGCTAATATATTACACCACGACGATGAAATCAACTAGTTGGAAATTATTTTAAAATATTGCATACATGTCTAAAAACAATTTTTTTTAGATACATCCTGTTCCGCCTGAGTTAAAAAACGAAAATATATGGCTTCTTGACTTGCTAATGAACCACAACATCCGACCCCTTCGTCTCCTTTGTTAATTTTCAAGGTCGATATTTTACATACCTGATTTGAGAGATATGTGTTCTTCATTAAAACATTATAATTCACACACTAAATTTTAAATACAATGAATCACGGCTTAGGGAATATTTCACTAGTCGACCATGGGAAAGAAGCGGATTTTCTCACAATTTTAAACAACGTAATTTGTCGTTTCCGCTCCTTTATAAAATAATTATCTGTGCCTAGTAAGCTAAGCTCCAGACGTGATGCTGCTTAAAAGTTCAATGGTCCTTTTTTTAAGCTGTTTAAATACAAATAAGAGTATATTGAAACTTTAGTCAGTATATACAAAATTTCTTTTAAAGGCAAATTCATTATTAATTCATATACAGTGTGATTTACAGTGGTCTAGGGTTTGCAATTTACCGGAAATTTTAATAACCGGTAAATCGGTAAATGAAAATGTCAATAACCGTTTAACCGGTGTTCACCGGTAATTTTTAGAATGAATAATTAGGGTGGCGAAAATGGAAATTGTTTTGTTGATGTACGAAATTATCTAAATTTAACCAAAAACATTTTTATGTACGTATAATTAATATAATAAACAAACAGAAGGTTTTTATCACGGGGAAAAATATAAATGAAACACATTAAATAAATAAATATTCTGTAAATAACAAAAATATCAACTTAAATAACAAAAATTATAAGCATAATCTCAAATAGGGCAATTTACTAAATACCTAATCTAAAAATACAATAATTTTTAAAATAATAGCCCGTTAAAAGGGTTAGTTTTTCAAAGCTGCATCTGTTAGTCGCGTGATATTTGTGCATGGAATACCACCAGCTGAAGATGTCCTTCCTCAATCAATACTGGTAGGTCGATAAGTTAATAAGAATTGGTAATAACATACTTCTAAATGTTTTTCATGGATATTTGCGGCAGTGAAATATTGAATTTCCTGCCACAAGATATTGTCAATGTCTCTCTTGTATTTCTTAGAGCTTGGTGTTTGGGTTTTACTTTTTATAATATCATTTATTGTTAAAAATGCTCTGTGTTGGGACAGTCACTCTGTATTTCGTAAGTACTAGTCACTGACAAATAGAAACGTTGAATACGTGACATATCGTATGTTCAGAATTTACCGAAATAACCGGTAAAAAATTTAAATTACCGGTAATTATCATCATGTGTTTTTTGTCCGGTTAACCGGTTAACCGGCTAACCGGCTAACTGGTATTGCAAACCCTAAATTTTAGCTCTGTAGCACATAGATCAAATCGCTTAGCTCAAGGGTATAATTTATTAAACAAAGATCTAAAAAAAAAAAAAATTAACCAAGGATCAGTAATCGGAACAACCCCTTCGAATTGAGCTTGGGCGGCATTATTTACAAAATCTAATTAATGGAGTCGAATAGGCTTGTTATGAATTTATGTTCTCCTGTGTCAAAAGTTCAGTGAAATACTGTGACGAAGTTAATTATAAACCGAATAATTAAAAACGAAAAAGTTGCCTATATTACATTTTAAAGTTCCCGATTTAATTAGGGTAACTGGATGGAACGAAAAATATAGCAGGTGTCCTGAAAGTTCCTATAATGAGGATTATCGATATTTTTTACTGCCAATTTTCATTTACAGAAACATATTTATTTTAAGAGGAATGTGTCCGTAATAAAATAAATGAATTTTTTTAAAAACACAATTCCGAGCGACGTTTCGCCTCCATGCTGCAGAGGAAATTAGTTAGCGTATTGTAAAATTTCCTCTCCTCCTTCATCTGCTTCATATCAAGTCTTTTATATAATATTTTTTTTCACTCCTTTTCATATTCATTAGGTTGATATTCTCACTGACTCAGACTTAGTTGTTTCATGCCTAGGGTTGACAACCGTCCCGATATATCGGGACGGTCGTCGGGACAGTCACCGTTATTGACCTCTGTGTCTTGACGTCACGATAAAAACAATGAAATTTCTTAAAATAAGGAGCAGTTTTAATTTTGTTAAAAAGACAATGATATATTTTTCTTTAAAATATATGCCTTTTTATTAGGGAAATACATAGTGTCCCGATATAGTTTTCGGACATTTATGGCAACCCTATATCATGCCCCACTATTTTCACAATTTTAACGACTCCAAGCCAACCGCCAATAGATATTAATTCTCCAAGAAGCACGTTTCTCAGTTTTCTGTTAAGTTTTTTGGGCACTGTCACTTAAAATAAAGCACCTAGAACAGGAAATATTTTTATTGCCATGTGTTTAAATCTACTGAAGTGTTGAATGGTGACATTACTAATAATGTTTGAATTTTTACTACATTTTATTTTTCGTAGATAATGTTCTGGCTACTCATAGCGACATTATCAAATATGTGGGTCAGAAATGACCCTTTATGACATGCATTGGCACGACACGTTAATTTGTCCAATTAGTTCCAACGTTTGCGCATGTGCATACAATTTGACAGCTGAGCTGATATGGTTATTGTTGTTATTGCCATCGAAGAGCTGTTTCTCGTTTTGTTTCTGGTTGTGTTATTCCTAATTAATTCTGTAGCTTATTTTGGAAAACTACCCTCTAAAATAGGGGTATTTTTGAAAAAAAAGTGCGAAATGCCAGAAGTAGTATTTTGTCCTTGCCCTGGGACAAGGAAAATTTCCAAAATAAGCACATTTCAACTGTCAGAAACAATTACTATAACATCTGTGAACACATCTATGCAAAAAAATTGGAGAAATTCCAGAAGTCTGTGTTTTTAACAATGACCACAATTACACACATGCGCAAACGTAGGAACTAGTTGGACAAATTAACGTGTCGTTATATTGGCCACGTGACACCATCATCTGGATTTGCAGAAAGTATCCAGAAGTGTCTTGTAATTCTTCATCACAAAACTTGCTGATTTTATAAACCTTATAGCTATTGTATGCGATAGAACCGTCAATACTGGCTTGAAAAATGGAGTAATTGCTCAAATTGTCATAAAATTGGGATCATTTACCGATTCACAATTGAAATGCCATTACATTTTTTCCAATTTATTAATTAATGGCTCCATTTCTAACGAATAATTGCATAGATAGTATTTAAAATTATTATAAACTTGTGAAAAATTACCTGCCACTAGGTTTGAAAAAATTGAAAACAGAATTTCTGACTGACCAAAAGCACTTGACTACTGACCAGATAAAAAGTATGATCTCCTGTTTGAGGAGTTGTACTCCATGATTTGGTGGCTCACTACTGCGAATTGAATATTACGATTATATTTAGCTACTGAAAAACTATTAGAAAACCTTAGTTATATTTATAATAAAAGTGTTTCATGGTTTCAAATAAAAACAATATTCTACATGCAAACACAGTCCAAATTATGACTTGGTTATGTTCAAAAGATGTTACCTTGCTACCATGGGCGCAGCCAGGGGGGGAGCCATGGGGCCCGGGCCCCCCCCCCAAGCCGTCCCTTGAAATAAATATTTTGTAATTAATGCCAATATTATCTAGTAAAGGAATCTACTATACTCATCCTCTGGGGAGGCCGGTTCTATTGCCCCCCCCCCCTGATGAATTTTCTGGCTGCGCCACTGCTTGCTACAAATCATATAAATCTAGTATATAGTCGGAGAGCAGCCAATCTGTAGGAAGCATTTTAAAAGTAGTCTATACAACTCGCGAACACCCACCTAAAAAATAGATGATATTATGTAAAATGATCTTCTGGATTTGATTTTTGAGTTCGCCCGTTAATTTGAGATTGCCAAATCGGTCAATTCGCAATTTTTTTGAAAAATTTTAAAATGATGTGTTAATTTTTGTTTTGCACATAACACACCATATCTTTTTTATTTTAATTTCGATTTAGACCAATATTTTACACATTATCCCTCCAATATTCTTGGACAGGCTGACGGCAAAGAATATAGTGTAACTAATAATATAGTGCCTAAAAAAAATATAATTACCCTTTATTGTCGCGGTTTTTTAAAATTTGCATTGAAAAATACCCGATCGAGGTAACTTTTTTATTTTTAAAGAGAGAGTTATAGTATAAACGAGAAAAATGTTCCATATACTTTAAACAAACTTTTTTATAAAGAGATTTTTTTGAAATTCGGCTCATGTAATGTGATGACGCTGTTGAATGCGGCCGTGCAACTCGTCCGCATTAATTTAAAGCATAACTTCTGTTAACGTCGCCCATCTGTGGTGTCGTTTAAGCGATCAAGTGAGTCTACGGATTATTTAGTTTCTATTTGCAATTAAATGTTATAAAATTATGTAGATATTCTCGAAACATACACATTAAAAAATATATTTTCATTAATTATAACAGCAAGAGGGTACTAAAGATTACATTTTCCTTCGCCTATACAACTTATGTTACATTGCACGTTTGCTTTGCTACACTTGCAGCCGATAGTACAGTTATATAATTTACATTTACAAAATGGAGTTAACTCAATAAAATTGTGTTTTGGGCTTTTTGAAATCATCTTTGGAAATAAGATTTCCTCCTTTAGGTACCATCCAAAATCTAATACATTTGGAATTCTGGGCTTAGTTTGGTAAGCTGTCTTGTAAATAGCACATTGCAGAAATGTCCTTTTTATTTGTATTCTCTGTACTAGGATTTACAATTTCTGATTTTCTTTTATAAGCAGTTCGGGTATACGATCTTCTACATTGTGCATGGTAAACTGGATTTAGTGATAAAAATAAATTTTTCTGTTCTAAATATTGTTTTAGAGCCACAGAAATGTCATCGGATTTTGCATTTGATCGGTGGTACATTTCTAAAACCGTAAATATCGCTCGTAGACAAAAAATTTTCATACCATTGTGTTAGTGAACGAATTCTGAACAACTTTCAAAATGTCCGTCTGTCTGTCCGTCTATCACATTTCTTGTAAGCACGATAACTGAAGAAAGAAAATTCCGATTGTACTGAAATTTGGACAGTAAATTAGTGTTAGCTAGAGGAAGAACCTTATTTGAACAAAATCGATCGGTAAATAAAAATGTTGTTACTTAATGAATTAAATTTGAAAAATTTTTTTTTTAATTTTTATGTTTTTGTAATTGAATAGAAATCTGGTGAAATGATATTTCACTTTAATATCTAAATATTTATATATTTTACAAATATACATTTCATAATGTAATATACAACCATGAAAATATGATTTTAGCTCGTGTATTATAATGTAAAAATTTACATTCTTTTACATGTAAGGTGGTGGTGTAGTTCTTTTGACTCGGAATCGAAACCCCAATAGGTATAGTATAGTTTTTTTACCAAGTCTTTTACCAACTAAGATCGTACTATAAAATTAAAAATGTCTAAAAGTAACATTATTTACAAAAAACTGCGAAAAGTATCATATTGAATGTATAACAATTATATAAAAATCCAGTGAACAGGCGAAGAGTACGTTTTTAGCTTGTTTCCTTTGATTTCCTATCCGAATAATTATGCCAAACTATGTGTTTATAACGCACTAAATATAAGGACTGAGACAAAAAGCACTTTCAACTTAACATAAATGGACACTGGAAAATAATAATCACCCGGCACGTGTCTGCGTTTAGCTCTAGATGCGATTGCGGCCGATTCATAGTAGCGCGCATTCGTTCGGACGCTGAAACAATCAATGAATATTTCGATAAGGGAGCAAAATTGCAAAAAAAACTTCTTATAAAAGATTTTATTTAGTTCATTCGGAACATTTTCTTCGGTTATAGTAGGCACCTAACTTTAAAAATAAAAAAGATACCTCGATCGGACATTTTACTCTGCAAATTTTAAAGATTTTGCGTCAAAGAAAAGTTATTATTTTTTTTTGCCAACTAATTATTTTTTAGGTAAAGTTTTTTACTTTCAACATATCAAAGAATAGTTAGAGAATATTATGTAAAAAAAATTAAAAAATTCTGAAGTAAAATAAAAAATATATGATGTGTTATATGGTCATTTTGGCAATCTCAAATCAATGGGCGAATTCAAAAATCAAGTTTAGCCGGTTCTTTTACATCAGATTACCTATTTTTTAGGTGGGTGTTCGCGAGTTGTATAGAGGGTGTCGAATTCAGAGGGTCTGGTCTTCCACTATATAAGTATTCAACAGTTCAAAGAAATGCATACTTTTCGTATTCAGAAACTGTTTTGTTAGCGATGCTATAAGATGAAAGATCATATAAGAGAACTGGTTACTAGAAGAATTTTGAAATCAAGAAAAATAAGAATACGACAAATATCCTTCAATTCAGTATACCTGAGCTGAATTATGACGCTGAAGAATATTATGAATTAATAAATGAAATAGAAATAGAAATAGAAGTAGAAGTAGAAGTAGAAGTAGAAGTAGAAGTAGAAGTAGAAGTAGAAGTAGAAGTAGAAGTAGAAACAGAAACAGAAATAGAAATAGAAACAGAAATAGAAATAGTTTATTGATGTTACAAACTTATAAAAGTTTTACACAAGTCAAATTAGTTAAGTTCTAAATATACAAAAATATTGATAAAAATAAATCGAAGATATTCAATTGATAAATACAAATAAATCACGACATAGTTTTAACAAACAGGAATTAAAATAAAAGTTAAATTTTACACTTCAAAATATTTTTAATATAATATTAATTAGTAATAAAAATTTCATACAATTTCATTTGCAAAATCAGTCGAAAAAAATTCTTGAAAATTATAGAAAGTTCCGTTTATAAGTAAACTTTTAACCTGACCACAAAACTGTTTGTATGGTAAGGAAGTAATATGAAAAGGAAGTTTGTGAAAAAACGAGGGACCAAAATAGTTCACCCTATTTTTACTTTTTTCTAATCGTAGATATCTCAAAGATATCTTATTATTAATTAACCTTAAATCATGGTCATGTACATCCCCATGAACGACGTAATCGTTTATGTTTTCTTTAACATATATCAAGCACCTATAGATATAAAAAGAAGGAACTGTTCATATTCCATGTTCAATGAATTTATATTTTACGTCATCGTTATATTCAAGACTTGAAATCGATCTTGCAATACGTCTCAGTAAACTAAATATTCTATCTAAATGAGCTGTATGCCCCAAGTTAGAATTGCATACGAAAATGTACCTTGGAATAATGAAAAATAGGCTGCCCTAATAACATTTAAGGATACTTCCCCTATGAGATTGTTTATCATATAAACACCCCTTGCCAGTTTTTTTGAAACATAGTCCAGATGTTGGTCCCAACATAGTTTTGAATCAAGAACTACCCCCAGAAATTTTACATTATCTGGGTTTTCATATTTTTCAACAGAACGAGTAGAAAATACCATATTTGCTGTTTTGGTATCATTTAAACATAAGATATTGGCTTGGAACGACTCGGAAGTAGTCGACTGTGTTTGCAGCATAATATTTTCCAACTCAATCAGGTTCTCATTAGAATTTACTTTTGTAGCATCATCTGCATACAACACAAATTTAGCATTTGAAATATATTGTGGTAAATCGTTGACATAGACCAAAAATAATGGGGGTCCAAGGACGGATCCCTGAGGCACTCCACGATCTATGCCTGCTATTGTTGATGTCATACCGTTATAAGCAGTGACTTGGTTTCTATTTTCGAAGTAACTTTTAAGTAGTTTTAGTGACCTTGGTTTTACACCATATTTGTGCAGCCTGCGTAGTTTTTATTTTCATATGCATCTGTGATGTAATTCAAGAGTAGACTTATAGCATGACAATGAATGACAACTTAGAATGACCTACTAAATCTCTTGTTATGAAAAAATACAGTTAAGAAGGTTTAAGATAAATTATACTTTCTGATATATTTAATATTGCAAATTGTCATTCTCAAGTAGCAGAAAGACATATGGGATTAGAAACAGAGGCTGCATCATCTGTTTGTGGAGAAGAAGCAAGATAAGACTTATAGGAGTTCAAATTTAATCCACAATTTAATGCAAAACGCCATTTTTTCAATAAAGGTAGCTTATCTGCGTCACATAAAGATGCAGGATTGTTAAGAATAATAATAAACAACTATTTTAAATATAGGAAACAATACATTTAAAAAAAAACTGTTGCCATTTTCACTTTTTCAATTAAATGGCTTGTCTGCCCTACCCGAGGATAACACTGTAGTATAAAAAGACTTTGTAGTATTGTCAAGGATACTAATAGGCAACTGTTGTAAATACAGGAAACAATAAATTTTGGGAAAAAAATTGTTGTCAACCTCACCCTAATGTATATATTTAAGATATCTGCAAGTTGTTTACATATTCGAGGATCATTCGACGCATATTATGTCCTTCCATGTATTTTCATTCACCACCTCTTCTAGCAAATCCTGGGCAAAGCGCATAGCTACATTGAATCTTTCCCGCAATGAAACATTTGCTTGTGAAACGTATACATGACAGATATGACGACCACTTTTGTATGAAGTATTCACACAATAAAACATTGGCGACATTTGACGAATACAATATGTCAGATGGACAAATCCCGGCATAGACAAACGGTGCAACATCCATTTGATGTATGATCTTCGCTTATTCTATGTGAATACTCTGGTACGTAAATACTTATATACTTGGGGATCAACGGTCTCGAAATTGACAAGAGTATAAAAAAGAACTAAAACTAGTTTGTTATGCCAAATTTCATGCCGGATTCGAATTTCGAGTTCACCAATTCATTGGGAATTGCAAAATTTGAGAAAAAAGCATTTATTTGCAATAATTACAAAAACATGAAAATATGTATTTTATTTACTATTTTGTCGAACTTCTCTATATGTTTCCTTAAATATATAAGGAATAAAAAGCAGACAATTGCCCCGCCGTGCACTGGATTACGCATTACGAGCCTGGCCGCGTTAAGTGCAATAACTATGTATTGCAACAAAACGTTAAAGTTTCGATTGCAACAAACGTCAGCTGAAAGATTTATTCCTACTCAAAGGAGCTCTCGTGCCAGCCACTCCACACTACTTGCAGGCTGCAGTTTCGAGCTGTTGGCTCTCATCAGTGCAAGGTAGGTCTGGAATGACTGGAACGAGACCCTCGATATCACTCTTCGTAGTGTGCGTTTATACTTGAGACTATCTATCTTTCGATGCTTGACTCGGTCTGATTGAATTATGTGACTGACAATGCTCTGAGGCTGACGTAGTTCTATTTAGGTTAACGTGTGTTAGCATATTATGTTAGTTTGAATGTTGTTGCACTTGTTGATTGGCTGTGTTGTGCACAGTGTAATGGCTCGTTTTATTTTGTATAATTTGTGTAATGTTTTTTTTTTGGTTTTGCTATTTTTTTTTTTGGTTTTTATGGTTTTTATTCTTTTTTTGGATTTATTTGTTTTTTGGTTTTTTATTTCGTTTTTTTATTTTTTTTTTCTCAAAAAGTATAAAGGGAGGTATGTATGGGAGCTTAGGAAAATTTGGCGATTAAAGGATTTGTGAAAATGGGATTTGTTGAGGCTAATGTTTTGGCAAAATTTGGAAGAAGTCTATTGAGAATAAAATTGTCTACAGTTGGAATGCCTGATATGACGTGAATGATTTGTATGGGGATTAAGAGAGATAGGTTGTTGGCCACTCTTAGTAATTTATTTTAGGTAGTTCATCAGTATATTTTTAACACGTGTATTGAAAATTAATTTTCGATCAAGAGTTACTTCCAGGTATACCTGGAGTATTGTAATATTTCCTCTTTCCATTCGGGTTGACCTTGTATTGTGATTTTGATGTTTATTATACTACTGCATTTTGTGAAGTGTATTGGTTGTGTTTTCCACGTATTGGTTTTTAGCTCCAGTTGTCATAGTACTGTTCTAATATCTATTGTTTTTATTTTTATGCGTATCTGTTTGTATATAAATGATGTTGTGTGTGTCTGTTTTTAATCTATACGTGTTAATGTTTTTGGATATATTTTAATATTTTTTAATGTTGCTTGACTTACCATATGTACAAGAATGTATTTAAATAATGGGACAATAAATATCTATCTATCTATCTATCTATCTAAAGTAATACCCGTATACAAGAAAGGAGGGAAAAACCAAATTGAAAATCATAGACCTATTACTATTATCAACAACTTCTCTAAATGCCTTGAAATGCTTCTCCATGATTTCCTCTTTTTCCATTTAAAAAACAAAATCACAACTAAACAACACGGTTTCATGAAGGGAAGATCCACAACTACGAACTTATTCTGTATAACGCAATTCATAGCTGATACATTTGACACCGGTCTGCAGGTGGACGTCATATACACTGACTTCTCGAAGGCATTCGATAGACTCAATCATGGTATTCTGCTTAACAAATTAGATCATTTTGGCCTGTCAAAAAATCTGCTATATTTTTTCAAATCTTACCTTGAAGATAGAAAACAGTTTGTACAATGTTGCGGTCAACAATCTACTGAGATATCTGTCACTTCCGGGGTCCCTCAAGGGTCTATACTGGGACCATTATTATTTAATATATACATTAATGATATTACAAATGAGGTGGAAGCAAATTGTTTATTGTACGCGGATGATATGAAAATATACACTGCTATTAAGTGCTCTGATGACTGTATTAAGCTACAAATAGCATTAAATAAAATAAATAACTGGTGTACATCAAACAGTCTGCCTCTAAATCCTACCAAATGTAACGTAATGTCCTTTTCTCTGAAACAAAATATCATAAAATATGATTATTCCATTGATGAAGTTTCCTTGCATAGACCTAACACTATCCGTGACCTTGGCGCAATTTTCGATCCTAAACTATCCTTTACTGACCATATAAATGATATAGTAACAAACTCCTTCAGATCTCTTGGCTTTGTGATACGGAATACACGCGAATTTAATGATATAAATACCATCAAGTTATTATACTGCGCTCTTGTTAGACCTCGCGTTGAATATGCTTCCATCATATGGTGTCCTCACTATAATATTCATGTGCAAAATATAGAAAGAGTTCAGAGACGTTTCCTAAAATATCTCAGTTTCAAGGATGATAATTTATATCCACCAATTGGATTTCCACATAATGAATTACTGTCTAGACACTCATTCGATGCTCTTGAAAATCGCCTTATTATAGCCCAACTAGTTTTCTTACGCAATCTAATAACAAATGACATTGACAGTGAGGAGATTCTCAGCCAGTTGAATTTCTCAATTCCTCATGTAATCCTACGGCAATCTCCTACTCTCAATCTCCAAACACCCCGTATTAATGTAATGAAATTCTCACCGCTTCATCAAATTTGTAACAATTATAACTCTGTTCAAACCAAGTTTGATCTGTTCAACTGCAGTATAGCCTTGATAAAAAACCTAAAATTATAGTGTGTACCGATGTTTATTATATCTGAACTTCTAATAATTTAGCGACACTTAGTTTTTAGTCCTTTGCACTCTTAGTATTCTTTTTTAGTATTTCTTTTGTTACTGATTATCAGTTATTAGTATTGTTAGTATTGTTATAAATATTACAACTCTGTATTGTACCCATTCAGTAATTGGTGTTATGCTGTTGAATGGTGTAAGTTAAATAAAATAAAATAAAATCGAAAAACTAGCATTTTGTGGCAATGCAAAGTTATTGCACTTAACGCGGCCAGGCTTGCAATGTGTAATCCAACGCTCGACGGGGCATTATTCCGGAGAATAGCTTATGATGGCAGTCTGATTTTAATTCCTTATATATTGTTTAAAATTTTTTATTTGTGGCATATTCATGATTTATTAGTTTGTTGGGTATTTTGCTACTGTAAAAATATTTAAAAATTTTGATGAAATAAATCTCTGCGCCAAAAGGATCAGACAGAGGCTGGTTTTTATACTTCTATTACAAAATGTCTCACACGTAAAAATATATAAACTGAAACAAAATTGTTAAATGATAAATTGAAAAAATTAAAACGAAGGCAGTTGACGTTTAGGAAAATAGTTCTTTTTCCGTTATCAACACTTTCACTTTTGAGAATGTCAAACAACAAACTATCTGGTTTGACATTCTCAAAAGTGAAAGTTTTGATAACGGAAAAAGAGCTATTTTCCGAAACGTCAACTGCCTTCGTTTTAATTTTTTCAATTTATCATTTAACAATTTTGTTTCAGTTTATATATTTTTAGGTGTGAGACATTTTGTAATAGAAGTATAAAAACCAGCCTCTGTCTGATCCTTTTGGGGCAGAGGTTTATTTCATCAAAATTTTTAAATATTCTTACAGTGGCAAAATACCCAACTAACTAAGAAATTCCTTATATATTTAAGGAAATGTATAGAGAAGTTCGATAAAATATTACGTTAGCAAATACTCTACCCTCTAAAAGCGTACCTACTTTATTATTTTTCACTCAATATCCCGCTTGCTATTAGAGATATCGAACTTTAATTTTAACAAGAAATTCTTTTATCCTTTTCCTTAGCTATAGTCAAACGAGCAGTTCTTTCAGTACGATATATTTTTTAACAAAAAATATAAAACCTCTAACATGTTGGACAAAAGTTTGTAAAGTGCATCGTAAAATATAACATGCGACAAACATTTCTATTATTATTAAGTTATAAGGGTGGTGCATAGAAGTAAATTGTGGTTTAAAATTCAAAGAAATCTTTTCACTCAAATTTTTTTTTACGTGATTGTTAGTTTGTACACACTTGAACTAATAACAGAGCTGGTAGTAACGTATTTGTTGCGGCCATTATAGGTAGTCAACAAATATTTTTTTCCGGTTTTTATTAACTTATTTTGTAAAGTGAACCTTAGCAAATATTTTTAGTCATTTAAATTATGGAAGATCTAAGTTTTTTAAACAATTTGTGTCATTGTATACTTATTATTTGATTCGAGAAAATATTTGACATAAACAGATTACAGACAATGAGTCGTATTCATAAAAACAAAGGATATCCTCCCGAGCATAAGGTAGAAGTATTAGGTTATGCTTTAAAATAAAAGGTAGAAGTATAAGCATTTCCTTCTTTTCGAATTCATAATGATAACCTTATACTTGCGAGGATATCCTTCAAGCAGAAGTAAAGGGTTGACGTCTGAGCGCTGAATGACATATTAGAACGTGTTCTAACCTGACGTGATGTTCCTGCTACTGTCACTTCGCCGATGCAGTAGGCCTACGCAGTGGTATTTCAGTTGTGCTACAGATTGCAACGAAAGTTTGCTAGCATACCTTTCAACTAATTCTATTGACGCGTTGCTCTTTTTGTTATCTTGTTCATTTTAACTAATTTGAAGATATTCATTAGGGCCCCGGCCCACTATTGTTGTCGTATTAGTGAAGATTACTGAAGATGCATTCCTCAAGCAGTGAAAGCATAGGAAACGCTAGTAACGAACTACAGTTTATAGCAGGAGTTGCCGCTGCTCCCGTTATTTTGGAAAAATCGCAAGTACCACAAATAAAACGAAGGAAGGACGAGGCAATTGGAATACTGGCGAAGAAATACGAAGCAACATTTGGTAAACTACTTGTTGCGAAAGGTTTATTGAAAAAAATTAACAACACGAAAACAAGGTTGAAGAAGAAAACGGATGTAAGGAAAACTGGAAATAAAGCGATCAAATTGTTGTATTGGGAGCAGTAGTTACTACAGGCTATGGAAGTTGACAACAATCCTACTATCGGATGAATTAAAGGGGCCATGCAGATTAGTATTGATGAAGAAGGATCGACTCAGCAAAGAGAGATAGAACCAACTCCACAGTGAAGAGAGATTGAATCATCGGCACAGCAAAGAGAGAGTAAAGCATCTCCTGAGCAATCGTCTAGTGGTGTCACGGCTGTTCAACTAGTATTGTTGCCAGCAAAACGAAAATTAGCAACAGAGAAGTATGAAACACGACACACATACTGTAAGATTGGAAACCGACGTTTCAGTTGGCCAAAACATCGTTCAATTATTACTCTCTCTTTTTTGAAAAGTTTGTTATATTTTAACTCAGCACCAGGAGTAGGATTTTGAGGGTCATGAGGCATGGCTAAGCACACTTGTGAATTTTTCCATATCCTCGAGTCGTGCACGGATCCAGGCCGACTCACGTCAACACTAGTGAACATTTCCTTGGCATCACAAGTGGCTTGCATATTCAGAGTAGGCTTACCTTTTCGATTAATGTACTCATCTCCATGGAGTTTTGGTTTCAGTATCCCTATGTGGGTACAATCGACTGCACCTTTGAATTGATTTGATTTGAATAGCTGTCATAACTGTTTTGCCTTCGTTATTTTTCTGTTGGTACTTGAAAACTTTATCCATTCATTGGAATGTGCAATTATGCTGTCAACTACTGCATTCACAGTTCGAGATACCGTGGCTCGACTAACACCAAGTTCTTGACCGATACCTTGTTGATAGCCACTGAGATAACGCAAACATATCTTCATTTTATGAACAGATGACAACGCACCTCCCCGAGTTTCTTCATTTGTACCTAAGAATCTATCAGCAAGCCATTGTACATTTCTTTCTTCAAACCGGTATAATATTTTAAAGTCAAGAACAAGTGTAGATAAGCGGGGTTTGCAGTGTTTAACATCCTTCACATCCACATTATCTGCCATCGAGCTCAGACTCGGATAAAACAACTTTCACTACTGAGCTAAGTCTACTACTGACCAACCTCAGTTTTTCTGAAGGATATGCTTTTTCTTTAAAGTAAAGGGTCAGGTTTATGTATACTCATTTACTTTTCTATGAGTATGAGGATATGCCTCTACTCTACAAGTATAAGGTTCTGCTTCAAATTATTATGAATAAATGCAGAAGGATTTCCTTTATATTTTGCAAGTATAAGCATTTCCTTTGTTTTATGAATACGACTCAATGCATTGTGTCAAAAAAAAAACAGTGCTAAGGCATTACAAAAATGTAACGAGGGAGGTAGTCCTGAGACTGGGTGTACTTCTGTAGGCATATTCTACATGCAAAACTATGAAAAAAGTTCATATAAATACATGTCCGCAAATACTTCCTAAGAGAGCTACGGCCCTTCGGCTTAGAAGATTAGGTTTTTATTTAATATTTCAGGAGGCGTCCAGGGGCGTAGTGAAGAGAGAGGGCCTTCAACTATAATCCAAAATCTGACTGTATTTGTTTTTTTTAATTTTGATACCTGAATATGATTCCCTGTTGAAATTTCCAAAAAAAGCTCATCTTTGCTAAAATTATTTTTAACAGATAAAAAATTTAAAAATGATTGAACATACAAAAAACATGTACGATGTTTTTTTGTATGTTCAATCATTACTCGATATTAGCCCAAGCGATTTCAATAAAATCCTTCTCAAATTTCAAGCCATGGCTCGGCGGCGCACAGTGGGGTGAAAAAAAAAATACCGTTCAAAAATCGCTGTAGACCCAAAATTTATTGGATATTTTTTTTTTACAATTCTACCTCGGAATTCACAATTGTATCTCAGAAATCACAATTGTAAGTTGAAATCACTATTTTTGTATCTCAGAATTCACAATTGTTGTCGGAATTACTAAAGAAGTAATAATATAGAGGAATGGTAGGTAAAGTACGCAATTTTGTTGTATTCCTCTTAGTTTCTTAATTCTACGATTAGGATATGCATTCTGAATTATATTACCATTACTAGAAATGCAATGTACTGGCAACAAATACTGGTGACGAGAACTCTGTTTAAATTAAAGGAGTCCTGCCGCATTGCCAGGTGTCCAGAGTCGTTTGCGTACCGGATTCGAGCTATGGGCTCTCGTCAGCATAAAACAGACTCGGACAACTTTGACGCTCCGGGCTTCTTTTGCTCTTAAAAAAGAGGAGTTATACAAAGTCAGTGACTTGTAAATAATGTGAGTGGGTCCCTCCAACGGAATTATTTGATTGATTGATTGATTTACCAGCGTGCGGTAGGCATTACTGCCACTCCCAAGTTATACAGCTGGGCCTGCTACGTCCACGCTGGGTTGGACTAAGGTCATGCTTGTTGCCAGCAGCGAGAGCCACATGGCGCATGGTAAAGGAATTTGGGATGGGAGGTGTAGGTATTTGTGAGATGCGTTACCGCATTATGTCGTGAGGGAGCGTTTAAGCCCCCCTTTTTTTTGTATTTTTGGTTCTGGGCTTCTGCCTATTCTGGGTCTTCTTGTGAGATATGTTGCCGCGTTGTGTCGCTGCTATCTGTGCTCCTATTTTTGTACTTCTGTTTCTACAAGTCTTCTTCTTCTTCTTCTGAGGCTTCTGATTCCTCCGTTTCTGATTCTGGTAGAGTATATATCGCTCCGATTTCTTTGTGAAATTCATTCTTTCCCCTCGCTTTTCTTTCCCAGTATGTTTGGTCCTTTCCCAGTTTGTTCATGATCCTCTCGATTGTTGTTTTCCACGTGTAACATGGTCTCCCCATTTTAAGTTTGCTGCTGTTCAGTGTTAGTGCTTTCTTCAGTAGGTGTGTTGGTTCCCTTCTTTGGACGTGTCCCCAGTACTTCATTGCGTACATTTCTATCCTTTTTGTGATTTCCACGTGTAACCTGGTCTCCCTGTTTTTTGTGTAGAATTTAATGTAGAATTTTTCACTTATCAACGAGCGTAATTTTGACCTGAAAACCTCATTTGATAATTTACTTAAGAAAAATATTATGTAATCAGATTCACAACACTATATTGTAACACCCACAACGTCAAAAAATATGCAATACCACAAAACACACTCCTATTAAACTAGACACCAACAAAAAGTCAGGATCAACAACACTTCTCTGTGATACCTCTCCTCCTCTCCATTCCCCTCTCCTTTTGATCCGCTTTACCGCACCACACCAAAAACATTGCACCTAGCTCTGGATCATATACAAAACCAATCACCACTCACAAAATCGTCAATCGCACGTCCCGAGGTATGCCTTAAACACTCATCTCTCACCTAACTCAAAACTGTATCCTTCGCACTCTGTATCCAGACCAAGTGATGGCACACAAAAATGAATGTGTTCTCTATGTTTTCTCCTTCCAACGATGTCCCAGCGCTCCACACAGACAATTCCCGTCACCGTCGATCCCTCGCACCAGTAGCCAATGTGTCCTCGCTCCCGCGCTCCGCAGTAGATACATCATTCTTGTGCTTATCACTATTACGGTCGTAACCTTTTTAAACTTTCTCAGTCCCACCCTAGCCGCACCAGAAACATAAACAATTTGTATGTTTCTATAGCATGGATGAGGCTTTCCAAATTCCAATGGCACCGAAACCAAGCCAATGGCCACCAATTCCATCCAAATTCCCATTATATTCTTAAATTGCTTCAATTCCACACGGTGCACTGTCACCCTGATGGGGCAGACTCATATGTAAATTTGCTAGAAAGTATTGTTTATTGACTTATTTTTAAGTTATTACACTTGACAATGAGCGTAATTTCGAACTGAAAACCCTCACTTGATATTTTACCTAAGAGAATATTATGACCATATACATTTGATTATTACGGATTCAGTTTATATTAATTTCGCCTGAGTATTTTTAATAATTATGAAAAAAGATTATTTGAAGGTTAACAAAAGAAATTTATATGACCATACTTTATAGACAGATCAAATTCATTTGAATATTTTTATAATGGTTAAAAAAATAATTTACAGGTTTACAGAGGGACATCATGCCATGCTTTAATTTATTGCCATAAACTTGTCGACAATGTCGACTCTTCAAGGGTGATGGCCCTAAACCCATCAATGGTTATAAATATACTTGTCTGGGAAGGTACTTAAAAATGAAAAAGGAGGTACTTATCTTGCTTTTGCCTGTCTTGGGTTGTTTGTTTAATTACGCTCTTTTCGTTTCTTAATACACAGCACTGGTCACAAAACTGTATTAGTTGTTTTCAAATATTAATATATTTCAACGTTGTTCTTTTGATATGAGGTATCAATTTGCGCGTAAATTCTTGGGCTATAATTCACTTAATTTTTATCAAATTTGACGGAGTTTTTCACGGCAATTTTGCGTTTATAGTGGGAGTGTTTCAGGCACCCAACCGTTCGCTTCGAAGGCACAACCGACTATCGGGTCCCTCCAACGGAATTATTTCTACAAATATTCGAAGCTGTATTTGATCCGCGTTTCGCCAACCATATTGGCATCATTTGCAGATGGATATTCAGTGGCGGCTAGTGAAATTTCAATATTTTTTTTCTCGTTTGTGGCGCATGGGACCCATACGAAATATGGGAACATCTGGAGAAGCACTTCTCTAAATTTTGAAAAAGCAGTTTGCGATTTTTTTTTTTTTAAATTCCTCCCTGGCCCTGGGGAGTCCTGTTTAATTTATTATTTTTTTTGTCATATACATTTGACTTTTCATAAAAATTCAACAAAAGGTTTTCGAGTTTTTGAAAATATTTTCATTATTAACTGAGATCCAACGAATTGAAATGTTGTAATATGTTAAATTGTAAATTATAAAATTTCAGTTCATTGTATTTCAGTTAATAATGAAAATATTTTCATAAACTCCAAAACCTATTGTTGTATTTTTATGAAAAGTCAAATGTATATGACAAAAAATAAATAAATAAACGGGAGTCCCTAGGGCCAGGGAGGGCAACCGAATTTAAAAAAAAAAAAATTTCGCAAACTGCTTTTTCAAAATTTTTTTTTTTGAGGGGGTCCTTAGAGAAGTGCTTCTCTAGATGTTATTTCCCATATTTCGTATGGGTCCCATGCGCCACAGACGAGAACAAAAATAATAAAATTTCACCAGCCGCCACTGTGGATATTAAACAATACATGCTGTATTTATACTAAATTAATGTCTTGGTTCAACGCAACCCACTAACCAGTTCTTGACCTACTAATCAATAAAGCAAACTATTTGGGATAAGGCCTTTTACATTTTGCCATTTTTAAGCTTTCAAATGCGTCCAGTTGCCTATCATTTCTTATGTTCCTAATTAACCTTAAATTGTTAATATCTGTTCCATGTTTCTTATGCTGGGCTGGGCAACACTAAATTTTTCAGTTCTTCCATTTTTGAGATGGGTCATATTATGTTCCTTGAATCTAGTTATACTAGGACGTTTCGCTCGTTCAACATTCTTCAAATTATGATCCTTACAACTGGTTTCGCCAATTCCGGACTTTTCGTTTGATTCAGTTTTATGCTCTAAGTTCCTTATGATAAAGAACAGAAGGTTAAAGACATGGGGATGCTTTAGAAAGCATAGAAATTGCCAAATGTAAAAAGAGTATGCACAGTGAGAAAGGCTTTATCCCAAATGTCCCGTTTTATTCGTTAGTAGGTGGTGGCTTGTCGAGTCGAGACAGAGTGTAAATAGGATTGACGGGATTGGTTGAATTCATTTAATAAAATCTATTCTTAAATTTATTTCAGTATTAATCATGTCAAGTGGCGCCAACATGGTTGGCGAAACGTGCACCGAGTATAGTATTCGAGTATTTGTAGAACTATTTCATCCACATGAATTCCGACTTAACAATTGTGAATTACGACTCAATTGTGAATTCCGAGATTGTGAATTCAGACTTACAACTGTGAATTCCAACTTACAATTGTGAATTCCTACTTTCAATTGTGAACTCTGACTTACAATTGTCAATTCCGAGATACAGTTGTGAATTTCGTGTTAAAAAAATAAAATTGGAATAGCATGGCCTTTCTACGATTTCGTACATGATAATTAAGTTAAATTAAAATTAGTTTCATGACAATAGAATTAACATCAATTAATTTCACCTTAATTTGAGTCAAATTGATCATAATTTCAACACAACTTTGCCTGAATTGACATATGTAGAATTTTTTCTGCGTGACTTTGTATAAATAAGAATACCGGGCCGCATCACTGATACCGAAGTTGTCCACTAGATCATTAATAATTCATTTTTTCATTGTTTACTACCGACACAGTAGCGCAGCGGGCTAAAGCTCGTTAGTGGCGAGCGTGCTTGGTCACATTTTCTATCGTGTGTTTTTTTCAAATATTAAACCCCCTCTGGACAGCCTTCGCTTTGAATTTGGGGGTTGCCTACTATGCGTGGTGTTTTATGTATGTTAAGAGATTACATTAGTATTCTATTAAGTGAAATGAATTTCACGTTAACTATCATCGTGAAATTTACTACAACATATTTTTTTTCTATGTGGCCCCTCTGCGCTTCCATATTTCTGTGCTCCAAATTACGTAATATGTAAGTCATAAACTCCTTTATTTTCTATTCTCTGTGAATAACGACATTAGTGGAAGGAAAGTTAGCAACATAGTATATTATATGACTTATAATATAAATTAGACGTTAAAGAAGAAGTTAATCATAGTCAGTGAGTAATATAATAACCCGTAATTTCGTAGTCTTTAAACTCTAGAATTATGGGTATTTCATTATTTATGCGGTAAACCATTTAACTCGTTATATATTTCAAAATGGCTTCCTTGTTATATTGGATCATATATAAATGTTCAAGCTCGGTTTAGTTTTACGGTACGGAAAGCAACCGATTTAATCGCCAGTGTCTAAGTTTTAAATTCATAAAATCGATTATAAAATCCTCAACATAGATTTTAAATATCTTAAGTATAAGTCAGAATAAAGAAAGTTTTCTAAATAAGCTTTTGTTAAAAATGCGCAGACTGAGATTTTGTTTTAGTTGACTACACAATTATTCTGCGAATGAAAAATGTCGGCGTCTTTGATGATGTGATAAAGATCGAAAGCACCTACATTTTTTAAGTGCAGAATAAATCTGAAGACGACTATTTACATTTAGCAACGAATTCATAATGGCACGGTAGCGCAGCCGTAAAGTGTGGCGAGCATGCTTGGTCGCACTGTCTATCATGTACTGGGTTCGATTCCCAGCTCGGACACTGACAATATCGGTGGATAATAGACGTTGTTTGCCTTTTTTTCAATGGTGCCTTCCGGATAGTCTAGACTTTAAAACAGGGGGTTATATAATGGTGTATTTGTAAATTATCTTATGTACTTACTACAAGTTTCTGCTATGTATTAATCAGGCCGTTGATTCGCTCAATTTATCAATTATAAATAAATTATAATTAGAAAATATTATGGAGATACACTGTAATAGTTTTTGAACGAATATTAGATTATAGAAAACACCATGCATGCATCTGTTTTCAAAATATTGTCAAATATATAACAATAATAATAAAGCCTTCGTCCCACAAATGATCCCGATGGGGGTCAGGGGGTAGAGACCCACCAATAAGTTTTCATCCCATTCTCTTACCCTATCGTAATTGTGTCAGAAAATAGTTACAAAAATTCTAGTTATCGTCCCACATTCATACCTACTGCAATCAAAATGCGATATCTGGTACATTCACTATTTTTTCCGTGTTCATAATTCAAGATGAGGGTAGTTTTGTACCCGGATTGTTTTCGTGTACTAGGTCGTAACAGATTTATGGTTCATTCCTATTAATAAAGCTTAGAGGGTTCAAGCTTTTTCGCCAGTTATTGGAGTTTTTATGTAGTTTTGTATAATATTAGGGTAGTTTTCATCCCCTTAAGAGTGTGTCTCAATTACTTTGTGTAAAGCCTAGTCAGCACCTTCATTCATGCATTCAGCCAATAAACTTATACCGTGTGTGTAGTCGCGGGCTAGGCATGGGGAGTAGAATTACAACATCGCGGGTGCCAGCTGGCTGAAATGAAATAACAGAGCTGGGATGTCCACCAACGGACGAATTTACGGCTGCCGGTGTTGTCAGATCATTCGCGCTACGTGAATGTACATGCCTAATGGGAAATTACACGCACGGTACTATATTTCTGTCCATGGAAGCTCTCAATAGCATCATTTTTCCCTATTTTCATCCTTATATAGGGGATGTTTTTTACCCTTCTGAATTAATCAATGGACATATGGATTCGTCGATATTAGATATGAATTCTGCGTCGAAAAATACTAAGAATATCTTGATTGCTCTGCGATAGCTGATGAGTACCAATTTTTTGTGGGGCTGTGTATTTTTTGATAGCATCACGCATATCACAACTTCAATCCCTCATATCTCAAACAAAAACCAAAACATATGCTCATCTTGAAATTTTGTATTCAGGATGTTCTCATTATTAGTAATAATTTAGCAATTAGTTTGAAACAGGGCTAGAGGGCTAGAAAAAGGGCGATTTTTGGGGTCACTCTTTATTTACAAATATAGTAAAAGTTACAGAGAAAGTAAATAAAACAATCATCCATAAATGTGAAGTGTACATTGACAATGACAATAGATATTTAATGCATATATATAGTATTGTATAGTCAAGGTTTTTTCGTGCATTTAATACATCTTTAAAACGTAATGCTTTTAGAAAGCCGTAGCTTCCACAAAGAATCAAATTTATTCATATAGATTCATTACATTTTTTGCTTTAAATGGAATGTTTTGATACATATTATTAGGTAATAGGTACACTTTCAATATTTTATTGGTTTATTTAATTTTTCAGCGTTTTTTTATTAGTGTTATAGCTGTTCTTCTGTTTTTTATGATCTGCATTTCTATTCTTGGAATTAGATGCAGCTATTTTTTTTAATTCTGTTTTTATAGAAAAGAAACGAATTCAATCTTTTTGTCTCCGGGAACACCAGGTTGTATTATTTTGGTTCTAGATATGTAAGAGATCTTTGAGTTATAATTTTGACTGTTTCTGGTATTTTAGTAGAATAAGATTTGTGATTTGTTTGAGCTATGGTCAATATGTACCAGTATATTTTCTTTTTTATATTGTTTTATAAGTATAGTGTAGGTAAAAATTTGTCTTAGGTCAAAAACATTTGGAATATCATAAACATTAATGCAAAATGTATATTATGCTTTATGATATTTAGATTTTAGTATACATTTTAGATAATTTAGCTTATTCATATCATATAGCAATTGGTAGTCAACCCATCGTTTCATATAAAAGGTATGTCTTTCTAGTACGTCATATAAATATTTAAGTTATTTTGTCTGGCATATTCGAGAAGAATATAAAATTTGTAAATCGGTGTTTTATGTTGTTGGTGGAGGAAATAATAATTTCAATTATTTCTTTTCAAATATAGCTTGCTAAAATTTGGCTAATAACCTCTGTAGGAACTAAAGGGCATAAATAATGTCTTCTTAACATTCATAGTAAGTATACGATGATTAAATCATTTTATTCTTCTAGGAAATCTCTTTCTATTCTATTTTGGATTTTTTATTATCCCAGCTGTCACTTGCATAGAAAATATCACCATGGTCATCAAAATGGATCATGTTTCCAGTCATCTCTAATTTAAGTGTATCATTTAAGTAAATATTAAAGTGCATCTGTATAGTTATGTGCTTGGGACAGAATACGATTACAATGCCGAATATGTCTACCTATAGGCACAGTTTCAAATTAATTTGTCAACTGGTGCTTGCGTGATTGGATAAAAAACAAACTGATAGACTGATAGAACGGTTCACTTTTATTTATATTATCCATATTATTAGTAATTAAATCGTGTTGATACTTTATCATTGTCGCCAGTACATTCAACCAGTGGCGTAGAAAGAGACGTTACGTTATTTTGAAAAAAATATTCCTTGCATCACTGATTTTGGAAATAATTGTGTTTAATTCTACACAACAAATACACAAAAAAAGAAAATATGTTCAAAAGTTGGAACTGTGTAAAATATGTGTAGGATTGCCAAGTTACTCCTACTTTTCTCTAAATTTTATTACACTGAAAAAATAAATCAGTTAGAAACTTTTCCTAAAAAAATAACTTAATAAATTAAAGGTCATGCCATATAGTTCCCTTAAGATCTAAAACTTAGTTTATATGAGTCATCGATCAAATCAATTAAAACTAATTTATTTCTATTACAATACAACAATACTTTCCCAACACTCATACCGGGAGCCTGACATCTACGATACAATAGCATTAAAACTGATGTTTAAACTAAAAAAGGACATCACAAATTGTGTTCGCAAAGACCGAAAATACCCTCGACGATGAAAAACCTGCTTTCACCAATTTCAGGTAGTGCGTGCGAAGCTGACTGCTTAAGCTGTAATTATTCTGCGTAATGAAGATCGTTATAATTTTTCACACTAAAATTACTACAGTTTACATATGGCTTTAAAATTTTTATATCATACGCCTTACGTAAAAGCTTTTACAGCTTTAAGTAATGCACAGTACGCATATGACCCAATTTAATGTGGGGAATTATCAGATAATGACTGGCCGGCCCTAGAGGCATCCGGGATTATCTAAACTCTGCGAGTGGCAGGTCATCTGTGTCTCACTTTCTCAGGCATACGCCACATTTTGTAAGTTACGGGGATGGATTGCGGTTTAGTTCACCTGGAGCCTAATAAATCTGACTTAAACCGTACACAAAATATGAAATTTAACAATGCTCCTTTAGTTATCACCCTGTATGACGTATATGGCCCCATTTCATAAATTGTCCTTTATTGGAAATAGTAAATACACACAGTGCGATGTTCAGCTAGTGCTGCTCTTAAACCCAAATGCATAAGAAATTCAATTTACAAGTTACAAGGCCAGGGGAACACATAAAATTAATCCTACTATAATTATCATTAACTCATACAACACTTTAACTCATACAATACTTTAAATTAAAAAAATACATGGTTTGTTTATATAACTTTGTCATACTCTGTATTAGACAGGTATTTGTAAAAGTGAGTGAAATTTTATTTCTTAGTTTTTAAAGATATTTTTTGAAGGCGGTTCAATTAAAAAAAAATTGTTTTAACCTTTTTAGTAGCTTCATATATTTCAAGGTCCATGCCTGGAGGATAAACAAATAATACATCACTTTAGTTCCTTATAATAATATACTTTTAGTCCACAGTACATAATATCAAATGGTCGTTTACTTTTCGTTTTCCGCCATTGTACCAGATTCCACGTAAATCTACAAAAAATTTGCTGGCAATGACGATTTCATTGTATGATGGTTTTTAATGGAGATGCGATAATATCTCCATTAAAAACCATTATGCAATGAAATCATCATCATGAACACTATTGAAAATGACATGAGCGAGAGCATGCTGTATAATTTGTTTGTAAAAGCAAATTGTTCAACGGGCACGTTTCTCAATAAAAGTCTGAGTTCATACTATTGTCGTAGAAAACATTCTTCGCTGATTCGCCTCCAAGCGAAGCACTCTTTCGTTGTGAAATGGTATATGACATGATAGGAAGTTATGATAATGCCCTGTTGTTTGAGAAAAATTACATTATTATAAATCTAGAACTAAATTTTTAATTGATCACCGGCGACTGCGCCAAATCTTCGAATATGCTCGTAATATAAAAAATTGTTTCCAAGTTTTGTTCACCTTGCACTAGATGTAGCTTGATTAATTTAGTGTGGGACCACCGCCGGACCATACCCTACAGTTTGCAATAGGTTTGACAGAAATCGCTTAAGCTACGCCAGAGTAATCATTGAACAAATATAAAAAAATAACATACGGGTCGAATTGAGAACTTCCTACTTTTTTAAATTCTATGAAGTCGGTTAAAAAATACAAAATTCATGTTGTAGATTCGTATTTGTGTTTAGAAAATTGATAGTCTTACTGTCAAAATAAATTTACTTTGTTGGCTAATTATACATTCAATTCATGAAATTCATTTAATTAATTTTATATTCTTTGTTTGATCCACACGGGTACATCCTCATACTTCAAATCTTTTTTTTTTACTTATTTATTTAACGTTGGCCTATTTTCGTTACCAAAGTCCTATCATCGACACCAGGAAACGAGCTACAGAATCCTGGAAATTTTGCCGAACTTCTTTTCTGCCGAAGAGTAGGTATCTTTCACTTGCCCAACATTTAATGCACAAGAGACCGACTGCTTTACCTTCTACATCTACTACGTTATTCTCGCCTTGAAATTACATAGCTACTAGGTATACGCTGATATACAAGTCGCTAGGAGATGGGACGAGATCGTGGTGTTTTTCCAGACGAGCAAAGCCATTTAATTACCAGCCACGGTGAACGTTGCTTAACTGCTTATGTATTGAAATACGTGCACACTGCACAGTCAAAACGTCTCTACGCTCGCCCCTTCTTCAAATTTAAAATGACATTTTGTTCTAAAGTCTATAATTTGCAAATTTGATCTTTTATACGAATAAATTAACTATCTCTAGGAATACAACTAAAAATTTCTCGACGTTCATTGTTATAGATGCCAACTAAATTGGTCTATTTTAATAAAAAACATTCTGTGGTGCTAGTTTACGTATTATGCGACATTAAATCACATTTTAACGTCAGAAATGATGGTATTTATAGGAGAAGGGGCAGAATAAATACAAGTAGGCAAACGAACAAGTAAAATTTTGACTCAATATTTGAGATGCTAAACAAAATTAATTAATATCAGTTTTTATTTAGTAATATCAACAATATTCACTCGTTTTTAATATACCCCGCATCAACTTGCCTCCAAAGCATAAACGATAATTTCTTATTTTAAAACCTATTCCAGAAATGGCACATCTATAAAATAATGCAATCAAACCGAACCATTTGAACAGAAAGAACAAAGAAAATATACCATTCGGTTGGAAATGAACTAGGCTTAATTGTATTGGAAATGGTAGTATAATTCATTACCATTTTTATAGCCCTTAGTAAATTGAAACCAGGAAATCTGCAATAATAAATCTAATTCACATTAGAAGTGTAAAATTTAATTTGGGAGTCTGCCAAAACGAATAAAGCTCCTTTTGCCAAAAGACATCTTTTCATTTTTCATCCATAATCTGGCCACATATTTCAGAACGTGTCTATTTATTTTCTTTATTGTAATTCAAAACGTAAAAGCCCTATCAGTGGTATAATAAATAAATATGACTATCCATCACAGATTCATATTACTTGCTTATTTAAAATAAATATTGAATATTGGCATAGGTGTTGGAAACATATGTAGACAGTAACTTCCTTACAGCGTCCGCTACATTTTGTTCAATATTGTAATATTGTATTTTCAATGATAAAATCGTCACTCGTAGAATCGAAAATTACCGGCACATATGGGAGGGCTTCTTGTAATATATTTTTTTTAAGTATAGGGGCTCACATCTTGTTCATTGTAAAATGAAACTGCTAGAGACCCAAATATTAAGTTAATGTTCAGAATAAAAGTTCAAATCAGCGTCTTTAATAGTTTTGGGATTACCACGACGTATTTATGTAAGTATCACACTACAGATATGGGAGATACATAACGTCAATATGAAGAAGAAAAACGGTTATAGAATCTCTGAAATATTACACAGCGCCGGACTAAGACGGAATAACCGCAGATCTGCTTAAGAAAGGTGGACATGCGTTATGGAATGGATTATATCACCTAGTCACACAAATGTGGTAAAGAGAGCAGATTCCAGATGGCTGGACTTACACAGGTATTACTCTCCAAAATGTAGTTTAGAAAATGATGTCGGGTGTGATGCACAATCGAATATTTATATGCTCTGAGAAAATTCTTGGCGGGTGCCTAAGTGGTTTCAGAGTCGGTAGATCTACCACAGATCACACCTTCACTATTAGGCAAGTACAGGAAAAATGTTACGAATATGGCGTCAACTTTACTAGCCTCTATGTAGTCTTCAAATAGGCCTTCAATAAGATAAACTGAGAGAAATGCTATGGGACATACGCCTGTGTAGAAACCTAGCAAAGCTAACGAGAATAATTAAGGCTACTATAGATAAATCTAGAGCGATATCTAGGAACAACTGACAGAAGTAATTCAGATAGTTAGTGGTGTAAGTCAAGGCGAGACACTCTCTATGGGCTTCTTTAATCTGATATTAGAAAGGTGAATCGATCAATTACTACAAAAGTGCACAAATTTGTAGATAGGCTAATGATATTAGCATCGTAGCTCGTCGTAGGAGGGAACTCGGAGAAGCCTTCATAAATCTAAGTTTAGAAGCAAAAAAGAAAGGCATACAGGTAAATTAGGATAAGACCATATAGACGTATTACTTCAAGATACGTAGATATACCAACCGCGGCCTTAGCATAGGAGATTAAAAGTTTGAATGACCCACAAGATTTTTTCATATTTAGGATCATTGCTGAAAACAGTAGCTGTGTAGAAGGCATAAGAGTCAGAATAATGAGCGGTTGTAAACTTAAGATTTACAAACATAAGGGAGCGAAAGGTGTAGATATTCGATGAATTATGAAGAACAACTAAGAGCTCAAGAGCACTCCTAAGATATTTGGCTTTGAATAGGAGAAACAGGGATGGAGAAGAAGGATGAATTTAGCTTTTATTCGTTCAAGTATGTCATCTTTCTCTTTTCACATGACTGTAGAATAATTGGAGCCAGTTGAAGTAGCATATTTAAACAAAATAGTTGTCTAATATCATAAATCTGGCTTTCTCTAAATGATGTGTAGGTACCTTGGATTTTGCAAAATATTTTCACATTATGATCATTTTTGATACTAAATTTATGTTCTTTAAATTTCCAACTTAAAATAAAATAAATAAATTGGGACTAAAAATTGTCAAAAGTTCATTGTAAATTATCAATTCTTGAAAATGAATACCGGTTTAATCACTCTGTAATTTTAATTTGTCTTTACTTGATAAACCAACTTAGGATGAAGTTAATTTTGAGCCATTCCGTCTACACATAATTTACATATCCATCGATATATCACTGAAACTCTGATTTGTCTTATAAACATATCAATTTAATAATTTTCTAAAGTTTGTCATATTTTTGACATATTTTTTTACTTCAGAGAATTATAATACACTCATCTGTCATTTGACTCGTGAATAATTCCTACAAGGAATTTTTTGTTTGTATAATGGAGGGTTTGCCATAATCATTAACCAACGTTTTCCACAAAAATATCATTCCCGCTTTGAAGAACTGTCGGTCAAAATAAGTTTTTCTCAATTATCTCCTTTCATGTTAGTTTTACTCTAAAATTAGGTATTACCGACCTTGTACAAAATGGAAAAGCCACGAGTTTTGTTTAAACTATTTTTCTCTGATGTTAAATTTTTTTGATGTACAGCCGTCAGAATAGTGAAAATGAATATTTTTGCAATAACCTCTGTCTCTGTTACTCCTACGTAGTAATTAGTTACCATTTTCTTACGGCCAATTGTTTAAAAATTACATCAGATCGAAGTTTGAAAAAGTCTCTTGAATTTCGGAAAACTATCTGCCTCGTTGTTCCGACGTTATTAATAGTCATTATTAATTTTGTATAATAATCAGATCTAAGATTGACTATGGCACTATAGCCTACTGCACTGGAAAAAACACTTTACTAAAATCAGTAGACACCATCCACAACGCAGAAATAAGAATTGCCCTTGGAGCATATTGTACAAGTCCAACTGAATTGTATTGTAAATCTGGAAAACCCTCCCTTTCAGTAAGAAGATAGTACCTCAGTCTGTCATATGTAGCAATTATGTCAGCCAACAGTGAAAACCCACACAAAAACACGTTTGCAAAACACTTTAGAACCATCTGTCAAAACAGCTCAGCCAACACGATATAATAAAAAAGACACCAATCACGATGTAATCAAAAAACATTTGTTTTAAATAATCGACAAGTGCCCAGAATACAGCAAAATTTACACGGATGCCTCCAAAACGAAAATAGGTGTCGAACGTCATTTATAACCACCAACACAGCACACCAATTTATATTACCAGCAAATCGTAGCACATTCACAGGTGAAATGTATGCCCTACTATACTTTTTGAATGCTATCCATGGCATTAATCAATTATATCCCAATAACCTCATATTAAATCTAATTAAAGAAGAACTCCACCTAGAGAACAATAAATCAGTTATATTTATGTGGATACCTTCTCTCATCAAAATACTAGATAACGAGCAAGCCGTCAAATCTGCTATTTCAAGTTCAAATTCCATGGTGGTTACCACATCTTTACATACAGTAAAGTGGCACGTAAAGGAACGTGTACAAAAACAGTGGAAAATGAATGTCAACAGAGAATTACTAAACTAAATGAAATCAAAGTTTCAGTTAAACTATGGTCTCTAGTCCCGAACGGAAGAAGAAACCAAGTACTTCTGACCCGTCTACGAACAGGTCACACCAAACTTACCCATGAATACCTTCCCAAGAAAAGGAAGGAACCTAAGTGCGAAATGAGCCAGACAAAACTAACAGTGAAATATATCTTAGCAGAGTACCTCCAATACTACTTAGAAAGGTCTAACAAACAAATCCCGGCAGATCTAAGTATAAATTTAGATAATAGATGTGAAGATCTGTCAGATATCAACGTAATTTCAAAAATTTAATATTTTGATATTATGGTTTATTGTAATTAGATGTATAATCATATTTTTTACTGTACCTCGCGATAACTCGAGAGGTTAATGCGAAATTTGTCAAAAAAAAAATAATAATAAAAAAATTGACTCATAGTAGTGTTATTTCTTTAAAAGAATGAATTTTATCCTAATTTTTCGAGTTTTCACTGATCTGTCAACACAACATTCTTCTCTTTTACTAATACTTTACGATTTACAATCACACAAAAATGTGTCAATATATTCTTCATTATAGACTTTTGCAGTTATCTCTGTTCACATAGCCCCTATGTAGTAATTAGTTTTATAAATATTGTAAAATTTCCTAAAATTTTGTTTGAACAATTCTCTTCCACCATCAATTGTTTACAAATTACAGCATCTCAAAAATGTAATTATTTTTCAAACTTCGAGCTGCTGTGGTTTTAAAATAATTGACTGCGGAAGAAAATTGTTTAAACAAAAGTTTTGGCAAATTTTAGAGTCTACAATATTGATAATAACTAATGACTAAATAGGAACAACAGGGATAGAGATAATTGCAATAATTTGCAACGAAGCACAAATTATCATTACTCTGATGGTTGTAAGTTGTAAAATATTAACAATAAAGAAAAACAGTTAAATAAAGATAATAAATAAAATAAAAGTTGTATCCATTTTTATTTTCTACAATATTGGTAATATCTAGATTAAGATAGAACTAACAGGAAAGGAGATAATTGGGTAAAACCTATTTTGCCAGTCATTTTCTCAACATGGAGGCCATAGCGAAAAACATATTTTTGTGGAAAACATTAATTAATGAATGAGACAATCCCGAGGCCAAAATGTTGTATACCAGATTTCCTCTCTGATGAAGATTACACAGATTTCCTTCAGATTTCCTTGAATTTTTTTCAAAAAATTTTTGAAGAGCTTGGGGAGAAATAATTCGAAAAGAAAAAGATTTCTGAGATTTCCTCCAGATTTCCTCGGATTTCCTAAGATTTCCTGGGATTTACTAAGATTTCCTCGGATGTCCTCGATTTTTTTTCAAAAAATTTTTACGTGGGGAGAGATCCGAAAAGCAAAAGATTTCCTGAGATATCCTCCAGATTTCCTGGGATTTTCTAAGATTTCCTTAGATTTCTTCAGATTCCCTAAGATTTCCTAAAATTTTCTCGGATTTCTTAAGATTTTCTGAGATTTTATAAGATTTCTTTGGATTATCTCGAATTTTTCTCAAACAATTTTTGCGGGGGGAGGGAGAAATCCGAAAAGCAAAAGATTTCCTAGGATTTCCTAAGATTTCCTCGGATTTTTTTCTGAGTGGTCACCAGATTTCCTTCGCGGTTTGCCCCACTACATTATACCAGCAAGAAATTCCTTATAGAAGTTAATCACGGTACCTTCCGTTTTTTTCTCTACAAGCTATACTATTATATCTATTTGAACTTTTAAACACTCTATTTTACATAAACCACTTTCTAATATCTTACTTATATAACACAATTACTAGGTCGTTTCACTGTCCTTTTCATGATCGACATAGACAGCAAACTGACACGTGAAAATTGTATTTTATTAACCTGCAACACATTCTCATTGCAGAATGGAATTGTTATGTTCGAAATTGGTATTGCGTGAGAACTGCAATAAATGTTATCTCATAATCACACTATACCTGAATCCCACGAGGTATTCATGTAATGACGCATACTCCATATAAGCTTGGCTGAAACCTATATAATGACTGTGTAACTAGTGTTATTGACATTTTACTTAACGCCGTTTAATGCGTGAAATAAACATTTGCAGCTTGATAATTGATATTTTAATATCGAACTTAATAAGGACGTGATAATATAACAGAGTAATCAGTATGTAATACATATGAATAATGTTGCAGATAGGAACATGGCTGCATTGGTTAGTATATTTACGGTTATTACACCTGTTTGATTTAATCAAACATGTATATTACATACAAATTGACAAAAGTTTTTGTTGATACCTCCCTCGAAATCACACATTATGCATTTATCAGCACGCTCATAAACGTAAGTGGAAGGATCTATTTAGGTGCCTTATTAATTTGATTGCTAGGTGCATAAGTGTTCCAGAAATGGAAAAAAACGACTGACGGACGACTTTAAACGCAACAGAGCTCAACTGCGGAACGCAATTCTGCAAGCAAAAGATAAATGCTCGAAAGCGTGAAGAAATAGATCAAGACATATGGGGCCTAGGATACAAAATTGTCTGCAAAAAATTAATCAGGATATATCAAATCAAAATTGGAGAAGATAAACAGCTAAAGATAGCAAAAGAACTACTTCCAGAGCACGAAGAGCAGACCTGGGGGCGAATAGAGCTAAGCGAGGAAGATATCCCAAAATTTACCGAAGAAGAGTTGAGAAATGCAGCAAACCGCATTAAAAACAAGAAATCTCCTGGACCTGACCAAATACCCCCAGAAGTTATCAAGGCTGTGTTACAGGAAAGAAATCCTTGAAATGATCAACTACCACCTAAAAGAAGGTAAAGTCCCAAGCACATGGAAAAGAGCCAGACTCGTGCTGATAGAAAAACCAAAAAAGGAGGGAAAAGAGACAAAGTACAGACCCATATGCCTGTTGGATATAATGGGGAAAGTACTAGAGCAACTGATTGTGACAAGACTCCTTAGTGAAGTAGAGGGGAAGCTATCAAAGAGCCAATATGGATTTAGAAAAAAGAGATCGACCATAGACGCAATGAAGGGTATTATGAGCATACTTGCAGAAATGGAAGTAAGCAGATACCTCGAGAAAATCATAAGCAGCTACCTAGAAGACCGGTGGATTTTAGTAGGAAAACATCAAATGAAAACAACAAACGGGATTCCACGGTGGTCAGTCCTTGGCCCTACACTATGGAACATATATTATAATAATGTACTGAAAACAGAACTGCCAGAAGGAGTAAAGGTCATTGGTTTTGCGGATGATACGGCCATAATAGTCGAGGTCCAAACTGAGGAACTACTAAGAACAAACGCGAATATAGCCCTACACAGGATACAGCAAAATATCAGTGCCAAAGAACTACAACTCGTGCAAGAAAAGACAGAGGACCTAATACTCTACGAATGGAGAAAACTAAACGAGATCACGTTAGAACTAGGCGACAATAAAATAATATCAAAAGACAAACTGAAGTATCTCGGCGTCCATTTTGGTAAAAACATCAACATGAATGTGCCCCTAAGCGAGATCAGTAAAAAGGCGGAAAAAATGATTATGGCTTTAAGCAGGCTAATGCCAAATATTAGAGAACCGACGGCAAGCAAGCGCGGGATGATGGGCTCACTCGATTATTCTGTATGCAGCACCAATCTGGGGAAAAACTATACGAAACATAAAACACAGAAACATACTTGTAAAACTGCAAAGGACTAGCTATACGTGTTAGCAGTACATACCGCACTATCTCTACGGAAGCGATCCAAGTAATAGCTGGAATAAAACCAATTGACATCATGGTCCAGAAGCGCGCACCAGGTTATATGAGGAGGGCAAGGAAGGAAATAAACAAATTCAGCAACAATCACTCCAGGAGTGGCAACAGCGCTGGGAACTAGGCACAGGAAAAGTAAAATGGACAAACATAGAAACTTGGTACAAACGGGGATGCGGAGAAACCGATTACTACCTGCCACAATTTCTTGGTAGACATGGGTGCTTTAACAGATATCTAAAAAGATTTGGGCTTAAAAACTCTGATAAGTTCTGGTATTGCGAAGAGATATATTCTCCAGAACACATCTTCTTTGAATGCCAAAAATGGACGAATTATAGGGAAAAATGCACCAAGATATTGGCGAAACTGTAATGGTGGACAACATTATAGACCTAATGTTGGAAAACGAGTAAAACTGGCGGATAATCCATAGCTACATAAAGAAAATTTTAGGGAATACAACACCCCCTGCTAACACGAGTTACAGGAGTCTATGAAGATTTCCCCTCCTCCACGGAAAAAAGGTACGTAAGTGTTGCTATGTCCGTTAATCTAGATGTAGGGTTATAAAACCTTGTAACCACCTCCGGTTCGCTGACGATTTTGTACTGATTTCGGACAGATTAGATAAGGCAGAGGCAATGCTGACACTATTAACATCTGCTTCACATAAAATCGAGCTCAAAGAAGCAAAAGATATTTTCCAAGTTACATCTTACAACTATCTAGCCCATGAAATTAAAATTGGTAGGTATAATAATATTTGCGAGATTGATCGGAGCTGGACTGACCTGGGCCGCGAATGGAAAGCTTAAACACGTCTTAAATCTCCATATACCTCAAGCGAAAGGCATTCGACCAATGTATTCTACTTGTGTTGACCTATGGATCGGAAACTTACAGAGATCATCTAACAGAGTAAGAGTAGCTCAACGAGCCATGGAATGCTCCATGTTAGGTATTAAAATAAGAGTTCCAAATGAAAAAATACGACAAAGAAGTAGAGTTAGTAGAATTGGGCTGTACACGTGGAAAGGATGCCCAATGAACAATGGACCAAAAGGATTATGGAGTGGTGACCCAGGCCAGATGCGTTTAGGAATATAGGGCGTCCACAACCCCGGTGGGCAGACGACTTAAAGCGAATAGCAACAAATTGGATCCAGGATGCCCAGGATCGAAATAAATGGAAATTGTTAAGAGAGGCACAAGACAGGTTGTTAAATCGTTTCATGTTATCTAAGTCGTCAAAAGGTCAAGATGGGTCTATCGTGTATATTTATTTCATCATGAAATGGTCTCCAAATAACATGTTCATTACACTACTCAATGCTAAAAGCCATTTCGCTTAATGCTCAGATGAAAACTTAAGAACTATAAATCAATTGTACCATCACAAAGCAATGCTTGCACTTAAATACTGGCCTGTCTTGCTGACTGCACGGTCTTATCTGTAATGGAATTAATGGGAACTGACATGGTTTTTGAACCACCCTGATAATTGACCATCATGGATGCATAGGTTTTTCTATAATTTGTGATAAATTATCATTAGAGCCTAGAGGGCTGTTATCAGGAGACATCACTAAATTGTCATCACAATATTAGAAAGATCATTTATAAATAAGAGGAACAACAGGAGCCTGAGTACAGATCCTTGTGGTACTCCTGGTTCTCCTTATTTAAATATCTAAAAAACTAACTTTTTCGTAGATAAGTTCCTCAGCTACAAATTTCATAGTAACTATTTTTTTGTCATAGAACTAATAGATAACGAGATATTCACGAAAAACTATTTTTTTTAAACTTTGGCCCTCTGTAAAATTTTTAGACAGGGATCAGATCGATGGGGACTTTTAATACATTATTATTAACGGAAAAGTAAGCGTTCATACAAAAATGTAGATGGCTGGGAGTTTGTCCGCAGATTTACCATATTGTTGTTAAATTATCCAGTGTTATTATGGAAATTGAAAACACTGACTAGCTGCGTGTCATGCCAAAAATAATAATCGACAAACAAGTTAAATTTTCAGCGATTCTGTGTTTTCTGTATAATGGGGTCCAGTTCATGTTTCTATGTGTAGACCTGAAAAAGCGATCGATGCCCTTTTGTTTGGTGATGCTTTGTTTTACAAGATTAATCATTAATTAATTATAGAAATGAAATCTCGATTAAATAAATTGTGGCAATAAAGTACTATTATTGTGTTGGAGGTATATAATATAATAAAGTTTTGCTGTTGGTTGCTAGAATTCGATTATTATGCCAAACTTCAGAAGCAGCCGACTCTTGACAAATGAATATTGAATGCATAATGTCAGAGAATCATTTGTCAAACGCTATGAAAACTTTGTTCTTTTCATAACTTACGGGCTCTGACTTTTCAATGCGTACTAAGAGAACTCTTTGTAATCGCAAGAAAAGTTAATTAAATCAGAGTAATTGTTACTTTGATCAAACGATTCATTGAAATGTTTTGTAAGTGTTAAACGAACTTGAAAAATATAAGAACTTTTGTTAATGCTACAAGAATTCACTAACAACAAAAGCAATTAAGGATTCTAGACTTCGCTTTTATAAGTGTCTATCGTAAAATAATGAAACTTGGAGTGATGACGTTTATCACAACAGTATCACAATAATAACGCTATTGGTACTGGAGCACTTGCATCAGTCTAGTGGCTTGTTCACTTTGTAGAATAAACAGTAAACAAAATTGAAATATTCTGTGCTTACCTGCAATATTTTAACGAAGTGACTGTTTTATACATAACATCCGTGTACAAATAAAAAAAATAATAATATAAAATTTAACAAAGCATAGAATACGTATTCAGAAAATTCCCTTTAAAAAATTGTTTTGATTTCTCAATTAATAATAATAATAATAATAATAATAATAATAATAATAATAAGCAGGAGGGGCTGACTTTCATCTATCAAGCCTTTGGTGAGTAGCGCCACCACTTACTCCAGCTGGGGGTGCAAAATCGAACCGGCAGCCCTAGTGCACCCGGGAGGGGAAAGCTCATTCCCCTCTGGTGTCGGTCGTGGGCTTGCTGGGCTAACCACCCACAAGCCCAAATCTCTGGTTCCAGTTGACCAAAGGCAGGGCCCCCACGATCGACCCCGAGCGGATAGGGGTCATGGGCAAGGTGGTGGGGCCCAACAGGACGGACTGCCCGATGACGACAACCGCGACGCATATGGACGCTTTGAGTGGACGGACGAGCTGAGGGACGACCTTCTGCAGTGCTATGAAAGCAGTGAGCCTGCACGGAGGGGATACATGGCGCGGATGCATGCTCTGTGGTGTGATATACACCCAGAGCAACGCGCTTTCACGAAACAAAATCTTCGTGACTATGTATCTCACCTCCGAAGCAGAGGCTACATCAGAACCGCTCTGAGACCTGTTGAAGAGGTAGTCGACAGACCGCCCGATCAACCGGTCGAGGAGGTGGTTTTAGATGTTCCACCCATACCAGAGGGCATCAGAACCAGAAGGGGGCTGCACCATCAAAAGCCCCCTCGGCCACAAGATCTGGTCAGAGTGGACGCAGAACTCAGTGAAGCTATTCCGGAAGAGGCTGATATCTGGCACATTAATTGTGCCGTCTACGACGCCGCGACGCGGCTCTCTCCGGTGGTGAGGCGGGATAATACTACTTCCCCTCAGGAGAGAGCTGACCGGCGTATAAGAAAGATGGAAGCCAAGATCCGGTCGGCGAGACAATATGCCTCCCGTATTCAGTGTGTGATGGATTACATGGCGGAGAACAGGCCTTTCACGTCAAAAGTGCGGCGAATCGCCGCCAACTTAAGGCGAGTCCATCACACGCTTAACGTGGCAGTGCTGCTTACCACCAAGCAACATTGTCTCGATAGAATACGGATGCTAGTGGCTTGCAAAAAGTCGCTAGCAAGGCGGGCGAGGGCAAGTAGCGGAAAATAACCTTTTCCGCAAGAAGCCATCTCGCCTGTTCCAACCGCCTGAGCGTATTGTTGAGAATCCGCCGACTGTAGATCAGGTGGAAGACTTCTGGAAGACGCTTTACGAACAAAAGCGTCCACTAAACCGAGATACTCCAGCCCTGGCACACTTTGAAGCTTTTTGCCAAGGGCTCCAGCAGCCTCAAGCAGTGTGCCAACCGATAACGACGGAAGAGGTTCGAAGAGCCCTAGAAGGCTAAAAGAACTTTGCTGCTCCTGGACCCGATGGGATTAACACCTTTTGGTGGAAAAAACTTCCGAGCACCCACCGCCATTTAGCCAGAATCTTCACCTCGTGGCTAAATGGAGAGCAGCAAATCCCTTCCTGGATTATCGAGGGGCGAACCGTGCTACTCCCTAAGAACGGAGATCTGGCAGATCCAGCGAACTACAGACCGATAACCTGTTTAAACGCATGTTACAAGATATTCACACGTATCTTGTACATGCGGGTACTTCAAGCAAGCGGCCCGGTTTACGAACGGATATACGAGCAACGTGGGTCTAAGAAGGGTGTCGCTGGCTGCAAGGAGAACCTGCTTATTGACAGATGTGTCACGCAGGACTCCGTGCAGTATAAGCGGAACCTTTCTATGGCCTGGATCGATTACCGCAAGGCATTTGATATGACATCTCATGAGCTAATTGTTCACTTGCTCCAATGTCTTGCGGTGCCCGGTCCCGTAGTGAGATGCATAGAACAACTCATGCCGCTCTGGAGGACTCGCTTTACTATAACATCTGGTAATGTCAGAGTCCAAACAGAGCCGGTTATGTTTAAGAGGGGTGTGTTTCAGGGAGACTCTCTCAGCCCCCTTCTATTTTGCATCTCGCTACTGCCGTTATCCGTTGAACTTCGCAGAACCCGTGGTTACAATTGCGATACCCCCGGAGATAGGAGGCATAAGGTCACCCATCTGTTTTACATGGATGACCTTAAACTTTATGCCTCCAGCGAGAGAGATTTACGCCAATCTCTCAGGGTGGTACATGAGTACACTCAGGCTGTTGGTATGGAGTTCGGCTTGGACAAATGTGCACTGGTTCACCTCAAGAGAGGACGATGCGGTGACTACGGAGAGGACGCGCAGCTTGTGGATGGAAGCATCTTGCACCACCTAGATGCCGGAGAGACGTATAAATACTTGGGTGTTGAGCAACGCTCCACTCAAGAAGTGTCAACAGTTAAAAACGCTCTCCGCGGCAAGTACCAGCACCTCCTCCGGCAGATTTGGTCTTCTGAACTGTCGGGGAAGAATAAGGTGTCTGCAACTAACATGCTTGCCGTTCCGATCCTTCTACACTCCTTTGGGGTAGTGAAATGGACACAAGGCGAGTTGCGCCAACTCGATGTAGGAACCCGAAAGATGATGCATCTCAACAGAAGTTTGCATCCAAAATCGTCCGTTCCGCGGTTATATCTCTCACGACAGCAGGGAGGCCGTGGACTCTTGAGTTTGGAGTATCTACATAGCAGGTCGGCTCTGGATGGAGCTTGCAAGATCATCAAGAGTTCGGATCCCCTTCTCTGCATGGTTCGCGACCATGAAAACGCAGGGACGGGAGCGTTCTTATTCAAGGCAGCACAACGAGCAGCCGATGAACTTGGTCTCGACTTCGACACTGGGCGGGTGAACCCGAGCTCTGTCACCGAGCTGGAACCCGCTCAGCTAAAAGCCCATACAAAAGCAGCAGAGCAACGTAAATTTCTGCAGCTGCATAAAGATAAGCCCTTGCATGGAGTCTTCTACAAGAACATCGAAGACAGGGGCTTATCTGAGAAGCTGACCTTTGCTTTCCTAAGGT
Source organism: Rutpela maculata (assembly GCA_936432065.2). NCBI lineage: Eukaryota > Metazoa > Arthropoda > Insecta > Coleoptera > Cerambycidae > Rutpela > Rutpela maculata. Next base: position 35,473,472 of record OW386285.2, on the reverse strand, counting down.
CAGCTGGGCTGAAGTCTGAGACCGAAGGGTTCATTATGGCTTGCCAGGATGGTGTCTTTAACACACTCGTCTATCGAAGTCATGTCCTGGGTATAGAGGTCCTTGATGTAAACTGTAGGGCCTGCCGAAGGGCGCCGGAGACACTTATGCACCTGTTGTCGGCTTGTCCGACATACGCTGTCTCGGCCTATATCCACAGACATGATGGAGCATTACGTGTGCTGTACTATCATCTGCGGCATACGTATGGGATAGACGAGACACCAGTACTGCCTTACGCTCCGGGGGATATTGAGTCTGTAGTGGGGATTGAGCGGTGCCTAATTTATTGGAACTACTCGTTTCCCACCCTCAGGCAAATACAGGCCAATAAACCTGATTTAGTCCTCCTCGACCACCAACTTAGGACAATGTTTGTCATTGAATTCTCCGCCCCAGGGGAAACAAACATTGTTCTGAAAGAGGAGGAAAAACGGACTAAATATCGAGATCTTCTCTTCGAACTCCGTAGACTCTATCCGGACCACACTGTTAAACTAATGGTTCTTATTATAGGATGCCTAGGTGGGGTGAGGCGCACACTGCTTTCGGAATTGAAGACGATACCGGCATGCCGAAACTCGGCAGAAATCTTAGCCGGAAGAATGCAGAAGGCCGTTATCCTTGGCTCGTTACGCCTGCTCAGAGCACACGATTCGCGGACCCAGTGACCACTGACCCTACGGCGTAGGGAGTGGTCTCTGGTATTACCAGCGTACCCTCTCTGGCATCGGAGACAGAGAGAAGGGCGACTGGCTTCACAAAAAAAAAAAAAAAAAAAAAAAAAAAAAAAAAAAAAAAAAAAAAAAAAAATAATAATAATAATAATAATAATAATAATACTTGTAACTCCGTCAGAAAATTCCTTCACCTGCCTATAAATTGAAATAGAAACCGCCATCTTGCTGATAGCCGATGGTTGGTACACCTTACCTCCTCTTAAGGAGAGAATTTGAAAGATAATAATAATAATAATAATAATAATAATAATCAGTGTCAGAATTCGGCAGAATGGTTGGCAGGTCAGATGCAGAAGGCGGTTATCTTGGGGTCCCCTCGTCTGCTTAGGGCACGTGACTCAGGTGTTTACAGTCACTAACTCCACAGGTCGTGGAGAGTGGCTGTAATGAATTAGCCGGCGTGGCTACCGTGTGGTATCGGAGGCCACGGAAGCCCTGTCCGGCAACGGGAAAACGGAAAAAAAAAAATATATATATATATATATATGTTATATAATATTACACGCTATCTTATTGCGACTTAGCCATAATAAACCTTCACAGGTATATCGTATTTCACGATAACAGCTTCTCTTATTAATTGCTTATCTTCAAGATATCATATTACACCTTTGTTTCTCATAACTTGTGCAGACTGCAGAACTGCAATTCCTTTGTTATATATTTTGCTTACTCAGGTTCTGTATGTTATAAATATGACTAAACACGCTTTGTTGAATCAGTTATTAAACTCACTTAGAATGAAACACTTCTAATTATTATTATATTCCTTCTCCAAGAGCCAACGTGGCTCCATTTAAGTAAATAAATCTTTTTAAAAAGTCACTCATGTAAACCGTGATCTAACATTGGCGCAGTCGGTAGGATCCGTAAACATCATCAGAACAAGAAGCCTAACTGGTAGTGAAGCGCAAAAGAACAAGGACAACATCTGCAGAAGGTGCCTAACTAGTGCGTGTATATCTGCAAGAACAAGGAGACCTTCCTCACTGGTGGTGGCGGATCCCAATCCCTTGACGGACGAAGAACCTACTCATGGAGATGAAATTAACGTAAGTCATTTTAAGAATCATCTCGTTATTTCTTTTCATTTTTACAAATATTATTTATCACAATTATTTACGTGTATTATACCGCTAATACACTCGGCAAACAAAGCCAATTCTGTTATCAAACAAATCCTATACAAGCTACAACGCAACAATTTTAATTTTAAGTTATTTATTTTCGTATTCACGAAACGACTGTGTATTATACAGTTAATACACAATTCATTTACGACGTAACAAAACAAGCTAATTTTAATTTAATTTCCGTATCATACTGCTGATACGTAACCAATTTTAGTTCAGAAATCTCTAAATAAAAAAGCAAAATGCCTGATAGAGCTCAACCAGAGACTGTTCAACCAGTGCCACCGGCACCAGCCGAACAACAACAACAACAACCACAACAAATTGAGCCTTACAAGCTCTCTGAAATTTTTTCACTAATACCAGAATTCGATGGCAACGCCATAAATTTACAGACATTCCTAAACTCGTGTTCCTGTGCACAAAGTATGGCAATTCATGACCAAAAAATTCTATTAACCATGCACATCAAAAATAAATTAAAAGGCAGAGCCGCCGAACTTATAAATTCACGCAACCCTAGCACATGGCCAGAAATAAAGGCACTACTAGAAACTCACTTCGGAGACTCCCGAGATTTAACGTCCCTAATTCAGGACCTACAACGAATTCACCAATTACCTAGTGAATCCGCCTTAACATTTGTTTCGCGTTTACAAACGCACAATGCGAAAATGCACGCTGCAGTGCAAAAACAAAATTTAACTTCGGAGCAAAGAACCGCGCAAACAAACCTGATTGAAACTATGACATTAAATAATTTGGTAACGGGTCTAGAACCAAATCTAGGCAGAATAATACGTGCCAGTAACCCTCCTTCTATAATGAACGCGATTATTAGAATTCGTAGAGAGCTACAACTCTCTTATTTTGAACAGCAAAAATTCCCAAAAAATAGTCCAGTCAAAAATCCAGTAATTCAACAAAAGCGACCACAAGGTCCCAATTTGCAACAAAAGTTTTGTTCCTTCTGTAAACGGAATGGACATGTAATAAGCGAATGCCGCACAAGGCAACAGTCTCAAAACTTCCAGAGACCAAGTTTCCAAGGAAACCCAAACTCACAAAATTTTTCTCATCAAAACTTCGCACAACCGAGTAATAATCAATTTAGTCAGAGGACATTCCCTCAAAATAATCAGCCAAATCAATCACAGCAAAACAGGCCCTCAGCCATAAGGCCGAACCCTAATTTTATGCAACAGCGACCATCAGCTATCCAACCTAACCCAAATTTTAATCGCTTTAACCAGCAAAAAGCTCATCATTTGAATTACGAACCTTATGACAATTATGACAATCAATGTAACTATAATCAATATAATGACTACTCGCCCGATTATCAAAATGATAGTTGTGAAAATTACGATTCAGGCAACGCTCAAAACTTTTCAGACAATTATACGACTAATTCTCAATATGAGCAGTACGAGAATTATACTGCTAATTCTCAAACACTACAGGAGGATTATACTGCTAATCCTCAGGATTTTCGCTTAGATCCGGAGTACCCCACGGATACTCCAACACAACAAATAGACCAATTCGACCAAATATCAAACCAAATACAAACAATGAATCTCAACGACAGTTTCGATCCAATGCTGAACTTCCCAGAACAAACGTTCATGTAAATACGCTTTCTCACACCTTATTAACTGTAAATTCAAAAAATCTTTATTACATCAAAGATGCAACCGGCAAATTTAAAATTCTTATTGATACAGGCGCAGGTATATCAATTTTTAAACCAAAAACAGCTGAAAATTATAGACGTAGATCTCCTGAAAATGTAATTATACAGGGTATTACTTATCAAAAAATTTATATCAACGAATCTGTTCTAATCCCATTCTCAGACGAGTCACACAAAGTGTATATCTATAATCTAGATATAGATTTTGATGGACTACTAGGCGCAGACTTTCTAGAACATTACGAATGCCGAGTAGATTTTAAAAATAAACAACTAGTCACAAATTTTAAGACCGTACCATTATTTAAAGTTACGGAAGAAACTACAGTAAATTTACCTTTACAACCAACTATTAATTCTGATACAAAAAATTCAAATTTAAGCAACATCAAAAATTTAATTTCTATCGAACCTCGCATGGAAAAAACCTGTAAATTAAAATGTAATTTGCAAAATACCGAAGCTATACTGTTAGCCCAGGAAAACGAGAAAGTACGCTTACCAAATGCTATTGTCAAAATCGATAACAATGGAGAATTTTTAACCTCAATTATAAACGCGAATGCAATACCAAAAACGGTAAATTTTTCTAACATAAAACTAGAGCCAGTACAAAAATTCAAATCAATTTTCAATTTAAACACTCAAAATTCTGACTCACACCTACAGACGGACAGATCCTTCGAAATTAGGAACGAATTGCGCTTGGATCATCTAAACGAAGAAGAGGCCGAAATAGTAACGCAGCTTTGTTTAGACTTTCAAGATATATTCTATTTGGAAGGAGACAATTTAACTTTTACTAACGAAATTAAGCATTCTATTGACACCGAAAATTCCCGACCGATATTCACTAAATCGTATCGATATCCTCAAGTCCATAAAGAAGAAGTTAAGTCCCAAGTATCGAAAATGTTAAGTCAAGGTATTATTCAACCCTCAATCTCACCTTGGTCCTCTCCTGTCTGGGTAGTTCCCAAAAAACTGGACGCTTCTGGTAAACAGAAATGGCGCGTCGTAGTCGACTACCGCAAACTCAATGAGGTTACAATTGGTGACAAATATCCTCTGCCCAACATTTCCGATCTTTTAGACCAACTTGGCAAATGCCAATATTTCACAACCTTAGACTTGGCTTCTGGTTTCCACCAAATTGAAATTAATCCCGCAGATATTCAAAAAACTGCTTTCACAGTTGAGAACGGTCATTATGAATTCGTGCGAATGCCATTTGGACTCAAAAACGCTCCATCAACTTTTCAAAGAGTTATGGATAACATCCTGTTAGGTATTCAAAATGAACGATGTCTCGTCTACATGGACGATATCATTATTTACTCTCCTACAATTCACGAACACATTTCTCGTCTAACTGAAGTCTTTAAACGCCTTCAAAAAGCCAACCTCAAAATTCAACCAGACAAATGCGAGTTTCTCCGCAAGGAAGTCGCTTATTTAGGACATCTCATTACAAAAGACGGCGTAAAACCGAACCCTTCGAAAGTTGACGCTATTTTAAATTTTCCTCAACCGAAAAACCCAAAAGAAATTAAATCATTTCTAGGCTTAGCCGGATATTACAGGCGCTTTATCCCAAATTTCTCCAAGATAATCAAGCCTTTAACAAAACTACTACAAAAAGACGTACCATTCCTCTTCAACAATGATTGTATAAATTCCTTTCAAAATTTGAAACAAACATTAACGACAACTCCGATATTAATCTACCCCAACTTTGATGAACCTTTCGTTCTAACCACTGATGCGAGCGCATTTGCCGTCGGCTCGGTGCTGAGCCAGGGGCCCATTGGCAAAGATTTACCCATTGCCTACGCTTCTAGAACCTTGTGCAGTGCAGAAACTAAATATTCAACGATTGAACGCGAGCTTTTATCGATAGTATGGAGTGTAAAGCACTTTAGACCATATCTGTATGGTAGAAAGTTCAAGCTTGTCACCGACCATAGACCACTCACCTGGCTATTCTCTATAAAAGATCCAGGAAGTAGACTTGCCCGTTGGCGACTCAAATTAGAAGAGTACGACTACGAAATAATTTATAAACCTGGCAAAATCAATAAGAACGCGGACGCACTTTCCAGAATCAAAATTAATCATTTTTCCGAATGTTCCAAATTCTATTCAAAGGTTCTAGCCGCGAATGACGAAGAGTCAGACGACGAGTCAGACGACGACGAAAACCCAGACGATAACAACGCAGTCACTAACGAACAAATTTCGCGAGAATTTGAAACTTTCACCAACCTATATAAAACAACATCTTTAATTGACTATTCGAAAATCAAAGCCTCGAACAAACAACTTTTGTATCGAGAACATAAAGATATTATAACTTTTTTCCAACAAAACAACTTACAAGATCTACATCACAAAATTATCGAGGACATATTCGAGGAAAACCCCGAATTTCATAACAATAAAATCAATATTGTATCGAGCAAAACAGTCAGACATAGGAGATATTTTATCATCCCTCTACCTTTTGATATCGAATCTGTAATTGAACATCTATTTTTGGTATTATTTAAAAATCAAGATGTTTTGAGACCTTTCTAAGACATACTTTGTCGAAAATAACCTAGACCTCCCCATACTCGAAATTCTATCATTCATTTTTGCAGAAAAAGACTTAAAAGTAGTAATTTGTCAAGATATCGTCAGAACTGCAGACGAAGATGAAATTCCAATTATATTGGAGCAAAATCATTTCGGTAAAAATAATCTACACCGCGGAATAAACGAAACGATTCGAAGAATTAGAGAAAAATACACTTGGCAAGGTCTAACTAAAGACGTTGAAAATTTTATAAAAAATTGCGAAACTTGCCAAAAGACTAAAGTATGCCGGAAAAACCTTAATAACCCTCTAGTAGTCACAGAAACCCCAAGAACACCATTCGAAAGAATCAATATCGATTTATTTGAATTCCCCACTCGAAATTACGCTTTAACCATTCGTGACGAATTAACTAAATTCACGCAAGCATATGCAGTCCCGGATAAATCCGCAAAATCTGTCGTAAACACTTTGTTGTTATATTTCCAACATTATGGTACCCCATTAAGAATCCATTGCGATTACGGTGGCGAATTTGACAACCGCTTGCTCAAAGATCTCTGCACCCTCTACGACATAAAATTAACTTATTCAAGCGTAGGACATCCCCAATCGAACGGATCCATAGAAAGATTTCATGCTACTTTAGCCGAAATGATAAGAATCCACAAAACTGAAAACCCAAACGAACATCCTTTCACGATTTTACCATATGCGGTAATATGCTACAACAATTCGGTAAATAAAACACACGGTTTTACCCCATATGAACTTATCTTTGGTCATACATCTAACAGACCACCCGAAACTTTGTACAACCAAAAGGAATTAATAACTAAATACGTTAGAGATTTAAACAATAGAATATCCCACTACTATAAAATAGCCCGTAGTCGAACACAATCTCAAAAAGAGAAAGCAAAAGTTCGCTTCGACAGAAATATTCCCCAAAAACGACCTGAATACAAAATAGGCGACTTAGTTTATGTAAAAGAATCACAAATTAAGAACAAACTACAAAACAAATTTAACGGTCCCTTTAAAATAAAAGAAATTTTTCAAAATTCTGCTACCCTATTAAATCTCGAAACAAAACAAGAAACTAAAGTAAATTTTGATAGAATGAAACCATATACTGAAAATTAAATTTATTTTCAGGTTTCTCCTGCTGTTCGGATCAGCACTCTGTCAGTACAAAATTACCCCGATCAATAACACTGTTGGTGTATACTATCACCAAGACACGGACATCGTGGTGACAAATGACAAATGGACTCTGCTAGTGCATAAAAATATTTCATCCCTTAAACTAGCTTTTGACAAAAATCAAAATAATTTAGACAGAATCTTGAACACCCTCGATGGTGCTGACCAAAAATCAATCCTGTTTAGAAGCGAAGTTAAAACAGAGTTTAACCTTTTAATGCAAATAGCTAGTTCGATAAAAACGAAATTTGACGAAGTCTTTTCAGATACAAAGAGATATAAACGCGGAATACTTAACGGTTTCGGAACAATATTCAAATCAATTACCGGAAACTTAGACGCCGAAGATGGCGAGTACTACACTAACTGTATAAACAAATTAAATAATGATGAACATCAATTAGAAAACTTAATCAAAAATCAAATCTCAGTTACAACTTCTGTTATCAAAAATTTCAACTCAACTATACAAAAATTACAAATTGATGAGGAAACATTTAACAAAGATATCAAAGAAATCGAGCACACGATTCAAACCATGACTCAAACGATCCAAGCTGCCGAAATAAAACTAAAATTTCTATACATTTCCGAACAACTAATGGCCAGCTATTTGTACATCGAAGACAATCTAAACGATATTTTAAATTCAATAACATTCGCCAGATTAGGAATTATTCATTCATCAATCATAACACCTGATCACTTAGTAACGGCGTTACAAGAGATTTCACAGAGTTTGCGAAGGAACAATTTACCTCTTCCAATTAAACTATCAGCAGTTGCTCAATATCTGGATATTATTGAACTAAAAGCTTTTCAACTAGATTCTAACTTAATATTTGTTTTAACAATACCTCTTATTGAACCTCAAAATTATAACACCTTTCGCCTATACCCCATACCTATACTTGATAACAGAACTGGTCTACATCACTTTTTATCTATTTCACAAAAGTTTATCGCGAGAGACGATGATTCTTTAATGTACATACCTATACAAAATTTGAAAGAATGCAAACCACTCTATTTTGGAACCAAACTATGTTCGAACCTGTTTGCATATCCTATCGACCAAAATGCCATTTGCGAGGCTAGAATATTAAAACCATTGCCGAAACTCCCAGAAAATTGTCAAACTTCCTTCATCATTAGTCAAGGATACAACGTCCAAGAACTTGAAGACAACACATGGCTAGTAATTAATTCCGAACCACTTCACATTACTATCAACTGTCCGAAGAGAGAATCCATAACAGAGCTAATTAATAAAAACTCCATCATAAAACTACAACCAGGATGTTACGCCTATGCAGGCATTACTCGAATACAAGCCAGTGCTAAAGACTTTTCCGAAATTAAGGACAATTCACATCCAATCCAAATTCCTTTTGAATGCTGCAATCACATGCCCGACAAAATCGAAATCCCAAAATTAAAACCGCTTAAATTAAACAGTCTCGACGTAGAAGATTTAGATATTGCTAAAAACAAACTAGAGCAATATTCCAAAGACCTAGACGACCTCATAAACGAACCTTTTGTGACCAAACATGTATCTTGGTTCACATACTTCATAATCACTCTCATCATCCTATTAGTTCTACTTTACATAACTTGTAAATGCAGAAGAAGAAGATGTGGAGCATTGCGAATCCAACCCTCAACGGATAACCCTCCTTCACCTCCTTCAGAGCGAAGCAGAGTATTTACCAAATTTCCTAGACTGATCCCTCCAAGAAAGCGACCCGGTATTAGACCTCAAGAAGAAGAGGACATCGAGTTAACATAGACTTTCATGTGGAGTTTTACCCTTGTCTATTAATTTAGACTATTGTATTTTATTCTTATTGCGTTATGTAATGTTTTATTATCGCCTACCAATTTTAACTTTTACATTATTTTATTATTTTGCTTTGTATTCATTCAACATTGTTTCAATTTATTTTGCATTATATTCATTTAACGTTTTAACAATTTTCAAAAGTTGCTGCATAACATCAACTTTTTTATTAAGGGGGAAGTTGTTATATAATATTACACGCTATCTTATTGCGACTTAGCCATAATAAACCTTCACAGGTATATCGTATTTCACGATAACAGCTTCTCTTATTAATTGCTTATCTTCAAGATATCATATTACACCTTTGTTTCTCATAACTTGTGCAGACTGCAGAACTGCAATTCCTTTGTTATATATTTTGCTTACTCAGGTTCTGTATGTTATAAATATGACTAAACACGCTTTGTTGAATCAGTTATTAAACTCACTTAGAATGAAACACTTCTAATTATTATTATATTCCTTCTCCAAGAGCCAACGTGGCTCCATTTAAGTAAATAAATCTTTTTAAAAAGTCACTCATGTAAACCGTGATCTAACATATATATAATAATAATAATAATAATACTAATAATAATAACGAGTGCTATACTACCATCTACGGCACTCGTATGGGGTAGACCAAACACCAGTGCTGCCTTACATCCCCGGAGATATTGAGTCCGTTGTCGAGAACGAGAGGTGCTGAATTTATTGGAACTACTCGTTCCCGACCGTCAGGCTAATTCAAGCCAACAAGCCTGACACAGTCCTCCTCGACCATCAGAACAAAGTGATGTTTGTAATCGAATTCTCAGCACCTGCTGAGACAAACATCGCTTTAAAGGAGGGGGAAAAACGGACCAAATATCGTGATCTCCGGTATGAGCTCCAAGTGCTGTACCCAGACTACTCGGTCAAGATGGTCGTCCTAATAATCGACGTACTCGGAGGGATGAAGCCTTCGCTTCTCTCAGAATTGAAGATCATACCGGCCTGTCAGAATTCGGCAGAATGGTTGGCAGGCCAGATGAAGAAGGCGGTTATCTTGGGCTCCTTCGTCTACTTAGGGCACACGATTTAGGTATTTGCAGTCACTAACTCCACAGGTCGTGGAGAGTGGCTGTAAGGAATTTGTCGGCGCGGCTACCGTGAGAGGTCGGAGGCCACGGAAGTCCTGTCCGGCAGCGGGCTATCCGAAGAAAAAAAAAAGAAAAAATAATAATAATAATAATAATAATTTTATTCATCCATTCAATCACAATACAATGAAATAGGTCAATAAATAGGATAAAATGTAAAACATGGCTAGTTACACTATACGCACATATATACAAAAATATACAGTAGCACAGTTTTTTTTTTGTAGATATGAAATGTATGATTTAAAAATTCATCGACTGAATAATAACAGCCACTTATTAAATAGCTCCGTAATTCCTTCTTAAAGGAATATAAGGAAGCTTTTTCTTTAATTTCGGTAGGTAGATAATTAAAAAATTTTATTCCAGCCAATAGTAATTAATAATTATATGTTATTTATCACTAAGAAAATATACTTTTATTAAAGAGTAAAGATTCAATAATAAGTTTGAAACTTAATTTCTAGGTTAAATTTCTACCAAATAGATATTTGCATGTCTACAAAAAGCATTTAATATTATTACAGTGACATACCTATCTTTAAAGTTTCAGTTAAAATATTAAGGAAAACCACGTTAAAAGTTGTAAAATCTAATACTATCAATTAGAAATTAGGGGAAGGAATATTTGATTATTGCGAATTCTTACCTTATAGGTATGTATTGCTAAATGAAATATAGGAGAGTATTGAGTTCTGCTCTATTAGATTTATATTTCTAATAAATTTTTATGATGCTCCCGTATATGTTTAAATATTATTATTTGAATATACGTGCTTACGTGGCAATCATTTATAAATGGTTTATCTAATGAATCATTATTTGACGAGTTTTTTGTAAATATTTCGTGCAAAGACGAGATTACCTTCCCCCCGTTTTCGAACTGGTCGGAGAAGTTTTTGACCGCCGCCACCTCCTGAAACTGCCAAAAACCACCCCCTTTATGTTTTCATATATAAACGGGTCTGGGGAATGATTTATCGATGGGTTATATATAATAATAATAATAATAATAATAATTGATAATATAGTTGAAATAACATGGAATGGCAAGTGGAATCCAGAGAGCAGGCCTAGGGGGGTTGATTAAACCCTCCCGAGGGGTGGAAAATCTTTTTTTCCAGATGATTCAGTTCAAATCTTATCTCCCGTTTTCGGTGTCGCTGATCACGGGAAAAATATTCATTTTTAGCTCCAACTCCTCATCCTTCAAACGGGCAGAAATCACCCCTCCACTCACTCACCAGAAAGCATGGTATCCAGGAGTTACAGGTTTTTCGGCACATAATTGTTATTTCTGTGCATAGCCCTCTTCATTTTTCACGGAAGAGAAGGTGGTAGCGTCCTCGGGGGTTGCTTCAACCCTTCCAAGAGGTGTAAAATTCATTAATTACACTTTGGATCATCAATACGCCCTTCTCTGTTTTCGCAGGCGCTGATCACGATAAAAATATAACTAATGAATTTTACACCTCTTGGAAGGGTTAAAACAACCCCCGAGGTCGCTACCACCTTCTCTTCCTTGAAAAATGAAGGGATATGCACAGGAATAACGATCATGTGCCGAAAAAGCTGTAAATCCTGGATAGCATGCTTTCTGGTAGTGAGGGGTTGTTTCTGCCCGTTTGTGGGATGAGGAGTTGGAGCTAAAAATGAATATTTTTCCCGTGATCAGCGACACCGTAAACGGGGGATAAGCGTTTGCACCGAATCATTTGAAAAAAAAGATTTTCCCGGCTAGGGGGCTTAATCCCCTAGGCCTGCTTTACTCTATAACCCCATTCCATGTTATTTCAAGTATACATAACCCGTCGATAAATCACTCTCCAGATCCGTTTATATATGAAAACATAAAGAGATATCCATCAGGGGGGTGCAAAAACTTCTCTCACCACTTCCATCGTGTTCAGTACCCTCGAAAAAGGGGGGAAAGGTAATCTCGTCTTTGCACGAATATTTACACTATTTTTGCCTTCATTACATAGACTAAAATATGGATAAAGAAGTATCAAGTATATTATGTTGATGAAACCTTAATTATATTTAACAATCTCTTCCTCAATGATTACATCAACACAGGTAGTTTCCATCTGTTGAGGGATTGAGTCAGTGTGTTTCTTCATTTTATCCCCCCCCCACTTACTTTATTGGTCGAGCTCTCGGCTATTGCTTCGTTTTCTTGTGTCAGGCGAGTCACACGTTTATCGGTTAAGTTAAAGTTATTTGTGTAATCTGTGGAGTAGTGTATGTCAAGTACAATGGTTAAAAGTAAGCAAAGTATTGGTGAATGCCTAAATTGAAAATTTGAAAAGCTTCATGCTCAAATTAGGAGTATATGGTTTGTCAAACAGGAAGTAGAAGATTGTTATATAATAATAATAGTCCATCCGTCAGGTAGTTTTAGGTTGAATTAACTCGGAAAGTTTTGATATTTGGTATAATTCTAGAGATAGGTGTCTAGCACTGAGATTCACATTTTGCACAAAGCAAGCACTGCCGCTCGAGCCGCCATATTGGCAAGATGGCCTCCAAAAACGTTTCTTTTTTTTTCAAATATATTCGTTACCGTATGCTCTACAGTCAAAATACCTATAACCAAAATTAAAAAGTAGTAAATGTTCAATAAAACATGTCATATGTATGTTTTCTCTAAAATTAACAGTTTAGGTACAGCAGTCGAGTGAAGTTGAAAATGTTCGTTTAGTTTCGTCTAAAGGCGTTTTTTTGATCTCCAATAACTCCTGAGCAAATAGACATTATTTCTTTTACGTCTGGGAAAGGAGGGTGTTGCGTAAGCCAAGCCAACAGCTTTTACACATCATCATTGTCTTGAATAATACGTGAACTTCTCATATCCACATGTTGTTCTGTAGATGCAAAAGAAACGTTGCAAAATCTTTCAATCTCATCGTATACGTTGTGCAAATACACCATTCCCAATGTCCACATTATTAACACGCTATCCGTGATCCCTCGTCCGAGTAAGCCCTTCAATAGCTTTCATCGTCCTCATTAGCTTTGTTCAATATCATATCTGACCAACAGATCAAAACTAATTGGTGCGCCTGATTGTGAAAAAGCCGTCTGTTGCAAATTTATTGTACTCATCAGGAGTCATTTTGTCTTTTAAGGATATATCATATCTTGCAAATATAAATGACACGATTTAGCATAATTATGATGGCTGCTTGCGTGGAAATAAGGCAGCATGGTCTGGGGAATTTCTAGGTGAAGCTGCCAATTACCCGTTCTTACTGCTTCTATAAACTGCTTCATCAAAGTTACCATGCGAAAATATTGCACCCACAGTTTAACGGTAGGTCCATTACTTTCCAGTTTTGCTAGTCCTTCGTTAAATTTTTTAGTAATCGTTTTAAACAAACCTTGTTGATCCATTGAGAAGATTGTAGATCTCTTCAAATTGCAAAGAATGTTTTCCATGGCCAGACGTTGTTCTTCTGTAAATTCCACAGTCTGCAAAATAATATGTCCCAGAGCAATGATAACAAAAATAACGGATACGAAACGTTGTTATATAGTCACTATGGCCATTATGGTCAAAGCAATACTGAAAAGCGATAAAGGCAGAGTCTATGCACGTTATAAAAACGACGACGTCCGGCCGGCCGAGGTTTGCTTTAATCACAGGTAAACGCGGCGCAGGTAAGAAATAGGTAGAATTTCAGTTGAAAGGGTTTGCAAAAATAATCCAAATTGAATTCAATGGCGCTTTGTCCATTTAAACTAATAAATTTAAGCATATCATTCATTTATGTTTACCTTTAATCGACTGTTGTGTCTAAACTATTAGTTTTACAAAGAACTCTCGTGTCAGCCACTGCACACTCCTTTAATTTAGGAATAAGTCTTTCGGTCGGTGTTTACTAAAATCGAATTACAGCGTTTCGTAGTAATATGTGATTATTACACTTAACGCGCCAGACTTGCAATTTGTTGTAGTCTGGTCAATTTCCTTATTTTTAAATAAGGATGTATAGAGGGTTGCTTCAGAGAGAAATTACGTTTAGTAAATACTCTGCCTTCTAGAAGCATATTTTTGAACATTTGCTGCCCATCTCAGGCTAACCAATTCGATTGTAGTGAACAGCGACCGCGAGATGGCGCCTTCGATTTATTTTGCATGTTGCAATCTTAAGATTGCGAACATGTACCATGTCACCCGAAATCTCGTTGCCAGTCACTGCATGCCTACCTTGCACTGATGAGAGCCAACAGCTCGAAACTGCAGTCTGCAAGTGGTGTGCAGTGGCTGACACGAGAGTTCCTTTAATTTAGGAATAAGTCTTTCGGTCGGTGTTTACTAAAATCGAATTACAGCGTTTCGTAGTAATATGTGATTATTACACTTAACGCGCCAGACTTGCAATTTGTTGTAGTCTGGTCAATTTCCTTATTTTTAAATAAGGATGTATAGAGGGTTGCTTCAGAGAGAAATTACGTTTAGTAAATATATATATATATATATATATATATATATATATATATATATATATATATATATAACGTAATTTGTAGGAAATTTGCTCCTCTTTCATTTTTGCAATTAGTCTTTTAACTCTAAAACCCAAGGTAAAGGAGATATTTCAAAAAAACTGTTTTTGGCGGCCATCTTGGCAATATGGCTATGCCGGTGGCAAATAATGCTTTGTGCAAAATGTGGATTTTAGTTGTAGATACCTAAATCTACAACCCTGCCAAATTTGAAAACTTCCCGACTTAATTCCTGGTGAGAGGCCTTTTTATCTGACCTGACGGGTGGACCATAATATCAAATTTAGAAGACTGGAATTGTTTCGAGGAAATTTGCATATATATTTTGTCACACTAACACACAGGGGTGGCTTAAGGGCCGGGCAACCCGGGCGACTGCCCGGGGCGCCAAACTGAAGGCAAAAATTCTGATTTTTTTTTAATATATCTTTTTTAATTTAATAATAGTTTCCGTTGGAAAATAATAACAAATAATAGAATCTATATCAGTTTAAGTAGTAATAATGCAGAACAGTCGAATAACATTAAAACCGTCTAAATAATTCAAAAATGTAACGCAAATATGTTTGTTTAGCTATAAAACACCTCACTACTCATACCTCAAGCTCCCTGTCCTATTATTGATTGACACGGAGTTGATCATTAAAGATTTTGCATAATTGAAGACAGGAAACGTGCACTTTTCATTCAGAAAAAATTCAGAATATTCAGAAAATTGTTATACCAACATTAGTTGTATGTATTTCATATCGTACATAATTTACAGTTTATAAATAAATAAATGGCAATTCGTTTTGTATGAAATCTTAAAACAATAAAAAGGAACCTACCTCTAAGTAAACTTGGGTCCTATCATTCTAATAACGTTCAGATGGTGTAGACAGGAAAATTTATACTTATTACAAATTAATTATTATTATTAATAATATGTTGTAAATGCACATTGATGCCTTGTGTAGACATAAATTACTTGAGAATGGTTTATCAAAATACAACAAGAACATCTTTTTATTTCTAGTGATATGAAAATATTTTTTACAAGAATTTTTATAAATATGAAAAAATAAAAAATTTGTGGGTAAAATATTGATAGCCACCCCCTAAAACTACCCTTTAAGCAGAGGAGAGGTTTTGACTGGTACTATGTAAATTGAAGCCCATATCTAAATTTATAATATGACATATATTTTAAAGCGATCGGAAAACTGATATTTATAATTTCTTTAGGGTCAATTTAGAGTACCTTTGTTTTTGGGTGTACTATCACCCATATAAATATCCAGAAACAATTTTGGACCACCGAGTGTACACGGTTTTGTTACTCCATGTGTTAAGTTAAAAAGTAGAGTATTCGCGGGGTCCGAAAAGATATCCTTACGTTTTAGTACGTAGTACGTTCGTGAAATTTCTGTGATTATCTCAGGGAGGGGCGCCAAAAAGTGTTTCCGCTCGGGTGGAAAATTTACCTTAAGCCGCCCCTGCTGACATAGTCGTACAGCCTCATAACTATTTCACTGTTTTTTCAAAAACATTATGAACATACGTTCAGAAATATGTGCAAAATAATTTGTAATTCATATGAATCAACATGACAATAAATCTTTAATGATTTAATTATTTACAGAAGGCAAGTGCGATGCCGTAAGAGGTTGTGGGCCCATTCTTGCCGAGGACTTTAAACACACCACATATAGTATCGCAACTCTTCTTTCTAGTAAATAAATTAAAATAAAATTATGGGTTCTTAGTTAATTAGAACCCGAACAAATTACGGCGTACTCATATATGAATGTTGATCATACGATTTAACTAAAACGGAAATATAGAAAATATATAGGAGACACAACACATGTCTCCGTTTGTTCCACAAAAGCCTCACATAAAACACGTCTTATATAAATATAAACATAATATACAGAGGATACAAGCAATCACATATTTCACTAGAAATCCTTACATTTCGATCTCTCAAATGATACCTCATTTGCCAGGATAATTTTTCCGTAACTTCCAAATTTTAACACACAAAATGGCGTTTTTAGGACATCGAGTCTGGAGCTGTCCGCAAAACACCAGACTCTAACTACATGTGGAGTTTCATGTTTGTAATTATTAAACTAATTTCGGAGATAAAACATTGTGACAGATAGACGGACGGACAAATGAGATATCATACAAGGATTTTGTTAATCGCGCTTGATTATGGAACTAGACACGGAACTCCAAAAATCACGCTAACATTTTATAATTTTTATTTAAATCTTGCGTATATGAAAAGTACAACATCCTGTTTATTATATATTCAAGTCCTTCGTCTTGAATGTTTATAAGAGCGATAAAGCGACGTGGATAATCTTATTCAACTGGTCCTCAGAGGGTTATCATGTTTTAAACTGCCATTGTCAGAGCTACAATTATTGCTATCTCATAATCACACTACACCTGAATCCCCGGAGATATTCACTTAATGACTGAACATGAATGAGCTTGGCCAAAACCCATGTAATGACTGTTTAACTATTGCTATTGGCATTTGCTTAGCATTGTTATTGGACTAACCGACATTTACAATATGATAATAGTGGTAATTGAAATTTTCATGTCGAGTGTGATGTTCATGTGCCGACAAATATCAGTACTTATCAGTATTAGTAAGGGATAAAAGTTGTTAAACGTTCAATCTGTTTCATTATTAACGATGAACTTTATGAAAAGCTCCAACAAAGGTATCGAAGCTATGAATTTACTTATTTATTTATTTATTTGTTCTACAGAACATAGTTCTAATTACAGAATCGGAACCCATATAGATAGCAAATGTAAGAGAGTATTGAATAAAAGCAGACGATACAATATTATAAACTAACAATTAATGTTATATAACATAGGACAGATGTATCTGTCACAAGCGATAACATAAAATGACCAGTAATTCATGATAATGCGTGAGAGACTTAAAATTAAGTAAAAGAATTATTAAATAAAAATAAGTAGTAAGAGTAACTCAATAAGGTATTTCCAACCTAAAAGAATACACTTACTTTTTTGCAAGAATTTGTCCTTAATTTACTTTATCTTATAGTGGAATATATCAATAGTGCACTTGACCTTTGATTAATTAAAGCAAGCTTGAAAATTGGCGATGCTTTCAGTAAGTTTGTGCTGAGAGAGGTTAAATGGAATTTGCGATGACAACCTTGGTATATTGAGATTTAGAAAATGTAAAATTTGTGGACGGTGAAATATGCTTCATGATCTTATACAGAGAGAAAATAGAGTGCATTCTTTCCTTTTGCAATACAAAACTATACATATTTAGATGCAAATCATGAGGAAAACTAATGAAACTAATGTTCGGATACACTTCATCGTCCTTAAAGTACATAAATTTACATAGTTTACGCTGAATGTTTTCTAAATTATTTATGTACATGTTTAGTATATGGACACCATCCTATGGAGGAGTAGTTCAGACCTTATAAAGAGGATCGCAGTACTAGGATAAGCAAAATCTTTACTATTTTTTATAAATTCAAGATTTCTATAACCGACTTTTTGTTTAAGAACAATTTATTATCGATTATTATCCCAAGATCTTTTACAAAGTTATGACGAAGTAAGTGTTCATTATTTATCTGATAAGCAAAGGCTAAGGAACTTGTCCACTGCATGACATCGCGTTACGTTTCTTGGTATTCAGAGGTAAATTTTGCAAATCAGACACTCGTTTTCTTGTTTTAACATGCTAAAAATGAATTTAAAGTCCACATTTTTTGATATCGGGAAAAATGAAAAAGCGACATTTTTCACGATTTAAGAAAAATTGAGACGAAATCAAGCAATTTAGACAACAGATCCATTTTCGGTATATCAAAATACATGGAAAAAATTCTCCAATTTCTAGTTCAGAGAATTTTGTTCGTGTGGTTGCTTTATTAACATGTTGTAGCTTGTAGTTGAGCACAATCATCATGTGACTCGATTTTGGTATAAAGTTTCATGCCTTTCGCATATATCAGAAATATATAGTTGTAGAGGAATTTATATCGTCTAGAAATATATTGAGAATATATAAGAGGTCTTCGTATTGAGCCCTGTTGGACTCCTGATAGAACCTCTATACTTCCAGTGTTATAATCATGATACTGAGCATATTTTCAATATAACGACCAGAGGGCTTAAAACATACGAAGATATACCACACTGATCCAATCGGTTTAATAAGATTCTATGATGTAGTCGGTCAAAAGCCTTGGAAAAAGCAAAAGTGGCACAAAATCGCAATGGGTCGGTAATTAGAAATATCGGCTCATTCACCTAGTTTAAAAATGGGGTAGAATCTCAATATTTTTCATACACCTGGAAAGTTTTAAAATTAAATTAAATATAGTCGTTAGCGGTAAGCAAGAACAAAAGCACAATCTCTCCAGAAAAATGCCGGAGTGTTGTCAGAACCCATAGTCATTTTTGGTTTTAGTTTTCGCATAGCTACTATCACCTCTGCAAATAATTCTATGATACGACATTATGGACCAAGAGCCCGCCGACTACTAATTGGGTGTCATAGGTTTACTCCCAAAATGTGTGAATTGTTGTTAATTTGGGGTAGTAGAGCACAGAAATGACCATGCCAGCCCTTTTTTTGGGGCAGGGGCGTACGGCAGGCCCCCAAAGGTGTAAGAAATATGACTTGTAAAAAAAAAAAAATAAGTCACAAATAAGTCATAGGTTTACTCATGGGGGTTGGAGGGATTTCTTAATTTACCCCCAAAAATCATGAATCCAGATTCCCATTGATTCTGGGCGGTTGTACAAGGAAGCGCTACGCTCGCCCAAACTTGAAAAAAAGTCAGATTAAAAAAATGATAAGTTTATGAATGGCAATCGGAACCTGGTAAGTATGAACCTCCTGAATGCAAAAAGACATTTTCCATCTTTGAAAAGTATTGCGAACGTCTTGCCTCTCATGATAATTGGCGGCGTATCGTAGCTTCCTACCGCATGTACTGGTTATCCATGTAATTGAATCAGAAACTTGTATGTGCGCATGCGTGTTTGTATGTGTGTGTGTGTGTCACATGTACGAGAGGGTGATTAAAGAGAGAATAATTAAAACTAGAAGAGAAATTAATCAGAAAAAAATAAACTTTATTAGAATGAAAATAAATAATTATAATGGAACCAGGCGCTTAGACGTTTCAACTCCTCTAGCCACTTGTACCACTTGTCAAAGATGGCGCACATATTCTCGCAATGACGAGGTTCGTACTTACCAAGTATCTGATTGGCAGTCGTAAATTTATAATATTCATCGAATTACATGGATAACTAATATACGCTGTCGGAAACTCCGATAATAATCCATCAACTATCGTGAAAGATAAGACCTTCACGCCACTTTTAAAAATAGTGAATGTATTTTTCGCTCTCAGGAGGTTCATAATTACCAAGTTTCTGATTGCCAGTCGTAAATTTATGATACTCATCGAATTACAAGTACATGTGGTAGAAAGAGCCGATACGCCGTTAATTATCGTGAAAGGCAAGACCTTCGCAGAACTTTTCAAAGATGGCGAATATATTTTCGCACTCGGGGGTTTCATACTTACCAAGTTTATGATTGCTAGTCGTAAATTTGTGAAATTCATCGAATCACAAGGGTAACTAGTACATGCGGTAGGAACAGCCGATACGCCGTCAATTGTCGTGAATGGCAAGACGTTCGCACCACTTTTCAAAGATGGTGAATGTCTTTTCGCACTCAGGAGGTTCAAACTTACCAGGTTTCTGATTGCCATTCATAAACTTATCATTTTTTTTTTGTCTGACTTTTTTTCTCAAGTTTGGGCGAGCGTAGCGCTTCCTTGTACCGCGCAAAATGAACGGGAGTCTGGATTCATGATATTTGGGGGTAAATTAAAAAATCCCTCCAACCCCCATGCGTAAACCTATGACTTGTTTGTGACTTTTTTTTTACTTTTACAAGTCATAATTCTTATACCTTTGGGGGCTTGCCGTACGCCTATGCCCCCAAAAAAAAGAGCTGGCATGGCCATTTCTATGCTCTACTGCCCCAAATTAACAACAATTCACACCTTTTGGAAGTAAACCTACCACCCAATTAGTGGTTGGCGGGCTCCTGGTCTATTACTTGAAATAATACTTTTTAATAATTCAAATGGCATACAGCAATAAACTAGGTGAGAATAGATGAAAATATAGAGCTTGTCAAAATTTGTTCAATATATAGATATACTTCTCTAATAGGAAGAAGAATTTTCACATGACTACTGGTTGTCAATGCCTTTCTCAACTTAATCGTCAATCTTGTCGAATGGTTCGATAAAGTTGATGTATACGGCATTCCAGGCGCGGATCCAAGGGGGGAGCAGTGGGTGCAATTGCCCCCCCCCCCCCTCGAGCCTTCCTTGTGCTGTGCGAAAATCTGAAACGTCTGGTCCGGCGGCGCTGCTTTGTCGATAAGTCACCCAGCATATGTTTTTTACACCGTTCCCAAGTAGCAAAGTAATTTTATAAAGGTTGCATAAACTACTATAAAATAAATTATGTATTTTGTTACTTGGGTTCTTTTATCAGGTACTTTTCAATATTTGTCAATTTGTGCAAGTACCCCCCCTTAGGGGGCCCACGCGGAATTTCCTCGTAATTATTTGTCTAAGAATCTAAGGTGTATTTGGAGTAATTCTATTCCCTTGCCTTTAAAGATTCAGGTTCCCCAAGAACAATTTAAAATTTATATTTGGCTACACCCAATCGCAATCTAGGCAAGCACTGTCTCCAGATGGCCAGTAATAATCTTATTTAGAATTACTAACAGGATACTGCAGACTAAATAAACACATTTACGTAGTGCGATTTCAGTTAACTCCAATTATAGAGGAGGTAATAATAGCCTTTATTGTAGATTACTTCAGATGAAAGCCAATTTTTTTTATTGGCTCATACAGCGGCAAGATAAACATAGCCTTCAATGTATAGGCACAAATCTCAAATAATATAAAGTTGTAGTTGAAGAAATCGCATTTGTAAGCGACGTTGAGAGGCAAGAGTGCAGAACGCAGAGCCGGACTTAACTATATTGTTCGCTCGTTTACTTTTTTTAATATTACACTTACAGTATCTCTCAAAGCACTGCTATGAACTGGTAACAAAACTTGCTAAAATTATTTTCAAAAACACATTACCAAATAATGAAATATAAAACAATTATCGAATTATATCTTCACTCCGACAGTATAAGCTCGACTGCGGTGTCTAACTGCGGTCCTGGATTAAACTTCACACTCGAAGGTATATTCCCACAGGCCACGTCAGACAGCCGACACCGAATGGCCGCTATCTTCTCTCTCTAATGTAAAAGTGGAGTTAAGACGAGAGATCTAGTTGCTGCCTATTAGTTCCTCTCGTCCCTCATAACGGCTCATTATTAATATTACTTCAACTATACATATAAAGACAAGATAAACACACTCGCTCGTTAATTTAAAAATAAGAATTAAATCGCTAAATGTATATTAATGAACACTTCAGTAGGTACAATAATAATTATTTTCTGCATCATTCACTGGCGTACGTATTGTCTGGAATAGGATTTTATTAGTGTTGCTAGATGGCGTTACCAGAACCATTTCTATTTCTGAAACGGTCAAATATCTCAAGAAATACACATTGGATCCAAAAAAGAAAAAACACATCCTTGTCCTTAATAATTTTAAAAGGGCTATCCAATGATACCAAATGCGACCCCCCACTCCCACCCCTTGGAATGGGGCGGGGAGCAACTTTAAAATCTTAAATGAAGTTTATTGCAGAATCAGATTCTACGGCAAAAATTACGTCAAGTTTGTCTGAAACGTTTTTTTCGATTCGTGACAGATGGCGCTGTAATCGCAAAAATATTTATTTTCCTAGTTTCTAAAAAATTCTACGGAAAAATGAAAAATAATGAAGTACGAGTTCATTTTCTTGAAAAAGCCATTCAATGGTGTTAAATTTAATAACACCTCCCTTCCCCCTCCACCACTACCGGCACCACCATGATAGGGGAAGTGGTGAGCAACTTTAAAATCTTAAACGGAACCCCATAATTTTATTGGCGGATGTAGTCTGGTGAACAAACAATTCAATTTCATTAAAAAAAAAAATCTTCGTTTTGGCGAAAAAGAAAATTTCTTAAAAATGAAACATTTTTCACGAATTATAAAAAATTAGGGTTTCCATTTAGCATTTGAAAATTTCCCTCCACTTTCCCTCCCCCACGGTGCACAGTGGGAAAAATATGCCCTTTTTTGGACAAAAATCTGCCGACAGTAGAGATTTCAATCAAATTAAAGGAAAAAAATGGTAAATACCCTTGAGATATTGTACTTTAGAGTAGTGCTGCGGCAAAACGGCTTTGGGTGAACCTAACCTAAAAATGGCAGATATTATTTTCACATCCAGTGAAGTATGGAAACGATAAATATTTTTTAAAATTTTTTATTGTTCAAATAGGCTTAGAATGTCATGAAACGTCGAGATTTTAAGTTTGAGCAAAAAAAATGTCTGTCTGTGTATCGGTCTGTCTGTAACTTTTTTTGTGCGCACGATTATTCTGGAACTGTTTAAGATATTGACTTGAAATTTGGTACACGTATGTATTTTAACGAGATCTGGAACTAGATTATATTTTCATGTTATTCTATTGAAGGGTTGGGGGGATAAATGGGGGTAAATAGGTAAATCAAGCAGGTAAGTGTCCATAAAATTGGTATTTAGTATATAGGTACAAGAGAAGCTAATGTCTCAAAAAAAAATGGCATTAGCACCCCCATTACTACCTCCACCCTATTATAAAAGGGGGGTGAAAAAAATTGTGATTTAGTATGTGTACAAGAACCAAAGGCTTCAATTTTTTTTTACTTCATCCACACAGGTAAAAACAAGGATAGTTTTTTATCCACATGATTTTATGCGTTCAGACTAAGATAACTAACAGCTTTAAACCTAATATAAGTAAAAAATTGTATGTATTAAATAACAGTCATAAACGTAAAAGGTTTAAAGTTTTATGAATGTGATTGAGCAGCAGAGGGTTATTTCCGAAGTAATTTTTCGCGCGGAATTCGAATCTGGCCTCAGAATTGGCCCATCATGTCAACAATAAAAGCGTGTTTTTTCAGTTTTTTAAACTATTAATTTTATTTTGTAACTTTTTAGTCTTAAATAAACTTAGAGTTTTGCCCATATCAAGGAGGTTATGAAGAGAAAAGCAGTCCGCCATCTTGGCGATAGACGCCATTTTGAATTTTTGATAATATGATATAGCCTGTATTGCAAAATTTCAAACCTCTAACTTACCAAGAAGTGGGTATGTTCGTTTTAGATGAAACACCCTGTATATATAGCAACGCTGCATAGCTTATTGTATTTTATTCGCCAGGCCCTTTCATCTGATACCCATATTAAGGAGGTTATAAAGAAAAAAGTAGTCCGCAATTTTGGCGACAGACGCCATTTTGAGTTTTTGATGATGTACTAAAGCCTATGTTGCATTGTCACCTGACTTATAGGCGTATGCAAAATTTCAAATCTCTAACATACCAAGAAGTGAGTATGTGCGTTTTAGATGAAACACCCCTGCCCTTTCATCTGATATCCATATCAAGGAGGTTATAAAGAAAAAAGTAGTCCGCCATCTTGGCGACAGTCGCCATTTTGAATTTTTGATGATGTAATATGGCCTATGGTGTATTGTCAATTAACTTATGATTTCATAAAAATGAATTTGGCACCTAATATACATGAACACTACTTCGTTTGTTTGTGACTCTCGACCAAGGAGGAAAGCGAGGAATAATTTTTAGGTTAGGTTAACCCAAAGCCACTTTGCCGCAGCACGACTCTAAAGTACAATGTCTTAAGGGTATTTTCCATTTTTTTTTTATTTAATTTGATTGAAATCTCTACTGTCGGCAGATTTTTGTCCAAAAAAGGGCATATTTTTTCCACTGTGCGATGGTGGGGGAGGGGTATTCAATTTAACACCATTGAATGGATTTTTCAAGAAAATGAACTCGTACTTTATTATTTTTCATTCTTACGTAGAATTCTTTAGAAATTACGGAAAAAAAATACTTTTGCGATTACAGCGTCATCTGTCACGAATCGAAAAAAAACGTTTCAGACAAACTTGACGTAAAAATTTATTTAAGATTTTAAAGTTGCCCCCCGCCCCACTCCAAGGGGTGGGGGTGGGAGGCGGGGCGCATTTAGTTTCATTGGATAGCCCTTTTAAAATTATAAAGGACGTGTTTTGACTTTTTTGTGTTTTTTTCCAATGTGTATTTCTCGAGATATTTGACCGTTTCCAGACTTTTTGGACACCCTGTATAATGCCTGTGATATTGATATATCTATGGGTGGAACATTGGTTGCGTTTATCACGCGGTAGCGCTAACTGAGCGATCACTTATCATTTACGTCACTGATCATTTGTGTGATGAACGGTGTTTTCAGCCACAGTGATACATGAAACAGCTGAGATCTGAACTAACCTTACTCTTCGGTTGTCAAAGTACGCGTATGTCAAAATAAAATTTTGATTTATATTTTGTGTGAAATTTTGATGTTATTTTGAGAAGAAAATAATACGGATGACGAAGTAGCATTATTTATTGCGGAGGACGATTTCGATAATAACATAAATGTTGTGAGATTGATAGCCGAAGTGTTGGTAGAGCCACTGAGTAGAGCCGCTTCAAAATGAGGACAGACTGCAAAACAGAAATCATGATAGATAAAATACATTTAAAAACATGTATGTATGTTGTATACAGTTTTAATAAAGAATAGTTTAATAGTGTCGAAACTTTCATTTATTTGGCCACTAAAATCAAAAGACAATAATATTTAATAATCTTCACATTCGTAAATAATTTTTAATGTTTCTTGGTTTATTTTTATGACCTTCCTATTAACCGGCACAAACAAAAAATGTTTGCTTAGGTTTATATGTTAATGGACAAGACAAAAGTTGTGTTTTTGTCTAATATTTTCAAATTCAAATAACTGATCAGTGATCACGGATCATGTATCATACAATTATTTTGCTACATAAAATGGCTACCGCTACCTGAGCGATCACCTGTGATCAGTTGGGCTTATACCGTTCATGCAAAATGATCAGTGAGCGCTACCTGATCGCTCACCGCGATGAACGCAACCATTGGTTAATGTTGTAGTGCTTTATCTGTCTTTACTTGTCATGTGATTGACGTACCGTGCGCGATAATCTTTGCGATAAAGGTTTTTCAGCGGAATTTGGGCAAGTCTATGTGTTAAAATACTGTGCTTCCAACATGCTATTCTGTTTCTTCTGTTTCTTGGTTGTCATTACATTTAAAAATATTGTGAATTCTGCGGATTTTAAATTTATGCAGCTGCGTGTATTGAATATTTGTACCTACATTGTTTGTCACTAGATGAGTCTCTTTGCAAATACAACTTTGTTACACAAACGATGAAATTGATAATCTTATGAACATTTTTTATTGAAAAATTTTTTTGATAAAATCTCCATTGCTTTTAAAATGAAGTCAAAAAGCCATGTTTTCCGGTTATATTTGTTCTTTCCACCTAGGGGTTACATGAGTTATTTCGCATTAGTTTATTAGTTCATGATGTGCCTATCTTCGGTGAGTCTTAGCTAATAGAACCCATTAGGGCATGTCTACAACACGGACACACAGGACAAATTTTAAATAAAATATACACAAATTTGGCTTGTCAGTATAACACAAAATAACATGTCCATTTTTATAAACAATTCTCTTTTAAGTGTATCCTAGATATAAAGTTTTTATATAAAAAACAAATATGTAATTTATATTTTTATTTCCATTGTTCACAAAATCCATGCCCATTAAAAAACCAATTCCAGTTCTAACTCGCTCCAATTCATACTGAAATTATATTTTGTTCAGTTATTCAAATAGAAAATATTTTGGGATTTGTTGTTTAATTTAAAATGAAGTTAATTCCCAAATGCACTCTATTTTTAATCAATGCCAATAATATTGTAGTTAATATATATCTTTGTGACAGGTGAATCAATGAAGCTATTATATGAAATATAAAAATACAAAATTTGAGTTGACAGATGCAAAAAGTTATTTAATTATCGTCTGTCGATATAATTTTACATAATCCTCTAAGCGCGAAGCGGTGTAATATAATTTAAATATTTCGTTTTTATTGTTATCGCCTTACTTTTGTAGGCATATAACAGGGCAATAACCATTTTCTCATAGAGACGGTATTGGCTCATTTAAGTATACTTAAATATGCTGAATCCAAATAACTTTTATCTACGACTAATATATAATATATGTTTTATATAATAATATGTCAATTTTGCTATATAATGCCATATATTATTCCCACTAGGGTTAATAATGAGGGAATAACGGATCATTATTCCGTTTTGTAGAACAGTCAAAAAACAGTACTTAAATCATAATGTCTTTCAATAGTAGCCATTATATGCAAGTAGAATACTATATTTTGTCCACGACTATTAAATATTTTTGATTAAATTGTTTACTCAAGAAATTAATTAAAAATTAATTATATTATTCTTTTTGAGTAATATGTAAAATTATTGTAAATAACGTTGACGTTTAAATTTAATTTGACGAGCCGTTTTTTTTGACACAACGGAATACCCATTAACATTCCATCATCTGTTCAATTTATCAATTGCAGCAACATTAATATACATTTTGCTGCAAAGTAAAAAAATTGTACCATTTTTGATTTTTAAAAATTAGTCGTAGATAAAGTATAGTATACAACTTGCTATAATGAATACTGTATTCCCTCGAATGATTACAATACTTGCTTGCTTCGCTCGCTCGTAGTTCTAATCATACTCGGGAACAACAGTATTCATTATAGCATCGTTGAATAATATACTATGATTTCCTTCTGTTACAATTTGTCGGTTTGCAGGCCCTGAAAAAAGAATAATTATAAGGAACCATTTTTTCTTCAGTATTGTAGGGGTGAGGGGCCTCATTAAGAATCCAAGTCTTCGATCTCAAGGGCGCGCTACTTGAGCCGCCATCTTATACGATTATACAGGGTGGGACAATAGTGCGTCGGACTTCGGTATCTCGAGTTCTACGATAGCTAGAAATTAAAAAAAAATACAAGTATACCGAATAGAAAAGTTCATAACCGGAAATTATTTTCGAATATACAGGGCGAGCTAAGACGAAATTACAGGATCAAGTGCGTTTTTTTTAATGGAATGCTATGTATGTCGGTACATTTTTTGAAGCCTTTTTCTAGACTATTCATTCCTATATTATTATTGCCTCTCCCAACCACTTGGATGTAATGAATTTTTTTGTTGAAATAATGCCATCTGCAGACGCATATTGAAAAAAATCACGAGAATCCCAATTATGGGTTTTAAGAAAAACTTATGTGAATACTAGTTACGAGACATCTAATTAATGTTTTTGAATCATTTTTACTTCCTAAAAATGTACAGGGTGGCAAAAAATTATTTTTAAATTAAGAACTGTTACGTATTAAATTCCCTTAGAAAAAGAATTATCATTTTAATCGGAACAATCAACTATTTCAAATAAAATACGACCTTTTAATCGTGATAATAATTGGTTGCCTACCTAGTCACCTCATATGGATAGATTTATATAGCTCACTATTTGAATTTATTTGCGGTAATATAAGAAATTTAGCAAAAACAGCACCTTTCCTCCACCGAAATGTAGTCCCGAAATAAATAGTAAAGTATTTGCAAACTGGATGATATGAGATAAATTTTATGATTGTGTTAGGTTTACTTTAGTTTTAAGGTCCTTTTTACCGCGTCTATATTAATTTGTTGGTGATAACATTTTTTGTGTGTCCTTCTATTGAGATCCTCGCTCGCTTTCTGGAGTTCTGTTTCGTCTGAGGTGCTAAACAGTTAAGATTGTTAACTTTTGAGCTGTTTTACTCTAGTGAAAATCGTGTGTGTCCATTCAGTTGGGAGTTATTTCACTGAGTAATTAAATATTGTGGGGAATATTTTCTGTTGAGAATTGTGTAATTTGTGTTCCCTCAATTATCGTTTATACGGATTATTGTTCAGCTCATGGTAAGTTTTCTTTCCACCATCTTAATTAGAAGATTCCTACGAAGTTCTTTTACTTCCTTTCAGAACTGTATCCCGAAACCAGTCCTCAGACAAGTCCATGTATTCGAAGAAGCCTTCTACGGAGTGTAGAAGTGAGTAACAGTTTTTAGCCGGCTTTAATTTTTTTGTGTGTTGGGTTATTTATTTTCCGTTCTCCTCCCTGGTGTTGTATTATTTTTCCCTCTTGGATTGATCAATCTACGTGTCGATTTTATGTGAAATCTTAAGCAATAAGATTATGGTTCAAGACCGCCCAGGCAGGATTGTTACATCATAGCCTCCAGCCGATTGTTTTGCTGTCGCCGTCCTACGTGATATTTTTGGGATCGCCGACGAAGCGGGGAAACCTACCCTCTACGCCGTAGGATTACAGTTAAGTGCCAACCTTTTTGCGCCATATCTAACTGCAATCAACCTATACAGTTATAGAAAAAATTTTTATCTTTGTAGTGTTAATATTATTGTGTGGCTATATTTTATTTAATTATTTATTTACCTTAATTGCCTTATTTATAGGAGTAATAATATTTTTTTGGGGTGTTACTTTACACCTGAATATTTTATTGTTTATCATATTAATATGTATATGAATCTTATGCGGTCTTTTTGACGAAAGTGATCACCTTCGACAGTCCACAGAGATCATTATTATATAAAATATTTTATTTCGGCTATTTGCCCAGTTTGTGATAACTACGTTATACGTATATAATGTGAAATATTGATTATCTATTTATATTTTAAAGTGTTATCTTCGAATTTTTATTACTATTAAATATAGCTACATTATCGAAAATTAACATATTTTGTTTTACCATATTCCACTCAATATTCCCCCAGTGCAATCAGTTAAACAATTACCACCCTCTTACTCACTCCCCCGCCGACTAGTTGGCCGAAGTGCGTGGCTTCCATCGCCACTCACTAAAAACTAAATTTATTTTATTACTGGCAGCCTGTTGCTAGATGGAAATTTGATATAAGTGTCTTTTAGAAAATTTTATTTGGTATCCATAACGATAAATATATTATACTTCCACGTCCAGTGGAAGTATAGTAACGACAAAAAAATTTTTAAAAATTTTTATTGTCCAAATAGGCTTAAAATGTCATGAAACGTCGAGATTTTAAGTTTGAGCTTAAAAAAAATTCTGTCTGTCTGTCTGTCTGTCTGTCTGTCTGTCCGTCGGTCTGTCTGTAACTTTTTTTTGTGCGCACGTTTACTCTAGAACCGTTTAAGATATTGACTTGAAATTTGCTACACATATGTACTTTAACGAAATCTAGAACTAGATTATATTTTCATCTTGTTCCTCCGTCGAAGGGTTGGGGGTAAATTGGGATAAATTTGGGGTAAATAGGTCAATCAAGCAGGTAATAGTCCATAAAATTGGTATTTAGTATATACAAGAGAAGCTAAGGTCTCAAAAAATTTTTGGCATTAGCCACCCCCATTACCACCCCCACCCCCTTATTAAAGGGGATGAAAAAAAATTGTGATTTAGCGTACCTCTGTACAGGAACCAGAAACCTCAAAATATTTTTTTACTTCATCCACCCCCACTACCACCCCCCTATCACCACCTCCCATCCCACTACCGATGTGGGGTATCGTTTTATGGGTTTTTGGGGAAGAGGATTTCAAATATTATATTATTAAAGTTCCATAAACAGTTATTTTCACATACAAAGTTTTTTTCGTTGTGAGTGACTTGGATAGAGAATCTGGATGTGGAAGTAGTGATTCCTTGGGCAGCGGTTTTTTTCTATTATTTTTAGTTAGGGCTTTTCTATCAATGTGGTCATAGCGCCGGTAATAGAACTTATTGAATAGTAATATCTCAATTTTTTCACATTTAACACCCTGTATAGTTTTCGACAATATGATGTAGAAATGAAAAACATTTTTTGTAAGTATTTGCCTATGGCTAATTGCAAACATATTCGTTTTATTGAACAATAAGTAAAAAATTCAAATATAAACATAAAATAAAGAGGTTTCTTCAAAATAATTCATTAGAAAAAATTGACACGTCTTTAGGCAATTTTGAAAAGAGGCCATTTTATGGGACCATTTCTTCCATTCCACTGAAGTGAATTAATAATATTTTACTCGTCTCTTACTGCAATAAACTTTTTGTAAAATTTTTTGATGTTTTCGTTATTCGACAAGCAATACAACCTCAGTTTGGGACAAATTGTCTTGTACAAATGAACATTTATCGCACTTATCAGTCGTCAGTTATCATTTGTATTATTTTAAAATATTTCGAGTTTTACAAAATGAATTTTAATAAAGCGAAACTTGTAGGCATTACTTTTGTATTGGACGAGTTAGACAGAAATCGTTTGCTTGCCACTAAAATTTATAAGCAAAAGTATCCTGAAAGAAGAATTTCTGATGTTAGCAGCTTCCAAAAACTTCTCGATAGATTTGTGGAAACTGGAAATATAAAAAATGTGAAAGAATAAAACGGGTTGTGAATAAAGAAAATGAGTTTCCTGTGTTGCTGGCAATAGCTGAGAATCTGCATTTTAGTCAGAGATAAGTGAGCTCATTAGTAGGAATAAGTAGAGTTGGTTGAACCTTAAAAACAAATAAGTTTCATGCATATCATACTCAAATGCACCAGGATTATCTGATGAAGATATTCAAACGCGTCTACAGTTTTGTAAATGGTCAGAGATAAAATGCAAGATGTCACATTCTTTCATAATTTTTTATTCACGAATGAGGCAACTTTTCACAAAAATGGATTTGTTATAGGCACAATTTCCATTATTATGCTTTGGAAAATCTTCACTTTTTTAGGTAAGTTGATAATCAGCATCAGCACAGATGGTCTATAAATGTTTGGGGGGGAATTATTGGAGAACATGTAATAAGGCCACATTTCTGTGATGGTACATTGACCGGAGCTATTTATCTTCATTTTCTGGAAAACTATCTGCCACAATTATTGGTGAATCTTCCAAAAAGTATTCGAAATAGAATATAGTTTCAGCTGGATGGTGCTCCACCACATTGTTCAAATGCTGTTAGAGACCACTTAAATAATACCTACCCACTTCAATGGATTGGAAGAAATGGACCCACTAAATGGTCTGCTAGATGTTACAGGTTTTACAAAAATGGGTTTCTTTTATGGGGATACGTGAAGAAAATTGTTTATAAAGACACACCAACAACAGTACAAAATATGAAGGAAAGGATAATAACTGCTTTTAAATCTATTACATCGGCAGTTTTAGAAATAGTAGAAACCTCATTTCAAAGGCGCATAGGGATGTGTGTCGATCAAAATAGTCAACATGTGGAGCAATTAGTATAATTTTTTCTAATGAATTACTTGAAGAAACCTCTATTAGCCACAGGGAAGTACTTACAAAAAACTGTTCGTTTTTCATTTCTTCATCACATCGTCGAAAAATATACAGGGTGTTTCATTTGAAAAAACTGAGAAAATTCAATTTAAAAGGTTTTTATTTGAAAAATGTTTGACCACCGTGTACATTTTTTAGAAGTAAAAGTGATTCAAAAATTTTAGATAGTTAGATGTCTCGTAACTAGCATTCACATAAGATTTTCTTAACGCCCATAATTTAGGCCAGTTGTGTAAAACCAAAAAATTAAACGAATCGGAAATAATTGCTACAAAAGGTTTTATTGTTTTAATGGCTTCATTTATTGCCTAATATATGACCATTCTAGGTTTTTTTTTCAAATATACGTACTAAGAAAAAAGTTATGCTCAAAAATAAGAAGTATTTCCCTATCGGTTGTCTCTTTCTTGGTAATCGCCACTCTAAGTTAATATTTGTTGAAAAAAAAAAGTTGAGAACGCTCAGGGATTGAACCTTGGACCTTAAGATTCAATTCAATTCAAAACAAATTTATTAACAATTATTGTTTACAACAGTGCGCCTCGGTCGAGGTCCGATTTAGAGCCGACCGCACCACCACGGCGCGCAACGCCGTGGTAGATAGGTGGTCGGGTGAAAGGGCTCGGCTTTGGCTATAACGCTATAACTAACACGGGTTGGTTAGGCCTCCTGTTTAATGGGTGGAAAACTTAAGCCTAATAATTTGAATAAAAATAACTAAAGATAGTTTAAAAACACTTACAACTACTTAAAGCTATGTTTAAAAACGTTGGTTTAGAGCGCGCGCACTACACACGCGCACAGGTTTAGAGCTTTTGGTATATACGGGAAAAGCTGAATGAAAAAACCCGTTCGAACAAGTCACAGTCTTCATCCGGTGGTCTGCCCGCCTTCGGAAAGGTAGGGTGAAGAGGAATTTGTGATTTTAAAGGGTTGGGATTTATAAGGGATTATCGGTCAAAAGGGGATTTGGAAGAGAAACAAAGAGGGTCAAAAGAACAAAAATTGACAAAAACGACAAAAATGAGGCGAATAAAGGGAATAGAAAGGGGTTTGAAGTAAAAGGTGGTTAAGGTAAAGGGTGGTGAAAGGGAAATTGTGGTATAGGAAAGGTGTGGCTAGGGAGGTTGCCGAAAGATAGGCAACGCCTGGTATGGTAAGGGGTGTTTCAGGTTGAAAAGTATTGCATTATGCTGTCTGATTCGTGTGATGTCTCGGGTTAGCGGACTGTCGCCCAATTTGAATTGGTAAAATTTTTGGGA
This sequence comes from Rutpela maculata, assembly GCA_936432065.2. Taxonomy (NCBI): domain Eukaryota; kingdom Metazoa; phylum Arthropoda; class Insecta; order Coleoptera; family Cerambycidae; genus Rutpela; species Rutpela maculata. The sequence continues at coordinate 35,439,746 of OW386285.2, read as the reverse complement.
TGTTTCCCGGACGAAGTCCGCTAGTGGGGTTATGTCGTGACAACGTGCATAAAGGTCTCTGAGGGAGGTGTACCTATCAGAGTTCGAAATGAGGCGCATAAATTTGTGTTCTAAGACTTGGAATTTTTTCATTGTCGTGGCCGGAATGCTGCACCATACCGGCGCCGCGTATGTGATGGCCGGCCTGATCACCATCGTATACAACAGTTTTTTATTTGTCCTGTTTAGTCCACTGCCATGTGCCAGGAGCGGGTACAGACTCCTGGACATGGAGTAGACCTTGCGTACCGTCTCGTTGATGTGTGTATTGAATGTCAGCCGTCTGTCTAAGTTGACCCCCAAATATTTCACGCACCGCTTTATTGGAATTTGGCGGCCCCCTATCGAAAGTGGTGTGAGAATTCGGTTCTCGGTAAAGCGGCGCGTGAAAAGAATCGACTCCGATTTCTCGGCGTTGATCCGGATCTTCCACTTGTCGTAATACGCCGTGGCACGAGCCATGTGCGCCTTCAGCAGCATGTTCGCTGCTTGTGCGTTGTGTGAATGCGCGTACATGGCCGTGTCGTCGGCGTACTTGGCAAGGTTCGTATTCGGGAACTCCGGGAAGTCGGAGACGTATAAGTTGTATAACTTTGGTGAGAGGCACGATCCCTGGGGGACGCCCGCGCGAATGTCCCGTCGAGTTGATAGTTTGTTATTCACTCTGACCTGCAGTGATCTGCCTGTCAGGAAAGAGTGAATTAGTTTGGTGATATGCGTCGGAAAGTTGAGCGTGTTTAGTTTGTAGAGTAAGCCCGGGATCCATACCGTATCGATGGACCTTAAGATTCGGAGGTTGATGCTTACACCACGTCGTTAGTCTCTCACTGGAAAAATAAATCAGCGATCATGCTTTAACGTAGGAGCGAGAAATTTTTATGTACCTTTTGTACCTGTTTCCTGCAAAAGCGCCCCGCTTTCAAGCTAGCAAATACGCATACGTTCTTAACTAGATACACTATTCGTTGTCAAAATATTAGCTTTGCTAAAATGACGTAGGTCTGGCAGCTCTGGGATCTTGGACTAATAGTACTATAGCACTCCGTTATACTAGTCTTGTACTTAGTAAATATATAAAATATTAAAATTGTAGAATATATAAAAAGATAGTATTAAAAAATAGTTTTATATAGAATATTATGAAATCCATTCAACTGATATGAAGATGGAGGCAGGATAAGATACACAGTTCTTGAAATAGAAGCAAACGACACACTACTCTGATGTCATATTTTCCCTCTCTTAATGTCTTAATGTCCTCTGTTATCAAAATTAAAAATTACTGAAATAATTACAAGAAATCGATAAAAAGCGAAAGGTGCGGCCACACCAACTGTTTTAGATACTTTCTATTGTTCGAATGAATACAACTGTGTATATTTTACTTCCACATCCAGTGGAAGTATAGTAACGACAAAAAAATTTTTAAAAATTTTTATTGTCCAAATAGGCTTAAAATGTCATGAAACGTCGAGATTTTAAGTTTGAGCGGAAAAAAAATTTCTGTCTGTCTGTCGGTCTGTCTGTCTGTAACTTTTTTTTGTGCGCACGTTTACTCTGGAACCGTTTGAGATATTGACTTGAAATTTGGTACACGTATGTACTTTAACGGGATCTAGAACTAGATTATATTTTCATCTTGTTCCGTCGAAGGGTTGGGGGGTAAATTGGGGTAAATTTGGGGTAAATAGGTAAATCAAGTAGGTAAGAGTCCATAAAATTGATATTTAGTATGTACAAGAGAAGCTAAGGTCTCAAAAAAAAATTTGGCAGTAGCCACCCCCATTACCACCCTCACGCCATTATTAAAGGGGATGAAAAAAATTGTGATTTAGTGTGTGTATAAGAACCAGAAACCTCAAAATATTTTTTTACTTCATCCACCCCCACTACCACCCCCTATTACCACCCCCACCCCACTACCGATGTGCGGTATCGTTTTATGGGTTTTTGGGGTAGAGGATTTCAAATTTTATATTATTAAAGTTCCATAAATAATTATTTCCACATACAAAATTTTTTCGTTGTGAGTGACTTGGATAGAAAATCTGGATGTGGAAGTAGTGATTCCTTGGGCAGCGGTTTTTTTTATTGTGGTATAGTGTGAGTCTAAACATACCAGAGATGGGTAAAGGAAACTGTCTTCAGTTTCCGAAACGAAGTTTTGATAAAAATGAAAGTTTCAAATAAAATATTTAATATTCCGAAAGTTTCCACGGAATTTTGGAAACTTTCATATATTCAAATATTTTATTGAAAACTTTAATTACTTCCACATCCAGTGGAAGTATAGTAACGACAAAAAGATTTTTAAAAATTTGTGTTGTTCAAATAGGCTTAAAATGTCATGAAACGTCGAGATTTTAAGTTTGAGCGAAAAAATTTTCTGTCTGTCGGTCTGTCTGTCTGTCGGTCTATCTGTAATTTTTTTTTTGTGCGCACGTTTACTCTGGAACCGTTCAAGATACTGACTTGAAATTTGGTACACATATGTACTTTAACGAGATCTGGAACTAGATTATATTTTCATCTTGTTCCGTCGAAGGGTTGGAGGGGGTAAATTGGGGTAAATTTGGGGTAAATGGGTAAATCAAGCAGGTAAGAGTCCATAAAATTGGTATTTAGTATATACAAGAGAAGCTAAGGTCTCGAAAAAATTTTTGGCATTAGCCACCCCCATTACCACCCCCACCCCCTTTTTAAAGGGGATGAAAAAAAAATGTGATTTAGTGTATGTACAAGAAGCAGAAACCTCAAAATATTTTTTTACTTCATCCACCCCCACTACCACACCCCCATCACCACCACCACCCCACTACCGATGTGGGGTATCGTTTTATGGGTTTTTGGGGTAGAGGATTTCAAATATTATATTATCAAAGTTCCATAAACAATTATTTCCACATACATACACATTTTCGTTGTGAGTGACATGAATAGAGAATCTGGATGTGGAAGTAGTGATTCCTTGGGCAGCGGTTTTTTATTGTAAATTTCTGTTGTACTTGAATCTACATAAAAAAAAATTAATAAACATAGTTAATAAAGTTTGATAGTTAAGTTAAATAGTTGGTCAATGAAAATAGTTCCAAATTTCATTATTAAAGCATGGCATTCAACTGTATACAAAATTTATGATAAAAACTGTATATGGTTGTATTCTTTAAAGCAATGGAAAGTATCTGATTTGTTTTAAAGAAAATACCATCTATGATTATTTAAATATTTATAATAAACCGAAAATAAACGCATATTTCTCTCTCACTCTGTAAAATCCTACACTTCCTTACACTCACCACTACATATTCTAGGATACAAAACAACATGTTTCTAAATCACCGCAGGTTGACATCAGATTGTATACAAGTTTTGTAATGTTAATAATAGCACCAAAATTGTTTGATATAAATCAAACAGTGGAACAACTGCGATAAACCTCAATGCTTATTCAATAAATCGAGGTGAGATATAAACTTTTGCTTACGGTCTTAAGTTACTATTTTAGCAACTTTGATTATCGATTGTTGCGATGTTTAGCCCGACTAATCATCAAATAATGATTTAATTAATATCTTACGCAGAACGGATTAACTTATATGAAGATTGATCGTGCACTATTCATAAACTGACAACAACAGCTTTATAAATAATTAATGAGCATTTGTTATCATTATTTTTGTGGGTATTATTTACATTTTTTGTGCCACACATTAAGCATGAAATCTAATGTGCGTGGACGTGGCTTTTTTGTTAGGGCCGACGCTTTCAGAAGATTAAGAGAGGATGCCAGGGTAAGTTTTTACAATGATTTTGCGACAGGGCCCTCGCTGTTCCTTTTCCATGGAAAACCGGAGAGTGTATCGAAACAAAACAAGCGCTTCCCATTTTAATGGCTAAGTGTTGTTGAATTAAACTGCAAGATATGTTAAAGAAAATATAGATTAGAGTTTTATTGAAAATATTCATTATATTGTTTATTGGATATTATGTGGAAGCCTTTACGTGTTAATTTTTTTTTCCTTATAAAAATGCGACAAAAAATAACCAGTTGATTTAATTTGATCATCATGTTTTTTTCTTACACTTGTGCTTTTACAGTGCAGAAGTAAATACGATACGAAATTGTAATGGTGTATTAACGAAATAATTCAAGGATTGTGTGTGTACAAATAAAGTCGAGCGGAATTTTTCTACAAATTAGAGGATTGTTTTTTCGTTTTCTTAAGAGAAAATATTAAGTACAATTATTACTAACAATTTCCATTAATTTTTGTTGAATAATTTTTTTTGAGGCACATTCGCGGATGTGTACGTTTTCCGCATCGGTGCGTTTTAATTGTATTCAAAATGTTACATGTAAATATTGTAAAATGTCACATTTTACACATTTCTAAATAAATTTTGTTTTAGGATAAAATATGTATTATGAAAACATATAAAAGAGAAAACAGTGAATATGTAAAAGCATAAAATAAGAGCATAGCAGCATCCCTACTCTTCTGCCCCATTGTTAACTTGCCCTTCTCAGTTACTTGTGGGTGTGTCAAATCGAAGTTTAGTACCTATTATAAACATATTCACATACGGATTCGGTCGCATTTAAGTTATGTCTTCCATCCTCGCGAAATTAGCCAGTTCCCGACTTACAGACCTGAATTTATTTGCGTGTTTAGACGGTTCCCGCAGTGAAAGAGTTAATCAATGTATATCACATAACCTCCACAATTCCACATCCTCACCCAATTTGACGTACTATGTACAGACTTTTCCAAAGCTTTTGATAGACTTAATCACAATACGTTGTCATATAAACTCCAAAATATGAGATTAACCTCAGTTTTTTAAATGTTTGTAAATATTATCTTAACAACGTAGCATAATATGTGGAGTTCGTGGTCAAAAATCCGACTAAATTGTGGTCACTTCTCGCGTCCCTCAGGGGACTGTACTAGGCCCTCTGTTGTTTATGTTATTTATAAATGATGTTGCTCATTTAGAACTTGTAGTGTGGATGACGTAAAAAAAATCATACCTTAAATGTGTGAACAAATTTTGAAAACCTTCAAAGCTATTTCGAGAAAATATAAATTTGACGTAACCGGCTCAGTGCTTATATGTTAGGTTTGAGATCAGAAACCTGTTCCGAGTCCTGGCTAGGGTATGGATATTTTAGTGGCGTCTTTGACGTGTTGTTGAAACGATCAGAGGGCTAGATCGCAGTTGTGTGACATATAAGGCTAGTCACTCTCCTTTTTGAGTTCGAGTCTCAGTTACGGCAGATGGAGAGTCGCAGGAAATAGATGTTGATGAGATGAGAAGTAGATAGATGCTGATGATGTTTAAAATAGCAGATTCAGTATGGTGGATTGAAGCTTGTTTTTTAAATTGTTATACAGTCCGCAATATTGAAGTAACTATTTTATATTTGAAAATTATAATATCAGATTCTTAACTAAAGATTATTCAATTGTTAAAAGATAAAATATTCCTTATATAATTTTTATAAAAGTAGAATGGAATCTGTAAAACTAGCAAACACAAGCTTGCGAATAGAAGTCTTATTAAAATATGAAATCAATTTTATTAGAGAGTGATCGAACTGTGGCGATGTGCAAATATTTGAACATCAATGACAACAAAATATTATATAGATCTGGATATATACAATTTAGCCAACCCTTAAATAATGATTATAAAATATTATATTTACAGATATAGATATAAATAATTTACCCAAACCTTGCACAGTAAAAAAATTGTTGCAATAAGCTGATCTAATAAAAAAAATTGGTGATAACTAAACCCTGTACAATAGTTTCTAAATATATGTTTAAATTTTACTTCCACGTCCAGTGGAAGTATAGTAACGACAAAAAAAATTTTAAAAATTTGTATTGTCCAAATAGGCTTAAAATGTCATGAAACGTCGAGATTTTAAGTTTGAGCGGAAAAAAAATTTCTGTCTGTCTGTCTGTCGGTCTGTCGGTCTGTCGGTCTGTCTGTAACTTTTTTTTGTGCGCACGTTTACTCTGGAACCGTTTAAGATATTGACTTGAAATTTGGTACACATATGTACTTTAACGAGATCTAGAACTAGATTATATTTTCATCTTGTTCCGTCGAAGGGTTGGGGGGTAAATTGGGGTAAATTTGGGGTAAATAGGTCAATCAAGCGGGTAAGAGTCCATAAAATTGGTATTTAGTATATACAAGAGAAGCTAAGGTCTCAAAAAAATTTTTGGCATTAGCCACCCCCATTACCACCCCCACCCCCTTATTAAAGGGGATGAAAAAAATTGTGATTTAGTGTATGTACAGGAACCAGAAACCTCAAAATATTTTTTTACTTCATCCACCCCCCACTATCACCCCTCTATCACCACCCCCCACCCCACTACCGATGTGGGGTATCGTTTTAGGGGTTTTTGGGGTAGAGGATTTCAAATATTATATTATTAAAGTTCCATAAACAATTATTTTCACATACAAAGTTTTTTCGTTGTGAGTGACTTGGATAGAGAATCTGGATGTGGAAGTAGTGATTCCTTGGGCAGCGGTTTTTAAATATAGTTTAAAAGTTTGAAGATGGATATATTCTTGTAAACTGAGAAAACAGTTTTTGAAAACATTTATGACTTAAAGATAAATCTACGGAGACATATAATGTAGTATTTTACATACCATAATTAGATAAAATATTTAAATAATATTTAATTTAAATATTTTTAAAGTAAAATAGATCTATGTTTTAATTTAAATTTAAAAAGAAAACTTTTGCCAATTGGCTTGTAATATATTACTAACTTTGCTTAAAAAAATGAAATGTATAGGAATTTAGAATCTGAATATTTTTTTTAGTTATAACAATACTTAAACTAGATTAAACACTTAGCTTGTAAAACTCCATAATCTGTAGTTTCAACTCTCCACCAAACAGGTAACCATTACAGCGTAAAAAAAATTAATTCTAGATTCTACCATTACTTAGGAAAAATGTGAAATACAAAAAAAAAAACAGCAATCACATGTGGGCATGTTACTTATAAATTAACGTTTCTTTATAGGGTTAAGGCATTGTCTTGTATGAACCAAGCTTATCACAGGACAGTCAAAAGATCTTAATTAAATCGGGCCATCATGCATCATAAGAATTTTTAGCCATAAGACCCTCGTGCCAAACAACGAATTTCCAGCATTCTACCATAAATATTTTATTTTTCATAATTCGGAATAATGCTACTTCCCAATATTTAAGCAAATTTACCATGGTTATTACAATGTGATCATAAATATGGCGTGGCAACTTACTAATCGACACATTACCGACTTGACTCAAAACTAAGCAATAAGTGCTTCTCTATCGATATCAGAATACCAAGAAAAAAACCGCTGCCCAAGGAATCACTACTTCCACATCCAGATTCTCTATCCAAGTCACTCAAAACGAAAAAACTTTGTATGTGGAAATAATTGTTTATAGAACTTTAATAATATAATATTTAAAATCCTGTACCCCAAAAACCCATAAAACGATACCCCATATCGGTAGTGGGGTGGGGGTGGTGATATGGGGGTGGTAGTGGGGGTGGATGAAGAAAAAAATATTTTGAGGTTTCTGGTTCTTGTACATACACTAAATCACAATTTTTTTTCATCCCCTTTAATAAGGGGGTGGGGGGTGGTAATGGGGGTGGCTAATGCCAAAAATTTTTTTGAGACCCTACTTTCTCTTGTATATACTAAATACCAATTTTATCGACTCTTACCTGCTCGATTTACACATTTGCCCCAAGTTTACCCCCCAACCCTTCGTCGGAACAACATAAAAATATAATCTAGTTCCAGATCTCGTTAAAGTACATACGTGTACCAAATTTCAAGTCAATATCTTAAACGGTTCCAGAGTAAACGTGCGCACAAAAAAAAAGTTACAGACAGAAAATTTTTTTTCGCTCAAACTTAAAATCTCGACGTTTCATGACATTTTAAGCCTATTTGAACAATAAAAATTTTTAAAAATTTTTTTATCGTTACTTTACTTCCACTGGATGTGAAAGTAATTACGTTGTAAAATCTAGTCAATATAATAACTAAATGATATGTATTTTAAATTCATTCAAGCAGCAAAATATTGTCAGATGAGAGTTATACAGGGTGATTTACCACAACATGCGGAAAATAAAATGGTGCACTAGTCTTCTATGTGGGAAAGTCCCTGCAAAATTCTAGAGTGATCCGACGTAATTTAGTAACTTTTGTTGCATTAAAAATTGCAAAGATATTCTACTGTTATTTGTTTGTGGTCAGTGATGGGGCAGTGACCTTACTAGGGAAAGAAGATATCGGAGATGTTTACATTTTCTTTTTTTTTTATCTATTTATTTAACGTCGGCCTATTTCCGCTACCAGGGCCTATCACCGACGCCAGGAGATGAGCTACCCCCAACCTGGAAATTTTGCCGAACCTCTTCCCTTAAGAAGAGTAGGGATCTTTTACTTGCCTAACATTTAATAGACAAGGGACCGTCTGCTTTACATCCCTTCCGAAGGATGGTATATCCACTACGTAATCCTCGACTGAAATTACATAGCTTCCGCGTATACACTGATATTCAAGCCGCTAGAAGGTGGGACGAGAACGCTGTATTTCCCAAGTACTAACCGCGCTCGACGTTGCTTCAACGGAATATCGACTGACATTCACATTGAAGTCGCCTCTACGCTCACCCCTACATTTTCTTAATTGATATAAAAAGTTAAGCTGGCGCGTGCGGTCAAAGTGCCGCATTTTTTGCTTTCGGTCGAACAATCAGGACACCGGCAGGTACAAAGTACCGCCAAAGCTTGGTGTTTTTTTGTTATCGATGGGTTTAAGTAAATATATCTTATAGAGTTCACTAGCATAGGGTCGATGTCGTTGCGACTTATTTTGCTATTTTTGTAGTGTGATTTGATTAAAACCAGAAAGTCACCTCTACCCTCTCCAGTTTTGCAGTCAGTCCCAAGTCTGATAAAGGAGGAGGGGAAGTGATATGGTTGTACCGCGTTACGTCAGATTGATTAAAATCATAGGCGGAGCATTTCCACAAAAAATAAGGCAATTTTTTTGGTCATATTTTTTGATTTCTTCATTTCGTTTAACTCCTTTCGATGGGGACAACATAATGATAAATTTTCCACATGTTGTGGTAAATCACCCTGTATATGTTAAATTTACTAACACTTTTATTAATAAGATTATTAAATTACTTAAGCTTATGGTTTTAATTTATTTATCTATGATTAAATGAACCCTCGACTATGTGGTTATACTTGGTTATACTTAAATGTAGGTTTATGAGGTAGGTGACCAATTATACAATAATTTAATTGATTTATTAATGGTTCGAATAAAACTTGAAACAAAGAAGTGATTTAAATAAAACTTCGTTTTAATGCTTTATTAAAGTATATGAGTTTAAGGAATTTTGGGCAAAATTATAATTGTTTATACATGAGAAGAAATATGTAGCAATTTACATGCTAGAACATATGCATCGAATTCGTAATCAGTGAGTCCAAAAACTTTTAGATATTAATTTTAATGTAAGTACAGAATATTATGAGTTTTGGCCAGTTAATCGGGAAAATTCCGTACTATGTATCGTTGACGACGTGGTGATGTGACATATATCTGATAGTTTCTTAAACACGCTAGTCCAATGTTTTCGAAAGAAACACAAAATTTGTAATTCATTTTATTTCAAACAACAAAGTTTGCCCTACATGAAATCTGTCGCCATATCAAAATCTCTCAACTGTCTACATAAAACAATTTCACAACAAAACTATCTTATATGATAATGTCGAACTTAAATCGCTGCCAAAGTCTGAGATCCAAAGTTCGTTCTTAACAGAATTATCTTATTTCCTCTCCCTTCCGCTAAAATGACATTTCCGGTCGTTCAGCCGGAACCGGAAACGAACGCCTTCTTTGTCTCGCCAACGGTTTCAATAATCCTCAATGTCGTCCCGATTCTCAAAGAATTCTCCCGGAGATATACGCATTCTGGGACTGCTTAGTGTTTAGTCCTCTTTGGTTATTTTAAGGATATTCAACTGTGAAATATAATGCTCCAAGGCTTAATTTCTTTAAAATTACAAGAGGCGCTTGGAGAACCTGTATTTTATAGACATGAAGCCTTCACGTCAGCTCAATAATTTTAAATATTAAGTAATGTAAATTTATTTTAACAATAATACATAATTTGGTATTATCTTAATAGTGCAGTAACTTGGTGATTTCACTTCGGACTAATTCTATAGCAGTTTTAAATTCAAATATTTTTGGATAGCTTGATTCAAAATGGGTCAAATATGACATATTAAAAGGGAATAAGGGTGCTTTTTTTTTGGGGGGGGGGGGGGTGAGTTTCACCCAACTCGTGGGTTTTGAAAATAGAAAAGTGACTATTGGAACGTGTAGATCGTCGAAATCTACCCCAAAAAAACTCTATAACGTTATTTTTGCTTTAATACCCGCCGAGTTACAGGAGGTTGAATACGTTGGTTTTTAAGCAAAAAACCAGAAACGAACCATAACCCTATGTTGACTGAGATGCAGAAAATGATCACCAAACTATTTGATAAATTGGATGGCCTTGGAAGGCAGGACAGACAACAAAATAAAGGAAAGCCGAGTGGTGTTATTAAATGTTATAACTGTGGCAAGGTGGGACATATGAAACGAGACTGTCGACAGCAGAACTCGGAGAGTCGAGTAAATGCTGTGAATGTTGAAGAGAAGCAGGAAAACTACACCAGGGGGGCTGTGCTGGTTAGGGAATGCGGTGCCCCCAGTGAAATTAAGATTTCCCAGCTTCGAAGAATTGCAAGCTGTCTTTTGTTGAAAGGATATGTGAACGGAAGAAAATGTTTGTTTACCATCGACATAGGTACTACGTCATCAATAGTACGGCCAGGATTTATATCGGGTATAAAGATTACCAAGAGGCAAAATGAAGTGATCGTCCGGACAGGTACGGTAGACAGGGCTACGGTTCATGGAGAAGTAGACCTGGGTTTGCAGATTGGACATTTAAGGTTCGACCACAGGGTCATCGTGGCTGACATCACGGATGACTTCATTTTGGCACTGGACATCATGGACCAGTATGGATTTATTGTTGACGTAGGAAAGCGAGTCTTAAGGATTGGGAACGAACAATTTATTCTGTCAACAGTAAACATGCCAGAAAACAAGGCTATTGACAACGCAGGCAGTCAAAACTCCTGCATTATCCAGAAAACCAGACAAGGAAGATTGCAAGCGCTATCTTCAGGTGGAAAAACTGCCGAACATGGTTGATGTCAACACTGTCAAGGTAGATCTTCCAGACAATTGGACAAAGAAAACTCTGAGGCAAGAGCAACTAAGCGATGTAGAAATTGGACCTATATTGCGAGCAAAGGAAAAAGGAACCCGACCAGAATGGAAGGATGTTTCAAACAAAGGAGTAGGGCCCAAGGTTTTATGGTCACAATGGGATTCACTGAAAATCTTAGATGGGCTGTTGAGAAGAGCATGGAAATGCCCGGATGGGAAGCAGATTGCCATGCGCCTAGTGATTCCCCGGTGTCGTGTAGCAGAAGTACTCCAGGAAGCGCATAGTGAAACATCCGGCGGACACCTTGGCGGAAACAAGACGTTGAGTAAAGTGCGGTAACGGTCCTATTGGGTTAATAGTCGACAAGATGTAGAGGCTTGGTGTCGCCAATGCAAGAATTGTGCTGCCAATAAGGAACCACTTTCCGTAACCAACTATGCGAATGAAAGTCGAGAAGAGCCGAAGATTGACCGAGAGCAGATGACCAAGGTTGGCAACCGAATGAAGGCTCGTTATGATGGGAATGCCAGAACAGGAGGATTCAAGGTGGGATATCGGGTTTGGCTGTACAACCCACAGCGGAAAGAATGGAAGTCCCCGAAGCTTCAACCACCTTGGGAAGGACCGTATTCAGTCATCACCCGGATCAATGACGTTGTGTATTGGATTCAAAGAAGTAAAAAATCGAAGATGAAAATCGTACACTTGGATAGACTGGCGAAGTATGTGAAAGAGGCTGAATTGCCTGACCGGGACGTTCAGGCTTAAGGAGGGGGCAGTGTGATGTGTTGCAACCCCTAGAATGCAGGCAACACATAATTCAATTAGTTCGGACGTCTGAATGTAGAGATTTGCACCTACTAGAGAAATAACCTACTAGAAGCTCTAGAATGATGACATCTGGAACTATCTAGAGAATGGTGACGTCATACAGAAAATTCGGGATCCTCATCGTTAGGTATGTAAGGCATGGAGTAAACCAAAGTGAAGAAGTTAATACAGTTCTAACGGTCAGTTGAGATGGTCAAAGAGTAAGGAGTAAACACAGTGATAAAGTGACTGAATAATTGAATTGTAGTACACAGTGTATTATTAGCCAAGTAATTATTGTTGTAATTAGTAAGTTAATAAATTAGTGTTAGTGTTACCCTGGTGTTATAATTTCCGAACCCACGATACAGGGTGTTTACAAAAAGGGTGTAAGCACGTCACAATATCTAAGAGATTTAATTGACTATTTGCTTCATTCTCCATAGTGAACTGGCTTTTACTATTAAAGGAGTTCAAAAAGTTAAGATGATGATTTAACCCTATAATACACGCAGTACTACGAACTCTTCATTAATTTATCTATGCCTTCTTTTAACCTGTAATTTTCTGAATTTAGTACCTTTATAAATAGTACAATTTTGTTCTATAGCTTTAATAATCTTCGTATTTATTCTTGAGAAAGGCCTAATAAGCCTAAATGTATGTAGAATATCAATATACTTATTATGAAACGTTAAAAAGCAGTTTTCTTATTCTAATTAGAATTATATACGTTATATATACTTATATAAGATGTTTCACAAGGAACCGACACAAATTCAGTTCAATGTACTTTGTTTTTTAGTACAATGGATTCAGAATTTACACGAAAAAGGAGGAGGTTCTGAATTAAATCCCTATGTATTTATTTTTCTGTTTACTCTGGATTGGCTTGAGGGATTTCTACGATTTTTTTTTAAACTACAGGTTATAGCTTGGAGGTGGTCCCATAACAAGTTCATTAAGCTACGTCTAACGTAAAGTAAGCAGAAATTAGAGCAAGATTTTTTAGTCGCATATTTGTCGGAAGCTTTGTATTAAAATTAATAGTTAGGTACTTTAGAAGTAGCTGATATCAAAGCTGATGTCAAAAACTAAGAATTCTAAATGGCGAATCCAATATGGCTGCTATAATTGCAATATTTTTGCAGATTTACATAAAACTGCATAAGGAAGATTTCAGGATTCGTTGATAACGAGCCTGACGTTAAAGCTTAACAACTCAAAACGACGGAGACTTCTTTCCCCGTAGAGAAATTAAATCAGGAGGCCACTAAAAATGGTAAAAACATTGAGCCGTCTTAAAAAAAAATACAATTTCATGGTCGTCGCCCAGTTTATTACCTAATATCGATATTAAGAGCTGTGTACAAATGAACAATCAACTAATAGTACAGTACCTAGAGGTAAAAAATAGTGTTTTTTAACCCCCGACCCCAAAAGAGGGGTGTGATAAGTTTGACGCGTATGTTTGTTTGTCCGTCTGTCTGTCTGTTTGTCTTTCTGTCTCTCTGTGGCGTCATATCTCTTCAACGGGTGATCCGATTTTGATGTAGTTTTCTTTATTTGAAAGAGTATTTTGTCGAGAAGGTTATAGGCCATATTAGATTTTGATGTTTGGTCGCCATCTTGAATTCGCCATGTTGAACTTCTCTAGAAATTGTCCGATTGAAGTAAAATTGAAAATGTGCAGACACTTATGATAGCCGAACATGATTTGGGCCTCATTTTGATTTGGTCATATGAAATTGAGGCGATTAGATACATTGATCGGGAGTTTTTAAAAATTTTCAATTTTTTAATTTGTTTCTGTAGCATAAAAACAAAGAAGTTATGACCGAAGCAATGTGCGTCTTCACATTTTTTTAATAACAAAGTCGCCATTTTGTTACTGGAATTAATCAGTAAATAAAAAAAATGAATGTCAAACACTATTTCTCATTAATATCTAGCATGACGTAGATGCTCAAGTTTTTTCGTTTTTATACAGCACTTGCTTTAGAAAAAATTTCAGTTTAAACTATAAAGGTATTTTCGATAAAACGTAATTACTTCCACATCAAGTGGAAGTATAGTAACGACAAAATTTTTTTTTTTAATTTTCATTGTTCAAATAGGCTTAGAACGTCATGAAACGTCGAGATTTTAAGATTAAGCGAAAAAAAAATTTCTGTTTGTCGGTCTGTCTGTCTGTCTGTCTGTCTGTCTGTCTGTAACTTTTTTGTGCGCACGTTTACTCTGAAACCGTTTGAGATATTGACTTGAAATTTGGTACACATATGTACTTTAACGAGATCTGGAACTAGATTATATTTTAATATTGTTCCGTCGAAGGGTTGAGGGGTAAATTAGGATACATTTGGGGTAAATAGGTAAATCAAGCAGATAAAACTCCATAAAATTGGTATTTAGTATATATAGTCAGGAATTAGGAGTCACTAAATCGATCATAGGGTGTGAACTCGAAGATATAGTTTTTAAAAAATACATACATTATCCGAAATGACCTTGCGGATCTGAATCCAGAGGGCGCCATTCTGTCCGCGATTGCAAAAATGCGTAAAAAAATTTTTTCCGAAAATTTTTGTGTCACTAATTATTGAATAATTTTATATTCCCACCGCATTTACAGGCTTAATTTTTAACATTTCTTAATGATTTTCAAACCAACGGAAAGCTTATTCTTTCTAGATTCCGGTGCTGCTAAATACTTCGCATAATTGTTGTTAACAAATGCTACAGAAATTGTTTAAACAAAGAGAGCCCAAAGAGTGCACGGTAAATTTCAGCATCCAGACATTTTTAAAACTATTATCGATAGATGCATACTTCTATGACATGAAATCTGCAAAACATAATGGAGCAGTTTTTAGAGAAAGAATTATCTACATTACGTTATTGTTGTAAAAGATACGATTATTTTTGTACAGCACGCGTTGTGATCCGGCTCGTCTTTTGGTAGATATACAGTGTACATGTATGTCTGGCATTGCCTCGCTCTCTTTAGGCTTGTTGACTACCTGCTGAGGTGTAGTGTAATAACAAACAAATCTTATGAGTAGCATATACAGTAACTGTGTTGTTTATAAATTCATGTAAAATATATTTAAAATAATTTTTGTATTAGTTCAATAGCCTGTATATTTCCATTATTATTGCAGAGTATCCGATGAAATTACAAAAATAATAGCGCAATTGCATTTTTCTCATCATAATCATAATGAAGCCGACACTAGAATATTTGCGATCATCCTATATTATCAAATCTGGAGTATGGTAGAATAATAATAGAAGCTACAACAGATATTTTTGTCTTATCCCTGTATTTTGTGTCTAGAATAATGGTGTCGTAGATTTGATGTATTTATTTATACCGATTCATCATGCTGTGCGAGAATTAACTATAGAGAAGACAATAAGTGCTCAAATGAATTTGGGTAATTTATTTTTGTGCATTTATGCTTTGACTGACTGTGATATAGTCAGTTTTCTATTTAAAAAAGGAAAAACTAACGCTGTAAAAAATGTTTAAGACATACAGAAGATAAAGAACTACAAAGAATACTTCAATGATTTCATTACTTTTCAAAATCTGGCCCGGTATTTTTTTAAAAACCGCTGGAAGGAATTCACTACTTCCACATCCAGATTTTCCATCCATGTCTCTCAGAACGAATAATTTCTTTATGTGGAAATAATTGTTTATGGAACTTTAATAATATAATTTTTGAAATCGTCTACCCCCAAAAACCCATAAAACGATATCCCTCATCGGTAGTGGGGTGGAGGTGGTTATAGAGGGGTGGTACTGGGGGTGGATGAAGTAAAAAAATATTCTGAGGTTTTTGATTCTTGTACACACACTAAATCACAATTGTTTAATTCCCTAATAATGGGGTGGGGGTGGTAATGGGGGTGGCTAATGCCAAAAAAACTTTTGAGACCTTATAGCTTCTCTTGTAAATACTAAATACCAATTTGTTGATACAATGGATTTTTGCTTACTCTATTAAATAATCCCAACAGAAAGAATTTTAATCAATATAATTGCAATTCTTATTAAAAGCATGATTTAAAGATACACATGGTTAATATTACTGTTCATAAACTAGGTTACTCATAGGTTGAGAAGTTTTGCTGTATTTGTTTATATCAATGTGTTCTGTTTTATTAATTAAATCCAATGTGACAAAGGAAAACTCACCTAGATAGTCCTGAGGATGTCAATAAATTGTGACGAAACGTCGATTATTTTAAAAAGTTCTTTTCCTAACACCTTTCTGGTCTATACCGGTCAACCGTTACCAGCGTTACTCTTAACATTATTATTAATTTTATTTATATAAAACATTTTTTTATAAACCATTTAGAATGCAGATATATCAATACTATCCTTCTACAATGCGAAGAACTTTCAGGATAAAAATTGGTAGATTCCCAGGCATCCGCGTTTTGTATCATCAAATGTGAAGTACATTAATTAACGAGGAATCTAGTATGATGATGTGTGCGGTTCCGACAAATATAGGTGGCAGCAACGTGAAATACCGCCCATAATTTGCGAGACACTGAATTTACAACTGCAAACCTTTCAAGTTAATCAAGCATTACACCACAATAGACGTATACACATACTGGGGAATTATTCAATAATGTTTATGTCATGTACAACAGGATAATATCCAGACGAGAGCAGCTACAGGACTTTCCCATTTCAATACAGTATTGACAGAGGTGAGTAGTTGGATCAAAATTTAATTAACATTGGAACAACCGTGTAGCGGGAGACATGTTACTGTTTTTCATAAGAGGACAATCTCAACCAACATGCAACATCGATTAAGTCGATAGAATGCATTAAGATTTTGAGTATAAATTAAAAGATATGGCCTATCATCAGCCTATCAATGTATGCATGTGCACAGATCAGCACGGTAGCGCAACGCGCTTAGGGGATTGTACGGCGATCAAACTGTCACGCTATACCGAAATAGCTGCAACTGAATTGGTACAAAATATTTGCGACGAGATTGATGCAAAAAACTATGTAATGGGGGCGTTTTTTGATGCCTCTAATGCCTTTGATACCCCGGATATACCCTTCACTACTAACAAACTCTTCAATCTAGGCATAAGTCCTAAGTCATTAGTTTCATATTTATAAATAGAAAACTCCTTGTGAGAATAGAAAAGTAGTCAACAGAAAATATAATGTGAATATTGGAACTCCACACGGCATTATACTTGGTCCCCTTTATTCCTGCTGTTTGTCAATGAGCTAAGATAACATTTTGAGATGAGAGTTTACATGTACGTAGATGATACATCATATATAGTATGCGCAAAGGGCTTACCAGAATTAAGAGATAGTCAATGATATTTTATTAATATATGGCAATTGGTGTTTTAAAATCGCCTTATTATGAATTGAAAAAATAGTTTGTATATACTTTAAAACAAAGCAATGAAACGTATGTTTTAAGTTTTAATAATCATCCAATAATTTTACAGACAGAAACAACATTTCTCGCAATACTACTTGGGAATATTACTTGGTATAGACATATTGATCATTTATCCTGTAAGTTGGTACAATCCCGTTTTTATTAAGAAATAATTTAGACCAAAAATTTTTACTTTCGGTATACTATGCACTAATTTACCAAAAATAAATGCCAAAAAAAGTTATGATGTTTTTGGTTCTTATACACGCATTAAATCACAATTAAATTTTTTACCTCCTTTAATAATGGGGTAGGGTGGTAATAGAGGTGATAATGGGGATGGCTGACACCGAAGAAATTAGGAGATCTCGACTTCTCGTACATACCCTTGATCCCAATTTTATGAACCAGCTTGCTTGCTTTATCTATCTACCCGGCTTACCTTCTTCAGCATAATAAGATCAAAATATGATCCAGTACTAGATGTTGTGGTGTCACATAGATGTACCAAATTGCAAGTT
The DNA here is from genome assembly GCA_936432065.2 of Rutpela maculata. Classification (NCBI taxonomy): domain Eukaryota; kingdom Metazoa; phylum Arthropoda; class Insecta; order Coleoptera; family Cerambycidae; genus Rutpela; species Rutpela maculata. Next base: position 35,421,566 of record OW386285.2, on the reverse strand, counting down.
AACATCATAGACGGTTTGAGAGTAATCGTACGCACAAAAAAAATTACAGAGAGATCGACAAATTTATAACCTCGACGTTTTATTACTTTCTAAGTCTATTTGAACAGAAAATAAATCAAATTTTTACCGTCGCTATACTTCCACTCCACTACACGAATGTGGCATTAAAATAGAAAACACAAGTAGTTCACACAATTTTTCCTCAAATAAAAACAAAATCTTTTGATTAACATATAACAACTTCAAAATATATTGAATCTTTTCTAAAATGTACTGATATGTTTGATAGACCTTAGGTTGGAAAGTATAATTAAATCCAAATTTTTACATTTAGTAAACGGAATTATTTTACTACTATTTTCAAGACTAAAATTGATTACGATATTTTCTATAACACGTGAATGTTCAAATAGCATAAAAATTGAGATAATATGAAATTCACTCATCTTAGCTAAATTAGACCTTATTAAATTATTAACCAACTGTGCATTACTGGGAGGGAAACTATGATAACTTGTGTGTCGTCAGCGTATAATTTCTATTTGACAAATTTTTAATTTAATATATAGATCCGAGGTGTAGTTATGAAGGAGCAAGGGGCCAGGGATAAATCCTTGCGGTATCCCTGAAATAATATTTATACTTTTTGACACACCATCATGCACAATAACTTTTGACTTTTGTCTGAAAGATGGGAAAGATGGGAAGAAGTTTAAAGAAATGTTATCAAATTCTGCATATTTTAATTTTGCACTATACCGAAGGATTTAGGAAATCTAATAACACCAACGCAGGATCTGACTATATTACCCATGAAATTATAATAAGGCTGAGGTTTGCTATGGGATTTTTTTAACACATTCAGCGCCATGGCGGGCACCGGTGTCTGATAAGGTATAGCTAGATCAGGCCATAGCGTTCACCAGTGTCCGCCATACTTATCCATTAGTATTGGTCAGCGGACACTCAAATTCGAAAAGTTCTTATCATTAATTACCGGCCATGACCCTGTATAATAGCGTATATATCATGGGTTCTTAATTAAAAAATTTGTTTAGATTCTGAAAGCTATGTACGCTATTGTGACCGCTGTGGCTTGCTGAGAATAACTTAAAATTATGTACATTCTAGGAACCAAGGCGGACACACTATTATATCAGTAAGAAACTAGATTATATAAATAAACATTTATTGCAGGTATTACAAAACAAATACAAACTTTACGAACAAAATTTCATTTTTTAGTTTTTTTAGTTTTTTTTGATAACAGAAGTATCTACTCTGTTAGTCTATTTAAAGTGCGTATTCTGCGGAATTCCAATGCATACTAAATAAGAATAACAAATGACATGTCAATCCGTATCGACAGCATAGCGCGGTGTCCGCCCATTTATTTGTGTCTGCTAAAGTGAACGCTGCGGCCTAGGAAGTTATCCAATTTTTCCATAAATGTGTCCGTTATGGCCTGGTGTGATACAAAATATGCATTTTTTTGGTACAGGGCCAGATCAGACACCGGTGTCCGCTGAGCTTGTGCCTTCCTTGTGCTGTGTGAAAATCTGAAACGTCCGGTCTGGCGGCGCCGCTATGTTGAAGTCACCCGGCATATGTTTTTTTACACCATTCCCAAGTAGCAAAGTAATTTTATAAAGGTTGTATAAACTACTATAAAATAAATTATTTATTTTGCTACTTGGGTTTTTTATCGGGTACTTTTCAATATTTGACAATTTGTGCAAGTGCCCCCCCCCCTCCTTAGGGAGCTCCTGGATCCGCCCATGCTTAGAGAGAGAGAGAGAGAAATATACTTTATTGTCCAAAGAAATAATTCTCATTGACAAAGTTTAAGTATAACACAAACAATATTTGTTTAGTCGGTTTACAAACAATATAAAACAAAAACAGAAAAAATACAAAGATACAAAAATCACGAACATACAAGTTGTATATTTTATAAACTAGTGAACTAAACACATTAAAATGTATCGTCATAGTACTCCTGTAAGTTATAATGGGGTTTATCAATTAAGAATTTTTTTACAGCCTTCCTAAATAGTTTGTCAGAAGAGATATTTTTCAATGCTACTGGGATACGATTGTAAATTTTCTTACTATTGTAAATTAGAGAATTTGTGAAGTTGGTAGATGGTATGGGTAGAGTAATGTCATTTGCTTGGCGAGTAATGCGGCGATTTTCTGTACGTTCAAAAGTATTTCGTTTTTTATGAAATGAGCACACCGTTTCGTGGATAAAAATAGATACTACAGTTAATATCTGGTGAGCAACAAATAGAGGTTTGCAAGAGTCTCTAAAACGCGCTTTGCACATATATCTTACTGCTCGTTTTTGCAAAATGAGCACCCCATTTAATAGTTGTTGGCTGCACAATCCCCAAAATGGGATACCATATCTTAGGTGTGACTCTATTAAGGAAAAGTATGCTGTTTTTGCAGTAGAATATCCCAATTCGATAGAAATTGTGCGAATAGCATAACATCCAGAGACTAATTTATTATTTAGATTCCTTATATGTTCTTGAAAATTTAATTTATTGTCGATATACAGTCCAAGAAACGTTGTATGAGTTTTATTTTCTAGAATGTGACTTCCCAGGTAAAGCTCTTCTAAGTTGCAACCGAACGCTATTACATTAGTTTTAGCAATATTAAATGTGAGAAGATTTGAATCGCACCATTCCTTTACTACAGATATATCGGAGGAGATATTCTCATGCAACTTTCTCAAGTTTTTATTATGCCACAGAATGGTGGTGTCATCGGCAAAAAGCGTAAAACTTCCCGATATATTGATAGTTGCCAAGTCATTTATATATAACAAAAAGAGAACTGGGCCGAGAACAGACCCTTGTGGAACTCCGCAGCTTATCTTGACTTTATTAGAATATTTTCCTGATGATTTTGTCATTTGGAAGCGATCCTTAAGGTAGGACTGAATCCAGGTAAATAAGGTACCTCTGAATCCGTAACACTGAAGCTTCCGCAGCAATACTTCATGATTCACACAATCGAATGCTTTCGATAAATCACAAAATACAGCCGCGGCAACTTCAGCCTCATTTCTTTTATGGTAAACCTCTTCCAAAAAAGCAAAAATAGCTTCGCTGGTGCTTTTGTTGGTTTGAAACCCAAACTGGTTACTATTAAGTATTTTATGTACAGTTAAGAAAGCTAGTATCCTTTTTTTAACTAATTTTTCGATTATTTTAGAAAGTGTACATATTAAAGAAATTGGTCAAAAATTTGAGGGTTCATCAGTACTTCCACCTTTGTAAATTGGAATGACAACGGAAGTTTTTAGGCAAGAAGGGAATGTACCGATTTCAAAGGATTGATTTATGAGGTGAACTAAAATATTTAATGTGCTATTTGGCATGTTTTCAAAAACTTTAATAGATAGATCGTCTACACCAGAGGATTTTTTATTTTTTATTTCTAAAATAATTTCTTTTAATTCTATTGTATCTGTAGGTGATAAGTATAAACTTATTGGAACATTAATATCACTAAGATAGATTAGAGGGTCATTTGGTGCCACAATATTGTTTCTTAATTTTTCTCCGATAGTACAATAGTAGTTATTAGTCAAATTATGATCTAATTTAAATTGGGGTGTAGTTTGACTATTTTTACCTCTTAGGTCATTAATGATGGCCCAGCTCTCCTTTGACACGTTAACTGCCTTGGTGAGTCTCGCCTTATAATAACATTCTTTTGCAACTCTGATTACTTTCCTGTAGGTATTTCGATATTTATTAAAGTACTCGTGAAATGATTTGTTGGATGTATGTTTTCTTATATGATGTAAGGAGCGTAAATTTTTTCCGGATGTTTTAATTCCTCTAGTAATCCATGGTTTGTTATTTTTTATTTTTATTTTCTTTAAAGGGAAGGCAATGCTGAAGGCTTCAATTATAGTTACATGAAACAAATTAAATGGCTCTGAAGACTCTAGTACGTGCTCCCAGTTTATCTCTTGACAATATTGATAAAACCTATTATAATTGGCCTTGCTATAAATCCGTCCATATTTATAAACAGTAGTTGACCTTTTCAAATCTAGATATAGAAAGCCATGAATGGCCTCATGGTCAGACAAGCCTGCTGCGACAACCGAACAAGAAACATTTTCTGTATTTAAGTTAGTGCAGAAATAATCAATTGTAGTGGCCGAGAACTGAGAAAAGCGTGTATGAGAATTTACGTGCATTGATAAATTAAAAGAGGTGAATAAATTAATTAACATCTGAGTGTTAGTTGAGGCTCCATCGTTAAAATTTATGTTGAGATCTCCTGTCAGTACAATTGATGAATTCTGTGGTAACTGAGATAATAGGCATTCTAAACTTTCTAGGAAAGCAGTCACATTTGAAGAGGGCGGTCTATAGATACATAACATATACATATTAATATTAGCACTAAATATTACAGAAAACTCAAAATGCTTTTCTACCAAGAAGTCATCATATTTCGTAACATTAGCAAAGGACAAAATATTTATAAATTTGTTATGTACAAGAATTAGTGTTCCGCCATGTATTGAATTTTTTCTATCATATCTAGAAATTAGTGAATAACCAGGAATATGTAAGGGTTCATTTTCTTTTAACCAATGTTCAGTTATTAAAACTATGCTCGGGTAACTTAAACTTTCTAGAAATACATACAGTTCGTCAGTTTTATGTCGAATAGATTGAATATTTAATATCACTAAGGATAGTCTTTCCTTGTTGACGTTGTCACTATTTCTACCACATCTAAAAAAGATTCATGTAAAGATTCAGGAGTGACGCCTACCTCTTCACTTGAATTACTTATATTAATTGTAAAATCTTATGGGTGGTCCCGTGCGTAGATTCAACAATATTAGTTTGGCGCTGAATGTGTTAAATGAAAATGACATTCTGGTTAACAAGTTTTTTCGTTAAGGTAGTTATGCAAATATTTTTTTCCAAAATTCGTTATGAAACCGGGAGCATGCTAATAGGGCGTATGTATGAAAGTGAGCTAGAGTTAGTAATTTTGGGGATGGGTAGTATTAATGCTTGCTTTTATGCAGAAGTAGCTCTGTCAATGAACGTTCAAGAAGGGGGTCTGGAGGGAAATGTCGACATCCCAATTTTCGACTTGAAGACTGTATTTGAACTAGTTAAGAGGTAAATGTACCAAAAGTCCCCGAATGTAAGAGGTGCGGCGTGTGCAGGGGGCATGAAGAAAGTCCCGGTTTTTGGTTTTTCGCACATATCTCGAACAGGTTAGCCCTAGCTAAAAAGTTGTTATGTATAAAATTGAAGCTGACAAAATTTCCCATAACAATGTAGCTATTATTTTTTTTTTGTATCTGTTATCGTTCAATAATGGCTTTTATATTTTTTCTCCTTTTTCTAACTTTATTATAACTGGACAGACATTTTTAATAATCATCGTAGAAAAAAATGTTTGTACAAAAATCCATTCATAACAGACTGAACTTAAATATTGAATAAAAAACGTCTGTGTATGTGTATATACCGGTTCTTATAAACACGATAACTTCTGTTAAACACAAAATATTTAATCAAAATTTGAAACATGTAAAAAAGTAGAATAATTCTCATTAATATCGGGCCATATGTGTAATACATGGTGATCACCAGAGGCCTGCAAACTCTCCCGTTTACGTAAAATAGATTTTATTTTAATTTTAGAGCAAAACGTTACTAAGCTTTTTGATTAAGCATACAAAAATATGAAGCTGTGCAAGATTTATAAACCACAATATACCGGGTGTCTCTTCGGTTCAAGCCAACTTTAGACAAAAGTAGATTAGCTGATATATAAATGTTAGCCTCAAATATGGAACATGGTATTTTTAATAAGATTATTACGAGACGAATGAAAGTTGCACTCAGGCGTTACCGACTATGAATATATATTTCAAAAACAAAAAGAAAATATATATAGACTGTGTACGAATCGTACCGTGTCCGTGTAAAATATGAATCAGGTATTCGCAGTCGGACACATCCAACTGCAACTTCTACTCGATTCTATTATTTCCAGTTTTATATAAATTATATTTTAATCTCGAGCAGCGCTAAATTTCCCATAATTATCGTTTTTTCTGCCGGTGCACAAAAAATTGCAGCATTAGCAAATTTGGGTGCAGGAAAGCATCGATGAAGTGCTCCTCCATTTGTCAAAAAGGCCAAGGGAATTGTCTAAATGGCATCCCCGTCCTAGAAAACGAGGTTGACAATGCCAAAAAGGTGGAACCCCTTTCCATCATATCGCTTAAAGAAATGGAAGATGAGATGGAAGAGAATATAGACGAAGAAGACGAGGAGAAGACCACCTCAGCTGACCCCAGGACCCTCCCTCAAGAAGACAGCAAAAATGATGTAATTTTTAGGTTATGATTTTTAGTCATTACATGCACTAAATGTGCCTTGACATCATTTTATTTTTTTAATTAAACTTTTTAAATTAAATTTAATTTCAATGAATGATTGCTTTTATTATATAATTCTTTCTCACCAGGTATTACGGTGGTAAGGATTCTCAAAAAACGTGAGGCAAATTAGTTTTTCAAAAATTTGCGAATTTGACGAGCGAAAACTATAACACATACGAAAAAAATTAATAGAATAGAAATTAATGGGAAATTCAGTCAGTTTTAATTTTGAATATAGCCACTTTTTGGTTAGGGCTAACCGTTTTCGAGATATGAGCGAAAAACCAAAAACCGGGACCTTCTTAGGACCGCAACTCCTACATTGAGGGACTTTTGGTATGTTTACCTACTGACAGTAAAAAATTGGGATCTCGGCATTTCCCTCTAGACCTCCTTCATTGACAGGACTAAAGGAAAAGTAGACAATTTCTAGGAATAAATTAATAATTTATTACATAACGAGCGATACACGGAAAAAAATGTTTTGAATCAAGAATATATATTTATATATACGCAAATAATTAAATTCTACATATGAAACAATATGGTTTTGTTTCAAGAAAGTTTATAACAAATAAAATTATTTACGATTAGCTTTTTATTTCTTGCCACAAAAAGCATTTGTTTCATATGAAGAATTTAATTATGAACTTAAATACCTAATGTAGAGAAACTAGTCTACGATCAGAAATTAAATCCACTTTGATAGTGATAATTAGTAAAACTAGGATAAATAAGTGTCTGTACATCGTGTGTAATTCTAGTAGCTTCATCAATAATTTGTGTTGGACCATATGCGTCAAAACTTTTGAGCAGGTTATGTAATGGAAAAAGGTAATATTTACACCAAGATGAAGACATGTTCAACTAGCGGCACTTATATTAGATATAGCATCATCTAATTGCTCAACACATCTGTTGATATTTTTTTAGCATGGCAATATATTGCACCAAGTGCAATATTCTGAGTATTGCATATTAGTGTCTCGCAAATTGCAAATAATAAAGTGTTGTCGAAATTTACGTTGTGTTTTAATAGTTGCATTAAATTTTTTTACTTCCACATCCAGTGGAAGTATAGTAACGACAAAAAAAATTTTAAAAATTTTTATTGTTCAAATATGCTTAGAATGTCATGAAACGTCGAGATGTTAAGTTTGAAAAAAAAAATTCTGTCTGTCTGTCGGTCTGTAACTTTTTTTGTGCGCACGTTTACTCTGGAACCGTTTGAGATATTGACTTGAAATTTGGTACACATATGTACTTTAACGAGATCTAGAACTAGATTATATTTTCATCTTGTTCCATCGAAGGGTTGGGGGTAAATTGGGGTAAATTTGTGGTAAACAGGTAAATCAAGCAGGTAAGAGTTTATAAAATTGGTATTTAGTATATACAAGAGAATCTAATATCTAAGGTCTCAAAAAAAATTTAGCATTACCACCCCATCCCCATGACCACCCCCACCCCATTACTAAAGGGGATGAAAAAAAAAATGTGATTTAGTGTGTGTGTACGGAACCAGAAACCTCAAAATATTTTTTTACTTTATCCACCCCTACTACCACCCCCTATCACCACCCCCACCCCACTACCGATGTGGGGTATCGTTTTATGGGTTTCTGTTAAAATTTCGAAAGACTTTAAGGGAAATAACTTCACAAGCGTAGAAAAAATAGTATGTAACACACATGTGGCAAGCCTCATTGCAAAACTCGTATGATAGGAACACTCGCTGCGCTCGTGTTCCTACTTTAATACATCGTTTTGCAATGAAGCCCTTGACACACTTGAATTACAATGTGCTATTTTATTACTTATTAAAACCGCTGCCCAAGGAATCACTACTTCCACATCCGGATTTTCTATCCAAGTCACTCACAACGAAAAAAATTTGTATGTGGAAATAATTGTTTATGGAACTTCAATAATATAATATTTGAAATCCTCTACCACAAAAACCTATAAAACGATACCCCTCATCGGTAGTGAGGTGGGGTTGGTAGTGGGGGTGGATGAAGTAAAAAAATATTTTGAGGTTTCTGGTTCTTATGCACACACTAAATCACAATTTTTTTTCATCCCCTTTAATAATGGGGTGGGAGTGGCTAATGCCAAAATTTTTTTTGAGACCTTAGCTTCTCTTGTATATACTAAATACCAATTTTATGGACTATTACCTGCTTGATTTACCTATTTACCAAAATTTACCTCAATTTACCCCCAACCCTTCGACGGAACAAGATGAAAATATAATCTAGTTCTAGATCTCGTTAAAGTACATATGTGTACCAAATTTCAAGTCAATATCTCAAACGGTTCCAGAGTAAACGTGCGCACAAAAAATAGTTACAGACCGACAGACAGACAGACATTTTTTTTTTCGCTCAAACTTAAAATCTCGACGTTTCATGACATTTTAAGCCTATTTGAACAATAAAAATTTAAAAAAAATTTTTTGTCGTTACTATACTTCCACTAGATGTGGAAGTAAAATTACCATTCCTTTCTGAACTCACTGTATTGGCTACTTAAGTATATAAATATTATTAATTTAATGAATTAATTACTGTAAATGAAGTCAAAAAAAAAAGTTGCGTCTGTGAATGTAATACTATCATATAAACAAAAAAAACTAGTATTTAACTAATATTGTTTGATGAACTTGCGAAAGTTGTAAACACTTATTCCTTGCTCTGAATTTTTTAGGTCATGAATTAATTTGTGAAGTAGTTAATAGAACAATGTGGACAACAACGATACGTTAGTTAATAAAAACTACAGCTGTTTCCGAATGTGTTGCTTTCAAGGCGAAAAAGGAAACAATATAATAGACGCCGGGTTTCCTTAAATTAACGTACGTATTGCTGTATATTCCAGGACAATCTAGTTAGTTTTCTTTTCGATGGTCCTTGACAAAATACATTCCTTTATTTTTGATAGTACGCTAACCAGGGTTGATATATTTAAAAACGTTTTTTATACCTATTTTAAACACATTTGATTTAACATGATTAAAATAAAATATGAGAATCAATTCGAGGTGAAGAGCAGTTGAAAATTGCTAAACAAGTCACTCTTTGTATTATAGTTTGAAAACAATGTAATATTTTGCAAAAAGTGTAGAACACTTTCTTTTCTCTATTTTATAATGAAAACATGAGCACCGCTGAACTTTATGTGGCTAATATAACTCGAGATATTGCTGTTCAAAATCGGGGTAAAAAAAATACAAGAAATTACAAAAAACCCCTACTTTTTACATGTTGACTTTACAAATTAAGGAAATTAAGATACAGAAATTACATTGCATAAAGAAAAAATTGCTTTGCTTCGATAGAAGTCTATTAGAGTCAGATGAATCCGTTATATGAGGTTTTCAAGTAGGGTATGAAATCGCATTTTTTTTACTTATCGGTAATTTCTCAAATTTTTAATAAAGTATTGACAAACAAGTTGATGTTATTATCTACGAATAAAAGTGATATTCTTTTACTGAAAAACATACAGGGGGACACTGTAAAAAGATAATTAATCAGAAAATGTGACAGAGGACAATAATATTTTGCATGTAGTTAACATAAGATCCAAGGAAGAAACCTATTATACTTTTAGTAACAATAAACAGAATGATCACCTTAAAAAATAATTAATTAAGAAATTATTGTAGAAAACAATATTTGTAATGTCCTTGACACTATTAACGAGTAGGAAACCTGACAGACTTTTAGTGCAAAGTATGCAATATAGTAAAAAATAACAGCCCCACAAAAAAAAAGTGGTCTGTCTGACGGACCAGACCAGTGTATCCGTATGTATTTGGACTCGCTGAAACCGCATCCGAAGTCAGAATTGTCAGATAGGCTCGTTTTTCACCCCCAACACCAAAAAAACAACCCCCAAAAAAAATGGTCTGTCCGGCGGACCAGACCAGTGTATCCTTATGTATTTGGACCTGCTGAATCCGGATTCTAAGTTGAAATTGACAGATTGGCTCGTTTTTCACCCCCAACCCCGAAGGACCCCCCCCCCCCCAAAAAAAATATCTGTCCGGCGGACCATACCAGTGTATCCTTATGTATTTAAATCCTCTGAAACCGAATCTGAAGTCAGAATTGTAAGATTGGCTCGTTTTTGACCCCCAACCCCAAAAGGCACCCCCAAAGCAAAAATAAAGTGGTCTGTTCGGCATACTATACCAGTGTATCATTTTGTATTTTGACCTACTGAATCCGAATTCGAAGTTAGAATTGACAGATTGACTCGTTTTTTGTGAAATTGTAATTTAGTGTGTGCGTGTACAGGTTCCAAAGTTCTCAAAAAAATTTTTGGCATCATTTACCCCCTCCTCCAGAAGAGACTTGGTCAGGAAATCTGGATGAGGAAGTAGTGGTTCCTTAAGCAGCGGTTTTTTAAATATAAATGAACAAGTACATTGTGGATACTGGAACAGTAATAATAACATAAAATATTAAATAATTGTGTTTTAATCAAATAATGCATTGCATTGGCGAGGTCTTTTTGGACCTAAAACTATTTTTTTATATATATTTTTTTTGAAAATATTTTTGGAAGTAAAAAAAATATTTGAAATGGAATAAACTGTTTTAAAAACCTAATAAAAGGCTGTTGGCTTAAAATTAAAAAACATATATTTTTTCCAATCCTGATTCTAACCAAATCAGTGCTGTTCAAGTACCCAAGAAAAAATACTTAAGTACAAGTACAAGTACTTTTAAAACAATTGTACTTGACGAAAGTACAATTACTTTAGGAATAGAATGTACTTAAGTACAAGTACAAGTCCATTTTAAACTACATAGTTTAAAATGGACTTTCAAGTACTTTTGAGAAGTACAAAGTACATTAAAACAGCATGTACGTTAATAATTACCGTAATATTTAATAATGGAAAAACTTTTAAGAAAAGTCAGAAACTAAACATTTATTCATATAATTATAACGTAGTATAAGAACAACAAAATATATTAAATATTCTATAAATATTAGAAACTAAACATTTCTTCATGTAATTATAACGATATAATGTAACATAAGAACAACAAAAATATTTTAAATGATCTATAAATGTTAAATAAATCATATTTTAAAAGAAAAATTTTAAAAAATCTGAAAATTTAACCCTTGGAATAGCCTAGTCAAACGACACACAATTCGCTTTCATTACTACTAATTGTTCAAAATGGCTATCTGAAAGTGCATGCCTCTTTGGTGCATTCACAATAGTGGCAAATGAAAAAAGTCTCTCCACTGGTGCGGATGACGGCAAAGGCGTATTATATTTAACAAATAACTGCTTCACCAATGGGTAATTATCTAACATATTTAAGGTTTTTCTTTTATCATCTAAGTACTGCAAAACCTCAATATTTGCTCGTTGTGTTGTACTTTTATTTGCATTTAACTGGTCCGAACTTTCATTAAAATCGAAAAATTCTGAAGTGCCATCATCCGAATCCCCACGCTCCTCATTTACTTCTGAAATTTCTTCACATGCTGAAATTATCCTTCTCTGAATTTCGGTCATAGAAACACTGACATTATCTTTCAATACTCCATACCATCTTAGCTTGAATTGAGGGCACACAACAGTACTTATTAATGAATCTTCATCTTCCAATGATAATATATTACTAAATCTTTTACGAACATTTTCTATTATAGTTGACAATAAAATTTCTCCTCCATATATAAATTTTCGCAACTTTAGTTTTTCGAGTTTATTTAACATGGAAATAAGACTTGGCAGCAAGAACCCATAAAAGATATTATCTTGCCCTTAAAAAACAAAGTAAATTATAAGTAAAAATAATTATTTCGTTTCAACCTTGAGAAATAATCAAGTTAAATAAGAATATAAATTATAACCTATTAAATGGCCAGATAGATTTAAACAATTCCCCATTATTAAACTTATAATATATTTAGCTCTTAGCTACAAGTATCTTACCTTGTAAAATGTCTAATGTTATTGCCAATGGAGCCATTACTTCACAGTATTCTTCTAGATATTTAAGCTCAGCTTCCGTAAAATACTTTAAGTCTAACTTTTCAAACAACTGAGGAAGTTTAGATTTTTCCTGAAGTATCTGACCGATGCTGTCATAAAATGAGTTCCAACGTGTCGCACCCGGTGGACTGAATGTGTGACCTATAAGATTTTTAATAACTTCAGATGATTTTGGTAGTTTAGCTTTTTTCCATAGACTATTGTCGGTTATTGTTGCTATAATTTTATTATCGGTAATTCCAAATTTGCCATGAATACGCTGTAAACTCTCAGCAATATTCTGATAATCGTGTTTGCCCTTAAACCTTTGACATGATAAAGCGTAGGACACTCTTTCGTAGTTTGGTGTAATCCAATGTGCCGTTACACCAAGAAAGCTCCGGCGTGTCGCACTCCAAATATCTGTGGTTGTACATATGTATTTTAGATTTAAAATTTTATTTCTGAGCATTTCAATGTGACTAAGATACATACTTTCAAGTCTTGTAGTTAGAGCTTTCCTGCCTATAACGTCAACACTTAAAAAGGTCTTTAAAACTTTGATGTTCCGTTATACTTATAGGGGACATTGTATTTACTACAAATCGTATAATACGATTATCAAAGTCAGTTTGAGAAACCCTGAACATCTGTTTGTTTTTCTGTTGATGTTGACGATCAGTATTTAATACTGTATTGTGTTTTCTTTTTTTGCCCCTCTTAGCCTCTATTTTATTTTGTTCATATTCATTATACTGGTTCTTGTGTACTCTTCTTAAATGTTTTATAAAATTGGTAGAAGCATCTTTTGTTCCTTTGATAATTTTCTGCTTTGTGCAAATTTGACAAGCGGCCTCAACGATATTTCCGGCTTCCCTTTCAATCTTAAAGTATCTTCCATCAAGAATACTAAACTTTGATTTAAATTCTGTATCATCCTTTTCTAACGTGGTGTTAGATTTTGTTAATTGGGAACATGATGGTTCATTTTGAGATTTTGCAGGAAGGGGAAAAAAACTGGTAATTTTTCTTTGCTTCTCAGAAATATATTCATATTCTGGATCGTCGTCAGACGACGCATGAAATGGGTCTTCTGGTGTGGAACTGCTCATTTTCAATGTAGACTGTAGATAAGTGCTAACCTAATTGAACGAAAAATATGAGTTACTTACATTGTTATTTTACTATTATGCGTATTTATAATTAATATTACTTATTAATATTGTAAGGTACAATTAATGTTTTTACACATACAACATAATCTTATCATTTACACTCAGTTTTTATCGTCCTTCTGAATTTCTAACTCAAACCACACTCATCTCATCTCCATCTCTCAAAAGAAAGCAATTTTAATCGATTATTCGGACACCTTACGCTGGCAACGCTGGTGTTAATTATAAACTGAACATTCGAAACTCAACTTTGAAACAAATAATTTTAGGAAATATATGTGTCCCCGGATACATGAAACGACTTTTGCAAAAGACAAAAAAAATTGTAGTTGAAATTTCGTTTTCTGAGGTTCAGCCCTGTTTAGTTGCAAGCTAATTTCTGACATAATTTTTTTTCGTAAAATTAAGCATGTCTTACAAATTTCAAAAAAAAAAACATTTTCTACCTACAGTAATGTACCTTTTTTATACAGATACGGCAAAATGTTTTATGAAAAGTTGTTCAGATTCAGAATCAAAAACCGCTGCCCAAAGAATCACTACTTCCACATCCCGATTTTCCATCCAAGTCTATCACAACGAAAAAAATTTGTATGTGGAAATAATTTTTTATGGAACTTTAACAATATAATATTTGAAATCGTCTGCCCCAAAAACCCATGAAACGATATCCCACATCGGTAATAGGGTGGGAGTGGTGATAGGGGGTGGTAGTAGGTGTGGATAAAATAAAAAAATATTTGTAGTTTTTGGTTCTTGCACACACACACTAAATCACAACTGTTTTCACCCCCTTTAATAATAAGGTGGGGGTGGTAATGGACGTGGCTATTGCCAAAAATTATTTTGAGATCTTATAGCTTCTCTTGTATAAGATCAAAATATAATCTAGTTCCAGATCTCGTCAAAATACATAAGTGTGCCAAATTTTAAGTCAATGTCTTAAACGGATCCAGAGTAATCGTGAGCACCAAAAAGTTGCAAGACCAACAGACAGACCAACGTGACAGACAGAATTTCTTTTTGCTCAAACTTAAAATCGTGATGTTTCATGACAATCTAAGCCTATTTTAACAATGAAAACGTTCAACATTTTTTTTGCGTTAATATACTTCCACTGAATGTGGAAGTAATACGCAGAAAATGACATGACACGAGAGAAGTAAAGCTTCTACTTCAAGAATTTTCTTCGAGAAAACCTACTACGCGTCCATGCTACTCGAGGTAACCCACTGTGCATACGTTTTACTTGAGGAGACCTACTGCGCATTCATACTACTTGAAGTAACCCACTGCGCATCCAAAATACTCGAAAAAACCTACTGCGTATCCATACTACTCGTTATAACCTACCGCGCATCTATGGTGCTCGAGGAAAGCCACTGCGCATCCATACTGCTTGAGGTAACCCACTGCGCATCTATTTGACTCAAGGAAACCCACTGCGCTTTCATAGTACTTGAGATAACCTGCTGCGCATCTATAGTACTCGAGAAAAGTCACTGCGTATCCAAAATACTCGAGTAAACCTACTGCAAATCCATACTACTCGAGGTAACCTACTGCGCATCGATGATACTCGAGGAAAGCTATTGCGCATCCATAATACTCGGGGAAACCTACTGCGCATCCATGGTACTCGAGGGAACCTACTGCGCATCTATTCTACTCGAGGTAATCTACTGCTCATCAGAGGTACTCGAGGAAAGCCACCGCACATCCATAATACTCGGGAAAACCTACTGCGCATCCATAGTACTGGAGGAAAGCCACTGCGCATCTATAATACCCCTCATCTGTCCTTAAAATATTGGTGTCAATTAGCAACCTGCTTAAATAATCTTGAAAGGCAGGCACGCTGATGTTCGCTTGTTCATAGGACTCGAATTACAATAATTACAATGCAACCTGTAGGGTGTTTATAAATCTTAAAATTCCACACCTTGATTTTCCAAGTCTCTCGCAAAGAAAAATGTTTGATACTTCACTATGTGGAAATCATTGTTTATGAAACTTTAATAACAGAATATTTGAAATCGTCTACCCCAAAAACCTATAAAACGATATCCCACATCGGTAGTGGGGGTGGAGAAAGTAAAAAATAA
The DNA here is from genome assembly GCA_936432065.2 of Rutpela maculata. Classification (NCBI taxonomy): domain Eukaryota; kingdom Metazoa; phylum Arthropoda; class Insecta; order Coleoptera; family Cerambycidae; genus Rutpela; species Rutpela maculata. Next base: position 35,405,825 of record OW386285.2, on the reverse strand, counting down.
TTTTGAGGCCTTAGGTTCTTGTATACACACTAAATTACAATTTTATTTTTTTCACCCCTTTAATAATGGGGCGGGGGTAGTAATGGGGGTGGCTAATGCCAAAAAATTTTTGAGACCTTGACTTCTTTTATATATACTAAATACCAATTTTACGGACTCTTATTGCTTGATTTACCTATTTACCCTCATTTACCCTTCAACGAAATAAGATCAAAATATAATCTAGTTCCATATCTCATTAAAATACATACGTGTACTAAATTTCAATTCAATATCTTAAACGATTCCAGACTAAACGTGCGCACAAAAAAAAGTTACAGACAGACAGACAGAAATTTTTCTGCTCAAACTTAAAATCTCGACAACAATAAAAATTTTCAAACATTTTTTTGCATTACTATATTTCCACTGGGTGTGGAAATAAAATTGAGTAAGTGTACCAAATTTCAAACTTCTCGGACAACTGTGATATTTTACAATTTTTTTTATTTTATAAATGATTTTATTTAACTCTTTAAAAAAGTTCAAATATAATGATTTTAAATTTGACACACTTACTCACTTTTAGATTCTAAAAAACGTTTCTGACATTTTGTCGTATCTATCTCTAAAGTCTTAAAAGAATAATAGAAATAATTTTAACTCTCAAAGCCTACTTTGTAAATAAAAATTCAGATCCGAATAATAACCACAAATTTTTCTAAAATATGTATTGTATTGTAATATAAAGTAGGACACAAAATTAGAAAACTTCTTTAACTTGAACTTACCTTGTGATATAGAATGACGCAAATTAAATAAATTCAATTCATTTAAACATAAACGCGATGCACTTCATGCAATGTCCACATAACAACTAACTTCGTTTTCAAATAACAAGAGGCACCAAAGAACAAAGAACAACCTTTTGCAAGTTGGAACTTGCAAATGTGAGTATTTGAACTTTGTAAAAGTACTTGTACTTGTAAAAGTACTTGTACTTCTAGAAGTACTTGTACTTGTAGGAGAATAAAAACCGCAAGTACAAAGTACAAGTACCTTCACTAAATTTAGTAAAGTACAAGTACCAAGTACTTCAGTTAATATTGTACTTAAGTACAAGTACAAGTACATGTATGAGTATTTACTTGTGCTACCAAGTACAATTTGTACTTGTACTTGCACAGCTCTGAACCAAATGCATATCATCTTTATTTTAAATAAAAGAAATTATTTGCGACACATTTCAAATTGATACATTTGTACTACATCAAATGTGCAAGCTTTATCATTAATTATTACGATGTGACGATTTATTGTAATTGGGACAAGTTATACGTGTACAACATATAAATGCACTATGTGATAAAAATTGAAATGTATCAATATCATGCACAATAATAATAAATCACAATCGAGCTTCCACAAATAGTCTGTGTTTTTAAAAGTGCTAGTTCATGCAATGGAAGGGAATTTGTACCCTTCTCTTCCACATCAATTAACCCATGGAATTTAAAATGGTTGTATTTACGAGCTGATAAAACCTTTTTTTACATTATCAAGTTTTTTGTGGCGTGTCTCTGCCAAATTAAAAATCAATTGTCAATGTAAAGTAGATCACAAAACGAATGAATTGTCGATTTAAAATATTTTGGAGAAACAAAAGTTGCTTTTGAGGAATTAGGTACACGTATTTGTGAGTTTTAAGTAATACAGTTATGTAACAAGTTCATAATTTAAGGCTTTATTGGAAGAGTTCAGTTTATCACTGAGCGAGCGTCGCAAGCAAGGTCATAAAGGGGGACAACTTCAATAAAGCGTTATTATGGAGAAGATGCATACAAAGCTTTTTGTTCAGCTGCTAAAATTAGCTCATTATAGAAAAGTCATATCATAAATTTAATATATATTCTGAGACACGAGCGAAGTGTGCTTTTTCTATTGCTTGATTCATAAGTTGTTTATTATTTATTTAAAAACTATATTTGAAAATTATATTTGAAACAAAATGAAAACTGGCAGTATTGCAGCTATTGCTATCAATATCCAGGCATTTATACGAAGAATGCGTATAGCAAATGATGCTCTGATAAGATAATTAAAATAACTTGTGAAGACAGCTTCCTGGCGTTTTTCAACAGTGATCTTTCTCGCTACAAACAGCTCATCTCCATGGAGCAAATACTCCGTGCTACCATCGGCCACAAATCCACGTGAAGGAGTTGACATTAATAAATTTCCGTGTCATTCCTTTTTGAAACGGAAATGATGAGGATATAAACCTAAAAAGTCCATTATACTGACCAAGACTGGCCAAGATAAATTTTTTATTAAAGCTAACAATAAGGAATATGTATCTAATAAAGTATGAATGTTATAATGTTTTGTTTTCAATATCTATCATAGGTATAATGTGTTAGGTTGTCAGATGTATGTAGACGTCAAGAGCTAGTTACATTATTGATAATATGAGTTGAAGATTTTAAAACGCACTTTTTTAATCAAGTTTTAAGTCGCCAAAGCCAGGACAGATCTTTCTTTTATAATAGTACCAGGTAAGATCGAAAATGTTAATCTACTTGAACTTTTCAGAGGATACAGGATACTTCGACCTACTAATACAACACACAAAAGGCTTTCTTGCTAATTAAAATAAAGACATCGGTAATGTGCCAGCTGTATGGCGGTCAAATATCTAGGTCCAGAAAATTCTTATTCATATACAGTCATTGTTTTAGGCGCACCTCGATTACCTTTTTAAAAAATGCAGGAGCCAATATGGAAGCAATAAAAAGACATGAGGTGGAGAAAAGCCATGAGAAGAACAAATGCAGGGAATTTTTCTAAAACATAAAAAACCTATCAGCAGGACAACGACTAAATCAGACTTTTAGATATCTGAAAGTATAAAACAAAAGTACGCACACTAGGATACTCGAGAAGAAGGACATGCAAAGGAAGAAGAAAAGAGCAGAATTAATACAAGAAATGGACTACTGGACCTAGGACAAATAATCTGTTCTCTTTCCATCTAAAAAAAGGTTATAATACAGTCATATCTTTTATGACAAATATGAATACAAGATTATTAGATTTATTGAAATTAATCGTAAATAACATGTTTTCTCTGTTGTAATCCTTTCGATGGTCTGAGTCCCGGTTGAAATGTGTGTACATGTGAAAAGTAGGACGTCGATGGACCTCTCGGCAATCCTTATCCTTAGTCCTTCATTTTAGCTTTGTGATCTTGTATTTCTGGTACAAAATAAACAAACAATAGTGAATATATTATAGGTATATAAAAGGTATGACAGCACGAATAAGACGTACGACCTTAAGAATATTTAAGATTGGCTGATGAGACCTTCTTCTGTTTTTGAATACATTAAAAAAACATAAGAAAAAAGATTAACTGCTAAAATTAATGGTTAAACCTAAAAGAAATACTGCACCCGAAATAGACAGAGGAGTAAACAGTGAATTAATGCGCTATGTGAGGGAAGGTTTTAGAAATTGCTTCCAGAGCGTGGATGGAAATCACACCAATAGTTACCAAATTTAACACGCCAATATAAATATCCCTCCTCAAAGTCACAAAGTAAACTCACCGCAGTGTATAAATTATTACAAAAGAATACCAGTCTGCAGCATACAGTACAAATACTATGCACAATTCCTGCTCGAAAAGCTAAAGAACACGTCTGGAAGTTACTAGACTACCATCAAATCATCAACGGACAAACCGCCAGAAACGAAGAGAAGAAGACTGAGGAGAGCTGAAAAGGATACCGGCCAACTACTGGTGAAAACAATAGGATCAAAAGAACGAGAGAAAATGTTAACATTAATAAAAGGAAAAACAATAGGAAAGAAACATTAGGAATTAAGTATCCGGTGATACGTTTAAAGAAGAAATCCAACATACCTTCTGTAGAAAGTGCTAATTCTGAACAACAATAAGCCAAAAATGGGGATATCATGTGGATAATAATAATAGGGAAGATCATGAATAAAATAAAAAAGGACCAAGCACACTGGGAATGAACGACAAGAAAGAAAAACCGAGAATCTCATGAAGAAATCATGAGAATGAGAAACGAAGGAAATAGAAGACTCAGAAGAAAAAAATTTCTAGAAGCAGAATTGAACAAAGAGGAGCGTTTGACTCTGTTCAACATGATACATTATTAGAAAAATTAGATAGATGAGGGGTAAGAGGCAACCCATATGATTAGTTTAGTGAGACTGGATAGTAACATTCCTAATCTTATAAATAACTGCAACACCAAAAAAGGTGGCTGTATGACAATTCTTGTCATAGATTTTGATAATACACTAACATTTAATAATCACTGCAACAGATTCACTAGTATTCTAAATGTTGCTAGATTAGAACATTGAAAAAAGTCTTGGATATGTCTGATCTATTATTGTTTTATTTTGAAGAAATTTATTCTAGGTTATCCTATGGTATCACCATATTATGGGGAATCCGCACTAATGCACAAAACTTTCTTGATGTAGAAAAGCGCATTATACGATGCATGGTAGAAGTACGACAAATTCATTTGTGTCGTAACCTTTTTTGACCGTATAAAATTCTCCATTTACCAAGTATACATATTCTAGAATTACTACCATATGTTTATATAAAAATCAACATAGATAAAAAAAACCGTTGCCCAAATTAATCTGTATTAATCGCGTACAACATCCCCCACCTGCTAATCTATGCGTGTACCTGCGTATGAACGAGGCACAAGATATACGCGCAGTTGTTAACATGTATTTGTACGATTGTAATGTGTGGTGTTAATATATTCGTAATAGTAATTTTCGTGTATTATTCTAACACCTTACCTTACCGTACATCGATAGTGGGGTGGGGGTGGTGATAGGGGGTGGTAGTGGGAGTGGATGAAGTAAAAAAATATTTTGAGGTTTCTGGTTCTTGTACACACACTAAATCACAATTATTTTTCATCCCCTTTAATATTGGAGTGGGGGTGGTAATGGGGGTGGCTAATGCCAAATTTTTTTTGAGACCTTAGCCTCTCTTGTATATACTAAATACTAATTTTATGGAGTCTTACCTGCTTGATTTACCCCCAACCCTTCGACGGAACAAGATTAAAATATAATCTAGTTCCAGATCTCATTAAAATACATATGTGTACCAAATTTCAAGTCAATATCTCAAAAAGTTCCAGAGTAAACGTGCGCACAAAAATAGTTAGACAGACAGACCGACAGACAGAAAATTTTTTTCGCTCAAACTTAAAATCTCGACGTTTCATGAAATTCTAAGCCTATTTGAACAATAAAAATATTTTAAACTTTTCTTTGTCGTTACTATACTTCCATACTGGATGTGGAAGTAATTAAGCCGCCTATTCTTATCATACGTCCGTTAAATGCAATTTTCACGTCCCATTCAAACATTTAAATATATTGTTAAGAGTCCACAATATCTTGATTTGAAATTTTATAACCACTTACCTTCATTATATCTACCTATTATATTTTTAAGAAGAATGTAAAAAACTACCTTTTAAGGATATGTACTTATTGTGTTCAAGAATATCTTGATAAGTGATATTAATGTTTAAGAAAATTGTCATTACAACTTATTTAAACATTTGTAAAAATTTTATATATATTTTTACCATATTTTTTTTATATACATTTTACTTCCACATCCAGTGGAAGTATAGTAACGATAAAAAACTTTTTGAAAATTTTTATTATTCAAATAGGCTTAGAATGTCAGAAAACGTCGAGATTTTAAGTTTGAGCAAAACAATTTTTTGTCTGTCTGTAACTTTTTTTTGTGCGCACGATTACTCTGGAACCGTTCAAGATATTGACATGAAATTTGGTACACGTATGTATTTTGACGAGATCTGGAACAAGATTATATATTTATTTCGTTGAAAGGTTGGGGGGTAAATTGGGGTAAATAAGTATATCAAATCGGTATTTACTATATATAAGAAAAGCTAAGGTCTTAACCCTACAATGCTCATTGTATCATATTTGAAACATTCAAAAAAATCGACAATAGGAATATAATTGACGTAGAATATTTTACCAAACACAGTGTGTATCAAATCTGCGACGTACCGGCTGATGTTTTCAAGTGCGCAAACAGCGACATCTCTTTATTCTGACCATATAACACGATTCCATATTTAGTTTGACATGTGACTCGTGAGCGTCCACGTGTGTACAAATGAGTGTTTGTTTATAAAGAGTTTCTAGTGAAATAAACTGAAGTAAAATTGTGTACTGGAATTATCAGACTTTCTGGAACAGTTCTTTTTATGGTTTTTGTAGTTCTACACATTTTTCTGCAAGGTAGGGCTCATAAATTGTTTGTCTCTTATATGATACATAGTGCATTTCTTGGTGTAATTTTTGAATGGCTGAGTGGAATAATAAAAGGCCTCTCTCAGATAATGAATTACTGGAAATAATTGAAAATTGGGATCAAAGTGAAGACGAGTATGATTTAAGTGATAATGAAGACATTAGTCACGTTGACGCTGATAATTTCGATATTGAGAATATTCCAATAATATTTGAAGACGAGGTTGCAGATACCGAAGAAGACACTGAAAATTTAGAAGAACATATTACGCAAGAGGCAAATGAAGATCAAGAGAATGAAGATTTAGTGGAAGCAGAGAATCCAAATGAATTCAAAGGTAAATTCAAGGAACTTCTATGGAAAAAGAAAAATCTTGTTTTGAATGAAGATATTTTATCCTTCAAAGGCAATTCTGCCCTACCAGCACACATCAGAGAACTTAGTACTCCTTATCAATTCTTTAAATATTTTTTTGACGACAACCTGCTAATGAAAATTGGAGAAGAATCAAATTTATTCACTATTCAAAAAAATCCTGCAAAACCCTCCAAAATTGGAACCGATGATATAAAAAAATTTATAGGGATACTAATTTACATGTCAGTCATACATTTGCCCAGCGCGCGCTACTATTGGTCAAGAAATTTAGGCATACCTCAAATAAAAGAAACAATGAGTCAACACACCTTTGATAATATACGAGCTAATATTCATTTTGCGGATAACTCTAAAATGAAGGAAAAAGATGATCCTGAGGCAGATCGTCTTTATAAATTGAGACCTATCATTGACCATCTAAATTCCAAATTTGAAAGTATTCCTTACGAACAATACTTATCTGTGGATGAGCAGCTGTGTTCAACAAAGGCTCGACACTATCTCAAACAATACCTGCCCTTAAAGCCACATAAATGGGGTTTTAAACTGTTTGTTTTAAGTGGTGTTAGTGGTTTTGCCTATAAATTTGAAATTTATAGTGGAATGGAAAATAAAAATAGGCTACCTACTGAACCAGATTTAGGAGCAAGTGCGAATGTAGTGGTTAGATTATGTAGAAACGTTCCAACAAATGAATTTTACAGAGTGTACTTCGACAATTATTATTCTTCAATTCCATTGGTAGTGTACTTAGCCACTCGAGGCATCTATTCATTAGGGACTATAAGACGTAATCGGATACCGAATTGTAAATTCCCTTCAGTAAAAGAACTACAGAAAGAGAAAAGAGATGCTTCGTATGAATACGTTGCAAATGCTAATGAGACTGATGTATCTACAGTAGTCTGGAAAGATAATAAAATTGTTACACTAACGTCAAACTTTGCTGGTGTATTACCGTTACAGGAAGTTGAGCGTTTTGACAAAAAGGCCAATAAAAAAATTTAAATTTCGTGCCCAAATGTAGTTAAAGAGTACAACCGCCATATGGGTGGGGTTGACTTTTTAGATAGTTTGATTGGAAAAAATAAAATCAAGATGAGGACAAGGAAGTGATACCTTCGAATTTTCTACCACCTTATAGATATGACTATTGCCAACAGCTGGATACTGTACAGAAAAGTTTGCAAGGCAAACCAACAAAAACACCTTACTTTGGTTCAATTTAGAATTGAGGTAGCAGACTGCTTATGCAGGGCGGGCATGCAACAAGGAAGTAAACGTGGTAGACCCTCAGCTACTGCTATGGAGCAACAAATTATGGCTAAGAAGAAGAAGGGCCCTACAGCATACATTCCACCGAAAGATGTAAGGACAGATGGATCGGACATTGGCCGCTCTATACAAGTGATAGAACACGTTGCAAAAAACCTATATAAAATGTTCTAAGTGCGGCCTACACCTTTGTTTTAATAAAGATTCCAATTGTTTTTACGAATTTCACCAATAAAATAAATGTATGAAAGTATGTACTTTTTACTTGACTTTTTATCTCCAAATACACAGTGTATCATATCTGAAACGTTCCCAAAATTCATAAAAATTAAAAAAAAATGGGGCCCCAAATTTTTTTAAAAAATTTTCCATAATTCTACGACTTAAGATCTAGATTTCCTATTTTTTGCGTCTAAAAATAAAAAATCGAGCATTATAGGGAAATAATTTTTTGGCATTAACCACCCTCACTACCACCCCCACCCCACTATTAAAGGGGGTGGAAAAATAAAATTGTGAGTTAGTGTGTGCACAAAAACCAAATGCCTCAAAATTTTTGTTTACATCATGCACCCCCACTACTACTACTCGAGTAAAATGGATGCACAGTGGGTTACCTCGAGTAGTATGGATGCGCAGTGGGTTTTCTCTAGTAAAGTGGATGCGCAGTAGATTTCCTCGTGTATTATGGTTGCGCAGTGGCTTTCCTCGAGTACTATTGATGCGCAGTAGGTTACCCCAAGTAGTATGGATGCGCAGTGGGTTTCCTCGAGTTAAATGAATGCGCAGTGGGTTATCTCGAGAAGTATGGATGTGCGGTAGGTGTACGCAAGAATTATAGATGTGCAGTAGCTTTCCTCGAGTACTATTAATGCGCAGTTTGTTTTCTCGAGTGAAATGGATGCGCGGTAGGTTTCCATGAGTACTATGGCTACGCAGTGACTTTCCTCAAGTGTTATTGATGCGCGGTAGGTTACCATAAGTAGTATGGATGCGCAGTGGGTTACCTCGACTAGTATGGGATGCACAGTAGGTTACCTCTAGTGGTATGGATGCGCAATGGGTTTTCTTGAGTAAAAATGGAGCGCGTTCGGTTACTTCGAGTAGTATGGATGCGCAGTGGATTTCCTCGAGTAAAATTGGCGCGTAGTAGGTTACTTCGAGCAGTCTGGAAGCGTTTTCTCGGATTTTTCGTTGATACTTGGATAGAAAATCTGGATGTAGAAGAAGTCATTCCTTGAGTAGCGGTTTTACTTTTATACCTAGGTATATGTGTATATTTTCATTGGATCAATAAATATTCTATTCTAAACACTCCATATCACGACATCACGTAGCAACGCTTCTCACAAAGAACCTACACTGTTTTCTTGTGCCTTGCGCAGTGTATCTTTCACTGCCGGCAACAAGCATGACCTCAGTTCAAACTTAAACGTGGGTGGTTTGGCAGAATGACTTCTGGGAGTGGCAGCAATGCCTATCGTACGTTGGTAACTTAAATCAAATCAAAGGTAATTTGTAAATGACAAAATGCATTCTCTTTGTTTAATAGCAGCAGCCGAATTGGATTTAGACATAAAGAAGTAGATTGGAAATCATGGATATTCAATACGTTTTTATACGTTCATTTTTCATCCGTTTGGTAAATACTACTAAAATAATATCCACCCTAATTTCTGTAGCGTAAAAAATTAAAAATCAATTATTGTGTAGGTGCTTTCGCTATTCAATCGGTATTTTCTGCAAAAATAAATTTAGTCAATCAATTTTTACCATTATGGATTACAATATATAATAATAAGAATTTAAACAAAGGACATAAATCGTATTCAATTTACAAATTTGCTTTGTTTGGCAGAGAATATATAACTGCTCTATGACATATTCACAAATTCCCTTCTCTTCCACATCAGTTAACATAAATAAAGCAAAAAAGGCTTAGCTTCACTGAGTTCTGGTGTGCCTGATAAAATCAATTTTTCAATTAGCACGTTTCTCGTATCAATTTCCAATTGAAAAATCAATTAGTAATGTAGGTCGAGCAGATAATAAAGCAGGTATCAGTAGCAGGTTTAACAATTAGAACTGCATAATCATTAATCAAAGTATTGATGGTACTAGCCTGTGTCTGTTTGAGAATATGCGGCTAAAATGCTATGTATATCGTGGTAATAATAAAGCAAACATCTATCAATAATATTTAAATATGTAGTGACGGTTCTTGAAAGGGTATTTATATAGGTAATTTCATTTTGGTGATTGTGAAAAAATATTGGATGTTTCAAATGAACGTTTGATTCTGGGAAATCCTTACGATCTAGATAAATAGTTGTTGCTTGGTGTAATTAGGGATTGCATTACCGGTTAACCGGTTAACCGGTTAACCGGTAAACAGGACAAAAAACACATGACGATAATTACCGGTTATTTTAATTTTTCACCGGTTATTTCGGTAAATTCTGAACATACGATATGTCACGTATTCAACGTTTCTATTTATGCCAGTGACTAGTTTTCACTAAATATAGAGTGACTGTCCCAACACTGAGCACTTTTGGCAATAAATAAATAATATTATAAAAAGTAAAACCTAAATCTAAGATTATAAAAAGGTTATAAAAAAATATTAATACGTATAAATCTAAAATTTCAAGAAAAAATAATAATAATTTTATTTGTTAATATTCAGTAATGAATTGTAATAATCTAACAAATGTTATATTTTATAATAATAATAACAATAATAACAACAGCAGCACTCAGACATGCGAGCAGACAAGGGGAACGGGCAGACCTCGCGAAGCGAAGCAAAAAGGTTAAAAGTAAATAAAATTATATCGGAAAAATAAAACCGCTGCCCAAGGAATCACTACTTCCACATCCAGATTCTCTATCCAAGTCGCTCACAACGAAAAAACTTTGTATATGAAAATAATTGTTTATGGAACTTTAATAATATAATATTTGAAATCCTCTACCCCAAAAACCCATAAAACGATACCCCACATCGGTAGTGGAGTGGGGATGGTGATAGGGGGTGGTAGTGGGGGGTGGATGAAGTAAAAAAATATTTTGAGGTTTCTGGTTCCTGTACATGCACTAAATCACATTTTTTTTTCATCACCTTTAATAAGGAGGTGGGGGTGGTAATGGGGGTGGCTAATGCCAAAAATTTTTTTGAGACCTCAGCTTCTCTTGTATATACTAAATACCAATTTCATGGCCTCTTACCTGCTTGATTTATCCATTTACCCCAAATTTACCCCAATTTACCCCCCAACCCTTCGACAGAACAAGATGAAAATATAATCTAGTTCTAGATCTCGTTAAAGTACATATGTGTACCAAATTTCAAGTCAATATCTCAAACGGTTCCAGAGTAAACGTGCGCACAAAAAAAAGTTACAGACAGACAGACCGACAGACAGACAGAAATTTTTTTTTCGCTCAAACTTAAAATCTCGACGTTTCATGACATTTTAAGCCTATTTGGACAATAAAAATTTTAAAAAATTTTTTTGTTACTATACTTCCACTGGATGTGGAAGTAAAAAGAAATATACGCGCATCCACAACGCAGCATCAAGTCTCCTGCTTCTGATCAGCCAAAATGTAATTTTTGACAACTTTAATAAACATTTTTTTTTATTTATATTGTTTATATTCATTTGGCAGTTCATTCCAAATATGAGATGCAAAATACGTACATGATCTTTGAAAAATCGCAGTTTCATGCTGAGGCACCAAAAAATTTTGTATGTATCTTGTATTATGCAAGTGATCTGGTGAAATTAACTTATTTCTTAAGTACTGAGGTTCGTCATTATGAATTATTCGCCAAATAAGTGTGAGCATGTGTAAACGTCTGCGGTTTTCCATGTTTAATATGCTATGTTTATTTAGATGTGGTGATTTATGTTGTCTATATGGGATACTGTAAATATAACGCATACATGAATTTTGAAGTTTTTGAATTTTCTTTTTTGCTGTCGCCGATAATAACTTTCCATATACAACATCACCATAATCAACTAAAGATAATACGAGTGAATCACAAAATTTTGATTTACACTCTCTAGATATGTCTTTCGCAAAACTGTATAATTTTTTCATTCGACTGTAAGCGAATTTCAATTTGGAAAAAATATGTTTCTCAAAGCCTAATTATATTAATTATACGTATATAAAAATTATTTTTGTTAAATTTAGATAATTTTGTACATGACAAAAGACAATTGTCATTTTCGCCACAATAATCATTCATTTTAAAAATTACCGGTAAATACCGGTTAACCGGTTATTTACATTTTTATTTACCGATTTACCGGTTATTAAAACTTCCGGTAAATTGCAATCCCTAGGTGTAATAGTCCATTCTCATATTGGCATTCGCTTGGATGCTCTGCCAATTTTAAAAAACCTCCGGAGCACGAAAGTACTGCCCTAATATAACAATTTTTTCGAGGTTGGCATTCTGGAAAATTGTTACAAAAAAACATATGGCGGATCAAAGATGGCGGCGCACGACTTTCTCTCTCCGTTATTTCTTAACGGATTTTAAAAAACAAAAAAAGCAAGTACTTTTATAAAAAAAAAAAATAGTACTGTCATATAAGGTCATGATATTTTGTAGATTTCTTAGATAAATGAAAATATCGGAATTAATTTATTAAGTTATTTACTTTTAGCGGAAAATCCATTATAGTACATGAAAAACTCTTCAAATATAAGTTGTAAAGAATTTAATGCTGATTTTAAATATGTCCTCACTTTTGCTTTTACTTTAAATAATAATAGTTTTAAACATCAAAAACCTTGCGCTTGTCACTTTGCGATCGAAAGAACCTACCACAGTTCAGTAGCTGTTATGGACACTAACAATTTAAAAACAGAAGTTCTCAACGTTTCAAGAGAGGTACTTATTAAATATGCTTGAAAAGTTTTCCTTAGTTTGGTGACGAATCATTTCTTAAAAAAAAAAGTAAACATTATTAATAGATATTAAATACAGATAAAAACAATACTTTATGAATATAAAATTTTTAGCAATGTCGTATATGAAAGTTCTTGCAGCTGACAGCCAGACCGAAATTTTTTACTAGTCTTCTGAAAGAATTATACTCTTACTTAAGCTTAAGTTCCGTATCGTCGTCTTCATTTATTTCAGATATGGGCATTGGTTCAATATTGGAACATTCAAATTCTGTACATGCACAAGCTTCGGTACAACATAAACAAATTTTATTGCAACTGCAACTTTTGCTGACGCATCCCTTTTTAAAGCCACATTTTATTAAAAACAATAGGCTTTCAGGAGCAGGTGGCTTTGTGATTGGAACTGCCGCATATAAACTTCCTTCCATTTTTTTCCATCCACATAGGTCTGGATTGACAAGTTTCTGAATATTGGTATGACTTAACTTCCATACCCTCGCTATAAAATTTGCCCTATATAAGAAACCCAACATTACTAAATAACGCAGTATTCGATTACATTATAGTTATTAAGGTACCAAGGGTGTTATAAGGATAATAACGCACCGAGGTCGGCATTGTACAATCCCGAGGGCCTCTGGCCCGAGGGAATGTACGTCGACCGAGGGCGTCATTATCCTATAACACCCGTGGTGCCTTCAACGTTTAATGTCCTGTTATTTAATTCGAATTTTTTTTTTGACATTTACGATTTATTAATTTGACATCTATTATGTTCAGAACGATTTGATTTAAAAGAGAGTAAAAACCAAAATTGTTTGTAAACGCCGCCGTTGCATAGCAACGCATTTTGTTTGTCAATAACGTTATTATAATTTGCTTGTTTTTGGTTGTATTATAATTTTATAATGCCCTAGGGCATTATAGTTATTCATAACGCCCTAGGGCGTTATTTTTCATTTAACGTATCTCAAAATAGGGTGGTTATTGTAAAATAACAGACTTGTAGGACATTCATATATTTACCTAAGATTATGCTGTTCAAGAGCACTAAGCGTAAGTGGCAAATTCTCTCCTTGCTGTCCTTTTATAGAATATAATTTCCATCGTAATTCCTTGACAGAAGTAATCGTTGTAGATTTGTAAAGCATACAAACGAATCTTTCAAAGTCCCTATTCATTTGATCATTTGGAGTTTCCTCCGAACCCAGTAAAGAAAACGATTTTAAAATACTGTCATCTTCATTTAAGCCTAAATATATCCTAAAACACATTTCTTTGCTTTTCCTGAAAAATTTTCCGATTATATCGGTTCCAGTAAATGCATGGAATCCAAAGATAGCTTCTGTAATACCCGGACCTAAAGTAGCGGTGATATGTTTCAGCCAAATCGTTCTTCTTGTTTTTCCACGTTCTGTTAATATATTTGTTTCTTGATGCAACACTATAATAATTTAACAAAATAATAAGAACGTCTGTATCGGAACTGTCTGTAGCTAAACTGAAGACTTCGAATATGTTTTATTTCCATATGAAATGACTACATTTTCAATATTTTTGTTTGAATTGAAATTATGTACCATAATTTTTTGACCAAGATATTTCGTTAACTTATCTTTTGTTTTAATACTCGATAAGAAATCTTTGAGACTTACGTTTTTGATCAATGTATTATCAGTTATTCTGTAATATGTGTTTTTTCCTCTAGATCTTTTTTCTCCCATTTGGTTTTTTAATGAATTTTCTTTATAAACATCGAACACAATATAAATATTGTTATAAGCAGAATACTCATTTTCTACTTTTTTTAAAAACGCTTGTGCAAAATCTTTACAAAATTTTATCTCATGTGCTTTGTTCATGGATTGAACCAGTGCCATGCTATCAATCAAAATAAAACTTTTCTTTTTGTAATCAATGGGGTTTTCAATGCTAGATTCGGGATCTTTAAATCGTTTAGCCTTTTCTTCTAATTTCGATACTATTTTTGATTTGTCAGTTGCTAACAACAAACTTCCATCGGCAGCAAATAGAGATCGTAGTATAGTTCCAAATTCATATTCACCAATGCAATCTCTTAAATTAATATCACTTCTTGATCTTAACACTATAATCAGACGATGCAATAAATCCCTTTCCTCTGTTATTTTAATAGTTTTATCATGATGTCTGCTGGTTGTTTGCATATTAGCACTTTTGAAAGTTGAAATGTTATTTCTTTTTATAGGATTCCAAAGAGCCGTATTTCCCTCCCTGATTCGATCTTTTACAAAGTCATTATACATTTTTTGTCCCAATTCATCCCTATGCAAAATATCGTAGGTAATTTTCGAATCAATGACTCTACGGGTTAGAAGATTGCATAATTCATAGTCTTCCTGGAAAACATTGGGAATATGTAAAGAAATTATTTCTTTCAAAGACAAACTATTTTGTTCAATTCGGCTATGTAATTGATGATGCTTTTGAACTTCTGACGTTGGATTATTTCCAAGTTGATCTTCAAAACTTGTACACAACTGACTAAGCTCCGGAGCAATAACAAAGAAGCGATCAAGTGCTGAGTGTTTTTGAGTTATTCCTACTATCCCTCCAGCTATTTTTAATTTTTTGTTTTCATGTTCAATAGCATGGTCTGGTCCTATTGATGTAAATGGAATTTTGGATTTGCTTCAGCATGCCTCTGGTTTTTTACAATTTGCTCAAAACCGGCCTAACTGGATGAAAAGTCACAAGAGCAAAAAAAGTTTCTAAATTTAATAAATAAATAAAATTTTTAATATGACATTGGACACATCTTGCATACCAGTACGAACTTGCTCTAATGAGCATATAGCCCATCAAAATATAGAGCCGGATCCACAATTTGATCATCGTACGTCAATCTGCTGGAAGGTTATTAGGAGAAAACTGGTTGCCAGACTGTAATTCGGTGAGGAGGCGCGGTAGGAAAAAATTTTATTACGAAAATCTTCATCTCTAGGGCACCCCAGCCTATAATTGAATTTAGTGTACTTTCTTTTGAATCACCCTGTATTTTTCGTTATGGCAATCATATTATTTTATGAAATAAAGTATTGTCCATGTAGCCATGTAGCTAGTATAAAATTAATGTCGAACATAAAAATGCTCTCCAGGAATGACTTAGTTATAGACCAGACTTTTCGTGATGAGTATATTAAATAACTTGCCGTAATAACTGTTGTAGTTATAAATAAATTAAACTTCCTAAATAGCTGATATACCTTCTATGATATCTTAACAATCTAAAAGTAGAAACTACTACTTTTTCAAAGAAAGCGTAGGTTTCCCTTCGTGATGTATCAAATGTATTTATATTCACCATTCTATTTTATAATACGTGAACTTTATCCAAACGAATTTCATGCTAGAAAATGCTCAATCAAAGCGTCATATGAAATAAATTATATCGAATGTAATCATAATGCACTATACTCACAGCAGTTTACTATTTGATAATGGTGGTAATATTTTAGGATTAGTCCTTTCGTGAGCGATAAAGCTTTTCCCGTACTTAAAACTGCGTTTAAAATAATGCTAATTATGCAAAGATTGAGGGATAATCCGCGCAGGCAATACCAACTTTCTGTTTGCTTAGAAATTTATAAAAATAGAAGTAACAAATATTTATTTGGGTAGGATTAAGTCAATATTTTGAGTTTTTACTTACAGAAGAACACAGAAACTTTATTTTCATATTAACATATACGATATGGCCTCGGCAGGCCCGGACTGGAAACCATTTTTACCGGGCAACTTCTTGGACCGGCTTCAGCTACCGGCTCTACATTTTTTTCAAATATAACGAGTACAAAAACAACATAACTTTTATATTTATATATTTTGTATGATTAATTGTAAAAATATAAAATAAAAATATATTTATTCATTAGCCAATAGAGCAAGGCTATAAAATACATAATAAAAAATAATAACATAAAGTAACAAATAACTTTGGAAAATCATCACTTATGGAAGTCAAATATAAGAAAGATTTTTTCTTAAAACCTGAGATATTGTCGCTACGCCCTTAATAATATCGACAGATATTTTTTATTATTATCGTTTAGAAAAATATTGTTTTATTGTTTAGAAAAATACAAATTCTTGTTGACAAAGTTTAAGAAACATGACAAATAAATAAATAAATAATAAGTGATATACAAATTGTATATGGCAAGCAGAATATAATTATAAATATATGTTCATATATATTATAGCATTATCTTGATGATAATATAATTTAAGTTATTAACCTTTGCGGCATATTTATGAAATTACCTAAACTCTCTAAGGAGCTTGTGTGTGATTTTCACAAATAAAGCAGCAATGTAACTGGATTATAGTATTTGTGGAAAAATTTATATACATAGTAAGAATTGGATAAATACCTACTTTTAAAATTTATTTTAATTACTACATAATAGTGTGAGAAGGATACTATATCCCTGTTTTAGTAGTAAGTGGGATAAGTTTATAAATATTAACATAGTTGTAATTATTATAAATATTAAACATTATATTACTGGAAAATTACTTTGATTTGTCTGTAGTTTTCATTTAAAAATAGTTTAAGTTTTTTTTTAATTCATGCTTGTTTTTTATACTTTTTAATTTTTAAAGTTTGGGTCCATAATAGAAAATAAATCGCTGAGTATGCATCTTCCGGTATAATGGCACTTGTGTAGAAAGGTTTGTATTCCAGCGGGTTCCACAGTTATGGTTTACCATATTTGGTGGTGATTTAAACATGTGCAGTAGACACTCATAAGCATACAATTTTTTTCAGTAAACATACCTATTTCATTATACAATTTTGTGGGATAGTGTTTTTCTTTATTAAATTTTATTTTTAGTAAGAAATTCTGGACAATTTCTAAATGCTTTAATGAGTTGTTAAAGAGTCCACCCCAGACTGTAATACCATGCCTTATATTAGATTCAGCCAAAGCATTCTACGTAATGATTAGGTTATTTCTGTTAAGAATATCTCTTAGTTGGTAGAATTTGTATTTAAGGCATCTTAGCCTCTTTACAAGATATTCCACATGTACATTCCGTCTCAGGTGATGATCCGCCATTAGACCAAGGTATTTTAAATTATTAACTTTGTTTATGTATGGACAGTCACACATTTCCCCATTTTTATCTTTTGTTGGTTGGTCATCAGCTGATATGGTGAATGTTAAAAGTTTTGTTTTACTCGTGTTGAGGCTCAGAAGGCATACATTTAACCATATATCGTTTTTAAAGGGGCTTCTGCATTAGTATATACTTCAGTCCAGGTTTTGCCTTGAAATACAAGAGCTGTGTCATCAACGTATGCCACAATATTATCTTCTGGATTCATAATTTCTGTTATATTGTTAATATATATTAAAAATGATATAGGGCCTAATACTGTGCCCTGGGGAACACCAGTTGTAATTATTAACGGGTCACTCAATGTTTCATTTATTCCTACTTTTTGTTGCATGTTCGTCAAGTAACTTTTAAATATATCCAAGGCAGAACCCTCAACACCGCCTTTTTATTAATATTACCTGATGTGTCGAATGCTTTGGCTAAATCCAAAAATACATTTTTTATTATCATTTAAACCTCTAATAATGTTTCCTATTAGCTCCATAGTTGCGTTTTCCACACTCCTATTTTGTCTAAATCCAAACTACTTGTTTGATATTATTTTATTTTTCTCTAGAAAATCATTTAATTTTGGTTTTAGGCACTTTTCAAAGATTTTTGAGAAACTATTAATAAGATAGAATGGCAGATAATTTATTAAACACTTGTTATTGCCTGCATTGTACACAGGCGTAACTATCGACTCTTTCCGGGCTATAGGGATGCGTGAACTGGTAAATGAAAAATTTATTATATGACATAATTGTTTAGCGATATGACGATGATATTTTTTAATAAAATCAGCAGGCAATCCATCTGGACCCGGTGCAGAATTGTTTTTTAATGACGCTATATGAATAATTTCATTTTCTGTTACAGGTCTTAAATACAGTGAATTTCCTATATCTGGTTTACCTAATCCAGTATTTGGAATATTTACTTTTATGTCCTTTACCATGCTTTTCCAATATTTATAAAAAAATTATTCAAAAACTATCAATTTGTTATCAGTTACTGCTTTGTTACTGGAATCCAACACGTCGCTTATTTTAGTTCTATGTTTTTTTAACATAAATGCTTCCATCTTTTCTTGGAAATAAAAATGTATTCGCAATAGGCATAGCCTGACTACAACTTTCATTGGATTATTAAAGATATCTTAAGGTAAAATTGATATACCATCTGACCTATTAAGCCAAAAAGAAGCTATCGTGCTTAGAGAAAAACGGTTCACAAACATACTGTAATATGTTGCAACCCCTTAAGATTTAAGGTTATGTTAGTTGCACTGAAAAGTAGGCACAGAATTCAGTAGTTCGGATGTCTGAATGTGGAAAGAACTTACTAGAAGGTCTAGAGTGATGACATATCTGTTCTGGAACTGTCTAGAGTATGGTGACGTCATCAGAGAAGCATCTAGATCTGTCATCTTTAGATATATAAGGCATGGAGTAAACCAAAAGGAGAGAAGTTAGTGCAGTACTAATTGTCAGTTGAAATGGACAGAGAGTAAACACAGTGATAAAGTTAAGTTCAGTTTAGATAGCAAGAGTAGTAAGATCAGAAGAGAGTAAAGTGATCAAGTAGTACACAGTGTGTTATTAGCCAAGTAGTTATTGTTGTAATAAAGTAAGTTAATAAATTAGTGTTTAGTGTTACCCGGTTGTTATAATTTCCGAATCCACGATACAGAGTGTTTACAAAAAGGATGCAAGCACGTCACAATTGGTGTCAGAAGCGGAATTATAACAGAAGATTTCTGGACTGTTCGAGAAGGTTTCTACAGTGTTCTTCTCGGGAATTAGTGGTGACACGGAGGATTAACTTACGGGACATTGTTTAAGGACTATTTTTGGACTCAAAACTGTGAAAAAGTGCGTTTTCGGGAAAGTGACAGAGACACTGAAAAATACTCATTTGTGCAAGTGCGTGAAAAATATTAGAACTTTTCTATTTGGACATTAGTGGAGATTATTAAATTCTCTAAACTGGATAGTGACAAAAGACTGGATAAGACTTTTTCGTGCTGTTTTGAGATTTTTCTGGAAAGTTCCATTGACGTGATAGTTTTATTTTGCAAAAAGCATGGCAGCTGAGAAACAAATACAGGACCTATTTGCGGAGTTAATGAAGACGATGGCCCAGCAACGTCAAGAGGAGAAAGAAGAGTATGAAAGAAAACGACAAGAAGAAGAAAAGCGTCGTCAAAAAGAAAAAGAAGAATATGAAAGAAAACGACAAGAGGAAGAAAAGCGGCGTCAAGAAGAAAAAGAAGAGTATGAAAGAAAACGACAAAAAGAAAAAGAAGAGTATGAAAGAAAACGACAAGAGGAAGAAAAGCGGCGTCAAGAAGAAAGAGAAGAGCAAGAAAGAAGACGACAAGAGGAAAAAAAGCGTCGTCAAGAAGAGCAAGAAAAAAGACGACAAGAGGAAGAGAAGCTTCGTCAAAAAGAAAAAGAAGAACAAGTGAGAAGACATCAAGAAGAAAAAGAAGAGAAAGAACGACAAGAAAGACAACGTCAAGAGGAAGAGAAGCGGCGTCGAGAAGAAAAAGAACAAGAAAGAAGACGGCAAGAAGAAGAAAAGCGTCGTCAAAAAGAAAAAGAAGAACAAGAAAGAAGACGTCAAAAAGAAAAAGAAGAACAAGAAAGAAGACGTCAAAAAGAAAAAGAAGAGCAAGAAAGAAGACGTCAAAAAGAAAAAGAACAGCAAGAAAGAAGACGTCAAGAGGAGAAAGAGGAACAAGAAAGACGCCAGGAAGAACTGAGTAAAATCCTGAACAAACAAATGAAAATCCAACATGATGCTATGAATTCAATCATTAATAAAATCAAGGAGGATATAAAGGCTGAAGTCAGTCAAATCAAAAGAAAGATGAGTGAGGTCGAAGGAGAAGTAGAGCGACTTAAGCGACAATTGGTTGAGAAAGGAGGCCAGCTAGTAACATTGTCAGGCCCTCGGTTAAAACCTCCCTCCTTTGACGGCCTAAGCTCATGGACAACCTACAAGAGACAATTTGAGGCGGCTGCAAGTGCAAATAACTGGGATAACGAGGAAAAGGCTATGGCATTAGTTCTGGTGCTAAGGGGCCAAGCCTCAGAGTTGCTTCAGACCATCCCGGTGGAGAAACAAAGAGACTTCAAAATTTTAGAAGCTGCATTGGACTTGAGATATGGCGACCAACATCTCGCCCAAGTATACCAGGCCCAGCTAAAATCACGGACACAAAAGGCTGGAGAAAGTTTACAAGAATTCGAGGCTGCCATAGAGAGACTGGCACACCTGGCATATCCGAGTGCTCCAAGAGAATTCCAAGAACAATTAGCCGTCGGGGCCTTCTTAGATGGCATAAGGGACGAGAAAGTCAGGCGAGTTCTTAGGTTAACGAGACATCAAAGTATTGGCGAGGCTCTGGTGCGTGCCCTCGAAGTAGAAGCTGCCTTTAAAGACACCCCGCGGTCAGAAGTGCATGCTGTGACAGTAGAAAAAACACATTCAGACAAGAAGAACTCTGACATGGACATGCATGAAATGCTAAGTAAAGTATTGGCCAAATTGGATTCCCTGGGGAGACAAGACAAACAACAAGGTGAAGCGAAACCAAACAGGCGTATCCGATGCTATCAATGCGGCAAATTAGGGCATATTAAGAGAGATTGTCGACAGTGGAGCCCTGAGACAGTGAAGGCCACTGGGGCGGTGCTGGCTGAAGAAAAAAATGCGCCCAGAGAAATAAAGGTTTGCCAGCTTCGAAGAATCTCGAGTAGTCTACCATTACCAGGACGTGTAAATGGAAGTAAAGAAATTCCAGAGAATTCGACAAAGGAAGTTTTAAGACAAGAGCAACTGGACGATACAGAAATTGGACCTATATTGCGAGCAAAGGAAAAAGGAACCCGACCAGACTGGAAGGATGTTTCAAACCTAGGAGTAGGAGTGAAGGCTTTGTGGTCGCAAAGGGATTCACTGAGAGTCTTAGATGGGCTGTTGAGGAGAGCATGGGAAAGCCCGGATGGGATGCAGGTTGCCATGCGTCTAGTGATTCCCAGGTGTTGTGTAGCAGAAGTACTCCAGGAAGCACAGAGTGAAACGTCCGGCGAACACTTCGGCGTAAATAAGACATTGAGTAAAGTACGAGAACGATTCTATTGGGTCAATAGTCGCCAGGATGTGGAAGCTTGGTGTCGCAAATGCAAGAATTGTGCTGCCAATGGGAAACCACTTTCCGGAAGCGACCATGCGAATGAAAGTCGAGAAGAGCCGAAGAATGACCAAGAGCAGATGACCAAGGCTGGTAACCGAATGAAGGCTCTTTATGATCGGAATGCCAGTACAGGAGGATTCAAGGTGGGAGATCGGGTCTGGCTGTACAACCCACAGCGGAAAGAATGGAAGTCCCCGAAGCTTCAACCACCTTGGGAAGGACCGTATTTAGTCATCACCCGAATTAATGATGTCATCTATCGGATTCAACGAACCAAAAAGTCCAAGATGAAGATCGTACATTTGGATAGACTGGCGAAAGAAGTTGAATTGCCTGACCGGGACGTTCAGGCTTAAGGAGGGGGCAGTGTAATATGTTGCAACCCCTTAAGATTTAAGGTTATGTTAGTTGCACTGAAAAGTAGGCACAGAATTCAGTAGTTCGGATGTCTGAATGTGGAAAGAACTTACTAGAAGGTCTAGAGTGATGACATATCTGTTCTGGAACTGTCTAGAGTATGGTGACGTCATCAGAGAAGCTTCTAGATCTGTCATGTCATGTCAGGTATATAAGGCATGGAGTAAACCAAAAGGAGAGAAGTTAGTGCAGTACTAATTGTCAGTTGAAATGGACAGAGAGTAAACACAGTGATAAAGTTAAGTTCAGTTTAGATAGCAAGAGTAGTAAGATCAGAAGAGAGTAAAGTGATCAAGTAGTTATTGTTGTAATTAAGTAAGTTAATAAATTAGTGTTTAGTGTTACCCGGTTGTTATAATTTCCGCAATCCACGATACAGGGTGTTTACAAAAAGGATGTAAGCACGTCACAATACATACATACAAACACACAGACTTATTTCTTCGATATTTGAGTTCAGCCCGCTATGAAACTGATTTCTGTACGATCATTTTTTTTAAGATGAAAATTTTTTAAAAAATTTTCGGTTATAATATACCTATCTGATTACCAAATACTGCTCGTTTTTACTTTTTGTATGTAAGCAATAATAGACTAAATATCCTGCGGGACGACACTGTATCATGCCGAAGGTCTCCTTACCACCTATTAAGTGTTTTTTGCCTAACAGTCTAACAAGATATCAAACTAATACTTTACTAATACTTTCATACCTACGTTCCATTTGGTTGACTGTATGACTAAAGACAATAAAAATGAATCTCATATAAGCGGCATAACCGTAATAATCTTAAATGTAGGTCCGTGGTAGACTGTAAGTAGTCAACGACGGTGCCGCTTCAGGTACATTTATCTGCTATTTCCTTTTATTAAAATTCCGCTCATTTTTTGTCTGTCCACACTTTGTGATCAGGCTATAAAATGTGCTACTCTCGAATACATATTTCATGTCGCCGGCAAACATTACGATTGAATTCTTCTATATTGTATTATTAAACTTAGGTCAAGCCTTTC
Source organism: Rutpela maculata (assembly GCA_936432065.2). Taxonomy (NCBI): domain Eukaryota; kingdom Metazoa; phylum Arthropoda; class Insecta; order Coleoptera; family Cerambycidae; genus Rutpela; species Rutpela maculata. Next base: position 35,382,108 of record OW386285.2, on the reverse strand, counting down.
ATTATTTACCGAACCAATTTCAAAGAATACAAGCAATTAACCCTTTAATTTATATAAACATTTCGAGATAATGAATTTTCTGTCTGTTACAGATGGAAAGCAATAATTTCAATTTCCTGTTTCAGAACTTTTTATTGCATTTAACAGTTTATAAAATAACTTTACTAATTCCACTTCTATCCAACTTTGCTATTTTGTTTTTATTGTGAAAGCGATCGGAATTAATCATGGGGAATATCTAGGCGCTAGCCCATAAATTTCAAATGAAAGTTAAACAAAACTGGCATATCGATGTTTTTAATGTGAATTTAAATTCGAGCTGAACGATGGCAACAAAGAGCATTATTATGCTTACAAGTTTGTATTAGGTGAATAAACTGAGCAAACAAAATATGAAATCGATTTTACTCATATTTCCTCCTCGCATAATGCAGTTAAAAAACCTTGAAACTTTTAAATTATATAATTTTTTAAGAAAAATGGAATTGATATTCATTACTAATAATTTTAAGCCGTTTATCTTCTATATATATTACGTTATTCTCTATATAGGTAGTTGGGAAGTAATTGAATTTATACAGCGTCATAAATAAATGTCCGGAAAATATAGCAATGCCAATTTATTCAAGAGAATTATATCCATAAGTAGGTTACATTTTACGTTCCTTTTTCTCTGAATGTACTCTTGTAAACGTAGTTCTATGACTGTATTCATTTCTGACAAATTTGTGCATTTTGTCAAAGCGTTCGGAGCTAAGTAAAATTAAATAAATAAGCAGGAAAACAGCAATGACACTAAAAGCCTGAGGAAACAAATTTGTTGTTGAAATAAATCACATGAAACAATTTCTTAGTTCAACGCACAATGATGTAGCTCAGTTTATATCCGGATTTATCTAATTAAATATTGTTGTGTTTTGTTCTATGCACCTGATTTCTTTATACCCACTGACAGTGATGTGTCACGTCTTGTTGAATTCGTATACACATTCGGAAAATGTTGGATTTGGGTGGCACGCATAGTTTCAACGGCCTGACAGACCCGCCTACAATAAAGGCGTGTACCAGTGCTCTAGTAGAGGGAGCAAATAATGACGCGCTATCAAGAAAACACGTACATACATCATTATTGCTATTAAAAATTTCAGTACCATTTATTCAAAGGAAGGATGTAGTTGGCTCTGTTCAGTATAGGTAATATTATTACGTGCTTTAATAACTGAAATTATTTAACCCGTTTTACTTTCAAAACGAGTCAAATAATTCTTTACATTGCAAGTGGAAGACGGAAACAAATTGAAATTCCGCAAGCAGAGTTGCCCACGCACATGTGGTGGGGAAAGCAGGTGGCATCAGAAGGATGTGTTATACGATAAAAAAGAATAGCCTAGTTGCTTCGCTCTCGCTTGCTCTCATTGCCGACCCAAATGAAAAATTTTCTGACTCTGTATATACATTTATAGAAGCCAGTTTCCAGGATGATACAAATGAGCTTCAGGCTGTTCACAGTTTCCACCAAGCTTATTCTTGGCGTGTGTTGTAAAAATATTGAATGATTTTTGAGTACTGTAGTGTATTCATTTACATATAATATTGGTTATATAATAACAACAAAAATATTATTAAAAATTATATATTTTGAATTTCAATACAAACCTTTGAAACCTCAAGTTTATGTTTATATTATACCTTATATTGCTATAATTGGTGACCCCGACTTTTGAACGCACAACCTTTGAAAATGAAGAATGGTTAATGCCAGGATTCGATCGGAACTTCAACCTTACGTCAAATATTCATACTCGATAGATGAAACTGGCAGAATGACAAGATTTCAGAACCATAGATGCCCCTTAGATTCCATCCCCCTCTACAACCCGACAGCCTGCATTACCTCAAGATTATGATCCGAAGACAGTGCATTTTTATTAATCTTGTACATATGTAGGTGAGTTCTCTGCTTATATAACTCCCTGCACTATAGAGCCATCTTATCAAGGTATCAATATATCAATTATTGTTTACAAAAAGGATGTAAGCACGTCACAATACATACATACAAACACACAGACTTATTTCTTCGATATTTGAGTTCAGCCCGCTATGAAACTGATTTCTGTACGATCATTTTTTTTAAGATGAAAATTTTTTAAAAAATTTTCGGTTATAATATACCTATCTGATTACCAAATGCTGCTCGTTTTTACTTTTTGTATGTAAGCAATAATAGACTAAATATCCTGCGGGACGACACTGTATCATGCCGAAGGTCTCCTTACCACCTATTAAGTGTTTTTTGCCTAACAGTCTAACAAGATATCAAACTAATACTTTACTAATACTTTCATACCTACGTTCCATTTGGTTGACTGTATGACTAAAGACAATAAAAATGAATCTCATATAAGCGGCATAACCGTAATAATCTTAAATGTAGGTCCGTGGTAGACTGTAAGTAGTCAACGACGGTGCCGCTTCAGGTACATTTATCTGCTATTTCCTTTTATTAAAATTCCGCTCATTTTTTGTCTGTCCACACTTTGTGATCAGGCTATAAAATGTGCTACTCTCGAATACATATTTCATGTCGCCGGCAAACATTACGATTGAATTCTTCTATATTGTATTATTAAACTTAGGTCAAGCCTTTCATTATTTACCGAACCAATTTCAAAGAATACAAGCAATTAACCCTTTAATTTATATAAACATTTCGAGATAATGAATTTTCTGTCTGTTACAGATGGAAAGCAATAATTTCAATTTCCTGTTTCAGAACTTTTTATTGCATTTAACAGTTTATAAAATAACTTTACTAATTTCACTTCTATCCAACTTTGCTATTTTGTTTTTATTGTGAAAGCGATCGGAATTAATCATGGGGAATATCTAGGCGCTAGCCCATAAATTTCAAATGAAAGTTAAACAAAACTGGCATATCGATGTTTTTAATGTGAATTTAAATTCGAGCTGAACGATGGCAACAAAGAGCATTATTATGCTTACAAGTTTGTATTAGGTGAATAAACTGAGCAAACAAAATATGAAATCGATTTTACTCATATTTCCTCCTCGCATAATGCAGTTAAAAAACCTTGAAACTTTTAAATTATATAATTTTTTAAGAAAAATGGAATTGATATTCATTACTAATAATTTTAAGCCGTTTATCTTCTATGTATATTACGTTATTCTCTATATAGGTAGTTGGGAAGTAATTGAATTTATACAGCGTCATAAATAAATGTCCGGAAAATATAGCAATGCCAATTTATTCAAGAGAATTATATCCATAAGTAGGTTACATTTTACGTTCCTTTTTCTCTGAATGTACTCTTGTAAACGTAGTTCTATGACTGTATTCATTTCTGACAAATTTGTGCATTTTGTCAAAGCGTTCGGAGCTAAGTAAAATTAAATAAATAAGCAGGAAAACAGCAGTGACACTAAAAGCCTGAGGAAACAAATTTGTTGTTGAAATAAATCACATGAAACAATTTCTTAGTTCAACGCACAATGATGTAGCTCAGTTTATATCCGGATTTATCTAATTAAATATTGTTGTGTTTTGTTCTATGCACCTGATTTCTTTATACCCACTGACAGTGATGTGTCACGTCTTGTTGAATTCGTATATATACATTTATAGAAGCCAGTTTCCAGGATGATACAAATGAGCTTCAGGCTGTTCACAGTTTCCACCAAGCTTATTCTTGGCGTGTGTTGTAAAAATATTGAATGATTTTTGAGTACTGTAGTGTATTCATTTACATATAATATTGGTTATATAATAACAACAAAAATATTATTAAAAATTATATATTTTGAATTTCAATACAAACCTTTGAAACCTCAAGTTTATGTTTATATTATACCTTATATTGCTATAATTGGTGACCCCGACTTTTGAACGCACAACCTTTGAAAATGAAGAATGGTTAATGCCAGGATTCGATCGGAACTTCAACCTTACGTCAAATATTCATACTCGATAGATGAAACTGGCAGAATGACAAGATTTCAGAACCATAGATGCCCCTTAGATTCCATCCCCCTCTACAACCCGACAGCCTGCATTACCTCAAGATTATGATCCGAAGACAGTGCATTTTTATTAATCTTGTACATATGTAGGTGAGTTCTCTGCTTATATAACTCCCTGCACTATAGAGCCATCTTATCAAGGTATCAATATATCAATTATTATTTACTATTCTATCAATTATCTACTATTTTAATCAATTCCCAATTCATTTGAACTAACAATTCAATCAATCAATTTACATTATTCAATTCAAATATTCAATTCTTTATTCAAACAATCAATTTTCAATTACCGAAATCGCGACACTCTCAATGCTCGATTGTGAACTTTCATTTTCACTTTGCATCAGTCAAATACACGCTATTTTGTCACAATTTTCAAATGACTTATATCATGCCTACGATAAAGAAAACATCATAGCAGATATTTTATCGCACATATATGATTTTTCCCTATTTGAACACCTGTTACTATTTCGTCGTCTATCCATCAAATCTGACTTTTCTTTTTTAAAACTCATTTTTAATATTGATGCTATGGTAATTTGATTTCTCTTTTTTTTTTTTTTTTTTTTTTTTTTTAATCGCCTTATTTATATTAATGTCCTGGCGGAGTTTAGCCGTAGGCTATTCTACCACTCAACCAGGACGGACACACACACATAGACAATATCACAACACCCATTTCCTGCGACATTGCCATCTGCCGCAGCTGAGACTCGAACTCAGGAGAGGAGAGCGACTAGATTGTGTTGTCTCTCACACAACGGCAATCTCGTTCACTGCTACCATCTCGGCAACACATGAAAAACGCCACTACACATCCATACCCTAGCCAGGATTCGAACCTGGAACCCCGTGGTCGCAAGCTTAACACCTTAAGCACTGCGCCACCGAGCCGGCAGGGGAGGGGTATATGTAGCGTATTCACCATTGAGTTAGAAGGACGGGAGAAGCAGTTACGTGATCAAAAACGACATCACTTCATCAAGGTGTTACTACATTTCCGTCAAATAGTGACAGCTTGTTTTCCGTGCGATTTATTGTGATTTTTACTAATAGTTTGTTAAATTTTGGACAATAAACATTAAAAGGACTATGGTGTCGTGTGCCAAAAGAAGTTGCTCTTCTAGAGAAGGTGTTAACAAGAAGAAATTAACGGGAATAACATTTCATAGGTAGTGTAAACAACAAACAGAGCCGCATTAAAAAAAAAACAACTAATTAAATGTAATAAAATTTTATTATTTAGAGGTCAATAAATATATATTAATTTGTTTATTTTGTGTTTTATTTGAATATTTTTGTTTTAATTCTTTTTGCTAAAAATCTTGCATTTATTGAATTCAACATTTTTTTTGCGTTATTCAGATAGGCCGGCTCGTCGGTGTACAAAGTTCTCATAATTCTAAATAGTCCGGGTCTGTCAAAACCACCATTTTGTTCCTACATTTAGCCACGCTTACCGGTGCCGTTTCTCTATAGGAAATTTGTACGGGATACCATCTCCTTATATTCTAACTCAATGGTATTCACTTACATATAATATTGCTATGGTTATATAATAACAACAAAATTATTATTAAAAATTAGATATTTGAATATGAACCTTTGAAAAGTACTATACTCTATATGGAGTAAGTGCCTCTCTCAGTACTGCTAGAGTGGATCAAAACGACTTATTTTTTCTACGACTATTAAAAAAACTGTACTTTATTTCATTATTTTTAGTGCGTAAAACATATGCTTAGGGTAATAGTGGAAAAAAATAAAAAGCATTAAGAAACAGTTATTCATGTACCAAAGGTTGTAAGTGTATTTTACAGGTCGAGAACACAGTACAATGTTCGAGACCTGCCGAGGTGCATACGGCGTTTTTCGTACTACTAGCAATATTACAATTTTTAGGAAAATTCATTCAAAATTATTGTATTTCAAGATTTGTCAAACTCATTTATTAGTTGGCTTAGACTCTAACTGGAGTGTGTTTGCTTTCTGCTATAGTTACTGTCAATAAGTTGTCAAATTGATAATTTCATAATAATTTCCGCCATTCAAGTTATTTACGTGAGTTTTTGCAATAAAAATATGGATTAAGATGAAAGTATCGACATTCAGGAGGCAGCCATGTGCGTCGTTGTTGCCAGAATTTCATAATTATTTAACTTCTTTATTACTTTACATTTTTACCCTAGGGCATAAAAGTAAGTTTTGTGCTTTTTTGCTTATGGACTGTAAGTGACACTTTCATAACACCGACAGAAGTTAACAAATGACACTTACAGAGCTAGTAGTACGAAATAGTATATTAAGTATTAAGGTCAGTAAGTGTTCTTTTCTGGTTGAGGATATGTTTGGAGATCGAGACGAAGTCGAGATCTCCAAAACATCCGAAACCAGTAAAACACTTAATGACTGCAGTGCTTATGATGTTTTTTGCAAGCTCAAATATTGGATACACTTAATTAAAAGTAAAAAATTTAATATGTAAAACAAACAAGTCGTACATGAAAAAGTTTTTGCTTTGTTTACTATGAGACTGAATATTTATTGTCAAGTGATATCTGCTGTCATTAGAAATTTCTCGAACATAAGATTTTTGCCACAACTTAAGATTCTTTTATTCAAAAGAGAACGTTATTTTAAACCCGAATTTTATTGCTGCAATAATTTTTAATAACACAGGCACACAAAAAAAATGTCGAATGCAGAGGGCAGACCTATGTACTCCCATGCACTTTGACCCGCTGAACACGAATCCGATGTCCGTTTTGCCCAATTGGCTCAATTAACCTCAAAATGCCTGAAAATCCTAAACAAATTAATAAAAAGATTAAATGAGTTGATCACTAAATCTATACGTAATTTGGGGCGCTGAAACTGAATATGAAGTCTGAATTAGCCGATCAGTTAGGAATTTTGACCTCAAAAAAACACCTAAAAAATTTCCGAAAAATCCCAAACAAGTAAATAAAAAGCTTACATGAACTGATCACTATATCTATACGTAATTTGGGGTACTTAAACCGAATCCAAGGTCAGGATTTATGTGCGACGATCGAGTGTCTTGTAAAATTCATATTTAGGATGAAAACGTACCCAAAAATGACTGAATCATAGCCCGAAATTGACTTTGCTCTACGTAATATCTGAACATAAATTTTCGACGTATTGTCACGAACTTAACACAATACCGTAGTTAGAATTATAGCGCCATCTGGAAACTTCATAGAGAAATATAATTTTAGCATATATTCTCATCAACCCTATAGTAAGCGGAAATGGGTAACTTTTAAATTTTCAAGTATTTAAAAGAAAATATTACTGAACAGTGACATTTTTAGGAAACATTTTTCAGACAAAGTTTGCTTCGTTGAGAGAGGAATATCGTTTGAACTTAACATTTACCTACACCCTCCCTTGATGTTTTTTTTATTTAGATCTGTTTAGAATTGTATAGTTTTCTTTATTCTGTTTGATTGTCATATGCCATTTAATTTACTACAAACAAAACAGAAGGAATTCGCATTATTTACTCAGTTGTGAGCCTTGTGTGTCTTGTAGCCCTATACTCACAGGAAGCCAAGTTTCCCACTTCACTAGAGCTGCGGTTGCATGATGACGACGCCCGCGGTCCCGCTTCCCCAACCTGACCAGTCGGGTTTCCCTCCCTTGCATCGTAAACTCTTTCTCTACTTTTGCCATGACAGCATTTTTTTTACTAGCGTCTAGTCCCTGCATATAACTTTCGGGGCGATATGCGCAGTTTGATAAACCAACTGACGTTTCAGTTTCAAATCATCCTAACATTCCTAACTAAGCTCTATTATTGTTGTCACATTGTCCACCCAGCCATCTGTTAATAAATGATAACTTGTAGTGAGTGTACTGATAGTTACAAAGGATTTACGTAAATACGTGAAGAAATATTATGCGGACAAATCGGAAGTAATAGCACCTTTAAAAGTGAAGAACTATAATTTTAAATGCGTCGATTGCAATCAAAATTTTAGTCATAAGTGAAATTGAAAATATCACATTGAAAAGATACACGATGGTATTACTACCTTGCCCAAAAAATTTAAAAAATACTTTTACAAATGTATTTTTTTGTGGTTTTTTGCTATTACGTATTTAATCAATTTACACTCCAGATTTTTATTTTATCAAGTTTGAACTTTTATTTTAAGTACTCCAACCTTAAGGACTGGTATTTTCTCACGACAAAGTGTCAGGTAAAGTCTCAGATAAGTCGATTTTATTGGTATATTCTTGCATATTGTATCTATTATAATATAAGATGCATTTCTGCCTTTGAGAAGAAATGACAGGCAACCAAGAATACGCAACATCCAATTCTTAACACATCCGTGTGACTGCGCATGCGCGCCCCGAAAGTTATAACGCAGGGGCTAGACGCTAGTATTTTTTTTACTTAAGAACCTAGTCGAAATAAATCGTTGCCCGCCGTCACCACGTGGAGGTGTCCTAGTCGCAAAAATAGAAAAAGAAACAAATGGTATATGATGATAATCAAACAGAATAAAGAAAACTATACAATTCTAAACAGCTCTAAGAAAAAAAAGTAAAAAATCATCAAGGGAGGGTGTAGGTAAATGTTAAGGCCAAACGATATTCCTCTCTCAGCAGAGTAAACTTTGTCCGAAAAATTTTTCCTAAAAATGTCACTATTCAGTAATATTTTCCTTTAGATACTTAAAAATTTAAAAGTTACCCATCTCCGCTTACTAGGATTGATGAGAATATATGCTGAAATGATATTTCTCTATGAAGTTTGCAAATTGCGCTTTAATTCTGACTACGGTATTGTGTTCGGCTTGTGAAAATACATCGGAAATTATATGTTTAGATATTATGTAGAGCAAAGTCAATTTCAGGCTATGATTCAGGCATTTGGGTACGTTTTCATCCTAAATATGGATTTTACAAGATATTCGATCGTCGCGCATAAATTCTGACCTTGGATTCGGTTTCAGTGCCCAAATTACGTATAGATATAGTGATCAGTTTATGCTTTTTATTTACTTTTTTGGGATTTCTCGGGCATTTTTTAGATGTTTTCTTTGAGGTTATGTCGAAATTCCTAACTGATCGGCTAATTCTGACCTCATATTCAGTTTCAGCGCCCCAAATTATGTATAGATATAGTGATCAGCTCATTTAAGCTTTTTATTAACTTTTTTGGGATTTTTCGGGCATTTTTTAGGTGTTTTTTGAGGTTATGTCGAAATTCCTAACTGATCGGCCAATTCTGACTTCAGATTCGGTCTCAGCGCCCCAAAATACATATGGAAATGGTGATCAGCTTATTTAAGGTTTTAATTTACTTATTTGAGTTTTTCTAGGCAGTCTTAGGGTGTTTTTTAGGGTTAGGAAAAATGCAAGAGCCAATCCGGCAAACCGGACATTGGATTCGTGTTCAGCGGGTCTAAATGCATGAGAATACCTTCTAGCACTCGACGTTTTTTTTGTGTGTGCCTGTGTAATTGTTCAAATTGTAATTTTAATTTTGTCTTTAATGAAACTTGATTTTTAAATTTCTATATTTATTAGTTTACTTGCCGCCTCCCGATTGGTAAGCAATTACTTACCGATCACTTACAAATGTCTTAATCAATTCAGTAAAGGTGTCAAATTACCTGAGCGTGCAAAAAATAACATTATATCACTCTTACGTATAGCCGGATCCATGAGTGCATTGAAAACAATAGAATCTGTCTCACAATCTTCGCTTTAGAAACGTCAAATTATGACGTTTAAGCTAATTTTGACATTTATTTGTCTAAATATGGAAGTTGAGGACTATCGCAGAAAAAGTATTGTATGAAACGCATACATAAAGGACCTTTTTTTCACTCATGTAATTGCCATTCGTGAAAAAGTATCACTTTATGTATTTGTTGCATAAATTACTATTCATCAATCAGATTTGCTTTGGATTGAAAGATGCACAAGAAGCCATCTTTATCATCTTAATTTATGAGTGTATATAATAAATACGTGTGCAAAATGTTCATTAGCTCATATAAATGCGCATAAAAGGATGGGAGAAATAAACTGTAATGTAAAAATAAAAATTGTAACAAGGCAACGTTAAAAAGAGAAAAGCCACTTATGAACCCAATTAGAAAGGAAATAAAAAAAGTAATATGAACAGTCAAAAAGATGAAGGTCACAGAGAAACAACAATAAATATTGAATGCAAACGAAAGACTAAAAGAGGAATTGAAAGAAAAATAAAGAGACGGAGAGAGGTCATGCAGAAAATTCTTCGAAATCATATAGAAATCCTCCCAGTAGGATAACGATGAAGCAAGACCTTCAAAAGTACAACGATATGCACACGAATCTGGACCCGGTGCAGAATTGTTTTTTAATGACGCTATATGAATAATAATTTCATTTTCTGTTATAGGTCTTAAATACAGTAAATTTCTTATGTCTGGTTTATGAGTAGTATTCTTAAAACAAAGGATATGCTTATACTTGCAAAATATGAAGGAAATCCTTCTGCATTTATTCATAATAATTTGAAGCAGAACCTTATACTTGTAGAATAGAAGAATTTCCTTATACTCATAGAAAAGTAAATGGGTATACATAAACCTGACCCTTTACTGTAAAGAAAAAGCATGTCCTTCAGAAAAACTGAGGTTGGTCAGTAGCAGACTTAGTGCAGTAGTGAAAATTGTTTTATCCAAGTTGGAGCGCGATGGCAGATAATGTGGATGTGAGGGATGTTAAACACTACAAGCCCCGCTTATCTACACTTGTTCGTTACTTTAAAATATACCGGTTTGAAGAAAGAAATGTACAATGGCTTGCGGATAGATTTTTAGGTACAAATGAAGAAACTCGGGGAGGTGCGTTGTCACCTGTTCATAAAATGAAGACATGTTTGCGTTATCTCAGTGATCCTGGCTATCAACAAGGAGTCGGTCAAGAACTTGGTGTTAGTCAAGCCACGGTATCTCGGACTGTGAATGCAGTAGTTGCATAATTGCACATTCCAATGAATGGATAAAGTTTTCAAGTACTAACAAAGAAATAACAGAGGCAAAACAGTTATGGCAAATGAAGTATAAGTTTCCGGCAGCTATTGGTGCAGTCGATTGTACCCATATAGGGATACTGAAACCAAAACTCCATGGAGATGAGTACCTTAATCGAAAAGGTAAGCCTACCCTGAATGTGCAAGCCACTTGTGAGGCCAAAGAAATGTTCACTAGTGTTGACGTGAGTTGGCCTGGATCCGCGCACGACTCGAGGATATGGAAAAATTCACAAGTGTGCTTACAATTACGAAATGAAGGCAATGCTGTGCTACTTGGTGATGACGGATATGGGATAGAGCCATGCCTTATGACTCCATTTCGAAATCCTACTCCTGGTGCTGAGTTAAAATATAACAAACTTTTATTTATATATTTTTTATTTATAGCAAACAAAAAAGAGAGTAATAATTGAACGATGTTTTGGCCAACTAAAACGTCGGTGTCCAATCTTACAGTATGTGTGTCGCGTACAATTGGAAAATGTTCTAAAGATAATCGTTGCCTGTGTCATGCTCCATAACGTTTCAAAAACGTTAGGCGATCCTGACTTCCAAGCAGCTGAAGAAGCACCAGAAGAAGATGAAGAATACCATGACAATAATAATGATAAATTATCTCTTCGCCATCGAGGACAAGAAATCAGAAGAAACTTGAGTATTGTAATTAACAATTTTAATGATAATTACGTTTACAAGTGGAGCATTGTACATGTCTCTGTCAACAAATTACTTTAAGAAGTTACATAATTTACGATTGTGGTGAATAAACTCAAATTCTATTTGTCTGAAACTAAACATTGTGAACTCAAATAAAACGTTCTGGTGAATTTTTTATAAGCTGAAGTACGTTGTATTTCTCTCGCCAATAATTTTCGGTGTAGATTCCTTACGCTGCATCAGTTTCAACTTCGTTTCATAGTATTCCCGTTGTACTACACTCGTGAGGTACCGCTGTAACAGCACTAAGCATTGGAGTTCTTTTGTAGTTAGTCTTCTAGTTTCATCTGTTTCGTTTTCGTTTCTTATCATTTAGCGCTCAGACGGTCAACCTTTTACTTCTGCTTGAAGGTTATCCTCGCAAGTATAAGGTTATCATTATGAATTAGGAAAGAAGGAAATGCTTATGCTTCTACCTTTTATTTTAAAGCATAACCTAATACTTCTACCTTATGCTTGGGAGGATATCCTCTGTTTTTATGAATACGACTCTATGTATTTCAGTAACTGGAATGTTTACTTTTATGTCCTTTGCCATGTTTTCTCCAATATTTATAAAAAAATTATTCAATAGGTTTGCTTTCAATTTGCTGTCAGTTACTACATTGTCACTGAAATCCAACACGTCGTTTATTTTAGTTCTATTGTAATTATGTTGTGCAGCCTCAATTCTATTCTTGTAGTATTCGTTTTTTGTTCTTTATTAGTTTATTTAATATATTTTTATATTGTGTATACACAACCTTATTGTCGTAAATTTTATTTTTAACATATTTCTTTTTAGATAGTCTCTGTGCCTAATAGAATTCATTATACCATTATTTAATTTTTTAATGAAAATATTGTAACTAATTTCAGCATCGTTTTTTTGGATAACATCAATCCAATTTTTTTTTTACATTTATATAATGGGTGAATTACTTTACATGCTAAAAACCCAACTCAAAGGTTCTTCTATTTTGAGTAAGTAACCTCCTGTGTAGAACTAAAAAAAAAGCTCAAATATTTAAATTACGAGTGCTTACACCTTCGTCAAACATACTCGCGGTCAGACATCGACAATGTCAGGAAAATATTATAAAATAGAAAAGAATAGTTCCTACCATGGGCAAATTAGTCGATAACTCTCAATCTTGTAAATACACAAATCATCCATATCCAATCTCCAAATTACTCATGGATTTAACCCAGGCTCGTTACTAATGAAATCATCTAGATAAAACTTGACTAACTAACGGTGGAAGCTACTTCGGATATTATAAAACTTATAATTTAAATGGAATTCCGAACATGTGTCAAAACATGTTATTTACGACTCATATGCGTGATGTGAAACAAACAAAAAAAATTGCCAAATCGATAGCCAGGAATTCGGTGAAATATTATATACACATAACACAGCTCCCCTACATGAATTTAACAAACTTGATGTCTGGTATAATAAATGACATGCCGCAAGGAGGGATGTATGGCTGTAATTCCGCTAAATATAATAAATTAAGCAGCAATTTAATTACACTTGTTAAGATAAGACTGAAGTTTCAGTCATATAAATCGTAAAAATATTTCATACAATATTTAGCCACAAAAACTTATGTTGATAAGTTATGGCGCATACATACATGGAAAATAAAATTTCTTTGATTTAGTGGGGAGTAAATATAGTCTTTGAAACAAAGAAATTAATATCATTATGAGAGAAATAAGGAATACCAAATTATTTGGTGAATTTTATCATGAGGCATGGAAACATATGCATAAAGTAGATAATGTTTATATTCCCTTGGGCCGCTAAACTCATAACACGATTTTGTAATTTTTCACAATCTACACCTTTGACTGTCATTTGCATAGTTGGATGTTCACATAAGTTTTCATTAAACGTATGTTAAAACCAAAGTTTGGAATCAAAATAGACAAGAGGTTTCTGTTATACATTTCCCTTTTGTTGTTGTTTTGTTTAATGCTAGGCGAAAAACAGTTGTATGTCACACATGGAGAAAACGCATTAGCAGCCCTTAACTATCAGCTAATATCCGCAGGCTACTAATGCTCATTTTCTGCCCTTGTGACACAATATACTACGGAAAATTTAATACTGGGATAGGTAATGAAGTGAAAATTTCTGTGCATACATTTGGAATGCTAGATGATGGAAAGTTGATTGGACCTTACTGTTGACCTTTTTATGAACTTTTTCATAAACCTTTTCATTATTTTACCCTAAATATGATAGTAACCCTGTGGTATTGTTGATGTATGACTGATATAAAAATCGTTGGACGAGTAGCAGTTTTATATTTTCCGTAATCGTGAGGATTGAGCTTCCTGTTGACATCACCATATTCGAGATTTGAGACTGGAAACACGAGTGAGAGAGGACAGGAGTAGTGTTGGTTCCAGGGAGTGTTGAGAGTACCATCGCAGTGATTTTGTATTTGAATACCTACACTTAAATTTCATCTTTTCACGTAGCTTCATTTTGGTCTTCAGCCGCACTTTATTTAATGGTTTTTAGCTTTTCACTATCGTTCATTCACAGTCAATAAATTTTCATTACCGTCTTCAACGCATATTATTGTCTCAGATATTATATTTATTGTGAGGAAAATAGCTATTTTCTATACGTTTGACTTTTATAATTATTTGCACATTCTACATTACTACAACTCACGTTTGGCCACATTTATTGATAAATAATCCTATTTACAAGTTTATTGTTTACCTAGAAGGTATGCTTTTAGAGGGCAGAATATTTACTAGTGAAATATTTTGTCGAACTCCTCTATACATTTCCTTAAATATATAAGGAATAAAAACCAGACTGCAACCAACAGCTATTCCCCGGACTAATGCCCCACAGAGCGCTGAATTACTTATTACATGCCTGGCCGCATTAGTGCAATCACTATGTATTGCCACAAAACGCTAAAGTTTCGATTTTTAATAGACACCAGCCGAAAGACTTATTCCTACTTAAAGGAGCTCTCGTGCCAGCCATCTCATACCGCTCGAAACTGCAGTCTGCAAGTGGTATGAGATGGCTGGCACGAGAGCTCCTTTAAGTAGGAATAAGTCTTTCGTCTTAGAACACAAATTTATGCGCCTCATCTCGAACTCCCTCAGAGATCTCTACGCACGTTGTCACGACATAACCCCACTAGCGGACTTCAGGAAATATCACAAAAATTCTACCAATTCAAACTGGGCGATAGTCCACTAACCCGCGATATAACACGAGTCAGACAGCATAATACCATACTTTTCAACCTGAAACATCCATTACCATACCAGGCGTTGCCTATCCTCCTTCCTAGCCACACTTTCCTATACCATAATTTTTCCTTTCAACCACATTTTACCCACGTTAAACCTCTTTTCTATTCTCTTTATTCGTCTCTCTTTTTGTTGGTTTGTTGAGTTTTTGTTCTTTTGTCCTTTTTGTGTCTTCTTCAAAATCCCCACTCGACCGATAATCTCATAGAGATCCGAACATTTTAAACAATAACCCCCCCCCCCCTTCATCCTACCATCCTACCTTCCTAGAGGCGCGATGACTACCAGGACGAAGGATGTCATTAGCTCGAACGGGGTTTTTCGTTGAGTTTTCCACGTATCAGCAACCAGAACTAAACAGTGCAACGTAGTGCAAATTAAAACCTAGTGTAATCTTAAGTATTTTAAAGTTATCACGACCTATACTTAAGCCAAATTGTTAGCTTTAAGTTTTATTCTAGTTTAAGACAGGAGAGCTAATCAACCACCAGTTACTCATTCCAGCCGAATCGGACCCCCTCCACCCAGCCGCACGCTCACCATGACGCTGCACGTCGTAGTTGTATGGCTGGCTGGACTGGGATTCGACTAGGAGCATATCTGTAATAACTAACTGTTGATACATTTTTGTTGAATTGAATTGAATTGAATAGCCACGGTTAGTACATCAAGTAGTAATAGGTACACCATAGGTATTCAGTAGTATGGCTATTGGTGCCCTAAGGATTTTTTGTTTTTAATAGTAATAAATTCGAACTACGATCCAAACTCCATTAAAGTACATGAGAACCGGGCATAATCATCCCAAGCCTATTTTAGGGGCAGGAACTGACGTTACAACTATTCTACTTATTCTTTAGAGTGTAGTTGGACCCAATTTTAGACCTTGAACAGGACAGTTGGTATACAAAGCTCTATGTAGACTGCTCGTTTCAATCTGGTGAGTTAAATAAACAGAAAAGAAACCACGCCATACACCTTAAAGAATAAAGCAGCTGTAATTTAAAGGACAGGATCCGGAAAGGATAGATCAGGAACAACAATAAAAATAGGTCGAAAGTACAGTACACAGTACTCCATTTCTCCCTTTGTGTCAAGTTAGGCCTAACTGTAGACCATGGGGAAGTATTCAGTATTGAAAACTTAAAAGTCTTAAGAGTAAAATGTGGTAATGGTGTGAGGATAGAAATATTTCCATTATCACTTTTTATATAATGATCCTCGGAAAATAAAAAACTGATCAAGAATCCAGATAGTCAACGCCTGAGACAGTATCCATTAATCAGTGTCAAGCTGAAACACGAGCTGAGGTAGCCAAGGTCAGGGGAATACATCTCTGTTTCACTACTTTGCTGTATTCCAGACAGAACTTCTAGATATGCTTCAATGTGTATATGAGAAAGCAAGTAAAGCATACGTAAATCAACAGATCTCCATTCCATCGGATATTTCATGGTTCAGAAGCTGTGCTGGGAATTGCCAAAAGCACAGCTTTCAGAAATCGACATGGGAAAACATTGAAAAGACCATGCCCAAAACTAGGAAATGATCTACTCTCAAGGAATAGGTTTCGGTTTAAGTATAATCACAGGATATTTTCCTATTAAGAAGCATCTGCACTCAATCGGAAAATGCGAAGGCAACTGAGACTGCAGATTATGCGAAAAAGACTGGAAATTTTGAACCACAAATTTAACTGTAAATATATATAACCAGCTACCTTTAAATTAAAAGTAAAACATTTTACTGCTAGAAAATCATTATGAAAAATTAATCAGCAGAGTATATGCGATGACATCAACAATCAATACCTGAATTACTGTAAAATAAAAGTGCTAATTAGCCGATTTTGTTATCACTACTATAATATTTTTAATGAATATTTCATTTATAGTTCGTATTGTGTCAGTTGTTGTATATGTACATATATTTTCTGTTATAAAATTTTACTACAGTAATATTCTACGTAATATCATAAAAAAATTAGTCATTAAAAATAATTTGTTTTCATTAAAATCGACAAATGCGGTTCGAATTGCACAAAATGCAATTAGTTACGTTTTACAATCGAACTAAAAAAAATTATTTCATGTCCTCAAAATAACTAGTACATGAGATATTGAATATAAAATAAATTACAAATGTTTTGGGGCATTATCAGTGTATTACATTTTAAGCGAAAATTAGGTTAAATTCGTGTGAAGCAATCATTTAAAAATTCTCCGATCGGTAAATCATAGTTGTTATCAACTGAATGTAAGAACCCACAGCATTATGGCATGTAAAAGTTATGAGGATATTATGTATCTTAGAATGTTTCCTTTATTGTTGTACTGACGACTTCTAGAGTCAACAGTAAAGCCAAGTTTATCCTTCGTAGTGGAAGATATATCCTGAAATCGATACAATGTGGGAAATCATTGGTCATAAATTTTAATATGTGTACTAGTATTCTACTATGTAACATATTTAGAGAAGTAATATAAAGAGAACGATGTCATATACCGCAAATTTAGTGATTATTACAAATAAACATTTACTCTATTGAAATAAATCAAAAGTCGAAGTGCTAGGGGTCTGGTGAACTTGTTGAGAGATCTTATTCAGAAGAGGAATAATAATTTCATTCAACACAAAAAATATCCAGTTAGTCCAATAATTATAAAAATTACCATCACAAAAAATGTTATCTGAGATTTTCCTTCAGTAACTGTTAGTGGAGGTTATACATCACAAAATCACAAAAATCCGTTCTGAGGGTCCCCGCAACCCCTCCCTCAAAAAACGACCCCATCGGTGAAAAAAGATTTATTTTACGGATAACTCGTTAATCGTTGAAGATATAAAAAAATATTGTTCATCATAAAAAAGAAAGCTTGACTAATTTCCTAAAAAAAAAAAAAAAAAAAGTCCTATTGTCATTTTGTTCTATATGGTTTTCGACAAAATCGCTAATCCAAAATTGGTATTTTTTTCGCGCGGCCTATAGAAAAAATTGAATTGCTCGAAAACCATACAAGCTAAGAAGAAAAATCAAAATTGGTTTTAAAGGGGATATAAAATACTCTCTTGTGTTGCCATTTTTGATGGCTGTTGATATTTATTAGTATATAAAAATCGGCAGCTACTGGAAGCGGCTGGAACCTCCCCACCCGGTGATTCTTTGAAGCCGAAAAGAGCACTAAACAATATGAACGACCTCATTTAATTATATTTATTAAGTTGAAATATTTTTTTCGTATTACAACGGGAAAAAAAGTCTTGCGTTCGGTGGGATTTGGACCTAAGAACTTGAGTGTTAAATTTATAGTCTGCACAACATTAATATTTTATTCAATGTTTTTAATACAAATATATGCTTCATCGGATCCTAGCCCAGGGCCAGCCAGACAACCACGGTGAACACCGCCGTGGCGAGTGTGAAGCTGGACGGGGTAGGTCCGGTTTGGCTTGGAGAAAAATAGAAAAGTAGCTCCTGTCTTCTGTAGGCAGGCTTAAAGACTAGGTTAAAATTATAATGTGTCCACATGGACCTAAAATTAATATGAATATAAACACAATTCTATAAAAACGTTCGTAGGCAAGAGCACTTAATAATTTTGATTATTGATACGGGAAACAACTAAACGAAAAAACCTGTTCGTTGGTAATGGGATGGATGGCAGGGATGGCCATCTTTGGAAAAAACCATATAACTCTTGGTGGACAGCTTCCCTGCCAGATGTAGCCAGGGTAGTGTTCATGGTGGATCGTTTAAGTTTGAGTTGGTATATTTTGTTTTATCTTTTGGCCTCGACCAATTTTTCACTAAATCGGTCGGGGAAGTGATAGCTGTCAAATTTTTGGTTCCAATGTTTCTCTGGGGAATTTGGTTTTTGAAAAATGTTTAGGTTGGTACCAATGTCTTAAATTGTTTTTAGGTTATGTAGTACTATTTTTAGGTTATGATGCCGGAAGAATTTCCGGCGGTATGCCGGAAGCAGCGGAAATAGTTTTTAAAATATGTCACTGTCACTTTTAAAGTTTTATTGGAAAAAACTCACCGAAAGCGTTCCGGTGGGATTGCTTACACTTGTAGAGCTTGTAAGCGGTTCAGGATGGACTCTCACACCATCCGTGGGCTTTATAAACGTCGAAAAAACTTGTAATCTCTCGATACACCTGACACGTCAAAAATACTCAGCATACAGTCTGCACGCTTTAACACACTAGCAGAGAACTTATACCACAAATGGACCCGTAGTATTTTTTGGGAATTTTCCTTTGAGTCCATTTAATAAAATTTGACATTTTTCTGAAGTGACATTACTCCGAAAATTTGACAATTTTCAAACATTTGACGTTTTTCTGAAAGGTGACATTTCTTCGAAAATTTGACGTTTTTTCGAAAATTTGACATTTTCCTGAATTTTTGACATTTTTCTGAAAAGTGACATTTCTCTGAAAATTTGACATTTTTCGAAAATTTGACATTTTCCTGAAATGACATTACTCCGAAAATTTGACAATTTTCAAACATTTGGTATTTTTCTGAAAGGTGACATTTCTTCGAAAATTTGACGTTTTTTCGAAAATTTGACATTTTTTTTGAAAATTTGACATAATTCTAAAAAGTGACATTTCCCTGAAAATTTAACATTTTTTCGAAAATTTGACATTTTTCTGAAAAGTGACATTTCTCCGAAAATTTGACAATTTTCAAACATTTGGCATTTTTCCGAAATGTGACATTTCTTCGAAAATTTGACGTTTTTTGAAAATTTGACATTTTTCTGAAAAGTGACATTTCCCTGAAAATTCAACATTTTTTCGAAAATTTGACATTTTTCTGAAAAGTGACATTTCTCCGAAAATTTGACGTTTTCCTGAAAATTTGACATTTTTTAAAAATCTGACATTTTTCTGAAAAGTGACATTTCTCCGAAAATTTGATATTTCTTGGAAATTAAAAAAAAAAAAAATTTCGTGACTCGTCTTGTAGAAATATTTTTTTGATATCATCATCAGTTCACCTGTTATAAGAATTTTATGCTTTTACGACGTCATCAGAACGTAGGTGTATTTTTAATTCACTCGTATTCCATCCATCTACAATATTTCCATCTACGTAAACTTTAATTGGATGTTTCCAATAGTTAAGTCGATATCTGCACCAGTTTCTAAGAATTTTTCTTATTTGTGACGTAATGTGACGTAGGTGTATTATTAATTCACTCGTAATCCGTCCATCTACAATATTTATACCTACGTTTCAAATTTCGGTTACAAACATTAAATATGAGAATAAACGAAAACACCTTAAAATTTGAGGTTATGTTAGTTATGCGATGCACATGCTCAGGTAATTGTAGGACCGTATTGCTCGCGCCATCTATTAAAGTAAATAGAAACCATGCACTTACGAAGCCATTATTATAATAGGAAAGTGCCGGACCACCTATTTAATACACCGTGGTGTAGACGCAACTGGTACGCAAGGTTACAGAAAACGAGCCATCAAAACTGAAAGGAACCGCCAAAGACTTCGCCTCTGTGCAGTTACTGTATTCTGTGGTTCCACTATAAAATATATTTTACACAAGAAGCGTGTTATTTGGTTTTTAATTTTTTTCACGGAAACCAAAGCTAAAGAGTGCAAATGTTATATATCGTTGAAATCGGAATTTTTACTGCTTTTCAATGGTTCGATTACAAATTGTAAGTAATCATAAAATAAACAACTTGTTGTGCCAAAACAGCAACAAACGTAATCCGATCTCAACCAAAACCTTTTCAGATCTTCTGGAGCACTAAAGAAACCCTCATGCAAAGTTTCATCCAAATCCGTTTAGTGGCTTCGCCGCTATCGTGCTAACAGATATACACACACACACACACACACACACACACACACACACACACACACACACACACACACACACACACACACACACACACACACACACACACACACACACACACACACACACACACACACACACACACACACACACACACACACACACACACACATACACACACACAGACATTTTTCAAAAACAACTTTTTTGGGTTCCTGGGACCTCAAAACGTAAAGATTTGATGTTATCTCAATTTTCGATTTTGGACTAATTGTAGTAACCTCCCACAATTTTATTGTGGGGAGGTTAAAATAACAATATAATATTGTACATAGTTATCCCTTAATTTTTTGCGTCTCTAATTATTCACAGGCCCATAAAAACTAACTGACTTTAATATAAGTTATAAATGCATTATCTTTTAGTTCGAGGTAGTACTTCAATGCAGAAAAAGTTAGGAATACAAATATTCACATTTCAAATTTACCAGCATGTTGAAGTTAGCCAAATTTTGGCCAATTTTTTATTCCCTCCTAAAAATGAAAAAAGACCCAAACATCTTGAAAATTTAGCTCAAAACGTTTTCTTTTTGAGTTTATATATCATATAACTATTATTTCTAAGCATTTAATAGTTAAAAAAATTGCATATAAAAAATATCATAAAATTGATTATGCAGCCTTTTTTTTTATTTTTTTTTTAATTAATCTAGCGTCCTTGTATTTTAATATTTTTGAATGTACCCGGTCTAAAAATAAAGGTAAGACTTCATATTAATTGATCATACCATTTAAAATTATACTATACATATTTCTCAGGAAAAAAAATGCTATTGAAAGGGAAAGAATTTGGAAAAAATAATTTTACTTACACAATCTCCAAATTACAAAACATATAGGGACTTTTATTATTTTTTATGATTACAAAATAAAGTTATTAAATGAATGTATTTCATATCTGATTCTATTTTTTATAATATGTTAACAATTGGCAAATATATATTAAAAAAAAAAAAATCGGGAAAAATCAATTTTTACTAACACGACCTTAAAAACCCTAGAAATCTAGTTACTTTTATAATTTTTTATGGCGAAAAATTGAAGGTTATAAAATTATCTTTTATTTGCCTACTTATTTTCTTAGATATGTCGACAATTGGCGAAGATATTAACGATTATATAACGCATTATCTAAAAATTCAATTTTTCTTATATTTTCAATATTGATTTTCTCGAAAACTATGGCATATACAAAAAAATTACAGGACTTTTTTTTAGGAAATTAGCCAAGCTTTCTTTTTATAATCAGCAATTTTTTCATATCTTCAACGGTTAACGAATTATCAGTAAAATAAGGCTTTTTTCACAGAATGGGTGGTTTTTTGGGGAGGTTGCGCGGCACCCCCAGAACGGATTTTTGTGGTTTTGTGATGTATAACCCCTCCACTAACAGTTACTGAAGGAAAATCTCCGATAACATTTTTTGCGAACTTCTGGTGTATTTTTTATTTATCGACTGGACTAAGTTGTGATTACGAATTTATTAATACAAAAATTGTTTCCACTAAACGAGTAATCACAAAATTTTAAATCAAATTGTTGAAGTTTTTAACATTAATACACCAGGTAGAATCATCTAGGATGCTCTGGAATTTTCTGGAATATTAATCATGAAAGTTTATGCCGTGCAAATATGCTTATTGCGGCCATTTTTAATGGCCGCCATTTTGTTGTTCTGCACGGATTTTCAAGTGGCTCGCTATCTGAAAAGTTATCTTTTGGCATCAACTATGACTATGACTATGAGAAAGTAACACAGACCAATCAAAAAGTGCAGCTTTCTTTGGTGTACCCGACGTACTAAAAGGGCGAGTGAACCACATCTTGGTATGAAATCAAAACCTCGTAATGAATCAACGATGAATAAGATGGCGAATTTATGATAACTGTTAGTTTTACGGCTTCAAATTACAACTAGCAGAGAATATTAAAGCATAAATGTCACCTTAACATTGAATATTAATTATCGAAGAAATAAAATAGGTAATATCGATCGCTATTTGTCTTTATTTGAGATTCAAATCTCATATAACTTTGTTTTAAAAGCATTAAGAGGAGACAACGCCAATCACAAAGTTTTATCGGTAAAGCTAAAGCTGAAGTGGGGCGAACGGTAGTGTAGCTATTATAGGGCATCTGCAGGTGACGTCACATCTAACCTCAAAAAAATATGTGTTTCTTAAAATTTAGGAGTATTACGCAGCTATTATTAAAATTTCTCTCTGGTTCCCGTATTTTCAACTAAAATCTACTTCAGTGTAATGTTTATGAAATTCTAAATACTTTGTCCTAATAAAATAGGACTCTTTTTGTAGGTTGGAAATCTAACCTGTAATTAGCAGTCTATTTTGATTAATCAACAATATTAAAAAATTATTTACGTGAATTTTTAAATATTTGCTTGGAGCCAGTACGGCTCCAAGCTAAAAATGCGTATACAAACATTAAAAATGAGAATAAACTTGAAAAACTTAAAATTTAAGATTAAGTTGGTTTCATGATGTAGATGCCCTATTGTAGTGCTGTAGGTGGCACCATCTATTAAAAAGCACTGTACTAAAAATCTTGACTAGGAAAAAGCAGTTTTTAGCCAAACGGCTCGGGTTATTAAACTGAAAAAAAGATATTGTTGTAAGTAAATGAATACTACACTTCTATTGAAGAGAGTTTTTAGCTAAAATTTGTTTATTACGAAGATCTCTCTTCACATTGGCTCATTGCCGCCTGCTCCCCTCTGATTTGATTTATAGTTGAATGTTTTTTAAATTTAACGATTGGTGTTCCTGTTTTCTATTGTTTTCCGATCCTTTGAAAATTTGGTTATTTTTTATGTATTTAATTACAGCTATGCAACAAACAAAGACCAATTATTATAGCAGGCAAATTACAACCAACTGAAGGGAAAGTATAGCAACCAATTAAGTGTAGGTACATTGTAAAACTATTTACATGAGAATAGGGTTTATTTATGGTGTCAAATCTCCGATTAAAGAACTTATATCTAGATACATAACAGGCTATCTTTTCACTATATACCTTGTTTGCTCCTAACATAGTCACATTATATATTATGTCCATTAAAAAGAGTAGATGAACATCACATCCCATAGGCAACAGTGGCGTTGTGTGTGTAGAAAATGTGTAGAATGGTAAATATTTTCATTAAAATGAATTATTGCAATTCTTGCGTTACCGGCTCTTTATACAACGTGATGTAGGCATACGATATATTAGTAAGATAAATATGTATTGAAAGGATATTAAAATTTAATTGCTATTCACTTTATAACTGTATACTGAACTTCATCATGTTATGACTATGGAACGATCGATGTTCTTCTTTTCTAAACGGCTTTCTGCAAACGGCACAGCACTTAACCATTTTGCACTAAATATATTGTCACTAAACTGTGCAAATATGAATAGAGAATATTATTTAGGTATTAATTAAAATAAAAAGACTTCTTCACCACATTTTGATCGAAAAACACGTAAAACACTTATTAACATTAATGGCGGACACTGTCAAAAGTGTCAAACTGAGATTATGATAATCGAACTTACCGATCGTGCCCGAATCGGTCGCGAATAGATTGACTAGCCAATCAAGAACTTATGGGAAGAAGTGCCTTAGATTGTAACTATCTCAGCAACATATAATTCAGTACAATTATGTATTTAGATATAAGTTCTTTAATCGGAGTCTCAAACAAAAACATGACAAGCACGAATGTAAATGACACATTACATTGAGAAAAAATATAAATATCTATGTTTGTCAATATTTACACTTACTTTTATTAGTTACAAACATAACATAATCGTACATATCTCCATCTGGTCAAGTATTACGGACATTATTAAATACGATAGTATTAAACACATCAATATTGTTTTCGTTAGAAGAATAACTCTTATATATTCTGTCTGCAATTAATAAATTAATGCGTTAAGATTATACTTTATGCCATTTGTGTTAGTATTAAACACAAGAGGCCTCAAAACTGACCCTTGTGGAACTTCTGATGTAGAATTTAATTTTTTTTATTTGCAGCCTTTGTGTTCAACAAATTTTAGTAGGTTCCTACGATATGACTTGAACAGAAGAAGAGATTTAAGTTTAGTTATATACCTTCATCTAATCGATCAAAGGCCTATCAAAAGTCAGAGTATTTTACGACTACTTGCAAATTTAAGGAAAATTAATTCTCAGTTTGTATTAATTGATTCTCGAGTTTCAGATAAAAATTAATAAATGTACGAAAGCATAACTACTGTTTTTATTGTGAAATTCAAAATGGAAGTTCATCAAATTAAAGTAAGCGTTAATAATCAACAAGGTTTAGTACCATATCTAGGTATAATGAACATCATAGTCTAGCTTGAACATGCTTAAATAGACAACAAAGTTTCACGTTAACAATGTCTAAGTTGCTAAATCTAGTTACTTTAGTTGGTCATTATAAAGCAATCCCTTTAAATAATATTCATCGTTATTGCATAGTAACAACGCTTGAATGTAATAGGTTATACTTGTGAAACTCCCTAATGAATTGCCTCTTACCTTGTGGTCCATTTGCTACACAATGCACTCAACGTATCTAAAACTGTTCATAACAGTTTGCAGTCAGTCCCCAGTGTCAATTGTAAATTATGACATATTCTATTAAAAGTTAAAATACTTGTCACTGACACTATCAAACCGAATAAATGATAAATGGTGACAGTGTGGAAGTATTTATACTTTCAAATTAACTCAGCTTAAACTACATAATTGTAATTGGATAAATAACTAAATATATGAATATTAACTTTATTCAGTAAAAATGAAGTGTTATAGATAGCAAACGCCATGGAAAAAAATTGTAATGTTACAGCCCCTGGCAACTTTAAACTTTTAAATAAATATGGTCGATCAGAAAATACCGGTTATCCTTGATATTCCTATTGAATTTATCGAAAGAAGATTTAAACAGAAGTTGTAGATATAGATAAGAGGCATTTTTCTTGTTCTATTAATTCGTATTTTCATATATCGAATATTTATAACCATTTCCGATGTAAAATTAATAAAATATCCTATCGCTTACTTTTCAGTTCAAAACACACAGTATATTAATAATTTCCAACCGCTGAAAAGGATGTAACATGTATTATTTATTAACTTTGAACAATAATTTACTATGAGTTTTCTTTCTTCGAAACAATATTCATAATTTTTTTTTCAATTTTTGATATCAGTATATCTTGAAGATTATTAATTCTAGTAGTCTAAATATTTGCTGATTTTGGATCCTAAAGGTTTTGGTCAATTTCAAACAATTTCTCAAAAATATCAAAAGTGTGTAGTTACATTTACCACAAATTTTTATGTAAAAGTTACCAAATTTGAAGGAAAACAGTATTATATGGATAATATTGAACATTTTATGTTTCCTTTTTACGGAATGGAATTGTTTTAGGTAGCAATCTGAGAAAATAGCGAGAAATTAATAATACCTCATATTTTCATATTCGCTTATTTCTAAAATTTTTCGCGTCGAGTGATGGTATTCAGGCTCTGTGTTCAAGAGTTTTGGTGTTTGTGGACACTACTTCAAAGACACATTATCAGATTATCCAGATTGACGAAAATATAATTTTAAGCTCAAAATCAGGATACAGTCTTCTGAAATTAATAACATTCACGACGCATGCTAATATCATTCTTTTTAATTAATGCAATCATATATATTTACATAGTACATATGCTTAAATTAATTAGATAAGAGTGTAAATAAATACTGAGAACAGTTAATTACTACCAGTAGGTGTTCGAGGCTTCCTTAAGTTTTCGAAAAAACTTGACCGTTGGTCTCGATTTCCTAGTGGGTAATATATTTTTCCAACAGTATTATTATATTAAATGTAATAAAATACTTAAATAATACTAAGAAAATTAAATTACAGGTAACGAAAGTGATACTTATCCACTTAAGGACTAAGAACGTACATGTACGTTTTCATTAAAATTGCTGTTGGTGGGCGAGTGCCGTATTAGTACGATATCTGATCCTATGAATGTGCCCTAGGGTCGTATACAAAATAATAATTTTATATTTTTCCTGCTCTCGGCTGGCACAAGCGGGAATATCATTCCCTGGCTCGTCACGAGAGGGTTAAATACATAAATATATCCAATGTTCCCACTTAAGGAATAGCCACCCCCGTAAAATTTTGCTTTATCAACCGATTTTTATGTTTTTTTTTAACATGTAGATCTCGCAAAAAAAGCATTAGAAACATGTCAAGGCAATGGCCAACTACGACCATTGTTTAAAGGCGAAATATAGAGAAGTACTGTTACGGATTTTTTTTTAGAATATTGGAACGAATTCTTATTTAGGACCACCTATATACCTAGTGGACAAATTTTTGTCGTGATAGTAATACAGGGTGGCCCAAATTATTAAAGATACGTTTTTAAAATAAAGAAATTTAAAGTAAAAGAATGCATTACTTTTATATTATTTAAATTATTTATTAATAAAATTATTATCATTATTATTTAAATTTTTATTTATTTCGAAACTTTATAAACAATTACCATTAACCTGTAAAAAAAATTAGAATTTTAGGTTCGTAAGAACCTGAGCGGTTTGTGTTATTAAAACATAGCACAATTAACTGATTAAATAATTAACTAATCGCACAATTTCCACTTTTTCTTGTAAAGAATAATGAGCCATTGTTATAATAATACGTAATAACTAAGTTGTTTTAGTCGTTTTTCAAAGAACTAAGATGCTAGTTAAACAGTGTCAGTGGCAGCCATTTTTCAACTAACATATATTGATTTCGACGCCTGCTAATTTTTAATAACACAAACCGCTCAGGTTCTTACAAATCTAAAAATCATTTTTTTTACAGGCCTATGGTAATTGTTTATAAAGTTTCGAAATAAATAGAAATTTAAATAATAATAATTTTATCAATAAATAATTTGAATAATACAAAAGTAATGTGTTCTTTTACTTTAAATTTCGTTATTTTAAAAACTTATTTTTAACCCCCGACCCCAAAAGAGGGTCCATAAGTTTGACTCGTATGTTTGTATGTCTGCCTGCCTGCCTGCCTGCCTGTCTGTCTGTGTGTCTGTGTGTCTGTCTGTCTGTCTGTCTGTCTGTCTGTCTGTCTGTCTGTCTGTCTGTCTGTCTGCTGTCTGTCGTCTGTCTGTCTGTCTGTGGCTTTATATCTCTTCAACGGGAGATCCGATTTTGATGCAGTTTTTATTAAAA
This sequence comes from Rutpela maculata, assembly GCA_936432065.2. Classification (NCBI taxonomy): domain Eukaryota; kingdom Metazoa; phylum Arthropoda; class Insecta; order Coleoptera; family Cerambycidae; genus Rutpela; species Rutpela maculata. The sequence continues at coordinate 35,353,820 of OW386285.2, read as the reverse complement.
TTAAATATAACACATAAATATATTTATAATAGAACCATTCTTGTAGACCGTGTGCGACTAGTAGAATACAAAATTGGACCACGTCGGCTTAAAGGTTAAAAAGTTCTGTGTGGGACTCGTGATATAATAATACGCTATGTTGTATGTATATGTTTAGTTTAAAAAGTATAAAATTAAATTAAATTACAAATTTTAAAAAAAAACCCGACACAAAAATATCTACTAAATAACTAATATAAAAAAAATAAATTAACACAACTCTAAAAATAATGAAATAATTTTGATTCCATATACGAACTCTTTATTTATTTCCAGCATTTAATTCCAGCTTACATTTTCTTTATGTCCTTGGGATTTGCTTTCTTATACGCATGAATATGTCGGGGGCTGCTGTAAAGACGAACTACTAAATATACTTAAAACAGCATCTCCCGATATATTCATGCGTATAAGAAAGCAAATCTCGAGGACATAAAAAAAAATGTAAGCTGGATTTAAATTAATCATAAGAGTTCGTATATGGAATCAAAATTATTTCATAATTTTTAAAGTAGTTGTGTTAATTTATTTTTTTTTTTATATTAGTTATTTGGTCGATATTTTTGTGTCGGATTTTTTTTTTAATTTGTAATTTAATTTTATTAATGTTTTAGGCCATCCTGTATTACTATCACCACAAAAATTGGTGCAATAAGTATATAGGTGGTCCTGAATAAAAATCCGTTCCAATAATCTAAAAAAAAAAATCCTAATATCTCAATATTTCACACTTAAACAATGGTCGTAGTTCGCCATGGCTTTGACTTCCGGAATTAATAGAACATGTTTCTAATGCATTTTTGCGAGATCCACATATTAAAAAAAAACATAAAAATCGGTTTATAAATAAAAATTTTACGAGGATGGCTAGTCCTTAAGTGGGACACACTGTACATACATTATACAAACACATACATTATGTAAAGAGAAGAAACAAATATATCTGGATCTGCATCTATTATGATGAACAGTCTATTCACTATCCACGTGTATGACAGCCTGAACCTCAGGAAATTATCCCCTGAGCAGCAAAAATACCTGCACTGGCTCCAGCGTTACAATCTCCGTGTCATTTTGCAAAAATGCTTCACTTCACTTCCCTCCAGAGTGTTGCGACAGAAGCTCTAGGTATACACGTATACACACAAACACAGCCACACCTAGCGAAGGCAGACTGTATTAAATAAAACATATTTGCGGGTGTCTAGGGCACCTCAAGTTGTGGTCCAAAAAATCTGCAATTTTCTATATTCATTTACTTTTATACATGGAAATATTTGGCATATCTGCCATTTTGTGAATCTAAAAAAAGTTTTTTCTACTCCACCTTATTTTACGTACAGTTAAGAAATCATATTTACATCGTTACATCGAACAATATCATTTTAATTAAATATTTATAAAATATTACATTAATTTGTTGTAGTCATTCTAAATCCTAATAAGAACTAACACCATGATCCAACCTGTATCTTTCTCTCTCTCTCTCTCTCCCTCTCTTTCATATACAACATTGTAGCCAGCCCATTTTAAATATTTCTACTAGTGCGAATTTATTATTCGTCATACTTTTCAAATTACATAACGCGACTAAATATTTGTTTAAGTGTAAATCGAGTTAAAAGAGAACAAGCGTATCTGGAGCCGTGTGGGGCTAGCAGAGCTCAAATCGCAAGAGAAATGGCGTCTGTCACTCGGCGAACATTTTATCTCTGTTTTAAAGCCTGACATAGTACGCTGGTGGGAATTAATTAAATAAAAAAAATGGCCTTCCTCTGTGATAGCTTAATGCGATTCTAGTGAATAAATGATAGCCAGGATTTCTGCCTTTATTTGAATAAGTATTTGCTTGGTTTCTATATTGACGCGCAACTTTAGCCTTTCTTTCAGGTTTCAGGGATATCGTGAAGATTATCTTACACAATCATTAAAACAAGCATAAAAACTTTACGGAGTACTTACAAGAAAATAAAATGAGGCATCAATCGTACCTAAAGGAGCTTGAATGTGATTCTCTCATTTTATTTTGTTTTCTGGGAAATTGGATATGAAAGTAATTATATTCGTATTCTGTCTTGCTAATTAGACAGTCTAAATAATCGTTTGAATTTAGTTTATATAAATTTTCCCCAAAAAAAAACAAATGTGAAACACTTTGCTGGTTTATTGATGTTTTTATTATAATTGCTTAACATTTTATTGGATAGTCTTCGGTGTTTTTTAAAGAACAATTATTTTTTCAGTGAAATTCCAGTATCTTTAATTTTAATCGTCTCCCGATGATGCCATCTTGATTGGCGACATGCTGGTCAGTGTATTATACAGTATTTTTGGTTCTATAGAATCTTAGACGCAGTTCTCTTCAGGTACACTTTATTTATTCAAATGTTTAATAAGTTTTACATCCATCTATCGATATTCAAAACTACAGATTTCTTCTATCAATGAGTATCAACTTATGGTCCACATTTTAATGCGGCCGTGTGTTATCGCACTTACAAGAAATGTGACGGACGGACGAACACACACACAGAGCGACGGATATTTTGGGTGTCATTCGATGACTGACAAAGTGATATGATTTTTTTTCTACAAGTAATAATTACGATTTTGGAAATGAGCAGATCAACTATAATAACACTTGATTTTGCGAAAAGTATAATAATACCTTGGATAAATTGACTAATAATTATTTATGCCACAAGTGTGTAAAGTGATACTTTTTCCACGAGTCCTAGGCGAGTGTGACAATCCAATGAGTGAAAAAAAGCACTCAATGGAATTAATTTAAAATGTACGCTAGCGCTGTGCGTCTCCTGACACATTATGTCACACGTTTGCGTGCCTAACAAACTTTAATGTTGAATACGTCTGTAAAAGAAAAAAATCCTTTACACATTGTGTTTTGTATTAAGTAAAGATTCTAAAAATGCCAAAATTATATTTTGTGCAAGAGGCCTATTCTCCCTCTTTCCATAATGACATCGTATGACCCTTCAAATCACTTAAGATTAAAAAAGAACATTTGAAGATTTCATGTTGCATCTTGTTAAACGAAATTAAAGATTATCGATTAAGCTTAAAGTCGTTTCCTCTATTTTTTCTCCTGCTTAAAAAATAAAAGTCTCGCCATTTGCCACAGTTATTATTTTCTGCAAATTTACCTTAAAGTGCAAATATCTGTTGAATAGTCGTAGAAAAAATATAGTATTCTACTCGCGAGTAATATCTATTACTCACTCGGATGAATTACGACTCTCGCTTTCGGCTAATGCTGTAAACGTCATCCTCTTGAATACTAGTCATAATTAATATAACAGCAATTAGTACATGTGCATTGAATAATGTATTATTAATACCAAAAGTCGGAAATTCTAAGCTCACTTAAGAGGAATTACCTATACACTGAAAGATTAATATATCGAATACTGAACCTATGTCATATTTTTTTGCTTTATAGGTTTGATTGTATTTGCTTAGATATCATTATTTGGAAGTTATCTAAATAGCATTTTATAACAATGATGTAAGCAAAAATACAAAAAACCGCTGCCCAAAAGGTATCACTACTTCCACATCCAGATTTTTTATCTAAGTCACTCACAACGAAAAAATTTTGTATGTGGAAATAATTGTTTATGGAACATTAATAATATAATGTTTGAAATCCTCTACCCCAAAAACCCATAAAATGATACCCCACATCGGTAGCGGGGTGGGGGTGGTGATAGGGGGTGGTAGTGGGGGTGGATGAAATAAAAAACATTTCGGGGTTTCTGGTTCTTGTACACACCGTAAATCACAATTTTTTTTCATCCCCTTTAATAATGGGGTGGGGGTGGTAATGGGAGTGGCTAATGCCAACATTTCTTTTGAGACCTCAGCTTCTCTTGTATATACTAAATACCAATTTTATGGACTCTTACCTGCTTGATTTACCTATTTTCCCCAAATTTACCCCAATTTACCCCACAACCCTTCGACGGAACAAGATGAAAATATAATCTAGTTCTAGATCTCGTCAAAGTATATATGTGTACCAAATTTTAAGTCAATATCTCAAACGGTTCCAGAGTAATCGTGCGCACAAAAAAAGTTACAGACAGACCGACAGACAGAAATTTTTTTTTTCGCTCAAACTTAAAATCTCGACGTTTCGTGATATTCTAAGCCTATTTGAACAATAAAAATTTTTAAAATTTTTTTTGTCGTTACTATACTTCCACTGGACGTGGAAGTAATATTTATTTTTAAAAACTAGAAGAGCTATGGGGTTCTAAAAAAGTGATTCTATTTTATTATTGATATGTGTCAAGTAAATAAACACTCCTGTCAGTTTTTTACATGAAAATATTTTCTTACTAGTTTTTAATAGTAATTTTGTTTTTGACTCGAACATATATCTCTCCTGATGAGTTCTAAAAAGAATGACAAAAGTTGTACAATTACTTCCACATCCAGTGGAAGTATAATATTTTTAGGGAGATTTGATCAACTGAACATCGATAGAAATATTTTATTTCTTAAGACATGTGAGTGAAATTTTGTACCTATTCTCTTTGTGCTTTTTAGAAGTTATTGGGTTTAAAATGTAACAAATGTTTGTTTGTGGTAGAGTATCCTCTAGGTAGGGCTAGAAATACTAGAAAGAATACCTCATAAGGGAGGTATCTTAAAAAATATTGGCACGGTCAAACTTAAATTATCAGTATATAGAAAGAATAGTTATTTTCTTGCCTTTTCATATTGAATTTTAGATATAGTAATATAAGTGTCTGAATGAAGTTGACAAGTCGGTTCGTAAAGGAACTTCTTGTTGATATTCTAGCTTGGTCAGATTTAAATCAGTGGTATATGAAAGGAACGAATGGTTTCTTTGAAAGTTATCTGCTGAATATCCAAAATAATATCATTATGCACTTGTAAACTATATTGAAAAATACCAACAAAAAATTTTAACAGAATTGAAACCCAAGATCGCTTAATCTCACGACTAATATTACAGAACAGAGTTACTGAGACCTAAAATAAGTATATTCTACTCATAATTGAATCAAAAATTCATCTAAAGAATGCAGAGAAATTACTTGAACGATACACTGAACTTAAATATTGAAATTATATCTTGGACGGGAATTGCCTTGAATTGCCAATAGTGTCAAGCGGTACATGTCATTGAGCGACGTTGATTTGATAAGCTTTTAAAAAAATAATTTGAGGTACATTTCCTCCAAATTTAAACGCCAATAGGATCTGTTGCACGAACTGATAATATGCATTTGTTACTATCTTTCTTTCCCGGCCAAGGTATAGTGCGTGGTATTTGACACTCTAGACCGACTTTGCAAAAAAAATAAGCCAAAAAAAGTAAGTAAATACACAAAACTTCCCTCTTTATTTGCCACCTATTATTTTTTCTGTTGGGTGACCATCCTGTATATTAACTAAAAGTATAACCGGTTTTCGTCCTAACAATAACGACAGCAACATTTCAAATAATGTTTTCCTCCGTCGATCTTAAATAATTTTTAGAGTGATCACCCTGTATACATTTCACTAAAAGTATATCAGATATCATCTGCGGTAATGGTGTCAACTATATAAAAAAGCTTACACAGCCCCACAAAAAAAATGTACAGAGCAACGAACCAGACCCATGTATCCCCATGTATTTTCGGTCGCTAAACCGGAATCTGATGTCAAAAAAAATCAATAGTTAGAGTCAAAAAGCACTCCTGAAATGGGGTAAAAAGAAGATTAAGCTACGAGAATAGTTGTTACATCTTAATCAATCGAATTATACATATTGAGGTTAAACAGCAGCGTACATACAATAGATATGAAACACACCCCCAGGGAGGGGCCATACATAAAAAAATCGATCCAAAACAGCAATGACTGCTGAAAGAGCTAGAAATGTCTAAGTTTTGTTAGTGATAAGAAACTGCATCAGGTCCGACGTAATCTTCATAAACTACCCCTATAGGGTTGAGAACAACCAAGTTTAAAGGACACGAGAAAAACAGGAAAAAACCTAAAATCCAACAGGAAATTGCGTAAAATAGGACTAGAAACTTACGCACCATTAACGTCCTATAGTGTCAACCTCAGAGGGTGTGAAAACTACCCCCATTCAAGATTCAACTTGAAAAAAGCTGCAGTGACCGTCGAAAAAGCTCGAAACTCCTCCGTAGGTTTGTAAAGATGAGAAGAGTCGGCAGTAGTTTTGGCTCAATTATTGAAAACTATCCCAACAGCGCTGTCAAAAATCACCCCTTATCTTAATGACACAGAAAAAAAAAAGAAAAAAACATTTATCCAAAACTATTTCCATTTTTATGCATGCTATGATTGGTTAAAATTGCATAGTACTCAGAGTTAGAAAGTCACGTACCAGTGTTGGTATTCAAATCCACCCCCCTAGGGCGTGAAAACTACCCCCTGTGCGAGAAACAACTATAAGAGGAGAGGAAAACTATGGAAATGAAACGAATAAGCAACAGTATAGCTTTTTCTGGGGGTGTTACTTAATAACATTGATAGGACAAGACTGTCAAACTCTAAGTGTACAATACGATTTTTGCCAATCATATCACCCATAAAAATGTAAATCCGGTTAGTTTCTCTATGTTTCTGCAGCATCCAACGGATATAGGGGTGGCATCTCGCAACCCCGTAGGGGTTGTTTTCAAGCACAGCGTCGAACATAGTCTAGTTTCTTCTGACTTCTACACAACACAGTTTCGAATTTTTATAGAAGTCACTGTAACTTTTTATAGTTAAATCTTACATGGGGGTAGTTTTCACACCCTCTGAGGGTTGACACTGTAGGACGTTGATGGTACGTAAGTTTCTAGTTCTATTTTAGAGTACTACGCAACTTCAGCCAATCATAGCATCCATGAAAATGGAAGTCCTGTTGGATTTTACGTTTTTTCTTGTTTTTCTCGTGTCGTTTAAACTTGAGGGTTGTTGTTCTCAAACTTATAGGGGCAGTTTATGAAGATTACGTCGGACCTGATGCACTTTCTCATTACGTTAACAAAACTTACACATTTCGAGCTTTTTCAGCAGTCATTGCTCTTTTGGATCGATTTTTTTATATATGGGGTCTAGTTTTCGGCCCTCCCTGGGGGTGTGTTTCATATCTATTGTATGTACGCTGCTGTTTAACCTCAATTTGTGTAATTCTATTGATTAAGATGTAACAACTATTCTCGTAGCTTAATCTTCTTTTTACCCCATTCCAGAGGTGTTTCTTGCTCTAGCTAATGATTTTGGGGATGTACGATTTTTTTTTGACCCCGGATTCGGATTCAGCGGCCGAAAATACACAGAGATACATGGGTCTGGTTCGCTGCTCTGAACATTTTTTTTTTTGTGGGGCTGTGTTATTTTCTTCCATCGTTTTTTTAATAATTGTTTTTTAGTGTGGCCACCCTCTATATTTTTCACTTCAAATATAGCAAGATTCTTCCTTGACAGTTGTGATAAGGGTGTCCACCCTGTTTTTTTTGTTTCGCTAAAAGTATAGAAGGTAGCTTCCTTGGCAATTGTGTTAACTACATGCCAAATGTAAATGCGTGTCATACATGGAATGTAGAAGTTTTCAGTAGTCGTAGTGTTTTAAAAATTGAAGCTAGTTGAACAAACGTTTTCATACCATAGCCGGCAAAAAATTTAAACTCTGGTGTAAATCGGTTCATCGCCTTAGTGCTAAAAACACATCAGTATTCGGTGAAAACATGTAGTAACAAAACTTCCTGTCTACAGTTGCACTTCATGTATACTTACAGTAAAAAAAAATAAAATAGAAGGCACTGAAATTATAGTTTTGTGATAGGAAAATAATTATTATAAAAAACGTTTTTGTATAACATTTTCCTATGTCAAAACTTAAGTTCCAGTACATAATATCTTACATTTCATAGAGCTATAGATTCTACAACAAAAATAGAAGTGACAAATCGAGTTTATACAAATAATAGTCCGTGTGCCAGCATCCTTATTTTACAAATTTGGTATAATTTGGGGGGGCATGATAATATTTGGAGTTATTTTAAATTAGGTGTTATGTGTTAAGATATTTTAAATTAGGTGTCACTAAACGGCTACGTATCTGTCTCCAAAGTTGAGGGTTTACATATGGCGGCTATTCAAAATGGCGGATCAACAAATTATTAAATTCACTATATCTTCCAAACCAATTATCCGATTTGAATAATTTTTTTTTTAGTTAAAATCACAATTTTCCACTAAATTAAAGAGATGTCCTAATATTTTTCCGAAACATTGAAAATAACAAAGATATAGATAAAAAAATAAAAATATGCTTATTTTTTTCCACAACGTAACTTTTATTTTTTGTTGTTTTTAATTTTTGAAAAAACTCTTTATATAAAATATGTAGAATAATGTATATTGCACAACCTGTTTTTCGAATAAATGGAATATCTTTATTTCTAAGCGAGTTATGGTCAATTATTTGTCAGAAACATGTTTCTAATTGGCAATCTTCATTATTGCGTATTGAAATAAATAAAATTTTAGATTTCAAAACATGACACTTTTAACCATTTTATGTTACTTTTGCGATCGCTTTTATTTTGAAGTTCAATCGAAAGATTTTTTAAGAAATAAGAATAATTCATAAAAAAAATATTAAATATTTATTAAACACAACAAAATAATAACTCATAACAAAGAATACGTCAAAACCATATTCTAAAACGAAAAATATTAGATATTGCTGGTATGCGAATCGTCGCTATCATAATTTTCGAACTCTTCGAAATTTTCTGCTTCTTCTTCGTCGAGGTTGGCGGGCATTGTATTGTCACAGCCTGCCTTGCACTTGCAACCAATTGTGCATTTAAAGTGATTATTTAAACAAGAGCAAGCTGGAAGTTGACACTTTTTATTGCACTTGCAACAAAGTTCTGACAAAACTGATTCTGGAGCCGGTGACCCAAGCATCCACTGAATGGAAAGTTCATTTTTACTGTCAAGCCTCCATCCAAACCTAGTAGGTTCTGGTACTTCAAAAATGTTTTCAAGACATCGTTTCCAAATGGTTGCTTGGTAGTTTGCTCGAAGTGTACGTTGCATTAAACAATCTTCGCATGGAGGCAGCTGAGTGCTACCTACTTGCCCCTTTTTAGCTCGAAATATTTGATAACGAAGTTCATTAACTTTTTCAATTTTGTTTTTTTTGTGGTACATACTAATGTGTTCTTTGTTCTCACAAACTAATTTATAGCCTTTTTTCTTACCTTGGCCGGACATAGCACTTATGGAGTCAACAGACCAAGAGTGAAAACCAATAAGAGATGATGTGACCTCTGCTCCTAAAGCTGAAGCAAGCTTTTTATCGTCAATCATCTTCATCCGGTGTTTCACACCTTTTACGATAAATAAATTAGAGTCATTAAATGCACTTACATCAAGAGAGATGACTAGCACATCAGTGTCATTTGAAAAGCAGTAAACTGTTGAACACGTAGTAGCAGCATGTTTGGCATGTAGCAACAAACGCGTATCTGCTTCCTCATGTGAACAAGCAAGATCTTCAATATATTTAAAACCACTACTAGTTATCTTGACACAAAGCTGCTCAAACGTGGCATAAATTTCTTCTTCACCAAGTCGGTTTCTAAATTTTTCTTTTTTCCAACTCTCCACCAAGAATTTTGACAATTTGCTTTTACTCTCGTTACTTCGTAAAAATCGTCTCCGGTTAATAATCTTATGGCCATTTTTGATGTTATTAAAACTTATACCATCATTTTCGTCATTTCCAAAAATTGGCGAGAAGACAATAAATCACTTCGGATAAATTGATAAAGAAGTTCATAAGCGATTTTTTCTATTGTTTTATCAACACAGGTGTTCTCCGGCCTTTTTCTTGTATAACTTCTATAACAGGATCTGTGATAATGAGCTTCCACTGCAACAATATCTGTAGAGGTTATAGCCAAAATTTTTGTATTAATTTTTTCAGTAGCAATAGACCTAATGTTTGATCTGCTGAAAGGTCCATAGCTTTAGTTAGTACTTCCTTACTTCGTGAACCGCTAAGAGTTATATTTTTTGATATTTTGTTGCAAAAAATGCATATGGGGTTATATAATGTTGGGTCGGTATTTATATTCCGAGGGCTTCTTGTTCCAACTTCATCAATACTTGTTCCTTCTTCAGACGTTGATGGAAAATTTTCTAAATTTTTCTCAATTTTTTCCAGGTTTTTCTTGAGTGTAAAGACCGATCTACATTTATGATGGTATGACAATTTGAGGATTTCATTTTCAACCAAACTTTCGGATATTTTAAGTAATGGGGACGGTAGCTCAGTGGTTTAGCGCGTCTAGCTTGCATACTGGCGTACCTAGCGAAGCAGGTTCAATCCCTGCTCATCGCGAAATAATTTTAATTATAAAATTATCCCCAAGAAGTGGTTCGGACCCCACTATAAGCTGTAGGGCCTCGTTTCTCTTTACCTAACACAAATTCATTCTGGATTTTCAAGGAGTTACTTCGGTGACTTGAGAAGCGGTTAAGAAAACATTTTAAGAAAACATTTTAATGGTACAAACTGACGAATTTTCGCGACATTCCATAAAACTTTCCATGAGCTGACATCTTTAGGATGATGCAAATCCTGTATCAAAGATTTACTTCCACAAATTATACACCGTTCCATCACTATAGTTTATAGCACCTTCACAACAGTTTATTCTTTATTAGCACTTTCACAACTGTTTATTGTTTATTTCAAAAATTATAAATCTAATTTATTTAAATACTGAATTGTGTCCAAAACCTGAAAAAAAATTTTTGTTGAAGATTATTTTATTTTGGGAGGTCAATCTATTGTAATTCTAATTTTACTATTAATGACTTTGTATTTTATATAAAACCTGAAATTAAAATATACGGAACCCAATATAGTGTTAGGATGATTAAATGGAAATATCTCACTTATAAAAACAAATTTTTGATTTATTGAAAAAACTTTTTGTAGATAAAGTATTAAGCAACATATTCTATTCAAAAACTTTTTTTCAAAATTTAAAAACCAAAAAGATACAGACAACTTTATCGAAAAAAATTAAGCTGTTCTTTACATTTTAGTATCTATCTCCTTTATTTTCAATGTTTCGGAACAATATTAGGGCATCTCTTTAATCTAGTGGAAAATTGTGATTTTAACTAAAAAAAAATATATTCAAATCGGATAATCGGTTTGGAAGATATAGCGAATTTAATAATTTGTCAATCCGCCATTTTGAATTAGCCGCCATATTGAAAACCTCAATTTAGAAACAGATACGTAGGATTTTAGTGATTACAAACACATAGTTGATAATCCCTCTAAATAAAATTTTGCCGCCCCAAATTATACCAACATATTGATTGGCACACAGACTATAATGTGATGTGTTGTTTGCTCATCTTTTAAGGAAACTGCTTAAAAGAATATATTAACCACCTTTTTTTTTCGGCTACGGCAAAGCCAAAAAAAAGCGCTAGCTGTGTTTCAGATGTATGTAGGACGTGTATCTTTCACGGTTTTCCGGATATTTTTATACCTTTTATATACTTTTCAATCGAATTAAGTTACGTTTGATATCGAATCGTCTATGCCACTACTATTTTTTATCGTAGTCCTTTTTTTAATTCTAATACATTTACTTCTTTAAAACTACGGCCTTTTCTATCGTATTGTGTCTCAAAATTAAAAGAGGAGGGCCTATAAGGCCGGTTTTCGGCCCTTTTTATTTTTGGCCAAAAATTTCGACTTTTTTTACCATGTATTAGAAAAGTCTTCCTTATACCATTTTTAAGGTTGTAGCAGTATGATGATGACGGGAATGGTTCGAGAGAGTGGGTGTTGGGGGGGGAGGGGTATAAGAGGAATTGACAATTTATTAATAATGTAAATAAAAAATCCTTTTAAAACTATATTGTACTTGGTAGGAACATAAAAGTTTTTGCTAGTGAGGACAGAGAGAGTGTAGTTTGGAAATACGATTTTCAAGTTCAAAAATATCTAAGCATGTGTACTACTAATGTAAATTGGTTCTTTAATAATTGAAGGGGGATACATGGATGAGGGGAAGGTTGGGGGAAGTTCTTATTGAAAAATTTCACATTTATTTCTTGAAAATGTATCTTCTCCACATACACTCGGTGCTTATCACACGAAAGTATATTTAACATTATTTTCGGCAAAGATATCAGCGGCAAAATGGCGTGAGGGGGAAATAACGAAGGCAATGATGCGCTGTTAAAACATATTTTTTAGAGAGGAAAGTGGGAATTTCCATATTATTTATTTAATTTGTAACAGCTTTCAGCATTTTTACGAAGATCGATGGAAAGTGTATTTTAATAAGCAATAAATATTTATGATGTTGTCAAGTTACTTCTGTAGAAAAATAAAATTGAATTTATCGGTAGGTAGATCAAAGTATATATGCGTTAAAATTGGGAACATTTTTTTTAATCTAAATAATAAATTGTTAGGGGAAAAAAGAACAAAGGTAAAAATAAGTCAGGAAAATGAATTCATTCATTTAACAATTTCGTGTCTTGTTATCCATTGTTGACATTTCATTGAAGCCCTAATTGAATTTAAATATTAACCAAAGCTGATTATTTTGCAAAAGTAATTAAATAACTACCTACTGCAAATTTATTTTCTGAAGTAAAAAGTTAATTGGCAAAACAGGGCTACTAATTACTATTAACAGCATATTGAATCATTGGAATTTATTTATTTAACCCAAATACTATTCACTCATATTATGTTTCACTAAATCTGATTTGCATAATATTGCAAACTATTTACTATTGTTACCACAACTAACAATACCATAAATAAAATAAATTGAGGTAAATTGGGTACAAAACGAGGAATAAACTCTAGTTGGCATTACAAAAAATAAGTGAGGTAATTTCTCTTGGGATTTGCTAAAGCAATCAGAAAATAAATATATGGTGTATACCTATAACAACATATTATTTTTTCAAAGAATAATAATAATAATAATCGTATGAATTTCATTTCTTCTTCACGTAATCACTTCAATTCCCCAAAAATGACAAAAATTTACTAGTTTTTATTCATATTTTATATTACAATAATTAAGTAAGTAACATAGGAATTATTAAAATATAAACAGAAAATGGAAAAAATGTTCATACCAACCAATATGTGTTTTTAAATAATTTCAACGTTTTCCATAGTCAAGCGCAGATCGGTCTTGATCTCACTGGTATCTCGAAAAGAAAAATAAAGCAACGGCAATAGTAGTTAACATTCGTATGGTTTACACCTAGTGCAACATAGTGACCTTTCACCATCTTCTAGCGGCTTGTACACCATATGCAGAAGCTATGCAATATTAGGCGAGCATTGCGTAGTGGATATACTATTCTTCAAAAGGGATATAAAATATTCGGTCCTTTTTCTATTAGAAATTAGACAAGGAAAACCATATTGGGGGTAGTTTCTCTTGGCGTCGGTGACTGGCTTCAGTCGTGGAAATAAGCTGCTATTTTTCTGATTTATGGACAGGGAACTTGGAGATTTCGTTCAATTGGAAGAGTGTTGTACAATTTAGTCGCATTATATGAGAAAAATCTCTGAAATTGGGCAGGACTGCAACGAAAGAACGAGCAAAACCAATAAAAGAAACGGGCCACTGGTCCTTGGGCAAGATACCATCAAAGGACCAACTGCTAGAAATAATAGCAGAGCTGGAAGAAACACCGCACCTGAAGTAGACAAAATAAACAACAAAATAAACAACGACTTAATACACTACGGACCGAAAAGGCTAAAGGAAATAGAAATCACCTCCAGAGTATGGATAGAAATCACACCTCTACCTACGGAATGGAATACGACTATACAAATACCCCTCACCAAAAAGATTTGTAGAAGCAGAAACACAAATAGAGGAGCATATCACGACATAATGCGGCAACGCATTTCACAGACTTCTGTACTGCCCATCCCACACTCCTGTACGTTATGTGGCGTCATGTGGCTCTCGCTTCTGACAACAAGCATGACCCAAATCCAACCCAGCGTGGACGTAGCCGGCCCAGTGGTATATCTGGGAAGTGGCAGCAATTCCTACTGTACGCTGGTAAATCAAATCGAATTAAATCGAATCAAATCGAATCAAATCGAATCAGATTGAATCAAATCGAATCAAATTGAATCAAATCACATCAAAAGCAATAAACTTCCTCCTCTAACTAACTTACTGTCCAAATTTCAATACCGCTAGACTTTTCGTTTTTAAGTTATCGTGTTTACCTATTTACAGCATTCAGTTACTAACACAATTTTCTCTACGAGCAATATTTACGGTTTCACAAATGTAGTCCAGTCAAAGAATGATCTAAAGGGTGGTGTAGAATGCGTGAGTAGGGACGTAAGCGATTACTTTAGAAAGTTGTTCAGGGTGTTTAGGGAGTTAACATACTGAAAGTCCTGACGTTTAGGAGGTGAGCCGGAGGGCAAAGAAAGTCCCACTTTTAGTTTTTTCGCTTATGTGCATCGCAGGGAAAAATCTTCTTATACAAAATGAAAGCTCATGAAATTCGCTACAACTTTCATTTTATATACTTTTTTCGAATTCGCAGCCGTTTTCGAGCTACCCGCTCCGGAAAAGTGAAAATTTTCGAAAAACAGATTTTTACCTCTTCAACTTTAAGGAAAAGCAAGGTGGGCTTCTCAAAGTTGTACTTAAGTCAAAAATCATTAAGGAAGCGGTGGTGATCTTTTGCAACCTCTCCTCCACTTAAAGCGAGGTTGAAGAGGCTGGGAAGATTTGTTTCCTCAAATGGTATGGGGCACCAAGCAAGACAGACCTCCCTCAACCAGTACCGTTTCCAGTTGTTAATGAGGACAGTGGCAATACTAAGCCAGGCATCAGCTCCCTCCCACCAACTGAGAGCGCAGCCAAACAGCATTCCTGGCGCACCTACCAACAAGTGCAGCAGTGGCTCGGGAATGAGCTGCCCCCTAAAGAGGGAGGGGTGGAAACATGTAGCAGACACCCTGGTGCCAATTACAAGCACCGGAGGTCCTACTTTTTTTTTTTATCATCTTTAAAATACAATTTTCTATTTTCCAGGTAAAAATCTGTTTTTCGAAAATTTTCACTTTACCGGAGCGTGTAGCTCGAAAACGGTTGCGAATTCGAAAAAAATATATAATATGGAAGTTGTAGAGAATTTCATGAGCTTTCATTTGGTATAAGAAAATTTTTCACTGCAACGCACCGTTTTCGAAATATAAGCGAAAAAAAACAAAAGTGGGATTTTCTTTGTGCCCCCCTTCTCCGGCTCACCTCCTAGACGTCAGGACTTTCAGTATGTTCACTCCCTAAGCACCCTGAACAACTTTCTAACGGAATCGCTTAGGTCCCTGCTCACGCACTCTACACCTTCTTTATTGATTGGAGTAATGTACCAATACTCATCGTTTTTGTATTTGCAAATAGTACAATAATGAGTTTTAATTATCTCCAGGTAATGCCAACATCATTTCCGAAACGAGCGTCGAGTAACAGAGTAAACGAGAAAATTACTTTACCTCTGGGTGGCGTGGCAACAACTACAACATACAATATTCTCGCTTCTTTAAAAATTGCAATATTTTTTAGGGGTGAGAGGGTGGAAGCGCTACATTCACTATAATTTTAACTGGAGTTTAGTAGCTACTGGTTTAGCGTTAAGCAGTAGATTAAAGCAAAGATTACAATTCATTGTGTTAACTAGAACCAATCCTTATGTGTGCGCCTTATTTCCCACGGTACTATTAATTTTAGGAAAAAAAGTGTAGACTCGAATTTTATAAGGAATAATTTTGTATATAGGTATTATCATCACCGTTCCTGAGATAATCTAGAAAACCTCAAAATGGAGGTGGAAACGACGTCCTAGGGGACGAAGCACACTTTATAGGATAGGGAACCTTTCGGTTTATTAATTCTTATGCTATCCTTAAATTTCTACCAATTTTCAAAACTATGAATTTTGTCAGATATAAATCGGTATATTACTGAACTAGAGATTATATCATGATATTATAAAATTCATTTTCAACTTGTTCCCTGAATTATATCGGTGAAACAGCTTTGGGTTATAAGACGCCTTGTATAGAACCTATATTAAAATTCCACCACGGATCAAAGTAAAGCTGTTTGCGCTCGAGCCGTTTATTTACAGATGCTAAGTAGTTCATTTAAACTCAAGTGCCATTGTCTCTTATTTACAAGTGGAAGATTATTTATTTTAAATCCAGTACTAAAACAGATAAACAGTTAATATAAAGCCATCGGAAAGAGTTCAAAACCCGAAATTTAATTTAAATTCAGACCTAAGAAATCAACTCTAACTTTGTATAAACAAAGACATATTTGAACGATTGATGACAAAAGTTTGGAGTTTTCAGCAGAAAATGGAACTAGTGAGGAATCGTGCAAAGTTTTGTTTGGTAGAATCGGCACGTCAGCATTGAATAGTTGAGTTTCTATACGGCAAACAATTGAAAGAGTTCTGCTAATAAGCTCCGGATTAGTTTTGTAAACTTTGTTAATTAACACCTTTGTGTTAACCTTAATGTTATTCTAAATTGATTTAGACTATACGTGCTTTACAATGCGCACACCTTCGTGAATCTAACAAACTTTTATCTATGACGGAATTGCATACATTAAATATATACAATATCTGGAATTCCTGAGAATGGACTAACAGTCCTCCAGCTAGCTTTTTTTTTGCTTACCTCATTGGAGGAAGGCTTCAAAGTGGCTGGCAAGATGTTATGGCTGAAAATTGTCCTAATACTGCCTTAGATAACTTTTATAACATAACTTTGTATTATTTTGATGTTTTCCTATTAACACATTCCCTGCCGGCACCGCCCCAGGGGCGTTCATCCGACTTTGATAAAAACGCCATGACCACCCGAGAGGTGTTCTTCTATATACCTAATACAGCGTTGCACTAAATTGTAATTAATTAAAAAAAAAAGAAAAAATGAAAAGAAAAAAAAAATGTAAAAAAAACTAATTTTTATTTTTAGCAAAAAAAAATGGAAAATTTAAACTTAGTAGAGTGTCCACTAGCTAATCACCAACTAATACAAACATTAAATTAACAAATTGCAAAAGGAAATAGGTGGCACACGATCAATCGTCATTAATGAGCTCTGGCAGTGAATGTGTTAAGCGTTTTTATATTAACAACAAAAAATCAATAAAAACTAGTATTTTACACCTGAATTGATTCAACTCAGAAGCCAGGTAACTTTATATACCGATATATTTAAAATAAATAATAATTATAAAGGTCATAGTACATACCTAAATAAAGTATATCGTTACAAATTAAAAACAGCTAAACAAGCACATCATGATCGTGAAATTTATAATTCAGATAAGAAAACCAAAACTACGTGGAACATAATAAAAACAATACAAGGAACACATTTAGTTTTGTAAAAGATGGAACGAAACACCTATAGAGGATGTAGCTGACAATTTAACTTTCTATTTTTGAGAGCCACATATGTAAATGCTTTACATAATTTTGACTACTTAGAAAATAATGCGCCTAACTCTCCGAAATCAATGTATCTATCTCCAATTTCAAGTAAGGATGTTGAACTCCTTATAGATAAATTAAAGTTTTCAAATTCTATTATGTTGTATAATAAACCTTTCTATAGAGAAATGTATATTTCCCAGTAAATTTACAAGAGCCATAGTCCCTCCATTAATCAAGAAGGGAGATTCAAATGACTATAATAATTATCGAGCCATTATTAGTAGTTTCTCAAAAATTTTAGAACTTCATCTCAAGGAGCAATTATCAGATTTTTCACATCGGAATATGTTACTGTCTCCTGCTCAACATGGTTTCACTACAAATAAAAGCACGGACTCTGCGTTGTGTGATTTTCATCCCAAAATCATTAAAGCTTTAGACAACAAGAAATCAGTTGTGGGTCTTTTCGTAGATTTCGCACGAGCTTTTGATTTGGTAGACCATCAGCTGCTTAATGCCAAACTACCACGATACGGTATTCGAAGAACTGCTTTACAAATATTACAAATTGTAAAAATGGCCGGTGAAGTTGAAAGTAATATTTGTGATATTAAACAAGGAGTTCCACAGTGATCAATGTTGAGACCACTTTTATATATAATATTTGCTAACGATGTGGTTAGCCATCTACAAAAAATACCAAATGTTGATGTGATCTGTTAGCTGATGATTAGACCAGGCAAATCTCAGTGTAAAATGGGTTTGGCGTGAACTATTTGGGGACAGTTATTTGTTTATCACATTTGATAGCTCCATTAATGTAGGATAAGCACATAGTCCCAAAAAATCCCGACGTGAGCTAAAGCCGCCATTTAGAAAAAATGACCTCCAGAGACATTTTCTTTAAAATCATATATCTCAGTAACCGTTGCTCCGATTTTAGATTTCTTTTTTTTTGTTCCAGTCCTCACTTCACATTTTACAGAAAGTATGATTACATATTTTACGATAAATTAAACGATAAACTTAGGAAATTAAAAAATAATTTAAATAATACGGAAATTTAAAATATTTGTAAACTCAAGACGTTTGTACTGAAATTTCTAGTCAATTTTCGAAAAAATAATTTTAATAAAAGTTTTAGAGCACGCAATCAGCTTTCATTTGTTTTTTGACCGATGTTACTAACTCAAATATTAACGGAATAATAGTTATTTATATATAAAATTGTAATAATTTTTAATAATGTACATTAAGGTATAAAGGATGTCCAGTTAGTGTTCTCTCGGAAGATTGTGCAAATCGCGTAACTTTATAAAAAAAAATTTTTAACAAAACTTTCAATGTTTCCTCTCCACTAAAACTTAAAATTATTTTCAATTAATTATACAAGGTGTCACGAAAACGAGTCACACAAGAAAGTATTTTTTTTTAATAGAACAGCCTGTATTTCCTTAACGCCAGTTAAGCCTCCTAGGGTCCTGTATTATACCCTAAAATATTTTGCCAAGTTATGATTTTTTTCTGATTTTTTTTTTTTTTTTGGCAATTTACAACCATTTTTTGACTGCCATATCTCCGCGATTTATTAATCGTTATTTCCAAAAGTGTGGGATGTTGTTTGATAATGATGTATTTACTGAAAAATATTTTTTAAATAAATGTTTAGTATATCGGGTAAATATTTGCGTACGTTTCTTGATATTTAATTATTATTTTTCTCATTTTTTTTTTAAATGGAATGCCTAGGTATACTTTTTTACATGAATGAATAAAGCATACAATTCCCCTCATTTTAATATCTCTTTATTTCTATTTCAAACGGTTTTTACGATATGATTATTTCAAATAATTTTTGCATTAAAATCTATATTTTGTTTTACATTATTTTTCAATTTTTTTAAATGGAATGCCTATATATTTTTTAAATGGATGAGTAACGCATACAATTTCTCACATTTTGATATCATACACTTTCTCTTAATAATTATGAACGGTGTGTGAGCAATAATTTTTTTCACGACATCGAAACTAGCCTAACAATTGCTCAAAATGTCCACCATTTTGATTCAGGTAACACTGAAGTCTTTTGATAAATGAACGCCTTACACAGTGTAACATATCAACATTTATATGACTAAAACACTGATGAATCCTTTCCATCATATCTTCTCGAGTCGTTGGTTCTACCACAGAAGAGGTCTTCTGTGGTTCTACTTTATAAACGTCTGACTTCACAAATCCCCAAAGGAAAAAACCCATTGAAGTCAGGTCGGGTGACTTAGGCGGCCATGCAATGGGACCTAACATAATTTAATAAAATAATAAATTAGATATTATTTAACAGTTTATTAAAATATTGGACCTCTCTTCCTATCCATCTTTCAGGAAACTGGTTACTAATGGCCTGACGAACATTTCTACTAAAATGTGGTGGTGCACCATCAAGTTGTAACCACATATTATCTGTAATGTAATTAGGACCATGCTGGATTATTTGTGAAAACGTATTTTACGTAAAATCTAAGAAGGCTGCTCCATTCACATTTCCCTCAAAAAAGTGAGGATCAATAACATAATCAATGTACAATTCCTCCCCTTTCATTTAAACTCTGGTTCTGATTTTTCTGTGCAACATGAGGGTTTTCTCTGTCATAATAATGGAAATTGTGCCTATTCACAAATCCGTTGCGATGAAACGTTGATTCATCCGTGAACAATTTTTTCATTTTCTCCAATTTGGTTTTGAGCCCACTAGCAAAAATTTAATCTACGATTTAAATCCACATCCAAAAGCTCTTGGTGCAGCTGTACTCGATAGGGGTGAAACTTATTTTTACGAAGATATAGGGAAACACTAGATTCACTGTCCTCTAAATCCCTACTTAACTTCCGAATACTTGCCGTAGGATTTTCGATTACTGTTAAAGTTATAGCCAGCTCATTTTCTTCACTTAATGCATTTCGTCGCCTTGCCTTCTTTTCATATGCAAAATTTCCAGTACGTTCAAAACGTTCTTTCAAATTTTCTAGAGACCTTACATCAGGACATCTTCTATCGGGATATTTTTGACGATACACTCTTGATGCCAATAAACAATTTCTATCACATTTACAAATAACATAATATTTACCACAGATATCAACTCTTATTGACAATAATTATAATTCGTATTTTTAAATATTAACAATATTAATTCAACTTAATCACGATAATCTTAAACACATTATAGAAATGTCATAAAGTGAAAAACAGACGCAAAACAAAAGACCAAACCATACTAGATTTTAATGCTAAAATAAAAAGCACCTCAATGTACGCAAAACTTATTTGAAATAATCATATCTCAAAAACCATTTGAAATAAAAAAATTAAGTGTGTAATATTTAAACGTGGGGAATTTTGTGCTTTATTCATCCATGTAAAAAAATATGGGCATTCCATTAAAAAAATTTGAAAAGAATAATAATTAAATATCAAGAAATGTAAACAAATATTTTGAACACCCGGTATAATAATAATTTATTTCAAAAATGTTTTTCAGTAAATGCATCATTATCAAATAACATCCTACATTTTTAGAAAAAACAATTAATAAATCGCGGAGATATGGCAGTCAAAAAAATATTTGTAAATTGCCAAAAAAACAGGAAAAAAACCATAACTTGGCAACGCTGCATCCCATTGGCAAAAAATTTTAGGCTGTAATACAGGACCCCTAGAGGCTTAACTGGCGTTAAAAAATTAGAGGGTATTCCATTAAAAAAATTATACATTCTTGTGTAACTCCTCTTTGTGACACCTTGTATAATTGAGAATAATTTTACGTTGTAGCAGAGATAAAACATTGAAAGTTTTGTTAAAAAAGTTTTTTTATAAAGTCAGCCGTTTTTGCACAATCCTCCGAGGAAGCACTAATTGGACACCTTGTATATCTCCAGGAACTTAAGTCTTATTTTCTTCAGTTATCCGCTATTTTATGCCCAAAGATGTAATAATACTTTGGATTGTACATAAAAAGGGGAAGAGAACAAAAAAAAGAAATCTAAAATCGGAGCAATGGTTACTGAGATATGTCCTTCTAAAAGAAGCGGTTCTGGCGGCCATTTTTTCTAAATGGTGGCTTTAGCTCACATTGGGATTTTTCGGGACCTTTATATACTCATTTTACATAAATACAGCTATCCATTTCGATAAAGAAATAGCTGTCCCCAGATAGTTCATACTCGAAACTGGATTTGTCTGCACTAGATACAAACATTCTAGTTACGGCAACAGCCTAATTGATTCAAACGAAACCACTGAAAAAGTTTATCAGAAATCATACATTTGTCTCAAAATAACCTAATTCCAAATAAAACAAAAAGGGTTTCAATACAATTTTCATTGAATAATAATTTCGAGAGCCTAACATTTTTTAATGGTACTGAATGGGAAATAAAAACTTATGTTGATAATATGGTGTTAGGTGTTACTTTTGATAAACACTTACAATGGACTCAACATATCGAAAAACTATGTATAAAGCTGAGAACAAGTTGTTATGCTCTAAAATTTATGTTTAAACATTGTAGCCAGGAAATTCTTAAAGTAAACTGGGGCAATAGTTGTAATGTGACTAGGGTATTTTTATTACAGAGATATGCAATTTGTATTTTATTAAATTTAAATTACAGAGAGAGTTGCCGTGATGCCTTTAAAAATTTTTAAATTTTGACAGTTGCTAGTCTATACATTCTTGAGGTGAGCTCATATGTTCATAAACATAAATCAGTCAAATCAAATGAGTCATTTACATGACAATAGAGCAAAGAATTTTCTACTGCCTGATTCTCATAGAACTGCTATGTACCAGAAAAGTTTTCTTCAGCAAGGGTGGTAGCTGCGTTGGCAGGCAACATATAATAATATATAATGACTTCTTGTTGTTTTACATCAAGTGTACATATCTTTCTCTTTACATCAAAATTTTACAGTTTTAATGTTTTTTTTTTTTGGGGGGGGGATACCACTAAGAGTTTTACATTAGTAAGTGTATATACTTTTATATCTATACATTTTTCTTTCCGCTAAGAAGCTCGCGAATATGAATTATATAGGTGAGTATTAAAATCAACAAAAATTAATGTGGAGATTTATAACTGCAGAATGAAAAATATAGATACAAAAACAAATGCAAGTGAAAACTCAGCTGAAAATTTTAACGCGTACTTCATAAACGTACCTGACCAAATTATCGAACAACTTCTAAAAAGGATAATATCAAATAAAATTATTCAGAATCTGTAAGGGAGATTTCATATAACGAAGTAATAAGAATCAATCAATCAACACAAAGTCTATGGACATATATGGTATCAATAATGAAATTATAAAATGTATAAAAGATGGCTTTTCAACTCTATTATAATCTCATTTAAAAACCCTTTAAACTACCTAACAAAAATAATTCCTACTTATAAAAAAGGAAATGAAATTCTGAAATTACAGTCCGATTGCATTACTATGTGTAATATCGAAAATCTTGAAAGTACTTCTAAAAAATCAAATAGTATAATACTTTGAATGTAATAACTTATTCTGTAACAAATAATTTGGTTTCAGGGAGAATAAATGTACCCAGCAAGCCATTATATCGCTGGTGGCAATGATTGTACAAAGATTTGAGAGTAAAATATACGAGGGTAGTTCATTTTATGAATTAAGAAAGGCCTTTGATTGCGTTTCAAATAACACCTGGCTAAACAAACTCCCTAAGTATGGTTTTGTACAAAATAATATTTCATTAATATATTCATATCCCTGTAATAAGCAGCAAATCTGCTATTATACTAAAACGTACGCAGAAAGCCTTACTCAATAAAGTGGTGTCCCTCATAGTTCAATACTGGGTCCCACACTCTTTTCAATTTACGTAAATAACCTCACTCTCTACATTACTACCACTGTAAAAAATTCTGATAATAACTTGCATCAACTTCTGTCACATATTAACAACACAAAATTAGATTTAGAATCATGGTTATCTGATTACACATTCTCTTAAATCAAGCAAAACTAACTAATTCATCTTTACCTATAAGAATCTTTCTGATTACTTCATAAACGTACCTGACCAAATTATCGAACAACTTCTAAAAAGGATAATATCAAATAAAATTATTCAGAATCTGTAAGGGAGATTTCATATAACGAAGTAATAAGAATCAATCAATCAACACAAAGTCTATGGACATATATGGTATCAATAATGAAATTATAAAATGTATAAAAGATGGCTTTTCAACTCTATTATAATCTTATTTAAAAACCCTTTAAACTACCTAACAAAAATAATTCCTACTTATAAAAAAGGAAATGAAATTCTGAAATTACAGTCCGATTGCATTACTATGTGTAATATCGAAAATCTTGAAAGTACTTCTAAAAAATCAATTAGTATAATACTTTGAATGTAATAACTTATTCTGTAACAAATAATTTGGTTTCAGGGAGAATAAATGTACCCAGCAAGCCATTATATCGCTGGTGGCAATGATTGTACAAAGATTTGAGAGTAAAATATACGAGGGTAGTTCATTTTATGAATTAAGAAAGGCCTTTGATTGCGTTTCAAATAACACCTGGCTAAACAAACTCCCTAAGTATGGTTTTGTACAAAATAATATTTCATTAATATATTCATATCCCTGTAATAAGCAGCAAATCTGCTATTATACTAAAACGTACGCAGAAAGCCTTACTCAATAAAGTGGTGTCCCTCATAGTTCAATACTGGGTCCCACACTCTTTTCAATTTACGTAAATAACCTCACTCTCTACATTACTACCACTGTAAAAAATTCTGATAATAACTTGCATCAACTTCTGTCACATATTAACAACACAAAATTAGATTTAGAATCATGGTTCTCTGATTACACATTCTCTTAAATCAAGCAAAACTAACTAATTCATCTTTACCTATAAGAATCTTTCTGATTACGAAAATTTAGAATCTAGCAAATTTTTGGAAGTTGTCTGAGATACATACTTTAATCATGTAAGTCAAAAACTAAAAATCTTTATTTATTGAGAAAGCTCTCTTATCTATTAGTTTTGTCTTTTCTACTTCGCTTTAAAACATCCAATAAACATGTTCACGAATATATCGAATACAAAAATATGCAATTCGCACTTTATACTGTGGTCTACCATTCAGAGAGAATGTGAACAATAAATTCTCGAAATTAGGAGACTTTACCTTCTCTTTACATCTTGGAATCTTCTTGAGAACAGACATAAATATATACTATGATTTCCGAAACATATAGTCATTACACTATACGAAACAACGAAATAGAAATACATTTCACTAGATTAACCGATTGCAGAAACGCTTACAATTATTTTGGTGCCATATTTTACAACCATCTTCCCGTTTCCATAAAAAAATAAGAGCTGGCGCCGTACAAAGAATTATTAAAAAGTTATCTGGTCAATATTCGGCTATAATGAATTCCGAAAATGTAATTTAAATTATATTGAAATATATGATCCTTTAGGCAATCAATAATACTGTCAGTACTATAAATTACTGACAGTATTACTGGTTGTGTAGACCTACACTCCCCTTGGTAATTTCTCTAAGGCTTAAGTTTTTTTATTTCAAATTAGGAACACATGTGAATTAGCATGGTAAAGTAGTCCCCATTGAAATCGCACCACATCCGTCATACATGGTGATCGCAAGAGATTGCTACACCAATAGGCCAGGAGCGCGTGTATAAAATGACTGACTATCCGGCGAACTTTGAAAATATGTAAAATGGATTGTTCTTATATAAGTTAGCAAGGAATGGACCGTCAGCTGGTTGGGTAGCGGTGGGGGTGGGTGTCAAAGGGTTGAAAACACGTAAAAAAATTGAGAAAAAAACTATCCGGCGAACGCTGAAACTTATATGAGGGGAAGATTATGTTATATAATGAAAGTAGAACATAGTCAGCTGGACGGGGGGCGGTGGATTTACCGTCAGCTGATCGATCAAACAGGTCCAAAAACATGAAAAATTTAAATTACTCGGTGAACTTTAAAATTTGGATATAAGATAATATTTATACTGAGATTCACGAAAAACATAGTCAGCTGCAAGTATGTGGGTGGAAAAGTCGTCAGCTGGTACAGAACAGTGCTGAGCGTTGATCGCCTGCGAGGCAGCGCGCATCACCTTTCTTGCATCAGCTGACGACTTTTCCACCCACACACTTGCAGCTGACTGTGTTTATTGTTAATTTTAGTATGAATATTATCATATATCCGAATTTCAAAGTTCGCCATAAAGGTTTAATTAGTAATATCGATATTGATAACTTAATAATATACATTATTTTATGAGAATACAAATTAATATATTCGTACATTTCAAAATTATACAGAATGATGTCTCAGAAAATTAGTTTAGTAAAAAACTTCAATGATGCTCGTGTAGCTACCTTCACTAAGGTGTATAAATTTAGCGAAAATAATAACGAATTTCGGTTACCAGACAAAAATTTTGATGCATCTCTCTCGCCTCCGTCGAAATCGGAACTTGTACAGCACGTTTTAAGAACTGTGTATGTATGTATACGATTTGAAACAACGCACACAAACAAGTGCCATCTACATTAGATTCCTTGGTTCAGGAAAACAAATTTAACTTGCAAGTGGTTTGATGGAGATCGATTACCTCCATAAGTGGAAACAATTATCCGAGATGCCGAAAATACTGAAGGTATTATATTATTTGTGCTTTTCACTTTTCATCCTATTATAATCTTAATCAATTTTCTATAAATAAGTATTTTTTTTAGATGCGAATGACAAAGAGAAAAATTATCTTTTACCCACTGAGCATCAAGAGAGTGTTGAGTTGGATGAAAATGAGAATGAGGAAGATCTGTTATCGGAAGCCGAATAAATTTATTTTTATTTTCACTAAACTAAATAAATTTTCTGAGCAGATCATTCTGTATAATTTTGAAATGTACGAATGTATTATTTTGTGTTCTCATAAAATAATGTATATTAATAATAATTTGAATATTTAATC
Source organism: Rutpela maculata (assembly GCA_936432065.2). Classification (NCBI taxonomy): domain Eukaryota; kingdom Metazoa; phylum Arthropoda; class Insecta; order Coleoptera; family Cerambycidae; genus Rutpela; species Rutpela maculata. The sequence goes on along the minus strand of OW386285.2, from coordinate 35,327,138 downwards.
AAATTAAAAATAGAAATTCGGGAATGCCGCACGCACGTTTTCTAACATTAAGTTATCAATATCGATATTACTAATTAAATCTTTATGGCGAACTTTGAAATTCGAGTATATGATAATATTCATTCTAAGATTAACGATAAACACAGTCAGCTGCAAATATGTGGGTGGAAAAGTCGTAAGCTGATGCAAGAAAGGTGAAGCGCGCTGCCTCGCGGGCGATCAACACTCAGCACTGTTCTGTATCAGCTGGCGACTTTTCCACCCACATACTTGCAGCTGACTATGTTTTTCGTGAATCTCAATATAAATATTATCTTATACCCAAATTTTAAAGTTCGCCGAATAATTTAAATTTTTCATGTTTTTGGACCTGTTTGATTGATCAGCTGACGGTAAATCCACCGCCCCCCGTCCAGCTGACTATGTTCTACTTTCGGTATATAACATAATCTTCCCCTCATATAACTTTCAGCGTTCGCCGATTAGTCTTTTTTCTCAATTTTTTTTACGTGTTTTCAACCCTTTGACAGCCACCCCCACCGCTATCCAACCAGCTAACGGTCCATTTCTTGCTAACTTATATAAGAACAATCCATTTTACATATTTTCAAAGTTCGCCGGATAGTCAGTCATTTTATACACGGGCTCCCGGCCTACAATAGAGCAACCAGTGGTGTAGCAACTGTTCTCGAATACTATTATACTATTATACTAATAGCTAAATGTTAAGTGCTACTTTTTACAATAAACTGTGTTATAGCTCAAGTACAATAAACAAATAAAATATTGCATGTTTTGATTTTATTAAAAAAAAAATAAGTACAGCCCTGTAGATTCTAAATTTAGGACAATCACTTTCAAAGTAAAACTCTTTAATATGATCGCTTGTTCTTGAATTTAATTAATAGCATGGAATTAAGACTTTCAGCAACGTAATTCGTCAAATACTTCTTTGCGAAACAAAACATGATACCGTTATTTAATTAACAAATCAACGTTTTAATAATAAAGGAAAATTATTAAATTATCAATCATAAAATGGTATAAATGTAGTACTTACTCAACGAGATGTCTTTAATAATATTATATCGAGCATTCGTTCATACCTGAAACAAAATTTAAAAAATTAGAAAATTAGAAATAAAATAATTTCAGTGCATTTAAAGTCATTTATTTCATCCGTTTTTTTTAATAGTCTACTGTATTTTTGTAACAATGTTTTTTCAGATAACGTTTAAATGTGGATCAGGATGTGCTTTTAAAATCAAATGGTACAGAATTGTAAATTTTGGAAGCTTGATAAGGAATAATTTAGTGCGGGGTATTGGAGGTGTAAGAGTTCTCTTGAATCTGATGTTAATGCTGTGAACATACATTCTATGTGAGATTTTTTTATGCAAGTCATTTGGTATCTTATTTAGAACAATCTTGTGGAATAAGCGCGCAGAATGTAATATACGATGTTTAGCCATATTAAGCCAACCAATTTCACTAAGCTTATGCGAAATGCCCTGCCGACGTCTGTAAGTCTGAGGAATTTATCTTTGTTTTTTCAAATATGATATTAATTCTAAACGGATCGGGCGAATTTTACAATTTTATTTGACACCTATTCGATATGCATTGTTTATTTCTGACACAGTTAACTCCACATTTAGTTTTTCGTTTACTAATTCCAATGCTCTGCTTAGAGTATTTTCGTCTTCAGTTTCCTGATAGCCATAAATAATGATATTGTTTTCCTTAGCTCTTCTCTCAGTAATTCCAAGTTCAAATTTTAATTCTCTGTTTTCTTCTTTTAGTTGTTTTTCGTATTTCTTCTTTATTTCAGTAGTTTTTGTTTCCAAATTTGTTTTGAAGACTCTTGTCTCCTCTTTAATTTCAGTGCTCTGTGCAGAGAGATTCATAATTGTAGATCTCATCATTCGATACTCTTTTTTCTCATTCACACTCATAGCGAAAAAAGAAATAAAAGATATGCAGATTTGTACTCTCGTCAAATTGGTTTTCAGTATTGAATTAGCTTTGTTATGATGGGTATCGTGGTGGTATATTCACATCAGTAACAATTCAATATAGTTGCTGTGTATGGTTCCCTTTAGAAGTAGTTGAAGACAAATACACAAAAAGACGTAGATTCTGATGAGAATATTTCCTTCTGATAGTATAGTATAATATAATATGGCTATTTATTATATTTTACTTGCATTTAATGATTGCATTTACTTCGATTAACACTGAATTAGTGTACTTACATTATAGTTTTGGCTAGTGTCATACACCTCCAGATTTTATACAGTGTATACAGGTCCCCCACAATAAATCATGGGCCCCGGTACCAAATTCATTGGCGGTCCCCCTCACTTAATAATCGATGAGCGGGGGAAAGAAATGTGAAAAAAATATGTTGTCATCTTAATAATTGATGAGCTGGGGGGAGAAATTTGAAAAATGTTTTTCGTCAAAATCTCTGGCGGACCCCCACTCAGTACCCAATAGCCCTCCCCCTTAAGGAAGGGGCTTTAGTGTATGTACTGAATTAATTCAAATTTTATTGCAGAGCTCTTTATACTATGTGTCACTTATAAAGCTAACCACACACATTATCTTCACGTCTCTGAGGCCGTTAGGGAAGCAAAAACATGGTGTATTGATGCTTTCGAGATGTGAGTCAGGAGACGTTTGTTAGGAATTTCCTGGTCAGCCCATCGCACTATCGTAGCATCGTATTATCTTAAATCCTCTCTTTTCGTGGCCACATCAACCGAAGAGAGGATAATATAGAGCAGTTTATATTTCAGGGAAAAACCAGACGACAAGAGACAAAGAGGATATCCTCGAAAACTTTGGGCTGATGTCCCAAAGAGTTGATGGGAAATAGCTGACATAGTGCCTAACACCTCGACAGATGTCATGATGCCGCCAGACATGCTAAAGAGCAAGCGGCGTCCAACTAGAATAATTTTCATGAATCACAATACGTCCGGCAAGACGTGAATAAGAAGAATAGTTTAATTTTTGATTACCTACCCCCCTCCACCATTTGTGAGGTACGGTACCGGTTTCGGTGGCGAGACCTCGATCGGCGAAGTAAAGGCACGCCGGGCGAGTTCAGCACATGGATAGGTGACCGTATCTTATCTCGCCGTCCTGGTTAAGTGGTGGAGTAGCATTAGCTGAACTTCCTCGGGATGTTAATATAAATAAGGCAAATAAATAAATAAAATAGAAGTATGATGCGAAAATTTTAACGTTTTAGAATATTTGCCTTTAGTTGTGTCTTAAACCGACCCTGAGTCCCAAATTTCAAGTTTAAGGGCCACTGGAAGCATCCTATGGGTTTTGATTGCTGCAGTCTGTCGAATGGCGGTCATTTAGATGCTTTCACGTTAAAATATAACTGTTGAAAATTATTAAGTATATTCGTTTAATGATACCGCGAAAGCATTGAAATTACTAATTACCAAACTACATTAAACGTAAAAAACTAGTGTAAAGTGCGGAGCGTAATTGAAACTTTCAACTATAGTTTTAATCACTTTTCCTGAAATGTACAAATTATTGCAGCTTAAAACGCATTAATCATTTTTATTTCGAATGTTTCAAGAGCTATTATTAGCTAGTTGTATAGGGCTAATCTATCTTCATAGTTTTTGGAGGTATATAATTTAGTATCTGCGTTTAGGTACCTCGTAGCTTTTATAATTTTCACTTTTATTAATTTATTAATCCCTACTCCCACAGCTCCCCTCCCTACATTTCCTAGGAGACCATCTCATACTGGTATTGAAAGAGTATCCAAATAACAAATTTGCTCAAAATCGTTGGAGCTGTTCAGAGAAAAAATATGTTTTTCCACTTTTATTACCGATTTTAGAGAACAACTTTTCCACATTGAAGGTTGCGTTGCTGCCACAGACAGATGATAGACAGACTATTTAAAAAACACTTTTTTTTATTTCAAAGCACTTAGATGGTGTAAATCTACCAAAAACTTTAAATATATTTTTAAACGATCTCAATACATTCCCTATAAGCTCGTTATGTTCGAATTTTGAAACCGTAAAGTAGACTTAATTGTAAGACTAAGAAATCTGTTAAAGTATTTACGCAACACTTCCTTCTCTATTTAGCACCCTTTATTTATTCATTATCTTTTTTGTAGGACGAAGTAGCATAATAAATAAATACCTATTATTTCTGCTTACATCATTGTTAAAAAATATTATTTTGGGTATTCAGCAGATAACTTTCAAAGAAAACATTCGTTTCTTTCATATACCATTGGTGCAAGTCTGACCAAAAAAGGAAGATCGACAAGTCACCGTAGGGGGGAGTCTTGTCGATCTTCCTTTTTTGGTCAGACTTGCACCAATGGTATATGAAAGAAACGAATGTTTTCTTTGAAAGTTATCTGCTGAATACCCAAAATAATATTTTTTGAAGTAGCATACTCACTTACATATATGTGTGTATAACATATCTATGGATATAAATAACAAATCATTATTAATTTTTTACTTTTACAAAATATTAACATTTTAAATAAATCCTTTTTAATTTAATAGAGGTAGAAAAGGAAAAATTCATAGCCGGAAATTCAATGAAGAAAAACGCGATTGAAGCACATGTTATATTATTGGATCAGAAAAGCTATAAGGCTTATTATGGATGAAAATTAAACATTTAAAATTGAAAATGATGTTTTTGGGAAGTGTTTGACAGAAGTCCGCTGACTTGATATTTGCACATCATCTTCCGATGATCATTAATTTGGAGATATGCAATTTAATAATGTTGCAATAGGGATGTATATTTGATGGTGTAAGGAATTACTGGTATAAAGGTAGCTGATATGGCATGAAGTTACTTACGAATTCCGAATTATTTTCCAAGACAATCCCAAGTTTATTTCTTTCCAGAAGACTTTTAATTACATATCCCATAATGTAAATGTGTTGGTGAGTGCCCTATTTATATTACTCCCTGCAGTATTAGATCATCTATCAACGTATCAATGTATCAATGTATCAATTACTTGCTATTTTTACATTTAATTTTTGATTGGTTCATATTGAGCAACTTGTATTTTTTTCATATTTTCGACAATTGTGTTAATTACATGAGAAATACAGGGGGACCGCTACATACGTACAAATATATTGACTCAAAACAAGCAAAAAGTATTATAAAATTTTTGCTTTACTCCAACGGTTTTGCTTAAATTAATTATTTTCCAAAAAAACCGATACTTTCAGGCCAGGTAATATTCGGATATAATATATAAAATATTGTGTAGGTCAACATTTTAGTACAGTTCAATGTTATCTTACGACCTGCATCTCCCTTTTTATTATGTTTATTGTATTGATAATGAGACATAAAAAACTTTTAAAAAAACGCCGGTGTCTGTTTCACAAAAGGAATCCTCCGCTGTCGGCATCTGCGATTCAAAGAAAATGTTCAAACATTGTTGTTCAGCCGACAGACAAACTGACGGAATAAAATGGCTTTAATTTTCATAATCTACAAACCTTGAAACGAAAAAATCCAGAGTAATCCCTGAGGACGATTTTTTCACGATTACAATACTTCCTTTCGGTAAGCGAGGGAAATAAAAACACACCAGTTGTAGGTTGATTTTTATGTGTTTGGAAGTTGCAAGCCTATTCTTTTGTGAACAGTAAATAAAAAGAAAACTTGTCTTAAATAGCACTTTTTTTCTTTTTTATTAACTTTTTAAATCATTGTTTTTTATTCTGTTATTTATTCCCACGGATGAATAGAATACGTGTTTTTATTTACTATTCACAAATTTAATGGACCTGCAACTCCGAAACAAATAAAAATCGACCTATCATTTTTGTGTTTTTTTTTTAGTCTAACAATTAAGTCTATTTTACGCCTAATACGTTGGAACATAACGATACGAGGCACCCTGTATATGGGAAAGTACAAAAAACTAACAAAATATTGTACTGAAATTACAAATTTTTGATCCAAAAGTTAGGATTTTCCATAATCATTTGCTCGAAATTAATTAACATAACGTATAGCTTTATATTTTTGAGTCTATATAAAAGTATAGATTGTACCTTCATTAAGTTCTATCGCTTTCTCTTTTCTTATATGCATATTGGATGTAAACATGCTTCAGTATTACACAAAATAAAGTTATTAAGCGCAAAACTTCTCAAAGAGAATGTAATTAACAGTCGTAAACTGAGCGAGTTCATAAGTTTTTGTCCCCGAGAGAAAAGTTTACATAATAGTGAACAACATATATTTCACTTATCCTTTGTGAGGAAATTATACAAAGATTCGGTATAATCCCCTGCAAAGTAGTGGAAGATGTTTTCCAACTTTCAGAAAACATTACCGGCCCGGTTTTGTACTGAAATCCGGCGTCCCCTGAAGCCTGAAGTGAACCTCAAAACATTCGAACAAAAGACGACGGTGTAAAACAAGCCCCAAGGCGGACACCGTGCTACTGAGGGCTGCCCGTTACGTTTAAAGGTGCCTTTATAGTCTGCTTTTGGCCTAGGGAGACATCTTAATAATCGGAATATATTAGCTTTCATAGACATACTATAGTCTGAGCATAACGTGTTGTTAGTACCTAGACTAAAAAAAATAAGCTGTGTTTTAATCAGAGAATAAATGTACAGTATTATTCATTATATATAGACTCCCCTTTATCTCTCTTATTATTGAAAATAAAAAAAAAATCGTATGAAAATTGTAAGGTTGTATACATATTTTTTAAAAGCAATTATAAAGACAATTGCTTGCATAGGTCACGTGATATAGCAATGAAGGTTGTTCTTTTAATGGAAAACCCTGTATATTTTTACATATTCTTTTAGATGTTTTTGCATATGAATCTTCCTGATTTAATGGATTGACTGCACTTATATATTCCTCCAATTTATTTTGAACACATTTTTTACTTCAACGAGAATTTAGGCAGTTTTGTCAATAATAAGCTGCAATGTAGGCCTTAGACAAAGGGCCTTTATTTTCTAATTTTAAGGTTTTATTCTGTCTTTACTTCAGACAAAATGAGCTCAACAGGGTTCACTTCACGGTGATAAGGCGACAGAATAATATCTCGACACCTTTAGGTTTGGCCATTTTATCAGCAATATATTTTGAAGAACGCCTTTTGGATAAGATTAGCACATCGGTCTTAACCGACGCATAATCAAATGGAATGTATTTATCTCATACCAGTCTGGATTTACGATATTCGCAATGCAATTGTTGTGTAACTCTCCCAGTCGTCGGTCGCGCTATTCTATTCTATTTTTGAGGAAAATATTTGAAAATGATTCCTCGAAAACCTTCCATTCACATCTTCATAATAATTACCAGTTTTTTAAATACAAACTATAGATGTACATTTTCGACGCATACTGAATCGCTTCCTAGGTGCGTTGTTATTAAGTATTTCCCTTTTCCTGTTAATTATTTTAAATCGATTGATCAATTTTCCATATGATCTTGACTAGCACTTTTTACATTTTGTCTTTGTGTTACAGTGTGTTCTTGATTCAGCCACGTCTAGTCTAAATAATAACGTTTTATGTCTTTTTCTTTTGGCAGGCAGCTTTAATAACCCTAAAAAAATTATATCTTTTCTCCCAGAAACTCTTTCTCGCCATATCAGCAATACAAAATGTTATGTCGTGTGAAGTTTTCGCAAGCGTTGATTTATTCATTCTGGGTACATCTTTATCATCATTCAAAGAATGTAGAATTTTCTTTAAAGTAACACGGTAGCGATGAGTGAGGCAACGTTAGTCGCTGTTATCTCTTTTGAGTTCGAGTCTGAGCTGCCGCACATGATAGTGTCACAGGGAATGATTGTTGTGCAGTTATTTGTGTGTCCTGATTAAATAATGGGATGAATATGCCACAACGGCAATATAAATAAAGCGGGAAAATAGAATAATAAAAAAAACTGTACACCGTATTCCATTTTTCTAGAAATCGTATGCTTTCAAATTTATCCTTCCGTTTTTTTCGTTTATAAGTTTTTATCTTCTTAAATTTTTCCACTCTTAAAATTCTGTATACGGAAGATTCATCTTCATGATTTAAAGATATATTCATGAACGCACATGAGCTAATCTTGATTTCGATTTCTTTTCTTCCAATGCATTAAAAGCGTTCAAACTACTTAAAGTTAAAAGTTAAAGTTGACTACAGACTTATTCTGCGTGTAAAAAATGTCGGCGTCTTTGGCAGTCCAGTAAAGATCAAAGACGCTGACATTTTTTGTGTGCAGAGTAAGTCTGTAGTCAACTATACTATGTATCATTAATGGATCTACTTTAGTCTTTGGCAAATATTTTTTGAGAAAATATTTCTTCTTTTCCAAATGTATATTTACTCACATTGAGATTACTCCAATAATTTTATGAGACCTAGGTGATCTAAATTTTTTTAAAAGAAAATTAAAATCATTTATTTATAAATTTCGCTTTACTATAAACTCGTTTGAATATTAAGTCATTGTGAATGTAATTCTGAGGCTGCTGCGTGAAAATATGCGCTTCGGTTTCCAGAAAGAAGACACCCGAATAGAAATGTTTTTTAAGACTGATAAATCGTGCAAGAAACACAGGTACTTTTTTGGTCCCTTCGTATAAAAATGTAGCTGGTCACCCACGAACGGCACGAACCCCGGCAAATTAAGATGCTGTGATTCATGCAATTGAAGTAGAACCAACGGATTCTCTACGAAACGTAGCACGAATGTTGAATGTTTCAAAAAGCTCGACAAGAAGAATTTTGAAGCATGTTAGATATTATGCCTGTCATTATTCGCGTGTACAATCATATGCCGCAAGATTACCAGACCCGTATTGATTTTTGCACTTTGATTTTAGAACAGAAACAAATGGATCTAAATTTTTTGCATAAGGTACTTTTCACCGAAGAATCCAATTTTTCAGGTGAAGGAATCTTTAATACACACCACTGTCATATTTGTACCAATGAGAATCCGCATGCTTTCAGATCCAGAAGTTTTCAGAATAGGTTCAGTGTAGATTTATGGACGGATAGTTTCGGGAATTCTTTGGTAAGTAAATGATTTAAAAAAGAGGTAGGTAATGTTAAAATTGTTTCTGCAGATTGGACCCTTTGAATTTCCTGCTTGCTTGAGCGGACAAACCTACGGGACATTTTTAAGCTAAGACCTACACGAATTGTTGTAAGATGTGCCATTATTACAACGTAGTAACATGTGGTTTCAACTCGATGATGCTTCACCACATTATGCATTGCACGTACGAGGAATATTTAACAGAACGCACCCAAATAAGTGGATAGAAAGTGGTGGTCCTACAATTAGCCTGCCCGATCGCCTGACTTAAACCCATTGGACTATTTTCTTTGGGTTTATTTAAAACAATATGTTTACAGTAGAGAGGTTATTCGATCCCTAGACAACCTAGAGGACAAAATAACCAAAACATTAGCGACGGTTATACCGGAAATGGTGCAGAGAGCTGTGCAGAATTTAAGCAGACGAGTACGTCTCTGTTTACAAATGGAAGGGGGTCATTTTGAACATTTAACACACTAATTAAAACTATTTTAGTTATGTCCAAAATATCATTTTGCCTTAATTCATTTTGTTTACAGCGCCTATCTACAAATTTAATAAATTGTTAGCTTCACATAGGGAACTTTTTTGCGAAAATTCAATAGAGTCTAGCTCAAAAAAGGTTGGAGACTCGACATAATTGTATTCAGATTTTTGTCTCAGAATGTTGTAAATAATCTGTCATTACGAGCTCTTCCGGTGATCTTGGGACACCCTGTATAGGTAAAATTGAAAAAAAATCATTCAATTTAACAACGAAAACTGTATTTCTTATTGTTACTATATTTATGTTAAATAAACATTATTATTATATAACTTTCACCATCAAATATATTAAATATTTCATTTATTTCTGCTAATATAAAATTATGTATTTATTATAGAGCCAAATAGCCTTCCTCTAAAAAAGGTATTTTAAGATACTTAGACTATATCTTCGTATATCATACATGGACACATAAACAATATCAGGATGGTCGTTAAACCGTGTTGTAACTATAGTGGCGTTCATTGTATTTTGTGAAATGAACCATGACAACAAGAGACTAAATCAAATAAACTTATCAGTCGAATGGTCCCGCACAAGGACCGCCGTACGCCTCTGGAATATTATCAGAGATGCCAGCTATTCCGTGAAGATTTTTCCAATTTCCCTTGCAATTTTGTGGGATTTTCTGTCTCGGTCTACAACTTTTCATAATACGTAAGTTCGTTCTCTTTGCCAATCGTCAAACGCGGTCTAAACATAACTATAATACACAATAAAGATGGAGAGTAAATAAGGAGAGCAAAATGGTGCATTATTTGGTTGTAGGAATGAAAAGACCAAACAGGAGCGATTTATATAATAGAAAATAAAACGATAAAATGAGATTTTTTTATTTTATATCCTTTTCTCCACCTAAGATGTGTTATTCTTAGGGGCTGATTTAATAAGACATAATCGGATTATCACCCTGACGGTTGATTCAGAAATATATTTCGTAGAACAAATCCTGAAAGCGGTAAGAAAACTAAAATCTAGCAGTACGAAATTAGAGGGTTCCTTCGAAAAATAATATTTCAATTTCATCTATAAATATTGTTAGTTAATAATATACAGGGCGTAACAGTTGAAATTATGTATTAAATTTTCACAATAACTTTTAAAACTAAACTACCGATTAATTGAAAGGGACCAAGCGAATTTTTAGGTTACATTTAAAGCCACATTTCTTGAGAAGGAGAACAGTTATCAATATGCGGTTTCAGGATTTAAGAGATACTTTCTTTGTCAAACATGGAGTTTTGCCCGATTCTTTTGAAGTACGTTACTGCCTATAGAGCCTGAAAAAAAAGTGTGTTTTTTTTATAAATCTTTATAACTACCGAGATTCCACAAGAAATATCTCTTTGACGCACATTTTTTCGTCACTAGTTTATGGCGAAACAACCAACTTCTCAAAATTTCGATGTCTCTCTTATTTAGTAACATACCGATTTTTTTCTAAAATCCTGTCATTTTCTCATTTTTGGCCATTCGGTCTTATTGCGTTTTGTCTATGATGGTTCCTTTAAAATAATAATATTAAGTATATTATTTGCACTTTCACCTTTTTTGGGTTCACTACATCAAAGTGCAAAAAAACGGAACCCCAATTATCTCCAGAACGGTCAAAGATATCAAGTTGAAATTTGGCACACATGTAAAGAGATTTACTTGCAGATAAAAACAATTCTTGTTTCAAATTTTCTAGGTGTATTTTTCACATAACAAAAATATACAAAGAATTGTATGTAAGATTTTTAATGGAATAAAATGGAATCTAAATAAACACCAAACAAATATTTATTTATTTATTTTTATAAGCACTATTATTATTTACAATATCAAATAAAGAAAAATTGAGGAACCAAACTTTCTATTATTAATGCAGCAAAAAAAATAAAAGGTGTAGTAGCAAGCAAAAAAGATATTTATTCACCATGAAGTGAAAGAATAAAAAATGAACTTATTATTATTATTATTCTTATTTTAAAGGGGAAATTACGAAACACAATAAGGCCTAACTGCAACAAATGGGAAAATTAATGGTTCTTGGAGGAGAAAAATCTTATAAAATAAGAGGGATATTAAAAATTTGAGAATAGTTTATTATTCAACGAACATATAGTGATGGCTACTATTTTTGCGAGGGTGAAGTGAACAGTTACCAGAGTGAACAGTAGCCATTACATGCGAGTAGAATACTATACTTTGTCCACGACTATAAATTAAATTCTTTACTGAAGAAATTAACTAAAAATTAATTATATTATTCTTTTTGAGTAATATGTAAAATTATTGTAAATAACGTTGACGTTTAAATTTAATTTGACAAGCCGTTTTTTGACACATAACGGCATACTCATCAATCACATTTAAAAACGAAATTGTATGACAAAAAAGGGTGTGTTTCTTTGAAACGTTAAAGTTATCTATTCATAAATTTCATAATAACAGTAAAAAACCGCTGCCCAAGGAATCACTACTTCCACATCCAGATTTTCTATTCAAGTCTCTTACAACGAAATAATTTTGTATGTGGAAATAATTGTTTATGGAACTTTAATAATATAATATTTGAAATCTTCTACCTTCTACCTACCTTCTACCTCAAAAACTTATAAAGCGATATCCCACATCGGTAGTAGGGGGGTGGATGAAGTAAAAAAATATTTTGAGGTTTTTGGTTCTTGTACAAAGTACACACGATTAGAGAATATTATTTAGGCATTATGCAAATCACAACTTACACACTTTTTATTTATTATGAAAATACCTACTTTCTGCATATTGTTGCCCTAATCTGGGCACGCTAATATACTAGTCAGGTAAATACTTTAAAACACTCATTATTGGAGAATCAATCAAAACAACTACTCTTCTAGCTAATACTGACGAAGTATTGAATTACATGATAGGATTCTTAGCATTTTAAAGAAAAAAATATATTGAAAATACTTAAATCATTTATTCAAATTTAATCATTCACACTTTTTTATTTAATATGAAATTATCTACTTTCTGTATAGTGCCTTAATCGGGTCACGCTAATATACTACTTAGGAAAACACTTTAAAACACTCATTATTGAAAAACCAATCAAAACAACTACTCTTCTAGCTAATACTGACGAAGTATTGAATTACATGATAGGATTCCTGGCATTTTAAGGGAAAAAAATATATTGAAAATAGTTAAATTATTTATTGAAATTCAGTCATTCACAACAATTATTGAACCATACATTCATTTCAACTCTAGAAAAGTTGTACAAGTTTTTTCGAACTCGTTAGTTCTCATCAGTAGAGTATAGAAACATTCATTCATTATTTACAAGCCTATTCTTGATTTATTTTTACAATTAATTATTTTTTATTTATTTGCTTTTATCATGATTAGAGAATATTATTTAGGTATTATGCAAATCACAACTTACACACTTTTTATTTATTATGATAAAAGCAAATAAATAAAAAATAATTAATTGTAAAAATAAATCAAGAATAGGCTTGTAAATAATGAATGAATGTTTCTATACTCTACTGATGAGAACTAACGAGTTCGAAAAAACTTGTACAACTTTTCTAGAGTTGAAATGAATGTATGGTTCAATAATTGTTGTGAATGACTGAATTTCAATAAATAATTTAACTATTTTCAATACATTTTTTTCCCTTAAAATGCCAGGAATCCTATCATGTAATTCAATACTTCGTCAGTATTAGCTAGAAGAGTAGTTGTTTTGATTGGTTTTCCAATAATGAGTGTTTTAAAGTGTTTTCCTAAGTAGTATATTAGCGTGACCCGATTAAGGCACCAATATACAGAAAGTAGATAATTTCGTATTAAATAAAAAAGTGTGAATGATTAAATTTGAATAAATGATTTAAGTATTTTCAATATATTTTTTTCTTTAAAATGCTAAGAATCCTATCATGTAATTCAATACTTCGTCAGTATTAGCTAGAAGAGTAGTTGTTTTGATTGATTCTCCAATAATGAGTGTTTTAAAGTATTTACCTGACTAGTATATTAGCGTGCCCAGATTAGGGCAACAATATACAGAAAGTAGGTATTTTCATAATAAATAAAAAGTGTGTAAGTTGTGATTTGCATAATACCTAAATAATATTCTCTAATCATGATAAAAGCAAATAAATAAAAAATAATTAATTGTAAAAAAGTACACACACTAAATCATAATCTTCTCTCATCCCCTTTAATAATGGGGTGGGGGTGGTAACGGGGGTGGCTAATGCCAAAAAATTTTTTGAGACCTTAGCTTCTCTTGTATATACTAAATAAATACATACGTGTACCAAATTTCAAGTCAATATCTTAAACGGTTCCAGAGTAAACGTGCGCACAAACAAAGTTACAGACAGACCGACAGACAGACAGACAGAAATATTTTTTTCACTCAAACTTAAAATCTCGACGTTTCATGACATTCTAAGCCTATTTGAACAATAAAAGTTTTAAAAAATTTTTTTGTCGTTACTATACTTCCACTTGACGTGGAAGTAATTGTTCACACAATTATAGCTATGACAGTTATCGAATAAATCCATTTAACACGATTCAGAAACTGGCCATAAATTCTACTAAAAAGTTCAAGTTAAAAAAATGTATGACTAGGAGAAAATCTAATGTGGCTACAAACTCTTCCTGGGCACATTACACGATTACAAACATGTAACTTCTAAAATATCAAAATTATTCAAAGGATCAAGGATTTGCGAGTTAACCATGTCAAATTAAAATCACAGTTTCAATTCAGATGTATGCCCTTTACAGAAGATTACTTGTTGCCGCAATGCCATATTAGCCCAATTAGTCGAAGGACATGCATGAAGTTTCAGGCGTGTGACACCACTTTCAGTAGAAGTTTCAGTGGAAGCGGGACTAAACCGCGTTACCACTGAGATTTCGTAAGCGATTTCATAAGCACTAGCACAGATATGAGAGCTTCATACAAGTTACATACGTTCAGATAACGGGGTGAATGATGATTCATGAAATTATGCTGCAAAATGTTATTTATTAGTAATAAAAACAATGAATAACACATTTGTTCATAATATGCACATTATTAATGCAACCTTTAAAAAAATTACGGAATTATTATACTTGAACTGATCTATTTTAACTTCTTACCTTTGTTGCAAGATACTTTTCGTCAGATCAGTTAGAAATTTATTAAAAGCTTTTATTTAACTTGCAATGTTTGTATGTTTAGGTAGAATCTTGCAAGCTGAATTTCGACTAGTTCTAATTAAGCTAGAGCTTTGAAATTTGGCACACGTGTATAAGTCCGGTGACAATGCAACATAGTATAGCCATTATCGGTCTAAATCCAATATAGCGGACGTCCCAAGATGGCGGATCGGCTTTTTAGTCACAACCCCCTTGATATGGGTATGAAATGAAAGGGTTTGACGAGTAAAATACGATAAACTACGCAGCGTCATCCTAAATTCAATATGGCGGACGTGGGAGAGGTGGGAAGGGATGGGAAGAGGTGGGGAAAGGATGGGAAAGGGTGGGAAGAGGTGGGAGAGGGGAAGGGAAGAAGTGGGAAGAGGTAGGGAAGGGTTGGGAAGAGATGGGGAAGGGGTGGGAAGAGGTGGGGATGGGGTGGAAAGAGGTGGGAAGAGATGGGAAAGAGGTGGGAAGAAGTGGGAAGTAGTGTTAGAGAGGTGAGAAGACGCTAGAGGGAAGGGTGAATGGCGGTGGCAAATGAAAGGGTTCTGTAAAATAAGTAGACTAAAAAGTAAAAATAAAATTATATAAAAAAATATTTTTAAGAAAAAGCTTTTATTTGAAAATACTGTACTAAAAAGTAAAAATAATTTTTTAAAAATTCATACACCGGGAAACCAAAAGCTTTGGGGGCGGTCAATTGAGCAAAGTAACTAGGCAATAGCGCTATATGACCATCCCCAAAGCTTTTGGTTTCCCGGTGTATGAATTTAAAAAAAAATATTTTTACTTTTTAGTAGTTCTTTCAAATAAAAGCTTTTTTTTAAAAATATTTTTTTATATAATTTTATTTATATTTTCTCATGTAAAAGTGTTGGCTTTCTGACTTACGTTTCAAAAGTGCACGCAGTTTATCATAATTTTCTATTTTGATCCCTTCATTTTTTTTAATTTAAGAAGTTTAATAATGAAGTTAAGGTTTGCTTGTTTAAGCAGAGAGAACTTTAAGTACAACGAATTATAAGTATGGTGCTAGTGCAGTTTAATTTTCCGAATAAGGTGTTGTTACCTACTTTGTGATGGATTACCGTACGTAAGTACATTTGTGTATTTAACATGAAATAATTGATTTGTCTGCTTCGTAGGTATTTATATTTAATTTCAGTTGTGAAAATTATTTTGTAATTACGTTAGGTATTATTGAAAGCTGTGTATAACTTGTCCCGAACCTACATAGGTTCCACATAGCCTTGGCTTTGAAGTTGGGAGTTATCAACTTGTGTGGTGTTTTTAAGTTATTTTTATATTATTATATTACTACGCATATAATACAATACTACAATTTACGTTAGTAATTAGTAATAAGCTAGAGAAGATATTTATAGATAAAATTTAAAACCACGAAAACATTTCACGAAACAAAACGTCAAAATATTATCGTGATATTTGTCGCGTCGACACAAAAAATTAGAGCGATAATTTTTTCGTGTTGGTACTGTTAAAAGCCGATCTATGTTAGTTTACCACTAATAATGACATTTGATTGGTGCAATGCTATCAAAAAACTGGCTCTCATTGGCTTTCGTATTAATGAGTAAAATAATAGCTGTAACTTCATTGTTCCTGGCATTATTTACACATTACCTAAATTGTCAGTTATTCTACTTTGTGGAAAATTGTTTTACATCGCCTTACTAGTTAATTTGTATTACAGGGATATATTGGCAGCGTCACCCAGCAACATAATGGGCACGACAAAAATGTATCCTGGGGCACTCCAAACTCAAAGAACTAAAATTATTCATACCTACTAACATTATTAAATTTTAGTCACACATTTGAAAATCATTTCGTATTTTCTATGGAGAATATTCTATAATCAAAATGGACACATTTATTATCCACGTATAAAGTGGGTTGTCGAGAAGATTGTAATAACTTAAGAGCCATATTTAATTTCAGAATTTTATTGAGCATAAAACATGTTAAAATTTAATACCGCCTCTTGTAGAAGAATTCTGTTATAGTTTTACTTTTGATAAATTATTTATTATACTGAGCATAAAAATCCATGTAACCCAGCATGCATGCAGGAAAGTATTTAATTCCTTGGAGCATCGTCGTATTATTGGCGATCTTGGTTTATATTATATAAATCACGAAGATTGCCAAATGTTCACTTTTAGAGGTCCTCCAAGATATTATAATTAACAAAACATGGTATCTGGAGCAGATACCTCAAGATTATTAATCGTTGTACATTTTCTTGTTGAGAAACTTGCTCGTCGTAAAGTTATTTCATATATAATTAAATTCTCATTGAGATACTTTTCTCTTAATAAATTTGTGGGTTTTATTAAATCTGAACATCGGAGGCATATAACCGTTACATATTTCTTCTATGCCACGCGTAGGATTACGAGACAAACATATTCTTTACAGCTACTGCTAAAATATCTTGCATGAAAAGCACTCAAAGTATTAAACTTTTATTAAAAGTTCCATTAGAATTATTTAGAAAATTTCGTCTCCCCGAAACCTCTTAAAGGTAAGAACTAAGAACAAATCCATTAAAGTTTTCGTAATAACTGGGTCGTGTCCAATTCACAGAAGATCAAAGCACGCCTTAAAATATCCACGTGTATAAAGAATCTTCCCAATGAATGGCGCCGAATGAAGTTAGAGGTTTAGTTTTGAGACATACGGGTTGGTTATTACACCTGTCCACTTTTCTCTGATATACTAAGCACGTTCACAACTTACGCCTTTCATCTTGATGTAAAGATATATTGATAGAAAGAAATCTCATACTTATAGAGTCTGATTACTTTATTATATAATTAGCTATATAAGCTATTCGAATAATAAGCATCTTTAAATTATCCAGGTTTGGTGATTTCGAAAAAAGTTGACTCAAATATTGAATTTCCCAATTTTATTAATTTCATGAGGTTAGTCTCTCTACTTGCAAAATTTCAAGTTTTTAGCATAACTAAAAGGGCCCAAATAAATCACGTAGACGAACAAATGTAGCCGTTTAATTTCCTTTTAACTATGTTTTTATTCAACGGTATTTTCCTCTTTAAGCATTTCATTTCTAGTTGGAAAGTTGGTATTCTGTAGGTACTTTAGCCAATGTATTACTGCAATTTTTATTTCATCTAATTTTAAATGTCCAGTAGATTTTTCTTTTTTATGTTGCATATTATTTATGAACCCTTGTATGTAACTTGTTATTGTAATAATTTTCTCTAAGCTATTATAAATATGAGGAACGAATATATGCTTCAAAATATCTTTGTGTTGTGTTTGAACATTTAAAACATACTTTTTAGTTTCGTTTACTTCACTTGTATCATCTTGCGGCCAGTTTTCTTCAGAACAACTATTTAACCAGTGTAGATCGTCTTTCTGGATTTCCTTAACTCGGTTAAATACATATTTCCAGCATTCTGTTTTAACTTTAATCCAATAAAGAGCAATTTTTTAATAAATAAATGCTTTCTATGCGCAGTTTCGTATTGCGGCACAGGTAGCAGCAGTTAACTCGAGTCTCTGTAATGTCAATTCGTTTCTCAATGGTGCTGTTCTATTCTTTGACATCAAAAGGTTAGTTTGAAAAGAGTTCTGATAACTTCTTAAGTATGCCGCGCGTCGTTACTATATATGCTTGCGGGCTTACATCAGAAAACATTTGTAGTTGTATCTGTTCTTGAAAACGTTCGACCATACATCCAAAGCTGGGCAAAGTACTACTTCAAGTATCAAGTACTTGAAGTAGTAGTAGTAGTAGTTTTATGTGCAAAGTATATGGTGAAAATACTTTCAAGTAAAGTACTTGAAGTTGTTTAAATGAGTACTTTGTCCAGCTCTGCATACATCTAGGAATGAAGAATTTTGTTAAATGCTTTAGGTCTGAAATCCAAATATTCCATTAAATCTGTAGTTCCTCTGGCAATATACAATCACAAACCTAAATTCAATTTCCAAATTCTTTGCACCAAAGTCTTTGGTATTATATATGAACCGAGAATACATAGAGGGTCATATGTCCTTGAAATTGTTTTCAATATATTCCGTTTAGTTATTTGCTTTTCTTCATTTGAATTATTAAATTTGTTCCACACGATACTACCGAGATCTCTCTAGGGAGTGACCTGTAGCAGGATAGGCGCCACCTTGTTGTGGATTGAACTAGACTTTAAACTGATTAGTATGCACTTAATTTGAATTCCATATGATGATGGGAACATGATTGAAATTAGATTCAAAGTTCAATAAGAGCTAATGTACTGTCGATTTTTTCAATCGAAACAGGTTGAAGATAAGTTACGATGTTAAAATCACTGATGGTTTTAGATGAATCATCCTGCGGGCTTTCAAGGGACATAAAGCAATCTGCGGGGAAACGTTAGTTCCGCAAAGCACTATTCTCAACGTGGGGCGAAGAATGGATGGGTCACCCGCCAAAATACTGACTTGGCTCGAGGTTGCTTAACTGACTAGGCTATGCTCCCTCATGCCTCCCTAGGACATTCACTTTGTTGTTATCGTTCGTGTACTTTCTCCCTTACTCCCTCCTTACAGACCAATTTCGGTAGTCTACTTTGCGCTTACTTGGTCTTCATGCTACACTTAGTATTTTTGGACATGGTGATGAGTTTCTTTTGTCTTCTTTTTTGAACAGACTTGTTAGATGTTGATTGTTACTCACCCACTTTCTTAAACTCATTTTTGTACCATTCATTATTTCGTTTACTTCGTTGTATATTTTTTCTGCTTGTTCTTCACTATTTACCGCAAGAACTAAGTCGTCAATGTAGAATGAATGTCCCAATATTCCTGAACCTCTTCAGGCTACCTGCATGAAACGAACCAGGGGCCCTTGAAATTCCCTGGTTTGTTCCCTCGTTTCGATACCAAATATGATGAATTCTCTAGCTCAAAGTCCTTGGCTCTCAAGTATGAATTAAGCAGACGTTAAATGTTAGGAAAATAAATATTTTATCAAACTACAAAAATTGGCTATGCGTCAAAAAACTTGATGACATAAATATGTTTATTATTATGTGCCAGTGCCGTCCTCTTGGGATTTATTTTCTACAACAACTATTTTGAAAAGTGTTTAAAAACACACTGCTAATTATGCTTGAAAATTATTGCTTTCACACAGCGTATGATAAATCCATTAACCTACGCTAACAGCATGTGAACAGCAACTTTTCACACAGTCCTTATATGCTTGTGACGTAAGAATACACTGAAAATAATTGAAGTTGTTTCACGATCTTCGGTTTAGACACGTCAAATCGTAGATATATTTCGAGGTTCAAGTTAATTTTAAAATTTAATTATTTAAATATGGAAACTGACACTCGCAGAAAAAGTATAGTGTGCAACACGTATCAAAATCGCTTTTCATAATGTATTGTCACACTCGTGCGGAAAGTTCTATATTCAATACTTGCTGCACAATGTGCTATTTTACCTAAATTTATGATGTATAATTATTTCCAGGAGTTAGGAACTTAACAATTGGCGTGGAGGTAGGAGTACCAGAAAATCCAAAAATTTGCAAAATTCAAAAGTCAGTTGGTTATAAAAATTTGTAGACTTTGTTTTTTGACAAAAAGTCATCCTTTATAAAAAACTCTTTATTCTGAAAAGTCTATAGCAATTCTCGTGATTACGGATTTACTATAGAGAATGTTCGAATGATATTTAGTATATACAAGAGAAGATAACGTCTCAAAAAAATGTTTGGCATTAGCCATTCCCATTACTACCCCCACCTCATTATAAAAGGGGGGTAAAAAATGTGATTTAGTGTGTACAAGAACCAAAGGCCTCAACATATTTTTGTTACTTCATCCATCCCCACTACCACCCCCTATCACTATCCCCACCCCACTACCGATATGGGATATCGTTTTATGGGTTTTTGGGATAGACGATTTCAAATATTATATTATTAAAGTTCCATAATTATTCCCACATACAAAATTTTTTCGGTGTGAGAGACTTGGGTAGCAAAGGATGTGGAAGTAGTGATTCCTTGGGCAGCGGTTTTTTTTTATAGAAACGTTGCATTTCGAGATTTACTCTACAGAGTATTAAAGAAAATTTCTGAAACAGGCGGCAAATGGTGGCATTAAATGAAGTATTTTCCCCTGTTTTCAACGACATATCATATGCCATATTTATTTATACTTAGTTCTAAGCAAAAAATTACAAAAATATTTTTTAAATCGTAGTTGCCATGGAGAAGCTCTCCCAGACATGCTAGGAACTTGATATATTGAACGTAGGCATAAACGATCTTCAAACGTTCAGAAAAATTATGAAAATTGGAAAACTCAAAATAATAGCTCCAATATGGCTGTCTAAATTTATAATGAACCCCGTAACTGTACTTTTACATCACCAAGGCAGTTATTTCATATAAATAATAAAAATAATGAATTCTCAAAAACTCGTAAAGTTAATCTCCATTTATTTTTGTGTTTTCTGTATTGAAAATAGATAAAAATCCAGGTCTAAATAATAAATACCCCAACGCATTTATGAAACCGGCGGCTTGTAATTCATGCGTCTAACTACATAGAGGGAAAAATTATAAAATATTGTCCACATTTTTATCTTGTTTGTAAACCACTCGTGATTGATGATGAATAACGGGTAAAATATATGTTCCATGTCCATGTATTTTTAGGAAGAGCACAATAATCCAATTTACTGTCCGCTAATAACATTGCTTTAAAAAAATATTGGTTGCCTGATAGCAAATACGAAAAATATTTACTCGTACCATTTTACAAGTGATAAATATGAATGAGGCTTTTTACATCATTTATCGCTCAATATTGCCTATAGATTGATAACTGTGTTTGTATACTTCAACATATTCATGCATCATTATTTAAAAATCATAGGTATATGAATACGATTTGGTCAATTCCTCATCAAATTATTCATATGCGCAAATGGATTTTTTAAAATAAAAGATTCAATAAATCTTCTATCTGACAAATGGCGGAATATGTGCATGCTTTGGGTGACACCCCAACAGATCTCTGGAATCCCATACATCATCAACTGTCTACATGTGATAATTTATTTTCACGAGTTAGAAGATTAATTTTTTTGTATTATTGAATAGCACTTTACGAGAGGAAATCGAATGCTAAACAGGACCGTCGTTATGCAGTCAGTTCATATAAAAAATATCTGAATTATATAGCCCAAATTTTATTCCAGAGTTAGTAGTAGTACCTAATAATATTTGAATAATATTTCCTTCTATAATATAGAAAATAGGCTTCGATGAAGTGTAAATTACAACAAAACAATAGTATATTACATACCGAGGTACCGAGGTGGAAAGTGTTGCATTGTTGTCGAGAGATCAGATAGTAGACATGGCGCGAAGCGGCGAGGTCAAACTAATTCTCGAGACAGAAATGAAACTTTTCACCAAGGTTTTTATACTATTTTATTCACAATCATCTCCCTTAAAGAATAAAAACCCAAAAAAATCGTTTACTAAATTTTTAAATAGCATATATTTTTATTAAGCAGGCAATGAACAAAAAATTCTTATGTCAGACGACAAATGTCAAAGTAGCATCGCGTCGTTTCTGTTTGTTCCTTGCCTTTATTTATAGAAAATGCAGGATAATAATAGACTAAGGGCTAGTGAACATTTCGCGTCATTACTCGAAGTAGGCTAAAAATTTGCTAAAAGGTTGCCTTAGAGGTAATGAGTTGCCATCTCGAACGTTTCGACTTGGTAATGGGCAGCAGGGGGTGTAAGAAAACCCCAAAGTCGTAAAATAGTAGTCGAAATTTTCATTATTGCAAGTTGGTTGAAACTTCGTATTTTGCTTGAATTAAGGTATATGAATAACCATACAAATTGTCAGACAAAAATTTCAGGCAGCAGGGGGTGTAAGAACACCTCAAACATGTATTTTTTTTACGTGGAATTTTTATTATTTGCTCCTGTCTGACAATTGAATATGTTATTGTAGAGACCTTTTTGACCGTGTAATTTAATTGTCAGGCAAAAATTTGGGCTAGCACGTTGCAAACTTTCCTCTCAGCCGGCCGCCAGTGACCTCGAGTGCGCCATATATTTTAAAAATAGATTTCGATTTCTATGGCGCAATAATTTTGTGTTTTTTTTCTATATATTTTGGAAGTGATTTAAAAAAAAAAAAGAATAAAAAGTATTGATATCACGCTTAATTTTGAAGATACACTCCATTCTCCGATTAAACAATTAATCCACGATATCTTTTTAACTATTTCATTTATTAAAAAAATGCATATGAGCATTTACGTTGGCAATTTAATTTTCTATAAGATATTTAATGACTTTTTTTGTTATCACACTTGATTCTCGAGATGTAAGCTGAAGTATAAAAAAAACGATTTAATTTTTTCGGACTTTGAAATTTTATAATGGATCAATCAAAGCGCAGTATTATCATGTCCGTGATTTTTAAAGTAAGTTTTATTCGTAAGAAAGAGGGATTATTATTAAAGATTGAGATTAGAATTTTCAATTTTTTAAAGAAAATTTATCGTAAAAAATACATTGTTTACGGTGACAAAAAAAATACATATTTAATTTAAAAAAAAAATAAACGTTAAGAAGGCTCGTCTTCATCTCCAGTCGCTGTGGAACACTCATCAGATTTGTATTCAGTGTCATTGGAAATGTCACCGTCATCATATTCATCGTCAGAAGAGTGATGCACGATTTCGCGTTCTAGTTGTTGCTCTGAAATATAGTGGAAAAATTGTATTTATTATACTGCTATTAGTTAAGTTTAGAAATGTATAGTAATTAGAAAATACCTTCGTCATTTCCATTGTCCATTATTTAATCCATTATGTCGCTATGTTCCTCTAAAATAACGTCGTTGGCAATGGATCGCCTTCGTGCCAGATGAAATCATAACTCTCCTCATCATTGAGGTACCAACCATGATGCTCCGGAAGTCGATCAGTTGGTTGTTTCAGATCTGCATGCGACCATAAATAGGTGCTAAACCGTGTTCGCAACAAATGTTGCTGTAGCTCTGACTAGAATTAAGGTTTTTTTTGTTGAATAATTCGCTCGAGTCATCAATTTTGTAGGTTTTATTAAAAATTTCCAGACGTGCTTCATTCACTGTATCGACGTTTTCTACGTTATACATGCGACATACAAATTCTTGTAGGGTATCAAAAACACTGGGATCTGTTTCATTGCTCATATGCATTTTTTTAATAAATAAAATAGGTAGTTAAAAACATAACGTGGATTAATTGTTTAATCGGAGAATGGAGTGTACCTTCAAAATTAAACGTGATATTAATACTTTTCATTCATTTTTTTTTTGTTTAAAATCACTTAAAAATATATAAAAAACCACACAAAATCATTGAGCCATAGAAATCGAAATCTCTTTTTGAAATATACAGGGTGTTTCATCTAAAAGTCCCCGGGTCATTATCTCGTAAAATAATAAAGATATTTAAAATTTGTAAATCGCGGATAATTGACACCAAAAAAGGTCTTAAATAACTGTAGTTAGAATTGTTCTTTCGCGATGCACAGAGATGGCGCTGCGGTGAGAAATTATTTTTCGATGGCTGGAACCTTGAATCATGATTCGTACGATTAATGAATAAATTGTGAATACTTTTGATTATATAGAAAATTTTGTAAGAACCGGCCGTTTTGAAACTACATTATTGTTTTTCTTCATTTTTTTGTTTATGTTAATTTTTAAAACTCCTCTAACTTTCTAGTTAATAATTTTGGAACATCGGTTATTTAAAACTTTTATCTTATTAAATGCAATACTCCTTATATTATTACATATGTTGAAATTTTTTACTAATTTTAAATTTTAAAAATTAGTTGCATTTGAAAATTTCTGACAATTATAAAAATTTTCAAAATATGTAATAATATAGGAAGTCTGGAATTTAATAAGATAAAAGTTCTAAATTACTACTGTTCTAAAATGATAAATAGAAATGTTACAGGAGTCTTCAAAATTTACAGAGACAAAAAAATGGAGAAACGACTGGTATTTACAAAATTTTTTACATAGTCAATATTATTTACAATTTATTCATTAATCGTATGAATCATATTTCAAGGTTTCAGCCATCGAAAAATAATTTCACACCGCAGCGCCATCTCTGTGCACTGCGAAGGAACAATTCTAACTGCAGTTATTTAAGACCTTTTTTTGGTGTCAATTATCCGCGATTTACAAATTTAAAATATCTTTATTATTTTACGAGATAATGACCTGGGGACTTTTAGATGAAACACCCTGTACAGCGCACTTGATGTCACTGGCGGCCAGCTGAGAGGAAAGTTTGCAACGTATTTACAGGGTGTGCTGCCACGAATTTTTGTCTGACAATTAAATTACACGGCAAAAAGGTTTCTAAAATAACATATTCAATTGTCAGACAGGAGCAAATAATAAAAATTTCACGTAAAAAAATACATGTTTGAGGTGTTCTTACACTCTGCCTGAAATTTTTGTCTGACAATTTGTATGGTTATTCATATACCTTAATTCAAGCAAAACACAAAGTTTCAACCAACTTGCACTAATGTAAATTTCGACAACCATTTTACGACTTTGGGGTGTTCTTACACCCCCTGCTGCCAGATATTTTTGTCTGATAATTTGTATGGTTATTCATATACCTTAATTCAAGCAAAATACGAAGTTTCAACCAACTTGCAATAATGAAAACTTCGACTACTATTTTACGACTTGGGGGTGTTCTTACACCCCCTGCTGCTCATCGCCAAGTCGAAACGTTCGAGATGGCAACTCATTACCCTTATGGCAACCTTTTGGCAAATTTCTAGCCTACTTCGAGTAATGAAAGAAAAATGTTCACTAGCCCTTAGAATATAATACCGATAGTGAAATGGGATGTACTCCGCCTGAACTCGGGGAAGTTGCCAGTAAAAAATTTGTAGAATTAATTGCTCTGTACCGAGGTTTCTGTTAAACTAAATAAACATACTCTCTATGTCTTTCTTATAATTTATATTTCCTATAACTAAAAGAAAACCAGTAAAAAATACAGGTTGGCAAATGCTCACTTTCCAACCCGAAAACTGGCAAGAAAGTGGCTACTTTCCAACCTGAAATGTCATATTTCAGTTCAGTTGTCGAATAATGTAGAAATGTCATACTTTAGTACAGTACCTAGAGGTAAAAAATATGCAAAACTTCGGAATAATGTCATATTGAACGGATTTCGTTCATTTTTGGCAGTATAATAGTAAATGCTTCACAGAAAAGTTTCTATATTGTGCGGGGGCTTGCTAATTTATAGGGGGTGGATGCCACCCCCTTTCAGGGGGGTTAAAAATATATATATTTATTGGGGCTGAAATAGAATCGAATTTTAAGAAGAAGAGGTTCTATGCAATTTCTCACATAAATTGATGGTTTTTAAGTTATAACGACTTTAAAATTGTGATTTTAGCTTAAAAAAAAAGTATTTCGAAACGGCTTTAGTCAAGTATCTCGAAAAGTATTACTTTATCGAAAAAATGTTACAGATCAATTAATAATATTTTTTTGTTTATTGATGTAGGATTAATAATTTCGGAGATATTTAAGTTTACATTTGGCATCCAAGTGTTCATAAGATAATTATTTAGAGTGAGAGTTAAATATCTCAGAAACTGTGACACCTACGTCAAGGATGCTAATAGGTAGAATAATAGGTTATTAATTAAGCTTTCAACTGTTTTTTATTTGTTTCTGTAGCATAAAAAACAAAGAAGTTATGACCGAAGCAATGTGCGTATGTGCTATAAATTAGCAAGCCCACGCACAATATAGAAACTATAGAAACTATTCTGTGAAGCATTTACTATTATACTGCCAAAAATGAACGAAATCCGTTCAATATTCCGAAGAATAAAACCTCTAGTTACTGTAATACTTTCCAACTTTTGACATGTAAAACAATTTGATTATTTCTGTATGATTGTGAATAATAGTATATTATATTACTAGGAGTAGAACGCACTCTTTGCGGCTTCGGCTTCGCCTCAGCCGCAAATCCTGGGCTCAACACAAAAAAAGGCGTTCTACTCCGTGTAATATATACTATTTTTTCTTCAAGCGTATTAAAATGCAAAAATTCATTTATTTATCATAAATGTTCAAATATTCAAACTACAGTCTTACATGTTGACACAATATGACAAGTGGCTAGTGGATAGCGCGCCACCGGTGGCTTTCGGTATTAATATTATGTTACTAGTAAAACAATACCCACTGCACTGCGGTGGCGCTTTCGGAACTAACATTATGTTACTAGTAAAACAATGTCCACTACGGTGGCGTTCGGTACTAACATTTTGTTACTAGTAAAACAATGTCCTACTTCTACTTCTGTTTTTGGTGACATAATTTAAACATTTTAATACGTTTGAAGAAAAAAATTATGATTGGCGACCGAGCAAAATGGTAATCCAGGCACGTTCAGGATATGTGTTAGTGAGGTAGTAAACAAGATGGTATATCTTGGAGTTCTTGTGGAAAATATTTGAATATGAAATATGGTGAGAAATACAAATGGCAAGATTGGCAATTTGTCAGTTGAGCAAAATTTGTCGTGACAGAAATCACAAAACACACAAGGAGTAGACTTACTAATGTTCCAGTTTCCTCCATTTTTGGTTGCGCCTCTGAGACATGGATTGTTAGAGATGTAAATAGATGGCGTGTTGATGTTTTCGAGTTGTGGATCTGAAGGCGTTTACTACGAATTTCCTGTACACCTCAGAGATCGATTCTAAATGAAATACGTCCCCAAACGCAACACTACAGATTCATAATCATATTCTTCCGAATCCCTTAATTTTTTGGGCACATCCACCGAAGAAAGGACAACATAGAACGGTTGATAGTTCAGGGAAAACCAGATGGTGAAAAGGGCGTCCTCCAAACCGTTGGGTTAATGTTACCAGGGAGCTTATGAGGCAGAACTTTGATGCGATCTTGTGTCTAGCAGGCAATTGCGACGGACAGTGTGATACTGTAGATGTGCTATACATTTAGTGGAAGCCAACTAGTGCAATGCATGGATTACAAATCGCCTAGCAAGATGTTATGAAAAAGAAGAAAAAGAATAAAGTTTCATCGCACTAGCCAAGGGATCGGTGGTCGGCGTTCTAATTAGTTTCAACAGGCTGTAACCACCATGAATAGATTATTTGGTGCACAACAATTTGGTAAAATTGATCTACTGATTTTTTAACGTAAATAAATAGTCCAATCAGTGGGGGGTTAAGCCCTACAAAAGGTGGAACAGAAATGATTTTAATATATGTTGTTTAAGTCGGGACCCTGATGATAAATACAAGTTTTCGACCTTGGAGGGGGGGGGGGAGGTGCGATCCGCCATCTTGATTAAAAGGTGCTTTTCAAAATAATAGAATAAAATGCCATGAAACATTGAAATTTTAAGTTTGAGCACAAGTTGTTTCTGTCTGTCGATCTCTTTATCGGTCGATGTGTCAGTCTGTGTCTGTAACTTCTTTGTGCCCACCACTACTCTGGAATCGTTTATGACTGACTTGAATTGTGGTGAACCTATGTATTATAACGAGATCTGGAACTAAATTATATTTCGATCTTATTCCGTTGAAGTGTTGGGAGGTAAATGGGGGTAAATAGGTAAAGCAAGCAAGTAAGAGTCCATAAATCATCCACATTACCACCCCCCACCCAAATATTAAAGGTGGTAAAAAATAAAATTATAATTTAGTATGTGTACAAGAACCAAAAGTCCCAAATTATGTTTGGCATCTATTAAAGGTTATAAAAGAATCAAACTGTGTTTTAGTGTTTGTATAACAACTAAAGGCCTCAAAAGATGTTTTGGCATCAGCTTCCCCCACTACAGTGTGGCAAATCGTTTTATCGATTTTTATGGTACACAATTTCAAATTTTATATTAATAAAGTTCTATGCACAATCCACATAGTGCATTGCAAATATAATATCAACATTTTCTTCGTTGTAAGAGACTTGGATAGGAAATCTGAACGACCAAGTAGTGATTCTTTAGGGAGCAGTTTTTTTAAACGATATAATGAAAAAGCCGATTAAACAGATATAAATCAATTATAGTCTTTACGTACCACAACTATCACATGGCTCTGCATGTTTTCTCCTTTGTTATTCAGTTGTATCGCTAAAGCAATGAATACAGATTTCTGACACTTCACAAAATAATTTTCATATTTATCCCATATCATACTCTCAAAAATTCTGTACCACTCAGTTAATATCGAGATTAATATAGTCAGTAATATTCCATAGGTTATTTAAGTCCTTCCTTGCCAACTGCATCAACGTATTTGTATTCTTTTGTAGAATATTTTTGAACTGTAAGTTCTTTATGGTTATCAGTTAACACATTTTTTAACTTATTATTTTGCGTGTTAATTATCCAGCTATATACTCTCCAATATATAGAAGATATAGGACACATTCAAGGTTCATACTAAAAAAAATATTAATACAATAAAAGCTAAATAGTTATTATTACTAATTGATAGGAATCTGAATTGTTTAATTATAATAATTTTTCACATATTTTTGCATTGAAACTGTGTTAAGTACATTAGATATTTTAGTAACTCATTTCTCGTTTGACTCCAATGCAAATTGAAAAATAAATTAATCCATACTTAAGTCCACACTAAACAAATAAGACAAGGAAATGCAAAAGCGCGCTAAATCTGAACTAACAGGACTCCGTTCGTGATGTCATCGACGTAGGCCACGGTTTAGCTAATTTTTTTTTATGCCTTATTTATATTAACGTCCTGACGAAGTTTAGCTAATGCTACTATACCACTTAACCAGAACGGCGAGATGAGATACGATCACCCATTCAAGTGACGAACTCGCCCGGCGTGCCTTAACTTCGCCGATCGAGGTCTCGTCACTGAAACCGGAACCGTACCTCACCTCACAATTTATATTGTTCATCATTATAGTTTTTCATCAGATTAAAAATATATTCATAATGCTGCTGAGAAATGTTAAGCGTTAAGTCTTGCCCCGTGGGGTAACGGTTCAATGGCAGATGATATGTTGACCAGCTATGGTGCACTTTTTCTTCTTGGAAATGAATTATTAAGAGATGGTATGTACTACACGGGGAGTTCATTACACATTCTGAAGGCTCTACATATTTCTTAAGAACCACAAAAGGTACTAATGTAATTTAACCAAAGAGGTTACCAAAACAAATATTGCAGTTAACTTACAAAGCTAAGCTTTTTCCTTCATGTCCAATCATGCAATCGAAACATAGATTGTCTACTTTCATTGTAGTAATAATGGTTCCGAGAAGCA
Organism: Rutpela maculata; assembly: GCA_936432065.2. Classification (NCBI taxonomy): domain Eukaryota; kingdom Metazoa; phylum Arthropoda; class Insecta; order Coleoptera; family Cerambycidae; genus Rutpela; species Rutpela maculata. Next base: position 35,296,876 of record OW386285.2, on the reverse strand, counting down.
TTAAGTAGTTAGGCGAAGTCACAAACTTATCTAAAATCGACTCTTAATATTGTATAATAAACTTTTCTTCGCTCACCTTTTGCCTTGTACATTATGTAAGGAGAGAAAAGCCGTATATTTTGCAAATGAACTTAATAAGTTGCTTATAAACATTACACTCGTAAACTTTGGCAGATTCTAAAGTTTACATCGTTAATACTATTTTACTTGCTCGTCTGCAGTCCGCGCTGCTGGAAAATTTAAAACAAATTAGCTATGAATAAATTATTACAATTTTTAAAGTAACTTGAACTGAATTTTCTTAATTTATTCTAAAACTCTTCTTTTGTTTAGTTCATTTTATCAAATCATGGAATTTTATATATACTGTGGTCAAAATGTAGCTAATAATATTTTCAACTTTATTAATAATACTTTTGCGAAATTCCAAGGAAGGCCAATTTTTGAATTTAAAGTTACACTTGGTTGCGTAGAACTTTTAGTCCCATTTAAACCCCCTTTGAGTGACACTTACAACCTCTAAATTGGAACGGGGTGCTTGTGATACGTCATTTGAAAGCTATTTTGACTGTTTATTCATCAACGTCATTTTTTAGACTTCGTTGAGTAATTATCGACAAAATGAAACTTGAATATTTGGTTCTGGCAAAATGAAGCTTTACCGCATTTTGGAATTGAAGTTTAAATGCATGTTGCTTGATAAATAGATTGGTAGAGGCTGCCCAATAGAAGAGCCTATCCGTTCTCCTGACTTGACGCCACTAGATTACTTTTTAGGGAGATACTTGAAGTCGAAAGCGTATGTTGATAAACCGGACAATACTGAGGATTGAACAATAGGATGAGGTCAGAAGTTAAACGAGTAAGTCTCGGGTCATACAAAATGTTCTTCTTGGATAATTTAATAACCGCCTTACGTATTATCAAGAAGTGATCGGTTTGACTCTTCAACATTTACTTTTATGCACTCAAAGAAAATGATAGGTAAATTCAACCAAAAAGAGCATATGAAATCGCGCCTATTTAGTTTCATAGTTAAATCAATCAGAAAAGAATAGTCATACAACCTTATTTGTTTTCGTAAACAAATAGTCGTTTAATAATCATATCTTCTTGTAACAAATTAAATAGTATAGTACAATGACATTTTTTTATGTTCACTAACCATTTTCAATTTGGTCTACAATTAAACAGTACAACGACTTTGTTTTTTGTTCATCAACTAATTTTTAGGCTGATCTACACTTTATTGTATGATGAAGTTTTTTTTGGTTAGCCAAAATCTCAGTATTGAGACATCAGACCACCTAAACCAAAGATTAGAGATCGTTTATAAGATCCATCCAAATATATCGATGATCCCTGAGAGAATTTGAACAATGCAATTATGTTATTAATTTTCTATAAATTCATAAGAATATAAGATAATGCATGATTGATTATTGTCAGTGATTTGCATGTGGCGTCATCTGGGAATAATTTCTGTAATAGACTACGTGGTAAGAAAGCAAATTTTATGGTAATTTTTTTAGAACTTCTAGAAGACGACAATAATATTGGTTTGTCTACCAAGTACAATAATACAGCGAACTAATACTGGGTTAGAATTACAATTCGATAATAGTTAAAAATAAAATATACTACTATCTAGTTTAATTTGACAGAATTCAACAAAATAATAGTCAGACGAACAAAATAATAGTCTTATTCATCTATTTTTTAAGTTAATGTTTGTTTTGTTGTACGACAACTTTTTATTAATTAAAATAACAATCACCTCTTGTTTAAAAATACCATCAATATAGTTTGGTTTAACAAAATTAACGATATTGTTAGTTAACCATTTTTTTTTGTTGAATTTACCCATACTAAAGGAGTGTGTTATTTTTAATTTTTTTGTTAACTGTTTTTTTTTTAACATACACAAGTTTTATAGGATCCGAGAACTTACTTGTTCGACTTCTTCCTTATCTCATTTTTAAGTCGTCAATAATTCTCGGTCTAGTAACATACACTTTCGAGTATCCCCATAAGAAGTAATATAGTGGCGTCAAGTCAGGAGAACGGGTTGGCCACTCTATTTTCTCTTTTATTTCAAATAAAAATTTTTGATAAAAATAATCCAGTGCAATTAGTTTTATACCTCGGCATCCAGTTATAATGAATCGATTTGAATGTTTCTGGGTTCTTTGAATTTCTTATACTAAAAAGTAAAAAGTTTAACCTTTGAAACTTTCCGCTAATGATTTTTTTTAAGGATACTCCTATGAAAATATAGTGTAGTATGTTCCTTTTACAGCTATATTCATTTCTGCCGAGAATTATTTAATTTCTATATAAAGTATACAAAAAACGTCTTTGAAAAGTAGGCACCGTAGGAATAGAAAATGGAGTAGGGTGGGGAATCAGGGATAGTGGAGAACACAACTGGCAGATGTGTCTCTGCTACGAAAGCAGTTTCGTATCGTATCTGTGTCTACGCGGAACGTTATTTTGAATATTTTTGCAGCATTTTAGTACACGAAAATTAGATTAAAAAACACTGAATAGGAGAAATAATTTATAAAGTAATAATATTTGAGATACGTACCCTAGATAGGGTGAGAAATAGATATCCGAAAAGTTCCCCCCCAATTTGGGGGTGGAACGTCCCTTTTTTGCAAAAAAAAAACACCCCTAACGGGGACTTAAACCTGGTTTTTCACTTTTATCTTGTAAACCGTTCGTCGGAAGAGAAAAAACTATACGAAATAAAAAAATTGTCGTTAAATTCAGCATAAAAAAATCGGCAGCTACTGGAAGCGGTGGATTTTTATCAGCTGTGTTTGGATATTATATCGCAAATCAGAGCACTGAGCAAACAGATAAATTACACGTGACTTAGAAAGTTAAGTTAATCAATTGCCGGATATTATAAGGGTATTAACAGATAACGTTTCGAAGATTTCGTAGAACATTGGAGAGCGAAAAAAATAACCCAGAATTTAGCCCAAATGACACACTAACCTCAACAAGTCTATTGACTTGTCCATAATGTTATTACATTATGGACAATTCAAGGAGACTCTTAAAGTTAAAATCTTCCTGCTCGATCAAAAAGGTCCGAGCAAGTCGAGCTTCGTCCGAGGCCTTTATTTTGTAATATTCGAACGTTTCAGATTTAGCTCGGTTAGCTCGATTTACATTCAATGAACGATTGTGACGCGTCCCATCAATCTGACGTAATATCCGAACACGACTATAAACAATTATTACCTTTAAAAAAACCAACTAAAATAAGTTTTGATATTGTCAAAAATATTTGGGTTGGTAACCTTTACGAATGTTGATTTTTAGGTTATGAAATATATTTAGGGACATACCATCTGCATCATGTTTTTTAAGTTTTTCAAGTTTATTCTCATTTTTAATGTTTGTGTACGCATTTTTAGCTTGGAGCCATTCAATAATAAATAATATTAGATCCTATTCTTCTCGGGGAACTCGAGGGGGGGCAATTGCCCCTGGTGCCCCCCCTGGATCCGCCCTTGTCCCGTTAGGTGTGGTTTTTTTTGCAAAAAAAGGAACGTTCCACCCCTAAATTGGGGGGTAACTTTTCGGGTATCTATTTCTAACCCTATCTAGAGTACGCATCTTAAACATTATTACTTTATAAATTATTTCTTCCAAAATGTCTAATTTGCGTGGAATATTTGTGGACCTTCTCGATTATATTCGCCGACAGAAACGTATGCATCGTATGTCGCTTCAATAACAATATTATATTTTAATAAAAAAATGAAACAAGAAAATATAAATAATTTTCGATACCAATCGTTTCTTAAAGCTACAAGTAAAAATACCCGTGTTAACTTGGCTTCGTTGATACCTACACTCAATGCTAGTTTAGAACATATAAAAAGAGTGTATTTAGAAGTACGGTTGTGGATGGGACATGATAAGTTGTCAAAAGAATGGGGATGGAAAAAATTCACTAGTACCAGTTACAATGAACCAACCACCAGCTTCTGAAAATTTGTTGAAAATGATTTTTTGTTCATGTAAAACTGGGTGTGGCTCTGCTTGTGGATGTAGAAAAAATGGCACAAACTGTTCTATAGCATGTTTACTATGTAAAGGTGTTAGCTGCTTAGGTGCTCCACCAAGGATATTAATGAATGATATCGAAAACGAAAACGTCGAAGAAAATTTGTTTACATGATTATCCCCCCAATAAAAAAATAGTAATGATTTATGTCATTAAAGTTCATAATAATTATTATTTAGCATAAGTTGTTAATAAATTATTTTCTATAAAAAATTCTATAAAAAAATCTTCAAATTAATTTTAAAAAGTTTCATTTTCTTACAAATTCTTAAAAAAACCTCGAAAACTATACTGCCCTACTAAGCACAGAGGAGGTGGGTAACTGCAATTTTCTTGTAAAATGAGATAATGCCGCCAAGTAACTCTAGTGTGCCTTTTACACCTAATATTAAAGGTTCTAAGTCGTATCTGAGCTGGAAATATTAAATTTTTAATAAAAAAGTTAGGTGTATGTGCATTGAGATACTGTTATACTAAACAATTTGGTAGTAACTCCATATACTAAGCCAAATACCTCGTATCTACATCATTTAATATCATTTACGACAATAACAGCTTAGTAAATTGTACTTACCTCCGATTTGGGTTAGCAAATTACAGATAACTCTGACAGCCTTTAGTATATAGTACGTAATATGAACCCTTTGTAAACCAACAGTGTAGTTAGTGAAGTTATTGGTGATTAAATTAAGAAAATAGAAATATTAAAATTAATTTAACATGAACTTTGTTTGTGAAGTGAGGCTGGCCAAAATACATATGATCTGACCCTCAAATATTATTTTGATTTTCAAGAAATATTAAAAATAAAATATTATTATTATTTATTTAATTATAAATTTAGGAAGGTAGACAACATGCATATCATTTTCTTCGTAATTTAAAGATCTAATTAAACAACAGGTTGTCCCATAGGAGCTCCATTTACAAAAAAAAAAAATAGTTTTCATTAAAAAACCAATGTCGTTGAACTTAAGAAAGAATAAATCGTGCTGAATATTAGTATCTGAAGGGATAATATTTTAAAAGTACTTTCAGACTGATTTTTAACATTTTTTTCAAAATCCCGACCTTCTTTGATTAAAATTAAAAATTAAAAAAAAAAATCTATATTTTTTGGAAATCAAAATAATGTTTGGAGGTCAGATAATATGTAGTTTGGCCAGCAGCATCCAAATATGCAAAAATATACAATTGGGAACTTCATCCTATGTTACTACACCAAATTTGAAAAAAATCCATTCGTTTGTTCAAGAGTTACAAGAGTGTCTCTATCGGCTGAGTCACCTGGTATACATTGTTCAAGTGCAAGCAAAAATACCGGCTCCAGAACAGGAGAAGAAACCAAAAGGAATATCAGCACAAAAATGTGACAATATTATTTCAAAATTAATGGAACGTGAAAATGGCATTATGCCAAAAAATCGGATGCCGTTTTTTGAACAACTTCCTGTATATGAAGATGACTAATATTAGTTATTCTGTATGCTTAAGTTTTGTATTTACTCTAAAGTTTTATTCGAATAATTTTATAAGAGAATTTTATAAGAATTTTATAAGAAACTGGTAGTAGTTTAGCTTAGTAATTTGTAGACGTCTTAAAAATGAATAAGTAGTAACTATATTTTCTTCAACAATATATTTTTATAAAAGCTTGCAATGTTAAAAATTAGAAAGAACATAAAAAAATACATATAAGTAGTAACAAAAAATTAATAATTTGTTGAAAGAAACTACAGCACTCCCGTAAACATAAAAGTACAATTATTTGCAAACAATACAAAATGCAGTTACTCCCTCTGTGCTTAGTAGGGCAGTATAAAAATCAATATTTTCTTAAAAGAAATATTTAAAAATTCCGATAATTGTATTGTTCGTTGTGATTTATAAAAATTTTATATATTTTTTTAATTTAAGAATTTTCGAAATTGCGGTAATTTTCAATGGGTAAACTTTTTTAGCTTATGGTATTAGAAATCAAAAAAAAAATCATACAAATCCATTCATTATACCTTTGTTCCGTCATTTTTCATTTATAATGACTAATTGCACTGGACTAAAATGAAAGTTTCAAATATTTGAATATTTGAATAATTGAAAGTTTCAGAATATTGAAATATTTTATTGGAAACTTTCTTTTTATTAAAATTTAGTTCCGGAAACTCCTGAAAATTTCCTGGAAACGTTCACTGGAAAGTTTCCCTTGCCTATCTTTGGTTCTTTTTAACAGTCGTAGAAAAAAATATTTATCTGAAACCAAATACCTTAAAAAAGATGTACTTACTATTTAAAATTTTGGGTTTGTAAGTGTAACTCAAAGGGGGTTGAAGTGGGGGTAAAAAATCTGTACCACAAAGTATTGTAACTTTAAAATAAATATTGACCGGTTTCGGAATTTCACAGAAATATTATTAATAACGTTGAGAATGAATTTATTCGCTACATATGGACCAGAAGATATACAGGCTATTTTGAAATGTGCAACATTTATACATTATTCAACATAATCTCATTTCATTCGTTGAAAAATGATACTTTATGTATCTTGCGTTAACTGGGAATACATAGAAAAGAATAAATATGAAAGTTAATTCAACAAAGATAATTTGAGGTTAAACAACTGTTCTCTACCGCTGCTACCGTACGTTTCCATTACGTTCCTCCTACTCAATATTTCATAAGATAAAATGGAAATGAATAATGGCCTCAGATGTTACGACCTGCTAGGGGAAGACTTTACTTCTGCACTGTATTAAAAAGTAATGAAAATAAATTATTATTATTGGTAAATATTTCCCGAATGGTAGATGTAATAGATAGCAGATATATGAATGTAAATTAAGTGCTCCTAAAGACATATTTATTCATCTTGGTATTACTATCGGAAAACGAAATATCTTTTAGTGCTTTTCAGGCAGTATATGAGAGTATTTAATAAATTAGAATATGTTAAAAGAAATGAGAAAACGGGGTATGTGTTTCATTATCTCAACACACTCAATGTTATTAAATACCCACGCATTCTTTGTATCGAAAACAGAAAAAAATCTTCAAGGAAAATGATACAGAAATTTTTTAAATCAACATAGGAGGTTGATTTAAAATGTTTTGTAATAATATATATTAACAAGTTAGTGAAACCAAATGTTTAGGTATAATTATCGATCAAGAATTAACACGTAGATAATTTCATTTCAAGATTAAGCAGCATAGTATTGCCGTGGCGTCGAGAGGCTAGCTATCTTGGCTCTCACCCTGGAGTCTCGATTCCCGATTGCAGTACCGGTATTTTTACGGAATAAGAAAATAATCCTATTGTGCTGGGAAAGACGTGTGTGTGTGTGTGTCCGTTGTCTTCAAATATGTAGGTAGCTCTCTTCCGCATAAAATCACTTTAGGCTTTCAGGGTTAAAGATGGTTTAATTACCTGTAGTGTGTTATTAAGGGCGAGTTGTATCAACTAAGTTCAAACCAATTTCAGCTTGATCCAAGATCTAAGGTTACGATTGTTACAACAATTGTAACCATGGATTTTGATCTCGGATCGAGCTGAACTTGGTTTGAACCTAGTTGGTACAACTCGCCCTAAGTAGTGTTATTACTAGACTAACCACATCGAGATTCAACAGGGTGGGTTCGTTTGAAAATGAATATCAGAAATGATTCTTTAGAGTACAGGAATTTTAGTTTTTGACCCGGAATTAATTATTGTAAAGCTGAAAATTTGCAGGATTGTAGTTTTTGTCCAGGACAAGACGTACCAAAAAGTCCCCTACTCTCCCCTGTCGGCTTCCCTGTTTTTGCGGAGCAACGAGGGCCTAAAACGTAGAAATTGCAGAGCTGGCTATAAAGTGCAGCAAAAAGGTTGTTACTGGTCCGATTTGGGTCGAATTGATCATAAGAGCTTCGGAGAAGCATATCCGTTCGTATTTCATTTGTTCCATGCATATTTCGTTCGTAATTTTCTGTTCTAGTGCTGTCAAAACTTCAAGAATTGAAAAATTTATAGCCAGCTCTGCAATTTTTGCGACTTAGGCCCTTGTTGTTCCGAAAAAACAGGGAAGCCGACGGGGGAGAGTAGGGGACTTTTTGCTACGTGTTGTCCTGGACCAAAACTACAATTCTGGAAATTTTCAGCTTTACAATAATTACTTCCGGGTAGAAGCGATATTTTGACTAAAATTCCTGCGGTATTAGAGGCACGCGTTTGAACTTTCCAGCAGCACACGTTCTGTACAATCTGACTTTTCTATCCTAACTTATAGTACTTACAAGATAGACGGTTGGTTAGGTTAGGTTGATATGTGAGTGGGCTAGTAACAGACCCTCCACCGCGACCATCTGGTCTATTGTGGCTCACTCCTAATTATATTTCACCCAATAGGTTCAGCTTTTTGATAAAGTCGACTATCTTATTGGGTGAGAGGTTGTCCAGATCCTCTGGCAGCAGTTGCCCTTTGCCAAAAAGTGAGAATCTGGTTCTTTCTGCAGCAGGACAGGTACATAAAATGTGCGCTGCCGTTTCATCCTCCTCCAGACACAGTCGGCATTCAGCGTTGTCCGCTATTCCGAGTCTGTGTAGGTGGTGGTTAAGTCTGCAGTGTCCAGTGTATAGGCCAACTAGAGTTCTTAGGTGTAACCTATTTAACTCTAATAGTTTTTTAGTTCTTGATTTCAAAGAGTATGTGATGAACTCCTTTGAATGAACTAATCCTGGTAGTTCTTGCCAGTACTGGAGGATTTTCCCCTCAGTCCAGGCCAAGATGGTGGTTTTCGCAGTGCTTGCCGATATGCCAAGCACTGGCTCCGGTCCGATAAATTTTGATACCGCACCTTCCCTGGCTAAGGAGTCGGCTACTTCGTTGCCCTCCAAGCCAGAATGGCCCGGTATCCAGACCAGAGTTAATTTGTTGTATCTGCCCAATCGGGCTAGAGCCTTTTGGCAATTCCAGACCAATTTAGAATTGCAGCGATGTGAGCCAAGAGCTTTAAGAGCTGCTTGGCTGTCTGAAAAGATTTTTATTGATCTGTGTCTAGGATGCATCTGCTCAAGCCTCCTTGTACACAGTTCAATGGCATGAACTTCTGCCTGAAAGACAGTCGCATAGTTACCCAGGCTCGAAGTGATTCTTACCTTTGAGTTGCGACTGTATGCTCCAGCTCCAACTCCCTCAGGGGTTTTGGAGCCGTCTGTAAACCAACAGATGTCTGCTCTTTGTAGGTCAGTTTTATTCCGATCCCATTCGTCTCTTCCAGGAAAAAGGACGGTAAAAGGCATTTAATAGTTGGTCGCGGTAGGCATCACATCTGAAAGCATTCCCAGGATGCCATGACACTCCATGTCATCTGACAGCCTGTTGCGTTCCATGATGCGGACGGACGGACATGACATTTTAAAAATTATTTAAAATTCATTTACTAACACAATGGCATGACTTATTTTTCCTACTGCAAGCGATATAAAATGCATCTTTGTTTTCATATTTGCGAAGAGTATAAAAAATAAAACTAACAACGATGCACATGTTAACGGGAAAAATTAATGTACAAGGTTATGCATTATATTTAGGCCACCCTTTACTATCGTTATTATTGGAGATAGAATTAAAAGTTTCGGACGAAAGTTGTAGGACTGTAATTGAAGCCCTTTAATAAGTTAATGGAAGCACAGTGGCGTGCAGAAATTAAATCTGAAAAAAAAAGAGTAATTCAAAAATTCAACAATACACAGGGCGTTCCATTTAAAAATATATTATTGCTTCTTGTACCTCTCAATTTCTGCACGCCACTGTACTTCCATTAACTTATTGAAGGTGTTCAGTTACAGCCCTACAACTTTCGTCCGAAACTTTTTTTTTCTATCTCCAATAATAACGATAATAAAGGGTGGCCTAAATATAATGAATAACCCTGTACCTCATTCCGCTAATTTCAATGATAGATGTTTGTAATTTGATCACATGTACATTTCTTAAATGAAGTAAATATATGATACTATGAAATAAGAGATATGCTCGGTGCGAGTATCAGCCTTTGACCTGCTGTGCGCATGACGTCACTTGCTAGCCTCTCTCAAAAATGCCCAAAAATATATCGAAAATCATAAGATCTAGGAAACTGAAATTTTGCAGGCAGATCTTTTACTTTTTAATATCATAAAATTCTAAGACTGCATATGTCAGCATTTTTTGATTTGACAATAAAGCCGCTGTGGGTTTAAATGTTGGTGAAAACACCTCCAAGATAATTGATGCAAGCACATATGATCTTTTCATCCTTTGATTTTTCAATAGGTTAAAAGCTATTAGTGTATTAGTTATTATTTAATTTGTTTTTATTTAATATCAAATTTTAATTAATTTAATTAAACACGATAAATAGTAGTAGCAAATAATTTAACAATATTCATTCGACATGAATTACCGGATTATTTAATGTTTCTATTCAGAAAATACTTTTTGCATTTATAAAATAGAGTTTTCGCAAAATAACTTAATTCAATGTATTCTCTCATGTAATTATCACAAACACTCAAACGCACATAGTTTTTACATCATTCTCTGCGCTATTTCGTCTGAGAGCGCGTCCCGTATACTTAACTGCAAGTTTCTCGAAAAGGCTAATCTTAGAAAAAAATTAATTTCAAACAAAAAAGTAATCTCCATCCTTTATCTTTATTTCTTCTCCATATACTCGGTATCTATTCTGAAAGATAAAAAAGATTCTCGCTTGTTATATTCACACCTGTAAATTTTCACAGTTTATAGGCATTGGAGAATATTACTTAGGTAATATGCAAATCACAACTTACACACTTTTTTATTTATTATGAAAATACCTACTTTCTGTATATTGTTGCTCTAATCTGGGCACGCTAATATACTAGTTAGGTAAATACTTTAAAACACTCATTATTGGAGAACCAATCAAAACAACTACCCTTCTAGCTAATACTGACGAAGTATTGAATTACTTGATAGGATTCTTAGCATTTTAAAGGAAAAAAAATATTGAAAATACTTATATCATTCATTTACATTTAGTCATTCTCACCTTTTTTTTTAATTTAATATGAAATTACCTACTTTCTGTATATTGGTACCTTAATCGGGTCACGCTAATATACTACTTAGGAAAACAGTTTAAAACACTCATTATTTGAAAACCAATCAAAACAACTACTTTTCTAGCTAATACTGACGAAGTATTGAATTACATGATAGGATTCCTGGCATTTTAAGGCAAAAAAAGTATATTGAAGATACTTAAATTATGTATTGAAAGTCATTCACAAGAATTATTGAACCTTACATTCTATTTCAACTCTAGAAAAGCTGTACAAGTTTTTTCGAACTCGTTAGTTCTCATCAGTAGAGTATAGAAACATTCAATCATTATTTACAAGCCTATTCTTGATTTATTTTTTACCATTAATTATTTTTATTTTTTTGCTTTTATCATGATTAGAGAATATTATTTAGGTATTATGCAAATCACAACTTACACACTTTTTTATTTATTATGAAAATACCTACTTTCTGTATATTGTTGCCCTAATCTGGGCACGCTAATATACTAGTTAGGTAAATACTTTAAAACACTCATTATTGGAGAACCAATCAAAGGTGTGAATGACTAAATGTAAATGAATGATATAAGTATTTTCAATATTTTTTTTCCTTTAAAATGCTAAGAATCCTATCATGTAATTCAATACTTCGTCAGCATTAGCTAGAAGAGTAGTTGTTTTGATTGGTTCTCCAATAATGAGTGTTTTAAAGTATTTACCTAACTAGTATATTAGCGTGCCCAGATTAGGGCAACAATATACAGAAAGTAGGTATTTTCATAATAAATAAAAAAGTGTGTAAGTTGTGATTTGCATAATACCTAAATAATATTCTCTAATCATGATAAAAGCAAATAAATAAAAATAATTAATGGTAAAAAATTATAGGCATTGCTTTAGGAAAAATCATGTTTCCACACTTATCAGAATATGACCTTCACATCAACACATTTTGTTAACAAATATGGAATAATAACATGGTAAAAGTTTGACATTAAATCGTTGACCCGTTTTTGAATAAGAGCGAGTTAAAAAAAAATAAATGTATCTATTATTTTACAATTTCCTACATTTCTTGGGTCTATCCTTTGTCTCGATCCATCAAACGAGTCGTATTTATGTTTTTAAATTTTATCGAAGGATAAGCTTCTAAACTTCTTCTTAAGGTAATTTTGGTTCTAAAATTATAATTTTAATTAAAAATTTTAAGTTTAATAGAAGTCATTGTTTACTTCAAATCTGGCATATATCTAAAATACCACATGTTGATCACCAAGGGTGTGTAAACTGTTATGGCTTACGTAAACTATGACACTTTTAGAGCAAAATCTCACCTCAATTTTTTATTAAGCTTATGAAAATATACAAGATAACAAAACAGTAACAATATACAGTGTGTTCCTCCGGTTGGTTTTTACGTAGATTAGGTGGTGATGCATCAATGTTAGTTTAAAATTTTATTGAGATATTTTTAATAAGATTTTTATTAAACAATAAACATACTTACTTAATTTCAGTGCCAGCAACATGTGAATTAAATAGGCATTTACTAGTGAACTATTTTGTCGAACTCCTCTATACGTTTGGTTAAATATATAAGTAATAAAAAACCAGACTGCTATTCTCCGGACTAATGCCTCGTCGAGCGCTGAATTACGAATTACAAGCCTGGCCGCGTTAAGAGCAGTAACTATGAATTGCCAAAAAACACTAAAGTTTCTATTGCAAAAGACATCAGACGAAAGACTTATTTCTACTCAAATGATCTCTCGTGCCAGCCACTCCACACCACTTGCAGATTGTAGTTTAGAGCTATTGGCTCTCGTCAGTGCAAGGTAGGTCTGAGATGGCTGGAACGAGAATCTTGTTCACTCTTGGTACATGCCGAGACTTATAAAACCATGACATGCCATTTTTGTTACATATCGTGCATTTTTTAAGTAATTTTAAGTGACATTAACAAATGTCATAATTATTTAAATGTCAAATCTGAATAATTTTTTGTAAGAAAACATTTATCTGTCACCTCCGCCAACTACAAGAAACCGTACAATATTGGATTACTTTACTGCTCTCTTTCATAGTATCATAAAGTAAATACATAGAAAACCATTATAAATTTCGGCCAAGTGGCATACAAACCTTCAGCTATATAATATGCAAAAAAAATTATCAGTAGAGGTAGTGAGTAGTGTGAAATAGGAGTAAATAATTCCTTTGAATCTAATATTCGTTTTCCAACAGGGCACTTCGTAACTGCCTAAACTTTTAGGCTTACACAGAATCCACAAAGGACATATCTATCTTGCACGTATGAGCGACGAGAAGATCAGGTGGTCATCGCTCGGCACGGCATCCCGGGTGAACCGCAGGTGGAGATAAGTATTAGTTTGTGCGTGTACTGCGTGTAGATGGGGTATATGGCCGTTTGATGTTAATAAATGGCATTAAATAAAAATTGAAATGAGAGTGTGTGGCACAACTAGAGAAATAATTGTTACCAATATACGTTTAAATGTATTAAAACATTACTTTAACTGCGAAACTCTTTCTCATTAACACACATAATAGTGTGCTTGATAACTCAATTAATATATAAATATCTTGTATTTCTGTTTACATTATTGTTAAAAAATCATTATTATTTTGGGATTCAGCAGATAACTTTCAAATAAATTATTCGTTACTTTCATATACCATTGATCTAAATCTGACCAAGCCAGAATATCAACAGGAAGGTCCCTTACAAATCGACTTGTCAACTTCTTTCATACACTTACTATATCTACCACTCAGTATGATGAATTTTTCTATGACAACAGACTACCATTTCACAGGACTCTTCGTCGTTTACTCTCTGACATTTCAGGAACAATTAACCGTTTTGTTACCCCCTTCGGTTGATGTAGTCAAAAAAATCTTGGGACGTGGGAGAATATGATGCTGGATTGTCGCTTCGGAGCTAAAATATATTTTATTTTCGCTTCATAGCTTAAACACAAAACCCAAATTTTAATAGACCCTCGTACCTCGTAGGTAGTTAGATGCGTAGTTAGCTTCAATCGTCCGCAGTTTATAATACTTGCTCGCTTATTAATGGGATTCAGCGTCCATGCATCTTTACGATGCAGCTAAAATCTTTCTAATTACAACTAAATTGCCATCGAGCAGACTGGTTTTAAACGTATTAATTTTTAATTTCAATCTCAAAAAAGTTAAATTGACAGTTCATGAAAGAGTTACGCTTATTACAAGTGGATTACTAATATGTTGGTAAAAAGACTTGATCTTAACGTGTAATAAACATTGTGCAGAGAGATAAAGCCTTTTTATTCGGAATGGAAAGGTCTTTAAAAAAACATGTGACAAGGAGGTCGAAAATGCAACTAAAAAGAAAAGAGAACTTTTGTGGAAAACTAGATAAATTACTTGATATTGCGTACACTTCAGAGTTAGATTTGATTTAGATAACTGAAAATACAGATTTTTGTATTTCTCAATGCAGAAAATTTCATCATGGTTAGCATTGACATTAAGCATGTAAAATTAAGATCACTTGAGTCAACTGGAAACGACGCAGACGGAGAAAAGTAGCAAATAATGAAGTGTTAGTTTAAAGCCAGAATTACACTATAAAAAATTGAGGCTCATTTTATATAGCCGGAAGTGCACAAAATTTCGATTGTGAGATATTATTGAGTAACCAATTCGATTAATGCATGAGACAAAACATCTATCAAGGGACTGTGAACCAGAATATAAATGTTCTAGTATCAGTTTACATCAATCAAAGCTTTATTATTTCAAAAACTCTTAAATTCACGGGAAAATGTATAGGAATTAAGTTCTAGGAAACGACATTCTCTTTCGATTATGTATGTAAACGTTTCGATGTGATGTGTTATACTATTGAAAATAGACAAAAGTTGCATTTGGTGGTGAATTTGAATGTTCTTGGCGGTATAGGTCAATGTCATTTGATCGAATTTAAATTTTTTATATTTCATCTTTTAAACAATTGGAATCTCTTTAGAGAGTAAGATCGAAAAATTGCAAGATCGCAAAATAAGAACCACCTTAATGTATAGTATATAGCATCTGACCCACTGGCAAATAAACTTAAAATACGGTGTGTCCACGGATGGAGTCCGGAAGAGGAAAAACTTCTTGAATTCTTGATGAAAATGTCTGCTTCACCAGAAATTCCGGTTATTGAATCCTACATGGTTAGCTAAACATTTTCAAATATTTCGAAAATATGCAGTGGGTCGAATCTAAAATTTTTCAAATATCACACACCTACAAATTTTAACTTTTATTTTGTATCGTTAACCAAAACCACTTATTTGCATTGTTTTGGTCCCAGCTACGTCTAACATAGTCATAAAAAAATTGTTGGCTCTAAAAATTGTAATAACTGACCTAACTCACATATTATAGTATAATTTTAATAAAAAAAGCAATTAATTAGATAATGCGAAAAAATATTTGCCATTTTGATATATATTTCAAATACATGTTATATACTATATATTTAATTAGAATATAAGCCCTTCTTGTGCTTCTTGCGCTTCTTATCCCGTCTCTTATAAGTTGCTTCTGGACCATCCCTTATACACGTCCAACAGTAGTCTGCCAACATCGCAGAAGTCCATTTGCCCTGATATCTTTTTTCCATATTTTGAATATCCATGCTCATCACTTACTGCACCACAGTTTTCTGGGAAGTAATCTAGGTGTGAATGTAGAAAGCAGACTTTTAATGACATATTGCATCCTAATTTCTGGTAGCAAGAAAGAAGATGCCCAACAAGGTCTCTATAGTTTTCTGCTCTTTTGTTACCGAGAAAGTGTGTTGCTACCATTTTAAAGGAATTCCAAGCAGCTCTTTCATTACCTTCTAGAATGTTGTCAAATTCAGCATCTTTCAAAAAGTTCTTGATTTGAGGACCTACAAAAATTCCCTCTTTAATTTTCGCATTACTAAGTCTGGGAAATTTTTGTTTTAAATAACTGAAAGCACGTCTTTCTTTGTCCATAACTTTTACCAAGTTTTTCATAAGTCCCAGTTTTATGTGGAGTGGTGGCAGTATTATCTTTTGTGAATCAATTAATGGAATGTTAGCAACTTTTTTTTCTCCTGGTTCAAAACCCAGTCCTGGCGGCCAATTTTTCTTTTGTAATGTTTTAATCGCGCTCGACTGTCCCACTCACAAAGAAAACAGCAATATTTGGTATACCCTTGCTGCATACCAAATAAGATAGCTATCGCTTTCAAATCTGCACAAATCTGCCACTTATATTTGTTATATTCTATAGTTTGTAGCAATACATTCATGTTACTGTAATTTTCCTTCATGTGGACAGCATGGGCGATTGGAATTGATGGCAATTTATTTCTATTGTGGAGTAACACAGTTTTTAGAGGCATCAATAAAAAGTCTCCAGTCACTAGGATCATAGGAAATGTGTAAATCCGTCAATGTCCTTGCAGGCAACCAAGTCATCTTCCATTTTGAAAAAAGGTATAAGATCTTTTTGACGACTTAGTTACATGGAAACTTTAACATTTTCTTGTAGTAAATTCCAAGCTCCGCTTTTGCCTTGGACAGATCAAGGTCTCTTATAAGATCACTTAATTCGCGTTGATTAATTTTGTGTGGTTCACCACCTGACACTTCGGCAGAGAAATAGGGATCTTGTGAGGTTGATGGCTGGACTAAGTCGTCATCTACATTATCATCCAATTGTTCGTCAGAATCAAGGCTGTATTCTTGAGGTGGATTAGGAATAGGTAGTTCATCACTATGGAGAACCGAGCTAATGGCAGATGGTAAATTGGGGTATTGTATTACCATCCTTTTTTTCTTGTTAATACCCTGTCTAATAGGAGGTATCACGCAAAAATAACAATCAGTAACATGATCTGTAGGTTCTCGCCAGATCATGGGCACAGCAAAAGCCATTGAACGCCCTCTTCCACTTAGCCAACTGCAAAGATTGTTCGCACAATTGCTGCAACATATATGAGGTGCCCATTTTTTGTCTTCATCTCCAATTGTACAACCAAAATACAACTGGTACGCCTTCTTAATTTTGGGAGTAAAATTACGTTTTTGATGCGCAAAAGTCACTTCACCACAAATATAACAAAAGTTGTTAGGTGTATTTACACAATCTCGTGGCATATTTTCAAAATAGCACGATTAACTTTCGAAAATGAACGCTTACCATGCACAAGGTACAAATACGACTACCTAAGAATGAATATTAGTTTTAGTGACAAATAAAGAGATAGGTAGTTACTATGTCCATTTTTCGTAGAATTCTAATTCTACCTGTTATTTGTGATAGGACCTCCCATAAACTAGGGTTTATAAGGGGTCTACACACGATCCAGCTTCAGGGAGCCAGCCTTGTCGGCATGCTTTGAACTCATTCGTAAAAATGAACTGGTCCGCTGAAATTCCAATTATCTTCAAAGCGTACAGACAATGTCGGGTCCCAGCAGCTGGATCGTCTGTAGACCCCTATACGTGCGTTACACTTTATTACCTGTATTGGGAAAACCAGAGCCAACTTGAACTTTTGCTTTTTATATTGTTATTTAGCATGACGAAGTTACTAAGAATTTGCTATTTTTACTTCCAATATCGGTATGGTATCGAAAAGGTCCCTTGCAAATTTCACATCGGGCCATCAGGGAAGTACCCAGGGAGGGCTTAAAAATAGTCTTTGTTGCATAAAAAAAATGTTTCAAACCAAAAATTTTTTGGATGGAAAATAGTGTAAAAAATGTATTTTATAAATTTATCTTCAGCGTAGTAGGGAAGGCCCAGGGGGGTTAGAAACGATAGAGATGAGAAAGTACTCTCGAGTACATCTGCCCGAGATCGATATCTTTACAAAGTTTATACCTAAGCTTTAATTACAAATACCTAGAATATTCCTATGGCTGAATATTACAACCAATATTCATCTAATTTTTTCAATTATTATATTAATTATAAGTATGTATTCTGCAGAATAAATTTTATCTCTGAAATAAGCAGAAAATCGGCATCTTTACCTAAAATTAGTTATATCCACCAGATGAGTATGCTGTATTCCTACAATAACCTATTCATCGTCTAAACCTTCTATTAATGCTTTTGTATACAGCGCTGTTGCGTTGTGATTAACAGAAGAGCTATTTTATGCTCTAACCCAACTTTTTTAAAATTCGGTTTATTTCGTATTGTTTTATTGTATTCTGTTGTTCTAATAATATAAGACTCTTTTGGCAAATTGGAAATCTAACCTGTAATTAGCAGTCTACTTTATTAGTCGACAATATTGCAATACAAACATTAACGAGAATAAACTTTAAAAATTGAAATTGAAAATTTTAGGCTATGTTGGTTATATTATGCACATGCGCATTTCAAAGAACATGATAAACAATCACGAACACGAGGCAAATGTCATGAATCGACAACACACCACAGTAGGGGATCGTTTTATTTGAAGCATATATAAAAACTATATTATATCTTAAGTTGGTAACATTTTCGTTGAGAAGTATCCAAAGTCGTATCGTTCGAATTGTTAACCCAGGGTAAATTTTGAATGAAAGTACGGATGCAAGTTATTCCACAGATGGCAAGCTCTGGTTTTATTGTCCATCGAATTGTCATTCGCCGGATAAAGTATATTTATACTTAACTGAAAGTACTGCGCCCTATTACTGTGGTACATATTGTGTATATCTGTTACCTAGTTTTTACTTTTTTCTTTGGCTTCATCGTTATTTTTTCTTTTTCAGTTACAATTTTAATCGTTCTACATTTCAAAATAAATATCGTTTGCTCTATGATGACGCAATATTTTTTAACGCAAAATTAACAGTTGTATGAAATTATTTCGTTGCTTGCAATTTTTTTGTATATTTTCTTTATTTTGTAAAGACGAACTAAAAAAGGCTTGTTTATAATTCATATATGTATACCATTCATGCCTCCAGTTCTGTTTTACGTTTAAATCAAATTCTCTAGCTCTTTAAAATACACCCGTTAATTGAAACTGAGCGAATTACACTTTTGATGATGGTTGCTTAATGCGATAGACGACACGCGTTGATCGCATCAGAAGGCATGTAATTTCTTTAATGAACGTCATGGGGAAATACATTCAATTTCAAAATTACGAATATTTATACAAAAAGGAATATCTGGGTATATCCATGCCCGTACAGAACAAGCTACAAATTATATACTTTTCTTAGTATTAACGTTTTACTTATTAGAAAACTGGAGAAATATGATTCTAGTAGGATGTTGGGAGACTGAGCTTAGTTATACCTGACTAATCTCAAGCAGTTTGTGAAGATAGCGGGCGTGAAGTCAAGTGTAGTAACTATTTCTTACGAAGTTTTACAAGGCTCAGTGTTGGGGCCGTTCCTATTTTAACTTTTTATAAATGACAACTATTATCGCCAACGAAATCTCTATGATAATGTAGATAATTTAATAGAAATGACTTAGACCAAAATTAATGAATCTGTTGCAAAGTTAGTAGTGCGAAGTTGCTGATAAACAAGGATAAAACCGTGTTCATATATTACACACCGAGATTGTTGAACTATAAAGAGTCATTCGCTCAAAATAAATAGTCTTTGGAACAGGTCAACACAACACAAATTCTTGGATGTTTATTTAGACAATTCTATTAATTGGGAATATCGTATGGACGTTCTATGCAAAAATTTATCTACAATATACTTCGTGCTGTACAGATAATAAATATCAGAGATGTTTTACTATCCTACTACTAACCACTGTTTTACCTTTAGCATTTTTTGATGTTGCAGGAACTTCAAGTCAATTCGAACAAATGTTTAAAATGCAGAAATAAGCAATAAGAAATACAATAGAATTAAGAGACAATCCTATGCTGAAGAGTTGAGAATTTTGCCTCTACTCTATATCTACATTTTGGTGATTGTTGTTCATACAATATTAAATAAATATTGAACGATTACACAGCCACATAAGAAAATGCTTTTTATCAGAAATCAGACATCATTTTCCTATGTATATTGATGTGCTAAAAGTGAATCTGACGTCCAAATTATTTGTTGTCATCTCAGTGTTCTTAAACTACGAAAATTGGCACAATAATGACATTTTTCGCTGTGTATAGTCATATGGGGTTGAAGGACTGAAGCAGTTTCCAATAATACTAAGACACTTGAACGTTACCCTCAAATACTATTGCTCGACGTGAGATTCGCAAACTATATTGGCATCGTTTGGAGGTGATTAAAACCAACTTTAATTATGACCAGATGATGTCAATATAATTGGCGAAACGTGCGTCAAGTATAGAATTCAAGTTTTGGCGTTTGCGGGTACTACTACATCGGCATGGTAAACTAAACCAATTAAAACTTTGAGTCTTTACCTCGTAAAACTTTATGAAATACTTCATTACGAAAATATGTGCTTCCATCATATTTATTTAATGACAAAATTTAAATTGCTATCAATAAAAAAATAAATAAGTTAAAGACAGTATAAACAAGAAAACTTAGTTAGAAAAGTTGAGCTATTCAACTTTGAATGTTACAACTTCTTAGATCTTGAAAGCATTTTCACGAATGTAGAAAACCAATTATTTAAAACACTGCAAAGTTTGTTACGAATAAGGTACGGATAGAACTGAAGCCATATCCAGGTCATGGTCCTGTAGAAATTGGCCATACCTGCCAACAGTGAAATTGAAATACACTTTTAGATCCTTTAATGAATGCCAGTCGATACCAGATGTTTCCAGTTTATTTCGATAAAATAACTTCTAGACACTCTTCAAAATTACCTTTATATGATTTACCCAAAAAATAGATCCAATATCTTAGTGTTAAAACAAATTTCTTAAAAAGTTTTTACTCTTTATTTCGATTTTTAGATCTATTTTTAATCCACTATTTATCTCTTTTTACAATTTAATTCATACATATTTTTAAACTTACTATAACATATATACAACATTTAAAAATATATTCAAAAATATTTCAATAATACATAACATATATTCATATGTCTAGACCCAGTCATTTAATAAATATCGTGTTAAAGTTGAATGAGAGTATATTTTAGCAATAGGCATGTCCACAAAATTTTAATTTCAATTGGACATGGTATATTTATCGGTATTATAAACTAATGTAACAAAAAAATATATATATTTTTATTTTGTCAATTATTCGTAATAGAAATGCAGGCTGGGACATCACTTATCTTGCAGGTATGCAGGCCTGTATGTGTAATGCGGGTCCGTTGTTTTTTTTTTGAAAGACTAATGTAATATTATTGATCAGCATGCTTAAAACCCCTATATCCAAATTTTGAAGATATTTTGATTTATGATTTTCGAATTACGGCCCCTTAAAATTATATTTTTCAAATATTAAATAATTAATAACTTAAACGAATTGTACTTCGAAAAAAAGTCATTCTTCATTTTCTATTTAAATTCACATTTTCTACAACCAAGCGTCATCTGTACTTTCAAATTTCATGGACTAACAATTTTCATTGAAAAATTACCAAATATTTTGAACCAGCTGCCCTGTAAACTGTTCGTGCATTAAGGATTGCCGAATTTGAAATCATGGATAACAGTGGGAGGTAGAAAGTGTTTTACTTTTTTTTTTTAATTCGTTTTAAAGTTATAAATTGTTTGATATTATTTTTGGTAATTTTTCAATAAAAATTCTTAGTCTATGAAATTTGAAAGTACAGATGACGCTGGGTTGTAGAAAAAGTGAATTTAAATAGAAAATGAAGAATGACTGTTTTTCGAAATACAATTCGTTTAAAAGTTATAGGCCTACGTACCTGCAAGGTAAGTGACGTCATATTACTAGCCTCTGCCTGGAAATGCTTCTTAGCCTTGCTGCGATCGGGTGATTTCTATTACGAATAATTGACAAAATATTTTTTTTTTGTGGACATGCCTATTGATTTTATTTAAAAAAATAGTAGTTATTTTGCTTTTGATATTTCGTAATATGTTATTTTTTTTTATTTAAATTATGTTAGAATAATTATACCGTTGTAAATAAAAAAAACCGCTGCCTAAGGAATCACTACTATCACATCCAGATTTCCCATCCAAATCTCTTATAACGAAAAGAAAATCTTGATATACTTGCACTCCACTGTGGAAATAATTGTTCATAGAACATTAATAATACAATATTTAAAATCGTCTACCACAAAAATCCATACATCGATATGCCACACGGTAGTGGAAGTGTTAGGGGGAAGGCTGATACCAAACATTTTTTTGAGGCCTTCGGTTCTTCTACACACACCAAATCACAATTTAATTTTTCCCCCTTTTATAATGGGGTGGGGATGGTAGAGGGGAGACTAATGCAAAAACAATGGTTACGGGGATTTAAAAGGTTTTGAGCTAGATTTTTGAGTAGGTTAGCTAAAAATCAGCTGTTCTAGAATTAAATTGGGGGATATAAATGATTTTGAACATGCATTTGGTTCTTTCATACACACTAAATCATAATTTTACTTTTTATCCTCTTCAATATTGATGTGGGGGGTAGTAATGAGGGTGATAGTGCCTGAATTTCACCAAATTCAGAAATTGATGTTGTTAAAACGTTAGGAGAGCTATATATTCTAAAAAAGATACTTTCTATTAAGTCCAATTACATAAATGTGTGGTGAGGTACGGTACCGGTTTTAGTGACGAGACCTCGATCAGCGAAGTTAAGCATGCCGGGAGAGTCCGTCACTTGAATGGGTGACCGTATCTTATCTCGCCGTCCTGGTTAAGTGGTAGAGTAGCATTAGCTAAACTTCCTCAGGACGTTAATATAAATAAGGCATTAAAAAAAAATAGAACACATATATGCAGCCCCAATTTCTTTATTAAATACTAATATTTATTACATATTTGATATAATAATAATAATAATATATATTTAAATTAATAACGACATTTATTATTATTATTATTATTATTATTATATATTGTAGGTGAACTACTTAAATACTAAATATATTTAGTTACATCTCTTTCATCTTAAATCACATGCGAAATTTGAAAATTTCAGCCAATCAATTTTTTCTCAATAAATTGTTACGTGTTTACACCTCTTTGTAAACACCCTATATCGTGGATTCGGAAATTATAGCACCAAGGTAACACTAAACACTAATTTATTAACTTACATACTAATTGCAACAAATAATTACTTTACTAATATAACACCAGATACTATAATTCATTACTTCAATCACTTTATTACTTTGCTTACTTCTTCTGAATGTTTCTCACCTCACTATCTATACTGAACTGTCCACTCTGAGCTTCTGTATACCTTTATATACCCAAAGATGAGAGTTCCAGAATATTATCAACTAATCTGTGGTTCTCTAGTAGGCTCTCTGCAATTTATAGATTCTGACACCGCGCGCCATCTCTGGGCCGATTGCCAAACTAACCAAGTTAGGTTTCTGTTACTTACAGTTGGCACTTAAAGGGAATCCCCACAGATGTCACTGGAGGTAGAATACGTAACAATATATTTTTTAAAATTAAAGTATAACCATAACTTTTCTTGCAATTCTTTATATGAGTATTATTTAACCATTTCTAATATTATTTTAAAAAAATAAAGAAAGAATTATAAATTTATTAGAAAAGTACCTATTAGTGAAAACAATGAATTTTACTCCATGTCTAATCCTTTTGACAGTTGATCGCTCATATTCTTCATTATGTAATTAATTTACTTCAAATTATTTCTTATGGGTTTTATCATCTTGGCCATCAGACAAGTTTGCGAAAACAATATATCGATGGTTTAGGTGACCGATATAATAGTATGTCCATTTTTATTCATTTAGAAGATTATTATACTTTACGAACAACGTTGGTCACTTGTATGTTCTGCGCAAATATAATAAATCCCAGTAAAATGTGAAACGATGTAGAGAATATTTCAATTCATATCCACTGATAGCTGAAATAATGTGTACACAAATATAGGATCTGATCAGTTTTATAAAAAAATGGCGTAATAGATATAAGATATTTCCTCTTAGTAAATATCAAAAGCGCCAGGTATGCCGACAAAGGAATTAGCCGGCGGGTACGAACTGTTTTGCGTCTTGCATCTCACCCGTCGATCTACTAATGCGATTTCGACTACTTTACTAAAGTTTATAGATCAGACATACATACTGCTTGTCTGAACATTATTCGTTAATTTGTAATAGAACACTTTTACTCCGGTCAAAATAGACATTCACCCTTGCATAGATTCCCAAGAAGCTGAAAATTTACATGAATGTTAGGGATACCATTATAATGAAGTTGTGAAAAGTCCCCATTGGTCCCGTGTGTGCAAAAAATTTTATGCGAGGTCAAAGTTCGAAAAAATGGGTTTTTTGGATTTTTTTAGGGAAATGGTTAGTTTTATGATAAAAATAGCTTAGACAAAAATTGTAGATCATTTAATTCTCTACAAAAATAGTCCCTTATACTTTTTTCCTAAAATTCACCTTTTTTTTGAGAAAAAGCCATTCTAAAGTTATATTCTCCATAATATGCATGACTACGCTGCCTATGTACATTATGGACGTATAATATACGTAAAAAAACTATTAGTCTGCGTGACTAATACATTAATATTGAATGATAATTCTAAGAATATGAGATGAAAAGAAACCCAGCCCCTAATTTTATGTGACCACGTGGCCTTGAGCAACATCTGCCTACTGTTCAATTGTGAACATGGCAGTGTCCGTCTACCTGCTCTTTTTTCTAAGGTCCCAACGAAATACCGGTAGTCTTAAACGTTCCCTCGTAGTGAAAACACGTGGTTATTACAAATATTCTTAACTAAAGTTTGTGCTGTATTCAGTTTTTAAAAAATCTCGCAAATTTGCTTCGTTTGTAATCAACCTCTACATGCAAGTGAATTTGTTACTGTTGATCGTGGCATGAAGACGTTAATTGACGCAAGTGTTGAAAGAGGTGATGAATTTACTGACTACCTAAAAGACCAAAAATCAGTGAAAATTCATGTGCAGTGTCGTAAAAACTACACTCGGAAGAGTACTATTGCTGCAGTGAAAAGACAACATGAAGAGGAACAAGCCAGCCAACTTCTAAAATAAGTTCTCCTCGTACTAGAGCACGCGTAAGTGAATCAGCTTCCTGCCTTAAAAATTGTTGTTTCTTTTGCGGCGATGAATTGAATGAAGAATATGAAAAAAAGCGAACACTGAAATTTCGGCGTAGAATTTGTAAGGTTACTACACTTTCATTCAAAGAATCAGTTCTTCAAGTAGCTCAGTCTCGTTCTGATGCAAAAACTATTGTTTCTCGCATCGGGTTCGAGCATGATTTAGTTGCTGCTGAGACCAGGTATCATAATGACTGTTATGTTTCCTTTTTAAAACCGACCACTGGAAGTAAAGCCGGCCGTCCTCGAGATGAAGCATTAAATCTCGCCATGAAAGAAATTTTTACATACATCGAAAATAGTGATGACTGTCAATGTACATTGGAAGAATTGAAAAATGTATGTAAAAATTTAAATGTAGATAACAGAACTATCAAACTATGATTGAAATTAAATTATGGTGATAAAGTTATAATCACTCAAAAGCCGGGACAATTGACATTTATATGTTTCATTGATAATCATTATGATATCTTGAATTAAGCTTGGAGTGAAAAAAAATGTATTGACAAAGAAGAGCGATTCAAGATCCTGGAAGCTGCGGCAGCAATCATTCGGGAAGATATTCAATCAGTGGTCATCGACAATTCTTATTACCCCCCACCAGGTCGTATGTTTGAAGATATTAACAGTGATATTCCAAATTCACTGACTTATTTTTTGAAACACGTTATATTAAAAAATAAACGACTTAATTTAGAGCATTTAAAATTAGTCTGTACTAATATTAGCCATAGTATTATGACTGCTGTTCGGCCTCGGACTTTCAAGTCCAAGCTACAATTGGGCCAGTCGTGTTCAAATACTGAATCTCCAACAGGAGATGATCCTTACATCAACGACGAAACAACTGATGTATCGCTGTTTGAACAATTTCCGTCAACTCAGGAAGATGAAGAAGAAGAAGAAGAAGTTGAATAAGAAGACCTAATATTATATTAGACTTCAATAGAAAGATCGTGGATTAGGCCTACCGGGGAAACCACATTAAAAAAGACGCGCCAAGTACACTACCTCATAGGTGGCGTGGAAACGTGTGCATATTATGGAGAATATAACTTTAGAATGGCTTTTTCTCAAAAAAGGTGAATTTTAGGGAAAAAAACTGTAAGGAAAATTTTTGTAGAGAATTGAAAGATCTACAATTTTTGTCTAAGCTGTTTTTATCATAAAACTAACCATTTCGCTAAAAAATCCAAAAAACCCATTTTTGCGATCTTTGAACTCGCGTAACATTATTTCCACATACGGGATCAATGGAGACTTTTCACAACTGCATTAGAATGGGATCCCTAACGTTCATGTAAATTTTCAGCTTCTTGGGAATTTTTAGGGCTAAATTGACCGGACTATTTGCCAACAAAGCACAAACATTGTATGTCTAAACGTACAATATGTGTCAGTTAAAGTATTGAAAATTATATTAAAAATAATAAGGATTTGCGTATTTTCTGTTCTCGCTTTTGTAGGGTAGTTACCAAGATTGTAAAATATTTATAATCTTACCAATTGTTCACAGTAAAAAGGAAAATGATTATCAGACATTTCTGAATACATCTAATATGTCAATTGAAATATATTTTTGTTATATTCCATAAATTTTTCTTAGATATAAAAAAAAATATATTTATGAAACATATTATCAATTTATTATTAATTATTTTGAAGTAGTTAACATCGTGCAGCAAGTACAAAACTTTTGAAATATTTCGTTAGAAACCTAAAAAAACCTCTAGTAAACAAATCAATTTCATAAACGTTCCAGAAACAAAAAAAATATATTTACTGGATTTGTTTTGTAAATAAAATTCTTTAACTTATTTAAATGTCTAATATACAGCATATCTAATTACTGGAAGCTTAATTATTGCATGTTCACAAAATATATTGATAAAATTAAATTATTACTATAATTAGTTCCATAATAAACGTTTTGTTGTGGGTACAACAATCTCGGCCATTAAGACTGTAGGTATATTGAACCCGATTATTATTTTTTAATATTGCACAATATCTTTTGCAGAGAAGGCAACATTTTTTATTCGTATTCCTGGAAAAGTTCATTATATGGACATACGGTATTTGTGCTTTAAACTATTGATATGTTTAAGAAAAACATTCAGATATTTGCCTAATTTAAGCCCAACTTACTTTTATTCATCACAGAAACAATTTCCTAGGTATTTTCATTATTTATAAGTAATTTGCATGTATTATTGATATCCTCAAGCAGTCCATTATTTATTCAAAACGTATATTTTAACCACGGCACAAAATTATATGATATATTTCCCTACTGAATAATTTTATAGAACAAAGAACAATACGTAAAGTGTTTTATAATAAATTAAATGTGTTAATTTATATCATCTCTGAATAAATGCGTGACATTATACAATTTACTAGGATTAGATCATATTTCATATTAATTTCACAAAAAGGTCTTTCCCTTCACGAACGCCAAATTTCTGATAATAATATCAATATAGTCATAATGCAGATATAAATTTAATATGTACAGCGAAGCTCCCAGGTTAAATTTTCATAATTCCATATTTGTGTAATTACTTTATGTACAGGAACTAGTCATGTGTGTAGTAAATGTTCGTGTCTCTCATAGTGATGTGTACGTCATTGTACGTGCCTGAGAATGATAGGAAATATCACAATCAACCGATACCACACCGCTTGGAACTATAACTATGTTAATGTAAAACAGAATGGGCCATTCTTTGGAACCTATGACTGTCATTCCGCAATAATTAATTTATAATTGAAAACGGCTGGCAGGAATTACCTCTCGTGTCTTTCTTCAAGATAGTAAGGAAAATTTTGAAAAAATGAAGTTCATTGTAGTATTATAAAAAACGTAACTGCAACAACCAACAGTTCGAGATCCACTTTCACATGTACAAATATATTCTTCAATCGAGTCTCTTTCGTTTTTAACTTGATCTATAAGAACGAATATATGGTGATGCCTACCGCTGCGAAAACGAGACTTCACATAAGCTTTAATTAACAATGGCTTTTTGATTGTGATACCATATTTAACATAAGCTGCAGTTGGATGCTTAGGTGATGAATTGAATGTTCTTCGTTATCGAGCAATGTATATTCAACGTCAAGATATGGAGCTTTAGCTTAAGTAAATTAAATTGTTGCTTCCACCTTGCCTGCAGTCATAGAGAGAGAGAGGTCTATTGTGGGACTCATCATTGTATGTACACATTCTTTATCTGATTTTTGCCAATTACTTAGCTGCATTCGAAAATATTAACGTAATAAATAACTTATAACCGTCTCCAAGACCTCCCTTAAATACGCTTCCCAAAAACCGCTGCCTAAGGAATCACTACTTCCACATCCAGATTCTCTATCCGAGTCACTCACAACGAAAAAACTTTGTATGTGGAAATAATTGTTTATGGAACTTTAATAATATAATATTTGAAATCCTCTACCCCAAAAACCCATAAAACGATACCCCACATCGGTAGTGGGGTGGGGGTGGTGATAGGGGGGTGGTAGTGGGGGGTGGATGAAGTAAAAAAATATTTTGAGGTTTCTGATTCCTGTACATGCACTAAATCACATTTTTTTTTTCATCCCCTTTAATAAGGAGGTGGGGGTGGTAATAGAGGTGGCTAATGCCAAAAATTTTTTTGAGACCTCAGCTTCTCTTGTATATACTAAATACCAATTTCATGGACTCCTACCTGCTTAATTTACCCATTTACCCCAAATTTACCCCAATTTACCCCCCAACCCTTCGACGGAACAAGTTGAAAATATAATCTACTTCTAGATCTCGTTAAAGTACATATGTGTACCAAATTTCAAGTCAATATCTTAAACGGTTTCAGAGTAAACGTGCGCACAAAAAAAAGTTACAGACAGACAGACCGACAGACAGACCGACAGACAGACAGACCGACAGACAGACAGAAATTTTTTTTTCGCTCAAACTTAAAATCTCGACGTTTCATGACATTTTAAGCCTATTTGGACAATAAAAAGTTTTTTAAATTTTTTTGTCGTTACTATACTTCCACTGGACGTGGAAGTAATAATAGTTATAAGCGCATCGAATTGACGAGAGGTAGTTAAAGAAAAAGAAAAGAGAAAAAGATAGAAAAGAACCAGAGATTTTATAAAGAAATTGATACTTTTCATTGGATTATCATCTTCACTCACTGTGCTATGTGAGTCGATTTTGATCACTTTGTCCCTCTATATATTTGAAACCTTTCTTCAACTTCAATTTTTTTATGATTGTCTCATCATAAGGTATCATTAAGGCTACAAATCAATAAAAAATTTGCGAACCCCCAAACGGGCTAAAACATCCGTTTTTAGTAAGATTACGGGTCTTTGAAAACAGACTTTCAACCGTCTGTTCCTCTAATTCTTTAGGATGGAAACTGATCGAAGATTTATTTGTTTCGAGACTAGAATGCACTCGAAGAATGCAAACTCTAGAACATCTATGATATATGTCAGAGCACTGGTAGCTTTAGCTTTCTTCGATGATCAAGTAAGTCACTCTTGATAAGATAAAGGTCTTGCAGAATGAAGGAGTGGAAAATGCATGAATTGGAGTTGAAAGACTTTTATATCAAGCAACACACTTAGATTTTCATAATTGCAAGTGTGTCTAGTGTAGAGACAGCTGCTGAGAAATAAGAACAAAATGAATGATGCCACATAATTAAGGACATGGTTCGAGTCATGAGAGTTGTGAATGACACTGCACATATTGCACAGTTTCAATAAAGAGCCAAAATAGTATTTATTGATAATTGTGGAGAATTTATGCAAAAAATACTCGGACACTTATCTTTAGTGAAGTGGAAGTGTTTTGTAATTTCTCTGCTAAAATTAGTATTATTTAGGTAATAAATGTATTACAACGCTATTTAAATAAAATAATTTTGTGAAATGAATTTATAATTTTTTTAAACTAACGCAAAATTCAAGTCTCTGTAGCACCCTCTAGAAGTTCTTAGTAAATTTTGAAAGAAATATTTATGCATTATAACACGATAGAAAGAAAACAAGTTAAAAACGTACTGCTCACTCACACGCCTGTTCACTGAACTTTTTATATAATTGTTACACATTCTATAGGATACTCTTCGCAGTTTTTTTGTAAATAATGTTAGCTTTATACATTTTTAATTTTATAGTACGAACTTAGTTGGTAAAAGACTCAGTGTAAAATAAAGTAAAAATAAAAAAACACCATACCAACCCCATTTAGGTTTCGAACCCGGGACCCTTGGATTCCGAGTAAAAAGCGTAAGAACTATACCACCACCTTACACGTAAAAAAATGTAAATTTTTACATAAGACACGAGCTAAAATCATATTTTCAAGGTTGTATATTACATTATGAAATGTATATTTGTAAAATATATAATTATTTAGATATTAAAATGAAATATCATTCCACCAGATTTCTATTCAATTATAAATACATAAAAATCAAGAATTTTTTTCTCAAATTTAAATCATTAATAACATTTTTATTTACCGATCGATTTTGTTCAAAAACAATAGGTTATCGTGAGTTATCATGCTTACAAGAAAAGTGACGGACGGACAGACGGACGGACGGACAGACAGACGGACGGACAGACGGGCGGACGGACGGACAGATGGACGGACATTTTGAAAGTTGTTCAGAATTCGTTCACTAACACAATGATATGAAAATTTTTTGTCTGCGAGCGATATTTACGGTTTTAGAAATGTGCCGATCAAATGCAATAAACGCTTCGTTTTCGTATTTGCGAAGAGTATAATAACAGGGTGCCTCCTTAAGAAAAAAGATAAGAATATAGTGACATTTTTCCTGCGTTCTAGGTTTATAAGATAAACATAAATAGTCAACGCATCTAATGTAGTTTCTTGATGGGGAGTTAAAACATTGGACATGGGGCGTAGATTTAATTCATTTTCACAAACATTAAGACACTGAATAGTACATTCGAAGAAACCTGACACTTTTTAACCTCCCCACAATAAAATTGTGGGAGGTTACTACAATTAGTCCAAAATCGAAAATTGAGATAACATCAAATCTTTACGTTTTGAGGTCCCAGGAACCCAAAAAAGTTGTTTTTGAAAAATGTCTGTGTGTGTGTGTGTGTGTGTGTGTGTGTGTGTGTGTGTGTGTGTGTGTGTGTGTGTGTGTGTGTGTGTGTGTGTGTGTGTGTGTGTGTGTGTGTGTGTGTGTGTGTGTGTGTGTGTGTGTGTGTGTGTGTGTGTGTGTGTGTGTGTGTGTGTGTGTGTGTGTGTGTGTGTGTGTGTGTGTGTGTGTGTGTGTGTGTGTGTGTGTGTGTGTGTGTGTGTGTGTGTGTGTGTGTGTGTGTGTGTGTGTGTGTGTGTGTGTGTGTGTGTGTGTGTGTGTGTGTGTGTGTGTGTGTGTGTGTGTGTGTGTGTGTGTGTGTGTGTGTGTGTGTGTGTGTGTGTGTGTGCCGTCATATTTATGGAGACCTGTGTGTGCATCAAACTCATTTCTGGGATACTCCAAAACTGTGGCATACATACACGCGTATGCCAGAGTCTTTATCCACCAGAACTCTGTGATTCATCATATTTTAGCGGACTATCTATTATAAATCCTTCGGGGGACCATTTATCCGTCACGGTTTACAATAATCGTTATCATAGAGAATAAGTTAATCGACTATTTTCTCAAAAGGCAAAATGTGTGAAAAGTTGCCAGAAATGCATAGTTTTACGTGTGGTACTTTCTACAATATTTGTGGCATGCACGGATTGTGTATTATTATACTGTGCTAGAGCGCCCTCTACGTTATATTTTTTACAGCAAGCACTTATAGGAGTTTCTGCTTCCGACAGATTCAAGTTAGCCACAAATGGGTATTTTTGAGTGGATCAAATTAAAAGTGATACTTACTAAAAATAAAATACTAATAATGTGCTCAACAGACACTTATTGTTAGCCATATATTTAAATGTTCATGATTAATGTATACATTTTTCGGAAACAATAAAAAAAATGTTAAAGTAACAAATTTTAAAGTAAAAGTTGTTCCAAATGAAATTAACTATTATTTTTTACTAACATAAAATTTTGTTCATGCTTTTATACGAAGCGACAAGATAAAGTGGTATTTTTTAAATGGAACACCCTGTATATTATTTTAGTTTTAGATTCTACTTCAAATTTTCATCATCGTCATATAAGGTACTATGTGTCTAAAATGTCTATTATCTCAGTGATAAGCATTTAACAAAAAAAAAAAATGACAGATGTAGGTTAACATGGTTTAAGTAAATTACCGGCCTGAGGGACGTAGTAGGTGGAAAACGTAGAGGCGGTAGTGCGTCTTTGCCCGATTTCTAGTAAATATCTCTACATTAATCTCTGCAAAAAATTTAAATAATACTTTTTTATGGCCATCATCAAAAATGTTATTTTCTTTAAGTCTCAACACTCGTCAAAAACCTCCATTACGTGGAGGAAGTAATACAATGAAAATATCGATAAGCCGACCTAACAGTTTGATGAGCTAAATATTTCACTGTTTTCAAAACCACCTTAGTTACATCTTACCCTTCAATTATATATGGACGGTAATTTCAGTTGTACCTGTCAGATATGCAAAGTTAGCTTAGCTTATCAATATCTTCCTTCTTAATGATAGTACTACCTTGTTACCAATATGGTCCCACTTAAAAAATTTACTTTGGTACAAAGAATCATTTTATTTCTCTATGTAATTTCGGGATTTCTAGCATTATGTGTGATTATAAAGAGTTTTTGACTAAATTGATATTTGATTAAATCAAATAAATCAATTTTTCACATTACTCATATGCACAAAATATATAGTTTTTAAACTATTAAATATTTATGTTGAATTTTAATAATTTTATTTTCATGCAATTTTATACAAATTGTTTCAATTGAACTATTTAACGGATTTAACAAATGATATTAGGAAACTATAGCTCCGTCCGTTAATTTAAGGAATATAAGTAATAAATTAAAATTAAAAACACTCTATATATGTAATTTTTTCTGTCATATCAAAGTATAAAATATATCTGGATTCCATAACATCTAATTTGAGTGCTAATGAATGGATTTTGATGAAACCTTGTTGTGTTTGTAATGAAGTTAATAAAAATGTTGAAAAAAAGATTAGAGTAGGAGATGATCGGAAGGGGTAAAAAACACCCCTTTTATCATGGGTTCCGTAACTTGTAGAATTAGGTCAAAAATGTAATAAAACAATATGTTTACCTTTTGACCCAAAATAATATGTTTTTACTCTTATGAATTTTTTCTAAAAATGCATATTTTTCGAGATATGGCCACTCCAAAATCCATAAAAGTGGGGGAGGGAAAATGTAAAAGTTGAAAAAAAAATCTGAAAAAATTCAGGTGAATATATCATCGAAATACAAACCTTTTTTTATTTGCAGATTCCCTGTAAAGTGTGTTTTCACCGAGTTTTTCCGGAAAAACATGAAAAACCACCCTTTTTTTGAAATTGTAGCGCTAAAATAAGTAACTTAAAAATTTGAAAAAATTTCAACGTTATGCATTGAGGACTTCTAAATATTTTTTGTCTCTTCCAATGTTTTTGTAACTTGCTAATTTTCCGAGTTGCAGGCAGTTTTTCACGATAAATAATGTACTACATTTTTTGCACATTACAAAATACATGAAAATTCAAAAAATGAGCGTGAACTATATATATTATTATAAAAACATATGGAACCTATATAGTTATATAACATTTTTAAAGGTTCAATATAATTTTTAGATTAAGAATGTGAAAAAGTTTTCCGGAAAATTTTTGTTTTTCACAATTCTTATTTGGTAATGATAAAAGTGGAAGAACTGATTCAAAGGATTGAAATAAGTTTATATAGTTACAAGTATAACACTTATTTTATTTAAAGTATAGATATTGTAACCATAATTTTATTTATAGTAAAGACTCATCAAATGAATTTGTTTCGTCAACTTCCAAAGTTTCATTTGTTTCGTTAGTATCTATTAAATCTTCCGCAGGTTTACAATTAGTACAATCTACACCATTGTACATTTCACAAGCTGAGGTGCAATGAAGTTCAAAAGTTTTGGCTCGGGTATTCTTTTTGAGAAAGACATGATGCGAACGGTTCAACGGTTGCACAGGAAAAATGAAAGTCGTATTTAAGTTTATAATACCTAGTAAGTGCCCGCACTAGTCAATCGAAAAGTATTACTATTATAGTGATCGTAAAAAAACACATTTTTTTTTTTGTTGAAATAAGTTTAGAATGCAATGAATCGTCGAGACTTAAATTTGACAGAAAAAGAATTTTGTATCTGTTATTCTGTCTGTAACTTTATTTGTGCGCACATTTTCATTCGAACAGTTTAACTTAATTGACGACTTCACATATTATCGACGATTTCAAATATTATATTAAAATTCTATGAGCGATTAGTTTCGCTTACAAGAGTGCAAATATAATATCAAGATGTTTTCGATTAAAGAGACTTGGATGGGAAATTTGGATGTGGAAGTAGTGATTCCTTAAAAATAAAAGATGTTGTGGTGTAACTGATCTCGTGGGTATCCGGTATATTAGAGTTGAAAAAAAAAAAACGAACGCTTCGCCGAAACGTGAAAATATACGTTGAAACAATCATATCGTTTTTTTAAATATTTTTAAGTTTTATTTTAACAAAAAAATTAACAATACATTTTTTTTGTATGTTATCCTACTTTTCTGGGCAACTATGTATGGGAAACTATTATTGAGACCACAAGCAATATTCGTCATTTCTTTTGACCGATGCATTTACTTTGATAAATTCAAAGACATTTTCTGGCTCTTTAACTTTCTATAATTGCTAAATTAAATTTTTAAGTACTCCAAAAAGATATTAAATCGCCTCAGCCCGAAAAAAAATCACGAATATTGCTTATGGTCTTAATAATAGTTTTCCATACTTACATAATTTGCACAGCAAAAAATATATATAATGAAAAATAATATTAAATACAATCGGACTTTTCACTCTTATGTTACCATGCTTAAAGGAAACGTGACGGACAGACATACCGACAGACAGACGGACGGACGGATGGACATTTTGAAAGTCGTTCAGAATTCAGTCACCAACGTTTTCCTAGTTGCGAAGAGTATAATGATCTTCCAGTGAAATTTTTAATAGGTGCTGTTATGTTTTCACTTTTTCTTTTAAGCAATTTCTCAAAATCTTTCATATTTATCTTTTAGTAAAGCATATATTGGATAGAATTGAATATTGGATAAATTTGGTGTGGTTGTACTACTCGTGCAGATTATAATTACTTTTACGGATTATGATCTTATTGTTTCTGAAAGCCTAGTATGAGCATGAAAATAAAAAGTTTTTATTTGATCCATTTTCTTATAATTAATATAAATTTCTTGCTTTTCGTTAAAAAAATTATCTGCAGATAAAAAGTTTCCTTTCTTCCGAATTTAATCGGTGGACATACTGTATAATATTAAGAGAATTTAAAAAATTAACAATAACTAAGTGCGTATTTATTAAATCAAACATGAAAAGAAAGCATACTTGATAAAACATGCTAAAATGTACAAACACAAAATAATATATAAAGTGCATATAATCTGTTTTCATTACGTGTTCTAAATTTTGAAACTAACTACCTGAAAATGAATCATTGGGAATAAACTGTAGATATTATCATTTTCGCGCTATTTTTACAGAATTTAACCGAGCGACCGTAATAAAATTTTACCTAGGTACTCGTAAAGTGTCTAATAATAACGAGAAAGATTTGACTAACTGAAGACTGACTTATTTTTTAAATAGAAAGCAGATATATAAGTACGTATTTTTCTTAAAGAAATTTTAAGTAACACTTTGGTTTCAAGGAAAGTGAAATTTTCACTAAGTCAAAAATGTTTGCTAATGACAAGATTTTATATGTCGTGAACAAATTGAAAAATAACATTATATGAGACTAAATAATAAGAAATAATGTTTTATGATTTTTCTCAAAATAAATTTAACTATATTAATAAATTTTTATTATTGCCCAAATGAAAAAAAAAAATTATAGAAAAACTACAAATGCATTATGATCCTTATTTGATGTAATAGCAGAATACTTGATTGAAATTGGACCATATCCATCATACAGAGTGATCGCTAGAGGCGTTTTATATTACTTTTGTACGAACTGTTTCATTATAATTTCAGAACAAAATTTTATTAAGTTTTTGAAGAAGCACACAAAAATACGACGTGCCATTATTCATAATTGTTTACATAAATTCGTTTGCATTGCGGTTTTGCTGCACTACTGCAACGATAATAAATACAGCATTTTGTAAGTCTTACGAAATGAATGTAAATTGAAACTTTCAGGATTTGGTTCTTTTTTCATCATTATTGGAACTATGTTTTCTATGAAGCTGTCTGAAACAATAATTTAAGAAGCCTAATAAAACGCACTAACTAATGACACGTACAATGTAAAAGAATCTTAGTGCATGGGATATATTTACTTGAAGGCAATTAAAATCAATCATTAAATAGAAAAGTCAACTCTAAATATTTACTATAAAACTTCATGTAAGGTTCACTTTTAGTGTGGCTACAGCTAAAAAACAGTTTGAATGCTGTTTTATTGAAATATACGTTTGATATTTTTAATGGCAATATTGAGTAAGAACTAAAAAGATAATTGCATACATATTTTCATATTTTTTGCGGTTTTTGCAGACAAATACTTTTTGTTCTATTTTTGCAATTCCATATAAACCGTTGAAATTTGAATCCGATAGAAAATTCTGCATAAGAATCTAGTTTTTGATTTTGTATACCGTTTAGTCGACGCTTCCTTATCCATTTCGGGATAGGAAGTCTCAAACTACAGCATGATCCATTTTCCTCTACGCTTTCCATGAAAGATTAGTTTTTGGTATCATTAAAAACAGATCTCAGGTTACCCATTATTGTTAAACTTATTTCCTTTGATCTACAAAAATTATTTATTTTCAAGTATTTCACCCAAAAGATGTAATAAACTATTAAACCAAACTTATAAAAATAACGTCGATATTATAGAAATACAATAAATAATAAATATCTTCTCGATAAGTTTAAA
Organism: Rutpela maculata; assembly: GCA_936432065.2. Lineage (NCBI taxonomy): Eukaryota > Metazoa > Arthropoda > Insecta > Coleoptera > Cerambycidae > Rutpela > Rutpela maculata. The sequence goes on along the minus strand of OW386285.2, from coordinate 35,259,298 downwards.
ATAAGATTATGTCAAATAAATATAAATTATGTAATTTTTTTATTTGTACGGTTGAATGTATTATTAAAGGGAAATCCATTAAGTCCTTAAAAATTGCTTTGCATCACAACTTTATCTATATCTTAATTTGTAGAGAGATCGTTTTTATTAAAAACTGGAGTCATTTATATATTTTGATGAATACTTCCAACAGAATTCAAATATCTCTTTTAGTTATCAATAAAATGGCACCAGGAATTTTAAGTGAGACACCCTATATATTTACCTAAAACTTCTTTTTTGTTTCCATAGGTAATTTTGTAGCAATATAAGTAATATATGGCAGCTTGTAGTAAAAGTTAATGTTTTGAATTTACTAGTACGATTTTTTGTGTCAACAATTTACGTTTCAGTGAATAATAAAATAAACAACCAATGGGGGTGATGTTTATATTACGAATACTTGACCAACACCTCCTGCTCGGTAGCTAAAATTATTTTTCAAGCTGCCACCTACTTCTTTTATTTCAGAGGTACGATTTAATATATTTATAGTATCATATTCACTTAAAATAGGATCTTTTTTGTTGTGAATCCGATTGCTTTGCATTTAGATCCATTAAAGGTTGTCGAGGGATAAAATGACCTGCATTTCATTTTCAAGCCCAAACCATTTGCAGAGCTAATGATGACTTTATGACCTGCCACATGTTGAGTTGAAATTAACAACTTTTAAAATTTTCTGCCATATTTAAAACACATAATTTTAATATTTTAATATTGGTAGCACAGTCGAGTAGCGGCGCTGTTTTTAAATATTTATACATTTTTGGCTTAAGGTGTCAAATATTGGATCCCCTTCATATTTTTATTAGTCGTGCTAGAAATAATTAGGCAACATAATTGCTTCCTCCGCATTCATATTCAAAGATCAACCGAAAAAAGTCTGTAATAAAAGTCAATGAAACTTATGTATACATTGCAGTAAATGCAATTTTCTATCTGCCTTTTTCGAGAAATACATGTCTTTTTATTTCTTTAATTTCTTTAATCGTAAAAACATGATCTACTTTGGGCAATTTTTATTTGCCGATTGTACAATACCTACAGTATTTTTTCAAAAGGTGTCATACTGTGTTTTTCGCAGTTGTTCTAAAATATCTCTGGTTTTAAACAAAAATTCCCAATATATTGAAAACAGATTGTTCGTTATGAAATTGCGAACAAAACTAAAATATTCTTACTCAAATTGTTAAGTTGCGGAAATTAAAAACAATTACGATCAATTATCCTTAAGCAATTCACGAAAATAACAATAATAATAATAATAAATGTCTAATTTAAAATAAAAAAATGTATAATAGTGCCTAAAAATCGCAATTGTTTAAGTACATTAAGTCGCCGAACAACATAATTATTTTTAGAATATGGGTTTTTTGTACTTTTTAGTGGTATTAACAGAAATGTTTAAAAATATTTACATTTTGACTGAAAATTAGGTATTTTGTTTCCCTAGAATCATATTTTTCGAAAGTTTCATTAAATCATATATATTATCACTTAAGTTATTGTCAACTGTTTAAAAAAGATCGATCTTAATTGTTTTGTTATTTACGAAAAAGATGGCACAGTTCCAATTTTCTTCGCAATTTCTTAACCAACAGTCTGGTTTTCTGTTACGATACCAGATAACTTAAAAAAATGTGCTTCTAGTGGAACTAATTAACGTCATATCAAATTTCAAGTAGAAATGCTTATAACAACGCCTAAAGTACAATAACAAATTTGAAAATTGAGTCGCAATTGTTTTGGAATACCATCAAGTCGTAGAGAAAAATTTTTTTCTCCTTAGACTATTAATAAATTAGTCTTTCAAATAATTTTTTTAAACTATTTTTTTAGAATAAAAGGCAAAGAAATTATGACAGAAACATCTTTGAAATACTTATTTTAATTTAAAAAGAAACGTGACTAGAATATGAATAGAAACTAACAGTGGCGGCTGGTGATATTTCAATATTTTTTTCTCGTGTGTGGCGCATGGGACCCATACGAAATTTGGGAAATAACATCTAGAGAAGCACTTCTCTAATGACCCCTAAAAAATGTTGAAAAAGCAGTTTGCGAAAAAATTTTTGAAAATTCGTTAGCCTCCCCTGGGTCTAGGGACTCCTGTTTATTTTTATTTTTTTTTCATATGCATTTGACTTTTCATAAAAATACAATAGATTTTGGAGTTTGTGAAAATATTTTCATTACTAACTGAAATACAATGAACTGAAATTTTGTAATTTACAATTTAACAAATTACAATATTTCAATTCGTTATATCTCAGTTAGTAATGAAAATATTTTCATAAACTCCAAAATCTGTTGTTGTATTTTTATGAAAAGTCAAATGCATATGACAAAAAAAAAATAAAAATAAACAGGGGTCCCTAGACCCAGGGGAGGCTAACGAATTTTCAAAAATTTTTTCGCAAACTGCTTTTTCAAAATCTGCTTCTCTAGATGTTATTTCCCAAATTTCGTATGGGTCCCATGCGCCATAGACGAGAAAAAAAATATTGAAATTTCATCAGCCGCCACTGGAAACTAATATTAATTGTAATAAAAATTAAAAACTACTGCCGAAGGAATCACTACTTCCACATCCAGATTTCCTATCGAAGTCTCTTACAACGAAAGAAATTTAATAATATATAAGGCATTAAAAATAATAATAATATTAATAAAATATTAAAAAAACGATGTCACACGGTGGTTGGTGTATTAGAGGGGGTGATTAATGCCAAAATTTTTTGAGGGCCTTGGTTCTTTGGATTGACAAAATTTTATTTTCTACCCTGTTTAATATTAAGGTGAAGGTGGCGATGGGGGTAGTAGAGGGTATGGCTAATACCAAAAAAATTCTTTGAGGCCTTTGGCTCTTGTACACACACTAAATCACAATTTTATTTTTTTACCTCGTTTAATAATGGAGTATGAATGTATGAGTGGTAACGGAGGTGGTAGAGGAAGTGGCTAATGCCAAAAACATTTTAAGGCTCTTGGTTCTTATATACACACTAAATCCCAATTTTATTTTCTACTCCCTTTAATAATAGGACGGGGGTGGATAGAGGCTAATATAAAAAAAAATGAGGCCTATGTTTCAAAATTGAATTGCAGGATTTAAACCAAACGTACTAACTAACATACATACAAAGCACGTTAAATAAAAGCTTGTAATAAATGGGCGTAACTACTTACCGTACATAAAAGTTTTCTAAAAGATTGACATAATTTCAAATTATCAAATATGTAACAAATTTTCTACAGATACGTATAACGTAATCTGTGATTATTAATTTAAAATTATATCTAAATTTTAGCTAAAATGTTATGAACTACAAGCAGATACACTTATTTTTTTATTAAATATAATTATATTAAGGGAAATTCGTATTTCTACTGATAGATCACACACACATGCATTAAATATATATGTGGCGTTCATCATAAACAGTAGATTTATGGAATACATTTTACACACCTACAAATTTTAGTATTAATGGCAAACGTCGTCATAAATATATGTACCTTATCACTTTTTATCTACGGAGTGTATCAAAAAATTATTATTCTATTTTTACAAAATACTTTTAACAGGACTATAAAATAGGACCATATATACTGTATATAAGATAGCACAAATGGCGCGAAATACCTATTTTAATTTAAAAAGAAACGTGACTAAAATATGAATAAAAACTAATATTAATAGTAATACAAATTAAAAACCGCTGCCGAAGGAATCACTACTTCCAGATCATCCAGATTTCCTATCCAAGTCTCTTACAACGAAAGAACTTTAATAATATATAAGGCATTAAAAAAATAATAATAATGAAATAATAAAAAAAACGATATGTCATACGGTGGTTGGGGTAGTCGAAGGGCTAACTCCAAAAAATTTTTGTATACAAAATTTTATTTTCTACCCTCTATAATAATAGCGCCAGAGTGGCGATGGTATTGGTAGATGGTGTGACTAATACCAAAAAAAATCTTTGAGGCCTTTGACTCTTGTACACACACTAAATCACAATTTTATTTTTTTACCCCATTTGATAACGGAGTAGGAGTGGTAACGGGGGTTGTAGAGTGAATGGCTAATGTCAAAATCATTTTAAGGCTCTTGGTTTTTGTATACACACTAAATCTCAATTTTATTTTTTACCCCCTTTAATAATAGGATGGAGGTGGGCTAATATAAAAAAAAATGAGGCCTATGGTTCTTGTATGCACACTAAATCACAGTTTTTTTATCCGCTTTAATAATAGTGTGGGGGGTGATAGTGGTGGTGGTTAATTTTTGAGACCTTCTCGTACATGCCGTAAGTCCCAATTTTATGGACTCCTACTTGCCTGCTTTACCTATTTACCCTTATTTACCCCCATTTACCCCCTTCAAATGAATTATATCAGAATATAATCTAGTTCCAGATCCCGTTAAAGTACATACGTGTACCAAATTTCAAGTCAATATTATAAACGGTTCCAGAATAAACGTGCGCACAAAAAAGGTACAGACAGACCGACAGACAGAAATTTCTTTTTGTTCAAATTTAAAAACTCGTTTCATGGCAAGCCTATTTTAATAAACAAAAGGTTTTCTTTGCGTTGCTACACTTTCATTCCACTACGTGGATGTGGAAGTAAAAATTAAATGTAAAAAAAACCTTTTTAAAAACAAGCTTTTATTATTATTTAGGTGTAAAAGTGAAAAAAATAAGTTAAGTTGATTAATTGCTTTAAATACAGCTTTTACAATTATAAACAAAGATAATAATTGGTCAATACATTGTTTTAAAAGCACGTTGCACTCGAAAAGTTCATACAGGCATTAATTTAGTTTGACAGAGATGGTAAGATTTTTTTTCTATTCACATAACAAGCTTTTAAGACAATTAATTCAACATAACTTATTTTACTTCCACATCCAGTGGAAGTATAGTAACGACAAAAAAATTTTTAAAAATTTTTCTTGTTCAGATAGGCTTAGAATGTCATGAAACGTCGAGATTTTAAGTTTGAGTGAAAAAAAAATTTCTGTCGGTCTGCCGGTCTGTAACTTTTTTTGTGCGCACGTTTACTCTGGAACCGTTTGAGATATTGACTTTAAATTTGGTACACATATGTACTTTAACGAGAACTAGAACTAGATTTTATTTTCATCTTGTTCCGTCGAAGGGGTAAATTGGGGTAAATTTGGGGTAAATAGGTAAATCAAGCAGGTAAAAGTTCATAAAGTATTTAGTATATACAAGAGAAGCTAACGTCTCAAAAAAAAATTTGGCATTAACCACCCCCATTACCACCCCTACCCCATTATTAAAGGGGATGAAAAAAAAATGTGATTTAGTGTGTGTACAAGAGTCAGAAACCTCAAAATATTTGTTTACTTTATCCACCCCCACTACCACCCCCTATCACAACCCCCACCCCACTACCGATGCGAGGTATCGTTTTATGGGTTTTTGGGGTAGAGGATTTCAAATATTATATTATTAAAGTGCCATAAACAATTATTTCCACATACAAAATTTTTTCGTTGTGAGTGATTTGGATAGAAAATCTGGATGTGGAAGTAGTGATTCCTTGGGCAGCGGTTTTTTTCGTTTTATTAGGTACATTTAAATAATAATTTTTTTTTACGTTTAATTACATTTAATTTTATTTCAAAATTTTTACGTTTAATTACATCTTAGTATTACGTTTTAATATTTATATATTTTATATTCATTACGTCGTTTTTACTTAAAATAATACTGGATCCTCCGCTATTTCTTAGAATTCAACGTCTGAGTCAATACACTATCCGATATAAAAATTATAATTTAAACCTGATCGCCATTTAAAATGCAGTGTGTGAATGAATAAATTATACGATCAAATTATAGTTTAAAACCGCTGCACAGGGAATTACTACTTCCACATCCAGATTTTCTATCCAAGTCTCTCACAACGAAAAAATTTTATATGTGGAAATAATTGTTTATGGAACTTTAATAATATAATATTTGAAATCCTCTACCCCAAGAACCCATAAAACGGTACCCAACATCGGTAATAGGGTGGGGGTGGTGATAGGGGGGTAGTGGAGGGTGGATGAAGTAAAAAAATATTTTGAGGGTTTTGGTTCTTGTACATGGTACACACACTAAATCATAATCTTTTCTCATCCCCTTTAATAATGGAGTGGTGGTGGTAATGGGGGTGGCTAATGCCAAAATTTATTTTGAGACCTTAGCTTCTCTTGTATATACTAAATACCAATTTTATGAACTCTTGCCTGCCTCATTTACCTATTTACCCCAATTCACCCTAATTTACCCCCCAACCCTTGGACGGAACAAGATGATAATATAATCTCGTTCCAGATCTCGTTAAAATACATATGTGTACCAAATTGCAAGTCAATATCTTAAACGGTTCCAGAGTAAACGTGCGCACAAAAAAGTTACAGACAGACCGACAGACATAATTTTTTTTTCACTTAAACTTAAAATCTCGACGTTCCATAACATTCTAAGCTTATCTGAACAATAAAAGTTTTAAAATTTTTTTTGTCGTTACTATACTTCCACTCGACGTGGAAGTAAAAAGACCAAAAATGTTAAAAAAAAAGGCTCGAATGCTGAAAATGGAGTGATGTATACCATTAATTAAGTTAGTTGTCTAGTTACAATATTTAAGAGGTGGGGAGATAATTTTTTTTTCGAACGTGCGTTATGTCCTCAATGGTGCTTTATGCGATGTAATTTAAAAAATTTTAGTTGTGGATAATTTTCAACTAGCAGAGAGAGAAATATAATCATTTTGGAACAAAAACTAACGTATCACGGATTCAGATGCAAGTGGAACATAATTATTTTTTTAAACGTTGATTATTTTATATACTTTCATAATTCACTTATCGTTTTTTGGTTTCACAAAAAAATGACGTAGTTATTTGAAATTGTTTATACGTGCAACATCCATAATTAAAATTAAAATCCAAAAAGTTGGTTTAAGTTTAATTTTTTTTTCTTTCCAAACACCACCGTAGAGTACATGCACTTTAAAAGAAAAAAACCGCTGACCAAGAAATCGCTACTTCCACATTTCCTATCCAAGTCACTCACAACGAAAAAATTTTGTGGGTGGAAATAATTGTTTATGGAACTTTAATAATATATAATATAATATTTGAAATATTCTACCCCAAAAACCCATAAAACGATACCCCACATCGGTAGTGGGGTGGGGGTGGTGATAGAGGGTGATAGTGGGGGTGGATAAAGTAAAAAAATATTTTGAGGTTTCACTAAATCACAATTTTTTTTCATCCCCTTTAATAATGGGGTGGGGGTGGTAATAGGTGTAGCTAATGCCAAAATTTTTTTGAGCTTCTCTTGTATATGCTAAATACCAATTTTATGAACTCTTACCTGCTTGATTTACATATTTACCCCAAATTTACCAATTTACCCCCAAATCCTTCGACGGAACAAGATGAAAATATAATTTAGTTCTAGATCTCGTTAAAGTACATATGTGTACCAAATTTCAAGTCAATATCTCAAACGGTTCCAGAGTAAACGTGCGCACAAAAAAAATTTACAGACCGACAGACAGTCAGACATTTTTTTTCGCTCAAACTTAAAATCTCGACGTTTCATGACATTCTAAGCCCATTTGAACAATAAAAATTTTTAAACATTTTTTTGTCGTTACTATACTTCCACTGGATGTGGAAATAAAAATACTCTTTTTAGTACCATATTATGGTATGGTTACCAGAACTACATGTGTATGCAAAATTCAATTGACCGTCGTTAAGTCGTTCAAAATTGACTTGCAAGATTTGAACTAAACATACTAACATACAAGCTAACAACATACAAACTAACATACATACAAAGCAAGTTAAACAAAAGCTTGTAATAAGTGTGCCTATCTACTTATCGTACATAAAAGTTTTCTAAAGGATTGACCTAATGACAAATTATTAAATACGTAACAAATTTTATATAGGAATATATAACGTAATCTGTGATTATTAATTAAATAATGTATCTAAATGTTAGCTAGAATGTTGTGAATGACAAACAGATACACTTATATCTTTATTAAATATAATTGTAATATTGGAAATTCGTATTTTTACTGATATTTCATACACACATTCATTAAATATATATGTGGCGTACATGATACACAGTAGATTTATGGAATACATTTTACACACGTACATAGTATTAGTGGCAAACGTCGTCAGAAATATATGCACCTTATAACTTCTTAACTACGGAGTGTATCGAAAAATGAGACATATCTACGAAAAGGAGAATTTTTACCTGATCGGCAGGCAACCATATTAGCAAAGCTTCCACAAATACATTTGAGGATGGTTTGTCACAAATACGGTCAGACCTGTATGTGTGTGTGTGTGTGTGTGTGTGTGTGTGTGTGTGTGTGTGTGTGTGTGTGTGTGTGTGTGTGTATGTCTGTTAGCACGATAGCGGCGAAGCCACTAAACGGATTTAGATGAAACTTTGCATGAGGGTTTCTTTAGAGCTCCAGAAGATCTGAAAAGGTTTTGGTTGAGATCGGATTACGTTTGTTGCCGTTTTGGCACAACAAGTTGTTTATTTTATGATTACTTACAATTTGTAATCGAACCATTGAAAAGCAGTAAAAATTCCGATTTCAACGATATATCACACTTGCACTCTTTCGATTTGGTTTCCGTGAAAAAAATTAAAAACCAAATAACACGCTTCTTGTGTAAGATATATTTTATAGTGTAACCACAGAGTACAGTAACTGCACAGAGGCGAAGACTTTGGCGGTTCCTTTGAGTTTTGATGGCTCGTTTTCTGTAACCTTGCGTACCAGTTGCGTCTACACCACGGTGTATTAAATAGGTGGTCCGGCACTTTCCTATTATAATAATGGCTTCGTAAGTGCATGGTTTCTATTTACTTTAGTAGATGGCGCGAGCAATAAGGTCCTACAATTACCTGGGCATGTGCATCGTATAACTAACATAACCTCAAATTTTAAGGTTTTTTCATTTATTCTCATTTTTAATGTTTGTATAGGCATTTTTAGCTTGGAGCCATACTGGTTCCAAGCAAATATTTAAAAATTCACGCAAATAATTTTTCCATATTGTTGATTAATAAAAATAGATTGCTAATTATAGGTTAGATTCCCAACCTGCAAAAGTGTCTTATTTTATCGTGACAAACTATTTAAAACTTCATACACATTACGTTGAACTTGACTTTGGTTGAAAGTACAGGGACCAGGCATAAATTTTAATAATAGCTACGTAATACCTGTAAATCTTAAGAAATATATATTTTTGAGGTTAGCTGTGACGACACGTGCAATACTGCATGTAGTATTCGCAAAAATCAAACAAATGAACCCAGTAGGGATTTACCTTCGATACACACAAATTCACCAATATGTGACAGCGATTTATATATCATGACAAATTTCCGCTGTTACTTTACTATATAAACTTTTCCTTTTATGTGAATTCCTTTGTATCGAAGGTAAATCCCTACTGGGTTCATTTGTTTGATTTTCGCGAATTGCATTTAGCTACTTAATGTTAGATGTCACTGGACTCTTGTCAAAAACAAAAAGCCGGGAATGTATGCATCACTGTATGCACGTATGCACAAAACCTGTAAAATTATCTATCTATGCGTAAGTAATGAGAGAACTTAGTTGTCCTGCCATCTTTTACATTATGTACAAAGTAAGCACTTATGAAGCCACTGTGAGGGTTGTCGTCGCATCACCTATTTAATACACCCTGGTCTACACTGAGAGAAATATGTTGTTAATTTATTTCTTTTAATAGGTTAGATTTCAAACCTGCAAAATGCGTTTTATTTTATTGTGACAAACTAGTTAGAGCTTTATAAACATTACATTGAACTAGATTTTGGTCGAACGTATGGGAACCAAGCAGACATTTTAGTAATAGCTACGTAATACTTTTAAATTTTAAGAAATATATATTTTTGAGGTTAGCTATGCCGTCACGTGCAGATCTCCATTTAAGGATACAGTGAAAAAACAGTGTATTTCGAGTTGGATTGAAAAATATTACCATTTGAATTGTTTATAATCGGTGCCTATTTTCAATTGAGTTGTACACTAGGTTTTATTTATGAGAATTTTAATTCTCGGTTAATGTTTTTAATATCCCAAAATGAGTGGAAATAAAATTCACAAATCCAAACTTAACACGATAAACGTCAACAGTGTCAAGATAAAAGTGAGGTTGATTGTTAAACAATTAAAAAATGGCAATGAGTATACAAATTTGGTTTTGGCGGGAAGGCAAGCCTTCGCCTCTGTATATTTACTGTACTCTGTGGTCTAACCTAACGTTCAATAGACTAGTGTGTTAAAGCGTGCAGACTGTATGCTGAGTAAATTTGAGTGTCAAGTGCATCGAGACATTACAAGTTTTTTCGACGTTAATAAAGCCCACGGAAGGTGTGAGAGGCCTTCGTGAACCGCTCACAAGCCCTACAAATATAAGCAATCTCACCGGAACGTTTTCGGTGAGTTTTTTCCAATAAAACTTTAAAAGTAACAGTGACATTATATTTTAAAAACTATTTCCGCTATTTCCGGCATCCCGATGAGGCATATATTTGTATTAAAATACTGAATAAAATATTAATCTTGTGCAGGCTATAAATTTAACACTCAAGTTCTTAGGTCCAAATCCCACCGAACGTAATAGACTTTTTTTTCTGTTTTAATATGAAAGAAATATTTCAACTTAATAAATATATTAAATGAGATCGTTCATATTTTTTAGTGCTCTTTTCGGCTTCAAAGATTCACCGGGTGGGGAGGTTCTAGCCGCTTCCAGTAGCTGCCGATTTTTTACTCCTACATCCAAGTAATGATGTGGAAGTATTGTAATCTTAAAAAAAAAAGATTTTTTTTCTCAAATGTCATGAAACGTAGAGATTTTAAGGTTGAGCAAAAAAAATCTGTCTGTCGTTCTGTCGGTCTGGCTGCCTGCCTATCTGCCCACCTGTCTCACTCTCTGTAAATTTTTCTGCGCATAATCACTCTGGAAGCGTTTATGATATTGACATGAAATTTGGGACACCTATGTATTATAATGGGAACTAGAACTAGATTATATTTTGATCTTATTCCATTGACGAGTTGGGAGGTTGAAAAATAGGTAAAACAAGCGAGCAATAAGAGTCCATAAAACTTGGATTTAATATATGTCCGGGAATATCACCCATATCATCCTAATTACTACCCTCACCACATTATTAAATGTGGTAAAAAAATGAATTTGTGATTTAGTGTATGTAGAATCAAAGGCCTCAACAATCTTGTTGGTATCAGCCACCTCCTATACCATACATATTGCCACATCCCACCACATTATTAAAGGGGGTGTAAAAATTGTGATTTAGTGTGCACAGCAACCAAAGACATCAAATTTTTTTGGCATCAGCCACCCACCCACACCCCATTATCACCTTCACCCCGTGATTAAAGGAGCTAAAAAAATTAAAATGTGATTTAGTGTGTACCTATACAAGAACAAAAGGACTGAAAAGTTTTTTTGGCATCAGCCAACCCCACTAACATGTGGCATATCGTTTTATTGGTTTTTGGAGTAGACAATTTCAAATATTATTATTAAAGTTCTATGAACATTTTTTCCACATAGTGGAGTGCAAATGTAACATCAACATATTTCTCGTAAAATAGGCTTGGATAGAAAATCTGGATGTGGAAGTAGTGATTTCATAGGCAGCGGTTTTTATCTATCGCTTATAAGAGAGTGTGCAACATCTCAAGAACTCAAAAACCTTTAATGTCTGAGTATACACATTACACAAGCTTCTCTTCAAGAAATTCTTTTGTTCATATTGTATACCATTAATGGTTTCCATTTGATAGAATTATATAAATTTTGATTTTATTGTAGTTTAAACTTAAAGTGTCATCAGAGTCTTTTGAAGAGTTTCGAGCAGACGCATGAGCTCATTTTCATTTGCTGCGACGGTGACAGTGGAGGTTTCATTTGTAAATTCCGACTGCGAATACTTAGTTCTGTTTATAGCCACTCCATTCCTCCAATGCTCGAGTATATCACGTGTTTACTATAGACATTGAAAAGGATCGGTGACGAAACCCAACCCTGTGTGACATCTTTACCACCTCTACATTTGTCGAACTATCTGGACTGCCACCAAATGACGTAACAAATATGTCAGCGTGTTCTCATTTTTAGTAATGTACAGTGCAATGCAATGCAATGTTATATAGGCACGTACTATTGCTTAGCCTTCTCGAAAGATTATCGTAAATTCACTATTTTATTCTGTAGTACTGCATGCTGTAAAAGTTCTTTTGATTAGCAGATATGTACTTGACGAAAGATGCTAATATCTGGATTGAAGAATATACAACATTATAGTCAACAATCTGTACTGTATATAGATAGGTATGTGTCATTTCATTTTTATTTAATAGCGAGAATTGAGGTTTTTAGTCATCGAGTCAACATCTTGTCTTAATATTTTTTATGTATTCTGTGAAGGGTTTTTACTCCACTCCAAATATAGTTAAATGTTTATGGAAATATTCTGAGATTTCATGAATATATGTTAGATCACGGTTCACATGAATGACTTTTTAAAAACTTTTATTTAATTAAATGGAGCCAACGTTGGCTCTTGGAGAAGGAACATAATAATAATTAGAAGTGTTTCGTTCTAAGTGAGTTTAATAACTGATTCAACAAAGCGTGTTTAGTCATATTTATAACATACAGAACCTGAATAAGCAAAATATAGAACAAAGGAATTACAGTTCTGCAGTCATCACAAGTTATGAGAAACAAAGGTGTAATATGATATCTTGAAGATAAGCAATTAATAATAATTAATAATTAATACGATATACCTGTGAAGGTTTATTGTGGCTAAGTCTTAATAATATTATATAACATATATACATACGCATAGTAAGACAGATGTTCAAATGGACAGTGAGATGGATAAACGAATATCATTGGAGGAATTGTCTCAATAGAATCACGGAATAAAGGCATGTATAATAGTGAGAATCTCGTAGTTAAATCATCATCACTATATTTTCTTGTTTATGTATAAAAGGTAAGAAAGAAGTCCTGTTTTTAAGATTTCTTCAGCATAGTGGAAAAAATTCCAGTCTTCCTTTTCGCAGGAGAACTGGCAGACAATATGTGCACGATAATGTCAAAAATGTTCACTGATGGCAATCAATTCATTGGTCAAAATCGATCGTCTATATTAATCAAGCAAAAAGCTGCAGGGGTGAACAATACAGCTGCTTTTGATAGCATTTATATCTAGGTAGACAATTACTTATTCGTCAAAGAATGCCACTAGGCTACTCGAACTCGAAAAGGCCTTTTAACAGGCCATTGTCCCTTAAGATACCATCTTAAGAACATGGACAAGGCAGACAACGATATGTACAGCTTGGGAGTCCTGGGCAACAATTAATTGTAAAACATCTTTTCAGGTCGATGCGAGCGACCCACCCGTTGAACGATCTACAATCTAGGTAGACAATTTGTCCAGTAGCTTCATCTACTAGACTGGAGGTACAAAACCAGTCAGGTGCAACGTTTTTAAAATGCATGCCAATCATATATCGTCGTTGCGCGCAGAAGGGTGTGCAAATCGATTTTTTTAAATTTTTTTTGTGTTTTTCTTTTTATTTTAAAATGGATGCCAAAAGTGCCAAACGAAAAGCCGTGAAAAAGGATCCAGTGGAAATTCATTGGCATGCAGTTTCCGCGCGCAAAACAACTTTTGATGCGCACATTAAATCGTAAAATTTTTTAGTGTTCTTGATTTTGGATGATTTTGATTTTGGATTTTTTTTCATGGCTTTTCGTTTGGCACTATTGGCATCCATTTTAAAATAAAAAACAAAAAAAATCGATTTGCACACACTTCTGCACGCGACGACTGCCTAACATTTGCGTTTCTGGCATATTCATGGTAATTTCATTCATATATATGATTGGCATGCATTTTAAAAACGTTGCTCCTGACTGGTCATGTACCGCCAGTCTATACAGCCAGATACTTCTCAAAATAGCAAAAATTACTGTTCGGTGAACTATAAATATTGATCGAAAATAATTTTTGAGTCGCTCGGTTCGCTTATTTACGGCACAATAAATAGCGAGACGGCAGACAAAAAAATTGGTAGCAACTTCCTAGTAGGTGCTATCAAAATAACAGGCCCACTTTTGAAGAAAGATGTTTATCAAGAAAAATGATTTGAAGAATGATAAAAACAGTCATTCAAATTTATATCTTCATCAAGGCAGACGACTTTTCTGGTAGATATCTGTATGACAGATGCCTGCCAAATTGACAAAAATCATGCTGCGGTGAACTATATTAATCAAAAACACTTTTTGCAGCAATCGATTCGTTTATATATCCTAAAAAATGCGCCGTTAGACCTACAAATCAGTAAGTAACACTGTGTGGCAGTCATATGGACAAATACAACTAAGGTTATGCCAGCTTTTTTGAGTTAATCAAGTGTGATTAGTCAAAATAACAAACATAAACCTTGTTGATCTAGAGAACTCCAAACGCTCAATGAATTGAAAGGTATCCTACTTTCAAGCAATTAATAAAATGACGATGCCGAAAATATACAAGATTCGCCAATGGTAAAATCAATCGGTGTAGATGGTTATGAAAAAACAAGTAGTAATTTTTCATTTGTAAATATTTATATTTGTTTGAATGTTTATATTTCTGTTTGTATTACATTTTGCAAATTATAGATGAAAATAGTGTATAAAAACTTCTTAACTTACATATTTGCCTATTTTCCTTTTTTGTTTATTTTAAAATTTATCATTATATTATTATATTTTCTGTGATTGTGATATTAACGCATATACATGTCAATGAATATTCCATGTATTTTTCATACTAGAATTTATATTTTTTGTAATTCACACGCTTCTTCTTTCAGCCCTTCTGCTATTCTCCAATTAATATTCCATAAAATGATACTAATTTGCGAAAGGCAAAACAGTTGATAAAATTCTCACAATGCATAAATAATTTGAATTAATGTCCTTTTTGTTCTTTTGTGTTTATTAAACAACTCATTATCAGAAGTAAATTGTATAAAAATATTGACTCATTAGTTTAATGAGAAATTGTACTTGAAATATACAAGTACAAAAAGACAGTAAAGGACTAATTATTACGGTGTGTTTATTTCCATTATTACGTGCAAATAGTACGTGCGGATGCGGCAACTTCTAGTCTCAATTGTAGAGCGACGATGGTTGAATGGGTCAAAGCTTGACTGAGAGCTGATGAGTTTGCTAGTCCTCTCCTGGGTTCGACTTTAATTAGCATTTATTTATTTTCAAAAACAATACATCCTCTACCGGAATTATTTTATTTTTCTAAAACTTTTGAAAAATGCAGATACACATCCAACACAACCAACATTGTCAGTGTCGTAGCTGGAGATCGAATCCAGTACACAATAGATAGTGCGATCAAGCATGCTGGCCAAGCAAACGCTATCACCCACTGCGCTACCATGCAGACATCGCCTCCACGTCTTTGTTAAAACGTAGCCCTCCATATTTGAGAATGTAGAGTTATCAATAATATTTTCTGGAGCTTAGAAGACAATAGCAAACACGATTTCACTGACTGAGATGATCTGGAAATGAAATTAAATGACTGCTGTCGGGTACCAAATATGAAAATGATAAAGTTATGTGTGAATCTCATGTCTAAAATTATATGTTCTCCTACTGATTTTCCTTTTAGTATTACAACGTAAAATGAAATATTGACTTAAGAATAATTTTACGTGATATTGAGGCGAATATTGCTGTGAAATATTTTCAGTTTATGGGAAGCCACAAACCTTCAACCATGGAGATTTGTATCTAAGGAATCGTGTATAGTAGACTTCAGAATTTATTCTGCATATAAAAAATGTCGTCGTGTTTGATGGTGCGGTAAATATCAAAGACGCCGACAGTTTTTATATGCAGAATAAATCTCAAGTCACCTATACTTGAGTAAGACCAATGCATTGTTTTCAATAGCAGAGAGAGACTGATCACATGCAACATTTACTGAAAGACAGAAGACCTTTGGAGTCATCTCAGATCTTCATCAGCTGAACAATTTATGAACATTTTGAAATTAACTTTCATCGACTTGTAAGAATCCGGAATAAGAGAAATGATGGGAACCAGAGTCAACTTCGATGTCGTCGCCGCAAAGAAATTTCAAATACTATGATGTTTCCTTGAAGGCACAAATAAACAATGAAATTTATGTGTTGATATAAACTATACGTTATTTTTCATATGTTTTTGGTTTTAAAAAGGCAGATGTAATTGGCGTATACTTAAAATATCTGAACTTTTTCAGAGACTCCACACTTATGTTTTGAGTAGAAAATGTTACTTCCTTACCATTGAAAATCTGGGATTATCTCTCAAAACAGTAAAAATTTTTATTTACTTTCTCAGTAATGTTTCCCGATAATTGAAAAATGTATTGTCGAAGATTGAGCACAATATTAATTTCGTCAGCCATAGCATAATTTTGATGCTTTTGATCTTCGAGATCGCGTATGACTAAAAGAATTCGTGAAAGAATTCCGTGAATAGACTAATTTTGTAGAGTTGGATTCATAAATAGTCTAGGAAATAGCGTGCAAATTCGACGACGAGTGGTTACCGTTTGCCAGTCGGTAATCGAAGATACAACATTTTTTTCTCTCTGGAACTTCTTGGTATGGTGGGGGGATAGGGAGGGGCATTTATTTTTAAATCGAATGATTATCGATATCTGTCCGCATAGGTAGTTAGTATATGTACTTCACATACCCCAATTACGCTGGCAGACGAAACTTCCGAACGGCGCGCGCGCTAACCGGAAAAAGAAAAAAAAAATTTAGTTTCTTTTTTCGGTTAGCGCGCGCGCCGTTCGGAAGTTTCGTCTGCCAGCGTAATTGAGGTATGTGTTACTAACTACCTATGCGGACAGATATCGATAATCACTCGATTTAAAAATTAATGCCCCCCCCTCCTTATCCCTCCGCAATACCAAAAAGTTCCAGAGAGAAAAAAATTTTGTATTTATATGGTCTCTTCGATTACCGACTGGCAGACGGTAACCACTTGTCGTCGAATTTGCACGCTATTTCCTATACTAAAACGCCTATTGAGGATGTGAAGTAGCAACGTGCCATATGGATTAAATTGCTGTAGTACTGATTTTACTCCGTCATAGTAACAATAATAAGACGACGCTACCTATACTCAAGTTATCTATCATGTTAACATGGGCTTGGGAGGTAATGGTATATTTGGAAGAATAATCACTCGATATGGCGTTTTAATAAAGACGTTCTTAACACTAGGTATTAGTATTGTCACGCAGCAATCATAATTTACGCCAAATTTATTTAAAACACCCAGTACATCATAAGTTAATATTGTACGTAAATAAATATCATCAGAATTATTAAATAAAGTCGTGTCGAAAGAAATCAGATTGCACGAGGTACAAAGGAACCGCTGAGCCAGCAGGAAGCGAGCGATACCTTTGCTACTGTGATGCAATGCTGAATCGACAAGGAGGCGATGACTGCGAAAATATTTTAGTTTAAAGTAGTTAGTTGGGTTTTTGGTCTTGGGATAGCTGGTTGCTGTGGCTCAACTCCCCTCCTAGGGGGTGACCCCCCAGAGGGTAATACATGTAAGTTTGTTTTGTTTTATTTTCTTTAAATTTTTGTTGAATAAACTTGTACCTTGTTTTCTACTACCATGTTTTATTAATAAAGTAATCATTCAATAACCAAATTAAAGGCCTCTCGCAGGCCAAGTGGCCCTTATTGCGGCCGTCTTAAAATGGCGGTCGTGACACATGGTGGAGGCGCCGGGCAGAGAAACTTCAAATTCTCGAAAATATAATTTCCAGGAAGAACTCACTGGCAAATTCATAACTGTAAATTTTAGAGAGACAAAAATTGTCGACGAGTGCTTGTTTCAGGAAAAATTTTACTTTGATTAGCCCAAGTTTAACGAGGGAGATGGAAAATGTTAAAACATGGGGCAATATCTTATTAGACATAGATTTTAGGAGGGTTTGTCGACGTAAACTGTCGATTTAGCCAAGAGACTTATAGCAATGGCTTACACTTTGGGGTTTAATAATTCTGATAGGTATTTCGGCATAATTATTAAATTTAGAGACCGAGCAGAAAAACTACAAACAAAAAGGTAGTATCCTCACTGACAAGAATAGTAGTCTCAAAACTAACCGTAAATTCCGGAAAGAAAAAGTCCAGGTTTGACGTGGGAGATGTAGAATGTCAAAACATGGACGAAGTATTCGTAAAAATGAGTTTTATGAAATGATTGTTAACGAATGAACCTTAGGACGAATTCAACAGTAATAAGTCCAAGTTTAACGAGGGAGATGGAAAATGTTAAGACAGGGAAGAAAGATTCGTAAAAATAAATTTTAGGAACCAATTGAATTTTAATATTTTTTCAGAACTGGTTGATTTAGAAACAGGGCAGAGGAAGCACAACCAGAAATTATTGCTCTTATTGGCAAGAATAGCGTTCTCAATATCAACTGTCACCATTATTATTTCGTGTTTAAATTAACAAATTTATCGGCATCACAAAAGTTAAACATTAATTGAAATTCAAGTACAATTATTCATATTGCGCCCTGTCTAATTGACAAAACGACTATTTCGGTTGGATTATTAAAATAAAAATGTTAAAAAATACTTGGAGCATTATTCTTGTAATGCCAGAAATAATACAGGGCAAATTAATGAATTTCAGAAAATCTATTTTACGAACGGAGCGTAAGTTCGTGAAAAAATGTATAATAAATTTAGCATAACTAAGTAATGCGCGAATTATCAATTTGCAAATTAAGTATCAACAAATCAAACAGTAGGTCTATAAATTCCCAATAAAAAAACATTTCCCTCTATAAATACAATTGTCGTAATAAAAAAACCTTAGTTCATTCCTTATTTCACTGCCCCTAAACAATTTTTGTGTACCCTACAATCCACCAACTGCAATCATTCAATGGTTTTTTTCTGGAGTGCAATTTTAATTGAGTAGACACTTATAGGAATGAGTTTTGCAGGGGAAAGGATTGTAATGTAGCTGAATTTTATTTTTTTCAATTGACTCCATGTGATTTTTTTCCCTCTCTTTCATTGGACATTTTTTTTTGTTTTTTTTCTCTTTTTTTTTAATGATTTCTGCTCAACTATTATTGTGTACTTGTGATTTTTGCCCATTATTATCTTTTTTCATTGATTTTTTGCCAATAAAGCTGGAGGCCAGCTTTCGTAGGTGGGGGAGATGTGTCACGCAGCAATCATAATTTACGCCAAATTTATTTAAAACACCCAGTACATCATAAGTTAATATTGTACGTAAATAAATATCATCAGAATTATTAAATTAAGTCGTGTCGAAAGAAATCAGATTACACGAGGTACAAAGGAACCGCTGAGCCAGCAGGAAGCGAGCGATACCTTTGCTACTGTGATGCAATGCTGAATCGACAAGGAGGCGATGACTGGGAAAATATTTTAGTTTAAAGTAGTTAGTTGGGTTTTTGGTCTTGGGGTAGCTGGTTGCTGTGGCTCAACTCCCCTCCTAGGGGGTGACCCCCCAGAGGGTAATACATGTAAGTTTGTTTTGTTTTATTTTCTTTAAATTTTTGTTGAATAAACTTGTACCTTGTTTTCTACTACCATGTTTTATTAATAAAGTAATCATTCAATAACCAAATTAAACCCTCCCGCAGGCCAAGTTGCCCTTATTGCGGCCGTCTTAAAATGGCGGTCGTGACAGTATTATCAACGTTAGAGTAGTACTCTCTAATAGTCAGCAATTATATATCCATATGCTTGGCATGTTACATTAAGTACATTCTGATACGTTTTCTTTCAAAATTACTTCAACGAGGTCTCTATAAGGAACTTCTTTAAGAAAAACTCTATTTACACTAGGTATTAATTATCAACACTAGAGTGGTACTCCCTAATAGCCGGCAATTATACATTCATGTGCTTGACACGTTACATGAAGTACATTTTGGTACGTTTTTTTTCAAAATTATTCTAACGACTTTCTTATAAGGAACTGTAACGTGCCACTTTTAATGGGTACATAATAATTAATTAAAATCATCAACTTGTACCAGGGAATATATTTTTACGATTAGTTTAGTAATTTTATCTAAAGCCGACTTTGTGGTCACACTTCGAATTTGTTGAAGTCTTCCCGCGACGTAAATAAAATCCGGCGGAGGGACGACATCATCCTTCCATATAAGGTATTGCGGAAGCACGAAGAAATTTGATAGATGACTTTCAACACTGACGCGATCTTTGCACCCTCTCCGTGGGGGGCCATATAAATATAAAATTTGAGCGGAACGAGGTTAGATTCGGTGGGACACATTCCATATCGGCTTTAAGCCTGGAGAATGGTGTCAGTTAAAAATGGCTAGAATATGGGCCTTTCTTGTGTAATTATGGTATTTATTTACCGCTTAATCTGTCTTATAAATACAGGCATATTCTGAAGAATTTGTTAAGGAATTATGTTTGTTTTATTTGAAGTAAATTTTAAATAACATTCCTCTGTATCTGTGATGTATACCAAAAAGGGTATACTTGTGCCTGTGGCCGAATTATCAATGGGTATAGCGATTATGTGTTTAGTGTCTACAGAACTTATGTTGCGGCAATTTCATAAGTAGACAAACAGTTTTTCCTATCCTTTGGCCATCTACTTTGAGAGAGACTTCAGTTTGGCATCCTTTTCGATAGTGTAGTGCGTCAATTGTATAATTACGTTCCCGTAACTTTATATAGGTTATCTCTTGGTTAAGTTTTGCGTAATTACCTATGTAGACTTCCATGAGTGCTACGAATTTACCTTTACACATTATGTAAATTTAAAGTTTGTGTGTAAACATTTTTTGTATCTTTTATATTTTTTTTACCTTTAATACCTTTTTGTTAAATTCTCTTATATTACCTTGTGATGTTTAGTGAAACGAATGTTTAATTATTCATTTGTAAACCATTTATTTGAGACTCTTTATTCAGTACGTGAATGAATCATTATTTATTTAAAATTGTCTTCACTTAGTATCTACTTGCGGAACTGGCCAATCTCCATTTAATCTCTCATTTTACTTCCACGTCCAGTGGAAGTATAGTAACGACAAAAAAATTTTTAAAAATTTTTATTGTCCAAATAGGCTTAAAATGTCATGAAACGTCGAGATTTTAAGTTCGAGCGAAAAAAAAATTTCTGTCTGTCGGTCTGTCTGTCTGTCGGTCTGTCTGTCTGTCTGTAACTTTTTTTTGTTTTTTTTTTGTGCGCACGTTTACTCTGGAACCGTGTAAGATATTGACTTGGAAGAATTTGGTACACATATGTACTTTAACGAGATCTAGAACTAGATTATATTTTCATCTTGTTCCGTCGAAGGGTTGGGGTGTAAATTGGGGTAAATTAGGGGTAAATGGGTAAATCAAGCAGGTAAGAGTCCACGAAATTGGTATTTAGTATATACAAGAGAAGCTAAGGTCTCAAAAAAAAAATTGGCATTAGCCACCCCCATTACCACCCCCACCCCCTTATTAAAGGGGATGAAAAGAAATTGTGATTTAGTGTATGTACAGGAACCAGAAACCTCAAAATATTTTTTTACTTCGTCCACCCCCCACTACCACCCCCCTATCATCACCCCCACCCCACTACCGATGTGGGGTATCGTTTTATGGGTTTTTGGGGTAGAAGATTTCAAATATTATATTATTAAAGTTCCATAAACAATTATTTTCACATACAAAGTTTTTTCGTTGTGAGTGACTTGGATAGAGAATCTGGATGTGGAAGTAGTGATTCCTTGGGCAGCGGTTTTTTATATCTTATTGTTTATATTTTAGTTTATATACGTAAATATGTGTTGTTTTTATTTAACCACCACTGTTTTGTCTCAATGCTCTCCGATATTCAGTCTTGTTAAAAAAAAATTGTTATTAATAATTAGTGTTTTTTATTTCATTTATTTGAAGTAATAAGTCTAAATTTGCCTTAAAGTAATAGGTTATCTTTAGTTGAATTTTACCTTTACTAGATCTAGTTTTTTAAATAGCAAAATAAGAGATATTTTTTTGATACCTTTTTAGTAAATTAATTACCTAAAGAAAATAGCAAAGCTATAGAACTCCTTGGTGGCAAATAATAACTCGTCTCTTTATGCATACTTGTCTCCTTACAGTTCTGGTAGACTTGAGTGGACTTTGTGGCTTCTAGTACTTTTGATGCGATCAAGTGTCAGCTCATTAAACAATTTTACTCCAGTGCACCCACTAAAATATTTTCAGAATAGATAGAGCCAGAATCTGTGGCTTCTAGTACTTTTGATGCGAGTAAGTGTCAGCTCATTAAACAATTTTACTCCAGTGCACCCACTAAAATATTTTCAGAATAGATAGAGCCAGAATCTGTGGCTTCTAGTACTTTTGATGCGAGTAAGTGTCAGCTCATTAAACAATTTTCAATGCACCCATTAAAACACTTTCAGAATAGATTTTTGTTTGATGCTATCACATCTCTGTGAGAAATATATTTTTCCACTAATACACTTTTGCAAAAACTGTCTGACTATAGTGGATTATCTAGCATCTTCCGCAATGTATTACAGCTAACCATCATTCCCACTAAATCTTAATTAAAATTTCTTTGCATGTCCCTGTGAGTAACACCACCACTCACACAACTCTTATGGCGACGTGAGAATATTTGCCATAATGTTTGTCTTGGCGTTGCACGAACACTTTTTACAGTTTATGCAAAATATGTTTATATAATTCTGTGTCGCCAAGTTGCATCTCGGGGAAATCACTAATCCACGAGTTGACTCGTCCTGTGAAGGAATTGAATGAGACATTTTAAAAAGTTAACTCCTGTTTTCTTTAATTTCGCACTTTTTACGTACCAACGTATTATTCACATCGATGTTTAATAAATACTACATATTTAGAATGTATTAATTTTCAACATTCAATAGAGGCAAACGTGATAGCCATAGTTACGTGATCCGCTTATATCTATCTGCAATGCTATTGGACATTCGACAATAACACACTGCGACACGAAACAATTTTTAACAGGTGTATTTTAAATTGAACGTTTATCCGCATACAGAAGTTTATCTACAATCGACATATAAAGTAGGCTTTTCTGCTCACATTTTGAAAACGTAAAGTTGACGTTTGCCGAGGAGCTATGCATAATGTCACTTTGCCGCCAGTCTCCCATGACAGCGAGTTACAAATTACTTTTACGCTCGCTCGAATGCATCTGTCCTTACACAAGTTTGGTGGGAACATTGACAGTGTATTTTTATGAAATAATGATGCCCCAAAACTGTTAATATAATGAGAAGTAATGATGAGAGGTAAACACTCATGTGGTCAGATGACACTGTACGTCAGACATTATCACATATGTCTCTGTGGGGTATATATATTATCACATATGTCAAGTGTGGCGACCTCTAGCCCTAGTGGACTCACTGTATATGAAATAGGATTTGAAGGAAACAACTGAGGGCGAGCGTAGAGGCGTCTTCACTGTGTATGTATCATCGATACTTCATGTGAAGGAACGTGCAGCGTGGTTAGTACTTGGATGGGTGACCCACTCATCTTGGGAAACACAGCGATCTCGTCCCACCTTCTAGCGGCTTGTATATCAGTGTATACGCGGAAGCAATGTAATTTCAGAAGAGGATTACGTAGTGGATGTACCATCCTTCGGAGGGGATGTAAAGCAGGCGGTCCCTTGTCTATTAAATGTTAGGCAAGTAAAAGATCTCTACTCTTGTTACGAGAAGAGGTTTGGCAAAATTTTCAGGTTGCGGGTAGCTTGTCTCCTGGCGTCGGTGATAGGCCCTGGTAGCGGAAATAGGACGACGTTAAATAAATAGATACAAAAAAAAGGAAACAACGACTTAGCGAGAAAATACCCCGACCTGCATTGGATTACACCTTCAAATCGTGATCGGTAGCCAAATATTGTTTGTCAATTCCTAACCAGACATAGACCGGTTTGGAACTTTTTATGTTCTCCTCAGTATGCCATAGGTCATGGAACAGACAAATCATAGTGGCCAACCTGCCAACTTGCCAACCTTAGTTTGCTAAGACTGTACAAACTAACGTATGTGTCTCTGTGGCGTATAGCGATTTGCAAAGCAAGTACCAAGAGCCCTAGTACCTAGTCAACTAACCTCACTGTTTATGATTTTCATAAACAGAGACATATGTGATTATGTCTGACGTATAGTAGCATCTGACTACGTGAGAGTTTACCTCTCACCATTACTTCATTTGCGTTAGTTTGTATAAGACTAGCAGGTTGGCCATTATCATTTGTCTGTTCCATAGTCTATGGCATACTGAGGAGATCATAAGTTCGAAACCGGTCTATGTCTGATTAGGAATTGACAAATGACATTGGCTACCAATCACGGTTTGATGGTGTAATCCAATGCAGGTGGGGGTATTTGCCCGCTGAGTAGTTGTTTCCTTCAAATACAATTTCATAAATAATATAATGAGAGTTGATATAAGAGTAACAATGTTGTAATTAAGTAATTTATTTATACGAAGATTATGAACTTATAATAATTAATAAAACTTAAATAAACTGGCAGCGATTGTGTTTTGTTCGTATGTTTATTTTGATCACATACGGAAGGTATACCATAAAATGTTGATGTATCGCAGTTTCCAGGCAAAATTCGATTAATTATTCCTCTTATTTTGATATTTTCAAATAATTGTAGATAAAATCGTGTGTAATTCCATCGGATGTCCATATGCATATTTTAATTTTTTATAGTTCCTGAGTCGATCGAATGTGAAATTTTGAATTTTTATGTTCAATTCTGAATATCACCAATGTTTTTCAATCACCCCCTATTTAAGGCGAAGTGTGTCATCTTTTTTTGCCAATAGTATATTATTCCATAGCTCACTCCGTATACAACTAAAATTAAAAATCAATATTTGTTCTCTATTACATCCAATTTGTTCTTATTTCTCAGTAGAACTATTGTTAATTTACATAAATGTAAACGACATCCAGGTACACAGTGCTTATTACGCTGTTAATAATTAAAACATAGTTAGCCATATTTTAGGAGGAAACTGGAAAGTCATTAGATTGCACGCAATAATATAATTTTTATTTGTATTGGAAGTTGATGATTAAGTGAATCGAGCAGATAACTTTCAAGTTTAATATCACAAATGGCTTGTTTCTGTTCACAATTAGAATGATTAATGGGGACTAAATTTCATGATGAAGGAGGTTTAGCAAAAGTGCCGAAAGCTATGTACGACTATCAGTTGATTAAATAAGTTGATTAAAATTATAGTCTGCGAGCTTTAGAAACATCATCACTTTAGTAGGAAGCTTTAAACTATCGCAACAATACAGTATTTACATAAAGTTGGGGAAATTTCTAGCTATTGACTGGTTAAAGCAAAATTTAGTAAGAGATAATTAAATTGTGTTATCGAGTGAGTATGTAGACTTAGAGAAATCACTTGGGCATATTTAATTATATCGAAATACTAATTATATATGTTAAAATTATGGAAACTTTATTGGAATATGAATAATGATTTTTTTCACTAAAATTAAGGTAAAAATTAAGACACTCTTTATTTTAGAGATAATTCTTCAACAAGTACAAGTACAGCCACTATTACCTTTAGTCAATATTTGTACAAATATTTTACAAAATGTCGTTTTTTTGAGCTAAACCGCACTTTCGGCTTTGTATAATAAAAAATTGGCAGAACAAAAAAGCACTAGGCATATAGCATCCTATAGTTAAGTCAATCTCATTATAAAGTGTAAAACCACACTTTAAATAAATTTTTGTTCAACTCCTCATAGGATGTAATTTGAAATCATTTAAACTTAAGTTCCCTGAGACCAACTCTTTAATAAAATAATAACTTTTAATTAAAACCCCCTCTTAACAATTTGTTGCCTAAGCTATGAAGAAGTTAAAAATCGCGCATCTGTGTCTGTATTTAGTAAAAAAAAATAGTGACTTTTTTATTCTAAATAAGTTTATGCGCTGTGCGCCTAACAGGCAACCTCGATAGATGGCGTGATGCCACCAAGCGTGCTATACAGTAAAGGCAGGCCAACTAGAATAATTTTCATGAATCACAAAACGTCTGGCAATATGTTGTGAATAATAATAAGAAGTTTATGTTAAATTATTATATACAGAGTGGCCATTCAAAAGCGGATCACCCCTCTAAAAATGTTTTGATCGATTTGAGCTGATTTTTTTTAAATGATAGATCTTCAATAACTCTAGTTTGGTACCTAATTTCATAATGAAATTTAAATTTTCAAGGCCTACTAGGATTTTTTTACCAATGGCAAAAATCAAAACAAAATGTCAGTTATTTTGTATCTCAAATTACAGTTTTATTTTTCTTAAATATTCTTTATAGTATATTAGTCCAGTCAACGAAAGAGTTGTAGAAGACATTTAGGAGGGGAGAATTTTCCTCTTCAGGAATGTGTTGGGCGTAGTTAGGAGGTAAAAATATTAAAAGTTCCCGCCCCTAGCCCAACCGCTTCAGGGGGGGGAGGGGATGGAAAGGTTTTTTTTCGATTCTTTGCTTATAACTAGGAAATGATGCCTCGTACGGAAAAAAGGTAATCTATGCAAAATTAAATATATTATTATTTTTTAAAATTTTTAGCAATCAAAATGACTTTATTTTTTCCCGCATATTTTTGTACCGCAGGTGGCTTTGCCTTTGTAGCAGGCGAACATTTTCTGGTCATAAGTAGATCCTAATTTGTTCTATACTTGAGTAAAATTTGATTCAAACCTGAAACAAAGTTGTCTTCATTTTAAGTGAGCCACATTTAAGGAAATGTATAGATTTCAACAAAATATTACGTCAGTAAATACGTCGAGTGTTGTAAAATAAAGATTGTTTTGTGACTGTGATGAGGACTGTGATTTATTAGCAGACCACGGTAAACCGGTTTGATAGCAAAAATTCAGTACCTAATTAATTAATTTATTAATTATCTATTTTGGCTGGCGAATATCTCGTAACCTATAACACATATGAAGAAAGTGAATATAGACATTCTTATAGGAAATTTAATTATGTTTAATTTTGCTCAGATTACCTTTTTCCGTACGATGCATCGTTTCCGAATTATAAGCGAAGATACGAGAAAAGGAAACTTTCTACCCCCCTCCTCCCCTGAAGCGGTGGGGCTATGGGCGGCTCTTTTAGTATATTTACCTCCTAACTACCTCAACACATCCCCCCCCCCTCAATGTCCTCTACAATCCCCTTTTGGGCATTCATTGATTGGACTATATATATTTCTTAATTTTTCTGTAGCCTAGATTTAAGACTATTCTATTCCACAATACATAAACGTATATGGTATATGAGAAGTACGTTACATTTTGCCAAAAAAAAAAATAGTATGTTATTTAAAATATCCTTTAGACAAGAACTCTTTGACCTTATTGTTATTTGACGTAACGTGACGATACATATCCAATGATACACTCGAAACCTCAAATTAGTGAACAATGATAGTTTCATTCAAATTCTTTTTCTTCTTTATTTGCCTTTTCAGTGTAATTACACAATCAGACACGTCAATATAATATACAATGTTTAAAAATTAAAAATTGGTACATACATACATTGAGATATATATAAAACTTAATATAAAACATAAAATCTAGAAAACATGCATAATTACGAACAAAAAAATATACGTACTTGGTTACATATTATACAAAAGATACACTGTCATAGCAAATTAAAATTAATAATTTATGTCAGCATTTAAGAACTCATCAAAATTATAAAATGCATTTTCTATAAGAATTCCTTTTATCTTTTGTTTGAATCTCTTAAAATCTAGATTTATAATTGTCTTTGGTAGTTTATTAAAAAATAATGGTCCGTAATAATTTTTGGCACCTCGACTGTGGTTTAGTCTTATATAATTTATTTTAATGTGACCATTATTTCTGATATTATGCGAATGTATATCACTTACAAGACTATATTGATTTAAGTTCATTTTAACAAACAAAAGACATTCATAAATATACACAGAGGGCAAAGTTAAAATTTTTAAATCCTTAAATTTCTCTCTAACATCCTCTCTAAAACCCATAAAACACATCGATCTAATGGCATGGCGCTGTATAGAAAATATTCGCCCAGTATGTGCCGAATGACCCCAAGTGATGATAGCATAACTGGTTACCGAATGAAAAAGACTGAAGTAGGCTGTTTTTACTACTTGCATTGGTACGACATGTACAAGATTTCTTATTAAGTATAAAGTCTTATTAAGTTTTTTAACCATAAAATCTATTTGGTGCTCCCAGGTAAGGAGGGGATCTAAGTACACTCCAAGAAATTTCGTACAGTCCGGGTTTTTTACGCCGTCTAAATTACGATATGAAAATACCATGTTTGTTGTTTTTTCATTATTTAGTAGTAGTTTATTTGCTGTAAACCAGTTTTGAAAATCTACTGCTTTATTGGCCATATCATGCAGTAAACACTTTATGTTATTATCTTTAGTGATTATTGTGGTGTCATCGGCATATAATATAGTACTGCAATTTACATTTTCGTAAATTAAGTCGTTAATATAAATAATGAATAACACCGGTCCCAATACACCGTGGTACACCGTGATTGATTGGTAAGAGGTCGGAAATTTCTTTATTAAAAAATGTACTTTGTCTTCTATTTGACAAGTAGGATGTTATCAACTTTAAGCTAACCTCATTGAAGCCATAGAAATGTAATTTATCAAAGAGGATATCGTGAGAAATACAATCGAAAGCTTTACTTAAGTCGCAAAAAATGGATCCTACGTAGTTTTTATTTTCGAATCCTTCTACGATATTATCTATTAATTTTAAAACAGCTAGAGAAGTTGAGCGACTTTTCCTGAAACCAAACTGACTATCAATTAACAGGGCGTTTTCTTCAAAGTATTCACAGATTTGTTTCTTCAGAAGAATTTCGAATATTTTTGAAATTACTGGTAGCAACGATATTGGTCGATAGTTTACTGGGTCGTCTGCTGAACCTTTTTTATATACTGGTATTATTTTAGCAATTTTAAAGCAGTCTGGATATGTACCCTCTCTAATGCATATGTTAAATAATTTTGTTAAGGGTATAATTAGAATATCCTTGACGTATTAATTATTTTATAGTTCATATCATAAACATCTTTGCTACCATTATTTTTCAGCTCATTTAAAGTTTCTCTTACCTCAATAAATCCTACTTCTCTGAATTTAAATGTGTTCATCTGTCTGTTTTGTATGGTTAGGTAGTGTTGTGATGAATGATTTATATCAGGTAGCTGTTTGATAATATTTTCTGCAACCTCTACATAATAATTATTCAAATCGGTTGCATTAAGGGTAGTTTTTATATTTTTATTTTGCCTATTTACACTGTTATTAATAACGCTCCACATACCCCTTTGGATATTTTCGCAATTTTTAATATAATGTGCATTTGCTTCTTTTTTTATGTATGATAACTCTGCTTTATATTTTTTCCGAGCAATTTTTATTTCTTGTTGAATAAACTCGCAGGGTCTGTTTTTTTTAATTTCTAGTAGTAGTCTTAAATGCTCCCGCAGACTATGCAGTTTTTCGTTATTCGTTATTTATTAAAATTACTCCAGTGGTTCCTGCATACCAGCAAACTTACTTCTTTATACAGGGTGTAATTAGTTTCATATCATTAAAAACTGGTAATAAGGAACGACTAGACAAAAAAAAAACCTTATATAAAAACTAAAGCCCATAGTTTTGGAGAAAAAATTAAACAAAAATTTCGAAAACTTTTAGTAACATTGTTTGAGAACTGCTGGATTAGGATAGGCTCATCAAAGTGCCGCGCTACTTTGTTTGAGACCGCGAGGCAGCGAGGATGCAAGTTGGTAATCTTTAAACCTTTTTGTGACTTTTTAGAGACTTCTATGATTCAGAACTATACATTTTTCTACCATGTAAATGATATTTTTTAAAGAAATAATTGCATTTAATAGTAAATTAACGACGCAACGATAGTGAGATGAGTAGTCACTATAAATATATCTGTGTAAATAAATTTAATAAGGGAGCAGTAAGAATATATTTAGTAAAGTAAATCCTCCTTTGAAACAATTTCCATATTTTAGCGCAATTTCCACAATGGGAATGAAAACTATCTCTGGTTAACTTCAAAAGTTAAAGCATAGAAAGTGAACGCTTAAAAATAGTAGGTAGGAAACTATTCAGTGAATAATTACCAGTCGACTACGAGTCGGCCAAATTACTTTTCTGTATGTACTCTAAACTGCAATGCTTTTATACATACAAGACTTGAAACTATAATGAGTTTGCTTTATTTCTTAACAATTCGATTTTCACTGAAATACTCACAATGGCAGGCAAACACAATAATTGCTATTTTATATGAAGTTACTTACGTATACAAAAGTCCTGAAAATAGTAGTAGCTTAATTGCATCTTTACCTGAAACAAGGAAATAAATAACAATATTGCACCAAATTGAACATTCATTTTTAACTTACATAATTGCTCCAGCAAAATATCCATCAATAATGACAATAATAAAAAAGTGTATTCACAGAAAGAAAGGTCATAATATGTACATATGAAATATGGAAAAATATCATATTAATGTGGAATATACATATTATTATACAGAATAATAAGCACCGGGTGAAATACACAATTAGCGGAAAGGATCTGGTTTTGAAATTAAACCAAATTTTTTTTATTATTATATTTTTTTTTTCACAGTTCGGTTACACGCGTTCTCTTTTATCAGTTAGTGCAGCTTATTTACATGGGGAAGAATTCGCATTTAAAATTCGCAAAAACATAACTTTATTATTATCGACTTAACGAAAAAAAAATTAAATCAAAAATTGAAGGTCTCGCGGATGCACATTCACACAATATTCGTCAAGACAATAATAACGAAGTTATCGTGGAAAAACGTGTTTTTGCAAATTTTAAATGCGAGTTCCTCCTCCACCCCATGCGATTAATCTGAACTAACTTGATACCATGATAAAAGAAAACGCGTGTAACCGAACTGCCAAAAAAAAAAATTAAATTAAAAAGTTGGTTTCAAAACTCCTCTTTTTCTCGCCAAATCCGCTCCAGTAAATGTGAGTAAATGGGATGATCACATAAATACAGAATAAGTAATAAAGTAATTATATTTAGTTTTATTATTTTTTTAAAATCGTCTGCCATTCAACTGTCGATCATACAAGTCATTCCGGTCATCTCCATTATTGCGCTCATTTCAGTCATTACGGTTTTTCCGGTATTTCCGATCATGAACACTACCCAACTCATTTATATGACCCAGCAATGTAAATAGCGAAGAAATAAAAATATATATATCGGAGTTAAAAAACAAAAAACCCCGGGCTTTGACGAAGTAACCGTTGAACTAATCAAAAGCGCAAGTGAAATTATCGCTCCGTTAATGGCACATCAAATAAATGTAATCTTCGAAACCGGTATCTGCCCACAACACTTTATAATCTCGAAAATTAAACCTCTATACAAAAGTGGAAATAAATTAGAAACAAAAAACTATCGACCTATCCCGTTACTATCCAATTTATCAAAACTATTTGAGAAAACATTAAAAAAAAGGATCAATAGCTTTTTAAATAAATTCAATATTCTGTCAAAAAGACAATATGGCTTTAGAGAAAAAACATCAACAACGATGCAATTGTGCACGTAACAAGAAGAATCTATAACTTGGTAGATAAAGGAAGACCATCGCTATGTGTTTTTATAGACCTAGCGAAGGCATTCGACACTATTAGCCACCCTTTAATGCTAAAGAAACTCTATGACCTAGGTTTCAGAGGAAAGATATATGCAGTTCTAAAAGATTACCTTAGTAACAGGACATAGAAAGTCAACATAGATAATCATGAGAGCACCTCGAGAATTGTCACATACGGTCTACCACAGGGAACAGTCCTCGCTCCGGTCCTATTCAATATATATTTGAACGACTTGCTGAAATTAAAAATTGACGGAGAAATAATTTCTTTTGCGGACAACACTGTCGTCCTCTTTGATGGAGAAACGTGGGACGAGGTTAGATCAAAAGTATCCAAAAACATTAAAATTATAAAAAATTGGTTTGACCAACATCTACTCACCATGAACATAACAAAAACCAAATATCTCCCCTTTTGCTCATATAAAAACAGTCTTCCACCATACACCAAGATAAAAATTGAAAACACTAATACTGAAATTGAACAGGCAACACAAGTGAAATACTTAGGTATTATACTTGATGCACATCTAAAGTGGAACTACCAAATAGAATAATTATGTAAAAAACTGAGGTGGCTCTATTATACATTTAAACAAGTCAGTACAATCCTTGACGATAAACAACGGCTAATAATATACTACGGCCTTGTAGAATCAATACTTAAATACGGCATAATCGGATGGGGTGGAGTAAATAAAACCAATTTAGATCCATTAATAAAATGCCATAAAAGAATAATAAAAATAATGTTTAAAAAACCCATAACCTTTCCGAGTAAACAACTATTCAAACAGTATAAAATACTAAACATTCGTCAACTATATTGCCAAAACTTGCTAAAATACCAAATTAAATATAACCCCCCAATTACCGAACAGAGACACGACTACGAAACTCGACATAAGAACCCGACACATATCCCCAGGGCACAGAAAACGATTGGAACAAAATAATTCTCATATCTAGCTCCTAGATTATATACGATAGCCCAAGAGCAACTAAAACAAACTGAAAACAAATCAACCCTAAAAACACTTATAAAGGCATGGAAAACTTCCTAGAAAACTTCATTGACACTGGACAAATTATAGCACGATAAAAAAGAACCATTACTAACCAAAATCAAAACTATGGAAACTAGTATTTTCAGGTAAAAATTTACATTGCTGTGCCACCTGACCCTACGTAACTTTTATTCAATATAGCTAAAAATAATATTAGATATGTACAGATTATAAACTTAATTAATTAACCATACATTTGAATATATATGAATACATATGTATGTATATGTATGGACAATTCAAACAACACTCGCACTCAAGTTTTTAACAACTTACCCGGGGCTTACTTAATATTTATCCCAAATGTAAAAACCATGTGAATGCATATTTAGCTCTAGTATATACTATTAAAAACATATTGTAACATGTAAAATACATTTTAAAATAAATATTATTATTATTATTATTATATTATTATTATGTGAGGGTCAGTGACGCTTTGCCTCACATCAAAAAACACAACGGCTTCGGCATGTGGTGTTCCTCGCGCAGCGCGTCCAGGTACACAATTCTTTAGCACAAATTCTGATACTTATGAAACTGATCCAGAATAAAAATCATATTGAGAAATTGAGGTCGTTTGTAGGGCGTGGAAATCTAAACAATTATGTAAACTTCTGAAATTTCGGATCCATAGGACCGAATGGTGAAAAATCAGTAAATGAAATATCTTTAATGAAACAGGATCGTTAGGGGTGGAAATCGACATTTACACAATGAAATTTTCACTACCAGCACGGTAGCTCATTCGGATAAAGCGTATTGTGTAGCGAATATGCTGGTCATACTGTCTAATTGTGTACCGAGTTTGAGCCCCAACCCCGGCTCTGACAATGTCGGTGGGTATGGATGTATATCTGCGATTTTTCCGGACAGCCTTGAATTTAGAATTGGAGGTTTTTCATTAAGTTTGATTTGTCATGCGCGTTCTTGAAGCATAAATATGTTCAGAAAGTTATTGTCCAAAAAAGAGTAGTTGCTAGCATCTCATAGTAGTTACAGGACATGAAGTTCACACTTTATTGAGTATAGAAGAGCAATATTAAAAGTAGGACTAAAAATTGCAGGACTAATGTAAAAGACTATATATGAAAACAGATTTACCTAATTTTAATGGTTAAAACCAAAATTTTACAGTCTAATAAAAATCCAAATATCAGTTCGAATGCTCAGCTAGATTTTTTCTTATTATTTAAAGAAATGTTGGAAACATGGAAAATGCCAAAGTTAGTTGCGAGAACTGCGTTTATTCAAGAGGATATTGTTCTGCTTTACTGACACTACGAGTCTTGGCCTCCTCAAACTTCTTCCTCCATCCATCTCTATCTCTCCTTTCCATCTGCCAGTTCCTTATACAGAGTCTTCCTGCATCCTCCGAAACACCGTCCTCCCACCTTAACTTCGGCCTTCTTCCTCTCCGATGTCCTTCAGGAATAGCAAAATTTAACTCCTCCATGCGCGCAACATATTAGCCGACCGATGCTAATGAACGAAATAATAGTCTATTAATATTAAACCTAAAATCGGTAAATAGGGGAAATAAATTATAATATTTTTCGAAAGAGTTCCCAAGGCGTAAGTGTGAGCTTCACCCTTACAACACTCCCTTAATGCGCCCAGCCGTAGTTTTTCGCATTTTTCCTCGAAATAGTTGATTCCTCAGAAAATTTTATTATTATTGATAGTATTCTATATAAAATTTACAACAAATACTCATAGGGTGTTCTGATCCTCCAGGATAAGAGTACAGGTTTCGCATCCATAAGTAAGAACCGGTCTAATTATGGTTTTATACAGTTTTTTCTAGGATTTACGTGTAGGTAACCTGGGCTTCATGCATTTGGAGAGCCTATAGTAGCTTCTGTTTGCTTTTAGAATTCTTCCTTGAGTTTCCTTGCTCGTATTGTTATTTATGTCCACTAATGAACCAATATATTCGATCTCTTCTAGTTTCTCGAAGGAGTGGTTACCGTCAACGATGTTTCGGTTTCTTTCAGCACCCACTTCCATAAATTTCAGCTTCATCCATTCTTTGGAACGTGTTTATAAAATCACGTGATGTTCGTCTCATCAGGTCTAGGTCATTCGTATATCCCAGCCATTGTACTGATCTATTAAATATTGACCCCCTTGTATTTATTTCAGTTTTATTAACTACTTGCTCTAGTGCAATGTTGAACAGTAGACTTGCAAGCGTGCCCCCCTGGACTAATCCATTTATTGTTGAAAATTTATCTGCTAGGTCGTTATTAACCTTGTCACAGAGTTCTACTTTCTTTGTTGTCATTTTAGAAAGGTTTGTTCGGGATTTCGAATTCTTGCACTATTTCATATTAATTGGATATGATTACATAAAAGAATCTGTGAAAATATTTACACAAAACTTTCCTTCATGTTTGACAATCTTCATTTACTTATTAAATATTCTTTCTATTAGATGACTGTATATTTGTTTTACTAAAAGTATATCAGATTTCCTTTCTGGCAATAGTTACATCTACATTCTAAATATTATTTTCGTCAGTCGTTCCTTTAGTGACCACCCTGTATATGTGTAAAAGTAAACCAGCCTTCCTCCCGGTAATAGTGTCAACTACATTCCAGATATGGTTTTCATAATTTCTTAATGATTTCTTGGGTGACCACCCTGCATATTTTTCATTAAAGTATATCGGGTTTCTTCCTTGGCAGCTGTATCCATCCTCCGTCAGATTTTCTAGTTAATTATCTTTTTAAAGGTGTCCATCCTGGGCATTTTTCGGGTATTAATACACAAGAGGTCGATTTCTTACCGGATAAATTTTTTTTGGACAAAAAAACCCGTTTTCCCATGAAAATTATCCGAGAATTAAGGGCATGGTAAAATCGCCACATGAAGTGGAGGGATGTTTCCTATGTCCCCCACCTTAATTCGAGCAAAATTTTCGTGGAAAACAGGTTTGAGTCACTCATGAAAAATTTACCCGAATAGAAAATCAACCTCGTGCGTATTACAGAACAATAAAACTGTTTATTTAAAGATTAAAAAAATAACAATTTATAATAAACAAAAAATAGACTCATCAAACATATTCATTGTATCTATATGAAGAAACACACAATTATTATAAACAATGCTTTTAGAGTTCTCTTTATGGTTTACCAATTTTAAGTTATTAACATAATTATTTGTAATATCGCTTGTAGGGTTTCTTAAATTCGAAATTAACGTTGAATGATGGTCCTTATCTAGCTGAAGATACCAAATCGCTTTTTCTCATTCATTTTGTGTACAAAAATCAAGATTAAAACGCGAAATGTC
The DNA here is from genome assembly GCA_936432065.2 of Rutpela maculata. NCBI lineage: Eukaryota > Metazoa > Arthropoda > Insecta > Coleoptera > Cerambycidae > Rutpela > Rutpela maculata. Next base: position 35,222,830 of record OW386285.2, on the reverse strand, counting down.
AGATTTTAATAATTTCAATGACTTTTTTAGTTTGACACATGGCTAATATGAAAAAAGTAACATACATTTTCTCGATTTTTTCCACTGATCGATAGTCATTTTTCTCACTTTGAAAAAATCCTATTGGTCGATTTATTTGAAAATGTACGTTTTGATTGGTTAAAAAAGTAACAATATATTAATCACTAAAATTATATCAGGTCTTCTCCTCAGTAATAGTGTCAACTCTATTCCAAATATTATTTCCACCATAATTTTTTACTTAATTATTTTTTGAATGACAAAAATGTAAATTTTTCATTACAATATGGCAGGTTTCTTCTTTGACAGTTTCATTAACGTCCTCCGTCACGTTTTTTTCGTTAATTATTCTTTATAATTGTGTGACACCCTGTATACTTTTATTTTATTATTTTTATTTTAGAAATACACCACCCAACAGTACAGGTACCAATTACGGGATGGGAGATAACATATACAAAAAATACATAATAAGTTACATAACAGTGAAATCACAACATAAAATTATAACATTACATTACATATAAGATATTACAATTTCAAGTTTTTTATTGTTTTTAATTGCGTATGAAAAACATCAAATTTGTCCTGTAGGTGATTATAGGTGTTGCAAATAAAATGAAGTGGGAAAAATTTTAGGAGATTTGTTCGAGGCGTGGGAAGACATAAAGTATGGGTGTGCCTAGAATTAACACGTGGTACAGAAAATGTTAATTTTTCTAAAAGTGGGGGATAATTTAAAATACTATTAATTAATTTGAATAAAAATAGCAAAGCTTGTTTATCTCTACGCACTTCAAGACTTCTATATCAAATCTAGTAAGAAGTTCTTGTTGTGGAAACCCTGCTGCAGGGTAAACTCCATCAATTTGATACGACATAAATTTTGGGAAACGCCTTTGAATATATTCCAGAGAGTCTATATACCCAGGATTCCAAATTAGCGATGCACATTCCAATTTTGACCTTACGAAGGTGTTAAAAACAACAAAAATACATTAACATCTGTCAAATCTTTAGAATTCCTCAGAATAAAACCCAAGGTTTTACATGAAGACTGCACGATTTGCTCGATATACTTGTTATATGTCAGTTTGTCATCTAAATTATATTCGTTGAGGATGGGATCTTCTTTCCTATTATATGACATCACATTACATTTCTCTCTTTCACATTACATTTCTCTTTTTTACAGTCAGTAACTGAATGTATTGCGGTAAAAATTTTTGCATCGTCGGCAAACAGTAAGATAAGTAAGATAAATAAAACGAACAGGAGGGGGGCCAGAATGGGACCTTGTGGAACCCCAGAAATGAATTTGGACGGATTTGAAGCCACGACATTTTACATATTGTGTTCTATCGTTTAAGTAGCTGTGGATAAATGTAAATAATAAAGGAGAGAGACCTGCAATACGAACTTTACTAAGTAAAATCCCGTGATCAAGTCTATAGAAGGCTTTGGAATAGTCGGCGTAAACTACATCAACTTTGTTAATATCTAAGATTTCCGAGATAAATTTCGTTATATGGAACAGATTTGTTGAAGTAGATTTACCTCGTATAAAACCATGTTGATACATCGTAATCTGCCCCTCAATATGTGTATACAATGTCTCATGAAAAGCAAATTCAAAAACTTGCAAATTATGGTGATAGGCCGACATGAGCACAATCTCTGATGATGAAAGCTGGTATTCCATCAGGTCCTTTCGTAAGTTTGAGTTTCAGTTTTTTTAATGCTTGCAGTACTGTGCTAATGTCTAGACTGTCACAGTGTATGAATTTATTTGAGGTGCATACATTTTCTATATTATCATATGTGTTTGTTAGGGATGGTGGTGAAAAAGATCCCTCAAAGTATTCCGAAAATTAATTTACTTCGTCCTGTGGATTGTCGTACATCTTGCCTTTCAGATTAACGGTATTTGGGATGGTGGTAGTTCCTTTTTTGGAAATCATATATGACCAAAACGATTTAACATCTAATGTTATGTTACTTTGAATTTTATCTATGTAATTTTTATATGCGAGTTCGATATTTATTTTAATCTTTGATCAGACGTTTAAATTCAGTATAGGCAAGCATATCTTCGTTTTGCTTATATATTTTCTAGAACTTTATCTTTTCTTTTATATCCCTTCTAATAGTATAGTTGTGCCACGGTGGATATTGCCTCTTACTCGGAGTATATTTAGGTACACATGCATCAAATATTTTATTTAATACCACGTAAACGCGAACACAGGCAGTATTTACCTCGGACAATTCGTCGATGAATGACCAATCAGTATTATATATCATTGCGCACTATTCACTAAAACTACAGCACACCGACAGATTGAAAGACAAACAGACTGACGGAATTAGAAGGCTAATTTTCATAATCTACGTAGTCTGAAATGTAAAAATCTCGGAGGGTAATTTTTTCACGATTACAATACTTTCCTTAGATAAGTAAGGGAAGTAAAAGGAGAGAAAATACTTAAACACTGGTTCCACTCCACTGTGGGCAAATACTTGCTGTATGTTGATAGTAATAAAGAATATATAAGTCAGTTCAACATTAACTTTTTTGTATAGTCGTAGAACAAATAAATTATTAATTTCAAACAACTTAGAATTATTTTTAACGCAATGGAGTGTTGCCAAGCTTAACTTAATATTCGTTGTCGTCTGCAACTATAAAACCCACAGCAATGTATCTGCCTTCCATCCGCATCGGTTTAGTATTTGGTAAACACGAGATAGCCTCTTGTATTATATTAAAGTTGTTATTATTTTCATGATAACGTTCAGTCCCAGATGTTACCGACTTTTCCTGCAGCTCGTCGTGGTTGTAAATACCGTCTAATATATAGTTTCACTTCTAAAATGAATTCTAAAGTGGTTACAAAACTTCGTTGAATGTTGCGTGCAAATTAAAATCTTGTAACAACAAAGTTCTGGTTAATTTCTCTTCCCTTGAACGCGGTACGTTTATTAAGAAATTTTATTACTTGCCGAACATTTCTGTGAATTTTAGGAAATGGTAATTTACAGACTAGTGCGAAGTAAAGAGTTCAGAAGCACATGTATTGTAGATAGTTACTTCTGTGGGAGTTATATGCATACATATCTTAGCACTCGCATTTCGCTTCACGAACTTGTCGCAGGCATTACGTTACAAAGCTCAGCTCAATACGGTGTACCATATTAAGCAATTTTTAAAAATTCGTCTTTTTGGTGTTGTAAATAATAAGGGCATTTTACTCGTGAATTCTTAAATATTATGTTTGTATATACCCTGTATAGCAGCTTTTGAAATTCTACACACACAACTTAGACTTATCAAAGTGCTCTATTAAACTTAGTTACATAAATCGTAGAAACGCTGCAAATAGTGTCAATTCTCGTATAAAATTGGGTTGTAAGTACCGTGCGTGTTAAAGTTTGGCTCTTACCTGAAAAGTATTTACTGGGCACTAAAAATAATTCTAGGGTGAGGGCCCAAGTAAATCTCTACCATTTCTAAAATTATTGACCTGTGTTGTTCAGATTTTATTCTTGAAGTAATGTATAAAAAGATCTGATGAGTGAAAAAAATCTCAAAAATTTATTTTTGAAGATGTACACTTCTGTGCAATAAAATCCCGTACACCTATTTTTCGCTATGTTAAATCATTCTTTATTTATTTGTCAGTGTCAGTGTCATATTTTCGCAATGCCAAAATTAACTAAACATGAAAAAATTTTAATTATTGCTAAAATTGAAGAGAGATGATCTATCAGAGCGGTTGCTAACCATTATCAATTGAATAAAAGTACTGTTATGAGTGTGAAGAAAAGTGGGAGGAGGAAGGTAGCCTAAAGAGAAAAGACGGTTCAGGCCGATAAAGAAGTTCAAATCTCGTTCAAGATGAAGCACTCCTTGGCTATTTAAGGAAAAATCCGTTTCAAACAGCAGGAGACGCTGTGTTCATGACAAATTGTCCAGCATCGAGGTCAACAGCTAGCCGAAGGATAGGAAAATCGGAAATAAAAAAAACTGTACAAGTGCCAAGAAGACCATATTAACAGAAGAACAAAAGCAAGCCCGCATTATGTTTTGTTTAAATTGTGTCTATCGCCCGTTGGAGTTTTGGAACAATGTTGTGTTTGATGAAAAAGTTTTTCTGTCTTGTAATGACGGACATATGTACAAAATATTAGGTTACATTATTTACACAAACGCAGTTATGTGCAGTCGTATGTGTGAATATTTCAACGTCAATTTTTACATTTGTTATAAATCGAAATCATTCCCATCGAATGGTGTAAAAAAGTAAAAAAAAATAAAAATACGTATGTATTTCTTCTGGATTAACATTATTCAAATACATTACTTTTGACGTTTCACAATCAATGTCAGTTTTTTATAACCTATACGATAATAAAAAATCTAAATTCCAAAAAGACTGATTCACACCACTTAATATTAGTGAAATATGGATTACTTGATTTTTCAAGTGTATAGGATTTTATTGCACAGAAGTGTACACTTCCAAAATTTCAAAATTTTGAGAAAGTGATAAAATTTGATACATATAACTAACTTTAACCACCTATTAATCTGGCTTAAATCGCGTTATTAGATCTCTGTAGATGCGATGTTTAAGCTTGAAATGTGTACTTTAAGATGCTTCAAGGCGATTTACCTAAAAAATTAAATTAACCTTCTTTTTTTAATAAAAAAAAAATTCGCTCGAAAATTCGTGAAATTATGTGTAAAATAAACGTTAATAACTTTTATCAAAAAATTATTTAGTCTACTTATCCAGCATAGGTTTATAGTAGGACCTCAAAATAAGTAAATCTGATGTAAAAAAATTTTTTGGAATATACATATGAACCTATACTTTTCAGGAAATATTGGAAAAAATCAAGTTTTTAGGTAAATCGACTCAATGTTGATTGTTTCTAAAATTTTGATCCTGTTTAAAATATCGAAAACATATTAAAAATATTCACGTGGTATAAGGCCATGAGTCAAATAATTATAATGCCTGAATAATAGAAAGAGATAGAAAGTGAAACATCTTCGCGGCAAGCAATACGCATCACCTGCCCCTCGCGCTGTGTGTGTCCGCAGAGCATTGTAAAAGTAGTTTGGGCAATTTTTCACACATCATCTATGTACAATATCACGTTTTCTTAACTTCTTTTTAAGTTTTTATTTGAATATTCAAATAGTGTTTTTAATTTCAGCGACCGTGTCAATCCGAGTGAAATTTGAGTTACGTCATTTTTAATGGAATTTTTATCGAGAAGTCGGCCATATTGGATCAGCTATATTGAATTACTTTTTTTGACATCATAATCTGTTTCAGCGACCTCAAAAACCCCATATATATCAATTTGAATTAATTTGCTTTAAAATTTCTCAACTTATAATAATTTTGTTTAAATAATTAATAAGCAATGTCCTCACGATGATATGTTTATAACTTTTTATTTTAAGCTATTTAAAGATGGCGGACTAGACTTATTCTGACGTTTTTCTGTCTGGTTTTTATACTCTACCTACACCTTTAAGTGCAGCAAACCATAGAACTATAAATGTCAGGAGAGCTGGTATAAGCTAATTCTATAGCCATTTTTTTCTCAATAGTGGTAGAAAATGAAAATCGAGGCTTCCCGTGATTATTCCAAAATAATGCATATTTTCAGCCTCTATGACTCCACTATAAATAAAATAGAAAGTTTCAAAAGCGACTGTTGAATCCGAAATCAATTACTATTACGATAGCATCAAAGTTACTACTTTCATGCTATTGTAACAGGCGTTGGTGTTTTGGTATATCTTTTGGTTACAACATCAGAGATAATCATTTTTTGACAATTAAGAACTCTTGACATACTCAGAGTATAAAAATAGCTCTCAGTTTCCTATAGCTTGGGATAGTTATTGGGAAACATCTGTTAAATCTAGCGCAAGAGTTAGTCGCGGTAAAATTGCAAGGATCAGGATTGGTCTCATTACAAAAATTACACTACAAAAATACCGAAAAAGTGGAAGGAAAATAAAGTTGAACTTTTTCCAGTATTTAAGAATCGCTCTTGTTTCGAACTGGAAATAGTAGTTCATTCTGATGTTGATAAGACAGTGCGTCATGTTGACCCGGGTCCAGAAATGTACGAAAATTGCGATCACGAGGAAGCAGACACAGAGATGATTCTTCGTATGATTCATACACTGAAAGCAGAGAGAGATCCCAATGTTGTTGTAATTCCTATACACCATTTTTCGCATTTCCAACAACGTGTTCCAGACTGTTCAACACACGAGTGTTTTGGAACAGGGAAATATTAAAAAAAAAGTAATATTCGTCCTGCCTTAAGACCGAAATTTAGCAGTATTTTGCCTTTGGTTACTATTCTTACTAGGTGCGATTGAACGTCATCGACAAGAGGGAGATCCAAAAAAAACGGCACTCTCTGCATTGAAAGGAACACGAAAATTAGTTACCATCTTAATTTATGAGATCCTGGACACACTTGAATTAGGTTCGCTAATATTTAAAGAGGAGTTTTTTTTTTAATTAGCAGGGTAGAGTCAAATGGTAAGAATCAGCCCAGGAAGGAGATTTTTTTTACCGAAACGATAGTCCTGAAACAATAACCTACCACGCAAGATGCTCTTTTGCAGCATTGTAAAAAAAACTATTTCAAGAGAGTACATGGGTTTCTGCTTGCAAACCATTTTCTTGTGCGAGACCGATACGATTTTAGCTAGATGAAATCAATTGAGGACTGACTCCAAAATGGTTGTAAATTCCTCAAGTGAGTAAAGAAGTTGAGGAACTGATCAAATATAGCTACAAAGATTGTTTGCGGTTGTTAGAAAGCCCTTACTACGTAAATGTTTGTGTTCGAAATTTTTATTTAATTAGTTATTCTCATATGTTAATTTTTGAGATTTTTTTCATTAAACTAGTTTTTTGCCTTAATTACTGTTTTTGTTTCTTTATATGTTCACTGAATACAAACAATATATACATCAATCTATAAGAAGGGAATTTTGTGCTCCTTAAATTAATACTCTTTTCTTTCGATAGATCAATAGTTTCAGAGAAAATTTAAATAAAAATTAAATATACATTCATCTGACGATGAACTCGGGGTAGTTTTTGAAGAAGTTCTCTTGGGCTCTCAACATAGTACCTATTATTTTTAATTCGACAAAAAATATTATTTGAATGAAAGCCCAACTTTAACACGTATCGTAACCCACACCATACAATTCGTACCTGTTATAGCTAAAAATCTGAATACCAGTGAAGTCAGAATTATTTTTACATGGACAGAGATAAATAAAACTAATTTTAAGATGTGATTTAAAAGAACGACATCTAGGTCATAAGAAATTATACAAGTTTTAATACGACTTTCTTGCGTATACCACAACAGGACGAATTCACGATGATACTTGTATATACTTCAGAATTTTATTTTATTTAAAAAATCCAAACAAGAAATGAAAACATATTCATTATTCATGCATACAGTCAGGTAAACTCTAAGGTGGCGTATGTATGAGTTAGTAACACGACGTACGATTGGATATGTGATGCGCATAAAGCTATCGCAGTGACATAGAGATGAACTAGTTGCGTATGTCTTATTCTCTTAGTTTATATGATGAAGCGACCTTTGGATGCGCCAGCTTAGAGTTTACTCGACTTATAAATAGAAGAGGAAATATATTTTATATGCTGAGTATACTAAAAAAATATTACTGTCTCTTTGTGGTATCTCTAGAAGAAAATATTCATTCAAGAGAAATGGAAAAACAAGAAATTCATTGAATATGTGTAAAACCTATTTATATACTTTATATAGATATTATAATTTAATAAATTGTTGGAAAAATAAAATAAATCAAAATATACAAAACGTTAAAATATAAAAGTGTTATTAATAAATGGTCTTATTCAAATAATAGTACATGTAGGCAAAAATACTGTAAATATTTCGTGCAAAAACGAGATTACCTTCCTCCTCCGTTTTTGGGTCTGGGGAGTGATTTATCGAAGGGTTCTACTTGAAATAACATGGAAAGGGGTTACAGAGTAAGTGAAATCCGGACAGCAGGCCTAGGGGGGTTGATTAAACCCTCCTGAGGGTTGAAAAATCATTTTCTTCAAATTATTCGGTTCAAACGCGTATTCCCTCGTTTTCGGTGTCGCTGATCACGGGCAAAATATTCATTTTTAGCTTCAACCCCTCCTCATACCTCATCCGGGCAGAAATCACCCCCAACTCACCAGAATGCATGCTATCCAGGATTTACAGGTTTTCCGACACATGATCGTTATTCCTGTGCATATCCATTCATTTTTCACGGAAGAGAAGGTGGTAGCGACTTCGGGGGTTGCTTCAACCCTTCCAAGGGTTGTAAAATTCATTAATTACACTTTGGATCGTCAATACGCCCTCCCCCGTTTTCGCAGTCGCTGATCACGATAAAAATATTCACCTTCATCTTCGACTCTCCTCAACCCTTACAATGCACGGAAACTTGATTTAAATTTATTTAATGCCCATTTAATAATACTTTTCTGTGAAACAATGTGCAAATCTTTAAATTTGTGATAAATGAATGAATCTCCAAAGAAATCTGCAAATTTAATATTTATTTGTTTCAATTTATTTGTTTCTTTTTTTAATACTTTATTTTATATTAGTCGAAGAAACATTTATAGACGTGAAATATACGTAATATAATATTTGAACAAGAGATTTGGGCCTAAAAATAAAAAAAAGTGAAAATATTTTTCTCGTGATCAGCGACACCGAAAACGGGGGGATACGCGTTTGAACCGAATCATTTGAAAAAAAAATGATTTTCCACCCCTCGGGAGGATTTAATCAACCCCCTAGGCCTGCTGTCTGGATTCCTCTTACTCTATAGCCCCGTTCCATGTTATTTCAAATATAACCCGTCGATAAATCACTCCTCATATCTGTTTATATATGAAGAAAACATAAAGGAATCCATTACAGGGGTGGTTTTTGGTCGTTTTGGGGGTTTGCGGCGGTCAAAAACTTCTCCCACCACTTTCATCGTGTTCAGCACCCTCGAAAACGGGGGGGGGGGAGGTAATCTCGTCTTTGCACGAAATATTTACAAAAAAGTCGTCTTATAATGCTTCAATTTCTGCTGTGTTCCTTTTATATTAAAACATTTTTTTTTGGTTTTTCTATAAAAAAAGCGTATAGAAATGTCGATTGTGGAAGTTTTCTATTGAAGAATTTTTGATACATATATAATTCAAAATATGAAAGTTGTGGATATAGCGAAATCAATTTTGGCATAATGTAAATTATTATCGCCACCTTCCTGTAGACCTGTATCTACAGGTTCAATTTTTTGTAGGTCCGTACTTCTACAGAAAACACTGTAAGCTGTACTTTTAATCCAGACATTTATGTCTATTCTACTTACTTTTAAGAAGAATTATTTTAACACTTATTTATCTCTTCAGTATCTCTAAAGACAAAGATAAAAACAACGTTAGGAAAAAAAATACAACTTAAAATTCAATAATAGAGATTGCAATCAATGACTTCGGCAGTCGACGTCGCTGAAACAAAATAGATGTAACTGAAGAGATACACTTTTTATGAATTTTATGTGAAAAATATTATTAGCTTAGAAGTTAAAAGTGAGGTGGATTACATTATAGTATTGACTTCAGTACGTAAAATACGTGATTGTTTGACAAAATATTACTTCAAATATAATACAATAAGTTAGTTGACACCTGAAATATCAATACACCACAATTACAAATGAATAATTAATCATAAATGAGTTTCTGTGTCGCACCCAAACAATTGAAAACAATAATTACAGTTTGTATAACAATACTTTAGAATTGGTGGTTGTTATAACCACACATTAAAACTTTCGAACACTAGTTTTAAAGCGTTAAAAGTTAGCTAGAAATATCAGTACGGTAAAGATCTTCGAGATAAAAAGCACGAAACAAATACAAATATCATAACTTACGAGCAGCAAACAATTTTATTTTAAAATAGGTTTTATACATTTTATCTTTTATAAATTAAAAAATTAAATATAAAACTGGGAAATTTTGAAGGAATTATGATGAGTAAATGTTTATATTAAGTATAAGATCTCTTTTAACTTCTATTCTGTTTAAATTATTTTATTTTCTTTATTTTTGTTACAATATCGGTTCGAAGCCAATTTAAATTTGTTAGCCTGTAACAGAAAACTCATATATTTCACTAGTACTAGAAGGAACATATAAACGTAGAGAAGGAATTCAATATGTCTCATTAGAATCTATTCAGCGATTTAATTTAGATAGAATTTTTGTAAATTTGGCAAAAGCGTAAGGCAGGGCTGTGTTCGGTCACCAATATTCTTTAATATATAGTTAACATGTTACGCAACAGGTACACGGGAATGGCAGAGTGACGTAACTACAGGCGCAGATAAGGTTTAATACTCGAGATTTATGATACCACCTTAGTTGTAGTAAGCGAGGATGAGCTCATACACCTGCTCGAGAAGCTTCAGGCAATGAGCTCTGATTATGGTTTATAGTAAATTATAACAATACGCAAACTATTATTATAGACCGAGTAAATCATAAACACCCAGATACGTTAAGAATAAGTGACTCTGAGGTAGGAAGTAAGATGGTATATCAGCATAAACAATGCTTGCAACTGCAAATATGAGATTCGATGCAGACACAGATTGCAAGATTGGCAACTTGCCTGTTGAGCAAAACTTGACATGACGGAAATATCAGGAAATGCACAACGATTAGACTTGCTAACGTCCCAGTTTTCTCTATCTTTCTTTTCGCTTCTGAAACATGGATAGTTACCGTATTGATGCTTTCGAGATGTGTTCGGACCATGTCAGGATAGATGATGGGTTCACAGACTGATAGTGATGACGTCATTAAGAACCCCCACTGCCACTCTACTCAAGCAAGAAGGTAGAGTCTTCACTATATAACTACTTATTTGTTTCTGCTTATGTCAATTTTTGACCTTTTCTTCTTTATATTTCCTTAAGTGTTACCTACCATATTTTTCTGTGATAGAATTAACCCTTTCTGAAATACAATTGAAGCATTTTGAATTTAAATAATTACCTCTTACATTAAAATTTGCGCTATTTGAGATACTATTGACTGACCTAACATAAAATTGATGATTTCTGAAACACTATTGACTAATCTAAAATTAAATCATTCTTTTCTGAAATACTATTGCAAAATAGGTAAAAATGGGCCATGTTATATTTTAATATAAATGCGAATCCTGTTAAGGAAAACGTGATTTAACTAAGTAGTAATTCTATTCCCTGTACTACTAAAATATGTGATTAGTAAATTACAAGACTTCAACTACTCACAGTGCCTGGGTAATGTGATAAATAATAATTTCTTATGTTGACCACTGTTAATGTGCGATGACAGAAATATCTGGCTATTGCTTATTCTTCTTCTGGTCCATCTCCTATCATTCTCTTAAAATGTTCAGGCTATTCTACGACTGCCTCTAACTTTGCCCTAACAGTGAGTATTTGCTTAATCTCATATAATGTGTTACAGGTATTTAAGTGATTTCGTAACTTTTTCCCTTTTCTGGTAGGACTTCCTTATTTGCTACTCTGTCCACCCAAGATCTCCTGTGCATCTTCCTGCAGCAGTTTCTAAGCTCTTCAGATAATTTTATTTCAGTGTCCAGGTTTCAATATCGTAGAGCAGGGTTGAAGAGATAGAGCAGCACAGCGTTCTGACTCTAAGAACCAGGTTAATGTCATGAGTGCAGAGAAATTTTCTCTGTTTCTTCTTTAGCCTGTTTTCGTCCGCTCCTGGACATAGGCCTTTTCCATGTTTTTCCACCGCTGTCTGTCCTGAGCCCTCAGACCAGTTTTTGCCGGCTTTCCTCCGGACATCATCCCTCCATCTTGTTGGGTGTCGCCCCACACTCCGCCTATTTTGATGTCATCCCTGGCGACGTGGTCTGCCCAGCGCCATTTATTTTCGGCAATACGCTCTATGACATCAACGACTCTTGTTCTCTCTCTCTGATGATGTAGTTCCTAACTCGGTCCCTCAAGCTGATCCCCAGCATCACACGTTCCATTGCCCGTTGACACACTCTGAATCGGTTCGCCCAGTTTTGTGTTAGAGTTATAGTTTCGAGGCCGTGGGTCATGACAGGTAAGATGCAGGCGTCGAGTACTTTCCGCTTCAGGTTGATGGGCATGTCCGGTTTTTTGAGGATGTGATCGAGTTTCCCAAAACCCGCCTACGTCGGGCCAATTCGCTTGATGATTTCTGCCGTCCGGTTTTCCTTGTGGCCGAGGTACACATACTCTTCAACAATTTCAAGCATGTGGTAGTCCAGTGTGGCCTGGATGTTATCTCGACTCATGGCCTTGGTCTTTAGGAGGTTCATCCTCAGTCCCACGGACTCCGAAGCTTCCTTCAGCTCTTTTAGCATGAGTCCAAGCTCGTCGGCATCGCCGCTCATCAGGATGACGTCGTCAGCGAAACGTAGATGACCCAGGAACTTCCCATCGATATTGATGCCTTTCTTCTCCAAAGGTTTTTAAACATGTCATGTTTAGTAAATGCGAATCTTGCTGTTTCTAGTCGCCTCTTTGCTTCCTTTGTTTGGTCCCTTGTCTGTTCAATCCAACCACATAGGTACTTGTAGCAAGATATTCTTGCTATAAGTGTGTTAGCAATTTCTAAATTTGCTTTATGGTGTTTGGTGATTTTGTTGTCACCATAAACTTAGTCTTCTTCAAATTAAACTCTAATATTGCAGCGCTCTTCGCTAAACGAATGGTTGCAGGTCAGCTAGGATCTCAGCTAGTATTATAGTATCATCTGTGTACCTTATGTTGTTCAAAGCTATTCCGCTTATAATTATCCTTGGACTCTGCCTCGGTAAAGACTCTTGAAAATGGCTTAGCTGTAGAGGTAAAACAGAAGAAGAGATAAAACGCATCCTGCCTCAAACCACGTCAAATTTCAATTGCTTTTATTAATTCGTCATCCACCTTCAATTTCGCCGTTTTGGTTCAATATAGATGTGTCGTTATTTTGTTACCTTTGGTATAAATATCTCTTTCTGATAGGAGCTGTCGTCTATTTTTGTGACGTACTTTACAAAATGCTTTTTCAAAATCAGTGAAACTAAAATATACACCTTGGTTAATATCCTCTCAATTTAGAGATTAATATAAAAGAGAAGAGACAATTTTTTATAGTTTCACTGTAGTTCAACTTCTAGAATTCGCATCATGAAAACCGATTAATTCAACATGGTTGTACAAGATAATTATAATATTTTACATTCGATAAACTACAAGACCTCTCTAGTTGAGCTACCCAATAAAAATTTGCAAAGGATGCAATTAAAATGCAAATTTAGCTTCTAAATTAGAAAAGGATTCCCGTCCAAGCATCTAAAGTAAATTACTCTGGGAAAATGCGAATATGTTGAAAAATAGTAATTTCTGCTGGACTGATAGCGGCAAGATTAAATTATAAATAATTAACAAATTAAGCAACTTTCCAACTTTTTCCGTTAGTTTCTAATTTATATTTCTTTAATACAAAAGAGCACGTAAAACGAAAGCGAAACGTAATTTTTCAGTATGGTAGGCGAATTTTCTTACAGAAATATTCAATTGCCCTACAAAATGAAAAGAAACATATGGTGTGGCATGTCGGTGAATAAAATTTGTAAAAGTGTCTTGGAATATTATGTAAAGCAGCAACAAATGAAATAGATTAAATGAGGTTGACAAAATTCAGATCGATTTATTGACTGGAAACAGAAGGCAATTGTAGACTAAAGTGAGTATTTGTTATTAAAAAAAAGATTGTGGAATGAACAATTTAGGGAACATCAAAATAATAGGAAAATTATTGGTGTGTTACCATTATCAAAATGCTAAAATTCATAGCCCGACAGCTTAACCCTATCGGTCACTATGTTCACTACATTGGACAACAATTTTACGAATTTTTTGTTTTTAATTTGGTATATATTCTGCAAGTTTTATGACCTGAACATTAATACTAAATCTCTTTTCAACAGTTTTAACAGTGGCAATGCCAACAGTTGAATAATAAAATGTAGAGAAATAAAGACTGTAATCTATTAGCAAAGGCAAAAGTGACAAAGATGTTGCAACGCACTGCTGCCGTTGAACTAAGCAAGGTACAGAGACTTGTCTGTCTAGCGGTAACGGAAGCGGTGAAAACAACACAGCAGCAATGGAGGTCCTTCTGGACCTCCCCCCTACACCTGGTGGAAATGGGGAAGGAGGCGATGGGACACTTCAGGCTGCAAGGCAAACCCAGTGACAAATAAGCAGACTGGGGTACAATTGAATTAGGAACCTAGTGGGAGTGACGACATCTCAGATGAGAACAGACCACATGATCCCTAAATACTTTAACAGAAACTTCGAAATAAAAATAGGAGATCGAAGTGAATGGACAGCAACCGACAACAGAACTAGACTACGGGACCTTGTCTAGTATACAGACGGATCAAAGACCGAGGAAGGTACTAGCCCCGGCATATATAGTGATATGAGGAACTCACATTTCAGCGCGTCGCTAGGAAAATACACCTGTCTTCCAGGCAGAAATATACGCAATTCTATAATGAGCAGCAGGAAACAATAGGCAGATCACTAACAGACAGCCAGGTGGCTCTATGGGCGCTGTCAAACTCTAAGGTGACATCCAAGCTGGTGTGGGAATGCCAAGAAGGACTAAGAGCCCTAGTGGACCACAATCAGGTAACCCTTCAGTGGGTGCCGGGACACGCAGGAATCGAAGGCAATGAGAAAGCTGACGAGCTAGCAAGAAAGGGATCGTCAGCTCCATATATTGGTCCAGAACCGGTCCTGGGAGTACCTAAAACCACAGTACGGGGACAAATGAGGGACTGGATCAAGAATCAGCACAAAGAATACTGGGATAAAACAACCGGGCAACAACACTGAAAAATCTTTACCAAAGGACCATCCCGGAAGAAGACAGAAGAATTTCTGTCACTAAGCACGAATCAGCGCCGCATAATCACTAGCTTCCTAACAGGGCACTATGCCCTGAAAGGATACCTACACAAAATGGGATTATTCGAATGCACACAATGCAATAGGGCAACGGAGATATCCTATCACATCCTGTGCGACTGTGTATCTGGATCACAGAAAACAGCAATATATGGACAACCAAGGCTGAGTCCAGAAGAATATGAAACCGAACCAGCGATGGGGTTGTTCAAGCTAGTGCAAGGGACCAGAGTACTGGATTGGGTATCATAAAGTAAATGGAAGAATATCACAATAAGCCCAAGAGGCTACATGGATTCCGGAAACTAAAGTTAGACGGCTCCCGAACAAAAAAAATTTAGCAAAATCTGACATTATTAACACATGTTCTGATTAATTGCCTCCTCTGTAGTTGTTTATTTGACTTTTGTTTTGCTTTACATTTTTTCGAACAATGAAAAGTGTGAGCATTGCAATGGAATGTGACTAAGTGATTTGGAATTGGTAGGTAAACATGAACACATTGTTTTAGAACTTTCTCGTTATATTTGTAATTTTTAGAAATTTTCCGGTCAAGATACCTTACAATAGGCCTCTAATTGAGGAGGAACTGAATCACCTTCCCAAGAGTTTTCTGACCTAGAATACCTCAGCAATGAAGAGAATGATAGGTGAGAAACCAACTCTTTAGACCTTAAGGGGGCTAAAACCTTCCATGTAATGCCTCTGCCTCTACCACTTAATGTGCCTTTCTACATCCATGTTGGCATAATATGAAGATGATTCCAATATGGTTGACGAAACACACATCGAGCAATTGCATTCGGGTGCAATGTTCAAGAGTTTTGATATTTGATAATTTTGATGTATATATTTGAAATATGTGTCTGTTTTTATGTAAATATTGTTTTTATAAATTTACTGGAAACAATTTTCTATTAATTCAATAGTTATATCATATTAGAGAAGAAAGATAAAACATATATTGCCATTCTGTAACGAACGATTGAATGATTTTTGCTACAATTTTGAAAACATTAATTCATCGTAATTATTAAAACAATAATAAAAATAGTTGTGATACAGGGCCTTGCGGCACTGCACATGTACCAAAATATTTTGACTATTTGCATCAGCTATAACATAAGAATAGTTAAATTTAACCTCTCGTACGATTTTCTGTATTGGGTTGACAACTAAATTATAGGACCTTCATATGGTATCTCACGTCTGTTTGTCAGGACATTGTTAAGACCATAGAAACTAACGAGAGTATTCTATCAAAGCAATTAAAAATAAGACTGACAACAGATGAAGTGCATCGCATCAAAGGGAGAGGTATTGGATTGAACGGTAAGCAATCCACGGTAAGTACAAACTTATAACTTTTATCTATTAAAAGCTTCCGCTTCTTTGTTAAGAGTTATAAGAACCCCACTGAAAGTACAATGAACTTCCATATGTCGAAGGAGGTACGACTGGCCCCCTTAGCAAATAAATATTTTCACGTCCCTCAGGTGAACGGTGGCGGGTTTTTCTACACTTACAAGAAACACGACGATTCGACAGACAGACAGAAGGGCTGGCAGAAATACAGAAGACGGACGGACATGTTGAAAATTGTTCGAAATTCGATGCTCGAGACAAAATATGAAATGCTCTTCTACAAGCGATATTTATGATTTTGAAAAGTGTTTCACAAACACAATATTATACTGTTCGCTTCTGCGAAGAATGTAATAAATGGAGATATTGAAATTCAATAAACTCCCGCTTGATGTCGTTTGAAGTATTACTGGTACATATTTCCAGATAATTTTTAATTTCGATGTGTTAGATTAAAAATCTGCTGCATAATTAAGCATAATTCAAGAAAATTCAAGAAAACTTGCTACTTGCAATTAATGTAATGTTTTAACGATATGTGTATTTATCGATGCCCAAACCAAATCAAAATATAATATAGCGGTTACATGCATATAAATTTAATTCGAAACGATGCAGATGAATATGTTGTGTGGCAAAAATTCAGAAATAATAAGGTAGTTATTTTCATGCAAGAACAATTTCCAGGAAAAGAAAGAGACAAAGTGGCAGATCAAATGTCTCCACTGATGTTTCAGTTTCTGCTTTATTATATCCTCTGGACCGGAATTGAATTTTGTGGTGCGAATAATTCCGGCAGATATTTAAACAGATGGCCTATAAAACATTAAATGTACTCAGCTCTAATGTACATTTATCACATTACGTCAAATAAAACAACACGGTTAGTTTTATGTAAATTAAATTATTGACATGAGTTATGGAATATTGATATTACCAGAAAAACGAATTTCAAATTTATCGTTTCGATAAAATGTTTTGTGCTTAGTCAACAATCTAGTTTACGCAGTTGATTTAGTTATCAATATACAGGGCTCGCAAAAAAAATGCAACAACCTGGTGTACTGTTTCAGCACTATTACACTCTGTTCAGAAACGAATAGGTAGGTATATTTTATTCTCCAGACACTTTTCTAAAAACGTAAATCTGGTAAAAAAAATTTGTTACCTTATCTGTCCGTCTATTCATCTGCCCGTTGATAGTATGTCCGCTTGTCCGTCTGTCTGTCCACCCATCACACATTTTGTAAACACAGTAACTTAAGAAAGAAAAGTTCGATCGGATACATACATTTTTAAATCCTTTTTAGTGATCTCATTGTTTAGCTTCTACACAATAAAAGAACATATCTATCATTTTGAGAGTTTAAGCTTCAAACTCTGCAAAATTACTGCAATTAAAGCAGCCATATTCAGTTCACCGTTTTGAATTCTTCATTTTTAAGATCAGATTCGGTATCACCTACTTCTAAAATACCTATTTACCACCAATTGCAAGCCTCTTTTGGCTAGATAAGAACACCAACATTAGTCCCTTGAGGTAAAGCTTTTAATCCAAAAGTTCTGTGACTGGACCGCAAGAGACATCAGCCCCCTAGTTTTCGAGAGCGGGAAACACGATGGTAAAAATATTTTTCGACCTACCCTCCAACCACTACCCCAAAACCGAAAAAACCACCGATGCTAGGCTTGTAAGGGCTTGTCGTATCGGTTCTTTTTTGGTCAATTTGATTAAAATAAGTAAATATCCACAGGTGACCTAGTGTATCCCCGAGGGTTGAAACTACCCCCATCTCCAGTAACGAAATGCCACGAAAACAACGAAAATCAGCTTGAAAGCGGTAAACTCCCCTTTTCGAGAGCGGGGAATATGATGGTGACAATACTTCCCGACATATCCTTCACCCACTATCCCTAAACTTGAAAAATCATCCCCTTTTCTGATTTTCCGGAGCTAGCCTTGCGAAGGCTGTCGGATAAGATTTTTTCGACTAAAATAAATAAACCTTTACACGAAGTGAACTTTTCCTTCAGTGGTTTCTAGGGAATTAATTAAGATGAGTCATTGGTATATATTAGATATTTTTGTTTTTTCATTGGTTATATATGTAAAAATAGTCACGTTTTTTTCATTCAATGATCATTTATTACATTCGGTTCATTAAATACAATTCTTATTCTATACTAGTAGATCTTTCGACGCTTACAATTATTATCACACCCTTCGTCCGAGTCAAAATAGATGTCACAATCCATCTCGTTATATTCATAATCATCATTTTCATCTGTACATTATTACAGTAGCTATCCTTACAATTCTTACAGAAGGAACTACATTTAATACCTAATTTTTTACAGCTACATCGCTTAACACATCCACTCTTACAAGTACAATTATTTTGCGTAAAAAATGAATCTGGAATGAGTTTCTCTGAAGAGAATTTTGGTTCTATTTTCCGTAGTCCATCCCCAATTTACCGAATTTATATTCGTATTCAAAAGCCAGGCTTGACATTGAAAGTATACCCTAAGAGCATGCTCGCTTATGGCTGGCTTTGTCGGGGTAAATTTACTTATATCCACATTCTTATCTTGCTGAAGCACGAATTGGAATCTAATGTCATTAAAATTTCCTTCAGGAGAATATTTTTTCAAATATAAAAAGCTGACTAATTTTAAAGCTACCTTGCATAGGTCAATAGACAATACATTTGAGTCGAGAAAAAATTCCGAATCCATTGCCAGATCATCGTAGTTGCTTAAAATGTCGAAAATTTTTAGCTTTCCTTGCCTAAAGAAGCCATATGTTGTATCGCAGCCTCCAAAATCATGCGCAACTAAAATTAATGTTTTTAGCTCAGTCACCTTAAAGCTCTTCGGACCGTAAAATGTTTATCGATTTTTGCCGGTCCCTGGTGGGGGTAGTTCACCTGTGGTCAATCACAAAATGCGGTTGCAGCTTATGATTATAAGAAAGCAGGCCTAAAATGCTCCACTATCTGAGGTACGTTTTTTTTTTAAAATACTTCACAAGTTTTATATCTACTGAACGATTTTTTTTAAAAGATCTTCCTCTAGCTAACAGTAATTTATTGTCCAAATTTCAATCAAATCGGACTTGTCTTTCTCTTCGTGCTTATGAAAACATGACAAACGAAGAGGCAGACAGACGGATAGACGACGGACATTTTTAAAGTTGTTCAGAATTTTATGACTAACATAATGACATGAAATTATTTTGTAGACGAATGATATTGAGAGTTGTAAAAATGTGTCGACCAAATGCAATTTTGTATTTCAGAAGATTATATAATAGGTACGAAAAATAAGCTCTATTTTTTATATAAACATATTTCCGATATTGTTAATTATATGGTTAGCGAAATGTAAACAAAAAACATAATTCGAAGCACCATTTTCGGGGCGAGCGTAGAGGCGACTTCAATGTGAATATAGTCTTCACGCGCAGATTTACAGAAAATAAAATCTTAACGCCAATTTTGATAAGGGGAAACGAAATTCCAGAAAAGGAGTGCGTGAAGTACTTGGATGTACGTTTAGATAAACGACTGACGTTTACCCGACATATAAACGAAACTATACGGACCGTCTGTTTTATGTCCAGGAGTCTGTACCCGCTCTTGGCAAGAAATAGCAGACTCAGCAGACAGAATAAAAAATTTATTGATACTGTTATCGTGAGGCCGGCCCTTACATATGCGTCACCGGTGTGGTGCAGCACGTCGGTTACGACAATAAAGAAACTAACAGTCCTGGAACATAAATTTATGCGCCTCATCTCAAATTCCTCACGATATACGTTGTCACGACATAATGCCACCGGCGGACTACATCAAAGTTACATCACAAAAATTCTATCAATTTAAACTTGGTGATAGTCCGCTTACAAACAACATTACTCAAATTAGAGAGCATAATGCACCTTTTCGCATAAAACACAAATTACCATATCAGGCGTTGCCCAGTATTCGGCAACCTATTTAGCCATATTCCCTTTTCTCTATACTATAAAATCTATCACACACAACTTCCGATATATAACTTTTTACCTTCTTCGTTTCTGTTTGTTGCCTTTTGTTCGTTTCCTAAATTTTTCCCTTCCTAATTATATTTTTTGTAAATATCAAAATCTTCTGAAACTTTAAATGTTTTATATCATAAACTGTGCGGTCTAGCATAGCCGCTCGCTCTTGCAATTACTTGAAGCCGGTTTTTTGACCGAAAATTTTCCCGCGTGGTCATCATATTTATCTCTGATATTTATTTATACACGCACCTTTTGCCTTTTCATTTCAATTATTTTACGTCATCTTTTTACATGTTTAACTTTAATTAATATTTATGTTGCACCCCGTGACCAGGAGATATTATATTATTTTTCAGTTCCTCTTAGCTCTACCTGGCCTCACTTCGTCCAGTCTTTCAATTTCCACGACGACTGGCGCCGTGGATGTCTGACTGGCTCCGAAGCGAGTATCTGGGGAGGGTCAAATGCTGTATTATTTTAATTTTAAATAAACTAGTTTTTGATTTGATTTGATTTGTGAATGTCAGTCGATATTCCGTTGAAGCAACGTCGAGCGCGGTTAGTACTTGGATGGGTAACCCATCTTGGGAAATACAGCGTTCTCGTCCCACCTTCTAGCGGCTTGTATATCAGTGTATACGCGGAAGTTACGTAATTTCAGACGAGGATTACGTAGTGGATATACCATCCTTCGGAGGGGATGTAAAGCAGGCGGACCCTTGTATATTAAATGTTAGGCAAGTAAAAGATCCCTACTCTTCTTATGGGAAGAGGTTCGGCAAAATTTCCAGCTCGTCTCCTGGCGTCGGTGATAGGCCCTGGTAGCGGAAATAGGCCGACGTTAAATAAATAGATTAAAAAAAAGCACCATTTTCCAAAATGGCGGCTCGAGCGCAACATATTAAGTTAAGGACTTTCAGTATATTTAATAGTAGACTCGAGTGAACATATTTATCCACTTTCAAAACTTTATCAGTTATTTTCCTCAAACATCAAAATTTGTTCCTATTTGACTGAGTTATTAATGAATTTGAACCATCAAAACCAACCAAAGTGCAATATTTTTTGTGGAGTTAGTCTACTGAGGATGCCGCATTAAAAACTTATTAATTGGTAATTTTCAATAATTTGGACAGAAACAAATTGACGAAATTCGCGAAATATTCTCCGCTTCACAACGCTGTTGATCCTAGAAAATACAATGTAAACGATAGTTGCAGAGAATTATTGCCTCACTGCAATGTAGAATATAACTATCTTGGTCGTAGAAGCAATAGAAATGTTAAAAATATAGACTACACAACCAATGAGAATTCGACTTCGGTGATTATACGAATCTGACAACCTGATGTTGCCATCAAGAATGTGCAGCATGTTGATAAGTTCTATACAGAATCGTTTCAAGGAAGTTATAAAAGCCAGATTTGATCATACTTGTTCAAATTTATTTTATACAAAATTAGATGTGTCTCATTCATTTTGTATGTCACCGGTAAAACGGCAAAACTTTTATTTTGGACGGTAAATATGAAATGAAACGTAAATATCTAAGAATTTCCTTTTCATTTTAACGGCAGAGAAAAATATACTGTTTATAAAAAATTATTGGACAGAAACTGCATATTGTGTAATAGTGTGTTCGCTTCCCTTAACCCACACAGCAGTCAATGGATTAAGGAGGCAAAAAACGAATATGGGGTGTGACTGGAAAACGAAAGTCGTAATCTTGCTTTTTATATGCAAAGCTGGGAAAACACTTCTGTGTTAACAAGCTGCATGAATTCCTGCGACAAAGAGAATGTTTATATTAGCAGAATAGAGTAACACAATAAAATTATTTTCAGATAAAGACGTTCTACAGAAATCGACTTACGTACGAGGGTACTAATTTAAGTGAGTAAAAAATATGCTAAAGTTTAATTAAAAAGCTGAACATACGAAGAAGTAGAATATGCCAGTATTAAAGCATTTTGAAATAAAATTAATCTATTAACAATGTTATCGATTACAAAAAATTACAAGAAGTGCAGTGGTCATAGTATGTATATTATGGTCTAAAATACCGATAAATATGAGCTTTAAGGTCAACAAATCCGTATAATGAAAACGCACTAGACGAGGGCAAAATTTTGTGAAACACATAAAATATTTGTAAACGTACACAATAGAGGCCAGGGACCCTATTCTTGGTTTTTGACGACAACAAGAACTGTTTATTTGCGAGTATTTCACCAAGCCTTCGCTTGTTTAAATTTCACCGCATTCCTCATCGATAGCCGCAGGTACAATTATTTTCTTTGCAATAGACACATACAATATAATATTATATATTCAGTTTTCTACAGCTACACTGATTGTTTTTACAACCTTCCTTATATTTACAAGATATATTACTTAGTAAATTTCTGGAAAAAGCATTACGTTCACTCATAACATCAGGCATTAAGCCATTCTCAGTTTTAAGCCACCCGAATTGAACGGATCTTTCACAGAACCTAACCATTTTTTGACTGGGAAATAGACTCTTAAACAGTGTTTTTCTATTATTCTCTATTCTATTCTCAGTAGGTAGAACTGCAGATAATTCTATTTTCATCATAATGTTTGTCAATTATTTTATTAATCTTAGGTTTGCAAAAATAAATTTTTTATGATGATTCGATGCTAGTTGAGTCATTATAACCAAAAGTCAATATCTTCACCAACTATTATAACTTGATTGTCTTCGGTTTTCAAATCAATTGCAGTTTTAATGATTATAGTACCGGCGTCTTCTCTGCATATTTTAACGTTAAACTCATTATCTATTAACTCTTTGCGCATAATTTTATAAAGCTATCCTTATTTTATTGTTAGAATTTTTGTTTGACTAACCGATGATATCATAATGTCACCACGCAAACATTTTTTTTCTAAACGACGAATGCGCTCGTTATTCTTAGTGCTATTCTGTTCATCGGAATACCCATTAAAAATAATACTACTCTAGTCTTGACTGATTATTGATCATACAGTGCGTGTAATTGCCCATTGGGCATGTACATACACGTAGCGCGAGAGATATGACAACACAGCAGAGCAAACTCGCCCGTCGGCGAAGCATCCCAGCTCTCAGTTATTTCATATCAGCCAGCTGGCACACGCGGTGTTGTAATTCTTACTCCCCATGCCTAGCCCGCCACTACACACACTGTATATTCATATATTATTATTATTACCATGCGTATGCTTAGTAAATTTCCTTTTCAAATTAATGAAGTTTCATTTTGTATTAAATTCCTGAAGTTATACGAGGCTTTCTATAGTGTATTTCATTTTGTTTCGATGAAAATTGGGTGAAAAGAGAAGGGTCAAGAAAATACATTTTTGAAAATTGTGAAAATGCACTTTCTTGAAAATGAAAAAATTAACTTTGTTTTGAAAAGTTTATTTAAATTTTTAAAGATTAAAAAAATGAACTCTATCCCCTAAAAGTACATAAAATAACGTACAATCGAAAAAAAAAGTGACGTATAATGCCTCAATTTTGACTTTTTTGGCTATTCTTGGTGTTTTCTATTTTTTTCCAAGATGGCGGATTGATCAATACATATCGGACAAGTCTACAGTGTGTCCCAGGATAGATGTAACAAGAGGTGTAATGGACCAAAAATTTTGGAATTTTGGAATGGTATTTGGGGATTGAGTCCTGCTTGTTGTAAAACTAAAGTATACCAACAATGACTTGATTTGGTGTTCTACAGGGTGTTTTATAAGCAAAGTTGTAAAAATTACCACTAATAAAGTACCTTTATTTTTCAAAATATGAAAAAATTCCACTAATAAAAGTTATTTAGAATTCAATTTTATACCTCTATACCTAATTTCAGGAATATAAAATTATTTTTTGAAACTTCCCATTTTTTGCGAATTAAGAGTTGAATTCATATTTAAAGTTGTGTAGGAGCAAATGTTAATCATCCACTGCTTTTCTCATAGCCTACTTTTAGCTTCTACATAACTTTAAATATCAATTAAAAAATAATAATTTCTATGCAGTTTTAATTGAATGGTTCAAAATAAAATCCTAATTTATTGAAAAAATGGGAAGTTTCAAAAAAATAATTTTATATTCCTGAAATTTGGTGTAGAGGTATAAAATTGCATTCTAAATAACTTTTCTTAGTAGAATTTTTTCATATTTTGAAAAATAAAGGTACTTTATTAGTGGTGATTTTTACAACTTTGCTTATAAAACGTAGAACACCAAATCAAGTTATTTTTGGTATACTTTAGTTTTACAACAAGCAGGACTCAATCCCCAAATACCACTCCAAAATTCCAAAATTTTTGGTCCATTACACCTCTTGTTACATCTATCCTGGGACACACTGTATATAGAGAAATTTATTTCAAATAAGCCATTATTTTTAAAATTCCCATTCGATTACTAGTACAAGATATATTAAGCAGATAAGTTGAAAATCCGCGAAAGCGCGTCAAAAATGTGTTAAAAATGTATTTTTAAAATTTGTTTTAACCGCTTTCCATGTCACCTCAGTGACCCTCTTAAGTCTAGTAGATCTAGATTTGTCTGAGAAAAGGAGACGGGGCCCTACAGTTTACGGTGGAATCCGAACCACTTCTTGGGGAAAATTTCCAATGAAAAATTTTTTCGCTATGTGGGGCTTGAGCCCACTTCGCTAGGTACACTCAGAATGCAAGATAGACGCGCTAACCCACTCAGCTACCATATAACTTTTGACGCACAAGGAATTTTTGGGCGCAAATATTTTTTTCGTACTCAGGAGGTCACAATACATAAGAATTGACAATAAAATTTCAGGTGGAATTCTGTCGCCGAAAGAAATTAAATTATATCAGTTCAATTGTACTAGTAGACCCATATAGATACATATACAGACATTTTTAAAAAACCATTTCTCCTGTTCTTGAGACCTCAAAATGCAAAGATCTGGTCTTAACTCAATTTAGATTTTGGACCAATTGCAGTAACCTAAGAAGGTTAAAATGAAAATCAGATTTTGGATGCCATCTTGCATCTGTCGTGGTTTCCCCAGAAAGCATTTTCGGATACCTCCCCAAAAATTTTGGTGTTATTCTCGGACATCCAGATATTCTCATGTATATTTAGATCGTGACAACTGAGATCTATCTAATTGGTTGTTTTTATTTATTGTGAGTAGTTATTGTTAATAAGTAGTTATTTTTAAATAGAGGGTGCGTCAAAGTTCTGAATTTGGTCGATTACGGCTGTATTTGAAATGGTGGAAAGATATTGTCTATAGATTATTCTCTTGGTTTTCAATTCTGAATAACCAGAAAATATGTACAATTATACAGGGTATTCCGTTTTCGTTGGCCGGGCATCAACTTCGTTATTTTAAATGGAACACCCTATATATTTTTTCTTTATCGAGTCACCCATCTAATTATATCCATAACTCTATTAAGGTGGTAGGTACTTAAAATGAACCATGTACGAAATAAAAGAGATTTTTTGACAAAAAGTGAGGTTTGCGGATAAGTTTTTGAGTACCTCTGATTTCATACATAAGAGAGTTTTCAAAATTCTGCTTATACTGTTATGTTGGGCATATTAAGGGCTAGTATGGTAGAAACGTTATTAACATTAATCTTATACAGAGTGCTGAAAAAATTTAGTTTATTTCTTCGCTAATAAAAAGGCCGTAATTAATTTTTTTCATATAGGACGTACTATATTGAGTTCTGTCATCTAATGAAGTGTTAAATTATCTTTCCATTGATATATCATAGTAGGTATTTATCTTTAGGGGTTGCATAGATATTATGGTTAATTTTCTGGATCAGATTAATTGTGTAGTAGTACAAGCAGTTTTCCATAATTAATTATTAGTCTTCTGAAATATTGAACTGAATTATTATTTTTTTACTTAGAATTGTTCGACAAAGAATTGAAATTGATACCAGCACGTATGTAATAAAGAATTTATTCATAATAAAAAAACAATTATTTTAACAAGTGTTCAAAATGTTCACCATTTCGATCGAGACACATCTGAATCCTCTTCCTATATGAATTACGCATTTGTTGCAGCATCTGTGTTGTAATGGATGCAAAGGCACATCTGATCCTATTTTTCATGTCATCAACAGTGGTGGGAGTGTCGCGATAAACTATATCCTTTACATTGCCCCATAAAAAAAGTCCATACCTGTCAGGTCGGGCGACCTTGCAGGACATGCTATTGCTGCACCACACCCTATCCACATATCAGGTATGGACTTTTTTTATGGGGCTATGTAAAGAATATAGTTTATCGCGACACTCCCACTACTGTTGACATGAAAAATAGGATCAGACGTGCCTTTGCATCCATTACTCCGCAGATGCTGCAAGAAATGCGTCATTCAGACGATTAACCTTAATATCTATGCAACTCCTAAAGATAAATACCTACTATGATATAACAATGGAAAAATAATTTAACACTTCATTAGATGACAGAACTGAAAATAGTACGTCCCATTTGAAAAAATTGAATTACGGGCTTTTTTATTAAAAAATAAACTCAGTTTTTTCAACACTCTGTATAAGATTAATATTAATAACGTTTCTACCCTACTAGCCCTTAATATGCCCAACATGGCAGTATAAGCAGAATTTTGAAAACTCTCTTGTGTATGAAATCAGAGGTACTCAAAAACTTATCCGCAAACCTCACTTTTTGTCAAAAAATCTCTTTTATTTCGTAAGCGGTTCATTTTAAATACCTACCACCTTAATAGAGTTATGAATATAATTAGATGGGTGACTCGATAAAGGAAAAAAATATAGGGCGTTCCATTTAAAATAACGAAGTTGATGCCCGGCCAACGAAAACGGAATACCCTGTATAATTGTACATATTTTCTGGTTATTGAGAATTGAAAATCAAGAAAATAATCTATAGACAATATCTTTCCACCATTTCAAATACAGCCGTAATCGACCAAATTCAGAACTTTGGCGCACCCTGTATACAACAAATAAAATTACTGCTTTCTTTTTTTTTTCTAATTATTTACAAATACATGTGAATAACCACTCTCTTCAAAACTAAAAATATACTGAAATAAAATTGCACTATTTTGAGAATAAAAGAAGAATTTAGAACTAAAACACAGATTAAATTGCAATCTAGTATAAGAGATTGCGTATAAAAAATTGTTTTGTGGTTTTATTTTCGTTTACATATTCACAAAGCAACGTAGCAAAGTTGCGTAATACCCTGTATCTCAATGAAGTGGGAATAATATATAGACATGTTTATGGTTCAAATAAGAAAAAAAGTTCTAATAAATATGAGCGTACGAATGCTACCTAAGGGAGAAATAAAATCCCAAAGGTCACATTTGTCTTTAGCGTTTTGTTTGGAACTTTGAAATCTGGTAAATAGCTATTGAAAAAAATACAACCTACACATAAGAACTAAACTTATTATTCTGTCTGGTTTTATTTGATATATCTATTATATTTCTTGTTGTAAACACGTATAGAATAAAAAATAATTTTGTGGGATATACATTTATTTGTTCCATTTTCAACCACATAATTCAGTCTACACAAATACAAAATTTAACACTTACATTGGTTAGATTGAAGAGTGAATATCAGATTTCAAAATAAACATTCAACTATATAACAAGCCCATCGCTTTATTCCTGCCATAAACCATGGATTAGAAAACAAACATTACTGTACAATAACATTCCCAGATATTAGTAAGAGTGTTGGCAAGGTTTAATACGATGGCATTCATTTTAGAGTCAAAAATCATCTTCTGATAATATACTTTAAGATCTTTCAATCTTACTGAAGTGGATGAGAATTATGAACGAGAGTAAGTAAAGAAGTCTGATAACTATACCGTCAAATCAGGCCAAGGAGATGTTATAGGACCATTACTATATGCTTTATTCAGCAGATGCCCCAACAACCGCCAACTCCATGACTGGAATATTCACCGATGACACGGTTATTCTTACCAGCCATTAAGATCTAATAATAGCCTATGACAATTTACCAATCAGCTACAAAATTGGCCGGAAAATTAGAAAATTCAATACATGAATGAATGACAATTCAATCCAAGTAGTGCCTAAATGTTGGTTGTGGCATTTTCTTAATTTTTCTCTATTTCTTATTGGGATGCTCTGCCACATATATTTTCTTCTAGAGGTTATTTTCCAGTAAAATACTGGTTAATTGTATTATTTTGTAGATTTCAGACATTGTTTAGAAGAAAATATATGGGGCAGAGCATCCCAATAAGAAATAGAGAAAAATGCAAGTAGCTTTCACTCTAAAAAGGTGAATGCTCACCAATACATATTAACAACATAAAGATGCGTCATCAATAATTCAAATCAAACTTACTGGAAAGAACATGTTATGAAGAACAGATTGATATATAATGGAAGAAACATACTGGGCAAATATGCTTATTACTAGAAAACAATATACTGCAAATGGAGGCCAATGAATCGCAAAAAATCGCAATTAAGAAGATACGCAGTTTAACAGGAAAATGAATACTCCATATAGCGGACCCAAAGAGCATTCAAAGGGACATTCTAGGTTATGTGTCGACACTGCTTGGAGACGTATATTTGGACACGACACATTTTAAAGGCACAGTTTCTATACATTGTATAGAACATGTGCCCAAAGTTGCGATGAAAATTTGTTCTATCTTGTTTCCAGTATGCGCCCAAAACTGTTTCTAAAATATGCCCCTGCAGAGCTAATATTTGCCTAAAATGTTTCTAATTGTTTGCAGTATACTGTAATACAACTGCTGTGTGCAGTCACATAATAGACACAAACAGATCGAAATTTTACCAAGAAACACTCTTTGGAGTCCGAAATAAGTAGAAACAGACTAAAAGCCATTTTAAATAATAGTATAGATATAGCACTGATACAGGAACCTTGGGTTTACAAGGGGCGTATCAGGGGACTACGGGTGGGACAAGGATGGGAAGTAATCAGCCCACCAGAGGACCACCCAAGAGCTTGCATCATTGCAAAGAAAAACATTAATCTGCTACCAATGTGGGGACTATGCACTAGGGACCTAATGGTAGCACGAACTAACGTCGAGATGGAAGGGTCAGTGAAGGAGCTAGCAATAGCTTCGGCATACCTTCCTTATGATCAACCAGGGCTACCTCCAACCCAGGAAGTTAAAGAACTGGTCCAGCAATGCGAAACAAACCATCTAGAGCTCATCCTATGTTGTGATGCCAACGCACACCACATTGTCTGGGGGAGCACAGGCAACAACACAAGGGGTGAGGCACTGCTAGAATTTATTATTAGTAATAAGCTAGAAGTAGTAAACCGCGGAAACGAACCGACTTTCGTCACAGCAACAAGACGAGAAGTAATTGACATTACCATTACCACGCAATGCGCGGGACGAGTGATAAGTGACTGGCATGTATCCCAGGAACCATCGCTATCGGACCACAGGTATGTATAGAAACTCCACGGGAAGAAGGGCAGATGAGCAGAAACCCAAGAACCTGCGATTGGGAACTCTTCAACGAGAACCTAGAGCAGGGGCTGAAGGACTGTCCATCAAGACCACAAACACCGGCGGAAGTAGAACTACTGAGCGACTTAATAACCTCAGCAGTAATAACAGCCTTCGAGCTAAGCTGCCCTCTGAAAGAGAGAAGAGCCAAGCGTGAAACCCCATGGTGGAATCGCGAGCTCTCCTCCAGACGGGCAGAGGTTCGAAGACTGTTCAACCAGGCCAAAAGGACTGGCAGATGGGATGACTATAAAGAAGCCCGTCTGAAATACGTCTACGCCATTAGAGACGCAAAAACCAAATCATGGAGGAAGCAATGCGAGGAGATATAAAATACTCCCGAAACTGCTAGACTCCAGAAAATCTTGCAGAGAGACAATCAGGGAAAGATAGGATCACTGCAAAGACAACAAGGGGAGTACACAAACACTGAGAAGGAGACCCTAGATTTACTACTAGAGACACACTTCCCAGGCAGTGTAACTACCCCACAAGACAGAAGCGGTCCACCCGAAGACATACCAATGAGAAGGGCGTCAAAGGAGGACTGGAAAATTGCGAACAAAATAATTAACAAAACAAGACTTATATGGGCAATCAATTCATTTGAACCATACAAGTCACCAGGGCTGGATGGAATATTTCCAGCTCTACTTCAACAGGGAGTGGAAATACTCGCAACACCCCTGTGCACACTATTCAGGGCCAGTCTGGCCCTGGGTTATGTGCCAACCGGCTGGCTGGTGGTATTCATACCAAAACCAGGGCGTGATACCTACGCCCAGGCCAAATCCTTCCGACCTATCAGTCTAACATCATTTCTTCTGAAAATCCTGGAGAAACTGGTTGATAGGCACATCAGGGACGATAAAATGAGTACAAAACCTCTACATCGAAACCAGTATGCCTACCAAACAGGAAAATCTTGTGAGTTAGCAATACATGAGCTTACTCAACAAATAGAAAGGGCCCTAGACAGTAAAAAAACTGCCATAGGAACCTTCTTAGACATAGAGGGTGCCTTCGACAATACCTCATTCGACTCACTAAGTGAGGCAGTGAAGAGGCGCGGAGTCGAAAAGTCAATAACAAGATGGATCGACTCAGCACTCAGAACCAGGAAAATTCAGTCCACGCTAGGATCCACAACAGAGGAGGTGTCCATGACCAGAGGATGCCCGCAGGGGGGGGGGGGGGTCTTATCTCCTCTCCTGTGGTGCCTGGTTGCGGACGAACTCCTATCTCGACTGGAACAGCGGGGAATATATGCGCAAGGTTATGCAGACGATATCGCCATCCTGGTAACAGGAAAATACGAGGGCGCTGCAGCGGAAAAGATGCAGCGAGCCCTCGTTATGGTAGACGAATGGTGTACCCAGGAGGTCTTTCCGTGAGTCCAAGGAAGACCACTGTGGTCGCCTTCACAAGAAAGAGGACACTCAACCTGGGTAGATTATATATCCGGGGAAACGAATTGCAGGTGAGCAATGAAGTCAAATACTTGGGACTGATTCTAGACACCAAATTAAACTTCAATGCTCATCTAGATAGAGTGACTACCAAAGCTACGCGGGCCTTATGGGCCAGCAGAAGAATGGTAGGTAAAAACTGGGGACTGCAACCAAGAATGGTGCACTGGCTGTACCAAAGGGTTGTAGTACCAATAATAACCTATGCCTCCCTGATCTGGTGGCATAAAGCCGGAAAAGGGGAGGCAATGAGAAAACTACGGAAAGTACAGAGACTAGCATGTCTAGGCATAACGGGAGCAATGTCAACAACGCCTACCGCAGCCATGGAGGCGCTACTTTGCCTGCCCCCACTACAATTAGTAGTGGAGAGTGAGGCACTGTTGGCAGCATACAGGCTGAAAATAAACGGACATGGGACCATTCCAAGAATAGGATACCACACCGAAATATTCCAACAAATAAGAAAAAATCGACTACTAGATATGCAGTCAGATAGAATCAGCACAAGCCACAACTTCACAAAGACCTTCAGGGTATACATACCCGATAGGGAAGAGGAAGGAACAAGGCAACTGCGAAGACATCCAAATGATACCATATGGTATACTGACGGATCGAAAACGTCAAGAAGTACTGGAGCAGGTGTTACGGGGGACCAACCAGGGACAGACATCAGTCTGAACCTGGGCAGTACCACAACTGTGTTCCAAGCAGAAGTCACAGCCATAGAAATCTGTGCACAAGAAATGATCCGGAGGTCATATACTGACAAAAGAATCCGCATCATCACTAACAGTCAAGCAGCTATCAAAGCTCTGAATGCAGTAGAGATACGTTCCAAAACGGTAAAAGACTGCCTTGAATCCCTGGCGAAACTGGCGGAACACAACAGTATACAACTGGAGTGGACGCGAGGACACCAGGGCAATGAAGGCAACGAAAAAGCAGATAAGCTGGCCAAAGAAGGCGCAAAAACAGCCTTGATGGGACCGGAGCCATCCTGCGGGATATCATACAATACCGCAAGAGGAATGGTAAAGGAACTATTGAGCCAGCAACATATCTTGTATTGGACTGGCGCGCCGGGGATGAGACAGTCACGTATGTTCATCACCGGCGGGCCATCCAAGACAAAGACTAACGAATTGCTAAAGCTGAGCAGAAAACAGCTGAGGTGTGCAGTGGGAATTCTAACAGGACACTGCACACTGAACAGACACCTAACCAACATAGGTGTGAAGGATAATCCAGAATGCAGGATGTGTGGTGAGGATGAAGAAACTCCTCATCACATACTATGTGAATGCCCAGCCTTGGTGGCTGGGAGGTTTTCATACTTCGGGGGACTAACCGTGACCCCGGAAGAAATAGCCAGAGCTCCCATTGACCGTATACTCTCCTTCTGGAGAGGAACGGGATTAATGGGATAACGAGACTATGGGGTACAATAAGCTTAAGCTTCAGTACGGCGGGCTTCGCACCGCAACCCATAAGGAAAAAAAAAAAAAAGCCGGCACAGTATACATCTTGTTGAATATATTGGATAAATAATAGACACAGTTAATTGTACGAATTTATCATATAAACTTACTGTCCCTAGTGGCACAAAATATTGGACCAACGTACAATCCACGTGGAGCCAATATATGAATATTGGTCCTATATGAATTGTGCGTTGTTCCAATATTTGTGTTACTAGGGTTGAGATACAAATAATATGTTTTCCTCTGTGAATAAGTAAAGAATATGGCCCAAAAATATAAAACAAAATTATTTTCTCTTTCAAGAATTATGATACTATGATACTCATAGGTGGGGCGGGGGTGTCCGCAGGGAGGGGTACTGGGTACTAATTAAACGAAGCAGGTTTCTATGCACAAGCATATGCAGATGATCTGGCTATCATGATAAGAGGCCGATTTG
This sequence comes from Rutpela maculata, assembly GCA_936432065.2. Taxonomy (NCBI): domain Eukaryota; kingdom Metazoa; phylum Arthropoda; class Insecta; order Coleoptera; family Cerambycidae; genus Rutpela; species Rutpela maculata. The sequence continues at coordinate 35,189,317 of OW386285.2, read as the reverse complement.
AAAAGACTATTGCAGGGCTCATGCAAAGGGCTCTCAACATAGTTCAGGAATGGTGCAACAGACACGGGCTCTCTGCCAACCCTGGCAAAACAGAGCTAATGCTGTTCACTAAAAGGAGAAAAGTAAGCGATTTCCCGCTTCCTTCTCTCATGGGCACACGTTTGTGTCTTTCCCGCACAGTGAGATATCTAGGGGTAACCTTGGATTTCAAACTGTCACGGAAGGACCACGTGGAAGTTCAAACGAGGAAAGCGTGCGCACTTCGGTCTTAAGTGGGGTATAAGTCCAAAGATTACTCTCTGGGCTTACACTGTTATGATAAAACCCCTCATTACATACGCGGCACTGGTGTGGTGGTGCTTCCTAGAGCGCTCCACAATCAGGGCTCGCCTATGCCAAGTTCAAAGACTAGCGTGTCTAGGTATAACAGGCGCAATCAGGATCAGTCCAACGATTGCGATGGAGGCCATTCTTGGACTCACCCCCTTGCACGTTGACGTGGAGCTTGAAGCTAGAAAAGCAGCAAACAGACTGGTCAAAAATGGAATGTGGAACATGACGGGCCAAGGGCTAGGGCACACAAAGTCTCTACCGGTAAGGGACCAGGTTATCGCTCAATCAGGTGATGACCGGTGTCTCCCCGTCTACTCTTTCACAATTCCGTGTACCATCGTGTTTCCCAGTCGAGACGTCTGGGAACGTGACAAAACACATCTCCTGAGTCCCCCCGGTGGTCTGGAATGGTACACAGACGGATCAAAGACTCAGGAGGGAATGGACGCAGGCATACACGGATGCAAACCACGGGCTCGTATATCGGTGCCACTTGGTAGGTACCCTAGTGTGTTTCAAGCAGAAGTGTATGCCATACTACGGTGCGCAAGCGAAAATCTCAGCAGAGGTTTCGTAGACAAACATATTTAAATATGCAGCGACAGCCAGGCGGCTCTGAGGTCCCTTGCGTCAAACAAGGTGACCTCTAGGCTGGTGCTTAACTGTCGTTAAATAAATGTTTATATGCCCCTTTAAAACATATTCAATTTTCAAAGCGATCGGAAGAGTAGAACGTATTCAAAACTGATAATCAAGCTCGTACTACGAGTGGCGCGGTTCATTACAACATTACCACGATCACTGGTGGCCATTACACCCCTACCGTTCAAATCAGTATCAACTTCAAGTGTGGTGCAGATATTTTCAAATTCTCTGACGTCAATTGTTGGGTCAAACAAAATCTAGTTTGAAAAGCTGAATATTTTGCAATGATGACGTCTGTAGTCAGCCTACGAAAGAACTGTAGTTTTCAAAGTCCACTACGAGGAGGTTACAGTGAGTCCCCTTGCCTCTCACTAGTCGGGGCGCTTGTTTATTGTAAGTCCCCTTGACTTTCACGAGTCGGGGTGATTGTTTATCGTAAGTCCTCTTGCCTCTCACTAGTCGAGGTGCTTGGTTATTGTGAGTCCTCTTGCCTCTCATGAGTCCGCGTGTTTGTTTATCGTGAGTCCCCTCACCTCTCACAATTCAAGGTGACTTTTTTGCGTGAGTCCTCTTGCCTCTCACGAGTCGGGGCGCCTGTTTATTGTGAGTCCCCTTGCGTCTTACTAGTCGAGGTGCTCATGAATTAGGTTACTCTATATTGATGAGACATCTCTTAGTCCTGATTGCTATCGTCCTTAATTACAGGAATAATATTGTTCTGAGTAAAAATGTCGCTGAGAATTTCAGGTGGCTTCAGAACTTTCGACAAATACCTTGAGTGGGACAGATAGTATACAATTGCAGCAACGTGTGAGCAGCAGCCAACAGCTCTGTTTCCGTTGGCGCAATTGTATACTGTTTGTCCCATGCAAGGTATTTGTCGAAAGTTCTGAAGCCAGCTGAAATTCTCAGCGATATTTTTACTCGGAATAATTATATTCCTGTAACTGAGGACTATAGCAACGAAGACTAAGAAATATATCACTAATATAGAGTCACCTGATTCGTGAAAAGCCAGAGGACTCACGCAAAAAAGTCATCCAGAATTATGAGAGGCAAGGGAACTCACAATAAACAAACTCCCCGACTCGTGAGAGGTAAGGAGACTCACGATAAACAAACACCCCATAATAAGTGGTCCAAAATCGTACTGTAATCTCCACCTAACCACCTTGGAAACTACAGTTCTTTGGTAGGCGGACTACAAACGTCATCATTGCAGAATGTTCAGATTTTAAAACTAAATTTTAATTGACTCAACAGTTGACGTCAGAGAATTTGAAAATTTCTGCACCACACATCTTGAAGTTTGATACTGATGTAAGCGGAAGATGTGTAATGGCTGCCAGTGACCGTGGTAAGATGTAGTAACGACCCGCGCCGCCCGCAGTACGCCCGTGATTATCAATTTTGAATACGTTCTACCCTCCCGATCGTTTTGAAAATTGTATATGTTTTAAAGGGACTTATAAACATTTATTTGAAAGGAAATGATGGTAGTGCCTCGAAAACAACACCTAAAAAAATATATTTTTTTAAATTTTTTCACCACTTCTTTCTGACAAATGGACTCAGTAATTTTTTTCTGCGTTTGTGCCATCAAAAGCCATAACATATATTTTTTTTTTCATGAAATGCGGTTTATCGACTCTTGAGAAAAAAAAAATTGCATTTTTTTACACCGATAACTCTCCTAAAAACGGTTTTCCAAAAATAATATTTTGGAAAATTTTATCTAACACTACTATCAGCTTGTGCCCAAAATCTCGATCAGATTGGTGCAGGGGCAGCATACCCATGCTTATCCAGCTATACTCTTTGTTTTAAATACTTAATTATTGATAATAAATTAATAAACAACTTAATATTGTCTAAATGTTGGTTGTGGCATTTCCTATTTCTTATTGGGATGCTCTGCCACATGTATTTTCTTCTAAACAATCTCTGAAATCTACAAGATAATACAAACAGCACACAAACATTATAATAAGTTTTGAGAAAGGAAACAGTTTCGTTTTCCGAAACGTCAGCAAAATACGTAATTTTTATATTTTTGTTCCGAGTTTTGTTCTTATTCATTATTTGGCAAAAAACACCCTCTAACTGATCCTTTGACGTAAAAGTCGCAGGCGTAGAGGTTTTTTTCCAGTAAAATACTGATTACTTGTATTATTTTGTAGATTTCAGACATTGTTTAGAAGAAAATACATGTGGCAGAGCATTCCAATAAGAAATAGAGAAAAATTAACAAACAACTTCATTGCAATTTTCAAAATACTATTTCTAATACATTTTTGATGTTGGAAAACACAAAAATTGATATATTTTAAGAATATTTGTGTATCAAATGGTAATGTAATGTAATGGTTCAATTTTAAAATTATTATTTTTAATTAGCCTATTTTTTTTACCATGGATATGTTCTTTTATTTTAAAAAAATATTTGTATGTATCTAAATGGAATCACGATTCCTAATTTGGAATGGTTTTCACCTAATATTTGCCTGTATTGGCACAGAGTTACATAACATACATAAATCAGACTCGAGTTTACACTATTTGAATAAGAATTTACATTAATTTTCTATATATACATATTCGACGCAATTTGCTCTTGTGTCTATATTGGTATAAATTGTTTCTACAATGTTACTCTTACGAAAAGAGTTACAGATTAGACACAATGCAGACACCAAATTCCAAAGTGTATCTAAAATGTGTCTGTTTAAGCATCTATGAGTAACCATTGTAACCAAAATATTTTATATAACTCGGGCATAATGTCCAGACATAATGTCCAAACATAATGTCCAGAATTACCCATAATTAGCTGTATATACACAGGCACACATACTGTGTAAGCACAAAACAGAAAAAATATGTTGAAAATTCAACAGAAAAGAAAAAATCTGTACCTAAAATGAAAACATATGGAAACATAAATATTCTTTTTGGTTAATTTCAGTAACAAGGTTCTATATATAACACTTAAACAATAATGGTCATTCAAAGTACTGTTGTCATGTCACGCCGATGTTTTTGAAATCGAAATTGTTCAGATTTATTTAAGGTTAATAATTTTAGCTCGGATATAAACATAAATATCAATGATACAGGAGCTAAAAAGCAAATATTACTATTTTAAATCTAAAACAGATTCACTATTACTGTTTGTCCCGCAGAGAATTCGACCAGAACCGACGAATCATATAAAATGTATTAAGGATTCGAAATTTACAAGTACAGTGGTTAACGGAAGGCTGCGATGTGGTAGAAGGTCTAAACGTAAAGGTTTCCAGTTATTCTCATCATAGGAACGAGAAACCGCTCATAATTAAATTATCATGTTTGCGCCGTTTGATTGTCTTAATCCTAATGCATAATATGTACGACTGCTGTAATTAATGGGCTGAAAACACACATCCCTTCGGGGCTTTCTTTGTCCTTATCTTCTAGGTATATATTTTCTGTTAACAATTTGCTTTTGTAAAGCCTTAGCTTTTCAAAAGCTCTACTTACGGCACAGGAATAATTAGTTTTAATTAAACAAAAAGTTTCGCTTCACGCTGACAAATTTATTTAATAAATTTTCGAATGAAATGAGAATGTACGTTGGTGTAATTAAACGTGAATGTTGAACAGATTCGTGTGTATCCAAGGGTGCTCTAGACATTTATTACGGCGGTGATCAGAGTTAAGCGACGCAGAGTTGTTTCCTCGACATGTTCTTCCCGTGTGATAGTTTTTAACTAGTGTAAAATTAGCAATAGTTAATTAAAACGATGTTACTGCTAAACAATGAATTGCAACTGAAACAGGCAAACGATTAATGTGTGATAGATACATCACAACCTACAATGCATGAAAAATAAAAATGAAGAAATTGAAATTCTCTTACCTAAAGAAAGTATTGACGTCCTCTTTATTTCTAAAATTTGGATTGATTCTGATGAAATTAGTAGTCTGTGCAACAAGAGTGGATGGTGGATATGATATCCATATCGCACGATAAAGAGTGCGATATGGATAATCCACTCGAGTTGTACAGTATATTTTTTCTACGACCACCTTAAAAAAAACTGCAAAATTGATTAAACATTAATATATTACACAAATACATACTGACAATTACTTTGACAGCATACGCACTAACTTGAATTTAAAACGAATAGTTGCCTATGTACTTAATACACGAACTGTGATTGGTCGGTTTCATATCATATCCATCCTAGATAGTATATGAAATATATGCGTTCAGTTAACTGGAACTGCCTACTTATCCATTCTACAGACTGTACAGAAAACAGCAAATCTACATAAGGGAGTAGAAAAAAATTATATACAACTAGATGGAAATTCGTAGGGGTACATGCAGAAAGGAATAGCGCCAAACACCTTAAAGAAAAATCAACGCAGCAGTTATATGGATCTATTTAATTGCTATTTCTGATCGATCCTTTCCAGGTCTTGTTCTTTAAGCTACGTTAGGCTGATGAAGAGCAATAATTCCGAAACACGTGTCCGTAGCTACTTCGTTGCTTCTTCTTTAGGGTATCTGGCGCTAATCCGTTTTTATATTTATTACTTTATCTATTTGTTTAACTCGCCAAGTTGAAATGCGCAGTGCGCACAGGGCTCTATGAGCCGCCTGTTGTGGTCGAGTTCCAAAATTGCGCCTAACAGACACGAAGGGACAAGCAGAGTACTGTACGTTCGGGTCATTTAATTGTTGTTCCTGATCTGTTCTTTCCAGATTCTGTTTTTTAAGCTGATGAGGAACAATGATTCCAAAACATGTGGCCGTAGCTGCCCCGCTGGTTCTCTCTTAGGGTATATGGCGTTATTCATTTTTTGCATAAATTATATACATTTTTGTGACTATATCGTAGCCCATTCTTACATGGTGAAAAACTCTTATTTTGATTAACAATTTTCTTAAGAAAACAGAAAATTAGATAAACGATTAGTAAACTTAAGCATATATAAGGCATTCGCCTATTATGCTATTGAAATTACACTAAGTAACAAAATTTATTATATTGCAAGTTAGTATGAAACGTCTAATTTAGATATTATCATGTTGTTATCTAAACTAGAGATAGAAATAATCTGTAGAAATGATATTACTTTCACATCCAGTGGAGGTAATGCAAAAAAAAATTTGAAAATTTTTATTGTTCAATTGTAGAATGTCATGAAACGTCGAGATTTTAAGTTTGGGAAAAAAATTCTGTCTGTCTGTAACTTTTTTGTGCGCACGTTCACTCTGGAACCGTTTAAGATATTGACTTAAAATTTGGTACACGTATGAATTTTAACGAGATCTGGAACTAGATTATATTTTGAACTTATTTTATTGAAGGGTTGGGGGATAAATTGGAGTAAATGGGGGTAAATCAAGCAATGAGAGTCAGTAAAATTGGTATTTACTACATACATATAAAAGAAGTTAAGGTGTCAAAAAATGTTTTGGCATCAGCCACCCCATTACTACCCCCACCCCATTATTAAAGGGGGTGAAAAAAATAAAATTGTAATTTAGCGTGTATACAAGATTCTAAGACCTCAAGATTTTTTTACTTCATTCACCCCCATTACCACCCTTCTATCGACATTGTCAATAAGAATAAGAACACTAACGCATCAGCTATTGATTAAATAATGATCAATTTTAATAATAATTTAATAAATAAAAATATCCTAAAACAGGTTTGTCAAGACACTGCTCAAAAAATTCTTGAACAACGAATCATAGTATGGTCAAATAAGCTATGTGTATGAATTGGTAACACAACGTACAATTTGATATGCGATGAGCACAGCCATTGCAATGACGCAAAGAGAAACTAGTTGCCTAGGACTGATTCCCACAGTTTATATGATGAAGCGACCTTTGGACCCGCCAAGTTAAAGTTTACTCGACTATATAGTGTTTGTCACAAGCAAACTGTTGAAACTAGGTATATAGCTTTTAGTTATATTTTGCATGGTAAGTATAGTTAGGGAGTTAGGGACACCCTTTTTTGAAAGATCTTCTTAAAATTAATTTCTTTTTTTTCTGTCATATTTAGGCTGTGTTTACAAAATCGATTCCCGCAGGCGCACCACAGGACAACGCTGGATAGGTCCTTTTTTGCTTCTGCCAAAGCCATGTGCCGTCAAATGGCCGGCAAGGAAATTTTTTTTAACAATTTCAAGTAATAAACTACTTCCAAAAAAAAATTGCCTTAAACATTCCTGTCAATTGACTTTATTTTCATTACATATTTATGTTAATGAGAGGAGCACGCCGCCGCACAATGGCACCGAATTATTTTTTTTTTCAAATCAGTTTGCAGGTCTTAAATACTTCAATACTTTTATATTATTTTTGATGAAAATTCAAATTTCTATGGAAAATTTTGAAAAATCAGGGACTATAATCGAAAAATGGTTTGACAGATCTATAGGCAATTAAAAAACGAAGATTAAAAAAAATCCGATTGCTTAAGTATTAAAACCTGCAGCCTGATTTGAAAAAAAAAAGGTCACTTTGGCGCCACTGTGCGGTGGTCTACAATGAAGGTAGCATTCTCCATCACACTGTAATATCAATAGAGAACACAGAAAACCTCAGCTTCAAATACGTATAGCACTGACACTTTTTTTTTAACATAACTGAAACGCTGCTGTCAAGCATTATCCCGTTAAGGAAGTGACAGGAGTTTGTTCTGTGGATAAGTTATATTAACATGGCGCTGGTTCCCATACTAGTACAACTCAACTTTCAAATTTGTTTCCAAAAACGTCGATCCAAAGATCAGTAACAACTGGATCACAACAGGCACATCATCTATAAAGACGATATCCCAAGTAGGGTTTGCAATTTACCGGACATTTCAATAACCGGTAAATCGGTAAATAAAAATATAAATAACCGGTTAACAGGTAAATAAAAATATAAATAACCGGTTAACCGGTATTCACCGGTAATTTTTAGAATGAATGATTAGAGTGGCGAAAACGGCAATCTTTTTTCCATGTACTTACAAAATTATCTAAATTTAACAAAAAACATTTTTATATACGTATAATTAATATAATGAACAAACAAAAGGTTTTTTCATCAAAAGGAGAAAATATAAATGAAATAAATTTAAATAAATAAATATTCTGTAACTGAATACTTAATCTAAAAATACAATAATTTTTAAAAATAACTCATTAAAAGGGTTAGTTTTTCAAAGCTTCATCTGTTAGTCGTCTGATATTTGTGCATATAATAAATACCACCAGCTGAAGATGCCCTTTCTCAATCGATAATGGTAGGTCGATAAGGTAATAAGAATTTGTAATAACATACTTCTACATATTTTCCACGGATATTTGCGCCAATGAAATATTCAATTTCCTGTCGCAAGATATTGTCAATGTCTCTCTTACTTGTATTTCTTAGGCTTGGTGTTTGTGTTTTACTTTTTATAATATTTTTTTTTATAGCGTTCGATCAAGGATGGTTTTATAATATTATTTATTATTAAAAGCGCTCAGTGTTGGGACAGTCACTCTGTATTTAGTGAATACTGTGTCACTGACATAAATAGAAACGTTGAATACGTGACATATTGTTCAAAATTTACCGAAATAACCGGTAAGAAATTAAAATAACCGGTAATTATCATCATGTGTTTTTTGTCGGGTTTACCGGTTAACCGGCTAACCGGCTAACCGGTATTGCAATCCCTAATCCCAAGGCATATGCTTTAATAAAAATCATTTATAATGCAAATGAAATATCATATCTATGAAGGCTATTACAAATCCTATAAAAAAAAGTGAAGAGCAAAAATCATATTTTGACATAATGGTTATAAACTTCGGAAACAAGTCCAGAACCATAAAAAATAATAGCCAGTTAAAAAAAAATGAGCCAATTATGCATCGTAACTTTGTAACGGAAATAAAAAATGAGACCGCCACAGATAAAGAAATGATCTCCAATAAATTCAACAACTTTTTTATTAATTCGCCAAATAGTTTCAAAGCAAAATGAAAATAACAATATTAATACCTTAACAAACATTTCATTATCTGTGTCTAATGACTTAATTTGTCTAGAACCTGCCACTTTTCCTGAAGTGATCGATGCGATAAATAACTTAAAACTAACTAATTCGATTGGTCCAGATGGTCATTGGATAAAAATAATCAAACAATGTACAAAACTACTTTAGTCTAGGAAATAGCGAGCAAATTCGACGATGAAAGGTTACCGTCTGCCAGCCGGTAATCTAAGAGACCATATCGGTACCAAAGTTTTTTCTCTCTGGGAGTTTTTGGTATGGTGTGGGGGGGGGGGGGGGTAGGGGGCACTTTTTTTATCGAATAATTATTGATATCTGTCCGCATAGGTAGTTGTTATATGTATTTCACATACCCAATTACGCTGGCAGACGAAACTACCGGTCGGAGCACGCAGTAACCGGAAATTGAAAACAAAATTTTAGTTACCGGATCAAATTTGGCGTAAAATGTTTGTTTTGACATGTACAGTACTGTACTGTAGTGGAAGACATTTCTGTCGGTCGGTTCTTGAGCAATTTGCCATCAAAGTGACGAAATACGGCCAATTTGATGGCAAATTGCTCAAAAAACGACTTACCGATGCTCCCATAAAAACGTTTTTTACAAATTTTATTTTAAACTATTAAATACACAAAAATTTCTTGTCCAGATCTTCATGTTTGAGTTTCTTGATATGAAAATAAAGACTGCTACCGGTAATTATTTGATGTGCTCTTATTCTTACAATAGATTATTCAAACCTCAAGGTCTAGACAAGAATGTTTTTGTGTTTTAATATATGCACTTTCAAGAAACTTCGACAATTTTGTGTGGACTATAGGTACTCATATTTTAAATTATGATATTGTGAATTGATTTATTATACTATTTCATTTTTATCAAAAGTGAGCACCCATATAAGGTGAATTTTGAGAGAAAAACTAATTTTTAAACGAAAGTTATTCTGATTGTATCCAATATCTACATGTGATTCGCGTTCACTTTCAAACAAAAATAAATTGTGTATTGTTTTGCATATCATGTTAATTAACTCACAATGTTACGATACCTCGGGCAAAAACATGAATTACTGATAACAACCCTCGTTAGCTCCTATGTTTATATCAAGGCCTAACTGCCTGTTTAAATTAAACATAATTAATTAGAAATGTATTTTGCTCGTCTTTGTTTATAAACGCAACCCACATACATATACATATTAGGAAGTTGCTCCAATATAAAATAGAAAGACTCGAGGATATGTTACCGTCAAAGGCAACATCAAAAATTTATTTAGTTTTCTCGATGTCGTCAACTATTTCGTTTCTGCTAAAACCGTTCGACAACATATGAAATTTGTCTGTACCTCACCATCCACGAAAATGTAAGTAGAGAGTAAACCAACCATCTGAACGTGCAATATGAAGAGTTCCATAAAAGTTTTATAAAAAAACATAGAGAGTTCGACTACTTATTATTATCATGAGAGTGAATATAGAATCGGAAATTTGATGAAAGTACTATGGTAGAAAATTGGAGAAAAATTTAATAATTGTGACATGGGCCTACCACAGAAATATTGAAAAACGATTCCAAATTGTTACCAGAGACATCCCACGCTACAATAAAGAAAATTTGAGAAAATTAAACCATCCCAGTGAATTAGAAAGTGATGACTACTGTTAAAATCCTTAGGAAACGATTTATTAAAATGTTCTAACTGGAGCATATTAAATAGATTCAACAAGATATTAACAAATGTCTTACCAAACCGAGTTTCCCACTCTATTGATAAGAAATTAAAGCTGGACTCAGACCTGAAAGATCGAGTATTGATCACATCAATACTTACTATAAGAATAATTTTTGAGTCTGTATATAGCAGACAATGCGACATATGCAGATTCCGCAGAAGATTATAAATATTATCCAACAGTTAGAGCAAAAAACGACCTACTTGTATTATGTTACACACAGAGCAGCTAAAAATGACAGCATAGCTATTAAGAAGGTCATGGATGCGACCTTTCGTCCTTACTATTTAATGTAGTATTCTAAAGTATTCTGAGAAGATTTAATCAACAAACAAGGAGATATCTGATGGATATTACAAACATCACTGACATACCTTGAATACGGAGACCTTTGTCTTCTATCACACACGTACCAGAATATAAAACAACAACTGGAACTTTTAATTAATGAAGCAGAGAAGTAGGACTATGTATTGATATTAAGAAGAAAAAGTCGAGGAGAATCATGAGACTTGACACCAAAACATTCAACATTCACAACACTTCTACCACGTCCAACAATTTACTACCTGGGCAGCATTATAACAAAGCCAGGAGAAACGAATATGGATATTTAAAAAAATCGTATTAAACAGGTCAATAGGTTCTTCGTCATGCTTTATCTGTCCACTTTGGAGAATATAAAGTGCGCATCTTCAACTCACTAGTACAAATACTGCTAGTGAGACCAGTACAGATTATTTTATAGTTGCTAGACCTGGATAATAAACCAACAAATAACATCGCTTACGAACGTTTATTAATAAATGCTTTAGGCTGATACCACTTGTCTTCTGGCCAGATACAATATCGTAACAAGACTTGTGGAACTAGACAGATCAATGTTAAATCTACTCCGAACTAAAGCTGAGGAAATGAAAGTGGTTAGGACACATCTTGATAAAAGATCCCGAAAATATTGAAAGGTAGGCACTAGACTGAAATTTCTAAGGTTCCCGTGGACATGGTAGACCAGCTAACACTTGGCACAGCACCAAAGGCAATGAAGCCAAATCAACGGGCAACATATGGATGGAAATAAAAACCATGATTAAAAATAGAAGAAATGGAGCGTTTTTACGGAGGTCCTATGTTTCGATTAGGAGTTCAGGATATAGAGAGAATATAAACCAATATGTAGATATTTCAATAAGAAAAAAATTACAATCAAATTCATACAAAATATCTGTGTTTTTAGAAATGTGGAGCATTCATTAACTGTCGTCTTTATCAGTTAGTGGTTCGGTTACTGGATCAGCAAGTCCCAAAAATGAGGCATTTTTTTCTTTATGCTCATTATTTTATTACAAATCTATTAGAACTGTATACGACGCATGGAAAAAGTGTACCGTAAACCGGGGTGACTTGACTAACAGTTTCGCATATTTGGCACTATAAACTCCAAACAAATATTTTTTTATCAAAACAAAAAAATGCATACATAACTTTAAGCACTAGGAAACACATTTCTATTGTATAAAAAATTCCATGATTCATCATGTCTCAAAAAAAAAAAAAATTGAAAGGTTGTTTTTCAAGTCACTATGGGGCGACTTGAAAAATGCAATAATTTCACTATATTTCTCAAGCCGGAACATTGCAGAGGTGACTTGAAAACAAAATATTGTTTTTAAAATTATTTTTAACCATTTGTTTGCATTAGAAAATTTACTAACTGGAAAAACGTGTTTTTATATGGAATTCCATATTTGCTCAGAAAAGTTTCATTCCCATTACGAATTTTTTTAAAGCAGCTTCTAGAGTGTTCATCATAATTCTTATATTTTCGGCTCCGTGGGCGCCGAATATAATTTTTTACCTAAAATAACATCGAAAAATAAAAAGCGACGCCACTGACAGGAATAAATTTAATTCAAAACTTTTAGGTTATAATCTTGTTCACAAATAAAGCGGGTTTAAGAAAAAAAATAAAACATGACAATTACTCTCATTCACATTGCTACACAACAAGAAGTATACGTGATTTAAAAAAAACCTTTTCTAACCTTACTTGCAAGTGTTTTTTGTGGCGGTAATTACCTGTTGATTGTTTGCCTATGGCCATAAACATTTATATTGAAGTATGTTTATTAGACCTAACACGTTTGGTAGTTCCGCTACTAACATGAAGATAATAGGAAATTCTGTCGTTGCTGCGTGAAAAATTTTCCAGGACCCCGCCTTTTCAAGTCACCCCGGTTTACGGTAATGATTCTAGATTATTTAAAAAATTAAATGAACAATGGCATCAGATGTTGCCAGGTACTCGAAAACCACTATAAGCTACATATTGTCTTCAGCATAAAGATAAGATTAAAAAACCGCTGCCCAAGGAATCACTACTTCCACATCCAGATTTTTTATCCAAGTCACTCACAACGAAAAAATTTTTGTATGTGGAAATAATTGTTTATGGAACTTTAATAATATAATATTTGAAATCCTCTACCCCAAAAACCCATAAAACGATACCCCACATCGGTAGCGGGGTGGGGGTGGTGATAGGGGGTGGTAGTGGGGTGGATGAAGTAAAAAACATTTTGAGGTTTCTGGTTCTTGTACACACACTAAATCACATTTTTTTTCATCCCCTTTAATAGTGGGGTGGGGGTGGTAATGGGGGTGGCTAATGCCAAAATTTTCTTGAGACCTTAGCTTCTCTTGTATACACTAAATACCAATTTTATGGACTCTTACCTGCTTGATTTACCTATTTCCCCCAAATTTACCCCACATTACCCCCCAACCCTTCGACGGAACAAGATAAAAATATAATATAGTTCTAGATCACGTTAAAGTACATATGTGTACCAAATTTCAAGTCAATATCTCAAACAGTTCCAAAGTAAACGTGCGCACAAGAAAAAGTTACAGACAGACCGACAGACAGAAATTTTTTTTCGCTCAAACTTAAAATCTCGACGTTTCGTGACATTCTAAGCCTATTTGAACAATAAAAATTTTTAAAAATTTTTTTGTCGTTACTATACTTCCACTGGATGTGGAAGTAAAATATCATGAAAGGATGGGAGAAATCGGAACAAGACATATTTTGACAGGACTGAGTAATAATATTAGACTAGAGGTGATAAAGTACTCTTTTACAAAATCTTGCTAATATATTTATAGCTGATTTTTAATGCTATATAGTACATTACCTAGGGGTTTTAACTTCGGAATAATGTCATATGAAACGTATTTCGTTAATTTTTGGAAACTTAATAGTAAATGCATCAAAGAAAAGTTTCTATATTATGCTAATTTGTAGGGGGTGGCAACTAGGAAAAAAATTAGAAACACTGAAGCAGGAAGATAATAAAATTTTAGAAAGAAAAGGCTCTATGCAACTTTTCAGAAAAATTTATAGTAAGTTATAATGACTTGAAAATTGGGATACAAATAAGAAAGCTACTAAATTGACGATGAATTTTATTTCTAATTTCTGTAGAGTTAATGCTTTCGGAGATCTGGAGGTATAAAGGTGGTGTCCGAACGTCTATAAGCCGAAGTTTAAATGTTAAATATCTCAGAAACTACGGCACGTACGTCAGAAGCGGTAAAAACTAAAATGAAAGACTATTAATTAGACTTTCAAATGACTTTTCTATTTCTATAGCATAAAAAACAAAGAAGTTATGACAGAAACAATGTACTTTTTCCAATTACTTTAATGAAAACGTCGCCATTTTGTTAATATAAGTAGTCAGCAATTAAAAAAATATATTCCCATATACTGTTTTTCGTTAATATATAGTATCAACTAGATGCTCAATTTTTTTCGTTCGCTTACAGCGCTTGCTTTAGGAAAAAAATGCATTTTAAACTGTAAAGGAATTTTAGAGAAAACGTAACATTTTTGTTTTTCTGCAAATATCTCAATAAATATTATAGGGCGGGAGCTAGGTGACTTTTTCGGCAGCTCATCGTTTTATGAACTTTGAGATATTTTTATGGTTTAATGGATGATAACGATTCATAATATCGACTTCTGGTGGGGCACCTCCTGTCAGGAGCGTCACGAACACTGTTTAAAAATCAGTAAAATCATGTCATCGTTACAAGGCTCATTTTTTTTTGTATGTACACATTTTATGTTTAGAATGAATAAAATAAGATCGCCAGAAAGTGTGGGCCGTCAGGAGGTGCAGCCAGAAAGGTAATAATGATACAATACATCTGAGGCACGGTACGGATTCAAGTTCGCCGAAAGAGTTAAATTCCTGTATATTTAAGAGCCTATGGTACTTTTGTTGACACTAAGAACTTTACGGGGAGGCTATTCTATTGTTGGAGGAGCTTATATTTACGTTTTAAAAAGGAGCCAGAACTTGTAACAATGAGCTTAGAGTTCTAAGATGAAATATGCGAAAAAAAATCCAATTTTCTTCAAAAATCGTAAACATTTTCTTTCTGGCTAGCCTTACTGACGGGAGTTTCTTTCTGGGAATTTTTTTCTGTGTTCAAAACATTTAAATAAACATGCTCAACCTTAAAAACGTTTGTAACGATGATGTTATATAACTCCGTTTTTTTTACCCCTTTGACCTTTCTGGTTGCGCCCCTGATGGCCCACACTTTCTGGCGATCTTATTTTATTCATTCTAAACATAAAATGTGTACACACAAAAAAAATTGGCTTTGTAACGATGATATAATTTCACTGATTTTTATATCTTGAACCATGGCCAACTCGACGGGCTGCCAGAAGTCTATTTTGTCGTTATTTAAGTTCGATAGAATTAATCAGCGCATAGAAAATGCTTGTAACGATGAGTGTCCGAAAAAGCCACTTAGCTCCCGCACCATTAGTTTTAGAGAAAATATAGTGGATATCAAAAATGAAGCTTATAAACTGAGAAAAGAAATTGTTTTTTTTCTTTATATATATTTTTGTAGGGTTCATAATTTCGGAGCTATTTAATTTTATAGATGGCATCCGACCGTTTTTGAAACTGCCACTTTCATAAAAATTGTAAGAAACAAAATTAAAGATAATTAATCAGTCTTTAAAATGATTTTTGTCTGTTTCTACATCACAAAAAATAAAGAAGTTATGGCCGATTCAATGTGCGTTTTCACATTTATTTTTAGCAGAATGTCGCCATTTTGTTATTGTAATTGCTCAGTAATTACTTTTTCTTTGAAAAATGCTGTTTTTCATTAATATACAGCTTCATCTAGATGCTTAATTTCTTGTCCGTTTAAAACATTTGTTAAAAAAATTTTCATCCTCCTTATTAGAGCCGTCATTTTGAGTTTTTTAATTTTGACTCAGATCAGGAATCAGCGATCCCAAAACGTAACTATCCTACGTTTCAAAAAGAAATTAGTAACACTTTTTTAAATATTGAATATTTAAACTCGGGGGTGGTTTTCACCATTCGAGGGCAAGTATGAGGACCATATAGAAACTGAAGACGATACCTTTTACTACAATAATAACTCATAAAGAAAAATTATCATTACATATGAAATTATTCCGAAATTTTACATATTTTTTACCTCTAGGTACTGTACTAATATAACTTTGTAAAACTACATATTATCAATATAAAATGTAAACATTTTCAGAACATTTGATTTCAAATATATCAAATATTAATTGCACAGTAGATAATATCAATATGAGAGAGAGAGAGCTACTAACAGACAGCGAGGGCTCAATGCATTTGATCCTAAATTAGTTGATTTTGGAACATTTGAAATAGTAAAAATGGAGTTACAGTTGGTCAGTAGGTTACATTTTATTGAACTATAACATTGTTTAGATATTAATAATACAAACTTCCTTAATTCAAGTTTAGTTTCCACTATTTCTACAGAAGGTTATATGGTGTGTAAAATGTGCGTTGATCAAGTGTCAATAGAAGCATTACACTACACGTTAACATCATTTTCAGGCCTCTCATCTTTCTGTGCGTGTTCATTTTAGTTCCAATTATATAAATTTCTTGTCAAGCGTATTACATTGTAATAGTAATACGCACAAGTACATTCTCACAAGTTACTTGCGGCGACGTTCCTCGTATTTCTCCTTTGCACACTTGAGATTGCCCTTTTACCAGTTATTCAGTATCGCAATTTATTGCGAGTAAATATCGCTCTTAAACGCTTACTACGGAAAGCAAACATGAAAATATCTCTAGTAAATAAAACTCAAGAGTACCAGGTAAAATTACTATAGATAAAGAATGTATGTTTTCATTAAATCAAGATATGTATTTAACGATGTTTTTCAAAATTTATTTTCTATTTTCTACTAGTGTTAATAATTTTACATAGCAAATCTACATTTTCTTATAGAAACAAAAATCTCAACATAAAAATTTTTATAGGATAACTGGTAACGAGCAACCCTGTAACTCATTAACAGAAGTCTGATATGGCATGAGATTTGATTCAGTTTATCCGCATGACCAAACTAATCTATTGCTGATGATGATTTCTTCGGTATCACAATTCTGCTTCATGAGCATTTATTTCTGGGGACACTAATATAATGTGATATATTTACTTAAAGCTCCTGATTGAACATGGAATGGCAAACTTGTATAAGAGCTGAATTATTGCCGAGAAAGATAGACAATAGCTATTTATGTAAACAGTTACGAAAGACTTTATTTTGTGTAATGAGTGGATTTTTACGGGACGAGCGAAGCGAGATCCCGCAAAATAACATGAGTTATACAAAACTGTCTTTCGGAACGTGTTACATACAAGATTTTTTCTAATTTTAAACGTGTAAAAACCTTTTAAACATAAATGAAATAGGTGTATTTAAAGATCTTAAAAATTAAGTAGTCTTTTTCATAGTTACCATTCTTGCTATTATTACACATTATAACTTTATGTCAAAAATTGACAAACGTTATTTAACCAAGTTAAAAGATTATTTGAAATCCTAATTTGACAGCATAAGGTAAGGTGTTAATGAAAAAGTTTTATCAGCATGTTTTGACGGAAAGAAGAATTTAAAAGCTTCCACTTTATGGACTTAGTATTCAATTTTGTATTGAATAAACATTGTTTCTTTTTGAGATTTGTTCCTTTTTCTTAATTTATGACATAACGAACTTTTCCGTACCAGTTAGGTAAAATTTAACTTTTCATAATTGGTTATGGAAAGTTGGATGTTTTGACACTTACATCATTTACGAAAAGTGTCATTTTATATGTCAAAATTTTATTAGAACTGGTCGAACAAAAAATAGTGTATGCAACTCACATTTAATGGCTATTAAGATACTCGCATTCATTATAATATGAGCCGTGGGCGAAAAATAATTCTCATGCTCGTGTCTTAATAGCCATCATTAAATGATTGTTGCATAATATACTAACTTATTAGCTTTGATATCGTTATGATGTATTTCAAATTTGGTAAATAAAAGAATGCTGAAATCAACTTATTGCACGCGCTGTCAATATGGTTTTCTCAAGTTAATTTTTTGTCAAATTGTAAACCTAAGAATTTATGATTGGTAGACTTTCTTATTGTACATTTTCTTATAATTAAGTTAAGAAAAGGTGGGACGCGTCTTATGTAGAATTGTATGTAAATTGTTTTATATGTGTTTAATACTAATCTGCTGTTTTTACACTAATATAAAAATCCAAGATTTTATTAGCTATACCTTGGTGTTATTGGACTTATGTTGCAGCTATACTAATGGCAACGTCATCGGCTTACATTGCCAATCGGATATGGATCGATACAACTAAAATATTGTTCTAGATCGTTTATAAACACAATAACCAATAAGGAAGACCCAGCACCCTGGGGAACGCCAATGTTTATATTTTGATACTCGGAATAGGTGCTGTTTGTTTTAACTAAAAATTTACTGTCACTTATAAATGAATTTACTCAGTTGTTTGTACTCCCGCGGAGGGCATCTATATATACAGTGTGTCCCAGGATAGATGTAACAAGAGGTGTAATGGACCAAAAATTTTGGAATTTTGGAATTGTGTTTGGGGATTGAGTCCTGCTTGTTGTAAAACTAAAGTACACCAAAAATGACTTGATTTGGTGTTCTACAGGGTGTTTTATAAGCAAAGTTGTAAAAATCACCACTAATAAAGTACCTTTATTTTTCAAAATATGAAAAAATTCCACTAAGAAAAGTTATTTAGAATTCAATTTCATATCTCTATACCAAATATCATGAATATAAAATTATTTTTTTGAAACTTCCCATTTTTTGCGAATTAAGAGTTGAATTCATATTTAAAGTTGTATAGAAGCAAATGTTAATCATCTCAAAAAGTAGGCTATTGGTAAATAAAACATTGAATATACGAGATGTAAGAAGGTATAATGTTAATCAAACTAATTGTAAAACAAGAAACAATTACTAACAGAAGATTAATGAGGTTTAAAAATTATAACAAGTAATAAATGTCAAAAACATAACAGATTCACAAACAAATTAATTATTGACCAATACAAAACAATGTTTACAATTTTTTTATTATTCGACGTAGCTACCACCCACATCCACACACATTTCGATCCTTCGCCTGAAGTCTTTAAAACTGTTTCGAATATGATCTAACGGTATGGAGTTTACGGCATTTGTAATTCTCTGCTTCAATACTGCTACATTGTTAGGAAGTGGTTCAGCATAAACCAACTGCTTGAGGCGACCCCATAAAAAGAAATCCAATATTGATAGGTCTGGGGATCTCGCCGACCACTTGATCGGTCCATTCCTGGCAATCCAATTTTCTCCAAAATTTAAATTCAACCACCTATTAATCATTTCTGTGGAGTGGTCAGGGCAACCATCATGTTGAAAATGAACTAAAGGCATATCTCTTAAAATATTTAAATGTTCCTCAGAAAATCTTTCAAGAAGCTGTAAATAAGTGTGCTGGTTCAACCTTCCCTCAATGAAATAAGGTCCAATAACTCCAACGTGATAAGAAACGGCACACCACACATTCACTTTTTTATAATATTGTCTACTACAATGAATTCTAAAATTTTGATTTTCAGAAGCCCAAAACCGACAATTCTGAGATGAAACAACACCATTGGTTGTGAATGTGGATTCATCTGAGAAAATATGAAATGATGAAAAAATCTCTCTTCCATGATTTTTTCTCTAATGGTCAAACAAAAATCCAACCTACGGGCGTCATCTCCCTCTTCAAGCGTATGTTTATAATTTGCTTTATATGCCCAAATTTTCTTTGCCTTGTAAATTTGGAGTTCAGACTTGCTAATATTAATAAGAGCTGATCTCTCTCTTAGTGGCATCCTAGGATTTTCTATAACAGAGGCATGAGCTATAATAGCCCCAACATTGTCTTCATCATATGCTTTTCATGTTAAGAACTCTACCAGTAGCCAGAAACTTTTTAATTATCCTCATAGCCTGAGTACGTGACAAAGCAGTGCTTGGAAATTTCAAATTAAATTGGTTTACCACTTTTCTTAGCGAGTTTTCACCGCCAATTCCGTAGCATTGCAAAATTTTCACGCACTATGGGTACCATTTTCACTTAATTTTTTATGCTTGGTTCGTTAATTTGAAACAGAAATTAAGGATAATATTCACGACGTTTAAGAGATATGTCAATAATAAATGATAAATGTGTATTGTGTATCCACTGCTTTTCTCATAGCCTACTTTTAGCTTCTACATAACTTTAAATATTAATTCACAAAATTTCTATGCAATTTTAATTGAATGGTTCAAAATAGAATACTAATTTATTGAAAAAATGGGAAGTTTCAAAAAAATAATTTTATATTCCTGAAATTTGGTATAGAGGTATAAAATTGTATTCTAAATAACTTTTCTTAGTGGAATTTTTTCATATTTTGAAAAATAAGGGTACTTTATTAGTGGCGATTTTTACAACTTTGCTTATAAAATACCCTGTAGAACACCAAATCAAGTCATTTTTGGTATACTTTAGTTTTACAACAAGCAGGACTCAATCCCCAAACACAATTCCAAAATTCCAAAATTTTTGGTCCATTACACCTCTTGTTACATCTATCCTGGGACACACTGTATATTACTTCCACATCCAGTGGAAGTATAGTAACGACAAAAAAAATTTTAAAAAGTTTTATTATTCAAATAGGCTTAAAATGTCATGAAACGTCGAGATTTTAAGTTTGAGCGAAAAAAAAAATTTCTATATGTCTGTCTGTAACTTTTTTTGGGCGCACGTTTACTCTGGAACCGTTTAAGATATTGACTTGAAATTCGGTACACGTAAGTTCCATAAACAATTATTTCCACATACAAAGTTTTTCCGATGTGAGTGACTTGGATAGAGAATCTGGATGTGGAAGTAGTGATTCCTTGGACAGCGGTTTTTTTTATTGTAAATTTCTGTTGTACTTGAATATCGTAGTTTGTCAATGAAATTGCTCCTAATTTCATTATTAGAGTATGGCATTATTAGAGTATGGCATTTAACTATACGAAATTTATGATAAAATTTATGATAAAAACTGTATAAGTTTGTATTCCTTAGAACAATAGGAAGTATCTGAAACTATTTTAAAGATTATACCATTATGATTTTTTAAATATTTATGATAAACCGAAAATAAACGCATATTTCCCTTTCACTCTGCAAAATTCTATCTTAAGTCAGAGAATCTTTCTTTGACCAATACTTACTTACTGGTGGAATCAGAAATACTCGGTTGGTAGATTTCTGACATTGTTTGGTTAACTGTTTATATTCAGCCCGTAGGGCATATTTTTCTCCAGGAAAGTATATATATATTGTAATAAACTTTTTAATAAAATAATTAAGATTCATAACAAGTTAGAGCTACAGCAGTTGTTTTGTGAAAAAATAGTATATCCTTTCTCTCGGAGTACATGCACTTGTTCGATATAAGTTTAAATATTATAAAGTTCAAACTTTCCTCGGTTTATATGTTAATTAAATTTAGTAACCAAGAAACTATGAAGTACATCAACTTCTACTCAGGTACGCCAAGAAAATTTCATGGTTGGTTATTAACCCTCCTGTAAATGTACTGTATAATAATGTGTAGATGGCGCTGGATTAGTTTTAAACAAGTTTTAATGCAGGCTATAAGCAATGAAGTAGAGTAGTAGAAAGGTTCACATTTCGCCAGCACAGTGCAGTTATAGAGATCGTATAATTTTATAAGTGCGAGAACTTCCAAGCATAGACTACGTCTTCATACGGTTAAAAGGTCCTGATATATTATATGATTGTCTACTAATTATCTGAATTTCGGTGTCTCAAATATGCTACTAATGAGTAATAGTATATTATTCGACGAGCGTTAATAACCCACGCAGATGAAGTTTACAGTGTAACTCAAGTGAGTTATTACCATTACCGCAAGTTGAATACTATACTTTATCTACGTTTATAACAATAAATATTAAATTGAAAAAATTTTGTTTAAATTACTCAGTTTGTTTATTAATAAAATTAACTGTAAAATTTAATGTTTGTACACACTTTTATATTTGTTTGTGATTTTTTGGGTAATAAATTATGTATTGTATCATTAGCTACTTGTTTTCATTCTGGTGGTGTACATATTAGTTCATCCTCGCTAACCGAATTCATCATTTTTGGCACAATTATTACTTATCTTGGTTTAAAAACGTCGGTCGAAACTATTCAAACATGATAAATCACCTTCCTCCCCTCAATAATAATGGACCGTTCTATGAAAAGAATTTCTCTCGGACATAGCCACTTCGTATTGCGCGCGTTACGTCAATTGGACAGGCTAGGATCTGTACCTAGTGATTTATAATAACTCACTCACTATAACTCACGCTATTTGTTTATGGATACTATTAATTATTCAAAAGCAGTTCATTAATTAGTTAATGTCCTACAAGTCTGTTATTTTACAATAACCACCCTATTTTGAGATACATTAAATGAAAAATAACGCCCTAGGGCATTATGAATATCTATAACGCCCTAGGGCATTATACAATTATAATACAACCCAAAACAAGCAAATTATGATGGCGTTATTGACAAACAAAATGCGTTGCTATGCAACGGCGGCGTTTACAAACAATTTTGATTTTTACTCTCTTTTAAATCAAATCGTTCTGAACATAATAGATGTCAAATTAATAAATCGTAAATGTCAAAAAAAAAAATCGAATTAAATAACAGACTTGCAGGACATTAAACGTTGAAGGCACCACGGGTGTTATAGGATAATGACGCCCTCGGTCGACGTACACTCCCTCGGGCCAAAGGCCCTCGGGATTGTACACTGCCGACCTTGGTGCGTTATTATCCTTATAACACCCTTGGTACCTTAATAACTATTATAACCTAATAAGAGTAGATAAACGTTTTTTCTCTTCGTTCGCGTTGAATGATCCATCTGCCAGTACCCAATTACTTTTGAAAAAATCGTGACGCATGCAAACAATAGTTATGTAACTAGAACGGAAGGATATTTTACTTATTGGTTATACTGTATACATTCAAAACACCCAAGACTCGTTTATGTATAGATTAAATAATATGTGCTCTATGTATACTGCTGAATCTACTGGAATAAGCAGAGCCTTAGATTGGGCCATGTGTAACTGTGATAATTTCGTAAACTTTTTAATTTTTTCTAATCCACCAAATCACATATATTCAAATTCAATTATTGTAGAAATTATAAAAAAGCGAGCCAGGTTAAAAGATCTCAATAAAAATGTTATATTCATTTGGGCTAAAGGACACTGATATAAGAGGGAATATTATAGCAGACAAATTAGACAAGTCTTCAAGTATTGACGGAGATCCTATCGATACTTTACCTTACTCTGACATAATACCAGTCTTGAAAACAAATATGTAACAACCATGGGAAGAGAAGTGGAGTGTTGCAATAACAATTATACCATAACATAACAATATATATATATATATATATATATATATATATATATATATATATATATATATATATATATATATAAGCCTCAATACGAAGCCCAAAACAGCATATTCTGCCGCTTACTCGAAGCCCACAACATACATACGAAGCCCGCCTTCGGGCTTCGTAAAAATAAGCGTGTATAAAACCTAGACTATGTTATTTTCAACAAATCCCGCCAATTGGCAAAATTTCGCCCGGGCATCAAATTGCACCTCCTTTCTCTCAAAACATACGCGATGTAGTTGAACGAATTGATGGCAGATGGCGCTACAGTTGTCGGTGTATAAGCGATATATACAGTGAATATATTTGACGCATTTTGCAATGCCCTATTTTATTCGATGCATTATACGAATCCCTAAATCTTGGCAACACTGTCCATCTGCTTGGTAAATATTATGCAGCCAACTAATGTGTTTGTATCTGTAATATTTTTGCTGTGGCAATGATAATTTGTGGCAATGATAATTAAATATTTTATGTTAATTGTGTTTATCTAATGGCTGGCTTAGAACTGGACTCGTAACTAAATAATATTTATATCTGCTATAAGATGACAAAAAAATTGTTGTTATTTAACAAAAAGTAATAATAATAATAATAATTATTATATTTATTTACCAAAAGAGCAGTATATAAAATACACACACAAAAAATATTTTACTTTTTTACTTCACTAAGATTATATCTTTCTTTTCCGTGAGTTCAGCAGCAAAAATCGTAATTATAAATATAATTAATTTGTGATTTTAAGTACACTTATACAGGGTATTAACTAAAATGTTGTAGATATTTCTAAGTAGATTCCTTGACAAAAATTAAGGAAAGTTTCTAGTATTAATCTTTCCAAAATTAGCCCTCCCTGGAAAGCCCCTTTTAAAGGGGAGACTCCAAATCTCCTCTACTTTTAATCTATATAATAATTTCAAACATTATTTTAATGCACGCTTTACAGAAGGGCGTAATTATCCAGGAAAAGCTAATTTTAAAAAAGTTCATATGAAAGATCCGACTTTATTTTTGTCAAGTAATCTAGTACTTACCTAATATATGGTAGATACATACTATTCCGTAGTGTGAAAATAATAGTATATTAAGTATCATCAGAACGGTAACGGACGTTTACCGGAGACCGGTATAACCCTCAAGGTTCGCGATGCTGTACTGTTTTTTGCACAATCGTATTATATTGCACTTCAATTAAAATAGTTTAATTTCTACTAAATGAACGAAAAGGCGCGTTTATATTTCGCGGCAAGTACAACTTGTCAAATATGATATTTGTATTTTGACATTTCGTTTATTTACTAGAAATTAAATTATTTTAATTGAAGTATAATTAAAAACGATCGTGCAGAAAATAATGTTATTTTTCTTTTAAATACATAGAAATGACCTAATTTTTTGTACTTATTTTTGTGAAATAACGGTAATATATATTATATTAATTTTACTTACAAGTAAGCAAATTACTTACCGATTTAGCAATCAGTAAATATAACCTGACGTCGTGGGAACATATATTGTAAATAAACAAATAAGCTCGATCGTACAAAAAATAGAATTTTTTGAAATCGGAAAAAACCTCAAAATTGTCATTGAAGTGTTAAAGACAGTCACTAAAGTAATCCGACATTGTACGATTTCTTGTAGTAGTTGGAGGAGGTGACAGGTAAACGTCAACATAAATTGTCCATTGCTTGTGACATAATTACATTACAAAAAATTATTGAGATTTGACATTTAAATAATTATGACATTTCTTAATGTCACTTAAAATTATTTAATAGAGTTGATTAACCTCAATTTCACAATTTCTGGGTTTCAAGAAAAACTTAGTTATGCACCTTGGCACTAAAGTTTCTTTTTATCATTTATGTGGTTTATTTAACTAAATTCTACATCGTGATAAAAAGTTTAACTTTCGTGCCTTGTTACATAAACAATTATTATCGTGTGTTTCCAAATAATTAATAAATTGTACCTACCTATTTTAGTTATTACTTTTTCCGTTCATCGTGTATTTGTAGCTTTGATAAATATATAAAAAATCGTTCATTAATAACCCCTATTAATAAATGATTTTCTATTAATATACGATTTTAGTTCAGGTAACTAAGGACATAATTGAAAACAATTAATATGACAATTAATGTCAACACTCTAATTGTCAAACGTATAAAACGAGTATGAAGCTTTTATAATTTATTAGTTATGTACATCGAAGACATATCATTAACTCCCCCAGAAGTGCTAAAAAGTGCAAATGTAGCATCTCTAAATTTACTTCCAGATAAAAACAGAAAACTTTACGAGAAAACTTACGCGGATTTAATTTCATGGTGCAAAAAGAGAAGCAGGTATAGCGCTATTCGGAATCGGTGCTATTGTCATATTTCTTCGATGTTACAAAAATAGGCCTAATGAATTTGTAATTGTATTCTTGATATTTTTTAAGTTCCATGTGTATTATCATAATTAAATAAATGAAGTAACACTTAGAATTCAATTTTGTGTCATAAAATAAAATTAGATTTTTTCCTATGTAATAATATACAATCAACGCGCAACGGAAATTTTTTATAACTTACTCATGTGTTAATCGGCGATTAATAATCTCGACAAATAATGCGCTCGCTAGCGCTCGCACGTTAAAATGTCTCAATTTATTAATCGCTCTCATTAACATACTTGTTTGTTAAATAACTATTATCTTATAGGTGTGTATTGTCTCTAGATATATGGTGGAGTGAGGTGAGAACAAATAGCAAAATAAAACATGTACTTATTTTATTTTTAAATTTTTAATTAATTTTATTTGAAAAGAAATTCTATTTGAAAGGAAATTGACAATATTTATTTTATATTTATTGCGGAAAGGAAAAGTGGTAGAAAACTTCATATTTATTATAGAAAGCCATTAAAAAAGTTTTCAGGGAAATTCATTCAAATCCAATCGATTTTCTAATAACTTACTTTTTTCGTCTAAGAGCACCCCACTATTAGTGGAGTGAAAATAAATTTTGAATGAAACTGTTTGGCTGCAGGAATTTTATTGTTTTAGTTTGTTTTATGTATAATAACAAGAGCTATGAGCAGGATTAAATCGGTCCATTGCTTCTTGTAATATTTTAACAATTTACCTATTTTTAAACACTGAAATTTGCTATTATTTTCATTAGTATCTCCGGTCCTAGTAATCGTATCGTAAAAATAAAAATAGCGAATTATTCGCAATAAAATCTTGAATAAGACTAGGCCTATGCAAAAACTAGATGATAGTTTGTTAATTATAGTCCAATCAATGAATGCCCAAAAGGGGATTGTAGAGAACATTTAGGAGGGGAGAATTTTCCTCTTCAGGGATGTGTTGGGGGTAGTTAGAAGGCAGAAATACTAAAAGTCCCTGCCCCTAGCCCAGCCGCTTCAGGGGTGGAGGGGGGTGTAAAGGTTCCTTTTTTCGATTCTTCGCTTATAACTCGGAAACGATGCGTCGTATGGGAAAAGGTAATCTATGCAAAATTAAACGTAATTAAATTTTCCACAAGAATGTTTATAATCATTTTCTTCCTATGTGTTATAGTTTACGAGATATTCGCCAGCGAAAATCTATAATTAATAAAAAAAAAAATCAATATGTACCTTGAATAATTCTATCATAGCGATTTACCGTGGTCTGCTAATAAATCACAGTCACAAAACAATATTTATTTTACCATACTGGACGTATTTACTAACGTAATATTTTGTTGAAATCTATACATTTCCTTAAATATACAGTGTGACTCACTTACAATGAAAATACCCTTATAACGTTTTCATTTGAATCAAATTTTACTCAAGTATAGAACAAATTAGGATATACTTATGACCAGAAAATCATTCACCTGCTATAAAGGGAAAGCCACCTGCGGTACCAAAATATGCTGAAAAAAATAAAACATTTTGAATGTTAGAAATTCTAAAAAATGCATCCGATCGGCGCCACAATTGTACATACACCAAAATTTGATTTGGTTATTGATGGAAGATATCTCATACATAAGCACATCTGGCAAAGGAGGTCCTCAGTTTCCACAATTTGTGACTACGTAAAATTCGTCGTTCGTAAGATTAAAAATCAATATGATTTTTAATATTTGTCCTCATATTTTGGTACCGCAGATGGCTTTGCCTTTATAGCAGGTGAATGATTTTCTAGTCATAAGTAGATCCTAATTTGTTCTATACATGAGTAAAATTTGATTCAAATCGGAAACAAAATGAAAAAGTTATAAGGGTATCTTTATTTTAAGTGAGTCACACTGTATATTTAAGGAAATGTCTAGATTTCGATAAAATATTACGTTAGTAAATACGTCCAGTGTTGTAAAATAAAGATTGTGTTGTGACTGTGATTTATTAGCAGACCACGGTAAACCGCTTTGATAGAAATATTAAAGGTACACAATTGATTTTTTTTTATTAATTATCGATTTTCGCTGGCAAATATCTCGTAAAATATAGTACATAGGAAGAAAATCAATATAAACATTCTTGTGGGAAATTTAATTAAGTTTAATTTTGCATAGATTACCTTTTTCCCTACGACGCACGCATCGTTTCCGAATTATAAGCGAAGAATCGAAAAAAGGAACCTTTCCACCCCCCCTCACCCCTGAAGCGGCGGAGCTAGGAGCGGGGACTTTTAGTATGTTTACCTCCTGACTACCCCCAACACATTCCTGAAGAGAAAACTTCTCCCCTTCAAAATGTTCTCTACAACTCTCATTGATTGGACTATTTGTAAAAAAATAAAAACCACCAAAAATTGCCTTTTTTTGATAATAATTTAATAAATATAACATAACAATGCATCAATTTTAACGAAAGTCCGTGGAACTAAGCCTTTTATTGAACTAAACCTGTGCTAAATTTTAGCGCAGAATATTTTTGAACAATACTCAAACATCTAAAAACCAATAATAATTTCGAAATTTTTATCGCTTATTGTTTAAGTGCAGTGACTCGTGTGGGGTAAATTTTTGTTCAGAATGTAGGTTTTTACATGTATTCTCCAACAGTGTTAAGAAAAAAGAATCCTTACCTAAACCGTTTTTTCTTGAAAATTATTTATTATTTTCAAGTTACAGTTGCAAACAAATTCAAATAACTCGGGATTTTTTATGAAACCAAAAGCGGGAAACGAATTATGAAAATAGCTGAAATATCTAACATTCAAAAAAAAAATTAATGATCTTGCATTTGGGGCCGAAAAACGTCATTTTTTGTGTTATACACTTATAAATAAACAAATCGATATTTTTTCTAGAAATTTGGACTGATTGTTTTTCGATGCTTATGTTTTTGTCTCTGCCGTTTGAAAATGGGTCAAAACTACAATTTTTAGAATTACATCGAATAAAGCGGCTTTGAGAGTATAACACACATAGTCATTTTTTTTTTACTTTCTTATTCATTTTTGTCGCGGAAGGGAAAACAAACTTAACCTGAACAGTAAGTAATTCTTATGTCTATGTACACAGTTTTGTAACTTTTAATTTTACTGATACAATAAAAAAATCGCAGTTAGGATTTGAACCAGAGACGTTGCATTATGGAAAAAAAGTGCTGGTGACGACCAGCACTTTTTTTCGCAAATCGCCAAATAGCTCTAAAGGTTATATTGTGGTTTTACAGATCATACTTCAGTAATAAGATAGTTCAGTGTGTAAGACGTTACACACTGAACTATCTTATTACTGAAGTATGATCTATAAAACCACAATATAACCTTTAGAGCTATTTGGCGATTTTCGGATCTCTAACATAATCGCTAAAAGTCCGACTATCGGGCCTCTATCTTTTTTAACAATTGTGCTTCTGGATTGTTCTCAACTAGGTGAGACTAATATTATTGAAAAATAACCAGTCCAAATTTTAAGAACATAATATCAATTTGCTTATTTATAAGCAACTGAGATGCAAACACTGACGTATCTCGGCCCCAAATGCAAGTAGATCATTATTTTTTTAAGAAATGTTTCATCTATTTTCATAATTCGTTACCTGTTCTTGGTTTGATAGAAAATCCACAGTTATCTGAATATGTTTATAACATATTATAAACATTTTGAAAATTATAAACAGATTTTAAAAAATGGTCTAAATGAAGATAATGCCGTTGTAAAATACATGTAGAAAACCTACATTTTGAAAAAAAATTCTACGAATCGATGCACTTAAACAATAAGCGATTAAAATTTCGAAATTTTTTTTTATTTGAATAAATGTTTTATGTTAAAATTTGGCACAAAGCTTTAGTTCAATAAAGTGCATAGTCCCTCCAACTTTCGTTAAAATGGATGCATTATTACGTTATATTTCTTAAATTGTCAAAAAGAGCAAATTTTGGTGGTTTCTATTTTCTTACAAATTAACAAATTGCCAGAAAGTTTTTTCATAGCCACTCGCTATTTTTATTTTTGCGATACGATTATTAGCATCGAAGATAATAAGGAAAAGAGCAGAAAATTTCAGCGTTGAAAAATAAATTGTTAAAATTGTTTACGCTGAACCGATTTAATTAAAAACTTCTCGGTGGCACTTATTATATCTATAACAAATTAAAATAATAAAATTGCTGCAGTCAGAGAATTCCTTATTCATCTATTTTGTTACTTAATTTGACTTCACTATATATGATTTAAAATGTTAACATATTTAAAAACTAAATTAAATAACTAAAAAAATCAGAACATGAAAAATTTATAACACTGCACATTACAGCAAATTGAGAAAGTATTAGTCTCATATTTAAAAGAACTAACTGTAAAAGGCCATTGTAGTGTCTGGCTCTGGCCTGGCCGACCAGATGTGGTCGACACTTTCTATCAATATCCCGCCAAATTTGTTTTAGATACCTACCTGATAAATGCGGCTGCCCCAAGTAGAAACACTGCATAAGATATTGACATAAATGGCTTTTACAGTGTTTTTACTTGGAACAGCCGAATGGTCAGTGCCACTTGTTTAAGAAATGTTAAAATCCACTATTAAAGCATTTAGAAATATTGTCATATAGATTAAATATCGTTTTTTACTTCCCTTGCTAACCGAAGGGAAGTAGGGTATTGTAATCGTAAAAATTACCCTCTGAGATTTATTCGGATTTTCGCGTTTCAGACTATGCAGAATACGGAAATTAAAGCCATTTAATTCCATCAGTCTGTCTGTCTGTCGGTCTGGTGTCTGTCTGTTGGCGCTATATATACAGCTATATGTATATGTTATGTGTACACATAACAATTATTGTAGTTTATAAGATATATATTGTGGGGAAAATATTACAAAACCATTTGACGCAGAAGAAAAATATTTGGTCGTTAGTTGACGCTACTGTCAACGAAGAATAGTGGACACCTGAAAAAATAATGAGGAAAAAAATGTGACGAAAGACAGTTATATTTTGCGTGTAGTTAACACAACTGTCAAGGTCACTCTAAGAAAATAATGAAAAAATGGATTGCGGACAATAATGTTTCGCATATAGTTAACACAACTGTCAAAGAAGAAAAATATGAAAAAAATATACAGGGTGGTCACCCAAAAATAATAATAAAAAATGAGACGGAGGACGATATTATTTCACATGCAGATATCACAATTGCCAAGTAAGAAAAATATGAAAATATACAAAAAAATAATGAAAGAAGATGTGGGGCGGAGATTTCGCATGTCAAAGAAGAAAAATATGAAAAATTTACAGAGTGGCCACTTTAAAAAGTAAGATACGACACAGGAAAATGATATTTGAAATGTAGTTGTCAGTCGCTATTACCAGGAAAAAAATCTGATATAGTTTTTATAAAAAAAAATATGCACGGTCGTCATCCAACAGAAAAATAATTCATAAATAAAGGATGTCAATCAAAGGGGGAAGAAAATACTTTAAATTTTAGTCCGTTCCAATATGGTAAAAAATTGACCGAGCAGTAATTTTTTTTTAAGGTTTAGTGTTTTTTTCCTGCTCACCAAAAGTAAAATTTCGGCGCTCGTTTTTCGCGATTAACTCAAAAAAACCGCTGCCCAAGGAGTCACTACTTCCACATCCAGATTTTCTAACCAAGTCTCACAACGAAAAAATTTTGTATGTGGGAATAATTGTTTATGGAACTTTGATAATATAATATTTGAAATCGTCTACCCCAAAAACCCATAAAACGAAATCCCATCGGTAGTGGGATGGCGGTGATGATAGGGGAATAGTAATAGGAGCGGATGAAGTAAAAAAATATTTTGAGATTCTTGGTTCTTGTACACACACTAAATTACAATTTTTTTTATCCTCTTTAATAATGGGGTGGGGGTGGTAATGCGGGTGGCTAATGAAAAAAAGTTTTTTGAGACCTTAGCTTCTCTTACGTATACCAAATACCAATTTTATGGACTCTTACCTGTTTGAATTACCTATTTATCCCCCATTTACCCCAATTTACCACCCATCCCTTCGACGGATGAGGATAAAATATAATTTATTTCCAGATCTCGTTAAAGTACATACATGTACCAAATTTTAAGTCAATATCTTAAACGGTTCCAGAGTAATCGTGCGCACAATAAAAAGTTACAGACGGACCGGACCGACAGACAGAAATGTTTTTTCGCTCAAACTTAAAATCTCGATGTTTCATGATATTCTAAGCTTATTTGAACAATACAAATTTTCAAAATTTTTTTTGTCGTTTTATGTAGAAGTAATTAAGGCTTGAGGAGAAAAACGTTGACCACAATGTTGAAAGATATTTTAATTCTCTACAATTTCTACAAGTTATGTTTGTTCTTTGTTCAAAAATTCGTTTATATGAAAATCGAATTTTGCGAAAATGTTTTCCTTTAAATTGCGTTCTAATAAAAAAGTTCATTTAAAGTTTTTTTTTTAGTTTTTTAAATGATTAATTAAATGGTATAGATGCCTACATTATTTTCCTTAAAAATAATTTATAACCTAAAAATCCAACCTTATTGTAAAAAAACATTTTATCCGTTTATAAGGAAACAAAATATTAGAAATTTTTGTTGAAAAATAAAGTTTATTCAATTATCTTTCAAATGGGACCAACCGATTTCATTTACCCTAATTACAGCGTCTTCTGTCAACACCACCTATAGACAAGGCCGACGCACAAAATCGATGAGTCATCAACACAAGACTGCAGTTTTGGTTGCTTCATAAAAATTTAAACAATTTATGTAGCAATATTAAATTTCTGCTATTTTTCTTATTATGGTCTTAGTCTTCATATCGCAAATAATAAAAAAACTAATTTTGAATAAAAATAGACATAAAAAAACTTTCAGATAATTTGTTACCTTGCAAAAAAAAGCATTATTAAAAATTGCCCTCTTTGTATAATTCGGTGAAATTATGCCATTTATTGCTTTATTTTTCAAGTTATGTTTAAAGACCTATCACTGTTTTTTTGATAAAATAGTAAAGTTAAAAACATCGTTCGTCTATTCAAATAATAAAGAAAATAAAAAAACCGCTGCCCAAGGAATCACTACTTCCACATCCAGATTTTCTATCCAAGTCACTCACAACGAAAAAATTTTGTATGTGGAAATAATTATTTATGGAACTTTAATAATATAATATTTGCCCAAAAACCCATAAAACAATACCCCTCATAGGTAGTGGGGTGGGGGTGGCGATAGGGGGTGGTAGTGGGGGGTGGATGAAGTAAAAAAATATTTTGAGGTTTCTGGTTCTTGTACACACACTAAATCACATTTTTTTTTCATCCCCTTTAATAATGGGGTGGGGGTGGTAATGGGGGGTGGCTAATGTCAAAATTTTTTTTGATACCTTAGCTTCTCTTATATATACTAAATACCAATTTTATGGACTCTTACCTGCTTGACTTACCTATTTACCACAAATTTACCCCAATTTACCCCAATTTACCCCCCAACCCTTCGACGGGACAAGATGAAAATATAATCTAGTTCTAGATCTCGTTAAAGTACATATGTGTACCAAATTTCAAGGCAATATCTCAAACGATTCCTGAGTAAACGTGCGCACAAAAAAAAGTTACAGACAGACCGATAGACAGACAGAAATTTTTTTTCGCTCAAACTTAAAATTTCGACGCTTCATGACACTCTAAGCCTATTTGAATAATAAAAATTTTTAAAAAATTTTTTGTCGTTACTATACTTCCACTGGATGTGGAAGTAATTGAAGATAATTGAATCATCTACAAACAATTTTTTCGTCATAATAATAGAACTATTAATTTTTTAGAAAGTACTGTCTTCAAAGAGGTGTAGCTTTACCATTGCCACCAGTTCTTTTGACATTAGTTGGACTATTCACGAAAACACCATGTGCTTTATAAGCACGATAACTGAAGGACCAAGAGTCCGATCGTATTTAAGAAAGTGCCACGTTGTTATTAAAAAAAGTCCAATCTGCAAATACAACAGTTAAGTCATCTTAAGCAAAAAATGCAAATATAAACTGTTGTAACTCTTGATAAGATTTGACAATAACAAAAATTCTGCAGAATGTAGCTAGAAGCTCTTCGCCAACCAAGCTGGCATCATCAGGAGACGATTAGAATTACAAATATAGCAATTATATCTAGAAAAATCAACTTATTTTCAACAAACTGCAGAATGTCATATAGAATGTTTAACAGTTATATATTAACTTCAGTATACTGGCGAACAATATTTCCATTCAGTTATTTCTTTTTGCTTTCTATTGACTTTGACTTTTATCATGCGGGTAGTTTGAATAGAAAAAAGAACATTTACATTAATTCTTCAACGTTTTATATAACATTGTTCTATTTTCAAACTTCTCAAACAGTCTAGTTCACAAGTTCAAACACGTGTTAATTCTTGATATAGCTCGTAAAAATATGAGTGAGGGCTCATTGAATTCGGAATGACGTCTAGAAAAATGTGCAAAAGTTTCAAACCCGCACATAAACAATTGCAAAAGTTATAAACAAATTAGGATTGAAAAAATAACGAGATTCGTTTTTTCCAAATAACTCGAAAACTATTAATATTTAAGAAATTTAAAAATAGATTCTTAAAGAGGAAGAAATTTCCAATAAAAAACTCCTGACACCCGGAACTCTATCTCTACTATTAATATAATTTTAATTTAATGTTGAAAATAGAGCTCCAGTGCTCTGAAACAAGTAAAAACATTTTTTTATATTATTAAATATAACAAGCTAAAAACTACATTTTGATATGCTTTTTATCCCTGTTGGGCTGATTCAGTACCTTTTTTTTTTCTTTTTGCATTGACTAAAGTAAAGGCTTACTACATTTTGAAATACAGAAAGGGCATCGGTTATATTGTGGCCATGCATCTTTGTAAATAACTCGTTTATTTTTAATTTTTCGAAAAACTCTATTTCAGGTTTTTTGTCCGAAAAGGTCCGTGCCTTATACCGGTTATAGAGATTGATCGACGGAATATTTAATTTTCGATTTTCATTAGGAAACTGTCGGGTATTTGTAGAATCTATCAAAAAATTCAGTTTTCCAGGATTTGTAGATTCGCTTTTGTTTTTTCAAATTCCCACAAACGTCACCTAATAGACTTAATCGAACCCTACAATCGCCATTTTTGATAATCAAAATCGGACCTTCGGTTCGGGAGTTATCAATATCTTTGGAAAATCATACTCGGCCTTGGAAAAAATACTTGCGGTCAACGGATTCGGGCCGCCAGCAATAGGCTTCATTTGTGGCCGTGTACCACCAAGTCTCATCGCAATCGATCGATATCCTGGACAGTTATCGTGCTTCATAGCCCGATTTCGAGAAAACCAGTTTTTTGCAAAAAAATTCAATTTTCATTTGTTTTTCGACATTGTCTCCCGTATACTTATCTGTAGATCGTTGCTAGCGGCACCATCTCTTTTTTGAAATATCTCGATCCGACTGCTCGTTACCGAGTTATTCAATTTTTCCCGAAAAACTTGAAACGTCTCTATCGGGTACTTCCGGTTTCCGAACGGAGCCGAGCTTCCAGCGTTAAGGTTTTTTAAAGGCCTCCTACTAACCACCCAAGTTTCATCGAAATCCGAAAACGGATTAGGGGGACTGAGCGTGACAGACAGACAGACCGACTGACCGACGGACGGAATTTTCTAAATTCGCTCTCGAGTCGATTCGGATTTCGATGGTCCGCTGGAAAAATGCAAAACCTATACTACATTTTTTTTCAAAAAATGAGCTTATTGTTAATTAACAAATTTTTTTAGAGTTTGCGTTTATATTTCATGTCGGATAATTGTTAAACAAAAGCCACTAAAACTATTTCGCTCCGTGGAGACCTTATGTCAACTATACTTTATGAGATTATGACATTGCGATGATTTTAATTGTTATGGTCTATTAGTTATTAATCATTTAAGCTAACAAAAAGCTAAGAAATGAAAAAGAGAGGTTGAAAATTTTTTTTATTAGTTTTAATTATTATTAGTGTTATTAAATTCAAAAATACTATAAGATTACATAAACTTTAAATTTTTAGTGCTATTTGTTTAAACAAATTTTATAGACAAATAGATAAATTACGTATTTTTGAAAAATATTTTTTTGCCATTTCATTTGTTATAAAATATTAGGCGATTTAAAATTTTTTTAACTGTTTGTAATCAATTTTTTCCTTTTTTCATTATATAAACAAATTATAAAAAAAAATGATTCTTAAAATTTATTATTTTTTGCAATTCTCTACAAGGGAAAAATTTTTTTGTTGTTAATTTATTTGTTTATTTATTAATAAACAATTTGTTATTAACAATCGCTGAACATGTTTATATTTTTTTTGATAGAAAAAAAAAACAAAAACAACCTTATACATAAACATGTAAAAAAAATTAATATTTAAAATTTAAAATTCTATAACAAAAAATATAAAAAAATTTTTTTGACATGTTTAATTATACGGTTGTTTTTGTTATTTTTTTCCATAAAAAAATATAAACGCATTCGGCGATTGTTAATAACAAATTGTTTATTAAATAAACAAATGAATTAACAATAAATACAAATTTCCCACCTTGGAGAGAACTGCAAATAATAAATTTTAAGAATAAATTTTTTTCTTAATAATTTGTTTAAATAATGAAAAAAAGAAAAAATTGATTATAAACAGTTAAAAAATTGTTTTAAGAATTTTTTTAAATCATAATATTTTATAACAAAAAATTGCAAAAAAATTTTTTCCAAAAATGCGTAATTTATCTGTTTGTTTATAAAATTTGTTTAAACAAATAGCACTAAAAATTTAAAGTTTATGTAATCTTGTAGTATTTTTGAATATAAAAACAGTATTAATAATTAAAATTAATAAAAAAAAAATTTCAACTCAACTCATTTCCATTTTTTAGTTTTTTGTTAACTTGAATAATTAATAACTAATAGACTATAACAATTAAAAACATCGCAGTGTCATAATCTCATAAAGTATAGTTGACATAAGGTGTTCATGAAGCGAAATAATAATAAATTTAGTGGCTTTTGTTTAACCATTATCCGACTTGAAATATAAACGCAAACTATAAAAAAATTTGCTAATTGACAATAGGCCTATTTTATGAAAAACGGGGATCCAACGGGATATTGTTCCTTTAAGTGTCTAAATAATACCATAATTTTTTTAAATTTTTAAATTAACATTTAATAACATAAAAAAATGTTTTTACTTGCCACGGTTGGTTTCAGAGCATCACAACGGCTTTGCGTTCGCCGCGCGGAGCCTTATTTTCAACATCAAATTAAAATTATGAATAATAGAGATAGAGTTCCGGGAGACAAGAGTTCTTTTTCTGAATTTCTTAAATATTAATAGTATTCGAGTTATTTGCAAAAAACGAAACTCGTTATTTTTTCAATTTCAATTTGTTTATAACTTTTGCAATGGTTTATGTGCGGGTTTGAAACTTTTTCACATTTTTCTAGACGTCATTCCAAATCCAATGAGCCCTCACTCATATTTATACGAGCTTTATCAAGAATTAACACGTGTATGAACTTGTGTCTTGTCTAAAAGAACAAGTACATAAAATTAATTTAATAATCATCTTAAAATGAAAAATGTTTATAAACAAACATAGGCAGGGTGTGGGCTTCAAGTAGGCGAGGAATATGCTACTTTGGGCTTCATTTTGAGGCTTCATATTTGTACAAAAAACCTATTTTAGTCAAACGTCAAGAATGGAATGAATACCTTGTATATTTTGCATTAGAATAAATATATCAATGGAAATAGTTTTAACATGCATATCCTAAACATAATTATTTATATTAGGGCGGCCCCTTTGGTGCCATGCGGCCGTGACCTACAACAATGCAATTATATTATTAGCACATCGACTACGCAATTATATTGTCGCACACAGTTATATCATGTAGTTAAAGAATTACAAGAGAAGTGGCAACTATGTACGGCTTCGTGTAATCTGAAACATGTATACATTTTATACAACGGGCTTCGTAATGTCACATAATTATAAAAGGCTTCGTATGACATGTCGTGTTGTTTTCAATCTGTATGTCCAAAAAAGTTACTGCTCGCGTTATTACTCCCACTTAAAACATTATTAACAGTTGTACACACTATTTAAATTACAAATAAGGCTGGGCTTCTGGTACCCTGTAATGTGTATATATATATATATTGTAAAATTAACGACAAATTACCTTTGATGACATCAATCACTGGACTTTTCAGTTCCATCATAATCCACGTGCAACCACCTTACTAATGCAAGAACTAATCAAAAACAATATTCCGGTACCACAATGTAGCACATCCTTATCGTCAGGAATGATCGTTTTATAATTTTCTAAAACATACTGAACGTAAAATTTGATCAGGTAATTTTAGTTTAGCTGTTGTCTCTTAATGTGGACATCTTTTGTGGGTTAACCCATTTACCGTTGCCTACCTTGTTTTGTTTAGCAAAAACAGTCGCTTCGAACGGCACCTTGGCGTGAAGTGTGTGTCCCTGTTTTTTTTTTTTGGTCTTGTGTTAGATAGGGTACAATAATAAATTTTCGTGGCTGGATGGGCGCAGTCCAAAGCCAACTAATTGGAAAAAAATATTTTACTGGAAGAATAGACAGATTCCAGCACCAGTCGCAGAGAAGTGCTGGAAGTATATCAGCCTAATAAAGATATTTTACGGATGTGTTGCGTACACTATTTCTTCTGCAACCTTCAATTACTCTAAAATAATAAACTATCTCTGAAGAAGTACTCGACGTACTAGTATTCAAACATTTTGCTGCTTATGGAAACTACTTCAGAGGCAGCTTCATACCAAAGGTTCTCAGGACCCAGGAATAAAAACTGTATTAGTTCATCTTTTAACATTTATTTATTAGTATTAATCGTACAAATATTGTAACTGGTTATGTTCAATGAAAATAATTTTTTCTACGATTGTGTTGAAAGTCAAATTTTCTAACTTCAAAATGACTGCGGAAAGTGCCACTTTGCCGCACGCCATGCGGCAAGAATTTTTTGTACAATTTTGTTGAAATTTAAATTTTCTAACTTCAAAATGAGTGCAGAAAATGTCTCTTTGCCACACGTGCCGCAAAGAATTTGCCACACGCCTCGATTACATCTTCACAAATTTAAAATTTTGAAAGACTTTAAGGGAAATAACTCCACAACCGTAGAAAAAATAGCATGTAGCACACATGTGGCAAGCCTCATTGCAAAATTTGTATGCTAGGAACACTCGCTGCGCTCGTGTTCCTACTTTTATACATCGTTTTGCAATGAAGCCCTTGCCACACTCGCATTACAATGTACTATATTTGATCCGAAAATATCTATTTTCTGGACTTATTTACGTAAAATGATGTAATCAGTACAACAATCACCTAATGAAAGTTTTGAAGCTTAAACGCTGACGACATAGCCATCATACTAAGCGAAAAGTTCAACAATATAATCATGGATAGAAAAGGCTCTGAATATGGTCAAAATATGGACCGATGAGGAAAGGGGAGAGTAAGCTTTTTTCCATTTACAACAAAGATGAAGGGATAGTCCTCCAGGATATCAAGGCGCACGACTGTAGGTGTGGGGAGAAGTAAGATACCTTGCAGTTATTAAAGACTCCAAACATATTTAGACATGATTATATATAGATTGTGTAGCGTGCTACTTTTAACTAACCCGTGGAAATTTATTAAATCATCACTTTGTACCAGAAAATGTACTTGTTCTTCTACCAGTTTAGTATTAAAATTATAGAAATTGCCCAATGCCGGTCCTGTGGTCTGACGTTAAATTTAATTAAGTCTTACCCCGACGTAAATAAGATCTCGCGAATCTTTCCTTCCATATAAGGTATTGCCGTTGAGTGAAGAATTTTGATTGGTGATTGTGAACGATGATACTATGCCCTTACACCCTCTCCTCGGGGGCCTTATAAATACGAGATTTCGGGAGAACCTTTTTGATCTTGGAGTATAATTTATTTATTTACAATATAACTCCTGACATATTACAAAATGGTCTAACCAAATACACTGATGACTCAAGGTTGGAAACAGGAGCTGGAGCAAGAAAACATGGAGGAAGGCCAACGGCAGGTATGGCAAGTGTAAGTCTCTTCTCTCTTGGACAACACTCCACTGTACTCCAGACAAAAACTCTGGCTATACTTGAATGTGTGCGCGAGACGTTAATCGACATACGTTAACCAGTAGATCTCCATTGCATCAGGCGGCACTAAAGTCATTAGCCTCTAATACAGTGTCATCTTGACTGGTATGGAACTGTCTCTGGGTA
Organism: Rutpela maculata; assembly: GCA_936432065.2. NCBI lineage: Eukaryota > Metazoa > Arthropoda > Insecta > Coleoptera > Cerambycidae > Rutpela > Rutpela maculata. The sequence goes on along the minus strand of OW386285.2, from coordinate 35,148,747 downwards.
AGCGGAACAGACTTAAATTACTCCGTGTGCAGGGACATTCCAAAAGAGATGGCAATGAAGAAGCTGATAAATTTGCAAGACAATGAGAAGCGAACACATTCTATGGCCCAGAACCTGTGCTGGAAATTACCGAAGGCTTGGTCAGAGAAGCCAAGACCAAATACAAAAATAACTGGAAGAACATTTTGGACATCCATAACGGAAAATACTTATCAAAGAACCATACACAAAACAAACTGAAGAATTGCCCACAATGAACAGAGTGCAGTTGAAAATTATAGCAGGATTTTTAACAGAATACTACAAGAAGCATCTGCAGTTTTCCACGCTATGTGACTTAGACTGCAGATTGTTCAGACGGGAACCAGAAACCATGGACATTATAATCAAATATGAGGAGGCATTAACCCACATGAGATATAATACGGGCATATATAGAAACCATCTATACTCGTCCAGTCTCAAATCTGTATCACCTCATCAGTGGCAGCGAGGTACTAAAATGGATAGAATGAATGAGGGCAGCAAGAGCACATTAAGCCCATCGGTGTTGTTTAAAGATGTCAGTATGTACCAAAGTAATTTAGTTTTATATGTGTGATTGAATTGACCCTGATTAAATTTAAATCATTTAATAATTGTATAAAATTATCTGGATATATGTATATTGTTATAAAAGTATTTATCTGGAAGTTGAACCTGAAGTTACTATCCTAACCAAGTTTTTAACAGATTTCACAATAGGACGGGATTCTTCATTTATCACTATTTTTATTACACCTTCTTGTCTAATACATTTTTTTTTACCACAGTATTAGACATTTTTTAAAATTAAATGTGAAATTTTGACTAGTGTGATAATTTATAAATATTATGTTATTAATTTTATTTTAAACTGCAGTAGTGTTATCTAATTTAAAGTTATAGCACCAATGACAAAAGTGCAGGCGATGATTATGATGGTGATGATGACGAAAATTTGCTACCGATACTAGAGTGAAATTACTTAGAGAAGATAACATCGTCATAGAATACGCAGAGATCGATATCGTTACCACGTGCTCGTTACCTACGTAACGATGCTATTTTTACAGCTGCATGGGCGTTAAGACTGCCTACTACCACTGATTAATATTTAAATAAAAAATGGATGGCACGGGGCACTGATATTATGCCAACTTTTATACGCGATGTGCGACTTGATGTTATCTTCTCTAAGTAATTTCACTCTAACAATTTGTTGCATGCTACTACAAATATGAATTAATAAATTAACTGATAATTGATTAAAATCACAATATTTGAAATATGTAGTCACTAATTTATTATTAATAGTATCAATAGACTTATAGTAATTCAAAAGAACCAATTTAGTGACTAGCCATATGTCCCCCAGCAGTCCGGCTCAAATCGTTTATTCTTGACAATTAGGTACCTAATTGTTATTTATTTAAAATATGATTTTCATTAGTATCGAATACTACCCAACTCTGAGTGCAAGAGGTGTGAAGAAATACATATTAGTTCTCACTCCTCCCTGGTCATTAATTACACTGGAGTTAGGCATTACAAAAAAAAATCGTTAATTTTTCTTGTGATATTCTTAATCAATTCCATTATCACATAATGTTATATTAAAACCATGTTCATACCCTTATATTAAAAATTTGTGAAATGAGGATTCCTATGATTTTACAGGTTTTATTTATTCTTATGAATTTTAAGGCAATTCTCAATGTTTGTCTGGTGATAATCAAAATATGTTTGATAACGACATTATTTTCGGGGATAATATAACTAGTGTTATGATTATCATCGGTGATAGCCCGAGGTAAAACCGATGAAAATTGACCGAGTGCGAAGCACGAGTTCAATTTTCTATAGGTTTTAACGAGTGGTTACACTGATTATTAATCATAACACGTGTTATATTTGGTGAGAGAATATAATGAAACCAATGAAATTAATCAAAAATGTACCATGTGACACGTGAATTATATTCTCAGTAAAAGATAATACAATATTTTTCTCTGTTTCTTACTGGGATGCTCTACCACATGTATTTTCTTCTAAACAATGTCGTGAAATCTACAAAACAATACAATTAACCAGTATTTTACTGGAAAATAACCTCTACGCCTGTGACTTTTACGTCAAAGGATCGGTTAGAGGGTGGTTTTTGACAAATAATGAATAAGAAAAATATAAAAATTACGTATTTTCCTTTCTCAAAGCGTATTATAAATGTTTGTGCCACAACCAACATTTAGACAATATTTACATAATACAATAATTGTTATAACTTGATGAATACCATTTTTTACTTATAATAATAATAATTGTTTTTGCATCCATTAGCCAATTAAGTATCATTTTTCATTATACAGACAATAATTGGTGTTATTATGCATGAGACGCAGACGGTTCTTTCCAATATTTGTCGTTTAGACAACAGATAATTTCGATTTTTCGTGCATGATTTTCGAACAAATTTCTACGCCAATAACTGCCTTCTTAAATGAAACGGATGTAGCAGAAAGGGTCTTTATAAATTCGCTGACCGTTATAACTATAGAACAACTTATGTAAAAAGGATTACCATCTGGAAATTATAAATTCTACCAAGTTGCTTATTATTTCCATAAATTTATCGGTCGGTGGTTTTGAATTAACTTACAAGTTACTAACGCCTGTAAAACTACAAGACTACAATAACAAAATATCAGCCATGCTATTTTGTTTCAAACTTCCCTCGGCCTAGTTTATAAAATTAACGCACCCTCTTTCTTAAATACAACAAAGCCCTTCGTTTATTTTATTCAAAGTTTTCCTCTCATTCTTAAGGCACATAACATTAACTTGGAATTTGTATTAAAAAGAATCTACTCGTACTCACGGTCTACCACTTTTTTCTTCGCTTCCACTTTCATAAAGAAATAAATCTGATCATATTAGATATTTTCATGCAATAAATAAAGATCGCGATAAAATTGTTCTTTCTGGCTAATTTCTTAATTTGATTTTTCCTAAATGAAAATATTTTAATATCCGCATTATTCCACTATTCCTTTTGCGATTACTGGATGCAGTCCGTTTTAAATAATGTGCAGTTTATGAAGAGCTTTTTTTTATTTTCAAAACGATATCAGTAAAATGACTATTAGTTATTTCATAAATTTAGATTACATAATCCATAACTGTAATGAATCTAACAAAAATACACTAATACTTCTTTTTAATTTATTTATGGAGTCAATACTTGAATATGGTACCATGCTGTGAAGTCTAGGTTGTGATAATTATTAGAAACCTGAGAAGATCTGAAAATCCGCAGTACTTAGACCGATCAGCCCATTATACATAAAAGATCTCCTAGAAAAGACCAGTGCTCTGTACGAAGGATAGCAGTTTATTCCAGTTTATTCCTTTGACTGTAAATATTTCTACTACTCATTGTATATATGCCTGGGTGCTTGAGTTCCAACATGGAAACGTTTGTGCAACCCATGATCGGCCGTCAACAAGTGTGATATCAGGTCACGGCAGGGATCGATTCCACCACCGAACCGCGACCGCCTAGTAAAGTCACATTGTTTTGAGCCTTTCGACTCTCGGAACTCCAAGAGATATCGTTGCCACTTTCGACTAGAAAGGATACGGCCTTAGAGGCGTTCAGACATAATCCCACGGATGGTAGCTTAGCACCACCACACAGTGGTGATTTGCGCTCTCTAACCATTTTTTTGGCCTTAATATAATAAAAAAGAATTTTTTTTTTCAAAATTCGGGCTCCGAGAATTTGTTGGAATTTCGGTAAGCTTTAATTTAAAAAAATAACGTTCATTTCCGACAATATTTGCACTCTCTAGACATTTTAGAACCAAAAAACTCAATTTGGGATCACTGTGCATCGCCCGCTCGAGCGAGTGCGTGAACCGAATGTCCGCGCCTCCTCTCGTACTGAGCAGGATTACTATCACAATGACGAGTCATCAGTAGGGTAAAACTAACCTGTCTCACGACGGTCTAAGCTCACGTTCCCTATTAGCGTTATTAGACCTACCATCCATCTAATTCGATTACTATCGAACCCAAGCAATGCTGGACTCCGGTTGAAGATAAACATAAAAAATAAAATTTTTAATTAAAGGAAACCCCTTATATTTACATATCTTATGTCCCTTGTGAAAATACCCCAGTATACATATTGTATATCAAAACTACGCCCATACTCGCAAAATTTCCACACTTATTTAAATAATGTGGATATAAATCTAACGATTTAATCCATGTTTTTAATTTCCTTTTTATTTTTTGATATTTTGCCACCTGTTTTGGTTTATCTAACAAGCTAGAGTTTTTGTTTTATATATGTATGTATAATACTTTTGCCCTATATGTTACTTTTGCTGTTTACTTCTAGTGCTATAATTATCTGCAAGATGCTCATAGTTTTCTTTGTTATTATATTGACTGATTTGCCTTATATCAAATAATTTGGAGCCCTGAATTAAAATTTCTGCTTGGTAAAGCGTGTTTCACTACTAGATAATTTTTAGAAACATTTTCTGTAAGTCTGGAAGTGGTGTTAAATAAGTTACTCGTCCGTCTCTAAACTATTATCTTTTATGTTAAAATCTACTGCCAGTGCTTTGTAGATTCCTTTTAAATATACAGTGTCTTTAGTACATTTTTAGTGCATGACTATAGCTAAAACTGCTAAATTTTGTTTTTTTTTTATCTCCGTCAATTTTGACTGCACATAAATGGTAAAAATATCAAATTATAGGTAATTTTCTAATTTTGTTTTTGACTTTCTGACAGTTTTCATAGTTTATAATTCACTTGAAAGAATTGTGGCAATTTTTTCAAAATGGAGTCTCGAACTGGCGAGCTACCGATTGTACACTAGGATACAGCCATCGCACCAAAAATATTATTCAGATTATATTAAATTTGAGAATCAAAATATTAAGACGTAACCTGATAGTCGGTTGTGCCTTCGAAGCGAACGGAGCCGTGCCTGAAACACTCCCAACAAAACGCAATAAACACCGGGAAAAACTCCATCAAATTTGATAAAGCTTAGGTGAATTATAGCTCAAAAAATTTCGCGCAAATCGACCGTCATAACAAAAGTACGAAGGTGAAATAGAATTAATATTTGAAAATAACTAATACAGAGTTATTTAGTGACCAGTGCTGTGTGTAAAGAAACTAAAACAACGTAAACAAACAAACGACCCAAGACAGGCTCATTTTAAGTATATTTATAACCATTAAAGTGTGTAGGCCCATCAAACCTGAAGAGTCGACATTTGTCGACAAGATTATGGGGGCAATAAAATGTTGAAATATGCCATGATATCCCTCTGTAAACTTTCAAGTAAATTATTTTTTAACCATTATAGAAATATTCAAATGAATTTGATTTGGATTGTACCCGAAATAATCAATAACGTAGTGTTCGTAAAGTATATATAATTTCTTATGTTAACCTTCAAATAATCTTTTTCATAATTATTAAAAACGAATTTAATATAAATTAATAATCAAGTGCACTACTCTTAAAGTACGGTAGTAGGTAAATTATCAAGTGAGGGTTGTCAAGTCGAAATTACGCTCGTTGCTAACCAGTGCAAACAAATGAAAAAAGGGTGACAAAAACCGTTGCTAAGTGAAAAATTCTACAGAGTGGTACATATTAGCATAACACACGTAATAATCAAATACATTACTCTTAAAGTATGGTCATTACATTTTCTTAGGTAAATTATCAAGTGAAGCTTTTCAGGTCAAAATTGCACTCGTTGTTAAGTGAAAAATTCTACATTATACTTCACACTAAAAATGGGGAGACCGAGTTACACGTAGAAAACAACAACCAAGAGGATCATGAACAAACTGGGAAAGGACCAAACATACTGGGAAAGAAAAGCGAGGGGGAAAAATTAACTCCACAAAGAAATCGCAGCGATATACTCTACCAGAACCAGAAACCGAGGAATTAGAAAACCCAGAAGGAGAAGAGGAAAATCTGTAGGGGGCGAGCGTAGAGGCGACTTCAATGTGAATATCAGTCGATATTCCGTTGAAACAACGTCAAGCGGGGTTAGTACTTGGATGGGGTCCCATTTTGGGAAATACAGCGTTCTCGTCCCACCTTCTAGAGGCTTGTATATCAGTGTATACTCGGAAGTTACGTAATTTCAGACGAGGATTACGTAGTGGATATACCATCCTTCGGAGGGGATGTAAAGCAGGTGGTCCCTTGTCTATTAAATGTTAGGCAAGTAAAAGATCCCTACTCTTCTTAAGGGAAGAGGTTCGGCAGAATTTCCAGGTTGGGGTAGCTCGTCTCCAGGCGTCGGTGATAGGCCCTGGTAGCGGAAATAGGCCGACGTTAAATAGTTAAAAAAAAAAAAATCTGTAGAAGCAGAAACACAAAAAGAGGAGTATAAACATTAAATAACGAACACAATGCGGCAACGCACTGGACTTGTCATCTTGCTGTTGAGGCGACCAGAAACCCGTGCCTCTGTCACCAATAGATACCCACAAAAGTTTATAAAAGTTAAATAATGACAGCGTGTAGAAGATATATTGAAAGTATAAGTGGATGTGTTTATAAAAAAAATATATATCTCTGAACATTTTCAGTAATTGATAAGAAATATTAGTTAGTGTTTAATTAGGTATATAAACCAAAACTTTACACAGTGCTTCCCCTCTAACGCAGTAAATCATAGTATATATAGTGCAGTGAAATCGTGCCAGGCGGCAAAAAAGAAAGAGAAATCAGTAATAACTGAAGAGAGGACTGTCCATATGGAGCACTAAGCCATCAGTTTTAAGGAGAAAACATAACAACCCCGGCACACACCAACGCTATGAAAAATCAAGAAAAATGTCCAATATGCTATTAGGAGACTTTAATGCACATATAGGAAAAGACGATCAGAAGGAGGAGGACAAAAGCATCATAGGAAAAACTTTACTCCACACATGGCCTAAAGAAAATGGAAACGCGCTGAAAAACCTAGCACACATGTTTGACTTAACAATAAGAAATACATGGAGCAAAAGTCAAACCTTCATTGACATCTGGAATAATGGAATCTCAATCACACAAATAGACCATATCCTCGTAAGCAGAGAGATAAGGGAAGGGATCAAGAAGGTTAAAGCAAAAAGAACAGCAGCAATCTTATTGAAGAAAACGCTAACACTGAACCGCAGCAAACTAAAAATAGGGAGACCATGTTATACGTGGAAAACAATAATCGAGAGGATCATAAACAAACTGGGAAAGAAAAACGAGGGGAAAAATGAATTCTAAAAAAAACATGCGTCATGTGGCTCTCGCTGCTGACAACAAACATGACTCAAATCCAACTCAGCATCGGAAACCGAGGAATCAGAAAACTCATAAAAAGAAGATTCGAAGAAGCAGAAACACAAAAAGAGGAGCATAAACTCTCCATATCAAGACACAACACATATTTCACACGAAGATTCAGAAGAGACAGATGCCCAGATCCAAAAACACAAAAATGGAGCTTAAACGTTCCCTCACGACACAATGCGGTAACGCATCTCACAAATACTTACACCTCCCATCCCATATTCCTTTACCATGCGACATGTGGCTCTCGCTGCTGGCAACAAGTTAGACTTTAGTCCAATCCAGCGTGGACGTGGCTGACCCAGCTGTATAACCCTGGGAGTGGCAGCAATGCCTACCGCACGCTGGTAAATAAATCAAATTAATCAATCAATCAAACTGTTAAGACGTAACCTATTGTATTATTTATTTATAAGAAAACAATTCGATTATAAATACTTAATTTTAATGTAAATTAACAACATGAAAGACATACATGCGTATAATAATTATCCGTGGGAGTGCTATTATTGCTGTTGTCTATTTTTTTAGTTTCTAGTAATTTTATTTATGCACGAACTAAGAAGCATTGCAAAAACAAACGTAAATTCATGGCACAGTATTCAAATTATTCCCATTCTAAGTCGGATTTACTACAGCAATATAGCAAATGAATTCATTTTGCGGTGAATACATAGATGCAACGGGCAGAGGCAGCGAGAAAGTGATGAAGTTGCTGTAGACCATATCTTTGTTATGGCGTTATTAATGCTGCTTTTGCTGAGTTTCAGCCCTTCTATACGAAATGAGTACTAAAACAGAACTTAAGCTGTTTTAATCTAACTACCAGACCTCACTGTTTACGTCAGCCAGAATATATATCGGAAGCTGAATCTGCAATAAGTGTTTTATATTAAATTTCTCCGGAATAAGGATTTTCCTAAATTAAGAAGCCTACACTAAAGTTTCTAACCTTGAACTTTGAGTGCTTAAGAATTTGTCCTGAATAAATATTTACACACATTTTGTTTGCAAGATATTCAAAAACTTTAAAATTTATAGAAAAAATTTAGTAATATTTCACACAGTCGGACGATGTCTAATGCAAACGCATTCTACATTTTACACTGAGAGAATTGGTTCAATGCCTATATCTCGAAAACTAATCAAATGTTATTGTTAGTAGTAAAACGTCTAGATCGGCTGTAACATGCAATTAACACAACCGTCAAAGGAGACAAATGTGGAAAAGAATAAAAATAAAAATTTTAAAATATATATAAAAAAAATTAAAATGTGACGAGGGCGATAATATTTAGCATGCAATTAATACATTTGTCAAGTAAGTAAAATATGAAAACGAATTTACAAGGCGGTCACCCTAAGAAGAGTAATGAGAAAAATGTACCGGAGAACAATAATCTTTGGTATGTAGTTAACAGGACTGTCAAAGAAGAAAATATGGAAAACTTACAGAGTGGTCACCCTAAAAAAAAAATGAAAATATGATGGGTGGCAATATTCCGCATGTAGTTAAGACAGCTGTCAAAAAAATATATTAAAAAATATACAGGGTGGTTATGAAAACGTGTGACCGATATTTGGTATGTAGTTAACTGAACTGCCTGCTATGCAAGAAAAACAAAAAAAATACAAGGTGGTCACTATGAAAAATAGTTATGGTGGATATAAGATTTGGACTGTAGTTGGCACAATTAATGAAATATATATAGGGTGGTCACTCTAAAAAATAATTAATTAAGAAATGGCAGAGGGAAATAATATTTGGAATGTAGCTGTCACCATTGCCTGAACGAGAACCTGATATACTTTTAGTTAAAAAAAAAATATACAGGATAGCCATCCTACAGAAAAGAAAATGAATAAAAAAAATAATGAAACAATATGACGGAGAGCGATAATATTTGGTTAACATGGAAGGAAGGAAGAAAAATATGAGAAACATACAGGGTGGTCACCCAACGGATAATATTTCGCATGCATTTAACACAATTTTCAGGGAAGAAAGATATGAAAATCTTACAAGGTGGTCACTATGAAAAATAATTATGATGAATATAATATTTGGACTGTAGAAGTTGACACAATTACCGAGAATGAAATCTGACATACTTTTAGTGAAATGTATACAGGGCGGTAGCTCTAAAAAATAATTGAGAAGTGGCAGAGGAAAATAATATTTGAAACGTAGCCGTTACTATTGCCAGGAACAATAGTGGAGGTTAGGAGCCAAAGAGGGGTAGATTATTTTCTGCAGCGACGAAATCTACTTCCCCCCCCCCCCGTTTTAGAGGGTGCTGAATCCAAAAAAAATATAGTGGGATAAGTATTTAACTATACCCATTCCTTTAAACAGCCAAAACCACCCCTTCTCGCAGTTTTTCGATGGTGGAATGATTATGCGTGTTTGGGAAGGAAATAATTGAAATTTCAAGTCGCCAAGCAACTATATTACGTATATTTTAACAGTATTTTGCAAAACGGAATCGAATTTTGAGGAACTGCAGTAAACGCGACACAAACATTCATAATACAAAGAAAGACAATTCGTACAATAAGTGAATTAAAACCCAGAGATTATTGTAGAATATTTTTTAAAAATCAGAAAATATTTACATTAACAAATTTATATGTTCTCTATTAATTCATAAAAACAATAACTTATTGTTGCAACTATTCGATGTGCACAAGTACGCAACCAGAAAACAGGAATTTATACCACCAAAATATAATTACAATAGAATTCGAAATGGGCCTCTGTGTACAGGTCCAGGTAAAAATATATAGTCATTTACTAAAGAACTTCGAATTAGATAGATAGATAAATAGATATTTATTGGTGTTAAGGCATTTACAAGGAATGTATCCACAAGTCAAAATAAAATATAAAAACTAGATATAAGTAAATTATGTAAAAAACACAATGAATAAAGATAATATATACACATAATATATATAAAATAAAAGTATAAAATATTCAAAACAATACGACGCCCTAATAAAAAAAATAAAAACGTTTAGAAAACAAACAATATAAATTTGAAACAAACATATTTCAGATACGTATGTTTTCACGTGAATAAGACATATATACTTCAACGCTATAGAAAACTTCTCCTATTAGAAATGCTCTTAGTTTTTTTTTTTTAATTAATTAAGAGTGTTTATTGATTTTAACTCATCTGGAAGTATGTTGAAATACGTAACTCCACAATAACTCGGTGACCTTTCGTAGAATGAATGGTAATGTTTTTCTGTGTAGAGTTTATATTTACCCCTGGTGTTATACTCGTGAATATCCTCACATTTGTTTAGTCCATTTTTTTTCTTATAGATATAAATTAATATTTTATACAGATAAATTCCGGTTAGCGTAAGAATATCTAAATATTAAAGTTAAAAATTTTTCGAATTACCTTCCAGTAGAAAATTTAAAATAAAATTAAAAAACTACTTCACCGACAAGTATTTTATAACCTCAACGATATTTCCAAACCATCTTCTCAATTATATACACTCTTATTATTTTTATTTATTTATTTTTTATTATTTCTACTACATAAATTACTCACATACGCACTATGTAAAACCAATTTAAATGCACTAAATGTTCTCAAGTTGGTTTTGCTCTGACTTGCAGTTCAACTGGTTTGGGAATATATGACATACACAGTTTCCAAAATCATAAAAATATATATTCTCAATTTTAATTTCCGATCCGCCAGAAATGTCAGGGGAAACAATTCTAACGTCTTTCCCGATGCTTATGGCTAAAGATACTCGTAAAGATATACATACATAATGTATGCATATGTCATATACAATTATATACTACTACTTTATTATGTTAATGATGTATATTTCGGGAAATAAACTAAACTAAAACTGTCAACTATCACCGGCGCCTCCGGGATATTTGGAAATATTCGGAGCAGTAGGAATTAAATAAATACACAGGCCCACAAAAAAAAGCTGTCTGCGCCGGTGTACTGACCATACCTGTCCCTTGTATTTTGAGCCGCTGAACACGAATCTGACCTTAGTTTTTCCCCAGGACGTCAGGTTTTTTTTTAATAGCAAATAAATATATAAATATTACGATTTAACAGACTTTTTTTTGCTGTTAAAAAAAAACAGACGTGTTGGGGAAAAACTGGTCAGATTCGTATTCAGCGGCTCAAAATACAAGGGATAGGTGTGGTCACTACCCCCGCTTTTTCTGGTTGCCACTGTGTCACACTCAGTGTGGCACAATCCCACACAAGAAAAGTCATGTGCGCGGGGATACTCACCACACCTATCCCTTGTATTTTGAGCCGCTGAACACGAATCTGATCTTAGTTTTTCCCCAGCGCGTCAGGTTTTTCTTTTAACAGCAAATAAATATATAAATATTAGACTTTTTTGCTTAAAAAAAACCTGACGTATAGAGGAAAAATTAAGATCAGATTCGTGTTCAGCGGGTCAAAATACAAGGGATAGGTATGGTCAATACCCCGGCGCAGACAACTTTTCTTTTTTGTGGGCCTGTGATATTTTTCTAAATTTAACGAATCACCGTGCGGTGTCTATTAGTCAGAGAAAACTATTACATTTCATTCTTGGTTTTCCCAACGACACCTAGATATGTGTAGTGTAGCATATAATTTAATATTTTCCGAGGATACATCGAGAGTTAAAATATACATGGAATATTACATATTACCCCAGTTAGTTGTTGCGGTCGTTATTGTGAATCCTGTATTGAATAAAAATATTGAATATAAATTTATATTGATTTCATTTTCATGGAATATTAAATTTTATTTCAATTACTTATAGAGTTTATTTGAATATTTATATTGAAATATAGCACAAAACCCATTAAATGTTAATATTAAATATTTTCTTAAAATTCTTTCTGTATTCTTAATAATTGACTATGGAACAGAATATTATTATTACAGTAATAATTATAATAATAATAATAATGTTTTTGATTAAGATTGCAAGCTGTACAAAACCCACTTGTAAACAATAAAGCTTACTATTTAAAAAAAAACGTAGATAATGCTATTGGTACAGTAAATATAGAACAAAAATTACCTAAACCTAAATATCCAAAAGGTATAGGTAATTCTTGTTCCAGGTTGTTCACTATCCTCAGTACAACACGCCATGAAAAATCCCGAAGTTTGTGGCGTCAGGTTTGGGAGGGAGGGGGGCGGGGATATCACTGACTATCCTTTTTCCGCAGTTTTGCTCTGATATCTCCAAAACTATTAGGTTTATCAAGATCATGAACATAAACAAAGTTGTTGTACATACAATTTCTGATAAAATTGGTCCTATTCATATTTTCGATCAACCTAATAGTTATCGAGATATGGAGGGGAGAAATCTGTGAAATGTTAAAAATTGACAAATAAAGCTAAAAATTGCCTTAAAGTCTTATTTGGCTCTCCCGTTTTACGACCTTAGTTGTGCAACAGCGTTCCGTTCAGTAGGGTGTACCTAACTACTCGGGAATGTTGTTTAGTTTGGAAGTGTGCACTTTTTATAAACGCGTGTTTTTGTGTAATCGATTGTGAGCAAATATAGTTCAGGAACGGCGTCATCGAAAGATGGTGATAGTTACTTTAAACGAGGTAGTAGATTTTTTTAAATTTTATCTTGTATATATTGTAGAGAGGTGTTATATAGAGCAAAAGAGACTGAAAACTTGAATGAATTACGATACAAACGTTACTTGACAACAATTGGTAAACAACCCGTACATGCTAACTTCAAACTAGCCGCACTTCCACCGACAGAGGACGCTGCACGAGAACACTCTTTACAAGTATACCATCAAGTGGAGCTCTGGCATGGTGTTGCAAAAGATCCTTTACAGTGGGGTTGGAAGAAGATTGGAAGGCAACTCCGCCCAGTAACTACATCAATGGCTGCTGCACCAGATGAATTACTGCGGCTTATTTCCTGTTGTTGCACGATGATTGCACTCGAAACTGTGAGTGCAGGAAGAATGGTCTGCAATGTTCATGAATGTGCATAACGTGTGTAGGTCTTGACTGCACCAATAGAGAGAACCTGAAGATTTCGATGCTGAGCAAATTTTAGTGTCAGATGATATTTTTCTACTAGGAAAGGACTATGATTCAGATGACAGTGAAGAAGAGAGCAATGATGATGATGAAATCGAATAAGTTTGAAAATACTTTCTGATCTTGTAATAATCTTGAAAATACATTATTATCTTGTAATAAATGTAAAACACATCAAGATTTGTCTTTTTTACGTTTCAAATCTCAACTTTTACTGTTTCTTATAGTTAACCGTCTCCCCGTCCCCCCTCCCCTCCCCCTCTCCCCGTCCTCCTTAGTACCATGGTTACCATAGTTTATTACTTATTCATGCTCTACTTCAACCAAACAAATTAAGCTTAAATCAGACAAATTTAAGACAATTTTTAGCTTTATTTGTCAATTTTTAACATTTCACAGATTTCTCCCCTCCATATCTCGATAACTATGAGGTTGATCAAAAATATGAATAGAGCCAATTTTATCAGAAATTTTATGTACAACAACTTTGTTTATATTCGTGATCTTGATAAACATAATAATTTTGGAGATATCAGAGCAAAACTGCGGAAAAAGGATATTCAGTGATACCTCCGCCCCCCGCCACAAACTTCGGGATTTTTCATGGCGTATTGTACTGAGGATAGGGAACAACTTGGGACAAGAATTGCCTATACCTTTTGGATGTTTGGGTCTGTTAAATTTACTGTACTACTGTCTGTTAAATTTACTGTACTATATTAAATTGATGATGTTAAAAGATAAGAAATTATTTTACTCAAGGTATGTGTCCTCGCCTTTTCTCAAAAAATGTTTTCTTTTTCTGTACATTTTCTATCAAGTTGTACGCTGATTGTAGTCAGAGTTCGGCTAGTAGGGGAATAGCCTTTAATTAAACTTCGTCCTTTAACAAAACCAATACTTATTTGCTTTAAAAGAGAAATCTAAATTAAACTATCATAAGAATGTTTTTAAATAAAGACAGAAGTCGATATTTAGAAAATTCGGTTTCCAACTTCTTTTCCCATACCAATTTGATTACATTTAAATTAGATTAAAAATCAAATAAACGCTATATCTGACATTTAAAATTTCTGTTTTAATAGTTGCGCGTATTTAAAATAACATACACGTTAACTATCCTAGATATGTTACGTGTATTTCAGATTTTTGCAACATTATTTTAAAAAGTAAATCTGGATGATAAATAGGTGGTAGAGTGAAATTACTTAGAGAAGATAACATACTAAAACTACTAAGTTTACTATTTTCGTTTATTAATAATATTGGACAGTCGCAATTAAAATAAATTTCATTTTATCTGTTTTATTCATAGAAACGGTTGAATATTCACTATAAATATATAATAAATATCGAACACGACCTAGACAATCGGCACTCGCTAGCGATATCGGTTTGTGCGGATGTTATCTTCTCTAAGTAATTTCACTCTACTAATATTTTGATGTTGTTTTAATATCTATTGTATATGTTTGTGTTTATATATGAGCACGGACATATTCCATGTTTATTCAGAATATATATAATCTTTTAAGTGCGTTTAGAGAGTATTTTTATAATGTATGGTGTTGTCTGTTGATGTACAATTACATCTTAAACATTGCAATACCTTTAGAATGTCAATTATTTCTTTTAAAATATTATAACCGGTGAAAATATGTCCGTTATATTTTAGTCATTTTTTATGTAAAGTAAAGAAAAATATTGTTTTTAGACTGTATCGACAGAACTACCTTAAATTTACAAAATTATTATTTTTTTAACAATATGTTGACATGCCCTTGCTATGTACTGTACATTGTCGGTAATAGACTTGTGTGATCCTTGAATCGCTTATTTATATTTCGGCCAGTTTGACCAATGATACTGATATATTCCTGACATTTGTGATTTTTCTGTTTTGATTTACATTGTTGAATAACGTTTTTTCCTGAATTATTTTTGTAAATAGAAATTGTATATAATTCATCATATGCAAAGTAAATTTTATAGACTGCATTTAAAAAATAATTAATTTGATAGTAAGCAGGTATTGTTTTTTTCTTTTGGTCAGTGCTGAATTTGATTGTTCATTTTTTTATGTTTCTTTTTGCATTGAACACGATCTAATTACTTTTTGAATTAAGTTTCTCAAATCTAAGTCCTCCTAACCCGATCCAAGGCTGATTAATGAAGCTCAGTGTATACTGAGTACAACCATATTAACTACATTTCTTGCTAATAATTTTATAAAATAATGAGTATTTTGTATTATTTTAAATTATTTTTTTCGAACCTTTTAACTTTGGAATACAGAAATATTAGAATATTAATTATTTACTTGCTTTCAGGGTTCATTAAAAATTAATAAAAACAGGTAGCACTTAATTAGCGGTAGGTAAATATTATTTTGCGGCGAATTTGGTTCATTAGCATCATCCAAAGGCAATTTCTGTTCAGCTAACTTTAATTTGCGTAATACTCTCGACTTGTTTGTATATTTCTTAGTGTTCGAGTATACACAAGGTTAGTAGGACTTGTTTAACTTCAAATTTTAATTAGCTAAAAGTCCGCTACTCTGGCGAATTTTAAAGAAAATACATTCAGATTAAACCTATAAACGTGTCAACTTTGTTGCGGCTAATCAAATTAAATATGCTAGCGAGTAAAAATAATTGAACTTGTTTTGGTAGAAACATAATATAAAACGATAAAAGGAATAATACATAGTGCGGCGGATTCTAGGATAGTATATTATTTAACGAGCGTGTAATGGTGACTATTACTTAAGAGGATGACGTTTATGGCGCGAGCCCAAGGCGGAAGAACTAATTTAAAAAAATTACACATTTTTCGACTAATCAAAATCAACTAGGCGACAACTCTATAGGAAGCGTTACCAACCTCAGGTTACTCGAGGGTTTACTAACTCCGAGTTAGGTTAAATCATCGATTTTTTAACTGACATATAAATGGAACCATCTTTCTTTACGTCTCGAGGACATGGACCATTAGGGAAGCAGTTAGATGGCGTATTGATATTTTCGAAATGTGGGCCTGCATACGTCTGTTACGAATTCCCTGGACAGCCCATCGCACTAATAATAATAGCTTTATTTTCATACGACATGTTTTGCATGCATGGAAAAACGTCAAAAAATAGCAAGATATACATTATAATGTAAATACAATAAAAGTATATAGAACAAATAGAATATTTCATATACAAGACAAATATTAAGACAAAAATAAATTAATTTATGATACAGAAATTATAATAAAACGGTTAACAGGTCAACAAACTATAGCATTAATATCACAATAGGAAAATGTAGTAAATATAATTTTATTATATTTCAATGCGATAATTAAAATACTCGTCAACAGAATAGAATATATTTTCTAGAAGATACTTTTTTACAATTTTTTTTTTCAATTTGTTTAAATTGGTTATTTGTTTTACATTGTTAGGCAAATAATTATAAATTTTTAAAGGAATTATTGTTGGCCTATTTGCCGAAAGTAACAAGTGATGACTTGGCAAAAGTAAATTATCTTTAACGCGTAGGTTATAATTTATTTCTCTATCGGCAAAGTTTGTCATTTGCGAGATGTTCTTTTTTACATGCAGAATACACTCCGCCAATATGTACAGCGAAGGAACTGTCAAGATTTTTAAATCAATAAACAACTGCCTGCAGGAATATCTCGTACTTTTAAATAACATTGTTCTTAAATTTTTTTTTTGTGATGTGAGTAAATAACTTGAATTACCTCAACCTATAATGCAGTAGTTCAAGTTTGTGCAACATAAAAATTTTTGAGTATATCTAAACTTAGACAATTACGTAATTGCCATATCAAGTAACACATTGTGGCCATTTTGTTATTTAACTATTCAATATGAGTATACCATTTTAACTGACTATCAACTTTAAGTCCTAAGAATTCTATCTCTCTTTGGTGGAAAATGACACAAGTTCGGTTTTACTCGTATTTAATACTAGTCCATTGTTATTACTCATTTACTGAACAAGATTGGTGCATACATTGGCTTTAGCAGCCAACTGGCCCCAGAGTACTACCCTGAGGAACCCCAGTTGGCACTACGCTTTTTTCTGACATATACGTTGACCGTATTTTAGCACAACTTGTTGCTGACGCTCATTAAGGAAGCTGCACATCCAATTGAGGGGAGCTCCACCTTTTATTCCCTAACTTTCCATTTTACCCAGTAGTAATTTATGATTCACAATTTCGAAAGCACGGGTGACATCAAAATAAATACAAGCAACTTTCTTTTTATTTTCTAAATTATTTATAATAAAACTGTGCATGCTTAATAAAGCGTCATGTGTGGAAAGTCCACTTCTGAATCCATATTGATTCTTTGACATTACATCATATTTGTTTAAAAAATTCACTAGTTGGTTAGCATAGGACATTTCTAGTAGTTTCGAGAATGCCGACAGGAGTGAGATGCCCCTGTAATTAGACATTATATCTCGATCGTTTTTTTAACGAATATACCTCGATTCTCCAAGAAATGCGTCCTCAAATTGATAGTTCAGGGAAAACCAGATAGCAAGAGGTGATAGGCCAGGAGACGAAGACATTAATTCGCAAATAAATAGTGCTCAACGGATTATTATTTTAAGTTGTAGGGTTGATTTAGGAGTAACATACCAAAAGTCCCCAGCCGAGGGACTCATGCGTTAGGCGGGAGGGGGGTAGAAAGGGTCGGTATGTAGGTTTTTCGTTATTAGCTCGATAACTAAGCATCCTAGCGAAAAGGTTATTCTATACAAAATGAAAGTAAATTAAATTATCTACAAAAAAGATCATATTCATTTTTTCGCTAGGTGTACGTGATTTGAAAATGCGAATAGCTGGAAAAACTGTGTATTGTGGGAGGTAATGCATAACAAGTAGAAAATTTTATAATATTACAAGTATTTACAAGGCTATATTAAATAATTGGTCGAGTTCATCGTCAAGATCATCATCATCGTCGTCGCCGTTGATGCTGACGATTGGAGGGCCGTTGGTACACGAAGCGCGGCAACTGCTGCACACAAGCGAGCAGGGTATGCCTGCTTTGCGGCACCCGCAACGGCCCCTGCAACCAGTTGTTCACCCGCAAAATAGGCTATTTAGGACGGATTCTGGCGCAACTGGATCCGTGCTTGTGAAGGGAGTAAGGAAGCTCATCTATCCCCAAGTAGTTGGCTCCTGCTGCTGATCTCCATATAGCCATTACTGAATCTGTAAACAATAATTCGTCCTTTGTAGTTTAAAAAAAATGTGACACAATCTTGTCTAAGCACAATACAAAACATAAGTTAATGTAAACAAGCATATATTGATACAAACCTGCAAATGAACTCTAAAGGAGTGTTGGCGAGCAGCCCCTTTGGTTGGTGGAAGTGCCGCAAAATCAGGCTTTGGCTTTGTAGAAGGCCTGGTGTCGTACCCGGTTCAGATCTGCTCCTTGTGGGGCCTGGTACAATGCCAAAAAAAGCTGCTCTCCTGCATCAGCTACCATGTCCTGTGTTGCTGAGGGATCACAGAAGACTTTGTAAATATCTGTGACCTGATCCTCGGCCTTCAAAAATACTTTCACCACACCTCCCTTGCTCTTGTTGTAAACAGTGGAGGTAGTATCACAACCGCTGAACGAATGGAGCAACAGAATGGTCTTCGCAAATGGCTCCATTCGTTCAGTGGTTGTGATACTATCTCCGCTATTCACAACAAGAGCAAGGGAGGTGTGGTGAAAGTATTTCTTAAGGCCGAGGGGCAGGTCACAGACTTCTACAAAGTCTTCTGTGATCCCTCAGCAACACAGGACATGGTAGCTGATGCAGAAGAGCAGCTTTTTTAGCATTGTACCAGGCCCCACAAGGAGCAGACCTGAACTGGGTATGATACCAGGCCTTTGTTAAAGTCTCAACAAAGCCAAAGCCTGATTTTGCGGCACTTCCACCCACCAGAGCGGCGGCTCGCCAACACTCCCTTGGAGTTCATTTGCAGGTTTGTATCAATATATGTGCTTGTTTACATTAACTTAAGTTTTGTATTGTGCTTAGACAACATCACATTTTTTTAAACTACAAAGGACGAATTATCGTTTGCAGATTCAGCAATGGGTATATGGAAATCAGCAGCAGAAGCCAACTGCTTGGGGATGGATGAGGGGGTCGGATGGCTTCCTTACTCCCGTCACAAGCACGGATCCAGCTGCGCCAGAATCCGTCCTAAATAGCCTATTTTGCGGGTGCACAACTGGTTGCGGGGGCCGTTGCGGGTGCCGCAAAGCAGGCATGCCCTGCTCGCTTGTGTGCAGCAGTTGCCGCGCTTCGTGTACCAACGGCCCTCCAATCCTCAGCATCAACGGCGACGACGATGATGATGACCTTGACGATGAACTCGACTAATTACTTAATATGGCCAGGGCCTTGTAAATACTTGTAATATTATAAAATTTTCTACTTGTTAAGCATTACTTCCCACAATACACTGTTTTTCCAGCTGTTCGCATTTTCAAACTCACGTACACCCTTAACTACTGCCCCTAGCGAAAAAATGAATAGGATCTTTTTTGTAGACAATTTAATTTACTTTCATTTTGTATAGAGTAACCTTTTCGCTAGATGCTTAGTTTTCGAAAAACCTACAAATCGACCCTTGAAATTTTCATATTATTTCATTCTAGAGGTTATTTTCCCCTTTCACCAATATATATTTTTGTACTCGCTAAATATCGTCCAAATCTATCGTGGATACAATGTGATTGCTGGCCCATTACTGTAAATGGCATTTGAATTACTGACCGACAGTAGTTTATTATGTGTGATTATAGTCTTGCAAAGCATTCCAATTTAAACAAGCGATTTTTTAAAATTCTTATCAAATTTAAATGTTTACTAATATTCACAATATACTGACCATTTACAGTAAATATATATCTCCTATACCTATTTTCTAAATTAATGCTAATAAAATGCATGCAAACCACTCTACGGTGACATCAGAGACCACTACCCTCTTTTAATGACATTTTTATAATTATTTGCATTTTTATAGCTTTTAGTAAAATATTATGAATTTATAATAAATTACATTTTATTTTAAGTACATATTTTATAAACATTAATTAATATACAGGGTGTTTCACGAGGAAACGGACGTGCTCTAATGACAGACAGAGGACATCGAGAGTAATCATAATCACCCATAGAAAAAGCTAGTTGGACTCTTGTTGCTGAAATACAAATATAAATATAAATGTGTTGCATGTATTTTTGCCAAAGTTTCTTTTGGTCGTTACTTTGTAGGAATAATAAATTCATATTTGGTACATATAATACACTAGCAAACCTGAATAAGCAGTTGTATCACACAAAAAGATAATCCAGGTCCGGACAAAAAAAAAAATGTTTTTATTGTTCTTCAAGAAAACAATACCCTGTACTTACGTTTTTTTTAATTTCAATATTCAATTCAAAAAGCACATAAAAAACTGAACAAGATGACTTCATTCATTTTTTTGCCACACTTTTGCCGCCTTCATAATAAATTCCACTAAATAATGCAATGTGAGACTTTAGAAAATATCGAAGAATGATACGTGCAAGAAATGCTTCCACTATTAAATTAGGCATTTACTTCTTTCTCAGCGATAATTATTATGTTTTAATTACCAATTTTTATAGATAGGGTAAAATTAATAAAAAAATAAATGTTTGAGGACACCGAATCATTTAATTCCTCTCATTTATTGAAAACTAGTAATACAGCAACATAACGTACAGCAGTTAACTTACTACTACATTCAGAAAATTTATTTGTTACCACCTAACAATTTATGTGACAATAGATAATAAAATCAATTTGAAATTAAAACGAAATAGCCAGCTAAAAATGTAAGCTTATAGAAAGAGAGAAAATTGATAAGGCAGAAAACAATGGTTTATGTCCCATTCTATCTAGAATTACAATCTACTTATAGGGTAACGTAAAGTGCCACGATGTATAGTGTACAGTACTCACAGGGAAGAAGAAACATATTACGAATATGAATTCTAAATACCACATATGTTTCGTTTATTTTATGGTAATTGTTCTTTTCCACAATTCCACTGGGAAAGAGATGTAAGAAACATTTTCTAAGTTCTTTAAGATTAGTAGATTCGTGTTGCCTATTCCCTCGGGACGACCAAAATGTTCCGCAAACTACATAAGTAAATGGATGTTGTGTCGTATCAACGTCATTCATGCTAAAAACAGTAATATATTTTGCGACATACTACAATCTCTCACATTGTTGACGGATGGAAATGATACAGGAGTTATCAAATGTGACACAAATCAGTTATTCACAGATACTTATAGGTTATTATCTACCGTTTAAATATAAGTTGTCTTTCTTGTATCAAAATATTACCGAATTCACAAATAATTTAGTATATAGTTGACAAAAAGAAACAATACTAATACTAACATTATAGTTTAACAAATGTTTTTAAAATTTTCACTGATATCATATCAGTCATATCAGTGAAAATTTTAAAAAACATTTCAGTGTTTTATTTGTTAAACTATAGTGTTGACATGAATTTTCACCAAGTAAAAGTCGAATCTTTCTAATACTAATACTATAAAACATCAAATTTAAATTTCAACAAGTTGAAAAAGAACGTAATCTTATTCAAGTATACACTATTTTTACTGTCTTACCCTAAGCTAAGTAGTCGAGGCTATTGAAAACAAAGAAATAGGGATATTTCTTTAGTGCAAAATATACTGAATGACTCACAAAATAAAATAATCAACGAAAAAATGTAACGCAGCACGATAATATTTGGTATGTAGTTGTAGATTGTTTAAAGTCGCTTGGCCTTAGGTTGGCCTTTCTTCACATAGACCTAAAAGATCTTTTGTGAATTACCTTACAATTAGTTTTTGCCCAGGATTCCAAGACTTTTTACGAGGCTTGTGAATTTTCTGGAAGCTAATTTCTCTATGTCTTCAGGCGTTAATTTCGCCTGTTCTAGCTACTTTAGCCTAATGCGAATTAGTACTTTGCATTCACAAAATATATGTTCCGCAGTCTCAGTTACAGATTCACAGTAACTGTAATTGTCATCTTCTGCCATACCCATGTTTTCAAGGGGCAATGGCCAGTTAGAAGGCATGTGATCAGCCTCAAGTCGGATTTTTCAAGTTCAAGAAGCCTTGTGGCATTCTCTGTCGACTAGGTTATAAAATTTTCGTTTGTGTTTGACCCGGAGTATTCCTCCAGTAGGACTTCTCTTGTTCCTTTTTCCCTTTTTGGACCTTCTCCGTTATGTGTCACTTATATAAGCCACATAACGGTTCGGGTCCAAAAAATTTTTTCTTGTGCAGCTGTCAACTTCTATTCCCTCGTGCCCTGGCACCCACATCAAGGTAACCTTGTTGTTTTTTGTCGGTTGTTTCAGGGATTGTTTGCATTCCGAAGCAATTTTAGACCCGAAAGTATAGGACCTTAGAGCTTTTAGTGCTGCCTATCTATCTGAGAGTATATAGATCTTTGCTCTTCGAGTGCCTCTGTTAAGGCATTCCTGGGCACACAGATCTATAGCATAGATTTCTGCCTGGAAGATGGTTGACGTGTTACCAAAGGCTTTAGATTGCCTGCATTTAGGCACCGTTACCCCCACACCAACCCCTTCGTCCATCTGGGATCCATCTGTATACCAGATGAGTGACTCTTTCTCCAACCGCAGTACTTCGTCTCTGCTCGCTTGACGGCTTTCAATCAGCACATCAAACGAGCAGTGAAAGTCATGCTTGATTGGCATTGAGTAAGTCGGTTTGGTCATGGAATCAAATTGGATTACCTCTAAAATCTTTAAATGACCAACCAGATCGTCTGGTCTAAATTTAAGTGGCTTAGAGCAAGTGCTGCCTCCTTCCTCACATGCAAATGCAGAGGATGTAAGTCCAGCATTGCCTCCATAGCTGGAGGCAATGAGAAATTGATTGATTATAAAAATCCTGTTTTTTAACATTTACACTGCCATATCTTCAAATCTAATAGAGCTATCGATTTGATTTTTTTTTAAATTCAAGTACACAAATAAGTGCTTCCAGTGGTCTCTTTGTTTCTATCGATAATTGTTTATTATTTTCTTTAAACAACAATGAACTTATTACTCGACTATTACTTCGCTAAAAATGTACTCATATCTTGACTAAACTTCTTTATTTTTGAATATTTTCATATACATGCAGCGAGGCGATTGAAGCCAAGATACAGGAGAAGTTTTTGAAAAAAAAATTCATCTAGGACTTACAGTTTTTTATTTATAAATATTTGTGTGACGCAGTATCATATGGCATACACCCGGCGTAACTTATCCGATTGACTTTTGAAATAACCTTTTTCAGTCATGTCTGAAATAATTTAAAACCTTCTAAATATGGTACACATAAATACACACTATAATTTAATATCACAGACCGAATACAACTAAATAATTTTAGGAAGTAACTGCAAATTGCAAGAATTATATGCCCAAATCATTACACTAGCAAAAATATAGTGATAGATGATGTCTACTCCATTATTAGTGTATTTTCTGATATGCCTTTTCTCCCAGATATTAGTCGGTGATTAAAATACTTTCCATTTAGAAATTATGAAAACAGATTTGATAATTGCTATTGTTTAGTACCACTATATTAATATTAATATATATAAATTAATTTAAAATATACGACACATGCAAGAGGCCTGTTGTGCTTGTTGACAACCCCCCATTTAAATGAAAATTTGCCCACATTAGGCATTATTAAATAAGGTATGTCTTACCAGGTCCAATAATGTCTCACATATAAGAATGCGTCGTTGGTAATTTCTCTTGTACAAGTTTTGGTGGGCTTGAGTTTTATAGGCTTCAAGTTTCAAAGGCTGCAAAGTTCTGATAGTATCTTAGACCTATTCATGTTTAGATGGTAAACCATTTTTCGACGATCCTGGTATAAAATTCATACATAGTTGTAATGTCATTAAGAAAGTTATTGACACCTATCTGTGCTTACTTTTTGACATGTTAGAAATCCATAGTTTTTAAAATTGTTAAACCACTTTTTTACACACTTTCTCGGAAGAAACTAATTAATGTAACAGATTTTGTTTCGGTAAAATAAATTATAACATTTGCCTTTTCTATATATGAAAATACCATTTTTATGGTATAAATAACTACTCACGACTCATGATACAAGTTTTGAATATGCAAGAAGTGTGTTTTAGAAATACTATATTTAATTTATAAAATAAAGTGAGAGGATTACGAATATTTTAATGAGTAGTATTTATTATTATTTTTATTAATCATCTCATATTTCCGCTGGTTATTACACTCTTCGCAAAAACGAAGAGTATATTGTACTTGATCGCCACATTTCTAAAACTGTAAATATCGCTCATTGTGTTAGTGAACGAATTCTGAACAACTTTCAAAATCTCCGTCTGTCCGTCCGTTACGTTTCTTGTAAGCACGATAACTTAAGAAAGAAAAGTCCGATTGTATTGAAATTTGGGAAGTAAGTTATTGTTAGCTAGAGGAAGAACCCCATTTTGAAGAAAATCGATCAGTAAATAAAAAAGTTATTAATTATTTAATTTAAAAAAATATATTCTCTTAATTTTTGTCGCTTGTACTTAAATAGGAATCTTGCGAAATGTTATCTTCATAATACATTTTATGTTTATGCATTTTACTCATATATATTTCAGAAAAATATATCTAATGAGTTGAAATATGTATGATTGCCGAAAGATATTTATCACAGACAATCAATTTCCGTAGCAATATGTGGTGATGCAGAGGCTAAAGTTAATCCAAAGGTCCCGTGTTCGAATCCCACACAGGTCGGATATTTTTTTTTCATATAATTTTTTTCAAAACAAAGATCGTATCACAAAATTTAGGATGTCCAAAAACTAACATTATTTACTAGAAAACTGCGAAGAGTATCCTATAGAATGTGAAACAATTATATAAAAAGCTCAGTAAATTGGCGAAGAGTACGTTTTTAGCTTGCTTTATTTTACTTTTGCGAATAATTTTCGCTTTATCAAATGTGTGGTAATGCTGAGATTTTTCCACATTCATCATGGTTGAATGCTTTTTCTGTTTCAGCAGCTGATACCACAAACGCATTAATCAATTTGCTAAATTCCCAATTTACTAAATTAACGGTATATTTTTGTTACCTCAGGATAGTACATTAAATTGAATGATAAATACAGCAATAATCAGCAATGCAATTAGTTAACATAATTATTATAAACTTAAACTGATTAAACTCGTTAATAATGTGGGCACTGCAATCAATCAGCTCTAATTAAAAGCTTCATCCAATTGCATTACCAATAGGGCTGCGAAAATATTATTATAAATATGAATTATGAGCAAGATATAAGGTTGCTTTTCTCCACATTCGTATTACTTAGTTATAATATGTAAGTATTTCGATACATATTTTTTGGTTCATAATTGTTAAAGTGTGTGGCAGCGAGCCATTAAAATCTAGTTATATATTTAAATACTGCTTAAAATTGTACATTTGTCACGCTGAGGTGCAAATTACGCAGAATATGCGGAATAGGCATAGTACAAAAAGGATGGTGTGGGAAACCTACATTCCTATTGGTTGTGGTTCTCAAAAAGGTCAGCATGTACAATAATCGTAAACACGCAAGCATACATTTTCTCGTAAAATATATGACACTTGTTTGAACATTGCTACTAGGAGGTTAATGTTTTTTTTTTACTACCGTCTATATAAATGGCCTTTGCAATCCTAGCAACACGCGCGATAACGAAAGTAAACATTCGAGTTACCAGCTTGCTGAGGCGTTGCTAGTTACGAAAGTGGAACTTTCGTTCGTGGCTAGGACAGTAAATTAAGAAAAAAAAAATTTAACCCTCCATAAGTTTGCATACACCTTTGGATTTCTTGGGTTAAAGCGAGTCACAGCAATATTGGCTACTTCTTGTATCTCATTTTCATCGCCACCAAACATATTTGTTTATTTTAGTTTGAAATCACCAGAAATTAAAATGTTTAACATAAACCTCGATGACAGATAGTAAATGTTTTGTTGGCATGGAAACAATTTTCACAGACAATCTTCTAAACTATAAAATTTATTAAAAACCTCAAACAATTTAATGAAATAATTAGTTTTAAATTATTAAACCCCATAATATCTTAGGTAGTAGAAAAAATGTAATACATTACACGGTGTTTGGTATTTCTTGAAAGCTCTCTGCTTCGCCTCGACCTTTCAAAATTCACCTCACACCTAAAAGTAAACTTTCGTATCTAGTAATGTAAATAACTATTGTAATACACTACATGTGGTCATGTGTTCGAAAATATGCCGTTGTTGATGTGATTTACTGTGGACATATCAACGGCATATTTTCGGATAGAGAAAAACTCAAATTAATTAACGTGAACCCTACCATACCAAAACTATATGACTTACAAAAAGTCATAAAGAAGGTGTTCTCATAAGACCAGTAGTTTCTTTTTTAAACAGCCCGTTAAGTGAACTGAACTAAGTGAATCGATTAAATTATTTCATTTTTAAAAATCTCACTCAATTTCAACCCAAGTTTAGTATCAAAAATTCTGTAGAACTTGCCAAAAGATAAAAGTTATTTCAATACCAGAAAACTTGTCGCTTGTACTTCTTGACGTCAGTAATATGTTTTCTAACATTCCTTACAAATAATGTCTTGGTATCGTATATAATATCATTCGGGAGAACAATATCGGGAGACTTTTGATCTACTCTGCCAGCAGAGCAATATATCAAAATTTGGGCGAATTTAACCAATGCCGGATTTCCCTCTTGTGGTGTGCGGGGTCCTTTATAAACATAATAAATACAACAATATACATCTACTTAACGATCTATTAGAACAAGTGTTGTCTCCGTTATTAGACCTATAGCAGGTCAAATATTTTAGGATATATTCATTGCAATTGTAGTTTAAATTCATTGCGCTTGATAACGTAGTGAGGCTACGAAACCGCGGTCACACTCCTGTTTTTCAAAATATAGTGACAAACAAAGTAAACCCGTGTACTATTTCAATTTGTTAAACTTTGTTAAATATAGATATTAATCGTATACTTTCTTGTGGCATCAACAATATCCGTTTTCGCATTTAGTAATGCTTATAACAAAAAAACAACTTCAGACATGAAAAACTTGCGAAATTATTTGTTTATGTTTTGTAAAGTAGATTAAAAAAAAATATTCCGAAAAATATAAAAAATTATTGGCATATACTTATTTTTGGAAAAGCTTAATAATCTCTTGCTTCATATGTACACCGTAGATC
The DNA here is from genome assembly GCA_936432065.2 of Rutpela maculata. Classification (NCBI taxonomy): domain Eukaryota; kingdom Metazoa; phylum Arthropoda; class Insecta; order Coleoptera; family Cerambycidae; genus Rutpela; species Rutpela maculata. Next base: position 35,120,866 of record OW386285.2, on the reverse strand, counting down.
ATATTTTAAAATAACAATAACAATACCTTTGTTTAGCAACCGAATCTTACCATATTTCAACTAAATATTCGAATGGATTAACGAGATATGTTTTAAAAACTCAATCAACAAATTTATTTATGGAATATTTAATATAAAAGCCTTACCTTAGTCAAGTCCCTAGTAAGCCATATTTTTGGAAACCGAACCTTGATTATTTCTCCCCACTTCAAGAAAAACCGCTGCCCAAGGAATCACTACTTCCACATCCAAGTCTCTTACAACAAAACACTATATTTGCACTCCACTATGTGGAAATAATTGTTTATGGAACTTACTAAAGGTATAATATTTGAAATCATGTACCCCAAAACCCCATAAAATTATATGCCACATCTGTAATAGAGGTGGGGGTGAATGAAGTGAAAAAAAATCTTGATGACTTTGACTCTTGTACACACACTAAATCACACTATTTTTTCACCACCTTTAATAATAGGGTGGGGACGGTAATAGGGATGGCTAATTCCATTTTTTTTGAGGCCTTAGCTCCTCTTATATTTACTAAATACCAATTTCATGGACTCTTACTTGCTTGATTTACCTATTTACCCCCATTTACCTCAATTTACCCTTCAACTCTGCAACGGAATAAGATGAAAATATAATCTAGTTCCAGATCTCGTTAAAAAACATACGTGTGCCATATTTTAAGTGAATATCTTAAACGGTTCCAGAGTAATCGTGAGCACCAAAACGATACAAGACTAACATACACACCGACGCAACAGACAAATTTATTTTGCTCAGACTTAAAATATTGACGTTTCTTGATATTATAAGCCTATTTAAACAATGAAAATTTCCAAAAATTTTTTTTGCGTTAATATACTTCAATTGAATGTCGAACTAATACGCAGAAAATGGCAAGACAAAGATATAAAAAATCGTTGTGTGCCGTAAACTACACGATAGAAGTAAAGCCTCTACTACAAGCATTTTCTTCGAGGAAACCTACTACACATCCATACTACTCAAGGTAACCCACTGTGCATCCAATTTACTCGAGTAAAGCCACTGCGCATTCATACTTCTTGAAGTAACCCACTCGCATCCATTTTACTCGAGGAAACCCACTGCGCATCCATATCACTTGAGGTAACCTACTGCGCATCTATGGCACTCGAGAAAAGCCACTGCGCATCCACACTACTCGTGATAACCTACTGCGCATCCATTGTACTCGAGGAAAGCCACTGCGCATCCATACTACTTAAAGTAACCCACTGCGCATCCATACTACTTGAGGTAACCTACTATAATACTCGAAAAAAGTCACTGAGTATCCAAATATTCGAGGAAAACCACTGCGCATCCATAATACTCGGGGAAACCTACTGCGCATCCATAGTAGTCGAGGAAAGCCACTGCGCATTCATACTACTCAAGGTAACTTTAACAACATAATATTTGAAATCGTCTACCCCAAAAACATATAAAACGATATGCTGCATCGGTAGTGGGGGTGGGGGTGGTGGTAGAGGGTTGGTAGTGGCGGTGGATGAAGTAAAAAAATATTTTGAAGCTTTTGGTTCTTGTACACACACTAAATCACAATTTTTTTTTTCATCCCATTTAATAAGGGGGTGGGGGTTGTAATGGGGGTGGCTAATGTCAAAAATTTTTTTTAGACCTTAGCTTCTCTTTTGTATACTAAATACCCATTTTATGGACTCTTACTTGCTTGATTTACTCATTTACCCGAAATTTACCCCAATTTACCCCCCAACCCTTCGACGGAACAAGATGAAAATATAATCTAGTTCTAGATCTCGTTAAAGTACATATGTGTACAAAATTTCAAGTCAATATCTTAAACGGTTCCAGAGTAAACGTGCGCACAAAAAAAAGTTACAGACAGACCGACAGACAGACAGAAATTTTTTTTTCGCTCAAACTTAAAATCTCGACGTTTCATGACATTTTAAGCCTATTTGAACAATAAAAATTTTAAAAAATTTTTTTATCGTTACTATACTTCCACTGGATATGGAAGTAACACCTACCTCATATATCGAAAAAACGATTGACATACGAATAACGCTGTTTCGTTTCGCAATTTTTCATGCGGTTAACCAAATTACATTTTGATTTTTATTAAGACGGTGAACGTATAATTTTCGATTTTTTGAGTATCATTTGGGTATAAATAACTGAGTTGAACTGAAATTCTAAAAAATAATGATAGAATTGAGATCACTTGCCTTGAAAACAGCCAGATATGATACTTTTTGAAAAAAACACTGCCTAAGGAATCATCACTTCCGCATCCAAATTTCCGGTATGATAATGTCAAAAAGATTTTGAGGCCTTTGGTTCTTGTATACACATTAAATCACAATTTTATTTTTTCACTCCCTTTAATAATGAAGTGGGTGTGGTAGTGGGGTGACTGATTTCAAAACAAATGCCAAGGCCTCTGGTTATTGTACACACACTAAATCACAATTTTACTTTTTTCACCCTCTTTAATAATGTGGTGGGGGTGGCTAATGCCAAAACATATTTTAGAACCCCTTTAACAATAGGGTAGTGGTGGGGTGGTTGATGTCAAAACAAATTTTGAGGCCTTCGGTTCTTGTACACACACTAAATCACAATTCCATTTTTTTTTCACCCCCTTTAGTAATGGAGTGGGGATGACTAACGCCAAAAAAACTTTTGAGGCCCTTGGTTCTTGTTCTTGCACTAAATCAGAATTTTAGGGACTGTTACTTACTTGCTTTACCTATTTACCCCCATTTACCCCCCAGCCCTTCAACGGAATAAGATGAAAATATAATCCAGTTCCAGATCTCGGTATAATACGTACGTGTATCAAATTTCAAGTCAATAGTATAATCCGTTCCAGAGTAATGGTGCGCACGAGAAAGTTACAGATAGAACGACAGAGCTACAGACAGACATTTTTTTGCTTAAACTTAAAATCCCGATATTTCATGACATTCAAAGACAATTTGAACAAAAAAATATATTTTTTTCTGGGATACAATTTTCGAGATTTTGGGTTATTAAATTAGAACATGGTTGTGATTCGCAGCGTAGAAGCCCCCAGAAATCTAATTTCAGTGTAATGAAACAAACTTGTTTTGTTACCAATATAAGGTGAGCATAGAGATTTTTGGGACCAGAGATTCGGGCCTTTTTCAAGTTTTTCAGGTCGAGGATTTGTTATATAACTTTCGAGTTTCCAGAAAACACAATGTCAAGAAGTGTCAATATTATCCCTTAGAAAAGAAATGAATAACCAAACAAATTTTAAACGTAATGTAATATTGGAAGAGGGCCATCTCAAAATGCGCGTTGTCCACTAAACGAAAATTACAGGAAATCGAAAAAGAAAAAACTGTTCCACATCTTTTTGTTCCTAGCTAGATTTTGCCATAAAAGAGTATTATTAATAAATCAGTAAAATGCAAGTCTTTTATATCATGTATGCTCTGTATTCTAAAAATTTGAAATTAAATTTGGATAAGAAGCATTTTGGAGAAACAGACTGGATAAGTCGCATTCTGAAAAAATTATTTAACACGTTGACTGCCATACGGGTTAAGACAAATTTCTCATAAGGCGCCAACCGGTAGCAACGGTTTAACCAAATAAAATATCCCCCCAGGCCCTGAATATCATCGGCTAATACACTATGAATTGACACACAATATTTTGAAAAAAAGAAACTGCCAAAAAAAACGTCAAAAAAGGTCTTGGTCCTTTACTACGCCATCTCGGTCTATTTATAATGATAGAAGTGTGCTGGACCGAGTCGCTGGGAGATTCCGAGATCCCGAAATGATCCAGAAGATCCAGAGATCCCAAAAACATGACTCGGTCTTATAGACCGAGTCGGCCCACGGGGCAAATATAAGTACTCGGTCTTATGGACCGAGTTGGCCTCAGACAATAAAAACCTCGGTCATATAGACCGAGATGGCAGTCAACGTGTTAAGTATAGAAACAACGTTTTTCAAAATAAAATGTGTATGAAACTCTTATACAACCACACTTCATCGTAAAAATGATATGAAGAGCAACATAATAAAAATAAAAGTCTTTAAATTCTAAGATCTTTGGATTCTATAAAACAGAAAATCTTCGTGTTCTTCTGCCGGAGAATTATATTAAATGGAATCATTCGTAGCTTTAAAGTTCTCCATGAATTTGCAAAAATCGTGTTCGGGATCGTTTTTTAAATCAACCCATAAGTCTAACGAAGTTTTTATATTTGAAACTAACTAATTTTCACTCCTTGCATATGCTGAATCGCATGCTCAAAATACATCTTTACAATTGGTCCAATTGGATCAGATTCACTTTGAAATATCACAGTTAATGGATAAGACGCATTATGGAAAAACACTTAATTTTTAGACATATTTTATATAGGATGAGAATCGATATGGCAGAGCAAAACATATGCAGATCTGACTAAAGCAACGTAAAAAATTAATTCCCATCGCTAACAAGAATATGACTAAAAGTGGATAAGACTCTTTTTGTAATGACCCTCCTTATTGATACTAGGTAGTAACGTCCAGTTAACGGGCGATAGGTTGAAATTTTATTACATAAATTTTAGAATTCTTTTTTAAGCGGTTTACTTTTTTTATTATTTTAACTCAATTAATTAACATGAAATATTTGCCCGAACGAGCAAATATGCATCGTTGGAGGAATTTTATATATGAAATTTAAAATAATTTTGCATTATGAAAAGCACTAGAAATATGGTCAGTAATCAAATCCGACTAAAACATTTATTATATTTATTTCAACATAAAATAATTTCACTTTGAAGTAATAGTAGTAATATTTTCATGTGGAATATGATCTGAAATTTACGGTACATGCTTCAGAATAACTTATCATGCCTCATATACCTAAATTCATGTCGACAGTAAGTAGCCCTTATACAAAAATGTTAAAATTTACCTGATTTTCTGGATACTCGAGTATTTGAATCACAAGTTTGTGACAATCTGGATGCATAAATCCAACCCCAGCATAAAACTGTGTATGCAATGGAAACAAATAATATTTATTCAAGCAACTTATTGAAGTTCATTGGAAATTATTTGGTTTTGGATGCCCATAGAGGAGTAGATAATGACTATGACTGAAAGTCCTGTAATAATAGAGGTTAAAGTTACTTGGTTAATTGATTTCTAATTGAAACTCTCTTATCACTATCCCTATTGAAAATATATCCCACAAAATATTTTTTTTACACTTTTTCTTTAATTTTGGTTTTAACTTGTGTAGACTAAATTTGCTGTTGGTGTAGAAAATATGCAATTCGCAATTACTTGGCTGCATTACAAAGGATGAATGCCACTTTTAGCATCCTCATGCTAATGAACAGAATTTTTTAAAATGAACCTGCAGAATTCAGAATTAATTTGATTATGCAAACTAATTAAGTTAAAGGAATGAAACAATATTTTATATTTTAATTCTCTCATCTCTCACATTAATAAAAAGTATTGTAGCTTACATTTTACGTTTCATTTTTAATTCAATAACATTCTACTAATTTTGAACTGCATCAATCTTCAATACTTTTAATTAAGTGTGTACAGACTTCTTTTGCCAAAGAAATTTCTCATCTTCAAAAAAATATTCCCACCTCCAAATCTATCAAATATATTATAGACACAGGGTCGGCGCTCGATTACATAATACCAATGTACTATGACCAGAAACACTCAATTTTATTACCTCGCTGTAGTCGACTTACTGCACTTAGAGGAAACTCACAAAACTCACTAGCATCCAGAAGTTCAAACACTTCAGTTTCTCTTGACTCAAAACTTTTGGATATTATCTCCTAAACGGGACATCCGTCGACTAATATCTAATTGCCTTAAATGCTGGCCATGTCAACCACCTATGGGAAATTTACCACAATTACGCGTTTCTCAAGCGAAGACTTTTCGGTACTAGGGGTTGATTATGGCGGTGGCTTCACTATTATATTAGGCAAAACCAGGGGAGCTAAAACATACAAAGCCTACATATGTCTATTTGTTTGTTTCACTACTTTAGCAACGTAATATCTAATTCACTGGCACAAATTTTGTTGGCGCAAATAAGTATCTCTCACAAATTTTTGAAAATGTCGTCAAACAAGAGACGATTAAATAGTCATTGAACTCCCCTTCGGCCCCACATTTTGGAGGTCCATGGAAGCGCGCATACAGTCAGTTAAAACACATATATCGGGTGTCATAGGTGAACAAATACTTATCCACAAACAATTTTACACTGTGTTAACCTAAATCGAAACCGTTCTGAACTCTCGTCCTCTCTCTTCACTAAGTTCTGACCCTAACGATTTGACGGTATTCACACCAGGTCATTTTCTGATACTATAACCTTTAACCACATTACCAGACCATGATCTCACTAATATAAAGATAAATCGACTGACACGGTGGCAATTGTTACAATGCATTTACCAGGATTTTTGAACTCGCTCGTAGAAAGAATATTTCAAACCCTTCAGCAGCGAAGCAAATGAATAGATCCCTCTACTTCTATCGCACCAGACACAATGGTACTCAATAAAAATGATATTTTATCTCTACTGGGGTGGAACTTAAGTCGTATTATTGACACATATTCCGGTAAAGATGGTGTAGCACGAGTAGCGTCAGTTAGAACCACGCAGGGAATTTTCAAAAGGCCACTGGTAAAGCTCTGCCCCCTGCCTAACTTACACTCTATTTAAAAAAATATTTTCAAAGGTCGGCGGAATGTTGAAAATAAATTAAAAATAAATTCATTTTTTCCTTTGCCATAAATGGTTTTAAATTAAATTTTTTGTTTACTTGCCCGCGTGAATTACTCGGTACGAAGAAGAACAGTTCGATTTTGAATGCGAACGGGCTACTACGGTAGTAATCTCTCTATTTTCTCAAAACTCGATATAACTGTGCTCAACCCGTTATTGTGTGCGATTTCGCCCAAACGTCTAACAATTGTTCTACTTGTGTAATAAAAGGTCTACAGTCCGCTGCGCTGCCGAATCCTGCCCAATAGATGACAACCAGGCTCCTAACATCCAACCAATAAAGGTAGGAAATGTGCAACCGAGTACGAACAATTTAATTTATTTAACTCGCTGTCATCTAATTCTCAAATTCTTTTCTTATTCAAAATACCACATACAAAGTTTGGTAAAATCTATATATTCTTTAACTTATTTCTTGATTAATATTATTTAATATTTGAAATTTGTTTTGGTAGTTGTAGAAATCATTCTAGAGGTACCCTACTTAAGAACTTAAAATTCTTCAGAGTAACATGAATAACTATTGGCCTAGTTTACACCGACAGCTTGGTCTGCGAACCAAGTACCTTTTCCGAACCATACTCTGCCTTAAACGTATAGTGCGTTCGATGTAAACAGTCTGAACTAAGCTGGTCCGCCTTTGGTCTGATTCTCTTGAGCAGGAGTATCAGACCATATATAATTCGCGGTTTAATACCGAACCTAATGTCAAATGCGATGTAAACGGAGATGTATCAGACAAATCTAGCAAATGTCAAGTTTGAAAGGTTGGAATCGTCATTCCCGCATAAAGAACACTAAAAACATTATATAAAGAAAATTTTTAAATATAATAATAATTGTGATTATTAAAGTAATTCAACAAATTTTAATGTCAAGAGGAGCCACAAAAACAAAAGGTCCTAATTAAAAATCGCAAATGTAATTTTCTTTTTAGGAAACATTTTGGCACAAGTAAAGCGTTTATAGGTTAGGTTTGCTTGCTCCTGGTGCTCATAAACTAATCCAAAAAAATTCAGGTATAGTGATGTGATGTAAACACGCACAAACTAAATAAATTCGAGTCGAACTATCCCCACTCCATTAGTTCCCTCGGATCAGACCAAATTATTTCACGGTGTAAACTAGGCCATTGTGTAGTAAATTTCAATTGAGATACTCCATCAAAATTCACTATAATTCAATATATTTAATATACTTTGTACAAAGCTGTTATGAAATCCACTTAAAGACCTTCAATCACAAACTCGCCACTTATGATAATGATCATCTTGGATTTCAAATGTTTGTTATTGAAGAAAAGTTATTGTTATGAATATTTCTTGTTTGTTTGAAGTTTTGGACAGTCCTGGCACTTGAAATAAGCGAAAATCATTTTATATTGATTTGTTTTACATTAGTGAAAGTTATGATTTCTAATTTCGACCCCCACCCCGTAGTTTACCCCTGTAGTTTACCCCTGTAGTTTACTGATATATTGGGTGGACCATTAACAATAAATAGGCCATAGTACAAGGGTGGATTCTTTGGATCAATATATGAGGATATAACCAAACATGCTGTAGTAAATTGTTGCTGCGGAAAGAATCGTATTTTTTTTTTGCAATATCTCAACTACCTTTTGACCGATCTTCTCCCAGTTTGGAAGGGAACATGTTTTAAGCTAAGAAACAATAATTTATGCATCACAAGCTAACTCATTGAGGGCGCCTTGTGAGCTATACCCGATGATGAATATTTTATCTCTTTTTTTACGAAACGTTGTGGCACTTCTGCGTAAAGAAGGTATAATTGATAGAACTTTATAATTCCAACCGTTTTCGAGAAAACTGCCGCAAAGTTTTCAACAATTCTTTGAAAACAAACTCAATTTGAAAAGGGCACGTTATCAAAGCAGACTTTTCAGTAAATGCAATTTGTCCTTTTCGAACTGAGTTTGTTTTCAAAGAATTCTTGAGATCTATGCGGCAGTTTTCTCGAAAACGGTTGGAATTATCAAGTTCTATCAATTATACCTTCTTTACGCAGAAGTTACTCATGCATGAGATTTTCTAGTCAAAAGTGCCACAACGTTTCGTAAAAAAAAGAGAGAAAAAATATTCATCGTCATGAGGCGCCCTCCATGGGTTAGCGTGATGTGATACATAAAATATTGTTACTTAGCTTAAAAAATGGAAACCCCTACCAAATATGGAGAAGATCGGTCAAGAGGTAGTTGAGATATTGCAAAAAAAAGAAATAAAATTACAATTTTGACACCTTGTATCTTTTTCCACAGCAACGATTTACTAAAGCATGTTTCATTATATCCTGATATTTTGGTCCAAAGAATCTACCCTTGAATTATGGCCTATTATTAACGTTCCACCCTGTATGAATCCAATGCTGACTTTAATGATTTCAGTCACACATTCATCACAGTATGCAGCAAATCCCAAAAACCTTTCATTTATTAAACAAAAGATGTGAAAATTTAATCATTTCAATCAATCACCAAATCCATTAACACCTTTACCAGAATATTATTGTTCTACATGCCTACACGTCTAAATTATCACATTAATATATTTAATCATGTACATCTTGGAATTCGTTGAATTCAAATAGAAATGCTATAGGCATCTAAAGCATTATTTAACAGAATTAGAGACTTGTCATCACAATTTCATGAGTGAGATTAACTTACATCACTCGAAGTAATTCGATTCTCAACTCAAGCAAATGATTTGATTGCGTTTCTATTTCAATTACGGCATTTTCCCTAGAAGAATTAAGGATAATTGTCGGTTCATAGTTGATGAACGATCACTCTCCTCTTCGAATATTTTTAATAATTCTGTATTATTTATGTACAATGGGTAATAATTGAATTAAACTACACTCGTACAAATATTTTCAACTTTTTAATTCAGTCTAAGGTAACATCATTCAGTGATTTGATGAATTGAACATAATAAATTATTATACTTAACAAATGTAGAAAATGTTATCGCGAGTACTTGGAAGTATAAGTACCTACACGAAACAATACTTGCCATATAAAAAAATTGCAAAAAACTATAATGCACCACGAAACGAGAAGATAATATTTTAATATGTAAGGCAGGGGAGTATTAAGGCACATTCGCAAATATTGTATTTTAAGTCATATAGAGAGAAGTTTAATTATATTTTCATGTTATTTTCATTAGTTATTCTTATTAAAAGCCCGTTAATTAGAGATGAAAATTGATGAAATAAATAAAATGCTTAGGTAAAGTATTGTATAAATAAACATCAGTTGTATTTTAATGCAGAAAAAACTCAAATAACTCAGTTCCATAATAGACAGAAAAACTGCGAGTCTATTTCATTTAAGATCAATGAATCATTAATAACAGGTACCCATGAGAGTATAAAGTTTTTAGGTTTACATATTGATGAATGCTTAAGCTGGAAATCGCATTGTGAATATCTGATTTCCAAACTGGCATCAATTACATTTTTGTTTAATAATATTAAAACAATGCTTACTAAACAACAATTGGTTAATTTATGCTATGCCCAAGTAGATTCTAGACTGAGGTATGGTGTCTGTTTCTGGGGAAACTCCACTCTATCACAGAACGTTTTTATTGCTCAAAAACGTATATTGCGTTGTATAGCTAATATTTCTAGTACCCATTCTTGTAAAGGGGTATTTAGAGAGTGTAATATTTTAACCTTGCCATGTTTATACATTTTTGAAATGTGTGTTTATGTTTATCAAAATAAGAATGTATTAACTGTAAATAAAAATATTCATAACATAAATACCCGTAGCAAGGAAGATTTTAGAATACCATATGCAAGACTAAATATAACTTGCAATTCCCCAAATTACATGGGTCCAAAAATGTTTAATTATTTACCTACAGAATGCAAATTAGCTAGAAGTTTACAGGATTTTAAAAGTAAATTAAAATTGTTTTTACTGTCAAAATGTTTTTTATTCTGTATGTGATTTTTTTACCTAGTTTTTTTTAAGGTATATGCTTGTAAAGTTGACTATTCCTATACAATTGTAATGTTGTCATTATGGAAAATAAATTATTATTATTATTATTATTATTAAAATGCTAAAAATAAATATAAAAAGTGTCTCGAATGTTCGTTAATATTAAACAAACATTGAGAAACAGCCACAAATAAACAATTGCCTTCGTAATATGGGAATAACGTGCTGTTCTCTGATGAAAAGAGATATTCTCGAAAAAATAAACAAAAGTACTTTATATTCGAAATGAAGCATATGCAAGTGAAAAAGTGTAAATTAATTCGATGTTTCCGACTGCAACTCGTGACAAACACGCTGACCGCTTCCACCTTCTGCTTATATGGTCGTGTCTCCTTAGCCAAATAGTAATCTGTACCCGTCTATTTAGTTCCTGGCGAAGATGCGGAAATTGATGTAGGGGGCGCAATAAGTACGGACCGCGTATAGTTCGAGCGCAGTTATTGATTTAATTATTTGAATTTGTATTATATTTTACTTCCTTTGTACGGACGATTACTCTGGATCCATTTAAGATATTGACTTGAAAGGACCCCGCACCGATCTTATTGACCCCGGTTAAATTGGCCGAATTTTTAATATGTTGTAGATTTCGACTTTTTGATCAAAAGGTCTCGTGGGGCCCACTCGGTCCTATATCTTATTCCGTTGAAGGGTTGGGGGGTAAATTGGGGTAAATTGGGGTAAATGGGAGTAAATATGTAAATCAGCAAGTAAGAGTCCATAAAATTGGTATTTAGTATATACTTAAAACTCCCCAGGCTTGTAACTTTCCTATTTTTCAAGCGACGACCATGTTGGGCAAATCAAATTGTAGATATTTTTAAGGCATTTAAACATGTGTACAGTGATAAAAAAAAATTTTTGAAAAAATTGTGAATAAAGAAAACTTAATTTCCTTGAATATTTTTTTACCTCATCCTGCACATGAACTGCGTTAATGTTTTCTTATGAAGGTTTTAATTAGCTTCAATTTATGTTATTACATATTCGAAATTCTTTTTGGTTTTAGAGAATTAAATTAAAAACACTCCTTCCGATTCCAAACTGATTTTTTTAAAATAACTGAAAAAAATGTAAATAATAATTTTACGCTTTATTTGTAAAAGACATACCATAAACAATCCTCAACGTAACAAAACAGCAACAAGAAACAAAAGAAATAAATATTTTTAAAAACAAACTATTAAAATGTACTAAATAATAGGAAATTGCGAAATTTTTATTTAAAAAAATTTTAATAACATAAATTGAAGCTAATTAAAACCTTTATAAGAAAAAATTAACACATTTCATGTACAAGGTAAGGTAAACAAATATTCAAAGAAATTAAGTTTCCTTTCTTAACAATTTTTTTCAAAAAATTTTTTTTTAATCACTCTGTATTCATGTTTAAAGGCTTTACATGGTCATAGCTTCAAAAATAAAAAAGTTACAAGTCTGGGGAGTTTTAAGTGGCGCACCCTGTATATTAAGGTCTCAAAAAAATGTTTGGCATTAGTCACTACCATTACCAACCACCACCCATTATTGAGGGGGCGAAAAAAATTAAATTATGATTTAGTGTGTGAACAAAAACCAAAGGCCTCAAAAAATTTTTTTTCCTTCATCCATCAATCATCCACCTCCAATTTCTAGCATAACTTGAAGTCATACATTATGTTTTCTGCTGCTTGCAAAATACTATAAATAATTTTCTTTACTTTACTATAAGCAAACAAAAAATGTTTTACTTTACAAAATTATTTTTCATACTTTCTAAAAAACCAAATAAGTCAACAACGAACAGTTGTTTTTCGAAGTTATAGTAAGAATAGGATCAGGAATGATCTAGAACTGAAACAAAAACAGGTCCAAATTTGTGAAATTGTTTTCTTTCGAGATGTGTGATGTGTTGTTCTACTCTTTGAATTTACAAGGCCTTAATCAAACTAATCTGTTCTTTACAGGACTCGGGACGAGCCGTATATATTGCGAGGCTATGTTTTAGCAAAAATCTCCATCAGATATAACGTACCACAGAAGTACTTATAAGGATACGACATCAAACGAAAACTTACTGATTCTTCTCTACCCCACTTATGTCCACTCCACACAAGTAGGATCATCTTTCAACCTCCTAAGCACATATATACAGTGGTATGTAGGTGCTTATTCAGAGGATAGTGCCCCATTATCAGACCTGCCATCCGTCTCAATGGTTCTCATAGAGTGAGTATGCACAATGGTGCACAATTGCTTAGAATGAGTGATTTTTTCATCCTACACTTCAAAAAAGTAGGATCATCTTTCAACCCCACTGTATGTAGGTGCTTATTCAGAGGACAGTGCCCTATTATCAGACCTGTTATCCATCCCAATCGTTCTCATAGAGCGAGTATAAGTCTCTCTTTTGGAGAAGAGTCCACCATATTCTAGACAAAAATTTTAGCTATATTTAAATGTGTACGTCAGAACAAAAATAGAGAATATGTAAACCAGCAGATGCTTCGGATAGTCAGGTGACATTACGGACATAAGCCTATAACAATGTGTCATTCAGATTGGAATGGGACTGCCATGGATGGTTTATAATAGTGGGAAAACAGTTAAATCATTCTAGGTGCCGAGCCGTTAGTCCCCTGGGTTGCAGTCTGGTTTTTAATCCTTATATATTTAAAGAAACGTATAGAGGAGTTTGACAAAATATTCCACTAGTAAATATTCTGCCCTCTAAAAGCATACCTACTAACTGGGCCCATGTCAGGGCTACTACTGTTTCGATTGTAATGGAGATCAGCAGCTAGATGGAGCCTGCCATTTTTGTTGAATGTCGTGGTTTTATAAATCTCGTCATGTACCAAGAGTGAACAAGGGCCTCGTTCCAACCATCTCAGACCTACCTTGCACTGACGAGAGCCAAGAGCTCTAAACTGCAGTCTGCAAGTGATGTGGAGTGGCTGGCATAAGAGCTCCTTTGGATAGGAAATAGTCTGGTGTCTGTTGCAATTGAAACTTTAGCATTTTGTGGCAAAACATAGTTATTGCACATAACGCGATCAGGCTTGTAATTCGTAATTCAGCGCTCGGCGGGGCAGTTGGTTGCAGTCTGGTTTTTATTCCTCATATATTTAAGGAAACGTATAAAGGAGTTCGACAAAACTTTGCACTAGTAAATATTCTGCCCTCTAAAAGCATACCTACTAACATATCACATAGTTGGGTTTAACAATCAGCAGACTTTTAACCACTTTCCCGGAATTATTAACGAATTGTTGTCTTTGAGATTATTCGGTAGACCATTACAAATCTTATAATCACTGTCATAATAAAGTCTTTGAGCAGAGTGATTCTTGGAATTGCCAAAACAGTATTATTATCTTGAAAAGGGACATCAGAGGGAGAGGTAGTATCGACATCCTTCTATACTTGTCAATTAAACATACTGTTTCCAAATATAAATGAATTCTCACTTCACACAGGTATAATGCAGTCAATTTGTGCTCAAAAGGGCCCCTAGAGGGAAAGTTGTGGGGTAGTTTTGATTTCTTCGATTCGAAATGTTTTTTGGGGTGCTGAATCCGAATCCGAGGTTTGCTAATAAAATTTCGTGACCCAACATTAAAAAAAATGCAAACAAACGTAAAAAATCTCATTTTTTGGCGGTTTTTTGCTCATAACTCGAAAACTATCAACTTTTCGTAAATAACCTTTCTATTCGAAATGAAAGTACATAAAATTTACTACAAATTTCATTATTTAGGTTTTTCTCCGACGAATCGTCCGGTCTCAAGTCAAGCGCTAGTTGTAAATGAAAGAGGTGGTGAGTAAACAACAACTTGTGATCATATCTTAAGGGGAGATGAATGATTACGAAATAGATTGTGAAATTAGACACACCTTCCGCATCGTGTAAGCGCAAAAAAAGGTTTTTGCGGAGACGGCCGAAATACGCCAATTTTCAACTAGGTTATTTACGAAAGGTTGATAGTTTTCGGGATATAAGCAAAAAACTGTCAAAAAATGAGATTTTTTTACGTTTTCTTGCATTTTTTTTTAATGTTGCGTCACGAAATTTTGTTAGCAAACCTCGGATTCGAATTCAGCACCCCATAAAACATATAGAATGGAAGAAATCAAAACTACCCCACAACTTTCCTGGTAAGAACACAATTTGACTGGAGTAGTACTGAACAGCATACTCTTGAAGTACAAATATCATATGCTTTAAATACTTACTGCATGGCATACACCACAGAAAGGAATAACGTATCTCAAATTATATTCAATTAATGAAAAGTAAATGGCAGCCATGTATCCTAATTTATTTCATACGACTGTGGCTGTGGCTGCTTTCAGATACTGGTTTATTACTATTAAAACAATGTGGATGCCCATTTTAATATTATATTGATGATAGCGGTCATATTTTCTTAAATTCCTATTACATTCGGTGATTATGAAGAAATCTTAAAAAGTTTTATTTACTTTATAAAAATTAAATAAAAGGAATTTAAGAAAATGATGAAATGCGGTATAGAGGATATTTATGACAGGCTTAGTCAAATCACTTAAACTATGAACTTCCTGATATCAATACAATACTAGTTTTTCGACACTTTTCTCTAAAACGGTGCTTCCAATTAATATTCAGCAAAGTGATTTTTTGTGTTATTCAAATCAGACTTCCATAGTATTGGATGATTAAAAAATTATATAACATAACGAACAATTCTTTCCTATACAATTATTTGATTCCATCTCTGTTTCTACGCTACTGTGTGGACAATGTTCGGTGGTTAATTAATCAAAATCTACACAAAGGAGCAGAAAGGATTGTAATTTAAAGATTAGATTTGTGGCGGAAAAGAAAGAAAATAATATTTTCAGACAAGAAAGGGCTTACTGAGAATGACGAACTGGGCTAAAAGCAGATAACATCAAATGGTATTTCCAAGCTGCTTTCTATAGATATTTTCCTATAGTCGTTAAACACCAAAGTGCCTCATTATTATCAATTAAAGAAAGTGATTATGTTGAAAATATACTCCGCAATGAGTTTTGTAAATAATGTCAAGAGCAGGAAAGAAATATCTCAAGTGTAAGAAATAGATATTAAAATATTTTTAAAATAAACCGTAAAAAAGGAAAACCCAATTTAGTTTTGTAGCTGTACTTAAATAATATAAAAATTATTTACTTATCTAAATTTGAATCGAAACTATTACAGTATTAACCAACATGAAATGAAACATCTACTGAATATTTAGAACATTACAAAATTATATCCTGATTTTCCTAATTAAGTCAGGCAAATTAGCAATGTTTCAATGACTGCAATATGATTTCGGGTATTCCACATTTGGGACTTAAACAAGGTGGCTGTGGCTAGAGTGCAAAAAAACACATATTTCCTTGACTATGAGTTGGATAATGAAAATAATGTAAGAATCGTTTTTATAATTAGTGTAAGTTAGATTAGAAATCATCTCCATATTTTAACTTTATTTGAATAAATGTTCTATTTTTGTAAAACCTAATAGTGATGGGTAAAAGCTATTATTTTTTAATAACAGGTGTAAACTTTTACTGCTATTTTGAAATAACAGTTTAAGATAACAGTTTAGAAATAACAGATCGTTGAGAAGTACTGGCGTTAGCATACTGCAGTGCACAGCTTGCAAATGTTATTTCAGAGACGTTATTTTATACATCATGCTGCTGCCGCTTATCTGTTATTTTCTTACCAGTTATTTTCGAGCAGAAATAACAGTTTCTTAATGCTATTTACAAATAACAGTTATAAAATAGCAACTCATCTCTAATTCCTAGTACCTACTTATGTGGCTTCGGCAAAGCGAAGACGTAACAATAAAATATAATATAGTTATTAAGGTACCAAGGGTGTTATAAGGATAATAACGCACCAAGGTCGGCAGTGTACTTCCCGAGGGCCTCTGGCCCGAGGGAATGTACGTCGACCGAGGGCGTCATTATCCTATAACACCCGTGGTGCCTTCAACGTTTAATGTCTTACAAGTCTGTTATTTAATTCGAATTTTTTTTTTGACGTTTACGATTTATTAATTTGACATCTATTATGTTCAGAACGATTTGATTTAAAAGAGAGTAAAAATCAAAATTGTTTGTAAACGCCGCAGTTGCATAGCAATGCATTTTGTTTGTCAATAACGCTATCATAATTTGCTTGTTTTGGGTGGTGTTATAATTTCATAATGCCCTAGGGCGTTATAGATATTCATAACGGTCTAGGACGTTATTTTTCATTTAATGTATCCCAAAATAGGGTGGTTATTGTAAAATAACAAACTTATAGGACATTAAATAATAAAGAAATAATTTTTAAAAGGCGCTCTTTTCATTAGAAACAATATTAGAAAACCTTTGATGAATTATGCATGTCCTCAAAAACCGAAACAAAATTAAAACAAAACAAGAACGTTTTATTTTGTCGCAAATGATCTCATTTAACATATTATTTTTTTTACATTTTCCAAAAGATCTCTTAATTTTAGAACGAAATGCAAAAAATCAGAATATTCTTGGATCTCTATAAACTTTAAAATTAGCTAAGAACATTGACGCTGCGTGACGTCATTCAATTCTAGTTGCATTTTCATTCCCCTCTTTTCGGCACTTATATGCTACATATTCTTGTGTTAAAATACTCCAATAGTCTCCAAATCACCATAATCAAATACATCTCTGGTAGATTAGACAAATCGCCGGGTTTTAACAGCGTAAACGTAACTTCGAGATAGGCTTTCGGATTGAATGACATCAGTACTTTGAGCGCGTCGATTCATGTTTAAAGCAATATATTTCTGTAACTACTTATCTAATCGACCTCAAATTTTGAGTGTTATAATCATTCTAAGATTACTTCGCATAAACGCAGTAAAAGTGAAATATAAAATTTGACTAAATGACCTCATTAATGGAAAACTTTGAATTTTGCTTAATTTTCATTTTGTTCATTCGATGTGGAATTGGTATTAGACATAAATTCGATATCCATGTGCATAATTGCTATTCTTAAGTGGAACACTTTGACTACGTTGTATGATAATTTCCATGTCTTCAGCTATATTTATAAGATTCTAAATATATAAAATAATAAACTTGTGTATTAACAGTTTGTTAGTACCCGTAAATAAACATAGTAAGTAAACAAATTCTTCAAGTAATATATTTGAAATTTCCATTGAAGTATGCAGTTAATGCATCATGAATCATTAGTTAATTTTTCCACTTTAGTGCAATGAGGCTTGATTTTAGAACTACTTTCATGAATATCGAAATAGCCAAAATACGCTCTCGAGGGCGCTAAGTGCGCATTTATAGCTTGCATACCTAATAACGCTTTTACCCGCATTTAAATTCAACCGTTTCCTGCTCTATAAGAATAAATCATATGCAGCTTTAATACAAAGATGCACATTTTATACGGTTTATACAGCGTAAGATTATTAAATATTAAACCTCTGTCGTTAAAATTCCTCCAGCTATATTCATTTTTAAAGCACGGTTTTACGTTCGGGTCAACAGACAATTAACTTTCGATAAAATATGAAACATATGGAAAGAATACAGTGTCCATGACTTCAATCTTATGAGATATACAGAATCTTTCGAAATGACCCAGGTTGATAAGGGCCATTGTTGGTCTATTGTCAAAAAATGTTTCTTCTTGTTGGACTGTCTTGACTTCGCTTTCGAAAATTTGAAGATATGGACTTTCTAGTTTTATACATATATTTTTCTTAACGACATCATAAGCGCCATAAATACTCTCATAAACTTCCCATAGATCGTTAGCGATTCTTGAAGTTATTTTTATCTTTTAGACGAGATCTGTACAATGCACCACTTAGGAAACTAAGCTTTCGTGAGTAAAGTAAATTGATACAATGTGCACGTCATTGCTAAAAAATAAAAATAATTTCATTAAGCGTCAGAAATGCCCAAACATCGCAAAACAACCTAAGTTTATGAGGTTATTTGTGGTAGTTATGATGTTATTAAAAAAATATATAAGTATGAAACTAGAAAGCACGTATCCTCAACTTTTTAAAGCAAGGTCAAGACCGTCCAACTGGAAGAAAAATTTATTCACCCTATCATAAGCCAAAAATTACCATTACCAACCAAAGTCATTTGTCCTTTTTAGGATTTCGTACTATAAAGTGAAGAGCGGAACCCATATTAGATTATTCGTTTGTCTACTCGTCTGTTCATCTGTTCGCCCATTTGCGTCTATGTTTCCATCTGTCTATCACAGCGGTGTGTTTCGAAAACAATTATAGTTAGAAACATGAAATTGACTTGTAGTTGGGGTTTGATGTGGCAGACAGGTCAGAAGACAATGCCCTAAAAAGAATTTCTAATACCATTTTGTAGGTCAAAGTTCCACATTTATGAATATGATACATATAAATAAAATATCATTTGGAAGGTCTAAATCTATTCCAAAATGTCATTCAATTATATTTTTAATACTTATTATGTCCCCCTTTATTTCCGGAAAATGGTGAAAAAAACCTAAAATGGACAATGATGAAATTTGAGGAAAACTATACTGAACTTTCTATTGTTATTAATATTTAAGTTAGTAATAAAAATGTATATATTACATATGAAAGTCCTGAAATAAACAGACCTCTGTTGACAAAATATAAATGTTTGGTTTAAAAACTTCGACAGATGAAGTACCTTCATATTTGACTATTTTCACACGAAAAAAGTCGTTGGAATTTCACCCCTGAATATATATTGATCAGTGAATTAATCAAGAATTTGACTATTTTCTAAGATAAAAAGTATGCCACACATCCCATGGACACAATAGAGGATTTAGATATAACCTTATATCAGTTACAAAACCTTATGACCTTGTGTTATGAAAAAAGTTACCCTGTTAAACAAAAGGCAGTGCCTTGGTGGAGTAGGGATTTCAGTCGCCTTGGGGCTGAGACCAGGAAAACATTCAATAGAGCTAAAAACTCTGGAAATTGGGAGAACTATAAGAAAGCCCTCACGGAGTACAACAAAGAATTGAGAAGGTCTAAAAAGAAGATCATGGAGGCAGTTCTGTGAAGAGATAGATGAATTAGCACAAGTAGTCTGTCTACAGAAAGTTCTTGCAAAAGACTGCTCAAATGGAATAGGGCTACTCAAAAATCCCAATGATCATCATGCAGATTGTCAACAGGAAAACATAATAGTACTCACTTCTCTGGCTCCCATATAATCGAAGGTGAACTTCCACAGGCCTACCTAGAAGAGGATGCACACCGCCCTACCAGGGAAGGAAAAGGCTAGCTGGAAAAATATTCACTCCTAGCAGAATTAAATGGGCGGTATCGACCTTCAAGCCCTTTAAATCACCGGGCAGGGACGGTATTTTTCCTGCCCTGCTTCAACATGGAATTGAGGAACTTATCCCATGCCTGAGAAGCTTATTCATAGCAAGCTATATTCTTGGGTATATTTCCCAAGCTTGGAGGGAGGTTCATGTGGCGTTTGTCCCAAAAATAAGCAGACGTCCACAAGACGAGCCTAAATCTTATCGCCCCATCATTTTACCCTCTTTTCTCCTAAAATCAATGTAGAAAATATTAGATCAACACATCAGAAGAGAAATCATTACAGGGAAATTGCTTCACTCAAAACAATTTGCCTATCAACCTGACAAATCTACAATAAATAATTGAAAAGACATTTACAGCAAAGGAAATGGCTTTGTGTGCTTTCATAGATATAGAGGGTGCTTTTGACAACACCTCCTATGAATCCATACAAAGAGCCGAGGAAAAAGGGGGAATACCATCCCCAACAATCAAATGGATACAATCCATGCTAAAAAGCAGAATAATTGTCACAAATATGGGGTACGAGTCGGTCACCGTGACTGCAGTTAGGGGTTTTCCACAAGGTGGAGTCTTATAGCCCTTGCTGTGGTCAACGGTGGTACGATCTTCTCCATAAGCTGAGTGATTATGGCTCCAACGTTCAGGGCTTTGCTGATGACCTGTTCGTTACTATGAGAGGCTGGCATGAGTTATGATTTCAAACCACGTACAAATTGCTTTAAACATAATATCTAAATGATGCTCAGAGGGCCTTAGTGTCAATCCGAGCAAAACAATTACTGTTCCATTCACCAAAAGGAGAAAACTAAATTTGAGAGCTCCAATGTTAAATGGAACAGTACTGAATTATTCCAGTGAAGTCAAGTATCTAGGAGTAATCCTGGATCAAAAACGCACCTGGAACTCGCATTTGGAAAGGACACATAAAAGAAACCACGGCTATATGGACGCGCCGTAGGCTGTTTGGTAAGAATTTGGGTCTAAAACCAAAAGTGATACATTGGTTCTACCTGTCGGTTGTCAGACCCATGGTGGCCTACGAATCCTGTGTATGGTGGCCAAAAACAGAAGATAAATTAGCATAAGGAAAGCTGCAGAAACTGCAACGCCTTGTCTGTCTAGGGGCTACAGGAGCAATGTGCTCCTGTCCCGAAGCAGCTATGGAGGCAATGCTGGACCTACTTACTCTGCATTTGCATGTGAGGAAGGAAGCAGCGCTTAGTGCCCTGAGGCTGCATCAGACACTTAAATTTAGACCAGGCGAGCTAGTTGGTCATTTAAGGATGTTTGATATACCTTACGTAAAGTTCGCAATCTTGTAAATATTTGTATTTTTATGTTATTAATCAGAAACCTTCGGAACATGTTACTCTGAAATAATAATAACACATAGTTTATAAAATAAGATATTTTTCACACCTCTGACGGTGATCCAGTATGACGGATATGATCCAGTTTCACTAGGAAGTATTCTACAATGCTATTTTGTGTGATCTTAATTCGATAAAATAAGATTAACTCCGACAAAAATGATCGCATTTAATAGTTATTTGCAGTCGGTAACGCCCGACTCCAACTTTTATTCGTTTCACAACAGTTATTAAAAATTCCTTAATGATATTCTATGATAAAATGTATGTATCATCTAATATACATAAAGTTGGTTCGAACCTAAAAAACACCATGTATATTTCTGTCTAGATATCTTGTAAACCTTCCTGTTTTTGTGTGCTTAATCAAAAACTTTACAAATAGTTGGCTCTAAAATTATTGCAAAACATAGTTTATGTACTTCTGACGATCGCCCTGTATAACTGATATGATCCAATTTGAATAGGAAGTACGCTGGAATGCTATTTTATACCAATATGTTCCTAATTTGAAATAAAAATGTTCCAACAGACGTTATCGTTAATGGATATTCGCAGTAAGCAACGCCCGACTGTATCTTTTATTTATTTCATACTAGCCTTATTGATATGTCATCTAATCTACACAAAGTTGGTTCGAACCTGAGAGATACCCTGTATATTGAGGTTTAAACATCTTATACATCTTCATATTTTTGTGTGCTTAATCAAAAATCATAATAACATTTTGCTCTAAATTTATAATGCGTAGTTTATATAAAAAATTAGAGTTTACATGCCTCTGAAGGTCGCCCTGTATGACGGATATGGAAGAAATTCAACAGGAAGTATTCTACCATGCTATTTTATACACGTGAAAAATTTAAAACGAAAATATTAATTTTAACGGAAGTTATCATGTTTACAAGAAATGGTCTACACACATACATACTCACACACAGATATTTTTTATTCCATATTTGAATTCAGTCTGTTATGAAACAGATTTTTGTACAAAAATTTTTTTCTACGATGATTATTAAAAATTTCTGTATGATTACAATATACAATATAACACAATACAATATACAAATAATTTGATTAAATCAAATAGGTATAATAATATACTGAAAATGTCAGTAATATCACAGAACCATAAGCTACAATTCTGCTACATAGTACATATACTTAAAAGTATTGACCTAAAAACTCCTAAATCCGTGTCTGAGTCTCCTTATCTGAAAATCCCATTTGAGAAACGTTGTCTCTGCTCTGAAAACATTTTTCATTTCATTTTTCATAAAATGTATATAACCCTGAAATGTCCAAGACTGCTTTCATCGATCAGCATATCCTGAAGGTGTTTATTGATATTTTCTTAATGCTTAATTTGAAATTCTTTTGAAGTCACTCGCTCTGGTAATGCAAAAATAAAATCGCACTCTCATATATATGTGAGTTCTACGTATCATATATGGATTTTATTTTCAGATAAAGAATTTTTAATAAATTCGCTGCAATATTACCTTTGTAACTGAAACTTCCTATTTTATATACCTAATAAATCCAGTAGTGAACTAAACGTATAGTACATTCCATATGTTAGAATATTGCATCATATTATTTATATCCGATCCGCTATAACAAAAATTAAACACAAGATAAAGTGAAATTGCGAAAAGGGGATGCTGTTTAGGGGTTGAATGGTTTTTTGCGATTTTCGGCAAAACATGACCTCCTAGCGAAAAATGTCCTTTAAAATAGTTGTAGATAATAAAAAAATCTAAAACTTTTATAAGGCATTTTCCAACATAACCTCTTTTTCGAGACAATGGCGGAAAACTGATTTTTCGGTTTTTAATTTTTTTCTGTCGTAAAAATATTTCAATTTACATGAAACTTTGTGAAACTATACTTCTTTGTGCATTAAATAAGCATGATTTTTTTGGAATCTGGGAAACAAGTATTCTCTGAGATATTTACATTTTTCGAAAAAAAAAAAAAAAATTTCCACGGAAAACTTTATTGATGCTTTCTTCGATTTAAATATTCTATTCAGGCTCACTTTAACCGTTGAAATGTCTACTTTAAAATGATCTATATATGTTGATGGTTTATTTTTCATGAAACCGCTTAAAATTGAGAAAAACCAAAGAAATTACTTTTCGAATTACGAATTTTTCAATATTACACATTATTTTCAATATTTTTTTATTATTTACGTAAATAATTGATTAAATTTCAATGACAAAATAAAGTTGAATGAATTTAATTGAAGAAAGTGGGGAAAAAAATTCTGAAACATAAGTTTTTCATGGCACCGTACCATACTGAACGTCGAAGCTAGAGTTAAGACTCGCTGGCCCTGTGTGCATTTTTATTAACGTATATTTTACTATTTTTTCACTAAATAAATAGTATAACGATGAGTAATCTGTTTTAGGTATATTTGAATAAAATAATTTGAATACATAATTATTAAGCAGAACAATTAATTTATTGATATTTTTTTACAAATTTTGACTCGCTTCGACTTCAGAAAAATATTGCTTTGTCATTTTTTTATAAAAATAAAAAAAATTATGAAAAATTATAAAATTCTAATGAATTTTAGATCTTTTGCATAGTGGTTGTTTTTCTTCTTCATCAATAAAACTATCAAATTCCGAAGGATTTCCGAGATTATCGACGTCTTCGAGCTCTTCAATTTCAATATCGAGACTCTTTGCTGGCTCTTCATCAATAATCTCATCCGACTCACTTACGTCTTCAAATATTTCTTTATCTCTATTTGAGCAATTTTCATGACAATTACCGCATAAATTGGTACACTTTAAGCTGTGTTTTCGGCAGCCACATCTTTGTTTATTACAATCACATTCACAGTTGCAGCTAATACTTTTTAAGAAGTTTTTATTTTTATAAAAAAAATGACAAAACAATGTTTTTCTGAAGATGAAGCGAGTCAAAATTTGTAAAAAAATTATCAAGAAATTAATTGTTCTACTTAATAATTATGTATTCAAATTATTTTATTCAAATATACCTAAAACAGATTACTCATCGTTATACTATTTATTTAATGAAAAAATAGTAAAATATACGTTAATAAAAAATGCACACTGGGCCAGCGAGTCTTAACACTAGCTTACAACTTTCAGTACGGTACGGTGCATTGCCAAGAAAAACTTAAGTTTCAGAATATTTTTCCCCACTTTCTTCAGTTAAATTCATTCAACTTTAAATATTACATTGAAGTAAATTATGTCATTGAAATTTAATCTATTATTTATATAAATAATGAAAAAATATTGAAAATAATATATAATATTGAAAAATTCGTGATCCGAAATCATTTTTTTGGTTTTTCTCAATTTTAAGCTTTTAAGCGGTTTCATGAAAAATAAACCATCAACATATATTTTACCATTTTAAAGTAGACATTTCAACGGTTAAAATGAACCCAGATAGAAAGTTTGTAACGTGGTTTGAGCCTGCCCTCTATGAGGTCAGGAAATTAAGCGCACGGCACTGACCAGTGCGGTAGGAAAAAGAAAAGGAGGCAGTCAAGAGATAGATAGTCGAACGCGTTTTCCTCTGTCGAGGGAGCCAAG
The DNA here is from genome assembly GCA_936432065.2 of Rutpela maculata. Lineage (NCBI taxonomy): Eukaryota > Metazoa > Arthropoda > Insecta > Coleoptera > Cerambycidae > Rutpela > Rutpela maculata. Next base: position 35,095,670 of record OW386285.2, on the reverse strand, counting down.
TATTAGTTTGTTAATAATTAATATAAAACAATATACGTGGTATATTATACGCCTATCGGCGGAGTCTATATTTGTAGTACACGTGTATTTATTGAGATTGTGTGGAGAGTACCTATTCGTAATAGAAAGCGTTCGACATATGTAATCAAAGGCCATACTCCTGTTTGTAATAAACGTGTTTGAGTGAAATTTCGGGTCTTTCTTTGTTTTCCCTTATAAATAAAGTAGTGCCCAACACTCCCAAGGCTAGCGTTACTGCCCATATAAGAAGCCCGACCATCTCCCTGCAGCAGCCGAGCCACCCACATGGTGCATGGGTGTAAAGCACCACAAGTTTTTGTAACCTTTCCCGGTTATAAGTTTTCCGTGGAAGATTTTGTTTTTTTTTCTGAAAAATGTAAATATCTCGGAAACTAATTGTTCCCCTGATTCCAAAAAAATCATGCTTATTCAGTGCAAAAAAACGTATACTTTCACAAAATTTCATGTAAATTGAACTATTATATAAAAAGCTTAGTAAATTGCCGAAGAGTACCTACGTTTTTAGCTTGTTTAATAATCTATTCAATATCTTTGACTTAGTTTATATTTTTACGTGTGGTTAATCAGAGTTATTCAAGAAACCAACCTCTGTCTGATCCACTTGGTGCAAAGATGTTCCTTTCATTAAATTTGTAAATATTTTTTCAAAGGAAAATACCCAATAAAGTGTGAGAGAAAAGCTTTTATGATATATATTCGCACATATGAAGCACACTCATCTGAACATAATTTTTATGATATGATCAGTGTTTAGAGTAATAGTACTAAAAAATCTAATGCAATGTTCTCTACAAATATCATTTTTGCAATGTACGCAGTTCGTATAACTTTTACAGGCTATATATTTGATGGACTCAATGAGTAACTTTTATAGTTGGATATTTCCGTGAGCTATGTTGCCCTGATGTAGACAGAAAAGCTATAAATTTTGGTATATATTCCACAACAGTACACTTTAATGCTGGGTACGCAAGTCTGTTTGAGTATGCAGTAATACTAGTTCTTTTACCGAGTCGCAGTCGCCCAAAATTAACTTACGTTATTCCGTTTATATAGTTAGGGTGCTTTTTTATAAATATAATAAATATATTTAGGGCACCTAAAAAAACACCAACGGGCTCTAACATGGCATCCAAATGAAGATCATAAAACAATAGAAAAGTGCTAAATGAAAACCACGACATAAAATTTCTTCAAATTTTATGTTTAAGAGTATAATCTGCCTTAGGACAAATAATATTTTCATTGATATATATGAAAAAGGTTTATACGGGTGGGCGTGTCCCTTTGACCAATGAAATATGCCGTCTACGTAAACAGGCGGAGATTGTGTAATATAAGAGAAATAGTTCAAATATATTTCTGTCGTACAGAGTCGAATTTCGCGTTGGGTGCACAAGAATTTTTATTTAAAGTAATTTGAGTAGGAAAACTGAATGCGGTTGTAGTGATTCCTTAGGCAGTGGTTTTTAATTAAAAGAAAAACTATCTGTAGGTATATAATGTATATTTACAGTGTACAGGGTGTCCTAGTTAACGCGTTATGTCCGATTTTCTCGGTAGTTTTTGAGATAAGTATTTTTTTCCGGGGAATCGATGCCGCTAAGAAACATATAATTGAACATCAAAGAAGAATTGATCGGATTATTTATGCTCTTAATTGACTATTAAAGGAAAGTAAAAAAGGGCATGTAAATTTTAAATATCACTTCCGGTTTACATGGCAATGGCGTTCTTTTTCTTGAAAATAGAATATTAATTACTTCCACATCCAGTGGAAGTATAGTAACAAACAAATTTTTGAAAATTTTTATTGTTCAAATAGGCTTAGACTGTCATGAAAGGTCGCCATTTTAAGTTTCAGAGTAAAAAAATGTCTGTCTGTCTGTCGGTCTAACTTTTTTGTGCGCACGATTACTCTGGAACCGTTTAAGATATTGACTTGAAATTTGGTACACGTATGTACTTTAACGGTATATGGAACTAGATTATATTTCCATCTTATTCCATCGAAGGGTTGGGGTGTAAATTGGGGTAAATGGGGAGGTAAACAGGTAAATCAAGCAGGTAAGAGTCCGTAAAATTGGTATTTAGTATATATAAGAGAAGCTAAGGTCTCAAAAAAAATTTTGACATTAGCTACCCCCATTACGACCCCTACCAATTTTTTAAGGGGACGAAAAAAAAGTGTGATTCAGTGTATGTACAAGAACCAAAAACCTCAAAATATTTTTTTACTTCATAGGCCAAGAATTTTTATTGAAAAATTACCAAAAATCCTCGCTATGTTGGGGTAATTTCTATTACGAATAACTGGCAAAATAAGCATACATATATTACTTCCACATCCAGTGGAAGTATAGTAACGACAAAAAAAAATTTAAAAATTTTTATTGTTCAAATAGGCTTAGAATGTCACGAAACGTCGAGATTTTAAGTTTGAGCGAAAAAAAAATTTATGTCTGTCGGTCTGTAACATTTTTTTGTGCGCACGTTTACTCTGGAACCGTTTGAGATATTGACTTGAAATTTGGTACGCATATGTACTTTAACGAGATCTAGAACCAGATTATATTTTCATCTTGTTCCGTTGAAGGGTTGTGGGGTAAATTGGGGTAAATTTGGGGTAAATAGGTAAATCAAGCAGGTAAGAGTCCATAAAATTGGTATTTAGTATATACAAGAGAAGCTAAGGTCTCAAAAAAATTTTGGCATTAGCCACCCCCATTACCACCCTCACCCCATTATTAAAGAGGATGGAAAATATTTTTGATTTAGTGTACAAGAACCAGAAACCTCAAAATATTTTTTTACCTTATCCACCCCTACTACCACCCTCTATCACCACCCCCACCCCACTACCGATGTGGGGTATCGTTTTATGGGTTTTTGAGGTAGACGATTTCAAATATTATATTATTAAACAATTATTTCCACATACAACATTTTTTTGTTGTGAGTGACTTGGATAGAAAATCTGGATGTGGAAGTAGTGATTCCTTGGGCAGCGGTTTTTTTTTTTATTGTTAAATTAGTGTACAATATCGATAATTCTATCATTTCCAATTGAAATTAAAATTTTGTGGACATGCCTATTGAAAGTCGCATTTCGGAGATATGAACTCTACTTTGCTTTTTTTAAAGGAACATTCCATATATGTACCATTTGAAACGCTATAAAAAAAGCTTTGTATTTATAATATAATACATGGTGCTTATCTTAAACAAATTTTGTCTAATTTACTATAAATTTACAATTTATCAAATTAGCCATGGAAAACAAAAGTATGTAAATTAAAATAAACAATATGTTAGTTCTGTCTAATTTCACTTTATTTTAAATAAAATGGAGAATTTCAATAATTGATACAGTGTGTTTCACTTGAAATGGTAACACCCCAATAACTTTTTTATTTTTTTTTTCCGATTTGAATCACATTTTACTTAAGTATAGAACAAATTAGTATCTACTTAATACCAGAAAAACATTCGCCTCCTACGGTACCAAAGCCACCTGCGGTACCAAAATATGTGGAGAAAATCGGAAAATCATATTAGGCATTTTTTTATCGGAAAATTTTGTTAATAAAACTTGTTCAGAATTGTCCAAAATGGCCAAAATTTAATCAAAATTAAAAAATGAAAAACTTGAAATTTTAAAAATTTTGAAAATAATTATTTAAAAAAAACTGTAAATTGATTTACAACTACCTGGCAGCCTGGGTTTAATTTCAAACAAAATTGTCATAGTACAGTTTTCTAAACGAAAAAACATATTAAAATGATATTTTCGGACTTGCGACATTATCTTAATAAAAATTTATATATTTTTTATTTTGATTAAATTTTGGAGTTAAGGTTTCTGAACAATTCTGAACAAGTTTCATTGACAAAATTTTCCAATAAAAATATGCCTAATATGATTTTTTGATTTTATCCGCATATTTTGGTAACGCAGGTGGCTTTGCATTTGTAGTAGGTGAATTTTTTTCTGGTCATAAGTAGATCCTAATTTGTTCCATACTTAAGAAAAATTTGATTCAAATCAGAAAAACAAATTAAAAAGTGAAATACACTGTATATATTTTTCGGACTACCATGACTTAATGTAAGAAAATATAAAACTTAATATCTACTATAGTTTTTAAGAAAAATACTGTGTCATATATCATTGAAAAGATTTTTCTATGGCCTTTCAAATGATGTAAAAATATATGGGGGTGTTCTATTTAAAAAAACCAAGGTAAAGCTCATATCTCCGAAATTCGACTTGTTTGAGTTGTTTTGCTGAAATGATGTTTGGAAAATACATGTGATATCTCATAACTTTTATTTTTGAACTTATTTACGTAACTCCAAAAATAAAGAAGTTAAATGAGGTTCTAACGTTTGCACACCCACCCTGTACTGTTGACTATAATAAGGAACTTTAGTCTAGTTAATATAAAAAACACGTTCTCAAATAAATTAAACATGTTCTGATAGAACATATTAATAATAATAATTTTTTGTTTTTATGTCTTTGGTGTTTTTCAAAAAAATTGCCGCCCTTGGATTTTGCCGCTATAGCCTCTATATGCATCCCCTCCCCCCCCCCCCCTACATCCTCCACTGACTGCGCTCCGTCAGAAACCCTAAAATACCTATATGCATATTTGGAGCATATTTAATGTCTGATATATCAAAAAATATTACAACTAGATCTATCAATCTTTATATGTTTGAAATAAGGGATAAAGGATCTAAAAGAATATGTAAAAATATACAGGGTTTTCATTTAAAAAAGCAACCTTCATTGTTATATCACGTAACATATGCAAGCAATTGTTTTTTAATTGCATTTAAAAAAATATGTATACAACCCTACAACTCTTATACGAAACTTTTTTTATCTCCAATAAGAACATAAATAAAGGGGGGGTCAAAATATAGTTATAATTCGCCCGCTGTCTTGGATTCCTAAATTTTTACCAAAAATTCGCAACCCGCATCCCCGAAAATCCCCAGATATCGATTTTCATTCGAATAGGACCACAGATGACGAAATTCATCCGCCATCTTGGATTCCTAAATTTTGACCAAAAATTCGTAACCCGCATCCCCGTAAACCTCCAGATATCGACTTTCAGTCGAATAGGACCACAGATGACGAAATTCATCCGCCATCTTGGTTTCCTAAATTTTGACCAAAAATTCGTAACCCGCATCCCCGAAAACCCCCAGACATCGATTTTCAGCCAAATAGGACCATAGCTGACGAAATTCGTCCACCATCTTGGATTCCTAAATTTTGACCAAAAATTTGTAACCCGCATCCCCGACAACCCCGAGGTATCGATTTTCAGTCGAATAGGACCATAAATGACGAAATTCGTCCGCCATCTTGGAGTCTTAAATTTTGACCAAAAATTCGTAACCCGTATCCCCGAAAACCCCCAGATATCGATTTTCAGTCGAATAGGACTATAGATCGCGAAATTCGTCCGCTATCTTGGATTCCTAAATTTTGACCAAAAATTCCTAACCCGCATCCCCGAAAACCCTCCGATATCGATTTTCAGTCGAATAGGACCATAGATGACGAAATTCGTCCGCCATCTTGGAGTCCTAAATTTTGTTTAAAACTTCATAACCCGCATCCCTGAAAACCCCCAGATATCGATTTTCAGTCGAATAGGACTATAGATCGCGAAATTCGTCCGCCATCTTAGATTCCTAAATTTTGACCAAAAATTCGTAACCCGCATCCCCGAAAACCCTCCGATATCGATTTTCAGTCGAATAGGACCATAGATGACGAAATTCATCCGCCATCTTGATCAAAAATTCATAACCCGCATCCCTGAAAACCCCCATATATCGATTTTCAGTCGAATAGGACTATAGATCGCGAAATTCGTCCGCCATCTTAGATTCCTAAATTTTGACCAAAAATTCGTAACCCGCATCCCCGAAAACTCTCCGATATCGATTTTCAGTCGAATAGGACCATAGATAACGAAATTCGTCCGCCATCTTGGATTCCTAAATATCTTAGCAGTATGAGATTCCTCGGGAAACCTACGTCAGACTGGATTTTGAACCATGAACTTATCTCAGAAACTGCCGAGCATAGCGCGTTGACTGGGACACCCTGTACATTTTGCTTGGCAATATTTTCGAATAAATTGATTTCTGACCTAACTAAAAACCGAATTCAAATTTTCATAATAAAATTTGTAGGAGTGTTTATACAAAACGGTCCTCTCTATTTGGCACCTTTTATTTAGGTATTAACATTTTCAAGAATTTCATCTATTAAGTCATTCCTGTAAGATAAAATAATTTATAAATAAATTTAAGATTACAATTACCAGAACTCCTAAATACTTCCCTGGCAAGCATTCATTCGCGTCTGGTCTCCATGACAACAAGTTCCTCCCTAAAGTCTGAGAGCGTGTAAATATATGCGAATGCCGAGGCGAGTGCCATCTATTGACGGCAAAATTGGAAACTATTTATTGAATCTATGTTTGAAAATTAAGAGGTTATATTTTATCCACGTAATTAATTAAGGACTATCTAGGGCGTCACGATTTCGTTTTTTGTAAATTCCAATTTTTCGACGTCAATTTTTTCGTTGATCACGTGTTTTTGATTAAAACAAAAAATTAAAAACGTGACGAACTTAGAATATATATTTTAATACATACGTACAAAATTTGAAGTTTCTATCTTCAAAAATAAGCCGAATAATTCGTTTCTTCATTTCACTGACCGCAGATTATACTCTTAAGGAAAATTAAAAAGTCAAAATATGCAGATTGTTTACCTGGATGAAACTTACCTGCGCAGTGAACATTTCTTCGAAGATTTGAACTGATGACGACGAAGGACTATTCGTAAATACATATATCCAAAGGTAAAAGACTGATTTTTGTGCATGCTTGATGGGGAATTGAATTTTTACCTGGATGCTTGGCAGCGTTTTTAGGCTAATTTTCATTAGTCAAGTAAACGGTAAAGAGGCAAGTAAAGAAAAGCATATCAACTCGACCGGTGTAAACAGTTGGTCGAGTAAAAAGTCGAGTAAACAGGTACAGGAACTCAGCGAGTTATCGAGTATCGTATTATTTCATGGTATTCGTCAAATTGAAATTCATCCAGGTGCGTAAGGAAGGGAGGTGTCCTTTTTATAATGCAATTTTTTCTTATTTTTTAATTTTGGTACCGGAATATAGTTCCTTGATCCAATTTACATATTTGTTAAACTCAGTAGGACTAACGGATTTTTATAAAAAATGGTTCAAAATAGTTGTTCAGGGCCATATTGTGACCCAATTTCAATTAACTTCAATAATTTCTTAAATTTTTTAAGATATTTCAGAGTTATGACGCTTATTTGTGCTCTTGAACTGTTTCTATTGTCAAACTATGATATTCGGTTTTAAATTAAAGCTAGAATTTAGATTATTAATTGAAATTGGGTCACAAAATGAACTGGCAATAATTATTTTAAAAAGGAAATTGGATTATAAAGGAGCCCCCCCCCCCCCATTCTATATCCTGGATGATTTTTTTTCATATTTTTTCATGCAGAATTTGCATCAGAAGTTTGTAACTGGTATTTCCGGACAACCTGCACATTTATGTATACCAAAGAATATGTTTGCATTAACCATTTATATCTGTTTTATTCATTCTCTATGTAAACATAAACGCTGTTTCGTAAGGGTTTCAGTGTGTTTAGATAACCTGAATATTAAGAATAATGTGTCTAGATAAAGTAGCCAGTCTTTAAATTGCTTACTAAAGACAAAAATAATAATCTTATAAGATGGCAGCATAAAGGTAGTCATGTAAACTGTGAATAAAGCTTTGTCGCAATGTGTTAATTTAAAAGATGATAATAATAATTCCAGAAAAAAATCTATAATCTAATACTTACTAACATCTATCACATTTTCTCTCACTGCCTCACCTGAAACAGAACATTGGTATCAAAAAATTAAGAAATTCCTATCAAAACTTATACAACTTTTTAAGTGCTAGAATTAGTTTCATTAAGTAAAATAACGTGAAGTACATTTCACTATAACAAAATTATATATAGATCTTAATTATAGGAAGTTCCAAAAGCCAACCAGATTTAACTTTTGAGATAGCTTTAATTTCAAAAATTGCTGACTCCACAGAAAATATGAATAATACTTCTTATGCATTTTTAACAATAATCAAACTACGTCATCAAAATAGCAGAAAATCAAAATAAAGAAAAGTTACATTTAAATTTACCCTTTTATCTCCCTTTAAGCATGCCCATGATGATGATGATGAATACAATACTACTACATCATTTGACGACTGTCACGTACATACATCCAATTACAAAATTTTGTTGCATTATGATAGAGCATTCTGGAGATAATAATCATTTAGGAGGTCGTAACTCCCCAGGGGGTGATGTTGGGAAATATGTTCATATAGACTTTTTGGTTAAAAATATAATTAGTAATCAGAACACGAAGTTTGTATCAATTCGTTGACACATTAAACAATGAAATAGAAACAAAAAAAATGATTAAGCATAATAAAACAAAAATTCAATTTTATGGAAAATCAGTTAAAAAAACTTTTTAAAAAACAATTGTTTTATTTTAAAAGCAAATTGCACCAAAAATTAGAAAATAATTTTTAACTTTGTAAATAGAAAACCATTGGACGCTCATAAAAGATTACTTCGTCCTAATCATTTTAATTTACGTGTACATTTTATGAGCATCGAATAGTTTTCTATTTGCAAAGTTAAAAATTATTTTCTACTTTTTGATGCAAATTTGTTTTAAAATAAATCATTGTTTTTTAAAATTTTGTTTTTTTAAATTTATTTATTTATAACTTCTTAGTCTTCGTCACATAACTTAACGTGTTCTACTTGTCAAACTCTTTCATTTGATAGCCGTGTATGATGAAAAGAAAAAGGTAAGCCGCCATTTTGGGTTCTGGATGACGTCACATAGATTATCGTATTCTACTCATCAAACCTTTATTTGATACTCATGTCAAGGGGGTTGTGGGAAAAGGTAATCCACCATCTTAGAGCGTCTACCATATTGATTTATAATGACGATACGTAGCTTATTGTATTCTACTCGGCAAACCCTTTTATTTACGCATATCAAGGAGGTTGTGAAGAAAAAGGTAAGCCACCATCTTGAGGCGTCCGCCATATTGGATTTAGAACGATATTAGATATACCATATTGAACAGTCATCAGAGCCAAAGCTATATGCAAAGTTTCAGCTCGATCGGATAACGGGAAGTGGGTGAAATTTCAATCACTAAATTTGATACATACATACTAGTACATAGAGGGAGATCGAGAAAGACTGAACGTGCCGCACCTTAAAGATTGTTTTTGTGCCGCCTACATACTGCATACATATGTATTATTTTCTGATACTTTCAACATTTTCACGTTGGCGACAGTAACCTTAAATATAGTCAATTACAGTATTTACACAAAATGCGAGTTTCTTTATTAACTTACCACACGAGTGACAGTGAACGGATTGCGTTGAAAAACACTGATTTATTAGTCAAAAAGGGAGATAAATGATAAATCAAACACAAGCCAATAATAATAACATTCACGAAAATGACAGACATCAGATTGGTAACAGTGACTAGAGAACTAATCGTTACTCCTAGCAACATAGAAAATTAGTTTTAATAATGTATGTAGAATAGAAGATAATTTTAGTAACTTTTCTGTGTGATGTCAGTCTTTCTCGATCTCTCGGTACATAATAGGTACATAGAGATTTCCAAGTATAATAAAACCATTGAAAATGGCATCCATATCGATTTTTTGTGCGTGTTGCTTCTTAAATGCCGGTAGCATCAAATCTGCCATTTTCTCGTGGTACAAGCTTATTATTGCTTATTCTTTGGGTCAACTTTGAGAAGTGGAATTCGCATATTGTGGTGCTGACTATAGACAAGATAGTGTATAGGACAGTGTATTTAGCATCGGACCCGGAACAAAATCATCTAAAGCTGAGTCTACCGAAAATGTGTAGTCTTTTTGCTCCTTTTTAACATTCTAAAAGTCCTCAACCGAGGGCTGAAACATCTTCAAAACCACCCATAAAGGGACAGTTTTTTTTACATTTTTCGGAACATCTTCGTTACTATTGATTTAACTAGAAAATATGTGGCTATTAAAATTTTGTACTAATTGTGAGGAAAAAGATCTAATTTTATAAATCAGTGACGTGCAATAGGAGCTTAAATCAGTAAAATACATTTAATTCTTTGAAAAGCATCCTTAATAATATTTAATTGAAGCATTTTATATACCGTGCGTGTAATTGTCCATTAGGCATGTACATTCACATAGCGCGAGAGATGACAACACAGCGCTGTCAACTCGTCCGTTAGCGGACTATCCCAGCTCTCAGTTATTTCATTTCAGCCAGCTGACACACGCGATGTAATTGAAGACCTAAGTGGATAAAGGTGTTATGTCGCATTTTTAAAAAAAATTATTTTATGCAATTTTTGAACACCCCCGATATAGATTTAACATCCAATAAACGGTGAATTCTAAATTTGGAATATTTTATAGAAACTTTTTAATTATAAGGGCGCCATGTCATACATACAACCAGTAATTTTAGTGGATGTACACAGTTTTGGACAGAAAAATCTAGTTTCATAACAGCTTGATATTTTTCTTTAATATTAGTGTAAACAAAAGAACTTAACCCAAAATTGTCTATTTTATGAGGTATTATTAATTTGAATCGAAGACAAAATAAATAAGTTCCAACTCAAAATCGTTTTGTTTAATTTACTCAAAACTTTAAAAGTGTGACATAACACCTTTATCCACTTAGGTCTTCAATTCTTACTACCTATTCCCAGCGAGCCGCTACACACACGGTAATATGCTTTCTTTTTCTTTGATAGTAATAACTTATTAATGGTAAATGTATGTAAAATATGTTGAAATACGTGAACAGAAACATTTTATTCATTGTATTAAAAATAATAGAAAATAATTTAATAAATACCTAAATAAATAAAAGTAAAAAACTACTCTTAATCTTCAGAAAATAATTTAATAAATACCTAAATAACTAAAAATAAAAAACTAGTTTTCATCTTCTAGTAATTCTATGCTGTCTTCGCGTTCTTGAAAAGTATTGCTGGCATGCTAAACATTGGCCATATAAATTGGACTTTCTGTGGCTGCAGGATTTTCTACAGTTGCCTTTGCAGTTGTAAAATATCATTTTTAAAATAAATTCTGGCGATATGAGGTTACCTGTTGTTATAGGCTGAATGACTTTCCCTACATCTTCCAGCCCTAAGTAGTGGGTATTTGTTGGTATACTCGTAAACTGCGGTAATGGATATTCATAACTTTTAGTTAAAATTATCGTATACAATAGTAACTTAGAGTAGTATCTCTATGAGAAGATGACATAAAAAAATTTGCGCAGAAACAAGTTTGTGCACTCCATCATTCTAAGCCCTTTGGCTTAGGAAACCACCTTAGGGAACCAATTACGTGACATTCAATGTCGACATCAGTGGCGGCGGTAATAATAATGATAACTTTATTAGGCAAAGTTTAGTACAAATTACTATTCTTACACTTTTCCTGAACAAAGGTTACTCGTAACAGTTCGCCAGTTTTAATCTACTCCATTATACACCTCCTTCACCCCGAAATTTTTATTACAATTACACATCCTTATACCCCAGATGATACTATGCCATTGGTAAAAATATCCGCTCATGTTTGTTCCGCCCCTGTCATCTTCTCATAATAATATTACTTTACATTTTTATTGTTTTAAGAGGTTTTAAGAAACAAATAATATACTTTAATATTTAATAAAACACTTTCCTTTACACCCTCACAGCGCTTTGTCCAAGAGAAAATTATTGTATTGGTTTGTCAAGAGACTAACGCAGTGCGGTGGCGCTGCGCTCGCTTAAGACCTGTTATCTCGTGGTGGGTCGTTATCCCTGAAATCTAAAGAACAAAAATGTTCACTAAAAAACCTTAATAGTTGACAAATAGTTAGATATTTATCAGAGCTTAGTGATTTCAAGTAATTAAAGTAGAATTATATTCCCCAAGTAACTTTTTTATATATAACTTGACAATTTTCGAACTAAAACAAAATTTGTGTATTTTTTATTGGCTTCACAGTTTTCGAGATAATTGTGATAATATGAGAAAACGCGTGCTTTTAAGAGTTGAAACCTAATTTTGGGGATGTTCCCCCTTGGGAGAGGTGGGGACTTTTAGTTTGATAAATACATCTATAAGTACTAAACAGTCCTGAAGGATTCGGGTTTAGGTGATTTTGTTCCAGGTGCTCCAAGTAAAATTTCATAACTGCACTGGCCTAATAAGTGTCCTCATAAAACACCCGTTGTTTACATATTTTTTGGAACACCAGTTGATTTTTTTCCTCTTATTTGTCGGTGGTGGAATATTCCAATTTTCTCAGTGGTGCTGGACACCCCTTAGCACCTTCCTGGCTATAGGCCTGATCACTTATATTATATTTCAAGCCTCGTTCTTCGAGATTACACTAAACGTAGTACCTCAACTTCCTACTTGTGATGCCACGAATTTTTAAAGCCTTTCTGATAAATGTAAACAATCTCCCTTCGCTCCCTTGTCTGGCTCCTCTGCGCCCTGTTCTTCATAACTTAATTTCGTGTGGGTGATGTCACACGTGTTAGACTAACACTGTTAGTAGATATTAATAATCAATCGAAGTTATTTCAAAAATAATTAGTGTATTGGGTAATAAAAGGAAGTCTTCAACGAAAACGTTTAATAGTGTTTTAAAAAGATTAAAAATATTAGAAGATAAGGTTAAAGTGCAAAACATACGCCAGCAGAAAAAAATCGCGTCGTATTGTACGACCATTGAGCTCAAGCTCGTCGACAGTTACAGTGGAACAGAGGGGTTTTCACCGACAAGTGTAGAATCAACAGGTCGAGGTCGTTGGAATGTTAACGATTTTGCAGGTATGTTGTATCTTTTTAAATGAATATGTGGTAGGTTGTGTAAAAAGATACGCCAATTAAAAAATGGATGCTTAAACAAGGCTCCCACTGGAGGTGAGATGGATTGAAAGAAAAAATTGTAGATTAATTAAAGTTCACACTTTAGGTGAAATGTGATTACCATTTAATGGGTTTTTATTAAAGTTCACACTGGAGGTGAAACATGATTAAATGGCAAGTTATTAGATTTTTGTAAAAACATCGAAGCTCGCACTAGAGGCGAGATGTGATGTAATTTTATTAAAGTTCACACTGGAGGTGAAATATGATTAAATGGCAAGTTATTAGATTTTTGTAAAAACATCGAAGCTCGCACTAGAGGCGAGATGTGATGTAATTTTATTAAAGTTCACACTGGAGGTGAGATATGATTAAATGACAAGTTATTAGATTTTTGTAAAATCATCGAAGCTCGCACTAGAGGCGAGATGTGATGTAATTTTATTAAAGTTCACACTGGAGGTGAGATATGATTAAATGACAAGTTATTAGATTTTTGTAAAAACATCGAAGCTCGCACTAGAGGCGAGATGTGATGTAATTTTATTAAAGTTCACACTGGAGGTGAGATATGATTAAATGACAAGTTATTAGATTTTTGTAAAATCATCGAAGCTCGCACTAGAGGCGAGATGTGATGTAATTTTATTAAAGTTCACACTGGAGGTGAGATATGATTAAATGACAAGTTATTAGATTTTTGTAAAAACATCGAAGCTCGCACTAGAGGCGAGATGTGATGTAATTTTATTAAAGTTCACACTGGAGGTGAAATATGATTAAATGGCAAGTTATTAGATTTTTGTAAAAACATCGAAGCTCGCACTAGAGGCGAGATGTGATGTAATTTTATTAAAGTTCACACTGGAGGTGAAATATGATAAAATGGCAAGTTATTAAATTTTTATAAAAACATTTAAGCTCGCACTAGAGGCGAAATGTGATGTAATTCTATTAAAGTTCACACTGGAGGTAAAATATGATTAAATCGAAAGTTATTAGATTTATATAAAAACAATTAAGTTCGCACTAGAGGCGAGATGTCCTAGGATGTTATCAGGCCTTCTTTTACAAAAATTTTCAAAAAAGTTTACGCCTATGATAAAATATTTTAAAATAATTGGGATTTCAAGGTATTTTTTTTCTTTTCTTTGTCACAGTGGAAAACACAAACAATATAGAGAGGATTTCTCCGGTTTAGAACACTGATCCCTCTATACTAGATGAAGACATTTTGAATGTACTGGGCGACGACCCTAATAAATCAAAAAATAATGAATTCCATTTTCATCCAAATTTGGCTATACGCTGGAACACATGGATATCTGAGGATATATCAACAGAAATTAAGGACAACTTGCGTAAAAAATATTCGCTAAAAGGAAATTGCAATTTAAAATCTCCTATGTTAAATACTGAAGTGAATTCACAGTTGACTGATTCAGCCAAAAAACGGGATGATCATTTTATTGATACATAACAGTTAATAAGTACGGCAAATCTCATCATTAGGATCGGACATATCTACCTTGTTATATAATAAAGAGGATGGAGTAGACAGGCTTCAATTATTGGAGAATTTGTCTGATACAGAAAAACTACTTACAGAAACACACCATTCGCAATCATTGACTCGTAGAATTTTTATTTGGTGGTAATTTAAAAATTGATTAACTGAAGGCCATTCAAAATGGCTACGAAATATCTTTTACTAAGCCTGTTGAACAGAACTTTAGTTTTTCTGAACGAAAATGGTCGACTGTAGAAATACAGGATATTAAGCTAACTTTAAATAAATTAATAAATATTGAGGCAATAGAACCTTGTAAATATCAAAAAGATCAATTTCTCTCAAAATATTTTTTTGGTTACGAAATTCGATGGAACTATACTAAATTTAAAGCAGTTAAATTTTTTTATAGATACTGATCATTTCAAAATAGAAGACATTCGAACAGCTACTAAGTTATTATCAGAAGGTGATTTTTTGTTTTATTCACCTACAAGATGCCTATTATTTGATCCCGGTGGGAAATAATAGTAGAAAATTTTCAAGGTTTCAATTTGAAGGAAAATTATTTCAATTCTGTTGTTTACCATTTGGGTTATGTACTAGTCCATAAATTTTAAAACCGATAATAAATTAAAATCAGATTGTTGCGTATCTACTATTTATCTGGAAGATATACTTTGTTTTGGAAATTATTATGAGAATTGTCTTGATAATATTCACACTACTATATCTCTTTTCACATATTTAGGTTTTATCATAAACTATAGGAAAAGTAATTTGAAACCTCAGACGAGATGTAAATTTCTGGGGTTTGTGTTAGATTCGGTGAAGTTCTCCTTAGAACTACCGGGGGAAAAACGAATTACTTTAAAAAATTTAATGAGAAAATATTTATCATTGAATACATGTAAAATTCGAGAATTTGCTAGCCTAGTAGGCTCCTTACTGGCAAGCTGTCCTGCGGTAGCTTAGGGTTGGCTGTACTGTAAACAGTTAGAGAGGGAAAAATATATTGCATTAATATTTAGCAATGGAGATTATAATCAAAAAATTAATAATTCTAAAAACTTGTCAAATGACTTTCATTGGTGGATAAAAATTTACCGACAACTTACAACCCAATTCGAAAGTTTAAATTTTCTATAGAAATTTTTTCCGATGCGAGCTGGACGGGCTGGGGAGCTTTTGCTAACAATCAGAGAGCAAGAGGTTTTTGGGATATTAATGATAAAAAAGTGTACATTAATCATTTAGAGCTTCTAGCTGCTTTCCTTGCTTTAAAATGTTTTGCAAAGAATTTAAGAGATTGTGAGATCTTAGTCAGACTGGACAACACAACAGCTATATCTTAGATTAACAGGATAGGGGGAGTTCAGTTTCCAACATTAAATAATCTGCCAAGAAAAATTTGGCAATGGTGTGAATCTAGGCGGCTCTGACTCTTTGCATCCTACATTTCATCAAAGGCTAACTTAGAAGCAGACAAAGAAATCAGGAAATACAGATATTAGCAAGGAATGGGAACTAGCACCATTTGCTTTTGAAAAAATTGTTACAAAATTCGGTTATCCACAGACAGACGTATTCGCTTCTAGAAGAAATAAAAAGTGCAACTTTTGGGAAATTTTCTTTTATGCATTTCCGCCTTTTTAGGTTATTTTAAGAGTTTTAAGAAAAATAATCTTAGAGAAAGCAGAGGGTATCTTGGTGGTACCACTATGGACTTCTCAGCCGTGGTATCCATTGTTTAAATCTTCCTTCAATTAACCTTTTACTATCTCCTTGTAGGAAAGTACAACACCCATTGGCAGTCAAGCTTATACTGATTGCAGGACGACTATCAGGGAAAGTTATATGTTAAGAAATTTACCAGAATCTGCAGTGGACGTTTTAATAGCGTCCTTAAGTGATTCCACTTTGAAACAATACGACTCAGCTATAAGGCAATGGTGGAATATTTGTCATATAAAAAATTGTAATCCCTTTGAAAGTTCAGTGTACAACCTTCTTGACTTTCTTAGTGATAAATTTAATAAGGGAGCTTCATATAGCACTCTCAATACTATGAGAGTGGCAATTTCCTTGTTATCAGTTGGAAATATTGGTGGAGATCCTCTAGTCTCAAGATTATTCAAAAGAGTATATAAGAAAAGCCCACTTAAGCCCAAATATAAAAGAAAGTGAGATACATCCATAGTTTAAATTTTATTACAACTTATTTTCCACTAGAAAGTTTAAATCTTGAAAAATTAACATACAAGACTGTAATGTTGCTAACGCTTGTCACTGCTCATAGAGCCCAAACACTTTCATTAATAGAGATAGATAAATATTACTGACTCAAAGATTGAAATAATGATCACCGACTTAATTAAAACATCAGCTCCTGGTAGATTTCAACCCTTATTAACTTTACCATCATTCAGCGAAAGGCCTGATCTATGTGCAGCAAAAACTGTGATTCATTATTTAGAACGTACAGCGTACAGAGGCAACGTTAAAAAGTTATTTATATCAATAAAGAAAGCACATAAACAGGTCACATCACAAACAATCAGTCGAAGTACTATTTAGAAGTGGCATTGACATGACTCAGTTTAGTGCACATAGTTCGAGGCATGCGGCCACTTCAAAAGTTTTTAAAAAAGGCGTATCCATTAGACATTATTCGTTCTACTGCGGGTTGGGCTATTTTAGAAAATAAAGAAAAATTTGCCTTATCCATCTTAAGTGATTAGAATTTTTTGCTTAGCTTTTAGTTCTCTTATAGATATATAGGTTTTTTATGTTACATATGTGTAATTATGTTTAAGTTTGAACATGGTAAGATAAAAAGAGGTATTTGAGTTCATTTCTATAGTGTTCTTATTAAAATGTTCTTATTTAAAATATTAAGAATGTTAATAAAAAATGCATTAAGCTTTAAACATCTACGTTTAGTGTAATCTCGAAGAACGAGGCTTGAAATATAATTAGACGATTAAACGAACTTACCTTAAGTGAAGTTCAATCGAAATTATATGAGAGCCTCGTTCGAGATGATTACAACCCACCCATAATTTTTCCCTAAGATTTACCCAATATAAAAAAGCATTTTTCATATAACATTATGAGGCTTTAAAAGGTATGAAGAACAGGGCGCAGAGGAGCCAGACAAGGGAGCGAAGGGAGATTGTTTACATTTATCAGAAAGGCTTTAAAAATTCGTGGCATCACAAGTAGGAAGTTGAGGTACTACGTTTAGTGTAATCATCTCGAACGAGGCTCTCATATAATTACGATTGAACTTCACTTAAGGTAAGTTCGTTTAATCGTCTAATTTTTGCCTTTTACGATTATCTATTTTCAGTTTACTTCACTCAGTTTACGATTGCACATTAAAATAGGCCTTGGATCGGGGCTCAGCAAACTTATTAAAATTCCCGCCGATGCACAGCGAGGAAATTCCGGAATTTACTGTTCAAAAATCTTTAGAGACCTCAATATCCATCGGATAAGGATAATTTTTTTTTTAAATTAAAGGTAGTTAAATTCCCTACACGTCTGTGGCAGATTTTTAAATGACTCGGTCAACTTTTATTAATGGCATAATAAACTGCCAATTAACTGTAAAAAAATATATTAAAAATTTAAATAATGAACCAATAAATATCGCTGTATTCATATGAAAATTAAATTTTTTTGTCTACACATAGTACATAAACTATATAGTAGTAAAATCAAACTGCAAAATGCATAATTTTACAGCTAACACCTGTCAAAAAGATAAAATTAACATAAAAAATATTAAAAAAAATAATAAAATATTTAAAAATTTGCCTCGAGAGATGTGTAGGGGATTTAATTACCTTTAATTTTAAAAAAAAATTATCCCGATCCGATGGATATTAAGGTCTCTAGAGATTTTTGAACAGTAAAATCCGGAATTTCCCCACTGTGCGATGGCAGGTTTAAATACTGGTATTCAATAAGTCAGATATCAAAATAAGTAAATAAGCAGGTCATATAAGTAAATATGATCTAACTCGTCGTATAATATGACTTCTAATTTTACTGAACTAAAAGTGCAATTTAACAACAGACATAACGTCAATTAAATTTTAAATATTTCTGGAAAAGTAAAAACCATGTTTTCAAAAAAAATTGTGTATAAAATAATAGCATTGACGAATTTTAGACCTTTTTGCAAAATATTTCAAAAAAATTGAAATATTCTAAAATAATATAATGTTATCAGGGCCTTTAACGATAATGATCTCTAGATATTTACCAGAGTATACGGCAGAGTAAATACAGATGCAGAAACAATATGTACAATAAATAACTGTGTTGAGAACTCATATGTATTTAATGAAATAACTTCTATATACTATTTGCAGTGTTTCTTTACAGGATGTAGGTATCGTGCAGATATATAACTGATAATGATTTAATTTTGCTAACAATATATCTTTTCGACCTAGTTTCGTTTATTACACGATACACAATAGCCCCGATATACATATTTTATCGATCATAAAGTTTCACATGAAAGCCAGAGTTAATTGATTGTGAAACTAATATTTAATATGAATTTATGGACTGACTATTGTTTATAAAGCATTTTATTCTTTCAATAAAAAGTTTAAGTAAACATCCACTTTTATCAAGGAACAATAAGTGGAGAAACACACACCAGGGAGATGAATCTGCTGAAAAATGGATCATTCACTTGTTTCAAACCTATATACAACATAATATACAATTTTATGTGACTACTTAATAAAGAAACATTTAATATCCATAACAACCATTTGAAACAACATTCTTATTATCGAGGTTGGATGGAAACTTACTTTATAAAAGCATAAAATATTTTTTAAGCTTATTTTATGATAGAAGAAACGAGATAACTGAAAAATAATTTTTTTGATGGGCATGTAACATTTTATTTTAAAGAGAGTAATAGATACTTTTTTCTGTATATTCCAAATGTTTTTAAAATAAGATTATTTGTAATATTTTTCTTGGGCCATATATAGGATCTTTCAGCAACCATAGCACCACCTAGTGGTCAAATATCAAACTAACGAAATGTATAATGGTTTTTGTTCATATCAGTCAGGGTGTATTAAATAGGTGGTGCGACGACAACCCTCACAGTGGCTTCATAAGTGCTTACTTTGTACATAATGTAATAGATGGCAGGACCAATAAGTTCTCTCATTACTTACGCATAGATAGATCATTTTACAGGTTCTGTGCATACGTGCATACAGTGTTGCATACAGTGTTGCATACATTCCCGGCGTTTTGTTTTTGTTTAGTGAAATAAGAGTCCAGTGACATCTGACATCAAGTAGCTAAATTAAAACATTGAAAGAATATATGCAACACTATATGCAGCATTGCACGTGCACAGCTAACCTCAAAAATATATATTTCTTAAGATTTACAAGTATTACGTAGCTATTATTAAAATTTGTACCTGGTTCCTCTACTTTCAACCAAAATCAAGTTCAACGCAATGTGTATGAAGTTTTAAATAGTTTGTTACAATGAAATAAGACACTTTTTGCAGGTTAGGAATCTAACCTATAATTAGCAGTCTGTTTTTATTAATCAACAATATTGAAAAATTATTTGCGTGAATTTTTAAATATATGCTTGGAGCCAGTATGGCTAAAAATGCCTATTAACATTACAATACATTACATTACATTAAAAATGAGAATAAACGAAAAAACCTTAAAATCTGAGGTTATGTTAGTTATGCGATGCGCATGCCCAGGTAATTGTAGGACCTTATTGCTCGCGCCATCTACTAAAGTAAATAGTAACCATGCACTTATGAAGCCATTATTATAATAGGAAAGTGCCGTACGTCGGACCATCTATTTAATACACCCTGATATCAGTGTAGAATCAGAGACTATATATATATATAGTCTCTGGTAGCATCATGTTAGGCAATCGAACACGACTATACAAATATCCCTTCTCAAAATCAACTCACCGGAGGATATAAATGATTTCAGATAAGTAGCACTCTTCAGCATAGGATACATACACTATGTAAATACTACGCAAAACGAGAAACTTATCGGAAGACCAAAAGACCACCAGGCAGGAGTATTCGAGATGTCAAGTTCGCTATTGTATCCTGTGTCGATCTGCCTTCCCTAAATCTAAACTGTTTTTCAGATGTCACCTTGTTTTACTTCCACATCCAGTGGAAGTATAGTAAAGACAAAAAAAAATAAAAATTTTTATTGTTCAAATAGGCTTAGAATGTCATGAAACGTCGAGATTTTAAGTTTGAGCAAAAAAAAAAAATTTCTGTCTATCTGTAACTTTTTTTGTGCTCACGATTTCTCTGGAACCTTTTAAGATATTGACTTGAAATTTGGTACACGTATGTATTTTAACGAGATCTGAAACTAGATTATATTTCCATCTTATTCCGTTGAAAGGTAGGGGTAAATTGGGGTGAATGGGGGTAAATAGGTAAATCAGGGACGTAAAAGTCCATAAAATTTGTATTCAGTATATACAAGAAAAGGTAATGTCTCAAAAAAAATTTTGGCATTAGCCACCTCCATTACTACCCCCACCCCATTATAAAAGGGGGCGAAAGAAAAATTGTGATTTAGTGTGTGTACAAGAACCAAAGGCCTCAAGATATTTTTTTTCTTCATCCATCCCCACTACTACCCCCCTATCACTACCCCCATCCCATTACCGACATGGGATATCGTTTTATGGGTTTTTGGGATAGGCGATTTCAAATATTATATTAATAAAGTTCCATAAACAATTACTTCCACATACAAATTTTTTTCGTTCTGAGAGAATTGGTAGCAAATCTGGATGTGGAAGTAGTGATTCCTTGGGCAGAGGTTTTTTTTCAAAGTAGCTGGTAATTCTTCTTGCTAATAACTTTTCAAAGATTTTTGCAATGTTTGAGATTAAGGGAATTGGTCGATAGTTAGCCATATTCAGCCTGTTGCCATTTTTATATATGGGCTTGATAACAGCAGTTTTGAATGCAGATGGGACAATACCTGTGCAGAACGACATATTAATTCCATGCGCTAGATATTTGCTCTGAAATGAGTTTCGAATTTAATTTTATCGATTCCTGGTGCTTTTCTGCTTTTTAGTGACGTAATTACTTCATTGACTTCTGCTTCATTTGTCTCTCTAATAAATATGGAGTGCGGCAATCTGCATTTGATGTTTTTTGAGTTCATGTGCTTAGTGTTCTGCATAATTTTCTGCCAATTCTTTGCCAACATCTTAAAAGTAATTTTTAGAGGCATTAGCTATTTCTGTTTTGTTCTTAGTTATATTTCCTTCTTTAACATTTTTTTTTTGGCATCTGGCCACTAGCCAAACAGCCAACCGCTACCCTAAAAAAAACATTTATTCCAATTAACCTATGTCGACACAAACACAAACAAAATTAGAGGACCACTATAAATTAAGGGATGCAACAGAGGAAAAACAACAGAGGATGCGAAGCTAACCTACTTAAACATTCACTCACAAAATTTATAATAAAATATTCGTTCCTTCCAAAAAACGATGATACAATCAAAAATTTGCTTATTATGGAGGCTGAGGAGAGAAAGTATATTAAAAGGAGCCTGAATATTATAATTGATAAGATTGTTATGTAGTCTGTCACTTGCTGCTTTATATTTAGAACACTGGAAGAAAATATGATCCAGGTCACCTTGAATATTACAAATATCACAATTCTCTGAAGGCAGAACATTTATTTTATGTAAATTTGCTGGATAACAGGCATGTCCAAATTTGAGACGTTTTATTGTTGTGATATATTTTCTTGGATATTCATAATTTTCGTGCCAAAACTTAGATGGGAGGTCAGGATGAATATGCGTATACCTAGTAGAACTGGAATGACAGAACTCCCACCACAGCTCTAACCATCTATTTCTAAATTTAGATTTTAAAATGTTAAAGGAGTCAGATAGACAGATTTTTTGTTCTAATGGGAATCCTGAGACGATGCTTTCCTTGGCCAAAGAGTCGACAATTTCATTATTTTTTATGCCAATGTGCACTTTTTCCCATACAAAATGAACCTCTTTTCCCATACCTAAAATATTGTGTAGCAGTTTCTTTATTTTTAGAATATACGGGTTGGTTTTGATGTTGAAGGAAAAGCTATTTTCTAATGAAGATAAAACCGATAGAGAAATTATGGAAGTGCAGGAATTAGAATAAATAAATTGAGAGCCTCGTATATAGCAATTGCTTCAGCTGTAAAAATGGAGCATTGAGGCGACAATTTGATTTTTATACAGTTATTGGTCGAAGGTATGTAGCATGCACAACCAGTTATTTCTTTTATTTCGTTTGTTTTCTTCTCATCTACTGCAGGACTTAAATCTTTTATACAATCCCAGAACTGTTTCGAGTTATTTTTATTTATTAATATTGGTAGTAACTTTGTTTAGTTATTCTTATTAAGATATTCAATTTATTTCTGTAGGTTTTGCAAGCGTTAATATTTTCAGGTATTGGTGTTTTTTGTTTTTTTTTTACAGTTCTTTCTTTATGTTAATCGATTTCATTAGTCCATTCGAAATCCAAGTTTTCCTTTTTATATATTTTCTTTTAATTTTTATAATTTTAGTACAATTGTCAATATTGAGTTTTATCTTACTAACTAATAGATCTGCTGCTTCACATGCATTATAATGATGAATATATATCTACCCCATTCTTCATATTAGATTTTAATTTATATTTATCCAGAATATATTTTGTCTCCATTGTTTTTCAAAATTGATTTCAAAATTCAGTTTAAGTAAAATGGAAAACTGGCCTGTAATATAGCTTTGTAATACGATTGGAATAAATGTGCTGTCAGACCAATTATTTTTAATGAAAATGTGATCGATACAGGTCTTTGATTCACCATGTATTCTGGTTGATTTATATAATGCGGATATAAATCCATTAAATTTAAGTATACCTGCATATGTTCTTCTTCTGAGAACAAGTTGATATTGATGTCCCGCGCGTTAATGTGTATATTTACATTTCGGGTGCAGTTTCTTAAGTAATTATTTAGTTCTTGTATAAAAATATCTATGTTGTTATGGTCAATTTAATTAAATTAAACGTTTAATCCAAACTCCTTTCGCAGGAGGGCAAATTTAAAAAAGGTCTTATCAAAAATATTTTCAAGGAGTGCATTATGAAATTTAATATTAGTTGGTGATTACTGAACGAAACGGATACCTAGCCGCTTAATTTATGTTTGTGCTTAAAATGTTATCAATTGTAGAAGTGAAAATAAATAGGACAGGACAGAAAAGACAATGAACAATGAGTGTTATCGTTAATGATGGATTAGAAAGAGGAGAATCTATGGCTAGATCAATTCAATTCAATTCAAAAAGGTTTTATTATAATTAATAATACAAAAGTGCGCCTGAGTCAAGTCCCGATTCAGAGCCGACCACACCACCACGGCGCGCAACGTCGTGATAGATGGGTGGTCGGGTGAAACGGGTTTAACTCCGGCTTAAACGATAAAGAAGTATAAGGTTAGAACTCCTGTTCTTTGGAACAAAAAACTTAAATCTAACAATTTGGCGAACTATAACTAAAATGAGTTTTAAAAGCACTTAAAAATTACACTAAGGTTTTAGTTTGCACAGCACACGCGCACAGTTTTAAAAATTGGTTTATTGATACGGGAAAAGACTTAATGAAAAAACCCGTTCGAGCCAATGACAGTATTCTTCCGATGGTCTACCTGCCTTCGGAAAGATAGGGTGGGGAGGAAGTTGTGATTTAAAAAGTTTGATTTACAAGAAGTTATTGGTCGAGAGGGGATTTTGAAAGAGAACAAAAAGGGACAAAAGAACAGAAATTAACAAAATTAACAAAAAAGGTGACTAATAGAGGGAATAGAGAAGGGGTTGAGAGTAAAAGGTGGTGAAAGGTAAAAGATGGTGAAATGGAAATTTTGGTATAGTAAAGATTTGGCTAGGGAGGTTGCCGAAAGATAGGCAACGCCTGGTATGGTAATGGGTGTTTCAGGTTGAAAAGTATGGCATTATGCTGTCTGATTCGTGTAATGTCTCGGGTTAGCGGACTGTCGCCCAGTTTGAATTGACAGAACTTTTACGATGTTTCTTCGACGAAGTCCGCTAGTGGAGTTATGTCGTGGCAACGAGCATTGAGATCTCTGAGGGAGGTGTACTTATCAGAGGCTGAAATGAGGCGCATACATTTGTGTTCTAGTACTTTTAGTTTTCGCATTGTCATGGCCGGGATGCTGCACCACACCGGCGCCACGTATGTGATACGCGGCCTGATCACCATTGTATACAGTAATTTCTTATTCGTCCTGTTTAGTCCGCTAGATCGGTTACCTGAAGATGGGCATTGAGCAGAATATGTGTTATCTTAAATAGGGTATTATGTTCACTGATTTAATGTTTTAATACATACATTTTTGAGACATTTATTGGACGTAATCCACTAGTGGTGTTGTCGTGTCAACATACATATAAATCTCTGAGGAAGAATTTGAAATGAGCACGTAAACTAATGCTCTAACATTTTTAGTTTCTTTAGAGTCATGCCCGTTACGCTGCATGACAAAGGGACGGCACCGCGCCTCACTACAACAGTGTAAATCAGTTTCTTGTTTTGTCGAGTTAGTCTGCTATTTCCGTTCCAGTTTTCAGTTCCATTAATGTTTAGTGAATGTCAGTGATCCAGATGTACTTCCAAGTATTTCACGCACTTTTCAGTTGGAATCTGGCTTCCTCTGGCCGAAATGGTTGCTAAAATCAGTGAATCTATGCGTGAAGACTAATTGATTTTTAAATGGCGATTGTGACCTACCTGACGGGAGATATCCTTTCAGAAATCTAATTTGTGATTCGTTATCATCCATAAAAGAAAAGAATAACTCATAGAGCGTAAAATTATGACATCCGAAAAAGTCACGTAGCTCCTGGACTATAATATGCAATTTTCAAAACGTAGTGAGCGCCCTTAATGAGTCATTGTACAAATTCAGTTTAATTTATAAGATAATGATAATAACCGTCTTTGTTTCCTCCATAAAAAAGAAAAGATTATAAGGCAAAGTTTAGCCAAATGGCTATATTTCTACTCTTTATGATGAAACCTCCTATTAGTAGAAACCCGTAAAATGAGATCCTGTTATAATAAACTATACTAAACATAACGCATACCTAATATTACTAGAATAATAGTTTACAAAATAGTTTACTGCACACTACATTGTGTGTAATATCTCTAATTTCCCATGTTACCGCACCAATTAATAAAGAGAACAATAAACTTCACAGAATGTACAGAGAAATGTTGATAGTTGTTTTCAAACACATTTGCTACGTTAAATGCGATTGCAACTTAGTATTCACAAAGTTTAAAAACGAAATCGATTCGCAGCAAAGGAAAACAAATAGTCCGATTCATTTAGATTTTTGTTCCGAAAATATTCTGAACTCGCTGAAAGTTAATAATAATAATAATGTATTTGTCAAGCAGATCTTACACAAATATATGACATACTACTGTTTCAGTCATCAAGGCAGTGATAAAAGTGTCTTGCAAAAAATGTTGTAGTGCAAGATATTGCTGTCCTTGTAATCATGATTGCATTAATGTCATTCGAAAAAGAAATTTATTGTGTTTGAGGTAGGAAAACCGAGGAAAAACCACGCGTAAAGTATACTCCTCAAAAAACTTAAATGAAAGTTTCCCACATATTAAAGGGCTGAAATGTATTATCATCGACTTCAAAGACCCCAAAGTAATATATTTTGATGTCTGTTTACGGCTTTTGCACAATTTTTAAGTTTAGGTCATTCTGAATTGGCCACTTTGAATTTTGAATTTGAAATGCTCATGATATGCAAGTTTAAGTCAACCATGTTGATTCCGCCATTTTGAAATTTGAAATTATAATATCAAAATCGTAATTAGTGATTTCGGGAACCCCCTGTAGAATTTTTTTCGTAATTTTATCAATTACAGGGTTCCCAGCAACATCACGCCAAGAAAGTCACTGGCTTTAACCTGTTTTCCCTAACCAGTTTCCCTGCTTTTTCTGATGATAAATTATTAAATGTCGAAGTAGGCAAACATTTTCTTTGCGAGAAAAAATATTATTTTCCGATTAAATCGAAATAAAATATAAACTCTTAATTCTAAATAACACTTTACTCTATAACATAATAAACATAATTTATTCCTCAATTAGACATTTCCCTCTGTAATAAATTGCTTTCGTATTTGCTTTTTAGAACATAATAAAGGACAAAAATATTTCCTTGATTATTTCACTCATTAAAGCGATAGCCAATGAGAGCCCATTTCTTCACAACATTGCACCAATCAAACGTCATTATTAGTGGTAATCCAACCTAGATCAGCTTTTGACAGTAACAACACGAAAAAATTATCGCTCAAATTTTTTGTGTCGCCGCGCCGACAAATATTGCGAAAATTTTTTGACGTTTTATTTCGTGAAGTGTTTTCGGCAAATAAGACAACTTTTAAATTTTATCTATAAATATCTTCTCCAGCTTATTACTAATTGTTAACGTAAGTTATAAAATGGTAGTATTTTATTATATAAGTAAGTAATAATATAATAATATAAAAATAACCTAAAAACACCACTCCCAATATCAAAGCCAATGCTGTGTGGAACTTATATAGATTCGGGATAAGTTATACACAGCTTTCAATAGCTTATAATACTTAACCTAATTACAAAATAATTTTCACAACTAAAATAAAATACAAATGCTTTCGAAGCAAACAAATCAATTATTTCATGTTAAATACACAAATGTACTTACGTATGGTAATCCACCACAAAGCAGGTAACACCTTATTTGGACAACCAAAACTCTGCACTCACTATACATGATAATTCGTCGTACTTAAAGTTCTATCTACTTAAACAAGCAAACCTTAACTTAATTATTAAACTTCTTAAATTAAAAATAAGGATTAAATATATAAATATATATTAATACACACTTTAATATAATAAATCTTGAAAAATTCACTATTTACACCAGTTAAGTTAGCGTTACAAGATGGCGGTACCATTTCATCTGACGGCAACCTTAGAACGTAACAGCGAGAGGTTAAATGCAACATTGTCTGGCTTTACTCGTAATATGATTGATCGAAGCGTGCCAGAGAACTCTTTGTTGTGAAGACCAGCCTATAAGTTACAATACCCTATGGTTTACCGTGTATTGTTTTTCTTGATTGTCATTGCCATTACATAATTTATACCTACTTTGTTCTTTATTAGATGAGTCGCATTGGAAATGCATTTTTATGTGACGTAAATGATGAAATTGAAAATAAAAAGTAACAAGGAAACGTCTGAAGGCAATTAATTACAAAACACAATATTGAAGATGTACTTAATGAATTATTTATTCGTGAAATATTCTCCCCAAATACCAGTTGTGCTTTAAATTTTATCATAATCAGAATTTATTCTCAAGCTAAGTTGCCAAAAGGTAATATAACTCGTGCAAATTGGCAGATTATTATCAAAGATTAATTCCCTCCTGCTTAAGCGGTCGGGATTTAATCAGATAAACTGTCGATTTGCACTCTTTATTTTACCAGGCAACAACGCTTTCGAAAAGATTTTACCGATAAAATTTTAAGCACTAGTGATATTACATGTGACAAAACTTGAATTTTTCCTGATATTTAAAAAAGTCATTGTCTATAAGCTTTCCCGTTCCTTTAAAATTCTCTGACAATTCCCAGTTTTCCTGTTTTGCAGGTGCTGGAAACCCCGACTTAAATTGTTTGGCTTATCGTTATCAGTTTTAACCGTATTTTTTGATAAAATATTGTTTTTTGTTTTTTTTTAATTTGAATCTTTTTAATAGGTAACTGGTAAATTGTTCATTTTTAGATTAAGTTTCAGAAGGTTTAGCTCAAATCCCCTAATAGTCCACGCAAATTAGACTTTTTAGGAGAAAAAATTCATATACAAATTATATTTGGGCTATGTATAGTTCATAGGAGTAGAATTAAGGATCCGAAGAGTTCCCACCTTATCCGTTGATGGAAACACCTTTTTGGGGCGAAAAACCACTCCCAGACGGGACTTAGTTACGGTTATTCTTATTTTTCTTCGGATCCGTCATTCCCACGAAAAACAGGAATAGGAAAAATATTCTTCATTAAATTCTAAACAAAAAAGTTCGATTGCGTACTCCCCACCGTTTTCTCGCTATCGACTTTCATAGAGCGCTCGGCGAAAAATCGGTGGTACGTGATTTTTCACAGCGAATATCTCCGAAACGGCTACTTTGACGTCAAAAATGGTTATAATGAAATTTGTAGGGCGGATTCTCCTCTACAAGATTCATCTTGTACTTTTCTTTTTTAATATTTTTGTTGAATTTTCTCGCTTTTTTCGAGGATACGCACCCATGAGGTAGAGGTCTCGGTGCGTTTTCTTTGTAAGTGGTTTCCCCTGTAGGCCTATTCCACTGTCGTCATTGTCGGTTTCAGTCGTCAATAGGGTTTTCTTCAATCAACTCATCTTCGGTAGGTGAATTTAAGCAGCCTTGTTTGTGACAGTTGGAGCACATGGTTGAGCAGCGCAATCTTATTTTTACACACCCGCATCGTTTCCCGCAGTCCATCCTGCAGTTGCAAGAACGGAAGACGGAGCTGGTGCCTCAGGTATAAAAATGGGTGAAAGAACGGTGTCAGTTTTCTTCCAACCCCATTGTGTCGGATCAAGGTTTATTCCTCTCCATAACTGAATTTGATGAAAAACCCTATAAGCATGCTGATGAGAAGCGGCAGACGTTGGCGGTAGTCTCGATAATAGTACAGCGTTACTTGATTTCCCAACCAATTTATTGAATGTGAGAAATCTATGTCTATTTAAAGATTTCTCTTTCTTTGGAGCTTTATATAACGCCATCGTGAAACGCTCTCCAGCAGTTGCGACTTCTTCTTTTGTTGATTGAGGGTTGTTAAATATAGGCACAATGTCATCCAAATCTCTTCTGTTATTAAGTATAGTTACAGTTTATGCTTTGCTTTTACCGAACAAAGCAGAAGTAGTGTCGCAACCACTAAATTAACGTGCAAACAGCACAGTTTCCTTACAGTTTCTCAAGACATCCGAACTAACACGAAATACGCACCGAGTCTAACAACGGTATTTCACAACTTCTAGCGTCGAGAATGGACAATTCATACCTGCCCCCCTTCCTCACATTCCCCAAACCAGAATCTGTTGAGCAGCTGCGATAGAATCCGAAGGTCAAACATAACCGTTTTCAAAGAATTTAGGCGAAAAGAAATAATAAATATTAAAATTATGATAAAAGCGAGAAAATTCAACAAAAATAATAAAAAAAAAAAGAAAAGTACAAGATGAATCTTGTAGAGGAGAATCCGCTCTACAAGTTTCATTATAACCATTTTTGACGTCAACATAGCCGTTGGGAGATATTAGCCGTGAAAAATCGCGTACCACCGATTTTTCGCCGAGCGCTCCAACTACCCCCTACTATGAACGTCGAAAACGGCGGGGAGTACGCAAATCGACCATAGAACTTCTTTTGTGTAGAATATAATGACGAATATTTTTGTTCCTATACTTGTTATTCGTGGGAATGACGGATTCGAAGGAAAATGAGAATAATCGTAACTAACTCCCTTCTAGGGGTGGTTTTTTGCCCCAAAAGGGTGTTTCCATCAACTTTTCGGATCCTTACTTCTACCTCTATGAACTATGTATGGCCCAAATATAATTTGTATATGAATTTATTCTTCTATTCGCTATTTTTTCGTCTAATTTGCGTTTACTATAAGATCAAAGTATTTCCGTAACAACGCACCTTTTTCATCTGAATGCACCGGACTAAAAGTAAGTTTCGCTGACTTGAATATGGAGACTACAATGCAGATGCAAATATATCTGCTCGGAAATTGGCCTTCTGCGGACGCATTAAGAATATTGTCAATAAAGGAGGACGAAGTTGGCGGCTCCAATAGGAAACTGCAATTGTTACTAATTTTAGAGGCGCGCCTGGAGAGCACAAGGTAACTGGTGAAGTTGTGCAACTCTATTATATCTTATAGTTTCCTGGTATTACAATCGCCGAATCATCGTAACATTCTTATTGCCCGGCGTGGTTGCTATTCAGTTCGCATAACTTGAACTAGTCAATTACAGAATCCTCCAGAATTTAAGTTTATATTACCCATTCGTTTTAAGAGAGTGCTCAGGACTGGCTTTAGGCGTAAAAGCGGATTCACCGGTTTCATGAGGAGTTCTTGTAGACGTTTCCGCATAACACTGAAATGTTACAACAATGTATATTTTTTTCGTTGAAGCGCTTCCAAAAAAATAACAAAGATATCTAAATTTGCAAGTGCCTGTTTAAAACGGATTTCTAATCCAGTCAACGAAGACCAAAAAAGGCCAAATTAGGGGAAATAATTCATGTAGAAGCCAATTTTTTTACAGTTGTCAGAGGAAGGGAGTGCTCTGAACAACATACTAAGAATCCTGAACGGTGAGTGGTGAGCGGGGGTGAGGGGTAGTTTTTCTTGAATAACTCGAAAACTACGACCTCTAGTGAAAAGCGTATTTATACAAAATTAAACTTGATGAAATTTTCTACAAATAAGTTTGTAAAAATGTGATTTTGTGATTTCGAACGATTTTTTGATTCGGCTGCGCCTCGTCAAAATACTTTCGTTCTCGATCACCAAAGTAGTATTTTGCACCCTAGATACAAAAATAACTATTTTCTACGATTGTGCTGAAAGTCAAAGTTTCTAACTTCAAAATGACTGCAGAAAATATCACTTTGCCGCACGCTTTGATTACATCTTCACACACCGAAAATAATGTGTTTACCTTAAAGAATTTTATAATACTTACTGGTAATAACAATTAAATTCTATAAATGTACATTAATTACACATGAATTGCAATTACAAAGTCAAATTTTCTAACTTCAGAATGACTGCGGAAAATGTCACTTTAAATAAAATCTGATAGGCAGCAAATTTAAAATTTTGGAAAGACTGTAAAAAAGAGAAATAACTTCACAATCGTAGAAAAAATAGTATGTAACACACATGTGGCAAGCTTCATTGCCCCACTTGTATTACAATCTACTATAACCTCAACAACGCACAGCCGTCTAAAAAACCAAACTTTAATGACATGAAATGAGTTAAGAAATGTCTTTCTGACGAAAAACACTTGTTTAAATCTATATAATTTCACATTTTCCGGCTTATCGAGAGTGGAAGTTAATTAAAAAAAAATAATAATATAGTTTTTCTGTTAGTTTTAAATTTATTTAGTATTAAAATTTCATTTATGTCATTAAAACTAATTTTTTTTAATTCGCGATTTTTCTACCCTCTGTATGTCGTCAAGTATTGATAGTAAAAAAATGAATACAACATATTTATAGGAAATTTCATCTAGTTTAATTTTGCATCTGGACACTTTTTCGCTAGCGGTCGTAGTTTTCGATTTATTGAATAGAAAGGTGAAAAGGGAACCTTTAAAGTTTTGGTATGTTGTTCAGGGCACTCCCGCCAACAACTATACAAAAATTGGCCTCTACACAAATTATTTTCCCTATTTTTCCTTCGTTGATTGGACTATTCTGAAATGGCATATTATTGTACCATATTTTCCAAAGAAGTTTGAAAAATCAGGGACAAAAATTGGATATCTGGCTTGACAGATCGATAGGCATTTAAAAAATGAAGATATAAAAAAAACATTCTGATTGCTGAAGTATTAAGACCTACAGACTGAGGGCAAAGTAAATAGTGTTTCTTAAAGAAAAGGTCACGTTTGGGTTTTGTTTTCATTCAAGTTTCGATTATTGGCATGAAACCATTGCTTAATGTTAGCTTGTTATTGGTATTTTGTAACAAGGTAATTGGTTATGACTATTCAAAACTATAGTGTCATCTGCGAATAGTATGATATTAGATATTTCATCGCAATTTGCTAAATCGTTGAAATATATCAAAAATAGTATCGGACCTAGGACAGAGCCTTGTGGTACTCCGTATATCAGTAACGCTTTGTTAGAATTTCTCATGTTATAGGAAACAGTTTTTCTCCCTGATTTTTCAAAATTATGGATGAAAGTTTCAACTTCTTTGGAAAATGTTGAAAATCAGGGGAAAAAAATGAAAATCAGATATGACAGATCGATAAGCCACTGAAAAACGAAGATTTAAAAAAAAATCCGATTGCTTAAGTATTAAGACCTGCGCAGACTGATAAGAGTTACTTTGGGGCTACTGTGCGGGGTCCCGGTATCGTAGATGTTCTGCTGGATCAGAATGTGAGTGGCCGAGTAAATTTTATTGTATATAAAGGGCCGATAAATTTGATTTGATTTCATGTATGTATAGATTAGCTTTACTGAAAGTACCGGCTAAGTCCGGACCAGATGCCGTTTTAGCATTATCGTAAAAATAAATCTACGAAACTGTCGAGTGGGGGTTATTGCTGATATTTATTGCATTCGTTTTATAGTTTCGCAATATAATAAGTGATAGGTTTCAGTTTAAAATTTTCATAAATAAACTTGCAATCGCTACGTAACCAAAATTTGTATAGATATTCAGTTTGAGCCATATGTTCAGTTCGAGGTACCGCAATATTGAAATTTTTATCGCTTAACTTTGGGCTTAAAGGAAATTTACTGCCGACCAATTTAATTCAATTTCAAGGGAATTATGTTAAGTTAACATTACGCCTTTGTTTTATGAATTTTTCAATGAGAACAGATTTCAGAGGAACAAAGAAAATTTATAAAGAAAAATGTAACGAAAGGAAAGTCTTAGAGACATATTTAATACTTTGCATTAATTTATCGTCTATACTATTATATAAAAATGTCGAGAATATTTTACAGTTAACTAGTTTATTTGACTACTAAAAACTTTTCCTTCTTATACATTTTTATGACATTAATCGAATCTATTGTCTAAAGAAGGTTGCTACTATTTTTTAGCATATTATTAAACAAATTACAGTAAAACTACCTGCCGACAAACTTTTTAAAAGTTCTTAAATATTTCCTTTGAAGCAAAATAATATATTTTGTGAATAATTATTAATTTAATTTTTATTTGATAATCGCACAGAAACATCTGTCCATGCATTTTCTGAAGAAATTATTAAATGCTAATGAGCTAAACGGTTTCAAAAATGTCGATAGATAGGAGTTTGCATAAACATTATTTCTTTGATGGTCTCTGCAATTTCTATAATTATTTTGTTATAAATTTAGTCCAGTTGATTTTACTAGCACACGACTAAAAAAACACGACAGGAAAAATGTGAAAATAATTCAATATTTTAGGATAGGAAAGACCAGCATTGCGAGTTGAAATTTACCCGTTAGTAAAGTCTTTTCCAAAAAATTAAAAAGCAGTTTCAGCTTCTTTGACTACTATTTCCTGTTATAAAAAATGACTAGGGTCAACTAGTAAATGAACAGTTAGTAGTTCTAGTTTGAAAAAAAAAACTGAATTATAACAGAGATTTATTTCTAACTATTTTTTCTCTTTTAAAATAGTTACGAAAAGGTTTATTAACTTGAATCATTTACAGAGAAAAAATTTATTTTGTTAAATATAATATAGGTTTAATATAAAACAGATATATTGCCTACTAGTAAATGAACATAGTAGCCCAGTAAATGAAATGGCTCCAATTAGTGAATGAACAAGAACCCCTCTACTACATACAGCATATAATATTATATATTATATTATATATTTCTCTTTGGGCATACACCTTGTAAACCCCTTTAAAATTTGGAAATTGGAAATTTGGTTTTTTAATGATTTTTTTGACATTATACTATATTTGATCTCGCTTCTGGTGCCATTCTCAAAGGTTAATCCCAGTTTTCTTCGTAGCACTAATCTCAAATTCTTTCCCATTTTTATTTCCGGATAGTGATTTCCTTCATCCATCACCATTGCATATTCCTCGGTACTAATTATAAGTTTCACTGATGTTTTGTTGTGTTGCTTTTTTAGTGTTGAGGAAGATTGTATTCGCAGATATTTTCTAATCTTGCTTTCCTCTTAGTTTTTAGTTCTTCCTGTTCTCTTTTTTCTTATCTGCTAAGGTTTTCATCTCTTTCCATTCTTTAGAAACAATAGCAAATGGCAGCTTTTCAGTGTTTTTTGTTCTTTTTTGTCCGTTTTTCTCTTGTTATTCCATATTTTGTCTGGAGTTTCACTACTGTTTGCGACTAAAACAGTTTTTACTACTCCCTCATCGTCTTTTATTCCCATATCGTTCTCTATGCTCTTCTTTAATATTGCCCTTTTATCTCATCTAGAACTCTTCGTCGTTTAAATAATTTTTTGTTTCTGCAACTACTGGAATATTTCAATGTCGTCCTTCTTGCCTCTTTCCTTTTCTACGACAGTTACCATTTCGTTATTTTGCTTAATTCGGTCTATTACTACCTTCATCAACATTTTCATTTTTTCATTTTCTAGATCTTCCTTACTACTTTGTATAAATTTTGTTCTGTCTTTTTTCTTTGAACCATCTTTGAACCTGTACCTTACCAGTTTGTTCTTTCTTAGTGTTGCCTATTTTGTTATTTTCATTATCTAAAATATCCCTTCTCCAATCCATCAGTTCTATTACAATTTTTGTTTGTTTTTCCTGTAAGTACTATCAGTTTCTTGTGCTTTATCCATTTAAATTAAAAATTCATTAGATAAAAACTTAGGATGCCTTATTTTTAATAAGAGATAAACGAAATCTTGATCTAAATCTTAAAAACCAAAACCAGCAAACATTTTTAAAACCAAGAGAAAACTATTCTAGGTAATGATCTTAACGAAAACCTCGCTCTAAAAAAGTAAAACTTGCTCAAGACCAAGATCAAACCTCGTGAAGTCATTTGGGATGTATCTTCATTAACTAGGCATTACAAAATATGTCTAGTTAGTGAACAAAGAGTAAATTTCCATCGTGCTCATTTACTGGTTTGATCAATTTCTAGAGACCATTGAATGAACACTTTTACTGGTAAAACTATTTTACTTTTATTTACTAGTTTTCTTATTAACAGAGATGCTATTGAAAGTGTATTCCAATAGATGCCAATAGGAGTCAATAAAATTAAGAAATTCCTGTAAATGAACATGGTGTTCATTCACTAGATAAGTCTATTCTCCCCAAACCAGTGGATATTTTTTGTGATAATTTAAATTCTAACCACAAAATTGACTGTCTTGTGAATTAATTCGATTATTTAGATTACTAACTGCTCCTTATATTTTGTAAAATAATTTCTGTTAGTGAAAGCTTATGGACCGAAGCAACAGAATCATGTCTGATGCATTTAAATAGAGAGCATAGAATAGAAAACGCATTCCACATAAAAGTCAAGCGAGGAGTCAAGTTTATCAATGCTCAGCTAAATTAATCATTAGTTATTAGTTAGTCACTTCTCACCCAGTAATATTTTTGTTTTTAATGGCCTTATTTGAACCAAGATTCGAACCCGAGACTCCGTGGTCGCAGCCCTCAACATCATAAGCACTGCACCACTGAGTTGGTTAACGACTCACTATAGTATACTAAACATAGCTTAATATCTAGGGAACTTATTACTAGTGAGGTTACGCTCCATAGTATCATGTTTTTGCATCAAGACAGAGCGACTCGTTCTTCTATCTATAGTACATAAAATACTAATATCAAGTATAACAAGCATAATTACAATTACTTATTGTATAATAGTCAAAGAGCTGTCATTAATTTGGGAAAGTAGTGAGCTCCCGTCTTTCTCTCGGTAGCTTGAAAGTATAGGCAAAAGAAACGCTTTTTTTATTAGGCCTTTAGCCCGAAAGGCAGAGTGTTATGGGGTAGGGCAGAGGCTGCAGAGAGCAATTTATTTTAAGGAATTCCCGATCGAAATTCTCTGTAGCACTTACTCTAAGGGCAAAAAGAGCAAAAAAAATCAGCAGCTACTGCAAGCAGCTGGAATCTTCCCACCCAGTGGATTTTTGAAGCCGAAAAGAGCACAAAATATTAACGATCTCGTTTAATTATATTTATTAAGTTGAAATAACTTTTTCATATTAAAAGAAGATATCTTGCTATCGATAGGATTTGAACCTGCGAACCTCAGGTTTAAAATTTATAGTCTCGTCAATTTCCCAATTTGCCAATGGGCTTGTTACTAATAATTATTTTTTCGTTATTTTTTTATGGCATTCAATAGGATTCAATCATCTAGATAAGCTGTTAAAATTTCAGCTTCATAAGTACATTCAATCATTAGATATTCAATGTTAAAGATTGAGTTCCAGTACAAAGCACTTCGCCGACTCGTGACGTAATTCTGCATAAAAACTACCCATTTTAAACCAGCAAGAATATAAAACAGATATAATTTAACAATCAAACGCCGTTTCCATAGAGAAACAAAATAACACCTGCCACACGCTTGGGGCATGTGCATCATATAAATAACATAACCTCAATTGTTATGTTTTTAGGTTTATTTTCATTTTTAATGTTTGTATACTCATTTTTAACTTGGAGTTAAACTGGCTCCAAGCAAATATTTAAAAATTCACGCAAATAATTTTTCAATATTGTTGATTGATACAAATAGACTGCTAATTATACGTTAGATTCCTAACCTGCAAAAAGTGTCTTATTTTATTGTGACAAACTATTTAAAACTTCATAAACATTACATTGAACTAGATTTTGGTTGAAAGTGCAGGAACCAGGCAGAAATCTTAAAATAGCTATGTAATACTTGTAAATCTTAAGAAATATATATTTTTGAGGTTAGCTGTGAAGTCACATTAAATCTCGACTGTCGCCTGATCAGCATCTGCAATGTGACGTCACGCGAAGCTCTGCCCCGTTTTCGCGCGGTCCAAATTTGGTCATTTATTTAAGGGCTTAAACGTCGTAATAAAAACCTAAAAATTTGGAAATTGCCTTAAAAAATGTTCTACTTTCAATTTCTAAAATAAAAAAAAATGCTGAACGTGCCCATTAAATGTATTATATTTTATTTAGCTAAAGTGTACATGCCATGGTTGTTCTGCATTTATTCATTGTAAGTAATTTATATCAATTTGTATAAAAAATAGCATTTGAAAAAATATTTGTCTTCACTTAATTGTAGTAAGAAAATAGTAATTTTGTTAAAAAGACCAATAGCCCAGCCAGGATATACCTACATCAAGTTAATTTATTCATTGTTTACATTATTGAATAGTTACGTGACAGCTAACGCGAAGAACCACGTGATGTCACGCGACAGCCAGGTGTTGAGGCAAAAAACGCATCCAGACATGATCATTATAAAACAGAAGCAAGTTTCTTTTCAGTTCGCTTGCGTTTTTATCTAATATTGAATGAAAAAACTGAGAAAATTAGATCCTGTGTTTTTTAATCATATATAGGGAAAATAATAAAAAAACTCTATTTGAGAAAGTCAATAGATAAAATCATATTGTTGCACAAAGTGCATAATTTTTATGGCAAAAAAAGACATTGAAGCAAGGAAATCAAGGGGGATATAAGGGAGTGGGAAGTAGGTATGGAAATGAGGTTTTTAGGTTTGTGTGTTTGTGGGAGATCCGGGTTTTAGGGGAGAAACTTGCATCAGTTATTTCTGGGGAAGTTATAAAGTGGTAATCGTTTGTGTAGAAATTAATGTACATATGGTATGTTATCGTATCGATTTGTATGCGTTAAGTCTCGTGTTTAGTCGGAGTTAAGAGGTTTGAACATTAGGAATTTTTGAAAAGTTTCGTCTATGTATTGTAGCATCATTTGCACCCCCGTAAGAATATGCAAATCTTCTATTGTTATGTATCTTGGTGAGTTTGCTAATAGACGGAGCAGCTTATTTTGGGTGCGCTGTAACCTAAGGCACCGTGTGTCTAAAATAAAATTCCATGACACACTGGCATAGGTCAGCATTGGACGAAAAATTCCCTTGTAAAGGTAGATTTTGTTATTTATCGAGAGCTTGCTGCGTTTTATTAACTTGGGGATAAAGTTGGCTAAGGATTGCATAGGCTTTATTTATTACTCGAGTAATATGGAGTGCAAATGAGAGTCTTGTGTCAAGTGTTAGTGCAAGAAGAAGACGGGAGCTCACTACCTTGCCAAATTAATACCACCAGCTCTTAGACTATAATAATTACAGAACATAAGTCAAATAATAAAATATATCACAATGCGATTTGACAAATATAACAGTATTATTTATCTAAACGATAGAAGAAGGTAGGA
This sequence comes from Rutpela maculata, assembly GCA_936432065.2. NCBI lineage: Eukaryota > Metazoa > Arthropoda > Insecta > Coleoptera > Cerambycidae > Rutpela > Rutpela maculata. The sequence goes on along the minus strand of OW386285.2, from coordinate 35,056,664 downwards.
ATTAATTCGACAGTAAAATGCAAATGATCATTGTTATGAGTTTGCCAGTATGGTAATTACCGGACCCTTCTGTGCCTAAATTTTTGTAGGTCACTGCAATAATACTGTTTAAAATTAGAAACATGACGTCTATTTACGTATTATCCAACAATTAAACCAACTAATATCCTGCTAACGGTCTGGATATGCATATATAGAGGGGCCCAAAAGTCAGTTTACCGATTTTCACTTTTAAATAATTCATCAAACAGTGCGAAAAACAATTTATTATTATAGGCCTCAAAAAAATTATCGATAGTTTTCAAAATGGTGACCCTGGTGATCAATGCACTCTTGACATCTTTAAATGATCAATATTACTGTCTTATTGGCACCACAACATTTTTCTTCGAAGTCTAAAACAACTTGTGCATAATCTTTACCAGTAATCCACCACCATTTCAACAAAAACAGGCGCTGGTCTGTTGTAAATATTTTGCACATAAATCAAAATTTAGGATAATTACAATTTCGACCTTAGACTTTTGGCATGCGCCTGCCTAAATAGTGCAAAAAAAGATTTAGTCTTTGACGAGCTGAAGCCACTTTTGGCCAAAAAAAATTTCTGTCGTGGCAGCTTCCCTCTGCCACCCCTAGGAGGGAAACTGACACGAGAAAAACTTTTTTTTTTGCTAAAATTAGCTTTAGTGCGTCAAACTGCTTCAGAAAAGTTAGATTAGAACCTTAGGATAATACCTTTTTTCGCCCTTTTTAGGGAACAAAGGGGGCGCACAGTGGGCCATTTGAGAGATTTCTAGCAAAACTCAAATGAACCAAATTTCACAGACTTCCGAGAAATGAGTAATAAACAAGTCTTTTGGTAAGGGTGAACATTATTCTTGGGGGAACGAAAGGCCTTGATCCCTATACCTGCTCAATTTGCGTTCTACAGCTCGAGAAGGAAACATTTGTTCAAGTTTAAAGTTATGCAGTGAATATTCACCGTTTACACGACTGTGAATTTTTGGTTTTTTTGTCTTCAATTGAACGAATCGGTCATGTCTGGCATAGTACAAGGCAAGAGCTTTATTGTAGGCAGTTAGTTGACTTTATTTACTGTTTGGTTCGAATTACAACCTTTTAGCGAGTGAGCGGTTTCAGCCGCAAATTTTCATTAAAATGAAACTTTTCATTTTTGTTATATTTTATTCCCGCAAACTTCACTCCTATAATTTTTTTCATCATATTGAATGCAGTGTTCACTAGATGTCCTGTGAGTTGCAGCTGCCTATAGCTACGTTTCTTGAGTAAAAGGCATTTTGAATATGTTAATGCAAGTTAAAAATACCCTATTTCAGGTGTAAAAATACCTAATTACTGATATTGCAATGACTGACTGATTTATTTCAATTCATAAAATCGTTCAATGGAATTTTTTTACCATTTGTCCTCGAATTTGGAGGCAATATTCTATTAGAATCCAAAGTTTCACACCTTTTTTCAAATATTTTAATTTCCACCCCCTGAAACCCACCCCCATTTATCGATGGGAATTTCTTCACTATTTTTTCTCTAAACGTCAGTTGATTTTGAGGCGTTTCCAGGAGCTTCAGAGTTTTGGCCAAAAAACGTTAAACCTGACCCACTGTAGAGCGGTAGAGAGAAACTGATGTGATAGATTTTTTTTTAAATCAAAATCGGTTTCAGAATGTCAAAAAACATAGAATAAGATGGTTCTGATCTCTCCTTTTTTTTGTTGACTTGTGATTATGGTTTTATAAGATCAAGTGTTATAATTTACACTTCTTGCATTGTAGAAAATATAGCAACATGATTTTGAACATAACTGGAGTTTAATGAATAACTTTTTCTTTTTCATGATCAAAATGAATTAATTTAAATTCATTTACTTTACGTTTCGCACAACACAATTAAGATATTTTTGAAGCAAATATGATTTTTCTATTTATTCAAGGCAGCTGTACCACGTAGAAGTTGTGTATTGTTGTTCAACCCTGTCTTTGGTCTATACCGCTTCGCAGCTCTGTCCAGAATTGAGTTCCAGGGATATTACGCACGTGTGAGCGTATAGTATAATACATACATACTTGTCACAAGCCATATGTTACATACTTCCTGGCAGCGTTTCAGGATTGATGTTCTACGCGCAAAATTATAATACACTCACCTTGTCCGGGATAATGATAAAAGGTTTCTTATTCTCGAATAGGTTTGAACTAATATTTGTCTTACAATGTAATATTTTCCATTTTTATAAATCCAAAATTACCAGTATTACTCTCTCTTTCAGTAAACACAAACATATTAAAACAAATATATGTTTGAGCAGAAACCGTTCGTCAATTCTTCAGGGTCAAATTTTAACTATAGGTTACATTTGAATAAGTAAATTAAAATGCTCGCGGATTTTGGTAGACTTAACTAAATAAAAATTATTTAACTAAGAAGTAGTAGAAACATATATGAATTAATAAGAGTAAGACGACCAGCTATATAACTCGATCATTTGGTGTACTATAATAAGTAGAAATGAAATAAAAAATGTCCTAAAAAATAATAAATATTATGTTTATTAAATATAAAATTTTAAAAAAATTCGAACCTTCAAAAAAATCTCTAAAAGTAAGAAATAAAATTCCATTCAGTTTTGCAAATACCTGTTAATGGAAAAGAGCAAGGAACAAGGAACTGTACCTTATTACCAAATATCAATTTGAAGTCAGTGCAAAAAAAAATACTATTTTCAAAAATAAGTTTTGCACCGACTTTAAATTGATATTTGGTAATAAGGGACAGTTCCTTGCTACTTTCCACTAATAGGTATTTATAAAACTATAGATATATTTTTTCAAGGCTGTTTAATTTTTTTAAAATCCTTTTTTCAACCTTTTTTAGTAGCTTCACATATTACACAGCCCCACAAAAAAAAATTCTTGGAACTGCTATTGAGACAACTGTAATTTTCGACGCTGAATCCCAATCCGAGGTCAAAAAAAAATCGTACACTCCCAAAATCAATCCCTAGCGCCAAAAAACACTCCCTAAACGGGGTAAAAATGACTTAACGTTCCACGAATAGTCTTAAATCTCAATAAATCGAACTAAATATAAACATTCAAGTATATAACGCATAAACTCTATTTTCCATTGAAAATCACCCCCATGAGTGGGTGAAAACTAGCCCTTATACAACAGGAAACTTTAAAAATGCAGTGATTGTAAAAAAAGCTTACGATGCCCAGTTTTTTTGGAAAGAGTGACTAACTGCATTAGTTCCGATGCGATGCTCAAAATCTACCCCCATAGAGTGGTGGAAACCACCCCTAGATTAAAATTGCAAGGAAAATCGGGGAAAAAAAGGTAATAACAGAAACAATGAACGGCCCAATAAAGAGTCTAACTTGACGTATACTTAATCCGCATTCAACACTCGTATGCGGTTGTCAATGCGCCACCTACCGGCTGGTCAAAAAACTATATAGTCAGAAAATTATATAGATGTTTTTTCTGAATTTTTAGACATTATTTTTAGAGGACATAAATAAGTAATAGTATTTTCAGAGAATTCTTGTTAGGAGTCATCTAAGCAACTGCAATTTAAATTTGGGGGGTGGTTTCCGCCACTCTATGGGGGTAGTTTTTGAGCATCGCATCGAGACTAATGAAATATATCCCACTTCTTTATTTTTCTTCGTGATTTTGCAGATATAGCGCCAACAGACAGACCGATAAACTGAAGTAATTGAAAGACCTTAATTTTCCTAATCCACGTAGTCTGAAACCTGAAAGTCCGAAACAATATCGGGGAGTGATTTTTTCAGGATCTCAATACTTCCCTTCGATAAGCCGAGAGAAGGAAAAATAAATTATCTTTGTATTTTCAAATTTCAAAAATATATGGGTATTACGCGTTTTTAACCGAAAATAAACGCATTCCACTTCTTTTTATAGTCCTTAAAGAAAGTTGCTAGATTTAAATCTAGTGTTGCCGTCTAGACAAGACAAGACAAGAGTTGCCCTACTCTTGTCCTGTCTTGAAATTTCAAGACAAGACTTGCATAAGTCTAACTCTTGACAAACTCTATACAAGAGTCTAGATTAGAGTCTAGAAACAAAGTACATACCTAAACATAATGATGGCATACTGATTATTTCTCTCAACGTTCCATGATCATAATTTAAGTATAAAACCCAAACATCGTTGTCGGTGGCAAGGGTCGGCGCCGTAATTGATATTAAATACCTAATCTTAATGGAACTGAAAATTGATATTGCTGTGGCGCACAAATAAGAATTGTTTATTTCACTACAAAAATTTGTTTATATATTTTTTTAATCGGGCTATATTACCGATGCCCGCCGCTAGCCAAGCAACATAAACGCACCATTGTATGGAATTTGCATTGTATAATGTATATCAACCCATGAAATGATCTAGTTCTCAGAACGAAAAAAGTAAGCGTGCTGTGAATTGTTGTAAGTCTCTGCAGCCAAAAAAAGGAGGTTTTGCATAAAGAACAAATATCTGTAGCTATACATAGTGATACCGATAGTGCATCAGTTAATGAATTGGAGACCGACCCAAATCTCAAACACCTACGATATTATTACTGGTAGGAGCGATCATAATTTGTCTCCTAATGAAGACAGAAACAGTGACACAGTCATGCCATCAACAACTAGGGATTGCATTACCGGTTAACCGGTTAACCGGTTAACCGGTTATTAGGACAAAAAACACATGACAATAATTACCGGTAATTTTAATTTTTTACCGGTTATTTCGGTAAATTCTGAACTTACGATATGTCACGTGTTCAACGTTTCTATTTATGTCACTGACTAGTATTCACTAAATACAGAGTGACTGTCCCAACACCGAGCACTTTTAACAATAAATAAATAATATTATAAAAAGTAAACTCCAAACACCAAGCCCTAAGAAATACAAGAGAGACATTGACAATATCTTACGACAGAAAATTGAATATTTCACTGCCGCAAATATCCGTGGAATACATTTAGAAGTATGTTATTACCAATTCTTATTAACTTATCGACCCACCAATATCGATTGAGGAAGGGCATTTTCAGCTGGTGGTATTCTATGCACAAATATCAGACGACTAACATATATAGCTTTGAAAAACTAACCCTTTTAACAGGCCATTTTAAAAAAATATTGTATTTTTAGATTAGGTATTCAGTAAATGCCCTATTTGAGTTTATGTTTATAATTTTTGTTATTTAAGTGGATATTTTTGCTATTTACAGAATAATTAGTTATTTAAATTTATTTCATTTATATTTTTTCTTTTTGATAAATTAACTTCTATATAAAAAAGTCACATTTTTGTCACTTTGACAACGATAAAAAAAGTGCATCGTTTTTTATCACCGATAAAAATGCCTGTTCCTCAAAAGCAGAGTACACCTATTAGTCGCACGTCACTTTGAAATCTGTACTGTCAGCTATAATTTTTAAGTATTGTGGAAACTATACTGTACGATATGAGTCGTTTTGGGAAAATTATAATTATTTTTAATAAATGATTGTTGTTCGTTCACTTTCATATTCTGTCGTTAATTTATCTTGCCAAAAAACACTCGAGCTTTTCTTCTATGGATAAATTTCTTTTTAACTCAAAATTTTGCCACTCAGTAATTTTGCTCGAAAAACTGACATTTGACAAAATCATTCGACCTCCGGTCTCGCGATTTTTTCATGTCAGTTCTTTTTATAAAATCACTGATTGGCAAAATTATTTCATTACAAAGAGAAATTTATCCAATAAAAAAAAGTCTTGTGATTTTACTGTTGATAAAAAACCTTTTGTTTGTTCATTATATCACATATAAGTACGTATATAAAAATGTTTTTTGTTAAATTTAGATAATTTTGTATATCGAAAAAGACAATTGCCATTTTCGCCACCCTAATCATCCATTCTAAAAATTACCGGTAAATACCGGTTAACCGGTTATTTACATTTTTATTTACCGATTTACCGGTTATTAAAACTTCCGGTAAATTGCAATCCCTATCAACAACGTCCGATGACCTGTTATCAACCACCGCAACTAATAAACCAGGGCCCTCTGAGACGACAAAGGAATTGGAAGCGAAAAAAGAGACCGGGACATTGGGTCATTCTGGAAAACTTCTACTTAAGTTTTTTGAAATGAAGAAAATACGAAATAACGACAAAATTGGCACCTGTAAAATTTGCAAGAAAGAAATCCAAATGAAAAACGCTAACAACACTGGACTTAAGAGGCACCTGTCTTCACGTCATCCGAAGCAATATGTTGAATTGTTTTCCAAAAATATTTGTAACGAGCCAAATGAAAATAATCAGAGAAGCATAAAAGACATGTTTTCAACAGGAACTAAGGTAAGTACTTAATTTATAACTATTATATTATAAAGTACTACGTATACAGGATGTGTCACGACGATAGGCCGTTAGTCGTATATGAAAAAGTAATCCGAATTGAAGTCTGAAAATTGCTGTACAGGGGTTTGTCGTAATGATCTATTCAATGAAAATATTGCTAACTTCCAGTTACAAGAGTACTTCTTTTTAGGAAATTGTTTAGCAAAAATTCCAAAATGTGTCAAATGCCCAAAGTTTTGGGGTAAAAACCGTTACGGGTAGTCCGCCCCTGTCTTCTTAAAAAAGATACGAAAGGCGCGCCATATTTCTCAATTATGGATACCCACTAACTGTGCATACTGTCCAAATTTTATAAGAATCGATACAGGGAGTTGGGAGTTATCTGCAGAAAACCTTCTTCACGATTGAACCTTTTAAGGGCGAATAGCTACGAAGTGGGGCGCCCTAAGAAAAAAACTTAGTCTTACTTTTAGTGTTATTTTGACTCAAACTATATGCCCCCGGAGTACTTCCGCGCACTTTAGGAACACCCTGTATACATATAGTCTAATCAAGACTCTTGATCTTTGAGGGGCTCACTCTTGTCTCGTCTTGAAATTTCAAGACAAGAGTTTGTGGGGGTCTTGTCTTGAATTTTTAGCTCTAATCAAGACAAGAGTTAGAAATTCTAACTCTAGAAGACAACACTATTTAAATCACATTGTATATAAATATGCAAGTTATTTATATTTGTCAGTTCTACTTCTGGCAGTTAGTGGGTGAAGGAGCTCCTTGTATCTGGCTTAACATTTTGATATGTACGTCTTATTTCGTTAAGAATGCAATCCCTTTTCATAAAACCTTGTAGAAATTTATCTAAAAAAGAATCAGTGTATACATATCATTCGTTTTCCTGTATAAAATAAATTATGCCCTCACAGTTCCCTGAAATATTTGGCATGTTAAAAAGGTGTATGATTTATGTCCTGTGGTATAGCAGACACGTCCATAAAAAATGTAAAGGAAATGTAGAACGTTACATATTCAATAAGATAGAGTGCCCGTAAACGTTATATGGCATACATTTTCTATAAGTTACCCTAATTTAAAGTTCAAGGTTATATGAACTTGAACCGCTCATGTTAAGGGTCCATAAGGTGAGGAGTTGCTCGAGGAGAATGCCCTCGATGGGTCACGTAAATATTTGATGGATTCAAGAACATTTGTCCTGAGCGTGGAACTCATAAGTTGGCTCTGCGGAGCCCATGCATCCTCAATAATAGATATTTAGGACAGTCTGGGGTCTATTTATTTATCCGAGTCTTCCTCGTATTGTAGTGGCTAGACGAAAATTTATTAAAAGGCTAAAAATGTATGTTATCGTTAGGGAATTCATTTTTAGGTCGGAACAGTTCGTATTCTCAGAAGACCACAATTTCCTTTGCGAATAAATTTTAATTCCCAAATAATACTTTGCGCTTTGAAGTTATATTCCTGCTTATAACGATTTTACATTTTATGCCAATAATTATTCGGAGAGAAATTCATATATTTTGCGCAAAATGATAAAAGTTTGAGGTAAATGATTTTAAATGTTGACATATTTCTTTTTTATTTACATATTCTCTAGAAGATGAGAAAGGACCGCACACAAATCATATGAAAAATGGCTTTCGTTGGAATTGGTTGAAATTGCAGTACGTTGTAGATATTTACGTCCTGGTCAAATGTCTCAAAGAGTACAATTTTAGAAATGGCCAGTTTTCGAGTTAAATCTTCCTTCTGCCTAGTAATACCGTACCGTAATATACAGGGTGATTCGTAAGTAATGGCACAACACTTATTTGTACACATTAGTAGTTAAAATATTAAAATTTAGCTAATCATGCCTCAATGAAATGTCGATAGGTAAAAAGATATTCTTTTATAAAAAATGTCTGACCATAAATTTTTTCGACTTTTGAAATCATAGGATTTGTGTATACTCGCAAGTAAAATGATTTTTTATATTTTAATATTAGAAACAAATAAAAACAAAGCCATTAATTAAATAAAACTCTGTATCAACTAAATGTTTGAAAGATTGATTGTTTGACAGGTACTTTTTATGTTTATCCATATCTGAGAAATATAATTCTATATTTACTCTAATAATGCTGCCTCAATACCTACTTTCAAAAATTATTATTTCAAAATGCAATTAAAAAAGTTGAATTGATTTTAGTCAGTATACAGTGTGTCCCCGGATTGAGTTGACAAGAGGAAAACATATCTCTATTATTGATTTTACGACGAAAAATCATTGTTTATAAAAAATTCTGCTTGTCGAAAAAATGAATTTACCAATAATAAAAATCTTAGATCAGATGTACCGGGTGTTAATAAATTAAAAAAACGTCAAAATGCCTCAAGAGTGAAGTACCTTCATTTATTATTTTAGACAAAATGTTTATAAAACAAAGTTGTTTATAATCCAAAATAAAGTCTAAATTCAAATTATGAAGTCTAAATTTTGACTTTTACAACTTACATTTTTTTCAAACATTAACATAACATAATAACATTAACTTCAACGATTGTGGAAAAACAATTTATTCTACATAGCCTCTTCCAACCTTAACACATTTCTCCATCCTTTTAATAAATTCACCATAGACCTTACGAATGGTTGAGGGTACATTCACTTCATTCACCGCGTCTTGTATTCGTGCTTTTAGTGTCTTGATTATGCGGCAGGTCATCTGCATAAACTTTCTGTTTTAAAACACCCCACAGAAAAAAATCCATTGGTGTAAGGTCTGGTGATCTTGCAGAAAAATTAATTTGAGCATATCTTCCCACCCATCTGGCTCCGAAGTGATCTGTCAACCACTGCCGTACCAAAACTGAGGAATGAGCTGGGCAATCGTCTTGCTGCCAAAAAATTTTACGCCTTACTTCCGGTTGCAGAATGTTTATAAATGGCAATACAAAGTTTTCCAAAAGGTCCAAATGAACATGCTGATTTAAATTTTTTTCTTCTAAGAAATATGGATCAACGATTCGATCATAAAAAATCCCACACCATACATTCACTTTTCTATAACATTGACTTCGTTTGTAAATGGATTGGATTTTCAAAAGTTCAATAAAGACTGTTTTGTGATGGAACATGGCCATTGGTACGAAATGTTGCTTCGTCAGTAAAAAAAAAACATTCTGTGAAAACTTCTATCTACGAGGTAATTCCAGAGACGAACCCATGGGGGTTATGGGGGGGTACGCTCCCCCCCCCCCAATGTTGATTGAGTTGGGAAAATCACCAAAAATGTAAAAAAATCTTTATTGGATATAATTGCAAAAAAAAGAATAATGAGTTGATAAAAATTAAATGACACTATCACTATGACCATTTTTTTATAAATAATTTTAATTGATATTATTTATGACTAGATGCGACTGATGTGAGAGCCACCGAATAGTCATAGTCGATGGACAACGCACAACGCCGACGGGCCTACGCGGCGGGCCAACAATGACGGGCCGCCAACTCGCGGAAATTCGACGTTCGACCCAGTAGACGGCACGGCCAGAGCATACAATTCACAAAGACTGTCTTACATTAGAAATATTAGAATATTACTCCTTTTTGCCTTTATCAATACAATGCTTTGTCCTAGCTATAAAGTCGTTGGTTGTCGGTTTATACTGAGTATGACTAATATCAGTTACCAACCTCTCAACGAGAGATAATAATAATAACAAATTGTTGTCGGTCAGAAACTGTTAAAATATTAAATTCTTAGAGGACACTGAATCAGAATCTGGGACTATTAAAGGGGTCTACAGACGATCCAGCTGCTGGGACCCGACATTGTTGGTACGCTTTGAAGATAATTGGAATTCCAGCGGACCAGTTCACTTTTACGAATGAGTTCAATGCATGCCGACAAGGCTGGCTCCCTGCCGCTGGATCGTGTGTAGACCCTTAATGCTACCTAATGCGTATCACAATGTGAAGTGGGAAGTGGCCGGTAGCCGTACTAGCGCGGACGTTCACGAGCTTGCGCCCCGACTTGCGCGTAATCGTATTGTATCTTGTTTTTCTCCACGGTCATTAAACTGTAACGGTTACCTCATCCAGTAGCTTCTAGACGAAGGAGAGCGCGGGGTCAACTTAGGTCTAGCGCCTACATCATGTAGTTTAGTTAAACTTCTTTTGCATAATATTTGTATCGCTACGCTAACTTATAGATTAAGTCTGAAATAAAAAAAAACATAAGGAAATATAAGTTGTAAAAAAATGGGCAGTTGGCAATTTAGTTGTAGCTTCCCCCCCCCCCCCCAAAAAAAATAGCTGGGTTCGTCTCTGGGTAATTCTCACCGACCCATAAACAAAAATCCATTCGTTTCTCTTCATCTCCATTTTCAAGTGAATGTCTGAACCTTGGCTTAAACGGTCGAACTTTGTTTTCCATATAAATTCTCTGTAAATGACTTTTACTTACTTCCAGTCTTTGTGAGCGTTTCCGTAAAGATAATTTCGGATTTTCTATTACTGAATTTATTGCCTAAAGTGTTGCCGCATCGTCATCATTGTACTTTTTGACATCCAATACAGATCCAGTTTCATTGATTTTTTTACAAGTTTGCGCAATGATTGGCGTGATACCGCTGTGTTAGGAAACTTTTGGTGGAAAAGGTTAATTGCATATCGATAAGAGACCAATCCCATAACATTTGATCAAATAAATTCTTCCTTGTTTGGTAAACATTTTTTAAATGATCAACAGAACACTAATAAATGCCGATGTAAGATAGTAATATTCGACACAATGTCATAATGACGTTGGTCAGTTCTATATTATCAACAGCACACTCTGTTTCTTAATTTGAATTCTTATTGATATTAATAAACGAAAAAGATAAACACAATAAAAACAAAAGTCAAAATACAGACTTCATAATTTGTATTTAGGCTTTATTTTCGATTATAACTTTGTTTTATAAACATTTTGTCCAAAATAATAAATGAATGTACTTCTCTCTTGAGGCATTTCGATGTTTTCTTAATTTATTAACACCCGGTACATCTGATCTAAGATTTTTATATGGTAAATTCATTACTTTGACAAGCAGAATTTTTTATAAAGAATAACTTTTCGTCGTAAAACCAATAATGGAGATGTTTTTCCTCTTGTCAACTCCATCCGGGGACACACTGTATATGAAATCACTAAGGTATAGGTCGACAGTCATGCAACGTCGCTGAGCTTTTGGGGCTTGATGGGGGGACATTGGTAAGTGTATTGGTGAAGTGTCGGAACGCGCGAGCTGGGTTTTCCGCCATCTTGAAGAAATGGTTAATAATCGTTTTCTCAAATATCTCGGCTTCTGTTGAGGCTACATAAAAAACAAATACGGCGTATTAAAGGGCGTAAAATTTCCCATGTTTTCTAATACATTTATTTTCGTAGGACTGATAGATTTTTGTTTATTGTGAAAGAAAGTTTGAAATGAGGGTGCGGCTCGCGGTTTCTCGCATTTTTCTCGATGTGGGTAACTCCTACAAGAAAATTATTCTATATGAAATTCGTAGAGCAGGAAAAAACCTACAGCCCCGCTTTTTAATATTTATTTTCGAACAACAGCTTGCGCCCCAGCGCGCCGCAAAGGTCGCATGTCTTTTTTTTGCGGAGGAGGCAAAAATATTCAAAAAACACCCGCCTAGATGTGCGATTTTTATTCACTAAAACCCTCCCCCTCTTCCCAGCGATACCTTTGAACCGTTCGCGCATTACTTCTCGGCTTAATCCATTGTTATTGTCGATCGAAAGAAGTTTATTAGTTCTCTTCGTCCCGTTCTGCACACCGATTTTCGAGACTTCTGTAACGTCGTCGCAAATTTTAATGCTGCAGTTTTGACAGGTGCAACGGGGCATTTCATTCCAGCTTTGCGGCAACCATAAGCTGTTCTGCAGTTTCCCTTGCATTTATAGGCTATTAATTTTAGAAGTTCGTCGGGTGGTAGTTTGTGGTTCTAGCCTACAATTTGTCCTGGTCCATTCCTATTTCTCAATATCATGAAAGTTTCCAAGCCACGTTTGCATTCAATGTACAATCTGATGGTGTGTTGACGGGCCGTATCCGATGTCGGTGGAAGTGATGCAAGGTTCGCTTTTGATTTTGTAGTTGCCCTTACGAAACGTTTGTAATGTAGCGAATTATACTTTTCATGTGCATCGTTTTATTTGTACAAAGCAATAAAGAATGTTTCTCCTGCGGTGGCGAGAAGTTCGGGGAAACTTTTTTTCTTTAAAAATTTTCAGAGATGCTTCCAAGCGATCGTTGTTCTTCAAAGTGGTGATGAATTTTGATTCGATTTTTGGAGTTCCAAAAACAGAGGAAGACACCCGCTGAAGGTGTGTAGAAACAAGATGTCGTCACTTATGACATCATCGTATCGAAAGCTTGATATTGGGTATATTTTCCCGTTTTTCCTTTTGCGGAAAAAATAACAGAAGAATACCATTTTTATGTATTTCTTTTTTTTATAACGATTAGATCAAATAATTTTATTTTTGTCTTAAAAACTGTTTGAATTTACTAAATTGCTAAATCAGGGTCAATCAGATTCAAGAATCCATTTTTCTATTTTTACTTTATTAAAACTGTCCAAATTCTTAATTATTTCAAGCAAGTTACTATATAGTTTGTGTTCGAGGTAACCACATTTGGGTATGTTAACATTACTCGCCTTATTTCTAGTTTCATTAGTGATTAACCGGCTCTAATTAAATCTTTTGTTTTTTAATGCCTATCAATATATTAAGGCAGAACAATTGTCTCATGTTCTTTATATAATGAGTCACTAGGCTACCTAATATTTCTGTTGTATATTATTCTTTTTGCATCATATTTAAATGTTTAGGTGACATTCGTTTACCCCTCCCCAGCCTAAAGTGTCATAAGAAAGTTAAGACTGTACAAACGCATTATATAGTACTGTGAGATGAGATATATCTAAATATTGTTTTAAGTATTTGAACTGTGGTAATAGGTAATATTTTGTACTTGTAAATCTCACCGAAAATGTCGATCCACTATTATTCCCAAATATTTTATGGACTCAGCATCCGGAACTTGTGTTGAACTTGCCCATATTTGGCAAATTAGTTGGACACGAGGTGAAGGAGAGATGCTTTGTTTCGTCACCATTTAATGTAAGTTTATTATATTGAAACCAATCTCTGATAATTCTAAAATCAACTTCTACGCCTGTTTTTAAATTTTCTCAAAAATATGATATTGATTACTGTGTATTCAGCAAAACTAAGAACTGTATCCGCCGTTTTTAAGGTGAGCAGACTATTTGTATATGTTGTAAACATTAACGGACTTAGTACTGTACCCTGAGGAACGTCGTATATGGGACGAGCCTAGAGGCATCTTGACTGAACACGTATAGTCTAACCTTTTCTATTCTCTTCGTATGTTCTATTTGTTCTTGTTTTTTTATCCTTTTTGTTTTTTTTTGTCCTCTTTTTGTTTCTAAATTCCTTTTAGACCGATAATTCCCTTAAAAATTCAAATATTTTATACGAAATATTTCATTCTACCACATTTTCCTGGCTGCAAGACGACCAGGTAGTTGTTTTAAACGGGTTTTTCGTGCATCGCCAAGTGTTTTAATGTTAATTTTAATTACTTTTAAGTTTCTTTGCAGATTGTTTTAAACTAATTGTTAATTCCATAGGCAGGTAGGAGTTTTAACTTGTATTGTTCAATTTCTTGTTAAACCAAACCGGACCTGCCCCGTCCATCCCTATATTTACGACGGCGCTGCGCGCCGTGTTTGTCTGCCTCTCTCTGGGCCAGTAACCGCGAGGCACAATCTGTATATTAATATGTTTAATAAATTTGTTTACTACTACACGTATTTCGATACCTGCAGTGAAGCAACGTTTAGCGCGGTTAGTACATGGATGGGTAAATCCCAATCTGGGAAAACACAGCGATTTCGTCCCACCTTCTAGCGGTTTGTATATCATTGTTTACTCAGAAGCTATGTAATTTCAAGACGAGGACTACATAGTGGATATATCATCCTTCGGAGGGGATTTAAAACAGTAGGTCACTTGTATATTAAATGTTAGGCAAGTAAAATATCCCTACTCTTCAACAGAGAAGAGGTTCGGTAAAATTTCCAGGTTGAGGGTATTCGTCTCCTGGTGGAAATAGGCAGACGTTAAATAAATAAATACAAAAATTTAAAAAAAAGGCGTATGTAACAGTTCTCAGATCGCTGATGATGCTATCGATTTGAATTGAACAAATTGAGAGGTAGCTTTTTAAATATTATGTATTTTACCCTTCAATCCATACCTAGCATTTTAACTTTTCCAATAATAATTCATCGCACGCACTGTCGAATGCCTATTATTGGTATTTTTTTGTCTTATGAATTATATAAATATGAAATTAAACTAGAGGAAGCTCTCTTCGTCGATTTACTGGAATTTTGTATAAGTGTTACACATTCTATAGGATACTTTTCACAGTTTTTTATAAATGTTAGTTTTAGACACTCTTAATTTTGTCATACGAACTTAGTTGGTGAAACATTACCACTCCCTTTTATCTCCGCGGCGGAGGGAAACTGACACTATAAAAACTTCTTTTTCTTCAGAATGAGCTTCAGCGCATCAAAATACTTCAGAAAAGTTAGATCAGAGTTTTAGGACGGCATTTTTTTGTCCTTTTTGGAGGACTTAATTCACATAAAATTACATATGAGCGAATACAGCAAGAATGGTGAAACTCACGAATACAACACTTGTAATCGGGATAAAATACAGACACCACGCCAGAGATTGGCTTATACAAAGAGACTCATTTTCGGAATTGATTTATTTAATTCACTTCCAGATAGTATTAAGGAATTGCCCATCAAAAAAATTAAAACAAAATTAAAACTGCACCTTTTGGCCAATGCTTACTATGATCCATCAAATTTTAATTATTTGTAAATTTATGTTTATATGTAATATGTTGCTTGTTATTGTGCTGACTATATTTTGGTCACATTCAATGTTTGTTATATACTTGTGATTATGTATGCATATATTTATATCTATATGTTTCGTACTAAGTCTGACTATACTAGTACTCTATCCTAGTATTATTTGTTAGTATTTTTATTTATATTAGTTTATATTTTTCTATCTGACATGTCAAAGCACCACGGTGTAATTTCTTTTTGACTAATAAATTATTTTTTTTTTTTTTTTTTTTTTTTTTTTTTTTTTTTTTTTTTTTTTTTGTTAAGAACCAGTCACCCTTCTCTGTGGCTCCGACCCTCACAGAGGGGAGCTGGTAGTACCGGCAGCCACTCCCCACACCCGTGGGGTAAGTGACTACTGGGTCCGGGAATCGTGTGCCCTGAGCAGACGTAATGAACCGAGGATGACGGCCTTCTGCATTCTGCCGGCTAAGACCTCTGCCGAATTTCGGCATGCCGGTATGATCTTAAGTTCTGAAAGCATTATTATTATTATTATTATTATTATTATTATTATTATTATTATTATTATAATAAAAAGGGTAGTAGAGAAAAACTGGCACGATAGAAAATTTTTTTTGTCCCAATTTGGCTTCAACGCGTCAATATAATTCAGAAAAGTTAGATCACAACCTTAGACCTTTTTTGTCCTTTTTAGAGGATAGTAGATGAAAACTGACACGATAGAATACTTTTTTCTAAAATTGACTTCTGTGCGTCAAAATATTTCAGAAAAGTTAAATGAGAACTTTAGGACAAGACTTTCTTTGTATACCTGTGTTATTAAAGCCATTGGATATATCAAATTCGTCGAATATTTTCTCTCCATTATTTAGCTCAATTTTTTCTATTTTTTTTTTGTAGATGTGGCTGTACTGCAGATGTCATTTACATATTCCCAGAGACAATTTCTGCTTTTATTAATGAGATAATAAGAGAAGGTATATTAGACAATCAGTTTCAAGACTACATTGTGCATGTTTATGTTGGCATCCAATATCCACAGTTATTACTTACATATGACTGGTGATATAGTTGATGGTTTTATTTTAAAACTGTTATATTCGTTTTCCTTTTAATGTTGATAATAATGTAAAAACATTTGCAGAAAAATTAGACACGCATTTATCATCATTCAACAACATTATTGCTTTTTTTTTAATTTATTTATTTAACGTCGGCCTACTTCCGCTACCAAGGCGTATCACCGACGCCAGGAGACAAGCTACCTCCAACCTAGAAATTTTGCCCTTCTCTTTTAGAAGTGTAGGGATTTTTTACTTGACTAACATTTAATAGACAAGTGACCGACTGCTTCACATCACCTCCGAAGAATGATATATCCACTACGTAATCTTCACCTCTTACATAGCTTCTACGTATACACTGATATACAAGCTGCTAGAAGGTGGAACGAGATCGTCGGGTTTCCCCCTGACTGGTCACCCATTTAACTGCTAGATTAGATTAGATTAGATTGAAAAGGGAGCTGGCTGATCGGCCTTGGCCACCTGTGGATCTATTATGGCTCTCCTTGTCTAATTTTACTTAGAGCTCCTTATCCAGCTTTGTCTTTTGTATCAGACTCCACAGCCTTGATAGGGGCTCCTTGGTATAGCTATCTGCCCTTGGTTTCTCTTCGCCAAGTAGTTGGAACCTCCGTCCGGCTAGGCCTTCGCAATGACACAGCACATGTACTGAGGTTTCCTCTTCCTCTTGACAGAATCTGCATGTTACATCCTCTGCCAAGCCCATTAGACTCATATGTCTATTAAGCCTACAATGTCCAGTTAGGAGACCTACTATTATCCTAATGGTCTTTCTAATTTGGCATAGCAGGTCCGTGAATTTGGCAGATCGTTCTTTAATGAACTTTTTGGCCTGTCTCTGTTGTGGGAAATTCTTCCACCACTCTAGAGATTTATTTTGTACCCATTCTTTAAAGGATGTTCGTATGCGTGGCTCAGCCACACCGCGAAAGGGTTCGGGTCCTACTAGGGCCTTAGATGCGCCTTCTCGGGCCAGTTCATCAGCCTTCTCATTTCCCCTGTGTCCCTCGTGTCCTGGTACCCATACCACAGCCATTTCATTTTGACTTCCTAGGTCTGTAAGGGCATTTATACAATCCCATACTAGTCTTGAATCGACCTGCATAGAATCGAGTGCCTTTAGCGCTGCTTGGCTATCGGAAAAAATGACAATTGACTGGTTTACAGTTCCTTGCCTCATTATTTCCTTTGCACACCACTGTCTAGAGGCCACTTCAGCCTGAAATATTGTGGCGTGTATTCCTAGACTTATCGGGATTTTCGTTTTCGACCTTATCCCGTAAATCCCAGCTCCGACTCCTTGTTCTGTCTTGGAGCCGTCCGTATACCAGATCGTTTGCGCCGATATTGGAGGACCGTTTTTCCAGTCCTCTCTGTCTGATATTTTGATTTGAAAATTTTTGTAGAAGTTATACTTTGAGACCATAGTGTCCTTGGGCATTCCCAAAATGGGATCTGCCTTCAGCTCTGAGTATAACTTTTGGTGCTCTGTTCTGTGTTGTCACCTTATGGGCGTTGTGCCTTGCATTAGCCTATGTACCACTGAACGAGCTTCTCCTTGGATAAATATGTGTAGTGGAGTCAGGTCTAAAAGGACTTCCAGCAGCCGAACTTTGCTTAACTGTATGTATCAAAATACATACAGTGTGACCCATTTCAAGAGGATACACCTTCGTAACTCAGTTATTGGTCATCCAATTTCAACCAAATTCGGATCGGTATCAAAGATCTTTAATAGTCCTTTTTTGAGTAAATCAAAACTTATTTCAGTCAGTGGCGTGCATTTTTATTAAGAAAAAAAAGGGTCGATTTTTCGAGAAATCAAATTAGGCATTTTTTTGTTGCAAAGCTAATACAATATTATTGATCAGCATGCTGTAGAACCGTTATATCCAGAATTTAACAACATTTTAATTTTTGGTTTTCGAATTACGGTCCCCTTAAAATTACCTATTTTAAACATTAAATAATCAATAAATTGGTAACGAAATTTTTTTCGAAAAAAAGTCATTCTTCATTTCCTCTTTAAATTCACTTTTTCTACTATGTCATATCATCGAAACTTTCAAATTTTTAAGGCCAAGAATTTTCATTGACAAATTTTGGGTCATCAGACCTGTAAATTATTCGGGCATTAAGGATTACCGAATTTGAAAGTATCGATGATATGAGGTGGTAGAAAAAATGAATTTAAAGAGAAAATAAAGAATGACCTTCTTTCGGAAAAAATTCGTTACCAATTTATTGACTAATTATTTAATGTTTAAAATAGACAATTTTAAGCGGGCCGTAATTTACAGTATGCTGATCAATAATATTGCATTAGTTTTTCAACAAAAAAAATGCCTAATATGATTTCTCGAAAAATCGACCATTTTTTTCTTAATAAAAATGCACGCCACTGACTGAAATAAGTTTTGTCTTACTGAAAAAGAAATATTAAAGATCTTTGATACCGATCCTAATTTGGTTGAAATTAGATGACCAATAACTGAGTTACGAAGGTGTTTCCACATGAAATGGGTCACATTGTATGTAGCCAAGACGTCTTGCCCCAATATTATTAATCCTTCCAATTTTGTTAATTGCTCTTCTTTAGCATTAGGCAAAAATTTTAAAAGTTCTTGCCGATACGCGAGTTGTTTCCAATGTATGAGCAATAAAGAAATTTAAATTTCAGTAAAGTAATACTTCTAATGGTTAAGAAACCTCATTAAATTATTGTACGGTTCAGGACTTTTTGTATGCTTGCTTATCATTTACCTAAAACATCCAATAACTTCCTGCCAGAGGGCATATCAATTTCGGACTCACCCCATGTTTATAATTTCAAATTAATATCGACAAAGTTGGATGGAACAAATATTTGTTGTCAACATCTGGCCGTGTTCACATTGTATCATCTAAGCTTGTAATTTAATTCCAATATTGAATGAAATATAGATGTTCGAACCAATTCACAGCTTTTAATTACCTATTGTAAAATTTTTACCACTTTATACATGAATTTAGTTATTTATTTAAGCCACAACTATCCAAAATAAAAAATCCAATTATAGAGAAGGAAAGAACAAATATTATCAACACTTCATAACATAAATACATATTGACAATTTCTTTTATCTCATTGATAATGTCAATATTATCCTTTAATAATGCACAATTTGAACTCATCAAATGTAAAGGTGAAAATTTGAGTGAGCTTATTAGTATTTGATGATTCGTTAAAAAAAATAAAAACCATTGAAAAGGGCCTTCTGTGAACACTTTAAGAAATAAATTGTAATAGTGCATAAATCTTAACGAAACTGGATGAAACTGTGCCTTTTATTGAACTAAACTTTCGTTACAAATTTTAGCACTAAATATTTATTTAGACGGCTAAAAGTCAAAAAAACTTCGAAATCAATTTCAAATAATTGCTTATAGTTTAAGGGAATTAACTTGCAGATTGCTAGTTTTTTATATGTATTTTGCAATGGTATTGACAACATTTTCTTTTCCAATTAAACCATTAAAAGTTGTTTATAATTTCGAATTGAAGTTATAGACAAATTAAAACAATTCTATGGGGTTTACGTTAAATTAACGTGTCTAGATTTAGACAATTTTCTATTGAATTATTTATTAATAACTAAAACGAGTTCCAATTCGACAAAAATTGAGAAAGTTACAAAAAGTGTAAAATGTATTGCATTTTTTACAAACAAAGTACAATAAAAAAACAGTAAATAATAAAAATACAGAAACATTGAGAACCCCAATCATAATAGGATACTCTGGACTTTACCAATGCAGTATATAAAGCATTAGTAGAGTCCATCTTGAGATATGGGATAATAGGTTGAGGAGGAGCAGGAGTAACGGATTTAACGTGACTTCAAAATCTACAGAAACGGTCTTTAAAAATTATTATTTATGAAAGAAGAGAAATAAATAAATTAGTTTGTGTTAAATTAAGACAGGAAATTAAAATTTACCTGAAAAACATGCAATTTAAAAAAGCACGTTTCGATTCCACAGAAATTGAAAACAATATAACTAAGAAAAAACATTTTTTTTTTATTTTAAAAAAAACAGAAGAAACCAATTATTTTACGTTATATTAAACAAAACAATCAAACTTTAAGAAAAACGGCGATTAACCTAAAAAAACGCCACGATACCATGAAAATTGAAGAAAAAGCTTTATTCGATGTAATTATAGCTTTTTTCAACTAGCTGAATTTTTACAATGTTGCTTTTTTAAATCGATTTTCATAATTCGTTAATCAATTTTAGCTTTATAAAAAACTTGTCTGAAATTATTATAACCATAATTTCTAAAATTATAAACAAATGCAAAAAAAAATCTTAATTCCATTACCTAATACATGAATTTAAAAAAAAATGCCCCGCCAGAAGTCGATTCACTTACACTATAAGGGATTGAAATCTCTAAGTCTTTTTTCGAGTTTATCTGTTTAAAAAATATTTGGCAAGAAAAGGAGAAGGGTCGATTTGGGCGGTTTTTGCCCCAAATTATTTTTGGACGAAAAAATCAGAAAACATTTTTTTTAATGTCTACCAACGGACGACCCCCCCCCCCCCCCCTCAATCCTGAATATGCCATCACTTGCTAACAGCGTTCTTGGGGAGATATATCGCTTTCAAAGTTATATTTGTTTGATAAAATGGTAGTGTGGTATTTTATCAAGCAAATATAAGTTTGAAAGCGATATATTTCCCCAAGAACGCTGTTAGCAAGTGACGGCATATTCAGGATTGAAAGGGGGGGCTAGGGGGGTTGGGGATCTTCCGTTTAGGGTAAAATTGACTTATTATTGTTAATAGACAGTAAAAAAATGTTTTCTGATTTTTTCATCAAAAAATAATTTGGGGCAAAAACCGTCCAAATCGACACTCCACCTTTAGTTCAATAGTTTAGTAAAGTTATATTACAGTATATTTCTTAAATTATACAAAAAAGAACATATTTAATGGTTATTCAATTTTTTTGCTAAGTTAACAAACTTTTTATAGGTCTAGGTACTTTTATTCGAAATTTTATTGTGAACAATCTTGTTTTAATAATACGATTATAGAAGCGACGACGATAAAGAAAATAATAGCCCAATCGATGAAGGTATTTACCCACAAAAATTTGCAAACTGAATCTTTTGTTTTTAATAAGTTCGTGAAAGTGTATAGAATAATATCCTGAAAAGTTTACATTTCGCTCGGATGCAGAACAAAAAAAAAGTGAAAAAAAAATTTTTTCATCCATTTTTCAAAATTTTGAAATTAAGTAAAGTTAGGAAAAATAAAAAATACAGGTGTCACGTATTGATGAACAAAAAATGTCCTAACAAAATTTATCGCTAAAGCCACGGTTTTCCCGGAAGAAAATAGTCAAGTGTAGACTAGTATTACTATGAGAAGATGCCAGGGCGGAGCCAAAATGCGCGAATATTTTTACCAGTGGCATAGCTTTATCTGGGGTATAGGAATGTGTAATTGCAATAAAAGTTTCGCGGTCAAGGAACTGTGAAAATGGAGTAGATTAAAACTTGCCAACTGTTACGAGTAACCTTTGTCCAGGAGAAGTGTAAGAATAGTAAGTTCTACTAAACTTTGCCTAAGAAAGTTGTTTTATTATTATTATTACCGTCGCCGCCGCTCTACTGCAGGGCACCGCCGCCACTGGTGTTGACATTGAATGTTACGTAATTCTTTCTCATTGGTTTAGAATGATGGAGCGCACAAACTCGTTTCTGCGCATATTTTTTGCTGGCATCTTCTCATAGTAATACTACTTTAACGTTATAACTCGGAGCGAGCGCACGCTTGAATAAGCATGACTGTGACACCGACGCACTGAATTACATGTCACTAAATCAGAATTTGTTCAATCTATATGAGTGTTGATTCATTTAAAAGATGGAAATTGTAACTTTCTGATGCTTTTTTGTTTTAAATAATACAAGCAAAGGATGGATGGGAAAAAAATACTTATATATATTATCACGCCCGAACTCAATCGTCGAAATAAAAAATATATAAAAAAATAAAAGCCCTTCAAAAAAATTCTTTCTTCATTGAGAACTGTTAAAATGTATGTACACTTCATGATTATAATGGTTTATTATGTTGTAGTATAACGTGGATTAAAAAAAATACATCTCAAATCATTTTAATTTCCTTGCTTCATGATTTTCTTGATAAATACATATATTGGAGGCTGTAACTTGCCGAGAAATTGACCCATTGGAAAAAATAAAATATCATTATTTCAGAAAAAATGTATACTTTTCGAATGTTCAAACACAAATTCGTTTACTTGTATGCATTTTTTTCGAAAACATGATTAATCAGATCATGATAAGAAATTGCGATTTTCACGATCTCATCCTGATAACTATGAAAATATAATTGATTGATTTACCAGCGTACGGTAGGCATTGCTGCCACTCCCAGGGTTATACACCTGGGCCTGCTACGTCCACGCTGGGTTGGACTAAGGTCATGCTTGTTGCCAGCAGCGAGAGCCACATGGCGCATGGTAAAGAAATATGGGATGGGAGGTGTAGGTATTTGTGTCGTGAGGGAACGTTTAAGCTCCCTTTTTTGTGTTTTTGGCTCTGGGCATCTGCCTCTTTTGAATCTTCGTGTGAAATATGTGCTGTGTCTTGATATGGAGTGTTTATGATCCTCCTTTTGTGTTTCTGCTTCTTCAAATCTTCTTTTGCTGAGTCTTCTGATTCCTCGGTTTCCGATGCTGGGTTGGATTTGGGTCATGCTTGTTGTCAACAGCGAGAGCCACATGACGCATGTTTTTTTTCTCGCTTTTCTTTCCTAGTTTGTTTATGATTCTCTCGATTGTTATTTTCCACGTGTGACATGGTCTCCCTATTTTTAGTTTGCTGCTGTTCAGTGTTAGCGCTTTCTTCTGCTGTCCTTTTTGCTTTAACCTTCTTGATCCTTGCCCTTATCTCTCTGCTTACCAGGATATGGTCTATTTGTGTGATTGAGCTTCCATTACTCCAGGTGCCAATGCAGGTTTGACTTTTGCTCCATGTATTTCTTATTGTTAAGTCAAACATGTGTGTTAGGTTTTTCAACGCGTTTCCATTTTTGGTTGGGCCATGTGTGGTGTATATGTGCATTGAAGTCTCCTAATAGTATAATGGACATTTTTCTTGATTTTTCATAGCGTTGGGGTGTGCCAGTTTTTTCTTTCTAACTGATGCCTTAATGCTTCGTATAGACAGTCCTCTCTTCACTTATTACTGATTTTTTTCTCCTCTTTTCTCTGATTTCACTGCACTATATACATATATCATGATTTATTGCGTTAGAGGGGAAGCACTGTGTAAAGTTTTGGTTTATATACCTAATTAAACACTAACTAATATTTCTTATCAATTACCGAAAATGTTCCGATATATGGTATTATTTTACAGACACATCCACTTATACTTTTTTTTAACTATATTTTTTATACGTTGTCACTATTTAACTTTTATAAACTTTTATGGATATCCATTGGTGACCGAGCATTATAAAGCACGTCTGGTCGCCTCGACAGCAAGATGACAAGTCCAATATGTTGCCGCGTTGTGTTCGTTATTTAATGTTTATGCTCCTCTTTTTGTGTTTCTGCTTTTATAGATTTTTTTTCTTCTCCTTCTGAGTTTTCTGATTCCTCAGTTTCTGGTTCTGGTAGGGTATATCGCTGCGGTTTCTTTGTGGAGTTAATTTTTCCCACTCGCTTTCTTTCCCAGTATTTTGGTCGCTTCCCAGTTTGTTCATGATCCTCTTAGTTGTTGTTTTCCACGTGTCTCCCCATTTTTAGTGTGAAATATAATGTAGAATTTTTCATTTAACGAGCGCAATTTTGACCTGAAAAGCTTCACTTGATAATTTACCTAAGAAAATATAATGGAATATAATGACCATATTTTAAGAGTAATGCATTTGATTATTACCTGCGTTATGCTAATATGTACCACCCTGTAGAATTTTTCACTCACCCTTTTTTCATTGTAATTAAAAATTATTTTTTTGAAACCAAACACCTTAAAAACAATTTTCGTCTGCACGACTATTTTTTTTATTTATTCTTTCAAATACAAATATTTACATCTTATTATTATTTTTATGTGAAATGAATATGACGCTCCATTTGTTTGTGTTCCAAATGGTGCTATTAGTTATTTCACTCAAGTGAATGGGAGATCGGTGTTAACGGATTTATTTGGTTTGACCGTAATATATGCCCTTGCCCGCTTGGGACCGCCCGACCCTAAAAATTCTAAGAGATTTGGTACTTCTTACCCTCAAGATAGTAACAAAAGATGATAACATACTAGCCTAGTGGGCTTGTTAATTAAAAATCATGCACTTGCTATTAATAAAAATTAATTAAAGACACTTATCGTTCGTTGTTTTGGGATTCTCTCTTCAGGTGTTAGTATACAATGTCACTGCACTATACTATAATTTACTGCATGGACCAGAAGCACTGTAGAATTATTTGGCTTGCGTACCTAATTAAACACTAACTAATATTTATAAAATTACTGAAAATGTCCCGAGATATATATTAACTTTCAAACACATGCTATCCACTTATGCGAACTTAAATATATCTTCTACACTTAACTTTTAGATATTTTTATAGACAGCACTTGTGAGATGCGTCTGTTAGCATCGGCAGTCACACTAGAACTCCATGAAAATATCTTTCATCGTTTTGAATATAAATTCTATAACTTTTCCAATACATTAACAAATGTATAAGGGATTCATTGGATGTAGCTGAAATGTGGATAGATGTACCTGTAATAAATACAATACAGTAGAGGCACGTAAAAATTCATGCGAGAGATTCAGCAGCTATGTGTTGTGTCTGTGTAATTATATATTTTCAGACTCACTATTTATCCTGCTATTCACTAAGAAAAATGTTAAAAATGTGTAATCAGAAAAAGAAAAAAGCTTTATTTTACTCGTTAGAGCTTCCGTAGCATGCATTTAACCATGCGCTTGGCCGCGCAGAGTAACAGTTACTTCACTATTTTTTTCCGGGAAAACCATGAGCATTTTTGTTCAGAAACACGAGGTCTATCCATCTGTACTTTTTGTTTTTTTCTACTCTGAATTAATTTGAAAATTTTGAACAAAAGGATGAAAAAAAATTTCTTTTCACTTTTTTTTTATGTTCTGCATCCGAGCGGAATGTAAACTTTTCAGGATATTATTCTATACACTTTCACGAACTCATTAAAAAATATATATTCAGGTTGCAAGTTTCTGTGGGTTTCACTATTAAATGTTCTCTGTCGTCTGGGCTATAACAGAAAATTTTAATTTGCAAAATAAGTGAATTAAATTTTATATGAAGCAATAATGGTGAGATTTAATCGAGAACTTCTCATTACACTTGTAACACTTAAAACAAATTAAAACAACAAAATCACTGCAGCCGAAGGATTCAATTCATGATTTATATTGACTCCTGTATATCGCTGTTATTTCTAGTAGTGTATAACACAAACATAAACAATATTATATTCCTGCTCATATTTGAAAATAATTAATTTAGCTTATATTCAGTTCACGCAGCATATTTCAATAATTCTATTTGAATTTATAAAAATAAGAATGAAACTCATATTTTAAGCTTACTCACTAAACATTCATTAGTGACAAAAATTAACTAATCTGCTATAAATTCAAAAGCGTTGTTTTACCCGCACAACTATAACATCTAAACCTTTTTATATGCAAAGCAAAATCTACTTAACCATTAAACCTTTAATAAAGTTATGTTAAAATAACCACTAAGGCTCAATTTACGCCCCAACCTGACATATTTAGCCAACGATGCAATTATCTCTCTCCCTCACCTCGTTTATCAGATAAAGAGAAAAATATTTAGCGAGCAGGAAATTTTCCGCGAACTTAAAAGAGCTTACAGTAATGTTCATCTCCTCTGGAGTTCAGCAGATAATCTGACTTTTAAATAAATTTGGGCTGATTTTTTAGATTGGCACCGAATAAAATAAAATTGTGGAAAAGAAAGTTAATATTAAATTTTATGAACGTATTTATCTTGGGTATTATGAATCTGAGTACTTTCTTATGTAGACATTCATATAGTTTAAGATAAACGTTGGAAATGTGAAAATAAATCACGTGTTATTTTAGGTCTGAACCGGGATTGTAACAGATTTTTTACTCTTATACATTATTTAAATTAGATTAGGGTTTTCGGGAGACCTAGCTAAAGTAATTACTGAAACCCTTATCCCACCACGCATACAGAGAATATAATGTTAGCAAATCAATTTTGTATACTGGAGAGTTACGAATACATTAATCAAAATATACACAAACAAAACTAGTTAGGTGTATACCTAACCTAATGTCACACTATTTTTATACCGCTAATGTACTTTTGTATTCCTAATTCCATTACCACAATTCATGAACCAACTTTGACATAAACTAATTTACACTTCCTATGTAAAAAGTGTGGGAAACATTTTAAAACTCTTTCATTATACACAGGGTGGCAAAAAAAATCACATTTCTATTTACTTTTATTGGCGATACCATGTTATGTACGCTGACGATATAAGATGCTCAATAGCTAGTTGCCTAATCTGCTGACGAAATGAATACAAAAGTTGCGCTAGGCAATGTCAGCGCTATATACTTTTATCTCGACTTTTTTTTCTACAATGGCATTTGGGCGATTGACCCACAGCCAGACACTAAACTGTTAACTATCTTAATATACATAATTCTAACCTATTCGACGAGCTAAAACCATTTCGTAACACAAAAGGATATATAGACGCTTCTCACCCAGGGGTCGATCGGAGCATTTCCTTTTGTTACACATACATAGAGTAGACCACGGGTAATTAGAACAATAGGGTAGACATAAGATGACAAAGCTAAACCTACTCTAGATATTTACATTTGTTGTATTTATGAATAAAATTATGCAATCCATTAGGAGTTTTTTATTTAGTGCCAGAAGGTTCAGTAAATTAAATGGCGCTTCTACTTTGTGTGTGTTATTATCTCAGCGTATTTTTGACAATTAAAAAATATAGGTCCCCTATTTCATTACACTGCTCACACATATTTGATGGTAATATGTCTATTTTATGCAGGTCTGCTTATGTTTTATGCTCCTTCTTGAATAATTAACTCTGTTATACCAATGTTCCTTTGGGATTTCTTGTTGGAGAAGTGTGACCTTGTTGGATTAGTGAAACAATATTCATTCCATTGTTGAGTTCACTGTTTTTTTAATAAAGTTTTACATTTACCAATACCATCTTCTAGACATGGTTAGATAGGGGTATTCCTGAAGAGATACGTTCTTTAGCCGGTTGGTCTACCTTTTCATTTTTCTCAATGCCGATGTGAGATTTAACCCAAACAAATTTTATTATGTAATCTCTCTCAGTCAAGTTACTAAACATGGATTTGATTTTAAAAATGTACGCGTTACAAGAATAATTGATATCAATATTATTTTTAATGGACGTTAAAACAGACAGTGAATCAGACAGAATCAAGTCCCTTTGGCAATTGTGGTATTCAGTTTGTTTTAGGACTTTTATAATGCCCATAGACTCGGCAACGTATATCGACGTATCTTGACTTAGTTTATATTTTTCATTAAAGTTGATGCCGGGTGCAAAAATTGCGCATTCTGCCCCATTTTCATTTTTTGAGGCGTCTGTATAAATGTGTAAACAATTATACTATTCTGATGCTATGTTTCTTAAGAGGGAAGAATGCCGATCAAACAGTTTCACCTGTGAGGAAGTGGGGCAGAGAGAAGTACGGATGATGGGCATGGCTTTATAGGCCTTCCTCACATATTTATTGAGTTTAAAAGGAATAAGCAAAGCAAACTACATACAGTACACTGCTCGCCAATATCTGAGGTGTTACTTTATATTTATATTTTCTTAATAATTCATTGCTGCTTTGTTTTACAAATCTAACTGTTTATAAATATTTATATATTACGCACAATATAATTCAAATAAATACATTACAATAAAGGTTATAAGTGTATATTCAGCTTTGTTTTACATGTAGGAAGTCATGTAAAAACTTCGAATGTAATCAAAGTAGGTACCTAAGTTTTTATGAGATTATTTTATACTTACCAGTATTGCGCGCCCGGTTTGATTTATTTTTAATCGCTTCGTATATTATCAGAATAGAACGACCTATATTGAATTTTATAATGATCCGTCGGCTAGTTTAATTATTATAAATAATTATTCAACACCTTCACGAGTATTCGCGGACCATTTTTCTCGTTCTCGGCGTTTGCTGGACAAATAGCAATTATTTTATCGTTTATCTCGCCCTAAGCCTAAAACGGAACAATACATCGATTTTAAATTTTTACCGAATTATCACAGATTTATTAACAAAGTGTGCTAATATGAGGGTCAAATATATGAAAAGGAATGAAGATAAGAGATGGACGTAATAATAATTGTTTGAATATTTTTTTCTAAAATGAACAGTTTTTGATTTTTCATACGTTCCTCCACCGTTTTACCCTGTCTTCAATCTCCACTGAATCTGCCATTCCATCACTGTTGGTAAATTGTTTTGTAACAAAAAATGAACCACTTTAAAAAATAATTAGGGTAATGATTATACTCTATGGCCAATATATATTTTTACTTCTTATATATATTGCATCTTCTATAGGATACTATTTGGAAGTTTTTTGTTTTAGGCATTTTTAAGTTTATGATGCCAACTTAGTTGTTGAAACCATGATCTAAACCTATACATATTGGGAACGCGTCATTTTGACACAGCTTTCCTTTACGTCACACCTTTCGGTCCACTTTACTTTCGGTGTGAGGAGCATAGGGCGAATTGGAACTTGGAATTTTGGAACTAATGAATTTTAGAATGGTGCCAATTTTCTCTACTTAACATTTAGTACAGTAACTAGAGGTTTTAACTTCAGAATAATGTCATATGATACGGATTTCATTCATTTTTGGTAACTTAATATTTGGAGGCTTGCTATTTTATTTGCCCTTTTCAGGGGGTGGCAACTAAAAAAAAACAAACAAAAACATTGGGATTGAAAAATTCTAAAATTTTAAGAAGAAAAGGTTCTATGCAACTTTTCATACAAATTGATAGTCTTTGAGGGTGACGGTGCTGTGCTTACAAAAATTATTTCATAATTCGACGATTTCTCCTACATCCCTGAAACGATTGAAAAAATGTTTTGATAGACTTTTAGAGAAAACTTGATAGAATGATACCAGACTATTGAAGTCAACAAAAAAAAAATTTCTTTCTTTACTTTCCATTAGCCTAGTACCATTCTATTCAGTTGTCTCTAAAAGCCTATCAAAAAATGTTTTGAATCGGTTCAGGGTTGTAGGAGAAATTGTCGAGTTACGTTCACGGCACCGCCTATCTTAAGTTATAACCACTAGAAAATTGTGATTTTTGCTTGAAAAAGAGGTATTTCAAATAGGTTTTCATCAAATAACTCGAATGGTATTAAATTTCGTTTTGTTTTTCTAATTTCTGTAGAGTTAATGGTTTCGGAGATTTGGGGATATAAAGGTGGCGTCCGAATGTTTATAAAACGAAGTATTTAGTTTAAATATTAAATATCTTAGAAACTATGGCACTTAAGTCAAAAACTCTAATAACCAAAATGAAATACTATTAATTAGGCTTTCAAATATTTTTTTTGTATATTTCTATAGCATCAAGAACAAAGAAGCTATGACGGAAACAATATACTTTTTCATATTTTTTTAATAAAAACGTCGCCATTTTGTTAATGTAAGTATAGTCAGTAATTAAAGCAATATATTCTCATATACTGTTTGTCGTTAATATATAGTATGACTTAGATGCTCAAATTTTTATGTCCGCTTACAACACTTGCTTTAGAAAAAATTGCATTTTAAGTTGTAAAGGAATTTTAGAAAAAGCCTAACATTTTTGTTTCTTTGCAAATATCTCCATAAATATTGGTTTTAGAGAAAATTTCGTGGAAATCAAAAATAAAGCTTATAAACTGAACATAAATGTATTTTTTTTAAACATTTGATTTTATAGATGGCATGGCATCCAACCGTTTTTAGGATGAAGTATTTAGTTTAAAATATTGAATATCTTAGAAACTGTTGCACGACACTTCTATCAAAAGGTACAAAGATAAAGATGATTAATCAATATTTCAAACTATTTTTTGTTTGTTTCTTCATCACAAAAAATAAAGAAGTTATGGCCGATACCATATGCATTTTTACGTTTTTTTCTAACAAAATTGTCGCCATTTTGTTATTGTAATTGCTCAGTAATTATGTTTTTTTTTTCAAAAATACTGTTTTTCGTTAATACCTCGATGCTTATTTTTTTTATCCTTTTAAAACACTTTTGTTTTAGAAAAAAAATAATTTCCATCCGCTATATGAGAGCCGCCATTTCGAATTTTTTAATTTTTACTTCAGATTCGTAGTCTTTGATCCCAAAAACATAACTGTCCTATATTTCAAAAATAAATTACTAATAATTTTTCAAATATTGAATATTTAGGTTTAGGGGTAGTTTTCAACCCTTGAAGGTAAGAGCAAGTATCCGGACCATATACAAACTGAAGACGATACCTTTTATTACAGTACTAACCCATAATGAATTATTCCGAAATTTTACATATTTTTTACCTCTAGATTCTGTATTAATCAGGAGTGTTTACAATTTTTTTTATTATCTATCGAAAAAATTCCGTGAGAGCAAAGTAACATTTAATCATATAGACCTAAAAATACTGTGCTGCTGGAAAAATTATTTTCTACTTTTTGTGCATTTTTAATAAAGACGTGTTTACACTTTTTTATATATAGGGTGGTAATTGAGTACATAGACATATTTTAAGTGGTGGTTCCTGTATGATTTTAAGACAAAAAGTTCCCATAAACATATGTCCTACACGTAAAGGATTTAAGATATACCGCGCGGGTAATAAAGTTTACCTTTTTTTTGTTTTTTTTTTTAATATACTGCATTTTTTCCTTTATTTTATTTAGGGCTTTATTAAAAAACTATTTCATGGTGTTGTCCGTGAAATAGTTTTTTAATCAATTAAATTAAAAAAAAAAAAATGAATCCCGTCCGGGAATTGAACCCGAACTGTTTTTCATGCGGTAGAGACTCTAATCACAACGCCACTTTACCACACAGCTGTATATTAAGTAAAACAGGTACACATATTAACGTTGTTTTCAATTAATTTTAAACTTCCGTAACTTCTGTCACTAGTTGAATTTTTCACTTATTGGATTTTTTCCCATTCATTTCAGATCATTATCCAAGAGCGCACCAAATTTCAAGTTTCCAGAACAAGCGAAAATCCATTAACCCATTAAAAGTATTTATTAAATATTCTTAAGTTGACATGTCATGGGCTATATTTGATTATCTCATGTATCTCATTATTACAACCACATATTAGAACGCTACATACGTCGCAGGGACGTGAAGCGCCCCAATCTGCCGATATTAGGCGAGGAAGAATTTCAAACCGCCAGAGCTTTATATAAATTAATCGCACTCCGAAACAATCGAAGTGAATTTCTTTCAGTATACAGGCGTTTAAATTAATTAAAAGATGAGTTGGGATATGGTGTGATAAACCGTTAAGATAAAAAATACACAGGAAAAAAAATTTGAGGAAAAACCTGCTTTACGACACTTCTGTCAAAGTAATAAAACTACAGAATGATAATATGGTAAAAGATCTATGTATGGATAATGCAAATTAGATGTTGTATTGTATGACGATAAAATATTTCCTCAGGGGGAAAATTTGGGGGAGGGGATGTTGGTGGTGTCTTGTGTGAGAAGCGGAAGTCGATTTTCTACCGGAGTTTTGTTTATGTACAGATAGGTAAATGTCCACCATCTATATTTTTC
The DNA here is from genome assembly GCA_936432065.2 of Rutpela maculata. Taxonomy (NCBI): domain Eukaryota; kingdom Metazoa; phylum Arthropoda; class Insecta; order Coleoptera; family Cerambycidae; genus Rutpela; species Rutpela maculata. The sequence goes on along the minus strand of OW386285.2, from coordinate 35,024,211 downwards.
ATTAAAAATATACCCCATTTCTTTGTTGGCGATAGCGTCAACTATTTACCAAATATTATTTTTCTCCGTCAAATAGTCTTGTAGATATAACGCCAAGACATAGACGAAATTGAAAAATCTTAATTTTCCCAATATTTTTAGTCTGAAGCGTAAAAATGAGAGAAAATCTCGGAGTGCTTTTTAATTTTTACAATACTTCGAACTTGTCTTCAGTAAGCGAGGGGAGTAAAATATAAAGATGATAGACCATTTACATTTAAGTGTAATCGCTACTGGCTACATATAATCCCGAATCAAAACACTCTTTGTTAAAAAACCGCTGCCCAAGGAATCACTACTTCCACATCCAGATTTTCGATCCAAGTCACTCACAATGAAAAAAATATGTATGTGGAAATAACTGTTTATGGAACCTTAATAATATAATATTTGAAATCCTCTACCCCAAAAACCCATAAACGATACCCCACATCGGTAGTGGGGTGGGGGTGGTGATAGGGGGTGGTAGTGGGAGTGGATGAAGTAAAAAAATATTTTGAGATTTCTGGTTCTTGTACACACACTAAATCACAATTTTTTTTCATCCCCTTTAATAATGGGGGGTGGTAATGGGGGTGGCTAATGTCAACATTTTTTTTGAGACATCGACTTCTCCTGTATATACCAAATACCAGTTTCATGAACTCTCACCCGCTTGATTTACCTATTTACCCCAAATTTACCCCAATTTACCGCCCAACCCTTCGACGAAACAAGATAAAAATATAATCTAGTTCTAGATCTCGTTAATGTACATATGTGTACCAAATTTCAAGTCAATATCTCAAACGGTTTCAGAGTAAACGTGCGCACAAAAAAGTTACAGACCGGCAGGCAGAAAATTTTTTTCGCTCAAATTTAAAATCTCGACGTTTCATGACATTCTAAGCCTATTTGAACAATAAAAATTTTTTGTCGTTACTATACTTCCACTGAATGTGGAAGTAAAAAATAAATAATTACCCAGATTTTTCATGGATTTTATTGCCTCAAAGATAGAATGTATAACATAATATTCTCTACACAGCTGCATTTTTAAATATAAAGCATCTTAGAAAATGTTACTCAGTATACTGCCGTCTTAAGTAAAAGCATCCTATCTACAAAAATTGATAATTTTAGATTTTCACAGTTTCTGTCCTATACGCATATATTCTACACTTTTTTAGTTAAAATGTGTGATATAGGTCTGGTAAGAAGTTATTAGTTATGGATATTAAATATGATTTTGTTTGTTCGAAGTGCTCATAACAGTACATTTACAACTGATAGTATCCTAGTTGGATTAAGCTTGAATGTCAAATAGAGGACTCTTTTACTAAGTCGGGCAGTTTATGCTGGTCGAATTACCAGCGATAACAAGTAGGTGTGGCTAGAGAGTTATTTATATATTTCGTTTTATAGGCTTTATTACTAAACGGGTTGCATAAAAAATACAGAAAACATATTTTAATATGTAGAAAAATATTGTGCTTGTCGTTACGAAGTTAGATATTTGATATATTTACTGTTGTGGTCTAAATTAAATAAACACTTGTAATCCATTCCCTGAGTCTAATTGTCAAGGTGTCGCCATCTATGAAACAAGCAGAAGTTCTGTTATAAACACTGAGACAAGGACCAGTGGAAGAGAACAACCAACCAACGGCACCAAGGCCAAAGTCAAGCTTACTAACACCAACAAAAATAACACAAGCCTAAGTCCAAAAACAGTATTTACAAGACAGGCAAGAAATAGATTAAATATTGATTATGGTAAGAAGTAAGAGTAGTAGTAGAAGAGTAAGAGTAGTTATTATTATTATTATTATTGTTGTTTATTTTCTTTTCTTTTAAAAACATTGTTAGAATAACTTAATATCTTTGTATAGATGTTAGATCACGGTTCACATGAATGACTTTTTAAAAACTTTTATTTAGTTACATGGAGCCAACGTTGGCTCTTGGAGAAGGAATATAATAATAAATTAGAAGTGTTGCATTCTAACTGAGTTTAATAACTGATTCAACAAAGCGTGTTTAGTCATATTTATAACATACAGAACCTGAGTAAGCAAAATATATAACAAAGGAATTGCAGTTCTGCAGTCTGCACAAGTTATGAGAAACAAAGGTGTAATATGATATCTTGAAGATAAGCAATTAATAAGAGAAGCTGTTATCGTGAAATACGATATACCTGTGAAGGTTTATTATGGCTAAGTCGCAATAAGATAGCGTGTAATATTATATAACAACTTCCCCCTTAATAAAAAAGTTGATGTTATGCAGCAACTTTTGAAAATTGTTAAAACGTTAAATGAATATAATGCAAAAATAAATTGAAACAATGTTGAATGAATACAAAGCAAAATAATAAAATAATGTAAAAGTTAAAATTGGTAAGCGATAATAAAACATTACATAACGTAATAAGGATAAAATACAATAGTCTAAATTAATAGACAAGGGTAAAACTCCACATGAAAGTCTATGTTAACTCGATGTCCTCTTCTTCTTGAGGTCTAATACCGGGTCGCTTTCTTGGAGGGATCAGTCTAGGAAATTTGGTAAATACTCTGCTTCGCTCTGAAGGAGGTGAAGGAGGGTTATCCGTTGAGGGTTGGATTCGCAATGCTCCACATCTTCTTCTTCTGCATTTACACGTTATGTAGAGTAGAACTAATAGGATGGATAGAGTGATTATGAAATATGTGAACCAAGATATATGTTTGGTCACAAAAGGTTCGTTTATGAGGTCATCCAGGTCTTTGGAATATTGCTCTAGTTTGTTTTTAGCAATATCCAAATCTTCTACGTCGAGACTGTTTAATTTAAGCGGTTTTAATTTTGGAATTTCGATTTTGTCGGGCATGTGATTGCAGCATTCAAAATGAATTTGGATTGGATGTGAATTGTCCTTAATTTCGGAAAAGTCTTTAGCACTGGCTTGCATTCGAGTAATGCCTGCATAGGCGTAACATCGTGGTTGTAGTTTTATGATGGAATTTTTGTTAATTAGCTCTGTTATGGATTCTCTCTTCGGGCAGTTGATGGTAATGTAAAGTGGTTCGGAATTAATTACTAGCCATGTGTTGTCTTCAAGTTGTTGGACGTTGTATCCTCGACTAATGATGAAGGAAGTTTGACAATTTTCTGGGAATTTCGGCAATGGTTTTAGTATTCTAGCTTCACAGATGGCATTTTGGTCGATAGGATATGCAAACAGGTTCGAACATAGTTTGGTTCCAAAATAAAGTGGTTTGCATTCTTTCAAATTTTGTATAGGTATGTACATTAAAGAATCATCGTCTCTCGCGATAAACTTTTGTGAAATAGATAAAAAGTGATGTAGACCAGTTCTGTTATCAAGTATAGGTATAGGGTACAGACGAAAGGTGTTGTAATTTTGAGGTTCAATGAGAGGTATTGTTAAAACAAATATTAAGTTAGAATCTAGTTGAAAAGCTTTTAGTTCAATAATATCCAGATATTGAGCAACTGCTGATAGTTTAATTGGAGAAGTAAATTGTTCCTTCGCAAACTCTGTGAAATCTCTCGTAACGCCGTTACTAAGTGATCAGGTGTTATGATTGATGAATGAATAATTCCTAATCTGGCGAATGTTATTAAAATATCGTTTAGATTGTCTTCGATATACAAATAGCTGGCCATTAGTTGTTCGGAAATGTATAGAAATTTTAGTTTTATTTCGGCAGCTTGGATCGTTTGAGTCATGGTTTGAATCGTGTGCTCGATTTCTTTGATATCTTTGTTAAATGTTTCCTCATCAATTTGTAATTTTTGTATAGTTGAGTTGAAATTTTTGATAACAGAAGTTGTAACTGAGATTTGATTTTTGATTAAGTTTTCTAATTGATGTTCATCATTATTTAATTTGTTTATACAATTAGTATAGTACTGGCCATCTTCAGCATCTAGGTTACCAGTTATTGATTTGAATATTGTTCCAATACCGTTAAGTATTCCGCGTTTATATCTCTTTGTGTCTGAGAAGATTTCGTCAAATTTAATTTTTATAGAACTAGATATCTGTGTTAAAAGGTTAAACTCTGTTTTGACTTCGCTTCTAAACAGAATTGATTTCTGGTCAGCGGCAAATTAACTTTTGTTTCGATGTTTAATTAAGGTAGCAGAATTTTGAAAAATTTATTTTATTTTAAAGGGACCGTTAAATTTGTTTTGTAGTTTGTTCTTAATTTGTGATTTTTTTGCATAAAATAAGTCAACTAGTTTGTACTCGGGTCGTTTTTGGGGAACATTTCTGTCAAAGCGAACTTTCGCTTTCTCTTTTTGAGCTTGTGTTCGATTGCGGGCAATTTCAAAATAGTGAGATGTTCTATATTGTTTAAATCTCTGACATATTTTGTAATTAATTTTGGCTGTGAAGAGTTTCAGGTGGTCTATTAGATGTATGACCAAAGATAAGTTCATATGGGGTGAAACCGTGTGTTTTATTTACCGAATTGTTATAGCATATTTTTGCATATGGTAAAATTGTGAAAGGATGTTCGTTCGGGTTTTCAGTTTTATGAATTCTTATCATTTCAGCTAAGGTAGCATGAAATCTTCTTAGGGATCCGTTGAATTGGGAATGTCCTACGCTTGAATACGTCAGTTTTATGTCGTAGAGGGTACAGAGATCTTTGAGCAAACGGTTGTCAAATTCGCTACCGTAATCGCAATGGATTCTTAATGGGGTACCATAATGTTGAAAAATAACAACAAAGTGTTTACGACGGATTTTGCGGATTTATCCGGGACTGCATAGGCTTACGTGAATTTAGTTAATTCGTCGCGAATGGTTAAAGCGTAATTTCGAGTGGGGAATTCAAATAAATCGATGTTAATTCTTTCGAAAGGTGTTCTTGGGGTTTCCATGATTACTAGAGGGTTATTAGATTTTCGACATCTTTAGTTAGACCTTGCCAAGTGTATTTTTCTTTAATTATCCGAATCGTTTCGTTTATTCCGCGGTGTAGATTATTTTTTCACTATGATATTGTTCTAGGATTATTGGAATTTGGTCTTCGTCAGGAGTTTGAACAATGTTTTGACAAATTATTACCTTTAAGTCTTTTTTTCTGCAAAAATTAATGATATAATTTCAAGTATAGGGAGGTCTAGATTATTTTCCACAAAGTATATCTTAGAAAGATCTAAAATATCTTGATTTTTAAATAATACCAAAAATAGATTTTCAATTACAGATTCAATATCAAGAGATAGAGGGATGATGAAATATCTCCTATGTCTGACTGTTTTGTTCGATATAGTATTGATTTTATCGTTGTAAAATTCAGGTTAACATATGTCCTTCAAATTTTGTGACGGAGGTCTTATGAATTATTTTGATGAAAGAAAGTCATAATATCTTTGTATTCTCGATATAAAAGTTGCTTGTTTGACTAGTCTATTAATTAATACATTTTTTCTTAAAAAGGTGTTAAATTCGTGTACGATTTATGATGGAATTTGAACATTCTGAAAATTGTTAATTTTTCTTCTTCTAAACAACGTACTGTATATTTGTTATTATTTTTTTTTTTTGTGAAGGATTTACTAATTTAAATCATGCATTCTAGCTTTAGGTTACAGTTTAATCGTGAAAAGTTTCTGATGCGTTTTTTTTTTTTTTAATCTTGAATGTTGTTTACATGTAAAACGCGCGTAATGAAACATTATAGCGAATACAATATAAAACTAGAGTATTAGATGTCCTGCAATTCTTGATAAAATGTTTAATTGATAAACATACAAGACGTGCTTCTGTGGGAAGTATAAATGTGCTTGTTAGAATTTCTTCGAATTTAATTTACACATTTTCTTTAAGTCGCTTTTTGTTTAATCGATAAGATTAAGAGTTAAGGTATTTTATTTTCTATTTCCATTATTGTTACAACTCAATTAAAGGAAAAGAAACATTTTTTTCAGTAGAAGTGAACGAAAAATAAAAGTATTAATTTACAGGGTGATGTTAGAAATCATTTGAGATGATATAAATCATATAATTTTAAAATACTTTATTTTAATAGGTATAGGAAAGTTTTTGGAAAACGATAGTAAATGACTTTAATGTAAGATAATCTGTTTCGAGTAACTATTTTACTGGAAAGATTTTATTTGGGTGAAAAAAAAATGTTTATTAAATAATTTTGAAAAATTGTTTATGTTTGTAAAACTTAATTTATTATTTGTTAGCATATTTTTCATAGTGTCGAGATCCGATTGAGACAAAACCTGGTATCACTAATAAAGCTTAAATATAGATTTGAATTTTTGAATAGGCTCGAATTTTAGGTTTGAAAATTCTACAATTTTTGCTATTGCTTTTATAGATGCAAAAAATAAATTTTGTTCTCTTATGTTCATGTGTATGTGTGGTATATGAACTTTATTTTTATTTTGATTGCAAGAAATTGTTCGAATGTTTCTTAGAATTTTATTCATTTTCCGAATTTTCGGTTTGCGAGATATTTCGTTGCCGATTTGAAATGAAGGTTTTGAAACTATGTTAGGTGTTTTTATTTTCAGTTGTGATTTCGTATCGTTTTTTGAAATGTTAAAAATTGAAATTGTCGGCTTGGGTTTATCGTACGATTTTGTATCGGAAATGTTAATTCTTTGTAGGTTAACAACAGTGGAGGTTAAATCTGAGATTTTTGCTTTTTCCTGTATTTCTGGTTTGGCATTAGTGTTAGCCAAATTACGTTTTAGTTTAGTTATTTTTTCGGTATGTGATTCATAAGGAATTAAATTATTTTTGTTGCCTAAATTTTGATTTTTAATTTCAAGATTTCTGTTCTTAGGTTGGGAATCCGGCTCTTGATAATTTGCATTAAAAATTGCTTTGAATTTTTGTACTGGTTCCAGCTTAAGGTTAGAGAAACTTACAGTTTTCGATATCGCGTTAGCGTTTAATATTGATGTTAGAATTTCTCCGTTGTTATCGATTTTTTCAAGAGCATTCGGTAGGCGTACCTTTTCATTTTCCTGGGCTAACAGTATAGCCACGGTGTTTTCCAAGTTACATTTTAATTTGAAAATCTTGTTCATACGTGATTCGATAGGGATTACATTTTTTTCGTTGTCTACATTTTGATTTTTTAAGATGTTTAAATTTTGATTTTCTGTGATGTCCAAATTTTGATTTTTTATAGTAAAATTTGTAGTTGGTTGTAGAGGTAAATTTTCTGTAGCTATATCTTCCGTAACTTTAAATAACGGTAAAGTTTTAAAATTTGTGACTAGCTGTTTATTTTTAAAATCTATTCGACATTCATAGTGTTCTAGAAAGTCTGCGCCTAATAATCCATCAAAATCTATATCTAGATTATAGATATAAACCTTGTGTGACTCATCTGAAAAGGGGATGAGAACGGATTCGTTGATATAAAATTTTTGATCAGTAATACCCTGTATAACTACATTTTCAGGGGATCTACGTCTATAATTTTCAGCTGTTTTAGGTTTAAAAATTGAAATTCCTGCACCTGTGTCAATCAAAATTTTAAATTTGCCGGTTGCGTCTTTGATGTAATAGAGATTTTTTGAATTTACGGTTAATAGGGTGTGAGAAAGCGTATTTACATGAACGTCTGTTCTGGGAAGTTCAGCATTGGATCGAAACTGTCGTTGAGATTCATTGTTTGTATTTGGTTTGATATTTGGTCGAATTGGTCTATTTGTTGTGTTGGAGTATCCGTGGGGTACTCCAGATCTAAACGAAAATCCTGAGGATTAGCAGTATAATCCTCGTATTGCTCGTTCTGAGAATTAGCAGTATAATTCTCCTGAAAATTTTGGTTGGTTTCAAAATTGTAATTTTCGTACGATTCATTTTGACTTTGGTAATTTTGGTAATCGTCGAAAGAGTAGTCATTGTATTGGTTAAATTGATCGGCATAATTATCGTAAGGTTCGTAGTTTAAATGATGAGCTTTTTGCTGATTAAAGCGGTTAAAATTCGGGTTAGGCTGAATAGCGGATGGTCGTTGTTGCGTAAAGTTAGGGTTCGGCCTTATGGCTGAGGGCCTGTTTTGCTGTGATTGATTTGGCTGATTATTTTGAGGGAATGTCCTCTGACTAAATTGATTATTACTCGGTTGTGCAAAGTTTTGATGAGAAAAATTTTGTGAGTTTGGGTTTCCTTGGAAACTTGGTCTCTGGAAGTTTTGAGACTGTTGCCTTGTGCGGCATTCGCTTATTACATGTCCATTCCGTTTACAGAAGGAACAGAATTTTTGTTGCAAATTGGGACCTTGTGGTCGCTTTTGTTGAATTACCGGATTTTTGACCGGACTATTTTTTGGGAATTTTTGTTGTTCAAAATATGAAAGTTGTAGTTCTCTCCGAATTCTAATAATTGCGTTCATCATAGTTGGAGGGTTACTGGCACGTATTATTCTGCCTAGATTTGGTTCTAGACCCGTTAACAAATTATTTAATGTCATAGTTTCGATCAGGTTTATTTGCGCGGTTCTTTGCTCTGAAGATAGATTTTGTTTTTGCACTGCAGCGTGCATTTTCGCATTGTGCGTTTGTAGACGCGAAACAAATGTTAATGCAGATTCACCAGGCAATTGGTGAATTCTTTGTAGGTCTTGAATAAGAGCTGTTAAATCTCTAGAGTCACCGAAGTGGGTTTCTAGAAGTGCTTTAATTTCTGGCCATGTGGCAGGGTTGCGCGAATTTATAAGTTCGGCAGCTTTACCTTTTAGTTTATTTTTAATATGCACTGTTAACAAGATTTTCTGGTCATGAATTGCCATGCGTTGGGCACACTGACATGAGTTTAGGAAAGTTTGGAGGTTGATGGCGTTACCATCGAACTCCGGAATTAACGAGAAAATTTCTGAGAGTTTGTAAGGCTCTACCTCGTGCTCGACTTGCTCTGGTTGCTCGGCTGTCGTCGGCACTACTGGTTGAACCGGCTCTGGTTGAGCTCTGTCTGGCATTTTGCTTTTTTGTTTGAAAATTTTTTGAACTAAAGTTGGTTGCGTATCAGCAGTATGATACGGAAATTAGATTGAAATATTTTGTTATGTTGCGTACGTTAATAAATTGTGTATTAACTGTATAATACACAGTTGTTTCGTGAATACGAAAATAAATAACTTAAAATTAAAATTGTTGCGTTGTAGCTTGTATAGGATTTGTTTGATAACAGAATTGGCTTTATTTGCCGAGTGTATTAGCGGTATAATACACGTAAATAATTGTGATAAATAATATTTGTAAAAAATGAGAAAATAACGAGATGATTCTTAAAATGACTTACATTAATTTCATCTCCATGGGTAGGTTCTTCGTCCGTCAAGGGATTGGGATCCGCCACCACCAGTGAGGAAGGTCTCCTTGTTCTCGTAGATGTACACGCACTAGTTAGGCACCTTCTGCAGATGTTCTCCTTGTTCTCTTACGCTTCACTACCAGTTAGGCTTCTTGTTCTGATGATGTTTACGGATCCTACCGACTGCGCCAATGTTAGATCACGGTTCACATGAATGACTTTTTAAAAACTTTTATTTAGTTACATGGAGCCAACGTTGGCTCTTGGAGAAGGAATATAATAATAAATTAGAAGTGTTGCATTCTAACTGAGTTTAATAACTGATTCAACAAAGCGTGTTTAGTCATATTTATAACATACAGAACCTGAGTAAGCAAAATATATAACAAAGGAATTGCAGTTCTGCAGTCTGCACAAGTTATGAGAAACAAAGGTGTAATATGATATCTTGAAGATAAGCAATTAATAAGAGAAGCTGTTATCGTGAAATACGATATACCTGTGAAGGTTTATTATGGCTAAGTCGCAATAAGATAGCGTGTAATATTATATAACATAGATAGATTATACCTTGTCCAGTTGTCCACCCAATATGGATGCTTACATAAGGGACTATAAAATTACAAAAATAGATACTATTATAACAGATGACATCTTGAATTGTAATAATAAATTGAAAAAAAATGGGTCGTCCAGTTTTACTTGTTTTCATATTAAGAGTGTGCAATGCCTATATTTGATTGCATAGTCCTAACGGAGTCCTGGAACTTACATAACATAGAACTTTTTCATATACCCGGTTACGATATTATATATAATGAGGGCGACGTCAATAAATCGGATGGTGTTATAATTTATATTAATAAAAACTTAAGTTATAATTATGAAATCATTTCCTTAGGTAAAAATAAAGTCATTAAACTAAACATCTTATTTAAAGCTCAAAGTATACAAATTTTAGCAATATACCGATCGCCGTCATTATGCCCAACGGATTTTAATATGCTTCTAAATAATTACCTACAACACAATAACCAACATTATAATGTAAATATAATACTTGGTGATATAAATATAGATTTATTTGAGGATACTGAATACTGCCAGGAATATTTAAATACGTTATATGAAAATGGATATATATCAGCAATTAACGCTGTGACTAGGGAAAAATCAGGCACATGCCTAGATCATATATTTTTGAAAACTAAGCTATCTACGGAATTATTTGTACCTATTGTATATCAATCCTGTATAACTGATCATTATTCTACAATCCTTAAATATGATCTGTCCCCCGAAAGTACACAAAACACAAACAATAACAATAAAAATAAAACTTTCATAAACTACCCCAACCTAAAAGAAAAATTAAGAAATGAAAACTGGTTAGATATTTATAATACAATTGACATTGATGAAGGGGTAGAACTATTTATAGACAAATTAAGCAACTATATCGGAACCTGTAGTAAAACTATACCTCTTAAAAGAATCGAAATAAAGCGAAACCCATGGATAACAGAAGGTTTAGTTAAAGCCATAAACAAAAAAAACCAGTTACACAAAAAAGTTAAAAAAGACAAACAAAACATGATTAATCTAAATGAATTTAAGAGATATAGAAATGTGGTTCACGACTTAATAAAAACAGCTAAAAGTAATTATTATAAACAGCAAATAAACAAAAACCAAAATAGTCCAAAAAATATGTGGAAATGTGTTGGAAATATCTTAAACACAAAAACAACGAGCGATATAAAAAACATAAGAAACGACGATAATAACTTAATATCAAATACAGCTGAAATTGCTGAACAATTTAATATCTTCTTCAGTGGCGTAGGTAGCAACTTAGCCAGCAAAATAAAGAGGGTTAATCATCCACATCCAAGATCAAGGGTGCCAAACTCGATATATCTGGAGCCGACTAATGAGAGTGAAGTTAAGAAAGTAATACATGAATTAAAGAATAACAAGTCCCCCGGTCTAGATAATATCAAGGCGGAGACAATTAAGGAGTGTGCTGACTATTTAATAAAACCAGTTACATTCTTTATTAATAAATCATTAGAATTAGGTACTTTTCCAAAGGCATTCAAAGTTGCAGTTGTCAAGCCCATATATAAGTCCGGAGATAAGTTCGATGTGTCCAACTATAGACCTATATCACTACTGTCAATATTTTCAAAAATCCTTGAAAAAATTATCAAAAAAAGATTATGTAGCTATACAGATAAGTATAACCTAATTTCAAAAACTCAGTATGGCTTTAGAGAGTCCAGATCAACAGAAGATGCTCTGTCTGACTTAATGACTAAAATCTACAGGGCAGTAGATGCAGCCGAGCCGGCAATGTGCATCTTCGTTGATCTGGCAAAAGCGTTTGATACCGTAAGTCACACGGATTTACTGGATACCTTAGAAAGTATTGGCCTTCGAGGAACCACGTATAATTTAATGAAAAGTTACCTAAGTAACAGAACACAATGTGTAAAACTTAATGACGCAATCAGCAGCACAAAAAATGTAAGTTATGGAGTTCCTCAAGGAACAGTCCTTGGCCCTATATTATTTACTATATATATAAATGACTTATTTAAACTTCCTATCGTAGGCGAGGTCATAGGTTTTGCCGACGACACTGCCATATTTTATAGAGCCAAAGACTGGCATTCACTTAAACGTGTTATCCAGAATGATTTTCCGATTGTACTTGACTTTTTTAACAGCAAACTGCTCACATTAAATTTGAAAAAAACCCAGTACGTACCTTTTACTAGTTATGCTTCTAACCTCCCAAACTTCACTTCCATTAGTCTTAGATATAACGATTTTGATATTGAATTAAAGTCAGCTAAGTCAATAAAGTACCTTGGTATAATAATAGATAGCCACCTCAGATGGGACAAACACATTGAATATTTAGTTAAAAAAATAAGATGTCTTTTGTCAAAATTTAAATATTTAAAAAACTTTTTTGATATTAAATATCTGACGACAATGTATTATGCTTTAGTGCAAACACATTTATTGTACGGTATTGTTGTTTGGGGGGGAGTAACAAATTGCTACCTAAAAAAACTAGAAGTTGCCCAGAAATGGTTATTAAAAATAATATTTGGCAAATGTTACACCTACCCAAGCGATGATCTGTACAGTGAAGCAAAAATTTTAGACATCAGACAATTATTTTGCCACCAGCTAATCTTACACCAACGTAAACATTTGAGAAAAAATCTATTGGTGAAGCATACTTATGATACCAGACATAAAAAACAAGCAATTACAGTACCAAGAATGGATAAAACTATTGGTCAACGCAGCCATACTTACCTTGAACCAAAATTATATAATCTCGTGCCCGAGTATATAAAAAAATTGAATTCGTTTAAACTGTTTAAAATAAAAGTTAAGAACTGGATCCTTGGTATGCCGAGAATCGTAGTTCATGATATGATTGACATTAAAAATGCATTTGGACGTATTTAATAGTCACTACATACAGTTTTCGTTATTTCTTTCCTTTCTTTGTTAAGCTCATTAGAATTAGAATTATATCATCCAAAATTATTATTAAAAATGTAATTTTTAGAGTTCCTTGCATAAACTGGAATATAGTACATTTGTTATTATTTGCATCTAGCAGCAACTCGTAGTATTTGCCTCTAGGGTAATGAATAGGCACCGTGTGTTGGCGCTTGGTTGTGTCCGACAAACTACTTGACCGAACCTACTGACTACCTCTGCACGGTGTCTATATAAGTGATATTGTGTATTATTATCAGAATTTATTTTTCCTCTTTTTCTTGTCTCCACCTTATTATGTATATATATGTGTGTGTATATATGTGTATATATATATGTATATATATATGTATATATGTATATATATATATATTTTTCTCGTATACCCTCACTTATTCTCCATTTCTGTAAAATTATATATTTACATATAACATACCGTCTACTGATAAAATAAATATAGAATGCTACCCACGAGCAGGGATTCCTTTGTGGGTCTACTTATGTTTATTTGTCGTTTTCTGTATACATGTCTTATTGTATTTCTTCTCGTAAATTTAAGGATATTAACTTTAAATGTTATGTATTTGTAACTGTTATATGAGATGAATAAACATTATTATTATTATTATTATTATTATTATTATTATGAATGAACTTTTACATGTATTTCGTTTTCCCAGCTTTTTAGGCAAATGTGTGGTTTATTTAAAACAACAAAAATCTTATTTCGTGCATCGCATACTTCTAAATGTTTATTCCTTTTTAATTTTTTTTTTGTGGGACAGGGAGCTTTGAAAAAACTCACAAAGTTTCCCATGTAAAAGCATAGGCATTGCACACTCTTAAAATAACTTTGTGTACTTCTTGCAATTCAAAATAATTAGGTGATATTACCATTGGCTTATTGAAATAACTAAAATATTCCTCATCGGCCGGTCGTGTGTACAGTTTATCTAATTCGGGAACTATATTGCTAGTATTTCGAAATCCTATGCACAAAAGCGGTGAGTTTTTTTTTTGACCAATATTTGTTGACAAGATCATAAATAGAGAATATTATTTAGGTATTATGCAACTCACAACTTACACACTTTTTTATTTATTATGAAAATACCTACTTTGTGTATATTGTTGCCCTAATCTGGACACGCTAATATACTAGTTAGGTAAATACTTTAAAACACTCATTATTGGAGAACAAATTAAAACAACTACTCTTCTAGCTAATACTGACGAAGTATTGAATTACATGATAGGATTCTTAGCATTTTAAAGAAATATATATACAGGGTGTCCCAGAATTGAGTTCCCGGGCGGGAACTTGTGATTCCTGAGTTCATATTGGGCCCATATCACCCAACTTACCTTAGTCCAAAAATGCATCCCTGAGAAGGTACATCCTCTTAAAGTGAGACAGAAAAAAAAATTTTTTCAAGAACTTCCGTTGTATGGAAGATAAAATTTTCAAATTTTGACGAGAACTGTATCTCTATAAGTACTCTGTGTAAACTTGATAACAACCAAATATCTTTTGTTTCTCAATTTTTCTCATAATAATTAATATTTGACTGGCTGTAATTTTCTAATCACCCTGTAAAATTACGGAATACTTGAACATATTTACACAGCATTGAAAGGGCTGCAAAAAAGGTACTCTTAAAAATTTTTGTAATATCAATCAAAACACAAGAAATTATCGTTTTTTCCTCTATTTGTATTTAACATTTATTTACGATTCTAGAATAAAATTTTGTAATAATGAAAAAGCACAGTTTACTTAAAAAAATTACATTCATAAAAAATGCGAGCGAATTCGTTGAAAAATATGCAAAATTCCTCTAAATTCATCGCACGCGTTCTGTACATGTTGCCAAAGTTGCTCCCTAGTGTCAGTTGGAACAGAGTATACAGTGGTTTTTAAATAACCCCAAATACAAAAATCGCAAGGATTCAAATCCGGCAACCTGGCTGACCACGCAGTGGGTCCGTCTCTGCCAATTCAATGGTTTCCATAAACTCTGTCAACAAACTGTCGCACAATAATGTTAAAATGAGTAGGACAACCGTCGTGCATGAATCATAAATTAGGTCGTATTTCTAATAAAATTTTATAATAATGAAAAAGCAGTTTATTTAAAAAAATTACATTCATAAAAAATGCTCCACATGACGTGCTCCTGTTTCAGTAGGTACACAAATCAATTCTCTTCAAGGTACATAATCGAGCAGAGGTAGCAAACCATTTTGCAAAAAGTGTAAGTACTCTTATCCATTTAGACGGTTTGGTAATTTAACTGTACCTATGAGTTGATTGTTAACTATACCATTTATTGAGAATTTCTGTTGTTGTTTCGTTTATGACATGAAGATTTTTATCAAGAGATGATCATGGTGAGCATTATGTAAATTAAATATTCCGTCCCTCGTGAATGCTGCTTCATCGGTGAATAATATTCGGGAAAAGAAATTTTGATCTTAGTTTTGTTTATTTAGTAACCACTGTGAAAACTCAAATCGAGGTGGAAAATCTCGTTCTAATAAAGCTTGGACTTTTTGAAAACCCTGATGCATTGCCGCTAACCTTGTATCACAAAATTACAACCCAACTTGGTGGTAGATTACCGAAATTAATCTTATACTCGCTATTTTTTGACGATGCTAATTGATTAAATTTTGTCATGAGAACGCGACAAATCTTCTGTTTCACGAACACTTATGACCTACAGAGAAAAAACGATAACTCTTGATTTTTGGTTGATATTACAAAAAATTTTAAAGCTATTGATTTGTGTACTGAAACATGTGGACGTCATGTGGAATATTTGTTATGAATGTAGTTTTTAAAATAAAACGTACTTTTCTGCTATTACAACATTTTGTTCTAGAACTGTAAATACATGTTAAATACAAATAGAGGAAAAAACGATAATTTCTTGTATTTTCATTGATATTACAAAATTTTTTAAGAGTACCTTTTTTGCAGCTCATTCAATGCTGTGTAAAAATGTTCGAGTATTCCGTAATTTTACAGGGTGATTAAAAAATTACAGCCAGTCAAATATTAATTATTATGAGAAAAAATTGAGAAACTAAAGATATTTGGTTGTTATCAAGTCTACATAGAGTACTTATAGAGATGCAGCTCCCATCAAAATTTGAAAATGTTATCTTCTATATAACGGAAGTTATTGTAAAAAAACATTTTTTTCTGTCTCACTTTTAGAGGATGTACTTCCTCAGGGATGCATTTTTGGACTAAGGTAAGTTGGGTTATATGGGCCCAATAGGAACTTCACAGGTTCCCGTCCGGGAACTCAATTCTGGGTCACCCTGTATATATAATAGGCTAACTTTATCAATAATTGGTGACTATTTAATTTGCGACTTGAGAATAAATTTCTGTGATAGGAGTTGACGTCTCAACTGTAACGATTCGAAAGCTTCCACACGTAAGGGTTCAACGGGTGTAGATTTCATGTCACCTAAGCAAAACCTTAGAGCTTTATTTTATCTCGACTTTTATTAAACGAAAGTATTGTAATGTAGGAAGTTCGTGATGATCGTGTAAGTGAAATAATTAATAATACAGACATTTGTTAATAGACGTCAATATTTTATTTATGACTTATGACATTATTATTTAGAACTAAGTAAACGTGCACTAAATACAAAAGAATGAACAAGTAATGTGCACCAGATAATTGTTGTCCTAATCTTAATTTCCCCATCATCGAACATCTTGACATATTTCGAAGTCCACCAGTTGACATCTTGACATCCCTCTCGGTGTCCCTTAAGCCTCACAGTCCTCAGTGGCTTAGTCAACATGTCAGCAATCATCTTCTTCTTTTACTGACCTTGTACCGTGTTAGAATCTTTCTGGTGGTTTTGTAAGTCTTTCAGATCTTCTGACGAGAACATCAGAAAATTCGTCAGTTGTTAGACCTGGTGATAAGTATGTCTCAGTTTCTTGCTCCTCAGTTTCGTCCTGACATTCATAAGAAGAAAGAGGTTCACTTCATGTGACTTTTCATTTTCAGGATTACTTTCAAAATTTAATTCAACTTCCTCTGAATGTGTCCTCTTGCTTTCAACTGCTGGTCTTCTTCTTGTCTGTTCCTTTATTTATGTCCTCTTTCGAGCTTCTTGAGGTTTTTCTAGACTGTTTATGTTATGTTCGATAAACCTTACGCCACGACTGATTGTCACCTTATCAGATGTCTTGTCTAGATTTCACTCGGTTGAATATCCAACAAAAGTGAGCAAAACCGCCTTGTTCTCTAGTTTTCTTCGTTTTTCTTTTGGTACGAGAGTATATCTTTTATATTCGAATATGTGCAAGTGCTTGGCACTTGGCTTACCTTTGTTCCATACTTCCAGCGGTGTGTTTTCGATGACTTTAGTTGGCAGAATATTCTGTAAATAGTTCGCTGTGTTGAATGACTGCCCAATATTTCTTGTCCATTCCAGCGTCAATGGGTATGCACCTCGCCGCTTCCATAAGTCCTATTCTTGCGTTCTGCGACGCCATTTTGCTGTGGAGAGTATGGCGCTGTATGCTGCGTCCGTGTGCATTCCTCTGCAAATATTATTTTAATTTCTGAACCGATATATTCACGCCCGACTGACCTATTGACCTTTAGTACTTTTCCAAATTTATTCTTCACGTACTTTACATAATCCTTAATATGCTGTACCGCATCTGACTTTTTCTTCAGAAAATACACTGCTACACACACATGCTATAGTCATCGGTCATCGTCATGAAATACTTCGCTCCGCTCGGTGTTGTCGTCTGCATGGGCCTTCAGAGATCAGTATACACTATGTCCAGTACTGAAGCTGCCCATGTTGTTGAAAATTTTGGAAATGGCAGATTTGCCAATTTTCCTTTAATGCAGCATTCACACACTTCTCTGATTTTACAATCCTTTACCTTGACGCCCAACAGCAGATTCTTTTTTTGAAGTAATTGCACTTCTTCGGGATGTCTGTGTCCAAACCTTCTGTGCCAAGTGTATTGATACTTTTCTGTATGCAGACCCCATTTGACTGCAATAGCTCAGTTAGAGAAAAAAATGCTTGAAATTTTTCTCCTTATTTTACTTCCACATCCAGTGGAAGTATAGTAACGACAAAAAAATTTTAAAAAATTTTTATTGTTCAGATAGGCTTAGAATGTCATGAAACGTCGAGATTTCAAGTTTGAGCGAAAAAAAAATTTCTGTCTGTCGTCTGTCTGTCGGTCTGTAACTTTTTTTGTGCGCACGTTTACTCTGGAACCGTTTGAGATATTGACTTGAAATTTGGTACACGTATGTACTTTAACGAGATCTAGAACTAGATTATATTTTCATCTTGTTCCGTCGAAGGGTTGGGGGGTAAATTGGGGTAAATTTGGAGTAAATAGGTAAATCAAGCAGGTAAGAGTTCATAAAATTGATATTTAGTATAGGCAAGAGAAGCTAAGGTCTCAAAAAAAATTTTGGCATTAGCCACCCCCATTACCACCCCCACCCCATTATTAAAGAGGATGAAGAAATATGTGATTTAGTGTGTGTACAAGAACCAGAAACCTCAAAATATTTTTTTACTTTATCCACCCCTACCCACTCCCACCCCCTGTCATCACCACCACCCACTACCGATGTGGGGTATCGTTTTATGGGTTTTTGGGGTAGAGGATTTCAAATATTATATTATTAAAGTTCCATACACAATCATTTCCAGATACAAAATTTTTTCGTTGTGTGACTTTTATAGAAAATCCGGATGTGGAAGTAGTGATTCCTTGGGCAGCGGTTTTTTTACTTCCACATCCAGTGGAAGTATAGTAACGACAAAAAATTTTTTTAAAATTTTTATTATCCAAATAGGCTTAGAATGTCATGAAACGTCGAGATTTCAAGTTTGAGCGAAAAAAAAAATTCTGTCTGTCGGTCTGTAACTTTTTTTGTGCGCACGTTTACTCTGGAACCGTTTGAGATATTGACTTGAAATTTGGTACACATATGTACTTTAACGAGATCTAGAACTAGATTATATTTTCATCTTGTTCCGTCGAAGGGTTGGGGGGTAAATTGGGGTAAATTTGGAGTAAATAGGTAAATCAAGCAGGTAAGAGTTCATAAAATTGATATTTAGTATAGACAAGAGAAGCTAAGGTCTCAAAAAAAATTTTGGCATTAGCCACCCCCATTACCACCCTCACCCCATTATTAAAGGGGACGAAAAAAAATGTGATTTAGTATATGTACAAGAACCAGAAACCTCAAAATATTTTTTTATTTCATCCATCCCCACTACCACCCCCCTATCACCACCCCCACCCCACTACCGATGTGGGGTATTGTTTTATGGGTTTTTGGGATAGAGGATTTCAAATATTATATTATTAAAGTTCCATAAACAATTATTTCCACATACAAGGTTTTTTCGTTGTGAGTGACTTGGTTAGAGAATCTGGATGTGGAAGTTGTGATTCCTTGGGCAGCGGTTTTTTTTTCCTTATGGGTTACGGTGCCAGAAACCGCCGTACTGAAGCTTAAGCTTATTCTACCCCATAGTCTCGTTATCGAATTAGTCCCGTTCCTCTCCAAAAGGCGAGTGTACGATCGAGGGAGCTCTGGTTATTTCTTCCGGGGTCACGATTGGTCCCCAGAAGTATGAAAGCCTCCCAGCCAGATAATGGCATTCACACAGTATATGGTGAGGAGTTTCCTCATCCTCATCACACATCCTGCATTCCGGATTGTTCCTCACACCCATGTTGGTTAGGTATCTATTCAGTGTGCAGTTGGTGTCTGGTTGGTTTTGGATCACTATCTTCCGAGTCGAAGTTATGGAGTCATCTACTTCTTCTCCCAGTAGGAAATGGTTTGATATTATACGTGTGTTTTCTGCACATTTAGTTTTTTTTTTTTTTTTCGAGAGAGTAGAGAGTACAAAACACAAATAAATCGAACTCTTTCCATCCCTAGCGTACTTTAAGCAACTTTGATGAATCTACTGTGATTCTTTTACAAAATTATTGTAAATTACTGAATTTTTATGTCACACTATCATCGATATTGATGTTAATTTAACCATTTTTATAAATGATATTAAATAACCCAATAACCGTATATTCTAGCTATACCAAATGTACAAATAAGTTGAAAAGTAATAAAAGAGGGAAGCGAATAGCCTTATAAAACATAGTACGTTCCATTTGAAATAAGCGATTTAATGGAGGTAGAAGTTGTTGAAGTTGGACCTCATTTTTCGGGCATCTATATATTTTGGAGCATTTGTAGCTTGAGTCCAGCTTCATCTCTCATAGATATATGGGAGAAAAATTGATTCATCAGATTTCATTAAAATTGAAATATCGGTACCATGGAATGACAAAGTTCCATCTGTGCACAAAACTGTTTAGAGATAATGGCTGACAAAATTTACTTTAGTTACAGTTTTATTCCCTATTGTCAAATAAACATTTAAATTATTACAAATTTCTACTTTATTTTTTAAGTTCCATCTGTGCACATAGATGTTTAGAGATAATGGCTGGCAAAATTTACTTTAGTTACAGTTTTATTCTTTGTTCTCAAATAAACATTTAAATTATTACAAATTTATACTTTATTTTTTATTGGATTTATTCATTATTACCCATGTCAATATTGTAACTAAATGCTGTAAAATGAAACTACATAAAATGCAGAGAGAAGTTCGTGAAAAGTTTTTACATCCTACTCTGGTGAAACAAGGTTCTAAGTGCCTGTTAGAACTATGTCGCCTTAATTTTAAGAAAACATTTAAATGCTTTACTAGAATATTATTCTTATGTGCCTAACAGAATAGGTTTATTACATTTATTTATATTTGTGAGTTGTAACTAAAGTGGATACAGATATAATGAACAAAAGTTTTATATGAACATTTATTTTTTAATTTGAAAACTTAAAACTGAACAATTCAGAATGTTGGTCACATTAATAAACTTAAGACATATTTTTTATTTATTTTAAATGTAGAAGTGCCTTAAAATATTGCCTATCAATTTCTGGGAGCATTTTCTGAATTGCTTCAATGTTTTCTTTGAAACATCTTTGTTCTTCGGCATTAGCTGTGGAGTAACCCGCAACGCAGCAGTAAAGAAGCAACGCGTAAATTTCTTGCTCCTTCTCGGGTTCTACCTTACCCACGTCCTATTCTTCGTCTTGTCCCATATTCACATAACTTCACAGAGCTACAAGGAGTAGTTGTTGTAGTAGTAGTTGCAATGTATGTTAAATTGTTAAAATGTGTACTAGTTAGTACACTGCTACTACACATGCCCGCCAATATCATGAACATTATTTAGGAGACAAAATTCTAACTACACTTTTAAGTGGTATAAGGTTCTATCTGCATGGCAGTTAAAACTGTATCATAATAACGTGGCAGATAAAATTTTGTTTCAGTAAAATTTCGAAATATGGCCTCGCAGTTAGAACTCTGTACTATTGATAACTCCGAAACTATCCGTCGGACGGAACTGGTAGCCTCAAAATTGACGAAATTGACTAAAACTGAACGTTGTAACTTATTTTATGAAAAAATGTCACTTAGAACCTTGTCATTCCATGGTACCGATATCTAAATTATTGAATTTTTAGACAGGGAATCATATTGAAAGTTACCTTAAAATAATGAGTAGAATTCGAATCCAGCATAAAAAAACCGCTGCCCAAGGAATCACTACTTCCACATCCAGATTCTCTATCCAAGTCACTCACAACGAAAAAAACTTTGTATGTGAAAATAACTGTTTACGGAACTTTAATAATATAATATTTGAAATCCTCTACCTGGGGTGGGGGGGGGTGTAGGGGGGTGGTAGTGGGGGTGGAAGTAAAAAATATTTTGAGGTTTCTGGTTCCTGTACATAGGTACACTAAATCACAATTTTTTTTCATCCCCTTTAATAAGGGGGTGGGGGTGGTAATGGGGATGGCTAATGCCAAAAATTTTTTGAGACCTTAGCTTCTCTTGTATATACTAAATACCAATTTTATGGACTATTACCTGCTTGATTGACCTATTTACCCCAAATTTACCCCAATTTACCCCCCAAACCCTTCGACGGAACAAGACGAAAATATAATCTAGTTCTAGATCTCGTTAAAGTACATATGTGAACCAAATTTCAAGTCAATATCTTAAACGGTTCCAGAGTAAACGTGCGCACAAAAAAAAGATACAAACCGACCGACCGACAGACAGACAGGCAGACAGAAATTTTTTTTCGCTCAAACTTAAAATTTCGACGTTTCATGACATTTTAAGCCTATTTGGACAATAAAAATTTATAAAAATTTTTTTGTCATTACTATACTTCCACTGGACGTGGAAGTAATAAGGCATGCCAAATAAGTCAGCTGATGTCAGCTTCTGGTATAACCGGAAGTGTCACATACGTAACGTTATTTAAATTAAATAGAAAACCTGAAAACCCCTCTCCCTAAATTTTCAGCTTTAAATTATTTGTAGTTTCACTAACCGTGATGCACCCTGTATAAAGCGATAGAAAACAGGAGAATTTGAGTATAGAATATAAAATAAATGTTCGGAATACGTCAAGAATATTTATTACATGTTTGTTCGATGTATATTTTTTTAAGGCGCCAATTAAAAACAGTCGATAAATTTAATTAGCTAACAGGTCCCTGGAATAAATCCCACAAATAAAACGGGAGTAGTCTGTCGTAAATTAGAACAGCGCTAATAAAAGAAGTTCATTTATGATGGAGATGTTTTATTAGCTATAAAATAAAAGGAGAATGGATGCTAACTATTGAAAGCATATTAAGTTGATGGCATCAACAGGAAAGCCAAGCTTTAGGGACATAAAACCTCAGGGAATGAGAAAGAATAGTAGGTACGTCGAGTGGCATGAATGCAGTTTGTCGTTTAACGTAGCTTCATGAATGTAACATGAGTTTTAACTTAACCTGTCCGAGCAGAGATAGTTTGACCCGCGCCACGCTTGAAATGTGTACCGACGCGTCGCGGAGTCAAGCCTTGGCAAATCCTTGCTGCAGGACGGGTTTTGATGTTGAATTATAAACAAGCCAGGCATGCAAACACAACAAATGGTCTTGCTAGGGACTGCCATTGTTTAGGACGCGAACAAATCATTCTTGAGAAAGCATTATATCACTGTACTAAATTAATTGAAGGAAATTTGACTCTCCTTAGATGAGCTAAATTAGTTCCTAATAAAATAGAGTATCTCTGAAACTTTGAGTTCCTTCTAATAATACAGTCTGTAGAGCGAAAAAACGTGAATAATTGTGGGCATAAAAATATCGTTGAATCCACAGCCAGATGACGCTTAAAACAGATTTTTCTCGATTAATATATTCTTACTTTATTAACCAATCAAAACGTACATTAAAAAAAAAATCGAGAAAAACGTATGTTACTTTTTCGTAGTAGCCATGTGTCAAACTAAAAAAGTCATTGAAATTGTTAAAATCTGTCATTTTGCGTTTTCATCTTGATTATTATACATAAAATGAATGAAGAAAAGCGATTTGGTATCTTCAGCTAGATGAGGACAATCATTCAACGTTAATTTCGAATTTAAGAAACCCTATAAGCGAAATTACAAATATTCAGTTAATAACTTAAAATTTGTAAACCATGAAGAAGAATTTAAAAGAAATAGCATTGTTTATAATAATTGTGTATTTCATATAGATACAATGTACTCCAGTCAATAAAACAGGAGTAGAGTGCGTGAGCAGGGACCTAAGCGATCCCTTTAGAAAGTTGTTCAGGGCGTTTAGGGAGTGAACATACTGAAAGTCCTGACGTCTAGGAGGTAAGCCGGAGCGGGGGGGGGGGGCATAAAGAAAGTCCCACTTTTGGTTTTTTCGCTTAAAATTTTCTTATACAAAATGAGAGTTCATGAAATTCTCTACAACTTTCCTTTTATATACTTTTTTCAAATTCGCAACCGTTTTCGAGCTACACGCTCCGGAAAAGTGAAAATTTTCGAAAAACAGATCTTTACCTGAAAAAAAGAAAATTGTATTTTAAAGATGATAAAAAAAAAAATAGAACCTCCGGTGCTTGTAGTTGGCGCTACATGTTTCCACCCACTCTTGAGGGGGCAGCTCAATCCCGAGCCACTGCTGCACTTGGTGGTAGGTGCGCTGGGAATGCTGTTTAACTGCGCTCTCAGTTGATGGGGGGAGCTGATGTCAGGCTTAATATTTGCCACTGACCTCATGAACGACTGGAAGTGGTACTGGTTGGGGCAGGTCCGTCTTGCTGGTGCCCCACACCATTTGAGAAAGCAAATTTTCCCATCCTTTTCAACCTCGCCTTGAGTGCAGGAGGGGTTGTAAAAGATCACTGCCGTTTTCTTTATGATTTCTGACTTAAGTACAATTTTGCTTTTCCTTAAAGTTGAAGAGGTAAAAATCTCTTTTTCAAAAATGTTCATTTTTCCGGAGCGTGTAGTTCGAAAACGGTTGCGAATTCGAAAAAAGTATATAAAATGAAAGTCGTAGAGATTTTCATGAGCTTTCATTTTTCCCTACGACGCACAGTGGGGCAAATAGCTCATTTTTTGGACAAGCGATAATTTCCAAGCCTGGAATTAATGAAATTAAATTTTTTTTTTTAACTCTTCGTTATAAAATTGCCTTTAATTCAATCGAGCCCGAATTTTGAAATTTCAAAATTACAGGACTTAAATTTTGAAAGTAAATTAAAATTTTATCACAAGATTGTTTAAAATTATCAAAGATTGTTACTTGGGGGGTTTTTTTGGTATCTAATCTCATTTCTGATTCTCGAATTTTGCTATTTAAAAAACCAAAATAGCGGATCCGATATGGCGGCCATAATATTTTTTTAAATGAGATGTACATGCGCAAATTGATAAAAATTGTTACTTAGGGTTTTTAAGGTTTCTGACAATGATTATGAAGTCTAAATTATGTAATATCGCAATCCAAGATGGCGGATTCAATATGGCGGCCACAATATTTTTTTAAATGAAATGTACATACGCAAATTATTAAAAATTGTTATTTAGGAGTTTTAGAGTCTGCTGAACATGAATCTAAAGTCTAAATTACGTAATATCGAAATTTAAGATGGCGGATCCAATATGGTGTCCGTAAGTTAAAATAGAATGATAAATCAAAAAAGAAATTGCTAAAATTTGTTACTCAGGGGCTTAATTCGCTAATCTTGTTTCGGATATTTTAGTTTCGTCACTTTGGAAATCATAATATCGGATCCAATATAGCTGTTATAAATTTTAAAAAAATAAGACGTACATGCAAAAATCATTAAAAATTAGTTCCCAGAGGTTTCTGATTCCGCAGTTAAAATTTTGTAATTTTGAATTCCAGTATGTGCTAAAATGAAATAATTAATCAAAAATTAACCTTAAATGTCCAATCATAGAGTAGTCAAAAGACAAATACTATTAGCTAATACTATTAGGCAAGAACTATTAACTTTTATTCTAATATTTGGTCAAGTCATAAAATGACAGAAAGTAAAATATTGTAAGCCATGAACTTAAAATAACCTAATGCTTCTAGTCCTAAACAAACAGCTAGACAAGTACGATAAGATATAAATCTAACATAATCTAATACGTAAAATGATGAACGAGTAGAATCTTCAACTTACGGACACCATATTGGATCCGCCATCTTGGATTTCGATATTAAGTAATTTGGACTTCAGATTCATGATCAATCTCTAAAACCCCTAAGTAACAATTTTTAACAATTTGCGCATTTACATGTCAATTAAAAAAATATTATGGCATCCATATTGGATTCGCCATTTTGGATTACGATATTACGTAATTTAGATTTCAGATTCTCGATCAGAAATCCTTAAAAGTCCTAAGTAACAATTTTCAACAGTTTGTGCATGTACATTTCATTTAAAAAAATATTATGGTCACCATATTGGATCCGCTATCTTGGTTTTTTAAATCGCAAAATTCGGGGATCAAAAATAAGATTAGAAACCAAAAAAAAAACCCCAAGTAACAATTTTTTTTGAGATTTTAAACAATCTTTTGATAAAATTTTAATTTACTTTCAAAATTTAAGTCCTTTAATTTTGAAATTTCAAAATTCGGGCTCGATAGAATTAAAGGCAATTTTATAACGAAGAGTTTAAAAAAAAAAATTAAATTTCATTAATTCCAGGCTTTTGAATTATCGCTTGTCCAAAAAATGAGCTATTTGCCCCACTGTGCGACGCACCATTATAGAGATATAAGAGAAAAAACCAAAAGTGGGACTTTCTTTGTGCCCCCCCTCCGGCTCACCACCTAGACGTCAGGACTTACAGTATGTTCACTCCCTAAACACCCTGAACAACTTTCTAAAGTAATCGCTTAGGTCCCTGCTCACGCACTCTACACCACCCTTTAGGTCATTCGTTGACTGGACTAATGAATATGTTTGATGATAGAAAACAAAAGTTTCTGTTTTTTTTTTATTTTAAATTGTTATTTTTTAAACTTTAAATAAACAGTTTTGTTGTTCTAATAATTATTTTAAGTAATGTTTTTTAAACATGTATTAATCTTCTGTAACACACACGAGGTTGATTTTCTACGAGGGTAATTTTTTTGATTGATTCAAACCTCTTTTCCATGAAAATTTTGCTCGAATTAAGGGACATAAGAAAAATCGCTCCACTTCATGTCATGATTTTTCCATGCCCTTATTTCTCGAATAATTTTTATGGGAAAACAGGTTTTTGTCAAAAAAAAATTTACTTGGTAAAAAATCGAGACCTCTTGTGTATTAATTCCGGACTATCTCCTTTACTGTTAATTTTACCCTAAAATAATACCATGATTGTAGAGAACAAAAAGAGGTATAATTTTTATTTAAACAATATTTCTTTATTGTTAATACTATTATTTAAAGCCGCCAGGAAGGTGAAAATTTGTGCTTCACTACATATTTTTGCAGTTTTCTCTATCTCCGTTATTCCTACATAGTTATTAACATTATTGTATATTACAAAATTTCCAAAATTTTTGTTTAAACAATTTTAGTCCACCATCAACTGGTTTAAAAGTCGAAGTTGAAATATGATGAAATATTCGAGCTGCTATAATTTTTAAACAATTAACCGTAGAAGAATATTATTTAATGTTGTCGACAATACTATAGTATACAATATTTTTTATAATTAATTACTACGTAGGAGAAACGGGGACTGAGATAATTCAAGAATCTGTAGTAAAACACAAATTTTCACCTTTTTGAGAGAGTGTAAATCGTAAAGTATTTTCAATAGAGAAAAGTTGTTTAAATAAAAGTTGTAGCTTTTTCTATTCCCCACAATATTGATAGTACCTAATTTTAAGATAGATTTAACAAGAAAGGAGATAATCGAGAAGAACCTATTTTGACCGTCATTCGGAAAATACTGTGAAAGGGCTGAAGAATTGTTTCCCCCCATTATCGAGGTGAAGAACACGATGGTTGCAATATTTCCTCGCTCTCGATAATGGAGGGAAACCATTCTTCAGAACTATCGAAGCATTTTCGAAATATTTTGTCATTCAGGAGTAGTTTTGGCGTTTCCTGGTCAAAAGATACTCGGTGTATCAACATTCCCTGTAATAACTTCGATCTGTCAAGCCCTCACAAGCGGAGTACGGAAAAGCTTTTTCATTTAGAGGTAGTTCCAGAAGAGTGGGGGAAAGTACTGCAATTATCGTGTTACTCATTCTCGAAAACTAGAGGAAACCGTTCTTCAGCCCTTTCGCGGTATTTTCGGAATGTTTTGTCATTCAAGGAGGGAGTTGTTCCAACTCCCGGGAGTTGTTTAGGCGTCTCCTGGTCAAAAGAAACTCGACTTATCAATATTTTGCGTAATAATTCCGATCTGTCAAACCCTCACAAGCGTTTTATGAAAAAATCAGAACGAGCGGTAGTACCTACTAGTTTTTTGGGGGGAAAAAATACACCACCATACCATCATTTCTGCGGTACGATAAAACGTTGAGAGTATGTAATTAGACCCATTTTAAACGATTCAGAAGTTTCACTTCAACGCGTGTCGTTCTATTGGATTTAATAGCCATTTAACTCGGAATTTAGGGATGAATTGTCAATTTTCGAAAAATTGCGCACTGAAGCATATATTTTTGACGTGATATTTGGAATCAGCGGCTCAAAAAACATAAGGATAGGTATCTTTCACTTTTGAAAAATAAAATTAATTTTTTTTGTGCGCCTGTGTTATAGAAGTTAAATATGACCACACTCCGACTGAAAATATTTTTTTTCTGAAATCGATCGGCAATGTCTACATTTTCGGTGCGATTTCAGATCGAAAAATGCACAATTCCAGTATTTTAGTCCGTTGCTAAGAAACTATCAGAAAACAGACCGGAAAAGATCCGTTTCCAAGCAACGATCAACATTCCCGTACGGTTGTTTATGTATATTTTAGAGTGTAAATAATTACACGCAGACAAACCAACTCATATTAAAATTGCATTTATTAGTAAGCAGTTAGATTGTAATGAAGAAATGTTATGCATTAATACAAATTCCTTATTTTATAATAATATTGATTGTGATTTCAGAAAAAATAGTATGTGTACTTCGGTGTGAAAGCACATTCCCGGACTTCGATGCTTGCATCGTCGTCCGGGAATGTATTGCTTTCACACCTAAATACACAATATACTATTTCTCAAAATTTTTTACTTTAAAGTTAACATAACCATTTTATCTGTAATTACCCCATTTAATGTGTTAAAATAATTTGAGAATAATTATTATTTACATGCAATATATCCGTCCTTTGTAAATTATTTTTAGCCTAAAAGGAAATTATTTTATCGGTTTACGCATTTTAAAGAAGGAAATATAATATTATTTACTTTTGTTTGAAACGAGAATTATAATTAATCATGTAAATCTGAAAAATTATACAGCCCTTTATTCTACATAACAAAAAGCATCACGAAAATGTTAAAAACTCAATTATGGTTATCTAATTATAACACAGAGATGGAAGAAGTAATGCGAAATTCTCATTAATCATAAAAAGATGTTCCGCGTCGTCTGAAAATTGCCAAAAAATTTATATTAAAAATATCTTATATATTTACTTCACGTTCAATATCCTGACGATAAAGATAACGTTCTTTCATTTCCGATATTATTTCTGTATTTATTTATGGCCTTGTGCTTATCGAATACGGACTGAAATGGCTCTTTCTAGAGTAAATATAAAACTGATATTGTCTGAAAACAGAAGACTAGGTTATGTAGAAAGCCATTCAGATGTTTTATTTCAGAATTGGTCATGAATAATAATCGAGTAGTTTTTGATGCGATTGACCGTTCTGCCCATATCAATGCTGGAAGCCTTTGCCGGACAGATTGCCCTTTCGACTGCATATGAGAAGTCCGAATACAAACACTAACGCAAATATGTTTATTTGAGCATTAGAAAAATAAGTATATTTTCGTTAAATAAATATACACTTACAGACAAAAATAGTAGATGTTTTGATTTTCCGATAACAATGAATAAAAACAGCAATATAATAACAAAAATAACCGCTAGTTTGAGAAACAATATACCAATTTCAAAGTACTGATGCTCTTTTTAAAGGACTGGTTCTTGTACTTACACTAAATCCCAATTTTATGGACTCTTATTGTTTGTTTTGCCAATTTACTTCCATTTACTCCCCCAACCCTTCAATGGAATAAGACTAAAAGATAATCTAGTTCCAAATCTCGTTATAATACGAATCGAATTTCAACTCAATAGCATAAGCCGTCCCTGAGTAAACGTGCGCATAAAAAAGTTACAGACAGACTGACAGACAGATATATTTTGCTTAAACTCAACATCTTGACGTTTCATGGCATTTTAATATTATTTGAACAAAAAGGAAAAAAATTTTTGGCGTTAAACTATACTTCCACATGTGGATGTGGAAGTAAAATAGCCTTAAACGGGTTAGGAAATGTGTCATAACATGCGTTATTAATTCAATGTATTTCTCAATAATATATTAAGGAAAATTTGATTTGTCCAAGTGAACTAACATTACAGATTTGCATGTATGTAAAACATTCGTTACCTACAGATACTCCTAAAATCTAAAAAGAGGGTTATAATATGAAAGTTTATGCACCAACGCATTTTTATTAATTCTATGTCCCCAAATCCTAGACGTAAATTAGTCTCAAGGAGGTGCACCTTAGTGGTCTGTATTAGACCTCTTATTATTTATCATAGTTATTAATGGCATTGTAGTTGATTCCACTGCGTATTTCTATATGCAGGTGACCTAAATATATATTATTAGATTAACAATATATCTGACTTTGACAAACTGCAGACAGACCTAAATAATATTAAAAATTGCTGTAACATTTGTCTTTGAATATAAACAAATGCAATTTTGTCTCATTTGCCAGAAATTTTGATACGGTAAAATAAAATTACCATATGAACTGAATTATTCCAGCTTGATTTGACAGTTAGAAAGTCTGCATCTGATTCCAAACTCTCTTTTAGATAACACATTGATAATATAGTCTCTTCTTACAAACTGCTTGATTTTATAATCGCTAAATTTTCATATTTCAATTTTACTAACTGTGCTTTGGCTTATACGTGGATATTGTAAAAATAATTGAGCAACCTCAGTATGAGTTCGGAACCTTTCGCCATACCCGATCAATTGATCATCATTAAAATTTCGATACGAAGAGCTTGTGTTAAATAAGCCTTATTTTGAACAAATTGTACAGAGCTTGTAAACTCATAAATAACACATGAAAACTATTTAGCATTTTCGAAAAAATAATCACGATAAAAAATGCAGAGCGTCAACATTTTTAGTTATAACAAGGAGCATATCCAAAATGGGCATTTTGAATATTATGTCTTCAACAGTTTTTAATCTAAAATGTACATTATAATACTGAAATCTATCAAGTGAAAACGTAAAAGTTACGTTTACAGAAATACTATACATCTAATTCGATATCCAAGTTAAAGAATTCATTCCAGTGAAACGTTCAGTACTGTATATTGATAAAAACATTTACCAGAAATATTACACTAAACACAATATTTCATGATGTTTTTGTCCAATGAAAAAAATTACAACAGCTCACAAAAAAACGATTTTAGGCAATAAATTAAAAACAAATATTTTTAAAACGGTGAGATTTATTTACTGTTTAGAAATGTTTTCATTTAATATTGTGTTCCGTTGAACGGTTGTTTTCAATTAATACCATAATAATATGTATTTGTTTATAATCATCAAATTGCCCTCTAGCAGAGAACCTGGGAGTTGCCACTGAATCCGAAAGGATTTTTTATCACTGTTCTCCGTATTTTCATTTGGAAGTTTCGAGTCCCTACGGGATTCCTTTAGAAACTATTCGCTTAATATATAATAGTCCTTAGAGTGTACTGACATTCACGCAGAAGATCTCGGAACGCATATTTTTGTTCCTACCCCATTGAACGTTTCTTTCGACTTAAAGATAAGTCGAAAGGTTTTTTTTAATTTAGACTGGACGTTTTAGAATTAATCGCAAATGCTTTAGACTTAAATTATTAGAACATAGCACATGGGATAACAAATATATAATAAGATTAAAAGTATATGTATTTTAGAGTCAGTTAAAGTTATTAATTGGTTTCTTACCCTTTCAAAGTATTTCCTGAAAAATGTAGGTGTCGTAGCAGAAACATATTCGTCTTCAAGGAAAATAGATGATAATAATAATAATTATTACTTTTCTTTAAAACAATAAAAGTAATTTATTTTTAAATAATATGGTATAATATTTAATATAAAGAGTTAAATAAGAAAGGGTACTTTGCAGAAGCCCGAAGGCTTGACTGCAATAGGGGGAATGGCATAGCGAAAATAACATGTGCGTTCGATTCTGTACGTAGATTATCATTTTCATCCTCTGGGGTACAATTTTCACAATTGCGATCTCGACAATTTTTATAGAAAATACTACATGATATATCCAATGTTACACAACCACATCGTTTTGAAATTGCCTTCCTCTTATATTTTTTATGTATTTTAAATTTTTTTGGTTTTTGCGGAAGAGTTGAAAACGTAATCGACTATTTTTTTCGAGTTCAGCGGACTCGAAAACGGGGGAGGGGAGTAAGTATTAAAACTGAAAGAGAGAAAAGGTCAATTTCACACCCCTTGGAAGAGTTGTAACAACCCCCAGGGGCTGCTACCGGACTTCATCCTACTTCGTACCTTCCCTTGTCAATATACCTTCATAAAAACTTCACTGATTTGCTTCTCAAACAAGCTTAATCATCCCACCATCGAAAACGGTAAAAAGAGGTAATTTTTGGGCGTTTAAAGGAGATGGGTGTGGTTAAAAATTTCTCCCACTATTTTTTTTTTTTTTTTGGATTCAGCATCCTTGAAAACGGAGAGTAAGTAGATTTCGTCGCTGCAGCAAATAATCGACCCCTCTCTGGCTTCCTTACCTCCACTATAAGTGACATTTCACTTCATATAAAAAAAGAGGTTTTAACTTCGGAATAATGTCATATAAATTATGTTGTGTTCATTTTTGGCAGTTTCATAATAAATGCATCACATAAAAGTTTCTAATTATGCTTGCTAATTTATAGAGGGTGGATGCCACCCTTTTTCATGGGTAAAAAACAAAAACATTGGAGCTGAAAGAGATTCAAATTTTGAAAAGAAAAGGTTTTTTTTTAACTATTTAACGACGGCCTATTTCCGCTACCAGGGCCTATCGACGACGCCAGGAGACGAGCTACCCCCAACCTGGAAATTTTGCCGAATCTCTTCCCTTAAGAAAAGTACTCACCTAACGTTTAATAGACAAGGGACCGCCTGCTTTACGTCCCCTCCGAAGGATGGTATATCCACTACGTAATCCTCGTCTGAAATTACGTAACTTCCGCGTATACACTGATGTACAAGCCGCTAGAAGGTGGGACGAGAACACTGCATTTCCCAAGATGGGTCATCCATCCAAGTACTAACCGCGCTCGACGTTGTTTCAACGGAATATCGACTGATATTCACATTTAAGTCGCCTCTACGCTCGCCCCGAAGAAAAGGTTGTATGCAACTTTTCACATAAATTGATAGTCTTTTAGCATAACGACTTAAAAATTGCGATTTTAGCGTGAAGAAAAAGATATTTCAAAACAGTTTTCGTCAATTAACACGAAAAGCATTACATTTTGCGAAAACATGGGAAAAACAAAGAAAGCTACTAAATTGAGGATGAATTTCATTTTTTCCTAATTTCTCTAGAATTAATGGTTCTCAGATCTGGAAGTATAAAGATGGCGTCCGAAGACAAAGTATTTAGATTAAATCTTAAATAACTATGGCACTTATATCAAAAATGCTAAGAACCAAAATAGAAGAGTATTAATTCAGTTTTTAAATGTTTTTTCATCATTTCTATATCATAAAGAACAAAGAAGTGCTTATTCACATTTTTTTAAACAAAAACGTGTCCATTTTGTTACTGTAAGTAGCCAGTAATTAAAAAATATATATTCTTAAATGGTGTCTGTCGTTAACATACAGCATGACCTAGACACTCAAAGTTTTTCGTTCGTGTACAGTACTTGATTTAGGAAAAAAAAAATGCATTTTAAACGATACTTTTGTAAATATTCAACATAGAAATAAATATTCAACGTTTCAAAAACAAACACTTTTGCAAATATTCAACATAGAAATTTAGGAGTAAGAGCAAGTATCGGGACCATATAGAAACTGAATATGGTACCTTTTACCACAACATCATTTACCCACCGACATTGCCAGTGTCGGAGCTGGGGATTGAACTCAGTACACGATGGACAGTGTAACCAAGCGGACTCTGAACGCAACGCTTTAGCCCACTGCTCGAGACTTCTTCATGCACCTATAATATGAAGTATCAGTTTATTTACATACATTTATATGTATTGATACTCACTGTAAACTCTACCTATAGTTTTCTTTGATAAATAAACTTACCATTTCATTCCACTCTATAATTATTTATTCTATTCAAGTGTGCGTGGTTCCATTAGAGAACACTTACTATTTTTAAGGTTATAATGGAGGAGCCAGTGATAGCTAATTATTAAAAAAAAAATTGGTAACTTTTAAACAGAGATAGGCGAGAGGTCTACCGCGCCCAATATTTTTCACACCAGATTTCCTCTTTGACGAAGATTACACAGATCTCCTCCAGATTTCCTCGGATTTCTTTAAGATTTCCCCGAATTTTTTTCAAAAAAATTTTTGAAGAGCGGGGGGAATAAATCCGAAAAGCAAAGGATTTCTTAAGATATCTTCGGATTTACCAAGACTTCCTCGGATTTCCTAAGATTTCCTGAGATTTACAAAGATTTCCTCGGATTTACTAGGAGTTACTAGGATTTCCTAAGATTTCCTCGGATTCCCTTAAGATTTACTAGGATTTGCTTAAGATTTCTTCGGATTTCTTTAAGATTTCCTCAATTTTTTTCAAAAAATTTTTGAAGAGCGGAGGGGGAGGAAATCTGAAAAGTAAAAAATCCTGAGATTTCCTGGGATTGCCTAACATTTCCTCGGATTTACTTAAGATTTCCTTCGCGGTTTGCCCCACGGAGATAAAATACTCAAATCTGATTTCATATTTATATCCCCAATTAAAGTTCTACGCCGACTGACGTTTCCAGTACTGAGATAAATGCTGCAGAATATGGTGGATGAGGAATACTTGTATATGAAAGGCCCAAACAGAAAATATTAAAAGGTAGTGTTCTGTTGTCTCATTGGGAAGTTATTGAAACGAACCAGTGGTATATCTAAGGGGGGGGGGGGAGGTGGTAATATTTTCCGCTGCCCCTGTTAAGATGTATTGAACATTTTTGAAGGAAATTTATTCTTCATTTGGAACTATTTCATGCCTAGCCTGTAATCGACTGCTCCCTCCGCAAATAGCTGACTACGCCACTGATACGAAATAATTACCAAAAATACTTGACATATATTGTTTAAATGTTTTTAAACAAATGTTAAACGTGCTAGAATATGTGCTTAGTTCTTGAACTGAGTACATGACGTTCATCTGCTCCTGTCTACAGGTATACAGATACATTTTCGGTTTTCCTTCCACTTTCTATGTTATCCTGCTTAGAAGACTTATATGACTGAAGTTTGTAACCTACATCCGTACGAATTATATTTAAATTCAGCCTTACTATGGCCGTAACTCTTAGTTATTAGAAATTGGTCAGTAGTGCTTGGAGCACTTAAACGGATTCTAATTCCGGTGTCTATGGACGAGATTTCAACATTTATTTTTAGAATTTTTATTGATTATTTATTTAGTAAAGGAATAATGAAATGCCCAGGTTAAATCAGCGACTTGTGATTGCAGAAATATCTACCAATATTTATTGCAAATACGAAAGACTCTAAATTAGGCATAAATGTAAAAAAAATGGAAAGTTCAAGCTCAACGTACATAAAGTGAAATCTGTAAATCTACATCTGTAGGAAAGCTGCTTTGTCTGTTCCACGTTGATGACAGCCAAAAGCTAGATACCGGATACATCAATAACGAAGAACTCAACGGAGTACATATGGGATGTATTGGAATTGCCTCAATGCCTCTTTTAACTCCCATGAACCTATGTACAGTCTGTTACTCACGAAACACATTGTATATGTCTTAAACCTCAAAAGGATCATTCATTTTTGGAGTGAGTTCTATTGCTGTATATTTTCACAAAGTAGGAAATTCATTTTCTCTACTACCGTCTATATAAGTGACCTTTGCAACCGTAGTAAAAAGTACTGTCGTGCGCAAACAAAAATGGGACAAGTCTTTTAACGTATTTTTGCTAAAATCTAGTTGTGTACATCTAACTTTAATTTTTGTGTAATTTGTCAAAATTCACTGCAAGCGTGCAAATAGAGACAGATATACATTAGAAAAAATAGCTGTCCTATTTTTTTTTGCTCACGACGGTACATGAAATCTCATTAGTGCCTAAATTATTATTTAAAGTTTCTTGAGACCTAGCAAATGCTTTTGCTTTAAAATAAGCCCAAATCAATGACCGAGTCAAAGACGAACAAGAAATATTGTGAAACGTGAACCAAAAAAAAATAATTTTTCTAAGAGTGTTAGAAAAGCTGTATATTTTTTTTATATATGTTTATGAAAGAGTAAACAGGATGAAAAAATATCATTATTTCATTCGGCGTATAGTCGAATCACAAAAGTGTATTGAAAACAATTGAAGTTTCTCGCGATATTCGCGTTAGAAACGTGAACTCATGTCTTTGTGTTTTGACGTTTAAGTTAATTCTGAAAGTTATTTGTTTGGATATAAAAAATGTGGACAGTCGTAGAAAAAAATATTATATGAAACTTATAGTACAGTAGATTAGATTAGATTACTCTGAAGGAGCGGGCGATTGGCCCACTGCGACCTATAAGGTCTATTGTAGTACTCCTTTTTGTGTGCCTCAGGGCTTCCCATCCAAACATGGTCTTCCTAGACTTCGAGTCTGTTGATAGTACAGTAACTAGGGGTTTTAACTTTGGAATAATGTCATATGAAACAGATTTCGTCCATTTCTGGCCACTTAACAGTAAATGCGTCAAGAAAAAGTTTCTATATTATGCGGCGGCATGCTAATTTATAGGGGATGGAATCCACCCATTTTCAGGGAGTGGCAACTAAAAAAAAAAACACAAAAACGTTGGAGCTGAAAGAGAATCAAATTTTAAGAAAAAAAGTTTCTATACAACTTTTCATATTAATTGACAGTCTTTAAGTTATAACTATTAGAAAATTGGGATTTTATCTTGAAAAAGAGATATTTCAAATAGGTTTTCGTTAAATAACTCGAAAGGTATTACATTGAGCGAAAACACGCTAGAGACAAATAAGAAAGCTACTAAATTGAGGACGAATTTAATTCTTCTCTAATTTTTATAGAGTTAATGGTTTCGGAGATCTGGAAGTATAAAGGTGGCGTCCGAAAATTTATTAATAAGACGAAGTATTTAGTTTAAATGTTAAATATCTCAGAACCTATGGCACTTACGTCAAAAACGTTAATAACCAAAATGAAAGACTATTAATTAGGCTTTCAAATGATTTCTATAGCATACAAAATAAAGGAGTTATGACAAAAAAATTTTTACTTTTTTATATTTTTTTAAGTACATTCCTAAAAGGACGTAGTCAACACGTAAGTATCAGTAATGTTACAAACAACAATAAAACGGTAACTAGATCTGAATATAAAAAAGTGAACATGGGTGTCCCACAGGGTTCAATATTGGGTCCTGCATTGTTTTTACTTTACATAAATGAACTGGATAATCTAACATCTGACGCATATTTTACAATATATGCTGATGATACGTCAGCAATTGTTTCACATAAGTCAGATGATGTATTAGAAATAACTTGTAATAATTTATTGGAAAATCTGAATAACTGGTTTAATGATAACTCTCTGTATTTTAATGTGCAAAAAACACAACGTACGTTTTCACAATTGGCAAAAAAAATGCCCAGATCTTAGGTTATCCGTCAATAACTCTAAAATACCTAACGAAACCAAAAACCGTAAAATTTTTGGGAATGTACGTAGACGATTGTTTAAATTGGAAATTACCTCGTGAGCATCTGGTTTCTAAATTTAATTCAATAGGATATATGTTTAAAAATTTACGAATAGTTCTTACTGAGGAACAGCTAATTATGGTATATTATTCACAAGTAGAGTCTCGTCTTAGGTATGGAGTCTGTTTTTGGGGATGGTCCACTCTATCATACAATGTGTTTGTTTCTCAAAAGCAAATTTTAAGATGTATATTGAATGTACCTAGTACACACAGTTGTAAAAATATTTGTAAGGATTTTAAACTTTTGACACTCCCTTCTCTATATATTTTTGAGTTATGTGTTTACGTATTTATTAATAAGGATAAGTTTAACCGCAATAAAAACGTGCATAATATATGCACTAGACAAAATAATGATTTTCATATTCCACATAGTAATTATTTGATTACATATAAATCTCCAAGTGTTTTGGTACTAAAAGCATTCAATCGCTTACCTATAAATATAAAAGAGTGTACAACGCTTAATTCATTTAAGAAATCTCAATGAATTTTTAATAGACCAATGTTTTTATAGTGTCACTGACTATCTGTGTTAAATGTTGAAATTTTATTAGTTTTAAGTTTTTATTTAACTGTTTTTTGACTATTCCTACACAATTGTTAACTAATTGGCTTAAAGGAAAATAAAGCTATCTATCTATCTATCTATCTATCTAATAAAAACATCGCGTCGCCATTTTGTTAATGTAAGCAGTCAGTAATTAAAAAAATATATTCCCATATACTGTTTTTCGTTAATATATAGTAAAATCTTTTTTGTCCGCTTGCAGTGCTTGCTTTAGACAGAAACATATATTTTAAACTGTAAAGAGATTTTAGCAAAAACATAACATTCTTGTTTCTCTGCAAATATCTAAAAAAGTATTAGTTTTAGAGAAAATATGGTGAAGATCAAAAATGAAGCTCAAAAACTGAGAATGAACTTGTTTTTTAAAATACTAGTGTAAAGTTCATAGTTTCGGAGATATTTAATTTGATAGATGCCATCCGACCTTTTTGAGGATGAAGTATTTAGTTTAAAATGTTGAATGTCTTAGAAACTGTGACACTTCCGCCAACAATTTTGAGGGACAAAATTAAAGATAATTAATTTTTTCCAAAAATGCTGTTTTTGTTAATATATAGCATCATCTGGAAGCTCATTTTTTTGGGGGGTTTAAAAAACTTGTTTTAGAAAAAAAATTCCTTCCTCCATATTAGAGCCGCCATTTTGAATTTTTTTATTTTTATTTCAGATTAGTAATCGGTGATCTCAAAAACTTAACTATCCTACGTTTCAAAAATAAATTAGTAATATCTTTTCAAATATTAATTATTTGAATTTAGGAGGTTTTCACCCCCAGAGGGTAATAGCAAGTGTCCGGGTCATATAGAAATTGAAGACGATGCCTTTTACTACAATAATAACCTATAAAAAAAATTATCATTACATATGAAATTATTCCGAAATTTTACATATTTTTTACTCCTAGGTACTGTACTACTATTGTGCAGAAAGTATCTTTTTTTTCCTTATGAAATTGCTGTCAAACTTCCTATTTGTAGAAAAAACCACTTAATGCACTTGTTGCATAAGTAACTAATCTAACAGTGGAATAAAAACACCTTTTGATACCCTTAGTTGTTATTTAGGAAAAACATTCCATGTAATTTGAAAGGCATTGTACAAGATAAATGAAAATCAGAAAATCGAAGAACCAAACTCGTTCTAGTTTAAAATATAAATTACTCGATCCTGAAACTTAGCTCGATTTTGCACGTCCTTTAAGTATTATTACGCAGTGACACAGTAACAGAAAATTGGGATATCGTACAGCAGAGTTTTCTTTATAACACATGAATTGACTTTTCACGCCATGACGGAGAAGCTGACTTACAAGACAATGAAAGTATAAAACAACTTGCGGAATTTTTAAGTGTTAGCGGGTTAAATTTTAATTAATTTTTACGAGAATTATCCTTTTTAGTGGTCTGTCGAAAGACATGCAAAATAACTATGCAGTTCTCCAATACATAAAGTTATATTCTGTGTTATGCATGCCAAGTAGATGAAATTGTGGATGACATTTTCAGTTATTGATGATTTTTTGTTAATTTCAAGGAGACCAGGAGACCTATAAGGTGATTCGTAATTATGTGATACTACTTCAAGGGTCAATATTAGACAAAAACATAACGAGGGGTTTTTCATCGTATCCGGTCATTTTTCCGTCCGACCTTTTTTCCGAATTTCGAAATACATTTTCCCGCATTCATTTTTTCCAACATTCATTTTTCCAACGGGACAACTTCTGAATATAAATACATAGACTATAATTTAGAATTTAAATTACAATGTACAATTTTTATCAAATCGAAATGTTATGCGCTATAGATCTCAAATATTCCAATTCTCTTCTTTCATCCCTATACTCCTGGTACGTGTCACTCTTTTCAATCTGTCTTGCAAGTCTTTCCATTTTTTCTTCGACGCTGCTTTTACTTTGCGGCCTAAGCGAAGTTCCGTCATCATAATCTCCGTATCTGTTACGAATTCTTACGATATACATGTATATTTGCTATTCGGAAAAATTGATTCGGAATAAATATTATTCGGAAAAATAGGATTCGGAATAATTACATTTCGGAATTTTTATTCATTCGGAAAAAAGGATTCGGAAATATGTCCGGGAATCGTTTTTTATATATACCATAATCCGATATAAGAGATGAAAGAAAGTAATTTTTTAATCAAGTCTCAAAAAAATAGAAAACCAAATTGTTGTCGATAAAATTTAGATTAAGATTAGACTAAAAACTTATTAACATACAAAAAAATAAAAACCATTCACAATGACCTATTTTATATAATTTGAGAAATATAATAATAATGCAAAATTATTAATGAAAATGGATAAAAGTATGTCTTATTTAACAAAACCTTCGTGCCAAATTGTACTGCAATTTCTTTTTTGGATTTTAGGCATCAGAAATAATCTTTGCCACAGAATAATTTTATTGCAAAATATTTATTTAAATCGGTACAAATCAAAAATTACTTAGAAATTTCAATCGCTTATTATAGTTTGGATGCATTGACTTGTAGTGGTGCATTTTTTTTATTAAAATGAAGGTTCTTACTTGTTTTGTAATGACTAAGAATTTTTTTTTTTTTTCATTTAGGTAAGTAAATCGTTTTTTGTATTTATTTGTAATTTTCGAAGTTGTAGTTATAAACAAATTCAAATAGCTATTTAATTTTCTAAGAAACCAAAAAGGATAAACGAATTATAAAAGGCAATAAAAAACCAACATTTAAAAAATCATCGAATGTTCTACTTACATTTAGAGCTGCGATACGTTAGTTTCTGCATTTGGGCTACTTATAAATAGAAAAATTGATGTTTGCAAGATACGTGTAAAAACCTACAATAAAAAAAAAATGCTCACCTGGCTAATGGGAAAAACTCGAGGCCAATCTAAACCCGAAAAAAAAAACCCTTATACAAATCCATATGTATTTTGCAATAGTATTAATTAAAAATTCTTTCGTTTAACTTACTTTTATGCATTTATTAATAGCAAGTATCAATCTGTTAATTTATGAGCGACCAAAACGCAAAAACTAACATATCTCGGTTGCAAATGGAACTAGAACATTAATTTTTTTTAAATTTTGGATTTTTCATCTACTTTCATAATTCGTTTACCATCTCTAATCTCATGAAAAAATTCAGAGATATTTGAATTTTTATATTACTACAACTTCGAAAGTTGTTGCAAATGAAAACAAACTTATATGAAAAATTCTGTTTCTTCGCACCATTGCAAAATCATGTGTAAAACCTACATTTTAACAAAAAAATTGCCCTCCTAAGAGTCGATGCACTTAAACTAATACCGAATAATATTTCGAGCTGTCTTTTAATTAAATATTTTGCGTTATTTGGCACGAAGATTGAATTCAATAAAAAGCACAGTTTCGATCACTTTCGTTAAGATTTACAATATTACATTAAATTATACAAAGAAGGCTATTTTTAATGATCTTTAACTTTTTTACAAAGTTATTTTATAGAGTTAGTTTTATTTTAAATTTTATTGCGGATAATTTGAATTTTTTCCTAATTGCTTTTCTTAAGATTGGAGTTAATAAAAAAAATAGCAGACATTTTTAATTTTGCTAAATAAACTGTTAAAATGTTATATGAAACAATGATCAGATTTAGTTCAAAATTTCTCAACGCACTTGATACACAGAAAACAAATTAAAACAAGAAATAATTAAATAGCTGCAGCAAGACAATTCCTTACTCATGCTTGCAAATTAAAATTATTGCTTAAAATGTCAATATTCCATATAAGTATATATTTATAAGTTATTAGTTTTACTCTGCCACCTCACTATTTCCACCAAATAACATTCACTCATCAATACTTCTTTTCTATATATTTACGAGTTTATATTTGAGATGGCGAGTGCGTGGAAGGGTGGCAAATACCGCAATTATTAGGTTTGGATATAATATCCGGCGACAAACATTGAAATTTTTCCTAATCGCATTTTGGGGTTAAATTTCCTCCCCTTATCCGCATGATGAACACTTAGCCACCAATGGAGGCACGAATATTCACTGTAATAAGGATATGGGGGTTGCCTTATATAACGCTATACCATTTCCCGATCCTATCAAGATTTATAAGAGATCTTAAGAAACACGTCCTGAATTATACCCCCAGAGGGTAATAGCAAGTGTCCGGGTCATATAGAAATTGAAGACGATGCCTTTTACTACAATAATAACCTATAAAAAAAATTATCATTACATATGAAATTATTCCGAAATTTTACATATTTTTTACTCCTAGGTACTGTACTACTATTGTGCAGAAAGTATCTTTTTTTTCCTTATGAAATTGCTGTCAAACTTCCTATTTGTAGAAAAAACCACTTAATGCACTTGTTGCATAAGTAACTAATCTAACAGTGGAATAAAAACACCTTTTGATACCCTTAGTTGTTATTTAGGAAAAACATTCCATGTAATTTGAAAGGCATTGTACAAGATAAATGAAAATCAGAAAATCGAAGAACCAAACTCGTTCTAGTTTAAAATATAAATTACTCGATCCTGAAACTTAGCTCGATTTTGCACGTCCTTTAAGTATTATTACGCAGTGACA
This sequence comes from Rutpela maculata, assembly GCA_936432065.2. Classification (NCBI taxonomy): domain Eukaryota; kingdom Metazoa; phylum Arthropoda; class Insecta; order Coleoptera; family Cerambycidae; genus Rutpela; species Rutpela maculata. The sequence goes on along the minus strand of OW386285.2, from coordinate 34,981,446 downwards.
CAGTAACAGAAAATTGGGATATCGTACAGCAGAGTTTTCTTTATAACACATGAATTGACTTTTCACGCCATGACGGAGAAGCTGACTTACAAGACAATGAAAGTATAAAACAACTTGCGGAATTTTTAAGTGTTAGCGGGTTAAATTTTAATTAATTTTTACGAGAATTATCCTTTTTAGTGGTCTGTCGAAAGACATGCAAAATAACTATGCAGTTCTCCAATACATAAAGTTATATTCTGTGTTATGCATGCCAAGTAGATGAAATTGTGGATGACATTTTCAGTTATTGATGATTTTTTGTTAATTTCAAGGAGACCAGGAGACCTATAAGGTGATTCGTAATTATGTGATACTACTTCAAGGGTCAATATTAGACAAAAACATAACGAGGGGTTTTTCATCGTATCCGGTCATTTTTCCGTCCGACCTTTTTTCCGAATTTCGAAATACATTTTCCCGCATTCATTTTTTCCAACATTCATTTTTCCAACGGGACAACTTCTGAATATAAATACATAGACTATAATTTAGAATTTAAATTACAATGTACAATTTTTATCAAATCGAAATGTTATGCGCTATAGATCTCAAATATTCCAATTCTCTTCTTTCATCCCTATACTCCTGGTACGTGTCACTCTTTTCAATCTGTCTTGCAAGTCTTTCCATTTTTTCTTCGACGCTGCTTTTACTTTGCGGCCTAAGCGAAGTTCCGTCATCATAATCTCCGTATCTGTTACGAATTCTTACGATATACATGTATATTTGCTATTCGGAAAAATTGATTCGGAATAAATATTATTCGGAAAAATAGGATTCGGAATAATTACATTTCGGAATTTTTATTCATTCGGAAAAAAGGATTCGGAAATATGTCCGGGAATCGTTTTTTATATATACCATAATCCGATATAAGAGATGAAAGAAAGTAATTTTTTAATCAAGTCTCAAAAAAATAGAAAACCAAATTGTTGTCGATAAAATTTAGATTAAGATTAGACTAAAAACTTATTAACATACAAAAAAATAAAAACCATTCACAATGACCTATTTTATATAATTTGAGAAATATAATAATAATGCAAAATTATTAATGAAAATGGATAAAAGTATGTCTTATTTAACAAAACCTTCGTGCCAAATTGTACTGCAATTTCTTTTTTGGATTTTAGGCATCAGAAATAATCTTTGCCACAGAATAATTTTATTGCAAAATATTTATTTAAATCGGTACAAATCAAAAATTACTTAGAAATTTCAATCGCTTATTATAGTTTGGATGCATTGACTTGTAGTGGTGCATTTTTTTTATTAAAATGAAGGTTCTTACTTGTTTTGTAATGACTAAGAATTTTTTTTTTTTTTTCATTTAGGTAAGTAAATCGTTTTTTGTATTTATTTGTAATTTTCGAAGTTGTAGTTATAAACAAATTCAAATAGCTATTTAATTTTCTAAGAAACCAAAAAGGATAAACGAATTATAAAAGGCAATAAAAAACCAACATTTAAAAAATCATCGAATGTTCTACTTACATTTAGAGCTGCGATACGTTAGTTTCTGCATTTGGGCTACTTATAAATAGAAAAATTGATGTTTGCAAGATACGTGTAAAAACCTACAATAAAAAAAAAATGCTCACCTGGCTAATGGGAAAAACTCGAGGCCAATCTAAACCCGAAAAAAAAAACCCTTATACAAATCCATATGTATTTTGCAATAGTATTAATTAAAAATTCTTTCGTTTAACTTACTTTTATGCATTTATTAATAGCAAGTATCAATCTGTTAATTTATGAGCGACCAAAACGCAAAAACTAACATATCTCGGTTGCAAATGGAACTAGAACATTAATTTTTTTTAAATTTTGGATTTTTCATCTACTTTCATAATTCGTTTACCATCTCTAATCTCATGAAAAAATTCAGAGATATTTGAATTTTTATATTACTACAACTTCGAAAGTTGTTGCAAATGAAAACAAACTTATATGAAAAATTCTGTTTCTTCGCACCATTGCAAAATCATGTGTAAAACCTACATTTTAACAAAAAAATTGCCCTCCTAAGAGTCGATGCACTTAAACTAATACCGAATAATATTTCGAGCTGTCTTTTAATTAAATATTTTGCGTTATTTGGCACGAAGATTGAATTCAATAAAAAGCACAGTTTCGATCACTTTCGTTAAGATTTACAATATTACATTAAATTATACAAAGAAGGCTATTTTTAATGATCTTTAACTTTTTTACAAAGTTATTTTATAGAGTTAGTTTTATTTTAAATTTTATTGCGGATAATTTGAATTTTTTCCTAATTGCTTTTCTTAAGATTGGAGTTAATAAAAAAAATAGCAGACATTTTTAATTTTGCTAAATAAACTGTTAAAATGTTATATGAAACAATGATCAGATTTAGTTCAAAATTTCTCAACGCACTTGATACACAGAAAACAAATTAAAACAAGAAATAATTAAATAGCTGCAGCAAGACAATTCCTTACTCATGCTTGCAAATTAAAATTATTGCTTAAAATGTCAATATTCCATATAAGTATATATTTATAAGTTATTAGTTTTACTCTGCCACCTCACTATTTCCACCAAATAACATTCACTCATCAATACTTCTTTTCTATATATTTACGAGTTTATATTTGAGATGGCGAGTGCGTGGAAGGGTGGCAAATACCGCAATTATTAGGTTTGGATATAATATCCGGCGACAAACATTGAAATTTTTCCTAATCGCATTTTGGGGTTAAATTTCCTCCCCTTATCCGCATGATGAACACTTAGCCACCAATGGAGGCACGAATATTCACTGTAATAAGGATATGGGGGTTGCCTTATATAACGCTATACCATTTCCCGATCCTATCAAGATTTATAAGAGATCTTAAGAAACACGTCCTGAATTATAATTTTATATAAATAATAGTTTCCGAGTTCAAATGAATAGTCGTATATTGATAAAAAAAGTCGACGGAAATTATGAAACGGTTTCTTATACAGGCTGTTCCTTGAGTAAAAGTTAGTCGATATATCTAAACATACCATAGTAGCATGTTGCTTCCTTAAAAAGTTATGGGACGTCAAACGCAATTTTTCAAATTTTTTCACTACTTCCACATCCAGATTTTCTATCCAAGTCACTCACAACGAAAAAATTTTGTATGTGGAAATAATTGTTTATGGAACTTTAATAACATAATATTTGAAATCCCCTTCCCCAAAAACTCATAACACGATCCGCCACATTGGTAGTGGGGTGGAGGTGGTGATAGGGAGTGGTAGTGGGGTGGAGGTGGTGATAGGGAGTGGTAGTGGGGGTGGATGAAGTAAAAAAATATTTTAAGGTTTCTGGTTCTTGTACATACACTAAATCACATTTTTTTTTTTTCATCCCCATTAATTGCCAATTTTTTTTTGAGACCTTAGCTTCTCTTGTATATACTAAATACCAATTTTATGGAATCTTACCTCTTTACCCCAAATTTACCCCAATTTACCCCCCAACCTTTCGACGGAACAAGATGAAATACAATCTAGTTCTAGATCTCGTTAAAGTACTTATGTGTACCAAATTTCAAATCAATATCTTAAACGGTTCCAGAGTAAACGTGCGCACAAGAAATGACATGACATTCTAAACCTATTTGAAAAATAAAAATTTTTAATTTTTTTTTGTCATTACTATACTTCCACTGGATGAGGAAGTAATAATTTAAATAACGGTGCATTTTACAGATATAAAACAAGTGTACTTTTTTTTCGTAGAATTGAATACCGCATTAAAAAAGACCTTACTTTATTAGAAATTTTATACTCAAAAAAATAATTCCCAAAACAAAACATAAATTAGACGTTTCCAGTACTATCTACGGTATCCGTCTAAATTATTATTAACAAGACTGCTTTTTGCACTCCAAAAAAAAAACCCTATATACCAAATTTGGATTAAGTCGCGTAAATAGTGATGAGATAACAAAAAATTAATAATTTTTTTTCCTTTGACATCCCATAAGTTTTTAAGGAAGCAACAGATTACTAAAGTTATGTTTAGCTAAAACGATTTCAATGCGCCGCACAGTAAGGCAAATACAAAATTTAGAGCTACCTCGAAAACAGGTGGATAGGGCTGGAAGAGGGCGCTACCTAGTGCAGGAAGATGAATTGGGGTATTCCACAGAGATAGGTCCTGTACCCAACCCTGTGGAATATAATGTTAGACGATGCATTACGTCTACCCCAAACGGAAAACGTTAAGGTGATCAGATATGCCGGCGATCTGGCAATAACGATCACAACCAGAATGGCGTGGGAAATCGAGGAAGCGGTTAATATGGCTATCACTAAAATGAGATGGGTGAGAGGAAAGAAACTGGAGCTTGCCCCTGGAAAAACCGAGCCGGTGATCATAACCAGAAAGAGGAAACTCCCTGTCGTGAAAATAAGGGTAGAGGAGCTGGAAATCGGTCCGAGCCAGGCGGTAAATTACCTGGACATAAGGCTAGATTCGAAGTTGACATATGGGGTGCATGTGGCGAAAATGGAGGAATAATTTAGGCGAGTAGCAACGGCCATAGGCAGGCTGATGCATAACACAAGCGGACCGAAGGGCAGCAAGAGGAGGGTGCTGCGCAACGTGGTGCACTTCACTCTCCTGTACGCGGTATGAGTAAGTGCGATGGAACGCGAAGAAGATTGGCCATGGAACAGCGATGTGCGGCACTAAGAGTCTGTAGTGCCCACAGGACGGTCTCATACGAGGCAGTGCTAATAGTGGTAGGGATCCGCCCGTCGACATCCTAGCAAAAGAAAAGTGGGAGGTATACGACGGAATTGAAAGGAAGGAGGCCAACAATAGATTCTATCAGAGGTGGCAGGAGAGATGGAATACCTCAAGTAAGGGAAAGTAGACGAGGAGACTCCTTCCATATATTAAAATGAGTGGAGAGAGGACCCAGGGGGATGGGTACTACTTTACACAGACCCTAACAGGGCATGGATGCTTTGCAGAGTACGTCCAAGACATCGAAAAGATAGAAGATTGAGAATGCATGTATTGTGGAGAGATAGACGACATGGAGCATACCGTGTGCCGGTGTAGCAGGTGGAGAAAAGAAATGCTACGAGTCATAGATAAGCTAGGGGGATCAGTTACACTCGATGGCATGATGTTGCGGATGATATAATGAGAAGAAACTAGCAACTCCTAGAGGGCATAATAACATCAGTCATGAAAATCAAGGAAGTAGATGAAAGAAACCTGAACCCTTAATCATTTCAACGAAGTAGAAAGTAAGATGAGGACAACTTTGCAGAGGCAGATTATTTTGAACACCCAATTCTAAGATTCACATGATATGCTGATGGTAAAGGAGAGCGGTTCCAGAATATGAGGAGACACCGAGGACCAGGAAGGGGGCCACTATTCCGGAGGGGTTTTAGCTCGGTTAGAGTCCGGCACTACCCAACGTGATAGATTCAATGTGCTGGGTGTTCATGATGGATTTCTGCTCCTTCCCTCTCAAAAAAATGCAAAATTTGCCATTCATATTGTTGTATATATTTTTTTAATATCCTTTTCTTCATATGTGTCTATAATATCTCCAAAATAGTATGTATTTATTATCTATTAATATATATTAATAAAAAAACACGAGAAGTTAACAAATATTATTGTTATAAAATATGAAATATAAGTTAGGCGTTCTTTAATTTTTTTAAATATCACCAAAATTACAGCCAACCACGTTAAATGTATGAGCTAATATTTAACAACAATGATAAGTTAATGAACAGTGATATATCTATTAAGCGTATTAGCTAATTTTTTACATTTGGAAAAGAACTGTATGAAAAATAAAATACCGTTTCCTGAATCACGTGTTTCGAAATATTCTCTTAGAAAACACGAAATTTTCAATAAAATAAAATTATGCCATCTAAAAGACAAATAACGCCATCGAAATTGTGACCTTAAAACAAATTAGTACTTTCTCATGTTATGCCTTGCTCTTACGCGAAAACATGTAAAGAAATTTCTATTCGCAAAAGTAACGGGTCCGGAAGAATGAAGTATCCATTTTAAATTGAGTTGTTTTTATTAATGGCTAAATTTTTATTCAAATACAAGGTTCTTGAGGAAACGGGGAAATTTTATTTTATAAATATTACATCAGTCAAATCCTCCTCGCTGCTGACACTCTTGAGGGTTTTCAGCAAATAGCCTTTCGAAACGTTCGCAAAAATCGACGCGTGTTCCTAAGCAGAAGTTTTTATACGCCTTGAATTCTGTAGGGATGGAAATGTCTTTCAGAATGCGGCGATAACTACGGTTCGAAATATTTAGTGCTAATGCTTGTCATAGCACTTACTCTTTCAGCATTTTCAAATACGCGTACAGAACGAGTTCTTCCTTTTGGTGTTTCTCTGGCACATGAAGCAGTACTGCGAAACTTGTGTACCCACTTTTTAATTGTTACTCAGCTAGGAACTGGACCTCGTGGATTTAAATGAAAGTAACGATGAAATAAACACTGGGTGATTAGAACAGAATAGTTATTTTTTAAATAAACTTCAACCGCAAGAGAACGTTGAACATTTGACCAACAGCTAAACTAACATTTCTCGCAACTGTCTTAAATTTCCATTTGTAGTGGAAACATGGCGACTTGATTTGAATTTATGTCTCATTATATTATGGCATGAAATAACTTTGAAAATGGATACTTCATTCTGACGGACCCGTTATAAACGTTGATCCAAACTTTTGCCTAACCTAGTACGCTACTTCGGCTTTAGTAATCAGTTGATCAGTTGCTGCGTATCCTATCAAAATAACGTCACTGGCAAACAAGAACGTTTCAGAAACAATTACCTTGTTAATAATGAAAATTGGATTCCACTTAACAACAAGGTAAACATTACTTACGGTCGACTCGGTTCCTACAACGATCTGGTTACATAATTCAATTACCTCACTTTCCGTCATGTTAATAATAAAAAGCATCATATTCATCTTTAATGCCATCGCTTTTCAGCTTATTTTCATACCGATACCACTTAGCTATATTTAATTTAGCTATAACGGCGGGGACGCAAACAAAAATGCTTTGAAGATAGAGTTTATTCAGGCATGTTGACACGTAATGGTTCGCGTGAGAACTTATGTTCATTATCAACTTAATTTACTGAGTTACATTCGGCCGACCAACCGTGGCATCTTGATCTTTCCAACATGCGTTAATGAACCCTCCGGAGACTTTATAATCAGATACCTTTGCAATGCCAGACTGAAATGAGAAATTAAAGTCACCAAGTTTCTATTAAGGGGAATTATGCCTTGGTTAAATTTTCACTTTAATTAATGGGATGTAATGAAATAACATCTTTTAAATGTTAGGCGCAAGTAAATCTAGAATGTGATACAATTATTATTTTATTTTTTAAAATAGAAAACATTCTTACGAAAACATTCTTACCCGCTTTATGTTTTTCTATTCGAGAGAAAATGGTTTAATTGAATAGCATGTCCCCAGAACAAGTTATTTCTATTCAGAGCTGGGCAAATACTTTGAAAAAGTATTTAAATATTAAATACTAAATACTTCAAATTCAAAGTATTTAAATATTAAGTATATTCAAAAGATAAAAGTATTTAAATAATAAATAATAAAAGTAATTAAATAGTTTAAACTTAGTATTTAAATACTTTCTGAATATTTAAATACTTTGATAACACTGAAATATTTTGAAGCATATACTACGGGTGCCTACCCTGAGTGTCCATGCAACTCCCCCCCACCCCGATCCTTCAGGACAATGTTTTTCATAAAGATTAAAGACTAAGGAACAATTTAAGACATGTCCTAAAGAAAAAAAACTGCTGCACTTTCAAAATCGCGCCACTAAGAGAAATGTTAAAAACCTGTAATCAGAAAGAGAAGAAAGCTTTATTTTACTCGTTAGAACTGCTAAGAATTTTTAGAGGTTCCGTAGTATGCATTTAACCGTGCGCTTGTCCGCGCAGAGTGGCAAAGTTACTTCATTATTTTTTTCCAGGAATACCGTGGCTTTAGCGATAAATTTTATTAGAATATTTTTTATTCAGAAATATGTGGTCTATTCTATTTTTGTTTTTTTCTACTCTGACTTAATTTAAACATTTTGAAAAAATGGAGGAAAAAAGATTTTCTCTTTTTTTTTTGTATGTTCTGCATCCGAGCGGAATGTAAACTTTTCAGGATATTATTCTATACACTTTCACGAACTCATAAAAAAAAAATATTTAGTTTGCAAGTTTTTGTGGGTTTCACTATAAAATGTTCTCTGTCGTCTGGGCTACTTTACCAAATTGTATTTTCTATTTTTGTAGAAATCAATAAAGACTTATTATTATCATTATCATTATTATATTAAATACTATTTGACTAGTTGAGGTGTCAAAATTTTAGGTTTCATGACTTTCATGAACTTCTACAACACTATTTTAATACCTCTATACTTAATCAGTTCTAACTGTGTATTTCACTTTTAGTTATCCGTAGAGCTAGACCTTTGCGTCTTCTGCGAATACCCAAATAAAGCACAGAGACTAGTTCAACTGTTCTCTGTCACAATAACAAAACAACAAAACGTGTGTTAACATTAACAGTTAACATTTACTGTCTATGTCTGCTCTCAACTAACTTTCTAGGAATTATTAAGACATGAATAACTGAAGACTGAATGATGCAATGTATTTATTAACTACATAGTACATATGTACATATCTTGATTCTTGACGAGTATCTGCTTGTCTCCCTGGCGTATTTGATTATATTTGTTGTATTTATTTAAATACTTTTAAGATTCAAATACTTCTGAAAGTATTTAAATACTGTGAGAAAAGGATTTAAATACTTTTTTAGAAGTATTTAAATACTTCCCAGTTATTTAAATAGTTTAAGTATTTATAAATACTTTAGGATCATTTTCACAAATACTAAGTAGTAAATATTTCAGGTAAAGTATTTGCAAGTATAAATACAAATACTTGTTGCAAGAAGTATTTAAATACTCGGTATTTAAATACTTTCTAGTATTTAAATACTTATGAGGCATTTGTAAGTACATATTTGCCCAGATCTGTTTCTATTAAAGGAATAGAATTGGAAAGAACAATAAATAAGCTGGGATTAAGGGCAGGTTAATTAAAGTCATATTTAATTTTATTAAATTGTATAAATCTTTGGATACTATATTTCATAAATAATATTTTATTTCAATTTCTATCATTAGTGGAGTAAACCTAAAATAAGGAAAAACAAAATAAAATAAAATAATTTTCAAGGATTTTCGCAGTTTCTCTTGAATGTATAGCTTGAATCACAATGAAATAAAAAATAAATGAAATTGCAAGGAAAGCTCGATTTACTTAAACCTATTTGGTCAGTTTGTTAAGTTGCAAAATATTAAAACAATTGAGTGTTTATTTTTAAACAACAATTAGACAATAAAATCGCTGCCTCGACGCTGCCTAAGGAATCACTACTTCCATATGCAGATGTCCAACTCAAATCTCTTAAAAGGAAATGACGATATTATATTTGCACTCCATTATATGGAAATAATTGTTCATAGAACTTTAATAATATAATATTTGAAATCGTCTATACCCTAAAAACCTATAAAACGATATGCTACATAGTAGTGGGGTTGGAGTTGTTGCCAATTTTGTGGCCTTTGATTCTTGTACACAGACTAAATTACAATTGTATTTCTTTGCCCCTTTTACTAATCAGGTGGTTTTTTTTTCTTTTCTTTTTAATGCCTTGTTTATATTAACGTCCTGGCGAAGTTTAGCTAATGCTACTCTACCACTTAACCAGGACGGCGAGATGAGATAGTGACGGACTTGCTCCAGCGTGCTTGACTTTGGCGAGGGGTGGCTAATTCCAAAAGCAATTTTTTAGGCCATTGGTTCTTGTATACCCACTAAATCACAGTTTTAACACTTACCCCCTTCCAAAATGGTATGGCGTTGGTAATGGTGGTGGCTGATGCCAAAATAAAAAAGTGATCCCTTTATTTTTTAAATCCTTTAATAAACGGGTGGGCGCGGGTAGAGGGGGCGGCTAATGCCGAAAAAGAAAATTGGGGCCTTTAATTCTTGTATACACGCTAAATTACTAATATATTTTTTAATCCCTTTAATATTAATGTTATATTGTACACAAATTTATATTGTACTTTCTTTAATAATGGTGTGGGGGTGGTAATTGGGGTTATTGTGGGTGTGGCTAATGCCAAAATAATTTTGAGACCTTGGCTTCTCTACACTATACACTAAATCCCAATTTTCTAAACTTTAACTTGCTTGCTCTACCTATTTAACCCAAATTGACCTCCATTTACCCCTCAACCCTTCAACGGAATAAGATCAAAATATAATCTAGTTCTAGATCGCGTTATAATACATAGGTGTGCGAAGTTCCAAGTCAATATCATAAACAGTTCCAGAGTAATCGTGGGCACAAAAATAAGTTACAGACAGAACGACAGACCAACAAACAGATTTTTTTCTGCTCAACCTTAAAATCTCGGCGTTTCAACACAATCTAAGCTTATATGAACATACAAAAAAATTCAACATTTTTTAACCTATACTTTCACTCTATACGTAGATGTGTAAATAATTAACGAAATTTTAGAAAAATATGCATCTAATATCATCAAGCCATTCAAGTTGACATGTTTATAACAACGTAAAATAATGTCAAATTCGAAAATTGAATCGTCGATTGTTTAAGTGCATCACGCCGGCGCCGTAATATAATTTTTTTTTCAGGTTGCAATTTTTTTGTATTTTTCAGAGAGAATAACAAAATGTATTTGAACATTTAAAACCGTTTTATTATTTGTTTAATTTTTTTAAGCAAATGCATTTTACTCATCAATAGTTTCACTAAAAATAAACATTATTAGCGTACGCCAATTGGGAGCTATCGCTAGCAGTTTGCGTTTTAACCATTTATGCACAAAGTAACTGAATTTTAATTTTGCACTAACGATTTCCCAATGTTTAAAACTTTTAGTTGAATATGTTACAATTTTTTAAATTACATGAAGTGTTGGAAAACTATTCAGTTGAACTTGCCAAATAACGCGCCGAAATAGCAATGTCGCGCACGGCCTAATTTCGTAGTCTAGTACACTCGAGAGCTTGCTCAAGAGTTTTCACAGCGTAATTAGAACCTGCTTTTAGTCATGTCACGATATGACTTCCACATCGTGGAAGTATAAATAGTAACGCAAAAAAAAAAATTGAAATTTTTTGAGCAAAAAAAAATTCTGCCTGTAATTCTGTCTGTCTGTAACCATTTTTGAACGCACGATTACTCTGGAACGGTACACCCGTGTATTATAATAAGATCTGGAACTAAATTACATTTTGATCTTATTCCGTTGGAGGGTTGAGGGTAAATGGAAGTTAAGGAGATTGTGAGAAATAAATGTATTTCTTAAGTACAAACTTACTGTTTCTTGAAACAAAAGAAGTATTTGTTATTTAATTGTGTATGTATGAAACAAATGATTCTTGATGCAAAAAATTATTTTTCATCTTTGTGTGCATACATCAAGCAAGTTTCATCAAAATGATTACAATCTTTTACATTTTTACACATGAATTTATGAAATTCATGTAAAATCGTTTGCTTTGTGGAAATTGGTCTTGAAATTGGTCGGTGTACATTGGAGACCAAAAGTATTTATAGGTATATGCAGAAATAATATGATTATAAATATTGGACTTACCTTTCTTCCTCGGTCCAAAATGGTTTGTTCATCTAGTCAGACACCAGTCACAACATGTTAAATGTGTTTGCACTGCACTTCAACTATACCACATCCTCATTAATTAAGTGTAACATAATTTCACTCACGCCCGAAATTATAATTTTCTTAAATTTTATATAATTTAAATATGCCATTCAAAACCAGCGCAGTTCATAATAATTATAACAATACTGCCACGAATGCACAAGCGCGTAGTTCATGCTCGAGTTTTTCTTGCCAACCGCCTGCTTTGTTTATTATAAAAACGATTAGAGCAACACTGATAGAATTTCTTTTGCTTTCGACGATTAGAAATACGCCTTGCCTTGCCTTTAAAACATTCTATTTATTAACATGTATGAATGTGACATTTATTTGGTACAACTAGTGTAAGATTTCTGTTGGATTAACTTCAAAAGTTTATTTTCTGCGAAAGCATAGAACGTACATAGTAGAAAATATTTTTTCTACTCAGTTATGTAAATTTGCTGTTTTCTGTAAAGTCTGTAGAATGGACAATTCCAGTGAACTGAACAGATATATTTCATATCAGTTCTAGGATGGATATGAAATGAAACCGACCAATCACAGTTCGTGTATTATTAAGTACATAGACATTCGTTTTACAGCCAGTTTCACAATCCTTGGTTAACTAATGGTTAGAATTTGACCATAGGTTTACTGTGAGAATCCGTTTCACAATGTCTGGTTTATTTCAAGGTCTTAGTTATCCTGTGGTTAAGCAAACCAGTAGAATAGGTATTGGTAAACCACTAATTCGTGGTTAACTGAAAGTATATAACATCAAGGTGCAGATTGCAGCGCTGGTGCAAATACAAATTTTTGTTTAATTTAACTTCTAAGATATATTAGAAACGGAATAAATCAAATGGCTATTTTTCCAGTACGGAACATGGATATTATCAGCAATTTTTTGGGTATACCTACCCAAATATCTAATAACATTAGAAAGAAAAACAATCACGCTGCGTAAATAGTGTAAATACCCTACCTGTCTTTATAATTATTTCAATTAAACATTAACTTTATTATTTTTCATCAAAACTTCAAACTTAACCATTGGTTATATTACTAATCATAAAATAAATTTTGTGAAATGCATATATGTATTTACCAATAGTTAACTTTCAGTTTCAGGTTAGTCAACCAAAAAGATAACCAACGATTGTGAAACTGACTGTTAAAATCAAATTAGTGCGTAAGCTGTCAAAGTAACTGTCAGTGTGTATTTGTGTAATATAGTAATGTTTAATAAATTTTGTAGTTTTTGTAAGCTGGTCGTAGAAAAAGTATATTGTACAACTCGAGTGGATTATCCATATCGCACTCAAAAGTTTTGAAGCACTCCGCCTACGGCGTCGTGCTCAAATTTCTTTATCGTGCGATATTGGATATCATATCCACTCTTGTTGCACAAATTACTATTATAATTGTCAGCTTAGACTTACAATTATGCATAATTGCAACTTGAAAATTACAATGGCCTCATTTAGCGTTTTTTTAAAATTCATATTTCGAAAGTACACCTTGTAGTTAGTAAATGTGCAAAATAATAGATATTTTTTCAACTCCTTCTCACTGAAAATAAATGATGAAAAAAATAGAGCGCGCAAAAACGCAGTGTGACGTCACACCACTCCTAACGGTCGACCGATCACCTGTTCCCATATTAGCTAGGGATAGGAGCTGGTGGCAGAAACTGATCTTTTTGTGTGACTGAAGTTGAAAAGTATAAATACGTTATAATGAAAAGCCGCAAAACCATTTCAGTGATTACGGCGTTGCTGAGTTTTTAATTGACAGTTAATTAAAAATGCAATAAAAAACGCTCCTATATTTTATTGTTTTAAATGTTGCTTGTCAATATGACATTGATATAAATGCAGTCAACTGAAATCTATATGTCTGCGTTTTTTACAATTACATTTTTTTATTAACTTATGATATGCTAAAAATTAAGTGAATTTATTGTCGGCGTATCTTATATCAAAAGTTTCGCAGTGATAAGAGACAATAAAACAAACTTCAGTCACCTGTATACTGCTGCGATTAAAGGGGATGAATTGTCAAAAACGGGGTAAAAAAAACGCTTCTATATCATTTTACCGTGCCAGCCACTTTGCAAGAAGCTTTGTTTATTTGTAAAAAACGTAAAAAATCAGTGGCTGAACTATTATTCTGATTTTTCATTGGCTGACGTTTCTTTATAATTGCAAGAGCCAAAAAAAAACAGACTCTTTTCTTGATCAGAACCATCTTATCCTATGTTTTTTAACATGCTGAAACCGATTCTGATATTAAAAAAATCTAGTGCATCAGTTTTTGTCTACCACCCCTGTTATGCCCTGAAAAGGACAAAAAGAGATCTTGTTCTAAGGTTCTGAAATATTTTGTTACACTGAAGCCAATTTTGGACAAAAAATTTTTCTATCGTGTCAGTTACCTCTTTTATCTCCTAGGTTTAATGTGTACAAGAACCAAAGACCTCACCTCAGCCACCTCCACTGCCACCCCCTTGATAATGGGGTGGGGGTGGTAGTGGGGGACTTGGATGGGAAGATACTTGGATAGGAAATCTAGATGTGGAAGTAGAGATTCTTTAGGCGGCGTTTTTATTCTTTTTAAACAATTTTTTAATTTTAGTTTTGCTGTCAAAGTATTTATTTCAATAATACTGTAAAAATTTCAAACTGATATTTCCTTTCTATTATACTTTTAACAATTTTTATTTTCGGTCAAAAATATTGGTTTTAAATTAAAGAAATGCAAAAAATACATTTTACAAAATTATTTTAAATTGTTTAATTTTTTTTTGTTAATATTACGAAAAATTCGTAAAATGCTTATAATTTAGAAAAAGTGTTGTACGACTTGATGCACTTAAACAATCAACGATTTAGTCTTTGGTCTTATGGCTTGTTAGACGTTGTTATATATGTCTCGACTTCGACGAAACTTGACATGATGATTGATTTAGCTCTACTAGTAGCATACTTTCCTAAATATTCGTTAAAATATATGCATTATTGTTTAAGGTATATAATTAATTGCTTCAAAATGACAACTCTGAATTATTTTAATTTTTTGAAACTTAAATTGACAAAAGTAAAATCAACAAATCAACAACAAATCTAGTTGTCCTTGCAATTTCATGATGAACAATATGTTTTCTCTTCATTGCAATACGAGCTCTGCAACCAGAGATATTTAAGAGAAAACACAATTTGTTTAAACAAGAGCTTTCAAGAAATCCGATTTAATTCAAACCATTTTGCTATACTAATATAATTTTTACGATATGTTGCAAAATTACGATAGTAAGACAATTCCTTTTTAGATTACTTAGACTCTCAGTTTTACTCTACTACGATCTTATCTATGTAATAAAACAAAAGAACAAGAGGACTAACTGGATGATGAAATATTTACATCGGGTTGCTTGAAGGGGCTCCACAAGGTTCAATATTAGGTCCACTGTTATTTATATTTTACACCACAGATTTATCAAACTCACTAAATAAATTGCATATAATGCATATTATACATGCTATTAATACACAATTTCATTTCAAGGCAAACAATTATACACAGGCTGACACGCCTTATTTTCATTTTTAGTCTAAGAATTATAGAAAGAACTAAAAAACGAAGACAATTTTCCTTATATTCAAATTGCAGGATGATTCTTAAATTGCCTAATTTGGCGGTTTTTTGGAAGATGCCATATTTTAGACATTGGCACCCATTGTTTACATCACCTCACTTAGAGCAATATAATTTTGAAGTAAAAATTATCCTCAAGAAGTGGTTCAGATTCCAGTATAAACTATAGGATTATGTCTGCTTTACTCAGATAAATCTAAATCTCTTAGACTTAAGATTGTTACTGAAGGGTGTTGGAAGGCCAGTTGGGGCTAAAGTTACATTTTCAAACGTTAATATCATAATTAGGTAACTCCAAAATGATTATTGTTCGTGTAATCTATCTGAAGATTACAAATAAAAAGTTGGGAGATATTAAGAATAGAATACTCTTAGTTTGTTGGTTAGTATACTTTTATTTGTCAAATATTAATTGACAACCAGTTTGCTGCTTGTAGAAATATTTTTGAAAATTTTCAATTACCAAATTATTTCAGCATTAATATTGAACAATTCAGTAGTAATCATTGTCTGTTTAATGTGATATCAATATTATACCTATTTGATTTAATCAAATATGCATATTATTATTGTTTGTATTAAATGACGCCCATAGTAATAAATAACTGATATTATGGGTCAAAGTTCTAGCCTTCAATCATTTACGAGAATGCCGGTCTGTGCAAACTGCGCTACCTAACATTATATCTGTTATACTTGGTCATCTATAATTATAATTTTGTAAACACTATTCTTAAATACCTTGCAAATATTTTTATTTTTCTTCCGACTTGTATTTGCCATTAAAATATGTTAACTCGTGAAACATTCTAGCTATGTGTTTCAAGGTTTACTTATCTGACTGTATATAGAAATGATATAAAAGCCAGCACTCGTCCATTCATTAAAGAAAAAGACAATCAGAAAATTTTTCCTCTGAAAAGACCGGTCTTCATTTTAACATCTTTGACCCTGTCATACTGTGAATAGAAAAAGTGGTGTTTCCACACATTAACTGAGAAGCTGGCAGACATGACACATTCGACTGTACTAAAAAGGGTGTGTAAAGAGCGTACAATCTGTTTGAGTTAGTCTTTGCGTTAGTTATAATTTCCGCAATGATCGTTTACCGAACAAAGTTTTGAAATAAAAATTTTGAAATAAAAATCTGTACGACCCACTTTGGAGAAAGTAAAACAACGCTGTTAACTTCCATCAACCTGTCTCTGCGGACACCCTTGTGTTTACGAGATTCGTATAGACAAGAACATTCCCATATTCTCGTGAATTAGGAAGGTCTTAATGTAGGACCCGTATTAGAGTTTATTTCCCAAAGCTCCTGTACTAAGGTTCACCGGTTTTAAATTCATTAAATAACCTGTCGTAGTTTTCTTTTTCTGATCGAATTTTTGTTTACTATACTGAAATAAATACTAATATATTAATTTCATATTTTATTGATATAATTATCAGTGACCTTTTGGCAGCAAGTATGCAACATATAATCTTCTCTCGAAGTTATATCTTGTGTTCTACGTCAGGACTACTTAAGTGTGCCCTTCTTAGATCCATACGGTTCGTGATTGTTTGATCCCAAATTTAATCTCCTACAGACTCATAAAGTTGTTGTTCACTGCAGCTATCAAAGCCGCATTTAATTTCACCATTAAATTAAAATGACAGCATTGGGGTTGTTCCTCAATCACTATTCCTGCATTCCCTGTTTCTTTACGTCTTCTGACCATGACCCGGGTAACTAGAAGATACTCTTTGTGTTTTAAGCTTTGTTAAACTTTCGTCATCCCTAAAATCCTTCTATTAACTTGATGTTGAAATTGAAAGTTATTTAAGCTGCTGACTTTGCCTCTTATGAGTTCCAATGTTCACATGTTCACCATCACCGTTAAATGTACGACTTATTATTATTAACTACTTAATATTTGAGGACTTTTACTTATTTGTTTGTAATATGTTATTAAAATATTGGGAAGGATAAATAGTTAAAAATTAATATATTTGAATATTTGAACAAATTTCAGCAGCGGCGGATCCAGAATGAATTAACGGGGGGGGGGGGAGGTTCGCAAGCATAAAAAATGTGCTGCAAAAGAAAGTTTGGTATTGTCCAAGGTTAAACGATCTAAAATGAAAAGTCAAAAATTTTACTTGTAAAAACAGTTTATTCGAAAAATTGGTTTCATCGGAAGAATTTTCGTTTTTTTTTTAATACAATTTCAACAAATAGTTAAAACATTCAAAATACTAATAAGTAGAAATAACAACAATAAAGAACAAATATAGTTTGCTGATTTATTGTTCGATTTATTACCAGCTGGTAATAAACTTTTACAATTTAATTGTTGTAGGAGCATCTAAGTATCCCTTAAATTTATTGTGCCCTTTACTTTGTATACAGGGTATTTTACTTTCATATAAAACAATTGCAAAATAACGTCGAAATACAAATATATTGAAAGTACTCATATTTGATTGATTAATTGATTGATTTACCAGCTGCGGTAGGCATTGCTGCCAGTCCCAGATATACTGCTGGGCCTGCTACGTCCACGCTGAGTTAGACTAAGGTCATGCTTGTTGCCAGCAGCGAGTGCCACATGGCGCATGGTAAAGGAATGTGGGATGGGAGGTGTAGGTATGTGTGAGATGCGTTACCGTATTGTGTCGTGAGGGAGAGTTTAAGCTGCCTTTTTTGTGTTTTTGGTTCTGGACTTCTGCCTATTCTGAGTCTTATGGTAGAGTACATATCGTTGCGATTTCTTTGTGGTGTTCATTTTTTGTTCGTGATCCTCTCAGTTGTTGTTCTCCGCTGTAGCATAGTCTCCCTGTCTTTGGTTTGTTGATGTTCGGTACTAGCGCTTGCTTCAGTAGAGGTGGTGGGTCCTTTCCTTGAGTATGCCCCCGGTACTTCATTGCGTACATCTATATCCTTTTTAATTGTCTTTCCTCCTAATAGCCTTGCCTTTCTGCTCTTCTCAAAAGCTTTTTCTGTTGGTTTTTGTTGTTGCCACGTTTTTTGGCTACATTTGTCATCATTGGACGTTGTGGTGTATTGTTGTTTCCTTTACGTCTTTTCTCTTCTTTTATTTCCAATTTTTCGCATAGAATTTTGAGGTCTGTATTGACTTTTGCTGTCCTTTTTGCTTTAACGTATTTGACTCTTTTTCTTATCTCTCTACCTACGAGACAGGTTTGTCTTCTGCTCCACGTGTTTGTTATTGTTAAATCAGATATGTGTGGTTGATTTTTCAGCGCGTGTCCATTTTCGTAAATCATGTGTGGGGTAGAGTTTTTCCAATGATGCATTTATATTCCTCCATCTGGTCGTCTTTTCCTATATATGCGTTGAAGCCTCCTAATATTATAATGGGCATTTCTCTTTCTTCATTTGGGAGAAAAATTGTATCACATGAATTTCCATTATCCATTTATGCAATGTAAAGAATTCAGTTTTTGGGACGGTATACTAGTAAACTAATAGAACGCCACTGACCAGTAAATAAAATAAAGTAAAAATTAAAAAGTGTTAAGAAATTATTGACCTGTAAGAAAATGAGTTTATTTAATACAAGTTAAGAATACAGGCACTTATTTGATCCCTTAATTCTTGATCGAGTTTCTGTAGATATACGATGTTGAACCCACTTGAGTATCGAGGGTTGGATTGCACTATTTTATGGATGCAAGTGTTTACTTACTGATAACTTTAATCCATTATTGCCTTGCTATAAATTTATGGTGTCAGCGGTCGACATTTTCAAGGGTT
Organism: Rutpela maculata; assembly: GCA_936432065.2. Taxonomy (NCBI): domain Eukaryota; kingdom Metazoa; phylum Arthropoda; class Insecta; order Coleoptera; family Cerambycidae; genus Rutpela; species Rutpela maculata. The sequence continues at coordinate 34,962,170 of OW386285.2, read as the reverse complement.
TAGATGTATATGTATAATCAATCAGATTTTCTAAGAAAGTCGTTTAAATCAGCCTCTCAGCAGTTTGTCACAGCATTTATAATGCAAAAAATATGCAACACACCACAAAAACACACATTTTTTTTTACAAATACAGATTATGTACGAAATTAATCACTACTCACAGAATCACTAATTGCACGCAAGATATGTATTATTTCTCAAATCTATCTCACTTGACACCTTAAAATTATATCTTTTACACTTTGTATTTGGGTAGGGTTTGGACCTAAAAAAGCACTGCAATGGTTTTATGGGCATTAGTCATTAAAACATCAATAAACTTGGATAAATAAACTTGGGTGATACTTTAATAATGAGAGGATACTTAGTATATTAGGTTTTGAGTTAATAAATTAAGTTAATAGAGATTAAGTTGATAAAGTTATTAAAATAATTAAATTCAATAAAATAAAATAAAATAGTTTGTAGCTTAGCTTTCCGTGGCGTCTAGCGTTATGATTGCTGTTTTTATTCTCTCTTCTTTTTGGGCTTAGTACACTTAAAAAACTTTCCACTGCACACACAAATTTATTATTTATTTATTTTCACTTTTACGTCTAGTATGTCTGTATCTATTGCTTTGCTTTATAAACACGTTTTGTTCACTTTTGATACTGAATATTTATTGCTTTCTTTAACGCAATAAAGCACTTGAAAGGGTCTTTTAGGTATATAGATAGGCCTATTTCCGTCGACCGTCAACTAAGGCACAGCTTTACATTTTATTTTTGGTACTACTTAAAAACACTAATAGTAATTTTCAGTTTATTAATTGCGTATGAACTTTTTTTACGTATAATGACATGCCACGTTATGCCGAATTTCTTGGCCCACCGGTGGCTTAAATTTGATTAGGTTTACCGGGGTTTAAACCGATTATTTAGTACTTATTTCGGGAGCGTCTTACGATGCGTCTGTACACTGGAACCCCGTTACAATCCTCCAATATTGAAAGTACTCATATTTTAACAGAAAAAAATTCTTTTATAAAATTACATGCTGGAACACTATGGGCGATATGGCAGCGCTATCTACAAATAAACGTTTATAAACCATTTCATTTTGCCAAAATAAACGCCAGGGGAGGCACGTGTCCCTGTGCCACCCCCTGAATTTCAGGATATTGATATAGCACTAGTCCATAAAATGAAAATGCTTAAAATATATTGTTTTACGGCCTTAACGGAAAGTTCTGCATTCATTTGAAAACAAATGCGTGTTTATAACTAAATTTGGTTGTGAAATGTTGCAGAAACCAGATGAAAATTTCATTTTCGTAAACATTTTGATCAAATTATCATAGAACAATATTTTTTAATTCTAGGTGTTTTCATGTACTTTTAGATGGCATAAAAACGTGGAAATTGATTTTTTTTTAATTTCCATTTTTTACTTCCCTCTCTTACCCAACGAAAGTATCACCCACCAGGATTTCTTCATACTTTTACGCTTCAAATAATGTAGATTACGAAAATTAAGGACTTTCAATTAAGTCAGCCTGTCTGTCCGTGGGGCTGGTGTCTGTCTGTTGGCGCTATATCTCTAAAACTATTTCACGGAAAAAATAATATTTGATAGGCAGTTGACGATATTGTTAATGGAGAACTGGGATATACTTTTAGGTAGAAATATACAGGGTAAACAACATAAAAAAAAAATTAATAAAAAAGGAGGCTTTTATCCGAGGGGGCAACCGCTGAGGGGAAATAGTGTACACATCGGAAGAATTAGAAAGGAATTAGGAAGGAATTGAAGGTATTTCGGAAGGAATTATTAGGTATCAAGGGAATTACAGGGGAATTTGGGGGAAATAAATATTATTACGAGGTATTAGAAGGGAATTAAGAGGAAACAAAAGATATTAGGAAGGATATAGAGGTATTAAAGGACATTTGCGCATGCTCTCATCTCTACATCAGAATTTAAATGAAGTTATGTTGTGTTAAAAACGTTATATTACGTTAGTTAAAAAGAGGTGCGAAGTGTTGTCTTGTGCTTAGGTAAGTAATAAAAATAAATCATTTAGATTAGAATTGTTAGTCGACTGCCGACTATCAAAATATGTAGTTGCTTACCAGGAATAATAAGACTAAGAAGGATAGTTTATTAGAGTGAAATTACTTAGAGAAGATAACATCCGCACAAACCGATATCGCTAGCGCGTGCCGATTGTCTAGATCGTGTTCAGTATTTATTATATATTTATAGTGAATATTCAACCGTTTCTATGAATAAAACAGATGAAATGAAAATTATTTTAACTGCGACTGTCCAATATTATTAATAAACGAAAATAGTAAACTTAGTAGTTTTAGTATGTTATCTTCTCTAAGTAATTTCAGTCTACCATAGAGACCCTCATATGTTGGCTTTTCGATAGGCGCGTATAAGGTATTATTATCTTATCTTAACTAAATTGTGTTTGAAGTAGACAAAATTAATTGAATATTGTGATTGTATTTTAAGGTATTTTGTCGTGTATACTGTAAAAGTTGTTTTATTTGCTTTAATTTGATGTATAGGTACATACTTGGGCTCGTAAAAATATTGAAATGGAATATTTATCTTGAAGAATTACATGCCAATTCTTATAGAAAGGACGTCAGTGTTTAATTAAATTAATATTAATATCTAATTTAATTAAACTACCGATGAGACTATGGATTTCTAGTTCAGTAATATAACGATTTATATCGGACAAAATTCATAGTTTTGAAAATTGGTAGAAATCTTATGAATTACTAAACCGGAAACTTCCCACCCCTAAATAGTGTGCTTCATTCCTTAGGACACCGTCTCTACCCCCATTTTGAGGTTTTCTAGATTATCTCGGGAACGGTGCACTTTTTGATAAAAATACCTATATACAAAATTATTCCTTATAAAATTTTCTATAAAAAATGTGTCTACACTTTCTTTCCTAAAATTAATAGTACCGTAGGAAATAAGGCGCACACATAAGGGTTGGTTCCGGTCAACACAATAAATTGTAATCTTTACTATAATTTACTTTAAAGTTCAATGCTTAACGTTAAAGCAGTAGCTACTAAACTCCCCCTAATATTATAATAAATGTACCACTTCCACCCTCTCACCCCTATAAAATAACGCGATTTTTAAAAAAGCGAGAATATTGTATATTGTACTTGTTTCCACGCCACCCCAGAGGTAAAGTACTTGGCGTGTTGTGTCCCCTGTAGGCCGAATCCACTAATTATCAAAAGGTTACCCATGTTAATTAATTTTCGTCGTCTTCCATAGATTCCACATTCATGCATGCTTGTCCGTGGTAATGGTAACACATTGTGGAGCAACATAAGCCTGCTCTTCTGCAACTGCACCTGTTTTCGCACCCTAATTTGCATGAACAAGAAATTAGTGTTAAAACAGATTCGGGAGTCGGTTCTTTTGTTGTCGTAGTTCGAGTTAATATACCGCCAACTTTTTTCCATCCCCAATCAGTGGCTTCTAGCGCAACGTTTTTCCATCTTTGAATTTGGTAAAAAACGCGATATGAGTTGTTGTTCGCTTTACCAACAAGTTTGTTAAAAGTCATGAATCTGTATACATCTAAGACTTTTTTCTGCGGTACAAAGCTAGAACAAATCGCTCTAATACGTCTACAATTTCTCCATGACCAGCTTTTTCATTATTAAAACTTTGCACGATGTCTTGTAATACTTCAGTAATATAACAGTTAAAATTGCAATATATCAGACAAAATTCATAAAGTTTCAAAAGTTGTGTGCTTCATCCCCTAGGACGTCGTTTCCACCCCCCATTTTGGGGTTTTCTAGATTCTTCTTGAATGTTATTAGGAGGAAATAAAGGTATTTGAGGAATTAGAGGAATTAGGGGAATTACAAGGAATTAAAGGGGAAATAGAGGGTATTTTTCTAGAATTGGTATGAGGTGTATAAAATTTCGCCAGCGGTTGCCCCCTCGCTTTTATCTAATAACACAGTTGTCAAGAAAAAGATGTGACATATTTTTAGTTAATATTATACAGGGTGGACATACTTAAAAAATAATTAACTAAAAAGAGTGACGGAAGACAGTAAGTAATATTTGGCATGTAGTTAATACAACTGCCAAGGAAGAAACTGGTTGTACTTTTAGTGAAAAATGAACAGAGTGGTCACCCTAAAAAATAATGAATTAAGAAAATATCGCGAAAGTAATATTTTGAATGCAGTCCACACTATTGCCGAGAAAGAAACACAGGGTGGTTATTTCTTAGAAATAATTAACAATGGGTGAAAATAATATTTGGAAAGTAAATGACACTCTTACCGGGGAAGAAATCTGTCATACTTTTAGTGAAAAATATACAGCGTGGTAACCCTACAAAATAATTAAGGAAATATTGTAGACACTATTAATTGCCGAGAAAGAAACGTACCGCATTTTTAGTGGTCAAACTTAAAAATAATTAATAATGACGGAGGAAAATAATATTTGCAATTTTGTTGATACTATTGTCGAATAAAAAACCTATAATTAGTTTAGTGAAAAATATACACAGTGTTCATTCAACAGAAAAGTAATTAATCATTAAGGAATGACAAACAGAAAGATAAGTTTTATGTAAATACCTTTTAAAAGTACGTGAATAAAATAATTTAAAAAATTATTACCTACATTATTAAAAATAGCGAAGATATTTACTAAAATACCTTATAGCTAAAACCCATATTTAAAACAAAGTTTTGATTTTTTTGCACCATAAAATTTTGTTTTTGGTTCAAATGTATACATATTCTAGGTCTCTAATTATATGATTTTCAGTGACTGGAAGATTATTAGTATTAAGTTGTAGATTGTCAAGGGGTCGCTCGGCCCTTCTTCACATCGACCTAAAATATCTTTTATGAATTACCCTACAATCAGTTGTTGCCTAGGACACCAAGCTTTTTACAAAGCTTGTGATTATTCTGGGATTAATTTCCCTATATCTTCAGGCGTCAGTTTCACGTTTTCTAAGTACTTCAACATAGCGCGGGCTAGTATTTTGCATTCGCAAAGAATATATTCCGCAGTCTCTATTGCAGTATTAGTCCATAACAAAAGTTGCAAAAAACCCCAAAAGTGCGAGGGTAGTGATCAAACATGGCTACGTTCTTGAGGGCGGCCAACACTATGGTGATAGTCGCGCGGTCCCTACCCCCTCGAATTACCTCTAAACGAGATAAACCACCTCCATTTTCCAATTTTTCGTTGTCATGCATGCGACCCTTGGGGGTTGAAGCCACCCCCTCGCTCAGTACCGAAACAAGCAAAAAACATCCAAATGTGCTGAAAATTATTTTCTGCACGTTCTTAAGGGCGGGGAACACGATGCTGATATCATTTAATTATTTAGGCTCTCGTTATCAGGCATGCAAGGAATGCGGAATACCTTCCTCAAAACCTTCTCTTTGAGGGATACTTCAGGATTGAGATAGGGGGTGGTTTCAACTTCCGGGGATTGTTAGGATGTCTGGTTGCTACAGGACATATTGAGTTTCTTCAAAAAACCCGATACAACAAGTTCTCGCATGCCTGATAAAGAAAAATGGGAAAAAGGTTTTTTTGCGTTTAGGTGTAGTTGGTTAGAGGTAGAAGCTAAATAATATCAGAATCGTCTTCCCTGTCCTTGAAAACGTGTAGAAAACAATTTTCAATGCGTTTGGATGTTTCTGCATATTTCGGTATTAAGGGAGGTGGTGGTTTCAACTCCCGGGGGTTGTAAGAATGTATGGTTGCAAAATTTTACAGGACATATTAAGTTTCCTCAAAAAAAACCCAATCTGACAAGTCCTCGCATGTCTGAAAATGAAAAATGGGTTTAGGGGTAATTCAAGAGACGTAGGGGCCGCGTGACTATCACCAATCTTATTGGCCACCCTTGAAAACGGGGGAGGGGGGGAAGTTTGGTCGCTACCCTTGTACTTTTGTGATTTTTGCAACTTTAGGATGGACTATATCACAGTATCTGCACGTATCTTTGTCTGCCTTGCTGTATTCTTAAAACTCTCGAGGGTCATCAGCCTTGAGTCGGACTTTTCGAGTTCGAGAAGCCTTGTGGCATTCTTTGTCGCATAAGTGTTGAACTTTTACGCCTGTCTTTGACCTGGACTTGCTATTTTTTGCCAGTTTTTTCAGGGATTGTTTGCATTCTCGGGCCATTTTAGACACAAAGGTGTAGGACCTGAGAACTTTTAATGCTGTCTGAAACAATATAGTATTAAGTTTATAAAGTAACTGCTTTTCAATGGCGTAACCATATGCATAGCAATTAGTAAGGGCAGCATCAAATCAGCTGTATAAATAATAAATAACAAAGGACCTAGAATGAAACCCTGAGACATTCCTTCTAGTAAATTATGCAGTCGAAAAGGTCGTGCTCCACAATTATCTTCCATTGATGTTCTTTTAAATAGGAGTACGTTAATATACTAGTAAGTATATAAATTTATTTTCTTCGTTGATTTTATAAGTACAATAAATTCGATAAGCAAAATGTTCAAAATAATTAATTAATAATCAAACATAAGAACTCTACCTATACGCTTTTTCCGTTTTTCTATTTTAAGTGAGACGAATACCACAAACGAGCCGGCAGCGTTCTTTGCTATAAATACTTTTAAAAAATCCGAAAACATTTATGAATAATTTAGAACATGCGTAAGATGCAATTTTAAAAATATCCGTAGACTTCAATCAAATGCAATTTATCCGAGTAATTTTATAAAAAGAAAAATAAGCAAACGTGTTATACTTACAATTAGGTATGCAGTCGTCAGCCGTGATCTCTAAGCTATTTTAAAACTTGATTTATGGCTGAGTTAAGTTTTATTTATAAAGATTAACAAAGTTGAACTGAATGAAACCACTAAAACATATTTCACTGCAATTTTGGCATACAATATAAAACATTTAGTTACCGCAGTTTGTTTGTACTTGTAATTGAATTGGTTTATTTGGTTATCGAAATGCTAAATAAATACTAATAATTAATTAGTGTTGACCACTGTTGCAATATTGTATAGAATATATAGGTACTAGTTATAGCCTTGACTAAGGTAGTGAATGGTATTTAGTGGGATGCATCAATCAATTCAGGTTAATATTAGTGACTCTGATAAAATAATGGAATTACCATTGCAAAGACTCGTTGCTACACATAAATACTGTGGCATATGTGGTGATGGTAAAGAACTGACCGTAATACCCACTAATGCGAGACTACAGTGCTATCGAAACAAACAAATATACATCCCCGAGGCAATCGTTGCTGTAAAATACACTTGATTAAACATCGCCTTTATGAAGACGATATTGCAAATCTGGAACCATATGCCAATTGTAGCTCGATTCCTAGATCCGATTTATGCATTCTATTAAATTCCTTAACCCCAATAACAACTCTAAAATGCTCTACAGACCACTGCGGTTTATCAGAGAAGCAAATATTAACGTTTACGGGCTTAACGGTAGATGCCATTTACGAATTAAACATAAACACACCAAAGATAGTAGACAACCCCCAATCCAAAGCCAAGGCTGTGCGAAAAACGCAGACATACACATAAGAACTTCTGTCCTTGTTTTCCTATTAAAACTGAAAACAGTAATGATGATAAAATGACCTCCTACATTACCAAATTTTTCGACATGGTGCCAGCGTGCAGCGCACTTGCTAGGAAGCTGAACAAATTGACCATCCTCAGAATGGTATCATTGGTATATTATTAAGGTTGTAATTAATAACCCTAAAAAGATAGTCTGATAAACCGCAGTGGTCTGTAGAGCCTTTTATAGTTGTTATGTTATTGGGGTTAAGGAATTTAATAGAATGCATAAATCCGATCTAGGAATCGAGCTACAATTGGCATATGGTTCCAGTCGTGCAACGTCTTCATAAAAGCGATGTTTAATCAAATACAGACACATTTCACGCCCAGGGATCGATCAGGGCCACTTAACTTTACACATAGACGGAACCACGGATAGTAGGTTAAACCACGAAGATTATAAAAACAAAGGCATATTAGGAATCAATATTACAAATCAGGATAAGTATTGACAAACGACAACTAATATTAAACAACTGTACCATAGAGATAAAAAATTATTCATCTGGGTAGCTGGCTGATGGAACCCATCCAAGGCCAAAAATAAGGGGAAAAAATCAAATGTATTTTATAGCAACGATTGCCTCGGGGAATGTATATTTGTTTGTTTCGATAGCACTGTAGTCTCGCATTAGTGGATATTACGGTCAGTTGCTTACCATCACCACATATGCAACAGTATTTATATGTAGCAACGAGTCTTTGCAATGGTAGTTAGATTATTTCATCAGAGTCACTAATCGTAGTGCTAGAAGATGTCGAAGGCATAAAAGGCTGGTCTTCCCCGATCGTTCCTTCACTTTCTCCATCTGGTTCATTACGTCGTTTTTTATTTTAGATGTCGTAATGCGACAGTAATTACAAAGAACATCATTCGTTGCTAAACTTTTCCCCATGGTCCTAGAGAGTTAATACTTCGCTCCTGGGGGGTTAACCCTGGGACCTCCAGAAGTGGTATTGCCAGATTGTGCCGAATTTCCGCACGTCTGGGGAAAAAGTAGACTTGGCAACATCGCACTGGCACCCGTGGTCGGTTGCAGATATGCAACAATACCTTGTAAGGCTATAGGTATTAACTGTTACAACTAAGAGGCATGTGGAAATATTTTATTTTATCCAATTTTATTATTTTCCATATTGTTCCACCACAGCAAAAAATCTGATAATTTAATATGATAATCACGAAGTGTCAAGACATAATATATCATAGAATGGTGATTTTACCACCCTTTCGTCCTCTAAAAAAAATATTTTTTTCCGATGGTTAAAATGGTCGTAAAATGACCTTATTTTTTGGAGTAAGTTACCTCCACGCAAGCAATACTCGTGCCAAATTTCAAATCGTATAGAAGCCGAAAAAAAAATAATAGTTAAGGACATATTTCCTTTTCCACCTTCGTAGGGGTAGTAGAGGGTTAAAATTTTTACCGTGTAATATACTCTATAAACTGCATCATCTGGAACCCATTTTAACTAAGTAAGTGCGGGGGCACATTTCCCTGATTTTTCCGGCTATACCCTTTGGTATCAAAAACTTCGTGGTAATGTTGTAGAACCTAGGAGAATCGATCTAGGTCGAAAAATAGCAAAACAGAGACTTTTTCAATTCTCACCTAAAAATACGTCATACAGCACTACTCATTAATCCAGTCATATAGGGTAAAAAGAAGGGGAAACTTCGGAATGAAAGATAATAAGCTGTAAACTTGTATAAATCTTTGTTTTGGCATTTTATAAGTTGGCTGAAAAGTCTCATAGCGTCAAGATATTCAAGGTCAAATGTCGTATTATTTATTGGATTCCCCAGTTGACCTTGCGTTATGATATATACGGCTAAGCGCTCCCAACTCTTCGCGCTCTATCTTAAGAACAATGTATAGAATATTGCTTGAAACAAAATTTGTAGAGAATTTTATGCTCTACAACTTTTATAATAAATGAAAATGTCATTAAGAGCATAGAAAACAAGATATTTACAAAAAAACGATTCTTGCGACCTTTGACCTTGAATATCTTGACTCGTGAATACGAGATTCTATGAGACTTTTGAGCCAACTTATAAAATGCCAAATCAAAGATTTATACAAGTTTATAGCTTATTCTCTTTCATTCCGAGGTGGAATCCCTATATGACTGTATTACATAAAATTTTCAGCATCAGCGCCGAAATTTACACATCTAGGAAGTTTTAAATCATTTTGTGCCGAGTGGATTACTACTAGGTAGGTACTCCCCATTGCATGGTGTTTGCGATACACGCCCTCTAAAGGAGGCGTCCGTCCTTACCATGTTTGGTAGGCCGGTACTTAGGTTCTTGCACATTTACTGTATAATTTGAACTCGTGTATTTTCTTGATTGAATGATTAACTTTATGTTTAACCTTTCAGGGTCTTTTGTGTGTTAGGGCTGAATAAAAAGGACCTCAGAGGGCCCACACGTCTGATATTCAGAACATCGATCATATCACAGAAGCTGATCATATCACAGAAGAAAGTAATTAGGATATTAAGAAGCAGTATTAGAGTCAACATCAGTACGTTGTAAGAAGGTGGAAACATTCGAGCCAGGAATTAGTAATCCACGGTAGATACGAACTTATATCTTTCTCGTCTATTACAGGGTCTCTTATAACTTAACTAAACTCCACTGAGAGTGGAAATTAACTACCCAAATTCAAAGGAAGGAGCGCTGCTGGTGCCCTTAATAAAATAAATAGTGTAATATTCTTTAAATGACGGTGGTGAGTTCATCTACAGTAACATATAGCAACATTATCTGATCATATTTCAGGTTCAAATATCAAACTCTGAATGGTACTAGCGATAATCTCTGTAAAAGTTGTTTCGTAGTTTATTTTTCTATTTAGGATTACAGACAATTTTCCTACGTCCTCTCATTATTATGTATTACTTTCAGGTTAATTGTGCGTCAACGAACTTAGAACTTAGTGCTCTGTGCCAGGAATAAATTTCTGAAGAAATATTCTGCTGCTTCACAATCCACTTGCTTGGTATAGAATGAAGGTACATAGAGATATTGTCAGTTCTATGATTCGATTCAAATAAGTTGGTTCTGAGTCTCACCCAAACTTGTAGCTTCTAGGCGGAGAGCCTATGAGGATAAATCCTATATTCTGACATAAAAGATGCCACCAGCTTTATAAAATTGAAATTATCACCACCCCCAATAAAGACAGTAAAATCACCTTCACTTTTCAATGCAGTCTATGGAATGTATGCATCTTCGATCCGTTGAAACTCAGGTCGCAGATTATTCTTTCCAGAAACGCAGCCTCATCAAAGATGTTCAAGATGCAGAAGTTTCATTGAAAGAGAACCGTGTCGTGTCCTGTCTTGTGGAAGAAGATCTGGTGGTCATTTGAGTGAACTTCAAAAACTACTACATTGTTGGTGTTAACCCAACCACCTTGCTCAGCGATCAAAATCCAAAAGGCTGATTATAAGCACGTGGTATAGTTTGGCCCATCGGTAATCCAGTGATATAAGAAAGCTCGCAAAAAAACTTAAAGGGTACCGACCGCCTTTGATTAATGTACCGCCCGCCGGTCCACGTTGACTATCGCTAGTCCACGTTGACCACATAGTTTACTCCAACCTATCATAATTCCGGTAGAGAAAATTTCAACCAATTATATTCAGTGATAGTGCCCCAGATTACTGTTAGGAAATATGTGACCTTTTTTTTTTTGATCATAATAAAAGAAACACTTTTATGGCCTTTTATGTAAATAGACTAAAATTGATACATGGTCGGTACGATTTACGTTTTCTTGCGAGCATTTTTATATCGCTGTATTAAATGTGGGCCCTACTATTATACTAGGAATACTCTCCACGGACAACGTGCACATGCGTAATAAAGTTAAATGCGTGCAAATCAAAATTACTAACTGTAAAAATTCCTGATGTAAAAAAACTACTAACCGACCGCAACAAATATTTATCAAAGATCACGGTTAAAACTGAAATACGGTTCACATTAATCCCGTCTTGTTTTAAACTTCAAGAGCTATCGCCGCTATTACAATACAGCAGTAGCGAAACAATTGCATCAGCTGTTGTCAATAGTTATAGATCATTTGCACCACCAGAAATTAGACAAAATTTATGTTGTAGCGAGGATTCAAATAAATACTCGTTGCAAGCAATTTATCAAGAGGGTACGTTTATTTATCTCACCCTAAGCTAAAATACCGTTGCATAATTGTGACTGTGTAAGTCTAAAATAAGCAGTTTTTAATTACTTGTCAATTAATATATTTTTTAATTCTTTGAATGCATGAAAGTACCTTACATTTTAGTTTGTTACAGATGGTTTCCACAAAGGAGGATGTTAAAAAGTGGCTAACTTTGACCTACGCTGAACAACGGAAAACGAACATGGTTTTTGATAGCATTTTTCCCGTAAAATGCGATGATGTATTTGGTTTTACGGGAAAACGGCGGGAAAATGTGGATAAGTTAAGTCCTGTCTGAGATATTCACAAGTTAAACTTTTTAAGATCTATAATATTTCATTTTTCTCATAGAATATGATGCTCTACTTCGCTTTGCCGAAAAATGTCGAAAAAATGCGGAAATATTAAGAAAATGCTTAAAATTCACAAATTCGAACCTGTAATATTCAAAAAGTAAATTTTCTAAAATTCAGACCTTATTACGCGAAATTCAGGTGGTCAATTGTAGTATTTTTCCCGTGGAATACGAGGGTCTACTCACTTTTGCAAGAAAATGTTAGGAAAATGCGAAAAATTAAGAAAATGTTCGAAAACTTTCAAAATCTAGTCTGCGTCATTCCCAAATGAAATACAGGGTGTAATCAGTTTCATGCCATAAAAAAAACTGGTGGTGGGGAACGACTAAACGAACAAAAAAACCTTATATAACATGGGGTCTAAAACCTATAGTTTTAGAGAGAAAAAAAATAAACAAAAATTTCGAAAATTTTCAATAATATTGTTTGAGAACTGCTGGAATAGACTCTTATCTTCGCGTATGTCGATGCATAAGTTGATAATCACACTTTTTATGGCTTTTTAAAAGTAGGTAAGGTAAGGTCTTTAGCGATGCGATAAAGGTGAAAGGACGTCGGCGTTTTCTGTGTGCTTAGTAGATCTGAAGAAAACTATACTCTCCTTGTGCAATATTTTAGTTTCTGTGGGCCCTTCGTTAAGTACACACGTCGAACCCGTTCGTTGCTTTTGTTCTTTTTGAATTTTGGATTTACAGTTAAGATTTATTTTATTGACTTACCGTTCAAGTCGTTAAGTTCTTGATTACATACAGACACTACTTGTCCGTTCTTTTTGTGTTCTTCTTGGATTTTGGACCAAGTTTTTATTTTTATTTTCTTTATTGACAACGTTAGCTGATAGTTTAGTGTGGTATTTTAATGTGAATAAAAAATGATCCTAATTTACCAAATGTGTTGAACAGAGTGCGTATGTCCTTAGTTCGACGTGCCGAAAAGTGTATTGATACAGATGGAAGTCATTTCGAACAATGTATGTAAATCAAATAATTTATTGGTAAGTTCTAGATTTACTGAGTATTTTAGTTTTCGATACCTGATCGGCAATTCGTTAAATAAATCAGATTTTTTCATAACTTAAAATACACATAATATTGTTTCTGTTATCGTATTTCAGTCGTCTAACTCTTTATTTCCTAATGTCATGCAATAATTTCTCATTTTTTTTAAGCTTTTAACTCAGAACGCTCGTTTAGGTTACAAATGTTAATCGCAATTTAAATCTGAAAAATTATAAACAACAATAAAAGCTCCAATAATTTGTTCTAAATTAAAAAAACACATGTAAAGAAATGCTGTTTAAACCTTTACGCCCATCATTTGTTCAGTTCTGCAAAAGAGATAACGAATTATTTACATTTTCATAATTGGTTCCGTTGAGGCGCTCATCAAAGGTGCCGTCCTTCTTTGCTTTGAAACCGCGGCCTCCGCGTGCCGGCGAGAACGAGTCGGTCGGTAATCTTTGCACTTTTTTATGACAATTTAAAGGGAACTAACTACACGCCCATTGACCCAGGAAGGCAGTGGTTCTCAAATGTTTTCTACCTTAATATTCAAATTGTTGACCTAGGTCAGTTGTTTCAAAGTGCCCCTAGAGGAAAAAGTCATAAAGGTTTTTTGTTTGTCTAGTCGGTGTCTATTACCAGTTTTTTTTTAATGACATGAAACTGATTACACCCTGTATATTGAGAACCAACATGATTGGGCTTGAGATTATAGTGGTTTTATCTAACTTGAAATTAAGTTAAATACTCTGGATCTTAATGGGTTTAGCTTGTGGTTGTTACAGGCTAAATATTGTAAGTTATTATGCACTTTCTTAATTTTTCCGAATTTTCCCGGGGTTTTCCCGCATAGCCGTGTTAACCTTCTCTTTTCACTGAATAAGTACGAGAAACTACTATAATTTCCAGTTATTAACGTCGTTTCCTAATTTGTTTCATTTAGAAATGACGCAGACTAGATATGCTGAGTCATCAGACATTTTCTTGATTTTCTATATTTTTCCGGCATTTTAACGCAAAACGGAGTAGACCATCGTATTCCGAAAGAAAAATACTATGAAAAACCGTCTCAATTTTCATCTTAAAAGGTTAAAATTATGACCATTTTACAGGGGCGGACTAACCAGGTGCGGGGCCCTGGGCTATTAATGCTTTGGGGCCCTTCCCATCTCATAAGACTATTTCCCTCACATTATAAGAACCAATGAAATAGCAAAATTTTGAAAATTTGGACTAATAAGAACAAACTTATAGAAAAAATTGCATTCCAAGTGAATATTTTACATACAATGACATCCAGCGAAAGTCTTGACAGCAACAACGTCAAAACGTCAATATCAATAAAAAATATTTCTTGTTCTATGTTTTGTTCTGGAAATAGTCTAATAAATATATATTTCGTGCATTAAAAACATTGAGTTAGAATATAAGGAGATGCCATGCTGTATAAATTCCCTATACAGAAACGACACCGGTAGGCGTGGCTAAACGTTGGAACAAGATGGTGGTTTTGCCAGACCCGTACTATTTAAAATTATAAGACCTTTGTACCCCAACGAGACAGCCTATCTGAATAACGCAAGAAAAATATTGAATTCAATAAATGCAAGATTTTTAGCAAAAAGAATTAGAACAAACATATTCAAATAAAACTCAACATAAACAAATTAATATATGTTTAGTGACCTCTAAATAATAAAATTTTATTATATTTAATTAGCTGTTTTTTTCTAATGCGGCTCTGTCTGTTGTTCACACTACCTATGAAATGATATTCCCGTTAATTTTTTCTTGTCAACACCATTTCTAGAAGAGCAACTTCTTTTAACACACGACACCATAGTCCTTTTAATGTTTATTGTCCAAAATTTAAAAAACTATCAATAAAAATCACAATAAATCGCACGGAAAATAAACTGTCACTATTTGACGGAAAAGTAGTAACATGGTGGCCAAGTGATGCCGTTTTTGATCACGTGACTGCTTCTTCCGTCCTTCTAACTCAATGATTAAAAATAATCTGAAAATTCAACATTCAAAGCGTGTTGCCTTTAAGAAACCGCATTTGTTCAGTTTGATGAGATTTGACTGAAGAAGTACTCTCGACTGTAAAATCTCATCAAAATGAACTCAAGTAGTTTCTAAGCAACACGTGTTGATGCTGAATTTTCGATAATTACTACAGATAACATTTTTTTGAGATCGGGTCAGATCACGCACCACCAAGACACGTTTCACTTCGTTTTGGCTAAATACTGAACTAAACTATAATAATAATAGCGAGTAGCCTTGGTTGCGACTGATCAAATCGAGATGCATACAGTGGCGCAAAAATTGTGGATTGCGATGCGGAAGTAGATGAGGAAAAGATGTTATATACTTTTATATTTATTATTTATACCGTCAATGAGCTCACCAATACAGAGCATACTCATAATCACATCGTATTTGATTCTTAAGTCAGTTTTCAGCGTTCGGGGCCTCTTCAGTATCCGAGGCCCTGGGCTTAAGCCCCTAAAGCCCCCCCTTTAGTCCGCCCCTGCCATTTTAAGCTAGATGGTTTTCAAGCATCTTTTAAATTTTTACGCCTTTTCCCAACATTTTCCCGCAGAAAAGAGTTGACCCTCGTATCCTACGGAAAAAACCGCTGCCCAAGGAATCACTACTTCCACATCCAGATTCTCTATCCAAGTCACTCACAACGAAAAAACTTTGTATGTGGAAATAATTGTTTATAGAACTTTAATAATATAATATTTGAAATCCTCTACCCCAAAAACCCATAAAACGATACCCCACATCGGTAGTGGGGTGGGGGGTGGTAGTGGGGGTGGATGAAGTAAAAAAATATTTTGAGGTTTCTGGTTCTTGTACATACACTAAATCACAATTTTTTTCATCCCCTTTAATAATGGGGTGGGGAAGGCTAGTGCCAAAAATTTTTTTGAGACCTTAGATTCTCTTGTATATACTAAATACCAATTTTATGGACCTGCTTGATTTACCCATTTACCCCAAATTTACCACAATTTACCCCCCAACCCTTCGACGGAGCAAGATGAAAATATAAATTTCCAGATCTCGTTAAAGTACATATGTGTACCAAATTTCAAGTCACTATCTTCAACAGTTTCAGAGTAAACGTGCGCACAAAAAAAAGTTACAGACAGACCGACAGACAGACAGACAGAATTTTTTTTTTCGCTTAAACTTTATATCTCGACGTTTCATGACATTTTAAGCCTATTTGAACAATAAAAATTAAAAAAAAACTTTTTGTTGTTACGCTACTTCCACTGGATGTGGAAGTAAAATACTACAAGAAACCACCCGAAGAATAACAATTTTGGACTGTGATAAGTATTGCTAATAAGTTACATTAACACTCTTTAAACGAAAATCTAATCTCTATCCTGCATATGTGAAACTTATTTCCAATTATCTCCTATTGAGCCTCGTATTGAGCTCTCTAGTAATAATTCATTTACTCTTAAATAGGTCAGCTACGTAAAAATATACCATTTTAAATGAAAAATGTATCAGATTCAATTTGCGCCTCGAGTTTGAAGTAATATAATTTAGACGCTATGGAGAGGATTAGTAGACTAAAGAACAAGAGGTGATTTTATGAAACTCTGAGATATAAATCCACGCCTTCATCTAAAATATTACAGCTAGTATCTAGTATCTATATAAAGAAAAATAGTTAATAAATATGAGTCTGTACCCGTGTAATCAATTGTTTAAGTTTCACGCAATTGTTAAATACAAAAAATAGCAAACAGTAAAATATCTACATATCAAAAGTGCTCTAATTGTAGATGCTAACTATTATCCAAGTTGCCTTACTCAGGAGAGATTAGGTCCCTGCCCTCATGATAAATCCAAATTCTATTACAAATAAGTAACAATAATAATAATAATAAAATACAAAATTAATACAATATTTATAATTTTAAAATCACAGGTATTTTTCCGCAGAAATTTTTGGATAGCTATTAATTAACACATGGTAATATATACAATTATTCTTCTTACAATTCTTGGTATCTAATCCACAGATGAGACACATTTACCTAAGAATTTGCGAGAGGAAGTGAAAGAGTACAGATAGACCCTGGCTGGTTGCCCTAACATTATGAATGTTTAGTCAAATCCATGTCATTACAATTGTAATGATTTCATTACAACTGACACAGTGTTACTACGTCTTTGCTATTATTTATAACTGTTTAAGCTCATGGCTTATGCCATGGAGTATCATGATAGAGGATAAGTAAGTGGATAAGTAAACACGCAGAAATCGGAGATTTAATAATAATAATAATAAATGTGGTATATAATAAACGTCTTTATTATATACCACAAATATTACACAGAAAAAAAAGTATATAAAAGATAAGATATAAAAGGCGAAGTTTAATGTATCACAACCATTTGGTACACAAACAATCATGACCATCAGTCTTACAATTAACCTTAATAAAACTGTTTGCCTAGATTCATACATGAACTTAAAATAAGTCTACCGAGAGAGCCAAAATGTACAAAATTAAGCAAACAGTAATTATTACAATTGCTTTTCGATAATGCATCTATAACAAAGATGACGTAAGAAATACTTAAAAATTACTTTAGGCTAAATTTTGGGGGCTATAAATTAGAACATTGACGTTCAATGAGGACGGATTTATATGAATTTTTAAAATTATACATTCTTTTGCTTTTATGTTGATCATCAATACCGTTATAAATTTTGCAAATTTGGTAACTAAATGATCGTGTGAACAACTGCGAACGGTGTATTGGAGGAGTTAAAAGACCCTTAAACCTAACATTCAAGTTATGTACATCTGTTCTGAATTTAATTTTCCTATACAGATATGTCGGGGATTTGTTCAATATTAATGCATGAAACAAACATACAGCATGATGAATCCTTCTATTTTGCATATTAAGCCATTTTACTTCGCATAATTTGTGTGACGGAAAATAAAATCTTAACGTCAATTTTGGTAAGTGGAAACCAAATTTTAGAAAGGGATTGCGTAAAGCACTTGGATGTACGCTTGAACAAACGACTGACGTTTAATGGACATATAAACGAAACTGCACGGACAGTCTATTCAACGTCCAGGAGTCTGTACACGCTCTTGGCAAGGAATAGCAAACTCAGCAGACAGAATAAAAAATTAATTTATACCGTTATTGTGAGGCCGGCCTTTGCATACACGGCACCGGTGTGGTGCAGCACGTCGGTCACTACAATAAAAAAACTCTGCAGAACGTCGATCACGACAACTGGAACATAAGTTTATGCGCCTCATCTCAAATTCGGCAACCTATATAGCCACACCCTCTTTCCTCTATACTATAAAACCTATCACACGCAATTTCCGAACTACAACTCTTTTGTATCCTCCTCTTCGTTTCTGTTTATTGTTTTTTGTTCGTTTTCTAAATTTTTCTTTTCCTAATTATTTAACTCTCTTGCGGAGTTAGTCTAAGAAGAAAATAAATCATTGCAGGTAAACTGGTCTTTCTGTTCATTTTACGGAAAAACTCTATTTGGATAAAATATTTGGCAAGTTAGAGCCATATGCCAACTTTAATTGCATTTGAACAAAAAAAAATACTACTTAAAGTAAATAGCTTTTTATTTTTTAACACAATTAACAATTTCAATGAATTCAACCAGAAATCTATTCAAATAGTACCTCACCTAAATTACTACATAACTCCACCCTTCTTTTAATTCCTTGTAACCTCTTCTAATTTCTTCAAGAGGTATTATTATTATTTTTGTTCAAATGCTATGAAAGTTGGCATATGGCTCTAACTTTCAATGCCAAATATTTGATCCAAATAAAGTTTTTCCGTAAAATTAACAGAAAGACCAGTTTACCTGCAATGATTTATTTTCTTTCATTTTCTTCTTAGACTAACTCCGCGAGTTGGATCTCATTTTAACTGAAATTTGGTAAAAATCCATTTTACGTCAAGCAGACCGAGACTGCAGAAAATGAAAGCCGTACTAATATTTTTTTGGTATATTACACCTATCGCAAACACTATCCGGGGACACACTGTATATATATATTGTGTGATAGTAGAAACAAAAATTATATTTTCTAGTATATTACTTCCACGTCCAGTGGAAGTATAGTAACGACAAAAAAATTTTTTAAAAAATTTTATTGTCCAAATAGGCTTAAAATGTCATGAAAAAAAAATTCTGTCTGTATGTCGGTCAGTCTGTCGGTCTGTCTGTATGTAACTTTTTTTTGTGCGCACGTTTACTCTGGAACCGTTTAAGATATTGACTTGAAATTTGGAACACATAGGTACTTTAACGAAATCTAGAACTAGATTATATTTTCATCTTGTTCTGTCGAAGAGTTGGGGGGGTAAATTGGGGTAAATTTGGGGTAAATAGGTCAATCAAGCAGCTAAGAGTCCATAAAATTGGTATTTAGTATATGCAAGAGAAGCTAAGGTCTAAAAAAAATTTTGGCATTAGCCACCCCCAGTACCACCCCCCACCCCCTTATTAAAGGGGATGAAAAAAAAATTGTGATTTAGTGTACCTATGTACAGGAACCAGAAACCTCAAAATATTTTTTTACTTCATCCACCACCCACCCCACTACCGATGTGGGGTATCGTTTTATGGGTTTTTGGGGTAGATGATTTCAAATATTATATTATTAAAGTTCCATAAACAATTATTTTCACATACAAAGTTTTTTTCGTTGTGAGTGATTTGGATAGAGAATCTGGATGTGGAAGTAGTGATTCCTTGGGCAGCGGTTTTTTTAATTAAAGCGTGTTTTAAACCATTTTTTACTCATTTCATTTAAGAATTCTGGTAGAAAATGCGCACTGTAACTGGAAATTAGTTTGAACATAGACAGTCCAATCCACCTTATAACTGGTTACCTGTTGGATGGTTGTATCTATAAACAATTCTGATGACCCTGTAGACACTCCCACTTGTTGACGCTCGAGTGGAACGTCCGTTTATTTTTCTATCCTAATTGCATTTTGAATTATCAATTGAAGTATCGGAGTTTTCCCCATCTTTTATTAAAACTTCGGATCAAATATAAACTACTAAATATTTTAAACTCTCCACATCAATTATGGCTAAACTTCAAAACTAGTTATTTACGTTATTTTAGTAGTTTAAAAAACTAGTCTAGCTGCAAATTTCATTGTATTAAAAGCTCTACTATTTACACGTACCTACAAATGTGCCGTGGAAACTTCAACTCACGCTGTCACCAGAAACTGTATTGTGTGTACAAACCTGTAACAAAAATGAAAAAGTTAGGAAAGTTGTAATTTGCTTCAAAAACGTATCTACCAATGAATGTTATGAAATGTGCTATACTCTTTTGCTCTGTTATTATATCCAGCACTGTGATACCATATTATCAGCCAATTTAAAACTTTCAACCAATCAAAACTTGGAAACAAATTATTGAAAAGTACACCGACACAGGATTTTAATTTAAAAATATAATTGCATTTTACGAACCTGCTCTAGTATTTACCACATACAATTTGTAAATTTATAATAATAATAATAATAAATGTCTTTATTGTAAACATACAAGTTGTAAAATTTACAAATGGCGAAGTTCAGAAACAGTTAAAAGTAACCTTCTGCTCTTCCACTTAACCACCACATTCTTACCTCTAAAGTAGTTTCCACAAACACTAAAACACTTGAACATCATCATCTGGAGATGATTAAATATAACAGTTTTAATTATCTTCAGATGATGCCAACATAGTATTCGAGTGTAGTTTTCAAACATTTCGGTGTATGTGGAAACTATTCTGGAGGCCGTGTCACATAAAGATTCCTTCCCCTCCAGGACCACACTTTTAGACGCACTCGAATTGTGACATCACATAATTAAAGAACCCCCCACAAATCCAACTAACTGAGCCTGTTACAGTCCCAACTAGAACTATTGCACTAATATCCAGCTGGATTGTCATATAACTATTTTATAGTGGTGGAAAAATGTTCTTTTATGTTTTATTGAAGTACTATTGTGCACTAGTTGGCACTCTGCGATAATTTGGTGATATAGAAACGCCCTAAGAATATTCTTACAACGTAATTATAAAACCACTTTATAGTGGCTCTGTTATCCACTTGTAAAGCTTCTCGATATATCTCTTATAGGGCTTCAAGTAACTATGAGAATATTTTTATTTTACAGGGCTATTATAAAATTTATGGGTTACTCCTTTAATGTCATATTACCAGGTGATATAGAGGTTCTTATAACTTCTTGCTATTAGGCTTATAAAAGTAACAGTTCTTGTTAAGTACTCTTATACAGAAACTTTGTTAAAGTGTTTTAACGGACTCCAGCGAATGCATAAAGAATATTTACACAGCCGAAGTTCGACGTTGCTGCATTTTACCTGCAGTAGTTATATTTATAAAACTGTGGATGAAATTAATAAGGTACTTGGGAAATGCATCAGTTGGTCTATAGTTTCCTATCAGGTCAGCTAGCTTATAGAGCATAAGACTAATCCGGATGATGCTAACATGGAAGGGAATGAAATGTAGTGAACATTTTTCTGGAACCACTTGATCCTTTATTGGCAATATTGAAATTATCTAAATTTTCACATACCAACCAGATATTTTAGAAAACTCTAATACATATATAATTACCGCCAATTTAACCAAAGAACTGTAAGGCTTTATAATGGCTGCGTAATGCATTGTTTTATAACAGAAGTCACTATATTACTATGCGAGCGTGGTTGTTATGTTTCCATAAACTAAAAGTATTTGTGGCTGTATGGTAACTGCATACCAAGCTGAATTGTTCTATAGCCAAACCTGCGGCAGTTATACAACAAAAGAGAACATGTCGCTATATAATAGCTGTATAACGAGATAAATTACTCTGCGGCATAACCGTAGTAGTTTTACACTATATAAGGATTATGTTGCTGTAAAATGACTACATAACGAGTTACGTAACTCTATAAAATAACCTGTTACAATATTTATACTACAGAAAGTTGGAATAAGTATAATTATCGCCAATAGAACCCAATTATTCTCTAAGACCCTTCGCAACAGTCTACGTAACTAACAGCGCTATTATAAAACAACTAGTTTTGTAAAAACTCTTTAACACTTCCGCAAAGGTTGTACTATTTCAGCCACCATATTTTTGATTTTCTAATTATTTTTTTTTCTGATTTCAAAAATATGACATATGATAATCCTATCTAAAAATGAGATTTGTAGTTTTCATAATAATTTATTAATGTTCAATGTTCAATAACTCGAAAACGGTTGAAGATAGGACCATCATATGTCACATTTTTGAAATCAGAAAAAAAAAGAATAATTCGAAAATTCAACAATACACAAGGCGTTCCATTAAAAAATATATTATTGATTCTTGTATCCTCAATTTATTCACACCACTATGCTTCTATTAACTTATTAAAGAGTTTCAGATACAGCCCTGCAACTTTCATCCGAAATTTTTTCTCTATCTCCAATAATAACAATAATAAATGGTGGCCAAATATAACGAATGACCCTGTACACAAAACAGGTAAATCGAAGCAATGGTTGAATATGTTTCCATAATTTTTAAGTTCATATAACACAACTGTTACTTTAAATTATTAAACCAAAAACAGTTATACAGTAAAATTACTTTATAACTGATGCTTATAATCGATTTATTGTTATATAGAGGAGTGTAAACGAATTTCTGTTCGACTCTTTGCATATTTATACAATCTTCTTAAGATACTTTATAGATGCTGTGAGAATGTTACTAAGAAGTGCTAAATAGTTATATAATTATATTTTTTGCGGCTTTTAAACAATAAAATGGTTAGAAAATATTATTTAGGTATTATGCAAATTACAACTTACACACTTTTTTATTTATCATGAAAATACCTACTTTCTGTATATTGTTGGGCACGCTAATAAACTGTTAGATTAGGGCAACAATATACAGAAAGTAGGTATTTTCATAATAAATAAAAAAGTGTGTAAGTTGTAATTTGCATAATATGTAAATAATATTTTCTAATCATGATAAAAGCAAATAAATAAAAAATAATTAATTGTAAAAATAAAATGGCTTTATGAGCCTGCGGCTATTTTGGGTATAAAGTAGTTGTATAGATTTGAGAGAACGTTCTCAGACCTTAATTATCAAGCTTTTACTCTTATACAATGGTGATATAGATATTCTTATAGCCATTATAAAACAATTCGTATTAGCAAAGAACATACAATAGATGTCACAATAGGTACTGATCAATATCGTTTGTCACACAACGAGCTCTAAGCAAGCGCACTACAGGTTTTACGAGCACTTCCACGAAGTAGAGTGTAGGTAAAAAAAACTGAAAACTTGAAATTTTATTTTCTTCAAATGGGAATATCATGAAACGTCAAGATTTTAAGTTTGGGCAAACAAAAATTCTGTCCGTCGCACAGTACGTCGTACAATGCACAAAAGTAAAATAATTGACTCCTTTATTGGAATTTATACATTCAATGGGTGTGTTTGGAGATAGCTGATGGAACGTAAGCAAGTGCTGTGAATTGAAATACCTAATTCCTATAATGTATGTCAACACACTATAAATTTCTCGTTTTCTCCCGAATGAATTTCAGTACTTGGGTGACATTGATTGTTATTGATTGTTATTCGTTTTCACTAAATAATTACGGAATTATATTTAAAATGGCTGTTGTTAAGAAACTGGTATTTTGGATTTTTCGACGTTTTATTAACTTTTATATTTAAATAAAATAAATTTTAAAATTAACTTAAACATCAAAATACAAATCCATAAGTTGATATTTCTAAAGCGAAGATTGTGAGATAACTTCAACTGCTTTCAGTGCATTCTTTGATCCGGCAATACAGTGCCAAATAATGTTAACTACTTTTTACACTTTTTACTTTTTTTTACTATTACCATAAACATACGTTTTACGCACAAAAAATAATGAAAAAAGTACAGTTTTTTTTAATAGTTGTAGAAAAGTATTATGTTTTCATCTTAATCTGTTTATTCTACGGTATTAAATGCTACAACTTCATTTTCCTAAGATTTAAATGTATTTAAAGAGCCAGAAATTATCCCGATGGATAGACCAATTAGACACAGCTTTATTTAGAATTTGTATTTCAGTTCTCTTTATTATATATATTTTCTTCAATATGTCAAAATGTTTTCATCATTATAAACGACAATATAAGTCGGATTAATGTTTGTGATTTTGATCCAACTTACTTCAAAAAATTTATTGTAATTATGCTGTGCGCCGATAAGGAAAGAGAAGAAAATAACTTTGTTATAGCAAAATTAGATTTCTGATTGGAAGCTGGTGGGCAGAATATTGAATACATTTTTTACTAAACCGTTAACGAAGAAGGAATGTTGCTGGTCGCATAACATCAGCCAACCCTAATCATCCTTAATACAAAATCCAGACAGTAAACTTAATTTTCAAAACCACCAATGACGAATCTGTTGGATTCTACCAATCATACGCAAGCTTCGCCAATTTAACGTGTAATTTCCTACGCAATTTTCAATTCTCAGGATATCTTATTAAAAAGGGCGTAGCGTATAAGTAGCTTCTGGCGGTAAAACAGTTTACATTGGCTCAGCTCGTAAACATTTCCCTTGCATTTATCGAATTACTACGAAGTCCGTAAAATATTGAATATTGAGATGAAAATATTATTTTACAGAAACATACTATAGGTGTTCATACATTTTATTTCTTTGTGTCTCTACAAAGTAATGAAATTAAGTGGAAGGATAGGATTTTGCAAAGTGAGAGGTAAATAGGCGTTTATTTTCGATTTATTATAAATATTTAAAGAACAAGACATAGTATACTATGTTTGGTATCTTGGTATCTTTAAAATTGTTTCAGATAATTGCTATACATATTTTTTGTTGTAAATTTCTATTTTTACCTAAATATCCTAGTTTGTCAATGAAAATAGTTCTTAATTTAATTATTAAAGCATGGCAATTAACTATAAACAAAATTTATGATAAAGACTGTATATGATTGTATTCCTTAGAGCAATGGGAAGTACTTGAAACTATTTTAAAGATTATGCCATTTATGATTTTTTAAATATTGTAATGTGTTGCAACCCCTTCAATTAATTCAGATGTATTTGCACCTACTCGAGAAAGAACCTACCAGTAGTAGTTCTAGAGTGATGACATCTGGAATTATCTAGACAAGTGAGGTTAAGACTCCAAAGTGATAAACATTGTTATTTTTAGTCAGTAAAGTTCATTCAAGTTAATAATGAGTATTGTGAAGTATCCAGTAAATTATTTAATAAAGTGTGTTAGTGGACAATCTCTTGTTTTTTTGAACCCACGGAATTTGCAAGGGTGGTTTCCTAGGGGTGCAAACACGTTACAAATTGGTGTCAGAAGCGGAATTCTATGACAAGAGGAGCTCTGAAGTTGTGCTGAAGTGTTCGAGAAGTATTCTAACACAGAGGACTAATTTAATGGATATTGTTCGAGGGTTATTTTCGAACGGGAAAATAGTGTTAAGTGCATTTTTTTAAAGACATTGTAGAACATTTTATTAGGACATTAGTGTGATAATTAAATCCTTTAAACTGAGAAATGATAGAGACACTGAAAAAAACTCATTTGTGCTAGTGCGCGAAAATTACTAGAACTTTTCTATTTGGACATTAGTGGAGATTATTAAATTCTTTGAACTGGATAGTGATAAGACTGGATAAGATTTTTCGTGCTGTTTCGAGATTTTTCTGGAAAGTTCCATTACCGATATTGACGTGGCAGTTAAATTTATTTTATTTTAACATAATCGTATGCCCATTACAACAAGAAACATGCCTACGGAGAAACAAATGAAGGAACTACTTGCGGAATTTACGAAAATGATGGCACAGCAGCGCCAGGAGGAGGAAAAACGGCGTCAAGAAGAAAAAAACGAACAAGAAAAGCGACGTCAGGAAGAAAAAGAAGAAAAAGAAAAAAGACGCCAGGAAGACAAAGAAGAACAAGAAAAGCGACGTCAAGAAGAAAAAGAAGAGCAAGAAATAAGACGACAAGAAGAAAAGCCGAACTGAGAGAAATTATGGAAGACCTGAAGATAGGACAGTAAGAGGAGAAAGAAGAACAAGAAAAGCGACATCAAAAAGAAAAAAAAGAGCAAGAAATAAGACGCCAAGAAGAAAAAGCCGAACTGAGAAAAATGATGGAGGACTTGGAAATAAAACGTCAACAAGAGCAAGAAAGACGCCAGGAAGAATTAAGGAAAATTTTGAGCGATCAGATCCCAATACAACAGGACGCTATAATTTCCGCCAATGAAGAATAGAAGAGTGAAGTCAAAGAAGAGATAAACAAGGTAGAAGAAAAAGTAGATAAGGTAGAAGACAAAGTAGGTGTAGTTGAGACCGAAGTCAGTCAGATCAGAGAAAAGATGAGTGAGTTCGAAGGAGAAGTGGAGCGACTTAGACGACAGTTTAGAGATAGAGGAAGCCAGCAGGTGGTATCATCAGGCCAGCGACTTCTTTTTACGGCGAAAGCTCATGGACGACGTACAAGAGACAATTTGAGGCAGCTGCATCTGCGAATAACTGGGATAATGAGGGCTATGGCATTAGTTCTAGCGCTAAGGGGCCAAGCCTCAGAATTACTTCAGACTATCCCAGTGGAGAAACAGAGAGACTTCAAAGTTTTAGAAACTGCTCTGGACTTACGATACGGCGACCAACACCTTGCCCAAGTATACCAGGCTCAGCTAAAATCACGGACACAAAAATCTGGGGAAAGTTTACAGGAATTCGAAGCTGCCATAGAGAGACTGGCACACCTAGCGTATCCGAGTGCACCTAGAGAATTTCAGGAACAATTAGCCGTAGAGGCCTTTTTAGATGGTATAAGGGACGAAGAGATCAGGCGAGTTCTGAGGCTGACGAGACACTAAAGTAGTAGCGAAGCTTTGGTGCGTGCACTTGAAGTAGAAGCCGCTTACAAGGATACTCCAAGGTCGAGAGTGCGAGCTGTGACTCTCGAAGAATCGCTATCAGAAATGAACCAGCACCCTATGTTGACAGAGATGCAGAAAATGTTCACCAAATTATGTGATCAATTAGATGACCTCGGAAAACAGGAAAAACAACAAAATAAAGGAAAGCCTAGCGGAGGTATTAAATGTTACAACTGCGGCAAGGTACGACATATGAAACGAGACTGTCGACAGCAGAACTCGGAGAGTCGAGTAAATGCTGTGAATCTTGAAGCGAAGCAGGAAAACAGTACCAGGGGGGCTGTGCTGACTAGGGAATGCAGTGCCCCCAGAGAAATAAAGACTTCCCAGCTTCGAAGAATTGCAAGCAGTCTGTTGTTGCAAGGATATGTGAACGGAAGAGAATGTTTGTTTACCATCGACACGGGAACTACGTCATCAATAGTACGGCCAGGATTTATATCGGGTATGAAGATTACCAAAAGAGAGGCAAAATGAAGTGATCGTCCGGACAGCTACGGGAGACAAAGCTACGGTTCATGGAGAAGTAGACCTGGGTTTGCAGATTGGGCATTTAAGGTTCGACCACAGGGTCATCGTGGCTGACATCACGGATGACTTCATTTTGGGACTAGACATCATGGAACAGTATGGATTTATTGTTGACGTAGGAAAGCGAGTCTTAAGGATTGGGAACGAACAAATTATTCTGTCAAAAGTGAACGACCAATGCCAGAAAACAAGGCTATTGACAACGCAGGCAGTCAAGACCCTGCACTATCCAGAAAACCAGACAAAGAAGATTGCCGAACATTGTTGAAGTCAACACTGTCGATCAAGGTCGATCTTCCAGACAGTTGGTCAAAGAAAACTTTGAGGCAAGAGCAATTGCGCGATGTAGAAATCGGACCTATGTTGAGAGCAAAAGAAGAGGGAACGCGTCCAGCATGGAAGGATGTTTCCAACAAAGAAGTGGGGCTGAAGGCTTTATGGTCACAATGGGATTCACTTACGGTCGTAGACGGGCTTTTGAGGAGAGCATGGGAAAATCCAAATGGGAAGCAGGTTGCCATGCGTCTAGTGATTCCCAGGTGTCGTGTACCAGAAGTACTCCAGAAAGCGCATAATGAAACGTCCAGCAGATACTTCGGCACAAACAAGACATTGAGTAGAGCACGGGAACGGTTCTATTGGGTTAATACTCGCCAGAATGTGGAGGCCTGGTGTCGCAAGTGTAAGAACTGTGCTGCCAATAGGGAACCATTTTCCACGAGCAACTACAGAAATGAAAATCGAGAACAGCCGAAGAATGACCGAGAGCAGATGACCAAAGCTAGTAACCGATTGAAGGCTCGTTATGATCAGAATGCCAGTACAGGGGGATTCAAGGTGGGAGACCTGGTTTGGCTGTACAACCCACAGCGGAAGGAATGGAGACCCCCGAAACTTCAACCTCCTTGGGATGGACCGAATCCTGTTATTACCCGAATTAATGATGTCGTTTATCAGAATCAACGAAGCAAAAAGTCCAAGATGAAGATCGTACATTTGGATAGACTGGCAAAATTCACCGATTCACAATCTCTTGTTATAATTTTTGGAACCCACGGAATTTGCAAGGGTGGTTTCCTAGGGGTGGAAACACGTTAAAATATTTATAACAAACCGAAAATAAACGCATATTTCCCTATCACCCTGCAAAATCCTATCTTTAATAATACAGGGAAATTAACCAACAAAAGGAGGAAACCTGAAAAAAATTAATAAAAATCTGAATTTTTGCACAGACGTTCTTTGAGGTGTCCCAAACCCAAATCCACAAAAATCACAAAAATCCCAACATGGCCACTCAAGATATTTTGTCTCAATCGGAGGACATGCTGTATATTATTGTTTTCAATATTATTTTTCCCTTAATTAAAATACCTAAATTTTCATAGTCTGAATCTGAAATGTAAATATCCTAAGTAATTTGAAATGGTGATTTTTTCACGATTGCAGTACTTCTCTTCGGTAAGTGAGGAATATAAAGAATTTGTAAAATTATTGGCAAAAATCTCTCGTCTCTATTTGACAACTTCCATTCATTCTTAGTCCTTTCAGTGACAATTTCGTATATTTTTTTTGTACCAAAATTGAATCAGATTCCAGATGTTATTTTCCTGTCGTTTTATTCCTTTAAAGAATCCAACCTGTATATTTTTTATTAAGAGTTGTCAGGTTTCTTTCTTGGAAATAACGTGAACTACCTGTCAAATATTATTTTTATCCATCAGACAGACAGACTAAGTATTAACGGAATTTTCGTATTTGCATACTCTGAAACACGATGATATGGAGACATTTCGGAAAGTTATTTTTTCACGATTATAATTAGTTACAAATAATATTTTCCGAACCCTAGTCAAAACTTCCTTCGTCTCCATATACCCTAAATAAATAATTAGAAAATGATTGACTAATGCATTACAATGCAATTCAACATGACCAACGTATGCACCATATAATGATAACAAATTTTTATATTCAGTTAAATTATTAATAGGCTGTGTATAAGGTCGCAAACAACAAAACACTTTCATAATATTAAAAAAGAAATATATTAACAAACAAACAATTGCCGTCACCTAAAATGGGAATACCATATTAGTCGGAGAGCAGCCAATCTGTAGGAAGCATTTTAAAAGTAGTCTATACAACTCGCGAACACCCACCTAAAAAACAGATGATATTATGTAAAATGACCTGGATTTGATTTTTGAGTTCGCCCATTAATTTGAGATTGCCAAATCGGTCAATTCGCAAATTTTTTGAAAAATTTTAAAATTATGTGTTAATTTTTGTTTTGCACATAACACATCATATCTTTTTTATTTTAATTCCGATTTTGACCAATATTTTACACATTATCCCTTCCAATATTCTTGGACAGGCTGACGGCAAAGAATATAGTGTAACTAATAATATAGTGCCTAAAAAAAATATAATTACCCTCTATTGTCGCGGTTTTTTAAAATTTGCGTTGAAAAATACCCGATCGAGGTAACTTTTTTATTTTTAAAGAGAGAGTTATAGTATAAACGAGAAAAATGTTCCATATACTTTAAACAAACTTTTTTATAAAGAGATTTTTTGGAAATTCGGCTCATGTAACGAGATGACGCTGTTGGAAGCGGCCGCGCAACTCGTCCGCATTAATTTAAAGCATAACTTCTGTTAACGTCGCCCATCTGTGGTGTCGTTTAAGCGATCAAGTGAGTCTACGGATTATTTAGTTTCTATTTGCAATTAAATGTTATACAATTATGTAGATAATCTCGAAACATACACATTAAAAAATATATTTTCATTAATTATAACAGCAAGTGGGTACTAAAGATTACATTTTCCTTCGCATAAACAAGTTATGTTACATTGCGCGTTTGCTTTGCTACACTTGCAGCTTGTAGTACAGTTATATAATTTACATTTACAAAATGGAGTTAACTTAATAAAATTGTGTTTTGGGCTTTTTGAAATCATCTTTGGAAATAAGATTTCCTCCTTTAGGTACCATCCAAAATCTAAAACATTTGGAATTCTGGGCTTAATTTGGTAGGCTGTCTTGTAAATAGCACATTGCAGAAATGCCCTTTTTACTTGTATTCTCTGTACTAGGATTTACAATATCTGATTTTCTTTTATAAGCAGTTCGGGTATACGATCTTCTACATTGTGCATGGTAAACTGGATTTAGTGATAAAAATAAATTTTTCTGTTCTAAATATTGTTTTAGAGCCACAGAAATGTCATCGGATTTTGCATTTGATCGGTACATTTCTAAAGCCATAAATATCGCTCGCAGACAAAAAATTTTCATACCATTGTGTTAGTGAACGAATTCTGAACAACTTTCAAAATGTCCGTCTGTCTGTCCGTCCGTCACGTTTATTGTAAGCACGATAACTGAAGAAAGAAAATTCCGATTGTACTGAAATTTGGACAGTAAA
The DNA here is from genome assembly GCA_936432065.2 of Rutpela maculata. Lineage (NCBI taxonomy): Eukaryota > Metazoa > Arthropoda > Insecta > Coleoptera > Cerambycidae > Rutpela > Rutpela maculata. Next base: position 34,930,896 of record OW386285.2, on the reverse strand, counting down.
TTAGTGTTAGCTAGAAGAAGAACCCTATTTGAACAAAATCGATCGATAAATAAAAATGTTATTACTTAATGATTTAAATTTGATAAATTAACTCCTATATAAAAAAGTCTATTTGACATTTTGTCACTTTGACAGCGATAAAAAAGGTGCATCGTTTCTTATCACGATAAAAATGCCTGTTCTTCAAAAGCAGAGTATATCTAGTAGTCGCACGTCATTTTAAAATCTGTACTGTCGGCTATAATTTTTAAGTCTTGTGGAAATTATACTGTACGATATGAGTCGTTTTGAGAAAATTATAATTATTTTTAATTGTTATTCGTTCACATATTCTGTCGTTAATTTATCTTGCCAAAAATCACTCGAGCTTTTCTTTTATGGATAAATTTCTTTTTAACTCAATATTTTGTCAATCAGTGATTTTGCTCGAAAAACTGACATTTGACAAAATCGCTCGATCTTCGGTCTCGCGATTTTTTCATGTCAGTTTTTCTCATAAAATCACTGATTGGCAAAATTATTTCGTTACAAAGAGAAATTTATCCGATAAAAAAAAGCTCTTGCTTTTTTTTAATTTTTATGTTTTTGTAATTGAATAGAAATCTGGTGAAATATTTCATTTTACTATTTCTAATTATTTATATATTTTACAAATATATATTTCATAATGTAATATACAACCGTGAAAATATGATTAAATAGCTCGTGTCTTATAATGTAAAAATTTACATTCTTCTACGTGTAAGGTGGTGGTGTAGTTCTTTTGACTCGTAATCGAAACCCAAATGGGGTTTGGTATAGTTTTTTTACCAAGTCTTTTACCAACTAAGATCGTACTATAAAATTAAAAATGTCTAAAAGTAACATTATTTACAAAAAACTGCGAAAAGTATCCTATTGAATGTATAACAATTATATAAAAATCCAGTTGACAGGCGAAGAGTACGTTTTTAGCTTCTATCCGAGTAATTATAATTTATTATGCCAAACTATGTGTTTATAACGCACTAAATATAAGGACTGAGACAAAAAGCACTTTCAACTTAACATAAATGGATACTGGAAAATAATAATCACCCGGCACGTGTCTGCGTTTAGCTCTAGATGCGATTGCGGCCGATTCATAGTAGCGCGCATTCGTTCGGACGCTGAAACAATCAATGAATATTTCGATAAGGGAGCAAAATTTCAAAAAAAACTTCTTATAAAAGATTTTATTTAGTTCAGTCGGAACATTTTCTTCGGTTGTAGTAGGCACCTAACTTTAAAAATAAAAAAGATACCTCGATCGGACATTTTACTCTGCAAATTTTAAAGATTTTGCGTCAAAGAAAAGTTGTTATTTTTTTTTGCCAACTAATTATTTTTTAGGTAAAGTTTTTTACTATCAACATATCAAAGAATAGTTAGAGAATATTATGTAAAAAAATTTAAAAATTCTGAAGTAAAATAAAAAATATATGACGTGTTATATGAAAAACAAAAAATAACACATAATTTTTATTTTTTTTAGAAAATTGCCAATTTGGTCATTTTGGCAATCTCAAATCAATGGGCGAATTGAAGTTTAGCGGGTTATTTTACATCAGATTACCTATTTTTTAGGTGGGTGTTCGCGAGTTGTATAGAGGGTGTCGAATTCAGAGGGTCTGGTCTTCCACTATATTATTCCATAATGAAAACTCTGACTGATTTACTCATCGGTCAACTGCGGCCTCTACACGCGCAGTTTGGTGTAGTAGGGGCCATCGCATCGGTTATAGGAACTGAGGTTAATTTATTTATTTCAACTTCTATTTTGTTTTTATGCATGAAAATAACAATGTAAGAATATAAAAATTAGTGATGACACATCTGTGGATAAAGCTTTATTTTAAAAAAAGAATCATCAAATTCGGTCCAGTGGGCGCAGCTGGCGAAGCCAGAAAAGAAAACGGTTTGTGTTTTAAATACCTAGATAATAAGTCGGTTGACATTTCGAATAATTTATCTATATCACGTATTTAACATTTGAATTCCAGCAGACTTTTATATTCAAGCTATTGAGAACTTTTAATTGCATAAAGTATTAAAAAACGAAAATGTTTAATCGTAATTTTCTTTAATTATTGCTTGAGATGTCTTTCAACCGTTTTTAATGACTCTATTAAACATTTTACGCTATCTTAAGAAGCGCGAAAGTTGTCTTAAAACAAGAAGTTCATTTATGCGGTACTAAATTCCCTCAAGTAATAATAAACTACTTATAAAGCTTACATTTTCTATAAGTAAACTTCCTCTGATAAATATAGCTATTTTACCATGAAAATTATATCCTAAAACAAAGTTGGCGAAGTTGAGCCCTTAGCTGCAATCATGTTTTTAATTCAGTTTGACAAAGCGAATCTCTGTAACTAAATTATCCCAATCATTGTTTTGTGATAATGAAGTTATCCCACTCATTATAATCAGGAAATTATTGCCTGTGAGGCTGACAGCTTCAATAAAGCAGACGGTGAAATACGACTGCGCTGAAAATAAAAATTAGAGCTACATTATCAGTAATTAGTCGAAATCGCTTATTTTGCAGAGATGTACGGTATGGACCCCGAGTGTTTCTTATGGAAAAGCGGTCTCTGTCTAATTGCAGCATTCTGAGGTATATTGGAGTTTTTACGATTCTGGTGTGTGCGCGCTATGCATATATAGGGTGGCCCACTGAATACAGTTACCAGAATTTATATCATTTTGATTCAATTTTAAACCAAACTTTAACAGGTCGAATTAATTGTCAAGGGAGACACTTGAATTCAATTTTACCTCGAAAAGTTTAAATGTTTAGAGTGACATCTAATTTTAAAAGCTGTTGAGTACTCTACAACGGCATTTTACTTCATATCAGAAGTTCACATATATGTTTATGAAGACTAGTCCAAGTATTTTTTTAAGCTAGTACGTAAGGACTCGAACTCTCAGAAATTCTATCAAATTAAACCTTGTTGATAGTATGCTTACAATCAACAGCGTTCGAATTTGAGAGCCCAATACACAATTTTGCATTAAACATAAATTACACATCCCCACAAAAAAAAGTAGTGTGCCCTTGTGTATTTGACCCGCTGAATCCGAATCCGAAATCAGAATTTTCAGATTGGCTCGTTTTTCATTCGTAACCCCAAAAAACACCCCTAAAACAAGAAAAAAATAGTGGGCTGTCCGGCGAATCAGACCAATGTATTCTTATGTATTTTGACCCGCTGAATCCGAATAAGAAGTCAGAATTTTCAGATTGGCTCGCTTTTCATCCCTAATCACAAGAAACACTCTTAACACACAAAAAAGTGGCCTCTCTGGCTGATCAGACCAATGTATTCTTATGTATTTTGATCAGCTGAATCCGAATCAGAAATTAAAATTTTCAGATTGGCTCGTTTTCCATCCCTAATCACAAAAAACACCACTAACATGTTACAGTCTATTTTCACACTAAGTAATTGCTGGAATTTTAGGCGCTAATTTCGTATTTTCTCTAACTTTATTGTGTATTCGAGCATAGGTTTTCCTAAGATATATCATATGCAACTAGATTTCCTTTGGATCCCAAAACGAGTATAATTGGTTGCCTAATACCGCTACCTAATGTTTTATTTCGGCCATTAAATGCGCTGTTGGTACAGGAAGTAGCTGGATGAGTGCGTTCGGATACTCTTTAAGAAAGCTCGTTGCAAAACGCCTTGGTAAAGCTTCCACAATGGCCGGTAATGTAATTAAACTTTCTTTTGTTGTGCAGACTTATGAGAGGACGGCCTTCGAAGTATATTACATTATTTGTGGATGAAAATGAAGTTAGGTAAATCTATTCAGAGTTTGGGATACACCGTGAAGTGGAAATTCTGAACGTACCGTCGGAAGTTACAAGAATTTGACAATTTGATAGGGGGACATCTATTTAGTCACTTTCTTTTTGACTGGCTTGAAAATTGAGTCGTGCGAGTACACGATATTGTAAGTTTACTCCATTTATGGGATTTAGTATTTAGCACGACAACATTAGTCGTATTTCCATTTTGGGTATTTGAGTATCGTTTTTTGGGGAGATACAACTACGGATTTCCGGATTAAATCAATTTTCTGAAGCACGTGGCGTCTTTCTAATGCAAGATTTCGGAATGTCATTCAACAGCAAAGGACCTCTTTCAGCCCACATAATATACCAGTTACGTCTCTGAAACCCACTTAAGGTTGAAATAAATACATGGATCTGTTATTTTACATTTTACTTTTGACTGCTATTTTACACTCTACTTGAACTTTTATGTCACCTTCTACATTTTACGAGCAACTTCAGACTCTGGTTTCGACTTCTAGTCCAGATTTTGGTGTCTAGCTTTTGGATTATTGCCTGCCATCTTGTGCTTGTACGGTACTGGGGATCTCGTCACGCTACATTAGACTCCACGTAGATTGTCTACAACCTGTGGTTGCTATCACATCGAATTACGCTACCCTGGTAGGACGGGAAAAGGTATTCAGACACTGCTAAAGGTAAGCGGAATCATATTATCTTACGTGGGATGCGGTACATCAACACAACGTCCACCAGACAGTAAAATAATTAGGGGTTACTTACCCGAGTCAAGAGAACGAAGAGGACCGTTCGTCCTATTTTGTATACATCTAGTTCACAGTAGTAAATGTACTACCGTTTGTCATAACTTACATATGAGTCTCAGTAAATTTCAGTAATATTAGTCATACTTTGCACATAACTAATTCTATAATTTTCAGTAATATTTGTAATATTTTGCTCATAAAGATCTTCAATAATATTTAGCATATTTTGTGTACCGTTACTCCAATACAGTTTTGCCTTTACAAATAGATTTCAATAGTTTTAAGCAATTTATGTGTTACCGTACCTTGGGTCACATATAGTTATTTTTTGTTCACTCTTACCTTTACGCATACCTGTCATACCTTTATGCATATTTATAAGGATTGATTAGTTTGTAAAATATTTTGTGCATGTTAGGTTAAACGTGTGGGCCACACTTATTAGTACACTTTTTGAGATTAATATTGTGATACTACGTACCGAGCGATCATTATTAAATGTTTGATTAGAAAGACGTTGTCTTTTATATTTTTATATTTGACCAATTTTTTTTTGCGTTAGTATACTTTCGTTATTATACTTTTCGCTCCACTGCGTGGCTGTGGAAGTAAAATTCGTCAAAGCGGCAGTAACTCACTATTTTAGACTCCTTTGCAAGTATTTAAAAAAAGTTGATAGCTCAAAAGTTGAATCTCCGAGCGATTTTTGACCATTTTGCCATACTGTGTGCCGCCATAATTTGGAAAAGTGAAAGTTGGCTACTGAGTAAGTTTATATACAATTTAGTCAATAGGCCTTAAATATGGTGTATTGCTATCAATTTTATTCAACATTCAATTAAAAGTTTGTTTCGTGCAATCGCCACTATGAGTTGAAATATTATTCTCTGAAAAAGCATAAAAATAATTTTTGTGTTTCTTCTTGGGATCCTGTGCCGTGTATTTTCTTCTAAACAATGTCCGTGAAATCTACTTGTGGCATTTTCTTAATCTTTCTGTGTTTCTCATTTTTATCCTCTGCCGCATGTATTTTGACGGACATTGTTTAGTAGAAAATATATGTGGCAGGAAATCCCAACAAGAAACAGAAAAATTAAGAATATGCCACAACATTTCTTTATTTATTCTATCAAAGCCACAAAACATTACTATTGACCTTGAATTTGCTGTAGTTTCAATAAACTAATACACGATTACTTTGAAATGATTCAATTCCCTTATGTAGGTGATATTTTCTTTAATGAATTATTTAATGTAAAATATGTGTGTTAAATTTTAGAAGCGCACCATGATCAGCTAATAGGTTTGTTTCTACAAGAAATCACAATCTAGTCAGAGCCAATAAGCTCTGTCTAACGTGGTTAGCTGACCAATCACAAACTGTTTTCAACCAATCGTATTAACTCTGACTAGTCCGTGATTGTTGTAGAAACAAACCTAATATAACGTATATTTATGTGGTAGACCTTGTGCTTTCAGATATAAGTATGAAATAGTCTAAAATTTACAATAAAAGACATTCATTCTGTAAAAGGTGACATTTTCATAGGTTCATATAACGAGAATATTGTACAAATACATAAGGCTGACACAAAGTTTATTTAAAAATTTAAACAACCTTCATGTATTTTTTGAAGCAAAAGAGTTTGATGTAGGGTACGAGAGACCATTTTAAATAAAACCTGTGACATGCAGATCCGGATGAAGTAGATGTAAATAAGAAGAGATGACTCGAAATAGAGCTTTGTAGACAAGTTTCAGTAGACGGGGAATATTTTATCAGGAGGATATCCTTATTCCTATATGTAATTCCTTCTGTTCAGGGTATTTCGCTATGATATTTAAATATCTCAAATGTATTTACTTGTTCAATGCGGTCCAATATATTCTTTATTATACGGCGTGGAAGCTACTTGTCAAAATAAAGTAGCCAATTTTTTAAATGTAATGAGTTTCGAGTTTCTGTTGCATTTTTTTTTGTATATAAAGGGTGTTCGTTAATAATTGGTCATACGCTAACTGAAAAATCCTTAGCCCAAAATATGAAGATTTTACCAAAAACACTTAAAACACTTGCACAGATAAAATGTGCCTCCTTACTGTGATACAGGGTAGGATGCTGAAGTTAAAAATTAAAAAAGTATTTTCACATATTATTTTAAAATTTCTTGATATTTCTTTACCATATTTGGTAGAAAGTGTTAGTGGTCCAGGACGCATAATATCAGCGAAAGAACTGGTGCCTCACTATTGCCAGTCCACGGTACGGGGGGTGAAGGAGTCCCCCCCCCCCTTAATTTGTACGCCACTGGCCACTGGTTTTCTTATATTTTTCAATAATTTTTACGCAAAAAAGGTACTCTTAATACATTACTTTAGAGTGCCTATTTTTCGAGATATTTGAATTCGAAAAATTTTGAAAATAAAACAATACGTTTTGCAGGTAGTAATAATTTATTTTAATAAATGTTCAAATTGAGCTCCATTGACTTCGATACATTTTTTTAATCTTGTGCTAAAATATCTCCTTACTTTAAAAAATATGTTGGGCTGGTTTCTGATAAAATTGGCAGCATTCTGTACTTGTTGCAATAATTCCTGAAGACTGTTGACCTCTTGCGCATTAACTAATCTTCATATGTCCACAAAAGTAGAAGTCTAACGGGTTTAAATCTGGGCTACGAGGTGGCCATTGAAATTCGCTTCCTCGGCCAAACCATCGATGGGAAATTGTTATCTCTATTACTCTCACAGGCTTTCCAGCAAGCTCAATGTAACAGGTTTACGTTATTAATAACATAAACGTTCTATCATGCGTCATAAACAAACTTCAATACAATGTTCTCTTTAAACATTCAACAATACATTTTATAGTATCGATAGTTCTGATAAGTACATCGAAAAAATATACATAAATTAATATTTCATTAATTTGGTGAATCTAACTTTGATTTAGTTCCTGAACTTTTGATAATATGCTATAAGTTACCTAATTTATTCCATAACTAATTCGAGAAAGATCTATTATTAGCTCTGTTATTAGAAAATATCAAGTAGAACACAAAATATAAAAAATTAAAACTCAACCTCTGTTAACCTATTAGTAGTTCTGCTTTTATTTTATATAAAATATTTACTCTGCTTTAATAGAGACTAAGTCATTTAAATACCTTGTTTTCATTGTAACTCTGCCTGTGGCTATTTACTAATATGAATATGAACGTTGTTGTATAAAATATAGTAGTAGCCGCCTGATATAAAGTTATTTTATGGTAATATTAAGTTGAACTCAGTAACAAAATAAACACATATTTTCATGACAAGACCACAACATATTTATTTTGTCTACTATTATCTAAATAATATCTAAAACATTCAGATATGCGTACATTATTGTATAGTCCCTTTAGCAGAAAAACTATAAGTCGAGAATTTATTAGCTCCGAAACATTATGTTTTTGTGGCTGTTCATCATATTATATTTTTCTTATCCTTCGCATTGGCACGGAACTACAAAAATGCTGCCAATTCGGGGTTTCGTAGCTTCCTTCATGAATATAAAATTTTCAAGTATGTATCATATTTTCATGTTAGCATCCTGGTAGATATTCCAACTTTTACATATGTGTTATTGTCGATTATGAGCTCAAAAATATTGAATTATTATTTATTTAACCACGTGAAATAATGACAAATTGTAGGTTTATTTCAAAATGTTGGTCATCATAAAGTTGAATCTTTATAATTTTTTTTCTTTCGATAATATGGACTGTAATACTTTGTTTGCTTGTTTGTAGAAAAACGGATAATTATAATGTTTTTGATTTTTATTCAACTTATGTCATTTTTGTATCTGACACTACATTATATTATATCTTGATTATATTGATATTCAATGAAAAATAGGCACAGAATATAAACTATAAACATTTTACAAATATAAAAGGTGAATGAAAGTCTTAACATAATCGACCTCTTGAAAGTTAACTATCTATCGAATAAAAATAGTAGTTGATTTGAATTTGAAGTGAAATTGAAACTTAAACCTACTATATGGGAAGAGCATACAATTTATGCACAGTACTGTATCATTACCACTATCACTATATTGTCTAAACCAGGATACAGCTCCACAACTCGTCCAGTCAACCATTTTGACGATGGTAAATTTTCTTCTTGGATTAAGACGAGAGAGCCTTCCTTTAACAAGCTGGGATAATTTCTCTTCCATTTATTTCTAATCTGAAGTTCCGAAATGTATTCTTTGCTTCATCTTACCCGAAAATGTTGAAGCAATGCTTGCAAACGTTGAAAATTAGACAATATGTTTTCGGGAATCTGCAGAACACTTGGATCTGATATTGAATCAGAGCCACATCCGATTAAAAAATATGATGGAGATGGATCAGCAGGATCGATGGATAAAGGACATATAGGACGTGAATTTAGAACCGATTCAATCTGCGTTAATACTGTGTAGAATTCTTCATATGTTAGTAATGCGTGGCGAATGGAGTGGCTGAGATACAAGAATTGACCAATACTGAAGATTGGAGACATGTTAGAACTGAGAGAACCCGGCTGATTTAATTCCGTGTGAACAGATTAGGTTATCTCTCTGTAGTTGAATTACAAGAATCACTAAAAAATCTGATTAAAATCGCACAACATGAGATATTTTATAATGACCTTGATTCTTTATTAAAATCTGGTACTGTTAGTTCTAAATCTAATTTACTATCACTAAATCCATTTATTGATTTTTTTTTTTTTAACCATTTAACGTCAGCCTATTTCCGCTACCAGGGCCTATCACCGACGCCAGAAGACGAGCTACCCCCAACCTGGAAATTTTGCCGAACCTCTTCCCTTAAGAAGAGTAGGGATCTTTTACTTGCCTAACATTTAATAGACAAGGGACCGCCTGCTTTACATCCCCTCCGAAGGATGGTATATCCACTACGTAATCCTCGTCTGAAATTACGTAACTTCCGAGTATACACTGATATACAAGCCTCTAGAAGGTGGGACGAGAACGCTGTATTTCCCAAGATGGGAGCCCATCCAAGTACTAACCGCGCTCGACGTTGCTTCAACGGAATATCGACTGATATTCAAAATCAAATCAAATCAAAGATATTTATTAAAGTTTAGAGACATGAATGCGCCTCAGCTGGGTCCAGTCTAGAGCCGATCACCCCACCGCGGCGTGCAACGTCGCGGTAAGTAGGTGATCGGGTGGAGGGGTTTAGCTTCGGCTGTAACAACAGATGCAATTGGGGCGTCAGGGCTCCTGTTTAACATATATAAAAAACTTAAACCTAACAATTTCGTTGAACAATAATCCGGGAAGATATTAAAATACTTAGAAATAGCTAGAAATACGAATAAACAATTGCATTTTTAACACACGCGCACTGTCGCACGCGCGCACTAAATTTACGAAGAAAATCTTGTTGTCCATACGGGAAAAACTTAGTGAAAAAACCCGTTCGAGAGTCACGGATTTATCCAGTGGTCTACCTGCCTCTGGAAGGATGGGGTGAGGGGAGATTATGATTTTAAAAGTTGGGATTTACTAGCAGTTATTGGTCTAAAGGGAATTTGGAAGAAGATATATATATATATATATATATATATATATATATATATATATATATATATAGATATATTCACATTGAAGTCGCCTCTACGCTCGCCCCCATTTAGTAGGCGGGCGATTGCAAAATTCTGATTTTATTTATGGTAAAAAGCATGCTATAGTTTTTCCACCACATCATAATTTAACTGTCTTAATCTCACAATATAAACATGAAAGAAATTTACATTGTCATCCTCAAGCTGTGTTAGCGTCCTTAAGACAAGTTTATTGGCCTATTACTAGGAGAAATGAGGCTAGAAACATTGTACACGTTTGGGTAATTTGTTTTAAAGCAACATCAAAAAATACTGACCATTTGTTAGGGTCTTTACCGAAATCACGCATATCTGTTTCGTATAATTTTGAGAATACTGCGTTAGAAAGTAGGAGAGTAGGTTCATATTAAATAAAAAAGTGTGTAATTTGTGACTTACATAATACCTATATAATATTTTCTAATTTTCTTCTGCGAACGCAACTCTGTTAAACTCAAATGGGTGCCTGGCCACAGTGCAGAGGGCAACGAAGAAGCAGATCGTCTGGTGGGAGAGGGAGCGAAAACTCCCTTTCTTGGCCTTCGATCTACCAAGGAGTCTGATTCATTCAGAGCTGCTAGATTGGGCTACGGCACAGTTCAACAACTATTAGGCTGAACTCCCCGGAACGAGGCAGTCAAGGCTCCATCTAAAGGGGCCTTCAACTGCTTCTACCGTAAACTGGTTGTTTGGCTAGATAAAGAAAAATGAAACGGTTGGTAGGCCTAATGACAGGACACTGTCCTCTGGATGAGCACCTACACACAGTGAGGTTGAGAGATAATCCTATTTCTCGGATGGGTATTAGTGGAGGATGAAACCATCACTTATATTCTATGCAGTTGCGCGATATTAGGACCGTCAAGGTATAGGCATCTCAAGAGGCAAGTTCTGCAGTCAGAAAAGCTATGGGATCTGGAACAGGACTGTCCTTCGTGGAGAACACTGGTCTTTTCTAGGGGATTATATATGTCGCGAATGCACAATGGGCCGACAAGCCTGAGTGCTGTATTAATAATAATATTAAAAGATGATAAAGTCCTTGTTCCAAATAGCCCGATTTGTCAATTAGTGGGTTACGTTGAACCATATGACATTAATTCGGTATAAATTCAACACATATTTAATAATTTGTTTCATCTCCAGATGGTGTCAGAATGGTTGACGAAACGCGCGGGTAATATTCGAGAATTTGTAGACGCCATTTCATCCCCGTGAATTATCTATGACTTATTGACTTAAAAATTGTGGATTCCGCAGTACAATTATGAATTTCGAGGTATACACCGCTTGACTTTTTTAACCTGAAACTTTCAAATATCTCGAATAATAAGCACTTTCCGAAAAAAATGTCCATAATCAAAATTTAATCATTCCGCAGAGGAAATACATTAGTACTAAAATTACCCCCCTCCGTCTAGATCGGGAAATCTTAAATATGAACCCCTATTTTTTATCATAGATTCTACGGCTAAAAATACGTAGGATTTGTATGAAACATTTTTTTCGATTCATGATAGATGGCGCTGTAATCGACGAAATTCAATTTTTTTCGATTTCTCCTACTGAGATACGATTCTGCAGTACGTTTGCATTAAAAAAATACCACATTTTCATTGTAAATAAACAAAATTCGTCGTCAAAATTTAGCAAATTGCGAATAACTGGGAAATTTTTATCTGTAGAAATGTAAATCGGTGGTAAATAAACTACTTTTAGCGTAACCCAGGAACATCGATGTGGACGTAGTAGTTTTCTGTTCCTTTCAGGTTGCTTGATTAACGTGAGTCCCCTCACCTCTTACCTATCACGGTGTTTGATTTATGTGAGTCCCTTCGCCTCTCATTTATCAGAGTGCTTGATTTACATGAGTCCCTTCAAATCATCATCTTTCAATTAAAGTAAGTGCTCAAAATGGTGGCCCTCGACTTCAATGCACTTATTAAACTGCATTTGAAATAATTTTACACAACTGATAATTGTGTCTGCTTGAATTTCAGCACAAGCATTTCTGATTCTCACGTGTTGCTTTACCGATCCAGCGACCATTGAAATCACGATCAAGTACTTCACGTGCTACCACCGAATAGTGTGCTGGACAACCATCATGTTGCAACGTTGAAACCACATGTTCTGTCACACTTTTAAGCTCAAGCCTTCAAGTAATGTTGTCAGTTCATTTTCCAAAATGCCTCGGTACATTTGACCATTCAAGTTGCTTTCAATAATGTGGGGGCCGATGAGTTGTTGTCAATTATTCCACACCACATGTTGACGGTCCAAGGACGCTGATATTCAACTTGGCGAAGCCTGTGCGGGATTTTCAACACTCCAGTAATGCATGTTGTGTCGATTAACCGTTCCGTGGTTTGTAAAAGACAACTCGTCGGAGAACAATACGTAACGAAAAAAATCGGGGTTTTATTGTGTTTGTTCAGGTGCCCACTGACAACAAGCTACCCGATTTTGGAAATCAACGCCATGAAGATCTTCGTGTAAAGACACATGATACAGATGATATTTGTAACGTTTTAAAATTGTCCAAACACTTGAAACACCCCATACCCCAATCATATATTTATCTCTCTCTTTTGAGTGAGACAGAAAAATATACAAAGTTGGCCATTTATGTGATCGTCTAGATTTTTAAAGTTAGAACCCAAATTTACGTTGTGATTTTATTTTTGTTTAACCATAGATTCTTTTTATAAAGTTTGATATTACTTGTTTCTATTTACTGATCAAATTAATTTTGACATCACTCATTTATTAGATGATTTTACTTTGGTACCTTTTAATTTGACTGTACTTTATTTAATACTGATTTCACTGTAATTACAAATTGCGTTTGTAATTGATTTATTTTGTCTAAAGAATTATATTCTTATTTAAAATCTCACTTATTCCTGAAAAGTAGAATATTGAAGGAAAACACAGAAAACGTTTTAATACGTTTATTTTAGACAATTGTCATATTCATTTGTTTCAATTACATAATTGTTGGGGCAATTGCCACAGTTTACGTAAAAAGAAGGAAAGCATTCGTTGGGACAATTGTCACATTAATCCGTAGAATAATCAGGTCAGCTATGCAAACAATAAAATAAATTGTTTACAATGACAATAGTCATTTTCCTGAAGTATTTATAATGGTCGTTTGCATACGTAAAATTTGACACAGCTCGGGAAATTTCCCAGTCATGATATGATGGTAAAAAGGCAATCAACAAAATCTTATCAAATTGCCACGACAACTGCCGTTTCGAAGCGTAGTGTTGTTGTTGTTGTTGTGGCTAGTTACAATTGCACTTGGCCGAGACCAATTGGTCCCATTTCGTTGTATCGTTGTTATTTGTATATAGATGAAGTGACAACCAACAAAATCTTGTGCTTGCCTTTCGAAAATCTTCAAAATTACAACTGATAAAAAAAAGAGCTGTGTTCAAATCTTATCATATGTAAATGATAATTTGGTGAGGTAAAAATACAGAGATGGCAATTAAGAATCCTTAAATGCAAAGGCTGAAGACTAATAATTGCAAAATCTGTAATAGACCATTCGCGACTGTACTAAATATTATTTACATAGCTGAGCGGAGTATTAAAAACAACAATAGTCGTAATAACATTTTAGAAACCCAAAGTAAACTTTCCATTAATTAAACTACTAAAACAGTTGCAAATCACAATCGCGAATTAATTAATTTGAATACTGAAAATGCATACTTTTAAATAAATAAACTATTATCAAAGTACCACAATGAAAACGCAAATTACTTTTGAGTTGACTTCGCAGATTATAGAGTCGTAAATTTTAATGAGGAGAAGAAATAGCGATTAACGTTGTCATTAGGTTAAATTTAGTAAATTTAGAAAAATAAAAATTCGAGTTTAATTTCATATTAAATTAATGAGCAGATCAGAACTGACAACGCGTCGCATATGATTAAATGATTTTTTTATACTTATTGTTTGATATACTGTGAGGTCTCCAGTTAAATCTCCCCCAGCTCCCATAGTAGCGTCGGCGTCGTGTGCGTCGCCCATCTTAAGAGCTGACTTGAAAGTACACAGTGTTAGCAAAGTTAACTAACATTTGCCTTCTCCCGTAGGACGGGCGAGTGATCCACGGTAGGCACCTCACGGTCTAGCCAAGAGCAACCCCAGAGGGTTACACTCGGACAGACAATGAATTACCCACTCAAAACACTCGTCGCTCTGTGCGGAGATTGAAAAAGCCAGTAAACCTTTTTATTTCAACGGTCCCTGCTTCGTCGTTCAGCTTTCACAGATTCCTAAGAAAATCTGTATAAATACGAAATCATATAGGATGACTCGCACTACGAAACTATCCACGGATAGCCCGCACTACGTACCATCTGACGATGGTCGCACTACGTACCACCTTTTGGGGTGGCCGCACGGCTGAACTCAAACAAAAGCAGATACCGGAGTAATTAATACTGCCAGCAAGTGTACTCTCGAAGAGCAGGTCAATAAAAGACAAATTTGTTTCCCCGGAACCTCGCTTATATACAGTTTTAAAATAGAGACAAAAATCCTCAAACTGAAAGGGTGAGAAGGACAGTAAACCAAGCGAGCTTCGCGATCTACGTAATATTTGTCACGTATGCAGCTAACGCTCGGCCAACCCTTCAGTTATCTAAATTACCCATTAATAAGAAATTTCGAACTTAAGTCTTTAATGAATATGGCTTTCTATCGTTTACGTTGATGATCTTTCTGTTTATGTAGCACATTCTTTTAGCCGATACGTTTGTGAGAACCTCAACTTTTGCGTCGAAATAAACCCTGTTAAAACTGTACACAATATTATATAGAAAATAATATTTCTGTATTTAAGTAAATTATGCATAAAATTGATTTAATTGTTATCGTAAAATATTTAATTTTGATTGGAATTGTTTTAAAGTTCTGAAATATGTAAATTCTATTTAAATTTTAGGAAATTAATTTTATAAATACATGACCTAGGTACAGGGTGTTACACACTGCTCTGGGATAATCCGAAATAGCGAGCTATTTCTCTTGTACTAACATGAGGATTAACAGTCACTGCAGCTAATACTGCAATTTCATTATTTTCTCCAGTGACTGTTGCTCGACGGTTTCTTTTTTTTTTTCGGTTGAACATTTCCGTCAGTAGGAAATTGTTGGACAGTACGATAAAATGAAGCATGCGACCGAGTTCTTTCTGGAAAACGCTGAGCGAGCAGATCGACAGCATCATCAAGACTCCTGCCAGCTTCTACATAAATCAGAGCCATCTCAGTTTTCTCTTGTACAGTTAAATACTCCATTCTGAAGTAGTATCAACAGCCTAACTCATTGCGAAATAATCTTCGAAATGAGTAAAATGAGTTGTTTCTTAAAGTTATTTCTTTCTTTTCTAAGTTTATTTACAAAAAAAAAAACAAAACATACACATACAAAACACGAAGAAAAGAAATAACACAAACGTTAAATGTAAACATAATAAAATATTTTTATAAAAAGTATTTTTAACATAAGAAATGGTATTTTTAAAACAAACTATAAAAAAATACATTAATTTAAAAACAGATTTAATCAAGCACTCCGATGATAAGTCATAAGCGAAGGAAATCGCGGTGACCAAGTATCCCAAAAAGGACGCCTGTTTCTGGGTTACACTCAGAGAAAAAACATTGTAAAATTAAAAAAATCACTAATGATTGAAAATAAATCAAATATATTTTTTCCTCATTAGTAATAATAATATAATAATACTTTATTAATAGCATAAGCTAGATTTCACATTTTTACATTATTGTATATCAACGAAATTAATTCTATAAATGAAATTTGAAACTAATCATGTGGTATAAACTTAAATATTAAATAGTGACATTCGATAAAACATATTTAAAACAAACATTTTTAAATAACATGAGGCTTTCACAGTTTCTTACAGAAATTGGTAGTTCATTATATTGTATAAATCCATTGTGGAATAGGTTAACCTGGCTATATCTTGTATGTACTGTTGGAATATATAAATTTTCTCTTGATCTTGTGTCGTGTTCATGAATGTTCCTCACGAAGGTACAATGTTCTGATAAATGTTTTGGCACTAATCCATGTAATATTTTGTAAATAAAAGTCATTGTATTTAAAGTTATAATTTGTTTCACTCCCAGTAACTTCGTAGCATCAAGCATTAATTTTATATTTGTATATTTGTTACAGTTTAGAATAATTCGTAATGCTTGGTTTTGCTTCTTCTGTAGCATATTTATTTCAGCATTACTAAGTAGAAAAAGTATTGTTGAGCAGAAGTTGAAATGAGGTAAAATAATTGTTTTATATATGGTTATTTTCGTCCATGTACTAAGATCTTTTCCTATACGTCCCAACAAATTAACTTTTTTAGCTATTTTTTTGGTAATATAATGAGCATGTCCGGAGAACGTTAAATGATCATCAATAATTACACCTAAATACTTGAATTCATTAACTTGCTCAATATTTGTTCCATTTATGGTTACTCCTTGGTTATTTACTGTGTTTACTCGGCTGTATTTACTTTTAATTACCATAAACTTAGTTTTGTCTGTATTTAAGCTAAGGCTATTCATGTCCAACCATTTTTCTATTTCTCTAAGCTCACTATTTATTATATTTATAGTCGAATCTACATTATCACCAACTAAGTATATCAATGTGTCGTCAGCAAATAGTTGTATGTTGCACTTTTTAACGTATTTCATAATATCATTTATGTATAGAACAAACAGATTAGGTCCCATAACGGTTCCTTGTGGTACACCGAATATTGTCTCTTTTGGTAAGGATGTATCATTTTTATATTTGGTAGTTTGTGTTCTATTTTCTAAATAACTGGTCATCCATTTCACAATGTTATGTCCAAATCCGTAATTATTTAACTTCAACAGTAATAATTGTCTATCTATTGTCTCAAAGGCTCTGCGGAAATCTAAAAAACTACCACTATGATTTGTTTCTCATTTAAGGCGTTTTTCCAGCTTGATAACGTTGTTTGTAAAGCAGTGTCGCACGAATTTAGTTTTCGAAATCCAGCTTGATATTTCGATAGTAGGTTGTTGTTTTCTATATATTCTATTATTTGTTCATTAGCAGATAATTCCAGTAATTTCTCATAGACTGGTACCATATTTATGGGTCTATGCTCCTCACATCGAATTGTTTTATTTTTCTTTTCAATAGGTATTACTGTTGACGTCTTCCAAGTGTCTGGGAATATTCCTGTTTCTAAACTGGTATTTATAACTTGTAAAAATTGATTGCCTATTGCTTCAAATGATAATTTTAAAATGTGTACATTTATGCCGTCTACACTACTGGGTTTATTTTTCATTTGATTTATAATGTTTTTTAAATTTTTTATTTCCAGTACTTTGAACTTTTCCATTTTACAATTGGTCTTCTCCATGTTGTTCAATATTGTATCATAATGTTTATTTGGATTCAAATGTACCGTAATTTGTTCTATACTTTCCAGAAAGAACTTGTTAAATTTCTCAGCGATTACTTTATTATCTGTAGTTAGTTCGTTGTCAAAAATTATTCCATTATTGTTGTCATTTCTTTTTTCATTTAAAAGTAGTTTTAATGTCTTCCACATTTCATTTGAGTTTCCTTTAACTTCATCAATTTTTCTCTGATAATATATTTGTTTTTGTTGTCTAATGAGTGTCACTATCATGTTTCTTTTTTCTTTAAATTTATTCCAGTGTTGCTCGTTACCTGTTCTTATAGCTGTTTTATACAAATGATCTCTTTCTTTGATTTTTTGACCTATCTCATTCGTCCACCACTTTTTATTTCCCTCTTTATTTGTAATTCTTATCTCTTTTACTGGCGCATGCTCGTTTAATGTTTGAGTTAGATTAATTACTAATTTTTCGGCTAATGTGTTTACATCATTACAATTTGGTATCCATTGTGTGTCCATTAAATCTAATTGAAAATGTGTTTCATTGAAGTTATCGAAGTCTCTGATTACTTTTTTTTGTGGTTCTGCCATAGCATTATTATTTAATTGTACTGTTATGATTGAGTGGTCTGTGATTTTTGGTGTAGATAGAACCTCGAATTTAATGTATTTGGAATTAGTAATTATTAGGTCTATGATTGTCGAACTGTTTTCCGTAATGCGAGTGAATTGATCCATTATTTGATATAATCCTAGATTTTGTACAGTGTTTATTAAATTTCGAGAATAGTGAGAATTTGTAGCAATATTTATGTTGAAGTCTCCTATTACAATCAATGTACCAGTTTTTGTTGAAAAATCACTTAAAATTTCTTCTAATTTGGTCACAAAATCTATGTGGTTAGAGTTAGGTGAGTGATAAAGACTGAATATAAAATACTTATGCCTGTTTATAGTTATTTCTACACCGATTATCCACATGTTCATATTTATGGAGTCATTTATCATTATTTTATATTTATATTCCTTTTTGATGTATATGATGGCTCCCCCCGTATGGCGACTAGTTGAATATGAACATAGAACATTATAACCTTCAATATATATTTCATTATCTTGAATTTCTTCGGTAATATGTGTTTCTGATAGACAAATAATTACTGGTTTCTTTTGGTGAATTATCCAACATAGTTCAGTTTTATGCTTAATTAAACTTTGTATGTTTAAATACATTATATATGTATTTATTGATTGCTATTTTCTGTTATTTTGTTCTGTATGTAACTCTGGGTAGTTAACTCTTTGTTGTAACTGTGTAAAAATTCTTATGTAAGCTTCACATGTTTTGCTATACGCCGGGTGGTTATAGTCTATGTTAGGTATTTTTAAGATTTCTTAGTGTTTATAGTCAATTCAAAAAGACAATATATGTTTTGTGAAGCGTTTTCAAAACAAAAGTGCCTAATGATGATTTAAATATTTGACCCTTTTAAAATAACTGCTTAATGTTCAATTGAAATTATCAAAAAAAATAATATAACTTTGTTTCAACTGTGCTGTTCTTTGAAAATGTTAACTATCGTATACACAAAACTAATGAGTTTCTTTAAAATGTAAATGTTCAACTTTTGTTTATATGGATGAGTTATTAATATAGTCAGGCAAGTAAAACAATCATTTTAAATATTAAAGGAAAGGAAATTCCCTATATTTTGAAGGGTCTATGGCAATAATTTGTTCAATAATCAATATAAAAGTAAAAATATACAAACTTGATATGTTGAGTTTTGACGACTTAAATTCAGTACATCAATATATTTATATTCAAGTGATTTCTTGTGATTTTTAAAACGCCAAATTTCTCTGAGTGTACGATAATAGTAGTTTCTTGACAAGTCATTTTTCAGTAGTTGAAAACCTATGAAATAAAATTTGTTTTAAGACTAATTTTGATTATTGTCAATGGAAACGTAGTATTTTTTAATGCAAACGTATTGCAGAATCGTATACATAGTGTAGGTTCTCAGTAGGGGAAATCGAAAAAAATGTTTCAAACAAATCCTATGTATTTTTAGGCGTAGAATCCGAATCAGCAATAAAAAAATATTTAAGATTTCAAAGTTACCCCCGCCCGACCTACAAGGAAGGGGGGAGGATGACTAATTTTGGCACTAATGTATTTCATCCGCGGAATGATTAAATTTTGACTATGGACATTTTCTTCATAGTGTGCATTATTCGAAATATATGAAAGTTTCAGGTTAAAAAAATCACCCCGTATATTCATATATTCATACTTTTTCATAGTTTGATTTTTGTTTATACCTTCTAACTTTATAAGATAAATTTATTCATTATGTCTTCAAATCTCCTTGCTGCCGTCTAATGTCTGTTGGTATATTTTCCATAAATATTTTAAAAATGTCTCATAACTGTCCGTGGCTTGTTTAGATATCGACTCTTTAAATTTATGTCCGATACTGCTGGAACTGTGGCTAGTGGCGATATACAAAACTTGTATAAACCTTTCCCATGCCAGAGTTATTTCTGCTCCAGATTCAAATGTCCACAAATTACACAACCCAAACTATGCATCTACTGGCCCAGATTACGATTACTCCTGAGATTGTTGCCGGTTGTGTTTTGTATGCTCCCACGTGATTAAAATTTGTTCGCTTTCGTTCAGCGAATAAAACGAACAGCTGTGGGAGGTTGAAAGCGTTATTTATATTTCAATGCAAAAACTCATTTGCGTAAAAGTTTCAATTTATAATTGTATGTTAAATAAAAAAAACCCTTCGCTCAAGTTAACATAATATAAATAATTTGACAAGTTAATTAAATTAATTCACCTAAAATTAAAATTAAAATAGCCGGCACAAAACGCATAGTTCGTGAGAAGCAAAATATACAAATTAAACTATTTAAACTGGAATTGGAATACGTAAATTTGTTAAATCATGATTATAATAATCATCTAACCAGTGAGTCAGATTAAATATTTAGGACTCAAAAAACTTTTCCATTAATGTGATAATGTTAAAATAATAAGCTCCTGAAAATCTATTTAAAATCAGTAATATTTTATGAGCATGTGGTATAAAACGTTGGATAATTTTTAGATTTAATATAATTTTTAATTTGTATTTTAGACAATCTGCGGTTTTCTCCGGTATAAAATTGTTACGCCATATACACACAGATGGTATATTTGTACTTTTAAGAAAATTTTTCATCTGCGCTGCAGACTTTGCTAAGACTTATAATCGTGGTAATAGCAGATCGCCAAAAAAACAGTCTCGTTTTGAAGGCGTGCTAAAGGTGGGTAACCTGTTTGGCATTAAAATATACATCCATACTAATTACATTTTTACTTGTTGCCAAGATTATAGTTTTTCGGTAAATTTTTGCATTTTCAGATTTGATGAAGACGCACCCAAGTAGCACAAGTAGTTGAATTTTGGTCATCATCATGTTACGGTAGCTAAAAGGGATGGCTATTTGGTTATAGTAGCGATTATTAAAACTGAATTATAACGTTCTGAAGGCAGTGGTGACAATAATGGGGAATCATATCTTGGTCATCAAAACGCAACTGAAGCCAAATTGCCATAACGCCTGTACAACTCACTAGGCTCTCTTTTTGAATTTTTGTGGCTGCTTTATTACTAGTTATGAAATGGCTCTTATGGCGAAAGGGGTGATTGTATCTACTTCACAGAAAGTAAATCATGACTTTTAGACCTAAAATAAAACAAGAACACTTATTATGGTCATCTTTTGGCTTCAAGCAAGTGTTATTAGATAAAATGGACGTCCATCATACTTATAGTTTGTTCATCTTTAAAATTATATGAACATCATAATTGCGTATATGGTCAATCGAGAGGGTTAAATTTTATCAACGCACGAATTTTTTCTGTAAACTTATAGATCGCGTGCGCATGACGTCACAGTCTGAGACCTTAGGAAAACAAACTGAAATTCTGTAACTGTCAAATGGCAAATGACTGAACTTTTCGTAATATTATTGTTTATATGTATATTTTACATACAAAATGACAAATTTTTGGTTTATTATTAATTGTGGAAGTGTGACAATCTGAAACTATGCCAATTTTTATAAAATAACCTCCATTTACAACCAGAAGAAGTTGGGGGTTAAAAGATTGCAACTGGTTTCAAAGAATTAAAAGAAATGATTTTACAAGAGTCTTCCAAGGATTTTATTAGTGGTATGTTGTTGCATATTAATGTAAGAATTTGATTTTTAACGTGGGTTTATTTTGTAGAAAAAACAGCCATATTACAAGACCATGATGATATATCCAGTTGGGCATCCTCTGTCAATGAGGGATATAATTTAAAACCCATATGTGAAAGTGAAACTGCGTATGATAATAATTACTGCTGCTCAAACAAGCAATAAACAATTCATGGTAAAGAAAATCAACATTTTCTATTCGTTTGTCAGAATTTTTTATAATTATTTCTTGTTTAAATTTTAGTTGAGCGAAGGTGTAGAACTGTACCATGGGAGAGAAAAGTGCAATGGCAGAAATTGTTTTAAATAATGTACAATCCAAAAGGAAAATTTGCAGGCTTCATAAAGATATTTGATGAAGTACATAAATTAAGAAAGGAAATTCCAAAGTACCTACCCGCTGTCAACAAGTGATGCAATGTGCCCTTTTAAAGTATATTGTGTAGTATTTAAAAACTCAATGTTGGACTATTGAACATTGAAGAAGTATAAAATTAAAACTTTGAAGTGGTCTAAGTCCAGTGAACACATAAACAAAGTCTGAATGGGCGATGAAAGTGTTGAATTGTAGCTATAAAAGCCCTTTGACTTATATATAAACTATGAATGTTACCTTTATTGCTTAGATAGATACGAATATAAAGTATATATGTTATGTTACAATCATTTATTTTTTGTTACAATATAAACCTTTATAACTTATAACTTTCTTCTCGATTATTCTTAGAAGTACTAATAGTCCTTGGATAATAAATTATTTAATTAGTAAACATATTTTGTTTTGCTTTCAGTTACATGCATGTACCTAAGTACAAGTTCGACGTAATTGACTATTTCAATTTACTGTAACAATATATAGTAGTAGGAGTGATAAATAAAACATAATAAAATTATAATGAACAAATGACATATTACATAACAATATATGAAAAATAAAATTCTTACAGAAATTACAATGGATTATATAGTCCAATCTATAGATACATTATACAAGGGGTTAACCGCTGGAAGAAGTTGTGTGTGTCTTATTACATAGATACCTCAAATAGTTTATAGCACCTCAATCTTCATTGCTTAATTTTTATGTCTTTTTCACAAAATTTACAGCGGCTAAGTCCTTGACCATAGCCATGTTTACTGCTAAAAATCTAAAAGGAAATACTTGTCACTAAGTAGGGACCCTTTTTTTTCCAGACTAGCAACACATTCACAGTAAGTACTAAAGAACCATCTGAATCTGCAATAGTCCAAGGAGTTGCTTTTGTTCACGATGTTACGAGTTTATAACCTGAAAAATGAATGTGTACGTTAGCAATTATTTATAAGGCAACATTTAATTAGGCCAGTATATATGAAAAGAATGGTTGATCACTGACAACAATTCTTACCTTTGCAACAAGTTTTTATTATTTAAATTTCTTGCACAGTACTTCTTTCACCTAACCACAAACAGCTTTAAGACTCTTGAATGCTTTGAACTCATCCTTCTGTCTATGCACTTCTCTCGAAAATCAAGTAATGTGTAATATTTGGAAGTACATCAATATTTATACTAATGAATTTTTTTCTCAAAATATGATTTAATTATATGGCAGCAGTATACCTAACCTCTACATCATGAGACAATTCTGCAAAATACGAATTAACCCTCATCCTGACGAACAAAGTAGATAATATAAAAGTATTAAGCATAGTTGCAGATGTTAAATAATCCAACATTAAGCTTTTAAATGGCCCAAACACAGCAAAATTCACTTTAAGGAAAAACATTCTGATTCAATGACAGCTGTTTGTTTTTCCTAAGGTCTCAAAATCTGTGACGTCGGCGCACGCGATCCATAAAAACTACTCATAAAAACAAAGGAACCTCCAGAAATCTCTAAATTCTAGGTATAATTAAATTAATTAGAACATAAACATTTTGTAATTTCAAGAAGCACAATCGATGGTAAGGTTATTAAAGCTTATTAAAATATCGAATTAGTAAATCAAAACGTTCTTTTATAGGTATAATTAATAAAGTATTGAAAATGAACGTAATGGCCGTTATTCGGTTTCTTCTTGATTGATAGAAAACATGGCGGCAAGTTGTCATCATTTGGCATTTGCTTTTGCAAATGATGCTAAATATAAGCCAGAATATGATGTAAAAGATCTAATAAACTTTTTTCGCCAAACTTAACCGGTCATATTGGCCAAACTATTACCAGAGAATTGGTTGAAGTGGTTAGCGAGTTTTCACATCAAAATTCGGCTAAACTATGAAAGACATAACCTCTCTTTTTTTACCTTTCTTTTAACTGCCTTTGTGTGGAATGGGATACTTTGTATTTTGACCTTCGTTTCTCCAACGTTTTTATATTTCCTTTCTCGAACCAAATTAAAATTTGTTATTAAAGTTGTATGTATTGCTCCATCGAGGAGCAAATTTGCTTTAGTGCAGTTCCTTCAAGTTGGGTAGGTACTAAATAGCCAACTGTACTGGTCAAATACAAAAGCATACATACATTTTTGACTAATCCGCAATCAAAACCAGACTCAAAATACTCCCAGTAACCGTGTACAATAAAAAGGAATAATAGTAAAATGTTAATGATAACCAGAGCCATAGAAAATGGAATGTCAGCATTCTTGGACACTGATGCAGAAGATAGGTTGACACTTTCACTTTGATGATCTAAATATTTATATTAATGTATAAGCTTATTTTGATTCCTTGTAGACATAAACGTCAATGAAAACACCCCGTGAAAAGGGTTATGCCGCTACTCCTTGAACTTGCTTTTAGGCGACATTCCTTTTCCAATAATATGTGGAACTCTGCCTATATTTTCTTTTAGATTTCATTCTTATTTTTCTGTTGATATAAAACTTATTTGCGTATGTATAAAGTTTTCAACATTATTAATACTTGTTTTTAGGTTATATTTTTATCTTTCCGTTTGACCTCAATTTAGATTTTAATGTGTACAAAATTACTCCTAAAATAGTCATTTATTAATAAGGATATTTTTTCATTACTGTTTCAGTCATGATTCGGTAATAACAGCTAAGAAAACCTCCAGAATAAAGCCTAACTAATATAGTTATGTTTAGGCTAATTTCTTAGTAATGGTGTGGATATCAACACTATATTAATAACAAGAACCATGTCAGCATATTCTACCATTTTTATAGCTAGAATGGCAGTATTAGGACTTAACATTGTTGCTATTTAATTGCTTGCTCATATGACATCTTGAACGATTTTATAACCAAACCTGCATTGCGATATTATGGCAAATAGTAATGACCAGTATATAACTAAAAAGAGATCATCATGATCATCATGATCATCATGACTATTTCGTTTTTAAATTTTAGGTTAAACTACTACTACGGGAGCCCGTTTGGATAGGAGTTAACATTTTCCAGATAAATGATTCAGCTCTTAAAAAAAAATAAAATTCAATATAAAACGTAATACTATTGGAAGCCCACCTTAACAGTCCGTGCACCCCCCCCCCCCCCCATCCTTGGGGACAATGTTTTTCATAATGATTAAAGCCTAAGGAACAATTTAAGACATATCCTAAAGAAAAAACTGGATGTACTTTCAAAATGGCGCCCATTTAAAAAAAAATGCAAATATTGTTTTTGTCATTTAACACAAAAACTAAAAAAAGATGGAGAAAAACTTTCTGCACAAAAAATAAAGTGCATAAAATTTTCTATAATTTTGTTCCTATGCAATATTTAGATAGGAGTTCCCGTTTTCCAGATATCATTGTTACCGTTTTCGAGATAAATGTCTGCAAATTACAATATTATTATTATTATTAATTTTTTTCAGTTTATTTTATTTTTTGTTACGTTAATAATATAAAGTTATATTATACGCCTTACAATAATTGTCACAGTTATTTCCTCTAAATGATTTACCAATATATGAATTTCCATGTTTTCTTAATTTTGGGCTCATATTTATCTGATAAATGTCTGCAAATTACAATATTATTATTATTATTAATTTTTTTCAGTTTATTTTATTTTTTTGTTACGTTAATAATATAGTTATATTATACGCCTTACAATAATTGTCACAGTTATTTCCTCTAAATGATTTACCAATATATGAATTTCCATGTTTTTCTTAATTTTGGACTCATTTATCCTGGAAAATGGTAACTCCTGTCAAAATATTGTATAGGAACAAAATTGTAGAAAAGTTTTTTTAACATATGGCATTTAAAAATTTTTCCTAAAAGTCGCCTTCATAATTTTCAGTCTTAAAAAAAACAATCCTAATATTTTGAACGTGGCAACAAGCAGAAATAATTTCATTTAGTGCTACTCTACACGATCAATTTGATTTCCCAATTTTAGCACGACATAAAAAGGAAAAGTAATTTCAGACCCAACTAAGAGCAAAATAGGACAGTAAAATAAAGAGTGGTGGTACATGAAGTAAACAAATGAACAATGTCGAAGACATGTACTAGTTCTACTGAAAGTCAAATTATTCCAGAAACACTTTCGTATCACAGGTGCACGTAAATGCAGTTACATTTTACGTTATTCAGAAGTTCCTTGAGAACAGCAACAAAGAACAGATGCTTTGTTTCAAATTATCTTACCTAGACTCCAGACATATCTTATTGTATCGATGCTTTTAAGAGAAATCCTCAAATTCCAGAGTAAGATCTTAAAGACCTTTTAACGTACAATTCAAATCAGATGAAATATTCTATAAAATCTGCTAATTGTGACCAAGGACGAAATATTTCAGAAAAAAATGAATTAAAAATGGGTCAAACATCAATATATATAGTAAAAGTTGTTCTGAAACGGCATTATATATGTTTATTTCTCTCTATTTGGCTTTGAGTGACCCATCAGTCAGTATCTCTTGATTTATGATAGGATATAATTTATAATAACATGCAAAAAGAACTAGTCCAGCAAAACAGAGAGGCCAAGAAAATAAATATATCGTCAGGATAAAAACGGGGACATTCATTTCACATCAGAGTATCCATCTTGATGACTTGAAAGACATCGACGTAGATAGAAGTAGCGTGGATACAAAGGTTAAAAAAAAGGCTTACCACATAAAGGTATTAGCGATCGTATCATTTATTTATTTATTTATTATAGAGCAAAGGACACATACAGGTTACACAGCCCAAACAAGTGTCACTAAATCTAACTTAACAATTCAACTAAACTATAAACTAAAGCTAGTGTATACAATACACCACAGAGTAATATCAGTGATAAAAGGCATTCAGGTAAAATTTGTATTCTTTGTATCAGTTTTAAAACTTCTAAATGATAAATAAATGTATCTATTTCAGAAAAGTTGTAAGTCCCACACATTCTATTTAAAGGGGAGTCTTGACTGGACTTCGTTCTATAATAAGATTGATGAAATAATATTATTTCTAAGGTTACGGGAGAAATATGAAAGTTTACCATTATCCTAATAGGTCGTGGGAAGCAATTAAAGCATTGATCGATTTGTATAAAAATATTACATCAGTAAGTGATCTTCTGTTTTATCACAAATATGTATTTACTAATTTAAGAAAATAAAACTAGATATAAACATCATACTCTTTATTTATAATAAAAGAAAGAAAACTAAATTTCACTCTACATGTATATTTAATTAGTACAAAAATAATTTGCTTATTCTAAGCCTAAATTTAAATATAAACATCAACATTAACTATTACAAAATTAAACGCCACCTCCACCACGTTACGTACATGGTTTGCCATACGCACTAGGGGCGTAGCATCAGGGTAAAAAAAGTGACTTTAAGAAAATAAACATTTATTTAAAAACTAATAAGCAATATAGGGGGGGGGGGGGGGTAACAAAATTGTACTTACATTCTAACTAACACTTTATAACCTATTGTTTGTGAGATATGTCACTGCACACTACTACCCTTTTAAAAAACCAATGCAGACAATTCATACACGTAGCAGTCATGCCGCCTTTGCAATATTGCTGAATTGCCTGCTCTCCATTAGGAAATCGTAATGTAATTTTCACCTGTTCCCAATGATCTAAATAGTCAGCAATTATTTGTTTAATTTTGTAATAGTTAATTTGTTGATGTTTATATTTAAATTTAGGTTTAGAATAAGCAAATTATTTTTATACTAATTAAATATACATGTAGAGTGAAATTTAGTATTCTTTCTTTTATTATAAATTATTTGTAAAATATGAATATGAATTTTCTGCTCTTGACAATATATAATTGTAGATTTTCTATGATTTGATTTTAGTCATCTGCTGAGGATACCACCTGGATTGCGGAAAGATTCGTCACTCTAAAATCAAGGAACAGCACAATTTCCAACAGTGAATTATTGTCCAAAATCAAAAGAGTTCCCGAACCAACCATTTGGTTTGATTGAGAGGCATTTGCCTTTCCATCAAAGATAAATTATATCATCAGTTTCACAAGTTATTTAAATTTATACCAGAGCTAAACAGATCATGCAGATAGCTCCCCCAAGCGACCTTCTCCTGAATAAATCCTCCTCACGAAGAAGACGCTCTCCTAAGCGATGGGCTGATATCACCAAGGACCTGATAGGAAAGTTTAAGATATTTTAAATAAGAAGACGTGTGGCACCAGGAAAGCAAACGAAAAAAAATATACCGAACCCAAGAAACCGGCTGACAAGGTTAAATAAACATATGACACCAAGAGAAAAATTACTGGTAATGTGATGAAAAAACCGCTGCTCAAGGAATCACTACTTCCACATCCAGATTCTCTATCCAAGTCACTCATAACGAAAAAAACTTTGTATGTGAAAATAACTGTTTATGGAACTTTAATAATATAATATTTGAAATCCTCTACCCCAAAAACCCATAAAACGATACCCCACATCGGTAGTGGGGTGGGGGGTGGTAGTGGGGATGGATGAAGTAAAAAAATATTTTGAGGTTTCTGGTTCCTGTACATAGGTACACTAAATCACGATTTTTTTTCATCCCCTTTAATAAGGGGATGGGGGTGGTAATGGGGGTGGCTAATGCCAAAAATTTTTTGAGACCTTAGCTTCTCTTGTATATACTAAATATCAATTTTATGGACTATTACCTGCTTGATTGACCTATTTACCCCAATTTACCCCCCAACCCTTCGACGGAACAAGATGAAAATATAATCTAGTTCTAGATCTCGTCAAAGTACATATGTGTACCAAATTTCAAGTCAATATTTTAAACGGCAGAGTAAACGTGCGCACAATAAAAAGTTACAGACAGACCGACAGACGGACAGACCGACAGACAGACAGACAGAAATTTTTTTTTCGCTCAAACTTAAAATCTCGTTTCATGACATTTTAAGCCTATTTGGACAATAAAAATTTTTAAAATTTTTTTTGTCGTTACTATACTTCCACTGGACGTGGAAGTAAAAAGAAGGAAATAAGAAAGCTGCAGAAAACATCGGTGAAAGAAACAAAAGAAGTACAAAAGAAAAACACAATAAATCTCAATAACCCATTGTTATTGTGCAAATAGAGCATTAACCGTCGATTAATAATTTAGAATAACAAGTATCTGAGATGTAAATTGTTCAAAATGGAAATGCATTTCCATTCTTTTTCAAGAATTTCAAAACTATTCTTAGTGTCATTTGCCAAGTTCCAATTTAAGTTTCATATATTTATAATATTATTGGCTTATTTGTTATATTGGTATAAGTTACTATATTTGAAAAGAAATTCTGAATAATCCAGAGGGCAATATTTGAAGTAGCTCTCCTGTCAATTTTTAGATGGAACGGTGTAATTGTCAGCATGCGAATAAGAAGTAATGACTCTATAGCAATGGGAAAAATAGAGCTAGAAATTTAATATTTGACGCATAGTGGAAGCAAGGAGTCGGAAAGTATGCAAAATCGTGCTAAAGTTATGAAACCTATTCCTTCCCCCGTTTTCGAAGATGCTGAATACGAACAACAGAACAAAAAAGTTTTTAGTCATGCACACCTCCTGAAACGGCCAAAAACCATTTCTTATATGACAGCTTGGCAACGACTATTTTTGCAGGGATTCTTTGTTTTTTCATGAGAATATAACAGATGGTGGAAGGTGAAGTCAGGTGGTAGACCGCAACCGCACTCAGGGGTGGAATCTGCCCTGTCAGGGGGTGTAAAATTGTTTCTCTTTTTTTCTTGTTAAAGACGTTTACCCACCGTTTTCGAGGATACTGATCAAGGAAAATGGTAAGAGTGAATTGTAACAACCTCGGGGGGTTGGTTTCAAAATTTTGGTTCTAAGCAACCGTTATTTGATATATTTATTCACCCAGAGGACACAAGATTTACCCAGAAAACAGTAAAGGTGGCGAAAACAAATAAAATGGTAGTACGAGTCCCTAATATTAGCAGCATGCGCACTGATCGCTCCCAGAGAAATGGATAGATTCCGGGGTTATCAGCGCGCTAACCCTATGCCCACAAGGACATAAGATTTACCCAGAAAACAGTAAAGGCGGCGAAAACAAATAAAGTGATATTACGAGTCCCTAATATCATCCAAGTCGCTACCTATTGTTATTATTAATATTATGAAAGGGGTGGTTTCCGACAGTTAAAGGGTGAAGGAAGGGTCGAACCAGCGTAAAACTATTTTTTTCTTGATCAGCATTCTCGAAAACAGGGGGTAAACTTCTTTAACAAAAAAAAAAAGAAACAATTTTGCACCCCCTGTTAGGGTAAATTCCACTCCTAGGGGCGGTTGCGGTCACCTTTCGTTATGTCCCCGTGAAAAAACAAAGAATCCCTGTAAAAATAGTCGATGCCAAGCTGTCATATGAGAAATAAGCAAAAAGGGGTGGTTTTTGGCCGTTTCAGGCATGACTAAAAACTTATTTCACCCTGTTAATTGTATTCAGCACTCTCGAAAACAGGTGGGGGTAGGTTTTATAACTTTACCACGAATTTGCGTTTTTTCGGGAAAATCCCGACTCCTTATACATAAATAAATAGATATATCCTACCCAGTTAATTCTAATTTTGCTGCTGACCAACAAATAGATTTTATATACTTTGGAGGGGGGTAACCTTTTGCTGTGTGTGTGTTCACCAAAGATATGGTCTGGAGATGATTACAAATGTTTATTCATCAGAATGTAGATTTGGAACAATTGGAAAGTTTTGCATTAATAGCAAACTTTTGCGAAGAACAGACATTTTCGCTAGTACTCTATAATGTAGCCCATAGCATCATCACAGTTTAATATCCTGTCTCTTATGAAAAACTCTTCATAAAAAAAAGATATAGGAACCGTTTAAGTTTCGTATTACTATTAAATAGCGCCACTAGTGCCTTAACTATAAGCCTTATAAACAGAATTAGTAGCAGCACTACACCGTTCCTAGCAAGCAATAAAAATCAAGTTAGGATGCTATGCTTTAATAGTCATTTTTCACAAGCAATTTGTGCCCTCAACAAATGAAAAATCTTTGTCCGTTCACAATATTACAATTTCACCAATTCAATAGCTCTTATGCTTTCTATAGCCCATGAAATGGATTTAGTAAGTCTTATAAAATACTGAATCGACACAGACGGAAATATGCCCGTCTCTGTATAATATTTTAGTAGTTTAAAGTCATTTATTTCATTCTTATTGATTTAGTAATATGTAAAAGTTAATCCTGAATGTGGATATTTAAAGTTCACCAAAATCAGATACATCACACTTCCCAAGTATATTTTCATTCTAGCTGATTTCTGTTTAATTAACGTTTATTATTACGATCAAACCATATACCGAATTACTTAAAATATACTTTTTATCGTAGTTATAATGTCTTGTTTAAAGTACCTATATGGCAATTTAAATGTACTTAAAATTATTTGTTGTGAATAAATAAATGTACATTTACTGCAGATATACAGGGTTTTTGATTGGAAACTAGCCTACCAAAATAATGTCTTTAACCAAATGGACACATTATACTCTTCACTAGTTTACTAAAGCTGTTACGTAATTGTTTAATTCCATAAAACTCTTTAATGCCGATGATGCCAGCTTAGTTGACGAAACTCTCGTCAGTGTATATTGCAGCATTTTTTTTTAATTGTATCAAGGTCGCAATCCGTTTCAGCTACTTATTTTTTAATTCAAACGTTTAGTAACTTTTACATTTACCAATTGATTCCTTTGAAAAAGAACAGAGTAACTTCTTCGATTATTAAATAAGTGGTATCCAAATGTTAATACAATTGGTTTTTCCGTACTTAAAAAAAACGTGACGGGCAGACTTCTTATTCAGAATTTGATGATAATAATAATAATGACAAGAACATTTTTCTCTACGAGAGGCATTTATTGTTTTGGAAATGTGCCGACAAAATGCAATATACTTTTCATTTGTACAACGGATTTCCCATTTCGCAAAGATTTCCCTGATTTCTCTTAGATTTTCTTCTGATTTTCCTTTGATTCCCTGTGATTTTTCCTGGATTTCTCCAAAATTTTATCTCACGCTAAAGTATCATAGCTAGATAAAGATATTTTAAACACAAAATTTTCATTTCTAGACAAAGATTTTTTCGAAATTTTCGGCCCAATACTCTCTAAAATAGAGGGAGATGCACTAATGAACATTTTGAATGAATATGTTAAGAGAAATCTTAAAAAAAACATATTTTTCTACGTCTGTTAAAAAACTGTACTCTTTTCACTGTTTTAGTATGTAGAACATATGTTTATGGAAATATTGAAAAAAGTAAAATGTCGAATCCAATTCGTTCGTCCGGCAAACCTACAGACAGTACAGACTCGTCACTTTTACTCCTAATAAAACAATATACTATTTTTTTCACTAATCTGTCAATACAGCGGTTTTGTTTATTGCTAATACCTTTCGATTTACACTCTCCCAAAAATGTGAAAATGTATGCTTCACTGTGAATTATTGCAATTATCTCTGTCCCCATTACTCCTACGTAGTAATTAGTTATTATCAATATAGTAGATTATGAAATTTTGCAATATTTTCGAACTCCTGTAATTTTAAAATAGTTCACAGTGGATGAAAATTCTATAAACAAAAGTTTTGGGAAATTTTATGATTTACAATATTGATAATAACCAATCATTACAAAGTAGCAACGAGGACAGAGATAATTGTAAAAATGTGCAACAAAGCACAAATTTTCACCATTCTCACTGCTGTAAATCGTAAAATATTAATAATAGAGAAAAATAGTTTAAATAAAAGTTATAGCTTTTTTATTTTCTATAATATTGGTGATATGTAACTTTAACAGTAAAGGAGATAATTGAGAAAAACCTATTTTGTCTGTCTTTTCTTGAATATCGCGACCGTAGCGGACACGACATTTTTGTGGAAAACACCAACTAATGATTGGGGCAAGCCCCCTGTAGTATAAAAAAATAAAATCTCTTGTATGAATTATTCGTTTTTTTGGATCTACAAATGGTATTAATAGTGGTAGAAAAGATATTGTATGAAACACATGCATGTCTCCTTTTCACTCAGTGATTGCGATCAAACTTTCCATCCGTGAAAAAAACTAGCATTTTATGCACTTGTTGCATAAATAACTATGTTGGAGTTCTGACATTTAGACCTCTCAAACTTGCCCGGATCAAAATATTTTTTAAATTGTCACATTTTAGACTACAAAAGAATGTCAGAAAATATTTTTGGGGCATCGACTGCTTAGCTGCGGATCATCTCTTAAACATGTGAAATTTCCCGGTATTTGCGAAGAGTATAATAATTTTTTTTCTTTACGAATCACAAGGACATGTTTATATTTATAAGGCCACCAGAAGTTACATAGTTTGCAGTAAACGTGTCTATTCACTTCAAAATTTGACACAACACTATGTATGGCACATCGAACGGAATTCAGTGATGTTACATTCATTAAGGGATTGAAAAAGGAAAGACTTCATTGTTTCAATCCAAATTGTATTAAACCAATTTTGAACTAATTATTTCAACAACGTATAATGGTTCAAAATTAGTGACATTTACTTCTACTTCCACTTTATTTCTATTTAAGTGCTGACTGTTGGAGTTAGCATGAACGTTATAAAATAAATCCAGAGTCAAATTCCACACTTTTCAACAATTCTCTGCTACAGCTTTTCAATATCCCTGGCAATGATACGTACACACGTGGTATTATATGATTTCATAAAGCAAAAATCTACTTAGGCCAAGTTAAATCTGACCTTTCAATTGATTCTTGCTGTCGAATCCACCGTGCTGCAAATTATTGTAACTGCGGGACTAGAGTTGCATTAACATTTTTGGCATTTAACAAATCTATTTTTCCGTTTTAAGTTACAATAAGGTGTTTTCACAAATTTTCAATTCTTTTATCGCTAAGATAATACTTATTTATAGTGTGTGTTCGAAATTGAGGCTGCATATATTGCTATCTCTGTTATAATAAAATACAGAAAATTGGTAAAATGGAAAAACTTTCAGAAAATTTTTGGAGCATTTCTATGGTGCTTTCAGATTTGCTCAAACTATTTAATTTTTGAAATAATTGGAAAAAACCACAATAGTGAATTCTTATTTCTTCGTATTTCCTTAATTTGAATTGTCACTATACCTAAACCAGGAAAGGAGGATGGCAATAAATGCTTGTGATCAGAGCGTGCAGCAGATCCTATTGGAGTTTAAATTTGGAGGGGGTATAAGTCAAACTAATTTTTACAAAAGCATATCATATCAACGTCGCTCAGTGACATGTACCGATTGACACTATTGATAGTTCAATTTATCACTATCCTCCTTTCTCGACTAAGGTAAAGTCGGCATAACCAGCTTTGCCTCCGAAATATGCAGAACTTGGAGAGGTGGTCACAGTGCGACAAAGACGAACTAAGTGAATAACGCGAATGACAAGGTCCATCTTCTAATTCCTCTGCGCCTTCAATCTTCAAAAGTAAAGCTACAAGTGCCAAGTAGTATGTCATTTGAGCTTATACGTTGTACACGTGTTTTGTTAAGATCTTCATCTACTATCAATATGTAATGTCAAACATTACAATATTCACTTGAATGTCATAATGACGTAAATTACAGCACTAGTTCGGTAAAATGTCACTTTACCGAACTAATGCGGTAAGAAGATTTAAAAAATCTTAGCAATTAGACATTATTTCAAGTAAGAATTAAATTAGAACTCATTTATTACAATCATTAATTACATTTTAAATATTTATTAATTGAAAAGTATAAAAATTAGACTTTACTTATTGTAAACATTGATTACTACATCTTTGCAATTTCATATCATATCATATCATATCATTTATTTCACCAATTAAAACACAATACATATATATGGTACGTAAATTAAAAAATATAAAAAATAATATATAAAATATAGGCATAAACCCATAAGTGAACAAACATTAACAAAAGTAAAAATAACATCAAGACATTATGTTATGTTTTTGTATCCTGTACAATATAAAACAAAATAATAAAAGAGAACAGAGAAATACGTAACGAAATACAAAAATAAAAATAAGTGGCCGTGCAACATTATTGTTGCATGCTCAAACAAGAGCAAGAAACTGAAGGAGCAAGGAGAGTGCGTGCCACGTCAAATGGATGCCACTAAATCAGGAATGTTTTCGGGGTTTGTCAAAAATGCCACCAACTCGTCAGTAGAGTAAAAATCATGGATTAAAAATAATTTTTTCAATATGCCCTTAAAATTGTTATAGGTCAATAATTTTAATGTATTTGGAAGAAAATTATATAGCCTTAGGTGCGGTGAAATTTTAGACAATCTTGTCAGTCGATGCCTAGCTGGCCTTAGTAAATCGGCTTGTCTAGTGCTGTAATTATGAAAATTTGAATTCCTTTCAAAATAATTTAAGTTTTTGTGAATATCCAGTAAACTAAGATAAATACATAAAGAAGGTACCAGCATAATGTCCAGTGAAATAAATAGAGGCCCACAAGGGTCTCTATACCCTGCATTGGCAATGATTCTAACTGCTTTTTTTGTAGATGAAATATTTTTATAGTAGGACAAGAATTACCCCATAAAGTGATGCCATAACTAATGTGTGAATGAAACAGTGAAAAATAGCTCGCTTTGAAGGTTTGCAAACCCAAATGCCTTCTTAGCTGGCGGAGCAAAAATATTGTGCTGGCAAGTTTGTGGCTTAGCTGATCAATATGACTAAACCAGTTTAGTTTATTGTCCAGTGTGACACCTAGGAGTTTCACACTGTCGCCCTTTGTCACTGTGTTACTCGTGGAAAAGACAAGCTTCTGAGATTTTTCCTCATTCATTTTTATTTTATTAGTGATGAACCAGGTTTTGGCTTGATCAGAAATTAAAGAAGTCTGTTGATGTAAAACGTGAAGGACTATGGGAAGTTAGCAATGTAGTGTCATCAGCGTAAGCAATACACCTATGGTGCAACTAAAATGAAATATATCATTGACATATATAATAAAGAGGAGTGGCCCCAATACAGAGCTCTGAGGCACTTCGTGCTTAACTGGATTAAGATCCGAATTTATATTATTTACACTGACGCATTGTTTTCTGTTAGACAAATAGGACCGTAGTAGTTTCAATGGTCTTCCACGACCCCCATAAAATTTCAACTTTTCTATGAGTAATTCATGTGAGACACAGTCAAAGGCTTTGGACAAGTCAAGCAGTGTAATCTCTACATGTTTGCCCAATTCAAGACCCTCAACAATGTCCCGCACCACAGTAAACACAGCTTGTGTAGTAGAGCAGTTGCTACGAAACCTAAATTGACAGTTATTAAGAACTTCATTCGATTCAAAAAAGTTTAATAGTCGGTTTTTCAAAATTATTTCTAAAACCTTTGCAAAAATTGGTATGATGGAGATTGGCCGGTAGTTGTCCAAGTCATCGGAATTACCTTTTTAAGAAGTGATCTTAAAAGCTTCTGGGAAAACACCCTCACCAAGGCAGCTGTTAATTAATAAAGTTAAAGGTTGAACAACAATCTCTACTGTTTCTTTTAAGATTCTAGAATTCATTCCATAAATATTTGTACAGTTGGAATCTTTCAAAGCTTTAATAGTGTTGGAAACTTCCAGTTTTGATACGAGTACAGAAACAAAGAGTTATTTATGGGTGGCAAACCTAAACGTAAACCACATATAAGTATATATATACGTAGTAGGATAATCCCTATCAGTTGTAAAAATTGAGTGCTCTGGCACTCTCAAAGCTAGTTCAACTCTTTCAAGGCACAACAAAAGCATTGCAAATTGCAGGATTAACACATAGGGTATTGATAACCAACAAATGATGCTGGCGCCACTGATGATAACTTGATTTTCAAACGTTACAGAAGCTATTTCGTTCTATCACTGCCTCTAAAGGCGCAGCTATAAGAAAATTTAATACAATCGTTATTGGATCATGACCCGGAGGTAAGGAAGAACCGTTACTAGCTGATTCTGATCTTGAAACTAATTGTACCCAAGACATTTTGGAGATATCAACTTTATCAACAACTCACAGAAATAGACGCTACACCGGCACCGGGAGAAAGACAGGGAGTTATGTTGTTCAAAAATTATCTTGATGTCACACTAAATGTTGAAGAAAACGAAATAATGAAAAATATGATTATTCTCATGTCGGAAAATTGTGAAACGCAGATCACATGCACAAGCCGACCATTGGTTGCAAATCTGATTCAGAGAATGAGCAAGTATACATTTTTTTTTTTTTTAATAATTTTAATAACATCTACACACGTTATCAATATATAAAATATTTACTTGCTGAGTATTTGAAACAGTGTTAAAAATTAATATTAAAATTTATTTCAGACAGTGCAGTAGCGCACATTTTTTTTAGAAATGTGGTTCTATTTTAGAGGTTACTACGCTATTATGTTACGAGATATCCGAAAAACTACCTTATTTTAAATCCACTCTGATTTTACAATAAAACCAATAATAGTCTAAAATTACCTTGAAATTATATTTATAACGTTTTAGAGAGTCATACTATAATGCTATATTATTAATATTGTCGTTTTCGTTATTGTCTACTAGCCCATGTAACTGTTGTATGTGACTGGTGGCCTATGATTAAAAAAATTAGAGAGATTGACACGCCTGATGAAAGCACCAAGTATGCTGATAAGTTGACAAATCCGCTATTCAATGACAACTCAGAGAATTCCACAATTTAACAAAATAAAAACCCCAGGAAAAATCTCACTAAATGCACGAAGGTACTAAGAATGATCGACTCTTAATTTCACTTAATAGGATTGGAACAACGAATTTCGACCATAAACCAGCAGTTGCAGAGTGTTTAAGGCAAAAGGATTGCCTTCTTAGAGAACCATCCTTTGAAATTCATCGAACTAAGGATTTGTCACAGTAAAAGAGTTAGAAGCTTGATTGGTCAGAAAAAATGGATATGTGTATGTAGTTTTAAAGATATCTAGGGCGGCTATTTTCATTGAAATACCCTGTAAATAGTTGATGTTAAAATGCTTTTACAGAACGTATTTTATAATCATTTTACTAATGTACCTACTCACCTATATAAAGTACTTTTTTATAGTCGCCATAATAACTTATTTCAAATACCAATGCAGTAATTGAAATGCACTTAAAATGATTTGTTTCATATAAGTATACAAATGCATATGTTATTGCAGGTATAGTTAAATATATGAGTGGATATTTGAATGCCTTTAAAGAACAATCAACTAATGGTCGCATAGAAACAAGGGAAAGGTTCTTTACTACACTTAATATATTATCCCGAAGGGTACACATGTGAGTAGACTTATAATGAAACAGGAAAAAAGTCCTAAATCTCACAACTTTAGTTTAATATGTAAATTTTTCTTGAGATTCTGACAATACATCAGCACAGACGACGTTTCGTAGATAGTCAAGTGAGTGGCGTAGAAAAGAATACTCAAAAACCACTGATAAATTTAGATTAAATCGTATTTATTATTTGTTTATATTTATATACCGTGGGTAAATTATAAAAACACTAATTCTACTGATTGATATTAATTATGATGTATCCGGAACAAAATATATCCATAAATCGTTTATTTTATCATTTCGCACAGAATGCTTTCCTCTTTTACTTCATCATAAAGGCCATTCATATAATAACTGAGTAACGAGCGTTTTTTTACTAATTCAATCCTGCTGAATACGAAAATGTCCAGACAGTTTTTCTTTTACCCGTTTTAATGGCAAAATTGGGGTAATGTATTACCAGCACGACTGTGCTGCACCTCATTTTGGGATAAATAATAATAATAATACATTTATTGTTCACCAAATGTTTACAAACATAAATACATAAAAAGAAAATACACATATATGGTAAACAAAAGGCAGTCTGTTATATTAAATAACCAATTTTTCCACAGTGAGAAATATTCTAAATGAGTCTTTAAGATCGCCAAACTTCAATTCTATTGTTTATCATCGTTGGTATATTTAAAATCAAAGGTATATGACACAGAAATAATCCTGATATAATTAGAAAAGCAATTAGAAATGATACTACTGAGCAAGAAAATATATTCAATCATAAATATTTCAAAAAACAAAAATAAAACGGCGTGGAATATAATAAAAACACTTGCGGTACAACCTCTGAGAGGTTGTACAGAACATAGTAACAAACCCTATATGGATAAATACGAGATTTTCAACATATTTGGAGAATATTTATCTACTGTAATTGATAAAAAAACTCCTGAACTATTTTGGAAAAAAATATTTCTGAAGAGTGCACTACAGCCAATAATATATATAACTCGATGTTTTTATCTCCAGTAACTGCGGCAGATGTCAAATTTGTAGTAATGAGTCTACCAAATAAAAAATTTACAGGTCCTGATATGATCTCTATTAACCTTATAAAAAACATGCTGTAAAAACTTATCCCAAATTCTGGCAGATCTGATTAATGTATAAATTGCTTGTAAGTTTCCAGATCTCCTAAAATTCGCAATCATAATACCAATATATAAAAAAAGGTAATCATAATGATATTGAAAATTATAGACCCATCTCTGTCGAGCGTTTTTTCTAAAATTTTTGAAAACGTCATTTATAATAAAACACTAGAAATTTTAGATATCAGTAACATTGTATCATCATTCCAGCATGGTTTTGGAAGAAGATACTTGCCAAAATTTTTTTTGAGACCTTAGCTTTTCTTGTATATACTAAATACCAATTTTATGGACTCTTACCTGCTTGATTTACCTATTTACCCCAAATTTACCCCAATTTACCCCCCAACCCTTCGACGGAACAAGATGAAAATATAATCTAGTTCTAGATCTCGTTAAAGTACATATATGTACCAAATTTCAAGTCAATATCTTAAACGATTCCAAAGCAAACGTGCGCACAAAAAAAATTACAGACCGACAGACAGACAGAAAATTTTTTTTCGCTCAAACTTAAAATCTCGACGTTTCATGACATTCTAAGCCTATTTGAACAATAAAAATTTTTAAACATTTTTTTGTCGTTACTATACTTCCACTGGATGTGAAAGTAATTACGCTGTGCCTGCGCTCGGTTTGTTAAATTCTTTTATGGCACTTAACAACTAGTATAGAAGTTGAATTGTCGGTACTACAAATTCAATATTTTTGTTAATTTAAGACTAAAATAAATTTTCAAGTTCTAGCTGCCTCAATTTTTGTTGAATTATAATAAGATACGCAGACAAAAAAAGTACACTATTTTGTTTAGTTTGTACTATTCTTTTCAAATGTCGAAACAGATCTACAAAATTTAGTTATACAGGGTGTTGATTTTGAGATATTAGAAATTTCGTTTATATAAAGACGGACCTTGACGTTTATATGGAATTTTGTCAAGTAGAATAAGTGAAATATATGTACTAAGTATTATACAAGGTGGTTCAAAAGTTAGGACCAAAGAAATATTTGGCCAAAATCAATAAAACGCCCTCCCCTATCCACAGGTGTCGTATGTACATTTAACTTTAAAACACCCTGTATATAATACTGTCAGTCTATGTCCTCCATTAATCAACCGAAATAGCTGAAAAATAAAATTGTTATATTTCTTTCGTTTAAAAATTAAGGCGGAATAAAGGTATTATATACACATATTCAACGATGAATCAGTCAATCACAGTTATTATTTGAAAATTTATTTTTCATTGAACTTTTCTTTGAGAAGTGATAGATGATACTATAATTCAATGTTAAACATGCGGATAATAACAGGATTATTGCTATACTTTTTGTATAGAATATCTTAATATACCATAAAAATATTTTTTTGGAGAAAATGTAAGCGACTGCAATGAGAAATAAACCGAACACTTGTTGAATCTTATATAGTTCGTAAAAACCACTGGAAACCATATCGATGCAAAGGAAACCATATCCAGTAAAATCCAGGATAATCCCTAAAATCTCTGGATTTACTGAAGATTACATTATACTTTCTAGGATTTTGCAAAACTTTAATGACAAAATTCAGAGTGAAGAATTTTAAATAACCCAGGAACTCAAAATGGAATTTCGCGCACCACAAGAGATATTAGAAATTTTGTAGTTGAAAATATGTTAGTTATAACAAGTCGGGATATAGACATAATAACAAACACAATGAATTCAAAATGTTTCATTTTATGTCATCTAATTTTGGTGCATTTGTTCTAAACTCGCTAGTGTTTTATAAGCAATATCGCCTCTAACTGAAACCGAAAAGAAAACGATTGGAACATGCAAAGGCAATAGAGGATTTAATTTAAAAAACATATTTCACATTCTTCACGTGATAAGTCAACGAAGCCCAAAAAAGCCGAATAGGGGAAATAATTCGTGTAGAGGCCAATCACTTCCACATCCGGTGGAAGTATAGTAACGACAAAAAAATTTTTAAAAATTTTTATTGTTCAAATAGGCTTAAAAAAAATTACTGTCTGTCTCTCTGTCTGTCTGTCGGTCTGTCTGTAACTTTTTTTGTACGCACGTTTACTCTGGAACCGTTTAAGATATTTACTTGAAATTTGGTACACATATTTACTTTAACGAGATCTAGAACTAGATTATATTTTCATCTTGTTCCGTCGGAGGGTTGGGGGGTAAACTTGGGTAAATTTGGTATAAAAGAGTAAATCAAGCAGGTAAGAGTCCATGAAATTGGTATTTAGTATATATAAGAGAAGCTAAGGTCTCAAAAAAATTTTTGGCATTAGCCACCCCCATTACCACCCCCACCCTATTATTAAAGGGGATGAAAGAAAATGTGATTTAGTATATGTACAAGAACCAGAAGCCTCAAAATATTTTTTTACTCAATTTCCTATAAAAAATTGTAGAGAAAATTGCGAATTTTTAAAAATCATGGTATAAAATGAAAGTTTGATGTTAAATGAAGTCGGTTCAGACCGGATATTAATGTCTGTACAACATCTAAGTGCTATAGTGCCGGAAAAAATATATTTGTTTAAGAGACCATACATAAACACCTGGAATAAATAATATGGAATTCATGATCTCACAACGAGCACTAATGTAGTAGATGGTGGCTTCCGCTTCACCGCGTGAAATGGAATGTGGGCTCCAATATTTTTTCAATTTGCGATCGATACATAGCTATGTACTCAAACATTATGGTCAAAACTGAACTGTGGTTTTTGATAGTTACGGTGATGTCAACAGTACGAAACAAGCAGAGCAGATGCGAAGTGGCCTCACAAAAACTTCAGTTGACATTAATTTTAATGAAAGCATGAATGTTACTGTGCAACAGGAGCATTTTGTCAGCATAATTTTTCTCAGATATTTTATTAATTTTGCCTCAAGTTTTAAAGTTATTATCAATACATAATAGACCAAGATTAGGTAGGCTGCTAGAGGAAGATTGGTAAATATACAGCTCTATTATTTACATCAAAATCATTTTTCAATTGTTTAAATTTGTATTCAGCCGGCTGAATACAAAAGTTTTCCTAT
Source organism: Rutpela maculata (assembly GCA_936432065.2). Lineage (NCBI taxonomy): Eukaryota > Metazoa > Arthropoda > Insecta > Coleoptera > Cerambycidae > Rutpela > Rutpela maculata. Next base: position 34,887,871 of record OW386285.2, on the reverse strand, counting down.
GAGCTTCATTTGAAGACTACAGATGTATCATTAGCAAAGCTAAGTGTATGCCCTGTACCGTTGAAACTTAGTAATCTATTAATATATAAAGAAAACAGGATAGGCCCTAAAACTGTACCTTGAAGAACCCTCTATTTTATATAAGCAGGTTTACTAAATGTACCATATATCTTCACGACTGAGTACGATCAAAAAGATAGCTTTTTCTTAAGTCATTTCCCCTTAAACCACAGTTTTTCAGCTTACCTAGATATCATCAGTTCATTTAAAAATCGCGTAAATATTTTTAACTTGACTGTTATGGAAATATAAAGGAATAGTGAGCCTTCAGCAACAAAATGCCAGCTTCAAATACACAAAAATGCAAAACTTAACCAGAAGAAAAAAGTATTTTAGTGTTTATATTCCCGTCTATCCGTGCAATGACTACTTAAAATTTCCTGATAAAATTTGTAATAAATTACTCTGTTTCAACTGTTTCCAGATTTCAAATCGAAATTAATTAAGTATTAATCTTAGCTGGTTAAGCTGAACATATTGTTACAATAACAAACACATTAACAATGTATGCCTTGCAATATAAAAACAAGTTATGAAATGTGTTTAAATTTGTTGTCCACTTGTTGCTTTATAATGACCAGGAAGCGAATGAGTTTTATAGAATTTTAATGGAACCTGTACTTGTTGGTTAAAGACCTGATTTCAAATAAGCGAAATATAGCACTGCACTTGGTGTACACAAATGTCTGATACTTCGTTTCTTAAGTTTAAAACCTTACTTTTGGAAGAAATATAAGTTCCCGCTCCACTAAATGTAACTTTAATTACTTAACCGTTGCTGCAGTTTTGCGGTTTTAACACCCCATTTCCAAGCATACAACTAATTATAACTGGGAATATAAATATTTTGACTAATCGATGTAGTTAGTTATTTTTTGTTTATTTATTTATTTCAGATACAACTACTCATTCCGAAATTCATTTACAGAGCAAGAAATTTACAAATACAAAGATTAACACTATATAAACACCAATAATATTACATACATTAATAAAGAGGCACTAGAATTTGTATTAACAAATCGATAATACCTAAATTTCGAATATTTTTTATCGTTGCTGTAGTTCTAGTCCAGAGTACATCGCCCCTTTTTTTTAATGATTAGTAACAGGCTGAATTTTCGTGAGTAGCTTCGTTTTGACGAGACGCCCAACTTTTCTCTCTGCGAAAATTCTCGGTAGTGGTAGCTAATAGCAAAAATTATTTTTTCTATTTCACACGAATTAGACAATTCGACAACCTGTCAAATTATTTTGGCAATATATTTTTCATTTTCATAAACGATTTTTAAAGAGTTTGTTTTTCAGGTTTGCGCCAGTTAATTATAATGTCACGCAGCAATTATAATTTATGCCAAATTTATTGGGGACACCCAGTACATCATTAAACAAATAATTCTTACAATATTTGATAAGTGAAATTAACTTGAAATAAAGTTGCATTGGTGAACAAAGGAACTGTAGAGTCAGCAAGAAGCTGGCACGTTCACCTCATGCGACTTTATAATAATGATGAAATGCTGATTTGGCAAAAGCAACAACTGGGGCAAATTTGAGTTTAAAAATTCAGTTGGGTTTTGGTTCAGGGTACGAATTGGTGGTGGCTTGGTGCGTGGCCCAACTCCCCTCCTGGGAGGTAGCCCCGGAGGGTAACGAATGTAAGTAAAAATTGTTGTTTTTCTGTTTTATTGTTTTGGGTTAAAAAACCTGTACCTTGTTTTCTACCACAATGTTTTATTTACAAGTATTCATTTAATTCATTGAATTCAAATCCTCTTGCAAGCAAGCGAGTAATTTAAAGGAACCCCGTCACAGCGGCCTGAGGGTCGTGACACGTGGTGGGCATAACATGTGTTGGAAGTAATTATTAACCAACCCCAACCCGTAGTCGTGACAATAATAAGCCACGTGTTTGTCCACAACAACATATTTTGACAGGTTGTCGAATAGTCTAATTCGTGTGAAATAGAAAAAATAATTTTTGCTATTAGCTACCACTACCGAAAATTTTTGCAGAGAGAAAAGTTGGGCGTCTCGTCAAAACGAAGCTACTCACGAACATTCAGCCTGTTGCTAATCATTAAAAAAAAGGGCGATGTACTGTGGACTATTCCACTCCACTACGTATGCGTAGAAGTAGTAAATAAAAGAGCTCGTAAAATATATATAGACCCAAATGAAGATCGTTTGTGCCAAAGTGTACAAGTGTACAAAATAGTAAAATATTAAAGATATAATATCTAATTAAACAGCGTTGGGAACTTTTTTTACTAGTCTAAGAAAAACACTAACAAAAAAGATCGAAAAAAACTAACAAAACCAATAATACGAAATTAGTTAATTCCATAATAATGATGATACTGAAGTTAAGAAAATCGTTGTTAATTTATTAGTACGTGAAACATTTGGCTTGCATAACGTAACAGCAGAAACATGAAAAGAAATCAACGACAATGTTTTGACATCTCTAACTTGTCTAATAAACACTTGTCTTCAAAGTGGCATTTTTCCAAATCCACTGAAAATAGCAGTTATAACAGTTAAATATAAATCAGGAAACAAATTATTACTTGAAAATTATGGACCAATTTTCTTATCATCAGCATTACTAAAAGTTTTTTAACAAGTCTTAAAAATTAGAATCACCAATTTCCTGAAAAAATGCAGTGTTATCAGAAAAATAATTCTGATTCAAAGCTAGATTGGGACAAGCATAGCTCTACTTGTATATAGATTATATAACGCTTTAGATAAATATATCCTACACTTGACATATTAGTCGACACTGTAAATCACGCGGAACTCCTAAATATACCTGAAATATAGTATTTAGAGGAAACTCATACAGCTTGATGAAAAGCTACCTGAATAAGCAGTGTCTGATTAATAATTGAATAGTGAATTAAAGATGCATTCGTGGGTACAAAAGAGTAAGCTGCGGAGTACCCCAAGGAACTATACTTGGGCCAATACTGTTCACTATTTACATTAACAACATGTCAATCTAACCCGTTGTGGTGAAATTATTAGCAACGCTGGCGATACTATCATTTTCTGAAAAAAAGAAGTAGAACAACACTTTGAAATTGGTGTTGACTTTTTCAGTGCTATTCAACGTAAATGTAAAAAGCTCATTCTACCCCATTCACATAACTATTTGTCAAATCCGTCAAAATTTAAGAAATTGTAAAAAAGTTCCTTTAGTCACATGCTTGAAATTACTTTTGAACTCATAGGTTTTTAATACAGTAACTAATGATAACAACATTGACTGAAAATATTAATGCATTCATCTACACTGAAAAAAAAAAAATGTAATGCCTACCAAGCAGACAAATCAATTATTACATGTGTACAAGTTAAAACACTCAGTAATAACAACAACACATTAATAATTCGGAAAATTAAAAATATGCACTACACATTAAATTTCGTTGTACTTAAAGTTCTCTCTGCATAATCGAGCAAACTTTAACTCGATTATCAAACTTTTTAAATTAAAAATAAGGATTAAATAGATAAATATGAACAATTTAATATAATAATTCTTAAATAATTCACCGTGTGTTTCTAACGTAGCGTTACTAGCTGTACTAGAAAAATATTTCCCTTCTACTTCTAATATCGGCAAATTTAGGATATAAAAGCGGAAGATTGGTAAATGCAGTATTATTTTCTCTCTCTGTCTTTACTCATAATGTGATTGATCGAAGCGCTAAAGTGCCCGGGATTTAATCAGATAATAAACTGTCAATTTAAACTCTTTATATTATCATGCAACAAAACTTTCGAAAAATTTTACCGACAATATTCTAAGAACTAATGATATTACATCCGAATATATTTTAATAATCCCCTAACCAACATATAAAAGTTAAACAGTATTTGTATAGGGTATAAGTAGTCTTGCACCATACGCTTTAACTTATATACGGTGGAATGTCATTTAGTCTACTATGACTTAGTTTTTTACTAATAATCTTCACTGAGAAAAAATTAAGTACATTTTCAGAATATTATAATAGTATATTATTCAACGAGCCGTAATGTAGGTAATAACTCACGCAGATGAAAGTTTACAGCACGAGCCGTAGGCGAGTACTGTAATTCATCAAGTCAGTTATTACCATTACCGCAAGTTGAATACTATACCTTATCTACGATTATAACAATAAATATTAAATTGAGAAAATTGTGTTTATATTACTCAGTTTGTTTATTAATAAAATTAACTGTAAAATTTAATTTTTGTTCACCCTTTTATATTTGTTATCTTCAAAGATTTAGCCACCTTTAAGCGGAGGTATGTGATTTTTAATCGAAATAGTGCAGAAACTGCTTGTAGACAAAAAATCAGCTTTGTAGATTGATATTACGCGGCAGGAAATGCAAAACTTCTCCGCGAACTGCAATAGCCCGAAGCGCATATTCGATCAAAAGTCTTGTTTTTTATGTTAGAGAAAAAATTAAAAAAGCGTCGGAAAGCTCAAAGCTTTTTACATAACTTATCTACAAATTTCTCGAAAAAAACTATAATTATCGAGATATTCGAGGAAATGTAAGAAATTAACGTTAGAGTGTATGTAAATATTAAAAAAATAATTTTTCTCAGAAACATTTGTTTCGAAGGGCCAAGATTAACTAAAAGTCAAAGTAGTACATGATATTAAGTGAACATCGTATATGAGATCGATTTCAGTTAATTACCGATTAATTACGGTGACAAAATGGAGAAATTTTACAGAAAAAAAAAAGTCCCAAATCCCGCCTCCTCTAATTCCTTCATTTTTGTCGGAATTCAAAAAATAAAAAAAGAGTTTTAGCAAATTTAATTCTACTTAAGTTAACTAGAGTAGTCTTTTGGCGTAGGAGCCAAGATTAAAAAGTTGCCAACTGTAGAAGCTCAAAATTTGCGATTTTTTGCCGTACATGGCCAACATTTCAGTATTCTCCGAAACGAAAAAAAAATCAAAATTCTGATAGTAGCAAAAGATTTGTAATGGAAAATACTCGTTTGACCTTCTTTTTTTATTTCGGAGATATCTGCGAAAAATAACAAAAAACAGCTTACATTTCGGAGTCGAAAAAATTGCAAAAACATGCAATCTTGACACGTTCATATTTTTAGAAAAACACCATTGGGACGGCCGTACGGTGTCACGACGTAAAGAGGAAGTCTTCCAGATAAATCTGATCGTAAATTGCACGGCGAAATTCGAAAATTCAGCTCGACACTAACGAATCAAAAGTAGCATTTTGTGACATTTCAGAAAATCTTTATAGATATTAACGCGAATAATCTGTCATTACCTCCCTGGCCCCACCTTCGTGTGTTGAGCGCTACGTTGATTGGACAGGCTAGGCACGAAGATAAAGGTGATTGGCTCTGCACCTAGTGAGTTATAATAACTCACGCATTAAAACTCACGCTGTTTGTTTATGGATACTATTAATTGATCAAAAGCAGTTCATTAATTAGTGTATAACCTAATAAGAGTAGATAAAATTGTTTTATTGCTGTATTGCCATTCTATCAATGTTACTTAAAATCCTTTACCGATTGAATAAAATGTTCCGATCACTGCCTCCCTTTAGAATGGAAATTCCTGTTATTAATACCTAAATGAATAATAGAATACTTTAACTTCTGCTTTAAATCAATAATTTGTATATGTGACATAAATCTACAATACTGTCAAGATTGTGAACCGATGTTTACTGGTGAAGTCATTTCTTTTGTGAAAGAAAGATTTACTCATACTGGTAAAAGTTAAATTTTGTACTTGTATGCTTTTTAACCAATACTTTCACCTGCAAGAAAACCATTTCTACTTCAAGTGAATTTATACAATTTCATTGTTAGCTGGGGAAATAATTAATATTCAAAATGTTAGGCATTTACTTGTTTGCAGCAACTTAGTTTGTGGTAAAACTATTAGCTCGCAATGTTTGGAATAGAAATTAGACGAATTTGAACTGGAACCTAAAACAATGTGTTTATAAGAAAATAAATCAATAGATGCTTAAGGCCTCATGTTGAATTTAAAAATAAATTTTAAGTTGAATTCCAATGGAAAAAAAATATTTGTATATAAACGCAAACTTTAAAAGACGCCACAAGAGCGGAAGGTAAAAAACCAATTTATTGAAAGTGAGAGAAAATAAATTAAAGTGAAATATTTTATTTTTTATGGAGGCGCGTTTCCTTTATCAACATCTAGCAGGGTAGAAAGAGTAAATCTTTTCCAATAGGCAACTTTGGTTCTCTACACATATAAAAATGAACTGAATATAACTGAAGTGGAAATAAAAGAAAAATAAATTGACAATACGAGAACACAATTGGTAAGAGCAAACTCGACTTATCATTACCTGCTTTCGCAGATGCTAACTTGGTCAATGGTCAGTGCTTAATTTAAATAGAAGACAATATAGGCTAAGACAGTAGTGGTTCCCAAAATGTGGGTCGTGGTAAGGAGCTAGGGGGCTAGGGGTGAGCAGATTTAAACTTACCAAATAACCAAATATTATATTATATAATATCACAATCAAAAGGTTGTAATATTATTTATAAAAGTTTGGGAACTACTGGACTAAGAGAAGAAATAATAATAATAATAATAATAATTGTCTTCTTAGGGCACACGAATCTGGTATCTACAGTCGCTAACCCTGCGGGATGCGGGGAGTGGCTGTGGATTATCCGCTGGCGCTTCTCCCGTGAGAATGTCGGGGACACGGGAGAACTGTCAGCATCGTGCAAGCGAAAAAAAAAAAATAATAATAATAACTTTATTAACAAAATTAACAAAATGCAGACAATTTTATTGGGCGAGGTTCAGTAGTGACTAATGGCACTCTGTTCTTACACCTAACCCAAACAATATAACCTAAAGGTAACAAACTTCAAGTGATAACCTATGCTTACAGAAGAAAATGAAGTACGGTTCAATGTGAGAAACAAAAAATTTGATTATGCACATATCTAAAATATTTTTCGTTATACCATGTACATTTTATATTGACATATCTTGTGAACTTACTGCCTGCCCATAATAAGTTTAAATAAATATTTTTTAAAACCAGCTAAACTTTTAGTTTTTAATTCTTGGGGTAATTCGTTAAGACACTTAGTAATGTGGTAAGAATATGACCTGTTAAATAATTGTGTGTGATGAACAGGAGGAGTAAAGGTGTCCTTAAATCTAATATTTAAATTGTGAACATCGGTCCGAAAACGTATTTAGGAATATAGATATGGCGGACTTTTACTAATTAATATATTAAAGTACTGACAAACAGAGTGTAAATATCGCCTATTTTTCATGTTAAGCCAATTATTTAACTTCAGTGTAGGGCTAATACGATCATACTTTCTTATACCAATAATTAACCGCAAACAGGCATTCTGAAGTTTTTTAATACGATTACTATCTACAACATTTAGACATGGTCCATATATTGTACCACAGTAATTCAACTGTGACAATACCAGAGAATCACAGAGCACAGATTTAGAGTTTTTGTTCAATATATATATATATATATATATATATATATATATATATATATATATATTGAACAAAAACTCTAAATATATATATATATATATATATATATATATATATATATATATATATATATATATATATATATATATATATATATATATATATATATATATATATATATATATATATATATATATATATATATATATATATATATATATATATATATATATATATATATATATATATATATATATATATATATATATATGCTCGGATAGGTTTCCGCGGTTGTCTGTATGAAAAATACTAGGTTCACAGGTTCAACCGCGTCTGAGATTATTGGAGTCTCGACGTTTCGGCTCCCACTTTGGAGCCATTTTCAAGAGAAAAGGAAGAAGAATCGATAATATAAAGGTATATAGGAAGTCTAAGAAGGGTAAGGAATGGTTCGGGTCCGGGGCCTCAATCTGCCTACTTCCCAGGTCGAACCTTGGTTCGTTTCTAAGATCCCAATCTCAGTTCTTAGACAGAACTGACGAGTTGTGAGTTGAGGTGAGGTATTTATAGTAGGATTGGTGAGTGTGGTGAGCACTGGTGCGAACGGCTGCGCGTGGTAGGAGGGTCGCTGTGTGGTGTTAGTGAGGGTTGTGTAGCTAGTGGAGATAAGTCGAAGACTGTCGTCCCATTTGTTTAAACAATTAGGACGCTTCTCGATTTCAATTGCTTCGCGGATCGTTCGCGTTTTTCGGTATTAGCTATTGTTTTGTGTTGTCAAAGTCTATGTTATGGTGTTGTGCTAGGGATGAGGTAGGGTCAGTATTTCTGACTGCTAGGCGATGTTCGTATACCATGTTGTTAATGCGTCTGTTTGTTTGTCCAAGGTAAGTTTGGGGATAGCCGGAGCAAGGTATTTCGTAAACGCCATGGGAGTCATTAGGGACTTGGTCTTTTTGGACTTGATAAGGTTGGAAATAGTCTGTTGTGTTGTGAATATTGTTTTTATGTTGTTTGTTTTTAGGACTTTGGAGATTCGGTCTGTGACACCTTTGATGTGAGGTAGGAAGGCTTTGTGTGAATTTCGTTCACACCGCTTTTCTTCCAAATACAATCACAGCTGATTTGCTAGAATTAAGTTGAAGACACATCTTATCTGAAAAGTTGACTAAACAGCAAGGTCTTAGTTTATTGCCTGCTTAGTTTCACTCGCATCAAAAGACAGATACAACTACGTGTCATCTGCATAATAATGTTGTTTACATGATAGAAAAGCGGATGAAAAATTGGACGAGTAGATTATAAAAAATAGGGGACCCAAAATAGGCCCCTGCGGCACGCCTATTCTAACGGTTAAATCTGATTATTTCCCTCGGTACATTACCAACTGAGATCTATTTTTTAAATAATTCTCTAATAATTTAGTTCAGTGAAACCTATGAAATGCAAAATTTTGTGATTGATGGTATCGAATGCTTTAGTGTAATCTAATAGAATTAAAACGGTCAGTTTATTTTTATCACATGCCTCTATGATATCATCGGTGATGTTCAACAATGCAGTACTGTGGCCTTGCCTAAATCCAGACTGATGTGATGGTAACATCTGATTATCTTTTAGATGCCCACGTCTTTGTATTTCCATAATTATTTCTAGTAATTTTGAAAATGTTGGTAAAATACTAATATGTCTTAAATTATTTAAACATGTAGGATTTGTGATTTTTGGTATAGGTATTACTCGGGCTTGTTTCCATGCAGTGGCGAAGGTAGAGTTAATTAAACAATAGTTTATTAAGTGTGTAATATATGGGAGCAAAAAAGGTAAACAAAGCTGTATAGTTAAAATATTTATACCGTCTAGACTACAAGATTTGCTCTTTATATTTGAAATCCCCTTTAGAACATCAATTTCTGTAACTGTGTTAAAACTAAATGAGGAATTTACAGTGTGTTTTATATAATTATTATAATATAATATTAGGGATTCATCCGGCATAATTTGTGGTACGGAATTAACAAAATGATTATTTATCTGGTTAACATTGGACAGATTGTTAGGCAAATCAGTTCCTTTTTGATTTTTGCTGGCAAGTTTTGTAGCATAATATGATTTTTTTTTTGTTCCTGATGGCAGTAGTAACTGTATTTCTAAGTTATAATTATTCCAATCTGAAATATTTTTCGATTTTTTGTATTTGCTTAACATCCATCTCTGTCATCAATCTTGGCGCGCCTAGTATTAGTTAGCCAAGGAGCATATGGTTTAGTAATTCTTATTGACTTTACTGGGGCATGAATATTTAATAACATAGTGAGCGTGTCATTAAGAAATTTTAGTTTATTATTGACGCCATCAATGTCGTAAATACTACGCCATGGTATAGATCTAAGATCACAGGCAAATTGATCATGGTTAATGTTTTTAAAATCTCGGTATGTTTTAGAAATAGATTTAGGTAAATTACTAGCAAAATACTAGCTCATGATCACTAATTTCAGGCGCAGGTTGCGTTCCCACTCCTCGAACCTTCTCCACAGTTATGGTTAAAATATAATCGATCAATGTGGCTATAGTACTCGTGATTTTAGTCGGTTGATTTAATATTTGTTTAACACCAAAACCATCCAAAATATTATTAACAAAGTTAACCTCAGTAGAATCAAATTTAAATAAATCAATATTAAAATCACCAACACAAAATATTACATCAGCTTTAGGGACAATAATTCAGAGAGTTGTTTCAAAGGCATTAAAAAAATTAATATAATTATAATCTGGAGGTCTATATGCAATCCCAAATGATATATTTATACCCTGCATGTGAATTTCAATAGTTGCTCAATATCTATAATACATTGTATTATCTTGAACTTAAAAAATAAGGTACATCCCCACTCCATCCCTACTTCCATCCCTATCTAAGCGAATCAGATTGTAACCAGGAAATCCAAAAGGCTTTTAATAAACATTTCACCAACGCATACGTGAGATACACTGATAATGCTATACTTGACAATAAATGAAGGAAACAATTAAAGTCGATTTGAAGTGTAGCAGATAAAAACGACGACAGATATACCAGATGATCAAGAATTTCGTACACATGCGATATTTCCATTATTTGGATAGATAAAATCATAAATAAAGAAACCTGTAAAAGGCATGAAAGACTCCGTCTGATATAAAAAACCACCCCAACTTTTCCTTTCAAATGGTAATCTGTATAGTTAAAGCCTGAAATAGGATCCCCACATCATTTTGAGCACAACGATATACCATGCTTGGTATGTTACAGTTGTTTAATAAGGAATGTTGCAAACTCATGACAAAAAATTAATATGTACCATATCAATAAATTAAGAGATTATCTCGGAGATTGAGCACCTCCGACATGCACACTAGCTTCCAAACATCGCAGCAACTCCCACGTGCAGGTTGCTCCAAGCATAGCTGGTGTTACTCTGCGGTAATCCGCACGATTCCGATCCACAATATTGTCCAAACATTCTGAAAAAAGAAGTTGGAGGTGATTTTTAAGAGGTTGCGCCTATTAATGTAATTCTGGGACACGCTGTATATTTGATAAATTACTGCTAAGTACTAGTATTTATATACGAGCATCTACTCTTCGCAAAAGCTATAGTAGAACAGTCTGACCCATTTCAAGTGGATACGACTTCGTAACTCAGTTATTGGTCATTCAATTTCAACCAAATTTGGATCGGTATCGAAGACCTTTATTATATTCTTTTTGCTCTGCTCTGCTCGTTCATTGTCCTCCACAACACTATATTCAGGCATCCAGATAAGTTTGACTGAGTTGTGTTCACACAGTTCATCTAAAATACTCCCAACAGTTCAGAACCAGCCAGTACATAAAACTTAACTTATATATCATGAATCTAATCCAATTATAATAATATATGCACGACGGGTTAGTATTTGAAAATGCAAATATTTGCACCCACCTAACCATATGTTTTATACGGAGACAGTTTCATATATATGTGCTCTGAATTAACATAGTTTATTTAATTACGGCATTTCGAGTTGGCTTTGTTTTAAGGTTTTCTAGCTTTTGTTGTGTGTTCTAACTCCAGACGCCCCACAGGTTCATCCTACGTAATTTGTACATGCCAGTTTACAATGGTTTGCTTTATTACGTTTGTAGACGTACAAGATTTTTATTTTACTGCCGGTAATACACAAAATTGAAGAAAGGAAATGACAGGAAGTTGAACACGAATATGAAATAATAAAATGTATAATTTTATGTAATAAAATGATACATTTATTTTATGTGGCTGTCCGTAGGCACAATATTTTTTACTTTTTACTGGTTTTATGGTTCTGTGGCAACAAAACGTACGACAATAACATTTTAACTCAAAGATGTGTAAAATTATAGTATCTGAGCATAAATTCTGGGCAAGGGAGATTTATTTCTTAATTCTAATGCATGGAAATTTGAAAATATTAACTTTTTTCACCACAGTTCACTTATATTAATTTATTTATTATTATTTAGATGAGATCATAGGTATCATCATAGGGATCTATGCTGAATTATGAATATTTTTATATACCCTTTACTGGAGGTCGTTAAATGATACAATTTAATAATAACACACCACAAGTAATACAATACCTTTTGTCATGAAGTACCGAAGAGAAATTAAAAAAAATTGTACGGGAGCACATTTCGAGACAATGCACACAACCTGAATTCGAGAAAATTAAAGCAGTTCCTGTCGATCAGGCAGTTTAGTTATACAATGGAATAAAGGGGGATGTTAAAAAGTAGCTAATTTTGGCCTAAGCTGGGCAACGGAAAATGAACACGGTTTTTCCCGTAGAATGCGATGATGGATTCGATTTTGTGAAAAAATAGCTGGAAAATATGGAAAAGTTAAGAAAATGCTTGAGAGTTGAGTCCTGTCTGAGATATTCACAAGGTAAACTTTTAAGATCCATTATATTTTACTTTAGATTATGATGGTTTCTTTTAGTATTATTCTCGTAGAATATGATTATCTACTTCGCTTTGCCAAAAAATGTCAGGAAAATGCGGAAAAATTAAGAGAATGCCCAAAAAATAACAAATTCGAGTCTGTAATATTCAAAATTTAAACTTTTCTAGATCCAGAGACTATTATGCGAGATTCAGGTGATTTATTGTAGTATTTTTCTCGTAGGATACGAAGAAAATGTTGCGAAGAGGCGTAAAAACTAAAAAGATGCTTGAAGACTCATAATATCTATCCTAAGATAACACAGGCCCACAAAAAAAAAAGTTATTTGAATATACTTCTCTTTAGTATTTTTTCCCGCTGATTACGAATCTGAAGTCAGAATTGGAGATTAATCCGCATATTACAGAAAAAAACCCGAAAAACTGTCAAAAAATGAGTTTTTTATGGTTTTTTGGGTGGTAAAATATGTGACGTGTTCGGCTAGGCTGCATGTATCTTTCTTATGTTTTTTTGCACCACTGACCTCGAATCTATTGTTAGAACCCAGGGCTAATTGTCAACATGTTCAGAAAAATAAAAAAAATCGTATAAAATCGCGTTTTTCACGGACACTGTTTTTTTATGGATATCACGATTTTTTCATGAATACATAGCGTGTTACGATGGCCTGCGTACACCTTTTTGAGTAATTTTTCCCGCTGATCACAAATGTTGAATCAAATGTGATTTGATTCACTGACATCAGTGATGAAAATACTGAGAAAAATTAAAAAAACTGTCAAAAATCGTTTTTTTTTTTCGTGGATGTCGCGTTTTTTCATGAACTCATAGCGTGTTCCAATGGTCTGCATATGTCTTTATCGAGTAATTTTTTCCGCTGTTCACGAATCTGGAGTCAAATTTTGATGTGATGAAAACACTGAGAAAAATCAAAAAAACTGTCAATCACTTTGCGTGATATATATTATTTCAATTTTATATAGGTTTTCGTTTTCGAACGCGCTTATCTTCAAATGATCTGTATACGGGGTTTCTTCGTCGTTTGGTTCCTTTTGGTTTCACTTCTCTTTGTAGCATCCAGCAGTAAACTGCTAACATGTTGACATCCCATTTATCTTGAAATCGACGTTCAAAGTCTTTTAAATCTTGGTGGAATCTTTCTTCTTGCTCTTCGCTGAAGTCGTTGTTATTTTCTGGAAACTCATCCAGGTGTGAATCAAGAAAGTGCAATTTCAAACTCATCATACAATTTAACTTTTCGTAATTCTTTATCATTTTTGATACAATGTTTCTGTAGTCTGGATATTTGGTATTACCGATAAATTTTATGGACACGCCTTTAAAACTTAACCATGCCGCCTTTTCTACTTCATTCATAGAAACTACGAATTCTTGGCCCTAAATAAAGTTCGAATCTCAGGCTCAACGAAGATACCTGCCTTCAATTCAGCATCAGATTTATGACTCATCAAATGACTCAAACATATATTTGAGCCGTTTGATGAGTCATGACTCAAATATATATTTGAGTCATTTGATGAGTCACAAATCTGATGCTAAATTGAAGGATGGTATCGTTGGGCCTGAGATTCGAACTTTATTTAGTGACCAAAAATTCGTTGATTCTATGAATGAAGTAGAAAGGGCGGCATGGTTAAGTTTTAAAAGCGGTCCACAAAATTTCTCGGTAATACCAAAGATCCAGACTACAGAAACATTGTATCAAAAATGATAAAGAATTACGAAAAGTTATGTTGTATGATGAGTTTGAAATTGCATTTTCTCGATTCACACCTGGATGAGTTTCCAGAAAATAACAGCGACTTCAGCGAAGAGCAAGGAGAAAGATTCCAAAAGACTCTGAACGTCGATTTCAAGGTAAATGGGATGTCAACATGTTAGCAGTTTACTGCTGGATGCTACAAAGAGAAATGAAACCAAAAGGAACGAAACGACGCGACGAAGAAACGAAAACGAACGAAAACCCATATAAAAGTGAAATACTATATATCACGCACAGTGATTGGGTATTCTGAAAAAAACAGATTTTTGACAGTTTTTTTATTTTTCTCAGTGTTTTCATCACTGATCCCAAAATATAACTCCAGATTCGTGATCAGCGGAAAAACTTACTCGATAATGGTATATGCAGACCATTGGAACAGGCTATGCGTTCATGAAAAAACACGACATCCATGAAAAAACCCGATTTTTGACAGTTTTTTTGATTTTTCTCAGTATTTTCATCACTGACCTTCAAATTTGACTCAACATTTGTAATCAGCGGGAAAAATTACTCAAAAAAGGTGTACGCAGGCCATCGTAACACGCTATGTATTCATGAGAAAAACGTGATATCAATAAAAAAACAGTATCCGTGAAAAACGCGATTGTTTACGGTTTTTTTTTTATTTTCCTCAACATTTTGACAATTAGCCCTGGGTTTTAACAATAGATTCGAGGTCAGTGGGGCAAAAAAACATAAGAAAAATAGCAGCCTAGCCGAACACGCCACATGCATATTTTATCACCCAAAAAACCATAAGAAACGCATTTTCGGGTTTTTCGGGTTTTTCTCTGTAAAATGTGCACGAACCCCTCATTTTGACTTCAGATTCGTAATTAGCGGGAAAAATACTAAAAAAAAGTATATTCATAGGTCCAGTCCAAATAATTTTTTTTTTGTGGGCCTGTGTAATCAGAATTTTAACCTTTTAAGATGCAGAGTATATAACTAAAGATCGAGGTGGTTTTTCATAGTATTTTTCCTTTGGAATACGATGGTCTACTCTGTTTTGCGCTAAAATGCAGAAAAAATGTAGAAAAATCAAGAAAATGTTCGATGACTCACAGTATCTACTCTGCGTCATTCCTAAATGAAATATATTAGGAATCAACGTTAATAACTTGAGATTATAGTTGTTTCTCGTACTTATTCAGTGAAAAGAGGAGGTTAACATAGCTATGCGGGAAAACCGGGAAAATTCTGAAAAATTAAAAAAGTGCATACATAGAGTATACAGTTTTATGTAAAAAATACGGTGAGGAAACAGCGTGATTTCAAGTTAAATAAGCTTGATCTTAATAGATTTTACTTGTGAACACTGCGTAAAAAAATTATAAATTATTAGACATTTTCTTGATTTTTTTATATTTTGTAGCAAACAAAGTACACCATCGTATACCACAGGAAAAATACTACAAGAAACCACCTTAAACTCAAGTTTAATACTTTAGATCTTAATAGGTCTCATTTATGTATATTGGAAGCTAGATATTGTGAGTTCTTATTCATTATCTTGATTTAACCAGAATTTCCAGGTATTTTTCCGTAAAGCTGATTGAACCTCCTCATTTTACTGGATAATTACTACGAGATAAAATCACTATAATCTCAAGTTAATAATCTTGGTTCTTAATATGTTTCACTTGAAAATGTGGCAGACTAGATTTTGTGAGTTTTCAAACATTTCCTTAATTTTTTCGAGTTTTCCTAACATTTTCCTGCAAAATAAAATAGACCACCTGAATTTCGCGTAATAAGCTCTGAATCTTTAAAAGTTTAAATTTTGAGTATTACAGGCTCGAATTTGTGAAATTTTAAATATATTTTTACATTTGGTTAACGAAGTAACGACTTTTACTATTACTAATCGCAATGGTCTGACTGCACAAATTTGAAAATTTGAAAATTTGAAAATTTTACTTTTGACCGCGAGTCTTCCTGACATACTGTGCAATCATTCAGAACTAATTATCTTCTGAAAAGGAACATAACGATTCAACCAGTTTTATTTGGTTAGTACACAGACAATCATCAAAATATTTTGATTACCTTCTAAATTATCCTTATTTTTTTTGTACCTTAATAAGATTCGTCGATATCATGATATTAAACACATTTTCTAACCTAGAGTTAATTTTAGAAATTTTGAGATAGCAGATGCGTGGTCCTCTTCAAATCCTTGTTTATTAAAGTCATTACGACGTACTGGTGCGGGAGCTAAGTGGCTTTTTCGGAAACTCATCGTTACAAGCATTTTCTATGCGTTGACTAATTCTATCGAACTTAAATAACGACAAAATAGACTTCTGGCATATGTCAGCCCGTCGAGTTGGCCATGGTTAGGGATTGTGATACCGGTTAACCGGTTATCAGGATAAAAAATACATGACGATAATTACCGGTTAATTTAATTTTTTACCGGTTATTTTGGTAAATTCTGAACTTACGATATGTCACGTATTCAACGTTTCTAGTTATGTCAGTGACTAGTATTCACTAAATACCGAGTGAATGTCCCAACATTGAGCACTTTTAACAATAAATAAATAATATTATAAAAAGCAAAATCCAAACACCAAGCCCTAAGAAATTCAAGAGAGACACTGACAATATCTTGCGCCAGGAAATTGAATATTTCACTGCCGCAAATATCCGTGGAATACACTTAGAAGTATATTATTACCAATTCTTATTAACTTATCGACCTACCAATATCGATAGAGGAAGGGCGTCTTCAGCTGATGGTATTATATGCACACATATCAGACGACTAACAGATATAGCTTTGAAAAACTAACCTTTTTAATGGGCTATTTTTAAAAATGATTGTAATTTTAGATTAGGTATTCAGTAAATGCCCTATTTGAGTTTATGTTTATAACTTTTGTTATTTAATTTGATATTTTTGTTATTTACCGAATAATTATGTATTTAAATTTATTTTATTTATATTTTTTCCTTTTGATAAAAAAACCTTTTGTTTGTTCATTATATTATATATAAAAATGTGTTTTGTTAAATTTAGATAATTTTGTACATGGAAAAAGACAATTGCCATTTTCGGCACCTTAATCATTTATTCTAAAAATTACCGGTAAATACCGGTTAACCGGTTATTTACATTTCTATTTACCGATTTACCGGTTATTAAAACTTCCGGTAAATTGCAATCCCTAGCCACGAGTTCAAGATATAAAAATCAGTGAAATTATATCATCGCTACAAGGCTAATTTTTTTTGTGTGTACACATTTTATGTTTAGAATGAATAAAATAAGATCGCCAGAAAGTGTGGGCCGTCAGGGGCGCAACCAGAAAGGTCAAACATGTAAAAAAAACGGAGTTATATAACATGATCGTTACAAGCTTTTTTTTTAGGCTGAGCATGTTTATAAAATTCCCAGAAAGAAACTCCCATCAGTAAGGCTA
Source organism: Rutpela maculata (assembly GCA_936432065.2). Taxonomy (NCBI): domain Eukaryota; kingdom Metazoa; phylum Arthropoda; class Insecta; order Coleoptera; family Cerambycidae; genus Rutpela; species Rutpela maculata. The sequence continues at coordinate 34,870,113 of OW386285.2, read as the reverse complement.
GCCAGAAAGGAAATGTTTAGGATTTTTTAAAAAAATTGAATTTTTTTCGCATATTTCATCTCAGAACTCTAAATTCATCGTTACAAGTTCTGGCTCCTTTTTAAAACGTAAATATAAGCTCCTTCAACAATAGAATAGCCTCCCCAGAAAGTTCTTAGTGGCAACAAAAGTACCATAGGCTCTTAAATATACAGAAATTTAACACTTTCGGCTAACTTGACTTCCTACCGTGCCTCAGTGTATTGTATCATTATTACCTTTCTGGCGATCTTATTTTATTCATTCTAGACATAAAATGTGTACACACGAAAAAAAATTAGCTTTGTAACGATGACATAATTTCACTGATTTTTAGACAGTATTCGTGACGCACCTGACAGGAGGTGCCCCGCCAGAAGTCGATTTTATGAATCGTTATCATCCATTAAATCATAAAAATATCTCAAAGTTCATAAAACGATGATGTGCCGAAAAAGCCACCTAGCTCCCGCTCTATACCCTTTGATGTGAAATTAGTGTCTCTTATTTGGAAAATTTTGACAATTAGGTGCATATACGATATTTTTGGGATTGAATATATAGATTTACAGAATTCGGTAATTTGTTAGTCTTTTGGCCAAAACTGGAATGAAACTCCATATCAATGTTTCCATAAAACAAGGGTTTTTTCCATTTTCTGCTTTCATATGACAAAACTAATAGTATTTTAAATAAGTTTCGAAAACGAATCTTTTCAAACGAGCGAGACAGTTTGGTAGAACACAACTCGAATAATAATAATAATAAACGTCTTTATTTGCCAACTATGGTTTTATAATAAACTTATAGATATTAATTTACATATGGCATTAGGCGAAGTTCAAATCTATAATCAGATTATAGATTTGTTCTACCACTTAACTTAGATTGCTGCACCATGTGCTACTAACTATGCTAATAATGTTTCTTGGGACCCGAGAAAAGGAAACAAAACAAAGGATTAAACAAGGACAGGAAATTTAAAAGTAGATAAAAAAAAAGAAACTAACTAAAAGATCTAACTTTGTTGGCATTGCTGACAAAATAAAACATTTTTATAATTCGATTTAAACTGACTCAAACTCATTTCTTTCAAGTTGTTTGGAAGACCATTGTAAACATCGCATATTTGATAACTGAAGGACCGTTTAAAATATTCATGATGATAAATAGGTGGTGTTAATAAACCCTTAAATCTTATATTAATAGTATGAACATCTGTTCTAAACTGTATTTTGTTATATAGGTAATGAGGTATTTTACGCACAATAATTCTATGATATAAACATGCTGAGTGTAAAATTCCGCGACGTTCCATATTTAACCACCCCGTATCAATTAGTTTATAGGTTATTCTCTCATGCCTGCGAATACCATAGATTAGACCCAGGCATGAATTTTGAATTTTTTGAATTTTATGTTTAAATACAGTGGTTAAATTAGGTCCGTACCTGCAAAATTTAACAATGACAACACCAAGCCTTCACACAACATAATTTTAGTTTTCCTTGAGAGGTAGTGCCTGTTACCATAAATCAACTTTATTGTTGCATATGATTTTTACATAAGTTTACTAATGTGAGTTTTAAACCTGAGATCACTGTCTATTACAACTCCCAAATCTTTTGCTTCTTCCTCCACAGAAATTTCGTTCTGATCTATAGTTATTTTGACGTTTTGATTTAGACTATTACGAACGTTTTTAGGACCAAATTTAATAATATTAGATTTGCTCGGATTTATAATCAAGCAGTGATCCCTGGCTAAGGCAACAAACTTATCAAGGTCATGATTAATTTGGTATCAGGCTCTATTCACCTCATCAGGTTTAAATGAGATATAAAGTTGGGTGTCATCGGCATATAAGTGGTGTACACAATATTGAAGATATTTAATTAATTGGCTGGTGTATATAGTAAACAGCAACGAGCCCAGAATGGAACCTTGAGGAATACCAGACTTTAAGGTTATGTAATTTGATTCTTTATTTTGAATTACAACTTTTTGCTGCCTGTCTTCAATATAATTTTGAATAAGATTGACTGTACTATCTGTTAGTCCTATATATTTTAATATGGATAATAAAATTTCAAAATTTAGGGTATCAAAGGCCCTACTAAAATCTAATAAGATCAAGATAGTGCATAAACCCTGATCTGTCGCTCTCACTATATCATCGACGATATGGAGAAGCGCTGTAGAGCAGCTATGCCCTGGCCTAAGGTAGTAATGAAACTTCAGAAATATACTCCCTAATTTGAGTTTCCATTATCATTTCAAGTATTTTTGATAAGGTGGGAAGTATACAGATAGCCCGAAGATCCTTTAATTCCTCTGGATTAAGCTTCTTGGGCAGCGCAGTTACCACAGCACTCTCCATACAGCTGGAAAAACACTATCAAGCAGACATAATATGTTCACTATATGAGTTAAATAAGGAATGATATGTGGACAGCACAGACTTATCATCTTTATATTTATATGAGTGTGAAAAGATGTTTTCAAACGTATTGTTTGCAATACTTTTTCTACGACTGCAGAACTAACTATTTTTAATAAACTTCTTCAAAACGTTGAATAAGTCGGTTGCTATGAACCTGAATAGGCTAGCCTACTTCAAAAAATACAAATAAAAGGTGTCAGTTCTGTTTTTGATAGGACTGTGTGAAAAACATGACAGTACGAGTCTAAGAGGTGGCCGTAAAAAAATGCGACCATCAGTTAACAGAATAAAATGTTTTTTAAATGTTAGTACTCACAGTGACCATAAAAAAAATCACGCATTGCCTGTGCAGAAATTTCGTATGAAACCATACCAATCGCGGAACAGCTTCAAATTACTTTTAAAATTTAGGATTTACATTTAAAAAAAAATCAATTGCATTGCCTCGTTAATTTTTGTGCCAATGTCTTGGCAATTAACTTTTTTGATTTTTTTTTTACCCTTACTGTACCTACCTATCGAATAACAGCTTCAAACTACCACTAAATTATAGTTTAAACATTTATCTATTAGAAAAAATAACATTGCCACGTCTATGCCTGTGCCAAACACCCGGCAATGTCTCTCAAAGTCCTATGTTATTACTAATACAACCCATTACAGAAGTATTTAGGTAAAAATAATTAATCATTCAATAAACAATTATAATGATTTCAAAACAACAGTTTTTATTTATTTAAATATTTTATAAAGTTTAAATACTTAGTACAAAGAAATAATTTTCATATATAGTACAATGAAATTTATAGAAACATACATTAAAACATACATATTTATGTATTGTCATTAAACATCATCATTGTTATCGTCATGATCATCGTCATCATTATCATAATGATCATCATAATCATTATTGTTATAATTATCATCATCAATTTCGTTACATTCTTCTTCATCAAGCTCTACCACGACAATGTCTTCAACCAAAGCGGTTCAATTTTACTATCATTAAGTGTCCATCCACATTTTTATGGTGAGAAATTGACGCAGTTTGCTTCTGTAGCATTTTGCCACATTAACGTAACATAAATTGTTCGTAAAATCTTTTGTTTCAATGATTTCCAACATGGTGGAATCTGAGTAGAATCAAATCTTTTTACATTCTTCATAAAATATTCCGCGACAGATGTTGAGGAGAATTTGTTTTGGAAGATGAATAATCTAGCATCATTAACATTCTTACAATTAATTTCGTAAAGCCTACAAGTATATTCTTGTAATATTTCCATACTCCTAAAATTATTAATTTCATCAATATTATTTAAATTAGCAAATACCTGTTGAACTTGTACATTTCTTTTTAATTCTTTAAAAGGCTTAATTTTTCCTTTTTTATAAAAGCTAGCTGTATAATCGCATCCCGTATATGCGTGAAAGCCAGGCAAAGCACGGCACATAAGATCACCAAGTGCTGTAGCTAATTGAGTGCAATTGATGAAATTAATAACATTAGGCTTCAATCCGATTGTACTTAAACATATTTTTAATGTTGTTAACTTGTGTATATTTCCAAGTATTATTACAAGTATGACAGTGTCAGACGCTTTAACCATTACTTTTTTATTACTTTCTAACTTGCTCAAATGATATATGATTCGAGTGTCGGTCTCTTCATGATTGCATGCAAAATCTTTGAGAGTATGGAAATATTACAAGAATATACTTGTAGGCTTTACGGAATTAATTGTAAGACTGTTAATGATGCTAAATTATTCATCTTCCAAAACAAATTCTCCCCAACATCTGTCGCGGAATATTTTATGAAGAATGTAAAAAGACTTGATTCTACTCAGATTCCACCATGTTGGAAATCATTGAAACAAAAGATTTTACGAACAATTTATGTTACGTCAATGTGGCAAAATGCTACAGAAGGAAACTGCGTCAATTTCTCACCAGAAGAATGTGGATGGACACTTAATGATAGTAAAATTGAACCGCTTTGGTTTGAAGGTGATCCAAAACCTCTTTTAGATGAAGACATTGTCGTGGTAGAGCTTGATGAAGAAGAATGTATCGAAATTGATGATGATAATTATAACAATAATGATGATGATGATCATTACGATAATGATGACGGTAATCATGACGATAACAATGATGATGTTTAATGACAATACATAAATATGTATATTTTAATGTATGTTTCTAGATATGTAAGTTTCTATCAATTTCATTGTACTATATATGAAAATTATTTCTTTGTACTAAGTATTTAAACTTTATAAAATATTTAAATAAATAAAAACTGTTGTTTTGAAATCATAATTGTTTATTGAATGATTAATTATTTTTACCTGAATACTTCTGTAATGGGTTGTATTAGTAATAACATAGGACTTTGAGAGACATTGCCGGGTGTTTGGCACAGGCATAGACGTGGCAATGTTATTTTTTCTAATAGATAAATGTTTAAACTATAATTTGGTGGTAGTTTGAAGCTGTTAATCGATAATTACCCCGTTACCCCCCCCCCCCCATAAATCCGCGCCTGCATTGGCACAAAAATTAACGAGGCAATGCAATTGATTTTTTTTTACTCTGTAAACACTAAATTTTTAAAAGTAATTCGAAGCTGTTCCGCGATTGGTATGGTTAGTACACGAAAAATGTACCGTAGAAAATTCATACGAAATTTCTGCACAACTTCTGCCCAGGTAATGCGTGATTTCTTTTATGGTCGCTATGAGTACTAAATTTAAAAAACATTTTATTCTGTTAACTGATGGTCGCATTTTTTTACGGCCACCTCTTAGACTATACTGTGTTTTTTTGATTTTTGCATACACCATGTGAAAAATGACAGTTTTGAGTCATGGCTACTGTGCATTATTTGTAGTGTTCGAAGACAGTCGTAGTCATTTTACAATATTGTTTCCTTTTATTTTACTAGTTGCACACCTACTTGTAGCCAAAAAGTTTTTAATAGTGTGTCGCCTCAAATTAATGTTAAAGATCTTGCATTAAGAATTCTCCTATTTAAAAGTAATTTCATTTCGGCAGCATTAATTTTAACAAAGAGCACCTCTGACAACTTGACATGTTTAATATTTATGCAACAAAATTTAATATAGCTCAAGTGGGTAATACAGTAAAGCGGTTTACTAACCAGGAGGGGGTTTGAATTCCGCCGAAAATGATGAGATAAATGTATGAAATTATCGAATTTTGATATTTTGCTTACAAAATTATTATAAGTTGTCCAGGTTCATGTGTGCAATAAGGAAATAAAGAAGGGTATAAAATAAAGAGACGTAAATAATACCATATATTGAATATTTATGACAATTTTTCATTGGAATATTGATAAAGTCCCTTATTGGCAAATTCAAAATAAATAAATCTTCTCTTCTTATTCAAGTCTTAGCAGACTTTTTCTGATCCATGCGTTATTTTATTTGATCTCTCGTTGCTGTAGAGTACGTCTGACAAAATCACGCCATCTTTCGCTGTTGTCTATTGGCGCATGCTTATTTTTTGGGCACATCAACTGAAGAGAGGACAAAATGTAACGATCAATAGTTTAGGAAATACTAGATTGCAAGAGGTGAAAAGGACGTTGCTGATGCCGCCAAGGAATTTTGGTGGGGCCGTGCGCCTAACAATCAACCGCAACAGATGCTATGAGACGTGCCATACGGCAAAGAGAGGCCAACGGTGGTAATTCATTTGATCATAAAACGTTGGCCAAGGCATTATTGAACAGAAAAATTGGAAATTAAAATATTTAATTAGGGAACGGTCAATAGAATAGTATTTTAAACAGGATGGGGCAATAGTGTGTCGGACTTCGATATCTCGAGTTCTACGATAGCTAGAAATTAAAAAAAAAATACAAGTAACATAGATGAAAAAGTCTATAACCGGAAATTATTTTCGAATATACGAGCGAGCCAAGACGAAATTAGAGGATTATGTGCCTTTTTTCAAATGGAATGCTATATATCGACACTCCCAGCGAACAAGGCAATAACTGGAGAGACTTCCTTTTTGTGATATTTACATACGCGCACTCAGCAAAGAAAGACGATTTTTTCTGTATTATTGACGTAACTCTGAGATCAATGAATCCAGAAATATCCGAGAGGGACAAAGAAGTATCTAAGGCAACTTTCGTCAATTTTACCTTAAAAAAAGTGGTATCTCAGTTTACGTTTATCTTATCATTAGTAATTCTCAAAAGAAGGAGAAGAAAAAGGCAGTTATTCAACATGTGACCATGTTCCCCGGAAAAATGCTTGATAATTTCTAATGTGTTCAAATGTAACACCAGGGTAATTCAAGTTACTTCTTTGTTACGCAAACGAAAACTGCATATTTTCTGTTACAAATCAAATTACTTCCTTGTTCCCCATAAAAAAAATCAATTTTATTTTAGTCGCAAGTAACATAGTTGTAATTTACGTTACGTCTTCATTTTTAAACCAATATCACACTACAATATCAAATTACGCACATAAAGTTCCTGCATTATTGTTTTTTCTACCGCCAAGATCTCAGTTTTACTTCCACATCCAGTGGAAGTATAGTAACGACAAAAAATTTTTTAAAAATTTTTAATGTTCAAATAGGCTCAAAATGTCATGAAACGTCGAGATTTTAAGTTTGAGCGAAAAAAAAATTCTGTCTGTCGGTCTGTCGTTCTGTCGGTCTGTCGGTCTGTCGGTCTGTAACTTTTTTTGTGCGCACGTTTACTCTGGAACCGTTTAAGATATTGTCTTGAAATTTAGTACACATATGTACTTTAACGAGATCTGGAACTAGATTATACCTTCATCTTGTTTCGTTGAAGGGTTGGAGGGGTAAATTGGGGTAAATGGGTAAATCAAGCCGGTAAGCGTCCATAAAATTGGTATTTAGTAAATATAAAAGAACTTAAAGTTTCAAAAAATGTTTTGACATTAGCCACCCCCACCTCATTATTAAAGGGGGTGAAAAAATAAAATTGTAATTTAGCGTGTATACAAAAACCTAAGCCTCAAAACTTTTTTTTTACTTAATCCACCTCCACCCCCACCCCTCTGCCGCCAGCGACAACCCCCACTACCGATGTGTCATATCGTTTCATAGGTTTTTGGGATAGACTATTTCAAATATTATGTTGTTAAAGTTACCTCAAATAGTATGGATGCGCGGTGGCTTTTCTCGGCTACTATGGATGCGCAGTAGGTTTCCCTGAGTATTATGGATGCGCAGTGGCTTTCCTCGAGTATTTTGGATGCGCAGTGACTTTTTTCGAGTATTATAGACCGCAGTAGGTTACCTCAAGTAAATATGGATGCGCAGTGGCTTTCCTCGAGTACAATAGATGCGCAGTAGGTTACCACCAGTATTATGGATGCGCAGTGGCTTTTATCGAGTGCTATAGATGCGCAGTAGTTTACCACAAGTTATATGGATGCGCAGTGGGTTTTCTCGAGTAAAATGGATGCACAGTGGGTTACTTCAAGAAGTATGAATGCGCAGTGGCTTTTCTCGAGTAAATTGGATGCACAGTGGGTTACCTTGAGTAGTATGGATGCGTAGTAGGTTTGCTCGAAGAAAATGCTCGAAGTAGAGTACTTTTATCGTGCAGTTTCCGGCACACAAAAATTTTTTATATCTTTGTCATGCCATTTTCTGGGTATTACTTCCACATTCAGTTGAAGTATATTAACGCAAAAAAAAAATTTTGGAAATTTTCATTGTTTAAATAGGCTTAGAATATCATGAAACGTCAATATTTTAAGTTTGAGCAAAATAAATTTGTCTGTCGCATCGGTCTGTATGTTAGTCTTGTATCTTTTTAGTGCTCACGATTACTCTGGAACCGGTCTCAAAAAAAAATTGGCATTAGCCACCTCTATTACCACCCCCACCCTATTATTAAAGGTGGTGAAAAAATAGTGTGATTTAATGTGTGTACAAAAGCCAAAGTTATCAAGAATTTTTTTCACTTCACCCCTACCACCAACCCTGCCTCTATTACCAATGCGGCATATAATTTTATGGGTTTTTGGGGTACACGATTTCAAATGTTATACTATTAAAGTTCCATAAACAATTATTTCCACATAGTGAAGTGCAAATATAGTATTTTGTTGTAAGAGACTTTGATGTGGAAGTAGTGATTCCTTGGGCAGCGGTTTTTAACATTTTTTAAGTCCATAATTGGCTTCAGCGCATCAAAACACTTCAATAAAGTTAGATGAGAATCTACTTTTTTGTAGACCTCTGTTATTAAATAATTATTACCGTAGTTTTCATTTAGCATAACCATTTAATTTTAACAAGCAAAACTTACTTTTACTACTAATACAGTCGAATTGATTTAATTTAATTTTTTTCGGCTATAACATTCCTCTTGAAATTTAATTATTGATTCTTATGTATTATGACCTCCTGATTACGAAAAAAATATTTGCGCCCAAAAATTCCTTGTGCGTCAAAAGTTATATACACTTTTTGACGCCCTTTCACTGATTTCAACTTATCTGCTTAATATATCTTGTACTAGTAATCGGGAATTTTAAAAATACTTGCTTATTTGAAATAATTCGATATGTATTGGTCAATCCGTCATCTTGGAAAAAATATATTTAACCATAAATTAATTTTATTTTTGTCAACTTTGGTGAAAGTACTCCTTATAGAAAAGATATTCAATTTTTATTGTTTCGGATATTTTTGGTGTTTTCTATTTTTTCAAGATGGCGGATTGACCAATACATATCGGACATTTTTTTGAATCTTATTTCAAATAAGCCAGTATTTTTAAAATTCCCATCCGATTACCAGTACAAGATATATTAAGCAGATAAGTTGAAAATCCGTGAAAGCACGTCAAAAAGTGCATATAACTTTTGACGCACAGGGAATTCTTGGGGGCAAATAATTTTTTCGTAATCAGGAGGTTATAATTCATAAAAATCAACAATAAAATTTCAGGTGGAATGTTGTCGCCGAAAAACATCAATTCAACTGCACTTGATTGATTGATTGATTTACCAGCGTGCGGTAGGCATTGCTGCCACTCCCAGGGTTATACAGCTGGGCCTGCTACGTCCACGCTGGGTTGGACTAAGGTCATGCTTGTTGCCAGCAGCGAGAGCCACATGGCGCATGGTAAAGGAACATGGGATGGGAGGTGTAGGTATTTATGAGATGCGTTACCGCATTGTGTCGTGAGGGAGCGTTTAAGCTCCCTTTTTTGTGTTTTTGGTTCTGGGCATCTGCCTCTTCTGAATCTTCGTGTGAAATATGTGCTGTGTCTTGATATGGAGTGTTTATGCTCCTCTTTTTGTGTTTCTGCTTCTTCAAATCTTCTTTTGCTGAGTCTTCTGATTCCTCGGTTTCCGATGCTGGGTTGGATTTGGGTCATGCTTGTTGTCAGCAGCGAGAGCCACATGACGCATGTTTTTTCCTCGCTTTTCTTTACTAGTTTTTTTTTATCCTCTCGATTATTGTTTTCCACGTGTACCATGGTCTCCCTATTTTTAGTTTGCTGCTGTTCAGTGTTAGCGCTTTCTTCTGCTGTCCTTTTTGCTTTAACCTTCTTGATCCTTGCCCCTATCTCTCTGCTTACCAGGGTATGGTATATTTGTGTGATTGAGCTTCCATTACTCCAGGTGTCAATGCACTGTTGACTTTTGCTCCATGTATTTCTTATTGTTAAGCCAAACATGTGTGCTAGGTTTTTCAGCGCGTTTCCATTTTTGTTAGGCCATGTGTGGAGTATATGTGCATTGAAGTCTTTTAATAGTATAATGGACATTTTTCTTAATTTTTCATAGCGTTAGTGTGTGCCGGTTTTCTTTTTCTAATTGATGGCTTAGTGCTCCGCATAGACAGTCCTCTCTTCGGTTATTACTGATTTCTTTCTCCTCTTTGCCGCCTGGCACGATTTCACTGCACTATATATACCATTATTTACTGCTTTAGAGTGGAAGCACTGAGTAAAGTTTTGGTTTGTATACCTAATTAAACACTAACTAATATTTCTTATCAATTACTGAAAATGTTCCGAGATATGTATTATTTTACAAACACATCCACTTATACTTTATTTAACTATATTTTTTACACGTTGTCACTATTTAACTTTTATAAACTTTTATATCCATTGGTGACAGAGCATTATAAAGTAGGTCTGGTCGCCTCGACAGCAAGATGACAAGTCCAATGTGTTGTCGCATTGTGTTCGTTATCTAATGTTTATGCTCCTCTTTTTGTGTTTCTGTTTCTACAAATTTTCTTCTTCTCCTTCTGAGATTTCTGAACTGCACTTATACATTTATTATAATTATGATAGTTCCAATTTACCTTAACCGTTTAATTTTTATAAACAAAATATACTTTTACTACATTTACTGTATTATTTAAGCATACCACCATAAGATTTTCTTTGACTTTTCATTTAAGAATCGACGCTTTACATTTTAAAGTACTCATGCTACGTCACTATTATCGGTTAATAACGGGTAAGTATAATTGTGTGGGCTGTAAAAATGTATTATATATAATTACCACCTTGTGCTTTGGAAAATTGCTTATTTTGCTACGTCGTAAGTAAGCCTAAAAGCGGTTTCTAGCAACTTTTGAGCTATTATGATTATAAAAAAACAAAAGAAAACATATTTTTTTAATATTATCTTTTGAAATTACTAGCTTGTTAACTTTACTTTTTTCTAAAAAAAAATTTGAAATTTAAAATTTGGCTTAATTGGATCTCCTGTAATATTGCTTAAAATGAGTTACTGCCTTGTTCGTTGGGGGTGTCGATATGTCAGTATATTTTTTGAAGCCTCTTTCAAGACTCCATTCATTCCTATATTATTATTGACTATCTCCCAACCACTTGGATGTAATGGAATTTTTTGTTGAAATAATGCCATCTGCAGATGCATATTGAAAAAATCACGAAAGTCACAATTGCGGGTTTTAAAAAAAACTTATATGAATGAATTAATGTTTTCGAATCATTTTTACTTCCTAAAAATGTACAGAGTGGTGAAAAATTATTTTTCAATTAAGAACTTTTTAAATTGAATTTTCTCAATTTTTTCAAACGGAACACCCTATATCTAAAAGCAGTTATTATCCTTTCCTTCACATTTTTTTTATGTTGTTGGTGTGTCTTTATAAACAATTTCCTTCACCTATCCACACAAAAAGAAATCCATTTTTGTAAGATCTGGGAATCTAGCAGGCCATTTAGTGGGTCCATCTCTTCCATTCCATTGAAGTGGGTAGAAATTATTTAAGTGGTCTCTAACTGCATTTAAATAATGTGGTGGAGCACCATCTTGCTGAAACCACATCTTATTTCGAATCCTTTCAGGAAGATTCACCAATAATTGTGGCAGATAGTTTTCCAGAAAATGAAGATAAATGGCTCCAGTCAATGTACCGTCAAAAATATGTGGCCCTATTACATGTTCTCCAGTAATTCCTCCCTAAACGTTTATAGACCATCTGTGCTGGTTATCAACTTGCCCAAAAAAGTGAGGATTTTCCGAAGCATAATAATGGAAATTGTGTGAAAAATCCATTTTTATGAAAAGTTGCATCATCAGTGAATAAAACATTATGAAAGAAGGTGATATCTTGCATTTTTTCTCTGGCCCAATTACAAAACTGTAGACGCCTTTGAAAATTGTCATCACATAATTCCTGGTTCATTTGAATATGATATGCATGAAACTACTTTGTTTTTAAGATTCGACCTACAGACCAGACCGTCTACTTATTTCTGCTAACGAGCTCACTTCTCTCTGACTAATATGGGGATTTTCAACCGTTGCCAGCATCACAGAAAACTCATTTTCTTCATTCACAGCACGTTTTATTCTTTCATTTTTTTTATATTCGACGTTTCCAGTTTCCACAAATCTATCGAGAAGGCTTTGGAAGCTGCTAACATCAGGAATCCTTCTTTCAGGATAAAAATTCTAGTGGCAAACAAACAATTTCTGTCCGAATCGCCCAAAACAAACGTCATGTCTACAAGTTCCGCTTTATTAAAATTTTGTAAAACTCGAACTATTTTAAATTTAATACAAATGACAACTGACGATCGAAAAATGTTCATTTGTACAAGACAATTTATACCAAACTGAGATTTTATTGCTTGTCGAATAACGAAAACAGTAAGAAAATTTACAAAAAACTATTACAGTAAGGAACCAGTGAAATACAATTTACTCACTTCAATGGATTGAAAGAAATGGTAGGTATGCTTTTAGATGGTAGAATATTTACTAGTGAAATATTTTTGTCGAACTCCTCTATACGTTTCCTTAAATATATGAGGAATAAAAACCAGACTGCAACCAACAGCTATTCTCTGGACTAATGCCCCGCCGAGCGCTGAATTACGGCCAGTCTTGTAATTCGTAATTCAGTGCTCGGCGGGGCATTAGTCCGGAGAATAGCTGTTGGTTGCAGTCTGGTTTTTATTCCTTATATATTTAAGGAAACGTATAGAGGAGTTCGACAAAAATATTTCACTAGTAAATATTCTGCCCTCTAAAAGCATACCTACTAACTATGCCCATGCTGTTTCGATTGTAATGGACATTAGCCGCTAGATGGAGCCTGTCATTTTTGTTGCATGTCGTGGTTTTATAAATCTCATCATGTACCTAGAGTGAACAAATGCCTCGTTCCACCCATCTCAGACCTACCTTGCACTGACGAGTGCCAATAGCTCGAAACTGCAGTCTGCAAGTGGTATGGGGTGGCTGGCACGAGAGCTCCTTTAAGTAGGAATAAGTCTTTCGGCTGGTGTCTATTAAAATCGAAACTTTAGCGTTTTGTGGCAATGCACAGTTATTGCACTTAACGCGGCCAGGCTTGTAATTCGTAATTCAGCGCTCGGCGGGGCATTAGTCCGGAGAATAGCTGTTGGTTGCAGTCTGGTTTTTATTCCTTATATATTTAAGGAAACGTATAGAGGAGTTCGACAAAAATATTTCACTAGAAAAAAAAAAATTGAAAGAAATGGTCCCACTAAATGGCCTTATTTCAAAATTGTATAAAGACGTCTCTCAATCAAAATGGGCAACATGTGGAGCACTTATTATAATTTTTTCTAATGAATTATTGGAAGAAACCTCTATTTTCAGCTCAATAAAACGAAAATGGTTGCAATTAGCCATAGGGAAGCACTTACAAAAAATGTTCGCTTTTCATTTCTACATCACATCGTCGAAAAATATACAGTGTTCCATTTAAAAAAAAAATGAGATAATTCAATTTAAAAATTTCTAAATTTAAAAGTAATTTTTTGCTACCCTATACATTTTTAGGAAGTAAAAATGGTTCAAGAACATTAATTAGATGTCTCGGAACTAATATTCACATAAGTTTTTCTTAAAACCCGTAATTGTGACTTTTTTGATTTTTTCTATATGCATCTGCGGATGGTATTATTTCAACAAAAAAATTCATTACATCCAAGTGGTTGGGAGACAGTCAATAATAATATAGGAATGAATAGTCTAGAAATAGGCTTCAAAAAATGTAATGAAGTCCTACATAAAAGGCGAAAAGTTGTACATAAACGAAGAGGTATACGATGCTGAAGAACTATTTCTGAACGAAAAGGATAGTGACAATGAACTCGAAACAAATGACAAAAGGTCAGAATGTTTAGAAACTCAGAAAGCCAACAGTGCTCCACCGACACCAAGTAAGACCATAAATAATCAAGCCGAGCTGAGCAAGGACGAGCACGTACCTGAAATTAGCGGAAATTTAGCAAAAAAACGCAAATTTGTAAATCAAATTGTTAATGAACAACCGAGTCGATCCTCACCAAGATTTAATGAAAAGGAAACAAAAACAAACAAAAACACACTGTAAAAAAAAAAATAAAAAAAAACTCCTTTACTTTATATTAGAGAAATTAATCAAAATTGCATACCTTAATATCACATATATATTATTATCATACTATGTAATTGCTTTTAACGTGTATTTTATAGAAGTATTTTAAGTGTGTGTTACCTGTATTTTATAGAAGTATTTTAAGTGTGTGTTACCTGAAAAATTTTATTCTGTAATAAACTAATAAACTTTGAAATGGACCCATATATAAAAAATTTTCATATTAAAAAAATAGAAACAAAAATAGTACAAAATATGAATGACTGTAACAAAATATTATTCAGCGAAAATACAGATAACTTTGAAATATATCAAAATAACATTAGAAGCATATCAAAAAATATTGATGAACTAAGAGTTGTGTTAAGCGAATTTAAAAAAAAATTTGAAGTTATTGTCCTGACGGAAACGTGGAAAATATTCGATTTAAAATTACTAAATATTCCTAACTATAATATGATATATAACAATGGTAATTTCAATCAAAACGATGGGGTCGTTATTTACATAAAAAATAGTTTAAATTATAACTACGAAATCGTAGACTTTGACGATATAAAGATAATTAGTTTGAAATTAAACTATAAAAATCAAAAAATCCATATAATAGCTGTGTATAGGTCGCCATCAACAAATCCCAATATTTTTAATGAAAATTTAAATAACTATTTAAAAAAAATCAGTAAAGAAAAAGATATCAAGATCTTAGTGGGA
Source organism: Rutpela maculata (assembly GCA_936432065.2). NCBI lineage: Eukaryota > Metazoa > Arthropoda > Insecta > Coleoptera > Cerambycidae > Rutpela > Rutpela maculata. The sequence continues at coordinate 34,855,010 of OW386285.2, read as the reverse complement.
GATATAAACATTGATATTCTTGGAAATGACGACATTTCTGAAGAATACCTTAATATATTAGCAGAATGGGGTTTTGTATCAACTATTAATAACTATACAAGAGAAAAGGAAAACAGCAAAAGTTGCATCGATCATATATTTATTAATTCAGAAATACCAGAGATCTTTCTTACACCAATCATCCTACAAATACATTTGACTGATCACTATGCTACTCTGCTCCAAATAAAAACTGCATCTGAAATAAAAAACGCAAATATCGTAAATAGTAAAAACATTAAATATTACCTAAATAGAAATAAACTAATACATCTAATGAAACATGAAACTTGGGAAGAGATTTATAGTGAACGAGATGCAAATAAAGCAGCCAAATTGTTTTTAAACAAATTACTGAAGGCTATAGAAAATTGTACTCAACAAAAAAAACTAAAAAGAAATGAAATAAAAAGGAAAGAGTGGATGACAACTGGACTAATAAAATCTGTTAACACTAAATATGAGATGCATAAAAATGTAATAAAAAATCCAAATAATGACGAGTTATTAAAAAAGTTCAAGGTATATAGAAATAAATTAAATGATATTATTAAACTTGCGAAAATTAATTACTATAAAAAACTAATTGATCATAATAAAAACTGCCCTAATAATTTGTGGAATGCTTTAAAAAATATCAATGGTAAAAATAGAGAGTTAAATGAAATAAAACAAGTAAAAACAGAAGACAATAAATTAACCACGAATGAAAAAGAAATTGCAGATGTTTTTGTTGAGCACTTCAGTAATATAGGAAAGAAGTTAGCAAACAATATTGTGACTAATCAGAATATTACCTCGTTCTTTACTAGGCAGCAAAACTCTATATATATAGCCGAAACTGATGAAAGTGAGGTGAAAGAGGTCATTGGCACGCTAAAAAAGGACAAATCTCCAGGATTAGACAACATTAGGCCGGAAACTTTAAAGCTCATAGTAGACTATATCTCCAAAATATTAGCCTATATAATCAATATTTCTATAAAAACAGGTATTTTCCCAGATATTTTTAAAAATGCTCTGATAAGACCTATTTTCAAAAATGGTGATAAAACAAATGTGCAAAACTACAGACCAATATCATTAATAAGCAGCTTGGCAAAAATCTTTGAGAAAATACTAAAAAAACGTATTACGAACTTTTTAAATAAATTCCAACTTCTTTCAGACAGACAGTTCGGCTTTAGAGAGGCTAGGTCGACAAGTGATGCAATGGTGAGTGTAATGGAAAAAATATATAATGCTGTAGACGAAGGAGAACCATCACTGTGCGTTTTTGTCGACCTAGCCAAAGCCTTCGATACAGTTTGTCACAACAAGTTAATTAAAGCACTAGAAAATATTGGTTTTAGGGGAGTTGCATTAAATCTAATACGCAGCTACCTATCAAATAGGAAACAGTCCGTAAAAATTGGGAATACTATAAGCTCAGAAAGAACAGTAGAATTTGGAGTGCCTCAAGGTACAGTTCTGGGACCATTGCTATTTAATATGTATGTTAATGATCTTTTTCACATTAATATACAGGGAAAGATTACCAGTTTCGCGGATGACACAGTTATATTTTACAAAAATAACACTTGGGAACAACTAAAAACTCTAGTGGAACAAGATTTTATAAAAGTAATCCAATGGTTCAATAACAGACTTTTAACAATAAATTTTAGTAAAACATTTTTTATGCCATATACTAGTTACATAGACAAATTACCTCACTATAATAACATATGCTTTAAAATTGATGATCAAGAAATTACCATATCAGCTAAGAATAATATAAAATACTTGGGAATAGTTATTGACAGCCACCTCAGATGGAATTACCAAGTTGACCATATTGTATCTAAACTTAGATGCATAATAGGAAGCTTTAAGTTTTACAAAAATCTGTTTGAAATCGAACAACTAACAACTTTTATTTCTAGCTATCATAGAACTCGAGATATCGAAGTCCGACGCACTATTGTATATTTTCATATTAAATATTTTCAGTTATCTGAAATTTATAACCGAAAAATATAAATATTAACTATATACTATTTAAGGCTGCGTTTGCACGCCATAGTCAATTCATGTATAGAAATAGCGAACTAATGGTTCTGCCGGTAAAACAGGATTCATACAATTGTCTAGTTAAGAGTTGAGATTTGCTTATCTGTTGTTGGCAACAGAAGTGTTGCAGGGCCGTACGGAGGTATTGCAAAGTGATCAACGTTGTTGAAAATAGTCGACTAGATTTATAACAATGAATTAACGAATTATTCAGCTCCTGTTCTATCTTGTAACTTTTGAAATAAGATTTGATGTTCGTAAATAATAATTAAACAATCGCGCACTGCGCACTATAATATCTAATAAACTAATAATGTAAATTATTTTTAGATTACCCACCGAACACGTCAAAGTATTACGGGTTGCGTGAATTGCTCTTGGATTCTTTACATTGAATGTAATTAATACACCCTGCCTGGGCCTCTCACAGTTACACTGGTATTCACTCAAAAAAATACTGCGTTGACATTGCTACCAACTGGTCAAATATATATAAAAATGTTGGATATGTGTTCAATTTAGGCAAGGCATGTACCGAAGTGGTAAGTAGGTAGTGTGGCAGTGGTGTGGTGACCATGTGACAGGAAAAAATTAGGTAAGTGCTTAGGACTGATTTCCAAACGTCAGAAGTTTGCGTATAATGAAATTGATCAGTTTAAAATCATTATGCGCAAGCTTCTGACGCCTGGAAACCAGTCCTAAGTACTTATCTAACGCTTCCTTTCACACGGTTACCACGCCACTATCACGTTTACCACGTCACTATCACGTTTACCTACTTACTGCTTCGGTGCGCGCCTGGTCTTATAAAAAACTCGAGCCTTTGCTTGCCACCGATATGTGGAACACCTATGTATATTTAAAAACAATTTTAGCAAATGCTACTCTTACTATCACAATTTTTATCTGAAACATTTTTTTAAATTTCAAATAGTTGAGGAAGATATTGACCCTCCACACACTATTCACTGACTCTGTATGTGGAGCAGTGTTGAGTTAGGGTACGGACATGCCAAAAATGCTACGCAGCTAGAAGTTGAGGCTGCAGTTTCAGTCGATGCATCGAAGACGTCAATTTGTAAAACAAACCTGTATTTAAATGTGACTGCACGTACCGAGGATGCTAGCAGCAGTTCATCCTCTAACATTCTTTCCTGAACTTCTAGCGCGTAGCATCTTCGGCATGTTCGTACTCTTATACTTTTTGATATAACTAATTTGACCAATAAAATTGCTTTGAAAGCCAGGAAATTAACATTTTGTTTATGTTTGTGTGTAATATAAAATAATATCAAGTATTTACAGTTGTTTTATTTAATAAAGAGGAAATAGTGAACAATGTAGAAATTTTTTTTACACTCTTCATAAAGCATTTATACCAGAATGGAAAAATAAATTGAACATTCACGTCTTCAAAACAATATTTTTGTACTGCAAGTTTAATAATCATTTTCAAAGACTAAAGTGTCACTTAAGGCGTGTTTGCACGCATCCATTAATTTAGTCGAGTCGTTTAGAAATTTAGTACTCGACCAATGCGGACAGCGTGTTTAAGTCGAGTGACTTAGTGGAAAGTGCTGTCCGCATTGGTCGAGTACTAAATTACTAAACGACTCGACTAAATTACTGGATGTGTGCAAACGCGCCTTTATTACTTCCAGAGAGAACTTGAACTCTCCTTCGAAAAGTAAAAGACTCTTTTACTCTTTTAAAATAATTGTTGATTATATATACGCTATTAGAGTGTGCAAAGAAAGTTTGTCTGTATACCACAAGTTCTTTTGTATCTCTCCATGACATCGATTGTTCACAGTCGGAATTAAAAATAGTTATCCTAATCTTAATCGCTTTTCTTAGTAATGATATTTTGTTAGACATACTAATAATTTATTAGCAATATTAACAATAAACAAGAAATGTATAGGACTTCTGAAAAAAAAAGAGTACAAAAATTAGCTTTTATGAAAAAAAGCTCTGGAATTGTGCAATAAGCTCTAATATAAAGAATACAACTTAGCGTATCAATCTTATTATTAAAAAATGTTAATCGTAAAAAATCGTAATGGCTACTTTGTTTCTACGTACAATCTAAGAAAAAAGCCCTGCATAAATAGCCATAGGCAGTTCTCTTTGTATTGTAGTATGTAGTTAAGAGATCAAGCCCGGTCAATTATAAATAAAAATAAATGAAACAATCTTAAAAATATATAATAAGTACTACAGAATGTGGACAATTCAATCGGCAAGTAAATAAAAATTCTTTTAAACACCATTTCCAACACTAGAGAAATTAAAAATAAGTCCGACCCTACTCTTACTGTCTTTCTAGTGTTATTTCAGCAGTGTTACCACTTCGAACAACTTCTGTCCCGTCATCTAGTAGTAAAACGTCAAACTAATATTAACAAAATCAGCAACATTTTCCACGAGGTTAATCTTTTATAGGAGCAAATATTATGCCGATTTTTAACTTTTTTTCACGTTAAATATATTTATTTATTCTAGTATGTATCATATTTTATTTGAATATTGGAGACCCATTAAAGAAAATAAAATAATTATAGATTAATTACGGCCGATTGAGAGGTACGTTCACGTTTAAAATCCAAAGGAGAAAATTTTGAAAACTTAATTTCATTTAGTATTCAAATATAAAATATTATACATAACAGACTTAAGTTAATTAGTTATAATAATTAAATCAAATCTGAATTCTGTTGGTTCGTTTTTAAGAACAACCTCGCGAAAGAATTAGAAAATGACGAATTAATGAACGCGATATTTTGACATTGGTAACACAGCCTTAATAGAACCAAATTTACACTTATCGCAACATATTTCCTTTATTTTACTTATTACAAGGATAGAAAATCTTCCCTAAATCGTCTCATTCCGCTTATTAAAAATTAAATTTTTCGCAGAAAGTTCTACGTACACTTGAAAGTGCATCCAATTCAACTAATTCTGCAATATCGTTATTAATGTTTTACTTTTGAAGATCCTCTCTTACAAAAGTCAAGGCAAATGACAAATTCAAATATAAAACAATCTATAGAAGCTCACAAATCAACTGATCGCCTGTTAACATCGCCCCTTTACCAATAAACTGATTATTTGTTTAACCCGTAAATCAGCGGTGACTAACCGTTTTAAAACACAATTTCTCACACTGACATTTGATGAAGCTGATTTTGTTTTATCGATACGACCCGTCCTATGTAAATGTTCTAAAGGTTGTTACAAAAAATATATATATAATAAAGTGTAAGAGTGTAATCAATATATAACATTATCGTGACGTCAATATTGAAGAACATAGACATCAACTTCTATTTTTTATTCAATCTAGATAGAAAGTTTCATAGTTCTAGTATTCTGGAATTCAATTCGAACATTAATAACACAGCCACACACACAAAAAAAGTGGTCTGGCCTGCGGACCAGACCAATGTATCCTTATGCATTTGGACCCGCTGAAACCGAATCCGAAGTTAGAATTTCCTGATTGGCTCGTTTTTGACACCTAACTCCAAAAAGACACCCCCCCCCCCCCTTCCAAAAAGCGGTCTGGTCTGCGGACCATATCAGTATATCCTTATGTATTTGGACCCTGTGAAACCGAATCCGAAGTCAGAATTGTCAGATTCGCTCATTTTTCACCCCCAATCCCAAGAATCACCCCCAAAACAAAAAAAGTGGTCTGGCCTGTGGACCAGATCAATGTTTCTGGACCCGCTGAAACCGAATTCGAGAATTGTCAGATTTGATCGTTTCTCACCCCCAAAATGAAAAAGTGGACCAGACCAGTGTATCCTTACCAAATACATAAGGATACACTGCCACTCTTATGGTCCTCCGGTGGTGTTTTTTTTTTTGGGTGAAAAACGAACCAATCTGACAATTCTGTCTTCGGAATCGGCTTCAGTGGGTCCAAATACGTAAGGATACACTGGTCTGGTCCGCAGGTCAGACTACTTTTTTTTGTGTGTGACTGTGTAATTTAAAAAACTGCTTATTACTATGTCAAGAAATACGTGCTAGTCAATATCTTTAACCGTTCCAGAGCAATTGTGCGCACAAAAAAACTTTCAAACAGACGACCGTCAGACCAACAAACCGACAGACAGAAGTTTTTTTTTGCTCAAACATAACATCACGTGGATAGATGAAAGATAGGTAGATGCGGTGAGTGAAATTTTATACCTATTTTCTTTATGCTTTGAAAAGTAACAAGTGTTTATCTGTAATGGAGTAGTAGGGTAGTACACTAGTAGGTAGGGCTAGAGATACTAGAAAGAATGCCTCGTAAGGGAAGCTTTTTGTAATATATTGGCACGATCAGACTTAGATCATGTGTATATAGAATTAGTATTTTCTTGTTTTTCATTCTGAATGTTAGATATGCTTAGTGGATGAGATAAGTTGACAAGTCTGTTCGTATTTTTTTCCCTTAAAATACTAGGAATACTATCATGTAATTCAATACTTCGTCAGTATTAGCTAGAAGAGTAGTTATTTTAGTTGTTTCTTCAATAATGAGTGTTTTAAAAGTATTTACCTGACTAGTATATTAGCATACCCGGATTAGGGCAACAATATACAGAAATTAGGTATGTCATTTCATAATAAATGAAAAAGTGTATAAGTCGTGATATGCTAGCATAGTCAGATTTAAATCAATGGTATATAACAGGAATGAATGGTTTCTTTGAAAGTTATCTGTCAATACCCAAAAAAAAATATATTTTTTAATAAAATCACGTTTCATGACATTCTAAGCCTATTTAAACAAATAAAATCATTTTTTTTAACCGTTATTACTCGTATACTTCCTCGATATGGAAGTAAAATTAATTAGTTTCGTTATACTGGGAGATATGGTTTGATATGCATGCATAATAACTATTTTTTTTTGCACATTTGATATTTCTTTAAGGCATTAAAAAATTACTTATTGCATTACTGACATTTTGAATTATTTCACATTTTAAGCAGGGTTGTTTGAATTTGTCCCAGAAGATAAAATTGGACAATTTTGTACAATTATTTCCGTTAGTTATGGACAAAATTGACCAAAACTAGACAAAACCAATTAAATGAGATAAAAAAAAACATTTATTTAGATATGTACCTATGGTAAAATAGTAAAATACAAAATCAGTCATTGAACATTAAAATTAATGCATATTGAATAATGTAAATTAATCAGAAGAGGAACAAAAACCTAATTACTTTGAAGTTAGATATATTTATACACTAGGAAAAATATAAAATTTGAAATCAATTCTATAAAGTATTTTTTAAATAAGTACATGTAACAGTAAAAATGTATATCTACATTATAAAAAAACCAAAACAAAACCTGAATAAAAATAACAACAAAATAAAAGATATTCTATACAATAAAAAATAAGAAAAAGAATACGAAAAAATAATGACCTATTTTTCATATTAAAACATAAAATATGAAAACACATCACATTTTAAAAGATTAGAGGGAGGACTCTTAATACTCAATCTCGGATAAAAGCTTTTACTCTCAAGTTGAGCATTTTATAAAAATCTAAATCTAACCTATTCCTAACTTTATTTTGAAAGTGTGGGACCCCGGGCAACTGCCCGAATTGCCCATGCGTAGCTACGCCTCTGTGAATAAATTCTGAGCAAATTGGCAGAGCTTTTTATTAGGAACTTAATTTTTATAAATAAAAGTTGATTTTGTTAAATATTGCCCGATTTTATCCAGTTTTGTCCAATATTGTCCACGTCCTGGACAAAATAAAAAAGTGGACAAATTCACAACCATGATTTTAAGCATATTAGAACATAGGATTCCTCGTTTGAATTCTTATACATATTTCCTAAAATACATTATTTGTGAAATCTAATTCACAGCACTGATTGATATTGATTTATCAAAAAGTGTCACTTAATAAGCCGTCTTCTTTAAAATTTCATCACCACGTATAAAAGTTTTGAATAAATATAATTGAATTCAGTTAAAATGAGTTATCACGGAATGAATATATTCGCAGTAAAGTTGACACAAAAAACTGGAAATCTGCATGAATTTGCATTTGAAAAGTTCTCTTCTTCATAGCTTTCAAGCTAATGATGTATTCTTTATAATTTTTGTATATTCTATAAAATAGAGTATACTCTACGTTCTTAAATGTCCGGGAGCTTCATCAAAAAAGAAACATTTACTTAATTATTATTGAAATCTGATGTTCCTCTTCATAATTATATTAAAAAGCATTTCCAAATTAGAAACGTAGATGTAAAATGATTTTCCCTTTTTATTCTGCATTATATAATATACATTGAGAAGTTTTATATTTCATTCGGAAATAAGATAAAATAAATTAATTCAAGAGAGCACTCATTTAAAAATTTAAGTTGATTTCATCCGAAACATGTAAAATGTATAACTGCTAAAAATTAATGACGCATAATTATATGATTTCTGTTTTTTTCTGTAAGAGGCAACATTGATTGTAATGTCTAAAAAACAAGCCTAACTTAGAATTTTGAATTTTTAAGGATAATATGTAGTTTTTAATATGCATAACATACTAAAAGTACCGAAGAATCCTAATTGAATATTAGCTGCCATTTACTAGTGAAATATTTTGTCGAACTTCGTTATATGTTTCCTCAAATATATAAGGAATAAAAAACCAGACTGCAACCAACGGCTATTCTCCGGACTAATGCCCCGCCGAGCGCTGAATTACGAATTATAAGCCTGGCCGCGTTATATGCAATAACTATGTATTGCCACAAAACGCCAAAGTTCCGATTGCAACAGATACCAGCCGAAAGACATTCCAACTCAAAGAAGTTCTCGAACCAGCCGCTCCACATCACAGACTGCAGTTCCGAGCTACTGGCTCTCGTCAGTGCAAGGCGAAGGTCTGAGATGGCTGAAACGAGGCCTTGTTCACTCTTGGTCAACTGTTGAGTCAAAGAAAATCTAGTTTGTAAATCTGAATATTTTGCAATGATGACGTCTGCTGTTAGCCGACGAGAGAACTATACCTTCCAATGTTCACCATGTGGAAGTTACAGTACGATTTTGAGTCCCCTTGCCTCCCACGAATCAGGTTACCCTATAGTCTCTTAGTCTTCGTTGCTATTGTCCTCAATTTTAGGCATCATATTATTCCAAGCAACAATATTTTTTATTTTTTATTTATTTTTAGAATTTCAACAGAATTTTCGACAAATATCTTGGGTGGGGCAGATATTATACAATTGCAGCAATGTCCGAGCAGCAGCCAACAGCTCTGTTTCCGTCAATTTTTGTCTATGTTTGTGTCATCAAAAGCCATAACGTATTTTTTTTTTTCATGAAAATCGGTTTATCCTTTCTTGAGAAAATTTTTTTTTCCATTTACTCCCGTAAAAATGGTTTTCCAAAAATAATATTTTGGAAAATTTTATCTAACACTACTATCCACTTGTGCTCAATATCTCGACCAGATTGGTGCGGGAGAGCATTAGTCTATAATGAAGCATTATTTGACGAGTTTTTTGTAAATATTTCGTGCAAAGGCGAGATTACCTTTCTCCCCCGTTTTAAAGGGTGCTGAATACGATGGAAGTAGTGGGAGAAGTTTTTGACCACCGCAACCCCCTGAAACGGCCCTTTTATGAGGATCCCTTTATATTTTCATATACAGGGTGTCTCTAAAAGGAGCGGAAAAAATGCTGCCACAAATTCCTGAGGCTAAAATATGACGATCTAACCCAACTTACCTCAGTCCAAAAGTGGATGATTTCGGAGATACAAGGTGTCCAAAGTTCAATTTGGTTGTAGTTTTTCATAAATAATTTTTTTAATAATTGTTGTATTGTTACAATATTCGGCTAGGGGGGGATTGTGGGGTGACAAATTAAAATCTGCCCTCATTTTCATTGTACAATTTAGAGGACGCCAACTGCGGTACTTTGCATACATTTAAAACGAAATAACTTTTTTGAGCCACACTGTATTTAACTTTTAAATAAACATTCTTATTCTCCAATGTCTTTTACCTAAAAAAGGTATACCTGGTAAGAGTTGATTTGAGCAGCCGTTTTTGAGATATCTAGATTTAAATTTTTTATTTCAAAAATTACAAAAACAAGTAGATGTGCTATTAATTTTATTCTCGAATAAAAACTGCCAATAAGAGATTTATCAACAACAAAAAGTTAATTAAAATTCAATGCTTTTAACAAATATTCAAAATGATCTCCATTTTCGTGTGTACAAAGATTAATACGTCGTAAAAAATTAAATTGAACTCTCTGGAGCATTTCGTCATCATGTCTCAAAGCATCAATTCCAGTTTGAATACGTCTCCTTAATTCATCTTCTGTATCTACTGGCCTAGAATACACAAGGGATTTCAAAGTTCCCCATAAAAAGTAATCCATCGGGGTCATGTCAGGGGATCGAGCTGGCCAATGTGCGGGTGCATCAATTGCCTCTACCTAACCATCTATTTGGATACTGTTCGTTTAAATAATTACGTACGTTTAACGTAAAATGTGGAGTAGCACCGTCATGCATAAACCACATTCCTCTTCGAACTTCCAATGGCAGGGGATCTAATAAGTCTGATTTTCAACAGCATAGACATGTTCATTGTGAAAATTAGTTATGCCACTCCTCGTGAAACAGTCTTCATCCGTGAATAATATTCTTCGGGTAAAGTTCCTATCTCGAATTCTGTGGATAAACCGACAGAAACCTAGGCGTGATTCAAAATCATGGGGTAAAAGATCTTGTACTCGTTGAATATGAAATGGGTGCAGTAGTTGTTCTCTGGTCACCCTATTAACAGTATCTTTGCTTACTCCTAGCTCTAAGCCCAATCGTCTGCTGCTGAGTTTTGGATTTTCTTCAATCCGATTTAGAATCTCTTCCTCAACCTCTGGAGTTCTTACCGTACTTGCACGACCATAATTAGCAGAAACAGGCGCAAACACACCCGTTTCACGAATACGTCTTTCAACTGCCGCGAAGGTTTTACGGTTTGGTAAGCGGCGATTCGGAAATCGTTCACTGTATACTCTGCAAGATTTTAAACAATTTCCTTGGCAAAAACCAATAACATATCGGCCATTTCTTCGTTGGTATACTGTACGGCCATGACGAAAATAAATTTGAAAATTGTTCGACAATTCACCGGCGCTTGCTAATTCACTTTCACGATATTCCAGTACTACTCGCACTTTAAAACGTCAGTTTTTAATGACAGTTATCTTCTTACAACGCCATCGCTTCAAATTGTCTTTAATTGTATTACAATAATTTAGACCTACACGAAATGAATTTTTTAAATCCAGATATCTCAAAAACGGCTGCTCAAATCAATTTTTACCAGGTATACCTTTTTTTAGGTAAAAGACGGTGTAGAATAAGAATGTTTATTTAAAAGTTAAATACAGTGTGGCTCAAAAAAGTTATTTCGTTTTAAATGTATGCAAAGTACCGCAGGTGGCGCCCTCTAAATTCTACAATGAAAATGAGGGCAGATTTTAATTTGTCACCTCACAAAACCCCCCCCCCCAGCCGAATATGGTGACAATACAACAATTATTGAAAATATTATTTATGAAAAACTAAAACCAAATTGAACTTTGGACACCCTGTATCTCCGAAATTATCCACTTTTGGACTGAGGTAAGTTGGGTTAGATCGTCATATTTTAGCCTCACGAATTTGTGGTAGCATTTTTTCCGCACCTTTTAGAGACACCCTGTATAAACGGGTTTGGGGAGTGATTTATCGAGGAGTTATACTTGAAATAACATGGAAGGGGGTTATAGAGTAAGTAGAATCCAGAGAACTGGCCTAGGGGGTTGATTAAACCCTCCCGAGAGGTGGAAAATCTTGTTTTTCAAATGATTCGGTTCAAATGCTTATCCCCGTTTTCGGGGTCGCTGATCACGGAAAAAATATTTATTTTTAGCTCCAACCCCTCCTCATCCCTCAAACGGGCAGATATCATCCCTCACTCACCAGAAAGCATGCTATCCAGGATTTACAGGTTTTTCGACACATGATCGTTATTCCTGTGCATATCCCGTCATTTTTCACGGAAGGGAAGATGGTTGCTTCCCCTTCCAAGAGATATAAAATTCATTAACTACATTTTGGATCGTCAATACGCCCTTCCCCGTTTTCGCAGGCGCTGATCACGATAAAATATTATTAATGAATTTTACACCCCTTGGAAGGGTTGAAACAACCCCCGAAGTCACTACCACCTTCTCTTCATGAAAAATGAAGGGATATGCACAGGAATAACGATCATGTGCCGAAAAACCTGTAAATCCTGAGGAGGGGTTGGAGCTAAAAATGAATATTTTTCCCGTGATCAGCGACACTGAAAACAGAGGATAAGCGTTTGAACCGAATCATTTGAAAAAAAAGATTTTCAACCGCTCGGGAGGGTTTAACCAACCCCCTAGGCCTGCTGTTTGGATTCCACTTACTCTATAACCCCCTTCCATGTTATTTCAAATATATATAACCCGTCGATAAATCACTCCCCAGGCCCGTTTATATATGAAAACATAAAGGGATCCCCATAAAACGAGTGGTTTTTGGCCGTTTTAGGGTTGCGGTGGCCAAAAACTTCTCACACCACTTCCATCGTGTTCAGTACCCTCGAAAACGGGAGGAAAGGTAATCTCGTCTTTGGACGAAATATTTACACTTTTTTGCTTTCATTAGATAGACTACATATACACACACACACACACACACACACACACACCCACACACACACACACATTATCATTCCACTCACGAAACTAATCAATGAATGCATTAGAAAGAATGTGTTTCCAAAATGCCTTAAACTGTCAAAAGTGTTACCTTTATTTAAAAAAAAACTGTATTGATGATCCGGAAAATTACAGGCCTATTTCTATCATGCCTTTATTTGCCCAAATCTTTGAGGTAGTTCTCAAATCTCAAATCACGAATTATTTTGAAAATTGTAATCTTTTAATAGTTGTCAATATGGCTTCAGGTCAAAATCGTCAACGACGTTAGCAATTACTTCGTTGATAAATGTAATAAATAAAGGTTTTGAGGCCAAAGAATTTGTGCACGTGCAATTAATTTTTAGACCTAAGTAAGGCTTTCGACTGTGTGTCTCACAATATTTTAGTGAACATTTTACAAATTACAAATTTTACAAATTCTCTAGGTTAGCATAAAATTGATTATGTCGTATTTGACTGATCGTCATCAATTTGTTCATTTTAATAATGCTAATTCTGGTAACATTGATATTAAATTTGGTGTCTGTCAGGGTTCAGTTTTGGACCGGTTTTATTTCTTATTTACGTTAATGATTTTCCAAACAGTAGTACCTCAACAAACTTCACTCTCTTTGCTGATGACACAACATTGGCTCATTCCCATAAAGATTGTAATATTTTATTATCAGAGGCTCAAAACAGTCTGTCTATGGTTCACAACTGGATTTTAAACAATAAGCTAGTATTAAATAATGATAAAACAGAGACTATGATTCTTTCTTTAAGACAGCACTCTGTACAGATGACCTCTCATTGCGTTAAATTCTTGGGCACTATGTTGAACAGTAAGTTATCATGTGAGGAACACACGTCCTACATCTGCAAGAATATATCACGTAATATTTCCTTATTGCGCAATTAAAAAAATTGTTTGTCACAGTCAACGGTTTTAATGGCATATCATGCAATAATTCAATGTTCCCTTACTTTTGCCATTTTAATATGGGGCCACTCGGCACATACCTCAACAGTTTTTCCACTACAAAGAAAGGCTGTCAGAATCGTTGCTGGGTTATTATATAGGGATGCTTTTGTAAGCCTTAAGATATTCACTTTACCCTGTAATTATATACTACATTGCCTTGTCCATGTTAAAAATAACTTAAATAATTACATGACATGTGAAAGTGTACATACGTACTTAACTCTTAATAGGGGTAATATATATTTGGATTTTTTCCGACTTTCAAAAACCAGAAATGACACATGCAGTAAAATTTTTCAATGTGTTACCGATTGCTGTACAAACACTTGATTGTGCTCGCTTTCAACATGTAACCAAACGATTCCTCCTTGAAAATGCATTCTATGATTTTGACGAATTCCTGTCAACTGATTTTTCTCGTTTAATTTTATAAACTTACTCTATGTGTGATAATGATTATTTGTTAGTTATTCTATGTGCTTTATTGTTATTTACTCTACTTTGTTATTTAATTGTTTTATTTATTGTGTATTTTTTTCTTATTTAAGGCAACCACTTTTTTGTTGGTATTTTTTGACGCATAATTTGTGTATATATGACTAATAAAGATCTATCTATCTATGCTTAACCTGCTATGATGCCCTTTCTTCATTTTTCAATTTGATTGATTTTCAAACACATGATTTTGAAACAAACTACTAATTGAATTACAGCTCGATAACTAATTAAAATGCCCTAAATAAAGGTAAATAACTTTCGTGATTATAAATATCCGTCCTGAATTACCCGCCACATGCCTACATGCATTGACATAATGACCTGATCGTATAATCCTGACGGTGATATTAAAATCGCGTCGTGATTTATCGTGTAAAGCATGATATTATTTACAACTGGGATGTCATTATATGAATAAAATTGACATTATTTTTAAGTTGTAAACTCCATTTAAAGCGAATGAGGTAATAAATTAACTTTACGCACAATTGCTATCGAATAAATTATTCCGCCAAGTGGAAAAGCTGAAAACCTACTGATCACTCAACTGATTTAAATAACTTTTAAGTTCGTGCTTATAACAAGATTTAATTCGAATTGTTCTAAAAAACAGTGAACCTTGAATGTTTTGAATTATTCATATTAATTAACACATCATATAAATATCATATAAATATCTATAAATAATTACACGAGGGGTGTATTAAGTATACAGCTTGAAGAATATGTTTATGTTGTATTCAATACCTATACATATGTATTACTACCACAGAACTGTTGATATAATTGACAGTAGAAAAATAAGAATAACCGACTTATACTCCAAATACGGACATGTGTTTCGGAGTCATTGCTCCTCATCAGCGTAACGTAGCTCAGAGAATGTTGTTATTAAAAGCAAATTAACGGAGCTGGTATAGTACACACTACTTTATTTTGAACCTTCATACCTCATGTGCCACAGACAAAGCTTCAAATGAGAGCAGTCAAAATATGGAGTTAGTACATATATGGCACATGAAGTACGAGGATGCAAAATAGAGTAACGAGTACGGTACTTTTAAACTCTGTAAGTTTTGCTCTTAACAACATTCTCTAAGTTACATTACGCTGATGAAGAGCAATAAGTTCCAAACACGTGTCCATGTCTGCGCATTTGTTTCTTATTGGGGTATTGGCAATTATCCTTATTTTTCTATTTTTATTTAACCCCATTAACTTTTCCCTTCTTTTCGCTAGAGTTGATTGATTGCTTTACCAGCGTGCGGTAGGCATTGCTATCACTCCCAGGGTTATACAATTGGGACTGCTACGTCCACGCTGGGTTGGATTAGGGTTATGCTTGTTGCCAGTGTAGAAGAACACACCACCAGGCGTCAAATTGACGCGATACCAATTTATTTATTAAGGGGCGCTAGCCGCGTTCTGCCCCGTTCTTCTACTCCCAGACGGGTTCGAGATAAGATGTACTTCGATAGCCGAGTAATGGATCAAGGCTGCACTACCTTAAATCATTAACGACGCTCTCTCAGGACGTGATTTCTTATTTTTCACGGCTGATTAGGATTTTGACACCTTCTGATTAATTAAATGTTGGCATACAAAAAATGCCAATCGGAGATTTCTCTCCGGCGGGATTGGACTTTGTCGTGGTTTTAGTCTGCTTGCGTGGCAATTAATGACCTGACGCCTTTGAGTTTCTAATATTTTTGCATAAAAAAAATCCCAATCGAAGATTTCTCTTCGACGGGATTGATTTTTGACGTGATTGTCACATTTCTATCTGCTAATAACGGATTCTACACCTAAGGATTTCCGAAAAAAATGCATAAGAAAATCCCTATCCCCCCGTAAGGTAACCAGAAGGTCGAGTATTAATGTGAGTTAACTCGATGCATCCGGTCTTCCAAACCAAAGCTTCAGGGATTAAAGACTAGCAACAAGTCTCAAGATCAATTAAGATGCAATTAGTTCAAAGAATCCGATTATTTAACAGACATGGTAATATACAAAATGGATCCAGCAAAATTCTTATATTAAGAATCACGCCTCCCCCAGTTAAGGCAAATGGCCTTTAAACCATACAAGTGAGAGCGCGTACGCTAACAATCGATTAGGTAGAAAAGATTCACGCAAACCTTCTCAGAATCAAATACAAGCCTTTTTAGAAATGTCTGAGATTTCTTGTAATATGGTAATTACGGCTGACTGATTATAACATAAAAATGTTTTACTAAAAAAAAAAATTAGTTTCGCTGGAGACTACTTAGCTTTAAAATTCTCGTATCGGGGGACTTCACGTACTAAAACACATTCATGAGGACTTACTACTACATAAGTTCGATAGCGTTCGGTCAGTCCACAACTTACTTGCCTTGATGTAGGTGTTCAATTTAGCAAAAATGGCAGCGACAAACCTCCGAGCGACTTTTGGGCAAAATTGAATTTTTGCTCCCTTATGCACAAGGCGCTTTTCTCTATAACTTTATTATTTGGAAAGCCCTGATGTTGGCTTTCCTACCATCGCTTCATATTGACCACTCAACCCGCTCGACCAAATGGCGAGCCGCTGGGTGAATCCGAACTCGTTTTATGCGAGAAACCGGCCTTGGGCACTTTCATTGTGTCAAGTTCGTCGGTTTCGCCTTTTAGATACATTATTTTGATAAAATTTTGTTGTCAGTCTTTAGGGCAGGATATATAATGACTGTACCTCCATGGTCAATGTCTTTGGCGGAGGGATAAAAATTGAAGATGTTGAAACATTTTTCAAAGTACATTTTTGGCGTACTTTTGATAAAATTACTTTCAAGCCCAATTTTGGTGTACTTTTCAAAAACAATGTCTAAGGTGCAACTTTGTATTAACTCATATCGGTCCTTTTGGACTACTGCGTGGCTCTGAAGTCTCTGAGACTCTTGAAAATGTCCTTAAATGAAATTTTTGCCGAAGTCGAATTTTCATTTTGCTTTCGACTTAGGTCGATTCTGGAGGGTTCTGCAACACCAGCAGCGAGAGCCACATGGCACATGGTAAGGGAATAAGGGGTGGGAGGTGTAGGCATTTGTGAGATGCGTTACCGCATTGTATCGTAAAGGAGTGTTTAAGCTTCCTTTTTGTGTGATTTTGGTTCTAGACTTCTGCCTCTTCTGGGTCTTCTTATGAAATATGATATGCAGTCTTTATGCTCTTTTTCTTGTGTTTCTGCTTCTTCGAATCTTCTTTTTCTGAGGCTTCTGATTCCTCGGTTTCTCATGCTGGGTTGGATTTAGATCATGCTTGTTGTCAGCAGCGAGAGCCACATTACGCATGGTACAGGATTTGGAGATGGGCAGTGTAGGTGTTTGTGGAATGCGTTGCCGCATTGTGTTCGTGATATTTAATGTTTATGCTCCTGTTTTTTGGGTTTCTGCTGTTTATGCTCCTCTTTTTGTATTTCTGCTTCTACAAATCTTCTTCTTCTTCTGAGTCTTCTGATTCTTACGTTTATGTTTTCCGCCCTATTCGTTATAGTTGATACTTTTATTTTAAACAATGTTAAATTCTTCTTTTAGCTTTGAAAACCATATCGTACAAATATCTACGGAACAATTCTGCGTGCATTTATCCTCATTCAACAATATTATTTCTGATTTTTTAATCTTTCTTTTTTACTATAAGCCACTCTTGTTAGTCATAGTTTATTCCGTGTTCGCAAATCTCTTCGATTTCAGAATTTCATTATTCCCATAATGTAATTCTTGTGATCATCCATTCTTGTTTACACTGATATGTCTGGATGACTCATACATGTTTATTGCACAGAATATCGAATATGTGTATCGTTTTTTGAACTTTTCTCATGGTTTACCGATTTTGCTTTTGTCAAAATAGATCTCAGTATTGCTCATTTGAAACACCGCCCTATCATCAAATTTATCGCTTATACGACATAACTTTTAAGATAATCCTTATACATAAGGTGTACCGTTGTTCAGGTTTTTGTCGTACCTGATTGTCATTTTCAATATTTACGAAAGTTCTAACAACAAAGACTTCATAGTCCAGCTTCTGGAAACGTTTATCTTTCGGTTCTAAGTATCTGTCAGATATATAACTGGAAAGTGCCATATTTTCTGCTGAGTCACATGTAGAGTTATTTATTGTTTAGAATAAAGATCTAAATCAGTCTAAAAAGACCATAAAGGTCGGATCAGTCGTTACTAAAATACATGGACCAGTCAGACGTTTGACACATAATTCAAGATAGCGGACTTATGCTCCCAGTTTTGACATATTGTCATGATACTTAACAATTCCCATGTGGCAAATTTTGAGTATATCAGAGATTTATATGTATGTTGCCATGACATAACACCACTAGCGGATTACATCCAAGAAATCTCTCAAAAATGTTATGCATTCAAACCTGCTGATAATCCGCTAACAACAACATTATTCACAACAGAGATCACAATGCCCCGTTTGGAATGAAACACATCCTGCCATACCAGGCGTTGGCCATCTTTAGGCAATCCATTTAGCCCTACATGCTCTGTCTAATTCGTTATTAACGATAACATTCATTGCTCATTTTCTGTTCGTCCTCTCGGTTTCTTCTTTGTCACTTTCCTAAATTATTCTTCCTAATTCCTTTATTTTATCTTAAGTTTCACATTTGATAATATCTTAAACCATAAATTATGCGGCCTTGCACCATGGAGGGAAAATATAAATAAGGAGTAGCCATAAAGCTTATATCCTACCATGAGGAACGGCCGCAGAAGGCGTGGCTTGTGATCATACTGTCATGAACGGCTCACCAGAGGTCCTGATTTAAAAAAAGCTTATACAGAATTTGAGGAGATACATGTTAGTTGACTTTACACATTGACACTACCATGTATCAAGCCAGTAGAATAATGAATGAGATGACGGTTTCACATTTCAAGCAAATATAATATAATCTAAAATAAATAGAAAATAGTTTCAACATATCTTTTGAGTACAGACCTGTTTTAACCTATGAAAACTGATTTCAAAACATTTCTTCTTATCGATACTACTTTGATTCGTACAGCTACTTGACGGACACGAAATCATATGTTATGGCGAAAAACACTATTTTCTATCAAAAACATTTATTTTACAATAATATTAAACCAAGATACATGTCGCGTTTTGTTGACGTTTCGATCATACTAAAATGAGGAATGTGCTGCCACATTCTGCTTCTTATAGCGACTCCTTATTTATTCAACCTCCTTGCCTTTTACCCGCTCGCATATTCGTATCGAGCGTATGCTATCGCAGAAATAGACAAGCCGAATATTTGTGCATATCGAGCGTGTGTAATCGCAACATGTATACAATAATGCGCGCTCGTTATGAGGTTTCTTAAAACCATTTAAAATGGTATTTTTGAAAAAAAATTATTGTCCTTGCCCCAAAAAAAAATTATTTAGGGCAAGGAAAATATACTACTTCCGGCATTTCGCATTTTTATTCAAAACTACCCCAATTGTAAAAAAAATTGAGAAATACCAGAAGTCCGTGTTCTTAACAATAACCCTAATTAGCGAGCGCTCGATATGAATCAACAGGTCCGTGCATTATCGGTTACTTCCGACTCTGCCATAGCATACGCTCGATACGATTATGCCACCCACTCCGTTCAGTAACCATCATTTTCTGCAACGCGTTTAGCTCTTTTTTCCGTATTAGCATATCAACATTTAAAACAATACGCTCTACCTTCAGTTAGTACTAAGTTCTATTATCCATTTTATCTACTTATTATACTCTTTGCAAATACGAAAACGAAGAGTATATTGTTTTCGATCGGCATATTTCTAAAACCGGAAATATTGCTCGCAGACAATAAATTTTCATATCATTATGTTGGTGAACGATTTCTGAACAACTTTCAAAATGTCCGTCTGTCCGTCCGTCCGTCTGGCTGTCCGCCCGTCCGTCCGTCACGTTTCTTGTAAGCACGATAACTTAAGAAGGAAAAGTCCTATTGTATTGAAATTTGGAAAGTAAGTCAACGTTAGCTAGAGGAGGAATCCTATTGTTTTTGAAGAAAATCAATCAGTAAATAAGAAAGTTATTAGTCATTCAATTTAGAAAAAATTATTTTCTTCATTTTTGTCGGGTGTACTTAAATAGAAATCTTGCGAAATATATAATATATTTTTTTGTTTATACATTTTACTAGTATATATTTCATAATAATATATCTAATGCGTTGAAATATGATTCAGGAAAAATATATACCACAGACGTTCACTTTTTAGAGTAATCTGTGGTGGTCCAGTGGCTGACGTCTTGACTTTCAATCCTTTAACGCCACTTTCGATCGGAGGTAAAGAAATTCCAATCAAACGGTGCGTGAAATATTTGGGGGTGAACTTAGACAAACGACTGACGTTTAATACATACGTTAATGAGACGGTACGCAAGGTCTACTTCATGTCCAGGAGTCTGTATCCGCTCCTGGCAAGGGGTAGCGGACTCAACAGGACTAATAAAAAGTTGTTGTACACAATGGTAATCAGGTCGGCCATCACATACGCGGCGCCGGTGTGGTTCAGCATCCCGACCACGATAATGTGGATACTAAAAGTTTTAGAACACAAATTTATACGCCTCATTTCAGACTCCGGTAGGTACACCTCCCTCAGAGATCTCGTTGACATGACAACCCCACTAGCGGACTACGTCCAAGAAAACTCACAAAAATTCTACCAGTTTAAACTGTACGGTAGCCCGCTTATCCTCAACATTACCCGAATCAGACAGCATAATGCCATACTTTTCGATATAAGACACCCCCTACACTACTAGGCATTGCCTATCTTCCGGCAGCTCCCCTAGCCATACTCCCCTTACTCATATCTTTCCTCAACTTTACATCTTTTTCCCCATTTGTGTTTGTACAATTTTGTTCTTTTATCTTTTTTGTTGTTTTTGTTCCTTTTGTGTCTCTCTAAATCCCCTCTAGGCCGAAAACTTACCTAAATCCTAATCCCTAAAATTTTTAAACCACAATTTTATTTCCACCCTACCTTCCTTGTCGGCGATCAGACCACAAGATCGTCATTTGTTCGAACGTATTTTTTCGTTTAGTTGTGTTTCCCGTATCAACAATCAAAATTACGAAGTGCGCTCGCCTACGATTTTAGTGTTCTCAGTGTAATGTTTATTTTTAAGTTACTTTTAGGTCCATCAAAAATTTTAATCTAGTTTTTAAGTCTGCCCGTGGCAGACAGGAGCATCTAGCCCCCCCTTGAGTTTATTTCCAAGACGAACTGGACCTACCCCGCCCAGCCTCACACCCACCTCGGCGATGTTCGCCGTGGTTGTCTGGCTGGCTCCGGGCTAGGATCCGGTGAGGCACATATATTATACCTAAACTTTAAATAAAATATTATTGTTGTTGTTGTTGTTGACTTCCAATTCAAAGATCCTGTGTTCGAATCTCACACAGGTTGGGTGTTTTTATTAAAATTTGTTTTCATATATTTTTTTTCACAACAAAGTTAGTATCACAAAATGTAGGATGTCCAAAAACTAACATTATTTACAAAAAAACTGCGAAGAGTATCCTATAGAATGTGTAACAATTATATAAAAGCTCAGTAAATTGGCGAAGAGTACCTACGTTTTTAGCTCGTTAGTATAGTTACTTTATTACACAGGGGCGGCTCAAGGTAAATTTTCCACCCGGGCGGGAGCACTTTTTGGCGCCCCTCCCTGAGGTAATCACGGAAATTTCACGGACGTACTACGTACTAAAATGCAAGGATATCCTTTTGAACCCCGCGACCACCCTACTTTTTAACTTAACCCATGGAGTAACGTACCCGTGTATACATGGTGGTCGAAAATTGTCTCTGGATATATTTATGTTGATGATAGTACATCCAAAAATAAAGGTACTTTAAATAGACTTTAAATAGATAGTAAGGAAATTATATAGTTTTTCTGCAATATCTTCCGACCGCTTTAAAATATATAATTCATATTTTAAATTTAGATATGGGCATCAATTTACATAGTACCAGTCGAACCCTCTCTTCTGATTAAAGGGTGGTTTTAGGGGGTGGCTACCAATATTTTGCTCCCGAATTTCTTATTTCTACGTATTTTCTCTCCACGACCCAGCTCAAGTATATCAATGTGCATTTACAATATATCATTAATAATAATTAATTTATAATATAAATATCAATTTTTTTTTGTCTATACCATCTGAACGCTATTATAATGAGAGGATCCCCGACACAAGTTTACTTAGTTTACATTTTATTGTTTTAAAATTTCATACAAAACAAATTGCCATTTATAAACAGTAAATTAAATGTAAGATATGAAATACATATAGCTATTGTTGGTATAACAATTTTCTGAATATTCTGAATTTTTCTGAATGAAAAGTGTACGTTGCCTGCCTTCATTTATGCCAAATTTTTAATGATCGACTGCGTGTCAGTTAATAATAGGGCAGGAAGCTTGAGGTATGAGTAGTAAGTTGTCTCATAGCTAAACAAACATATCTGCGTTGCATTTTCTAATTATTTAGATGGCTTAAATGTTGATCGACTGTTCTGCATCATGACAATTATAACTGATATAGATTCTAGTTTTCTTTGATATTATTTTCCAACGAAAACTATTATTAAATTAAAAAAGGTATATGAAAAAAAAAATTAACAATGTTTGTCCTCAGTTTGGCGCCCCTCCAAGCCGGCGCCCCGGTCAGCCGCGCGGGTTGCCCGGCCCTTAAGCCGCCCCTGTTATTACATTATGTAATTTTTCTGATATAAATTGTAAAACATAAACTGGTAAATAAATGCTCTTATTATTATGTCTTGGAAATGTGATTTGTTACTACCTTTTTTAATTTAGCCCCTGACGAAAGAAGTTAGATTAAATTTTTATTTGTTTAAGTTGACCAGACCCGCTCTGTCCTGTACTACAATTGTCACGGCGCGGCGCGGCGCTGCGCCATGAATATCTGATACGGGTGTCTGGAACACGTTGAATTTTATACAATAATAATAAAGTTTTGCAGGATTGAATTAGATTAGGTATATCTCAGAACACTACTTTCGAGTTAGTTGAAGGACTGGTAGCTGCATTTGAAATAAATAAAGAAATAAATAACATAAATAATTCTTTAGTAGACTCTAAACTTATTTGCCGTTGCCGTAATCGTATGTTTTTAGAGTTATTATGTTTATTATTATTTTACTGGAAAAGTTTACTTTTTATTATGAGCATAATCCCGACTGGCGGCTATAACCCAGTGTAAAAGTTCGTAATAAACTAACGTAATGAAGAACAATAAATACAATGGCATAATTTCGTAAACATTTCATTCGTAAATGCTGAAATTTCCTGAAAGGGTCGGCAACCACCTGGGGCATTTGGGGCCATTATGGAAAGGTAAATTTTAATGAACTTGTCAGAAATGGAAGGAAATTAATTGTGTATGTCCGTTTTTTTAGATAATTCATTACGGAGGAGCACTGCAGTGTGATAAAAATGTTAAAATATGTTAAAGGAAGAAAAGTCCTTAGGCTAGAATAGAATAGAACACAGGTTTATTGACTACTTTACATGAATTGTTTACAATTTTAGCAAGTCTTAATTATCGTATAGTTAGAATTACAAAGCAAACATTGTTACTTTGATCAAATATTTAAACAAAGACTAACATACTGCACTTTCATCACTAAAATAATACGCGTTGTTCACGTTATAACCTTCATTGGTCTTGGTCTCAGGTGCATTCGATATAAACTGAATATATTATCAACAGTAAAATCACAAGAGCTTTTTTTATAGGATAAATTTCTCTTTGTAACGAAATAATTTTGCCAATCAGTGATTTTATGAGAAAAACTGATATGAAAAAATCGCGAGACCGGAGGTCGAGCGATTTTGTCAAATGTCAGTTTTTCGAGCACTGATTGGCAAAATTTTGAGTTAAAAAGAAATTTATCCATAAAAGAAAAGCTCGAGTGATTTTTGGCAAGATAAATTAACGATAGAATATGTGAATGAACAACAATTAAAAATAATTATAATTTTCTCAAAACAACTCATATCGTACAGTATAGTTTCCATAAGACTTAAAAATTATAGCCGACAGTACAGATTTTAAAATGACGTGCGACTACTAGATATACTCTGCTTTTGAGGAACAGGCTTTAACGGGAGGGATTTAATCTTTGATAATAAACTGCCAATTTGCACGAGTTATATTAACTAGGGGCAACTTCGCTTGAGAAAAAATTTTTAGATAAAATTTAAAGCACGAGTGGTATTTGAGGAGAATATTTCACGAATAAAGAATTCATTAAGTACATCTTCAATATTATGTTTTCTCATTAATTGTCTTCAGACGTTTTCTTGTCACTTTTTAGAGTTTGCTGACCTTTATTTTCAATTTCCTCATTAATTTGATATACAGAAATATTTCCAAACCGACTCATATTGTCAAAACAGCAAATCTGAAACAAACGCAGTAGAAACAACGGAGATTCGCTATATTTTAAAATAATCTAGTGACGTTTCTATGGCAACTAGTAAATAAAACGAGTTGAAACCTTAGATATTATAATATATAGACTGGCTTAACACCTTTCAGGCGTTTCTGAGGTGCAATATGACGAGGAACGATAGAGAGAGCACTACATCTTTAATCTGCGAGCACTACTTTATTCCCGATGTTCCGCCTATTTATTACTATACACTCATGGTTCCGAGATTGACATAGAGAGCGCCATCTAGCGCTACCGCTACTAGAGTTATATTCCATAATAATTGTTCATTGGTTCATATTTACGTATTTAATCCTTATTTTTAACTTACGAAGTTTACAAATTATGTTGAGGTTTGCTTCGTTAGGCAGAGTGAATTTTAAATACAACAAATTAAAATATTGCACAGCTTTGCTTCAACTAGTTACTTTTTGATAGATTACCGTATGTAAGTAAGTACCTACGTACATTTTTAGTTTGTTTCCAGAGCGAATGTGTTTATTTGACATTTATAATAAATGATTTGCTTAACTTTGTAACTACGTTATTGAGCTATTGAAAGCTGTGCTTGACTTGTTCCTGTATTATGAGCTAGGTATATTAAGTACAATCTTTGTATATTATTGTTACCTGATTGAAAAGTAGGCAAATTGAAATAGTTACAGATAGGCAAGGGCTATAGCCTATATATTTCAGACAGGCTTCTCTTTGGAACTGACGATTGTTTACTATACTAGTACATAAAACAATATTACAATTTACAAGGTAAGTTAACAATTAGTAATAAGCTAGAGAAGATATTTATAGATAAAATTTAAAAGCGCCATTTACCGAAAATATTTCACGAAACAAAACGTCAAAAAATTACCGCAGTATTTGCCGCTGCAGCGACATAAAAAATTAGAGCGATATATTTTGCATGTTGGTACTGTCAAAAGCCGATATAGCTTGAATTACCACTAATAATGACATTTGATTGGTGCAATGTTGTGAAAAAACGGGCTCTCATTGGCTATAGCGTTAATGAGTGAATTAATCGTGATAAAAAACGATGCACCTTTTTTATCGCTGTAAAGTGACAAAATGTGACTGTCAAATAGACTTTTTTATATAGGAGTTAATTTATCTCTTATAAAAGTCTCAGTGCTTGTCTTTTTATTAACATGCTTTTAATAGGTCGACCTGTAACTGTCTATGTAAGTCATAAAGTCCAAGGAACTGAGTTTCACCCACTTCTAATTGCTGTATCATCATGAAATTTGACAATTGTGTGTAGCTCTGATGACAACATAATAGATTATACTCAATATTATAATATTTTAAAAATGGCTGCCACACAGTGGAACGAATCGTGATTTTTTCTTTCAAAATTATCTAGAACACTTATTTCGCAACCGATTGGGATAGTTTTCTTTTTTTAATACTCGTTATTTAATTTTCAAAAAACGTAAGAGAGCCGATTTCGGCATAAGCTTTAACATAAATATTTCATTTTTCATAATTTTTTAGCATTTTATAACCGTCATTGATCCCGCCATCTTGCAAGTTGATTTATGACAATTTAGATATCAGATTCGTAATCAGCAATCTCAAAAACCCTCGAGTAACAAGATTTATGTAAATTGGATTATCTAGGGACCACACTAGTGACAACTGTTACACGAAGCTGTATAGAGAATTTCTCTCCAAAACTGAGTTCTTAAATGTCTAATGATAAGGTTTGGTTTGGGTACGCGTTTCTGGTATGGGAAGGTTTCTCCCAATATGGCCACCAAGATGGCCGCCTTGTCCATATTTACTTTTACCAGAAAATGATCTATATCTCGAAAACTAGTACTCGTAGCGGAAAATTACAAGGTATCAAGATTGATAAGAGCATTATTTTACATGTTATTTTTACATGTTATTAAACCATGAAGAACCATGTAATTAAAAAAAAGATTTTATTAATAAAAACACTACATTATTTGCAACATTACTAAGAATGATAAGAAGATTAAGCGACAATTAGTAACAAATAGTATTTTAATGTGACTAGCAAAAGTTAATTCCAATTATTATGGCACTTTGGAAGTTCACAAGCACAGAACCTTGAGCAGCCAACTTCATTCTTCCTACATATACAGATGTTTGGCCGTGCACAAGTCTTACATGAATAAATGTGAGGGAAATCAGGAGGAAGTTGCTCGGTGATAATTTGAGGAATCCATCCTGTTACCATTTGCTAGTATCTACAGTCATCGACATAAGGTATACCTAGATCTTCTAATAGACCATACCACTGGTTAGCCTGTAAATATGTCCGCTTGATGTGTAGCGCCGTACTAGATAAATTCGGTGGCAGCTTGGTGAAGTCTAAAGTTTTCATTCGGTGGCACTTAAAAATTCTTAAGTCATTAATTTTCCTAAAGCCTTTAGATAACATCAAAAACTCTTCAGCATTTTCAATTATTGTATTTGACAGTTCTTCTTTTCCAAAGTCTTTTAACAAGTATGCGCAGTCTTCGGCCACTTTGTGCCAAATTTGCTTTGTGCCAAATTTGCTTGTAGTGTCACATCCACTCAGTGAGTAAATAGCAGGAAGTACTTCAATGACATGGTTTGAAACAGCCTGACATACATCATGTACTGGAATAAATCTTAAAGTCTGTCCTACCCCAGAATAAGTACAAAGTTCGTTCAAACCATTAGCTTGAAACTCTTTATGAAATAGTAAACGATACAGACAAATACATCTGTGTCTGATGATGTTATTAAGACACTTTCAGTATTTGAGTGTTTAACGGCATGATTTATGTGAAAAAATCCTTTTATCGGCTTCTTCAAGTGTACAACATAACTGAGGTTCTTCTGTAACAATATCTGCTTCCTCTTTGTGTGCTTCTTCTCCAGCCATATCACTCAAATAAACTAGTGAACTTGATAGTCTGCCTCTATATTGAATAATACAGTTTCGACAAAAATGTTGAAATTGTGTCTTGTTTTGAATTGAAGCCCAAAAGGCATTCATGTCTTTCGGCAAAGGTGTCACACTGCTTGAAATTGTCGTGTTGATTGGAGTTTTTTCATGCGTCTCAATCTTTCTGCAGTTTTTATACTATTCTCGTCATATAGATCGAAGACGATATCAACCCTTTTGGCGGATTTTGACAGATAAATTATTTTGTTCAATATAATTTCAGCAAAAGCACCAAAATTTTTAATTGAACTTGCAGTAGCCGCTGCTATAGTGCGAGCATGAAGCATAAAATAAAAAATTAGGCAGGATGTATTGGGGTGACAATAGGAGGCACTTTTTATTTGGCTCTCAATTTTGTTTACCAATTCTGATTTGTTTGATTTTAAAAGCGCGCCACCTTAACGCATCTAATGTAAAATAATCTACTGATCAATTGTAGTCCTTTTCGATTTTGAGCTACTAGCAATAGTTTCCGAAATATAGGCCATTTTCTGATAAATCTACACATGGGCCAGGCAGCCATCTTGACCGCCATATTGGAAGAAACCTCCCTATAGCGGAAACGCGTACCCAAGTTAAAACGTATCCTTAGGCATATAGAAACTAAGTTTAGAAAATTCTCTATACACCTCCGTGCAACAGTCGTAATGTGGCCCCTGCAAGCTCTATAATTTTTAAATATTTTTACAGTGGCAACAAACTAAGAAACTCTGTAATTTTGGTTAACATAATTCAAAAATCGACTCTCTTACGTTTTTTGGAAATTATCCGATGAACGAGTAGGATTTCAGTTAAAACGGATTTAGGTACTACTGATACTTACCCATCAAGCTCCGCAACCCGTTTTTGGTGTCATTTTTTCCATACCTATCGTTGCTTCAAGCACACCGTGTCTGTTAAGCGCACAGCCTCACCGAAGCTCTTTCTCATTAGATCCTTGGTGACATCAACTTAACGTTACAGAATTCATCTTCCTCGCCTTTTGTCATCTGGTTTTTCTTGAACTATCCAACCCTTCTACATTATTTCGTTTCAAGTTGATATGGTCAAGAGAATAGAGGATTTTGCAGAATAGGATGCAGGCGAATCACTTGGGGACATACTTCTTTGAAAATCGAATTGTAAGTGCGATGGTCTGTCCAGGAAAATGCCAGAATCCTCCAGCCCGAGGAAGACGTGCCCAGCATTAAGCAAAATCCGTCCAAGCCACAATACCAGAGAGAGAGTCCGCAGACCGTTTTGCTCCCGGCTATGATAGCCTAATCATAGCCTGAGGTTCTAGTTTGCATCGTAGTAACAAGAGTGTTATTAATTTTAGATATAACATTTGGGACCTGTAGAATTTAGTGTAAATAAAGACTGTATTCTGAACTGTGTTTTTTACTGCTGTATGTGTGAAAAGGTCTAATTTTAAGCCGCTGGACATTTCCGTTTCTTCACTGTAGTTACTCAAGCCCCGTTTCACTGGCTCTGAGGGTAGTGGTGTTCTTCCACTTAAAAAAAAAAAACTGGCGCCCGAACAAACCGTTCTGTCATGTGATGTCAAAGTGGTACTTCTCGAGCTCACTGGGAAGTAAGTCACAAAATTAGTGATCATCATCAAACCCACATTTCGAAAGAGTGAAGAAACTAGCATGCCGGATCTTTGAGTTTTTCGTATTATGTCTGCCATACTAAATTTTCTTCAACTGGCAGGTTGCCGATCTTGCCGTCAATATTTTTCGCAGTTCCTAGTATTGTCCGCAAGGGCTCCAAGGTATACCATCTTATTTACTACGTCCCAGTCACCTGTCCTTACTATTACTGGGTGGTTATCATTTGTTCGGTCTACAGGCATAATAAAGTTCACATTCATGTAGAGTGGAAATATAGTAAAGCTAAAAAATTTGAAATTTTTTTGTTTAAATAAGCTTAGAATGTAATAAAACATCAAAATTTTAAGTTTCAGCAAAAAAAAAGTATTTTTCGGTTACGGTTTCGGTTCGGTTACGGTCCCTGTTTGTCGGTCTGTTTTTCCATCTGTCTGTCGTTCTATCCCAGACCTCTTTGTGTGCATGATTACTCTGGAACCTTTTATGACATTGACTTGCAATATTGCACACCTAAGTATTGTAATGAGATCTGGATTATATTATATTTCGTTGAAAGGTTGGGGGACAAATGGGGGCAAAAGGATAAACCAAACAAATAAGAGTCCACATAAATGGGATTTAGCGTATGTACGTGGAGCCAAGGCTTCAATTGTTTTTTCCATCAGCCATCCCCACTACCAACCTCCACCAACACCTCCACTGGCAATGTGGCACATCGTTGTATAGGTTTTTGGGGTAGACGATTTCATATTTATTGTTAAAGTTCTATGAACAATTATTTGTGTTCTTGTTTGTGTGTGTGTTTTCCTAATTTGTTCTCTTTTGCTGATCTTCAATATTTGTGTTTCCTTTGTCGACATAAGTTAATTGGAATAAGTGATTTTTATAGTAGCGGTTCAGTTCGATAGTAGACCTCGTACAAGTCGGAGCGTTTACTAATAAGTGCGTTACATAAGTGAATTAGTGAATTTAGTAGTGTTAAGTTTAATTATTAGTGGTTCAGTTTACTTATTAAACAAAGTGTTTATTAAAAAAAAACTACAGGCATAGACTAAAATAAATTAACTATGAGTGTCTTTAAGGGGGGTAACCCCCCCAATGAAACTAACCAGTTAATAACTATGGAAGTGTGCGAATCTCTGGAAAATATACAAGAAGAGGGCAACACGAGTTCAAAAGATATCCAATATACACAAGAACAGGATAGTAGTCTAAAACAAAAACAAAATCGACATAATGTAGTAAGTAATCTTATTCATAATTTTGGACAAAAGGAAAATAACCGTGAAGTATCCGATGATAATTCAACGATACCTCCGGCACAAAAACGAGCAGAGCGACCAATTTATATATACAGACAAACCGATACCGGACCATTTCATGTTTACGTTGAAAATAATATATCAGATTTTAATGGAAAATTAAATCCAGTGAAGGAAGGTGATATTGTTTTAAAAGTAGTACCAGAAATTGACAATAAAATAAAAACAATTGAATCAATTGGAAAGAATAGAGTACGAATTGTATTTAAAACCTCTGAATCGGCTAATAAATTGATCAAAGCTCAGTCCTTTTTAAGAGTTTATAATTTAGACATTTATGTACCGAAATTTATACTACATAGACAGGGGGTTTTTCGAATAGATGCCGAATATTCTGTTGACTATCTTAAAGAAAAAATCAAACCGTACGATTTACATTGCAAATTTGAAGTAGAATCAATACGACGCATTCATAAAAAAATCATGGAAAATAACGAAGCTAAATATATACCCACGAAAACAGTAGTTGTTACATTTAAAGCACAAGAATTACCTAAATATATTTCGATCAATCATGTCATATTTAATGTTGAACCGTATGTACAAAAAGTCATTTTGTGCCATAATTGTTTTCGATATGGTCACATGGGTAGCCAATGTAAAAGTAAAGCCAGGTGCGTTAAGTGCGGAGACAATCACAACTCTGAAACCTGTACAAAATTTCTAGATGAACCGGAATGTCTTCATTGCAAAGGAAAACATTTTGCTAATCAAATTAAAGAATGTCAAGAATTTAAACGACAGAAAGAGATTAAAAAATATATGTCACACTCAAATTCGTCTTATAAGGATGCTGAGAAAAATGTCCCAAAAATGACATACGCCTCTATTCTTTCCAATGAACACAATCATAACGTAGATATAACCCCTTTATTATATAACAACAGTAATTCACATCAAAGAACAACAAACCGCTTTACACAGATAACAACCACTCCAAGGAAAAAAACACGACCCAATACACCAGATATCACAGAAACACAAAGAAATCAAATAATATCACCACTCAACCTTCCTCAAACTTCTGGTGGAATATTCAACAGTCCCATATATAATTCAAATCTACACAATAAATCAGAACAAACACACACTACCCAAAAAGAAAATGAACTCCCTGTACAAAAAATTTTAGAATTGGTTATTTTCGTAATAGATATTATTAAACAAAATAATTTTAAAGAATTAGAAGAAGCTGAAATATTTAGTATTATAAAAGATCGTCTTAAAACAAATTAATTAATGTTTACATTCACTTAAACATAAATACTTTTATTTGATGTGTTATGGACAAAAAAAATATATATCTCATTTTTCTCTAAATATAAAAGAAGGCGGTTTAAAAATTTGCCAATGGAATTGTCGCTCTGCAGTAGCAAATAAAGGTAATTTAGAAAATTTACTGTCCACTAATAACATCAACATTGCCTTACTGTCGGAAACATGGTTTAAACCCAATGTATATACCAACTTTCATAATTTTAATAATGTTCACAAGGACCGTGCAGACGGAAAGGGAGGCGTTGCAATCCTCGTCCAAAAACAAATAAAATACTCGGAAATAGTATTACCTACAATCAACAACTGTATGCAAGTCTGCATTACGATAGATCTGGATAAAAATAGTAAGCTGACATTGGTATCATTATATATCCCACCGCAATCAAAAATCAATCCAAATGATTGGAATTCCTTTTTTAACTGTATACCAAAACCTTTTATTGTAGGTGGAGATTTTAACGCCCACCATATTGCGTGGGGTTGTGATTATAGTGATACTTATGGAAAAACATTATTAGATTCATTAGATAATAACAATTTAACAATTCTAAATGACGGTAGTCCAACATATATAGGTAACTATTTTAGACAGAAAAGTGCTATAGATTTAACAATATGTACTCCTCAAGTGTACCACAATTTAGAATGGTCTACCTTATCAGATCCTTGTGGTTCGAATCATCTTCCGATTTTAATTAATTGTCAATTAGTTCCAAACTGGATTGTGTTTAAAAATCAAAGAAAGTGGAATATAAAAAAAGCTAATTGGGACTCTTACTCTCTTGAGTGTTTAGATAATATAAGAAATGATGTAGTAAACTACGAAAATCTTACAAATGTTATCAACCAGTCTGCTGAGAAATCCATACCTCGATATAACAATACAGAAAATACCAAAAAAAATAAAGGAAAACCGTGGTGGAATGACAAATGTGAAAATGCCGTTAAACATAGAAAATATTGCTTTTTACAATATAAGAATAACCCTAATATAGCAAATATAACTACTTATAAAAAATCTGATGCTATCGCTAAAAGAATAATAAAAGAAACCAAAAGAGAAAGCTGGCGTTCTTATTGTTCAAGTTTAAATAAGAATGTCCCAATAAAACACATATGGCAACAACTTAACCGTTTTAAAAATCGACCTCAAAAAAACACCGTACTCATAGATTCCTCAGCAGAATGGTTGGAAAACTTTCACTGTAAATTAGCCCCCCCAACTGTAACTCCACAACGCCCTCTTCTGGACAGCATAGACCAACCAAACGTTTTGTCAAATCCATTCACTCTTAAAGAACTAGACAGAGCTCTAAAACAAAATAACAACACGGCTCCTGGTAAAGATAACATTCACTATTCGATGCTTTCCAATTTACCTAGATCAGCTAAAATCACCCTCCTAAATATATTCAACGACATATATTTGAACGATGTTCAAATCCCAAAAGACTGGTATGAATACATTATTGTACCTATCCTGAAGGCTAACAAACCGGAAGACAGCTGTAACTCATACCGA
Organism: Rutpela maculata; assembly: GCA_936432065.2. NCBI lineage: Eukaryota > Metazoa > Arthropoda > Insecta > Coleoptera > Cerambycidae > Rutpela > Rutpela maculata. The sequence goes on along the minus strand of OW386285.2, from coordinate 34,821,464 downwards.
CCAATTGCATTGGCTTCTTGCGTATTAAAAACATACGAGAGATTAATAAAGAATCGTTTAGAATATTGGTTAGAAAGTAAGAATATACTTCCGAAATCGCAGTTTGGATTCAGAAAAGGCTGTTCGACTCAAGAAAATTTAGCTAGTTTAATTTCGGACATTCAGTTGGGATTCACAAAGAACGAGTCAACCAGTGTGGTTTTCCTAGATGTCACCGGGGCATATGATAACGTCAACCTTAATATACTCGCAGAAAAAATGAAGCAAATTGGACTACCCAACAAGCTAATTTTGCACATCCATAAGCTCTATTGCACTAGATGTATTTTCATAAAAACCCATGACGAACTGATTGGACCAAGGCAGACATCAACAGGCCTACCTCAAGGAAGTATTTTAAGCCCTTTGTTATACATAATATATTCATATGACTTCGAACTGTTATTTACCAATACCAATATTAAAGTATATCAGTTTGCCGATGATTATGCAATTAGAGCTCAGGGCAATGACATCAACTATTGCAATAGAAATCTAGCAAATGCCATTAGAAAAGCAGAAATATGGTTTGAGAACAATGGATCTCCAATCTCCGAAGAAAAATCATCAATATGTACATTTACAAGAACAAAATTTCAACCGCCCAACACTATCAGAATATCTAATCTCGAAATTAAATATAAAACTTCAGTTAAATATCTAGGAGTCATTTTAGACAAGAAACTGAACTGGAAAGAACATATAAATTATATCTGCAAAAGAAGTGAAAATGCACTTAATATTTTACGAGTATTTAGTCACCAAAAATGGGGAGCTGACCCCAACATATGTCTCACTTTCTATCGTTCTCTAGTAAGATCTATCTTCGATTACGCTTGTGTCTTTTACGGATCAGCAGCAAAAGTTCACCTTCAAAAAATTGAACAAATTAAAAACAAAAGTCTCAGACTGTGTGTTGGATTTCTTCAAAGCACCCCCTTGAACATCCTAGAATCCGAATGCGCTGAACCTCCTTTACACCTCAGAAGGCAAAAATTAAGCGATAACCTACTACTGAAAATCTACAGCAGGAATAAGGATGTTGTTGAAAATATACACAAATTAACCATACTGGGCCACACAGCAAAGTATTGGGAAAAGAAAAAATTGCCGTTATTAGTGGAAAGCTATACATGGATATCTCAATTTAAAGAAGAAATACATCAGTCGGACATTCTTCCTTGTTTCACACCAGAATATTCAAATTATGAAAAATTACCCAGAACATCATTCATAGATCTTCAAGATAACGTACTGTTAAACAACATAATATTTAAATCAAAACTAAACACTAACTGGACCAACTACGAGTATATATTCACCGACGGCTCACTCAAAAACAACAAAACCGGCTGTGCTGTTTACCATGAAAACGAAAATATATCTAAAAAGTACCTCTTACCAACCAACTCGTCTATTTACACAGCAGAACTAGTAGCAATCAAGGAGGCAATTAAATATTGCTCAGAATATGAGAAGAACAATAAATTTGTTATATTCACAGACAGTAAGAGTGCGGCGATGAAAATACAGAATTGTAACCCAAGGTCTGACGCAAACTATATAATAATTGATATTATAAAATATTACAACCAATTAGTACAACGAGACAAGACCCTTGAACTAACATGGATAAAGGGACACGCAGGTATTACACAAAATGAATATGTTGACAAGTTAGCAAAGGAAGCAACTGAAACTGGTAACATCATCCCTAACTTTAAAATTCCCAGCACAGATATTAATAGGCTGATAAAGGAACGACTTAGAGAAAATTGGCAGCAGCACTATCTAAATTACCCAGCAGGAGAAAACTACAAAAAACTTCAGACAAAAATTAAAATCAGACATCCTTGGTTTAATGGTGAAATTAATCGAAATTTCGTAAGAGTAATGTGTCGAATTAGAAGTTCACATTGTCTTTACCCTCAATACAAATACAAACTGAATCTCAAAGAAGATCCGTACTGCACCTGTGGAGAAGAAGGCAATTTACAACATTGCTTGATGGAATGTCCTTTAAAGTTCCAGGAAATAAGTGAAATGTTTTTTAAACTTGCCCGCAACAATATTTCACTACCTACAAATCTCCCCAACTTATTAGCATTAGAAAACAAATATGTGTATAAAATACTTTATGAATTTATAATAAAAAACAAAATAGAGCTGTAAACCAGTTAGGTAAAAGTATATAAGTAAGTATGTGTATATATGTGAATATATACGTATGTATGTATATAGTGTATATATTATATTTTAGGATAGTAATTGTCGTAGGTGTTTTGAAAAAAAAAAGAAAATAAAATAAAATAAAAAAAAGGGAAATATTAGCATAATAGAAGTATAAAGAAGGCACAAAAAAAACAAAAAAAAAACAAAAAAAGGGAATATACTAATAGGTAATAACTGTGGCCATGAAGGGTAATTAAAAAATAAAGAAATAAAAATATTAAAAAAAAAAAAAAAGTTTAAACAAAAAAATATTTATATGTGTATATGTATGTAGATTTGTGTATATATATGTATGTATCTGAACAAATATTCTGTAACAAATGTTTGAAAACAATTCAGTTTATACTTGATAATTATTATTTGATTGGAATTTTTAAATGAAAATGTATATTAATTTTTTTTATTACATATTTTAATAGGTGTAATTTTTATTCCACTCTCTCTTGATTATTTTTAACAATCCGTTGAATAGACAACAAATGTCTGGCTATTTGGTTTATGACCAGTGCCATTTAACATAACACACACACACACACATAGTAGCGGTTGGCTGTGTGGGTAATAGCCAAATGCAAAAAAAATACTGTCATCATAACAATTGAATTGGTCGAGAAAAAACATATTTTTGAGTTTTATCTCTGTTTATTCTTAACCTACTGTTACTGTTATTACACCAATGTTCACCGCAATGTTGGGTTTTATAGACAGATATTTGTAGATCTTTTAAATTCTTAATTTTATTTAAGTATCAGAGTTGTATCACCTGCATATATAATAGTTTTGTTTGAAAGACAGAAAAATAATTGTTAATAAAAATTTCTAACAGAAGAGAACCTAGTATAAAGCCTTATGTTACCCCATGTCTCATTATCCTAAACCATTACAATTAAGTTTGAGCGAAAAAAAAATTTCTGTCTGTCTGTAACTTTTTTTTGTGCGCACGTTTACTCTGGAACCGTTTGAGATATTGACTTGAAATTTTTTTGTACACTATTGGCAATTTTGGAGATATTCTTCTAGCAAACTTAGTGCTTTGCCTTTAGGAATTGTCATTAAGAAAGAATTTGTTGCCTGAATCCGATTTTTTGCGTTCACAGTAATATATATAAACCTGCCACATCGGATATTTCAAATATAAATTTATCCTTATATCTATATATTATATATAGCAGATATATTTTTATTTAATTTGTCATCAAATAAATAAAAACAAGACTGTTAGATAATTTAGTGATTATCATTTCTAAGAATTGTTACGTAAAGGCAATTATTAAACTGTCAAGGCGGCCAATTTATAGTTTTTACGTAATATTTTTTTGAGTTATCTATAATTGAAAAGCATTTTCATTATTACTTTCCTGTTTTCTCTTCCAAGAATATATTTTCACGTTTATATGAGACAAAAGATTTCAGACGATAACGTAGTACTAGGTTACAGTGAGTGGCTGTCCAATAATCTGTCCATTTGATATTATGATATTGCGACGCATTTTTACTGGAAACAGAGCATTACTTTTAAGAGTGTAAAATTTGTACATACGGGATGTTTATTATTAATAATAATAATAATATAATATTTATTATTATTGTATTTATTTGATTCAAAAAAATAATTAACACGGGACACAATTTCTTAATAATACTAGAATACAACTGGGCCATATTAATCTTACAGGGTGATCCTCAGAGACCTATAATCCACCACGTTTTATTTGAACTATATTTTAAAATTATTTTAGAGTAAAATGTTACTGAGGTATTTGATTAAACACACAAAAATATAAAAATGTACAAGATATCAAAGCCGTATTACATACTGTGTTTCTCAGTTTAGAATTTTACGTACATTAGGTTATAATAGTCCGACGATATTAGGAAAATGTCTCGGAAAGTTTTGGTACTAGCCAAAAATTAGTCTACCCCCTTCAGAATTTCCTCAGGAATCCGAAAAAAATAGTGTTAACTACTCAAAACGGCGGTTGTAGTAGTTATTTAGCTTTTTGTAAACAAAACGAATTTTGCATTTTGCTTATATCTTCGCTTCTAAAGGCCGTAGAAACACGATCGTCATGAGCTCCCCTATACGGTAGGTATCGCAAAGAACGAATCTTTGATTGTTAATAACATTTTATGGCAAAAAACAGAAAAAACTGAATTTTTCAATCCTTGAACTATGAAGTACTGTAGAAACCACTTACATATGGATAAGTTGCAAAATTGATTTTTTGCGTAAAAAGTCTCAAATTAAAATTTGTTTGCAATATTCTGTTTGATTATGTAAATGTACGTCAAATACAATGTATTTAATGAAACAGAACTGTAAAATATTAATTTGATCTTTTAATATAATAGTTTGATTTTTTTTTTATAAATTAATTGCAAAAAAATAGTTAATATTTTACAACGGCACAAAGTACATTTTATTAAAGGTAAAAATATGTGCTATTTCTCATAATATCGTTAACATATACTTAGATTTTATATTTGTTTCTACAGTACTTGAAAGTTCGAGAATCGAAAAATTCAATTTTTTCAGTTTTTTTGCTATAAAATGTTATTAACAATCAAAGATTCGTTCCTTGCGTATACCTACCTTATAGGGGAGCTCATGATGAAGAAATTGACGGGTGAACGTTTTTCTACGACCTTTAGAAGCAAAAAACTAAGTTGCAAAATTAATTTTGTTTACAAAAAGTTAAATAGCAATTAAAGCCGCCGTTTTGAGTGGTCAACACTATTCTTTTCGGATTCCTGCGGAAATTCTGCAGGACTAATTTTTGGCTAGTCCCAAAACTTACCGAAAAATCGTTATTTTTGAAGCTAAAATCACCGGACTATTTAATATGTTAATTATGCTTTAAATGTCGTTAAGGTGTTTTTAAGAAGATTGAAAGTTGCAGTCGGACGATGGCGACTACGAATACTCACTAATAAATTGGATATAAGGAAATGTAATTATCAAATCTAATTTGTAAGTATAAGCAAAAACGGCCAAAGAATCTGAATCTGAATCTTTAAACCATTAGGTATACCTCTCATATTTGGAATTCAAATTTAATGCAGCTAAATCCATATTTGACATCACAATCTTCTAAGAGATTAACTTGAACTACTTGTTGCCTACATAATACTCTGATCCAATATTTATAGATCTGGCTTCTCTGTCTCCTATCATATGTTCTTACTATTAATATATGATACAAATGTATCAATGTTTCTTTTCTGACACCATTCTTAAATTTAAAAAATCCATACATAACAAAAAAAAAAGGGATTTTTTAAAAGTATTATACCTCTATGAATTAGAATATTTTAAACATTTTTCTGATGATTATTGTAGTTATGAATTTAACAAAAATCGCAATTTTGGAATTCTCTATTGGTGATTCTTTCTGAACAACTTTCAAAATGTCCGCCTGTCCGTCCGTCACGTTTCTTGTAAGCACGATAACTTAAGAAAGAAAAGTCCGAGTCTCGTGTTCGATTCCTCACATGGTGATTTTTTTTTCATATATTTTTTTTTCCACAACAAAGTTGGTATCACAAAATTTAGAATGTCCAAAAACTAACATTATTTACAAGAAAAATGCGAAGAGTATCCTATAGAATGTGTAACAATTATATAAAAAGCTCAGTAAATCAGCGAAGAGTATAATGCTTCCACTAGTTTCATTTTTCCAATCGTTGTCCTGATATACAGAGTGTCCCGAATTGCATAGGCCAAACTTCACTAAGCAATACAACTTTTCAAAATAAGAAAAAAAGTTCCTATAAACATGGGTCGGGAAGTGCTTAGTTTCCGAGATACAGGGTGTTCAAGTAATTCTCCTGAAAATGTTTTTTTATGAATATTTTCGAAACGTCTAAAGATAAACAAATGATAATTTACACAGGAATTTAACTTTTTATGCTTTTTAAGACAAAATGACAACTATATACGCAAATCATTCAGGAGCTGGTGAAACTGGGGGGGCCTAGGTATAATTTAGCCCCAACTTTATTGTGTGATACTTTTACATTAATTTATGAACAGAACTTAAAAATTTGAGATTTTCTACACAAAAAAAGTCTCTTGTGTTTTTCTCTAAAATTATCAATTTTTAAGTAAATCTTATCTGAACTTTATTAATTAGTAACCATTATTACCAGCATTCCTGGTATGCAGGACTGTGCCATGATTGTAATGTTTGTCTCAAATGAAAAATAATCTAGCATGCAATGCCAGAATGACAATAATGACATTGTTGTTTTTTGTGTTTTCTGTAGTTTTGTTATTTCCTTTTGGAAAAAGCGTTCTATTGAAAAGTAAAAAATGGTCATGTTTAGTAATGTGGAGTACGCGGATATTCATTTTATTTATGGATATTGTAATGGAAACGTGAATATCGCAGAAGACTTCCTAATAGGAGGAAACCATCTAAAGATGTTTTTATTCGAACCCACCTAGAATTTAGAAATGTTGGACTTAAGAGAGGTTCAAGAAATGAAGGACAGCGAAATGGGAGATTTAAAAACATAATTTTGGCCAAATTTAACAATAATAATAAAGTAAGTATCAGAGAGCGGTCCAACAGCTGCGTGCGCAAGCTGTGCATGTTTCCAAAAACAAAGTTTTTCGCATTCTGAAAAAAGACCACAGAAAAGCTTTTCGAATGCAGCCAGTCCAAAGCCTTCAACCAGGTGATCCCGAAAGGCGTATCAATTTTTTAATTGGTTTATAAATGCCATGGAACAAGATCCCGATTTCGGAAGTAAAATTATTTGGACTGATGAAGCTACCTTTAACTGTAATGGATCGGTTAGTTTTAATAATTTAAGAATTTGAGCTCATCGGAATCCTCATATAATTCGCCCTAGGACATTTCAACAGGAGTTTAGCGTTAATGTATGGTGTGATGTTATAAACGGGACTATTTGTGGGCCCCACATCCTTCCTCCCCGTTTAAATGGACCATTATTTAATGATTTTTTTCAATATCTCGAGGATATTCCTCTTAATTCAAGAAATGAATGCTGGTTTCAAATGGACGGAGCTCCTGCACATTTTGCTGTTGAGAACCGTTTGTGGGTAAACAATAATTATCCTGAACGGTGGATCGGTCGATCAGGTGCAAGAGCCTGGCCACCCCGTTCACCGGATTTAACTCCAGTTGTTTTTTTTTTGTCTAGGGCTATTTAAAGGACAAAGTCTACGCAAACCCTGTAAATACAAGAGAAGAGTTAACAGAAATAATTCTCGAAGAATGTGAAAATTTGCGGGCTAATCCTGATTTCATTCGTAAAGCTACACACTCTGTACGTCGCAGATGTCAGAAATGTGTTGATGCTGGCGGAATGCACTTTGAACAACTCTAGTAATTTGTAATTTACCTTACTTTAATCTAATTCATTATTGTCTAATAAAAAATAATGTAATCAAATTTTGTTTTACTGTCACTGTTTTTTCTGTTCTGCTAAAATATTCATAAAAAACTATTCCCGAATAAAGTTCAGATAAGATTTACTCAAAAACTGATAATTTTAGAGAAAAAACACAGGAGACTTTTGTTGTATGGAAAACTTCAAATTTTTAAGTTCTGGTCATAAATTAATGTAAAAGTGTCACACGATAAAGTTGGGGCTAAATTATACCTAGTCCCCCCCAGTTTCACCCTCCTGAATGATTTTCGTACATAGTTGTCATTTTTTCTTAAAAAGCATAAAAAGTTAAATTCCTGTGTAAATTATCATTTGTTTATCTTTAGACGTTTCGAAAATATTCATAAAAGAACATTTTCAGGAGAATTATTATCACGGAAACTAAGCACTTCCCGACCCATATTTATAGGAACTTTTTTTCTTATTTTGAAAAGTTGTATTGCTTAATGAAGTTTGGCCTATGCAATTCGGGACACCCTGTATTTAACATAAATATTTTTTCGAAGTAATTTTTTACACCTAGAAGACAAGGTAAAAAATTGCTTTTTAGGATTAGATTTAAAAAATAGATTTCCCAAAAATGTTATCTTTTTTAAGTACGGGCCTTCTGACAAGTTTTTGAATTGTGGCAACGTTTTTAAACTACTGATCTCTCTATGTCACGTAAGGTCATTAGATCAAGCCAACATTTTCTCTCTAAATCAACTAAATTGTTCTAATTCCATTATATGTTTAAAGAACCGAGAAGGATTTGCAAAAATATTAAAAATATAGCTGTGAAACTGTTAAACGTTTAGTTAAATTCAGTAAATTCTAACTTATTTGACAATCCATAATAGTTTAGCTGAAAATCCCGTTTGGAAATCTAGAATTAAGCTTATTACATTACCTGTGTTGTATGTATAAAGCATTTTACTAATCTTAAGCTCATTTATGTTTGAAAATCTATTGACCACATATGCTCACGAATAAATAGAAGTCTTACAATGTAAAAAAGGTAAATATTGTTAAAACATTAACACGTGGGCCGAAATTTTTGGTGAGAATAATTCTATTTGCTATTGATAATTACCTAAATTCAAAAAGAAAAATAGAATCTCGTCAGCAAATCAGCTAAATCCTTTTGGATTTTTTTTTTTCAATATATTCATCAGAACGTTGTTTTTTATGTCAACAGGATATATAATATTTATAAAATGAAGCAACAGTCAGATACACTTTAATAATTTGTAATAATGTCACCATTTGTAACAGTCGAAAAATTATCATCATTATCCTTAAACAATTATTTACAAAAATCTTTTGACTTCATTACTTGTTTTATAAACTTGCTTATATCTACAGAAATGTTTGAAGTAAGCGGTGCATTATAGTATTCTTAAATAAATACTATATTTGCTTTAATAAAAAATAGAAATATACAGAGAGTTGAATTTAGAGATTAAGCTCGTACTTTATATAAAATGATCAAATCGAAAGTGTCATTTAATGAATATAAACAAAACCCTGTTAACTGTTCCGCACAGCTGGAAAAAAGGCATATCCTGATTTTAAAGCTAGAACTGATCTAAAAAATTTCTGGAAATCTCTAAAATACCTCAATATTAATTCAAGGAATTCTGAGAATCTCGCTGAATTTAAGGATCCCAATGAAATAAATAATTTCTTTATTAATAACCTACCTAAATCAGCACCACTTAAGAATAATGAAACAACTTTAATATTTGACAAATATGAAAACCTAATGTTTTCAGTGTCTTTAATTCTGCCAGGGTTTCTGTAGAAAAAGATGAAATAGTTCAACGTAAGTTGAAATTCAATGCAACGGATGCGGATGGCATAAATTTAAAGATGTTACATTTAATTTCCCCACATCTGACCATTCACTTCACATTTATCATTAACGCATGCTTGGTTACAGGTAGCTCTCCAGGGGCTTGGAAAGGGCCAAGGTCATACCACTCCCAAAAAATTTCAGCCCATCTTACTTCTCTCACTTTGGGCCAATTAGTATATTACCTACTATTTCAAAAGTCTTAGAAAAAATTTCCTCGGAGCAACTAAATTCATATTCATCAGAGGAGTACCACAGGGAAGTATATTAGGCCCACTATTACTCTCCATTTATACAGCTGACTTTAACGATTATCTTAATAATTGCAGAATCCACCAGTATGGAGATGATACACAAATCTAGTTCATTTAGACTTGACGACCTCCATAACTCAATAGGATTAACTTTGACTTGGACATCATATCACTAATTTCTAAAGCGCACCATTTGGTATTAAATGAAGGAAAAACGGAGCTACTCGTTTTCGGTAAAGATAGCAAAATGGAATTGGAAACCCCGAGTTTGAAATTAAAATAAATAATAAAAAAATAGAACGTAAGATGGAGGGTAAAAATCTGGGTATACATATGATCCTCAAACTAAGGTTTGACAAACATGCGTACCATATAGTACAATAATCGTATGGTAAACTAAAAATACTTATATACACAAGCTATACTGAGTCCGAACATATAGCATAAACTGTGTGATTATTTAGTACTAACTCTGTTGGGGTATTGCGATGTACTTTATTGGCCTGCATTGACACAAAGGGACAAAAAATTCAGAATGCTTGCATAAGATACTGCTATAATTTAAGAAAATTTTGACCAGATATCATCAAAATTCCTCGAATCTATATGGCTGAACTTAAATGAACGTTTTGAACTACACTTTGCTTGTTTAATATATAAGATTAATGAAATAGAAACACCTGATTATCTGCATAAAAACCTACTTAAGAGATAAAATGTTCATAGCAGTTGTGTTCCCAAGCATAAAGGCGCACAATTCCAGAGATCCTTTAGTTATAATGCCACAAAAATGTGCAACAGCTTACCGCAGAATGTCAAACTTCAAACTAGCATTTCATCTTTCAGGAAGCATGCCAAAATATATATTCTAGTTAAGAGAGCTTGAAGAAGTACTTGTCGTTTTTTGTGGTTTTGTTGTGTTGCTTTGTTTGCTTTGTAGTTTTCTATATTTTCTCTGTTTTTCATATTTTTTTTCTTTTTTGTCAGTTTTCTTACCATGGAAGCAAGTTGCTACATTACATATTTTAATGATGTTCAATATTATAAACAAAATGTTTACTGTATTATTTTTTCTTTTTTTTGTTATTATTATAATTAAACTATTTTTATTCTATGATGTTTACTTGGAAGAGCGATGAATAATCGAATGATGATTTATTTATTTATTTATTTATGTATTTATTTATTTAGTTATTTACTTATTTACTTATTTACTTATTTACTTATTTACTTATTTACGTATTTACGTATTTACGTATTTACTTATTTACTTATTTACTTATTTACTTATTTACTTATTTACTTATTTACTTATTTACTTATTTACTTATTTACTTATTTACTTATTTACTTATTTACTTATTTACTTATTTACTTATTTACTTATTTACTTATTTACTTATTTACTTATTTACTTATTTACTTATTTACTTATTTACTTATTTACTTATTTACTTATTTACTTATTTACTTATTTACTTATTTACTTATTTACTTATTTACTTATTTACTTATTTACTTATTTACTTATTTACTTATTTACTTATTTACTTATTTACTTATTTACTTATTTACTTATTTACTTATTTACTTATTTACTTATTTACTTATTTACTTATTTACTTATTTACTTATTTACTTATTTACTTATTTACTTATTTACTTATTTACTTATTTACTTATTTACTTATTTACTTATTTACTTATTTACTTATTTACTTATTTACTTATTTACTTATTTACTTATTTACTTATTTACTTATTTACTTATTTACTTATTTACTTATTTACTTATTTACTTATTTACTTATTTACTTATTTACTTATTTACTTATTTACTTATTTACTTATTTACTTATTTACTTATTTACTTATTTACTTATTTACTTATTTACTTATTTACTTATTTACTTATTTACTTATTTACTTATTTACTTATTTACTTATTTACTTATTTACTCATTTACTCATTTACTTATTTACTTATTTACTCATTTACTTATTTACTTACTTACTTATTTACTCATTTACTTATTTACTTACTTACTTATTTACTCATTTACTTATTTACTCATTTACTCATTTACTCATTTACTTATTTACTCATTTACTTATTTACTTATTTACTCATTTACTCATTTACTCATTTACTCATTTGCTCATTTACTCATTTACTCATTTACTCATTTACTCATTTACTCATTTACTTATTTACTTATTTACTTATTTACTTATTTACTTATTTACTTATTTACTTATTTACTTATTTACTTATTTACTTATTTACTTATTTACTTATTTACTTATTTACTTATTTACTTATTTACTTATTTACTTATTTACTTATTTACTTATTTACTTATTTACTTATTTACTTATTTACTTATTTACTTATTTACTTATTTACTCATTTACTCATTTACTCATTTACTTATTTACTTACTTACTTATTTACTCATTTACTTATTTACTTACTTACTTATTTACTCATTTACTTATTTACTTACTTACTTATTTACTCATTTACTTATTTACTCATTTACTCAATTACTCATTTACTCATTTACTCATTTACTTATTTACTTATTTACTCATTTACTTATTTACTTATTTACTTATTTACTTATTTACTTATTTACTTATTTACTTATTTACTTATTTACTTATTTACTTATTTACTTATTTACTTATTTACTTATTTACTTATTTACTTATTTACTTATTTACTTATTTACTTATTTACTTATTTACTTATTTACTTATTTACTTATTTACTTATTTACTTATTTACTTATTTACTTATTTACTTATTTACTTATTTACTTATTTACTTATTTACTTATTTACTTATTTACTTATTTACTTATTTACTTATTTACTTATTTACTTATTTACTTATTTACTTATTTACTTATTTACTTATTTACTTATTTACTTATTTACTTATTTACTTATTTACTTATTTACTTATTTACTTATTTACTTATTTACTTATTTACTTATTTACTTATTTACTTATTTACTTATTTACTTATTTACTTATTTACTTATTTACTTATTTACTTATTTACTTATTTACTTATTTACTTATTTACTTATTTACTTATTTACTTATTTACTTATTTACTTATTTACTTATTTACTTATTTATTTATTTATTTATTTATTTACTTATTTATTTATTTAAAACTTAAAATTAGAAATATGATCACGTTTTTAAAATAAACCGAGAGTAGCATGAAACCTTATAGCTTTACTTTTTACTTCTCTCCCTTACCGAAGTATTATAACAGTGAAAAAATCATTCTCCGAATTTTCACGTTTCAGATTATGGTGGTTATGTAGAGAATTAAGGTCTGCTGCCTGTTCCGTGTTGGTCTGTCTGTTTATCGGTCTTGTACCGTCCTGCCTGCTGGCATTACATCTACAAAACTATTTAACAAAAAAGATTAATATTTGGTAGGTCACTATTGTCAAGAAAGAAATGAGACTTACTTTTAGTGAGAAGTATACAGAGTGGACACAAACAGTTAACGAAAAAATGTATGTAGTACGGTCAAGGAAGAAATCTGCTAGACGTTTAATAAAAAAATTTACATTTTGGTCACCCTATAAAATAATTAATTTAGAACCTGTGAATTTTATTTGGAATATGTTGACACTATTACCGAGTTACCGATTATATTTAGTGAAAACGGAGTGGCCAGGGTTAATATAAAAACGATGAAAAAAACTAATATTTGGAATGTAACTGTCATTATTGTTGGGAAGGAAATCTGTTATATTTTTAGTAACGAAAAGTGGTAAACCAAAAGGAAAAATAATTAATAAATATTAATGGTGCAAACATAGAGGGTACCTTTACAGATTTATTTAATGAAGCTCTCGTGGTAAGCGAATAACGCTACCTTTCCAGAATTTTTGGCATGTCAGTTTATATAAAAGTAAAAAATGTGAGAGGAAATACAGAAAGTAAAATTGAAGCAATTATATTACTTTCTATTTTTAAAAAAAGTAAAATAGATATATCATCTGATCTACGTAAAAATAGTTGAAATCCGAAAACATATTGTACATTCCATTTTCAATACCTTGTAAATTTCCGTATTTTTGTGTTCTTAATCAAAACTTTAGTAACATTTTGCTCTAGAATTGTAATGAAACATAATTCATATAAATCATAACAGTTTACACGCTTCTGGCGACCATCCTGTGTGATGGATATAGCCCAAATTCAACAGTGCTATTTTAAACATCTTCTAAATTTAAAATAATACATTTAAGTCTAGCAGAAATTTTCGTGAACCGGTATACACATGCACAAACACATGGATACATACAGATAAACAGATGATTCCATTCAATATTTGCGCCCAGTGTGTTATGAAACGGATTACAGTTCAATTTGTTTGTCTAAAGTGACTATTAAAAATTTTTGTCAGATTATAATACCATTAAATCAAATATATGAACATATTGAATAAGAAATTTAAACAATTGATCTAAAGTTTCGAAGGATACTTTTGGTTGACAGACTCCAATTTTATTCAGGAAACTTTTCGAAGTTGGACTGAACGTCACCACGCTCTACTGCGTTAACCTTTGTGGCAAATTAAATTTCGGGATTGTTATTTATGAAATAAATAATAATAAATAGTTAAACCTTTCTGGTGCAACATATTTCGATTTTTATTATACCGGAAATACATGCATTGTTCCAGAGAGGAAATAATGGCTGAATTGTCGAAATGAAATATTTGTAGATTGAATATTCCGTTGTATTAATCTAACTTTCCACATGACGTGAGTTTATCATTTATGAGAACAGTACACATATCATATTTCGCAACAAAACACAGGCCCATTCGGTACATTTACGTAATTAGACACGTTTCCGGCGTCCATACTTCGAATTATTAGCTAATTTTTTTTGTTTGTCTGTTACAATTAACCGCAAGCGCCAAATACGTGTAAATACAGCTGACATGACATCTGTATACAGGGAGGCTCCGTTTTAAACATTCCACCCCCCCTTTCCCTTATTCAGATAAATATATCGACTATGTTTTCGAGGGGCTGGGGGGGGGGGGGTTGTATTACCATGATAAATGCAACTCCACCGACGCACAGTGGGGGATTTTGCTATACTTTTTTCAAAATTCAGTCGCTCAATTTTGAATGGATTTTGAAGCGGTTGGGCTTAAGATGCTTGAAAAGTTTCACTCTTTCACGTGCAAGTGCCACTTTCTCATAAACTATCACGTACAACCCTTAGAAAATGTAATATAAACCCCTAAAATAGGGAAAAATTTTAAAAATAAAAATTCAAAATCATATTAAAAATTAATGCATTTAAGAAAAAGGTCACTGGGCATTTCCTGGAAGTAAAATAGTCATATATATATGCAAATTAATTATGCACACCATTTTTGGGTGGTGAATTTTGGATGTAATGGAAAAAATGACTGGGGCCTCAACATGGCCCTTATAAGGTATTTTGGTCTCCTTTTTCCATTTCTGAAGTCCGTTTTTACGTACAACCTCTAAAAAATATAATATCAACTCCTAAAATATGGTACATTTTAAATAAAATCTCATTTTTGTTTTTTTTTAATGTTACTGCATATAAGAAAAATAGCACTGGGCTTTTAAAATATCAGATAGGTCTTCCCTGAAGGTAAAACAATGACACATTTGCAAATTAATTATACACACGCATTTTGGTCTCTTCTTTCCATTTCTGGAGTCCGTACGTACACCCTAAAAAATAAAATATCAACTCCTAAATTGAGGTAAATTTTAAAGATTTTCTTACTGCAGTACATTTTAAAAAATTAAGTATATTTAAAAATTTAATTTAAAATTCACGCTATTTCAAGGGTTTATATTTTATTTTCTAGGGATCTTACGTAAAGACGGGATTCATGGAAAGAGAAAACCACAATACGATATAGGAGTCATTTGGAGCCCCCAATAATTGTTTTTTCCATTACTCCCAAAAATTACCCATCACGCCCTGAATACAAAAGATGGCGTGTATAACTAATTTGCATATATGTATATGATTATGTTACAATAAATTCAATAAAATGTAAACAAAATATGTTTTTGAGGTTTTTATTAACTTTGTATCATATAATGATACATAAACAATCCAAAAAAAATTGTAGCATTTTTTATACATTCTAGTAACAGATTTCCAAGTGTATGTGGTAAAAAAGGTAGAAAATATCAATTTATTTGATGAAAACCCCATTTAGACAATTAGTTTACAAAAAAATGCTTTCTCCATTTCTTGTGTGGTGTTCTGAAGAAGCTCAAGAATCAAGTAAGCTAGAGCCAGTAATAGTAGGATGAGTGGGGATCGAAATTTAAGCAATGCGGATGTGATACACCACTTACTCATTTCATCCGATCCTTTTATAGCAATTTTAAGAATGAAGAAAAAGAGAAAGAAAAAAGAATTATCTGATGAAGCCAAAAATTTATTAAAAAAATAATAATCTGGAAATACTTTATCTAGTGAAAAAATTTGAGGACTTCAAAAAATATGGAATTCCTAAAATATCTTCCTAGAAAAATAATTAAATATAAAGATATGTGTTACCAAATTTTTCTTATTGTTGTTGATTATTTTGGGAGTTAAAATTTGTGAAAAAGCTTGGGCTGGATAAATTATATCAATGGTTAATGTAAATATTACAAAATGTAAGCAATTTTTTAAATACTTTTTATTTTAATGATACCATAAGTAATAAAATTGCAATGAATAATTGTATAGCTTTTATCCATTCTTGCTTTAATCTCAGCTCCAAATAAATAAGTAATAGAGAAGGCATTTTTTTGGAAACTAATTGTCTAAATGGGGTCTTTACCAAATAAATTGATATTTTCTACCTTTTTTTACCACATACACTTGGATCTGTTCTGAATGTGTTACTAAAATATTTAAAAATCTTTTATGTTATAATTTTTTTAATTTGTTTATGTATCATTATGATACAAAGTTAATAAAAACCTCAAAAATATATTTTGTTTACATTTTATTGAATTTATTATAAAATAATCATATATATGCAAATTAGTCATATACACCCACTTTTGTATTCAGGGGGTGATGGGTAATTTTTGAGAGTAATGGAAAAAATGATTATTGGGGGCTCCAAATGACTCCTATTTAGGAGTTGATATTTTACTTTTTAGGGATGTACGTAAAAATGGACTCCAAAAATTTGTTGGTCATATAGTAGGTACGTACATAAGTGATGTTCATTTTCCACCTGTCGTTTGGGCTGCGTATGTAGTTACTTCTGAAACTTCCAAATTAAAAATAATAAAATAGATAGTTATATCAAACTTATTGGTCTACATGCTACCAGCGAACCAGAAATAAGGAAAAGGAGGATTCAGTGATAATAGTCAAAAAAATTCCTTTATCAGTTGTATATTTCTCACATCCCGACAACTGATATCAGCGAAATAAGGTATAAAAAAAAACAGTTGCAAGAACACCTTTTACCTATCAGGGAAGCTTTTAAACGTGCTCTTCTTACATTTCCAGTAGATCGAGTGGAGCTGAGATACAGAACCACATCCGAATTGCCAGATATTTCCAGTTATGGCCGGGCAACTGGTGAAAATGCTTATGTTCCCATGGTATGTTTATTATCATGCTCCAAATAAACTAAACTTTACTCATTGT
Organism: Rutpela maculata; assembly: GCA_936432065.2. Taxonomy (NCBI): domain Eukaryota; kingdom Metazoa; phylum Arthropoda; class Insecta; order Coleoptera; family Cerambycidae; genus Rutpela; species Rutpela maculata. Next base: position 34,803,985 of record OW386285.2, on the reverse strand, counting down.
TTATACATCCAAAGAAAATGTCGACCTCTTTTTAAATGTTCTACGAACAGTAATGTGTAGACGCGAGGGCAACACTAAAAATGCAGGAATAAAAGGTTGTATTGACTAAGATAACAATTTTTAGAGCCGCATTACGTCAACGTTCCTTCCTTTTATTTCATCTCAGTATTTTCTATTTCAACTAATTATAGTATTGTATAGACTTAATTTTGACCATTGTGTTAAATCTGCAGATATTCTTTGGAAGAATGAGATCTTTTTGCCAATTGTCTTAGATAAATAATCAATATGTTTTAAAAACGTCAACTGTTGATCAAAAATAATTCATAATTATTTAATTTTACTTACAAATTCAACTTTTGTATTATTAATGTACATAAATAGTTGATGATTTAAATATTTTCGGCAATTATCTTTAGTTCTAAGAACCATACATTTAGTTTTTTCATTATTGAGTATTAATTTATTTGTACGTAGCCATCTACATAACATACAAAGCTCTTTATTCATTATATCTGTCATTTCATTATGATTTTTTCCAGATACTGATATTAATGGGTCATCACCAAAAAGGTTTACATATGAATTTTTAACGACATATAAATCATATAATCAGTCAAGTATGTAATGAATAAACAGACACTGCCCTGCGGTATCCCATACGAACTAGGAAATTTAGTAGATGTCTTAATGTTCACTTTACTTTTATGGTACCTATTTTCTAAGTAATTTTAAATCCATGTTGAAGCTGTTTCTGTCACACCATGATGTACTCAGATACATCTTAATGCTAAATAAAATACAGCAAGCAGCTTGAATTACCACTGAACTATTTTAAAAAGTTACTTAGTTTTGTTATTAAAATTTTTTTTCAGATTGTCATATTTTCAATGTTCTCCATTTCTTAATAATTTTACTAAAAAATGCCCATTATTATTTTCATTTTATTTGTATACAGTTAATGTTTAAACTGATGCCGAAATAAAACGGAGCAAGTCGAAACATAATCAAATAAAAAAAGAACTCTATATGAATTTAATAAAATAATTTAGGCAACAGTTAACAAAAAGAAAGAAAAACATATGCAAATGATATGAGTTTGCTACATTGCGAGCTATAAAAAAATGTAGAGCATCCCTACGTCCAGGAAACGTGTGACATTATTATTAGGTATTCGGTTTTATTGAAATTCAGTATCATATTAGCATATATATTTAGTTTTTTTGGCTCAAATATTTTTTAATTAATTATCTATTTGGACTAATTTGCAAATACGTTATTCCATATATAATAACAGTGTACCATAAATTTATTCCTGGTCGCAGATAAAATTATCATTTTAAACATTAACGTCCCGCAAATATGGAAATTAATTAACATAAATTATTTTGTTGATATATAGAGTTCAGAATTTTGATTAAAATTTTTGTGTGTCTGCTAATTAATTTTGGTTTTAATTCGACGGATTATGCCGGTCGATATTCTGAGTATTGAAATCATCAGTAGCTTTATCTGACTGCAAAACATTACTTATTGAAGAAATAATATTATTTAAATATATGTCATCAAAATTATTTGTTACACTATTTTGATACAAAAATGTAATTTATATAAAATATAATATTGTCCATGCTTCTAATGATGATTCCGGATTTTTTAAATTGATATCAGAGCCAGGTAATTACTTGCAATTTAAAAATAATTACAATTACATATTACTTTTTTAAAAAAGGAACTAATTACAATTACAAAGAACATGTCTTTAAAAAAGGAATTAGCATTTATTTTTATTATTACTTTTCTAATTACTTTTATGATAAAACAAATTATAGTGACCAAACACACAAAAAGGTAAGTTAAAAATTTTAATTAAAAGTGTTATGTTATATTGCGTTTTAATATTTATTAGAATTATTATTAGAATGTTTGACCTTAAGAGTAATCAGAAAAAAATAAATAAACATAGAAAAAGTAGCTTAATAGTGGAGTCGGTTTAGGAAAGGGTTGGGAAATTTTTTAATATGGATGCAGACTCTGCGGAAATTGTTTGTCATGACGAGTATAATAAAACCCTAAAATCTTGGTGTGCAGCGGACCACGGCAAAAACTCGTTTTTAGTCAGTAACTTTTTTTGAGCTTTTCAGATTTACTTTAAACTATGCAACTGTAAAATTCTGCTTTAATGTATTCTTGTTTGTTAAACCACATACGCATGTTCTTAAAGTAATTGTAATTGGCAAAAATAATTGTAATTGGAAAAAGTAATTGTTCTTATAGAAGTAATTTGAGCGTGCACAACGGAGTGCAAATCGGTTTTTTTTGTTTCTTTTTTTTGGGTTTTATTTTTTTTTTTTTTTTTTAATGGATGCCAATAGTGCCAAACGAAAAGCCGTGAAAAAGGATCCAGCGGAAATTCATTGGCATGCAGTTTCCGCGCTCAAAACAACTGTTAATGTGCACATTAAATCGTAAAATTTTTTGGTGTTCTTGATTTTGGATGATTTTGATTTTGGATTTTTTTTCAAGGCTTTTCGTTTGGCACTATTGGCATCCATTAAAAAAAAAAACCCAAAAAAAAGAAACAAAAAAAACTGATTTGCACCCCCTTGTGCACGCGACGACTGAATAAAATTTGCATTTCTGGCATATTCATGGTAATTTCATTCATATATATGATTGGCATGCATTTTAAAAACGTTGCACCTGACTGGTCATGTACCGCCAGTCTATAATCCCCGTGAATGAACACAGCCAATATAATTTGGAAAATTTTAAAAAGTTACGATTGTTTAGTTAAGTTAAGTTTCAGAGAGTACTCCCTACTCTCTGAAAGGTGTGTAAATAAGTGCTAAAAATTGTAATGTCCATTGTACAGCTCATAGTCTTGATTTCCCGAAGTAAATACGAGATGTAACTTAGGGAGGGATCATCTGGACGACCCGGACAGGACAGGTGGGAATCCAGGCATAAAAAATTAAATGTAAATGTAAAAGTGCGACAAAAAGAAAAATGATATAAACACTTATAAGTAGTAGTAGTAGTAGTATAAGCAGAATAAACACTTTATACTAAGTGCTGCTGTTACAGTTTGCTGCTTAAAACTAATATATAAGTATAAGTTCTAGTTCTAACTTTTTCATCAACTCAAGTTTTGTGTGAAACTGGATTTTCAAAACTAAAAATCATGAAATCAATGACCCAAGAAAGCATATACGTTAATGTCCATGGAAAAGATACTTTCAAACAAACTGAAGGGGGCGAGCGTAGATGCGTCTTGACTGTGCTGTATTTCAATTTTCCAGTGAAGCAACGTTCAGCGCAGTTAGTACTTGGATGTGTGAAATCCATCTTGGGAAACACAGCGATCTCGTCCCACCTTCTAGCGACTTGTATATCAGCGTATACGCGGAAGCTATGTAATTTCCAGGCGAGGATTACGTAGTGGATATACCAACCTTCGGAGGTGATGTAAACCAGTCGATCCCTTGTCTATTAAATGTTAGGCAAGTAAAATATCCCTACTCTTCTCAAGAGAAGAGGTTTGGCAAAATTTCCAGGTTGGGGGTAGCTCGTCTTCTGGCGTCGGTGATGGGCCCTGGCAGCGGAAATAAGCCGACGTTAAATAAATAGTTAAAAGAAAAGACAAACTGAAAAATTCCGATATTGTTGGGAGCGTAGCAGCAATAGCTTCAGTCTTAAGGAGAAATCTTACTTGTATTTGACCTACATATGTCATGATTTTCCAAAGTTATTTGTTACTATTTATTATTTATTTTATACAGCTTTCCCAGACAGCACTCGATAGCTTTAGGACAACCAATGGCCATACTTGGAGGATAAGCGGACCTCCTGTGGATATCCTTTTGGTACAAATCGGGTTTGCTCATGGATGTCTGCAATGGGATAGCCCATGGTAGGAAGAAAAAGGGACCAATTTGGGTTAAAATCTGAACAACCTACAGACATCCACAATGGGAAAGCACAAGGTTGTCAATAGGAAGAAAAAGGGACCAATTTAGGTTAAAATCTGGACAACCTAAACATCCACAAAAGTTGCATCCGGTTATCCATAGGTATCTCTCTTTCTAAAATATTGTGATTGCTGTTGACAACAATTTGAAATTCTGGGTATCCTCACTCACCCTCCCTTGGGTAATAAATGCAAAAAAATAATAAATAATAAAATATGCATTTGCAATATGTGCATTTTCTTGTGTAGTGGATAAACTACACTTTAGTTTCTGACTTTTTGGCAATAAACACTGCTGACTAGGTATCTCAACAGAAGTAATTTGCAAATTGCCAGGAGAGCCATCCACCATGACTTATTGAAACTAGCGCTAAGAACAAGCTAGCTAATATATAAATATTGGGGTTGTTGATGTTCTATATAAAATATAAGACATCAACGAAATATGTCACGATGAAAAAGTAATGTAAATAAAAACTAAATAAAAATGTTCTTATTTGTACCTTACGTGAATTATGAATTATCACGTATTTGGAACCTACACTAGCCCAACAGGTTGACCTATGGATGGCCCTTGGGATAGCCTCTGGTTATCCCTATATAGGTTTTATATAGGACATCAACAACCCTAAAGGCTATCCTATAGATATCTGTATAGGTTATCCAGTGGATATCCCTATTATGGCTGTTATTAGGACCATACTGTATAACGAATGCCTTCCACTAATAAAATTCATTCTGTCACGATGAAAATATAATGTAAAAACCGCTGCCCAAGGAGTCACTACTTCCACATCCGGATTTTCTATCCAAGTCACACAACGAAAGAATTTTGTATCTGGAAATAATTGTTTATGGAACTTTATTTAATAATATAATATTTGAAATCCTCTACCCCAAAAACCCATAAAACGATACCCCACATCGGTAGTGGGGTGGGGGTGGTGACAGGGGGTGGGAGTGGTGGTGGATCAAGTAAAAAATATTTTGAGGTTTCTGGTTCTTGTACACACACTAAATCACATTTTTTTTCATCCCTTTTAATAATGAGGTGGGAGTGGTAATGGGGGTGGCTAATGCCAAAATTTTTTTGAGACCTTAGCTTCTCTTGTCTATACTAAATATCAATTTTATGAACTCTTACCTGCTTGATTTACCTATTTACACCAAATTTACCCCAATTTACCCCCAACCCTTCGACGGAACAAGATGAAAATATAATCTAGTTCTAGATCTCGTTAAAGTACATACGTGTACTAAATATCAAGTCAATATCTCAAACGGTTCCAGAGTAAACGTGCGCACAAAAAAAGTTACAGACGGACAGACAGAAATTTTTTTTTCGCTCAAACTTGAAATCTCGACGTTTCATGACATTCTAAGCCTATTTGAACAATAAAAATTTTTAAAAATTTTTTTGTCGTTACTATACTTCCACTGGATGTGGAAGTAATAAAAACTAAATAAAAAATTTCTTACTTGTACCTTACGTGAATTATGAATTATCATGTATTTGGAACCTACATTTGCCCAACTGGTTGACCTATGGATAGTCCTTGGGATAGCCTTTGGTTATCCCTATATAGGTTTTATATAGGACATCAACAACCCTAAAGGATATCCGCATAGGTTATCCAGTGGATCCCTATTCTGGCTGTTATTAGGACCGAAGGATAACCATTGAACTTCCTATCGGCATCCCTAATGAACAATCCATTTATCGGATATTTGGGATCATTTTAGGATGTCCCGGGGTCATCCTGTGCTGTGTGGGTTGTTCTGTTCGTTAATGAATAAATACATTTTTATTTTATATTCTTACCATTTATCACATAAAATATATAAATATAAAAATTATTTTGTTTTTTGTTTACATTGCAAAAAATGGGCTGGGGCTGGATCAGGTCAAAGAAATTGCCGGATAGCAAAATGGTTTCCAGTCCGGGCCTGGATCATCGTAAGTACATTTTAGCCAAGTACGTTTATATATTTCCAGAGCGAATGTGTTTAATACGTCTCTACAGATCTATATATAGCTTCATACAATTTGCCTCTAAATGAGGTATATTACATACAACCTTTACATGTTATTTTTGCCTGAAGGACCTTCTGTCTGATTAAATTGTAAGAGCCTCGAAATATAAAACTAGTTAAGATAGGCTAGAATAAGCCCATATGATATTATTAAATATACTATTAATACTACAATATAGAGTTACATTAACTTTGGGCAACAAGTCCGAGAAAAAAATGTATAGATAAAATTTAAAAGCAGAAGTGACATTTGCGGAAAACATTTCACAAAATAAAACATGACATGTACAAATGCTATGAGTTTTACAGCGATAAAACTGTATATAAGGTTTTACAGCGGTAAAACTGCATGTTCATGCTGTCAAAAGCCGATCTATCAGTTTCATTACCAATAGTGATATTTGATTGGTGCATTGATCTCAATAATCGTTAACTGTATAAAAATTTGTAAAAATAAAAAATACGAGTACTTAAAGTAGAACAAGAACCTCCATACATATTTTCCTTTAACTTTTGATTAATGCTTACATCTATCCAGACCTTTACATCTCTCTATGACTAGTGGAAATGGGATGTTTACACACCTGCAACAAAACAGTGCGTCAGCATGACAATTACTTAATACTTAGATTAATTTCTAAAAATCAAACACACTAAAAAACGCACATATAATATTTTATTTTATTTTTAATCACACTATTTAATTGTTGTTATCTATATAGCTAAGATACAAAACACACAGTGGCTATTGGTTTTCAGTAAAATAAGTCCAATTCGACACAATTGCTAATTTAACATCAATTGTTTACGACGCAATAGATAAAAAAGGCGCGCCTGGGTAATTTTATTTATTTTTTGTTACAGAGAAAGGGACACATACAGGCTAGACAGCCCAAACAAGTGTCCATTAAATCTAACTCAACAACAAAACTAAACTATAAACTAAAATTAGCGTTGACGTTTTGCTAAATAAGCTGGAACACATAGGAGTACGCAGAATTGCGTAGAGTATTTTTGCTAAAGTCGCAAACAAAGAGTAGCAGTAAATGGCGTTCTAACCAATGAAGAAACAGTTATTTGTGGACTATCACGAGGTACTGTATTAGGACCGCTTCCGTTCATTATATTTATTAATTAGATCTTAGTCGAAATTCATCTAGAACAACCCAATCATTTGTCGACGACACTGCTGTCGTGTATGTTCTCTTAATCTCTTAATTTGACATAAATATTGCAAAATTAATCTTAAAAAATATATTAAATTATTTTAACATGATGATGACCAATGACCATGGTCAATGTAACAAAAACTAATCTTGCCTTTCACTTCAAACGCTTGCCAGATTGTAACAATATTATGCATTAAATGGCATAAAAATAGATTTTTTATCCTCGATAAAATACTTAGGCATTTATCTCGACTGTTTTTCAAGATGGAATGTTCACGTGCAGTATGTTATTAACAGACCAAGTAGTATGATTTTTAGATTTAATGTCTTCCGTAATTCTCCCTCAATCCAACAAATAAAAATTCTTTACCATGCCCTCGTTGAATGAATAAACGTCACTGGATAAACTTCAAAGAAATTTCTACAAATCATATACAGAAAACATTTGAGGTGTCGATCAGATCAGCTTTATGCTGAAACAGCTTATGGATATACCACAATTCTCTTGTAACTTAAACGCGAATAATGTGTGCTGAAGCTTAGGAAGGTTCTTGATGCTTATCCTGGGTTGTTTTTGGTATATGTAAGGATAACTTTGCTATGAGGCTGTCGATTTTATGGTTGTTTTAGTTTTAGTGTGTTATGTTAGTATAATATTTCTTAATATATGATTCCCAAGTAACACACATGCTTCCAAATCCTTTCGATTTCGGGTTTGCTACGAAGCCTTAGTTCCTGGGGTACACCCTGGTACTAATATTGCTACTTTATTGGGTAAGGCTACTTTATATGGCTCTTTTAAAGTAACTATTACCACACCTATACCATTTATTGGAACTGTAACCATTCAAAGTCAAAGTAACATTTGGGTAGTTACTGGAACTAGGCAGTATCATTTTATTGTTAGTCTATAGTGGCAAAAACTATATAGTACCAGTGAATCAGCTACTGCCACCCACCAGTGCCACTAAGATGCCTAAATAAAGTAACTAGGCACATAGAGAGGCAATCTAGGTTCCAGAATAGTTCCAGTGACCATCACTTGGAACTTTAAAGTATCGTGGCATTTTAGTGGCAACATGGGTAGCGAAATAGTTCCTGTTGGTACTTTACAGTTCCAAAATAGAATCTGCTACTAGAGTCACATCAGGATAGTTGCTATTGGGTCACCAAAGTCACAGATCTTTTAGAGGTAAAATGGGGTAGTCTCCTATGCTTTATGGTGGGGGGCCTAACTTTATAGCACCTTTGTTAAAATCGGCCATTATTAGTTGTTGCTATAATTTTTAGAAAAGAAAAAATTGGTTTTAATCAAAAATAGACAATGGTATGTTAATATATTATAAACTTTTACGAAAAATAATTTTGAAAGTATTCCAAATGTTTTCCTAATAAATATTTAAATTTTTTAATCTGGCCTTTTTAAATTATTTTGTCAAAAAACTACAAAAAAAGGGTTTTTTAGGGCGCGTTGAAATTTTATCATTTAATATGTCAACTTAGATCAAAAAAGTAACTTGCGTTTGAAAAAATTGTTAAAGAAGTACTTTAAACACGCGCCTAAAGTACACATCTTCACATTTCACATTTTTCCCCATTTTAGTGGCGGCTACGTAGCTGCCACGTAGCAGGGACGTGGCAGCTTATGGTAGCGGTCCACTTTATCGTGGCTTTTATAGTCGCCGATACGTTCCCGCGACTTTATGTGTTACTTGGGTGTTTATTTGGTTGTTTTGGTTTTTGGTTGCGCTATGCATGGTAAGTGTGGCTCTTTTATGTTATAAATGTTGTTTTATTTTCTGTAGTGGACGGCACTTTTTCACTATCGGACTTAATATGATGTTATGAAGTAGTGTAAACATTTTTTTTTGTTTTGTTTTTTACAGTTTTGATTTTTTGTTTATTTTTTGTTTGTTGTTTTTTGGATAGTTTTGTATCAGAAGAGATAGTAGAGAGATGGGTATTTGAGTGCTATGGAGAATTTGAATATGAGGGGGTTTCTGAAAAGTGAGTTAATTGAGGGTACTAGGCCATTTTTCATTTGCCATGAATATAGTTGGAGATATTTGGGGTAAATGATAAGTCATGGAGTGGTTAAATGAGTGTAAGGAGCGGAAAGTTGTTGACTAATCTGAGTATTTTATTTTGTATGGATTGGATTTTCTTGTGCTGAGTAGGGGCTGTTATTGGAAACCATACTGTGGAAGCATATATTGGGATGAGTATTAAGTATGCCTTATATATTGAGCTTGCTACATTTGGAGAGGAATTACGAAGCAGGGGATATTAAGAGGATTTGCGAGTCCAGCACTTCCCTACCACTTTATGGATATGGGATTAAAAGTTAAGTTTTCTATTATGTGTTGCCCCCAGGTAGGGGGCTATTCAAGTTTGTGTCCTTGAATGTCTATTTTTGGGGCTATATTCTCTCTGCGGCCGGTGAAATAAATGGGCTGGATTTTATTTGTGTTGGCCTTAAGCCCCAAATTGTTGTAACAGTTGATAATTGTGTTCACCTGTGTCCGCAGTAGGTTTGTCATTATATCTTTCAAGATAGTCAGTATGGCTGTGTCGTCTGCAAAAAGCGATGGTCAGATTGGTGTGGTAAATTATAATGTATATGTTAAAAATAATGTGTCCGAGGGATGACCCTTGTTGGATGTCGAACAGATGGGTTGTAAAGGAGAGCTGTCCCGTCGGTTTGAAATATCATCATTTTAATGATACGAGTTGAAAGTCTCGCGATGTAGAACTTGGCCCAGGATGCCAAACTTTGTCGAAGGCTTCTTCGAGGTCTAAGGCGACAAACTCTATTAATAGACCTCGATTGAAGTTTGTTGTGACAATTTCTCCAATTTGGTAAGGCTGCTGGTTTGTGGAGTGAGTGGTACGGAATCCAAACTGGTAATTATTTAAGATGCCTATTGCATCCAGGTGCTCCTGGACACAATTTAAGAGTTAGAACCTTGGCCAGGGATGGTAGTAGGCTCAAAGGTCTGTACTCGGATGGGATGGGTTTGGAAATATTTACTGTTATGGAGATCCGCCATTTTGTTGGATAATGGATGGATCTCATATGGGAATTAAATAACTTGGTTAGGTATGCAGGGAGAGGAAAGTAGTAACTTTAACATTTCTGTATACTAATTGACAATATACGTACCCAGTCATTCATGTACATGCTACAGTTGTTAAAAATATTTTGTGAACGTAGGCCCAAGAATGCGGAATAAAATACCCAATTTTCATTCTAAAACCTTATTAACGGAAAAGTTAAATAATTGGATGTATTCTGATGACGAATATAATATTCATTCACTAATTTTTTAGTAGGTAAAATCCTAGAAAAATTTAAAAAATTGTATGTTGTTTCATTTATGTGTTTTATTTACGTTGTCGCCATTTTCATATTTAAATATATGTATATATAACTTATTGTAACTGAAAATAACAGAATAAATATAACTAACTTCAATTTAATTTAATTAAGTTTAAATGAACCTAAATGAGCATTTTTAAAGTCTCATTAGTTTAATTTTATCTTACGTGTATTTATTGCTAATATTGCTATATGTAATGCATGACATAAGTTTAAAACGACAAATACCGAATACCAGGCGCAAATGTGGTAAGTATTTTGTTGCAAGTCTGACATAATTTATTAATCGTCGAGACACAGTGACATACTAAGCGCGTACACACTGTTGGTAGTGTTTTTATTTATAGACTGAACCATTTTATTTTCAGACTGTTTAATTTAGAAGATTGGTCATATGTAAAATTTAAAACAACGAAACATTAGTAATTTTTATAATGAAGTCACCTATAATCCGAATCTATAAATGAATGGGTTAGTTGAAAAAAAAGACAGCTGCTTTTCAAGGCAGGCCTAAACGCTTTTGATTTCTGTCTCAACTCATCGCTCTACAGTTACAAGGAAAATAAACACGTGATTAAAGTAATTAATTGTCTAATTAACCAACCGTTGATTAATTCAGTATTACAAGTTTGTTTATTTCTTCTTAAAAATAACAGGCAAGAAAAGAGCTATGTCAATTCTCGATGAAATTAATGGTGCCAACTGCTGGATAATTTCCCAAAGTTTCATGCTTTTTAAGCATCGTTCTTATATAGGCGTTCATAGTACAGGAAAAATGATTTTCAATTACATCAATACACCTGGTTGGCTCAAATTTTGCAGTCACATAGGTAATTACGTATACTAGACGAAAATCATGTTTAAATGTATCACCCACCTGGCATAGGTGGGTGATACAGGGGATAGAAGTGCGTTTTTACGAGCTTTTCAGTAAATATCTTCTTGAATACTAATTTTTACAGATTAATTTAAAGGGTGCTGGTAAAAAAATTATCATTATTTTCTTTTCTTTGTTTCTCTTCGTACTAGTAGTACAGAAAATAAAAGGATAAATGGGACAACTCGTGGATCTCTTTTGATTTTGAAGTAATCAAATTGGGCTTTATAAAACGTTCTGCTAGTTTCATATACGACCGTAACAGTAAGTTTCGACACCTTTTAGTCTAAGATCCGGCAGGTTATTCGTGCAGATATCTAATATTTGACAAGATTGTAGGTTTAAGTGCCATACTTGCAATTTTAATGGTCTCCCGATGATACCATGTTGATTGTCGAAACATTGGATAGTACACTATGCAGTATCTTTGTGTCTATAGAATCTCATCAAAGGTTACAACATTCTTCAGGAGAATTTTTTTCATAAAATATTTCATAACTATTTACTGATCAATTTTTTTCAAAATCATCAGGATTCTTCCTCTAGCCAACATTAACTTACTGTACAGATTTCAATAGAATCGGACTTTTCCCTTTTAAAATATCGTACTCACAAAAATGTGCCGTACAGAAAGACAAACGGTCAAGTGGACAGACTGACAAATAGACGGACATACGATGGACGTTTAAGTTATTCGGAATTCTAATACTAACAATAATATTAATTTTATTTTCTTTAAGAGCGACAGTTTAGATGTGTCGATCAAATGCAATTTTCGTATTTTCTAAGATTATACGTACGAAAAAAATATATATTACATTATTTGTAGAGAATTTCATAAGCTTTATTTCTTATAGGAAACATAATTTCGGTGACTCTGATAGTTAGCGATATATAAGCAAGAAAGTTAATCAGAGCTCAATTTTTCCAAGATGGCGGCACGACCGCAAGAGTATTTGAATTTAACTGGAGTAAAATTCAAATACTGGCAACAAACTTCTTTCAATCATCTGTCATTTAATGGTTGTCATTTGGTTCGATTTTAATGTTGTTTATGTTTTTTAAAATGTTAAATAAAAGTACAAGGATAGATAAGGGTCTTTTTACGAGGTTCCTACGACTGTCGCCGTTTCTCGCTTCTCAACTTCCAATATTTGCGATCTGTCCAATCGCCCTCCTGGAGACCTCTTGTTTCCATGGCTTCTTTAACGTCGATCTTCCAACTCCTCGGCGGTCTACCTCGTTTCCTCCTTTCTGCTGGGTTCCATTTCCATATTTTTTTGGGCCATCTCTCTTCATTCATCCGTTGGAGGTGCCCATACCACATTAGTTGTTTGTATTCGATAGTGTCTAATATCGTTCCTTCCACTCCCATGATTTCTCGTATCCTTTCATTCCGAATATGGTCCAATCTTGTAAAGCGGCAGCTTCTTCGCCAGAAGTCCATTTCAAGGGACATTAGTCGATCTTTATCTCTCTTTTTTAGCTCCCAAGTTTCTGATCCAGATGTACTAATACTTTCTACGATGGTCTTGTATATAGCGGTTTTGTTTTTCTTAGTGATATTATCACTCCATAGTATTGAATTTAGCTGTCGGATCGCACGTCTCCCTTGTCTTATCTTATTCGTTATATCTTCCCTACTATTTCCAGTTGAGGAGAACGTCACTCCGAGGTATTTAAAAGAAGTACAGTTTTTTATTATACATGTTCCAATGTCCAGATCACTCCGTTCTCCCTCTCCTATTACCTGTACTCTGTTTTCTTGGTATTTAATATCAATCGCCACTTATCGTATTCCTCTTGGAGTTTACGTAACATATAATTAGAATCATCCGAATCTTCAGCTATTATTGCCTGATCGTTGGCGAAAAGTAGCGTATATAACGTCTCATCGCTTATAGTTATTCCCATTCTATGGCATCTTCTTTTCCATGATTTTAACACTTCTTCCAAATATATTTTAAAGAGAATAATTAATTAACCCTGGCCTTCCAGGTTGGGGGTTGAGGCGATGGACCTGCACTCCACCACTCGAAAAAATAGTGAAAATGCAAAATTTCTCAACAGGAGGTCGGTACCGGACAGATCAAACCATAGACGAAAACAGGCAATGAAAAGGAATACATATCTACTCATTATATTCTCTCTGAATATAATTCGTGTTTTGTTTAAGAGTCGTCATTTTTTTTTAATGTTAACTCATCTCAGTCCCAATCCTTGGAAAACACAGCTTGTACTTCGCACTCGTATTTTCATCATTGGGTCTGAAATTCATGTCAACAAAATTATCGATAATAAGCGTTGCAATTATATTAACTTTGATATTATTTGGCCCTAACACTTGAAAACAATTTAAAAGGCGATAAATCTGTCGATATTTCAGACAAAAGATATGGTTTTTTACACTTCGATATTCTTCCAAAGACAATGTAGGTCGGAATTAAATTCTGAATAGAATTTTAAACGAGGTTTAATGACTAATGTTCAGAGAAGTGAAAGACGCTTATGTACTTATCTAGGGGAGAGTAGTAAATCCTACTACCTCATAATTCATTTGTCAATTGTTACATTCTATACGATGCTTTTCGTTTGTGCGAGGTATTAAACTTTATAGTAAAGTACGTTTGTATCAAATTATCTGTTAATTCAATTTTTAAAAAACCCAAATCTAAAACTGACTAATATTTACCAATTAACGAGGTTTTAATGAAGCAGTTCTGGTATTCGTTTACAAGTCGTAACAATGGGTTTTTTTTGTATTGAATATCATTTTTTTTTTCTCTAAGTCACTTCACTAAAGCTAAAGTACACAGCCAATATCTTTTTCACAGTACAACTACAGCATTAACACACATAGTTGATAATAGTATCAGAGAAATAGACAATGGAAAATGCACTTATCTGGTACTGCTGTATTTCTCAAAAGCTTTTGACACCCTTGATCATTCACTACTGCTATCAAAATTACATTATTTTGGATTTTCAGACATTTCACTGCAGTTAATGTCAACCTATCTTAAAGAAGGTAGTCAATGTGTTGTTATAAATCAAATGTCTCAATTTAAAACTTTAAAGGCCACAAGGATCAATCCTAGGGCCACTACTGTTTTCACTATAAGTTTCAGATATGTCTGAAGTTATTAAAAATACCACTCTCTATCAAAATGCTGATGATTCGCAAAATTTTTCATTTGATCTAGCAGATAATAACTCTGTACAAGTTAAGATCAATCAAGATTTAAATAATATATAAAAATATGCACATGACCATAACCTAAAATTAAATGCATCCAAATCACAAGTTGTTTTAATAGGAACAGTGCTAATGCATAAAAAAATTTCAATCAATTAATTTAACTTTCAAAATAAATAATGAAATAATTCCAGTGGTCAATGAAGCAAAAAATATGGGTGTAACTCTTGATTCATTCCTGCAGTTTGAAAGCTATATTAAAAATAAAATAAAGTTGGCATATTCTCGTTTAAGAAAGTTATACCATTTAAAACATAATATTCCTCAAAGATGTAAACAAATATTTTGTAATTCTGCTTGATTATAGATATGTGGATTATAGTAATAAGCTGTCTTCTTTAATGAAACATGCTACATAAAAAGTTCAAAATTGTTGTATGAGGTACATTTATAATATTCCCAATCATATCACTCCACAAAAGATCATAAAATTTTAAATATTAATATTGTTTCATATGGAAGATCATTAAAGTAATGAGCCGACTTATTTAAGTTCTAAATTAATTACAAATAACCACGGTCATGATGCCAGAAATTTAACCAACTTTGTAATAGTCCCTCATAGGACAGCTATTTTTCAAAAGTCATACACGTATATAGCAGCCCATTTATGGAATAAACTCTCAGATGAAATAAAAGTTGAAAAATATAAAAAAATTTCAAAATATATTGAAACTCAATTATTGCTAATCCAACGTCAATAGTTCTGTAGTGCTCCCTGTATTTTCAGTTGTTTATAGGTTATGTTCGATATTTATCGAAGACTTTTGTGCGAAGACCTCGCGCACACCCCTGTTAACTTTTGGTACGGCACTGTTATGAAAAGAGACATTTCAGTTTTAGTTTTAATTTAGGTTTAGTTAGTAGTACTGGGCAAATGGAAGAGGGTAGTATTGTCGAATTTTTTATTATTATTATGTTCCTCTAAAATCATAATAAAACATAATTTACGTAAAACATGTCAGTATACACACCTCTGGCACCCTAGATGACTAATTTCAATATGCAATTTTCTATCATGGCTCTTTTACATATACTAATTCCAATTTTGAAATAAAAATGTTAAGTCTAACAGAAGTTATCATGTGTGCTTTAGCAGTATTCGCAGATTACGCCTGACTGTAATCTTCATTCGCCTAGTAATAGTCTTATTAAATATATCTTAATAACATCATTTTTAACTTTCCTGCATTTTCAACTGATCAACTTTTAAACATGTAAAAATGTGTGACGTAAGAAACCTCCTTTACTTAAATACTTTGACAGATATATCAAGATTCAAATTATTTTCAGATTCTATCTCACATACATAATACAAGGCACAAAGCTCAAAAAAACTATTATTACCAACGATTACCAACAAGTAAAATTGAAAATTTTTAAAAACCTCATCCGTGTTCTATACGCATCTAATGAACTAACATATAAAGGAAACCACATCGATATCGGCTGAAACGTGAAAGACCTATAGTGGAACGGATAGACCGTCGTAGCTCATTAAAAATATTTTCGGAGTAGAAAGATATGGGATCTTGTTCAGAAATGTTTAACGCATCAGAATCTCTTTTTACGAAAATTTTGGGTGGTACTGAAAAAAAATATGAACGACTGAATCTTGAAAATGCCTATTGTGTCCGCAAACTGATGTTTTTTTTTCTCCATAGCCAAGTAACGTAAATTACTAATTTTTGTTTCATTGATGTACTATTGGGTATGGAACGAGTATATAATTTTTAATGTAGAAAGCACCTTCAATTTTAGTTGTAGTTATTTTTTTTCCGAGCGGAACACGGCAGAATTGAGAAAGTTCCGATTTCAGTAGTGCTTAACTTTTTTTTTCACGATATGGATTTCAATTTTTTTACCATGTTTGGCTGAATTGAAGCAATACCAACATATGCCCTCGCATAACATATGATTGCGTTTCAAAAATAAAGTTTTTAGAGCCATTTTTATAACGTCGTGTCAGGCGAGCTGTTCTCCTCACTGGGAGTGCAAGAGAGAGCGAATTATCGACTACGGACGCGCATTGGAAAAGCGCATTATCTACTGCGGTTTCTATACAGGGTGTAACGCAAATTACCCGAAAAATGTTAACCATATATGCACCTTTAAATAAGAAGTCGACTTCTTAAAAAAAATTTAATAAAAGTCCAACACAGAAAAAGACATGCATTGTTAAAGTTACAAATTGATGAAAATGATAATTTATTGAAGTTTACTTCATTGAAGGAAGGACATTTCCAATAAATTATCATTTTCATCAATTTGTAACTTTAACAATGCATATCTTTTTCTGTGTTGGACTTTTATTAAATTTTTTTTAAGAAGTCGACTTCTTATTTAAAGGTGCATGTATGGTTAACATTTTTCGGGTAAGTTGCGTTACATCCTGTATAATTCAACTGACATGTTATTCGCAACCAATGCAGTGCAGTGTCTTGACTTGATCAGTATATGCTTTGACATGTTCAGACTCAACGAGTTCATTTTATAAAATTGGTAAGAAAACAGTGTTTGACACTTTAATAGAAACACCTGAAATATTCGAAAGTTTGCAATTTTTTAGAGAAGTGCTGCCAACAAACGAAGCTGTTGACGCTGCGAGAAATTTTGTACAAAAATTGTACAAGCAAAAGAGTTGCACAAGCTTGGACGAGCTTCGTTATAACATGACGATGAAAACCAAGAAATCTGCAGCAGAACTTCCTTCTATCCGTTCCACTACTAGGTAAGAATAATCAATGATATGCAGCACTCTGAAGATCTACCGAGATGAAACCTTGCTAAAGACTTTCTCGGCAATATACTTTTTCTAATAAAGAAAATCGCACAAAATCGAGTCACCTCAAGAAAACATCATTAACCAATGATATCATTTTTAAAAATTTTTCATGAAAAATAAAAATAACTTAAAAAACCGCTGCCCAAGGAATCACTACTTCCACATCCAGATTCTCTAACCAAGTCACTCACAACGAAAAAACCTTGTATGTGGAAATAATTGTTTATGGAACTTTAATAATATAATATTTGAAATCCTCTACCCCAAAAAGCCATAAAGCCATACCCCACATCGGTAGTGGGGTGGGGGTGGTGATAGGGGGGTGGTAGTGGGGGTGGATGAAATAAAAAAATATTTTGAGGTTTCTGGTTCTTGTACATATACTAAATCACATTTTTTTTCATCCCCTTTAATAAGGGGGTGGGGGTGGTAGTGGGGGTGGCTATTGCCAAAAATTTTTTTGAGACCCTAACTTTTCTTGTATATACTAAATACCAATTTTATCGACTCCTACCTGCTTGATTTACCCATTTACCCCAAATTTACCCCAATTTACCCCCAACCCTTCGTCGGAACAACATGAAAATATAATCTAATTCCAGATCTCGTTAAAGTACATACGTGTACCAAATTTCAAGTCAATATCTTAAACGGTTCCAGAGTAAACGTGCGCACAAAAAAAGTTACAGACAGACAGACAGACCGACAGACAGACCGACAGACAGACCGACAGACAGACAGACCGACAGACAGACAGAAATTTTTTTTTCGCTCAAACTTAAAATCTCGACGTTTCATGACATTTTAAGCCTATTTGAACAATAAAATTTTTTTTTAATTTTTTTGTCGTTACTATACTTCCACTGGATGTGGAAGTAAAATAAAGCGAATTTTTTAAAAACTCGCCTGAATAATATTATTTTATGCTAATGTGGGTTTAGTAATTTTTGTTATTATATTTTTTTATGTAAACCACATACTCTGTACAAGAACAAAATTAGTGATAAACTCCATGTATTTTAAATGACAATATTCAACATTTGTCTTTGTATTCCGAAATATTATTATTTAAACACTCTCTCTAACTTGGCCGACCCGTTTGTTAAATTATATAAACCCAAATTGTTTTTTAGGAATATACCAAAATTAACAAAATCTACACAAAGTTTGGATTATACTCTTGATATGCAAAGTTAACTACGTCACTCAGTACAACATGACTATGACGATAAATCGATGATGATAATGTTTTACTCGATTTCATTGTCAATAAATTTTAATTCAGTCGGTATATATGGACACAAATACATTAAATTTAATGCTTTGTTATTGGAACGTCATCATCATGATATAGAAGTCAATATTAATCCAATAATGAAAACAATAATATCTGACAACTTCATATACATATATAACAATGCCGTCGAAGATATGTAAACAGATTATTGATGATACCACTCTGTTTGATTCGCGTTATAATGTGGTACTTATAAATTTTATTGGAAACAGATGATTGGAAAAATAATCATACAGGAAAATCGAAAATTTACAAATGACTGAACTTTTTAGCTCGAATTTGTGAATATGACAAATTTTTTATGTTATGTTCTGTTATGTTGAGTATTATATATATATAGCGGAGCGGATCTGGCTCTGAAATGAAACCAACTTTTTTTTTAATTTTTTTTTTTTGACAATTCGGTTACACGCGTTCTCTTTTATCATGTTATCAAGTTAGTTCAGCTTAATCACACGAGGTGGGGTAGGAATTTGTATTTAAAATTCGCAAAAACACGTTATTTCACGATAACTTTGTTATTATTGACTTGACGAAAAAAAAAAGTTAAATTAAAAATTGAAGCGCATAATCTGGTAATTTTTTTTTTTTTCAAATCGGACGATAACTTTTCGTGAACCTTTTTTTTAAATACACGTTTTTTTGCCATAACACTAATATACAAAAAAGTAATTCCTTAAGTTTTTCACGAGAAAAAGGAGTTAGGGGGCTGAGATATTTTTGAGGTAGGGGAAATAGATAAGAATTGATGGAGCCGGAGGATGGGGGTGGTGGGCCAATTAGGGGAGGGGGAAGAGGTAGGGAAATGAAAACTATTCAACCTCCCCGAACTTTTTTCCCTGTCGCGCAATTTTGAAAAACCAAAATGGAATTTGTTGACTGTTATCTCTAGTATTTGACTGATTAATTTTTTAAATTTTTTTTCAAATAAACAAATTTGTGGGTGAGGAAAAACTTTTTGCATTTTTTTTCAAATGCGTTTTTTTTTCGTAGGAAAGTGTTCAGAGGAGAAACTTTTTACAGGTAAGTGAAGATCTTTTTTATCTTTATTTAAAAAAATATATCTCTATCCAAGCTGTAGGAAGAGAAGGAGGGGGCATAATGCGTTTGCGGGAATAAAGGGTTAAGGAAAAGGGATAGGGACTTCGGACCTTGGTATTCGGCAATATAAATCTTTTTTCCTTAATATTGTATCAATCTACCCTTTATCAAATATTAAACTTATTATAAATAAAATTATTTAACACCGTCACGAGATTTCGCGGCCCACTCTAGTTTTAGGTGTCTATTGGATACATATAACAATTATTTTTCCGTTTAATTCGCTCTAACTCAAAAACGGCACACTGGATTACTCTCAGATTTCTATCGTATTATCATATATATTTGATAATAAAATGTGTTAATATGTAGGTCAAATTTTAATAAGTGTAAAAATCATTACTTTTTCCCAAGGCTATGTCGAAAATCTGCATTCTCAAATGTAACATGCGGGAAACTCTTTTATCTTCCGAAATAGATACCAAGTATATCGAGGACATATGAAGATAAAATATTGGCGTAACTTTTTTATTTGAAACTTTTTTTTTTAGCATTAGCAGTTTTCGAGAAAATTGCAAATCAGTGATTGTTGGCTAAATACTGCATTTAATTACTATTAGACTTCCACGTTCTTTGTGATCTCTTTATCATTAAATAAGTTTTGCATATATTTCCTCTTCAATCTCTAAAAGTGTCACCCCTTCACAGTTGGCATATTAAAAACTTAAAAAAACAGTAAAAATCATGCTCCTCGACAATTTGTTTAACTTTTTATATAACTGTTGCACATTCTTTAGAATACTCTTCCCAGTTTTTTGGAAATGTTAATTTTTGAACATTTTAAATCTTATATTGACGACTTATTTGATAAAATGCTTGTCAGTACAAAAAAAAAAACCGCTGCCCAAGGAATCACTACTTCCACATCCAGATTCTCTATCCAGGTCACTCACAACGAAAAAACTTTGTATGTGAAAATAATTGTTTATGGAACTTTAATAATATAATATTTGAAATCCTCTACCCCAAAAACCCATAAAACGATACCCCACATCGGTAGTGGGGAGGGGGGTGGTGATAGGGGGTTGATAGGGGGGTGATAGTGGGGGTGGATGAAGTAAAAAAAATATTTTGGGGTTTCTGATTCCTGTACATACACTAAATCACATTTTTTTTCATCCCCTTTAATAAGGGGGTGTGGGTGGTAATGGGGGTGGCTAATGCCAAAAATTTTTTTGAGACCTTAGCTTCTCTTGTATATACTAAATACCAATTTTATGGACTCTTACCTGCTTGATTGACCTATTTACCCCAAATTTACCTCAATTTACCCCCCAACCCTTCGACGGAACAAGATGAAAATATAATCTAGTTCTAGATCTCGTTAAAGTACATATGTGTACCAAATTTCAAGTCAATATCTTAAACGGTTCCAGAGTAAACGTGCGCACAAAAAAAAGTTACAGACAGACCGACAGACAGAAATTTTTTTTTCGCTCAAACTTAAAATCTCGACGTTTCGTGGCATTCTAAACCTATTTGAACAATAAACATTTTTAAAAATTTTTTGTGGTTACTATACTTCCACTGGATGTGGAAGAAGTAAAATAGAGGATAAGTTGGTTTTGATCAAAAGCGCAGCCCATCTTTTTGTCGGCCTGTGTTATCAAAACATTTCTTTTTTTATTAAACTTTTTGTCGTAATTTAAAGATATAATGAAATAATAGATTGGCCCATAGGAGTTCCATTAAAAAAAAAAAATGTTTTCGTTGAACTTAATGAAGAAAAATAAATCGTATTTAATGTTAGTATCTGAAGAGATAATATTTTTAAGGTGCTTGATTGATTTTTAATAATTTTGGCAAAATTACGGCCTTCTATGATTAAAACTAAATATTGAAAACCTATATTTTTTTTAAATCAAAATAACACTTGACAGTGGAATCATATATATTTTGGCCAGTAGGATCCGAATGTGCAAAAATATACAAGTGGTCCCATTTAAAAATTTGATTTTCATGTCAATTACATCGTCATTTCGGTCCTGTACCTCATATATAATTGGAAATTTCATTCCATATCACTACACCAAATGAGTTTCCATAACAAAAATTCCCCTGAACGTGCCAACACTTTGTTACTGATATATGTTTTGTGTTATTAAGAGATTAATAAGGTATGTAAATATAAAAGTGTATCAATAGTCCAGTCAATGAAAGAGTTGTAGAGAACATTTAAGAGGGGAGAATTTTTCTCTTCAGGAATGTGTTGGGGGTAGTTAGGAGGTAAACATACTAAAAGTTCACGCCCCTTCAGTGGGAGAAGGAGGTGAAAAGGTTCCTTTTTTCGATACTTCGCTTATAACTCGGAAACGATGCGTCGTACGGAAAAAGGTAATCTATACAAAATTAAACGTAATTAAATTTCCCACGAGAATGTTCATATTCATTTTCTTCCTATGTGTTATAGTTTACGAGATATTCGCCAGCGAAAATCGATAATTAATAAAAAAAAAATCAAATATGTACCTTGAATATTTCTATCAAAGCGGTTTACCGAGGTCTGCTAATAAATCACAGTCACAAAACAATCTTTATTTTACAACACTGGACGTATTTACTAACGTAATATTTTGTCGAAATCTATGCATTTCCTTAAATATACAATATGACTCACTTAAAATGACCTTATAACTTTTTCATTTTGTTGCCGATTTGAATCAAATTTTACTCAAGTATAGAACAAATTAGGATCTACTAATGACCAGAAAATCATTCACCTGCTATAAAGACAAAGCCACCTGTGGTACCAAAATATGAGGAAAAAGATTAAAAATCATATTAATGGGTATCGACGAATTTCACGTATCCACCACAAATTGCGGAAACTGAGGATCCCCTTTGTCAAATGAGCTTATGTATGAGAAATCCCCCATCAATAACAAAATCAAATTTTGGTGTATGTACATACGTTTGTGGCGCCGAACGGATGCATTTTTTAGAATTTCTAACATTCAAAATGTTTTATTTTTCTCAGTATATTTTGGTACCGCAGGTGGCTTTGCCTTTGTAGCAGCCGAATATTTTTCTGGTCATAAGTAGATTCTAAATTATTCTATAGTTGAGAAAAATTTTATTCAAATCGGAGACAAAATAAAAAAGTTATAAGGGTATCTTCATTTTAAGTGAGTCACACTGTATATTTAAGGAAATGTATAGATTTCGACAAAATATTACGTTAGTAAATACGTTGAGTGTTGTAAAATAAAGATTGTTTTGTGACTGTGATTTATTAGCAGACCACGGTAAACTATAACACATAGGAAGAAAATGAATATAAACATTCTTGTGGAAAATTTAATTACGTTTAATTTTGCATCGATTACCTTTTTCCATACGACGCATCGTTTCCGAGTTATAAGCGAAGAATCGAAAAAAGAAACCTTTCCACCCCCCACCCCCCCTGAAGCGGCGGGGCTAGGGGCGGGGACTTTTAGCATTTTTACCTCCTAACTACCTCCAACACATTCCTGAAGAGGTTCTCTACAATCCCCTTCTGGGCATTCATTGATTGGACTACAACGTTGCGCTCATAGTTAAAACATGACGAGAATAACGAAAAACAGGCTAAAAACGTACTCTTCGCCAATTTACTGAGCCTTTTATATAATTGTTACACATTCTATAGGATACTCTTCGCAGTCTTATTGTAAATAATGTTAGTTTTTGCACGTCCTAAATTTTATGTTACCAACTTTTTTGTGCAAAAAAATATATGAAAACACAAATGAAAAAAAAACATCCAACCTGTCTGGGATTTGAACACACGACCTTTGGATTGTAAGGCAAAACTGTAGCCATTTGGAACAACCCACATTACTAGAAAAGTTGAATGTCTGTACTATATATCTTTCGAAAATCATATTTCAATGCATTAGATATATTATTATAAAATATATATTATGGTGCGGGAGCTAAGTGGCTTATTCGGACACTCATCGTTACAAGCATTTTCTATGCGCTGATTAATTCAATCGAACTTAAATAACGACAAAATAAACTTCAGGCATATGTCAGCCCGTCGAGTTTGCCATGGTTCAAGATATAAAAATCAGTGAAATGATATCATCGTTACAAAGCCAATTTTTTTTGTGTGTACACATTATATGTTTAGAATGAATAAAATAAGATCGCCAGAAAGTGTGGGCCATCAGGGGCGCAACCAGAAAGGTCAAAGAGGTAAAAAAACGGAGTTATATAACATCATCCTTACAAACTTTTTTAAGGTTGAGCATGTTTATTTAAATGTTTTGACCACAGAAAAAAGTTCCCAGAAAGAAATTCCCGTCAGCAAGGCTAGCCAGAAAGAAAATGTTTAGGATTTTTGAAGAAAATTGGATTTTATTTCGCATATTTCATCTCAGAACTCTAAACTCATCGTTACAAGTTTTGGCTCCTTTTTAAAACGTAAATATAAGCTCCTTCAACAATAGAATAGCCTCCCCGTAAAGTTCTTAGTGTCAACAAAAGTACCATAGGCTCCTAAATACAGGAATTTAACACTTTCGGCTAACTTTACTCCGTACCGTGCCTCAAATGTATTGTATCATTATTACCTTTCTGGCTGCGCCTCCTGACGGCCCACACTTTCTGGCAATCTTATTTTATTCATTCTAAACATAAAATGTGTACACACAAAAAAAAATGAGCCTTGTAACGATGACATGATTTCACTAATTTTTAAACAGTATTCGTGACGCTCCTGACAGGAGGTGCCCCGCCAGAAGTCGATTTTATGAATCGTTATCATCCATTAAACCATGAAAATATCTCAAAGTTCATAAAACGATGAGCTGCCGAAAAAGCCATCTAGCTCCCGCTCTATTAGGGAAATGTATAAACAAAAAAAATTATATTTAAATTCAAGCGACAAAAATTAAGAAAATATTATTTTTTAAATTAAATGATTAATAACTTTCTTATTTACTGATTGATTTTCTTCAAAAACAATAGGGCTCTTTGTAACGGGATTTTTGTCGAAATTCCGTTACAGTTCCTTTTTATCATAATTAACTCATTAATACTATGCATTCTTTGTATATAACATAGTTCAATTTATTAATGCAGTCTATTGAAACACCAAACTTGCGCCCGAAATTGTCACGTGATAGCTCACCTAGTCTGAGTGCCGCTGCTTAACATCTTGTAAACTGTACCTTAGCTAATTCAATTTGAGTAAAACGGCGCGCCCGAGACTGTGTCGCCTGGTGGAAGGAATGCAAAAGAGCGCGGTGGGGAGGGATTAAAAATCGGGTCTGATAACTTCTTCCTTCTTCTTGTGTGTGTTCTCCTAGAAAGTCAGGTATGAATACTCTAGTAATTATAATTTAATAATTTATGATATTAATCTAATGATTAGTTGTTAATCTTTGGCTGGTAGTAGTTTCAAATTTGAGTGATTATCCGTATAAAACAATTTCTTTATCTTTGCTTTATTGAAATATAATTTACCGCATAAATTCTTTACTAGCACGTGGGTACATTTGAAAGTCACCGGTGCAGTTTTTTTGTCGAGGCGGAATGTTAGACGGGGACTCCGTTTAAAATTTATCTTTTGTGTAGAACAATATCTGCCGTCTATTTTGTATTTCTAGGTGTGAAAAGAGAAGCAGTGCGGATCTAGACTTTACTGTTTGAGGTGCCGACTATTCTGGAACCTACGAGGAAGGGCTTGGCTGTCGAGTTTTCTGCGATATGCGAGGTGAGTGGTTTTCATTTTCCTTAAATTTTTTCATTGTGAAAATAAATTTGCAACCGAAATACCACTCAGCTCAGCTTAAGGCCTGGTTTTTTTAAATTTTGGGTAGAGTCTAGAATCCTGGCGATTTTTTTTCTCTTTTCACAATACCTAATTATTTTTTTGCTGGTGCATTTTAGAATACCTAATTATCTTTTTGCTGGTGCATTTTAGAATTCTAATTATCTTTTTGCTGGTGCATTTAAGCATATGTTTTAGAGCATATTCCTTGCACGGGTACTTATTTATTTTTTTTAAAGAAACATACTATTTGTGCCATTGATTAACGTTGTTTTTTTTGCTAGAGTTTTTATTCACCAATGCTTTCTAGGAAGCCATTTTCAGTTAATTTTTGAAGCCGTCTGAGTCACAGACGTAAAAATTTATTCAAAGTCTTTTGGATGCAAACTTTTGCATCGTTTATAAAATATTTAATTCATTTTTTCTTCTCTCGATATAGACTAGTAAGGTCTATTAATTTGTGTATGATTTTTCCTTGACTTTAATCATTTAGTTGAAATGTCTTAAATTTCTTAAATCGTACCTAATTATCTTTGTTTAAAATACATCATCTAATTAAATTTTGTGCAGAGAAATTCAAAAGTTTTGGTCATAATTTTTTTGTAATATTTGCTATCGAACATTTTAATTTTTTACAATTTCTCATTGAATTCAAATAGTAGTTTTATTTAGAATTACGTAATTAATTTAGAGAGTTTGCTACCGAAGATAGCTTTCTCAATATCGAAGTTGCTTCACAACTTTAAGTTATTTTTATTAATATTTCCCTGACTGGTTTTAATCATTTTTTTCCCCCCTTTTATGTAAACACTTGGACCAAGTGAAGAGGAGAGACCCAGTACATGTTTTCCATCTTAATTAAGGAATTTGGTGGTCGTGGACAGCAACATCGTTGGAGTGGACAGAGCTGGTACTCCAAGATAAGGAGATTGTTAGTGGGATCCCAGCTCTAAACATACGTCCCTCGAAATCATAACCATTGGAAGCTTCCCGCCCCATTCTCCTGCTGCAGCAGTTACGTAAGAACTTATTTTTTGGAAACTGTACGGTCTAAGTTTTATTGGTCAGAAGAAACCTTGTACAAAACCAGTCAACTTTGCAAATTTTTCTCAATCTTTATTATCAATTTTTTATAATTCTTTTATTTCATCAACTTGTTGAAATTTTGTTCACACTTATTTTAATATCATTTGTTTTTCAAGTAATCTTAAATTCTATTTATATATAAATTATCCATTGTTTTTAACTCAACTTGTAAAGAAATTGTAAATATTTGTTTAAAAAAAAAAACATTATTTTCTTGTAATATATTGTTAACTTTTAATTATTTTTGTGTTCTTATTCCTACTCTCCCGATATTCAAGAACAGACTACCTAACATTTGTAGATATTTATTTTTGATATTAAAATTGATAATCCTTGGTAAAGAAAATACGCTGGCGTCCAAAAGGACCAGTACAACTAAAGAAAAAAAAACTTTTTCAGTGCATCTAAAAAAAAATAATAAGCTACTGACCCGTGCTGAGCTAGCAGGAGCTAGGTTTCTGCACCTCTTGATTGGGAATTGGAATTAATCCAACAAAGTGTAGTTAGATCTTCCTCTAGCTAACACTAACTTACCTTCCAAATTTCAATACAATCGGACTTTTCTTTCTTAAGTTAGCGTGCTTACAAGAAACGTGACGGACGGACGGATAGATGGACGGACAGATAGACAGACAGACGTACGGACAGACAGACGGACATTTTGAAAGTCGTTCAGAATTCGTTCACTAACACAATGATATAAACATTTTTTTCTCTACGAGCGATATTTACGGTTTTAGAAATGTGCCAATCAAATGCAATATACTATTCGTTTTTGCGAAGAGTATAATAACGAGAAATAGTCGATTTTTCGTTATTCTCGTTATATGTAACGAGGGTGTATCAAAATGGCCCCTTGTCCAGACAGGATTTTCTTTTTATAGTAAATTTACCGTCGTTGCGTGTAAAATTATACCCAATTGTAATGTAACTTTACTTGCAAAAAGAGTGTAAAATTTCCTTTTTCCTTATATTTTGGGTAATCCTCCCTGGTAAATGGAATTTTACATTCTTTTGCGGGTAAAGTTACATTAAAATTTTACATGCAACGACGATAAATTTACCCTCATTTTTTACAGTGTTATTAATAATATTAATTATTATTTTAATAATAAATTTTCTTCGCCTATGGTACAAAAGCATTGCTATCCTTTAACAAACGAGCAAAATAGGATGATGACGTCAATTCAAAGAACCATTGCTCCGACTATATATACATATATTATTTTCAATAAAAATAATTTATGTAAGTATCGATATGTTTTAAAAAAGTTTGTTTTTTTGTGCCACCCAGCTAGTAATATTTCAAATTATTTCTTTTTTCTCTCGCCCTAATTTATTACCATATTCGTACTTTTTATTTACGCTATTATATATAATATATGATATATTTGAGACAAATCACTTTGTATATAAATGCATATCGTTGGAATATTATTAAACATGGTATTTTACATTCTACCGTTAGGTATTATTACATGTTTACATTGATATTCTTTATTAATTAAACTGGGCTGGGGTAGGTTCTTAAAGAAACATATTAAATATAATAAGTATTAAGAACACTTGGTATTACTGTTTCACAATTTTTATTTAGATTTGTCTGACATGTGTCGGTCTCGACCATTATTATCGAAGGGTCTTAATGAATTATTAACACTACTTGATTATATCTTTTCGATAATTTGATCCATTTTTCAGTGCCACGGTCAACTATTTTTAGAAATCTCGATAGTACAAATTTCTCAAATATGTAGCCAACTTTATGGTGGACACTGTATATGCATGCTAAGGGTAAAATTCTTAATTTTTTAAAAATAAATAAATAAATGACAGGACGTATTTCTTGTCGCTCCTGCCATATTCCTAATGACTCTTTTCTGTAATTTAAAAATTCTTTCAAAATTATGAGAGCCCCCCCACAACATTATACCATTCTTAGCTCTAGGCATAAACTTAGCATGATAAAAAAAGATATAGACAGTTGACATGCTGGAAATATTTTTTAACCTATATAGTACAGAACAGCTTGACATCAGAAGAAGAAAAACATTATTTTGATATTTTTCACTGAAATAAATTGTTTTAGAGATATTTGCAAATAAAGTACTTTACCCCCAATATTTATGTCCGAACTACATATTTCAGTGAATTTCTAGCTCATTCCAACAATAACACCGTACAGCCATTCCCAAAAAAAGCTCATTTTAATGGGATATAGAACATCGATTTGCTTGTCTGTTTCTGTTCAAATTTTGCCCTGCACTTTTTAATGAATCCATTTGATCTTTATCACCAATCTATATGTATTAACGAGGTTCATTTTTGATATCAAGCAAATACAATCAAAGAATTATCAGCAAACAATACACGCAGAGTTGCAGAGAGCATGTCAATTAATATTAGTGAGCATAACTACGGGAAACAGTATCAATTTCATTACGTGTTCAAATATTGACGTTGTCGTTATGGTTTACCTGGGCTGTAGTAATGTTTACAATGTTTATTATCATGTCATTTGACTTTTTTAATTTAAGTAGCGTTATTTGCTTACCCCATGTCTGTGTATTTTTAGTAATGAAAGTTTTTTCTTACAAATCATCCCTATTAATTTATTACTGTTTTCATTATTATTTGATATGTCATGTCATGTCCCTCAAACGACTGTTATGAAGTAAAACAAATAAGTTAAATTTGATCCAACTGATTTGTATTGAATAATTTAATATCAATAAATAACTGTTCCGTTATTTCAATTTAGTGATATAATTTAATATGAATATGATTGAGGTACGTACCTGAATATTTAAAATGATATATTATATTATTATTCATTGTAACTTGATTTTGGCTATCGCGTATACAAACAAAATTTTATTTATAGTAACAAATGTGCTAAACGTTTCAGATTATTACTAGATAAATAGTAATTTGGAATTAAAAAAACAAGGCGTTTTCGAAAAAGAAATTAAAGACAGAAGTTTTACGGTCCAAACTCACGTGGAGGAAATTCGATATAGTGTTGAATTTTAAGTAAAAACTTACGAGAACCAACAAAATAAATTGTTGATAGTTACTGTAAACCAACAGAGCAACATAATGTCATAATTTTTTTATTAGATTTATTATTTTAACACATTAGTGACCATAGATCGGAAGTTAGCCAATACGCAATCAGAACCATAGTTTGTATAACTCCTCTGACAATGCAATGTTATTGAAAAAAATTGAAAAGGGTCATTCCATATCAAATCAACCAAGCAAAAAAAATGACCTCTCGGATTTTAACGAATTTTGGTACACATGTTTAGCCTCTCCAAGGTATTAAAAATCCAGAATTTCAAATTTTTCTGAGGAATGGCTTTTTTTCTATAGGACTCAAAAGAATAAAAAATTAACACCCTTTATTACAACAGGGGTATTTTTAATAACTATTATCTCAGGATGCTGAGGAAGAAATTTTTTGTGTAAGCACTCGTTTTGTAGCTTATGGACTAAAATTTGTTTCTATTTAAAAAATGAACATAATTTCTTTGTCTCAAGGTCACTCTCAAGATTATAAATGCTTAAATGGTATTATCTAGAAAAGTAATTTTTTTTTCAACTCAAAAAATTAAGTAATATTAACTGAACTTTCCTGTACCTCTGTGTCAATATTGAAAGTGGGGCGACCACAAATAAATAAATAAATAATAAAAGTGTGGGTACATGCGTTGCATACCATATCGCCTAACCGCGTCGCTCAGACTGGCGCGCGACCCGTCGCGTCGTTTGCCGCGAATAGTGCATATTTAGATGTATATTTATCAGGTTTTGAACATTTTAAATCAAATTAATTTACATTACTTAATATTATCAATAGAACAATGTATAGTTCCTCAGTTTTTAAACTTAAATGATGTAACCCATTTAATATTGTTGACTACAAGTCTACGGCATTAAAATTTTTAAGAAATGTAAGTGGAAAGATATAGTTTTGAGAGGAAAACTTATTCAAATAGCAGTAAGAGTACTGAATTTAACCTTGGAGATGGCTAACCTAGCATTGAATTTGAGGAAATTTCTGTCTTTGTCACTACTATGTATTATGATTTCTGGTGGCTAGGATGTGTACTAAGTAAAAACCGCTGCCCAAGGAATCACTACTTCCACATCCAAATTTTCAAGTCATTCACAACGAAAAAATTTTGTATGTGAAAACAATTGTTTATGGAACTTTAATAATATAATATTTGAAATCCTCTACCCCAAAAACCCATAAAACGATACCCCACATCGGTAGCGGGGTGGGGGTGGTAATAGGGGGTGGTAGTGGGGGTGGATGAAGTAAAAAACATTTTGAGGTTTCTGGTTCTTGTACACACCCTAAATCACATTTTCTTTTCATCCCTTTTAATAATGGGGTGGGGGTGGCTAACGCCAAAATTTTTTTTTGAGACCTCAGCTTCTCTTGTATATACTAAATACCAATTTTATGGATTCTTAACTGCTTGATTTACCTATTTTCCCCAAATTTACCCCAATTTACCCCCCAACCCTTCGACGGAACAAGACGAAAATATAATCTAGTTCTAGATCTCGTTAAAGTACATATGTGTACCAAATTTCAAGTCAATA
The DNA here is from genome assembly GCA_936432065.2 of Rutpela maculata. Taxonomy (NCBI): domain Eukaryota; kingdom Metazoa; phylum Arthropoda; class Insecta; order Coleoptera; family Cerambycidae; genus Rutpela; species Rutpela maculata. The sequence goes on along the minus strand of OW386285.2, from coordinate 34,772,656 downwards.
TCTCAAACGGTTCCAGAGTAACCGTGCGCACAAAAAAAAGTTACAGACAGACCGACAGACAGAAATTTTTTTTTCGCTCAAACTTAAAATCTTGACGTTTCGTGACATTCTAAACCTATTCGAATAATAAAATTTTTTAAAAATTTTTTTGTCGTTACTATACTTCCACTGGATGTGGAAGTAAAATGACGAAACAAAGGAGGTGACAATCAGTTTTACTTCCACATCCAGTGGAAGTATAGTAACGAAAAAAACATTTTTGAACATTTTTATTGTTCAAATAGGCTTAGAATGTCATGAAACGTCGAGATTTTAAGTTTGATCGAAAAAAAATTTGTCTGCCTGTCGGTCTCTGTCTTTTTTTTTGTGCGCACGATTACCCTGCAACCGTTTAAGATATTGACTTGAAATTTGGTACACGTATGTACTTTAACGGGATCTGGAACTAGATTATATTTTCATCTTATTCCGCCGAAGGGTTGGGGGGTAAATTAGGGTAAATGGGCGGTAAATAGGTAAATCAAGCAGGTAAGAGTCCATAAAATTGGTATTTAGTATATACAAGAGAAACTAAGGTCTCAATAAATTTTTTGGCATTAGCCACCCCATTACCACCCCTACTTAATTATTTAAGAGGATGAAAAAAAAATGTGATTTAGTGTGTGTACAAGAACCAAAAACCTCAAAATATTTTTTTACTTCATCCACCCCCACTACCCCCTCCCCTACCCCACTACCGGTGTGGGATATCGTTTTATGGGTTTTTGGGGTAGACGATTTCAAATATTATATTATTAAAGTTTCATAAACAATTTTTTCCACATACAAAATTTTTTCGTTGTGAGAGACTTGGATAGAAATCTGGATGTGGAAGTAGTGATTCCTTGGGCAGCGGTTTTTTACATCCAAGTGGTTCTTTCCGATCATTTCTGTATCCAAATAAACCCGACGTTTTAAATGTCAACCCAAAAACAATACTACTCAAAGTGGATCCTGTCACTGAAACGGAAGGATCTACAAGCTTAGTCAAGCTGAAATGGCATTATCTGATACGGCTTCAAAATTGTATAAAAGAATAACAATTATTAAACAACAAATTTTTGTATTGGGTACCACCAATAAATGTTTATCTTTTACGTACAACATATTTCATTGTATATTACCCATTTAGTATTTAATTATGCTTATTAGCGGATTCATGTTGTCATGTATGAAAAAAGTGGTTGTGGCAGGGAAACGTGGGGGGGGTTACACAAACCTATTTCCAAGACTAATAATAACGACTCTTTTGATACACATATATGTAAATTCAAAATCATAAATTGCAAAATAAAATATTAAACTTTGTGATTAGTGTCTTGAAAGTACACATTGTCCTAAAATAATATTTTTTGTACAATTTTTCCGTTGTTGCCCCACTTTGAAATTGTATGCAATGGTAGATATGACCATTAGGGACAAATACAATTTTTTAAATAATTTTCAAAAATACGCTTTTTGAGAATAATTACTTTTACATTTGTGACCTTCACCTCGACCTTTAAATTTGAGGTTGCAACATTTTTTAACCTCAAATAGAAAAATATTGTTCAAACACCATAAATTGACGTTTGTCCCACCCTTGCATCTCTCACCATTTTGGAGATATTGTGATTTAAAAATCCCTATTTTCCAAAATTTTCTTTTAATTTTCAAAGACGTATTACTCAAAAACCAATAATCAAAAAAAATTAAAAAATTGAAATTTTCATGTTGTTGACAGGTACAACACTTTCACCAAAAATTATCAAAATCGGAGAAGTTAAGTTTCAAAATTTTATTTTTACTGGTTGATTTGGCATGGAATGACCCAAAAATCAAAAAGATGGCGCTAAGATGGCGCACCATTTTTTTTCCTTTATGGTCCGATACGATTGAAATTCGATATCTGTTTTTTTTTTGGATTTTTTGGTCATTAAACATAAATATAAACTAAAACAATTAAGACAACAAAAAATTTAAAAATTAAACTAAATGTAAAAAAACTTTTTAAAAACAAGATTTTATTTTTATTTGGATGTACTAAAACGAAAGAATAAAATTAAAATACATTATATTTAATTTTTTCCTTGCAAATTTATCTACTAACAAGAAATGTGACTGATGGACAGAAAGGAGGGCAGATAGATATCTTGAGAACGATAAAAATTGGAGGACTAATAGAGAGACATGAGAATCTTTCTATAGGAGAGTTTCAAACAGTTTTAGAAAAGTGCCTGGCAAATATAATATAGTCCTCGTTTCTACGAAAAGTATAATAATACTAATCTGAATATCAATAATGTATATTACAGTCAGAATGAATATATATATATTAATATACCTATTATAACATTCAAAACTTTTACTGGCGTGATGAGAAGTAAAGTAATTTGGGAAAGTAAAGTAATTTGGTACCTACTAAACAAGTTTTATTGTAGCCATGTGGCTACAGTAAAATTATTTGAAATTCTATGTAAATGGGCCACGGTTCTAAAAATAAATTATTGGTATAATTATAATAAATATAATAAAGAAATAAAGAACTTGGTACATTTATATATCTGCTGCCAATACAAATTGACAAACCGTGGACATATTTAATCTATTTGATAAAAATATTTTTTTGGCAATTTGTCAACATTGTCAATGGTAAAGAAATAGTGTTTCTTTATATTTTAATAAACGTGCTTGTTATCAGATTGGAAAAATTTGGTAAAGGTAACTTAATGACAATTATTTAGTAAATTTCTACTCGGTAAAATCTTTGAAGCTATGATTATCAAAGAATTGTTTTTTAAATTAAATACATGTTAAGTGAAAATCAACACGGGTTCTACCAGGGTAGATTGATTATTACAAATCTTATGCCGTTTACACAAACTACTGTCGAGGTCACGGATGGTAAAATGCAAGTGGATGCCGTGTATATCGATTTTTCCAAAGCCTTTGATGAAGTACATCATCCAACATTAATAATTAAGCTCGAAAACTTCGATATTCATGGCTAACTGCTTCGATGGACAAAATCCTATTTAGCAAACAGAAGCCGATGCGTAAAGATGAATAACACTTCCTCAAATACTTGCTTGTAACATCTGGAATACCCCAAGGATCACATTTGCGACCTCTCCTGTTTTGGTTATTTCTATTGTTTTAAACACTTAGATTACAACTTATTTGCCGATGACCTCAAGGTATGGAAACCTATTGGCTCCATAGTTGACTGTTTCAAACTTCAAGAAGATTTATCCCGATTCATTGATTTCTGCAGATCACACAGACTTTTTTCAAGTATAAACAAATGCTCCCAAATATCGTTTTCTAGAAAAGAATAAAACGTCGCGTACAACTACAACTTAAGAGGCGACAACTTAAATGTTGTTAGTCAATATAAAAGACCTGGGCATTATATTGGACACCAAGCTGTCATTTGATGCTTATATTGCCTCAGTAGTTCAAAAAGCGATGAAAAGCTTAGGCTTTATATTATTATTATTAATTTGATCAAGTTTTTTCATTCTCATCTGAAATCATCAGCGTGGTACATAATCCATTCGAATCATTATGTATCATATTGATGATTTCAGAGTCTACTTCGACTTTATAACCAGACCGACTCAGAGTGTAGAATTTTACCGAATAGCTGGCCAAAATTCATAACCTTCAATACATAGGTATACTAAAATTATTATCTGCAAGTTCTTGGACTCGCTGCAATGTCCCTCATTTCTGTATAAAAATTTAAAAAACAAGTTACAGTCCGACATACTGAAACTGCTACTTTATGTTTCAAAATCATAATATCAGATATCAGATTTTTAATTCTTAAATTCATGTACTATAGAGATATACTATGAAATAGTAGCAGTTGAATGTGATAAACTAAATGTATTAATCGTAACTGTTTATATTTCACCTCTGGGGGATTTCGCTACCTTCTTATCAAAATTTAATGACTTGCTAAATAAAATTAAGAATTAAAAAAGAGACATTATTATAAATGGTGATTTTAACAAAATTTAATACTACAGATAGGAAATACCTGAAATCCATGATTTAATAAATTCGTTTTCTTTCCAGCACATTATCTTTCAAAATACGAGACAAAAAAATGTCTTAGATAACATTCTAATAAATTTATATAATAAAGATAGGACGGATGTATTTAACCTAGGTTTATCGGATCATAAGTCAGTTAATATTATTTTGAAGATTGAGAACAATATTCAGTCTGAAAATACCATTACATTTAGAAAAATTACTGACGAAGGTATGCTTCTACTATATAATAACTTGGAGGCAGTTGATTGGAGTTGGGTGAGCACAGTAAACAATAATGTTAATCTTAATATAAACGAAAACTTTAGACTTTTCCTGTAAATTTTATATGAAAATATAGATAAGGCTTTTCCGCAAACTGAAATACAAATAAACAAGAAGAGTAATTTTAAAAAAAGAATGGTTTACCTCAGATTTGCATAAAATGAGGGAAATTTTATGCTTACTTAGTGAATTATATAATTTCCCAGATGTGAACTTAAAAGAACACTTAAACAGGTCAAAGCGGGATATAGACGTTAAATAAGTATAACTAAAAGTAATTACTATGATAACATCCTACACAAAAATGGAAACACTTCAAAGACTTTCTAGAATATCATAAACCAGAATAGTCAACAAAATAAAAAAATCTTAAATGCCGAGTTAAATGTAGAAGACATGAATAATAATTATTTTATGAACGTAGCTGAAAATATTACACAAAACTTCTCATAGCAAATAGTGTTTAAACAGATTTTCTTTCAAACAATGGAATTTCTGAAGCAAATGTACAAATTTTAAATTCAATGCGGTTAGCATAAACACAGTACGTGATGTAATTAATAATAAAATGAAGAATAAAAGTAGTAAAAATCACTACATACGTCAATAAATATAATAAAAAACATTAAAAACCTTATAGCTGCTCACCTTACCAGTCTAATCAATCAATGTATTAGCGCAGGTATTTATCCAGATATCCATCCTAAAGGTCACAAAGGTGGTACCAATACATAAAAGAGGTTCTTTAAATAACAATAACTATCTCACTTGTTCGTATAATATAAAAAAAATTTGAAATCTGTCTAACAAATCAAATAACACACCATTTTGAAAATATTAATTTATATTATTGTAAACAATTTGGAATTCGAGCAAAAATGACCACAGATGACGCAATTACTTAATAGACAAAATCGTCAAAGGAAATGAAAATAGGGATTATATCAGAGTCACCTTTTGTGACCTTCAAAAAGCTTTTAATTGTTTCTCATCAAATTCTAATAGACAAATTAGAATTTTTTAAATTTGACATGATCAGCTGCAACTTAATATCATAGCACATAAGGAGCAGAGTGCCTCGGGGATTGGTCTCAGGACCAATCCTATTTTTAATATGCGTAAAAGTAAGTCTGTACCTGATGATATTATTTGCAGACGATACTACACTCCTGGTATCTGACAATAAATTGGATACTGTTGAGAGACAAATAAGCTAAGCTAAGTTCTTTTTGGAATAGTTCTCATTAAATAAATTGTCACTAAACGAGCATAAAACTACGAATATGATTTTTAGTCATAGGCCACTTTAAAATTATAAAAACCCAGAAAAAGTAGGCTTTTTTCTTGACACAAATCTCAACTGGTTCCACCATGTTGATTACACAGCACAAAAATATCAAAAAATATATTCTTGCTAAGAAACCTAAAATTAAATTCTTAAAATAAATTTTATTAAAGGCCTATTACTCGCTAATTGTGTTCCATATGACTTGTGGTCTGATAAAATGGGCCCATGCCCCGCAAGCTGTTTGGATAGGTACACCTCCCTCAGAGATCTATACGCAAATTGCCACGACATAACACCACTAGCGGACTACGTCCAAGAAATTTCACAAAAATTCTATCAATTCAAACTGGGCGATAGTCCGCTAACCCGCAACATAACTCGAATCAGACAGCATAATGCAATACTTTTCGATATCAGACACCCTCTACCATACCAGGCGTTGCCTATTTTCCGGCAACTCCCTTAGCCAAACTTTCCTCTACCATAACTTATCTCTATCCTACTCTTTACCTTTCCTCAACTTTGCTACTTTACAACCCCCTCTTCTTTATCTCTGTTCAATTTTGTTCAGTTTTATTCTTGTCCTTTTTGTTCTTTTGTCCATTTTGTTTCTAAATTCCGTCTGGCCCAAAAATTCTCTAAAAATCCAAATATTTTAAACCACACCTTTTATCCACCACACTTTCCTGGCAGGAAAACCAGGGTGGAATTGCTTCGAACGGGTTTTTTCGTTGAGTTCTGTTTTCCCGTGTCAGCAAACAAAATTCCAAAGTGTTCGTCTGTGTGCGAAACCGCTAGTTTTTTAAAGTGCTAATTTTAATTATTTTTAAGTATTTTTGTGTACTATTATTGATCCAAATTGTTAATTTTAAGCTTTATTCTTAGGCAGAAGTTTTAACTTTTTACATTCAGCTTTGGCCAAACCGGACCTGCTCCGCTCAGCCCGACATCCACCACGACACTGCGCGTCGTGGTTGTCTGGCTGCCTCCGGGCCAGATTCCGGGGAGACACATACATATACCTTTAATTTTAATAAACTTGTTATTGATTGATTGATAGATTGACTCGGAATCCAAGGGTCCCGGGTTCGAAACTCAAATGAGGTTTGGTATGTTTTTTTTTATTTTTACTTTATTTTACACTGAGTCTTTTACCAACTAAGTTCGTACTATAAAATTAAAAATGTCTAAAACTAATATTATATACAAAAAACTGCGAAGAGTATCCTATAGAATGTGTAACAATTATATAAAAAGTTCAGTAAACAGGCGAAGGCGAAGAGTACGTTTTTAGCTTCTATATTATTATACTTATAATATGAAATTTCATAATATTAGGACATAATTTCTCTATTTGACTCGTGTAAAACTTTATTGTTAAAAGCAGCAGTAAATTTGATGTGATTTGATTTGATTAATTAAAGAGACACATCCAGTGGAAGTATAGTAACGACAAAAAAATTTTTGAAAATTTTTATTGTACAAATAGGTTTAGAATGTCATGAAACGTCGATATTTTAAATTTGAGCGAAAAAAAATTCTGTATGTCTGTCTGTAACTTTTTTTGATGCGCACGTTTACTCTGGAACCGTTTAATATATTGACTTGAAATTTGGTATACGTATGTACTTTAACCTAGAACTAGATTATATTTTCATCTTATTCCGTCGAAGGGTGGGGGTGGGGGGGTTAAAATGGTAAATGAGGGGTAAATAGGTAAATCAAGCAGGTAAGAGTCTATAAAATTGGTATTTAGTGCATACAAGAGAAGCTAAGGTTTCAAAAAAAATTTTGGCATTAGCCACCCCCATTACCACCCCTTATTAAAGGGGATGAAAAAAATTGTGATTTAGTGTGTGTACAAGAACCAAAAATATTTTTTTACTTCATCTACCACTACCACCCCCCTATCACCACCCCACCCCACTACCGTGTAGGATATCTTTTTATGGGTTTTTGGAGTAGACGATTTCAAATATTATATTACTAAAGTTCTTTAAACAATTATTTCCACATACAAATTTTCTTTGTTATGAGAGACTTGGATAGAAAATCTGGATGTAGAAGTAGTGATTCCTTGGGCAGCGGTTTTGAATCTTGCTTTTGTAAATTCTACCATCTAATAAAAAAAGTCCAAAAACTTGTATATTGTACGTACTGAATATTACAAATATTATGAATTTAGGTGAGCTATTCGGCAAAATTCCTCACTGCGCCACTCTATATTTTGATCCTTTGACTGCTCTCGTATAGCATGGAAAATTTGGAAAATAAAACTTCTTTCTCAGTTTTTCAATACGAAAATACTAACTGAAATGAGAAGCAATACATTTATAGGGTATTTCAGAGGATAAATCCTACCAATGCATTCACATTCTCGCATTCGTAGCAATTGTCTTTAGCATGATTATGCGCGAACTAATGCAACAGGTTGCTTTTGACTGTTTTACTATTAATAGGTTTCGCATTGTTGGAAAATAAGCACTATAAAAACAACTAAATAAAAGGGTTATAAAGTGGGCAAGCGAGAACTATAGCAGGATTCATTCTTTTGTGTTTTAACATCAAACATTGATCGTACTATCCATTCAAATATAATTTTTAGTGCTTTAGATAAACCGATAAAAAATTAAGCAATAAATGGTATAGTGTATACTAAAAGCATCAGATATAAGGCTTCCTGGTATTGATTGATTATGTTAACCTCTAACAATGGAACGATCTGTCTGTTTACCTTTGGATTCAAACACTGCTCAAATACACTTGACAGAGCTACCTGCTTTGATAAAATAAATATGTACGTCTTTTGTACAGACTTAATTGTAATATTTGCAATTGTCGATTGCACGAATACAAAATCTACAAGAAATTAACAATCATATATATAAAAGCAAAAGCTCTTCTTAAAATTAATGATTTTAAACTTCGGCACACCAAGTGAATATGCTGATTATTTTAATTATTTGATTTAATCAAATAGGTATGGCATTGCCAGTCAAAAATTTTCAATAATCATTGTCAATAGTAATTTTTTGTACAAAAATCCTTTTCATAACTCTCAGAATTGAAATAAAAATATCTGTGTGTACCGTTTCTTGTAAACACGATAACTTCTGTTAGATTTAAAACATTTATTTCTAATTTGGACCATAAGTATAATGGCATGGTAGAATACTCCTTGAAAGTAAGCCATATCCGTCGTATAGGGTGATCACTAGTGACGTGTAAACCGTCGTGTTCTATATAAGCTACGTTTTATTGTAAATTATGTATAATGCAGGGTATTGTATCCCTCTTGAATTAATAACATTATTATTAGGATGTTCGTTCTGAATGATATTGTCATAATTACTAGAAACGCAGTGCTTGTAACATATGCTGGTGAACTATGAACTACGTTTAAATTAAAGGAACCCTGCTGCTTCGGCAGGTGTTCGGCGGACCGGTTTCGAACTTTTCGGCTCTCGTCAGCGCGAGACAGACTCGGACACTTTTGATGCTGCGGGCTCCTTGCTCTTGATAAAGTTGGGCAATAAGAAGGCAGTGACTTGTAAATATATGCGTAGCAGATGTCGTTTTAGGGACCTATTACAATAATGTAAGGATATATCCTAAAATATGATATAGTAAATATGATCTACTTTTTCTCATTCTCAACATCTTACAAGACGTTTTGTGATCCATGAATTATTCTAGTTGGCCTCCGTTTGCTGTATAGCACGTTTGGCAGCATCGTGCTCTATTTTGCAGTTACCTCTTAGGCGCATTGCCTCACCACCTTTCCGATGAGCCTCTCGGTGGTAAACGAGCTATATATTTTCGATATCTAATGCATAATATACAATAAGATAGAGAGTTGAATAGAATCAAATTGATCTGGGTGTGTACAGTACCTAGAGGTAAAAAATATGCAAAACTTCGAAATAATGTCATATTGAACGGATTTCGCTCATTTTTGGCAGTATAATAGTAAATGCTTCACAGAAAAGTTTCTATATTGTGCGGGGCTTGCTAGTTTATAGGGGGTGGATGCCACCCCCTCTCAGGTGGTGGCACTTAAAAAAAATATATTTATTGGAGCTGAAGTAGAATCAAATTTTAAGAAGAAAAGGTTCTATGCAATTTTTCACATAAATTGATAGTTTCTAAGTTATAACGACTTCAAAATTGCGAGTTTAGCTTAAATAAAAGGTATTTCCAAACGGCTTTCGTCAAGTATCTCGAAAAGTATTACTTTATCGAAAAAATATTACAGACCAATTACAGAAAGTACAAACTGGGAATTAATTATATTTTTTGTTTATTGATGTAGGATTGATAATTTCGGAGATATTTAAGTTTACATTTGGCATCCAAGAGTTCATAAGATAATTATTTAGAGTGAGACTTAAATATCTCAGAAACTGTGACACCTACGTCAAGGACGCTAATAGGTAGAATAATAGGTTATTAATTAAGCTTTCAACTATTTTTTTATTTATTTCTGTAGCATAAAAAATAAAGAAGTTATAACCAAAGCAATGTGCATCTACACATTTTTTTAATAACAACGTCGCCATTTTGTTACTGTAATTAGCCAGTAATTAAAAAAAAAGAAATTTCAAACACTGTTTCTCATTAATATATAGCATGATATAGATGCTCAAATTTTTTTGGTTTGTATACAGCACTTGCTTTAGAAAAAAAATACAGTTTAAACTATAAAGGTATTTTCGATAAAACGTAATTTTTTTTCCTTTTCCAAATATCTCGATAAATATTAGTTTTATTGAAAAATGAGTAGGCACCAAAAATAAAGCTGATAAACTGATAATGAATTTGGCTTGTTCATTTATTTACATAGATTTAATAGTTTCGGAGATATGAAAGTTTACAAATGGCGTCCGAACGTTTATAAGACGAAATATGCAGTTTAAATGTTAAATATCTCAGAAACTGTGACACCCACGTCACGCATGCTAAGAAATGAAATTAAAGACGATTAATTGCGCTTTCAAATTATTTTTTACTCATTCCTATAGCATAAGAAATAAAGAAGTTATGACGGAAAAAGATGCGTATTTATATTTTTTTATATAAAAAGGTCGCCATTTTGTTACTCTAATTAGCCAGTAATTTAAAAAAAATATCTCAAATGCAGTTTTTCGTTAAGATGTAGCATTACCTAGATGCCCAATTTTTTTTGCTCATTTAAAGCACTTGTTTTAGAAAAAAATGCATTTTAAACTTAAAAGGTAATTTCTAAACACTTGGATACCAAATATAAACTTAAATATCTCCGAAATTATTAATCCTACATTAATATATATTAAATATATAATTAATTCCCAGTTTGTACTTTCTGTAATTGGTCTGTAACATTTTTTCGATAAAGTAATACTTTTCGAGATATTTGACGAAATCCGTTTGGAAATATCTTTTTTTTAAGCTAAAATCGCAATTTTGAAGTCGTTATAACTTAAAAACTATCAATTTATGCGAAAAATTGCATAGAACCTTTTCTTCTTAAAATTTGATTCTATTTCAGCTCCAATAAATATATATATTTTTTAAGTGCCACCCCTGAGAAGGGGTGGCATCCACCCCCTATAAATTGGCAAGCCCCCGCACAATATAGAAACTTTTCTCTGAAGCATTTACTATTATACTGCCAAAAATGAACGAAATCCGTTCAATATGATATTATTCCGAAGTTAAAACCTCCAGTTACTGTACTACTACTCAAGATTAATTTTTCATTTAATAAAAATGCCAAATCTATGTCGTCTATTACTAATCAAGACTATTAAAAGAAATATCTATACACAACTTTTTATGTTCATGAGTAGTATTATGTACTATGGAACCCTTTCTATACTAAATTTACAGAAACTGTAGAGGACATACAAAGAGATTTATTAAACATTGTGGTTACATTCCTAATGTTACATATCTGGAAAATTTATCTAAATATAACTTGAGATCTTCTCTCTTTACGTTGATCAACAACTATAACAGTTCTCAAAAATTTCATAACATATTTAGATGACTTTCTGGTCGTTTCTAAATAACTTGAAAAATCATATATTTTTCCCTAATATTATTGAAATTTAACCATAACAGATTTTACATTTACTAGCATTGCTTCGTATTCTTAAACAACTTCTTGTCCTCTAAATAACTAAAGTGATATTTTTCTGGTACTCCATTGTATGTATGTATTTCGACGTGCTGAACACGAATCAGGTGTCAGTTTAGCTCCATTAGCCACCATTTTTTTGTAAATCGCGAAAATAACCTAAAAGAAACCTCATAATTGAATCCGTTTAGCTCCACCAATTTTTAGTAAATCGCGAAAATAATCTAAATTATGAGTTTTTTTAGATTATTTTCGCGATTTATAAAAAAATGGATTCACGTTCAGCACGTTGAAATACATATGTAGGGTGACCAGATTTTTGTGCTGGACACTTATGCTGGGAAAAAAATTGATGAGCGGGGGAGCAGAAATCCGAAAAATCAACATTTTTTGATGACCGAGAGGAAAAATTTCACAGATAGTACTCCAAAATGCTGGACTGTCCAGCGAAATTCCGGACGTATGGGTTACCAAATGGAGTACCAGAAAAAGGCCACTTCTTTTATTTTGTGTGCCTGTGTTACCATAATTGTTTACAGTTATAGTTGTGATTATGATTATAGTTTTGGTTATAGTGAAAGTCGTAGTCGTAGTTGTGGTTGTGGCAGTTTAGCTTGTGCGCGAGTGGTATAATTACAATTGTTGTTACATCAGTTGGGAGAAGGTCCTAATCACACACCCTTTTACAAATATTAACTGGCAGTTTGTGTCGTATACATACGTTTAATGAAAAAATAAATATTGCGTACGTGAAATACAAACCTGCAACAAATATTTTATGTTTTCTATAATTTTCATGTGGGTCTCACTATTATACGCCAGTTTGTATGTTATAGGGCAATAAAACATGTGTTAACATTTTCCTACGTATAATAAAAATTTAAAGCCAATAGAATACATAGTTTATAGCGTGCATGTTACTTCTCAACACTTTAACGTTATTAAATTGAAACCATAATTTGCAACCCAAAAGTATTATATCACAACTATAATATATTTTGCATGTTACATTTAGTAACTGAAAATACGAATATGCAATATTATTTTTGTAATTACCATGAAAATCTGTACAGCCTACATATTATGCTAACTTGACCGCGTGATAAAATGCGTGACCAATATCAAACAAATAAAATTTTTAATACGGCTATAAAACGATTTTACAAACGAGTTTGATGTATGTATTTGTGTAACCAATTTAAATTTGAATCGACATAATTTGCTATGGACAATCCGCGACCTATTTATGATCGTAGATAAATGACAGCCTGCAGATTGTTAGGCCAGATATGACCAAGATTTGGTGAGTATAAGGTTGCCTAATAACTCGCGATCCCCACCAAAAAATGTCATTAGCCAATGAACAGCTGGTGTGAAATCACACCAGATGCAGGGCCTTATTCAAAATATTTTAAGAATTTGTGTAATGTTACTTAAGAACTCGTAACTGGAACGGGCTCGCAATGACCCTCTTTTGAGGTCGGGGGTAATTATTCTCGCATTTTGAGTCACTGTTCTGCATGGTGGTAATCCGAATAAGTGGTAGAATGTAACACTACAGATCATAGTATACTTCAGACCATATTTCGGGCTAGTACGGACGGTTCTTCTAGAGTGAGATAACTGCGTCGCTACTGCGCGTTCGAAGAACAAAGATAGTCTGACTTTTCATCTCCGCACTCACTTTTCGCCTAAAAGCTGTATATTAGGGAACCTAATACTCTACAAATCTTGAGATACGACAGAGACACGAAGAAAACTGTTTTAAAAGGGGTGGAAACGGCTCCTATTTAAAGGTTCACATTCTCGTTGTTGCCAAATTGGGCTCTAACGGCATCGATCTTTGTCACCGTCGCTATTGCACTCTTCTATGAGTCCCACTATGATAACAGTCAACGTGGCAATGGTGCGAACTCCTCAAGTCAAGATTAACAACACGCTCTCTCCTCATAAGGGTAGTCATGCGGGCGTTCCGCAGGGATCGGTTTAGGACCAAAACTTTTTATTCTGTACGACTCTGACATCCTTAATTTTCGCTCTCTACGGTGGCTAGGTACGCTGACAATGGTGTCCTGTCAATTGGACGCAGGTAATAGGACGCACGACAACTGGACGCGGCGAATCAGATACAAAAATTTGACGCGTATGTCAATAGGACGTCGTACAATTGGACGCATGTTACCTTGGATTTGTCTTTGGTAAACAAAAATAAAAAAATATTTTTAGTGTAACCTATTTCTCCTGGCGAGTCTGTTTCAATATTGTATTCCCATTCTTCATCTCCTAATTATCGTTATTATAGTTTATAATTCAGTTAAACCTTTTCATATAGCATGCAATGATCATTAACACAATACATTTTTGCAACAGATTAATGTTTCTGTTTCTATCTGACGGAGGTGTATATATTATAGTCATTTTTAATAAACGCGTCCAGTTGTTCCACGCGTCCTATTACCTGCGTCGCTGACAATATAACTCACACAACGTAAATGCACAAGTAGCTAACATGCTACTAATGGCCAGAGCTCGGGAATTTTATTTCTGTGAAGTCAAAATCAGGGTTGCCTCTAAGTCAGCGTAGAAAGATTTTTATGCAAGTATGACAAAATATTTTACCTTGTACTTTTTCAGAGAATTCCGTAATATCCAAAGTTTCACAATTTCGGCAGCGTCGCCTAATTAAAGGAGATAATAAAACCGCATTAGAAAAAACATAAAAGTACTGCCGTACACTTGAATCTAATGTTGACACTCGACCAGGATCAAATGCCTTCAACACTGCAATTGTAAAAGAATCAGCTACGTCTTTAGGTAATTGTCAGTACGTTTCACAAATGTAGTAGATTTCCAATAAAAGTACGTTACGTATTAACATTTTAAAATTAAATTAAATTCACTTTATCACGTTGTGTACATTTATGATGCACACAGTACAGGCTGGACCAAATTAGATGGGATATGAGGTTTTCTCTAAAACTATGACAGATAGACAAAAACCAATATATGTGTCCTTAGTTCGATTTTCGAGCAACAAACAATGGCGTAAACCTCGATTATCAATCTCTTTCTATTGCCGAACTACGGAGCGTTTTTAGAAAATTGGCATTTTTGGATGACCTCAATTACCAAGTGTCGACCCGAAAATCGAGCAACACATTCTTAAGGCACTTTTCTAAGAAAAACCCGTTGCTGATAAGAAGAAAATTATGCATGCCTCAGTTTTTTTTTAAATGAAACACCTTATAAATTATTTCATTATTCGATCACAACTTAAATTAGCTATTTCTATCTATTGCATTGAATCAAACAGGAAGGCATAAACGTACGAGTAGTATCATACAATTATCGCTAATGGTTAGCAATGCAACTATACAGACACACTAAAAAGTTTATTGGGTTGGCTAAATCCATATATTTAATGTTAGACATATATAAATGTAAAGAGAATGTTTTTATCCATTGTTGAAGCGCCATTAATAATTGTACTCCTTTAGCAACATTACTCTTTGTCATTTTGCATTGTCGTACATTTACTTAAAGGAGACGTATAACAGTAAAAACTCTCCACATAGTCATTTTTCTCTTCACTTAAACGTGTTTGCATGAATTATATAATGGCGCAGATACGACAGCAGAAATATGGAAGAAGATAAGAAGTGACATTAAATGTTATAGTTAATTCTGGTATTGTTATATACAGGGTGTCAGTGAATCGATGATACAATCTTTGAGTGCTGATTCCTGACGATATTTCTAGGCAAAAAGTCTATATGAACACGTGTCCCAAAATCACCCCTGTGGTGTTACAAATTCCAAAATGGGTTAACTAAAGTTCACTCGTGATATTATCTCCGTAATGCTATATCAGAATACAATAAAATTTGGTAATTAGATGTATGAATGTGACAGTCGTCATATGATGTAAGTTGTCTTGTATTGTAATCATCATCATCATGGACGCGCTTAGAGGGGGGGGATAAGAGTTTAATTCAGGTCGATTAATTTTTCAATTAATTATGCAAGTAAAGAGTTGCCTGTTTGAACGTTTTAATAGTGATAATAAAGAAAATGAAATATTTAAACAGGTAATAATACAACCAAAGTACGTCATAAGAATAGCAGAAAATCAAGATTAAAAAACATATCTAAATGATGACTCTTACTTACATACATCCAGTTAGAAAATGTTATTGAATTATCATAGAGCATTCCGAAGATAAAATCATAAAGTGAATTTTAGACACCCCATTTAGGTTTCTGCACCCCAGGGGTGATTTTGAGACACGTGTTCATATAGACTTTTTGCCTAGAAATATCGTCAGGAATCAGAACCAGAAGTTTGTATCATCGATTCATTGACATCCTGTATAACTTAAATTACACAACGTAAATAAATTCTCATTGTATTTTGCCTTCCACAGACATACTAACCGTACTTGATCCTGTACCTGGATTTCGGAATGAATATTTTTACATCTAAATTGAGCTTCTTTCGGACATGGAGCCTATAGTCCATGGCAAAGTTGCAAAAACCCCAAAAGTGGAAGGGTAACGACCAAACATGGCTACTCCCCCTTTTCGAGGGCGACCAACACGATGGTGATAATCGCGCTGTCCCTACTCAATATGTCCAGAAATTTCGCAACCAGATATCCTAACGACCCCCCGAGGATTAAAACCACTCCCTCCCTCAATACCCAAACATGTAAAATACATCCAAACGTGCTGAAAATTGTTTTGTACACGTTTTCAAGGGCGAGAAATACGATGCAGATATTATTTAGCCTCCCACGTTTAACCAACTACTACTAAATGCATAATTTCCATTTTTAGTTATCAAGCATTCGAGGACTTGTTGGATCGGGTTTCTTTTTGAGGAAACTCAATATTTCCTGTAAAATTTAGCAAACAGACATCCTAACGACCCCCAGGAGTTGAAACCACCCCCTCTCTTAATCCTGAAGTATCCCTCAAAGAGAAGGCTTTAAAGAAGGTATGCCCCGTTTTCAAGGGTGGGATCGTAGCATCGTGTTCTCTTTTAGTCCTCAAAAACTACCCTTGCATGCCCAAAACCATCGGATTTTCTTATAGTGAGATCAGAAGCGTTCATTGGATCAGGTTTTCTAAGGAGAGAATTTTTTTATTACAGGTTAAGAGGAGTTTGATAGGACGGGTTATGGCTATAAAAAAGTGAAAAAAAAATGGGAAAAAGGAGTGTTCTTTTTTCGTTTAGCGGTAGTTCGAGGGGGGTAGGGCCCGTGCGACTATGTTGGCTGCTCTCGAAAACGAGGGGGTAGCCATGTTTGTACGCTACCTTGCACTCTTGCGGTTTAACCATTTTTTTGCAACTTTGGTATGGACTATTAAACCTACACGATATACAAGAGACGCGAATTGCAAAGAACTCCGGAGTAACTTAGACAAAAGAAAAAGAAGTTACGTTCTATTACCATAGAAGAATATGTGAAACTGTAGAAATATTGAAAAAATGATTGCCTACCTCCATCGGCTCCAGTCGAAAGATTGTTTTCCTTTGCGAAAATTATAAATGCCCCACGAAGGAATGCATTAAGTGACATAAATTTGAGAATTTGGTACTTATGAAGGTAAACGGTAATAGACATTCAAAATAAGAAGGTTCATTTGTTTATCATTTTTATAATTTTTTTCGCTCAAACTTAAAATCTCAACGTTTCATGACATTTTAAGCCTATTTGGACAATAAAAATTTTTAAAAATTTTTTTGTCGTTACTATACTTCCATTGGACGTGGAAGTAAAAACTTATCAATTTAACAGATAGACTGACAATTTGTAATTTATTCACAATTCGATAACAAACATAATAAGCTCTACGAGCGATATTTATGGTCTTAGAAAAACTCCTTGCAAACAGAATATACCTGGTCCTCATTTTAACGGAGAACATAATACCGGTACTTAATTCCAGATCCCTTCAACCATCTGAATACGTATGTGGAAATTCTAAACAAAACGTAAGGGCCAATTTGAATTCAGTCTAATAAAAAGCCACTGCAGTGTAAGATTTCCAAAAGTCAAGTTTATACCAATATAAATAATGAATAAAAAAGGTCTAGAATTATTTCATTACACTGGTTTCACTGCATTGGAAAATAAAAACGTTCCGATTTAAAAAAGTTTCAATTTTCTTCATGAAAAATAAATTTTAGCGTTGACGCTCTCTGATATTTCCTCTCGCATAATTTTGACTCGTTCCTATTTCAAGTTTAATGATTATTATTCATTAAAATTATCGCCAATGGCATCGTCAATTGTTATATCAAATAAAATCAAATTAAATTAATTTTATTAGTGCTATTAACATTAATGTTTTACACAAATCAATTTGCAAAATTTATAATTGTCATATTATAAAATGTTAAAATAATTTGTGTAATTTAACAAAATTAAATTATTCAAATAGATAGAAGTCAAAACATATATATACACATACATGTACACATATATATGCATACAGGGTGTCAATGAATCGATGTTACAAACTTACATTCTTGACGATATCTCGTTGAGTTAGAATGAAAGGAGAAATAGTAACGTGATCAAAAGTAGCATCACTTCGCATTCGCCATATTGTTACGATAGTTTTGTCAAAGAGCGACGGTTTGTTTTCCGTTGTGATTTATAGTGATTTTTTCCGATAACTTTTCAAATTTTAGACTAAAAACGTTAAAAGGACAATGGTGCTTATCTAGATATGGCGTTGACAAGAAGAAATTAACAGGAATAACATTTCATAGGTTAGTATAAGCAAATAAAGCCGTATTAAAAAAAATTATTGATATGTTTATTTAAATACCTTTTCTTTCATAAAAGAAAATCAATTAAATCTACAGTATCCTTCAACAGATGTGTTAGTTATATGCTTAAAATCAGAAAAAAATATAAAAAGCAAATTTCTTGGTTGTAATGATTTTTCGGCAGAACTCGTAGTTGATTTTGTTTTGAGAGAATTTGTACATAAGAATATATCTTCAAATTTATTCACACATAGCCTTGATCAGTCGCCTTTGGATAGCTATAAAGTTTAACTTATAAAAGCAGTCACAAGAAAATATCCAAATGTTAGACTGTATTTTTTAAGCAAAAGCAAGATAAATAAGCCACAAAGTATTAATAATCCAGTAACTTTGTCATCAAAAAACATTACATTACATTACAATTAAATTTACATTACATTAAATCAGGTATCTATGCTTTTCTAATATGTTGTATAGGATTAAAAATTAATGTTAAATCCAAGTTTACAACCTCGGCAGACCTCCGGGTCTTGGTCAAAAATTCAAAAAACTGCGAGATTTTTGTTATTTTTTCAGTTTTGTCTATTTTGACACCTAAGGCCTACTTTTTAGTAAAAATAATTTAGTATTTTTTAAAAGTAGACTAAAACTACAAATTGGCAGACTCAAATCAGATCAAATAGTTTCCGAGATACAACTGTTCAAAGTCCCAAATGGGTTCAAAGGGGGGGCCAAAAAATGCCCCCTCCCCCCAATATATAGTACTATTATAGTGAATGGATTGGAAAAGAGGAAGAAATATTTAAAAAATATATATATAAAAGAAAAATTTTGTTTGCATTTTTGAATACATATATTCGTAGGTAATGATAATATCAGCATTTTTACCTACAAATTATGACCCAAGAGCTAATAAGAAGCCTCAAATTCTAAAAATAATTTTGACGACCAACGCGTATTTTTCAGGTAAATCTCGTATTAAAAAAAAATAATAACCTGGCCCTTTTCGGAACGATTTTAATCGAAAGGTGAGCTCTTTAGCTTTAATTCAAAAATAAATAAATAAGTCCCTGGTACATCTAACATAGAAGTTAATCGCGAAACAGATGTTCACACCGTTTACGCTGCTAGCACATTTTTTAAGACACACTAAAATAAAATAAGAACTATTAACCTGGCCCTTTTCGGACCGATAAAATGAGATCTGTGGCACTTTTCGGACCGATTTTAATCGAAAGGTGGGTTCTTCAGTTTTGATTGAAAAACTTTCTGATTGTGTTTCTCTTAAATGTAAGTTATACGAAATATTTTGAATAATTGAATACATATTTGAAATATTTGTTTACGATAAAAAATGTCTAATGAAATCTTTTTTTTTTTTTCAATGCATTTCTGAAAATTAAGAACTGCACTCTGTATGTTACATACTTCTATGTTAGATCTACTAGAGAACTAATTTATTTTTTAAATTATAGCTAAAGAGCCCACCTTCCGATTAAAATGGGTCTGAAATGGGCCAGGTTAATAGATCTGATATTATTTATCTTAGTTTATTTTAGCATAAAAAATGCGCTAGCAGCGGAAACGCAGTCAACGACTATTTCGCGATTAACTTCTATGTTAGATGTACTGGGGAATTAATTTAAAAGAATCCTGTTGATTGGGGCTGGGTGCGCACGTCCCAAGGTCTCACTCCCAAAATAATATCCAGGGATGCAGCGCCGCAATAAATTTTCCAGCTGATATCATGCAGCTGCAAGAGGGGCAGTAGCAATGCGTGTAGTTGCAAAAAATCTGGATTAAAATGTTCGACAGTTTGCACGGATTGCAGTGGACAGTCATGCGACAATGCAGAGGGGGCCCTCTGACATCATTTGGGGCTTGGGTTCGGGGCAAAATGAATTTTCTCAACCTAATTATTGTAGTAGTACTTATTTCATAGATTTTAAAGTTAAAACTTGTTAAGAATGTCGAAAAATGAAAATTTTGCAAAACTTTGAAAAGCTGTATCTCGGATACTATTCGATCTACAGAGTTCGCTCTGGTATCAATTTGTAGCAAATTTAGTCTACTTTTAAAAAATGCTAAATTATTTTTACCAAAAAAGTAGGCCTCAGGTGTCAAAATCGACAAAAACTGAAAAAAAAACAAAAATCCCGCAGTTTTTTGGATTTTTGACCAAGACCCGGAGGTCTGCCGAGATCGTAAACTTGGATTTAACATTATTTTTTAATTCTATACAACATATTAAAAAAGCATAGTATAAAGTTACTGTGTTATAAGCATCAAAGCAATAAAATTGTATTATTTAAAGGCCAGTAAATATATTTTTATTTGTTTATTTTTTGTTTTATTTAAATATGTATCCTTTACTTTAATTCTGCATTTATTAAATTTAATATTAATTTGCCTTATTTAAATAGTATGGGCTCATAGTTGTAATAGTTTTAGATAGGCCAGGTCTGGAAAAACCACCATATTGTTCCAATACTTAGCCACGCCCATCGGTGTTGTGTCTCGGCAAAAAGTCTACATGAACACGTGTCCCCAGGTATTACGACCCTAAATGGGGTTACTAAAATTCATTTTATGGTTATTATCTGGTTATTATCTCCGGAATGCTGCATCATAATTCAATAAAATTTGGAAGCTGGATGTATGTTAGTGAGAGTCATTATGTAATTTAGTCATATTGTAATCATCGTCATTGTGGGCATGCTTAAAGGAGGATACGAGGGTAAATTTAATGTAACTTTTTTTATTTTGGGTGGAGTCTAT
Organism: Rutpela maculata; assembly: GCA_936432065.2. NCBI lineage: Eukaryota > Metazoa > Arthropoda > Insecta > Coleoptera > Cerambycidae > Rutpela > Rutpela maculata. Next base: position 34,751,347 of record OW386285.2, on the reverse strand, counting down.
GTATACCAGAGATGAGTAAAGGAAACTGTCTTCAGTTTCCGGAACGAAATTTTTGATAAAAATGAAAGCTTCAAATAAAATATTTAATATTCCGAAAGTGTCCACGGAATTTTGGAAACTTTCAAATATTCAAATATTTTATTGAAAACTTTAATTTTTATCAAAATTTCGTTGCGGAAATATTAAAATGGAAAGTTTCCTTTATAAAGCGTATTAAAGTAGCTATCCAAAATGACACTCATCAACTTCAATGCAAGAATTACACGTTCACTTCATAAATGGCTGATCTTGAAAACGTAGGCTCCCGTGGTGAAGGTACGTTCATTCGAAAATACTGCACTGATCACCTCACTTTTTGTCACGGAAATTATTAACACCCTGTATATGGTGATTTGGGACTGGAACAAGATAAATTTTGTTGATTTTAAACACGATGAATTTTGTTTTATAACTTATATTGTCTATTTCCCGTTCTCACAATACTTTTAGAACTAAATATTTGTTAATTACTAGCACTAATTAGTCGATTAAATAACGTTTGTAGATATAAATTTGCCTTGTTGCTTGTTTTGGATGTTTCGAGTTGGCTTATTCACTTAGAGATTTTGTCAGAACTTGAGATGAGTCTGAACTGTCTATGGCAGCAACGTACAAAGTTAATATGGTAAATTTTGCGAGTTCTCGATTTGATCTAGAAGTTTCCAGACATTTTTAGCAAGAATATATTTTTCAATATTTTTCTGCTGTGTAACTGAAAATTGAATTTGTATTTTAATTTAAGCTGTGACACATTATTTGATGTGAATCATTTCAAGATTAACTTATTTTCACCTATTCGCCTTTCAACGACATCTAATTTGTTGTCAGATACTAGGAGTGTGATATTGTCTGCAAATAGTACCTAGTCAACAGATACGGATTTACTTAGGTCATTTTCATAAATTAAAAATGGAGTTGGTCCTAAAACCGATCCCTGTGGTACACCACTTTTTATTTCCTGAGATATTGAGATATCACTTAGGTTTATGTACTGCTGGCTATGTTTTAGAATGATTTTATTAGGTTGCAGCTGATGATGTCAAATTTGCAAAATTTTAATTCGCCCCTTAAATTTTAATAAAAGTTAATTTCGGATAAAACCGAAATTTTTTTTCTACAGCGATGGGAACGAATATGTACAGGTATTGGTGATTTTATGAAAAAAAAATCGGAATACTTATATAAAATTTTTTGGATAGTACTCCCCCTTCCCCCCTCCCCCAATAAAATAGGGATGAAAAGAGTAGTTTCGAGGGAGTCAAAATCCTTCTTGGTACATATTGTTACCATCGATGTAGAAAAAATGTTTCGGTTTTATCCGAAATTAACTTCTATTAAAATTTAAGATGCGAATTTACCCCTCACACCCACCACCTGTGTAGAAGAAAGGGATGAATAACCGTTGCATCATCATATCTTCAAAAACATTTAATCATAAACTATCTACAGGACGAATGTTATTTTAATTAAAATTAATCAGTTTGCAGTGAAGATTCCCGTTTTCACCCCTTGTAGGGGTGGTTTCAGCGTTTTTTGAAGTACCGTTAAATAATCAGGAATAAAATGACACTAGAAATTTCTGCTCAAAAAATGCTCGAAATTGCAATAGACAGCAATATAGTTAACGTTACTACGATTCACCTCCAATGAGGTAGTTTTTTTTTGGGGGGGGGGGTGATTTTAATAAAAATTCTCGCCGATGATAATATAATGTTTTATAGGGTGTTTGGAGTATGTAAAAATTTAGGCGATAGTTTTTAGCTTGAATTCTTTGTTTGACGACATTTACAGTGTAAACCTGAATTTTATGCTCATAATTGCCCCAATAACTCTTCCTCCCCTCTTTCAAAATTCCCGCCAATTGTATTTCTTTCATTTTTTGGACAACTGAAAACATTTGCCACAAACTTTGGCCGGTTTGATTACAATGCAAATGGGTTTTTTTTTCTGAGTGCGCGCACCGCAACGCTCAATGAGAAAACTCTTGTCGACTATATCAATGCAATCCTTTCACCTACACCTACAGTCAAACCGAATAACCTAGTAGTTTGATTACGATGAGATGCGTTCAATTTTTCACAGGCCCTATACATTGCCGACGTTTAAGGCATATATTCACAAGAAACAAGTTTGCTTGTTTGGGCGAATACTATCATCAAACCACTTTGGTTAGTGGTTTGATAAATTTTTCACTTTTCGACACCAGCTCCTAGAATATTAGAATCTGATGCGAAACACAGCTAAATTAAAAAGGATCACAAAAGTTAATTAACCTCTATTCTCATTGCCTTTAACAATTTTGTTTAAGTAAGTAATTGCATCTTTCATCGTAATTTCTGTTCCAAAACCGAATTGTTTACCGTAAAATAAATTATTATTTTCAAATTGGTGTATTTAATTATTTAATATATTATTACAGAATATGCCACTACGGTATATGGTATATGCCTTGTCACATATAAGTAAATGCTGCTTCAGTCTCATCGTACAAGAAATTCGTGTATACTGTATATCTGAAAAGACATGTTTTAAATACAGATTTATCCAATAATTTCTCAACAGATTAATATGAAGAGTTATTATTACCAATTTCTGAAAAAGACTTACAGATGTGTATCTACTTGACTTTTTCATATTCATGAATCTGAGTTTCCTATGAATTAGCGAGGGATATAAACTTTGATACACATGTCTATTTTAGTAGAAGGATGAGAGCTAACTAATAAATTTTTCATATGGCCAAGGGTCATCAACTGTTCGAGTATCTCAATGAACTTTCGGGTCTTCCGGCCTCTCACACCAAGCCACAAACCTGCTTGAGTTCTCAATGTTGCAGTCCAAATAACGACTTAATATATTACAGTAATTAATAACAATGAAACCGTAATTATATATATTAACAGAAAATTAACACTTTGTGCGACTGTACCTATAAATAATTATGACATTATCAGAAGAAATATCTTTACCTACATAGGAAAAATGGATTTACCACTTTGTTGATTGATACTTATTGTTATTGTAATATAAAAGCATTAGTGTTCCATATTCACTTACATTGATAAGCACGATTCGATCTCAATTTACTGAACATATTAAAATTAATGAGTAATATTGTAATTCCTATGTCTACAATTTAATGTAAGTATTACAGAATTATATAACCAAAAATGATAACTTTCATATTGATGAAATAATATAGATGTGTTTATGCCTTTATCTACTTATGTTACACTTAAACAATTACTGAAATATGTAAGTAATTAGTGGAGATATACAATTGGCAATAAGATAACACAGCCATACAATAAAACAGTTCTGTGCAGCGGACTAAATTATATGGATTTGGTGTATTTTTCGACGCTGAATCCAAAAAAAGATCTATCGTATCAGTTTTGTTTTTTAGTCAAAAACATCCCTTAAAATGGTGTAAAATCATAGAAATAATGTAATAACTCTTAATGAAGTGTGAAAAATGTAGATGTTTTGTAGTCGGGGGTAGAGAACATTGTATCTAGAACAGACGATGGAAAATAATTCATCACCTATAAAAAAATAAACTATCTATTTTATCATCTATTTTAAGATTCCACCCATGGAAATGGAGAAGTTACTGCAATCGGTCCAGATCGAAAATTGAGTACGTCTTAAACTACCAAGAACACAAAAAGTGGTTTTTAAAAATGTCTGTATTGATGTAAGAGAAAAAATTGTTAAAATTAAAAATTGATCAAATAAATATTTTCTGTCGTTAAATGTTCGCTTAAGGGAGGGCGCATATGCAAAAACCCCTACTCTTCTAAAGACAAGGCGTTCGTCAAAATTTCCAGGTTGCCGGTAGCTTTAACGCTTAAGTAATTCCATGTAATCATAATTAAAATGAATAGAGTAAAGAAAAATATTACATACTATTGCCGTTTATTGTTATTGTATTTATTGCGACTTTTACGAACTCGATTTGGAAATGTCCACCGAGTGATGTCATGCGCATATCTGAAACTCATAGCGATTATAACTCCTCTTTAGTCATAGTATCATGGGTTTCCTCTAGTTAAAGATATGAACAAAAAGTGGTTCGTTAATCGACCGTTTAACACCCTCCGCCGTGTTAAGGAAGCATTTTAAGAATAACATTTAGGTTAGCTTTTTGACTTTATCTATACACTCTTCAATTTATGGTGATAGATTTAGAAACATTTTGTATAACACAATTTCTGTAATGCAATTTTGAATGCATTTATAGACTATGCCATTATGACTAATTTCGGCCTTTTAAAACTTCAGGAGAAGGATTAAAAAAATAAAAGTTTTGTGAAAACGAGAGTCCCCAACGTGCAATGGTAACATCTTGTGCGATCACGTGGAAGACAAATAGTTAACTGGGAAACTCGCTTCAACTAATCCGTCTTGGAATCCGCCTCAACTTTTAATTCTAGGATAATAAGATAAGGAATTATCTAAAAGACCAATATAACCTTCAACTAGCAATTTATACGGCAATTGTAGGAAATTACAGTCTCATTATCACGAAACTTTCTAATTCGTTGGTAATTCTCTATAGTACATAGAAGATGAATTTAATTGTCTTCGATCAAACAATTTTTCTTTGTACAGTTATAGGAATACGCTGGGTTTTTAAAAATGTTTCTATAACAATCATTGTGAAAATAATACCTAAAAATAGATTTAAAAAATCCTTTAAACTCAAAATTAGAATTTTCCAGGAATATAGGCGGGTTACTCGTGAAAATCCAAAATTAATTAATTTGAAATTCCTTTGACAACCGTTTCGCCAATCAAATAGGCATAATCAGGAAATAATTAAGATGACTTTAATTAATGACAGTACTGGGTTTTTAAAATACAATACAGTTGACCTTGCCATCATAAAATTATCATTTAAGCAACATGTTGATTTTAATAAAGAAAAAACAAAAAACATATTTCTGAAAAGATAAGGTAAAGATTTTTCGACTTATACTAAACTTGCAATATTCATATAAAACTACTTTCTTGTCACATTTTATGTATTGTACTATTGTATTTCACAGAGACTCATCTTCTCTATCAAAACACTGATTTGATATAATCTAGAATGTTGTAATAATAGGTTTTATTTGCTATTTCTATAAAGGCATTAATTAACGTTGCATTTTTTCTAAATACAGAAAAGACTAAAATATCAAAGCACATTTACAGCCAGTTTCACAATCGTTGGTTATCTTTTTGGTTGACTAATCAGAACTTGAAAGTTATAATTATTAGTAAACCCAACTTTACCAGACATTCTTACCTTTATAGTAATAAATCATTGGTCAAATCCAAACTATTAATTAACCAATAATAACTGTAAAGCTGGCTGTTAATATTACAGATTTTTATGATAAACTATTGGTGAAATCCTAACCATTAGTTAACCAATGATTGCGGAACTGGTTGTAAGTCAGCTATGATATAAGTTAAGCTTTTGCTTAACATAATGCTAATTGGTGCGTTTATAAATGTTATAATAATTTTGATAATAATAAAATTAATTCGTCGTAAGGCGACATCAAAAATACAGTTTAAGGATAACATTCAAACTAACAGCTGATTCATCGAATTAGGATAAACATATTCATGGCCCATAAAACGGAGAAAGATACTTAGGCCCAAAAAGCAATTTGCGTTGATCAAATATCAAATAAACATGAGCCATGCATTCAACTTTGCAGTATTTACAGAGGCGCCAGAAATGAGCAGAAATGAAAATGCGTACGTTCAACACATTATTTCCACGTAAATTTCTTTACTGTTCAACTGTGAATAAATAATCAAATTTACTTTGTCGTGAACGTTTTTATATATCCTCTGCATGTGTAAATATAGAGTATATTTTATTGTTCTTCCTACGTATACAGAATTAAATTATAAGGGTAAAAGTCTGGAATGCTTGAAAATCATTAAATTATATATACACATGGCACACGGTTTGCGAGAAAATCAAAATAAGACCATAAAATCATAACACAGTTATAGAAAGAAGTTTCTATTACTTAATAGCTATTTTCTTGAAAAACTGTTTGTCACAAAAAATCATCATTTTTGTACAATGAGTAAAAAGATCGGATGTACATTTTTATTAAGTGAAGTGAATGCTGGACACTTCTACTGGGAAAAAAAATTGTTGAGCGGGGAGGGCAGAAATCCGAAAAATTATTTCTTGATCCCAACATTTTTTGATGACCGGGGAGGAAAAATTTTTTTGATCACAAAATTTTTTTTCAAGCAAAACCTAATGCTGTAACTTCACTATAATCTGAATGCACATACAAAGTTAACGATATACAGAAATAAACCAAAACAACATTCTTCATAGACAAAAAAAACTTAACTAAAAAAAGGATCTTGTCTTGCATGTAAACTAAATAATAAATTAAGACTAGGACAGTCCTTTGATCTAACCGACTGGGCAATCGGCATTACAGCAATCGAGTACGATGTAATAATACAACGCGGCCCATATTAAAGAATAACTAAACAGGATAGTACTCAGAAAAAAATGCATGAATGTGTTAACTAAGATTTTTTTTTTTAAATCACCTTATTTACTTTAATGTCCTGGTGGAGTTTAGCCGATGGCTATTCTACCACTCAATCAGGACGGACACATAGACAACACCCATTCCCTGCGACATGGCCACCTGCCGCAGCTGTACATCCACAAAATAGAAGATATGTAACTGGTTCTGGATTATTTGGAGGCATGTCCACAGAGTCCCTCATTCTTCAATCTAATCAACACTTGTGACGTACACATCTGTGCAATAAAATCCCGTGCACCTGAAAAATCAAGCAATCCAATTTTTACTAATATTAAGTGATGTGAATCAGTCTTTTTGGAATTTATATTTTTTATTATTATACAGGTTATAAAAAAGTGACATTGATTGTGAAATGTCATAAGTAAGGTATTTGAATAATGTTAATCCAGAAGAAAAACATACGTATTTTTGTTTTTTTTTTTTACCTTTTTACACCATTCGATGGGAATGATTTCGGTTTATAACAAGTGTAAAAATTGACGTTGAAAAATTCACAGATACGACTGCGCATAACTGCGATTATATTTATTGTGTAAATAATGTAACCTAATATTTTGTACATATGTCCGTCATTACAAGACTCAAAAACTCATTCATCAGTAAACACTCCAACGGGCGATAGACACAATTTAAACAAAACATAATGCGGGCTTACTTCTCTTAATATGGTCTTCTTGGCACTTGTACAGTTTTTTATTTCTGATTTTCCTATCCTTCGGCTAGTTGTTGACCTCGATGCTGGAAAATTTGTCATGGACATAGCGTCTCCTGCTATTTGAAACGGATGTCTGATTTTCCCTCAAATAGCCCAGGAGTGCTTTATCTTGAACGAAATTTGAACTTCTCGATTGGCCTGAACCGTCTTTTCTCTTTACACTACGTTCCTCCTCCCACTTTTCTTCACACTCATAACAGTACTTTTATTCAAGGGATAAGTGTTCTCTTTAGAGATAATTAAATTTTTTTCATGTTCAGTTAATTTCGGCATTACGAAAATATTACACTGACACTGACAAATAAATAAAGAATGATTTAATATACGGGATTTTATTGCACAGAAGTTTCGGCGGGCGCCACCTATACTGGCCAATGGCCATACTGGACAAAAAGTCCCCCAGTGTCCTCTTAATAATCTTACACAGATTATTCCTGAACGTTTTGTGACAGGGTTTGCCTAGCTAACAACTGGGTGTGGTCAAAACCATTCTGCTATATCTGCTGCTGTTTAAACCACTCCAACAACAGTCCGCTTGGCGTTTGAGTGTATGGTTAACAGGAAACTGTGGACTGAATCGGCGACCACCATTGCAGGTGTTCGTAACATACAGGGCGCTCTCAGATTCCTTGTTACCCCTGCATACCATCGTGTCCTTTCACCCAACGGAGATGAATACTGTTATTTTGTGCCAGCATATTTAAGGCTTTTATAATTTGCAGAACCAGCCCAGAGTTTGTGCTACAGTTGTTTAGGGCAAACACGGCCGCTCTATTTTCCTTGGATATGCGCACTGCTTTACCACTGACGTATGAAGTTTGCATTCGTGATTTCTATTACCGCTTGCAGAATCCCTACTAGTTCCGCCTGGAGTATAGTGGTATGTGTGTGGTATTGTCAAATGTAGATCTAGTTCTTCTGAATAAACCCCAGTTTCTGATCCACAGTTCATTTTTATACCATCGGTGTAGATTGACACCAAGATTTGTAGAGTATGAGGTTCCTTAATATACAGCTTTTAGGCGAGACGATGAGTGCGGAGATGAAACGTCAGACTATCCTTTTTCTTCGAACGTGCAGTAGTGGCGCAGTTATCTCACTCTAGACTGTCCGTACTGGCCCGAAATATGGGCTGAAATGTACTATGATCTGTAGGGTTACATTCTACAACTTATCCTGATTACCACCCTGCAGTGACTCAAAATGCGGAATAATTGCCCCCGACCTTAAAAGCGGGTAATTGTGAGCCCGTTCCAATTAAGAGTTCTTTGCTTAATTAACACTACACAAATTCTTACAATATTTTGAATCAGGCTCTGCATCTGGTGTGACTTCACACCACTTGCTCATTGGCTAATGGCATTTTTTGGTGGGGATCGTGAGTTATTAGGCCACCTCAGACTCTACCAATCTTGGATTGACACGTCCGGTCATATGTACCTAACCTCATTTTTATGAGCAACCCAGAGCAGCCAACATAACCTAATTAGGATCCCTCAAACTTGTAAATACCCAACCTCACCCCCGAGTCCCCTCGCGTCCCAAGGTCACTCCCCCTCTAGTTCCCTCCAAGTGAGCATTCCTCAAACTCCAAATACTAGCTAAATATATGACGTCATTTAGTTGCGTAGCAATATTCATTTGATGAAGTCTTTAATAAAAGAAACCTGAGATGGATAGGATTCGATCCTCCAACCTCTAGATTCATGGCACAGTAAACTCTAATCCCGATTTAACATATTTTATTATTCACTTTTACGTATTTACCTACATTTTTTCACAGCACCAGGCCACCTGGATAGTTAGGTTCAAGTCGCTTAATACTGGTTGTAATTCTCTTTTGAGATATTAATTAAAACGGCAAGATCATCAGCACAATAGTTAGGGGTATACTTAAAATCTGTAAAGTAACTGGTGCTTAGAGCAAGCCAATGAGGTGCTCCATAACTGTATAACTAGCGTCATTCAGTTTAAAAAAAATTTGCCTTAAGCTTGCATGACTATTCAGTTTTATACTTGAGCACGTTGTAAAGTGTATGCCAGACAGGAAGCGATAACAAAATCGCAAATTAAGATAAGAAGATTATCATTCATGTGTTCAACTAATCAAAATGTTATCAAAAGACATTAAGACATTGAATTCCAACTTGATATACTTTATTGAAATATAAAAGATATTTAAACAAACATTTAAATAATCACTTTATTATTGTTTTTAAAATTATGTGTCTTATTATTTCTCACGCTTTTAAATTTTTACTAGATTTTTCTTTCTTGTCTGTCTTTCGTTTTCTGTTGCTATTAACGATTTGTCTGTTTTATACCATCTTTGTAATTCTATGTTAAGAATCATATACTTTGTATTCCGCATTGCATTGTATTACTCTTCAGTTGTACACTTATCCTGTAACTGGGGTATACACCCGTTGTATATTCTAGATAATGAACAAATATAATCAAATATCGCCAATATTCTTGGCTATAGATGTCGGTCTCGGATGACTGGGGTCGGGCAGGACTATTGCCCTTTACCCCAATACATCGCTGTAGACCGGGGACCAGCCTCGTGCAGGGCGGCGAACTTACTTTACGTAGGCCCCACTCACAAATGTGAGAGGTGCAGACGATTTCGGCCCACCTCCCTGGGTCCTGGCTCGTTGGACCTTGCTGGCTAAGGCCTCTTTTGGCGCTCTTCTGTCTTGATTTTCTTTCTTCGCCAGCTTGTCCCCCCCGGGGGGTGTCATCTGTCAGTTGGGTGTTTTTGAGTTTTTGACAGGAGTGGCTGCCGGTATACAGAATGTCAGTTGACATCCTGTCATCCGGAAATCGGTAGGGTAAGGATGAGCTGTGTAGCTCGAGGAAGGGCAGACCTAACTGCTTTGGTAGCATTTTCGGTCTGCCCGGGATCAAATATCAATTATAATACCTGTTAATATACACACCCCGAATCATTCGTTATATTTTGACAAAGGAATATTCCTTATGAAAAATAAAAGCAACGAATCCGTGTCTATTAAACACCCTGTTTTCTCATAATACTGGATGTGTTCTGCTTACGAGTAGTTCCTATCTACATTTCGCGGAAATAACTTAAGATATCGCGGAGCTGAAGGTAGTATACCGTTTAAAAAACTTCCAGTATTTGACTTTTTATTATACTCTTCGCAAATACGAAAACGAAGAGTACCGTAAATATCGCTCGCAGACGAAAAAAATTCATATCATTGTGTTAGTGAACGAATTCTGAACAACTTTCAAAATGTCCGTCTGTCCGACCGTCCGTCCGTCCGTCCGTCCGTCCGTCCGTCCGTCCGTCACGTTTCTTGTAAGCACGATAACTTAACAAAGAAAAATCTGATTGTACTGAAATTTGGACAGTAAGTTAGTGTTAGCTAGAGGAAGAACCCCATTGTTTTTAAACAAAATCGATCAGTAAATAAAAATGTTATTAATGATTTAAATTTGAAAAAAAAATTTGATTTTTATGTTTTTGTAATTGAATAGAAATCTGGTAAATAATATTTCATTTCAATATCTAAAGATTTATATATTTTACAAATATGCATTTCATAATGTAATATACAACCGTGAAAATATGTTTTTAGTTCGTGTCTTATAAAATAAAAATTTACATTTTTTTACGTGTAAGGTGATGGTGTAGTTCTTATGCTTTTGACTCGAAATCCAAGGGTCCTGAGTTCGAAACCCAAATTGGGTTTGTTATAGTTTTTTTTTATTTTTATTTTATTTTACACTGAGTCTTTTACCAACTAAGTTCTTACTATAAAATTAAAAATGTCTAAAACATTATTTACAAAAAACTGCGAAGAGTGTCCTATAGAATGTGTAACAATTATATAAAAAGTTCAGTGAACAGGCGAAGAGTACATTTTTAGCTTGTTTTTGGTTACATTTGTCTACTTATAGTAGTAATATAAGTTCGTAAACTCCACGTATTTCTTATTTATTTTTTCATACTTATTCAAAAATTTTTAAACTTATCCATATTTCGAAGACTATTTTTTGGAAGATATTATTTAAATTACACAAGAATATAAATTCTCGGTATAGCAGAATACAACATGTGAGGTTGCTTTCAACGTGCTTTCGCTCTTCTGCATTAAAATGATTAAGCTAACAAATACAAATATTATTACCGCCCGATTGACCTTTTTTTTTTTTAGAACCATGTAAAATATCCTATCAGGGCTATTTATAAAACAAAACCAAAAATAAAACTTTCCTAATTATCGGTTTTATCCCGCCTCGCCGAAGACAAGGACTACTTCTTCGAAGATAAATATAAAAACTAGATAATCTGAAAGTTTATCTTATGCTTGCCAAAAGAGAAAAACGTATTGTAGTGACAGTAAAAAGTTTTTTGATATTTTTCTAATTGGCCTTCCATCTGTATTTTTACATCCAAAGAGAATCGTAATAGGAATAGTTTCAAACTTTTATAGTATGACAGTAAATCTAGGAAACTGAGTTAATTAAAAAACTACTTTCTCTTGCCGCGATGTGACATTCTGCAAAAGTGATGATTAACTGAAACTTCAGTTTCAGACAATTGATATCCGGCAAGCGGGCTAATTGTTTTATAGTGTGATTTTCGATATTTGGATTTGATAGTTAACGTCATGAGAGAGAATATCAATAGGAATTTGACAGCCCGGTTAATAGATCTATCACATTTTAAAATATAACTGTTAAATTTATATACGGCTGAAGTGTGTCAAATATTGCGTGGTGTGATTAATTTATTAATGGATGCCTCTGGAAGTGGTAAAATATATTTTTGGTGATTATATTAAGTACTACAAAATGGTTTTAAATTGGGCATTTCTTATATAGTATTTGAGTAATTATATGTATGAAAATGCTTTTTGATTCCTTCTACTCATTATATTTATAAAGTTAATCGCATCCAATTTATTCTGTTCTATTTCAATCGTTGTTTACAACGATGTGAATAAATATTCATATTTACATTATTTCATCGACTATTTTATGAGCAGTGAGACATGTCCATAAAGTGGAAGATGAATTGAGATCCTTTTTTATACATCATTTTACTACCTATTATATTAGTAAAGTTCACGCAATATTTTAAATTAGACAACAAAAATATGGCATAATGTAATCTATATTCAGATTTGTTTTTAGATAAAACAGATTCTCCCTAAAGGTCTACAGACGATCCAACCAACCAACCGAACCACGCGGTACACTTTGAAGTTTGCATGGCGAACTCGTAAAACTGCTGGACCCAACATTGTCGGTACGCTTTGAAGACGCTCGAATTCCAGTAGACCAGCTTACTTTTACCAGTTGTCATGGCAATTTTCAAAGTGTACCGAGAAGGTTGGTTGGTTGGTTGGTTCGATCGTCTGTAGACCTTTTAAGATGGTGCTTATAAATAAAGGACAAGATAAAATTAAAAATGAAATAGTCTAATAACATAAAGCCGGATAGAGGGACCTGCTTATTTATATTACAAAGTTGGGGAGCGTGATATAGGCCAGTCAACGAATGACCTAAAGGGTGGTAGAGTGCGTGAGCAGGGACCGAAGCGATTAATTTAGAAAGTTGTTCAGGGTGTTTAGGGAGTGAACATACTAAAAGTCCTGACGTCTAGGTGGTGAGCCGGCGGGGAGGGGGGACAATGAAAGTCCCACTTTTGTTTTTTTCCGGATGTAATGAGTCGAGACCCCGATGATGCTCGAGATGAGCCAGACATAGAAGAGTCGCCTCTAGATATTTCCGAGGTCGACCACGGCTAATAGCCGTTTTTGCTTTTTTTTTTATTTTTATATATTTTCTCAAAATTCTAAGTGGCGATTTTGACCTATATGCGGTCGAATCGAAAAATTAATTATCAAAATCCTATGTAGTAATTCTATCCTTGAACGGATGAATTAGCGATATTAAGTCTACCCCATGAGCAGACATGGAAAGACGGCGAACCCGACGCAAGAGCGCGATCCGGTAAGCCTAGCTTCTCAAGAGCGAGAGCCGCCAAGTTCGAGTAATGGACATAGGCATAAGTACGAGTCAGTACGAGTTTCGGAAGCTGTTTTTCTTATGCAAGAAGACAACTTCTATTTTAATCATTTTAAGTCAACAAAATTAACGTATACCCAAATGGAAACTACGAGATGAGTTTCAGAAGTCGTTCTTCGCTTAAGAAGACGCTTCAATTTTTTTTTTATACTTTTTTCACAAGCCGTGATGACCGCACGAGTATCGCAAGCCGATTTAATCTACCTTACGAAGTGGAAACTACGAGATGAGTTTCAGAAGTCGTTCTTCGCTCAAGAAGACGCTTCAATTTTTTTTTTTTATACTTTTTTTCACAAGTCGTGATGACCGCACGAGTATCGTAAGCCGATTTAATCTACCTTACGAAGTAGAAACTACGAGACGAGTTTCAGAAGCTGTTCTTCGCTCAAGAAGACGCTTCAATCTTTTTTTTTTATTTATACTTTTTTCACAAAGTAGTGATGACCGCACGGGTATCGTAAGCCGATTTAATCTACCTTACGAAGAACCAATTTCTAACCATTATAAGTTAACAAAATTCATGTTAGAAAAATATTTCATTAAAAACAACACATTGTGTTTGTTAGTCGACGCGTCCCAGTCGACGACTTGCTAAAAAGTCAATCTAGTTGCAGAACTGCATTTTCCATGTGCAGAAATGGAAAGATGATCCAGCCTGTCGCAAGGGCGCGGCGTGGTGAAGTCTGGAACTCAAAGGCGAGGACCATCCTAAGCTGCGGCATGGAGATATAGACAGCCTCTTCTAGAAAGGGCCGAAGTCAAGCAAGAGTGAGACAAGGGCGAAAAAGCGAGTGGACGCTAATCAAAATTGTGCTACGCTTCACTTCGTTCCGCCCTGTACGTCGACGCGAGTGTCACTTAAGTTGATAAAAATGTTGTATCAACTTAGCGTATTGTTCGGTTATTTATTTGTTACCATTTAAGTTAGATAGGCGAATAAGCCGTCTGCCCCAATTAAGGCATACAGGCATACAAGTGAATATGGAATTAAAGGCAATCGATGAGTAGAAAAGATTCAACCAAAGGAGGGGAGTGTTGTAGAACTCTCCAAAATCGTCCTAAGTTAAAGACAGAATCAAAATTCGACTTAGGCAAAAATTTCATTTAAAGACATTTTTAAGAGTCTGCAGAGGCGCAGATCAGTCCATAAAGACCGTTTTGGGTTCTATAAGGCGTTGGAAATGACCAGGTGAAAATTCGAAGGAACACCGAATTTTCACTTAGGAAAAATGTTTTTGGTTCAGAATATGAGAGCAGAAGTATATAATGACAAAGATTTATGAATAATATACTTTTTCAAAGGTACAACAAATTGGACTTTGAAAAATAATATTTTTGGAAGGGCGTCAAAATTTGGCTCAAGAATCGATTTATCGAAAGTACACAAAATGAAAGCTCATGAAATTCTCTGCAACTTTCATTTTATATACTTTTTTCGAATTCGCAACCGTTTTCGAGCTACACGCTCCGGAAAAGTGAAAATTTTTGAAAAACAGATTGTTACCTATGCAACTTTAATGAAAAACAACAAAATCAAAATTGTACTTAAGTCAGAAATCATCAAGGAAGCGGCAGTGATCTTTTACAATCCCTCCTCCACTCAAGGCGAGGTTGAAGAGGCTGGGAAGATTTGTACCAGTACCGCTTGTTCACGAGGTCAGTGGCAATATTAAGCCTGATATCAGCTCCCTCCCACTCCCACTGAGAGCGCAGCTAAACAGCATTTTCAGCGCACCTACCACCCAGTGCAGCAGTGGCTCGGAAATGAGCTGCTCCCTCAAGAGTGGGAGTGGAAACATGAAGGTGCCAATTACAAGCACCGGAGGTCCTACTTTATTTCATCATCTTTAAAATACAATTTTCTATTTTTCAGGTAAAAATTTTCACTTTTCTGGAGCGTGTAGCCCGAAAACAGTTGCGAATTCGAAAAAAATATATAAAATGAAAGTTATAGAGAATTTCATGAGCTCTGAAAATAACAAAAAATACAAGAGAGACATTGACAATATCTTGCGACAGGAAAATGAATATTTCACTGGCGCAAATAACCGTCGAAAACATTTAGAAGTATGTTATTACCAATTCTTATTAACTTATCGACCTACCAGTATCGATTGAGGAAGGGCATTTTCAGCTGGTGGTATTCTATGCACAAACAGGGTTGAAAAAAAAAACAGTTTTTTTTCATTTTAAATAAAAAACCAGTTTTTTTTTGTTTTGAACAGTTTTTTTGTTTAAAACAGGTTTTTTTTAACTTTTAAATGGTATGTTTAAAACAGGTTTCAAACGTTTAAAGCTATATTCAACTAAAATTAAATGGTGTCAGGCACACTATCTCTGCTTCTACTAGTTGATGTTAGATGGCGCTCTTAAACGGATTTTACAGCGCTCTGCAAATAAAATGCTCAGTTTAGCGCACGTGACCACTATATCGGAATTATTTATCGGAATGGACCATCATCAGCACTTTTCTTGCTTTTCCACAAACTCCAAAATAATACATTTATTTAAAACATCGCACTGTGTTTTAAACAGTTGTTTAAAACATAGTATTTTGTATTAAATATGTTTTAAACATTTGTTTGAAACACAGTGCGATGTTTTAAACACTTTGTTTTAAACATGCCAACCCTGTGCACAAATATCAGACGACTAACAGATCCAGCTTTGAAATACTAACCTTTTTAACGGGCTGTTTTTTTTTAAATTATTGCATTTTAGATTAGGTATTCAGTAACTGCCCTATTTGAGTTTATGTTTATAATTTTTGTTATTTAAGTTGATATTTTTGTTATTTACGGAATATTTATTTGTTTAATGTATTTTATATATATTTTTTCTTTTTGATAAAAAACCTTTTTTCTGAAATCGATCGGGAATGTCTACATTTTCGGCGCGATTTTAGAGCGAAAAATGCACATTTTCCAGTATTTTAGTCCGTTGCTAGGAAACTATCAGAAAACAGACCGGAAAAGATCCGTTGCCAAGTAACATTCCCGTACGGTTTTTTATATATATTTTAATATGTTAATATTTTTGATTTTTATACGTTTAAAATAGTATTTATTGTGATTTCAGAGTTTTTTTTTTTAAATGTTTATACTTTTGATTTTTATACGTTTAAAATAGTATTTATTGTGATTTCAGAAAAAATAGTATGTGTACTTCGGTGTGAAAGCACATTCCCAGACTTCGATGCATCGTCGTCCGGGAATGTATCGCTTTCACACCTATATACACAATATACTATAGTTTGTTCATTATATTAATTATACGTATATAAAAATGCTTTTTGTTAAATTTAGATAATTTTGTACATGGAAAAGAAACAATTTCCATCTTCGCCATCATTCTAAAAATTACCGGTAAATACCGGTTAACCGATTATTTACATTTTTATTTACCGATTTACCGGTTATTAAAATTTCCGGTAAACTGCAAACCACAACCCCGTTATTTTGGAACGACTTGGCCGATTTAAATTATTTTTTTTTTGAGATATAGTGCTCGCTTTCTTTGACTGTTTGGAAAATTATGTAATTCTCATATTTTCAAGGCCTACCAAGTTCTTCTAAATTTCGAGATCGACTATTAGGCAATTTCTTATTGGCAAATTGGATAGCGTATTCGATTCGCAGTTGTCTTCTATACAAAATTTTAGCTCGACACCTTATATAGGGTGTTTATTATTCAATAGCCAAATTTAAAATTTCTCACTTTTCGACTGGCCCTGTATAAAAGTCGGTTAGGTTTACTAAAAAAAAGGTAAAGTAGTCATTCGACTTAAGGAACATCACACACTAAATAAGAAAGGAAAAAGAAAAGTTCTTTAAATAAATAGTGCTTCTATACATGAAAATTTTTCAAAAAAATTAATTAGACTGCCTAGCTTTTCTTTTTTCTTCCTTATTTAGTGACGTCAACATCAAATACTAAATAAGGAAGAAAAAAGAAAAGCTAGGCCGTCTAATCTATTCGTTTGAAAAATTTTCATTAAGGCACCTACGTACTGCAACCGAATAATGTATAGAAGCACTATTTAAAGAATAACTCTTCTGTTTTCTTCCTCATTTAATGTGTGATGTTCCTGAAGTCGAATGACTGCTTTACCTTTTTAGTAAACCTAACCGACTTTTATACAGGGCCAGTAGAAAAGTGAGAGTTTTACATTTGGCTATCGAATAACAAACACCCTATGTGGGGTCTCGAGCTAAAATTTTGTTTAGAGGTATTTGAGACAACTGCGAATCGAATACGCTATTCAATTTGCCAATAAGAAATGAACTAATAGTCAATCTCAAAATTTCAACCCGTTTAAACGAGCTTAGTAGGCCTTGAAAATATGAAAATTTCAAAACAGTCAAATAAAGCTCATCGAGCACTATATCTCAAAAAAAAAGAAATTTTAAAATCGGCCAAGTCGTAAATAGCACAGACTGTATAATACACATTTAATAAACTATCGTTCAATTAAGTCTATACCATCCCCATCGCATGAAACAAGCCCGAGTAATACCTATACCAAAAATTAAAAATTCTACATATTTAAATAATTAATTTAATACCAATTAGTGTTTTGTCAACATTTTCAAAATTACCGAAAACTAATCTTTTCGAAATATCGTCTTCAAAATTCAAGTCTCGAGGCGGTAAAATTGGGGTTAAAGATAGTAAATAGGTCTTCAAAAACCTTACTTCTAAAACTTTGAATGAGGCTATTTTTACTAAATTAAAATGAAAACTATCCTAAGAATAGGTGAGGGTTTGGTAGTAAACAAAACAGCACAGCTTATAGAGAGAGCACTGTGGACTCATTTGTCTCTCAGACATGCAATTTTAAAATGTATGTTTCTTTTTTCAGTAATGGGTATGAAACGCCATTGACCATTTCCAAACTTATAAGAGCCACTCTCTAAAAGAGATATTGTAGCATTTTATACCCTTCCTAAAAATATCAGGTATAGTAGTGCATATAAAAAATTTCGGCGTCTTTGATCTGTACCGCACCATCAAACACGCCGGCATTTTTTATATGCAGAATAAATCTGAACTCAACTATATTATATTTATGAAATTCCAGGCAAAGGAATATTTTCATAAATATATATTAATATTACAGAGTATGTATTATAGAGAAATCTCAAAACATTTCCAGGAATTGTCTAAAAAAGTACCACTGCAATATACAATGAACGTTTGGTGGTCTGCCACCAAGTTTTTATTATAACGGAACCCAAATAAAATGAAACACGAACAATAAAATCAGTCCTTAAGAACAATGAGACGGGTCAGTTCAGGAATTCACTCCTGTCATCCCTTGACCGGAATTTCTCTCCACTATTTCCTACACAAGAAACAGGGAAACGTAGTGTTACAAAAGGAATACAGACCTTACCATTCATTAATTTTATAAATGTGGGGTAAGCAATAAAGTTGTTGTAGTTCCAGCACTGCGAGGCGTTCTCTTTTAGATCATAAAAAATATTTTATTAAAGTTGCAGACTGACGCTGCCGATTTGTATTTAAACGAGTAAGATTTTACCAGATAAACTTCATGTTTCGCTAATTCTAAGAAAACCATTACTTTATTATATATTTTTCTGAAATCGATTGGCAATGTCTACATTTTCGGCGCGATTTCAGATCGAAAAATGTACAATTCCAGTATTTTAGTCCGTTGCTAAGAAACTATCAGAAAACAGACCGGAAAAGATCCGTTGCCAAGCAACGATCAACAAAACCGTACGGGAATGTAACACTAGGCCGGGAATAGTATATTGTGTATTTAGGTGTGAAAGCAATACATTCCCGGACGATGATGCAAATTGTTGGCCGAGGCGCTAGCCGAGGCCAACAAGCATCGAAGTCCGGGAATGTGCTTTCACATCGAAGTACACATACTATTTTTTCTGAAATCACAATCAATATTACTATAAATTAAGGAATTTGTATTAATGCATAACATTTCTTCATTACAATCTAACTCTTTACTAATAAATGCAATTTTAATGTGAGTTGGTTTGTCTGCGTGTATTTATTTACTGTCTAAAATATACATAAAGAACCGTACGGGAATTTTACTTTCCCGGCCTAGACAGGAAGTAAAAAATATTTTGAGGTTTCTGGTTCCTGTACATGCACTAAATCACATTTTTTTTTTCATCCCCTTTAATAAGGGGGTGGGGGTGGTAATGGAGGTGGCTAATGCCAAAAACTTTTTTGAGACCTCAGCTTCTCTTGTATATACTAAATACCAATTTCATGGACTCTTACCTGCTTGATTTACCCATTTACCCCAAATTTACCCCCCAACCCTTCGACGGAACAAGATGAAAATATAATCTAGTTCTAGATCTCGTTAAAGTACATATGTGTACCAAATTTCAAGTCAATATCTTAAACGGTTCCAGAGTAAACGTGCGCACAAAGAAAAGTTACAGACAGACCGACAGACAGACAGAAATTTTTTTTCGCTCAAACTTAAAATCTCGACGTTTCATGACATTTTAAGCCTATTTGGACAATAAAAATTTTTAAAAATTTTTTTGTCGTTACTATACTTCCACTGGACGTGGAAGTAATTGGATTTATTAATAAGCAGTTAGATTGTAATGAAGAAATGTTATGCATTAATACAAATTCCTTAATTTATAATAATATTGATTGTGATTTCAGAAAAAATAGTATATGTACTTCGGTGTGAAAGCACATTCCCGGACTTCGATGTATTGCTTTCACACCTAAATACACAATATACTATTTTACGAACTGAAGAAAATTAAGCAGATTTACATCCTTGAAACTCTTTTTACCTTCTCAAATAATGGAGATAATTTTGTAAATGAAAAACAGAGAGCACCTTCACAAAATCAAAGAATCTAGACCCGTAACTCATGCTCGTAGAGAAACTTTCATATAATTGTGTTTGTTATTGAATTCTGAACAACTTTCAAAATGTCCATTTGTCCGTCCGTCTGGTCATCCGTTTGTCTATCCGCCACGTTTTTTACTCCAGAAAACTGTTGACCAGTAAATATGAAAGTTATTAAATATTTCAATAAAGATAATTTACTTGAATAGGTGCAATCTTCCTTCATAAGAATCTGGGAATACAAAAATATTGCATGATATACTTGCGAGCATTTCGTCATCCAAGTAGGTATCATCGGAAGATTGTTAGTATTTAAATTATAGTAATTTTACTTAAAAAATTACCTTGTTTTCAAAAAATTGCGATATAGACTGTTAAACAATTATATAAAAACGTTAATAAACCTACGATAAGTATAATGTTTACATCTAGTTTTAGGCATATTCTCAATTTTATTCCAGACGAAATACCTTTAAAAAGCATGTAAATTTAAACGCTTCGACTAGCCGATCCCATGATATAACATAAAGTACACATTTCACACGATTTTACAATTCAAATTGTTAAATCTGAATTTGAAATGATAATTCATTATTGTTTTCAGCAGGGCTGGAAGTAATTTATATATTTCGAGTATTTTAATAAGCAAACAATGAACAGTTTTGGCGAGATAAGATATTAAGATTTTCGGTATATTAAACTTAGGAATATTCTACCACGATGTTCTATTTATAGCATTAATTATTTTCACATCAGTTACCTCTCCAATGCTGCATAGCGTATAATTTTTGGCATTGAGGTGAGAAAGAAGTTTCCTTGTTATTTTTGGCGAAAAATAACAATTAAATCTATAACTTTACTTTTATAAAAATGTGATGTCATGCAGCGGCTTATTAGTTATTACACAAGTTGTCCAAAAGTTAAATTCGGAAGAGAGAAGATTTTTTTATTTATTGAGTTAGTAAAAAAAGTTATTAGGTATGCTTTTAGAGAGCATATATTAGTGTAATATTTTGTAAAATTCCTCTATTCATTTCCTTAAATATATAAGTAATAAAAACCAAACTGCAACCAACAGTTATTCTCCGGACTACTGTCCCGCCGAGCGGTGGATTACGAATTAAAAGCCTGGTCGCGTTAAGTGCAATAAATATATATTGTCACAAAATGCTAAAGTATCGATTGCAACAAACACCAGCCGAAAGACTTATTACTACTATTATTATTATTATTACTACTTTATTATTATTATTATTACTACTACTACTACTCGTGTCTTCCATTCCACACCTCTTGCAGACTGGAGTTTCGAGCTCTTGGCTCTCGTCATTGCAAGCCAGGCCCGGAATGACGAATGACTGGACTTCGTAGTATGTGCTTCCTCAGCTAAGGCTCTCCATCTTAGATGCTTGCCTTGGGTTAATTTTTGTTGGGTATAATGGTGCTCTAGGCTGGGCTGATGAAGTTTGGCTGATTGTTTTAAGTTAGTATTTGTTAGTATGTTTTTTGGTTATCTTAGTGTTTTAATATTTGTGGTTGTACACGTGGGGGTGTATGTTTGATGGCTCTTCTATGTTTGTTGTTTATTTTTTATTTTTTTTTAGTTGTTTTGATTGTGGTATGGCTCTTTTCTGTTTCGTGTTTTTAATTTTTTGCTTAAGGTGTTTGAAGTATTTTTTTGTGTTTTTTGTTATTTATTTTGATTTTTGATTTTTTTTTTGTTTATTTTACTTCCACATCCAGTGGAAGTATAGTAACGACAAAAAAATTTTTAAAAATTTTTGTTATCCAAATAGGCTTAGAATGTCATGAAACGTCGAGATTTCAAGTTTGAGCGAAAAAAAATTTCTGTCTGTCGGTGTGTCTGTCGGTCTGTCGGTCTGTAACTTTTTTTGTGTGCACGTTTACTCTGGAACCGTTTGAGGTATTGACTTGAAATTTGGTACACAAATGTACTTTAACGTCGAAGGGTTGGGGGGTAAATTGGGGTAAATTTGGGGTAAATACCTAAATCAAGCAGGTAAGAGTTCATAAAATTGATATTTAGTATAGACAAGAGAAGCTAAGGTCTCAAAAAAAATTTTGGCATTAGCCACCCCCATTACCACCCCCACCCCATTATTAAAGGGCATGAAAAAAAAATGTGATTTAGTGTGTGTACAAGAACCAGAAACCTCAAAATATTTTTTTACTTTATCCATCTAGCGGTTGATGTCAATTGCAATCAAAGTAGCAGTAGCCTTGACATGTGCATAGTTAGTAGGTGGTTTTAGAGAGCAGAATATTTACTAGTGTCCTCTATACATTTCCTTAAATATATAAGAAATAAAATATGGAGCCTACCACTTTTATTTCGTGTCGTGGTTGTATATATCCCGACATGTACCAAGAGAGATATCGAGGGTCTCGTTCCAGTCGTTTCGGATTTACCTTGCAATGACGAGCGCCAACAGTTGCGTTTGCAATCAGTGAGTGGTGAGGAATGGCTGGTACGAGAGCTCCTTTGAGTAGGAATGAGTCTTTCGGCTGGTGTTTGTTGCAATCTAAACTTTAGCGTTTTGTGGCAATACATAGTTATTGCACTTAATGCGGCTAGGGTTGTAATTCGTAATCTAACGCTCGGAGGGCATTAATTCGGAGAATAGTTGTTGGATGCAGTCTGGTTCTTATTCCTTACTTATACATTCGACAAAATATTACACTAGTAAAAAAAAAGTACTATTTTCATTTAAAAATTTGCAGATTTCAAGTCATTCAGAAGTAATAGCCAATAAGGTGACTTATATGCATTGGAAGTTTAAAAGTTGGGGAAAATACTATCTGTATTACCGCAACAATTAACGCCATGGTGATACATCCTGCGTATACAGGTTGATTCATAAGCAATGGTACAACAGTTAACTGTGGATAGTAGGAGTTAAAATATTAGGATTTAGACAACAGTCCCGTCGAGAAGCCCGGGCCCGGGCTTGTTTGGGGGGGCGGTTATTATAATTTAAAAAAAATGACTTCGGATTCCCCCCCCCACTCATCAAGTTTCAAATAATTTTCCCCCCC
Source organism: Rutpela maculata (assembly GCA_936432065.2). NCBI lineage: Eukaryota > Metazoa > Arthropoda > Insecta > Coleoptera > Cerambycidae > Rutpela > Rutpela maculata. The sequence goes on along the minus strand of OW386285.2, from coordinate 34,728,018 downwards.
GGGCCCGTATTATCTCTCCACGGCCCTATTAGCCAGTCATACCTTAATAAAATATCGTTGGGTAAAAAGATACAGTGTGCCAGGGTAAAGTTTAATTTTGTAATTTAAGGAGCTTTTAAAATTTTCTCGTGAAACTTTGTGGATGAGGGTTATTTCTACAGTTTAGTGTTGTGATATCATAAAACATCTTTAATACTGGTCTAGCACCTAGAGGGAGCTACGTACCCTATATTTAATGTATTTAAAAGGCAGTAACTTTTTCACCCGCAACTTTACAGCAAATTTCGCATGAAAATTGTATTCCACTGTAATTTTTTTTATAAAGAAGGTAGACTTGTTTCAAGTCTCCAAATGCAACAGTTTTTGAGAAAAGTGCAAGTCAAAAGTTTCATGTAAATTTATTATGCAATTTGAAAAATTATTTTGGTGACAAAATTTGACAATTTTAGTGTGTGTGTGTGTTTTCTATTATGTAGCTAACATCGAAATAAATAACATACTGAAAGGCACACCCAATGCTTTAGGTATAGGTAACCAGTGTAAAATGATTTTACGGAGAGAGAAACTCGCGTGCACCATTCTGTCCTTGTCTGTCTCATTGGTTGAAGGAAATATTAGATGATTTGTTCAGTTCGACTAGTAGGCGAAAAAAGGATGGAATAGTACACGCAAGTTTTTCGCTCTGCTTCACTTTCTCTAGCCGAGTGCGCCTTCCAGTATGTTATTTATTTCGATAGTAGCTAAAATTTTAATATCTACAGTTTAGTGTTGCACCATTACTTATGAATGACCCTGTATATACACATATGACTAAGATATCGCAATCTACTCTAGTTCTAGGAGGGACCACAGAATTATTAAGTCCAAGTTTCCCACGAGGTATTTATTAGTCTAAATAAAACTTTATTTCTCAACTGGCAATTGTTGACTGTATGGAATGAGACTTTACCATCTTCACAAACACGAAGAATTAATTAATAAAAAAGTTATATTTCATATCCAATAGGTTCCGCAAATAATATTATTTTCAATAAAGCTAATAAAAAGTTTTTAATTTATTTAGATATTATCAGGGTTTATATTCCCAATAAAGATTTAACTTTTGTTTTCGAAACTACTTAAATGAAATCTGATTTAATACAGTTTAAAGTTTTATAGAGTTTTATAGTCTACGACCTTTCATTTAGTGTTTGGTGGGAGATCGAGATTTTCTAAAGTGTGTATTTAAGTTGCTCAAGTTAATCTGATCTTATGAGACGTAAAAAGTCTTTCACTTTATTAAATAGTTCGGATATAAGATCTAAAAGAATTCCATCCATTAAAAAGTTGTTAATGTATTTTGTTTCTTTACTCAAAAATAGTTGAAGTAGTATACAAGAAAGGGTAGGAAACTGAAAAAATTCAGTAATAAAAATGGTTTCACAGAATATTCATTAGAAATTAAATTCAGTGTGGACCCTAAAGCACAAATTCAGTTTCGCTGGACAAGGCTTAGTTGCATTGTCAGACCCGACTGAAAAAATATTTACAGTTTTACATTTCCTCAGTAAAAAATACTTTGAGGATATAACGAATTGTTAAAAGTGCATAATCATTCTGATTGCGTGGAGATGGTCGTCACTATGATTGCCATTTGCATGTGATCCCAGTTCTTTACAAATTTCTTGTAGATAAGAAATTGCAAAAATCTGAATCGTTCGCATCAGTCTGTTATACTCTTCTGATCCAAAGCAACGTTGACACCTAGAAACTACAAGTTTGAAAAATTTGTAGCTTCGTATCTATCTAAGAGGCTTACTGTAATCCGATATTGACCATCTCATTAACAAGTTGCCTAACAGAGTGAACGGTAGACCCAGCCCTTACTGAATAGCTTTTTCTTTTCGTCCTATAATGTTGAAATTTCAGTTACGTTATAGAATTGGGTTTTTTATTCATACCAAAAGGCTATTCTGTATTTATGTGATAACTCGTTCTCATGAGAAAGTGGGTAGAGTTCTAAACTAAAATAGCATGTTCTCTAACTGTAGGAGCGCTCCCATCGCGACAAAAATCGGGGATCTCGCTTCTCTTGGTAAATCATGAGTCTGGAACTGGTCTGTTGTGACGTGTAAAAGACAGTATAACCTTACTTTTTGGCGCACAGTCATTTCTTTCATGACTTTTGGTATTTGTGTAGTATTTTATAGTTATTTTTAAACGTCAAGTTTTATGCTACTTTAAGTATATGAAATAAAGGGGAATGGATATTTCCGATGCGTATTTTAGTTTATTTGTATTATATATGTTTTATTTTTTAATATTACAGTACTATAGCCTAGGAAACAGCGTGCAAATTCGATGACGAATGGTTACTAGGAAATAGCGTGCAAATTCGACGACATCTGCCAGTCGGTAATCGAAGAGACCATATAAGTACAAAATTTTTTTCTCTCTGGAACTTTTTGGTATGGTGGGGGGATAGGGAGCGGGGGCATTTATTTTTTAACCGAATGATTATCGATATCTGTCCGCATAGGGAGTTAGTATATGTACTTCACATACCCTAATTACGTTGGCAGACGAAACTTCCGGTCGGCGCGCGCGTTAACCGGCAATAGAAATTAATTTTTTTTTTCTATGTGAGGTTAATGCGCGCGCCGATCGGAAGTTTCGTCTGCCAGCGTAATTGGGGTATGTGAAGTACATGTACCAACTATCTATGCGGACAGATATCGATAATCATTCGATTAAAAAATAAATGCGCCCCCTCCCCCCCCCCTCCCTATCCCCCCACCATACCAAAAAGTTCCAGAGAGAAAAAAATTTTGTACTTATATGGTCTCTTCGATTACCGACTGGCAGATGTCGTCGAATTTGCACGCTATTTCCTAGACTATTAGTATTTATATATTTTCTAGGAATTTAGGAAAGAATTTTTGAAATTTTAGGTACTTTTTTAGGAATTTTATTAATTATAAATACAAATTAAAAATGTATAAAAACTAAACTAAGCATTGCCATATAAACTAAATAATAAATATATAGGCAGAATAGTTTCTAATCTTAACTATAGAAAACATAATTTTTATTTTACTGTAAGTTTTACCGCATGATACCACTTGATTTTTTTAAAAAGTCGAATTAGGTATATTTATCCACAAAGTGGAATTGTGACATAGATTTTAATTCTAAACAACTTTTCTTAGTGACAGTTTTTCATATCATTAAAATCGAACGTAGTTTACTCTTATATAATTTTCAGATTTTTAAAATTTTCTGAACATCCTGTACATGACATGTTAACTTACTTCATGGCAGTCATATTTCTAGCAAAAGCAAAACTTTTATAAGAATAAACTTTGCACGTAAAATGAAAAATAAAAAAGTTTATTCTCTAACTGTGGATATACTGTATAGTGTATACTTTTGCAAAATAATATTACCATATGGTAGTTTTTCTCGTAAATGCAGGACCATTTCCTCATAGCACCTTCTGAATTCCTCTCTGATTATGAGTACATCTTTATTTTTCATCCTAAGCAAATGCTTTGTTGTTGCTTCTCCTACTTCAATCTTCAGTATATTTTACTTCCACATCCAGTGGAAGTATAGTAACGAAAAAAAAATTTTAAAAAATTTTTATTGTTCAAATAGGCTTAAAATGTCATGAAACGTCGAGATTATAAGTTTGAGCGAAAAAAAAAATTTCTGTCTGTCTGTCGGTCTGTCGGTCTGTCTGTCTGTAACTTTTTTTTGTGCGCACGTTTACTCTGGAACCGTTTAAGATATTGACTTGAAATTTGGTACACGTATGTACTTTAACGAGATCTGGAACTAGATTATATTTTGATGTTGTTCCGACGAAGGGTTGGGGGGTAAATTGGGGTAAATTTGGGGTAAATTGGTAAATCAAGCAGGTAAGAGTCGATAAAATTGGTATTTAGTATATACAAGAGAAGCTAGGGTCTCAAAAAAATTTTTGGCATTAGCCACCCCCATGACCACCCCCACCCCCTTATTAAAGGGGGTGAAAAAAAATTGTGATTTAGTGTATGTACAAGAACCAGAAATCTCAAAATATTTTTTTACTTCATCCACCCCCACTACCACCCCCCTATCACCACCCCCACCCCACTACCGATGTGGGGTATCGTTTTATGGTTTTTTGGGGTAGAGGATTTCAAATATTATAGTATTAAAGTTCCATAAACAATTATTTCCACATGCAAACTTTTTTCGTTGTGAGTGACTTCGATAGAGAATCTGGATGTGGAAGTAGTGATTCCTTGGGCAGCGGTTTTTTTTATTATCGCCTTCGTTTAAGTTAATCAAAGACAACTGTTTTGCATCACGTTTCTTGACATTTTCAATAAGAATATCTGCTTTTAAAAATTTAGCCATTAATTTAAAAAATAGTAAACTGATATATGTATAAAGAACATGAATTAATTGAACGCCTCTTTGCAGTTCACTTAGAAAAAACTCAAGTGTTTCAGCAACACAGACTGCAAGAGACAATTTTGCCTAAAAAAATTAGGGTTAAGGTTTCGTTCAAAGTATACAGGATTTTTTCGCGACATACCATGTAAGTAGAGGTATGTATTGTATAGCTATCATTATCAATTGTATTCTTAAAGATCAAGATAGCAACACTTTTCGCCATTATCGTTGATATGGTAGACCACAAAAAAATACTTATCGGGAAATTTCTGTCACTAGATTTTGTGCTTTTAGACGCTAAATTTTAAAACCATACATTATAGAACCGGGATGTTTGTCCCCTAATGGTGAAAATGGAGTAGTTTAAATTGCTGTTAAAAATTGATCTTGTTTAAACGACTAAATCTTAGAAATTTTCTGAAATCGTCGAAATTTTAGGGATTATTTTAGGAATTTTAGAATAAATCGGTATTTTAGGGAGCCTTGGGAGCTCTGATATTGTAATTTATATTTTATACACGTTCATAGCATTATTATCTTATACTTACATGTTCGTAAATTTGTAAATAAATATTATCATTATATTGTTATATATATTATTATATTATTGCCAATGAGGTTTAAGGAACCTTCTGATTCATGAAGATGCTCAAGAAGAACGTCAACTTCTTCACATGAGCAATCCCTTCTTTGAATTAATTTGTAAATTGCCCACTTAGAAGTTGAGTTTGTTTTTCATCCGTTTAGTCAAATAAATTTTTTTTAGTACCATTCATCGAATTGGAGAAGATTATTGCTATCTTTATGCCTTGCTCACCACGAAGTATTTAATTACTTCCACGTCCAGTGGAAGTATAGTAACGACAAAAAAAATTTTAAAAATTTTTATTGTCCAAATAGGCTTAAAATGTCATGAAACGTCGAGATTTTAAGTTTGAGCGAAAAAAAATTTCTGTCTGTCGGTCTGTCTGTCTGTAACTTTTTTTGTGCGCACGTTTACTCTGGAACCGTTTGAGATATTGACTTGAAATTTGGTATACATATGTACCTTAATGAGATCTAGAACTAGATTATATTTTCATCTTGTTCCGTCGAAGGGTTGGGGGTAAATTGGGGTAAATTTGGAGTAAATGGGTAAATCAAGCAGGTAAGAGTCCATGAAATTGGTATTTAGTATATACAAGAGAAGCTGGGGTTTCAAAAAAATTTTTGGCATTAGCCACCCCCATTACCACCCCCACCTCCTTATTAAAGGGGATGAAAAAAAATGTGATTTAGTGCATGTACAGGAACCAGAAACCTCAAAATATTTTTTTACTTCATCCACCCCCCACTACCACCCCCCTATCACCACCCCCACCCCACCATGGGTTTTTGGGGTAGAGGATTTCAAATATTATATTATTAAAGTTCCATAAACAATTATTTTCACATACAAAGTTTTTTCGTTGTGAGTGGATAGAGAATCTGGATGTGGAAGTAGTGATTCCTTGGGCAGCGGTTTTTTTACAAAATAACACATCGCACACTAATTTTACAGTGTTGCAAGCACATCATAGAAAATGTGCCCCATTTTGACAGGATGTATTTCCCACCGTACACCGCATGCGGTTTTCGACTGTAGCATTGTGGTTCTCCTATTGGTTAAAATGCGGGAGCAAATGCTGCGGTACCTCTGGCAAGATCATATTACATCGCCGCATGGGCACTTGGCACTTATAGTTACAGAATAGTGTTTTTGCATACCTTGGCAGGGCACCTGATGTAACCTCTATCCTCTCATGACAAATGATCACTTTTCCTTAAATTACAGAATAGCCGTGCAGGTAGGTATGTAGGGTGTTCACAGATGAAGCTGGGAAGAGCAATACTTTTTTTCATTTATGAAAGAAACTGTATTTTGATAATAAATTCTACTTTAATTTGCACACATAATGCCTACTGATAAAGTCAAAAGGACCTCGTACCATTCTTAGGAAAATTGACTTTCAGTGGCATTGTCTTCATTTTTTATATGTTGTAAATTTTAACTTGCTGAGGAACAGAACAATAATCTCAAATGGCATAACCTCTAAAAATAAACAGTTTTTGAGAAACAGTTTATCAACACGAGACAATTTACACCATTTTAAATATACAAGGTTTTTTTACTCTTAAGTTATTAAACTAAGGGGAAAAGTGTTAGAGTCAAGGAATGTTTATTCAAGTCCAATAGGGCTTAGATTTTTTTTTAGAATTCTTTATCAACTTTAGGTTTCATAATCATATGGCATAATAACATATACACCACACCAGCTTGCATTCCAGTTTTCCCCACCCTCGAGTTGGCGAATATATAACTTACTATTTATTTACAAGCAGTGACTCTTGGACATATCAGTTGTATGATACATAGAAAGGAATTACTTTATTGTTCAAATAGGCTTAGAATGGCATGAAACGTCAAGATTTTAAGTTGGAGCAAAAAAAATTGTTGGTCTTGTAACTTTTTGGTGCCTACTCTGGAACTGTTTAAGATATTGATTTAAAATATGGCACACGTATGTATTTTAACGAGATTTGGAACTAGTAAATGGGGCTAAATCAAGCAAGTAGAATCCATGAAATTGGTATTTAGTAAATATAAGAGAAGCTAAGGTCTCAAAAAAAAATTGGCATTAGCCACCCTTATTACCGTCCCCATCCCATTATTAAAAGGGGTTAAAAAATATCGTGATTTAGTGTGTGTACAGGAACCAGAGAATAGTCATCAAAAATTTTCTTCACTTCATTCCCCCATCACCACCACACCACTACTATGTGGAATATAATTTTATGAATTTTTGCGGTACACAATTTCAAATATTATACTGTCTTTAATAGTATAATCACAGAAAAGGTAAACTATTCAGAAGCGAAAGCTAGCCGCGGCACCTTTGATATCGGAGGACTCATTTTCGTGACCTCGTAAGTGACAGTAGGAGCGGTTATTATCACACTGAGAGAAACACATTTTTAGACGGTCAACTTTAAAAGGCATCGAATACATTATACACTCAAAAAACTATCTAGTTTGATATTTAACTAGCAAACGCGTAATTAGTGATGACGTCACGTGACACCATTTATTGGACTAAATCAAGAGATTGAACCCAAACAACTATTTGGAAGTGTATAGACATTTATTATTATACAAATATTTATTATTATTTGGAGATTACAAGAAATAGCTAAGTACTTAATAAATGTTGTTTACATACAAATTTCACAAATTATTACTGTAATAAGAAAGAAAAATGCGAATTGTTAAAAAAGAAACTTAACCTCACTTAAAAGGTTTAAGAAAATCTCAAACAAACTAGTGAAAGAAAACTAAATTTCCTAATTTTTTCAGATACAATGGCAGAGAAACATGTTATTAGTTTTTTTAACAATACATGAGTATTTTAAGAACAATAGTACTCAACTTTAAAAGGGTGAAAATGCGTTCAAAAGTGGTCATGTCATCAATGTGGTTTACGATAGTGGCGTTCAGCCTCCCATTTTAAAAGGAAATGTATTGGCTAGTATTAAAAAGAAAAGTTATCCTGTTGAGGTTTGTTATATAAAAACAATTGTGATATCAAGTATTTAATAATCTAATATTTATTTTGTAGGTATTTCTAGATACAGATAAAATTATAGATGCCAAATGCTTATGTCCTAGAGGGCAAGTTATTGGTCATCATATGGCAGCTTTAATATTACATGGTCATTACAATATCAGTGTTACTGACACTTCCTGCTCATGGAATGTACGAAAGCACAGCGAATTGCAGGAAAATATCTGACATATATCCTTCACAAGCTACTTGTGATGTAAAAAGAAATGCGCCAGAGGAAGAAATAGCGAGGTTTAAAAAAAAAGTTGGGCACAAATAAAGTAGCATTTACATGGCTTTTACAAGCACCTCCTTCGGTAGAGACATTGATTAATGTACCTGATATAGAGGACATTTTATTTTCTTCTGAGTATATAAATGCTGAAAATAAGGAAACATATTTTCTTCAGAAAGTAGCAGTAAATATGGAAAAGAAATTTAATTAAACAATACACAGAAGGACAAGCCTCAAATGAAAACTGGTTGATCGCCCGCAAGTATCGTTTAACGGCCAGTAAATTTGGTAGTGTACTAGTAGTATTAGGTGCTTGCAGACAAATAAATTTCCCCCATCGTTATACAAAAACCTCATTAAAGGTTATATAGTTTAAATTCTGTAAAGGCAGTGCAATGGGGAAAGTATAATGAAGTTATAGCAATAGAAGATTTTAAACAAAAAACTACTTTTGATGTTTTACCTTCAGGCTTGTGGTTACACGAGTGCAGTTTTTTAGGAACCAGTCCTGATGGGATAGTCAATGATGATGCTATTATAGAAGTGCCCTTATTTTAGAAATTTGTCACTTTCTGATTGTTTACGAAGTGATACAAATTATATTGTTTATTATGAAAATGAAACGGCCATAGTTAATCTTAATTATTGTCATCAAAAACAGGGACTTCTTTATATGTGTCAAAAAGACAAATGTTATTTAACTATATGGACACGGGAAGAAACTGAAATATTTTTAATAGAAAAAGACGAACAGTGGGCTCCCAATATCGGCATTTTAAAAGTCTTTTTTATAAAAAAATTAGTGCCATATATAATGAGTATGAGATAGGTAAATATAGATGTAAAAATAACTATATTTTGTAAATATCAAGAGAGTTAGTCTGTATTTTTAAGTAGATATATCACACATCAGTAACTGTTGTATTATATACAATTAGTTTCATAATAAAATATAATATGATTACTATGTATTTCGCATATTAATAACATATTTTTTGTTTTGTCACCTAAGGTTACATTCTCAGCTGAATTTTATGTAATAAAAATAATTTAAAAAGTACTTTTCAGTATAATTATATGTCTAAAAACTTTGTCTTGATAGTGTTCAAAAGTTAACTAAACGAAGTTTTTGTAGCCATTAAAATGTTCGAGAAATTTTTATAGGCGCTACTAATAAACAACACACCACATATATTAGACCTCCAACTCCAAAGCCGCTGGAAGGGGGGTTACATATTTGAAAAATGCAGACATTTTATTACCTACTGACATTGTCGCCCAGAGTCAGGGCTGGGGATGAAACCCAAAACGCGGCAGACAGTCTGACCAGCGTGCTTTCCACAACACACGCCTTAGCCTGCTGTGTTACCTTGCTGATGAATTGAATGTATCGTTTTAGAGGTATTGATACATTCAACTTAATATCTGCATGGTTATATAATTCTAAAATTAATGGGAAATCAACAACTGTTTTATATGAAAGAAAAAGTAGATTATAAATAATTAAAACATTTTATTTCTATACACACAACACTTGATTGCAAATCTATATTCATAACTTGGACAGAAAAATAATATATTAGTCTGTTTCAAAATATTCTTCTACCTCTTTTATTAGTGGATACTGTAGATTAGTTAAAGCACCAACAACTTCTAAAAAAGGAGGAATATTTAATGTTACACCCGATGGCAAAATATCACTAATTAAAAAGCCTTTATCTGCTAGGAATAAATCACCCGCTTCCATCTGAGTCAAAATTTCACAGTTCTGAACAATTTCTTTACCAGAAGTGGAACCAGGATATAAATCACTTAAAGAAGTGATTACTCCATTTGGCGCAACACAAACGAGATATTTTAGAGTGTTACGGTGTTTATATGAGCTATATGTAAGTTTTTGTGTTTCCATTGATGATCTACTAACTGTTGTAAATATTTCTGTGCAGGCTAAAATTGCTCTGCAATTTGTGAATGTACTGAAACAATTCGGTAAGCATGTTTTTTTTTTTTTCTTGATGAAATTTCATTCATTAATTGTTTATACAATATCTGATGCAAGACTTGTAACCAAGTAAAAATTATATTTGTGACAGTTGCTTCTGATATTTTAAATCGAAAAGCTAGATTGGCATGTGGAAAATTCTGCCTCAATTTCATTAAAGTTAACAACAGCTGATCGGTCTTACATATATTCTCTACTTTCCATTTCAGGTAATAATCAATCTCTGTCTTTTATTAATTCATACAATGCCTCAAAAATTACAGCGTTTGGTAAGCCGGTATATAGTAAGATAAGTTTATCATTATCTTTAATATGAGCATATGACAGTCTATCCAAATTTTTTAACCGCTCACTTTTTTCTTTAATATCTTTTTTGCAAAAGATATATTTCAGCCTGAAGGGCTACTGGAGATAATAACAATGGATCACTTTCTTGCGTCGATTTGCTTTTAGAAGTAGACGAAGTTTCGTACACGTCTGTGAATGCCAAATGTGGTGAGCTTTGCACACCTGAAGTACTTGGCTGATCTGAAAATGTTTTCGATGTGTTCTTAATTTTTTCTTCTTCTAGGGTGATAAGTAATGTGGAGGAAGCTTCTTTTCTTCATTAAATATTAATAACGTTGGGCCATTTTCTTTCTTTCCATCTACGAAATGGCAACTACATACCACAGCACCTGTTCCAGGTTCTTCAACACGTCTAAAATTATAATTCACGTAACTAACAAAATCAAATCTAACAATTTAATTACTTGGCTACTTGGGAAAATGAGCAAAAGTTCCAGTACACATAAATAACTATATATTCTTTAGATTCCAAGATAAAAAGTGTCAAAATTAAGCATTCTTGGCAAATGTTATAACTATTAATAAAGTTCTTCTTGGAAGGAACTTAATAGCAATATTAAAATAAACTATATATATAGTACCTGCTATGTGATTTCAGTCCTTACTTCTTTCAGAGAAGGAACAACATTGGTATATTTGTCAGTAGCATATCTTGTTTTAAATTATGGGGAAAAATTGTTGGGACGGCTTGATCAAACAAACATTTAGGTACGTGTTTCACCTTTATGAATATATTTCTCTTCAAAATGTTTTTCACATAATTGGTAATTTTTATGCAGCTTATCCAGTAGATCATGCCTTAAACATGCTTTCAGCCAAATTGCAGCCCTGGAAAGACAAAATGCACCTATTAAATAATTATATTTATACTACTTAAACGTTCGCATGGTAGGCCAAGAAACCCCATCGCTTTTATAAAAATGTTCTTTTTAAATCACACTTTCGAGATTAACTAGAATTCGCAGTAGCAATTTATAGATAAATGTTGCATTCAATATTGCCTCTTTTCAAGTACTAACCTATATACATATTAAGAAAATTGTAGCGATGTTAGTTTTTTAATTACCATAGCGAAACACGAACATTTTCCTTGTTAATTAGTAAAGCTAATACTACTTTCTAGTTGTGATATAAATATATACGTACCTTTCAGGATCTTTTGGAAATACAAAAATGCTTGTTGGTTCACCTGTCCTGGAAGGACATGGACGATAAGCACACCCCTACCCCCTCCTCTAGGGCCCATTGAAAACACTAAAAATAAAACACAATAGCCCAGGGATAGATAAGTTTATACACACGAAACGTTCGCAAAAATGCACAATAACTATATTAACACGTTAGACTGATAATCTCAACACGTAAAGAAACAATAACAGAATAGTAAATTATCGAAAATTAAACGAAAAGATCACAAAAATCATAAAATACCGGATCGCAAGCGTAAACAATGTCAGATGGCTTGTGTTGACAGGTGACAGCTGACAGAAGGGGCGGTTATAACATGGCGGATATTCGGTCCTGCTGTAAAGCCTCTCTTTCGATTCTGTATAGCTTACCTTTTCTGTGGTATAATATTTGAAATCGTGTACCATCGTGTTCCATAAACAATTATTTCCACATAGTGGAGCGCAAATACAGTAGTGATTCCTTAGGTAGCGGTTTTTATTTAGTGTTAGAGAGATTTTTGACTTGTGTGATAGTTTTGTCTAACCTCAACAACTAGCGAATTTTTCAATAGATTTTTAGCTATTTCTTATGGTTGGAAAATATCTTGACATTCGGATACAGTTCATTAAAATCCATAAGGGTAGGTTGATTTGGTTTTTAGTACATGACTCATTTTTTGGTGTGCCTGTATATGTAATTAAAAATTACTGTTATAAATTTATTACCCACTCATTATCCAATTTTGTATGTGTTTACACATTACTGTTCATATTCAGAAACACTTATTAGGTTTGTGAGTAGTGTTAATTAATTTTTCTACCAACATCATGTACTACAGCAAAACCATTTATCACAGTTTTATGAATTTACAGGAAGTAACACTTTATGTAGTTCAAATGCGTTAGTTACGGAACAAAGCACTTTTATAGAGCTACTTTGACAAATAATATATTCATACATTAATGTAGTTAATTTGTTCTCGACGAACTCTGGAAATATCAAAGCTCTTATATTAACTAATGCATTCTCACTTAGGAGCCAATTAGAAATATTCGATTAAGTAAATGAAACATTTTAAGTCTTTCCAGATCACTTTACAATATTTTGAACAGAATTGAATTAGCTGACAGTGCCTAATGAATATAAAGTGGCTATCTTCGAAATATTACATAAACGTTTTGGTAACATAGGTGAAGTGGTAAATTAAATATGTTGAAGGGGAAGAGAAACACTCATAATAGCGTTAAGAATAAGCAAAGTATAATATGCTATGCATATCTAATGTCCGTGAAATGTTATACTTGTAATTCTATTAGAAACTCGAATGAAATATTATCCGTGAATATTTTACACTAAATAAATCTCCTATGCAAATTAATTTAATGCCTGCGTTTTGTTTCGAAAATAAGTAAGGACTATCAAAATTAACTTATTTGTGCAGGTGTATACTGCTATATTTTTCTCTATCCGGTTCAGTGGCTTGCGTGTTAGACTTGAGACAACTGGGTCGAATCCGGGGTTCGAATCCTGGCTAGGATATCGGATATGGATGTTTGGTGGCATTTTTCACGTGTTACCCAGACGGCAGCAATAGGTTGGACTGTGGTTGTGTGAGAGACAACACTGCTAATCGCTCTCCTCTCTTGAGTTCGAGTCTCAGTTGCGGTAAATGACAATGTCGCAGGAAATGGTTGCTGCGTTCTTGTCTATGTGTACATGTCCTAGTTGAAGAGTGGAATAACTATAGCTAAACTCCGCCGGGATGTTAATATAAATAAAGCCATTAAAAAAAATGGAATACAAATTTACATACAGGGGACAAATGGGAGGCTTAATCAATCAATCAATCAACAAGACTTTATTTATAATTAAAAGTACAGGTGCGCCTAGTCGGAACCTGACCCGGAGCCAACCTGGCAACCACGATGCGCAGCACCGTAGTGGGTGTAAGGTTGGGCGGAGCAGGTCCGGTTCGGCTAAGAACGGTAATTCAGGTGAGGAGTTGTAGCTCCTGTTCGCCGAGCGAATTTAAAAACAACAATGCCCTAAAACTATGCTGCCCATAAGAGCCTAAAACTAATTAATGTATATTTTAAAAATTGCTGTGCACGTACAAAAAACACTAAAGAAATTTTGGTTACTGTCACGGGAAAACAAAACACAACGAAAAAACCCGTTCGAAGTAATTCTCCACCCTGGTGGTCTTCCTGCCTCCAGGAAAGTAGAGGAAGTTAACAGTTGTGGGTTTTAAAAGTTCAAGAAGGTTATCGGTCGAGGGATGAATTTTGGAACAAAAGAGGACAAAAAGAACAAAAAAGATAAAACAATGAACAAGCAGAAAGGGAATAGAGAGGGGGTTAAGATTATAAAGTTGATAGGTGAGGATAAAGATAGAGTAAAGGTAGACTATAGTAGTGAAGAAGTTGGCTAAGGTGGAAGTTGCCTGAAAATAGGCAACGTCTGATATGGTAATGGGTGTTTAAAATTAAATAGAAGGAGGCTTAATAATAAGCCGTAGGACAGTAGCCAGTGTTAAAGATGTTTCTCTAAAGAATGCTCTCTACTATGGAATTAACTTAAAAATTGATCTCGGAATTAATTAAATATATTATAACAAGCGATTGTGGAAGCCGAAAAAAACAAAAAAATTGAAGATGACAGATACCGAAAAAATTGTATTTCATCTCCAAATAGAAAAGAAAATTTCTAGTACATGACGTAAATTACATTTTTAAAAAATCTCTCATCAGTAACATCAACAAACATCACAGATACAAACTTTTATTTTATAACTGAATGTAATGATACTTTTCTTATGGGTGATGTTTGTCTTCTTCGGTTTCTTTATGATCCAGACATTTGTTCTTATCCCCAAATCTAATAATTCAATATTTGAAAAAGTATTGCTGATTTAATTTTGAAACATAGTATATCTGCGTTTTGGGGTGGGTCGCACGGAATCCTTCATAGTTTTGACGCAGATGTCGGTTGTAACTGTTTTATTGAAGTTGAAGTGCTGTCTCTAGCAAATTGATAGCTTTTAACCACTGTTTCCCTCTTAACAAATTAGCCTCATTTCATAGGTCAAGTTATTTACATAATTTGTTATTTGTTGTTCTGTAACAAGCAACGAGAATATATATTTTCTCTTTTACAGTGTTGTTGCTTATTCAGTTACAACGTAGACAATAATTTTCACATTGACAATGGGGAATTTCTTCTTTTTAATAATTAAAAATAAATGGTAATAGGTGCACGTATTATATTCAGATTGCTGTTATCATGATAATGCATAATATAGTGGATAGTATGCTATGCATATCTAATGTCCGTGAAATGTTATACTTGTGATACTTATAGTGGAATCAAATAACACAGGCCCACAAGAAAAGTGATCTGTCCGGCGGACCAGACCAGTGTATCCTTTTGTATTTGGAAGTCAGAATTGTCAGATTTTCCTCGATTTTCATCCCTAACCTTAAAGATCAGCCACGAAAAACAGGTTTTTCGCTTTTCACACTCAAATGAGTAGTTAGAATTTTGTTTAGTATATTTACTTCATAACCTCATAATGCTATAACCTCATATGACTGTAACCCCATAACCCTGTTAGCCGGGGCGTGCAAGCTTGTATAGCCACAAAACTCTGAGTAAATAGAACTTTTACACATATGACTTCAAAGTCCCTATAAAGGGTTTAAAAACCCCATAACCTCTAAATCTGGTAACTTCACAGACTACTTCACAAACTCCATAACCCCGTAACCCGTAACCCGAGGTATACTTTTACGTCATATTCCGGGCCAAGCAGACTGAAACCACCAAATATGTACGACGTTGCTGAATAATGAATCTGTGAAAGCATACAAATCTAGTTGTATAAACGCCATACAGTAGGTATTAAATTACCTATATGCCTGGAAAAAATTTAGAAAAATCTAAAAATTCTTCTGGTTTTCGGTCCCATTATTTTTGTACAGCAGTAGGTTCTAGGTGATTAATTTTTTATGAACTATCAACATGCGGAATGCCTTACAAGAATATTTTGTCTGAAGAACGCATTCTTGGATGGAAAATTCAATTTACCTGCGTACTCAACTGTACCGCCCAAAAGTGACGGCATAATGGTTTCATATACCAGCACCGTACTGAATATAATTCATGCTGGGTCACTTGACCCCTTAAAAATTACGATGGGCTTGTAGTCTATTTTTTTAAACCCCGCCCCAAAAAGAGGAGTGTTATAAGTTTGACGCGTATGTTTATATGTCTGTCTGTCTGTGGCTTCATATCTCTTCAACGGGTGATCCGATTTTGATGCATTTTTTTTATTTGAAAGAGTATTTTGTCGAAAAGGTTTTTGCCATATTACATTTTGATGTTTGGTTGCCACCTTGATTACAAGCTTTTATTTAACTTGCCTTGTTCTTGTGGGTCAAATCTTGCAACTGAATTTTAAAATAGTTATCCCCAACCGATTGAACTGAAATTTTGCATACACGTTTAGTTTGGATGATAATGCATGGTTAGTTAAGTGACGTCATTCCAAATCCAATATGGCGGACTCCCAAAGATGGCGAACCAGTTATTTTTTATGCACCCAAATGAAAGGGTTTGCTGAGAAGAATTCGAAAATAAAATGACGTCACACTAAATTCAATATGGCGGACGTCCCAAGATGGCGGACAAAATTTTTTAGCTTTAACACTATAATTTGATCGTATAGTGTATTCGCTCATACGTTGCATTCTAAGAAATGGTGAAGGATTCGGTTTAAACTATAAATTTTATATCGGTTAGGAAGAAATTAACGCACCACCAAAAAATAACTAAAAGTTTGAAGTTAGTTAATTTTTAACCCCCGACCCAAAAAGACGCATATGTTTGTATGTTTGTTTGTCTGTCTGTCTGTGTCTTCATATCTCTTCAGCGGGTGATCCGATTTTGATGCACTTTTTTTATTTGAAAGAGTATTTTGTCGAGAAGGTTTCAGGCCATATTAGATTTTGATGTCTGGTCGCCATCTTGAATTCGCCATGTTGAACTTCTCTAGAAATTGTCTGATTAAAGTAAAATTGAAAATGTGCAGACAATTATGGTAGCCGAATATGATTTCGGCCTCATTTTGATTCGGTCATATGAAACTGGTACGATTAGATACATTAATAGAGGGTTTATAAAGATTTTCAATTTTTTAACCCCCGACCCAAAAAGAGAGAGATAAGTTTGACTCAATGTTTGTATGTTTGTCTGTCTGTCTGTCTGTCTGTCTGTGGCTTTATATTTTTATTAAAATTAAATATAACACATAAATATATTTATAATAGAACCGGTCTTGTAGACCGTGTGCGACAAGTAGAATACAAAATTGGACCGCGTCGGCTTAAAGGTTAAAAAATTCTGTGTGGGACTCGTGATATAATAATACGCTATGTTGTATGTATATGTTTAGTTTAAAAAGTATAAAATTAAATTAAATTACAAATTTAAAAAAAAACCGACTCAAAAATATCGACTAAATAATTAATATAAAAAAAAATAAATTAACACAACTTTAAAAATTATGAAATAATTTTGATTCCATATACGAACTCTTATGATTTATTTAAATCCAGCTTACATTTTCTTTATGTCCTCGAGATTTGCTTTCTTATACGCATGAATATGTCGGGGGCTGCTGTAAAGACGAACCACTAAATAGTTATATTCAAAACAGCAGCTCCCGATATATTCATGCGTATAAGAAAGCAATTTCGAGGACATAAAGAAAATGTAAGCTGGATTTAAATAAATCATAAGAGTTCGTATATGGAATCAAAATTATTTCATAATTTTTAAAGTTGTGTTAATTTATTTTTTTTTTATATTAGTTATTTAGTCGATATTTTTGTGTCGGGTTTTCATTTTAATTTGTAATTTAATTTTAATAGAAATACTTAGTTAATGCACTTAACGCGGCCAGGTTTGTAACTTGTAATCCAGCGCTCGGCGAATGGCATGTAAGGTTGAGATTTTAAGTTTGAACAAAAAAAATATGTCTGTAACTTTCTTTGTATCCACGTTTACTCTGGTACCGTTTAAGATTGACTTAAAATTTCGTATACGTACGTATTTTAATGAGATCTGGAACTAGATTATATACCGATGAAGGGTTGGGGGGTAAATTGTGGTAAATGTGGATAAGGATCTATAAAATTGATATTTAGTATATATAAGAGAAGCTAATGGCTCAAATTTCTTTGTTGGTATTAGCTACCTCCATCACCACCCTCATCCCATTTTTAAAAGAGGTGAAAAAATTAAACTGTTTTTTATTGTGTTTGTATAAGAACCAAAGGCCTCAACAATTTTTATTACTTCATCCACCACTACTACTACTACTACTACTACTACTACCACTACCCCCCTACCACCACCCCCACTCCCACTACCGATGTGGCATATCGTTTTATGAGTTTTTGGGCTCGACGATTTAAAATATTATAATATTAAAGGTCCATAAACAATTATTTTCACATAGTAGAGTGCAAATATAATATCAATTTTTTTTCGTTTTGAGAGACTTGGTTAGAAAATCTAAGTGTAGAAGTAGTGATTCCTTGAGCAGCGGTCCTTTCTTAGATTTTCCAATTGACGATATTTTTTTTAATTTTGCTTAATTTATAAATAAAGTATGATTTAGATCACCACTGATTATATTAATGTTACTACCTTACTACCCAGCCCCAAGATAAATCTGTTACTAGTAACAAATTAATAATACATAGTCATCAGAACAATGTGTTCTAATAGATTGTTAAAGCTATTTATTTGTAAGCAATTATTATTTTATATTTTAACATTTTTGTCAATTTTCACCATCTATTAAACGCAACTTCCCTCGTTTACATTTTTTAGTAATCCCTGAAAATTACTTTGAAAAAATTACATCCCCGTTTTCATTTCCGATGCATAGGGTTGAAATTTATATAAATTCAATTTGTCTGGGTAATTTAAAACTCGAGACCAATTTTTAGAATTTGCATATTTTAAAGCAAATTTCCAGTTTCATTCATGGAGGATCCTCATAACTTATTACAAGTGAACCATTTTTATGTTTTAATCCATTAACGCTCTATAAAGTTATTTATTTTGTTTTAATAAATTATCAACTTGGTTTAATCCAGTGTTTTTGCTATATGTCAAATAAACTAAGCAATTATTTTAAAACTACTTATTTCGTAATTTTTTTATTTAAAAAAATGATCAATACGTTGAATGCTGCTGGTAATTTTGGTGGGTTGAATTATTTTTAAATCTAAAATCAAAGTTGATTTTCTTGGTGAGTGTAAGTGATTAATTTTTTTAAGGATATATTTCGTAAACAAATGTATTTAATCCTTACAGGTCTTTAGGGCATAATTACATATCTGCCTTGACAGAAAAAATACAGAGCTAAGAAATTATTCATATTTGAGTATAAATTTTCATCTTCGATAGTTACACATTATTTTTTTTTGATGTTTGTCAAACAATATAAAATTATCTTTTACTTTAGATTATTCGCCTTTCTAATTGGTAATAGAAAGTACTTAATTTTCACACTCGAGCCGAGAACGATCACTTTGGTGAGTAAATAACTACTAGCTTATACCCACTGCTACGCTCGTGTTTCTCCCCTACCCTTTTCCCACCGTATTCCACATTATTCAACAATTCCCAGCAATATTCCATCACTCATTTCACTTTCACTTTTTTTCGATCTCCCCCTACTTTTTCATCAATTTTTCCCACATTTTAAGAACATTCTCTCACTATTCCACCATCTGCGCCCATCTTCCCGCTACTTTTCGCTATTGTCTTACTATCTTCCGTTAGCTTCCCACCACATGAACTAGCACGACTGATATTGAAAACAAAATTACAGAATCTGTGAAAGTCTTTACACAAAACTACCCTCTTTGCTTCGAAACCTTTGTACAGGGTATTTCGAAAAGATTGGGACAACGCTTAGCCGTAGATTCTTGACATCAAAACAAGTCGATTTAACTCAAAAAGTAGTGGTCTAACTATTTTCGTTTTCAAGATACAGGGTGACAAAGTAAAAAATTGTATTCCTAATTTGTCTCTATCTTGGAGACTATTATACGTAGTCGCAGACCTTTTGGGGTAGCTTTACCTCAAGGGACTACTACTTTAAAAGATAATAAAATAATCGCTTGAAAAAAAAAAATATTTTAAAAATTTGATTTATTGCTTAATTTTAATGCCGCATTTATTAAAAAATCGTACTCATCCAAAAGTTTACCGCCCCCCATGACAGAAAGCTAAATCCGCCCTTGACAGAGATAGTTTAGTGTTCTATCTTAAGTCAAAATGTCCGGACCCCCCCCCCCCCCCCGAAATTAATTGACATTTAAATAATTGACACACATGATATTTAAAATTATTATATTAATTTTATTTTCGGTTTTTGTTGAAAATTTTTTTGGTTAACTTCAAGTTTCTATTCCAGCCAGCCTTGTTGCAAATCATGGTGTGGTTTCTTGCAATTTTATTGCAGCCATATTGATAGGGCGAAGTCAACAACGTGCCTTTGCATACCTGCTGCATATGAATATGACGGATGTATTGTGATTGTATAAATCTAGTTCCTTTTTATAATGAAGCCTTCCAGAGATTCCTCAATAACATTTTTTTTTTCAAAAAAATAAACAGAACTGAACAAGATGAAGTAAAGAAAATTGTTTCTTTATAGTTTACCACAGGGCCATTCCTAGCACCCCGCTCATTAAACAACAATGCATTTCAATATGTGATATTATTACATTTGAAATAATTTCGGTTTTTAGCGGAACTATAAATATAGGTTTTTCATTCAAAACTCTGAGCTCCAATTCTCGAAACGAAATGGAGATATTTGAATTCTGTAAAATGGGGTTTATAGGTGAAGGAACTAGCATTTTTTCAAAGTGATAGAATTTCGTCTCATTCAACAAGCTGTGGGTCGTGACGCCTCGAAAATATAAATCTACTGAAGGGAAAGGACCCTGCACCATTAGCATTTGGAAAAATTTTGGTGGAATTTTCTTCAAACTTTGGGAATAGGTAGTTCAAGGCTTCCGAACAAAATATGCCATATGACAAAATTTATTTAATGCCTTCGTGACTGGAAGTTAAAAATCTTAGAAAAAATTAAAAATCATTTCGGTGGAATTTTCTTCAAACTTTGGCAATAGGTGGTTCGAGCAAAAAATGTCATGAAAAAATTGATTTAATGTCTACCCTGCAGAATTACAGGGACTGGAAGTTAAAAATCTTTGAAAAAATTTGAAAAATTAAAAATCATTTACGCATTAAATTAATTTATTCATATGACATTTTTTGTTCGGAAGCCCTTGAACTAGCTATTCCCAAAGTTTGAAGAAAATTCCACCGAAATGATTTTTCCAATGCTAGTGGTGCGGTGTCCATTGAAAGCATAAAAATATGCGGAAAAAATCAAAAAATCATATTAGGCATATTTTTATCGGAAAATTTTGTTAGTGATACCTGTCCAAAAACCTTGAGTCCAAAATTTAATCAAAATAAAAAAATATATAAATTTTGATTAAAATAATGTCCAAATCCGAAAATATCATTTTAATGGCTTTTTTTGTTTAGAAAACTGTACTATGACAATTTTGTTTGAAAGTAAACCCAAGCTGCCAGGTAGTTGTCAAGCAATTTACAGTTTTATTTTAAATAATCATTTTTAAAATTTTTAAAATTTAATCTTTTTCATTTTTTAATTTTGACAGAATTTTGGGCATAAGGTTTCTGGACAATTTTGAACAAGTTTCATTAACAAAATTTTCCGATAAAAAAATGTCTAATATAATTTTTTGATTTTTTCCACATACTTTGTTACCGCAGGTGGCTTTGCATTTGTAGGAGGCGAATGTTTTTCTGGTCATAAGTAGATCCTAATTTGTTCTATACTTAAGTAAATTTTGATTCAAATCGGAAAAAAAAATAAGCTTTTGGGGTGTTACCATTTCAAGACACTATATATCCCAACTGGATTACTCTACTCTATTCAAAATGTTCGACCCCCCCCCGAATAAAAATCTTAACGTTTGTGAGGAAACGGGGAAATTTCTATGTCGCGCAAGTCATAAAGAGCAGCAAATTTGGATTTAAATATCAATCAGTGTTTAAATCTCCCCCTCAGATTTGCAAAACTTTTGCTTCATTTTTTGGAATAAAAATAATGCTGAAAACCGAATATTTCACGTATATTTACGAAAAATGATTTGCGTATTTTCTATAGAGTAGCAAATTTCTATTTACGTAAGGAATATTGTTTCAAACATTCTTATCTATTTGCAAAATCACTATTTATTATTAATTTTGCAAGATTCTGTTTCATAGCATTAGCAAACCTATATAAAATAATATAAGATGTAATAATTTGTATTTAACATTTGCTAACCAATTTTTAAACTTTTGTAATTTTTGGAACAGGGACAAAGTGAACGATGCAAAGAGGCATTGAGACATGTAAAATTATGTTCTGTGCAACAGAAAATTTAGCAAGCAAGCAAGCAATTTAGCAGTTTGCTGGACATTAATTTTTGGAAAATGTATAGATTGCGCATTCCCAAATTTTCAGAAATTTTCAATATTTGTGCGATATACCACAGAAAACAATTTTCAAATTTTGTTGCTCTTTTGGAATTTTTTTTCTGCAAATTATTGTAAAATTACGTTTTTTGCAATTTTAACAATGT
This sequence comes from Rutpela maculata, assembly GCA_936432065.2. Classification (NCBI taxonomy): domain Eukaryota; kingdom Metazoa; phylum Arthropoda; class Insecta; order Coleoptera; family Cerambycidae; genus Rutpela; species Rutpela maculata. The sequence continues at coordinate 34,705,470 of OW386285.2, read as the reverse complement.
TCTGGACTTTGCAAACAGCAGCAAAAATTAGCTTTATTGTTTTTGTGTCTTACTCAATCATTTCTCAAAATGTAAAAACTTTTTTAATTATTAATAGATTTTCGACTTTCAATATCCTCAGTGGCTAGACTACTGCACCCGGTATATCTCTTTCTAAACGGCAATAAACATTTCATTTATAATTTGCATGTAAAGTAATAAAGAAAAAGCAATTAAACGCCATTGTAGACTGACACATTAGATAATTTGAAACCCTTTAGAGAGGAAACTAGACGAACAAATCCTATTAGTATAAATTGTAGACGTAGATGTCCCACAATGACATGTCGTATATCTCCAATGAATCGGACTGTTACGAGTTACTATTATATCAGTATAAATCTTAGATGAGACACATCAGCTGTAGTTGCTGTGTGTAGTTTATTCCCTAATATTTTGATTGATTTAGTGTTTATCGTCAATTATATTTCATGTAACAATAGCTAGTGGCATATTAAGCATATTTGATGACGACGCAGGAACGTTTAGGTGATATATTTCATTCTCCAGAGAGTACGTAACAACTAAGTTTATACAGAGAAATAGAAATAATCGATTTCCGCATACAAGATGTCACAGGACTTCATGTCAATAATTATCGAAAACAATAGTCTTCACGCGCAAAGGAACTGAAAATAAGATACTAACGCCAATTTTGACCCGGAAAAAACAAATTTTTCACTAAAAAATGCGTGAAGTACTTGGGGGTTAGACTGGACCAGGGATTGACTTTTAACATTCACTTAAACGAAACGGTATGGACAGTCTCTTCCATGTCCAGGAGTCTGCGTCCACTTCTGGTCAGGAATAGCAGACTCAGTAGACAAAGTACAATGTTGATATACACTGCTGTAATAACTACTCTAAGGAAACTGAAAGTTTTAAATAACAAATTCATGCAACTCATCATAAACTTCTCAAGAACCAACTCCTCTATACACGTTGTCATGGTATAACTCCACTGGAAGATTACATCCAGCAGATCGCTGGGTGATAGTCCGCAGACAAGCAACATAACCCAAATTAGATAGCATAATGCGCCATTCCAAATATAAAACACTCTGCCCTATTAGGCGCTGCCCATCTTCACACTCCCTTTAACCCTTTAATTATAACTTCTCTTCGCGCCATCATCTGTTACTGATAATTTTCAATCCTTTACCTTTCTCCTGTCTCTTCTTTTATTTTGTCCATTTTTGTTTATTATCTAAATTACTCTTCCCACACATTAACTTCTAGAAAAACAAAACTTTTTGAAACCAATATCTGCTGCACAGTAGATGTCCTGAAGCACCTAGATTTTTTTAAGTTTTAATTTCTTTTATTCCCCTTTTGGAAGTTTAAGTCATATTACCTTCCTTAATTTGCTCTTCAGCGAAAGAAGTTACTATTATCTATACATTTCGTTAAGTTGATCTGGCCCCTTCCTATCCAGCTTATCAATTGCCATGGCGCTGCGCACCATGGATATCAGACTGGCCCCGAGTCAGGTACATTGTATTTGCTTAAACAGAAATAAATATATTTTGTTGTGATTGATCTCAATAAGTTGGGGGCATGTAGATAGGTTCAAAATTGTACCAGTACAATTCAGACTTTAAACAAATTTTATTTAATAACGTGTATTACAATATTATAAGTAGTATGCATCAGTCTGTATCATTTGTTTGTTTAAAATTTCCAAATATATTTTTTTAATTTTCGCGCGTAAGAATTCGGGCACCCGTGGCATATGTCACATTTGCCATGCCCTTGCTACGGGCCTACCGGATCAAAAGATGAGTGCAAAGTATATTACCGTTATCGTCGAATTATAATATAATAATCATGTGTTGATTATCATGAAAGCAACTGCAGAAATAGTTAAAGATATGTTCAAAAATATGTTAGTTCCTAATAATATTCAAGATAGTGTGATTGTTATGAATAATGCGAGTTATCAAAGTAGAAAACTAAATAAAATTTTCCCCTCAAAAGATGAAAAATCGACGATAATGCAGTACAAGTCTAATCATATTTATTTTCATGAAGATTACAAAGGAAAATTGATGAAATAAAAAGTGACAATTCCGCAGAAAGTTTGGTACATTCAGTCTTAAGACTTCCACTATGCTATGGCATATTTAATCCTATAGAGCACATATGACATCAAATCGATGCGACAACATTTCAACTACTCTAAATGTATTGGAACTAATTGAAGTAATCGTATTTTCAATGTCGAAAAGTTGACGTTCCATTCTTCTTCTTATTTATAATGCTCTGGTACACATTCTGCTATCTCTGCATTATTCTAATTGGCCTCCTTATGCTGTATAGCATCAAGTCTAAAACATATTCATCCATCGTGGTTGTCTTCTGGCTTTCTCTGAATTGTCAGCCGTTTCATATTGTTTTCTTTTCGGTTGTTGTGGCCAAAAATGAGGAGATTCGGGAGAATATTATGCTGGAGAATCACTGTGGAGGACGTATTGCAATCTGTATTTATCGCCGCATCTCATGTTCGCAGCCACCTCTACCGATCACAAGGACTTCAAGATATACCATCTTGTTTACTACGTCACCTATCCTTATGTTAATATAAGTATGTAAGTTTCATTATTCCAAAATATTCTTTAATGATAATATTCTTTACATAATTAATTTTAATTGTAAATATTCGTTTAGAATGTTTCTTTGGAATATTACTTATTTAGAATGGGCCTGTTTAAACTACCCACTGAGTTCGTGGCCAGTGCTACTAGAAGACAGATAGCCTTGGTAACGGTCAACTTTTTAAGTACTCGTAAATTTCTATTAAAATCCGTTAAATTACATTATTTTATATCTTCATTACAAAAATTACCTATTTTGTTAGTTTTATCAGAAAAGATTTAACGCCAGCCCTGTCGGACCTCTTGTTGCTTACGACTTTTAACATTCTAGAGTCTCGCGGTAAATAACGGGTACAAGCACCAACATGGAGTTTTTTCTCCAACAAGCGGACAGGGTTATGACATAATGTAGACGCTTGGCCTAGAAGGTAGTGTGCGAGTAGGCATAATATAAAACCGAAAATTAGTGTGATATATTCACTTCAGAGGCAGCCTTCGGGCTCGCAAAGTCGTCAATAATGGCTGGAATTTGAGCCATTTATTAGTTTTGAGATTTAACTTCTTTGGTGAATTGTACCGAGTAGTTAAGAAGTTAATACCAAAATCAGTTCAGTATAGACATCCTGAATTAAAGTAGCATTTAATAAGTGTAATGCTAGCTACTTTAAGTGAGTAAATAAGAAAGTTAAATTTAAAGTGTTTCATATATAATGATGTAGTTATGCAGTTTGTTGACGTTACAGCTGGTACCAACCTATTTGAGTTTGTAACCATATAACAGTGCCTTCGTTGCTCTTGCTGCAGTTTCGTAAGTACAGAAACATTACATTTCTACCTTCTTTCTACCGGCAACTAGTAACAGTACCTGGCGAAGTTTTTATAACTTTCATTTTACATCGCGAAAGACGCATATACGGTGCGACTTTTTATGTTTAGTGCGGATCTTTCATTGTTTGTTTTGACAAACTACATCATTTTCGCGAGTGTACGTATCGTCTCTTAAAGACTGTTAAGAAGATTTCTTGTTTAATACCTGTGAATAATTTTCTGTGCAAAGCACATTATGTTTTTCTGTGTGTATCTTGTAGCTTAAAATGCTACTATGTATTTCATTTCTTATGTTATTACCTTTATTTACGTTCAGAGATTTGTTTATGATATAAAATATCAATATTTGTTTGTTAGCCAAATGTCATTTAATCTTCATTTAGTAATAACTACGTTGGCCAACTAATAATTTAGTTATCTATATTACTTCCACATCCAGTGGAAGTATAGTAACGACAAAAAAAATTTGAAAATTTTTATTGTTGAAATAGGCTTAGAAATGTCATGAAACGTCGAGATTTTAAGTTTGAGCGAAAAAAATTATGTCTGTCGGTCTGTCTGTCTGTCGGTCTGTCTGTCTATCGGTCTATCTGTCTGTAACTTTTTTTTGTGCGCACGTTTACTCTGGAACCGTTTGAGATATTGACTTGAAATTTGGTACACATACGTACTTTAACGAAATCTAGAACAAGATTATATTTTCATCTTGATTCGACGAAGGGTTGGGGGGTAAATTGGGGTAAATTTGGGGTAAATAGGTAAATCAAGCAGGTAAGAGTACTCTGGAACTGTTGAAGATATTGACTTGAAATTTGGTACACATATGTACTTTAACGGGATCTAGAACCAGATTATATTTTCATATTATCCCGTCGAAGGGTTGGGGGATAAATTGGGGGTAAACGGGTAAATCAAGCAGGTAAGGGTTTTTAAAATTGGCATTTAGTATATACAAGGGAAGCTAAGGTCTCAAAAAAAATTTTGGCATTAGCCACCCCCATTACCACCCCCACCTCATTATTTAAGAGGATGAAGAAAAATTGTGATTTAGTGTGTACAAGAATCAAAAACCTCAAAATATTTTTTTACTTCATCCACCCCCACTACCACCCCCACCCCACTACCGATGTGTGATATCGTTTTATTGGTTTTTGGGGTAGACGATTTCAAATATTATATTATTAAAGTTCCATACGCAATTATTTCCACAAACAAAATTTTTTCGTTGTGAGAGAATTGGATAGAAAATCTGGATGTGGAAGTAGTGATTAATTGGGCAGCGGTTTTTTTGAAGTATTTAGTGTAGTTTTTAAGTATTGTGGCCTTCTGCCAATAATTATGGATTTATCTTTGTAAATTACCGTATATATTTACTTTTTTTAGTATATGATAAATCTGTCTGTTTCTCTGTACCTCTTTTATTCTGCTTGATCTTTATAACCATAATCCAGGCACATGTTTTATTTACTCACGCCTGATTTGTCGATTGCTCTACCACTACCTTTTATATTTGCAATAAATATTGTTATTGTCAAATAGTTGATTTTTAATTTAAATATTTCCCTTGCAGAAAATAACGGCGTTATACCTTTTAATATATCTATGAATATACTATAACAAATAATATTCAAAAACTGCTAAGAAGTTTACTATGACCAGAGGATTCGATGGTATTAAAGATGATCAAAATGAAAAATTTTCATTTTCTGATAGACTTTTTCTTGTTTTGAACTAAGTAATACATTTCTGAAACGCTCTGTACTAAGAGAAGGTATTTAAATAATATTATGCAAACAGTTGGAAATGAAAGACAAACCTGAAAATGTAATAATGGCATTTAATAAGGTAAATTATGAACAAAGGCCAGAATATCATGAAATTAAATTGAGATCTCTTGAAGGGACTCAGTCACCACAAAGTAGTCAGAATGCGTTAGTTAATCCAGTTAGATCTGTGTCAGACTTTAACCCTTGTTCTAGCCTGTGTTAATTTTTATTTTAATGTGACTAATATTACAACAATGGGTTAAAACTAGTTGAACTTTATTAATAATCCACTGCAATTAGATAATAGATGTTCTCTGATGTAGTTTTCACAAAAATCAAAACACTTGAACACTACATTTAAATACTACCACTCAACGCACATTTCGTCAACAATGTTGGCCTCATCTGGAGATGATAAAGCATTTTTACTCAAAAAACATGAAAAAAGCCAGGATACGTTTTAAAATAACAGACCTTCAACTAAAAGACCCGTGTATTAAAAAAGTTTTTAGATAAAGTATAACTATAAATTATAGCTGTTTGAAAATTGACAAATTTTGGGAGCACAATGTGCTACTCTGACTTTCTTCTCATTTTTTCTAAAAATAGATGTGACAAAATATAATCTCTGCAGATACCATCTATAATTACTCTTCAAAAATCGCCCATGTAAAATGCGAGACCTATAACATTTAACAACAAAACTGTTGTTACTACAGTAAAGTTGAATTGATTATTTTCGGCGACAGCATTTCACTAGAAATTTTATTGTTGATTTTTATGTATTATGACCTACTGGTTACGAAAAAAATATTTGTACCCAAAAATTCCTGGTGCTTCAAAAGTTATATGCACTTTTTGGCGAGCTTTCACGGATTTTCGACTTATCTGCTTAATATATTGTAACGTGTTTCCACCCTTAGAAAACTACCCCTTGCAAAATCCGTGGGTTCCAAAAATTATAACAAGAGATGTCCACTAACACACTTTATTAAATATTTACTGGATACTTCACAATACTATTATTAATTTAAATACACTTTACTGACTAAAAATCACAATGTTTATTACTTTGTTTATCTTTGAACTCTTAACCACACTTTCTATACTTTCAGAACTTTCTGAACTACTCGCCGAGAATGCGATCGGTCTTTTATACCTAAAAATGACAGATCTCGATTGTTCTGTGATGACGCCACCATTCTCTCGATAATTCCAGATGTCACTTTGGAATCTTCTGGTAGGTTCTTTTTCGAGTAGGTGCAAATACACTACATTCATTCAGACATTCGATCTGTTGAAGTTTGCCTACTTTTTAGTAACATAACCTTAAATTTTAAGGGGGTGCAACATATTACACTGCCCCCTCCTTAAGCCTGAACGTCCCGGTCAGGCAATTCAGCCTCTTTCACATACTTCGCCAGTCTATCCAAGTGTACGATCTTCATCTTGGACTTTTTGTTTCGTTGAATACGATAGACGACATCATTAATTCGGGTAATAACAGTATAAGGTCCTTCCCAAGGAGGTTGAAGTTTCGGTGACTTCCCTTTCTTCCGCTGTGGGTTGTACAGCCAAACCAGATCTCCTGCCTTGAACCCTTCTGAACTACCCTTACGGTCGTAACGAGCCTTCAAGCGGTTACTAGTTCTGTTCATCTGCTCTCGATCATTCTTCGGCTGTTCTCGGCTTCCATTTCTGTAGTTGCTCATCGAAAATGGTTCTCCACGGGCAGCACAATTTTTACACTTGCGACACCAGGCCTCCACATCCTGGCGACTATTAACCCAATAGAACTGTTCCCGTGCTCTACTCAATGTCTTGTTTATGCCGAAGTGTCTGCTGGACGTTTCATTATGCGCTTCCTGGAGTACTTCTGGTACACGACACCTGGGAATCACTAGACGCATGGCAACCTGCTTCCCATCTGGGCTTTCCCATGCTCTCCTCAAAAGCCCATCTACGACCGTAAGTGAATCCCATTGTGACCATAAAGCCTTCAGCTCCACTTCTTTGTCGGAAACATCCTTCCATGCTGGACGCGTTCCCTCTTCTTTTGCTCGCAACATGGGTCCGATTTCTACATCGCGCAATTGCTCTCGCCTCAGAATTTTCTTTGACCAACTGTCTGGAAGATCAACCTTGACAGTGTTCACTTCAACCATGTTCGGCAATTTTCCCACCTGAGGGTAGCGCTTGCAATCTTCCTTGTCTGGTTTTCTGGATAATGCAGGAATTTTGACTGCCTGCGTTGTCAACAGCCTGGTTTTCTCGCATTGGTCGTTCACTTTTGACAAAATAAATTGTTCGTTCCCAATCCTTAAGACTCGCTTTCCTACGTCAACAATAAATCCATACTGTTCCATAATGTCCAGTCCCAAAATGAAGTCATCCGTGATGTCAGCCACGATGACCCTGTGGTCGAACCTTAACTGTCCAATCTGCAAACCCAGGTCTACTTCTCCATGAACCGTAGCCCTGTCCCCCGTAGCTGTCCGGACGATCACTTCTTCATTTTGCCTCTTGGTAATCTTTATGCCCGATATAAATCCTGGACGTACTATTGATGACGTAGTACCTGTGTCGATGGTAAACAAACATTTTCTTCCGTTCACATATCCTTGCAACGACAGACTGCTTGCAATTCTTCGAAGCTGGGAAATCTTAATTTCTCTGGGGGTATTGCATTCCTTAGCCAGCACAGCCCCCCTGGTGTAGTTTTCCTGCTTCTCTTCAACATTCACAGCATTTACTCGACTCTCCGAGTTCTGCTGTCGACAGTCCCGTTTCATATGTCCTACCTTGCCGCAGTTGAAACATTTAATACCTCCGCTCGGCTTTCCTCTATTTTGTTGTTTTTCTTGCTTTCCGAGGCCATCCAATTTATCGCATAATTTGGTGAATATTTTCTGCATCTCAGTCAGCAAGGGGTTCTGGTTCATTTCTGGTTGCGATTCTTCGAGAGTCACAGCTCGAATTCTCGACCTTGGAGTATCCCTGTAAGCGGCTTCTACTTCGAGTGAACGCACCAAAGCTTCGCTACTACTTTGGTGTCTTGTCAGCCTCAGAACTCGCCTGACCTCTTCGTCCCTTATGCCATCTAAAAAGGACACTACGGCTAATTGTTCCTGAAATTCTCTAGGTGCACTCGGATACGCCAGGTGTGCCAGTCTCTCTATCGCAGCTTCGAATTCCTGTAAACTCTCTCCAGCCTTTTGTGTTCGTGATTTTAGCTGGGCTTGGTATACTTGGGCGAGATGTTGGTCACCATATCTCAAGTCCAATGCAGCTTCCAAGACTTTGAAGTCCCTTTGTTTATCCACTGGGATAGTCTGAAGCAACTCTGAGGCCTGGCCCCTTAATGCCAGAACTAATGCCATGGCCTTTTCCTCGTTATCCCAGTTGTTCGCACACGCTGCTGCCTCAAACGGCCTCTTGTACGTTGTCCATGAGCTTTGGCCGTCAAAGGAGGGAGGTTTTAACCGGTGACCTGATGATACCACCTGCTGGCTTCCTCTATCTCTCAACTGTCGTTTAAGTCGCTCCACTTCTCCTTCGAACTCACTCATCTTTCCTTTGATCTGACTGACTTCGGTCTCAACTACATCTACTTTGTCTTCTACCTTATCTACTTTTTCTTCTACCTTGTTTATCTCTTCTTTAACTTCACATTTTAGTACTTCATTGGCAGAAATGATAGTGTCTTGTTGTATTTTCATTTGTTCATTCAGAATTTTCCTTAATTCTTCTTGGCGTCTTTCTTGTTCCTCTTTCTCCTCTTGACGTCGTCTTTCTTGCTCTTCTTTCTCCTCTTGCTGTCGTATCTTCAGGTCTTCCATAATTTTTTTTAATTCGTCCCTTTCTTCTTGACGCCGTTTTTCCTCCTCTTGGCGTCTTCTTTCTTGCTGTTCTTTTTCTTCCTGACGTTTTTTCTCCTGTTCTTCTTTGTCTTCCTGCCGTTGCTGCGCCATCATTTTTTGGAATTGTTCGAATAAGTCCTGTATTTGTTTATCGGATGCCATACTTCTTGTTGTTACGGGCATACGATGAAATTAAAATAAAATAAATTTAACTGTCACGTCAATATCGGTAATGGAACTTTCCAGACAAATCTCGAAATAGCACGAAAAAGTCTTTTTCAGTGTCTCTATCACTTCTCAGTTCAAAGGAATTAATTATCACACTAATGTCCTAATAAAATGTTCTTCAATGTCTCAAAAATGCACTTAACACTATTTTCCTGTTCGAAAATAACCCTCGAACAATGTCCAGTAAATTAGTCCTGTGTTAGCACTAACCCTCGAGAATCCTTCTCGAACACTCCAGCACAACTTCAGAGCTCCTCTTGTCATAAAATTCCGCTTCTGACACCAATTTGTCACGTGTTTCCACCCTTAGGAAACTACCCCTTGCAAAATCCGTGGGTTCCAAAAATTATAACAAGAGATGTCCACTAACACACTTTATTAAATATTTACTGGATACTTCACAATACTATTATTAATTTAAATACACTTTACTGACTAAAAATCACAATGTTTATTACTTTGTTTATCTTTGAACTCTTAACCACACTTTCTATACTTTCAGAACTTTCTGAACTACTCGCCGAGAATGCGATCGGTCTTTTATACCTAAAAATGACAGATCTCGATTGTTCTGTGATGACGCCACCATTCTCTCGATAATTCCAGATGTCACTTTGGAATCTTCTGGTAGGTTCTTTTTCGAGTAGGTGCAAATACACTACATTCATTCAGACATTCGATCTGTTGAAGTTTGCCTACTTTTTAGTAACATAACCTTAAATTTTAAGGGGGTGCAACATATTACAATATCTTTTACTAGTAATTGAATGGAAATTTTAAAATACTGGTTTACTTCATATAAAATTGTTAAAAAATATAGACCTGTGCGATATGTAAAAACTGCCGAATAAATCAAAATTGAATATCTTTTCGATAAAAAGGAGTAATATCCTCAAGGTTGGGAAAAATAAAACTCTCTATGGTCAAATATAATGCACCAACCCCAGACGAAAATGAAATATAGGTACTATAGACAGTTACGTATCACTTCAAAAGTTTAATACAAAATGAAACTTTCATTTAAAAAGGAAATTTATAGTATATTTCATTTTGATTCGATGAAAATTGGGTGAAAAAAAGAAGGGGGGGAAAGAAAATGCATTTTTTGAAAATTGTAAAAAATGCCCTTTTTTGAAAATAAAAAAAAACCGCTGCCCAAGGAATCACTACTTCCACATCCGGATTTTCTATCCAAGTCACACAACGAAAAAATTTTGTACCTGGAAATAATTGTTTATGGAACTTTAATAATATAATATTTGAAATCCTCTACCCCAAAAACCCATAGAACGATACCCCACATCGGTAGTGGGCTGGGGGTGGTGACAGGGGGTGGGAGTGGGGGGTGGATAAAGTAAAAAAATATTTTGAGGTTTCTGGTTCTTGTACACACACTAAATCACATTTTTTTTCATCCCCTTTAATAATGGGGTGAAGTGGTAATGGGGGTGGCTAATGCCAAAATTTATTTTGAGACCTTAGCTTCTCTTGTCTATACTAAATATCAATTTTATGAACTCTTACCTGCTTGATTTACCTATTTACTCCAAATTTACCCCAATTTACCCCACAACCCTTCGACGAAACAAGATGAAAATATAATCTAGTCTAGACCTCGTTAAAGTACATATGTGTACCAAATTTCAAGTCTATATCTCAAACGGTTCCAGAGTAAACGTGCGCACAAAAAAAGTTACAGACCGACAGACAGACCGACAGACAGAAATTTTTTTTCGCTCAAACTTGAAATCTTGACGTTTCATGACATTCTAAGCCTATTTGAACAATAAAAATTTTTAAAAATTTTTTTGTCGTTACTATACTTCCACTGGATGTGGAAGTAATTGAACTTTATCTCCAATAAGAATCTACAATAGAAAAGAAAAAAAAGTGACGCACAATGCCTCCTGGACACTTGACGAAGAATTAAAAAAATATTGTTTCGTCTGCCATCTTTGACAGTTCTATTTGACTTAAAGCGTCCGGGTTTGGTGCATTATACAGAGTATCCCACCGGGAACTGCATCAATCGATATAAGGAAAAGTTCGCACCAGAAAATGTTGATAATTTAGAAAATTACTAATGTCAGTATGGCCAATCCCAAGAAAAAAATTACAAGCATTTAGCACTTCCACTTATACCGGAAGTCGATACCAACTTGCTTCTTTTAAATGGAACACTCTATATATTCAAAGTTTTCGAAAAGAGCTAAAGCATACTCTATCTCTTAACCCAACCATTTCACATTTATTTGACATTTTATAAAAAAATTAACAGGTTATACCGGTTTGCAATAATCTTTACAACTTTTTTCTCTAAAGATCCTCATTTGTTTTTTAGCATGCAAAAAGACCATAAGGTGAGCTATGCTCTACAGTTTAAAGAAATTAAATAATAATATACCAAGTGTTCAGCTTTTTACGTTATATTCTGTCAACTTCAAACTGCGAAAACTTGTTTAAGTCAAACGAAACACCCTGTATTTTTTGCATTAAATTATGTAAAATTAAATTCCCCCTTTTTTCCCATGTAGATTTTGTAAGTGTTTAACTTACGACTTTTGAAATATTTGCGATTTAAAATTGAATTTTAAAATTGAAAATTGCAGTTCCCGGAGGGACACTGTATAGATGAGTTTTATTTTTTCCAACTTTAATGAAATTTCCTTCTTATCGAAAAGACATTCAATTTTTTTTCGGACATTTTTGTTGTTTTCTATTTTTTTTTACAAAATGACGGATTGACCTACATATCGGACAGATCTATATTTTTCAAGAATTTTATTTCAAAATAGCCAGTATTTTTAAAATTCCCATTCGATTACTAGTAAAAGATTTATTAAGCAGATAAGTAGAGAATCCGTGAAAACGTTAAAAAATGCATATAACTTTTGACGCATCAGGAATTTTTGGGCGCACATATTTTTCTCGTAATCAGGAAGTCATAATACATAAGAATCAACAATAAAATTTATAGTGAAATTTTGTGGGTGTAATAAATTGAATTAAAATAATTCGACTGTACTACTAGTTTGGTCTACGAAACTGAATTTTCAAGAAAATAATTTTAAAAGTCTCCATTATGAAAAAAATGTTTGTAATTTTTTTCATCATGTAGGAGCAGGAATAAATTATTCGAATGATAGCTGTTTAAACAAAAACATCATATCGGGTAATTTTCACTATTAATTTTTTAATAATTAAAAATTACAAGCACTGTTTACTTCAAAAGGTATTTTATCATTTTTATTTTAACTGTGTTTGCCAAAACTTATGCCAAGAGGCCTAATCTACGGCCTGTCTTCATAGTAACATAATAACTTTATTTTGAATAAGCTGTTGTATTTTGTGCTTTTTTTGGATGATCAGGGTTGAACCTCGTCGACTTCTTCCTCGACACAATTTCATTGCAACTTTTTCATCTTCAATATGCCGTCTCATTTTTACGTGCTTCTTCCATCATCGTACTGCCTTCATTGTCCATTTCGTTTACCTCTGCTACCGTTTTGGCATATCATGCTTGGTGCTTTGTGATAATCACAAGCTGTTCCCCATTTCGTCTTACAATAAACCAGAGCTGTGCCGAGTACCAAAAAAAAGTACTTGCAAAAATTCGAGTACGAGTACCCGATTCGTTTTACTTATGAGTACAATACTCGTAAGTCTTTTATTAATAAGAAAGTATAAGTACGAGTAATACTCGCAAAACCATCATAAATTCGAGTAACGAGTACGAGTACCCATAACCATTAAAATAAGTTAATATTTTCTCTTCATAGTCTTTAGATAGAACTTTTTAACTATATAGATAAGAACAGATAAAAAGACATTCAGTCAAGTTTAAAATAAAATAAAACCTTTTATTTAATAAAACAAATTTAACGAAATAACCAGTAGGCATTATGGTTCACAGAAAATAAAAACATTATTATTTATAACATAGGCATAGGACATCTCACTTTTTATTAGCAGAACTTCATAGAAGACCTCATTTTGAAAAAAAAGTCTCTTCAAACGTTGCTCCTTATTATCATTTTTGTAAATAATCGCTCATAAATAAATTGTGATATTGCTGCGAATGACTTAGTATTTCGTAGCAAATAATTCAATACTGAAAAACATCACCTATCTATTATATTATTTCTGGTGGCGAAAATAGAGGGGTATTTATGATTTATTTTAATAATAAAAAATGATCGCCGAATTGAAATTTTCCACACATTTTCAAAAAATATGAAATGGCATACAATGTTATCCATTGGCGCAACTAGAGAGTTTTTCTGGGGGTGGCCAGGCCCCTTGTGTTTGAAATGCAAAGTTCAGTGGCGGCTCGTGCATAAGATACTTAGGTGTTATGTAGATATATACGTGTACACGGGGCAGTTAGTGATACCGCCGTAGGCAAAAGCGCCGCAGGCGAAATTTTTTTGTCATTTCAAGGTCATTTAATGACCTTGAACTTGACAAAAAAAGTCATCGTGCTCTGGCAACTCTGGCCAAAAGGCAAGCCGGCCGCCTTTGGTGTATATAGTAACATTTTGAAATTAATGTTACATTGAACTTTCAGTGCTCAGAGCCATCCCCCTGGAATTAAAACAATTTAAACATATTTATTAATAACTATGGTCAGAATTTTTCGTAGTTCTGCATCTCTGCAGCACTTATGAAGAAACCGCCTCTGAATTACCATTATACCTAGATGGGAATTCCTATTTTAGCTATTTCATCGACACGGCCATACGCATATGCATAAAACTACTTTTTACTTTCAGTCAAATTATAAAATGAAAAAACTATACAAATATGTAAATATTATTGGTTTCGAATGGTTTTATCGTGATATTGACACCATAAGACGCTTAAAAGTAAGAGATTTATTAATTTAATAATTTTTATTCTTTCCTCTGGAGTGGGCCGTGGCTAGTTTGGGGTGGGCCCGGCCCACCCTGCCCCCCCTCTAGTTGCGCCAATGATGTTATCCCGAAAGTAAATAAAATAAAATAAAATAATAAATAAGACAATGTAAAATCATGATTTGGCTTCTAATCAGTATTGTCGCTTTTTCTTGAAAACGATGCGTCCTATCGATTTCTGGCAAAAAGGCATTTTCTAAATAAAATTAAATGCTGTTTAATATTTTTTGAAAATATTTGCAAAATTTTAATTCGGCGATAATTGTTTCACAAGTTTCATGAATAGTAAATATCTCTCCATCTTTGTATCTTCCCAATTGGTAATAATAGGCAATCAATGGTTTTAAGTATTGAATTATTTGCTCTCAAAGAAGTCATTCGCAGCAATATCACGAATTTTTTTGCGAGCGGTTATTTTAAAAAATAATAATAATAAAAATGTATTTACAAATACAATGCCCTGTGTCACAGAAACGAAGCATCTTAAGATCGATGATTATGGACACTTTTGTTCTCAAAATTAGATCTTTTACCTAATGAAGTCATGCTAATAAAAAGTGAGACATCCTGTATAATATCAAATATATATAATATACACTGCTGAGCTGACGACAGATGACAATTGACTAGTTAGTGCCTGAGCCCTTAGTGGTAAACTAATGACTGCGCACTAAAGTAAACTAACTCTGAGACTACTGTACCAGAGAAATAGAGGGGGCTGAGTACTCGTGAAAAGTAACAATTTTTGACGAATACTTTGTACGAGTAATTTTTAATGTGCTGCAAATACGAGTATTAAGTCCTCTAAACCAAAAAGTACTTACGAATAATTAAAAAAGAGTACTTTTAGTACTCGAGTACAAAATACGAGTAAAGTATCCGTGTACTCGCCCAGCTCTGCAATAAACTGAGAATTGCTGGTAGTGTGGAATCGGCTGTGTTAGTAATTGGTTCGAGGGGATCTTCGCCAAATCCGCGCCATGTCTGCACCTGACATGTTCAATAAGTGCGTTGGTGCACTGCTTTTTCCGTTGGTGGTAATGCGAAAATGTTGAACTTGCTTTTTGGAATTGATTTCGTGATAATACATTTTTTAATTAAGACGCGAAAAAAGAGAAACATTTTTTCAATCAATTCACTCTAACCTTTCTCACGATATAAATCGTAAAATGATAACCCTACGAAAAAGTAAACGTATCAAAATAATAGAGAATTTCAAGCTTTATAAAATTGTCAGTACATTTTTTTATAATTTTACAAGAAGCGAGATATTTAAAATAAACGAAAATCAACCATTTTTTCAAGATAGCGGGATTTTTTGTATATTTGTGTACACAGTCGGGATTAATTGTACTTTACAAGCCCTCAAACCGACATGGAGTTAAATTTATATTCATTGTCACCGACTCGGTGGCGCAGTGCTTAGGTGTTAGGCTTGCGACCACGGGGTCCCGGGTTCGAATCCTGGCTAGGGTATGGATGTGTGTTGGCGTTTTTCTCGTGTTGCCGAGACGGTAGCAGTGGGCTAGACTGCGGTTGTGTGAGAGACAACACGGTCTAGTCGCTCTCCCCTCCTGAGTTCGAGTCTCAGCTGCGGCAGATGGCAATGTCGCAGGGAATGGGTGTTGTGATGTTGCATA
This sequence comes from Rutpela maculata, assembly GCA_936432065.2. Classification (NCBI taxonomy): domain Eukaryota; kingdom Metazoa; phylum Arthropoda; class Insecta; order Coleoptera; family Cerambycidae; genus Rutpela; species Rutpela maculata. The sequence goes on along the minus strand of OW386285.2, from coordinate 34,689,602 downwards.
TGTGTGTGTCCGTCCTGGTTGAGTGGTAGAATAGCCATCGGCTAAACTCCGCCAGAACATTAAAATAAATAAGGCGATTAAAAAATATATATATATTTCAGGACATACAAACTGGACTACCATTCCAACTGAAAATTAATAGGTGCAATTTTTCAGGAATTCTCTGTATTCCCACGAAGTTTACACACTGTTGATGTACTAATGATTATATAAGTTACATTTCAAAGTCTTTTGCGACAAAGGTTTCGAGTAAGAGCAAAATGTTGAGGGACAGGCTTTTATCTAAATTATAAAAAATTCTTAAGAGTATAATTTCAAGTAAGCTTATGAACATTTGCATAATCGTAAAACACCACCGCATAAATTAGACAACCCACTTAAAATATACTTAGAATGTTTCCAGTGTAGATATTTTTAAGCTAACCAACCAGGAAAATACATTTCTTTATTTATAAGCAAACAGAAAGATGGTAATTTTCCACTGTTTCTCATTAGAAATAGTTCTCGAAAATCTCTGCACCGGGGATTTCAACGAATACGATAATTATTTTTCATTTTCAAGACTGTTGAGATTAAAAGGGAAGTGGAACCGAGATACAATCGAAAATGGTGCTGCTGATGTGACGGCATCTTCGTAGTCGTAATGAAATTTCCTGTAACGTAGAACATCAAGTGACATTTGCATTACTAAAAAAAGAATTTTATGTTCTTAATGCATATGAACCTCCAGCGAGATGGGAATCACTAATGACAAAAAATGAGAAGGCATTATAGCACCTTCTACAGTAAAAGTCTCGTACTTGATCGTCGTTTTTTACATTTTATTTCAGATTTTCCTTGTAATAAATACAAGGAGAATCAAATACGATACCACTACACTTTTTCCGAAAAATGACTTTAACATACAGGGTGTTTTTGAAGTAGATCCGTATATTCAGATCTACGAATTCCGTATAAAATATATTTACCAACATTCTCAAAAATAACCATGAAAATATATTTATATTTCAAACAGTTAACGAGTACGTCTTGATGTGGTGATCTACATCTAACCCTGACCTTGTTCCATATTTTCACCGCGCCGGCGTTAAAGTATAATTAAAAATGCAACAGGTAACCACTTGACGAATTTTACAAGCATTGAGTGGACAAACATTGTGCCTTGTTATGGTGCAGCTGGGAAAATGTTCATCAGACTCGTATAGTTTACCATCAATGGTTTCCTAATATACGTGTTCCTAATGAACAAACCTTTGTACTGGCTGTGTAACATTTAATGGACTATAGACATTTTCAATTGGAGGCTAGCATTTTAACTAAATGAAATATCAACTTTGTGTGTTCATATTTAGTTTTATTTATAATTTGATCATTCTGTACAGCCTTGGCAATGCCGTGATAAGAGAACATCGAGGGATAAAATGTTCATTTTTTTAACATTTTTAATTTAAAAATGGCATTACATAAAGACTCACATTTAAATACAACAATGTGTTTCAAAAAACACCATATGCTATTATTTTACAAACACAGACGAATACGTATTTCGTGTACAAAATTTTTGAGTCAGATTAATTTTCGGAATGAAGATTAAAATATATATCTAAATTTTGGAATTGCAATGCATGACAATGCATCAAAGAAGAATATCTCATTCTTGTCACTTCTGTCACAAATTACTGAAGCAGAAATCGGCACACTATTTAATTAATAAAATAGTACCACGAGATACCGTACATTCAGTAAATATTAGAATTAAAGAAGCCATGCACAGGTTCTCTTTTTAAAAGCTTTTATTTAACTTGCAATGTTTGCTTGTATGTTAGTTTGTTTAGGTCAAATCTTGCAAGCTGAATTTCGACTAGTTCTAATTAAGATAGAGCTTTGAAATTTGGCACAGGTGTATAAGTCCGTTGACAATGCAACATAGTATAGCCATTATTGGTCTAAATCCCAAGATGGCGGATCGGCTTTTTATTCACAACCCCCTTGATATGGGTATCAAATGAAAGGGTTTGACGAGTAAGATACGATAAACTATGTAACGTCATTCTAAATTCAATATGGTGGACGTGGGAGAGGTGGGGAAGGAGTGGGAAGAGGTGGAGAAGGAATGGGAAGAGATGGGGAAGTGGTGGGAATAGGTGGGGATGGGAAGAGGTGGGGGAAGGGGCGGGAAGATGTGGGAAAGGGAGGAAGTGGGAAGTAGTGTTAGAGGAGCGAGAAGACGAGAGAGGGAAGGGGTGGATGGCGCTGGCAAATGAAAGGGTTTCATCTGACTGTCTGTAAAATAAGTAGACTAAAAAGTAAAAAATAAAATTATATGAAAAAAATATTTTTAAGAAAAAGCTTTTATTTGAAAAAACTATACTAAAAAGTAAACATTTTTTGTTTTAAATTCATTCACCTGGAAACCAAAAGCTTTGGGGCGGTCAATTGAGCAAAGTAATTATGCAATAGCGCTATATGACCGTCCCTAAAGCTTTTGGTTTCCAGGTGTATGAATTTAAAAAAATATATTTTTACTTTTTAATCCACCCCCTAGGCCTGCTCTCTGGATTCCACTTACTCTATAACCCCCTTCCATGTTATTTCAAGTATAATCCGTCGATAAATCACTCCCCAGACCCGTTTATATTTGAAAACATAAAGGGATCTCCATAAAGGGGATGGTTTTTGGCCGTTTCAAGGGGTTGTGGTGGTCAAAAACTTCTCCCACCACTTCCATCGTATTCAGCACCCTCGAAAGTGGGGAGAAAGGTAATCTCGTCTTTGCACGAAATATTTACAAAAAACTCGTCAAATAATGCTTCATTACATACACTAATTCCTCTGTTCACATTCCTCTATTATATTTCCAAAGTGAAGCAGTTATGGGTTTGCGGGGTTATTGGTTGCTCCTGGAGCACTATAGGCTTACTTGGTAACAAGGTTCTGAGGGCACAATCTAATTGATTCCCCAATCGAGAGCCTCCTATTTTTTCCATTGAATCCTCGGGGTTATAGGGTTATGAGGAGAGAAGGATTTCCGTTGAAGAGCTATGGCACCGTAGGGTGCTGAATTCCAAGATTCTAATGTTACAATGACACGAATTTCTCTATTTAGAATCTCCATTTTCTTCCTTTGGATCTTCAGAGTTAAGGACACCAATTTTATGGACTTTTACTTGCTTTACGGGGTTATGGGATGATGAGGTTATGGGATCATGAAGTTGTGGATGTATGACACTCAAGCACAAGGATCCGAGGTCACAATCTCATTAACACCCCAATCAAGTTTCCCTACTATTTTTATTAAGGTAGGATATGGGCAGATTTTGACTCTTAAGAGGAAATTTATAAAAATTCAATTTTTGAGCAAAATATCGTCATCAAAGACTTTGCTCAGATCTAAAATCTAGGGCGTACTAAATTTCGCCTTGTTCAAAGCCTCTGTTAATTAAATTTGTAAGTGAGTTGATAACTAAAGTAGCATATTTTTCTACTAATCCTAAACAGACAGTTGTTAAACTAATTATAATGCTCGAAATAAGTCATTATCTGTAATTTTAATACCACCGCTTTAATGGGTATATAAAAAAATCACCTGTAATTAACAGGATCTTCAATGTTGCCTTGTTGCTATGTTCCTTCAATTTCCAAATGAACTTCATCAGTTAACTAACCATTGTATTAACATATTCCATTTTATTCTTACCTGACATACGTACGTCATGTAATAAGGGTTAAAAAAGATATTATTATTATCATTATTGTTATTGTTATTATTATATTATTGGCAAGGATCAAATTAAAGGGTAGCGGTGCTAAAGTGCAGCTGGATTGTAACTTTCTTTAGTAATTACGGTGATTTTTTCACTAAACCGACTGGGCTAACGGACTGTATACGAAATGTAAAGTGATGATATATTTATTGTCAACGACAGAGAAAAATATGTATCAATCAATCAATCAACTGGAAATTCAGAATTCGTAAAATAAATATTTTATTAATCTAGAATCTTTCATAGTTGAAATGTATGCAAAATGTATTCTTGAGTCATTTTTATTCTTAGAAAAATATCCCACAAATCATTTTAATTTTTGTGTAATCGCATAAAAAGAAAACGGTATTTTACGAAAGTAAAATGCGGAGTGATCATTTAAAGTGCCATACTTAATCTAACTGCTGGCTTTTTCTTCTAGGACAATATTTAAAACTAGGTATATTTATGTACTATTTCTAAGGAATCCCAATTCAATGAGTATCAATATAAAAGTATAAATAAAGAAGTTATTATTGAAAACTGGAAAATTCAAAAAACTGCACTCTATATATTAATGTGGAAATGAATAGATGGCAGTCCGCAGATTTTAAATGCATATATTAGACATAATTTTTAACCGGAAATTGCTTAAATTTTTTATTTTAAGTGGCACAACCTGTATATTCGAATCCCAGCAAAATATTTAAAGAATACATTTTTGAGGCCTTTGGTTCTTGTACACACACTAAATCACAGTTCTATTTTTTTTTACCCCATTTAATAATGAGGTGGTGGTGATAATGGGGGTGATAGTGAGGGTGACTGATGTCAAAAAAATTTTGAGACCTTGGTTTCTCGTACATACACAAAATCTCATTTTATGGACTCTTACTTGCTTCACCTATTTACCCCCATTTACCCCTCAACCCCTTAACGGAATGAGATCAAAATATAATCGATACCTTGCCCAGCGAAGTATTTGAATTCATCACTATTCTTCTTTCCTGGTTAAGGTATAGTTCCAGATCACATTATAATACATAGGTCTACCAAATTTCAATCATATCAATATCATAAACAGTTTCAGAGTAATCGTGTGCACAAAAAAAAAGTTACAAACAGACAGACCGACCGACAGAATGACAGAAAGGCAGATTTTTTTTGCTCAAACTTAAAATCTCAACGTTTGTTAAGGGGTCACTTGGCCCTGAGTTGGCCTTTCTTCACCTCGACCTAAATTTTTCGTGGCATTCTAAGCTTATTTGAACAAAAAAAAAACATTTTTACCGCTACTATACTTCCACATCCACGTGGATCGTACACTACGTGACACATTACAATTTGAGTTAAAACTAACACTGTAAATACTGATCTAAAGAATAAAATTAATTAAATTAAATTTTAACAAAGCATATATAGATAAATTAAAATTTTCAAATGGTCCAAACAGTCGTGTAAATTTTCATAATAATAATTAATACTTTGAAAAATGTGGGAATTTTGGCCCACACTTAGTCACGAAAGAGGCATCTGAAGCTGCGGATATGAAAATTGCGAAAACGATTTTTTTCTAATTTCTTGCTTTTTTATATTTGTTGTAACCAATAAAGAAAGAGTAAAGTTAAAACTGATATTTCTTTTCAATAGATTTGTGCAGGTATACCAACCATGCACCGTGTTATTTTTCTTTTGAATTGTTCCCCAAAAACATGAATCCAAAAAATAAGTTAAACTGAACCACGCCATAATGAAGCAAGATTTACTTAATTTCTTTGATATGTCATCAGTATAAGTATATCTCTCCTGAAAATATGAAAAATTTTAATATAATAATTTAAAGCTAAGCGAAGCAGCAGTAATATTCAAAACTAAATATTGGAGATATTGATTCATCATTCATCACATTTAGTGTGTCAATATTATTTATTGAAACAATGACAATATTTTTATTTAACTTTGGCAATTGTGTATCAATAAGCTTGGTTGTAATACTATTAATAATTTTAAGCTAATATAGACTTATTTCTACGTTAAATTTCGAATATGTCAAGGTACTTTTAAACTCGAGACCTTTCACTTATAAATTAAAAACGACCCAGAATTGGAAGTTCAATTTAATAGAGGATTTCAATGGCATCAGTATCCCAATTTAATGTTTTCTGTTTTCTAATTGCAAAATTACTCTAAATGAATAAAATACCCACCAACTTTAGCATATATTCTGGAGCGAACCTAGCTTGTCGCGAAAGTATCAAAAAAAGAAGTAAGTAGTATGAAAAATACTGTAGATTAACAGTATTTTTCATAACTTTCGTCGTATGTTTTTCTCAAAATTTAGCAGTGTCTAAAAGCAAAATTAATATTTGAGGATTGCAATGAAACTAAGAAGAGGTTTGAACTTTGTTTCTAAATTCATGGTTACCAAAGCAACTTAAAGTTAAAGATACCGAGCTTACCAACAACTAAGCCCTTACAGATCCTTTTTACCTTAAACTTACAGTATCGTTCACGTTACATTCTTAAACATTCGCGGTATACCGGTCAAAATCTCAGAGTTCCTTGATAGTAGACAGAGATGAACTCACTGCAAGAAGACCAGAAGACCCACATATTAGTGATGGGCGATATATCACGAACTGTGACTTAATAACTGATATTAAAAAATCACAGACATCGATTGTTAGTAAAGTTGGTAGAAAAGCGTGACGTGATGACGACTTTCCATATTTTGTTCCCTTGTCGTGGTCTTTATACGTACGCTCGACTTCCAGAATCCGATTATTTACCACAGAAAGAAACGAAATCAGTGCTGCCGTTGTGCAAAGTTGTATAGAAGATCGTATCAAATTTGATAAATATTTGAATGGGAGAAATACTTGCACCCAATTAAATCAAATTTATTCCATTAAATAATAACAAATAAGAACTATATAAATAAACATTATATTCATAATTTAATTTGCATATTTTTGTTAAATCTAAGGCTCATATTAAAAAAGGTTTCAACACTATTATAAAAATTTACCCTCTGGGTATGTAAGGACCTTTGGTAAAACGTGGGGGTTAAACCCCAGGGTAACAATGTGGTACTATACTGTGATAGTTAGACCAATGATCACGTATGCTTCTGTTGTGTGGTGGCCTGCCATAACCAGGCTACACATTCAACAGAAACTAACACATCTCCAAAGACTCGCCTGTTTGGGAGTCACAGGAGCAATACGCACGGCCCCCACAGCAGCTCTGGAGGTCCTTCTGGATCTCGTGCCCCTTCACTTGGTGATTGAGGCCGAGGCTCGGAAAGCGGCCTACAGGCTGAGGTGCGGTGGTCAGTGGAAAATCGGAGGAGAACAATTAGGGCACACAAAGGTCCTTTCCGACGTGATAGGGACTCACTCACTTCTGGAGGCCAGGAGTGATGGTATGGTGCCTTCCTTCTCCTTCTCAGAACCCTTTGAGGTTGTCATCCCCAAAAGGGAAGACTGGAACCCACTCGAGGACATACTCAGGCCTGCCGATATCGTCTGGTTTACAGACGGATCGAGGTTTGATAAAAGTGCTGGAGCGGGGATATACGGCGAAAGGCCCAGAGCTGAACTTTCTTATGCCATGGGCAAATTCGCCACGGTATTCCAGACCGAGATCTTTGCTATTTTAGTCTGCGCACAGGAGAATATTCGAAGGAAATATTCCAACAAGCATATATATATATATATATATATATATATATATATATACATATATATATATATATATATATATATATATATACATATATATATATATATATACATATATATATATATATATATATATATATATATATATATATATATGAAAGGTTGTTGTGCTTCCGGGTGTTTTCCCGCGTAGTTGACAGGCTCCTGCTGGGGCCACGGTTGTCTAAACGACGTTTCGGCAGAATCCCATCTGCCATCTTCAGGTTCTCGCTGAAAGCTGCCTACTGCTGCTCCTCGTTGCTCGAACTGAAGTTCAGTTCGAGCAACGAGGAGCAGCAGTAGGCAGCTTTCAGCGAGAACCTGAAGATGGCAGATGGGATTCTGCCGAAACGTCGTTTAGACAACCGTGGCCCCAGCAGGAGCCTGTCAACTACGCGGGAAAACACCCGGAAGCACAACAACCTTTCATTTAGCACCCGCGAAAACCTAAGAAACAACATCATATATATATATATATATATATGTAGCAACAGTCAAGCGGCCCTCAAGGCCCTTGCATCAGTCCGGACCAAGTCAAAACTGGTTCAAAACTGTAAACAGGCTCTCTGTGAACTTGGCTCATCCAACTGGGTCAAGCTTCTCTGGGTGCCTGGACACAGCAACATCGAGGGTAACGAGTGGGCAGACGCTCTGGCCAGAGGGGGCTCTCAGATGCCTCTACTGGGTCCGGAGCCTGCTCTCGGCTACCCTAGATCAAGTGCCAATAAGTCAGTTCGGCTCTTTCAAAAAACACCTGCACACTATAGGAGTGGTTGATAACCCCGACTCCAGGTTCTGCGGGGACGAGGAGGAGACTTCCATCCACGTCCTTACTTCCTGCCCTAATCTTATGAACTTGAGGTACAAACACTTCGACATTGGTTTTCCGGTGCTGGAGGAAATAAGGAATGCCCCTATAGGAAGGATTTTGGCCTTTGAGTTAGAATCCGGCCTGAATGGGGGTATTCAATAAATTCGTAGCGGTAGCACAATGGGCCACAAGGCCTGAGTGCGGCGACCCTTCGTCGCCCCGCTAAATGAAGAAGAAGAAGAGAAGAAGAAGCTGGTCAATTTAAATATAAACTAGAAATGTATTGATGCTTCTGAAGTGTTTATGTTTGTATAACTTTACAAAAATATCCTATTACGAAGTTCCATTCAAAACTTAGTGCTTTTGCTTTATGACCAATCCATAAATCAGGTTAGTTGGATAAGCAAATCATAATATAATTCAACATTCACCATCTGTCGAAGTTTATTTAGGAATAGGGAACAATTAACAATTTCTCCCGTACATCGTTTTATGAAAGTCGTGATCACATCACGTTTATCACTGATATAAGAAAATCACAGTAAAGATTCACGTTGTGATTGAAAAATTACGATATCGCCCAACGATATCTCTCACATATGCTGTAAGATATGCTTCCACCAACTTCGGCTGTCGTCGCTCCAATCAAATCTACTGAAATAATTTTTAACAAACTTCAAAAATGAGGCTCCCAGTAGGTTGTGTTTGGAAGTACGTCCGCATGTATGGTAATGGTATGGTATATATGTGACTCATAGGCTATATTATTACTACTACAATGTAAAGAGAAATAAAAAATTAAATTTGGGTACAAAAGGAGCTTCTTTAAATATAATTTGAATTTTATCGTCTCCCAGAGACGCCAATTTGAATAGCGATACCGGCAAGGTAGAGCAGCAAACTAAAGTCTGCTAGTTACGATCACGCTTGGTTACACTGTAGTATGGCTTGGTTTAAAGAACTTAATTTAGAAGTAACAGGCTCTAAGGCAACAATTTCTTGACATTGTAAAAACAGAATAAATTTTAATTACACTCTTCATCGTCCGAGCCAGTTTAATGAATTCACTAGAGATAGTCCATGTACACAGTTTTGAACTCAATTTATAAACTTGTCACAAACTATTAGGTGTATTTTTAAAATTCAGTCCCAACAAAACAGACTCACGTAAAACTTCGGAAAGCAGAGATATCCGGATACCTGTCGTCAAGATAAAGTTTTTATAGTTACTGATGTTGCTTTAACTGGAAAGAAACAAGAACATGTTAGCGAATGATTTCACATACATTCAGAAACAAAATAATGAACAATATTTTTCTCTATATATTTACACTAAAGTGTATTAAAGTGTAATAATAACTATTAATTAGTAGTAAAATTTAAAAATAAGCGAACACACATGTTTATTATTGCTGTGGGAAAAATAACAGTCTATATTTTTATATTTAGTTTCATTATAAAAATAAAAAAATCATGTGAAAATATAAGCATTAAGTATCAGAAATGGAACAGGTATCTATCGATGCCAAAATAAACTGGAGTAGGATTGGTGCTGCTACTACGTTTCGTACTATACTTCGCAGAAACGGTGAGTTTTATATTTGACTAGCACTTTGCATTAGTCATCGAATAATGAATGACTTTGAAAATGTCCGTCTGTCTGTTCATCCGTCAGTCCAACCATCCCATGGGCTTCAAATTTGGATAGTAAATTATCTTAACTAGAGAAAAAGCCCACATATATTTTTAAAAAAATCAGTATTGTAATTTTTTGTTAATATATTTCTTAGTTATTGAGATTTAAATAATAATAGTATTTTAAGCAAGTTTCGAAAACAAATATTTTCACACCAGTGAGACAGTTTGGTGGAACGAGCTGAAGGCAAGTTCCACAAGTCGAATGAGTGTGAAAAGATGTTTTCAAACGTATTGTTTACAATATTTTTTCTCCCACAATTTCATGAGTAAACAGATATTATTTATTTAACAAAATACTAAAAATTAAAATTTAATGTAAAATTGGAGCAGTTAAACAGTGTGTGAAAAAATGCCAGTACTGTGTTTTTTGGATTTTTGCACACATCGTGTGTAAAAAGTTTTTAGTTATGGTTACTATGCGTTATTTGTCGTTTTCGAAAACAATCATAGAAAAAATACTTTGCCTCCCGTGGGAGGCAAATAACTATTTTCTACCCGCAAATGAGAGAGGAAAAGATTACTTTCTGTGCAGGTAATAGAAAAAATAATTATTGTTATGGTTAAAAATTATTAACGAATGAAAATCTAAACAATGTATCCGTTTTGTGTATTTTACAAGTGTTTAAAACCCACAGACAATCGACAAAAATGTTCTACTAAATCTATTTCTAATTAAGCAAACAGATTTTTAAGACTATAAACTGATGAATACGGTCTATGAACATCTCTTAATTCTGTCGTAATTATCTTAATTGTGCAAACAAAGACGTATTAATCATTAGAATTATTTTTATGTTTTCTAATGTAAACTGATCCTGGATTATATTGTTCGCATATACAACTTGTATTTAACTACCTATGTAATTATTTCCCGTAAATATTATGTGCTGAACAACAACCAAAACAAATTTTTGTTTATAGTCATCAAATATTCTACTTTACGTATTTTTTAGCACAATATTTGAATACATAATACTGTTTTAAATTGCATAATATGCATACAGAGTGTAACATAATTAGGTGAATATAGAGCAATATATAAATTGAGTAATAAGATGAAGATTTAGGTCGGAGAAAAAAAATACTTACAATATATCTCATAGCTCATTTTTTGTGAAAAAATGCTTCATAATCGTTTTAAAACAACCCAAAAAAAAACGTTTTTCGCCCCTTTTGGGGAACTCATGAATTTAAAAGTGGTCTAAATGGTAGTTTATGGTGATACTTTAAAGTAGGCGAAATTTCAAGTTGAGCATAGTTCTTGTTTTGGAGATATGACGAGTTAAGCTCGTTATTTGATTCATTTACGCCAAGGCAAATCCGACATTCTCGTTATCTTAAAAAAAATGAAAAAGGCTAAAAAAAGATTAAAAAGTCAAAAAAAAAAATTGAAAAAAAAACAACAAAACAAGAAAAAATAAAAGAAACATAAACCTCTTTCTGGATTAGTACCGTGACGTTGTGAAGAGGTTTACATATTATTGAAATACATTTCAGTATACATAATCTTTCTTAGAAATATACATTTACTGTTTAATTCAAATATCGTCGGATACAAGGTTTGGAGTAGCTATGGAGATTTGCTAAATCTCCAGTATAAATATACCGATTAAGCGAATATTATCAGCAAAAATCCTGATTTTTTTCCTGTAAAATCGGCTATACCTCACTTGAACAACGTTTTTGATAAAATACAATGATAGATTCGAAAAAAAACGGAATATTTTACATAGCAAATGATACACTTTGCGTATTTGAGAATCTTGAACTTAATGAACGAGATTGCTACGAATGTTGGATTCATCTTATCGTAAACGGGTCAACTAACAGGTTCGACTCGTCATATCTCCAAAACGAAAACTATGCTCAACTTGAAATATTGCCTACTTTAAAGTATCACCATAAGCTATCATTTAGATCACTTTTGAATAGAATTCATGAGGTCCCTAAAAGGGGCGAAATTTTGGGTCACTCTTTACATTCAATATTTTCCCTAAATATTTATTGCCGTCACAATCTTTAGTTCAAATCAGCTTGTGTTCCTTTGCCATTTATAGGTAGTTTTAATCCAGGATTTGCACTAATCCAGGTTGCCTCGTAACTTATAATCCAGAAAATGTCATTAGCCAACGAGCAGCTGGTGTGAAATCACACCGGGCCAGTAGGGACCGTCCTTCTAGAGAAAGATAACTATGCCGCTACTGCGCGTTGGAAGAACAAGGATAGCCCGACTTTTCATCGCCGCACTCACGTCTCGCCTAAACGCTGAATATGAGGGAACCTTATACTCTACAAGTCTTGGTTTTAACCTGATAATTATATAAAATTTCAAAGAAGATGCCGAATCTTATCTTTAGGTTAGTCCGTATGTCCGATGACTCACCCAATCACGTCTATACAAGACGTAAAAAATATATATTATAATATGTTGCATCCCTAAAATGTAGGCAATTTAGGTTTGGATGTTATCTGAATGTAGATTTGCACCTACTAGAAAAAGAACCTACTAGAAGTTCTAGAGTGATCTGGAGAATGGTGGCGTCATCACAAAAACATCGAGATCTGTCATCTTTAGGTATATAAACCATGGAGTAAAGCAGAGTGAACAGTTTAAAGTTTGGATAGCAAGTCAGTAAGATCAGAAGAGAGTAAAGTGATCAAGTAGTGAATAATTATAGTATTTAGTAGTATATCAGTGAAGTAATTATTTATTGTAATTGGTAAGTTAATAAATTGGTGTTTAGTGTTACTCTGGTGTTATAATTTCCGGATCCACGAGACAGGGTGTTTGCAACAAGGATGTAAACACGTCACAATATTTTATATAAGATAGTACGTCATAACCAATCAGGTGGTGACTTGTAGACTAGTTTACGAGTTTTCCTCTGCGTTGAACATTTTGAATGCTTGACGTTTGAACCATCTTATCGTGGTCTTCTTCTGAAACGAGGAGCAAGAGCAATATAGAAGAAAACTCGAAAACAAGTCTACAAGTCATCACCAGCTCTGCGAAAGCCTTAGAACCACAATAAGATGGTGTTCAAGAAATTCTTTAATATTTCGAATTTTACGTGGTTGATGAGCGCGGGGGGTAAAATCCAAAAAACTCGTGGCACCCCTTGGGGTACGTCACAGTCTCCAGGATTTGCTTGAATCGCGTTATCTAATTAATTTATCAACTACATGTACAGTACATGTATTCGTTGCTTTTAGCTCTATGCCTAATTAAGGCTTTCTTTCTTTTGAAAATATCTGTACGTTTAGAGGGAAACTTAACAGACAATGAATCAAGAAATTTAGACAAGCTATTTTGTATTGAGAACAATGGTGTGAGTAATTAAGCACTTTTATTTAGTGCTGGTGTCTTTTCTGCTACTTACGCCTTTGAATGACGTGACTAAACTTTGAGATTATTAAAAAGATTTATTCGACCACACCCCAAATTTTGAACACTAGATTTCCTCTTTGACGAAAATTACACAGATTTCCTCAGATTTCCATGAGATTTCCTCTTTGATAAAAAAATTTTTTTGATTAGCGGAGAGAAACCCGAAAAGAAAAGATTTCCTGAGATTTTCTTCAGATTTCCTCAGATTTCTTCGGGTTTTCTAAAGATTTCCTCGGATTTCCTTCTGAGTGTACACCAGATTTCCCTCGCGGTTTGCCCGTAGGATTTATTTCTTGGAATTTTTTCACATTTTCTATTTCAGTGTAATATTGATGAAAACTTTAATTCTTTTTGCAAATATCTTCTCAATAACACAGGTCTACAGCAAAAAAATCTGCTCCAAGGACTAAACCTATCATGCTTTAAGTATTTTTGTATGCTGAAACCAAATTTTCCATTTAAAAAATTTTCTACCGCGTAGATGTTGAGGAAATGTCAAAAATTGTCAAAAAAAACGTATTTTGACGATAAAGCCGGGATTTACTCGAAATCTATGCGGTAGAACATTTTTTAAAGTGAAAATTCGGAGTCAGCACACAAAAATACTTAAGGCATGATAGGTTTAGTCCTTGGAACAGATTTTTTTTTATAGACCTGTGTAAGTATACTATTTTCGAGAACAACCTGTGTATTACATACTCCAATATAAGAAAACTACTATGTGCATTAGCCGTTTCGAATATTTTATTTTTATTACAGCTTAAGTTTCAACTTCTTTAATCGCAGTTTTAATTTGAGTTTAAACGATTTTCGATTAACTGGTAAAATATGGAAATAAACTGTACTAGTTACACGGCTGCAGTATACAATTTAAAATTTCTGAAAATAGTAATTCTATTTAAACTTACACCTCCAACCACCCTCAGAAGTAAATTTTTAAAGGGTTTGCTTTAAAACTGTTTGGAGTTTAAAATTCGGACGATATTACAGTATGGCTGTGACACACATTTTATTTTAGGATGAACCGTGCTGTGTTAACGCCGGGTCTAAATATAAAATTATCTATTAATAAGTTTATTCGTTATGTTTTAACGCTTTAATGTGATTTACTGACTTAATTATTATTAGCCTTTGTTCAATAACAGATATATTTTTAAATATAGCAAACCATTCAACAAGTTGCGGATGTGTGATAGAGGATACCGCATTGCACAAATTCTAATCGAGTAATGTCACCAACAAACAAACGTACGAGTTAAATATAAATGAAAATGGTCGGATATTTAAAACAAAATATACAGACTGTCTATTTTACGAGGGCCACACCAAATATCTCGCTTAATATCTATTGTAGAAGAATAAAGTTTTAGAAACAGTTATCCCATTTTTTGTGAGCTATATTTCAGTAAAAAGAAATTTGAAATCCATAGCCTACTTTATGAGATATATTACAAAAACCTGAAAAATAGGAAAACCACAAACGGTTATAGCTTCCTTATTTGAGGAGATACGAAAAAAGTTAAAGGAATGAAAGTTGACGGCAAAGACAATAAGAATGATAACGTGTAACAGAAAAATGGAAAAATGCAGTTGGCTTTGACATACGCTCTTGTGCAAAAATGAAAAATGCAAATCTCAAAGTAGGCCATGACGCCATTAATTCCGTTATTTTTTTCTCTTTCCAACGATATAAAACATGTCACAGAAATTTTAACCGATAGTGTCAATATTTAATATTTTACGAATACCACAATTCATATAATTGAATCGTAACAATCAGCTGTGCCATAATTAGTGAAAAACAATGTATACAGTTATTAACAAATTTGACAGATTGTCACTGTTGTATGTTGTATGTTGCGTTGTCGAGTTCTAAGACAAATTTTATAACAGTAATTATGGTGTACACCAATAATAACAAATTCGATATGATTAGCATTTATTGTCAGTGCAATTTTGACGCTGAGATGGCAGTCACGGTTTACGGAGATAGATTTCCAGATGCTCCGCAGCCAAATCGAACTATGTTTAGGAAGTTAGTTCAAAATCTAAAAACGCACGGTTCATTTTCAAAAAAAGTAGTAAGGCGAGCGCATGTTGCGGATAATGTAAGAAAAGTGAATAGAGTATTGAATTATGTTAACCAAAATGAGGAAACCTCTTTGAGACAAATTCAGAGAAACTGTCGCATAAAAAAAGACAGTGCAAGAAAAATATTGAAAAAAAACGGATTTCGATGCTACAAAATGAGGAAAGTTCAACATTTAAACGAGGGAGATAAGCCAAGGAGAGTAAGATTTTGTAGATGGTTATTAAATAAAAATAGGAATGACGCGCTGATATGTAGCAAAATTCTTTGGTCGGACGAATCAAATTTTTCTAATAATGGATTTTTCAATAGAAATATGCATTATAAGTGGACACGAGAAAATACACATTGGTGCAGAGAGACTGCTTTCCAAAAAAGATTTTCTACGAATGTTTGGTTGGGTCTTTTAGGGACTAAAGTAATTGGACCTTATTTTTATGATGGCAAATTAACCGCTCGTAGATACCTTAATTTCCTGCAAAACGAATTTCAAGATTTTCTTTATGACTTAACAGAAAGATTAAATTATTCATATTTTCAACAAGATGGGGCTCCACCTCACACTGCTGTAATATGTACAAATTATTTAAATCAAGTTATGCCAGATAGCTGGATAGGCACCTATGGATCCATTCTATGGCCAGCTCGATCACCAGATATTACTCCCTTGGATTTTTTCGTCTGGGGTTACATTAAAGACAAGGTATTTCAAACTGCCCCTGAAAATATTGAGGACATCAAAACCAGAATTCGAAACGCATGTGAGGCAATTACTCCTGAAATGCTCCAAAATGTAATGCGTGACGTGTCTCGTAGAGCACGTTTATGTGTCAGAATGCATGGTGCACAATTTGAGCAATTATAGTTAGAAAAATAAATACACACAATTTCTTTTCAATATAGTAGTAGGTAGTACTGTTATACATAGTTTTTCGTTTTTTTCTTTGGATGTTCGTTTTGTACTTGTATTTTTATTTATGAGATATTTGTTGGTTTGTATTAAATTGTAATAAATAATTACGGAATTATAATTATTATAAAGTGAATTTTTACTATTATGGCACAGCTGATTGTTACGATTCAATTATATGAATTGTGGTATTCGTAAAATATTAAATATTGACACTATCGGTTAAAATTTCTGTGACATGTTTTATATCGTTGGAAAGAGAAAAAAATAACGGAATTAATGGCGTCATGGCCTACTTTGAGATTTGTATTTTTCATTTTTGCACAAGAGCGTATGTCAAAGCCAACTGCATTTTTCGATTTTTCTGTTACACGTTATTATTCTTATTATCTTTGCCGTCAACTTTTATTCCTTTAACTTTTTTCGTATCTCCTCAAATAAGGAAGCTATAACCGTTTGTGGTTTTCCTATTTTTCAGGTTTTTGTAATATATCTCATAAAGTAGGCTATGGATTTCAAATTTCTTTTTACTGAAATATAGCCCACAAAAAATGGGATAACTGTTTCTAAAACTTTATTCTTCTACAATAGATATTAAGCGAGATATTTGGTGTGGCCCTCGTAAAATAGACAGTCTGTATATTGTATAGCCGATGTAGATTCTAAAATTTTTATTACCAATTTCCTTGAAGTTGTGAAGCTATATGGCGCTATATTTGTTTTATTGTATAATTTAGAAAATAATCGCCAAACTTCCCACTTTGCCATACTAGAGGATGAGGTATGGTCATCGGTTTTGATTGCCACACTCAATGAAGCCCAGCAATGTTGATGGCTGTCGGCATTTAGATGGCTGACCAAGTATCTCATATTACAATCGCAGTCGGTAAGCTGTCAATTGAAACAATTCCGGGAGAAACGATAACCCGCTATTAAGGCGGTGGGAGAGCCTTAAAGTAGATTAAGTTGTGAGTTGAGGACTGTGGTTTGAAATGTGGGACAATTCTTGAGTCGAACTAACTATTTTTTAATTGTGACGCCCATGGTAAATATCTTATTAAGGAATTTATCAACTTTTATTTCTTTCTAACAGTGTTACCAATTTGACAAATATGAGCTTCGTACGTACATAAAAAAATGCTGCCCAAGGAATCACTACTTCCACATCCAGATTTTCTATCCAAGTCACTCACTACGAAAAAATTTTGTATGTGGAAATAATTGTTTATGGAACTTTAATAGTATAATATTTGAAATCCTCTACCCCAAAAACCCATATAACGATACCCCACATCGGTAGTGGGGTGGGGGTGGCGATAGGGGGTGGTGATAGGGGGTGGTAGTGGGGGTGGACGAACTATTTTTAGGTTTCTGGTTCTTGTACATACACTAAATCACATTTTTCTTCATCCCCTTTAATAATGGGGGTGGCTAATGCACTTTTGAGACCTTAGCTTCTCTTATATTTACTAAATTTTACCTATTTACCCAAAATTTACCCCAATTTACCCCCAAACCCTTCGACGGAACAAGATGGAAATATAATCTAGTTCTAGATATCGTTAAAGTACATATGTGTACCAAATTTCAAGTCAATATCTCAAACGGTTCCAGAGTAAACGTGCGCACAAAAAAGTTCCAGACAGAGAGACCGACAGACAGACAGAATTTTTTTCGCGCAAGCTTAAAATCTCGCCGTTTCATGACATTCTAAGCCTATTTGAACAATAAAAATTAAAAAAAATTTTTTTGTCGTTACTATACTTCCACTGGATGTGGAAGTAAAATGAGCCTTCTAACGATAACATTTCTTTATTTTTTTAAATCTTGATCTATGGCCAAACGGACGGGCTGACATATGCCATAGGTCTATTTTGTTGTGATTTAAGTTTGATGTAATTAATCCAATCAAATCAAATAAATTTTATTAAAGAGAGGCGGAGAGAAACCACGACGAGGGAAAATGTAGAGCATTCTTTGAAAACATAGAAATAATCCCAACAGGACAACGACAAAATCAAACTTTCAGATATCTGAGAAAATATAGAAGAAACAATAATATCCACAAGAGAAGGTAATGCCACTACAACATTGGACCAAGAAGCTGGAGTAATAAGGAAATACTACGGAAGAACAAACAGAACTAATAAAAGAAACGGAACACTGGCCCTTGGACAAGCCACCGTCAAAGGATCAACTGCTAGAAATTATAGCCAGAGCAAGAAGAAATACCCCACCTGGTTTTGACAAAATAAGCAACGAATTAATACACTACGGACCAGAAAGGTCGATAGAAATGATGAAATTATGACCAGGATATGGATAGAAACAACACCTCTGCCTATGAAATGGAACAACGACCATAAAAATGCCCCTCCCCAATATCAACTCGTCACAGAGTACAGATGACTACAGAAGAATAACACTCTGCATCATAGGATATAATCACTACGAGCAATTCCTGCTAGAGCAACTACATCGGAATACCACCAGAATCCATAGAGTATCTTTGAAGAAAAATGGAGAGAAGGGACAAGGGACAAAATTACATATATTCGCTACAAAGCTATAGATTTACAGAAAGTATTTGATACTATCAGTCATGATGCCATAGTCAACACCCTATGTAACAAAGGAATACTGAATTATCTAATAAACAAAATAATAAAGGCCTGGTTTCACGAAAGCACTGCCATACAATGGTGTCAATGGTTCGGACAAATGACTGAAACCAAACAGAAGAACATACGAACCAAGCAAGGATGCCCCCTGTCCCCCAGAATATTCACCACGATTTTAGATCAAGTGATATAAATCACAATAAGGGAAACACTAACAATGGCACAGAAATAGTCAGAACTCCAATCGTACTAGCATACTCCGATGATATCCTAATCGTCACAGAAGACAACATATTCTCAACTTACAAAAAAAGGTGAAACCGCTTCTGGGCACGTCTGGACTAAAAATAAACTTCAAGAAAAGCCTAATAATGCTACGAGATCCGTCAATAAAAGAGAGTCAGATCAACGAAGAAGAATACAAAATAGGCGACTACTCCCTGAGAACAACGAACAAAGTTGAACCTAGGAACATACCTGATGAACCAACTGAAGAGGAGAGAAACTATAAACGAGATAATTAAAACAGCATACAGAGTCACAAGGGCAATTATACCGTTTAATGGCCTTACCAAGCGGCAAACATTTTTGTTAAAATTAGCTCCAACCCAACTCGGTAAGAGGTAATTATGGCGTAAAATTGACTGGAGAAATACGCTTCCGATAAAATTTACAAATTGGTCTTAATTTAGATTTCAGTTCACAATTTTCTTTTAAAGTAAATTTAACGAAAGCAGCAAGTGAAAAACTACTAAAAAAATCTACCAAAAACGACTAAGGATAAATGCCTAATAAGGCCGAATTAGGTAGGTAATATAATTAGGTAGCTAAATAGCCTATTTGGTTACTGTTATTACACTTCTTTAAAGTAATATTAGGTCAACAAAGTCGATAAATTCTACTAAATAAAATTCTACCTAGTTTAGCTAACTGATTTCAACCATTAAGTCAAATCTTTTGTCCAGGCACGAATCTACGGTGGGGCCAGGGTGGAACCACGTTGGTCCACCCTTGTGGCCACCCTAACCCCTGCTCATCAATATTCATTTCCGAGTAAAATACATTTTTTCCGATATTTTGCCCCCCCCCCCCGCTCCCCCGCTCTTCAATTTTTACTTTGAAATTAGATGGTTGCCCTGGGCGCCAAAGCATCCTTTCGGGGCCCGTTTCTGCTGGGCCCACTCAGTTTTTTACTTCTAGTTCAGTGCCTGCTTTTGAAGTTGGATATTCAAAGACACTTAACTTTAAAGTTAAATTAGGTCAGGACGTCATATTTTCGTAGCACAGTTGGAGTATGATTCCAAATTGGAATTATAAAAATGAATGTGTGTGGAGACGCACTGACTAAAATGTTAAAAAATACGTAATTATACCCATAACATATTTAAAAAGTATAGCATACTTTCGGCTCATACTGTTACTATAATTTTTTTATTTGGCAATGGGAATTTCCTTATAGATTAATATTTCGAATGCGCATTGTTATTTTACGAAGTACAGCTGCCATTATGCACAAGCGAGAACTGCAATGCAAATACTTTACTTATAAATTGGATTTATTTTAGTTACCGACATTAATTTTGTATCGTTATTGTGAGTTAAGTATCTCTTCAATTTTGTAGGTGACTGACAACAATATTTCGACTATGTACTTATGAACAAAAATACAAAATAAGTGTCTCATTTTTTTCCTCTTGGTGTCATTTTCCAATTTCACATACATTTGTAGATTCTACCTAAAGCTAGTCAACTCGATGTCGAATTGACGTCGAATTTAAGTAAAATTCTCCTAAACAGGTATTAGTAACCAAATATATTGTGCGACTTCAAGTACGATTTATGTGTAGTCTTTTGTCATTTGTGTCTTAGTCGATATAACTTAATTTCGACGTCGTCTTATTCTCCACCTATGTCAATTCCACGTAGCGTCAGCGTAAATTTTACTAAAACATGGTTAATTCTAATTTTACGACTACATTTACTACAAATAATATAGGTAGTTTTGACGTCAAATAGTACCTAAATGTTTAGTGGGGTGTAGAGTGTAGATAGCTACCATACTGCCAACGACGAGCTAAAAGCGCGACAACGACAAAAGTCAACAGAAGAACTTTGAGAAGAGCTGAAAAGGACCCCTTCGTAAAACCAACAAGACGAAAAGAGAGACATAAAACATCAACACTATTAGGAGGGAAGACAATCACAAGAGGAATAGAAATGTACGCAATGAAGTACTAGGGATATGTCCAAAGAAGGGACTCAACACATCTACTGAAGAAAGCACTAATACTAAACAGCGACAAACTAGAAATGAGAGACCGTGATACACGTGAAGAACAACAATCGAGAAGATCATGAACAAACTAGCAAAGGATCAAGCATACTGGGAAAGAAAAGTGAGGGAAAAATGAATTCCACATAGAAATCACAACGATATATGGTCTACCAGAATCAGAAACGGAAGAATCAGAAGAAGAAGAAGATTTATAGAAGCTAAATCATAAAAAGTGGAGCATAGACACTCTGTATTACGACACAATGCGGCAAAGCAATTCACAAACACCTACATTGCCCACTTCTGTGTCATGTGTCGTGTGGCTCTCGCTGCTGACAACAAGCATGACCCAAATCCAACTCAGCGTAGACGTAGCCGGTCTGGCTGGGAGTGGAAGCAATGCCTACCGTACGCTGGTAAATCAATCAATCAATCAATAAAAAAAATCCTCATATTTTAAAAACACTTTGTTAAAGGCATTAGAGGAAACAGCACACTTCCATTCCATTTAACATAAATAAAAACAACTATTATTATTAAATGATTGAAAAGAAGATTTCATACTTTAAACCATGTTCGAAATATTGCATTAAATTAAAATATTATGTTCTACTAACTTTGCAATATTAACGACTAAAAAAAAAACAGAGCTAACAAAATGAGACAGAAGTATGAGTGATTGTTGATCTGTTCTGACAAAATTACAAAAAAGGTCACAGGCAATTAAAGAATAACATTTCAGAGGAGTTCCATTCAAATGAGACATTTGCTCGTGTTTCGTTAGAAATTCTTAATCACTTCTACACCTGAGTCATTTCCCATCTTATTGATCTACAAGAAAACTTTCATTCTTCCATTTTACGCCTACGTGTTATTTTTAAATGATTTACTTTACTTTCCTTCATCTTCTCAAACTTAAGGTTTTTACAAAGAATAAATAGTTTTCTTTTAAAATGGAAGTTCAAATTTGTAATTCGTACATGTTTTATTGTGAAATGAATCTATAGAGAAATTTATTAAGGTTATACAGGGTGTACCAATAATCATCCCATGCAAAATTAATTGAAAATTGATGGAGATATTTGAATTATCTAAAAGCCAATTGCTAGAATGAATAAAATGGATACAAATAGTTATTTGATATTCCATAGTTAACGGTTTTCGAGGTATTGAAGTTTAAATACTGTATTTTTTTGGAAAACTAAAATCGTTGTAACTTTTTTAAATGAAATTTTAGACCGAGTTTTAGACGATACGGTTGGAAACTTCTTTCATATAGTGGAGTCAAATTAAGATTTTAATGTGAATTGTCTGGTCTGATAGTTTTCTGTTTGAATGTGTTCAGGGGGTCAACTTAAGTTCATAGCTCAGTTTTGCAGTTTCTGCAAGGTCGGCGTATTGTTTATTTAAACAATTTAATTTTTTAAACCTTGTTTTCCATTGGTTTTCTTTGAATTCTCGGAATCTGTAAGTTCTATGAAAAACAATTAAAAAAGGGAAAATTATTGTTTTGAGCTGTACAATAAAAGTACATAAACTATAATTCGTTGCAATTGTTAATATTATTTAAAAAAAAATTGAACGTTGCAAAAATATGCGTTTTTAAACAAATCACTCTTCTTTCAAAAATAATGAATAATATTCAATGAAATTTTGGAGAAATATAGCTTTTATAAAGTATAATCACCACTTAAAATTTCAAATCAAAATGATTACTAAAACGGCTCAAATATACAATTGTTGCTAAAACTTTGCGCCCTTGTGAAATCCTGCCATCAAGACCAAGAAATGTGTACGATGGCTCAAATTGTAGCATTCTATAAGTACTTTAAAAGCACGGAGAAAAATATATTTTTTTCAAAACTTAAACCCGTTTCATTGCAGTTGTTTTTAGTTTTCGAAATTTTAGTTGTAAACAAATTCAAGTAACTCTCTTTTTTTTTAATCAAAAACGATAAACGAGTAATGAAACTAGATTTAAAAAGCCAACTTTTGAAAAAAGAAATTAATGCTCTACTTGCATTTGGAGCTGAGATACGTTAGTTTTTACGTTTAGGTCACTTATAAATAAACAACTTAATATTTCTTCATGAAATTTGGGCTGGTTATTCTGCAATGCTTATTATTTTGTTTCTGCTATTTGAAGATAATCCAAAGCTACAATTGTTAAAATAACATAAAATAAAACCGCTTTGAGAACATCATGCACATTTTAATTTTTTTATAACATTTTTATTTTTTGTTACAAAAATGGTAAACCAACCTAAATTGAACAACTACCCTGATGTTCATGTAAAACTCTCAATATTACTGATACAATAAAAAAACAATTCGCGAGCAGGATTTCAACCCGAGACGTCCGCATCCTGAATAAAAAGTGCTCGTCAACTCAACAATATCTTATTTAAAGTTTAAGTATAATATATGTGCCTTGTGCCTCGCCAGATCCTAACCCGGAGCCAGTCAGACAACCACGGCGAACATCGTCGAGGTAGATGTGAGGCTGGGCGAGGTGGTCCGGTTTGGCTGCCTCAGGCAGAATTAAAAACTAGATTAGAATTTTTGATGTGTCCACATGGACCTAAGAGTAACTTAAAAATAAACACAACACTGAGAACACTAAAATCGTAGGCGAGCGTACTTCGTAATTTCGGTTGTTGATATGAGGAACACAACTAAACGAAAAAACCGTTCGAACAAATGACGACCTCGTGGTCTGATCGCCGACACGGAAGGTAGGGTGTAAATAAAATTGAGGTTAAAAAAATTAGGATTTAGGTAAGTTTTCGGCCTAGAGGGGATTTAGAGAGAAAAAAGGAACAAAAATAACAAAATGGATAAAAGAACAAAATTATACAAACATAAAGGGGGAGAATGTTGATGATTGATTGATTGATTGGAGGAAAGTTGAGGAAAGGTAAGGACAAGAGGAAAGAAAGAAAGGAGAAAAGATAAGAGTAAGAGTAGAAGGATGTGTGGCCAGGGGAGTTGCCAGAAGATAGGCAATGTCTGTTATGGTAGGGAGTGTTTTATATGTATGGCATTATGCTGTCTGATTCGGGTAATATTGCGGGTAAGTGAGCTACCGTCCAGTTTGAACTAATAGAATTTTTGAGACGTTTCTATACAGTATCTTTTAACAATTGTAGCTTTGGATTATTTTCAAGTAGTTGAGACAAAATAATAAAAAAATAGACATTGGAGAATTAATAAAAAAAATTTCAACCAGAAATATCCATTTGTTTATTTATAAGTGACCTAAACGTAAAAACTAACGTATCTCAGCTCCAAATTCAAGTAGAGCATTAATTTTTTTTTAAGTTGACTTTTTTAATTTACTTTCATTTCTCCTTTATCGTTTTTGATTTTATAAAAAAAAACAGAGTAATATGAATTTATTTATAACTACAATTTCGAAAATTAAAAACAACTGCAATAAAGGGTTTAAATTTTGAAAAAATAAATTCTCTCTAAGTGATCTTAAAGTACTTATAAAAAGCTACAATTTGAGCCATCGTACACATGTCTTGGTTTTGATGGCAGGCTTTCACAAGGGTGCAAAGTTTTAGCAACAATTATATATTTGAGCCGTTTTAATAAACATTTTGATTTGAAACTTTAAGTGATGATTGTACTTTACAAGAGCTATATTTCTGCAAAATTTCATTAAATATTATCCATTGTTTTTGAAAAAACAGTGATTTGTTTAGAAACGCATAATTTTGCAATATTTTTTTTTTTTAAATAATAATAATAACAATTGACTGAATTATAGTTTATGTACTTTTATTGTACAGCTTAAAACGAAAATTTTTCTTTTTTTTTTTGTTGTTTTCCATAGGACTTATAGATTTCGGGATATTCAAAGAAAACCGATGGGAAAACACCGTCTACAAAATTAAATTGTTTAAATAAACAATACGCCGACCTCGCAGAAACTGCAAAACTGAACTGTGAACTTAAGTTGATCCCCTGAACACGTTAGATCAAAAAAACTATCCTGACCAGACAATTCACATTGCGAATTTTTTATAGTCCTAAATTGACTCCACTAATAGGAAGTTAATGCAAATCATGCTATGATAAAATATTTTTTACAGCTTCCTGATGGTTCTGGTTCACATAATAGCAATAATGGTATAAATTGTCTTAACCAAATATATCTAGGAGTTGATACAAATGGAATACTCAGGTGGGCCCCCACATCTCTTAATATTATTCCGTTAGATTTTTATTTGTGAGGTTTATTTAAAGATGAGGTTTATAAAGAAACAATAGAAGACATGGCCGATCTTTATAATTAGAGATCGGGAAAAAGTGATACATTCCAGAGACGGCTTTTATGCTTATATGATAAAATATTATATTGTAAAAATACCTAATGAAAGATTCCGAAGCAATATAAAAACGACGAACTGAGGAAATATTAATAATACTTCATATTACTAATACTACTACGCTTAAATATTTACGAATTTCCTTGTTTGTTAGCCTTAATATATTCAAAGTATTTGTATTATTCCCTGTTTATATATTTTCGAATATTTGTAAACCAATTTTAAAACCGCTGCCCAAGGAATCACTACTTCCACATCCAGATTTTCTATCCAAGACTCTCACAACGAAAAAAAATTCATAAAAATGAATCTTTTAAGAATTTTATGGCGTGGCGGCTTAGCCCGCAAGACCAAGTGAATGTTGTCACGCCCCCGTGACGTCAGAAAGATACTGGAGGGAGGAGGCCTAGGAGGAGGCCCAGTAATATCCTACTCAGGAGAACTTTCGAAAATATGTGGAAATAATCGTTTATGGAACTTTAATAATATAATATTTGAAATCGCCTACCCCAAAAACCTATAAAACGATATGCCACATCGGTAGTGGGGGAGGGGGTGGTGATAGATAGTGGCAGTGGATGAAGTAAAAGAAAAATTGTGGCCTTTGGTTCTTGTACACACACTAAATCAAATTTTTTTTTTTCACCCCCTTTAATAATATTTTAATTGAATTCAACGTGTGTAGAAGTTGTGATCAAGCCACGCTTTGAAATCATTGACACACGAAATCACAGTACCCAATATATCTAGCCACCTTCGAGTAAGCATTTATAATAATTTTCCCTTATTAGCTTTGGATGTTATAAAATTCGCTAAAAAACTAAAAGGGAAAATATTGTGTCATACATGCATGAAAATCTTTACTCTGATATATCAACATCAGTCATCACTCAGAAGTCATACCTTGGAGCCAACCCTGGTTTTGTCATCATGTATCGCTGCCTCCCGATCTCTATTTATAATAAAATGTATTGCAGACATCAGCGTGTCCATTGGAAACGTTGGAAGGTGCTAGGGTTAGTTGCGGCTACCATTAAATGTTATAATGTAATTACTAACTACTAATTTTTTTTTAAGTTTAAGAAGTTTCTACCAGTTTGATGCCGGGCCCCAAACTGGATCCCAGGATTATTGGAAACCTGGGGCCCACAAATAATCCCGGAACCCGGACCTCTTCAAATGCAGCCCCGCTACTGACCGCCACTATACGATTTCAAATCTAATTCAAGTAAATTACCGGCATAGGAAATGTGTCACTACATGGGTAGAGCCCTCTCCCTCTCCGTCTAATTGAACATTGCCCGCTTTAACGCTGCATTTCACTCTTAATTAGATTGCAATAAATCCCAGCTTATTATACTTTGTAAAGTAGTCTAAGAGGTATATGAACTGAACTAAGAATTCCCATCCCCTGTTGTTTCTTCTGCTCCGGTGGATACTGAACCCTTAACAATATAATGAACTCTCCAATGCTCAACAGTGATATACAAATGGAATCATTTTTAATCCCCCTGCATCTCCATGCATATCAAGTGTTCATGGGGAGGCATGCAAGTTTTTCAGTTTTATTTAAATGGACCTCGCAGGCACGACGGAACCCGGAGAATTATATAATGGCCAGTAAAACGTTAATGTGTAGCTCCACAGAATAGGCAAGGATATAACATTGAAAAAATAATTGCCGTGTTAAAACATGTTTTCCTAATTATGCGTGCGAGGGACGATTGCACAATATAGCGTACAGAAAATGCTTCATTTTTAATATTTCCATCATGTTTTCAGTTACCAGGCCATTGTTAGTAATTGACGATGTACGGTGTACTGCTGAGGGTGAACAAAAAAATATTCACAACCGACTGCGTTGCAACCTAGAGCATATGTGAAAGGCATTTAAATAATAACCAACCATCGGAATTAATACGCTAGTTGTGCTCTTCGCAAATGCGAAAACGAAGAGTGTATTGCATGTGATTGTCACTTTTATGGAACCGAAAATATCGCTCGTATAGAAAAGTGGTTCATTTCATATCATTGCGTTAGTCATATTGGCAACAAAGTTCTGTCCATCACCTATTTGTTGTAATCACTGTAAGAGCGGAGAGTCCTATGGCATTATTGGTAAATTAGTGTTAGATGGCAAACTGGTATACTAATACAAAACATTTAATGAACTATCTATTTTTCTTATCAATTTTTCTAATTTACCTAATGGGTCATGGCATGACTGTACCTCTAAAAAAATGCTTCAAATATGCATGCCACTGTTAAGTATATATTTTACTTATTTATTTAATTGCTGCATACTACATACATTTCCTGACTCGTGGAAAATGTCAGTAGTTAAACTATTGAAAAAATTAATATTCCGTTATGTCTTTCAGATCAACGGCCAATAAGCCTCTTGCCAATTTTTTCTAAAGTGTTACAACGTTTAAAGCATAATTAGTTAAAAAACACGACTTTCTTCATGAAAATCAGTCAGACCAGGAAACAGTACAACTAGAGCACTTTTAAAAGTTACAAGTGATATAATTAGTAGACTAGGCACGTTTTCAAAAAAGAACAATGCAAGAAGCATGTCATGTAACAATTGGGAAAACAACGTTTTTATTTCGACCCCGCTGAATACGAATCTGCCTGTTGCCAAAGCGAAATTTGGACCGGAAGTCCGGTATCCAAGATGGCGACCAAAACTCTTTTGCCCTATATCTCCTTTGTTCTTGGCTTAAAATAATGATCTAAACGTCTGCTTAGGGGTTTTCTCGGATGCCAAACACATTGCAATGCTCAAAATTTACTTACTTTAAGTCTGGAGTGCATGGGTTCCAAGATGGCGCCCAAGATGGCCGCCGAAACTTTGTTGCTCGGAAGTAAGCAAGGAAGATACGAAAATGATCATTTAAAGAGTTCAAACATTGTCGAGAGCGGTGGCACAACTTGGTGCAAGTCAGTCTATTCTTCTTGCACGTGCATATTGTACTCAGGCACTGGGATGAACAATTACAGGCTAGGATGTCCGTACAGGCTTTGGGGACGGGCTCAAGGGTCATAAGGATGAGAAAGAAGATTTTTCGGTATTAATACAGCAGCCTCTTCTTGGGAAACATGAAGCCCTGAGTGACCCGATGAATCTTGCAGCTCCCCTCTAAGCAGCAGCGCAGCATGGACAAAAGTTCAAAAATTAGCATCGAGTACTTGCCTCGGGATCAGAACATCTTGATCGATGTCTCCTAAAGCAACATCCGCAGTCACCTTGGCCAAAAACTTCCTGGGTATAAGGAGAGTTTGCCTTCCTGTGATGTCCTTGTTTAAGGGCTGGAAGAAAAGGAACGAATCCTGTTCTGCAATTTTTCTTTAAAAATTGACAAGCGCGATTCAAATAACTTCGGTATCTCAACGTCGATTGTTCTCGCCAGGTGAACGTATCTTTCCCAAACATCTGAAAGTGACAAAACGTTACCCAGTGAGGCTGAAACTTCGATCTCTTTGCAAATTTGGATCATAGGTAAATTACTTTTGCCACACTTCTTCATCTGCATCTGTACCTTTTTCTGGCTCCTCTCTGCCTTCACTATACACAGACTGTAGTATTTCACCTCAGATGCTATCAAGCACGGCATACAATTAATGAGAACGAAGAGTTAGCGCCAAATTTGAAATTCTTATAATGTTCGTCCACTATTCCCCCCCTTCCACTATTACACGCGCCTCCTCTACCTTCAGTAACACAATTTTGTTACCAAGCACCGGCTCGGTGGCGCAGTGCTTAAGGTAATAGGCTTGCGACCACGGGTCCCGGGTTCGAATCCTGGCTAGGGTATGGATGTGTAGTGGCGTTTTTCACGTGTTGCCGAGAAGGTAGCAGTGGGCTAGACTGCGGCTGTGTGAGAGACAACACGGTCTAGTCGCTCTCCTCTCCTGAGTTCGAGTCTCAGCTGCGGCAGATGGCAATGTCGCAGGGAATGGGTGTTGTGATGTTGTCTATGTGTGTGTCCGTCCTGGTTGAGTGATAGAATAGCCATCGGCTAAACTCCGCCAGGACATTAAAATAAATAAGGCGATTAAAAAAAATTGTATTTAATTTCGGAAAGTGTAAGATATTACTTAAAAACACGAAACACACACAGTAGTACACATTCAACCACTAAAAACTATATATCTGACAGATTTTACACTCCAAGTACAACAAGACGCACGTAAATACAACAAAGTTTCGGCGGCCATCTTGGGCGCCATCTTGGAACCCATGCACTCCAAACTTAAGGTAAGTAAATTTTGAGCATTGCAATGTGTTAGGCATTCGATAAAACCCCTAAGCAGACGTTTAGATCATTATTTTAAGCCAACGGACAAGGGAGATATAGGGCAAGAGAGTTTTGGTCGCCATCTTGGACGTCCGGTCCAAATTTCGCTTTGGCAACAGGCAGAGTCGTATTCAGCGGTAAGGTAAATACCCTAAAAACGTTGTTTCCTCAATTGTTACATGAAATGCTTCTTGCACTTTATAGAGATGGATTTCCTACTTATGGGCAGAGTCTATAGTGGAATAGAATAAAGGTGAAAACTCGATTTTGGTAATGCTGGATTACTCTAGGGCGTTCGATACCATTAATCACAAATTATGTTATCAAAGCTAAAATACTATGGGTTTGCTGAGAATGCACTTAACCTCATGCGAACATATTTCTCCCCCAGAATGCAGAAAGTCGTTGTAAATGGCTCTGCCTCAGGCTTTGTGGTTGGGATCTGATGTTCCACAAGGATTAATTTTAGGACCGCCACTTTTTATTTTACATACCTCCGATTTTGCTAAACGGTTGAAACCTTGTCAATTTCATTTTTATGCCGACGATACCCAGATCTACCACACCTTTAAACCTGAGATAATCTTTAACGCGGAGGAAGAAATTAATAATGATATCGAACGTCTGGTGCAGTTTTCCACCAAACATTGCTTAAATATCAATGCGCAAAAATCAGCAGCTATACTATTTGGCAACAATAAAGAATTTATATATAATAATGTTAATATCTTTGTAGAAGACCATAAACTGCCTTTTCAAATTACTGTTAAGAATTTAGCCCTTACTATGGATGTAGATCTGAGATTTATTCCACATGTAAATAATGTATTAAAATAAATATTATTCAATAAAAAAACTATTTCAAATCGTCACCTTCTAAGTTAAAAACTTAAAGATGTGACGCACTCGTATTATCCTGTTTTAATTACTGTGATATAGTCTACGGTTCTTGCCTGGATCAAACGACGTCAATCAGAATGCAAAAAGTGCAGAACTCATGTATCCGGTTTATTTTTAATTGAACAAGAAGGCACGTTAGTGAAAAATTAAAAACATTAAATTGGTTCCGTATGAAAGGTGTCATTGAGCTAAGGCGTAATACATGATTTTTAGGTGTTTTTCTTTGAAAAGTTATTAAAGTATTTAAATTTTGGTAATAGACTTCTCATTTGTTTACCAAGTTACTAATGTGTATATCCCATGTTAGGGGACAGTCAATTATAACGCCCAAGAACTCTATAATTGTTGCAGATGTTATGGTAATTTCAACAGTATCATGCTTGATGGTAATGCAATTAAATTCTGGCAGACCACTAACCTAACTGGAGAAGAGTAGATATAATGTTTTATTGATGTTTATTGTTTTATTGGTTTTTAATGATTCTTTAAAATTGCTGTATCATCAGCGAAGCTTACTATTTCGGCATCGATGTGGTATTAGAAAGGTCATTGACATATATAGAAAACGAAATTGGTCCCAACACACGCCTTGTGGTACTCCAAAACTAACAGTTCTTGCAGTGCTCATATAATTGTCTATACTCAGACTGCTTTCTGTTTGTTAACAAATCATTAAGCATTTAATTTTATACATGTTAATTTGGTATAATCCAAGTGAACTGTTCCTCTATGTATTACAAATTCCATATATTCATCTGTTATCGAACTATTATATTCGAGATTGTATTAGATATTTCACTTGTTTAGAGTCATTTATTACATTTTTATTTTTACCGAGAACTGAATTAATAATAGACTTAAAGACCTTGGCGATATTTGAGTTGTCTGTATGTAATTCTGTTTTTATTAAAATTCTAGTTGAAAAGCTTGTGTATGTTTCATGCCTCGTTTCATGCGTAAGATATCTGCGTTTTTATATTGTTTACATATTAATGCAATGATAATATAGTAAACAAAATATAGTATGGAAAATACTTATATCTTAATATCAGTTCCACCTGTCAGATCCAGACAGGTTCAATAACTTTGGTTGAATATCTCAAAATGTAAAAATATAAATTTTTACAATAACAAATTAGATTGTAACAATAATTTAAATTTTAATTGGTAACAGTTAATTACTCTCATACGATTCTACATAATCTTACTTAAGAAAAATGCTAATGCAGCTCTACCAAGAACCAAATTCACAAACATGAGACTAGTTAGTATACTTCCTGTATTATTAAAAGTTCAGGAAAAAATATATATAACAGACAATTCTGCCTAAGTGTGATTTTGAGAAGGTTCTAGTACTGCTACATCAGTTGCAAATATAACTAGTAATATTACAGATGCATGGGATGGGGACAATGATAATGTTATTGGTGTTATTGCATTTTCTTAAAGCATTTGATATAATCGATCATATCAACTATTCTGTGTCGAAATAAAATATTTAGAGTGCTCCAAGGCTCAATATTAGGCTCATTATAATTTTTTATTTACACTTCGAACAGCCTAACATTTGTAAGGCATTGTAAAATTCAGACTTATGATAATTATATTTAGTGTCATTTGCATTTTCTTTTCTGATAATATATCTACGGCTAGTTTCTGTCATTATCAAAAGTAAGTTACATGCCATAAGAGTCCGTGAAACTGATAATAAAGTGAGTTGAGAGTAACGTACCCCATAGAAGATAGTCTGTAGGTGTATTTTCAACAGAAATCAAAAGTTCAAAACCGTCCCTACTCAATACCCTATACCCCAATACCTCAATACTCTATTTCGAGAACGATGTTAAAATAAAAACGTTGATATTAGCAGGTATGATAGCCTAATTGTATTTTCAAAAGGCTATTTGAAAAAGAAAGAAATTTAAAATATTAACCAAAAAAGAAAGTTGATCAAACTTTTTCAATGAAGAATCTAATTTTTTAAAATAGTTTATTTGCAAAGTGATGTCTTGTAAGTCTATGCTGATTCTTAGAATCACAATGAGGTGCAGGAGAGACGATCTAAGTTGCATGTTAACTGAAATCAAAGTCTAAATAGATGTTATCATTGTCATATCTGGTATCAAGACGAAATGTTGCCGAAAATTTCTAATTATCTGTGAAGATATTAAACTTGATGAAAATTATTATTTCCAAATATGCTCATTCACGTTAGTCTGCAAACTGATCATCAAATATTTCTTATTATATAGAGAAAAGAGACATGTGTCAAGTAAGCCATCGGAACATTTGGTGTTTTATAACTTTCGGTTATCATTTTCCACGAGAATGAAATAAAAATGTTAATCCGAAGCAGTTTTTACAATTCTCATTATGAAATGAAATATCCCTAAATTTCTTTTAAATTACTTAAATAGAAAAAAGTTCACAAAAAACCTCCAGTTTTACGTAATTTATCTTGCTGTATTTTTGATTATGCCGTATTTCCACGTTGCTTTTTATTAACACGGTACAAAACGATTTCGCATATGCTTTTAAAAAACCTATAAAGCGTCAGAAAAATAACAAATTAAAAAAAGGTTCTCGCTCCCCTTTTAACGAGCGCAGATAAATGGACAGTACCTCTTCCAACTTCATTAAGGCCGTGAAACAATTAAATTGCATTTAATCAAATTGGGTTAGTCAGTTTACATTAATTAATACCTTGCTACGGAAGATATTCAGAAAAAATTGATTATTTTTTAAAAATTTGATGACAGACTCGCGCTCTGAAGCCATTCATTAATCATGTTATCGAATAAGCACAAACACATAAGTCGATAAGTGAGAAAAAAGTGTGTGAAAAACGCGGGTGAAATATTGATAATAAATTTTCTTGAAGTTAAGTTATTGAGGCCAACGATGTCAGCATTGTGGTTTAGCATATCGTAAGCAAAACGTGAGTAGGTTAATATTTTCTAGAAATCATAGTAGGCATATTAATTTATTATTAAATTTTATAAATTTAATAGTCGATTGTTTTTATTCGGCAAATATTTTTTTATAGATGCTATCTATGAATGAGTAAGGACGTACTCTCCAGTAGAGAAAAAGGTAAATTGGATATAAACATTATTTTCTTCGCCGGTTTATTGAATATTTTATTTATATTTATAGATTTTCAGCTTCTTGAAGACGTAGTGCGGCTATCGCAGGAAATGGTATGTGAACTTTGTGCCATAAGAACTGTTCATTACCATTGGCGCAACTAGAGAATTTTTCTGGGGGTGGCCAGGCCCCTTGTGTTTGAAACGCAAAGTTCAGTGACGGCTCGTGCATAAGATACTCAGGTGTTCTGTAGATATATATGTGTACACGGGGCGGTTAGTGATAGCGACGAAGGCAAAAGAGCAGCAGGCGAAAATTTTTTTGTCATTTCAAGGTCATTTAATGACCTTGACCTCGACAAAAGAAGTCATCGTGCTCTGGCAATGCTGGCCAAAAGGTGAGCCGGGGCCGCCTTTGGTGTATAGTAACATTTTGAAATCAATGTTACATTGAACTTTCGATGCTCGGAGCCACCCCCCTGGAAGATTCGAGACTCGCACGCTGGCGCGCATAGTTTAAAAACAAAACGGCTGAGCTGGCACTCTCCGACATTACCGTTATAATCGACGGGCGAAAATATTTGACCTCACTTGTGTCAAATTGGTATAGAAGTCGGGGATGGATTATGAATTACAAATAATTTAGTGATACATTAGTCGATAAATTTAATTTTTTTGCTAATTTTTATTTTTTCCTTTGGGGTGGGCCGTGGCTAGTTTAGGGTGGGCTTGGCCCACCCTGCCCCGCCCCTAGTTGCGCCAATGTTCATTACATTATAAAAATAAATACTGTAACATCTGAACAGCCCAAGGTAGAATGATATAAACACGAACTACGAGAAATGCGCAAGAAACTAAATTTTCTACATTATTTAAAAAAAACGATAGCTAAATTTATAGGTACAGGTGACAGAATATAGAAAGATTTATAAAAACGACATTTTTTTTAACTATTTATTTAACTTCGGCCTATTTCCGCTACCAGGGCCTATAACTGACGCCAGGAGACGAGCTACCCCCAACCTGGAAATTTTGCCGAACCTCTTCCTTTGAGAAGAGTAGGGATCTTTTACTTGCCTAACATTTAATAGACAAGGGGCCACCTTTTTTTTACATCCGCTCCAAAGGATGATATATCCACTACGTAATCATCGTCTTGAAATTACACAGCTTCCGCGTATACGCTGATATACAAGCCGCTAGAAGGTGGGACGAGATCGCTGTGTTTCCCAAGATGGATTTTTCCCATCCAAGTACTCGCGCTGCACGTTGCTTCACTGGAGTATCGAAATACAGCACAGTCAAGACGCATCTACGCTCGCCCAGAATGAAAATTGATTTCTACAAAAAAAGTGTTAACGAGTCTTATATTTCTCGCAGCTCAAATCTGTCAAAAGCATATGGGTTTCGAACGTTCACTTGAACGAATTTCATATGAAAATTTTCAATTAATGGACTTAGGCATACAATTTTTCTGATAATATTTGCATCGTTGCCAGCAAATATTACCAGAAAAATGGTACGCCTAAGTCGATTTGTAGTTTATATTAATTTTTCCTTTTCATATGGAATTCGTTCAAGTGAATGTTTGAAACTTCAGGTACATGGTCTAATTAACTAAACACGCAATAAAGGCAAAAAAAGTTCAACGATCTCGAATTCCATAACTTTTTTGCAAATATAGCATTTGATATTACAAAAAACATAGCAAGTTTTATTGATCCCATCAGCTTGCTTACCACAAATCCTGTGATACACAATTCATTTAGTTCTTCAGAGATCTCTATTCAAATGCGAGATATTTTTAATAATTTCAAAAACAATTCAAGCAAAGACGTATGTGACATACAAATTCAAATTCAAATTTATTGCATTTTTGTTCACAAACATGAATATTAACGTCATAAAATTTGTACAGGACATTGTCATTATACACTCAAAGAAATAGTATGGGTAAATTCAACAAAAAAAATGGTTAAATAACAATATCGTTAATTTTGTTAAACTAAATTATATTGATGGTATTTTTAAACAAAAGGTGATTGTTATTTTAATTAATAAAAAGTTGTCGTACAAAAAAAACAAACATTAACTTAAAAAAATAGATGAATGAATAAGACTATTATTTTTTCGTCTGACTATTATTTTGTTGAATTCTTTCAAATTAAACTAGATAATAATATATTTTATTTTTAACTATTGTCGAATGTAATTGTAAACCCAGTAGCAATTTGCTCTACTATTATAGTTGACAGATAAACCAATATTATTGTAGAGTTAACCCGCAGTTCTGTTTATATAAACATAACATCGTTCTGCCATCCACTTTGATGAATTAAGACGTCGCATCAGCGCTTTTGTTTGCAAATAGTATGGGTTAAATCAATCAAAAAAATAGTATATATATTGTTCATTTTGTTAAATTGAAGTATATTTAATAGTATTTTTAAACAAAAGGTGATTGTCACACAACAAAATAAACATTACCTTAAAAAATATATAATAATTTATTCATCTTACTAATAGTTTGTTGAATTTTGTCAAATGAAACTAGACTTTATTTTTAAATATTATCGAATTGTAATTCTAACCCAGTATTAGTTCGCTGTATTATTGTACTTCGTAGACAAACCAATATTATTGTTGTCTTCTAGAAGTTCTAAAAGGGAATTACCATAAAATTTGCTTGCTTACCACGCATTATCTTATACTCTTATGAATTTATAGAAAATTAATAACATGATTGCAATGTTCAAATTCTCTCAGGGATCATCGATATGTTTGGATGGATCTTATAAACGATCTCTAATCTGTGGTTTGGGTGGTCTGATGTCTCAATACTGAGATTTTGGCTAACCAAAAAAAAACTTCATCATCCAATAAAGTGTAGATCATAGTGATGGGTGATATCGTGATTTTTCAATCACAACGTAAATCGTTACTGTGATTTTCTTATATCAGTGAATTTAAAACGTGATGTGATCACGACTTTCATAATACGACGTACGGGAGAAATTGTTAATTGTTCCCTAGCCCTAAATAAGCGCCGACAGACGGTGAATGGTGAATTAGCTACTTTGGTAATCTGTGCTGCCGCAGATATGCATAATATGTATAATATATATTATGATTTGTTTATCCAAATAACTTGGATTGGTAATAAAGCAAAAGCACTAGATTTTGAATGGAACTTGATAATTGGATATTTTTTGTAAAGTTGTACTGTCGTGCGCAAAAAATGGGACAAGTCTTTATACGTATTTTTGCTAAAATCTAGTTGTGTACATCTAACTTTAATTTTTGTGACATTGTCAGTTATTTGTCAAAATTCATTGCAAGTGTGCAAATAGAGGCAGATATACATTAGAAAAAAATAGTTGTCCTGTTTTTTTTTGCTCACGACAGTACAAACATTAACATTTCGGAAGCATCAATAAATTTCTTGTTTATATTTATGTTTATGATTATATTTTACACGATTTTTCGTTAATTTAAAATGGTAAATTTATTTTTTAATGTTTTTTTGTTGCTTTATAATATATAAAGATGTTTTCATTTGCTTATTGTCGAATTCCATATTTTTATTCATATTTCATGCCGAAACGTAAATGCTCAATATTTGCAATAAAATTGCTAGTATATTTAATCATACAAAATATTTTTACGCATGGTTTTAGTAGTTAGTTACTTCTGGTGTTATAACAAAAATGTTCCGTCACGACCCTGCCTCGAATCGCCACAACGCATCGCCAGTCAATAAAAGACAAAGATTTTATATAAATACTAGCTGACCCAGCAAACGTTGTTTTGCCATATAAATTATAAATTTCTGTCCAAAAAATAAAAAGAAAATTTCTGGATAGGGCCACCCTTATCACCTAGGGGTATAAAAAATAGCCTACGACCTATTCTCAGACCTACCAAATATACACAAAAAATTTCATAAAAATCGGTAAAGCCGTTTAGAAGGAGTTCGATAACAAACACTATGACACGAGATTTTTATATATTAGAAGATCTAAATAGTGTGAAATGCGTATCTAATAACGCTAAGGCACGAAATCGCTTGCTTTACGTATTATTACATACGGCCGCAAACAATAATCGACTTAAAGTAAATGTCGTTAAAAATATATTGGTCTTGGTTGAATCTTAATAGACCACGGCAAGGGAACGAAATACGGAAAGTCGTGATTACGTCACACTTTTCTGCCAACTTTACTAACAGTCGTTACCTGTGATTTCTTAATATCAGTGATTAAATCACAGTTCGTGATATTTCGCCCATCACTAGTAGATCAACCTAAAAATTAGTTGGTGAACAAAAAACAAAGTCGTTGTACTATTTAATTGTAGACCAAATTGAAAATAGTTAGTGAACATAAAAAAAATGTCATTGTACTATTTAATTTGTTGTTCTACAAGAAGATATGATTATTAAACTACTATTTGTTTACGAAAACAAATAAAGTTGTTGTATGACTATTCTTTTCTGGTTGATTTAACTATGAAACTAGATAGGCGCGATTTCATATGCTCTTTTTGTTTGAATTCACCTATCATTTTCTTTGAGTGTATATTTCACCAAAGTTAATCTATGCATACATGTCTTAAAATATCTAAAGTTATTCCGCTTTTCAAGAAAGGTGACAACTATCGTCCTATATCTATCATGCCCACTTTGGAAAAATAATAGAAAATGTCCTATTTCATCAACTTTGAACAAAATAATATTTTATCAGACTGTCAGTATGGTTTCCACTCTGATATATTTACAACGATGGCAATTAATAAAGTGGTTGAAAGTATAATAGAAATTTTTGAGAATAAACGCTTTGCCGGAAGTATTCTCTGTGACACTTGTCAAAAGTCTTCAACTGTGAGCAACATAATATTCTCGCTTCTAAACTTTGTAGATATCTTCAACCTGTAGCACTTAATCTTTTAAAATCGTATCTGAGTGACAGGGATCAAATAACTGTACACAACAGAATGGCGTCATCAACATAAAAAGTAAGATTTGGACTTCCACATGGTTCTGTATTAGGACCACTATTATCCTTAATTTACGTAAATGATTTGCTGACTACATTAATGACACTTCGGTTTTACTATTTGCTGATGATACGACCATGATAAACATCAATCCAAATTTTAATGAACTACAACATGATGCAGCGCTCACAGTTGCAGGCTTCTTAGTCTAGGAGATAGCTACATATATGGGGCCTGGGATATAACAATGAGCACTGACAACGAAAATTTTCCGCCTGGTCAGAAAATGTCATACTACGTTCCAATTTTGGCCATAATTGATGTCGCCGGTGCTGCCAATTGCACGGAGAAAAAATGTTGGCATATATCGAATGTTGATCGCCAAGATACCCTCTTCAACTAACACCAAGCCCCAAAGTGTTATACTCTGTTTCACAATTGAATATTTTCTGGAGCGGCTAGTGCCAAGACGGGCGGGTGGGGAGGTCTGACTCACATAAGATAAAATCCTCAGAAAAATATTTGCTAAAACATAACAGCAATGTCAACATGTTATATTCCAGGCTCCATATATGTAGCTATCTCCTAGACTATCTAACTGGTTCAGAGCAGACAAATTAAACCTATATGAATTGAAAACTTAAGATACGATATTCTCAACTTGGAGATTAGATTATGTTGATAATTCAGGTAATATCAAGTCTTTAGTAGTAATTATGGTAAGCTGTGCTGGGATAAACATGTAGACTATCTGGCTGGTAACTTGTTATTGTTGGTTATGAGTCCAAGAACTGAGTTACCTCTGAGTGTGACAATAGTTATTTGTATGACAAGGGAGAAAAGTGCATACTTTCCTCCCGCGGATAGTTTGATCAATATCCAAGGGAGGAAATGGTACTTTGCTCCTGTGTAATACATATGATTTTTTCTACGACCATTTACAGTGTTTTTTACATTGGTTTTACATATATTTTATTATATTTTCTTATGCATGACAATCAAAAAACCAAATATGTCAAAATGTCATAATAGGTATTTAGATAAGTAAATATTTTTAAAAATCAAAGTACATGGAACGTTGCTAAGGTTGCTTCTTGTTTTCAAAATAAACAAACTTCCAAAAAGTTTATAATAATGTATTCCGAATGTGAAGATGAAGTTCCTCAAGATATTCTGGCAGAAGCAAACGTGGTTTCGTTAAATCTATTACCGTTAAAGTCTCGGGAAAAAAATGAAAAAGAGTACCAGCTATTTAAATGTTGGATGGAGACTAGGCAAATAAGAAAAATATGTGAAGAAGTGGTCTTATTTTACTTTTCCGAAAAATGCGCCGGTTTGAAGCCTTCAACATTATGGAGCAAATACAGCATGTTGCGATCTACACTCCAAATTAAAAACAATATCGACATTAAGTTTCCTAAATTAGTAGCTTTTTTAAAAAGGAAATCTGCTGGATATAAAGCCAAGAAAGCCAATACTTTTTCAAGGGAGGATATCAACAAGTTTATTTCAGAAGCTCCAGATGAAACTTACTTACATATGAAGGTAAGATTGATCGTTATTGTTGAATAATAAATAAAAACGTAACGCAGTATTTGTTATTAGAAAGTATATATAAAATGACAATTAAGTGACATTTTAGGCAATTGTCATAAGTGCATTTTCCTTTTTCAGGTCGTGCTTATATTTGGAATTGCTGGGGCATGCCGTAGCGATGAATTAGTTAATATGGTACTTGGGGATATCAGTGGTAAAGGCGATATTTTGGTGGTGAAAATACCTGACTCAAAAACTAATATCAAAAGCACATTTTTCTGAAATCGATCGGGAATGTCTACATTTTCGGCGCGATTTTAGAGCGAAAAATGCACAATTCCAGTATTTTAGTCCGTTGCTAGGAAACTATCAGAAAACAGACCGGAAAAGATCCGTTGCCAAGCAACGATCAACAAAGCCGTACGGGAATGTTACTTCCCGGCCTAGGCCGGGAAGTAACATTCCCGTACGCTTTTTTTATATATATTTTAATGTGTTAATATTTTTGATTTTTATACGTTTAAAATAGTATTGATTGTGATTTCAGAAATTTTTTTTTAAATGTTTATATTTTTGATTTTTATACCTTTAAAATAGTATTTATTGTGATTTCAGAAAAAATAGTATGTGTACTTCGGTGTGAAAGCACATTCCCAGACTTCGATGCTTGTTGGCCTCGGCTAGCGCCTCGGCCAACAATTGCATCGTCGTCCGGGAATGTATCGCTTTCACACCTAGATACACAATATACTATTACAATAACAAATGAGATTTTAAACGAGTATCTGTCTTGGATATGTATAGAAAATATCTGGATTGTAAGTCCCCTAAAACATGTCATTCTAGATTTTTTGTAACTTATGCTAAAGGGAAATGTACAAACCAGGTAATTGGCAAAAACACAATTGCCAAAATTCCATACAGAATAGCAATATTTTTAAATTTTGATGATTCGAAAGGCTATACTGAACACAGTTTCCACCGTACTTCAGCTACGTTATTAGTCAATGCTGGAAGTGACATTCTCACTTTAAAAAGACATGGGGGATGGCGAACAAACGTAGTAGCAGAAGGATACTTAGATGATTGTATTTCTAAAAAATGTGAGGTAGCCAGCCAAATAATTTCGAGAGAAGTACCAAAAAATGTTGTTTTGTTTTTGAAAATTTTGTTTCTACAAGTACTTCATCAGCGACCAAGATTTTGGAAAACAACAAACAGGAACTGATCTCCGCCAGCAGAGCCAATATTTCTTCAGGGGGAATCTCCATTAGTAATTTAACTAATTGTACCATAAATTTTAACAATATTTAGTTACCGATGTTAATTTAAACCTTGATTTAAACTGTTTTCAATTTTTATAAATAAAAATAAGTAATAAAAAATCTGTTTCAAAGAAAAGCATAATTATACATTTTCAGGAAGTTTGTGTATCAATAAAAGAAGTCTATACACTACTATTACAGCTATTTGAAGTTTTTACTTGTTTGCTTCCAGAGGGAGCCAAAGTATTTTCCTCCCGATGGAGGAAAAATACTACTTTGCTCCCTGAAATGAGGGAGCAAAATAGTATTTTCTATGTAGGGAGTAGAAAAATTATTTCTCGCTATTTCAAAATGCTTTTTCCTATGCCATCATAACTTGGGGGCACTCAGCTCATCTGAACAGAATATTTTCACTTCAAAATCCTGTTGTGAGAGTAATGTTGGGTTTACCATTTAGAGAGGACGTCAGACAAATATTTAGCGAGCTGAATATCTTGACTGTTCCTAGTTGTTTCATTCTCGCAGCTCTTATGCATGTTAAAAAAAAATTAAATGATTATGTTTAACATGGTGAAATTCATAAAAACGATACTAGGCGGGTAAATGAGTTTTGTTTAGATTTTACTAGGTTAGAAAAGAGTTGAAATACTACAAATTACTATGGTCCCAATTTTTTTAACACGTTCCCTTTCAACATCAGGATGTTGCCGAAAAACAATTTTCATTATAATATTAAACAAATTGTGCTGAAGGGAGCATACTATTAATTTGAATATTTATGTGATGTTACTATGTGTTAATTTATTTTCAATATTTGTTTACCACTGTATGTTGTAATACACAATATTTGTACTTCTCTCTGTTGTTAATGCTATATTTGTAATTTTGACTTATGTAAAACCACTGGTTCTTAATGTGAATAAATTATTTATTTATTTATTACTTATAGGAGATTCTTCTCAGTTTTTTTTTAAATAAGTTAACTTTTAGATGAAATCGTTATATATGTAATCTTGATTACCTCCCGATGATCCCAGTTTGATTGGCGATACTCCCGTTAGTATATCACACAGTATTTTTATTTTTATAGAATCCACATGACGATATGATACAAATATCGTAGAGGAATGATCACACATTTACAAGGGCAGATTTTTAATCATTTAGTTATAAGATTTGCAACTTTCTTCCCGATTAATTTAAGCCAAATCAAAAACATAATAATTTAAACAACTGCTTTTTCAACAATGTCAGAAAATTTAGACTCTAATTAAATCTTTCATTTTTTCTTTCTTCGAATTTATTACCTCTGTATCACTTTCTTCTTCATTTTTATATTGTAATGCTAAAGTTTTCTTAAAAAACGTAAATTTTAATGTATGAAACAGGTGATTAAGTGCAAGAAAAACCTGCAATACTTGTATTATTATCGAGTTTAACCAACATTTCTGCTACTTTAAGATGTGACAATTACTGGCAAATATTATTATTGTAAATAAATGTGGAAAATGTAGCCTATATTATCATAATTATTAAATATCCACAAGTATCTCGTACGCACTCGTAAATTTTCAGCCGAGTACCCTATGCATATTTTTAAATGTTAAACCAGAGCCAACACATTGAAATAAGGTTAGGAACTGTAAACAAATATTCATTTGCACATACTATTTACGTTACCTGAATATTTGACGAAAACAGCTGAAACTAGTATGAAGGGCAAAATAAGGCTTCTCAAACCTCCCATTTCGAAAGTTTTTTTGTCTATTAATAGCACTATATAATTAACAAGGTCTATTTTTTTACATTAAGCACCTGATTTAATGGGGGATCTTTTTCACATTGTCATTTATGTATAAAACTTTCTTTAACAGCGTCTAGTCTCTCAATCCTAAGCCGAATGTCTGTATTTTCGTTTTATTTGCAAACTTTTAGAGTCTGCAGGGTTCTATTTAAAACTATTTCGTATTTAAAGTTTCGTTAAATTTAGAAGTTCGGAACGGTCTATACCTCTCGATGATCTAACTGAAATTAAGAAATAAATAATTTAAATAACTTTTACTTAAATTAAAC
Organism: Rutpela maculata; assembly: GCA_936432065.2. Classification (NCBI taxonomy): domain Eukaryota; kingdom Metazoa; phylum Arthropoda; class Insecta; order Coleoptera; family Cerambycidae; genus Rutpela; species Rutpela maculata. The sequence goes on along the minus strand of OW386285.2, from coordinate 34,645,849 downwards.
TGTAATTTAAATAAAATTAGCGATAATGTATTTGTCACAGGATTAAAAATAAAAATAACGGTTGACACAACACAAAGATTAAGCTTGGAAGTTAATCATCTGACAGATTGGACACTAAAAAATAGGCTGGATGAATGCTGATCTGCGGAACTTCGTGGCTTACTTTGCGATCTCGTGTTAGCTAGGAGCTAAATGCGTCTCGTTGAACTGCAACAACGACGTCGGTCACAGGACTGAGCGTCTGTGCGAAGCGCCTGAACTCCCGCATAAAAGGACTCGCAAACTAACCTGCACAATTTACACATGCGCTCGAAATTAACAGGTGCCTGGTTCGTACTTCGTACGTTTTTATTGCGAGGAAATAATTAGGGGTGATAAGGGATAAAGCATAAAACACAAACACGGATTCCTAATTTCTATTATCGGCGGACTGAATCTTTAGGAGTAACTAGTTTTACGATACGTGTTTCGCTTTCTCCTCGGAGTTTCGTAAAACAGTTCGTCCACTCCTTCAAACCTACGAAAGTACCTCGTTATAATTTCATGGAAATTGGGTTTCAACGAAATTGTCTGGATTTTTTATATGTTGTAGCCCTTTTCATCCTAAACAACAGTCTCCTTAGGCAGAATCCTCCACATTGAGTATTTCGGCTCAGGCCCAGATTGGGCCGAGTAAAACTCGGTGGGTCGATCAACTCCAGTGGACCGCTCCAAGTTATTAGTATGAACAATTATTGAATTATTTGAAATAATAAGCACCTATTGGAAGAGATCTGTCGTCGGCCGACGCACGTGACTTTAATATCAACAATTTGCCATTCAATATTTGTAATAATTTTGATATAATACACTTAATGATATATTTATATAGGGTGTCCCAGAATTGAGTTCCCTGAGTTCATATTGGGCCCATATAACCCAACTTACCTTAGTCCAAATATACATCCATCAGGAAGTACATAACAACCAAATATCTTTTGTTCCTCAATTTTTTTTTTCATAATAATTAATATTTGACTGGCTGTAATTTTTAAATCACCCTGTAAAATTACGAAATACTTGAACATTTTTACAGAGCATTGAAAGGTACTCTTAAAAATTTTTCTAATATCAATCAAAATACAAGGAATTATCGTTTTTTCCTCTATTTGTATTTAACATTTATTTACTACTCTAGAATAAAATTTTGTAATAACAGAAAAGTACAATTTATTTAAAAAATATTACATTCATAATAAGTGCTGCACATGACGTCCATCTGTTTAGTACACAAATTAATTCTCTTCAAAGACAGAATTCGTTGGAAAATAGGCAAAATCCTTCTAAATTCATCTCTTAAAGTGAGGTAGAAAAAAAATTTTTTTCTAATAACTTTCGTTATATAGAAGATCACATTTTCAAATTGTGATAATAATAATAATAATAATAATAATAGTTTATTATCCAAAAGACCAAGTACAATGGTATAGGATTAGTCACATGATTGGACACCAACACATCTGTGCCATCTGATTATGACATAATTAAACGACTATTAGGAAGGAAAATACAATTATTATAATAACAAATATTCTTAATAAAAAAACAAATTACATTTAAATTACATGTTAACAAACAACCTAAAAATATATAAATTTCACATACACATGGTTAGCTGTATCTTTGTAAGTACACTATTAAACGTAATAACAACCAAATATCTTTTGTTCCTAAATTTTTTTTTCATAATAATTAATATTTGACTGGCTGTAATTTTTAAGTCACCCTGTAAAATTACGAAATACTTGAACATTTTTACAGAACATTGAAAGGTACTTTTAAAAATTTTTCTAATACCAATCAAAATACAAGGAATTATCGTTTTTTCCTTTATTTGTATTTAACATTCATTTACAATTCTAGAATAAAATTTTGTAATAAAAGAAAAGTACAATTTATTTAAAAAAGATTACATTCATAATAAATGCTGCACATGACGTTCATCTATTTAGTACACAAATTAATTCTCTTCAAAGACAGAATTCGTTGGAAAATACGCAAAATCCTTCTAAATTCATCGCACGCATTCTGAATACGTTGCCAAAGTTGCTCCCTACTATCAACTGAAACAGAGTATACAATGGTTTTTAAATAACCCCAAATACAAAAATCGCAATGGTGGAACCCGCTTTTAGTATTGGGTTCAAATCTGGCGATCTGGCTGTCCACGCAGTGGTCCGCTTCTGCCAATCCAACGGTTTCCATAAACTCTGTCAAGAAACTGTCGCAAAATAATGTTGAAATGAGCAGGACAACCGTCGTGCATGAACCATGGATTACGTCATATTTCCAAAGGTACATCATCGAGCAGAGGTAGTAAACCATTTTGCAAAAAGTGTAAGTACTCTTGTCCAATTAGACATTTTGGTAATTTAACTGGACCTACGACTATTAACTATACTTATCTACACATTTATTGAGAATTTCTGCTGTTGTTTCGTTTGCTTTATGACATGAGGATTTTCATCAACAGACCAGTGATGAGCATTATGTAAATTAAATATTCCGTCCCTCGTGAATACTGCTTCATCGGTGAGTAATATTTGGGAAATGAAGTTTTGATCTTGGTTTTGTTTGTTTCTTAACCAACGTGAAAACTCCATTCGAGGCGGAGAATTTCGTTCTAATAATGCTTGGGCTTTTTGAAAATGAAACGGGTACAGTTGTTGTTTATTTATAATTCTCCAAAGAGTACTCTTTGAAAACCCATGATGCATTGCCGCTAACCTTCTTCTAACCTTCTGGATACTTATTTCAGGATTTTCATCAATAGCATCTAAAATCATTTCCTCGTAATTGGGATTTACTACAGAAGTGCTACTCCTAGTATTATTTACAAGACACACTGATCCTGCATCCCTTAAACGTTGAAAACAGAAATAAACGTTTTATGACATGGTGTTCTTCGGTTCGGGTACTTTCGCTCAGCGGCTCGAGAATTATACTTCATTTCTCCATATATCAAATGCATATCAGCATATTCTTCATTACTAAATTGATTCATAATACAAAATTACAACCCAGTTCGTTGCTGGTAGATTACCGAAATTAAACTTATACTTGCTATTTTTGACGTTACTACCCAACAAGCAAAATTTAAACGTTATAACGGGTGGTCCCTGGGAACGGGAAGTTTTGAAAACATCATAATTTTGAAAGTAACTTTACTTATTTAAAATAAGATATAACAATGGCTAGGTAATTATATGCATTTCTGATTTCTTAAAAATAATTCCTGGTAAATGTCTTCCCCTTAGCGCCACGCACTCTTGAATACGATTGGTGAAATTTTCTAAAATAATTTCAGAAAAATGTAGACGTCTTGGGAAATCTGTTGGTTTTATTTCTTGAACTATTTGGATTTTATACTGATGAAGATTCAGATCCTTGTGTAGAATTCTAAGCAAAGAACGTTTTGGACTATGTTCAACAGATGCTCTGACTCGTTCAATGTTTTCAGGGGTTCTAACACTTCTATTGGGTCCTTTAAGTTTAGATTTATTGGCTGTACCTGTTTCTTCAACAAGCAAAATTTAAACGTTATACAACTATTTTGTTTTGTTGCAATTTTATAAATGTAATAAAATAGCAATAGAACAAAATTGTTGTAGAAATGACAATTATAAAACAAATTTGTTTATTGGGTAATAAATTAAGTTTTGAATTGTCATGACAACGCGACAGGTTTCCTGTTTCACCTACAGGGAAAAAACGATAATTCTTGATTTTTTGTTGATATTGCACGAAATTTTAAAAGTATTAATTCGTGTATTGAAACAGGTGGACGTCATATGGGGCATTTGTTATGAATGCAATTTGTTTAAAATAGACTGTACTTTTCTGTTATTACAATTTTTTTCTAGAATTGTAAATAAATGTGAAATACAAAGAGGAAAAATTGATAATTTCTTGTATTTTGATTGATATTACAAAAATTTTTAAAAGTACCCTTTTGCAGCCCTTTCAATGCTCTGTAAAAATGTTCAAGTCTCGGTTCAAGTATTACGTAATATTACAGGGTGATTAGAAAATGACAGCCGGTCAAATAATAATTATGAAAAAAAAATTGAGAAACAAAAGATATTTGGTTGTTATCAAGTTTACATAGAGTACTTATAGAGGTACAACTCCCATCAAAATTTTAAAATTTTGTCTTCTATATAGCGGAAGTTATTGGAAATTTTTTTTTCTATCTCACTTTAAGAGGATATACTTCCTCAGGAATGCATTTTTGGACTAAGGTAAGTTGGGTTATATGGGCCCAATATGAACTCAGGAATCACGGGTTCCCGTCCGGAAACTCCATTCTGGGTCACCCTGTATAGTAAGTAAGAAATTAAGTTTTTCTTCAAACGTCAGAAGAACATGACATTTCTTAACTCATTTCATGACATTAAAGTTTGGCTTTTTAGCGGCTGTGCGCTGCCATTAACAACGGAGGTAAAAGTACTTTTTCTACAACTGTCAAAAAAGGCAATGTTTGCGCATTGTCTAAAATGAGACATTTTTTCATTGACATTATTTTTTGCGTTACCATGACACCGTGCGCAAAATATTTTGCACATCGCATACTATTATTGCCTATAATTTTTAATGTATACACGAGAATTAAACAAACATCTAGTTCAAAGATATTTATTGTTTTATCAAATAAATCAACTGAAAGTAGAATTTTTTAAATTATTTTATTTTAAAAACAGTATGATTTTTTTAACTAATGGTTATAGTTTTATCAAATGAAAGTTGTAGAAAAAATATTGTTTGCATCTCGAGTGCAAAATATCTCGAACTTTCGTTCTCGATCACCAAAGTAGTATTTTGCACCATAGATACAAAAATAACTATTTTTGTGCAGCTGTACGCGAAGTGAGTATTCTCAAAACAGTCCGGCCGCTACCCTTAGCAACGCACTTTTATCCCATCCCGAACATTGAGCATAAACTTCAACATAGAATAGATGCTCCATAAAGTTGAACTATTCACAACTTTTGATTTCTTCATCAAATAAGCCAATAAAATGTTTTCAGACACCGTCTTAACATTTTGTTTCTCATACCAATCTTTAAAGTCGCTGTAACATTTTTCGTATTGCCGTTTAGATGTTTTAGGTATTAAATCAGAAAGCGCCGAGTTTACGATATCTTTTAGCTCTGGGGGAGTGCAAGAAATTGAAATATCATAATCGCTGTCAGACATTTACAATTTTTCAAGAACTGTCAAAATGTTTTGTATACATACAGAATAATATACCACTTCCATAGACACGCTGTGACATTAACGCTACCGCTAAATATAGCATAAACGCCTCGAGATTATCTTAATAATAATTAGTGTTTTAAAGTATTTACATAACTAATATATTAGCATGTCCGGGTTAGGGCGAGAATAAACAGAAAGTAGATAATTTCATAATAAAAAAATGTGTAAATTGTCATTGGCTTAATACCTAAATAATATTCTCTAATGATGATGAAAGCAAATAAATTAAAAAAAAATTGATTGTAAAAATAAACAATTTTGTTTACAAATATCAACATATTGAGTACAATCAAAGAATTCTGTCACTGTCCCTATTTACACCAATACAAAGTGAAGTTATAAGTTCATCTGCTCTCACACTTAATCCAACTTATATCATTACAACATTATAATTACAAAATTGATATTTTTATAAAAACTAATTTTTGAATACTACTGAAAATTATGCAATCTGTATTTACCCCAATTTTGTTTAATTCTGTCTTGCAGTAGTTGATACATAGGGCCTCAAATTCGTAGATGGCATGACCAACATTACCTGCAGACTCAACGGTAAAGGTGATACTAGCGCCTTCGCCATATATTTAAAATATATAAATAGATGATATTAGAAACAGCCAGGAGGTAACAGTAGTCTAAAATGTATCAGTCAGTTCACAGCGTTTCTTAAACTGTATTTCGCGGAATCCAGGGGTTTTGCAAGAGCCTTATAGGGTTCCCAGAAAGTCGTAAAATTGCAGGCGATATGAGAAAGAACAAAAAAACTGACAGCTTTGGCGACACTTTTGCTTTACACCCTCCACAACCGAATTTTAGATCATTTAATATTTAACTGCCAAAAGCTCAACAGACAGACAGATAGATATTTTATTGGACAATAAGTAGATACATAATTATGTACATGTAGCAAGTCAAGGATGAATAAATAATAATAAATATAAAATATATACCTAAGTATGTAAGTAATCAAGATATAAAATATATTATATAAGTATAGAATCTACGAGACAATATAAATATAAGATAACACAAAATAAGAGATACAAAAATTTCTTGAATGAGGACTAACTACAGTTCATCTCAAACTTATAGCAACATGAGACCCAGTGTTTCAATGCAAACTTAAGCACTTTATCCTACAAATAAATAAAGGTTAGAATATGAAGTTGCAATATTAAAGAGTTTAATAAAAGCATATTCTAAACTTCTAACTAATTTATTTGTAGGATAAAGCGCTTAACTTTGCATTGAAACACTGGGTCTCATGTTGCTATAAGTTTGAGATGAACTGTATCTAAATATTCCTGAACTGAATAAAAAGCCTTCTCAGTAAAAAATTGTTTTGTTTGTTTTTTAAATTTGTTATATCCATTACTTTCTTTTAGTTGGGTTGGTAATTTGTTGAATATTGTAATGAGTAGTCTGGTGAATTGTCGAAGAAGCTGGTTTTAAGTAGGTAATGATGTGGCTAAGTTTCTGCCATGCCTGGTATTGTAGCTATGATATCCACCTATGTTGAGTTGTAGCCCGGTAACGATACATTTTGGTATATAGATAAAAATATATTAAGTTAATTCAGTTTATTCTTGCACCTCGTATACGGAGTTCAACTGATTTCGGACTCGTCCTGTACTTATATTCTGTATGTAAAATGGTTCTAAACTAAAGTAGTAATCTCGTAGTGTTATTTTTTTCAAAAAACTCTTTATTACCAAATATATCGGTAGTAAAGTATTTTTAGCCATCAGCGAACCGCTGGTATACATTTACGCAAAAAAAAAAACGCTAAGTGCAAATGCAATTGATGTTTAGTTCTGTACTGTAGAACGCTAAAGTACCCAAAGCACATTACCACTAATCTCTGGCGTTAACAAATAATCAGTAGATTATTGCACCGTATTTATTTGCTTTATTTTAGTCTCCGTTGTTTAAATTATTCTTACCTAAATCAATTGCAGAGTGATACTACCTCGGATACTACTGGTGTGAGGAGAGGCAAATAATACTCCGGTTAACGATGAACTCCACTAATGTAAAAATATATCTGTTTTATAATTCTGTGAGTTTATTGGTACTCAAATGAAACCATTTTTGTTCTAATCTAGAAATTTTAAAAGTTTTGATGCAAATGAAAGAAAAAGTGATATGCTAAATTTTGACAGAGGTACTTAGTTGGTCTTATATTTTAATACACTAACAATCGTATTTCTGCATAGTTTACTTAATCTTGAAAATTTATTTTCCACTTACATAAATTGTACCTAGCAAATCTTATTCTCTACAAAATAGGCAGGGGCGTAGCGAAGGTTACGTTACCCCCTAACTTCTTTAGACTTGGGAAAAGTTGGAAATTTGAGATGTAAGTTGGCAATTTTAATTGAAAAATTATCAATTTTTATTTCGGCGGAACTTGGCAAAAGTTCGGTAAAATTTGGTTTAAATTTTTTTTTATCGAATGATTATCGATATCTGTCAGCATAGGTAATTAGCATAATGTACTTCATATACTCCAATTATGTTGGCAGACGAAACTTTCGGTCGGCGCGCGCGATAACCGGAAATAGAAAAAAAAAATTTGTTAGTACCGGACCAAATTCGGTGCAAAACGTTTGTTTTGGCGTGTACAGTACTGCACTGTAGTGGGAGACATTTCTATCCGTCGATTTTTTAACAATTTGCCACCAACCCAAACAGCACGTCCAATTGTAATTACGTCTCTACAGGATATATACATGAGAAGCAAAATATGTTAAGGTGGGTCTAATTGTTAAACTAGTACTGACGTACACATATGAGATACACTTATGTTTATATTGACAGAATTATGTGATACAATGTTTAATAACTGTATACCGTATGCACTCAAGATTCTAAACATTTTTATATAACGTAAAGAAGGATCATTAGAATGTTGAAATTTGACGTCCGTAGAAGATGCCTACAAGATTTAAGTCATATGTATGTGTGATGCTTTATATAATACTTGTGCCTACTGCATACACCACATAAAAGTGCGATATATACACATGATACAAATAACTATATATACACTTTTTAGTTGTGTCTTGTCGTGTCTACATTCGACTATTCGAGCATGGAACAGTGTGCGCGCGCAAAGCGTCAGCGTGAGCATACCGGCCATGTGTATCTCGTGTCCTCTTTCCTCTATAAGAGTGGTCATAGCCACACATATAGCAGGCATTTTTGTTTTTTAACAATATCCAAAATAATTTATATTCGAAAGAGTTTGCAAAGATTCGGCAGTTTTAAAGATATCGAGTTCTTTTAATAATAAAATTAGATTAAAATGCATTAAAAAGCAAAATCTAGCCGTTGCGTGTTCTACTATAAAGTCTTTAAGCAGATATTCAAACAGAAGTCAGTGGTTGAGTGAGTTAAACATTAATTCACGAGGGTTGGTTAGGCCTCCTGTCTTGCATGAGAAAACTTACGCCTAACAATTTGGGTGATATTCTTAGTTATATCACCCAAATTGTTAGGCGTAAGTTTTCTCATGCAAGACAGGAGGCCTAACCAACCCTCGTGAATTATTGTTATAGCCAAAGCCGAGCCCTCTTCACCCGACCACTCATCTACCACGACGTTGCGCGCCGTGGTGGTGTGGTCGGCTCTAAATTGGGCCTCGACTGAGGCGCATTATTGTAAACTAAAACTTATAATAAATTTGTTTTGAATTGAATTGAAGCGGCGAGTCAAGAGGTACGCGGTTCGATCCGTGCTCACTCTGTCTTTTTTTTTTTATTAAAATAATTGCAAAAAAACTTTTAGTTGTTTTTCTCAAGGTAATAATTGCTTATAAAACCGATGTACGAATATACTTCTTTTCAATTTTAGGTTTGTTTTAAACCATTAAATATTCTATTTATGTTGTAGATGATATATTAAACCTGACCGTTTTTTCTCCAACACGTTTCCCAGGTTTGTATAAGTACTTCAACTAAAAACTTTTAATTCTTAACTCAGGTGACACTGGTGACAGTTTAATTAAATTAAATAAGTTCTTCTTAATAATTATAAATAAATAAAAATACTAGTAACTCGAAAAATTCAGGTTTGGGAACACGTAAAAAAATAGAAAAAAAAAGAGAACTTGAAAGATTTTCATATATTTTAAATAAGGCTAGAAATTCAATTTCACACATAATAAAGACTTCATACACATCATAAATACTGCTTTTAGCATCCGAAATAACAGTCACCACGATAGCTCAGTTGGTAGAAGCGTCAGTACTGCACATACATGTACCTCTAATTTTAATAAACTTGTTATTGCTTGCTTGCTTGCGTCAGTACTGTAATACGGACAACAGAGACATGCAGGTTCGACCCCTACCCACCGCAATTGGCAAAGGTAAGTAAAAATGAATTTAATAACTTAATAAACATTATAATTTGCAGGCAACCCTTGTGAGAAGAAATTGGAGTGATAGTAAACAATATTAGATAGTTAATGTAAATAAAATATACGGATGGCTAACAAATAAATTCATAGGACAAAACGTATTTATGCATTAATTACTTTATTTTTATCAATCACTGTGCATCCGATAACACACTGTGGATCAAATTATTTGTGTATATGTAAATGGTATACTGTGGCTACATTGTGAGGCGGACGTTTAACCTTTGTGCATACGTGTGTACCTACAATGTGTAAACGTAGCACATTTACATCGTAGAATTGTGTAACCTTGTGTCTGCATCTAGATACATCGTCACAATGCGAACACATCGTAATCGTTATTTGGTGTGCTGTATGGGAAGTGGCCAAAAATGGTCACTTAATTCATGGAAACAAAATGAAATATACAAAAAGTTATACTTAGTATATTTTATGTCGATGAAAATCGGGTGAAAAAAGGATGGTCACAGAAAATGCATTTTTGAAAATTGTAAAAAATGCACTTTTTTGAAAATAAGAAAAATTGAACTTTATCCCCTTAAAGTACCTAAAAGGATCTAAAATCGAAGAAAACAAAAAGTGACCTCGATACTTGACGAAGAATTAAACAACTTTATTTTGTCCGCCATCTTTGACCATTCTATTTAACAAATAGTTATTTGAATTACTGACTACGACTAATTTTAGGTTTTTCTTAAAAAACAGAATTTCATTTTCATTTTCGTAGAAAATTTCTTAATGGGGCAATGCTATTTTCTTTTATTAATCAGAAATAATGATTCATAAACTTAAATTTTTTGGCCATTAATCATTTCTTAACGATATCCTTCGCAATAATAACCTATCAATAACCTATCAGTAAGTCAAATAACTATTTTCTCTACTACCGTCTATATAAATGGCCTTTGCAACCCTAGCAACACGCGCGATAGCGGAAGTAAACATTCGAGTTACTTGGCTGCTAAGGCGTTGCTAGCTACGAAAGTAGAACTTTCGCGGCCAGGACAAAAAAATTTAAAAAAATAAAACAAATTTTAAACTTCTTGGGGCACAAGCAATATTGGCTGTTTTTTGTATCCCATTTTCATCGCCACCAAATATTGTAACGGTCATTTTTATTCATAGTCATAAAAGCCCTTAAATTACATTATTTCGTATTTTCCGTACATAAATTACCTATTTTGTTACCTCTTAAAAAATAGATTATCGCCGCTACTGTAAGGTTCTAGAAGGTAACGTAACCGTCGCCTAGTTCTCGGCTTTACTGGTAAACATTTGAAAATAATGCCTTTCCTCCAATGAGAAACCATAGTTTAAATTCGCGGGTTTAAGGAGTGAGGTATTTCGACTACTAGTGGGGGAAGAGATAAATACCGAGCCAAGCGGCAACCATGACACTTCCACGGCCGATTTAAGCGTGCCCACAGTCATCACTCATCAAAAATTTGACTTGAATTACGACGAGAAGAATAACCGTCCTAGTGTTAGAGGGTTGAGTCTTTATAAACCCTGATTTTATTACCTATCGTTATGATTTGTTTAGTACAATTAACCATTTCCCGTTAATGGGAATGGGAGTTCCTTAAATGGTTATGTTTGTTTTTTTTTACGAGTGTAATCTAAAAATATTCCAATGTGAGTACAATTGTACGTAAAAATAGTGTTTTAATGCTGTTCTGAGTCTACTTACACTGTAGTGCTCAATTCTGGAGGTGTACTGTGTTTGGAGGAAAGTGTATTCCATTTGACAGTCAACTTCAATGTAAGTAATCAAACTATTCTATATTTCAAAGGCAATCATCGCAAAAACTAACTCTTAAGTGCTAAGTGCGGCATTTCAAGATCGCGAGTGCCTAGTCCCGTTTAAAAAGACTGATAATGAAATTTCTCATTTAATAGTTATAAAACATTTTCTATGTTTCGTACCTTTTGTTTTTATATGTGCCTTGTAGCATGAAATGCTACATTTCATTTGTTATGTTATTTAACTTTAGTTACATATAGAGATTTGTTTTGATTCCTATAAAAATTACAATTTGTTTATTAGTATGATGTCATTTTACCTTTCTACTTAAGGACAAATCGTTGGCCAACTATTCATATATATTAATAATTTAGTTATCTATATATTTTGCAATATTATTTTGTGTATTGTGGCCTTTTGCCGACAAAAGAGTTTCTTTTTATGGTACCGTATCTGTGATTTATTGTGAGTACCTATTTTATAAATGTCTGTCTCTCTGTACAATTTTTTGCTCTGTTTGATTTTTGTGATCATACTCCAAGCACAAATTTTATTTGCTCACCCCTGATTTGTCAATTGCTCTACCATGTCTTTTCGCTTCATAATAAATTTGTTATTTTGGTGCTAAGGCTTTCGCGGCGCTGGTGATCTGGCTGCTGGTTTCCGGGTCTTCTTCCGCGTAGACTTGGTTGAGTGCTTGACGTTTCGACCATCTTGTCGTGGTCTTCTTCTGAAGCGAAGTGAGCTCTGCTGGACTGAGCTCCTCTATTTATACAGGTTATCAGGAGGCGTGTTGCGGATCATTGCTCATGCGGAACATTGACTTCCACGTTATTGGTAGTTGTAGTCCGTTGTCACGGTTATAGTTATGCGGATGTTTATTTATTTCAATGGCTTCTCTGTATCTTCTTGGCCAATAATTCTTGGTGTTGGCTAATTTCTTTGTTTTGTCGAATTTTATCAAATGGCCGGTTTCTTCTGAATGTTCGGCAACTGCTGATTTTGTAGAATTTCCCTTCTTTGTATTTCTAATGTGTTCTCTGAGTCTGGTGTTTATACGTCGTTTGGTCTCTCCGATGTAAACTTGTCCGCAGGAACATGGGATGCTATATACTCCTGGTGTTTCTAGTTCTTCTGGCACAACATTTTCCCAAATACCAATACACGAACTGTGATTGGTCGGTTTCATTTCTTATCCATCCTAGAACTGATATGAAATATATCCGTTCAGTTAACTGGAATTGCCTACTTATCCATTTTACAGACTGTACAGAAAACAGCAAATTTACATAAGGGAGTAGAAAAAATATAATACATTATTCCCCTTTTAGGTGTTCGGTGTTTTTTTAAAGGTCTCGGCTTCGTCTCGACCATTCAAAAATCACCTCACACCTAAAAGTAAACTTTCGCATCTAGTAATGTAAACAACTATTTTCTACTCCCTTATGTAAATTTGCTCTCTTCTGTACAGTCTGTAGAATGGATAAGTAGGCAATTCCAGTTAACTGCACGGATATATTTCATATACTATGTAGGGTGGGTATGAAACCGACCAATCACAGTTCGTGTATTAAATACATAGGCAACTATTCGTTTTTAAAAATTCAAGTTGATGCGTAAGTTGTCAAGGTAATTGTCATCTGCACGTGAAGTTACAGCTAACCTCAAAAATATATATTTCTTACGTAGTTATTACACAGCCCCACAAAAAAAAAAGTTCAAAGCAGCGAACCAGACCCATGTATTCCTATGTATTTTCGGTCGCTGAATCCGAATCCGGGGTAAAAAAATCGTACACCCTCCAAAATCATTAGCTAGAGCCAAAAAACACCCCTGAAATGGGGTAAAAAGAATATTAAGCTACGAGAATATTTGTTACATCTTAATCAATCGAATTATACAAATTGAGGTTAAACAGCAGCGTACATACAATAGATATGAAACACACCCCCAGGAAGGGGCGAAAACTAGCCCCCATATATAAAAAATCGATCCAAAACAGCAATGACTGCTGAAAAAGCTCAAAATGTCCAAGTTTTGTTAAAGTAAAGGACACGAGAAAAACAAGAAGAAACGTAAAATGCAACAAGATTTCTATTTTCATGGATGTTATGATTGGCTGAAATTGCGTAGTACTTTAAAATAGAACTAGAAACTTACGTACCATCAACATTCTACAGTATCAACCCTCAGAGGGTGTGAAAACTACCCCCTATGCAAGGTTTGACTATAACAAATTACAGTGACTTCTATAAAAATTCGAAACACCTGCGTTGTGTGGAAGGAAGAGAGAAGAAACTAGACTATGTTCGACGCTGTGCTTGAAAACCACCCCCATGGGTTGAGAGACGCCACCCCTATATAAAAAAACTATGAAAATGAAACGAATAAGCAACAGTATAGCTTTTTCGTTACATCCTGAATTACGGTAGTTTACATCCTTTCAGGGGGTGTTACTTAATAACATTTATAGGACATGAGTTTCAAACTCTAAGTGTTCAACACGATTTTTACCAATCATAGCATCCATAAAAATGTAAATCCGGTTAGTTTCTCTCTGTTTTTCCAGCATCCTACAGATAAACGTAACCCCGTGGAGGTGGTTTTCAAGCACATCGTCGAACATAGTCTAGTTTCTTCTCTCTTCCACACAACGCAGGTGTTTCGAATTTTTATAGAAGTCACTGTAACTTTTTATAGTTAAATCTTACATAGGGGGTAGTTTTCACACCCTCTGAGGGTTGACAGTGTAGGATGTTGATGGTACGTAAGTTTCTGGTTCTATTTTAGAGTACTACGCAATTTCAGCCAATTATAGCATCCATGAAAACAGAAATCCTGTTGGATTTCACGTTTTCTCTTGTTTTTCTCGTGTCCTTTGAACTTCAACTTCAACTTCAACCATATAGGGGGCAGTTTATGAAGATTACGTCGGACCTGATGTAGTTTCTTAACACTTTAACAAAACTTAGACATTTCGAGCTTTTTCAGCAGTCATTGCTGTTTTGGATCGATTTTTTTATATATGGGGGCTAGTTTTCGCCCCTCCCTGGGGGTGTGTTTCATATCTATTATATGTACGCTGCTGTTTAACCTTAATTTGTATAATTCGATTGATTAAGAAGTAACAACTATTCTCGTAGCTTAATCTTCTTTTTATCCCATTTTAGGGGTGTTTTTTGGCTCTAGCTGATTTTGGTGGTGTACTGGTTTTTTTGACCCCGGATTCGGATTCAGCGACCGAAAATACTTAGGGATACATGGGTCTGGTCTGCTGCCTTGAACTTTTTTTTTTGTGGGGCTGTGTTATTAATATTTCTGCCTGGTTGCTGTACTTTCAAACAACTCTAGTTCAATGTAATGTTTATGAAGTTTTAAATAGTTTGTCACAATAAAATAAGACACATTTTACAGGTTAGGAATCTAACCCATAGTTAGCAGAATATTTGACAATATTGAAAAATTATTTGCGTGAATTTTTAAGCCGGTATGGCTCCAAGCTAAAAATGCGTATAGAAACATTAAAAATGAGAATAAACTTAAAAAACTTAAAATTTTAGTTATGTTAGTCATATGATGCACATGCCCTTTTTAGTGTTTAATACATCAAAAATTTGTAGTTTCTTCTTAAGCTGGCCGTAGAAAAAGTGGATTATCCATATCGCACTCGAAAGATTGAGCACTCCGCCTGCGACATATCCACCCTTGTTGCACAAACTACTAAAAATTTTTCTTTACAGACAAGTCTACAATATTACTAATAATTTTCATAGTCTACTTAATAATTTTCATACCTAGCGTTCATCTGACGCGGCCATTTCGAAAAGAATAAAAAATTGTTCGTATCTCAGTTATTTTTTGGAATTCTTTAAATCGGAAAAAACTATTGTAGTCATTACTAGAGAATATTATTTAGGTATTATGCAAATCACAACTTACACACTTTTTATTTATTATGAAAATACCTACTTTCTGTATATTGTTGCCCTAATCTGGGCACGCTAATATACTAGTCAGGTAAATACTTTAAAACACTCATTATAGAGAATCAATCAAAACAACTACTCTTCTAGCTAATACTGACGAAGTATTGAATTACATGATAGGATTCTTAGCATTTTAAAGAAAAAAGAAATATATATATTGAAAATACTTAAATCATTTATTCAAATTTAATCATTCACACTTTTTTATTTAATATGAAATTATCTACTTTCTGTATATTGGTGCCTTAATCGGGTCACGCTAATAATGAGTGTTTTAAAGTATTTACCTGACTAGTATATTAGCGTGCCCAGATTAGGGCAACAATATACAGAAAGTAGGTATTTTCATAATAAATAAAAAGTGTGTAAGTTGTGATTTGCATAATACCTAAATAATATTCTCTAATCATGATAAAAGCAAATAAATAAAAAATTAATTAATTGTAAAAATAGTCATTATATTTAAGAAAAGAAGTTGATATCACTTCCGGTTTAACCGGAGGTGATATTTTCGTCCCTGTTGGCCTAAAAGTATCTCACTTGTGTCTAATTTGGGGGTAAGGAGAATGAAATTTTTAAATTCAAAAACAATAAAAAAAATTGGGGGCGTATTTTGACCCATGGCCACCCGGTATAATAAACATCAATATGGAGAATTTTTTAAGATAATTCGCGTTTAAAGAATGTTTAGACTCCATAATAATTTGCTATACTGCTAAGAACATATATCATTGCTCAAATATTAAAGATTCATCCGTAAATTTTAAACTGAAATTCTAGGTTAAATTAACTAAAGTCAATACCTGCGTCTACATCTGAAAACATATGCTATTACGTACTTGCTTACCTTTAAAGTGTCAGGCAAAATATTAACGAATCGATGCACAATCACAGTCACATTATTTAAAAGCGTTTAAATGTTATTAGGAAAAAAATCACATCAAATTTTGCAGAATGTAACACTACCGAGACCGAATCACAAAACTGAACATGGCGGGCGAAACAGAAGACAATCGACAATATTTATTTCTTGTAAATTCATAGCCGTCTTTGCAGCTTTGATTGGTGAAACAAATAGGACAGCGCCAGTGTGCAAATCGGTTCTATTAAGGTATTTATAATATGATATTTTTTACGATTCTTTCGTATGCCAGGTATATATTTGGGTATCGTACTGACATGATGTCATTTATTCACATGGCTAAAAATATATTATGTTTAATTCTTATATAAATAAGGCCATAAAGGGAGAACTGACTGCCTATATTTATTAGCGTATATATTGTTCGCAAATACGAAAATGAAGAGTAGGTATATTGCATTTGATCGGCCATTTCTAAAACCGTAAATACCGCTCATAGAAGAAAAATTTTCATATCATATCAGCACGATATAGTCGTAGTGGCAGAACACAAATGTAGGAAAAACGTTTCAAATAATGATAGAAGCAAACCACTTGGTATAGGCGTTCTATATACATAATCAATCGATTTGACCCGCAGCACCTTATTTCAAGTGGCGTAAATTTCAATATGGTGGCGTACTTTCAAAAGTACTGATTTTAAATGTTTTTTAATTGATTAACTTAGTAAATATAATTTGAAATCAAATAATAAAAATAATAATAGTACACTATATAAGATTCAAGATGGCGGAATTTAATCATATTTTAATTAATAGTTGTGGGCTAATTCCCTATTATCCACGCGCGAAAAATTTGATACAGATGTACTAGTACTATATATAGCTTTTTACTCACTCTTGGTCTCCAAAATCTGTGAGTTCTCTTTGGTACATGTGCAAAGAGACGATATTTATCAGCACACCTTATGACAGTGTAAGTCCCTCTAACATACAAAAGACCATTAATACAATCGGCTTCAATAAATTCATATTTTAGATATTCTTGGCGATAAGGCTAGCGCTCTTCCTGGGTTCCATGCTTTTACGGGGTGTGACACGGTGTCTTTTTTTTTCTTACAAAAGAAAAAAGTCTGCCTGGAAAACATGGAATTCTCAAATCGATAATGCAACTAGAGCGTTTAAAGCGATTTCATGCCCACTGCCTTCCATTCCGGAAGATGTCGTAAAAGATTTTGGCAGTTTCACTGTCCACATGTATGACCCACTTAGCATGGCAACCAACACTGACACAACAAGAAAAGAATTATTCTGTTCCCAAAACAAGCCAATTCATTTGATACCTGCGACTTGC
Organism: Rutpela maculata; assembly: GCA_936432065.2. Taxonomy (NCBI): domain Eukaryota; kingdom Metazoa; phylum Arthropoda; class Insecta; order Coleoptera; family Cerambycidae; genus Rutpela; species Rutpela maculata. Next base: position 34,628,183 of record OW386285.2, on the reverse strand, counting down.
GCAGCATTGTATCAACAAATCCTAAGGGCTGCTTATCAAGCGGGTCAAGTCTGGGGTCGTTCGTATGATATGGATGATGTAACGCTATCACCGAAGGGTTAAAAAGGGTACAATGTGGACTCCTCTATGTTCTGTTCTTCCAAATCTATGGCAGACTTGTCAAGAGCTAGCTAAATGCTCTTGTAAAACTAGATCCAGCAGTAACCGCTGTAAACACAAAAGAAGTGGCCTTTCATATACTCTGCAATGCACTTCCTGAAAAAACCTGTGCACCAACAACATAATTCAAAAGTTAGTACTTTTAAATATTTTCGTTTTAAAATATAACAAATTCTTATTCATTTTTATTTTGTTTTCTTTTATTTTGTAGTTTAGAAGATTCGGAAGACTAATACGATCCGTCTAATTATATCTATGTTCCTGCTTTATAGACTACATTCTGAAGCATAGTGTAGTCTAGCAACTACGAAACTGCAGTCGCCAAAAGAAGAATAAAGTGATATTTAATACAAAAATACACCCAAAATTTTGTACGCCAGATTTCCTCTTTGACGCCAGATTTCCTCTTTGTACGCCAGATTTCCTCGGATTTTCTCCAAGATTTCCTGAGATTTCTTCAGATTTCCTCAAAGATTTCCTCTTTGATAAAATAAAATTTTTGACGAGTGGGCGGGAAAAATCCGAAAAAGAAAGATTTCCTCCGAATTTCTTCCAGATTTCCTCGGATTTTCTTCTGAGTGTACACCAGATTTCCTTCGTAGTTTGCCCCTCGAATTTTGTGTTCGATGTTTGCATAACTCCTTTTTTTTTTCAAAGGAATTAGTAGTTTTATATTAACAGGAAAAGAGTTAAATATTAGAGTGCTTAAGTGGTTATCACTTCATTGGCCAATGTATTGTCAATTTTTGGAATTTTAACTGATGTGTAATACTCCGTATTATGAATATGATCGATTAATCTTGGCTATCTCTTATTTCTATAATAACGTGTCAGCAAAAATTGACAAAGCAGTTGCCTCAGATCGAAAACCACACTCCTCTTACGGAAGAAGTGAAAATAACTAACTAATTTCCTAAATAATGGAGTAAACACTTTAGTAAATCAGTACAATTTTTTTTCCGTAAAATGCAATTATATTAAAAAAATCAAAATCATTAAAGTAGGTGTATGTTTTTGAAATTTTGCTTACGACTATAACATTTTTATTTGAATAACTTTCCTTGATGATATTTTGCTGTATCTTTTACAGAAAAGGTATTTACCTAATAAGAAATTTGTTTTGCTTAACTGTCATGACTTACACGTGATTTAAAAAAAAAAACAAAAGTAAACCCCCAAATATGAAAAAAAAAATCAAACTTTTTTGTCCATTTTACCTATAGCAAACTCAGTCGGAGAACACACTGTATATTAAGTACCGATTCTTGTTCTGTTTCAAAATTTTACTTCCACATCCACGAAGTGCAGTGAAAGTATAGTAAAAAATATATATATTTTTTTTGTTAAAAAAAAATCGGAAGCAGCTTTTAATACCTATTCGACAATCATTGACAAAACGCATGATCATTATAATAATCATTGTTTATTTAATTTAAAATTCTCCTCTAGCGCGACATCTCTGTGTTAAGAAGAGAACCACAAACAATACGTGTACTTGTTTTTGTAAAAATTTAAACAGAAAACTTTATCAATTCGATGTCCACGTTACCTTAGTACTAAAAATTTTCTGTACAAATTGCCGCCGTATTCCAGTGCCACTCATTGTATTACTTTCTATTGAAACACAGATGTCGCTTTAAATATTCATGGCAGTTTGTATGAAATCTGGGAGAAATTAAAAATTGGCATTATGTATTTGTACAAAAAAGATTTGTACGGCGATACCTACTTTGTAGAAAAGTTTCTTAGACTTATAATAGGCATCCATATCTTTTGTCCATTCAGTGATTTGTGGTTACTTCTATATGTCTGTAGAATTATTATTGTTCTAACATATAGAAAGGCACTATCTCTACAGAGATGCATGGTTAAAAGACACTGGTATTTTCCAAATAGCTAGAACGAAGGCGAACATTGCTGAAGTGATAACGCTTCAGAAAGAAACATATATGGGAGATGCATAGGAACCATCAAGTATCAACTTAACACTTTTAATATAGGTGCTTGCAACTTGGAACTAAGCAGTAGAGCTGACACAACAGAGTTGTAGTAGGCTCCACCAGCCTCATTTTCATCCTCAGCACAGGCCTGTAGCTAGAAAGTACTTTAAGGGGGGGCAGACAATTTTCAGAGGGTGCCCGTGGGCCAAAAAATGTTATCGTTTTTTTCCACTTACAGAAAGCCTCGTAAAATATATATTATGCCTTCAAAATATAAAACAATTGCAAGAATGTTGAAACCAAAAGATTTTGAAAGTACTCTTAATAGCAAACATTTTTTGTCTAAAGTGTTAGTTTGATATTTCCTATAGTTTACTAGATCAATTTTATTTTTTAACAGAGAATGGAACTCATCTGTAAGCCTAGATTTTTATTTAAAATTCGTATGAAAAAATAAAATGGATAATGATAATAAAGAGAAGAAACGTTGCTTTTCTAAATTTGACTACATAATATGGAAGATTTCGAAACATGAGAAACAAAAAGTAAGTTAATTATTTCATGAAAATTTGAAAAAAAATGCGTAAGAAATATTTGAAATCTAGTATTTTGCACAAAAACTATATGTCGAAAATTATAGGAAACATCGAAATAACACCTTAAATAAAAAATGTTTGCTACCAAGAGTACTTTTAAAATTTTTGCTTTTCAACGTTCCTGCAATTGTTTTACATTTTGAAGACGTCGCGACGCCAAACTCTGAGGTCGGATCATATTATGGGTGTATCAACTCTATTTAATATCATAAAATATGTGCCGTTTATTAAATAAAAATATCTTTTCAATTCCAAAAATAATAACCTTAATATTATTATTTAATGTGCAGGGAATTCCTATGTATATTAAATAAAAGTTTAAGCAACATTTAGAGACTCATTGTAACAAATAAATTGTAAAAGTTTGTTACTTACTAGTTGGTAATAAACCGAACAAAAAATGAAAAAATTAGTTTGCATTAAGTATTATTCGTAGTCGATCACTCCCTCGTTATTTTCTGCGGTCACCGTAGAATGGGAAAAAATTATGCCAGGCGTCCTGGCCCACACTAGCTACAGGCCTGCCTCAGCATCCCACTGAAATTCTCACTGCCCATTGTTCTCCTTAGAGAAATAGGTAACATTTATGTTTCAAACATTAATTCTATACTCTATATGTATAGAAAAAGTCCTTATTACTTCTGTAGTGATACAGGGTTCCCACCAACATCAGAATTTAAAATTCCCTTACATTTCCATGATTTTCCAGGACCAAAATACGAGCATTTATCACATTTTAATTGACATCAACTCAGTATTAATAATGTATCTCTATGAGATGAACATAGAGAAATATTTTATCTGGAATAAATTACACTAGTTTTTCATTACGTGATTTTTATTACAACAATTAATTTTAAACAGTACATATTAGTAATTCTTTATTTTCTATCCAGACTAATTATATATACAGCGTGTCGCAATTTTCATGGGGCTACACCTGTATCTCAATAACTATTAATGCGATATTTTTGAAATTTGGGAGATTGATCACTGTTCTCAATTCGAATTTATTAACGTAGTAAAATTTGAAGTTTATTATAGGTATGAGTTTACGGAGGCAAGCATATCGAAGTGGGATAAAAGGTGTTTAAGGTATAGACTATTAAAAATCAGTTTTTGTGAATGTAAATTTTTTTTAACTGCAAAACGGTTCAAATGGAAAAAAAATATTTTTTGTTCAGAACGTACTTATATTAGTTTTATTTGGTTTTGAAACATTATTCTTATGTTTTAAATAATACAAAAATTATATAATTGAATGTAAATGTAAACACACTTGTTTCTTGTTTTGTCGTTTCTTTATCATTCGACATTTACTTAACTGACGCTAAAGTTCCACAAGAAAAGCCAGGGGTAAAAAGTAATAACGTACTATCTCATAAAAGAAATCTGGACAACGGTACATCCCAAGGATCTGTAATAAGCATCACATTATTCCTCCTTGCCATCAACAAAGCAGTAACAGATATTAAAATTCCCGTCAAACTTTTGCTTTATGCTGATGATATTGTAATCTTTACAAGAGGAAAGAATATATTAAGTATACAAAGCCTTCTTCAAAATACCATGCACAAATTAGAAATCTGGTTCAAAAACACAGGATTTAGTTTTTCACCAACAAAGACGAAAGGTATTATATTCTCAAGAACTTCGATCGAAAACAACCCCATATTGACATTGTACAACAAATAAATAGAATTCGTTAGTAATATTAAGTTCCTTGGCATGACATTCAATGAGCTCACATGGGATACGCATATAAAAAAATCTGATAAGAACTGGTCAGCAGGGAATTAATCTACTAAAAATCTTAGCTCATAACAAATGGGGTGCCAATAACCAAACACTTTTATATTTATATTGAAGCCTAATTAGATCAAAAATTGATTATGGTGCTGTAGCTTATTCATCAGCAAACAATAAAGTACTAAAGAAGTTAGATACAATTCAGAACTCGGCTATCCATATAGCCATAAGTGCATACCGAACCAGCCCCATAGAAAGCCTCTACTGTGAGTCAAGCGAACAATCCTTAGAACTGAGAAGACAATACCTCTCATTATCATACTGCAGGAGTAACAAGTAATAGAGGAAACCTGGTAAACGTTTTCGCATCAAGATTTACTGAAGCATTTACAAGGAAAAAACCATTTTATGAGAGAGTCAAACAGTATACGTCGCGATTGGATATTCAGATCCCAGAAATTTTTCCCACAATCCCAAACTATTTCCCTCCCTGGTTACCCAGCTCACCAATGTGCAACACTAGACTTACCAAATTTAGTAAAAAAAGACGCAAAAGACTTAATTCATATGAATTTCCGAGAAATATGTGCAAAATATGAAGAGCATACTCTGATTTATACGGACGAATCAAAAACATCGGAAGGAGTTGGAGCTGCAGTAGTCACAAACGATCAAAGCCTGTATTTTAAACTGTCAAAAATGTGCAGCATCTTTACCGGCAAACTCTGCGCAATTCATTAAGCACTACTTCTTGCGAAGAGAAAAAATTTGCCAAAAACACTAATTCTGACAGACTCGTTAAGTGCAATAGATGGCCTCAAACTTTTGTATACTTCTCACCCTATTTTAATGAGAGTCAAAGAAACTCTTTACAAAATGCAAGGACATGGCGACGAAGTACACTTTTTGTGGATTCCATCACATAAAAGGCCATGAAGCAGATGACGATCACGCAAAAATTGCAATAACCGACAACAACGCCACAATTGAAATGCAGGTGCTACACACAGATTTCAAATGTTCCCTGAAAAGCCATATAAAAAATAAATGGGAGTGTACATGGTTAAGATCCGAATCGAAATTCAGAGAAATTAAACCATCTGTATCGCCCTGGAAAAACATTCCAAATAACTGCCACCATCAAATTATCTTATCACATCTCCGAATAGGCCACACCAAAGCAACCCATGGACATCTACTGAAGAAAGAACCAGTAAATAAGTGTTCTGCATGTAATGTAACCATGACTGTCCGGCATTTCCTAGTGGAGTGCCCCAAATTTGCAATGGAAAGACGGAAACACAAATTGAAAGAAGACCTCAACTGTGTATTAGGGGAAGACTGCAATGTCAAAAACTTATTGGCATACCTGATAATAATTCATAAGTATATGTGATATATCTACCCCTAAAATTTTTATTGTATTATCATTTACTGCTATGTAATACTGTAGTGTACCTTGGCTAATAACCCTGGTGGTTGATGCTAAATAAATAAATTAAAAAAAAGTAACCGTTTTAGGCAGCGCTGTACTGTCTGTCTTTATTGCTTACACTGCATTTTGCATTTTCCCACTTTATCAACTGGAAGTGAACGATCAAGGCCATTAACCTAACCTAAGGTTTCTAGAGGATTTTACTGAAATTCCCTGACTTCCAGGGTCACTATTTGGATTCTCTGACTTTTCCAGGTTTCCAGGTTTTTCCAGGTTGGTGGGAACCCTGTGATATATACACATTAATTTGGTAAGCAAATTTAAAAAATTTATAAGGGGCTACCTTTTCAACTGTTTTTACTTTATTCAAGAATACTACAGTAAGTAATTTAGACTGCATTATTGCATTATGTTTTTACATTTTTAGCTGTGTACCTTGAATATATACTTTACCTCTTTGTTTTATTTATTTATTTTAATCATTTAATTCATAAGATTTTACATTTAGTGTTTATTATTGTTATGCTTGTCGATTAATTATTGCTATTCTATTTTTTAACCTAATTAATGACATTGTCAATATCTTTATAAATTGATACGGCAATAAAGTTATTACATGGTGTCTACCAAATCCGGACGTGGAAATTCTCGACTTTTTCTCGGTTTTTCCCGGACTTTTTCCCCGATTTTCCCGGTTTTTTCTAAGCTTTAATATAACAGACTAGTACAAACAATAAAGAAAAAGTAATGAACGAGAAGCAGATTTTTCTAATTATCTCAGCCACAGCTCCAAAAGTACAAGAAAAGAGAAAGCATTAATTTAAAAAATAAAAGTTTCATATCGTATGCTTTATTGTCTAGAGATAAAGTAGATTTTAAACAGTAAATAAACATATTTATTTAACAAATTGACCTCAGATCAGTGAAAACTTGTAAACAAAAGTATCGAGTTCTCAACATAAAAGTAACTTATTATAAAAAAATTAGTACATAAGTATACTTAAGGTGTAAACCTTTATATCAAGACAAAAATTTAAAATAATGAAAATATTAAAAACAGTGTATTACACATCCAAACAAAAGAGATCCAAAGTGTTTACTTGCGAATTGTTTTTAACTGCTCTTCGATGGCTGCAACTTCTTTTTGTGACTCAGAAATAATCTTCCTCTTTTTGCTTTCAAGTTCTTTAGCCATTACTTGAGCTCTACGTTTTTCTGCTGCTGCTTTCTGTTCCATTGCGAGTCGATTTCTTCGGTCATCTAGGGCTTGCTTCCATCTACTATTGGCGTTTCGCATGGAAAGAAGCGTTTGTTTCGTTACATCGAGAGCAAAAATACCACCAGCAGCCATTACTGAATCATAAAAAAGACGCTGAGCCATGATAGAATCTTCCTTTAAATTTTCTACAAGAATGTCACCGTTGATCGAAAACCCTCTTTCGAGAGTAGCATTACCATGAGACAAAGTAAGGAATAGCTTGACAACTTTTCTTGATTGTCAGTCTCTGAGTTATTGCTCAAAAGAGACATTCAGAAATCATCCAATCTTTCTTCCTTGGAGTAAGTTTTCAGTTCACTGATAACTCCATCTTGTGAGATGAGGTGTCTGTACTCTCTATCAGCATGCTGAGTTACATTAGTATTAAGCAAGTTAGCATTCAAAAGAATATCGAGAGCCATAGTTACTTGCTGCCCTATTGTGTTTAGTCACAATAGGACACAAACGATTTTTAATAATTTTTGGGTATAATCTGCTTTTTCATGGTATATAGATGGATAATATTGAATATCTGACAGTAGTTTTCAATTAGGATCAACTTTTCTTAATAACGATTGTCGATATTGTAATAAATAAAGGTACTTTACTCTTGAGCAAAAGGACCCTGCACTTTTTAAAAGTATTTTGGTGATCAATAGATTTTTCTGATTTTTTTATATGTTAATTCTTGAGGTATGTTTACCAACCCTGCAAAAGCACAATCATATGGGGTTCATAGTTTAGACAGGAGAGGGCGTTGAAGTTGTCTTTGTAAGTTTTATATTTGCTTCCATTCCGGTAAAACCGTTGAAGTAAAACTCACCGAGAACGATACGTATATAGGTATATGTCATTTATGTCATAAAACGATTATTGTGTCACATCCGTTTGTACCGGAAATGACGTAAATTGCAGATTTCACCAGAATCGGGGGTATGACGTATAAGTATCTGGATACATACCTATGTCTGAATTAATAAAAGGCGTAATGACATATTTTTGCCACATCTATACAGCATGATTCATTTTTGCATATACAGGATGATGCAGTTACATCTATTTGTAAACCAAATAAATTGAGAAAGAAAGTAGACACAATAATGCAGTCATTTTTTAGGAGAGGTAGTACACATTAACAATAAAACTATAGCAAATATGGTAGTAGTATGTACATATCAGAATTAAAACAATACTTGCATACACATCAAATACTTTGCTTAATAAGTACTTGGCATACTATCAGGTTCAAAAAAGGGAGATAGTCAAGCATCATACTCTATATCCACATGTCCAGGTAAAGCCCTGTCGACATCATTAATTTTTCTTAGCAAAGTTTGTTGGGATATTGCACATTCTGTGTATGCCTGGCGTACCTAGGTACCAAAGGACCGTGGACGCATGTGCGCATAACCCCAGTGTCCTAGCTCCCGATTTACAACTGTAGTACACCGCAGTTATTGGTCCTTCTGGAGGATTATTTTCTATTCCATCCCCTTCCATTCTATTAAATTCAATAAATAAATTGTGTTTATCAGCTTGGGTAAAACGAGAATATAATCTGGCTTGCATCAGGTTTGGTTGAACCCTTTTTACTTGAAAACTGAATTCATTTTCTTCTAACCCTTGTCGGTTTCGAACATCTTGCATGTATCCAGGCACCAAAAACACTTGGTAGGTTCCAAAGGCTTTGTCTTTAAGATAATCGAGCGACAGGTGAGGAAAATTTAGGTCGTATGCTTCTATGTCTATCCACGGCCCACCACCTCGCCTAAAGCTCAGTTCGCCCCTTTCAATTCTTCGCAAAAGTTGATTTTCTGTTTGAGACAATCTCAACATGGCATCAGCAACCTCTCCGGTAGCATCTTGTATATGAATCGGCTCTCTGAATTTATTTATAATTGCGCATGCAACTTTTAGCAGTTCCCCCAGGTATTCACAATGCCGAATGTGTATCATGTTCTGAAAAAACTTGAAGATCGATTTTATATGTCCATTCCTGCTTTCTACTATCCATCTTGTTTTAGTTATCAACCTATTCTGCCGTGCTAAAATCAAACGCCGTATCTACTGGCGACAAAGAATCGAGAAATTTAGCATCAAAGTTTTTTTCATAGTTCTTGGTAAATTACATTACAGGTTATATAATCAAGATGATTTCCGATATAAAATGACCTAAAACATTGACTAGACATGTTAAATTTAAAAAAAAGTTAAAAGTTTAACAAAAAAATCAGATACTGCTTTTATTGTTAAAAATATATTTCTACATGCTAAAGCACAATGCGGTATCTACATTATATTGATTTAAAACGCAGATGGGGCATTATTCTAACTTAGCATTCCCAGGAAAATAACACATGATAACAAAAGTATTCCATAATTTACTTTTAATTTTTATCAACAATAACTGACACGAGATGTAAACACTTTGAAGAAATAGAGCAACTAACTAGAAATAAAGCGCGCAAAAAGCAACGTTTCCTAATCGAAAAGGCAGGAACTACAGCATACTAGAAACAAATGCGGCATATGCACTTTCTAACACGTAGTTACTGCGTTTTCAACTAGTAGCGTGCAGATGCAAATATAAAACTTACAAAGACAACTTCAACGCCCTCTCCTGTCTAAACTATGAACCCCATATGATTGTGCTTTTGCAGGGTTGGTAAACATACCTCAAGAATTAACATATAAAAAAATCAGAAAAATGTATTGATCACCAAAATACCTTTAAAAAGTGCAGGGTCCTTTACATTTTTCGACAAACCTTGTATACGACTGCAAAAAATTGATATCTTATTATTTCATTTTGGGTTTCAGGCCATGCAAAACTTTGTATAAAGAATAACTTTTTTTCATAAAATTAATAATAAAAAAGTTTCCCATATGTTGCCGACTTAGTTAGACACACTGTATATTCTCATATTACTGGGTAATGTAAACAAACATATGGGGAAATATAGTACAGTAAAAGCTACCCTGTATCTTGCGGATGCACATATACCTATAGTTATTAGCCGACGTTTGCAATTCCAGATTACTTCTTGAAATTCCCGTCTTTTTCCCGGTTGGACTAAATCCCCGTCACTTTCCCGGTTTTCCCGGTTGGTAGACACCCTGTATTATTATTATTATTATTATTAGGTATATTACATACAGTATTAATAGAATCCGCATTTCACGGACTCATGGAAGATGTTACTCTCTTTACAAATGGAAAATAAACACAGGATGACGATTAGCCATATCATCTAATAGTGTCGCTTGAGAGGATATCCAGACATGTGTATTTCTGTTTTTCGTGTTCAGTAGAAGACCTCACCACCTTGAAATCTACATGGTCATTTCTACTTCTAAAGCCATGTTCATTTTGCGTCATTAGGGCACATGTTTGGAACAAAGCACCACAGTTAGATTTTACTGTGCTTATTTCATATATGTGCCAAATGCGCGTAAACTGCTTGCTTGGATTTTTATTTTCATTTGTACAAAAAAGATTAGTTGAGGTGGATCGTTCCTTGAGAAAACCGTGCTGGTGGTAGTGGCAATTCTTTGATCTTTGCATAAGAAAATGTTAGATCATATAACAAAATTATATCTATCGATATGTCTAATGTAGAGGATCAGCAAAATTCGTTAGGCATACCAAAGTATTAACACAAACACTGATGAGCTTATCTCCTAGCTTTAGTCAGATCTGCCTTAGCAGAAATAGGCTAAACAAGAAATTAAAAAATAATGGTGAATACATAATTTTTATGAGAATAAGAATATTAATTTTACCAATAACTGAGACAAAATATGTTTGTGATTTTAGCTGTCTATATTCGACAGTAGTTTAGAATTACTACGTCAGGTTATCAAATTGTGTTTTTTTACAACCAGCATAGTCCTATTAGCAGGCCGGTAAGTAAATTATGACCCATTATTATTATTAATATTTATTGTCATAACATGGTAACAGGAAACTGACTTATCTCTTACTGGCATTCCACAACAATAGTGTGGCATATTTGAAAAATATAACAGAAATATTTACAGTGTCAAATAATTTCAAAATGATTAATTTCATTTTGGTAGTGAAAGAAATATGGTATGCACCAGGTCTTGTAAGTGTGCTTCATAATCTGATGTTTAAAACCCTCGCCTCTGCCTCGATTACAAAACACACTTACCCCTCTCGCAACTTAAATAACTATATTTGCTAGATTATTTACATGGCATCTAATTAATGTTAAGTAATGATACAATTATTTTATGGGCAATAATAGAGTACAATCATGAAAAATAAATTATAAAATATAATTTCATGAAACGTATATAATAAGAGGAATTTAATAAATATTGAAATAATTTACTCAAAAATTTCACTATGAAAGTTTTGTTATTTTCTTGTGCATTTCAACCAAGAACTCTATATAACCTGGTGCCCCAATAGAATCTTCCACCAAGAAAACTTTTAACACACGTTCTAACTTTTCTCCTTGCCTCACTAATGTTAACTGAAAACAAAAATAATTATTACTCCTTAACAAACAATCTCATATAATTTTTCTGGTATGTGATTACCAATAACATTTATGTTAGGACCATATGATACTATGATAGTTTTATACTACCATGGGTTAGAAAAGCATAAAATTAAATCTATATTCTACTAGTGTTACAAATAGAGTTAGGTTTTCTTAAGGTCGTGATGTAAAGTTCATTAAGATTTAACACCTTTTACTCTATTATTCGTCATAATTGTTATGTAGCCGTTATGTTAAATATCATGATAAAGATTTAAAAAGCGAAAAGTAGCTTTTACTGTTTTCTTCCTCTGACCATTAAAGTAACTTTTAATTATAAAAAACAAGCGCAAAGCTTTGAACCCTATAGGCACTGAGCGAATATTACATGGCAGCGCCTCGCTGCGGAGAACTCTTAACACTTTTGATGGTAGTCAGTTGTCAATCTGTCAATAAAAACCTAACCTGGTGGTGCCAGTAGCAAATTCACTCAGTGCCTATAGCAATTACTTCAAAAGGTGGTAAGTAAGGACCAAATAAGAAATTAGTGTAATATAAACATGCCAACTTTTTTAAAGTTTTGAATGGAACTCTGCAGTAGAATCAAGAGTTTGGGAATTTTGAGAACAGAATATCCCTACAAATTAAAAACTCCATCTCTACAAAATTACAACTATATGTATTTTCATTTACCAAGAGCTTAAAGTAGTATTACTATGAGAAGATGACAGGGGCGGAGCCAACATGTGCGAATATTTTTACCAGTGGCATAGCGTCATCTGAGATATAGAGATGTGTAATTGCATTTCTTCAGGAGAAGTGTAAGAACAGTAATTTGTACTAAACATTGCCTAATAAAGTTGTTTTATTAATATTATTTCATCGCCGCCGCTCTACTGCAGGCCACCGCCGCCACTGGTGCGGACATTGAATGTCACGTAATTCGTTCTCATTGGCTTAGAATGATGGAGTGCACAAACTCGTTTCTGCGCATATTTTTTGCTGTCATCTTCTCATAACAATACTGCTCTACCCATATAACCAAGCGGTAAAATGTTTTTCGTTGATAAAGATTGATCAAGATGCTATATATTTTAATCTCTACCGACAACATATTTATTAAATCAGAACAAATTAGTTACCTAATCAATTTGTACAGACATATCCGTATAACATCTAGGTGTATCACACCTTCACTTGTTTTATAGAATCGCGACTATGTTAATTGTTAAATTGTAAATCACAAAATTTCAGTTCGTTGTATCTCAGTTAGTAATGAAAATATTTTTATAAACTTCAAAACATATTGTTGTACTTTTATGAAAAGTAAAATGCATATGACAAAAAAAAAAAAATTTTAAACAGGAGTCCCTAGACATGGGGACCCAATTTTGAAAAAAATTTTCGAAAACTGCTTTTTCAAAATTTTTTAGGGGTCATTAGAGAAGTGCAAATTATTGAAATTTCTAGATCCACGCTTGTTTCTGTCTGTTAATATATACCTACTTTAGGTATTCTAGTTGCGCATTTGGTGTTCATTATGTAAATAGAAAAGTTTAAAAAACCGATTACTTGTCTTTTTGTTGTACTAATTTAAATATCATGTCATCATAAAAATTTTACTTAGTTGATTCCGTAATGTTTAGTCAGACACATACTGTTCTAGAACGGTATGTATACCGTACCGTTGCTGTATCCATAGGATGAAGTTAACGCATATCGAAGTAAAGATAGAACTATATGCTTTACATATTCTATACAATGTGGTTATACGGGTAATAATAACATAGGCCGACAAAATTTAACCGACCTTTAAAACTAGAAACCAGACTGAACTTTTCCGAAAGTTTTTGACGTGCTGAATCCGAATCCGACCTCAGAATTGGTCCATCACATCCATCGAGAGACTCTAACGTAGAAGTGAAAAAAAAAAACCTGGTTTTCCGCTATATTTGAGGTTATGTTACATCACGAGGTAATTTTTCTCCACAAAACTCGTTATGGCATCCGCTTCAAAAACATTCAACATTATAGTCTTATTACTAAACCTATCAATGTTTGAAAAATTCAATGAGTATAAGTAAAGTGAGATGATGATGAATATATTCTAATATTATGAGTTTATTTTTAATATAAGGTGGAAATTTAGGTATTTGTAATTTGATTCTTCCATCTTTTGAAGTCTTCACCTGATGCTACCCAATTTCCGAACACCCTCTAATATGCCAAACTCATAAATTTCAACTAACGATTTCTTGGAGAGGAAAAGTTATTGGAAAAATTCAAAATGGATTTTGAAGAGGAAGAGTAGTACTTTTAGATGACGTAACAAGTTTTGTGGAGCAAAATTACTTCCTGAAGTAACATAACCTCAAATATAGCATATATAACAGACTTAATTATATCAGTAACGGATGAACTTGATAAAGGTAACATGACCATAGCATCTTGTATGGACCTATCAAAGGCTTTTGATTGTGTTTCACATGACATATTGCTACTGAAATTAGAAATATATGGTATAAGAGGTCCAGCACTGTCATTTATAGAATCCTATATATCAAATAGATTCCAGTGTGTAGAAGTAAGCTGTCATTTATAGAATCCTATATATCAAATAGACTCCAGTGTGTAGAAGTAAACGGTAAGACCATCTCTCAAGCCATTAAAGTATGGTGTTCCCCAAGGGTCTATTTTGGGACCAATCCTGTTTATTGTCTAGATAAATGACATCGTACATTTCATTAACTACAAGTCAGTAAGTTATGCGGATGATACAACCATATTATCAATTGGGAAGAACATAAAAGACCTAGTACATGTGTCAGATGAAATGCAATCACAGGCCAAGAGATATTTTAACAATGTCAAATTATTGTTAAATCTAGAAAAAACACAAACCCTCATCTTTAATTTACACACACACATATAGATTCAAACACACATGCTGTTAAGTGTCTTGGCATTTATCTGGATAGTAGATTAACAGGGCAAGCACACATAGAATATCTTCACAAAAATTTATCAAGTTATGTCAAGCTCCTAAAAAATCTCACTAATGATCAAAAGTGTCATGTCATATGGCATTATACTGTGGGGTGGCTCGGCACATGCATCAAAAATTTTATTAGTCCAGAAAAGAGTAATAAGAGTTATTATCATAAATTCGAAAAATCATGAATCGTGTAGGACATTATTTAAATCATTAACATTAACAAATCAGTATATATATATATATATATGAATGTTTAAACTACGCGAAAGAAAATTTCACTGTTAATCAAAATCAGAATAAGTATGAGACAAGACACAACCTCATAATTCCTCCTTATTTTCGACTAACAAAAAACTTAAAATCATTCAGATATATATCCATAAAATTATATAACCTCGTCGGACCCCAGGTATCATATATAATACCTCGGTTCTAAATTTTTTTCTCAGCTCATAGTTGGGAATCATGAATTGTACCTGCAAGAATCATATATGATATGCGCCCAAAATTGCGCACAAAATTTTGCATGCGAATCAGACGAGTTTTAACCTCAGTATTGGTTTGTTTATGTGAGTGGACATTTGGGTTATAGCAACCATTAAGGAAATAAATCGTTTGAAACGTAAGATTTTAGTTATCACATTGACTGAAATAATATTAGTTCTGATAGTAATATCTGACTGAATTAGCTGAAATATACTTTTTTTTTTACTACTTTGGGTCTCTCTCAATACAAAAATATAAATATTGCAAACTACTTCTAGGTTCGCTCACGCAGGAAGAACTGCAGCTGTCAGTCGATAATATAGACTTGGATGATTTGGAGGTGGATCATAATCTTTGTGATGAGGAGGAAGAAGAGGCTGAGTTTGCTTGGACCGCAGCCAGCCAAGATCAAGAAGAAATAGTATTGAAGGCGATGATGACACCAAAGAAAGTGAAGATGAGTACAATGATGACGAACCGTTGATAAAATTACTTCCAAAAGGAAAAAAAAATCAGATACTAGCGAGGATGAAGAAGCTGTCCAGCCAAGTGCTAAACAACGAAGAGTTGTGCCATTCCTGTTAAAAGTCAGCGTAGCCAGGAAGGAAAACATCTTCCTGAATTTATGAATAACGAGCAAAAACCATGGTCAAAGTGCAGATATACAGGCTGCAAAAACCTGACATTTTCAAAATGTAAAGTTTGTAATGTATTTTTATGCTGTCATGTTCATCGAAACTGTTTTCCTAATTAAATTTGATACCTACAATTATTTCATTCTTGTCGTGTTAAAAACCCAACGTATCATATATAATACCCAATTTTTCAAAAAACCCAAAAAGTTTTTCGAAAATGTGGGCACATTACAGTGTTATTTCTTTGAACAACTTTATGTCACATGGCATTAATTTTAAGATAAATTAGTTGTGGGTCTGAGGAGGATATGTTGCCCGTTGAGTTGAAAAATTTGCCTCCCACACACTTTTCAAAAAAGGCGAAAACACTCCTAAAAGAAAATGTATTTTATAACATCTAAGAGTTTATCAATAATATTGGAACCTCTTTTTAAAGTGTTGTATCTTTTGTTTTTTCCTGTTGGTGTATATTCATTATTTTTTTTCTTTTATATGTATTTTTAAGTCTCTATCTCTGTAATTTTATGTAATTTTTGAAGTGTGTATACAATGTAAAATTGTGTGACACAAATAAACTGTCTCTCTCTCTCTCTGTAGCAAAAAAAACGTGTTTTTTCCACTTTTAGGTTAGAATCTTTTGAAAACCAGTGAGTCAAAAACTTTCAGAAAGGTACAGTCTAGTTTCTGGTTTAAAATTTTGTAGGTCTCTGTAATTATAACTGCTTATGCTGGAAGGATACATATTTAGCACATTTATGAAAAGTGTTTACAGAGTAAAGAAAATGCACAAACATCAGCTTAAGCCCAAATTTATTTTATAAGACATTTTGCTCCCCCAAAATTATACCACCACCAACCTTCTGCACATTAAACAAAGCAATTTTTAGCTATTTTGAAATAGTTGGAGAATTGTTATTTATTATCATTATTAAATATCACGATTAGACGAAATTTTTTACCTCAGGTTATTTACATAAATACTTACCATACCATACCATCACAACCTGTTTTCTGTTCATCCACTGTAAAAATTATTATAACTCGAAGCTCTTTCTTATTTAACACTGAATTAATACAAAAATACTGAAACAACACTTGCACGTTTCGGCAAACAAGTTAACATAATCTGGAGATGTTTTAAAATTGAACTACTTTTGTGTTAATATCACATCAATAGATATATCGATAGCTTAGTGCTAATGCCCCTCTGCAAAAAAAAAACAGAAATTCGGTTTTTGGTTGATAGAAGTCACAGTTTTCTACAGACCCGTGAGTCTCAGTAACATATTTTTACTAGAACACTTTTAATTATGTTTTCTGTAATACCCCGTTCGTGATGCTCAAAAAATGTTCGAATATCCGTTATTACTCAGTTCAAGATTTAACAGCCTCTGTAATAGTTTCCATAAACACTAAAATGCTTGAACACTACACTCAAGGCTGCTTATGCTGGCAGGATACATTATTTAGCACATTTTGTTGGCGTCATATGGAGATGATTAAAACTGAAGCAGATGAAATGATTAAAACTAAACAGTAGAAATGGCAATTTTCCCAAAAATGTGTTTTTCCTGAGAGGGTTAAAACGAAGAAGGAAAAACGTTTCTTCCCATTTTTGAATTTTCAGTCCTCAAAAATTTGTTATTTCAACATTTGGCGTGAGTGTAAATTTTCTCCAAATACCTAATAGTGTTAATAAGGTTAATGTTAATAAATAGTAATTAAAAAAATACTCAAGGGAATTGTTCTTAGTTAAGTTAGAATTGGCGGCAAAGTCAAAAATGGGAAGAAACCGGGTTTTTTCGTTTTAACCCTCCCAGGAAAAAAATATTTTTCGGAAAATTGCCATCTCTGAGGTGATTAAAAATAACCTTTTTATAGTTTTAATCACCTCTAGATGATGCCAACATGATTGGGTGAAACACGTGTCTTGTGTTAGTGTCCGAGTGTAACGTTTTCATTACAGTATTCTGCATAACTGGTACGTTTGAGCGTTTTTAAGCTACGGGTTAGTGCAATTTTTTTAAAATATCACTTACGTTCTTTGCAAATAGTTTTGTTATTCCTGCAAAATTTTCTAAATTAATCAGATACAGGGTATTAGCACAGAGCATTAATCATTCGATATGCTTGATCCAAAATTTTTATATACATTTGGATTAAATAAGACGGTATATGAGTATACTTATATCTATTTTATTAGTCGATTTTATATATTACATAATTACCATTTTGAATAGGCACCAATAAAATGTAGATACAAAATAGTTAAACATAATAATTGCATTTTTAGCTAAAAACGAATTCACACTCTGAAAATTTGTACTCTAACCGATTCTGCCGCTCAGAAAACGGATCACGTTAAAACTTTTCACACAAGACATTACCAAGTGTGAATTTGTTTTACGGTACAAGATACAATCTATACAAACAATATTACATAAGATAAAATATAAATTTTTAAACAACCTATATAAATATAGTTAATAAAATTGGAAAAGTTTGAGTACAAATTACGTAATTCCTTATTGACATTCCTTGTTGTTATCACGGATTCCTCTGCTAGCTAAGCAAAGCTCTTATTTCCTTGTGCATATGACATAAGAAATCTACGTAACTAGGTGATCCATCTGTACCACGATCTTCTACTAAATAATGTTTGAATACTGGTTCTAACTTTTCTCTTTGTCTCACTATAGTTAACTGAAATGAAAAATTGTTCTATTTAATTTCTTCACTACATTAGTAGTTCGAAATAAAGATATGTCTCTCAACAATTTCCACAAAGGTTAGTTCATTGAACGGGCCGAAGATTAGCAAAGATACGACACTTAGGAAGGAGAAAAATTCAACCAAGAAGGGTATTCTCACAGATTTGGGCGATAATTTGGATACAATGGAAAAATCAGACACGATTTTTTTTATTTGTCTCAAATGTGCAGTAGAAGCCCATGAAGAATTAAAAAAGTTCAAATTTTTAATATAATGTACTGCAATCGCCGCGAGTGTTGGTGAGCAAAAGGGAATCTCTATGTAGAGAGTGGTATAGGTCCAGCACACGCACCACTACCACGACTGGTGTTACACACTGAAAAATTATTATAGGAAGTGGATCCGTAGTTCTTCGATAGGCCACTGCGTTCCCCTACAGTTCCTGCGGCTTGCCAAGATCCGTGGCGGGTGCAGTACTAACCTATTGACTTCAGTTGATTGGTCAACCATCACTTTGGGTCCTGTGATACTTAGCTCAGTCACTTTATACATGAACCTCTAAAAAAATACAACCTAAGATTTTCCAACGGAATTCTCTTTATTTTGGCGTCATAAATAATTTCTCAAAAGTCCATAAAGCCAACTGGATGGCTACAATAGTTGCAGCAGGTCAAATGTCAAGAAAATAGGTTTTCCTCAAATATCTCGTAAATCACCGGTTTTACGTTAATTTTGGTTATTATAAAATTTGTTTGCAAGATAAATCTGCATAAAAAAGGTCTTATACAAAATTTACGCCAAAATAAAGAGAATCCGGTTGGAAAATCTTAGGTTGGATTTTTTTATGTATAAAGTGACTGAGTTAACTGTCCCTTCAATTCCATTATTTTATGAATTAGGCACATGTATTTTTGTTAATATATTATATTATCTAGTAAGAAACTCTCAACACGCAGCAACTATTTATTTTTCAATGGATTAAAATTCATTGGCATTTGAATTGCAAAATTAACATGACATTTGCAGCAAATTAAAGTCATTGAAGAAATTTTTTACTACGAGCACTAATTTTAGTTTTTGATAAGCAATTCATTAATTTCTCTTTAAAGAAAGACCTTCTACAGACAAAGAATGAAAAAATTTTCTAAAATGGATTCTTGCTTTAAATTTATACCATTTAACATAATACTTGTAATCCGAGCAATTGTCAGTTTACTGATATGACGAAACATATGTGAAGAATCCCTACTCCAAAGTATCAACTGTAAAATAGCACAATGAAGCTTAGCGGCCAGATCTCATAGAAAAAGGATTGTGACACTTTGAAAAAACCGAAGTAAAAACCAACCGAGGAGATTTTAATTTGAGAATGTTCAGAAACTTGAACTCTGGGCTTTCAAACTATTGGATGTAAAAATAGTGTTTCTTCAATGGACAAGATATTAAACTGATGCATGCAAATCACATAACAAAAAGATCTTAGAACACATTCAGACAACAAAATAAAATCACAAAGGACATAATATACTCAAAACACGACAACCAACAATCAACCTTTCATTGAGAGCCTTCCATTAATCATATTATTTTTGTTTGATAATAAGACAATGGGAATATTTAGTTAACATGTATTAGCTTTATAATAGCTGTACTCTTTAAGGTGATGATTTCATCAGACAACATAAAACAGTAAATCGCTCTTAAAACTTTATATTGATGGTAACAAACATAAACTATTAATTTCAAATAACATTCATGTTTAGTAGATTAACGAAAAGTAAATTCCACATTTACAAAGTAACACTAATTAATGTCAGTAAAATCGCATTTCCTATTATTCTGAGACAAATACTATTCACATAGACAAGGCCTTCGGCAGATTGGATCATTCCATTTTATTAACCAAATTAAACAACTTCAATTTTGACAAAATCCTGTTTCTGTTCAATCCTACTTAAGCAACTGCTTTCAGTATGTAAAATATAGAGGTCATAAATCACATAAATTTCAGAGAATTGACATACAAAAGAGAAGGAATTAATCTTATCACCATGGTAAAATCTACAAACTTATCTGCAGACCCATTATAGAATACGGACGTGTAACTTTCTCTAATCTAAAAAATCCGGCCATCAAAAACAGAGTATCTGAAACAAGTGTCATCCGGACAATAACCAAAATGCGCCATCCCAACAATCCCCTACATAACCTGCCAAAGCAGCTCTGTATCAACAAACTCACATCCAGCCCATCCAGGAAAGACTTTCTTCTCTTACGCGAAGATTTTGTCAAAAACATCAAAATAAGAATCTAATTGATGAGTATTGTATAAGAAGAAACAATAGAAGAAGCAGACATACCTATCCTGCAAATACCCTAAGAAAATTACATCCCTGGAATAATCGCCACAAAACATACAGATTTAGTTTTTTTTAAAATATATATATTTAAACATTAAATTAGAGCCACAATTGATCCACGGGGGTCGCGGAGGCCAAGGCCAATCTGCCAGCTCCTTTTCAGTCTAATCTAACATTAAATTATATATAGTGTGTCCCGCTTTTCATAAATCCACCTTAATATCTCAGTTATTAATAATGCGATTTTCTTCAAATTTGGGTGGTAATTATATATAGGAAATATGAATTATTTGGCATAGTAAAAATTTTCATTCTTCATTGGCGTGCGGTTTCAGGGGTAAAATAGGGTAGGTTTTTTGGCAAAAGGATATTGGGGCTTATTTTAGACAAATTTTTCTATCACATTTGGATTCAGCATGTCCAAAAACCCCTTAATCCATATTCTCCATGATCTTAAAAACGGATTATGGCAGAAACGAAATATTAATTAATTTCTTAAAAAACACTTTTTTAATTTTTTATAACTTTATTTAATTGCTGTAACAAACCTATAAACAACTTTTTTTTGAATTCTGGTCTCTTCAACATAACCACCTTCCAATAAAATACACTTTTCAACAACCCTTCTTAACCGTTCAATCACTTTTCTTAAAGTTTGGGGAGTAATTTCTCTTGTCTGTTGCGCGGCCGAGTAGCATACACTTTATTTTTCAAGTACCTCCATAGAAAAGTCACAAGGGGCGATCTAGGGGGCCACGGTTCTAAAGGCTATTTCTACCTATCCACTTCATAGGGAAATTTGCATTTAAAAAATTTCTAACTATCAGAGAATTGTACGCCGGGGCACCATCTAACTGAAAGTATACATTTTCTCTCTGTGCTAAAGGCATTTCCATAAAAAAATCATCTAAATGATTTTGTAAAATATTTAGAAAATTTTCTGCGTTGAGGTTATCCAGGAAAAAGGGGCCAACAATTTGTTCGTTTAATATGCCATACCACACGTTAGCTTTTTCACTGTATTGGTTTCTACAGTTAATTACAAAGTTGGGATTTTCGGCTGCCCAATATCTACAATTTTGACTAGATACCACACCGTTTGTTGTAAATGTTGCCTCATCACTAAACAGTATGTTCTTTAAAAAAAAATCTGTCATTAAGATAATAATAAATATAAACGAGTTTGAATGTGACTTCATTAGTCCTGGTGAAATAGTTCAAAAAATACCTCTAAGCAATAAAATCTTAAATCTGATTCATTTAAATATAAGAAGTGCACGTAAAAACTTTGATGATCTCTTAGTTTTCTTAGAATCCTTTCAATTATATTTCTGTGATATAATAATTTTAAGTGAGTGCTGGCAAATAGAATCAAGTAATCAATTCAATATAAAAAATTATACATCTCACTATAACAAGGCAGATATTAATAAAAACGATGGTGTACTTATTTTAATAAAGTCAGAATTAAATGCCGATATAACTAACTATAAATTACATCAGACAGGGGTAACAGTAAGTAGAATAAAATTTCAAATTAATAATATATCTTATGGAATATCAGCATTATATAGACCACCTCCTACATCCTTGGAAATGTTCATAAATGATTTTGATACATATTTAGATCAAAAGATTACAAATGACGTTGAAATTATAACCGGAGATCTCAATATAAATATACTTGAAAATAACAATAATCATGCAACTAATTACATAGCAAGTCTAGGTACACACGGATTTCGGTCTTATATAAATTCGCCAACTAGAGTTACAAGCGATAACAGTTCATGCATTGACCATATATTCATCAGAAAAAGATCAAAAAACAGCACTTTAAAATACGAAACTTTTGTAATAAACTATGACATCACAGACCACTACCCTATTATGTTAAATGTGTGCCAAGAAAATAGTTCACATGAAGAATCTAACAAAGAAAACACAACAACCAAAATTGATTACCCAAAATTAATACAACTATTAGAAGAAAAGAACTGGTCGCATATACTAAACACAAACGACCCTGAAATTGCCGCTCAAATCTTTACCATAGAACTTACAAACATAATTGAAAAATCTCAAACAAAATCGGTAAAATTTAGAAATTACAACAAAATAAAGCCATGGATAACAAATGGTATAATAACCTCAATAAAAACAAAAGATAAAATGAAAAAAAATCTAATAAAATACCCTACCTTAACAAAACACAATGAATATAAAACCTACCGAAATAACTTGAATCGAATTATAAAAAATACTAAAAATAATTATTACAGAGAAAAAATAAATCAAAATGCCAAAGACATAAAAAAAATATACAAGTTAGTAGCTGAGGCATCTAACGAAAACAAAAATAATAGTAACAGAAATATACAGATCCTAGACAGTAACCATGAACCCTTTAAAAATGACAAAGAAATGACAAACTTCTGTAATAACTACTATAGTGAAATAGGTATAAATATGTTACAGAATATACCAGTACCCACAAATTCAATAAATACAACACAGACCATCACATCTTCAATGTTTTTAAAACCAGTAACTGATAATGAGCTAATCAAACATATTCACAGCTTAAAAACCAACAGCTGCCCAGGTATAGACGGGATAACAGTCAAAACTATTAAATACATACATACGCACATTATTATACCACTAAAACATATTATCAATTTAATATTTAGAACCGGTATTGTGCCGAAACAATATAAAACCTCCATTATAACACCTATTTATAAAGCAGGAAACCATAATTCAATTAAAAACTACAGACCCATTAGTTTAATAAACAACTTTGCCAAAATTCTCGAAAAATGTCTGAAAGAACGCCTAACCAATTTTTTAAATATAAACAAAGTATTTTCAGAACATCAATATGGTTTTACAGAAGGTCTAAGCACCAATGATGCTGCTTATGAACTCATAAAACAGGTCACAAGCCAACTAAATAATAAAACAAAATGTATCGCAGTCTTTTTGGACCTGGCAAAGGCCTTTGACACGGTACCTCACAATAAACTACTAAGTGTGATGGAACAGTACGGCATCAGAGGTGGAGCACTGAAGGTATTTAACAGCTACCTATCAGACAGAACACAACAGGTAAGAATCAGAAATACCTTAAGTGACCCAAAGACCATACAAATCGGCATACCGCAAGGAACAGTCTTAGGCCCTATATTATTTAATATCTATATTACTTCATTAACTAATATGATTATTAATGGCAAAATCATATCATATGCTGACGATACAGTGATCATTTTCAATGGAATAACATGGGATGAAACAAAAAAACAAGTAAAGATCGGAATAAAGAAGATAAAAGATTGGCTTGACACAAATAAATTATCACTTAATGTTGAAAAAACTAACTATATTGCATTTTCACTACTTCGGTAAACCGCCCAGATTTCAGAACAATAAAAGTAGATAATTTAGACCAAGAAATAAAAGAAACAACAAACACCAAATATCTTGGCATTTATATTGATCAAAACTTGAAATGGAACGTACACGTAACATACTTGATCAAAAAAATTCGATGCTTGATACATAAGTTTTATATTTTAAGGAACATCATGGACCAAAAATTAATCGTCTCTCTATATCAAACACTTGTAGAACCGCTATTACGATATGGTATAATAGTATGGGGTGGTCTATATAATAATGCACTAGCTCAATTAAATGTAATACAAAATACAATATTAAAAATAATTTACAAAAAAGATCGCTTATTTCCGACAAACCAGTTATACTCTGAAAAAATATGCAATATCCGTACACTATATCTTACATCAATTTGTTATTATATCCATAAACATGACAAATTAAAAGAATATATAAATCACAACCACAACACTAGGAAAAAAGTAAACCAGCATTTAAAAGTACCATCAAGTAATAAAAATGCAAACCAAAGATTCATAGGTTACCTAGCACCAAAATGCTACAATATGCTACCAATGCATATAAAGCAAATAAAAAACAAGAAAATTTACTGTCGCATGTAAAAAATACATTACACAAAATAATTCTGATTTTATTAAATTATTTACTTGATAAAACTCTGACATAACGAACGCTTGATCCACACAAGTCAACATATGGGAATAATGCAATAAAACTAAAATATAATATATAATATGTATTCATAAGTTATAGGTTGTAAGGTGCACATACAGATGGTCACATCTAGGTGCAAAATATATTATGATGTACTTTAGATTTTAAATTGTAAACGTAAATATTTTTTGTATTTTTTTAAACTGTAATTGTAATGTAAAGTGTAATGTAAAGTATGTCTGATTAAAGTGGGAAAGTGGGAAGATAGTTACCTTGCAAAATTCAAACCGCCGTTCAAAATCACCTTTTAAGAGAGTATGCAAAAATTTTCGTTTAAATGCCCTAATCCAACTACGTTTCAAACACCATATTTTATTTTTGGTTAAATTTAGTGTTCTCGCAACTGCCCTTATACTACCATTTGGATTGTTCCGAAATTCTGTTAAAATGCGTTCGTCTGGATATTGCCGTAAATTTAAATTGTACCTTCTTCGTCTAGTCTTGAAAATGGCTCCGGTTCTTGCAAACAGTTTGTTGATGTTACCAACGGTTTTGTGCCAAATTGGTGCTGGATCACGATGACGTTGATTAAATATTCGCGCAACCTGACGCGTAGATCTTTCATTATCACCAATTAAGCGGATAATTTCAACTTTTTCTTCAATTGTAAGAACTACTCTCTGATTTTCTGCCATTATCAGTAAGGTTGATAAATTAAATAACACTATTTAACTTTTGACAATTCTTATGAATCGCCAAATATCAAATAAAAATTTGTTTTTCAAAGCACTTTTGATTAATGCCTCTGGTTGCAAGGTAACTATCTTAACGACAGATTTTTTTAAAGAACAATGTTTAGTGACGAGGCAACATTTACGACAAACGGTGTGGTATCATTGGAAGGTGGTTATGTTGAAGAGACCAGAATTTATATAAAAAAAATTGTTTTTAGATTTGTTACAAGTAGCAAAAAATTAAAAAGTGTTTTTTAAGAAATTAATTAATATTTCGTTTCTGCCATAACCCGTTTTTGAGATCATGAAGAATATGGATTGAGGGGTTTTTGGACATACTGAATCCAAATATGTTAGAATAATTTGTCTAAAATAAGCCCTAATATCCTTTTGCCAAAAAACTTACCCTATTTTTCCCCTTAAAACCGCACGCCAATGAAGAATGAAAATTTTTACTACGCCAAATAATTCATTTTTCCAACATATAATTACTATCCAAATTTGAAGAACATCGCATTATTAATAACTGATATATTAAGAAATTAATTAATTTTTCGTTTCTGCCATAATCCGTTTTTGAGGTCATGGAGAATATGGATTAAGGGGTTCTTGGACATGCTAAATCCAAATATAACAGAAAAATTTGTCTAAAATAAACCTTAATATCCGAAAAATCGACTTTTTTACCCCCTAAAACCGCACTCCAATGAAAAATGAAAATGTTTACTATGCCAAATAATTCGTTGTTTTATATACATACAAATGAACTTATTATAATTATGTAAATTTATGTATTTAAATATACTTGTCCAATGACATTAAGATGGAAAACGAAACGAGCTGAAGGACCTCGGTCAATTGCCTTTTGAACTGTACTATCTCATTTCAATAAAGTTTTTTATTATTATTATTATTTGAATATTTGTTTTTATTCATCAACAAAAAAAATTTGAAAGCGATTTATAATTTTAGGTTGGATACCTGGAATGCCTCCTTAATTTTAGACATCACGTAAAATGTGAAAATGTTTTGTTTAAAGTTCATTGCCACATAAACAGATTTTCTATTGTTAAGTATAGGATTAACCCAATTAACCCAATTTAATTTACAAAACAGAACACAAGTTTCACACGCAAATTCAGCTATAAACATCCTAAAGCACTACAAAACAGTATTAACAGTAAGGCAAACAGAATGCTTGATTATTTTATCTTTGCACAAAGCACCTAATTAGCACTTAGGGGCAACATCGTGCCAATGTTATACACATTTTTTTGCGTGGTATTGTTCAGTATTTCAATCTTGTCACACATTTTTTTTTATCTTTAGATTTGAAACGTATTATAACTAGGCGCTAATAAGGTATCACTTTTAATAATCATACCTTTAACTCTATCAAGATTGAACAAAGCACAATTCATAGCAGAGAAGCAGACATAAACCCATTAGCCAGATTAAACAGACATAGGCAGAAATAGCTAAATTAAATGAGAATAAATATTTAATTTTTATGGCAGATTGCATTGGAAAGAAGTTGGTACCAAAAGCAATATAATCTTAATATTTATCGAAAAAAATAGAGGGTGTTTACGAACCTATGGTGTTAACTTTAACGGATAACAGTTCATAACTATAACTGTATCGATTTACCTTTACTTTCGATCAACATAGATTTTTATCAAGTAAGAATTACAAACCAGCTGAATATTTGGATTTAAGTAGAACATTGTAGAAATGAATAAAAAAAAAATGTGCAGGAGCAACCCTTATGCTGTAAATGGTACCTCTTAGTAACAGTCACAGTTCTGAGGTTATTGCCAAAGAATCAAAACTGGGACGCCATTTTCTAAAATGGCGGACTTGACCAGTCTGAATTTATGTTGCACTTTTGATAATTTCGTCAGTATGGTTGAATTACCAACTGTGCTAAATTTTCAATTCATGCCGATTTGTTGAGTCGAATTTCTTATAATTCTTCCACTATTATACAAATGGGAAATATAGTTAGTTGTTGATATGATTTAGCAACATGATGCAAATCGTTGGGACAGGAATTCTATATGTCAAGCGGGATGATATTTGTAACAGACTAGAGATAATCTCGAAGATTTACTGGGAACCAGTAGTCCCAAATACAGTGAAAAGGATATGTTTATTTTATTGTTAAGTTACAATTATGTTCTTATACCATACTATGAAAGAGAGGTACGTTCACACGCATACCTCCTCCTACCGCAGTCTCTGCTGCTCCGTCACGTATGAGTCAACTAGTTCAGTGCTCAATTTTTATTTTAGATGTAAACTAAAATTATCTTAACCAAAGTGTTTAGAAGCTTATCTTTCAATGAAATAAGAAACTACGACACTTTTGGTTGGTCGAGATAAAAGATAGAGTCAAAAATATGCGAAAATTGTAAAATAAAACATACAATTACTTTTTCGTTTAACTCGCCCTAACTCAAAAATGGGACATTGAATTAATCTCAAATGTTTACCGTGTTATTTATGGCTCCATATTTGTTAATAAAATGTGTTAATATGAAGGTCAAATTTTAATGATTTTTTTTTCTAAGGCTATGTCGAAAAACTGAAAATTTACAGATGCGAATATAACAAGCGAGAACTTTTTATCTTTCGAAATAGGTACCAAGTATATCTTTATGAAAATAAAGAATAGCGCTAACTTTTTTATTTGAAACTTTTTTTTCTAAGATTAACAGTTTTCGAGAGAACTGTAATTAAATATATGGAACACTCTCGTAGACGAAACAGCGCGGTGTAAAGACTATGTGCACTAGTGTGTTGTTTAATGAAATTAATTCAGATTTTCTTGCAGCGTTAAAAAATGAATGAGATTTTTGAGCAAATCAATGGAGTCATTAAATATTTGTAGTAATTACACGAGGGAACACATTGATATGACCTGCACTATTGAATTAAGTTATACTGCAAAAACGTTATTTTGCAGAGGCAAAATGTATTTTCTTAATAGAAACATTAAAGAATCCGGCAATTTATCTCAAAGAAAAATTGTTAAAATTGCTAAAAAATAATAGAATACATTTTTTTTCATTCTTGACTATTTGTCTATTTTCCTGAATAACGTTAGACAAATGCACTGTTTCATAATAAAATTAATTAAAGCAGTATATTATTTACTACTACTATTTATTGTGTTTCATTAAATGAAATAAAATTTGACACTAGATAAAAACAAATTAAATAGAAACTAATATACTAACAGCTTTGAAAAAACCAACGACGCAAGAGATCACACTCACAATTACTTTGGAGGTGTTTTCACCAACATTTAAACCCACAGCCTTATGGCAAAGTGAAAAAATGCAGCATTTAAATTTTATAATATTAAAAAGCAGATGGGTAAAGGAAACTTTCCATATGAAAGTTTCCAGGAAATTTTCGGAAGTTTCCGGAACGAACTTTTGATAAAAATAAAAGTTTCCCATAAAATATTTGAATATTCCCAAAATTTTTAAAATTCCGGGAAACTTTCCAAATTTTACGACTATTTATTACAAGCTTTTATTTAACTTGCCTTGTTAGTATGGGTCAAATCTTGCAACTGAAATGCATGGTTAGCTAAGTGACGTCATTCTAAATCCAATATGGCGGACTCCCAAAGATGGCGGACCAGTTATTTTTTAAAAGCTTGTTTTAAAAAAGTTTCTTTTTAATTATAATTTTAATTACCCCATTACTCCTCCCGTAAATCCGCGCTTGGTTCTTGTTTACCCTTATAGTATTCTTGTTTACTCATATATGGCCATGTAGCCCCTACTTGAATACCATAAATTCATAAACACCCTGTATATGAAATATACATAAAACATATTTAAGAAGTAATTCTGAATTTTAACTGATAAAATGAAAAATGTATTGTGATTAACACAAAAAGATTTAAAGAATTTTGTGCATTGAAGTTTTATACCATATCGACAGTTAGATATAAATTGTTTTAAACCAGAAGCAATAAAAGGGAGTTTTCTTTATTTCAACGTTGAGTTCCACTACAGTACGCTTTCCTTTTCTTACAACACAACTGATAAAGAGATAAAAATACGTTTGGTGCCACCTGATAGACTCAAAGTTGAAGTAAAGAATACACCCAAATTTATAATTTTTACCTCGAAGTAAATTTTTTCCTGAAAGTTGTCTTTCATTTATAAATAATTTGAATATATTACTTACACGCATGCATCGATGCCTTTCTATCCTTATTGATTCTATTATTGACCTAACAGCTAAAGAAAGGGGATTATCCAGTTCTGGTAATCCAATTCTGTCAACGTCGACTTGTATGGCAGATGGCGCTCCAAACAACTTTTGAATGAAGTCAGGATTTACACCTAAGCCGAACCACAGGAACATATGGATACCGTTTTCTGAAAATAAAAATGAATAATTTAAAGACCCCCAATAATTAAATTCTTTCAGGTACAATTTAATAGTGACAAATAAATTTTAGGCAAAGATTCGTATTAATGCTTATTGCATACATTATAAGGAAGGCGTTCAAACTTCGCGGAGCAGTTGTAACCCCGGAAGAGACAGTCAGAGCTCCCACTGACTGTGCACTCGCTTTTTTGAAGAAACGGAACTAATGAAATAACAAGACCATGGGGTACAATAAGCTTTAGTACAGAGGGGTTCTGACACAGCAACCCATGAGGAAAAAAAAACCTTAAAAGCAAATGTCAAATTTAATAGTTTTGGCAGCATTGGTAACACATTCGGCAACTTACAGGTCAGTAATCTGAAATCAAATTGTTATCCCAGTAACTATCCGAGCCAATATCCATATAGGCAGAAGCCTGTTTCCTAGATTTATCCAAGGCGTTTGACTGCATTTCTCTGGAAATTCTTCTAATAAAAATAGAATGTTATGGCATTCGAGGATCTGCCCATTCTTTTGTCGAAACTTATGTCAATAATAGGTATCGGTGTGTAGTTCAAAATAACGATAAGTCATCCATAAGGTCTCTCAAGTATGGAGTTCCACAAGAATCCATCTTGGGACCGACACTGTTCATCATCTACATAAATGATATTTCAAATCAAATAAACTAGAAAAACGTTATATATGCTGACGATACCACTATACTATCAACTAGAAATGACTCAAAATTTCTTACAAACACAACAAAGGAAATTCAGCCGGAAGCAATGACTTATTTTAACAATTTTAAGATGAGACTAAACTTGGATAAAACTTTTAATTTAAACCACCATAACCTCTTGAAAAATAATGATCCGATTAAATGTCTTGGACTCTTCCTAGACATTAAATTAACATGGGAAGCTCATATCGACTGTCTATCAAAAAAAACTATCCAGCACTATATACACTATTCTTAAAGAATTTAACTAATTGTATTGATCAAAATTACATATTAATGGCATGGCATGCTTTGTTCCACAGTGTAATGAGCTATGGGATCATTGCTTTGGGGTGGTCTTCATATACCTCTAAAATTTTAAAACTCCAGAAAAGAGCAATTAGAATAATAACTAGTTGTAATTCTAAGGACAGTTGTAGACCAATATTTAAAAAATTAGGAATACTTACATGTACTAATCAATGTATATTTGAATGTATTAAGTGTGCTAAAAACCACCTACAGGAGCATCAATTCAATCTAGCTATGACACCAGACACCAACAAATCATTGCTCCACATTTTCGATTAACAAAGAACATGATTTTTTTAAAATATTTATCGATAAAACTATATAATCATACCAAATAATTGGAGGGAATTGAAATCTACCAAATTTGAAAAAAAGAACAAAAGTTTTCTGAAAGAGGAGTTTTCTATCTGTTCAGGAATTCTTTGATTATTTTGTCTCCTATTCTGTTTAAATTTTACTATTTTCTTTTTAATATAATTTCATTGTTCATGAACGAACTTAATCATATCTCGTAATAAAAACTTTTAGGATATAAGTTTTATTCCTGTCATTTCTTTTAAATTGTACTTTTTCTATTTTATACAGGGTGACAGTCGGGAACCGGATGTTTTTGGAATGCATAGTATGGAGCTTAGCGCGGTTAGAGGAGGGCAAATGCGATGTTATTACCTTTATAATGTTATGCCATTTGAGTAACATAGGAGCAGTGGACAGTAGAGCATCGAATGTTTGCATACAACACGTTTATCCGAAATGGCGAGTCAGTGATAACTACACTGCAGCTTTTTCGCATTCACTTTAATATTGGTCGGCGGGGAGCTGTTCCGTCTCGCAATACCATCATAGGATAGGTCAATAATTTGAGAACAACTGACAGTATAATGAAGAAAAAGTCACAAGGTCCACAACTTACTGTAAGAACCCCTGAAAACAGAGCTAGTGAGAGAGGCGCTCATCAGAAGTCCTTCATTGTCTGCCCGAAAACATGCAATTGAGTTGAATATGAATGGGGAATCAGGAAAATCTTGCATAAGGATTTAAAATTCCACCCTTACTAACTACAGATTGTTCAGAAATTAAAGAGATTTTGGAACTCGTGAGGATTTCGCTACGAGAATGCAAGTGATTTTGGAAGACAATTTAGGTCTGCAGCTTCTAATGAGCGACGAAGCTCATTTTCATTTAGATGGAGAAGTTAATAAACAAAACTTCAGGTACTGGGCTCCTAGAAACTACGGCACGAGCTGGGTCAACCCCACGATCCAAACGCCGACAACGTAATCGAGGCCCTAACTAGGGCCTGCAAGGCCGCGTTGCCAGCCGTGGGCCATCCACGCGGTAAACCAGCATACTGGTGGAACCGCGAAATTGTGCAACTACGCCAAAAATGTCTCAAACTAAAAAGGATCTGGACTAGATCCAAAACAGCGCGTTTCGTCGACGTAACCGCCAGGAACCATACGGTCTACCAAGAGGCCAGAAACGACCTACGTGCCACCATCAAAGCGTCCAAGCGCAGATGCTGGAATGAAATCATCGAGAGCGTCGATAACAATATCTGGGGAGACGGCTACAGAATTGCATGCAAAAGAACTGGCGTCCGTGAAAAACTAGTACTCAGTACGGACCGTAAATTGGAACTAGCGAGTGAGCTTTTCCCAGTAGCCCAACAACGAACTGGATAAGGGCAATCGGGGACCCCCCACCACCCCCAGTTACAGCGGAGGAAATTAGCAACGCGGCTGTTAAGCTAAAATCCAATAAGGCCCCGGGGCCTGATGGAATACCCCCCGAGGTGGTTAAACTAGCGGTCACCCACCACACAGCCTACTTCGAGAACGTCTTTAATGGCATCTTTGTAAACGGAGAAATCCCCCACAGGTGGAAAAGAGCAGTATTAGTGCTTGTTCCTAAACCGGGCAAGCCGCCAGGTACGATAGGCCTGGGTGCAGGCCTATCTGCTTGATCGACACTACGGCGAAAGTCCTGGAACGCGTCATTGCGACTCGCCTCACCGCGGAACTCGACGCGAGAGGGGACCTCTCTGACGGCCAATTTGGCTTTAGAGAGGGTTTCTCCACGACCGACGCTATCCAGGAGGTCATAAGAGTAGCACGCACCGGGAATGCGGGCAACTGGAGGCAAAGAGAGATCTGCCTAGCTGTGGCGCTCGACGTGAAGAATGCCTTCAACACGGCCCCCTGGGGCCCAATTGTTGAAGCGCTAGAACTCAAAGGGGTACCAGCGTACTTGGTACAACTTGTGAAGAGCTACTTCACGGAAAGATCTTTAATCATCGACGACCACGTCCGCGATGTCACGTGCGGCGTTCCGCAGGGGTCGGTCCTGGGACCACTCCTGTGGAATGTTTTGTACGATGGCATCCTCGCACTAAAAAGCCCCGACATCCCTGATGACTGTCGACTCGTTGCATTCGCGGACGACCTTATCGTTATCGCCATAGACAAAACGGAGGAGCGCGCTATGACCAAGGCCGAAGCCGCCATACGTGCAATAAACAGGTGGATGGACAACCACAGCCTAGAAATTGCCCCTCAGAAATCGGAAGCAGTTGCGCTGACCGGGCACAAACGTGTGAACAACATGAGCGTCAATGTCCTTAATGCGGAGGTGACCGCTAAACCAGCTATAAAATACCTAGGGGTTTACATCGACCAAAAGTTGTCGTGGAACCGGCATGTTGATTACGCCACCGACAGAGCAGAGAAAGCGACCATGGCCCTCCGCAAGATCATGCCACGAATTGGAGTACCCAAGACCTACGCCAGGAAACTCTTGAGCTCCGTGGCAAACTCCATCTTATTGTATGCCGCTCCGGCGTGGGTCGACGCGTTAAAGACCGCACGTAACCGCAACCGGTTACTGAAGACACAACGTCTCATGCTGATAAGGGTGTGCTGCGCCTACCGGACAACCTCCGCCTCGGCTCTGCAAGTCATATCGGCGGTGCCACCTGCCGACTTGCTCGCTAAAGAGAGTGCATACGGCCACGGCGCAGACAAAGCTGCGAAGATTGTCTACAGGAACCATCTGATGGAACGCTGGCAGGAGCGATGGGACACCTCTGAAGACGGCAGATGGACGTACCGCCTTATCCCGGACGTAAGAGCCTGGACTGCCCGAAAACATGGAGACCTAAATTACCATCTAACCCAAATGTTAAGTGGCCACGGCAACTTCGGCAGCTATTTATATAGAATCGGCAAGCGGGAAGCAGACACGTGCATTTACTGCCCAGCACCCGATACCCCGGAGCACACCATGTTCCACTGCCCTAGGTGGAATGACGAGAGGAGCACGGCAAACAGAGACCTTGGCCTTATAATCACGCCACAAAATTTTATGGTAAACATGCTCACCACCGCTGAGAAGTGGGAGGCTATCAACACCATGTGCTGCAGCATCATGAAGGCAAAAGAAGAAACACGGATATTAATTCCATAGAACTCGTTAGCCTCCGAAGAAATGTTTAGCTACAGTTCCGGAGAGGAAGAGGGGGGGTTTTTTAGTGCGGTAAGAATCTCACATATCCCTGCACGCTTGGACACCAGTGCAGGTTGAACCTTTTGAAGGTTTTTCCCCTCGGAAAAAAAAAAAAAAAAAAAAAAAAAGGTACTGGGCTCCTGAAAATCCACGAAATATCCATGAACGACAGTCGTGTTATGGATGATTTCATGAAGAGGGTCGAAAACTGCATCCAACGCGATGGATACCATCTCGATGACATTATCTTCCTTAATTGATACACATCGTAAATGGCATTGTGTAAGCTTCATTCTGGTGTTAATGAAACCTTATTATCTTGCAAATTCTTTGTGTAACACGTATTTCAAAATCGTCCGGTTCCCGATTGTCACCCTGTATATGATATTTTATGTATTCTATGTTTCTAAAATTTATGAGTGTATATAATGTAATTATGTCACACGAAATAAATCTATCTACTAATATCTATCTAGATTTTTACATTAGCTGGAAGGCATTAATCAAAATGGAATTAAATGGCTTACCCAAAATATACACTCCTTGTTCGTTCATCTTCTCAAACGTGCAACGAATCGGTGATGGAACGGTTGTTTGTTCACTCGACACATCTAAATCGTGGAGAGGGATGAGCCGAGGATAGAAGTAATGCACTGACGTAGGAATATCCATTATCATCACAGCTTGCATAACAAATGCCCTATCGTCTAAAGTCATATCAGATCCTCCAGATAATGCGTCACTTTTTAACAGACAATTAACGTACAACGGTAAGAGCTTCATACATTCCGGAAGGATTAGTTGCCCAGCGCTGCTAGGGCTAGCACAGTTTTTCCTGTACGTAGCCAGAATTTGCGCTGCTCTACTTACTATCGAATCTTTAACTGCCTTAGGATTGTGTTCTAGAAGTTTGTACACTGATTGTTTGCTAATATAATTGATTATAGTATCTAAGTCACAGCTGCGGTAGAGATCGGCCATTTGTGAGCAAGTTTTTAATGATAAGTTGATTATCCTTAAACGTCTTTGACCAGAACAAGACGTGTATAGTAAAGCGACTTGGATGTATACTCCTTCGTCTTCAGACAGTTTGTCGTCATATTTAATTTCAACAGCTACAGCCTTATCGCAATCTGAAATTATAAAACAAATATAAAACATTTTTTGAGATACTATGGTAATTAACTAATATATTAGTAGTACTAATTTTAGTAATAGCTTTCCAACCAAATGATTCGATGATCCATTTGCATCTGTACTATATAGCATAAATAAGACGTCTAAATAACTAGTCAGGGTGCAATCAGTTTCATGTCATTAAAAAAAAACTGGTGGTAGGAAACGACTAAACAAACAAAAAAACCTTATATAACATGAGGTCTAAAGCCCATAGTTATAGAAAAAAAAAAAAAAAATAAACAAAACTTTCGAAAATTTTTAATAATATTGTTTGAGAACTGCTGAAATATTGAGGTAGGTTTAGATCGTCGCGTGTTTTTGCCTATGATACTCGATATTTGTACAGATAGCTATAAAATGTCGGCGGTCTTTAGCGATGCGGTAAAGATGAAAGACGTGGATGTTTTCTGAGTGTTTAGTAGATCTGAAGAAACCTATACTCTGACTCTCTGTTATGCAATATTTTAGTTACTGTGGGTATTTCGTTATGTACACACGTCCAACCCGTTCGTTGCTTTTGTTATTTTTGAATTTCGGGTCACTCTATTTATAGTGTAATATGTTGCACCCCTTAAAATTTAAGGTTATGTTACTAAAAAGTAGGCAGACTTCAACAGATCGAATGTCTGAATGAATGTAGTGTATTTGCACCTACTCGAAAAAGAACCTACCAGAAGATTCCAATGTGACAATCTGGAATTATCGAGAGAATGGTGGCGTCATCACAGAACAATCGAGATCTGTCATTTTTAGGTATAAAGATCGACCGCATTCTCGGCGAGGAGTTCAAAAAGTTCAGAAAGTATAGAAAGTGAGGTTAAGAGTTCAAAGATAAACAAAGTAATAAACATTGTGATTTTAGTCAGTAAAGTGTATTTAAATTAACAATAGTATTGTGAAGTATCCAGTAAATATTTAATAAAGTGTGTTAGTGGACAATCTCTTGTTATAATTTTTGGAACCCACGGATTTTGCAAGGGGTAGTTTCCTAAGGGTGGAAACACGTGACAAATTGGTGTCAGAAAGCGGAATTTTATGACAAGAGGAGCTCTGAAGTTGTG
Source organism: Rutpela maculata (assembly GCA_936432065.2). Classification (NCBI taxonomy): domain Eukaryota; kingdom Metazoa; phylum Arthropoda; class Insecta; order Coleoptera; family Cerambycidae; genus Rutpela; species Rutpela maculata. The sequence continues at coordinate 34,591,363 of OW386285.2, read as the reverse complement.
CTGGAGTGTTCGAGAAGTATTCTCGAGGTTTAGTGCTAACACAGTGGACTAATTTACTGGACATTGTTCGAGGGTTATTTTCGAACAGGAAAATAGTGTTGAGTGCATTTTTGAGACATTGTAGAACATTTTATTAGGACATTAGTGTGATAATTAAATCCTTTGAACTGAGAAGTGATAGAGACACTGAAAAAGACTCATTTAGTGCGTGAAAATTTCTAGAACTTTTCTATTTGGACATTAGTGGAATTATTAAATTCTCTGAACTGGATAGTGACAAAAGACTCTGGATAAGACTTTTTCGTGCTATTTCGAGATTTGTCTAGAAAGTTCCATTACCGATATTGACGTGACAGTTAAATTTATTTTATTTTAATTTCATCGTATGCCCGTAACAACAAGAAGTATGGCATCCGATAAACAAATACAGGACTTATTCGAACAATTCCAAAAAATGATGGCGCAGCAACGGCAGGAAGACAAAGAAGAACAGGAGAAAAAACGTCAAGAGGAGAAAGAAGAACAAGAAAAGCGACGTCAATTAGATAAAGAAGAGCAAGAAAGAAAACGCCAGGAGGAAGAAAAACGGCGTCAAGAAGAAAGGGACGAATTAAAGAAAATTATGGAAGATCAGGAAATAAGACGTCGGAAAGAAAAAGAGGATGAAGAAACAAGACGTCAGAAAGAAAAAGAGGATGAAGAAAGAAGACGTCAAGAACAAGAAAGACAACGTCAAGAGGAAAAAGACGAACTCAGAAAAATAATGGAAGACTTGGAAGAAAGACGCCAGGAGGAATTAAGGAAAATCCTGAGCGATCAAATAAAAATACAACAGGACGCAATCATTTCTGTCAAAAGTGAAGTCAAAGAAGAGATAAGCAAGGTCGAAGATAAAGTAGGTGAAGTCAAGACCGAAGTCGGTCAAGTAAAAGGAAAAGTAAATCAGTTTGAAGAAAAGATGAGTGAGTTCGAAGAAGAAGTCAAGGGAGAAATAGACCGGATTAAACGACAGTTGAGAGATAGAGGAAGCCAGCAGGTGGTATCATCAGGTCAGCGACTAAAACCTCCTTCTTTTGACGGCCAAAGTTCCTGGACGACGTACAAGAGGCAGTTTGAGGCAGCAGCATGTGCGAACAACTGGGATAACGAGGAAAAGGCCATGGCATTAGTTCTGGCGTTAAGGGGCCAGGCCTCAGAGTTGCTTCAGACTATCCCAGTGGACAAACAAAGGGACTTCAAAGTCTTGGAAGCTGCATTGGACTTGAGATATGGCGACCAACATCTCACCCAAGTATACCAAGCCCAGCTAAAATCACGAACACAAAAGGCTGGAGAGAGTTTACAGGAATTCGAAGCTGCGATAGAGAGACTGGCACACCTGGCGTATCCGAGTGCACCTAGAGAATTTCAGGAACAATTAGCCGTAGGGGCCTTTTTAGATGGCATAAGGGACGAAGAGGTCAGGCGAGTTCTGAGGCTGACAAGACACCAAAGTAGTAGCGAAGCTTTGGTGCGTGCACTTGAAGTAGAAGCCGCTTACAGGGATATGCCAAGGTCGAGAGTGCGAGCTGTGACTCTCGAAGAATCGCAACCAGAAATGAACCAGCACCCTATGTTGACGGAGATGCAGAAGATGTTTACCAAATTATTGAATAAATTGGATGGCCTCGGAAAGCAGGAGAAACAACAAAATAAAGGAAAGCCGAGCGGAGGTATTAAATGCTACAACTGCGGCAAGATAGGACACATGAAGCGAGACTGTCGACAGCAGAATTCGGAGAGTCGAGTAAATGCTGTGAATCTTGAAGAGAAGCAGGAAAACAGTACCAGGGGGGTTGTTCTGGCTAGGGAATGCAGTGCCCCCAGAGAAATTAAGATTTCCCAGCTTCGAAGAATCGCAAGCAGTCTGTTGTTGCATGGATATGTGAACGGAAGAAAATGTTTGTTTACCATCGACACAGGTACTACGTCATCAATAGTACGGCCAGGATTTATATCGGGCATAAAGATTACCAAGAGGCAAAATGAAGAAGTGATCGTCCGGACAGCTACGGGGGACAGGGCTACGGTTCATGGAGAAGTAGACCTGGGTTTGCAGATTGGGCATTTGAGGTTCGACCACAGGGTCATCGTGGCTGACATTACGGATGACTTCATTTTGGGACTGGACATTATGGAACAGTATGGATTTATTGTTGACGTAGGAAAGCGAATGTTAAGGATTGGGAACGAACAATTTATTTTGTCAAAAGTGAACGACCAATGCGAGAAAACCAGGCTGTTGACAACGCAGGCAGTCAAGACTCCTGCATTATCCAGAAAACCAGATAAAGAAGATTGCAAGCGCTACCCTCAGGTGGAAAGATTGTCGAACATGGTTGAAGTCAACATTGTCAAGGTCGATCTTCCAGACAGTTGGACAAAGAAAACTCTGAGGCAAGAGCAATTGCGCGATGTAGAAATCGGACCCATGTTGAGAGCAAAAGAAGAGGGAATGCGTCCAGCATGGAAGGATGTTTCCAACAAAGAAGTGGGGCTGAAGGCTTTATGGTCACAATGGGATTCACTTATGGTCGTAGATGGACTTTTGAGGAGAGCATGGGAAAGCCCAGATGGGAAGCAGGTTGCCATGCGTCTAGTGATTCCCAGGTGTCGTGTACCAGAAGTACTCCAGGAAGCACATAATGAAACATCCAGCAGACACTTCGGCATAAACAAGACATTGAGTAGAGCACGGGAACAGTTCTATTGGGTTAATAGTCGCCAGGATGTGGAGGCCTGATGTCACAAGTGTAAAAATTGTGCTGCCCGTGGAGAACCATTTTCGATGAGCAACTACAGGAATGGAAGTCGAGAACAGCCAAAGAATGATCGAGAGCAGATGAACAGAACTAGTAACCGCTTGAAGGCTCGTTATGATCAGAATGCCAGTACAGGGGGATTCAAGGTGGGGGATCTGGTTTGGCTGTACAACCCACAGCGGAAGGAATGGAGATCCCCGAAATTTCAACCTCCTTGGGATGGACCGTACACTGTTATTACCCGAATTAATGATGTCGTCTATCGTATTCAACGAAACAAAAAGTCCAAGATGAAGATCGTACACTTGGATAGACTGGCGAAGTATGTGAAAGAGGCTGAATTGCCTGACCGGGACGTTCAGGCTTAAGGAGGGGGGCAGTGTAATATGTTGCACCCCTTAAAATTTAAGGTTATGTTACTAAAAAGTAGGCAGACTTCAACAGATCGAATGTCTGAATGAATGTAGTGTATTTGCACCTACTCGAAAAAGAACCTACCAGAAGATTCCAATGTGACAATCTGGAATTATCGAGAGAATGGTGGCGTCATCACAGAACAATCGAGATCTGTCATTTTTAGGTATAAAGATCGACCGCATTCTCGGCGAGGAGTTCAAAAAGTTCAGAAAGTATAGAAAGTGAGGTTAAGAGTTCAAAGATAAACAAAGTAATAAACATTGTGATTTTAGTCAGTAAAGTGTATTTAAATTAACAATAGTATTGTGAAGTATCCAGTAAATATTTAATAAAGTGTGTTAGTGGACAATCTCTTGTTATAATTTTTGGAACCCACGGATTTTGCAAGGGGTAGTTTCCTAAGGGTGGAAACACGTCACAATAGTTAAGATTTATTTCATTGACTTACCGTTCAAGTCATTAAGTTCTTGATTATGTACAGACACAACTTACTTGTTCGTTCTTTTTGTGTTTCTTTTTGGATTTTGGACCAAGTTTTTCTTTTATTTTTCTTTATTGACAACGTTAGTTGATAGTTTAGTGTTTAGTGTTGAACGGATTGCGTATGTCCTTAGTTCGACGTGCCGAACTGTGTATTGATGCAGATGCAGAGATTTCGAATAATTTATGTAGGTAAGCTTTTAACCCAGAACACTCATTTAAGTTACAAATGTTAATAAAACACATTTAAATTTTCTAAATTATAAACAATAATCCAATATCTTGTACCGAATTAAAAAACACACATGTAAAGAAATGCTCTGTTTAAACCTCTATGGCTATTATTTGCCTGCAGTTGTGCAGACAGAGATAACGAATTATTTACCTCTTTATAATTGCCTGAGATCGGTTGAGGCGGTCCATCAAAGGCCTTTGCTTTGACACCACGGACCGCCGCGTGTGCAGGCGAGGACTTTGCACTTTTTTATGACAATTTAAAAGTTGTATAATTCTTTTTCAGTGCCCCTAGAGGGAAAAGTCATAAAACTTTTCTGTTTGTCTAGTCGGTCCCCATTACCAGTTTTTTTTAATAACATGAAACTGATTACACCCTGTATATTACTAAAAAAATTTGATTTTCCATTTGATTATTATTATTAAGAATTATAGATTTGTTACTTTTGTTTGTTATGGTGAATTATAGTTTTGCATTTTATTATAAATAGATAGTATTAAACAATATTTTTTAGTGTCTTATTTACTTTATACATTTATTTATTTACAAATTAAATATGTATCTATTTATAAGCTTTGTTTTTACTGGTATTGTGCTATGTGGTTGCAGTGTATTAGTTGACACTGCAATTAACTTGTTTTTTACTTTGTCATGTTCGTCGATTGAGCACTGCAATAAAATCGAAACTGAGAGAATAATCGACTCGGCTGCCATCTCATTCATCATTTTTTTTTTTTTTTTTTAATTGAATAATATATAATTTGTTGTACAAACAAGCCTTCCAATATAGATTATCGCGAAAATAATTATCAATTTTTTGAGAAAACAGAAGTTAAAATAAGTGGAGCAACAGGTGTTTTAAATTGGTGACGTAGGTAATTTGCCGATAACGTAGGTAGTTCATATGGGTTTGTTGATAGAATGGTTTTATACAAAACAGTGTGATGTTGCCAAGATGAAAGTCCTTCTCTAGTTCTAGTAAGGATAATTGAAGAAAACAGGAGTATAAAGTTTATTTATTAAATCAATTTTAATATATTTATCCACAAAATTAAATTTTTTCATGTAAAAAATAATAATAGGCGTGAATTGGCTAGTCAAATGACAGATGTGGTCTAACGTCGCCGTCATGTTGATTTGAAGCATTTCAGTTTCTTTCATCGAGGTATTTGCTGTAATTTACAAACAGCAGATAATATATTTTTTACAATTAATTATTTTTATTTATTTGCTTTTATCATGATTAGAGAATATTATTTAGGTATTATGCAAATCACAACTTACACGCCTTTTTATTTATTATGAAAATACCTACTTTCTGTATATTGTTGCCCTAATCTGGGCACGCTAATATACTAGTCAGGTAAATACTTTAAAACACTCATTATTGGAGAACCAATCAAAACAACTACTCTTCTAGCTAATACTGACGAAGTATTGAATTACACATGATAGGATTCTTAGCATGTTAAAGAAAAAAAATATATTAGAAATACTTAAATCATTTATTTACATTTAGTCATTCACACTTTTTTTATTTCATATGAAATTATCTACTTTCTGTATATTGGGACCTTAATCGGGTCACGCTAATATACTACTTATGAAAACACTTTAAAACACTCATTATTGGAAAACCAATCAAAACAACTACTCTTCTAGCTAATACTGACGAAGTATTGAATTACATGATAGGATTCCTGCATTTTAAGGCAAAAGAATATTGAAGATACTTAAATTATTTATTGAAATTCAGTCATTCACAAGAATTATTGAACCTTACATTCTATTTCAACTCTAGAAAAGTTGTACAAGTTTTTTCGAACTCGTTAGTTCTCATCAGTAGAGTATAGAAATATTCACTCATTATTTACAAGCCTATTGTTGATTTATTTTTTACAATTAATTATTTTTATTTATTTGCTTTTATCATGATTAGAGAATATTATTTAGGTATTATGCAAATCACAACTTACACGCCTTTTTATTTATTATGAAAATACCTACTTTCTGTATATTGTTGCCCTAACGAGTTCGAAAAAACTTGTACAACTTTTCTAGAGTTGAAATAGAATGTAAGGTTCAATAATTCTTGTGAATGACTGAATTTCAATAAATAATTTAAGTATTTTCAATATTCTTTTGCCTTAAAATGCAGGAATCCTATCATGTAATTCAATACTTCGTCAGTATTAGCTAGAAGAGTAGTTGTTTTGATTGGTTTTCCAATAATGAGTGTTTTAAAGTGTTTTCATAAGTAGTATATTAGCGTGACCCGATTAAGGTCCCAATATACAGAAAGTAGATAATTTCATATGAAATAAAAAAAGTGTGAATGACTAAATGTAAATAAATGATTTAAGTATTTCTAATATATTTTTTTTCTTTAAAATGCTAAGAATCCTATCATGTAATTCAATACTTCGTCAGTATTAGCTAGAAGAGTAGTTGTTTTGATTGGTTCTCCAATAATGAGTGTTTTAAAGTATTTACCTGACTAGTATATTAGCGTGCCCAGATTAGGGCAACAATATACAGAAAGTAGGTATTTTCATAATAAATAAAAAGGCGTGTAAGTTGTGATTTGCATAATACCTAAATAATATTCAGCAGATAATATAATTTAAAAGGTATTTTATAAAAAGTTGTGGAAACACAAGTATGTGCTTCAGAAAAAATTTTTGTAACTGTTCCGAAAAAATTTATATTCGAAGAACTTGGTGGCAAGCTTCTAATATTTTTGATCCCATTCCTTCAAAAATCTAAATTTTGTTTTAGAAAAAAATCTATCAAGTCACAATCAACTTTGGGCAAATTGGACGAATCTCCTTTCACAAACTTGATCTCCATCTTAATAGTTTATTGATAAAGTAAAAATCAAACGCCACATAAACAAATAACAAATAAATCTAACCAATATACCTCTTTCACTTGTGTTGTGACAAGAAGTGATGGCGGCATGCATAAATGTTGCCACATAATCCTCGCCGTGAGTTTTGTTTACATTTTTAAAATAACTTCTACATAATAACAAATACTAATTCCTTCTAAATACACGTTATTTATTGATATTCAAGATATTGAGAAAAATAGAAGTGCTATAGGTAAAATAATGTAAAGTAAATACACAATTTGGTATTCAGAAGTTACAGTCTAAGCGAAAGTTGTCTATGATTGGTTAAATTATTTCCCGCCAAATAAAATCAGTTGAAATCTGTGTCTAGACGGGCGTATTCTTATTTCTTATTTTTATTCAAGAAATTATTGTTTTGGTTTAAATTGATTATGCAGTAATTGTTAAAATAATAACATTACTTGATATACAGTGTGTCCCAGGATAGATGTAACAAGAGGTGTAATTATAAAAACTAATTACAGATAATGATAATAATAATAATAATATTTATTAATTTCAGAAACTGTACAAAGTACAGTTAAGAAATATTTTCGGTAGAAATACAAAAAAAAATATCACAAATGTTACTCACCAATTGCCGCCAATTCCATATCTGTCGTATTAGACATAAAGAAGTGCCCATAGAAGTCTGTCGGTCTCACGCCAGTCGATGTTCGTACCCTCATTATTGCATCAAAAGCTATAGGTCTACTTATGTCTGTGATAATGTCATTTATCAATCTGTCACCGTCTAAATCAGCCTGAAAAAGAAAACACATTTACTTAACTGTGATGGTAGCAAAAAACACTTAGCTTAGCAAATAGCTTTTGTTAACTGTAAAACTGTAAATCTTAAAATTAATTTATGCAATGGTTCGACATTTAAAACCGATGTTTAATAAATGATCCATACCTGAAAATAAGTATATTTGAAAATTTCTCCACCTGACAGTCTTGAAACTTGACCAATCGTGGAAATATCGATGTAGGCATTATTGAATATAAACAGGTCCACCGAACAACCGGCACCCACACAATCCTGACCTAGCTGATTGTACACTTGATTCTGTGGTGTGAGCACTGTCCTCTCTTTTTCTGTTCCTAGGAGTTTACGATCATCTCGATTCTTTAACTTTCCAGGGGCCTCTGCCGTTGGTAAAGTCGAGTGGAATACCAGTAGTTTGCCATTACATTCTGATGCCTAAAAATTAAAAAGTATATAAAAAATAACGTATAGAAGTTAGTTGTCTTGAAGAATTACCTTTAGCGCCTCTAGCCCTGCTTGAATGGCTGGTAATAGCACAGTTTCAGTCTCTCTGGTGTCTCCAAACATGGCTGGTATCTGTTCCATAAGGGCGTCTATAATGGGTCCAGACTCTTCAGGCGTACACAAAAATCCGTCCAAAAGAGGCATGAACATTTCTTGTACGTCTCCGACTACCATCATTTGTGGAGCAGCTAAAGATCCCTGAAAAAGTGAATAGATACGTAACTACTGATGTACTCAAAATGTTCAACTTTTATTACTTTCAATAAAATGACATGGATTATATAACGATATATAATTATTTTTTAGCTTCTTTAACCCTTTCGCGTACGGACCAAGACAAATGCATCATGTGCCAGATATACCAGAACCGATAATACACACAAACGTGGAGGCATGGTTTAGAGTTGAACGAACTCGCTTTAAAATAGAATGTTTTACGTGAAATACAATGGCATCCAAGAAATACTTGACAGATGAAGATTTGCTCGTTATTCTGATGAACAGTGACGACGAGAATGAGTGTTTTGATGACAATGTGGATGAAAATGACTGGGGAAATGGTTCAGGAAGTGAAGACGAGTGTTTAGTAGAGAGCGAAAATAATTTATTGTCAGATAATGAGGAATGTTCGGATGATGAAAACAATATTCCTTTGACTCTGTCTAATATTGAATTTAGGTACCGGAACCGTATATGCCTCCCGCCACAATCCGACAGGTACAATGCTCTTAGCGACTGAGGTCTTGAACAGGTTAAACGAACATTTCTGGAATCTGTTTTATACAAGGTGTTTTAAGCATGCAGTCATTAATTTTTAGGGACGATTCTTTGCAAAAAATATTTAAAAAAGTTCCTATAAACATGGGTCTGGAAATTCCTATTAAGGGAGATTGGGCCTTCTGAAGGGGACACCCTTTTATTATGATTATGATTACCAGATGCATGTGTTTCTTTAGATTAATATTGGTCGAAAATGGTCTGCCCTACAGTGTTACAAAAAGACCAGCTTTCTTGTGTATCTTGACCAAGGAATATTCCGAAAAGGTAATCTCAAAAAATACGCATTAAAAAGTCAGGAGGGGGGGAGAACACAGGTCCCCCCCCTTCCCATTTTGCACTCCCATGATTGAATTTACTCTTGACGAATAACATAAAATAATGACCTTAATTGATATTCGATCACATGTAAAAACTGGTCAATGTAGCTCAAATGATTCCTGAGATATTAAGTAAAAACTCAGGATTAAGTGCCAGAAGGGCCTAGTTCTATTAACACGTACACCGCCACCATGAAATAACCAAAATCACGCCCCCCCCCCCAAGCCACATTTCGATTTTTTGTATTTCCGATTTCTTTGAAGTCTAGATGACGTGAATGTGATAAAAAATAATTTAATCTTTTTTTTTTGTTGTTATTTTGCATTTTTTTGGTGTGGCACAGTATATGTGCCTCGATCCCCCAAGAGCAGTTTTATCCGCCCACGCCAAGATCAAATTGGCAGTGCACGGCTTGCTGTAAGTCTTATATTGCGTAAACTGTTTCTTTCGGGTACATAAATGCATCAAAATAATGTATATACGCTGTATTTTATAAGTTTCAAATAAATTATACTTATTTCATAAAAACGTGCTATTTATTTCCGATGAAGCTATGCTTTTCTTTCTCGATCATTTGCAAACCTCCTGTCTAAATTGTATCATTCGACATTTCTCTTATATTATGAATGTAGCATGTAATATAATCGATTACATTAAACATTTGCTCTTAAAACCCAAACCAGAAATATTTTTCACGGGGACATTGTTTTCTAGCCTCCCAGGCCACACACAATATCGTTCCATATAAATACATGCAATCCGTGGCACTGCGACGGAACCACATACCACTAAAGCATGATACATAGTGAGGCACATAAGATGTGACACGGTCCCTAAAGAGTATATTTTCTGAGGCACTAAACGTGGTGCTCATGGCGGTGTACGTGTTAATAAGGATTTTCAGATCCATCTTTATAGGCAATTTTTTTTGACACAGAATCACTCCTAAAATTAATGACTGCATACCTGAAACACCCTGTATAATACCAAATATATCTTGAAAAATTTTGAAAATATAAACCTAAATTGAGCAAACTTATTTTCTACGCTGCAGATAAATAAGTTTGTCTATAGAAGGTATGGATATCTACACACATATTTACTGTTTTCTAAATCTTTTGAATTACTTCATAGACGATTTTAAAATAGTTATTTAAGCAACAAGCAGAGATGGATAAAAACCTGATTTTTATTTTTTTGGATTTTTTCTCGGAAAAAAACCGGGAAAGAACTCTTTCTTTTTTCGAAAAAATACCTTTTTATCAAAATAAATTCCCAAAATATTCTTTATTGCAATTATTGCATTGGGCATACTTTTACCACCAATTTTACCCTGTTTATTAATAGCAGGGTGTATCAAATAGGTGATGCGACGACAACCCTCACAGTGGCTTCTTAAGTGCTTACTTTGTACATAATATAATAGATGGCAGGACCAATAAGTTCTCTCATTACTTACGCATAGATAGATAATTTAACAGGTTCTGTGCATACGTGCATACAGTGTTGCATACATTCCCGGCCTTTTGTTTTTTGTTTAATGAAACAAGAGTCCAGTGACATCTGACATTAAGTAGCTAAATTAAAACATTGAATGAATATATGCAACACTACATGCAGCATTGCACATGTCGCCACAGCTAACCTCAAAAATATGTATTTCTTAAGATTTACAAGTATTACGTAACTGTTATTAAAATTTTTGCCTGGTTCCTGTACTTTCAACCAAAATCAAATTCAACATAATGTGTATGAAGTTTTAAATAGTTTGTCACAATAAAATAAGGCACTTTTTGCAGGTTAGGAATCTAACCTATAATTAGCAGTCTATTTTTATCAATCAACAATATTGAAAAATTATTTGCGTGAATTTTTAAATATTTGCTTGGAGCCAGTATGGCTCTAAGCTAAAAATGCCTATACAAACAATAAAAATGAGAATAAACGAAAAAAACCTTAAAATTTGAGGTTAAGTTAGTTATACGATGCACATGCCCAGGTAATTGTAGGACCTTATTGTTCGCGCCATCTACTAAAGTAAATAGAAACCATGCACTTATGAAGCCATTATTATAATGGGAAAGTGCCATACGTCGGACAACCTATTTAATACACCGTGATTAATAGTAAGCTCATTTTAAAACATTCCCAAGTATCGGATTTGTTTCTTGCCATATTTGAAAATGACAACTCCTTTCGGTAATTTTTTAATTACTATTCATTAGTATTAGCATTATTAGCAGTATTAGATATTTGGAAAAAATTTACACCAACGCCAAATAATGGAATAACGAATTTTTTGAGGAGTGAGACTAAAAGTTAGGTTAGAATTGGCGGCGAATTCAAAAATGAGAAAAAAACATTTTTTTTTTCGTTCTAACCCTCCCAGGAAAATTTCGTTATTTCATCATTTGGCATGGGTGTGAATTTTCTCCAAATACCTAATAGTGCTAATAATGTTAATGCTAATGAATAGTAATTGAAAAATACTGAAAGGAATTGTTGTAAGTTTGGTTAGAATTGGCGGCAAATTAAAAAAAAAAAACATTTTTGAGAAAATTGCCATCTCTAGTTTATTTTGGGTGAGGTTTAACTTTAATGTAAAGTATACCTCCTTATTGAAAGTACCTATCCAAGTGGGAAGATTGGCTTGTAAAAGCTTTGCTTGTGGCATGGTAGTAATAAGTTTAGTTGGTTATGCGCAGTAAGTAATACAAATTGAGTCGGGTACATTAAAAAAAAAAAAAACACTTACCTTAATGTTGTAAAAGTGCACGGAGCTATTATATGTAATAAAACCGACTCGCATATTGCTCTTCTCGTGTCCCTGATCAACTGGCAAGTTTTGAATGATGTCTTTCATTTGTGAACACAGTAGGTTTACCAAACCAGATTTTACATTGTTGTAGGATACATCAATAACGAAAATTATTGCTGGCGGTTTGGGTAAGGTGTTATTCCGGCAGTAGTCAGCTGTCGCTACAAATTCGTACGTGCCCAGAACCAATTCTGGCCTCTCATAACGATCCATTCTTTGACCGGTATGATCCAAATGCTGGAAATACTCTGTGGGAACTACAAAACGAAAATAAGTCAGTTTGTGATAGCATGACTTAATATTCACATTAATTTACATAATCTTATCCATTCATACTCCCAAATGCAGTCTCTAATATATTTTTAATTATGATTTATTACAAAATATTTTATTTTTTTCGGCATATTTTGGTACCGCAGGTGGCTTTGCCTTTGTAGCAGCCAATTGTTTTTCTGGTCATAAGTAGATCCTAATTTGTTCTATACTTGCGTAAAATTTGATTCAAATCGGAAACAAAATGAAAAAGTTAAGTGAGTCACACTGTATATTTAAGGAAATGTATAGATTTCGACAAAATATTACGTTAATAAATACGTCGAGTGTTGTAAAATAAAGATTGCTTTGTGACTGTGATTTATTAGCAGACCACGGTAAACTGCTCTGATAGAAATATTCAAGTTACATAATTGATTTTTTTTTATTAAGGCTAGGATTTTGCAGAGTGAGAGGGAAATATGCGTTTATTTTCGATTTATTGTAAATAGTTAAAAAAACTACAAATAGTATAATCTTAAAACTGCTTTAGATACTTGCTATTGATTTAACGAATTCAACTATATATATTTTTTATTATAAATTTCTGTTATATTTAAATATCGTAGTTTGTCAATAAAAATAGTGCCTAATTTCATTATTAAAGTATGGCATTTGCCTATATACAAAATTAATGATAAAAACTATATATGGTTGTATTCCTTAGAGCAATGGGAAGTATCTGAAATTATTTTAAAGATTATACCATTTATGATTTTTTAAATATTTATAATAAACCGAAAATAAACGCATATTTCCCTCTCACTCTGCAAAATCCTAGCCTTAATTATCAATTTTCTCTGGCGAATATCTAGTAAACTATAACACATAGGAAGAAAATGAATATAAACTTTCTTGTGGGAAATTTAATTACGTTTAATTTTGCATAATAATAATAATATTTATTGGTCTTCAGAAAATACAAATTTTATAGACATGTCAAAAAGTAGAAGTAATGTTATGTATAATACATGAGATACATATTAGTGTATATATTTATAGCTATAAGTCTTATGAAAATACAAGTTCCATAGACATGTCAAACAGTGTAAAGTTATACAAGTTAAAATGTTAAAACTAATAAAATCAGTCTACATGACACATCACATTTAAAATACATATTAAAAACAAATAATATTAGATTAAAAACAAAATAATATTAAAACAGTGAAATAGAAAAGACATTAATGCGAAATTTACGGGGTAATTCATTTTCCAGAAACGTTTCTATCGAAATCAATATGGAAGAATTCATTCAAGCTATATAATGGATTTCTGTTTAATAAATCTTTTATTTTACTTTGAAATACTTTCACTGGCAACCTACGAAATTCCACTGGCAGGGAGTTGTGAAATTTGATACCCATATTTAATGTTCTTTTTAATCTATTTAATGGTGGGACTAGATTTGTTTTATTACGAGTGTCATAATCATGAACATCAGCATGCGTACAGTATTCATTCAAATTTTTATGAACATCTAATAGGTATTGATATATTACTGCTGATAACACAGTCATTATTTTCAGAGACGCGAATATTGACCTGCAACTATCATCATATTTGGCTCCTACTATACTTCTTACAGCCGATTTCTGTATTACCAGTACTTTTTCTATATGAGTGTGGGATGCATTGCCCCAAGTAATTAAGCCATAAGTCATGACTGAATGAAAGAGTGAATGATACGCAGTTAGAGCTGCATTTTGATTGATAGTTTTTTTTATTCTTCTGATCGCATATACGATCTTACTTAATTTGTCCCGAAGTTTATCAATATGTTCAGTCCAGATTAGATTAGCATCAACTTGTACCCCTAAAAATTTGACACTTTGCTCCGTTTGATTAGTCTTTTTTGACTCGAAAGTTAATAATAAAGTTTTACTTTCATTTAACAAGAGTTGATTGGGTGTAAATCAGGATTTAGCTTTTTGTAATATTATTGTTAGAATATGTTGTGGATCTTCATCCTTGCTTAGCTTTCTACTTAATGTTGCATCATCAGCAAACATTGTAGTTTCAATATTTAGAGAGCTGATCGCATATGGTAAATCGTTTATGTATATAAGAAAAAGCAATGGCCCCAGTACGGAGCCCTGGGGTACGCCTCTAACAATTCGCAATTTATCACTACGATTATGGCAACTATATCTACAACCTGATATCTATTCTCTAAGAATGAACGCAAAATATCTAGACATACGCCCCTTATCCCATAGAAATGTAATTTATTAATAAGAATTTGATGATTGACGCAATCAAAAGCGGCAGTTAAGTCAGTAAAAACTCCAATGTATTTTTCTTGATTTTCGAATGCATCCTTAATATGTTTTGTGAGATTACGAATAGCGTCTGATAGCGATAAATTTTTTCTAAAGCCAAATTGTTGAACACATAAAATATTATGCATAGATTACCTTCTCCGTACGACGCATCGTTTCCGAGTTATAAGCGAAGAATCGAACAAAGGAACTTTTCCACCCCCCTCTCCCCCTGAAGCGGCAGGGCTAGGAGCGGGGACTTTTATTATGTTTACCTCCTAACTGCCCCCAACACATTACTGAAGAGAAAAATTCTCCCCTCCTCAATGTTCTCTACAACTCTTTCAATGACTGGACTACTTCACCTCATTCCTAATAAACATATATTAGACAATTCCCCAATCCAAAGCCAAGGCTGTTAGGAAGGAGGTTGCTGTTTTGACAAACCCAGACACACTCCCAGGTAGCCAGGGTACGTTATAATGAAGTTAAAATCTAGTGATTACTGGTTAAAAGACGTCAGTGGATTAAAAATCGACGATATGATGACGTCTCATAAATGACATTAAAATGACGTGCTACATATCACGTCATATTGTCATCTTTTCTCGGTGTTAAATTTATTTATATTTTATAGGATTACAAACTTTAAAACTCGCAAATGGCATTTTGTTATCGTAAGCACAGTATAAAGTTTAAAAGATTAGACCGTGCCATGAGGGATATTGGCGTTATTGTTCGAGGATAATATTTTTTAACAATATCCAAAAAAACTTATATTCAAATGAGTTTGCAAAGGCTCGTAGGGTTTACAACGTGTTATTGCGCCAAAATTGAAATATTTGCCTATATTATTTTCAATCAAATATTTCATTATTTGCTATTTATAGTTTTTGCCAATGACATAATTAAACTCTTGAACAGCAATTACCCAACAACTCATACTGTATGCTATGCCGATGACACCAATGTCTTATCGTGGAAAATGATGTCCACAGCCTGAGAACAACAGCAGAACAAGTATATCAAGATCTAATTTTATGGTCAGAAAAAAATTGTTTACAGTTAAACAAAAATAAAACAAATTCAATTTTGTTTAGAAGACGTGGAGATTCTAATGAACTGTGTCTTTTTAAGAATAAAGATCTTGAAATGACTTGTACTGAATCAGTTAAGATATTAGGTATTGTTTTTGACAGAAAATTAGGGTGGTCGCCACATCTTGACGCATTATGTTCAAAACTGCGTAAAAGATGCTACGCTCTGAATTACTTGGTGAAACATTGTAGCCAACAAGTTCTTTTAACATTATATTATGCGAATTTTCATTCTCATTTAAAATATGGGATTGTTAATTGGGGAACAAGCGTCCACGTTAATAGACTATTATTTGTACTTCAGAAGTATGCCATTAGGATAATCGCCGGTCTAAATTACCGTCAGTCTTGTCGTAATGCTTTTGAAGATTTAAAGATTCATATTTCACTGTTTTTGGCCAATCAAGAGAATTATGGTCATGATACCAGATCAAGAGGCTTGCTAGTGCCAAACAACTTAAGGACCACATTTTACCAGAAAAGTTTCCATTACATTGGATGTAAATTTTATAATGCATTGAACCTGAAATAAAAAAACTCCTCTAATGCTCAATTTAAATTAAAACAGCATCTACTGCAAAAAAATTTGAACCTGTCTTTGACCGTTTTATAAAAAATATGTATTACATTATAATTTAAAGAAAAAGTGTTTTCTTTTAATAGTCCTTTTTAAAACACCCATGTTTTTTGTGCAGTGTTAAATATGTTTTATGACAGTGTTTAAAACATTTTGTTTCATAACAATCCAACCATGTAGATAGATAGATAGATAGATGTAGGTATAAATATAATAAATTGATCTATTGTAACATATTTTTTAAATATCTGTACAACTTCAACTACTAGTAGTTTTATATGTTCCTATTACTAAAAACCTATGGGGGGATTACCAAATATAACCTGAAAAAGAAGT
Organism: Rutpela maculata; assembly: GCA_936432065.2. Classification (NCBI taxonomy): domain Eukaryota; kingdom Metazoa; phylum Arthropoda; class Insecta; order Coleoptera; family Cerambycidae; genus Rutpela; species Rutpela maculata. Next base: position 34,574,765 of record OW386285.2, on the reverse strand, counting down.
CAAATTAACTTCTAGCAAAAGACGTCAAATTAATGTCTAGCATAAGACGTCATTCAGCTGAGACATTAGGAAGTCATTTTCACGTTTCATTTACGTCATCTAACTCATCATTTCTCATCACTCACTGACCATTTTTTTTACGTCATTTTCACATGCCTTTGCTACCTGGGACTGACATTGTTCGCCACACAATGCACTTTACACCACTGCACCACCATAATAAGTATATATTTTTGCTATAATTGGTCACTTACCATCAGTTGTAACTCTGCAGAATAAACACTGGAATCTTCTTCCTGAGTCAATAAACTGCATATAAGGGCACATGTAAGCTTTGCACCGTATACAGCGAATAGGTCCTAATTCTCCAAAATTTACAATCGGTGGAGGATACTCCTCCTCAACAGTTCTTGCCATTGGACTGATTACTAGACTGAATGGGACAGCTGTCTGTTTAATGATATCCTAAAAAAATTATGCAAAAATGGTAGGTATCTAATAGTATATTATTATATGAGCGATTATGATAGCCATTATTCACGAAGATGACGTTTGAGCCGTAGGCGAGTGGCGCAAATCATCTGAGTGAATAATGGCCATAATCACGAATGTAATACTATGCTTTTTCTACACCTATTAAACAAATAAATTAGATTGAAAATTGATAGCATTAATCGGTACCTATTCGTAATAAGTCGAAAATGTAAACAAACAACATGGCGGTATGGCAGTACTCTTGTCACTGTCACGCGAGTTGATTGTCAGCCGCAGCAGCAAGAGTTGATCGCGGTCGATTTCAAATATCATTGAATCAGCGAAACAATGATTTTTGAATTTGTATTTGTGATTGGCCGGATGCAGTGAATTATGAATCGATAATTCACTACAGTGAATTTTGAGTACGATTTTTTACCGAAAAAATGCTAATAACACAGCCACACAAAAAAAATAAAGTGTCTTGACCCCAGAGACTGACTAGGTAGACTTTGTTTTTCAGGTCGCTGAATCCGAATCCGGAGTCCATTTGATCCCATGTCATCAGGTTTAAGGTCATTTGAAGGTCAAATTGAGATATGACCGTGAAAAATTCCGTAAAAAAATTATGTTTATGTTTTTGAGGTTTCTGAATCCGAATCCGGGATTTATTTGATACCATCATGTCAGAATCAAGGTCAAATGAAGGTCAAACACATGAAATTCAATAATACAATCTTTTTTGACCCCGGATTCTGAAAAAGCAGAAAATTTTACGTCCAAATACATCCTGAACGGTTTATGGAACCGATTTTTTAGGTCATTTGTTGGTTATCAAGCGGTCAAATGCTTATTTTCCATTTCTTTGCTGATATATCGATTGTAAATCGAAAATTTGCGTCTATGACTAGTGACCTTTAAATTTTTGTGGTCGCTAGTCATAGACGCAAGTTTTCGATTTACAATCGATATATCAGCTAAGAAATGGAAAATAAGCATTTGACCACTTGATAACCAACAAATGACCTAAGAAATCGGTTCCATGAACCGATCAGGATGTATTTGGACGTAAAATTTTCTGCTTTTTCAGAATCCGGGGTCAAAAAAGATTGTATTATTGAATTTCATGTGTTTGACCTTCATTTGACCTTAATTCTGACATGATAGTATCAAATAAACCCCGAATTCGGATTCAGCAACCTCAAAAACATAAACATAATTTTTTTTTGTGGAATTTTTCACGGTCCTATCTCAATTTGACCTTCAAATGACTTTAAACCTGATGACATGGGATCAAATGGACCCCGGATTCGGATTCAGTAACCTCAAAAACGTAAGCATAAATTTTTTACGAAATTTTCACGGTCATATCTCAATTTGACCTTCAAATGACCTTAAACCTGATGACATGGGATCAAATAAACCCCGGATTCGGATTCAGCAACCTCAAAAACATAAACATAAATTTTTTACGGAATTTTCACCGTCATATCTCAATTTGACTTTCAAATGACCTTAAACCTGATGACATGGGATCAAATGGACCCCGGATTCGGATTCAGCGACACGAAAAACGTAAAGTCTACCTAGTCAGTCTCTGAGGTCAAGACACTTTATTTTTTTTGTGTGGCTGTGTAATTGTCATATAATTAAATAGGTGTAGAAAAAAGATAAAAATAACAAAAGAACTTTATTGAAATGAGAAACAACATTTCAAAAGGCAATTGACTGAGATCTTTCGATCTGGCACAAGATTTTGCATAAAAGAAGGTGATTAGTTAGGAATAAAATTTTAGGAGATTGGGCAAGGAAATTTTCTGGGAATTATTTCCGAAAACCCATGTAATTTTCTAGGAAGTAAGTAGGTCACAATCTCGTTACATTGCTCTGTTGTATGAGACCAAACCATAATGTCTGACGTAAAGCGGGCATATATAAAAAGTTCAGTCCATTTTGATAGTGCACATAAAAAACTCAAAGCTGCCGACCAAGCTTATATAAAAGGAGAGCAGAGCATGTTTTGTTTTACTACACCATATTAAACAATAAATATAATGTTTTACTTAATAAATAATACAACATATTATTCTTATGTAAAGGTTGTTCTGGCATGATTAAAATAAAAAATGAATGGAAATACACCCGATTAGATTAAAATTTTCAACTCTTGTGATAATTTACACGAATCGTCCCTAAGCTAAAAAGGCATACACTTCGCGGTCAACCCTTGGGTACAGAGTAGAACTTTGAAATTATCGGTCAGTGCCACGAAGGATGGCGCATTAGTGGTATTATTATTATTCTAGAATTAGATTAGAAACAAACAAAACAAAGTAAGATTTTTTATTTACTTACCAGAAACAGTATCAAGTTTCTATTTACCGAAAACACCGCTTTTAAATCTCTAGTATTATTGTGTTCACTGTAATATACAAAAATTTGATGTGCTACTCTGTAGTACTCTTGTCAGTATATAATAGCATCGACTTTGAGATTTTCATGGGCAGTTTTTAAACCTTTTTTTATATGCACTGCTAAAATGGAATAACGTATACAACCAAAGTAGGTGCCTAACTCTAAAAATACTGAAAACAATGGAAAACTACTGTACTTAATTTTTCATGTAAGAACTTAAGGAGAGGATATACTTTTTCTAAAATAGAAAAAGGCTGTATTGAAAAAGAACGTGCTTTTTGTTTGGTTCTAAAATAAATTGTAACCAAGTTACCTTCCATTCCAAACAAAAATGAGCCAAGTGTCTGTAATCGACAGATATTGAAACAGGTGCTAAGCTCTTGGTGGTCTACAAAATTTTGTGCAGCTTTAAAAATTGCTGTATAAAGAATAAAGCAACAAAGAGAATGCACTCCCTCTCAAAACGTTAGGTTGACGTTGCTAAGAAACTGACGCGAGAGAGTTTCGATGGCGTGACGTTGTCAGATGTGCCATATAAAAACAGGCAAAGTAGAATAAAAACATCTGAAGATGTTGCGAAGAAGTATACAATTAAATACCTCGTCACCCAGGTAGAGAGAGGGAGAGGAAGAGGCAGAGGGAACTGTCGTTAAAATGAAGGCATTATTACGTTATACTTTTTAAATGGTCAAAAAAAGACAATTTTTGGTTCTTATTTTTTTAAAAATTAATAAATTATCGGGTAGTTTTTCCATAGGCCTAATCTCATCCAAAATTTTATTGCGAACAATTTAGTATTTTTATTTTTGCGATACGATTACTAGGACCAGAAATAATAAGGAAGATATCAGAAAATTTCAGTGTTGAGAAATAAATTGTTAAAATTCTATGACGCAATGGACTGATTTAATCCAAAACCTCTCGTAGCATTTGTTATTATACCTACAACAAATTAAAATAATAACACTGCTGCAGCCAGAGAATTCCTTATTTCCCTATTTTGATGCCTAATTTAACTCCACTAGGTGTAACGGTAATGTATTCTACAATCACTAAGTTACATATATTTGTTCTATGAGCTAAGATCTAAAATTGAATAAATGCTTTTTAAAACTTACTTGAGAAATTGGTACGTTGTACATAGTGGATCGAATAAATCTGGGGCTGGCATTTCCTTGATCTTGAACAACAAACTTAGTGGTAACAAGTGGAGGAACAAGGCCTTTCTGATTGGTAACAAACACGCCGGATCTATTTTGTTGGTCATCTTGGGTTACCTGAATCTGAAAAGACATTAATGTTAAAATTATTATTATAAAAACTAACCAACGATGTGTTGGGTGAATTCATTAGCAGAGTAATTTACATGATTAATATTAAATCACTGATTAAAAGTATTTGAGGATAACTTGTCAGAAATGTCTTAAAATTGGATGTTAACTGTCTTGGAAAAGGTCAATAAAGTTTCTTTCTTTCGATATTATATTAGTCATTATGGACAAATTAGTATATTTTTAACACTTCAACCGTCAAAATAGATGAAGAGTACATACACTGTGTTCTCAGATGGAATTGAAGAAAAATATCTCCATTATTGATTTTACGACGAAGTCATTCTTTGTTAAAGATTCTGTTTGTCGAAAAATGAGTTTAACATATAGAAATCTTAGATAAGATGTACCGGGTGTTAATGAATGAACACGTTCACTGCGGACACGATGCTTAACGAGAGGCGGCCGACGCAGAAACGCGTCTCTGACTAGTAAAGCTGTTTAGCTGTATGTTGTCAGCAAATGTGTTGAGCGTTTCCTATTAGGTCAGGCTATAAATAGATCATATTTTACAACTATTTTATGTGTCGGAACGAGTTTCTTTTTTTTTTTTTTTTAGTTTTTTTTTCTTTTTTCAATTTTTTTCTACTCCTAGACCGTCCAAAACCAAGTCAGCCTCTGGCATGAGCGTCACCGTGAGACGTTCGCAGTGAACGTGTTAAGAAAACATCAAAAGAGAGGATGCGATTTATTATTTTGGACAAAATGTTTATAAAACAAAGTTGTTTATAATCCAAAATAAAGCCTAAATACAAATTTTGACATTTATGTTTTTATTATAAGCAAGGTGTAACTTTTTTGGGAGCAAGACGGTTGCCCCGCTCATTCCACAGTTTTGGCATGGCAGTGGTTGACAGATTACTTCGGAAACAGATGAAGGGGAAGATCTGGTCCAATCAATTTTTCTGCAAGATCACCAGACCAGACCTTACACTAATGGATTTTTTCCTGTGGGGTATTTTAAAACAGAAAATTTATGCAGATGACCTGCCGTTATTAGAATGTATGTGTCACTTTAGCATGACTGGATTTTGCTACTTAGTGAACAAATGTACTTAAATATGATGATGTAAGACTGTTGGCGTAACAAGTGACTGAATAGACTTTAACTGTGACGGATTTAAACTCAAATTGCAACATGTGTGGCTGTGTAAATCAGTCCCAGAAGTACTTCATTCTTAAACTGGATAGACTAAAAGCTATTATATGGAAATGATAAACCCTGTCAAAGATTTATACTTACAGGACTTGGCATTTGATCGGGATCCAATCGTCTACTCTGTTGTGGCTGTTGGTAACTAGGCTGAGGATAGGCGCCAGGTCCAGCTGGACCACCAGCCTGACCAGGTATAGGTGGATAACCTGGTGCCTGCGGTCCTCTAACTTGCTGACCATTCACATAACCTGGTTGATTCAGAGGTGGGGGCATATGAGGGGTGTTATCTCCATTTACAGCATTTTTTATGCCACCTGCAGGGTACTGCCTAGGTCCACTCAAATTCATACCTTGCATTTGGTTGGTCAACTGATTAGGACCATTAAATTGAGGATTATACTGACCAGGTAGCGGCGGCATTTGAGGACCTCCTGGAGCATGGGGGCCGGATGCAAGTTGGTTCGGGAATTGTCCTGGTGGCTGATTGAAACCTCCAGGAGGACCCTGTTGTCCTGGAAGTGGCGGTTGTCCAGGGAAATTCTGATTCAGGGACGATTGCTGCATCGGTTGTCCTGGTCTCGGTGGTCCCCCTGGTAGAGGAGGGTGCGATTGTAGCCCTGGAGGTCCACCTTGTTGGCTATGCTGATTTGGTGGATAATTTAGACCAACAGGTGGCTGCCCAAATTGGCTTGTGGGTGGCTGATTAGGACCAGGAGGCGGGCCACCACCTAGTGGTGGCTGGGCGAATTGACTTGGAGGTTGATTAAGTCCAGGAGGAGGACCACTGGGTGGCCCAAATTGACTTGGCTGATTTGATCCTGGTCTAGGAATATTTTGCTGAGACACTGGAGGTCCACCAGCTGAAGGTGTTTGTCCAAACTGATTCGGTCCTCCAGGGAGAGAATTTTGCGTCGGAGGTGCAAATACTGAAGGTGGCTTATTCTGTTGAATGGGAGGAGGTAGTTGCCCTGCATAGGAAGAATTAATCTTTACTTCATCCTTTATAAAATAACGAGGACATTAAAAGTACCAGTAATACAAATATAAGGAGGTTCATTTTACTTATTACCTGCTGGAGGTCCATTTTGAAACTGAGGAGGGCCATTCTGAAATTGAGGCGGCCCATTCTGTATACTCGTAGGTGGCAAATCTGGTAAGCCACTGGGTTTGGATGGTGGTGGGCCAAATGGATTTGATTGTGGAGTACCCGAATTTCTTTGATCTGGCAGATTCTGGGACTGAGATGGAGGCAATTGAGTAGGTGGAATTTGTGACCTTACTGCAGGTCCCCCTATATTAGTTGGAGGAGATCCCATATTAGGTGGAAATGATCCAGGTATATTACTAGGGGGCTGTCCCATTGATCCTAGTGAGGAAGGCATGTTACCTGAAAGAGGATTTCCTGATGAAGAGCTTGATGGTGGATTATGAGGTGGGCCTCCACCGTGGGAATATCCACTAGGCGGTTGTCCTGGTTTCGGAGGGCCTAACGGAACATTTTGAAATGCTTGTCCTTGTGGGCCTAAGGCAGGTGATGAACGATTGGGTGGAAAACCTTGTGGAGGGCCTCCATATTGTTGTGGAGGCATATACTGTGGATTCATCTCAACTTACCCTGAAACAAAATTATACAATATTATAATTTTAAATTAACATAATGACATCGTTTATTGGATAATGTATATATCTAACGTAATTCTTATGTCAAGGTTGCAAATAAACATGTAGTTAGGATAGGTTATATATATCAAAATGTGTTTTTTTTTTATTAAATTTTTTCAACAATATAAAATCAAAAGCATCATCTGGGCTCGATGAACCCTATTAAGTTCATTAATTTTTTACAAGTAATATTTTACTTCAATTTAATTGTGCTGTCCCTTTCTAGTTCCATACATTTGTCATATCATAAACAAATATATTGCCACTAAATGAAAAGAAGCAGAAATTATACCCTTCCCAAAGATAAAGCAACCTACAGAATTCAGCCATCTCAGATCTATTAGTTTATTGCCGAATCTATTAAAAGTTTTGGAAAAATTTATGGTACTACAGATTAGATTGTATTTAAATTCTAATAATATATATATATATATATATATTACCAATAAAAACAATCTGAGTTTAGACAAGGCCATAGTTGTGCAACACCATTAGCAGATCTATATATTGGATGATATTATTAGAGCGTATGATAATGATAAAATATCCATATTAACACTCCTGGACTATGCGACGGTATGATTGACCATAAAGCATTATTATCTATATTATATTTTGTAGGGTTTAGTGAAAATGCAAAAACATTTTTAGGCTCCTTGTTAACTGACAGATTTCAGCAAAAAATGAATAATCAGGTTTCTACCTTAGAGTTTCGACCGGTGTTCCTCAGGGAAGTATCTTAGGGCCACTTCTATATTATACAATTTACACTTCAAATTTCACAGGAACTTTGAAATTCTGCAGCTATCATTTTATGCTGATGACACGCATCTTTACTGATCCTTTAACAGCGAAGAAATATTACATGCGAATGAAAACAGCGATTTAAAATCTCTACACACTTTCCACTAATCATATGTTGAAGATTAATCCTAATAAATCATCTGCTCTTCTATTCTTAAAGAAAATATTAGAAATCATGAAGCAAATAATATTAATTTAAAGATAGGATCTGATAAAATCTCTTCGCAGAATCACTGCAAAAATTTGGGCCTGATCATTGATACAAAAATTAGATTTAAAGAACACATCACATTCAAATTGCAGAGAGCATACAGTTCCTTAAAATTAATATATAACCAAAGACATTATGAATGAGACAACAAATATTAAGTTTTTAAAAACCAACTGTGCCTACTTCATTTGATATAGCTAATAATCAAGAAAAATAAAGGCAAAACATGCATAAGTATGTCATATTGTTGAACTTAAAATTTAATGGCGCATCAGATTCTGATTTAATGAACACCGGCTTACGGTACTAGTCGTAAGCAACACACACCGATAACAAAAAATGTAGCCACCACTCATGGCCCTTTAACTGTGTTTGCTGGGATATTATATATGTGAATGTGATCAAACCTCAAGCAGAGGCCTTATTTTAAAGATAAATCAGTTTAAGTGTCAGAGCATATACCGTGCGTGTAATTTCCCATTAGGCATGTACATTCACGTAGCGCGAGAGATTTGACAACACCGTCAGCCGTAAATTCGTCCGTCAATGGAGCATCCCAGCTCTGTTATTTCATTTCAGCCAGCTCTCACGCGCGATGTTGTAATTCTTCTCCCCATGCCTAGCCCGCGACTACACACACGGTATAGCGTTTTCCAGTGACTGCACTCTATGAAACTTAGTTCGCTCTTTGGCAGTTCCTTATGTTCCACCGACAAAATTATTTTCGTGCAGTGTGCACTGAGTGCAGACTTTAGACACAAGCTTTGTGGTTGGTTAATATAGAAAGAATAAGAAAATTTGTTATAATCGATGAAGTTTTGAAGAAGTCCTAGACTAGTAGTGAGGATGAGATTATAGTTACCAGCACAATAAAAGAAAAGGTCAGTGTACAGCGTCGAATTGTACCACCGGGAAACCGGGAAATTTCTTGGTGGGCCCTCGACTTACCAGTGTTGAGGCCCTTAAGGCCTCTGGGGTCGAGAAACTGTAATATTCTTATTATTCTTAATAAGAATAATATTAAAGTTAAAAGTAGAAAGTAGAAAATATATAAAACTTGGGCCTATTTTCCCATATAAAACGTATTTTTATAGACACGCGACAATAAGCTCTATCTTTTCAGAATTCAAATTATATGAAAAGTTTCTAGAAATTGTATGTAAAGTTAATAAACTTATAAGTTTTCTAAATGAAAACCAACAATTTGAAGATGCTGACATATAGAAACAGAATTTCCTGCAACTCGAAATAGAAAAAGGAAAAAATGCCTGGTGAACAGTGAGATGACAGCGATATAATTAATACTGAAGGACCAGCCAAAAAATTTGAAATAAAAATATATCAATTAGTTATTAATCAAGTTATGCAAAGCTTAAAAAGCAGATTTTTAAATCACGAAAACACATAAAACAATTTTATATTTTGATCCACGAAATTTTAAAGAAATTCAAACTGCACTTGAACAATTTGAATCAGAATCATTCGCAACAATATCTCAATTGACAGGATTTGATGCATCTTGAATCAAGAATGAGCTTATCAGTTTTGCAGAAAATTTTAATAATTTTAAACTTTTAAAAGATGAGCCCAAAATCAAAATGAGAAATATGTACAATGTGCATGTGTCAAGTTCTGTTAGCAGCGATAACGAAAATGAAAATAGTGCTTATTTAAAAAAACATTCATTCAAATGATCCTTGTTTGGGATGTTTTGTCTGCCGTCTAAAAATTTTAGAAAAATATAATCTTCACTGTGCGGCATACTCCAATTTGTATATTGCCTATAAATATCTTTTAACCCTCTCTTTCACACAAGTGTCTTGCGAAAGAGTTTTTAGCAAGCTCAAAATTATATTAAATAGATTAAGATCATTATTGGGTCAGGTCATTTCTAATTATGAGTGTTGAATGGGATTTATTAGAAAATTTGGATTATGAAATAATAATTGATACCCTGTCTAAGAAACTAAAGAAACTTTCTGCACTACTTTCAGTTTGAAAATAACGAAATGATAAGTTCATTTTAGAGAAATGTCTAACATTTTTTAAAAGAAATATATTTATGTTACCTTTCGTGTGAATAATCGTTTGTTTGTTCGTATTTCCTATTTAATATTAACTTTATGAGTTTTTTGTTTTATATATTTCATAAAAAGCTATTTTTTGTGTATGTTTATTTTTACATATAAATGAACTTTATTTTAAAATAAAACTTGTATTGATATTTAGTGAAAAAATAAAAATTATTTTCGTCCTACCAAGTCTTAAGATTTATATAATTTTTTCCTAGAAATTAATATTAATTTTCTGAAATTGTACCCGAGGCACTCCAGACTTTTCACATCTCTGGTCTGGGGGCCACCTACACATTTTTCCCGGAGGCCCTTGCGCCCACAATCCGACACTGTCAGTGTACCAAAAAGTCTAAATTTTATCGGTAATGTTGTACATTACCTACGTTTCAATTAGTCAGTGGCACTATATCACTAGTGTCATTACTGTAAAATTCGTGGAGTGCTTGCCATCATTTGCATGTGCGATGTGCAGTCAGTGTGTTGTTCACTGTAAAACACTGTTAGTACTTAATAAATAATACTCTTCACACTGTAAGTATATTTTTATGTACATTATTTAACCTTTGTATGTTCCACCTGATATCTTTAAAATTGAGTATTAATTTTAACTATAATTAAGTACATAAATATTTTATACTGTTGTTAAAAGTATATAAAAAGTATTAAAAATTTGCAAATAAGTATTAAAGTTTTACTAAAGACTCCTACGTAAGTACAGTGAATCCTAAAATAGCTACTAATTCATACATTTACTTGAAAAGGTAGGTAGGTATATATAGATTATAAATTTACTGTTGTATAAGTACAAGTATTCTTTGACGATATATTAACACCAGCTTGTCTAAACATAATCCTACGTACTCTTAAGAAATAAGATAAAAACAAATACCTTCCTATATCTAAACATAAGTAACTTTAACAAAACAATTTGTTAAGATTAAAGATTAGTGTAAGACCAGATTAATAAAAAAAAACATGGGTTAAAATCAGGATAATACACACTGGTTAAAACAACTATATCAAGTTTAGCAAGTTCTACTTTCATTTAATTTTTAAAAATGCTGCTAGAGAATGTTATGAACTATTTTACCATATGTAAACAATATGATAAAGCATGATTTATTTCCGCGACATTTACATAATGATTTATTAAAATATAATCAACAGATCTTTATAATATGCATCGAATGTATCACTCTTATCAATGTACCCCCTCAGCACTTAATATAATGGAACCCCCATTATATTGGCAATGTTGAGATTTGAAACATATAACACATGACTTTCAACGATTTATATTTTGAGACATTGACACTCTCGTTACCATTTCTAAAACAATATGTTCTAGGTTCTAGCTTAATTAAAAGCACATCATTTTCAACATATGAAGAAAAATATTGTGTATTATGGAAAATGACCTACATTAAAATTAAAAACTAAGCTTGAAATCAGTTGAATTCAGCAAAATATATATATCAACGTTATCCTTACACTGTTGGTAGTGGGTTTCGATCACTTACACTAAAATATTTAACAAAAATTCTATAAAAATTAATAAATAAAGGGCATCACTTCTGTTCACCACGAAATAGTTTGCCACGTAAGGTTACAATGCGCAAGACCTAGTTACTTCCACGTCAATCTCACTAGTGAATCTGACGTTTCCACCATCGCCTGTCAAAAATGTAAAGTTGGACAAGAATGTTAAAAAACTGTCTGCTCGCCATAGGAGTAGTGATAATTATTGTTGCTGTATATTTTCCGACTCGTCATGCCAGACATTATAACTATATAGCGACAGAAAAAATATATAAGGAGATTGAACTACAGAAACTCAATAATAGCGATTTTAACCTCAAAACTTGCACTTACCAAGATATTATTTTAAAAAATGCAGATGTTGAAATTAGCACAGTTGTGGAGAGAAAGACTTTTCAACAGCCTTTTGCTGGTAATCATTCATATAATTTTGCATTAAATTCACTCTTCATATTATATCATTTGACAGTTGTTAAAAAAAATAAATGTCACTAACTGAAAATGCATGTAATTCAAAACAAACCATTTAATCTTAGTTATCAGTCAGCAACTAACTATAAATACTTGAGCATGTTTTGTTTTAGGAGGAGAGTTTAAACCAAATGAATGCGAGGCTTTAATTAAAACTGCTTTAATAATTCCTTATCGGAATAGATATCGCCAACTTAATATTTTTCTCAATTACATGCACCATTTCTTGCAAATGCAAAATATACATTATCGAATATTTGTGGTGAATCAAAATGATACTTTACCATTTAATAGAGCAAAAATGTTGAACTACGGAGCTAAACTAGCCATAACTTTAAAGTACGATTGCCTTATTTTACATGACGTTGATTTATTACCTTTGAATACTGGAAATATATATGCTTGCTCAAAATTACCAAGGCATATGTCCAGTAGTTTAGATACATTTAGGTAAGTAGTTACGTTAATATCAGGTATAGACATAAACATAAGCATTGAACACACCACATATAGTTAAATTGACCATATTTGAATCTTGCTAATGGGGGACATAATGGAAAAAAATTTCCAGGTTTAACAATTGATGAATGGGAAAACATTTTTTGTCCAGGTCTCATAATCGGTGAGCGAGAGGGAGGTGAAGCCACGGGAATGGGGGACATTTTTAGAGAAACCACGCGAATGGGGGGCAGCTCCATCAAAAGGGAGACTGCCCCCCTAATGGTAGATGAATGGTCACTTTACATATTATAGTAGACAACCCCCAAATCCAAAGCCAAGGCTGTTCAGAAGAGTACCAGAAAAAGACCACTTTTTTATTATGTATGCCTGTGTATCAAATAAAAATTAAAACGCAGACATACACCAGTGTTATCAGTACTGAGGCTGGGGCTCGAACCCAGAACACGATACACAGTCGGTCAGCATATTCGCCACTCATGAACAGAGCCGTTCCTACCGGGGGGGAAATTGTGTGTTCTAAACGTAGGCGCAACATTTAGGGGGGCGCCAAAATGTGAAAGAAAATAGAGGATTTTAATTAACATATTAATTAGAAAAATAAATAAGCCAAAAGCTTAAGCATGATGTCGTCATTGTCATCCTATATGACACGGAAGGTTGGTGTATCATCTCAATCACCGGTGGTGATTGACGATTCCGAGGACGATTCACTGCGCCACCGCAATATCTGAGTTCTGGATATTAAACAATGCCACTCTGCACTTGCAGTTTATATGTTTACGTACATATATATTATATGTAACATATAGTGGCGGATCCAGAATAAATTAACAGGGGGGGCAACAACCATTAAAAATGCCGGCCACAAGCGAACAAACATTTTTTTTTCACTCGGAAATGAAAATTGATGAGTGTGGTAGAGAAAATCACAAAAAATGTTTTTCACTCAGCAATGAAAATCGACGAGCAGGGGGGGACGAAAACCAAAAATTTTTCCGCTCACAAATAAAAAATCAACAAAGTTTTCATGCTCCCACCTTTTGCCAAAATAATGATAGGGGAGGCACGTCCAGTACATATGTATATATGCTACAATAACAATTAATATTGTTCATAAAGCATTATTATTTAATAAAAGACGAATACCAAAATAAATGGGGAGGCACATACCCTGTGCCCCCCCCTGGATCCGCCTCTGACTGTACCTACCCAATAAATAATTATTTTATGTTCAATTCAATATGAAATCCAATTTATTGTAAGTGGTGCGTGATGAATGTTTTTCACTGTTTACTGTTTGCTTGCTGCAGTTTGTTGCTTGTTTATTTGGGTTGGATAAAATTAAATACTCTCGTAGCAAACATTTCGAAGAGTTGTATAATTTTTATAAGTTGACCTCGTCGGCAATTAAGTCTCACTGCAGTGATTTACATATTAAATTATTAGACGAAAATCAATACAAGCACCTAGGGGGCGCTAATTTTTGTCCCACATGCAGGCGACCAAGCATCTAGGAATGGCCCTGTATACATAGCGCTTTGGAAATTTTCTACTTCTACAAAACTATTAATCTTCTTGGAATTATAATTTTTTATGTATTTCATCAGAAAATCGTTTAAAATTACTTACTTCTTAATGTTATGTCCACAAGAGAATAATACAGCACTTTTTTTTATTACAAAAGAAATTAATAGTTTAAAAAACTAAAAAAACATGCTTTTATAAATACTGCACTAAAAAGCAAAAAATAATCATCGAACCTGTTCTCTCTGATAATTAAAACCCTGAAGACATCATTAGATTAAATAAAAAGCGCTCCACGCTTTTATACTCAAATATTCTACTTAATTGCAAACATGGCTTACACTATATAAGACCTTAAATTACAAAATTTATCCGCCATTTTGACACCACCATTTTGAATTGTTAAATTTGGACCGGATAATTGTAATTTGCAACCTCGATAACCCACAGATAAAAATTTTCATTTGAATCCGACGATAATTGATAATCTGCCATGTTGACGCCGCCATTTTGAATTTTTAAGTTTTGATCACATTTGTTTTCTAAGTATCAAGCCCTCTCTTGATACCCATATCAAGGGGGTTGTAAAGAAAATGATAATCTGCCATCTTGGGGCAGCGGCCATTTTGAACATATTATAATATTGAGTATATTGTATTGTCATAGGAGCTACACACAATTGCCAAGTATCATGATGATACAACAATTAGAAGTGGCTGAAATTCAGTTCTTAGACTTTTTACTTTCATACATAATGCATAGCTAGATAATTAGTTACAGGTCGACCTAATAAAAGCATGTTAATTAAAGTAAACGGTAATAAATGTAAACAAAAATAAATATTGCTCAAAATGGTTGCCCTTCTCAGCTCTTGTCATTTACAGGAAATATGGCAACTAAATGCAGAGAGCAGATGTGTATAAAAAAATCAAAATAACAACTGTTTAGTAACTGTACCTGTTCTCTTTGACATGTCGTAAAGAAATATTTAAAGCTGAATTGTTTTGATTACTAATTTTTCATAAGAGTTGGCAGTAAATTAGCTATTACCTGTAGCTGTAAAAGCCAATCCGCAGCCACAAATATGGAAAATATAGTTTAACTGCCAAATTTTATTTTTTTATCCTTAAAGCATGTAGTATAACCAAGAGTCACTACTATTTGTTCCAGCTGCTAATAAGCTATTACAAGAGCTCTAGAAGGCATATCTAAATAGCAATTACAGCAATTTGATTGTTTAATTGTTATATTACGACATCACAGCAGTAAAAATATTTGGAATAAAAGGTTGTGAGATTCCAAAGCCAAATTATAGCTAAACGCCGGTTATTCCAACGTTTTCGCAGACAAAATTTAGCTGTGAAAATTTATTGATCTACACAGTGCTACTTGGGGAGGGTTAGGTACTATATTATGTTACCATAAACAGTTCTTGCATATTTTTAAAGGTGTCATTACCTTTTCACTTAATGAATTGATATATTTGTTGGAATATTATAATGCAAAATACCTCTGTTTTATAAATCATCTAAATACTAAATATAGAATCAATAAAACATTTACAACACAAAACACTATACTTGGTAACCTTTGCAAAAATTGAACTATGTTAAAAATAATGTTAGTTTTCTTACATTTATCATACACAGATGTGTGTTATAGATAGTTAACCCCTTCACGACCAGGGTATCCACATATGGATATTTTCAGATACCACTGTCTATATCACGATATCCAAAGTATGGATATTTTGTGCATGGACTTTCTATTACATTTCTAGGGAAACATAATTTTTAAAAAATGTTAATATGTAAATACCTGGTATGGAAAATGATATTTTGGCCAGCACAGGTGGTTGTGGAAGGGTAAAACGTGCTAGTATTTTAAATTTTTTATACTTGATCACTAGCACTACTATCTAGAATATTTAAACTGTAGATGTATAGGTATTACTTTTTGTTCAAAAACTTTTGTAATTTGTAGGCAGACCTAGAATAATTTGAATCATAAAATATATTCATTCTATATTTTCTTATTGCAGATACAATCTTCCTTACTTAACACTCTTTGGGGGTGCAATCTCCATTTTATCTCAACAATTTCAGAAAATTAATGGAATGTCCAACAAGTTTTTTGGCTGGGGAGGTGAAGATGACGATTTCTACAGGTGAGTTTAGTAACTGACTGTAGATAACATCTCACATGTTTTATCTTTTTCTTTAAGGCGGTTGGTGGCAAACGATTTAAAACCTTGCAGATTTTCACCAGAAGTTAGCAAATATACAATGTTACCACATCAGAAAGAGCAAGCTAGGTAAGTATTTTTATACAGAATTATACATTGGTAATAAAATCAATTGATATTTTGTTTTCTAATATTTATATACCAAAGTTTGAAATATATAAATTTGCTTTTGTCTTCTATTCTGTCAGTGTTAACATATCAGATTGTATTTTATTGGCTGGCCACAAAGTAATAGTAACAGTATTTTTCAGAGACATTGGAATATTTTAAAGACGGCTTCATCTATATTCAATTTTCTGGCTAGCTCAAATGATGATGGATGTGTATGACTACTTACCAGAATAACTGCAGTTTTGTATTCATATTTACTTATGTGTTAACATGATATATACATTATTCTGTTTTGGCGTAAACATTGGTTGGATGAAAGCGTTTCGCAAATTCATGTGATGATAATACTTATTCAAACAGGTGACTATGATTTTTTCATAGGTGCTACCAACTTTGCTTTCTATCCAGGGTTGCAAGTTTGAAATTGCCATAATCTTGTAAGTGTTGTGTGTTGCATTGCAGATGTAAAAGTCCTTTGCTTGGCCTTAAGTTAATGCGTCAGTGAATTCTCTCTTTGCTAAATGCAGAAATTGTTAGACAGATACTGGCTCAGTGACTCAGTGGCTACATATTGGCTTGAGGTCAGTGAGTCCCGGGTTCGAATCCTGGCTAGGGTATGGATGTTTAGTGGCGTTTTTAATGTGATAATGGTAATAGTTGACTAGACCATTGGTTCCCAAACTTATCTAAAATAGACCCCCCTCTGACAGGTATTTTGTTGGTGGCCCCCTCTACGTCCCAAATAGAGATACATTTTTGCTGTGATTTTAAAATTAGTTAAATATTTGTCAGAATATTTGATTATTTGGTTAATTTTAATCTTCTCATGACACCCTAGCTCTTTGCCGTGACCCCCAGGTGATCGCGACCCACTTTTTGGGAACCAGTGGACTAGACCATAGTTGAGTGAGACAACATGGGCTAGTCGCTGTTATCTCTCCTGAGTTCGAGTCTCAGCTGTGGCAGATGGCAATGTTGCAGGAAATGGGTGTTGTGATGTTGTCTGTGTGTGCTTGTGTTCTGGTTGAGTGGTGGAATAGCCTAAGGCTAAGCTACACCTGGATATTAATAAAAATAACAAGCACACAAAATAAAAAAGTGGTCTGTTTCTGGTACTCCATTGGGTAACCCATATGTATTTCGATGAGCCAAACATGAATCGGGCGTCCGTTTATCTCCATTGACTGTCTATCACATCAAATCCTTAGGTATAAACAAGTTGTATTTTTATGGCTTCAAATTTCTTGGTGTCTATATAGACCACAAACTATCATGGGAAAACCACACAGATCATGTTTGTAAAAAAATTTCAAAAAATATATACCTACTTCGCAGCCTAGCTCATCGGGTGTCAACAGAAACTCTCATCACAGCCTACCACAGCCTTCATTCTCATTTGGGGACATGCTGGCTCCATGTCCAGCGTGCTTCCATGCAAAGACGAGCACTAAGAGTAATAGTAGGACTTAAATTCAGAGATGATTGTAAATCAAAGTTTATAAAATTTAATATTTTAACTGTTCCATGTACATATATATTGCAATGTTTACTAAACATAAAAAATAATTTAGGCACACTCACAACTCGTGACGAAATTCACTCATACCAAACACGTCATCGAAATGACTTAACTACTAGCTATTTAAGATTAACAAAAACCAGGGATGGTACTGCATACTGGAGCATCAAGCTCTATAATGCTCTACCTCAAGAAATTAAACTTTTCTCACAGACACCTTACAAATATAGAATTAAGCAGTTTCTCTTACGTAATGCCTTCTATACCTTACAGGAATTCTTAAATAGTAATCTAACTACAATATAAATAATACTGAACTGAAGATAAAAATGGATGTAAATGTCTTTCTATTGTATTTTTTTAATCCTAGTGTTGTAATTCATTCGTTTGCAAATATAAATTATTATCTGTTTTTTTTTTTATGTCAGATACTTTTATATTATCAAAATATTTTTAAGAATTTTAAATGTCCATGTAACTAAATGTTTGTTGTATCCTTTGACTTGTGTAAATACTGATGTATACTTGACACCAATAAATTATCCTATCTTATCTTATCTTATTGGCCACCTTTTTTTTTTGTAAATCGAAAAAGAACCTAA
Source organism: Rutpela maculata (assembly GCA_936432065.2). Classification (NCBI taxonomy): domain Eukaryota; kingdom Metazoa; phylum Arthropoda; class Insecta; order Coleoptera; family Cerambycidae; genus Rutpela; species Rutpela maculata. The sequence continues at coordinate 34,556,164 of OW386285.2, read as the reverse complement.
AAAAACTCATCATTTTGTTTATTTTCGCGATATTCTAAAATTTGGTGGGTAACGGAGCTAAATGGATACCTTTTGTATTCAGCATGTCGAAATATTCAGCACATCAAAATACATAAGGGTTACTCAATGGAGTACCAGAAAAAGACCACTTTTTTATTATGTATGCCTGTGTATCAAATAAAAATTAAAATCCACTAAGCTATAAAAATACTGCTATTTGTTGTATAAATATATTTTTTATAGCTCTTAATACATGAGAACTGATAGCAAATTATAGCTCCCTTAGGTTTCCTTGGTTGATTTTATACAGAGATCACTCACATCGCAGTGATGATGTGTTACAAGTGCATACTTAGTATAGTCTAAGAACTGGGCATGAAATTTTGATATGACTCGGGTCATGAAAAGTTTTCGTAACAATACGTCGTACACCAAGGGTAGACCCTGATTTGGGAATTTGCTGACAGCTCGAGCGAGCCAGCTCTTTGAAATATCCCGCTTCGGGTACCTCATAAGGCAAAAAATGTTCTTATGAAATTAAAAGAGCATTAAATTTTCTACAAAATATGTCCTATAGATTTTTTCATTAAACTGAATAGATAGATAGATAATTTATTTCATGTGAGACAATTACAATTGTGTACACTCGTCAATAAAAAACATTGCAAAATTACATTCAAGGTAAAAAACATGCAAAATTATAAGTATACAAACATTACATTAGCATGATAAAATATATAATATAAGACAAGAAAGTAGAAAGTAATTAAGAAAATACTTCATGAAACAAATAAAATATACATGTCAGTGGAATAAAATTGATAATTGACAATTAGGAGACCTGATTATGAGATGTGCTGAAATAATCAATAAATTCTTGGACCTTATAAAAAACATTTTCTTTCAGAAAACCTTTAACTTTTATCAAACACTTTTTTTTTCTAAATGCTTCCATTCATTTGGTTCATTATAGGTTTATGCCTGGTATTATAACTATCTTGAAATTGAATAGTTTCGGTGCAGCAGCCGAAAATTATGCTTTTTTGTAATTTCTCAATTTAGTGCGACTTTTATGAAGGAGTATTTTTGTGTTGAGACAAAATTTGTTTTCATGGCTGAATATCTTCAAATATAGTTGATTTTACTTGTCTGCTACGCATAGCTCAATATTTAATAGTCGTTTCCACACCACCTTGAGCTAGAGTATATGGCGCGTTTTTTTTTACGTGGTTGTCCTCTGTAGGCCTAATCCACAACTAGCCTGCTTCTTGAGGCATTTTAGGTGCTTGATGTCGAAGATCCAAGTTCGTGGTAGTCTTCAACAATACTTTCTTTGGAAATTGCATCCGTTGCGCTGTTCACTGTTTCTCTACAAAATTTTGAAAAACTTTAAAGACTTCAGATTTATGTGATAATAAATAAGTAACTGTATAATGGGTATATTCGTCGATAAATATAAAATAATTTTTATTGTCAATAGTGGGTGGATTTATTGGACCACACATGTCTGAATGGATAATAAATAACGTTCTTTTAATATGTGATTTCTTTGGCTTTGGCAATAAAAGTGCAGCATCTGGTTGTAGATAGGCAGGGTTAAAATGTTCTGTAATTTGAAAATTTTGTAACGGACAAAGCTGCGACAATGCACCAGCAACAGTCGACAAGTTTCATGAGGATGAGGAAGCCGACTCTCCAGTCGAAACATTTCTCGTAAGCATGGAGAACAATCAATACGTAGAATCAGTGAACAGCGCAACGGAACCAATTTCCGAAGAAAGTATTGTTGAAGACTACAATGAATCTGGACCTTCGACATCAAGCACCTAAAACGCCTCAAGAAGCAGGCTAGTCGTGGATTAGGTCTACAGGGGACAACCACGTAAAAAATCGCGCCATATACTCTACCTCAAGGTGGTGTGGAAACGACTATTGAACATTCAGCTATGCATAGCAGACAAGTAAAATCAACTATATTTGAAGATTTTCAGGTATGAAAACAAATTTTGTCTCAACACAGAAATACTCCTTCGTAAAAGTCGCACTAAATTGAGAAATTACAAAAAATCATAATTTCGGCTGCTGCACTGAAACTATTCAATTTAATGAAAAAATCTATAGGACATATTTTGTAGAAAATTTAATGCTCTTTTATTTTAATAAGATCATTTTTTGCCATATGAGGCACCCGAAGTGAAATATTTCAAAGAAACTGTTTTTGTGCGCCATTTTTTCAATATGGCGGCGCCCCAAGCTGTCAGCAAATTCCCAGTCCTCCTTTAGTGTACGACGTATTGTTAAAACTTTTCATGACCCGAGTTATATTGAAATTTCGTGCCCAGCTCTCCGTCTAGTAGTTCCTTATGGAATTCTTATGGAATCAACAGATCTCTGCTGTTGTCACTGATCAGGTCAAAGGTATATTTTCTGGGAAGTTTTGCGTGCAATTTACAAGTACATGCAAGATTTATTATGTTTTTGAGATATTTTATCTCTTTGCATTGCTTACATGGGGGCATTTGTTCTGTTTAATCCATCATTGTATCAGCTGTGTTTATTGTTCGCTTTGATTTTAAGTTTATGTTGATTATTAGGGATCTTCTTTAGACGAATAAGCAACATTATTTATCATTATGCCTCTGATGTAGTTTCTCCAAACACCAAAACACTTGAATACTATTAGTCTACGTGCGTTTTGCTAACTATGTTGCCAGAGACGATTCAAACAGTCTCCAGATGATGCCAACATGGTTGATGAAACGCGTGGCGAGTAATGGTATTCAAGTGATTTGGTGTTATTATAAATATATGTTGTTAATGTTATAAACGAATAACCAATGTTGTCAATTAGAGCGAAGTAAAATTTAACTTGAGTGCTTCACTGTGTGAACTAAGATTATAGTGACTGAGTTAGAAATGCAGCAGTTCTCGAACTAATTTTAATATTTTTATTTATGAACTTAAAAACAACTTTGTAAACTAAGATTTTTATTTACTTTTATCTATCTGATTATCAAAATATGTATTTGGGTATTAAAATACAAAAATATAATGTACAATAAATAAAATAAAATAGTTTCACATAAATTTATTGAGTCAGAAAATTTTCAACTGTTTGGGAATCACCACCAACTTGGTTGAAACATGGATTATTTATCCCTTTTGTTAGTCTTTGTTCCATGCCTCTATCTTGTAATAGTAGAAAGAGAAGCTGGATAGACATATATGACAAGTTTTTCTGCATCTTTGCATTAATTTTGTATACAACACGTATGGAACAGATCTCAAGTTAAATTTATCTCACTGTAATTTGGTTAAAATAACACAAAATGAGAATGACTCATGCATATCTTTTTATGAATCACAGAAAGCAGAAAATAGAAAATATATACTTATTCACTTTTTCATGATCTGTGTTATGTCCGCTTTATAATTCTTGAAATTGCTTTGCATATATGCTAGGAGCATATATTTTAAATGTTTAGTACTGTATGTGTATGTCCTTGTGTCAGCTGGTTTTGTTAATTTGTTTAATTTGCAATAATTAAAAAAAAGTCAAAGGAAAGAAATGCATATTATAATTGAAAAATATAAACATTAAGAGAATACAGGTTGTTACCAATGCTGTCATTGTAAACATACTCATTGATATTAGAAAAATATTAGATATAGGTATCATAAGGAAATTAAAACCTTTCACGCTTTATATACAGCATATCTTGTAAATCAGTGGACATACAACAGTTACATGTAGATGACTTGAAAAGATGACGAATTGATGTAACCGACACGGTAGCTCAGAGAGCTAAAGCACGTTGTGTGTCAAGCACGCTTGGTAGACTATTTAACCTGTACTGGATTTGGTCACCAACATTGGCAATGTTGGTAGGTAATGGATGTTGTCTGCGTTTTTTCAAATATATAACCCCTTTGTAGACGAGCTTTGGCAGTTAAATGAGGCTAACTCAAGATTGCCGAAATACCATTAAAACCCAACATTAGGGCTTACACTGTGACATTCTAGAGCACAGTACTCCAAGCAATAAAAAAACTGAAACCCAAACTTACGAAAGGATCCAATGGAATACCAGACTGTGCTCATGTCTTTGCAGAGCCTCACAAAGCTGTTTATCATTAAAGACTGGCAAATTCCTACAAGCATGGAAAAATTCGCGTATTACCCCGATTCACAAAAAAAAGGTGAAAAATGTAGCATCGAAAACTATTGGCCTAACACCATAATTTGCAATTTCGCTAAAGTTTTTGAATTCGCTTTACATGAGACATTGTATACTCTTATTGAGGGGCAGATTAAGATGTATCAGCATGGTTTTATACGCGGTAAATCTACTTCAACAAATCTGTTCCATATAACACAATTTATCTCGGAAAACTTAGATATTAACATACAAGTTGATGTAATCTACACCGACAAAGCCTTCAACAGACTTGACCATGGGATTTTACTTAGTAAACTTCGTATTGCAGGTCTCTCTCCCTTATTATTTACATTTTTTCACAGTTAAGCGATAGAACACAATATGTAGAATTTCGTGACTTCAAATCCATCCAAAGTCAGGCCATTTCTGGGATTCCACAAGGTTCTATTCTGGCCCCCCTCCTGTTCGTTTTATTTATCAATGATATAGTAGATGATTTGGATGTTGACATCTTACTGTATGCTGACGATACAAACACTGTTACCGTAATAAATTCAGTTACTGACAGTAAAAAATTACAGAATAATTTATTAAAAATAAAAAAGTGGTGTGATGCAAATAGCCTCCCTTCAAAGTAGAGAAATGTAATGTGATGTCCTATAATAGGGAAAAAAAGCCCATCCTCTATGAATATAATTTAAATGATATTGCGCTAACTAGTCCCGAATTTATCAAAGTCCTCGGCGTCACTTTCGATAATAAACTGACATTTAACAAGCATCTTGAGCAAATCGTGCATCTTTATATAAAAACTTGGGGTTTATTCTGACAAATTCTAAAGATTTTACAGATGTTAATGTAATTTTGTTACTCTTTAACACCTTCGTAAGGTGAAAATTGGAATATGCATCGCTAATTTGGAATCCTGGGTATATAATCCATATAGACTCTGGAATATATTCAAAGGCGTTTTCTAAAATTTATGTCATATCAAATTGATGGAGTTTACCCTGCAGTAGGGTTTCCACCACAAGAACTTCTTACTAGATTTGATATAGAAAGTCTTGAAGTGCATAGAGATTAACAAGCTTTGCTATTTTTATTCAAATTGATTAATAATATGTTAAATTATCCCCCACTTTTAGAAAAACTAACATTTTCTGTACCACGTGTTAATTCTAGGCACACCAATACTTTCTATCTTCCCACGCCTCGAACAAACCTCCTAAATTTTTCCCCACTTCATTTTATTTGCAACACCTACAATCACCTGCAGGACAAATTTAATGTTTTTCATACGCAATTAAAAACAATAAAAAACTTGAAATTGTAATATTTTATATGTAATGTATAATGTTATAATTTTATGTTGTAATTTCACTGTTATATAACTTATGTATTTTTTGAATATGTACTATACTATTTGTTACTTCCCACCCTGTAATTGGTACTTGTACTGTTGGGTGGTGTATTTCTAAATATTTCTAAAATGAAATAAAATTAAAAAAAGGAGAAATTAGATTGTGGTACTTGGACAGTAATCGAAGAGTTATGAATACTCTTCAGCGTGCCATATTCCTTCTGCTGGATGAGACCCATTAATGCATTCTAGAGACAACATCAACTCTGTAAGTCTTTTTTGCTTATAGATTGACACAAGGATGAATGATTTTTTTTTAAAGTTCATGCCGATAATACAGAAATATTGTGAATATATTGAATAAGTTTGTATTTTTTATAGAAACACCTCACTGAAGTAATGAAGTAGAGTGATTAGGACATTTGAAATGTTTACCAATACAAATAATTATGACTATTTTGATTGCAGTCAAGGTAGATATAAAGCATTGGAAGATTCTGTGGAAAGGCATAAACTAGATGGTCTGAATTCCTTGCCTCATCAATACTCAATAAAACTCGAAGATCTGTATACCCACATTGTAGTTTCCTAATCATGTATTTTGTTTATTTTTGTTTGTATATTTAACAAGTGAATGTTTATTAGATATCCATATTTATTTGGTGATATTTGATTTTTTTTTTAAACAGGTTTCATGCTCAATTTTTATTAGTATTGTAAAAAGCACAATGCTTTCATGTACAAATCATTTGAAATTGAATTATAACATTTTCTTATAATTATAGGTATAAATATACCTACTTAAATTTAATTTATTTAGGTACGTTCCTCGAATTTTATTTGATCTTGAATTGTATGATATTGTATTTCAATATCTCATATAACTCATATTAACATTGAATTTGCATTGGTTATGTTAACTAAACTATTTTTTAATGCTTAGTTTAGGGTGAGATTACTAGAAATTGTTCAAGTGAAGAAACTTCAATTGTAAAAACCCAAAAACAGTTAAGGGAGTTGGGGTGATAGACAGGTAATTTTTGTTCCAATTTTATTAAGTAAGTGGAATATACAAGATTTTGTATGAAGTGTTATCTAACAATACTCGAATTTATTGAATAAATGTCGCTCTTTTTTCAAAACTATAAATTGAATAAAACAAATTATACTCATTTTTCGTCGAATTGGATAAGCATATATGTACTTAATGAAAAAAAGAGAAGAGGTTTTTTTCAAAGTTATTGTGATGTAGATAATATTATTTTTAGATAGATTATTAATTGTTATATATATTTAAATATTTAATTTTTGACTTTCAATTTAATAGGAGCTGTTGTATTATCTAAATAAATATTAAATGTTCATATTATGGTTATCATAAGAATAAAAAATTTTGTGAAAATTATTTAATTAAATTCCATGTATGCCATTTTTATAATTTAATTATTAAATTGGTTTTCCATTATTACCGATTCTGGTGTTATCATTGTATTGTTTTTATAAAATAATAAAGCAATTTTGAGTTATCCATTTTGTATTTTTATAGAAAAGTAGATCAAAATTTACGGTTCAAAGAACATATTTTCATCAATGATTTACCAGATTATATCACAGAAGGCGAGGTATTTATGTACGCGGATGATACATCTGTCATAGTCCACGGTGATACCATTGAACATTTAGAGAATAGACCTGCTACAGTCATTAAGCAATTTGAAGACTGGTGTTTTAAAAATTCTCTAATTATTGACATGAAAAAAAACGGTATTTTTGTATCTTACAAATCTCATATCTCATAATAGTCCTAAAATAGAATATGTTGAGACCAGCACGAAAACAACATTCTTAGGCTCAGTGATAGATGCAACATTAAATTTTAACCCTCAAATAGATACTTTGTGTACCAAGTTAGCAAAAACATTTGCAGTTTTAAATTTAAAAAAAGAATTGAATAATAATGCATTAATGACATGTTACTACTCTTTAGCATATTCAGCCATTAGTTACAATATTAGTATATAGGGTCAATCAGCTGAGGCGAATAGAGTTTTTGTAATGCAGTAGAGAATTATTCGTATTCTATTTGGTTTGAACTACAGAGAATCATGCAGAGATACATTTAAAACAAAAAAAAACATGACTGTTACATGCATTTACATATTTAAAATTTCCTGTTTCATGCACAAAAACGTAAATAAATTTAAAACAAATAGTGACATAGGTACACAGCTACCCCACCAGAAGTGCGGGAAAAATACACATCAATATTTTCAACCTTAGCAAATATAAAAAATCACCCCACTGTGGTGGTAGTTATATATATAATAAACTTCCTATAGAAATAAGGTCACAAAATTCTTTTAGACTGTTCAGAAGCAAACTAAAAATGTTTTTGAATGAACGTTGTTTTTATAACATGACCGAGTTTTTTGATCGGTAATGGGAGGTAACTTCACCTTTATATGTACATATATTTGTTAGTTTGTTTTTTATGTTTTCTTTTTTATTATGTATTTTTGTAATCTTGTCTGTTTTATACAATTTTTGTAACATATGACATATATATTTTATTACTTGGTTTTTATATTATAAGTATGTGAGTTTTCATGACAAAACCGATATTGTTTATGTAACAAGATTTATGGTGAATAAATTTATTCTATTCTATTCTATAAAGTTATTACTGCAAAAAACTTACACCAGAATGAAATTTTTACATTCAAATAGACATATTCTAAATTTTAAAATGCAGAAAAAAATGTGTGAATCACTTGTTGCCGATTTTCAATTACTGTAATGGTACTTAACATGGTACTTAACTGGTAGTAAAGAGACCAAACTTCAAAAAATCGTATATAAATTGTGCAAAATACATGTCGTTTTATTTTCAATTTACGAAAATACGATCGTTTATCGACGAAATTTATTGAATTGAGGTGGTTAATAATAACAGGACTGAAACTTCATTATCTCATATATTTGTATCGTTTATTCCATTCTTCAGCCTCCCTGTATCTTCGTGAAAAATTCATCTTTAGAAATGCTGCTCATAACCGTAATATCAGAGATCACAACACACTTACAATGCCTAAAGTGACCATATTTGAATCTTGCCTTTGATTTTCGAGTACTGTAAAATCAAAGATCTTGCTAATGGGGGACATATGGAAAAAAATGTTCAGGTTTAATAATTGATGAGCGGGGGAATAAAATGGGAAAACATTTTTTGTCCAGGTCTCATATCTGATGAGTGGGGGGGGGAGGTGAAGCCATGGGAACAGGGGACATTTTTAGTGAATCCACGCGAATGGGGGACAACTCCATTAAAAGGGGGATGAATGGTCACTTTAAAAATGCCTCATCACTCGTCTGCTCTTTTTCAATGGTGTTTCACTTGTTCAGCGACAATGTACAATTCTAAAAACCTAAATATGTTTTTAAGTCTTTATGTATTTCGTCGTAGAATGAAGAAATTGCTGATTGACTGTCAGATAGAATTAACTTCCTAAGTAACAAATTCATGTATGTCGTTATCTTTGTATACAATTTCCATACCACAATTAGATAATCACAATTAGTTATATAAGTTTAAAATGAACTATAGGAATATTTTGGAAATATTGTTCAACAACTTGTAGAGCTGGTTAAGTGTGTAAAATAGCCAACTGGCTAAACTGTACCGGCTTTATAAAATTTACAAATGTAAAATTATATATTATATTATTAAGCATTTTTATAATAAAGTCGGTATTATTATTACATATGCCATTAATTATTAAATGGAGATACTACTCAGAATTATTATATATTCAAAATGTATCTAGCTTACGAACTAGGTGTTTTGAGGTCAGAAGTTTTATGCCTAGTCGACTGGATCACAGGTATACCGGGTGACACAGGGGATATGTAACACCCCGTAGCATGTTTATTTAAAAAGATATTATTTTAAAATTTTGTATACTTATATAATGTGTAATTGTCCTTTTTCTAGTACAAACAAGAAATTTTTTTCACTGTCACTTCCGGTGAAACCGGAAGTGACATCTTCTTTGTTATTTTAAATGGCACCCTGTATATATTTTTTTCCTCTCTGATTCTCTTTAAATTTTTCCTGATTCTCCTTAAATTTTTGTTTTCAACTATGTATAGTAAGATGGCATTCGTTTTTAAAATGGCTACTGAAAACCATTTAATTGCATTAAGTCAAGTTGGCTATGGTATGAAATGTAGTGGTAATTAATGCTTGGTGTGCTGTGATATCAAAAGAACACTGGTACCCAATTTTGTTTGTCATATTTGTTTTGTTCTAATCAGTAGCCAAAGAGACTTTGTACAATTTTTATATTAAACAAAAATCTCTAGACTAAATCCCCTAAATCATAAAAACTAAGAAACGCTAATTTTAAATTTTATTCATTTGTAAAATATTTATTCATATTTCACTTTTACCAATCAGATGGCCCCTGAGATCACGGGATCTTACGCCACTTGATTTTTTCATATGGGGGCCATCTCAAGGAAATAGTTTATAAAACTCCACTGTAAAATAGGGAAGACTTGGAAATGAGAGTTAGGTTAGCAATAAATGAGATTACTGAATTATAGTTAGAAAATGTGCTTAGAGGTACTGCTACAAGAATTCGACCCTGCAGGGAAAATAATGGCCAACATTTTGAGATTCTTCGAAAACAATTTTATTTAAAAGCAAGTAAAATCAGATATAAGAATGAATTGTATTGGGTAAAAGTGAAAGATGAATACATATTTTACAAATGGGTTAAATTTAAAATTAGTGTTTCTATCTTAGTTTTTATGATTTCGGGGATGTAGTCTAGAGATTTTTCTTTAATATAAAAATTCTACAAAGTCTCTTCGGCTACTGATTAGAACAAAACAAATATGAAACACAAAATTGTCTACCAGAATTCTGTTGATATCGCAGCACATTAAGCATTAATTACCGCCACATTTCATACCATAGCCAACTTGACTTAATACAATAAAATGGTTTTCATCAGCCATTTTAAAAACGAATGCCATTTTGCTATACATAGTTGAAAAGAGAAATTTAAGTGGAATCAGATAGGAAAAAAATATATACAGGGTGCCATTTAAAATAACGAAGTAGATGTCACTTCCGGTGAAACTGAAAGTGGAAAAAATTTCGTGTTTACACTGAAAAAAGGACAATCGCGTATTATATAAGTCTACCCAATTTCAAAATAATATCTTTTGAAATAAACATGCTACAGGGTGTTACATATCTCCTGTATCACCCGGTATACTGTAATCAGACAAGAAAATCGAGTAACTTAATTATTTTAAATGATTATTTAACATCGTCACAAGTTTCCGCAGAACATTTTTTCATCCTCGGCATCTTTTGGACGAATAATTACAAATAAAATAATTATTTTTTCGTTTAACTTGCTGTAACACAAAAATAACAATGTATTGTTGTCATGTTTTGACCGTCATCGTATCACTACATATTTGTTGACAAGACGTATCTACCTATTAATATGAATAAGGTCAGCAAAATTTTGATAAGTGTAGAAAATATGATTTTTTTCTAAGGCGATATTGGTAAAATGTGAAAATTTGTAAAGGTAAAGTAGCCAATGGTAAATTTTTATCTTTCGAAGTAATACCAAGTATATTGAAAAGAGATAAAGGATGAAGATAACTTCTTTATTTAAAACTTTTTCTAATACTAGCAACTTTTTATTAAATTTAGTCTCTTCATCTGTGACCAGAATAGAGCGCCCTATTGAAATTCATTATTGCCAACCATGTGGTGTAATTGTCGTAAGCAATTGTTAAACAAAACTCACAATAAACATGCTAGAGCCGGCTTAAGTCGGTCTATTTTTCTTGCTAATATATTTCAGGCAATTGATTTATTATGATAATAATTATTAAATGGAGATACAGATAAATCATAAATAAAGCCTATTATTGTTGTTGAATATATAATTAATAACTATTAATTGTTACAGACAATTTCTTACCAAAATTATAGTATAGTAAGTAACACAAAAAAAAATTATTGTTCAAATAGGCTTATAAAAGTCGAGATTTAAAATTTGAGGAAAAATACTTTCTGTCCACCTGTCAGTCTGTAACTTATATTTTTGTGCGCATAATTACTCTGGGACTCTTTAAGATATTGACTTGAACTTTGGTGCAAAAGTTTGTATTTTAATGAGACTTGGAACTAGATTATATTTTGATCTTATATTCCGTTGAAGGGTTAGGGAGTAAATGAATAAATCAACCAAGTGAGAGTTCACAAAATTGGTATATAGTATACACAGGGTGATTTACCATGGCATGCGGAAAATTTATCAGTAGGTTGTCCCAACGAAAGGAGTTAAAAAAATATGACCAAAGAAAACCTTATTTTTTTGTATAAATGCGCCACCAATGACTTTAACCAATCTGATGTAATGTGGTACAACCATATCACTTCCCCTCCCCCTTTGTCAGACTTGGGATTGACACCCCAGGTAGCAAGGTGACGTCATTATGACGTCTTTTAAAGGTGATTTTTCGTCGCCGACGTCATTGTCCCAATAAATGACGTACCAGAGACGTGATATCTATAACGTACTTCTGACGTCATCATGAAGACGTCAAATATACGTTTCTTTTAGGTCATTATTTTGACGTCATTAAAATGACGTGAAATAAATCATTATAAAATAAAAATAAATAGAAGTATTTAGTGACTAGTTCAATTTTTGCCACATAGTAATAATAATTTTGTTTTACTATTTCTAACCAGGTATACAGCTTTTAAACTTATTTAAGTAAAGATGTTCAGTGAGTTAGCCAAACTTTCCTATACCATAACTTATCTCTACCCTACTCTTTACCTTTCCTCAACTGTATAACATTACAACCCTCTCTTCTTATCTCTGTTCAGTTTTGTTCTTGTCCTTTTTGTTCTTTTGTCCATTTTGTTTCTAAATACCGTCTAGGCCGAAAAATTCCCTAGAAATCCAAATATTTTAAACCACACCTTTTATCCACCACACTTTCCTGGAAGGAAGACTAGGGTGGAATTGCTTCGAACGGGTTTTTTCGTTGAGTTCTGTTTTCCCGTGTCAGCAATCAAAATTCCAAAGTGTTCGTCTGTGCGCGAAACCGCTAGTTTTTAAAGTGCTAATTTTAATTATTTTTTAAGTATTTTTGTGTACTATTATTGATCCAAATTGTTAATTTTAAGCTTTATTCTTAGGCAGGAGTTTTAAATTTTCACATTCAGCTTTAGCCAAACCGGACCTGCCCCGTCCAGCCCGACACCCACCACGACGCTGCGCGTCGTGGTTGTCTGGCTGGCTTCGGGCCAGATTCCGGGGAGGCACATTCATGTACCTCTAATTTTAATAAACTTGTTATTGATTGATTGATTGATTGATTGTTAGGTTGCGAGTCAGGAGGTCGGCGGTTCGATCCCTGTGCATTCCGGTTTTTTTTTTCGTCAAAAACTTTATTAATAATTGTGGAAAAATATTATAATGAGAGGTTTGCATCCCTTATCGCAAAATCCACTGATTACCAATACGTCATATTGGCGTCATATATATGACGTCATTGGGCTGTGACATTGTGACGTCTTTTTCAAGTCATTTTTACGTCATGCTGAAGGTGAAATTGACGTAATAAATGCCGAAAAAACGACGTCATAGTGACGGCACCTTGCTGCCTGGGACTATTAACAGCAAAGCTGAAGAGGGTATAGAAGTGACTTTTTGGTTTTAATCAAGTAACACTACAAAAATAGCGAAATACCCTATATGCCAGAGATATTTACTTGTCAATAACACAAAAACACCAAACTTCGGCGGCACTTTGACCACACCCGCCAGCTTTACTTTTTATGCCAATTAAGGAAAAATTTAAACATCTTTGATATGTGCTTTTATAAGTAAGATCATCGCCCTATTGCTGACCACATACAAGTAACAGTAACGTATCTTTGCAAGTTTTAATGCAACAAATTAAATGCCTCAAATTTTTTTTTTTTTTTTGCATTATCCACACCCGCTACTACGCCTCTACCACCACCCCCACTCCCGATGTGGCATATCGTTTCATGGGTTTTTGGGGTCGACGATTTCAAACATTATATTGTTAAAGTTCCATGAACAATTATTTCCACATAGTGGAGTGCAACTATAGTATCAAAAAAATTTTTCGTTATGACAGACTTGGATAGAAAATCTGGATGTGGAAGTAGTGATTCCTTATAGGCAGCGGTTTTTTTATTTGTTTATTTCGTTTTGTTAATTTCATGTACTATTCGCTTGATTCTTGTTTAATTCTTTTAAATTTACTTAGAGCTAGATTTAGCGAGGTATGTACCACTAATAATTATGCTGACAAAACTTGTAACAAACATTACGGAATCTTCTTTGTCGCTGTATGTTTTTCAAGATACACCTGATATATTCACTTTAATAGATAAATATGCGAAGGAATTTCCACGTTTAGGAATGGTGGAAATAAACCCAGCAGCGATAAGAAAAGTCCCGCTTAAAATCGATAAAACTATTAGTGCTCATTAGCGGATTAATTTATTGCACTATTTTTTCTATAATAAAACGGTAAAATGTCTCAGAGCTTCATTACGCTAACGATTAATTCATTAAATATATCAATAGTAGATCGCCAACCGTTTCTAACTTAGATAAAAAGTCGATTTCAAAATTAATTTTTATTACACCGAATCTAATATCCAAGTTAATATTTTTGCCTATAGAATATTTGATCGCCAATACAATTAGTCCTTCCCCTGACAAGGATCTTATTGTCCCATGAAATGTACGAATTTTAACTTCAGAATCTTAATTTGGGACATATGTAGGTCAGGAATCCATGAGGTGGGCATCCCGGAAAGTGGGAGGAAGTTGGCCATATTGGTTTTTATGCCAAACCGGATGTACACTCTATCTCCGCAATCGCCCATTTTAATTTTCTTTTACTTCCACATCCAAGTATAGTAACGACAAAAAAATTTTTAAAAATTTTTATTGTTCAAATAGGCTTAAAATGTCATGAAACGTCGAGATTTTAAGTTTGAGCGAAAAAAAAATTTCTGTCTGTCTGTCTGTAACTTTTCTTGTGCGCACGTTTACTCTGGAACCGTTTGAGATATTGACTTGAAATTTGGTACACATATGTACTTTAACGAGATCTAGAACTAGATTATATTTTCATCTTGTTCCGTCGAAGGGTTGGGGGGTAAATTGGGGTAAATTTGGGGTAAATGGGTAAATTAAGCAGGTAAGTGTCCATAAAATTGGTATTTAGTATATACAAGAAAAGCTAAGGTCTCAAAAAAATTTTTGGCATTAGCCACCCCCCATCACTAACCCCCACCCCCTTATTAAAGGGGATGAAAAAAAATTATGATTTAGTGTATGTACAAGAATCAGAAACCTCAAAACATTTTTTTACTTCATCCACCCCCACTACCACCCCCCCTATCACAACCCCCACCCCACTACCGATGTGGGGTATCGTTTTATGGGTTTTTGGAGTACAGGATTTCAACTACTATATTATTAAAGTTCCATAAACAATTATTTCCACATACAAAGTTTTTTCGTTGTGAGTGACTTGGATAGAGAATTGGATGTGGAAGTAGTGATTCCTTGGGCAGCGGTTTTTTTAGTTCAACTACAAATTCTACGCTGAAAGATAAAAGCACTTATGAATTTTTTCGTAACTTTTAAGATAACGGAGTTAAACTAATATAAAAAGAAGTAAAAATTCGCAATTAAAATTTTTTTAATCACAACCGTCCACCTTTTCTCATTCTATATATTTTTTAAATATTTGTTTAATGTAAGTTGTAGTCCCACATTTTTGCTACAAAATCTCGTTTTGTCCACCCGATTACCTCTAAAAATAAGAGAGATACAGCTATTTTTGTCCAATGGCGTGTGCTACAATATACAATTTAAATGTATTGAACCTTCACTTTATGGTGAATATTTCTCATAAATGGAGTAGCGGATTTTTTTTTAAATTACGTGCCTATTGCAAACCAGTCTTTGAAATTTGAATAAACTTACGTTGATGAAGTTATATTGAAAAATGTCCCATTTTCGCCTATTATAACTGAAAACATGATGACACATTTTTGTAAATAACAACGAAGGGTTTGGACAAAAAACTATTACCACGATAGCTGGGTAATTACTTGTAATTGAAAAATAATTACAATTACCAGGCGCGGATTTATAGGGGGGACGCAGGGGACCCCCCTGAGCCAGTAATTTATAAGGCTAAGATTTGTAGATTTAGGTTTTTTTTTTAATAAAAAGTTCAAAATGCTATATATTTAGTTTAAATGTGCGTCCCTCCTCAAAAATTTTCTAAATCCGTGCCTACAATTACAAATTACTTTTTAAAAAAGGAACTAATTACATAATTACAAATTACTTTTTTCAAAAAGGAACTAATTACAATTACAAAGTACGTCTTTAAAAAAGGAATTATGTTCATTTAATTACAATTACATGAAAAATGGATTTAGCAATTACTTTTCTAATTACTTTTATGATAAAGTAAATTATACAAATACCAACAGACAAAAAGGTGAGTTAAAAATTTTAATTAAAAGTGTTGTGTAATATTGCATTTGAATATTTATTAGAATCGTTATTAGAATGTTTGATAAATATATAGAAAAGGCAGCTTAATAACAAATGCCTAATAATAAGAATGATAATAATAAACGCAGTAAACAACACATTTAGTTTTTAAAAGTTTATTGAACAAAAATACAAAAGTTTGTGTACTTAAAAATAAAAAACATAAATGTGCAGCGAACCACGGCAGTCGTTTCTAGTCAGTAACTTTTTTGAGCTTTTCAGATTCATTTTAAACTATGCAAACTCTAAAATTCTGCTTTAATGTAGGTAGGTAATGTAATGTTTAATATCAATAAATAATTAATGTAGGTTTAGAAGTAATTTGTAATTAGATAGTTCAAATAATATAATTACAAATTACAATTCCTATAACAATTTTCCTGCAATTACAATTCTAAATTACTTTAATAAAAAAAAGTACTTTAAATACAATTACAATTACACGACAAAAAAAGGAATTGTAATTGCTAATTACTTTTTCAAAAGGAATTACCCAGCTCTGATTACCACATATAAAAAGTCTCTCAAAAATTTCGGTTTAGGTCCTATAGAATCTTGCACGGCACAGGCTGAAGAATTTCTTGTGGTAACGATAAAGCCTGGGTCATCTTATCTTGCAAAACGTTTGATGAGCTGGTTGGTTTTATTATAACTCCAAAAAATTTTGTTCCAGAGAATTTACCACCTACCTCATTAACTTGTGCCGATCATATTAAAAGAGCATATCTACTATTATATTGATTTGTATTTTAATTGTGACAGAGGAATCGACTATGATCCATTAGATGTCACTAAATACGGTTTTGAACTAGAAGCAGATAACGAATTTTTAAAACCAATTTGTAATTTACGTTGCATTCCGGAGAATTTTCTTTTGATGTGCTCTTGCAAAACAAAATGCGAGAAAAAATGTTGCACTTGTAAGAAAAATGGAGTGCTTTGTTCAAAATTCTGTAAATGCAATAATTTTAATTTGTGTAAAAACAAATACTTAATTAAATTTCAATTTACAATTACTGCAAAGGTGTTATTTTGTTTTACATAACATAAAACCCAAAATTTAATGTATAAAATCATCTCTCCTACATGTTTATTACAACTAATGCAACTAATATACGTTTCAAATGTGTTGAGCCCTCACTTTAATCGCGAATATTTCAAAAACGAAGTGGCGGAAAAAACTGAAAATAAGATGTGGCCATTTTATGTCTTTTGTAAACTACTCACTGAATTTGAATAACTTGAGTTTAAACACTATGATTATTTAATTTTTACCACTAGATATGTACCCATTTTTAACACGGGACTTTCGTAAAATTAAATTTTAGATGGTCATTTTTCGAAATTCACTAATTATTTTGATGTAAAATCTTGTCGTGGTATGAAGGAATATCCTTTTTATCAGAGCTGCCAAACTATTTTTGAAAAAGTAATTAACTACTAACAACAGAGTACCTACTTATTAAAACTGCATTGTAGTTGAAAAGTACTCGAGTACTTTAATTTTGAAAGAGTAGTTTAACTACGTGTCTTCAATTACATTTACAACTACTTTTGTAGGTACACTTTAGATTTACACAGCATGAAATTTTTTTCATGATGAAAGAAATTAGGTCACTAAACTGTGTACTTGAGACACTGAAACCTTTCTTTGTCACATATATCATAACGGGAAAGTTTAATTTACTTATAAAATTTGTAAAATGCGATTGTGCCAATACGCGACAAAAAGTCACAAAATGCTTTTCTACGTCTGTGTGCAAGCAAAGTGTACCTATGGCACGGTCAATAAACGATACGGTTACATCAATCAGCAGCTTAAGGCGAGGGAGACGCGGGGGGCAGGAAATCGAATGAAAGAGACAGACATATCTAATTTCCGTGCAGAAGACAGAGACAGAGATTCCTGTAGGATCTACAGCCTACGTCACCTATAGCATCTTTGTCTCTGTCTTTTGCACGGAAATCAGATATGTCTGTCCTCTTTCATTCTATTTCCCGCCCACCTCGTCTCTCTCGCCCTCAAGCTGCTGATTGAGACAACCGTATGGTTTAATGACCGTGTACCTATGGTACCCACATAACGCCCGACAACCTACCCTACAGTTTACTTACATATTGTTCCATTGTTGCCATTTGCAACCTTTTTAATTTCTTTAATAAATAGGTATTTAATATTATTAAGTTTATTATTGGGGATATATCTGAAACTGTTTTTGTCACTGAGCAACTGGGCTGGATATTTATTAAGCACATTTATGAGAAAAACATATAAAAACAGATTCTATGAAAACACATAAACAGTAGTTGCAACTACTTTAGTAGTTAAAATTACATTAGCAGTTTTAACTACTTTTAAAAAGTAGTTTTAGTAGTGAATACTCAATACAATACCAATGTATTCACAACTACCTATAAGTAGTCGTAGTTAGTAGTTAAAATGTAGTTTAACTACAATTGTAGTTAACTACTAGGCAGCTCTGCTTTTTATATGTGGTAATTTTATTATTTTTTTTGTCCAAATCCTTCGTTGTTATTTACAAAAATGTGTCATCACGTATTCAGTTATAATAGGCGAAAATGGGACATTTTTCAATATAACTTCATCTACGTAAGTTATTCAAATTTCAACGACTGGTTTGCAATAGGCACACAATGGAAACGTAATTTAAAAAAAAAATCCAGTACTCCATTTATGAAATATTCACGGTTAAAGTGAAGGCGCAATACATTGTAGCACTTAGTAGTATTGTATATTGGTAGCACACGCCATTGGACCAAAAAAGCTGTATCTCTTATTTTTAGAGGTAATCGGGTGTACAAAACGAAATTTTGTAGCTAAAATGTGGGACTGCAACTTATATTAAACAAATATTTAAAAAAATATAGAATGAGAAAAGCAGAGACGTAGACGTCTTGGGGCCCCAGCACAAAAAATTGTTGGCCCCCCCCTATTATATTATTTCCTTAATACCTATCCTAATTCGAAAAAAATTTTTTTTTCATCCCAACATTTTTTTGATGAGTGGAGGGGAGAAATCCGAAAAAAAAACATTTTCCTCCCAACATTTTTATTGATGAGCGGGAGGGAGAAATTCGAAAAAAATATTTTTCGTGTCAAAATTTTTTTGATGAGCGGGAGGGAGAAATCCGAAAACTAGGACCCTTAGTCTCCCGGGGCCTCCTGGGGCCCCCTTGATCTTCCAGGGCCCCGGGGTACTGCCCCGGTTTGCTTTGCCATAGTTACGCCTCTGGAGAAAAAGTGGACGGTTGTGATTAAAAAAAATTTAATTGTGAATTTTTACTTCTTTTTGTATCAGTTTTAACTCCGTTATCTTAAAAGATACGAAAAAATTCATAAGAGCTTTTATCTTTCAGCGAGAAAGAAAATTAAAATTGGATCAGCGGTTGCGGAGATAGAGTTCACATCCGGTTTGGCATAAAAACTAATATGGCAGACTTCCTCCCACTTTTCGGGATGTCCACCTCATGGATTCCTGACCTACATATGTACCAAATTAGGATTCTGAAGTTAAAATCCGTACATTCCATTTGTCAATGAAATCCTTGTCAGGGGATGAAGGAAAATAATATTATTATTTACCCTTTAAATCATTTATTGATTACATAGGCACACAAACATTGGCACAATTAGGGGGAGGGCGGGGTGGGCCGGGCCCACCCCAAACTAGCCACGGCCCACCCCAGAGGAAAGAATAAAAATTAGCAAAAAAAAATTAAATTTATCGACTAATGATCACTAAATTATTCGGAATACATAATGCATCCCTGACTTCTATACAAACTTGACACAAGTGAGGTCAAACAGTTTCACCCGTCGATTATAACCGTAATGTCGGAGAGTGCCAGCTCAACCGTTTTGTTTTTAAACTATGCGCGTTAGCGTGCGAGTCTGGAGTCTGCGCCTGTCTGCTGGCTGACTTGACTGCTGTATCTCTTTCGTTCTATCCCAGGTAGCAGGGTGACGTCATTATGACGTCTTTTAAAGGTGATTTTTCGTCACCGACGTCATTGTCCCAATAAATGACGTACCAGAGACGTGATATTTATAACGTACTTCTGACGTCATCATGAAGACGTCAAATACACGTTTCTCTTAGCTCATTATTTTGACGTCAATAATAAATGACGTACCAGAGACGTGATATTTAAAACGTACTTCTGACGTCATCATGAAGACGTCAAATACACGTTTCTTTTAGGTCATTATTTTGACGTCATTAATAAATGACGTACCAGAGACTTGATATTTAATACGTACTTCTGACGTCATCATGAAGACGTCAAATACACGTTTCTTTTAGGTCATTATTTTGACGTCATTAAAATGACGTGAAATAAATCATTATAAAATAAAAATAAATAGAAGTATTTAGTGACTAGTTCAATTTTTGCCACATAGTAATAATAATTTTGTTTTACTATTTCTAACTAGGTATATAGCTTTTAAAAATATTTAAATAAAGATGTTCAATGGTTCAGTGAGTTAAGTGTTAGTTTGCGAGTCAGGAGGTCGGCGGTTCGATCCCTGCACATTCCGGTTTTTTTTTTCGTCAAAAACTTTATTAATAATTGTGGAAAAATATTATAATGAGAGGTTTGCATCCCTTATCGCAAAATTCACTGATTACCAATACGTCATTGGGCTGTGACATTGTGCCGTCTTTTTCACGTCATTTTTACGTCATGCTGAAGGTGAAATTGACGTAATTAATGCCGAAAAAACGACGTCGTAATGACGGCACCTTGCTGCCTGAGATCGTTCATGCCGGAGTGAGTGTATAAGAAAACAAGCTAAAAACGTACTCTTCGCCTGTTCACTGAACTTTATATATAATTGTTACACATTCTATAGGATACTCTTCGCAGTTGTTTGTAAATAATGTTAGTTATACCATACCCCATTTGGGTTTCGAACACGGGACCTTTGAATTCCGAGTCAAAAACGTAAGAACTACACCACCACCTAACATGTAATAAAACGTAAATTTTTGTCACCCCCACTATTGATGTAGGATATCGTTTGATGGGTTTTTGGGGTAGACGATTTCAAACATTACATTATTAAAGTTCCATAAACAATTATTTTCGTTGTGACAGACTTGTATAGAAAATCTGGATGTGGAAGTAGTGATTCCTTGGGAAGAGGTTTTTTACTTAATATAATGCAAAAAACGCAAGGTGCTCCATTTGATTTAAACACGTTGTCGCGGTTTGAATTTGACAAAATGTAACGTCAAAAACTGAACACTTGGTATGAATTTATTTAAACTGTATAGCGTAGCTCATCTTATGATCTTTCTGCATGCCAAAAAGCTAATGAGGATCTTTTACGTGAAAAAAGTTATAAAGGTTATTGCAAACCGTCACACCTGTCCTTATTTTTTATAAAATGTCAAATATCTCTGAAACGGCTAAGTATAGGGATGGAATATGTGGTATATTTTCTACTCAGAATTTTGGCTCTTTTCGAAAACTTTGAAATATATAGAGTGTTCCATTTAAAATAAGCCAGTTGGTATCGACTTCCGGTATAAGCGGAATTGCCAAATGCGTGTAATTATTTTCTTTGGATTGGTTATACCGACATTAGTAATTCCCTAAATTTTCAAAATTCTCTGGTGCGTACTTTCCCTATATCGATCAATGCAGTTTCCGTGGAACACCCTGTAGAAACTCGAATTTCAAGCGGATTGATTTTTGGTTTAAAGGCACCTGAATCCTGTCAAAATAGTTTCAAAAGTTAGTAATTGTTGCAAGACAATGTCTCTAAAAATTACAATAATATAACACACCACAGAGGTAAAATACAACCCCCTCTTATTCCTGAAAACATGAGATAACTCTGTGCGAGACAAGAAAAATACGCCGTTAAAAATAGCGGTCAGCAGGGATAGTTTCAGTACTTTTTGCAAAAATTTTATCGTTTTTCTCAAAAATAAATATTCGACCTCAATATAAATTTTATCAATTCATGTAATTCCATCTACGAAAAATAATAAACTAATATGATGGCATCTTAAATGTCTTAATAGAAATAGACTCTAATAATGATATAAATTAATTAATCATTTAATTACAAACCAATTAAAAGTCGCAATATAAATCTTTTCATTTATAAATTTAACCTTTTTTAAAATTAAATTTTCTGCACTTAAGAACCGAAAGAAAGCATTATTACATTGTAGCTTAAAATTAAATTAATAACAAAGTAAAGATGAAACTGAGTTCGGGCATTAATTCAGACGTAAAGTCTGAAAGTTAGAGATTCTCTACAAATAGTTAATTAACTCATCTGTTCCGGATTGTGACATTCAGTCTCCAAAAAGTATGAAAGGCACAAGTCCGTAGAATATTTTCGGAGCGTAATTTATCAACATCGTTTTATTATTCGCTGAAGCATATTTACTAGCAGCTCAGAATTTTTTTCGCGCCCCAACTTGGAAGAATAATTAGAGATTTGTACAGATTTATTCACAACTGCTACCTAAATTATGATTATGAAACAAGCTGCGAAATAATATGACAGTCCATTAGACTTTATATTAAATATACAATGGACAAATACGATCAAAATTAACTAATTAACTATTGGGCAAACATTGATAAAAATACCTATTTTATTTATACATTTATATTATATATACCTACAGTGTGTCCCAGGATAGATGTAACAAGAGATGTAATGGACCAAAAATTTTGGAATTTTGGAATGGTATTCGGGGATTGAGTCCTGCTTGTTGTAAAACTAAAGTATACCAAAAATGACTTGATTTGGTGTTCTACAGGGTGTTTTATAAGCAAAGTTGTAAAAATCACCACTAATAAAGTACCTTTATTTTTCAAAATATGAAAAAATTCCACTAAGAAAAGTTATTTAGAATGCAATTATATATACCAAGTATTTATTTTGAACCATTCAGTTAAAACTGCATAGAAATTATTTTGTGTCAATTAATATTTAAAGTTATGTAGAAGCTAAAAGTAGGCTATGAGAAAAGCAGTGCATACATATTTATCATTTATTATTGACATATCTGTCAAACGTAGTCAATATTATCCTTAATTTCTGTTTCAACTGAACGAACCAAGCATAAAAAATTAAGTGAAAATGGTACTCACAGTGCGTGAAAAAATTTATATTGTGCAATGCTACGGAGTTGGCGGTGAAAACTCGCTAAGAGAAGTGGTAAGCCAATTTAATTTGAAATTTCCAAACCCTGCTTTGTCACGTACTCAGCTATGAGAATAATTAAAAAGTTTCTGGCTACTGGTAGTGTTCTTAACATGAAAAGAAAAATAAAAGCATATGATGAAGACAATGTTGGGGCTATTACAGAAAATCCTAGGATGCCACTAAGGGAGAGATCAGCTCTTATTAATATTAGCAAGTCTGAACTCCAAAGAATTTACAAGGCAAAGAAAATTATGGCATATAAAGCAAATTATAAACATACGCTTGAAGAGGGAGATGACGGCCGTAGGTTGAATTTTTGTTTGACCATTGGAGAAAAAATCATGGAAGAGAGATTTTTTCATCATTTCATAATTTTCTCAGATGAATCCACATTCACAATCAATGGTGTTGTTTCATCTCAGAATTGTCGGTTTTGGGCTTCTGAAAATCCAAATTTTAGAATTCATTGTAGAAGACAATATTTTAAAAAAAGTGAATGTGTGGTGTGCCGTTTCTTATCACGTTGGAGTTATTGGACCTTTTTTCACTGAGGGAAGGTCAAACCAGCACACTTATTTACAGCATCTTGAAAGATTTTCTAAAGAACATTTAAATATTTTAAGAGATATGCCTTTAGTTCATTTTCAACATGATGGTTGCCCTGGCCACTCCACAGAAATGGTTAATCAGTGGTTGAATTTAAATTTTGGAGAAAATTGGATTGCCAGGAATGGACTGATCAAGTGACCGGCGAGATCCCCAGACCTATCAATATTAGATTTCTTTTTATGGAATCGCCTCAAGTAGTTGGTTTACGCTGAACCACTTCCTAACGATGTAGCAGTATTGAAGCAGAGAATTACAAATGCCGTAAACTCCATACCGTTAGATCATATTCGAAACAGTTTTAAGGACTTCAGGCGAAGGATCGAAATGTGTGTGGATGTGGGTGGTAGCTACGTCGAATAATAAAAAAATTGTAAACATTGTTTTGTATTGGTCAATAATTAATTTGTTTGTGAATCTGTTATGTTTTTGACATTTATTACTTGTTATAATTTTTAAACCTCATTAATCTTCTGTTAGTAATTGTTTCTTGTTTTACAATTAGTTCGATTAACATTATACCTTCTTACATCTCGTACATTCAATTTTTTATTTACCAATAGCCTACTTTTTGAGATGATTAACATTTGCTCCTACACAACTTTAAATATGAATTCAACTCTTAATTCGCAAAAAATGGGAAGTTTCAAAAAAATAATTTTATATTCCTGAAATTTGGTACAGAAGTATAAAATTGCATTCTAAATAACTTTTCGTAATGGAATTTTTTCATATTTTGAAAAATAAAGGTACCTTATTAGTGGTGATTTTTACAACTTTGCTTATAAAACACCCTGTAGATCACCAAATCAAGTCATTTTTGGTATACTTTAGTTTCTCAACAAGCAGGACTCAATCCCCAAACACCATTCCAAAATTCCAAAATTTTTGGTCCATTACCCTCTTGTTACATCTATCCTGGGACACACTGTATATGTTTTATATTTATTTATATATTTACTATAATTTTCTCGATAATTTTGCTCACTCACTTGAGTGCATGCTTTATTTTCGTCCAGCGCGCCAGTACTCAGTTTTGCCAATATAAGTAATTTTTAATTGCTTAATTCTGCAAGGAATAGATTTTAATTAGGGGAAAGAGGGGGGGGGGAGGAGAGATTTAACTCTAAAAAATGGTACCATTTATGGCTTGATTTGAACTTACATTAACTTCTAAAATTGCTGTTGAAAATTGCCTTACGTCTCCGTAAGTTGGTCTGTACGTACGTACGTACGCACGCCTTTCGACTCTCTGTAACTCCAATAGATATCGATGCCACCTTCGACTAGAGAGGATACGGCCTTACCCAGGCAGCAGACTGACGTCATTTTTTGGTCACATTGGTGACGAAAAATGACGTCTCAGTAACGTCATATTGTGACCAAATTATGACGTCATGTTGAGACGTCAATGTGACGTTTGGCGACGTCATTTTTCATTGCAGAAATTATTTCTAGATGGCGCCACATACAAACCACAGAAAATAATAAAATTGGAGCTAATATTAAAAACAACACGTTAATTAGGAACGGTGACGTCTATACAGTTGAGCAGCTTAAAGAGATAGACTCCGTATCCAGCAGTGAAAACGACGAGGAAGAGACTGACAATAATAGTGATTCCCTACCTAAAGCTAATAGTGCTCCAACGACAACAATTTATAATAATGATTTAAACATTCAATTTTTTGACTTTCCTGTTAAAAAGTCATCTGAACGAGACAGTGCCTACGGTGATTTCCGCCAGTGTCCCACATTTAAAAAAGAAGACAACCGGCATAACATCTGCCACTGGGAATTCCAATACGCCAGGTCCATCAAGTAGTCAAATGAACATCCCCACACAAGCAGGTTTGACAAGACAAAATTCAGTGAAGGAAAAAAATAAATACAATTTTTATCACACATAGACGACTTATGATCCAATTTAATATTATGTATTTATTATTGCGTACAAGATTAATTTGTATCAAATTCTATTTTATAGCTTTGTTTTTTTCAATTAATAAATCCAAAATATGCCTAAATGGACCTATATATTAACAGCTTTGAAATAGAAACAATCAAAACTAAAATATTAGCAAACTGTGATGAAGGCAACCAAGTTCTGAAAGTAAACAATTTTTTCCCCAATTTCAGACTAGTACATAATAATATCAGAAGTATCAATAACAATCTTGTTGAATTTAGAACCTACTTGCACCAATTTGATTTTGATTTTGAGTGTCTCGTACTCACCGAAACCTGGGGGTTAAAAATAAATCATAATAAAGTTAAACGTAAATGTTGGATAATCGAAGGAATCATAAATTCAATTAACACGAGAGATAAAATGTCTCACAAATTATTAGATGAACCTAATAATGAATTACTAAAGGAAGAATGTAAAAATTATAGAAAAGTTACAAAGTTAATTAAAAAACAAAGGTGCACTATTATAAAAACAAAATAAACGGAAATAAAAATAATAGTAAACATCTATGGGAAACTGTAAAAGAATTGTGTAACCAACCGAGACAACAAAATAAGATTGATTCCATAAAAAATAACAATGGTGAAACAATTGATTAATAAATAAATAAAATTAATAGCCTATGTTTTTATTCATAACTATATAACCACTGGAATGGAAAAAAATTAGCAAATGATATAAAAAAACAATACACACCTATAAGAATATAAAAAATACCGCCATGAACTCAATATTCTTAAAACCTACGGACACAAGCGAAGTGCTCACAACCATGTCTTCACTTAAAAATAATAGAAAGTGTAGGTATAGACGGCTTAAAGGCAGAAACTCCGAAGTAAATTTCACATATTATTTGTGAACCATTCACACTATATAATAAATAAATGCATGGAAAAAGAACACTTTTCGTCTGCCTTTAAGACGTCTATATAGTTATTCCTATATTTCAAAATGATGATAGAATGGAAGCCGCTAACTACAGATCTATATCTCTGATCACAAACTTTGCCTAAGGTCACTGAAAAAATTATTAAAATCAGGTTAAATGAGTTTCTCGAGAAATTTTTTCAGAGAAGCAGTACGGCTTTCGAGAGAGAGAGAGAAAATCTACCCAAGATGCTATACTTGCATTAACATCAAAAGCGTATGCTGCCCTTGACGAAGGTACACCATCACTTGGTGTATTCATCGACCTTGCGAAGGCATTTGATACGGTGAGTCATACAATGATTGTGAAAACCTTTTGAAGAAATAGTGATAAGAAATTGTGCCCTCGATTTATTTATGAGTTATATTTCTGATAGGTACCAATGCGTAAAAATTAGAAACATAATAAGTGATTATCGGAAAATTGAATTCGGTGTACCACAAGGCACGGTGCTGGGCTCCATATTATTCATAATATATTTAAATGGATTATTTGCCGCCCAGACTTATGCGGACGATACTGCTATATATTACAGTGCAGATAACTGGTCTAACTTAAAAACAATTGTAGAAAGACTGGTTCGATCATAATTTGTTGACAATAAACTTTAACAAAACTTTTTACGTACCTTTTTACTCAAACAGCTCAACTTTCCCTTGTCCTTTGAAAATAGGAAACTCAGCAGATATTTGTATTGAATCAGCAAAGGAAATAAAATATCTTGGAGTTAAAATAGACTGCCAGCTAAAATGGGATGTGCATATCAAGTATGTAGTAAATAAAATAAGAACTGTTCTACACAAATTTAAAAAATTTCTGAAGTCTTAAATAATAATGAATTAAAAGTAGGTATTATACCGTTCACTAGTAGCATCTCACCTGATCTATGGTATACTGGCTTGGGGTAGCGCTTCAAAAACACACCTAAAAAAATCTAGAAGTTATACAGAAAAAGATTCTTAAAATCAATTTTAAAAAAGAGCAAACTTACTTATGTGATGCAATATTTCAGGAATCCAGAGTATTAGACAGTTGTTTTATTATCACTGTAACATTAAACAACACAATAATAAAAATTATTTAATAAAAATAAACCATGGTACAGTATGAGATAAAGTGAAAATACTTACGAAGCACTTTTTATGAAAAAGACTATAGGTCAAAAGAGCTTCGCCTATTTGGGTCCAAAATTTTATAATTCGTTAGACTCAGACTTGAGACTAAAAGAAATTGGGTGAGTATATTGAGGGTACATTAAGAAAAAATATACATGCCTTAATTGACAACTAGGCACGGTAAACCATTGTAAATTGTATTAAAATATAAACTGAAAATAGTCACCAAAGCTAGTTATTCAAAATCGGTTCAGTAATCGACAGGGCCGGACTCAGGGTCCTGGGACAAAAATCAGGTGGGGGCCCATTCAAGGGCAGTGAAATAGAAAAAAAATTAGTTTTCTTTTAATACTAAAGAAAAGAAAATAAGATATTTCAATTTCAGTTCTCTTTTTTAAATGTCAGAATGCGCGGATGGAGTGAAAAAATGATAATAATCAGTGCGATCACCGTTACTGTAATATGGCGTCATTTTGATACAGGATCGTTGACATGAGTTGAAGAAAACAAAGTAAAACAAAAGAACGTTTGGTCTTGCCAACGGCTGATCCGAAACTGAGCATGTCTTCTATCTTTCACATGTGTACGAAAATCACCAAGTGCAAGTATTGAGAGCGAACCTTATAGGCGGTGAAAATGATGGGCTCCCATTGGCTATGAAAACTTTACGCCAGAAGTGGAAATTCAAAGCGCAGGATTGTTAAGTTTTCAAAAATGTTAATAGCCCGAGAATTGCTCTTCAAATGTAGGGGCCCCGGGGCCGAACCCCAAGTACCTACCTTTTATAAATCCGGCACTAACTAATCGATTAGATTTGGCCTCATAAATAACTGACTACATAACTTTATAGAAAGAATTCCAGAGTAATTAGATCTGGTGATCATGGAGGTCCCTTCACATATTTTCAATGAGATGTGAGCATTATTCTTGAGGTGGATACTCTGGATAGATGGAAGTGGGTTACATATTCAGTGTTCAAATTCTTCTTTCAATTCACGCAACGGTTCCAAATGATTTTTAATGTATTCACTGGCCATCAGTGCGAGTTGTCAAATTGCCCCTTTATATACGCACAATAACCTACATGTTTGCGAAGGAAAAGAAATACTAAAAACATAATCATATTATTAGGATATAAATCAAAGTATAGGGAGGAGACTCCTAATCGGTAAGCTTTGATTTATTTCGTGTCAGTGACATTTCTTTTAATTCCTCTCAGTGTGGGCCAGTCCTAGTGATAAATACGTGATTCCCATGACAGAAAACATAGCGGCAGTACATTATATCTACAAGAGTAATGAGAGTTTTTGGTAGTCGATACATTTAACTTAACTTTTCAAAATAACACAGACACTAGAACTTTCATAATATAGTTATATAATTTATTAGTTGCACTGTTTACTTCCTGTTCATTAATTACAGTTATTTGACTGTTAACAAAAACAAACATATCAGCAAGTTGAATAGCAGAAGTGCCTGTCTAGAAGAATAAATGGAGCTATTTGTAAAAGCTAAAGCTAATGATCCATATAATTTGTATTCAATTAAGGGACAAAGGCACAGAAAGCTATCATTGATTTATTTGATAAACGTTGTGATTGGTATTTTTGGTGGTTTAAAATAAACGAAGAAAATATAATGCTATTTTGTTACTTTCAATATAAATGTTATGCTGCGTAGAAAAATTAATTGGTTGTGTTTTAAAAATATGATATTACCTTAATATTGGGTTGTTTATTGTATACGAAGTCATTCTAGGGCCACACAGGTTTTCTCTTAATTGACTATAGTCAGATAAGAACTAACAATTAATTAATAATTGACTATAGTCAGATAAAATCCAATTATATCCTACGGTGATGGCATACTATATATTGCCACAGTGTTTTGTGTATGATATACATAAGTGTCGCATGTGCTCAAAATAATTAAAAACCGGAAAAATGACTAGAATAATTACCGAGAATGACTTTTTTTTATTGGGTTTTAGACAGTTTGAAATTTGGCATGTCATACGCAACGTAACATTTTCATGAGCTATCGCTAATTTGATGTGTGACACATCATCAACATTATGCTTATCTTTTATGAATTAAAAATCACATTGAAATTGTTTCTTATTAATTGAAATAAAAAAGGCTTATGTCGACCCTCTAAACAAAGTCACTAGTTTACACCTTGAAGTAACACTACCAACAGCTTATTTGATTTCTTTATTTGGTAAGACCGAATACCGAAATGTTATCGTGTGTATGAGGGGCTTCGTAACAACCACCACTACTCAGAAAGGTAGCATCTCCCTGAGAAAATAAATATGGTATATCATAATAGTACCTCGAATCCAATGCTAAATAAAAAACCGCTGCCCAAGGAATCAGTACTTCCACATCCAGATTTTCTATCCAAGTCTCTCACAACGAAAAAATTTTCTATATGGAAATAATTGTTTACAGAATTTTAATAATACCACATTTGAAATCGTCTACCCCAAAAACCCATAAAATGATATCCCACAGTGGGATGGATGAAGTAAAAAAATATTTTAAGGCTTTTGGTTATTAAACACAAACTAAATCACAATTTTTTTCATCCCCTTTAATAATGGGGTAGTAATGGGAGTGGCTAATTCCAAAAATTTTTTTAAAACCTGAGCTTGTATATACTAAATACCAATTTTATGGACTCTTACCTCCATTTATCCCATTTTACCCCCAACCGTTCGACGGAATAAGATGTAAATATAACCTAGTTCCAGATCCTGTTAAAGTACATACGTGTACCAAATTTCAAGTCAATATCTTAAACGGTTCCAGAGTAAACGTGCGCACAAAAAAAGTTACAGACAGAAATTTTTTCTTCGCTCAAACTTAAAATCTCGACGTTTCATGACATTCTAAGCCTATTTGAACAATAAAAGTTTTCAAACATTTTTTTGTCGTTACTATACCTCTGGATGTGGAAATAAAACACATGGCAATAAAAACTTTTCAAATTTAAACTGTTGTAGTATTAGAATTTCAACAGAAGAAAGTGGTTTTATATTTAAAACGCTCTATTAGTATCTGATGTTGTCACTAAATAAGGAAGAAAAAAAAGCTATTCCTATTGTTTGAAAAATTTTCGTTATGGCACCTACGTACAGCGACCGAATAATGTATAGAAGCACTATTTATTTAAATAATAACTTTTCTTTTTCTTATTTAGTATCTGATGTTTTCTTAAGTTGAATGACTACTTTACCTTTTTAGTAAACCTAACCCACTTTTATACAGGGCCAGTCGAAAAGTGAGAAATTTTTAATTTGGCTATTGAATAACAACACCCTATGTGAGGTATCGAACTAAAATTGTGTATAGAGGTATTTGAGGCAACTGCAAGTCGAATATGCTACCCAATTTGTCGATAAATAATTGTCTAATAGTCGGTCTCGTCGACCCATTTAGAGGAGCTTGAAAATATGGATATTCCAAATTTTTCCAAGAAGTCAAATAAAGCTCATCGAGCACTACTTATACCTCAAAGAATTTTTTTTTAATCGGCCAACGCGTTCCAAGATAAGCGGTATTAAATAGCACACACTGTATAGGGAATAAGTAAGTAAGTAAGTCTTTTATTTCAACAGAGTAACATACATAGTAAGTACCACATTTGGTCTGAGAAATACGTCATAAAATTAGTTGTCCTAATATAGACAATCATAAAGTAAAAATTACAATACATAGAATAAAAAGAATAAAAATAAAAACTATTACATTTAACACAAGATGCTTAATCTTACATCATACTACATATTAAAAAGATCTTCATAGAATAATTACTTAAAATTATAGAATTCATCTAGCGTGTAAGGTACAATATTGCAGAGCAGATCACGAACTTGCTTTAGGAACGTTTTTTCCCTTTATTTGAATTTTTTTAATGTTATTTGGCGGTTGTAGAACCTTAGACAACGGTAGTACGTCCCTTTTTCGTATAATGTCTTTTAATGTGCAGGATAGGTAAGTCACTCTGAAACCTAGTGCTGTATGTGTGGGTGCTCAAAGAAGAGTCGAACTTATTGCGATTTTTAGTTAGAAATTATATACATTCATAAATATAAACGGCAGTAACTGTCAGAAATTTATTATCCCTGAATTTGCCTCTGCATAAATCTCTAGCCTTTATATTAAACATAAGCCTGATAACTCGCTTTTGACATAAAAAAATTCTGATAAGTTCCGAAGAACCTCCCCAAATGACGATGCCAAATTTCATTAGAGAGTAAAAGTTTGCATAGTACAATGTTCTTACTACTACTTCATAATCTACTTGGTCTTTTAAAACTCTAATAGCATAACAAATGGAGGACAATTTATTTGTCGGATAATTTATTTGTCGGATAATCTATACGAGTTGTCCACGTTAATGTGTCATCGATCTGAACCACCAAGAATTTTACAGATGTGGAAAAAAGTATTTTTTGACTGTCTAGAATGATGTTTTTTGGAGTTTCAACGAAATTATTGGTCTTAAATAAAATAGAGTCTGTTTTACTTTCGTTTACTATTAGTTTGTTTTCGGAAAACCATTGTTTAATAAATTTCATGAACGAATTGCCCGCTTCTAATATTTCCCTATCTTGTCCATTGATTAATAAGTTTGTGTCATCAGCATAATTTATGATTAGCTGCTTTTGTGTGTCCGTTATTATGTTTGAAATATCATTTAGAAAGACTATGAATATTAGAGAACCAAGGATGCTCCCCTGCGGCACTCCCATGGACAGTACCAAGACATTTGAGCGTACTTTTCCTTCTTTATGTTCAAATTCAACTAACTGTTTTCGTCCTGTTAAATACGAACGGAACCAGTTATGAACATTTCCCCTAATACCATATTCATGTGACACCAGCCGAAAGTCTGATTCCTACTCAAAGGAGCTCTCGTGCCAGCCACTCCACGCCACTTGCAGACTGCAGTTTCGAGCTATTGGCTCTCGTCAGTGCAAGGTATTTCTGAGATGGCTGAAGCGAGGCCCTTGTTAATTCTTTATACATCAATTTGTAAAACCACGACGTGCAACAGTTTTTGGCAGACTCCATCTGGGAAATCAGCCGCTAGATGGAGCCTGTCATTTTTGTTCTTCTCAGACCTACCTTGCACTGACGAGAGCCAAGAGCTTGAAACTGCAATCTGCAAGTGGTGTAGAGTGGTTGGCACGAGAGCTCCTTTGAGTAGGAATAAGCCTTTCGGCTGGTGTCTGTTGTAATCGAAACTTTAGCGTAAAAGTGTTGCGAAAACTAGGTTGGTATCACTAAAAGTAGTAAAAAGTCACTGGACGTGTTGACCAACTCGTCTAATTCCTAAACTTAGTAAAAATGAAATACCTACCTATAATATAATAACCAAATCATTGTTCTTAGTGTCTATAACGTCAAGCTTATTTTTTAAGCTCACTTTAGTAAGTTTAGACTATAAGTGGCACACCTCCTCCAAATTTGAACGCCGTGCCAATAGAATCGTGTTGCGCACAACGTGCTCATACTACTATCCTGCTTTCCCGGCTAACGTATAATAAGATTTTTCGTTTTAGTAACAATGACTTTATCAATAACGTAAGAAAAAATACAATTTGAAAAAATTTGCTAAAAAAACAAGTAAAAAAAAATCCGTTAAATCAACTGAAATATTTTTCACATGAAGTTTGTATCTTCCTGATCAAAAGACGCTTATTGGAAAATTTTTGGACTTTTGGATTTTGACCTTTAATACCCCATCAAAATATTAAAAATTCAATATAGATGTCATTATTACATTGTATGTAGCATATAATATTAGAGGTCAATAGAGGTATTTACGAAAGTTTATCAGGAAGACTCGGGAGTTTATGTGAAAAAAGTTTTGGCTAATTTGACCAGATATTTTTTCACTTGTTATTTTTAGGTCGAATTTCTGCTGCTTTCAACAAAATTTTTCAAATGTTGCTTTTTTTTCTACGCTATTTCTATTAAAATGAAACATCGTAATAGTTTAAAATATCCCAAAACACTATTGACAATTATCGCAATATATATAAGTTAATTACTTCCACGTCCAGTGGAAGTATAGTAACGACAAAAAAATTTTTAAAAAATTTTATTGTTCAAATAGGCTTAGAATATCACGAAACGTCGAAATTTTAAGTTTGAGCGAAAAAAAAAATTTCTGTCTGTCGGTCTGTCGGTCTGTCTGTAACTTTTTTTGTGCGCACGTTTACTCTGGAACCGTTTGAGATATTGACTTGAAATTTGGTACACATATGTACTTTAACGAGATCTAGAACTAGATTATATTTTCATCTTGTTCCGTCGAAGGGATGGGGGGTAAATTGGAGCAAATTTGGGGAAAATAGGTAAATCAAGCAGGTAAGAGTCCATAAAATTGGTATTTAGTATATACAAGAGAAGCTGAGGTCTCAAAAAAAATTTTGGTATTAGCCACCCCCATTACCACCCCCACCCCATTATTATAAGGGATGAAAAAAAATTGTGATTTAGGGTGTGTACAAGAACCTCAAAATGTTTTTTTACTTCATCCACCCCCACTACCACCCCCTATCACCACCCCCACCCCGCTACCGATGTGGGGTATCGTTTTATGGGTTTTTGGGGTAGAGGATTTCAAATATTATATTATTACAGTTCCAAAAACAATTATTTCCACATACAAAATTTTTTCGTTGTGAGTGACTTAGATAAAAAATCTGGATGTGGAAGTAGTGATTCCTTGGGCAGCGATTTTTTTTTTAACGTAACCCTTTGTAACTCTTAAACTGTATCTCGGAAACTAGACATAAGATCGATTTTAAAGATGAAAGTTATTGATTAAAAAAATTGGAGTCTACAACAGATTAAAAATTTATCCTATTTGACAGAAATTCAGTTTTCTTTCAATGCTGCTGGACTTTTCCTTCGATAATGATGACTTATCGTGCTTACGAGAAACGTGGTGGATGTACATACAGGCGCACATTTTGAAAGTTGTTCAGAATTCTGCAACACATCGTAACAATTTTTTTATACGAGCGGTATTTACTGTTTTGAAAGAGTAAATAGCAAATAAATATGTACTCTTTGTCTATGCGGAAAGGATAATAATACTACAAATCAAAAAAGAAAATTCGCTTTTCAATTATTGCCAGGGTATCGGTTAAGTAACATCCAATTAAAATTTCAACTACGTAAAATATGGATATACTATAAGTACATCACAAAGGAAAGTAAATATTTGTTTGTCTTTTCAGGACTCCGCAGGATCAATGTAGTTTTAGCATGGCAACAAAAAGATTTAATTTGATAATGCCAAGCCTGAAGGCTATGTAGCAGGCATTGTCTTCAAATATTAGAGCAGACATTTTATAAAAGTATATATAGTAACTGGAGCGTAATAAAATCACATGTAGTAAAAAATCTCGTTTCCAATTTCTTCTACCGACGAATCCATTTTACGGGCGTTTTTAATAAAAATGTGATATAACGGGATGAAATCCTTTACCAAAAAATGCAGCTACTGAATACAGTTTATCAGAGTTCCAATAAAATAAATCTGCCTCCCTGTTTTCGATAAAGATGTATTTCTTTTATATTTGTAACTTTTATTAGATCTATTTTGTTTTATGACCCCGACTAGGTATATGCTGTAATTGAATGAGGATATTTTATTTTCGTGGCTATAAAAGGCTTCTTCTGCTGATAGGAAATGAAAATATTCAATTTCAATGTGACCAAGATATAAGTCACCTATAGAGGGTTATTTGAAATTGTCTATATTGAATTTCTCATTAAAAAATAGAATAGGTACTAAATATTCTCACAAAGAATGAATTACCCAACATAATATATTATTATTCTACCAGATATAAAGATGTGGCTGATGTGATTGCCAAATTAATGTTGAAACATTTACCCATCTTATTTCCTTACATCCTAGAATTTAACTCAATTATTTTCCGAATGAAAAAAAATCATTGTAATTATTTGAAAGAAAGTTAAATACCTTGTCTGAAGCTACTTCTCGCCAGCAATTAGACCTGGAAAATATGCGTTTCAATACATGATTTGTGATTATTGACATAGATGGCCCACCCTGGCAGATGCATTTGTTAAGGTGGCTGAATACGGTTCTAGCAGTAAATTGTCTAACTTGCCCTTCTTTAGTTCTGAATACAACATTTATTTTTTTCAATCTAGGGTGATAATACCCAAATATAATGATGCAACTGGAAATAACTTAATTTTGCAGGAAACTATATCTAAATTCCATAACTCTTGTAAAATTTTCACTGACGGTTCCAAATCCTATAGTGGTGTTGGTTGTGCCGTGTACATTAAAAACACCCAAGATTCGTTTAAGTATATATTAAACAATATGTGCTCTATATATACTGCTGAATCCATCGGAATAAGCAGAGCCTCAGATTGGGCCATGTGTAACATCAATAATTTTGTAAACTTTTTAATTATGACAGACTCGATTTCAGTTTTGACCGCTATTTCTAATCCACCAAATCACATATATTCCAATTATGGAAAAGCAGGCCAGGTGGTTTCGCTAAAGATTAATGAAGTAACATCG
This sequence comes from Rutpela maculata, assembly GCA_936432065.2. Taxonomy (NCBI): domain Eukaryota; kingdom Metazoa; phylum Arthropoda; class Insecta; order Coleoptera; family Cerambycidae; genus Rutpela; species Rutpela maculata. The sequence goes on along the minus strand of OW386285.2, from coordinate 34,519,566 downwards.
GCATACATTATAGTGCTAATGTTAGTTGCTAAGGGCAGATCATTAGTATATAAAATATATAAGAGGGGGCCCTTGTGGCACCCCTCTATGTACTTGTATGGTTTCTGATTTTATGACTTCGCCAAATTCATCGGATTCTATTATGCACTGATTTCTGTTACTTAGATATGAAATTATTAACTTAAGAGCAACACCTCGAATACCATACATTTCAATTTATCATAATCTACTGGATCAAAAGCTTTGGACAGGTAAAGGCATATGGCCATGGTATTATTATTTATGTTTAATGAATTTATTATTTCACATAAAGCCTGATATATTGCTCTAATTGTGGATTTATCCTTTCTGAAGCCATTTTGCATATCAGATATTAGTTGATGACTTTCTAAAAATGTTGTTAACCTGTTGTAAATTATTTTTTCAAAAATTTTACTAATATTTGACAGCAATGCGATGGGTCTATAATTGCTTATGTTATCTTTCTCTCCTTTCTTATAAATGGCCTTGATATGGGAAATTTTGAGGATATCTGGAAATATGCCAGAACTTAGAGTTAAATTGATTATATATGAGATTTCAGTTGCTATTGTTTTCAATAATTTAATGGGTATTTCATCATCGCCTACTGAGCTGGTATTTTTTAAATTCATAATTAAGTTATATACCTCCTCCGGATTTGTAGGGTTTAAAAATATGTTCACGTTGGCAGATTGTCCATATATCGGCGGGTTAATATTATTATCTTCATTTAGTTTTGAACCTTGATTCACAAAAAAATTATTAACAATGTTCAGAGTGTTAACTTTGTTATTCTCGCCTATATTTATATTTTTCAAAATAGATTCTTTATTTTTAATGTCTGTGTTGGTATAAGTTTTGACTAAGTTCCAAACCGTTTTGCCTTTATTTTTTGATGTTGCAATATATGTAATATTAGCCTGTCTTTTTTCCTGACTTATTACTTTTTTTAAAATATTACAATATTGTTTGTATCTCTCGGCCGACACTTCGCCATTTTGTTTTTGCATATACATTTTTCTTTTATTTTTACAAGAAGTTTTAATGCCTGTTGTAATCCAAGTTTTTGTTTTATTGGGTTTTTTGTTGTTTTTAGTGGAAAGATTAGGTTAAGAATTTTTTTTAGTTTACTAGCAAATTTAGTATATGCTGCATTTGGGTCTTTAATATAATAAATGTCATCCCAATTTTCATTTTGCAATTCATATTTGTATTGTTGCAAATATAAAAAAAATATTCAACACCCTGTAATAAAAGGCGTTGCGGACATATGTCCATATGAACTTTTCGTTTTAAAATGACCTAAGGAATCACTAGTCCTCTATCAATTGTACATCTGTGGGATCTTTGATGATGCAAGTGTGGTAGTGGTCCCAATCTCTTTGTTTGACCTTGGAGAAACATACACTCTCAAAAATGGTGCGTTTGAGTGCTGCGCGCGAAGAACAAAATGGCCGCCATCGCAAACACTTTCTCGAATTTATCTAAGTAACCATTGGGATTATGAAAAAAGTTTTATATAAAAAATATTGATAAATCAATTATACAGAGAAAAAGTTATTACAATTTTTTATGTAGAACTAACCGTTCTCTGAAAAAGTTTCATTTTATAGTTTACAATAATAAAAATTAATATGTCTAATGATGAGAGATTTGCCAGTGCATATTAACATATTTGACACTTTTCTCGGGCCACTGGAAACAATAATTATAACTAAAACAGTACAAATATAAATAAATTAACAAATACCATAGGTAGGCATAGGAAATTGAAAGAAAAAGTACCTATATAATTTTAACGTTTTCCTTTTCACTTCCTTCTCTTTCCCCCATCTGTGTAGCTGGCCAGAAAAAGGAAAAAAAAATAACGTTTAATGAAGAAACTTATAGAAATACAGTAGTTACAGATTTATATAGACAAAGTACAGACAAGCAATACTTTTCACTTCTACAATGACATTTTTACTTAAAATCATCGTCACTTTCAATGCAAATCTCACTTAGCCCCAAATCTTCATCATCGCCTTGCTCGCACTCTCCCATATTATCACATCGATCGAGATTACCTTTGCACTTGCACATTTCGATACACCGGAGTCCATTCGACTGACACGTACATGGAGGAGAGCAACGCCCTTGGAAACATGAGCAGCGACAAAGTTCCAAGATAAGCTCTGGAGTACAAGGTTTGGTACAAGCAACTGGCTCGTATGTGCTCCCTACTTTCTTCCATCCAAAATCTGAGGGTGGTGGGTTATTGGGATGCTGAATGAGGTCCTGATTCCACTCAAAACACTGAAGGTGGGCCCTTAGCAAAGGGATCCAGGGACGGATCCAGTGCAGATCTTGTTGGAGGAAGTTTCTCATCTTGACATTGTTTCTGGGCGAACAATAACCATCTCACAGCTCCTATGTCAGTCAGTGTTGTTTTGGGGATATAAAGCTGACAAATGAACGCTTCCAAGTTAGCTCTGACATCTCCTATGAGAGACAGTGTAGTCCCCAATGTACCTAAAGCCTTCGAACAGCAGAACTTGCAGAATTAAAAGTTTTCCATCACTTTATTTTACCTTTGCCAGCAAATGATCCTGTTACATTTACTTCTGAAAGTGCGCGTAATCCAGGAAGTGCAGAGGTCCGAGTGCTCTGTAAATTGAACCTAGCTGAACAAACCTTTTCATGCCAAGGCCAAGGAAAAATGCAAACTCTTTCGAAAGTTGGGGATATCGTTAGTGCCAAAATTAGGATATCAGCATCGGGAGAGAATACATGAGTAGTTTTAATTCCTTTATAAGCTAAATATACTGCACGTAATATGATCTTTGTGTCCGCCTCCTCCTGCGTACTTGAAAGACTGGATACATCATCGCCATGTGATGAAGCTGCTTTGTCCCTCCAACTGATTACAAACCTGTTGTTATTGGTTACGCCAAATTGAAAAATCTGACCGGAAAGGAACTCAGTTCATCCTTCGTCTTATCGTGGGACAAGAATTTATTCATTGCTATACTTCCAATTTTCGTTTCTGGTCCGATTTTGTACTGGATTGAATCTGAGCCTTTTTCCCGAATCACTCTCATGGCTTTCTTCAACGAATTTTCATTCTAAGAGTCGAAAACAACATGGACCTCACTGTAATTGCTGAATTTTTGCCCGATCCATTTGCTGAAGCTTAAACCGAGGTCACAGCATGTCTTCACTATGCTAGGTTTGTGGTAGGTGTGAAGAAGCGCCTTGCCATCTATTATCGCAGCTTTTTCCCAGCTCCTCATTTTCTTCGAAAACTGCAGGTGTGGTGGAAGCATGATCATCATCGTTTTCTTCGACAGGATATCTTGCATTGATTCAAGGCCATCCATAAGTTTGTACTTAGCTAGACAATGGTTCATACTCCCGTCAACTGCAAACAATGATTTCGGTAGTGCTGAGAACTCGTAGTTGCTCAAATAGTGTCTCAAATCTACGTCAGGTCTGCTTCCGGATGCTATCAATAATCTTGAAATAAAAGATAAATCTGTCTTTATTGCTACAGATTTGTCTTTGAGGGTAAATAACTATTAATAAATATAAAGCCCTGAAATAATTTTAAAAGTTAAGTTTCTGGAAAAATGGTTAGTCCTGCATAAAAACTTATAATAACCTTTTTTTTGTAAAATTGATTTGGCAATATTTTTTGTATGAAACTTTTTTTCGTAATCCCAATGGTTAGTTAGATAAATTGGAAAAAGTGTTTATGATGGCGACCATTTTGTTTTTCGCGCGCAGTACTCATGCGTATCATTTTTGAGAGTGCCAACATCGAAATTATGTTTCTTCAAGGCCTAACAAAGAGATTCAGACTACTACCACACTTGCATCATCAAGGAGCCCACGGGAGCCTATTGTTGCCATCTGGCAGGGGACTACACAGGCGTGTGCGACTTCATCAGATAATACCATAACCTTTATTTTTCAAATGTCACTCTGTATAACTAGAGGCTGAAATCGCATCTCAACGTTATTCTGAGAACAGTGATAGATCATGATTGGTATGTTAGAGTTGTTTAATAGTTACAAATAAGACACATTGCAAAGTCATGACAAAAACTGAATACGCACCGTATTAATAAATTAAGAGATTATGCTAAAACATGTTCACTGGGCACCTCAGGCCTCCACACAAGCTTTTAAGAGTCGCAGCAGTTCTCGGTTGCAGGTTGCTCAAAGCGTAGCTGGTGTTATTCTACGGCAAGCCTCACTAATCCGATCCATTCGATCCTTCAAACATACCAAGTATGGTATATTATACCTTTTGCAAGTTCTTTATTCAAATTTTTATCTTTTAAAATAACGAAGATATCGCCTGTTAACGTAATTCTGGGACTCTCGGTATATTAAGTTATATGCCTACATCACATTGTTATAGTGAGAAATAGCTGACTACAAATTGGCACATCGATATAATTAAATATACAGTCCTATAAGTCATGGATAAAACGAAGGGGGGTGAGGTCATTTCCAACCAAAATAACTACATATGTTGTTATCCAATTTTTGATGGTTCAAAAGTTATATCAACTTTTGTATTTTTATCTCAAATCGCCTAGTGTGTTTAGTAAGAAAGTAATACAAAAGACTGTAAGTTTTTTGTTTTTTTTTTTAATAGGCTACTGAAGCATTTTTATGACGTCTAGATAGCAGTTGTCAATTATAATAAAAGATGTTATGTTTGTCATAAAAACATACCTTACTTATAAAAAACGAAAATAATAAAAAAAAATGTTAATAAAAAGTATATGAATTATGCCTTGTTAGAATCTACATAAACTGCACTAGTTTTTATTATTTTGGAAAATATTTTTGTAGTAATTTTTTTTCTACGAGGATCATTTTAAAATTTAAATAATTTCTGATGAACCGAACAATGATCGTAACATCTTTTATTATAATTGACAGTTGATAACTAGACTTTATAAAAATGCTTCTATCGGAAAGGTACAACCTTCAGTAATGTATTTAAAAAAAAGAGCAAAAAAACCTCTGTTTTGTACCACTTTCTTACTAAACGTACTAGGCGATTGCGAATAAAAAGTTGAAATAACTTTTGATCCACCAAAAATTGTATAACATGTTGTAAATGAACTCATCTATCATTCCCCTTCGTTTTATCCATAACTTATGGGACATCCTGTATAATGCAATAAAAAAAGCAAATTAGAATATCCTCACCGCTTATTTTTTCAATTAGTTTGCTTACTTGTGTATTTACTATTCAACTGCATCTTTGAAATAATTAGTTCTGCATGAAGGTAAAATTTAGGCACGTTTTATTTCAACCCATTGAAACCTTTAAAATGCTTCCCTACACCCCCTGTTTTACTCAAACTTCTAAAGACTGAAGAGGTAAACGCTGGAATTTACTGAATAACGGGGGTATTCATCAGGCGGGCCATGTTTTTCTCTCATTTGGAGTGTGTGAGAAGTGTGGATTGGAAGAGATCAAAGCAACTCTCTTTGGATAAAGTGCACTTTTATTCCTAATACTGAAAAACGCTTACTGATGGTTGTCTAAACATGTAAAAAATAATTACAAATAAATTTATCAAAGGGAAGTTCGACGTCAATTGTATTTTAATTTAAATAAAGGTAAGTGTTGTGCTTCAGAAAAATAATGGCTTTGTTCTATTGCGTACTGTTTCTGTGGTTGATAATGCATCAAAAAATGAAGGTACTCTTTTATATAAAATTATTTTTGACAAATGGATAAGTGAGTGATAAATATCAGATTTTCCGACCGCCTTAGAATATAAAATTAATATTTTACATTTAGATTATAGGCCATCTAGTACAGCAATTACAGGTTTTAAATTGAGAATAATGTCATTAGTTTTCTTTTTTTTTGGTAGGTAATTTAATAGTAAACGAATCAAACAAGAGTTTCCGCTAGGTTTGATAATCTATAGTGGGCGCTTTTCAGAGGGTGATACGATAAAGAAAAAAACATCGAAGCTGAAGAAGAATCAAATTTTGGGAAAAAGAGGCTCTATGCAACTTTTTATATAAATTGAGTCTTTAAGCTATAACGACTTGAAAATAGCGATTTTAGCTTGAAAGAGGAGGTATTTCAAAACGGTTTTCGTGAAATAACTTTAAAAGTATTGCATTTAGCGGAATAATACTGAAAATAACAAAGAAAGCTACTTAACTGAGAATAGATTTCGTTTTTTTTTGGAATTTCTGTAGAATTAATGGTTTCGGAGATCTGGAAGTATAAAGATGGTGTCCAGACGTTTATATAAGACAAAGTATTTAGTTCAAATGTTAAATATCTCAAAAACTATGGCTTTTACATCAAAAATGTAAATAACCAAAATAAAAGACTATTAATTGAGGTTTCAAATGACTTTTTGACTGTTTCTATAGCATAAAAACAAAGAAGTTATGATGAAGTTATTAAATAATATGCTTCTTCACATTTTCTCAATTCAAATGTTACCTATTTGTTACTGTCAGTAGTCAGTAGTTAAATATAGATTTCAAATACTGTGTTTCGTTAACATATAGCATGACCTAGGTGACAAATTTTTTAGTTCATTTAGAAAACTTGCTTTAGAAAAAAATGCCATTTTAAACTATAAGGGGATTTTTGTTTCTTTGCAAACACCTCAAGATATAGTATTAGCGAACAAATGTTGGAGATCAAAAATAAAGCTTATAAACTGTGAATAAATTTGTTTTTGTAATGTTTGTAGAGTTTCGGAAATGTATAAGTTTAAGGATGGCGCCCGAAGGGTGGAGTATTTAGCGAGGGGTGGAGTATTTAGTTTAAATGTTGAATATCTTAGTAAGTATGACACGGCTTCAAAAACCACAAGGACTAGAATTAAAGGATATTAATTAGTCTTTAAAATGATTCGTTGTTTGTTTTAGTCGGAGAGCAGCCAATCTGTAGGAAGCATTTTAAAAGTAGTCTATACAACTCGCGAACACCCACCTAAAAAACAGATGATATTATGTAAAATGACCTTCTGGATTTGATTTTTGAGTTCGCCCATTAATTTGAGATTGCCAAATCGGTCAATTCGCAAATTTTTTGAAAAATTTTAAAATTATGTGTTAATTTTTGTTTTGCACATAACACATCATATCTTTTTTATTTTAATTCCGATTTTGACCAATATTTTACACATTATCCCTCCAATATTCTTGGACAGGCTGACGGCAAAGAATATAGTGTAACTAATAATATAGTGCCTAAAAAAAATATAATTACCCTCTATTGTCGCGGTTTTTTAAAATTTGCGTTGAAAAATACCCGATCTAGGTAACTTTTTTATTTTTAAAGAGAGAGTTATAGTATAAACGAGAAAAATGTTCCATATACTTTAAACAAACTTTTTTATAAAGAGATTTTTTGGAAATTCGGCTCATGTAACGAGATGACGCTGTTGGAAGCGGCCGCGCAACTCGTCCGCATTAATTTAAAGCATAACTTCTGTTAACGTCGCCCATCTGTGGTGTCGTTTAAGCGATCAAGTGAGTCTACGGATTATTTAGTTTCTATTTGCAATTAAATGTTATGCAATTATGTAGATAATCTCGAAACATACACATTAAAAAATATATTTTCATTAATTATAACAGCAAGTGGGTACTAAAGATTACATTTTCCTTCGCATAAACAACTTATGTTACATTGCGCGTTTGCTTTGCTACACTTGCAGCTTGTAGTACAGTTATATAATTTACATTTACAAAATGGAGTTAACTTAATAAAATTGGGTTTTGGGCTTTTTGAAATCATCTTTGGAAATAAGATTTCCTCCTTTAGGTACCATCCAAAATCTAAAACATTTGGAATTCTGGGCTTAATTTGGTAGGCTGTCTTGTAAATAGCACATTGCAGAAATACCCTTTTTACTTGTATTCTCTGGACTAGGATTTACAATATCTGATTTTCTTTTATAAGCAGTTCGGGTATACGATCTTCTACATTGTGCATGGTAAACTGGATTTAGTGATAAAAATAAATTTTTCTGTTCTAAATATTGTTTTAGAGCCACAGAAATGTCATCGGATTTTGCATTTGATCGGTACATTTCTAAAGCCGTAAATATCGCTCGCAGACAAAAAATTTTCATACCATTGTGTTAGTGAACGAATTCTGAACAACTTTCAAAATGTCCGTCTGTCTGTCCGTCCGTCACGTTTCTTGTAAGCACGATAACTGAAGAAAGAAAATTCCGATTGTACTGAAATTTGGACAGTAAATTAGTGTTAGCTAGAAGAAGAACCCTATTAGAACAAAATCGATCGATAAATAAAAATGTTATTACTTAATGATTTAAATTTGATAAATTAACTCCTATATAAAAAAGTCTATTTGACAGTCACATTTTGTCACTTTGATAGCGATAAAAAAGGTGCATCGTTTCTTATCACAATAAAAATGCCTGTTCCTCAAAAGCAGAGTATATCTAGTAGTCGCACGTCATTTTAAAATCTGTAGTGTCGGCTATAATTTTTAAGTATTGTGGAAATTATACTGTACGATATGAGTCGTTTTGAGAAAATTATAATTATTTTTAATTGTTATTCGTTCACATATTCTGTCGTTAATTTATCTTGCCAAAAATCACTCGAGCTTTTCTTTTATGAATAAATTTCTTTTTAACTCAATATTTTGCTCGAAAAACTGACATTTGACAAAATCGCTCGATCTTCGGTCTCGCGATTTTTTCATGTCAGTTTTTCTCATAAAATCACTGATTGGCAAAATTATTTCGTTACAAAGAGAAATTTATCCGATAAAAAAAAACTCTTGTGATTTTACTGTTGAAAAAAATTTTTTTTAATTTTTATGTTTTTGTAATTGAATAGAAATCTGGTGAAATATTTCATTTTACTATTTCTAATTATTTATATATTTTACAAATATACATTTCATAATGTAATATACAACCGTGAAAATATGTCTTATAATGTAAAAATTTACATTCTTCTACGTGTAAGGTGGTGGTGTAGTTCTTTTGACTCGTAATCGAAATCCAAATGGGGTTTGGTATAGTTTTTTTACCAAGTCATTTACCAACTAAGATCGTACTATAAAATTAAAAATGTCTAAAAGTAACATTATTTACAAAAAACTGCGAAAAGTATCCTATTGAATGTATAACAATTATATAAAAATCCAGTTAACAGGCGAAGAGTACGTTTTTAGCTTGTTTCCTTTGATTTCCTATCCGAGTAATTATAATTTATTATGCGAAACTATGTGTTTATAACGCACTAAATATAAGGACTGAGACAAAATGCACTTTCAACTTAACATAAATGGATACTGGAAAATAATAATCACCCGGCACGTGTCTGCGTTTAGCTCTAGATGCGATTGCGGCCGATTCATAGTAGCGCGCATTCGTTCGGACGCTGAACCAATCAAGGAATATTTCGATAAGGGAGCAAAATTTCAAAAAAAACTTCTTATAAAAGATTTTATTTAGTTCATTCGGAACATTTTCTTCGGTTATAGTAGGCACCTAACTTTAAAAATAAAAAAGATACCTCGATCGGACATTTTACTCTGCAAATTTTAAAGATTTTGCGTCAAAGAAAAGTTGTTATTTTTTTTTTGCCAACTAATTATTTTTTAGGTAAAGTTTTTTACTTTCAACATATCAAAGAATAGTTAGAGAGTATTATGTAAAAAAATTTAAAAATTCTGAAGTAAAATAAAAATTATATGACGTGTTATATGAAAAACAAAAAATAACACATAATTTTTATTTTTTTTAGAAATTTGCCAATTTGGTCATTTTGGCAATCTCAAATCAATGGGCGAATTCAAAAATCAAGTTTAGCGGGTTATTTTACATCAGATTACCTATTTTTTAGGTGGGTGTTCGCGAGTTGTATAGAGGGTGTCGAATTCAGAGGGTCTGGTCTTCCACTATTTCTGTATCATAAAAACCAGAGAAGTTATGGAGGAAACAATGTGCATCTTCATATTGTTTTTAACAAAATGTCGCCATTTTGTAATTGTCCAGAAATAAAAAAAATCCCAAAATTACTGTTCATTGTTAATACATAGCGCCACCTAAATGCTCAATTTTTATTGTCCGTTTAAAATACTTGCTTTTAGCCTAGGAAATAGCGTGCAAATTCGACGACGAATGGTTACCGTCTGCCAGTCGGTAATCGAAGAGACCATATAAGTACAAATTTTTTTTCTTTCTGGAACTTTTTGGTATGGTGGGGGGTAGGGAGGGGGCGGGCATTTATTTTTTAATCGAATGATTATTGTTATCTGTCCGCATAGGTAGTTAGTATATGTACTTCACATACCCCAATTACGTTGGCAGACGAAACTTCCGATCGGCGCGCGCGTTAACCGGAAATAGAAACTAAACATTTTTTTTCTATTTGAGGTTAACGCGCAGGCCGATCGGAAGTTTCGTCTGCCAGCGTAATTGGGGTATGTGAAGTACATATATTAACTATCTATGTGGACAGATATCGATAATCATTCGATTAAAAAATAAATGCCCCCCCTCCTCGCTATCCCCCCACCATACCAAAAAGTTCCAAAGAGAAAAAAATGTTGTACTTATATGGTCTCTTCGATTACCGACTGGCAGACAGTAACTATTCGTCGTCGAATTTGCACGCTATTTCCTAGACTATTTAGAAAGAATTTTTAACCGCTTTATTGGAGCCGCCATTTTTTTAAATTTTGACTTGAGATTCGTAATCAGCGATTCCAAGAACATTAATATCCTACGTTCGAAAAATAGATCAGCTTTAAACATCTAAATTTGGGGGTGGTTTTGACTCCTCGGGGGTAATAGCAAGTATCAGAACCATATAGAAACTGAAGATGACAGGTTTCATACTTTAATTACCCACAAAAAATATCATTACGTTTGAGGTTATTTTTTACCTCTAGGTACTGTACTAGTCTGAACACCAGTTTTCATATCTCTCAAACCCTCTCCTCTGCTTAAGGGGCAGTTTTAAGAGGTGGCTGTCAATATTTTACCTATAAATTTTTATTTTTTAGGTCTATATTAGATTACACAATTAATATCTTGGCTCTATATAAATCACCTACTATAAATACCTGAGAATTATATCAATGTCTTAAGACAGAACAAATTCAGATTATTACGTGATCTCTTATTGGATTATGATTACTCGGCAACCTCAAGTATTTGTTAAAAAAATTGAAAAAAAAACTTATACATGCATAGCCGGAGTACCCGATAAGTTGAGACTACCTCAGCACAAAACTGCAAATCTCCAAAGAAGTTTTTCGTATAACGCTGTATCTATCTATAATCATGTATCTGATAATATCAAACATCTCAGTGCATCTTCATTCAAACATAAATATAAAAATGATTTATTAAATGAATAGAATAGAATAGAATAGAATAGAATAGAATAGAATAGAATAGAATAGAATAGAATAGAATAGAATAGAATAGAATAGAATAGAATAGAATAGAATAGAATAGAATAGAATAGAATAGAATAGAATAGAATAGAATAGAATAGAATAGAATAGAATAGAATAGAATAGAATAGAATAGAATAGAATAGAATAGAATAGAATAGAATAGAATAGAATAGAATAGAATAGAATAGAATAGAATAGAATAGAATAGAATAGAATAGAATAGAATAGAATAGAATAGAATAGAATAGAATAGAATAGAATAGAATAGAATAGAATAGAATAGAATAGAATAGAATAGAATAGAATAGAATAGAATAGAATAGAATAGAATAGAATAGAATAGAATAGAATAGAATAGAATAGAATAGAATAGAATAGAATAGAATAGAATAGAATAGAATAGAATAGAATAGAATAGAATAGAATAGAATAGAATAGAATAGAATAGAATAGAATAGAATAGAATAGAATAGAATAAAATAGAATAGAATAGAATAATTTATTAACCTCGAATTAACATAACATAAGTTACAAAAGGCAAGTCGTAAAATAACGGTACAAAAAATTACAGGAAAAAAATATATATATATATAAACAGCAATAAATAATACAGTTACATTAAAATAATCAGTAATAAAAAAATTTCAGTTATATTATAAAATAAGAAACAAGTGATAAAACATATAAACCCAAGTTGCAGGCCTTAATTCCCTATTGGAAACAAGAATTCTTTAACGGAGTAGAAAGCGTTTACTTCTAAAAAAGATTTTACGCCTTTTTTGAAAGTAGTATAGTTCCCTAATAATTTAATATCATCAGGTAATGCATTATAGAGGATGATACAGTTGTAGCGTGGAGATTTACGAAACATAGTTGTTCTGTATGTAGGCAATCGCAGGTTTATATTTCTTGTGTTGTAGTTGTGAATATCGGATTGGTGTATAAAGTCCATTAGGTGTCTCTTGGTAAACAAAACACATTTCAGAATGTATATAGATGGCACGGTTAAAATTGCATATTCTTTAAAGACTTGACGACAACTTGCCCGGTAGTCCAAATTAAACATTAATCTTAATATTCTTTTTTGTGAAATCATCATCAATTTAATTAAAAGCAGTTGTATATTGTATCTTCTATTTTTGATATTATTACAATAATCAAGCACACAAAAAACAAACTTTTCAGTCCCAGCCATGCGAACACTTGTTTTCCATGTATTTTTGGTCGCTGGAACTGTCGTGTAATATTATCAGTATTTTCGAATTTTTGGCGAATTTAAATCAAAACTTAGTTTTCGAGTTATTTGAAAGAGTAGCTTGTCGAGGACGTTTTCAGCAAAGTTTCATCTCGGTATACATTCAGAGAGCTGCACATCATCAATAAAGAGTTAATTATTCTTACGATGGTACATTATAAAATGATTATAATTATTTCTTTCTTTCTCATTCTGACACTGTTGGTTTCAGCGACCAAAAATACATGAAAAACAAGTGTTCGTATGTCAAGGACTGAACATTTTTGTTTCTTGTATGCTGGTATTATTTATTGTATACATTTTTAATGATTTTTTATATGCATTGACTAATTAAGGTTTTAGCAGAAGAACAGTTTTTGTACTGAACTACACCTGAAATAATTTATTATATCATCATTATCATCATTATCACCATTATTATTATTATATTATAGAATCATGGCCATAAAGGAAAGAGGCTGACAGAAAAGAGGAATAGAAATTTGAAACGTGTTGAAACCGAATCCTTGGCCATTTTCTACAATATGTTTTTAAAAATCAATTTCGCTATATTCTAAAATAACGTCTATAAACTACGGATTACTATATTTTTTATACCACTTAAATATATAAATCTTGATGTTTAGAAAAGTTCCAAAAGTACTGAGGAGTACAAAACCACTGGAAACATTGAAAACATTTTTAGAAAATGTTACCAAAAATAATGAAATAGAATTTCATTCTCACTTGGTAAATTGGAGCTTATTACCTAATGTTGGTATTGAAATCGGTGCAAAATTAAAAATACAACTTACCACACGTTTTTTTGGAGATTGTTTTATAGGAACCTGTTCCTTTCAAGGAAGATTCTATGTTTTGGTTTATTAGTACGTACTTATTGAACAATTAAACTTTTATTACGTACGCCTCTGCAAAATAAGTATTTGGAATGGTTTTGATAATATACTGCTAGCCAACTGAAACGGACCTAGTGAGTTTTTAGGTTGAATTTAAAGCCATATTTTTTGAGAAGGAAAACAGTCGGAGATAATAATAATAATAATAATAATAATAATAATAATAATAATAATAATAATAATAATAATAATAATAATAATAATAATAATAATAATAAGGCCATAAGGCCATCATTATAGACATTGGATGCCCCCTAACAAACAATCTGCAGAAGACGGAGATGGAAAAGATAAATAAATATCAAAATTTGGCTATCGAACTACGACACGTATGGAGAATAGAGGAGGTGCGAACCATCCCGGTCATAATATCGGCTACAGGTGTTGTGACAAAGAGGTTCTTGAAATATGTGGAGCAGCTTAACTTACCCAGCACCCTCGTAAAGATTATTCAGAGGACGGTGATTCTTCAGACATGCCACATCACGAGAAAGTTTTTGAACGATGAAGGATAGACATCTGAACCATCCATCGGACTAATGGGATATGATGAATTTCATCCCCATTAACCGAGCCGAATCCCAACGGCGCGCGCGAGGGATCGGTGAATTTTTTACAGCTTCGGCTGAGAAAGTGTGTCGCTTAAATCGATAATAATTATAATAATAATAATAATAATAATAATAATAATAATGATAATAATAATAATAATAATGCATCATCTTGCGGATACCCGCAAGATGATGCATGTTCATAGAAGCATTCATCCTAGGTCGTCCGTTCCTCGAGTGTACCTCCCACGCCAACGGGGGGACCGAGGACTCTTGAGTCTGGAGTGCACGCATGGCAGAGTAGCGCTGGGTGTGGCATGCAACATCCTCAGGAGCTCGGACCCACTCCTGCGGTTCGTGAGAGATCATGAAACTGTAGGAGTTGGCGCATTTTTATTTAAGGCAGCACGTAAGGCCGCAGATGATCTCGGTCTCGTATTCGACTTCAGGCGAGGAGGCCGGCGAGGTGCTGATCCAGAATCAGTAACTGAGCTTGCGCCAAATCGCCTGACAGCCCAAATCAAAGCTGCCGAGCAGACAAATCTGTTCAGGCAGCACGTCGATAAGCCCATGCACGGTGTTTTCTATAACAACATAGAGACGCTGGGTTTATCGGCAAAGCTGACCTTTGCTTTTCTACGGTCAGCAGGGCTAAAGTCGGAGACCGAAGGATTCATTGTGGCCTGCCAAGATGGTGTTATTAACACGTTGGTCTACCGCAGTCGCATTATGGGTGTGGAGGTCCCTGATGTTAATTGTAGGACCTGCCGTCAGGCGCCGGAGTCGCTCATGCATTTACTATCTGCATGTCCGATTTATGCGACTTCGGCCTACATCCATAGACATAACGCGGCCCTACGACTACTACCTACGGCACTCGTACCAAGTAGACCAAACACCAGTGCTGCCTTACGTCCCCGGAGAGATCGAGTCCGTTGTCGAGAACGAGAAGTGCCGTATATACTGGAACTACTCATTTCCGATGGTCAGGCAGATTCAAGCAAACAAGCCTGACATAGTCCTCCTCGACCACCAAACCAAGATGATGTATGTCATCGAGTTCTCGGCACCTGCCGAGACAAACATCATCTTGAAGGAGGGAGAAAAACGGACTAAATACCGAGATCTCCGGTATGAGCTCCGAGTGCTATACCCAGACTACTCGGTCAAGATGGTCGTCCTGATAATCGGTGTACTTGGTGGAATGAGGCCTACGCTGCTCTCGGAATTAAAGGCCATACCAGCCTGCCAAAAGTCAGCCGAGTGGTTGGCAGGCCAAATGCAGAAGGCAGTTATCCTGGGGTCCCTTCGTCTTCTTAGGGCACACGAATCTGGCATCTACAGTCACTAACCCTGCGGGATGCGGGGAGTGGCTGTGGATAATTCGCTGGCGCTTCTCCCGTGAGAATGTCGGAGACACGGGAGAACTGTCCAGCATCGCGCACGCGAAAAAAAAAAAAAATTATAATAATAATAATAATAATAATAAGGAGTACACGCGGGCCATTGGTATGGAGTTCGGGTTGGACAAGTGCGCGGTCGTCCACCTCAAGAGAGGGCGATGCGGGGAATTTTCTGAGGACGCGCAGCTCGCAGACGGAAGCATCCTAAGACATCTGGATGCCGGAGAGTCCTACGCATACCTGGGTGTGCAACAACATCACATCCAGGATGTGCAACAAATCAAGGAATCTCTCCGCGGCAAGTACAGACGCCTACTCCGAAAGATTTGGTCGTCCGAACTTTCGGGGAAGAATAAGGCGTCTGCTACTAACATGCTTGCCGTTCCTGTTCTGCTCTACTCCTTCGGAGATGAGCTGCGCCAACTAGACAGAGACACCCGCAAGATGATGAACATCCATAGGAGTATTCATCCTAGATCGTCCGTTCCTCGTGTTTACCTCCCACGTCATCGGGGGGCCGAGGACTCTTAGGTCTGGAATGTATGCATGGCAGAGTAGTACTGAGTATGGCATGTAACATCCTCAGGAGCTCGGATCCGCTCCTGCTATTAGTGAGAGATCACGAAATCGCAGGGGTGGGCGCAGGATTGTTTAAGGCAGCAAAAAGAGCCGCAGATGAACTCGGTCTCGTATTCGACGCCAGACGAGGCGGCCGGCGCGGTGCTGACCCAGAGTCAGTCACTGAGCTTCAGCCGACTCGTCTGAAAGCCCAAATAAAAGCTGCCGAACAGGAGAGCCTGTTTAGGCAGCATGTCGATAAACCCATGCACGGTGTATACTACAAAAACATGGAAACACTGGGTTTATCGACTAGGCTGACATTCGCCTTTTTAAGGTCAGCTGGGCTTAAGTCGGAGACCGAGGGATTCATTGTGGCCTGTCAGGATGGTGTAATAAACACCTTGGTCTACCGGAGCCGCGTAATGGGTGTAGAGGTCCCTGATACCAACTGCAGGACCTGCCGTCAGGCGCCGGAATCGCTGATGCATTTGCTTTCAGCATGCCCGGTATACGCGATTTCGGCCTACATCCACCGCCATAACGCGGCTTTACGAGTGCTATACTACCACCTACGGCACTCGTATGGGGTAGACCAAACACCAGTGCTGCCTTACATCCCCGGAGATATTGAGTCCGTTGTCGAGAACGAGAGGTGCCGAATTTATTGGAACTACTCTTTCCCGACCGTCAGGCTAATTCAAGCCAACAAGCCTGACATAGTCCTCCTCGACCATCAGAACAAAGTGATGTTTGTAATTGAATTCTCAGCACCTGCTGAGATAGAGCGGTAGAGAGTGCTTCTTGTTTGATTTTATTTATGAAGAATTAGATAATGCAAGTATATTGTGACAGTTCATTTAGACCTCTCAAAAGCTTTTGACTCTGTCAATAAAGATATCTTAGCTGATAATCTGCAGGCTATTGATATAAGAGGCAAATTACTGGAGTGTCTCGTTTCATTCATGCAAAACAGATCTCTTCGTGTAAAATGCAATGAAGTGCAATCGGATATTTTTTATATTCTTTTGGGAGTTCCTCAAGGATCTATTTTAGGCCCACTACTGTTTTTAATTTACATTAACGATCTCCCAGATTTTATCAAAAATGGCTTCACCATCATGTATGCAGATGACAAAACTATTACGGTAACTCCTGATAACCCTGAAGAGCTATCTGAAAAAGTTGATACTGTATTAAATGAGATGAGTACTTGGTGCGATCGAAACAGACTAATGCTGAATGTGAATAAAACCATATTTTTAAATTTTAACCTAAGACGTACGGTTACTTTACCTTGTAAACAGCAATTTATCTTGGGAACAACATACTAATCATGTATGCAGAAAGCTAAATCAAGCTTACTTTGCATTGCTCCAACTAAAAGATATGTTGAATGAAGTAGGACTCACTAGTGTTTACTATGCTTTAGCCTACTCACACATGTCACTTAATATTTGTATCTGGGGTCGATTACCCTATGTCAGGAGAGTATTTTACAAAAACGAATATTGAGATTAATATTCAACTTAGACTGCAGATACTAATATTCAACTTAGACTGCAGAGAAAGCTGCAAAGCTAGTTTTATAAACAAACAAATCTTGACGATGCTTTGTATCTATATTTATAAATGTTTACTTAATACGAAAAAAAATATGGATAATTTTAAGAGTCTATCTGAACATCATTTGTATAATACTCGAAACAAGAATACTTTAACAATCCCCCTACATAGGACATCGACTTTCAAAGAATCCCTTCAATATAATTCTATTACATTATATAACAAATTGCCAAGTAATATCCAAAATATGGACATCGGCAAATTTAAAATTACTATAAAAAAAATTCTTGTACAAAAAGGATATTACACTATTGGAGAATTTTTAAACGATATTATATAAACTACTATATAGTTCAGTCTGTTTTTTTTATTACTAATATTAATGGTTCATTCTTTTTAACTTTTGATGATTATATTTATTTTTCTTTTATATAATGTGTTCTCTTGTATACGTGTTGTTTTTTTATCTTGTTGTTATTTGTTTATTCATTGTTAATATTGTACCATTTTTTATTTATCTGCTCTTGACTTACCATATATACATAATCTGCATCATTACAAATGGTGAATAAAGATTATTATTATTATTATTATTATTATTATTATTATTATTATTATTTTTTTTCGGGTAGCCCGCTGCCGGACAGGACTTCCGTGGCCTCCGACACCTCACGGTAGCCGCGCCGGCAAATTCCTTACAGCCACTCTCCACAACCTGTGGAGTTAGTGACTGCAAATACCTAAATCGTGTGCCCTAAGTAGACGAAGGGACCCCAAGATAACCGCCTTCTGCATCTGGCCTGCCAACCATTCTGCTGAATTCTGACAGGCCGGTATGATCTTCAATTCTGATAGCAGCGAAGGCTTCATCCCTCCGAGTACGCCGAATATTAGGACGACCATCTTGACCGAGTAGTCTGGGTACAGCACTTGGAGCTCATACCGGAGATCACGATATTTGGTCTGTTTTTCCCCCTCCTTCAAAGCGATGTTTGTCTCAGCAGGTGCTGAGAATTCTGAAGCCATGTTGGGAATCTGTTAATACATCATATTTTTCTGAGAATATTGTTACTCCATTACTGATAATATGTTCAAAAATTTTAGATATTACACTCAGTAATGATATTTGTCGATAATTTTTCAGATCAAGTTCACAGCCTTTTTTAAATACCGGAATAACGGACGAGATTTTTAGTGCATCAAGGAAGTGGCCATTGGAGATTGATTTATTAATTGGGATTCCGTTTTTTACATTTTGATGTAGAGAATCCAAAAGGTTTACCAATACGTGAACATTAATTAGAAAATTAATGAAAATCTTTTAATAAACATTCATTATTCAAATATTTACCTAGAATTTTCAAAAATATATTCACTAGAAAATCAATAATTAATTGACCACGATAATGAATAAAAATATTTATGAACGAAATTTTTCTTTTATACTTGCAATATGGTTTACTCAAAAGATTGATATCATCCAGAAAATAAAAATTAGCATCTCTCCCCCTTTGGCTTACTGTTAGAAGTAAATTAATGATTTCCGCGAATGATACCAGACTAATTGGGCTTTTCATAATATATAATTCAATTAAAATAGCTTAGTCGTTCTTAGAGCCGAAGAATCATTCGGGAGCTCCTACTGATGAAATAATTAACGTTGTAATTAATTCTTACTAATTTATTTACAGAAAATAAATTAATTTCTCTGTTCTTAAGAGTTTCCATTTACTTTTCAGATGGCTCTGCTCAATTCCTTTGCTACACAAGATGAGTAAATAAAACGCTACATTTGCTACAACAAATATATTCTCAGAATGAAGCTTATTAAAAATATTAACAGTGGTACAGTGAAAACGAAAAGAAAATTTATTTTTCCTTGCTATTAGGAGAACAGACGAAATTTATTATTCACTCGGTAAACTTAAATTTTCTTTAAAGCACTTCGTGTACTTCCTGAACTGGTCGAATCCTTCTAGCATAATTATTAGTTTAGCAAACATAAGTAGTTTTAAAAAAAAATTTTGCGGCAGTTTTGAAAATTAATGAAGTTACTAGATCTTGGTGAGCTGTTTTCGAGGTTATATTTTGCGGCTAAAATTTTTGTCGGAATTTCAAAAAAACTGTGCAAAATAATGTTTTTTTTTTGCAAACATCTTCGTTCCAGAGCAGTTTTAGAAAATATATTTCTGTACTAAATTATCTACAATTTAGTACTCGTAAGTTTCTTTTACAAAATTAACGGTTTTGTCCCTAGGGCACCGCAAATTTGGGTGATTTTTTCCTGTTCATGAAAAATGTACTTTTTGTCAACAAATTAACTCAAAAATATTACTATAACTTTAACTCTGCTATTTTTTCTTAAAATATACGATTATTTTTAGTAATCGTTTTGTCGGAACTTCTGTGAATGGAACATGCTGTATATACAGTGCATTTCAGTTTCTTCATTCATAATTTTGGGAAGGGATAAAAGATAAAATATTAATGGTAGTTTGCTATATAGACTTATATTGAAATCTTCTAGTTTTCGAGGTAGAGGGTGGCAAGAATTTTCAAAACCATTCTTCACAAAGATCTGAAATTTAATGTACTTAACATAATATTGTGGGACTATATTTTGGCATACAGAACAAATGATTATATTATTCCAGTGGCGTAGAAATTTAGTTTTGCACAACTTCTTTCCACTTAATAACCAAGCTACTGTGTTTTTCAATTTTTCGAAAACCAATTAAGGTTTTTTTTGAAGTGAACTAAAGAAATAGCAACTCAAAATGGTACACATAATTTTTCGACACTGCATTCCACTCAAAAGATATTTAACTTTAATTGGAATTTTTTTTGCAAAAAAATATTTTTTTCAAGTTCAATTTTCACCATTTTTTTCTGCATAATGACCATACAGAAAAAAATTGTAATTGTTGAACGACTCTTGAAGAATAAAATTTTTCTTCTCATAACAAAATCTGACAATACGTACTTTAGTAAAATTTCAAAAATTTTTCGGAGAAGAATACACATAGCAAGATCGGCAAATTTTCAGAATAAAATTTGACATAGAAATATCATGAGACACTCAAATATCAGACTTGCTAACGCCCTAGTTTTCTTCATCTTTCTTTGTGTGTTTGATACATGGACTATTAGGGAAGCAGATATCTGAACTAATACCCCGATTCTACAAAAAATATGTCCCCAAAATCGAATCTCCAGCATCGTATTCTCTCGAATCCTCTCATTTTTTGACCACATCAACAGAAGAGAGAATAATAAAGAATGGTGAATAGTTCAGGGAAAATCAGACGGCACGACACGAAGAGGATTGAATGCGCAACGATACAAAGGAATTGAAAAGTTGGGATCGATCTGAGGTCGGTTGCCCATCTATTTCGCATGTACGTATTTGCCTGCCGTTATTAGTATTTCGAACTACCGTTAATTTACAGTATTCTACCACTTCCCAAATATAAATATAAATTTTCAAAATTTATATACATTATTTACAGTCATGAATTTTCTGCAATTAACAAAAGATAATTGTTACTATTATTATTATAGTGATAGCGTCACCGATTTTTGAATAAAAGTTGATTGTTGAACTGTACTGTCAAATAAAGATATATGATGGATTTGTTAGGATATAATATGCAGCCAAACGTACTGAATGCCAATGCTGATGCTGGAGTTCCACACATAGTTCAGTGTTTGAGAGTCATTTATCAAACGTGTTTCGAAGAATTAAAGGATTTCAAAAATTAACATATTGTTTGAAGAAGAATCTCATATAATTCTCCGCTTAGCAGACCTGGTTTCAAAGTAATGAATTTGCATATAAATCAATTTTACACATGACCAATTTGTAAATACTAACATCATTTCGTCGCAGTAATTTACATAATACAAGATGAAGCAAACGGGCCTTGTTGTTCGAGGATTGCTATTTTGTATAAATATTAGGCTGTCTCTTATATTTGTCAACTATCTCTTGATTGCAAATGCACAGACAGAGAGAATAATAAACCCCAGTTTGAAGCGACGTATTCAGAGAATTGGCAACCTCAGCCGGTAATATTTAATGCATTACTCTCGCTTCAGGCTCTCGCATGTAACATTTCACTAAATGCCCCCACTTGATATACATAGTTAATAATATGCTGCCGTAAATCGAGCTATACCGCTGGTAGAGAAGATACATTGAAAACCAACAAACTAAATAAATTTGGATGGGGTTATTACAATCAGACTATCTAAAAGAAAGACTAGGACTGTAGAATTAATTTGTCATGTAAATTTTGGTTGTACCAAGAAATATATAATTGTAAAATGTATAGTTGTCTACAAATGTATAAAAAAGGCCATAAAAATATCACCATTGCATGCTGTCAAGAGTACTACAGAGTCGTACTTCAAATTTTTGCGTGTTAGAATGAAAAAAACAATACTAGAGATTTAAAAATCGTGTTTTCGGCAGAAACTTAATGATTTCTGGTGAAATAAAAAATCGCACTCTCATTTGCGTCAAGATAGGAATGTCTTATGCATTGATGGACGTATTGCCAATCCTTCGCGAGGTTGACAGATACATTCAAAGTACGGCTCTTTTTGTCTATTACCCCAGTATTAACGCCGACAATAAACTACGCGCCATTCTAGTTAGGGGTGATTCGCGTAACTAAAGTCTGTTCGCTGATAGAATCCCGGTCGTATAGTGTAAGGAATATCATCCGGAGCTCGATACTTCCTTGTCTTTATTGAAATATTGTTTGTAACCAAATCTGTAACGTAAGTTTTAATCTTTGTGGTCAAGTTATGACCGACGTGCGGCATTTCAATTGTTTGACAGCAAACCAATTTGCGTAACGTGTGTCGTCGTCGAATGCGGCTGGGGATTCCAGAGGCGGGTCGATTTTCTCGGAAGTCGGGTATATCATAAACATATTTCCTTGGCTATCCTTTTAGAAGAGCTAAAATCTAGAGCAACAGTTGATATTGGCCGTACCAGTTTATATAAAGTGATTAAAAAATTAGGCTTTTCCTTTAAAAAAGATGACAATAGAAAAGACCACAAATGTATCTAAAACGTTTTTACGCATATACGTAAGAAATTTGAAAAGTAATGATCCCAAAGATGCAGTGTTCTTAGACGAAACTTGGATCTTTAGCATAGGAGGATTAAAACGTTCTTGGCAAGATGATTCCAGTAAATCGAAAAGGCATCGTACAGCTACAGAAGGTAATAGATTTATAGTTGTACATGCAGGATCTATTCATGGCTTTGCTGAAGACGCTAGTTTAGTTTTCTCCACAAAGAATAAGTCAGCAGATTACCATGACAACATGAACTTTTGAGAAGTGGCTGACAGAGACTTTTGCCGGGGTTACAAAATGCAAGCATTATTGTACCACTCGAGTTAAAAAAAGACAACCAACCCGATCTTGGGCGAAAGAAAAAATACAAATATGGTTAAAGACCAGAAACATAGATTTCAGTGATACCACATTTAAAGCCGAATTGTTCCAAATAGCTGAGCTAACAGAACAGAGCAACACTATGTTGTCGACAATTTAATTAGAGAGCATGGACATGAAGTACTACGGCTTCCACCATATCAGTGTCAGTTCAACCCAATAGAACTTGTTTGGGGAATTT
This sequence comes from Rutpela maculata, assembly GCA_936432065.2. Lineage (NCBI taxonomy): Eukaryota > Metazoa > Arthropoda > Insecta > Coleoptera > Cerambycidae > Rutpela > Rutpela maculata. The sequence continues at coordinate 34,496,226 of OW386285.2, read as the reverse complement.
GTAAGGAGTATTACGACAAACACATCGCGAAAGATGGTTTTAGTGACGAATCCGTTCTTGCTATGTAGAATGAGGCTTTATCTCAAGTGTCGAGCTCAATTTGGTCCAAGTGTGTAAATCACATAAATAAATTGATTTTAGAGACATGATCGAGAGGTTCATACTGAAGTTATGCCACTCATTATAAGTGTTAATAATGAAAGAGACGATGAGGACTCGGGAGAATTAGTCATTGACGAAGAAAACTAAATTTATTTATTTATCTTATATTAGGCATTTGTATTTTACTGCCATATTTGTTTTATATAGGGTTCGGTATAATTAGTATTAAGTATACATTTTTATTTTAAGATTACATACACTTATTTGACAAAATTCTATTAATAGTACAGTACCTAGAGGTAAAAAATATGCAAAACTTCGGAATAATGTCATATTGAACGGATTTCGATCATTTCTGGCAGTATAATAGTAAATGATTCATAGAAAAGCTTCTATATTGTGTGGGGGCTTGCTAATTTATAGGGGGTGGCACTTAAAAAAATATATATTTATTGGACCTGAAGTAGAATCAAATTTTAAGAAGAAAAGGTTCTATGCAATTTTTCACATAAACTGATAGTTTTTAAGTTTTAACGACTGCAAAATTGCGATTTTAGTTTAAAAAAAAGGTTTTCCAAACGGCTTTCGTCAAGTATCTCGAAAAGTATTACTTTATCGAAAAAATTTTACAGACCAATTACAGAAAGTACAAACTGGGAATTAATCATATTTTTTGTTTATTGATGTAGGATTAATAATTTTGGAGATATTTAAGCTTACATTTGGCATCCAAGTGTTCATAAGATAATTATTTAGAGTGATAGTTAAATATCTCAGAAACTGTGACACCTACGTCAAAGATGCTAATAGGTAGAATAATAGGTTATTAATTAAGCTTTCAACTGTTTTTTTATTTGTTTCTGTAGCATAAAAAAAAAGAAGTTATGACCGAAGCAATGTGCATCTACACATTTTTTTATTAACAACGTCGCCATTCTGTTACTGTAATTAGCCAGTAATTAAAAAAAAGGAATTTCAAACACTGTTTCTCATTAATACATAGCATGACGTAGATGCTCAAATTTTTTGGTTTGTATACAGCACTTGCTCTAGAAAAAATTACAGTTTAAAGTATAAAGGTATTTTCGATAAAACTTAATTTTTTTTTCTCTTCCAAATATCTCAATAAATATTAGTTTTATTGAAAAATGGGTAGAGACCAAAAATAAAGCTCATAAATTGATAATGAATTTCGCTTGTTTATTTGTTTACATAGATTTAATAGTTTCGGAGATATGAAAGTTTACAAATGGTGTCCAAACTTTTATAAGACGAAAAATGCAGTTTAAATGTTAAATATTTCAGAAATTGTGACCCCTACGTCTCGCATGCTAAGAATTGAAATTAAAGACAATTAATTGCGCTTTAAAATTATTTTTTACTCGTTCCTGTAGCATAAAAAATAAAAAAGTTATGATGGAAAAGTGTGCGTATTTATATTTTTTATATAAAAAGGTCGCCATTTTGTTACTCCAATTAGCCAGTAATTTAAAAACATGATCTCAAATACAGTTTCTCGTTAAGATGTAGCATTACCTAGATACCATTTTTTTTCTCATTTAAAGCACTTGCTTTAGAAAAAAATGCATTTTGAACTTTAAAGGTAATTTCGAAACACTTGGACACCAAATATAAACTTAAATATCTCCGAAATTGTTAATCCTACATCAATAAAAAAAAATATAATTAATTCTCAGTTTGTACTTTCTGTAATTGATCTTTAACATTTTTTCGATAAAGTAATACTTTTCGAGGTACTTGACGAAAGCTGTTTGGAAATACCTTTTTTTTAAAGCTAAAATCGCAATTTTGAAGAAGTCGTTATAACTTAAAAACTATCAATTTATGTGAAAAATTGCATAGAACCTTTTATTCTTATAATTTGATTCTATTTTACCTCCAATAAATTTTTCTTAAGTGCCACCCCCTCTCGGGGGGTGACACTTAAGAAAAATTACATTACATTGTTACATCCACCCCTACAAATCTAGAAACTTTTCTGTGAAGCATTTACTATTATACTGCCAAATATGAACGAAATCCGTTCAATATGGCATTATTCCGAAGTTAAAACCTCTAGTTACTGTACTAAAGATTTAGCTGCAACAATTTAACTGTATTTATTTTGTATATTTGCTCTATTATGATAGATATGCTCTATTATGATAAGCAATAGAGCTATTATGATAGAGCACTTTTTTACTTGAAACCAAAACAATTCAGTATTATAATTTATTTATTCAACTTAAATTATTATAAATTTACAATAGATTATATATGCTAATAATTCAATTTCCTTCAAATAAATCTGATTAAATACATCAAGTAACATATAAAACAAAGCGACGCCACTGTGCATTCGGAAACACCAACGAGCCTTCGGCATCTTAGATCAGACGCTCGTGATGTCACACCGGAACTCTATCAGCGAACAGACTTTATATCACAAGAGTTAGAAATCTTATTTGAAAAAAGGCGTGTTTCCGTTTATTTCTTATCTTAATCATACCAGACCATACTTTACATAAGAGTAATGATGTTTTATCTATTAAGTAATACATAACATTTATTATTTAATACAGTGTAGAAAAATAAAGTATGCCCCGGTCTCCCCTCATATTAGCTCGGTCGGCAGCTTTGAATTTTTTTATGAGCCGCATAAGAATGGAGTGAACTATAACAAAATTTATTTCGCGTCTACATGTGGCAGTTCTTATTTATATACACGGGGTGTTTCCATATAAATAATAAATAACAAATTAATTGAACATATTTGACTTGAACAAACCTTTACAAAATTAACGTAAAAATCTTCTTGAATCATATTTTCGACGTCAGTAGGCATAAAATATACATAGAGAGAAGCTTTTCATATAATCTTCACATTTTTTACTTAACATTTTAATTTATAATGAAACACTCAATAGAATAAAGGAAATGTGAGAAACTGACCAGAAAAACTTAGATGGTGCAAACATTGATGATGCTCATGACTGTTCTGTCCCATATTAAAACTAGAGTGATAAGGAGTAGATTAGTGCAAGGATAATACGCATTTTTGAGTCTTAATGGATAAAACTCCATCTTCAAGCTATATATCACCAACGATGAAATAGATTTCACAAACACCAAGCCACATGAACACAACACATGAACTTTATAATCGCCACGCATTTCGCTAACCATATTGACATCATCTGGACAGTACAGTAAGCATTCGAGTGTAATTTGGGAAGTATTTGATGTTTCAGAACATACCATCAACGCAGTAAACAAAACATACATGAGCTTAAATAAAACTTACCTCCTAATTAACTGACGCAGCATACTCAGTAAGGGCAATAAACTACTGCTATATAAAACAATTGTAAGGTCCGTAATGGTGTGAGGCTGCGCCACATAGAGATTCATACACGAGATCCAATACGCTAGATTTCAAACCAGACAATATAAACTATAAACAGCCAGTTTTACAATCGTTGACTATCTTTTTGGTTGACTAACCAGAACCTGAAAGTTATTTTATTAGTAAACACAACTTTGCCAAACATTCTTACCTTTATAGTAATAAATCATTGGTCAAATCCTAACTGTCAATTAACCAACAATTGTAAAACTGGCTGTTGATGACACAAATTTTTATAATAAAGTATTGGTCAAATCCCAACCATTAGTTAACCAACGATTGTGAAACTGACTGTAAGACTTTTTTCTTTCTAAGTAACTATACAACTCGCAAAATGACACAAAAATTCATTCACGATAACTGTATAACAAAATTTGACCTATCATGAAATGTAACAGACATAAAACTACATCACGAACAAGAAAATAAATTACTACAGCAGTACTAAGAATGATAGATTAGATTAGATTGTGAATGGACCGTTTAGGTATGAAGCACCTTTCTTCTCCTCGGACTAAAAAGATCTTTTAAAAATACTCTCTAAATACTTTTATACATATAGCCATCGTACAACGACCCTGCAGGATCACCAAATGCGAACTTCCAGCAGCCAGTAGTTACTGTCCACCGCTGCAGGAGTAAATTTTATGTGTACCTATCTAATACCCGGGTTCTAAATAATCCTAGGTGGATCACATTTTTCCACTTCGGTAAGTATGAAAACTATCTCTCCCAAGTGTTATAGCCTTTCGCAGACCAGGAACTTGCATAAGCAAAATATATGTTCCGCAATCTCAGTTGTTTCCACGCAAAAGCGACATATTTCATCCTCAGCTTTACCATTTTCTTGAAATAGCATCTAAATGGGAAATGCTAACTGAAAAGGCTTGTTATTATCAATAATTGGTGCAATAACTACGTCACGGTCAGTTGCTCTGGAAATCTACCCCCCTCCATCTATATGGAGAGAGAGGCCAGGTAGGCGACAAACAGAAGCATACAAAGTATGGTACCGTGAGAATGTGTTTAAAGGAATCGACGTTTCAAACTTGAAGTGCTGACTCCTGACGATATTTTTAGGCAAAAAGTCTAACCTTTAAGTCCACAAATAAGTGTCCTAAAATCACCCCCTCAGGTGTTACGACCTCCTAAATGGGAGATAGTTTTTTCACAGCTCTTACTATTTTAGCAGCGTCTTCATTTTAACATAAATATTGACTTCTATGTAAATATAGATTGGCCGTCACATTGGAACTGCTATTTTGAATTTTACAAATTTTGGAATTTTCTGAAAGTAGGAAAAGTATACTTTACCTCCACGCCAAATTTCAAGTTCCTAGCTCGTCGGGACATTCACCGAAGGTAATATAACGGCTACATCTGCTTGTTCGGGCGTTTCTAGACATTTCAAGAACTTGAAATTAGAGTAGAGGGACTAGCCTCAAACCCTCAAAAAAATTAATCAAATACAGAAATTCAAAATGGACACTCCAATATGAAAAGTCAGCTTTTTTCCGAACTTCCAACTTGGATAATTTATCGATGACCATTATTTGAGTACATTGGTTTGTTTAATAAAAATTGTTAAAATTTAGCTACTTTAACGAGCCCGTATTTTACTAGTTAATTGAGAACGTTGTATAGCATATAGTCGAGTCAATGAAGCCAAAAAATCGTCAAAACCTCTTGACTCTCAGCAACAGCTCGAATATTGATCATATTTTTTAAATGTGTGTTTTTTAATATTATTCAAAATCAGAAACATTCCAAGTGGCGCAAATAAATGTTTATATCGTTTAAAAATAATAACAATATTTACAAAAAAATATATTTAAAAATTTTTTTTTCACCGTATTTATTATAAAACATTCAGTTATTTTTATTGAAAATTTAAGTTCAAAAATGTTTTTCACAGTCGGGCTTGATAATTATTTATATTGTTTAAACAATAATCACATCTTTTTCAGGAAAAATCTATTTTTTTTATGTTTTTTCCAGATATTCATGAAAAAGTTAATTTAGACCCACGCACAAGGTTCGCCTTAGTGGGTTAGCAGGTCCGTTTATTTAATATTTTAATTATTTAATTCTTCTATAGGTGTGTAAGTTCTAATTGTGTTTTTGTAAATTTTAAATTTTGTAATAATTTGTAATTTGCTACTTGTAATTTGTAATTTTGTAAATAAACATTATTATTATTATTATTAGTCCAGTGTTTGAAGGTTTTTCGATCAGAATTTTTTCGGATAAAATCGATTGACGTGAAATTTTGACTGTAATTAGGGAATGGCTCAAGGAACAAAAGTTATATAGCGCCGATGTGTGTTTTTACTCTGGGGGTGGATGCCACCCCTTCTCGGGTGTGGAAATTATTATTTTCAAAGTAGCTGCAGAAATCGATAGAGGAATGAATTCTAAACAATATATGTTCTATGAAATTTTTTCGATGAGTCAATACTTTTTGAGTTATTCTTGATTGAAAATGTTGATTTTTCGTCACTAATAACTCGAAAACTTTATTATAAGCAAAAATGAAGCCTATAAAATAACAAATCGATTGGTTTTTCTTCTATTTCTGTAGATGCAATACGAACCGAGTTATAGCTCGACGAACGTGACTTTTTGTTCTCCGAAAACTGAATTCGATCCTTTCAATGTTAAATAACGGAAAAACGGAAAATTTTTGGAGGAAAACATATAAGACATTTTTAAAAGTACATCTACAATTTACTTTATTTAAGTACTAACAATATATGTTTGACCAGTTTAGGATGCCTATATTTGAAAAAAGTTTTATTCGAATTTGAAATGATTTTTGAAATTTCTTAAAAAAATTTCTGATGCTAGAGTGCAAATTTTAGAAGCCGGTAAGTACTGCATAATATTACTGTACGAAGGTGCTAAAGAGATACAGTTGAAAAAATTGAGGCGTGTCGAAGACTTATCAGCGTTTCTCGAGCAGATGCGCTATGATTGGTTTTTCAAGGATTAATTTTTAGGCTATTCAATCGTTCCAAAAATCATTTTACAGGGAACCTTAAGGGCTATAAGACAGAGATTTTTGAGTTTAAATGGCTCGGGGAAGATGGTCCTCGCACTCAACGGTGATATCTCAATTAATTTTCATCCTAGGGAAATAAAGAAAAAAGAAATTTTCAGTAAAAAAAAAAACCTAAATTTTTGTACTTTATCATTTTTTACGTATATTCTTTAGCTTTGAATTATTGAGAAAAAACGAAAATTTTTTAAGAAATTTCAAAAATCATTTCAAATTTGAATCAAACTTTTTTCAAATATAGGCATCCTAAACCAGTTGAACTTCTTGAACATATTGTTAGTACTTAAACAAAGTAAATTGTAAATGGATTACGTTCAATTTTAATTCTTGCGGTGAAGCCATTGGTTTCATTGCTAATTTCTTCTCCGAAAAAAAGAGACAACCATTTTATTTTCATCATAACTCCGTTAGTTTTTATGCTAACGACTTTTACCAAAGTTCATTTTAAAGGTCTTTTCAAGTACTTTTAAAAATGTTTTATATGTTTCCCTCCAAAAATTTTCCGTTTTTCCATTATTTAACGTTGAAAGGATCGAATACAGTTTTCGGCGAACAAAAAGTCACCTTCAACGAGCCACAACTCGGTTCATATTGCATCTACAGAAATTGAGAAAAAAATCAATGAATTTGTTATTTTATAGGCTTTGTTTATGCTTATAATAAATATTTTGGTAAAACTTAAAGTTTTCCTGTTATTAGTGAAAAATCGTTCTAAAACATGCACTTTTTAGATGAAAAATCAACATTTTCAATCGTGAATAACTCAAAAAATATGGAATGATTGAAAAAACCTTATAGAACATTTTTTTCTTAGAATCCAATCCTCTATCGATGTCTGCGGTTATTTTGAATGTAAAAATTTCCACCCCCGAGAAGAGGTGGCATCCATCCCCAGGGTATTTGCGCCACTTGGGATATTTCTGATTTTGAATAGGTAGTATTAAAAAACACACATTTAAAAAAAAATGATCAAAATCGGAGCTGTTGCTGTAAATTAAGAAGTGAAAACCTTCATTGACTCGACTAATAGCATAACACGTGTGAGCTTAAATGTAATGGAAATGAAATTTCAATAATTGTCAGTTGTCTTCTTCAATTTATACACACCGCATCTAAATATTTTAGGTATAGAACAAACCAAAGGGAGGTACAGGGTAATCTGACGAATAAAATTTGGTTAATCATCCCTACAATACATAAATGTATGTATATGTAGTACTGGCAAGTGGGAATTTAGGCATTCTATAAATTCCCTTGGTAGTTTGCAAAATTACCAAATCAGACATTTCACAAATTCTCCAGTGCATTAGACCATCACTAAATTACTAACGTAATCCGAATACTTTGTAAAATGGCAAATAATTTAAGTAATAGAAAAACTAAACGATTTATACAAATTTTATGTCCCTGGGTTCGGGGAGATAAAATAAATTTAGATTAAATAACTAAATTAAATTATATAATGAAAGGTCGCTAGAGAGGGATTTTAATTAATCTGTTTCTAGCTAAACTTTAAACGAACCACATGCTTTTTTTTTAAATAAACGAATCTCTCAATTACGCAGATACCCTCAATTAGAGAACATGTCTTAATAGTTTATCAAAAAATGTAATTTCGAATTCATTATTCCCTCGTTAATATTCCAACTTGTCACAGGCTATTTGAGAGATTAACAGAATTAAACCATATATTTCTACAAATACGCAGGTAAAGTTAAGAAACAAATGTTCAAAATTTGTTACATTTCTAAATTGTTTATTTTCTAGAGTGATTATACCTTACAAAACCTCTATGATTAAATCTGCACAGTTTGTAAGCTAAATGAGTTAAATTAGTTGCGTTTTCAACTTTCGGGTTTGGGCGTGGGGGAAACTGTACTTATTTTAAGTTTAATGTTTTATTGCGACTTTAAAATAATTACATTTGAAATTAAAATTAGTTTAAAAGAAATCCATTTCTAGTGTAACAAGAATATAAGTTATCAAAAGAATGCGAAGGTAGAAAATTAATATTTTCATACATATTTTCTTTTTTTATTTTTCATAGATTATCTTTCTGCCGTTTGCGAAATCCTATAAATATATTTTTTACTTCAAGTTCAAATAATTCACATTCAAATTTATTTTGTACGATATACCGGGTGCCACAGACTAGTGGCTCCCTCCTATATTTCCTTTATTTTTTAACTTATCCATTTGAAATTTGGGGTGCGTACGCTACCTGTAAAAATGGATTTTTGGACATAAAAACGGTATAAGACCATTTCCGGTTTGCCCGGAAATGACCGCAACTTTCGATTTTTAAATGGAACACCCTATATATTTTTACATATTTGGATTCAAGACAACATTCCGAGTATACCATGAGATTTTCGCGAATTTTTGAGTCGATGTTCAGTTTTTTTAAGCATTTTAAGTCATTCGTCTAGAGTGCTTTGGAATATCAAAATTTGTTCCATGGCAGGTAAAGTCCAGGGGAAAAATGTTTAATTTCATTAATAACTATTTACGAAGCCTCCAAAATTGAACAACACTTTATATAATAATTCTTGTACATTACACTGTCTGGCGATTATCGATGTTGAAAAATCGATGTTTTGCCCTTTATCATAGATGAACATCGAATATCGATGAATATCGCTCATCCCTACGTTCCAGCCTTCCCTTCCACTTCGTTGGGTACACTCCACCTCGTTGCCAGACAACCAAGCAATCCGGCCTCTTCATGTATTGCGCGGGCCCCTCGTCATTCCGGAGCACGCATATACATTAGGGAGGTCCTTATTTATACTTGAGGAAAAAAATATTTTCGAATTTAGTTTGGGCCACCCCCCACAACGGTTTCAATTGCTAAAAAAATAATGTGGGTGAAATCTGAGCGAAATCGGATACGGGGAAAACGTGCCACCCACCACCTCTAGATTTAATATTTCTTGAAATTCCCCACATTGTTATATTTGGTTTTTCTAAGTAAACAATAGGTATAACTGACACCCTGGAGATAATTTATAATAGTTTAGGAAGAGGAAAGCGAATTATTTGATAAAACTGCTTAGGGTTTTTTGTTATTATTATTTCAATGTTATATGAGTTTAATGTATTTATTTCATCTTAGAGCAAATCGTCCAAATGACGACATCTTCAAGCAGCAGTGAAAGTCCTCGTGCTTCGAGTTCAACACAAGAAACTCAAGATGATGCTTCAAAATATATGACGCAATTGGAACTTGAACCTGGGCCATCGCAACCCAAGAAGAAGAGAACACGCCGTGAAATAATCAGCCCAAAATTGGTTGCAGTGTTCGATAAATGTAGAATTAGTAATGGAGATGCGGTTCATATTTTATTCGCGGCTGCGGAGGCCTTTGGGCAAGATGTGCAAAATTTAGTAATAAACAAATCCTCTATTCGGCACTGTAGAGAAAAACTGCGTAAAAAGCGGGCTGGCATTCTTAAAACTCAATTCAAACAATCTGAATTACAAGCGGTTGTGGTCCATTGGGATGAAAAAATGCTTCCCGCAATGATGGGTAAGGAGACTGTTGATAGACTTCCTGTTATTGTTACGAGTGGAGATTCTGAGCAAATACTCGGAGTACCTGCACTACAAGCTGGAACCGGAAAGGAGCAGGCATCCGCTGTTTATGAGGTGCTTGATGATTGGGGCCTTTTAAAAACTGTTAAGGCGCTATGCTTCGACACAATTGCGTCAAATACAGGACGATTAAAAGGAACCTGCATTTTATTGGAGCAGCTTATGGATAGGGAACTCTTGTACCTCCCTTGTAGACACCATATCTACGAGCTAGTTCTCAGAGGAGTCTTCGAAGAAAAATGGGTTCGACTGTCCAAATCTTTAAACGCTTTCAACAGTATTGGGCTATGATTAACAAACATTATTTAAGTCCGGATTTAAAGACGGATATGTTCTTTCATTTTTAGATGATACAAAGGAGGTAGTCACGTTTGTGACATCTGCTCTGGAAAATCCGCAAAAGCAGCCTCGAGAAGATTATAGAGAATTTCTGGAGTTGTCCTTAATATTCTTGGGTGAAATTCCTCCTCGTGGAATATCTTTTCGGATTCCTGGGGCCATTCACCACTCGAGATGGATGGCAAATGCTATTTATTGCTTAAAGATTTTCTTGTTCCGCGATGAAGAGAGAAGAGGTCTTTCAGATGTATTTTTGTCGTGAAAGTTTATATTGAAGCCTGGTTTTGCGCGCCACTTGCCACCGAAGCGCCTTATCAGAACCTCCGCTTTTTAAATAAGCTTTATGACTATAAGGCCGTCGATCCCGAGATATCCAGTGTTGCGTTGAAAAAATTTCATAATCATTTATGGTACCTAAGTCCAGAAGCAGTTGCCTTCGCATTCTTCGAATTACAATTGTCAGAGGAATCCAAAGTGAAAATGGTTGAGGCCCTAGGTGAGAAAGAGGATCTGGAAGAAGAAACATTGGATGTGGAAGAAGAATCATCGGATGTGGAAGAAAAGCCATTAGATATAGAAGAAGGATCATCATATGGTAAAAGTATCAAGCGAATAGAGGTAGGGGAAAATGAAATTCCGAAGTTTGTGGAGAACACATTTATTGAAAATTTTGTTACTATCGAAACCCGAAAGTTTTTCAAACGATTTCATATAAATGATGACTTTCTTGAAACTTGGTCTAAAAACGATAGTTTTAACAAAGGATATTGTTAAAAAAATCAAAGTTGTTAATGATACAGCAGAGCGGGGTGTTAAGTTATTGACAGATTACAATAATGTAATAACAAAAGATGAGGAACAAAAACAATTCGTCTTGCAAGTTGTAAAAGATTACAGAACACGATATCCCGATTTTAAAAAGGAGACCTTATCCCAAAAATTATAATCAAATTTATGACTTTTCATAAATAAAATGTATATTATTTATTTTCAGTCACTACTAACTCGATTGTCAGTAGCAAGTTTTGAAAAAATATATATCGAAATTTATTAGAATTTATTTGAATCTCCCAGAAACGAGGGTTGGGTGGCACGTTTTCTCGTTATCCGATTGAGTTCAGATTTTGCATAGAACATTTTTTTAAGTATTGAAACCAATCTAGGGGGTGGCCCGCAAAAAAACATAAAATAAGGACCGCCCTAATATACATACCAGGAGTCTGAGCTGGCCGGACCTAGGATGCTGCGTTGGCACCATACGGAGTATAAAATCTCTGTATGACGACAACGCAACATTCTCGGTCCCAGCAGCTGCTATCTATTCTTTACGTATACACGCATTCTATATCTTCTGCTGGAGATGCTACATGGCTTCGGATACACTTCATGTCGTTGGCATAGGGAAGGAAGTCATCCAGCATTTCTATATCCTCCGCGCGCCGCTGCGCCAGCACGCCGAACGTATATGCGACTCCATTCGGTTTCACGGCCAATGGAAAACGGCAGTTCACATTTTTCTATCGTTTTATCCCCACTCTTTAAATGAAAGGAAATGTTAGCCTCGCTGCTTTGATAATATTAGCCTCCAGTTTGATAAACCTTTGATTGATATTATTGGAACTTGAGCCAATGAAAAATGGCAGTTCTCAATTAATTCATGTTAACTTTTAACGAGAATTAATCGATAACTACCTCGACGCGGTATAAAAATTACATTTTTTTCTACAGACGGAAAGTCGTTTGCCAGCCGGCCGTATCGTTTTTCGAACTTTTGTCGTAAGAAAAAGTTTCTTAGAATTTCATAATCATAGAGTTTCCCTGCGACAAAGCTCGCTATTTTGATAGGGGTTATTGGTAACGGGCTGCCGTATTACGATGTTATGAGTGAAAGTAGTGCTTTTCCTAAAAATTTACTGAGTGATATTTCTTGTAAATATAAGAAACGCTGCAAAAATAATCAGTGTAGCTGTAGAAAACTGAATATATAATGTTCTATTCTATGTAGGGATTGCATTACCGGTTAACCGGTTATTAGGACAAAAAACACATGATGATAATTACCGGTTATTTTAATTTTTCACCGGTTATTTCGGTAAATTCTGAACTTACGATATGTCGCGTATTCAACGTTTCTGTTTATGTCACTGACTAGTATTCACTAAATACAGAGTGACTGTCCCAACACCGAGCACTTTTAACAATAAATAAATAATATTATAAAAAGTAAACTCCAAACACCAAGCCCTAAGAAATACAAGAGAGACATTGACAATATCTTACGACAGAAAATTGAATATGTCACTGCCAAATATCCGTGGAATACATTTAGAAGTATGTTATTACCAATTCTTATTAACTTATCGACCCACCAATATCGATTGAGGAAGGGCATCTTCAGCTGGTGGTATTCTATGCACAAATATCAGACGATTAACAGATATAGCTTTGAAAAAATAACCCTTTTAACAGGCTATTTTTAAAAAATATTGTATTTTTAGGTTAGGTATTCAGTAAATGCCCTATTTGAGTTTATGTTTATAATTTTTGTTATTTAAGTGGATATTTTTGTTATTTACAGAATAATTATTTATTTAAATTTATTTAATTTATATTTTTTCCTCTTGGTAAATTAACTCCTATATAAAAAGTCTATTTGACAGTCACATTTTTGTCACTTTGACAGCGATAAAAAAGGTGCATCGTTTTTTATCACCGATAAAAATGCCTGTTTCTCAAAAGCAGAGTACACCTAGTAGTCGCACGTCACTTTGAAATCTGTACTGTCAGCTATAATTTTGAAGTATTGTGGAAACTATATTGTACGATATGAGTCGTTTTGGGAAAATTATAATTATTTTTAATAAATTATTGTTGTTGTTCGTTCACATTCATATTCTGTCGTTAATTTATCTTGCCAAAAAACACTCGAGCTTTCCTTTTATGGCTAAATTTCTTTTTAACTTAAAATTTTGCCAATCAGTAATTTTGCTCGAAAAACTGACATTTGACAAAATCGCTCGACCTCCGGTCTCGCGATTTTTTCAGGTAAGGTTTTCTTATAAAATCACTGATTGGCAAAATTATTTCGTTACAAAGAGAAATTTATCCGATAAAAAAAAGCTCTTATGATTTTACTGCTGATAAAAAACCTTTTGTTTGTTCATTATATCAAATATACGTATATAAAAATATTTTTTGTTAAATTTAGATAATTTTGTATGGAAAGAGACAATTGCAATTTTCGCCACCCTAATCATCCATTCTAAAAATTACCGGTAAATACCGGTTAACCGGTTATTTACATTTTTATTTACCGATTTACCGGTTATTAAAACTTCCGGTAAATTGCAATCCCTAATTCTATGTGCCTATTTTAATAATTGTGCAAATGCTTCTTCTACCTTTGATGAATCGGTTATCGATGAGGAATGCGGTGAAGTTATATTTTATGATGATAATGAAACTAACATAGTATGTTTTGTTTCGATGAAAATTAGGTGAAAAAAAAGGAGGGTCAAAGAAAATTCATTTTTGAAAATTGTTAAAATACACTTTTTTGAAAATAAAAAAAACTCATTTTTAAAAAAAATGAACTCTAACTCCTAAATGTACATAAAATAACGTATAATGAAAAAAAAAAAACACGTACAATGTCTCTTTGAAAATTGACGAAAAATTAAAAATTTTATTTCTTCCTCCTTCTTTGACTGTTCTATTTGACATACGTTGTCCGGGATTGGTGCATTATATTTGACCATAAATTAGATTTATTTTTGCTTACTTAATTTTGATTTTTTCGGCTATTCTTGGTGTTTTCTATTTTTATCCAAGATGGCGGATTGACCAATACATATCGGACAATATCTTTTAAGAAATTTATTTCAAATAAGCCAATATTTTTAAAATTCCCATCCTATTACTAGTACAAGATATATTAAGCAGATAATTTGAAAATCAGCGAAAGTGCGTCAAAAAGTGCATATAACTTTTGACGTACACGGAATTTTTGGGCACAAATATTTTTTTCGTAATCAGGAGGTCATAATACATAAGAATCAACAATAAAATTTCAGGTGGAATGTTGTCGCCGAAAGAAATCAATTAAACTGCACTAATAACACTTATCGATTTGTCGATATGCATCACACAATATATCTAATTTAGTTGTGCAAGTAATAAAAAAATATAATAATGGCCAACAATTGCACGCTGTCATTCCTGATGTTAATAAATCAGGGAGTGAGGCATGAAAATATCACATTACGATTTATTATTAATGACTTCCTGCATACAATGTTCTCCTTTAGGAGACTCCGTAAATTCACTAGATAGAAAAAGAGGCAGCAAAAGCTTGAAGAAGCGTGCTTTTCTAAAATATATTACCATTCCTGCTCTGAATTTAAAGCTTCCCTGACCTTAAAACCTATTTCTATTATACCTTTAATAAAAAGTATCATAAATATAAAGGATATTGTACTCCTAGGCACTACAAATTATTTTCTTATTGATGGTGGTATGGATGTGTTATGATGTTTAATTAATTGTGGAAAATATACCGCAGATATTTATCACTTTACCTCGCAAAATAATTAAATATTTCCTTTGCGGCTATTTATTGTAGCGTTTGGATTAATAGCAGATGGGAAGAAAGAATTTTGATAAATTACTTTTACTTTAATTGAGATTGGAGATTTCCTTTATACTAGAGAAAATGAAAAATATATAACAGAACAGTACACCTCAGTTTACAAAAAAAAAACAACTTGATCAATTGCTTAATTAATTTCATAGCATAAAATCGACAAAAACAATAATATGCCTACACGGTGTTTGCAAAATAGGGGGATACATTTCGAGTGATGAATTTACTTGGAAAAATATGAAAAAAGTTTGTACAAACCTATGCTCACAAATGATTCCTAAGGGTGCTAAGCAGCGGCGGCTGGTGAAATTTCAATATTTTTTTTCTCGTCTGTGGCGCATGGGACCCATACGAAATTTGGGAAATAACATCTAGAGAAGCACTTCTCTAATGACCTCTAAAAAATTTTGAAAAAGCAGTTTGCGAAAAAAATTTTGAAAATTCGCTAGCCTCCCCTGGGTCTAGTCTAGTCTGTTTACTTTTATTTTTTTTTGTCATATGCATTTGACTTTTCATAAAAATGCATCGACAGATTTTGGAGTTTGTGAAAATATTTTCATTACTAACTGAAATACAATGAACTGAAATTTTGTAATTTTCAATTTAACAAATTACAATATTTCAATTCGTTGTATCTCAGTTAGTAATGAAAATATTTTCACAAACTCCAAAATCTGTCGATGCATTTTTATGAAAAGTCAAATGCATATGACAAAAAAAAATAAAAGTAAACAGGGGTCCCTAGACCCAGGGGAGGCTAGCGAATTTTCAAAAATTTTTTCGCAAACTGCTTTTTCAAAATTTTTTAGGGGTCATTAGAGAAGTGCTTCTCTAGATGTTATTTCCCAAGTTTCGTATGGGTCCCATGCGCCACAGACGAGAAAAAAAATATTGAAATTTCACCAGCCGCCACTGGTGCTAAGTTACTTCGAAGTAGCCCCCTCAAATTGATTTACATTCTCATTAACCCTCTGAAATAAGAGACGAGACATTGCCAGCAATCGAATTTTAATCATAGTCATGCGAAACGAGAGGAAGGGCCATTCCGAGCCTTTAAATGACAAATGTCAGTTTCACTGTCCGTACCATGTTTTTTTTTAATAATTCGTATCTAAGCACTCATTATAATAATAATAGCTTTTAATTTCAAATGGGGGTACATCCGATTACAGAAATATTATAGAAAACAAATTATTTAAATTATTTAAAAAAGTATTTATCCTAGAAAAATTTTTTTTAATATAGTTTACAAACATACATTTTTCTATTTAGAATTAGCTATAAAATGATTAAATATGCTGCCATGCCAGATATTTTTGATCCATGCATTATACTAGTTCGCATCTGTTTGCTGTATAACACATCTGACGGCAACACGCAATCTGTCGTGATTATCTGTTGGGCGCAGTTTTCAAAATACAAGTATACACAAGCGGTTTCGTAGACGACGTAGATTTATTAAAGCAAAAACTTGTAGATGCTGTTCCAACCATAAATGAATATGTGATCTTGTAGAAGAACTTATTATTCTGCTTCTGAGTGACGCAACACCAATTTATTTATCAAGGGCGTCAGTCGTGTTCTCCACTTGTTCTTCCACTCCCAGGTGGGTTCGAGGTAAGATACAACTCGATAGAACAAGTAATAGGCCAAGGCTGTACTACCTTAGATTATTAACGACGCTCTCTCTTTCGGTAATAATTGATTTTTCTCTATGACGGGATTTTACTTATTTACCTAATAATAATGAATTTTATGCCTAAAGATTTCTGATTTGTTTTCATAAAAAAATCCCTGTCAAGCTTCTGTAAGGTAACCGGAGTACTGAAGTCCAAACTTGTGGAGTCGTGGGACGTCCAGTTAACTCAATCTCCGGTCTTCCGAACAAAAACCCTCAAAGTATAAGACTTACAACAAGTCATATTATCAATAAAATGCAAGAAGTTCAAAGAATAACATGAATTTGCTAGGTTTAAAATAAGTACAATGAAATTGTGCAATATCCTATCCAGTAAATTATATAATTTGAATTGAATCGCCTCTCCATTTAAAGCAAAGTAAATTTTACAATACAAATGAGAACGTGCGCTAACAATCGATTTGATAGAAAAGATTCATGCAACTTCCCAGAATTTAATGCAAGCATTTAGGTTTTCTTGTGGCTGACTTAAAATAATATAGACATATTTTATTAGAAAAATGTTGGTTCGCTTGTGATTAGCTTTAAGATTCTCATTTGTGATTATATCATTCACAAGAACGGAGTTCAAAAATGCATTCAACTAATACATGAGTTAGATAACTTTCTGTCTGTCTCGCGACGTACTGGTCCACATGCAGGTTCAATAACACACACCTACAAATTTTAACTTTTGTTTTGTGTCGTTAACCAAAACCACTTATTTGCATTGTTTGGGTCCAAGCTACGTATAACATAGTCATAAAAAAAATTTGTTGGCTCTAAAAATTGTAATAACTGACGTAACTCACATATTATGGTATAATTTTAATAAAAAAAGCAATTAATTACATCATGCGAAAAAATATTTGCCATTTTGATATATATTTCAAATACATGTTATATACTATATATTTAATTAGAATATAAGCCCTTTAATCAGAAAATTAATTATTCTTCTTGCGCTTCTTAGCACGTCTCTTATAAGTTACTTCTGGAGCATCTCTTATACATGTCCAACAGTAGTTTGCCAACATCGCAGAAGTCCATTTGCCCTGATA
Source organism: Rutpela maculata (assembly GCA_936432065.2). Taxonomy (NCBI): domain Eukaryota; kingdom Metazoa; phylum Arthropoda; class Insecta; order Coleoptera; family Cerambycidae; genus Rutpela; species Rutpela maculata. Next base: position 34,478,346 of record OW386285.2, on the reverse strand, counting down.
TCTTTTTTCCATATTTTGAATATCCTGGTGGAATCTCTCTCCATGCTCATCACTTACTGCATCGCAGTTTTCTGGGAAGTAATCTAGGTGTGAATGTAGAAAGTGGACTTTTAATGACATATTGCATCCTAATTTCTGGTAGCAAGAAAGAAGATTCCCAACAAGGTCTCTATAGTTTTCTGCTCTTTTGTTACCGAGAAAGTGTGTTGCTACCATTTTAAAGGAATTCCAAGCAGCTTTTTCATTACCTTCTAGAATGTTGTCAAATTCAGCATCTTTGAAAAGGTTCTTGATTTGAGCACCCAGACAAATTCTGGGAAATTTTTGTTTTAAATAACTGAAAGCACGTCCTTCTTTCTCCATAGCTTTTACCAAGTTTTTAGTAAGCCCCAGTTTTATGTGGAGTGGTGGCAGTATTACCTTTTGTGAATCAACTAACGGAATGTTAGCAACATTTTTTTCCTCCTGGTTCAAAACTCAGTCTTGGCGGCCAAATTTTTCTTTTGTAATGTTCTAATCGCGCTCGACTGTTCCAAACAGCAATATTTGATATACCCTTGCTGCATACCCAGTAAGATAGCTATCACTTTTAAGTCTGCAAAAATCTGCCACTTATACTTGTTATATTCTATAGTTTGTAGCAATACGTTCATGTTACTATAATTTTCCTTCATGTGGACAGCTTGGGCGATTGGAATTGATGGCAATTTATTTCCATTGTGGAGTAACACAGCTTTTAGACTAAGTTTCGAGGCGTCAGTAAAAAGTATCTAGTCACTAGGATCATGGGGAATGTGTAAAGCACTCATTAAACCGTCAATGTCCTTGCAGGCAACCAAGTCATTTTCCATTTTGAAAAAAGGTATATGATCTTTTTGACGACTTCAATACATGGAAACTAACATTTTCTTGTAGTAAATTCCATTGTTGTAATCGAGATGCCAAAAGCTCCGCTTTTGCCTTGGACAGATCAAGGTCTCTTATAAGATCACTTAATTCGCGTGGATTAATTTTGTGTGGTTCACCACCAGACACTTCGGCAGAGAAATCCGGATCTTGTGATGTTGATGGCTGGACTAAGTCGTCATCTACATTATCATTCGATTCTTCGTCAGAATCAAGGCTGTATTCTTGAGGTGGATTATGAATAGGTAGTTCATCACTATGGAGAACCGGGCGAATGGCAGATGGTAAATTGGGGTATTGTATTACCATCCTTTTTTTCTTGCATACCCTGTCTAATATGAGGTATCACGCAAAAATAACAATCGATAACATGATCTGTAGGTTCTCACCAGATCATAGGCACAGCAAAAGCCATTGAACGTCCTCTTCCACTTAGCCAACTGCAAAGATTGTTCGCACAATTGCTGCAACATATATGAGGTGCCCATTTTTTGTCTTCATCTCCAATTGTACAATCAAAATACAACTGGTACACCTTCTTAATTTTGGGAGTCAAATTACGTTTTTGATGTGCAAAAGTCACTTCACCACAAATATAACAAAAGTTGTTAGGTGTATTTACACATTCTCGTGGCATATTTCCAAAATAGCACTATGTACTTTCGAAAATGAACGCTTATCATGCACACGGTACAAATACGACTACCTAAGAATGAATATTAGTTTTAGTGACAAATAAAGAGTGACAAATAAAGAGTGACAAATAAAGGTAGTTAGTATGTCTATTTTTCGTAGAATTCTAATTCTACCTGTTATTTGTGATAGGACCGCCCATAAACTGGGGTTTTTAAGGGGTCTACACACGATCCAGTGGCAGGGAGCCAGCCTTGTCGGCATGCTTTGAACTCATTCGTAAAAGTGAACTGGTCCGCTGGAATTCCAATTGTCTTCAAAGCGTACCGACAATGTCGGGTCCCAGCAGCTGGATCGTTTGTAGACCCCTATACCTGCGTATTACCTGAATTGGGAAAACCAGAGCCAACTTGAACTTTTGCTTTTTATATTGTTATTTAGCAAGACGAAGTTACTAAGAATTTGCTATTTTTACTTCCAATACATGTAGGCTGTTGAATAGTGTAACTTGTCTCGTTAAAATACATACGTGTGCCATATTTTAAGTCAATATCTTAAACGGTTTCAGAGTAATCGTGAGCACCAAAAAGACACAAGACGTCAGACCGACGCACTGTGGGGAAATTCCAGATTTTACCGATTTCGGATTATACACACGGGTACCAAATTTCAAGTCAATATCTTAAACGGTTCCAGAGTAATGGTGCGCATAAAAAAAAGTTAAGACAGACCGACAGACAGACAGAATTTTTTTGCTCAAACTTAAAATCTCGACGTTTCATGACATTCTAAGATATTTGAGCAATAAAATTTTTTAAAAATTATTTGTGTTACTATACTTCCACTGGATATAGAAGTAATACTATAATTCCACTAGATGTGGAAGTAATTAGCTAATTAATAGTGTATGTTTTTGTTTGTTTAGTTTTGTTTCTCTCTTTTTTACTACTAATGCTAAAATCTACTTTTGTTATTTCTTTTTTTTCCTCTTCTTTCCTGCATATATTTTTGTATTTTATTCATGTCATCTATGATTATTTATTACGTATATACGTATACGTATTTTTGTTAGCAACTTATGATTATTGATGGTTACGTGGAAGAGCATGTATACCGGGTCGATAGGCGAATAGACTTTTTTCAAATTTAGTGTAGTGATATGGGATAAGATAATATCTGAGGGTCAGATCATATGTATTTTGGCCAGCAGGATCCAAATATGCAAAAATATACAGGTTGTCCTATTTAAAAATGTCATTTTCATGTCAATTGCATCTAAACCGGAAGTCGGCCATTTTGGTTCTTTACATCATATAATTGAAAACTTCATCCCATATCACCACATCAAATTTGAAAAAAAAACATTGACCCGTTCAAGAGTTACAAGAGTGTCCCTATCGGTTGAGCCACCTGGTATGATCGTCGCCATAAAGTTTTATTTATTGCTTGCTATATTGTAATTAATGGAAATAAAGGCACATTTATTATTATTGTAATTTCAAAAACACGAAACAAAAATAATATAGTACATTCTGAAAAGTCTCTCAATTTAAAACCTAAATTATTGAAAGTAAATAAAATAATTATTATTACTGGTTTTAGTTATATTTTTGTTTCATGTTTCTGAAATCTTGCTTAATGTATTAAGGGTGTGCGATTTACCTGAGGCAGCTAATGTTTATTTGTGTTATTAGTACAGTAACAAGTTTAGTGAATAACGGTTACTCACTAGTAATTTTACATTAAGTTATCACTGCAAGTTTTGTTAATCATACCCATCAACATTATGCATAATTTAGTTTTAAATATTTTAGTGAAAAATGTAATTTGATCTCAAACAATAATAATTTTATACGTACTAGAAAATATACAATCTGTCACGCAATATAATTAGACTGATTGTTTCTAAACTTGCTTTATTATTTATTTATCTATGTTTATCACCAAACTACTAAAAAGTATACAAAGTACAAATAAAATTAAACTCATTTATAGTACGGGTAGTCGTTAAACCTAAATAATATAGAAGTTACATTAATTATTATTCTAGCATAAAAACATTAAATCGAATAAATTTATAGTACTTGATATATTTTTGTAATGGATCTAAATTATAAAATTTCAAAGTAATAATACGACTACTTACCGCTACTTAGATTTAAAAGACAATCAAATAGAAAAGAACTAAACCGAAATTTTTGCATATTTATTATAGTTTTTAATATGAATAATAACTGACATGTTGTTGTATCTTTCGAAAAAAAGGTACCTTGGTCTATTTAAAACCAAATTACACCTATAATTATTTTTCAAATGAATAGGGATGATCCTAAAAGTGTACAAGAGAACTCTAAAACTTGTGGTCCATTTTACCTAATGCAAACTCAATCGAGGGAGATATTGCATATGAATTTTTTGTTAACTTCTTCCAAGCGACGCAAGATATGTGCAAATTATATATTGGCTATTCAAAAATAAAAATCTCGGTACTGAAAACCATCTCCTTCTATCTAATGAAGCTCATTTTTATTTAGAAGGATTTAGATTTGATTAATTTATAATTCATCAGGGGCCTTACGTGGACCCTCCCCTTATTTTTCAAGGTCATCTACAATCGCGCTCTCTTCCTTTCCTTAAAATTCTGGCACCTACACATCAATCTAGCTTTGTTGTTTTTTTTTAAGTTGCTTTACTATACTGCTTATAGATATTCTAAGTCAATTTTAGATTCGAAATTAAATAAACCTAGCACTCCCTGGCTGTCTGAAGGTATCCAGAATCTGGCTCCTCTTCTATCCTTTTTAATGTATCCTCATACAAAAATTCTCTGGAGTGAACTTTCGCCTGGCAAACGATGGAAGTAGATGTCCTTGTCAGAGTATATTTCGGATCATATATGTCGAGATCGAGCCCCGTATCCAACTGAGATAAATCTGGGTATATCAAATGAGCGCTTTTCTTTCCAGTTGTGGTCTTCCAGAGTTCCATACCTGATAACTAGAGATTACTATCAGAAAATTCCACTCAAAGTCATATCTAACTGGGATAGAGTCTGTGGATTTGTCCATTATCCTATCTGACTCAGTTAAAATATCATTGGGTTGACAGATCACCTACCCATCTGAAAGATAGGTGTAATGAAGAAAATAGAACGATTCACTCGAATTGAGAACACGCAGAGAGAAGTTTGTGCGATTTCTCCTCACACGTGGCAGCATAAATATAGAAACAAATTAATAAATATAGAAACGAATTAAACTAATTGATTAAAACAACTAAAAATGAATATTATAATAGCCAAATAATTGAAGCAAAAAATTACTAGGTACGAAAAAGTATGGAATATAATCAACGAGGTTACAGGTTCAAAATACAAAAATAACTATAAAAGTAATGGTGATATTACGATAAGGTTGAATGTTTAACAGATAACAAAAATAAAGCAACATTATTCAATAACTTTTTTGTCAATGTAGGGACCAATTTGGCAAAAAATATTAAATCAAATCCCAAAGGAGCTAATTTAAATGTAAACAGGCTTCTCATTTTATATAACTCCGGTAACAGAAACAGAAATCATAATGCACATAAACAAATTAAAAAATAATACGGTACCGGGATCAGATGGATTATCGACTAAAATTCTTAAAATTATAAATTAATATATAAAAAGTCCTCTTAGCTATATAATAAATTTAGTTTTTTTTCAAAAATCAAGTTACCTGTGGCCTGGAAAACCTCAATTGTTACGCCTATTTTCAAAGCTGATGATAATAAGAAAACTACTAATTACAGACCAATATCGTTAATCAATAATACAGCTAAAATTAAATATTGTTTGAAACAAAGATTAATTGATTGTTTAGAAAAATTTAAAATTTTAGACGAACATCAGTATGGTTTTAGAAAGAATCTTAGTACAGTACACGCAACGAATGAACTTGTCAAGATAATCATAGATTGTTTCGACGGTAACAAAGACTATTTACAGATTACCTGACAAAAATAACACAAACAGTTAAAATCGATAGTGTCCAAAGTGAATCCTTAGAAATAACCACAGGCGTCCCACAGGGGACGGTAATTGGTCTGATCTTATTCCTCTTATATATAAACACTATGCCAAGAAATATCATAAATTGCCAGATAATATCTTACGCCGACGACACAGTCTTAATATTCAGAGACAATACATGGGAAAAGTATATAATAAAGCTGGAAATTGTTTGAAAATCATAAAAAATTGGTTAGATAATAACCTTCTAAGGTTAAATGTACAAAAAACTAAATTTATAACCTTTTCCATATTATCTGACGATCAACCAGAAACCAACCAAATTGTTGCCCATGAATTGTTCTGTAAAAATACTTTAAACCGTAGTTGTGAAAAAGTGACGAGGGTCACGGAAATCAAATATTTAGAGTTAATGGTTAAGATGGAATATACACGCAACGTGTCTCGCAAATAGACTTAGAAGATTAATGTATAAATTTTATCAGTTAAGAGACATACTAAATAAAAAAAATCTAGTAATTATATACAATGCCCTGGTTGAGTCAATATTAAGATATTGCATGACAGTTTGGGGTGGTTTATACAAAAATGCCTTAAAAAATCTACAGGTCATACAAAATACAATTATAAAAATTATATTTAAAAAAAATCAAAACTGCTCAACAGAACTCTTATACGCAGAAACGGGTTTATTTAATATAAGATTACTCTACACTTTTCAAACCATTCAATGGATGGTAAATGCACGTCAAATAGATATCCAAATGGATATATTATACAACACCAGACAAGTCTCCAACCAAAACATAAGAATTCCTGCAATGCATAAGTCTCACCTACCCAGCGATATATAAATTTCCTTAGCCCCAAACTATACAATATCCTACCAATTAATTTAAAAAACATTTAAAAAAAAATCTAAATTTAAGAAAACTTTACGAACTTACCTTCAGAAAAATCATTATACATTTGAAAGTATTTCAACTAATGAACAATACACCCAATAAATATTTTTCTTCTCATCCTCAATAACAAAATTACTGTTATGAATAGAATAGAATAGAATTACGTTAAGAACATATATAATTACATATTAAATATTTGTATACAGGGTGTGCCGAAACTCCAGCCTTCCCCTTTAGATGCTAATTCTCCATGCAAAAATAGTAAGGAAAGTTCCTATAAACATGTGTCCGGAAATGCTTCCTAAGGGAGCTACGGCCCTCTAAGTATGGCGCAAAAATAGGTGTTTTTACTAATTATCTCGGAAATGATTTGGGACAACTTTATGAAACTTGGTTAACTTTTTTCGATTAATAAAGGTTATTGTTTTACGCCTACTTTGAAAAATAAATAATGCTCATTTAGCAAACGAATACGCAATATTTCGTTTAGACCGCTTTTACTCGAAAACGGCTTGCCATATGGCTAATTGTAAAGAGGCCCTTTTTTATGCAGAATTAACTAGGGAATCATAATCAGGGATTAAAATACTAAAAATGTCAAATGGAAAAATTAATATGTAGAAACAAAGAACACCGACCTCTCGTTTCTCCGCCCCTGGATAAAATTAATTTTGGCTAATAATGTAAAACCATAACCTTTAATAATCTAAAAAAGTTAACCAAGTTTCATAAAGTTGTCCCAAATCATTTCCGAGATAATTAGTTAAAACACCTATTTTTGCGCCATCCTTAGAGGGCCGTAGCTCCCTTAGGAAGCATTTCCGGACACATGTTTATAGGAACTTTTCTTACTTACTTATTTTTGCATGGAGAATTAGCACCTAAAGGGGAAAGCGGGAGTTTCGGGACACCCTGTATAATAGGGGAGATGTGGGAGAGTTGGTACCGTGGGAGAGTTAGGACAGTGACTTCTTTTACCGATTGGTTGGTAGTTTGATATTGTGTGTCATAGAGAAATAAATAAATTGCCGTATTTCGCCCGTGTGTTGTGTACTTCAAATCTCAGGTAATTTTAATTGTTTTGTGTACTGAAAAGTAACTTTTTTTTGTTCATATTATCCAACTCATTGCTTTGTGGGTGCAAGTGTTGCTGGAGTGTTATTTTACATGTAACTACCGACGTTTTAGCTATTAAATGTTGGGGTCATTTCATGATTTACTTCCATCTAAAAATAAATCTGGTCACTTTTAATGACACCGAACAGTGAGGGAGAATTGGGACGTTATTTTAAGGGAGAGTTGGCCCATCCTATGTCTCTCCCATTCCATGTATACATTAATTTTCTTATATTATTTGGATCGTTTTTAGGTGTGCCGTTACGCTACAAGAAAAAAAAGAACAATCTTGTCGTTCCAAAAAATTGGTCGAATTTCCACGTAAATATTTTTGCAATATTAGCGATTTGCGTCAGCAAACATTTTTTTATGGTTTGTTGCAATATATTTTTGTTTTTCTTCTGAGCATTTGTCAGATTTTTGAATTAATTTTATTCTTTCTCGTTGTTTGTTATTTTTTTTGCAATAATAAAATATTTTTTCATATCTTTGTGAAGATTTAATTACATGTCCCAACTCTCCCTCGTAAGAGGGAGATTTGGAACAAATACATGACACTAGAAAATATTTTTCCATACCGCTATTTACCATGTAAATTTAACTAATATTTACAAGAAGTGGTCCAATATGTGAAGGTGTTTTTAATTTTTTTAAATTTTTAAAATTAATTTTTGAAAATTGTCCCAACTCTCCCACATCTCCCGAATACATCTCAAATACAGGCCTCACAGTTTAGATGAGATGTTATTATTTGTTTATAAATTGTAACTGTAATTTGCTTAAAATTGAATAAATCGAACTGAACTGAATTGAATTGTTTATAATAATTGTGTATTTCATATAGATACAATGAATATGTTTAATTAAAAAAAAAATGTATGACCAGCTTTCACTCGTAGTTTGGAAGAATCTCTAGAGAAGGCAGCATACTTCTATTACGTACACTTTTTTCTCAAAAATAAATGCCATGATATAATAGGTAATATTTATTCCAAGTTAAAATTGTAAAGTGTTTTCTGCCGGTTCCGGTATATACTTCGTCTTAAATAAGTGTGACCTCGGCACCTTCACCATTTGTTAGGATATCTAAAGAATACTTACCTCGAACCTTGGTCGAATTTCAGAATGGTAGGCGACAAAAATGTGTCAACGCATTACATCATAGCATTCAAAATTACATTTTTATTAATATCAGCAAGCGTCCCTTCAAATTCAAATTTGCGTTTAAAACAAATTAGGTTAATTGTATATACTAATACCGCTGAGTTACATAATTTAATTTCGTTCCCGATGTTTTTTGTAATTTAAAATACTCAATTCTCTCTCAAGGTTCCCCTTTTATTCGCAGAAGTTTATATGGAAGACAGTGAAAAAGAAAAATATAGACTCTCTTTGTTTTCAATTACGGTGATGTTTTTTATTGTTGTTTGCTTTTATTCAGCTAACTTCTTATGGGAAAGTAAGAGGAAACTTTCTACATTATGTATTAGCATAAGGAGCCATTTCCTTAAATAAAACATGCTATAAATAAAGTAAATAATAAAAACACTAGTTTGTTTCTTTATTGTGTTTTATAAAAAAAATTGCTTCGGTTACAAATTACTGATTAATTGTTTTGTTTAAATTTCTTATACATGCCTTTCTATTTTAAGTAAGAAAGGGTTCTTATTTAAATGAATTAATGTTGTTAAAATAGATATTCATGGACTCTTTTTTACTATTTCGTTTTCCAGTTAATGTTCATAATTAGATGTTTCGTGTCAGTAAGTTTTATCGTAAGAAAAAAAAATAAAAAAGAAAATTGAAGCTATTTTATTAGCCTACAGAAAGTAAAGAGTAATATCTTTTATACAGCGTGTTTCGCTTCTCATTTTGTACATTTCCAATTATTTGCACGACTTGCATGATAATTTTTACGTAACTAGGTGCCCGTAAGATGTACCTTCATAACCTATTTTGACTGTCAGGTTGCCACCGGCCAGCTATATTTTATTCTATGCGATTCTCTGAGAATTTATATTAGCGATTCTTCTCTTGAAAATTTCGCAACGTAGCGTTGATCAGAGCCCTCTACAACTCAAATTCCCCGAATTTCTTGAAAATCTCATATTAAATAACTTCACAGGCACACAAAATAAAAAAGTGGTCTTTTTCTGGTACTCCATTGAATAACGCATATGTATTTCGACGAGCTGAATACGAATCCGTTTAGCTCCATTGGCCACCGATAGAAGTAAAGTATCTGCTTCAATCATTTTCTTTGAGGAAAGGTACTGCGCATTCATACTACTTGAAATAAGCCTCCATTTTACCTGAGGAAGTCCACTGCGCATTAATGGTACTCGAGGAAAGCCACTGCGCATTCATACTAGTTGAGGTAACCTACTGTGTATCCATAATACTCGAGAAGAGCCACCGCGCATCCAAAATACTCGCGAAAACCTACTGTCCATCTATAATACCCGGGGAAAACTACTGTGCATCCATTCTACTCGAGAAAGGCCACTGCGCATCGATACTACTTGAGGTAACCGACTGCGCATCCATAATACTCGAAAAAAGCCACTGCGCATCCAAAATACTGGCGGAAACCTACTGCGCTTCCATTATTACTCGAAGTAACCCACTTATTATAGAGTCAAGAAAATAATACCGTACAGGTTGCGCGGTATTCTAATTTGAAATCGTACAAGCTAGACACACACGCGATGACGCGTCTCTGACGCTATCTCCTCATATGTCCTTAAAACAATGGTGTCAATTCAACAACCTACTAAAATAATCCTGAAATATAAGCACACTGATGTTCGTTTGTCCATAGAACTTTAATTACAATGCAACCTGTAGGGTGTTTACTAATCGTAAAATTCCACACCTAGATTTTCTATTCAAGTCCCTCACAACGAAAAAAAAAATGATACTATGTTTGCACTTCACTATGTAGAAATTATTGTTTATGGAACTTTAATAACGTAATATTTGAAATCGTGTACCTCAAAAACGTATAAAACGATATGCCACATCGGTGGTGGGGGTGGAAGTGGTGGTAGAGGGGCGCTAGTGGGTGTGGATGAAGTAAACAAAATTTGTGAGGCCTTAGGTTTTTATATACACGGTAAATCACAATTTTATTTTTTCTACCTCCTTTAATAATGGGTTGGCTAATGACAATTTTTTTTTTGAGACCTTAGCTCCTTTTGTATATACTAAATACCAATTTTATGGACTCTTGCTTGATTTACTTATTTACCCCCATTGACCCCAATTTACCTCCCAACCATTCAGCGGAATAAGATGAAAATATAATCTAATTCCAGATTTCGTTAAAATATATACGTGTACCAAATTTCTAGTCACTATATTAAATGGTTTCAGAGTAATTGTGAGCACAAAACAAAGCAACAGACAGACAGACCGACAGACAGAATTTTTTTTTTGTTCAAACTTAAAATTTCGACGTTTCATGACGTTCTGAGCCTATTTGAACAATAAAAATTTTCAATTTTTTTTTGTCGTTACTATACTTCCACTCAGAGCTGGGTAATTCCTTTTGAAAAAGTAATTAGCAATTACAATTTTTTTTTTTCGTGTAATTGTAGTTGTATTTAAGTAATTGTATTAAATGAATATAATTCCTTTTTTAAAGACGTACTTTGTAATTGTAATTAATTCCTTTTTGAAAAAAGTAATTTGTAATTGTAGGCACGGATTTAGAAAATTCTTGAGGAGGGGGTGCACATTTAAACTAAATATATAGCATTTTGAACTTTTTATTAAAAAAACCTAAATCTACAAACCTTGGCCTTATAAATTACTGGATCAGGGGGGGACGCGCGCCCCCTGCGTCCCCCCTATAAATCCGCGCCTGGTAATTGTAATTATTTTCCAATTACGAGTAATTACCCAGCTCTGCTTCCACTGTATGTGGAAGAAATAAAATTAAGGATTATTCTACTAACTACAAGAAAACACTATTTATGCAAAAATCATTATTGAACGAGATGTTTACTTAAAAGAGCGCAAAAAGACGAGCTGCCATCGCTGTTTTCCACCCTTACGTCCGGCAAGTAGGTGATTCACTTAACTTATTTTTTTTGCCAAGTATATGTAATTACCAATGAGGCTGTAAAGTTTAAAGCAGCCAGATATTTTCATGCCATTGAAAATTATTCGTCTTGTACTAATAACTTACTATAAAACTCATAAAACTTTGGAAATATCATTTAGCTATTAAAATGTTAATTGGGCGTCATCTATTTTCGTAATTTCCAGTCATAAAATCTTTAAACTTCTTTGTCGGATATAATATTGCTCCACATTGTATATTTGTAGTACACTAGCAGAAAATAAATTATGTGATTAAATATTCTATGTAGAAGAAAATAAGTGACTAAAAAGTATAATATATAAAATGTTTGATAAGTTAATAAAACTAACGTACTAATTCTTTTAAAAACTATTTAATTACAATAAATATTGTTGGTAAACGTAAAGCCTGCAAGATTTATTACGGTCCTAATTCACTAAAATTCTTTTATCAGTTGGTAGAGCCCCTGGAATAGAAAAAATCTATTTGAGGCAAGAGAATGATAACCATCAGGTTAGGGATGTAATCCTGTAAAAAATGGTGGCGTTTATCTGTTGATTTCTGTAATTTTTCTCTTTATGATATTTAGAATAAAACTGTACGGAGTTAAACTGCCTGAAATGGAATACAACAAAACGTTATGATATTTACTTGTTCCGTAAAATGAAAAACGGCACAGAATAGAGTTTTAAATAATTAAATGATTGTTATCAAATTAAATCAGATAATTTACTAGATAATTCACAAATGGAGGTACAAATGAAATATTGGTGCTAAAATAGTACATTAAACAACAAGTTTAGAAAAGCAAAGTTTTACTAAACGTTGTATGAAAGTGTTTGTGTTTAGTAAAACTGCTTTTCTTACGAGATTTGTTTATACTATTTTTTCGTATTTTGTGTTAGTAGGTAATTATAAGCAAATAGTGATAGATATAAAAGCATTACAAAGTTTGAAATTTAAAAAATTTCATAGAAGGTACCTGTATGTAGGATTTCCGTTACCTAGTAACTGACACGGTTTTATTTATTTATATAATAACAGTTAAGTATAATTTTTGTGAGTCGAAGTTATATATTAATTATAAAAATGGGTCTAGCTACTGAAAACAATTTAGAAAATTGTTCTGAAGACATTTTAAATGCCGCTCGAGAAGCATCTTCGAGCTTACTTCCTTTAAAATCCAAGGAAAAATACGAGAAGGTATATTAAAATGATATTTTCATGTTGTAAAGTGCCACTTTATTAAGCGATTTTGAATTTAGTAAAATAGCATATTATCAGTCAAAATGCGAAAAAACCTTTCATTAGTTTTTATTGAACAGAAAAGACAACTTAATAATAATAATCACAGGCACACAAAAAGAAAAAAAAAGTCGAAACAAAGAAGCTAGACCCCCCTACTTCTATGTGTTTTAGAATGTTGAAACTGAATATGACAATAAAAAAACGCTTTAATTATTCAATTTTTTCCCCAGCAATTTTTTACAACCCTCCTGGAGAATAGAAATTCCATTTGTTCTAAACATTTGAAAAGTAGGTTTTTTGGTGCGCTGAAACCGAATATGATGATGAAAACTAATTTTAACCACTCAGTCACCCCCTAGCACCCCCTACATACCCAAGGAGGGGTTGAAAATTCACTTGTTCTAAACATTTAAAAAGTATGTATATTTCTAGGGGGAGGGGGGCTGAAATTTCACTTCTTATGAAAATTGAAAATTGAAAATGTATTCTTAAGTATTTTGGTGCGGTGAAACCGAATGTAAAGATAACAAATGATTTAACCACTTAGTCACCTCTAGCATCCCCTTACATGTTCTATCGTCATATTCGGTTTCAGCGCATCAAAAACCTAAAAATAAACTTACTTTGTAAATGTTTAGAACAAGTGGGATTTCAACCCCTCCTGGGGCTTGCTTGTAGGGGGTGCTAGGGGGTGACTGGGTGGTTCAAATCAGCTTTTATCATCATATTCGGTTTCAGCGCACCAAAAAACCTGCTTTTCAAATTTTTAGAACGAGTGAAATTTCAATCCCTCAAGAGGGTCGTAAGGAGGTGCTAGGGGAAAATTGGATAATTAAAACTTTTTTTTATTGTCATATTCGGTTTCAGCGTCCCTGGGTTTTGACTTTTTCTTTTTTTGGGCCTGAGTAATCATCACCGCCGCACTAACAAATAAAGTCTACAACCACTTTTAAAAGTACCAGATGCTTCCAGGGGCTGTAAGGATCAGCTGCTAGTGAGTAAGCCTATCACATCGATTACAAAGAAGCAGCACAAAAATCTCTGCATGGCATGGGTGTACTTCAAAAAGGCGTTTGATAGCGTTCCCCACACTTGGATTGTTGAATAGTTGAAAATTTATCGTGTGTGCCCAACAATAATGTACTTAGTGGAAACCACAAAGAAAGAGATGGAAAACGAAAGGTTACATTAGAACATGGAACATGTGAATTTAAAGAGGAATATTCCAGGAAGATTCTCTCTCGCCTTTATTGTTTTATCTGGCACTCGCCCCTCTCTCAAACCAACTGAACAAACAGTTGGCTTCGAAATCAGTGGCAACAATAAAGCAACAATCTCTTCTACATGGACGATCTGAAGTTGTTTGCTATAAGTGAAGCTCAACTAAAGCAAGAGCTGGATATCGTTAAAACGTTCAGTGATGAGATCAATTGGAATTTGGCTTAGACAAATGCTCCACAGTAGCCCTTCAGCGAGGTATACATGTGAACAGTCAGAATATAGTGTTGGGTGATCAATCAGCAATACGAAGTATGGATCTGGGAGACCTTGGTGTTGAGGAATGCGCCGGAATAGACAACAACTAGATGAAGAGTAGGATTGCGAGGGATACTAGACGCAATAGACAAGTTTTTAATACCGAGCTAAGCGCCAAGGACAAAATTGCAACAATAAACGCTATTGCTGTCCCAGTAGTTACCTACAGTTTTGGAATTGTCGATTAGCTTCGAAATGACATCGCGAAAATGGACAGTAAGACGAGGAAAGTCCTAACAATGGGTGGAATTCATCACCGAATAGTAGATATGGACAAGTTATACATCAAGAGGAAGGACGGCGGCCTTGGATTAATAGAGCTAGAATCTGCTTATAATTCAACTATCGTGAGACTCTATGTGTATATTCGACAGGGGAAGGACAAATTTATATGGCTAGTTAAAGAGAATGATAAGGAGAAGAAGTTATATCCCATCCAGAAGGAAGTGCGAAAAATCCAGGAAGAATATCTGGGAGCCGAAACCACCAACGAGGACGCCAAGAACAAAATTAAAACCAGCATCGAAAAGAAGAAAATATAAGTACTCTGCTCAAAGGCGACGTATGGAAAATTCTTCCGTGACCTGGATCGATCAGCAGTAATTAAAAAGCCGTCTACGCAGTGGTTGAACGGCTCAGGCCTGAAGGGGTAAACGGAAAGCTTAATAGTAACAGCGCAGAATCAAGCACTAAACATCAGATGCCACCAGAGGATGACCTTGAAACAGCCTGTTGACAGCAAGTGTAGGATGTGCGGCCTAGCAGAGGAACATGTCAGTCACGTGGTGGCTGGATGTACTACGCTGACACCGTCGGAGTACACTCACCTCTACAACAGAGTAGCCAGATATTTCCACTGGATCATGTGTAAGCATTTAGATATACCAGTAACTGGAAAAATATTATGAATATATCCCTGAGAAGATTGTCAATACCAACGACGTCACAATTATGTGGGATCTGCCGATATTACTGACAGAGAAATTCGAGAGAATCGGCCAGATATACATAATAAAAAGGAAAAATCTTGTTCGCTGATAGATGTATCCATCTTGAATGACACCAGCGTGATGCTCAAAAAACGGAGCAGTTGATCAAGTACAAAAACCTTCAAATAAAAATTAGCAGAATGTGGAATGCAAAGACCACAGTCGTGCCATGCCGGTCATTGTAGTAGCCCATGGAACTGTCAAAAAGGGCCATGACCAGAGTTTACAATAACTGCCTGGTCAATCGAATGCACAAGAAGTGCAGAAGATCGCGCTATTGGGAACAGTGCATTTTTTAAGGAAAGTCCTGGACTAGGAGTCTCTCTGGAGTCTGAGCTATTGGAACAGGCATCACCAATGCCACCGAAAGGACTCAATAACCTAGAACGGGGTCCAACAGAGCCGAATTTCAAACGCGCGCGAGGGATCAGTGAACAGTTTTCAGCTACGGCCGAGAAAGTGTGCCGTTGCTAACTCTATAATAGTAATAATAATTTATTTACCAAAAAAGTACACACAGAAATATAACAGTCATTTGATAAAAGCAATGAAATAAGAAATATAATACTATAAGGCAGAAAAATAAAATATGATAATGTGGTAAATAAATAGTAAATAGTGAGTAGCAGAGATGTTCCGACACAAAAGAGTTATGTGTAATTTAAAATTTTTAGATCTAAAAATAGTTTATTGTATAAATGAGGTCCAATAAACAGAAACAATCTCTTCATTAGCATCTTCTGTGGTTTAGGTATTACTATTGACGATTTTATTATGTTCCACGTATCGTACCTGTGTACAATATCTTTTTGTTAGTTAATTTTAACAGCAGCACTAAATAATTGTCTTATATCTAAGGCTTCAGCTAGTTGAAAACGTGATTCTGTGGAGTAAATATACTCTTTTTTAAATTATGTTTAACATCCATTGGGTTGACCTATTCCTTCTTTGTTAGTTGAGCTTTTTATAGCCAATGTAGAAAATTAAATTTTTAGTCATTCTAAGTACACATGGTTTCTGTTGAACTCACTATGTAGAAGATATTCTTTGTATATGGACCAATACGGAAAGAAATTTAAGTAATTACATTAATTTCTTGAATTTCTTTACGGTAAAATTAAATTCACAACGGAGACTGAGGAGAATAGTCAATTAAACTTTATAGATATTAATATTAAGAAACATAGCAATTGCTTCAAATTTAACATATTATACCGTAAATCTACTACCACAAACATGATCATCCATTGTAATTTACAACTCTCTTGGCAACTGTCACCCTTTCATAATCTAATACACAGATTTATGAAGTTTCCTATTTATGAAAACGATTTTAATATTTAATTAAATATAAATAAACAGATTGCAAGAAATAGTACAAATACAAACAGCGAAATTTTATTCATAAAAATTTTTCACCGCATCTAACAAATCTACTAAATATAATTTTATTAACTATATTTCAAATTGTTTTGACAAAAGTAAAAATATTAGTAATTTAAGCATTTTACAGTAAGTGTGCTAAATGAGCTAAATTTACAAAGAATATTGGTACAAGTCAGTTTTAATATTAATAATTAGTAATTATATACCGGCACGGTAGCGTAGCGGGCTAAGGCGTGTTAATAGGTTAATAGCGAGCACGGTTGGTCACACTGTCTATCTGGTAGGTACTGGATTTGATCTCCAGCTTCAACACTGGCAATGTCGGTGAATAATGGACATTATTATAATTAATCTTTGGTGATCGCCTTGTGGATAGATAGATAAATAGATGGTTTATTGGCAGATAAGTAGATACATAATTATGTACATGTTAGATATATAATCTACGAGACAATATAAAATAAAATAACATAACAATTTCTTATGTACCCTCTAGACTAACTGTCTAAATATTCCTGAACTGAATAAAAAGCCTTCTCAATAAAAACGAGTTTTGTTTATTTTTATATCCATTACTTTCTTTTAATTTGTTGAATATTGTAATGAAATTGTAGTCTGGTGAATTTTTGAGGAAGCTATGATATCCACCTATGTAATTAAAATCAGAACCATGTTTGAATACAAAAATAATGCATTTCTATAAGAATATTGTGGACATTGTTTCTCTTGAAAACATTTTTTCAACTGTCCGTTAGTGCCATATTAAGACTCTCCTGATTATGCAATTTTGACCTATTACTACTCTTTGAAAGTTATTGACAATTTTTCAGGAGAAATTATTGTTGTTTGGTGACTGTACGCGAGCCCATAATAAATATTTGATAGACCCTCTACGTTTAGACACGATTTCATCTGTATGTTGAGTTTAATACAAACAAAATCAATGTGTTTGTTCCACGTTAATTTACTATCTAAGTGTATTTCTAAGACTTTTGCAGATTCAGAAAGTTCAATATTATATAGTGTTTCAAAATTTGAGGATAATGGTTTTCTTATATAGAAATTTAATGAAAGTGCTTTCCGTTTAAAGAATTAGATTATTCCGTTGACACCATGCGTCTGGCACACAATTCAATTTTCCTCAGAGTTCTTCTTGGGTAAGGGCTCCTATAGTTACAGTGGTATCGTCGGCAAACATAGTAACTTTGCCTTTAGATCAGCAGAAGAGCAGAACTCTGCGGAAATCCCATTTTAATATTTTTGGTCTCATATTTAACATTTTCATATTTAACCAATAATTTCCTATTGGAAATATATGACGAGATCCATTGTAAAATGTTTCCTCTAATATCCACTGCATATAGTTTTTTATTTAAAAACTCGGCATCGACTATGTCAAAAGCCCGCAAAAGATCAAATATTAAAGATATAACATATTTCCCATTATCCAATTCTTTATGTACAAAATTTAGTAGCTGATAAGAGGCAGTTTGTATGAGCAGTGTTTTCTGAAAATAAAAAGAATTAAAATGGAATTAATTATCAAGTATTTACAGGGTTAGTTTTAAAATTTAGGGTTAATTTTGCCTCTCTCTGTACCTATTTGTGTATCTCATTAAGTAATCAAAGTTAATGAATTAAATGTTTCATGGCGGAAGAAAAATCCATAAGTATGAAATTTTTCATTTAAAGTTATACATTTATAATTGTTTGAAAATTTTATTCAAATAGCTGCACAGTCCTCAAGATAAGAATTTTATTGCAGTTTCTAAAGTTAATTTATTTTCTCAAGTGATCTCGAAACTTTCCGCAATGGAAGTTTTACAAGAAAATTGCATCAAATTCGATCGTTCCTGAGTATTTATAAATGCCTATTTAATATTGGATACTATTTAATTTCAATTTGAATTTCTAATTCAATTTTAAATTTAGTTTACCTTAACTTATATTAATCTGATAAATTTTCTTTACTCTTTCCTTGAATTTTTAAGTAAATAGTATCTTACTTAGGTGATATATAATTGTTCCTAAATATATTAAAAAAATAAATAAATATGTAAATAATCATGTAGTAGGAGTAGGTCTTCTCATTTTGACGTTTATGCCCATTTCATATTGAACTGTGAAGTCAGTATATTAGCAGTGACATTTCTACAGTATGCCGCTGAAGTATGGAATAAATAAATTATTTCATGAACAGACTATTAAAAAAAATTAAGACAGCTTGATTTTCAATGCACGCACGCTCCCCTATGTGTACTCTATTCTCACTCAGCGCGCCAGCGCATAGCTTCGCCGACAAAAGGTAAGGTAAAATTCGTAAATAAACTAAGGGACTATTCAAATATAAAATAACTGATTAACAATAACACAATTTATTGTAAATATAAAAGGTATGGTAGAGCAATTGCCAGGGGTGGGCAAATAAAATATGTGCTTGGATTACTTACGGTTACAAATATCAAACAGAATGAAAGATGTATAGAGAGACAGACAGATTTATCATATACTAAAAAAGGTAAGTATTTACGGTAACTTACAAAGATAAATCCATAATTATTGGCTAAAGCCCACAATACACAAAAACTACTGTAAATATTTCAAAAATACAGATAACTAAATTATTAGTTAGCCAACATAGTTATTACTCAATGAAAAATTAAATGACATTTTATTAGTAAACAAATTTTGATGTTTTATTTTATTTTATTTAAACAGAACTCTAAACGTAAGTAAAGATAATAACATAGAAAATTAAATACATAGTAGCATTTTAAGCTACATGATACTAAAAAAAAAAAAAACATAATGTGCTGTGCACAGAAAACTGTTTACAGGTATTAAACAAGAAATTTCATTAAAAGTCTTCAAGAGACGGGACGAGCACTCGAGAAAAGGATGTAACGAAATGAGTGCACATAACCCTGAAAGTTGTACCAAATTGGTGTCTTTGGCCCACAATGTAAAACAAAGTTATCGGAATTTACCCAGGGACTATTATCAGTTGCCGGTACACAAGTGAGAAATGTAAATGTTTCTGTACTTAAAAAACTGCAACAAAACGGACGAAGTCACTGTTATGATTATAAACTCAAATTAACAGGTCGGTACCAGTTGTAACCTCACGAACTATACAAAAACAAAACTATACCATAAGTACAGTAACACTGACTATAAACTGTAATTTTCTTTCTAACTCAATTAAAGTAGCTAGCATTACACTGATTAAATGCTACTTTAATTCGAAACGTCTATACTGAACAAATTTTGGTGTTAACTTCTCAACTATTCAGTAGAATTCACCAAAGAAGTTAAATCTCAAAACAATAAACAAATGGATCGAATTCCAACCATAATTTTGACGACTTGGCGAGCCCGAACGCTGCATGGAAAGTAAATACATTACACTCCTTTACCGTTGTAAATGTACGCCTAGCGCACTACTTTCAAGGTAACTCAGGGCAAGGTAGGCATTATCTCGTATATGTACTTGCCATTGGAGGAATAGTTCCCGCGTGAACATTTTACCCGCTCATTTCCTGGAACTTCTAGAAGGCTAACTCGTAGACAATTTGTCCGACACGGTCGGCGTTAAACGTTGTTTTACAAAACCAACAAAATAGGTAATTTTTATAATAAAGATATAAAATAATGGAAATGGAAATTTACGAATACTAAAAAAGTTGACCGTTACACATAAGTATTTATATTGACTTGAACTAAAATTGCTATTGAAAATTGCCATACACCTCTGTCAGTTGGTCTCTACGTACGTACATACATAGGTAAGTATGTAAATAATTGGTCACAATCATTAGAATAATATTCCTCCAAACCTTCCTGAAAGTTTTTGTAATGTTGACGAGATCGACAATTATTTTATGGATTCCAAAACAAATTTATAATTGAGTGAACAAGATAACGACACATTTTTGGAAACTAAATTTACGGATGACATTCTATTCACTTTTAAATCGGTTACTGTTCAACAAATTGTAGACATCATAAATAAACAAAAATTTCACACCATATGCTCTGATGAATTATCAGCTAAAATATTACAACTGGCTTTACAGAAGATATCAGCCTCACTGGCTCATATTATTAGTATAGGGCGTTCTTCATACACAATGGAAAATATCCTGTATTGAGTTTATACCTGAAAAAAAAAATCCTGAACAACTTGGAGATCTACGCCCTATTAACCTGCTATCGGTCCTCTAAAAATTAGAGAATCAGATATGTACGAACAACGTTCTGGATATATCTTCCAGAACTCAATAATTCTTTCTAATTAGTCCGAACTCCGAAAAGGCTTCAGTTCTTCAACACTACTAAGTAACATAACTGACAAAATTTTGCGAGTCATCGACAACACGAAAGTCATGTCTTTGACATTACTTGATGCTGCTAAAAAAAGCTTTTGACTTTTTAGCAAAATTAAGTTACTATGGCATATCTGGAAGTACTTTCTGCTGGTTTCAAAATTATCTCAACGGTAGAGAACAATTTATTAGTGTTACTACAAAAAAACTCAATACTTACATCACAAAAAAAGATCATTTGCATCCGGTGTTCCGCAAGGGTCTATCCTTGGACCACTTCTTTTAATACATTTATTCCAGACATCTGGAGATTTCCGCTGTATTCAAAACTGTAGATGTACGCTGATATTCAGTTAATACATGTATAGTTGGCCTGAATTGCCCTTTCTTCACCTCGACCTGAAAGACCTTTTGTGAATCAGTTAATACATAGTTTTACTACTTGAATTTCAAATGGCAGAATTTTCCATGAATAATGATTTAAGTCTTATGTACGAATAGACAACCCAAAATACTTTTGAACTGAATGCTAACAAAATATTGTTTTTGGAGCTTCTCAGCAGTTACTCAACTCTGGAGAAATAATATTCAAATAAATCAGTTCCTTATATCAATCAACAACCTAAAAAATCTTGGTGTTAATTTTATTCTTTTATTAAACTTTTCCGGTCATGTTAATGCTAATTGTAAAAAAGACTTTTCTAGCTTAAAACAGTTATATGCCTTTAAAAAATATTTGGGTCCATATACTAAAATATTGCTTTCTGAAATGATGGCTCTATCCTATTTATATTACGCATGTTGTATACGGTCTCCGTCTTTCACAAGAGGACAAGTACTGCTTGCAAAAAATTGAAAACTGCTGTGTTCGATATTTTACAACCAATAAGGTCACATTACTCCACATTTACGTGCTTACGTGCTTTCAATTTGTTAAATATGTGTGAAAGAAGATTCATGCACTTTGTAGGATTCATTCTAAACATTTTCAAAATAGGAGAATCTAATTATTTGTCTAATAAAATACAAAGACGTACACAAATTCATAGCAGAGATCTGAGACATGTTGAAAATAAAGTTTGCATTCCCTCTCATAAAAAAATCATCTTTTCGATCGTCCTTCTCCTTCATAGCAGCATATATTATTAATAACCTGCCAATTCAATATCACAATATGTCAGTTGCAACGGCAAAATGTAAACTAAAGAAATATATAATCTTATCAAGATTGGAAAATCTTATTGTATAAATGTACTAAATTAGGATTATGAAATTATAATTAATTCTATTCATTTGATACTTATTATTTCATTTGCCTGCTTAAATGTTTTATATGTATGTGCTTATACTTGGGAAGTGTTGAAAATCAACAGTATTGAGATACTTCCTTTTGCAAAAGTATGTAATGGTACTGCTCATTTTTTTAATAAACGGATTGTATTGTATTTATTATATTAACAAATTCACTTGAATGTTTTAATTGCTTCGTTTACTATTAGAATAGAACCCTACTAATTTCTTCTTCTCTTTTTAGCGGGGCGACAAAAGGTCGCCGCACTCAGGCTTTGTGACCCATTGCTACTGCTACAAGTTTAGGGAATGCCCCCACTCAGGCCGGATTTTAACCCAAGGACCAAAATCCTACCTGTGAGGCATCCCTCATCTCCTCCAGCACCGGCAAACCGATGCGGAAGTGTTTTTGCCTCAAGCTCTACCAATTTACTAACGTAATATTTTGTCGAATTCCTCTATACATTTCCTTAAATATATAGGGAATAAAAAACCAGACTCTCCGGATTAATGCTCCGCCGAGCGCTGGATTACAAATTACAAGCCTGGCCGCGTTTAGTGCAATAACTCTGTATTGGCCAAATCGCTAAAGCTTCGATTGCAACACACACCAGGCGAATGACTTATTCCTACTCAAAGGAGCTCTCGTGCTGGCCACCCCACACACTTGCAGACTGCGGTTTCGAGCTATTGGCTCTCGTCAGTACAAGGTAGGTCTGGGATGGCCGTAACGAGACCCTTGGTCACTCTTGGTACATGAGATTTATAAAACCACGACATGCAACAAAAATGGTAGGCTTCATCTAGTGGCCGATGTCTATTGCAATCAAAGTAGCAGTAGCTCTGACATGGACATAGTTAGTAGGTATGCTTTTAGAAGGCAGAATATTTACTAACGTAATATTTTGTCGAACTCCTCTGTACATTTTCTTAAATATATAAGGAATATTTTTTACTCTAATTTTTGGCCTTGGATGGCCAGCTACACGGATGGGGGAAAGAGAAGAAAGTAAAAAGGATAGACACATTTCACGCCCAGGACGACATAGACTGGACCGCGGATAATAGGTTCAACCACAAAGGTTATATAAACAAAGGCATATTAGGAATAAATATCACAAGTCAAGATAAGTAATTGACAAATGACAACTAATGTTAAACAACTGTACCACATTGAGATAAAAATTTATAGATTAATCGGAATACATTTATATTTTTGCTTGAAAGAACATAGTTAAGATTCATTGGTAGCTGAAAACCCACAAGCACATAGGTCATTATTTAGGATTCCAATTTTAAATAAGTGATTTGGAAATCTACCATGGTTAAGTTGCAAACATGTAATAGTAGAATAAAAAGGCCTTGAAACAGGAAATCTGTCATGCCATCTATACTCAGCAATCAGGGGGTTTAAATGATAATAATTTGTAACTCGCTCCGTGTACTTCTGATCGTATTGGTATTGCCATTTCTTAAAGAGCTTTTTCTTAAATATGGTAAATAAATAAGTCGTAGGTATTTTAACTGAAAAGGGGATGCCACTTATCGTGGCTTCCTTAGCAATTTTGACGACCATTTTGATAAAGATCACAATGTCCTTTAATCCAGGCAAGATTAACAGAAACCCCTCGTTGTTACAAGGAGGTCATTTTTGCAACAATATTCACAATCACAGGCGACGATTGTTCTTTCCAGTTACCAATACTACTCAAGATACTCTTAGAATCAGAATACATTGTTATATTCAAAAAGTCAAATGAATTGGCAAAGTTCAAAAATTCCTGAAGTAATAGATATGTACTTTGTTAAAGACAAGTCTAATATTTTAAAAGTGCAAGTTCCATCACGTCACATTTCAAGAAAACATACCGTTGCACCACAGAGCTCTGGTGTTTCTGGAATCCAAAGACATTATTGCGAGTGGTATGAGAACAGTTGGGTGTTGCTCCCATTTAGCAGCGATCGTATATTATTTATGTTATGCAAGATATTTATCAAAAATAATAAGACCTGCTGAATCCCTAACTAAACTATTTAAGTATGATTATACACCTGTTACTATTGAAGAGGGCAGTGACAATGATTAAACAATACTTTATTATTTTTGAATACATTTTCAAGTTAGTTTATTAAAAATATTGTATTCTTGTGTATTAAATAATTATTACAGTTGAACGCTTGTTAGTTAAAACTTTTATAAATATGTATATGTTATACCCCCAGACAATTTTGAGTTTGATATCATATTATAGAGGAATATATGAGGAACATATGACAAAAAATGGTAATTTAATTTGAGTATAAGATACTTTTTTAAATGTTTAAAATATTTTCGCTATTATTTCCCAGACTTCCTGTAAAGTGAAAATTACAAAAAAAATCTTGTAAATAGGTCTTTTGTACCTCTATGACATATTTCAATCCAATGGAATTCGCAGCATCGGGGGGGGGGGGGGGGGTCTCTCGCCTCAACTTCCGTAGCTTCAATAGGTGAAGAATTCATAGCTCCCAGACAGATTTTAAGGGCCTTATTTTTGACAATAATCAGGATAACAAACTTTTTTAGGCTAAACCATAAAAGATGGAACCATAATCTTTCACAGATCTAATCAACGATCTGTACATTATAAGAGAGATATTGATCACCATCCCAGGAGACTTTAGTGCAGAAACTAAGAGCATTTATGCCTTTTTCATATTTTCCATGATAATTTTTAGTCTAAAATGATGCCGAGATATCTTATTTCTTTTTGAAAACGGATATTACGATTTTCCAACTGTAAGAATTCATAGTTAGGGAGACGATGTCTGGTAAAAATAGTCGAGCATGTTTTATCAAAAGATATATTTAGACAATTTTGATCACACCAGGAGGAAATCATCACCATTACATCACCCAACTTTTTTATGCAAACATTTACTTTTCTCTCTTCACAGTAGACGACGAAATCATCTGCATACTGCACTACGTTATATAGAACACTGGGACATATAAGGAATAAAAGTAGGAATAAGTCATTCGCATGGTGTGTGTTGCAATCGAAGCTTTAGCATTTTGGGCAATACAGAGTCATTGCACTTAACGCGGCCAGGCTTGTAATTTGTAATCCAGCGCTCGGCGGGGCATTAGTCCGAAGGAAATGTATACAGGAGTTCGATAATATATTGCGTTAGTAAATATTCTGTCCTCTAAAAGCATATCTACTAGGAACCCTACTAGATTTCATATTGATCCATCGGGTGGTCTAATTCTTGTAAATCAAATAATGATTCATATCGTCACAAATTCTCGCCGACCATTTTCCTCGTTTTCGATTCAATTGGATAAGTTATTTAATAGGGTATTATACGATAATTATTCTTACATGTGTAACATTAGCTTAAATACTGTAACAATATAATGAGATAGTTAAAATATAAATATAAATTTTTAATAGTAAATTCCCATGAAATGATCATTTCAAATGAAAAACAAATAATTACCGAGGATAGCACAGATACATATTTAGGTTGGCCTATATTAATTTTCAGTATAAACAAAGGCTAAGAAAGACGAAATAGGATAATTAAGGATAACAGCCCTTTAGTACGTGCTTACATAGCCACTATAATATAAGGAAAGTTAAAGTCAACATATTATGTAGTATTTTATTGGGTAAATACTCATTCTGAATTTTCTGAGGAATAAAGTAGATAATATAAAAATAAATTATTTACAGAAGATGGAGCATGGTAATTTATTTATATTTAATGCATGTTTCTTGTTAAACAGTATTAAATTATACCGTTGTTTGAAATAGAATTGCTTATAAGGCAACGTTAATTTTGTTGTACTACAGGTTTGCAGATTCAAAGAACAAACATTATAGATGACTTGCTGTTCTAAAGAAACACTTGCGCGATTAAATTTATGTCTGCAACATAGTTGAAACATCATTGAAGTATTTATACAAGTAATATAATTTTTGAAAATGCAATAGCAATAGTATATAATAAGTTATTATTAATATGAGAGGGTAATTTTTATTTTCATAGAAAAGTCGGGAAATATGACCGTTCAGTAGGCAACTTGCATACAAATTTGGCAACATTGAAACTATCTGGAAATTGGTACAAATGTAACTCGGTGAAAAGTAATGTTCCAGAGAACTCCATGTGCCCAATAGCACCCTCAAAATGGAAAGTTGCTCCACCATCTTGAAACTATTGGAACATTTTTTTAAATCTGTCCTGTATTTCAGTTAAAGAAAAAAAGTGCCTTGTAGTTTTCAAGTAGATCCACCCCAAAGTCACCTTCAAAAATGTCAACTCGCTCCACCATCTTGGAAATTTTGAAACATTTATTTTTCTTAATCTATCCTACATTTTGATTAACCCATTTGATATCAAGGGTTGAAAAATAGGGAAAATCTGAATGAAAACCCACATTTATTTATTAAAACTCCTTAATAAAATAATTTCCGGCATTATCTTTCACAAAAAATTTAACGCAAAAAAATTAACACGTGTTTCGCAAACGAACCTCTGGGAAGAACCATGAAATTATCGAATAGTAAAAGTACATAACATATCCTATTTTACAGAAAAAAACAACTTAAAATAATAAAAACTTACAAAACAGTATTTTAATATAATAATGAAACACAATAAAAATATAAATAATATAAATCGTTTTTTTCACATTTAGCATTGGTGCGCAAACGAACCGGTGGTGCTATACCCATAACATTCTAATTTAAATTTGGTGTAGTTTACAAAACAATAAATATACAAATGAACTTTACATTTACTACAAATGTATATTGTATGATTTTTACATAATTTACACCTCCTCCGGGCTTTAGACTCATGAGAAACTATAGTATGTATACTTCATTTATGGGTACATTTTTTGAACATAAACTTTATCGGTTTTCAAAAGGCGCAGAGCAATATAAGATGTAAAATAAAGCTGGGACATTTTTTTTTTTCAGTTACTCTATTATACATTTTCCAAGCGTTCACTATCGTGCTATCTATGGAATTACAAAAAATGGGCCACCACCATTCTTTACATAGAACTTTATTTCTATAGTTGCCAATGCCATTATTATGGAGGTCCACTCCACCCATAAATTTATTATATTGAAATATGACATCTGGTTGAGTTACTTGAATGTCCTTCCTCTATGTTTTGTTGTATCTTCTGACACGATGTATTGGTTGAACGTCGAAAACATTACTAGCCATAGTTACTACTGCGTTGTCATTCCAACGCATAAATGATGTTTTTGACTTTCTATCATATGCCGAATCATATACACCTCTTTCCCTTTTGGAAAATGACCGTTCCAGGAGCAAAAAAAAAACAATTTCTTTCAGATGCCGAAACAATTTGAAAGATGAAAAAAATTATCAAAGAATATGTTATGAGCAAAGGGTTTTTGCACAACAGATAGCAAGCTCATGATTATGTCACCTCCAAGACCAAATTCTGATTTTATCAGAAGCACCACCATAAGGAAGGGAATAAAACAAATATCCATCTGAAGAACATAGGCACCTTACCAAAGCTTGAAGCCGAATCTAACTGGCTTGCCTCTCACAAACATTTTGCAAGAATATCGGCCAAAGTACAATTGGACAAATTGTGAGCAAAAATACCCCACTGCAATTTTTTTCTATTAATCGCATTTAAATATGGTCTTACTTTTGAAAACTTACCATTTACATTCAACTCATTGTTGTCTGATAAATGCAAATTTCTTTTTATTTCTTGAAATACATACAAACATCTTTCCACCCAGTTCACAACCTCCTCTAAAGCAGTTTCTGACTTTTTCACAGTTAAAAATTTCTTAAATGACATCTTGAACACTCACAACCACCTTATAACTGATATAAATGCAGACTGAATTCGATCAACCTCACTCTAAAACCTTTTTGCAGATATTATAAATATGGATTTTCAGGAATTTTCTTATCCAGTTAGCAAAAATGTAAACCATAAATACCAGTGGTGTGAAGACGCACCAACCGTTTTTCCAATGCTTATGGTTATTTTAATATTGATGAGAGAAAAAATGTATGTGGCAAATGAAAAACTAGCACCTTTGGTAGTATATTTGTCTTACAGAAATATTTCAGAAAATTACTTATTTACTTACTGTTCTGAAATAAAAGAAATTGAAAAAATAACCTAACATTTTTCATTCTTTAAAAAGCTGTAACTTCCTCAAATTCATATCTACAATCATGTAATTTTTTATGAGACATAAAATAGATGATAGTTAATAGATTACCTTCAGATAATGCTGAAAAAAGTATTTGGTAACTCAATAAAAAAATTATAATTTTGTAGTGCGTAAATGCACCACTGGGGTTAAAGTAAAAATGTTCCAGGAGATTTTCATTGCAGTTTTCAAATATGCACACGCCATAGTCACCCTGAAAAATGTTAACTTGTTCCTCTGTCTTGAAACGAAGGACACTTTTGTTTTCATCTGTCCTGCTCCGATGAAAGAAAAATACATTCCAAAACTATAATAAATGTCAATTCGATCTGTCAACTTGGAACTAGGCAGCTTCAAGTCCCACAAATTGTTTTTTCTTTGTCGTCTTAGGTGTTTAAAAAAAACACGTTTTTTCAAAATTGTATATAGTATTTCTCATAATATGCCAATAATATATTAACTGAAAATAACTTCACACTGCAAGTCATCACTTTGCTCTTCAACAAATATTTGCAGGTTAAGGAAATTTTCTAATTAAGGATATCATAAACATAACGCAATAAAATAATTTTATTAAAAGATGCAATATCCAATAAGTGGAAGGCAACAAAAAAATAAACCTTATGCATTAAAATATCCAATGAAGAATTTTATTTAAAAAATATTAATCGGAGTCACTATTGTCTTATTCTATTTCTTGTCCTGCTTCTTCATTTTCCGTTCCGCCTTTCTTGATAATATTATCTCAATTTGTACATGTTGCATGCTGTTTTGTGACACGAGCACTGTTTCATATTGCATCCGCTTTCCGGACGCAATCTTTGTTTAGAAGAAGCTGATCTGGTGCTGCAGGTTCTGAACTCCAATGGATGAAGCTCATTATTGATTTTGATGCAGCCTTTATCATTTGGTGTGCCGGGAGCTTCAATACATGATTTGTTGTGTCTTCGAAGTATTACGGAATAACAATTGGTTCTCAGAGTATGCTTATTCATTAGAGCATTTTTAGTTGAAGGCAATTTTACTTCCACATGGTGGAAATATAGTAATTGTAAAAAAATAGATTTTTTATTCAGATGGACTTAGAATGTCATGAAACGTCGATATTTTAAGTTTGAGAAAAAGAAATGTTCTGTCTGTCTGTCGGTAGGTCGGTCTATCTGTAATTTTTCTTGTGTGCACGATTACTGTCGAACGGTTTATGATATGGACTTGACATTTGGTACAACTATGTACAATAGCGAGATCTCGAACTGGATTATATATTGATTGTATTCCGTTGAATGGTTGGGGGGCCAATTGGGGTAAATAGATAAAGCAAGCAAATAAGAGTCCATGAAATTGGTATATGTAGTGTAAGTACAGAATGTGTTAAAAAATTTTTGGCGTCAGCCACCCCCACTACCACTGCCATTACCACCTCAAATCTATTACTAAAGAGGGTGAGAAAAAAAAAATTGTGATTTAGTGTATGAAGTATGGAGTATGGAATTAGCAGGAGGGTGGTCAAAAACCACAGCACTTAGGATTGGACCCATTGTACATCCTCCCTCTAGGCAGACACTCGCCTAGGCCTTCAACCATTCTAATCTTTCAAAGTAGGTGGTGATGTTGCCTAGGGGCATCTCCCTTACATTGGCCAAGGTAGGCCAACAGATGGATTCTCTGATTGATGAGACGGCTGAACAGTCACAGAGTACGTGTTGAACCGTCTCATCTTTTTTGTTCACAACCTCTGCAAAGAGGTGTTTCGCTTAATCTCATATTGTATAGATGTTTCCTTAGCGGACAGTGTCCAGTCTGGATTCCTGTTATAAAACGTAGATTCCTTCTAGTCATTGCCAGGTAGTCCATTGCTGTTTTCTTGTTGGAATACGTGAGTAGTTCCCTAGCGAGCTGACAGCTGCTTGTTTCACAGCTTCTTAAATTCGTTGTGGGTGTTCTCCTTAATTAATTGTATTGTCGCCGTAATCGGTAACAAACTGGCCGGGCCTGGTCCAAAGATAAGTTGGCCTGCTGCCTTCTTGGCCAGTTTGTCGGCTTTTTTGTTGCCACTGCACTGTGCGTGTCCTTTCACCCAGCATACCGAGATGTTGTTCGTACTGGAGGCACCCACAAGTGCTTGATGACATTCCCATACTGCTCCTGTGGTTATTTTGTAACTTCTCAGGGCTAGTAGTGATTGTCTACAGTCTGTGTAGATCCTGATTGTTTTGCCCGTAGTTTGTCTGCGGACAATCTCTTTTGCGGCTATGGTTATGCCCGCCAATTCAGTTTGTACTATGCTGGCTCGCTCATCCATAGTCCATTTATATTGGATTTGCAGGCTTCTGGAATATATTCCACATCCTGCCCCCTCCTTCTTCCTTGATCCGTCTGTGAAAATGTTTATCACACCTTCACCAGCGGTCTCGTTTTCACTATTTGTCTGTATTGTGTAGGGTCTGTCAAAGACAAATCGGGGAGAGATACCATCTGTGCATGCCTGTAGAAGAGGCGTCTTCCTGACAGCCTCATTCCACAGGCGACTTCTGGTCTCCCCACAGTGATTTAGTGTATGTACAAGAACAAAAGGCTTCAACATTTGTTTCGACATTAGGTACCACGACTGCTCCTTACTATCCTCATTACTACTTATTAAAGGGGGTAAAAAAATAAAATTGTGTATGTATACAAGAACCAAGGGCCTAAAAATTTTCTGACATCAGTCATCCTGACTGCCACCTCCACAGAAAATTTGAATGTGGAAGTTGTGATTCCTTATAGCCGATTTACAGTCTGCAATTTTCTTCCAAGCAAGATGGTAAAGTGGCAATTTCTTGCAGGGTAATGTCTCTTGACAGCACATTTTGCAGCTGTAATTGTAATAATATTGCGCAATATTTGGCAACTTTGTAAAAATAAATTGTACTGTGTCAAACAAAATAAGCAATAATTCATTAACCTAACTCTCTCTGTTCGTTTTAGTACAGTACTATACTGTACTTTTATCGTTTATAACTCTTAACCGGGTCACGCGACATAAAGTAATGTTCTAGTACTTCTAGTGACTTTTTTCCGTATTGGTAACATGTAAATCACTAAATTATCCATCAGACTTGCACCTAAGTTGCAAGAAAAATCGAGCAGAAGCGCATTTTTTTAAATAGTATCTATAAGTATTTTTGTTTCTTATTATTTTCTTTTTAACTGTTTAACGTCGGCCTATTTCCGCTACCAGGGCCTATCACCGACACCAGGAGACGAGCTACCCCCAACCTGGAAATTTTGCCGAACCTCTTCCCTTAAGAAGAGTAGGGATCTTTTACTTGCCTAACATTTAATAGACAAGGGACCGCCTGCTTTACATCCCCTCCGAAGGATGGTATATCCACTACGTAATCCTCGTCTGAAATTACGTAACTTCCGAGTATACACTGATATACAAGCCTCTAGAAGGTGGGACGAGAACGCTGTATTTCCCAAGATGGGAGCCCATCCAAGTACTAACCGCGCTCGACGTTGCTTCAACGGAATATCGACTGATATTCACATTGAAGTCGCCTCTACGCTCGCCCCTTTTCTTATTTTAACATCTCAATTATATCAGATAAAATAAATTCATTTTTTCACTCATATAAATATACTTAGTTTCTTAACTACGCAAAATAAACTGTTTTTTTTTACCACCTACGGTGGTACAATCTGGAACATAAAATTATGTTTGACTTTTCCAGAATATATCACAACAAGGGCTAACACGATTACTGATTAAGACTAGGCATAATAATATGTTTTGTCTATTATCGCATGTACTACATTTCTAGGTGCATCAGAGATCCGTTGTTTATTTCTTTTTTTTAATGAATGGAGACTGTTTAGCGTTTTATTATCCTGCGGTAATGCGGAGTACATTTTGGAGCAAAGGTATATATAACATCTTTGACCTACTGTTTTAATGCATTTTATGTTTCTAAAAATAGACGCAGTTTTTGACCTGGTGTTATTGATGTTCGGAAAAATTTAGAAGTTTATTGTTTTTAAATATTTCAGTACACATGGCTAAACCAAACAACTGACGCACATCCAGCACTTTTGCTTCTTTATACAATAAATCAGTCGGATAGCACATACGTGTACCAAATCTCAAGTCAATATCTTAAACGGTTCCAGAGCAATCGTGCGCACAAAAAAAGACCGACAGGCAGAATTTTTTTGTTCAAACTTAAAATTTCTACGTTTCATGACATTCTAAGCCCATTTGAACAATAAAAATTTTCAATTTTTTTTTTGTCGTTACTATACTTCCACTGTATGTGGAAGTAATTAATGAAACTAATAAAATAATAGATACTCCAATATAAGTGGAACGCAATTTTAGTTCAAAAATGAATAATGAAAGAGCAGTAAATCTGCGACCAGCACGATTAAAAATAAAAATCACCTGAATAAACATTTAAAAGCGTGTCGCTGTTTTGGAATTGATTAATTTAGAGTTATTCTCTGTTGATTTGAAAATGTGCAAATTGCTTTAAAAAACGTAGGTACACCCGAAAAATTTACAGTTTATTTAACATTAAAATTTAATCTTGTTTTCTCTCTGCGTTTTGTTTGCGGTATTAAAATTTACAATTTAAAAGAATGAAATGCTTTGTTAAAAAACCTCCTTTAATGGGGGTGTGTTTAATATTCTCTCCTGTACCCAGAGATTTGACAAGATTTTGTTATGCAAACCAGAAATAATATTACCAACAATATGTGGGTGATTTTGAATTACTGAATATGTAATTGCGTATAGGTATAATCTAATTTTCGTTGCTATCCGTATGTATTTGTTTTATGCGAAGCGCTTTGAGCGTTTAAGGAGTAAACATTAACATGTAGAAATATGTAGATAGAAGCCGCAAGGATTTATAACAAGGATAATATATTTATTAAGAAAATATAAACTGTTGATTTATGACGAACTCTTGTTAACGCCTTAGGCCTCGCTTCATAATGTTTAACATTTATAATTTCGTGATAAGACAACGTTTAATATCATCATCAAATATTATTATATATTTTGGAAACATGAGCAGAAATTTGATATAATATTTTATATGGTACAAATTTTATCTACTTCGAATTAATAAATCAAAAACACAGATAGACAATTATAGCCTAGGGTGGTCCTTATTTTGCGATATTGGATTTTTTTGGTCTCACTCCCGAAAGTGGTTCTGATTATTTTAAAAATGAACTGTACTAAATTTTAACACGATCGGATAACGCTAACCCGGTCCCAAGGCCATTAAAAGACACTAAAATAAGCAAGTTTCACCTATTTTTAGTCCACGTAAATTGAATATTTTAGAAGAAATAATTTATAAAGTAATAATATTTGTGATGTGTACTTTAGATGGGGTTAGAAATAGTTACCCGAAAAGTTTCCGCCCAATTTTGCAAAAAACCACAACCAACGGGGACTTAACGTTGGTTTTTCACTTTTATCTTGTAAACCGTTCGTTGGAAGAGAAAAAAGTATAGGAAATAAAAAATTTATTGTTAAATTCTGCATAAAAAATGACTCATTAACCTTGTAGCTTATCCTCTTCGCGCTAACAGTGTCCGAACAGAGGGGTGGTTTGAGGCGCAGAGGTAAAAATCGATCCTATTCCAAGTTTCACACTGAATATCTTAAAACCGGTTACTTTAACGAGAAAAATGTTCAGGAATGAATTTATAGAGCGGAATTTTCTCTATAAGATGCATATATAGCGGGTTTTGACGCAAGTGATTTTTATGTGTTTTCCCCTTTTTTCCAAAGCTGTTTTTCGACTCGTAATTATATGTACTGTACTGTTCACTCAAAAGAAGATTTGGAGTCATGTATAGCAGGGTTAAAATTCAATAATAAAATTTCGTTATATATAAATATATATTCGAAGAAGTTGTTTTTAAATTAACATTCTTAAATAAATATGTTGTTATATTTATTGATAAAAATTGTTATTTTTAATATATTTTATTTTTTCATTCCACTCCTTGGTTACTTAAGCTTCTGGTGTGTGACTTATATATATATATATATATATATGAAAAAGATCAGTCAGTCATTCAATTCGTCAATAGCAAAACGAACTTTCTTAATCAAAGGTGGAGTGACATCACATTTGTCAGATAATAAATATGCTTTAATCCTGTCAATGTTTACCGTGACGGCTTTAGTTCCTTTAACAAAAGTAACCAATTTATCTGTACGGGACAACACTTTAAAAGGTCATCGTACAGCGGAGTAAAATATTTTTTAAAACGTTCTTTCCGAACGAAAACAAAACTACAATTCGAGATGTCTGGGCTGACAAATGATTTGTAATTAACGTGGTGAACTGGTGGAATGAACGTTAAATTATTAAATGAAGTACGTAATTTAGTAATAAAATAAGAAATATCCGGACAAGTATATGATTTAATAAAAAATTCACCAGGTATTCGTAATGTTTGACCAAAAACGAGTTCTGCGGAAGAACATTGCAAATCGTCTTTAGGGATAGTTCTGAGAGCTAATAGTATGATAGGAAGTTCATCTACCCAATGTGGTGTAGAAGTCCTAGCTCTCAGAGCAGTTTTAAGAGATTTATTAAACCGTTCAATCATTCCATTCGAGGAAGGATGATATGGCGTCGTACGAATCCTATGAAATCCCAAATATTTTGAAAATTCTTTGAACAGTTTTGATTCAAATTGAACGCCTTGGTCGGTTGTCACTGTGACAGGGACACCGAATCGACAAACATAATTCTGAAATAACGTACGCGCTACAGTTTCCGCAGTAATATCCTGCAGTGGATAAGCCTCGGGCCATCTAGTAAAACGTTCGATCACAGTGAGAATATAAGAACAACCTTTAGAAGGAGGTAATGGTCCTATTAAATCTATATGTATGTGATCGAATCGTCCTTTTGGTATATCGAAGTCAGTAATCGAGCTCCTCGTATGTCTTGTCACTTTATTAGTTTGACAACTAATACAAGTTTTTGCCCAGAGATTACAATCTGAAGTCATTTTAGTCCAAAAATAATGTGTAGAAACTCATGTTCTAGTCGCTTTGATACCCTGGTGAGATAAACCATGAAATATATCAAAAATTGTCCGTCTATAAACAATAGGAACATAAGGACGAAGTTTAGGGCGAGAAACGTCACACCAAATAAACTTGTCAGAATATGGAATTTTAATTTTCTTTAAATGAAAAGTTCTCTTTGTGTTCGATGAAGTATCTGATAATAAAAATTTAAGGTCAGAATCATCTTTTTGAGCTTTGCTCAATAAATTTAAGTCAAAGTTAGTATCAACTAGGTTAGACTTTTGAGTAACGATTGGGGAAATGAATTGTTGCAAAGAAGACGTATCATGTTCGCGTGATAAAGTGTCTGCAACAATGTTATTTTTTCCTTTGATATGTCTGATTTCGCAGGCAAATTGAGCAATGAATTCTAAATGTCTAGTTTGCCTGGGAGATCTTTCAGTTTTAGTGAATAATGCTTTGACCAAAGGTTTATGGTCAGTAAAGCAAATAAATGTGCGACCTTCAAGTAAAAATCTGAAATGTTTAATCGCTGTAAATAAAGACAGAAGTTCCTTGTCAAAGGAACTATATTTGGTCTGTGCCAAGGTAAGCTTTCGTGAAAAGAAGGCTAATGGGGCAAGAATACCTTTGTCATCGCGCTGTTCAAGAACTGCCCCCATAGAGACATTAGAACAATCAACAGTCAGCGATAAAAACGAGCTATCATCACAACGTGGATGTGCTAAAAAGGTTGCACCAGCTATAGCAGCTTTGGCTTTGGAAAAACTGTCAAGACAGTCGGTAGGCCAATCGTTTATTATTTTAACTTTATCATGCAGTAATTTAGTACAAAGTGCATGTAAAGGAATTAATATTTCAGCGAAAGAAGGTATGAAACGATGATAAAAGTTAACCATACCTATGAAACGCTGAAGTTGTTTGACTGTAGTAGGTAAGGGAAAATTATTTATAACATCAATACGTTCAGAAGAATGTAAAATGCCAGCTGAAGAAATATTGTGTCCTAAAAATGTCAAATGACTGACACCTAATATGCATTTTGACGGTTTAATATTTATGCCGTACAATTCTAACCTCTGAAAAACAAGTTTTAAGTGCTCTAAATGTTTCGAACTAGATTTACTTGCAATCAGGATGTCATCTAAATAGACGAAAATAAAAGGTAAACCTACTAAAACTTCGTTCATGAAACGTTGGAAAGTTTGACCGGCGTTACGTAAACCGAAAGGCATACGACCAAATTCAAACAAACCGAAAGGAGTAGTAATCGCTGTTTTAAAAATGTCGCTTTTTGCGACAGGTATCTGGTGATAAGCACGTACCAAATCTATTTTTGAAAAAATAACACAATTATACAACTGCGAGTTAAAATCATGGAGGTGGGGCAACGGATATCTGTCAGGGACAGTAATTGAATTTAGACGACGATAGTCCCCACAAGGTCTCCAGTCGTAGCTTTCTTTTTTTTCAACCATATGCAATGGTGAGGAAACGGAAGAAGAAGAAGGTGCACAAATACCTAATTCTACCATATTATTGAATTCGTCCTGTGCTTTCTTGAATTTAACGCTATCCAACCTACGTGGGGGTGAGAAAGGTAAATGACCTTCTGTAACAATGTGATGCTCAACTGAATGTTTAACTGGCAAATTGTAATTTGGGGAGCTAATTAAAGTAGGAAATTGTAAAAGTAATGCAGTGAATTCATTTGATACGCTAAATAACTTAGAAGAATGTAACGGACCGTTGTTTGAAAATAAATATGTTGACAAACTAGTCATATTGTCGATTAAACATTTATGTTTTAAATCAACAACTAAACCAAAATGAGCTAAAAAGTCTGCTCCGATAATGGCGATATTTATATCTGCTATATTAAAAACGAAAGGAAATAACCTACGTAAGTTTAAATCAATTTTCAAAAATTTCTTCCCGAAGGTATCTATCTATAACTGAACCATTAGCTGCTGTTAGTACAACATCAGGGTTTCTCCTAGTATAATTGATAAATCAGCGCCCGTGTCAATGAGGAATTCTATTTTATTAGTATTATCAAATATAAAGAGACGAGGTTTACTATCCGAAATTTTAACGTCAGTTGTCAAAGTATTATTGACATTTAGTAATTTTTGATTGTCGGTTTCGACATCTTTGGTGAAAGTGCACCAATCTCCTTGACATTCAAATGCTTTACGACCATAAAGTTGATGGTAATAGCAAACTTTGGCATTAGAAGGATTATATATAACGCTGGTACCACTTCGACTGTTAGAACGGGGCCTTGAGCCTCTGCGATTTCTTGAGCCGAGTCGATTTCTACAACTATCGCAATAAGTGCCAGAAACTGTAGGAGTAGTGGAAGGAATTGAAGAAACTTTAGATTCAATAGCAAGTAATTGAGATGTAAAGATTTCTTGTTTGTGTAAGACTTGATTCAGCGTATCTTGAAAAGTTGTAATAAAATTTGATGTAGAAAATGTAGGATTAACGTTAAAAATTGAATTTGAGGTAAGGAAAGTCATAGAATTTTACACGACTTCCATATACGATCAGCAATGTAGGTTAAAATATTCTCCGTAGGAGGTGCTATTTTTAAAAGTGGTGAAATAATAAATCGAATTGATTTAGGAGAATATTGTTCCAAGTACCACTTGAAACTCTTGCACCTCAATTTCTTCCTCAATTCCTTCCAACTGTTGACGTCACCGAAGTCGCCTTTGTCGTTTCCTATCCTTTGATAATAATACTTGGCGTATTCGTCCAGCCACACTTCGGCTAATCGGGGTCACCAATTTATAGCAGGGTTAAAATTCAATAATAAAATTTCGTTATATATAAATATATATTCGAAGAAGTTGTTTTTAAATTAACATTCTTAAATAAATATGTTGTTATATTTATTGATAAAAATTGTTATTTTTAATATATTTTGTTTTTTCATTCCACTCCTTGGTTACTTAAGCTTCTGGTGTGTGACTTATATTTACCCAGCAAGTGAACTGATCGCCACATCATGCTTCAACTTTAAGCTTGCTTCAATCCCCCTTCCTCTCTTCGATGAGAAAGGGTTAATGAGAAAATCTAAGAAATCGTCTCTGTATGAGACATCCCTTTCAATAAAGAGAGGCTAGTTCAATTAATTCATGGGACACAAAACCGTGTATCCTGGCATTTCAATGAGAACAAGACTGTTCTGGTGCCTGTTTATGCCAGCCAAAGCTTCATTATTCCTATTCAACTATTAAATATATGAGAAAAATGCAAAGAAGTGACGTTTTATAAAAATAAATTTTCTTCCAATTATGTATGTGAATATGTATGTAATCAACAGTTCACGAGATACTATTGAAAATTGATGAAGATTGCGTCTGATGGTGAATTTTAATTGCCTTGGGGTTAGCGTTATCCGATCGAGTTAAAATTTTATATACTTCTTTTTTAATAATTGGAACCACCTTAGGGGGTGAGGGCGAAGAAATTGTAAGAAAAAAATATCGTCAAGTATAGCTAAGGACCACCCTCTTATAGGCCAATCTTCCTCTTGACTGCAGTGTCAAACATATTTGAAAACCTAACTTATAATAGACTATTTTCGTATATAAAGAAATACAATATTTTAAGAAGTCATCAGCATGGATTTCAGGCAAAACTCCCAATTGAACTCGCTATATGTAAAGCCCTTTGTTTCATTTCCGAGTGCATTGACAGAAAAAAGAAAGTGCCTGGAATATGTTTTAATTTCTTTCGAGCCTTCGAGTC
Organism: Rutpela maculata; assembly: GCA_936432065.2. Classification (NCBI taxonomy): domain Eukaryota; kingdom Metazoa; phylum Arthropoda; class Insecta; order Coleoptera; family Cerambycidae; genus Rutpela; species Rutpela maculata. Next base: position 34,438,888 of record OW386285.2, on the reverse strand, counting down.
AATTAATCATGAGATATTACTCTACAAATTAGAGAATTGCGGTATAAGAGGATAAATGCCTTGACTCTTTCCAATCTTACTATAGCAATAGAACCTAACAGATATCACTAAGAACTGTATCTAATTACCGAGTAGCTAACGAGGCTGAGATAAATATTTTATCAGATAAAGTAATAATATTGCAAGTGGTGTCGCAAGGCTTCAATCTGGGCCCCTTTTTCTTCTTATTGTATATTAATGACAGCCACAGATTATTTTCAACACAAAAAATGATATATCCTATAAGTCCATTGAAAAGTTACATTTTGAGGCTAACTTTGAATTTTGAAGGGTTTTTTTTTCGTTGTGTAGTAGGTAGTATCACGTAAAAAGAATGCACCGTTAAACTCTACTTAATTATTACGTATACTGACAGATGATCTGTCACTTTGATCCCTTCGCAGCGCTGTAAACCCCTTCAGAATAAACGAAATTAAAAAAGCATAAATGAAAAGTATTTGTTATGAAATCCTGTACAAAAAACATACCATGTATTTTTTTGTTAAAATTGAAGAAAAAAAGTTTTAGGGCTTAAAAGAAAATTTTGTGACAAATTTCTATCTTCTAAGGGTTATAACTTTTTAATTATTTTATTCACGCCAAAATGTTTCTCTACTAAAGTTGTTAACTCGATCCTATACAAAAAAAACCTCTGTATAAATTTTTTGTAATATGTACCGTTACGGAAAATGGCGGCCAAATGGGGTGGCCGCCGACCCCGAAAACTCAATTTTATACTTACATCAGCCCCCCTTCACAACAAAAAAAAACCTTGTCCTACCCAAAATGCAAGGTTAAATGTAACATTTCAATGTACTAGATCTATGTTGGGATTACCCAATCGAACATAGCATGAACCACATTTTTTTGCTTTGGGTATATTACTCATTCTTTCTTTATGTATTTACCATCTTGAAAACTTTGTTGAATCAAACATACGCTATTTAAAAAAATAATGAAATTAGTAATAGTACTAGAGGTGGCAGTGAGTGAGTGGATACCACCATATTCCATAAGTACTTATTAAAAAAGTGTGCACCAGAGAGCTATTAAAGTAGTTTTCCTCCCGAATTTAAGACTATACCAAGTTACAATATATTTAATAATGAAACTAAACAATTTTTTATAAGTAAATGTTTTTACTCCTTTAACGAGCGTATCAACCGACAAAACTGGATATACATATATTAGTAGAGTCAACAGAGATTTTCACTTCGGAATAATTCCGGGAAGCTTTTGAGAATGCTTTTGAGAATACATATCTGAACATGACAGGAACAACATACCAAAAGTTACCAACAATAGTCCTTGAGAATAATTTGTTATTTAACAAATTAGTTGAAAAATACCAGTCTGTCAAATATATCTTAAAATATTTTTTTATTTCAAAAATTAATTATGCCATTCGAAAACAGGTAATTTCATATTTCATATCAAAAATGTATAAGATTTTTTTTTGTACGTTCAAAAATGTAGATTTTTTTGTTTAACGCACGAAAATGGAACAAGGAGACCCGTAATTAGGGCGCGCGAAGAGCGCGCTGCCTCGGGCGCGTTACGCTAAATTTGTTGTAAATTTTGAACTAATTAATGAAATTAACCTCACAAAAGCTTAAATGAAAGAAGAAACATGTAGCTATTGGGTTAATATATTTTCGTATTATGAAGATAAATGTATGTAGGAATAGAGTACATAAAGAGATTTGCGATGAAATAGGTAAAAGCTCTACCATTTCTAAAAATTTAAAGATAAATACGTGCGTCTTTCACATTTTATTCTTGAAGTAATGTATAAAAATATCCGATGAGTGAAAAAATCTCAAAAATGTACACACACGAAAATGATAAAATTTAATATTCAAGGTGTTTCGAAAAGATTGGGACAACGCTTAGCCGTAGATACTTGACATCAAAACAAGTCGATTTAACTCAAAAAGTAGTGGTCTAACTCTTTTCGTTTTCAAGATACAAGGTGGCAAAGCAAAAAAATTGTATTCGTAATTTGTCTCTATCTTGGAGACTATTATACGTATCTACTTCAAAATTGGTAACGATATGTTTTTCAGATGGCAATTACAATGGTGATATTGCCGATGCCATACTTTATAGATGGCGCTAGTTACAGAACTTTTACGTGACATTTTAAGCTCTAACTTTTTTGAGGTTAGGTTTTGGACATCGTCTTCTACTATAATCGAAACGCAATTTAGTTTCCTAAAGAAAAGGTGTACTTGTTTAAACGCGATAGAATGCACCCTTTCAGAGAAATACGCGACTTACAACTTTGTGTACACACCAGTTCGAAGAAATTTAACACCCCGGGTGTTTTGAAAAGATTGGGATAACGCTTAGCATAGACCCTTGACATCAAAACAAGTTCATTTAACCCAAAAAGTAGCGGTTTAACTCTTTTCGTTTTCAAGATACAGAGTGGTACAGTAAAAAAATTGTTTTCATATTTTGTCTCTATCTCGGAGAATATTATACGTATCTACAACAAGCACTATTGATGACTTCAAGACATCATACTTGACGTACACCTAGTAGATAAGAAAACCGCTTTTAGGTATAATTGAATTTCCTCGAACTGGTGTGTGATAAAGTTGTAAATTGCGTATTTCTCTGAAAGGGTGCATTTTATCGCTTAAACAAGTACATCTTTTCTTTAGGAAACTAAATTGAGTTTCGATTATAGTAGAAGACGATGTCCAAAACCTAACCTCAAAAATGCTATGGCTTAAAGTGTCACGTAAAAGTCCTGTAACTAGCGCCATCTATAAAATATGGCATCGGTAATAGTACCATTGTAATTAGCGACCCGAAAAACATGTCGTTACCAACTTTGAAGTAGATACGTATAATAGTCTCTAAGATAGAGACAAATTACGAATACAATTTTTTTACTTTGCCACCCTGTATCTTGAAAACGAAAAGAGTTAGACACTACTTTTTGAGTTAGATTGACTTGTTTTGATGTCAAGAATTTAGGGCTAAGCGTTGTCCCAATCTTTTCGAAACACCCTGTATAACTAATTTTAACCACCTATTTCTCTGGTTTAAATCGCATTATTAGATTCCCATAGGTGCCATTTTTAAAGCTTTTAAGATGCTTCAAGGGGGTTTACCTTAAAAATTAAATTAATCCCATTTTTTTACGAAAATAAAAAAAACATTTTTTTGCTCTAAAATTCGTGAAATTATAGGCAAAACAAACGTTAACAACTTTTATATAAAATTTATTTGACTTGCCTATCCAGCATACGTTTATAGTAGGACCTCAAAATAAGTAAATCTGCACGGAAAAAAAATGTTTCGAATCAAGGATATATACCTATTTAGATATACGCAAATAGTTAAATTCTTCATATGAAACAATATGGTTTTGTTTCAAGAAACGATAAGTTTGTAACAAATAAATTTATTTACGACTAGCTTTTTATACCTTGCCACAAAAAGCATTTGTTTCATATGAAGAATTTAATTATTCCCAATAAACACAAATACATACCAGATATGTCTTCATTATATAATTCAGTTTACATAGGAAGTGTCTGACATATCAATTGTAGGATAAATGCAACTTACATGTGCCTACAAATTTCCTACTCTCCTGATATGACATACATGTAACAAACATAACTCATGTAATAACTCTTGTTCTCTTAGTGATATATAACAGAGATATGTTTTGTAAAGTAAATACAACTTGTATGTATGAATCCTGTATGTTTTCTAAACATAATTTTCGTGCACCAGTTACATGGTTTTGTTTTACACTTATTATGTGTCAGACAAGTTATTTGTCCTCATTTATGTATATTATATATACAGTGTGTCCACGGAATGTGTTTGCGATAGGTGTAATATACCAAAAAGAAATTAGTACAGCTTTCATTTTCTGCAGTCTCGGTCTGCTTGACTGGATTTTGGATTTTTATCAAATTTCAGTTAAAATGGGATCTAACTTGTGGAGTTAATCTAAGAAGAAAATAAACCATTACAGGTGGTATTTCTGTTAATTTTACGGAAAAATTCTATTTGGATAAAATATTTGGCATTGAAAGTTAGAGTCATGTGCCAACTTGCATTGCATTTGAACAAAAAAAAAAAAATACTATTTAAAGTAAATAGCTTTTTATTTTTTAACACAATTAACAATTTCAACGAATTCAACCATAAACCTATACAAATAGTACCCCACCTAAATTGCTACATAATTCCACCCTTCTTCTAATTCTTTGTAACTTCTATCTTCAAGAGGTATTTTTATTATTATTATTATTATTCGAATGCAATGAAAGTTGGCATATGGCTCTAACATTTAATGCAAAATATTTTATCCAAATAGAATTTTTCCGTAAAATTAACAGAAAAACCAGTTTACCTGCAATGGTTTATTTTCTTCTTAGATTAACTCCGCGAGTTAGATCCCCTTTTAACTGAAACTTGGTAAAAATCCATTTTACGTCAAGCAGACCGAGACTGCTTGGTATATTACACCTATCGCAAACACAATCCGGGGACACACTATATTATGTTTCAGATACATGAAATTTAGCTAATTTGCTCTCCCATACTGATATAACATATACAGTTCCCAGATTGATATAACAGATCGTGTAATGGACAAAAAAAATTAAAATTGCGGCTTTATATAATAAAGGATGGGTCTTGCTTTGTTTGAAATTTATATATAGTATATTTCCAAATCTTTTAAATCAAGTGGGCCTTAATGGTTAACCATAAACGTTTCTTTCCTTACATAGTACCTTCTCAAAATACAATAAAGTTGCATGAAAAAAGTTGTTTGTAGAATACAAAATTATGCTTCTAAGATTTAAATCAGATAAGCCTACTGTGACAAATATTTTGAACAACTTTGTTTCATGAAATATGGCCACATCAAAGGAAAAAATTTTTGGATATAGCTATTAGCTATAAAAGCACTTGATTTTAAGAATTCAAAAATATACTAAAAATAAATTTCAAAGCGAGCTAGATTGATCCTGCAAATATGAAAAATAGCAGTTCTAAATTTTTAATTCAAAATACTTTATTGTTGTAATAATCCTGGAACACAGTGTATAATAATGGAAATACTAGTGAGACTTTTAAAGTATACTTTGATACTTGATTTTCAAATATTTTATATATCGAACTTCTGTCATTAGGGAAAAAATTATACATAATTAAACAAAATAATTATATTATATTTTTAAAACAAATCTAATTCGTATACAACATAAAACATAAATATTTATGTAGATATTTAAAAAATGAAATTTTTCTTACATTTGTAAAAAAATGAAATTTTTCTTACGTTTGTAAAAAAATAAAAAAGATAGGGTCCATCATTTGGCGGGACTCAGTATTATATAATTCACTGATTTTCTTTAGAGTTTTCTTTTTTCTGCTCTCGTGTCAGACTCTATTTCGCTTGATGGAACCATTCACTAGCCACATTTTCGAACTCCTTATCAGTGTGTGGGGAAAGCTTCGGATACTGAAACTGGAGAAAACAATATAAAATTATAAACTCAAATAATGTGAATTCGAACGAACTTATTTCTTTAAATCTATTTCTTAGAACTAAATAACTGTTAAATGGTGGGATTTGTCTTTAATCGGTATTTATTGTTTTTATGTCTGAAACATCAAGTAGACCAGAATATTTAGGTAATAATTATAGACTGTACCCAGTGGCGGCTGGTGAAATTTCAATAATTTTTTTCTCGTCTGTGGCGCATGGGACCCATACCAAATATGGGAAATAACATCTAGAGAAGCGCTTCTCCAACGACCCCTAAAAAATTTTGAAAACGCAGTTTGCGAAAAAATTTTTCAAAATTTGGTTGCTCCCCCTTGTCTAGGGGCTTCTGTTTAAAATTATTTTTTTTTGTCATATACATTTTACTTTTCATAAAAATACAATAGGTTTTGCAGTTTATGAAAATATTTTCATTATTAACTGAGATACAACGAATTGAAATTTTATAATTTGTTAAATTGTAAATTACAAAATGGAATTTAAATCCACAATGTTTTGACCAGCGAGCTCAGACATCAACTTTATAATTTGCTATTTTTCGTAAAATTTTAATTAAAGAATTATTGAACTGCAACTTGAAATAATGGAATCTGGTAGATATTTCCAATTTAAATCCGAAAAATGTTCAGTAAAAATTTGCTTGATACGCAGGTTCGAATATTCGACCAGTAATGGCAGCGCTCGTGTGAAATAAACTTAAATAAATATATCTATGGAAATCTTACCTGTTTTGTTTTTCAGATGAAGATGAACTATCGAATTGGTTTCTTGAACAGCTTTCAGTGTTTTCTCTTTAGTTCGTAGTCCCCTGCCATTAGGTTTGCTCGTTTCATCACTAGATGAAGATACAGAAACAGCTTTTTTGCGAGCGTGCTTCAACGTGCCTACAAAAATGAAAATTTATTATAGTCTTAAAACCACATTTTACCGAGCTGATAAAAAAACTTTTTATTCGGCATAGTCGATGCACTGATGCACATGCACTTCCAGTCCTGATAAGTTATATTTACAAGTGCATAGTGCATATGTGAATTGAATTTAAAACGTTTTTACCTTTGGCACTTATTTTGTCACTCGGTGAATTGTTCCTTAAAAGTTTTTAATACACGAGGAAAAGGAGAGTGTCGCGTGTTCGTATTTATATTTAATAATGATTAATGACATAAGAAGCATAGAAATCAAACCAAACTACACAACATCAACATAGATAACCGCTACACAAAAGCAATAATGAAAATTGACAACAAACGTCAAACACATATTTGACATCAATAACGCGCATGCGCGTAGAGTTAAGCAAAGCAGGCTATCAATGTGAACAAAACCAACTTTTGATAACAAAATAATAAATTTATTTGTGCATAAGATCTCTGCTTTTTTATGGAATGAATCCTACAAGAACAGATCAGACTTGTTAATAATATGAAAACCCTGTGTCTATAACATGTATATAAACTTTATATAAATGAACTATATTTTATTATTTATATGCCATGAACGAAAATGTTATCATCGTGACTTTAAGTCTGCTTCATTTTGAGAATCATTTACGTATCAGCCACATATAGAGAAATATGGCTTTTGAGATATCAGGGAAATTTAAAAAAATGTGACATGTTTGTATTAGACATGTAATTATTTAATATGTCATGGTTCCTCAGTTGAGCTTCATTTAATATATGGCAGACATATGTGTGTTTACTGGGTTTGCGTATATATAAATATCATATTCTTGATTCAAAACATTTTTTTTTGCGTGTGATGACGAAAAAATTTTAGAATATATATAAACCTATAGTTTTCACGAAATATTGAAAAAATCATGTTCTTTCGGTAAATCGACTCAATGTTGATTGTTTCTACAATTTTTATCCTGTTTAAAGTATCGAAAACATATTAAAAATATTCACGTGGTACAGGGCCATGAGTCAAATTATAATGCTTGACTAATAGAAAGAGATTGAAAGTAAAAACCACCTTCGCGGCAAGCAGTACGCATCACCTGCCTCGCACGCTGCGCTGTGTGTGTGTCCGCAGAGCATTGTAAAAGTAGTTTGGGCACTTTTTCACAGATCATCTTGTTTTCTCAGCTTCTTTTTAAGTTTTTATGTGAATATTTAAATTGTGTTTTTAATTGAATAGTGTTTTGAATTATTTTATTGCTTGATGGAAGTAAGCCATATTGGATCAACCATTTTGAATTACTTACTTGACATCTGTTTCAGCGACCTCGAATACCCCCTTACATGTCAATTTCAATTGAATTGCTGTGAAATTTTTCAACATAATAATTTTGTTAAAAAAATTTTCTTTTTGTTTAAATAATTAATAAACAATTTCCTTACGATTATATGTTTATAACTTTTTATATTAAGGTATGTAAAAGTGATCAAAAGGTTTTAGGGAAATCGAAGCTTCCCGTAATTATTCCGAAATAATGCTTATTTTCAGCCTCTATTGACTCCACTATATACTAGATAATGAAGTGATATAACATATCGACTTTATATGTATACCAAGATATGTGACTTTTGACAATACCAGTTTTCTTTCTAAACTAATGGCAATAAAAATTTATTATTATTAATAGTTCTTAATCAATTATTCTGTGTTAATAGATGATTGTTGTTAGGTAGCCGATAGCTATTATATTTTGTTTATTTTGTCGTATTTTGTGAGGTCTAATTTCTAGGTTAGGCAAGAATTTAATAATACATATCATTCATAGTATCCACCTTTTCTTGTGGAAGAAAGCTTCGCGTCTGCTATATTATAATTTTTTTAATATGCATTAGTAAATTGGGTGAATAAACTTTCTGTAAAAGTTGGAGAGCATTTACATAATTCTCTTACTTCTTATATACCTTTATTTTGTTCTGTATCTAAAGACTTATAATCCACGTTCTATTTCTTGCATGTCTAGACGTAAAACATATGTCTTTGTCAAATTTTCTACGAATTTTTTTATAAAGTTACTTAATATTTTAGTTCCCCCACAGTAAGAGGATTTACACCAATAGAACGAAAAAATTCACGAATGTAAAGCAGCATCAATCTTAAGATTTAAAAAAAAAGTGTATTCGTGTGGATTATTTATTGATTGTATTTCTAGTTACTGTATTAAAAAATAATTGGCGACATTAAGTCAGGCCTGTAGCTAGGGGGGGGGCAGGATGGGCATTGCCCGTCCTGGAACAAGTTTTGCCCGACCTACGGTGATTATAATGGGGGCAATGGGTAAAAATTGTCAATTTTTTTTTGTATTTCTCCCCCCCCCCCGCTCATCAAAAAATTTTTCGGATTTTTTTTACGGGCCCGTCCTGAAAAATTGTTTGCCCGCCCTGAAAGCACTTTCTAGCTACAGGCCTGCATTAAGTAACACTATGTTAACAGGAAGGAACTAGTATTTTTGTGCAGCTATGTTCTCAATGTAATTTACATTATATTCTGAGATTTCTGATGTCTACGTCAAAATTTAATGAATAATTAATTTATTGGGAAGGAAGTGTACACAAATAAGTCAGCAATATAATCAAATACTGTTGGCTGAGAAACGTTAAAATGATCAATAACATTGATTTGTAAGCAACTATCAGTGGCATAAAACCATAGGCATATTAATATCTGATTCATTTTTGATATTGCTTTATTTCTTCTGTCGATAGGTTATAACATTTCATCCAACAATTTGCTACCTTCTGCACTTCTGTTTCCTTATTCATGTTGCATCTTCTTCTAATTTCATCATCGAGTTCCTCAAATAAATCAGTTTGGCGGCGTTCACTAGTCTCTTATTCTCATCTTCAGATGATGATGACAATAAGGGATGGAAATTGACTCTGTCCATCTAAAATTATATTTAAAAAAAATCACCAGCTACGGCAAGCGACTGGAGCCTCCCCACCCGGTGGGGAGCCGAAAAGAGCACAAAATATTAACAACCTCGTTTAATTATATTTATTAAGTTGAAATAATTTTTGCATTTAAAAAAAAAGATCCTGCGATAGATAGGATTTAAACCTGCGAACCTCGAGTTTAAAATTTATGGTGTCGCAAGCAATAGCAAGCACTAACAAGCAATAGTAAGCAATACCAAGCTACAGCAAGCAAGCAATAACAAGTTTATTAAAATTATTTGCCTTCCTGGAATTTGTTCCGGAGCCAGCCAAACAACCACGATGCTCAGCGTCGTGGTAGTGTTGGGCTGGGCGGGGCAGGTCCAGTATGGCTAAAGCTGAATATAAAATGTTAAAACTCCCGCCTAAAAATAAAGCTTAATATTAACAATTTGGATCAATAATAGTACACAAAAATACTTAAAAAAACAATTGAAATAAGCACTTTAAAAAACTAGCGGTTTGGCGCGCAGACGAACACTTTGAAATTTTGATTGCTGACACTGGAAAACAGAACTCAACGAAAAAATCCATTCTAAGCAATTCCATCTTGATCTTCCTGCCAGGAAAGTGTGGTGGATAAAATTCTCTCGCTTTAGCACACTACTCCATTCAGATAGTTACTTTAGATTGTAAAATTTATGATGCACAAGAAGCGTGACTCTATTGACAATATCTCAAATACTTTGTTAAAAAAATGTAGTCATGAGCTATGTAGACCTCTTACGTACTTAATAAATTTAGCTATAAATAAGGGCATTTTCCCCAGCAAACTAAAACAAGCCGTAGTAATCCCTATTTTTAAAAAAGGTGATCTAAACGATTACGATAATTACAGAGCAATAAGTTTACTCTCAAGCATTTCAAAACTTTTTGAGTTTATTATAAAAGAACAATTAACTTCATTCTTCTATCAAAACAAATTACTTTCCTCGTCTCAGCACGGTTTCACAAAAAATAAGAGTACCGAAACAGCTCTTTGAGAATTTCAAAATGTAATCGTAAATGCCTTAGATAATAAAAAACAAGTATTAGGTTTGTTTATAGACTTTTCACGCGCTTTCGACTGCGTTGACCATTACCTATTGTTAACAAAATTGTCAAGGTATGGCGTGAGAGGAACTCCGTTGAATCTCCTGACTTCCTATTTAAAAAATAGAACTCAGGTAGTTAAGTTAAATAATAATGTAACAAGTACCAGTATTGACATAAAACAAGGCGTATCTCAAGGGTCAATACTTGGACCCCTATTATTTTTAATTTTTGCAAATGATATAATAAATTTCTTAAATAACAGTTCTCCATCAATTCACACTATTTGTTATGCTGACGATACTAATATAATAGTCGAAAAAGATCTGGTATCTCTTAAAATTGCTGCCGAGCATGTATATGAAAATGTAATTAAATGGTCAGAAAAGAACTTTTTGAATGTAAATAAAAATAAAACAAAATCGATACTATTTAGAATGCGGGGACAGCTACAAGAATTTTGCCTTTTTGAAAACACCGAGTTTCAGGTGACTTCCACCGGCTCGACAAAAATATTGGGTATCGTATGTGACTACAAACTAAATTGGGTCTCACATATCGATGCATTATGTATTAAACTACGCAGGAGTTGCTATGCTTTAAATTATATGGCTAAACATTGCAGTCCTAAGGTACTATTAACATTGTACTACGCCAACTTTCATTCTCATTTAAGATATGGAATAATTAACTGGGGAACGAGTACACAAATAAGTAGAGTATTTCTAATACAGAAGTACGCTCTCCGAATTATTGCAGCACTCGAATATCGTCAGTCATGTCGTAATACATTTCAAAATCTTAGGATACTAACCGTTGCTGGAATATACATACTGGAGGTTTGTACTTATGTTTACAAAAACCTCACCACGTTCTCGGCAAACCAACTGAACCACGATCATAATACGATATCGAGAGGGCTGTTGGCACCAAATAATTTTCGAACAACTTTTTACCAAAAGAGTTTTCACTATATTGGCTGTAAACTTTACAATGCACTGAATGCAGAAATTAAAGGTTCCCCCAATGTTTATGTCTTTAATAATAGGCTGAAAGAATTACTACTACAAAAAAAACTGTTACACACTACAAGAATTCTTCTTACCACCTTCTATTTCTACTTGAATTTTATTTATATGTGCATATTGACTTATACACGGGTACGTGTTCCTATATATTTTTGTTTATTTTTCTTTCTTGTTGTTTGTTATACACATTTGTTATACTTACCTCTATATGTTTAATTTTCTGACTTACACGTCTGTTTGTGACTGTACATGTGTATGTGCGTGTATATGTATGTGTATGTATGTGTGTATATGTTCATGTTGATTACGTTTACACTCATCTGTTTTATTTTTGACCCTTTATTCTGTTATTGTACTTGTACTTTTAAATGGAAGAAATAAATAAATATTATTATTATTATTATTATTATTATTATTATTATTATTATTATTATTATTATTATTTATAGTCTATTTTGTTTTATAATTTTTTTCATGGAAACTAAATCGAAAAAATGCTTGTGTGATATATCGCTGAAATCAGAATTTTATCTACTTTTCAGTGGTTCGATTACAAATTTTAAGTTAGTATAAAATAAACAACTTGTGCCAAAATGGTACTAAACGTAATCCGATATCAACCAAAACCTTTTCAGATCTTCTGAAGCACTAAAGAAGCCAAGCAAAGTTTCATTCAAATCCGTTTAGTAGTTTTGCCGCTATCGTGCTAACATACTGTAATATGTTGCAACCCCTAGAATGTAGGCACAGAATTCAATTAGTTTGGATGTCTTTCTGTAGGTTTGCACCTACTAGAAGCTCTAGAAGTAGTAAAGAACTTGCTAGATGTATCTGTAGTGGTGATGTCATCACAGAAACATCGAGATCTGTCATCTTTAGATATATAAGGCATGGAGTAAAACTAGAGTGGACAGTTTAAGTTTGGATAGCAAGTCAGTAAGATCAGAAGCGAGCAAAGTGATCAAGTAGTGAATAATTATAGTATTTAGTAGCATATCAGTGAAGTAATTATTTATTGTAATCAGTAAGTTAATAAATTAGTGTTTAGTGTTACCCTGGTGTTATAATTTCCGAACCCACGATACAGGGTGTCTTCAAAAAGGGTGTAAGCACGTCACAATACATACACACGCACACACACACACACACACACACACACACACACACACACACACACACACACACACACACACACACACACACAGACATTTTTCAAAAATCATTTTTATTTGGTTCCTGGGCCCTCAAAACGTAAAGATTTGATGTTATCTCAATTTTAGATTTTGGACCAATTTATTGTGGGGAGGTTAAAAATCGGTATTTACAATAATATTAGTTAAAGTATATTTTAGTTAACACCTTACATACAAACGTACGGCATGCACACATAACCTCAAGGGAAACAACAATCTGTTAAGAGCTTAACCATAGAAAAGAGAACTAGTAGTTTATCATTCTAATTTAATCTATTTACGTTGCTGAAGGTACGATTTTTTGTAAATGGTCGGTGCTGTAAATGTGCACACAATGGAGGAACTTAATTTCCTTAATGACTTGGAGGTATATCTTGAAGTGGACACAAAGATTGTAGAAAATATTGAAGACATAAAAGGACACGTTAATTCTGAAAACAACAGCTTAAATATCATCCATCTGAATATAAGAAGTATACAAAAACATTTTGATGAATTACTAATATTAATAAATAACAGGTATGTAAACTTTGATGTAATTGTTTTATCTGAAACATGGAGGATAACTTCCCTGGACAACTATCACATTCCCGGTTATGTAACTTATCATAATGAGTCACATTTGAACCAAAATGATGGAGTTATAACTTACATTAAAAATAATTTACACCGTTAAAATAAATAAATTAACGGATTTGAATATCATTAAAACTTCAATTTTTCTTGAAAATACGTCTGTAGGAATTAGTAGTGTGTATCGGTCTCCATCGTCAAATATTGACGTGTTTCTAAACGAGTTGGATAATTATATGAAAATAAATAATAATAATACTGAAATATTTACAGGTGATATAAACATAAATATTTTAAATAAACATGACATGCACAATAATATATATTTAAACATAATGGCAAAATATGGCTATATACCACTAATAAATAAACCTACTAGAGTAACCAATGAAACAAAAAGCTGTTTAGATCATTTTTTTCTTAAGTCTGACGTAAATAAAACTGATAGTCTATTTAAATCTTTCATAATAGAAAGTGATATTACTGATCACTATCCAATTTATTTAAATCTTCCCATTTGTTAGGTATTGACCTATTTCTTGTTGTTTGGACTGTATACTTGCTTCTTTTGGGATGGCATAGAAAAACTCACTTTCGTTTATACTTGTTTATTGTAACCACCTTCAATCTGTACATGCCATAGAAATTCTACCACACGGGAGCCTACCTCCTCGCTTCTCTCTAGTAACACTGGTGGGGGATTGCTTAGTTAGGCGTGCTCTCCCGCGGTGCGCACCAAATAAATTTAAAATACTTAAATATGGCGTTTTTGCCGTAACATACCGGCCGCCTTGAAATGTCTAAGACCATTTCAACAAACAATGACATAATAAAAAAATTTGTAGTATTAAAAGCATAAATTGACAATTTCACTAATAATAACACAGTAAAATAGTTGCAATACCAGCAATCATAAATATCAACTTCAACAAATGAATAACATATTAAAAATAATTGCAATAATAGCAATCATAAAATAACAACTTCAACAAATAACAACATGTTAAAAATAATTGCAATAAAAAATCATAAAATGAAGTAACATATTAAAAAATAGTTGCAATAGCAACAATCAGGAAATGAGAATTTCATCAAGAATAATTGCAATGATAACAATCAAGGAATGCATACATATACTTAGTAGACGTAGACATATTCATGTTAAACATTCCTACTCCCTTTTTTCTCTTTCAAAGGGAAAGACGCACAATTTAGAAACCGGGCGTTTCACTACACTCCCGTTCACCTTTACGCTCACAACTCGAAGTACGCCATCCTTGCCTGGATAAAGCTGTTGTACTTGACCGATGTGCCACTTCATGGGGGGAGCGTTGTCTTCCTTTATTAATACGATGGTACCCTCCTTGATAAAATTATGGAAGTTTTGTTTCCACTTGACCCTCGTTTGCAGCTCAGACAGATACTCTTTATGCCATCTGGCCCAGAAGTGCTGCGCCAACTGCTGAAGTCTCTGATAGCGGTTTAGTCGATTGTCCGGAATATCAATCAAACTTGGTTCAGGTAAGACAGTTAATTTTTTGCCCACCAAAAAATGAGCCGGGGTAAGAGGATCAAGTTGATCAGGACTGGATGATAATTGACATAATGGTCGGGAATTCAAAATAGATTCAATCCGAACCAGCACGGTGGATAGACCCTCAAAATTCAAATGGGCATTGCCCAATACTCGTTTTAAATGATGCTTAATGCTCTTAACTCCGGCTTCCCAAATGCCACCAAAGTTGGGAGCTCGTGCCGGAATAAAATGCCAATTTATATTATCATTGCTCAAAGATTCAATAATTTTATCTGAACACGAATCGAAAAAATTTGAGAATTCATTTAATTTAGCTTTCGCGCCTACAAAAGTTCTCCCATTATCACTATAGATATTTAAAGATTTAGCCCTCCTCCCGATAAATCGATGGAAAGAGGCCAAAAAACAATCAGTCGTCAGATCCGAAACAAGTTCAATGTGAACGGCCTTTGTTCCTAAGCAAATAAATAAACAAATGTAGGCCTTGGTTAATTTAGCACCTCTTGTATTTCGGTCCTTAATTAGAAAGGGTCCTGCAAAATCTATACCCGTATTGTAAAATGGTACATATTGATTTACTCGACAGTTAGGTAAATTACCCATTAAGTATTGATCAGAACTGGGTTTTGCTCTAAAACATGTGACACATTGACGCATAACATTTTTACACAAATTGCGCCCCGAAATAGGCCAAAATCGCTCTCTAATGGAAGAGAGTAACATAGTCGGGCCACAATGCAATAATCTAAGATGCTCTTGTTCTAAAATTAGTCTAGTTATTTTGTGTTTTGCTGGCAAAATTATTGGATGCATTTTATCAAATTCGCTAGAAGAATTTTGAATCCTGCCACCGACACGAATTAGCTTGTTATTGTCTAAAAACGGATTTAATGATAGTAAATTACTCTTTTTATTTAGGGACTTGTGTTTTGTTAAATTGTCATAATCTAAAGAAAATGCTTCTTGCTGAGCTAATCGCACTAAACTATATAATGACATCTGCAATTCTGAAATTGTTAATAAACCGTGTACCCTCGTGCCACTAGTAACTCTTGAATTGGAAATAAATCGTTGACAGTACGCCCATACTCTTTGTAGTTTCCGCAATGAGGAAAATCTATTAAATAAATCGAAATTATTATTGGCCAATGTGACACAGGCAATTGTTTTTTGTTCCGGTATCTGTTCGAGTCCTAGATCAATCAATGTTGTCTACCTCTAATTGGTTTTGTAATTAACCATTAGTGAGCCAGGTAGGACCTGTCCACCATAACTTGGAATTTAGTAAATCACGACTACTCATACCGCGCGAAATTAAATCTGCCGGGTTGTCTTTAGAATTTACATGATGCCAATCGTTAACATCGCTTAATCGCTGTATTTCACTGACCCGATTGGCGACAAAAGTTTTCCATCTCGACGGAGCTGCTCGAATCCAAGAAAGCGTTATTGTTGAATCGGACCAGAAGTAAAATTTATCGAATTTAATATTAATTGACTCTGTACATTTTTCTACCAATTGGGCAAGCAATACTGCACTGCACAGTTCTAATCGCGGTAGAGTAATTTGTCTGATCGGGGCGACCCTTGATCTCGCACATAGTAGGTTACAAGTACGTTGCCTTAGAGTACTGACACATAAAATATACAATGCTGCCCCGTAGGCCCGTTCACTCGAGTCGGCAAAGCCATGTAGTTCTATAGATACATAATCTGACAAAACAGCATGTCTTGGTATTTTTATATCGTTTATCGTGTGAAAATCGTTGCGAAATTGATTCCAAATCGTGTGCAAATTTTGAGGAATAGCCTCATCCCAGCTTACCTTTGCTTGCCATAATTGTTGAATAAGTAACTTGACAAGAATTATAAAAGGACCTAGTAATCCTAGCGGGTCAAATATTTGAGACACAGCCGAGAGTATTGTCCGTTTAGTTATAGGTTTATATCGAAATGAGAAATTGAATACTGAATATTATCTAAGGTAGCATTCCATAATATTCCTAGCGTTTTATTGGCCTCATGTTCGCCTAATTGTATTATACTCGATTCTAAATTATCGTTTAAGTGAAATTGACCAAGCAAATCCATTTTATTTGTGAGCCACTTACGGAGTTCAAAGCCCGCACTCGATAGTATTTCACTTATGTCGTGTTGAATTTGCAAAAGTTCGATTTCTGAATTAGAGCCTGTTATGCAATCATCAACATAAAAATCATGTTTGATAACATTACTTGCTAAAGGATAAAGTTCCTCATTTTCTACTGCTGATTGATAAAGACATCTAGTTGCAAGATATGGCGCTGAAGCCGTACCGTAAGTTACAGTATTCAGCTCATAACATTTTAAATCGTTTGTTGGATTGTCCCTCCAAAAGATGCGTTGGAACCGTCGTTGATCTAAATTGATCAGAACCATACGATACATCTTAGAAATATCTGCGGTTAATACGTACTTATGTTTTCTAAATCTCAAAAGTATAGAAAAAATATCGTTCTGCAAGGGAAAACCACTATATTGAATATCGTTCAACGATAGACCGCTGTCCGATTTCATAGAAGCGTCAAAAACAACACGAACTCTAGTCGTAGTACTAGAGTCCTTTACAACTGCGTGGTGAGGTAAATAGTAATTTAATTCATTCGCAAAATGGGGTTCTTGTAGCACAGACATGTGTCCTAATTGTTCATAGTCTGCCATAAATTTCTTGTACTCGGTATAAAGATTGACATTTTTAATTAATTTTCTTTCTAGTGAGAAGAAACGCTGCAAAGCAAAGTCTCTTGAATGGCCTAATTGATCTGCATTGTTTTTAAAAGGGATGGAGACGATAAATCGACCGTCATCGTGTCGCTTAAAATTGTTTAAAAAATGAGACTCGCAATATTGTTCCGATTCAGATAATCTTGTTTTAAATTGAACTTCTTCTACTTGCCAAAATTTAGTAAGTTGATTGTCTAATAAATTGTTGCTTAATTCGGTATTGAAACAACTAACTGACTTGTTATCTTGAGCTAAACCATCAAAATGTCCAGCCACAATCCATCCTAAGCGAGTTTTTTGCAACGTTAATAGAGTGTTGTCTAATTGAAACTGGCCTACACATAGTAATTGCCAAAAAATGTTTGCGCCTAGGAGGATGTCAACTGGGCCCGATTTATTGAATGATGGATCCGCTAACTGAATGTTTTCAGGAAATTTCAGGCTATATTTATTGAATGAAATTGTAGGTAAATTCTCTGTTATTCGTGGCAATACTAAACAGGATATTGTTACATTATATGAATTGTTGTTCGAAAATAAATGAAGCTCACTCGTATAATTTACGTTAGCCAAAGCTTGACCGACACCAGCAATAGAATAATCAGCGTGTTTTAATTGTAAATGTAATTTTTTACACAGCGCGTCTGTCACAAAATTGCTCTGAGAGCCGCTGTCCTAGGAGCGCCCTGCATTTATGAAATTGACCGCGCGCATCTCTGACTCGTACTATCGCCGTTGACAACAAAACCTGCGAAGCTACGGCACCGCTGCCTGCGACCGCATGTCCAGAGTACCCCACGATGGTAACTCGGCCATCCGAATCGTCCGATCCTTCGCCGGTGCCACTTGGAACATTTGCACGAACCCCACTACTTGTACTAGGAGACGGCTCTACGCTTGCCTCGCTTGCTGGTACCTTGTGTTCGATGTGTAACATCGTATTATGCTTTCTTCCGCATTTTCTACAATTTGAAGAATTACATTGTTGAGCACTATGATCGGGTTTTAAACAGTTTATACATAAATTACGCTTTTTTGCCTCATTAATTCTAGATGATGGTGAATACCTTAAAAACGAGTCAGAATTGTAAATTGCGTGAGGTTTTTTACAGAAATAACAGCTCATTTTTATCGTGTTATTGGTATTAAGATATGAGTTAGAATAGTTTTTGTTTTTAACCTTGAATTTACCTTGATTGTCCGATTTACTAGATTTACTCGATTCCAATTTTTCTAATAACTCGCAACGGTGTTTTAAGAATTTATTGATATCGCTCATTTGTGGGGGTTCTTTTTTAATTTCAAAGGATTCCCATTCCCTGCGCGTAATTGAATCTAGTTTATTTGTAATTATATGTATAATCAATGTGTCCCATTTTTCTGTGGGCTCACCCAGTGCATTTAACGAACGCAAATGTTTAGTAACATTGTCAAATAAATTGCGTAAATCAATATGTGATTCTTTTTGAATGACAGGTAAATCGAAAATTGCCTTAACGTGATTATGGACAATAAGCCTTTTATTTTCAAATCTGTCTCTAAGTAATTGCCAAGCAATGGTATAATTTGCCGCCGAGACCTTAATAGATTGAATAATTTTGCTGGCATCCCCTTCTAATGAGGACTGTAAATAATAAAATTTCTGTATGTCAGAAATTGTTTTATTTTCATGTATAAGAGCACTGAAGGCATCTCGAAATTCCAACCACTGATCGTAATGGCCGTTAAAAGTGGGTAGTTTTATTGTAGGTAATTTTATATGTTGTTCACTTGGAGCTGGAAGCGGAGACGGGGGGAGAGAACTTGTAATATTAAGTGAAGTATTTAAAGTCGACATAGAAAATGAATTTATTACATGTTTAATATTTGCAATTAATCGAAAATATGATTTTTCAAACTCATCACGTTCCTTTTCTTCACTTTCGGAATTAGCCAAAACTTCAATTTCTGATTGTACATTTTTAAATTCATCGTAAATCGGTACTACCCTTTCTAGACGCAATGCCAACTCGGTATTGGTAATGTCGTCCATTTCAGTTAAGTCTAATGAATCATAAAATTTTTTCACCCTTGTTAATGCTGCCTTTAATTGACCCCTTTGCCCCTTTAATTTTGTCAAATCGGCCATCGCGCTGGTGAATCGAAAATAAATTGAAAATTGTAACTAGAGGAAAATATGGTATGGTAAAAATTGGTTAATGAAATATGGAAAGGATGACTCACTCTGTACTCTGTCAAATCGCCTTGCCAGTCTGTTTCGCCATCCGGATCGTAAGAACCATAAATATGTTAGGTATTGACCTATTTCTTGTTGTTTGGACTGTATACTTGCTTCTTTTGGGATGGCATAGAAAAACTCACTTTCGTTTGTACTTGTTTATTGTAACCACCTTCAATCTGTACATGCCATAGAAATTCTACCACACGGGAGCCTACCTCCTCGCTTCTCTCTAGTAACACTGGTGGGGGATTGCTTAGTTAGGCGTGCTCTCCCGCGGTGCGCACCAAATAAATTTAAAATACTTAAATATGGCGTTTTTGCCGTAACACCATTCAATCTGTAAAATCATGTAATGCTCATAATAATGTAATAAAAACAGATTATGATAAAGTATTTCAACTGTTAAGCTTCGAAAATTGGGAAAATGTTTATAACCATAACGATAGCAATACATGTACCAATAATTTTGTAAACACAATAAAAAGACATATTAACACTGCCTCTATTCATTCGTCTAAGATTTTCAAAAGAAAAATTAAACCATGGATTACCAATGGGATTATACAATCTATCAAAACTAGGGATAAGATGAAAAAACGCATTTTATGTAATAGTGATAATATACAATTACTTAATGAATATAAAATTTATAGAAACAAACTAACAAGACTTATTAAAATAACAAAAAATAATTATTATACAAATCAGCTTAATACATGTAAAGGAAATATAAAACAGACTTGGAAAATAATAAGAGACGCTACAAACACAGAAAAAAATAAATGTACAAATAATATCAATATAGTGGACAAACATGGCAATATAATTACCTGCAATGAGCAAAAAGCAAACGAATTTAATACTTTTTTCTGTAATATCGGTAAGGAGATTACCAATTCAATTCCTACTCCAAAAGATGTCCAAATTGATAATTTTGAGACTCCACCCCCACTCAATAGTTTATATTTAAGACCGGTTGAAGAGAATGATGTAATAACATACATAAATAGTTTACGTAATGAGAGCACCACCGGCATGGATCAAATGTCGGCCAAATTAATAAAACACTGTCATAGCTTTTTAATAAAACCTTTAGTACATATCATTAATACCATTTTTACAACCGGATGTGTTCCTCATCACTTCAAGGTATCTATCGTAACGCCTATTTACAAAAATGGATGTAGAACGGAAAAAACGAACTATAGACCTATATCTGTAATTAATAATTTGGCCAAAATATTTGAAAAAGCATTAAAAAATCGCCTTGAGGAATTTCTAGATAAGAATGACATTATTTCTAAAAATCAATTTGGTTTTAGGAGCTCTTGCAGTACAACGGACGCAATTTATAAACTAGTCAATACAATTAACAACAACTTACAAGAAAATAAAAAATGTATATCTGTCTTCTTGGACTTGGCGAAGGCTTTCGACACTGTGTGCCATAAAAAATTACTACAAAAATTGGAAAACATCGGTATTAGGGGCACAGTGTTGAAGGTATTCGCTAGTTACCTGGAGGACAGAAAACAATTTGTAAAAATAGGGGATAAAATAAGTGAGGAAAAATTAATAACCATAGGAGTTCCTCAGGGCACCGTTTTGGCGCCAATTTTGTTTTTAATATTTATAAACAGTTTATGTAAATTAAATATATCAGGCCAACTTATTTCATATGCAGATGACACAACAATTATTTGTAAAGGTGATGATTGGAATGATGTGAAAAATTGTGTTGCGCAAGATATGAAAAAAGTTAGATCGTGGCTCGACGTAAACCAATTATCGCTCAATATATCAAAAACTAAGTTTATTGCATTTTCTACTTACAATTCAAATTTACCTGATTTTAGCGACATAACTATTCAAGAGAGTAATGAAAAAATTCAATCCACTAGTACAATAAAGTATTTGGGTTTAATGATAGATAAAAACCTGAGGTGGTTGGAACACTCAAGCTACGTAACAAATAAAATTAGAAAGTTGATATAAATTTTACCAACTCAGAGATATTTTATCTAAAAAAACTATATTAAATGTATACAATTCTCTCGTTGAATCTATCATACGGTATGGCTTAATAATATGGGGTGGTGCGTATGAAAATGCTCTAAATCCGGTCAAAGTCATACAGAAAACAATTTTGAAGATAATACTAAAAAAAGAACCCACTTTTTCAAGTGATCAGTTGTTCAGGGAATGTAATTGTCTAAATTTAAAACAGTTATATATTTTAGAATGCTCTATTTTTATCAAAAAAAATATATCCAAATTTAGTTTACCTACACATTTACATAATACTAGGTCTATTATAAATAAAAACATAATGATTCCAAAATATAACCGAACTAAGCAACAAAACTTTATAGATTACCTAGGGCCTAATTATTACAATAACATAACAGGTGATATAAAAAGTATTAACAAAATATCCAGATTCAGAAAAGTATTAAAAACTTTTATTATAAATAACACAAATATTATTCTTAATACATAATGTTGTCTTGGTTTATATTAATTTGTCCTCTTTCATCATTCACCTAATGTGTTCACGCAATATGTACCTCCTTGTATAATGATTATATAATATAATTATAAAAACTTATAAATAGTGTATGTATAGCTGTCACTAACATAAACATGGTGTTTTATAAATTATTAATATGTGCGCACACAATCCTTTTTGGGGATTAGGCGCAATTTTATGGTAAAATCTATTTAAACCGAATGTACATC
This sequence comes from Rutpela maculata, assembly GCA_936432065.2. NCBI lineage: Eukaryota > Metazoa > Arthropoda > Insecta > Coleoptera > Cerambycidae > Rutpela > Rutpela maculata. The sequence continues at coordinate 34,416,319 of OW386285.2, read as the reverse complement.
ATGTATAATTATTAATAAATGTTTTTGAATTTGAATTTTGAATTTGAATTCTGTGGCTTAACTGCCTAAAATCCACTTGGTAATTTGTCAGCCACTTTGATAGGTTGTTTGCTACTAAATGTGGTTGGTGAATATGTCCACCCATATTTAAGGGGTTGATAACATTTTAACACCTGTGGTGCCCCACCTGATAGGTACAGCTATTTGTATTAGAGTATTGTGTGTTGTATAAATTTTGGGGCAGTGATGCGAATTTGAGGTCATGAGTACAGAGCCTAAATCAAGTAGGTGAAGACGAGAACTGTCAGAAAAGGGACGCGGAGTTTGAAAGGGGGTTTTGGCGGATAGAAGAGTGATGGCAGAGGCGTCTGGCATTGAGAGAGTAAATGTAGCAGAAATGAAATAAATAATAGTTGGAGAGATAATTTGGAATAATAATTGAATCCAGTGGCGGTTTACGAACAGTCTGCAACAAATCAGAGGTAAACAAAAACTGTTGTTGTGTTAAATGTGAAGAAGTTAATATAAATTTGTTAAATACTGATCTTTTCTTTGTTTCTTTTGACGCAAGCGCGTAACCACTTTTAAATTTCCCTGAGATACTAATTAAGAGCATCTCAATTGGCGCCCGACGCGTGGCTTTGCGGTGGACAAAGAAACAAAGTAAGACAGGTAGATTGAAAGCGTTGAGTTGATAGCATATTTAACAAGAGAAACGGACACAGAATTTTGTTCGGTACGAGCATGAACTTTATGTGATTCTTGGAGAGAGGAACTTATTAATAATTGTGTTAATTTTAGAACAATATAAGTACTAGATTGTGAATATTAGAGGGACTGTGTTAAATCTAGTACATATATCGAATTGTTAATCAGTAGATAATTAGATAATTTAAATCATGTCAAAGAAATCCGGGCGAAAATCAAAACAAAAAGATCGGGAATCAGGGGAGGAAGTAGGAAGTAAATTAGAGGATATCATTAGCAAATTAGCAGATGGTATGGCCGAGATGCAATGGTCCATAAGTAGACTTGCGGAAACTGTTCAAAATAATGTGAAAGAAAAGAAAGAGTTCAAGAACAAGGCTGCTGGTACAAAGTTAGAAATGGTATGTTCACGTGATAGACATTATATATCACTATGGCGAGATTTGGGGGGTTCTAACTTAAGCTTTGCTCCCAATTCTGGTTTACATCCTATGGTATATTTAAAAAAATTAGTTCGATTGTTTGATGAAGCAGGGGTACCCGAGGACAGGAGATTAAGTTTGGCTATTAATTCGTTACGTGGGTCGGCGGCGGATTGGGTAGCAGCGCGAGAGAGTGCTTTGATAGACTTTAAGCAATTTAAAGAGGCTTTTAAAAAACGTTATTGGGGTACGGAACAGGAACGTGACCTATTTTATGAGATCAAATATGGGCAGTATAGATCAGGGAATCGTGCGGACTACTTGTTAAAATTGGCAGCTCAAGCAGCTTTTTTGTCAGAGGTAATACCCGAGGAAAAACTTGTGGAATGGTTAAGTAAACATTTTACCGCGGATATTCGGAGGGGTATTTGTTTGGCAGGATTAACGCAGACAGAGCAAGTTGAAAAGTATTTAAGAAAGTTGGAGACGACGGAGGGATATTCTAATAGAAATCTAGAAGTAACGCGTAGCTACGAGGGGCGTAATAAGAACAGGCGCGGAATCGTAAATACCAGAGATAATAATGGGTATTCTAGAGAAAATATTTACCGAGATAACAAGTCATCTAGAGAAAATACTACAGGGACCAATATGAATGTAAGTGCTAATAGAACAATACGATTTGTGAATGTAAGGGATGAACTTCTAAGTGATAACGATGATGTCGAAATGTCCGATGGCGAGAAATTTTTATCACCTATTATCATGTCACAGGTTAAAGATCAAAAAATAAATATTTTAATTGACTCCGGGAGCCAGTGTTCAGCAGTGTCGGAGAATTTTTTCAGAAAATTACAGGTTGATTCGGAAAAATTACCTGTAATGCCGGTAACCAATTTAACTATATCAGGAGCGATTGGTGCTAAGAAACGAAAAATACTAGAACAAGTATTATTGCCTGTTTGGATTGGTAAAGTAAAATTTGATATATTGTGCATTATAGTACCGAACTTGAATAAAGAAGTTATTTTAGGTTGCGACTGGATGACGGCAGAAAAGGTGAAACTAGATTTTGAAAAAATGAGTTTGAGAATTCCAGGTAGGGGTTTGAATGTAAAAATGCAAGTTAAAAAAGAGCAAGAAAGTCAGTTTTCGGTGAAGCTAGTAGTAGGAGAAAGTAGGGCAAGTAATAAGCAATGTTATACCGATTTTAATTTTAGACAGATTGCGGACAAAGCCGAAACTTTTAATGATGACCAACGCAAAATCTTGTTTAGGTTATTACAAAAATATCGGGGGGTATTTTTAGAAACTTCGGGGAAAACAGATATCTACGAGCATGCGATTCAGGTGAGGGAGGAAACGTCGCTTTTTAAATTGGTTTATCCAATAGCTGTGGCGCATCGCGAGGTAGTCAGGGCGCAAATAAAAGAAATGTTAAACTCGGGTATTATTTCTCAGTCTCAAACCGAATATGTGTCACCATTGACGACAGTGACAAATTTCCCTGTTCCGAGTAATATACAGAAGCTGAGTGTTTTTTTGGGAATGATTCATTACGACCGTCGTTTTGTGCATAAATATTCCGACCTAACTGTGCCACTACTTCGCTTACTAAAAAAAAATGTTAAATATACTTGGGGGGTGAAAGAAAAGGGGAGTACGAGATATGTTCCACCATTTTTATTCTATGGGACAAACAATTCAAATAATGTTCATAAAATTATTCAGTTTCCGATTGATGACGAGTATGATCAGCAACCGTTAACCGAATGTTGGGAGATTGCATGTAATACAATGTTGACTAAGTCCGAGAGAAAAAAAAACAAAAATATGAATCTCGGAACAAAGCCATTACTTTTGAACCAGGGGAGCAAGTGCTGGTGGAAACACACCCCTTATCCTCTGCCGCTAATTCGGAAATAAAAAAGTTTTTTTTCACTGTACGAGGGTCCGTACACGGTGACTAAAAAGATAGGTCAAAATTCTTATCTTCTAGTTACTGCCAGTGGTATTGTTCTTGGACCTCATAATATTGTGAATTTAAAAAAATATAAAACCATACCAGATGTTTTGCACTAGTGGTATTCCTAAAAATGTATTCAGAAGTTGTAGTTAGTTTAATTAGTATTTAAGCACCTTATTGTTTTGTATTAAATCGAGGCACTTTTGATTGATTTTCGTGCCGCGATTGAATAGGGGGGTGATGTGGTGCCCCACCTGATAGGTACAGCTATTTGTATTAGAGTATTGTGTGTTGTATAAATTTTGGGGCAGTGATGCGAATTTGAGGTCATGAGTACAGAGCCTAAATCAAGTAGGTGAAGACGAGAACTGTCAGAAAAGGGACGCGGAGTTTGAAAGGGGGTTTTGGCGGATAGAAGAGTGATGGCAGAGGCGTCTGGCATTGAGAGAGTAAATGTAGCAGAAATGAAATAAATAATAGTTGGAGAGATAATTTGGAATAATAATTGAATCCAGTGGCGGTTTACGAACAATCTGCAACAAATCAGAGGTAAACAAAAACTGTTGTTGTGTTAAATGTGAAGAAGTTAATATAAATTTGTTAAATACTGATCTTTTCTTTGTTTCTTTTGACGCAAGCGCGTAACCACTTTTAAATTTCCCTGAGATACTAATTAAGAGCATCTCACACCTATTAATAGCTTGTTGTCTGTCTAACTAACGATGGTGAATATGGGTTGGCAATTCAATTAATCATCATCCTCCTATCCCAGCTAAAGTATAGTTGAAGAAATAATATGGCGGCAAACATAATAAGACCCTTAGAAAACGGTTATTAGTGAAACAATTTTGTAATTTGGTATGCAGATGTCTGTCATTAAAACGACTATTTTTCCGAGCAGCGTTAAATCAAAATGGCTTCTGGTTTCAAGATGGCGGCTGTTTTATAAAATAGATCTAAAACATCTTTGCCGTACGGATCTGCAACACTTCTGTTGCCAACAACAAATAAGTAAATCTCAACTCATAACTAGACAATTGCATGGTTTCTGTTTTACTGGCTATTTCTATATAAGAATTGACTGTGGCGTGCAAACGCAGCCTTAATGCTCTACAACTTCTTTTCTCACGACTTTTTCGTGAGAACAACATTTGAAGAGTTATCTTAACAAATAGAGCAAAAAAACGTGAGACGAAAAAATTGTTTTCCGCAATTTCCGAATTTCGAGGGCGGATATCTCGAGAACAGAACAACATATCGAAATGTGAATAGTGATTGATTCTTGTAGCAAATTTTGCCAGTTTCGATTTTGTATAGAATGGTCAAGTCGCTATGACGCATAGTTTCCGAGATATAAGCGAAAAACCAAGAAATGGGAACTTTAAAGTGCCTCCCTCCCCCCGCTCACCACCTAGGAGTGGGGACTTTTGATATGTTTATCTACAGACTAGTCCAAACAGAGTTCCAAAGTCAAATTTTCTGTCCCTAACATTTCCCTCTATAATCATTCGTTGCCTGGCCTAATATCCAATATATATGCACATATAATTTTTCACTTATAATTTCGCAACTTTTGAGACCAATAATATCCATGGAATTTATATTAAGAAATATTCAAGGACATATGATAATTTGATTTAAGCATTTTAAATTCGAGTTATGGATGAAACAAACAGGATTTACTAAAAACAAATAGGGCATTACTAGGGAACGAATCCATGAATAGTTATCAACAAAAAATGATACAACCAAATGTCATGCTACCGTCGTATAATTTTGTAATTTTTTCAACTGTATAGTCGCTACTCTCACAGGTAAACGCAACGCCTACAGCCAGTCAGACTGCCCTCATGCCTATTACACCATAATAAGGGAGGTAATATAAAAGAATGAGCCTTGCTAAAATCACTTATTTTTCGACGTTGCTAGCTCTTAGACCCGTTTTTTTCTGGGTTGCCGCTCTACTAAAAGCGGATACTATTCCGGCGTACTTTGACTTTGACATTTGGTTGTAAAATTTCGAACAAAACTGACACTTTTAAATGGTTGGAAGCAAGGCGAGGAAGAAATTCTTACTTAATCACAAAGCAGAAAATTTACAGAATAAGAGTAAATCAGAAGGGCTTAATGAAGAAGGATCAGGAATAATTGTAAACAGAAATGATTCGACATTTTCAAGAGCAGCCATCACATTACTTCTTGACAATATAGCTAGCTCAAATGATATAAAACATATTTTGAAAACAGAAGACAAGTTTAAGAAAGATTGTAAGTGCCAATATGAATATTTGTCGTATACAGATACTTTTTAATATATACTACGGGAGTCCACTCTAAGTGTCCGTTAGGGTGGTCCAAAAAAATTTTTTTTTTTAAAACATATTCTCCACATGCCCGCCCTTATTCCATATGGTAATAAAAAGCTGAGAAAAAAAATTAGCTGAATTGGTCAATATTTAGAGGTCCCGAAAAATGAACATTTCTAAGGCCAGACCTACGTTTTTACCAAAAAAGACGATATTTTGAGAACATTTTTTTATTTATAAGAAGTTTCTTCTTGTTTGTTATTAAACACCATCAGCCATCGGCGTTGCTTTCTTGCAAGTAGGAAACTGTGACCTGCGCAATTGAACAAGCCGAAGAAGATATTGAAGCTGTTCTTCATTCTTTGTGATGTTTGTGTTATATGTTTGGATTAAAGCAATACCCCTTTCGGAGTATTACTACTTTCATTTTGTGTACTCTCTCTTTTAGTTCAACGTAGTTGGGAGCAGAAGACCACAACGGATCCTTACAAAGAAAAGAAGCAGCTTTTTCTTTTCCGTTTGTATGAAGGATGTTAAGGACTTCAGTGGTTCGCTGCGTAAAGTATGTCTCTAGAGGACTATCATGGTTAAAGATTTTACTCTCTATTCTCTTAAGGGCTTTAGCCTTTGGTGGGCGCTGTAGGTTTTTAATCATCTCAATTTTATTGGCATCACTAACACGAGAATCAAAAAGAGCAAGTCCAACCAAATGTTCGGAAAAAAACCACAAATGACGTCGAAATGCTACAGAAGCAGCTTTTTTAATATTAGAATTAGGGTATGCTTCAATTTGTTTTAAAAGAATAGCATGATTCACAATAGCTTTCTCAGCCTTGGATGCCTCGTTCCAATGACAGCCGTAAATGAGAGCTATAAACAAGCACACTTCAGTAATTCCTTCTTTTTCTCTGTTAGGTTAAATTGATCTTTAAATAAGTAGATTTTAAGAGAATAAATGGCCTTTGCCATCCAACGTGCATTGTGTAAACCATCTGGGGCTCGAAACTTTACTTTTGACCCGGGGATGGTACCTCCAAGAAAGATATTACACAACTGCAAAAGCTCTAAGTTTCATTGTTTCCTAAAACGCTTAAATATAGCCACATCTGGACAGTTACTAACACCAAAAGCTGTCCTGAAAACAGATGAGAGCACAATTTCAAGTACATGGTGCCTACATGGAATCCATACAAGACTAGTCTGTAAACTTCTTTCAAGAATAGCGCATGCTCCATTTTTTAAACCTGTATTGGAAGCTGTTGTGTCAAATACTAAAGCACGCACGTTTTCTCTCAGGTTCCAGTTATCCAAAGTGTTTAGGCAAGCAGTAGCTTGTTTTTGACCAGTTTCACGAGTAATCTTTGGAACTCCTAGTAATTTTTCATCCCCACCATCAGTAACAAGTATCGCCACTCTGTCAACTTTTTCAGTGCCTCCTGCAATATCTGTAAGTAGCTTGCCATCCCAGTGAAGAAATAAAGTTTCCTTAAAAGAGAAAGTTGACTTGTCATTTTCCGCTATGACCTCATAACAAAACTGCTGCTGCCACCTGGCAAAAAACTGTTGAACTATTTATTCTGCAAACAATAGGAGGTGCTCCTACCTTGTGCAAACTGTAAGTAACTAACAAAAATTTTATATTAGGTTTTTTTAGAGCACCTTTCAATAGTTTATTAATTTGTCTAAAAAAACTTGTAAAACGTTTTTTTTAAACTGTAACGTTCAATTTTTCGGAACTCCTAAATATGCTCCGATTGGTCCCAATTTTGGTAAGGTAATTAATTTTGCGTAGTGGAACGAGGGCAACAATATGGAGATAAACATTTTTTACTTTTATATTTTTCAAAGCATTTTGGACCACCCTAGTGTCCGTGCACCCCCCCCCCCCCGATCCTTGGGGACAATGTTTTTCATAAAGATTAAAGCCTAAGCAACAATTTAAGACATGTCCTAAAAAAAAATTGGCTGCACTTTCAAAATGGCGTCCGTTTAAAAAACATTGCAAATATGGTTTTTGTCATTTAACACAAAAACTAAAAAAGATGAAAAAAACTTTCTGCACAAAAAACAAAGTGCATAAAATTTTCTACAATTTTGTTCCTATACAATATTTGGATAGGAGTTACCATTTTCCATATAACTGATTCAGCTCTTAAGATAAAATATAAGATTCAATATAAAACGTAATACTACGGGAGCCCACCCTAACTGTCCGTGCACCCCCCGATCCTTGAGGACAATGTTTTTCATAAAGATTAAAGCTCAAGGAACAATTTAAGATATGTCCTAAAAAAAAAACTGGCTGTACTTTCAAAATGGCGTTCGTTTAAAAAAATTTGCAAATATGGTTTTTCTCATTTAACGCAAAAACTAAAAAAGATGAAGAAAAACTTTCTACACAAAAAACAAAGTGCATAAAATTTTCTATAATTTTGTTCCTATACAATAGTTGGATAGGAGTTACCATTTTCCAGATATCATTGTTACCGTTTTCGAGATAAATGTCTGCAAATTACAGTATTATTATTATTATTATTTTTTTTAGTTTATTTTATTTTTGTTATGTTAATAATATAAAGTTATATTATATGCCTTACAATAATTGTCACAGTTATTTCCTTTAAGTGACTTACCGATATATGAATTTCTATATTTTCTTAATTTTGGATTCATTTATCTGGAAAATAGTAACTCCTATCAAAATATTGTATAGAAACAAAATTGTAGAAAATTTTATGCACGTTGTTTTTGTCCATCTTTTTTAGTTTTTGTGTTAAATGACAAAAACAACATTGGCAACAAAGTACAGCCAGTTTTTTTTTAGGACATGTCTTAAATTGTTCCTTAGGCTTTAATCTTTATGAGAAATATTATCCCCAAGGATCGGGGGGGGGGGGGGGGGGTGCACGTACAGCTAGGGAGGCCTCCCCGACTAATATAAATTAGCCATTACAACTTAATGAAAGAATAGGCAATCATATACTCCAAGTAAAGGGGCGACCATATGAAACTTTACCTGATCCTATATCAGGGCGAAACATAGTTGAATCAATAATGTAGTTGTAGGTATATGAACACTGCCTTTTTTAAATTGCTACGATCGAAAATATAAAGACGGGGATATTTCTGGTTGGAAATTTTTTCTATATCTTCGTGATTGGCTATTCAAATCATAATTTTATAGAAGGATATGAGAGGTCATAGTTCAATAAAAACTTACCTTACCTTGTGCCTTTTTTTACATCGCTGTATAACATACCAATTTGATTAAATTAAATGTGTGTAATAAGAGATGGTACAGTACCTAGGTAAAAAATTTGTGAAAAAGTGATCCCAAAAATCACCCATTTTCTCGCCCTCGAGTTTTGTTTCAAACTAAGTGCTAAATTATTGTTAATTATGAGAACATGAATGAAATTAAGATGAGGATATCTTTGGTTTTTGAGATATGGGGTTGTGAGAATATTACATTAAAGTAAATTCTGTCACAACGATAATAAAGGGCGCTCTCCATAAATTTAATGTTTTCTGTTTTCCATCTTCAAGAGCATTTTATAAGAAGGTGTGGGTGCGAGGGGGTGAATATCATAGACGTCGCAATCGCTGCGAAAATCATGTAGCAAGGGTTTTCAACCACAACCTACCAATAAGTTTTCGTCACGTTCTCTTACCCCATCGTAGGTGTGTCATAAAATAGTTACAAAAATTCTAGTTATCATCCCACATTCATACCGCAATCAAAATGCGATATATGGTACATTCACTATTTTTTTCCTGACTCAAGTTCATAATTCAATTTACTTTACAATGGATTGTTTTCGTGTACTAGGTCGCAACAGGGTTATGGTTCATTCCTATTAATAAAGCTTAGAATGTTCAAGCTTCTTCACCAGTTACTGGAGTTTTGTGCAGTTTGATATTGTATTGGGGTAGTTTTCATCCCCTTAAACGTGTCTCGGTTTCTTTGTGTAAGCCCTGGCAAGTAGTCAACACCTTCGTTCGGATCTTTTTTTTTAATTTTAGGAAGCAATACAAAATTGGCCAAAATTTGGCTAACTTCAACATGCTGGTAAATTTGTAAATGTGAATATTTTTATTCCTAACGTTTTTGGCATGGAAGTACTACCTTGCACTAAAAGATAATGCATTTATAATGTATATTAATGTCAGTTATTTTTATGTGCCTGTGAATAGTTAGAGGCGCAAAAAATTAAGGGATAACTATATTATATTGTTATTTTTATATACTAATAAATATCAATAGCCATCAAAAATAGCAACACAAGACAAATAAACGAAAATTCGCGCGGATTAAATATACAAATTTTGGAATTTTTTTCAATATCGATTTTTTCGAAAACCATGGCATATACAACAAAATTATAATAGAACTTTTTTTTGGGAAATTAGTCAAGATTCCTTTTTTATAAGGTTATTTCACCGAAGGGGTGATTTTTTTTTGAGGGGGGTTGCGGCACCCTCCCTCCTGGTTTTTTTATGTATTACCCTCCATTAATAGTTACTGAAGGAAAATCTCAGATAACATTTTTTGTGATGGAAATTTTTTAATTATTGGACTATTAATTTTGTTCCTTATAATCCACTGCATTTAGGATTTTTCTTCAGACCAATTCATACAAAAGCAAATGTTGGTTTTCCAGGTAGGTTCGGGTGCCCATAATAAGGTCTCAAAAGTCCCCGATATGGGAGTGAAAGGATAAAATTTGGCAATGCTGTGAAGGGCTAAAATCGTGCTCGGAAACGAATTTTTCGAGATATCTCGGTTTTCATTGAATCTACGACAAAAATGCATTAAGCCAAAAAGAAAGCCATGGAAATTCTCTATAAAAAATATAGAGGGTCTTTTTTTCGTATACGCAATAATTTTCATGAAAATCTTGCATTGAATTTGAACTTATGGGATATTATGGATAATTTAAGTACTTTATTCCACACCACCCTTGAGGTTGAGTACTTGGCCCCCTTTTTTTATGTGGTTTCCCCGGTAGACCTAATCCATGACTGTCATACTTATTAAAATGTCGTCAAATTAATAATTTCCTTCTTGTCCTTTTCTCCTTCTATAAATTCATCGATTCGTTCGAGGAAATCCGAGTCAATCTGAGAACTTTCAGTCTGTGCTTCAGTGACGGCTTCTATTTCTGTCGAGTTTTCAATCGGTTCAGCATTCAAGCAAGATTTTCCATGGCAGTTGGCGCAAACTGGTGAGCAATTAAGTCCCAATCTCCGACAGCCTCACAATGGTCCACAACCTTTCGTACAGTTACAGAAAATTATCTTCAGAAGGCAATCAGGCGTAGGAAGTTGGGATGTTGTTTTTGGCCGCAATATGGTATCTTTCAACATCCATCCCCACTCTTTAGGATTCAATACATTACCCAATCATTTCTGTACTTGAAAATAAACACGAAATAGATGCTGTTGAGCTGCGTCATGAGTGGGTGGTAATGAATTCAATTTCACTGGTTTGCTTTTGCTCACAGCTTTAATAAAGCAAGAATACCGATAGTTATCGATGGACACTTCTTTAACTGGAGCGTTATATATGTGATCTCGAATATCTTTATGGTGATCAAAGCTTCGTGAGGAATAAATTTTTCGTTGGACCTTCCCTCTGCTTGGTTTGAGGAGAAAAACTTTATTAATAGGTGTACGAGCAGTTAAAATTATAAGAAGATCCACATCTTCCCCAACCACAACCGTAGTATTTTTACATGATTCCTCAAGCGCTGTTTCGACTATCAAAATGTCAGCATTATCTTCAGCATGTCTAACAATATAATTATTTGCCTCAAAATTTTCTGTCAACATCGAAATCGATCTGGTTTTATTTTTATTATTGGAAAGGAGCTTCTCTTGGCATACAGTTGCAACCATCTGCTCATCAAAGTAAATGTCAACAGATGAAGCTTTTGAGGACCAGCGAAGCTGCTCCATAGCTTTCACACTGTTGCTAATATTTTCATAACCAACAAAAACAATAATAGAGTTCGAGCCAAAATGATTGCCCGAATATCCTCTTATGCATAGACGTATCCACCTAAAACTTACGGCTGTATCAAGGATACAGCCAACCAGGATTTTTTTTTATGTTTTAACCCTCCGTGCAATAAAAACTGCCACAAATAAATTTTTTGATTTTAGGTAATATAAATGTTCAAAAAACCAACGCATTAACCTTTTCAACTAAGCCTCTCAATTTTAGTCCTCTAATAAAAATTGAGAATAAATCTATTGTTCAATGCAACACTGTCAAATACCTTGGACTCCAGATTGATTCTTGTCTCTCTTGGAATAATCAAATTGATGTACTCATAGGAAAATCATCTACTCGATGTTTTATATTATGGCAAATGCGAGTACACGTCAGTTTAAATATATTAAAAATGTATTACTATGCATATGTACAGTCCTGTCTTGGTTACTGCATAATTTGTTGGGGGAACTGTTCCAGAATAGGAGAAGTTCTTATGATGCAGAAAAAAATAATTCGTACTATTACATTTAAATCTCCACGTGAGTCTTGTAGAAATATATTTAAAGAACTGGACATATTAACTGTTACTTCATTATATATTTTCAATTGTGTATCTTATGTAAAATCTCATATCAACAACTATGTTCCAAGAGATAATAATCCAAATCATCAGCTCAGGGCAAACTATAACCTCATGCTTCCACAACATAGATTAACCATAGCAGAAAAAGGACCTAATATTATGCCTATCAAATTGTACAATAAACTCCCCATAGAAATAAAGGCGATAAGCAGTATTAAATCTTTTAAACAAAAAGTAAGATCTATTTTAATTGATAATAGTTTTTATTCTATAAATGAGTATATGAGCTCTGCCTTTTAATCCTTTTAATCTTTTAATCTTATAACCATTTACTTTTAAGTACCTATACATTTTAATTGTTCAAGAATTTTTAAACTGTTATGTAAATTTTATTTCCTTTTCTCTTTTTTTAACATACCATATTAATGATATATTAACGTTTAATTGTGTGACAATATTTCTATACTTTTTTGTAAAGTCTGTGAAAATAAATACTATTATTATTATTATTATTATTATTACTTACTGGAATTTTTCAAGAAAACTATTGCGTATACAAAAAAAAGACCCTCTATCTTTTTTATAGAGAATTTCCATAGCTTTCTTTTTGGCCTGATGTATTTTTGTCGTAGAGGCAATGAAAACCGAGATATCTCGAAAAATTCGTTTCTGAGCACGATTTTATCCCTTTACAGCGTTGCCAAATTTTATCCTTACACTCCCACTTCGGGGACTTTTGGGACCTTATTAAGGACACCAGAACCTACCTGGAAAACCAACATTTGCTTTCGTATGAATTGGTCTGAAGATGCGGCTCATTTTTCACTAAATGCAGTGGATTATTAGAATTTTTGATAGAGGTGTTACGGTTTCTAAGATGTTCAACATCTTAAACTAAATACTTCATCTTAAAAACGGTCGGGTGCCATCTATAAAATTAAATATCTCCGAAGCTATCAACCCTAAACAAATATATAAACAAAACAGATTCATTCTCAGTTTATAAATTTCATTTTTGACGTCCGGCATATTTCTCTAAAACTAATATTTATTGAGATATTTATAAAGAAACAAGAATGTTACGTTTTTATCTAAAATCCCTTTACAGGTTAAAATGCAATTTTTTTCTAAAGCGGACGAAAAAATTGAGAGTCTAGGTCGTACTGTATATTAGCGAAAAAGAGTATATGGGAATATATTTTTTTAATTACTGACTACTTACATTAACAAAATGGCGACGTCTTTATTAATAAAATGTGAAAAAGTACATTGTTTCTGTCATAACTTCTTGGTTTTTTATGCTATAGAAATGGGCAAAAAATCATTTGAAAGCTCAATTAATTAGTTGTTAGCGTTTTTGGCCTAAGTGCCATAATTTCTGAGATATTTAACATTTAAACTAAATGGTTCGTCTTATAAATGTTCTGGCGCCACCTTTACACTTCTAGATCTCCAAAACCATTAACTCTGCAGAAGTTAGAAAAAAATGAGATTCATCCTCAATTTAGTAGCTTTTTTATTTCAATCAATCAATTGTGGAAGCCGTTACTTTGTGATAGTTTATCGTAATGATATGATAAAAACACTTTAGTTTGTTTTCTATCACTAGTTTATTTTAACATACACGTTACTGCAGTTTCGGCACATTAATGTGTCATTTTCAAACGTTGATTACAAATGAATGAATTAACATAGGGCTGCGCATATAAATAAATAACCAGGTACTAACAGGTTGACCCTATCTTACCAATATAACAATAAACATTAAGATTAAAGTTATGTAAATAAGTTTACAAGGGATTATAATTGAATACATCAAAGAGAGTGGACCGATATAGGTTCAACTGGTCATTTAAGAGATTATTGCCGGAAATTTTGTTTGATTTGAAGATTTCTATTGATTCCAGTAAATCTAATTTAAAACCTTTCTCTTGGACATGTAAAATCTTTAGATCGTTTATATTAGGAAAATTGTGACTTGTTTCTAAAATATGATTTGCGAAAGTTGAATCTGTGTTTTGACTATTTCAAATGAACGACCAGTTTGGCCTATGTACAAGGCATTACAATCTGTACACGTTAGTTTATAAACTCCTGATTTTATTATTCTTAGCGTTATACAACATGTTTGATAATTTGAAAGCTGGCTTAAAGCTGACTTTCAAATTATGTGTTGACAAAATGCTCCTAATTCTGTCCGATACGTCGCCATAATACGTAAGGGACACATATTTATTGTCACTGCGGTTTTTAATATGGGGATATATATTGAAACAAGCTAATCTGAACTGTTTTCTATTAATTAAATTTTCTATTGTTCTACTTTGGAAACCGTTATTTATGGCTATTGTCTTTATTGTGTCTGATTCAATTTTTAAATTTTCTTCTGAAAGAGGTAATGACAAAGCTCTATGTATCATAGAATTGTATGCCGCCAATTTATATGATTTGGGGCTACGTGAAAAGTTTGAAATGGTTGTATCTGTGAAAATTGGCTTCCTATAAATATTAAAGTGTATTTTATTTTATGTTTGTTGATTTTATTATCCTTTTCTGTCTTCACTGTAAATTTAATATTAGGGTGAATGTTATTTATGTAATTTAAAAATATATTAGTTGTCTCTGTGTACCTGTGAAGCAGGCTAATACGTCGTCTACATATCTATACCAAAATTTTATGCGTTTTACCTAGCTGTGAACTGATTATTTATTCTTCTAAGTGGCACATAAAAAAACCGCTGCCCAAGGAATCACTACTTCCACATCCAGATTCTCTATTCAAGTCACTCACAACGAAAAAACTTTGTATGTGAAAATAATTGTTTATGGAACTTTAATAATATAATATTTGAAATCCTCTACCCCAAAAACCCATAAAACGATACCCCACATCGGTAGTGGGGTGGGGGTGGTGATAGGGGGGTGGTAGTGGGGGGGTGGATGAAGCAAAAAAATATTTTGAGGTTTCTGGTTTTCTGGTTCCTGTACATAAACTAAATCACATTTTTTTTTCATCCCCTTTAATAAGGAGGTGGGGGTGGTAATGGGGGTGGCTAATGCCAAAAATTTTTTTGAGACCTTAGCTTCTCTTGTATATACTAAATACCAATTTCATGGACTCTTACCTGCTTGATTTACCCATTTTCCCCAAATTCACCCCAATTTACCCCCCAACCCTTCGACGGAACAAGATGAAAATATAATCTAGTTCTAGATCTCGTTAAAGTACATATGTGTACCAAATTTCAAGGCAATATCTTATACGGTTCCAGAGTAAACGTGCGCACAAAAAAAAGTTACAGACAGACCGACAGACCGACAGACCGACAGACAGACCGACAGACAGACCGACAGACCGACAGACAGACCGACAGACAGACAGAAATTTTTTTTCCGCTCAAACTTAAAATCTCGACGTTTCATGACATTTTAAGCCTATTTGGACAATAAAACTTTTAAAAATTTGTTTGTCGTTACTATACTTCCACTGGACGTGGAAGTAATATCTGCCAAAAAGGGACTCAACGGAGATCCCATTGATAGTCCCATATTTTGGGTGTAATTTTTTATTTGTCTCCAGCATGTTTTCGTTCCATCTTTCGAGTTATTTGTCGAAAACATGTTTAAAATACCTCTTTTTTCAAGCTAAAATCCCAATTTTCTAATCGTTATAACTTAGACTATCAGTAACATAACATAAACATTGTGGCATCCTCCCCCTCTAAATTAACAAGCCGTCGCATAACATAGAAACTTTTCTTTGATTCATTTACTATTAAGTTGCCAAAATGAACGAAATCCGTTTCATATGACATTATTCCGAAATTAAAACCTCATCTAGTTACTTTACTAAGATGGATAAGAAGAGAACTGTACTTGGATGAGATCTGATAAATTGTCTTGTGTTGAAACATTTGTAAATTGAACAGTTTTAAATTCGAATTTTCTGTAAATACACATGACATGCTTAAGCTAAAGCGTGGTATTATGCGTTTGTTCTAAAACTTAATGATACAATAAATCTATATTATTAGGCAATACAGTCGTCAAGCCCACTTAGGCTAACCATTTTCCCCCTAGATGTTAAGTTATGAAGCAAACGCATAATATAATATTAATTAGTCGGAGGTATGGTCATTAGTCACAAGTGGTGTTTTATACAGGTTACCCTTCTCAGTTTAAACGAGTTCGTGGAACTTCAGTTTTTCTTAGTTCACTCTCGGTAGAAAAGATAACAGAGTATGATGTTGTTTCTGAAATAATAGTCATCCTAGGTGTTTCTTTTGTATATTTTGTTCTGAAAACCATAACTTCCAACCTGGAGATAATAATGATAATCTCTAATATCGCTGAATGTTATATTTGAAACCGTGACTTAAAATGTATATATAAATAAAATAATGTGTTCATAAAATAATAAAAAGTCTTATTATTAAAAAACTCTACGTCCTTGACCTTGTCAAAATATGTAACAGTCAGAGAACATTTCATTTGACATTTGTTTCGGTGTATACAATGGTTATAGATAAAAATATTGACTAAAACAAAAACGGCTATATGTACAGCAGCAAGATCAATTTTGAAGGTCTTTGCCAGCATGAAAATTAGTAGAAAATTTGACAAAATAAGTTTAGCACACACATTCCTAAAAACATTAAATTATCTATACAGGGTGGTTTACCACAACATGCGGAAAATAAAATGGCGTTCTAGTTTTATAAGTGGGAAAGTCCGTGCAAAATTTTAGAGTGATCCTAGGTAATTTAGTAATTTCTGTTGCATTGAATCTTGCAAAGTTACGCTACTATTATTTGTCTGTAGTCAGTGATATGGCAAGGAACTTAGTTGGGAAAGAATGTATAGGAGATGTTTATATTTCCTTAATTGGCATAAGAAGTTAAGCTGGCGCTTCCTCAAAGTGCCACATTTTTTGCTTTCGGCCGAACCCGCCGAAATTTGGTGTTTTTTGTTATCGACGGATTTAAGTAAATATCCTACTTGTTGTTGTATAGTTCCTGGCATAGGGTTCCAATGCGTAGGAAAGACATTGACCCTATTAAATTTAAATTTTAAGTTGTATTCGATGTTCAATACTCCCTTCGGCGTTTAGAACAGGACATTAATGTAACATTTTCTTTGACTTTCCATTACTTTTAAGTTTTTTGTTGGGCTATATTCTACAAAAATTATTTTAATTTTTGCTATTTTTGTAGTGTGATTAAAACCAAAATGTCACTTCTACCCTCTCCAGCCTTGCTGTCCATCCCAAGTCTGATAAAGAAGGGGGAAAGTGATATGTTTGGACCGCGTTACGCCTTTAAATGTCCCATTTTTTGTTTTTTCGCTTATATCTCGGAAACTATGCGTCTTATGGAAAAAGGTAATCCATACAAAATTAAACATAATTAAATTTCCTACAAGAATGTCTTTCTTCTTATGTGTTATAGTTTACGAGATATTCTCCAGCCAAAATAGATAATTAAAAAAAAAGTGTTAGGTACCTTGAATTTTTCTATCAAAGCAGTTTACCGTGGTCTGCTAATAAATCACAGCCACAATACAATCTTTATTTTACAACACTCGACGTATTTACTAACGTAATTTTTGTCGAAATCTATGCATTTCCTTAAATAAACAGTGAGACTCACTTATCATGAAGACACCCTTCTAACTTTTTTATTTTGTTTCCGATTTGAATCAAATTTTACACAAGTATAGAACAAATTAGGATCTACTTGTGACCAGAAAAACATTCGCCTGCTACAAAGGCAAAGCCACCTGTGGTACCAAAATATGCTGAAAAATATTAAAAATCATATTAATGGGTCTTGACGAATTTCACGTATCCACCACAAATTGAGGAAACTGAGGACCCACTTTGCCACTAGGTTTATTTTTCTTGCACTATAAGGGAGTCGAAAAATTTTTTATCTTCATAAAGTGTCAGTCATCCTACTCCAAAGCAAATTGTCACCTTGAGCTTTCAAGGCTTTCCTAGCTTGCACTCTAGACTTACAGCAATTATCCAAGATTGTTTAACATTTCACATATCTCGCTTTGTGTCCCCTTGTTGACATTTCTCAATAAATAATTTAGTCCAGGAGGCAGTGACGATTTTCGGTACTTATTTTCCCAGTCAGCAAACATGGATAGAATTGTTCGGTTAGTAATTCTAAGCAAAATTCATATATATTTAGGGGGGGGTTTTCCGATGGGTTGAGGCGGAAAATGCGTCAGAACATACGAGTACACTGCTCTTTTTTTCCCAGTGATAAAAATAGTTCTAGTAGAAAGAGGTATACTGAAGTTAAGTAAAAAAAATAGTCTGGCTAATCTGTGAGTATGGATAATATGTCTGGCAGGTGAAAAACTGAAAAGTTTTCATCAAAAAAATTTCCCTCATTTTCGCAGTCATGAAAATTTATCAGATGATGGCCTATATTATAATAACAGCTTAAAATACAATCTGGCTAATGTGGAACACCCCTAAAGCCTTGCCAGACTCGTCTAATGATCGTCAGGCGCGCTGAATTCGGCACGTTCAATTATACAGGTGATTAGTGTCATACGTACATGTTGTTTTTTATGACAGCATTAAATAATTGAATACAAAAAAGCAAATACACTGTATAGAGTGTAGAATTATGATGGGGCAGGTTGAAAAAATTTATTGATGAAATCGAATTTTAATGAAAGCCACAAAAAAGTCTTTATTTTACATCGGCTAATGAAAAAAATAACTATAATTGATCAAAAATAATAATCAATAATTTAATGAAAAATATTATTATGATTAAATATAACCAAATGAAAAATAGCGAATGAAAAATATTATTAACAATATATTACACATGATTATGTTCGTTCTGCTAGCGGAATATAAAAAATAAACTGTAATAAACGTTATATATAATTTATATTTCTTTTAAAACTAATCATATTTAACCACCCATACAGATATTGCGTTTTTTTTTATATAAAGTTTCATTTGTTATCTGCTAATAGTGCTAATACTGTTAATATGCGCCATTTAGCCAAAACAACAACTAATGCTAAAAAATAGCTGCTATTAAAATAGCAGCTATTTTTAACTGCTAATTGAAAGTGGCAGTAGCAGAAGTAGCTGCTAAACAAAAATAGCTGGTTCGACGCATCACTATAGTGTATATTGTCATATGGTAGTAAGATCGAACTCAAAATCCGAGTAACTGACAGAGATAGGTATACAAGGGACAGGGGTCTAGGCAGCTGCGCTCAGGTAACTCGCATTCCAGCGTCGTTACCTAAATACGCACGTGCTGCTATTCCACTCCTCGTTTAACTACCTGGCTTGTGAGTCTGGCAAGGCCTTCGTGATTGTAAATGTCAGCCAGACGTGTATTTTCTATGCAATTATAGTATAATCTATCATGTGGCAAATTTTCAAATCCGGGAAAATAAGAGCAAAAATTTTCTATTTTTCCCATTTTGAGATGCCGCCAGACTCATTTGCCAATGTCTTAAATGAGCCAGACTTATTTTTAATTACAGTTTAGACTTGTATCAATTTATGTGCTAAATTTCAAGCCTGGCAAAATAAGGGTTACGGATCCGCAAAATTCGTCAAATTTTGAAATCCGCAAATTTTCAGCCAGACTCACTTTCCGCTATCTGAGATAAGCCAGACTGCTATTTTCATAAACTTTATGTTCCACTTTAGTAAATGTAAAATATTTATGACTGGGAAAATAAGTGGACTTGCATTGTGTTTTTATTTTTTGAATCCATCCAAAAATTTTAGCCAAACTCAAAAATTCTTGTTTTTTGTCACTAAGAGAACAGATTAATTCATATACACCGACTGGGAAAATAAGTACGAAAAAATTTCACTGCCTCCTGGACTAATTGTAAATAGACGGAGAGCTGGGTACGAAATTTCGATATGACTCGGGTTATGAAAAATTTCCATCGCAATACATTGTACACTAAGGAAGGACCCTGATATGGGAATTTGCTGACAGCTCGAGCGGGGAGGGGCGCTGCCATATTGAAAAAATCGCTCACAAAAACAGTTTCTTTGAAATATCTCGCTTCGGGTGTCTCAAACGACAAAAAATCTTCTTATGAAAATAAAAGAGCATTAAATTTTCTACAAAATATGTCCTATACATTATTTCGTTAAACTGAATAGTTTCGGTGCAGCAGCCGATCGAAGTCAATCATTCTTGATAAAGTTATGATTTTTTGTAATTTCTCAATTTAGTGCGATTTTTAAAGAAGTATTTTTGTGTTGAGACAAAATTTGTTTTCGTACCTAAAAATCCTCAAATATAGTTCTTTCCTGTAAATGCAAGAAAGGATGCAGTGCAGCACGTGGTTGTAGAAAGGCGGGGTTAAAATGTTCTGTAATTTGCAAATTTTGTAACGGACAAAGCTGCGACAATGACCAGCAACAGTCGACGAGCTTCATGACGACGAGGAAGTCGACCCTCCAGTCGAAATATTTTTCGCAAGCATGGAAAACAATCAATAGGTAGAATCAGTGGACAGCGCAACGGAAACAATTTCCGAAGAAAGTATTGTTGAATACTGCACCGAACTTGGACCTTCGACATCAAGCACCTAAAACGCCTCAAAAAGCAGTCTAGTCGTGGATTAGGCCTATAGGGGACAACCACGTAAAAAATGCGCCATATACTATACCTCAAGGTGGTGTGGAAACGAGTATTGAACATTGAGCTATGCGTAGCAGACAATATTTGAGGATTTTCAGGTATGAAAACAAATTTTGTCTCAACACAAAAATACTCCTTCATAAAAGTCGCACTAAATTGAGAAATTACAAACAATCATAATTTTGTCAAGAATGCTTGACTTCGATCGGCTGCTGCACCAAAACTATTCAGTTTAACGAAAATGTATAAGACATATTTTGTAGAAAATTTAATGCTCTTTTATTTTCATAAGAAGATTTTTTGCCGTATGAGGCACCCGAAGCGAGATATTTCAAAGAAACTGTTTTTGTGCGCCATTTTTTCAATATGGCGGCGCCCCTCCCCGCTCGAGCTGTCAGCAAATTCCCAACTCAGGGTCCTCCCTTAGTGTACGACGTATTGTGACGGAAATTTTTCATAACACGACAGAGCTGGGCAAATTACTTTGAAAAAGTAATTAATTACAAATTACAAATTACTAATGTTAAAAAGTAATTTGATTACCAAGTAATTAAATTACTATTAAAAAAATGTAATTAAATTACTAATTATTTGGTAATGGTAATTGAATAAATAAATTACTTTTATAATTACTCTACAGCTTCTACATTTGTTATAATGGAAATGGGAGATGTTTAGTAAATTATAAGATCATTTGTTAGTGTACAAATAATTATAATTATATACAAATACTGAATAATACGAAAGGAAGATATATCTAAATTTTTTATAAATCAGTAAAGACAGTAATCACAAAAGAATGAAAATCTATAACTAAAAACAAATATAAAAACCGCTGCCCAAGGAATCACTACTTCCACATACTGATTTTCTATCCAAGTCTCTTACAATGAAAAAAATTTTGTATGTGGAAATAATTGTTTTACCTTTAGTAATATAATATTTGAAATCGCATACCTCAAAAATTCATAAAACAATATGCCATATTGGTAGTGAGGGTGGGGGTGGATGAAGTAAAAAAAAAATGAGGCCTTTAATTCTTGTATACACACTAAATCACAATTTAATTTTTTCACCCCCTTTAATAATGGGGTGGGGGTGGTAATGGGCTAATGCCAAAAAATTTGTTGACCTGAGCTTCTCTTATATATACTAAATACCAATTTTATGGACTCTTAATTGCTTGATTTCCCTATTAACCCCAATTTATCCTCCAACCCTTCAACGGAATAAAATCAAAATATAATCTAATTCCAGATCTCATTAAAGGTGGCGGTGCCGTGCTTAAGAAAACGATTTCGTAACTCGACAATTTCTTCTATATCCCAGAACCGATTGAAAAAATTCTTTGATAGGCCTTTAGAGAACTTGATAGAATGATACCAGACTATCGAAATCAACAAACATTTTTTTTGATTTTCGCATCAGAAAAAAAATTCCTTCTTTAGTTTTCAATAGCCTAGTACCATTCTTTAAAGTTGTCTCTAAAGGCCCATCAAAAATTTTGTTAATCGGTTCAGGGATGTAGGAGAAATTGTCAAATTATATTCACCGCACCCGCACACATGCGTGTACCAAATTTCAAGTCAATATCTTAAACGAGATTGTGCTCACAAAAAAAAGTTAGAGATATGAATAATATTACATGTTTATGTTTCCTTTTAATAGGAATGTAAAGTAATTTAAATACTCTAAAATAATTTAATTACGGTAAAACAATTCAACTCTACAGTATTCAAATTATTCTAGACATTTTAAATTATTAGAGAAGTAATTTAAATTACATGAAGTAATTTCTATCGGTAATTAATTACTCTGAAACGATATTTTCAGAGTATCGCTTGAGGAATTAATAATTTTTAAGTACAATTACTGCTTTGAAAAATGTAATTCAATTACAATTACTTTTTAAAAAAAAGTAATTAAATTAGTAATTTAATTACTTTAGTAATTAATTATTCCCAGCTCTGTAACACGAGTCATATCGAAATTTCGTGCCCAGCTCTTGGACTAAAAGGGGTATCGTTGAATTTAAAGTCGACACAAATATTTTTAACTATAATAATGTAAAAATGTTCCCTTACCGCGTTACGCCGATAAACGTTTCTAGAAAGCCGCCTTAAATTGTCTTTCATGCTTTTTAAAGCCATTTTTAAAATTGTGTTATTTTTTTCTAAAACGTTTTTTCCATAAAATTTAGCAATACGTTACTTTTTAATTTTTCTGTAGAACTAACGATTTATTAGCTCGTATTTTTTCACATTCACTTAGAGAAGTCTGTTAGTAAACAGACGAAGTATGATTAAAATTAAAGTATAAAATATTTATTATTTTAAATAGCCATTATTTTTACACACTTCTGTGCACAGAATAATACAAATATTTAGCTCGCGTTCTAGGTAAGTAATATAATAACTGCATTATGTGTTTTGTAGGTAAAAGAGACTGCGAATTTTGCAACAAAAAATGCGACACTTGTGAGATGTGCTGTTCTGATAAAAAACTACAAATGTATCTGCTCAGCAAAGCTTTACAGAAATTAAGTTACATTTCTCTATGTAGTGAAAATTCGTTTACTCTCAAGGAAAATGGAAACAAGAATGAAACACGCAAGAAGAACATTAATAGAAATGGGAAGGTTATTTCTTCCGATAAAGATAGATGTCAGTTCGTCTACAAGACTGAGACATTTAACAAATTAAAGATGAAGCTGAAAAATCTCAAAAAATATTACCCCAGTGTTTATAATTTCCATGGAAACGTACTTGAGCAATGGGGTCAACAGGAAGCATTCAGTACGATCCAGCAGGATGTACTAAATTTCGATGGAAAATCCTCTTCTTTATTTTGGATATGAATATGATTAAAATGTATTTGTGAAAATTATAGTGTATTGTGAATGAAAAATGAGAATGAATTTTTAAAAGTGACTACAGTACAATGAATAATCACAGGTCTGCGAGGTTTTGTTGTTGGGCAGATGGGGGTCATTTCCGATGTAATTTCTCGCGCTGAATCCGAATCTGGCCTCAGAATTGATCCACCACGTCAGGATCTTGAAATATTTAAGGATAAGTACTTAAAAATGACTTTTTTGTCTACTTTTGAGGCTACGTATACGATTCAAAAATTTTTTCAGCTTATTTCTAATAAATAGGTACATTTAATCCAGTGAAATTAGACTTTTCTGATCTAACAAAATATGTCCTTCATTTTTTTTTTAAATCGATTTATTTTGGTGTTTTAAAAAACATATTAAAAATCGACAACGAGATCTCTATGGCATAAAAAATTATTCAAGGTCAAAGTTCACAAAAAACAGGTTTTTGCAAATATCGCGTTTTCTATGCTTCGGAGGCCAATTGAGGTTATTATGAAAATGAAAGATAATGAAATTCCGCACAAAAATTATCTCTTCCATTTTTTAAGCACAACGAACGGTTTAGGCAAAAATGTGCTTCGAAGTTTCCGCGCAAGTCATAATATGCTCCATTTCATATAGTCCATGCATAGAATAAGTGCTTGTTCTATGTATAGTATTTATTAGCTGATCGATATATAAAATAAAATAAATAAATATATACAGTGTGTTTCACTTGAAATGGTAACACCCCAATAATTTTTTTATTTTTCTTCCGATTTGAATCAAATTTTAATTAAGTATAGAATAAATTAGGTTCCACTTATGACCAGAAAAACAATCGCCTCCTACAAATGCAAAGCCACCTGCGGTACCAAAATATGCAGAGAAAATCAAAAAATCATATTTTATTTGTCGGGAAAATATTGTTAATGAAACTTGCTCAGAAATGTCCAAAAACCATATGTCCAAAATTTAATCAAAATAAAAAAATTGAAAAATTAATATTTTAAAAATTTTTAAAATAACTATTTTTAAAAAAACTGTAAATTGCTTGACGACTACCTGGCAGCTTGGCTTTAACTTTAAACAAAATTGTCATAGTGCAGTTTTCCAAACAAAAAAAAACTATTAAAATGATATTTTCGGACTTGGACATTATTTTAATCAAAATTTCAAAAAATAACGGGTCTCGTCTTTTTAGGCCAAGCAGTGGGTACAAAAAAGGGGTTCTATTCGCAAAAGGTCGGAAAGAAATGAAATTTGGTGGGATGGTAGACATAGGTCCCCTGATAGTACACCTGAGTTTGCGACCTCGGGGGGTTGCCGCTCGAACTGCTTGAACTTTTTTTCGATAGCACTTACCACAACGGTGCTATTTCGCGAAAAGCGTCGCGACGTAGAGTTTTCAGCCCCCCACACCTCGAGCGGCAAACCCCGAGGTCGTAAACTCAGGTATACTATCAGGGGATCTATGTCTACCATCCCACCAAATTTAATTTCTTTCCGACCTTTTGCAAATAGAAACCTCCCCCATTGCTTGGACTATTAATTTAAAGAACTCATTTTTTAATTTAAAAAATTGCCGAAATTCCCTATTGTTGTTGCTCGTTGCTGTCACTGTCATGTGAGTTTTTGATAAAAACAAACAAATTCTTTCAACTTAGTAACAAAAACTTGAAAAACTAATGAAAAAAAATATTACTCATTTTTCGGCCAATCACTGTTTATGAAATTTTAAATAGTTTGTCCCAATAAAATAAAAAGCGTTTTGCGGGTTAGAAATTTGACCTTTAATTAGCCAGTCTATTTTTACAAGCTTTTATTTAATTTGCCTTATTAGTATAATAGGTCAAATCTTGCAACTGAATTTTAAAACAGTTATCCCCAACCGATTGACCTGAAATTTTGCATACACGTTTAGTTTGGATGACAATGCATGGTTAGCTAATTGACGTCATTCTAAGTCCAATATGGCGGACTCCAAATTTTGTACAACTGAAATATTGAATAAAAGCTTGTTTTTAAAAAGTTTTTTTTTAATTAATAATTTCATTAATCAACAATATTGAAAAATTATTTGCATGAATTTTTGAAATATTCGCTTGGAGTCAATATTAAAATCTATTTTATTCTATTATAAAAATCATTCAGTTTCACCAAAAAATCTTAATAACTTATAATCCAAGAGCCGACCGCCTGATTACTACGTCCATGTGTTATTTAATCAAAGTACAATTCTTATAGACAATTATTAATAGAGAAATACGGTTCTGCCGGGTTGCCTATCAAAATATTTTTCCGCAAGTACTTTTAATTGAAATTTACTTAATTAATTCCTTTTAAACAATTTTGTTCATTTGTTTTAAAGGTATAATATAATTCACTTCAAAGAGAGGTATGTAAAGAACTTAAAAAGTTTTGGTTGCCGCTTCTCACTTGGCGCAGCCTTTTGCCAACCAGGTGTAAACAGGTATAACTTCATTAAATTTATACGTTCATAACGTATCTTAATAAATTTTATATCAAATGAAAGCTAATTTTTATCTCTACACGATGGTATAAGTTGCTTATGTAAAAATGCCCGCAAATTGGGGTTGCCAACTGTTAAAGACACAAAAGAGCGAGATAGAGTTAGCGCACCACACCGTCCATCAGACAAGGATGCAGGGTGCCAGCTGTCTGTCGTTTTAAAACTATTGCGCATGCGTCGATAGGTAAGTGTTTTGATTAAATAACAGATGGATGTAGTAATCATGCGATCGGATCTCGTACTATTAGTAGCAAAAACTTGAAAAACTGACAAACAGAAAATCGCTCATTTTTCAGCCAATCACAATCAACTTAGAGCGGCAACTCTGTAGAAAGCTTTACCAACCTTAGGCTATTCAACCCACACATAAAATGTAGTGGATAAACGGTTGCGAGTTGGGGCTAAAGTTTTTCTAATATGCACATTTGACCCTACATTGATAAACCGGTCCTAAGTGTTTTGAAATTTAAATCTATAGATAACTTGTCCCTACCAAGAGAGCAGGATACTAAAATTCAGGAGTAATTCCATTAATGGTTTACCCGTAAGTTCTTTAGAGGATATTCAGTGAAATTTTGACCTATAAAATGTTCTAAAGTTGATTACCTCACACGTCGCACATTCAGATCAATTAATTAAAGCTGAACGCATAGCAGGATACTCTGCATGTCTATTATTCCGTTTTTCAATCGCCAGTTATCTACTAACTACTGGTTAACGAATGCCGTATTTCCGTATAAATCTGTACCTATACTACAAACAATTGAAACTGACAATTAACTTAGATAAACACTATTTGTACTATATAATATAGTCTGTAGAGCCCTGAATAATTCCTATTAAAATTTCTCTTTAATGCAATTGAGTTGCTACAATCATTAATAAAAGTTTTCCACAAAAATATCGTTGTCGCTGCGGTCACCACGGTGGAAAATGACAGTTAAAATGTGTTACAAAAATTTACCGCGTTTTGCATTATGTGTAGAATGATACTTACACTGTCATTCCAGTTTTTAAGAAGTTGTTATCTCTATATGATGCTTTTTCATAGTAAGTCTGATAAATATACAGGGTGTCCCGAATTGCATAGGCCAAACTTTACTAAACAATACAACTTTTCAAAATAAGAAAAAAAGTTCCTATAAACATGGGTCGGGAAGTGCTTAGTTTCCGAGATACAGGGTGTTCTACTGAAAATGTTTTTTTAAGAATATTTTCGAAACGTCTAAAAATAAACAAATGATAATTTACACAGGAATTTAACTTTTTATGCTTTTTAAGACAAAATGACGACTATGTACGAAAATCATTCAGGAGCGGGTGAAACTGGGGGGGCCTAGGTATAATTTAGCCCCAACTTTATTGTGTGATACTTTTACATTAATTTATGAGCAAAACTTAAAAATTTGAAGTTTTCTACACAAAAAAAATCTCTTGTGTTTTCTCTCCAAAGTTATCAGTTTTTGAGTAAAACTTATCTGAACTTTATTAATTAGTAACCATTATTACCAGCATTCCTGGTATGCAGAAGTGTGCCATGATTGTAATGTTTGTAACAAATGAAAAATAAGCTAGCATGCAATGCCAGAATGACAATAATGACATTTGTTGTTTTTTGTGTTTTCTGTAGTTCATTGTTCTGTAGTTTTATTATTTTCATTTGGAAAAAGTGTTCTATTGAAAAGTAAAAAATGGTCATGTTTAGTAATGTGGAGTAAGCGGATATTCATTTTATTTATGGATATTGTAATGGAAACAGGAATGCCGCAGTACGCGAATATCGCAGAAGATTTCCTAATAGAAGGAAACTATCTAAAGATGTTTTTATTCGAACCAACCTAGAATTTAGAAATGTTGGACTTAAAAGAGGTCCAAGAAATGAAGAACAGCGAAATGGGCGATTTAAAAAGATAATTTTGGCCAAATTTAACAATAATAATAAATTAAGTATCAGAAGAGCGTATCAGCTGCGTGCGCAAGCTGTGCATGTTTCCAAAAACAAAGTTTTTCGGATTCTAAAAAAAGACCACAGCAAAGCTTTTCGAATGCAGCCAGTCCAAAGCCTTCAATCAGGTGATCTGGGCTCATCGGAATCCTCATATAATTCGCCCTAGGACATTTCAACAGGAGTTTAGCGTTAATGTATGGTGTGGTGTTATAAACGGGATTTTTTGTGGGCCCCACATCCTTCCTCCCCGATTAAATATACCATTATTTAATGATTTTTTAAATAACCATTTTTTTCAATATCTCGAGGATATTACTCTTAATTTAAGAAATGAATGCTGGTTTCAAATGGACGGAGCTCCTGCACATTTTGCTGTTGAGAACCGTTTGTGGGTAAACAATAATTATCCTGAATGGTGGATCAGTCGATTAGGTGCAAGAGTCTGGCCACCCCGTTCACCGGATTTAACTCCAGTTGATTTTTTTGTCTGGGGCTATTTAAAGGGCAAAATCTACGCAAACCCTGTAAACACAAGAGAAGAGTTAATAGAAAGAATTCTCGAAGAATGTGAAAATTTGCGGGCTAATCCCGATTTCATTCGTAAAGCTACACACTCTGTACAGCGCAGATGTCAGAAATGTGTTGATGCTGGCGGAATGCACTTTGAACAACTCTAGTAATTTGTAATTTACCTTATTTTAATCTAATTCATTGTTGTCTAATAAAAAATAATGTAATCAAATTTTGTTTTACTGTCATTGTTTTTTCTGTTCTGCTAAAATATTCATAAAAAACTATTCCCGAATAAAGTTCAGATAAGATTTACTCAAAAACTGATCATTTTAGAGAAAAAACCCAAGAGACTTTTTTTGTGTAGAAAACTTCAAATTTTCAAGTTCTGCTCATAAATTAATGTAAAAGTGTCACACAATAAAGTTGGGGCTAAATTATACCTAGGCCTCCCCAGTTTCACTCGCTCCTGAATGATTTTCGTACATAGTTGTCATTTTGTCTTAAAAAGCATAAAAAGTTAAATTCCTGTGTAAATTATCATTTGTTTATCTTTAGACGTTTAGAAAATATTCATAAAAAAACATTTTCAAGAGAATTACTTGAATACCCTGTATCTCGGAAACTAAGCACTTCCCGCCCCATGTTTACAGGAACTTTTTTTCTTATTTTGAAAAGTTGTATGGCTTAGTGAAGTTTGGCCTATGCAATTCGGGATACCCTGTATAGTATGTCAAATTGCCACTAATAATTTAATATTTCGGTATAATTAATTAATATTATATAAATGCTATTGAATAAATATATTAATAAATTCCATGCCGTAATTAAATTTTCAATATTGCCACGTATGCAATAAATTTGGCATACATGTGATAATATTTATATCTGTAATTATTAGTGAAATGGATTTGGCTTTATGAAATATTTGTTATTGTGAAAACAGTAGGTACATTTTTGTCCACTTCCTGAAAAATTTTAAATACTTAACACATGTTGTGACATAGTAGATATTCGGCTTAGTCTTGGTAACAGTAAAAACTCTGAATTTATTAGATAATAATTCTCTAAAATAGTATCTTCCATTAATTTTACTTCCACATCTAGTGGAAGTATAGTAACGACAAAAAAATTTTAAAAAATTTTTATTTCTCAAATAGGCTTAGAATGTCATGAAAAAATTTCTGTCTCTCGGTCTGTCTGTAACATTTTTTGTGAGCACGATTACTCTGGAACCGTTTGAGATATTGACTTGAAATTTGGTGCACTTATGTATTTTAATGAGAACTGGACTAGATTATATTTTGATCTTATTCCGTTGAAGAGTTGGGGGTAAATAGAGGTAAATAGGGGTAAATAGGGTAAATAGGTAAATCAAGCAAGTAAGAGTCCTTAAAATTGGTATTTACTATGTATAAGAGAAGCTAAGGTCTCAAAAAATTTTTTGGCATTAGCCACCCCCATTACCACCCCCACTCGATTTTGAAAGGGGGTGAAAAAATCAAATTGTGATTTAGTGCGTGTATAAGGACCAAAGGCTTCAATTTTTTTTACTTCATCCATCCCCACTATGAAAAATATACACCCCAAAAAATAATGAAAAATATACAAACAAAAATAATTAAAAAATAGTCAAGGAGGAAAAAATATGAAAAATATAAAGGGTGGTCACCATAAGAAAAAATTGTAGTTAACAGAAAAATATAATAAAATTATAGTGTGGTCACATTTTAAATTTTCTTAGTGAGACCACTCTGTATATTTTTCAAACAATAAAAAATGTAACTGATAATAATATTTCGCTTGTAATTAACACAACTGAAGGAGAAAATAATTAGCGTGGAAATAATATTTGAACTGTAGTATTTCGCTTGTAGTTAATACAACTGTCAAAGAAAAAATATTAAAAAAATGTGATACAGGATGGTCACCCTAAAAAAAAATACTTAATGAAAAAATGTGATAGATGATAATATTTCGCATGGAATAGGAAAAATACTCAGGATGGTCACAACAAAAAATTATTATGTTGGAAATAATATTTGGACTGTCGTTCATACAATTAACGAGGATGAAACCTGACATACTGTTATTCAACAGTATACAGGGTGGTCACTCTAAAATATAACTAATTAAAAAACGAAGGAGGAAAATAGTATTTAAAATGTTGTCACTATTGCCAAAAAGAAAACCTGATAAAACGTCCGGCACGACAATGCGAATAAGAACAATAAATGAAGTATGAAAAACGGGGAAGTTTTGGGTTCATATCAATTTTTTTTTTAAATCTTGACTTCTGATTCGTAATCAGCGATCCCAAAAACATAAATATCCTACGTCTCAAAAATAAATTAGCAATACTTTTTCAAATATCATACATCTAAACTTCGGGATTATTTTCACCCCTTGAAAATAAAACCGGGCAAAGCAGACACCCTGGTGTGGGATTTCTCCTACTTACGAATAGTCCAATAAAAAAAAATTCCATAAAAAAATGTTATGAGATTTTCCTTCAGGAACTGTTAGTGGAGGGGTTATACACCACAAAACCACAAAAATCCCCCAAAAAACCACCTCTTCGGTGAAAAAAGCCTTATTTTACTGATAACTCGTTAACCGTTGAAGATGTAAAAAAATTGCTCATCATAAAAAGAAAGCTCGACTAATTTCCTAAAAAAAGTCATATTGTAATTTTGTTGTATATGCCATAGTTTTCGAGAAAATCTATATTGAAAAAAATTCCAAATTTGTATTTTTAAGAATCGTTTATTTGAAATTTTTTGCGCGCGGCCTATAGGAAAAATTGAATTACTCGAAAACCATACAAGCTAGGAATAAAAATCAAAATGGATTTTAAAGGAGATATAAAATACTCCTTTGTGTTTTTATTTTTGATGGCTATTGATATTTATTAGCATATAAAAATAACAATATAATATAGTTATTTCTTAATTTTTTGCGTCTCTAACTATTCACATGCCCATAAAAAATAACTGACTTTAATATAAGTTATATATGCATTATCTTTTAGTTCAAGGTAGTACCTACTTCAATGCAGAAAAAGTTAGGAATAAAAATATTTACATTTACAAATTTACCAGCTTGTTGAAGTTAACCAAATTTTGGCCAATTTTTTATTGCTTCCTAAAAATAAAAAAAAGACCCAAACATCTTGAAAATTTAGTTCAATTTTTTTTTTTTTAGTTTATATATCATATAACTATTGTTTCTAATCATTGAATAGTTAAAAAATTGCATAAGAAAAATATCATCAAAAAATTGAATATGCAGCCTTATTTTTATTTTTTTTTAATTAATCCTCCTTGCATTTTAAGATTTTTGAATGTACCCGGTCTAAAAATAAAGGTAAGACTTCATGTTAATTGATCATACCATTTAAAATTATACTGTATTTCTCAGGAAAAAAAATGCTATTGAAAGGGAAAGAATTTTAACGCACAGTGACACTCCGTTTAGAATGGATGGAAAAGGCGCGCGCATCCCTGTGCATTGTATAGTATACTACAACCTACAACAAACAACTCAAACACAACAGTTGCAAAAAAATATTCATCTGCTATACATGTGCATCGTTTTACAGCCACGTGTTTTTTCGAAATATTATTCTAATAAATTTTATTAAATTTAATTAACAATTAAACAAATAAAATTAGTGAAATTTCAAGTGAAAAATAACTGGATTTACAATAATTTTGTTTAATCATACAAATTTAAATACGTATTTCTGTCTGTCTGTCTGTCGTCGGTCTGTAACTTTTTTTTGCGCACATTTTCTCAGCAACGGTTTGAGATATTGATTTGAAATTTGGTACACATATTAGTCCAATCAATGAATATATTGTAGAATGCATGGAATATGCGAGACTTTTTGACTTCAGGACTTTGTTGGGAGTAGGTAAACATACTAAAAGTCCCCACCCCTGGGAGGTGAGCTTACGGTGGGAAGGGTAGGGGAAGGTCATATTTTTGGGTTTTTCGATTATATCTCGGAAACGGTGGACTCATAAAATATATTTTAAATAAAAATGAAAGCTAATTAAATTTCCTATAAAATTGTTTCGATACATATTTGTCGAATTTCCAACGGTTTTCGAGATATACGTTATTGAAAATCGATAATTTTCGAAAAAATAATTTTTTAAGTGAATATCAAATTGAAGGAAATTTAGTGCTCTACAACTTCGTCTATGACAATTTTTCTGAGAAACGATCGTGGGAGGCACTAGAAGCAAATGTTTGACAAAAAGAGTTAGGTAAAAATGATTCTATGTATGGAAATAATTTTATAGGAAATTTAATTAGCTTTCATTTCTATTTAGAACATATTTTTTTCTAGAGTGCACCGTTTCCGAGATATAATAGAAAAAACAAAAAATGGGACCTTCCCCCCCCTCCCACTGTAAGCTCACATCCCAGGGGCGGGGACTTTTAGTATGTTTACCTCCTAACTACTTCTAACGAAGTCCTGAAGTCAAAAAGTCTCGCATATTTCATGCATTCATTGACTGGATTATATGTAGGTACATGACCAAATATGGAACTAGATCATATTTTGCACTAATTCCGGTGAAGGGTTGGGTGTTAAATAGGGGTAAATATGAGAAAATAAGTAAAGCAAGCTGGTAAGAGTATAGTAACTTGGGATTTGGTGTATATACTGGAAGCCAAGACCTTAATTTTTTTATAATATTTTTCAACCCCCCTTCCACCTCGAAAAAAAAAAATTTACTTACACAATCTCCAAATTACAAAACATATAGCTACTTTTATTATTTTTTCTGATTACAAAATAAAGTTATTAAATGAATGTATTTCATATCTGATTCTATTTTTTATGTTAATAATTGGCAATAATTCAAAAAAATCGGGAAAAAAAACAATTTTTAATAACACGACCTTAAAAACCCTAGAAATCTAATTACTTTTACAATTTTCTATGGTGAAAAATTGAAGGTTATAAAAATATCTTTTATTTGCTTACTTATTTTCTTAGATATGTCGACAATTGGCGAAGATATTAAGGATTATATAACGCATTTTCTTAAAATTCAATTTTTCTTATATTTTCAATATCGATTTTCTTGAAAACTATGGCATATACAAAAAAAATTACGGAAGGGCTTTTTTTTAGTAAACTAGCCAAGCTTTCTTTTTTATGATGTGCAATTTTTTTATATCTTCAACGGTTAACGATTTATCAGTAAAATAAAGATTTTTTCACCGGGGTGGTTTTGTTTTGGGGGGGGGGGGTTGCGGCACCCCCCCGAACGGATTTTTGTGGTTTTATGATGTATAACCCCTCCACTGCCGGTTACTGAAGGAAAATATCAGATAACATTTTTTGCGAGCTTTTGATGTATTTTTTACTTTACCGACTGGAGTAGAAATGATTGATTGATTTATATTATACGTATTACGTATATCTATTTCATTTTAGAAAATTATGAAACATTATTTGTATTGACGAAAACTGTGTCGAATTTTGAGGAAAGACAGTAAAGATTCTAATTTGTTTTTATGTTAAAAAGAAACTATTTTAATAAGTCCCCTATTCTAGTAATGTTATTGCTTGTTTCTGTTTAATTAAAATACCCGAGTACGACTTTTCTCTACTGCTAATACTGCCGACCAATTTAAATAAGGCAAAGAAGTAGACCAGAACTGAAATGGAATTACATTTGTGGTGGTTGGGGTCGTTCATTAGAGACACACATGTTCCATATCCGGCGAGGCGAAGCAGCGCAGCCAACTATGTGTGGAAACTTTGGAAAATAATATATGTGACTTGACAATCGGAAAACTTTCTGAAATAGGCGTTCCAACTTGTGTGTAATAGGGGAGCAAGCCCTTAAGATTGTCCCTGTGGGCATTTCGGCAACCTGCCACATAAGTAATTGTTTTCTGTAATGAGCTACGGTTAATTACTATTGTCTAACTATGTATTACGGATATTACAAATAATTCCACTGAAATGACATACCTTCAGTTTAATAGAATTGTGGTAAAGTTAAATGCGTACGTATTACATACACTACTAATAGTCCAGTCTGTAGGAGTAAAATGAATTTGACACCATGTCGTTTTGAAACGGGGTCTTTTCGAGAGTATATACAAGTTTCGGACATTTGTTGTCCCGGAGAAAACGCAGCCTTTTTGGAAAAGGTTGAGTATTTTTAATATTCCGCTTCCTGTCAGAGTTACGAAAATAGTTCGTCTTGTAGAGCTTGAAGTTTTCCACACTTATTCTTTTCATAGAATTAATATTTTATGATTTATAGTGAGGGAAAGGTAAGAATTAATGGATTGAGACACGTTTTTCTCTCTTTTCGCACTTTTGCGTTGGTTGTGCTTAAAATTAACGTTTTTTTTAAATACACTTCATAACACCTCCTTGGTTTTTGTTTTAAAATGAAGTTTTTAAAACCTGTCTGGCTGGAAATTTCTGTTATTACCGTGTCAGACTTAATGTTGAATGCGCAGCATCTATGCATGAGATAGATGTCAGGCTGAACCGCTGGCATCTCATAACACCTCCTTTATTTTTGTTTTTAAAAGAAGTTTAAGATCTTCTCTATGCATAAAACTTGATCCGTCATCGAAAAAATGTTTTTACTATGTCAGATTTAATTTGTAAGCATCGTGCCGTTTTTTTTTTTTTTTTTTTAAATAAGCTTCTACGACGGCCGCGTCAAAACACCATCTTCATTTTTTACTGAAATTAAGTTTGGAATCTGTTTTATGTACAGAAATTGGTATGTCAGCGAAAAAATGTTTTTTACTTTGTCAGACTTAATTTTATAAGCGTCGCGACCACGTTTTTTAATTAAAAATTGTGGTATGACCGTTGCCAACTAAAGAAATACATTTTTTCTAATTCTAAATTAATATCCAAGATCCATTTTATGTAGTAAAACAGGTTTTTTTATCAAAAAAAAGTTTTCTATGTTGACAGACTTTATTTTCAAACGTCGTGGTCAAGTTTTTCATTAAAAAAATGAGGTATTCAAGTGATTTTTTTTTAACTTTGAAACTACTGTAGGTGTTAAAATAAGTCTGTCATCAAAAATGAAGGTTTCATTATGTCATACTCAATTTCTTAAAGCGCCGAGGTATGGCCTCAGTCATATGCTAGTATTGTGTTGAAGAAAAAAATATCAGGAAACATAATGAACGAAAATATTGAACTGATAATAAAATTTGTTTCATATGACTTTTAGAAACAAAAAAATACTTTAATAGCAGCACAATTGACAAAAATTAAGGAACATTCATAATTATAATTATTTGAAACAAAACTTTAAGTTTATGTTTCATATTACAGTACAGTATCATCCAATTCTGATAAAATTTTATGTGACGTGTATTATAAAAATATTCTTCACATTTTGAAAATTTTTTTGTTTACACAGACTTAGAATGTCGTGAAACGTCGAGACTTTAAGTTTGAGAAAAAAATCTGTCTGTCGGTCTGTTTGTAATTTTTTTATGCACACGATTACTCTGGAACTGCGTATTTTGAAATGCCTTAGGTTAATTATTTCAAAACACTTGAAAAATATTGAGATTAATGTTACTTACTTTTTTTCTTTTTAACCCCCGACCCGTTTGACGCGTCGTGCCTTCATATCTCTTCAACGGGTGATCCGATTTTGATGCACTTTTTTTTATTTGAAAGAGTATTTTGTCGAGAAGGTTTTTGCCATATTAGATTTTGATGTTTGGTCGCCACCTTGATTACAAGCTTTTATTTAACTTGCCTTGTTCTCGTGGGTCAAAT
The DNA here is from genome assembly GCA_936432065.2 of Rutpela maculata. Classification (NCBI taxonomy): domain Eukaryota; kingdom Metazoa; phylum Arthropoda; class Insecta; order Coleoptera; family Cerambycidae; genus Rutpela; species Rutpela maculata. Next base: position 34,380,033 of record OW386285.2, on the reverse strand, counting down.
CTTGCAACTGAATTTTAAAATAGTTATCCCCAACCAATTGAGCTGAAATTTTACATACATGTTTAGTTTGGATGACAATGCATGGTTAGCTAAGTGACGTCATTCCAAATCCAATATGGCGGACTTCCAAAGCTGGCGGACCAGTTATTTTTTATACACCCCCATGATATGAGTATCGAATGAAAGGGTTTGCTGAGAAGAACACGAAAATAAAATGACGTCACACTAAATTCAATATGGCGGACGCAACTGAATTTTAAAATAGTTATCCCCAACCGATTGAGCTGATATTTTGCATACACGTTTAGTTTGGATGACAATGCATGGTTAGCTAAGTGACGTCATTCCAAATCCAATATGGTGGACTCCCAAAGATGGCGGACCAGTTATTTTTTATGCACCCCCATGATATGAGTATCAAATGAAAGGGTTTGCTGAGAAGAATACGAAAGTAAAACAACGTCACACTAAATTCAATATGGCGGACGATCCAAGATGGCGGACAAATTTGTTTAGTTTTAACACTATAATTTGATCTTATAGTATATTCGCTCATACGTTGCATTCTAAGAAATGGTGAAGGATTCGGCTTAAACTATAAGTTTTATATCGGATAGGAACGAAGCAATGAACATACACTTCTCCAAGAAATTAACGCACCACCAAAAAATAACCAAAAGTTTGAAGTTAGTTAATTTTTAACCCCCAACGCAAAAAGAGGGATGTTATAAGTTTGACGCGTATGTTTGTATGTCTGTCTGTCTCTGGCTTCATATCTCTTCAACGGGTGATCCAATTTTATTTGAAAGAGTATTTTGTCGAGAAGGTCTTAGGCCATATTAGATTTTGATGTTTGGTCGCCATCTTGAATTCGCCATGTTGAACTTCTCTAGAAATTGTCCGACTGAAGTAAAATTGAAAATGTGCAGACAATTATGGTAGCCGAATATGATTTCGTCCTCATTTTGATTCGGTCATATGTAACTGGTACGATTAGATACGTTGATCGGGAGTTTTTAAAAATTTTCAATTTTTTAATCCCGACCCAAAAGAGAGTAAGAGATAAGTTTGACTCGTATGTTTGTATGTTTATTTGTCTGTCTGTCTGTCTGTCTGTCTGTCTGTCTGTGGCTTTATATCTCTTCAACGGGAGATCCGATTTTGATGGTTTTTATTAAAATTAAATATAACACATAAATACATTTATAATAGAACCGATCTTGTAGACCGTGTGCGACTAGTAGAATACAAAATTGGACCGCGTCGGCTTAAAGGTTAAAAAGTTCTGTATGGGACTCGTGATATAATAATACGCTATGTTGTATGTACATGTTTAGTTTAAAAAGTATAAAACAAAATTAAATTACAAATTTAAAAAAAAACCGACACAAAAATATCGACTAAATAACTAATACAAAAAAAATAAATTAACATAACTTTAAAAATTATGAAATAATTTTGATTCCATATACTAACTCTTATGATTTATTTAAATTCAGCTTACATTTTCTCTATATCTTCGAGATTGCTTTCTTATACGCATGAATATATCGGGGGCTGCTGTAAAGACGAACTACTAAATAGTTATATTCAAAACAGCAACTCTCGATACATTCATGCATATAAGAAAGCAAATCTCGAGGACATAAAGAAAATGTAAGTTGGATTTAAATAAATCATATGTATTCGTATATGGAATCAAAATTATTTCATAATTTTACTTCCACGTCTAGTGGAAGTATAGTAACGACAAAAAAATTTAAAAAAATTTTTATTGTCCAAATAGGCTTAAAATGGAATGAAACGTCGAGATTTTAAGTTTGAGCGAAAAAAAAATTTCTGTCTGTCGGTCTGTCTGTCGGTCTGTCTGTCTGTCTGTCTGTCTGTAACTTTTTTTTGTGCGCACGTTTACTCTGGAACCGTTTAAGATATTGACTTGAAATTTGGTACACATATGTACTTTAACGAGATCTAGAACTAGATTATATTTTCATCTTGTTCCGTCGAAGTGTTGAGGAGTAAATTGGGGTAAATTTGGAGTAAATAGGTCAATCAAGCACGTAAGAGTCCATAAAATTGGTATTTGGTATATACAAGAGAAACTGAGGTCTCAAAAAAATTTTTGGCATTAGCCACCCCCATTTCCACCCCTTATTAAAGGGGATGAAAAAAAATTGTGATTTAGTGTATGTACAGGAACCAGAAACCTCAAAATATTTTTTTACTTCATCCACCCCCCACTATCACCCCCCTATCACTACCCCCCACCCCACTACCGATGTGGGGTATCGTTTTATGGGTTTTTGGGGTAGTGGACTTCAAATATTATATTATTAAAGTTCCATAAACAATTATTTTCACATACAAAGTTTTTTCGTTGTGAGTGACTTGGATAGAGAATCTGGATGTGGAAGTAGTGATTCCTTGGGCAGCGGTTTTTTAAAGTTGTGTTAATTCATTTTTTTATATTAGTTATTTAGTCGATTTTTTTTAAATTTGTAATTTAATTTTATTATTCTTTTCGGTATTTTTCTAGTAATACCATTACATTTCTATAACATTCTATATGGTATAGTTGTACAACAATTATCTGTTAAAACAATATAATCGTATTTATGATTTTTGAACTGACGAAAAGCAATCATGCTTGTCACATTATTGAGCGACTCGATGGTAAAGGCACTTTTGTTCTCTTTCGACATAGAAAATAATGCAGACTTTTCATTTTCTAATAGGTTGTAGAAAATGTGATGAATTCAATAAAAATGTTATAAATTCAACAAAAGGTACAAAAAGAAACTGTCTTAGATTAACTAAGTTTTTTCTTTTTGAACGAAAACTAAATGTATACTAAACGTAAATAGACAAGTGGAGGGTTCACCCTAGACCCTGGTCACGTGGATACTGCGCATTCAAAATTAAGTCTGACAGAGTAAATAAGATTTTTTCGATGACAGACCAATTTCTATGGACAAAAGAGATCTGAAACTTAAAAAGAAAAACAAAGAATGTTATGAAACATACTTTTATTAAAATCATCAATTGATAAAAAAATATGTTTTAGGTATTAATTAATAAAAATTTCCAACCAGATAGAGGAAAACTTAAACTTCATTAAAAAAAAAACAAAAAGGTGTTATGTTATTAAAAACAATAGAATATAAAAACAGGTCCTAATTAACATAAATTCCCAGCCACACCAGTTTTAATAGATAGGGGAGATCTCAAACTTCATTTTAAAACAAAAACCAAGGAGGTGTTACGAAAAAAATAATTTACGACAAGAGAGAGTTAGATATTAATTAACAAAAATTGTCAGACAATTTTTTTTCAAAAATTACTCATAAATTGTGTAAATTTCAAGCAGGTGCTTTGAAAAGTAAATTCATTTTTTTTTAGCTAATTTCAAAAATTCATCAAAAATAGTGATTAACACATGGCGGGCGTAACATATTTACATGTTTTTCAGACATTTTTACCTTTTAAATTTGATGGGATACCTTTTTGTACCATGGGAGCTTAGACCATATGTACGTGTTCTGCCCAGTATTCGCTTGATTCTTATAGTTAGTGGTCTTTAAGCTTTTTACGCCTATTAAAACAATGGGCTCATTTAGCATTTTTTTTTGTTATTACATTTCTGAAAGATCTTTTAATTCTAGAGCGAAATGCAAAAAAAATTATTTTCTAGGGTCTTTGTAGGCTTTAAAATTAATCAAGAACATCAACGCGTGGCGCTTTCGTGTTATAGCTGCGTGACGTCAATCACTCCTCGCATCGGGAGACATAGCCGCTTGCCTAGACACAGATCAAACAAACATCTGTGGCCTAGATACATAACAGCCTGTATTTAAATGCCACAGAAGTGTTATGTGGATTAAAAGTACCGTTTGTATCATGAATAATGCAAATAGTGATGGAAAAACTAAAGCAAAGTTCTGCTTTTAAGTACTGTATTGTGCCCAAATGTACAAACACAACACTAAAAACTCCAAATAAACTGTTTATTAGTCTACCGCAAGATCCTGTTAGAAGAAAATTGTGGCAAAAAGCAATGAGATGCGATATATATCTTGGAGGTAAAACAAACAGTAATGAAAATCATTTTAATGTAAGCAGTATCTTGCATAAAAACAATGTAATGCAAAATATGTATATGTAAACACATGCTTACATATACAGGATGCGCTTGATTTTAAATAAAAACCGCTGCCCAAGGAATCACTACTTCCACATCCAGATTTTCTATTCAAGTCACTCACAACGAAAAAATTTTGTATGTGGAAATAATTGTTTATGGAACTTTAATAATGTAATATTTGAAATCCTCTACCACAAAAACCCATAAAACGATACCCCACATCGGTAGTAGGGTGGGGGTGGTGATGAGGGATGGTAGTGGGGGTGGATGAAGTAAAAAAATATTTTGAGGTTTCTGGTTCTTGTACACGCACTAAATAACATTTTTTTTCGTCCCCTTTAATAATGGGGTGGGGGTGGTAATGCCAAATTTTTTTTTGAGACCTTAGCTTCTCTTGTATATAGTAAATACAAATTTTATGGACTCTTACCTGTTTGATTTACTTATTTACCCCAAATTTACCCCAATTTAATGCCCAACCCTTCGACGGAACAAGATGAAAATATAATCTAGTTCTAGATCTCGTTAAAGTACATATATGTGTACCAAATTTCACGTCAATATTTCAAACGGTTCCAGAGTAAATGTGCGCACAAAAAAAAGTTACGGACAAACCGACAGACAGACAGAATTTTTTTTTCCGCTCAAACTTAAAATCTCGACGTTTTATGATATTCTAAGCCTATTTGAACAATAAAATTTTTTTTGTCGTTACTACACTTCCACTGGATGTGGAAGTAATAAAAATATCTATACGACTAAATGAATTACTAAAGTTTTTTTAATCTACATCAGGTAGATAAAATGCAACCGTTTTGTTTTTTTGGGAGAGATTGCATATTTTTTATAGAGTGGCCCAAAGAAGCAGTGTACCGAAGGTTAAGATTTCTAACTAAATTTTTAATTTATATTTAAATTGTAATTAAAATTGCACATTTGTGTCCCTCTACTTGAGAATGTACAGGAGACACAGTGATGAGTCAGTCAGTCGCGGCGGAAATAGTTTCCTTAATTCACGACCGGCAGTGTCTATGGAAGAAATTGAGGAAGAAGAAATTAAAAACTGAATCATTTTTTTCTCGTTTTTAAATGTATCTTGGGTTGATTTTAATAAATTGATTAAAATATAACATATTTAATACTCATTTAACTCTTCTGTCATTTGTTTCACCATTTCTCGGACATCGTTTTCCATTTTTGATAAATTTTTTGTTTCAGTTGAGTTTTAATGTCAAGTTCGTATTCAATGACCCCAAAAACCCTCAGACATCTTACAGGGAATAAAAAAAAACAAAAAATAAAAAAATTTGACTTTCGACGCCATTTTGTAGACGCCCTTTTATTTTTAGACCGATTTTGAGGCCAGATTGCTAATCTGCGCCCCCTGAAACTTTAATTTATCAAACTTCAGGTAATAGGGTCATTTAGTGATATGGCAGTTTCCTACTTTTTCTTCCTCATTTTAAAGTATAACGAACCAATAGCCTCAGAAAAAAATTTCAGCTCAATTGAATCAATAGCCACAGAGATATTCGCATTTGAATAGAAACACGCTCGGCCGGCCAACAGTCCGTAGAGTGACGTCACTTGGCGTGCGCCGATACATATATTAGAGCAGCGATTTCGTAAGTCTATCGTGTCGTTTTTTTTTTGGCGTAGAACCAGGTCAGACATGTTAGGTTCCTTTGAGTATGTCACCGGGCATGTGAAATCATATTTTACATTGTTTTGTGGTCTCGAACTTTTTAAATCAATAAAAAGTGAAAAAAATGTATTTTTAAATAAAATTGTTTTTCTTTGTTTCCACTGCCATATCTTTAAAACTATTAAAGGTACCGAAATTTGTTTTGTGTCAAATTAAAGCACACACTGTAGCGCTTTTACCAATATAAACGGTTTGGGCACAATTCGCACTATCATTTTTCTAAAAATCAGATAAACTAAAAATGTACATTTTATGTATTGAAATCTTCACCAATCGATAAAATTTTTTATTTTTGAAAATATTTACATACATGCAGCAAAGAAAATAAAGCCTAATAATCACAAAAGTTTTTGAAACAATATATTTTTTCCTAAAATGTACCGTGTGGCAACAGCGATTTTTTTATCAGCGCTAAATGCGACATTGGGACGCAATTAATATACCTCGCATGCAGGGTTGGTCAGATTAGTCGCGTAGAAGTGGCGGTTGTCGAAAATCATTAAGTATTCATCGTTCGTATAAAAATTGTGACAATTGAAAATGTGCTTGTTTTAAGGAAGGTCTAAAATGCTGCAATGAGTGCAAATGTCGTTCCTGTAACAACATTATTAAAGATTTCGAGGCAGATATGAACGAATTGCTATTAATGTAGGGCCTACATAAACTACATACTACATATTTATCTATCCAAATAGAAAATTTATTTCAACAATAAAACTCATTTTATGCGTACGTTTTCACTTTCATTCATTTAGAAATGTCTAATAAAGTTACTAATTAGGTGGGTAGTTAGTAACACTAATTGATATTTATAGATTAGATATTTATATCCACCTACCTGTCTTTTTATTATTAAAAGGAGACTATTTTATATTTATTGTACAATTTCTTAATATTAACAATATATGATTAATACTACTGTACAATATATGAAATATTGTACAATAATATTGATCCCCTAGATGCTTTTGATCACTACTGGTTTTGTATCTATTGATATAAGTTAAACTACTACATACACCCCGACCGGGACGCATAATCGTATGTTACAGACTGAAATAGGCGTTCGGGCCAACGAAGTATGACTTGTATGTTACCGACGTATCCTTACTTTACATCGGTAACATAAAATGTTTGCTTTGTCAATTTTTATTAGGTCAAGGTCGTTTGGCGATAGTTATTGTTTGGGCATTTCTAGGAGGCCAAGGATCATTTCTTAATATATTGCAAAACGCCAAAAATATTCCTTGCCTTTCTCGAAAAAAAAAAAAAAAAAATAAATAAATTTTGCGCAAAAATTTTATGTTAAGGATAGGTACGTCGATAACATACTAGTTATACTTCAGTGGCCCGAACGCCTATTTCAGTCTGTAACATACGTTTATGCGACCGGGGCCGTCAGATCGTTGCAGTCGGCAGGCTTGCTAGAGCCGAGCGCGCATGAATATGGCTCGTTAAAAAAAATCGCTGACTCAATACTATGAACGGAACATGAAAAATGTTTATCCTAAAAACTTTTTTCAACTATTGGCTTCAATTTGTACGCAGCATGTATATACAAATTTTCATAAATAATTTTTTTTCTCGATTGTCTAAAATTACGCTACTGAAAATAACAAGTTTGAGTTTCCTATTATTTTTCCAACTTAAAAAAAATAAATCGGGTTCACGTGGGACATTGTTCGAAACGCTAGTGTGTCTACTTTAATCTAAAAAAAAAAAAATAGCTTGATAGCACAAATATTTTCAGAGATCTAGCGGTGGAGACGTTAAAAAACATATTTCATTAAAAATCTATTTTTTTGAGTTTTTCCGAAATAAAAAAATTCTCGACCACCATAAAATGTCGTAAAAAATGATTGTACGTGTACACGATTATCTTACTAAAGAATCCCACTAAATCTGATTTGGTTCTACGTCGGTTCTTGATTTCTCGAAAACTAAGCGACTTCACTTCCAGATTTTATTCTACTAACTTGCATTCACAGCCGTGTTCACTGGGCGGTTCAGCCATCTGACGTCACAACTCGACTACATGGTTATCCCGAACGTTTTTAAGCGCACCGACTTTAATAATTTTTTTATACATGAAGGCGGCGTCATTAAATTCTAATTTTTGGCATACTTACTATACTCACCAAGCTCTTTCAGAATATGTAATAATAAAAAATTGTTAAATGAGCCAATTGTTTAGATAAATAAAAGAGTTATACATTTTTTAATTAAGAGTGTATTAAACAAACACTTATTTGTTAATAAAAATTGAACAAGTATAAAGCACACCTTCTCACCTATGGGGAACTTTTCTATAAACTTTGTCCGAAATTAAAGAGAAATGATCAAAATCGGTTTTGAGTCAACGAAGTTAGACCCTTTCTTCTTTAGTAAATTGACTATTAGGGATGTAGTTCAGCAACTACAAAACTGTAGATGCAAATAGAAAAATATTGAAGAAATTTTGTGTTCCTTGTTTGTTATAACGAATATCACAAGTAACAGATACTTCTACTTCAGTTCTTAATAACTAATCACTCTCTAATTACCCCTATAACATTATTTGTGTCTGGTGGTGTATTTACGCCCATAGTCATTTGAATGACTGAAGGGCCGGTTTATCAGTGCGCGATTGAAGTTGAAATATTGAAATGTTTAATAGAAGCACATTCTAAACTTCTAGTTAATTGAGCTGTAGGATAAAGTGCAAAACCGCGCACTGATAAACCGGCCCTCAGAATGACTCACAAGGTTACTTATTTATTAAATACAGTCAATATGGTTCACCGGCTTAGCATACAAATACAAAAATTCGGCGGAAAGATTACACGAAATGCGCTGGTAATTCGAGAAAGTTAATTAAAGATAGGCACACGAGAAGAGAATGTAACAATTTATTGAAATAACTCACAGCTAAGTGGGTGATTTGTTTCTGGATTTGTTGGTCTTAGAAGTTCTAACCTCAGTTCTCATTGTTGGCAAATGTCTCTTTTCAGAAAACTTCATGTGATAACATTTCTGTGTCACTCTACCTATTTGTTTAACTCCACATAAATGCTCCTTTGAATAATGAGTACACACTGTTAGTTTAAGTCAAACAAATTGGCTGTGCTAAATAAACTGTTTCAACACATAAATTAGTTAAATTTGGTTAGTTTGCAACATGTATATAGTAATTAGTAATGTCCCAATTTATACAAAAACTACTGTAATTGAACAATCTCGATTTATTACTACATAAGTTTAGGGACTATAGTTAAATATGTGCAATTAACATTAATATACTTCGCGAGATTAATCCCTAGGGATACTGTCCTTAAACGGCAAATAGTTCGGTCGAAATATAATTGTTCAGGAACGTCAAGAATAATTTTCCCAAAATTCGAAATTAATTCATGTATACTGAACTTTAACACATATGCACTAAATAACTTTAATTAAATTAATATGTTAAAATTATAAATAAATACATTACAAAAACATTACAGCAGGCACACATTTTATGTAAAAATATATAAAAATAAGCAATTACTTAATTTACAGTTACATTTACATAGAATAAGAATACAAATAATTTTCGACTAGAATCGTTCTTAGTTTTTGTTTGAACTCTTTTATTGGTATGCAATTTTTTATATCAGGGGGCAATTTCCTAAATAAATAACTCCCAGCACATAATGGGGACTTCTTATATAAAGAAAGGTTATATCTACTCAATATATATATATATATATATATATATATATATATATATATATATATATATATATATATATATATATATATATATATCTCGTTTTTGTTGCGAGTTTGATAATGGTGAACGTAAGTTTTTAGTTTATTTTCATGTATGTATATGTAAATTAATAACCTATGGAAATACATACTACTGTCAAGATTTTCTCTCTTTTAAAAGTATTTTTATATAATATCTAACTTAAATTAAATATTGATCTTATGATTTTTTTTGTATTATAAATACTTTGCCATGTCTGTATGGTTTCCATCTGAAATTATGTTATAGGAAATTTGAGAGTATACTAGGACATAATAGACATTTTGGGGGTGATTTTTGACCCAGAATTTTCCCAATTTTTTTACAAATGTTTCACCTGATTTGCAAAGCTGAGATTCGCGTCAATTAATTCCTAGAAATTTGATTTCTGGTTGAAGCGATACAGAATAACTATAAATTTATATTAAAATTGTATTCCGTTTTTTATTGTTCTGTAATAAAATGAATGCAAACTGTAATGTAATTTATTTTAAGTCTATTTCTAAACCACTAATCATGACTAAATGTATAGGGCTGTTCATATTTTTTTATGGTTGTTCAGCAATTTTTGGCGTAACTATAAATGATGTCTCATCAGCATACATGTAAACATTCACAGAGTTTATTGATCGTGATAACTCATTTACATATAGCAGGAATATCGGAGGACCCAGCACACTACCCTGGGGTACTGTGGTGTTCCAATGTTTAGCTCATGTTCATATGAAAGAGAATTTTATATTTTGACTCTGATTCTCCTATCAGCGAGGTATGATACGGTCCACTTATTTAGATTGTTTCTAAGACCTAGCATACTTAATTTGTGTGAAATAATAGAAAAACCTAAAGTTTTAAAAGCATTTGAGAGGTCAAAGAAAACTCCAGTTACATAATTTTTCGCATTTAGTTCTTCATATATATTTTGAATTAACTCATTTGTAGCAGCTTCTGTAGAAAATTTAATTCTAATGCCATGTTGAATCAATGTTAATAGATCCTTTTCATTTAGAAATGAAACAATTCTATTTGCGATTACTTTTTCAATTATCTCAGAAAAAATCTCGGAAAAAACACTTAATAGTGAAATGGGTCTTTAATTGTTAATTTTGTCTTAATTTGCCTGTTTAAAAATACACCAGGTATAATTAGTGCTACTTTTAGCCTATTTAGGTATTTACCTGTCAAAATTGACTTGTTAATGATCTAGGTAAAACATGGTGCAAATTCATGTATATATTAGTTTACGAATTTGACAGGAACCTCAACAATACCACTTGATTTTTTACCAGATAATTGCAAAATGCCAAGTCAAGGAACAAGAAAATGTCGGAACGTATTACAGATATCAGAATTGCAATATCATAAACCAACTTTTAGAGTTTGCCCCTGAAAATCTAGCTTTTTCAGTGATTTTTCAGTAACCACACCATAATCAGTTATAAATAGCCCTGTCAATGAACGTTCAATAAGGGGGTCTAGTGGGAAGTATAAAGATCACAATGTTTCATTTGAGGACCGTGTTTGGACTTATTAGGAGGTAAACATTAGGGTGGGCTGAAAAACACGAAAATTTGAATTTACAGATGGCCCACTTATTAACTTATTACTATGTATCTAAAACTAATTCGGGTAGATTTTTAGCCAAATCGGTGAATATCTAACTGCCCCCCCAGGGTCTTGAAAATGAAAGAAAGGGCCAATTTTTCGATTTTTAACATTTTTTAAATTGACATTTGAAATTTTTTTTGACTCTTTATTAATGCCTAAATGCGTGCAGCAAAAGTTTTTCGAATAAAATATTTTTCAGTTCCAGGGAAATTAGAAATTTGTCACTAAAACGTAGAATTCGACGAAAATAAGGTTTTCTGTATAAATTTTCTAATTTCCCTGGAACTGAAAAATATTTTATTCGAAAAACTTTTGCCACACGCATTTAGGCATTAATAAAGAGTCAAAAAAATATTTCAAATGTCAATTTAAAAAATGTTAAAAATCGAAAAATTGACCCTTTCTTTCATTTTCAAGGCCCTGGAGGACCAGCTAGATATTCACCGATTTGGCTAAAAATCTACCCGAATTAGTTTTAGATACATAGTAATAAGTTAGTAAGTGGACCATCTGTAAATTCAAATTTTCGTGATTTTCAGCCCACCCTAGTAAACATACCAAAAATCCCCGAACATAGGAGGTGCAGGGGGCACAAAGAAGGTCCTGGTATTTGGTTTTTCACTCATATCTCGAAAACGGTTAGCCCTAATGAAAAAGTGGCTATATGCAAAAAACCTGACTAAATTTTCTACAATAATGTTTCTATTAATTTTTTTCGTATCTGTTATGGTTCAGTAATGAATTGTATATCTTTTGACTGTATTCTAACTTTATTATAAATTTATTATAAATTGAAAAAAAATTAATAATAATCGTAAAAAAAAAAATTATATACAGATATCCGTTTCACAGTAGACTGAACTCAAATATCGAATACAAAATGTCCTTGCGTCTGTAAGTGTGTGTGTGTGTGTGTGTGTGTGTGTGTGTGTGTGTGTGTGTGTGTGTGTGTGTGTGTGTGTGTGTGTGTGTGTGTGTGTGTGTGTGTGTGTGTGTGTGTGTGTGTGTGTGTGTGTGTGTGTGTGTGTGTGTGTGTGTGGGCGCGCGCGTGCGTGTATATAGTTTCTTGTAAACAAGACTCAAAATATTTAATTCCAATTTGGAACATATGTAGAACAGCATAGTACAATAATTGCTATTGAAATTGGGCCGTATCTGTAATACATGGTGATAACCAGAGGCCTACAAACTCTCACTCATCATAATTTTATTAAAAATACCACGTTCCAAATTTTAGGATAACATTGATATATACATACACCAGGTATATTGCGGTTTATAAATCTTATACATCTTCATATTTTTGTATGCTTAATCAAAAACCTGATAACATTTTGCTCTTAAATTAAAATAAAACCTATTTTACGTAAGTTTGTAGGCCTTTGGTTATCACCATGTACTACAAATATGGCCCAATTTCAATAGGAATTATTGTACAATGCTGCTTTATATATGTTCCAAATTGTAATTAAATATTTTAAGTCTAACATAAGTTATCGTGTTTACAAGAAACGGTATACATACACACATACACCTACACGCACACACACACTTACGGTCACAAAGATATTTTTTATCCCATATTTCAGTTCAGTCTGCTGTGAAAAGGATATCTGTACAATTTTTTTTTCTACGACGATTATTAAATTTTTTTTTCAATTTATAATTAATTTATAACTACAGTTAGAATAAAGTCAAAAAATATACAATTCATCAGTGAACGATAACAGATACGAAAAAACTTACTAGAAACATTATTGTAGAAAAGTTAGGCAGTTATAATTTTGCATATAGCCACTTTATGATTATAGGCCAATCGTCAGGGAGTTCAGGATGCGTAAATACCGTTTTAAATCGTACAAAAGATTTTACTGTTGGAACCAGTTCATTATATGCCTCTTTTAGACATACAATTTTTCCCCCTCTCCCGGCTCCCGGAACACCTCCAATTTTGAGGGAATATCGCTTAAAAATCTTTTTTTTTGTCAGTATCTCTGTTCTGAAGAGTCATACCAAAAAAAAGATGGTTATCAAATTTAAAGATAATTAAATTCTCTTTCGAAATGGTTCAGACAAATTTTTACGTAGTATTAATATTCTTGGAGTTATAGACGGGGGGAATCAAGCATTTATTTCGATAGAAAATTTACTTATCTTTAAATTTGATAACCATCTTTTTTTTGGTAAGACCGTTCAGAACCGAGATATTGGCAAAAAAATGATTTTTAAGCGATATTCCCTCAAAATTGGGGGTATTCCGGGGGGCGAGCGAAGGGGAAAAATTAGTATGGTTAAAAGAGGCATATAATGAACTGGTTTCAACAGTAAAATCTTTTGTACGATTTAAAACGATGTTAATTTATCTGACGACTGGCCTATTAGGGCTAACCGTTTTCGAGATATAAGCGAAAAAACAAGAACCGGAACCTTCTTCGTGCCACCCTGCACCTCCGCACTTCGTATGTTCGGGGACTTCTGGTATGTTTACTTTCTAAATAGTTCAAACATAGCACTTAAGTCAAAAATTGTGATCTCGGCATTTCCCTCTAGAAACCATTAATTGACAAGACTAAGAAAATTGTAATGAAAAATATAATGATATAGCTGTTACGGTCTACGTTGTTATTTTCAATGGGTGGATAATACTGATAGCAGACGCCAATTGCCACAAAGAACATGGCATATCCGCATGCATAAAACTATTTTCGCCTACCTATTCCTAGGGGAACTTCTACTCGAAGTACTGTTAATGTAGACTGGAGTGACACGTTATTCAATTAAAAAATGCTAATTAAAACATAAGCGAAGTTTAAGTTAATAGTCGTGATAAATGTTAAAATTTTACGATGCATATAATTTAAACAGGACCGGAAAAGATAGGCGGACAAATGCCCGGTAGGTCAGTGGCTTACGGGGTAACCGAGGACCACCACGGAAATGAAAATGAAAATTAAATTAGTTTGAGAAAATCCTAAAAATGCTCGTACCTTTACGATCAGTAATTCAAATAATTATTTTGTTCTATAACGAAGCAATTTTCTAGGCCGAATTTTACCCATCAAATTATATTTTTATATTACTTGTGAAACTCCAAGCTTTGATACTTCTAAATTGTGTACCCATTTAAGGCACCGTTGCGCGTTGACTATTCATATTCATGTTTTAAAAATCACAAACTGCGATTTTCACATCGTAAGTGCTGCTGTGCACCTCCAGGTAGTAAGAGGCGCGCGCAAGCATCGACAGATACTATCCGCGGCCACCGCGAAGGCAAGTCAGTTCCACGGGACTCGGCAAGCAGACTGGATGTGTGGCAGCCCCAACATCCCATCAAAATAGGTAAAAATATTTAGTCTTTCAACAACTTATACAAAATTATAACCAGACCGTTCTACCTGCTCATACGCACCGCGCTCGCACATATCCCTACTCCACTCTTACGTTTAGAGAGGAAAGCTAGCAGTTTAACGCGAGACGGTAAGCCAGTTTTCATCGACCGACCAACCGCACCGGACGAGCTCTGCCTAAGTTAAATCCAGCAGCAAGACCGCCCAGACCAGCACAACCAGGAGAGAGTGAGTAAGAATAACCATTTTAACGGAGGTATTGATTTGGCTAATGTTAGGTATCTGTATATAACGTATCATTCACTTATTCTCGCTTGTTTTGTTGTATGTATACATCTTGCGCGTCTTCGAGGTATCTAGATTCATCTGCATCTGCACTGTCTGGATATGTCGTGGAAGTAGACTTGATATCACTGGGGTCTCCGGATTCATCTGCACTGTCCGGAGGACCCAGCGTATACACCATATAGTTATCACTCGGGTATTTACTTGCATTTTGCATACTTTCGTGTCCTCGAGGTACCTAGGTTCATCTGCCTACTTGAGTATATCGTGGATGTGAAAAGGCGACGTTGGGAGCCCCGGATTCATCTGCATTATCCGGGGAAACTAGCGTATTCAATATAATAGTTATCAATCAGATATTTACTTGCATTTTGCCTACTCTCGTGTCCTCGAGGTACCTAGGTTCATCTGCCTGCCTGGATATATCGTGGATGTGAAAAGGCATCGTTGGGAGCTCCGGATTCATCTGCGCTGTCCGGAGAAACCAGCGCATCCACCATAAAAGTTGTTACTCGGGTATTCACTTGCATTTTCTTTATCCACTGTCTCACCCTAATTAATTTTACTGTGTATTAGCCAAATCTGACGCTTAGAGTATCCTTTTATTACCATTGCACTGTATATCATCTTTTTGCTTACTCCTTCCTGGTATCTAACTACTGTCCGTAACAAGACCGATTCTACCGCTTACTCTGTCCCTGTCACCGCCATTCGTTTCGCCCCGGTCACCGTATGTCATTAGTGTAGTGCCGCTACTGCTGCCATACCGCTGCTTTGCTAACGTTTGTCCTAGTAACATCACCGTAACATCGTAATTTCACCGTAACACCGTAATTTCATCATAATACCTCACGTAACCGTCATAGTATCATAGCCTAGGTCCTTGTATTTTGGTTCCTTACATATAAACCTGTTGGTAGTTTAAGTGTACATAGCATTGTAGAGTATAGGAAATAAATAAATATTGTTTACCGAATTATGCGTTTTACTGTGTGTCTGTGGAAGTTTGATACATCCCAATTGACCCACTGGAAGTTACTGTTACTGACCGCTTTCCGGCTTCACCGGAAAGTATACGTCACAGTTCTTTACAGAAAAGTCTACAACCTTACTAATAATTTAATTAATTTTCTAGCCTATATAGTAACTTTGGGGGTAGTAATGGGGGTGGCTTATGCCAAAACGTTTTTTGAGACCTTAACTTCTTTTATATATACTAAATACCAATTTTACGGACTCTTATTGCTTGATTTACCTATTTACCCCAATTTATCCCCCAACCCTTCAACTAAATCAGATGAAAATATAATCTAGTTCCAGATCTCGTTAAAATAGATACGTGTACCAAATTTTAAGTCAATATCTTAAACGGTTCCGAAGTAAACGTGCGCACAAAAAAGTTACAGCCAGGTAGAAATTTTTTTGCTCAAACTTAAAATCTCGACATTCTGAGCCTATGTGAAAATAAAAATTTTCAATTTTTTTTTTGCATTACTATACTTTCACTGGATGTGGAAGTAATATAGTCATTCTATTTAAGAGAAAGAAGTTGGTGTCCCTTCCGACTGAAACGGAAGTAGCCCACTTTTGTCTAATTTATGCGTACCAAAAATTAAATTTTTAAATTAAAAAACAACCAAAAAATTGGAGGCGTACATTGAGCTGTGGCTGGTATAGTTATTAATATTAAAGAAAATTGTATACACGAAATAATTCAGAATATATTGGAGTGAATTTTTAATCAAGTACATAAATAATTATGTATGTTATATTCCATTCACTATAAGAATGAAGTAATGTAAAGTAATGGTTTTAGATAGGGAACGTCTTCAGAACCATATTTCGAAAGCGTCAATACGTCGTATGTCTGCTTATTTAACGGTCCATGTCTCAGAGACGTAAAGAAAGATGGAGAAAACTTGGTCGCTAGCACGTCTGATCTGTGCGTTTCGTGATATTTCTGTCACATCAAATTTTGCTCAACTTTCAAGTTGCCATCTGAATTATTCGCTGAATATTCGGAGTAGCAGTACAACCTATAGTAACAATAAAAATTTAATTCGATTTGATTCCGACAACATGGCAGCCTGCTGGACACGTTTCAAGATGGCAAAAAAGTAGTATTTTGATAGTCTTCTAGATAGTAAGAACAATGCCTTTTAAGAAACTTTATAACTTCTTTTTTAAAACAAAATATATTCAAATATTTCATGTTCTCAGTTATCCTATTTCGTAAATTTAAGTTTAATGAGTTATTAAAAGATTTACAAAGTCTAGAACGAGGAACTCTAAGTAGGTTGGCAGATCTGGTATTATATTCATGAATTTTAGACTGGTTAGGGTAATTATTCATATGTTTATAAATTCTAAATACTACAGAGTAAATATATAAAGAAGCAGTGGCGGCTGGTGAAATTTCAATATTTTTTTTCTCGTCTTTGGCACTTGGGACCCATACGAATTATGGGAAGCATGTAGAGAAGCACTTCTCTTTGAAAAAGCAGTTTGCGAAAATTTTTTTTAAAATTCGGTTGCCCTCCCTGGCCCTAGGGACTCCTGTTTAATTAATTTTTTTTTGTCATATACATTTGACTTTTCATAAAAATACAACAATAGGTTTTGGAGTTTATTAAAATATTTTCAGTATTAACTGAAATACAACGAACTGTAATTTTGTAATTTACAATTTAACAAATTACAACATTTCAATTCGTTGGAGAAGTGCTTCTCTAGATGTTATTTCCCATATTTCGTATGTCCATGCGCTAAAGACGAGAAAAAAATATTGAAATTTCACCAGCCGCCACTGTAAAGAAGGTAAAGTTATCATATTAAATTTAAGGAAAGAAAAGGCGACAATGATCCTGTAATTGGTGTTTATTAAAACTCTTACCGCAATCTTCTGCTGTCTACTTTTTATAGCATTTGACCCCCCCCCCCCCCCTCAAAATGACACGATAATTTAAATGGGAATGGAATAATGAGAAATAGGTGTTTTTTAAAATGTCAAAATTAAATTTGATTTTCAACTATCTGTTTATACGAAAGTGGTACTGGATAATATATTACGTAAGCCATCGATGTGGCGAGACCAACTTCAAGTTAGGTTAGAAAAGAAGAAGATCTATAACTGAACAGAGTTCAATTCCAATTTATTAAATCTAAATCAATTTTCTGCCTTACTTACTGTAGGAGAAGATTCATGAGACAGATTATTAATATCTCTATTTGACAGATTAATGTTTTATCATCTGCAAATGAAGCATATGTTTTATTGTCAATTAATTATATAAATCTTTCACGCAAATGAGAAATAAAAATGACCCCAATAGGGAGCCTTGGGGTACACCATGCTTAATTTTAAAAAATGTAGAGGTACTATTATTTAGACCGACAGATTGAGTTTTGTATTTTAGATATGATTCAAAAAGACAAAGATGTAAATCTCTGATTCTAATAAAAATTCTGTGAGAGGCAGATATTAATTAACTTATTTTTTTTTTCGATAAACCCTATGAGTAACGAAACCTTATATTTCAACTAAATACTAACACCAAAAGGCTTAATACGATATTTTGCGAAAACCCAAACCAACAGAAATATATAGCACCTTAACACCCTGCATCTTGGAAGTTAAGCTATTGCAGACAAATGTTTATAGTGAGTTTTCTTCTGTCACCTTATTATACTTAATCGATTTGCAAATCTACTTACAATGACAGAGTCAACTTTAAAAATAGGCTAACGGGGCTGTTCCTAGCAGATCGTGCGGCTGTAAAGGGCAAGGACGAGGGCGAGGGTCGAAAGTCTTACAATTATGTATTATATTTTGAAATTGTTTGAAAAGAATTGTTGTACAATAGTGGTAGTAGTGGATTTCGCTGACATCAGGAATGAGTTCTCAGCCACAGGAATTTATTAATGAATTGTTATATAATTTTGCTGTTTTGTTTATACCGGGTTTGTGAAGAATAATAGAGTAGCAGCTAGCGGTTAGCAAAGGTTACGTCCGGTTAGCGCATCAACCAAGAAAACTTGTAAACGAGGTAAAAGCTTTTATCTTACTAGTCAACTAACGTAGCTTGGCCTCTGAAATTTGAATGCGCAGTGGTCAAGTCTCCTCCCACCGGTAGGAGCTCATTTATGTAAGTGTATTTGTGCTATTTGTGTCAGTATACTCTCGAGAAAAGCGATATTATTTTGTTGAATTCTATGTTTGGTGTATTTCTTTTAAACATGCCATTTAGGCAAACTGAAACATAAAGTGTTGTCTGGACAAAGTCGAGAATTTATAAAAAATGTATTAAAGTTTATGAAGGAAGAAGCAGAGGCTGGAGTTCTGATAATAGATATCTCAAAGATATGTAGGTACCGTGTTACAGTAATTATTGTAGTTTAGAGTGTAGAATTGCACTGTATTTTTGTAATTATTCAGTAGTTTACATTGAGTTTTCAATACGCTGTGCTACAATTTTTTTATAATTATTGTACCATAATAATAATTGTAAAATTAATTCCCAAACTTAAATTCTGTAATTAAATAATTTATAAATATCCCCATAACTTGTAAATTCAATCATTTGAATCGATTGTTTGAAAATAGCCTGTTAATGTGCCGAAACTTGCAGTAATGTTTTAAGTTACAATAAATTGGTGATAAGCTATAACGATTAATAACCGGCAACATGGCAAGTAAAGAGGAAATTCACGAAGAACTAAAGAAACTTAGAAAACTCGATTTAATTGAAATAGTAATAACTAAGAAAGTTCCCAGTGATTTGAAAATAAGTGCGAAGGTGAAAACGGTAATAGAGACCCACGAACCAAAAGACATTTTCTACGACACTGATGGTTTTATTAACTTAACCTCAATGGAGTCAGTTGACAAGGTAAGCTATCTTACCATTCAAAATGAACTTAAATGTATTCAAGTTGAACAAATGTATTCAAAAAGACTCATTGCCGAGTTAGAACGAACAATTAGTAACCAGGAACTTATAATTAGTCTGCTGGAAAATGATAAAAAGTGCGATGTAAATACATCTCACAACACTGTTGCCACGTTTTCCCAACTTCGTCAAATATCGAGAAGAAAAAGAAACCTATAAATAATGCCACAAAGGTTAGTGATAAAGATTATGTATCACATAAATTAGCAAATACATCACCAGAAGAGAAATCAAGTATTAATAACAAATCAATTATTAATCAACGACGTAGAGTTTGGGGGGCAAATGATTCACTTGACGCACCTGGTGCTGAGGACACATTTTCAGGTGGTGTCAAACGATTATGGCTACATATTGGAAAAGTTACCATTGGTACTCAGGCCTCGCAAATAGAAAAATACTTGAAGAAGAAATTTCCTGATAATACATTCACAGTGGATGGACTTCCTAAACATCCTGAAGCCAAAACAATTTCATTTAAAGTCGGAGCAGATTTATCTCTGTTGGAGGATCTTTATAATGAAACAGTATGGCCAAAAGGTGTAATGGTGCAACAATTCAAATTTAAAAAGAATTTTTTTCGCCTACCCAGTAACAGCCAACAAACCAGTCAATTCGAATAATAAGATAAATATAAGAAATAGTAATTCTACTTCTCATACAAGTAATCATGCTTTTAAATTATTTCATATAAATATTCAATCCTTGAGAAATAAATATAATGAACTTGAGGCTTTTCTTATAGATTCTGGTAAGGATTACAATGCAATTTGTATAAGCGAACATTGGCTCTCTCCAAAAGAAACAACTAATTTTACCTTCAATAAATACAAAGTTGCCTCTCACTTTTCTAGGTCAATACATTTACATGGGGGTGTCTTGATTCTGTTAAATTCAATGCTACAATTTGTTCCAATATATAGTATAAATGAACTTTCTATAGAAATGCAATGCGAAATATGTGCTGTTGAACTAAGTCAATATAACTTGGTTGTAATAACTATCTACAGACAGCCTAAGGGTGTGATCGATGATTTTTTGAACGTACTTCACCAAGCATTTTCTCGAATTTCGTCTAAAAAAGATATAATATTATGCGGAGACTTCAATGTGAAATTTGGGACTAGTCAGAGAGAATGTATTACCATTTGTGATTTTTTAGAGTCATTTGGATTTGAACGCATGATCCACGAAAATACACGACTTGCTAACTGCTTAGATAATGTTTTTATTAACTTTAAAAATGATAACTGTACAGCTAAAGTTGTTAATGCTAACTTGTCCGATCATAAAGGACAGGAGTTTACGACAATTTTAACTAACAATAATAGCAAAAAGACAATCAAAACACACTTTAGGCCTATAACTCTTAATGGTAAATTTATGTTTCATAATCAAATTTCGGAAACAAGATGGGATTTTGTTAATGATAACAGTTTTGACATTGATAACCAAATTTAACATTTTCCACAATAAAATATTAACTACTTTTGAAACTTGCTTTCCTATTAAAAATAGAAATCGACCTACATGTCAGTCAGGTGACATCACATGATTTAATAACTCTCTAAGAAGTATGAGAGAGCACTTATCGTTTCTCAATGAATTATACAATCAATATAAAACTCCAGAAATGTTACTACAAAGAAATCAATATAGAAATCAATATCGCGCTGCGTTACGTAACACTAGGATAAAAGCTCATGATACATTAATAAGGAAGTCAAATAACTCTTCTAAAAGTATGTGGAACGTAGTAAATAACTTTAGAAACAAGAACAGTACACAAGAAACCCCCAACATTGGTGCAAATGAATTTAATACATTTTTCAATAACATTCCTCATCAAATATTAGCCGACATACCGAACAGTTTGAATAGTCCACTAGATTACTTACATAATGTCTTGCCGATCTCAAATTTTACATTGAAAGAAGTTACTCCAAATGAGATTCGTGATATAATCGATTCATTATCGAACACAAACAGTAGAGATATATATGGTTTGCCAACTGAAATAATTAAATATGTAAAAAACTTCCTTGTTATACCTTTAACTAACCTAATAAACATCTGTTTTATAGAAGGTGTATTTCCAAGGGCTTTGAAGAAAGCACTAATATTACCACTATATAAGAAAGGCAAAAGGAGTGATCCAGCGAGTTACAGGCCCATTTCCATCTTACCATTAATATCAAAAATCTTTGAAAAGGCCACAAAAACGAGAATAATTGATTACTTTGAAAATAATAATTTATTTAATGACGCTCAATTTGGTTTCAGAAGTGGTAAGTCAACTTCTGACGCCATATTGGAATTATTAGAATCCATTCGAACTAGCTTTAATCACAATGAATTTCTGTCAGCAGCATTTTGCGACCTATCAAAGGCTTTTGATTGTGTAAAACATGACATCTTGCTAGAAAAACTCAAATATTACGGTTTCGATGACATAAGTGTTCAGTTAATTAAAACATATTTATCTGACAGGACACAAGTCGTTAGTGGTAGTGATGGTGTCTCAGAAGAATTAGCAATGACTGTAGGAGTGCCCCAAGGTTCTATCTTGGGGCCAGTATTGTTCTTAATCTTTATTAATGACTTGCCTTTATGTACTAACACAGAATTTGTTCTGTTCGCTGATGACACCACCTTTACTAATTCTGGCGATAACTTAACTGAGGTACTGGCAAGATGCCATGAATTACAGAGGATATCCAAAGATTGGTTCGATGCAAATAAATTGTGCCTAAACTCTACAAAACAGAACACATGGTTTTTTCTTTAAAGCACTTGGAAGACTCGTCCTCTACCAAGTCTGTAAAATTTCTAGGGGTACACCTAGACTCCACTTTAAGATGGAGGTACATACAACCAATTTGGCCTTAAAGCTATGTAGTAATATTTATCTACTTAACACCTTATCCAATGTGGTGTCCACAGATGTATTAAAATCCACTTATTTTGCATTGATTCACTCGCTTATATCTTATGCAGTAGTGGCATGGGGTCATGCAGCATCGAGTGATCGTATTTTTGGTCTTCAACGTAGAGCAATCAGAATTATTTTCCAATTAGGTTTCCGAGATGATTGTAAGAGTGCTTTTGTGTTCCATAGAATCATGACATTTCCGTGTATATATATATATATATATATATATATATATATATATATATATATATTTAATTGTGTAATTTTTGTGAAAACACACCAGGCTAGTTTTAAGTCTCATCAAGACATTCATAATTATCAGACTAGGAATAATTCCAAACTTTGCCCAGAATTTGTACGATTGAAAAAATGCCAAAATAGTCCAAATTTTATGGGAATAAAATTTTTTAACGTGCTGCCAGAATCTGTAAGATGACTTGACGTAAAATTGCTTAAATCTAAGTTAAAGCAATACTTAATATGTAAATCTTTTTACACTTTTGAGGAGTATTTAGAAAATAATTTTTCTGACATGTAAATTAATTAATTAATTTTTTTTTCTAAAAAGAATTTGTTTGACTAACTGTAATGTTCTTTACATATATATATATATTTTTTTTGTAATTCACCCATTTATTATATTTTTGTGACCAGTGTAAATACTATATGTATAATAACACTGAATAAACAATACAATACAATACAATACAATACAATACAATACAATACAATACAATACAATACAATACAATACAATACAATACAATACAATACAATACAATACAATACAATACAATACAATACAATACAATACAATACAATACAATACAATACAATACAATACAATACAATACAATACAATACAATACAATACAATACAATACAATACAATACAATACAATACAATACAATACAATACAATACAATACAATACAATACAATACAATACAATACAATACAATACAATACAATACAATACAATACAATACAATACAATACAATACAATACAATACAATACAATACAATACAATACAATACAATACAATACAATACAATACAATACAATACAATACAATACAATACAATACAATACAATACAATACAAATAACAAAATAATGTGTTCTTAAATCAATCATACTACACTTCTACCTCCGATTGTAGTTTCACGGATAGCCGCCAGTTTCTCCTCGTTGCACAACGACGTTCTCTGCTCATCTTGTGCGCATCTCAGAGGCCAACCTACGTTATTTGACTAGTACGTTCTAAATAAAGGACTGACGGTACAACAGGTACCAAATATTTATTTCTTGCACAAGATATTTGTATAACATTGCAATGTTCATTTCTTTTAAAGGCCGATGGTTAGTTTTAATTTTAAGGATAAAGTTTGTAACTGTTGTTCTAAAAAACTATTCTAGAGAAATAGCCCAGTAAATGAAGACATTTCGACTGGAAAAAATTACGAGAAAGCTGGTTTTTTGTGGAGAACTTCATTGAGGTGCCCTTAGTACATCCTGAGAAGTTCCAGCAATTTGAGCCGTGGGTTTTTTTTTATATATCTCGAAAAGTATCAAGACAAAAATAGTTATGAGCAAAAACATTTTTTTTTAATTACACAAAAAGGTCATTACACTTTTTTTCGTAGGATCAATCGTTTTTGAGTAAAAGTTACGGAAAATACAATGTCTGTATTTTTTTAACAGTAACAAACAGTAGGCCTAATCCACCTCTGACACTCAAAACAGCCCTGTGCATAAATCATTCGTGCTCTTCTAGCAGATCTAATTCCGTGTCAACTTCATCGTCCCCTTCATGAAGAGTTTCGTCAATTGGCTGATCAGTTAATGGTATCGTATCTTCAACTATATCTTCATCTATAGCTTCGTTGTTACTATCTATTTCTTCCGTCGCGGCGTTCAAAGAAGATTGCCCACGGCAATGCCCGCGTATTGCAGAACAGCGGAGACCTAGTTTTCTACAGCTACAACTAGCGTTACAGCCTTTGGTACAGTTGCAGAATACAGTATTGATCGACTGATCGGGAGCCGGTGACAAGAGGTTTTGAATATGTTCCAATCTATTGTTGACGATCTTCCATCCCCAGTATTCAGGATTTAACTCATTCTACTGGGACTAGAACTGACGCTCCTCTGGTGGTTGTAAGAAAAAGTAAACGGCGCGCGGCGGTTGGCGGAAACGTTGAATAATTTTCATAGTAAAATTTAAAATATATCATATTAGAGTAGACGAAAGAAGAGCTGGAATACAGGTTGGAACACACAATGGTAATGCCCAAATTTTTAAAAATGGGCTCTTGTGAAATATTTTGGGAAAGCTGAAAAATTGCACATTATGTATAATGTTAATTATTTCTTTTCCTTGCAATTTTCTGAAAAAAAAAAAATAGTAAGAATAAAAGTTGTTTGATATCATGTTTTTCATACGGAGAAAATATGAAAATCAAAGTTTTACACTTTTCAAAAAAATATTGGAAAATCGCTCTGGATGTAGAAAAATTTGAACATCACCATCGTGATCACTCTGCATCTTTTTACAGATTATTTCACTCATTAACACTATAGCCAATGAGAGCCCGTTTTTTTACAACATTGCACCAATTAAACGTCATTATTAGTGGTAATTCAAGTTAGATCTGCTTTTGACAGGACCAACATGCAAAATTTATCGCTCTAATTTTTTAGGTCGTTGCAGCGGCAAATATTGCGAAAATTTGTTTACGTTTTGTGACATGTTTTCAGCAAATAGAACAAATCGTGCTTTTAAATGTTATCTATAAATATCTTCTCTAGCTTATTACTAATTGTTAACGTAAATTGTAAATTGTAGTATTGTATTAATAACCTAAAAAGCCAATGCTGTGTGGAATTTATATAGGTTCGGGACAAGTTATAGTTATCAATCATTACAAAGCAGCTAATACTTACCTATTTGGAAAATCAAAACTCTGCAGTATCACTATATACATTATAATTCGTTGTACTTAAAGTCTCTCTACTTAAACAAGTAAACCTTAACTTAACTATCAAACTTCTCAAATTAGAAACAAGGATTAAATACATAAATATATATTAATAAACACTTTAATATAATAATTCAATTCACTGTTAGTTAGGCTAGTAACTAAGTTAAGCTAGCGTTACTAGATGGCGGTACCATACCATCTGAGCCGGCAGCCTTAGAACGTAAAAGGGATAGATGGGTAATATGCAATTTGTGTGATTTCACCGGTAATGTGATTGGTCGAAGCGTGCTTTGTTGTGGTGACTAGTCTTATAAGTTACAGTACCTATGGTTTAACGTATATTGTTTTTCTTGATTGTCATAATTTAAACCTACTTTGTTTTTTATTAGATGAGTCGCTTTGGAAATGCATTTTTATGTGGCGTAAATGATGAAACTGAAGATAAAGGTGAGTAATCTCTAAAAAGCAACAAGGAAACGTCCGAAGGCAATTAATTACTGAACATAATATTGAAGATATACTTAATGAATTATTTATTCGTGAAATATTCTCCACAAATACCACTCGTGCTTTAAATTTTATCTAAAAATTTGTTCTCAAGCTAAGTTGCCCCTAGTTAATATAACTCGTGCAAATTGGCACTTTATTATCAAAGATTAAATCCCTCCCGCTAAAGCGGTCGGGATTTAATCAGATAATAAACTGCCAATTTGCACTCTTTATATTACCAGGCAACACGCTTTCGAAAAAATTTTCGATAAAATTTTAAGCACTAGTGATATTACATACGATAAAAACATTTCTCCCAAGGATCAAATTTTATCAACTTAATCACCAGGTCTCCCTTCATCTACTGTATTTTATTTTGTTAGGGTGATTTTGAAAGCAGGACTGTGCCACATTTGATAATAATTATATGTATTAAAATAGGTTTAGCACAGTTTCTGAAGCTCTGGTATTATACTGTACATGCAAATAGTTTACATAATAAAACTATTCAATTAATGCTTAATACTTACTTCATTTTAAATGATCGATTATTTTGATACTAATGACAGCTTACGTACAATACATACCTACTTTTGTATCCATATTTCTTTTGTAACCTTAAGAGGATAATCTGTGCTACGACAAATAATATTTTCATTGATATATATAAAAAAGGTTTATACGGGTGGGCGTGCCCCTTTGACCAATGAAATATGCCGTCTACGTAAACAGGAGGAGATTAACAAAATTGTGTAATATAAGAGAAATACTTCAAATATATTTCTGTCGTACAGAGTCGAATTTCGCGTTGGGTGCACAAGAATTTTTATTTAAAGTAATTTGAGTAGGAAAACTGAATGCGGTTGTAGTGATTCCTTAGGCAGTGGTTTTTAATTAAAAGAAAAACTATCTGTAGATACATAATGTAAATGTACAGTGTACAGGATGTCCTAGTTAACGCGTTATGTCCGATTTTCTCGGTAGTTTTTTCCAGGGAATCGATGCCGCTAAGAAACATATAATTAAACATCAAAGAAGAATTGATCGGATTATTTATGTTCTTAATTGACTATTAAAGGAATAAATTAAAAAAAGGCATGTAAATTTTAAATATCACTTCCGGTTTACATGGCAATGGCGTTCTTTTTAATAATAATAATAATAATAATATATTTATTAACCTTTTCTGCCATACAATAGAATGGATAAGGTAAGTCAGTAATTATATTGTATAAAAAATACTTGAATGTATAAAAACAAAATATAGTAAAAAACAAACAAATGATAGCATAATACAAAACATTTGATAAAAAAAACAAAATATCAATACGCAAAATATACATACAAACATAAAAAGAAACATATAGTACAGGAAATCAGGAAATAGAATATTAATTACTTCCACATCCAGTGGAAGTATAGTAACAAAAAATTTTTGAAAATTGTTATTGTTCAAATAGGCTTAGACTGTCACGAAAGGTCGCCATTTTAAGTTTCAGCGTAAAAAAATATCTGTCTGTCTGTCGGTCTAACTTTTTTGTGCGCACGATTACTCTGGAACCGTTTAAGATATTGACTTGAAATTTGGTACACGTATGTACTTTAACGGGATCTGGAACTAAATTATATTTTCATCTTATTCCATCGAAGGATTGGGGTGTAAATTGAGGTGAATGGGGAGGTAAACAGGTAAATCAAGCAGGTAAGAGTTCGTAAAATTGGTATTTAGTATATATGAGAACCTAAGGTCTCAAAAAAATTTTTGACATTAGCTACCCCCATTACGACCCCTACCCCCAACCCCCATTTTTTAAGGGGACGAAAAAAAAGTGTGATTTAGTGTATGTACAAGAACCAAAAACTTCAAAATATTTTTTTACTTCATAGGTCAAGAATTTTTATTGAAAAATTACCAAAAATCCATGCTGTGTTGGGGTGATTTCTATTACGAATAACTGGCAAAATAAGGATACATATATTACTTCCACATCCAGTGGTAGTATAGTAACGACAAAAAATATTTTAAAATTTTTATTGTTTAAATAGGCTTAGAATGTCATGAAACGTCGAGATTTTAAGTTTGACCGAAAAAAAATTTACTGTCTGTCGGTCTGTAACTTTTTTTTTGTGCACACGTTTACTCTGGAACCGTTTGAGATATTGACTTGAAATTTGGTACGCATATGTACTTTAATGAAATCTAGAACTAGATTATATTTTCATCTTGTTCCGTCGAAGGATTGGGGGGTAAATTGGGGTAAATAGGTAAATCAAGCAGGTAAGAGTTCATAAAATTTGTATTTACTATATACAAGAGAAGCTAAGGTCTCAAAAAAAATTTTGGCATTAGCCACCCCCATTACCACCCCCACCCCCACCCCATTATTAAAGAGGATGGAAAAAAATTTTGATTTAATGTGTGCACAAGAACCAGAAACCTCAAAATATTTTTTTACCTTATCCACCCCCACTACCACCCTCTATCACCACCCCCACCCCACTACCGATGTGGGGGTATTTATGGGTTTTTGAGGTAGACGATTTCAAATATTATATTATTAAACAATTATTTCCACATACAACATTTTATCGTTGTGAGTGACTTGGATAGAAAATCTGGATGTGGAAGTAGTGATTCCTTGGGCAGCGGTTTTTTTTTTAATTGTTAAATTAGTGTACAATATCGATAATTCTATCATTTACAATTGAAATTAAAATTTTGTGGACATGCCTATTGAAAGTCGCATTTCGGAGATATGAACTTTACTTTGCTTTTTTTTAAAGGAACACTCCATATATGTACCATTTGAAACGCCATAAAAAAAGCTTTGTATTTATAATATAATACATGGTGCTTATCTTAAACAAATTTTGTCTAATTTACTATAAATTTACAATTTATCAAATTAGCCATGGAAAACAAAAGTATGTAAATTAAAATAAACAATATGTTAGTTCTGTCTAATTTCACTTTATTTTAAATAAAATGGAGAATTTCAATAATTGATACAGTGTGTTTCACTTGAAATGGTAACACCCCAATAACTTTTTTATTTTTTTTTTTTCCGATTTGAATCACATTTTACTTAAGTATAGAACAAATTAGTATCTACTTATGACCAGAAAAACATTCGCCTCCTACGGTACCAAAGCCACCTGCGGTACCAAAATATGTGGAGAAAATCGGAAATCCATATTAGGCATTTTTTTATCGGAAAATTTTGTTAATAAAACTTGTTCAGAATTGCCCAAAATGGCCAAAATTTAAACAAAATTAAAAAATGAAAAACTTGAAACTTTAAAAATTTTGAAAATAATTATTTAAAAAAAAAAACTGTAAATTGCTTTACAACTACCTGGCAGCTTGGGTTTAATTTCAAATAAAATTGTCATAGTATAGTTTTCT
This sequence comes from Rutpela maculata, assembly GCA_936432065.2. Taxonomy (NCBI): domain Eukaryota; kingdom Metazoa; phylum Arthropoda; class Insecta; order Coleoptera; family Cerambycidae; genus Rutpela; species Rutpela maculata. Next base: position 34,350,417 of record OW386285.2, on the reverse strand, counting down.
AAACGAAAAAACCCATTAAAATGATATTTTTGGACTTGGACATTATTTTAATCAAAATTTATATATTTTTTATTTTGATTAAATTCTGGATTTAAGGTTTCTGAACAATTCTGAACAAGTTTCATTGACAAAATTTTCCAATAAAAATATGCCTAATATGATTTTTTGATTTTATCCGCATATTTTGGTAACGCAGGTGGCTTTGCATTTGTAGGCGGTGAATTTTTTTCTGGTCATAAGTAGATCCTAATTTGTTCTATACTTAAGTAAAATTTGATTCAAATCAGAAAAACAAATTAAAAAGTGAAATACACTGTATATGTTTTTCGGACTACCATGACTTAATCTAAGAAAATATAAAACTTCATATCTACTATAGTTTTTAAGAAAAATACTGTGTCATATATCATTGAAAAGATTTTTCTATGGCCTTTCAAATGGTGTAAAAATATATGGGGGTGTTCTATTTAAAAAAACCAAGGTAAAGCTCATATCTCCGAAATTCGACTTGTTTGAATTGTTTTGCTGAAATGATGTTTGGAAAATACATGTGATATCTCATAACTTTTATTTTTGAACTTATTTACGTAACTCCAAAAATAAAGAAGTTAAATGAGGTTCTAACGTTTGCACAACCACCCTGTACTGTTGACTATAATAAGGAACTTTAGTCTAGTTAATATAAAAAACACGTTCTCAAATAAATTAAACATGTTCTGATAGGACATATTAATAATACAAATTTTTTGTTTTTATGTCTTTGGTGTTTTTCAAAAAAATTGCCGCCCTTGGATTTTGCCTCTATAGCCCCCCCCTGCCCTAAATCCGCCACTGACAGCGCTCCGTCAGAAACCCTAAAATACCTACATGCATGTTTGGAGCATATTTAATGTCCGATATATCAAAAAATATTACAACTAGATCTATCAATCTTTATATGTTTGAAATTAGGGATAAAGGATCTAAAAGAATATGTAAAAATATACAGGGTTTTCATTTAAAAAGCAACCTTCATTGTTATATCACGTGACATATGCAAGCAATTGTTTTTTAATTGCATTTAAAAAAATATGTGTACAACCCTACAACTCTTATACAAAACTTTTTTTAATCTCCAATAATAACATAAATAAAGGCTGGTCAAAATATAGTTATAATTCGCCCGCTGTCTTGGATTCCTAAATTTTTACCAAAAATTCGTAACCCGCATCCCCGAAAATCCCCAGATATCGATTTTCATTCGAATAGGACCACAGATGACGAAATTCGTCCGCCATCTTGGATTCCTAAATTTTGAACAAAAATTCGTAACCCGCATTCCCGAAAACCTCCAGATATCGATTTTCAGTCGAATAGGACCACAAATGACGAAATTCATCCGCCATCTTGGTTTCCTAAATTTTGACCAAAAATTCGTAACCCGCATCCCCGACAACCCCGATATATCGATTTTCAGCCAAATAGGACCATAGATGACGAAATTCGTCCACCATCTTGGATTCCTAAATTTTGACCAAAAATTCGTAACCCGCATCCCCGACAACCCCGAGGTATCGATTTTCAGTCGAATAGGACCATAGATGACGAAATTCGTCCGCCATCTTGGAGTCTTAAATTTTGACCAAAAATTCGTGACCCGTATCCCCGAAAACCCCCAGATATCGATTTTCAGTCGAATAGGACTATAGATCGCGAAATTCGTCCGCCATCTTGGAGTCCTAAATTTTGATCAAAAATTCATAACCCGCATCCCCGAAAACCCCCAGATATCGATTTTCAGTCGAATAGGTCCATAAATGACGAAATTCGTCCGCCATCTTGGATTCCTAAATTTTGACCAAAAATTCGTAAACCGCATCCCCGAAAACCCCCAGATATCGATTTTCAGTCGAATAGGACCATAGATGACGAAATTCGTCCGCCATCTTGGATTCCTATAAATATCTTAGCAGTATGAGATTCCTCGGAAAACCTACGTCAGACTGGATTTTGAACCATAAACTTATCTCAGAAACTACCGTGGAAACCGAGCATAGCGCGTTGACTGGGACACCCTGTACATTTTGCTTGGTAATAATTTCGAATAAAAACTATATAACTATAATAATAACTAAAAACCGAATTCAAATTTTCATAATAAAATTTGTAGGAGTGTTTATACAAAACGGTCCTCTCTATTTGGCACCTTTTATTTATGTATTAACATTTTCAAGAATTTTATCTATTAAGTCATTCCTGTAAGATAAAATAATTTATAAATAAATTTAAGATTACAATTACCAGAACTGCTAAATGCTTCCCTGGCAAGCATTCATTCGCGTCTGGTCTCCATGACAACAAGTTCCTCCCTAAAGTCTGAGAGCGTGTAAAGCTATGCGAATGCCGAGGCGAGTGCCATCTATTGACGGCAAAATTGGAAACTATTTATTGAATCTATGTTTGAAAATTAACAGGTTATATTTTATCCACGTAATTAATTAAGGACTATCTAGGGCGTCACGTTTTCGTTTTTTGTAAATTCCAATTTTTCGACGTCAATTTTTTCGTTGATCACGTGTTTTTGATAAAAACAAAAAATTAAAAACGTGACGAACTAGAATATATATTATAATACATACGTACAAAATTTGAAGTTTCTATCTTCAAAAATAAGCCGAATAATTCGTTTCTTCATTTCACTGACCGCAAATTATACTCTTAATGAAGTCCATCCGTTAAGAGACAAATAAATTTAAAATAAAGTTGTCTGGTTTGTTTCTCTTTACTTTCAGAATACAGTTTTTACTATTGTTGCTGTTTTTATTATCGTACAATATTTAAATGACTGAATGAAATTTAGTTGCAAAAAGTATATCTTCTATAAATTCCACCCTCTTTCAACATATAATATTTCTGTTTGGGGATTATCTATGAAGGCAAATAGAATATTTATAAAGCAAAACAACAGTAGAAACTAGAACTAATTTATCTGGATTCGCATTTGCTATTTGTTTTTCTGCTGCTTCTACTATTACTGTTTATTACTGTTTTTCTACTGCTTGATGACTTCTAACCATTTTTTAAATCGATTAATGTCTTTCTTGGATTGGAGAATGGATGTCTTTGTGAAACTTTGTCCTCACAATTAGACACACAACATTTTATGTTCATACTGTACATACGTACTGTATATCTTTGAAACGATTGATCTTACGAAAAAAAGTGTAATGATCTTTTTAAATAGAATTTTATAAGAAATATTTTTGCTCATGACTATTTTTGTCGAAAAAGTGATACTTTTCGAGATAGTGGCAAAAAACTGAAAATCACTCCTTTAACCCCCCCCCCCCCAAAAAAAACATGGTTTAAATTGCTCAAACTTCCCTCAGGATGTACTAAGAGCATGTCAATGAAGGCCTCCACAAAAAACCAGCTTTCTCGAAATTTTTCCCTATTTTGGCCTCAAATTTTGTCTTTATCTACTGGGGTAAAATCAAAATAAATTTATCTGGCTGCTAGTTTCCGGGTTTTCGTTCGCGTAGACTTGGTTGAGTGCTTGACGTTTCGACCATCTTGTCGTGGTCTTCCTCTGTAGCGAAGTGAGCTCTGCCGGACCGAGCTCCTCTATTTATACAGTTCACTTCAGAAGAAGACCACGACAAACATCAAGCACTCAACCAAGTCTACGCGGTAGAAGACCCGGAAACCAACAGCCAGATCACCAGCTCCGCGAAAGCCTTAGCACCAAGACAAAACAAATTTAATCTTCCTTTACGTTGAAACCGAGTTTAATTTATTGATCGCTGGCAGTTCCTGATCAGAGAGCAATTTACTGAACTGGCTTCTTCCCTGAGAGGAGTCAACCTGCTGCTTTGCAGGTGATCGTGCTAAGTAGTGTTATTGTTGAAGAATTCTCCAGAATCGAAGACAGAATCAAAATTCGACTTAGGCAAACATTTCATTTAAGGACATTTTTAAGAGTGTGAGGGACTACAGAGCCACAGACCAGTCCATAAGGACCGTTATAAGTTATAGAACTTATAACGGGCCTTATAGAAGGCATTAGAAATGACCAGGTGAAAATTCGAAGAAACACCGAATTTTCACTTAGGAAAATATGTTTTGGTTCAGGATATGAGAGCGAAAGTATATAGTGGCAAGGATTTAAGAATAATATACTTTTTCAAAGGTGCAACAAAGTTGGACTTTGAAGAAAATAATATTTTTTAAAAGTACTCCAAAAATGGACTTGAGGATAATTTTTATCAAAAGTACGCCGAAATTGGACTTGATTGGATTAATTTTTCAAAAGTACGCCGAAGCTAGTTTAAAAAGTACTCCAAAAATGCGCTTTGAAAAATATTAAAATATTTTCCATTTTTATTCCTCCACATTGACCATTGAGGTACGGTTATGAATGTCCTTTCCTAAAGTATGAGTATAAAATTTTAACGATGCAATGCATCTAAGAGGCGAAACCGACGATTTTGACAAGGACGGCGTAGCGCCAATAAGCAAAAATTTGATAAAAATCAATGCACATGCACAAGGCCGGTTTCTCGCATAGAAAGAGTTTGGATTCACTCAACGGCTTGCAATTTGGTCGAGCGCGTTGAGTAGTCCATACAAAGAGATGGTAGGAAAGCCAATAGCAGGGCTTTCCAAATAATAAAGTTATAGAGGAAAAAACCAAAAATTCGATTTTGCCTAAAAGTCACTCGGAGGTGGATCGTTGTAATTTTGCTAATATTGAACAACTGCATAGGGGCAAGTAAGTTGTGGGCTAATCGAATGCCAAACAAACTTATGCAGTCATAAGTCCTCATGAAGACTTCTCTAAAAAGCTCGCATTTTGATTCTGAGAAGGTATGCATGAATCTTTCCTACCTAATCGATCGTTAGCGTAAGCGCTCTCGCTTGTATGGTCTGAAAACCGTTTGTCTTAATTGTGAAAGGCGCGATTCTTACAATAAGAATTTTGCTATAACCATATCTGTTAAATAAACGGATTCTTTGAACTATTGCATCTTAATTGATCTTGAGACTTGTTGCTATAGTCTATAATCCCTGGAACTTTCGTATCGAAAACCGGTGTGTCGAGTTACTGCACCACACTCGACCTTCTAGTTGCTGTACGGAGGTTTGATAGGGATTTTTTGTGCGTTTTTCTCAGAAATCCTCGGGTGTAGAGTCCGTTATTAGCAGACAAAAGCGTGATCAGCACGACAAAAATTAATCCCTCCGGAGAGAAATTCTTCGATCGGGATTTTTTTAAACAAAAATTTAGCTTTTCAAAAGGTACAAAAACTCGAAACCAGGGAAGCCACGGCCAGAGAGAGTGCCATTAATAATCTGAGGTAGTGCAGCCTTGACCCCTTACTCGGCTATCGAAGTGCATCTTATCTCGAACCCGTCTGGGAGTAGAAGAACGGGGTAGCACGCGACTGGCGCCCCTGAGAAATAAATTGGTGTCGCGTCATTTCGACGCCCGGTAGTGCGTTCTTCAACATTATAAGTGAGTATCTTTGATAGTTCTCGTACCATCTGGCGCCCAACTTCCAATTTTATTAAACTAATCTTTTCCCGTCTGCGTTATTTTTTTTTAATTCAAAATCATTACTCGCCTAAATAAAAATATAACAGTATATTGTACATCTACCAAAATACTAATACGTGCCTTTGTGATAAAATAACTTTAAGTACGTCAGATTTACTGTAGAGGATAATAATATACGCTGTATAATATGCATAATATACGTTGGAAATTACATAGGTAGCTAGTGTGTAATATGCACTTTGCAGTATTCAACTACTTACTTGTGAAATTTCTTTAATGTCCACATGTTAATAGGTAGAAGTAATTCTTGGAATTAAGCTTGGAGAAATTCTTTCATATAGCATAATAAAAAAGAAATTTTAATAATTTTCTACAATGTTACCTGCAATTAAAATTTTTAAATTACCTTATATTATACTCCAGAATTTAATAAGGAAACATAAAAAGTAAATTAAGATCTTATTAACCGACAAAATGGAATCCTCAGAAATTCTTATACTTTAATCTTCATAATTTAATTTCTATTTTTGACAATCTTTTATACTTTCCTTTGAACAAAAAAGGCAAGTCGAACCGTATTAAAAGGTTAAAATCCACCACAGAGGCTAAAATGTAGTCACGTACCGCAGTCATGCAGCGAGATAGACGTTAAATAGCAAAAATACATGAAGTATAAAGGGTCTTATTAAAGTAAATTGGATGTAATTGCTGAAAATAGTACCCATCCCGAGCGAAGCGCCATAGTAAGCATTAGGGTGCCCGACTCAAAGTCTGTAAATGTTGAATTCTCACCCACAAGCGACAAAAGGGTAGAAAACGGTCGTCGGACCCGCTTTTACCAAGATTGCATGGAGTACACGTCCATAATAGGATATTTTCACAGATTTGCCAATCACGCAAACGTTTATCGGTTGTATGTAGGCCTTATTTATTTGCTTTAAAGTTTTATGTTAAAGGAAACTTCGTCAAAATAAATTGCGTTTATTTACCATCCCAGTTCGTTGCACTTGGGTTTTATTTTATTTGTGAGACATTGATTGGGGAGAGATCTATTTTCATAAATAATATTGTTCGTGCTTTATATGTCCAAATATTTAAGTTTTATGTATTGCATTTTACGGGGAACATTATTATTTGGGATTAGCTACTTTTTAAGGAATACTCTTCGAAATGCTCATTTAATAAATCTACCGAAGTTTCTGTAACACATTTTTCAACCTCAGGGTATTACAATAAGATATAAAAATATCATGTTTATGTAACTGCAAATATTATTATTAGCATGAAAAAATATTAATAAAAAAACAAGGATTATAATATATATGTATGTATTTATTTATTGACCACTTTACATACAATAAAAGTACATTTGAAATCACTAAGTGCTATTATCTAGAGTTAGTAAAAAAATTAGGTAATCATTTACACTGTAAAAACATTAGGAATGTTCTAACTAATTTATAAAATGCATTCAAATTCATGTTTGTGATATTAGTATCCTTAAAATAATTTACAAAATTGTTTTATAATACGACATGTAATTTATTATTCCGAGTGATGAAAATCCTAGAATATTGTTGAACTAAATTATCTTAGTTCCTAGTATTATAGGAGTGCATGTCAGAAAGTTTTGGAAACGTATCTAATTGTCGGTGAATTTGCAATAACGTTTGAAAAATATAAATACAAGGCAAATGCATTATACTATATTTTTTAAAAAGTGCCCGGCAGGGAGTACCATAACCCGCACCTTCAACAGCACGAACAGCTGCTTCTTGCAAAATAAATTTTCTTACTGTACTGTAGTTTCCCCTTAAGTAAACCGTAGGTTAGATGATTATGTATTAACGCAAAATACACAATACACAGATCATCAGAACGTAATGATCGTCTGAACTGGCGCATGCAGAAAATTCGGGATGAAATTTTAGAACAGAGATAGTCCACTTGAGGTGAACAATTTAAGCTAGTGTCAAGTTTAATACCAAGCAATTAGATTCAGACTTTTGCGCTCATTTATCTGAGCTGAAAGGCATATTTTGAGTCTTCGATTCGTTCAGTTTTAGTTTGTTGGAGGAAAACCAGCTTTTTGCAGAGAGTAGACTATCTCTATGGTCAATATTATCTTTGGTAATTACGGTGGTATCATCTGCAAACAGTATACCGACATAGTAAGGTAGATCATTAATGTATATGAGGAATAAAATAGGTCCTAGAACAGATCCCTGCGGAACATCATTTTTAATAGGTAGTAGTCCCGACTCATTTCCGTTCAGACTTACGTATTGCTGCCTATTAGATAAATAAGAAGAAAGCAATTCAAACATATTTTGCCTTATGCCATAATATTCTAATTTATGCAACAGTATTTCTACATTGACGCAGTCGAAAGACTTGGTGAGGTCGCATATTGAAGCCATTGAGCTTGTGCCCCTATCAAAACCCTCGACTACTTTTTCAAATAATGCTTTAGTGGTAGACTTATTTTTTATATAAATATAAGAACAATAATACGTATACGTAGGAAAGTAATATGCAAAAATTATTAGCATATTGATGGATTTAAATTTGGACAGTAAGTGTCGGCTAGAGGAAGAACCATATTGTTTTCTAAATAGATCAATATGTTAAGATAAAAGAAGGGATGGCCATAAGACCCTTATTTAACTCCAACAACTTTTTTTTAAATACGAGGTAAGATAAAAAAAATACTATTTTTTCAAACTTCAACGTTTGAAGATACGACAAACAATGTACATTTCACGTAGTTCGAATTTTTACCATCGATAAAGATTGGCTAAACTTCACTCCTTTCACCAAAATACGTGAAAATCACCATTTGTGCTTGTGCTTGGTTGTTTTACACCGAGCATACACCGAAATAATTCAGGGAATATATAAATAAAATCATCATATTACGTTACGAGAATCCAAATGCATTGAGGGGGCTATAAAAGAGAAACCGCTGCCCAAGGAATCACTACTTTCACATCCAGATTCTCTATCCAAGTCACTCACAACGAAAAAACTTTGTATGTGAAAATAATTGTTTATGGAACTTTAATAATTTAATATTTGAAATCCTCTACCCCAAAAACCCATTAAACGATACCCCACATCGGTAGTGGGGTGGGGGGTGGTGATAGGGGGGTGATAGTGGGGGGGTGGATGAAGTAAAAAAATATTTTGAGGTTGGTTCCTGTACATACACTAAATCACATTTTTTTTTCATCCCCTTTAATAAGGGGGTGGGGGTGGTAATGGGGGTGGCTAATGCCAAACATTTTTTTGAGACCTTAGCTTCTCTTGAATATACTAAATACCAATTTTATGGACTCTTACCTGCTTGATTGACCTATTTACCCCAAATTTACCCCAATTTACCCCCTTCGACGGAACAATATGAAAATATAATCTAGTTCTAGATCTCGTTAAAGTGCATATGTGTACCAAATTTCAAGTCAATATCTTAAACGGTTCCAGAGTACACGTGCGCACAAAAAAGTTACAGACAGATAGACCGACAGACAGAAATTTTTTTTTCGCTCAAACTTAAAATCTCGACGTTTCAAGACATTTTAAGCCTATTTGGACAATAAAAATTTAAAAAAATTTTTTTTGTCGTTACTATACTTCCACTGGACGTGGAAGTAATACCATATAAGCAGCAACGGGAACGCAAAGCGAGATATATAGAAATATTTTACCTTTTCTTCTTTGGATAATTGCAGAAAATCCAACTGAAGTACAAAATAGGAAATACTCGAAGGCTCAAGGTGCCAACACTGCTTTGAAATCAGAAGAATATAATAGGCTGATGCTGAATATCCAGACTTGTTTTCGAAGAGATAAATATTCCTATCTATGAGACATCTGTAACAGTGATTATGTTGTAGACCTCAAAAAATCGATCAGAAAGAAAATCGACTTGAAAAATCTATTAAAAAGGGCATTTTAGAGCATAACTAATCATATTTCAGGCATCAACGCCGAAAACTAACGCCGAAGAGACTGTTACGCGTTTGCAGAGATGTTGGGTACCAAAAGTGAAAATTCGAAAGTGCGTTGAATTTTGAAATTTTTACTTTAGTCGCTTCATAACGCATGGAGGAATTGGGGACATACTTTTTTCTAAGTTCACTTAATGCTAGAAAAAATTACAACAATAAAAAATTTTGGCGTTGGCAAAGCTTTAAGTGGTGAAATGGAAAAAATGGCAAAGGCTTTGTATGCTCTAAATGGAATTATCAGATAAAAAGGGCGAAAATTGCCAAGGCCACTTTCTCAAATAAGAAGTTCAGTTCTGCAGACAGCGGTAACGTCATTAACGCTAATAAATGTTACATACATATTCCACGACTTTAAACATATTGTGAAGGTTCTTAGAACGCTGCGGCAACTATCAAAGCTACTTGAAAGTGACTGCAACTTTGAGGTCACATTTAAGTGACATCAGCTAGTCACTGCTACCATCGTTTGTCACGTTCAAGTTCTGAAAACTCGAAGGTTGTCCCACTGGTAACTAAGACATCTCCATGCACCGAGAAATCTACGTAGAAGTCACGTAACTGTGAAGTAATCACTAGTGGTAAAAAATACGAGGAAGATACTATAGATTTATTAAATGAAGTTATTTATACACCAAAGTCGTAAATTTAGTGATGGATACGTAATTGTTACTCATTGCAGGTTCCTATCTCAATTACTGTTAGTTTGGTGCTAGTTGGGTGGGGACGCATAAATTTGTTTATACAGGGTGTCCCACTTAAGACTCCCGGTGCCATTTTCTCGATAAATAAAAGATATTTGAATTCTGTAAAAGGTTTTCAATAGAATATATAAATGATATCAGTTTTGAGTAAAAACGATCATTTTACAAATTGAGGTATAGATGGCGTTGCGACGAAAATAAATCATTTGATCTGAGGAACATTGAAATGAGGTGCAAGTGATGGGACATTACATTCTAAACAACTTTTATGGTACGAACAATTGGTTCTCAAGATATTTAAACTTCAATATAATTTTTTAAAATATGAAAATCGTCGTAACTTTTTAAAAATAAATTTGGAATATTTTTCGTAATGAATCAGGTTGATTTGGAAGGTAATGAAACATATTTACTCCAAAACAGAAAATAACTTTTTCAAGTAAAGCAAAGGTGCAACTGCTATTTGGATATTAAAGATTTTGATTTCTGTTTATTGTGTATTGTCTAATTTTTGCTTTATGTGTATGTTATAGCTTCGACTGAATTTTACATTGTAAATTGTAGACATATGAAAAAAAATGAGATTTTTGTTACTTGAAAAATTATATTGAAGTCAAATATCTCGAAAGCCAGTGATTTTTCGAAAATTGTTCATATTAAAAAAGTTACTTAGAATATAATTCTCCATCACAAGCATCTTATTTCAACGTTCCTAGGATCGAAAAATTTCTTTGCATAGCAACGCCATCTATACCTCAATATGTAAAATAACACAAATCCAATCCATTTTTAGTCAAAACTGAAATCATTTATATATTCTAGTGGATACCTTCTACAGAATTCAAATATCGCTTCTGGTTATCGAGAAAATGACGCCGGGAGTTTTAAGTGGGACATCCTGTATAAAATATATTTTATTATCATTTCGGAACATAATATTACTAGGGTTATTGATTAAGTACACAGAAATACGAAGATGTACAAAACAGAAATGCAATATACAGTATGTCTGTCAGATTTGAACGAAATTTACATAGATTAGAAATTATGTCAATTTAATTTTAAAATTTTATTGAAATATATTTAACTAGCTGATGTCCATGACTTCATTCATGTGTAAGGCCTCGTCCGCGTGGAATTAGGAACATTAACATACTAACTTATGACTATAAAGAAATACTACATATTCACTGAGTACTCCGATAGTATTCAGAAGGTACACTCGAGGAACCCACTGCGCATCCAAGTTACCCGGGAAAGCCACTGCGCATCCATTGTACTCGAGAAAACCCCGTGCGCATCCATAGTACTCGGAGAAACCCACTGCGCATCCATAGTACTCGGGGAAATCCACTGCGCATCCATTGCACTCGAGGAAATCAACTGCGTATCCATTGTACTTGGGGAAACTCTGTGTATCGCAATTTGATAACAATTCATTATTCTATTTTTGTGTTAAACGAAAAAATAATTATTATAATTGACAATAGAGCACATGGGCCGGTATGTGTCAAATTTCATGCTTAAAAACATCCATCTCCCATGTTTTTAAGCATGAAATTTGATGGGTGATAGATGGTCTAGGGAGTACCCGTATCTCTGAAATCACGTAAGTGGGAAACGCGATATTCCTGAGGAAATCAGGAGACACGTATTCGACGGTTTTTTAAAAAGAGACCTTCGGAGGGGTCTCTTTTTAAAAAACCGTCGAATACGTGTCTCCTGATTTCCTCAGGAATATCGCGTTTCCCACTTACGTGATTTCAGAGATACGGGTACTCCCTAGACCATCTATCACCCCGGTTTTTACCTCTTCAAAAAGTGAAAATCGAAATTTCGTCTTACTCGTGTCTAATAGATTCCAATAAAGAGTATTTCTCCTAAAGGAGGGGTGTCCATAAGGCCCTTTTCCGGCCCTAACAACAACACTTTTTTTTAAATTCGAGGCAAAATAAAAAAAGTTACTATTACTTCAACAAGATTTTTAAATATGTAGTGTGAAAACGTAAAATCTTTGACATATGTAAGAAAAAAAGTGGTACTCAGCTGGGGCCGGAAAAGGGCCTTATGGGCCTCCTTTCACGCTTCTAGGTCAAATCGTTTCCGTCTAACCTCCCCCTCCCTGTTCACCCTTTCCCCTGTCTTTCGGGGAGTCTCTTTTTGAAAACCGTCGAATACGTGTCTTCTTATTTCCTCAGAAGAGTCCATCGTTCGAATAATCACGTTTCTGACTTACGCGATTTCAAAAATACGTGTGCGCTTTAAGCTATCTACCACCCCCGTTTTCTCCCCTTCAGAAAGTGAAAATCGAAATTTCGTCTTACACGTATCTAATAGATTTCAACAAAAAATATTTCTGCCAAATTTCGCGCAACTAGATCTAACCGTTTTCGAAAAAGCCTAAAATTTCAACCCCCTTTTTCACACTCTTAGGGGTCCGTCGAATTTCGAAAAATCCCTTCTTAATGGTTGCCTATGTCATAAGAAAAACCTCTAAGCAAACTTTTAAGTTTCTGGGCCCCGCGGTTTGAGCTGTGCGTTGATAGATTTGTCAGTCAGTCAGTCAGTCAGGGTATTCTTTTATAGATATAGATAGATAGACAAGTCTATTACGAGACGAATAAAAGTTGCAGTCGGGTGTAGCGAACGAAAATACATGTACAATGTGTCTCTAAGATTATAATGAACTTTATGCAGATTAGGACATAGTCAAACTGCAAAATATACCGTGTGTCTCTCAGATTCGAAGGAACTTTACATAGATGAGATCATTTATTATTTCTTAGTTTTATTTTGAAGTATTGTTAGAAGGTATTTTTAATAAAAGCATTTCTAAACAAATGAATGTTGTACAGAGTGTTGTTGACAAGGAATACCTATTCTGAACAATAAAAATAAAAAATATTGGTCGTGTAATTAACCAGTCACAGACAACCTAGTCACTTTATACAAAAAAATGCCAAACCCCTAAAAAAATCCAACCAAATATTTTCTAGCGAGATTCTTTTTATTTTGGCAACTCAAATAATTTCTCAAAAGTCCATAAAGCCAACTGGATGGCTACAAAAGTTACAGAAGGTCAAAGGTCACGAAAATCTGTTTTTTTCACATATCTCGTAAATTATTGGTTTTACGTTAATTTTGGTTATTATAAAATTTGTTCGTGAGTTAAATTTGGATAAAAAAAGGTTCTACACAAAGTGCATGCGCCACTATTCTATGCGTATAGTGGTGTATATAGATAACAATACCTATGTATACATAGGAACATCGTTTATGCACATATATTATATGTTTTAATCATAGAAACAGCTTTGAAGCGGTCAACTGAGAGCACTGCAGTTGTTTTTGGAAAAGACATTGATCTCTTCATACTTTTAATAGGACACAATCCGATTACTCACGACATCTATTTTCTTAAATCCGGAAAAGGAAACGTCCAATCAAAGATCTACAATCCCTGAGCAGTCCAGAAGTATGCAGATTGTAGAGAACATATTCTATTTTTAAACGCCGCAAGTGGCTGCGATACCACTAGTGCTTTATTTCGAAAAGGAAAAATAAACACGTTTAGAACATTACAAAAAAGACCAGATGTACAGGAAGCATTGGCGGCATTCAAATAGAAAACTGTTCGAAAAATTTGCTAATAAATAGTGTCACATTGTTCATTTTAGCTATGTAGGGAGTTCCTTAAAGAAGAGACTTCAGTTGATAAATTATAGATATTTTAGTTTTGCAATATGCACTAGAATAAATAAGCCTGAGCAATTGTCGTCACTTCCTCCCACAGCAACAGCTGCTCAACATCTCTTCAGGATATATGACCAGGTTCAAACTTGGCTGGGAAAAGATTTAAACTCTCAGCAATGGGGTTGGACTTTAAACACTAATTTATTAGAGCCAACAACTACTCTGCAGCAGATGAACTTCTCAATTATATTTTGTGCAGAAAAACAGAATTGCTGTGTTCCGTAGTGTGAAGTTCTTGTCGGGGCCAGTCGTGTCTCAATACGATGTCCGAGGATACAACCGTTGAATCAGAGTTCAATGATGATGAAGCCGACCTTATTTCGTTATTTTCCGCCGAGATGATTGTTGATGAAGATGAAAATATTGAAGAAGTGGAAATAGAAGACATAGACGGAGACGAAGAAGTCAGTAAAAACAAACAATAATCAATAGAATTATAATATAGCTTGAAACTCATGGATTAGGCCTTCAGGGGACACCATGTAAAAAAAAACGCGCCTTGCATTTTATCTCAAACATGGTGCGGAAACGAATGCAGCGCAATTCCCGGGTTTTCTCAGCCATATATCTCAAAAACTATTGGTACCGAGATTGGTACGTAAATTTTGTATAGGATCTTTTTTATGCAGATTTCCCTCACGAACAAATTTTATAACAACCAAAATTAACGTAAAACGATAATTTACAAGATATTTGAGAAAAACTGATTTTCGTGATCTTTAACCTCCTATAACTTTTGTAGCCGTCCAGTTAGATTTATGGACTTTTAAGAAATTATTTATGACGCCAAAATAAAGGAAATCCCGCTGGAAAATCTTCCGTTGGATTTTTTTTGAGGTTCATGTATAAAGTGACTAGGCTACAGAGTGTAAAAGTGAATTCCGTAATGAAAAGCCGTATTTGAGTAAAATGCCAATCGAATAGTTATTCACAGTCGCTGTCGGTCACGCTCGACTGCAACTTCTACTTGTTTGTTATTTGTCAAAAACTCCTGCTTAATATTTTTGTCACAACAAAATGTTGCTGATAAAAATTCAATAATCCTGCGCTCCCGGGTATTTGCTTTATTCTCTTGGCTAATACAACCAATAATTTCCCGACTTTTATTACTTTTTAATCAACTGTGTACCTTTTTACGTAATTCCATTTTTATGCCGCACCAAAAACAAATAAATTATCCGCGTTTTTTAAGTTTGCTTTACTAATCATCGTCATTAAATATTTGTTCAGGATAAATTTACCTTTACCATTAAACCACGCAGAATTAATAGGTAATTAGCAAATTCAAACGAAAATACGGAATACACTTTATATACAGTCACTAATTTTACACAAATCCCATTATTAAATAAAATAATCTCCGTAAAAACAACCTCACGTCATAACCAAACGATGCCAAAGTTTTTGTTGAAAATTAAAACCCTTTCGCAATGTTTGTTAGGTTTGGAGAGCTAATAGTAAATATTGACGTTGTCCAATAGGGTCCGGAGCTTTTGTGGACAGACAACTGAAATCGTTCAATTCATATTTCTCGTGTTTTATAGAGTTTTTGGGACTTTTGTGTGACTTTTCACGCCTCAAATTGTTGAATTATGGTACTAAAATATATTTACAAAACAAGTCCGGTGAGTGATATATATTTTTCTGTACTAGTGGAAAAGAGCACTCGCCTACGGCTCGCACCGGTACTCTTTGAGTCGAGAAAAAAACACAATTTTTTCGGCAACTGTTCATAAACTAGTAAAATTTTTCATTACTAATACCAATTCTAATTAATTATTATATATTTTAATATTAATAATACAGTTATTGCAGTTACTTATATTGGGCGGATATAGTTTATTTGAAACACCAACTGGGTGCATTTATGTATTGTCATCACTGCTACTTGAGACAATTTCAACAATCTGCATATTTCTTGGTTTTCTCACTACTTTTGCGTTCTGAATAATTTTGGCAATGTTTACCTTATTTTGTAACGAGTTTTCAAGATAACTTCCGCTACAATTGTAGATGTCCAACTTCCATGGTCATAATTCTATTTCCTTCTACAAATAGGTGCGTCATAGACAATGGCCACTGTCGGCCTTTGGATTTAGAAGTTTCAGAAATGTTACATTTTTTATGCCAGACTCCCAAAGGTATGAACCCCGTTAGGTTGTTTTTTATAGGAAATGAATCACCTTCTGAGTGGGGTTTGCAGTGGACACGACGACAGATATTCACGGTATAACGATAAATCGCTTTTCCCCATTACCACAAACGATCTTACAACATTTTTTTGTTCAGAAACACGCGATCTATCCTGTATTTTTTATTTTTTCCTACCCTGACCTAATTTCAAAATTTAAAAAAAATGGATGGGAAGAAAAACTGTTTTCACCTTTTTTTTATGTTCTGCATCCGAGCCGAATGTAGACTTTTCAAGATATTATTCTTTCTATACAACTTCATGAACTCGTTAAAAAAACATATTAATTTTAAGTTTTTGGACATTTCACTATAAAATTTTCTCTGCCGCCTGGGCTAAAACTCTTTTTCTTCCACTTTAATTGCTACCTGACAGTTTTCAGTCCTCATTCTTTCCTATTCCTCTCTTCTTTTCTTTCTGTAATTTTTGTCTGTTTTTTTTTCAAAATTTAGTTAAAGAACAAACATTTTGGTAAACAGTAAACAATAAATTAAGTTGGTCTAACATATCCCCTGTAGCACAAGTTGATTGGGCCAATATAGGCACCAACATATTGGGCCAATATACTGAGCGACAGATTTTGACAATAAATGTCCAATATTGCAATCAAATATTGGCATAATATTAGATATCAAGATTGGCATCATATTGAATACCAACATTGGTTCCATATTAGATACTAATATAGGGGTCATATTGGATACTAACATATAGGCGGTATATTGAATACTAATATATAGGCGCTATATTGGATACTAACATATAGGTGCTATATTGGATATCAACATAGGCGTCATATAGCTACACAATATGTCTGAATTTTTGACATGGGAATTCCTACTGCACGAGTTCCCATGTCAGAAATTTGGACACATTGTGTAGCACAGAGTTGCCTACACCAATTGGAATTTGAATGGATGTAGTTGCCAAAATCTGAAAATTTTAAAAAGAATATTTATATGAAATTGAACAAAAACGCGAACAAATAAAAATTTAATTGTGATAATTACATAAAATATAAAGGAAAACAAAATACTTCTTCGAAACTTAAACAAAACAATAAAAAAATAAGTGTAATTATTATTGTATACTCATTCATCTGTTTCGTTTCTTGATGGACCATGATTTCTTGTGGATTCGCGAGATTTACTTCCCCATCTTTATCTGATGATCCAGTTAGGTATGCTAATATTGCTCGATTTATTTGCACATCTGTGACTTCTTTGAATCGGTCTCTACAATAATGAATATCAGTTGCCTAAAGCAAACCCACTAGTTTAATGTTTTACTTACTAGATACTACGTCAAAGAATTTGAGCTTTCACACTGATTTCTTCTTTTGTTTACTTCTCCTGAATAGAACATAGCTAGGTACTTCTTTTTCATTAGTTGGGCATTCATAGATTTTGTGTGGTTGTCCTCTCTCATTAAATATTGAATTTAAATCTAGAATGCTCCCTATATTTTAATAATATTTATGTAACAATAAATACGCATACCATTTTCCTCGTATTTTACACCCATTGGTTCTTCGCCTGTGGTGAAAGTCATATTTTAAAAATGTTGTGAGTTGACTTGATGCTGTTTACATCGCACCGAAGACCTTTGATCTCTTTGAGAAAAAATGCTGAAATATTAAAAAACCTCTAGGAATAAGTTAAATATATCATACTGCCTTAGAGTCTAATATTATTTTCTACATATTGCGCCAATATTGGTTAAATAATGTTAATATTGAATCAGATTTGCTAACCTTGGGAAAATATTGGTCCAATATACAATCTGCATTTATAAAATAATTACGCATAGGTATTTAGACGATTGTAAGATACAGGTAATTAGTCGTAAATACCATAGTGCCTAAATAAACATGATTTGCAAAAATATCCTGGATATTATACACCCACTGTGCCACAATTTCTACATTAAACATGACAGAAAGGAGACAAATACGTCAAGCCTTTATAGGAATGTGGAAAATTACTAATAAAACTAAACTATGTTTACTATTAATTATTATTATTATTAGAATGGGAACATGCACACTTACATATTAAATTATTGTAGTTGTCACAAGCTGCACACTGTATTTCATTAAGGAAATTGACGAATTTATGAAGCACCAACAACCGGCCAGTATACGGCAACATGGCCGAATGTGTCACTGTTTCTGAATTTGCTATGGGCGGTAAATTTAAAATTAGAAATGTACATCATGTATTAAAATATACGTTAATTGTTTTTATAGCAACTAACAAGACGAACAGCATTTTATATAAGTTAAACAGACTATTCAACCTTGAGCAATCAGCTGATTAAAAACATTTGGGTGGGTTTTTAAATAACATACCACAGGTAATACGACTCCCTTTATCCCCGAAGGCTCCGGAAGAGCCTTGTGTAGAAAGAGCTACACGTTTGGAGACAAGGATACACATCCAATATCCGAGTATTCTGGGATTGATTTCTTCTTCAGAAAAAATCCCAGTGCCACGGCCTGGAATCGAACTCGGGACCCCGGGGTGGGAGTCAAGTTTGCTTGACTCTAAATCAAGCAGTCATAGCAACATATATATTTTAAGGTTGAAGACTCATATAATTTGTCAATAAATGAGTAAACAAAAATAATAAAACACATTTGCCTAATATTAGGAAATTAATATTAGTTTTTACATACTGCGCCAATGTTGGTTAAATATTGTTAATTTGAATCTGGTTTGCCAATGTTTGTAAAACATTGGATATATATTGGATTAATATATTGAAAATACAGTTGATAAGCATATTGGTACAATATTGGCTAAATCTGACATATATTGGCCCAGTATGCAATATAGGTAACATATTGTACCTATCTCGACCCAATATGTTGTGCTACTAGGGTAGCCGTTCACTCTTGCTGAGTTTTTGGTTAATAATTTTCCGGCAAAACTAATTTTATACATTTTCTATGTCTTTTCATTATATCGCTTATACATTTGTACAAATTATTTTAAATATACACTGTTAGATAAGTTTTATTTTACTTGCATGTTCATTTTTTTTTTTTCAGTAATCCTTTTCAATCTACTCCAAGCAGACTCTCAATTACTACAGCAGTTCTTCGTACCGGACACGGGTGTTCGGATGGTACAGATGTAGAATTATTAATTGTGAATACATTTGTTTTGATTGATTGAATCTGACTCGTTATCCAAAAGTCGCGAGTTCGAAACACAAGTAGGTTGGATGTAATTTTTTACTTTATTTATTTTATAATAAATAAATATTTCACCAAGTATCATAAAATAAAAAATGTCTAAAACACATATTATATATAAAACCGCTGCCCAAGGAATCACTACTTCTACGTTCAGTTTTTCTATGAATGAAGTAAAAAAAAGTTTGAGGGCTTTGGTACTTATACACTTACTAAATCACAATTTGTTTCACCCCCTTTTATACTAGGGTGGGGTAATAATATGTCAATTTTTTTTGAGACATTAGCTTCTCTTGTATATACTAAATACCAATTTTATGGACTCTTACCTGCTTGATTTACCCCCATTTACCGACCCCAATTTACCCACAACACTTCAACGGAATAAGATGAACATACGTGTACCTACCAAATTTCAAGTCAATATCTTAAACGGTTCCAGAGTAATCGTGCGCACAAAAAAAAGTTACAGAGAGACCGATAGACCGACAGACAGAATTTTTTTTCTCAAACTTAAAGTCTCAAAGTTTCATGACATGCTATGCCTATTTGAACAATAAAAATTTCAAAAAAAAATTTGTCGTTACTATACTTCCACTGGATGTGGAAGTAAAAATACTGCGAAGAGTTTCTCATAGAATGCACAACAATTATATAAAAAGTTCAATAAATCGACTAATGTTTATTCAAGTTAATTTTTTGAAACGTTCTTTTCATCTGCTTTCATAATTTGTTTATCATCTTTGGTTTTCCAAAAAATCCATTGAGATATTTGAATTTGTTTATAACTACAATTTTAAAAATTGTAAACAAAGAGCATAGCCGGGTAAGCATGGTGTAAATGCTCCCAAGCGTCTGGCGCTTATATTTGTGCAGTAGGAAGCAATCTCGGAAAGTAGCAATTTCACAAAATATTAGCCCGACAAAGGGACCGGTTTGTGCTGAGTAAGGGAGAGTTGGTTTTAGCAAAACTATTTTTTTTCTAAGAAACTGCTCATTCGATCGTTTTGTAAAAAATATATGTTAAAGACCTACTGAGAAAGTACTAAATAAAAAATCACGCTCAAATTGAAAACAGATACAGTAAAAAAAAACATGTATTATTTTCAAATTTTTTTAAGGTAACTTATCCCTGGGGTACCAGCCTGAATTTTTTTCTGTAGCATGTCTGGGAACTCACTTATGTTATATTTTTTTCTCAGTCTTGTGCGAAGATTGCGCCATACTTAAAAAAAATGCCGAAATGTGCAGTGTCGTATGCATATTTTGTGGACAATTAACCCCTTGCAAGTAAAGAAGGCCAAAATGCAAAGTAAATGTGGATACCTGAGTAGTGTATACATACTAGTGATTAGTGATTATTGAGATGGTGAACGTTGTAAGAGAAACCAATATAAAGCTGCAACGCTGACAGTTAATTAGGTGATCAATAGAGTTTAACTCTTGCGCCGCAAAAATCAGTTTATAGCCGGAATGTTAAATATCATTAAGGGTAAAAACTAAAGTCAACGGTACTATCGATATTACCGTCGGCGGGGATAAGAGCTTGGTCTTAACAGTCATGTGTTGTTAACAATTTGCAGCACTAAATCGTAGCATTACTAACCTGTGATGGATATAGATGTTAATCTTCCTCACTGTCATCTGCAATCACTGCACTCATGCTATCCTTCTGAAACATTAGAGAAAGGACTTCTGCCGGTTTAGGTATGCTTGATAGATATCGTCCTTGCGAAAGTAATGCACGACAGCAGCTACATAGGAACAACATCCAACAGTTCGATTCCCATTACCACATTCAAAGAAATTGCAAAACTGCCTTTTGTAGATATTTCCAGCAAAGATGTACTGGACTCTCCAGAAATGACGGAATTAAAACTGTTTTTTACCGGATCGTATCAATATAAACAAACGATATCGTACCTCGAAGTCATGAATGAAGACGGAACACTTAATCTTCAGTACGTTAAGGACCAGTCCAATGTACTCAAAATACACGTTTGTTCACGTCACATCAAAACGAAGGTTTACCGATGTTTCATCGACTATATTCCCCACAGTGTCGGAAGTTCCGGCGTTAGAAGATATTTCTGTGAATGTGCCAATGGGTATCGAACTGTTGGATGTTGTTCCTATGTAGCTGCTGTCGTGTATTATCTTTCGTACGGACGATATCTAGCAAGCATACCTAAACCGGCAGAAGTTATCTCCCTATTGTTCCAGAAAGATAGCATGAGTGCAGTGATTGCAAATGACAGTGAGGAAGATTAACATCTATATTCTTCTCAAGTTAGTAATGTTACGATTTAGTGCTGCAAATTGTTAACAACACGTGACTGTTAAAACCAAGCTCTTATCCCCGCCGACGGTAATATGTGAATACTGACAGGCTTTGACAAGGTACTCCATAGTACCGCTGACTTTAGTTTTTACCCTTAATGATATTTAACATTACGGCTATAAACTGATTTTTGCGGCGCAAGAGAGTTCAACTATATTCATCACCTAATTAACTGTCAGCGTTGCAGATTTATATTGGTTTCTCTTACAACGTTCAGCATCTCCATAATCACTAATCACTAATATGTATACACTACTCAGGTGACCATATTTACTTTGCAATTTGGCCTCTTTTACTTGCCATGGGGTAATTGTCCACAAAATATGCATACAGCACTGCATACTTCGGCATTTTTTTTTAAGTAAGGCGTAATCTTCAGACAAGACTGGAAAAACAATATAACATAAGTGAGTCCCTAGACATGCTACAGAAAAAAATTCAGGCTGGGATAAGTTACCCTAAAACAATTTGAAAATTATATATATACATGTTATTTTTACTGTATCTGTTTCGAAATTTGAGCATGATTTTTTATTTAGTACTTTCTCAGTAGGTCTTTAACATATATTTTTTACAAAACGATTGAATGCGCCGTTTATTAGAAAAAAAAATAGTTTTGCTAAAATCAACCCCGCCTTACTCCAAACCGGTCCCTTTTTCGGGCTAAAATTTTGTGAATTTGCTACTCTCCAAGATTGCTTCCAACTACACAAATATAAGCGCCAGATGCTTGGGGGCAGTTACACCATGCTTACCCGGCTATGCCCTTAAAAAAAATAATTTAAAGAAGACATTTTTTTAAATACTGCATTATTATTAATTAAAATAATCTCTGTAAAAACAACCTCACGTCTTAACCAAACGATGCGAAAGTTTTTGTTAAAAATTGAAACCCCTCCGCAGTGTTTGTCAGGTTTGGAGAGCTAATTGTAAATATTGACGTAGTGGGCGGCCCCGAGGGTCCGGGCTCTTATGGACAGGCAGTAACTGAAATCGTTCAATTCACAGATGGCGTGCTGTGATCTGACAAATTACAGGTTCCGCTCGTGCCGACGCCTCGTCTGTCGCGGCGCGTAGATTGATTAAAAAGATTAGCTCGATAACTAACACGGAGATAACGTAATAAATTAATTTCTGATTTTCCTCGATTACTCATTTATCTCGTTCGTGGCAACCTGACACCGAGCAAGCAAAACAATGAATTTTAGAACAAACAAGAAACTAATAAAAGGCAGGGAATGAGCTCAGCATTTTATCCCGAAACGGAAATATATGACAAATGACTGCTTTAAGACAAAGAAAAGTTTAATCTACGTTGCGATTTAAAAGTTTCCTTTATTCTTTGTAGCAGCAGGAACACTTTAATGCTTGATTATTTGTACCGAATATGTTAATGAAGTTCTGGAAGAAAAACGTTAAGTGTTTAAAATATACCGATTTACCAAACTCATTTTTGTGTGCAAGCCAAATTAAAGTGCAGATTGAAAATTTTTGCACGCCGTGCTAATGACAATTACATGCAAGAATAGGATTAAGAAATTTAAAACGACTTTTGTAACTGTATTTCTAATGAGTTGAATCTGAGTATAATAAGTATCTTTTAATTTAACAACGACATTTTTTTAGAGGAAAGTTTTCCATTTGTTGCAAAAAGTTTATTAAGATATATAATCAAAACTTCCCTCTGTATTTGGCATATTTAATGTTTTATTTTTTGTGTCGAATCATTACTGTTTGGTATACAACTATAATTCTATTTTAATAAAAGTAGACTGTAACTGTAGGCTTAGAATATCATAAAACATCGAGATTTTAAGTTTGAGTAAAAAAAAATCTGTGTGTTGGTCTGTCTGTAACTTTTTTGTGCGCACGATTACTCTGGAACCGTTAAGATATTGATTTAAAATTTGGTACACGTTTGTATTTTAACAAGATCTGGAACAAAATTATACTTTGATCTTATTTCGTTAACGGATTGGGGGTAAATGGGGTAAATAGGTAAACCAACCAGTAAAAGTCCATAAAATTGGTATATAGTATACACAGGTTGTAATTAGTTTCATGTCATTAAGAAAAACTAGTAATGGGAATCGACTAGACAAATAAAAAAACCTGTATGACTTTTTCTCTTTGAAAAAACTGACCTAGGTCAAAAATTTGAATGTTAAGGTTGGAGACGTTTAAGAAACACTGCTTTTCTGGATCAATGAACTTGTCGGATGAACGGAATCATAGAAGTTTCTTACTTACTTTCAGAAAGTCATAAAAAAGTGTAAAAATTACCGACTTGTGTCTCACTGCCGTGCGGTCTCAAACAGAGAAGCGCGGTACTTTGATGGGACCGCATTAACGTTTTTGGTGGTCAAAGGCCGACTACGCGACGATAATAAAGTCTATCCCAGTGTTCCAGCCGTTCTCAAACAATATTACTAAACATTTTCGAAATTTTTGTTCATTTCTTTTCTTCAAAACTATGGGCTTATACCATAAATATATAAGATTTCTTTGTTTATTTAGTCGTTCCCTACCACCATCTTTTTTAATGACATGAAACTAATTACACCCTGTACAAGAGAAGCTAAGGTCTCGAAAAAAAATTGGCATTAGCCACCCCCTTTACCACCCCACCCCATTATTAATGGGGGCGAGAAAAGTAAAATTTTTATTTAGTTTGTGTACAAGAACCAAAGGACTTATTTTTTTGTTACTTCATTCATCCCCACCACCGATGTAACATATTGTTCTATAGGCTTTTGATAGGCGATTTCAAATATTATTAAAGTGCCATAAACAATTATTTTCACATAATGAAGTGCAAATATAGTATCAACATTTTTCTCGTTGTGAGAGACTTGTATAAAATCTGGATGTAGGAGTAGTGATCCCTTGGGCGGCGTTTTTTTGTGATTCGCCTCTTTCGTTAACATTTTTTAATGGTCTCAGTTTATGCTATTCCATCCTTCCAAGCGTGTCCACAAGTCTTCGATTTCTGGATTTCATTTTTCCTAATGTAATTCTTGTATTCACCCAATTTTGGCAAATAAAGAGGGAAGTTTTATGTAAATATCTTTATAAATTTTGTTTTCTCTAGTGCCCTTGTCACTCCCTGTGTGAAAAGTTCCTAGATCCGTCCTTGATGTATATTAAGTCCTGTAGACTGAATCCTCTCTGACAGAAGTCTGGTAAATTTTAACTTCTAGCGTGTGTTGTTTAAAAAGTTGCTAATGCAACTAGTCAGGCCGAATAAAATTTTGCTTGAGGTGTAAAATAATGTCACCTTAACCGAATTATTCAGGGGCATATTCCTCGATAGAATAAAAAATTACGACTGTTTTGATTGGTAGAGACAAAAGATAGAGGCAAAAATGCGAAAAAAATTAGGAAAAATCGGGAGAATAGCTCAAAAACCCCAAGGGAAAGTGTCCGGTCGCCAAAGTACGCATGAGGTAATGGCTATCTGCCCTGAAAAATTTCAGCTTTCTAGGTCTTATGGTTTTCGAGATATTTTGGGTCAGACATTGGACAAGTTCCTATCACGGACTCTATTTGAAAATGATGTGACGTCATGCGCACACCAGGAATAGAGCGTCCTCCTCCTCTTTCATATTATCATAGTAGCCACTAGATTTCATATAAAATGTTGTTTTTAATAATGAGTATGAAGATGCATCCCAATAATATCTGTGAAGTCATTCTTCAAATTAGCGACATCGAAAATGGTACCAACATAGGTAAAAAGTGCATTTTATGAAAATTACAATCCACCCCTACTCTCCTCCTAACCAAAAGATGAAGAGGTTATCGGAGGCATTAAGAATTTTCAGATGTTTAACATTACTTGTAGGATCTGTAACATCAATTTTCTGTTCTAAATTACTTTAACTACTACCGTGGACTAAAAATAGAATCTGTCGCATTTACATTTTTTTAAGACAATATAAGAATATATATATATATTAGATATTATTACAATATTTAAACACATATTTCGATTTCCTCGTATTCCCTTCCTATATCAACGTCTCAACGTCCGGGTTCTTAACTGTATCGGGGGGAATATAATTGCTAACTGCCTTCTCTCGAGGTAATATTATTGAAACTTTACATTTTTGTCATTCCTAAACAGGTGCGTGCTGGACGATTTTGGGACCCAGGAAAATGCCTTAGCAAGGGCCCCAGGCAGAAATCTGAAATTTTTTATCTCTAAAATGAAAATTGATGAGCGGAAAATCTCAAAAAAAAAACCTACCACTTAAAAAATTCATGAGCGGGTGGAAAGAAAATCTCAAAAAGAACTCCTACCACAAATAAAAATTATTCAACAGGGAAGGCCTTTCATGATGGGCCCCTTTATCGAGGGAAACTCCCGGTATCCCGGTGTAGTGGAGTAAAAAACAGGGGAAAAGTCGCTTCCTTCTCGAGTTTTTTTTTTAATCTTAGAACAAACTGAGACATATAACATTTCGTTGTGTAGGTCAATGTTCATTAGAAATCATGAAATACGACATTTTTGAGTGGTTACGGACATTGTTATTTTTAAAAAGGTGTGAAATTTTTTTTTTTTTAATCATGTTTTTTTGAACATCTAATGCCATATCTCAAAAACGAATGGAGATATCCACATGAACTTTTTTTTCTATAAAACACACACTTAAGCGCTTCTATCTGTGTATAGTATCGTTAATTAAAACATTTTTAAGCATGTTAAAAACTTAGATAACCTTGAAAGTTCAGAAAATACGCAGTCAAATTTTCACTAAGCTTCAAACTTTTTTGTTCTTGGAAACATGCTGCGAAGAAAATAAAGCCAAAAGACCAAAAAAGTTTTTGATAGCATAATTCTTATTGTGTCTTTGATAGTTTAGGTACAGTTATTTTTTTGGAGCGCGCGAATTGCAGAAATTGAGTATTAATACGCCCGCGTCCACTAAAACTAACTAGTCCCAGGGCGATGTACGATCAACGTTATTCGTTTTCGTCGAAGGTCAAATTATAAAACCGCTGCCCAAAGAATCACTACTTCCACATCCAGATCTTCTATCCAAGTCTGTCACAACGAAAAAATTTGAATGTGGAAATAATTGTTTATGGAACTTTAATAATAAAATATTTGAAATCGTCTACCCCAAAAACCTATAAAACGATATGCCACATCGGTAGTGGGGCTGAGGGTGGTAGTAGTGGTGGATAAAGTAAAAAAAAATTTTGAGGCCTTTGGTTTTTGTACACACACTAAATGACAATTTTATTTTTTTCGCCTCCTTGAATAATGAGGTGGGAGTTGGTAATGGGGGTGGTTAATACCAAAAAAATTTTGAGACCTTAGCTTCTCTTATATATACTAAATACCAGTTTTACGGACTCTTACTTGCTTGATTTGCCTATTTACTCCCATTTACCTCCCAACACTTTAACGGAATAATCTAGTTCCAGATCTCGTTAAAATACATAGGTACGTGTACCAAATTTCAAGTCAATATCTTAATCGGTTCCGGAGTATCGTGCGCACAAAAAAAGTTACAGACAGACCGACAGACAGAATTTTTTTGCTCAAACTTAAAATCTCGACGTTTCATGACATTCTAAGCCTATTTGGACAATAAAAATTTTCAAAAATATTTTTGTCGATACTATACTTACACTGGACGTGGAAGTAAAATGTGTAACGATATTCTTTCCATAATTACCACTTGTATTATATTGTAGAACGTATGGCTATTGTACGAATTGTGCGTGGATTATCTGCTAAAAAAATATTTAAGATAAAAAAGCAATCCAAGTTTCATTGCAAAATGGAGTGGATTTTATGTGGCGTAGTAATAGAGGAGAACGATAAACTTGTGCACAAGCCATGGAAACAGGGTTTCTATAATTAGGGCTGCGGAAATTAAAAGAGACTTAATTTAGGATATTTTTTTTCTTTTTTGTTGCCTAATTTAGGCGAAAATAACACGTTTACTCAATTATTGTGTGGATCTAGGGTAAAAATGCAACGCATGGGAGTTTCGGATAGGGACTCTGACACAGGAAATGTCGGATACAAATATTAGGATTGCCACGTTCAAAAAAAGTGCTTTAAGAAACTGTCTTTTCTGTTTAGCTCCAATAATAACGCAAAAAAAAGAAAAACTCGATAGTTTACTATTTATCAAAACACTCCAAAATTATTACTTTTCCTAAACGTCTGTTTATGGAATTTTATTAGCCCCCTAGGTGCGCAGCTTTTTTTCCATTTACTATAATATTATTTTTTACCTTTTCCGAGATCCCAATGCAATGCATTTTTATCCCAGATACTCTATTTAAGATTTTTAATTCCTTTTTGCCTTCAACCTTAGTCCTTAATGCGCCACTGGAAAAAAATAAGTTATTCTTTCAGATCCTAAAACGTGATAAAATAGTCCTAAACATAAAATACATAATCATTATTATTCTTAAGTGCCGCGCACGTACGCTTCGACAATTCTTCCATACCAAAAAATTCGTAACTAGCAAACTGTTGCTAATAATGAAAATATTTTTTTTCTAAAAACTTTTTTAGGCTATTGACTTCATAGCATGTTACAAAAAATTTTCAAAAACAAAAAAGTTCCTCGCTTAGTGAAAATTTGATGGCGTATTCTCTAAACTTTCAGGGTCATCTACGTTTTTGGCATGTTCACATTTTCTTTAATTAGCCATTATATGTATAGAAAGAAGCGCTTAAGTGTGTGTTTTATAACAAAAAAAAGTTCACATCGATAGCTCAATTCATTTTTGAGATATGGCAATAGATGTACAAAAAAACATGATTAAAAAAAAAAAATTACACTTTTTTTAAAATAAGAATATCTGTGACCACTAAAAAATGTCGTATTTCGTGTTTTTATATGTAAAATGATGTTGTCGGTAATACCCACTTTGTCTGATCTTGTTCTAAGCTGATCAAAAAAAAAACGACACAATTTTACCTCTTTTTCGCTGCTCTAGTGGGAGAGCACGCACCTGTTCTGAAATCAAATTAAAAAAAAAATTGCTGTTGTAAATCCATATAAACAAAAGAAGAAATATAACAGCGTCAAACGTAGTGCACAAGAAAATACATATTCTTAAACAAGAACCGGGGAAAAAAGAAAACAATACAATGGAATGTAATTATAACAGAACGAGTTCAAATATGGTAATAATAAGGTACAAGGAGCTGACCCATGATGAAGCGATAGCAAGAGTTGAAAGGGTATGTAAAAATAATAAAATACAATTACGCATAGAAATAAGTTACTTAAAATAATATTGTATTAAAGAAAATTGACGTGGAAATTAATTTAAATAATACCGGATTCATTTATCATGCTTCCAATTTAGAATGTTTTTAATTTGGATTGAAATTAACTTTTGTAGCAATATGTTATAATAAGGTCATTTTTTATTAAATCAAGAATTATGAAGTAAATCAATCCTATCATACCATGCTCAGTTGTTACTTTAGACACACATATTTTCATTTTCTGTAATATTAGTTTATTTAAAAGAAGGGACGAGAGCAGATCCGTCTTGACCATACTCGTATCACAAAACGAGAACTTAAGCAACGTTACTTGTGGTTAGTAATTCAAAGAGTAACCTCTAGGAAAATAAAGCGACCTTGCCCCACCTTCTATGCGCTTGCACATCATCGCATATACAGAAGCTATGCAGTATTAGGCGAGGATTCCATAGTGAATATACCATCCTTTGGTTGGAATACAAAGCAGTAGGCCATTTCTCTATTAAATATTAGGCAAGTAAAAAATCCTTACCATTTTACGAGATGAGGTTCAGCAAGGTAGGGATAGTTGGTCTCCTGGCATCAGTGGTTGGACTTAGTCAAAGAAATAGGCCAACGTTAGATAGATATTTTTGAAAAATATGCAAAGGAGAAGAATTCGTAAAAACGTGTAATTATTTGAAATAATATCGATAATTCCCTGTCAAAGATAAACATCCTATTCCTATGAATTCGTTTCTGAAGGAAGAATATCCTTCCATACTGCTCCATATAGTCATGACAAGACTGTGTATATATACGTATATAAGAGACGAAAGATTCCTAAAAAACTATCAACTGATACGTAGATACGAGATATGAGTTTAAAGAACAATCTGAATTTATAACCCAGTCAAGTTAGCCCCTTGCATAAATTCCCAAGAAGCTGAAAATTTACATGAACGTTAGAGATACCATTATAATGAAGTTGTGAAAAGTCCCCCTTGATCCCGTGCGTGCAAAAAATTTTATGCGAGGTCAAAGTTCGCAAAAATGGGTTTTTTCGATTTTTTAGCGAAACGGTTAGTTTTCTGATAAAAATAGCTTAGACAAAAATTGTAGATCTTTCAACTCTCTACAAAAATGGTCCTTACACTTTTTTCCTAAAATCCACCTTTTTTGAGAGAAAGCCATTCTAAAGTTATATTCTCCATAATATGCACACGTTTCCACGCCACCTATGAGGTAGTGTACTTGGCGCGTCTTTTTTAATGTGGTTTCCCCGGTAGGCCTACTCCACGGTCTTTTTATTGAAGTTTAATATAATATTAGGTCTTCTTATTCAACTTCTTCTTCTTCTCTTCCTCTACCTTCTTCTTCTTCTTCATCTTCCTGAGTTGACGTAAATTGTTCAAACAGCGATACCTCAGTTGTTTCGTCGTTGATGTAAGGATCATCTTCTGTTGGAGATTCAGTATTTGAACACGACTGACCTTGACAGCTGGTGCATGCTGGTGAACAAAGTAAGCCTACTTTTTGCAGTTGCAAAAAATAGTATTAAGGAGCTTTTCTGGTGCCGGTGGAAGTAGAGTGTGGATTGGATCCAATACATTATTAATTAGCTTCCAACCCCATTCTTCTGGGTCCAGTTGATTACCAAGCCACACTTGAACCTGGTAATATACTCGATAAAAATGTTGATGAGCAGAAGCCGAGGTTGGAGGAAGACAAGCTAATTGAACCCTTTTTTATTACGTGTATGTTTTGTAAAAGATACGTAAGGTAACTTATCTATGGAAGCAATTTTTTTTGGAGCTCCATATACAAAAAGAAGAAAGCGAATTCCGTTGGTGATTAGAGTTTCTGGAGCAGAGATCATATCTTCAAAAGCTTTTGCACATGTAATTAAATCTTGTTTTTCAAACAATTTAAAAACTGTTGTTTTACCCCTCCGGAACATTGCTAATGTTGTATCACAGCCAGTCATAGCATGTAAAAATAGAATATGATTTTTACATTTAGAATAAGCCGATAAACTCATATTTGAAAATATTTCCGATGGCTGTTGAGCCTTGCTTGGTTTTAAAAAATAAATGGTACTTTCAATTGGAGTTCGAGCGGTAAGTAATACCAACAGATCAACATCTTCACCAACAACAACATTGACATCAGTTGGATTGAATTGATTTATTGCAGTTTCTATAACGAGTACATCAAATTTGCGACATTTGTTAAAAACTGAATACAGCACAAACTTTAGTTAAGAATATTTGCAATAACCACGTGTTTTCACTACGAGGGAACGTTTAAGACTAACGGTATTTCGTTGGGATCTTAGAAAAAGGAGCAGGTAGACGAACACTGCCACGTTGACAATTGAACAGCAGACAGATGTTGCTCAAGGCCACGTGGTCACATAAAATTAGGGACTGGGTTTCTTTTCATCTCATATTCTTAGAATTATCATTCAATATTAATATATTAGTCACGCAGACTAATAGTTTTACTTATATTAAACGTCCATAATGTACATAGGCAGCGTAGTCATGCATATTATGGAGAATCTAACTTTAGCATGGCTTTTTCTCAAAAAAAGGTGAACTTTAGGAAAAAAAGTGTAAGGACCATTTTTATAGAGAATTGAATGATCTACAATTTTTGTGTAAGCTATTTTTATCATAAATCTAACCGTTCCGCTGAAAAATCGAAAAAAACCCATTTTTGCGAATTTTGACCTCGCATTAAATTTTTTGCACAGACGGGATCAATGAGAACTTCTCAGAACTTCATTATAATGGTATCCCTAGCGTTCATGTAAATATTCAGCTTCTTGGGGATTTATGCAAGGGTGAATGTCTATTTTGACCGGAGTATTAATTTTCCAATCATGATATTCTATTAATTGTAGTTTGTAATTTTTTTTACAGTATTAGGTACTCCTAGACATTTTATTATGTTTGCTTATAGGTCTCTGAAACAACCCAATTATTGTTTGTGGTAAATTTAAGACAATTATTTTCATGATAGTTGTCTATATTTACCGCTGTTTTTCTTAGGTTGTTGACACAACTTGTTATTGCTAAGATACCTATCACACATTATTTGGAAACTTGATATACGATAATATAGAAACAGAAGTGGTCCAAACATAATCCCTTCAGCAACATCTTAATGCAAGTTATTGCGTAATGGTAAAAATTAAGACGAATTTAGATTGTGCACTTTAAATGTACACTGCGGATGATTCATCGTTAGTGATAGTGAATGGTGAAAGACTTTCAATTTACACTTGTGTAACTTTCAGTTCATTGTAAAATGGCGATAAGTGAACTACTGTGTGCTGTTATTCTAAAGATAACTGTTTCCATTGCAGAATAAGTCAGAAAGATAGTCGAAGAAAAGAAAATCGTCGTCCACGTCGCACAGTGGGAAGAATTTCAGATTTTTGGTAAAAAATTTGCCTACAAGCCAAATCTCAACTGATTTGATTGAATTTTTTTTTAAATACTCGTTTTTTTTTAAACTATTTAACGTCGGTCTATTTCCGCTATCAGGGCCTATCGCCGACGCCAGGAGACGAGCTACCCCCAACCTGGAAATTTTGCCGAACCTCTTCCCTTAAGAAGAGTAGGGATCTTTTACTTGCCTAATATTTAATAGACAAGGGACCGCCTGCTTTACATCCCCTCCGAAGGATGGTATATCCACTACGTAATCCTCGTCTGAAATTACGTAACTTCTGCGTATACACTGATATACATGCCGCTAGAAGGTGGGACGAGAACGCTGTATTTCCCAAGATGGGTCACCCATCCAAGTACTAACCGCCCTCGACGTTGCTTCAATGGAATATCGACTGACATTCACATTGAAGTCGCCTCTACGCTCGTCCCCTTAAATACTCGTTACGAACTGTATTTTATCGTGATGCTGCTTAAAATTTGATATCCAATTCGATGATCTCCAATAAGCATGTTGAAGCCAACCTTTGTATATTGCTCAAACATGGCAAAGATTACACGCAACCACACACACAAAAAGAAAAAAATTGTATCCGCGATCACAATTTTTTTGGAAAATCCTGTCGTGTAGTGGGAAAACTGACGTCGGATTTGTTATCGCAGTGACCCAAAAAACGTCGGAAATGATATACTTCATCTCGGATTTCATGTTTTCATCGATTCACCGAAAACCCATTGTGATAAGTCAATAACAAACATACAATAAATATTTAAACACCGTCAAACAACTATTCACCTTTCACCAAACCAAGTTTACACTTTTCAAAACGGATGAATTCATCCCATTGTTTCATCGAAAGTAGGAATCAGTTCTACCTGATTCACTGTTCACTATCACGTTCATCCTGAATGAAATGCCAGTGGACATACAATTTACACTATTCATTAGTGATGAATCATCCGCAGTATACATTTAAAGTGCATAATCTAAATTCGCCTTTAAAGATCATTATCATTATGTTATTACAAGCCGAAGTGGAGTTTGCTTGAAATTAAAACGAAAGCTTTAGTCATTTTCAGATGTTGGCAATTTGATTGACCAAATGGTTGTCGTATGTATTTGTCAAAAGTAAGACTTAAGCAATTGGTACTGGCTAATTCCATTGAAACTATACATGAGCGTACGAAACCTAAACCAAGTCTCGATTTTATAGCTTCACTGGATGATCATAACTTAACACTAATGAAGTTGTTCCTTGTGGCATTACGCTTAAAATACGTTGATACACGGCAAGATGGCAAAAATAAGATTTCACGAAGTGTGGAGCGTGCTTGAAGCAGTGTATCCATCATTCTTTTCCTAATTTCACAGTTTCCTTCCTTGTACTCGTTTATCTCAGGATATACAAAACTACATTTGCCAAATCTGTATATCGATAAGCTTGAACATGTATGCACTATTAAGTATTTTCTATAAAGTTGTACATTAATATTAGGAAGTTATTAACCGTTAAAGTTCAGTCTAGCAACTTCACCAAATCGACATATTCAGTCAGAAGAAAGTCTACTAGAGTTATCTACTCATTCAGTACTCTATAATAATAGACACTATATACAGGGTGTCCAGTTAGTGTTCCCTCGGAAGATTGTGCAAAAACTGCTAACTTTATAAAAAAGCCTTCTTAACAAAACTTTCAATGTTTCATCTCTACTACAATGTAAAATTATTTTCAATTGTAGAAGGTGCTACAAAAACGGGTCATACAAGAAAGTATTTTTTTTTTTAAATGGAACACCCTATATTTGATATATTCTTTTTTTTTTAATAATTATTAAGGGTCTTTGAGAAATATTTTTTTTCACGATATTGAAACTAGCCTAACAATTGCTCGAAATGTTAACCGTTTTGACCCACGCAACTGTGAAGTCTCTCGATAAATGAACGCCTAACATAGTCTAACATATCAACATTTATACGATTGAAACACTGACGAATCCTTTCCATCAGATCTTCTCGAGTCGTTGGTTCTGCTTTATAAACGTCTGACTTCACAAATCCCCAAAGGATAAAATGACCTAGGTGGCTATGCAATGGAACCTAACATAATTTAATAAAATAATAAATTAGATATAATTTAACAGTTTATTAAAATATCATACTTCCTCTTCTTATTCACCTTTCCGCCATTAGTACCCAGTTTCCTGGGTACTAATGGCTTGACGAGCATTTCTACTAAAATATGGTGGTGCACCATCAAATTGTAACATATTATTTGTAATATAATCAGGAATATGCTCGATTATTTATGGAAACGTATTTTACATAAAATTTAAGAAGACTGCTCCATTCACAAATTTCTCAAAAAAGTGAGCACCAATAACATAATCATGTTCAATTCAACCCCAAACAATTAAACTCCAGTTGTGCTGGTAATGATTTTTCTGTACAACATGAGTTTTCTCTGTCATAATAACGGAAATTGTGCCTATTCACAAATCCATCGCGACGAAACGTTGATTCATCCGTGAACAACACAAATTTGAAAAATTCTTCATTTCCTCCAATTTGGTTTTGAGCCCACTGGCAAAAATTTCATTTACGATTTAAATCCACATCTAAAAGCTCTTGATGTAGCTGTAGTTATTTTTACGAAGACATAGGGAAAAACTAGGTTTACCGATCTCTAAATCCCTACTTAACTCCCGAACACTTGCCGTTGGAGTTTCGATTACCGAGAGTTATAGCCAGCTTATTTTCTTCACTTTACATTTCGTCGTCTCGCCTTCTTTACATATGCAACACTTCCAGTACGTTCAAAACGTTTTTTCAAATTTTCTAGAGACATACCAGAACACCTTCTATCGGGATATTTTTAACGATACACTATTGATGCCAATAAACGATTTCCATCACATTCACCAATAACATACACCATATATGTACATATATCAAATCTTGTTGACAATAATTATAATTCATATTTTTAAATATTACTTTACAATATTAATTCAACTTAATCACGATAGTCTTAAATACTTTACAGAAATGTCATAACGTAAAAAACAAACGCAAAACAAAAGACCAAAGCCATACTAGATTTTAATACTAAAATAAAGAGCACGTCAATTTACGCTAAAATTATTTGAGATAATCATACCTCAAAAATCGTTTGAAATAAAAATAAACTGAATGATATTAAAATGTGAGTAATATTATGCTTTATTCATCAATGTAAAAAAATTATAGGCATTTTATTTAAAAAAATTGAGAATAATAATAATTAAATATCAAGAAATGTAAACAAATATTTTGGGCAACCGGTACAAATTTATTTCAAAACTATTTTTCAGTAAATACATTATTATCAAATAATATCCTATATTTTTAGAAAAAACAATTAATAAATCGCTGAGATATGGCAGTCAAAAAAGCTTTGTAAATTGCCAACAGAAACAGGAAAAAAATTATAACTTGGCAACGCTATATCCGATTGACAAAATATTTTAGGGTGTAATACAGAACCATTGGAGGTTTAACTGGCGCCAAAAAAATATAGGGTGTTCCATTTAAAAAAATTATACTTTCTTGAGTAACTCTTTTTGTGACACCTTGTATAATTGAAAATAATT
Organism: Rutpela maculata; assembly: GCA_936432065.2. NCBI lineage: Eukaryota > Metazoa > Arthropoda > Insecta > Coleoptera > Cerambycidae > Rutpela > Rutpela maculata. The sequence goes on along the minus strand of OW386285.2, from coordinate 34,314,370 downwards.
TTACGTTGTTTTAACATAGCTTTTTTTTTTTAAAGTTGGTCGTTTTTGCACAATATTCCGAGAGAACACTAACTGGACACCCTGTATTCAGAATTATAGGATTACTAAATAAAAAGAAAAACTTAAAACATATTTATTAATAGTTTATTTAGGTTTTTTTGTTTTATATTGAAACAGCGGTAAAGCGAAAAGGTAATTATCCAGCTGTAATTAAAAGCTAAATGCACCTAAATAAAATTACAGCTCGTTCATGAATGGAAACGTTTAAAGAGTTGATTAAGGTGGAATTGAGAACAAAAGCATAGCAGTTTCAGATAAAGCATAAAAGCCGTATCTAAAAATACAAGGATCCGCAGATTCTAAGGAAAAACAAATTCTCGGATAAAATCTCGCCAAAGAAATTGCGGGGAAACAAGGAAAATTAGTGGCAAATCTTTGGATATAGAAGAAAATCTGTTTAGAATGAAAAACATAATAGAAGAAGCGTGCGAACAAGGGAGTGTAGTTGCCGTGATGCGAGAACGGTGTCTTGTTAGCACGCGAGGTATTATGTATTCAGGACCGCTTTTAGTCTTCCAGTAGCTATATCTAAATATAATGTTAAATGGAAGTGATATGATTGATCCGTATAGATCTAATAGGTGAATCAGTTTCTTTCTTTATAGCCGAGTGCATTTAGATAAAAAATGTATGTTATTAAGGAAGTACTCCGACCTTAAAGGACTTGAATTTAACCTTTTTCAATGTACTCCAAAAATGGCCAATTAAAAAGTTTACTCACTAAAATGGTGTGCAAATATATATTTTTTAAAAACTCCATCAATATTAATCAAAAAATTATTTTAAACTGTGATAACTTAAGCAATGCAAATGATAAAATTGCGTAAACATTTATACAGGACTTTTCGAGACTACTGATGACGATTTTGATATTACAATTTCAAAATTCAAAATGATAGATTCAAAAATGGTTGACTTAAAACTGAAAATCATGTAATTATCATGAAGAAAATGCATAAAAATGTTGCAGTTACCACAATATCCAATTAAAATTAGCTGGCTCAGTGTTTACGCGTTAGGCTTGAGACTGTTATAGAATATCCCAGAATAGACCTAAGTCGAAGAATAAATAAAAATGTCGAGTTAGGAAAAATGTATTAAAAGACATAACTAAACAAAAACAAAAAAGGCACAAAACGTGGCCCAAAATTGAACTCATATGCATTCACAGAAAAGTAAGGCACAACACGTAGCACCCAAAAATTTTTCAGAAAAATATGTTTATGTCCAAGCCATGAGAGTGAAAGTATATGGTATATGTATATGGTCATGGAAAAGTGCACCGAAAATAAAAGCATATTTTTGGTTCAGAAAAAAGTATATATTGTACTTTTTCGAAAGTGCGCCAAATTTGGAAATATTTTTGTGGACAAGGAAAAGGAGATATTATACTTTTTAAGAAGTACGTTAAAAAAGTACTTTGAAAATATTATTGACTGTTTTTAACTTTTTTATCGCTTCACGAAACATGATGAAAGTGGAGAGACAGTCATTGTGGATATCAATGAAAAGAATGAATATGAAATTTAACGAGGCGACGGGCTGAAAAGGAGAAACCGAAAAATGTGGGTACCGTCTATAGGCAATTATTAAGTTAAAATTAGCAAAAATGGGCAATAGACTAGGCCCATAAGTAGGAAATAAATCTCTATAAAGTGCAAGAAGCATTTCATGTAACAACTGGGGAGAACAATCAACGTTGAGATACCGAAGTCATTTGAATCGCGCTTGACAACTTTTAAGGATAAATTGCAGAACAGCATTAAGGACTCGTTTCTTTTCTTCCAGCCCTTAAACAAGGATATCACAGGAAGGTAAACTCTCCTTATACCCCGGAAGTTTTTAGCCAAGGTGACTGCGGATGTTGCTTTAAGGGACATCGATCAAGATGTTCCGATCCCGAGGCAAGTGCTCGATGATGATATTCGAACTATTGTCCATGCTGCGCTGCTGCTTAGAGGGGAGCTGCAAGATTCGCCGGGTTACTCAGGGCCTCATGTTTCCCAAGAAGAGGCTGCTGCATTAATACCAAAAAATCTTCATTCCCATCCTTATGACCCTTGAGCCCGTCCCCAAAACCTGTACAGATATCCTAGCCTGTAATTGTTCATCTCAGTGCCTGAGTACAATGTGCACGTGCAAGCAGAATAGACTGACTTGCACCAAGTTGTGCCACCGTCGTGCTCTCGACAATGTTTGAACTCTTTAAGTGGTTGATTTCTTATCTTCCTTGCAACCTGTAAAGCTAAAAACACTTGAATGATTGCTTTATCTCCTTTGCAATCTTGCAATAAACAATGTTTGAACTTTGAAATGGTCGTTTTCTTATCTTCCCTAGTTCCCTGCTTACTTCCGAGTAACAAAATTTCGGTGGTCATCTTGGGCGCCATCTTGTACATGCACTCCAAACTTAAGGTAAGTAAATTTTGAGCATGGCAATGTGTTTGGCATCTGAGAAAACCCCTAAGCAGACGTTTAGATCATTATTTTAAGCCAATGGACAAGGGAGATATAGGGCAATAAAGTTTTGGTCGCCATCTTGGATATCGGACTTCCGGTCCAAGTTTCGCTTTGGCAACAGGTAGATTCGTATTCAGCGGGGTCGAAATACCCTAAAAACGTTGTTTTCCCAATTGTTACATGAAATGCTTCTTGCATTGTTCTTTTTTGAAAACGTGCCTAGTCTACAAGGCCGCTTTCTCGAATAAAACAAATTTGAATTCATACAGCGACTCGTCAGTGGGAAAGTCGGCAGAGAGTTGTGGTAGCAAAATAACTCATGCAATAACTGTAATAACTCATATATGGTTGAAATCTAATTGAACTCCATTCTTGTGAATGGTATAATCACTAAACGGAACTTTAAAGCGAACCACTAGTGGCCCAAAATTTTGAAAAAGTAAAATATTTTTATATTATTTTCAGTCTGTCCCAAACTCAAAGTGCATACATAAACTTCCGGGAAAGTTGTGTGAATCTTTTCACCTATTCGGTTGCTATTGCACGCTCTAAATTAAATGGTAGTTGCAAAACCAAAGTCCTCACCCTACTTGGAGAGGCGTTTCATTGAAATATATAGATTCTATTAGATAGGAAATTGCATAATATCATTTGTACTTATTTTGAAGCTAGTCGTTACATGGTGTTATTCGAACTGATAAGCCAGGAACTTTAAATTTCGTAGGAAGTACCTTCGCGACTCCCAAAAATTCAAAGACTTGCGAAATTCAAAATGGCGACTAGAATATAGCGATCTAGATAGTCAACTTATGCCAAGAACCGTAAACAGATTACGGTTCTTGAACTCATGCTCCTTTTAACGGAGCACGGGCATCTTGCTAGTACCACTTAAAGAATAAAAAATTATAATAAAAAAAAACTTCGAAAGTGGATTCCTTTATATATATTGAAAAATGTTTAAAAATGTTTTGTGAAAGTTAGAGCTCTTGATAGATTGATAAATTTCCAATATCAGCGAGTTCAGAGAATTTATGGAGCAGAAATCTGAATGCATTGAACTATTATTTGTTTTCCAATTTAACAGAGAAAATAAGAGCAATGGATTTGAATTCGGTGAGTAAGGAAATGTAACCTTTCAAATTTAAAAATGTTGTCAAAAATTTGTCACGAAAATGTAGAATTTGACTAAAATAAGGTTTTTTGCATTAAAGGACAAAGGTAGATAAAGGTCTTTTTCCGTCTATCAGCTATGTCATATGTCATTTTATTTTCCGAGTAGTATATGTCTTGACAAGTAATAAAAAATAATTATTTAGAATGTTGCGTTGTGCATCTAGTAGTAAAAGAAAAATACATTCCCGGACGACGATGAAAAGAACAGAAGTCCGGGAGTGTGCTTTTACTATGAGGTACACATACTACTTTTTATGAAATCGCAATCAATATTAGTATAAATTAAGGAATTTTTATTAACGTTTAAAAGAAAAAAGTTAGAGATTCAGTTCTTATTATTTACTGTCCAAAATATATATATAAAAAAAACAGTCCGGAAAAGTAACTTTCTCGGACTGTTTTCTCATAGTTGCTTAGCAACGGACTAAAATATTAGAATAACGTATTTTGGGATCTAAAATTGCGCCAAGAAAATAGACATCAATTTCAGAAATAGTACATTGCGTATCTAGTAGTAAAAGCAATACATTCACGGACTACGATGTAAATTGAACAAGCATTGAAGTCCATTTACTACAAGGCACATATACTGTTTTATCTGAAATCGCAGTCAATATTATCATAAATTAAGGATTTTTATTGTTGTGATAAAAGTTAGAGATTCAGTGCTTATTATTTACTGTCTAAAATATATATAAAGAACAGTCTGTAGAAGTTACTTCCCTGGCCTAAGCTGGGAAAGTAACTGTTATATATAAAAACAGTCCTGGAAATCGATCGGCAATGTCTACATTTTCGACGCGATTTCAGATCGAAAAATGCACAATTCCAGTATTTTAGTCCGTTGCTAAGAAACTATCAGAAAACAGACCGGAATAGATCCGTTGCCGAGCAACGATCAACAAAACCGTACGGGAATGTTACTCTCCTGGGCTAGGCCGAGAAAGTAACATTCCCGTACGGTTTTTTATGTATATTTTAGACAGTAAATAAATACACGCAGACAAACCAACTCACATTAAAATTGTGTTTATTAGTAAGCAGTTAGATTGTAATGAAGAAATGGTAGAATACCGTATTTTGGGATCTAAAATTGCGCCGAGAAAGTAGACTTTCTTGACCGATTTCACAAAAAAATATTTATTTAATACACACTGACGCGTTTAAATTCGCACGCAACGTTGACACCACTCCGACTCCCGCGGAAACGGTTTTGTTTTTTATACATAGAAGCGCTTGATGAACCATTATAAATTGACCATTATTTAAAAGCTTAAAGCTTAAAGTTCAACAATCAAATGAGGTATAGATTTTCTTGGTCTATCAAGTGCGTCTAACTGAAATATACATTAAAAGTTCGGAAAAACGTCAAAAATTACTAATAAACTGCAAACACTAATACTTTTAAATGCTATTATTACGACCAACTGTTGTTTTTCAAATGTAAAACATATAGAAACATAAAGATCTTATGTTCAACTATAAATAAATAACGTTTAATGATTTTAATGACTTTTTATTTTCATGAAATTAGTGGGCGAAAATATATAGCTTATCTATCCTCGTCCTTTCTAATTTCCCTGGAACTGAAAAATATTTTATTTGGAAAACTATTGACACACGCGTTTGCCACATTAGAGAGTCATAAAGAAATTTCAGTTGTCAATTTGAAAAATGTTAAAAATTGAAAAATTGGAGTTTTCCTTCATTTTCAAAGCCGTGGGGGCCCGGCTAGATATTAACCGATTTGGCTAAAAATTTACCCGAATTAGTTTTAGATCCATATTAATAAATTATCTATCTATTTATCTAATTTTCTACCTATCTGCAAACTCAAATTTATATATGGAAACATTGACCAAAATTGCATATTTATTGTCTATTCCATAATATGATGGTCTTAGCTTAGTAAACTAGGAAAAATTCTGAGGAATAATAAAAGTCTTTTATTTTTGCAGAATAAATGAAGATTACCGATAATTTTAAGTAGTAGAATGGGGTAGAAGATTGTGAAAAGTCATGATATGTTTGTTTAGGTATGGTGAATATATAAATATATTGTTTCTCTAAAAGTTCAAACTCCGAGAATTTCTTTTTAAACAAAAGTTGAAGAGCATGTTTCTCGCTATGCTTATGACTGATATAAGAACTAAAATTGGAAGGAAATGAAAATAACATCTTTTACTACTTATTTTGTCGATGAATGCTACATTTTTAATGTTATTTGGTTTCAACGTTTTTTGTAAGCTATGTTTTTAGCGAGTGTAGAATCAAGAAGAAAATAATTGTGGAAAGCTCTGGATACGTGACTAAGTATCATTGCTGATCGGGAATATCGGGTATTAAGACCAGAGATAGAGATAAGATTTCCACAATCCCATTTATTATCAGTTTTTAAAACAGTAACGTCTAGATAGCAACGGTATACCGCCTAGTTTATAAATTGAGGCCCAAGTCACATCGTCCTTATTATTTGTTTCCTTAAACTGCAACTAAGCATGTTCATTTCTTTGGCGCAATGGCTTCAGTAGAGGCATGAAATAAATGTTATTCTATTTTATTTGTATTTAATCGCAGAAGATTAGATGACTGCATAGAAAGGGCTTACTTTAAAAGCTGAAACCACAATCCTTGTTTGGTGTTCAATGTGTGTATGTAAGGGGTCAATCATCCGTTGGTGTTTATCTGTAGGACATTGAATGCTCAACAATACGTCTATTCGACTTTGAAACCGTCTACATTGTACTTTGTGTCCTGTTTATCTGCCACAGTTTTCCAACATGATGCATGTCCTCGTATCTTTATATTGGAATATCTAGAATGTCTAAATATATAAATATTTCAGTAAAATGGATTTATTCTCAATGCATAATTTTGGCATGAAAAACTGGAATAATACTGTATTACGAGAGTGTAATGATAGGGAATACTCTTGTGGATAAAGTCGCAATTCATCAAAATGAGTAATAGCCATTACACGCGGGTAGAACATAACACTTTATCTATGATTACTCACCATTTTTTAACACATTTTTTTATAGGATTCTGCAAATGAAATTTTATAATTTGCTATTAGTACAGTAAAAAATACATACAATTTCGGAATAATTCCATATTTAATGATAATTTTTCTTCACGGATTATTATTGTAGAAAAGAGCATCGTTTTCAGTTTCTGTATGGTCCGGATACTTGCTCTTACCATCGTGGGTTGAAAATCACCCCTAAATTTAAATATTTAATATTTGAAAAAGTATTACTGATTTACTTTTGTAAACGTAGGTTAATTATGTTAAGGGATCGTTGACTACAAATCTGAAGTCAAAGTTAAAAAATTCAAAATGGCAGCTCTAATATGGCGGATGTATTTTTTTTTTACAAGTATTTTAAACGGACAAAAAAAATCGAGCATCTAGGTGATGCTATATATTAACAAAAAACGGCATCTTTGAAAAAAAAATACCGAGCAATTATAATAACAATATGGCGACATTTTCTTAAGAAAGTGCGGAAACGCACATTTTATCGGCCATAACTTCTTTATTTTTTGTGATGTAGAAACAAACAAAAATTGTTTTAAAGATTGACTAATTATATTCAATTTCACTCATTTTTTATGGAAGTGTCACAGTTTCTAAGATTCAACATTTAAATGAATACTTCATCCTAAAAACGGTCGGATGTCATTTATAATCTTAAATATCTCCGAAACTATCAATTTTACACAAATATAAGATAAAAACAAATTAATTTCCAATCTGTAAGCTTTATTTTTGATGTCAACCATTTTTTCGCTAAAACTGAGATATTTGCAAAGAAACAAAAATGTCACATTTTTTCTAAAATCCCTTTATAGTTTAAAATGCATTTTTTTTCTAAAGAAAGCGCTGTAAGCGGACGGAAAAATTTGAGGGTCTAGGTCATACTATGTATTATCGAAAAGCAGTATATGGGAATATATTTTTTTACCTACTGACTATTCATATTATCAAAGTGGCGACTTTTTCAGTTAAAAAAATTTGAAAAAATACATTTTTTCCATCATAACTTTTTTTTTGTTTGCTATAGAAATAACCAAAAAATCATTTGAAAGCTTTAATTAATGGACCTTCATTTTGATTGTTGCCATTTTTAACGTAAGCGTTATAGTTTCTAAGATATATACCATTTAAACTAAGTACTTCGTCTTATAGATGTTCGGATGCCTCATTTATACTTCCCGATCTCCGAAATCATTAACTCTAGAGAAATTAGGAAAAAAAAAAACGAATTTTATACTCAATTTAGCATCTTTCTTATTTTTCTCATTTTTCTCTTGATGTTTCGAGGTATTTGACAAAAACCTATTTAAAATACCCCTTTTTCAAGCTGAAATCCCAATCTTCTAGTCGTTATAACTCAAATACTACCAATTTATATGAAAAGTTGCGTAGAACCTCTTATTCTCAAAATTTAATTTTCTTTCAGCTCTAATATTTTTGTTTTTTTTTAAGTAGCCACCCCTTTTCAAGGGGTGGCATCCACTCCCTATAAATGAGCAAACCCCTGCATAATATTGAAACTTTTCTGTAATGCGTTTACTATTAAATCGCAAAGAATTAACGAAATCTAATTCATCTGATATTATTCCGACGTTAAAACCTCTAACTACTGTACTATATAGCAAATTAGCAAAGATGACTATTTAGATAATTCCTTAGCATGCAATTTATATAAATAATTTGATTTTTCACAAGTATTCTATATAAATATTCTAGATATAATAAATAATTTGAAAATATATATGCTATAATGTTATACCACGTGAATATTAGTATTCTAAATTCCATCACGTTATTCTTGTATCACTAACAAGATTAATAAATTAATGTGCCAGAAGTAATTTGTTTCCGAAGATAATAAAATTGTCAAAAATGGTACCGTTACACAGAAAATCTATACAGGTATTTACATAAAACTTCCCTTTTTTTTTATACCTTTTATATATTAAATCACAGGCCGACATTTTTCAAACCCTGAGACCAGACTATATCTGTTCGAAGGTTTTTGGTGCACTGAATCCGAATTCCACCTCAGAATTGATCCATCACATCAGGTTTTCGAGACATCCTAACCTAAATATGCAAAATACACGGTTTTTCGCTATATTCGGGATTATTAGAGAATATTATTTAGGTATTATGCAAATCACACAAAACAACTACTCTCCTAGCTAATACTGACGATTTGAATTACATGATAGGATTCTTAGCATTTTAAAGAAAAAAGATATTGAAAATACTTAAATCATTTATTTACATTTAGTCATTCACACTTTTTTATTTAATATGAAATTATCTATTTTCTGTATATTGGTACCTTAACCGGGTCACGCTAATATACTACTTAGGAAAACACTTTAAAACACTCATTATTGGAAAACCGATCAAAACAACTACTCTTCTAGCTAATACTGACGAAGTATTGAATTACATGATAGGATTCCTGGCATTTTAAGGCAAAAAAAAAATATATTGAAAATACTTAAATTATTTATTGAAATTCAGTCATTCACAACAATTATTATTGAACCTTACAGTCTATTTCAACTCTAGAAAAGTTGTACAAGTTTTTTCGAACTCGTTAGTTCTCATCAGTAGAGTATAGAAACATTCATTCATTATTTACAAGCCTATTCTTGATTTATTTTTTACAATTAATTATTTTTTATATATTTGCTTTTATCATGATTAGAGAATATTATTTAGGTATTATGCAAATCACAACTTACACACTTTTTTATTTATTATGAAAATACCTACTTTCTGTATATTGTTGCCCTAATCTGGGCACGCTAATATACTAGTTAGGTAAATACTTTAAAACACTTATTATTGGAGAACCAATCAAAACAACTACTCTCCTAGCTAATACTGACGAAGTATTGAATTACATGATAGGATTCTTAGCATTTTAAAGAAAAAAGATATTGAAAATACTTAAATCATTTATTTACATTTAGTCATTCACACTTTTTTATTTAATATGAAATTATCTATTTTCTGTATATTGGTACCTTAACCGGGATTATATTACACCGCTAATTAATTTTTCTCTACAAAACTCGTTGCGGCATATGAAAGTACTACTCTTTCCCATCAAAATTCATTTTAAACTTTTCAGATATTTTATTTCTTCTCGAAGAAATCGTCCGTTGAAATGAATTAGTTTGGCGTTTTCATTATGACCATACTAAAAAAAAAGTACCTTCTAATTGTCGTATCGATTTGAAACTTAGCAAACTTATAAAATTCTGATGACAGTACAATTATATAATATCACTGACCATGTATGATGATGTAGGTGGGTGTATCACCGGCGACTCCGCCATAAACTCAAATTTTTCGCGATTTAACGAGAAATGATGTCAGATTTCTAAATTTAGAAAAGTGCTGTATGTATGAAATAAGGTATCTGAAAAATTGAAAATACATTTTGATGGGAAGGAGTAGTACTTTCATATGCCGCAACGAGTTTTGTGGAGAAAGATTAATTCGAGGTGTAATATAATCCCGAATATAGCGAAAAACCGTGTTTTTTGCATTTTTATGTTAGGATATCTCGAAAACCTGATGTGATGGAGCAATTCTGAAGTCGCATTCGGATTCAGCGCACCAAAAACCTTTGGGGAAGTATACTCTGGTCTGAGGCTCTGGAGATTCGTCCAACATTATCGGCCTGTGTTATTTTTTCTCTTAGATGACCACCCTGTAGATTCTTTATTGAAGAATTCAGCTTCTCTTCCTGACAATAGTGACAAAGACATTTCGAATATTATTCTCCTCCGTAGTTTCTTAAATAATTATTTTATTAGAGTGACCACCCTGTATATTTTTCATTAAAAATTAAGTAAGTTTTCTCCTAGTTAGTTAATATTATATCCCACTATCGTTTCTTAATTAACTACACAGACCAACAAAAATACTTTACTTTAAGATCATATAACTACATTTTGCTTACTAATTTACTTTACCTTTTCAGGCCTTTTGACTGCAGTTGAATTGCAAGAGATAGCAGACAACTTAGATTTAGATCAATCAGTTACTGATCAGGATTTGTTTTCTACTGAGAGCGATGGAGAAGGACCTCAATATCGAAAATATTTTTAACAATTTGGAGGCTGATGTTGATGTTTCTGCAGACGACTCAGATGATGAACAACTCTCTCACTATCTTCTAGCATCTGCGAAAGTAGAGTAGTAGCTTTTAGCCGATTCTTGCCAACTTTCCAGATCAAGAGGGTGTGCGAGACGTAAAACTACCGAATTCATACTTCAAAAAGTACATTCCGGACCACTTTCTTGACCACTTTCTATCTACAAACATGCGTGAGGTTAGTACAAAAGGTCGTTGTCTTGATTTTTCAATATACGTACACGTTTGAAGGTGGCAGACGACGAAACAGTTTCTAGGAATCTAGAGAAGTAGGTAGCATCTGGAAGATAGGCCCAATGCTTGACATGGTGTAAGTAGGATGCCGTGCAAATGAACGAACAAAAGAAATTTCAGCAGACGAGCGGATGATACCATTTCACTTGCAAGTCCGAATGCGACAATTGGTACGCTGGAAACCTAATCCAGTTGGATTAAAAAATTTTGTTGTAACTAATGCTACAGGCATTTCATTGGATTTTTATCTCTATGAAGGAAAAGTGTCTTCTGTTGAATCACCTCTTACCAAGACACCTCAAAGAATAGACGTAGGGGGCAGAATGATACTCAGACTAACCGATACGCTTCCAGTATAAGTCTCAGTTTACACTGACAGATATTTTACATCAATTCCCCTGATTGATTCTCTGGTAACTAGAAAAATCACTTTAGCAGGTACAATAATGACCAAAAGAATTCCCAAAAATATTTCTTTTCTGAAAGATTATGCTCTAAAGAAATCAGATAGAGGTTCACATGGTAGACTTGTAAGGGACGATGGTACAGTTGCTTAGACAAAATGGTTCGACTCAAAATCGGTACATTTTGCTTCCTCTTGCTCTGCAGTTGAGTCAGAAGGTACCTGTAGGAGATGATCAAAATTGGCAATAAACGTATTCGTATTAAACAACCTGCAATCGCTGCTACCTATAATGCCAAAATGGGGGGCGTAGACCTTTTAGATAGAGTGATTGGAAAATATCCAATGCGGGCAAGAACTCAGAAGTGGACTGTGCGTGCTATTTATCATTTTTTTGATTTTGCTGTTGCAGCTGGGTGGCTACAATATCGACAAAACTCCATAGCAGCTGGTTATAGAAGAAAGGAAATAATGGACTACCTAGATTTTAAGATATAGCTTGCTAAATCGCTGAATTATTCAGAAAAATACAAAGATAACCAAGCTTCTGACAATTCTGATGAGGAAAACGAACCTCCTAGGAAGCAAAGGAAGATGCAGCCTATTCCAGATGAAAAGTTCAGGGCTCAAGGCAATAATTATTTGAATATTTATACTGTAGCCTTGAAAGGAATTGTTTTACTATCTTTCATCAATAAATAATGTTTCTAGGTTAGTTTATATTTTGTCTGCTTTGAGTCCCAATGTATCATTAATGATAACTTTTTGAGTGATATGATGCACCAAGGTATTCCAAAGGACAATTTTATTTAAGAAAGCTCATATTCATAAGAGAACTCGATAATAAAAATATTCTGTAGACAAACAATATAAGTCTACAAATAAATTAAAGAAAGCCACAAAGAAATAAAATTTGTAAAATTTGGTCCATTGATTGGATTAAAAGCAAGGAATTCAGAAATTCGTATTCGTACTCGATAATTTTTGGTCATGATAACTCCGCTTTTCCGTGGATATATTATACAGGGTGTAACGCAACTTACCCGAAAAATTTTAATCATACATGCACCTTTAAATAAGAAGTCGACTTCTTAAAAAAAATTGATAAAAGTCCAACACTTAATTGTTGTATCTGGACACTCTGGTAGATGGTTTAAAATAAACAGTACATAAAACAACTGACAAAAAATATCAAGTTCATTGTGCTTATCGAACATGTTATCACTGTCATTAGATCTCCAATGTAGATTTTATCGTAAATGTGCTAATTGTTAGCAATTAAGTGATACTATTTTTTATAATAAAAATGGTACATGTGTACAGTAACGAGGAGTGGATGGACATTGTGTTAGCGTACGGAGCTTCTATCTTTATGCCCAGCGATTAGGCATTGCCCTCATCACGAAACATTTACGGCAGTGGTGTTAAGTGGACGTGCAACTGGAAATTTACACCCAAACCGTGGACAAGGTTCGCCCACAACGCGTTCTTAACGTCGAACAAGAAATTTTAGATATTGTGGAAGATAATCCGCTAATAAGCACAAGGCAGCTAGCTCGGTAGATCGCTGTTGTGTCGCATCAAACAGTGCGGCGTATACAAGGTTCAAGCATTATTGCCTACAGACTATCCCTTAAGGACACATTTTTGTGAATGGTCGTTGCAAAAAATTATCAAAATGCCCGATTTACAGCCGATGTTTCGGTCACAGATCAAGCTATTTTTACGGGTGATGGGATAACCAATCTACATAATACACACGTCTGGGCCATTGAGAATCCTCATGTAATAGTTCGGAATCACTTTCAGCATCGGTTCTCTTTTAACGTGTGGGCAGGGATTGTCGATGAACGCCTAATTGGTCCATTAATATTACCAAACCAGATGGATGGTCTGCAATATCTATAGTTTCTCCGTAATAATCTTCCTGGCCTTCCTGAAGATGTGCCCTTGGAGGTCCAAAGTCGGATGTGGTTTTTACATGATGGTGCTCCCCCACATTATCGTTTAGTAGTTCGAGATTATTTAACCCAATTAAATGGGATACGTTGGACCGGACGGGGTACCTTGGCCTCCGCGGTCCCCGGATCTAAATCCTCTTGACTTCTTTTTGTGGGGATATTTAAAAAATAAAGTGTACCGAACCGAAGTAGACAATATCGATGTATTACGAGAACGCATCACAACGGCTGTTCATATTATGCGTCTTCGGGAACAGCAATAAGGGGGAACACCTCAGCTAGTGCGACAAAATTGGATTAGACGGGCCCAGGCGTGCTTGGGCGCCGATGGTCAGAACTTTGAACAGTTGTAGAAATTTTGTAGCTATGTTATTTTAACTTCTCCATTAATTTGTAACTTAACCATTTGTATCTTTTTCTGTGTTGGACTTTTATGATTTTTTTTTAAGAAGTCGACTTTTTATTTAAAGATGCATGTATGGTTAACATTTTTCGGGTAAGTTGCGTTACAGCCTGTATATACAACTTCTTTGTATTAAATTTCAGTTAATTTATGGAAAAATAAGATAATCCGTTAATCGCCCCCTCTCTGTTGGTTACATGCTATACGAATTCTCAATTCTACGTTCCTTGCAGACGGCCCTGTGTACTTTGCGCTTTGGTAGCAGAGGCGGCGGCGTTAGCGGCATTCATCATCGCACAACCGCGACGAGAGCCAGCTAATAACGCGTGCACATACAAGCCATCCCGTGCAAGCCGCAGGCGTTCTTATTTTCTACAATCAAACCAACCCTTCAGTTTTACTTGCACGCACACTTCGCTTATTCCGAACAAGCAGGAACTGGCTAATGATTCGCTGAAGGTTGCAGAAGTAATGCCCCGGAAAACCTCCTTAATCGAATTAATTTTCTGCTCTGTCTCATTTAATAACCAATTCCGAATAAAGAGTGGTTTGTTTAATAGGTCTAATCGCACCATATTACTGCAAAATCTGGGAACAGTGGACCACGGCAATCTGTTTATTGTCGTCATCAATCATGGGCGTATTACGTCAGCCATAAAAAGAAAAATGGTTAGAATGTTCCCAAAGTAAATGATAAAGTGAGTATCTGCAACGTCTGGAGAATTCGCCCACGAAATCGGTGTTGGTACCTAATAATTGACTTGAGCTTATTAAAATTTCAATAAGCGGATTCCTAATTAAGGACAAATAAGACGAAAAAGTGAGACCTCAGCAAAATTTAAGATGTTCACTGTAGGGGATATCGGTAATAAATATTTCGATTGTTTGCAATAAGTAAAATTATTAACCCCCGACACAAAAAGGGTATGTTATAAGTTTGACGTGCATATTTGTATGTCTGTGTGTCTGCCTGTAGCTTCGTATTCCTTCAATGAATGATGCGATTTTGATGTGGTTTGCTATATTTGAAGGAGTATTTTATCAAGTAGGTTTTTATTACTGTTTCATTTGGATAGATTAATAATTATAACCAGTAGAAATTAAATCAGGTCATATAAAAAGATATAAATAATATCCATAAAGATAATGTGTATCCAACCAAAAGTGTATTATTTATTTTTGATCCAAACTCAATTATTGTAAAATAGTACAGTAAACGAATAAGTAAAAATGGTAAAATTCCCGGCTCGAAAACGATGAACGAAATTTCCTTATTTTTTTGCAATATGCTTTTAGTTCAATAACGAGGTATTTTATAGTTATAAGAAACGAGGTAGTAGAGTTTTTTTTATCTTGTATATAATAATAATAATAATAATAATAAATGGTCTTTATTTTCCCACTAAGTACATAAATTAAATAAAGAAAATACAAATCAATTGAGGGGGAAAAACGCCGAAGATCAGATGGCTATGCATAGGCATGCCCCTGTTTTTAATCTTAAGCGTTAGTAAGTAAGATAGCAATTGAAACTTATTTTGTAATAGCAAATAAATTGCCACACAAGTCTTTAGGTGCAATGGGTAGGCATATACGATTACCTTAGCTCGGATGTTGTATTTATGGTTGATGATTTAAGAGAGATTTCTTATAATAATATTTAAATGCGGATATTGGCTTATTTTTTATAGCAGATGGTATGGAATTATAGATTTTAGTTATTTGGTAAGAAAAGGAGCGTTTGAACAATTCAGTACGATGAAGGGGATGAGTGAGAGTACCTTTAAAACGGATATTTATCTTATGTATATCCGTTTTATAAGAGATCTTCTTGTTTAAATATTTGGGAATTTTGTTGGTTATAATTTTATGAAATATACACGCGGAATGGAGCAGGCGTCGTCCAGACATGTTAAACCATCCTATCTCGGGCAGTTTATGTGAAATATTCTGTCTACGCCGTATACCAAAAATTAGTCTTAAACAAGAATTCTGTATGACTTGAATTCTACGGTTATCTTCCGCATCTATACATGGACCATATACTGAGTCGGCAAAATTAAATCTAGATAATACTAATGATTCACATAAAATTGTTTTTACTTTTTGATTGAGATAATGTCTATTACTGTAAATCATTTTAAGGTTCATGTAGGCTAATCGGATATAATTATTTATATGAGGCTTAAATTTAAGTGAACTATCAAAGATTAACCCTAAATTCTTTGCCTTTTCAGTGGGGCTTATGTTGTGTCCTTCCATGTTTATTTGACTTCTATCCGCTAACTGGGACCTAGCACTTGGTTGTCCGAATACAAGAACCGATGTTTTGTTGGCATTAATATTTAGTGAGTCAGATTTAGATTTTTCCAGTAACGAACGGACGTCATGGTTAATTTTATTCATTGCATGTTGTAGAGAGTATGTAAAATCCAAGTTTTGGACCTTCAAACCCTTGGCAAATTTTTGTGTGGACGAAAAAACCACGAATTTTTGGCACTTTTTTCAGTTTGTGGCCTATAACTTAAAAACAATGCATCCAATCGAAAAGTCATCTATTATCAAAATTTAAGAGCATTAAATTTCGCCCTTGATGAAATGTCAACTTGAAAGCGAAATTTAATGCTCTTTAATTTTGATAATAAATTACTTTTCGATTGGATGCATTGTTTTTAAGTTATATGTCACAAACTGAAAAAACTGCCAAAAATTCGTGGTTTTTTCGTCCACACAAAAATTTGCCAAGGGTTTGGAGGTCTAAAACTTGGATTCTACATACTCTCTACAATACATACAAGATAAAAAAAATCTACTACCTCGTTTAAAGTAACTATCACCCCCTTTCGATGACGCCGTTCCTCAACTATTTCTAAAATACGTACATCAGAATCTATTTTGTCGCTTTACCTGCTTTTTAGTTTTAAGGAAAATCACCTCTAAAAACTGAAAAATTAATATTTATATTAATTTTACTAATAAATTACCGAAGATTCATATAATTCATTAATATACTTATATTTTTTAGGTCGCTGAATATGACTGTCAGGTCAAAACTTATGAGACGAAAATATTGTACTGAACAATTAATGTCTTCTAATTTTAAGAATAAAATCACAAAAATCGATGTACCTATGTTTTTGAAGTCGCTGAATATGATTATGAGGTCAAAACATAGGAAAGACGAAAATATTTTGAAACCACCCTTGAATACTAAAAAATGAATAATTCTTCTAATTTTACAAATAAATTCACGAAAATCCATATACTTATTTTTTTTAGGTCGCTGAATATGATTATGAGGTCTAAATGAATTAAAAAAAATGGTGAATTAAAAATGGCCACAAAAGTGTATAGTAATAAGTCTAATTTCATTAAAAATACAGATTGTTATAAATAAATCAAATTAATACAATTAAGTAAACTAATTAAATAAAATTTTTAATTTGCACTTTAAACATGCTATAGTGCAATGCAACCCGCTTTTTCTGCATATTTTTCTAAAAATAGACGGTTTTGCTCGTTTCTCTACCTACTATAGACATCTAAAATGCGCGTAAAAACTGAAAAGTTTCAACATTATGCCGAGCTGTCATATCTATGGAACAGTTTGTCCTAGGAAAAAAAGATATGCTTCTTTTCATTCTTATATCATGTGTTTATCAATCTTATAGTTTTTGAGATATTTAAATTTTAAATACATAATTTTCTTGCGTATGCGCTCAAGTGCCATCTTTAAACCTTTATATCTCTGGAACAGTTTGTCGTAGGAAAATAAAAATAGAACCAAACTATTCGTTTTTTATAAGCTTCATTTTTGTACTTTTACAATTTTTTATAAAAAAATATTTTCCGAGCAATTTCGAAAAACCCGATTTTATTCAAAAAATTATGAAAATTTTCATTATTGAAAATGGGTACAGAATGAAAAATTTAAAAAAATTGGAACATGTTGGTAATAATGTGCATTAACAATATCTAGAAGGATTTTTAAAAAGAAATGGGGCCTAAATTTTTAAATGCCCAACTTTTTTGTTTGTAACTTTCTTAGTTTTCATTATAAGAGGTCGTAATACGTCTCAATCGAAAGAAAATTTTAATACCTTTAATGTTTACAAGAATAAAAATTTGTCTCCTAGTTGTACATTTTGAGTAATTTTAGATTTTAACATCGTATATTTTTTCTGAACGTTTCGGCACTATTTTGAAAATACCATATTTTCAAAACTAAACATCGAGGAAAAAAGAAAAAACCATTCGATTTGTTTTCGTAAATGCTTTAATTTTGTACTCTTGCACTTTTTTTATTAAAGTCCACATTTTTTGAGTAATTTAAAAAAAATCTAGGAATACTTATTTTAGGGGGTGAAAACTGCAATTTTTAGTTCGCAATAAGTCCTATTCTGTAAAAGAAAAGTTATAATTTAACAGGGCGTTATAGTTATTAAGGTACCAAGGGTGTTATAAGGATAATAACGCACCGAGGTAGGCAGTGTACAATCCCGAGGGCCTCTGGCCCGAGGGAATGTACGTCGACCGAGGGCGTCATTATCCTATAACACCCGTGGTGCCTTCAACGTTTAATGTCCTGCAAGTCTGTTATTTAATTCGAATTTTTTTTTTTTTTTTGACATTTACGATTGATTAATTTGACATCTATTATGTTCAGAACGATTTGATTTAAAACAGAGTAAATATCAAAACTTTGACAGATCGTTGGATCGCTTAATTGTCATTTTGTGGTTGGTTTTTTTTTTGTTGTCTTGTGTTTTATGATGTAAAATGTCTCAATTACGAGTCAAAAAATTGCGGGGCCCAAGGATGACAAAAGTACAAAAAGAAAATATGATCAACTATAGAGAAAAGAAACAAGTTTTTGTCAAATAAAGATAAACTAACATTTATTATTTATATATTTTTTTGTGAAAGATGTCCATTTCGCAAAATAAGTTTATGTTCTCATAATAGTAGTATCTTTGTCTACTAGTGAAATATTTATTAGTATAGAAATAGGACATAAGTATCTATTGGTCTTAACTTTGTAATTCATTTTCTATTCTCATGTCAGAATTAAATTTTAAGGGATACTGTTCACCCACCGCTAAAAATAGTGTTTTAACTGGTGAATTTAATGGAACAGGTTAAAGATTTAACCAAAAAAACGTGTTATAGAATACCAAACCTCAATCAGCGCGGTTAAAATTTTAACAACCCATTAAAGTTTAACTTTATCTGTTGCAGAATACCAAACCACAATATCTCTAAAAATATGAATTTTAGCCAAAGGTGTATGAGAACCTTTCTTTTTTATAATTCGATTGTCTGTTAGATTATGTGTGTTTTTTGCGACAACCCCCAAGAAGAGGTGAGAACCACCCCTAACCAAAAAGCAGGAAAAATGACAATATAAATTCTTATGTACATACTTTATGAAGCATGTTGAAAAAAAAAATTTGGAAATTCATTACATCATTTTCGGGCTGGGATTTAAAACCTTCACTTACTGTACTAAAAGACCTTATGAATAATTGTGATTTATTAGCTGTTACGAAATTTGCTAAATAAATTTAATTGTAGAAACTTCGACTGAGAAGAGAAATAATTATTTCAAAACTATTAGGTAAAACTCTTCAATTGATATTATTCTTCATGATACTTATTATGTAGTTGCTCACTTTCATTATGTTCTTTCTATAGGAGCAGTATTTGCTATTAAGTCCAAAATACTAATTTTAACACGGCTCTTGACGGAATCATCAGGAATTTTAATTAATAAATAATTTTAATGCAAATATTTATTTTTTGATTTGACAAGATATAAATTCTGTAAATATTTTTTTAAATATTTATTTACTTTCCTTGCTTAGCTTATTATATCGCGAAAAAGTTACAGGTCTTTCAATTCCGTTTGTCCGTCCGTTCATTTGTCGGTCTGGTGTTTGTTTGCCTGTTGTCACTATGTTCAAAAATAATATTTGCTATGTAGATGAGGCTTTTACCAATGAAGAAATGGAATATACTTCTAATAAAAGAAACACGATGGACATTCTACAAAAAAATAATTAATGAAAAAATCGGGTATCACACAGAGCGATAGGAATAGTACACATAGAGGATAGAACTACTTATGCATTTTTACTACACCTACACCTACCTCCGATTCAGAAAGCGGTCGTAGAAAAAATAGTTTGATCTTAATTCATATAAACTTAAAGTCAAAAATATGTTATCGGACGGTGCATTTTATAAATAATGAATGAAAAAATTGGAATCACACAGAGCGATAGGAATAGTACACACAGAGGGTAGAATCACTTATGCATTTTCACTACACCTACACCTACCTCCGATTCAGAAAGCGGTCGTAGAAAAAATAGTTTGATCTTAATTCATATAGACTTAAAGTCAAAAATATGTTATCGTACGGTGCATTTTATAGCGTTGATGCCTTCACGAATATATAAATTTATGTTTCCTAGTGTTAATCTTCATATTTTTTGTACTTGTACTTTTATGTTCTACATATGTAGACTATTTACAATGCGTGTGGGTATATTTATACAAAAAATGTTAACTTTTACCTGTTTATTCTATTTTTTTCTCAACGTATTATTGGTTACTATTCCACTTACGTTATTGACGTATTATATACAAATTTTTGGCCAATTGACTTATCCTATATCATGTATAATGATCTAAAGGATTAATAAATTATTATTATTATTATTATTATTGTTATTATTAGCGTCTCGAATCAAAAGTATATTTTCCGCTCTCGCATAGTTATTGATCTCGACTATAGGATTGAACGGAAAAATACTACTTTCTGCTGTATAGTTACAAAAATAACTACCATAATATACCATTTCATGTCTGGCGTTTAAAATTAATAACACATAAATTTCATTAATTTTAAGTATCTAGGATATTTTATGGCTCTTTTCTCCGAAAAAAAATGGTTATTCATCAGTCGGCTTTACAACTGAATCAGTGTATGAAATAAAATTTCTGCTTTGCCCGTTTTAGTAATTCCATTAAAAAATGAAGAATTCTAAATTAAATTCTGATAATCTGATACCGCGTTTTTTAATTTCGGGATATCTTTAACAGACACAAAAATTTAATATTGGTGCGTTATGGATGGCTAAACATATTTTTTAACAACTTGAGTGATTTTTAATATTGCTTTTAACGTATCTCTCCCAACATAAAAATGTTATTTGAATGAGTAAGCAACGCAAGAATAATGGTAAAAGCCTTTTGGAGTTACTGACGTGTGAATTTTATTTAAAATTAACCATAATATTTCAGATAAGTGTTTAAAATTTTACATAAATCAAAGTAGAGCATTTATTTTGCGAAATACAGAGAATATGTATGTTACCGTGAACATATTTTTTTGTTTCTATATCACTTTTTTAACTATCAATTAGTATATTTAATTTTTCAAATAAGCAGATATTTATCGTTACTGGTCGGTATATTTTACATTATTGTCTTGGAAAATGATTAAGAAAAGTCGATTTAAAATTTTTAGAATGAATAAAAATATCGATTATACTTGTGGGCTCTTTCCCAAAGCAGAAGGCAGCGAAATAAATAAAATATTACAAGAAATTCGTCAGGTTCAATTTAAATTGAAATTTACTCATTGTTAACTATTATTGAAGATGAAAACACCTACATATCTGATCTCTATTCGTATACTATATGAATAAAATTCTATTTGATAATAGTTGACAAGATCAATTACGACAAATGCAAAACTGACCAAGGTTAGACAGGTGTATGTTCTGTCACCATCCTCTTTAATATTCATAATGAATACATAGTGTGAAGTGTGCTGGAGGACTGGCAGAGTGGAGTTGTTATAGTCGGAAGCAAGTTTTTCTTTATCGATGAAAAGGGATAAGCTACTCCCAATTTGGAGATTTTCCCTAACCTCTTCTCTATTAGAGTAGATATTTTTTACAATTTATGACTCGCTTCCTTGGCCGTGTCTGCCACGTGTGATGCCTCTGTTTAACGATGATTTGTACTAGGGCGCCAGGTCCTGTGCCTAATGAAAAAACCGACTTGTCAGAGGTTCAGTGCAATAAAAGTTACGTTTTTGAAACAAGATCGCAGTTAACAATAATTTCAAGTAACAGCTCCACCTACTAGTGAGGTCATTCGAAGTAAAGGACCACGCACAGAGCATATAGAAAAGTGATCCCGCTTAAATTGACTTAATATGCTGTATATTTTTTTTCTGATCAAAAGCAGTTCAAGAAATTTGCAAGAGGTCGATTTGAAAAATTTCCGAATTCATGATTTTCTTTCATACATTTTATATTGTGTTACTTTCTAATAACCTTTTATAATATTTTGCACTAAATAGGTTTGTTGTTTTAATAAAAATAACGTATAACAAAAATAAAGTTTGAAAAATGATGGCGAAGAGGCGCCAGAAATTCTAATAAATGAAAAAAATATTCGGGCAAATTGACTAAAATCTTTTTTACATATGGGAGAGCTTTAGAAGTGAACCCTGGCCATTGTCGTCAGTTGTTAAGAACTTAAGAGCTGAAGACTTCTTGCAGCAGCGTCCAGTTATCTTCGTTATTGCCGAAGAACTTAATAAGTGGCGTCGCCACAATAATTCCGACATTGATGAGACGATAGGTGTGTCATTTTCACTACCTAACCTGCAATTAAGATTTAGTTGTATTTTTTGACACTTTGAATGATTTTGAGGTTAAAGCTACCAATGAAAGGCAAATAACACGCACTGATTTAACACATAGTTGTGACCCCATTAATCCTTTTTTTGGTAGAATATATTTGACTTGAATATATTTTTCCTCATAAATGTATCAGAAATGACATATACCGTAAGTTTTTTCATTTTACGACCCTATTGTCTGTTAGCTTATATCTCTGTAAAAGATGAAGCGATTTAGTTGCGGTTTCACCATATGATTTGGTATTTCTGGTTAATAGCTATTTAAACTTTTGTACTTCGACCGCCATCGTGGATACTCCACATTGAAATAACAAAAAAAAATCATAATGAAATTAAAAATGTAAGTATTTGTATTTTAACACTTCAAATGCAAATACGAAATTTTTCCTTATTTAGAGATTCTTTTAAATTTTTAATTTTAGAATATAAAATTATCATTCAAGATGATTAGAACCTTACATTGTAGCTATAATCATATAGTGGTTAAGGTATCTTAAATAGTTGGTAGGACCTTAAATAGAAAATGCATCTAAAACTGTTATTAGAAACTTTAAGGATGAGCCTGTTTTACTTCTAGGGAAGAATCATTAGAATCTTGAAACTTCTTTGTGCCCTTAAAAGTCAACCCTCATTGGTTGAGACGTTATATTGTTTTCTAATTCTTACTTTAGACTCATGAAAATGACGGGATGCTGCCACAGAATCAGGAAGGATACCTAGGCGAGATATAATATTACAATAGTATATTATGCAACGATCATTTAATGAAAGCTATTAAGACACGAGCATGAGAATTAATAAATGCAAGTGTCTTAATTGCCATTAAATGTGAGTTGCATACACTATTTTTTCTACGACCAGTCATCATTATGACTTCCGCATTATGACTCCCGCACCATTGTGCGGGAGCTACGTGGCATTTTCGGAAACTCATCTTGCAAGTATTTTCTATGCGTTGAATAATTATATCGAACTTAAATTACGACAAAATATACTTCTGGCATATGTCAGCCCGTCGAGTTGGCCATGATTCATGATATAAAAATAAGAGAAATTATGTCATCGTTACAAGGCTCATTTTTTTTGTGTGTACATTTTATGTTAAAAATTAATAAAATGAGATCGCCAGAAAGAGTGGGTCGTCAGAAGGCGCAGCCAGAAAGGTCAAAGTTGTAAAAAATGGAGTTATACCACGTGATTGTTACAAGCATATTTATTTAAATGTTTTGAATACAGAAAAAAAAATCCCAGAAAGAAACTCCTGTCAGTAAGGCTAGCCAGAAAGGAAATATTTAGAATTTTTTAAGAAAATTTGATTTTTTTGCAGTTTTCTTTCTGACTAGCCTTACTGACAGGAGTTTCTTTCTAGGATTTTTTTCTGCAATCAAAACATTTAAATACATATGCTCAGCCTAAAAAAAGTAACGATCAGGTAATATAACTCCGTTTTTTTACAACTTTTATTTTTTCTACGACAGTCCTCAATTTCCATATTAAAGCAAATTCATTTCAAAATTAACTTAAGCGTCAAAACACAAATTTATAAATTGACGTTTCTAAAGCAAAGATTGTGAGACAACTTCAATGTTGTAGTTTGATATTTAAACAATATTAAATTTAATAAATTCTTCATCAATAAAACCGGGTAATGTTCATTGGCAATATTATGCTAAGAACCGCGTCATTTTAAAAATTTTGAATGACAAGGAACTGATTTCAAAATTTCTTGCAGAAAAAACTTCACATTTTTAGGCCAGTCGGATAGATGGGAAAAGGATCATTTTACAAAATGTCGTTTACCCGCAATTTTTTTTTCTTAAAGTATAGTTTGGGATGTCCACAGACATGCCAACTATCCGCACGCATGACAGGTGGGGCAACACACTTTAAAATTAAAAAATCGTCAATTTTTTGCCATTTTTACAGAAACAAATAAAAAACAGTTGAAAGCTTAATTAATAATCTATTATTCTACCTATTAGCATCCTTGACGTAGGTGTCACAGTTCCTGAGATATTTAACTCTCACTCTAAATAATTATCTTATGAACTCTTGGATGCCAAATGTAAACTTAAATATCCCCGAAATTATTAATCAATAAATAAAAAATATAATTAATTCCCAGTTTGTACCTTCTGTAATTGGTCTGTAACAATTGTTCGATAAAGTAATACTTTTCGAGATACTTGACGAAAGCCGTTTGGAAATACCTTTTTTTTTAAGCTAAAATCGCAATTTTGAAGTCGTTATAACTTAGAAACTACCAATTAAAATTTGATTCTCCTTCAGCTCCAATCATTATATATTTTTTTAAGTACCACCCCCTGAGGGGGTGGTACTTAAAATCCAAATCCAACCCCTATAAATTAGCATGCCCCCGCACAATATAGAAACTTTTCTGTGAAGCATTTACTATTATACTGCCAAAAATGAACGAAATCCGTTCAATATGACATTATTCCGAAGTTTTGCATATTTTTTACCTCTAGGTACTGTACTATTTTTACAAATAGACTATTTATTTTATGCATAGTACAGTGTACATGCGTTTGATGTATAACTTAATAGAATAGAATAGAATAGAATAGAATAGAATAGAATAAGTTTATGTTCTACTACCTACAATGTAAAAAAATTTAACATGATAAATGAACCAAACCTCACATTAAGTGCTATTTAGAGCAATAAATATATATTGTATATATTTATTTTTTTGTGCCCAATGAACGCTCAAGTGCTCTAAATAGCACTTAATGTGGGCTTATTTCATTTATCATAATGTTTCAATTTTTCAATTGTAGTAGAACAATTTGTTAAATAAACTTATTTTATTCTACTCTATTCTATTAAGTTTTACATGAAACGCATGTATACTGTAGTATCAATAAAATAAATAGACATTTTTTGAAAATATGTATTTGTTTATTTATTTTGCCATCATTTTAATACCTCAATACCTGAAAAGTTATGTTTTTTTCTGTTTAACCTGTAAATTACAATAGGTCTGTAAATATACTTTATTTCAACTGTAAATTGGACATTTAAACATAATTTACATTATGCCAATGATATATTTTGTATTAATATTTATTATATTCACTTTAAGAAAAATCAAAAGATAAAAAAGTAGCATTGTTATTTCGTCTGTAGCTCTGAAACGAAGAATTTTCTGGGAAAATGCCAAGAATAGTATAATGTTCAAAATCAATTTTCTCAGCTTTTCTATCTCTTGATATATTTTCGAACAATGCTTCATTTACGAGTTATATTGCAAATAAAGCGAAAAATGGCAAAAAATTGATGATTTTTGAATTTTAAAGTGTGTTGCCCCACCTGTCACGCATGCGGATAGTTGGCATATGTTTGTGGACATCCCAAACTATACTTTAAGAAAAAACCGCTGCCCAAGGAATCACTACTTCCACATCCAGATTCTCTACCGAGTCACTCACAACGAAAAAACTTTGTATGTGAAAATAATTGTTTATGGAACTTTAATAATATAATATTTGAAATCCTCTACCCCAAAAACCCATAAAACGATACCCCACATCGGTAGTGGGGTGGGGGTGGTGATAGAGGTAGTGGGGGGTGGATGAAGTGAAAAAATATTTTGAGGTTTCTGATTCCTGTACATGCACTAAATCATATTTTTTTTTCATCCCCTTTAATAAGGAGGTGGGGGTGGTAATGGAGGTGGCTAATGCCAAAAATTTTTTTGAGACCTCAGCTTCTCTTGTATATACTAAATACCAATTTCATGGACTCCTACCTGCTTGATTTACCCATTTACCCCAAATTTACCCCAATTTACCCCCCAACCCTTCGACGGAACAAGATGAAAATATAATCTAGTTCTAGATCTCGTTAAAGTACATATGTGTACCTAATTTCAAGTCAATATCTGAAACGGTTTCAGAGTAAACGTGCGCACAAGAAAAAGTTACAGACAGACAGACCGACAGACCGACAGACCGACAGACCGACAGACCGACAGACAGACCGACAGACAGACAGAAATTTTTTTTTTCGCTCAAACTTAAAATCTCGACGTTTCATGACATTTTAAGCCTATTTTTTTTTTTGTCGTTACTATACTTCCACTGGACGTGGAAGTAAAAAATGCGGGTAAACGCACAGAAAAAACTATTACGACTGGTCTATTTGATGAAAACTGTTTTACAAAGAAATACAAATAATGGTTTTAAAATTTTTATAGAATTTTACCATGATCGAAAAACTTTCACAAATACCATTGTAGCATCTTCTAGATAATTTTAGTATTTTGGACTGTTACATTCGTTGGTAAATAGTTGTGGACTGTATTATGAAAACTCCCATTCCAAGAGCGTAGAAATCCTCCAAACGTTCGATGCATTTTATTTAAAATCTGCCAGTCTCCATCTCTTATTGGGCTGTTACGATGCAAAACATGTTTATATGTATAACAAGGTGGGTCTTAAAGGTCTGATTGCGCACAGTTTGGTTACACAGAATATATTGTTTTGAGACTACCTGATGTACATTTTGAAGTAGCATTGCTGTCACATAATGCTTTCTATCAGGATAGATAGTTAGGGCGACAGGGTGAGTATCTCGCGGGAGCTGAAATTTTGAGGAAGCATTAAGCGGGATGTAGTCGGGGAGCGAGATACTCGACATATGCAAAGTAAAAGTGGCCTATGCAACTCGCGAATATACAAAAGCTGAAGTCATATTCTTGTATAAAATGACCTACTGAATTCGATTATGGAGGTTGCTCTCGATTAGGAACTGTGAAATCGGAAAAAATCTCACTTTTCCACTTTCTTATAGAATTTCTGTTTTACATTTCTGATCACATAACTTTGTTTCTAACCGTTGACTCGGCCTAAAAATTTAGACGCATATACTCTGAAATATGATGAATCGATTGCCATACATGAAATTGTACCTGAGATAAAATATCTGGTACAAAAATAATATTTTCATTTGATTCATTAATAATAATAATAATGATAAATCGTCTTTATTTATATTTATGTCTTGGCGGAGTTCAAACTAGCTACTCTGCCACTCAACCAAGACAATTCATGCAATAAATAATTAACATTTAACAGCACTATACCGGGTGTAGACTCCAGTGGGATAGGTCGGAGTGATCGGCTGTGCGTCTGAAACCCTCCCACTTAAAAACGTTAAAAAGCCCGGTGAAACTGTGTTAAATTTGACAAAGCTGAGGTGAATTGTAGCTTAAGAAATCCGGACTAAATTGATGTGTTATAACAAAAGAACAAAGTTGAAATATCATTAATATCTTGAAATAACTAATACAGAGTTAATTAGTGGCAATCAGTGTGGTGCATAAAGAAATGAGCTTAAAGAAACGAATATATAAACACGACCCAAACCCAGGCATAATGTAAGAGATAAGTACATCTGAGTTTATTTGTGTCTTAATGACTACAAGTGTCTGCCCCATAAAACCATTGAAATGTTTAGGTCCAGACCCTTGAAGAATCGACAATCTCTTGTCAAATTTATGAGAGAAGTACAAATATGGCCAAATAAATTGTTTTCAATCATTATAAAAATATTCAAATGATTTAATTTAAATAGTATCCGAAATAATCAATAACGTATCGTAAAATATGGTCATATATTTCTTTCTCTCAAATAATTCATTTTTTCATAATTATAAAAAATACCCAATCGAATTTAATATAAATTAAACCCGCAATAATCAAATGCACTACTTTTAAAGTAGGGACAGAACAATTTCTTACGTAAATTTTCTAGTGAGGTTTTTTATAATTATTAAAAGTACTCAAACGAATTTAATTTGGATTAAACTCGAAATAATCAATGAGACATTGTTGATATACGGCGTCAAAATTGAATTCTCAGATTCTCACAGCACTTCAACGGAGGCATGCGTGGTGCAGGCTTCTTTCAGAAAAACGGTATTTTCTAAGAAAACATACACATACGCCGATGATCTCCTAATCACCGCAGGACCAGGTGCGTAACTAGTGGGGCAAGGGGGGCAACTACCCCCCCAGGCCCGACGTGGTTTAGGAAGTTTGGGATAGTGACAATTATTTCATATCTGTTTTTGCATACCAAATATTAGTTTAACTTCATTTTTAAACATATGCCAAAAAAAGTGAGGTTTTAAGTTCCACTGGGCTGTGTTATGTGTTTATTTGGTTTCCCCCTGGTTGCACTCCCCCTAGACGCGGCGCAGTTGAGAATTTTTAGGACAGTGACAATCATTTCATATCTGTTTTTACATACCAAATATTAGTTTAAATTCGTTTTTACGCATATGCCAAAAAGAAAAGTGTGCTGTGTTATGTGTTTATTTGCCCCCCCCCCCCTGGTTTAATACGACATATGAATAAATTCCATATTAATATTACTAATAAATGGTACCTCGGTACCAATATGGTTCCATTTGAAAACATTGAGTTTTGCCACAAAAACCGTTTTGATGAACTTTATTTGCTCATAAATCGCGTAATTTAGTATTTTTGATGAGATTTCGATTTTTCTAGCATTACTAGAATAAATCAGAACCATCATGGCACACTCGAATGGAAAATAAAAAATTAGATCATAAAAAATATTGACGTTTGAAATGTCACTTATTTGGTATCGTTAGATTCAGAAAATTATTACTTTTTCAACTCCGGCGAAACCGGAAGTAAAAAAAAAACCACTTGTATGTCAAAAAGTGCCACTTATTATGTATATAGGATATCCCGAATTTTAATCAATTATCTTCAAAACTAAAGGAGAAAAGGGAGGTGTTCTATGATCTTGTTACACCCGTATAAGAAATACAGAGAAGAGAAAAAATACAAGTGTTCTTAGAATATCAAAAATATTGGATCATTGTTTTCCAAGATACAACATGTCTATGTTACTTTTAAAATAAAGCAAAGATAGTGATTTCAATTCCTTTGGTATAGAATTGTAAGTGGCTGCAGCTTGATAAGACTGAGATCGTTAGATTATGGTAGACGTATGTTGCGAAGTGGTAAGGTGATTTGTCTACAGGATGTAATTAGTTCCATGTCATTAAAAAAAAACTGGTGGTGGGAAACAACTAGACAAACAAAAAAAAGCTTTATATAATATGGGGTCTAAAGCCCATAGTTCTGGAGAAAAAGAAATAAACAAAACGTTCGACAATTTTTAGCAATATTGTTTGAGAACTGCTGAAATGTTGAAGTAGGATTTATTATCATCGCATATGTCGGCGCCTTTGATCATCAAACACGCTAATGCGGTCCCATCAAAATGCCGAGCTTCTTTGTTTGAGACCGCGTGGCGGTGATAAAACAAGTCCGTAATTATTACACTTTTTTATGACTTCTAAAAGTAAATGAGAAACTCATATCATTCGGAATTATATGTCCATTGACCCAGAAAGGCAGCGATTCCCAACATTCAAATTTTTGACCTAGGTCAGTTTTTCAAAGTGCCACTAGAGAAAAAAGTCATATAGATTTTTTGTTTGTCTAGTCGGTCCCATTTTTTAAATTGTAACAATATTTAAAATAATATTTCCTAAAAAACAAACAGGAGTGAACTAAACACTGCATACTCAATATAGAATGTCATAAAATGTAAACTATCTGTTGACCGATATGATTAGGGATTGCACCCCAGAGCAATGTTCATGTTACAAAGCCTTTTTCTCACTTCCTATGTATTTTGTAAAAAGACACTCTCCAAAGGAAAAAATAATCCTCATTTTATTAGCTGCAATTTAGTCGCTTACTGTACGCAATTATCTTGAAAAATAAAAATCCACTCGATCCACACTTTTTCGCTGTAAATCACACAACAATCACAACTCTTAATATTTATTTATTTTTCAGTCATATGATAACAAATATAATTTCTCTACTACTGTGCGTAACGTACATACTTTGCGCATCCTGCAAAATGCGTAAAGTTAAATTTTATCCTTAAGGCGTAAAGTGAAAAAGTTAGTTAATGGAAATTAGCATTTGTTCTGGACAAAATTAGTAAAAATCTGAATTTTTGCACAAACGATCTTTGAGGTGTCCCAAACCCAAATCGACAAAAATCCCAACATGGCTACCCAAGACATTGATGGTCGAAGTTTTTTGCAAATATCTTGCGTCCTATGCGTCGAATGCCCATGAGGTCAATGTGAACGTTGTAGAAAATTAAATTATTTACAAGTTGTCTTTTGTTATTTTTTCCCAAACTCCCCCGTTTCGAGATATTCAAGGCCAAATGTTCAAAAACAAGGTTTCGCGCGAATATCTTGCGCCAAAAACATCGGACAGCAATAAAGTTAACATAAAAGTTGTAGGATAATTAAATTATCTACAAGATTAGTATTTTGCATTTTTTCCCAAAACTTCGCCCTTTTCGAGATATTTAAGGTCGAAATTTTAAAAAACGGTTTTCCGCAAATATTTCGCTCCGTATGCATTGGATCGAGACGAAGTCTACATACAAGCAGTAGAGAACTTGAATATCTGCAAGATTGGTAAATTTACAGTTTCTAAAAAATATATTTTAAATTGCATTCGTTTCCACACCACCCACGAAGTAGAATACGTGGCGCGCCTTTCTTTTTTACATGGTTTCCCCTGTGTATGTAGGCCTAATCCATGAAAGTTGCGTCGATTATTACAGAAGGTACTCTATACACATTGATCCTACTCTATATACAATAATCCTACTTTTATTACATTAAATCCGACTCTGACCCATACTCAACTTCATTGATAGTCCATTCTCATATTGACATTCCCTTGGATGCTCTGCCAATTTTAAAAACCTCCAGAGCACGAAAGTACTGCCGTAATATAACAATTTTCTCGAGGTTGGCATTCTGGAAAATTGTTAAAAAAAATATGGCGGATCAAAGATGGCGGCGCACGATTTTTTTGAATAAATTCTATCTCCGTTATTTCTTATCGGATTTTAAAAAACAAAAAAAGCAAGTACTCATTTTAAGCACACCTTTTATAAAAAAAATAGTGCTGTCATATAAGGTCATGATATTTTGTAGATTTCTTAGATAAATGAAAATATCGGAATTAATTTATTAAGTTATTTACTTTTAGCGGAAAATCCATTATAGTACATGAAAAACTCTTCAAACATAAGTTGTGAAGGATTTAATGCTAATTTTAAATATGTCCACACTTTTGCTTTTGCTTTAAATAATAATAGTTTTAAACGTCAAAAACCTTGCGCGTGTCACTTTGCGATCGAAAGAACCTACCACAGTCCAGTTCAGTAGCTGTTATGGACACTAGCAATTTAAAAACAGAAGTTCTCAACGAATCATTTCTTAAAAAAAAGTATGAGAAAAAAATAAACATTATTTATTAGATATTAAATACAGATAAAAACAATACTTTATGAATATAAAATTTTCAGCAATGTCGTATATGAAAGTTCTTGCAGCTATCAGCCAGACCGAAATTTTTTACTAGTCTTCTGAAAGAATTATTGTATTCTTACTTAAGCTATTTTGTTTTTACCTAAAATATATTGATCTTACCCGATTCACCCTCAGATATATCAAGTTCCGTATCGTCGTCATCATTTATGTCAGATATGGGCATTGGTTCAATATTGGAACATTCAAATTCTGTACATGCACAAGCTTCGGTACGACATAAAAAATTTTTTGCAACTGCAACTTTTGCAGCCACATTTTATTAAAAACAATAGGCTTTCAGGAGCAGGTGGCTTTATAATTGGAACTGCCGCATGTAAACTTCCTTCCATTTTTGTCCATCCACATAGGTCTGAATTGGCAAGTTTCTGAATATTGGTATGACTTAACTTCCATACTCTCGCTATACAATTGGCCCTATATAAGAAACCCAACATTACTAAATAGCGCTGTATTCGATTAAATTAATATATTTACCTAAGATTATGCTGTTCAAGAGCATTAAGCGTAGGTGGCAAATTCTCTCCTTGCTGTCCTTTTATAGAATATAATTTCCATCGTAATTCCTTGACAGAAGTAATCGTTGTAGATTTGTAAAGCATACAAACGAATCTTTCAAAGTCCCCATTCATTTGATCACTTGGTGTTTCCTCTTTATGCATCGTTTTAAAATACTGTCATCTTCATTTAAGCCTAAATATATCCTAAAACACATTTCTTTGCTTTTCCTGAAAAATTTTCCAGTTATAGCGGTTCCAGTAAATGCATGGAATCCAAGGATAGCTTCTGTAATACCCGGACCTAAAGTAGCGGTGATATGTTTCAGTCAAATCGTTCT
Organism: Rutpela maculata; assembly: GCA_936432065.2. NCBI lineage: Eukaryota > Metazoa > Arthropoda > Insecta > Coleoptera > Cerambycidae > Rutpela > Rutpela maculata. Next base: position 34,281,487 of record OW386285.2, on the reverse strand, counting down.
TCTTGTTTTTCCACGTCCTGTTAATATATTTGTTTCTTGAGGCAACACTTTATAATAATTTAATAAAATAATAAGAACGTCTAAAATAGGTAGCACCAAATTTGTAACAAATACATATTGATGGTATGATTATATTCCGCTTGAAATTTTCTATATTTGCTATACTGAACATTTTATTATTGAATTATAAATATTTAATTTAAAACATTGTAAAAACAATTATTATTTATGTTTTTGTTTAAATATATAGTTGATAATACTACATTATGCATAACGACTATAATAGATAATAATTCATCTGTTAGAAGTAATTTGTTTTGAAAAGTTTAGAACTGTTGCTATTAAATATATTCATAACCGCTACTACACCGTCAGGAAAACGACACGCGCAAGGTTTTTAACGTTTAAAACAATTATTATTTAAAGTAGATGCAAAAGTGAAGACATATTTAAAATCAGCATTAAATTCTTTACAACTTATATTTGAAGAGTTTTTCATGTACTACAATGGATTTTCCGCTAAAAGTAAATAAGTTAATAAATTAATTCTGATATTTTCATTTATTTAAAAAATTTACAAAATATCGTGACTTTATATGACAGCACTATTTTTTTTATAAAAGGTGTACCTAAAATGAGTACTTGCTTTTTTTGTTCTTTAAAATCCGTTAAGAAATAACGTAGATAGAATTTGTTTAAAAAAGTCGTGCGCCGCCATCTTTGGATCCGCCATATTTTTTTTACAACAATTTTCCAGAATGCCAACCTCAAAAAATTTGTTACATCAGAACAGTACTTTCGTGTTCTGGAGGTTTTTTAAAACTGGCAGAGCATCCGAGCGACACGGGATTTTTAGCTATATGAGAATGGTCTATGAGTTCCAACATTAAAAAAAAAAATAAAACTTTTGCCCTCAGTTCGGCGCCCCGGGCAGTCGCTCGGGTTGCCCAGCCCTTAAGCCGCCCCTGATTGTCTGTTATTTTTTTCATCGCTTCGGAGAATATTACTGATAATAATAATACTGAGTTATGTACGTCCGATGCACAGGAAGCGAGGTATTTGCAAAAAACCGTTTTTTTAAACTTCCACCTTGAATATCTCGAAAAGAAAAGAGCGAGGTTCTGGGAAAATATGCAAAATACTAATCTTGTAGATAATTAAATTCTCTACAACTTTTATGTTAACTTTATTGCTGTCCGATTTTTTTGGGGCGAGATATTCGCGAAAAAACATGTTTTTGAAACTTTGACCTTGAATATCTCGAAATGGAAGGGTTTGAGAAAAAATAAAAAAGACAACGTGTAGATAGTTTAATTCTCTACAACTTACACATTAACCTCATGGACATAAAACGCGAGATATTTGTAAAAAATTTTAACCTTCAATATTTTGGGTAGCCATGTTGGGATTTCTGTGATTTTTGTGAACTTCTCAAAGAACGTCTATGCAAATATTTAGATTTTTACTAATTTTGTCCAGGTTTCCTAATTTTTTTGGCTAATTTCCCTGTATTAGTTGGAAATCGAAAGTTTTGAATATTACAACACTAAACTATTAAGTTTTTAAGGCAACAAATGACAGATATAGATGACTGGGGATATGAAAAATATGAAAACGATATTTCCTGTAAAAAAAAATGAAAAAGCGAAGTTTTTCTAATTTTGCAATTGCAAATCAAATAGTGACCTCAAGAATATGTTTCGTACGGTGTTTTTATATAAGAACCAACTGTTTTTGTATGTTCAAGAATTGCATGGCATGTCGAATTCAGGTTGTCTCGCTTCTCGACTAATATTCACAGCGATGAGAGCGAATTCACTATGGTCTTATACTGTTCCGATTTATATTAATATTGTTGTTAGTTTATAGTGTTATTACCGGCCTGCAATATACTGTTACTCCGGCATAGATGAGAATAACTTAGTAGTTAGATTACCACTTCGGAGTTAATTCTCCAATCTAAAGGAATATAATGGGCCCTTCAAGAATACGGCTAGAGCACTAGATAAACAAGCCGACCCGTGGTGCTTAGGTAATTGTATAATTCTGTAATTATATATCACGAAACGTTAACTTTGCAGTGGCCTGTAGTCTCTTACGTTAAATCTGCTTATGATATCCATAAAAAATATTCGTTGTTAACAAATTAACACTGAAGAGTTTTAAAATTCCAAGTAGAAATTACTCTTGGTTGAATGCGAAAAGTACCCCCAGGAAAATTGTGACAAATTCAATTTTTTTACTTGGAACGTTATTGGAAGAGGAAAAATGAAAAAGGTTGATTACAGTATATTTCCAAATAGTTTGAAACATTAAAATTTTATTTCGAAAATAGTACAAAATAACTTGACAAAAAAACCACTGCATAGCTTTAGCTTCCTTGACTTATAGGCCAGTGGAATTACCCAAAGTTACCTCTAAAATTTTATCAAAAAATTTTACTTAGTTTAAGAGATATTCAAGTTGTTTATTAAAAACATGAATAATGTAAAATGCAAATTCACCCAGTTCCCGTTGTCGTAGAGGGTTGATCTGGACATCATTTTTTTTTGTTGAGACTTAAACTTTATTTTTTTTCATTAATGGTAAATCAAATTTGCATTATTTTCAACTTCAAAATGGCGTTTGAAAGCGTGTCACATTTTGAGGTTAGGTTTTTTGCTAATAACTTTTAAACAAATGAAGACTTTGCAATATCGTTCTGATATCTTTGTTGCTGGGTTTTTTTCACACATTTTCAAAAAAGTCTGTAGCCTTACTAGAAGCCGAGATGATTTTTTTTTAATAAATTCGTAATTTGTTCATTAATAAACATTAACAGCTGAAACTTGGCGAACAACTAGTTTAATAGTCTATCTTTGTAATAGAGCTGAGTTTGGGGGAAAAAATTCAATTTGCAACGATAACAATAATTAATTTTAAATCAGCGTCAGAACAGGAGTGAGAAGCATGAGTCATATCTGTAACACGTTCATAAAATGATCGAGACGAGTTCAAATCCGTCAACCAAAAATTTACCGTTTCTCCGATTTTGACTTTTTTTTTAATTTGGGGTAGCGTGATGAAATAATAATACCTGTCATGTCGATTTTTTCCTAATTAAACAATAATTTGTTATAAACAATTATTTTTTGTTAAAAATTTTTTTACGAATTTATTAAAAAAAAAATCATCTCGGCTTCTAATAAGACTACAGAGTATTTTTTTTTTTTTTGAAAATGTGTGAAAAGACCCCAGCAACAAAGATATGAGAACGATATTGCAAAATCTTCATTTGTTTAAAAGTTATTAACAAAAAACCTAACCTCAAAATGTGACACTTTTTCAAAAGCCATTTTGAAGTCGAAAATAATGCAAATTTGATTTGCCATTAATGAAAGCATAAAGTTTAAGTCTCAACAAAAAAAAATGATGTCCAGATCAACCTTCTACGACAACGGGAACTGGGTGAATTTGCATTTTACATTATTTATGTTTTTAATAAACAAATTGAATATCTCGTAAACTAATTGGAATTTTTTTGTGAAATTTTAGGGATAGCTTTGGGGTAATAAAAGACATATTTCTTTAAAGCTTCAAGCACTAAAGTGCTTTTGTTTAAGAATGAGAAATATTTGCAAATTGCTAAAATTTTTGCGGTGTTTTGCAATTATTTAAACAAAGTTTCAAGCGTTTCAAACGAAACATCTCTCAAATTAACCATTTTTCAAAGTTCTAACAGTATCTACAAATTGAAAAACGTCAAAGGTTTTTGAGTTATCTTTAAAAAAGTTGATTATTTTGAATTTTTCAACAATAAATCGTTAAATAAACAATGTTCCGGCGGTCAAAAAGTGGACCAAATTCAGGGTCATGTTCGTAATCAATAAAACTATCGTTTAATCCACGTGGCATCCTGAAACGAATTACAATAAATACTTTTTTTTACTAATTCTACTGGACTATTAATAGTCCCTTGACGTAAACCAGAAAAAGGCAAGAACCCCATAAGTTCTGTGGCCAACCCGCAAGACATCTTCTCCCACGTTTTCGAGGGCGGGGAACACGATGGTGACAATATTTTTTAGACTACCCTCCAACCACTACCTCTACACATAGAAAACCATCCCTTTTTCCGATTTTTCGATGCTAGGCTTGCAAGGGCTTGTCGGGTCGGATTTATTTTTGGTCAATTCGAATAAAATAAGTAAACATTGACCATAGGTGACCTGACCCACCCCGGGGGTTGAAACTACCCCCACAACTAATATCGAAATGCCTCGAAAACAAAGAAAAACAGCTGGAAAGCGGTATACTCTCATTTTAGAAGGCGGGCAATACGATGGTGACAATATTTCCCCACATAGGTACCCTTCACCCACTACACCTAAATCTGAAAAACCTCCCACTTTTCGATTTTCCGGTGCTAGCTTGCAAAGGCTTGTCGGATCGATTTTTTTTATCAACTCGAATAAAATAAGTAAGGATGACCACAGGTGACCTAATCCACCCCCGAGGGTTGAAACTATCCCCACCCCCCAATAACGAAATATCACGACAAAAACGATAATAAGCTCCTATATTTTATTAAAAACCGCTGCCTAAAGCAGGCTTTTGAATACGAATATAAATTCGGTAAATTGGGAATGGAGTATGGAAATGGATTTTTAGAACCAAAATTCTTTTCAGAGGAACTCATTCCAGATTCATTTTTTAAGCAAAATAATTGTATTTATATGAGTGGATGTGTTAAGCGATGTGGTTGTAAAAAGCTAGGTATTAAATGTAGCTCGTTCTGTAAGAATATTAAGGGTACCGACTGTAATTATTGCGTGCATGTAGAGGAATCACTTGAACGGGATGACGATAATCTTGATTAGGACATAAATTTAATTCTAGAAATAATAATGTGTGATGATAATGGTAACAATGGTAATGATGATAATTCCAATGATGATGATGATTATTAATGTAAAGAGATGGATTGTGATGTGCATTTCGATCGGACGAACAGTGTGGTAATAATTCTAAGCGTAGAAAGATCTATTAGCATTGAATAAGAATTGTATATAATGAACCAAATGTAATGAATGATTATTTAATGAAAGAAAGATTTTTACATATATATCAATGAAAAACAAAAATATCTGATATATACCAATGACTCGTCTCAATTAATTCCCTACAAACTACTGAAGGAAAAGTTCACTTCGTGTAAAGACTGGTTGAGTCCCCTGGCTGGTTGGGTCTCGTCTGGTCCAGGTTTACTTGTTTTATTCGAATTGATAAGAAAAAATCCTATCCAACAAGCCCTCGCAAGTCTAGCACCGGAAAATCGGAAAAGGAGGTGGTTTTTCATGTTTAGTAGGTGAAGGATATGTCGGAAAATATTGTCACTATCGTATTCTCCGCCATCGAAAACGGGAGAATAGCTTTCCAGCTAATTTTCGTTGTTTACGTGGTATTTCATTATTGGGTGTGGAGGTAGTTTCAACCCACGGGGGTGGGTTAGGCCATCTGTGGTCAATATTTACTTATTTTATTCGAATTGACAAAAAACCCGATCCTACAATCCCTCGCAAACTAGCACCGGAAAATCAGAATAGGGGGTGGTTTTTTTGGTTTTGGTTTTTTTTTGGGTGAAGGGTAGGTTGGGAAATATCGTCACCATCGTATTTTCCGTCCTCGAAAACGGGAATATACCGCTTTCAAGCTGATTTTCGTGGTGTTTCATTTTTGCTAGTTTCAACCCCCGGGGGTGGGTTAGGTCACCTGTGGTCAATATTCACCTATTTTATTTGAACTGACAAAAAACCCTATCCGATACGCCCTCGCAAACTTAGCACCGGAAAATAGGAAAATGTTGTGGTTTTTCAGGTTTAGTCAGGTGGTTGGAGGGTAGGTCAGAAAATATTGTCACGTCACCACCGTGTTTCCCGCGGAGGTAGATATCTTGTGGTCCGACCGCAGAACTTTTGGGGTAAAAGCTTTACCTCAAGGGACTATAAAGGAGAAGAAGTATTGTAATCGTGAAAAAAAGATTTCTTAGGATTTTCGAATTTCGGACTATGTAGATTATGAAAATGAAAGGCTTTTATGTCCTTCTGGCCGTTCGTCCTTGCGTCCGTATGTCTCTCTGACTGTCAGTCTTGCGTCTATTTGTCTGTTGGCTTTAAATCTACAGACTTATTTTACGGATAAAATAATATTTGGAAGGTAGTAGGCGCTACTGTCACCGAAAATGGGATTAACTTTTATTGAAAAATCGTAAGAGAAATAATTAATAAAAGAAATGCGTCGAGAAACAAAATATTTCGCATATAGTTAACACAACTGTCACAAAAGAAACTTACTATACTATCAGAGTGCACCTTTAAGAAAAATTAATTAACACAAAAAATGTGACGGAAGAGAATAATATTCCACATGTATTTAATACTATCAAAGAAGAAACCTACTTTAAGTGAAAAAAATATTTAGGGCGAATACTCAAAATAATAATAATAATAATAGTTAAGATATGATGGTGACAGAGAATATGTGGAATATATAGTCGACATTATTACTGGAACCTGACATACTTTCAGTGATATACAGGGTGGCCACTCCAAAAATTAATGAAGAGACGATGCAGGAAAATATTATTTAGAATATAGTTGTCACTGTGCCGTGAAGAAAACCTGATATAATTTTATTTAAAAAAATATACAAAAAGGAATAAAATATTCTTTATGGAAATGAGTCATATTCGTTGTATAGGGTCAGAGGCGTGCCAACTGTCCTGTTTTATGTAAGCTTCGTTTTGTTACGATTCCAGAGTAAAAAGTTATCCACGTTTTTAATTAAACACATAGGAATATGAAGATATAAAATGTACGGTTTAGGGTGGCCCATCTCTATAGGGGGTGAATTTTTTTTGCGTATTTTTTAAGTCTCACCCCACGAAAGTATACTATTATACTAGGAATAATTTATGTCAAAGTTTCAGATAATTCGGTGAACGGTAACCCGTGCCGCATTCTGGTAGAAATTTGTAGATAAGATTTTATTACGGTAACCCGTGCCGCATTCAGGTAGAAATTTGTAGATAAGATTTTATTACGGTAATACACTTAAATTTTACTTAAAATACAAATATCTACCTCTTTTCTCATAATGTTTTATTGGTGTAATTATTTCCTAGAAATTATTTGTTTTGGAAGTTTGGAAATATAATGCACCTACGGTAGGTTTTTATGTCAGTTTGCAATTGTGTTTTACAGTGGTGACATTATAAGTTCTAGCATACGTTCCTTTTTGAAAAAACATTTAACGATGGCTGATGTAAGATCCTTACGAAAGGATACTTTCATTTACTTAGTTGGACACTATTCGTCACAAATCATTGGCAATAAATTGCCGTCTAATAGACAAGTATTACAAGTGCTCTTTTATAACATTCGTGAAGTGAAGCTAAGTGTACATGAAAGTGCTAAATTAACAATAAAAGAGGTGTCAGTTTTTTGGGATAAAGCTCGCATTCCCACACGTCAGGATTTTCATTGTGTTAAACAACTAGATAAACTTTATGCAGAGTGGAGGAACTTACAAAAATCGGCTAAAAGGGCCAGTGCGGGAGATAAAGAAAAACATTTCGTTGAAAAATTGGACGATCTTTTTGACATTTCTCATGCAAATGCATTGGAGTTAATGAAAATAGATGAAGATAAGCAGTTTTTAATTAACCAAAGAAAAAAGGGACGTCCTGGATTTATGCATGGTATTGATTACCAACTTGCTTCTCAAGAAAAATCAGCTGAGGAGAAATTACAGAAATTATCCGAACGAATGCAACGAAGTCAACAAGAAAAAGCTAGATTAGAGGAAACAGTCACCTGTCCATCATCAAGTAGTAATTCAGCCGACTCCAACGAAAATGAAGATGAAATAATCGAAGCCCAAGAAGAGTTGTTACAAGACCAGCCTGGCCCGTCACAGCCAAAAAAGAGGAGATTGTATGGAAAATGTAACATCATCACACCAAAAATAGCAGCTGCATTTGATGCTTGCAAAATAAGCGACAGGTATGGAGTCCATATTTTGACGGCAGTAGCAGAAGCACTAGGAAATGACACCACATCTTTGTCCATCAGCAGAACCACACTTCAGCGCTCTAGACAACGCATCCGCGAAGAAAGAGCTGAAATATTAAAAACTGCCTTCGGTAATTCTGAATTGCCGGCCCCAGTCATCCATTGGGATGGAAAACTTTTACCTTCTCTCACTGGAATGGGAAATATCGATAGACTTGCTATCTTAGTTACTAGTGGAGATATTGAACAACTACTTGGAGTACCAGCTTTGCCCAATTCAACTGGAAGAGAACAGACTGAAGCAGTTTATGATGTGCTTTGTGAATGGAATATGGACGAAAAGGTGTTGTGATACAACAGCATCAAATATGGGTTATATAAATGGGGCAGCCACACTATTGCAACAAAAATTAGAAAGAGATATTCTATATTTTCCTTGTAGACATCATATTTTTGAAGTGGTTTTGAGAAGTGTGTTTGACACAAAAATGCCTTCCTCATCTGGTCCAAATGTGCCACTATTTAAACGTTTTAGGGAATTTTGGCCTAAAATAGATCAAAATAAACTAAAAACTGGATTTCAGGTATCAAAAATTAAACACATTTTACAACCAGTTAAAGCCGAAATTGTAAAGTTTCTAAATGCAGCTTTAACTTTGCAACAGCCTCGTGATGGTTATAAAGAATTTTTAATGCTTTCTAAACTTTTTGTTGAAGAAGAGCCCACTCACACGACATTCTATCAACCAGGGGCATTTCATCATGCACGTTGGATGGCCAAAGCCATTTACTGTCTAAAAATATTTTTTTTCCAAGATCAGTTCCAACTAACTAAAAAAGAAAAAATAGGTATTGAAGATATATGTCTCTTTATTGTAAAGGTTTATGTAAAGGCCTGGTTTACAGCGTCATTTGCTAGTAAAGCACCGCTTCATGACTTAGACTTTTGTAAAGAACTCATTAATTATCAAAATATTGACAAAGAAATATCTCAAGCCGCAAGTAGGAAAATAGTGAACCATTTGTGGTACCTTAATTCAGTAAATGTTGGCTTATCTTTCTTTGATGACGATATTTCAGTTAGCACTAAAAGAGAAATGGTTAAAGCTTTGAATAGGAAAGCACCAAATCAAGAAGGTATTAAACGACTTATGATTAGTAACATTACTGACGTTGAAAACAAGGAAATTCAGGACTTCATATGCGAGAACACTAAACAGTTTTTCAAAAATTAGGTTTGTCTATGGAATTTTTGGAAAATTATCCAACAACATGGAGGGAAAATGAAAGTTATACCCGATGTTTCAATATTGTAAACAAAATTAAAGTTGTAAGTGATGCCGCTGAGAGAGGAATCAAACTTATTACTGACTATAATGACATTTTAACAAAAAATGAAGACCAAAAACAGTTTTTACTCCAAGTTGTAAATGATTATAAATCACAGTTTCCAAATGTAAAAAAAGAAACCCTGTCGCATGCTTTGGCCTAGTGCAAAAAATATTGTTTTTATTACTATATGTCTTGTAGATTTAGGATAATATTTGGTACTATGTATGAAAAAAACGTTTCATAATAAAATACACAAAGATAAAACGAGAGTTTTATTTCAAAAACTTCTAGTCTAGTTTTCTTAGACTACGAATTTACAGTAGTATGACACATGTCATAGTCACAACAGATAATGTCTTTGATATTTGTATGACTTGATTAGTCATTCTAAAGATAAATGTTGCTGATTAAAAAAAAAAACAATGCATCAACCAAAGAATGTAAATAATTCCATTTACTTTTATTATTGCATAATAATGCATTCTGCGGCACCCCTTGCCTTCAATTTGCCTCAATAATATTTTGAGGGGACTGTTTTTTCTTCAAATGGAACCATTTGCAGGGGTGAGAAATAAAAAATTTCGATTTCGAAAAAGATGGGCCACCCTAGACGGTTGTTGGGTTATAAGTAATATAGTTCTTTCTATAGCTCTGTGTGATTTTTTTACAAAATTATTGTAAACCACTGTGTTCTTCATGGCACAGTATTATTGATATTGATATTAATTTAACCAATTTTCTAAATAATGTACGGTTACTGGGTTATTAAAAAATAACCCAACAACCATACATTTTAGCTATAGGGAATGCATATGTAGGTTGAAAGGTAATAAAGGAGGGAAGCGAATATAATTATTAGAAGATACAGTATGTTCCATTTGAAATAAGAGATTTAATGGAGGTCGAAGTTGGAACTAATTTTCTGGACACATGTATATCTTGGGGCATTTGTAGCTTGGGCCCACGCAAGCCCCATTTTCCATAAACATATGAGAGAAAAATTGGTTATCGGAATTTACCATAGCGAAGGTTATTAAATTAGTTCTCGCATCAGATTTTATTAAATATCTCAAAAACTATTAGTTTTCTAAATGGGGAATGATATTGACAGTTACCTTAAAATAGCGAACCGAATTTGAATCCGGCATAAAAAAATAAGGCATGCCATTTAAAATAAGGAAGCTGATGTCATCATCTGGTATAACCGGAAGTGTCATATACGTGACGTCATTTTCGTTAAAAAGAGCACTCCTGAAAACCTAAATCTTCAACTTCAAATTATTTGTAGTTTTTTTGAAGCAACTAATAGGCCACTAACCGATGCACACTGTTTAAAAAAACGATAAAAATAGGAATAAATGCGTGGTTACTTAACAATATCTGAATAGCTCATATTATGTTTGTTTTGGTTGACAGAAAATAGTATAGAGCCTATGACAGCCTAATGATATATATCGATTTATGAAATATGAACAAAATCTTTAGAGTCGATATGGAAATTTTAACTTCGATTACACAGATCTACAAAAAAAAACTGTTTTGCTCCAAAGACTAAACCTATCGTGCCTTGAGTATTTTTGTGTGCTGAAACCGAATTTTCAATTTAAAAAACTTTCTACCGCGTATATTTCTAGCAAATCCAGGTTTTTATTGTCAAAAACGGTTTTTTGGCAATTTTTGACATTTACTCGAAATCTACGCGGTAGAAAGTTTTTTAAATTGAAAATTCGATTTCAGCACACAAAAATACTTAAGGGTCCCTGGAGCAGAATATTTTTTCTTTGTAGACCTGTGTTATTTAAATTTGAATAATCTTGTTAATTTAAAAATAAAAATAGTGTTTTTAATTTAACCTGTGAAATTTTTTATGATGTTGAATTTGCGTAAAAAAATTGAACTTGTAGAATTAAATACGGAAATGTAGAAACAGTACCATTCATTTTTTCATTATCCACAAAAACCTAAATATATTTTAAAAATTTTGTTTATAGAATATACGAACACGATATATTTTTCCAAAGCCTGCATTTCTATTTTGGATAATATGTTATTATTATTATTATTATTTATTTACTTCTTTAGGCAAACTTACATTTGTGTAGAAATAGTCAAATTTTATATTTAAAATGTATAAATATAGTATAAAACAACATACAGAGAAAAAAATAAAACAAGTAAATTACAAACTACGCTGTAAATTTTACAAGGTACAATTTAAAAATTCCTGGATGCTATAAAAGCTATTTGCTAACAAAATCTCTATAACTCTATTTTTAAAGCGATTAATATTTGTCACACTCTGTATAGAAGATGGAAGGCGATTAAATAATTTTAGAGGCACTATGTATGAGCTTCTGGCAGTTAATTCTAATCTGCAACTTGTTATAAACAGATCATCAGCATGTCTTGTATTATATTGGTTAATATTTTTACATTTAGGAAATTTCGAATAATTTTTATAAACAAACATGACACATGCGAGAATATTAACAGAATATACTGTTAGAATCCTAAGTTCCTTAAATAAATTCCTACATGAGTGACTGAAACTAATGAAACACATACATCTAATGATTTTTTTTTGTTATATAAATACTTCTTGTATCTTTACGGAGTTTCCCCAGCAGAGAATGCCGTAACTAAGTGTAGAATGAACGAATGAAAAATAAATAATTTTTTAAAATTTGTTTATGAACAGATTTTCTAAGTTGAAATAACGCGTAATTATATGAGGCTAGTTTATTCTTAACAGAATTTATTTGGTCAACCCAAGATAAGTTAGTATCTATGTGTAGTCCAAGAAACTTCACCGTGGTTTGTTGTTGCAAACTCTTCTCATCCATTTTGACAAGCAAACTGTAGTCAATCTTTTTTGTGGAAAACAGCATTAGACTAGTTTTAGATGAATTTGGTACGACTTCATTGTTTGCCGACCAAGTAATAAGCTTTCTATTACAATGATTTAAACGAGAAGTTAGATCAACGATATTAGATGCCGAAACTGATGCAGAAAAATCGTCCGCAAATAAGGTAGTCAAATTACTCTCAACGCTATTAACCAAATCATTTATAAAAATAATAAACAATATTGGTCCGAGTGTACTACTTTGTGGTACCCCAACGTTAACATTTTTCAAGTCCGATTTGTATACCACATTGTTGTTACGCAATGAAACGAGTTGTTGCCTATCTGACAAGTATGATTTTATCCATTCTAATGGTTGACCCATTATACCATAATGTTCGAGTTTTGACAACAACAAGCCATGATCTATTGTATCAAAAGCACGACTGAAGTCATAGGATATACTAGCGCTCTTTTGTCTATCATCAAGTGATTTTAAAATGAACATATACAAGTTATTTACCGCATCCTGGGTTGAGCACCCCTTTCTAAAACCAAACTGTGAACTCGTTAATATATTACTACGTTCCAAGAACACACTTAATCTGATAAAGAAAGCTTTTTCAAATATTTTTGAAAAACCGAGAGCAAAGCTACTGGTCTATAATTAGATATGTCGTGTTTATCTTTGTGGATCGGAATAATAATAGATGTTTTCAGTTCATCTGGGAATTTACCTTTTTGAAATGATTTGTTCACTAAGTATGTGATTGGTTCAACTATATAATCTATAGCATGTTTAAGCAACGAACACGGAATATCATCATAACCAGAAGAATTTTTATTTGTCACTTAGAGAATTATATTTTTTATTTCGTTTTGTGAAAATGGTTTTAAAAACATTGATGCATTATTTGTTTCGAAATTATTTACATTATTTTTTAAATTTAATAATTCTATTATTTTCATTTGAGTAAAATTGCATTTTTCTCTTTAAGTTGAATTTCGCTATTGATAATCGACCAAGTGGTCTTACTTTTATTCGAGGAGTTTAAATATAACAAATCATAATAACTTTTTTTAGTATCACTGACAAGAGCAGAGTGGTCTTTCTTTAATTGTTTATATTTGTTTAGCAAAGTCTCATTATTATTTAACTTGATCTCTTTATGTAACTCACGAAGTAGGTGACCCTGATTTATAATTTCACGAGTTACCCATTTATTTGAAGTTTCTCTATTGCATTTTTTTTGTAAAAGTACAACAGGGAATGATAAGCCAACTATATGTTTAAATTCTGCAATAAAATCTGAAAAGTTTTCTTTGGCTAAGTTTGAGTTATTTAAATGTACTTTGAATTGCGCAATATTTTCATCAGAATTACCTTTTTGATACCTTACTATAGCTGCTACAGTGATTATTATATAGAAAAGAGATTAATTGAGAAAAATGGTCCGATAAATTTCCGAATTTAATAAACTTACCTCAGTGTTTGAAAATATGTTATCAATTCCAGATTTTGATGTACCCTGTATTCGTGTATATTCATTAAAACATTTTTTAAAACCATAAGATAAGAACAAATTCAGTACATCATTAGAATCGCTTGTCACACATAAAATTTACACAAACATAGGGCCTTTAAATGATCGAAAGTTCTCTAAAAATGATTCTAAATTGCTTTTAAAAAAATTTAGATCTGCGTCTGGAGGTCTATACATACATGTTATATTAATTTTGAGACTTTAGAGACAAACATTAATACTTGCATATTCAAATAATTTCTCGCTTTTTTTGACAGTTTTGATTATTTTGTTTTTGTAATCTAGAAATTCTGCGATATAAATCGCAGTGCCACCTCCTTTACAGTAATTTCTACAAAAATAATCAGTTAATTTATAAGAAGTTAGTGTCATTTTCCTTAGCTCATCTTCCCTTAACCAAACTTCAGACAGGCATACAACTTCAGGGAAATCCATGGATTCCAGTAGGACGTTTAAATCACAGCATTTATTTCTTAAACTTCGAATATTGAGATGGAAAACCCTTAATTTTCTTTTTCTCAAGTTAGAGTACTCTGTTGAGTTTGCGATATTCGAGTATTCTCCGAGGCAGAATTTCGAAAATTTGTACCAAGACCATCGGGCCGAAACACAAATCTGCTTACAGCAGCTCCCATAGGCCATATACTAGGATCATATACATTGTTTACATGATTCAATGGAAATGAACATTGTCTGTCATTTCTATTTAACTGCTCACATTTAAATGGAATATGTGGTGCAGTTACCTTGAGGAAGTTTATTAGATTGTCCGTTGTCATAGAAGAATCTATCCTGTAAATGTGTAGAAACCCTAATTTGGGTATAGTCTTGAAACTATTATTAACTTGATTATTTGAACCAATGACTGGTTTACGTTTAACGTATTTCTGTTTTTTGTCATTTTTAATAAGTACTGGCGGTCTATTAGATTGTACTTCGGGAGTTACAATATCAGTATTTACTTGCCCATTTGCACGTTTTTTTTGTTCACGGCTCTTAGATATGAAACTCCCTCGATTGCTTGATGATTGGTTTTTATTTGCTTGAATGTTGTGTGAGTCACAATTTTTTACATCGAATATAGTTTTTGCTCAGTTTGATCTATTTCCATGTACGTTTAAATTACATTCCGTTAAACCATTTTTCTGCCATTGAGATGTAGATGGCGTAGGTTGTTTCTTTACGATATCATTAAATTATTAATTTGCAACTTTAGATAATTAATAAAATCACTTTGTTCCTCGGTTCTTTTCTCCAAGTGGAATGATAACTTCCTCACTAAATCAGTTTCATTTATGAGATTCTGGTAATTTGTTTTAATAATAGTACAGGACTGATTTGTACACACTGTTGCAGGAAATTCCACACCATCATGAAATACTTCGCTGTTATGTGTAACCTCGTCAAAACAAAATTTATTATTCACAAAATCTTTTAGCACTTCACTAGTAGCACTGGTTGGTTAATTCATCTTTTTTTAAGTTTTTTAGTTCAGAGCTCACTAGAGCAACATCCACACTCGACGCCATTTTGTAATTTTGATGATAATGTTAATTGATTCGACAAGGTAAGTGAAACTTGCTTAATAAATATCAAATTTTGTTATAGAGTATTTCGTACGCTGTAACATAAGGAAACATTAGGTAAAACCGATAAAACGGTTTGTAGTAATGAAAGTTGTTGGATCCATCATTGACCATGGGTTATTTGGAACGACCTAATAAATAAACCAAGTAAATCTCATATCTCCGAAAAACGTCTTTCAACAATTGTTTTTCTGATATGATTTTTGAACATACTACTGTAATTGCCCATAACTTTTATTTTTGGACTTTTTTACGTAACTCCAATATTATCGAAGTTAAATAGTGTTCCAAAGTTCCTGTGACCACCCTGTTAGAAATACTCTTAAGATATTTCGGTTGTACAACAATTAAACCCTGCAACTTTTGGCAATTCGTTATCTAACTGACCCCAATTATTACTATTACAAATGATTGAGATTCTCCTCTGTTACCCGATAAAGTTCATCCAAGCCAACATACCAAGCGTACTGCATACGGTTTGGGCAAGGACTTTAATATATTGTAATTAATTTTGAAATAGTAAAGGATATAGGATTTAGTGGTGTATATAAAGACGTACGTAAACCGTTTATTAATGCGGATTAAACGGGTTAGGTGAAGTTTATGAACACTTTATATCTATTTGCATAAAATAAAGATTTAGCCTGCTAATTGAGCACGTAATGGACGCTTGATGGAATATGGTAATCTGGTTCTAAACAAAAAGGTTAAATAATGCGGTCTCATCAAATTCAATAATGTATTTCATCGCAAAGGATCTTGATAAGATTATACTTTAATAGAGTTTGTATAGGGCGAAACTTTTTTGTTGCGATATAAGGTAAGAATACGCATATATGTTATTTTGCGTTGAAAGTCTTTATAAAAGCAATTTTAAATTTTTAGTCAAAAAAATTTTTGTAAATAAATTACAGTTTGCAAATAAGTAAGATGATATAAATTAGAAAAAAAATGGGGATCATTAATAACACAGGCACACACACAAAAAAAACATCGAATGCTAGAAGGCAGACCTATGTTTTCCCATGAATTTCGACCTGCTGAACACGAATTCGATGTCCGTTTTGCATGATTGGCTCTTGCATTTTTCCTAACCCCAAAACCCCCCCTAAAGGCTTTTGATTGAGTTTCTCATCAAATTCTAATAGACAAATTAAAATTTTATAAATTTGACATGATCAGCTGCAACTTAATAGAATCATTTCTAAAGCATAAACAGCAGTACATAAGCATAAGTAATACTAACTCGATATCCCAGTACATAAAGAGCGGAGTGCCACAGGGATCGGTCTTAGGACCAACCCTATTTTTAATTTACGTAAATGACCTCAGTAAGTCTGTACCTGATGTTGACTTGGTATTATTTGCAGACGATACCACACTCCTGGTATCAGACAATAAATTGGATGCTGTTCAAAGGCAAATAGATGAAGCTAAGTTAAATGCTTTAGAATGGTTCTCATCAAATAAATTGTCACTAAACGAGCATAAAACTACAAATATGATTTTCAGTCATATGCCAATTGAAAATTATAATAACCCAGAAAAAGTAAAATTTCTAGGCGTTTTTCTTGACCCAAATCTCAACTGGTTCCATCATGTTGATTACACAGCAAAAAAAATATAAAAAAATATATTCTTGCTAAGAAACTTAAAAAACATTGTAACTTTTAAAATTTTATTAACGGCCTATTACCCGCTAATAGTGTCCTATATGACTTATGGTCTGATAAACTGGGCCCATGCCCCGCAAGCTAACATAATTTTCGGGTTACAAAGGAAAACTATCAGGATAATTACAAATCGTGGATATAGAGAGGATGTAAGAGATAAATTTATTGAATTGGGAATTTTAACATTTCCGTCATTATACATTTTTCATTGCCTGATATATATTTTTAAAAATACCAGAGGTGAAATATAATAAAAAAATAAAATAATAAAAAAATTTTTAATAAAAGAATGTTTCTATAGTATACATGAATTTTTAAATTTTAATGGTACTGAAGCCAAAATAATGGACAACAATTTTATATAAATTTTATATAAATTTGCAGTATATTTTATTGTGTATATTTGTGTATGTGTATAAATATTTTGTATGTTATTTGAAATATTTTTAATTATCTATGTTATTTTACAATTTTTATATTATTGTATCCTATATTATATATTTTATATGTGACATTGCATAATATTATGACAATTTCTATATTTCTATATTTGACTTGTGTAAAACTGTATTGTTAAAGCACCAATAAATTTGATTTGATTTGATTTGATTTGTACAAATATTTTTTTAACTCCCACATCTCCGCGATTTATTAATTGTTTTTTTAAATATGTAGGATGACGTATTTACTGAAAAACATTATTGAAGTAAATTATACGTCTGTGGTTCAATCGTATGAATGTTGATTTGTTATATAATGTAACGCGCTCATTTAGCAAGAGACTTCAGTGTCACGTAGGTCAAAATGATAGACATTTTGGTTAATTGTTAGGCTAGTTTCAATATCGTGAAAAAAAAATCTCAGAAAACCGTTCAAAATTATTAAAAGGAAAGTGTATGATATCAAAATGTGGGGCGGTTGAGAATCGGCAGAAAGCTGTGGTAGCAAAACCAAATGTCTTTAAAGATGGCAAATTTATAGAGAAAACCGCCTTGTGCATAAGTAAGATAAAAAAAAGCCATTTGCAAAAAAGTCGCTCGGAAGCGAGGTCATGTCCCATACCCTGTACTGAACCCATATGGGGCCGGAACGTCTCCGTAAAGGAGGCAGGAAAGCAAAATATATCATTGAACTCCGTTCTTGTGAATAACATAATCACTAAGAGAAACCTTAAAGCTAACCAAAAATTTTGAAAAAGTGAAATGTTTTTACTATTCTTAGTCAGTCCCAAAACCAAAATGCCTGCATAAACTTCTGAGGACATTGTGTGAATCTTTTTACCTAATCGATTGCTATCTTGATTAAATGGTAGTTGCGAAATAAAAGCCATCACTCGTCCTTGCCCTACTTGGGGGGTCGATTTCTGTTATCTAGTTCAATGGAGTAGACATCGTGCTGGTCGTTGCTGCTATTATATGTAAAAACAGTTGGAAAAAAGTGAAAGAAAATTTTGAAAGTTTTATAAGTGAAGTATTTGTGCCACACCAACTCAATTTTTCAAACTGCAAGTCCTAAGTGAATTCCAAATAGCCGTAAGTCAACTTTATTTTTTCACAGTATGAGTTCTCGCAATACTAGAAAAGGTGATGATGAACTGCACACAACAATTAAATCATTAGTCACGAAGCTCTGTACATCTAAAGAGTTTATAACGCAATTAACTACTACAATAACAAGTACTATTAGCGAAAAGTTCAATAAAGAAATTGATTCGCTCAAAGAAGAAAATATGAACATTAAGACAAAAATAGAAAAGCAAGAAACTATCAAAAGTTTGACTTATAAATTAGAAAAGCATGAACAAATAGTAAGAAGGAAAAATTATATGGATTAAAAGAAAATTATAATGAAAATTGTTTAGAAGTTGCATTAGATGTTTTCAATAAAAAGATGAAATTTGCTGTGAGGAAGGAAGATGTAGAGTATTGTTATAGAATTGGGAAGATTATTGAAGATAAAAACAGGCCCATTTTATTAAAGTTTACTACTGCATATATTAAAAACTTGGTTTACAATAATAAGAAAATCTTGAAATCTTCCGGGGTCGTGATTAGGGAAGATTTAACTCCAGATCAGATGAATTTACTGAACGGATCCCTTAGAAAGGTGGGCTCAAATGGGAGAGTTTGGACGAATTTTGGTACTGTCTTTGTAAAATTTAACGATGAAAATAATATCATCAAGATAAACAGCTTAAATGATGTGTAGCGTATATTGGAATTCTTAAAATAATATAAAAAACATTAATTATCAGTTTCATGTTAAATATCATTAAGTATAAAGTTATATTTTGTTCATTCTCTTTTTCTTTTATTAGAAATATAATTAACATTGTTATTTCACTTTTGCTTTTATATTTATGTAGATTAAAATAAGCAGCATTAGAGCAGTTGAACTGAATCCAAGGAAGTATATTTATCTTTATTTCTTTTTTTGCGGATATATAAGTTTCTTATGTTATTTTTATTGCACAAAGTATTTTGTTAGGTTGAATATAGTTTTTGAGGGCATTTATATAGTTTTTCCGTGATAATACATGTTTACAGGTTGTTTAAATGCTAGATCGCTACTACCTTCTTATCAAAATATAAAAGAAATTATACGAGGCTATAATTTTGATGTATTCACAATTTGTGAAACTTGGTTAAAAGAGGCCATTAGTAATGAATTTTTAAATATTGATGGGTTTAAAATATATAGGATTGATAGAAACACAAGAGGAGGTGGTTTATTGATTTTTATCAAGAATAATTTTCGTAGCGAGGTAATTAATATACAAGGAAATTTTTGTGAACAGCTGTGGCTTAAAATACAATTTAAGAATAAGAATATTGCTTTAGGAATTGTCTATAAGCCTCCTAATCAAGAAACAAATAATTTTTTGCTTGAATTTGAAGAAACTTTGAGTATTATATATCCAACTGTGGATGAAATTATATGTTGTGGTGATTTTAATATTAATTTATTTGATTATGGCAGTAATAATGTAGAAAGGTTTTTTTCTGTATTGGAGTCATTTGGGCTCAGTCAAATTATTGATGTTCCGACAAGAATTACTAATAATACCTCCAGTCTTCTAGATTTAATAATTTGTCGAGAGGAAGCTGTACTAGAAAAAGGTGTTATTAAAACAAATCATGTATCTGATCATCAGTTAGTATACTGTAAGCTAAATTCAAATGAAAGAGTGAGAGGACCAAAAATGCATACATATCGTAATTTTAAAAATTTTAATGAAGACAATTTTCAAAGAGATTTATTTAATATTCCATTTTTCAGAATTTTTGATCAAGAAACTGTAGACGAAAAAGTTAGTTTTTTAGTAAATTGTTTAACTAATTTATTTGACAGGCATGCACCTATAACTACATCTAGAATGACAAAGCCCAAATCTCCTTGGCTTACAAATACTATTAATGCAGATACTGTTTATGGTCCAAATTTAACCAGTCAATATAAACGTAAAATTCAAACCGTTCAAAATTCATGTTTGCGACTTATATTTGGTATAAGAAGACGACAAAGAATATCACATAAGTTAAAAAATGTTGGCTGGTTAAACATGGAAAATCGTAGAATTATGCATGCTGCTACACTTTATCATAAAATTATTATTAACAGAAAGCCGTCCTATCTACATAGAAAAATAAAATTTCGTACTGACATCCACAACATTAATATTAGATTTAAAGCTGTATTAACTCCACCAAAATTTAGAACATAATTTTTTAAGAGATCCTTCACCTACCAGACATGCAAAATTTATAATTTCATCCCACAGATATTAAAAACCAATAAAAACATTCACAAATTCAAAACAAAACTTAAAAATTTCCTTCTCAACAAACAACAATAAATAAGTCAACTTCTTAAATATCATAAATGAATAGTATTATAAATGCCTTTTATATTTTATATTATTTCATATTATTTTGTTTTATTTTTCATCATTCATTTTATTACATTTGATATATTATATAGTGTGTATTCCATTAGGTAATTTAGATAGTAGGGATAATTTTTCGGGTTAAGTGGAAGAGCAACAAGTTAGCGTTTCTATTTTTCACTAACAAGTTGAACTTCGCCCTTTACTTCCAATGATATATGTGTATAATATATAGTTGTATTCTTTTTCTGTCTTAACTGGAAATAATAAAGACGTTTATTATTATTATTATTATTATTATTATTATTATTATTATTTATTAAAATATATTCTCTTAGAGAGGCTTTGCATAACCATGATTGTATTTATTTTCGATTCTAATCAATAAATGGCATTATTTGAACTGTTGCATTTTACTCACTATCTTTAAGTCTTTTCCCTCAAAGTTTTTTGTGTGTTAGATCGGAATAGAGTATCGGGTGTCTCCTGACCTCACAAGTCCGTAAATCAATACACCGATCGGTGTATTGTTTTTTTTTATCAGGAAGACACAAACTTTATGTATGAAAAATTTTAGAAAATTTGGCCGAACATTTTTTTTACTCGTCATTTTTAGGGAGAATTCCCGGCGCCCTCGCCAACATTTTTCGAACTTTATTTTTTTTTATACGGTAGTTTTGTTAAAACAACCAATCTGTTTACTGCAAAATATTATAAAGGGATATTAAAATGTATCACAATATAACATTTTTGAAAAAAATCATTAATCGATTTTTTTTTTAAATTAATCTCTTGTACATTTCTCGAGCTGTATCTTGGAAAACAGATGTAGAATCGAGTTGGAGCTATGAGAGCTTTTGATCAGAAAGTCGAAATCTACAATATATTAAAGATTCAGTCAATTTTACCGAAATCCAATTTCCATAAGAAAACAGCAGAGACCTTTCCTGCTACCTTTACTGTACTAAACGAATTAAATTTAAATTCTGTTCATCTTATTTAAAAAATCTCTTTACTGAAATACAGGAGAGTAGTTGCTAACACACAACTATTTTTCAGTGGACATTAGGGCTGTACAACAAACAGAATAAATACCTCTAGTTACATATTTTAAATTAAAGTCACCATCAAGAGCAATTTATCTTTTAGAGTGTTCATAGGGTTTAATTTAATTTCTGAAAGAATAAGGAAATCGTGTATGTCTCAAGCCTTCAAGACAATTTTATCTTCCTCTAGGTGGAAGTAAAACACTACCCAGCTCAAGACTTCTATATTCACTTGAGTGCTATTGGGGAAAGTGTATCAATTGAAACAATCCTAAAACATTGAAAGGAACATGGCACCATTTATAGAAGATTTCTGTGAAGGATTCTTTTTACTCGTAGAGTATAGCGAAGAGGTTTGGTACCTTTGATGTCAAGCTGTCTCGCTGACTATTTTTATAAATCCTAACAGAAGTGTCGTGTTCAAGCACTACTCACACACTCGACCTACATTTCGGTCATCAAGTTAGTACAATCTGGAGATGATAAACTCAAATTTTATTATTTCAGTAATTTTAAGCTGATGCTTTCTGCTAAAAGAAGAATAGAGGAGAAATAGGGAAACAACTAATTTAAACCGTTCTTGACAGATGCATAATAGTAAATTAAATGATACAATGGTATTTTCAATAGAATATATAACTAGACAGACATTTACATATAAATACAATTATCAGGTACCACTGAAATTGATGAAATAATTATAAAGATGTTAAATGTTAGTGTTATCTTACTGCATAAATATCATTTTAAATGTAATTAATTCACCATTGTCCACCGGTCAATTTCCCAATGCTTGAAAAAGCGCTTTTCCTAGAGCTGATAGATTGAACTAATAGACCTCAAGCCACTTAGCATCCCGCCCGCACTATCAAAATTAATAGAAGAAAGTTTATTGGCCAATTTAAAACATATCTTTAATATATTTATTCACCAACAAGTTGAATAAAATGTAACAGATGAAAAAATATATACCTAGGTAAATAAACATGGAAAATTCCAAGGAAAACCTGCACGTGGATTATACTGTGCATCGACCTGCATATATAAATAAATATAATTACAAACCAATTTTAAGTTTGAAAGGGACATACATGTAAAACTATAAAATAATACTCATTGTTTAGCCTAATATTTTAAAACTTGATTAAACCAGCGACATACGACATATAATATTATCACAAGTACATTACAATTGAAGAGCTAAGTGGATAAAGGTGTTATGTGACATTTTTGAAAATTTTGAGATTTCTACACAGACAACTATTTTAACATATAATCTATCATTTCAATAAGTTTTTGGGATAATAAACCTTTCCTAAATGCGTTTTAATGTTTGATAAAGGTGTTATGTACATATGGTTTTTATATAATTTAATGATAAAGGTGTCATGATCATATACCACCTTTATCCATTACTGTGCGATATTAAATTGTTTTAATCCAAAACACTTTGCTTTTAAAGTTATGTTATATTGACAGTAATGTGACAAGTTGTGTTAAGTGTTTTTTACTATTATAGTGAAAATGGCCAGTCGTAGTAAACTGATATTACAAATGGCAATGAATAAACCATTTCGTGAATCATGTAAGATGTTTATAAATTGGCTGATATTTGGAAATAGTGCTTATAGTGTTTTATCCATATATTCATTCAATTTCGAAATGGTATGAGATAGTACAAGAGTCTAGATGGTACTTGAGTATCTAATTGCTGTAAACACATTTATACCTTTTGGCAATTCAGCAGAAATCAGTCACATAGTGGCAATTTCTTCCCAGGCAAGTTTTAATAATGTTTTAAAAACAAAACATTATCAATATAAAATGCAATAATAAAATACGAATTTACCAAAGTATTCTAGCAAATTAGTCTGTAAATCAGAAATACTGGAAAGTGACGCTTTGCGGTGTTGATTTTTGTACAAACATTTTTATGCTGACAAGTAGAAGAGGGCTGGACCGTAGGAATTTTTATGACAAGAGCAAAACTGATATCTGGTATGGCTTCTGCCCACTCAATATTTTTAAAGAGCATTAAATTGTTTAAGGCAAATCTGGCGAATTCCGAAATTCTTGCAGAAAAAATAATAAGTATGATAATTACGCCAATCAAGTCAAAGGTTATTTGGGTTTGTAAGGTTATCGTTTAAGAATTACAGGGTTCGCTATGCTTACATCTATTGGGTTTAAAAAAAATAAAAAAAAAAATAAAATAAATAATACTAAAGAATTACAAACTAGCTTTCGAACAACAAAAGCGTGACGGAGCAAAAGTTACAGTAGATAGAACGATTTGCTTTCTTACTTTAGATCTTCAGCAAACCATGCCGCTGCCAAAATTAAGTACATCGAAAGCATTTTACCTTCGTCAAATGTGGTTTTACAACCTTGGCATACATACATTGAGGAATACTGAAAAAAAAACGTTCTTTTTCACATGGACTGAAGATATGGCCAGCTGTGAAAGCCTAGAAATTGCTAGTTGCTTACATACCTTTTCACAAATTTACAATGAATATTTCCAAGAAAAGATCGATCACATTATAATATGGCCCGACTCCTGTGGTGGACAAAATAAAAACTTCAATATCATTACACTTTACCAGTTGTTGATTTTAAAGAGAGAATTTAAAGTTATCGACCATAAATTTTCGGAGGTGGGACATTCATATTTAGATTCAGACAGAGACTTTGGCAGAGTCGAGAAAATTTTAAGGAAACATCAAAACATCTACATTCCGGACCAGTATCGAGAAAATTTAAGAACTCCCAGAGACGCCGTTGTCATAGATATGAAGAATCATTTCAAGGATATTGATGGAATTGCCTCAAAACTCAATTTGTACAACAGGAAGAAAAACTTGAAGAATGAAAAGGTTTATTTTCACGACGGTATAAAATGGCACCTATGGGTGCTACTGTTACATCACTAGATGAAATGACTCCATTTTACAAAGTCGATATTTTAAAGAAAAGGAATATGCATAAGATAAATTCCGACTGTATTGCTCTAATGGTGTTTAATGGAAACAAGGGCAGCCTAAGTGAAGAAAAACTGGCTAATCTTAAAGAACAATTACCATTCATAAATGAATGGTAAGGCCGTATTATCACAACATGCTTGGAAGTGACCAAACTGTGGCTCAAAACCGTAGAACTGTCCGACTACCTAAAAATTGTACAATGTTTTAATAATAATAAAATATGTTTAATTTCTTAACACTTTTATTCACTAATTCCTTATTCATTTCAAAGAAACTTATGAACGGATAAAGGTGTTATGTACATTAATTTTTTAAAATTTTCGAAAATAATGACAACTGACAACTTTAGTTATTTGTCTCTGAAAAGTACATCAAATGTCAATATCATCGCAAAATGCAAGCTATATAGTCGTTATAACAAAAAAGTTCTCGCCTAAAAACTTTCGAGTTAAATTACTCAATAACGTGTTTTTGTGACATAACACCTTTATCCACTTAGCTCTTCAATTATAACAAACAAAATAATATACGCTATAAAATGGAAATGAACATATAAAAGAGATTTTTTTAACTCAAATGTGGGGTGCACCATTAAACGTGTTTTTTTCTTAAAAAGTTGAACGGAGTTTATACTCTTTAGCGACATAGGAATTTCAATATATACTCTGGGAGCTAGGTAAATATGACATACTGTTTTGATCGTTTTGGGTACTGCAATTGATTTTTTATTATACCTTGTATCATGATTATGAGTAATGATGTCCTTTGTGTTTAAGTTTTTATGCCGATGTAAAATCAAACTCTAAAAAAAGCACTGTCTCGTATCTAGGATTTTTGATTCTTTATAGAGACCACGACTCGGGTAAGTACAACTTTTGTTAAATATTATTTTTATAATCACTTCTGCATTATATCAAGGTTTTTAATGTAATAATTGAAGAACAACTGAAAAAACTGTTTAAAGTATTTAAATTTGGAAAGAAACAATTAAATCTATGTGTTTATTCCACTTAAGGTGACAATCAAGCATAACTCCGACATATTTTATTGATGAACAGATGTGAATTCAATATTAGCATCATTATAATTAATATTGAGAATTCTTTAAGTTTACGAACATAATACTGAATGGTAAGTAGTATGTTTTAGCCATATTTATTGTTAGTAATTTAATTTGAAAAATTCTATTACTACTGGAATGTCATTTGCGATGTGGTTTTATAACATTCCAGGTTTCCCCTCTATAATACAGAACCGTGTCGTCGACAAAACTGATCACATCCCTATAAGATGGAGCTTAAATAAATCGTTAACATATTAAATAAGTAAATAATATTGGTCCCAGTGCAGTACCTTGTGGAACCCCGCAAGATACTGGTTCAATATTGCTTATTGGATCATGTTGCTCAAATAACTCTTCATCAAGTCGTAACAAGTCCCCATGAAACCCATCCTTTCTAGAGTTTCTAACAAATTTGAATGACTGACAGTACTAAAAGAACTAGAAGAGAATTTCATGATCGTACAAATCCAATCTGGAGCTTTCTTTATACGAATACATAGCACTCAAACAGCACTGTAATAACTGTAAACCAAATCTTCGCCAAATAAAATAAGCAAGTCAAGTTAATTATTTTTCTCGATCAAAGCAAAGCATTTGATGTAAATTTAGACATTCTAATTGCTAAATTAAAATGGTTGAAATAACTATCATATATATACTGGGTGCGCCACTTAAAACTCCTCAGATTTGCAAATTTTTTATTCTTGAAGCGATGACCATGTTGGGAACATCAAATTGTAGACATTTTTAAAGCCTTTAAACATGCATACAGAGTGACTAAAATAATTTTTTTTTGAAAAAATTGTTAATAAAGGAAACTTAATTTCTTTGAATATTTTTTACCTCACCCTGCACATGAACTGTGTTAATGTTTTCCTATAAAGGTTTTAATTAGCTTCAATTTATGTTATAAAAAAAAATAATAAAATTAAAACGTTGCAATTTCCTATTTAGTAAGTACCTAAAAATATCTACAATTTGATGGTCGTCGCTTAAAAAATAAGAAAGTTACAAGCCTGGGAAGTTTTAAGTGGCGCACCCTGTATAATAGATAGCGAAGAGTTGCATATGAAAGTAATATATTCAATTTATTAGAAAACAAAATTGGCATACCGCTATTTGAATTTTAAGCCTATTATTCTTGCATATTATTACAAACATTATTGGTATGCAGACTACTTACAGATATGCATTTCTTATACAATCGAGAATAGGCCTGAAGTAATCAATAAAGTGAATATTGATTTACAGGGTGTTCCTTAATGACGTGCTAATATTTCAGGGTATGATTTCTTAGGTCATTTTATGAAGAAAAGGTCATATGAACATATGTTCGCAAAGGCTTAAATTTTTTGCTACAAGGTATTTAATTTTTTTTTAAATCGTTATTTAATATCTCAGAGAAGATATTATTTTTAATTTTGGTATGTGTCAATAGAATATAAAACCACATATTTTAATTAGAAAAGTTATTTTATCGCTCAACCAGTGGCGCCCCTGCAAACATGTCCTCTAATATTTTTTACCAAGAAAGTGGTACGCCACTGACATTTTTTCATGTGGATGTTTTTTTCTGAATAGCCTGGTCAGTTCTACATGAAAATCGTCTCTTGCGTTTTTCTTATCGTTCTTAATTAAAATAATTGAATTCAATTGAAACTAGTTATTATTAACATTGATAATGATAAATTTTGTTTTATAAAAATGTTGGAAATGGCCACCTTCGCTTAATAGGCACGCTTCGGCCCGTCTTCACATCGAATTGTGCACTCGTTTAAATATTCCCGGCGTATTCCGTATTGTTTCATATAAGACAACTATTCGCTCTCTTAAATCTTCTAAAGTGTTAATGGGAATTTTATAGACCAGGGTTTTAAGATGACTCCACAAAAAGAAATCCAAACTAATGAGATCGGGGGATCTTGCTGGCCATTGCTGAGGTCCTCCGTGACTTATCCAACGATTAGGATAAACCTCATATAAATGAGCACCAGTCTATTCTATTCTAATGAAATGAAAACCATCCAAACATGTCAGGGATCGGTGAGTGTGAGGTTGTCAACAGGACGCTATGCTTTGAAACCATTGTTGTTTATTGATGCAGGATTAATAAGTTCGGAGTTATTTAAGTTTACATTTGGTATCCAAGAGTTCATAAGATAATTATTTAGAGTGAGAGTTAAATATCTCAGAAACTGTGACACCTACGTCAAGAATGCTAATAGAGAGAATAGGTTATTAATTAAGCTTTTAAGTTTTTTATTTGTTTCTGTAGCATAAAAAATAAAGAAGTTATGACCAAAGCAACATGCATCTACACATTTTTTTAATAACAACGTCGCCATTTTGTTACTGTAATTAGCCAGTAATTAAAAAAAAGGAATTTCAAACACTGTTTCTCATTAATATACAGGGTGTCTCACCGGGAACTGAATCGATCGATATAGAGAAAAGTACGCATCAGAAATTTTTGAAAATTTTGGGAGTTACTAAAGTCAGTGTGGCCAATCCAACTAAAATAATTACAAGCAGCTGGCACTTCCGCTTATACCGGAAGTCGATACCAACTTGCTTATTTTAAATAGAACACTCTATATATTTCAGGGTTTTCGAAAAGAGCATAAAATTCTGAGTCAAAAACATGTAGGATATCCTATGCCTAAATTCATCCGTTCCAGAGATATTTGACATTTATAGAAAATTTGACAGATGCAACGGTTTGCAAGAACCGTTATAACTTTCTTCGTGTAAAAGATCCTCATTTGCTTCTTGGCGCATAAAAGAACACACGAAGAACTACGTTCTACAACTGAAATAAATTCAATAATATCATACCAAGTGTTCCGTTTTTCGCGTTACATTTTGTCAACTTCAAACCGCGAAAACTTGTTTAGGTCAAATGGAACACCCTGTATTTTTTTACGTCAAGTTGTGTAAAATTGAATTCCCTTTTTTCTGATATTAGCATTGTGGGGTTAAAGTATTCAACTTTTTGAAATATTTGCGATTTTATTAGAAATTCTTGAATTGTTGTAATCATTTCATCAAAATAGCCATGTTTAGAAACAATCAGTCATTATCTTATGTCAAAAAATGCCAGCACGTTTAAATTACACCCACGAAGACTTTTTAAATTTGTTTATTATTTATGGAGAATGGGATAAGGTAATATCAAGAACTTGCAGCACATTTGCTAATCGATATCCAGAAAAACGGAAACCGTCACCAAACACTGTAAAACGCATACTGCAAAATTTTAAAAATTATGGCTCTGTCAAGGCAAAAATGCAAAGAAAAAACATTGAAATAGTCATTCTGGGATATTTTCATGCATTTCCAAGGATGTCATTAAGACAAGCTGCTCTGGAATCGGGACTATGCAAGGATTCAATTCACAGAATCTTATTAAAACATAAGTTTCACCCGTTTTCATTCCATATGGTTCAAGGATTAAAAGAAACAGATTTCCTAAGAAGACAGATTTTTTGTGAGTTTATTCTAATAAGGTCTGATGGTGACGATTTTTATTTGGGAAATATTATATGGACAGATGAAGCAAAATTTACTAAAAATGGACTTTTTAATAGACACAATTCGCATTATTGGAGTGACTCAAATCCTAATATGTTCAGAGAGCGAAACTTTCAGGAAAGTTGGCAGTTCGATGTTTACTGTGCCATAAGAAACGATAGAGTGGTGGCATTACAATTTATCAGGAAAATTTAAACGGTAAATTAAATTTACTCTTCTACTAATATGTATAGGCAAATTTTTGTTTTTTTTTTTAGGTGAAAGATATCTGAATATCTTACAAAATTTGAATAATGACTATTTAGAAAATTTACCTCTCGCCGAACATAGAAACATTTTTTATCAACACGACGGTGCCCCCCCACATAACGTTTATTTAATTAATAATTATTTAAAAGAAACTTTTTATGCCAATAATGGACCTTTCTTATGGCCTCCTCGCTCGCCCGACTTATCAGTTCTGGATTATTTTATTTGGGGAACTATTAAAAATAAAGTTTATGAGAGCCCATTAACAACCATTGAAGATTGTATGCAGAGAGTAAGAAATGCATTTCAAAACATATCACAGGATTCAATTAGAAGAGCTACCCATGAGGAACTAATCCGAAGGTGCGAAAAATGTGTCGAGGTTCGAGGGCGGAATTTTGAGCAATTATTAAATTAAAATGGAATCATGTTTTAAATTAATCTTATCTCTGCTATTTTAGTTCATGCTGTATCTTCAATTCGATTAATACGCATGTTACAGTGTTTGGTGACGGTTTCCGTTTTTCTGGATATCGATTAGCAAATGTGGTGCAAGTTCTTGATATTACCTTATCACATTCTCCATAAATAATAAACAAATTTAAAAAGTCTTCATGGGTGTAATTTAAACGCGCTGGCATTTTTTGACATAAGATAGTGACTGATTGTTTCTAATCATGGCTATTTTGATGAAATGATTACAACAATTCATGAATTTCTAATAAAATCGCAAATATTTCAAAAAGTTGAAAACTTTAACCCCACAATGCTAATATCAGAAAAAAGGGAATTCAATTTTACACAACTTGACGTAAAAAAATACAGGGTGTTCCATTTGACCTAAACAAGTTTTCGCGGTTTGAAGTTGACAAAATGTAACGCGAAAAACGGAACACTTGGTATGATATTATTGAATTTATTTCAGTTGTAGAACGTAGTTCTCATTGTGTTTTTTTTATGTGCCAAGAAGCAAATGAGGATCTTTTACACGAAGAAAGTTATAACGGTTCTTGCAAACCGTTGCACCTGTCAAATTTTCTATAAATGTCAAATATCTCTGAAACGGATGGATTTAGGCATGGGGTATCCTACATGTTTTTGACTCAGAATTTTACGCTCTTTTCGAAAACCCTGAAATATATAGGGTGTTCCATTTAAAATAAGCAAGTTGTTATCGACTTCCGGTATAAGCGGAAGTGCCAGCTGCTTGTAAGTATTTTAGTTGTATTGGCCACACTGACTTTAGTAACTCCCAAAATTTTCAAAAATTTCTGATGCGTACTTTTCTCTATATCGATCGATTCATTTCCCGGTGAGACACCCTGTATAGGGTGGTTTGTATACAGCACTTGCTTTAGAAAAAAAATACAGGTATTTTTGATAAAACGCAATTTTTTTCCTTTTCCAAATATCTCGATAAATATTAGTTTTATTGAAAAATGGGTAGAGACCAAAAATAAAGCTCATAAACTGATAATGAACTTCGCTTGTTTATTTATTTACATAGATTTAATAGTTTCGGAGATGTGAAAGTTTACAAATGGCGTCCGAAAGTTTATAAGACGAAAAATGCAGTTTAAATGTTAAATATCTCAGAAACTGTGACACCTACGTCACGCATGCTAAGAAATGAAGTTAAAGACAATTAATTGCGCTTTCAAATTATTTTTTACTCGTTCCTGTAGCATAAGAAATAAAGAAGTTATGACGGAAAAATATGCGTATTTATATTTTTTTATATAAAAAGATCGCCATTTTGTTACTCTAATTAGCCATTTAAAAAAAATATCTCAAATACAGTCTTTCGTGAAGAGGTAGCATTACCTAGATGCTCATTTTTTTTGCTCATTTAAAGCACTTGCTTTAGAAAAAAATGCATTTTAAACCTTAAAGGTAATTTCGAAACACTTGGATACCAAATATAAACTTAAATATCTCCGAAATTATTAATCCTACATCAATAAACAAAACATATGATTAATTCCCAGTTTGTACTTTCTGTAACTGGTCTGTAACATTTTTTCGATAAAGTAATACTTTTCGAGATACTTGACGAAAGCCGTTTGGAAATACCTTTTTTTTTAAGCTAAAATCGCAATTTTGAAGTCGTTGTAACTTAAAAACTGTCAATATATATGAAAAATTGCATAGAACCTTTTCTTCTTAAAACTTGATTCTATTTCAATTCCAATAAATATATATATTTTTGAAGTGCCACCCCCTGAGAAGGGGTGTCATCCACTCCCTATAAATTAGCAAGCTCCCGCACAATATAGAAACTTTTCTGTGAAGCATTTACTATTATACTGCCAAAAATGAACGAAATCCGTTCAATATGGCATTATTCTGAAGTTAAAACCTCCAGTAACTGTACTACATGTATTAACAACTGTTTAAAACAAAGTGTTACTACCTATATGTGCAACCAAACGTGAAGCAAGAATATCGTTAATGAATAACAGATTTTTATCATTGAAATGAAAGAACCAACTGTCCATTGCTCATTAAATTCTTTATTAATTGAAGCCGTTTGTGTCAATTCAATTTTGCCTCACGTTGTCAGACCAACCAAATTATAACAATATGAAAATGTAAATTCATAGAAATTATTACTGTTAAACATATTAATAAATATAAACCAGATATTTATAATATAGATGGTACAATTTTATGTCAATTTTATAACACTTGTCAGATAAAACTCATCACAAAATGTTTGAGTCCTATAACAGTATCCATATACGAATAAAATTACACGAAAACAATAATTACAAACATCAGTAAAATTGATAACAGCTGTAATGCTCTATCAACGATATTTACTAAGGGACTTTTAATTACAATTTTAGTAGTACTGAAATAATTATTTTTTTATAATATTTGCTCATTAAAAAAAACGAGAATTGTGTTACATAATATATATGTTGCGTTTACATTTAATTAGAACTCACCCAACAGTTGTAATGTATTTTCTGAGGTATTTTCTCATTATATGTTTGCCGACGCAAATATTTTTTCACCGGGGATCAAAGGTTAAATACTTTGACAAAAAATGGTAATTCTTCCCTTTATTTCTTTGAAACAAAATACAAATTGTATACCAACTACTCTGTTTCCAATTAGTTTGAGCGAACACAAACATAGAACTTCAAGTTAACTTTTAAAGGAAACAGATCCAATTCAACTAAGACAACAAAGAAAACAAAAATTGTTAAAACTATTGAACTTATTCGGTAAAACGAGAATACAATCGTAACAAAAGGCTTTGGTTGGTGAAAAGTAATTACTGTGATATCTGGCGTGAGTCACGAGATCGTTTATATCTAATCAATAAAAGTTGCATTAAAAAATCAATCGGAAAATTTATTATACAGGGTATTCTGTAACTAAATACGTTCATTTCAGAAGGCAACAGAGCAAGAAGGAAAGCAAGGAAATTATCAATAACTACTCGATGTGTGCCTAAACTTATGCTCTTAAGCTTAATAGTAAGAAAATACACTTATTTGTTGGGTTTTTAAAAAATATACAAATAGCTTGAAATTTAATTAATATAAAGAGACTGGATATTTAAAAAAATAAAAATATATTTTCAAGTGCCTATTAGTGGAGTAAAACTAAGAGTCTAACTCACCTAAAAAGGAATGCGTAACAAAAAGTTTCTGGTTAAATCCTAGTCCCGGAAGTTATTTGTTTAAATAAAAGAACTTTCAAAATTGTGTTTTTTTGCGGTTTCTCTTAAATACCTCAATGAACAAAAAAACAAAATATTCCCAATGAAATTGCAAAGAAAGGCAGATGTCCGAACCTGTTTATAATTTTTTTAACAAATAAAATCAATTGAGAGGGGCCATTTTAAAACAATTAATGATAATTTACACAATAATGCGAATATTTTAACGAAATAGGAGAGTATGCCTCTAATGAAGCTAAATCGTCATACCAAACTTTAGGCTGGTATGTAGACAACAACGCCTAAAAAACAAAAGCAATGTTAAAAATTGAATCGTCGATTGTTTAAGTCGTACAACAAAAATTTTCACCTATCCGGTGAATTGTTTGGGTGCTACTCGATGCTCGGGTACTTCCCAATAAGCTAGGAATTTAAAATTTGGCACGTGGTAGGATGTATCTTTCTGAATCTCCAGAAAATTTCGTGATTTGTAAAAGTGGAAATAACGACTTCAATATGACGGCAAATCTATGTAAACATATGGAAGGGAATACCCACATTAAAATGAAAACTTTGCCAAAATGGTAAGAGATATAAAAAAAATTGTAAAGTAGGAAGTTGTAGAGAATTTACACAATAGGCTCATTTAACAATTTTTTATTAGTACATATTCTGAGAGAGCTTGGTGAGTATAGTAAGTATGCCAAAAATTAGAATTTACTGACGCCGCCTTCATGTATAAAAAAATTATTAAAGTCGGCGCGCTTAAAAACGCTCGGGATAGCCATGTAGTCGAGTTGTGACGTCAGATGGCTGAACCGCCCAGTGAACAGTGAACACGTCTTTGAATGCAAGTTAGTAGAGTAAAATCTGGAAGTAAAGTCGCTTAGTTTTCGAGAAAAAAAAAAACCGGCGTAGAACCAAATCAGACTTAGTGGGATTCTTTAGTAAGATAATCGTGTACACGAAATCATTATTTACATTTTTTGGTGGTCGAGAACTTTTTTATTTCGGAAAAACTCAAAAAAGATAGATTTTTAATGAAATATGTTTTTTAACGTCTCCACCGCTATATTTCTGAAAATATTTGTGCTGTCAAGCTATTTTTTTTTTAGATTGAAGTAGACACAATAGCGCTTCGAACAACGTCCCACGTGAACCCGATTTATTTTTTTTTAAGTTGGAAAAATAATCGGAAAGTCTAACTTGTTATTTTCAGTAGCGTAATTTTGGACAATCGAGAAAAAAATTTATTTATGAAAATTTGTATATACCTACACGCTGCGTACAAATTGAAGCCAATAGTTGAAAAAAGTTTTTAGGGTAAACATTTTTCATGTCCCGTTCATAGTATTGAGTCAGCGATTTTTTTAACGGGCCAAAGTCATATTCTTGCGCGCTCGGCTGTAGCAAGCCTGTCGACTGCAACGATCTGACGGTCCCAGTCGGGGTGTATGTAGTAGTTTAACTTATATCAATAGATATAAAACCAGTAATGATCAATGGCATCTAGGGGATCAATATTATTATTTAATATTTCATATATTGTACAGTAGTATTGATCATAATATGTTGTTAATATTAAAAAATTGTACAATAAATATAAAATAGTCTCCTTTTAATAATAAAAAGACAGGTAGGTAGATATAAATACCTAATATATAAATATCAATCAGTGTTACTAACTACCCCAAGCGCGGATTTATGCGGGGGAGGAGTAACGGCGTAATTACCCCCCCCCCCAAGATTCTGTAAACCACCAACTTTCGTTTTAAAATGTTATGATTTTTATTAATTCTGGGAAGAAAAAAAATTTAACGGGGTCCCCCAACTCATTAGATTTTTTTTTCGGATTTCTCCCCCCCCCCCCCGCTCATCAACAAATTTTGGGTTCAGTGTTACCCCCCCCCCCCAAACTCAAGGTCCAGATCCGCCCTTGAACTATATTAGACATTTTTAAATGAATGAAAGTAAAAACGTACGCATAAAATGAGTTTTATTGTTGAAATAAATTTTCTATTTGGATAGATAAATATGTAGTATGTAGTTTATGTAGGCCCTACATTAATAGCATTCTAATTCGTTCATATCTGCCTCGAAATCTTTAATAATGTTGTTACAGGAACGACATTTGCACTCGTTGCAACATTTTAGGCCTTGCTTAAAACAAGCACATTTTCGATTGTCACAATTTTTATCCGAACAACCAACCCTGCATGCGAGGTGTATTAATTGCGTCCCAATGTCACATATAGCGCTGATAAAAAAAATCGCTGTTGCCACACGGTACATTTTAGGAAAAAATATATTGTTTCAAAAACTTTTGTGATTATTAGGCTTTATTTTCTTCGCTGCATGTATGTAAATATTTTCAAAAATAAAAAAGTTTATCGATTGGTGAAAATTTCAGTACATAAAATATATATTTTTAGTTTATCTGATTTTTAGAGAAATGAAAGTGCGAATTGTGCCCAAACCGTTTATATTGGTAAAAGCGCTACAGTGTGTGCTTTAATTTGACACAAAACAAATTTCAGTACCTTTAATAGTCTTAAAGATATGGTGGAAACAAAAAAAAAAATTTTATTTAAAAATACATTTTTTTCACTTTTTATTGATCTAAAAAGTTCGAGACCACAAAAAAATGTAAAATATGATTTCATATGCCCGGTGACATACTCAAAGAAACCTAACATGTTTGACTTGGTTCTACGCCAAAAAAAAAAAAAACGACACGATAGACTTACGAAATCGCTGCTCTAATATAGGTATCGGCGCACGCCAAGTGACGTCACTCTACGGACTGTTGGCCGGCCGAGCGTGTTTCTATTCAAATGCGAATATCTCTGTGGCTATTGATTCAATTGTGCTGAAATTTTTTTCTGAGGCTATTGGTTTGTTATACGTTAAAATAAAATGAGTAAGAAAAAGTAGGAAACTGCCATCTCACTAAATGACCCTATTTACTTAGATATTTCCATACGGAGATATACCACAAATCTAAATGTTACTCTATTATGTTAAGAAATAATCAAAGGATTAATGGAATAAAATGGACTAATTGAATTGCCAGAATTACAATCTGATCTCTTAAAGGTCCAGCAGAGAAGAAGAAAGCGAAAAATCTGCGCTTTTAAAGTTTCCTAAAGTAAAGTAAAGTAAAGCAGTGGGTACAAAAAAGGGGGTTCTATTCGCAAAAGGTCGGAAAGAAATGAAATTTGGTGGGATGGTAGACATAGATCCCCTGATAGTACACCTGAGTTTGCGACCTCGGGAGGTTGACGCTCGAGGGGTGGGGGGATGAAAACTCTGCGTTGCGGCGCTTTTCGGGAAATAGCGCCGTTGTGGTAAGTGCTATCGAAAAAAAGTTCAAATGAAATATGTAGAGAACAAAATTGTGCACAATTGAGTGAGAAGAGATGGGAAAGTGGTGGGAAGAAGTGGGAAGTAGTGTTAGAGAGGTGAGAAGACGGGAGAGGGAAGGGGTGGATGGCGGTGGCAAATGAAAGGGTTTTGTCTGTCTGTCTGTAAAATAAGTAGACTAAAAAGCAAAAAATAAAAATAACATTTTTGAGAAAAGCTTTTATTTGAAAAGACTACTAAAAAGTAAAAATATTTTTTTTTAAAATTCATACACCGGGAAAACAAAAGTTTTGGGAGCGGTCAATTGAGCAAAGTAACTATGCAATAGCGCTATATGACCGTCCCCAAAGCTTTTGGTTTTTCGGTGTATGAATTTTAAAAAAATTATTTTTACTTTTTAGTCGTTTTTTCAAATAAAAGCTTTTTCTTAAAAATATTTTTTTTATATAATTTTGTTAACATTGTCCTTTCTGTCTGCGTCTTGATGTTAATTTTTTATTCCACCCAGTATTCGGTTACTTCTTCCATTATTTAGATATCTAAATGTGCAAGTTATCTAAGTTTAGTACAAAATTAAAATGACAACTTAAAAAAATGTCAGTATCTTTTTTAAGCTTAAATAATATACTTGATCAATTAACACGTTCAGGTTATTCTATAGACCAATTAAATGGATTATGGTACAGTGAGGTTTCGTAGTATCTTTAACATTGATAGCTTTTACTATTTCCAGTATATAAGAAAATTTGAAATCAAAATATTATGACGATAATTTACCTTCGTCTCACTGCCAAATTAAGATGCTTCAATAAAAAATCATCAAATTTATTATCTAATGAAAAGAAATTACTTAATTAAGGAACATCCTGTATATTTGTATTAGAGAATCAGGCAGAGTGTATTGTACACCTTTAAACTAATAATACTGAACCCAATAAGATGAGAAATTGTAATTTAAGATCAGACTTTCATAGTAAAACATGCATCTGTCATTCCAAAAATTATAGTTTAAACTTTTGAAACAACCTTGCTTGATACTATTGTTGACGTAAACTTGATTGAAAAACTTTCCCATTACCTGAAACACATTTCTGCATTTAGATTACTAAATTAATAGAATGTTCTAAAATACTAGGTAAGTGAA
Source organism: Rutpela maculata (assembly GCA_936432065.2). NCBI lineage: Eukaryota > Metazoa > Arthropoda > Insecta > Coleoptera > Cerambycidae > Rutpela > Rutpela maculata. Next base: position 34,243,517 of record OW386285.2, on the reverse strand, counting down.
ATATTTATGTCAAGCTTGCTGAAAGTTGGACAGATGTTACGAAAATAAACTACCATTTCATACTGGTCTACCAGAAATAAAGGCCAGATGTTTAGCCTTAGTAAAGGACAGTTAGGTACACGTATGATTATGCAAACTTGGATAAAATAAAATATAAGTATATCCTAGTTTTGATGTTACGGGTTAATGAATGTTGAAACAACATTAAATGCGAATTGATATTTGAATGCAAAATAATGGTAGAGTCTTATGGTTAAATAAAGTCATGGTTTTTTGTTCAATTTGTTAAAAAATGTTAACTTTAATAAAAAAACAAGCCAAAAACGCACTCTTCGCAGTTTTTTGTACATAATGTTTGTTTTAGACATTTTTAATTTTATAGTGCGAACTTAGTTGGTAAAAGACTCAGTGTAAAATAAAGTAAAAAAAAAACGTACCAAACCCATTTGGGTTTCGAACTCGGTTTTGGATTCTGAGTCAAAAGCGTAAGAACTACACCACCATCTTACATGTAAAAAAATGTAAATTTTTACATTATACGACACGGGCTAAAATCATATTTTCACGGTTGTATATTACATTATGAAATGTATATTTGTAAAATGTTTATATATTTAAATATTAAAATAAAATATCATTCCACCAGATTTCCATTCAATTACAAAAACGTAAATAATAATAATAATTTTTTTCAAATTTAATTCATTAATAACAATTTTATTTACCGATCGATTTTGTTCAATAGGATTCTTCCTCTAGCTAACACTAAGTTACTGTCTACATTTCAATACAATCAGATTTTTCTTTCTTGAGTTATCGTGCTTACAAGAAACGTGACGGATGGACGGACGGACGGACAGACGGACGGACGAACAGACGGACATTTTGCGAGCGGTATTTACGGTTTTAGAAATGTGCCGATCAAAAGCAATATACTCTTCGTTTTCGTATTTGCGAAGAGTATAATAATAGAGCCTAAATTTTTGACACACTAGAGGAAAGACTTTGAAAGTAAATTTATTTTCAACTAACATAGGCACACGCAAAAAAAAGTTTTTTCCAGTGATCAGCGTACCACGCTCCCATGTATTTTGAACCACTGAATACGAATGTGTAATCCAAATTGCGATATTTCGCGAAGAACATAATATTTGGGCATTTTTTTGCAATTTGTCCGAACTCAGAAACATCTGATTTTGTCTCAACAAATGGTATGATTGCTTCTTTTTAGCCGACATACTATAGCTCGACGGTGGTCTCATATCAATGTTATCAAGCTGAGTCTAGTATAAGGTGAGTAAAAATTGGAAACAAGATTTTTTTAGTCAAGAATTTGGCGAAGTCGGTAGTGATAGTTTAATTTAATTTTTAATTTTCTGATAAAAAATTCAAATTCTGCCTCAATTGCACTAAAATTGATAGTTAAGTAATTTAGGAGTAGCTGGTAATGAGTCTAATGTCAGTAGTGAGGAATTCAAAATAGCGAATCCAATATGGCTGTGATAATTGCAATATATTTGCAGATATACACGAAATCTGATACGTAGTAACTCAGGTTTCTCTGTTATTATTCAAACTGACGTGATGAGTAGGGCTGTATTAACTGTTTCTGAATGATTCTAACTTGATTGCCGAAATAATAATTTATAATAATCATAATGATAATTTATTTACTGAAGGATATAAATTACAAAATAATAGCTACAAAAATTGATATAAATGGTAAACAAGCAATAAAAATACCCACAAAAGTAAAACTAGCTCGTGGGCATACTACAACTAAGGTCACCAAAAAATACAAATATCAAAATCAAACAGTAGTAGTAACAATATTTATATTAATAATAGTAAATCATCAAGAAACCCACAAAGGAAGACCTTGCTCGTGGGTATACTAAACTAAGGTTAATAGTAATTTTGTATTAATTTTATATGCGTTTTTAGTAGTTCTTGGCTTTGAAATGTAACAAATGTTTATTTATGATAGAGTATCCTCTAGATAGGGTCAGAGATACTTGGTAAGATAAGGGAGGCTTCATATAATATACTAGCACTCAAGCGCGGATCTAGAAATTTCAATAATTTTTTTCTCGTCTGTGGCGCATGGAACCCATACGAATTATAGGAAATAACAACTCGAGAAGCACTTCTCTAACGACCCTTAAAAAATTTTGAAAAAGCAGTTTGCGAAAAATTTTTTCAAAATTCGGTTACCCCCTCGCCCCCCAAGTCTAGGGACACGTTTAAAATTATTTTTTTTGTCAGATGTATTTTACTTTTCATAAAAATATAGCAATGGGTTTTGAAGTTTATGAAAATATTTTCATTACTAACTGAGATACAACGAATTGAAATTTTGTGATTTGTTAAATTGTAAATCACAAAATTTCAATTCGTTGTATCTCAGTTAGTAATGAAAATATTTTCATAAACTTTAAAGCATATTGTTGTACTTTTATGAAAAGTAAAATGCATATGACAAAAAAAAAAAAATTTTAAACGGGAGTCCCTAGACCTGGGGGGGTAACCGAATTTTGAAAAAAATTTTCGCAAACTGTTTTTTCAAAATTTTTTAGGGGTCGTTAGAGAAGTGCTTCTAGAGATGTTATTTCCCATTTTTCGTATGGGTCCCATGCGCCACAGACGAGAAAAAAATTATTGAAATTTCTAGATCCTCGCTTGCTAGCACTAGATTTAGATCATCAGAATAGTTATTTTCTCGTTCTTCATATTGAATGTTTGATATTTAGTGTGAGAAAGAAGTTGACAGAAAGTTGACAGTTTTAAGCGTCAGTAGTATTTAAGTGTTTTGATGTGTGTGGAAGCTACTTCAGAGAGAGCTTCAATCTAAATGTTTTTATATCATGGATCGTGTTACCACATAAAATTAGACCTTAAGTGATATGTGACGAAATAGAGAGAAACAAGAAGTTACTATTACCTCAGAATTTATAAACTTTTTAGTTGCCTTAATAAAGAAAATTGCACTAGCTAATTTCTTACATAAATCATAAATGGTTTACATGACTTTAAATTGTCGCCAAGAACAACATATGTATTTTCATCATTTTAAGAGGTACTAAAAAATGAGAGGAACTGTCTTGGTAGTATTTAATTTTAAGAAATTTGTAGACAACCATTTTTCGACTTTATTCTCGGTATTTATTGTTAGTGTTTAGATTGTTTAAATCTCTGCTACTACGTATTAAGATTGCATCATCCTCGAATAATACACAACGATGACGAAAAAGATATGTTAACATAATATTGATGTAAATAATAAAGAGTAAAGGCCCCAGGATAGAGCCTTGGGGTACACTGTGTATGGCTAGAAGTGTATTTAGTCGTTTAAAGAAACACACTGTGTCTTGTCGTTTAGGTAACTATTTATACGACTTCTTACTCCCTAGTGCCTCAACTTCCTCAATAACAGCTCGATGCTGGTATAATTAAAGGCTTCGGTAAAGTCACCAAATGTTATAGAAATCCAGCTCAAAGCTCCGGACTGTATGATCTACAATTTTAGATACTGCTTGATTCGTCGATTTATTTTTGCGGAAGCCAAATTTGTTAAGCGACTGAAACTAATCAAAATCTTAAAAATATAAATGAAAAATATAAATGAAGAACACTGAAAATAGGTATATTTTATAATTATATACCCCATGATAATAAATAAATAAATAGACTATATAAAATGGAAATAACTAGTTTATAACATTTACGAATAAGACAAATTATTATACCTAGTCAATTTTTTACTTTTTTTACGCACTACGATAGTAGAAAAAAATTATTGTGATATCGGGAATTTGTCATAAAAAGTCACTTTGTGTCAAAACCGTGAGTAAAAAACGTAAAAAACTGCTGCCCAAGGAATCACTACTTTCACATCCAGATTTTCTCTCCAAGTCTCTCACAACGAAAAAATTTTGTATGTGGAAATAATTATTTATGGAACTTCAATAATATAATATTTGAAATTGTCTACCCCAAAAGCCCATAAAACGATATCCTACATCGGTAGTGGGGTGGGGTAGTGATAGGGGAGTGGTAATGGCGGTGGATGAAGTGAAAAAAAATATGTTGATGCCTTTGGTTCTTGTACACACACTAAATAATAATTTTTTTTCACCTCCTTTAAAATGAAGTGGAGGTGGTAATAGGAGTGGCTAATGCCAAAAAAATTTTTGGGACCTTAGCTTCTCTTGTTTATACTAAATACCAATTTTGTGGACTCTTACCGGCTTGATTTACCTATTTACCCATTTACCCCAATTCATCCTCCAAGACCTCAACGGAATACGATCAAAATATAATCTAGTTCCAGATCTCTTAAATACATACGTGTACCGAATTTCAAATCAGTATCCTAAAAGGTTTCAGAGCAATCGTGCGCACAAAAAAGTTACAGAGAGACCGACAGACAGAAATTTGTTTTGCTCAAACTTAAAATCTAGACGTTTTGTGACAATGAAAGCCTATTTGAACAATAATAATTTTCATTTTATTTACGTTGCCATACTTTCGGATCGGGTATGATTTATCTCAAAATTTTAATTTAACATAATACTTCTCTATAACTTTCGTATTCAGATATTTAAAAAAAGTTGCTATAAAATATACTTATATTTTAATAAGAGCCAAAATATAAGAGCGTCTTTATTGCTCATTTATCTTACGGTTTGTTCTTAGAATTTTTTATACCAATTTCTTTTTAAATATCTCTATTTGATTAGACGAAAACGTCTAATCGTATAAATATACTCTATTCGAAATATACCGAATAAATTTTTCTATTCCAGTAAATAAATTCTTTATGTATGATATTGGAACACCTTTGACGAAAATCAAATAAGGTAACACCCTTATTTCATGGCACAAGGCCTTATGCATGGTAGCAGCTTTGTGAGTAAGTAGGTTCAGTTTTGATGGAATAAATTTATTTTTATTACACACCACTTAGTTTTTATGAGAAACCAGGGAAGTTAATGTAAAGCAATGAGGAAGAAATAAAATGTAAATGAGTAAATTTATTGATATATACAAGTTGCGAAGAGCAATGTGTGGTGTATTACAAAGAAGTTGGTTCATAAAGTAAATATGGATTATTGTAAAGAATATTGTTGTGAACTCATTTTTAGGAACGTAGTAAGTAGGTGAAAATATCAGAACAGGGCAAACGCATAACTTTCTTACGCTTGATTATTATATATATATATATATATATATATATATATATATATATATATATATATATATATATATATATATATATATATATATATATATATATATATATATATATAAAAAATAGGAGATGTTAGTGCGGACCAAAGCTTTATGGCAAAAAGGAAAAAATCGTGGGTAAGACCGCAAAGAAAAAGAGCAACCGTGGACACGTGTTTCGGACTCGTTGGTCCTCATCAGCACGGTGTAGCTAAGTTGAAAGGATAGGCACAACTTAGGAATTGACACAAACTGTGACCACTGACAGGCAGCCAGTCGCACATTTGTGGCAAGAGTTAGAAGACCCCGGGTTTCCGGAGCGACAACTAACACACCACGGAGGCAACTATAGCTACCTGCGTGGAATCACTGGACCCAAGGAAGAATAAAAAATAGGAGATGTTAGTGCGGACCAAAGCTTTATGGCAAAAAGGAAAAAATCGTGGGTAAGACCGCAAAGAAAAAGAGCAACCGTGGACACGTGTTTCGGACTCGTTGGTCCTCATCAGCACGGTGTAGCTAAGTTGAAAGGATAGGCACAACTTAGGAATTGACACAAACTGTGACCACTGACAGGCAGCCAGTCGCACATTTGTGGCAAGAGTTAGAAGACCCCGGGTTTCCGGAGCGACAACTAACACACCACGGAGGCAACTATAGCTACCTGCGTGGAATCACTGGACCCAAGGAAGAATAAAAAATAGGAGATGTTAGTGCGGACCAAAGCTTTATGGCAAAAAGGAAAAAATCGTGGGTAAGACCGCAAAGAAAAAGAGCACCCGTGGACACGTGTTTCGGACTCGTTGGTCCTCATCAGCACGGTGTAGCTAAGTTGAAAGGATAGGCACAACTTAGGAATTGACACAAACTGTGACCACTGACAGGCAGCCAGTCGCACATTTGTGGCAAGAGTTAGAAGACCCCGGGTTTCCGGAGCGACAACTAACACACCACGGAGGCAACTATAGCTACCTGCGTGGAATCACTGGACCCAAGGAAGAATAAAAAATAGGAGATGTTAGTGCGGACCAAAGCTTTATGGCAAAAAGGAAAAAATCGTGGGTAAGACCGCAAAGAAAAAGAGCAACCGTGGACACGTGTTTCGGACTCGTTGGTCCTCATCAGCACGGTGTAGCTAAGTTGAAAGGATAGGCACAACTTAGGAATTGACACAAACTGTGACCACTGACAGGCAGCCAGTCGCACATTTGTGGCAAGAGTTAGAAGACCCCGGGTTTCCGGAGCGACAACTAACACACCACGGAGGCAACTATAGCTACCTGCGTGGAATCACTGGACCCAAGGAAGAATAAAAAATAGGAGATGTTAGTGCGGACCAAAGCTTTATGGCAAAAAGGAAAAAATCGTGGGTAAGACAGCAAAGAAAAAGAGCAACCGTGGACACGTGTTTCGGACTCGTTGGTCCTCATCAGCACGGTGTAGCTAAGTTGAAAGGATAGGCACAACTTAGGAATTGACACAAACTGTGACCACTGACAGGCAGCCAGTCGCACATTTGTGGCAAGAGTTAGAAGACCCCGGGTTTCCGGAGCGACAACTAACACACCACGGAGGCAACTATAGCTACCTGCGTGGAATCACTGGACCCAAGGAAGAATAAAAAATAGGAGATGTTAGTGCGGACCAAAGCTTTATGGCAAAAAGGAAAAAATCGTGGGTAAGACCGCAAAGAAAAAGAGCAACCGTGGACACGTGTTTCGGACTCGTTGGTCCTCATCAGCACGGTGTAGCTAAGTTGAAAGGATAGGCACAACTTAGGAATTGACACAAACTGTGACCACTGACAGGCAGCCAGTCGCACATTTGTGGCAAGAGTTAGAAGACCCCGGGTTTCCGGAGCGACAACTAACACACCACGGAGGCAACTATAGCTACCTGCGTGGAATCACTGGACCCAAGGAAGAATAAAAAATAGGAGATGTTAGTGCGGACCAAAGCTTTATGGCAAAAAGGAAAAAATCGTGGGTAAGACCGCAAAGAAAAAGAGCAACCGTGGACACGTGTTTCGGACTCGTTGGTCCTCATCAGCACGGTGTAGCTAAGTTGAAAGGATAGGCACAACTTAGGAATTGACACAAACTGTGACCACTGACAGGCAGCCAGTCGCACATTTGTGGCAAGAGTTAGAAGACCCCGGGTTTCCGGAGCGACAACTAACACACCACGGAGGCAACTATAGCTACCTGCGTGGAATCACTGGACCCAAGGAAGAATAAAAAATAGGAGATGTTAGTGCGGACCAAAGCTTTATGGCAAAAAGGAAAAAATCGTGGGTAAGACCGCAAAGAAAAAGAGCAACCGTGGACACGTGTTTCGGACTCGTTGGTCCTCATCAGCACGGTGTAGCTAAGTTGAAAGGATAGGCACAACTTACGTGTACCGAATTTATATATATATATATATATATATATATATATATATATATATATATATATATATATATATATATATATATATATATATATATATATATATATATATATATGTTACTCCATCTAACTCAAATAAGTGAACTAATATTGTTTCCTTTTTAATTCATACTCTTACCTGTCTAACAAATGTCATAAAATTCGTGAAATAAATATTTTAAACTTGTTATGAAGTAGTTCCCGAAAAGACCAAAACACTTGAAAACTATACACCCGAATACCAAAACGGGTCTCGTCAACAATGTTGGTATCATCTGAAATTCTGGAATGATTAAACTTGTTTTAATCGTCACCAGATGATGCCAGCGAAACGCAGCTACAGAAAGGAATTCTTTCAAATGGTAAAGGCCTGTGCAGAACTCATGTTAGAACCGTTAAGAATAAATATATTTAATTTGACCTTAACAAATGCCTATTATACTTCTAAATGGAAGGTGGACGACTGGTACTATAAATCGGCTGATAAAAAAATATAACAAATTACCGGACAATTGTTATCTTATATGCATTTTCCAAGTTATTTGAGACGGTTATCTACTAAATTATCTATGGCTCAGTAAAACTGATAATCTCCGTTTCTCAACATGGTTTCTTACCTGCAAAATCCACTAATACTAACTTGCTAAATCTTGTTCAGGATGTGAAAATCGCCATTGAAGATAATATACAGCTGAATGTTATTTATACAGATATAGCTAAAGCTTTTGACAGGCTGGGTCATTAGACTCTTATTGCTAAATTAAAAAAGTAATGAAGTAAACTCTGATATCATCTGTCCATTGTGTTCATATCTCTATAAGTGACAAGTTTATATCAATTTAAATGACTACCAGTCATCATAGTTTGAAATCAGTTCCGGCGTACCACCAGGAAGCAATTTGGGTCCTATACTATTTCTCATTTTTATTAATGACTTGCCTGATGTCTTTTGTCACTCAACTTGCCTTCTTTTTGCAGATGACTGCAAGCTATACCGCAGAAGCGAAAATAAAATTGACTGTACTCTATTGCAACAAGATCTAAGCAATATTTTTACGTGGTGCAATGACTATAAAGTTGATCTCAATATTAAAGTGTAGCGATGACGTTTTCTAACAAAAATCAAACCTATACTATTGATAATAGTGAACTTGGCCGTGTTAAAGAATATAAAGATCCAGGTGTTCTTTTTGATAGTCATATAAGACAAATAAGTAATGCAAGTATGAAAAACTGAGTTTCCTAGATAGAAATACTGACTTTACTAATCTAGAGTGTATCAAAGTATTATATAATAGCCTTGTTAGGTCTAACCTTGATTATTATCGAATCATTTGGCCACCCTTCTATTGCAATTCTATTGATCTTGTGGAGAGTACACAAAAAAAATTTCTTAAGTATTTTCTATATAAAGAAACTCATTTGTATGATAATTTTGCTTACCACAATTAACTGTTGCTTAGATATGACTACGGACCTCTTGAACTGAGACGTGTTCATGACTCGTTAATCTATATCTATAAACTTCTAAATCACCTCTCTGATGGCTTCGAGTTTCTATTAAAATTGCCATTTATTGTACCAAACCGAATACGTAGAAATTTTGACCTTTTTTATATTCTAATTCTATTTTAAATAAATTAAATGGTCAATTTAATACTACGTACTTATCTAATTAAGGATAATCTTAAATAAATTGTACTCTTCGTTTGAAATATTGATCTTATTCATTATATACAAACTTATTGTTTATTTGGATTGAAGCGTATTTATTCAAATCAAATATACTTTTTTTTGTTATATTTTATTAAGAGTGACTGATTTAACATTTCCTTATATAATTGGAAAGGCTAAGGGTAAATAAATCAAATCTTGAATGGGCAAGATTACCCAATACGCATAGTCTTATTACTAGAGAGCTGGACAGGCACATAATCGTTTTAAATTCTTTCAATGAACTTACTTTATCACCAGAGTTGGAATAGTTTATTCAATTGAAACTATTCGAGGGATAAATGAAAGGTACAAATATATACAGGCACAATTTCAAAAATATCTGAACTTTATATTTTTTTCTTACAAATACATTAAGTTATCAAAAAAACTTTTCTTAATTTTACAGTTTATTCTAAATATCGTCCGCCTCATCAACTGATACGTTAGTACTTTCTTCATCGAGAGTGTCATTTTCGGCGGCAACTAATTTTTCTGTGAAATATTTCTCGACGTTGGTGCAATTTGAGCCGGCACAATTTTTGCAAGCGATATTGCAAATCAGTTCGTTCTTCCTACACCCACAGGAATAACCGCAGTCGGTTTTACATCTACAGAACATCAACTTCATTATATTCGGTGGGCCAGGTGGTTGCGTCGTCCTTATGTGGATCAGCTTATCGTTCTCGTTTTTCCAATCCCAATCTGTTGGATCTAGGTGATGCTCTTCTCCAAACAACCAATTTTGTACTTGTAAATAAACCCGTTTAAGATGTTGAGTGAGGGCATCTACCGTAGGAATGATTTTTCCGATATCCATCTTTTTCTTGTTGGCAACTGCCATTAAGTACATTCTGTTCCTGAACATTTCTACTAACTGAATTCCACTGAGCTTAAATTGGTCGGAGACATTTGGTTTTCTGAATGTAAGCAGTGCATTGTACAATTGTACATTGCTAGATATAAATGGCATCCGTGTTCCAAAATTTCCTCTACTGACAATCCAACTTCCTTGAACTTTGCAGCATGGGGTTCAAGGTCAGGGAACTTTTGGAATGTTTTGAGAAATTTCACCTTCCCTTGATAGTGCGTTGCTGAGACAGTGTCGCATCCGGTAATATCATGTAATAATAAAATACTATCGGCCACTGATGACATATGAGCCAAACTCTTTGAAGAATATAATTCTTCGGGCTTATTCGGTCGAGTTGGTTTTAACAGAAAAAGTTCTACATTTGATGGTGTTAATGCAGTTAGTAATACCAGTATATCTGTATCTTCTGCTACAATCACCACCTTCTTACTGATGTCCTGCAAATAGTCCTGTCAGCATCAGCTAGACATTGTACAGAATTTATACCTGATTCAGTTAATTTCGACCTCAACATTTTTATCAGGTTACTCCCGTTTTTATTATTGTGAAGGAATTCCTCTTGGGCAAGTTTTAATGGCATGATTTGAACGACGAGTTTTTTCAGATTCCTTAGTCGTCCTGGTTTCATAGCCATCAAAAACGACCGTCGCCTTTCTCCCGTAGTTATTATAGATATATTTCACATAATTACTTATTATTGTTGAGAACATTTGCCCAAGCGTCCATTTTACTTTATGAAGTAACAATCTTCCATCGATAACAAAAACTGTCCTCACAGGATCCCGCACGTTTATATGAACTGTATTGAATATTGAATATAAATCTGATTTTGTATTTTTCAACGTTCCAAACGTATTGAAAAGCGATTGAGGAAAAGGGGATAATTCCCAATTTAAATAGTCCTGCATTTCTTCATCGGACTTTTTTATTGCACAGATTCTATAGAATAAAACATCTGGATCAATTTCAATGACACTTTTATCTATTGTAATTTTTGAATTTGAGGAGGCAAGTGTTTTCACAATCTTTGATCTTGATAATTTCAATTCTGGAAAAGAGGTGCCACAGGGTGGCGACCTATCACCCCTACTGTGGGTTATGGTCGCCGACAGCCTCGTACACCGCCTCAATAACTCTGGTTTCTTCACAATAGGTTATGCAGATGACATTACCATCTTGCTAAATGGAAACTTTGAGGGCTTGCTATGCGAACTTATGCAAACAGCCCTCAAGTTGGTCGATAATTGGTGCACAGAACACTTTCTCTCAGTTAACCCCCAGAAAACTGAGCTAGTGCTATTCACCAAGAAAAGGAAACTACCAAATATGAAAATGCCCAAATTATCGGGCAGTCAACTCCACTTAGCGAGTGAGGTCAAGTACCTGGGGGTCATACTTGATCGCACTCTGAATTGGAAGAGACATTTGGAAGTTAAGATAAACAAGGCATGTGCGGCTTTCTGGCAGTGTCGCAGGGCGGTCGGTAGGTCTTGGGGTTTCTCACCCAGAATCTCCCTCTGGCTGTACACTGCTGTGATAAGACCCATGCTTTGTTACGCAGCCATAGTCTGGTGGCCCAGAGTAAGGCAAAAAACAGCAGCATCTCAACTGGAGCATGTTCAAAGACTGGCATGTCTCTGCGTTACTGGTGCGATGAAAACGACGCCTACAGCTGCAATGGAGACTATACTCTGCATCCCCCCTCTAAATCTGTACATAGAGGAGGTGGCGTTGAGAACTGCTCTGAGATTGCAATCTGTAGGCCAATGGTATATTAAGGGCACGGCTACGAGACATGCCCGCATCCTAGGAGAGGCTACAAAACAAATTCCTCTTCTGGGAATGGGAACTGACCGTATCCCCCCTATATATAACTTCAACAAGAACTTTGAGGTGAGTTTGAACGTGTCCGGTAATGACGAGCCGGACATATCAATCTATACCGATGGTTCAAAAATGGACTGTGGATCAGGAGCTGGGGTTTACTCAGAAGACCTAGATCTACATTCGATAATACCGCTAGGCACACATGCCACTATCTTCCAGGCGGAACTAGTGGGGATCCTGCAAGCGGTAATAGAAACCACGAAGGCAAACGTCAGTGGTAAAACGGTGCGCATATTAACGGACAGCAGAGCAGCCCTGCTTGCCCTAAACAATTGTAGGACAGGCTCGGGGCTGGTTCTGGATATTAGAAAGGCCCTAGATGTGCTCGCACAAAATAATAGTGTCCAGCTCCATTGGGTAAAAGGACATGACGGAATTCAGGGTAACGAAGAAGCGGACGCTTTAGCCCGCAAGGGATCTGAGAGCGCCCTGTATGGTCCAGAACCTGCAATAGCGCTCTCAGATTCAGTCCACAGTTCCCTGCTAAAGAACTACACACTTAAACGCCATGCGGACTGTTGGGGTGGTCTGAGCAGCTGCAGACATAGCAGAATGGCTTTGGCCACACCCAGTCGTAAGCTAGGCAAACACTGTCTCCAGATGTCCAGGAGTAATCTGCGCATTTATGTAGGATTGCTAACAGGACACTGCAGACTAAACAAACACCTCCATACACTGGGAGTTATAGACAACCCCAAGTGTAGGGGGTGTAACCTGGATGACGAAACCGCCGAGCATGTGCTCTGTCACTGCCCTGCTCTCTCAACGAAAAGAGGATCCATACTGGGGGACTTCTGGCCCAGTATGGCCAGCATAGGTGGCGTATCACCTGGTCTTCTCCTCAAATACATCACAAGTGTTGGTTGGCTTGAGGAATGAGAGGCTCGGTGGACATGCCACCACTTACGGGGGCAGCACAATGGGCCCGCTTATGAGGCCTGAGTGCACGTGAGCGTAAGCTCACCCCCCGCCAAACAATCCAGATCCAGATCCAAGAGGTGCCAGTTTCTTCCATAATTTTTAGTCCTTCTTCGTTACCCCCGGGTAATGAGTTTCGATCGATTTGATAAGTAATTTCAGTAAAACTATAGGAGATGACGTTATTAGCCAGGTCACGCGCACCAGGACCTCCGGAGGAGGTTGCCGATGTCAGATTCGGGACGAGCGACCCGAAAAACCTCCAGGTAACGAATTTCGATCGATTTTCCATGAGTTTACAGGGAACTCCAGGTGACGACGTTCCTGGTGCCGTCCTGACCTCCAGGTGCACAGGGGGCTCACTTGGACATCACATTCATGTCCAGCGACTCAAAAAATCCCCAGGTGCTGAAATTCGTATGATTCGGGAGTTTTTTCTGGAAGATATGAATTTTTTCTTCATCACTTGAAAAGATGCACTTATAAAAATGCACTTTTCGATGCAGCAATGCAATTTCAAAGTTTGGGGCTATTTTTGTGTTATATTTCCTCGTCTATTATGGTAGATAATAATAAAAAAAGACAAACCATAATTTTTAATATTATGTATATAAAAAGTTGATGAAAGAAAAACAAACAGGCAGGCTAAATTAGTGTTTATGGTAATTTGTTTTTAAAGCATTCAGGCAGCAATTAAAAATGCCTATATCACCGCACACTGCATTGTGGTTGTCGCAAATTACATAAATGGCTGAGAACTTTATTATATTTGTACGAGGCTTAGCTAGATAAAATACAGAACTGTGACAGGATATTGTTCTTGAAACGTTAAAGGAGTTTTGACAATAATTTGGTGCATCAATAATATTAATAATGTTAAAAGGAAATATTTGAGTTAAGCATTCTCGCCTACGGCGCGGCGTACACTATAAAGAGTACTTATCCAGCAGGTCTTCGTCGGATAAGTACCTTTAGATTTAAAATTCATAAATTTAAGAAAATTGTGTTGAATCGATTCTAACTCGGTGTACATTATAGTGTGAGGTACAAACAAGTGACGGATATTCAAGCTTGGATCTGACATAACAACAATATAGCATCTTAAATGCTTTGAAATGTCACAGGATTTTCTAACTATGAACTCATAAGTCTTGCTGGCTTCTGATAATTGGCTACTAATATGTATGTTGAAAGAGATAGTTTTGTCAAAAATAATGCCTAAGTCACGTAGTGTTTCGGGGCGGTGGAGTATATCCTTATCGCAGGAAATAGGAATGGACTTACGTGTAATAACCTAGAATTTCTGACGATTTAATGCAAGGTTGCTTTTAGTAAACAGTTACTAATTTTGTTTAAGTTTTCTTGCAAGTGAAGATAATTATCAACGGTGTAAATTCTTGAAAAAAGCTTCAAGTCATCAGCATACATTAAGTAGTTTACCTTGTCTGTTAAGTCATTCGCTATGTCATTTTAGACCAGCGGTACATGATCAGTCAGGTGCAATGTTTTCAAAATGCATGCCAATCATATATATGAATGTAATTATGAATATGCCAGAAACGCAAATTTTAGGCAGTCGTCGCGTGCAGAAGGGTGTGCAAATTGATTTTTTTTGTTTTTTTTGTGTTTTTTTTTTGATTTTAAAAATGAAAAATACCAAAAAATTTTACGATTTAATGTGCGCACCAAAATTTGTTTTGCACGCGGAAACTGCATGCCAATGAATTTCCGATGGATTTTTTTTCACAGCTTTTCGTTTGGCACTATTGACATCCATTTTAAAATTAAAAAAAAAAACAAAAAAAATCGATTTGCACACCCTTCTGCACGCAACGACTGCCTAAAATTTGCGTTTCTGGCATATTCATGGTAATTATTATATTGATATATATGATTGGCATTAAAAACGTTGTACCTGACTGGTCATGTACCGCCAGTCTATTTAAAAATATTATGAAAAACAGTCGTCCGAGAACCAACCCTTGTGGTACCCCGGAGGTAGCAACGTATCCGAAAGACTTGAATCCATTGAATATATTGGATTCTGACAGGTGAGGTATTAATAGTGTTAGTGTGAGGTATTAATAGTGTTATCAGGATTTCAGAAAGTCCAACATAATTTAGTTTTTAAGCAATACCATAATGGTCAAGTCTGTCGAGTGCCTTGGAGAAGCCAGTATAGATTATGTTAATTTGTGATTGATCGTCAACGGCAATACATGTGTTTAACTTCGATGAATTTGCACGATGCCACACCGTGCACGCTTCTTTTGCACATCTTTAAAAGATAACCAAGTAGTACAATATGGGTCATTATATTTTCATGGCTAAGTTTTGCGATAACATTGGGATAACCAGCGCTTAGCAGTAATAGCTTAGTACATGCCTGTACTATTAACTATTAATAAATATTGGTGGTTGCTTACTAGGTTTTATCCTCATCCAAATGGCTGCAGCTCAAAGGTTTTAGGAACATGTTAAAATCAAAAAAATGAACCTCTTTGACTTTAAAGCGTGTAGCAACCTTATTGTAAGGTTGCTGCAGTGCCGCGTATAGCTAAATAATTGCAGTTCTTTCTGCTGCAACGTCGGTGCAGTTATTTCACAGCTTCATGTGCTACTTGGGATATGCCTTCACATTTTAGTAGAATATTTAATTTTCTTCAACTTTATTCTCCTTTACAATTGTTTTCATATATCTTACCATTTTGGTAACAGTCTTATTTTAATGTGGGCACTATGTACTGCCTTCCATATAAATAGATTGGCGGCCATGTTGAAGGCCCCATTTTGGATTTCACAAATTTTGAAATTTTTTGGGGATCAGAAAGGCAATTACTACTATCATGACAACTTTCAAGTGTATTTTACATTCTGCTTTATATTGTATAGATTTTATATTTACGTGCAGCCGTATAGAATATCAAACTTTCGTTAAACTCGTTGTGGTCTAAACATAGTTGCAGTTCAATTGTTAGGAGAATTTAACGACATGTCTCATTGATAAATTATGTAATGAGTTTTCTGAATAAAAGCTTTATTTCGAGATTTCACAACCTTGTCAGTAATAAAACAGCAACTAAAATATTACGTCCTCGTTTTCCATTGTTCAAGAACATGCTTTAAAATTAATTTATTAATTAGGAAGGGATTTGAGAGAGGCACATTGGAAGGTAAAATTGATGTTTACGTGTATGTCGTCATTGCCAAATAAATAAATTAGACAAAGAGAAGAGCTGTAACATTTTCTTTACATTGAGAGCAATGCTCAAAAAGATTGATATTAGTAGGAAGGCATATCTAGAAAAATCATTTTCGTGGCGGCATTATTGAAGGGAAGGTGGAACTATCTGCATTGAATAATTTATGTTATGGTGTGTGGCGCGTATATCATTCGTAACATCATCAAGACGACCGAAATTGTGATTATTGAGTCGACATCTGTGTTATTTACACGCCGATCTTTCGTGTCATAGATCATAGAGATAATTAAAATGCCTATAATAAAAGTAAGTTCAGTACTTTCTCTTAGACGTATAATACAGTAAAAGTAGACCTTCTCTATAGGGGGTGCTCACAAATAATTCCCGGCAAGCTGATTTTTTCAGGGTCGATGGAGGTGTCTCTCGAGTATCCGACCAAATGTCATAGGTTGCACCCCTGCAATACACCCAGGTTGCAATAGGGGTGGTTTCTTATTTATTTATTTTTTGAAATTTTCTTTTTCCAGTTTGTACATAATAATATTCTCTACAACTTTGCCTAATAAAATTTTTTTGTAACTTTCATTTTTGACGGTCCAGCGCCCATTATATGGGCGCTGGACCGTCAAAAATGAAAGTTACAAAAAAATTTTATTAGGCAAAGTTGTAGAGAATATTATTATGTACAAACTGAAAAAAGAAAATTAAAAAAAAAATAATAATAATAAGAAACCACCCCTATTGCAACCCTCCCCCCAAGGGGTGCGGACTGTGACTTTTTGGTCGGATACTCGGCCCTGAAAAAATCAGCTTGCCGGAAGAAATTTTTTTGAAAAATGATATCTTTATTGGACTAGTACGGAAGATATTTGGGTCAATAGGGTTCTAGTACGCAATAACTACGTTTCCTTTATGTCATTAGGAAACAAATACGATAAATGTTACTAAAAAATCATTGTTCTTAAGTCCGGACAGCGCCATGCTAGACTAAGGTATTTTCAATAAACATTACATTGTCTATAAAAAGATTTTTTTATTTTGTTTGAGGCAAAATGAAATTACAAATTTATATAATCGGAAAATGCCATTAAATAGGTCTCTAAATGATGTGATTGGTGATATCGTTTACATTATCATTGTTGTTAAATCTATCCCTTCTGATACAACATGTGAATGAGTGTCACACAGTTTGTCTGGGCCTCCACACTCATACATATCTGAACACGGTAGTCTGCTAGCAGAACATTTACATGGTGGATTAAATCTATTTTTATGACCAACTAGAGAATTGAGTACGGAGTAGATGAAATTTGGGGATAATATGAGTTACCTGCCCATCTTCCATGGTCCGCTCATGTTCAATAGGAGATGAAATTATTGGCTGAAGGTTACAGTCTTTCATCGAGATTATTACTTAGCAGTTGACTGTCTTCATTACAAAATGTAAAAGCACTTCTTTTAGGCAGTAAAGCAGCATTTATTGTTCCTTGTGAAGTGCACAAACTTGCAATCGGTGCAACTTCTTTGGAATTGGGCACAAAGTAGGATTCGGCTTGTTCTTATGCCAAGAACCAAGATATCTATAACTTGTGCAAATTGTACAATTTGGTTGCTTCTCTATCTGTGCCATTAATATATAATATTAATATAAATAGCACGAAAAATTATTTAGAATCTGCCTTTTCTTCGTGCTTCGAAGATGACCAAAAGAACCTCGTCAGGAAGCAATTTCCAAACCCATGCGACTGCAAAGTCTTTCTTCGTTAATTGTACATGATGCGGAAATTTTTGTACCAGGTTTGCAGTTACTTCATTCTTGATATAAATATGTAACAATAGTTGTTACGTTGACTATGTTTGTGTACTCCGTAATTTTATAGTGAGTTGGAATGGTTCTCTGGACTCTCTTTTGCCTTGTCGTTTCTTTAATGAAGCGTTCTTTGTAACGCAATGTGTACTTTGTGCACATTTCAGTCCGAATTCTTTCTCTGTAATTTCTTTGCAAATGCTTCTGCCAAATCTTGGTATCATCAAGCGCCGTAGAGATCAATTTATCAGCGGTGGGCCATAAAATTTCACTTTATATGCGGAAATCTGATTAAAAAATTTCACTTTAACGCTCAGTGGTAGATAATAATCATATGTGTATTAAGGAATATTACGGAACACATTACTAAATAATAATATTGAAAATATAAATTTAAAAGAATTTAAATTGTCGTCTATTTTTTCTGGAAAAACTGTAGACACGGTAGATCTTTGATATACAGTAAAAATTGTTTAGATAATATATATTCAAGCACTTTCCAATTTCAAGGAAATGCCTATTGAGTGCCATATAGAAATGTGTAGTATTATATTTGAAAATATTGCAATAATATGTATTTATCGTCTCCCAAATGGCGACTATGACTTATTCTCTAATATCGTTAGTAATGCACTACATGCGGCAGTAAAAAAATATCAGTATGTTATATTATGTGGAAACTTCAACATAGATTTTAGTAAAGATACAGTTACAAGAAATAGACTATCTGATATTTTTCAATCATTTCAGTTAAACGTAACAGCTCATGAACCTACACGAATATTTACTAATTGTAATGGTTAGACTAGTCGTAGTACAATTGACTATTTAACTACAAACTTCCCTGAACAGATGTATAGTTGCAAAATCATAAATCCATGTATAGCTGGCGACCTTTCCCAGATTATTGAAATAAATGTTGTTCACAATCCTAGGTTAAAGGAAGCAAACAATGAAACTACTACATTTAGAAATATGTCAGAAGAAAATATAAATCAGTTCGTACAAAACATTCAAAAGATGGACTGGCCGGGTATATATATATTGAGAGTGTTAACCTAGCTTTTGAAATACTAGTACATAATTTGATTTGGTATTTAAACATAAGCTGTCCTATTGTTAAGAAGACAGTGAAACATAAATGCCCAAAAAATAAATGGTATAATAAAGAGCTTAGATTAGAGCATAAAAATTTTACAAAATTCTACTGGTTATCAATCAATTCAAATTGTGAGGTACTTAAAAATACCTAGAAAATTACAACCACATCGAGCTATCGAATAAAATAAAAATTAAAAAGGCCTCAAGCATATCTCGTGAGACATGGAAAATTGTCAATGAAAGACTAGGCAGTAACAAAGATACCAATAAACAAATCACATTAGCAATTAACTACCAGTTAGTAAAAGAACCTAGAACAATTGCAAATACCTTTGTTGATTATTTTAGTAGTGTGGCAATAACATGCCTAGAGCAAAATAAGGGTGAAAATCCCTCCCTGCCCTGTACAACAATGCATTCTGTAGCTAATTCATTATTTATTCCACATATTGATCAAAATTATGTAATGCAAGAATTTGGTAAATTAAAAAATAAAAATTCCACTGGACTAGATGAAATTAGCATAAAGATATTAAAATCCATTGTTGAGGTGGTAATATGCAAACCCTTGGCTTACTTAATAAACAAGTGCATTGCACCTGGTATTTTTCCTGATATACTTAAAACTGCCTATATGGTGTTCTTATTTTCAAAAAAGACGAGATTCGTCCAACATCAAAAACTAACGTCAAATATCACGTTTAAGTGTCATATCAAAACTTATAGAGAGATAGTGTACAATGTAATTGTAAAATACCTACAAAGAATGCATATAATATCATCAAGCCAACATGGATTTAGACAAAATTTGTCCATAAAACTGCCTCTTATCAGCTACTTAATTTTGTATATAAAGAATTGGATAATGGTGAATAAGTTCTATCTTTAATATTTTATCTTTCGCGGATTTTTGACACAGTCGATGCCGAGTTTTTAAATAAAAAACTATATGCAGTGGGTATTAGAGGAAGCATGTTACAAGGATCTCGTCATATATTTCCAACAGGAAATTATTGATTAAATATGAAAATGTTAAATCTGAAACAAAAAATATTAAAATGGGAGTTCCGCAGGGTTCTGTATTGAGACCTCTGCTCTTCATGATTTACGTAAATGACCTATTATCAAACATATCTAAAGGTAAAGTTACTACGTTTGCCGACGATACCACTGTAACTATAGCAGCCCTTACCCAAGAAGAACTCTCAGTAAATTTGAATTGTGTGCGAGACGATCTAGAGACATGGTGTCAACGGAATAATCTAATTTTTAATAACAAGAAAATAGTCTCATTAAATTTCTATTTAAGAAAACAATTATATTCAAATTTTGAAACACTAAATAATATTGAACTTTCTGAATCTGCAAAATTCTTAGAAACATACTTAGATAGTAAATTAACATGCAACAAACACATTGATTTTATTTGTACTAAACTCAACTCAACATGCCTTGCAACAATACAGATGACATCGTGTCTAAACGTAGAGGATCTATTAAATATTTACTATTTACTGGCGTACAGTCACCTGACAAACAATATTGTCTCCTGGGGAATTGCCAATAAAATACAAAGAGTGTCAATAGGTCAGAAACGCATAATTAGGATAATCTTTAATATGGCACGAATGGACGGTTGCAAAAATGGTTTCAAGAGAAACACCTAACGGTTCATCCATATTCTTATGCTTTCTTTATGTATTCAAACATAAGTCATAAGTCTGATTTTAATTACATAGGTGGATATCATAGCTACAACACCAGGCATGGCAGAAACTTATCCACCTCATTACATAAAACCAGCTTCTTCAAAAATTCACCAGACCACAATTTCATTACAACATTCAACAAATTACCAGCCCAACTAGGAAATTAATGGATATAACAAATATAAAAAACAAGCAACACTCTTTTTTATTGAGAAGGATTTTTGTTCAGTTCAGGAATATTTAGACATATATGTGTCACTAGTTTAATAAATTGCAAAATTCTTAAATAATGTTTATTTTTGAGACAATATTTTAACGATGTTTTTATAGAAATTTTCAGTACCCTTAATAGGAGCCCACATAAAAGAAAATTGACCAACAAATAACTGAGATAATGCCAGTTTTTTAAATCTAATTAGCAGTTGTCTTGATGACGTTATAAATGCTACACGTCACAAAGTGAGACCATGGAAATAACTTATCAAAAGTTAATTTTTTATTGAAATATTTTTCCTTCGCTAACCGCCACGGAACTACACAAGCTCCTCTACTATATTAAAATTTAAGCAGTAAAATAATGGAACTGTTTTATTATCCTGCCGGAAAGGAACCGTTCTTCTTGTTGTTCCTTATGGCCAACCTCAAGAGACTCGTTATATTGATGTTCGCCTGCGGAACATCTCAACTTGAAATATGATTTTTGATCAATCTATAAATATTTCATGTCTTTACGTGAAAGTAGCTTGTGTGTTGATACAAGTGTACATTTATCTGTTTGTATTTTCATAATTTGCCCCCTATTTGGTAGGCAAATGCCCAACTTCTTAT
This sequence comes from Rutpela maculata, assembly GCA_936432065.2. Classification (NCBI taxonomy): domain Eukaryota; kingdom Metazoa; phylum Arthropoda; class Insecta; order Coleoptera; family Cerambycidae; genus Rutpela; species Rutpela maculata. The sequence goes on along the minus strand of OW386285.2, from coordinate 34,221,819 downwards.
GCAGGTTTCTTTGTAGAAATTGTGCGCATTGAAATATTTTAACATTTTATCAAACTCAACATTGTCGTTCACACATGCAATACAAAACTAGTTGAATAATGCTGGTGGTAACTAAATGCCTGATTCGACATCGTCGGTTAAGTAGGTTGAATAACAAAAATAAATGTCTATTTAGATTTTATGCTAATCACACCGTTAGTAGTGTTATTAGCATTTCAGTTCTCAAATTGTTATGATTATAAGCAAACCAAGATGATATAATAAATCATACAAATGTGACCTAAATTGTGTAGGCATGTCATTAAAATCTCAATGTTGTTTTTTTTCACTACCTCTCCTTATTACAATTATTTGATTTAACCAAATATATTATATGAGGAATTTTTTTAATAATAACCATAGAAAAAATCGGTAAAGGTATTTACCTAAAACTTCCCTCTCTGCTTATCATACTTTGCTTATTCTTTTTATTCACAACGTCTTGTCGGACGTTTTAAGATTCATAAATTATTCTATATTTTAATATTTTATTTTTTTCATATTTTTCTTCCTAGACAGTTGTATTAACTGCATGTGATATATTGCCATCCGTCACACTTTTTCTTTAATTTTTTTAGGGAGACCACCCTGTAAGTTTTTCATATTTTTCTTCTTTGACAGTTGTGTTAACGTATGCGAAATATTATCACCCTCAGTCACATATTCTTAATTTTTTTTTTGGGTGACATATGTATATTTTGTATTTTATATTTTTCTTCTTTGACAGTTGTGTTGACCACATGCGAAGTATTATTCCTCACATTTTTTCATAAATTTTTTTAGAGTGACCACCATATATAATTTTTAATATGTCTTTTTGACAGTTGTGTTAAAACTACATGCTAAATATTACTGTTCTTTATAACATTTTTTCATTATCTTTTAAGCCTGTTTATTTTTTTTATATTTTTCATTTTTGACAATTGTGTTAACTGCGTGCGAAATATTATCGTCCTTCGTTGCATTTTTTTTGGGTGACCACCCCGTACATTTTTATTCGTATTCTTCTTCGACAGTTGTGTTAATGAACCACATGCGAAGTATTATCGCCTTCGTTTACATTTTTTAAATTATTCCTTTAGTGACCACCCTGTATATTTTTTCTTCATATTTTTCTTCTTCGTGTTAACTGCATGCGAAATATTATCGTGTTCCGCCACACTGTTTTTAAACTTTGTTAGGGTGACCACTCTGTATATATATTTTTCATATTTCTTTTCTTTGACAGTGTGTTAACTACATGTGAAATATTATCGCCAGCTTTCACATTTAAAAAAAAAAAGTGACCACCCTGTATATATTTTTTTCCATATATTTCTTCTTCGACGGTTGTGTTAACTACATGCTAAATATTATCGTGCTCCGCCACATTTTTAAATTTTTCTTTGGGTGACCACCCTGTATATTTTTTCATATTTTTTTTCTTTGACAGTTGTATTAGCTGCATGCGAAATATTATCGTCCTCCATCACATTTAAGAAAAAAATTTTGAGTGAGCACCCTGTATATTTTTCTTCATATTTTTCTTCTTTGATAGTTAAGTATTAACTATATGCGAAATATTATCGTCCTCTATCACATTTTGTTTTGAGTGGCCACCCTGTATTTTCTTTCCTTGACGGTTGTGTTAACTGCATGTCAAATATTACTGTTTTTCTTCCTTAATTATATTTTTTATGGAGTCCACCCTGCATATTTTTCAACGGAACTGTATCCCAGTTCTTCATTGGTAGTAGCGTCAACTCCTACCAAATTATTCTTCTCCATGAAGTGGTTTTGTAAATATGGCACCAATAGACAGACAGACCAACGGAATTAAATAGCTATAATTTTCTTAATCTACATACTCTGAAACGTGAAAATCCAGAGAAATCTCGGAGGGTGATTTTTTCACGATTACAATACTTCCCTTCGTTAAGCGAGGGAAGTAAAAAAATCTACAAAAATCCACTTCGTAACATGCTGAACCTAAATATCAAATAAAATATGTGTTTATGTATCTATGTGTCTATAGGTGTGGGTCTGTGTATAGGGCGCTTCTATAAACTAGTCAGTTAGAAATTTTAAATTCAGATTTGGAACATACGCAAATTAGAAGAGTAGATTACCCTCTTTGGAATTAGAGAGATCGCCAGATGCTCGTAAACTGTCATCTTATAAATTACGTTATCATAATTTTTAAGCAAATTGATCCTAAGGTTTTTAATTAACCTTACAATAACAGCAAGGTATAAAAAATGTCCGACAAAGGAATTGTTAATAATTGCAGGTATGTCATGGGCGTCAACCGAAAAATTAGAGTCATTTTTTAATGTTTCGAATATATTGAGTATGAATCAATTGATATGCTGTAAATTATTTAGTTATGATAAATAAGGTTAGCTAACTGAACAACTCCACAAATGAATCAATAAACTAAAATTTTAGATCGATCGGACATCAAGAAATTCAAATCTTAAGGTTGTATATGATCTGGCTGGTTCAGCTAATACAGTAGGCATCGTTAGGTCCATTCAACGTCAATATTAGGCATCTTTAAATGTACCATGTTCTGTTTCATATGATTCATTATTTGACTAACGATACTTCTTTAATATTGGAATTTGGAAAGAATATGCTTACAGACAGACGAATAGACGAACAAACGAAATGACTTGTTTTCGATTGTTCTCGAGTTATAAGGACGTTTTGTGTTTGTGACGTCATTGTTGAGTTGACGTTCTTCAGCAGTAGTTTGTCACCACGAGTGAGTCGAATTTTTGTAATGCCATGTTTGAATTTCCCGGAGATAGGGTAGGGGGACGTGGTTTAATTATCTCTGATCAGTTGACACTTTTATATAAATTGGACTGGTGGGGGTGATCTGAACGGACGCTATACCTACTACGATGTCACCGAATCAATATTTTAATGTGATATTTCACTATTTCCTCTTTCAAAACGTCTCCAAAATGCCGCACTTATTAAATTATATTATTATTAAAGCAAAAGTGACTAGAACCACCTAGAAAAATAATAACTACTATTTCTGCTGTACAAGAACGACCTGCCACCCTATATATGACTATATACACAAATGATACTAACAATCTAAATTATGTAAAGTTCAAAGAAGAACCACAATCAAAAGTGAACAGTACAATAAGAAATCGGTATGCACATTTTCAATTATAACGAAATTCGAAAGCTTTAATGGTCTGTAAAGATATAACCAACATAGAAACTCTTAAAAATTAAAATCCAATTGAATAAACGCAGAATAAAAATGGCGAATTTAGCGAGGCTAGAAAAAGTACCCTACGCGAGGCTAGGTAGGTAAGTGACGTTGTGACGTCACTTACCTACCTTACCTAGCCTCGCGTAGGGTACTTTTTCTAGCCTCGCTAAATTCGGCATTCACTTACCTACCTGATGCGCACGCAAGCCACACTGCTCTGCTTGCTTTTGGCCGTAGGTTTCGCCAGGGCCGTCTCTGTTATTAGAGACGGCCGTGGTTTAGCTATAGTCAAGTGTTAAATGACACACCTCTCTTATAGAAATGCCCGCGTCCTACCGTTTGCATATCGCAAGCACTGGCGCCGTACTCTCGATAGAGCAAGTGACGTCAGACAGCGTTGAGCGGATTTAAATAATTACAGTATATTCGCATGGATTTTTTCAACAGAACGCTTTTTTAGAATTTCCTTAAATTTTATGCATGTAATTTTAAGACTAATTTGGATGTTTTTATTTTGTGTTTAAACAAAATTTTATTTTTTTGTGAACATCCCTATTCTCTGAAGGGTGTGGTGAAAAACGAGCCAATCTGACAATTCTGGCTTCGGATTCGGTTTCAGCGGGACGAAATACATAAGGATACACTCCTGTGGTCCGCAGGCTAGACCACTTTTTTTTTGTTTTGAGGTGTTAAGGGTGAAAACCGAGCGAATGACAATTCTGATTTCATATTCGGTTTCAGCGGATCCAAATACATTGGGATATACTGGTCTGGTCCGCAGGCCAGACCACTTTTTTGTGTGGCTGTGTCATTTAACAAAAAAAGTAAAATACTTGTAAAAAAAAATTCTGCGATGAATGATTTTAAATATCGTGGAAACTGGTTCTATGTACGTCCAAAAATGTGTAAAAAAACAGAAAATTCCGAGTGGCAGCTACTTTGATTCAAATTTGGTTGTAGGCCACCGTGTCACCTTATCACGTTGGAACTTCTTACTACAACATGCTTTCCACAGACTAAGATATATACGGTCCTCTCTTAACTTTAAAAATAAATTATACAGCATTTTGAGACAGCACTGATTTTATAACCTGAACGAATTTTTATCTTTTCGCAAAATAACCAACTATATACTATTTGTTAATATCTGCAAAAAAGTAAAATAGCTGCAGAAGATTTTATGTATTACTATTTTAGCAATGTAAGAAAATTCGTATTTTCTTCTGTTTTTGCCTCTTTATATCTGTTTACGCAACAAAGTTCCTACTAATTCATAGCATTAAGTCATATCACCAGGGCTCGGGAATTTTATCTCGGCGCCAGAGAGGGCTCTCATATAGACATAATATTATATTGCAAACATCTACTGAAACATACTGAAACGAAATTGTGAAATATTCATTATTGCCACCTACAATGTATTTTTGGTAATAAACTTAACCTACAAAGGTAATGGTTCTTACAAAAACATGTAATACAAAATTCTTGGAAGCAAATAAAAAAACAATTTTGAATCAAACACATATTTTCCTGCTCTGTTTAATATATGTGGCGTGTTTGTTATGTTTATTTTCATAATAATTAAATATAAAACCCAATAAGCTGCTGGCAACAAAGCATTTTTTCCCAATATAATAAATAATTTTTAAATAATATTAAATCATACATAACAAACAAAATTAAGGATCTACTACATTTGTAAAACGTACTGAAAATTACCTAAAGATGTAGTTGATTCTTTTACAATGTTGAAGGCATTTGGTCCTGACGGAGTGTCAACATTAGATTCCAGTGTACGGCGGTACTTTTATATATTTTTACTAATGCGTTTTATTACCGACGCCGCCGAAATTGCGAAACATTGCTTTGACAAAATCCCTTTTACTATACCTACACTGTGGTAATTCTGCGCATTTGCGTCAACTTTTAACAACGGGAAAGGTTAGATCATCCGAGATCGCAGTTTCGCAATCCGTAGTACAAATCTAGCCCCATGTGTGTATGTTTCTACAAACGTAGCATGAAATTATACAAAGTCGACGGTACACAAAAATGTGTATGTGTTACTTTAAGGTAGTGAAAAATACATGCGTGTGTGTGTTAGTTCAATGTTACATCCCCCAGTACCTCATGTTCGACTGAGTGTTTATAATAAACTGACCATATTAACTGTGGATATTACGGAATTAAAAAAGTACAAGGTAAAACATATTGTGTCATACTTACATAAAAATCTATCCGCGCTGATCTAGAACCAACCCTGATTTTGACGAGAAAATTCCCGAGCTCTGTATGTCACTCATATCTAGTCAACACTCAATGTTCACTAAATTTTTGTATGACTTTTTATAAGTCATTTTGACTAACCAAGTATACATTAATTAAGTATACTTTTTGGAGGTTTTACACCTTTATGTGACGAACCTTATTCGTATCTTATGTATATGGCAAACAAGGTAATGAAGGATTTGATTTGACATGATTATATTCGAGATGGATATATTTACCTTATATGTGCTTAGCATAATATTATATTTAATAGATGTAAAGCAGGCGGTCCCTTGTCTATTTAATGTTAGGCAAGTAAAAGATCCCTACTCTTCTTGAGGGAAGAGGTTCGGCAAAATTTCCCGGTTGGGGGTAGCTCGTCTCCTGGCGTCGGTGGATATATATATATATAGCGGATATAGCGGATATAGGCCGATGTTAAATAGTTAAAAAAAAAATATTTTATTAGTTGTTATATTATACACAGTACCTATGCTGTCATTTAATTTTCTGTTATACTCACATTGATAAAATTATGTACACTATTTACTCAACTAATGAGGTAATTTAGCGTATAACCAAATATAAATAGGTTATAATATTGTTTAAAACGTAAATAAACTAGACAGAGACTGTTTCAATTAAAATTTAAATATAATGTGTTTATTGAACAGTAAAACATACATTATTATACAGTACAATAATTATTACGTTACAAAAGGCATTTCAATTCGTTTGAAAAATTGTTAATTAGATTGTAGTAAATAACACAGTAATATATTAAAATTTCACGTTCATATAATTGACAAAATAGAGCAGTAATATAATTGTGATTTTAATTTTAGTTTGCTATTTTAAATTGTGTTTTGGGCTGTGACCTAAAAAAATTTACCTTAATTTTACTTCCATATCCAGTGGAAGTGTAGTAACGACAAAAAAATTTTTAAAAATTTTGTTTGGAAATTTTCCGTTTTACCAGAAAATAACTTATTTTTGATCATGAAGTTAAAAAAGTTACTTTTAAAAATTATTCGTAAAAATTGCAGGGGAGTGAAAACATGCCTTAGTGACTCCTTTACAAACAAAGTAGTGCCCTTATAAATTAATACATTTATTTAACCTGTGCTGATACTAGAAATCCATTGACAGATATAGACAAAACCATAACTTTTCTGTCTTTAACTATGTAGTAGATGATGTAAATATTTGTATTATATATATTGAAAGATTCTTCAATTACTTCCACATTCAGTGGAATTTTCAATAGCAGCGAGACATTATCCTACACGACTGTCAATAAACCGATAGTACTAACACAGGTTGAATAATTACATTCTCTCCCTGAATTTACTTCCAAAGTTCAACACATGCTAAAAATAGATCTGATACTTAATAAGAATCGTATAACGCTACAATTTTTTTAAAATTTTTATAAATTTATCGGAGACGAAAAAGAACATGAAACTTTATAAAATTGCAGTAATATGTAGTTTGAAATACAGTTAATTTATCGAAATATACTTTTGTTCAACTGAAATACCTCATTGCTTCGCATTAAAAAAATAATTATTTTTTAGTAATTTCGGTTTATCTAAAATTGGAAATTTTCGTGCTGTTTATTTTTCCGCAAAAAAAAAAAAAACAAAACGGCAGATCGGATTTAGAGCCATGCAGTTTTATTCGTAATTTATTGATAAACATTTTTATTTTTTGTTTGGCCTGATCCGATGAACAGAACCCGCCATATTAAAGAGAAACGAGAGAAAGACACGTTATTCAAAATTAAAACTTAATTTCCAAAAAACGCTCCACTCCCAAATTAGACAAAACATTTACTGTAGCAACCTGATAACATACAAATTGCATTTCCACAAAAATATTGCCCCCCCCCCAACAGTCTTTCAATAAAACTTAGTTTTGTTCGACAATATAAGCTTATCATTTTTATCAAAAATGTTTTCAAGATTCCTGAAATATTTCTCCACGCTTCTAGTTACACGAAAAATCGCATTGCTCCAACTTAACACTGTTTTGTGAGTGTTAATCTGATTTCATATCTATCAGACAAACTCTAGCTAGCTCATTGAGTATTGGCATACGGAGACATGTAATTTACACAGAATTTTCCAAGGCTTTCAACAACATCTTACTGGACAAACTTACTAAAAGGTGGTGTTCTCCGATGCTCCTTGAATTTTTCGTGTTATCTTACTGAAAGGAAAATAGTTTGTGCAATACTGTGGTTACGTCTGTTGATATAGGCTCTCCTTCTGGAGTTCCACTGATGTTATGAGCATCTGGTGCACTGTTGACAATAAAGCTGATTGTGATAACTTACCAGAAAATCTCCTTACAATATATCTCTTTTACATGTTCAAAAATTTCATACTATGACCTTTATAAATAAATTAGATGGAAAAATTGTATACGTATATTGTTATTTTTGTATTTCGCCATTTATTATGATTAAAATAACCATTATTTATTATTTAGTCGTCTTTTATATAAAGTTAATTTTATAGAATATATATTAGTGTTATATCTTAAGTCTGCTACTGTCGAGAAATGAATCGCTACGCAGTGGGCTTCAACCAGCTCTCCTAAGACTTTTAACACTGAAGTTATTAAAAACAAGTTCACAAAAAGTTTATATCGGGTACAAAATATTTCCTTTTTTAGAGTTTAAATCTCTGAAAAATGAGAATATATATTTCAATGAAAAATTAATGTCAAAAGTTTTCTTCATATACGCTCTATAGCATTTATCTGTTTTGTTTAATTTAGGGTGACCTGAAGTAGAAGTGGCTAGCTTTTAAATTTTAATTATATTAAAACTGGTCCAGGCATTAGATTTAAGTGGTTTTTGAAATGGTTAATATTACAGGATGTTTTAAAAATTAAGTTGAATGCATTATATAATTTATCCACGTCTATCATTATACATTTATAGTGGAGTTAAATTAGGACTAATAAATTCGCAATATAAATTGTCTGGTCAGGGCGGTTTCTTGTTTTAACGTGTTCAGAGGTTCAACTATAATTTAGAATTCAGTTTTGCAGTTTCGGCGAGGTCGGCGTATTATTTATTTAAACACTTTAATTCTTTAGACCGTGTTTTTCATCGGTTTTCTTTGAATATCTCGAAATCTATAAATCCTATGGAAACCAACAAAAAGAAGGAAAACGTTCGTTATGAGTTGCGAAACAAAAATACATAAACTATTCATTCATTCCAATTCTTCTTATTCGTTAAAAAAATTGAACATTGCAAAATTATGCGTTTTTAAACAAATTGTTGTTCCTTCAAAAATAACGGATAATTCTCAATAAAATTTTGGAAAAATATAGCTCTTGTAAAGTACAATCACCGGACGGACGCGACGGCTCAAATATACAGTTGTTGGTAAAACTTTGCACCCTTGTGAAATACTGCCATCAAAACCGAGAAATATATACGATGGCTCAAATTGTAGATTATTATAAGTACTTTAAGATCACGAAGGGAATTTTTTTTTTCAAAATTTAAACCGTTTTTATTACATTTGATTCTAATTTTCGAAATTGTAGTAATAAACAAATTCAAATAACTATGTTTTTTTTATGACTATAAACGATTTATGAAAGTAGATTAAATAAGCGATCTTTAAAGAAAAATGAATGATCTGCTTGCATTTGGAGCTGAGATACGTTAGTTTTGCGTTTCGGTCACTTATAAATAAATAAATTGATATTTAATCTTGACATTTGGACAGATTATTCCCCAGTGCCTATATTTTTGTCCCCGCTAGTTGAAAATAATCTAGAACCACATATTTTAAAATGGCATCTAATAAAACGTCTTTGAAATCATAATTCGCGGCTGGCAGGTAATATTTCTATCTCCCGCTTTTATTTTACAGCTAGGTAACTAAGACAACTAATGCAATATTTCTCTCAATTTTCACCTTATCGGTATATGTATTTTTTAAATTAATCGTCTCTTTTCATAAATTTTTAATATTTCATTTAATTTAACGTGAAATAAATTGCTCAATTTTTTTATTAAATTGCAGTGAATGTTTAATTATTTTATTTTTGTTTTTATAACAATGTATTTTGATTTTTGTTCATAAATAATGTTTTATTTGCTATCGATAGCTATGACCAAAACTATCGGAAGCTATCCATAGGCGGCGACTATCGATAGTATCCGACCACTATATAAAACTAATATACTTATGACCATGTGCAGAAATTGTCGTACAAATTCGGACATAGACACTACGGGTATTGATATCGAATAGTGACATCAAACAGTTTCAGTGTTCATGTTGAGTTACTAGAAGCAGATGAAGAGAAAGGCTTACTGCACAATTTCAGTTTTGTAAACTATGGTCGTAGGCCACAATTTGATAAGAATATACGAAGCGTAAAGAGGACACCCTCCTAAACGTTAAGCTGATATCACCAAGGAGTTGATGGGAAAGAGTTCTGGCAACGCCGTATGCCTAACAGATAATCGCGACAGATAGTGGGATGCTGTATAGGTCTGTAGCGACTCGCTCACTTCTATTCACGTTCTATTAATTTACAACTTACTGGAGTAACTACGAAGATATGAAATAATAACAAATGAATATAGTATTTTTACAATATAAGAAATGATATCAATTTTAATGGAATAATATATAATATCTAATATACCCTCAAACAGAAATTCGTACGTTTATTTAATATATGGAAATTATGGTGAAAGACAACATAAATTGGTGACCCCGATATAAGCGTAAGCTCACCATGGTTGAAGCCAAGTACTCAGTCTTTGACAAAGAACTTTTAGCCTCATATTCTGCTATTAAGCATTTCAAACATTTACTAGAAGGTCGCAAATTTATTTGTTTTACCGACCATAAGCCTTTAATCAATGCTTTATTCACGAAAGCTGAAAGACCTCCGAGGCAAATACGTCATCTGGAATATATTCTCAGTTTTCTTGTGAAATTAAACATATTAAACGGAGTAAAAATGTCATAGCAGATACCTTGTCACGAATTCATGACACATCTTCTTTGACCCATAGTGTTTCACCAATTCAAATCGAAAAATCCCCTTCATTGAATGTTAATTTTGATTTGAGATTATTATGGAAAGCACAAGAAAAATACTCTGACCTTAAACACTTATTGTCCAATCAATCTTCAAATTCTAAACATACTTTTAATTTAAAGAAAATTAAAATTCCAGACTTGGATGAATTTATTTGGTGCGATGTTTCTCATCCGAAACTGCGCCCATATGTTCCGATTGTTTATAGAAGAATGATATTTGATATATTTCTTGGCCTATCTCATCCTGGGATTAAACCTACTAGAACTTTAGTCACACATAATTATTTCTGGCCCAAAATGAGCACTGATTGCAATTTATGGGCTAAGACTTGCATTAACTGTCAAGCTGTCAAAGTTTCACGTCACACTAGGTGCCCGCTAGGTGAATTCGAAATTACCTAAGTGTAGATTTGACCATATTCATATATATATAGTAGGACCAATACCTCCATCCAGAGGTTATTCTTATATTTTCACAGTAATTGAACGATATACTAGGTGGCCAGAGGCTTGTGACTGTTAATGTTCACAGAGTCAAACCTGCCTTTTTGTTGGTTGACAGTTGCAATATTCCGCCATCTCATGTTAAAAAGGTACATTTTTCCATCGACACTTTGCTTGATTGGTTGTTCTTTTTGTTAACGAGGGGAGGTGTGTAGCGACTCGCTCACTTCTATTCACATTCTATTAACTTACAACTTACTGGAGTAACTACGAAGATATAAAATAATAACAAATGAATATAATATTTTTACAATATGAGAAATGATATCAATTTTAATGGAATAATATTTATCCTAATATACCCTCAAACAGAAATTCGTACGTTTGTTTAATATATGGAAATTATGGTGAAAGACACCATAGGGTAATTTAGCAAAATAGAGGAGCAAATAGAGGACAACTTGAATAATTTATGGATCTCAAACTGCCAAGGACTTGTGAATAAGAAGAAGATGCGAAGCGTGCACAGATCGGGAACCAACCCCCTGTTTGTTCGCTTATTGCTCGAAATAGTAAAGGGCCTTATTTGTAGCAAATTTTGTGTAGAATATTACCAATGAGTATAAAATTTTCTGTGGGAGCAACTATTTCGTGGGAAAATGCGAAAAACCACGGCGGGGCACATTGGGGGTGGTTTTTATGGGTGAAACCTTGGGAACTTTTCTGTTTCTTAAAAGGAGCCCTATGGAGCAAGGGCAAAAGATTATAATTTCTTTCCCTTATTTTTCCTAATATCAATGGACTAAATGAAGAGAACCGACATCTGTAAAAAAATTGAAATACAACTATACTAGTACAGTAACTGGAGGTTTTAACTTCGTAATAATGTCATATTGAACGGATTTCGTTCATTTTTGGCAGTATAATAGTAAATGCTTCACAGAAAAGTTTCTATATTATGCGGGGGCTTGCTAATTTATAGGATGCCACCCCTTCCCGTTCTAGGGGGGTGGCACTTAAAAAATATATATATTTATTGGAGCTGAAATAAAATCAAATTTTAAGAAGAAAAGGTTCTATGCAATTTTTCACATAAATTGATAGTTTTTAAGTTAAAACGACTTCAAAATTGAGATTTTAGCTTAAAAAATAGTAGATTGTAATACAAGTGTGGCAAGGGCTTCATTGCAAAACGAAGAATGAAAGTGGGAACACGAGCGCAACGAATGTTCCTATCATACGAGTTTTGCAATGAAGCTTGCCACATGTGTGTTACATAGTATTTTTTCTACGATTGTGAAGTTATTTCCCATTTTTAAAGTATCTCCAAAATTTTAAATTTGCTGTCTGTCAGATTTTATTTAAAGTGACATTTCCCGCAGTCATTCTGAAGTTAGAAAATTTGGTTTTGTAATTGCAATTCATGTGTAATTAACGTACATGTATAGAATATAATTGTTATTACCAGTAAGTAATATAAAATTCTTTAAGGTAAACACACTATTTTATTCCGGTGTGTGAAGAAGTAATTAAGGCGTGTGGCAAAGTGATATTTTCTGCGGTCATTTTGAAGTTAGAAAATTTGACTTTCAGCACAATCGTAGAAAAAAGGTATTTCCAAACGGCTTTCGTCAAGTATCTCGAAAATTATTACTTTATCGAAAAAATGTTACAGACCAATTACAGAAAGTACAAACTGGGAATTAATTATATTTTTTGTTTATTGTAGGATTTATAATTTCGGAGATATTTAAGTTTATATTTGGTATCCAAGTGTTTCGAAATTACCTTTAAAGTTTAAAATGCATTTTTTTCTAAAGCAAGTAGTTTAAATGAACAAAACAAATTAAGCATCTAGGTAATGCTGCATCTTAACGAAAAACTGTATTTGAGATAATTTTTTTTAAATTACTGGCTAATTTGAGTAACAAAATGGCGACATTTTTATATTAAAAAATATAAATACGCACATTTTTCCATCATAACTTCTTTATTTCTTATGCTACAGGAACGAGTAAAAAATATTTTGAAAGCGCAATTAATTGTCTTTGATTTCATTTCTTAGCATGCGTGACGTAGGTGTCATAGTTTCTGAGATATTTAACATTTAATCTGCATTTTTCGTCTTATAAACGTTCGGACGCCATTTGTAAACTTTCATATCTCCGAAACTATTAAATCTATGTAAATAAATAAACAAGCGAAATTCATTATCAGTTTATGAGCTTTATCTTTGGTCTCTACCCATTTTTCAATAAAATTAATATTTATCGAGATATTTGGAAAAGGAAAAAAAAAATACGTTTTATCGAAAATACCTTTGCAGTTTAAACTGTATTTTTTTTCTAAAGCAAGTGCTGTATACTATCTAAAAAATTTGAGCATCTACATCATGCTATATATTAATGAGAAACAGTGTTTGAAATTACTTTTTTTTAATTACTGGCTAATTACAGTAACAAAATGGTGACGTTGTTATTAAAAAAATTTGTAGATGCACATTGCTTTGGTCATAACTTCTTTATTTTTTACGCTACAGAAACAAATAAAAAAACAGTTGAAAGTTTAATTAATAACCTATTATTCTACTTATTAGTATCCTTGAGGTAGGTGTCACAGTTTCTGAGATATTTAACTCTCACTCTAAATAATTATCTTAGAACTCTTGGATGCCAAATGTAAACTTAAATATCTCCGAAATTATTAATCCTACATAAATAAACAAAAAATATAATTAATTCCCAGTTTGTACTTTCTGTAATTGGTCTGTAACATTTTTTCGATAAAGTAATACTTTTCGAGATACTTGACGAAAGCCGTTTGGAAATACCTTTTTTTTTAAAACTAAAATCGCAATTTTGAAGTCGTTATAACTTAGAAACTATCAATATGTATATGTGAAAAATTGCATAGAACCGTTTCTTCTTAAAATTTGATTCTATTTCAGCTCCAATGAATATATATTTTTTTAAGTGCCACCCCTATAAATTAGCAAGCCCCCGCACAATATAGAAACTTTTCTGTGAAGCATTTACTATTATACTGCCAAAAATAAACGAAATCCGTTCAATATGACATTATTCCGAAGTTTTGCATATTTTTTACCCCGGTACTGATACTATACACTAACTACCTATATCTCTTTGTTTTATGCAGCATTGTAATAACGTAATAAAATTGTGAAAATGAAACAAACAATACCATAAAAATACATTTAAAGTGGAATTGCTTTGTTTACTAATTTACATACTAGTTGTAAGTAAATTGGCTGTTACCCGAAGCTGTAGAAGCCAACCAGTAGCAGAAATGTGAAAAAGTTTAGCTGTCAAACCACATTTTATTAGTTTTAAATTCTACAGTACAACCAAGGTCACTACTAGTCGTTCTATTTCAATTGAGCTGTTGTAAGAGTTGTAGAAGGCACATTGCGGCCATTTGGTTGTTTAACTATATTATGGCAACGTTATAGCAGTAAAAATATTTGGGAAAGAAAGTCTTAAGATTTCAGAACGAAATTACAGCTAAAGGTCGGCCATCTCAACGTTTTCATAACCAATTTGTTTTTTGAATTATCTGCAGCTCATTCAACTTGATTGACGAAATCGACATCGAATGTAGTGTTCAATATTTTGATGCTGAAAACTATTTCAGTGTCGGCGAAGTTTCTTTTAACACATAAAGCAGTAAATTATAATAATATCATATTCATTTTGATAATATGCAAAACGTTGCGTGGCGCGTTTGATTAAATATTCAGTTGTATATCAAAGACTATATATATATACGAAAATTGCCTGTAACTGTTGCGATATAACTTTGGAAATATTTTTATTATTTCTGAAAAACACTAATTAGTCCGTAACTTGTCTTATCAATGGCATCGATGCCTTGGAAATTACGATCAAAAGGCAATAGAATGAAAACGGGAGGCGAAAGTCTTCCTTTGTCGAGCCATAATAAAAAATAACGGCATTTTATAAGCAATGATAAAAGTGTTTAGCGAGTTCTTCTATACAAATTCACGGATTAAGAAGGTAGCGCCCTTAATCTTTCAAATGCTGCGTAAAGCTTATGAGTCGAATTCCGGTGTCCGGAATACCCGTTATCTTTCAGCACCGACTTCGGAAACTAAGAGGGATTAAATTTTAACAAGAAAACATTATAATAACCCATAATTTTCCTTTGAAACTTGAATCTATTCAAATATTTAATTAATTTAAATCCGTTCATCCCCTTTGATTAAAGCTCTCTTTTATGTATTCAATTCACATAGCACATAGTCTCACGTGACGAAGTCTCCGAGGCCCTTTACCTTGCGGTAAATTAAAATCGACAAGATTCTATAATAATAGAGGAAGTTAATTACAGTTTTATTAAATTCCCTACAGACCCACTTCAGAGTTATTAAATATGTCCGTCTTGTTTTGGTATTTCTTTCCAGTTCATTAGACGATCCTCTTTAATTAAATAAAAACAAGAAACAGAAAAGATATTTATTAATTACGTTCAATTAAATTAAGTCTTTTGAAATTAATTAGAAATTGTTCGATAATTATAGAAAATTACATGTAAAAAAATATATTGCAAGCCAGCACAGCCAAGGCAACATTATGAGACGAATGAAACACGTTTCTAAGTATTAAGCAATATTTAATAAAAACAGGGCTCGATACAGGGTATTTAAAATCCACAGTTATAGCAAAAATTAAGTAATGTTGAGTAATACTAATATAATAATAATAATTTAGCACACAAGCTATTAAAAATATATAAATGTCCAGTGTCAGGTACAGTAAATTAAACAATACAAATTATGTGGCACAATAATAGCTAATTAATCTACAATTCCTATTATATGAAAGATATGTGTCTATTATTAAGGTTAATGAGACTTGTAATGAAGTCTAAAGCAATTTAAATTTTCAAAAATACATTCAGTTGTTTTTTAAACTTTAAGTAATTATTACAAGACAGCTAGATGATAAGAGCTTCCCTCTAGTCCCAAATTGAACCATTGACGATACAATAAAATAAAAATATATTATTCAACGAGCGGTAATGTAGGTAATAACTCACGCAGATGAAGTTTACTGCACGAGCCGAAGGCGAGTGCTGTAATTCATCAAGTGATTTATTACCATTACCGCAAGTTGAATACTATACTTTATCTACGATTATAACAATAAATATTAAATTTAGAATTTTTTTTTTAATTACTGTTTGTTTATTAATAAAATTAACTGTAAAATTTCATTTTTGCACGCACTTTTACATTAGTTCTGCGATTTTTCGGGTAATAAATTATGTATTGTATTATTAGCTACTTGTCTTCATTCTGGTGATGTACATATTAGTTCATCTTCACTAACCGAATTCATCATTTTTGGCACAATTATTATTTAACTTGATTTGAAGACGTCGAAACGATTCAAATATGACAAATCACTTCCTCCCCTTAATAATAATAGATCATTCTATTTCACCGTATCGCAAAAAATTTCTCTTGAACAGGCCACCTTCAAGTCGCGCGTTACGTCGCACAGAGGGGCAAATAGCTCATTTTTTGGACAAGCGATAATTCCCATGCCTGGAATTAATGAAATTAAAAATTTTTTTTTTTTAAACTCTTCGTTATAAAATTGCCTTTAATTCTATCGAGCCCGAATTTTGAAATTTCAAAATTAAAGGACTTAAATTTTGAAAGTAAATTAAAATTTTATCAAAAGATTGTTTAAAATTATAAAAAATTGTTACTTGGAGGGGTTTTTTGGTTTCTAATCTCATTTCTGATCCCCGAATTTTGCGATTCAAAAAACCAAGATAGCGGATCCAACATAGCGGCCATAATATTTTTTTAAATGAAATGTACATGCACAAACTGTTAAAAATTGTTACTTATTACTTTTAAGGGTTTCTAACCGAGAATCTGAAATGTAAATTACGTAATATCGTAATCCAAAATGGCGAATCCAATATGGAGGCCATAATATTTTTTTAACTGACATGTAAATGCGCAAATTGTTAAAAATTGTTACTTGGTTTTAGAGATTGCTGGTCATGAATCTGAAGTCCAAATTACGTAATATCGAAATCCAAGATGTCGGATCCAATATGGCGGCCATAATATTTTCTTAAATGAGATGTACATGCGCAAATTGATAAAAAATGTTACTAAGGGTTTTTAAGGGTTTCTGACCATGAATATGAAGTCTAAATTATGTAATATCGTAATCCAAGATGGCGGATTCAATATGGCGGCCAAAATATTTTTTAAAATGAAATGTACATACGCAAATTATTAAAAATTGTTATTTAGGAGTTTTAGGGTCTGCTGAACATGAATCTGAAGTCTAAATTACGTAATATCGAAATCCAATATGGTGTCCGTAAGTTAAAATAGAATGATAAATCAAGAAAGAAATTGCTAAAAATGTTTACTCAGGGGCTTAATTCGCTAATCTTGTTTCGGATATTTTAGTTTCGTCACTTTGGAAACAATAATATCGGATTCAATATAGCTGTTATAAATTTCAAAAAAAATAACACGTAGAAAATCATTAAAAATTAGTTCCTAGAGGTTTCTGATTCCGCAGTTAAAATTTCGTAATTTTGAATTCTAGGGTTGCATTTTCAGTATGTGCTAAAATGAAATAATTAATACTTCCTCTTTTCTTATGAGATATTTAAATCTGGATATGCACTAAAAATATATCACATTGCTCACATTTGTAAAGTTACTCTCAGTGTAACTTCAAAACGAAAAACAAATTTTAACAGTTTCCTTCTTGATTTGTCATTCTTTTTTAACTTACGGACACCATATTGGATCCGCCATCTTGGATTTCGATATTACGTAATTTGGACTTCAGATTCATGATCAGCAATCTCTAAAACCCCCAAATAACAATTTTTAACAATTTGCGCATTTACATGTCAATTAAAAAAATATTATGGCCGCCATATTGGATTCGCCATTTTAGATTACGATATTACGTAATTTAGATTTCAGATTCTCGATCAGAAACCCTTAAAAGTCCTAAGTAACAATTTTTAACAGTTTGTGCATGTACATTTCATTTAAAAAAATATTATGGTCGCCATATTGGATCCGCTATCTTGGTTTTTTGAATCGCAAAATTCGGGGATCAGAAATGAGATTAGAAACCAAAAAAACCCTCCCCAAGTAACAATTTTTTATAATTTTAAACAATTTTTTGATAAAATTTTAATTTACTTTCAAAATTTAAGTCCTTTAATTTTGAAATTTCAAAATTCGGGCTCGACAGAATTAAAGGCAATTTTATAACGAACAGTTTAAAAAAAAATTTTAAATTTCATTAATTCCAGGCTTGGGAATATTTTTTCGGATAGGGTTCGAAAAAATAAATCTACTTCTAAAGCTTTACTGGTTGAAAATGTACTCGGGGATACTGACAGAGGCACAAGCTCCATGGCTACAATGTGAGACCTCACCAAGGCTCTTGAGTGCGTCAATGCACAAGTCCAGCTGCATAAATTAGAATACTATGGCTTGAGAAAAATATGCTTGAATTGATTTGTTCCTATTTACTCAGTATGCAGCAATACGAAAGTCTTAATAATGAGTCGGGATTAAAAATGGCGTTCGGCAGGGATCTGTTATGGGGCCTATATTATTCCTCATCTACTTTAATAATCTGCCTTTCTCTGCCAGTCAAGGTTCATATATACTATTTGGATGACACCACACTAATTACCAGCGATGACATCGACTTAAGTAGAAATAGTCTAACTTCTACAAAAGGCCGATATTCTTTCAACTAGCTAAAATTAAACTAATCAAAACCGAAAATATGCTTTTCAGCTAAGATAAATGAGAGCAAAAGTCTAAATTTAAATTACTTAGGATTATAATTGATAGTAACTTAAATCGGTCGTCTCAAATTGTGTTAACTACATGGAAAACATTATTATCCGTCACATTGTTTAGTAATCTTTTTTTTTTTTTTTTTAGATTACTCTAAAGTAGCGGGCGATTGGCCTTCCCCCACTGCGACCTATAAGGTCTATTGTAGTACTCCTTTTTTTGTGTGCCTCAGGGCTCCCCATCCAAACATGGTCTTCCTAGACTTCGAGTCTGTTGACAAGAGCCCCCAGGCACGGTTATCAGCCTCTGTCTTTCTCTCGCCGAGCCGTCTCAGTCCAGTCAGGCTTTTACAGCTCAGCATATGGTCTGAGATCTCCAGCGAGAACTTGGGTCGCCATTCCAAGCGCTGGACGCGACCAACGTTGCTTAACATCGCTGATCGAGTGCCGGCGCCTAGATCGGAGCCCGTACAGAGAGCCGTTTAGTAATCTTATATACCTCTCTAGTTCTGCCAACTGTTATTAAATATTTTAGATTGCTAAAACGTATTTTTGTGTAATTTTGTAATATTTTTCTTTGACGGTTGTTTTAACTACATGCTAAATATTATTGCCCACTGTCACATTTTCTCATTATATTATTTATTGCGACGACCCAAGGAACAATTTAAAAGTCATTTGGACTTGAGGAGGTTTTAAGAAAGGTTTGTCAGGGTTAGGAAATAGTCATGTGCTTTATTGATGTTGTAGTTAAGGCCTTTTAGGCTTCAAGTATACTTGCTCTTAATAGTAAATTTTAAAGCATTCTGTAAGACCTAATTATAAAGCTAATTTGCTTCTAGGATAATATGTATTTGTAATGGATTTACCATAACCTACATAAAACTCTCCATAAAGCTAATTAGTTTTATGAACGTCTTAAATTCCATTTAGATTTAAAGAGGCTTTAAATTATTCTTTATGGTTTTAACATATTTGCAATAAATGCATTTTAAATCCTTTTTAAAACTAGACATTTTCAATGCCTATTAGTACTTATTAAAGGCCATTACAAAACTAGACTCTTAAAGCATCCTTGATAAATGTTGTGATGAAACCGTTATGAAAAAAAAAGGCAAATTTTAATTCCATAAAACACTTTCCAAAACCTCAGTAAAACATTTATTATAAAAATAATAAACAATATGTCTGCCTGAAGTGTCGTTGATGCATGTGTATGTGTGTGTTAATTAAAAGCATTTCACGACTTACTGATGTGTAATTAAGTCTTTTTTGGAAAGGTGGAAGAAAATAAAAAAGAGTGGCCATTTTAAAAGGATTGTTAAAACACACACACATACAAATTATTTTGAGGTTAAGTTTTAAGTTTTTTGTATCAAATGTCAACGTCCCAAACGTTTTATTACAGCTTTTATCAAGTCCATGTGATCTTCGCCAAGTGCATTTGCATTTTTGTAAGGAAGGGATTATTTGTGATAGTATACAAAAAGACTAAAAGGGCTTCATTTAGAGTAAATGTTCTAGGTCATTACCATTATTAGAATATATAGTTTAATGAGAGGACCAGTGTTGCCAGATCAAAATTTTAAAAGTTATCAGACGACGCTTTAAAAAGTTATTAAATCTTACTAAAATTTCACTAGATTTAAAATTAAAACTCTCATCTTTAATTTTCAAATGTTGCAGTGTCTGTAGGACAGGTAATTTTCTTGAGCTCTCTGAGCACAGCATAGCTTTGAGCGTCCTCTATCTGATTATTTCGTTGCCAGACTTCGTACTCTGTATTGCATTTAATGGTTTGTAACTAGAAAGTACTATTTGTCAATAAACTATCAATTAGCAGCTTTTAGACGAGAGAGACGCGCGGAGCGGGGAATCGAATGAAAGATATTTAGATGCGTTTTTATGCTCCAATTCCGCAACCGGAATGTCAAACTTTGTCGTTTTTTTGGTCACCATTCTGGTTCCAGTTTGAAACTTTTCATTCTTTCTCACGAGACGGAATGATCGGTGGAATGTATAAAATGTCAATAAACGCGTAGGTTATGTTTGCTTATGGGATGAGAGAGTGACGTTTTTGCTGCGTTTGCAAATTACAAATATTTATTATATAGCGTTTATTATTAAAATAGAAACTCACAATGTCGTCCAAACTGACAGTGGTGAATATGTGTGGTTTAATCCAGAAAGTAACCTATGATTTTTCATAATGGTTTCGGTTTGGTCGTTTTTTTTTTTGGTAAATGTCATTCTGTTAATTCTACCGCTACCGGTTGGTGGAGCATAAAAACGCACCTATTCTGTTAGGGTCTACAGCCTACGTCAGTTGTAGACACTACAGGCATCTTTGTCTGTGTCTTTTGTATGGAAATCAGATATGTTTGTCTCTTTCATTCGATTCCCCGCTCCGCGCGTCTCTCTCGTCTAAGAGCTGATCGAGGTAACCGTAGAGTTTACTGACCGTGGTAGCGATTAACGTGAACAGTTTTGTATTAAATGGATCGCAACTCGAATTTATTGTTTGTCTACCTACCAGTAGAGGGCAATAAATTGGATGATTCAAAAATCATTAAAAATGGACATTTTCATAAAAGTTTTCACTAAATCACTAGATTTAAAAAAAATCACCAGATCGAGTGAAACACTAGACCTGGCAACACTGGAGAGGACTGTAAAATGACAATTAGGTTTTTAGTTGGCCGGCCATGTTTTTCTTGTTATATAAAAATATTCAAGGTCAATCTCACAATTATAATTATCAATAATTATCACTTTTTCGTTAGCAAATTAAGGTAGAATTACAAGAAACGACTGAAAATTACCGTGGGAACCGAGAAGCAGCCCACTTTTTTAAATTTGCTGATTACGTGTGTCTATGCAAATTTTGTATGGATATTAAAATTATTATTATTTCTGAGGGCCTTTCTTATGTAGTTTTAACGATAAACTGCTATTGGTTTTAATTTTTTTGTCATACCTGATGGCTTTTTATTACCTTTTAAATCGGCCTTAGAGAGGTTATAGTGCTCTACGCTTTATACATTCCAAATTCCATTTTATCTTCAATAAGTCTGATGGTGTGTTTGCTTAAATCAGTTTAGAAAAAATAAATACAATAATGAAATTATTTGGATTCCTTCGTGGACATTCTTCTAGCTTCTCAGTTCTAATATGGACTTATAAGAGTTTTAAAAACCAGTTTTAAGGTAGCCTTCTAGGTGTTTTCTAGAAATGCAGGAAGCTAATAGAAAAGCTTCTGATAGCTTTAAAATAGGTTTTAAAACGGCCCGAACAAGTGTTTTCAAGAGCAGCACTATGCCTCACTAAGGAGTTTTATGATGGAATTTAAAAAGGCCTTAACAACCTTCATAAGGGTGGACCTTTTTAGTCTACAAGTCGCTTTATGATGGTATTAAGGATATTATTACAGCAAAATAAATTTTTCAAGGCATTTTATAAATAGTTTTATAGCACCCTTGTATACATTTAAGAAACTAAAATTGTTCCTTGGGAACTCTGTATACTTTCTATTTTCTTCTTCCTTGATAGCTGTGTTAACTACATATCAAATATTATCGTTCTCCGTCACATCTTTCTATTAATTTTTTTAGGATGACCACTCTTTATATTTTTTACATTTTTCTCCCTTAATAGTTGTATTAATTGCATGCAAAATATTACATTTCTCCGTCCTATTTTCTTCTATAAGGTGACCACCCTGCAGATTTATCATATTTCTCTTCCTTGATACTTTTACATGTGAAAAATTATCGTCTCTTGCATTATTATTTTAGGGTGCCCACTCTCTTGACAGTTGCATTAACTTCATGCGAAATATTATCGTCCTCCTACACATTTTTTTCATTTCAGGGTGACCCTGTATATTTTTCTTTCGTGACGATTGTTTTAACTGCATGTTGCATGTTATTATCCTCTGTGATATTTTTCTCATTTATTTTTGTTGGGTGACCACTCTGTGTATATTTTTTGTTCAAATGTTTCTTTGACAGATGCGTTAACTGCATCCGAAAAATTATGGTCCTCCGACACATTTTTTTCATTATTTTCTTAAGGCGACCACGCTGTATGGTTTTCATATTTCTCTTCCTTGACAGTTGTGTTAACTGCGTGTGAAATATTATCCATACTCCATGTATTATTCTTAAAACATATATGTAAGATAATTCTTTTATTGAACAATATTAGGATACAACGTATAACAATTCTGACTGTTCATGACTTATGTTCTTAATGACATGTCCAGGGCTAACTATATTCAATCTCATAACAAAGGTTATAACTACATAAAGATTAACATAATATAATACATCTCCCCATTTAAGTTTCCTAAAACTATAAATACCGGGCAAGCTAATATTTATTAGGTTCTGTATGCTAACAGTTCATAGATCAAGTTTATTTGGTCTTTTAACTGTACGACCAGACTTTGTTCTAATTGTAGATTTAGGAGACGAAGATGAAGATGACTGAGAACCTAGGGACAACGGCGCATTGAACTGATTAACATCTTCATTTGGCTCATCAGTTAATTTGTTCTCACTATCTTGAGGAGCATTATCAGAAGGAATTTCTACATCTATTGTTTGAGGCTCAAATTTATTTATGGATGACCGTAAATCAAATCTATTCCTTCTGACAATATTTCCTCGACTATTTTCTACTACATATGATCTAGGCAACTCATGAATCTCTACAATTCTACCAGGTTCCCAGTACTTATTAATATGATTATAAATACTGACATCTGTATTTGGGGGTAATGTACCAAGAACTTTAGCATTTTTATTAAACTGTTCTTTATTCTTCTTTTGTTTAATTTCTAACTTTGTTTCTACAGCTTGACATACTGCTGGTGTTAATAATTCTACAGCAACAATTTTGTTTTGCATAGCCTGCTCATTAATAACTGAGAAGGAGCGTAGTCCATATATTTAAGTGGTGTGTTTCTATACTGCATTAAAGCAGCAAAAATATCTGTATTATCATTCAAGCATTTTTTTAACATGTTTTTTGCAATAGACACTGCTTTTTCTGCAAGCCCATTAGACCTTGGATAGTTTGGACTTCTTGTAATTACATTAAAGTTCCATTCCTGAGCAAATTCTTTAAATGCAAAACTATCAAAAGTTACGTTATCAGATACCAATACATCAGGCACGCCAAACTTAGCAAAAATCGATTTCAATCTGAGTATGACAGAACTTGCAGACTTATCTTTCAAACTTACTAGCTCAAGCCAATTAGAATAAGCATCCATAACAACCAGATAGCTTTTATTCGCAAACGAAAAAATGTCAGTCCCTAACCTTTGCCACGGGCGATCTGGTATTGAATATGAATGTAATGGTTCTTTGCAATTTTTTCTATTAATTTTCTCACATGTCTTACACTTTTTAATGAACGACTCTATATCTGTATTTAAATGAGGCCAATAAAAAATGTTTCTTGCTCTTGACTTGCATTTTTCAATTCCCAGATGACCCTCATGAACTCGCTTTAGCATTTCAGCTCTTAATGCAAAAGGAACAACTATTTTATAGTCAATGAAAAGTAATCCATCACACAAGCTTAATTTTTCTTTTAATTTAAAATAATGACACACATTCTCTGGCATGCTAGCTTTTTTAGAAGGCCAACCATTCTTTACAAAATTTATAACAGTCTTTAGCTGCAGATCTTTCTCTGTTTCATTTTTAAACTGTACTTTTTTTTCATTAGACATAGGCAAATAAGTCACTAATGAATGTATCGCTAGATCAAAGACAGTATCACATTCTAAACCTGAGTCATTCAAAAATGCTCGTGAGAGAGTATCTGCAATATACAAATATTTTCCAGGTTTATACATAACGTTTAAATCATAATTTAGTAGACGCAATAACATTCTCTGCAGTCGCGGAGTCACTGAATGTAAGCCCTTTCGAAAAATTGTCTCTAAAGGTTTGTGATCTGTACAAATATTAACTTTGCTCAAGCCATAAATAAAAAAATGAAATTTTTGAATTGAAAATACAATAGCAAGCGTTTCTTTCTCAATTTGAGCATAATTCTGCTCTGCTGTGTTTAAACTCCGTGACACAAATGATATAGGATGACCATTTTGCAGCAAACAAGTAGCTATCCCATCCTTTGACGCATCGGTTTCAATTTCCACGGGTAACTTAGGATTGAAAAATGACAATACAGGGGCCGTTGTCAGTAAGTGCTTTAACTGAGACAACGCTACCTCATGTTCAGAAGACCAACTCCACTGCACATCTTGCCGCGTTAAATTTCGTAACGACGCAGTTATCTTAGACATATTTGGCACAAATTTCCCCAAAAACTTAGCCATTCCTAGTAATCTTAATAATTCTGTCTTATTTTGTGGAGTAGGCATATCTGAAATTGCTCTAACATTATCCTTATTTGGCTTAATACCATCTCGCGAAAAAACCTGACCCATATATTTTACACTACTTTTTTGTATTGAAACTTTGATTTATTAAACTTGACATTAAATTTTAATGCCCTTTCTAAAACTAGCTTTAAGTTTTCATCATGTTCCTTTTCCGTAGCCCCTGTAATTATAATGTCGTCAAAGTAAATACCCACTCCATCAATATCACCAAACATTTGATAATTATATCTCTGAAACACTTCCGGAGCACTGCAGACACCGAAAGGAAGTCTTCTAAACTGGTACCTCTCAAACGGAGTCTCAAAAGTGCAATAATCAGAACTCTCATCATCCAACTCAATATGGAAATACCCGTCTTTCATGTCAACCACTGTGAAGTATTCTTTTCCACTCAATCTGCTAGCAATCTCATCAACTGTGGGAATTAAAAAATGTTCACGCTGAATAACCTCATTTAAATATAAAGGATCAAGACATAACCTCAAATCAGAACCTGCATTTTTCTCAACTATTACTAAAGGATGTAACCAACTTGTAGGCTTATCAACTTTATTAATAATTCCTTGATTTTCAAGCTGGTCCAACTTAGTTTTGACTCTTGCATATAAAGCTCTTGGTACACGCCTCATTCTTCGAATACATGGAACAGCATTTTTTTTTAAACTAATATGATACTTGCCAGGAAACTTGCCAAGTTTTCCATCAAAAACACTAGCATATTGATCAATAATCTGCTCAAGGTTGTTAGCGCTTTGCGCAATACTATCAAGACGTGTTATTAATTTCAAAGCCAGACAAGCATCCAGGCCTAACAATGGCAACTGATTATTAATATCTAGAACTTCAAGACAAATACAAGCACTTTTGTTCCCTACAACACAAATTATCTTAATCTTACCCAGGGACTTTAGTCTAAAATCAGAACTACCATACGATACAAGAGTTACATTACTTTTGTTCAATTTCCGATCTTTACCCACCAACTTCAAAAAGCGTAACGGCAAAACACTCACCTCTGCACCAGTATCTAATTTGAACTCTAATTTCTTGCCATTCACCTGTATTACCTTCGTCCACATCGTGCCTTTCTTTTGTGACCCAATAACTGACCCAATTACTTTTGTGACAGCACTGACAAAGAATTCATCTTCACCACTCTCATTTTCTTGCTGCTGTGATACTTCATGTACCGCCTTTTTCTTTTCAAATGTTTCCTTCTTCCTCAAGCAGACTGAAGCAAAGTGATTTCTACCTTGACACTTCGCACATGTCTTATTAAATGCTGGACATTTTCTTGGCGCATGCGTGTATCCACAAAATTTACATTCAAGCTTATCACTCACTAGTTTTTCTTTTTGCTTAAACAGTTTCTTATTCACTGCACTAACTGATGCCTCACCTTGCATTTCCTTCACAAACTGCTTAGTGGTCTCACAAGCCCGACAAAAGTTAGTAGCCTTTTCTAGGGTTAAGGTAGGCTCCCTCAACAACTTTTCCTGAGTCGATTTCTCCAAAATTCCAAAGACAATCCTGTCCCTAATCATATGGTCCTGCTCCGGGTACTCCGTAGTCTTGACTGATTTTCTTAACACAGTTAAGAAACTGTCAAACGACTGACCTTCTTTCTGCACTATGCTGTTAAATAGGAATCTCTCAAATATTACATTCTTCTTTGGTGCGCAATGTGCCTCAAATTTCTCTTTAATCGTATCGAGTGTTAAGTTATTAGTCACCTCAAGAGAAAACGAGTTATACAATTCAAGACCATCATCACCTACCATGCTCAAAAAGGTTGCAATCTTCTTTTTCTCTGGCTTTTCATTTAAACTAGAAGCACATTACCTTCCAGGGACAATGGTTCTGGCGACTTGAACATGAAGTTTTCCATGTTTTCTTTTTTTTTTTTTTACTACAAGACACAACACTTAACTTGTGTACCTGACACCATGTATTATTCTTAAAACATATATGTAAGATAATTCTTTTATTGAACAATATTAGGATACAACGTATAACAATTCTGACTGTTCATGACTTATGTTCTTAATGACATGTCCAGGGTTAACTATATTCAATCTCATAACAAAGGTTATAACTACATAAAGATTAACATAATATAATACACTCCATAAAATTAACCCTTTTTTAGGTGACCGCGCTGTGTATATATATTGTTTTCATATTTTTATTCTTTGACAGTTATATTAAAGTACATGCAAAATGTTATTACCCTCCGACACATTTTTTCATTATTTTTTATGGTGACCATCCTGTATATTTTTCATATATTTCTTCCTTGACAGTTAAGTTAACTACATGCCAAATGTCACATTTTTTTTCTTAATTACATTTTTTTATGGGGTCCACTTTCTACATTTTTCAACGGAAATATATCCCAGTTCTTCGTTGGCACTAGCGTCAACTACCTACCAAATATCATTCTTTTCCATCAAGTGGTTTTGTAGATATATCGCCAACAGACAGACACTAGGTCGACAGACTGACGGAATTAAACGACTTTAATTTTCGTAATCTACATACCCTGAAACGTGAAAATCCGGAAAAATCTCGGAGGGTGATTTTTTTACAATTATAATACTTTCCTTCGGTAAGCGAGGGATATACAAATATAATGATCACGTGCTGTAACTCAATTTTCTTACAAATTTGATCTTTCTGACTGCGCTTCCTAACTGCGCACGCTTACTGCCTGTTTGTTTTAGATTTAAAAAAATGTACATTGTAACGTTGACATAATTCCCTCGATTTTTAAACGGTGCGCGGTGCGGTGATTTAAACGTACCTGACGGGAGGTGTTCACTATTAAACAATGGGCTCATTTAGTGATATTTAATTTACAACTTATTTTTACATTTTCCGTAAGTATTTAACTCTTTAAATATACAGTGAAAAAATTAGGCTGCTAGCGTTAATATTAACTGTAATATTTAATTTCCAATTCGTAACATATTTGAAACGGTGCGGCGTGGATGACGTCACGGCACCCGCACGACTGGTTTTATGCGCATGCGGTTATAGCACGTCTGTTGTGCTTGCCATATAAACTATATGGGACCAGGCGAGCGGTCGACAGCTGTAGGTGTTTTTACGTCACACTGCGTTTTCGCGCGCTCTATTTGCATTATTTATTTTGAGGGAGAAGCAGTTGAAAAAAAAAAATCTAATATTTTGCACATTTACTAACTACAAGGTGTACTTTCGAAATATGAATTAAACAAGAATGCTAAAGGAGCCCATTTTGTCAATCGCTATCTAGTCCAGTCATTTTAGTTGAAACATCAAACTAATTGTAAGAGAAATAAACTAAGATTTTTTAGACTTAGAATAATATCCCCAACAACATGTCAAAAGTCTAGAAAAATCTAAGTATGGGAAAGCCACCATATTGGCCGACATCATGGATTTACTCTCGAAATCTATAAAATGCATATATTGCTCCGATTAACTTCAAATATATATCAAATAGAAAGTTTTTTGAACCAGGAACGTCATTTAAAGCAATTTAAAAACATTTTTACCAGTAATAAGCTTGAAAAAGGCATTTGATATGTTTGTTGAGGACCTCACAAGTGATGCTCGCTGCGCGTAGTTCGAGTCGTCTCTCTGGTGTGCGCTCGGGCTTTTTCGGGGCTCGCTGTGACTCTTCGTTTTAGGTCTTCGTGCACACCAAATAACATGACAATTGGCGTGTAGAGAGGGGAGAAACAGTTGCGCGCATTCTACCACATAATATATACGACATAATATTCTATTCATGGGATAATACGGCCGGGCACAGTGAAACACCTTACCTTGGCGGCGCACGTAAATGCGGTTTTATGTCTTATATTGGAAATTTGCCGCCCGCAAAAATTTGCCGCTCTGGCAATTGCCAAATTGGCAATCTAATTTTCCAGTCCACGCATGGTCAGACTATACATTCAAACGAAATTTACATGCTTTTTTTTTCGAGAAGGGGAAACACACACGGGCTGCCCATCCCAACTTGGAATGGGTCTAAGTATCAGCCTCTAACTGACTAAAACCCCTCCTCCTAGGGGTCGTCTGTAAAGAATACTCCGACGGCACTGCAGCCTCCTGGGCTTATTGTGCTCTCCCTGTGTTGCTGTCTTAGTTTGCACTGTCCATTTCAATACTCCTGTATCACTGACGAGGTGATACAGGTCTGAAAATGGGCGAGTTATGATGGTCTCCGGGTCTGGTTGTAATTGCCCGTAGATATTATAACTCACTCTACCCATTTTTCCTCTGCCGTTGGCAGCAGGTCTGAGAAAATTGGCAGAGTGGTAGTTACCAGGTCCATTATCTTTCCCCGTTGATATTATATCCTGCAGTCCAGACCCTGCAGTCGTATAATATGCCTTGTCAGCAACGGCTTCGCTATGCGGCGTTCCTCGCTGGACACCACCCCAGTCAAGTCCTCGTCGCGCGTGACGTTGCTCTACTTCGGTGCTCTGTTCGGCGACAGCCTCTCCACGCGGTGTCCCTTGATGGCCCATAACCCCGTCAAGTCCACACCGCTAGCGACGTTGCTTCACTTCGCACCTCTGCATTACTTTAGTGAGGACCGCTGTAGCCTCCTCATTGTGATGCAGTTTTATCTGGAATGGACCTGTTTTCCCATTCCTTCAACCTTTTGAAGATTGCTCCTCCAGACTATGCTCCTTGTCAGCAACAGCCTCGCTAGGCGGCATTCCTTGATGGTCCGTCACCCCAGTCAAGTCCTCGCCGCTGTTACAATGGGATCAAAGAATATTAAAGTAGATCAAAATGTCGTCAATATTGACCCAACATTGCTATTCCAAAGACTTGCTTTTGTTTCTGAAC
This sequence comes from Rutpela maculata, assembly GCA_936432065.2. Lineage (NCBI taxonomy): Eukaryota > Metazoa > Arthropoda > Insecta > Coleoptera > Cerambycidae > Rutpela > Rutpela maculata. The sequence goes on along the minus strand of OW386285.2, from coordinate 34,191,650 downwards.
AACAGGACATAAATAAGAGGGACATATTCAAGTATGAACTTCGTAGCATCTTTATTTGCCGATTCAGTCCTCCCAAGAAAAGCAAATAAATTGGCTCTGGCCAATACAAGGTATGGTAAATCGGTTGTGATTGTGTTTGATGGAAATTTGGATGGTCCTTCCATTAAGGATGCCACTCACGTTAGAAGAAGTGAAGGTAAAAGCTCCCCTAACGTTTTATTTTCTATGGACATGAAACTGACAATGAAGAAGGATATTTTTCTGTCAAACAAAACGAATAAACAGCGTTTTTGATGATGCTTAATGAAAAATTTGAAACTGTTGGGTGTCAGACAATACATACCATAAGTATCATTATAACGTTCATTAATTAACTTCTTTTATTATTAACATTTTGTAATAAATGCAACATGATAGTAACAAAATTAGATAAAGTCTTTATATGCTTCCTGATTCAAAAAACTTTCCATTTGGTACACATTTGAAGTTAATCGGAGCAATATATGCATTTTATAAATTTCGGGAGTAAATCCAAGATGTCGGCTAATATGGCGACTTTTCTAGACTTTTGATATGTTGTTGGGGATATTATTCCAAGTCTAAAAAAACCTTAGTTTATTTCTTTTACAATTAGTTTGATGTTTAACCTTTTGTTCACCTAAAACGACTCGCCTAATCATCCATAATCTATTTAAAAAAAGTCGTATCTTAAAAATTAAGAAATTAAAAATTCGTAACCCAAGAGAAAATGAGCATTTAAAAAACAAAATTGTTCTACTCGAAAACTTTGGATGAGACATTTTCTTTCAGGTTTTATTGAATTTGTTCCAGACTGTATATTTTCCTCATGCTAATTGTTATGGTTTGAGTTACTCTAAGCTGCAGATGTACGTGTGTTAAACATTTTAGTAGAATAAGTTAATTTCCGCAAAAAGTTCATGAAGCAGGAGTTCAACTTGTAAGTTGGCTTCCAGTATATTATTGTTTCCAAACTTTCTATATTCTTTCTCACATAAATCATATGAAAGCTACAAGTAAGTGGTTTTCCAACCTAGATCTCGTTCTGACGTAAGTAAAGTCTAATTTTCTGACTTTCTTTGAGAAAAATAAATATTTGGTTTCCAACATAATATAACTTTCTATACCTTCGTTAAGAGAAGTTAAATATGACATTCGCATTACCAATGAAAAATAAACAGAAATACGATTTAGCAGTCTAAAATATTTAATAGCAGTTGGCAGAACTAGAGAGGTATATTTTGGTATGTCTGGAAACTATTTCATCGTCAGGGTCACAGCAGAGGTTCCAACTTTCTTTAGGACAGGAGGTTTAGAGGTAAATGGATGTGAATTTGAATAAGAAATAAATGTTTATGTACAGTAAACCATATCAAGAAAGAATTACACAGTTACGTAATCAGTCAATGGACACTACATATTTATAGACAGTTTTTATCATAGTACATAAAATAGACAGTTTTTGCATATTTGTAACTGGTTAAACTTTATTAATTTAAACAGAAAATGACAAGGTAGCTATATAGCGGGTGATATTTTTAACCTGAAACTTTCAAATATCTCCAATAATAGCACTACGAAAAAAAAGTCTATAATTAAAATAGTGCTAAAATGTGCTAAAGTTAAACACCCTCCCCCCACCTTGTAGGTCAGGCGGGGAGTAACTTTGAAATCTTAAATGCAGATTTGGATTCTACGGCTAAAAATACATTGAAACATTTTTTTTAGATTCATGATAGAATTTTTTTCGATTTCTCTTACTGAGAACTGATGCATATGATTCTGTAATATGTTTGCAATAAAAAAAATTATATAAAAAAAATATTTTTAAGAAAAAGCTTTTATTTGAAAAAACTACTAAAAGGTAAAAATAATTTTTTTAAAATTCATACACCGGGAAACCAAAAGCTTTGGGGATGGTCATAATGTAGCGCTATTGCATAGTTACCTTGCTCAATTGACCGCCCCCTAAGCTTTTGGTTTCCCGGTGTATGAATTCTAAAAAAAAATGTTTTTATTTTAAGTAGTTTTTTCAAATAAAAGGTTTTTCTTAAAAATATTTTTTTTTATGTAATTTTATTTTTTACTATTTATTCTACTTATTTTACAGACAGACAGACAAAACCCTTTCATTTGCCACCGCCATCCACCCCTTCCCTCTCCCGTCTTCTCATCCCTCTAACGCTACTTCCCACTTCTTCCCCCCCTTCCCCACCTCTTCCCACCCCATCCCCACCTCTTCCTACCCTTCCCCTACTCTACCCACCTGTTTCCCACCTCTTCCCACCCCATCTCCACCTCTTCCCACCCCTTCCCCATCTCTTTCCCACCCTTCCCATTCCTTCCCCACCTCCCCACCTTTTCCCCACCTCTTTCCCACTCCTTCCCCTCCCCTTTTCCACCTCTTTCCATCCCATCCCCACCTCTTCCCACCCCTTTACCACTTCTTCCCGCCCATTCCTCTCCCCTTTTCCACCTCTTCCCACCCATTCCCCACCTCTACCTTTCCCACCTCTTCCCCAGCTCTTTCCACCTCTTCCCCATCTCTTCCCAACCCTTCCTATTCCTTCCCCACCTCTCCACACCTCTTTCCCACTCATTCCCCTCCCCTTTCCCACATCTTCCCACCCCTTCCCCACCTCTCCCACGTCCGCCATATTGAATTTAAAATGACGTCACATAGTTTATCGTATTTTACTCGTCAAACCCTTTCATTTGATACCCATATCAAGGGGGTTGTGACTAAAATGCCGATCCGCCATCTTGGGACGTCCGCTATATTTGATTTAGACCGATAATGGTTATACTATGTTGCATTGTCACCGGACTTATACACGTGTGCCAAATTTCAAAGCTCTAGCTTAATTAGAACTAGTCGAAATTCAGCTTGCAAGATTCGACCTAAACAAACAAACAAACTAACTAACATACAAACATTGCAAGTTAAATAAAAGCTTTTAGAAATACCACGTTTTCATTGTAAATAACCACAATTCGTCGTCAAAAAAGTTTATTCAGTTTGCAAATTGCGAATAACTGGGAAATTTTTACCTGTAGAAATGTAAATGGCTGGTGAATAAACTTCTTTTAGCCTAACCCAGGAACAACGACGTGGGCGTAGTAGTTTTCTGTTACCTTCGGTGTGCTTGATTAAGAATCCCCTCCCCTCTCACTTATCAGAGTGCTTGATTTACATGAGTCCCTTCGCCTCATCATCAAAGTAAGTGCTCAAAATAGTGGCCCTTCAATGCAATTATTAATCCGCATTTGAAATGACTATACACCACTGAGAAGTGTGTCTGCTTGAATTTCGGCACAAGCATTTCTGATTCGCTCAATCATATTCCCACGTGTTGTTGGTACTTGTTTGTAAACTTTTACTTTGAGATAGCCCCACGAAAAGAAATCTGGCGAAGTAAGATCTGGTGATCTAGCTGGCTAATTTACCGGACCAGCTCTACCGACCCAGCGACCATTGAAATCACGGTCAAGTACTTCACGTGCTACCACCGAATAATGTGCTGGACAACCACCATGTTGAAACCACTTATAAGCTCAAGTCTTCAAGTAATGTTGGCAGTTCATTTTCCAAAATTCCTCTGTATATGTGACCATTCAAGTTGCCTTCAGTAATGTGAGTCTGTTGTCAATTATTCCACACCACACGTTGACAGTCCAAGGACGCTGATATTCAACTTGACGAAGCCAGTGCGGATTTTCAACACTCCAGTAATGCATGTTGTGTCGATTGATTAACCGTTCCGTAGAAACTCTTTTTAAAATATCAGAACACTCTTCAGTTGGATGATCTACTTCACGAAATGAAAAATTGTTTATTTAATCGTTGCTGCGATGTTTTGTTACGATGATAACAACACACAAATATTCCATAGCTTCATTGATTAAATTTTATAGCAAATTTTAAATTTAACTTTTACTCTGCTTTAGTTTCCATTAAGTACGCGAAAAAATAGCATGTCTAGCACGCAAGAAAAGTAGCTCTTCAAGTTTATGTAAACATTAAGCTTTTACACTACCTAGAAAACCACTACTTTTCTTTTGTTAAACCATCTGCAAATTTTTACTTACCTTTGTTTTACTTTATCAACTAGTCACTATTTTTTAACCTCACCTTGTACAACAAGACAAGTCAACCGATTTATGGATATTGTCCGGAGTCTAAATTAAATCCGTTTTCAGCGTAGTACAATTTTGGAGAGAATATTTCATTGAGTGATTCCAAGCGTCCGGTGATTATTTTGATTTGAAATTAAGCTGATTTCAGCGGAAGGAAATTAACATGGGGAAGGATCATCCAGGAAGTGAGTTTAGATAATACGAAAAAAGCTTCTTATAAATTTGAATTTAATTTTTAATTCTAAAATTCCATTATTTTATATCTTTCTTTTAAATACATATAGGGTGAGAAAAAGAGTCTCTCATAATATCATTAATATCTTAAAAATTATATTTATAGAGACAATTGTTAAATTTTTCAAAATGCCCATGTTTGCGTTCTCAATGTTTCTCTTCTTTTTCTACTTGACAGGCCTAAGGCATCTCCATCTTCTTTCTCTTTTCAAATATTAGCCTATATTATTTTCTACATTCTTAAACAAAAGTCTGTTTTCCTCTGATTTGATATACAACTCAGTGTTTTCACTATATGATTTCTTTATGTTATTAAAATTCAGTACTAGACTTATCATCTAGTAAATTAAAATTTCAACACATAAATAATGTAAAATTTGAATAATTGAACGGGTATCCAAAATACGCTGCGATTGGTGGAGCCGTCGTATGCTTTATTAAATGGTTGAAATGGTATTTAACAAGAGGTAAATTCGGGATTTCATTTGCTTTAATACAATTTACGTAGGATTAAATAAGAAATGGATAATACCTGATTTACAGCCAGGAAAATTTTGTCTATTGGAGAAGGAACTGGCAGACTCGAACAGCAAAATAGCATGTCTTTCCGAGGTGCATTGTAGGGATTCTGAACATTTTAGATCTATGACGGGAAGGATGATATGCTTTTCCGGAAATAACGACATGAGCCGAAATGGATGGATCTCGAAAGAAATAACTGAATCAGCCCTCGAATATAGAACCGCAACGGATAATATCCCTGAGGATCAACGCCGAGCCAACAATAGTAGAGTTGAAGTATATACACCTACAACTGCTGCTGAAGAGGAGTTGGAAGTGTTCTACGACAATCTAGAAACTTTGCTCCACACTATTCCATACAAAGAAATTGCCAATGAATTATTTTAACGCCAACATCAATTCCACAATGGATGATCACCTGCGAGCTGTTTGCAAATTTAGCATAGGAGAACGAAACGAAAGGTTAGAAATCTAATTCAATTTTGCCTAGACAATACTTATACGATAGTTAATACTGCATTCCAAGAACCTCCGCGACACCATTACATTTGGCGGTAGATTTCGAAACTAGATTGACTATATTTTGTTAGAAAATCTGTGAAGATTTTCAATAAAGCTCTGTAAAATTTTACCTGGTGCTGACTGTGGTTGAGATCACCAGTTGTTCGTGTGTACTTTCTTGTTGAATTTGAAAACGTCTCGATGGTAAATAGAGAAAATTTTGCCTCCGTAACTGATGATCCAGCTATTAGCAATTAAGGGAATATACAGTGTGTCCCAGGATAGATGTAACAAGAGATGTAATGGACCAAAAATTTTGGAATTTTGGAATGGTATTTGGGGAATGAGCCCTGCTTGTTGTAAAACTAAAGTATACCAAAAATGACTTGATTTGGTGTTCTACCGGGTGTTTTATAAGCAAAGTTGTAAAAATCACCACTAATAAAGTACCTTTCTTTTTCAAAATATGAAAAAATTCCACTAAGAAAAGTTATTTAGAATGCAATTTTATATCTCTATACCAAATTTCAGGAATATAAAATAATTTTTTTGAAACTTCCCATTTTTTGCGAATTAAGAGTTGAATTCATATTTAAAGTTGTGTAGGAGCAAATGTTAATCATCTCAAAAACTAGGCTATTGGTAAATAAAAAATTGAATATACGAGATGTAAGAAGGTATAATGTTAATCGAAGTAATTGTAAAACAAGGAACAATTACTAGCAGAAGATTAATGAGGTTTAAAAATTATAACAAGTAATAAATGTCAAAAACATAACAGATTCACAAACAAATTAATTATTGACCAATACAAAACAATGTTTACAATTTTTTTATTATTCGACGTAGCTACCACCCACATCCACACACATTTCGATCCTTCGCCTGAAGTCTTTAAAACTGTTTCGAATACGATCTAACGGTATGGAGTTTACGGCATTTGTAATTCTCTGCTTCAATACTGCTGCATCGTTAGGAAGTGGTTCAGCGTAAACCAACTGCTTGACGCGACATAGGTCTGGGGATCTCGCCGACCACTTGATCGGTCCATTGCTGGCAATCCAATTTTCTCCAAAATTTAAATTCAACCACCGATTGACCATTTCTGTGGAGTGGACAGGGCAACCATCATGTTGAAAATGAACTAAAGGCATATCTCTTAAAATATTTAAATGTTCTTCAGAAAATCTTTAAAGAAGCTGTAAATAAGTGTGCTGGTTTAACCTTGGGCTGGCAGCCCTTCATTTTTAAACTAGGTGTGCAGGTAATCGAAAATATACAGACCAGGAAAATCAAAAAGGTTTAAATTTATTATGATTTAAAAAAACAACTAAAAGTATATGTACATAAAGCCGATGAGTCAAGATACCGTCAATAATATTCAACTACATTTTCTTTTATTTCACATAAGTTTACGCGGTTGCATTGCGATTTCATTATCTGCTGCTGCTGTTTTCTGAATAACAGTTTAACAGCAGTCAGCAAAAACATTTCTACTACGTCGTGCTTCTTATCTGTTATTTTCTCACCTGTTATTTTTGAACACAAATAACAGTCTGTTAATGCTATTTACAAATAACAAGTTATAAAATAACAGGTTGTTAAATACCAACTCATCTCTACTCTATATAACCTGTGTCAGTTGGCAATTCATTACTTCACTATGCGTCGACTACCCACTGATATATTATTTTCAGAGATGGGTAAGTGAAACTTTCCAATGGCTATTTCGGCAATTTAGTATAATAATGGCGCGTCCATTGCTGTAATACAAATGGTACAATCGTGGATTTGCGAAAACGCAAAATTAATTAAATGATGCAAAGCTCAAGTATCAAAGGTGCAATATTACCCTGTTATGATCGCGAAAGTCTTTAATTACATGGCATGTGTCTTATAACTCCCATCAACAGGAAAGCAGGGATTTACAAATGATAGTCTTAGAGAAACGCCGTTCTTTTCGTTCCGAACCTTTAGACTAATATTCAATTATCTATTGTTATTTACGTGGTATTAATCTGCAATGTAACAGTTTGATTTAATGTTTCCATTCCCATGCCGACTCTGCGTTTTACGTCAATGTCATCCAAAATACGGGCTCTGTTTATTATTGACATATCTCTCAAACGTAGTCAATATTATTCTTAATTTCTGTTTCAAATTAATGAACCAAGCATAAAAAATTAAGTGAAAATGGTACTCACAGTGCGTGAAAAAAATTATATTGTGCAATGCTACGGAATTGGCGGTGAAAACTCGCTAAGAGAAGTGGAAAGCCAATTTAATTTGAAATTTCCAAACACTGCTTTGTCACGTACTCAGGCTATGAGAATAATTAAAAAGTTTCTGGCTACTGGTAGTGTTCTTAACATGAAAAGAAAAATAAAAGCATATGATGAAGACAATGTTGGGGCTATTATAGCTCATGCCTCTGTTATAGAAAATCCTAGGATGCCACTAAGAGAGAGATCAGTTCTTATTAATATTAGCAAGTCTGAACTCCAAAGAATTTACAAGGCAAAGAAAATTAGGGCATATAAAGCAAATTATAAACATACGCTTGAAGAGGGAGATGACGGCCGTAGGTTGGATTTTTGTTTGACCATTGGAGAAAAAATCATGGAAAAGAGATTTTTTCATCATTTCATAATTTTCTCAGATGAATCCACATTCACAACCAATGGTGTTGTTTCATCTCAGAATTGTCGGTTTTGGGCTTCTGAAAACCCAAATTTTATAATTCATTGTAGAAGACAATATTATAAAAAAGTGAATGTGTGGTGTGCCGTTTCTTATCATGTTGGAGTTATTGGACCTTATTTCATTGAGGGAAGGTTAAACCAGCACACTTATTTACAGCTTCTTTAAAGATTTTCTGAAGAACATTTAAATATTTTAAGAGATATGCCTTTAGTTCATTTTCAACATGATGGTTGCCCTGTCCACTCCACAGAAATGGTCAATCGGTGGTTGAATTTAAATTTTGGAGAAAATTGGATTGCCAGCAATGGACCGATCAAGTGGCCGGCGAGATCCCCAGACCTATGTCGCCTCAAGCAGTTGGTTTACGCTGAACCACTTCCTAACGATGCAGCAGTATTGAAGCAGAGAATTACAAATGCCGTAAACTCCATACCGTTAGATCGTATTCGAAACAGTTTTAAAGACTTCAGGCGAAGGATCGAAATGTGTGTGGATGTGGGTGGTAGCTACGTCGAATAATAAAAAAATTGTAAACATTGTTTTGTATTGGTCAATAATTAATTTGTTTGTGAATCTGTTATGTTTTTGACATTTATTACTTGTTATAATTTTTAAACCTCATTAATCTTCTGCTAGTAATTGTTTCTTGTTTTACAATTACTTCGATTAACATTATACCTTCTTACATCTCGTATATTCAATTTTTTATTTACCAATAGCCTAGTTTTTGAGATGATTAACATTTGCTCCTACACAACTTTAAATATGAATTCAACTCTTAATTCGCAAAAAATGGGAAGTTTCAAAAAAATTATTTTATATTCCTGAAATTTGGTATAGAGATATAAAATTGCATTCTAAATAACTTTTCTTAGTGGAATTTTTTCATATTTTGAAAAAGAAAGGTACTTTATTAGTGGTGATTTTTACAACTTTGCTTATAAAACACCCGGTAGAACATCAAATCAAGTCATTTTTGGTATACTTTAGTTTTACAACAAGCAGGGCTCATTCCCCAAATACCATTCCAAAATTCCAAAATTTTTGGTCCATTACATCTCTTGTTACATCTATCCTGGGACACACTGTATATTCCCTTAATTGCTAATAGCTGGATCATCAGTTACGGAGGCAAAATTTTCTCTATTTACCATCGAGACGTTTTCAAATTCAACAAGAAAGTACACACGAACAACTGGTGATCTCAACCACAGTCAGCACCAGGTAAAATTTTACAAAGCTTTATTGAAAATCTTCACAGATTTTCTAACAAAATATAGTCAATCTAGTTTCGAAATCTACCGCCAAATGTAATGGTGTCGCGGAGGTTCTTGGAATGCAGTATTAACTATCGTATAAGTATTGTCTAGGCAAAATTGAATTAGATTTTTAACCTTTCGTTTCGTTCTCCTATGCTAAATTTGCAAACAGCTCGCAGGTGATCATCCATTGTGGAATTGATGTTGGCGTTAAAATAATTCATTGGCAATTTCTTTGTATGGAATAGTGTGGAGCAAAGTTTCTAAATTGTCGTAGAACACTTCCAACTCCTCTTCAGCAGCAGTTGTAGGTGTATATACTTCAACTCTACTATTGTTGGCTCGGCGTTGATCCTCAGGGATATTATCCGTTGCGGTTCTATATTCGAGGGCTGATTCAGTTATTTCTTTCGAGATCCATCCATTTCGGCTCATGTCGTTATTTCCGGAAAAGCATATCATCCTTCCCGTCATAGATCTAAAATGTTCAGAATCCCTACAATGCACCTCGGAAAGACATGCTATTTTGCTGTTCGAGTCTGCCAGTTCCTTCTCCAATAGACAAAATTTTCCTGGCTGTAAATCAGGTATTAGCCATTTCTTATTTAAGTCTTTAATACGGAACGGCGAGGTTATAGCCACTATTTGCTTGCATTAAAATCACTAATCGCAGTGTTGAATATTTTTGTAGACATCTCGACCCATCCGCTTTATGTACTGACTTTTAGCTGTTTTTTTAATCGTTTTATGTTCATAGCTTTTATATTTTCTTCTCCATATGTATATTTTCGTTTACCTGCATCTCCAATATTGTCATTGCACACGCTGCATTTGGCGTGTTTTATTGTTATTCGTGGCGGTAGGTAAAAAATTTTCCTGCCCGTCGGCCAGTGGGAGCAGCATGCTGTATAAAATAACGTCTCTGAAATAACATTTGCAAACTGAGCGCTGCGGTATGCGAATGCCAGCACTTCTCATCGATATGTTATTTTGAAACTGTTATTTCAAAATAGCAGTAGCAGTTTAAACCTGTTATTAAAAAAATAACAGCTTTTACCCATCACTAATATAGAGATGGGTATATTCTGAAACATGTAGCTAAAGGGGTTAGTTAGTGAGAATTTATTTTAATGGCGGACGATATTTCACTGCTCGTGATTAAATCACCGTGATTAAGCAAGTAGCAACAGTCACGGCAAAACTAAAATCACTGCGATTAGTGATTTTAATGCAAGCAAATAGTGGCTATAACCTCGCCGTTCCGTATTAAAGACTGTTTTTCAATGCCGGACAAGGGCTTAATGAAAGATGACGGAAAAACAAAAATGTTATAAGTTTATATTGTTTATTTATGTATTTATGTATATATAATATCGATATAAAACTGTTATTCACAATATTTTACATTCAGTTTATATTTCCGCGGGGCGCAGAAGTATAAGAAAGTCACGGCAAAATAACACCTGTGCAAATTCCATTAGCTCTAACCGCGACCGGAACTACTGTTTAAAATCACCGTGAATCAAAAATCGCAGTCACCGTTGACGGAGATATCGCAATATTCCTAGTTACACTGAATAATTAAGTAGAGGTTTCTTGTCCTGTTAAATGGTATACGTAACGGAAAAAGTTCTCTCATTCGGTTAGAGCATACATAATTATATTATTTATTACTCTGAATGAAAAATATACTTTATTTATAAATCCTTGCTTTCGTAGAGAATCAAATATTATTTTCATTCTTTCATTGTAATTAGGCTCTGTATTGACGGAGGGAATACGAGTTGAGGTCCCTAAATGTAAAGGGGCAAGCGCATTAGAACGCGTTTGGCAGTGTGCGCTGGGTGTCGGGAGGATGAGTCACGCAGTGTTGATAGTCCCAACATACCTTTACTGTTAGTACTTTATAATCGATGAGTTAATGTTTATGCATGTAAAATGAATTTGAGAAATTTATTTTAAATACTTCCGAGTTTATTAACATAATTATTATACTTCATATCACTGAACAATGTTCAAGACAGCTAACTACTAATGTTTTATATAATATTAAAATCCAATTTTATATCTTTAAAATTTACATACTGTCAAGGTCGAAGATACCAAAAAATAATATTTAGAACTTGCAATATTTAAGAATAATTACTTTACCATATATAATAATATGACTAATAATTTTTTACCTGTCTGGAGGGCCGGGACTTTTTTTATCTGTTGAGAAACGTAAACATCTCAATAAACGTTCGCCTGGACTTGCACTAAGGTTTATAAAATAAAAATTTTGTATTTAAAGATTTTTATTGTGTGGCAATAATACTTATTATTAGCGACCGATGTTTCTGATTGTAACTTTACAAAAGTATTAGATAGTATCGTGTAATTCAGAGTCCGGCTCTGGAATGTCATCCGAAATACGGGCTCTGATAATAAATGATAAATGTGTATCCATTGCTTTTCTCATAGCCTACTTTTAGCATCTTCATAACTTTAAATATTAATTCACAAAAATTTCTATGCAGTTTTACTTGAATGGTTCAAAATAAAATACCAATTTATTGAAAAAATGGGAAGTTTCAAAAAAATAATTTTATATTCCTGAAATTTGGTATAGAGGTATAAAATTGCATTCTAAATAACTTTTCTTAGTGGAATTTTTTCTTATTTTGAAAAATAAAGGTACTTTATTAGTAGTGATTTGTACAACTTTGCTTATAAAACACCCTGCAGAACACCAAATCAAGTCATTTTTGGTATACTTTAGTTTTACAACAAGCAGGACTCAATCCCCAAATACCATTACAAAATTCCAAAATTTTTGGTCCATTACACCTCTTGTTACATCTATCTTGGGACACACTGTATAAGCGAAGTCAACCCATTCAGTGGCGAAGATCCAAATGTCCTATGGTGATTAAATGTAAATTTAAACCATAAACGTGGTTAATTAAGAACTTAATCGGTATTATAAGAACTGATTATTGAGTTTTGGCGCCAATACTGTGAAATACTTTCCGAAAGAAACCATTCTGTAGTATAATATGATTGGCACGGTGGGGACGCTATAGGTAGAACCAATATTTCTAACTTAAGATTTGCAGGTGATGCTACCTTAGTTATAGCAAGCTAGGACGAACTCATACACATGTTGGACAGGCTTCAGACAATAAACCTGATTATGGTCAAATTGTAAATTACACGAAAATTAAAATTATGGTTGTTGATCAAGCAAATGCTAGTCACCTATACACATTAAAAGATACTGATGGCAAGATCCATAACTTGCCAGTTGACCAAAATTTGGCGTGAAAGATATATCACGAGATGCATAAAAATCTCACTTACTAATACTCTAGTTCTCTCCATCTTCATTTACTTATCTGAGACATGGATCATACGTCATCTGTCTGGTTTTCTAATAATAATAATAATATAATAATAATGATAATCTGTTTATTTACATAAATTACATAGACTAATACACATTACCTAATAACTCTCTACATTATAACATATATTAAAAAGTTCATGTACGACATAAAGTTGTAAGTAAATAAACAAAAGAAAGTATCACAAAAGTAACACTTGCAAGTGGCAATAATTTCTCAGTTCATCAGCACTCCAAACAATATATATTCTATGTACTTATCAACAATATAAATATATACACACATGCACACAAAAACACCTAAGTAAACACTGACCTTGTCTATCTAATCTTAACAGTACTATAAATAATACTAAATATATATTTTAATCCCTATTTACATTTAATAATTTGGAGACCTCGTCCCTAGGTACTCATATTGAGTACAAATTGTTTAGCCCTAGTTTTAATTTGATTTAAGAAACGTACATCCCTTACCTCACTTGGCAGTTCATTATATAATCTAGGGGCCAAAAAAGCTAAGCTTCTTTGACGCACCGATTTTTCAGCAGCAGGCGTTTTCGCTTGGCTCTTCATTTTATTCCTAGTTTCATACGTATGGTCAATTAAAACTAATTGATGTTTGTATTTCTACTGGTGAGTAACAGCTTTTAAGAAAAATATTTGTCGCAAGTCCAAAATTTTTGCCTCATGATACAGTAAATTGGAAGGGTAAGTATTATTTTTTTGATAAATTATTTTTAAAATTTTTTTTTTGTAAAATTTCTAATTTTTTTAAGTAACTATTTGCAGCGCCGACCCATCCAAAAATTCCATAAGATATGCGTGATTCCACTAACGCAAAATATAATATTTTTAAATGTGGTATATCTAAAAATGATTTGAAATATTTAAACTTATATAAAATACTTCTTAGAGTTTGAGTTACACGCTCGATATGATAATCCCATCGTAGATGTTTGTCAAAGGTTACTCCAAGATATTTAGCTTTCTCTGCTGACATAATTTCTATTTTTTTTCCATGGTTGTTGATGGTTAATTTGTTGTAAGTAGGTAAAGAGTTCTTGTGGCAGCCAAAAGGCATAGAGTTTTTTCGAAATTAATAGTTAGAGTCTTGTGGTTAAACCAATCGATGAGAATATTCATATTATTTTCCACTTTTTGCTTAAGGCCCTCCCATGATGTATCTGTATAGAAAACGGCGGTATCGTCTGCAAAACTAATAACTTTTCCCTCACAATCAATTGATAGTAAATTATTAATATAGATGGTAAAAAGAATAGGACCTAGAACAGTGCCCTGTGGTACACCATACGTTACTGTTCTCTCATCACTAATTATTGAAATTATTTCAACGGATTGCTTACGGTTAGTTAAATAGCTTGTCATTAATTTAAGTGAATTTCCGATAAAGCCCATATCTTGCAAGGCTTCCAACAACTGTTCATGATCAACAGCATCGAAAGCCTTGGCAAGATCTAGGAATAGACACAAACATTTCTGATTACTATCAAGCGATTTATATATTTCATTTGTTAATGTCGTAATGGCCTGTTGTGTTGATTTACCCTCTTGAAATCCAAATTGATGTTCTGAAATCAAATTATTAATTTTTGTATATTTCACAATTCTTGATTTTATAATTTTCTCGAAAATTTTTGCTAGATTGGTAATAATTGAAATAGGTCGATAATTGGATGTTACATTTTTATCTCCATTTTTATATAAAGGTTTTATTTTTGCAATTTTAAATTCTTGTGGGCATATACCTGTTTCAATTATTTCATTTATTAAATGTGTCAAGGGAAGTGCTATTTCTTCAGCGATTTTTTTTTAACGTTTCAGATGTAATCATGTCTATTCCCGGAGCTTTATTGTTCTTTATGGTATTAATAACTTCAACGTTATTTGCAGGTTGAAATAATAGTGAACATAGAACTGGGCGTTTACAAAGGGGCAAAGTTGATAGTTTAATTATATTGTCAGCCAGATTTTTTCCTACATCTGCATAAAAATCATTAAAAGTATTTGCTATGGAAATACCATCCGTAACAATTTCGTTCTTCTTTGTTAATATTTGTTTAATACTACTTTTAATCTTAGGTTTATTGTTTAAATCATTTACTGTGTTCCATAATTTTTTGTATCATTTTTATTATTATCAATTTTGTTTTTATAGTAGCTAACTTTCGTTATTTTAATAAGATTATTTATATAATTTCTATAATTATTAAAGTCTAGTCTAAGTTTTTCATTGTCTGGATATTTTTTGCATTCCCTGTACATTTCTGTCCCTTTTATTTATAGAATTTACTAATCCTTGTGTGATCCATCATTTTCTTTATGGTTGGTTTTTTTTTGTGGAATTACTTTCGTGTTATTCTTAATTTTCTCGGTCAATATTTTAACAAAAAACGCTGTTTTTTTATCTATATTTTTTTATGTTATAAAATGAATACCAATTATAATTATGTAATTCTTTTATTAAATCTTTGTAAATAATATATTTAACAAAGTGTGTGTTTGCTAATTTGTTTGAATTATTAGTATTAATGTTTAAGTTAAAGAGGATACTGTAGTGGTCAGTTGTATGTGTTTTGAGAACGAAAGGAGAACAAATATGATTTAAATCATTTCCTTTGCATTTTAAAAATATGTGATCTGTACAGGTTCCCGAATAATCTTGCGGTCTTGTAATGGCATTTATTGTAGAATGAAAATTAAATTCACTGAGAGTATTTAAATAATCACATGTTAGATTAACCTTCTTATAGCGTTATCGCTATAAATAAAATTAAAATCGAAGTTAATATACGTATATTTGAAAAATGTGCGTATTTATAATTTTTTATATAAAAAGGTCGCCATTTTGTTACTCTAATTAGCCAGTAATTTAGAAAAATTATCTCAAATACAGTTTTTCATTAAGATGTAGCATTACCTAGATGCTCATTTAAAGCACTTGCTTTAGAAAAAAATGCATTTTAAACTTTAAAGGTAATTTCGAAACACTTGGATACCAAATATAAACTGAAATATCTCCAAAATTGTTAATCCTACATCAATAAACAAAAAATATAATTAATTCCCAGTTTGTACTTTCTGTAATTGGTCTGTAATATTTTTTCGATAAAGTAATACTTTTCGAGATACTTGACGAAAGCCGTTTGGAAATATCTTTTTTTTTTCAAGCTGAAATCGCAATTTTGAAGACGTTATAACTTAAAAACTATCAATTTATGTGAAAAATTGCATACAACCTTCTCTTCTTAAAATTTGATTCTATTTCAGCTCCAATAAATATATATATTTTTAAGTTCCACCCCCTGAGAGGGGGTGGCATCCACCCCCTATAAATTAGCAAGCCCCTGCACAATATAGAAACTTTTCTGTGAAGCATTTACTATTATACTGCCAAAAATGAACGAAATCCGTTCAATATGACATTATTCCGAAGTTTTGCATATTTTTTACCTCTAGGTACTGTACTATATCGTAACATGCTATTAATATAGTTGTATGTTCTATTTAATTATTACTACCTAATTTAAATAAAATGTTATGCATCCTGAAGTTTTATAATAATTATTATTGTACATATGAGCTAATTAATTCAAGTGAGTGCTGGCGATGCGATGTTGTCATATATTCATAATTAAGGATACAAAATGCAAATAATTATTTTTACCGAAACCTTCGAAGGACAAAAAATTCGTGTAGTATCTTTTTGTTTGCCTCTTTAAACTATATCTTGCCTTGAAATGTTAGAACACAACTTCTGTTTATTTTTCGAAAAATTTACTTAAAAATAAAATTTAAATTTTTTTTTCCGGTAGAACCGTCCAATTTTCGACACTAATTGTATAAAATATTCTTGTTCCCAATATATCACCTGTTAAATTGAAGGCCATCATATTGATAATATCCTGTATAGTAAATATAGGAGTCTCAAAATATTTCAGCCAGACGGTTGCTTGTCATAGAAATCTCATTCTAAATTGTTAAGGATACCCTCACCTGAAAATTAATTGCCTTGGAAATCCAAAGTAAATGTTTACTTTATAAAAGCAACAACGAAAAACCAAAAGACTTCAAATTAAATAACTATCTGACGCTTCGGAAATGAGCCTATTTCCGTTATCAAAACCTTTCTCTGGCTTTATTTCAGCTTTTCGTGAAAGTCGAACACGACATCATTGATTATTTATTTGTATGGATACATAACACATTAATAATTCATTATACAAACAGTACGCTTATTTTCTTTGTTTCTTAGTTAATGTTATATTACTAATAACACAGGCACACAAAACAAAAAAAAAAAAAAGGTACTGTACTTTTTTACCGACTATCAAATCTGTATGTATTTTGGGGCGATGAAACTGAATCCGAGGTCAGAATTGTCACATGTTGTCAATATTTTCATGTAAGCTCAAGAAACAACTTATAGACCGACCACTAATTGGGTGTCATAGGTTTACTCCAAAAATGTCTGAATTGTTGTTAATTAGGGGCAGTAAAGCACAGAAATGACCATGCCAGTCCCTTTTTTGGGGCAGGGGCGTACGACAGACCCCCAAAGGTGTAAGAAATATGACTTGTAAAAGTAAAAAAAAGTCACAAATAAGTCATAGGTTTACACACCAAAAAGTCACTTTTACCCTTTCCAGCTTTGCTGTCAATAGTGTCAATCCCAAGTCTGATAAAGTGATATGGTTGTACCGCGTGGGGCTACCTACTGACAAATTTTCCGCATGTCATGGTAAATTACCCTGTATTTTTTTTTGAGGTACTAAGAATCCTATCATGAAATTCAATACTTCGCCAGTATTAGCTAGAAAAGTAGTTGTTTTGATTGGTTCTCCAATAATAAGTATGTTTATCTAACTGGTATATTTGCGTGACCAGATTGAGGTACCGATCTACAGAAATTAGGTAATTTCATATTAAAAGTGTGTAAGTTTTGATTTGCTTAATACCTGAATAATATTTTCTAAATACTTTTATGATAAAATATAAACAATTGATATTAAGGAACGATAAAGGGCTGTTTTTTTATAATTTCCCGTGCACTTGAGTGCACGTGTTTCAAAAATTACAATGTTTAATATTCATCATTTTTAAAATAAACAACTACTTATTATAAACAGAACTTTCCAATTTTTTTTTTATATATTTTTTTATGAAAATGTTCTATGCTTTTAAATTAAACAAATATAATTTTTTAATACTACTTAAACAATTTTTTTTGTATGATACAAAGAAAAAAGTTTTAAACAAAAGTTATTTTTTATTGTACACATTTGTATTGTATTTAGTTTGTATCCCGCATATTTTTCGAGTTACGACGGTTAGAACCATTTATGGTCCTTCAACTGTCGACATTGCTCGTAACCTTAAACTATACAGACATATTTTAACTAACAAAAAAAATAACAGGTATACTTTTTGTAGGAAAAAGAATAATGAAAAACTTTTGTTTAAATCTCTTTTGAATTATACATGTTATATTAGATTTAAGAATGTTACGTATTAATATTTTATATAAGTCCCTTATCAATTAGTTCGCATAAGTAATTCAATACCAGTGCTGATAATCACGTAACTTTAATCCAAATCTTTTCTTTATCTTTTATAATTTAATATCATCATCCTTTAAAATCACGTACAGTCTGGATTACTCTGCGAACCGCAAATTATTCAAAATTATTGTTAACTGAACATAAGATAAACAAACATTATAAATATGACTGAACGACCATAAGCCGTCAGTTAGCATTCTACCGTTAAACTCAGTAGTTCATAGTTTCAAGCTTATTTTATCATTTTAAGAACGTTATATGTTCTAAGTATTATACGTACTTATACCCAGTAGTGTTAAGTGTAATAAGTACACAAAAAATAATAATAATAATAACCTGTAAACTTTAAATAATAAAAAATTGTTTTTAAAAAGTGATTATCTTCAAGTCAAATCTAACAATTGGCGCAGTCGGTAGGATCCGCAAAACACGGTCAGAACAAGGAACCTGAACCTAACTGGCAGTGGTGGATCAAATCCTTCAACGGCAAAAATGAACCAAGATCCCTTCAAGAAGAAACAAATACGCAAGAAATAAAAATACTAAGAAGCAATCACGCAAACAACAAACGACAGATCACCACACACTCTCATGAAACCACTAATGTTTCTTCTGCTGCTCAAAGCAGTGTCACCTCAATATTAAATTGACACAATCAACAATACCATCGGAATTTACTATCATGAAGAAGATCGCATTGAAATCTCTAACGATAAATGGACGCTTTTAGTCTATAAAGACATCGAACCGATAAAGTCGATCCTAGGCAATAACAACAACATTCTAAACAGCATGATAACGACGTTCGAAACGGACAATCCCCGCATGACATCCTTTCGGTCAGAAGTTAGAACACACATCAGTCTCTTAACCCAAATTTCACAATCGCTACAACAAAAAGCTGAAGAAATATTCGCGGACACTAAACGCTACAAACGAGGTCTTGTGAATGGAATAGGTACATTTTGGAAAGCCATCACAGGTAATCTAGATTCCTCTGATGGAGAATATTATACGAATTGTATTAATAAACTCACAAATGATGAACATCAAATAGAAAATTTGATGAAAAATCAAATTTCAGTAACAACTTCAGTAATAAAAAGTTTTAATTCCACCATTCAAAAATTAAAAATCGATGAGGAAACCTTTAATAAGGACATTAAGGAAATCGAAAATTCAATTTATGATATTTCAGACGACTTAGCGTATATCAAATCCAAATTACGAGTACTTGAGCTATGTCAATCTCTGATGGAAAGTTATGTGTTTCTGGAAAACAGTATAGATAACATTTTAAATTCAATCACGTTTGCTCGATTGAAAATTTTGCACAGTTCAATAATTACTCCAAAAGATCTGGTCACTTCATTACAAGAAGAATCTCAATCCCTACATAAAAATAATTTGCCAATAACCCCACGAATCTCGAAAGTAGCCCAATATTTTGACATTATAGAGCTCCAAGCTTTTCAAGCTGGATCTAAAATAGTATTTGTTTTGAAAATCCCATTAACAGAACCGGAAAGCTACACCCTTTACCACCTTTATCCTATTCCTATATTGGATAATCGAACAGGACTTCATCACATCCTGTCAACAACGCATAAATACATAGCGAAAGATGATGATTCGCTGTTATTTGTACCGCTCCCGAACCTTGGAAATTGTAAACGTTTGAACCCTAGTGTGAGACTTTGTTCGAATGTGCTTCCGTATCCGATAGACAGTGACGCGATATGCGAAGCACAAATATTAAGACAATTAAGTGCAGTGCCCCGGACTTGCCAATCGAATTTATTGTTTGCAAAAGACTACAATATACAAACATTAAGCAACAATAAATGGTTGATATCGGTTTCAGACAGTCTACCAGTGACCGTGAAATGTAGCAACAGGGACGTTGTTAGCAAACTAATCTATGTAAACTCTGTTTTGACATTAAAACCGGAGTGCAGTGCTTTCATAGGCAGCACCAGAGTCCATGCATCGACACAACAACAGGAGAACATCACCTACAGCAATCATCCAGTTCAGATACCATCTACCGGAGAAATCCAAACTCCCGACTTTGAAACCCCTGAAATTAAGTAACATTAAAACGGACGATTTAAACATCGCAAAGCACAAACTAGATCAGTACTCTGACGATCTAGACAAACTTATCAACGAACCATTTGTAACCAAAAATATATCCTGATTCACCTATTTCATTATAGCCCTAATTGTAATACTCATTATTTTATTTATAATTTGTAAGTGTAAGAAAAGAAGAAGAGACACTAGAATCATTTCCCCATCAGATGACCAACCACCACAACCTCCACAACCATCGAGGTCCAGGATATTCGGCGGATACGGACGTCTAATCCCCAAAAGAAGACCAAGCGTAAACATACGGGAACCACGGGAAGATATTGAACTGAATCCTAGTTTTAGTAAGAACTACGCTTAAAAAGTTGGTTCACAGCATCAACTTTTTTATATGAAGGGGAGCTGTTATATTAGATTTAAGAATGTTACCTATTAATATTTTATATGTCCCTTATCAATTAGTTCGCATAAGTAATTCAATACCAGTGCTGATAATCACGTAACTTTAACCCAAATTTTTTCTTTATCTTTTCATCATCCTTTAAAATCACGTACAGTCTGGATTACTCTGCGAACCGCAAATTATTCAAAATTATTGTTAACTCAACATAAGATAAACGAACATTATAAATATGACTGAACGACCATAAGCCGTCAGTTAGCATTCTACCGTTAAACTCAGTAGTTCATAATTTCAAGCTTATTTTATCATTTTAAGAACGTTATATGTTCTAAGTATTATACGTACTTATACCCAGTAGTGTTAAGTGTAATAAGAACACAAAAAATAATAATAATAATAACCTGTAAACTTTAAATAATAAAAAATTGTTTTTAAAAAGTGATTATCTTCAAGTCAAATCTAACATACATAATAATGAAGTTATAAGCGTTAAAGAGATTGTTTAAATAGCAAAAAGTTGTTGTGTAATAGTATAGTACCAATATTTGGCAAATGCCATAATTACCCACTGAGTTGTAAGTGCTCTTTGAGGGATTCCATAAGACACAGATTTGTAATTATTAATGAAAATAGATATTTTATAATGATCATGAGGGACGTGTTCAAATATGATAATTGATAACATATTATCATCAATATTATTTAGCAGAACACAATCGCGGTGGCTATGCAATTGTGGCTCTACTATACTGATTATGAATTTCCACAAGTATATGCAGGGTTTTTGTAAAAAGTTAATATCTGCTAAGGCGTTGAGGTAGCTTGTAAATTCCTGATTTTATTAGATATATTTATATTACTATTTATAACCCTAAAATTTTATTTTTGAATATAATTTATATTTTACCAAATTCTGTATCTGTAATATTTTAAATTTGACTTGTAAAGAACTGTCTCTGTAACTATATGGGAATTGATATTGTTAAAGCCACACAGGCTTTATGTTAGCTATATACAGCAGACATTAATAAGGTTTTTGCTAACATTTTTAAATATGTATCATACAATTACTGGGTATTATGAATGTACTCTAATGATATCTCGTTGTGTCGCATGGCATTGTACTAGCGCTCGTAAATTTTACTGTTTTACACTTAGAATTAATGTCATATAACACATAAAGTAGATGAACTGAATTGATATTTTACCAATAAAATACGCTTATTATGTTGAGAGTAATGTAAATGTCACCAGGTGCTTCAAATTTAAACCCATTCTTTATTGATATGAAACAGACAATAATGTATTAATCGTGACATAATTATTCGATGTTTTAATTCTTAGTTGTTATATTATAATTCTGTAAAAGTATTAGAAATTACCAGTAGTCTCCTAGCTAATTTCATTAGGAGATCTCTCGATCTTGAAACTATTGCCACAGAATAAGGAACTACCAGAAGCGGCACTCTCAGCGCCGCCTTTGATGTTTTTTCGTGACCTTCGCCATTTAGTTGTTGGTAATTTTGGCGGGAAATATAAACAGCATGTTTATAAACAAACTTTACACAGGCTGAATACAATTACGTTAATCGAAGAATTCTGTTTATAATGGGTATTAAAACTATTAAAGTAAACTGGATAAAATTATCTCTACGGACAATTGTATTCTTAATATAAAGTCACAAAATGTATTGAAATCAGTACAATGTCTCGCCTGAGAAAATCTGTAATTTCTTACTGGGAGGTTGTTCTAGGGAAATATTAAACTTTTATCTTTTTAAACTATCAAGTTGAGGGAAAATAGTAGGTAGTGCTGTTGGTATCAATCTATTTTGATACATATTTGTCGTGCGCACAACTTAAAATTCTTATAAAGTTCGGCTGTAATTTTACTTGCCAAATCCCCACGATTGCATACTTCCAATCACAATATGTACCTTAAAAGAAGAAAAGTTTACAATTACTTGGAAATGTGTTATAATTTACATCAATAATAAAATACTTTTGGGGATTCTTAAGAAATCTAAATAAACTAATGTCTTTTCCTGTCTTACTTCTTGGACATTCCTTAACAGCGCAAACGGTTCCACCCTTTTACTCATATCGCTAATAAAAATTACTATTAACAACACTTTCCCGCTATGATCTTTTACCTATTCACAGCACAATAAAACTAAAACCTTTTAAGAATTTATTTCGGTATTATGTCAAAGATTGTCATTTATCGCACTTTTCTAAAATCACCGTTGGGCGGTGGATAAAATACGAAGCTGATTCAAAATAGACAATCATATAATATTATTGTTTACCCGTGCACTCCACCGGTGAATTTAGAAATCTGACGTTATTGTTTTAACCTAAAACAATAAATGAACTGACGGATGTATCAACAACAAAATGGCGGAAATGGAATTTTAGCGGGAAGCCAAGTGTCGTTTCTGGTAGTTCTCTTTTCTGTGTTATAGCTATAATTTTGAGGACTTGAATATTAAGTCGCAGTTTTTGTCAAACAGTACTTTCGACTTTCGCGCTTTAAAAATTTGTTTTATTTGTTGATATCAGCATGTAAAATGTGTTACGTATATAAAGAAATAAATATTTTAGCTGTTTATTTTATTGACTTTTTTTTGTTAATCGAAAACATTAATAGTACAGTCACCTGGTGTCAAAAAGTAACCAAACTACGGACTAATTCTATAGTGCCTTCGAATTTTTTTTGCGGATTCTTAAAATTACAGTATCAACTTCAAATATTAAAAAGGAATATATGTGCTTTCCCCCCAAGAGGGTGAAAACCACCCCTAAGAAGTACTGAGAATAAATTGTTGAAACTTATGTTGGGGTCGCTGATCACGAATGTGAAGTCAGAAATTAAAAAAATTATGTTGCACCCTTAATATGGCCGATATAAAAGGGGTAAAATGGATGAATGAATTATATTTTATTTATTTTGAGGAATTAGAACTTTCTTAGAAGATTGTTATATTTTGAGACATAAAACTAATCTCCTAATAAGAAAAACAATTGCTATTACGCCTAAGAGTGTGAAACCACCCCTAAAGCTGAAAAACCGCTGCCCAAGGAATCACTACTTCCACATCCAGATTTTCTATCTAAATCACAACGATAAAATGTTGTATGTGGAAATAATTGTTTATGGAACTTTAATAATATAATATTTGAAATCCTCTACCCCAAAAATCTATAAAACGATACCCCACATTGGTAGTCGGGTGGGGGTGGGTGGTTGTGGGGGTGGATGACGTAAAAAAATATTTTGAGGTTTCTGGTTCTTGTACACACACTAAATCACAATTTTTTTTCATCCCCTTTAATAATATGGTGGGGGTAATAATGGAGTGTGGCCTAATGCCAACATTTTTTTTGAGACCTTAGCTTCTCTTTTAAATACTAAATACCAATTTTATGAACTCTCACCTGCTTGATTTACCTATTTACCCCAAATTGACCTCAATTTACCCCCCAACCCTTCTACGGAACAAGATGAAAATATAATCTAGTTTAGATCTCGTTAAAGTACATGTGTGTACCAAATTGCAAGTCAATATCTCAAATGATTCCAGAGTAAACGTGCGCACAAAAAAAAGTTACAGACCGACAGACAGACAGACAGACCGACAGACAGAGTGACAGACAGACAGAGAGACAGAATTTTTTTTTCTCTCAAACTTAAAATCTCGACGTTTCATGACATTCTAAGCCTATTTGACTTCCACTGGATGTGGAAGTAAAATAAGTATAAAGGAAGTACTGGGCATTTTCTTAATGAAACTAATATTATTAATGATTTTGGATATTTTCCAATTTTATTAACTATATAAAGATTTAACCTAAATTTATTATAATTATTCATATTATTCATCTTCATCAATGTTTGAATCATTCTCATATTTATACATATTTACACAAATATAGTAAACCGCAGATGTAACAGGCACTCAAATATTTCGGCATCGTTGGCTTTGCGAAGCGGCGTGTTTGATAGGTCAAAGGCGCCGACAGTGCCTGTTAAATCTGCGGTCAACTATACAGATTCATGCATGCGATGTCCAACGTCTTAAGAAATGTGCGTGAATATCAAAAAAATATAAAAATTATGATTATTCCTTTATAATTGAAAATATTGTGAGATTTTAGAGCCAAACGAGCAGTATCGTAATTTGCTAAAACGAGGCATGTTCCTTATTCCGGTCATATCTACTTTGTAATTAACGCTAAAAATCATCCAAAAAAGCATTTTGAGGGTCTCTTAATCCTCTTTAAGGTCAGGTAGGTCAAACAATACAGAGGTTTTCAGTTTTTCTCTCTCTATTCATCTTAAATGCGTCAAATTAAAAAAAAAACGTATCTCCTAAGCATCTTTATCAAAAAAAAAAAAATAGAAAAAGCAACATTTTTCTTAGTTTATTGTCATAATTTTTGGTCTTTAGTAACATTCAGCTCAGATGCTTCCCTGCTAACTTATTTAACCTTAAAGCCAAAAAAAAATCATTTTTCAAACAAATTTAAAAACACATTATTAAGTGAAAGTAAAATATTTTAGATAATGCATCCATCATGGTTAAAAAAATTTTAGCGTATACATAATAATAAGGACTAACAAAAAACACGATTTGGAATTTTTTTTTCAATTTGGAATTTACTGAAACCGAAAAAGAGGCACTTTTTTGTGTAAAAAATCAAAATGTTGCCTTTATGTTCCTTGCATCATTTTTGATTTTGCAGATATCAAAATTTTCCAAAAGAAAATTTTAAGCTACTATAATAAGCTTTAGGTTCAAGGTACAATGTTAAACAGTTTTTTTTAAACCAGAGTTATGACTGTTTGAAGAGCGTGACCTTTTCAGGGCAACGTTCAAATGCACCTAACGTTAATTGTATTTCGGCAACGTTGAGCCTAAACAAATTTTCATTTGATGGATTATTTTTGTTCTTTCATAAGCTAACTTTTTTGTTATGACAAACTTTTTCGAAAATGTGATCCTCTTTGGGTAATTTGCTTAAAACCTTTGAAAAATCAATGTTCTTGCTTAAAAATTAACCTTTTCAACCCCCTGTAACTCGGCGGGTATTAAAGCAAAAATAACGCTATGAGTTTTTTTTGGGGTAGAATTCGACGATCTACATGTTTCAGTCGTCACTTTTTGGATTGGAAAAGTACCCTCATTCGTTTTTAATATACCATATTTGATACATTTTAAATCGTATTTGAGTTGAAAACTGCTATAGAGTTAGTCCGAAGTGAGATCATCAAGTTACTGTACTATAAATAACTTAAAAAAAATATGCCCCACTAAAATCAAAATTATTGGATGTTAATTTGGAAAGACCTCATCAAATACAGAAAAATAATATGTGGATCATTGTCACCAATTGGTTATGAGATTTTTTTCAGGAAGAGGATGTCTGAAAGATATATCATAAAAAAGAGATAATGAAAAAAGAACTAATAAAATATTTTCATATCGACATATTTCGAATATTGTATACCAAGTATATCTAACTAATAAAATTTTCTAGATGTGTACAAGTCAATAAAAAATACCTATCCTGCTTAATATCAGTCTCAATAAACAGTTTCTGTCTGTTTGTGGGCTACACAAAACCACACGAAGTTCAGAGTTCATGCAGAAGTAGCTTGCATTCTGCTGAATTTGATTTACCCTAATGCACTTCCTCTGCACTCGCTATCTATTTTGATTATTATAGTGTTTTGATAAATCGTCCAGAGTATCGCTTCCCCGTAAAACAGTTTCTGGTGGTCGTTCTTGAGGTTGCTCATTACCAATATCATCATCAAATGTGTTCTTGATCAAGAGCATTATATTCTCGATCTATAAGCTGTGAATTTTCCAAAATAGCATCTCCTTCTGTGCCTTTTGCAAGTAAACTACCCTGGTTAAATCCGGCGATATGTTTGAGTCGTAAGTTTTATATTTTTCTGGAGGATTTAAGTATAAAGCTATATCCTTGGATAAGTTATCTTCAGAGGAAGTACCTAAGAGAGCATAATTATTTCTGTCTGTCTGTACAAGACGTAAATCTTCCACCCTAGCAGGTCTGATCTAGTTATCAACGTACTACTCAACACTTACAGAACAGGAGGAAACTGATTACATATTGCACTTTTATAATTTTCACCAAATTACTTCACACATTTTAGCTGCGTGGCGCATGAAAATACTTAGCCAAAATTAACGCCTCACAGCCAGTCACTACTTTGCACTCCATTTTAATACTAAAAAAGCTGCCAACGTCGTTTTTGATTGCGTTAAATTGTTAAAAAACTCTCCATCGAAGGAAGTGAATCACAGTCCTACTGGCAGAACGTAAGATCTTCGAAAATCGAGATAAAGTAGGTGGGACGAATAGTACGCCCCGTACTGTCAGAAGGACACTATACGAATTTATCATTAAAGGTTGATATTAATTTGGCATATACTCCAGTCATTTTAGACGAAAATATGGTTTCTGATCTAACAAATTATATCCTTCATTTTTTTTTCTAAATCAATTTATTTTGGTGTTTTAAAGAAAATACTAAAAATCGACAACGAGATCACTACGGCGTAAAAATTATTCAAGGTCAAAGTTCACAAAAAACGTTTCTTTGCGAATATCGCGCTTTCTATGGCTCGGAGGCCAATTGAGGTTATTATGAAAATGAAAAATAATGAAATTCTGCACAAAAATGATCTCTTCCATTTTTTATGTACAACGTAAAAACTGAATAAAATATTTTTCGTGCAAAATTTGATTATCTTTCATTTTCATAATAACCTTAATTAATATAATATATATATAGAAGAAAAAAAACAATCAAAATTACTGTACTGTACAATAAAAATTTGTATAATGTGTTTACAGTACAGTCGAATTGATTTAATTTTTTTTTTTTTCGGCGACAAAATTCCACCTGAAATTTTTTTGTTGATTCTTATGTATTACGATTTCCTGATTACGGGTAAAATATTTGCGCCCAAAAATTTCGTGTGCGTTATATACATGTTTTGACGCGCTTTCACGGATTTTCAACTTATCTGCTTAATATATCTTGTACTAGTACTCGGATGGGAATTTTAAAAATACTTTCATATTTAGAATAACATTCTTAAAAAATATAGACCTGTCCGATATGTATTGGTCAACCCGCGATCTTGGAAAAAAATTTCACTAAAGTTGGCAAAAATAAAACTCATATATGGTCAAATAGAGTTGTACGTCACATTGTACGTCACTTTTTTTTCTTTTCGATTGTACGTTATTTTATGTAATTTTAGGGGATAGAGTTCATTTTTTTAATTTCCAAGAAGAGTGCGTTTTTTTATTTTCAAAAAAGTTCATTTTTACAACTTTCAAAAATGTATTTTCTTTCACCCTCCTTTTTTCCACCCAATTTTCATCGAAACAAAATAAAATATACTGTATTAATTTCATTACCGTAATATGTCATAATTTCACCGCATTCCTCATAGATAGTCGATTCATCAAAGGTAGAAGAACCATTGGCACAATTATATCCTTTAAAATAGACACATAGAATAAAATATTATATATTCAGTTTTCTACAGCTACACTGATTATTTTTACACCCTTTCTTACATTTACAAGAAATATCACTTGGTACATTTTTAGGAATAGCATTACTTTCACTCATAACATCAAGCATTAAACCATTCTCAGTGTTAAGCCACCCGAATTGTAATGGATCCTTCTCAGAACTTAACCATTTTTTTACTTGGAAATATACTTTTAAACAGTGTTTTTCTATTACCTCTGCAGTAGGTGGAATTGCAGACAATTATATTTTCATCATAATGTTTGTCAATTATTTTATTAATTTTAGGTTTGTAAAAATAGATTATTTTATGAAGATTGAGTTGAGTCATTATAACCAAAAGGTCAATCACCAACTATTATAACTTGATTGTCTTCGGTTTTCAAATCAATAGCAGTTTTAATGATTGTAGTATCGGCGTCTTCTTTGCATATTCTAACGTTAAAGTAATTATCTATTAACGCAAATATTTTTTTCTAAATGACGAAAGCGCTCGTTATTCTTAGTGCAATTCTGTTCATCGGCATACCCATCAAAAATAATACTAGTCTTGACTGCATGGTTCTGATTACACAGCCCCACAAAAAAAAAAGTTCAAAGCAGCGAACCAGACCCATGTATTTTCGGTTGCTGAATCCGAATCCGGGGTCAAAAAAAAATCGTACATTCTCAAAATCATTAGCTAGAGCCAAAAAACACCCCTGAAATGGGATAAAAAGAAGGTTAAGCTACGAGAATAGTTGTTACTTCTTATTCAATCAAATTATACAAATTAAGGTTAAACAGCAGCGTACATACAATAGATATGAAATACACCCCCGGGGAGGGGCGAAAACTAGCCCCCTTGTATAAAAAAATCGATCCAAAACAGCAATGACTGCTGAAAAAGCTAGAAATGTCTAAGTTTTGTTAAAGTGTTAAGAAACTACATCACGTCCGACGTAACCTTCATAAACTGCCCCTATAGGGTTGAGAACAACCACCTTTGAGTTCAAAGGACACGAGAAAAACAAGGAAAAACGTAAAATCCTACAAGATTTCTATTTTCATGGATGCTATGATTGGCTGACATTGCGTAGTACTCTAAAATAGAACCAGAAACGTACGTACCATCAACATCCTACACTGTCAACCCTCAGAGAGTATGAAAACCCCTATGTAAGATTTAATTATAAAAAGTTACAATGACTTTTGTAAAAATTCGAAACACCTGCGTTGTGAGGAAGAGAGAAGAAACTAGACTATGTTCGACGATGTGCTTGAAAACCACCCCACGGGGTTGCGAGATACTACCCCTCTATCTGTAGGATGCTGGAAAAACAGAGAGAAACTAACCGGATTTACATTTTTATGGATGCTATGATTGGCAAAAATCGTGTTGCACGCTTAGAGTTTGAAACTCATGCCCTATAAATGTTATTAAGTAACACCCCCAGAAAGGATGTAAACTACCGTAATTCAAGATGTAACGGAAAAGCTATACTGTTGCTTATTCGTTTCATTTCCATAGTATTTTTTTTATAGGGCGTCTCTCAACCCCGTGGGGTTGGTTTTCAAGCACAGCGTCGAACATAGTCTAGTTTCTTCTCTCTTTCACACAACGCAGGTGTTTCGAATTTTTATAGAAGTCACTGTAACTGTTTATGGTCAAACCTTACATAGAGGGTAGTTTTCACACCCTCTGAGGGTTGACACTATAGAATGTTGATGGTACGTAAGTTTCTAGTTCTATTTTAGAGTACTACGCAATTTCAGCCAATCATATCATCCATGAAATTAGAAATCCTGTTGCATTTTACGTTTTTTCTTGTTTTTCTCGTGTCCATTAAACTTGGGGGTGGTTGTTCTCAACTCTATAGGGGCAGTTTAAAAAGATTACGTTGGACCTGATGCAGTTTCTTATCACTTTAACAAAACTTAGACATTTTGAGCTTTTTCAGCAGTCATTGTTGTTTTGGATCGATTTTTTTATATATGAGGCTAGTTTTCGCCCTTCCCTGGGGGTGTGTTTCATATCTATTGTATGTACGCTGCTGTTTGACATCGATTTGTATAATTCGATTGATTAAGATGTAACAGCTATTTTCGTAGCTTAATATTTTTACCAATTTCAGGGGTGTTTTTTTGGTTATAGCTATTACTATTGATTTGGGGGTGTACGATTTTTTTTGACCTCGATTCAGCGACCGAAAATTCATAGTCTGGTTCGCTGCTTTAAACTTTTTTTTTTGTGGGGCTGTGTTATTGATCATATATTCATATATTATTATTATTGTTACCATGGCATGCTTAATAAATTTCCTTTTCAAATTAACGGAGTTTCATTTTGTATTAAATTTTTGAAGTTATACGAGACTTTCTACAGCATATTTCATTTTGTTCCGATGAAAAGTGGGTAAAAAAAGGAGGGTCAAAGAAAATACATTTTTTAAAATTGTAAAAATGCATTTTTTGAAAATAAAAAAAATGCACTAGAGAAATAAAAAAAATGAACTCTATCTCCTAAAAGTACATAAAATAACGTACAATCGAAGAGAAAAAAAAGTGACGCAGAATTAAAAATTTTATTTCGTCCGCCATCTTTGACCATTCTATTTGACATACGGTGTTCGGGATTAGTGCATTATAGTGTTTTATATTTGCCAAGAGATCATTTTTGTGCGGAATTTCATTATCTTTCATTTTTATAATAACCTCAATTGGTCTACGAGCCATAGACAGCGCGATGTTTGCAAAAAATGTTTATATTCATTTTCTCCCTGTGTGTTATAGTTTACGAGGTATTTGCCAGCCAAAATAGATAATAATAAAAAAAAAGTATTAGGTACCTTGAATATTTCTATCAAAGCGGTTTATCGTGGTCTGCTAATATATCACAGTCACAAAACAATCTTTATTTTACAACACTCTACGTATTTACTAACGTAATATTTTGTCGAAATTTATGCATTTCCTTAAATATATAGTGTGACTCACTTAAAATGAAGACGCCCTTATAATTTTTTAATTTTGTTTCCGATTTGAATCAAATTTCATCAAATTTCACTCGTGACTGTGATTTATTAGCAGACCACGGTAAACCGCTTTGATAGAAATATTCAAGGTACCTAATACTTTTTTTATTATTATTATCTATTTTGGCTGGCGAATATCTCGTAAACTATAACATATAGGAAGAAAATGAATATAGACATTCTTGCAGGAAATTTAATTATGTTTAATTACTATTGCATAGATTACCTTTTTCCATACGACGCATAGTTTCCGAGATATAAGCGAAAAACTAAAAAATGGGACATTTAAAGTGCCCCCCTCACTCCCGCTCACCACCTAGGATTGGGGACTTTTGATATGTTCATCCCCAGACTAGTCCAAACAAAGTTCCGAAGTCAAATTTTCTGTCCCTAAAATTTCCCTTTACACCCTTTTTTGAGCATTCGTTGCCTGGCCTATATAGCCTATTTTCCATATAAACACTAATGAAATAAAAAAAAATGCAAGTGTCCTATTATTTCCACATAGTGGAGTGCACATTCCATTTTTTCGTTGTAAGAGACTTGGATAGAAAATCTGGATGTGGAAGTAGTGATTCCTTCGGCAGCGATTTTTTACGTTTTGTTATTGAATAGAAATCATGTTAAATGTCATTTCCTATCGTTATTTGTTTATATATTTTACTAATTAATATACATTTCATAATAATATAATAAGACATAATTTTTTTGTTGCCTTATTTATGTGAACGTAGCGCCGTGGTGAATGTAGGGTATGACGGGGCAGGTCCGGTTCGACTTGAACGATGATTGGGGGAGGGGTTAATACTCCTGCTTAAAAAATAAAAGCTTATTATTAACAATTTCTTTCAATGATAGTACCTATATAGAAACACATAAAAATTATTAAATATTAATACGACATAAAACTATGTTACACTCGCTGCACACAAGTACTAAACAATTTTGGTGGTTAACTCGGGTAAAAAGCTAAATGAAATAATCCATTCGAGAACTGCCGCCCTGCCCTGGTGGTCTCCCTGCATCCAGGAAAATGTGATCGAAAAAAAAGGTGTCATTTAAAATATTTTTTTACGAAATTCTTGGTCTAAAGGAAATTTGGAGCAAAAAGGGGACAAAAAGGACAAAAGGATAAAAAACAAGAACAAAATGAAACAGTTAGAGAGAGAGGATAGAAAAGGTGAGATTTTAAAGTTGCGGAAAAGATTAAATGTGGAGAAATGATAGATTATGGTTATAGGAAAGTATGGCTAGGGAATAGGCAACGGTATTTTAGGGGGTGTCTGACATAAAAAATTAGGGCATTATGCTGTCTTATTCGGATTGTGTTGCGGGTTAGTGGACTATCGCCCAGTTTGAATTAGCAGATAGATCTCTCGCTACTGAAATAGATACCGTACCTTAGTTATATATTATATCACAGCCAGCGTGTTTTTATGTTACGAATTATAATCTAGCGGTTACGTTGTAAACTTATTTTATTTTGACAAGTGTTTTACCAGCTAAGTTGGGATCATACAATTAAAAATACCTAAAACTAACATCAAATTTAAAAAACTGCACAATAGTTATATGAAAAGTTAAATAAATAGGTGGAAAGTATAATATTTACTCTAGTTTCTTATTCCTTCTCTTACTGGTGTGGCTGTCTGATGGAGATTATCCTAGGCTAAAAATTAAAAAAGGTACTGACTGCTGTTTAGTTATTTTCTATAATTTTTTCTCATCTGCTACAAGATTTCTCGTATCGTTATGTTCAAATTTTAGAAGAATAAAGTAGACTGAATTGTAAGGCTAAAAAATACAGAACAGCTAGATCTATTTTCATTTTTTTGAAAGTTCAGAGCCTATTAAATCTGTGGGCAATAAATAAAAAGAATTAAATTCGTAAATTAAATAAAAACTTATCTTAGTCCATGGGAATAACAAACAATTTTATTCTGTTTATTTACTATTCATAAGTTTAATCGAGCTGTAACTTAAATAAAAATCGATTAAAATCGACCTACCACTTTTGTGTTTTTTAGTCTTATCATTAAGTCTACTTCACACTCCCAAAATTTGAACATAACGTTACGGGACACCTTATATATATAATTAATTTGTCATGTTTATATAATGGTATATACTCACGCAGTTTTAACTGTACAGTATTATGTCAAACCCCGTATAGGCATTTTATCTTCCTTATGTTTATAGTGTGTAGGTACCTACTTCGTAATCATAGAAGTCATGCTTGGAGAATTCGCTAGTTCATTTGTTGTTGTCTGTGGTACACTTTTTTCTTTAATATTGCCTGTTGGTATTCGCTGACCCTACTTAATCTTGAAGACGGCTGGACAATCTGAGTGAAATTTACTGCGGCTGCATTCACGTCAAGCACATAAATGCATGTCATTTTAGTTAAGGACCAAATGTATGGAGGGTGACTCATACATATATAAATTTAACTCCCTTGAGGAAGAATTAATCAAACGGTATCAGCCAACTAGGGTTTAAAAATTAGAAATATGGAAATATCCTGGACAATTAAGTATTTGGGATAAGCTCTGTGGCTATTCGTAGTTTAGATTAAAGTAGAATTAATTTGGAACGTTTACATTATTGTTTTGTACAAGTATTATAAATATTATGGTACAATATAAATAAAATATACAAGCATAAAAATTACACAGAAACCAAATTAACCAAAAGAAATTAAAGCTTAAGGTTTTATATGGTCCGGTAAAATATTATACAGAAACTGAATTTTGCTGGCTAATATCTTCCGTTCTGTAGCAAGATCTGGTGTTGTGGTCATGAATGTGTATTTTGTGTATTTCCAAAAACACACAATATCAAATAATGGACTAAGTTGTTCCCTTTGAATTTTATATTAGATGAAATGCTGTTTTATAAATTTTGAAAAAGTTAATGGATTGGAGGTACTAAAATATAGGAATAAAAAGAGAGGAATGAAAAGAGAGGAACATGACGATGACGTAATGGGGGTACTTACAGTCTTGCTTTCCGCTGGTAGAAAAATAATTTCAGGCATTTATAACTTAAATAATCAATATTGTTGTTCAAGTCAGTCTATAATCGACAACGATGCTAAGAAGATTCACACTGCCCTACTTTGTAATATTTATATTTAAGGAAAATATTGTCACTTGAGTCCTGTTTTCATTCAATTTCAGTTTATTAATAGTGGACCAGTGGCTAGGTTTGGCAAGAATTTCAGTAGAATTAAAGTGGTGTCATTACGTATTTGTTTGGAAACACACAACTGCATAAATTGTTAATATAGACTACGAAGAAGAGTGGCCCAAGAATGAGTTCCTTGGGCACGTCGCGTTTAACTAATTTGTAGTCATAATTGGTACTGTTACTGTGAAATTAATAGGTTGCTTCATTTATTTTATAATGTCTTAGTGTATGAAGAAATAAATCAGGGGATACACAATTGATCATTATATGTTCACCTGTGCCAAGACCACCGACTATGTCTCCCGCAAAATTCTACCTTGTAGGAAGCTCTCAGATTCATTGCGGATTAGCACATCCACTTCCTTGTTACCTTGAATTCCAACGAGTCCTTCCATCCAGCAGAGCTGGACTTTGTTAATTTATGCAAGTTCATATAATTTACAATTTTTTTTATAACAGTTAATGCCCATATAATCGAAGATATTTTTTTTTTAATTCGAATTCAGAATGTTATCAAATACACCTGTGCTGAAATTTTTGCCTGTGACTATGTTGTGATTAAGAGAATTCCGGAATAGGATGCAAATATTTGGTAGGTAGTGTAGTGGTTTATTTCAACCCCTGAAAGGAAGATGAGGTGGAGAAAAATTCACAGAAAGTTATTCTGTGAATGGAACCTGTTCACCAAGTTTCATTGCTCCAAGTCGAATCAGAACATGCACACATAGACAACAACACAACAACTATTCCTTACGGCATTGGCATCTACCGCAGCTGAGACTCGAACTCAGGTCAGGAGAGCGACTAGATGCGAGCGACACCTATATCTTAGCCAGGATTCGAATCCAGGACTATGTTGTCGTAACCTAACCCTAAAATTTAAAACCAGATTTTTGCTGCAACCTTTTAAGGTTAAGGTTAGAGATGGCTACGTTTAGAAAAGTTTACATGAGAAAGAAATCTAACTTTCAAGTATTCGCAGCTCTCTGCGGAACACCTTGTATATTGAATTGGTACAATAAATAATAATGAAATGAATATAGACACCTCACCTCTAATAAACGGAATTTTGAGATAATTTATGATTTGCTATTAAAAATAGATGATTTTAAACAAAAAATGTAAATTAAGAGTGTTAATGAACTTGTCGAAATGACTTAATTAGGAATAAGCAAATAACCATTTTAGAAGATAATGAGCGACAGGAACTTCCAAAAGAAATATTTAATTTCATATTAACCGAATTCTTCAACGAAGTAATCTAAATGCCGCATTTAAATCGAAAAGTTTCTCATAATACATCATGAATACTTGGAAGTTTATTTAAGTATATTCAAACGAGAATATTACAGCATAACGAAATGAATACTTATATAATGATAATAATAATAAAGGCATTTATTATAGCGATCCATTAAAATACGAAGAAATTGACGGAAACATTATTGGGTGAGACTCGCTTCAGAAATCTGACCTAAACATAAACACACAAAAAGAGGGTAGCTTATTATAGACAATTATAATCGTTTTAATTTTACTATTATGTTTTGAAATTATTCGCCTTCAGACGATTTCTTGTAATTTCTTAGAGTTTACTGAACTTTATTTTCAATTTCATCATTTACGTCACATAAAAATGAATTTCCAAAGCGACTCATCTAGAAAAAAAACACATTTATCAAATGCAGCTGCAGACACTTAAATTCCACCGAATTCGCCATATTTTAAATGTAATGACAATCAAGAAAAACAATATATCTTATACCACAGGTATTATAATGCATAGACTGGTCTTCAGTGTAAAGAGTTCTCGGGCATGCTTAGACCAATCACATTACGAGTAAAGACATATAGTACAGTACCTAGAGGTAAAAAATATGCAAAACCTCGGAATAATGAACGAAATCCGTTCAAAATGACATTATTCCGAAGTTAAAACCTCCAGTTACTGTACTAATAGAGCACTACCACATTTTACCATATCTCCTCACTTTACATTCTAAGGTTGCCGATATCAGATGGAATATTGCTATAGTATCGCTATACACTATACTAGTACAACACGGCAAACTACGTATTCTGAATTATTGAAGAATTATTATATTAAATTGTTCATCTATATTTA
Source organism: Rutpela maculata (assembly GCA_936432065.2). Classification (NCBI taxonomy): domain Eukaryota; kingdom Metazoa; phylum Arthropoda; class Insecta; order Coleoptera; family Cerambycidae; genus Rutpela; species Rutpela maculata. Next base: position 34,154,905 of record OW386285.2, on the reverse strand, counting down.
TATTTACCTAAATTTAATGGTTAGGTTAAAGTTTGCCTCTTTAAGCAGAAAAAACATTAAGGACAACGAATTATGTTGTATAGTCTTTGTAATGCTAAGTACATTTTTAGTTTATTTGTTTGCAGAGCGAGTGTTTTTAACATGTAATAGGTAATTGATTTGTCTACCTGGTATTCATTTCTGTTTAATTTTAGTTACGATAATTATTTTTTCTATAAAAGTCAGAAAAACATGACACTTCTTAACTCATTTCACGACATTAAACTTTGACATTTTCGACGGCTATGCTTTGCCATTCACAATGGAGGTAAAAGTACTTTCTTTGACGCTGTAAGCGACAGAAAAAGTAATATCCATAGGAACGCGTATTTTATTTAATACGCCGGCCATGCGATATTAACACAATGCGTTTTTGGTGGTGAAATTCGAGATTTCTTATCTTCTATCTTTTTAAATTTGAATTAAAATTTTACTGTCCAAAATACTAAGCCATATTGTTGACGTCATCGGTCATATTGATGGTAAACACCTAACCTCAAAAATACATATTTTTTAAAAATTTCCAAGTAATGTCACTCTTATGAAAATTTCCGCTTGGTTCTCGTAGTTTCAACTAAAATCTTGTCCAATGTAATATTCATAAAGTTTTAAATATCTTCTTCTAATAAAATAAGTCGATTTTTGTAAGTTGGAAATTCAACCTATAATTAGCAGCCCATTTTTAGAAATCAGCAATATTGAAACACCATTTGCGTCAATTTTTAAATGTTTGCTTGGCCCCATACTGGTTTTAAATGAGAAGTGCGGATACAATCATTAAAAATGACAATAAACTTAAAAAAGCTGAAAGTTGAGATTATGTTAGTTATATTAATGCAACCGATGATATCACACCCCTTTTGTATAATACCCGTTCAGTTATTCAGTTTTGTTATTTATTCGTTGAAATTTTAAATTGACAGATGAAAGAATGGTGTTTAAATATTGGTAAGTGCTTTAGTGTATGGAGTACTTCATTTTAATAATATCAAAAAAGCAAATTTGCAGACAGTGAAAACACCTGATTGGGAGTTATCAACTTATGTGGTGTGTTTATGTTATGTTTATACCATTATATTACTACGTATATAATACAAGACTAAAATTTATAAGTTACGTTAACAATTCATAGAAAAAACTTAAAAGCACGAGTGGTTCTATTTGCGGAAAATATTTCACGGAACAAAACATGACATATGTCAAAAAATTATAGCAATTATTTCACTCATTAACGCTATAGCCAATGAGAGCCCGTTTTTTCACAACATTGCACCAATCAAATGTCATTATTAGTGGTAATTCAAGCTAGATCGGCTTTTGACAGTACCAACATGCAAAATTTATCGATCTAATTTTCTATGTCGCTGCAGCGGCAAATACCACGATAATTTTTTGACGTTTTGTTTCGTGAAATATTTTCGGCAAATACAGCAACTCACGCTTTTAAATTTTATCTATAAATATCTTTTCTAGCTTATTACTAATTGTTAACTTACCTTGTAAATTGTAATATTGTATTATGTACTAGCAAACATAAGCACACCACATATATAGTAAACAATCGTCAGTTCCAAAGAGAAGCTTGTCTGAAATATATAGCCTATCTGTAACTATTTCAATTTGCCTACTTTTCAATCAGGTAACAATAATATACAAAGATTGTACTTAATATACCTAGCTCATAATACAGCTTTCAATAGCTCAATAACGTAGTTACGAAGTTAAGCAAATCATTTATTATAAATGACAAGTAAACACATTCGCTCTGGAAACAAACTAAAAATGTACCTAGGTACCTACTTACATACGGTAATCTATCAAAAAGTAACTAGTTGAATCAAAGCTGTGCAATATTTTAATTTGTTGTATTTAAAATTCACTCTACCTAACGAAGCAAACCTCAACATAATTTGTAAACTTCGTAAATTAAAAATAAGGATTAAATACGTAAATATGAATCAATGAACAATTATTATGGAATATAACTCTAGTAGCGGTAGCGCTAGATGGCGCTCTCTATGTCAATCTCGGAACCATGAGTGTATAGTAATACATAGGCAGGACATCGGGAATAAAGTAGTGCTCGCAGATTAAAGATGTAGTGCTCTCTCTATCGTTCCTCGTCATATTGCACCTCAGAAACTCCTGAAAGGTGTTAGGCCAGTCTACATATTATAATATCTAAGGTTTCAACTCGTTTTATTTACTAGTTGCTATAGAAACGTCACTAGATTATTTTAAAATATAGGGAATCTCCACTGTTTCTACTGCGTTTGTTTCAGATTTGCTGTTTTGACAATATGAGTCGGTTTGGAAATATTTCTGTATATCAAATTAATGAGGAAATTGAAAATAAAGGTCAGTAAACTCTAAATAGTGACAAGAAAACGTCTGAAGGCAATTAATGAGAAAACATAATATTGAAGATGTACTTAATGAATTATTTATTCGTGAAATATTCTCCTCAAATACCACTCGTGCTTTAAATTTTATCTAAAAATTTTTTCTCAAGCTACGTTGCCCCTAGTTAATATAACTCGTGCAAATTGGCAGTTTATTATCAAAGATTAAATCCCTCCCGCTAAAGCGGTCGGGATTTAATCAGATAATAAACTGCCAATTTGCACTCTTTATATTACCAGGCAACACGCTTTCGAAAAAATTTTCGATGAAATTTTAAGCACTAGTGATATTACATACGATACATTTTTCGTGTTGGTACTGTCAAATGTCGATCTAGGTTAATTTACCACTAATAATGACATTTGGTTGGTGCAATGTTGTCAAAAAACGGGCAATCATTGACTGTTACGTTAATGAGTGAAATATCTAAATAATTTAAATCTAAAGATAATTCTAAAGAATGTGAAATTTTGAAAAAAAAAAAAATTTTATGAAAAGATCTCCTTTCGAAACCCGTACTAAATAAACCATTGTATCTACTAAAATATTGTTAATGTAGCTGGCAAGTAAATAACTTATTATTTTGTCTGCTTTTTGCGAATTTCATCATTTCAAAATTCTTTAAATAATTGTCGCACACTTTGGATCATAGCTATTTAGATGAATCCGAACAACTTTTGCTAATAAAATATTTTCATAAACAATTATAAGTACCTGGAATAAGGTTTAGAAAGACAAACTGAAACGTTGACCATTTTAAGTTATTTCGAATTTTTCCTCTCCTGCGCAGCTGATTTTTCCACAAGAAATGTATTTTCACATGTCAAAAACAAAGTACTTACTTTAATTAAATATTACTTCCTCTGTTTAATGACAAAATTTAAAGAACCAAAGAGAAACGCTATCTACATTTAAAAAATAACGAGTAAAAATTTGATATCTCATTAAAAATATAAAGAAACTTTCTGGCGATGTTGATGCATTTTATTAAATGCGCCACGGAATAATAAACGTTAGTTCGTCAAAAAAGGTCATCATTATATTGTGAATGAGGTTCCACACATGCAATATTGAGAAAAGGCGTTGAGGAAGGAAAGAAATAACTTGAAATTCACATTAATTAATGGCCTTCTGCATGACGATGACGAATATTATAAAAGGCGAGAAGGATTGAAAATTTACATAATAGACATATGCGGACCGAACTGAATTATTAATGTTTCGTATTGTGTACCAAATTGTATTTTTATTACTTGGCAAATTGCTTGGGGACCTTGAAACTTAACACGCTATTAGAAGCTGAAATAATTTTGGTTTCTATAAATTTATTGCATTTTATATTTATGGATGCCTGCGGTAAACGACACTTTTTAGAATCCTCATTAAAACAATAGTATTTTTCTAATAATTGACAGCAGCGTATAGATATTTTATTTCTGGTGGGAAGTGCAACATCAAAATATACACATTATGCTCTAAGCCAGTTTATTGAAAATTTCGATGTTTTCACAAATTTTAGAATCTCATTGACTGTGACGGTATTACTTAACTATAACCAAAAATATTTGAATTTCCACAACCAGTTCAGTAATATCCAAAAAAAAGTATTTTTAAATTTGAATTAAAATTTTACCGCCCAAAACACTAAGCCCCATTATTGTTGAGGTCATCGGTTATATTGTTGGTAAACACCTAACCTCAAAAATACAAATCTTTTAAAAATTTCCGAGTAATATGTCGCTATTATGAAAATTTCCGCTTGGTTCTCGTACTTGCAACTAAAATCTTGTTCAATATAATGTTCATAAAGTTTTAAATATCTTCTCCCATTAAAAGAAGGCGATTTTTGTAGGTTGGAAATCCAACCTATAATTAGCAGTCCATTTTTTAGTAATCAACAATATTGAGACATAATTTGCATGAATTTTGAAATGTTTGCTTAGAGCCATACTGGTTTCAAATGAGAAGTGCGGAAACAATCATTAAAAATGACAATAAGTTAAAAAAACCTAAAAGTCGAGGTTATGTATTAGCTCCATTACTACCCATGCTCCACGACAGACGCATAATATATAATACAGATTTTCAGTGACTATTTACAATTAAATGTGAAGTTTCAACTGCTTATTCTTGAACTCAAAATGATGATTCCTTATTTCCTGACCGTTCTACTCTGATAGTCTCCTTTACATTGCAGAAACAAATGTTATGATACGTAATTGGTATTCAAAGCTGATACACTCAGAAATAACATAATGATCAGATTTGGGCATATTTTCAGCAAGGAACGGAAGTGATATTACTTCTATTTATTTCAGACTTTAAACTTTTCACCGCAGTACGCTGATGTTAAACTAAACATTAGTGCCGCATCTAATCATCGTATCATCCAACCAGGTACTATTAACCTAAATAAGTTAAGTAAAAACATATTAGGGCGGTGCAAGGAAGAGTGTACTAATTCAGAAAGTTGTCTGGTTAAAGTTGTAGCGTTGTATTGTGAAGTGGTGGTTAGTGTCGGTAAAAGACGACAGTTTCAACGTTGTACTATGTAAATGAATTCCCAGTTTCGTATATCTAATAGATAAATATCCTTCCAAGTTATTTTAGTAAATGAGATAATGTGGGGATAGTAGGAAGAAATAATATATGTTTCATAATGTGTGTAAGTTGGTCAACGTTTACATGATAATAACAGTGGAGTAAGACTAAAATTCGTAAGGAATTGCCTTGCAACAACATTACTCTTGCTGGAACTTATTGTAAAATTAGATAGGTACAAGAAGTATAGCAAAGAGTTTATGAACAAATCTGAAGGCATTGTTTAAACACAATTTTTTTTCATTTTTTTCCCAAATATCTCTGGTTATAACGAAATAAAAACTAGGTTGTTCATCAGGATATTGCAAAAAAAGCTAGACTAGTTTTTGGTCATTTTGTAAGTTGTAAAAAAGATAAACATTTAAAATGGGCCACATTTAAACAACTGATAATAACTTAAATAATTATGTATATATTTCAACGAAACTGTAGAAAAATCTACTTTTAGTAGTTAAATCATCCTGCCAAATATCTGATCTAAATATACTGCCGTCATAAGGTGAAAAACCGCATCTTCATATTTGTCATAAATGAGGTTCTAATAATATAAGAGTACTTAACCTAGTTCTGCAGTTAAAAAAATTCTAAAATACAAAAACATAAAAAACCTATATGACGTCACATTTTCTTTGCGGTAAAAAACCGTTCTACACATAATAGGCTAAAAGGCTTCATCTCAGATAAATATACAAAAATATAAGAACTAATAAAATTTGAATATTTAAAGTACCTAAGATCCATTGAAATTGATTTTCTGATTTAATATTTACTAGTTGGGAAAAGTACAAACGCGTTTGTTACTTTCCTCGACAACCGACAATTTACAGATGCGGCTATTCTAGTTATGATGGCAGTATATATCTCAACGTTTAAAAAATCAAGAAATTAAAAAATTGAATCATCATTTATATAAGAGCATCGAGTCTTAGAAAACCATTTTATACAGCTTTTTTCCCGCAATTTTCAATAGTATTAGTAAAGAATCTTTTCTGCATTTTTAATTTTTTTTTATCAAAATTTTGTTAGAAAATAAAAATTATTAGTTTACATCAAAAGTTCACAAAAAAAGAATCAATTAAAAAACATTTTGTCCTTATTTTGTTTAATTGGAAGTCGAGGTATGACATGATGACTTGAAATTTAAGCTGACTTTCCAAAATGTTTAAAACTCTTCACTGATTCAAATGATGTTGACAAATATCGAGTTTAATTTGCCCAACATACGGTGGTCAATTGTCCATATTCAAGAATGTCACAAGGTGTTCCATAAGGGCCCATTATTGGTCCTCTTCTACATACGCTTTACACATTTTTTAACCTATAAGAATTTGTAAAAAATTGTAAAATGGAATTATACGCTGTTGATACGCAGATTTACCATTCTTTATGACACGAAGATTATGCTGAAGCGTTGAATGTCGTTAATAATTATATTTGAATTATTAATGCATTGTCAAAAAATCATAACTAGAATATAAATAAAAAAAATAGCTTTGACATTTTTGTTCTCTGGGTCACAATAAGCTAGGTCAGAGTTGGCCCAATGGTTAAAAATGAATTTTGATAATCAACAAGTAAGCTTCATGGTAGTACAAGAAACTCTGTTCTAATTTATGACTCAACATTAAGATTTATGTTATATGGTAATAGTTGTGTATGTCATGCCTAAATTTAAAAATTAGATATTTCCTTGGTAAAAATTTAAAATAAAACTTTGTGAACCTCCAGTTCTCTCTATAGGTTTAATTTAAGCGATGTAACTTAAAGGCCTTGGTATTGATTCCATTGACGTCCGTAGAATACAGATGGTACAAAATATATGCCTAATTTTAATATTTGGCATAAGGAAACGGAAAAGTACTTCTCACAAGATAAATTAAATTGGATGGCTTAATTTGGGGCTTCCCAATACGCAGCCTCATGCGATTTCACAACACGGAGTTAATCTAACAAGGCTACCTTTTGCATTCTGGCACCCAGAGTGGTAGAGACCGATCTGCAAACGGGAATGGTATTCAGTTCCTTAATAAAAGATGGTCTTACACCACCAAGACTGCCAATTATTAAGAGCATCAATTTAATTACAAAACCCTGGATATATCTTACTAAATTCGAGCAGCAAGTATGTATTTATCCCGTTTCTGGATTTTCTTCTGCTGGACAAGAGAACTCGAGAATGTACATTATTATACTTTTTTTTTACATGGGTGCATGCGGTGCGACAGTAACAATTGGTCGAGAGGACAAGATTGATGCTGTCAGTGCCTATGGTTTCAAAAACGATCTCACGATGTGTGCTTTATTCGGAATAACAGATTTCTGCAGATTTCGATATGAATTCCATGGTATTTCTATTTCACAGAAAGATTCTTTAAGTTTTTTTGGTACTAGTCCCATAGATGATAGAATTATTGGAATGATCTTAACGGTGCACATTAGGGTGGAGTGAAATTTTGATTTTTTTAAAATTTTCTTATACATAGGGGGGATGGTGGCCTTTTGCATCCAGAATTATGGAAAAAAAGTTTCAGCTAAAAAAAAATTTATTTAGAGGGTTCACAACGATCTTGAAAATATGATTTTTTTTTATTATTATTTTTTTCTTATACATAAGGGAAACGGAAGGCATTTGTATTCATAATGATGAAAAAAAAAATTCAGCTTGATCAAAAAATATTACGAGGGTTCACAACGACCTCGAACATTTATAATATGTTATTTTAGAATGTATCCGCATTCGGCAACTGACTCATGTACCAAGTATCCCCTCCAATACCCCCGCCACCGATTCTGAATTATTCGTCGTATATAGAAGCTACGGCAAACAAGTAACAAGTCAGTCGTTCATAATCGTATTTCGTTTTAAAATGTAATGATTTGTTGTTTTCCACCGACGCGACAGTTGTATTAAAGTGTTAATTCATCAATTTTTTCTTAACTATTAGTTTTCATTTTAAGAGAAGTGAAAATGTATGTCACTAGACACAAAATAGAGGACGTTATATTTGGTAAACCAGAACCTCTCCAAGTTCGTGTTTTACCAACATTTAAGGAGGTAATGAAAGATTACCTAAATGTTATGTTTACTCTGAAAAATTCGAGCAAAAAAGGACCCACCGTACTTCAGATATCAGAAGAAGTGGCCCAGAATGTATGTCAAATATGGGCTAAGGCATCCCTTCCTACCACTTGTCACTCTTCTATTGTTAGAAAAATTCGCCAGTACCATGATAAATATAAACAACTTTTGAAGAATTATAAAATAAATGAAACAAGGCACAAGCTCGAAGAATATAAAGTGAAGCTGCATTTTTGGAAAAATCCGAAACTCTGTTTGACATATGTAGCTGCCAATGTGTGAGCTTTGAATTCTGTTCATGTCATTCAGATAAAAAAGTTCCACTATTAGAGCGCGAATTTTTGACTGATCAAAGGAATTTACGGAAAATGTGTATTGGAAATGTTGACTTGAATGTTACTCGTAAAATTGAAAGACATACAAAAAGAAAGGTAGACCGAGCTGAGAGTATACAACGAAAAAGACAACTGGATGAAACAAATGTTTCAATTGACGCCAGTCTTATGATAAACCTATCTGATAGATCTGAATGGCCTGATACAACTGACAATGATAGTGATTTTGTTACTAACTCACCAGTGAAAAAAATGCCGAGTCGTGTGACTACAAAACAAATGAGGTTAAAATTACCTAGCCTAGGCCTTGCATGTGATAGAACGGGGGTGTCCGATAGAAATGCTGCTCTAATAGCAAGTTCTGTGTTGAATGACGTTGGTATTATATCCACCGAGGATCAATCGAATGTTGTTGACAGATCCAAAGTAAGGCGACTAAGAACTGGTGTCGGGCAAAAGTTACAGACAAATTTTTCTTTAGAAGGGACCCACTTTGAAAGTCTTTATTTTGATGGTAGAAGAGATCGGACTAAAATATTGATCAAACGCGGAGGAAAAACATACCACAAAATTGTTGTGAAAGAACATATTTCCCTTATTCAAGAACCGGGGTCATATTATAAAGGACATGTTTCTCCTTGCGATGGAAAATCAAGAAGCATTAAAGACTCAATAATGAATTATCTGCGTAAAAATAAAATTTCTCTATCTCAGTTAGTGGCAATTGGATGCGATGGCAATACTGGTATAAAAGGTGGTGTTGTAAGGCTGATAGAAGAAGCTGTGGGCAGACCTTTGCAATGGTGTATTTGCTTGTTACATTGTAACGAGCTGCCTTTGAGACACCTTTTACAACATTTAGATGGCCCTACAGCAGGACCATCTGGTTTCTCTGGACCAGTTGGAAAAAAGATGGAAAGCTGTGAGAACACAGCACTGGCGATATTCGAACCAATTCCGGAAATACTCACAGTTTTTCCAGATATATCAGAAATTAAGGACCCTAGTTGCAATCAAAAATATCTATATGATATATGTCAGATAGTAGACTCTGGGAATTGTGCAGAATCATTATTATCTAGAAGCCCAGGAAAATTGTCACATGCTCGTTGGTTGACTGCAGCAAACAGAATTATGAGACTATATATTGGAACGCAAAATCCATCTCATAATTTGGTTACTCTAGCGAATTTTGTCGGTCGTGTTTATGCCCCGATGTGGTTCTCCATTAAATGTCACCCCTCCAGCACCGATGGGGCACGCCACTTGTGGAAAATGATTTCTCTTTCCAGATATCTTGACTTGGACCTAAAAAAAGTGATTGATCCTGTCATTGAACGAAATTCGTTTTACGCCCACCCAGAAAATGTGCTTCTGGCTATGATGACCGATTTAAGAAAATCCATACGCGAATTAGCGTTCCGACGAGTGATGAAAGTGTGATCAGGAGGAACTCAAGCTACTATTCGAAAGTTTGTGGTACCACCATTGAATTTTGAAGCAAAGGATTATACTGATTTAATTGATTGGCAATGTAACAGAACCACCTGTAACTAAGTTTGTAACATATGAGATAATTTTGGAGGTAATTACAAGTGGTGATTGCAGCAACATCAATTTTGCTAGGTTCCCATGTCATACACAAAGCATGGAACGTTGCGTCAAGTATGAGCCGAGGCATCAAGTGAAGTTTTTGGGATGCAACGCAGAGATGGACTTATCAGATCAAGACTTGCAAGTAGAAAAATAATGCCCAAATTTAATACAAAGAAACAATTTTGCACAAAATAATAATCGTTGTGAACCCTCGAGAAATTTTTTTTTCGACCTGAAACTTATTTTTGATTAATTTGGATCCAAATATAATCCATAACCAATATGTATTAGAGAATATATATATATATATATATATTTTTTTTAATTTTTGTTGTTTCACTTGTGAATCCTCAAGAAATTTTTTTCCTATTAATTTGAACCCAAATGGCCACCATCCATAGTATGTATTAAAAAAAAAAAATTAATTTTTTTTTATTTTTAATATTTCACTCCACCCTAGTGCACCCCAACAAACACCGAAGATCGGCCCATCAGTGAGCCATCAGTGGGCTAGAAGTTTAATTTCTGGCCCAGTGATGGTTCGCTGAAGGGCCAACCTTTTGTGTTTGTTGGGACATGCCCCACAGCTGTTCAATCATCCTGTTTAAGTCTTTATATTTGGCAGCATTTTAGCATAATTTAGCATATTAGTTTTCACCAGAGGCGGCGATTTATAGGCATAATATGGACTTTCATCTTCAGGTGGGATCTTCAGCAACCTAAGTATTTCCAAATAAACTTTCGCAGCTATCTTATCAAGATACTTAATACTAGCTAGCTACGGACTAGATAATATACGTTCAATGGTTTTCTAGTGTTAGTTATATGTTCTACAGATATCTCTTATTATGTATCTTCTGTAGTTTCTGGTGTTCACTACTTGATCCTGGATACTGATCATGAATCCCTCCGCCTCCGGATACAGTTTCTTTCGAACCCCACTTCTGTACGTTTTCTTAAGTAGCTGTAATTGCGAATGGTTGGTGTTCTCTAGTGCTCAAGTTGAGTGGAGTGTATCCTAAATAGACCCGTACTATCATTCTATACAGATCGGTGGTTTTGAAGCAAAAGTATTTTATAAGTCAGTCTGTTGGTGGCATGCATTACCACGTGACTCCTCTACCCCCTTTCTCCCTAAGTAGTGTGACTTATTTATTGATGACTTTGGATGATCCATTCTGACTCGAGTAAGCTCTGTTCTGATTTGTCTGTAGATCAGTGCCCGACCACTTTGCAATACCAAAGGAGTATTGCAAAACAGAGAGTGCACAGATGTTGATTGACTTTACTATGTTTCTAAAGTTGAGTTTGGTCTTTAAGAGGTTATGAAGCCTTTCACGAAACTGATCTGTTAGTTATTGGTTTGGAGGATTTCCAGATATTTATATGGGCCTTCAGACCCACTACTATTATTATTTCTTGTCGCTTAGTGTCGTATTATCGGTATTCATCGGCGGAGGTAAGATAAAAACAAACTATTGCAGGTCCAAAAATTTGCACAAAGTATGACAAGTATTAAGGACAACTGATTTCTGCATATCACTAACTAAGAAAGGGAAGAGGCCCAGTGTGATTAAGTTCCTGACAAAGGATCGAGATGTGATGCCAGTAGAGAATGTTATTATTGGGAGGATGACAAAATTATATTACCTCCAATGCTGCCTCATAATGAGCTAGGTCAGCATACGACGTTAACTTGAAAGGTCTCTCTCTGGAGCTTATTGATCAAAATAATATCTGGTCGATTTGATGGCAGGGTTTTATCTGTAAGCACTCTTCTCTTAAAAAAATAAATATCCTGTATTTTTGCTTACAATATGGTTAAAAACTATTATTCTGGGTATTCAGCAGATAGCTCTCAAAGAAACCATTCGCTCCTTTCGTATACCATTCATCTAAGTTTGACCATCCCAACATATCAACAAGAGGTTCCCACTACGAAACGACTTGAAACGACTTTCCAACAATAAATAAAATATTTTCGACCGATTAAATCCCTCTAAAAATTATACAACTTTTTTAATTCTCTTTAGAACTCATCAGGAGAGATATATATTCTATTTATTAAGACACGCATGCGGTGAGTGAAATTTTATGCTAATTTTCTTTGTGCTTTTTAGTAGTTCTTGGCTTTGAAATGTAATTAATGTTTGATTATAATGGAGTATCCTCTAGGTAGGACTGCTGATATTAGAAAGAATGTCTCGGAAGGCTTCTTATAATATATTAGCATGATCAGACTTAGATCATCAATACATAGAAAGAATGGTTATTTTCGTGTTTTTCATAATGAATGTAGTAAGATATAGTAAGTGCATGAAAGAAGTTGACGAGTCATTTCGTAGGGGGATGTTGATATGCTAGCAACGGAATATGAAAGGAATGAATGGTTTCCTTAAAATTAATCTGCTGAATACCCAAAATAATATTTTTAACACTCTTCTCTCCCAATAAAGCCGCTAGTTCTCATTTAAGATGGTGGAGGGGTGCAAGTTTGTTATTATTATTATTGTTATTTAATATTGGTTAATGCACGACTTTTAAAATTTGGCTATTATAAAAAAGGCATTTTTTGCTATAATAGAAAAATTTTAAAGAATAGCCGTTCTCTCAACAGGGACCAACAGCCATGAACCTAGTTCTCTACTTTATAATTAACAATCGCAATATCCTTCTAAGGAACTTATTGAAATTGGATTGAAGATCAATAAAAGTCTCTCTAACTAACTATAAGGCGCCTTAGGAGAATTTCCTATGCAGCTCTCGAATGCACTATGCTCTTAAAATAATTGCAGAATCTACATAAAGTTGAATATAATTAAGCTTTCGATTATAATTTATAATAATCTAAAATCACACCGAATTTTACATTCAGGATTATTATTACGACATATTTCTATGAATTTTTTACTACACCTCCAACTTCAACGCATATTTTAAGAGAACACTGAGTTTGTATGCCCACCAAATAATTTAATCATCACCATAGATAACTTTATTTCCGGTAGCAGCAACCTCTTTCTCTAGAATTTTACTTTGATTTATTAACGTATATTCATTTCCTGTAATATGTAACATTAAATTATCAACTTGCAAATACCTGGAACATTTCATTTTTTACACAGTGAAATTGTTTCTGTAAAAGGATATCTATAGTCATAATTGAAAAAATACTTAATTGTTTAATAACTAATAAAGTAACTTAGATGAGATAATATTAAATATGGATCTAAACTCCGGCTTATATAAAATTTTTTGCTGTATCCCGCTGCTGGATGATCCTCTTATGGTCTCTCGCACAACACAGCCAAAGCTCTAGCGAGATAACTATAGCAACTACTCACATTCCGTAGCGGTGGTGACTGTCCATACCGGAATCATGTGGTCTAAATAGACAAAGGAGTAAGGTTGAGTACCTTCTGCATTTGACCAGCCAATACTCATCTGATTTTTAACAGGATATACTATTCTTTACAGAACAAGACACTATATAACAACAATACAATTTTACCAAGATGTCGGCTCGAGAGCAGCAGATTGTGTTCAAAATTATTAGTATTTTTAAAGAAGGCCTGAATGAACATCTTCATCAAGTTTTAAAATTTTACGATTTGCGTCAAACGTCGAAATTTGTTCCAATTTGAGTGAGGTATATTATAGTGAATATATGAGGGTCAAGGTGCTTGAAAATTTGCGTATTAGTCCCTATATGCTGGGCTGGTGTCAACATACCTTAGTATCTCTGTAAATATGCACGAATGTTTGGTCTATTCTGTAGGATTGTCGTAAATAGTTGAAATGTCATGTTATGTTGACAGATTGAAGTGAAATTGAATAAATAGGGCATGCAGAAAGCAAGTGTGATTTCCACATTTGCAGATAAAATCTTTAGTTGACACCTCCAAACTCATTACACGTCTACGGTAGTCTAGGATGCTGATAACACCATTTTGGAAGACCACAATAAATCTCTCCATGGTGCAAAATTTCATCGACGTTCTGCCCTTAATACATTTCTCTGGGCAGCTTTAATTAGGAAGGAGCTCACTTACTGTCTGCGTCGGCACCTCGCCGGCACCTCAGCATATGCGATATTTGGTTTAGCTGTGACCTATTTCGTTACCTTGAAGAATCCTTTAACTTTAAAATTTTGACAACCTTCACTTTGTTGTGGCATAAAGTTCTCATTCATAAGCACATAAGATCTCCAGATCTCATTATAATACATAAGTGTAACAATTTTCAAGTCAAAATCATGAATCGTTCCGGAGTATTCGTGTGCACAAAAAAAAGTTATAAACAGATCGACAGACAGACAAACTTAAAATATCAACGTTTCAGGACATTCTAAGCCCATCTGAATAAAATAAATTTACAAAAAAAAATTTACCGTTAGTAAACTGGTGTCATTATATAGGCGAAATGAAAGCTAATATTATAGTAAGTTTTTTAATTTAAAAATTTCATTTTTGGTACACATAAATTAGACAAAAGTGGGCTACGCTAAGTGTTAGTCTAAAAGTAGCTTACTTTTGCCTAATTTATATATACCGAAAACGAAGTTTTTAGATTAAAAAACAATAAAATAACTGAGAGTGTACATTGACTCGTGGCCACCCGGTACAATAGAAAACTTCGAGATAGATACAGTGTGGAACACCCAAATTGAATAAATTCAGTATCTCAATTATTGTGCCTATTTATAAAAAATCTCGAGACACGTCGATTTTAAATTCTGAAACGATATTCTGCAACGTACAAATTTCATCCCTAAATTCAACCCCCTCCGAATAGCAGTTGCAACCTCTAAATTTTTAAATGGGAAGTAGGGGCTTGTGATACCTAATTTGAAAGGTCTTTTTATTCTCTATTCAGAAATGCAATGGTTTTAATATTTATTGCAAAAATTAACGGTAACAAAATTAATTCATATGCTTAACGTAATTCACTGCAGCAAACTAAAAAAAACTTAACTTCAATGTAGAAAATGTTGAACGTCTTGGCAGCATCCTAATCGTAATTAAACATGTCTCCTAATGTTTTCCAACATCTGAGGCGTGACCGACCCAACTATATCCGTTATTATTTTTCTTAAGCCAGCTACATCAGGTGGCTTAGTTTTGTATACCATACTTTTCACATATCCCCATAGAAAGAAATCTAAGGGTGTAAGATCAGGAGAACGTGTTGGCCATTCTAGCGATTCTCGCCTCCCTATCAACCGATTTGGAAATGTTAAGAGGTATTACCGGACATCGATTCTGTAATGTGGTGGTGCCCCATCCCGCTGGAACCATATTACATCAGCTGGAACTTGTGGGTTTGCTTGAGCAGGATATAAGTTTGATATTTAGATGCGGTGTGTATAAATTAAAGAAGATAACTGACAATTATTGAAATTTCAATTCCAAAGCATTTAAGTTCTCACTAGCTATGCTATACAACGTTTTTATATAAATTAACTAGCAAAATACCTTTGTTTCACTACGGGCTCGTTAAAGTAGCTAAAAATAATGAGTATTACCTCTCATCCAATTTTTATTAAACAAACCAATGTATTCAAATAATAGTCATCGATAAATTATTCAAGTTGGAAGTCAGGAAAAACGTTGACTTTTCATTAGGCCATCATATTGGAGTGGCCATTTTGAATTTCCTTATCTGACTAATTTTCTTGAGGGCTTGAGGCTAGTCACTCTACTTAAACGATTTCAAGTTATTGGAATATCTTGAGTATTTCCCGATGAGTTAGGAACTTGAAATTTGGGGTAGACTTTCAGAAAATTCCAAAATTTGCAAAATTCAAAATGTCAGTTCCAATGTGACGGCCAATCTATATTTACATAGAAGTCAATATTTACATTAAAATGAAGACGCTGCTAAAATAGTAAGAGCTGTGAAAAAACTATTACACCCAAGGGGGTGATTTTAGGACACTTATTCGTAAACTTTGAGATTGGACTTTTTACCTGAAAGTATCGTCAGAAATCAGCACCCAAAGTTTGCAATATCGATTCATTGACACTGTATGCATTTAAGCACATTCTCATGGTACCACACTTTGTATGCTTCTGTTTTTTGCCTATCTGGCCTCTCTTTCCGTGTAGATATGGGGAGGGGGATTTTCAGAGCAGCTGACGGTGATGTAGTTACTGCACCAGTTATTGATAATAACAAGCCTTTTCACTTTCATTTAGATACCATAACAAGAAAACGGTAAAGCTGAGGATGAAATGTTATAACGTTGTTATTTTCTGAAAGGGAATTATCTTTATTAAAGTCCCCAAAAGGAGGCAAAAAGTATAGCCCAACTATTATATAAAAAACTATATTTTAAACGCACAACTGAGCAAAAGTGAATCTATTATTTTAAATAAAAATCCTAGCTTATTACTTGAAAAAAAGAGAATAAGGTAAAATTCGTAAATACTTTTGAAATAAAAAATAACTAATTAACAATAACAACATTTATTGTAAAAGGTATGGTAGAGCAATTGACAAATCAAGGGCGGGCAAATAAAATATTAATTGAATTATGGTTAGAAAGATCAAACGGAACGAGAGATATACAGAGAGACAGACAGATTTATCAAATACTAAAAAAGATAAATATATACGGCAACTTACAAAGATAAACCAATTATTATTGGCAGAAGGCCATAAAACAAAATACTGTAAATACTTCAAAAAGATAATTATTAGTTGGCCAATTACTAAATAAAAAGATTAAGTGACATTTTACTAATAAACAAATTTTGATATTTTATATCATGAACAGATCTCTAAACATAAATAAAGGTAATAACATAGGCAATGAAATACATAATAGCATTTTAAGCTACAAGATACATACAAAAAATGTAATGTGCTCTGCACAGAAAATTATTTACAGGTGTTAAATAAGAAATTTTATTGAATCTTTAAGGGATGGGACGAGCACTCGCGAAAAGAATGTAGCTTGTTTGTTTAATCAAATAACGAAATGCCCGCACATAACACTGAAAGTCGCACCGAATTGGCGTCTTTGGCCACAATGTAAAATGAAAGTTAATGGATTTTAGTCCTGAGCTATTCTCAGTTGCCGGTATACACAATGTAGAAAGGTAAATGTACTTACAAAAACTGCAGCAAAAGAGACGAAGGCACTGTTATGGTTGGCACGACATTATTTTGGAGCAGAGCTAAATTCACCTTTTCAGGATTTTGCGTATGTAATTCTCTCATCCAGTGAGGATTTTCGTTAGCCCGGTAGCTACAGTTTTGACGATTAACATGACCATGGAGAGTAAAAGTGGACTCATCTGAAAACAAAACATTTTCTAGTTGGGTAACATTGTTATCTAACCTTTGCATCATTTGTTCACAAAAATACGTTCTTCTATCAAAATTGTCTTCGCTCAGCTCCTAAGTTGGTTTCAGTTTATAGAGATTCATTTTATGTTCTTTTAATACGCGAATAATTGAGGAATGGGAACATTAAATCCTGAAGCTGCTTGTCGACTTGAACTATGTGGGTTTTCTTCAAACCCAAGCAGTATATCTAATTTGGTATCGTTACTCATTGCATTGAAAACTTTCTCTACCGTACATGTCCATTTTCGTGAAACTGCTTTCCAATTTTGCTAATTGTACCTTGGGATATAGGCGGCAAATCAGGAAATTTTTCTTGAAATAGGCGAATCACTTCGTTCTGAGATAGCATTCTATCTCCGTAACCAACCACCTGTAAAATTGTTATCTTATGGATTTCCTTTAAACAAACCATGTTTAGAATTTGCAGTTAGCAAAACTCAAACAATACGCAAAATACTAACAACTATTTATTGACAACTATGACAACAATTTTTTGCTGTCAATCGTCACGGCGTTTTTAATAAAACTGGCAATGCCAGCTATGAAGAATTTTGATGTTTTTATGTCTTCTTTTAGTTGATAATGTTGAAAAAGAACACTGAAATTGTTTTTATAGCCTGCAAATCGCTGTAGGTTTTTTATATTTCGTTTGTTGTAGCGAACTTCGTCTAGCAGACCATTAATTTTTACAGTAAATGTTAAAGCCATAGCATTCTTGGATATAGAATAAAAGGACCTTTCAAATGAGGTATCGCAAGCCCCTACTTCCCATTTAAAAATTTAGGGGTTGCAACTGCTAATTAAAAGGGGTCGAATTTAGGCATGAAATCTGTATGTTGCAGGATGTCATTTCAGAATCCAAAATCGACGTGTCTTGGGATTTTTTATAAATATGCACAATAATTGACTACTAAATTTATTTCACTTTGTTCCACTCTGTATATTGATATGATGTATGGATGAGGCATCTACTCGTATCTATTTGAAAAATAAATCTTCCACCGATAGTAAACTATTTCTTGAATTTCATAGGTACATAATCTTCTTGAGATTTTATGATGGATTTGCCGGTTTAAACATAATTAATATAATCGATAAATATTATAAATGTGTTGGGACTATTTGCTCTCTTCATGCTACGTATTAGCAGTGTAATTTTTCCACAGGTTCCATTCTTCCTGCTGTATTTCGTCAGGAAATATAAAATATAATTACTCTCTCCAAGACTATAAAACACTTTCCAGTTTAAGTTGAGGCATTACTTACTGTCGTGTATTAAATTTTTTAACACCAACTTTAAACAAGATTGAGGTAGGTTGCCTGTCGAAAGTTTTGAGCTACTTATTTCTCAAGAGCTACGTTAAAGAGGTTCATATACATGATTCTACTCATACTCCTTGGCACGCCACTGACGGCATGTTTAACCCCAGCAATACCAAGTCGTCGTAACACTCGTAGTCGTCACTATGCAAATACATCCTATCTACATACATAGTAATCCGACACGGTTATTCTACCTGATTAATTATTACTTTACGTCTTCTCTTTGACGACACAGTCGCTTAAACTTAATGGTGTACATGTGTCAAGTTTTTGTGACAGACCCTGGAGTTAACAAATTGAGGAAGGAAACTAACTTAAAGCTAGAGGGCATAATATACTGCACAGTCCTTTGGCGTAATTTATTTCTTGATTAAATTTGTACTTTTTGCGTTCATGAAATATGAAATTATCACGCCAATAATGCCACACATACAGGCAATCTCATTGTTTAGAAATGTACTGGCAGTCTAAATCGTTACACAAAATTGACAAAGATCTAGTAATATGTTATGTAAAGATATTTATGTAACATTTTGTCAATAAATGTAAGATAAACTGTTTCTGGAATTGTGCTTTCTGTGTTAGGCTCATTTTAACATCTATTGTCAATATAGTTTCAGAAATTTTGTAACGTGAATAAATTATTCCATTGTGTCACTTAAGAAATGTTAGGAACCATGCAAATTTTTAGAATTAAGATATCCCAATAATAAATAATTCAATCAAAGGTCTACAAAAAAAATCTGCTCCAAGGACGTCAAAATATGGTTTTTTAACAATAAAAACCGAGAGAAAAAAAAACCAGCACACAAAAATACTTAAGGCATGATAGGTTTAGTCCTTGGACCATTTTTTTTTTTTTGTAGAGCTGTGTAATGAGCCATTTTACTCTATACGAATGAGAATATATTTCATTGGTCTATTAGTCTTAGAAATATTTTTTATCTAAAAAGTTGAAAACAAAGAACAATTCCAAGATGCCCACCCAAGAATTGATTCTACTAAATTTGTATGGAATATGGAGAGGGAAACACTGTGGGTTATATTATTGGAAATGGGGACTCCCAAACATCTGTTCTTTATTATTCGCCGGCTATATTAAGAAAACTCTGCTTGTGAAAATAGGCAACACCAACTCCAACAAATGAAACGTTGGTATACCGTTTAATACTGCAAAAGAGAAACCAACCTACCAAAATATAAATATTAAAAATGAGATTTAAAAGGAAAAGTCAGATTTGACTTATAAGGGACAATAGTTAAATGAAACAATTAATCCATAACAATAATGGTTATATTCAATTATAGATAATTAATCAATTTAATAATAATGTAATATTTAATAATAGGTTAAAAATATTTTACCAATCTATGGAATTAATCCATTTAATAAATTTAATAAAAGTATATTTTGAGAATTAAAATCAAAGCTCATAGCTTCAAGATTGAACATCTTTCATTATTTAAAAATATTAAACTAGCAAATAATTAATAAATTGATACGTTGATAAGATGGTTTAATAATGCAGGGAGTAATATGAATAGAGCACTTACCCACACGTGCACAAGATTAATATAACTGCACAGTCTTCGGCATAAAATTCACGCTATAGTTGGCAAACGTGTGAGACAGTGTTCTGTCACCAACAGGTGATGCGACGTATGCTGGAAGACTGGTAGGGTTGATTAGCTATAGGTGAAACCAAGATGTTTCACTTGAGATTTGCATATGGTACCACCTTAGTTACAACTAGTGAGGATTAGTTTATCATCATTCTGGCGTTACAGCCCTTCATAGGCCTTAGCCTCATCTGGAATTTGTTTACAGTCATCCCCGTCTGACGCCCGTCTTCTTCATGCTCTTACTACTATGCCATATACATCGGCATCTATATTGTCTAGGAATCGCATTCGGGGCCTTCCCCTTCTGCGTTGTCCTACTGGCTTATCCAGTAAAGCCTTCCGAGTGGGATCATCTGGCTCCATCCTCATAATATAACCAAACCATCGCAGACGGCCGATTTTAATTGTTTTGATTGCAAAATACATTCATATTTTTTTATTTATGATATTAGTTAAAAACCATACGGGAAGCAAAAATGTAATTAACAACAATCAATTATGATTAATTGTTACTAGGTAGGTAGATAATTAAAAAAAGGTAACAGCAATTCACAACCGAAATATTTAATCATTTATCATACTTATTTGATTTAATCAGCTAGGTAAAATAATTAGTAGTATAGTAATATTTTTTCCTAACAAATTTTAAAAAATTAACCTAAATTCAGCAAATTCGGGACAAATATTTTTATGTACCATTTAAAAAATAATAATATAAATTTGGATTTGTATTTGGACAGCCTATATACATCCAAGTACAAAATGTTATAAAATTCGGGTCAAGTAGAGATTTCTGTCCATTAGGGTGAAGATCTTAAATTACAATTAACTTTTTAGTTTTTAAAATCGACTTTTCTAAACGTTTGTCTATATATAAGTCAGCATACTATATCTCAGCTTTCCAGCTTGTCTAGAAGTAAAAATTCACATATTTTTCTACTGGTTAAATTTATAAATAATATAACAATGCAATTCAATAATGCTTTCAGCGAGTTGACAGTTAAATATATTTTACTTCTTTTCCGTAAGCGGAAGGAAGCTGTTAATTTTTTAAATAAGAAAAACAGACTTTAGTATTACAGTTTTTAATAGATGAAAATATAAAAGCCTGCCAAATAAAGCTCCATTAAGATAAAAAGTTAATCACTTGATGCACGGCCCTAGGAGATTTTAAATCAATATAAAATATCTTATTTAGCCTTACATAAAACCCCATTAAATAATAAATAATAAATAATTCATTTTAATCGTAAGCTGCATATTCATATTTAATAAAGTAGTCATTATCTATAAAATATCTTAATAAATTATCAAATGAATTATATATAGAATGTTCTGATTTATTATACAAGAATCATTTTTGCATTTTAAATATTTCTGTAACATTATTATATATGTAGTGGAACTTTGAAATTCTTTATATGCAATTATAGCAGCTATTATCCAAAGCATTGTCCGGATTTCAATTTATTTTCATTTGTGACGACCTGAATACAGATTAAAACAATGTCAGCTACACCAATCAATATATACAGTGTGTCCCCGGATTGTGTTTGCGATAGGTGTAATATACCAAAAAAAAATTAGTACGGCTTTCATTTTCTGCAGTCTCGGTCTGCTTGACGTAAAATGGATTTTTACCAAATTTCAGTTAAAATAGGATCTAACTTGTGGAGTTAATCGAAGAAGAAAATAAAAGAAAATAAATCATTGAAGGTAAACTAACTGGTCTTTCTGTTAATTTTACGGAAAAATTCTATTTGGATAAAATATTTTTCACTAAAAGTCATTGCATTTGAACAAACAATAATATTAATAATAATAATAAGAATATCTCTTGAAGAAATTAGAAGAAGTTAGGTGGAATTATGTAGTAATTTAGGTGGGATACTATTTGAATAGGTTTTTATTTGAATTCGTTGAAACTGTTAATTGTGTTAAAAAATAAAAAGCTATTTACTTTAAGTAGTAATTTGGTAAAAATCCCTTTTACGTCAAGCAGACCGAGACTGCAGAAGCCGTACTAATTTTTTTTTTGGTATATTACACCTATTGCAAACGCAATCTGGGGACACACTGTATATATTTGAAAACACATTAAATATAGGAGAATCTTTTTTCTATTTAGAATTGCAGGGGGGACTCCCATTAGAATCCAAGTTTTCGACCTCGTTGGAAAACTACAGTTCATCTCAAACTTATAGCAACATGAGGCCCAGTGTTTCAGTGCAAAGTTAAGCATTTTATCCTACAAATAAATTAGCTAGAAGTTTAGAATATGAAGTTGTAATATTAAAGTATTTAATAAAACCATATTCTAAACTTCTAGCTAATTTATTTGTAGGATAAAGTGCTTAACTTTGCATTGAAACACTGGGCCTCATGTTGCTATAAGTTTGAGATGAACTGTACTCTAGTCGTCATATTGTCATCAAAGAAGATTATTTTGGATAGCTTGTTTCCTGTTGATCCTATGGAAAAAATACTGAATGAATTTTGTAGACGACAAAATTCTCGCAACTTTTACATTAAATTATATTTTTGTATGACAAATAGTTTAATAGTCGATTTTACTCGCAAATTACGTCATAGTACAGCCCTAGAAGCCTAGCAGGACGTTAGACTGGTCACGAACCCTCTCTCGTGGTGTTTGAAACATCTGCTCCCCTAATCGAAATATCAAGATCAAGCTGCCGAAAATGTTTTAATTTATTGAAAGTCCGTTGTCGTCGTGGGCAAAGATCTCTTGGTGATATTGGCAGGACTGGCAAGATCGCACTGCCACTAACCTGGAAAAAGAAAAGTTACCCAGAAATTTTACTTTTTCATCATCAACTTCAACAAAAACCCTCAGATTATTATTCTAACTGAATCATTCAAGTAACAAAACATCAAAACACATGCTGAAACCATTGCATCATTCGGATAATTCTTTTTAGTCACATTATTCCAAGGTGACACAAATAAAAAACTACTGACTGAGCTCACTTCGTTTCAACGTTTTGCTAAATCTGTAACAAAAAACAAATTAAGTCTTGCCGCGCTTCACTCACAATAGAAGCAGCACGACACCATTTCTTACGAACTTACCACCTAGTGCAGCATTTGTATGATGTGAATCCGGCACAAAAAAACCAAGAAAGATGGACTTCCTGGAAAAATGCAATGCTCCCCCAATTTACTGGAGTGTATTTCTTCTAATATTCAAGAATTGGACAAAAGTCGTAATCAGTATTGTGATCGCACAGTGTTACTGCCTTTAAGTTATATTTAAATCTTAAAGAATGACAGGATTTTAGAAAAGGTAGGCAAAGAATTATACATTTTTGTGGTTCACTGGCTAGCTTTTTTTAAAATATTGATAATTTTTTTTTATTTTTCGATCCGAAATGTATTTTACTACGTACAACATAAGAAATAGAGACCCTAAAATTGAACTCGGTGGGACTTCACTTAATTGACGTTAGTATGAGGCGCCTACTTGAACTCTCTGTCACCTATTGTGTAAATAACATATAAACAAAGTTAACTGCAGTTTTATCAAAACGATAATATATTGCCTTTTTATCAGATGATTTCGATTAACCTAATTAAACTAAAGCAGTGATCATAGACCTGATAATATCATCTGTAACTTCACAAAGCCCAGAGGTAGTGCTATGTGCTGATTTAAAGCCTCGTTGATATATTTACTTAGCATATAATTTTTATCAATATAAGCAAATATCTGAGCATAATTTCGTTTATAATTTTTGAAAAACCATGTGGAACACTCACAGATTTTAAGTCACCAAATGATAGAGGATTAGTTATTTTACATAAGGAAATTTTTAGATTTCAGAAAGGAGATCGAAAATAGTATCTAAAAAATATATTACTGTTTAAAAGAACATTATATAGGGTGATTCATAAGGAATGGGTAATATTTTACCTGCAGATTCTAGAGCGGAAAATATTAATCTTTTACTTAATAACTGGGGGACAAATATTAATACTTACAGAGCTGATAGAGGCTGTTAAAGTTATAAAAATAACTCAGTAACGTTGTTATATTTTAGTTATTTTTTCACATATAAACATAAAAGTCGGTACAATTAGGTTTTTGACGTGATAAAATCGAATAAGCTATCATTTTTGGTGTATTGCATAGATGGCTATCTTGGTTTAACAGAATCCGTCATAACTTTTTTGTACTTCCTTCGTTAATAATCTCATTGCAAAATTTTTTTAACCATTTTACTTTTTCAGATATTTGGTATTAATAGTTATTTTTGTTAAAATGGAGAATAGAATATTACATAATATGCATTTTTAGAAGGACTGCAAAAAGTTCCTAATTGTACCGACCTTTTATTTATTTATTTATTTATTTATTTATTTCAATAATTTATCCAACGGGTAAAACCCAGTTACAGGATAAATAACAACACAATTACAAGATTAAAAAACAAAATAACAAATGAATATAATAAAAACACCAAAGTGAAAAGTAGCTTATCAGAAAAAACAATCAATATAAAACGTTCAGGACAAATAAATGTGTAAATGACAATTCATACAACATAAAAATATACATAATACAACGTTAGCATATAATATACATAGAGAAACAAGCAAGATAAGAAGGGAGAAATAATTGTTAAACACTTGCGTAAGTTCGTTTTATGTCAGAAATATTGCAGTTGAAAATATCCAATCTTTGCTCAATGTTACTGTAGTTTAAACAGATTTGATGCAACGGAGATGAGCTTAAGATGTTAGTTCGAGGTGCAGGTGTGACAAGTATGTTATTTGTTCTAGCGGACAATCTAGGAACTCGATATTTAATATGTGAGGTAATAGAGGGACAGTTGATTTCATTGTTGATAATTTTATATAAGAAAATTATAGTACACATTACCCGTCTTCTAAGTAGACTACACATATCAAATCTGTCCAAAAATAACTCCTGAGGTGTACCCCTAGTTGGATAGTGACCATCCAGAATAAATGTTGCCGATTTGAAGAAACGTCTCTGTACTTTCTCAAGTGAAGTGATATAGATATTATAACTAGGACTCCAAACAATAGAGGCGTATTCCAGCTTGGATCTAACAAATGTTATAAATAATAGACGAAGAGTAGACAAATTTTTAAAGTCTTTACTATTTCGAAGAATAAAACCTAGGGATCTATAAGCTCCAGCAACGCATTCCTCAATATGTTTGGAGAAAGTAAGTTTTGAGTCAAAGACAACTCCTAAGTCCTTCACGAACTCAGGTCTATCTAAGACGCAATTATCCAAATTGTAATTAAAAATAATCGGGTCAGACTTGCGCGAAAAGGACATCACGTTACATTTGGCAGCGTTTAAAGGGAGTTGGTTATGAACACACCAGGCGTTAAGCGAGTCTAGACTATTCTGGAGCCTTAAACAGTCGTCTTCGGATTTAATGCAAATATATAATTTGAGGTCGTCAGCGTAAAGCAAATAGTATACGTCAAGGTTGTCAATAATATCATTAATGAAGAGTACAAAAAATAGAGGGCCAAGTATGGAACCTTGCGGAACTCCTGACGTTTGTTTAAATAATACAGATTGGAAGCCACGATATTGAACAAACTGAGTTCGAAAAGTTAAATAAGAAATAAACAAATGAATAAGCGAGTCACTGAACCCAAAGGTTTGCAGTTTGTTTAACAATATACCGTGGTCCAATCTGTCAAATGCTTTAGAAAAGTCAGTGTAGATGACATCCTTTCTGATCTAAAGCTTCAGCAATATACTGTGTTTTGCACACAAGGTTCGATACAGTGGACCTCCCTTGCATGAATCCGTGCTGCTCTACTATAACTGAGTTTTTAGTATGGAAAGAAATAAAATCATATATTAGAATTTCAAATATTTTTGCGAAGTTGCATAAAATAGTAATGGGACGATGGTTCTCAATGTCGTGCTTATTGCCCTTTTTAAATACCGGGCAAATTCTCGACTCTTTCCATTTGTCAGGAAAAGTCGCCGTTTTCAATATTAAATTAAAAATAATGCAGAGCGGTTTGCTGAGGACAGCAGCACAATCTCTTATAATAAACGCTGGAATTTGGTCGGGTCCAGTAGTCATATTAGCCTTGATTTTCCTGATTGCATTGATCACATCATTCTCAGTAAATTCTCTGATATGAAGGATATTATTATTATAATGTAAATTCTCAGCCGGTGAAAATTCACTGGAATTAATAAAAGCATCAGAAAAAAAGTCAGCAAAAGAATTGACAATATCCTGGGGGGTTTGAAGAGTAGAATTCTTATATATTGGGAATATTTGTAGAGTTTTGTTTGAAGCTGACAAAACTCCAAAATTTATTCGGGTTAGTTTTTATTGAGCTTTCTGCCTCTTCAATGTATTGACTGTAAGCGTTTTGAACCAAAACTTTTAACGAAGCTCTTAATTCTCGAAAGTGGTTATAGTCATTCACACTCCTGGATTTTTTATACATTCTCCAAGCCTTGTTCTTCCGCCTTAGAAGTCTAATTATATCCGAGTTGAACCAAGGAGGGTATTGCTTACTAGAAGGTGTCTTTCGAGGAACGTGCTCATTGAAAACAGCATATATTTGTTCATAAAATGAAAGTAAGGTCTCATTGACAGACACAACAGGAGTAAGTACTAGGTTCAGTTGAGCTAACTGATTGTACAGTGCATTAAAATTTGCTTCTTTGAAGTTAAAAGAGGATTGACTATTTATAGGGAAGTAATTTATTTTCATAATAGTTTGTACTTCAATGTATAGAGCAGGGTGATGCAAGTCTTCCGTTAACAATAATGTATCGGCTTTTTTGACACTGCATGTCATGTTGTATAGAATTAAATCTAAAATTCTGTTATTATTATTAGCTATTTTGTTGTGCTGTTCTAGATTATAGAAATTCATAAATTGTCGCAAGGCATTGTTGGTCCGAGTAGATGTCCCCAGAACGTATTCTGATATATTAAAATCACCAATAATAAGAATGTCAGATCCGTACATATCATATAGAGACTCGATGCAATCAAATAAGCATTCATAATTATCGTATGTAATATTCGGAGGAATGTATAGGGTAATAATAAACAAGTATTTATCACTGAGTTTGATTTTTATAGCTACTAAGTCAATATGGCTAAGATTAGTTAAATCCGGGCACAGGTTATGAATATCAAACAGACACGCATTAAATTTCTTATTGACTGCAAGCAGCACTCCACCCCCTCGAGTTTTATTAATTATCCGAAATTTCCTGTCAGTGCGAAATACGTCGTAGATATTTAAGTCAAATAGTTCCGCGTTTGATATTCCCGAGTGAGCCTATGTCCAGTTAAAGCGATACAGTCCCAAGTATCAATAAGCGAGTTATCAAATAATTCTTTAGTTTTCGTACCTAGCCCGCGCACATTCTGATAATAGACATAAAAAGAGTGGGAGTTTGAGGTGACTGGCAGAGGTTCAGTGTTTATAGGCGTTTCTGTTGACTTCACATAGCCGCGGGTCATGGGGTTTAGTTGCTATTGGGTACCTAGTATGTTATTTTTGAATTTCGTGAGATTTTGCTTATACACGTGACAGTTTTTATCCCAAACTGTGTGCTTTACATCAACTGCCGAACCTCTATTACCCTTATTAAAGTTTAAACAATTTATGCAACATAGGTCCTCAG
This sequence comes from Rutpela maculata, assembly GCA_936432065.2. Lineage (NCBI taxonomy): Eukaryota > Metazoa > Arthropoda > Insecta > Coleoptera > Cerambycidae > Rutpela > Rutpela maculata. The sequence goes on along the minus strand of OW386285.2, from coordinate 34,126,878 downwards.
ATTTACAATCAGATAGTTTATGACTTTGAGAACAACGTGGACATATATCAGTTTGGAGGGCGCACTTATTTGCGAGGTGATGGAAACCATTACACCTATAACATCGTCTCATCTCAATCGCATCAAAGACGTTACAATAATCGTAACCCACAAATAGCTTACCCTGTTTTAAGATATTATTATATGTATTTCTATCAACTTGGAGCACAGCTTGGAATATTTTACTTTGTTTTTTTAAATGAGTTACGGACACCACTTTACATTCACTGCTTGGAGTAATAACGGTTTTGTTCTGCAACTTTAAAAAGTTAAGTATACTTTCAGCATCCAATTCTTCTGTAATCCCAACCACTTTTAATCTAGGATGTAGAGTTGCAAGTTCCTCAACTACATATTTATTTGAGAGTCTTTGAGTTGCCAATTCCTTAAACTTCTTGGAACCATCGATATTGTCGCAGGAAACAACTAAGCCTCCATCTTTGGCATTTATAATTTTACTCAAATTTATATTTGAGTTAATCGGATTAATATTTTGAAGCATATCGAGTTTGGTAGTAGACACAGGTTGCTTATTCACTGGTTTTATGACGAATGAGGGAGTAATGGCAGCAGCGGAAGCATAGGATTTGTTTGGTGCAGTGTTAAAGGACGATGCGGATATATTATCAATCTTTGGTTTTAGCTCATCAATTTTTGGGGTAATCAGTTTTTCAATATTGGCTTGAATTATTTTATCAACTTCGGATTTGATTAAGTTGAGAGTCTTTGACTTAAACTTATCTAAGTGAGTAGTAAAGCTGGATAGGGCTGCGTCTACATGCTGATTCACCAAAGAGCTAATATTGGTTACACCTTCATTTAGGGCGGTAAGATTTTCAGTATAAGTATTAACATCAGTCTTTACAAGAATTTCACATTTCCGCTTGCATTCATTACATAGGAAGAACATATTCTTACTTTTAGACAACATACCAAATTCGACATTAGTAAGTCCAACACAGGAATAATGGAACCATTTCTCACAGAATCCTTCACAGCCAACGAGTCCCTCATTTTTGTCACGAGAACAGGATGACTGACATGACTGGGGTCAAAACTGTCCCGCCACTGGCGGTCAATTGATGTTAGACAGACCAGAAGTATGAAGTTTATATTATGTGGTTTTTATAACTGCACTATTCACTAAATAACGCAAAATGATGTGAAAATATATTGTATCATACCTTAGTCCATACGGCAGAGTATATATTGTTTATTATTTCTTATATTTTCAGAGTTAATTAGAGGGCTAAACTTAAACCTCGACACAGCACATACACATACACAATTTATGTATGAAGAAATAACTGAAATATGACAATATTACTGAATTATTTTTATAATTTTAGTTCCCTGTAAAATATTACCCACTCCTTATGAATCACACTGTATATATTTTGTTTCACATGTTTGTTTGTTGTAATGAAAATATGATCCGAAATGTGGTGAATTATAAATCGAAAAATACGTATAAACTGTTGATGTGCTTTATGTTTATTTCATGCAGAAGCGCTTTAGATTTAGGGATAAATGGGGTTTTGTCTGTATTATTGAATATAAATGCTATTTCCATGTTTAAATTTATATTCTTGAAAACAATTGTTTTCGAATACATGTAAATTTCAAAGAAATGATTTATTACATTATTTTCATGTTTGAAATGTGTACAAATATTGCTTGTTAAGTGCCAGAGAATAATGTATATCCATGGAAGCCCCTATAGAAGTGGAACATGACATTTCCGTTGCAAAGTTTTAAGTTTGGTTTATTTAATTCTAATTTGGATAACAGATGATTTATTACTGCTGCTCTTCAGACCTCATACACTTTTCAGGAACTAACTCAGGATAATTCCATATATGCCACTCTCTAATATGCTCATTTTTAATTTTTATGTATTACATTTGATGTGTTATATATCTGCTCTGGTATTGTTTATTTCTTGTTTAAGCTTATATAAATTGACAGTATACATTATCCCATTTAAATATGATTTATTTGGGATGAATTCATCTTGGTGAGACTTCATAAGCATTTTGGTTCCAGTCAGTACAAGAAGACGAAGTAGCTAAGAAGTGTTCCTTTATTATTTCAGGATATGGTGAGGTTGAGTATATACAAGACATAATGGTACATCTGGTTTCACAAATATATAAGGCAATGGTGACAGTGATTCTGATCATTGTATTTAGCCAGGGGAGTTTGATACAGTTAGTTATCCTTATCTACTCAGTATACTAGAACACATTACATTTTAGATTGGTGTCATATAAACAAATGAAAAATTATTAAAATGAACGAAAAAACTTGTCAAAGTTTTTATGAGTGATGATAGGATTATACATTACGGAATTCCTCAAGGTGCTAGTCTTTTCCTTATATAAAAAATATACAGGCAGAGGGTGTGCCAAACGGGAATGGTGGATAGGTGGGGCCATTTAGAAGTTAGTTAGCCTTCTAGTTAGTTAGACCTATATCCAAATTATCACCGTTTTTGAGATATTATTATACTCTTCGCAAAAACGAAGAGTATATTGTATTTGATCGGCAAATTTCTAAAATCGTAAATATCGCTCGTAGAGAAAACATTTTCATATCATTGTGTTAGTGAACGAATTCTGAACAACTTTCAAAATGTCCGTCTGTCCGTCCGTCCGTCTGTCCGTCCGTCCGTCACGTTTCTTGTAAGCACAATAACTTTAGATTTTTTATCCAGCTATATTAAAGACCGTGCGCAAGTAGTCTATGTGAATAGAACAGAGAGCAACAAATATCTAATAAATGCCGGTGTACCACAAGGCTCCATACTGGGGCCATTTATTTACCTTGTTTTTGCCAACGATCTTGCATTATACATTCAAAGCAAATACAACGTTTGCATTACTTGTTACGCTGATGATACTAACTTTTTAATTGTTCAAAAAAGTCCCGACGCAGTAAAAAATATATCGAAAGATCTATATAGGGATGTTATAATTTGGTCAGAGAAAAACCGGCTTACACTAAATAAAGAAAAAACAACTACTGTATCATTTAGGTACAACATCGAGCAAAACCCTAACGACGAATTTTTAGTAACAGATTCTGCTAAAATCTTGGGTGTTATGTTCGACAGAAATTTGACGTGGGCTGCTCACATAGATAGTTTGTGTGTGAAGCTCGGTAAAGGTTGTTACGGTATGCGTAACTTAAAAAATCACTGCGGTAAAGGTTCTCTATTGACATTTTATTACTCTAACATACATTCCCATCTACGGTATGGAATTATGTTGTGGGGTTTGAGTACTACCTATGTTCGTCGGGCATTTATTCTGCAAAAGCGTATCATTAGGACTATGGAGAGTTTACATCCCCGAGAATCGTGCAGAGAATCCTTTAAAGCCCTCAAAATATTAACTCTGCCTAGTATATATATTTATGAAATATGTTGTTATGTTTTTAAAAACAAATCAACTTTCCTTACCAACCAAACACACCACAATTATCAAACTAGATTCAAAGATCAGCTAATTCCTCATCAGCATACAACAGCAATATATCAAAAAAGTGTGTTTTACAACGGATGTAAAATTTATAATCATTTGCCCATTGATTTAAAAAATTGTAAAAGCCTATTTACTTTTAAAAAGAGGATAAAGAATTTACTAGTTGAAAAGTGCTTGTATGATGTTAATGAATTTTACTCAGTCTGACTATTTATATATTTATGTGTTTATTTATTTATTGTGTTTTATACTTTTGTAGTTTGTTATTATGTACGTGTTGTCGCTTATACAATTTTACATGTATTTTATTCTATATTTTGTATTGTATTATGCTTATGCATATTAGCTCAGATTTTTGACGCACTCCTGAGTTACTTGTATGGTTATTAACTAATTGTACTTGTGATTGGGAAATAAAGGTTATTATTATTATTATTATTATTAAAGAAAAGTCCGATTGTATTGAAATTCAGAAAGTAAGTTAGTGTTAGTTAGAGGAAGAACTCTATTGTTTTTGATGAAAATCGATCAGTAAATAAAAAAGTTATTAATTATTTAATTAAAAAAAAAATAATTCTCTTAATTTTTGTCGCTTGTACTGAAATGGAAATCTTGCGAGATATTATTTCCATAATAAATTTTTTTTTTATGAAGTATACTAATATATATTTTATCGAAGTGAAATATGTATGAATGTCGAAAGATATATATTACAGACAATCAATTTCTGTAGCAATAGGTGGTGGCGCAGCGGCTAAAGCTTTGCGTTGCTCCCCCATAAAACACTCAGACCATACAAACCACCTTACCATCAAAACCACTACCTTATACCCTTTCCCTTACACCCCTTGACCCTCCGTCGAATTCTCTATTACCAACAAATAATCTACCACCAAAGTAGATAGTTGTTTTTACATCTTGACGTCTGAAGTAGGGTTTTTGTTTTATTTTTCCCTGCATTTTATAAATATTACTCTCAATTCTCCTGTAAAAACAAAATAAATTTTTAGAAATGTGAAATCTTTTATATTGCTATTAAATACGATTAAACTGAAAAGAAATCGTTACTATAAATAAAATTACATTTCCCAACAATATCCGGCCGTTGCGTCACTCTTCGCGCTCGTTCGCGATAATGTGACGTAATGTTTATTGATTGTAAACTGAAATATATGATATATATAAAATGATAAAAAAAAAATGAAATGTAAACCACAGCTAAATAAAATAAAAGAATTGTAATTGGTCTTTGCGTTGCAATTCAAAGGTCCCGTGTTCGAGTCCCACAGCTTGGATATTTTTTTTTCATACAATTTTTTTCACAATAAAGATGGTATCACAAAATTTAGGATGTCCAAAAACTAACATTATTTACAAGAAAACTGCGAAGAGTATCCTATAGAATGTGTAACAATTATATATAAAAAGCTCAGTAAATTGGCGAGGAGTACGTTTTTAGCTTATTTTTTTTTTTTAATTTCCCTCAAATCAGCCTTTTAGCATGTATAACAATTTTTTTATGGTTGTAACAGTTCAAGATAATTTTTATTATTTTATGCAATGTATCTGTGTTCTAACAAAATCATATGGGATGCTGATAATTAAAGAAAAAAATATTATGAGCTAACAGAGTCCCCAGAATTGGTAGAATGGATCATAAATTTCAACTTTCCCTTGCATTTGCAAAAAAACGAAAAGCTACCAAGATGTTCAAATGCTTTAAAAAAACATCTCCTTTTAATGCCTTTTTTAACCGTATGCCACATGCAATAAATTTTTTTTAAATAACATGAGAAAATAATGCATTTAACTTACCTGCTTGTGGAGATATCATTCGCTTTGCCGACATCACTGTCATTTCTTACTATGATGTGTGAATACTACTAAATTCATAATAGCATGTTCAACTCTTGCTGAACACATCATGGTAACACATGGCTATTCTAAAAGAGAACATTCAGCTTCAGCACGATTGTAAACTTATTATAGATGTTTATAATCAAAAGATACCAACTCTTGGTTTTAATTTAATCCAATATTCTGCAGCTATCCTAGAAATCTTCCCGTATTTAAAAACTTTCCTACAAAGTATGGTCGCCATGAAATTAAATTATTTCTAAAAGAAGCACAAATTGAATATAATTATTAATAGCCACCTCAAGTGGATCATGCACCAAAATTAACTTGATAAAAAAGATAAGAGGCCTCTCAGTATTTTTTAAAATATGTAAACTGTGTTGTGATATTAACTAGTTAAAAATAGTATATCGTTCATTAATTCAATCTCATTTATATCATATCCTTGCTTAGAATGATGATAAAAAACTTTAAATCTCCTGAGATGGGCTGCTCCAAAAGGAGCAGGAGTGGGTAGGAATTAGCAGACTTTCCATTGTATTATGTGAATAGACTAGTAATGTCTTTAGATGACAAAGAAATTACACATGCAACATTTTTAGGTATCAATAACGAAACAAGAGGCAAAAGAGTCCAGGCAGTGCCAGCGGGTTAAAGACAGCCTAGAAAAGATGATAATAGTATCAAATCTAGGTGAGGCTACCACTAAGATAAAGATGAATAGAGGCTACCACCTCCATTGCTTTTTGATGAAATTCTCCGGAAACTTTCTGCAGAAGGCAGGATATGTTGATAATGGTGATCTAGTAATAGAAGTGAAGGGATGATTTGTGAACATGATAGAAAGGAAGAAGTTTTCGTAAATCTTCATAAAGCCATGGTCGTCAATTTTATACGAAAAAAGGCTTTGAGACGCCTAAAACTTCTAAGGCTTAATGGAGTGGAAATTCCATTAACCAGTGACGCAAAACACTTCTAAAAATTGTCATGGAATGTCCACATCTAAGAAGTTACATAGAAAAATAATTTCCCTGGAAAGAGGTAGGCAAATATGCGGAAAAAATTCGAGGCTAAATTTCAAAATGACCTTATTGTTATACACTAGGTTAGTAAGAGTGAGTCACGAAGACTATAAGTACCTTTAAGTCTGTCAATATTGCACATATTTTTTCAGAGAGAAACCTGGTCAGTGGTTCACAAGCTAATAGCACAGTAAACGTAGCAGCTTATAAGAGGCTAACCTAGAACAAATTAGAGACAAGCTAGTTTTGGCTAAAATCGATACATATTAACTTATGCTATAATATATTAAAAGTCCCATTTAGTAGCAATATGGACAGTGAGAAAAAAATGGCCACCATCTTGAATTTTTCAGTTTTTTGTTTAAATTGAATTTCTATGAAAAAATATGTAGAGACCTTTTTTGTTAAGGAGTGAAAAATACATATTGTCCTTCTAAAAGTGTTTTTATATCTTATAAATATAGGGGTAAATTATTTTTTTTGTTTCGTTTTGTTTTAAAAAATCGGTAAAACACAGGATTTATATACGAATTTTACAAATTTTAGTGCATAGTAAGTTAATCAAAACGTTATCTGATTGTAATTTGCTAATATGTTAAACATAATAATAAAACGATTTCGTCTACATCACTCACGGTACCTAGATAGCGAGGCGCGAGTTTAAACATGCCGCGACAAGTGCATTATTTGGATTGCATTGGTTGATTGCTTCTTTTACTGTCCTGTTCTGTTATTGATCACTAGTAAGCGAAAAGACACATCTATTCTTTATTGTGGTGTTACTGAGGGTGTTGTTTTGTATGTGTTTCTGTTATCGTAATGGAGGTAACTAAATGTGCTATATGCAGTGAAGAAGGTACTTCCAAAACTTTAGTAGTGGTATTCAAAAAAGTTTTCCCAACTCTTGTAAACACCAACAAACTTCGAAACGACGACAAATGGCAAACATTTGAATCTGTGAGTTCTCTAGCAGCTCATAAAGATTGTAGAAAAAAATATACTTATCCATCAAACCTTAAAAAATCGCAAAAAATATGTGGCAATAAAACTGACGCTCAAATCCGCTTTAAACCAGTCTTTTAATTTTAAAAGTCACTGTTTCTTTTGTTCTAAGGTTTTAAACGTGAAGCAAGATAGTTTTCACGTAGTTTCTACAATTGATTTAAAAACTTCGATAACAGAGCAAGTTAGGGAGAGAAATGACGATTGGGGAAGAGAAGTTTGTAAGCGAATATACACAGAAATTGATGTTGTTGCAGCTGAAGCATGGTACACGTGTATTGCTACTGGAGATTTAAAAAACCCTCATTCAACCAAATACTCGGAAGACCAAAAAATGATATGCAGACAGCATTCGAAAACGTTTGTTTAGATATTGAAAACGATTTTGAAAACTGCCCTTTTCTATTAAGGAAATCTACGAAAAGTTAATTAATTCCTTACCTCCAGAAGTGGAACCTTGATCTGATAAATATTTAAAGAATAAATTAGTTGAAAAATATGGAAGTAATGTAATCATTTCAGAACTACCTGATAAACATAGCGCATTCTGTTGTCGTGACAACTGCGAAAAATTGATTAATGATGAATGGTACAAACAAGAAAAAGCCTCACCCCAAGAAGAACGGGTAAGAATTTTAAAAACGGCAGTACAAATTTTGAGACAAAAAAATTATACAATGCCAAAAATACTTTAAGTTTGAACGAACTTCGGTACTTCATGTATCATAGAGTCACTTCGAAGGCAAGTACTGTCAGGTCAATTTAATTTAGACATTTCTTCATTTTAAACCTCTATTTTTAAGGTTCAAGAATGGCTGGGTAATTACCTGGATCCTACGGCATGGGCCTGAATAAAAAGTGACAATGGTGACCTAACTCCCATCGAGATAAAACAAGAAATAGCACCCCCCAATTTATTGAAAAGTTTTTTATAACTGTAAAGAAAGTGCGTGTGGACGAAATTGTCTTAGGTGATCCCCAAAGGGCAGTGTTATGGAATTACCTGTACTAATGTGTTTGAAATACAAGATGAAGAAGAAATAACTGACTTTTTATAAGTTTGTGGCCGAATTGTAATTAATATGTTAAATTTGTTTTTAAAAATCAAAATATGCCAGTTAAATTACTTCCAATTCAAAACTTTACTTTTTTTAAAATACAATTAACTTTTTTATTTTTAAAGCTACAAACAAGTTTTACCAAAAGATGCGTCTCGTTAAGCCCTAAAAACTTAATGTCTACAAATTTTTTGTTAAATTCATAAATAAAAAAGCTATTCCCAAAAAAAGGAAAAATCAAGATGGCAGCCCATTTTTTTTTTAACTTGCCATAACAGGATTGGAAGGGACTTTTAGTATGTTAACGAGAACACTTTTGCCTACACAGCAGGCTCTAATTTGTTCTATCCTAATTTCCATATTGCCTGTACTATAATACCAGGTCTAACGGTGATAGGACAGCAGTAAGGAGCAGAGCGTTAGAAGGTATAGTTGAAGGCTGATCCATTATAGGAATACCTACTGACCTTACATTCTCATGGTACAATTTCTGAGATGTTAGTAAGGTAAAAATCTGTCAATCGGACAATTATCATCTTCTTCGATAGCTGAGCAGCGCTCTTTTCATGTTTGAGACTGTTTGAATGCCTTTATAAACCTAGGAGGTCAGAGTAATTGATTTTGGCATACATACCAGGACACATAGGATACAAAAGAAATGGAAATGTAGATGAACTAGCCAAGGAAGGCGAATCTAAAACCTTAGTAGGACCTGAATCCTTTTTGGGCGTGGCTAAGTCATCCATACGAACATTAATGAATGTGTGAAAAATAAATCTCTAAAGTGATGGAGGAATTTCTCAGGATAGAGACAAGTCAAATAACAGTTCATTCACAATCATCCACGACATGCAAGATTTCAATTAAATTTGCGGAAGATATACTACGCCAAATAGAAAAGTCACCAGAATAATGGTGGCTTTTCTAACTGGACGTTATCGGCTTAATAGATGAATCTAATTAACTTGGCCGAAGGTGCAACATTCAGATTATGCCAAGAGGAAAGAAAAAGAAATCCAAGCTCATGTGCTATGTCACTATGAAATCTTAGGAAGATTTCATCTACTTGGGGATCCAACACAGAGCCTTGAGGAACACCCATGTTATTATCAGATTCTGTAGATGTCTACTAGGTTTTTCTATTTATTATACTCTTCGCAAAAGCGAAGAGTATATTGTATTTGATCGGCACATTTCTAAAATCGTAAATATCGCTCGTAGAGAAAAAATTTTCATATCATTGTGTTAGTGAACGAATTCTGAACAACTTTCAAAATGTCCGTCTGTCCGTCCGTCCGTCACGTTTCTTGTAAGCACGATAACTTAGAAAGAAAAGTCCGATTGTATTGAAATTTAGAAAGTAAGTTAGTGTTAGCTAGAGGAAGAACCCTATTGTTTTTGAAGAAAATCGATCAGTAAATAAAAAAGTTATTAATTATTTAATTAAAAAAAAAAATTCTCTTAATTTTTGTCGCTTGTACTAAAATGGAAATCTTGCGAGATATTATTTCCATAATAATTTTTTTTTGTTTATGAAGTTTACTAATATATATTTCATAGAAGTGAAATATATGTATGAATGCCGAAAGATATATATCACAGACAATCAATTTTTGTAGCAATAGGTGGTGGCGCAGCGGCTAAAGGTCCCGTGTTCGAATCCCACAGGTTGGATATTTTTTTTTAATTTTTTTTTCATACAATTTTTTTCACAATAAAGATGGTATCACAAAATTTAGGATGTCCAAAAACTAACATTATTTACACGAAAACTTCGAAGAGTATCCTATAGAATGTGTAACAATTATATATAAAAAGCTCAGTAAATTGGCGAAGAGTACGTTTTTAGCTTGTTTTCCTTTTGCCATTTGTTTCCTATTACTATAATATGAGACAAACCAATCATATGGTCTGCCTCTTACCTCTTTTCTATCAAGTTTGTCAAATAATTGAACAATCAAATGCCCGATTCAGGTCATAAAAGATTCCAGTCGGGCTCCCACCCTTCTCAACTGTCTCCCGATGAAACCTTTTGCATATTATTATCTCACAATATTTTCTTTTACCATGTAAAAACTAAATAAGAGTTCACTAAAAAGGATGAGAAAATGTTTATGTAATCTTCAAAAGAAAAGAGAATTGTTAAATAAAATCTCAGGCAGTCTCCCTGTTAATCGGATGTTATTGTGAAATTATTTAGAGAAGATAACATCAGCACAAACCGATATCGTTAGCGAGTGCCGATTGTCTAGGTCGTGTTCGGTATTTATTATATATTTATAGTGAATATTCTATGAATAAAACAGATGAAATGAAATTTATTTTAATTGCGACTGTCCAATATTATTAATAAACGAAAATAGTAAACTTAGTAGTTTTAGTATGTTATCTTCTCCAAGTAATTTCACTCTACTTAATATGAACAAATAACGAAATCAAACGTATTTTTTAATCGACTTCAAAAAATTTGCAAAATTAGGAGGTTTTTAATGTATGTTTTTTTATGTTTGTTCAATCATTCAATCCATGCTACAGCTGGTGCAAGGTAAGCAAAAATTGGGAACAAGATTTTATTGGTTGAGAATTTGTCTAATATTTGGTGAAGGCGCCGGGAAAATTTATTCGAAACTACATTAAAAATGCTAGTAGCTAATACATATTTTAGGAATAAATGATACCGAATGTGATCTCAAAAATTAAGAATTCCAAACGGTGAATCTAATACCGTTGCCACAATGCAACATTTACATGAAAGATATATGATAAGGATATATTCCAGAACCCTCTGATAACGAGCTTGACGTTAAAACTTAAAAATTCAAAATGATGGATATGTTAGTTTTAGTGTTATTATGTTTAGTGTTATATGTTAAAATATTGACTCCCGCTCAGATGACGTGCTAAAGTTGATCTGTTTGTTTTGCAAGATAAACTACCGTTCAGAGAGTAAAAAACAACTTATCACCAATTTTGAAAATCGAGCGGTATTTACGAAATTCGAAATGGCGTCAAACCGTACAAGTGGTATGTGAACAATTCAGTGCTATATAAGAAAATTTTAGAATAAAACTTGCATTTCGTGGGTTTAACTGTTTGCATAGTTAAACTTTTAAGTCGCCGTGGTCTCGGTGTAATTGTTCTTATTTTACTTCCACATGATGGAGTAGGAGGTAACCGTAAAAAAAAACGGATTTTTTTTTTCTCAAATGAGCTTAGAATGTCACGAGATGTCAAGATTTTAAATTTGAGCAAAAAAAAAATTATGTCGGTCGGTCGGTCGGTCAGCTCGTCTGTAACTTTTTTGTGCACACGATTACTCCTAAACCTATGTATTATAGAGAGATCTGGAACTAGTAATTATAATTTGATGAATGATGATGATGAATAATAATTTGATCTTATTCGGTTGAAGGCTTGGTGGGTAAATGATGGGAGTAAATAAGTAAAGCAAGCAAATAAGTGTAAATAAAATTGGGATTTACTGTACATACGAGAAGCCAACATCACAAAATTTCTTTGGCATCAGCCACCCTCATTACCTCCTCCATCCTTTTATTAAGGGGAGTGAAAAATAAATTTGTGGTTTATTGCGTGCCAAAAACCAAATTTATTTATTGACATCAACCACCCCCACGGAAAATTTAGAGCGATTCTTTAAGGCAGCGTTTTTTTCTCAGTAGTTTTGAATATCATCACTTCTTTTCACATATTTATTGTAGTTTTATTTGAAGAAGCAAGCCCAACTTGACATAAAATTATAATTGACAGTTGATCAATTTTGAAAATTGTTGATGATTTGCTTGACGCGTCGAATATAAGTACAATCTCTATAACGAAATAAAAGATCTTTAAGTGCACCAGCCAAGAATTGATGTTATTGGTGGCATCTGTAGCTGGAAATACAGGTAAGAAAAGCGCACGAATACGAAAGTAATTTCATTTCATAAAATTTAATTTTGTGATAAAATATTCAAATTTCATCAGAATTGCATGATAGTTAAGTATTTTAGATAAGGAATCTGAAGTCAAAAGTTAAGAATTCAAAATGGTGAATTCAATATGGCTACGATAATTGCAAGATTTTTGCAGATTTACATGAAATTTAATACATAGTGATTTCAGGATTCTCGGACAACAAACCTAATGTTAAAGCTTAAAGAGTCGTAACGACGAATATTTTACTGTGCACAAGTTAAATAAAGAAACCAATGAAAAAGGTGAAAACAAATTTTTGAAGAAAAAATCGAATATCCTCCAAAAAGGATTGTTAAAAATAATGAAATAAAATTTCACCACAACTCTGTTAATTAAATCTTATTACCTAATATCGATATTGAGTTAGTATAAAAATGCACAAATAACAAAATCAAACGTATTTGTAACCTGATTTCAATATCGATTTAAGTGAAAGGTTCAATTAATTCAGTGACGGTGAAATTTTATTACATAATTTTTAGCGATCTCTTTTGAAGAAAGTTCAATTTTTGCTTCAAGTTATTGCTCACAGCTTGAAGGAAAAATACGGAAAAAATTTAAGAGACAAAGTACACCGGAACAAAACCGATCAAAATTATGTTTCTTTGGTATCGGCTGAAACTTTGCTATTTTGTAGTTCAAGTCATGCTGATCAAAAGTTCTCATTACATCGAGCCGACCCTATGGACAGTTTTTGAGATACAACTTGTCAAATTTGCGTCATTTTAGACGTTCAAGAATTTTTAACTCTTAAACTACTAACTTTAGCAAAAAATTGGGCATGCTTCGGTGGAATTGGCTGAAACTTTGCTATCTTGTAGTTAAAGTCATGCTGATCAAAAAGTTAAATTGCACTGGGTCAATCCTATGAGTAGATTTCGCTTCAGGAGTGCTTGAGGGTCCTAACAACGAGGTAACGGGTAATCTATGTACCTGTTTATGAATGCCTTCCAGCGTGTTTGTATACTTGCGAGCGTGAAAATGATACCCAAAAAGTGATTAGTATTGTATGTTTCAGAAACCTTTTGATTTACAGGGACGTGGCTTTATACTAGTATAAAGTCGCGCCCCTGCCTCTTTTTCTATGAAAACTCACATTATTTTCAAAATGGCGAAAGATATACTTGTGAATTTTTTGGCAGCTATCAAGAATACAAAAAGGAAATAAAAAATCTACTTTGGCAGATCAATTATGTACGTGTAAAGATTTAAAACTAAAATTGTGCAAATCTTTATGTATTTGTGACTTTTGGATTTATTTTAATTGGAAAAAAGAACATATTCTTTTTTTTGAAAAAATTTTAGTTCAAAATTATAAAAAATTGTAGCTAAAAATAAAAAATCCGACTCGACAGATTGATAGAGGATTTCAAAACGAACATTTAAAAAAAAAGTTTCCGATAACTTTAAGTTGACGACCCGAGTTGAGTGATTTGGGTGGCACACTGGTGTTTCGTCCGACCGTTTGACGATGTTTAATTTTTTAATTTTTAGCGAACTTTTTTTTTGACGGTGTTTCAATTTCTTATGAAATATTTTTTAGCAGACTTGAATATCGACACTAGGTAATAAAGTCCCAACCGGGCGACTGGATGAAATTTTATTTCATTCTCATTTCGTTTTTGCCACATTTATTTTTCAAAACAAAAATATTTCACATTTTAATTAAAAACCTTAAAATATTTATAATGGACTCAAATACATTTCTTCGCTGTATTTTATTCAACTAAACATATTGGGAGAAAACAGCAAATTATTTTAGGCAATAAATAATATATTTGATACTTTCCAGACGTGGTCCTTGGTTTTTTTATGTGCTGTAATAGTTATATATTACGGTTCATAAAAAGAAGTGCCCGACCGGTTATTTTGCGGTCTGGAGCGAACATTGGACTGGTGATTGCGAATCGACATCCCGGGGCGTTGGAGGTATTTCGGCTACCTAAGTTTTACAATAGCTACTTTATACCGGGAAATCACATTTGGCGAGCGAAACTGGCTGAAAACAAACGCTACGTCGTTTCTATTTGAGCGGAAATCGAGGGAAATCCACAGACGAAGCCTCTGGGACGACGTTGTTGTGATTTGTGTGGTCGCAGGCGGCCGTCAAAAGATTTATTATTCCTAAACTTCTGCAACTTGAGGGGTGCGACTTGTTCGCTTTATTAAAGTGTTTCTGTCTATTATAAGTCCCGGAAAGCCATTTCAATTTGCCCTTAATTTACAGGATTATATCGTTAAATATTGATTACAACATTCTTACCCCCGACCCAGAGTGTATTTGTAAAAGATATAAGAATACTTATCGCCATCTTTATTATTTGGAATAATATACAATACCACTGCAGTTATGAAGAGGCAAACATTGTTTTGGAACGTATTTTACGTTATACTGCTAGATTTATGTGTGTTTTGATTAATAATGAATATTAAAAAATATTTTTAAATTTTATTTAGCTTTTTTGTTTATTGGTTTCAAAACACTAGGGTACTACATTCTAATAACATACTCGCACGTGTTTCGCTAACTATTTCGGCATCATTAGGATGACTGAAAATAAGGAAAGTAAATAGAAAAATACATTTCACATTTATTTTAAATTAATATCAACGTTCAACGAATTAAACCAATCTGATTATCCCTACTTAATGTTTATCTGGGTTTAAGAAACCATGACCATGACTAACCAATAAAACGCGATGTTTGGGATATGCGTTTTATTAATATTCGTACCATTTTTACATTTTGTGATGACTAAGTATTCAAAGGCATCGAGCTGTGTGAGCTCTGTTCTCACTCAAAAATTCAGCTCTCAGTTCCACTGGTAAATGTCAATTGATTAACTTCGCAGAGAATTTTTCTTTATTTTTTGCCTTTGAATGTCTCCATTCAGCCACCATGATTTTTATAACAATAATAACAACAATCCTACCTTTTATTGGATCTGTAATAGCTAACCTAACTAAATATGACTCTAACCTACGAATCAAAATCTAACCTAAAACGAAGAACCAGATAATATGACAAGAAATGACAACCAGGGATCGTTGAATAGGGATACACATTTTACGTCAAGGTGCCCTTCATGACGACTTTACTTAATACACAACACACACGAGGCACCGGTAAGAAGGTGATTGTAAACAGAGGATAGGAATAGAGGAACTAGAGAAACTCCTCTAAATCTATATTTTGACAAAACCTGATAAATTACCAGAATATACATTTAAATTATTCATTCGTAGTTACTTTAGATAATAGTGAGGTACTATTCCTAGGTAACGTGTGACCATTCTCCACAATTTTTTTCGCCAGGAAATTTACAGCGATTTAATTAAAATTACATTGAAATAATCAGTGGTTGATGGCACCAATATTTCCGTTACAGTCACAGAATGGAGTATCAAAAATTTTCATTTTATTTAATAATGATCGAAAGGCCTTTTTAGCCAATTTACAACAATCGACTAGAATCAAAAAGTAACTAAGTTGAGTAGCCTACTGTTGCCATATCGGTAATACATTAAAAACTCCGCTAAACATCCATACTCTAAACAGTACTCGCACCTGGGATCTCGCGGTCTCGAGCCTAATACATAAACACTGAGGTCTTCTTCTTTTAGCAGGACGACGAAAGGTCGCCGCACTCAGGCCTTGTGGCCCATTGAAGCACTGAGGTCACTAAGTCATTATGCGTAAGTATGCAGTTATGCAGTATTATGCATAATACAAAAAAAAAGCTTTACACGAAACCGATTTTTCTATATTTTGCTTTATACAATACAAGAATATTTCATTCATAATAGACAAACCGCATTTGGCTTTGATTTATATTCTCATCTAACCGGTACCCAATTCGCTCCATAAGATTCGAAGTAAAGCAGAGAGTTGAGTGGAAAACTAAAAGGACAACATCTTCATAGGATAGAGTTTTTCCAGGCCGCTTAACACATTGTTATGTAAACACAATTTTTCTTGCAACTCAATATAGGAACGTAACTTGAAAACTTGATTAACTGACTTTTCTCAACTTTTAAAATTATTTTTACTAGGAAAATACAAGTTGTTTTATTTCCCTGAATTTTTCCAATAAAACTTTGTTAACTCAAGTTTATAATTTCAATTTGAAGAGTGTGCTTTAGACACATGAATATTAATTAAGCAATTAAGAATCAAGATATCAAAGTACTTTTGATAATTGGAAAAAGATCATGTTCATTTATTTTCATTTCGAAGGTAAATAAGAATGGGAACTTGCACAAAAATTAAAATTGAATTAAAACGCTCAATATCGTAAACTAACATCATTAAAAACACCATAGACAACAAATTTTTTTTAGTCTCTTCCAGAAATATAAGCGATTAAAATCTGCCTGATTTTACCTACTCTTGAAACATGACGTCAGACCGAGCAAGTGGCGTCTAGCGACGTCGATTCTACTTTGGCTTTGACAATTCCTCGTGCGCATTTGTGTTTTAGTTTTGTCAGAAACAACTAGCAGTGAACACACAACTTAACCTAAAATTTAAATTCTACGCCTTGTAAAAGCCCATAGCCAAATACGTGTTCGTTAGAAAAACATCTTTAATATTCTTTAGTCAATGGTAAAATAAAATAAGCTTCAACACTGACCTGTAATCTTTAATATATCATATCTAAAAATTCAATTCTTGGTATTTTGGCTATACTTACATTAAAATGATCTTCACATACATAAATGGCGTTGTTTTTTTCAGAACTATTCCTCCTACTTCATCTGTATGCTTTTAGCTGCATTTTGATCGGCGATTTTTATCTTCAGGTACGCGAATAAAAAATTTATTTGCTGTTTTAACAGTTGTTAGTACACAGTAACACTATACAGTGTTTATGATAAGTATTCCATTCCATTTCATTTTACATCACAAAACAAAATCATAAAATAAACAAAATTTACAAAATACGCCGAATAGCATACGTGAATACGCAACACAATGCAAATCAAATGACCGCGAGCAGCCTGCCGCTTACCGTCTCATATTTTGAGCAGTTTTGAACAAACATCCACGAAAAACACAAACAGTTCCTCCTGTATGACACATTTTTCTCAATATCACAGATAATCTCCAACAGTAATTAAGTAATAAACACTGAGTGAAAAACACACAAAGTCGAACAAATACAGCAAACGTAAACACGAAAGTTAGGTTAGAAGATATTACTCTGTGACAAAACTAAAATGAAACTCAAATATGCATACGGAATTGTCAAAGTCAAAGCAGAATCGGTGTTGTTAGGCGCTTTCACTCGGAGTGACGTCACAGCACTTTTCGCGAAGATTTCAATTTTAATTATTTATTGCAAAGTAAGTACTGCGATTTAAAAGCCGACATTTGGTGTAGCGTGTTATTATACACATATTCGCTTTAATGGAATAAAAAATGGGAAAATTCCCTATTGTTTGGCCAGGGGCGGCTCAAGGTAAATTTTCCACTCGGGCCGGAGCACTTTTTGGCGCCCTTCCCTGAGATAATCACAGAAATTTTCGTACTACGTACTAAAGTGCAAGGATATCCTTTCAGACTCCACGATCACTCTACTCTTTAACTTAACACATGGAGTAACCCCACACGGTGGTCCAAAATATCTCAGGATATTTATGTGGCTGATAGTACATCCAAAAATAAAGGTACTCTAAATGGATAATAAGGAAATTATTATACCCCTTTAGGGGGATTATAAATATCAGTTTTTCTACAATATCTTTCGACCGATTTAATAGTATACTGTTTTATTATTGTGACGAGTCTGGCAATTACAGACGAGTCACAATAAGTGGCTTTTACTCCGAATAAAGGATGATATTTTTTCATCAAACGTCGATTAACTATAGAAAAAATAAAGATAAAAAATCTCAAATTTCACCACCAAAAATGCATTGTGTTAATATTGCATGGCCGGTGTATTAAATAAAATACGCGCTGCTATGAATGGATATTACTTTTTCTGCCACTCACAGCGTTAGAAAAAGTACTTTAAACTTCGTTGTTAATGGCAACGCGTAGCCGTATAAAATGTCAAACTTTAATGTCGTGAAATAAGTTAAGAAATGTCATGTTTTACTGATGTTTGAAGAAAACATATAATTCATATTTTAAATTTAGATATAGGCATCAATTCACAGAGTACCAGTCAAACTCTCTTTTGTGCTTAAGGGATAGTTTTAGGGGGTGCTATGAATATTTTACCCCCAACTTTTTTTTACATAATTATAAAATTTTGTATAAAAAAGTTATTTTCATATCACTAGAAATAAAAAGATGTTCTTGTTGCATTTCGATAAACAAGTAATTTATGCTTACGCATCAATGTGCATTTACAACATATTATTAATAATAATTAATTTGAATAGGTATAAATCTTTTTGTCGACAACATCTGAACACTATTATAATGAGAAGGCCCCCGACACAAGTTTACTTAGAGGAGGGTTCCTCTTTAATGTTTTAATATTTCATACAAAACAAATTAATTTGTTTATAAATAGTAAATTATGTAAAATACGAAGTACATACAGCTAATGTTAGTATATCAATTTTCTGAATATTCTGATTTTTTTCTGAATGAACAGTGCACGTTGCCTGCCTTCATTTATGCAAAAACTTTAATGATCCACTCCATGTCAGTCAATAATGGGACAGTAAGCTTGAGGTATGAGTAGTGAGATGTCGTTATTATAGCTAAACAAACATATTTGCATTACATTTTTTAATTATTTAGACGGTTTTAATTTTTAATATTATCCGACTGTTCTGCATTATTACAATTTTAACATATATAAATTCTGATATCATTTGATATTATTTTCCAACGAAAACTATTATTGAATTAAAAAAGGTGTATTAAAAAAAAATAACAATTTTTGTCCTCAGTTTGGCGCCCCGGGCGGTCGCCCGGGTTGTCCGGCCCTTAACCCGCCTCTGTGTTTGGCAATAATTTTATTATTAAATATAAGTCATATAGTCATCTTGTCGAAATCTGTGGCCCACCTCAGTTAATATTTACTTTAATCCAAAACTAACATGACTAATTCGACTAACATGATTACTGTCATCAAATAAAAAATAAGACATAAGGAAAAATACTTTTACTTTCTCTATCACTAGATTTATTATAACTTAAACGTTACTGTATCAATATTTTCAGTGGAAAGTTTCCAGGAAAACTTTTGGAGTAATCAAAACTCCTGGAGTTTACCAACTCTGGTTTATCCAACTACATTGACATCACATGGCGATGATTAAAATTAAGTTTTTTTTTTGTGGCATTAGGACATGAAGCCAGATACACTGTCTTATAGCAGTAAATAGCTAAACCTAATTCGAACGTGAATAATATTAGAAGAACACAATTGGGAAAGTAACGGGGATACACACTTCTCGCCTAGGGGCCTATCAAGGCATTTTTATATTGTCATAACGCAGGTAAGGCCACGGATTTGTAACAATAAAACTCAGCTAGTTTTTAACATCTCCAGCTGATGATGCCACCATAGCGAGCGAAACTCACTCAGCGTGCAATATTCCAGTGTGGTGTTGATGAAGTGTTTTTGTAGTTTTCCACTCCAGTATTTTCCTTGGAAGGAATTAAAACGAAAATTTAATTTTCACAATTACCTGGAATTAAATCCACACTTGTTCTATAAATTGAATTTGTAAGAACAGAACGTAGGTACATGTTCAGTGGGATTTAATAAGCAGGTTTGGTGTAACAAAATACTACACTGAAACGAAGTTCTGCATCTCACAATGTGCATATATTCACAAAGAACAAGCCTTGTAAGGCAGACACGCTCCCATGATCACATGTCGTATCTCGGAAACGTGCCTAGTAGAAAGTGAGTTGGGCTAGGGAAAGGTCATTAAATATAACAATGGCATATTCAAGTTTTCGTTTGCACTGTTACAAGTTAAAATTCGTTTCCTAATTATAATTATGGTGAAAAATATGTGATAGGATAATGATAATAAATAAATTCATTATGCAAAAAATACATTATTATATAAATGGTAGAAAACTCAACAAAGTTGATTTTCAGCCCACTCGCACTCCAGTAATTAATGAATTAATATACATGATATTAATATAATATAACATTTACAAAACTGATGCATTTGGTACAGTATAGTTAAAAAATTATAAGAAAATAGAAATAAATAAATGCATTTCATACGAAGACCATCGCTCTAACTGGCCTGTTTATCAATTAATGGTACTTAATCCTGGTCACTGTCTTTATTTATAACAACATTAATGCCGTATTAGTTCGCTTCCAAAATTAGTTTACTAGGTCTTGATATATATATATATATATATATATATATATATATATATATACCGTGCGTTCACGGATCGTGTCTCGAAGGGAAAAACTTTTTAATTCTTGATTTTACAAAAAAAAAGCTATTCTTGATGAAAAATTCCATTTCATTAGAAACCCGCTTTTCAGTTAACAAATCCTTGCCAACTCCACTGGGTTAGCCAAAAAAACTTGATTTGATTATGAATAATTTCCAAACAGTTTCAAAATATTTTCGAAATGATTTCAAAATTACGTTTTTGCATGATATTGGAGAAGAAAATAGTAATTTACTTTTCTATGGTAATTAGTTTCATAGCAACAGACTCCCTGAAATTAGTTTTCATGATTTTCGATCAAGTTAGTAGTCACTGGTAATGAAGAGAATTTTATATTTCCTTTCTTACCAAATTGTTATAACTGTCATTTAACTGGTGATAATCAGATTCTTGTAAGAAGTAAAATAAGATTCACTTACCAATGATTCAAAACGTTTGGACTTTTGTTTGTGGATCGGAGAAAATATTGTTGACGTTTTGCTGAAAACATATTTTTTCCGATGTGGCAATCTGTGGTACTAATGTGACAGTACGCAAAATTCTAGATTTTGAAGCATCGAGAATCCAAATTTTCGTATACAATGTAGGAGATAATATTCGGAAAAGTCGATATTTGATGTGCAACCACAAACTCTGGAATCACTGGACCAAATTTTTTTGAACAAAATCTTTAGATTGATTTATCAATATTCTTATCTTCACATGTTCAATACCTTTATTCTTAATTTCTTTAGCAATTTACCCCTAGCAAGCAAGTAAACTGGATAAAATTGTACTTCCAAAAAGACGAATGTCACCTTATCCCACTCTCATTGTTGAATAATCCATTTGGGAATAAATGCATCAGAAGATACTGAAAGATACCTTGATCACCTAGGAGTCCTCATTTCACGATTATAGAGTTTTATTTGTGTGGATATCTTAAACAAAAAGTGTATGCATACAGGAAACATAATAGTTTTGATCTCTTAAAAGATAAAATAAGAGAGGCTATTGCGGATATAACACTAAATCAAATTCTAAACAGATACCAGGAGTTGACAGCTTGAATAGAATTATGTGCAGAAGTTGGTGGTGATAATTTTGAATAACTTTTATGATTTGGCATTTTTATTTAACAAAATGTGTTGTTACTTCCACATCCAGTGGAAGTATAGTAACGACAAAAAATTTTTTAAAAATTTTTATTGTTCAAATAGGCTTAGAATGTCACGAAACGTCGAGATTTTAAGTTTGAGCGAAAAGAAATTTCTGTCTGTCGGTCTGTCTGACTTTTTTATGTGCGCACGTTTACTCTGGAATCGTTTGAGATATTGAATTGAAATTTGGAACACATATGTACTTTAACGAGATCTAGAGCTAGATTATATTTTCATCTTGTTCCGTCTTGTTCCGTGGGGGGTAAATTGGGGTAAATTTGGGAAAAATAGGTAAATCAAGCATAAAATTGGTATTTAGTATATACAAGAGAAACTAAGGTCTCAAAAAAAATTTTGGCATTAGCCACCCCCATTATCACCTCCACCCCATTATCCAAAGGGGATGAAAAAAAATTGTAATTTAGTGTGTGTAAAAGAACCAGAAACCTCAAAATGTTTTTTTCCTTCATCCACCCCCACCCCCCTGCCGATGTGGGGTATCGTTTTATGGATTTTTGGGGTAGAGGATTTCAAATATTATATTATCAAAGTTCCGTAAACAATTATTTCCACATACAAAATTTTTTCGTTGTGAGTGACTTGGATAAAAAATCTGGATGTGGAAGTAGTGATTCCTTGGGCAGCGGTTTTTTTTTATAAAAATGATTCTTCTTATTTATAATTGAAATACCTCGATTTTTAATATGAATGTATTAGAGCAGAATTATTTTTTTCGTAATACATTATATGAAACGCAATTTTAAAATCATTCTGAAATTATTTTCAAAATATTTGGAAATTATCGATAATCAAATAAAGTTTTTTTTAACTAACCTTGTAGAGCAGCTAAGGATACGATAACCGAAAAGGGGGTTTGTGTTGAAGCAGTCTTTTTCATCAATAATTATTTTTTCGCGTAAAATCAATAATTAAAAAGTTCTTCCTCTTCCGGATTCCATCCGTGGACACACGGTATATATCTAGTGGTCAAGTAAATCGTTTAGAAAAAAAATGGTGTTTTTTTTACTAATAAATTACGCGTTCTTTAATTAAAACCATGCATTGCACAATTGTAACTAAGATTAATATGTACAATACAAAAAAAATAGTATATTTCGAGTCTACGAAAGACTGTTAGGCACCTTCAATATTGAGAGAAAAGCTAATCATAGTACAAAAAAAGTGATATCAATCAGTCAGGTTTCAGATTTCGAAAAAGTTGGAAAAGTTGGAAAATGCCACAGTTATACAACAAGACAAGGCAGCAGCTTAATACTGCCCAAAAAAAGGTAAAAGGCAGTAAGTGACAAATGTTGAAAAATTATATTTTTATTGATTATGACAGGGCAGTAAGTGACGCAGCTTCTGAATTAATTCTGTTTTAAAAATTCCTACGCATAACCGAATAAAATAGAATGGCAAACAGCAGTATGTGGCACTATTTTAAAAAAATGAGAGGTATAAGGCAGTATGTGCATGAAGAGCAATTACTGCGATTTACCTTAGTTTTACATTCGCATTTTAAAATGTTGTACTTGGCCAAATGGCAGTATTTTCATGAACTTTCGCAGATGAAAGATTTTTCGTTCCACTTCAAAATGTTCAGAATTAATTATCTAGCATTAAAAATCAGCTTTACGAAACTGGAGAACGAAGAATGTGACTATTGTGTCATTCCAGATCAACACTACTTACTGCTGACTTTTGCAATCAAACTATGACAGAAAAACTGAGGCAGAAGAGAGTATGTGATTTTTTTCTTAAATTAAAGAGTGCAACATTGCATTAATGTTAAAGAAAAAAATGGTGATTTTTATATTTATTTTAGACCCTAATTTTACTTCATTGCGATATTTTTATAGAAGGGCCATACATTTCATTAAAGTTCGATTTATTCGGATTCGATGTTTTGTCACTTACTGCCTTTTGCCTTTTTTGGGCAGAATAATACCTACTCATAAGACAAATGCTTATAGAAAATTCCCTACAATTTCATAAAAATATTTGATACCTTGCCTCAAAAGTTAAAATATATAAAAATTTCTCTAGTTTTAAAAAGCAAACAATATCATTTTTCCTGGATAAAGCGTTTTGTTCTGTACAAGAGTTTCTATCTTTAAAAATAAATTATTTCTAGTCATTTTTATTTTTTATTTATTTTTATTGTTTTATATTTATATGCGTATGTGTTTGTATATAAATGTTTTTGCTGTTTATATTCTATACGTGTTTGTGTTTTTGGATATATTTTAATATTTCTTAAATTATCTTGACTTACCATATGTACATAAATATATTTAAATAATGGGAAAATAAATATCTGTGTAATATTTTTTATATCTTTAAACTACCAATAACAAAATTATTGTGAAGCCTTGTTATTGTCAATGAATGAAAACCAACTTCACCATCATATGTGACATATTCCAGCTACCAAGAGATTTGTTACATTGTTCTTCGTTCTCTCCCTTCGCCTACCTTTGTATTTTCGCTTTTTTGCGTGCATTTATTATAGGGCTCTAGGGCCAAATGAATAACACATCGAGTGCATAACGTATCATTTCCGATTAGAAAATATTTAGATGTTGAACAAATCACAACTTACACACTTTTTATTCAATATGTATATAATTACCTACTTTTTGTATATTGGTGCCCAAATCTGGCGAAGCTAATATAATAGCTAGGTAATAATATTTTTCTATGACTATTGAAATTCACCCCAAAATAAATATTTCTCTTATATCTCCAATAATAAATGCTCCTTGTATGATAACTAAACTTACTATTTCGATAATAGAACCTATCCGTGCTACTGTTTATTGACAAATATTGTTTTGATCCGTAAACAATATTTAAATACATATTTAAATACAGAATGTAACTAACCTGTTTCCAAAAAGCATACCTAAATAATCAAATAAGCCTCAGCAGTAACATTATATTTGATTAAAAAAGTTCATTAAACTATAATGTTACTATTACCATTTGTAATGTAAATGTGCCTTCGCGTTCTGGGAACTACTATAAAATAATATATAGTGACCTGCGGGTCATCTTGGGAAAATTTTGATTAATGGTTCTCAAGAGACCTCATATAATAGTATCGGGCCGGGTCTGAGAATTCAACAGAAAGGTGGCGTACTGTGATCAATAAGATCTGTATAATGCATACCCATAGCATCATGAGTTGAAACTTATTATATTAAAATCGAGATAATGGTAAATTTTATGTCTTAAATTGCCTTTTGTTTATTTTACTTCCACTTAGAGTGTCATGAAACGTCGGAATTTTAAGTTTGAGCCAAAAAAAAATTTCTGTCTGTCGTTTTGTATGGCTTTGTATCTGTCTGTAGCTTTTCTTGTGCGCACGATTACTCCGGAACCGTTTAAGATATTGACTAGATCTTGAACTAGATTATATTTTGATCTTATTCCGTTGACGGATTGAGGGTAAATTGGGGTAAATAGGTAAATCAAGCAAGTAAGAGTACATAAAATTGGTATGTAGTATATATAAGAGAAGCTAAGGTCTCAAAAAATTTTTTAATTACGAACAAGTCAAAACAAGTGGCTTTTACTTCAAACGTCGATTACTTATAAAGAGAAGATAGAGATGATAAAAAATCTCGAATTTCACCACCAAAAACGTATTGAGTTAATATCGCATGGCCGGAGTATTAAATAAAATACACGTTGCTATAGGACATTACTTTTTCTGCCGCTCACAGCATCAGAAATAGTTCTTTATGTACCAGGGCTCGTAAATGTATTTTACAGGTCGAGAACACACTGCTAACCGAAGTCCGTAGGGCCGAGGTTTGCAAGTGTTCGAGGCCTGTAAATACACGATACAAGTTGAGGTGCATACGACGTTTCTCGTATACTAGCAATATTACAATTAGGAAAATTCATTCAAAATTATTATATTTCAAGATTTGTGGAACTCATTTATTAGTTGGCTTAGACTCTAATTTGAGTGTGTTTGCTTTCTGCTATGGTTACTGTCAATAAGTTGTCAAATTGATAATTTCATAATAATTTCCGCCATTCAAGATATTTACAATAAAAATATGATCAAAGTATCGATATTCTGGTGGCAGCCAAAAATGCGTGTGCTTCGTTGGTACCAGAATTTCATTTTTATTTAACTTCCTTATCACTTTACTTTTTTGCCTTATAATCCACTGCATTTAGGATGTAGTGTCACACCCAGAGAATGCGTGCAGAAACAATATGTGATCTCTAATATCTTTATGGTAAAGCTTCGTGAAGAATAAATTTTTCGTTGGACATTCCCTCTGCTTGGTTTGAGGAGAAAAATTTCTTTATTAATGAGCAGTTAAAATTATAAGAAGATCCACATCTTCTCCAACCACAACCGTAGTATTATTACATGATTCCTCAAGCGCTGTTTCGACTATCAAAATGTCAGCATCATCTTCAGCATGTCTAACAATATAATTATTTGCCTCAAACTTTTTTGTCAACATCGAAATCAATCTGGTTTTATTTTTATTATTGGAAAGGCTTACTCTTGGCTTACAGTTGCAACCATCTGCTTATCAAAGTAAATGTCAACAGATGAAGCTTTTGAGGACCGGCGAAGCTGCTCCATAGCCTTCACACTGTTGCTAATATTTTCATAACCATCAAAAACAATAATGGAGTTCGAGCCAAAATGATTTTCCACATAATTAACATATGCTTGGCAAATAGCACCGTAGGTTTCATGTTGATGCCATATAACTCGGTGCAAAGGAAATCCCCCATTAACGATATAAGTGGCATTATGGAGATCTGGTTCAGATTCAGATGGCTGGAAATTGTCATAGAAAGCTCACCTGACTTTAACATTGCTATTGACAGTTAATAGTGGAAGCACTCTATCTGCACGTAAGAATTTAATATCACAGAAATTGTTGCCCTATAATTCCCTTAATACCTAATAATTCCTTCCTAAATACCTTCAATTCCTTCCTAATTTCTTCTTAATTCCTCCGATGAGTACACTATTTCCCCTCAGCGGTTGCCCCCTCGGAAATATTTTATCTGAACGTTTAACCGAGAAAAAGTCGTTGGTGGAAAGCTGCGCTATCCATTGAATTTTTTAAATTTTCCATCTCTTGCACGTATAAGTGTGCAAATTTTGCGTAAAGAAAATGTTCAGCCGCGTGAAAATATGGAAGCATTTGAAAACTATTGCGTATACGAAAAAAGACCCTTTATCTTTTTTATAGAGAATCTCCATAGCTCTCTTTTTGGCCTGATGTATTTTTGTCGTAGAGCCAATGAAAACCGAGATATCTCGAAAAATTCGTGTCCGAGCACGATTTTAGCCCTTTACAGTGTTGCCAAATTTTATCCTTACACTCTCACTTCGGGGACTTTTGAGACCTTATTAAGGACACCAGAACTTACCTGGAAAACCAACATTTACTTTTGTATGAATTGGTCTGAAGCTGCGGCTCATTTTTCACTAAATGCAGTGGATTATAGGGCAGAAAGTAAGTTTTGTGCTTTTGTCAATTGAAAGAGCGCCGTTCATTTTTACCGCAGCAGTACTTTGACAGCGGCACATGAGATCAAATATCGGCGCTTTGTCTGCCTATTTTATGATTTTCCAACTATAGAAAAACTATACGAAAGCTGAGTACCATGAGCATACATGCATGGTTTTGAATGTATCGGATTTCTAACAAGATATCAGCAATAGATGTACTAAAAAGAAATGGACCAAAGATAGATCCTTGCAGAGCACCGGACCCAACTGATCTATTTTGTGATGTAAGTATCGATGTTGTCTGTATTAATACCAGTAAACTTTTTTGTCTGTCATTAAGACAATTTTGAAACCGAAAGTAAGTACTTCCAGAGGAGTCCTACTTAATTTTGTAACAAGACAATTCATCTGTATTCAAAAGCTTTAATCATATCAAGTAAAGTCAAATAAGTGACTTTCGCGTTGTCCGTGGCTTTAAAACTTCGTCACCAGTCACCTGGTTAATTCGATTTTCGTCTGTTAAAAATACGTTTCGTTTCCTTAGTTGTCATTTTTACATCGCTTACAATTAATACTTATATTACGAACTTCAGTGTGTCTCTATAGATAATTTAAACTCAGAACTCTTCCGGTTAAACATGGGGTTCCTCAAGACTCTGTTTTGGGGCTCCTACTCTTTATGTTATACGTCAGTGATTTTCTTCACTTCAAGTGATGATAGTTTTCGTTCTATCAAACAAGCTGGTGCTTGGTTTTCTTCGAATAATCTTAAATTAAACGTAGAAAAAACCAAATAAACCATTTTCTCAATAAATAATTCACTAATCAAGGGTAACAGCGTTAAAATTCTTGGCGTTATTTTAGATGACACTCTTAACTGGTCTAATCATGTGAAGCAACTGTCACACAAATTATCAAGTTCGATATTCATGCTACGTAAGCTAAAAAATCAACTCTGTTCTAAAACCTTAGGAACATGCTATTTTTTATTATTTCATGCTCATATTAATTATGCTATCCTCCTTTGGGTGGATTATCCCGGGCAGCTGTAATCTTTCGTCTGCAGAAGAAATTAGTCAGGTTAGTTGTTAAAGCTGGTTGGAGGGATCACTGTCTACCAATATTTAAGAGTTTTGGTATAATGCCGGATCCTTCTCTTCACATTTATGTTACTTTACTTGAAATTGACAAGAACGAAAAATCTTTTCGTACTAACTCAGATTTTCATTCGTGTGGCACTAGGTCTACCAATCAACATAATTTTAATAGTTGCATGAACTTAATAAAAAAACAAATTTTAAAATATTATTTCTATTCACTTGATGAATTTGTGTATACACAAATTTGTTAATATCTTTTAGTTTAACCTCTGCTTTTTTGGTATGCTCTGGCCATTTCGTGGGAGCTTACCTCTTCCTTCTTTTTTTTTGTATTTTTTATATTGTGTGAAGTATTTGTATATGTAGTAATGTATATACATTTTTTTTATATTTTTGTATTTTCTATTTTTGACTTTCCAAAAACCTGTTTGTAACTTGGTCAAATAAACTATCTATTAGTACACCAGCTACTTATCTACCAATTTTAAAGCAATTCCCATACAAATTTAAATTGGTCTTATTTTTAAGAGTCTTGCCCACCGTGCACTAGACGGGATTTGACTGAAAAACTGCAATAGAACCACTAAACGCTTTATAGTAGAGTGCTCAGCGCTCAAATACACGCATAAAAATAAGTTCTGTGTGGGTTTCGTTGTCACAAGCTGAATTTTATATAAAATGAATGATTGTATACTGAAGTTTCAAAATCCCAAAGCCGTTAAAAAACGTAATGTTCAAAAGGGCATTATAATTAAAAAACGAGTTAAGCATATGGTGGTAAAGAAGACAAAACTTGGGATTTTTTGGTATATTCTTAATAAAAGGTTTTGTAGAGGAAATATTTTTTAATAATTTTCAAATATTATCTTATACATTGGACCTTACGGGAGAACTAAACTTAAAACCGCAATAGCTCGGTTTGAAGTGCCTCAGAATTTAATTCAATTTAGACAATTTTTGGGTCCCCATCGTATTATCTCCGAAATGAAAGCTCAAATCAAAATTTTGTACTCTTAAGAAAAATTTGCTTTTTCATTTAGGAACGTAATGGCGTACGATTCATAATTTTACGACTAATAATAAAGAAGATATACAACTAAATGCAATGCGATGCATATTTCCTAAGATCCGTCTGAAGCCATCTAGTAGGCATTATACTCTTCGCAACTCAAACAACGCATGTTGCATTTCACTTTTCCTCATAGCTTCGTTGCGCTTCCACTTTATAAGGCGCAATACTATACAGGATGTGATCTCTACGGCGGTATAAAAATACATAAGAAATAATAATATATACGTAATGATAGTTTCAATTTCAATTTTTTTTCCAAATTTCTTCTGTAAAGCATCTGTAAAAGTATTTGATTTGATTCCTTCTAATGCAATATATTTGTCATATAAAGATGTCATAGCAAAAGCCTTTCCTTTTGAAATACCTTTATCTATCATATTTATAATATTTTTTAAAGCTTCGTCTTCTTTAACGTCAATTCTCAGTGTTAGTACCTGAGATTTTTTTAAATTTTCTTAGCCCTCTAATTAAGCACCTTGTGTGATATTTCATTTCCAGTGCAATTAAATAATTCGCTCCTATCCTTTTCAATACTTCTGAATTTATAGTAGCCATATTTTTATTTTCTTATTAATATTAATCGACATAACTTGTGATAAACGTTTTTCAGAATACCACTTTTGACAAATTACGCATTTATTTACGAGATATTTTTTCATAGAGCCCTACCTATTGGATAAGGCGGTTCGATTCGTTTCCTTATATTGTGCTTGCCTGTTTAATTTATTTCGTAAAACTTCTATATTCTTTTTGCTTGAGTAACTTAAATAACACGACTTATGCCAAAATAAATTTTCCCAGTCTCCATTTTTAATATCAAAAATTACTTTATGGATATCTGAGTCGCATGTTTTGGTTATGGCTTCCCTAAGTTCTGTAGATCTTATGAAGGTATGGCCTGATTTTTCAGTAACATTTAAAGACGCACCTTCATTTATGCAAATTATACAAATTTGTCGACTTTTCGTTTTAAATGTTGCTAAAGATTCAAGTTCACTTCCTGGTACCATCCGTACTTTCCATGTTTAGGGTGGATTTCTGCAAACTCTACTTAAATTTAGTTAATCAAACATAAAAAGAAATGAGGTACTCACAAAAGTCACAAACCGCAATCTGTTAACTAGGTACAAGTACAGTTTCAAAGTTTTTTCACAATAAAATTAAAATTAAATGTTAAATGGTGTAAATCGAACACAAACGCTACTACCACACACAAAAACAATATTTGCGTTTCACTCTTAAACACTTTACAAAACTGTAAATGAATCCCTATCAGCATTTATTTTTTAAATTAATATATATAAATAAAATTAATACATACGACATTCCCTTTATAAAATGCAATGGAGATATGAGGAAAAGTGAAATGCAAGACGGCGCTGTTGGAGTGGGGTCTCCTACTAGACGACTTCAGACGGATCATAGGAAATTTGCGTCACATTGCATTTAGTTGTATATCTTACTTATTATTAGTCGTAAAATTACGACATTACGTTCGGAAAGGATAAAGCAAATTTTTTTTAAGAGTGCAAAATTTTGATTTGAGCTTTCATTTCGAAGACAATACGATGGAGACGCAAAAATTAACTAAACTGAATTAAATTTTGAGGCAGTTCAAACAGAGATATTGCGGTTTTAAGTTTCGTTCTCTCGTAAGGTCCAATGTATAATATAATATTTGAAAATTATTTAAACATATTTCCGGTACAAAACTTTTTATGAAGAATATTTTAAAAAATCGCAATTTATCTCTTCTTTGCCGCCATATGCTTAACTCGTTTTTTGATTACAATGCCTTTTTGAGCATGACATTTTTTGACGGCTTCGAGATTTTGAAACATCAATATATCATCATTAATTTTATATAAAATTCAGCTTGTGACAACGAAACCCCCACGGAAGTCACAATAAGCGTATTAATGAACTCTACTATTAGTTAACCCAGAATAATGAGTGAACAGACAAAAAAATAAACGTGCGGATCGAATTGAAAACCAACTCCTTTTTAAAATATTTTGAGGTCGGTCTACAAATCAATTCGAAAATATACGTTTGAAGTAAAAAGTGCTTACGTCACCTTTCAATCATTTTGGATGAGGTAGCGTCAAGTAAATGCTAGCGTATGCAGTCCATAAGGCCCACCTGCAACGTCTCCTTGTTATAAATATCGTGTATAACATGTATGCACATAATGGTTTAGTTTCCAAGAAAAGCTTACAGTAAATAGTACGTACAAAAAGCAAATTAAATTAATTTTATCTGAAACCAATATTCTTTTCTGTCATCTATTTTACAAACAAATTCCTTGGAAACGTTCGCATTGCAATTGCACCTCCATTGAAATCGAATTATTCAATGCATTACTGCACATTGTCTTTTATTGGTGTAATTGTGATTGTAGTCTCTAACGTTATATTACCTCCATTTAAAATTCAAATTCAAGAACGAATCGTAATTTTAGATCTCTCTATACCTAAAGGTATTCTCTTTGTTTGCTTTGTTTGAAAGATATTTGAAATTCATTTCTTTCAACTTCACTAAAAGTTAGTTCGTTTAATATTTTTCCTGATTTTAGCTGACGACCGTTTTATTTTAATTTTAATATATCCGCATTAAAGACATCAAAATGATGTCGTATAATCTAAAGCCAACGCGACGTTGTGACTGCTTAGAGATTTTAAAACTTTATAACTTTATATAATAAACCGAAAGCCTTCACTCACTTTCTCACTTTCTCAGTTACTCACATGCACATTATTGTTTTCCATACTTTTAGTATACATAAAGAGTCAAGGTTTGTCACTTTGTTGCTTATGGGACAGTAATAATATAACGTCGAGTAAATTTTCAAAAATCACCACACAAGAAAAACGGTTTAAATTGTTATAAACATAAACACATAAACACTATCAATATCATGACAGTTTCTCCTCCTATTTCCAGTGGGTATATGTGATACAAAACTAACGTCGAGTTAATTTCCAGAAATCACTTCCAAAATGTTGAGAAATCATTCTCAACATCATTCGGTTACTTCCAATTATAGTATACACGGTGTCTCAGCCGATATGGACCCTCTTGTAACTTTTGAATGGGCAAATGGATTTGTTTAAAATTTGGTATTACTACACCAAATTTCAAATTATATGGTATAAGGAACCAAAATGGTCGATTTCCGGTTTCGATGCAATTGACTTGAAAATCAAATTTTTAAATGTAGTCCAGTCAATGAATATATTGTAGAATGCATGGAATATGTGAGACTTTTTGACTTCAGAACTTTGTTAGGAGTAGTTAGTATGTAAACATGCTAAAAGTCCCCGCCCCTGGGAGGTGAGCTTACAGGGGGAGGGAGGGGGAAAGGTACAATTTTTGGATTTTTCGATTATATCTCGGAAACGGTGGACTCTACAAAAATATGTTCTAGAATAAAAATGAAAGCTAATTAAATTTCCCATAAAATTGTTTCCATACATATTTGTCGAATTTCAAACGGTTTTCGAGATATAAGTTATTGAAAAATAATTTTCGAAAAAAAAATATTTTTTAAGTGTACATCAAATTGAAGGAAATTTAATGCTCTACAACTTCGCTTCTGACAATTTTTCTGAGAAAGGATCGTGGGAGGCGATAGAAGCAAATGTTTGAAAAAAAGAGTTAGGTAAAAATGATTTTTTCGAAAAATATCGATTTTCAATAACGTATATCTCGAAAACCGTTGGAAATTCAACAAATATGTATGGAAACAATTTTATAGGAAATTTAATTAGCTTTCATTTTTATTTAAAACATATTTTTCCTAGAGTCCACCGTTTCCGAGATATAATCGAAAAACCCAAAAATGGGACATTTCCCCCCTCCTCCCACCGTAAGCTCACCTCCCAGGGGCGGGGACTTTTAGTATGTTTACCTGTTGACTACTTCTAACGAAGTCCTGGAGTTAAAAAGTCTCGCATATTCCATGTATTCCATGTATTCCATGTATTCTCTTTTGAGCACTCATTGACTATTAATGGGACAATCTGTGTATTTTTGCATATTTGCATCCTGCTGGCCAAAATATATATTATCTGAGTCTCAAATATTATTTTGATTTTCAAAAAATATATCCGATAAATCGATTATCAAAACATTTTTTTTAAATTATAAATTTAGTACAAAGAGAAAGTAGACATTAACGTATATAATTTTTTTCATAATTTAAATACCAGGTAGAGGTTTTTAACAATTTTGGCAAAATCGTCGCTTTCTATGATTGAAACTAAAAATTTAAAAAGTTATATTTGTTGAAAATTTTCATGTCAATTGCATAGAAACCGGAAGTCGGACATTTTGGTCCTTTACATCATATAATTGGAAATTTCATCCCATCATCACCAAATTTGAAAAAATTCCATTCTCCTATGCAAAAGTTACAAGAATGTCCGTATCGCCTCCCGATATGTAAAAGACCACGATATGGCTCAATTCACGCTAACAATAACGGTGGGTAAATATTTATAAATTGCCCCAATACAGAGAAATAGATTTTAAATTATTCTCGATATCTCTCTGCCTTCCTATCTTCCCATCCCCCCCCCCTTCCCATCTCTCTCTCTCTTTCTCTCTCCCTCTCTTCTTGTGGAACCATTAGAAGGTATCGGCATCAAAAATGTGCTGTCACTATTTATTATTACTATTTCAATCACTGTAGAACAACTGAACACGGAGTTCCACAAGGAACTGTACTAGGTCCAGTACCATCAACAATATCTGAATGTGTTATTTTCAATACGAGACAAGGATATCGTCACCCATATGACAATAGGGCAATATTTTACTCACGTATGTCTTGGGAATCTTCAAAATAAGAAGTAGAAACAGACATAAAAAACACAGCCCAACAAAAAAAAAGTTCAAAGCAGCGAACTAGACCCATGTATTTCTATGTATTTTCGGTCGCTGAATCCGAATCCGGAGTAAAAAAAAATCGAACACCCCCAAAATCATTAGCTAGCTAGAGCCAAAAAACACCCCTAAAATGGGGTAACAAGAATATTAAGCAACGAGAATAGTTGTTACATCTTAATCAATCGAATTATGCAAATTAAGGTTAAACAGCAGCGTACATACAATAGATAAGAAACACACCCCCAGGGAGGGGCGAAAACTAGCCCCCATATATAAAAAAATTGATCCAATTCAGCAATGACTGCTGAAAAAGCTCAAAATGTCTAAGTTTTGTTAAAGTGATAAGAAACTGCATCAGGTCTGACGTAATCTTCATAAACTGCCCCTATAGAGTTGAGAACAACCACCAAGTTTAAAGGACACGAGAAAAACAAGAAAAAACGTAAAATGCAACAGGATTTCTATTTTCATGGATGCTATGATTGGCTGAAATTGCGTAGTACTCTAAACTAGAACTAGAAACTTACGTACCATCAACATTCTACAGTGTCAACCCTCAGAGGGTGTGAAAACTACCACCTATGTAAGGTTTGACTATAAAAAGTTACAGTGACTTCTATAAAAATTTGAAACACTTGCATTGTGTGAAAGAGAGAAGAAACTAGACTATGTTCGACGCTGTGCTTGAAAACCACCCCCACGGGGTTGAGAGACGCCACCCCTATAAAAAAAACTATGGAAATGAAACGAATAAGCAACAGTATAGCTTTTTCGTTACATCTTGAATTACGGTAGTGTAGATCCTTTCTGGCGGTGTTACTTGATAACACTTATAGGACATGAGTTTCAAACTCTAAGTGTGCAACACTATTTTTTCCAATCATAGCATCCATAAAAATGTAAATCCCGTTAGTTTCTCTCTGTTTTTCCAGCATCCTACAGATATAGGGGTAGTATCTCGCAACCCCGTGGATTTCTATTTTTCAAGCACATCGTCGAACATAGTCTAGTAGCTTTTCTCTTCCACACAACGCAGGTGTTTCGAATTTTTATAGAAGTCACTGTAACTTTTTATAGTTAAATCTTACATAGGGGATAGTTTTCACACCTTCTGACGGTTGACAGTGTAGGATGTTGATGGTACGTAAGTTTCTGGTTCTATTTTAGAGTACCACGCAATTTCAGCCAATCATAGCATCCATGAAAATTGAAATCCTGTTGAATTTTACATTTTTTCTTGTTTTTCTCGTGTCCTGGTTGTTCTCAACCCTATAGGGGCAGTTTATGAAGATTACGTCGGACCTGATGTAGTTTCTTAACACTTTAACAAAACTTAGACATTTCGAGCTTTTTCAGCAGTCATTGCTGTTTTGGATCGATTTTTCTATATATGGGGGCTAGTTTTCGCCCCTCCCTGGGGGTGTGTTTCACATCTATTGTATGTACGCTGCTGTTTAACCTTAATTTGTATAATTCGATTGATTAAGAAGTAACAACTATTCTCGTAGCTTAATCTTCTTTTTATTCTATTTCAGGGGTGTTTTTTGGCTCTAGCTAATGATTTTGGAGGCGATTTTTTTTGACCCCGGATTCGGATTCAGCGACCGAGAATACATGGGGATACATGGGTCTGGTTCGCTGCTTTGAACTTTTTTTTGTGGGGCTGTGAAATCTATAATTATTAATTGAGTTTGACACTCATTTTACACAAATTGGACGAACTCTAGCCTCAAGAATAATCAGATAAATGTAGAGAAACCTACGCAAACTCCGGCATATCAACAAATTATGCTCATTTTTCCAACTGACGATAACGATATCATAAGGGGGATAAATTCATGGGGTTTCAAGAAAGATATTAAAAACAATACAATAGATATTACTCGTCCACTTGAATTCATAATCGACAAATTCTTTGGAATTGGAGGATGTTCATCACATTTTAAAGTGTTCGTGGTCAAACAGTCATTCTAAAAAGGTGATTCGACGGATATACGGAATTATAGACCAATTTTTTTAATATTCAGTTTATCAAACATGTTTGAAAAAACGAGACTAACGAGGTACCTCAGTAAGAACTCACTGTCGTCAAGGCAGCAGTTTGGTATCAGGGAAGGGCAAATATCGTGTTAAGTCAAAGAATTTATAAATGCCTAGATAAAATAACAAAATAATTCTGTATTTCTGTAGATATCTAAAAAGTATTCGGTACAGTGGACCAATCTGAAACAAAAAGTATAAAATGATATGAAGCGGATCCTCAATTGGTACTCTGAAAACTTACTTACCATAAATAGAGACAAAACAGTATGTATAAACTTTTCATCATATTGTAATACTTTACCAAATTTCATAATCTAAAATTAAAAATAAATAATGAGAATTTATTATGAAACCTAGAGAAAAAGTTACTTACCTAGGAGTGATTATTGATAGGCATTTAGGGATATGCACATTGAATTGTTAAAAAAAAATGCAAAATAAAGCAAATTAGAGTGAATAAAAATAGTATACCATGCTTTAGAGAAGGCAACCTTATAGGATTATCACTTGGGGTTTTGCTGATAAAAGATACTTAAAAGAACTCTATGTAATGCAAAGAAAATTACTGAAATATACATCTAATAAAAACAGCAAATATTCTACAAATGCTTTATGCAAAGAGTTAAACGTTTTAGGTATCCGCCAACTGTTCTATCTCAATATTGCTATAAAAACACATTTCGAGAGAAATAATCTAACACCATTAGACCATAATTAATTACAGTACACGTTGTAAAGAAAAATATTTAGTCGTTCCATTAAAATCTATAACGAAAGAATAACGCAGCTCTTAGTACCTAGCCCCAAAGCTTCACAACTTTTTACCAGAAGATATGAAAAAATTCCAGAATCTAAGAAAATTCAAGTACCTGCTTAACTGACATCTGCTTACTGAAAACAGAGGCAAGATTTACGAAATAAATTGTTGGTAGAAAGTTAGTGACTAAATATATACATGTATATGTACAGTACCTAGAGGTAAAAAATATGCAAAACTTCGGAATAATGTCATATTGAACGGATTTCGTTCATGTTTGGCAGTATAATAGTAAATGCTTCACAGAAAAATTTCTATATTGTGCGGGGGCTTGCTAATATATTGGGGGTGGATGCCACCTCCTCTCAGGTGGTGGTACTTAAAAAAAAATATATTTATTGCAGCTGAAGTAGAATCAAATTTTAAGAAGAAAAGATTCTATGCAAAAAAGGTATTTCCAAACGCCTTTCGTTAAGTATCTCGAAAAGTATTACTTTATCAAAAAAATGTTATAGACCAATTACAGAAAGTACAAACTGAGAATTAATTATATTTCTTGTTGGAATGTTGGAATGTAGGAATAATAATTTCGGAGATATTTAAGTTTACATTTGGCATCCAAGTATTCATAAGATAATTATTTAGAGTGAGAGTTAAATATCTCAGAAACTGTGACACCTACGTCAAGGATGCTAATAGGTAGAATAATAGGTTATTAATTAAGCTTTCAACTGTTTTTTTATTTGTTTCTGTAGCATAAAAAACAAAGAAGTTATGACCGAAGCAATGTGCGTCTACACATTTTTTATTAACAACGTCGCCATTTTGTTACTGTAATTAGCCAGTAATTAAAAAAAAAGGAATTTCAAACACTGTTTCTCATTAATATATAGCATGACGTAGATGCTCAAATTTTTTGGTTTGTATACAGCACTTGCTTTAGAAAAAAAAATACAGTTTAAACTATAAAGGTATTTTCGATAAAACGTAATTTTTTTTCCTCATCCAAATATCTCAATAAATATTAGTTTTATTGAAAAAAGGGTAGAGACCAAAAATAAAGCTTATAAACTGATAATGAATTTCGCTTGTTTATTTATTTACATAGATTTAATAGTTTCGGAGATATGAAAGTTTACAAATCGCGTCCGAACGTTTATAAGACGAAAAATGCAGTTTAAATGTTAAATATCTCAGAAATTGTGACACCTACGTCACGCATGCTAAGAAATGAAATTAAAGACAATTAATTGCGCTTTCAAATTATTTTTACTCGTTTCTGTAGCATAAATAATAAAGAAGTTATGATGGAAAAATATGCGTATTCATATTTTTTTTGTATAAAAAGGTCGCCATTTTGTTACTTTAATTAGCCAGTAATTTAAAAACATGATCTAAAATACAGTTTTTCGTTAAGATGTAGCATTACCTAGATGCTCAAATTTTTTTGCTCATTTAAAGCACTTGCTTTAGAAAAAAATGCATTTTAAACCTTAAAGGTAATTTCGAAACACTTGAATACCAAATATAAACTTAAATATCTCCGAAAGTATTAATCCTACATCAATAAACAAAAAATATAATTAATTCCCAGTTTGTACTTTCTGTAATTGGTCTTTAACATTTTTTCGATAAAGTAATACTTTTCGAGATACTTGACGAAAGCCGTTTGGAAATACCTTTTTTTTTAAGCTAAAATCGCAATTTTGAATTCGTTATAACTTAAAAACTATCAATTTATGTGAAAAATTGCATAGAACTTTTTCTTCTTAAAATTTGATTCTACTTCAGCTCCAATAAATGTATATTTTTTTAAGTACCACCCACTGAGAGGGGGTGGCATCCACCCCCTATAAATTAGCAAGCCCCCGCACAATATAGAAACTTTTCTGTGAAGTATTTACTACTATACTGCCAAAAATGAACGAAATCCGTTCAATATGACATTATTCCGAAGTTAAAACCTCTAGTTACTGTGCTATATAGTTGATGAATTTGAATAACTTATCTAATTTACATGAACTACAAAAATAATCTACCTGAATTGAAGACATAAGTGGATAAAGGTGTCATGTCGCATTTTAAAATAAAATTAAGTCATGCAATTTTTTAACACTGATATAGATCTAACCCCCAATAAACGGTGAATTCTAGATTTGTAATATTTTAAAGACATTTTTTGATGACAAAGGCGCCATGTCATACATACAACCAGTATTTTTAGTGGGTGTACACAGTTATGTACAGAAAAATCTAATTTCACAAGAGCTTGGGGTTTTTCTTCAATATTAGGGTAAACAAAAGAAAATAACCCAAAATTATCTATTTTATGAGGTATTCTCGGAGGTATTACTCATTTGAATCGAAAACAAAATAAATAATTTCCAACTCAAAACACGTTTTGTTTAATTTACTCAAAACTTTAAAAGTGTGACATAACACCTTTATCAACTTATGTCTTCAATTATACCTATACATTTATACAGGGTGTAACGCAACTTACCCGAAAAATGTTAACCATTAAAGTTACAAATTGATGAAAATGGTAATTTATTGAACTCTACTTAATTGAAGGACTGTTGCATTAAAAAAAAAATTAAAAAAAATAAAAAAATAATAAAAAAAATTAAATTAAAAATCTTAATTTTAAATAGTAGGTTATTTAACATTTCCATTCATTTGTAACTTAAACAATGTGTATCTTTTTCTGTGTTGGACTTTTATTAATTTTTTTTTTAAAGTAGACTTCTTATTAAAAGGTGCATGTATGGTTAAAATTTTTCGGGTAAGTTGCATTACACCCTGTTTAATTATACCTATTTTAAGTGTAAAATTATATATGTATTTATATATTACATTACATTTTTAAGATATGTTACATTTAAGTTATAAGATAAGTGAATATTATATTCTTTTATATATTACTAGCTGTTGCCCGCGACTTCGTCCGCATGGAACTTTGTTCGGGTGGAACTTCATCTGCGTGGAATTAAGAACATTGAGATACTAACCCACTGCATATTCATTGCATTTAAGGAAGCCGTCTTCCTATCGAAAAAAATAATTATTTTAATCGACAATAGAGCACATGGGTGGTGGGTATGTGTCAAATTCCGTGCTTAAAAACATCTCTCTCCCTGTTCACCCGTTCGGGTGAAAACCGTCGAATACGTGTCTCCTTATTTCCTCAGAAGATCCCATCACTGCAATATCACGTTTCTGACTTACGCGATTTCAGAGATACGGATACCTCAGCTCATTTGGAGTAATTGTCGCCCTCACTGTTATGGGACATAATTAAAAATTCGTTCCAATTGTCTAACACAAAGCTGACTATTTGTTTACGAACCTCCAACGCTCTTTCTTGTGAACATTGTACATTAATAATGGAAGGGAACGGAATAAACAGGCTCCTTCACCTACAATTGGGACAACAGTATGTTGTACAACTTCTCCATTAATAGTCCCAGTACAGCGTCCTTTTTTGAAAATTATTACAAAAGTGGTAAGAATGGTCTTAGCGGCTTAATTTTAACGAGTCTACCAAGCTGTAAAATTTTCAGTACGGGATGGGCGCTCTTCCGCACGCGCAGCATCTAAATCTGTCGTTCTAGCGCGGTTACGATTTTTTTATTACAAAACTCAATTTTTTTATTTTCATTGAAAGATTATGCGTCAAATTAAAAGAAAATTTTTTTGTCCGAAAAAAAAAAGAGGGACTGATTGTTGAGTCCGACACATGGAACATATCACTTTAGCGCGGTATCGTTTTGTTATTGCGCACACCTAATTTTCAATTGCAATTGCTCATAATTGCCTAAAAAAGATAGTCCATAACTTGTCCGACAAATTTTCAGCCT
The DNA here is from genome assembly GCA_936432065.2 of Rutpela maculata. Classification (NCBI taxonomy): domain Eukaryota; kingdom Metazoa; phylum Arthropoda; class Insecta; order Coleoptera; family Cerambycidae; genus Rutpela; species Rutpela maculata. The sequence goes on along the minus strand of OW386285.2, from coordinate 34,085,678 downwards.
CGTTTTTTTAGTCCGACAACCTGAATATGTCAGTTATATCAGGTTACGTTTTGCGATTACAAAAGTTATAATTTTAATTTTTTTCACTTTCAAATAAAATATGTATATTAAAAAAATAGGTGTCCGACAAAAAAAATGACGCAAACTTATAAAAACTAATTAAAAAAATTATTATTTTGTTTTTAATTTTTGAAAGTAGGGCCAAAGCGCGCGCACTAAACTATACTAAAGAGTGTGCGCGGGAAGAGCAGCTGATGAATTCATCGCTTCATGGTCCGCCAGGCTCCATTTTTATATATACGCCTTGCTTTGCCGGCTTCGTTCTTGAACTCTCACCCATGTATGAGATAAACAATCATTATACAGAGCGTTGTTTTACATATGAGAATAGGTACCACAAGTCATAACAGACGTTTCGTGTATACTTTTCTTCGGTCTCCCTTTGCTGCATGACACGCCTAATAGCATAACTTCTTTTATCGTGGTTACCTGTTAAGTTTACAGAGACATAGCATTATGCACGATAGCTATTTGAACTTATATTTTTAAGAGTTTTCCTTTACTGCTTGGTACGTCTAACAGTGTCCCGTATTTTATCGTGGTTGCTTATTGCTCACTAAAATTTAATATTTTTATGTTGTTATAACTGACTAATATTTATTTGAAAACATATAGAGTACTAGTTAAGTGAGTTTAGTCAACTCTATGAGATAAACAAATCATTATACAGAGCGTTGTTTTACATATGAGAATAGGTACCGCAAATCATAATGGATGTTACGTGTATACGTATGCACTTTTGCTGCATGATACGCCTAACAGCATTACATCTTTTGTCGTGGTTACCTGTTAAGTTTACAGAGATATATCGTTATGCACGATGGCTACTTGAACTTATATTTTTAAAAGTTTCCCTTTACTGTTTGGTACGTCTAATAGTATCCCATATTTTATCGTGATTGCTTGTTAAGCGTTGTTAAGCACTAAAACTTAATATTTTTATGTTGTTATAACTGTCTACTATTTATTTGAAAATATATAGAGTATTAGTTAAGTCAGTTTGGCGAGCTGATTATGCAATATGAACGATCGACATATAATTACTCTATAATTAGTAATTAGACTATATAATTAGTATTTATTTATTTATTAAGTTGCATAATTATCTTCTCTAAAGGTATGAATTTAATAAAATATAAAAATTGTTAAGAACAAAATTTGGCCTGATTAATTTTCATAATTTTTTTCACAAAGAAAACTAAAATTTACTTGAAGTGAAAGCCAGAGCTTTTTTAATATTTATCCATTCATTAATTAGTATTTATTTATTTATTAAGTTGCATAATTATCTTCTCTAAATGTATCTATGAATTTAATAAAAAATAAAAGTTGTTACGAACAAAATCAGGTCTGATCATTTTTCATAATTTTTTTCACAAAAAAAAACTAATTTTATTTATTAGTTTATTTATTAGTACTTATTTATTTACAATACATTGCACAATTATCCTCTTTCAGAGTATAAATTAAATAAAATCATAATCCAACATATCAACATTAATTTACATAATATTTGCAGCTAATTATACACGAAAATAAATATTCGATTAAGGATGCACCGTATTAACCTTTTTTTTTTTTTTTGTCGGACTGGTAATATGATCCACTACTTTTGTCGGACAGTGTTAGCTATATTTAGTTCAAAAACGTACAAATCTATTACGTGTGATTTTTGTCTGAAATTTTGCAATCACAAAACATAACCTGCCATAACTGACATATTCAGGTTGTCGGACTGAAAAAACGAGGCTGAAAAACAAATTATGGACTATCTTTTTTAGGCAATTATGAGCAATTGCAATTGAAAATTAGGTGTTGTGCAATAACAAAACGGTACCGCGCTAGAGTGATATGTTGCAGGTGTCGGACTCGACAATCACGCCCTCTTTTTTCTTCCGGACAAAAAAATTTTCTTTTGATTTGACGCATAATCTTTCAATTAAAATAAAAAATTTGAGTTTTGTAAAAAAAAATCGTAACCGCGCTAGAACGACAGGTTTAGGTGCTGCGCGTGCGGAAAAGCGCCCATCCCGTACTCTGAATCCCGTATTTTACAGTGTGGCAGACTCGTTAAAATGAAGCGACTAAGACCATTTTTGCCACTTTTGTAATAATTTTCGCTGTACTGGGGACTATAACACTTAGATTTTATTTAGCCATTTCGTTAAAAAAAGTAAAAATTCACAGATTTCCCAATCCTTGCAACGATTGGAGACATTAAAAATGATAACACCATATATGAAACATAATAATAATATTTTATCTTCTGACGTGTCTAAATGACTTAATTATATCATTATATCATTTTCAGTGTCAAAATAATATAATTTATCGGACTGACGGCCGTTTGCACCGCATGTGTTTAAACCATCTACCACTCCTGTATTGACCTCTTCAAAAAGCGGAAATCGAAATTTTGTCTTACACGTATCTAACAGATTTCAATAAAAAATATTTCTGCCAAATTTCAGGCATCAAGATCTGACCGTTTCCGAAAAAGTATAAATTTTCAACCCCCTTTTTCACCCTCTTGGGGGTCGAATTTCGAAAAATTCCTTCTTAGTGGATGCTTACGTCATTCGAGGAACCTCTATGCAAAATTTGAAGTTTCTAGACCCAGCGGTTTGAGCTGAGCGTTGATACATCAGTGAGTCAGTCAGGGTATTGTTTTACATATATAGATTTTATATTTAAGTTATTATAAGACAAACTTTTATATTATATTATATATTATTTTATAATCTCACTCTCAAGTTTCCTAACTTATGTTAGTATTGTGTTTATTATTGATGCATTGTTTATTCTTATATTTAAGTTATTGTTTTATAACATTACCATATTATTTATTAATCATTTACACAAAACTTTGTTTTTTTAAATTCATTATTTATTAATAATTCTTGTTGTTATAGAGCACCCTGTATACTTTTTTTTTTTACTAAAAATATGTCCTCAGTAATAGTGTCAAGTATATACATTCCAACTATTCACTATTCTACAGCCTACATGTATTGGAAGGAAAAATAGCAAATTCTTAGTAACTTCGTCATGTTAAATAACAATATAAAAAGCAATAAAGTGTAACGCAAGTATAGGGGTCTACAGACGATCCAGCTGCTGGGATCCGACACTGTCGGTACGCTTTGAAGATAATTGGAATTCACTTTTACGAATGAGTTCAAAGCATGCCGACAAGGTTGGCTCCCTGCCGCTGGATCGTGTGTAGACAGGGGCGGACTAACCGGGTGCGGGGCCCTGGGCTATTAATGCTTCGGGGCCCCTCCCACCTCATACGATAGCATTCTTTTTGAGATCAGGTCAGATCACGCACCACCAAGACACGTTTCACTTTATTTTGGCTAAATACTGAACAAAACTATAATAATAGCGAGTAGCTGCATTACACTGGGCCTTGGTTGCGACTGGTCAAATCCAGATGCATACAGTGGCGCAAAGACTGTGGATTGCGATACGGAAGCAGACAAGAGCAAAAAATGTTATATTTTTATATTTATTACAGAGGAAACTTTCCATATTTGCAAAAGTCATGTATGCACTTATGCACTTATTGTATGCACTTATTTGGTATCAGAATGAAGCTTGCATCATCACGAATCAGATTTCACCATAAAATAGCCTATCGATATACCCAATGGAAAGTTAGAAGGAAAACTTCCCATTGGATATATTGATAGCCTATTTTATGGTGAAATCTGATTCGTGATGATGCAAGCTTAATTTTGATACCAAATAAGTGCATACAATTATATTATTTACATAACTTTTACAGACTTTTATCAAATATGGAAAGTTTCCTGGACCCATCTCTAATTTAATATTTATAGCGTCAATGAGATCACAGAGCGGTCATAGTCATATCATATTTGATTTTTAAGTCTGTTTTCAGCGTTCGGGGGCCCCTTTACTATCCGGGGCCCTTGGCTTAAGCCCCTAAAGCCCCCCCTTTAGTCCGCCCCTGTGTGTAGACCCCTTATAAACCCTAGTTTATGGGCGGTCCTATCACAAAGGACAGGTAGAATTAGAATTCTACGAAAAATAGACATACTAACTACCCACGGTCAATAAACGGTACGGTTACCTCAATCAGCAGCTTTAGGACGAGAGAGACGAGGGGGGCGGGAAATCGAATGAAAGAGACAGACATATCTGATTTCCGCGCAATAGACAGAGACAAAGATTCCGGTAGGGTCTACAGCCTACGTCACCTGTAGACACTAGGCATCTTTGTCTCTGTCTCTTGCACGGAAATCAGATATGTCTGTATTTTTCATTCGATTTCCCGCCCCCCGCGTCTCTCTCATCCTCAACCGTACCGTTTATTGGCCGTGCTAACTACCTACCTTTTTATTTGTCACTAAAACTAATATTCATTCTTAGGTAGTCGTATCTGTACCTTGTGCATGATAAGCGTTCATTCGAAAGTATATAGTGCTATTTTGAAAATATGCCATGAGATTGTGTAAATACACCTAACAACTTTTGTTATATTTGTGGTGAAGTGACTTTTGCGCATCAAAAACGTAATTTTACTCCCAAAATTAAGAAAGCGTACCAGTTGTATTTTGGTTGTACAATTGGAGATGAAGACAAAAAATGGGCACCTCATATATGTTGCAGCAATTGTGCGAACAATCTTTGCAGTTGGCTAAGTGAAAGAGGACGTCCAATGGCTTTTGCTATGCCCATGATCTGTCGAGAACCTACAGATCATGTTACCGATTGTTATTTTTGCGTGATACCTCCTATTAGAGGTATTAACAAGAAAAAAAGGATGGTAATACAATTTACCATCTGCCATTCGCCCGGTTCTCCATAGTGATGAATTGCCTATTCAAGAATACAGCCTTGATTCTGCTGTATCAAAGAATCAGATGATAATGTAGATGACGACTTAGTCCAGCCATCAACATCACAAGATCCCGATTTCTCTGCCGAAGTGTACGGTGGTGATTCACACAAAATTAATCAACGAGAATTAAGTGATATTATAAGAGACCTTAATCTGTCTAAGGCAAAAGCGGAGCTTTTGGCATCTTGATTAAAACAATGGAATTTACACAAGAAAATGTTAAAGTTTCCATGTATCGAAGTCGTCAAAAAGATCTTATACCTTTTTTCAAAATGGAAAATGACTTGGTTGCCTGCAAGGACATGGACGGTTTAATGAGTGCTTTACACACAAAGCTGTGTTACTCCACAATGGAAATAAATTGCCATAAATTCCAATCGCCCATGCAGTCACATGAAGGAAAATTACAGTAACATGAATGTATTGCTACAAACTATAGAATATAACGAGTATCAGTGGCAGATTTGTGCAGACTTAAAAGTGATAGCTATCTTACTTGATATGCAGCAAGGGTATACCAAATATTGCTGTTCTCTTTGTGAGTGTGACAGTCGAGCGCGATTAGAACATTACAAAAGAAAAATTTGGCCGCCAAGACTGGGTTTTGAACGAGGAGAAAAATATGTTGCTAACATTCCATTAGTTGATTCACAAAAGGTAATACTGCCACCACTCCACATAAAACTGGGGCTTATGAAAAACTTGGTAAAAGCTATGGACAAAGAAGGACGTGCTTTCAGTTATTTAAAACAAAAATTTCCCAGACTTAGTAATGCGAAAATTCAAGAGAGAATTTTTGTGGGTCCTCAAATCAAGAACCTTTTCAAAGATGCTGAATTTGACAACATTGTAGAAGGTAATGAAAAAGCTGCTTGGAATTCCTTTAAAATGGTAGCAACACACTTTCTCGGTAACAAAGGAGCAGAAAACTATAGAGACCTTGTTGGGAATCTTCTTTCTTGCTACCAGAAATTAGGATGCAATATGTCATTAAAAGTCCACTTTCTACATTCACACCTAGATTACTTCCCAGAAAACTGTGGTGCAGTAAGTGATGAGCATGGAGAGAGATTCCACCAGGATATTCAACATATGGAAAAAAGATATCAGGGCAAATGGGCTTCTGTGATGTTGGCGGACTACTGTTGGACAAGTATAAGAGATGCTCCAGAAGTAACTTATGAGACGGGATAAGAAGCGCAAGAAGAATTATTAATTTTCTGATTAAAGGGCTTATATTCTAATTAAATATATAGTATATAACATGTATTTGGAACATATATCAAAATGGTAAATATTTTTTCGCATGATGTAATTAATTGCTTTTTTTATTAAAATGATACCATAATATGTGAGTTAGGTCAGTTATTACAATTTTTAGGGCCAACAATTTTTTTTTATGACTATGTTAGACGTAGCTGGGACCAAAACAATGCAAATAAGTGGTTTTGGTTAACGATACAAAATAAAAGTTAAAATTTGTAGGTGTTTGATTTGCACCATAATGTCTTAATTATTTTTGCATTTACCTCATATATTTATTTTTCATTTAGAAAAAAATGTTACTGATTTTTGTAACTACCAAATAACCTGCTAAATATATCATTTGAAGACCTAAGTGGATAAAGGTGTTATGTCACACTTTTAAAGTTTTGAGTAAATTAAACAAAACGGTTTTGAGTTGGAACTTATTTATTTTGTCTTCGATTCAAATGAATAATACCTTATAAAATAGATAATTTTGGGTTATGTTCATTTGTTTACACTAATATTAAAGAAAAATATCAAGCTATTATGAAACTAGATTTTTCTGTCCAAAACTGTGTACATCCACTAAAAGTACTGGTTGTATGTATGACATGGCGCCTTTATAATTAAAAAGTTTCTATAAAATATTACAAATTTAGAATTCACCGTTTATTGGGCGTTAAATCAATATCAGGGGTGTTCAAAAATTGCATAAAGTAATTTTTTTTTAAAATGCGACATAACACCTTTATCCACTTAGGTCTTCATTTATTTATTTATGTGTTTGTTTGTTTCATTTATATTAAACCACTAATGGACTCAATATGCATAAACGAGAATGTTGTGCGTGTTTTAATCACCTCCTCCTAATCGTATTTTAAAAATGAATTAAATGTCGTAACATTCGACGTCATAATATCTCAAATATGGCTAAACATCGTACTTACCGCTAAATTCATGAAAAGTTTCAAGTACAATTAACGAATTTAAAGATTAATTTCAAAGTTATTGGTAAATAACTGTTAATATTATTTAAATAAAATTCAACAAATAACATTCTACGGAAACCTAAAATACCTCATTAAATTTATATCGTGAATGATTTAAATTCACAGACGGATTGGCGCAAAATATTGTACACAAATATTTATTTATGCGGATTAACCTGATTAGAGCTTACATTGAATCAAAACCAAATCGCATATAAAACTTCGAATAACAAGCCCCAATCCGACTATGTGAATTTGTTAGCTTGGCGGGTAGATCCTGCTTTTGGTAAACCGAATTACAATGTTGTGTTTGTATATTATTACTACAACTTTTGTGCATATAAACATAATACTAAAAGAAAAGAGTCTTGTAAAAGTGTTACTGAAATGTCAAGTTGAAAAATTTTAACACAATTTAATTCAAATTGTCATATAAGGGGGATTCTCGAGGTCCCTGAAACAAATTATGATGTCAAAAAAAGGTAATTCAAAATGGCTGATCCAATATGGCCGACTTCCATCAAGCAATGAAATAATTCAAAACACTACTCAATTAAAAAACAATTTAAATATTCACATAAAAACTTAAAAAGAAGCTGAGAAAACGTGATATTGTACATAGCATTACAAGACGATCTGTGAAAAAGTGCCCAAACTACTTTTACGGTGCTTCTATTATTTGGTGTTTAATTTTATGCTAACTGATTACGCACCTACTTTGTTTCACATCATAAACTAAATTAAAAATCTACTCAACAAAGAAATAAAAAAAAAAATAAAAAAGTATTTAAAAAAAAAACAGTGATGTTCAATTCCGTTACATCACAGAACAATTCATGGCTGCTTTAAAAATGAAGATATTGACTACTTCTTTTTTTTTGTTTGAACCAGAATTTTTTATATTATATTACACTTCTTGTCCCAGATATGTTCGCTCGATATGCTTATGGAAGTTCCAAGCTATGATTACATTTGCCCCATTTCCCTGTCAAAAAATCTTATTTCAAACTTATAGATAATTATACATTTTTTATGGGTAATCATAAGAGCTTATATAGTTTATAAGGTTTTATACAGTACATTAATTTTACCATATAGAAATTATATTGGGATGATTAAGTATCTAAAGGAATCGTAATTGAGTTGGAATACCCATGTTGTTATTGGTATGTTTCCATAAGTGTTTATACTAAAAACAGTTTTTATATGGCATTACAACTTTTAATTTGATAAGTTCTCATGTGATCTGAAAAGTGTTGAAACTGAAAAGGTTTTATCAGTAAAATCAAATACGAGTTCTGTAATCTTTCATAAGAAACAATTAGTATATGGTTTTTGTAAGATCTGAAAGATTGTTATCAGTTTTAGTTTATATAATAATTTATTCATTTCATTTTGATATTCTATGCTTCTCTGAGCATTGGCTACGAAAGGAACATTTGTCATTGATTAATATACAAAATTATGATTTAATTTCTTTTTACTGTCGGGAAAATAACCTTCACGGCGGAGTTGCAATATTTGCAAACAGTAAAATCACTCTTAAGTGTGTAGATGTCAGTAGATTCTGCCTGCCAATACATGCTGAATTTTGTGCATCAGAATTTGTTAACAAAAATATGGTTATATTAGCTTTATATAGATCCTCCAGCTCAGGAGATATTACATTATTTAAAGAACGATTTGAAGAACTCATTGAATATCTTCTAGCCAAGTATAAATATATAATTATTATCGGGGACATAAATTTGGACCTTGATGCTAAAAATATGCATGCAAAAGATATACGTAACATTTTGTCTATGTTTGGAATCTCTCATCTTATTAATGAACCGACTAGAATCATTGCAAACACTAGCTCGTGCCTTGATAATGTTATGACAAACTTAAATTTAAATGTGTTGAAAGCAGGAACCTGTGATTTACATTTGGCCGATCATCTTGGGGTATTTATGCGCTTTCAAACTCAGTCACCTCTAGATCACACTGGTTCCTCCAAGAATAGAATCATTTCACAGAACCGAATTTGTAATTTTGCTGGTAGGATGAATGGAGTACAATGGGAAGACAGCAATATTGATAGTCTAAATTGTTCCGATCTAGCCACAGTTATTTTAGATGTTTTATGTACTAATGCTAATTTGTGTTTCCCAGTAAAATCTGTTTCAAATCGGTCTAATGGAATAAAATGGTTTAATGAGAGACTACGAGCGATGCGAACAAAATTACATGAAAGTAAAATTGTTTATAACAGTAGCAAATCTGATGAAAATTGGCACATCTATCGTGAAAATAGAAAGAAATATAAGCAAGCCTTGAAAGAAGAAAAACGCAAAGCTTATACAAACGAAATCATTAGTTCAAAAAATAAAAGTAAAACCATCTGGAAATTAGTAAACAATGAAAGAAAAATAAAAAATTGCTCAAGTACTGCAAGCTTGATTCCATCAGAAGATTTTAATATGTATTTTAGCGCTGTCTGTGATACTGTATTGAGAACAATTGATGACCAGAATATTGATCCATTAATTCTTTTAAATAAGACTCCTAAGCCCCCATTTTCTTTTTTTATGCAACAGATTTTGGAATCAGATGTAAGAGAAGCAATACATCAATTAAAAAATACATCCAGCTTAGATTATTACTGTCTGAACAGCTATATGATAAAGGCTTCCCTCGAGTCTCTAATTAAACCATTAACAATATTGTTTAATAAATGTGTTGATGAAGGCAAATGGCCTGATCTGCTTAAAATAACTAAAATTTTACCCTTACATAAGAAAGGTGACTGGAATTGTCCTGATAATTTTCGTCCTATAGCAACCGTTCCAATAATTAGCAAAATATTTGAAATAATTATTAAACATAGATTAGTCAAATACTGTGAGGACAAGCATATTTTTTCAGATGCCCAGTTCGGCTTTCGAAAAAATAAGTCTACTACTAAGGCACTATTAGAAATGGTGGAAAAAGTAGTCGAGGGTTTTGATAGGGGCACAAGCTCAATGGCTACAATGTGTGACCTCACCAAGGCTTTCGACTGCGTCAATCCAGAAATACTGTTGCATAAATTAGAATACTATGGCATAAGGCAAAATATGCTTGAATTGCTTTCTTCTTATTTATCCAATAGGCAACAATACGTAAGTTTGAATGGAAATGAGTCGGGACTACTACCTATTAAAAATGGTGTTCCACAGGGATCTGTTTTAGGACCTATTTTATTCCTCATCTACATTAATGATCTGCCTTACTCGGTCGGTGAAAATTCATGTATATTGTTTGCAGATGACACCACCATAATTACCAATGACGACAATGACCTAAATAGAGATAGTCTACTTTCTGCAAAAAATTGGTTTTCTTCCAACAAACTAAAGCTCAACGAATCGAAGACTCAAAATATTCTTTTCAGCTCAGATAAATGGGCGCAAAAGTCTGAATCAAAATTGCTTGGGATTAAACTTGACAGTAGCTTAAATTGGTCACCTCAAGTGGACTATCTCTGTTCTAAAATTTCATCTCAAATTTTCTGCATGCGCCAGTTAAGTCGATCATTACGTTCTGATGACCTACGCATTGTGTATTTTGCGTTAATACATAGCCATCTAACCTACGGTATTACCTTATGGGGAAACTCCAGTACAGTAGGAAAATTATTTATTTTGCAAAAAGCAGCTGTTCGTGCTATTGAAGGTGCGGCTTATGGTACTCCGTGCCAGATACTTTTTAAAAAATATAGGATTATGCCTTTGCCTTGTATTTATATTTTTGAAACATTATTGCAAATTCACCGGCAGTTAGACACGTTTCCAAAACATTCTGACATGCACTCTTATAATACTAGGAATGCAAATAATTTGGTTCAACAATATTCTAGGATTTGCATCACTCGGAATAATAAATTAAATGTCGTATTATATAACAATTTTGTAAATTATTTTAAGGATACTAATATCACAAATATGAATTTGAATGCATTTCATAAATTAGTTAAAACATTCCTAATAGAGGAATGTTTTTATAGTGTAAATGATTTCCTAATTTTTACTAACTCTAGATAATAGGACTTAGTAGGAACTGCTCTCCTACATGTGACTTCAAATGTACTTTTATTGTATGTAAAGTGGTCAATAAATAAATGGTAAATGGTAATAAGGATTTATAAGGATACGTATTAAAAAGTACTAATAAGGAATTACATAGAATAATTTTGTGATTTTCTTTGGCATCTGAAGAGTAATAAAATTGAAAAGATATAATAAGGAGTTCCTAGTAGACATTTTATACATTTTTATAAGGATATATTTGTACTTATTTTTATAAAACTTCATGGGTACATATCAGTTTAGTTTATATAAGAATTTAATGGAAACGTATAAGGATGCATGTTAAAAAGTATAAATAAAGTATTATCAAATACTTTTATGAGTTTTTTTTTGGAATCTGAAGAGTAATGAAATTGAAAAGATATACCAAGGAGTTCCTAGTAGGCATTTTATACATTTTTATAAGGATATATTTGTACTTATTTTTATAAGACTTCATAGGTCCATATCAGTTTAGTTTATATAAGAATTTAATAAGGATTTATAGGGACATCTATTAAAACGTATTAATAATGATTTACCACTATTAATTTGAGTTCATGGGGTTTCAATAGTGGTAAAACTAATAATGTTTCATCAGGAAACCAGGGACGAATATGAATAACATTTAATAAGAAATAATTAGTATATGGTTTTTATAAGATTTGAAGGGTTATTATTAGTTTAGTTTTATATAAGAATTTAATAAGGATTTCTCAGTGCACCCATTGAAAATGATTATTTACAACTACTAGTTTGAAAAGTATTACTTACAACTATTAATTTGAAAAGTTTTCATGGGATTTCAATAGTAGTCAACCTAAAAAAGTTACAATACTTACTAAACTAAACTTACTAATACAATAGATTTCATATAATTTACATTAAAATCCATTGTAAGTATATACTATATACACATTGTATTTTTGAAAACCCTCTTATTCCCACAAAAGCATAAAAGTCTTACAATAGACCTCAAAGGAGGAATACATTAAAAACTCACAGAATCTATAAAATTTTTGTGTCTCAAACGCCATAAAAATGTGTAAATACTTATAGGCCTCGTACTGAGAATTTACATTAATATCTTTCAAATTCATATAAAAACCTATAAAACTTCGCAATGTCATTACCATAAATACTTAAAATATACTGACAGACTTCATTCAGGGAATTTACTTTAAACCCCATGGCATATCCTCATGGAATTTTATAAAAACTTCGTGTTTATTATTAAAACGTGCAAGTGTTGACAGACTCCAGGCAAGGAATTTACATTCAAAACACATTTCAAATACTTCAAAAACTTAGACACATCTGAACCTATAAAACCTTCGTATTTCAAACACCATATAAGAACTTACAAATACTGATAGGCCTCGTATGGAGAATTTTCGTTAAAAATATTTTTCAAATACATATAAAATATCTATATCACTTCATATTTCAATTACCGCGAAAACGTATAACTACTGATAGACTTCATATAGAGAATTTACATAAAAAACCCATTGTAAGCAGCAAATCTTAAAAAAACTTCGTATTATTTCCTATTAATATATGCAAATGCTGATAGACCTCAGGCAAGGAATTTACATTAAAAACACATCTCAAATAATCACATCAAACCACATTCAGAACATAAAAACTTTGTATTTCAAATACTATAAAACTTAATTATACTAATACATATAACTACTGATAGACTCCATATAGGTAATTTACATTAAAAACCTATTGTACGCAGCAAATATTATAAAAACTTCGCATTTCCTATTAATATATGCAAATGCTGATAGACCTCAGGCAAGGAATTTACATTAAAAACACATTTCAAATAGCCGCACATCAGACCACATTTAGAACTTATAAAAAACTTTGTATTTCAAATACTATAGAAACTTACGTATACTAATAGGTTTCATAAGAGGAATATACATTTAAAACACACACACACACATAATTAAAACTTATGAAAGTTTAGTGTTACATACTCCAGCCTGCAGTAGAGGGAGCTGTTATACATGTCGCTGATTCATATCTAATCTAATGTGACCTAAGAAATTAGTGTGGGCTTGTTAAATTAAAAGTAAAGTATTCTCTTTTACTGCTAATGCGTTTAGGCTAGAACGCTAGAGGAAACAAGGAGTTTTGCAGTATTTAGTGTTTACCACTATATTACTATTGATATTTGAAATATTAATAGTAAGTAAATAATATTTACTTACCTATGTAAGTTTATGGGATTTGGCATTAAAAATATGCTTCAAATACACAACCAAAATATGTAAAAAAACCTATCAATAGTAATAGAATTTCTATGGGGAATTTACATTCAAAACAGTATACAAACCTATAAAAACCTATAGAAATTTTTAATTGCATGTACTATAAAAACTGATTAATACTAATAGATATCATATAGGAATTTACATTCAAAATACTATAAAAACCTATAAAAACTTTTAATTATATATACTATAAAAACTCATCAATACTGGTAGATACCATATGAGAATTTACAATTAAAACACATTTCAAATACACACATCAAAAATTATAAAAACTTTTTTTAAGGATTTTTTGACAGGGTTGTCGGGTCAAGTGTAATCAGTGACCATGGTCCGACATTTCCTTTTTTTTATATAAAAAAATCAGAATCACATCTAACAAAATACATATCAAAACTTAATTGGCAATTGAATACACATTATTTCTGTAAAAAATGAACTTATGTATTTATTTTGCTTCACCCAATATTATTGTTTAAGGTGGGATTATTGTTTTTATGATTACACTTACCCCACTCCTCCCCATTTCGAATATGTAAATATTTACGTGTATGTTTGGATTCTCATATTTCAATAATTTATTTTTCATATTAACAATGTTATGAAGTGCTAGTGAGTAACAAAAAGATATTTTCTGCCATATTATTTATATTCCATAATAAAGAATTCTTTTACTAATTTTGAATATTAAGAAAAATGTCTACTGCTCTTTCGAATGGGTCAACTATGTAATGAACAGTCACTCGATCACTCATTCGCAAAATAGTGATAACTGAATGCAGAATTTATTCTTGTACTAAACTCTTGCCAGACGTATTCCTTCAGTTTTCCACTTTGTTAAACTGGCAAATTTTACTATTGAATACACATATCCCGAAAACAAATAGGAGCAAACTTTCATATTAGGTGCACTTTGGCAACGATTGAAATTCTCAGCATTACATATATGTATGTAGAAGTGAATATCAGAACTGCAAATATTTCCCAATCGTAACAACGCGCGGTGCATTTCGTATATCCAATAATATGTAAGCGCATGGAGCCGCATACATGCATTTCGGTTATATAACCAAATAATGTGAGCGAGCGAACTTTGCACGAAAGGATCAACAAGACTCTACTTGCTTTCTGCACCTGACGGGTCATCAATGTCTATAATCATTACCATCAATTACCTTTCCCATTAATTACAGTGTCAGGATTATATCTTTGACGTAATTACTTTCACGTTCCACTGTCCACAGGGAGATTAGTAATAGAAATTAAATACACCGGGAGCTAGCGACAGCTTTGGTTGATCTACTTATTTCATTAACTTTCTAAAACAGTTTTTCATAGAATATGTGTCCTCCTAATTGGTGAATAGAGTATGTTATGCGAGTAGAGTAACAATGCTCCACAGGAGCGCTTCAAACATGTAAAATAAGACTGAAATTATTAACGATGAAATTTTTTCTATGAATTATTTTATGGATCATGAAATATTCAAAAACTGTCTGCCATCTTACTAGCCGAGTGCTGTTAGGATTTTATCTCGGAACCCGTCTATAGTGAATCGATTTTCATAAAACTTTTTTCATTGAGTTTCTCATTGTAAGGATTTTAATGTTATATATTAATGTTGTTAATAACACAGGTTTCTAAAAAAAAAGGTCTTGTAGGATAAGGACAATCTAACGTTTCTGAAGTATTTTGACGCACTGGAGCCAATTTTTTCTAACTTGTCAGTTTTTCTCTGCCACCTCTTTCATCCCCTAAAAAGTACAAAATAAGATCTTGTCCCAAGGTTCTCATTTAACATTTCTAAAGTATTTTGATGCGCTGCAACCAGTTTTAATTATAGGTTTTTGAGCCGGTACAGGAACGGCTGGGAGCCGGTGGAAAAGAAGGTCTGAAAATGTAGAAAAATCCTACACACGGCGTCTGATGGACGCGACACCAATTTATTCACGCCAGTCGCGTTCTTCCTCGTTCGTGTGTGGTTTTCCACCCCCAGGCGGGTTCTATATATATTTATGGAATGTTTGATAAAGAAAGGTAAAAGCTGTACTTACCGTAGATTGCTAACGGTGTTCTCCTCAAAATTAGTTTCTCTCTTGATGCACTTTATCTTATTTACCTAACAATTTAATGGATCTTGCGGCTTAAAGATCTCTGAAATACTCATAAAAAATCCCTCTCGAGCCTTCGTGATGCGACCGGTTATTGAGTTACAAACTTATGAGTTCTGGAGACGCCCGATAGTCAATTCCGGCCTAACACACAAAAGCCCTTGAGGTATGAGACTTACAGTCCATCATTCAATCAGTAAAATGAATCAATTTGAATAATACCATTTATTGATTAGATTAAAAAATAAATACAAACAGGGTTATGCAATTGTCTATCTAAGAGAATCTATATATTTCAATGAAACGCCTTCCCAAGTAGGGCAAGGACGAGTGAGGACTTTGGTTTCACAAGTACCTTGTAATTGAGAGCGTGCAATAGCAATCGATTAGGTAAAAAGATTTACACAACTTCCTCGGAAGTGTATGTAGGCATTTTGGATTTGGGACTGACTGAAAATAATATAAAAATATTTTACATTTTCAAAATTTTGTGACACTCTACACCATACACTACTAGTGGTGAGCTTTAAGGTTCCTTTTTATTTAGTGATTATATCATTCACAAGAACGGAGTTCACTTACAGTTCAACTATATATGAGTTATTACAGCTCTTTTGCCACACGACCTACCGGCCGGCGGCCCTCATATAGGTTCAATATAAGAGATGTGACACGACTTCTCTTTCGAGCGACTTTTTTGCAAATGGCCTTTTCATCTTACTTATGCAGAAGACGGTTTTGTTCATAACTTTGCCATCTTTAAAGATCTCCCTTTGGTTTTGCTACCACAGCTTTCTGCCGATTCTCCAACACACTCGTCCAAATTACGTCGCTGGATGAATTCAAATTTGTTTTATTCGAGAAACCGGCCTTGTCCATTTTTGCTAATTTTAACCTAATAATTGCCTATAGACGCTACGCGCGTTTGCCACATATTTTTGTTTCGCCTTTTCAGTACGTCGCGCGTCGTCTCGTTAAAACTTCATATTCATTTTTTTTAATGATATCCACAATGACTGTGTCTCCACTTCGATCATGTTTCGTGAAGCGATAAAAAAGTTAATAATATTCAAAAATAATTTCAAAGTACACTTTTAGCGTACTTCTTAAAAAGTATATCTTCCTTTCCTTGTCCACAAAATAATTTTGGCGCATTTTCGAAAAAGCATAATATATTTTTTTCCTAAACCAAAAATATTTTTTATTTTCAGTACACTTTTCCAAGACCATAATATACGTCCACTCTCATGGCCTGGACATAAACATATTTTTCTAAGTGAAAAATTTTTGGGCGCCACGCATTGTGCCTTTTTTGTTTTTGTTTAGTTATGCTCTAATAGTTTTTTAATAAATTTTTATTTATTATTCGACTTCGATTCTGGGATGTTCTAGAACAAGAACACCAGAAAAAAAGTATAGGTTTTTGAGCCGTCTAGGAACAGCTGGGAGTCGATGAAAAAGAAGGGCTAAGAGCACAAAAAAAATAGGCTTTTGAGCTAGTGCAGAAACGACTGGGAGCCACATAAAAATAATAGTAATAAAACAGTAAATGAAAAAAAAACATTGCAGTGAACAGAATATGAGTAGGGCAGAAACCGGAGTTAAACCATTTCAGTGTAACAGCATTGTAAGGCGTTGATTAGGAGAAATTTGGGAACATAAATCCCTGGATCTATATCACCACAATTCATTGCTGAAAATACAGACAATACCAATCAGGTCAAAGTTATTTCCACAAACTTTTCTATAGTCCTCCGTAGCTGCTTAGACATTCCAACTTTACTGAAAAGAATTAACCACTCATTAATGATTCCATTATTTTGCAAAAAAATGAACTTATGGCAGTTTATTATTTTACAGATGATTTAAATTTTATTTTTTACAGATCATATAAACCACATAACTTCATCAACACTAAAATCGCTCGGCTTTATAAGAAATTGAAGAAAATAATAATAATGTTAATGCTTTCAAATGTTATAATGTAGTTATATAAAGTCAAAATTAAATCACTGTAGTTTAATATGCAATTCTCAAGAAATCTATTGAGATTTTACAAAGAAAGTTTTTAAAATATCTTACATTTAAACCAGATGATTATTATCCTGAAACTGATACAGATTATAATTTTCTTTATAAGTAAATTTAATTTTAGTTCCGAGTCATCACAATTAAGTATTTGGTACCAAAACGGAGTTCAGGGCAGGATATCGCATTTTATATCGATATGGCTAGAACTCATGCTCTTATTAATTCACCCATTTATTGGGGCCTACAAATGATGCGGCCATGGAACACATAAAGAGGGTGTATTTACAGGTGCAGTTTTGGTTAGGACAAAGTGTATTACCAAAAATCGGCACGGAAAATTGCGAGTGAATTGTTACAACAAATTACAATGACTCACCCACCAGCTCACGAAAATTTGCTGAAAATAATTTTTGTTCGGTAAGACTGGATGTGGACCAGCTTGCGGATGTAGAAAAAGTGGTTTACACTGATCTCCAGCTTATACACAATGCGAATGCACAGCTGCAGTGATATCAGTGAATGAAATAGAGAATGAGGACAATGAATAAAGATATTTATAATAATTGTCTGTTTATAATTTTTCTTCTCAATTTTTAACCTTAATAATTTCTGTTTAATCGAATTTTGTGACGTTATATTTGCCATCCTGTATCGGCAATTTTTAATTTTGATTTTTTGAACATAGATTTATATCAACCAAAAAAAAAATAAATGACAAGTTTGCGAGTTCAGAGAAGATAACGATTTTCGGGAAACAGAAGGTTCCAAAGATGTGTTTTCAAAGCATTTGCGAATGAAAGAACAAAGCAAGGAGTTATTTTTAGTTGACCATAAAAAGTATCTTACTAATGAATCCTACATTTATGCCAATTTTGACCTTCAAAAGGTATTGATTACTCCACACGCAGATAATTTGCTATTATATTATTCCAGAAAGTACGCAGTTTATAATGAAACGGTCTATGAAAGTGGTACTAGAAATGGCATTTTTTTCTGTGGGGTGAATCAGACTCAAATGGAGGATCCAATGAAATAATTTTTAAGTATTTGGAAAGTGTAGATGAGAAAAGTTTAAAACATGATTCTCTATTGTGATAGCTGCTCAGGATAGAATCAAAATCGTGCAATGTTAGTAATGCTGCAAAAATATCTGCAAGAATTTGCAAAAAATTTGTAATCTATAAAGATTATATTCTTGCTACCTGGACATGCTTACTGATATGACACTATCGTGTCAAATGCAATAGTTTATCCTAAAGTTTTCGACGTTGTGAGGATGCAGCATACTGACTTTAAACATTGGAAAAAGTTTGGTAGTAAATGTCTCTCTTCTAATGTCAAAATTTCAGATGATCAAGCATTCAAAATAAGTCGAGTAGTACAGGCAATATTCCAAAAAGGAAAATCCATTTTTGAAGTAAGTTATACGTACGACACTAGTTGTGGTATGGATGTTTTGATGATTAAAAAAAAAAAGGTGACACATTTTTATTAATCTTGGCAAGAGAATAATTTTATTCCATTTTACTAGGCCTTAGAAATCAATTTGATGTAATGTCAGAAGTATTGTATCCAGGGAAATTACCTATTTCTGTACTAAAAAAAGGAGACCTTGACAAATT
The DNA here is from genome assembly GCA_936432065.2 of Rutpela maculata. Taxonomy (NCBI): domain Eukaryota; kingdom Metazoa; phylum Arthropoda; class Insecta; order Coleoptera; family Cerambycidae; genus Rutpela; species Rutpela maculata. Next base: position 34,066,368 of record OW386285.2, on the reverse strand, counting down.
ATGCAACCAAAATGCAATACCCAAAAGATACCACCAGGAGTTTTTCGATTTGCGAACCAAGGCTTCCGTTAGAGATACGTTGCCTGCTGAAGACGTAACGGACGAATTAAACGACTGATAATAGACGCTCATTTTTTATTGTCTTTTAGAATTTTTTTTTCAAGAATTTTTAAAATTTTTTTGTTTACTTAAAAATCTGAATAAATTGCTTATGAATAATTCAAGATTTTTTTAAATAGGTAAGAACATCTAAACTATGTCATTGCATTAAAAAAAGTCTTAGGCGACCTTATTTTTGTAGCCAACCAGAACTTCGTAGGTGTAATCAAAGTACTTCAATCAAAGTATCGTAAGTTTGTTGGTTACGATATTTTTGTATCAGTTTCTGGCCCCGTTAAACTAACTATGAGAAATAAACTGGAAACGTATGGGTTCATGATCTGGGCGCTTGCAGACTGTAACACGGCATATGTTGCTAATATGCAGGTTTGTCTAGGTACGAAAAAAGAGTAACAAATCATGAATGATTGTTTAATGACGTTCGTTTTATGGAAAAGAGAGGTACTGTGAAAACCCAAAGCCAAAGAGTGGTTTAGGATTTAAAGCAACACTTGAGCACAGGATATGGTATCACCACCGATAATTTCTTCAAAAGTATAATATTTTGTTGTGGAAAAAAAAATTTGCGTGGTGCATTGACAAAAGATAAGAAATATATTCCAAATTATCTTCTACCAAGGCCTTATAAACCACTACAATAAAGCATGTTTGAATTTAAGGCTAATCGCACGATGGTGTCTTATGTTCTCAAGAAGAGCAAAGCAGTAATTCTACTGTTAAGCGAGCATATTGATGATAAAGTGGCTGGCATTGAACATGATAATAAGCCAGACATTATTTTACACTATAATTTTACAAAAGGAGTAGTAGATATCGGTGATAAGCTCGCAAAACAATACACAACTCAACGTAAATCCAATGGATGGCCTATCGCCATATTCTACCATTATTTACTGGATATTGGGGCCATAAATACGTATGAACTGTGGACTCACAGAAATCCGAAATAAGGGTGGAATTATTTGGACTCCCGCAGGAAGTTTTTACTAGAACATGAAAAGAAGTTGGCAGGGGAAAGTATGATTTTCAGATATGAGAATAACAAAAATTGTATAAAACAATATATAAAAAGGATGTTACCAGCATTATCCATCATGAACAGCAGAGCAGATATGTCAACAAATTCGCAGTGTCGTTGCCATATTACCAAGAACGAAAAATGGAAAATCTCGGAACAGTTGCATATCTCTGCAATAAATTTATCTGCAGTGAGGGTTGAAAATCTCGGGTAATATGTAAAACATGTGTCGAATAAGAACTAAATAGTTGTTTAGTTTCATTGTATATTTATTTGTTAATTAAATAAATATATAATTCAATTAAAAAGTCTGTAGTTCATTAGTAATTAGCACATATCCACTTTCCAAGTGGGGTGTAAATGCACCCCACTTAAACATTAATGTTTGATATTACACTCAGCCTTATGAAAGTTAAGTGACAGATGTATTTTGTCTTTCAGGTATGATGGCAGACAGGCTGTTTGAATTTTTGAGGATGTCCATAATTCATAAAAAAAAATTAATCGTTGATAATTTCAACTAAAGACTCTATTTTTTTATATAGTTGAACTGCTGCTGTCTAGCTTTGTTCCAGGCATACCCTGACAGCTGAATGGAGTGGTCATTGGCGACCATGGATGTACTGAAGTCAGATGCTTTAGAAGTCCACTTGAAATTAAGCACAGATTTCTAACAGCAATATTAGTATCCAGTTTTGTGGGCATGAGTCATCATCAATTTTAGTGAAATAGTAAGTCTATCAAAATACGTAAGAAGGAAATGAGGAGTAGAAATGAAGCGAAAACTATGAAATGTTTAAGAAATCTTGAAACGTCACACCACCCATGTCAAAGACTACCAGAGGGATTGACTTAAGCGGCAGACCACTCACCAACAATTTCGGTCTCCACCAGGCTAACAGAGGATGCTACCATGGACCATGCCCCACAGGAGAAGCAGAACCAAGACAGGGCAGCAGGAGCAAAGTTCAACCATTGAAGCTAAAAGAAAAGGAGACCATTGAGGTAAGGCGACAACAGGAAGCGGCAGTGAGTCCGTAGTCGAGTGGCTCTCGTGCAGAGCAGATCAAATTATATATGAAATAGTAATACGATTACTATTTATATAGTCGAGTACTTATTATAATTGTTGTTTACATAGTCATGTTAATAAATAGTTGTTATTTATTTAGTTAAGTGTTTAGTACAGTATAAAATTATTGGAGAACAAATAGTTTGGACGATAACAAAAACAGTGTGTCTTATTGACTTTTAAGGTACCACACATCGCTATAAATTTATTCAAATAAAAGTTTCGAAAAAACCCTACTTATCAGTAAAAACATGTATTATTTTTACATGCCTAAGCATTTTTACTATGTATGACACAGAATTAGTAGAACAATGTTAAAAAGAATGTCAATAAAATGGGCCTAAATTTCTGTCGCTGTCTTCTGGGCTAAAATGACCATGTTCACTTTGGATAGTGGCAAGTCTCCAAGAATAGGCCATTTTATCTAAGTATGAACTGATTTTTCACATAATGAAATTCGAATATTCGTCGAATAAATATCCGCTGAGGATGATATCGCCGCCTGATAAAATTAAAATCCGTTGGCGTAGATTCAGAAACTTGTTCAGTGTAATTATATATTTTATCAAATATCTAATCACATGGTTCGAAATGTGTCTGTCGGATCTCCCCTGGTTAATATTATTACCAAGTTAATTAAGTGTTTGAAACTCAAGTCATTAAAAAAGTAATTACGTAAAATATAAGGGTGATTTAAAATCTGTCCGGCAAATATTCTGTTTTTGTGACTAGTACATAACATTATCTGCTAATGATATTTTCAACGTGATAATTTCAAGTTGGTTTTATATTTTTTATAGAATCAATTATCTAACTCCAAATAGCTCTTTTACAACAAACGCCTGTGCCGCATGCCGCATGCCGCGTAAGAACTGTACATTGTCTAGTGAAAAAACATGCTTTTTACGCGTGTTTTATACATTTTTTGTTCTAGAGGTAGAAACAAATTAAAAAGGGACATTTCAAAAACTGATGTATCGAAGAATTTTTTTTTATTTGTTAAGATGATAAAATCTATATGGTAGGTATGTAGGTTTAAACTTTCTTTGTGTAAAGAATGTAAATACGCTTCATGCTTTCTGTTTTTTGTTCGCTAAAATGCGCATGACACAATTACTAATAACTTTGTCTATCTCTTCTCTCCCTTTCGGTATATAGCAGTCTTTCTTCAATAAATCTTTAAAAAGTGTCCGTATTCGTCTGAATTCTTTAATTATTTCCATTTGCATTTATCTGAGAACAGCTATTACCACTTCTTCGTTAATCATTTATAAACTATCCCATCCTTTAAAAATGTTCAAACACTCACAACTTATAAAGTTTCGCTTTTCTGCACACACACAGCCCGCATGTTGTTCATTTCCGTAAACTAAACTGTTTTTTTTTCACTTTTCATCCTGGTTGAGCCCCCAGATATTGTAGGATTATGTGAATTAGCAATTTGAAATTAACGACAATAGATGTAACTGAATGATTTATATGAGAACAAAACAAAATATAATATGAGCACTACAAATACTAATAGTGGAAAATAAAGTTATAAATATTGCCGGCGAGTAAGTAATACGATGTAAGAGGTTAAGACGATATGACAAGTGTGCCTTAACCTCTTACGTCGTACTGCTTAGTCTCCCGGTTTCGTGCACTTCTGAAAACAGGTGGTTGGCGGAAAACGCCACTAGGCACGGTTGCCATCATTCTCGAGAAAAATTAAAATATTATTGAATACCGTTAGCATCGTAAAGCCCTCAGGAAGCATTTTAGCAAAAGTGTTTTTCTTATTTTTTGCTATTTTTGACGAGAGAAATCACCCTTCGAAGTTTGTCGTGACATCATTGAAACGCCCTGAGAATATGCGAGGCACGCGCCTATCGGGGACCAACCACCTATTTCGCGGAAATAATTTTTTAAGCTGAACTCACCCCTTAAGCACTGAGCAAATCAACCCCTTGGTGATATTGTAAAAGAACCTAGCACACAGAGTCTGATGGACACAACACCAATTTATTTATTAACGGCGCCAGTCGCGTTCTCACTTGATTGTGTGTGGTTGTTTCCACTCCCAGGCGAGTTCTATATATTTATGAGATGTTTTATTGACGAAAAAGGAAAAAGCTGTAGTTACCGCGGACTGCCAACTGCTTTCTCTCCAAGATTGGCTTCTCTTTCAATGCACTTTAGCTTATATTTTTAACACAGTAATGGATCCTTGCCTATAGATAACTTTTATAGAATTTTCCTCTGGAGCTTTCACGATCCGATCGGTGTTCTGAATTTTCAGACTTGCGGGGCCAAGAAGCTGCCGATATTCACACAAAAGCCCTTAAAGGGATAGACGCACAGTTCCTGATTAAAACAATTAAATTCAAATTGCTCCATTTATCAAATTTATTAATAATTTTTGAACACATAAATCTAGTTATCCTGAAATAAATTACGTTTTAACAAACATCATTTCCAAAACAACATTTGTTGGTATTCAATAAATTATTCTGAATAGTTAGAATTATAATACTATTATCTACTATAGGCCAAGCAGTGGGTATAAAAAAAGGGGGTTCTATTCGGAAAAGGTCGGAAAGAAATGAAATTTGGTGGAATGGTAGACATAAGTCCCCTGATAGTACACCTGAGTTTACGACCTCGGGGGGTTGCGTCTCGACGCTTTTCGGGAAATAGCGCCGTTGTGGTAAGTGCTATCGAAAAAAAAGTTCAAATAAAATATGTAGAGAACAAAATTGTGCTCAATTTTGGTCGTTGTATTTTTCGTCTACGACCAACAGTTTCCGATCTACGGCTCGCCAAAATTGGGGGTTGATTTGCAATTTTCAACAAAACCAGAATTTCATCGCTATCAAACAATTCTGTAATATTTCTTTTCTGAAAGAGTAATGCTTTCTGAGTCTGCAGATAAGGCGATGAAATTCTGATTTTGTTGAAAATTGCAAATCAACACCCAACTTTGGCGCGCCGTAGAGCGGTAACTATTAGTCATAGACGAAAAATACAAGACTAAAATTCTGCACAATTTTGTTCTCTACATATTTCATTTGAACTTTTTTTCGATGGCACTTACCACAACGGCGCTATTTCCCGAAAAGCGTCACGATGCAGAGTTTTCACCCCTCCACCCCCCCCCCCCCACCCCTCGAGCGGCAATCCCTCGAGGTCGCAAACTCAGGTGCACTATCAGAAGATCTATGTCTACCATCCCACCAAAGTTCATTTCTTTCCGACCTTGATTTTTATTTTAATTGATTTTTATTTTAATGACAGAAACTTAAATCCATTGTATTATTTCTTCAATTTTTGGTGTTTCATTGAGTTTATTTTATTTTTTCGCTATTTTTATTGGGATATCTCATTAAATATGGTGAATTATACGAATGCGGATATAGCGACAATGAATTACATATAGGGTCTCACAGATGGTAATGCAACAAAAGCCAGAAGTATGTATCAGGAAAGGCATCCTAATCGTGCCTTGCCAGATAGCCGGTTCTTTTCGACTATCCATCGCCGTCTTTGTGAAACTGGTAGTTTCCAAAAAGATAGACCTCTAACTATCAGAACACCCGAAATTGAGGAAGCGGTGCTGCTAGAAATCGACAAACATCCTGAGACGAATACAAGGAAGATTGCCAGAGATCTGAATATTCGTCATCAAATTGTTTGGCGAATTTTGGTTCAGTTTTTGTTGTATCCGTACCATATTCTAAGAGTACAGGCATTACTTTTCAGGGATTTTCCATAGCGAGTGAACTTCTGTCAGTGGTACCTTCAGAGTATTACACCAAATCCGCAGTTTGAGTCACAAATTATGTTCACAGATGAAGCAAACTTTTCTAGGAATGATATTCAAAATTTCCATAATAATCATGTGTGGGCGGACGAAAACCCCCATGCCATAACCGAAACTCATTTTCGAGAGCAATTTTCGGTTAATATATGGGTAGGAATTATTGATAATAATCTTAGAGGCCCTTTTTTCTGCCAAGACGCCTTAGTGGACAATCTTACCTGAATTTTCTCCGAGAAGAACTACCTGTGTTGCTTGAAGATATACCAACTGCATTAAGAAATCAAATGTGGTACATGCACGATGGAGCTCCTCTTCATTTGAGTGTAATTGTTCGCGACCACTTACATATGGTTTATCCTAATCATTGTATAGGTCGTGGAGGACCTCAGCAATGGCCAGCAAGATTCCCCGATCTGAATAGATTGGATTTCTTTTTTTTGTGGGATCATCTTAAAACCCTGGTGCACAAAACTCCCATTAACACTTTAGAAGATTTAGGCCAGGAAACGAAGACATTAATTCGGAAATAAATAGTGCTCAACAGATTATTATTATTTTAAGTTGTAGGGTTGACCCTTAGGAGTAATATACCAAAGTCCCCAGCCGCGAGCCTCATGCGTTAGGCGGGAGGGGGGTCGAAATGGTCGGTTTGTAGGTTTTTCGTTGTTATCTCGAAAACTAAGCATCCTAGCGAAAAGGTCATTTTATACAAAATGAAAGTAAATTAAATTGTCTATAAAAAAGATCCTATTCATTTTTTCGCTAGGGGTAGTAGTTAAGGGTGTACGTGAGTTTGAAAATGCGAATAGCTGGAAAAACTGTGTATTGTGGGAGATAATGCTTAACAAGTAGAAAATTTTATAATATTACAAGTATTTACAAGGCCATATTAAGTAATTGGTCGAGTTCATCGACAGGATTATCATCATCGCCGTCGTCGTTGATGCTGACGATTGGAGGGCAGTTGGTACACGAAGCGCGGCAAGTGCTGCACGCAAGCGAGCAAGGTATGCCTGCTTTGCGGCATCCGCAACGGCTCCCGCAACCAGTTGTGCACCCGCAAAATATGTTATTTAGGACGGATTCTGGCACAACTGGGTCCGTGCTTGTGACGGGGGTAAGGAAGCCATCCGACCCCCTCATCTATCCACAAGCAGTTGGCTCCCGCTGCTGATCTTCATATAGCCATTGCTGAATCTGCAAATAATAATTAAAAAAATGTGACGCAATCTTGTCTAAGCACAATACAAAACAGAAGTTAATGTAAACAAGCATATATTGATACATACCTGCAAATGAACTCTAAGGGAGTGTTGGCGAGCAGCCGCTCTGGTGGGTGGAAGTGGCGCAAAATCAGGCTTTGGCTTTGTCGAGGCTTTAACAAAGGCCTGGTGTCGTACCCCATTCAGGTCTGCTCCTTGTGGGGCCTGGTGCAATGCCAAAAAAAGTTGCTCTCCTGCATCAGCCACCATGTCCTGTGTTGCTGAGGGATCACAGAAGACTTTGTAGATGTCTGTGACCTGCTCCTCGGCCTTCAAAAATACTTTCACCACACCTCCCTTGCTCTTGTTGTGAATAGCGGAGGTAGTATCACAACCGCTGAACAAATGGAGCCATTTGCGAAGACCATTCTGTTGCTCCATTCGTCACAAGCACGGACCCAGTTACGCCAGAATTCGTCCTAAATAACATATTTTGCAAGTGCACAACTGGTTGCGGGGGCCGTTGCGGGTGCCGCAAAGCAGGCATACCCTACTCGCTTGTGTGCAGCAGTTGCCGCGCTTCGTGTACCAACAGTCCTCCAATCGTCAGCATCAACGGCGACGACGATGATGATGATCTTGTCCATGAACTCGACCAATTACTTAATATGGCCTTGTAAATACTTGTAATGTTATAAAATATTCTACTTGTTAAGCATTACCTCCCACAATACACAGTTTTTCCAGCTATTCGCATTTTCAAACCCACGTACACCCTCAACTACTGCCTCTAGCGAAACTGCCTCTAGCGAAAAAATGAAAACAATATTTTTTGTAGACAATTTAATTTACTTTCATTTTGTATAGAATGACCTTTTCGCTAGGATGCTTAGTTTTCGAGATAATAACGAAAAACCTATAAACCGACCCTTTCCACCTCCATCCCGCCTAACGCATGTGGCCCACGGTTGGGGACTTTTGGTATGTTAATGTTAAGGGTCAACCCTACAACTTAAAATAATAATCCGTTGAGCACTATTTATTTGGGGATTTTTCGGTCTTCGTTTCCCGCGCTAATTTAAGAGAGCGAATAGTTGCCTTGTGTGAAACAATACGGAATACGCTGGGAATATTTGAACGAGTGGGCAACTTGATACGAAGACGGGCGGAAGCATGCCTATTAAGTGAATTGGCAATTTCCAACAATTTTTATAAAACAAAATGTATCATTATCAATGTTAATAATAATTAGTTTCAATTTGTATTTAATTGTCTTAATCAAAAACTGTGCGTCCGACGAGAAAAACGTAAGAGACCGTTTTCATGTAGAATTGACCAGGCCAGTCAGAAAAAATATCACATGGAAAAATGTCAGTGGCCGTACCACTTTTTTGGTAAAAAATGTCAGAGTGCATGTTTGCAGGGACGCCACTGGCGGAGCGATAAAATAACTTTTCTAAAATAAGTGGTTTTATATCCTATTAACACATATCAAAATAAAAAAAAATATCTAAAGTATTTTCTGCGATATTAAAAAATAACGATTTAAAAAAAAATCCAACACCCTGTAGCCAAAAATTTAAGCCGTTGCGTACATATGTTCATATGAACTTTTATTCATAAAATGACCTAAGGATTTTTATCTATTCTTATTGGGATGCTCTGCCACATGTATTCTTCTAAACAATGTCTGAAATCTACAAAATAATACAATTAATCAGTATTTTATTGAAAAATAACTTCTACGCCTGAGACTTTTACGTCAAAGGATCAGTTAGAAGGTGGTTTTGACAAATAATTTTTTTTTTTTTTAACTATTTAACGTCGGCCTATTTCCGCTACCAGGGCCTATCACCGACGCCAGGAGACGAGCTACCCCCAACCTGGAAATTTTTGCCGAACCTCTTCCCTTAAGAAGAGTAGGGATCTTTTACTTGCCTAACATTTAATAGACAAGGGACCGCCTGCTTTACATCCCCTCCGAAGGATGGTATATCCACTACGTAATCCTCGTCTGAAATTACGTAACTTCCGAGTATACACTGATATACAATCCTCTAGAAGGTGGGGCGAGAACGCTGTGTTTCCCAAGATAGGTGGGTTTGACAAATAATGAATGAGAACAAAAATATAAAAATTACGTATTTTGCTGACATTTCGGAAAACGAATCTGTTTCCTTTCTCAAAGCGTATTATAATGTTTGTGGGCTGTGTATATTAAATACACAGCTTTAAGGATATATTTGTTATATTCAGTATCCATAGATACCTACTGCTTACACAGAACTGTTGATATATCTAATTGATAGTTTTATAGACAATATGACCTAAGGAATCACACACTCAAATATTAGCACGTCATTAAGGAACACCCTGTATTATTTCATCAGAACGAGAGCCCAATTTTGTATATTTAGGAGAATCTGTACATAATTTCACTACATTCAAAACAGGTATAATCATATTCAGTGACTGAATCTTGAACTGAATTAGCGCTACTGAATTTACCTTGTTTGAATATCTAACTATAGATTAAAATAACAGTGCATAAAAAGGAAACAACTCATGCAACTGAAACAATACATAATTTTTGCTTCTGATATGAACATTATGTCTATTTGCGGGGGCTTATGTATAAATTTAAATAATTATAAAGGATATAATGGATAAGGGCAAAAGTTAATTAATGCGATAAACTCGAAATGATCCTTTTGATATGAACTCAGTTCATTATGAGATTTCGCAGAATTCAATTTGATATTTAAGGTTTAACTATTGTATTAAGAAGCCAATTTAGAATTATTGTCCTGGATCTTGAATAAGTAGTAACTTCGTTAATGTGCTCTAAAATGAATCAATAAATTTTATCTCATTCACTTAAATACAATAATTAGTGTTAAGTTTATTAACCTATTTGACGAAAGTCAAACGTTTTTATAATTAGATCTGAAATCAGTTAATTACTCACTTAGCAGTTCCAGATTTTTCTTAAGAACATTTGCCATATTAGATTTATCTTATCTGTTATATGCTTGAGCATATAATTTATATTGTACAAAGTGTATATCCCAAATTAAAGTGATATTTTATGAAATGTAATTTTGGTTAAATAGGAAAGGGATGCAAGTTTTAACGATAAGTAGGGTAAATGAAAGGAAGTTCAAACATTAAGCGATGGCTGAACGTTTTATTATTAGGCCCCTTGCATGTGTCATATATTTTAAATTAATTTATATATATTAAAATAGTGTTACTAAATATTAGCAATTATCAAATCTCTTTTCATAATTTCCAACTGGAAAATATTTAAATCACCGACTAATATCCGGGAGTAGGGGCGTGTCTGAGAACACTCATATTGGACGTAACGTCATCTAACAGTATATATCTGCGAGTGCAATGATTCGAACATATAATTCGTGCAGTATGCGGTTATTTTCTAAAATTATTTAGTTGTATTCGGTCTATGATATTAAATTATAGTGTGTATTTAAGTGTACCATATTTAAATGGGTTTAAATTGTTTTAAACATGATTGGAAATGGTTATTTCGTAAGTCAGTCGGATAATTTACATCTCAAATACAGGCTTCACAGCTTAGATGGGATGTTATTATTTGTTTGTAAATTGTAACTGTAATTTGTTTGAAATTGAATAAATTGAAATTGAAATTGAAAAAAAAATTGCGCTGTACGCCTGGTGTATGCCTGCCATATGCTACTGCATCACAAAAATATTCATAAATAAAAAACTATAAGTCCTAGATGAAAAACATTTTTTTTTCAAAAACCTTTCCTTTCTCATCTTTATCTAAAATAAAAAAGTTTGTCGCTTAGTCAAAACATGAGTATATTCGTAGCTATTTAATAATAAACAATAATCGATAGAAACAAAAAGACCATTGGACGCTTGTTTTTGTACTTGAATAAAAAAAATCAGCTCGACAGTTCGATTAGATTTGAAGATGGTGTAAATTTTAAAAAACACGATTTTTATAATGATTCAATTTCTCAAGTTTTTTCGAAATAAAAAATATCGTAAATAGCCATTTCTTATGTAGATTTGTTCATTTTATAAAAACTATAAGGTCTGGTCTGGTTCTACGTTGATTTTTTTTTCTCAAGCACGGGTAGACTATTATTATTTCTCGTCCATTCGTATAAGAATCTTGCGTTCCCCATGTTTTCGGATCGTGATTTAAAAATTCCGAATCGATATTGAAATAAGAAATTAGATCCATGCTATTTTTTTAAATGAATATGTCAATTGTTCTCACTGAAAAGTGAGAACAATTAGATACCAAATTGAGTAAAAAAATTACTTAATTATTATATTAACCTTTCATTTTTTGATAAGCATTTTTTGGCATAGATTATTAATTAATACCACGTCAATAACTCTTCAGCCAAATTTAGACTAGTTTCCTCCACAGATTTATGAACTAGGAAATGGTGGCAAATGCCTCATCCGGTCAAGAAAAATAATTAAGTATGAATTTTATTTTTGTTTTATTTTACATGGAAATTTTTGAAACAATTTTTAAATTTAGATGCACGTTGTACTTCTCACACTGAATTCGTGAACGCCCTCCACAAGTCTCTAGTTTACAGCGCTGCTCATGGCCATTTGTATGTATTAGCCAATGGCCAAGATAATCTATCGAATCTTATAGTCCACTGGAATGAACTGTTGCTTTTGACGTTTTATTGATACTGGTGAATTTTTATTACCACAAAGCATAAATATGTTTACCCCCCACGGGTTGGGCTTTCCCTCATATACTATTTGACTGATAGTTGCCCCTTAAACGGTATTAATTCATCAATACATAGATTTTCTTCAATTACCAATTCTTCGCAACAATTTTCGAATAATTTTATTATTGGACATACTTTTCAACGCTTATCACTATCATCGTTACGTTCTTTGCTGAGATCCACAATATGTAAGTTTTTCTGAGGGATTCAAATCTATTACGTGATATGCCAATTTCATCCAGAAATTTGATTTTTGTCGCAGGTGCTTAATACAATCTCAGTCCAGGAAAACGAAATATGCCCATTATAATATGCAAGGCTAGTTTTCTAATTTCACGCTCATCCATATTGATGTTTTTTCGAGTTTTTTTTCGTCATTTCAGCAAATATTGTCTTTGGAAAGTATTGCGTAAGTATGCGCGTTTGACTGTCACGGGTATTTTCATTCTTATTGTCAGGTGGTGACAATTTTTGGTGGTGACGAAACTGATGTGATCATCAGATCAACGCGACCGACTGATGACACAGATAACTATTTGCAAACGTTTTTATAAGGCACAGTTGGGTTTACAACTTACGTGGTTTCTAAGGGGACGGTGTACCAAGTGTATTACCAGAAAAAGCATAACAAAATTAATCAGCTTTAGCAATTTAATGAAATGTTACTGAAATGTGACGTAATACGTGTTTTTACTTCAAAAAATTCACTATTTTGCTTAACTTTATGCTTCTGGTGGTAAGGGTAAATATCAACCATATGTGTTGAAATTATTATTTTCTTCTTTTTACATCAAATATATATAATTGAAGTAACAATATGAAAAAATTCCATCTTGATGTTTCTATTTAAAAAAATTTCTTTTCACAAACTTCTAGGTCCCGTCGGTACGGGAAGGAATATGTCTAGAAGTCTGAAATTTTGAGTGTGTGATTCTTATATGAAATGTAAACTTTCTGGGTGGTGAGACTGAAAAAAATCAAAAATTTTTTTCATCAAGTATAAATAAGGGACACCCTAATAGTCATTATAGCTTTAGGATTAACCTGGAAGCGTTTTTAATAGTTGTAAGTAGTTCTTAAGAGTGCCTTTGTAGAAATTCCAACCTATCAGACAACTTCAAAATAAATCATTCAAACTAAACAAATTGCATATCAAAACAACCGGCTTAAAGCCAAAAATAAAGTTCAGAAAGAAAAACAATAAGGTCACAAACACAAAATTCCAAAAATAAATTTTAATTTTCAAAAATCAAGAATGTCAAACTTTGCTAAAACTGCCAAATTGGGTCAATGAAAGCCATATTTGAAAAGCCATATTTTCTAATTTAGTTGTTAATTATCGTTCAAGCAGAGCGCATCGCGGAATTTTTAGGGAAGATAACCTAAGTTTTTGAAAAGTAATATTGAACCCTGTGATTGGCCAAAATATAATAATAGGTTTAAAACATTGAAAAGTAATAACAGCTCACTTAACAAAGTATATCTGATTATTTGGGAACCAGAAAGTAAACTGGAGTTAAAATTTTGTTAACATTAAATTAAAATTATCGCCGAAAAAGTTGTAAACAAAGGTTTTGTGCATCGAAGCAGAGAGGTAAAGTACTTACCTATATTTAATTAAAGTGCTGAGACACTGCATCGTGATTTTCATCAAGTTTAAAGAATAAAAATCCAAGAAGTCTGGAGGAAACAAAACAAACCATCACCATTTTGATTGTTCACGTCACCGATGTGACAACCTGGGGAGACCAAAGCAGTTTTTTAATCTAGAAGGAAATCTATAGTTTCCCATAGCATGAAGTTTTATAGGTTACATTATATTTTCATACATAAAACACAACACAACAAAGTTTACAGGTTTAAAATAATTTCTGCAGCCACTGACAATAATTATAATTAGGTTAGGTTTTAAGTCTTAGGTTACCCTTTAAGGCTCTCCATCGAATATCTGTCTTGAGGATGTCCTGAAATAGAACATTCTAAAAGTACATGTATTTTTCTATTTACTTTACATACTGGTATATCCATATACTTTAATTAGTCATCCCATATCCGTATATAATAAATAGCTAATATTCATACAATAAAATATAATTATTTTCATTTTCATTTTTTCCTTCATGTATAAATACATATACTTTTAGCTTTTCAGGTGAGAGATTAGTGAGCATTCTTGAAAGGAAATGCTTTACAGTAATAATTATACGTAAATAACTCTCTGAACATATTTTCCTGTAAATGGAATATTAAAGTAATCTTATTAAATGTTTGAATTCAATTTCGAGAGGCTATATTGCAAGGATTACAAGAAACAGTACTTTAGAGTACGCCTCTGAATAGCGTTGGTTAATTCATCGCAAACACAGTGGGTATATATGGAAGTAACTAAGTAGTCGGTATATTTTAAAACTTAGCTGCATCTCGGCTTGTACAAACAGTGTTCTGCAATATTTATGTCGGGCCTCAGCGTACGCGACAGTATTAAATATGAACCATCCCTTATTATACTACCTCTCGGAAACTATTTACAAAATTTCAGATTCTATGGAGCATCATTTATTATACAACCTAAATAAAAATGAGTTGAGGCTATATTCAAAACTTCAGTTTTATCGGTCATGTTACTATTTTAAAAGTTTTACAATAAGTCTTTTATAAAGTCCCTATTGTGTATCTTTCAAGTGACTTTTAAATTTCCTTTGGAAGTTAAATTCTCTTTTTATTTTTTCCCAACATGTAATAATTCATTTTAAAGTCTAAATTAGATTCGTAATGCGAGTTTTATGACATAATATTATATTAAAGATGTTTTCGCACGAAGTTTGAAAAGTTTTCAGGTTGATTATAAAATTAATCTATTCGCATATTTCAGGGTTTTTACTTCATTAAAATACTCTTTTGGAAATCTTGCAACAGGATCATTTAAGTCGTTTTTTAAATGTAGCAGAGAGAACTTTTAAATGTAATCCAATAAATAATAATCAATGACATATTTATTTGTCAAAGAAAGTGCCTGTTCACGTTACTATATGTAAAGCAGAGCTGTGTATACATATGAAAGGTACTGATAAAACTAGAGAAATGTTCGGTAAAATTCGTGACGGTGTTTAATAATTATTTATGATAATAAAACTAGTTGACGAATCTTTATCAAATTCAATAGTTGGGTTCTGATAATAATAGACAAAGCGATACAAAAATATTCAAGTGGATGCGTTAAAAATTGCGATCTGTAAAGTGTTTCCGTACATACGTAAATACGTACATACAGACCAACTGACAGAGGCCTATGGAAATATTCAATAGAAATTTTAAAAATACTTTTATCAACGTGGGTGGTTTATGGGTTGTGCAATATGTTACAAATTTTGGAAATTACTGTACCAAGAGATTGGGCTCAGTTAAAAGCAAAGTAGGTTGCATATATAATTCAGCGACATAAAGAAGCGTAAAGGACACTGACCGCTTTTGGTTAGTGTACTGTCGGCGTTAGCTTAGACTGGGCAGCACACAGGACCGGACATAAAATGTATTTTCAGTTTCAAACCATGAATCAAGAGATTTAAATTCTCATTTAATTGTAAAGTCGACTACATAGTTCTTAGGCGTCTTTGATCTTTGCCGTACCGCCAAGGACGCCACCATTTTTTACATGTTTAAGAATTGTGTAGCGAACTATACTAATAACAAATAGAGAGTAATTACATAAAATACAATTAAATCCACGTTTTTATGGTCATCTTAGACAAAAACAAAAACTGGTGTTCTTTTAAGGACATAATTTTTTTAACAGTGAATAATACGATATCTGACATCAGAGCTGTAAAATTATGTTTACAAAAATGTACGCAAACTTCAACCAGTTTTTCTTATTGCCCAGCAAGGACCAACGAGGAGGTATCCCTTGCAAGGATAAGATGGTAACAGGCTTGTTAATTAGGGAGTAAGAGGTTAAAAAAAATCTTTTCCGTTATTCGAATTCTTCGCCATTGTCACTGTCCCCTCCCACGTAGATGATGAATTTATTTCCGCTATTTGTAAAGATTTGGCCCAGTTCTCTGTAATCATCTTCATCTTTGATTACTTTGTGAATTCATTTTCTCCAGTCGTCTTCTCGTGTGTTGGAAATTTCACTGTGAATTAATTTGATGACCTTTTTATCAAAATTAGGAAATGTGTTTTTCCGACGAATACACCTTTTTAATTAGCCCCAGACCAGCTCTATCTGAATACAAAAATATGGAGGTAGTCTTAATGTAGAATATCCATATTGCCTCGCGATATTCTCGACAACATATTTTTTTTTCAAATGTTTTGGCAAACAGTACTTCCAATAATTGCTTCTTGGTATAACATTCTTCAAAGTAGAGATAGTAATTCATCAGATTGTATTTCTTCCTTATTTGCTGAAGTATTTGCAATTTTTTCAATTTGTCTTGAATAATAGGACGCATTATCCATAATAATCACGATGTTAGGTTTCAAATTTGGAATTAGTGTATGCTCAAACCATTCTTCAAATATATCAGATTCCATATTTTTCCACAAAACTTCAGTTCATTTTCAACTCATCACTTAGTCTACTTCCACAGTGTCGAGCATTCTTTCACGGATTAATTAAAAACCGTTTCATTCTCATTTTATTTTCTCATCTCATTTTCTCAGTGGGACTGGCCTACATTCTTGTTAGGAAATATGTATGACCATTTTTTGTGATGATAATAAAAGAAGCCAAACACCATTATGGCCTTTTTGTAAATAAACTGAGAGTTGTATGCGGTCGGTACCCTTTACGGTTTTTTGTGAACTTTTTTTTATCGCTAAATTATATACGGGGCCTACTATACCTGCGTTGATAAAAAACCTTTTGTTGTTCAGTCCATGAATTTGTCAATCTGATACAAGTAAGAAAACGTGGGAAGGTATGTTCTTTTACAAAACTTCTTTTGATAGTGATACAGTTAACCTTTCCACAAGAACTGAAAATCATACGAATAACAACTATTTCTAAAAAACTATTACTATTCCTAACTTACCATTTCCCGGGATTTCTCAATGGGTAGTCAAAGTTTTTCATCCCTTTTATAAGAACCTAAAGCATGTGGCCTCAGCAAATGATGATTTGGAAAAGGTATCCGGTATCCGAGAACACAGAATAGTAGTAAGTTATTTATTGTTCATTTTAAATGAGTAGGTATATAAGTAAAATTTGAATAAATTTGTAATTATGGCAGTATAAAGAGTACAAGAGAAGATACACAATATAAAATATATAAAATAAAAAGTTCACACTTTTTAAGAAATTACCTAAAGTAGGTGTTTTTGGAGAGTTCTGGCTCCACATTCCACATTCTGCATTGCGCATGCCCGCCATGCTCGATGTGTGACGTAAAAGCTAAAATGAATTCCTCTCTGGATGTCTGTCCGTCTGTCCACCTGTGCCTGTCCATCTGTCCGCCTATGCCTGTCCGTCTCTAACCTAACGCAATCCCGCAATCCATAGTGCGCATGGCGGCATATAGCCAGAAAAACATGGCGGCATATAGAAAAAAACATGGTGACCTATACAAGATGGTGTATAGAAAAACATGGCGGCATATGGAAAAAACAAAAGCATGATGGTTTATGATAAAAAAACATGGTGGCATAAGCTCAACCTAACCTAACCTAACGTATTTAAAAAAAAATTGATTCTCCTCTACCATATGTTACGTCTAACAGTAACTAGATCTAACCTAGCCTAATGTATTTAAAAAAATTGATTCTCCTCTACCATATGTTACGTCTAATAGTAACATGACACTCCAGATCTGACCTAATAAAAAAATTATGCTCCTCCGCTGAATGGTACGTCTCCTAGCATCATGTCACTATTCTTTTTACATAGCAGTATAGAAAAAAATTGATTCTCCTCTACCGTATGTTACGTCTAACAGTAACATGACACTTCAGATCTGACCTAAACAGCATCACTGAGACTTATATTTATAAGATATCGAACCCCTTTGCTGTATGCTACGTTTAAAAGCAACACATAAGCTAGACTTAAAAGATGATGCTCCTATGCTGAACGGTACGCCTCACAGCAACATGTTATTATTCAATAAGACTTTTATAATCAAGTAACCAACATTCTCACGTGAAGACAAGACAGGATTGCTCACGTGAGGACACGATTGTAAACTCACCGATATGAGTGCTAGATGTATTTTTATGCTTCTCCACCACATGCTACGTCTAACGGTATCATGACACTCCAGACCTAACCTAATGTCTTTAAAAATGAGACTTTTATATTTATAAGATATCGAACCCATTTGCTGTATGCTACGTTTAGAAGCAACACATAGGCTGGATTTAAATGACGATGCTCCTATGCTGAACGGTATGCCTCACAGCAACATGTTATTATTCAATGAGACTTTTATAATCAATTAACCAACATTCTCACGTGAAGACAAGACATGATTGCTCACGTGAGGACACGATTGTGGACACGGTGAGGACACGATTGAGAACATATTTATTCATTAGAAGCAACACATAGGTTGGATATAAATGACGATGCTCCTATGCTGAACGGTACGCCTCACAGCAACATGTTATTATTCAATAAGACTTTTATAATCAATTATGCTATATGCTACGTCTAACGGTATCACGACACTCCAGACCTAACCTAATGTCTTTTAAAAAATGATGCTACTCTGCTGAATGGTACACCTCACAGCATTATGTTATTATTCCATAAGACTTTTATAATCAATTAACCAACATTCCTATAACGTGAGCTCGACGATATGAGTGCTAGAAATATTTTTATGCTCCCATATCATGAGTATATTTAAAGTATGACGGCTAGATTTAAAAAATATCCTGGGCATGACTAGTGTTTTTTAGGGAATATAATTTTAAAATATTTTTTTCTACCATCATTGTAATATGCTGGTTATATCTAGAAAATATATAATATATATTGATTATTAACCAAGAACGACATTTAACAGTTTACATTATACATAACATATTTTTTGTGTTCTTACCATTGCAAAATATCTATTGTATATGAAAATAGTTAGAGTATGAGAATTATTTCTTATTTTTGAATTTATTTAAGTAGCATAAAGATCTGAAACTAGAGGATAATATTTTCAAAGACGACAAAAGAGCTCATCATGTCTAGATACCCAAGGCACCTAATTAAATAATGATTAGAAAGTTACTTCGAAAATATGACTAGCCTGCATTTGCATACTTCTTCAGCGGCGTCGAGCAATATTTTTAGATTAGGTTAACATGAAAATATTTTAAATTGCAGCAATATGAGGTAGATGTATTTTTATGTGATTATGACTTCAGTATGTGATGAGTATATTTTAAAATAGACAGAGCATTAATTAAATCGGTTTAGTTATAATTACATGAATGCATATATTTTCACTGCATTCAAATTATTAATATGGTTTTATTTTAAATAAATAGGTATATAAATTAAATACATATAACGTTTCTGCCAGATCTAACCTCTAATCTAATGCATTTAAAAAATTGATTCTTCTCTATCATATGTACGTCTAACAGTATCATGACACTTCAGACCTAACCTAATATATTTAAAAAATGATTCTCCTCTACCATATGTTACGTCTAACAGTATCATGACACTCCAGACCTGACCTAATGTATTTAAAAAATTGATCCTCCTTTGCTGAATGGTACGTATCACAGTATCAAATTATTATTCAGTAAGACTTCTATAATTGATTACCCAACATTCCTATAACGTGAACTCAACGATATGAGTGCTAGATGTATTTTTATGCTTTCATGTTATGGGTATATTTAAAGTATGGCGGCTGGATTTTAAAAAATATCCTGCGCATGACTAGTGAACATGAACTAGTGTATTTTTTTAGAAAATGTAATTTTAGAATATTTTTTTCTATGTACCATCATTGAAATATCTAGAAAAATTATTTTAAAAATCGTATTTACCTGGTTTTTAAAGTAATTTCATAATATATATGCTTCTTCATAATAAATCACACAAATCAGAGAACTCAAGCAAACAATCACTAAAATTATCCCAATTACACGCTACAACGTGAAACTTTATACATTTTTTTCAAATTGTACCCTCATTTTTTAAATATGTTTCCAATTATTGTTTCAGTTTATATATTTTTATATGAAAAAATGATTCTCCTCTACCATATGTTACGTCTAACAGTATCATGACACTCCAGACCTGACCTAATGTATTTAAAAAATTGATCCTCCTTTGCTGAATGGTACGTATCACAGTATCAAATTATTATTCAGTAAGACTTCTATAATTGATTACCCAACATTCCTATAACGTGAACTCAACGATATGAGTGCTAGATGTATTTTTATGCTTTCATGTTATGGGTATATTTAAAGTATGGCGGCTGGATTTTAAAAAATATCCTGCGCATGACTAGTGAACATGAACTAGTGTATTTTTTTAGAAAATGTAATTTTAGAATATTTTTTTCTATGTACCATCATTGAAATATCTAGAAAAATTATTTTAAAAATCGTATTTACCTGGTTTTTAAAGTAATTTCATAATATATATGCTTCTTCATAATAAATCACACAAATCAGAGAACTCAAGCAAACAATCACTAAAATTATCCCAATTACACGCAGATCTAACCTCTAATCTAATGCATTTAAAAAATTGATTCTTCTCTATCATATGTACGTCTAACAGTATCATGACACTTCAGACCTAACCTAATATATTTAAAAAATGATTCTCCTCTACCATATGTTACGTCTAACAGTATCATGACACTCCAGACCTGACCTAATGTATTTAAAAAATTGATCCTCCTTTGCTGAATGGTACGTATCACAGTATCAAATTATTATTCAGTAAGACTTCTATAATTGATTACCCAACATTCCTATAACGTGAACTCAACGATATGAGTGCTAGATGTATTTTTATGCTTTCATGTTATGGGTATATTTAAAGTATGGCGGCTGGATTTTAAAAAATATCCTGCGCATGACTAGTGAACATGAACTAGTGTATTTTTTTAGAAAATGTAATTTTAGAATATTTTTTTCTATGTACCATCATTGAAATATCTAGAAAAATTATTTTAAAAATCGTATTTACCTGGTTTTTAAAGTAATTTCATAATATATATGCTTCTTCATAATAAATCACACAAATCAGAGAACTCAAGCAAACAATCACTAAAATTATCCCAATTACACGCTACAACGTGAAACTTTATACATTTTTTTCAAATTGTACCCTCATTTTTTAAATATGTTTCCAATTATTGTTTCAGTTTATATATTTTTATATGTGAGACATTTTGTTCTGGAAGTATTAAAAACCAACCTCTGTCTGACCCCTTTGAAGCAGAGGTTTCTTCCATCAATTTTTTAAAATATTTTTTACCAGTGGCAAAATACTAAAGAAATATAAGAAATCATGGATATGTTACAAGTAATTAATTATAAACAGTAAACAATATAGCGAGAAACCAGTGGATTACGTATATTGGAATAAACCTAAAGAGCTAGTAGATCGCCTACGTTTACTGTGGAGTTCAAAACAGGCTGGACATACTGGACATGACAATGAAATATTAAGTTTAATATCAGAATTACAAGAGGAAGGCATAGTATATTAGCAAACCCTAACCTAACCCAACCTGACTTTTTTTTTTTTTTTTTTTTTTTTTTTTTTGAGAGGGGAAACCTGACCTGACCTAACCTAACCTGACCTAACCTAACCTAACCTAACCTGACCTGACCTAACCTAACCTGCGAGCCACCGCGGCCCCACACGCACAGACGGACAGGCATAGGCGGACAGATGGACCGGCACAGGTGGACAGACGGACAGACGGACAGACATCCAGAGAGGAATTCATTTTATGCATATACATGCATGCATTGTTGAGGTATGCATAGTATATTTACAAATATATATTATATACATATTATTGAAATGCTAACAGTTATTCAAGATGGCTAGCATAAACAACACCATCGATAAATTCGGACGTAGGAGTAAACGGCCTTCATCGAGTGTAGTAGTGTGTCAGCGAGGCATAGGTTTTAAGCTTACCAATGACAATCATTTCGATATTCAATATAAACGCTTAACTAAAATTGGTGAACCGAAAGATCCTAGAGATGCAGCAACATGCTTATATGTAGACGAGCATATTGATCAGCATATGCAAGAAACAGTTAATAAAATTAATGATGGATTGGAAAAATTCACAGCTGAACACAATAAAACAATTGAACAATCATACACTACATTTGTGGGGAAACAGTTAAACGCGTATAGTGAATTCACGCATGGAAAAATTGTTGAAATGCTTAGCGATATGAGGAGATACCTTAACGCACAAATTAATGAAATTAAGGTTTCTGAAAATAATTTATTAGCTAGAATAAGCAAATTAGAACATTCAGTTGCAGAAACTCTTACAGTGGTGAAGGTGGACGTACCCGAACAGCGTGTTCAAGGGAAGAAAAAACTATGAGTGCTAGTGATGTAAAACTACAAGTTGTTGATGAACTTCATAAACCCGCCCGGCGAAATTTTACAAGAAGGAAGACTATAATCAAAGGTTATGGCGATTTATGGCAAATCGATTTAGCTGAAATGCAACCGTACGCTCGTGAAAATAGAGGTTATCGATATATTTTCGTAGTAATCGATTGTTATTCTAAATATATGTGGACACGCCCTCTTAAAAATAAAACTGCTCGAGAAATATTAAAAGCAATGAAGGAGGTTCTCAAAGATGCCGATTATGCACCAAAACATATACAGTCAGATCAAGGAACTGAATTTTACAATAAATACTTTACTAAACTAATGGAAAAATACGGTATCAATCATTATTCTACTTATAGCACGAAGAAGGCAGCAATAGTAGAATGAGTTATACGGACACTAAAAAATTGGCTGTATAAAAAATTCTCACTCAGAGGTAAATACAAGTGGCTTGACATTTTACCTGAAATTACGAAATTATATAACAACACTAAACATCGTACAATAGGAATGAAGCCAGCAGATGTTACAAGACAAACACAAATAAGGGCATATAATCAGCCAAAGGTTGTACCTTTGAAATTTAAATTTCATGTAGGTGATGCTGTTAGAATCAGTAGATATAAAGGCATATTCGATAAAGGATATACCGCTAATTGGTCCACGGAACTCTTCAAGATTGTCAAAGTAAATACAACTAACCCACATACTTACTTACTTGAAGATATGAATAAGCAGCCAATTAAAGGTAGTTTTTATGAAATAGAATTACAAAAGGCTAAAAACCCAGATGTATATTTAGTGGAGAAAATTTTACGTCGTCGAAAAAACAAATTATATGTTAAATGGCTTGGACTCTCTAGTGAATTTAATTCATGGATCGATACTGCTGATTTTGTTTAAATTTTATAATATATTTTTTTCTGTTTCATAGTATTAAAATAAATTAATATGAGTACATCTTTTTTTTTTTATTTATTTATTTATTTTTTTTCAATTTTTTCATGTAAACATGAAGATGAGGGAAGAAACAATTAAATACAAAATATATGATTAAAATATTTAATAATATATAAAAAAAAAATATAATATATAAACAAATATTCAAGTTATATAAAAAATAAAAAAAAGAACAAGCGTATAAAAAATTACATTAATAAGTTATAAATAAAATATATATCTGAATCCTACAAACAGTTAATTTTAATTAAAAAAAATAATTTACATGTATATAAACAATTACAGAGAGAAAAATTATAATAAAAAAGTATAAGGTCCTACAAACTATTAATATATAAACAAATATCCAAGTTATATAAAAAATAAAAAAAAGAACAAGCGTTTACATTAATAAGTTATAAATAAAATATATATCTGAATCTTATAAACAGTTAATTTTAAAAAAAGTATAAGTTCCTACAAACTATTATAAATGAAAACTATATTTATATATGTATACAAAAAAAAAGTTATGGAATGTGACAACTACCCCATGCTAGTGTACTGATACCATCAGGTAAAATATATCTTTTATCATCATGGGGGGATAAAGCTACTTTATTAATAGCCAAAGTATGAATTATATGTTTTATAGATTTAAATACACTTTGACGACATAAAATAATTTTTTTTTTCAGCAGACAATCTTTGTATGTCTCATGTTGAAGTCTTTTAACTACACATTTTTTCACCCCTTTGGCTTTTTTAATTACAGTGCGGGGACCTATAACGAAATCATACAACTTTGAACGTAATCCGACAAATTCAAGCATGGGAACACCAGCATTCTCATCCTTGAATACACCCAATACCGCCTTATTTACCAGTGGGATGTTGTATGGATTGTCTCGAGCGTAATTGGATGTATCGAATTTCTCAATATTTGCCTTGATATCGCTGTAGATATCCTCACACTGTATATCATAAACCAAGGAGTCAGTGTCTGAATATAAAAGTTTTGCCTTATCTCCGTATTTTTCTTTAATAAATTCATAGTGAAACGAGTACATTGTTGTTTTTGATATATCTAATACGCTAAACCCAACATAGATAGGTTTATCATATTTACATTTCGTCTTATTCATCTGAATGGCGACGAAGTTCTCATTGAAAATAGATAAGCTATGAAAGTTGGGTTTAGCGATTAGATCTTGAGCTCCTTTCTTCTGCTTCACATTCTCCCAGCGGTTGATGAGTTTAACATCAACGCGCTTTTCCACGGCCTCCATACATTTCCCAAAAATTGCATTATTTGCTAATTTGTATGAGTTTTTCTCAAAGTCGTTTTTTGCCTCTTGCCTTTTTTGGTGTTCAAGTCAATATACCTTTTCAACCAGTCTGACTGCTTAAAGGATAGAATTCGATGAATTTTTGTGACTTGAATACCATGTTTGATCGCCTGGAAAACGTTGCGATAATGTAGAACATATTTTTGTTTATCAAATAGGTTTGGAATTAATTTTGATTGCGTGCTTACACCATTCGGTGGGTGTAAGCACGCAATCAAAATTAATTCCAAACCTATTTGATAAACAAAAATATGTTCTACATTATCGCAACGTTTTCCAGGCGATCAAACATGGTATTCAAGTCACAAAAATTCATCGAATTCTATCCTTTAAGCAGTCAGACTGGTTGAAAAGGTATATTGACTTGAACACCAAAAAACGGCAAGAGGCAAAAAACGACTTTGAGAAAAACTCATACAAATTAGCAAATAATGCAATTTTTGGGAAATGTATGGAGGCCGTGGAAAAGCGCGTTGATGTTAAACTCATCAACCGCTGGGAGAATGTGAAGCAGAAGAAAGGAGCTCAAGATCTAATCGCTAAACCCAACTTTCATAGCTTATCTATTTTCAATGAGAACTTCGTCGCCATTCAGATGAATAAGACGAAATGTAAATATGATAAACCTATCTATGTTGGGTTTAGCGTATTAGATATATCAAAAACAACAATGTACTCGTTTCACTATGAATTTATTAAAGAAAAATACGGAGATAAGGCAAAACTTTTATATTCAGACACTGACTCCTTGGTTTATGATATACAGTGTGAGGATATCTACAGCGATATCAAGGCAAATATTGAGAAATTCGATACATCCAATTACGCTCGAGACAATCCATACAACATCCCACTGGTAAATAAGGCGGTATTGGGTGTATTCAAGGATGAGAATGCTGGTGTTCCCATGCTTGAATTTGTCGGATTACGTTCAAAGTTGTATGATTTCGTTATAGGTCCCCGCACTGTAATTAAAAAAGCCAAAGGGGTGAAAAAATGTGTAGTTAAAAGACTTCAACATGAGACATACAAAGATTGTCTGCTGAAAAAAAAAATTATTTTATGTCGTCAAAGTGTATTTAAATCTATAAAACATATAATTCATACTTTGGCTATTAATAAAGTAGCTTTATCCCCCCATGATGATAAAAGATATATTTTACCTGATGGTATCAGTACACTAGCATGGGGTAGTTGTCACATTCCATAACTTTTTTTTTGTATACATATATAAATATAGTTTTCATTTATAATAGTTTGTAGGAACTTATACTTTTTTTAAAATTAACTGTTTATAAGATTCAGATATATATTTTATTTATAACTTATTAATGTAAACGCTTGTTCTTTTTTTTATTTTTTATATAACTTGGATATTTGTTTATATATTAATAGTTTGTAGGACCTTATACTTTTTTATTATAATTTTTCTCTCTGTAATTGTTTATATACATGTAAATTATTTTTTTTAATTAAAATTAACTGTTTGTAGGATTCAGATATATATTTTATTTATAACTTATTAATGTAATTTTTTATACGCTTGTTCTTTTTTTTATTTTTTATATAACTTGAATATTTGTTTATATATTATATTTTTTTTTTATATATTATTAAATATTTTAATCATATATTTTGTATTTAATTGTTTCTTCCCTCATCTTCATGTTTACATGAAAAAATTGAAAAAAAATAAATAAATAAATAAAAAAAAAAAGATGTACTCATATTAATTTATTTTAATACTATGAAACAGAAAAAAATATATTATAAAATTTAAACAAAATCAGCAGTATCGATCCATGAATTAAATTCACTAGAGAGTCCAAGCCATTTAACATATAATTTGTTTTTTCGACGACGTAAAATTTTCTCCACTAAATATACATCTGGGTTTTTAGCCTTTTGTAATTCTATTTCATAAAAACTACCTTTAATTGGCTGCTTATTCATATCTTCAAGTAAGTAAGTATGTGCGTTAGTTGTATTTACTTTGACAATCTTGAAGAGTTCCGTGGACCAATTAGCGGTATATCCTTTATCGAATATGCCTTTATATCTACTGATTCTAACAGCATCACCTACATGAAATTTAAATTTCAAAGGTACAACCTTTGGCTGATTATATGCCCTTATTTGTGTTTGTCTTGTAACATCTGCTGGCTTCATTCCTATTGTACGATGTTTAGTGTTGTTATATAATTTCGTAATTTCAGGTAAAATGTCAAGCCACTTGTATTTACCTCTGAGTGAGAATTTTTTATACAGCCAATTTTTTAGTGTCCGTATAACTCGTTCTACTATTGCTGCCTTCTTCGTGCTATAAGTAGAATAATGATTGATACCGTATTTTTCCATTAGTTTAGTAAAGTATTTATTGTAAAATTCAGTTCCTTGATCTGACTGTATATGTTTTGGTGCATAATCGGCATCTTTGAGAACCTCCTTCATTGCTTTTAATATTTCTCGAGCAGTTTTATTTTTAAGAGGGCGTGTCCACATATATTTAGAATAACAATCGATTACTACGAAAATATATCGATAACCTCTATTTTCACGAGCGTACGGTTGCATTTCAGCTAAATCGATTTGCCATAAATCGCCATAACCTTTGATTATAGTCTTCCTTCTTGTAAAATTTCGCCGGGCGGGTTTATGAAGTTCATCAACAACTTGTAGTTTTACATCACTAGCACTCATAGTTTTTTCTTCCCTTGAACACGCTGTTCGGGTACGTCCACCTTCACCACTGTAAGAGCTTCTGCAACTGAATGTTCTAATTTGCTTATTCTAGCTAATAAATTATTTTCAGAAACCTTAATTTCATTAATTTGTGCGTTAAGGTATCTCCTCATATCGCTAAGCATTTCAACAATTTTTCCATGTGTGAATTCACTATACGCGTTTAACTGTTTCCCCACAAATGTAGTGTATGATTGTTCAATTGTTTTATTGTGTTCAGCTGTGAATTTTTCCAATCCATCATTAATTTTATTAACTGTTTCTTGCATATGCTGATCAATATGCTCGTCTACATATAAGCATGTTGCTGCATCTCTAGGATCTTTCGGTTCACCAATTTTAGTTAAGCGTTTATATTGAATATCGAAATGATTGTCATTGGTAAGCTTAAAACCTATGCCTCGCTGACACGCTACTACACTCGATGAAGGCCGTTTACTCCTACGTCCGAATTTATCGATGGTGTTGTTTATGCTAGCCATCTTGAATAACTGTTAGCATTTCAATAATATGTATATAATATATATTTGTAAATATACTATGCATACCTCAACAATGCATGCATGTATATGCATAAAATGAATTCCTCTCTGGATGTCTGTCCGTCTGTCCGTCTGTCCACCTGTGCCGGTCCATCTGTCCGCCTATGCCTGTCCGTCTGTGCGTGTGGGGCCGCGGTGGCTCGCAGGTTAGGTTAGGTCAGGTCAGGTTAGGTTAGGTTAGGTTAGGTCAGGTTAGGTTAGGTCAGGTCAGGTTTCCCCTCTCAAAAAAAAAAAAAAAAAAAAAAAAAAGTCAGGTTGGGTTAGGTTAGGGTTTGCTAATATACTATGCCTTCCTCTTGTAATTCTGATATTAAACTTAATATTTCATTGTCATGTCCAGTATGTCCAGCCTGTTTTGAACTCCACAGTAAACGTAGGCGATCTACTAGCTCTTTAGGTTTATTCCAATATACGTAATCCACTGGTTTCTCGCTATATTGTTTACTGTTTATAATTAATTACTTGTAACATATCCATGATTTCTTATATTTCTTTAGTATTTTGCCACTGGTAAAAAATATTTTAAAAAATTGATGGAAGAAACCTCTGCTTCAAAGGGGTCAGACAGAGGTTGGTTTTTAATACTTCCAGAACAAAATGTCTCACATATAAAAATATATAAACTGAAACAATAATTGGAAACATATTTAAAAAATGAGGGTACAATTTGAAAAAAATGTATAAAGTTTCACGTTGTAGCGTGTAATTGGGATAATTTTAGTGATTGTTTGCTTGAGTTCTCTGATTTGTGTGATTTATTATGAAGAAGCATATATATTATGAAATTACTTTAAAAACCAGGTAAATACGATTTTTAAAATAATTTTTCTAGATATTTCAATGATGGTACATAGAAAAAAATATTCTAAAATTACATTTTCTAAAAAAATACACTAGTTCATGTTCACTAGTCATGCGCAGGATATTTTTTAAAATCCAGCCGCCATACTTTAAATATACCCATAACATGAAAGCATAAAAATACATCTAGCACTCATATCGTTGAGTTCACGTTATAGGAATGTTGGGTAATCAATTATAGAAGTCTTACTGAATAATAATTTGATACTGTGATACGTACCATTCAGCAAAGGAGGATCAATTTTTTAAATACATTAGGTCAGGTCTGGAGTGTCATGATACTGTTAGACGTAACATATGGTAGAGGAGAATCATTTTTTAAATATATTAGGTTAGGTCTGAAGTGTCATGATACTGTTAGACGTACATATGATAGAGAAGAATCAATTTTTTAAATGCATTAGATTAGAGGTTAGATCTGCGTGTAATTGGGATAATTTTAGTGATTGTTTGCTTGAGTTCTCTGATTTGTGTGATTTATTATGAAGAAGCATATATATTATGAAATTACTTTAAAAACCAGGTAAATACGATTTTTAAAATAATTTTTCTAGATATTTCAATGATGGTACATAGAAAAAAATATTCTAAAATTACATTTTCTAAAAAAATACACTAGTTCATGTTCACTAGTCATGCGCAGGATATTTTTTAAAATCCAGCCGCCATACTTTAAATATACCCATAACATGAAAGCATAAAAATACATCTAGCACTCATATCGTTGAGTTCACGTTATAGGAATGTTGGGTAATCAATTATAGAAGTCTTACTGAATAATAATTTGATACTGTGATACGTACCATTCAGCAAAGGAGGATCAATTTTTTAAATACATTAGGTCAGGTCTGGAGTGTCATGATACTGTTAGACGTAACATATGGTAGAGGAGAATCATTTTTTCATATAAAAATATATAAACTGAAACAATAATTGGAAACATATTTAAAAAATGAGGGTACAATTTGAAAAAAATGTATAAAGTTTCACGTTGTAGCGTGTAATTGGGATAATTTTAGTGATTGTTTGCTTGAGTTCTCTGATTTGTGTGATTTATTATGAAGAAGCATATATATTATGAAATTACTTTAAAAACCAGGTAAATACGATTTTTAAAATAATTTTTCTAGATATTTCAATGATGGTACATAGAAAAAAATATTCTAAAATTACATTTTCTAAAAAAATACACTAGTTCATGTTCACTAGTCATGCGCAGGATATTTTTTAAAATCCAGCCGCCATACTTTAAATATACCCATAACATGAAAGCATAAAAATACATCTAGCACTCATATCGTTGAGTTCACGTTATAGGAATGTTGGGTAATCAATTATAGAAGTCTTACTGAATAATAATTTGATACTGTGATACGTACCATTCAGCAAAGGAGGATCAATTTTTTAAATACATTAGGTCAGGTCTGGAGTGTCATGATACTGTTAGACGTAACATATGGTAGAGGAGAATCATTTTTTAAATATATTAGGTTAGGTCTGAAGTGTCATGATACTGTTAGACGTACATATGATAGAGAAGAATCAATTTTTTAAATGCATTAGATTAGAGGTTAGATCTGGCAGAAACGTTATATGTATTTAATTTATATACCTATTTATTTAAAATAAAACCATATTAATAATTTGAATGCAGTGAAAATATATGCATTCATGTAATTATAACTAAACCGATTTAATTAATGCTCTGTCTATTTTAAAATATACTCATCACATACTGAAGTCATAATCACATAAAAATACATCTACCTCATATTGCTGCAATTTAAAATATTTTCATGTTAACCTAATCTAAAAATATTGCTCGACGCCGCTGAAGAAGTATGCAAATGCAGGCTAGTCATATTTTCGAAGTAACTTTCTAATCATTATTTAATTAGGTGCCTTGGGTATCTAGACATGATGAGCTCTTTTGTCGTCTTTGAAAATATTATCCTCTAGTTTCAGATCTTTATGCTACTTAAATAAATTCAAAAATAAGAAATAATTCTCATACTCTAACTATTTTCATATACAATAGATATTTTGCAATGGTAAGAACACAAAAAATATGTTATGTATAATGTAAACTGTTAAATGTCGTTCTTGGTTAATAATCAATATATATTATATATTTTCTAGATATAACCAGCATATTACAATGATGGTAGAAAAAAATATTTTAAAATTATATTCCCTAAAAAACACTAGTCATGCCCAGGATATTTTTTAAATCTAGCCGTCATACTTTAAATATACTCATGATATGGGAGCATAAAAATATTTCTAGCACTCATATCGTCGAGCTCACGTTATAGGAATGTTGGTTAATTGATTATAAAAGTCTTATGGAATAATAACATAATGCTGTGAGGTGTACCATTCAGCAGAGTAGCATCATTTTTTAAAAGACATTAGGTTAGGTCTGGAGTGTCGTGATACCGTTAGACGTAGCATATAGCATAATTGATTATAAAAGTCTTATTGAATAATAACATGTTGCTGTGAGGCGTACCGTTCAGCATAGGAGCATCGTCATTTATATCCAACCTATGTGTTGCTTCTAATGAATAAATATGTTCTCAATCGTGTCCTCACCGTGTCCACAATCGTGTCCTCACGTGAGCAATCATGTCTTGTCTTCACGTGAGAATGTTGGTTAATTGATTATAAAAGTCTCATTGAATAATAACATGTTGCTGTGAGGCATACCGTTCAGCATAGGAGCATCGTCATTTAAATCCAGCCTATGTGTTGCTTCTAAACGTAGCATACAGCAAATGGGTTCGATATCTTATAAATATAAAAGTCTCATTTTTAAAGACATTAGGTTAGGTCTGGAGTGTCATGATACCGTTAGACGTAGCATGTGGTGGAGAAGCATAAAAATACATCTAGCACTCATATCGGTGAGTTTACAATCGTGTCCTCACGTGAGCAATCCTGTTTTGTCTTCACGTGAGAATGTTGGTTACTTGATTATAAAAGTCTTATTGAATAATAACATGTTGCTGTGAGGCGTACCGTTCAGCATAGGAGCATCATCTTTTAAGTCTAGCTTATGTGTTGCTTTTAAACGTAGCATACAGCAAAGGGGTTCGATATCTTATAAATATAAGTCTCAGTGATGCTGTTTAGGTCAGATCTGAAGTGTCATGTTACTGTTAGACGTAACATACGGTAGAGGAGAATCAATTTTTTTCTATACTGCTATGTAAAAAGAATAGTGACATGATGCTAGGAGACGTACCATTCAGCGGAGGAGCATAATTTTTTTATTAGGTCAGATCTGGAGTGTCATGTTACTATTAGACGTAACATATGGTAGAGGAGAATCAATTTTTTTAAATACATTAGGCTAGGTTAGATCTAGTTACTGTTAGACGTAACATATGGTAGAGGAGAATCAATTTTTTTTTAAATACGTTAGGTTAGGTTAGGTTGAGCTTATGCCACCATGTTTTTTTATCATAAACCATCATGCTTTTGTTTTTTCCATATGCCGCCATGTTTTTCTATACACCATCTTGTATAGGTCACCATGTTTTTTTCTATATGCCGCCATGTTTTTCTGGCTATATGCCGCCATGCGCACTATGGATTGCGGGATTGCGTTAGGTTAGAGACGGACAGGCATAGGCGGACAGATGGACAGGCACAGGTGGACAGACGGACAGACATCCAGAGAGGAATTCATTTTAGCTTTTACGTCACACATCGAGCATGGCGGGCATGCGCAATGCAGAATGTGGAATGTGGAGCCAGAACTCTCCAAAAACACCTACTACCTAAGCACAAGATATGCCTGTTTGTAAAATTCCTCGCAACTTACCTAGTCAAATAGAACATTTCTTTTTGTGTAGAGTAAGAGAGGTCTGCATACTTATAACATATCCATACCGTGTGTCTAGCGGCTCGCTAGGTATAGGTAGTAAGAATTAAAACATCGCGGGTGCCAGCTGGCTGAAATTAAATAACTGAGAGCTGGGATACTCCGCTAACGGACAAGTTTACAGCGCTGTGTTGTCATATCTCTCGCGCTACGTGAATGTACATGCCTAATGGATAATTACACGCACGGTATCTATGTTATCAGAGTATAAGAGTATTTTGCTGGATGATTTTACGGTAAGATATTAAAGATAAAAATAGATAAAAAAATGAAAGTGATAAAATGCGTTTTTGTGTTGAATACAAAATATTGGAATATTTTGAAGCATTAGAAAACTGAAGATTATTCATACCTATGCGTATATACACATATACCTGGCCACAATTTTTCTCTTTTAAATGGCATTGCCTTATTTTTTATGTCAGATTCGAATTCTATTCATTATTTTAATGCAATTTTCAATATCATTCCCTATCTAAAAAACCAATAATTTTTGAAATATTTCGATTTTAATGAAATCTGATGCGAAGCCCAACCCATAGTTTTAAATTAATAACATTCGCTATGGTAAATTTCGATAACCAATATTTCTCCCACATATCTGTGTGGACTGAAGCTACAAATGCCCCAAAATATACAGGGTGTCCAGAAAATGAGGTCCAACTTCGACAGCTTCGACTTCCATTAAATCGCTTATTTAAAATAGAATATACTATATTTATAAGTCTATTCGTTTCCCCCTTTTATTACCTTTCAATCCAGATATGCATTCCCTATAGCTAAAATATACGGTTATTGGGTTATTTAAACTTATTTAGAAAAATGGTTAAATTAGCATCTATATCGACAATAGTGTGTCAAGAGAATACAATAATTTACAATAATTTTGTAAATGACTCTCAATAGGTTCATTAAAGTTGCTTAAAGTTCATCAGGGATGATAAAAAGTTCGATCTATTTGTGTTTTGTAAACTCTCTCTGGAAAAAAAATTAAATGTGACGAAAATACATGTATAATATCAAAATCATTTCCTACCGACTCCCTTTATCATTAAATATATATTGTGTGTTTGATTTTTCTCTGGAGTACTATTTGATGCTTCATTTATAATTTCTCAAACTTTTTTATGATTTCCGTTCGCATTAGTAAGTTCATTTTTATAATATTGGTTTTTTGTATTTTTTATCAGCTTGTTACTACATTTTGAAAAAAAATGTAGTATAGGTTTTGCATTTTTCCAGCTGACCATCGAAATCTGAAAAAAACGTCGGATCGAAATGAAAGTCATATCTATCGACTCGAGAGAGAATTTGGAAAATTCCGTCCGTCGGTCAGTCGGTCTGTCGGTCTGTCGGTCTGTCTGTCTGTCTGTCTGTCTGTCACGCTCAGCCCCCCCCCTAATCCGTTTTCGGATTTCGATGAAACTTGGGTGGTTAATAGGAGGCTTTTAGAAAACCTTAACGCTGGAAGCTCGTCTCCATTCGGAAACCGGAAGTACCCGATATAGACGTTTCAATTTTTTCTGGAAAAATTGAATAACTGGGTAACGGACAGTCGAATCGAGATATTTCAAAAAAGAGATGGTGCCGCTGGCAACAATCTACAGATAAGTATACGGGAGACAATGTCGAGAAACAAATGGAAATTGATTTTTTTTGCAAAAAACTTGTTTTCTCGAAATCGGGCTAGGAAGCACGATAGCTGTCCAGGATATTGATCGATTTCGATGAGACTTGGTGGGATCGAAGGTACACGGCCACAAATGAAGCTTATTGCTGGCGGCCCGAATCCGTTGACCGCAAGTATTTTTTCCAAGGCTGAGTATGATTTTCCAAAGATATTGATAACTCCCGAACCGAAGGTCCGATTTGGTTTTCAAAAATGGCAATTGTAGGGCTCGATTAAATCTATTAGATGACGTTTGTGAGAAATTTGAATAATTGATAATTTGAAATTTTGATAAATTCTACAAATACCGAACAGTTTCCTAATAAAAATTGAAAATCTGTATAACCAATATAAGGCACGGACCTTTTCGGACAAAAAATGTGAAATAGAGTTTTTTCGAAAAATTAAAAATAAGCAAGTTATTTACGAAGATGCATAACCACGTCCGGTATATCAGAGTGGCAGTCCGCCCGAAAATAAAATCGTAAGTCTGAAATCACTCCGTTGATGCTTCTGCATTTTATAATTTTCTATTGCTATATTCTTGAGTGAAATTTTGGAAAATTAAGTAATAAAAATATAAATAATATTAATTGTCCATAGAATTATTTAAAAAAATATTACAAATGGATAAATTCTCCATGCGATATAGGTGCAAAAAAATAATGTAATGTTATACTTAAAATATCATCATTCATTTCATTATTTGGTTAAGTAATGGTAAAAGAAACACACGAATGCAAAACAAAGCAGGCTTTACTATGAAACAGATTTTGATATCGTGCTTCCTCGAAAAAGTCTCTATTTTGGTAATACATCTGTAGGTATCCAAACAAAAAAAAAATGAAAATCATACCGGGGAAAATTCTATCTCTATAAATATTTGACCGATTTTCATTTACTAAATAACAATATAACCCATGCCTTTCTGTATTTCAAGATGTAGATAGCCTTTACTTTAGTCAATGCAAAAAGAAAAAAAAAAAAGAAAAAAAAACGTCAAAATGTACTGAGTCATCCTTTGACCCTCTCCTGAAAAGGTACTGAATCATGCCAACAGGGATAAAAAACATATCAAAATGTAGTTTTTAGCTTGTTTGATAGATTTCTATGTTGAGTGTATTCTAATTTTAGCTGATTTGGGAAATTTTGTAACAATTTTTTTTTTAGGTTTTCTTGATGTTTAATGGAGTTAACCAACTGTAATCCATGATTTTATTTTGCCAACTTCATTTATTTGTATATATTACATTTGTGGCTTTATTTATACAGAAACTTAATTTGTTTATAAAATGGATATTCTGACCAATTTAGATTTTCATTCATGTAGATACCTAGAAACGCCAAAAATTTTTTTGAGACCTTAGCTTCTCTTGTATACACTAAATACCAATTTTATGGACTCTTACCTGCTTGATTTACCTATTTACCCCCATTTACCCCATTTTACCCCCCAACCCTTCGACGGAATGAGATGAAAATATAATATAGTTCCAGATCCCGTTAAAGTTCATACATGTACCAAATTTCAAGTCAATATCTTAAACGGTTCCAGAGTGATCGTGCGTACAAAAAAATTACAGACCGACAGACAGACAGATGGAATTTTTTTTACGCTCAAATTTAAAATCTCAACGTTTCATGATATTATAAGCCTATTTGAACAATAAAAATTTTCAAAAATTTTTTTTTTGTTACTAAACTTCCACTGGATGTGGAAGTAAAATAAAAATGAAAATCAATTTTTATTTTTATATAATTACAATTACAATTAAACAAAAAAAAAATATGAAAATTTTTAAACAATTTTTTCAGAAACTTGTTCTTTAAGAGAAAATAAGAAGAGGAGAAAATCTTGGAGTTTTATTTTGGCTACAAGTTGCTCATAAAAGGAATAAAAGAAAACATAAATGCTTTTAAATTTGACTCAACCATTTTGACAAAGTTTACTTGTCTTTTTCAAAACTAGTTCCTTGGCTTCTATTTTCTTTTGTCGTGGTGAAAATCTTATATTGACAGAGCAAGTTCTTGTTTAACTCTAGTATTAAACTTTTGAAAAAAACTCAATTATATACTAAGTCTAAAGGCACACTTAGAAGCAACCTATAAGTCCAACAATATATTTTTGTTGGGCTTATATAACTTTTTCTTTATTAAAGAAATGAATAATAAAAAAACATATCAGAACTTATATTTTAAAATCTAATCAGCTTTAAGATTTGAATAGGAAATATGCTTATTTGCAGTACATTTTATATTGAACATTATCAATGAGAATAAAATTTTCTGGGGACCAACCATTTAGCGAAAAAATGCAACAAACCGCGACTGGACGTATTAGGGGTGGTTTTAAGACTTGCGTCTTGAGACCTCTTTTGTTTCTGAAACCTAGCCACCTTGCATGTATCATTTCTAAACAGTAAAGCATTATAAATTATTTCTCCTATTTTTCCTAATACTAATGGACTACGTGGCCAATATAAAAGATAGTCCAACAGTTATAAGACCTTTAAATTATAAGTTCTGAAATGTCTTTTATTATTCATTTATTTAAAAAGAAAATGTTATTAAGTTCCACAAAAACTGTTTTTTGTTGATCTTTTCGGAAAAATACGGAAAACCTCGGCAGGGACGTTGGAGGTAATTTTTGAGAGTGAAACGACACCTTGCGCATTAAGAAATCTTTCATTTTTTAAGAGTAACCTCCTAGCGCGTATGATCCCCCAAAAAAACATAATTTATTTCCTAAATTAGCCGATTTTTAGGTCTAACATCAATGGACTAATGTGCTATTAATCTGAACTGAAACCAGTCTTGTTGTTCTGCTATAAAAATGAAAAATACGGACTTATGTTTAAATACAACTCAAGTAGAGAATTATTGAATGTGTGATAAACCCACTTTAAACTTTTAAACAGTATTTTATTGGCAATTGACAATAATAAATGCACCTACAAATTTAAACACCTTCCACGTAGTGTCTGTGAATGTATCACCTATAAAAGTATATATCTTATCGCGGTTCTCTCAGGTTATCCAATTCCTATGTGTCACTGTTACACTCAGTGGAACATTCCCCTAACGCCACATTACTAATGCCATTGATTCAAGTCGCGTTTCCATAGGTCTCTTTCTTCCATACAATACAACTTCACTGAAATTCGTTTAATTGCCGAAAATTAGTCTTTCGATTCTTGAGATGCCATGTACTCTTTAGTAGTTCAGGCAAACTGAGCATAAAGCATAAAATTCTCTTAGAAAATATCAAACAGTGTGCTTTTCAGTACAAGAAAGTTTGAACTAGGGGAATTTCAACTGAATAATTGTTTCCACGGTATCGGGGTCTCGGGTTTGTAGCATTTATTGAATATTATTATCGACATGGCAGATATCATCTACTCTATAAGACAAAATTATTGTACATTCCGTTGGTTAATTCTGGAAGGAATAGACTTTAGTTTTTGAAAAGGGAAGATTGTTCTATGATGCGATTTTTATATTGATTTGAATTTTTATTAAGATATGTATAATTGCTATTGAAAATTGTAATACATCTTTGTCAGTTGATCCACTTGATTTTTTAATCGCTTCAGCTACTACCAGAATAGAATCCCATTGAGTTTCATAATGATCCGCCGATTCGGATTTATTGAAATATAAAAAATATAAAAGTAAATTGAACAACCCTATAACTAAAGCTAAAAAGATGTATTCTAGAAATGAAATAAATAAAAACAATGAAACAGCAAAAAAGCTATGGGAAACGGTAAATGATATTTGTAATAAAAAAATATCAAACGGAAACATTAATAGTATAACAATGTGAGTATGGCGTAGTACTGGAAAATAAAAAAAGATATTGTAAATTCGTTTGTAAAATACTACACACAATTAGGTGAAAAATATGCAAATAAA
This sequence comes from Rutpela maculata, assembly GCA_936432065.2. Classification (NCBI taxonomy): domain Eukaryota; kingdom Metazoa; phylum Arthropoda; class Insecta; order Coleoptera; family Cerambycidae; genus Rutpela; species Rutpela maculata. The sequence continues at coordinate 34,027,927 of OW386285.2, read as the reverse complement.
TTAAATAGTCCAGAGAATTATGAGGAAATTACACCAACACCTCAAAATTCAATGCAATTGTATCCCACTGATGTAGAAGAAATTAAGCATACAATTGCATCATTAAAAACAAATAAAGCACCGGGACTTGACAATATACGGGCTGAAGTATTAAAACAAATACAAAATGAAATTGCCGATCCTTTAGTATACATTGTAAACAAATCCTTCGAATTAGACTACTTTCCAAAATCGCTGAAAACAGGATTGATTAAACCAATTTATAACAGAGATAGCAACATTGACCTTGTTAACTATAGACCAATCTCGGTGATTACAAATATAGCTAAAATATTTGAAAAAATCACAAAACATCGTGTAGTGCAGTTCTTAAAAAAATTAAAATAATCTCAGATAACCAATTTGGATTTCAAGAACACAAAAGCACAGATAGCTGCTTTAACCAAATATATATATATTCCGCCTTAGATGAGAAAATACCGTGTCTTTGCATATTTGTAAACTTCGCTAAAGCTTTTGACAAGCTATATAATTATGATCTGAGAGGCAATATATTTGCTTAAAAGTTACTTAACTGACAGAACACAACTTGCTAAAAGAAACGATGTAACTAGTGACCCCCCAAACGGTGACATATGGTGTCTCACAAGGAACTGTTTTAGGACCAATTCTTTTCTCCCTCTATATAAACAGTCTGCTTACCAATACTGTTAGTTCTGGAAAAATCACCAGCTTTGCAGTAAAAGTAAAGTAAGATATAACGCGGAATATGAATTTAAGAAAATAAAAGATTGGTTTAACTATAATAAATTAATGGTCAATTTAAAAAAATGACCTATGTGGTCTTTACATCATATAATATACCTCTACCTGATTTGGGATCAATAATTAATGGGGATTTAAAAATTTTGGAATCAGAATATGTTAAATACCTATGCGTAATTATAGACAGACATTTTCGGTGGAATTTATAAGTACAAAACGTAATAAAAAAAAATAAGAAGCTTGTTGCAACATTTAAACATTTAAAATCATATTTAGACATAAATAATCTACGTATATTATACTATGCCTTAATACAACCACCTATCTTCTGGTATAATTGGTTGGGACAATTACCTAAACAGTTTAGAGACTTTACAGAAGTGGTTTCTGAATATAATTTATGCAATCTCTTTAAGGACAGCAAAATGTTTGACCTAAGGTAGTTGTTTGGTCTAGTTATACTTCTTAATTTTAAAAATAAAAATGACATAAAATCAATAGATCATCAATACAAAACAAGATATAAAGGAAAGTATCAGCAACCAAAAAGTAAGAAAACAATAGGTCAAGAAAAGTTGTGTTTACTTATATCCAAAACTATATAATATACTACCGATAGATATAAAAAGTATTAAAAATGTTGTTGTTCAAAAAAAAATTTAAATATGGATAACATCCATTCCTAGAAATAGATTAAAATATATTATTTGTAAAAATATTTTGTTATAAATAATATTTAAAACTGTGCAAAGTGTTAAAAGTTATAAATCCTACCTATATAAAATACAAATGAAAAAATAATATTGTAAAAGACACCTATTAACTACTGAAATCCCTAATGTGACTATTTTCAAATGATTGTGAATAATACCTATAATGACTTCATTACCCGAACGTGAACTAACCCCGATTATAACATCATCTCCTGATTATGTCAATAAATATTATATTTTACTAAATAATATTCTTTAAATATATATTATATTTGCATATTGCATATTTGTTTACATCTATAAATGAAGCTAATATAATTGTATTATTTTTTTTTTGTAAATAAACATTATTATTATTATTATTAATTATTTAACACCACTACGAGTTTCCCCGGACCATTTTTCTCGCCCTTTGCGTTTATTTGATAAAAAATTATAAATAAAATTATTTTTTCTTTGACTCACTTGAAACTTAATAATAGAATAATCAACTGGTTTCAAATTTTTACAATAATATCACCTCATATTTATTAACAACTATGTTAATGTGAAGGACAAATTTCAGTAAGTGTAGAAACTATGAATTATTTTCCAAGACTATACATCATCATAACAAATGTTTACTTATGTTGTATTTATCCTCTTTAATCAATGAAGTAATGCTATATGCATAGCATTGGATAAAACTATTGCACACGTGTATTTTTGGTGTTACCAACTCTTGTTACCCTTTTAGCTTTTGGTTTTATACTGATTTCATAATTCTTGCTGGAAATTCATTAATTGGACCCATTACTGACTTTTCGTATCCAGGTAGGCCCAGAACATTACGAAAAATTGATTTTTTGGTACCTTTTTGAAAATTCTGCAACAAAATATTATCAACGAAATTGAGAAAATTGACACTGGAAATATTGAAAAACATTTTTTCCCTTAGATAGACTGTTTTTCGAAACATCAACATAATACCATGTTGTCAATAATATTTTATTTAATAATATTATCTACTCTTACTAGATTATATACTAATTAATGAATTGCTTTTGAACAATTAATAGTATCCATAAATACATAGTGTGAGTTATAATAATTCGCCTGTGAGTTGTTATAAATCATTAGGTACAGTGTCAGTTTCATTTACCTTCATACCTAGCCTACCCAATCGATGTAACGCGCGACGTGAAGGTGGCTCTGTCCGAGAGAAATTCTTTTCCGATACCGTGAAATAGAACAGTCCATTATTATTGAGGGGAGGAAGGTGATTTAACATGTTTGAATAGTTTGGATGTTTTCAAATCCAGTTAAGTAATATTTGTGCCAAAAATTATAAATTCTGTTAGTGAAGATGAACTATTATGTACACTGCCAGAATTAAGGCAAGTAGCTAATGATACAATACATAATATATTACCCGAATACTCGCAGAACAAATATAAAAGTGTGTACAAAAATTACATTTTACAGTTAATTTTATTAATAAACAAACAGTAATTTAAACAAAATTTTCCCAATTTAATATTTATTGTTATAATCGTAGATAAAGTGTAGTATTCAACTTGCCATAATGGTAATAACTCACTTGATGAATTACAGTACTCGCCACATAATCAAAAGCTAACTTCGATCTGCTTCTTTTGACGTTTATTTAATAAATTTTTCTTATATGGAATTTCTTGTCTATTTTTCTATCTAGGTCGATTTTCTGAGGTTCTACAACAACACCAAGGACCTGACTCTGAAAGATTTGGCGAAGCTGGCATCCAACAGGCAACCGCAATAGGTAACAGACGACGCGGTGCCGGCAGACGTGCTATACAGCAAACAGAGGCCAACTAGAATAATGCATGAATCCCAAAAAGTCTGGCAAAACATTGTGAATAAGAAGAAGATCGGTGCAGAAATGTTATCAATATGTTATTAAATTTTTCTTGAGAATATCAATATGATTTTTATTTCCAAACAGCATAAGACAAAAGTTAAAAGAGTTCAATTTCAAATTACGTTCAAAGAGAAATTGTTAATTATTTCTAAATCGTTATTGATGAGGTAAGCAGCGGATGGATAATCATTATTATGACAAATTTAAATAATCTTATATTATCAGTGTCTCGAAGGTGTAAATCAAAAATAATAAAGATCCTAAACCAGAACCTTGTGTGACTCGTAAATAAATTTCAGTATTTTTTACATGTGGTATTATTATACTCTTCGTAATAATATAAAAAAAAAATATTCTCACAATTTTTGTCGCTTGTACTTAAATAGAAATCTTGCGAAATGTCTCCATAAACTTTTGCATTGCAATCCAAAGATCGTGAGTTCGAGTCCCACACAGGTTGGATATTTTTTTTTCATTTTTTTTTCACAACAAAGATGGTATCACAAAATTTAGGATGTCCAAAAATTAACATTATTTACAAGAAAACTGCGAAGAGTATCCTATAGAATGTGTAACAATTATATAAAAAGCTCAGTAAATTGCCGAAGAGTACGTTTTTTTTAGCTTGTTATTATCTATTTATTTAAGGAAAATAAGTTATTGTAAAAAAAATTCTGAAATATATTAATATCAATTAACCAGATAGACAGATAGCGCATCAAAACCATAAAACTTCAATTTAGCACAAATAAGTTGACGGTTTATACTACCTTCCTTATTAAAATAGTTCTATCTAACATTCCAGGATAATGCAATTAGGACTCTATTAATTATTTTTTCTTTGCTGGCGACGTCAACTGCTGAGGTCATTAGTCGCGTGCTTAGTATCCATCTGCCTATTTGTTTAGATAGTGTAATTAATAATTATACCATAGTAGTTATATTACGGCACCAATTAGGAGTGAAAGATAGTAAAAGGAAGAAACCAGAAAGTCCTATTTCCCTGACAAAACAGAGTACTTTTGATACTATTTCCGGAGTTGCTCAGCATCTTCGTGTCTTTTTGTTGCCTCGGTATAACTTGGATATTCATCAAGGATGTGCTTTACAGTGAATGGTGTGTTACAGTGATTACACTGTGGAGCATCATAAATAAATAAATAAATAAATTCACATTTATGGACCTCTCCTTTTTCTTTCGTTTGCAAATGACTTGCCGAACTACATGCCAGAATATTGCAAAATTATAATGTATGATGACGATACCAGTTTAATTGTCTCTTCCTTCGAACCAGATACCATCAAAGCCCAACTCCAAACAATTCTTAAAGTATTTAATAACTGGGCAACAAAAAATCGACTTATTTTAAATGCTGAGAAGACCATCTGTATAAACTTTTACAACAAAAAACAAATAATGTCAGATATAAATTTAACGATGGATGGTGTAAAAATCGAATTTTCCAGTACATTAAAGTACTTAGGCACTCATCTTGATGAACGATTAAACTGGACAGAACATGTCAATAATCTTGCAAAGAAATTAAACAGCTGTTACTTTGCCCTTTTTAATTTAAAAAGATGCCTGGAAACAAAATTCCTTATTAATGTTTACTATGCTTTAGGCTATAGTCACATTAGCTATAATATTCAATTATGGGGTAACTCCGTCAATGCGCGCCGAATATTCCTCTGTCAGAAAAGAATAATTAGACTGATATTCAATTTAAAATGCCAAGAATCTTGTAAACCTTATTTCCTCAAACATTCTATCTTAACCGTACCATGTATATTTATTTTAAAATCTGTAATATATGTAAAACAAAACTATGAGCAATTTGTAAAAAATCATGATTCCCACAAATATCCCACTCGCAGCGGCTTTTTACTAAAGCTCCCCCAGCACCGAACAGCTCTGTTTGAAAAATCACCTGATTTTATCGGTCCAAAATTATTTAATAGACTTCCTCAATCAATTCGAGAGAAAAACTCCATACAATCTTTCAAGTCTAATGTAAAAAAATATTACTCGAAAAGTGCTACTATAGCGTGGGTGAGTATTTGTGCGACTCATAATGTTATAGTTGCCTCCCTAAATTTATAAAATAATATTACTAAATGCAAGGTTTTGTAAAGGAACTACCTCCTCCTTATTATGCTATGCCTTCATTTTTAAAATTTTATAATTGTGATTCACTAGTGATTTTATCGACTGTTATTGTGTCTACTGTATGTACTCGTATCACTGAAATTTTATTTGTTCTATCCATTGTTTTAATGGCAAAAGAATCAATAAATTATTATTATTATTATTATTTCCAACAGGTATAAATACCCAATTACAGGAAACATAGTGTACATGAATTAAAATAAAAACAATAATATGAATAATATAAATTACAAAACTACAATACAAATATAAATATAAAAGAAATACACAAGTGTAAAAATATGATGGAATATATTATTACATTATTATTATTATACGAACCATTTTTACGGATTTCTTGTAAGATATAAGTGTATTATCCTACCTAAGCTATCGTGATTAATGTCACAGACGCCAGATATGGAATTAAATATTACGGGCATTGAAAATTGGTGATTTGCGCAAGAGGTTAGTTCGACCAAAAGGACAATAAAAACTTTGATTATTATGGTTAGAGAAACTTAGCTGACAGTCAAATATAACACCGAGATCCTTAAATTCGGAACAACGTTCGAGGGGAAAATTGTTAATATGATAATCAAATTTTATGGAATTTTGCCTACGAGTAAATGTGATTATCTTGCATTAGGCAATATTTAGCTTAAGGAAATTGTTGGAACACCACACAGAAACGTTATTGATTTAAGTTTGTAAATTAGCCCAAATCGTTATAATTGTTTACACTTGCATATATTTTGAGATCATCTGCCGAAGGTAGCTGGTGGAAATTGATTGTTGACCTTATATTATTAATAAAAATTAAAAACATCAAAGGTCCCAGGTTTGAGCCCTGTGGAACACCTGACGTAGCTAAATAATTTCGAGACCTGTGACCACCGTGTTCTACTAATTGCTCGCTAGAAAACAAGTAGGACGTAAAAAACAAGATCAAGACATCTGAGAATCCGAAGGCTTTTAGCTTGGATAATAATAAATTGTGATCTATCTGATCAAATGCTTTCTGGATATCTGTGTATATAACATCTACTTGTCCCCCCCGTCTAAGTTTTCGGATATGAACTGAGTAATACAGGCAAGATTAGCTACTGTTGATCTTTGCGTCATAAAACCATGCTGAACATGCGATATGAATGGTTTGACTGCACTGTAGATATTGGTATACAAATTATTTCTATAACTTTGGCGAAATTGCACAAAATGGCTATTTTCCAGATATCAGGAAACTTGGACGCAGTGAAGATCAAGTTAAAAATGGATAGTGGATAGTCATAAACACAGCAGCACAGTTCCTAACCACAAAGCTGGGAACGTCATCTATTTCAGCGATCATTTTGTTCTTTAGCTTGCTTGCAAGATGTCATTTTCAGTAATACGGTTAATGCTTATTGCTTCAGATATTTGTAAGATGGAATCGTCTGTATGAGTAGGGTCAGAATCAGAATATACACTCGAAAAGAAGTTTGCAAAACTGCCTACCATCTCTTGAGGCGAGTCAATTGTTTTGTCATTATAAGTGACAGTTTCAGTATTCTCTTTTGCATTGAACAAACGACCAAAATTTAGCGGGATCGCGCGCGATTTCATTCTCAGTGTTTAAAACATAATCTCTGTAAGCAGAATTGATTTGTTGTTTTATAGTGGCCCTAAGGGATTTAAATTGATATAGGTAGTAATCGTTTTTATTTTTTTTTCATAGTTTTTGTGTGCCAATTCCTTGCTTCGAATATTATTTTTAATTTCGGTATTGTACCATGGTGGAAACATTCGATCTCTCCTTATATTAGCAAATGTGATGAGGTTACGAATGAGTGTCCTATTCTTAGACGGGTGAGTAAAACACGTTCTTTCCTTGTCAGCAGAATAGCAAATTCCCAGGGAGCAACAGATCGTTTAATTAGTCTCAATTTTTAAATTGTATGATTTCATTCCTGTTGCCAATCATCAAGAATGCATGTTTCAAGATAATTTTTAACATCCAGGCCTCATTTCTAAAACCGGAAATATCGCTCGCAGACAAAAAATTTTCATATCATTGTGATAGTGAACGAATTCTGAACAACTTTCAAAATGTCTGTCTGTCCGTCTGTCCGTCTGTCCGTCTGTCCGTCTGTTCGTCCGTCACGTTTCTTGTAAACACGATAACTCAGGAAAGAAAAATCCAATTGTACTGAAATTTGGACAGTAAGTTAGTATTAGCCAGAGGAAGAACCCTATCGTTTTTGAACAAAATCGATCAGTAAATAAAAATGTTATTAATGATTTAAATTTGAGATTTTTTTTTTCGATTTTTGTAAAAATTTGCATTATTTACATTTTTTACGTGTTAGGTAGTTCTTACGCTTTTGACTCGGAATCCAAGGGTCCCAGGTTTGAAACCCACATGGCTTATGGTATACTATGTTATTTTTACTTTATTTTACACTGAGTCTTTCACCAACTAAGTCCATTCTATAAAATTAAAAATGTTTAGAACTAACATTATTTACAAAAAATTGAGAAGGGTATCCTATAGAATGTGTAACAATTATATAAAAAGTTTAGTAAACCGGCGAAGAGTACGTTTTTAGCTTGTTTTAATATGTCATTGATTTATTTTAATATGTCATTTAATTAAAGTTGTTCACAATGTATTCATTTGTCCTCATTTTTCACATATCATTTTATATTTACATATACTGTGACTAATTTTTTGTTATTCATTCATATTATTTTATTTTATATCACATTAACTTTTTTTTGACGTGTGTAAATACTTTGTGTATATTGACACCAATAAAACTATCTATCTATCTAAAAAACATATACTTTGACATACCAAACTTGCATGAAAAGATCATTTTCAAATTAAGGTAATTTATAGCCGCCATATTGAATATATCGAGTTGCCCAAGGGTGACAGAATGTCATCGTCAATTTTCTTGCAGCTCAATATGTCCTTGTATTAGAAATAAAAAAAATTTAATACAATAATTTTGGGTTTACATAAAATATATAGTTTGGCAACCGGACTATTAACTCCGACTGGAACTCCGTTTATAAACCCACACCCACTATCAGGTAAAATATTAGAAATAGTAACACATTAAATTTGTTCATACAAAATCTTTTCAAATATTCTTGAGAGTGCAGGAGGAACATTATAAGCAAATCTAATTTTTTTTCTGGAATAACTATTTCTACCAATGGTTTACGTATCGAAGTTTTCCAAGAATTCAGAAAGTAACTAGTTTCAATACAATGATGATATGAATTATATATCATCAATTAATATTTTGCTGAAACTAATATTACGAAAATTGCCACGGCAAAGCCCTTTTACATCTTAAACCTACCGAATACATAGTAATTTTGCGATAAATTATATACATTCATAAATAATAATTTAAAGCAGATATCAGGATAATCTTTCATGTGCACTCATCTCAGTTGTATATTATTATATTAATCAGCAACGCACATGAAACTAAATTGATAATTAATTAAAACAATATATATCATGAAACATATTATCAATATTACCAAAAGTGATGGTAAAATATGATGTCATGTGCCTTAGAGGCCATTAACGCATTAGCATAAATAATTATAAGCATTCATAAAAGGCAATTAAATTTTCCATAAGCCAATTGATTGCGTTTCTAACCAAATCATATGAAATCAAAATAAATAAAAGCAAATTTACGTTACAGCTAAATCAGCTATAATTATCCTGCGCTAATTATTAACCAGATATGTCACAGTTCCAGTTAAAAGCATAATTTATTATTCAGTATACGGTATAAAATACATTCCATACAGGTAATGTCCTATGTCGGAAAATCTGTGGGGAGTTGGATTTAATCCAATTTTGCGTATAAAATGGACTTCATTTAAATATTTCTCTATTCCTCATGTTTTGACACTCCGATCAGAGCACCATAATAATACTTCATGTTTTAATAATTTAGGAATATTTATTATTTTACCACTATAGGTCAAACTCGACAAAAGGCCAACAAAACTGGTTAATTTTTAATAACCCTTTAGATTTTAATCAATTACATAATTTATTTATAAGAAAATACAAATAAATATATTGATGCACCAGTTGAGTTAAAGTATGAACCACTATTCTTGATGTATGTACTGTACTGCGTATGCCTTGCAGTAGCAATTGTTATCCGTAATACATACTTTATCAATCCATGATTGTAAAAACCGCTGCCCGACGAATCACTACTCGCACGTCCAAATTTCCTATCCAAGTCTCTTTTAACGAAAAAATTTTTGATACTATTATATTAACTTTTCACCATGTGAAGATAATTGTTCATAGAACTTTAATAATATAATATTTGAAATCGTCTTTGGTTCTTGTACACACGCTAATAACAGTTTCGAGCTTTTTCCAGTAGTTCTAGAATATCTATACCAAACAAGTATATTAGTACGTATTTATAAGCTTATTATCTCTTCAAAAGTGGAGTGTCGTACGCCTGTGACAGAAGTAGGCTCATTTTCACTGCACTTTTCCACTTGAATCAGTGATGTGGATATTGAGAATGTAGTGTAGAATGAGTCTTAAAACGCAAGAGAAATAATAATTGCTTCCACATCGTGGGAGTCTAGAAACGATAAAAAAAATGTTGATTTTTTTGTTCAAATAGGCTTAGAATCAATGAGATGTCGATATTGTAAGATTGAACAAAAAAAATCTGTCTGTCGGTCTACCTGTAACTTTTTTTATGCGCATGATTTCTCTGGAACAAATTATGATATTGATTTGAGATTTGCTTCACAAGATCTGGAACTAGATTATATTTTGATCTTACTAAGTTAACGAGGGATAAATAGGCAAAGCAAGCAAGTAAGAGTACATAAAATTGGAATTTAGTGTACGTACCAGAAGCAAAGGTCCCTATTTTTTTTTTTGCATCAGCCACCTACACTATCACACCTATTACCACCAACTTCCCATTATTAAGGGGGTAAAAAACCGCTGCCCAAGGAATCACTACTTCCACATCCAGATTTCTTATCCAAGTCACTCACAACGAAAACATTTTTTATGTGGAAATAATTGTTTAAGGAACTTTAATAACATAATATTTGAAATCCTCTACCCCAAAAACCCATAAAACGATACCCCATATCGGTAGCGGGGTGGGGGTGGTGATAGGGGGTGGTAGTGTGGGTGGATGAAGTAAAAAAATATTTTGAGGTTTCTGGTTCTTGTACACACACTAAATCATATTTTTCTTCATCCCCTTCAATAATAGGGTGGGGGTGGCTAATGCCAAAATTTTTTTTGAGACCTTAGATTCTTTTGTATATACTAAATACCAATTTTATGGACTCTTACCTGCTTGATTTACCTATTTACCCCAAATTTACCCCAATTTATCCCCCAACCCTTCGACGGAACAAGATGAAAATATAATCTAGTTCTAGATCTTGTTAAAGTACATATGTGTACCAAATTTCAAGTCAATATCTCAAACGGTTCCAGAGTAAACGTGCGCACAAAAAAAAAGTTACAGACCGACAGACAGACAGAAATTTTTTTCTCGCTCAAACTTAAAATCTCGACGTTTCGTGATATTCTAAGCCTATTTGAACAATACAAATTTTTAAAAAATTTTTTGTCGTTACTATACTTCCACTGGACGTGGAAGTAAAATAAAACAGGTAAGTCCAATCATTTGGAATTGTATAGTGTATACATTGTATAGGTACATAACATTTTCTATTGTGAAAAACTTTTCTTAATAATGGTTAGAGTCAGAAAACCCTATTGTTTTTGATAAAATCAATCAATCGGTATGTACAAAAGTTATTAAATATTTTATTTTTAAAAATTTACCAGGAAAACAAAGAAAAACTGCATAGTATACTGATCGGCGTTTCCATAACCAAACTGGTGTTAATGGGAGATTGTTGTACTTAAAAACATGACAATTATAACTCAAAATCAACTTATCTTCAAAAAACTGCTAAGAATTTAATGTTGGCATCTGGTTTCTTCCTCTTTTGAAGTGATAAGCCACCGTTATACAAAATATTCAAATTATTTGTATTAAAAAGACACTTTGAGAACACAACTAATCATAATTGGTGAATCAGCGCCGAAAACCATTCCAAAAAGACTCAAACACGTATGGAGAGACGTAGAACGTCGAAAGTGAAAATTCAAAAGTACGCCGAATTTTGAAAATTCTTATGTGGAGCAGGATACCCGAAGATCTGGCCAAAAATCTAAATCTTGGCTAATGATCCAAAAATAGGTTCAGTTAATAGAAAAATTATTTAATAAAATCATTTCTCAAAAAGGGGTGGGGGTGGGTTATAGGGGATGGAAAAATTATATTAACAGAAAATTACGAAATTTTGTATTTCTATGTATTCTGTAATGCTGGTGATGGGAAAAATATTTTACAAAATCTAACTTATAAAGGTTCTATAATTAGAGAATATTATTTAGGTATTATGCAAATCACAACTTACACACTTTTTATTTATTATGAAAATACCTACTTTCTGTATATTGTTGCCCTAATCTGGGCACGCTAATATACTATAATAAATAAAAAGTGTGTAAGTTGCGATTTGCATAATACCTAAATAATATTCTCTAATCATGATCAAAGCAAATAAATAAAAAATAATTAATTGTAAAGGTTCTATAAGTATCGAAAAAAACATTCGAATATAATAATTATTATATACTTGTTAAAAAGTGTTTCAAGCTAGAAATAATTTCAATTTTAAAAGTGAATGGCAAAATATGGGCGTACATTTCAAACGTAATGTACTTATTAAATAAATAAAGAATTCGCCCATTTAAAAAACTATCTTGGTCGCACTTGGAACGAAACTAAATGTTTCATTATTACTAAGAACAATTAATATTTTACATTGACGACTTTAAATTGGCATTTACAAAAATATTACTGCTTATCACAAAATTATAAGTGCTAGAAAATGTAATACACACCTGAACTTGAATTTTAATACACTAATAAAGCAAAAAACTGGAATTTTAATACACTAATAAACAAATGAACGAGCACAAAGATCTAATAAAACTTTAAAATTCACAACGCACTATCTGCATTACTCGGTTTTGACTGATGTGGGCGCTGAAATGAATCATGTAAGGGCCAATTGCGATTTATTTTATTATGTGTAAAGGTGTTAGCTACACATCGCTCAAAAGAACTATTGTGTTAACTCTATTACATATTTTGATTTTTGGCCACGTTTTTAGCTTTCGACGAGGTTCATGACCAAAATCAAAAGTACGCCAAACTTTTACTTCAAAATTCTAGTGCGTCGAATTTTTTACAAAACGTCGTTCGACGACGAGCATTTTTATCGTTTCACAAAACATGGAGAAATTGGGGACATAGTATTTTGTGGATTTAGCAATAAAATAATGGAAATAAAATTTTACCGTGGCAATGTACTGAAAGGCGAAAATGAAAAATGTGGCAAAGGCGCGGAGCAAAAATTAGCAAAAATGGTCAAGGCCGGTTTCTCGAATAAAATAAATTTGGATTCATCCAGCGACTTGACACTGGGGTAAGAGCGTTGGGAATCCACAGAAAGCGATGGTAGCAAAACCAAATGCAGGTCTTTAAAGAAGGCCAAATTAGAGAGAAAACCACCTTGTGCATAAACGGGGTTAAGGGGTTAACTTCATGAAGGTCACTCGAAAACGACGTTCATCATTTCCGTCAGTCCTAAAACCAAAGTGCCTTCATATACTTAGAAGTTGTGTGAATCTTTATTGCTAAGTCGATTGTTACTACACACTCCTCATTATATGGTAGTTGAGGTAAACATCCTCTAGAAGAGGCGCTCGTCCTTGCCCTCTTTGGGGAGGCGATTCTTTCTTTTTAGATAGGCTATTGCATACACATTTCCTGTGTTATTTTGAAATATACCACTAAATGGTATTATTTGAACTGTTGCATTTTATTGACTGAATGATTAACTTAAAGTCTTCCCTCTCGATGGCTTTTATGTGTTGGGTCGGCACTGAATAAACGGGATCTCCGCATGGGCCAGTACGTCTAAAATTCAGAACACCAATCAGAATGCGAAAGCTCGACGGAGGCATTCTATAAAAGTGTTTAAGAGATTTCTAGGAAAAGATCCAACACATTGTTGAAAATATAAGCTAAAGTGCATCGAAAGGGAAGCCAGAATTGTAGAGAGAGCAGTTAGCAATCCACGGTAAGTACAACTTTTACCTCTCTCGTCTATCAAACATCTCATAAATATAACGAACCCGTCTGGGAGTAGAAGTAACGATACACAGTCAAACTGACATGTCCTTCAGACGTAGTGTGGTAGGTTCTTCTACAATATCAACCTAACGTTTTGGAGAACATCCTCTTTGGCTTCTATTATTTGGTTTTCCCTGAACTGTCAACTGTTTTTTTTAATTGCCTTATTTATTTTAACGTCCTGACGAAGTTTAGCTAATGCTACTCCACCACATCACCAGGATGGCGAGATGTGATATGTGCTAACCGAGCTATAGCAAATTCATACCAAATGTCTCCAGACACACATCTTGAAGGCATCAATACGCCGTCTATCTGTTTCTCAGATACGTAAAAAAGGCAGAGAAAACTAGGCAGAGAAAACTAGGACTAGGTTAGTAAGTATGATCCTTGTGTGTTTCGTGAGTTTCTGTTACGTTAAATTTTTCTCGGCAGGTAAGTTGCCCATCTGCCATCTATATTCTTCGCCTAATCTTGTTTTCGTATTTGACAGCACTGCTTCTGCATTTGTTTATACATGTTTAAGAAAATTTGATCATATTTGGTATTATTACATGTTTCTACCCCAAAAACATTCCCTCCAAGTTCCATGTATGAGTAACAGAAAACTAAGTCAGTTTGTTAGTTCGGCAATCATCTCAGAGATGGCGTGCCGTGCTACTGGAACATTGTTAAAAGATGTAGAAAAATCCAGAACCAATTACCCAGGAGTATAAATAGAGTGAGTGGCCGCACAGGGCAGTACAGTTCAGAAGGCAGTTCAGTTAGTGAGAACAGATTAAGGAGTAAACAAAGTGATAAAGTGACAGAAATATTGGATTATAGTACTCAGTGTAATATTAGTAAAGTAATTATTTGTTGAAATCAGTACGTAAGTTATTAAGTTAGTGTTTAGTATTAGTCTAGCGGATCCATGATGCAGGGTGTTTACAAAAAGGATATAACTGTTGTAGAACCTTCCAGAATCGACCTATGTCGAAGCCAGAATAAAAGTTCGACTTAGGCATAAATTTCATTTAGGCCTCCCGCGCACTGGCGATTTTTACTGAAAGCTGAAGTTCCGCGCGCATTAAACGACAAAAAATTGTATAACTCAACCTCGCGCGCACTTCCAACTAAAAATTGAGCCAATTAATCAGTTTAAAAATGGACTCTGATGAATTAGCATGTGTTTGTGCACTTTAAGGAAAAAACGCAGAAGAAAACGGTGGATTCATCCATTGATAAGTGCCCGTCTAATGAATGGAGAATTTCATAAAATATATGAAGATTTACTGACCTACCCCAATTCGGGATCAGTTCTGAACATACCTCACACCACAGTTTTTCTTTAAAATTTCGGTCTGAATACTCTCTCAGCTTTTTGTCATACAATGCAGGTTTGCACTCGACACAAATTAATTTCTCACCGAAATTATCTTATCCATCTTATAGCAAACGTCTTCCAGCGTGTAGTATTTACGACTGAACTGATAAATGTGGCCAAGTAAAAGTTGGAAGTGCACGCGAACACGTTTGAACCTACAGGCACAGAAGAAGAAACAATCAGAATACAATCTCTCATTGGCGGGAAAAGTTCGCGCATCTACATCGCGCACTGACAATCTCGGACGGAAATGTAGAAAATTGCGCCAGGCCCGTATCACGGATTTCTTCTGTAACCGGATCGTCTGCGACAAATGGCGTGTGGCGTGATCTCACCTCGTGATACAGTTTGTATCATGATGCCGCCTAAGTAGGTAAGAAATATTGAAAATCTAAAACAAATATTATTTGTCTTCATCTAATGTTTCACAAGTTTTCTGACTCTCTACCGGGCTGTTTCTAAAAGGGGTAAAAAATATTGAGTACTGTCCTGAACTCGCCCAACAAAAGTATGGCGGAAATTTACAACACGAGATCAAAGGATTTTTTGCCGACATTATATTCTGATTGTTTCTTCCTCTGTGCTACAGGCGTCGCTCAGTCGGTGAGTTGCACAAGTTGTGTACAGAGACAACAGCCCTACGACTAAAAATTGGATCGGTTGGGGAATCGACAGTGCGCGGTGTTTATCCAATTTCCATACATTTTTGTGGTTGTCACTCTACTAACTTTCAGTTGTACAACTAAAAATCGCCAGTGCGCGGAAGGCCTTAAGGACATTTTCAAGAGTCTGAGGGACGTCGGAGCCGCAGACTAATCCAAAAGGACCGTTATGAGTTCGATAAGACATTAGGCATAACCGGGTAAAAATTCGAAGAAAAACCGAATTTTTACTTAGGAAAATATATTTTGGTCCAGGATATGAGAGTGAAAGTATATGGTGGTCATGGAAAAATGAATCACATACTTTTTTAAAAGTACGCCAAAAAAGTACTTTGAAAATATGTCCAATTTTAATTCCTCCGCCGAAGGCATTGACCATGGATGTACAATCATAATATACCTTGTTTTAAAGAATGACAATAAAATTTTAGCAAGGCAATGTATGAAAAATGCGAATCCGACGAATTTGCTAAAAGCGGTGTAGCGCCTATAAGCAAAAATTGGCAAAAAATTAATGAAAATGCACAAGGCCGGTTTGTCACATAAAACGAGTTTGGATTCACCCAGCGACTCGTAAATTGGTCGAGTGCGTTGGGTCGTCAATACAAAGCGTTGCTAGGAATGCCAACCGCAGGGTCTTCCGAATAATAAAGTTATGATAAAACCGCCTGGTGCACAAAGGACTCAAAAGTCCATTTTGTCTAAAAGTCGTTCGGAGGCGAGTCGCTGCCATTTTTCCAATATTGAACACTTACATAAGGACAAGTAAGTCGAAAACTGACCGAACGTTATCAACTTATGCAGTAAGTAAATCCTCTTGAATCAAGGACGGATCCGGGGGGGGCACCAGGGGCAATTGCCCCCGAGGGCCCCGAGAAGAATAGGAATTGATTATTGAATATTGAAAATATATATTATTATCGTTCGGCGGTAGTTGATATTTAATTATATTACATCATTACAACCACAACACTGCCGTCACATACCTATGATAGATAGATTGCATACACTCCCACTCTACACCCTACGAAGGTACGGGTACGGTCAGGGCCGGTTTTGTGATTAGGCCTCATAGCCACAGACTAAAACAAATCAGATGTTTCACTTAATAGTATTCCCTATGTAACCAGTTTCATTTTTTGTCGTGTGACGTATGCCTGCCAGGATTTTGCGCAGAAGACATAAACAGAGTAACTTTGCGGTTGACATGGAAGTTAAGACCAGCGAGTATAATATTACAGGAGGTAGTGTTTATTACTGAAATCTCAGAGATATTTTGGAATGTGGTCTATTCTATTAAAGGTTAGAGCTGTTATTGTTATACATTTTAGTGGTTTTTTGAGTATTTATTAGGTGACTTTTAATTATTGTTACTTATCATAAGCTCCTTCCTGTGACTCTATACTCGCTGGTTAAGACTGATTGGATAATGCGCAAATCACCGCACAAATTGATACCTGCCTGGAGTTGATTTATTATCTAAACCATGATACGTCATAAGTGAAACATCTGATTTGTTTTAATCTGTGTCATAGCCCCCGCTCTTCAAAAATTTTTTCGGACCAAAAAAGTTTTTGTCCCTTGCCCATAAATTAATGGCAAGTGGGAGGGGGACGCAAAATTGACCTGGGCCTAGGGGCAATTTATATCTAAAACCAGCACTAGGTACGGCCGCAGTGCCCCCCCCCCCCAGTAACATTTCTGGATCCGCCCTTGTCTTGAATGTCGTTTTAGTACGTGAAATCTCATTTTACGAGAATTTTAAAGCTAGGTAGTCTCTAATGAAACTAAATTTTTTTAGTAAAACATTTTTATGCTATTTTCAGTCAGCCGTAATTACCATAATTACAAATCATATAAATTTTTAAAAAGGCGTATATTTAATTCTGGGAATGTTGAGTGACTCTTTTCTACCAGATCGATTGTTAGCGTACGTTCTCAGCTGTATGGTCAAAAAGTCATTTTCCTTAGTTCGGGAGGTGTGATTCTTTCACAAAATACTGTATTATTTCATACTTATTAAATAAATGGTATTCTTTGAACTAATTGCATTTTATTGATGTATTCACTTGTTGCTAGTATTAATCCCTGGAGTTTTCTTTTGGAAGACTTAAACCACTGAGTTAATCGGAATCTCATGATGCCTTAAGTTTGATACTCAGTGGATTTTTTTATACGATTTGTCCAGAAATATTTAAGTGCAGAGATCATTATTAGTAGGTAAATCTACACTCAAAGAAATAGTATGGGTAAGTTCAACAAAAAAAAATGGTTAACTAACAATATCGTTAATTTTGTTAAACCAAACTATATTGATGGTATTTTTAAACAAGAGGTGATTGTTATTTTAATTAATAAAAAGTTGTCGTACAACAAAACAAACATTAACTTAAAAAATAGATGAATAAGACTATTATTTTGTTCGTCTGACTATTATTTTGTTGAATTCTGTCAAATTAAACTAGATAATAGTATATTTTATTTTTAACTATTATCGAATTGTAATTCTAACCCAGTATTAGTTCGCTGTATTATTGTACTTGGTAGACAAACCAATATTATTGTCGTCTTCTAGAAGTTCTAAAAGAATTACCATAAAATTTGCTTGCTTACCACGTAGTCTATTACAGAAATTATTCCTAGATGACGCCACATACAAATCACTGACAATAATCAATCATGCATTATCTTATACTCTTATGAATTTGTAGAAAATTAATAACATGATTGCAATGTTCAAATTCTCTCAGGAATCATCGATATATTTGGATGGATCTTATAAACGATCTCTAATCTTTGGTTTGGGTGGTCTGATGTCTCAATACTGAGATTTTGGCTAACCAAAAAAAACTTCATCATACAATAAAGTGTAGATCAACCTAAAAATTAGTTGGTGAACAAAAAACAAAGTCGGTGTACTATTTAATTTTAGACCAAATTGAAAATGGTTAGTGAACATAGAAAAATGTCATTGTACTATTTAATTTGTTACAAGATATGATTATTAAACTGCTATTTGTTTACGAAAACAAATAAAGTTGTATGACTATTCTTTTCTGATTGATTTAACTATGAAACTAGATAGGCGCGATTTCATATGCTCTTTTTGGTTGAATTTACCTATCATTTTCTTTGAGTGTATACAAATCACGTCAAATTCCAATCCCGTCGGAGAGAAATCTACAATAAGGATTTTTTTATGCAAAAATAGCAGAAACCAAAAGACGTCAGACCATTTATTACGGATAAACACATCCAAATCACGTCAAATTCCAATCCCGTTGGAGAGAAATCTTCGATAGGGATTTTTTTATGCAAAAATAGCAGAAACCAAAAGACTTCAGACCATTTATTACGAATAAACAGATCAAAATCACGCCAAATTCCAATCCCGTCGGAGAGAAATATTTGATAGGAATTTTTTTATGCAAAAATTATAATAATCCAAAGATGTCAGTGAATAATTGAAATCACGTCTTGAGAGAGCGTCGTTGATGATCTGAGGTAGTGCAGCCTTGACCCATTACTCGTCTAGCGAAGCATACCTTATCTCGAACCCCCTTGAGAGTGGAAGAACGGGGCAGAACGCGACTGGCGCCCTTCTAAGTATAAATTGGTGTCGCGTCAATTTGACGCCTGGTAGTGTGTTCTTCTACATAAACACGTAACGGTATAAATTAAGTGAATTAAATTACTTGGCTTTGGAGGAGCGTAGAACTCAGCATCAAGGGAATTGTTTAATGTCTGTAAGTCATGACAGCTATTCAATAGCCTTAATTATGGCGGTGCCGTGCTTGAGAAAATAACTTCGTATTTCGATAATTTCTCTTATATCCCTGAACCGATAAAAAAAATCTTAGATAGGCTTTTAGAGAAAACTTGATAGAACGATTGCAGCCTATTGAAATCAAGAAAAAAAATTTTTTTGATTTTCACACGAGAAAATTGTTTTTCCTTGTTTAGTTTTCAATAGCCTAGCACCATTCTACAAAGTTGTCTCTAAAAGCCCATCAAAAAATTGTTTGAATCGATTCAGGGATGTAGGAGAAATTGTCGAATTACGTTCACCGAACCGCCCATCTTAAAAATAAACTAATACCTCGAACTAATTACATCCTGTAAACAAACTTATTATGCTACATTACCATACAGCGATCTATTCTATTTCACAACCCATTTTAGACTGCGTCGGACCCAATAATTTCGAAACACTGAAGTCACTATGCCATTTTTGTTTCCTTTTTGGAGGTAGGTATGTGACAGAAATGATAAATCATTTATTGGGTCAAAGAAAACAATCAATTTAATTACTATAGATTTTCAACTAATATTTATAATTAACTATCATCCACAGTTATCCTAACTATAAATTGAAACAATAAAATGCTATTTAAAGTCATCAAGCGCGAAAAATTATAATGATAAATATTATCTATTTAGATAATCCTCCGTCACCTAATGCACGTTATTTTAAATTGTGCATAAAGAACTAAAAACACGCTAATCCATCGACAAACATTAACAGGTAATAAAAATTGATTTTAGAATTGAGAACAACAACTCCAATTAGAAGGAAAATAATGAAACACAGTGCAGTTGTTAAGCGGTGTAATTTCTTCCACGAGCTGGATTTAATTGAAAAAAATATGCCATAAAATTTATTTTCCTTGACAATAATTCACTGGGCTAATTAAACTTTTTATAAGGTTAGTTATATTTCATGCAATGTTTTTAATTAGTGAAATTATTCGTGGCGAATTATAGCAATGTGTTTAATATCAAAACCATAACTTATTTTAAACTATATTCTCTAAAGGTTGTTCTTCATTTAATGAATTTGCGAACGAAAAAATCAATATGTGAACACTACAGGGTTGCCTTAGATTAGATTGCAAGAGGGATAGCCCAGACGACAGAGATCATTTTATAGTGAAACCCACAAAAAGTTGCAAACTGAATAATTTTTTTTTAATGAGTTCGTGAAAGTGTATAGAATGATATCCTGAAAAGTTTACATTTCGCTCGGATGCAGAACATACAAAAAAGTGAAAAAATTTTTTTTTTATCAATTTTTTCAAAATGTTTAAATTAGGATAGAAAAAAACAAAAAATGCAGGTGGGTAGACCACGTGTTTCTGAACAAAAAATGTTCTAATAAAATTTGTCGCTAAAGGCACGGTTTTCCCGAAAAAAAAAATGAAATAACTTTGTCACTCTGCTCGGCCAAGCGCACGGTTAAATGCATACTACGGAACCTCTAAAAATTCTTAACAGTTCTAATAAGTAAAATAATGCTTTTTTTTCTTTCTGATTACACATTTTTAACATTTTTCTTAGTGACTAAGGGGATAAATAGTGAGTCTGGAGGGAAAATATAAAGCATACACAGACACCACACATAGCGGTTGAATCGCTCGCATGAATTTTTACGTGCCTTTACTGCATTGTATTTATTACAGATACACCTATCCACATTTCAGCTATATCCATTGAATTCCTTATATATCAAAGATATTTTCATAGTTATAAAGATAAGATCGTGACAATCGCAATTTCTTATCACGATATGATATGATTAATCATATTTTCGAAAAAATGCATAAAAGTAAACGAATTTGTGTTTGAACATTCGAAAAGTATACATTTTTTCCAAAATAGTGATATTTATTTTTTCCAATGGGTCAATTTCTCGGCAAGTTACAGCCTTCAATATATATATTTATCAAGAGAATCATCAATCAATTAAATTAAAATGATTTGAGATGTACTTTTTTTGAATACACGTTACTACAACTTAATAAACCATAATAATCATGAAGTGTACATACTTTTTAACAGTTCTCAATGAAGAAAGAATTTTCTTGGAGAGCTTTTATTTTTTTCTATATTTTTTTTTGCGACGATTGAGTTCGGGCGGGTGTAAACGAATAGTGGGCCGCCCCTGTTACTTCCTTGTTTTTTAAAGATGACAGGATGAAATTTTGTATGGTGAAATTAGGTAAGATTTTCAACTTTTTGAGACCTATTCGCCATATTTATCACTTCCGGTTTCACCGGAAATGGCCCCAATAATCTTTTCTAAATGGACCACCCTGCATGTTTTTACATTTTTGAAACAAAGATCACATTCTGGGTACATTTATACTATTTTGAACAATTTATACAGTGTTGCACGAAAAATAATTCGAATTTTAATTGTCAATCTAGATGGCTGCGAATATGTTAAAATTATTTTTGTTCCAATGTAATTCATATAAAAAATACGAAAACGTCAATATATCCAATAATACACCATACAGGGTGCTGTAAACTCATTAAAATCACATTTTTCAAAATGACTCATTTGTTTTAAATATTATGATATGGGCCACCCGGATATTCAGAAAGCTCTATTTAGTAGTGGTTAAACGGTACCAAAAGTTCCGTAATGTGTAATCGTTACCAGCATGAGTGACAATTTTTCTTAAGAAATTTATGATTTATATCTAACTTCAATTAAATTTTGATCAACCCTGTATATTTGTGTTAATATTTTATGATATGCAACAAGAATGAGCCAGAGGCCCATTCTGTCTCCTGCGGAGGGTGGCATATCATAAAATATTAACAAAAATATACAGGATTGATCAAAATTTAATTGAACTTAGATATAAATCATAAATTTCTTAAGAAAAATTGTCATTTCTGCCGGTAACGATTGCACAATACGGAACTTTTGGTACCGTTTAACACCTACTAAATAGAGCTTTCTGAATATCCGGGTGGCTCATATTACAATATTTAAAACAAATGAGTCATTTTGAAAAATGTGAATGTGAAAATGTGCATTGGAACAAAAATAATTTTAATATACTCGCGGCAATTTAGATTGACAACTAAAATTCGAATTATTTTTCCTGCAACACTGTATAAATTGTTCAAAATAGTATAACTGTATCCAAAATGTGATCTCTATTTCAAAAATGTAAAAACATACAGGGTGGTCCATTTAGAAAAGACTATTGGGGCCATTTCCGGCGAAACCGGAAGTGATAAATATGGCGAATAAGTCTGAAAAAGTTGAGAATCTTACCTAATTTCACCATACAAAATTTCATCCCGATATCTTTAAAAACAAGGAAGGTACAGGGGTGGCCCACTATTCGTTTACACCCGGTATACAGTGTGTCCCGCTTTTCATAAATCCACCCTAATATCTCAGTTATTAATAATGCGATTTTCTTCAAATTTGGGTGGTAATTATATGTTGGAAAAATGAATTATTTGGCATAGTAAACATTTTCATTTTTCATTGGCGTGCGGATTTAGGGGGTAAAAAGCGGTCGATTTTTCAGCAAAAGAATATTAGGGCTTATTTTAGACAAATTTTTCTGTCATATTTGGATTTGGCATGTCCAAAAACCCCTTAATCCATATTCTCCATGATCTGAAAAACGGATTATGGCAGAAACGAAAAATTAATTAATTTCTTAATATATCAGTTATTAATAATGCGATTTTCTTCAAATTTGGGTGGTAATTATATGTTGGAAAAATGAACTATTTGGCATGGTAAAAAATTTCATTCTTCATTGGCGTGCGGTTTTAGGGGGTAAAATAGGGTAGGTTTTGACATAAGGATATTGGGGCTTATTTTAGACAAATTTTTCTATCATATTTGGATTCAGCATGTCCAAAAACCCCTTAATCCATATTTATCATGATCTCAAAAACGAAATATGACAGAAACGGAATATTAAATAATATCTTAAAAAACACTTTTTAATTTTTTGCTATAACAAACCTAAAAACAAATTTTTTTTATAAATTCTGGTCTCTTCAACATAACCACCTTCCAATGATACCACACCGTTTGTCATAAATGTTGCCTCGTCACTAAACATTATGTTCTATAAAAAAATCTGTCGTTAAGATAGTTACCTTGCAACCATAGGCATTAATCAAAAGTGCTTTTAAAAACAAGTTTTTATTTGATATTTGGCGATTCATAAGAATTGTCAAAAGTTAAATAGTGTTATTTAATTTATCAATCTTACTGACAATGGCAGAAAATCGAAGAGTAGTTCTTACAATTGAAAAAAAAAGTTGAAATTATCCGCTTAATTGGTGATAATGAAAGTTCTACGCGCCAGGTTGCTCGAATATTTAATCAACGTATCGTGATCGAGCACCAATTTGGCACAAAACCGTTGGTGACATCAACAAACTGTTTGCAAGTACCGGAGCCATTTTCAAGACAAGACGGAGAAGGTACAATTTAAATTTACGATAATATCCGGACGATAACAGAATTTCGGAAGAATCCAAATGGTAGTATAAGGGCAGTTGCGAGAACACTAAATTTAACCAAAAATAAAATATGGAGGTGTTTGAAACGCAGTAGGATTAGGGCATTTAAATCAAAATTTTTGAATACTCTCTTAGAAGGTGATTTTGAACGGCGGTTTGAATTTTGCCTATGGTTGCAAGGTAACTATCTTAACGACAGATTTTTTGTAAAGAACATACTGTTTAGTGCCGAGATAACATTTACGACAAACGGTGTGGTATCTAGTCAAAATTGTAGATATTGGGCAGCCGAAAATCCCAACTTTGTAATTAACTGTAATTAAGTGTAAAAACGAATACAATACAGTGAAAAAGTTAAGGTGTGGCATATTAAACGAACAAATTGTTGGCCCCTTTTTCCTGGATAACCTCAATTTTCTAAATTTTTTACGAAATAATTCAGATGATTTTTTTATTGAAATGCCTTTAGGACAGAGAGAAAATGTATGCTTTCAGTTAGATGGTGCCCCGGCGCACAATTCTCTGATAGTTAGAAATTTTTTAAATGCAAATTTCCCTATGAAGTGGATAGGTAAAAATAGCCATTTAGAACCGTGGCCCCCTAGATCGCCTGATATTACCCCTTGTGACTTTTTTCTATGGGGGTACTTGAAAAATAAAGTGTATGTTACTCGGCCGCGTAACAGACAAGAGCTTTGCCGTACGATTAGGCAAGCGTGTCAAGAAATTACTCCCCAAACTTTAAGAAAAGTGATTGAACGCTTAAGAAGGGCTGCTGAAAAGTGTATTTTATTAAAAGGTGGTTATGTTGAAGAGACCAGAAGTTAGGTTTTTTATAGCAATTAAATAAAGTTATATAAAATTAAAAAAGTGTTTTTTAAGAAATTAATTAATATTTCGTTTCTGCCATAATCCGTTTTTGAGATCGTGGAAAATATGGACTAAGGAGTTTTTGGACATGCTGAATCCAAATATGATAGAAAAAGTTATCTAAAATAAGCACTAATATCCTTTTGCCAAAAAACCTACGCTATTTTACCCCCTAAAACCGCACGCCAATGAAGAATGAAAATTTTTGCTATGCCAAATAATTCATTTTTCCTACATATAATTACCACCCAAGTTTGAAAAAAATCGCATTATTAATAATTGAGATATTAAGGTGGATTTATGAAAAGCGGGACATACTGTATAAGCATATTTTTCCCATCCATCCTTTGCTTGTATTGTTTGAAACAAAAAAGCATCAGAAAGCTACAATTTTCATTTTTTAAATGAACCAACACTCATATAGATTGAATAAATTCTCATTTAGTGATATGTAATTCAGTGCGTCGATGTCACAGTCATGCGTATTCAAGCGCGTGCACGCATGAATCTCGCTCCGAATTATAACGTTACACTTGACTATTTTTTTCCGGGAAAACCGTGGCTTTAACGATAAATTTTGTTAGGATATTTTTTGTTCATAAATAGGTGATCTATCTGTCTGTATTTTTTTTTTAGTTTGATTTAATTTCAAAATTTTGAAAAAATGAATGAAGAAATTTTTTTTTCCCTTTTTTTATGTTCTGCACCCGAGCGAAATGCAAACTTTTCAGGATATTATTCTACACACTTGCACGATCTCATTAAAAAAAAGTTTACACAGTTTGCAACTTTTTGTGGGTAAATACCTTCGTCGACTGGGCAAGGATATAAAGACGTGAGGCACCTTTCTTCATCTCATCCTAGGAAGATCTTTTGTGAACACCCTTGTGTGCCTATATGTAACAATTCACTCCTAAGTTTCTAAACAATCTTCAGAACTTTTTGGGGCCACTATTCCATTTCTGAAGGTACTAAAACTAAATGCTGTAGACGTGATGGGTTAGAATTTTCCATAGACAAAGTATATATTTAACGATTTTAAATTATTCCCACTTCAAACCAACACATTTCCCATTTGTTAGAGATATAGAGAGATATCAGTGGGGAGTAAGATAAGAAAAGGCCTATTAATAGACTTAATTCTGATTTTTTCAGATCAAGCAGCTGTTTAGCGCATTTTGTGATTAGTTCATAAACTTTTTCGCTTGTTTTTTTTTTGTCCTGAAATTGGTAAGAATTATGTGATTCGTCTCAGATATTTTACTACGTGCTGTCATTCTCAAATGATTTTGGACTCGAAAGTAAATGAATTTAGATCTTTGAGTGCTGCTTAGCTTTTTTTTGTTCGGGAACCGTCTAACTTTTGTTTTCGGAATCACTGCAGCCGCTTGGGCTTGTGATATTCTCCCATTTGCTTTATGATACCCATTCCAGTACTCTGGTCCCTTGAACTAGCTTGTACAGTCCGCTGGTTTCGTTTCATATTCTCCTGGCCTCAGTCTTGGTTTTCCATATATTGCCTGTCTTCTCTGATCCAAGGCCTCACAGTCGCACATGATGTGGTAGAGTGTCACCGTTGCCCTATTGCATTGTCTTCATTTTAGGTCCCCGTTGAACATTCCCATTCTGCTTAGCTATAAGAACATAATTATGTAGATTCATACTTCTTATGTGTCTCTTTTAATGCATTCTCGAGAGCGAATTTCCATCTTGAACATAGACTGAATAAGACGTAAGGCATTTTGTAGCTTATATTTTGGGCTACATATGCCTCCTACCACCTCGTCCAGCTTAGAATTATCTGTGTACCAGATAAGCTACTCTTTTTCCAGTGGTAGTCCTTTAGAGCTTCATATCTGATAGTTAGAATAAGGATGAAGATATTAGGAATATTTCCATTTCTACCTTCAAGGTGCTAGATGAAGCAGAACAGCTTCAGTTAGTATGCTTCCACTCTGCCGGACAGAGGGAAATAAGATTTTCTGGTGTGCTGTGCACATGCATCTCCGGTTACTATAAGGCGGTTATTGAAGCAGGAAGTAGGAAAATGCAAAAGTGATTTGCTATGATTATGTACTTACCAGAGTCTTGCAGGTAGAAGTTTTCACCATTCTGGTTGTAGCAGGTAAGGAAGGAGAAAGAAACCGTAAGACTCAAACAATGTAGTCTGCCTCTACATTATTGGGAAAAAAACGTATTTTTGACTAGACTAATCTAAGTTATTTTACAAAATTAAATTATTATTTTTAAATTATTAAAAGTGTAGACCCATTCTTTCTCTGAATTCGCAATTAAACGGCCGCGGCCTGACAATATGGTAGATACCTTATTTTTGGTAAAGACAAATAGTAATGAACCACTCCGGCAAAGACCGACAGTGAGTGTATTTTCTCTTAGCAATTATGCCATAAAATATATTTATATGAAATAAACGTCTGTTGTTTAAATGTTTAAAATTTCTTATAGCACCATGATCGCATTTTTAGAGGATATGCATCTATAATGAGTTTTTATTTCTCTTTGTCTTTACCAAATAGAGTATAGAAAAGGACTAGAGTACTATGGAGTACTATATCCCGCTAGCATATATCTCCATGAATTTCATCGACACATCATTAGATAGACTTTATTCTTCGAATTGTAACACTAGACTGACTAATATTACTAAATATTCCCGATTATACTGATTATGCAACTCAATGGTTCATAACTTATCAGAAATTGCCCACATATCGCACAAACTACATTCAAATATGGATATTACAAAGAAGTAATAAATTTCACAATATTATGTCACAAATAAATCACATGTATTATGTGACGTCACGAAAATAGGCTAGATCTGATTGAGGTGGAAATAAAATGAATGTGATGACCATTTCTGTCAGTTTCTGAGGCGGAAACTTCAGAGTGACATTATTTTCAACATTATAAAGTGTGATTAGTATTGATTTGAAAGCATAAAACTTTGAACATTTCGAATTTTGCGATAACTTTATACATTAAGGAAGTTTAAAAATCGTGCAAATTACTGTGAATAATTAGCAAGAATAATAAATAAATTTCATAGCATGTTTCCCAATTACACCCAACTTGTGAAACAGAATTACAAGTTTTAACGATTGCAGCGAATTTCATTCTTTTCTTAATTGGAGTTCTTGTCGACTTTATAATCAATATTTATTAGTTATTAATATCTTGAGACAGTTATTGCATTATTATAACAGAAACACAATGCCATTATAACAATTATTATAAGGTATATAAAAGATTTTTTGAGCCCCAAGATATACAAAGGTATTTATTTACACACGTCAAAGGTACTAATGTAGTAAAATAACATATTTAAAAAAATCATCTATAAGAAAATAATGAATTATTTAAAAACATTTGCGTTCGTTCGTTTATAATGGAATGTCACACAACTCTACTAGTGCAGTTGAATTGATTTTTTTCGGCTACAACATTCCACCTGAAATTTTATTGTTGATTCTTATGTATTATGGTTTCCTGATTACGAAAAAAATATTTGTGCCCAACAATTCCTTGATATGTATCTGTCAATCCGTCATCTTGGAAAAAAATAGAAAACACATAAAATGGCCGAAAGAATCAAAATTGAATATCTTTTCTACAAGAAATTAAGTTGGCAAAAATAAAACTCATTTATAGTCAAATATAATGCACCAATCCCGGACACATTATGTCAACTAGAACGGTCAAAGATGGCGGACGAAATAAAATTTTTAATTCTTCGTCAATCGTCAATTACCAAGGAGGCGTTGTACGTCACATTTCTTTTTTTGTCGATTGTACGTTATTTTATGTACTTTTAGGGGACAGAGTTCATTTTTTTTGTTTTCAAAAATGTATTTTCTTTGACCTTCCTTTTTTTTACCCAATTTTCATCGAAACATAATGAAATATACTATATTAGTTTCATTACCATCATATGCCATAATTTCACCGCATTCCTCATCGATAACCGATTCATCAAAGGTAAAAGAAGTATAGACACGTAGAATAGAGCATTATACAAGGTGTTTCGAAAAGTTTGGGACAACGCTTAGCCGTAGATTCTTGACATCAAAACAAGGCGATTTAACTCAAAAAGTAGTGGTCTAACTCTTTTCGTTTTCAAGATACAGGATGGCAAATTAAAAAAATTGTATTCGTAATATGTCTCTATCTTGGAAATTATTATACGTATCTATTTCAAAGTTGGTAACGACATGTTTTTCAGGTTGCTAATTATAATGGTGATATTACCAATGCCATATTTTATAGATGGCGCTAGTTACAGAACTTTTACGTGACACTTTAAGCCATAACTTTTTTGAGGTTAGGTTTTGGACAACGTCTTCTATTATAATCGAAACGCAATTTAGTTTCCTAAAGAAAAGGTGTACTCGTTTAAACGTGATAAAAAGCACCCTTTCAGAGAAATACGCGATTTATAACTTTGTCACACACCAGTTCGAAGAAATTCAACACCCCGGGTATTTTGAAAAGACTGGGATAACGCTTAGCGTAGACTCTATACATCAAACAAGTCGGATTTAACCCAAAAAGTAGCGATCTAACTCTTTTCGTTTTCAAGATACAGAGTGGTATAATAAAAAAATTGTTTTCGTATTTTGTCTCTATCTTGGAGAATATTATACGTATCTACAACACAAGCACTATTGACGATTTCAAGACATCATACTTGATGTACACCTACTAGGTAAGAAACCGCTTTTAGGTACAATTGAATTTCCTCGAACTGGTGTGTGATAAATTTGAAAATCGCGTATTTCTCTGAAAGCGTGCATTTTATCGCGTTTAAACAAGTACACCTTTTCTTTAGGAAACTAAATTGCGTTTCGATTATAATAGAAGACGATGTCCAAAACCTAACCTCAAAAAAGTTATGGCTTAAAGTGTCACGTAAAAGTCCTATAACTAGCGCCTTCTATAAAATATGGCATCGGCAATATCACCATTGTAATTAGTGACCTGAAAAACATGTCGTTACCAACTTTGAAGTAGATACGTATAATAGTCTCCAAGATAGAGACAAATTACTAATACATTTTTTTTACTTTGCCACCCTGTATCTTGAAAACGAAAAGAGTTAGACCATTACTTTTTGGGTTAAATCGACTTGTTTTGATGTCAAGATCTACGGGTAAGAGTTATCCCAAACTTTTCGAAACACCCTGTGTATTCAGTTTTCTGCAACTACAGTGATTATTTTTACAGCCTTTCTTACATTTACAAGAAATATCATTTAGTAAATTTTTAGAAAAAGCATTACTTTCACTCATAATATCAGGCATTAAGCCATTCTCAATTTTAAACCACCCGAATTGTAACGGATCTTTCTCAGAACCTAACCATTTTTGGACTTGGAAATATACTCTTAAGCAGTGCTTTTCTATTATCTCTTCAGTAGGTGGAACTGCAGTCAATTCTATTTTCATCATAATCTTTTCCAATTATTTTAACAATCTTAGGTTTGTAAAAATAGATATTTTATGATGATTCCATGCTAGTTGAATCATCATAACTAGAGATGGGCGCGTGAGTCGATTTTGACTCACGCTCACGCACGCTCACGACTTTAAACCTTTAGCTCACGCACACTCACGCACGACTGATATATGTTAAGGCAAACTCACGCACGCTCACGCACGGGATCTTTTGACTCCCGCACACGCACGAAATCTTCCGTGATTTGGTACCTTAAATGTACACGCTCACGCCGTGACACGCCGTGACACGGCGTGACACGGTGAAATTCACGTCACATGCCCATCTCTGAACCAGAGTGACCAGACCAGGCCAGGAGGGCTAGGCGACTGGCGAATGCAGTAGAGAGAGATTGCAATTACGCAGTTTGATTTGAATATTGCGTCATGCATCCTGTCTCCTGTCCTTTTCCCTCCCTTCTCGCGTTCGTGTTCCGTCTTCCGTCTATCGCTTCGCTTCTTATTCTTGTCACGACACGACAGGTTGAAGTTTTAAAGCAGAGATGGGGCATCGTGTCACGGCGTGAATATTATCTCACGCACGCTCACGCACGGGATCTTTTGACTCACGCACACTTACGAAATCTTCCGTGATTTGGTACCTTAAATGTACACGCCGTGACACGGCGTGACATGGTGAAATTCACGTCACGTGTCCATCTCTAATCATAACCAAAAGGTCAATGTCTTTACCAAGTATTATAATTTGATTGTCTTCGGTTTTCTAATCAATAGCAGTTTTAACGATTGTAATATCAAGTCTGCATATTTTAACGTTAAAGTCATTATGTATTAACTCTTTGCGCAATAATTTTATAAAGCTATCCTTATTTTTACTATTAGCTAGAAATTTATTTTGACTAACCGAGGATTTCATAATGTCATTTTTGATTGAAATATCTACGCAAACATTTTTTTTCGAAACGACGAATTCGCTCGTTATTCTTAGTGCTATTCTGTTCATCAGCATACCCATGAAAACTAATACTACTCTACTCTTGACTGCATGGTTCTGATTATTGATCATATATTTATAAATTATTATTATTATTACCATGCGTATGCTTAATAAATTTCCTTTTCAAATTAATGAAGTTTCATTTTGTACTAAATTTTTGTTATACGAGACTTTCTATGGATATTTCATTTTGTATAGATGAAAATTGGGTAAAAAAGGGAGGGTCAAACAAAATGCATTTTTGAAAGGTGAAAAATGCACTTTTTTTGAAAATAATAAAAAACGCACTTTTTTCAAAATTAAAAAAAAATTAACTCTATCCCCTAAAAGTACATAAAATAACGTACAATTGAAAGGAAAAAAAAATGACGTACAATGCCTCCTTGATAATTGACGAAGAATTAAAAATTGTATTTCGTCCGCCATCTTTGACCGTTCTATTTGACATACGGTGTCCCGGATTAGTGCATTATATTTGGCTATAAGTGAGTTTTATTTTTGCCAACTTTGGTGAAATTACTCCTTTTTAAAGAAAAGATATACAATTTTGATTCTTTCGGCCATTTTTGGCGTTTTCTATATTTTTCCAAGATGGCGGGTTGACCAATACACATCGGACAGGTCTATATTTTAAAAAAAATGTATTCCAAATGAGCCAGTATTTTTAAAATTCCCATCTGAATAATAGTACAAGATATATTAAGCAGATAAGTTGAAAATGTGTAAAAGCGCGTCAAAAAGTGCATATAAATTTTGACGCACTAGAAGTTTTTGGGCACAAATATTTTTTTCGTAATCAGGAGGTCATAATACACAAGAATCAACAATAATATTTCAGATGGAATGTTGTCGCCGAATAAAATAAAATTAAATCAATTCGACTGTATTATACTGATTTCTTAAAATATATTTTTATTCTCTTGTAGTGGAGTAAATTAAAAAGAATATTTTTTTGCTGGAATTTATCGTAAGCACTAGAAGTACTGAAATAGTATATTGTGTATTCAGGTGTGAAAGCAATACATTCCCGGACGACCATGCAAATTACAAGCATCGAAGTCTGGGAATGTGCTTTCACACCGAAGTACACATACTATTTTTTTCTAAAATCACAATCAATATTATTATAAATTAAGGAATTTGTATTAATGCATAACATTTCTTCATTACAATCTAACTGCTTACTAATAAATGCAATTTTAATGTGAGTTTGTCTGCGTGTATTTATTTACTGTCTAAAATATAAATAAAAAAACGTACGGGAATGTTGATCGTTGTTTGGAAACGGATCTTTTCCGGTCTGTTTTCTGATAATTTCTTAGCAACGGACTAAAATATTGGAATTGTGCATTTTTCGATCTGAAATCGCGCTAAAAATGTAGACATTGCCGATCGATTTCAGAAGAAAATTTTTGGGATAAATTAGGGTCTCAGAAGGCTTTTGTTTAATTAAAAGAATGTTCAAAATTATATTTTTCGCAGTATTTCTTGAATATCTCGGATTTTATAGTTTGTATCGCAATGAAGAAAAAAAAAACTGTTATAATGAGTGGAGAACTAGATTTTTCTGAATCTTCTTGGTCAATTTGTTCAGTTTCAAAAACTAGAAATAATTGATAGTGGCCATTTTTAAACAATTGATGATAGCGTAAGTACGCTAATTACCTAAACCACAGGTTTAATGGTAATTTTGAAATATTACACTTAGAAACTAAATGATCAAAATTAAATTAATTAGAGTCTCTAAAAATTAATGAACTAATAATTTTAAATGATCACAAAGACACGAACAACTGACCTTTGTTAAATTTGTTTTTAAATTGAATTTCATCCCTATACTAAAAAGTGTTAGAAATACATATTAATTTGTTATTATGAATAATTCATTATAATTTTCCTAGTAATAATTTATATCTGCTAAATTATCGTATAGGT
This sequence comes from Rutpela maculata, assembly GCA_936432065.2. NCBI lineage: Eukaryota > Metazoa > Arthropoda > Insecta > Coleoptera > Cerambycidae > Rutpela > Rutpela maculata. Next base: position 33,994,537 of record OW386285.2, on the reverse strand, counting down.
TATATAAACCATTTTATGCATTGCAATGTTAGTTTAATACTCGCATCCGAAGAAGCCACTGTGTGGCGAAATAATTGTCATGTACTTATATACTTATTTGTTAAAAAAATATATAATATAATATTATTAATAATTTTAATTAATAATATAAATCGTAAAACAAGTTTTATTTATTCGTCGTAAAAAATAAAATAATTTCAATGAAATACTAAAAATCGAAGAAATAATACGATGAGATAGTTTTGAACACCAACAACTTAATTTATGCCAACAAATATTGTTTTGAAAGTGACGTTTGTAAAAACGTCATTTATTCCAGAATAACTAGATTTATGTGCGCAAAACTTATTATTAGTCAATATAAGTGTAATCGACATAAGTAAAAACAAAATCAAATTAACCCACAAAAACAGAAAAAGAACTTCATGGATAACTACAGGTCTAGTCAATTCTATAAAAAAAAGAGATCAACTTTATAAGAATTATCAAAAAGATTCAGACAACCTTGAATTAAAAACCCAATATGTAAATTATCGTAATAAACTAAACGCATTAATAAAATCAACTAAAGCTAATTATTTCAAATCTAAAATCACAAAAAATAAAAGAAACAGCAAAAAGTTATGGAATACAATTAATGAAATTAGCAACTGTAAAGAGAATGACAACATAATAATTAAAGAGTTAAAAACGGAACCTGACAAACTAACATGTGATCAAAATGAAATAGCTAATACATTTGTGGACTTCTTCACCAATGTTGGAAAAAACCTGGCTAATCAAATTAGAAAACCAAAATCTACTCCTCTCAGAAAATCTACACCGTTTTCATTTTTCTTGGCACCTGCAAATAAAGAGGAGGTCGAGGATACAATAAAGTCATTAAAAAATGGAAAAGCCCCAGGATATGATATGATTAAAGCAGACACACTTAAAGAAATTGTAGGAGATATATCCGAGCACATATCATTTCTAATCAATAAAATATTTGATACAGGTATATGCCCCTCGGCTTTTAAGACAGCAGTAATACAGCCCATATTTAAAAATGGAGACAAAAGTGAACCGTCTAATTATAGACCTATATCCATTATTTATAGCATAGCCAAGATATTTGAAAAAATTTTAAGAGCCAGAATTAATAACTATAATAAAAAGAATAATTTAATTTCAGACAGGCAATACAACTTTCAAGAGAAAAAATCTACGCAAGACGCAATTGCATTCTTAACATCAAAAATATGCAAATCGTTGGATGAAAGCAAACCAAATCTGTGCGTGTTCTTAGATTTTGCCAAGGCATTTGACACCGTTAGCCACCCACAATTATTAGAAGCTTTAGAAGATCTCGGATTTAGAGGCCCAATATTGAAATTATTAAAAAGTTATTTATGTAATAGGAAACAAGTCGTTAAAATAAATTCTGTATTGAGCAAGGAATGCGTTGTTGAATACGGTGTACCACAAGGTACAGTATTAGGTCCAATACTTTTTATATTATATTTAAATAACTTATTTAGCTTAAAAACTAAAGGAACTGTGATCAGTTTTGCGGATGATACAGTAATCTTCTACGAGGACAGAATTTGGCAGGATCTAAAAATACACGCAGAGGAGGATTTAAAAAAAATTGAAAACTGGTTTGACTCTAAATTGCTTACCATAAACTTTACTAAAACGAAATACGTACCATTCAGCTGCTATGAGAGAAATATGGATCATTTTAGATCTCTTGAAATTGACACTGACACCGAAATAGAAGTGGTCGATTCAGTAAAGTACCTAGGTATTACTATAGATAAACATATGAAATGGGACCAACACCTTTACAAAGTATGCAATACTCTAAGAAGTATACTATACAAATTTAAATATCTAAAAACAATTCTTGTCATTCCCGAATTAAGAACAATATATTACTCCCTAGTAGAATCAAGACTCTCCTATGGGATTGTCGGCTGGGGAGGTGCTGTACAGGTTCATATAAAAAAACTTGAAATAACCCAAAAGAGGTTCCTAAAAATTATGCTCAATAAACCTAACACCTATCCTTCCGATAATCTTTATAAGGACGCTAATCTACTTGATATAAGACAGTTATTTTATTACAGTGTGATTATGAATACATATAAGAGGAAACATTTATTAAGACCTGTTGATCACACTTATCAGACAAGAAGTAAAGCAACATCCTACAGAACTCCATTCTCTATAAAATCAATCGGACAAAGAAATTTTGCGTATTTCTCTCCCAGATTTTACAATCTTCTTCCAGACCAGGTAAAAAACATAAATTCTATTAATTTATTCAAAAAAAAGGTCAAACAATTTATTTTAAAAACCAATAGAATAGAATTGCACAAGCTCATCGACATGAATGAACATTAGTAAATCTTGTTTTAGGTATAATTGCTATATTTAATTTTAACATGTTAGGATATAGTTGTTAAAAATATTACAAAATATGTAGTTAGGTGTATGTGTATGCATGTGTGTGTATGTCTATTTTATGTGTATGTATCAAAATATCGATATAGATAATCAATTGTTTTCTTGAAATTAATTGGAATAAGTTCTCATACTCTGATGATTACTTAGTTCCATGAGGCTACTTTATATAATGTGTATGATCATAAATAAATCTTATTAACTATTTCACTCACTCACAGACAGTCTAGACTTTGTGAGTTATTTTGTTTATTTGAGTTTATTTGACATAAATTATATAAATTATATTTGTTATTTTTCTGTTATATTTTTTATTATAAATACTCTACATATATACTATGTAATTATGAATTATTCTGCAAATAAACATATATTATTATTATTATTATTATAGTACAGTAAATATAGAACAAAAATTACCTAAACCTAAACATCCAAAAGGTATAGGCAATTCTTGTCCTAGGTTGTTCACTATCCTCAGTACAACACGCCTTGAAAAATCCTGAAGTTTGTGGCGTTGGGTTTGGCAGGGAGGGGGGCGGGGGTATCACTGACTATCCTTTTTCCGCAGTTTTGCTCTGATATCTTCAAAACTATTAGGTTTATCAAGATCATGAACATAAACAAAGTTGTTGCACATAAAATTTCTGATAAAATTGATTCTATTCATATTTTTGATCAACCTAATAGTTACCGAGATATGGAGGGGAGAAATCTTTGAAATCTTAAAAATTGACAAATAAAGCTAAAAATTGTCTTAAATTTGTCTGATTGTTTGGATTGAAGTAGGTGAGAGTTGAAAAAGGAATCCGGAGAAGAGAAAGGATGACGGCCTTGAATACAATGAAGAGCAGGTGGGCTGCTTAAAGGGAGGGGTGGGTGGCCGACCCGACCCCTCCCGTTTTACGCGACAGCGTTCCGTTCAGTAGGGCGTACCTATCTACTCTGGAATGTTGCTTAGTTTGGAAGTGTGCCCTTTTTATAAACGCGAGTTTTTGTGTAATCGACTGTGAGCAAATTTAGTTCAGGAACGGCGTCATCGAAAGGGGGTGATAGTTACTTTCAACGAGGTAGTGGATTTTTTTATTTTATCTTGTATATATTGTAGAGAGGTGTTATATGGAGCAAAAAGACTGAAAACTTGAATGCCTTACGATACAAACGTTATTTGACAACAATTGGTAAACAACCCGTACATGCTAACTTCAAACTAGCCGCACTTCCCCCGACAGAGGACGCTGCACGAGAACACTCTTTACGAATGTACCATCAAGTGCAGCTCTGGCATGATGTTGCAAAAGATCCTTTACAGTGGGGTTGGAGGAAGATTGGAAGGCAACTCCGCCCAGTGACTACATCAATGGCTGCTGCACCAGATGAATTACTGCGGCTTATTTCCTGTTGCTGCACCGATGATTGCACTCGAAACTGTGAGTGCGGGAAGAATGGTCTGCGATATTCAAGAATGTGCATAACGTGTGTAGGTCTTGACTGCACCAATAGAGATGAACCTGAAGAGTTCGATGCTGAGCAAATTTTAGTGTCAGATGATGTTCTTCTACTAGGAAAGGACTATGATTCAGATGACGGTGAAGAAGAGAGCAATGATGATGAAATCGAATATGTTTGAAAATACTTTCTGCTCTTGTAATAATTTTGAAAATATATTATTATCTTGCAATAAATATAAAACACATCAAGAGTTCTCTTTTTTTCGTTTCAAACCTCTCCTACTGTTTCTTACATTTAACCGTCCTCCCATCCCCCCCCCTCCCGCCGTCCCCCCTGGTACCATGGTTACCATAATTTATTACTTTTTCTTGCTTTACTTCAATTCAAACAATTTAAGCTCAAATCAGACAAATTTAAGACAATTTTTAGCTTTATTTGTCAATTTTTAACATTTCACAGATTTCTCCCCTCCATATTTCAATAATTGATCAAAAATATGAATAAGACCAATTTTATCAGAAATTCTATGTACAACAACTTTGTTCATGTTCATGATCTTGATAAACCTAATAGTTCTGGAGATATCAAAGCAAAACTGCAGAAAAAGGATAGTCAGTGATACCCCCGCCCCCCTCCCTCCCAAACCCGACGCCACAAACTTCGAGATTTTTCATGGCGTGTTGTACTGAGGATAGTGAACAACCTGGGATAAGAATTTCCTATACCTTTTGGATGTTTGGGTCTGTTACTAAATTTACTGTACTAAATGAAGCAATTTGACGAGAAAAATGCAAGATGTCATGTAGAATTGACCAGGCTAATCGGAAAAAGTATCCACATCGAAAAATGCCAGTGACGTACCACTTTTTTGGCAAAGACATGAGAGGGTGTAGCAATTAAATAACTTTTCTAACTAAGATATGTGGTTTCATATCTTGTTAACACATACCAAAATTAAGAAGAATATCTAAAGTACTTTCTGATGTATTATAAAATAACGATATAAAAGAAAATTGGACACCCTGTAGCAAAAAATTTAAGCCGTTGTGGACATATGTTCATATGGACTTTTCTTCATACAATAACTTAAGGAATCACATTCTGAAATATTAGTACGTCATTAAGGAACACCTTGTATATATATTTTTAAAATTTTTAATTGCCTTACATAATCTATTCTGCTTGGACTTATGACAGTCGTAGCTAATGCTTAAAAGTCTTGAGCAAAAAGTAATTAGATGAAATTAGTGCTCACAGGGTTAAAAACAATTCAACCTCATCATCCAGCGACGCATTGAGTAACACAATGTACATAGAATTCATTATATTACTCCTTATTATGTTGCTGCAAGGTGAGCTTTAATTCCACCCTTTTACACATTTCTCATTTTGCTTCATCAATTAGATGATTGCACTTTCATGGAAATGTAATATAGATATATCATCTGCATATCTGCATAACTTACGGGTGGAATATCTGTACCAGAACTACAAATCATGTTATTATATAGTTGCCAATTCTCCGAATTCAATACGAAACTAATCATCCTGAAAAGGATTGAGTACCGAGAATGGTCTCACTATACGCTGAGTGCAGGCGTCTGATTAGATCGTAGTTTGTTATAGTGAAATAAGACAATATAAAACTACGACAGTCTGCGGGACAATGTAGAGGAATGAATAATGGTGAGGCGGTAGTAATAACCTGTCTGTTGTCTTGTACACCAACGAATGCTATCAATGTTCTTTTTGTTTGAATTGCACTCAAGTTATTCGCAGCACTTGACGAAGCGGAAGAGGAATCTTTGAAGGTTTTAAGCAAATTTCTCGATAAACCGTCAAGTTTTTCGTGAGTTTACGCATTCTTATATACACGGCGTCCCAAAATAAGGAATAAAATTCATATTTTTCTCCTACTTGTTTAAAAAAAAACACAAATCTATATATATATAAAAGAATACCCTGACTGACTGACTGACTGATCTATCGACGCACAGCTCAAACCGCTGGGTTTAGAAACTTCTAATTTTACATGGGGTTACTCGAATGGCGTAGGCATCCACTAAGAAAGGATTTTTCGAAATTCGATCCCCAAGGGGGTGAAAAAGGGGGTTGAAATTTTAGGATTTTTCAGAAACTGTTAGATCTAGATGCGTGAAATTTGGCAAAAATATTTTTTGTTGGAATCTGTTGGATACGTGTAAGACGAAATTTCGTGAAGGGGTGAAAACGGGGGTGGAAGATAGTTTAAAGGGCACCTGTATTTTTGAAATCGCGTAAGACAGAAACGTGATTATTCGAGCGATGGACTCTTCTGAGGAAATAAGAAGACACGTATTCGACAGTTTTCAAAAAGAACCCCCCGAAAGGGTGAACGGGGAGGGGGAGGTTTTTAAGCTTTTTGGAAACGGTTAGACCCAGAAGCGTAAAATTTGGCAGAAATACTCTTTATTGTAATCTATTAGACACGAGTAAGACGAAATTTCGATTTTCACTTTTTGATTTTCACTTTGTGAAGGTGAAAACGGGGGTGGTAGATGATCTAAAGGGTCTAAAGGGTACCCTCTGAAATCGCGTAAGTCAGAAACGTGATATTGCAGCGACGGGCTCTTCTGACACACGTATTCGACGGTTTTCAAAAAAAGATCCACACCCCCCGCCCCCGAACAGGCGAACAGGGAGAGGGATGTCTTTAAGTGTGAAATTTGACACATGCCCGCCCATGTACTCTATTGTCGGTTAAAATAATAATTTTTTCGTTTATTTCGCTCTATAACACAAAAATAGACAAATTGCGATGCACAGTGGGCCTCCCCAAATAATAAGGATGTGCAGTGGGTTTTCTCGAGCATTTTGGATGCGCAGAGGGTTTCCTCGGGTACTATGGATGTGCAGTGGATTTCTTCGAGTAATGTGGATGTGCAGTGGGTTTCCTCGAATACTATGGATGCGCAGTGGGTTTCCCCGAGTACTATGGATGCGCAGTGGGTTTTCTCGTGTACTATGAATACGCAGTGGGCCTCCTCGAGCACTTTGGATGCGCAGTGGATTTCCCCGAGCACTATGGATGCGCGGTGGATTTTTCCGAGCACTATGGATGCTCAGTGAGTTTCCTTAAATGCAACGAATGTGCAGTAGAAAATTTATTTCGCCATAGGTTTCCAAATTGTATATATACATGAAGTGTTGTTGTACTTCCGGGTGTTTTCCCGCGTAGTCGATAGGTCCTGCTTGAGCCACCGTTTTCTAAACGACGTTTCGGCAGAATCCCATCTGCCATCTTCACGTTCTCGCTGTCTACTGCTGTTTCTCGTTGTTCGAACTGAACTCAGTTCAGTAACTGAACTGAGTTCAAGATAGTTTATGACTCCTTAGTGGAAAGTCATCTTTAAAAAAGTCAATTTTAAAAATTATGATTAATAAACATAGCGTTTAATATTATTTATTTATTTATTTATTAATTTATTTATTTATTTATTTATTTATTTATTTATTTATTTATTTATTTATTTATTTATTTATTTATTCCCCAAATTTCGTATGTAAAGAGCTAAATATTTTGGATATTCGGCAGTTATTCAACTTAAAGGTCGCAGTAACAGCTCATACCTAGAGAAACAATCTTACTTCAAGTATAATACACGTTCTAGAGAAAAACTTGTAATGGTTCAAAAGGATAGCATATCTATGACGATCTAGCTCTGTATTGGAAAATGTAGTACCGAATCTGAAAAAAATTAAATACTTACCTACTAAAAATAAATTTGCAAGAAAATAAAAATTCTATGAAATAATTAATTATCGAATCAAGCGGCATGCATCAAAGGTACGTCAACAGACGACCATATGTGTACCACCAGAAGTACCCTGGAAAAAAAATTGAGAGAAAAGGTCAAAACTGCACATAGTGGCAATAGATCTCTAGAAGGCATTTGATACTATCAGTCATGAGGTAATAGTCAACACCCTACGCAGTAAAGGAGTATCACACTACTAGTAAACAGAAAAATAACAGTCTGTCTTCACGAAAACATTGCAATTAAATTAATCATACAGACGACGCGCGGCGGAAACAAAACAAAACAATATAATAGTCAATCAAGACTCCTATCCTCCTCACTATTCACCACGATCCTTAATCAAGTGATACAAAGCACAATAAAAGATAACACTAAATTTTAACGATGACACAAAAACATTAAGAACCTCTGTCGTACTAGCATACGCGGATAATCTTCTAATCGTTACGACTATTCTCAACGTTTTGGAAAAGGAGCAACCGCATCTGGCCTGAAAATAAATTTCCAAAAGTGAGAGTCCGGTCAATGAGAGAAGAATACAAAATAGGCAACTGCTCCTAAGAACGACAAATAAATTAAAATACCTGAACCCATCTGACGAACCAATTGAAAAGCAAAAAAATGTGAAGAATGGAATTAAAACAGCTTACAGATGTATCATCGAGAAAATTTAACCACCTTGGAGCATGGACATACGTAGCCGTCATATTACCAACGATGACATATGAAGTTAAAAATTGGCCAACAAAAACCAACAGAATAAGTATGAGAAGAGCTACTAGCAAAACAAGAAGAATGAAACAACTTCATGCAACGTCACAACATAAGTAAGAAGCAAAACAATTACAAAACGAATAGAAACGTACCCAATGAAGTACTGGGATATAATATGCTCTCCCAGAATCAGAAATAGGCGAAGCAGAAGACTCAAATGAAGAAGATCTCTAAAAGCAAAAACACGAAGACAGGAGCATAAACACTAATTATCAAGACACAGTATGGTAACGCATTTCACAAATACCTACACTTCCCACTCCACATTCCTATACTTTGAACCATGTGGATCCTGTTGCTAACAACAAGCATGACCCAAATCCAACCCACCATAGTTGTAGCCGGCCTGGCGGTATGTTTCCCGGGAGTGGCGACAATGCCTACCATATGCTGGTCAATCAATCAAAATCTTAACTTATGAATTTATTTTATAGTTCTTTCATTTGTTTATTGTTAGCTGATGCCAGCAAATTCGTTCGCGTGGAAGACTTCTTGCACGTAGAAATAAGAACACTGACATACTAACTTCTGCTTATAAAGAAGTACTACATACTAACTGAGTACTCCGATAGCACTCAGGAAGTACACTCGAAGGAACTCACTGCGCATCTATGGTACCCGGGGAAATCCACTGCGCATTCATTGCACTCAAGGAAAACTTCTGTGCATCATAGTACTCGGGGAAACCCACTGCGCATCTATTGTACTCGAGAAAATCCACTGCGCATACATAGCACTCGGGGAAACCTACTGCGCATCCATTGTGCTCGAGGAAGCCCATTGCGCATCCATTGTACTTGGGGAAACCCACTGCATATCCATTCAATTCAAGAAAACCCACTGCGCATCCACAGTACTCGGAGAAACCCACTGCCCATCACAATTTGATAGCATTTCATTATTCTATTTTTGTGTTAGAGCGAGTTAAGCGAAAAAATAAATATTTTAATCGACAATAAAGCACATGGGCGGGTATGTGTCAAATTTCATGCTTAAAAACACCTCTCCCCCTGTTCACCCTTTCGGGGGGTATCTATTTGAAAACCTTCGAATACGTGTCTCCTTATTTCATCAGAAGAGCCCATCGCTGGAATATCACGTTTATAACTTACGCAATTTCAAAGATTCGGGTACCCTTTAGACCATCTGTTTTTACCCCTTCAAAAAGCGAATATTGAAATTTCGTCTGACTAGTGTCTAATAGATTTCAATAAAGAGTATTTCTGCCAAATTTCACGCTCCTAGGCCTAACCGTTTCCGAAAATTTAAAAGCCTCCCCCACCCGTTCACCCTTTTCTTTTTGAAAACCGTCGAATACGTGTCTTCTTATTTCCTCAGAAGAGTCCATCGCTCAAATAATAACGTTTCTGACTTACGCGATTTCAAAAATACGGGTGCGCTTTAAACCATCTACCACCCTCGTTTTCACCCCTTCGATAAGTGAAAATCAAAAAATATTTCTGCCAAATTTCACGTATCTAGATCTAACAATTTCCAAAATAGTCTGAAATCAGGCCGAAACATGTGTCCGTAGCTACTTGGCGTTTCCTCTTTAGGGCATAAGGCGCGATTTTCCTTGCTTATCTGTTTTTGAGCCTACTAATTTCTTCCTATTCCATTTAACTCGCTAGGTTGAAATGGGCAGTCCACATAGAGCTTTCCGTGCCAACTGTCGGTGAAGGTCTAAAATTAGGCCGATCTAGATATGAATGCACAGGTAAGAGTACTGTGTACTGTACTTTCAACCTTCAATTATTGTTCCTATCTGTCTATTCCAGATCCTTTTTGATGCTACGCTACGCTGATGAGGAACAATAATTCCGAAACACGTGTCCGTAGCTGCTTGGTGTTTCCTCTTTAGGGTATAAGGCGCGATTTCCCTTACTTATTAATAATATTATAGTTGTATTCACTCTTCCATATTCTCTATATATTGTTATATTATGAAATATCGTAATAACAATAAAATTTTTATTATTATTAAAAATGAATGGAAATCTCATTTGGGACACCCAATACGAAATCATTCCGAACTGCAAAGTGGCTCTTTGTATATTTTCCTTGGTAGTGTTTCCGTTTTATAATGCTTATTATAAATTTCAATTCACTTCTGTAAAGAAACAAGTAAACGAATCTCTACAAGATACAATTTCAGAAAATGCAAGTATTAAAGGCAGGTTTAATAAGCAAAGCCTTAAAGTTTGCATAGCTATATGCTCGAGAGCTTTGTGCTCAACTAGATCCTTTTATTAGAATGTATATTGATATAAATGTAAATGTAACAATTATTTCAGGAAACAACCAAGTTATGCAATTTTTAGTCTTACGAGTCTACTTAATTTATCACATTTAGTGGATAAATCGCGAAAATGTACGCTGCAGAGCTCAACATTTTATTTTGCGCAATATTTATTTCAAAATGATTTATACAATTTAAACTGAAATCAATTTCGTTTAATATTTTTAGCAGTTGAATAGATATTTAAATTGTTTGTACATTAGTTATTGAATTGGAAAATTCCATCTACTTCTATTTGAAATGTTGGTTTTTATATACACGATATTTCATTGATTATATCATGATTTACTACATAAACTGATAAAATAGCAGTTTTAGACTTTATTTTATTAGATGAGTCGGACTGCAACCGACAATAAACATAATTTTAAAGTAATTCCATAGTAATTTAAATCGTCTCTTCTACGTTCGTGTTGTAAGATCAAAGAATCAAAACCCACAAAATCTCTACATCGCAACCAATATGCTTATCAAACAGAAGGGGAATCCTGTGAGCTAAGGCTACATGAGCTTACCTGCAGAATAGAAATGGCCCTAGACAGGAATAAAACTACCATAGGAATCTCTCTAGACATTGAGGGTGCTTTTGACAACTCCTCATTTGAAATACTATGCAATATAGATGCGAGGTGGGGAAATCAAAATGGATCATCTCGATACTTAAATAGGGAAAATTCCATTTACGCTGGAATCCATTAAGAAGGAGGTGTTCGTGAGGATTCTCACAAGGGAGGTTTTATTACGCCTTCTGTGGTGACTGGTCGTAAGAGAACTCCTATATCGACTGGAACAGCATGGAGTTGCGCAAGGATATGCAGTCGATGTCACCAACCGAATAATGGAAAAATACGATCCTACTGCATCTAGAATGGCGCAAAGAGCCCACTACATAGTAAATAGATGGTGTAGCTAGGAAGATCAGTAACAGGTACAGTTAAATATTTGGAACTGATACTAATTGCTAAACTAGACTTAACACAATATCTAAAAAAAGTAACTTCTAAAATCACACTGGCTTTATGAGCCTATAGAGGAATGGTAACTATAAATGTTGGATTGGCTCTATCAAACGATTATGTTACCAATGATAACATATGCCTCATTGATCTGGTGGATAAAGAGGAATATAAAAATTAAAAAGATATATAAAAACTAGTGTGTCTAGGGATAATGGGAGTAGTAACAACAACGCCTACCGCAGCTTGGAAGCACTACTTTGCCTACTTCCACTATACTTAATCCTAGAGAATGAAGCACTGATTGCGGCATACGAGCTGAAAACAAACAAATAAGAAACTATTTGAATAAAAGGATACTATAAGGAGATATTCCAAACACTAGAGAAAAATCGGCTATTCATTTGGTCAGAGAGATCAGCACAAGCCACAACTTGACAAAAACCTTCAGGGCATATATATCTTAAGGGAAGAAGAAGGAGTAAGAAGATGCAAAGACATCCGAATGGCATACTACTAGAAATATGTACACGAGAAATGATATGGAGATCATACACTAACAATAGAATACATATCATCACTGACGGCCAAGTAGCTCCTTGTCTGGATGCAGTAGAGATGCGTTCTAAAATGATAAAAGACTGCTTTGATTGCCTAGCGAAATTGGTGACATACAACAATGTACAATTGAAGAGGAGGAGAGGACACCAATGTAGGCAATATAAAATCAAATAAACTGGCCAAAAAAGTGTAAAAAGAGGCTTAGAGGGTCACGAGTGAACCTGTGGGATAACATTCAAAACTGCAACAGAATTTGTAATTAAGCGATGAACACAACTTGTATTGGATGGGAAAACCAGGAACAAGATAGTCACGTGCGTTCATTATTGGTTTATTATACAAAACAAAAGCCAACGACCCGAAAACATCTGAGATGTGCAGTGGGCTTCTTACCGGGATATTGCGTATTAAATAAAACACCTAACCATAGAGGTGAGGAACAATCCAAAATATAGGATGTGTGGTGAAGATGAGGAAATTTACTACATATTAAGTGAATGCCTAGCCTTCAGGGTATTCATACTTCTAAGGGCCACTTGCGACCCCGGAAGAGGTAGTCAGAACTCCCATTAACTCTACACTCTTGGGGGAACTAATCTAATAAGTTAACGGGATTATGGAGCACAATAAATTTATGCTTTAGTACGTTGGATTCTCAGCACTGCAATCTGTAAGAAAAAAAATCCACAATTTGTTTCGAGATTGTCTTTTTGAAACACTGCATGAATCTCACCGCGCTTGCCGTATGCACACTTTCACATAAAAAACTGCTTCGATTTTGATTGTTTGATTTAAGTTGCAACAATAAATTACATTCATTTTACTTTAAAATTCTTAAAACATTTTAAATATCGAGTTTAATAAATATAAGTTACAACCGTAGGAGAAATAGCATCATATAATGCACGTGTAGAAAGCACCATTATACAATTGGCGCACTCTTAATCGTTCAGCAGTGAAGCCCTTTTCATGCTTTGCAATGTACTATTGATGGACTGCATCCCTAATAATAGACAAAAAATATCTGCTATTATCAGTGTTGTAAAATAATTCTCTAAATATTAGTGAAGCTACAAATTATTCAATAGTCGTTTACATCCTATAGGATTAACTTTGTTCCTGAATTAAATACCACAGAAGCAACGTTTTAACAAAAGTTTCTGCGATATTCGAGGATAAATATTAATCCTTTCCATAATAGATAATACTTTTCGTTTTCATGTAAAATTATTTTATTTCATTATATTACCTGAATAGGCCATTAAACCGAGTTTGACAAAAAAAATTCTGTCTAACTTTTTTGTGCGCACGATTACTCTGGAACCGTTTAAGATATTGATTTGACATTTTTTAATGGTATTTTAACGAGGTCAGGAACCAGATTATATTTAGATTTTATTCCGTTGAAGGGTTGGGGGTAAATTGGAGTAAATAGATAAATCAAGCAAGTAAGAGTTAGACCGGGCGCTAAAAGAAAGTGAGTATGCAAAATATGAGAACCACATTTTATCAACGGATATTAGCTGAGAAAGATTAATAATCCGGATCTTGCCGTTCTATTTTTTGGTCCAAAGAAAATACAATTTTGACACCCTGTACCTTTTCGCACAGCAACAATTTACTATGTATATCTTTACATTTTGGTCCAAAGAATCTACCATTGAACCATGGCCTATTATTAATGGTCCACTTTGTATAAAGGAAATCGATGGAGTAGATGCTATGGAGTCATTTTAATGATTATTTTAGTCATAATTTATAGATGATTATAATAAAAAATGGGTACATCTCGCAGTCTTCTTTTACTTATGCATATTTTGGAGCAGTAGTGCAAAGATATCGAACAAGTTGTAATTTATTTTGAGTGCTTGAAAAGAAAGCTTTACAATCAGTAGGAACCCAACCTGTTATTAAAGGGGGTGAAAAAAATAAAATGGTCATTTAGTGTGTGTAAAGGCCTCAATTTTTTTTCACTTTATCCACCTCCACTACCACCCCCTTCCATTACCCCCACCCCCACTACCGATGTGGCATATCGTTTTATGGGTTTTTGAGGTAGATGATTTGAAATATTATATCATTAAAGTTCCATAAACAACTATTTCCACATACAATTTTTTTTCATTGTGGCAGACTTGGATAGAAAATCTGGATGTGGAAGTAGTGATTCCAGATTTTTAAAGATAGTAATTATTAAATATGTCAATGCAGGTAAACAATTTTAGAGCATATAAGTATCACATTTTGCATACTCAAATACTTCCAGCGCCTGCACTAAGTCCATAAAATTGATATTTAGTATATATAAGAGAAGCTAAAGTTTCAAAAAAATTTTTGGCATTAGCCCCCCCCCCCCCCCCCCCTTACCAACCCACCTTGTTATTAAAGGGGGTGAAAAAAATAAAATGGTCACTTAGTGTGTGTACAAGAATTTTTTTTTACTTTATCCACCGCCACTACCACACCCTTCCATCACGCCCACCCCCACTACCGATGTGACATATCGTTTTATGGGTTTTTGGGGTAGATGATTTCAATTATTATATCATTAATGTTTCATAAACAACTATTTCCACATACCATTTTTTTTCGTTGTGAGAGAAAGATAGAAAATCTGGATGTGGAAGTAGTGATTCCAGACTTTTAAAGATAAGTAATTATTAAATATGTCAATACAGGTAAATAATTTTAAAGCATATAAGTATCAACAGTATATTAGGTAACAAGGTTTTTGATTAAATAGAAATTCTAGTGAATACTTCCATTTCCAATCACGTGTGCGAGAATATTCAGGATAGTTATTATTTCTGTTAAGTTTTGACAGTATAATAATTTAAAAATAATTTTACTTTTCCCTCCTACTATTCTCTCTTCTTCGGATATTCACATTTCATTATGTAAACTGCTAAATCAGGGTCTTTCAATGTCCTTCGGTTTATCTGTTGGTCTGTATGTATGTCAGTCTAGTGGGTGTCTGTCTGTCTGTTGCTATATTTACAAAACTATTTGACGTAGTAAAGTAGTGTTTGGTTGAAGCTAGTGCCAACACTGCCAACGAGAAAATAGGATATGCTTTTGTAAAAAATATAGGATAGGGCCTCATGAAAAAATGTGAAAAGGACAATAATATTTGACGTGTAATAAATACAGTTGTCAAGGAAGAAACTTGCTATACTTTTAATGAAAAAAGTGCAGGTTATATTTATAGTTTAAAAAATGTAGAGGGTGGCCATGCAACAGAAGAAATAAATAAAAGTTGTCAAATAAAGAGGGGAGTTTTATAGCGGGCACTTCATAATATATGCGAACCTGAACAATTGATAAATGTCACCAGGGACACATGAAAACCAAAATATAATATCTGGAAAATGAAATATTAAAAATGGGGCTCCAAATCAACACAATCAAAATGAATAAGAACTGACAATGAGGAAAATCGGGTGCTTGGTGAACATCAAATTGAACAGGTGAACGAATTTGTCTACCTCGGAAGCATTATTGACCACAATAGGGGCGCAGATAGAGACATCAAGAGAGAATAATGAATCAAAAAACGCTTTCGGATTACAAAAAATCATATGGAATGCAGGCACCTGCTACAAGAACATCAAGCTATAGAAATTCAAAACTAATGTCAAGTCGGTACTACTCTACTAAGGTACTACGGTACGGCAGCTATAAGTCTTCGTCAACCGATGTTTGTGCTTAATTATGTGTATTTTCTTGCCAGTTCACATATCACAGAATAGCGGGAAGTACACATAGAGGTATTTACGAAAACTTTAACCGGAGCAGTTTAAGTCTGTACTCCTTGGCGGACTTGGTATGTGACAAACTAAATCTTTGATACCTCATTAACTTAAAGACGTGTCTGCAGTAAAGATGGAAATACTTAATCTCTTACAGAAAAAATTAGTAGATGAAATCTTTTGATATATTTACAGGCTTTGCCATAACCGTGGAATTCAGTCTAGGTAAAAAGTTTTGGTGGAAAATTTTACAGTTTTTAATGGTAAATTTGTTTGTTCTAATTTAAGAAAGAATTACTGTAAAATCCCTATTGAAATAGATGATTCCTCAAAATTCTCGCTTTCAACATATCCTACCGGAATTTCTCGGTTCGTTGTAAAAAGTAATAGTCAAAATACCACAGATGCTGCTCGTAATGCCATCCATTTCCGAGTCTGTTATTTTTGAATTTACAACTTTTTCATAATTCCTTCTTGGAACAACTTCGTATATTTTGAATCTTTTTATAAACAAAATTTCGATTTGCATCAGGAAATCTTCTTACAATATTCTAACGAAAAGCTGGGCTATCTTTATAAATTTATCTGCTCGTGAGTCGAGTATCCGCATCAGCCACTTTATTCATACAAAAACAATTTTCCTATATAGCAAAATTAGCAGAGTTTACCTGTGGGAATAAACTGTGAAATTTATAGACTCAAAAAAATGTAACCTGCGTTGTAAATCTGTAGTCAAGTCCATAGAATATGAAGTCTGGCACGTGCTGACGTACATTCTTACGTAGTTAAGTCTGCTGGCTTTCACTGCCTCGATTTCAAAGTTCATACAAAAACTTCTGTGTATGTTGTCGGCTAATACGTAGCCAGGAAGACACTTCACTGAACCCCCAAGGAGAACAAGGAAGAAGCAGTCGTGGGGAGAGATCAAGGAACTCATCAGAAGATGATTAGATGACTTAACTTTGTGAGGGCCCTGTGCTCCAGAGGAATAATGAAAAGCTGTATATTCACTCAAAGAAGATCAAAAATACTGGAACCTCAAGGCTGTATACATTTTCAGGATCATGTGTAGTTTATGAATATCTTATATGTCTCTACAGTGGTGAAATTAATAAATTTAATACTCTATCATCTATCATCAATACTTTTACTATTTGAGAGACAAATCATTCAATAACTTTCGATACGATCACAATTTCTTGACGGACTATGTGTAAATGGTTTATTTAGTTACCTTTGGTGTTAATAGTTTACCTTTTAAATACAAGAAAGAAAAAACTTAGAAATAATACAACCTGTACTATCTTAAACTCAGACATTTGTTTAAAAATTTACTGCTAGTTCAGTATCGCCGAGTGTAACAGTGCCACTTCACATTCATATTTCTACTCTAATAAATAATAAAAAATATTCTCTCGCTCACGTACGAAGCATCCGCGGCACTGCCGGCGTCGCATCAGTGTTTCATTAAAGTATGTTGTGATGTGGCGCCAGAAGATACACAACTTTCACGTATCGCTGCTTGTAAGAAATTTGTCGGTTAAATCATGTTGCCTGTTTATACTGAATTACATACGAATAGATTTATGACAGAGTATATTTGTGGTTTAACTTAAACTTCATGTGTCGGTTCTGTTAGTATGGTGAATATTATAAATAAAGAAATTCAAATAGATGAGGCAGTTTGTAAAACGTTTATATTTTGGGGATATATTCTCGATATTTGTATGAATATATATGTTAGGCGTTTCTAGATGCTCGGTGGGTGCTTAATTACTTTTTAAGCAAAAAATCACCAGGTGCTGATACTCGCGTTTATCTTCTGAACGCTTTGTTATACGTGCAATTCTACAAGCACAAAATTATTTCGAATTTTCTATGAGAAATTCCCTACCATCATCATGTATTTCTTATTAGTTTCTGTGTGATTGAAGCGCGCGCAGCGATAATTTTGCTTACAGCATTTCTCGTATGTAAGAATATTATCGACATTTTTTTTTGAAGCGCTGTTGCCTAGTAAAATAAAGAGGCATTAGCGCCTTTTATTATTTGAAAATACGCCGTCAATTTAAATGAATTATATTACTTTGGCAATTTGTTTCGACCAAAATTTAAAGATGAAGTTTACAAACATACGTGATGTTTGGAGAGAATATATTAATTAAATGCATAAACGTATCTTTAATATTAAACTTTCACGCTAATTACCTCCAGACGCTTTTTGGTGTTTACTGATTTTCTTTTCAATGTCATCATTCATGTGACATAAATATGTATTTCCGAAGCGAGTCGTCTAGTAAAAAAGAAAAGTAGGCATAAATATCTAACAAACGTACCTGCAGAAATTTTCAAGTCTGCAGAATTTACCATGTATTAAATGTAATAACCAAGCAACAAAATGGCACGTTCGAATCATAGATATTGTAGTTCATAGACATGCCCAAAGTCGGTGGGGAGTATTTACCTCAGAGTTCTCACACACGCCTCAACTAATTCCATGGTGAGTAAAGTCAGAGAGAGCACTACTACATTGACCAACATCTTGCCAATAGGTTTAAATAGGTTTAAAAATTGAGTTATTTCTATTTAGTTCAGTCCTCCGATCAAAGAACTTATTCCTAGATATTGTCAAACCTAATTTCTTATTTAATTTACTAATATAGAATCGTAAAAATAGAAATAAATAATCCATAACTAGCTTGCATAATAATATTTTAAATTATTGTTTTGGTTCAATACAATTGGAATGCACACGTATCGAATACTGCTGAGTCAACAAGGTTTTATTTAGTAAATAAAGTTAACATTGAACTGTAAACGAAATGTATCATCTACCGGGGTATTTAAACGAAAATGTAAACAATGACGGGGGAGTCTCTACGGGGGCGCCTGAGGTGCGTCTAGGTAGGCACCTGGACGCCGGGGTGTCTAGGCACAGGCCTCTGTTCGTTGAAAGCTTAGCGGGTTTGTACCCCAGAGTAAATCGTAGTTGTGATATCATTTTTAAAGTGTGTTGTTATCTTCCTATTGTTATCAAATAAATGTTATTTTGTTTGAAGTGCAGTGAAGTTAATTCGTAGTCCAGGTATTCCTTCCTAATTTTCAGCTTGAGCACGTTTTAGGCGTGACACATGGTGGAGGCGCCGTTGGCTAAATCCCTTTGATCAATTCTCCCTAATTGGTCAAATAAAACCACGGTTCAGTTTAAACGTTTTTTATTATTATTACGGCAATTTATTTCCTTTCAGTTCATTCACTAATATTAAAATAATTCTCACAGGTACTGTTAGGTGGCAACTACTGCATAATTTTCTCTAATCCTTTTCTTTCAGATTAAGGTTTTACATTTTCTAGCTAAGTGATAATTGTTTATGTGCGTGAGTGGGCGTATACAAATCCCTACTTAATCAGCCAATGCCAGTGGAAGGCAGAAGTACTACAAGGTCGGGGGCTAAATTTAAGTTGGTGTTAGCTGATAATTCGACTCATTTCAGCCCCCCTCATAGAAGTACGGAGCAATTTCTGCCTGACCCGTTTAGAAGGTCCAGCAACACTCCTAGGTCACCCGAGCAAAGCCCATCTGGTACACCAACCAAACAAACAACTCGCTTCCCATTTCCCCCCGAGGCAACTGAAAACAAACAACCTGCAACACCGAAGCGACCCTCTCCTTCAGAAGAATCGACTAGTCCTACTTATTCTGAATCTCAGCAGAATTCAGAAGAAAACTCACGCACTTCGCAAGAGGTAGGCAGCCAAAAGGGACTTCCGAGAGCCAAAGAACGAACAAAGGTCCAAAACAGAAATATGCCAAACACTACGCTTTCCCAAAGTTTGGCGATGGAGAAAACCCCATCAACACCAAAATTTCTGTGCCCTCCGACGTTTAACCCAGGCTCAGGAAACGCAACGACCTTTATTAGACAGTATGAGCGGACAGGGGCGGCTAATGGTTGGACGGACACACTCAAAATTAGCTATTTAGACTCGTTTTTAGAAGGAGCAGCGAATTTATGGTTCCAACGTTATGTCAACAAGGAAGAAAATGGACAAAAAGCCTGGCCGGAAATAAAGAGTGATTTTCTCAAAGAATTTGAGACGGACGATGTAAAGAGAATTCTGGAGAAAAAACTGTATGATAGGAAACAAAAGCCTCAGGAATCTATTAAGGAATACTATTACGAGCTACAAACACTATTTGGAGAGTACGACCCTGCTTTTAACTTGAGAGAATTCAAGAAATTTTTCGAAAACGGTATTCGAAGAAATCTCTATCAAAGCTACAGGCTAGTAGTCGACGATAAAATGGAATGGGAGGATTTCAAAAAAGTAATTAATAAGCTTGAAGATATTTCTCGCCAACCAGCAGAAGACTCAGTAGGCGCAAACCAAGAGGAAAAGCAAACTGGCTGCAATTGTGCATGTAGCCGCCAAAACCTCAACGGAAACTACCATAGTCCACAGGTGAACAGTCGTCCATTATTTCAGAATAGAAACAATCATCATCAGCACTACTTCCCAAATCGTAAACAAAGTCAATGGAATGGCTTTAATAATCCGCAGTTCAACAATTTTCAATCATTCAATCAGAGCAATATTCCTAATACCAGAACCAGAGATGGCAGACCCAGATGTTACATTTGCAATAGGACAGGCCACTACGCCAATACTTGTAATGAAAGACAAAGGGCATCCCCAAACGCCAATGGACAACGCAACTAAGCCCCGGCGTCGTCCTCTCCCACAAGGGGGCTACAACGAATAACAGGACTAACATCCTAACAATCTTTGTCTGGGTAAATAACATGCACATAAAGGCAATCCTCGACACAGGGGCCGACCAAAATGTCATTACAAGTAATCTTACAAAGAGTTATAACCTGCAGGCAAACTCAAACTCAACAAAAAATTTATTGGTTGCTGGAGGGCATAGAATACCCACCCTAGGAGAAGCCACATTCGACCTGAAAATTGGAAATATAAGGACAAAATGCACAGCCACGGTTATTGAAAATCTGCCGGTCCCACTCATACTTGGAATGGCATTTTTGGGAAAACACCATGCAGTAATCGACCTCGACAGGGGCAAAATCACACTTAAAGATGAGTATCGGAACAATCACCTCATTGTGCCGGAGAAAGAACATTTGTCGAACATGGAAAATAGGCTATCGACGATAAACTATAAAGAAGCCTACCATGAAGAATCGAGAAAAATAATAAAAAATCTTCTGGAGAGACAGAATATTCCCCCTGCACGCCCAGCGAACATCAACAAAACGAGTCCGACAAGAAAACGTCCCGAAGATAAAAATACAGAAGAATTCGGCAAGCCCCTACAACCACCTGAAGAAGAAGTGGCTCCACCACAGCCACCCATCATTCATCTCAATTATATTCAAGGCGACTACAAAGAAGGGTCTTTGGAAAGTAAACCGCATAAGGTTCAAATAGAAGATGACATCGTCTTGGAGCCACATACCCCTTGTATGATAATGGTAAAGATAAGTAACCCTCTAAATGAGGCAGACCTGAAGCACGCAGAATTCTTCGAAAATGAGAATTTTCTGGTGCCCAGGAGATTGTTATGCATGGAACCGACAATAAAATCTAGTGAAAAAATTTCTATGAAAATTATGAACAAAGGGCCTAATAAAATTAAAATGCTTAGAAACTCCACAATCGGGTTTATAGTTTGCAGCCCATCAGTCATTAAAGATGAAGATGCCTTACTTCTATATATTGAAGACTCCCAAAATCCCGAGGATATTGTTACAATCAAAGACCATAACTTGGAGCACTTGGAACAAGGGAAATTTAAAGATAATTTGGAAAAGTTGCTTACTAAGTACGAGGATGTGTTTTCGAAATCTATGAAAACCATGGGACTTACAAACCTAACGGAACACAAAATCGACGTTGGAAACACAGAACCAATCAAAAGCAGACCATACAGGGTGTCACAGAAAGAAAGGGAGATTATAAATAACCAAATAAAAGAAATGTTGGAAAGCAATGTGATAAGACCCTGCCACTCACCATGGTCAAGTCCGGTGGTTCTTGTCAAAAAGAAGGATGGTCAAACAAGATTCTGTGTGGACTATAGAAAACTAAACAATGTAACAAAGAAGTCTACATACCCCATCCCAAACATAGATGACATCCTAACCTATCTAGGGGACGCAAAATACTTCACCACGTTGGATATGTTTAGCGGATATTGGCAAGTAAAAATTGAAGAAGAATCAAAGCAATACACAGCATTCGTCGCCCAAGGCCATGGTCTATACGAGTTTAATGTTTTAAGTTTTGGTTTGTGCAACGCCCCCGCTACTTTTCAAGAATTAGCAGACAAAGTTTTTAATGGTATGAAATGGAAAGATGTCCTGATCTACCTTGATGATATAATCGTGTTTTCAAATACACTGGAGGAACATCTCCTAAAGTTGGAAAAGGTCTTCCAACGTCTAAGGGAAGCTGGATTAACACTAAAACCTAGTAAATGTGTGTACGTTAAAACGGAAGTAAAAATCCTAGGACATATAGTAAGCAGAGACGGAGTAGCCCCAGACGAAGAAAAATTAGCAGCCATTAAAAATTTTCCAGAACCAAAGACGGTCAAAAATGTGCAGAGCTTCGTTGGTCTTTGTAATTATTACCGAAAATTTATTCAAAATTTTTCTATTATAGCCAGGCCACTACACCTAGTCACGAAGAAAGAAACAGGCTTCATTTGGGAAAAGGCACAACAGGAAGCCTTTGAAACATTGAAGGACAAATTATTATCGGCACCAGTTCTACAACATTTCAACCCAAGCAAAGGTTGCGAACTAAGAGTAGATGGCAGCACAATCGGTATTGGCGGAATACTGTTACAAGAGGATGAAGAAGGTCGACCCCATCCCATCGCCTACATTAGCAGAAGTCTTTCCAAAGCAGAGAAGAATTACACTATTACCGAGCTTGAAGCGCTTGCAGCCATATGGGCACTTGGTTACCTACGTCACTTAATCTATGGAAGGCCTGTTAAGATAGTGAGCGATCACCATGCCCTGTGTTGGATTCGCTCTCTGAAAGATCCCACCGGCAGGCTCGCAAGATGGTCTCTGAAACTCTCGGAGTACGACTATACGATAGTTCACAAAAGTGGAGCAGCACATGTTGACGCCGACTGCTTATCGAGAAACCCAGTACTTGGAAGTAATGATACAAATGGCGATACGGAAGATGTTCCAACATTTCTTACTACAACAGAAGAAATCTCGAATGCACAGCAACAAGATAAAGAACTCCAAGGACTCATGGAAGCAATCAGAAACCCAGCAAATGCACATATAGCGGTTGCGAGGAGGGCAAAAAACTTTCGCCTTCTTAACAACGTGTTATACAAAGTCAATCCCTCACCAGAAGGACTAAAAAATCTATTAGTGATACCAAAAAAGTTGGTAGGCGAAATACTCTTTTCCCACCACTCAGAGCCATTATCTGGGCATCTAGGAGTTGCCAAGACTTTGCACAAAGTGAAAAGTAGATACTATTGGGCAAAGCTACAAAAAGACGTGGAGAAATTTGTGAAAGGTTGTGAAGATTGCCAAGCCAGAAAGGGGCAGAAAAACAAAAAACCGGTTGGTCTTTTGCAACCAATACCTGTTGGAACACCATTTGAGAAAGTGGGAATTGATATTCTTGGACCATTTAGACGAAGTAGGAATGGGAAAACCGTTATCATCGTGGCAACCGACTACGCCACCAGATGGGCCGAAACAGAAGCGTTACCATCAGGAAAGGCTGGACCAGTTGCAAAGTTCATATTGGAAAAAATAATTACAAGACATGGTGCACCTAAACAATTGCTAAGTGACCGCGGTAAAACTTTTCGTTCCGAAATAGTTCGGGAACTGCTAAAAAGTATGGGAACAGTTAGCCAATTTACAACGGCATATCACCCATCGTGCAATGGATTAACGGAACGTCTAAACAAGACGCTGGCAGACATGCTATCAATTTACACTAACACCACGCAAACAGACTGGGATGAATACCTACCACACGTGACGTTTGCCTATAATACTGCACGACAGGACACAACAAAATTCTCCCCTTTCATGCTGGTTTATGGAAGAGAACCCACCCTTCCAACAGAGGCCAGCCTTATGGAGCCAACAGAAAACCTAGATGCACAAAAGATTAGGGACAGAGCACTAGCTGTCCGTAATCTAGCTGTCCAGAATATTCAGGAACGACAGGGCAAGGATAAAACAAGGTATGATGGCAAGCATAGAAAAATGGAATATAAAAAAGGCGACAAGGTAAAAGTATTCACTCCAGTAAGAAAAGTAGGACGGTCGGAAAAACTGCTACTCCGATGGTTTGGGCCGTATTATGTAAAGAAAAAAGTCGGGGAGGTGGACTATGAAATACAAAAGGGCCCAACGAACAAATCAAAAAAGGAAATCGTACATGTGAGTAGAATCTTGCCATATAACGATCCATGGACCCCGGAAGTAGTACCAATACCGGATTAAAATTAACTAATATTTTTTTTTTTAGCTAGTTGTAATAATTAAGCTTAATAGCACCTAAGTTTTTCTTTCAGTATGTATATATGTTTTTTTTTTCGTTATTTTAAGGTACTAAATGCTCTTTATTGCGCAGGTTTCTCCCTATTTCGCCTAATTACGCCTAATCTCGACAAACCCCAGGGGCAACCGAGAAGAGGAGGATCCTAAGGACTTGTGTGAATGCAGCTTTTTATTGTAGGTATTTATATGTATTTGCTGCGAGTCACGAGTAATTGAGTGCAAATATGCAATTATGTGTTATTTTCCCAGAGAAGTTGTATTGTAAGTACTTATGAGTGTAAACTGTAAGTCATGTGTAGAGATGTATAATTTCCCCAAAGAGTGAAGTAGGATGTTGTTGTTAATATGATGATTTTTTTCTATATGTTTATTGGAATAACGGTACGTACCATGTTTATTATTGGGTTTTTTATGCTAAAGTTATCGTAAAAACTTTAGATGAAAAATCAAGTAATTTACAAAAGATTTCAAGCAAGTTAGTCACGAATATGTGACTGTTAAAAAAAAAAAAATGAGCGCAGCTACATGACGCGTAGCGAGGAAAATGGGAAAGCAAAGGAATTAAAGTAATGCACATAATATATTAGGATCATGGGTAGGGATTCTAGATACTTTTGGCTGATGTGCGTATCAGTACACGCACATATAGGGGCATTTGTTCAGTACAAGATATATCTCAAATTGGTATTAAATTTTGGGAAAAGAGGAATAACAAAAAATAGGAGCTCCTGCGTAGTTAGGTATTTTTAAGTTTGCGTAGTACTAAGGATTATTTTGTTTTATGTTAGGCTTCAATTAGAATATATTGTTTTTTAATTGTTCTTTATGACAAAATTGTAATTAGCTGTCCGTTTTATTTGTTTCACGCCCCGCAAATGAGAGACCACACACCGAAGCACACACAGAAGTCTCTGCAGCATGCTGTACCCCACGGACAGGATCCATCTATCGGCGTCTAACAGTGGTGATAAGGGTATCTCTTAAAGGAGGATGTAGCTCGAAAACTCAACGTCACCAAGCAAACCAGCTAGTCGGCGAAGTACCACAAGCATCTGAAAATCACCCCTAAGGAACCAATTGTCACAAGGTGCAGACGATAGATGATGGAAAAATGTAGTCGGGTCTTGGCGCCTGGAGGGGCCAGACCATAGCAGATTGTTTTGAGGACTGCAAAACTACCTCTGCTACACACAACATCCAACACCTCCATTTGGCAACTTCCACATTTTTTTTCTTGCCATACATTTCGATGTCCTTTCCCAAAAAAGGCTAGATTTCTTGGTTGGTTTTCAAGTTAACCATGTACTTCCCGTCCTTTTTCGCCATAGTCAAAAATCCTATAAAAAGATACCCTTAAACCCCATGCCACCCAGCCATGGTCCTGGCACTACTTCACCCCATAGGCGGAGAGACGTTCAGCGACGGTATAGAGTCAAGTCCACCGAGGATCAACTGCTAGATCAGGGTTGTAACAGACACTAGAACCAGAGACATCAGTGACAGTGTGATTCAAAACTTAATAGGTGTGTGCTTGAAAAACACTAAGTGTGTTGGAACTCTCAAAGACTTAATTATATTAGATTAGGTAATTTTAGGTAAATTAAAGTTTTAAAAGCTGGGGTCCAGCTTTCAAGGACAGGGGGATTGTGTCAAACCTAATTTCTTATTTAATTTACTAATATAGAATCGTAAAAATAGAAATAAATAATCCATAACTAGCTTGCATAATAATATTTTAAATTATTGTTTTGGTTCAATACAATTGGAATGCACACGTATCGAATACTGCTGAGTCAACAAGGTTTTATTTAGTAAATAAAGTTAACATTGAACTGTAAACGAAATGTATCATCTACCGGGGTATTTAAACGAAAATGTAAACAATGACGGGGGAGTCTCTACGCGAGCCCGAAAGGGAGGCACTGCCTTCTGTCCTTAGAAAGCCCTTCAGTAACCACGTTGTGTCGTGGGTTTGTATATTGTGTTTGTGATATTTTTTGTAAGTATAGTGTTTTGTTTTATTGTTGTTATTAAATAAATATTGTTTGTGGAAGTGAGTGGATTTAATTTGTCGTTTCTGTTCAGATATTCGGGTTGAGCACGTTTTAGGCGTGACAATATATAGCAGGTGTCTCTTAAGTACATAACTTGTTTGCTCCTAACACGTCACATTATATGTCTATTAAAAGGATAGATAAACATAACATCCCATAAGCAACACTGGCGGTTATGTGTAGAAGGGTAAATATTTTCATTAAAATGAATTATTGCGATTCCTGCATTACCGGCTCTTTATATAAAATGATGTAGGTATGCAATATTACAGTCAAATAATGGTTGATACATTTCAAATTCAATTAGCTTAAACTTTGAAATATATCTATTGTTACCAATCTATAAAATGTCTCATCATTCATTTTAAGAGAATAAATATTATACATATTTACATAGTTACATTTTTAATATTTTTTATTTGAATGTTGGTCATTATAATTTATTGTTTCGGCATTATAGAATGGCATATTTAATAAACACACCACAAATTAGACAAGACTTAAATTCAATGTCAAGATTGTCTGGGTGGGAGTTACATAGTTGAAATAATAAATACAAGCTGCTTTCTGAAGGATATTAAAGGAAATATGTATTGAAAGGATATTAAAATTTAACTGCTATTCACCTTATTACAACTGTAAACTGAACCCCATCATGTTATGAGTATGAAGTTTATACCTACTTATGAAACGGTCGATTTTCTTTTTTTCCAAGCTGCTTTCTGCAAACGGCACAGCACTTCACCATTTTGCACTAAATATATTGTCACTAAACTATGTAAATATGACTTCTTCACCACTTTTTGATCGGAGAACACGAAAGACATTTATTACCATTAATGGCGGACAACTAAGACTATGACAATCGAGCTGAACCGATCGTGTCCGAAACGGCCACGAACAGAATGACTAGCGAATCAGGAACTTATGGGATGTTTCCAACTGAAGACTGTGACCATCTCAGCAACAAACAAACCAATACAATTATATATCTGAGTACAAGTTCTTTAATTGGAGGTTCAGCCGTAAGTGTTCATAGAAGTTGAATACATTATACAAACTGTATTGTAGAGTGCATAGTTTTGATTTCTCGAATTAATTTGTTTGTCATTATATGTAGCTTTATGTCATTTGTGCATACACCTACAGTAATTGACTTGCCTGCTTCGTAAGTATTTCTATTTAAATTTAGTTGCTGCAATAATAATTACTATCCAATTATGTGTTTAAATCATAGGAAACTTTGTCTAACTTGTCCCTGTAATGGCTATATTTTAATTTTTACATGTAATTTTTGCCTGAAGAATGTTTTCTCTGATTAAGTTGTTTGAGCCTAGCTAACAGTTCATAAGTTCAAAATATAAAATTAAAGCAAATGGTAAGTGGAAAAAAATATTTTTCAAAATGGCGGTCGTTCTCAGCACTCGTCGCTTATAAAAAATAAGACCGCTAAATACAGGGAGCTGACTTGTGCAAAAAACCTAAGTAACAACTGATAAGTAAGTAACTATATCTTTTTTATGCAATAATGTTTAAAATTGTGGAAACGAAAGAAGCCAATGATATCCAATGGCATATAGGAATATTGAAAGCTGAATTATTTCATTTACTAATTTACATCGTAGTCGATAGCAAATCGGCTGCTACTTGCAACTGTGAAAGCAAACACACAGCCACAAATGTGGAAAACGTAGTTTAGCTGCTAAAGCGTATCTCTTTAGACTTAACGCATATAAACAACCAGCTTTTCCTGAGCTGTTGCAAGAGCTCTAGAAGGAATATTGCAGTTGATCAGATTATGTTACGGCAACGTTATAGCAGTAAAAATATTTGTCAAAATTTAGCTGAGAAATTTTAATGA
Source organism: Rutpela maculata (assembly GCA_936432065.2). Lineage (NCBI taxonomy): Eukaryota > Metazoa > Arthropoda > Insecta > Coleoptera > Cerambycidae > Rutpela > Rutpela maculata. Next base: position 33,966,001 of record OW386285.2, on the reverse strand, counting down.
ACTACTCTATAATGTTTCTTCTCTCTTCTTTAATACATATTATATTTTTTTTACAATGAATTATTTTTTATTTATTTGCTTTCATCAAGATTAGAAAATATTATTTAGGTACTATGCAAGTCACAACTTACACACTTTATTTATTCAATATGAAATTACCTACTTTTTGTATATTGGTGCCTCAATCTCGTCACGCTAATATACCTGTTAGGTAAACACTTTAAAACACTCATTATTGGAGAAATAATCAAAATAACTACTCTTCTAGCTAAAACTGAGGAAGTATTGATCATATGATAGGATTCCTGGCATTTTTTAAGCAAAAAATATATTGAAAATATTTAATGCCAAGTGTACAAAAATAGACTTCCGTGGGCTCCTTGATGATGCAAGTGTGGTAGTAGCCTGAATCTCTTTGTTAGGCCTTGAAGAAACATAATTTCGATGTTGGCACTCTCAAAAATGATGCGCATGAGTACTGAGCGCCAAGAACAAAATGGCAGCCATCGCAAACACTTTCTCCAATTTATCTAAGTAACCATTGGGATTACGAAAACGATAAAACGAAAGATGAACTGACAGAGTTCCTTTCCGGTCAGATTCTTCAATTTGGCGTGACCAATAACAAAAGGTTTGTAATCAGTTGGAGGGACGAAGCGGCTTCATCACATGACGATGATGTATCCAGTCTTTCAAGTACGCAGGAGGAGGCGGACACAAACATCATATTACATGCAGTATATTTAGCACAGAAAGGAATTAAAACTACTCATATATTCTCCCGAAATACTGATGTCCTAATTTTGGCACTAAGGCGATATCCCCAATTTTCGAAAGAGTTTGCATTTCTCCTTGGCTATGGCATGAAAAGGTTTGTTCAGCTAGGTTCAATTTACAGAGCACTTGGACCTCTGAAAGCCACTGCACTTCCTGGATTACACGCACTTTCAGGAGCGGATGTAACAGGATCATTCGCTGGCAAAGGTAAAATAATGTGGTGGAAAACTTTTAATTCTGCAAGTGATAAGCTGCTAGAAGCTTTGGCTATATTGGGGATTACACTGTCTCTCACAGAAGATGTCAGGGCTAACTTAGAATCGTTCATTTGTCAGCTTTATATCCCAAAAACAACACTGACCGACATAGGAGCTGTGAGATGGTTGTTGTTCACCCAGAAACAATGTCAAGATGAGAATCTTCCTCCAACAAGATCTGCACTGAATCCGACTTTGCTAAGGGCCCACCTTCAGTGTTTTGAGTGGAATCAGGACCTCATTCAGCATCCCAATAATCCCTTATATTTTGGATGGAAACAGTAGGGAGCACATACGAGCCAGTTGCTTGTATCAAACCTTGTGCTCCAGAGCTTATCTTGGAACTTTGTCGCTGCTCATGCTCCCAAAGGCGTTGCTCTCCTCGATGTACGTGTCAGTCGAATGGACTCCGGTGTACCGAAATGTGTAAGTGCGAAGGTAATCCGACTGATGTGATAATATGGGAGAGTGCGAGCAAGGCGATGATGAAGATTTGGGGCTAAGTGAGATTTGCATTGAAAGTGACGATGATTTTAATTAAAAATGTCATTATAGAAGTGAAAAGTATTGCTTGTCTGTACTTTGTCTATATAAATCTGTAACTATTGTATTTCTATAAGTTTCTTCATAAACTTTAATTTTTTTTTCCTTTTCTGGCATTGGATGGGTTCCATCAGCCAGCTACACAGATGGGGGAAAGAGAAGGAAGTAAAAAGGAAAACGTTAAAATTATATAGGTACTTTTTCTTTCAATTTCCTATGCCTACCTATACTGTAAAACATAGGGGAGATGGGGTATTTGTTAATTTATTTATGTTTGTAACATTTTAGTTATAATTATTGTTTCCAGTGGCCCGAGAAATAGTGACAAATATGTTAATATACACTGGCAAATCTCTCATCATTAGACATATTAATTTTTATTATTGGAAACTATAAAATGAAACTTTTTGAGAGAACGGTTAGTTCTACATAAAAAATTGTAATAACCTTTTCTCTGTATAATTGATTTAGCAATATTTTTTATATAAAACTTTTTTTCGTAATCCCACTGGTTACTTAGATAAATTGGAGAAAGTGTTTGCGACGGCGGCCATTTTGTTCTTCGCGCGCAGCACTCAAACGCACCATTCTTGAGAGTGCCAACATCGAAAGTATATTTCTCCAAGGTCAAATAAAGAGATTGGGACCACTACCATACTTGCATCATCAAAGATCCCACGGATGTGATTTGATAGGGGACTATAAGTCATTTATTGAAATTCAGTAATTCTAATATTGTATAGCTTTTGTTTAATTTCAACTAATTATGTCTAAGCTGCGGAATGAATTAATTTATTGCATCAATATTTTCAACTATTCTATAGATTTCAAATAAACATAATTTTGATTATTAATTTCGGTAGCTAAAGCATTTTATATGCTAGAAATAGAATATTCTTTTAATACACTTTGCCAGTTTTTCTTCCACTGTGCTCTAAGGAGAAATAGTCTTGTTTGGAATTTGTTTTAATGTGTGCATACATTTATAATAAGTTTCGAGAATATAAATTTAATATTTCAGGTTGGTTCAATTTCTTGAAACTGTGTGTATAATAAGAGCCTGTTATAACATTAACACAATTTGCATCAAAACAACAGTATCACTTGAAGGACTGGCGGTGTTTGAAGAGTTACGACCGTTGTAACCCTGTCACAGAAAGGATACATAACACTTCCCACATTTCATCTCACCCGTGCCTGTTTAAATCTGACGAGTTTCGGTCAATTCGTCACAGTAAAACTTACACGTACCAACTGTCGACTAACCTATTCACTCATTATGCACCTGGTTAGCAAGTTAGGGCTTTCTGGTAATTCACAGTCACGTAATTAATTCAATTAATTAGTTCTGGTAAAGGTGCCTACGTGAAATTTATTTGTGATTAGGTTTAGTGAATTTACATTTAATTTGTACGTTTTGTTATACCCTAGAGGATACGAGAGTGTATTACAATGCTAACCTTTTCATTTTTGTACAAATTGTAACCGAGAGTATTTTCGTATTTGTAACATAGTTTTTATATTCATATCAACTTGCTGAATAGCAACTTGAGGTTAATGTATTTAGAGAAAGAACACATGTAATAATTTGTTGACTATGTGACAATGCCAAAAAATTAATAACTATATCTTTCTGCGACTGTTAAAAAGAACTGTACTTTTTTTTCATTATTTTTTTGTATGCAAAACATATGTTTATGGTATGGTGAAAATAATATATTTTTTTAAACAAGTTTCGAAAACAAATTTTTTCACACGAGTGAGACAGTTTTGGTGGAACGAGCCGAAGGCGAGTTCCACAAGTCGAATAAGTGTGAAAAGATGTTTATTCACAATCATAATAATAATAATAATCTCTTTATTTAGCATTTAAGCTATTAAAAAAAACATACAAAGGTTGAGTATAAAATAGTAAATTAAATAATACAAATTTCATTGTACATTACTAGATAATTTTCTTACAAATGATAAATATATGAAAGATACATATTACATAATAGTTATATTTAGTAGAATTGTGATTGACAATAAAGTATTGAGCAGTTTTAATTATGTCCATTTTCGAAAATATATGCAGTTAATAGTTTGTTAAATTTTAAGTAATTATTACATTGTTTGATATTGTTTGCCTTTATAAAATAACGTTTTGGCTAATCTATTTGTGGAGTGTCTATGAAAAAGTCATTTACATTTTTAGTATTATATAGGTGTACATCTCTCATAAATTTAATTTTATTACTAATTAATCCGGAGTCAATTTTTTTTTTGTTTTGAAAATCATATTTATTATTCTGAAAAGAATTCGCTGTTTAACATTCATAAAATGAAGTACCTCAAGCATTGTACTTATCGGTGTGTATTTATTACATTTCAGAATTATTCTCATAGCTTTGTTCTGTATCAGTTGGAGTTTGTGTATTTCATTTTGATTTAAGTTAAATAGTAATTTGGAACAAAATTCAATATGTGGACCAATTAAGCTTTTATAAAGTAAAATTTTTGTAGACATGTTTAAACAGCTGCTGGTTCTTCTCAGAAAATATGCTTTTTTTGACATTTTATTCATTATATAATTAAAATGATTTTTGAAGTTAAGATGCTCGTCAATAATTATTCCTAAATATTTGATTTCATTTACTTTATCTAGTCTGTTTCCCATAATTTCAATAGTTAAATTAGAATATGAGAGATTGTAATGAGATAATTTAAATTTGTTACCTATTAACATATATTTAGACTTACTTACATTTAAACTTAAACTATTATCGCATTGTCATTTACTTATTAGAGATAAATCATAATTCATCGAATTATACATTGTTGATATGTCATTACCCGCAATATACATCATTGTATCGTCCGCAAACATAGATATTTTACAATATTTCACATATTTTACAATATCGTTAATGTACAAATTAAAAAGAATTGTTTCAAAAACTGTTCCTTGCGGAACACCATGCTTGATTTGTAATTTATCTGATAAACTATTTCTAAATTTTACACTTTGTGTTCTAGAATTAAGATATGACTTAAACCAAATTAGTACATTATCTGTAAAGCCAATTTTGTTCCAATTTACACACTAGCAATTCTCTGTTTATAGTTTCAAATGCCTGTCGGAAATCTAAAAATACTGCTAATATTACATTATTGTTTTATAAAGACTTGTACCACTCATCACATATATTTGAAATCACGGACTCACAAGAATGAAGTTTTCGGAAGCCTGATTGATTGTACACTAAAACTCGGTTTTCAATCACAGTATTTTAATAATTGATCTTTAACCTCAATTTCTAAAATTTTCTCGTACACCGGAACAGTATTTATAAGTCTATGTTCTTCACACAATATTGAGATTGTAACTTTAGGCACTGGTATGATGCATGTTTTCCATCCCTCTGGAAATTCACCGTATTGTAATGATAAATTTATAACATCGAGAAATTGATCTCCTATTACCTTGAAAGCATCTTGTACTATTTTGGTTGTTAACATATCCCCACAGTCTACTGTATTCTTTAAATTCATAACTATTTCACATAGTTTCGCCATAGTTATTGCTTGAAATGAGTGGAAGTTCCCTTTCGGATCGACATTTTTTAGAATCATAATTATTCCAAAGTTAATATTGGCAATAATTCCATCTACACTTGTGAGCAAGAATGTATTAAATTTATCAGCAATTATCTCATTTGTCTCTCGTATATTCGAAAATTGAATACTTTCATTAATAGCAGAATTTTTATCTCATCATAGTTCTCGTCCATTATGAGAGTTTGCGGTAATATTATATAATATTTTTCTTTACCCGTTCTTATCATTTTACTAACTACATTTCTTTTTTGTCGATATTCTTCCCAATCTTTATGTTCATCTGTGAACGCTGCTTTTCTAAGCTTTAAGTCCTTTTCCCTATAATTTCTTCATTAATCTATTTATTATCAAAATGTTTAGCTTGTATACTAGTTTCCTTTATTGGGCATATTTCATCTAGCGATTTGATTATGTTACTTACTAGAAATAATCAAATTGTCTTACATGTCAAAAGTTGGAAAGTATGATATTCCTACTTCATTCGACAATTGAACTGAAATGTGATATTTCAGTTTGGAAAGTGACATTTCAGTTTGGAAAGTGACATTTCAGTTTGGAAAGTGACATTTCAGGTTGGAAAGTGACATTTCAGGTTGGAAAGTAGCCACTTTCTTACCAGTTTTCGGGTTGGAAAGTGAGCATTTGCCAACCCGTGTTTTTTACTGGTTTTATTTTAGTTGTAGGAAATATAAATTATAAGACAGACGTAGAAAGTTTGTTTATTTATTTTAACAGAAACTTTGATAAAGAGAAATTAATTCTACAAATAGTTGAAAAAATAAATTGAATACTAAAAATTTTAGCGATTCAAATTAATTGAAACATTAGAATTCTCACGACTATTGATGGTGATGTTAAAGCCATGTTGTGTGTCTCTACATGAAATATTGAGCCGTTGATTTGAAGTTAGAAGAAGTGGATAAAGATGATGATTCTTGTACCTGAGATTTAGTTGTTGCGGATAACATTTGCGCAATTTTTATTTGACCCATCAGAGAATTTTCCAAATAATCTTCAGCTACGGAACTCGATTTCCAACCACCCATCTTCTTTAACTGAAGAGTAGCTTGCTACTCGTCTGAAGCAATGCCCAGTAAACTTGTCTGCGTCATTAAAATTTAAAAACATTGCTATTTTCTTGGGGAATTGCCCGATTGAATTATGTTCGGTGACTCTTCCATGTCGTAATTGCATTAAAAATCTTTGATTTTCGACATGCTTACGTAAAATCATATACTCTTTCAATATGGTAATCCATTTTACATACGTTATTACAAAACTCCGAGGACAGTAAGTTTTCATGTCAGGAATTATGAATTATTTTTCTGTCATTTCTACATCATTTATTTTCATTTTAAATAGTTCATCACTCCTACAAGCGTCAATTATAGTACAGTAACTAGAGGTGTTACCTTCGGAATAATGTCATATTGAACGGATTTCGTTCATCTTTGGCAGTATAATAGTAAATGCTTCACAGAAAATCTTCTATATTGGGCGGGGGCTTGCTAATTTCTACCCCTCGCAGAGGTGGCATCCACCCCCTATATATTAAAAAATATATATATTTATTGGAGCTGAAATAGAATCAAATTTTAAGAAGAAAATGCTCTATGCAATTTTCCACATAAATTGATAGTTTTTAAGTTATAACGACTTCAAAATTGCGATTTTAGCTTTAAAAAAATAGTACATTGTAATACAAGTGTGGCAAGGGCTTCATTGCAAAATGAAGTATGAAAGTAGGAACACGAGCGCAGCGAGTATTCCTATCACACGAGTTTTGCAATGAGGCTTGTCACATGTGTGTTACATACTATTTTTTCTACGGTTGTCTTTCCAAAATTTTAAATTTGCTGCCTGTCATATTTTATTTAAAGTGACATTTTCCGCAGTCATTCTGAAGTTAGAAAATTTGATTTTGTAATTGCAATTCATGTGTAATTAATGTACATTTATAGAATTTAATTGTTATTACCAGTAAGTAATATAAAATTCTTTAAGGTAAAAACACTATTTTATTCCGGTGTGTGAAGATGTAATCAAGGCAAAGTGATATTTTCTGCAGTAATTTTGAAGTTTGAAAATTTGACTTTCAGCACAATCGTAGAAAAAAGATATTTCCAAACGGCTTTCGTCAAGCATCTCGAAAAGTAATACTTTATCGAAAAAATATTACAGACCAATTACAGAAAGTACAAACTGGGAATTAATTGTATTTTTTGTTTATTGATGTAGGATTAATAATTCCGGAGATATTTAAGTATATATTTGGTATCCGACTGTTTCCAAATTATCTTTAAAGTTTAAAATGCATTTTTTTCTAAAGCAAGTGCTTTAAATGAGCAAAAAAATTTGAGACTAGGTAATGCTACATCTTAACGAAAAACCGTATTTGAGATAATTTTTTTAAAATACTGGCTAATTAGAATAACAAAATGGCGACCTTTTTATATACAAAAATATAAATACGCATATTTTTCCGTCATAACTTCTTTATTTCTTATGCTACAGGAACGAGCAAAAAATAATTTGAAAGCGTAATTAATTGTCTTTAATTTCATTTCTTAGCATGCGTGACGTGGGTGTCACAATTTCTGAGATATTTAACATTTAAATGGCATTTTTCGTGTTATAAACGTTCGGACGCCATTTGTAAATTTTCATGTCTCCGACACTATTAAATCTATGTAAATAAATAAACAAGCGAAATTCATTATTAGTTTATGAGCTTTATTTTTGGTCTCTACCCATTTTTCAATAAAACTAATATTTATTGAGACATTTGAAAAAGGAAAAAAAATTACGTTTTATCGAAAATACCTTTATAGTTTAAGCTGTGTTTTTTTCTAAAGCAAGTGCTGTATACAAACCAAAAAAATTGAGCATCTACGTCATGCCATATATTAATGAGGAACAGTGTTTGAAATTCCTTTTTTTTTTAATTACTGGCTAATTACAGTAACAAAATGGCGACGTTGTTATTAAAAAAATGTGTAGACGCACATTGCTTCGGTCATAACTTTGTCTTTTATGCTACAGAAACAAATAAACAAAACAGTTGAAAGCTTAATTAATAACCTATTAGTCTACCTATTAGCGTCCTTGACGTAGGTGTCACAGTTTCTGAGATATTTAACTCTCACTCCAAATAATTATCTTATGAACACTTGGATGCCAAATGTAAACTTAAATATCTCCGAAATTGTTAATCCTACATAAATAAACAAAAAATATAATTAATTCCCAGTTTGTACTTTTCTGTAATTGGTCTGTAACATTTTTCGATACAGTAATACTTTTCGAGATACTTGACGAAAGCCGTTTGGAAATACCTTTTTTTTAAGCTAAAATCGCAATTTTGAAGTCGTTATAACTTAAAAACTATCAATTTATGTGAAAAATTGCATAGATCCTTTTCTTCTTAAAATTTGAGGGGGGTGGCATCCACCCCCTATAAATTAGCAAGCCCCCGCACAATGTAGAAACTTTTCTGTGAAGCATTTACTATTATACCGCCAAAAATGAACGAAATCCGTTCAATATGACATTATTCCGAAGTTTTGCATATTTTTTACCTATAGATACTGCACTATTATTCCAATTACTAAAGCAACCTATGATGTTTAAATAAGTAACTGTTGAGGCAAATAAAAGATTTTTACTTTTTGTGGAAGAAAATCCAAGGAGGCAGTATTAAAAAATGTATCGATGTCCTCCTTACTGAAGCATTTGATTTCTTGAGTCTCTAACTAATATTCTGTTTTTTCAAGAATAATTTTGAAAATTTGAAATATTATATCTTTAATTTTTAATGTAGTTCGCAGCATGGAATAGGTCGCCCAGAAAATTGATGCTTTCCGTTTAGAAGCCAGGAGTACATCCCATTTCACTATCGGTATTATTATCCTGCATTTTCTATAAATGAAGGCAAGAGACAAACACAAACGACGCGACCTACTTTGACATTTGTCGTTTGACATAAAAATTTTTTTGTTCATTGCCTGCTTAATAAAAACATGAAATGCTATTTGACAATTTAGTAAACGATTTTTTTGCATTTTGTTCTTTAAGGGAGATGATTGTGAATAAAATAGTATACAAGACTTGGTGGAAAGTTTCATTGCTGTCTCTCGTCTCTCGACAACAATGAAGCACTCTCCACCTCGGTATGCAATATACTATTTCAAATGTGTTGTTTACAATATTTTTTTCTACGACTGCAAGGAAAAGAAACAATTTCATAAGTACTTGTTAACCTCCCTAGGATGGCAATTAGTCGCGCAGAGAGAGAAGAAATATCGTCACTGTTGGACAAACAAGATTTTTAAGCTTCTTAAGCTAGCTAGCTAGCTAGCTGGCATAAGAAGCTTGTTTGTCTCTGTCCAACAATGACGATATTTCTTCTCTCTCTGCGCGGCTACTTGCCATCCTAGGATGGTTGACTAGTAATCAGATCAACCATTTTCAATCTTCCTTAAAAGTGATGTGGTTTGAAGACTTCAAAACTGATGTTTAGTTGTTAAATAAGTGTGTTGCTATAAACCTGAATAGGCTAGCCTATTTCGAAAAATATAAATAAAAGGTGTCAGGACTGTGTGAAAAATATGAAAGTACTGTGTTTTTTTGGATTATTGCACACATCGTGTGAAAAAAAAAACAGTTTCGAGTCATGGTTACTGTGCGTTATTTGTCGATTTCGAAGGCAATCGTGGAAAAATAACATTATTTCACTAAGGTGTATAACCGAATCATAAGAGTGCATTGAAAACAAGGCAGGCGCCTAAAAAATTCTGTTTATATATTTTATTTTATAATTTCTAGTTTAAGATTTTCGATAAATTAGTATGTATCGAGTCATATTTGTCAGTCATAGTTAGTATTTTTTATTAAAATAACAAATAAAAAAAACTGTAAAAGCATTTACGCAAAACTGCCCTCTATATATAGCATCTCTCATTTATTCATTATCTTTTCTGTAGGATGACTACCCTGGATATTATTTTTAATTAAATTATATCAGGCTCTCTTCTTTTAATAGCAACAACTACATACAAATATTACTTTCCGCAGCCGTTCCTTAATTAGTTATTTTTTAACGTGACTACCCTGTATAGTTTTCACTAAAAGTATGTCAGGTTTCATCCTCGGTAATTGTGACAACTACAGTCCAAATACTATCTCCACCATAATTATTTTATTATTATTATAGTGACCGTCTTCTGTATTTTTCCTATTTTAATTCCCTTTCAGCTATGTTAACTGCGTATGAAATATTATCATCTGTCGCATTTTTTCATTAATTTCTTTTAGAGTGACCACCCTTTATCATTTTTTTATAATTTTTCTTTGACAGTTGTGTTAACTGTAACTGAAACTGCGTTACACTTTTTTATTAATTTTGTTTGGGTGACCACCCTGTTTATTTTTCTTGACAGTTGTGTTAAGAGCATGCAAAATATTATTGTCCTTCGCCACATTTTCTTTATTATTATTGTTTAGGCTAACCACCCTGTATATTTTTTCATATTTTTCTTCTATGATAGGTGTGTTCACTACATGCGAAATATTATTGTCATCCATCACATTTTTTCATTATTTTCTTTATAGGGATCATTTTCTTTCTTGTGTTAACTGTATTCCAGATATTATTGTCTTCCGTCACATTCTTTATTTTGATTATAGTTTTTACGGAGTCCACCCCATATATTTTGCAACGTAAGTATATCCCAGTTCTTCGTTGACACTCGTGGTAACCACCTACCAAAAATTATTCTTCTTCGTCAAATGGTTTTGTAGATACAGCGCCAACAGACAGACACCGGGTCAACAGACAGACTGACGGACTTAAATGGCTTTAATTTTCGTAATCTACATACTCTGAAATGTGAAACTCCGGAGAAATTTCGGAGGGTGATTTTTTCTCGATTCCAATACTTCCCTTCGGTAAGCTGGGAAGTAATAACATAGCTTGAAATTTGAAAAAAAACATAAGCAACATAAAATACAACACATAAAACACAAATAGAGCCATCATACCCGTTGCACACAACATACAGTAATTTAACAAAAAATAATCAGCAAATATAAAACTAACATAACAACATCAACTACACTGAAAAAAAAATGTTTTGATTCAAGAATATATTGGTTTATTATATAAGCAAATAAACACATTCTTCATACAGCATCGGCAATTTCTGGATTAGGTATTGCATAGTTTCAACGAGTAACCGACCGCCTACAATAAAGGCGTCTACCAGTACCCTAGCAGAGCAACGTGCGACACGCCTCTTAATTTATATCATTGCTTGCTTCGCTCTCGTTTGCTCTTATTGCCGTACCTAATCAAATGCTTGCCTATACTGTATATAGCGAATACATTTATGGCAAGAAATTAACAGCTGGTCGTAAATAAATTATACCTGAAACAAAAGTATTTGTTTTCTACGAAGAATTTATTTATTTGCGTATATATAAATCAATATATTCTTAAATCAAAAGCGTGTGTAGGAGTAAGAGTGTAAGATTAAAAGCCCTAAGCGTTTGCAAATACTAACCACGACGATCAGTCTCATTCATATTCATATTACTAAAAACACATTACCTGTCCATTGTAATATTCAAATTTTAAATCCGCCATCTCAGATGACAGCGCCATTTGTTAAAGAGCAGTATATACAATAGTCATAAAATCTATTTCCTTACATTCAGTCTTTCGTTCGCTCAAAGAAGAGGAATATTAATAACACCGCCACACAAAAAAGAAAGTTGTCGGAAATGTACATGCGATATATATCGCATGTAGAAACCTTCAGAAACCCTATGGTTTCTGAAGTATTTTTTCCCGCTGAACACGAATCCGGTGTCAAAATTGCTCCATCACCCATTTTTTTTTGAAAGTCGCGAAAATAACCTAAAGAAAATCATAATTTAGGTTATTTTCGGGATTTACTAAAAATTGGTGGGTGATGGAGTTAAACGGATACCTGATTCGTATTCAGCACGTCGAAATACACAAGGGTTACTCAATGGAGTCCCAGAAACAGACAATTTTTTTTATGTATGCCTGTGTAATATTGAATATCACCGGCTCCTCCGCCATTTCAGAGAAAAAACCTAAATTATGTTTTTTTAGGTTATTTTCGCGAGCTGAAAAAATTTTTGAGTTCTCTACATAATCTCAAAAGTTGCCTAAAAAGCCATTTTTTAAGTACTTAATCTCAAATATTTCAAAATCCTGACGTGATGGGCCAATTCTGATTCAGCGTGAAAAAGTACTTTGGAAATGACTTCCATCTGCCCAACACAAAACCTCGCAGACCTGTGTAATTGTTTATAGAGATATTTTCAGATTACGTTATGATTTGAAGAATTAGTCATAAAATTATTGCGAGGGACAAACCGCGAAGGAAATCTGGTGTTCACTTAGAAGGAAATCCGAGGAAATCACAGGAAACCTTTTACTTTTTAGATTTCCCGCCCCGCCCCCCAAAAATTAAAAAAAAAATCGAGGAAACCTTCAGAAAATCCGAGGAAACCTTAGGAAATCCAAGGAAATCTGGAGGAAATCTCAGGAAATCTTTTGCTTTTCGGATTTCTCTCCTCTATTCAAAAATTTGTGTAATCTTCGTCAAAGAGGAAATCTGGTGCACAAAATTTTGGTCGCGGTTGGCCCCTCCAATTATTGCTTGAAATCTGAAACCTTTGTCATCGGTAAATATTGTAGAAATCAAGACAGATATATTAATAACTATTACTGTCAGTAAGTAAACCTGTGCATTACAACAGAAACTTTATATTTCCTAAAATTGCAAATATATGAATTGATTTGAGTGTATAAAGTAAGAGTTCGCCCGCTCGGAAAGGGAATATGACGACTAACTTTATAATTATGGCTAATCAAATAACTTCATCGAATATTAACTCTTGGATCCTTTATTAGATTAATCATATTCCTTATCAATCTTAAATTAGGTCAGCCGATACTAACAAGATGCCCCTGAAGCCTATTGCCTTCATTCTGTAGCCGGTAAAGATCAATTAACTGTATTAATTGATTAGTTTCCCGGAACATTATTAAGTAAATTATCATATCATTAGTTGTCTGACAGGCAACGGTTTCATCAGTATAATTGACAAAATGATCTGGGTAGTGATTGATATACTCCTATTTTGCTTTGTACCTATTACAATGGGTGTAGAAAATTAGCACCATATGCGATAAAATAAAATTACAGGAATACTTTCTTTAATTTTTAGAATATACTTTTTGTTTTTATTGAAATAATGTTTTTTGTTTCTCAATTATATAAAATTTACTGTCTTTTTAATTGACTTCAAAAATTTGCAGAAGGAGGAAGTTCTCAATTCTACCAGTATGTATATTTTTTATATATATATTGGTCATTACTCTGGATTGGTTTAAGCGTTTTCAATGACTGCATATTAATTTCATGAAGCTACGTCTAGAGCAAATTGTATAAAAAAATGTTTAGTTGAAAATTTTGACATATTTAGCGAGAGCGTGCACAAATTTCGTTGTATTTACATTAAAATTGATAATTAGTAGGTATTCTAGCAGAAATCCAGTCAATTTATACATAAAAAAGGGCTTGACCTTGCAAAAGGTCATGTAGTTCTAATTTTTTAATATGTTGTTAGGTCCTATGCCAATAGTAGAAACCAAATTTGTAGCTTCGAAAGACCTGTGGAAGCTGTGCAATGCCCAAAAAGCAACGGAATTTTTGCACTTGTTTCGGTGTTTGCTCAATATCTCTATATCTCTGAGTATACGTCCTACAGAAAATGTTAATTTTTTAAAGTAAGTCCAAACCGAGTTCCGTACGTGAAAAAATACGTGAAAAAATTTCGTGTTGGTCATGTATCTTGCCAAATATCGGGAAAGGTACTCATCCCACGAGGAAAGTTATAGGTAATGAATTTGTAATATTTATTTAGCTTTAATTTGAGCTAAGAAGGACGCCCGTAGACTCAATGGTTCCCTCGAAAATGGCCTTCTCAAATCATTCGCGGCAGTGCTGATGTGGAGAAACTGAAAAAATTGGTTAATTCTCCACCCTCCAGTTCCAGTTACTGATAATTTAATTTCCATCAGTAGTGGAGGAGGTCAAGGCATCAATTTTCACATGGCAGAAGAACCGAAGGAGTGACAAAAATCGTTGGTAACACATTTGAGAAAGTAACCTTCAAACATAAGGACAAAGTATTCACATTGGCATCCATCAACAGTGGCACCACCAAAGTGGCATGGATCCACTTACAGTTTTCCAGAGGGCATGCATAACGAAGCAATCGGACAAGGAATTGAAAGAGCACTTCAAATATGAATTGGCACCATTCTCAATGTCATTATTCTATGGACAGGGGATGCGAAAGGGAACCATGTGCAGCTTCTACTCTGCTTTCACTTCACTTTCCAGCAATAGCCCAAATGAGACCAATACGTTTGTAGAAGCGGATGGTGGACGCTTTTTACATAAAGTTGTCTGGCACACCAACAATTCCGTAAGAGCCATTATCTCAGGATATGTCAGCAATGTAAAATACCACTTTGATAGCAATATCTCGGTTGTTTTCGACGGCTACCCTGAGGAGACGACCAACAAAAATATCAAAAGTGCTGACAGTGGCAAACGTCAAGCTGGGTGCGTCCATTTCTCAAGCTCATCTTACAACCACGGAGCGACACAATACTAGCTCTACATGCATTCAGCGGGTGCAACACCACCACTGCCACTTTCTGGCAGGGAAAAATAAAGTTGGCCAGCGTCCTGCAGAAGAGTCATATGTAGTTTTCCTACAGCCAAATTTCAGTCATGAGGCAATAGCCAAGACCGGGGAGAAATGTTTCGTGGCTAATTATAGCTTTGAATAGCATCCGCTACCAGCTTTTCATAAAATGGTGTGGCAGCTTGCTTACTCCTGAGTGAGATTTCTGAGTAACCATGGATTGGGAAAAATCAACAAAATAATAATGATATATATAATATTGAAATATACAAATTGAAAATGAAATGTTAAAGAAGATTTTTATAAAAGCTTAATATATACATATATTGTAATGGTGTATTTATTTTCACCTTTAAATGTAATAGTACAAACTAACGAGAGTGAAATGGGTTTATCATAATGAACAGATCGTTCTAATTTAACTATAACAACGACGTAAATAATGATACGTCACAGACCTAGCAACCTTCCACCATAAAAGCCGATGCAGGAGCTCAGAAATTTATTCTCATTCCGGAGAGAATACTAGAAGGTTCGCAACATCCTAACCTCAAAAATAGCTGTCACGGCGTCAGAGAACTTATACCATATGAGTTCTCTGACGGCGTACGAATAACACTTGTCGGTGGATGAGAGTTCTTGATATCGTCTGCGTCTTGTCCGTCTCAGCTAGTAAATCCGCCGCTATCATATTCTCGATAATCATTTTGATTTAGATGGTGAGAGAGTTAGCCCTAGACGAACTTGACCTTTCTATTGTTACTACGTACAAGACCACCGCTAACCTATGCAAGAGTCGTTCCTACGTTAAGCATCAGTATTTGTTGAAAAGAAGTTGCGAACTTAATTATATTGCCTAACGCCGCGAACCAAAATGACCAACGCTGTGTCAACTGAATATCAAATCGACGTATATCAAAGAATCTGGTTATCGATATAACAGATGTTTATTAACTGTCAGAATGACGCATTAGATAATTGTTGTAGCGACAGCTGTGGGTCGATTATCAGAGCGACATAAGTCAGATTAAACGGTTTCTAAGGTGAAATTTCTAAACACCAAAGTTAACAGTCAAACGAGATTTCAGTTGACGTATTGATTTTCACATCGCTTATTTTATTCTTTTACTTCGAACGTTTTCGATTTGCAAACCTCATACGTTCGACGATTGGTGGTAGTGAAGGTTTCTAGGTTCAATCAAAGTCAAAATTGTCGACACCGTTTCGCGATTGTATAATTTATCATTCATATCAGGTTAGATATAACGTTGTTATTCAGTACCTTAGACTAATATTAGCAAGGATTGTGTTTGTATACCAATACTGTCTCGTTTAATAAACTTTGTTAAGTTGGAGTTATCTTTTCAAAGTATTTATATGGACGATCTGATGTCTATGTTAAATAAACCTTGTTAAACTGAAAACATTCCATCTGACTTTTATTGAACCCTGGAATTACTCCACCGATTACTATCTGTGTTACAATATATTCATATAGACTTTTAATTATAGATAATATTGATTAGACAATAATATCAACACCTATAGATGGCAACCAACACAAAGGCTAACCTTGCTCGTTTGCCCCCAACGGAAGACGCAGAAAGCTAGAGTTCTTATATAACTTACCACCAACTTCAGTGGTTGAGAGCTAATAAAAACTCTACAAATTGAGGGTGGAAGATCGACCGACGATCGGGGCTCATCCCAGTCACTACCACCTTGGGTCCCGCTCCGCAGAATCTACTGCGCTTGATATCTTGTTCATGCAGAAAAGGATGTAGTGGGTAATTCAGCTTCGGCAAAGCCATATTAATAGCTCAGTTCTATGTAAATTTTGCTGTGGCAATCATACCAGAACGTTCCATCTGTTTAACTTGAGGATCGCGACGACGATTCCGCCCCTATCTTTGCCGAACTAGCTGAGGAGCTCTATCCACCTGCCAGGGCCGTAGAAACAAATGAAACATAATGTAGCAGATTACTATTTTAACGTGTTAATATTAATTGTCGTAATTATATATCTTTTTGGTAAAAAATAAAAACCATGGAAATGTGGTAACATGTGGTTCAGTCCTTTCAAACAGTTGGACAGTAATCTGTCACGAATTAATTGGCATTATAATACCTGAAAAGTGCCTCTCTGTTGGTGTAATTTCACAAATTGTGTTTTATAAAGTAAGTAGTTATTATTTTAATTAATTATATGGGTATCTATCGCACCTGAAATCACTTTTTGTGCGTCAAATTACGTTATAACCTTACTTTTTATGCAAGCTATATTTTTAAATCAATTCACTTTTACTACCAAAACCAATAAAGTAATTTTAATTAATTCTAGGTCTGGGGTCTGAAAACAATAACAACATGCCAGATAAATATTGTGTACCTGGCTGTACAACCAATTACAGTTCTTCATCTAAAGGTTATGTCTGAGCCTTTAGATTTCCCAAAGAACCAGAACTGAGGAAACAGAGGCTAAAGAGAATGTCTAGGAAAAATTGGCAGCCTACAAAATATTCAGTGGTGTGTTAAAACATTTTTATGACAGTGCAATATCCAAATCCGAACGATACAAAGATGCTTATGGTGTGTGGAAGGAGAGAGAAATGAAAAAGTTTATGTTAGTGTCTGGTGTAGTGCCCCGGGTAACGGAAACTTACCCTCATCCACCAGTTATCGCTGGGGCGATGATGATGGAGAAGAGATCGCGTGCGATGTGCATTTTGAATATGAGGATTGTTATGCTGTTTGTTAACGACCTAGGTTTTTTAAATTAATTGGAAGCAAATAATTTATTTTGTCATAAAAATATTTTCATGCTGTCTGGATTCCACTTACCCTATAACCCTCTTCCATATAATTTCAAGTATAACCCATCGATAAATCACTTCCCAGACCAATTTATATATGAAAACATAAAGGGATACATAAAAGGGGCGGTTAAAAGAGGGGGGTTGGGGCGGTCAAAGACTTCTCCCACCACTTCCATCGTGTTCAGCACCCTCGAAAACGGGGGGAAGGTAATCTCGTTTTCGCACGAAATGTTTACGCTATTTTTTCCTTCATTACATAGACTATTAGTAGGACTGACAGAGTTTAAGATTGCAACGTTGCCACATCGTACACTCCGGCCTGTTCACATTAAAGACGGTCGTGGCCTGACGTTAAAACTTAAAAATGTAAAACGATGTATTATGTTATGTTCCGATTTTTATTTTTATTTTAACCGCAACCCCTATATTGGTTCCACTTTATAAAAAAATGTTTCCTGCAAAATTTGGGCTCAATCGGATAACGGGAAAACGTGACGCCCAACCCCTGATTTCTAATAAAATGCGAATACTCCACTGAAGCAATGTTGAGCGCGGTTAGTACTTGGATGGGTGAAATCCATCTTGGAAAACACAGCGATCTCGTCCCACCTTCTAGCGGCTTGTATATCAGCGGATACGTGAAAGCTATGTAATTTCAAGACGGGGATTTTGTAGTGGATATACCATTTAGTCCAGGGAAATGAGTAAAAAAAGTACCATGTTCGGGACTGTGACTCATCCAGGCAGAGACCACGATTTTTAGGTAGTATAGGTGTCAATAAATGAAACCTATATAAAATCTGCGGTCGATTTTCTGCATATGTTTATTTACAGCCATTTTAATGCAAAAAAATGGAAAAAACGTGTTTTTTCAACTTTTTCACCTGCCAGTAAAAAGTAAACTATCTTACAGATAAATCAAATGAATCACCTTGTAGGAAATTAAAAAAGCTTTAAAATGGCGGTTGTTAAATGTCGATATAGTTAATTGTTGCTAAGATAATTGCAAAATGCAGAATTTTATTCAATAAACAATATCTTGTGTAAAAAACAATCTACTGTTTTGTTCTTGCGTAAATAGTTGACTCTCATAGTGCTTAATATCTGGTAAAAATTTCAAATCGATTCGTCAAATAGTTTTTGCAAAATTGCATTAATTTATCCCAGAGACCTTTTTTTTGCAACCCCACCACGTCCAGAGAAATCAAAATACAATGATTCTACGGCCTCCACCTGAAAGGGAAAGACTTGATTTACCAAAATGCTTTGTTAGATATCGAAAAAATTAATTTTCAGACCTGCAAAATGACGTTGCAAAAAAAGTCAGATTTTTACCTTATAAACAAATAGAATAATTTTTTAACAATTTTTAACAATTGATTGTAGAGCATTCGATATTTGACAAGCTGATATTTTTACACGAATTTTGAAAAAAAAAAGAAGGTCCTAGGTCAATTTGGGGCAAAGTTAGCAATTTTTTTTCAAAAATTCATAGCTCCTTTGTTTATAATAATTAAGAAACGTAACAAGCGCCATTTTAAAGGGGAAGAGTTCAACTTTTAGTGTAAAAAATTTGAAAATGATTGTGAAATTAATTGTAATGACGACGATGATGATATTGAGAATATTAATTTAATGTTAGATAACTTTGATCATTCTAATGTTGATGATAATGAGCCGATCCTAAAAAAAATACGAGTTGATTGATTTTACCTTATTAGAATGTGTATAGGTATATTATTAAGTAAATTTATATGTGAATCGACAAATATTCTGTATTATTATAAATTACAGCGTTATTTATATCGAACAATGTGTTTCTTTTCACACTTTACAAATTCTATTGTTTATAACTTAATATAACAGTAATTTATATATTTAATTGTACACAAACCTTTCCTATAATTTTCAATAAGAATAATACAAAAATTTTGATAATGTATAAAAATATTTTTTTGTAAAATGTTTAAACAAATTACAGGTAATTATTACTCTCTTATTATTTTGGAGCAGATGTGTTGAACCATAGAAAGTTTCTACTGTATCATACAAACCATTATACATGACAAACGCTGTCACTACATATACATTCACACGCGGGTTGTATACTTCTACGAAGGAAGTAATGGTTTGTTTTATTATTTATTAATAATTAATAATACGCAAATTAATAAGAGCACTTTTCATAAATTGTATGGTAATTCTGCATTTGAAAAATATCTTAAAAATGTAAATTATATCGAATAGAGTGTTTTTATTTTATAAATTTGAAAACTTCAATTGTTTATAACAATAAGATATATATTTACGTGTACATAAGCCTTTTCAACAACTTTCAACAAGAACAAAACAAAAAATTTTGATATTTTGCAAAAAAAAAATTTTTTTTAATGTTTAAACAAATTACATTGTTAATATTAATGTTAATAGTTTAACAGATTGAATATTATTAACGAACGCAAAAAGGTACCCCAAATTGAAAAAAGAAACATCAAAATCGGTTAACAAACACCAAAGTTATGACTTATGTGGTCAGTTTGAAGATGCTGTTTCAATTTTTGAATGCGCGAATTTGAGGGTTCCCCCTCCACAACCTCCGAGCTAAGTTGATTCGAGCCTCATTTTAGAAGCTTTGCCAACAGTTTTGAGAAAGCGCAATCATTTTCAAATTTTTTACACTAAAAGTTGAACTCTTCCCCTTTAAAATGGCGCTTGTTACGTTTCTTAATTATTATAAACAAAGGAGCTATGAATTTTTGAAAAAAAATTGCTAACTTTGCCCCAAATTGACCTAGGACCTTTTTTTTTTTTTCAAAATTCGTGTAAAAATATCAGCTTTTCAAATATCAAAAAACCGATGCTCTACAATCAATTGTTAAAAAATTATTCTATTTGTTTATAAGGTAAAAATCTAACTTCTTTTGCAACGTCATTTTGCAGGTCTGAAAATTAATTTTTTCGATATCTAACAAAGCATTTTGGTAAATCAAGTTCTTTCCCTTTCAGGTGGAGGCCGTAGAATCATTGTATTTTGATTTCTCTGGACGTGGTGGGGTTGCAAAAAAAAGGTCTCTGGGATAAATTAATGCAATTTTGCAAAAACTATTTGACGAATCGATTTGAAATTTTTACCAGATATTAAGCACTATGAGAGTCAACTATTTACGCAAGAACAAAACAGTAGATTGGTTTTTACACAAGATATTGTTTATTGAATAAAATTCCGCATTTTGCAATTATCTTAGCAACAATTAACTATATCGATATTTAACAACCGCCATTTTAAAGCTTTTTTAATTTCCTACAAGGTGATTCATTTGATTTATCTGTAAGATAGTTTACTTTTTACTGGCAGGTGAAAAAGTGTGAAAAAACACGTTTTTCCCATTTTTTTGCATTAAAATGGCTGTAAATAAACTTATGCAGAAAATCGACCGCAGATTTTATATAGGTTTCATTTATTGACACCTATACTACCTAAAAATCGTGGTCTCTGCCTGGATGAGTCACAGTCCCGGCCAAAACCTCATTTCCCTGGATTAATTCTTCGGAGGGGATGTAAAGCAGGCGGTCCCTTGTCTATTAAATGTTAGGCAAGTAAAAGATCTTAAGAGAAGAGGTTCGGCAAAATTTCCAGGTTGGGGGTAGCTCGTCTCCTGGCATCGGTAATAGGCCCTGGTAGCAGAAACAGGCCGACATTAAATAAACAGATAAAAAAATAAATAAATAAATAAATAAATAAAATGCAACATTTTTTTTTTGTAAAGTTCGCACTGCAGGAAGGTTTTTAATGAAACCGGAAGTGATTGAAAAGTGTCAAATTATGAAGAATTTGCCGTTTTTGGTATATATCACCCCCACCAAATTCAAACTTATATCTTGAAAACTCTGGAAACTATGGTTTGTCTAATGATTCCGTTGACAACCGGTATATACCATTTTTGAAACCTGAAACGTCACACTCATTTTTCCACTATATAAATCCATAGCAGAGGATATTTACATGTCAAATGCATGCACATAATGCAATTTCATTATTAAGTGAACCCTGTAATTATATTTGTATACCAATAATAAACTCAACAAATACACAATTATGTTTTATTTGCAATGGAAATTTGTTTAAAACAAAATGTTCTTTGATGTATAATTTATATCAGTTTTAATGGTAGGTACTGGCTGACGAATTTTTACATAAATAGCAACTTTTTAAATCATACTTCAATGATTCATATTCAGAAAATAATACTTTACACTAGAATTCACTTTACCTAAATTGTTTGGTCGTTGGCTTAAAACAGTTTGCAATTTAGATTCCATTAATGGGGGTTAGTGCATATGCATTTGAATTAGAGCTAACTACGTTATTTATTCAACCAGGGCCATAACTCATCAATTTTTTATGATTTTCTATCATTTGCAAGTTGTTTCATTGTCTAAAAATATACGAAAAAAGAGAGGAAGAATAGGTAGGTAAATTGTTGCTCCAGTCAAATTAGATTTTGTTTAAATCAATATTTCCACCCAGCTGAATATTTAAATGAAACATTTCAACTTAAATAAATTGGCAAAAGTCTTATAGGAATTTTAAATGTTACAAAAGGTCAAAGATAAAAGAAAATCGTTTTATGTGCAAATATCTCTAAAACTATTAGTTTTATGGCAAAAACACTTAGTAGCAAAACTTAGCTTACAAAATTTATAATAAAAAAATTATATACCTTTTTTTTCGTTAAAATAACACTACAAGAAAAATGGCTAATATAAAAATTATTCTTCATTATCTTCCAAAAATTCTGTATTATTATCATTGCCCTGTGAGTTAATTTCCTCGATGTTAATGACTTTTAAGAAATTCGTAGGATATACGTCTTCCGACATGTTGTTTCGCTCTTTCACATCAGGTATAGAATTTGCCATCATTCAACCCCAATTTTCTGGATGAAGTGTGTTGCCGGGACAGGTTTGTACTTGATAGTACATTCGATACAAATATTGCTGAGCTGCACTGGATGTTGGTGGAAGTGCAGCCTTTGCACCATCTTTGCGTTGCTTGGACTTTGCAAATAAAATATATCTCAAGGTATCTATGGAAGTCTTGTTATGAAGAACGCCGCATTTGAACTGGGGGTAGGTGAAGGAAAAAAGAATGAGGCCATTGGTTCTTGTACACACACTAAATCACAGTTGTATTTATTTTTACACCCTTTAGCTACTGGAATATATTTACAAATGTGTCTGGTTAAACGCAAAACAAATAAAAAAGGAAAGTTGTACAAATGACTACTATTGAAAAAAAAAAAGAAATCCGAGTGAATAAAAAATAAACCTATGTCACAAGAATGAAAAATTGTTACAACATACGACTGGGTACAGATACTGACTTCATATTTGAAACTTAGGTGGCACTATTGAAAAAGAAAAAAAGAAATCCGAGTGAATCAAAAATAAACCTTCGTCACAAAAATGAAAAATTGTTACAACATACGACCGGGTACAGATACTGACTTCATATTTGAAACTTAGGTGGCACTATTGAAAAAAAAAAAGAAATCCGAGTGAATCAAAAATAAACCTTCGTCACAAAAATGAAAAATTGTTACAACATACGACCGGGTACAGTTACTGACTTCATACTTGAAACTAAGGTGGCACTATTGAAACAAAAAAGAAATCCGAGTGAATCACAAATAAACCTACGTCACAAAAATGAAAAATTGTTACAACATACGACTGGGTACAGATACTGACTTCATATTTGAAATTGAAAAAAGAAGAAGAAATCCGAGTGAATCAAAAATAACAACAGACGAACGGGGATAGATATCAAGTTCATACTTGACACGTAGGTGGTATTATTGAAAAAATACTGAATTCAAGTGAATCAAAAATAGACCTACGTCTTGATGACGTCACAAAAACGTAAAATTCTTATAACGGGCGAAAAGTCGAGCCATGAAAAAAATTTTTTAGCTGCTGGAATATATTCACAAATGTGTCTGGCTAAACGCAAAACAAATAAAAAAGAAAAGTAGTACAAATGCTGATACAATCATGAAGTCAAAAAGCAATTAGGAATATATTGAACTTTATTATACTCAAAAATTTATACCTACAAATAACAATACATAGAACAAAAGAATGTTTTGTCAAAAATAAATATATTATTATCATAAAACATTCTTTTACAAAAGATCCCTATAAATAAACAAACTAAAAGTCACATCTAAGTAAAGGACCTCGCACGTTCCTTATGGAAATTGGCCCTCGGAAATTCGCTGGAATCGATATATGTTATTCCTCTCGAACTCCTGATCAAAAGTTCTTATAGGCACAAGGTCGAAAAATGCAGTTTTCCAACCTCCGATATCTGGAAAACTGAACTTCTGATCGGGAGTTCGAGAGGAATAACATATATCGATTCCAGCGAATTTACGAGGGCCAATTTCCATAAG
Source organism: Rutpela maculata (assembly GCA_936432065.2). Classification (NCBI taxonomy): domain Eukaryota; kingdom Metazoa; phylum Arthropoda; class Insecta; order Coleoptera; family Cerambycidae; genus Rutpela; species Rutpela maculata. The sequence continues at coordinate 33,941,800 of OW386285.2, read as the reverse complement.
GAACGTACAAAAAAACATCAAATTGAAACGAAATTATGTAACTTTTTTTTCATCAAAAATTTTTTCTGGTGTGATAAATTTTGTAACATTCACCTATACAAAGTCCTACTTTACATTCAGCACACCAAGTTGTAACATACTTCCGTTTTTTTTCACCTCGGTTAGTATTTGAACATACATGGCAAATTCTTTGCCCCTTTTGTCTACTCCCAGTAGGTGGCACACTTGCAGGGGAATGTCTTTCCATGAAATTCACTGCAGCTAAGCGATCTATTACTTCCATACTTTGTCTCCCCGGTCCAGCAGCAGTAAGAGTTCCATGTTTCTCCAAAATTTGTTTCACGACTTTTCTTATAAATACGTTCAAGCGTATTGAAGTTTTTCCTGTTTTTACAAGGAACATTTTATAGGCATTTAGCATGGCAACATCAACTAGGTGAAAAAATTGTTTTTTATACCACTTGATTGATTTTCGGACACACTCCACTGTAGCTAATTGTCACATTTATCAATCATGTGCATGTTTTGGGTGTAATCTATTACACAGTCTGGTTTCAAAATATGTTCGCCAGTTGTATGATCCAATTTTCCGCTGTTTTTTATTACTCCTTGATGAAATGTTGAAAGCATTAACACATCACGCTTATCTTTCCACCTAAGAGCCATTACATTTTGGCACTTTTTGCGTTCGCACGTTCCGCGTGCCACCTGATGTAAAAATTTCGGAAAATGTTTTCTATTTTTTTTTTTCACTGTACCACATAAACCAGTATTGTTCTGATCCAAGTAAATAGCCAGTTTAGAGCTAGTATACCAATGATCTGTATATAACATATGCCCTTTTTGTTCATAGTTCACCATTAGTTTTTTTATTACCGCACCTGAAACACCTAACGGATCATTGCGAGGAATGTCAGTTTCAGATCCGGTATATATTAATAACTTTATGGTATTGGTATTTGCAAAAACCGTTTTTACTTTGACCTTGATTATCTCGAAAAGGGCGAGGTTTTGGGAAAAAATGCAAAATACCAATCTTGTAGATAATTGAATTATCTACAACTTTTATGTTAACTTTATTGCTGTCCGATTTTTTATGCGTGAGATATTCGCGAAAAAACATGTTTTTGAAACTTTGACCTTGAATATATCGAAAGGGGGGGGGGGGTGGTAAAAAATAAAAAAGACAACTTGTAGATAATTTAATTCTCTACAACTTTCACAGTGACCTCATAGACATCCGATGCATAGGACAGGCGATATTTGCAAAAAACTTTGACCTTCAATATCTTGGATAGCCATGGGATTTTTGTCATTTTTATTGATTTGGGTTTGAGACACCTCAAAGAACGTCTGTGCAAAAATTCAGATTTTTTCTGATTTTGCCTAGGTCAAATGCTCATTTCCCTGGACTATTATGCGTCTCCGTCGGCTAGTGTATAAAAGCGCTCATATAGAACAATGTGTTTAGAAAACGCGACCGCATTTGCAGTCGCGTTACAGCGTGTACACACTGCGCGTTTTGGCGTGCCCGCTTTAGCAACGCGCGTTTTAAGAACCAAGGTGGCCTGCAAAGGTGTACACATTCAAGCGCGCGCTTCTGGTCAAGCGCGCATCAGACGCGCGTTGTCAGATTATGGTTTAAACACGCGTTAGCCGCGCGCTTCCAGATGCATACGCCGCTATTGTGTTGTACATTTGATCGCGCGCTTTCGTATCGAGTGAACGCACACCCTCTATTACAAAACGCTCATTGAACGTCTTGCTAAGCGCGCTGTGTGTACGCTACCGACGCGTACCGAACGCCAACGCCAAGCGCCCAGTGTGTACTCGCTCTTACGGACGACACAAAACGCCCGTATAAAAGCGCTCTAAACGTTCGAGAGGAAGGAAATGTAAAGTAAACAAATACATGAGTCATACAAAGCGGCGTTTATGCGTCTAATGCGCACCGAACGAAACATAACACTTTACATACTTCTTTCATCAACTCGGCCTCCATAGAATAAATAAAAGTCGATAAGCGACGTCCGTTCCCGGCGTAATTCGTCAAATCGCTTATTGACGACGGCCGCATCTAGCGAAAGTTTCATACTGTCGTCTATTGACGACAGCCGTAGTTAAAGGGTTTAGTGGGGGTGGGTGTGGCTAATATCAAAAAATGTTTTGAGACCTAAGATTCTTTTACATATACCAAATACCAATTTTATGGACTTTTACATGCTTGATTTACTTATTTATCCCATTTACCATAATTTGCCCCCTAACTCTTCAACGGAATAAGATCAAAATATAATATAGTTCAAGGTTTTGTTAAAGTACATGTATTTACCAAATTTCAAGTCAATATCTTAAACGGTTCCAGAGTAATCGTGCGAACAAGTACATTTATCACTTCATAGTCAGTTATTAAGAAATTAATTAATTCTCGACTTCATGAAAGTGTTTTTGTTTTCGTGGTTAATCTATATTGCTTGTTTACTGGTTGGGAACCCCAACTTCTTTCGTTGCAAAAGGAAATTAAAAAAAGTAACTTCCAAAAAGGAATAAATGAAGTACGACCACTTTTGTGTCACTTTTTTCGGTTTTTGCTCTTTACTAGTGCATCCTTCAAAAAAATTACTCTCATATTTTTAGAATTTCCTACAGTTCACTCATAACATTTATTTTTTGATGAAACTCTAAGTAAAAAAAGAGACTCCAATTAAATCAACAAAAAGTGTTGCACCAGATTCGTTGCTGCAGACTATTTTTTACCAATGTAAGAAAGGATGTACTAAGGCCTGCAGCAGCAGAAAGGCTGATTTTTATTGTTGTATTACTTGTAAGAATTGCTGTGGACAATCAAGCTTAAATAATAATAATAATAATAATAATAATGTTTATTTATCTCGTATAACATTTACAAATACATAACATTTAAAGTTGATATCCTAAATCTACGGGAAAAAATACAATAAGAAATGTATATAGAAAAACGACAAATAAACAGAAGTAGACCCACAAAGGAAACCCTGCGCCTGATATTACAAACGACGATGACATAGAAGAAGAAGCGGTTTAATAACACAGCCCCACAAAAAAAATAAAAGTTCTGTACCAGAGACGTGAATACATAGCCTTTGTGTATTTTTTTATGCTGAATCCGAATCTGCAGCCAAAAATATGGGTTACCCAGGTAATTTTTTAGTAAAACGCAAAAACATCCCCTAAAATAGAGTGATTCGGTAACAATTTGTAAATACTTTGAGAAAACATTTTAAAATAAGATTTTGAGCATTAGATAGAAATATATGGAAACTAAATCTATACCCACCCCTACGAGGGGGTTAATTTCACCTTTAAGATCAAATAAAGAATGTGCAAAAAATATAATATAATGTTATTTTTAAGGGGCTTGAAACCACCTCTGCAGGCCTAGGTATTTCTTTGAGTCACATATTTTTCTATTCCATTGAATAGAAAAATATGTGACTCAAACCATTGTTTGGTCTAAATTTTGTTACCGCGGGTTTTTGTGGTCGCTGATTACGAACCTGAAGTCTGAATCCGAAAATTCCTGAATAAAAGATGGCGGATGTAAAAAATCGGAAAACATTCAAAATTTGAAGATTATGGCTGAAACTTGTTACTCGGGGGTTTTTGGAGTCACTGATCATGATTCTCTGTAGACGTCTATTTGGTAAAAATTATAAAAAAAATTGTCTGTCAAACTTACAGATATCAAACAGGCAGATGTCAAACTGACAGATGTCACACTGACAGATGTCAAACCTGACAGATGTCAAACCTGACAGATGTCAAACTGACAGGTGTCAAAAGGGATAAACGTCATTTTGACAAATGTCAAACGGGATAAACGTCATTTTGACAGATGTCAAACTGGCAGATATCAAAGGGAGTAAACGTCACTTTGACAGATGTCAAACTGACAGTTACCCCGACGTGGTCATAAGATTAATAATAATAATGTACTATTCGCCATTCAAATTTCCACTCAGCTTATATAACTCGTTAGCTCTAAATTATAATTCCCCACGATATTGCCACGATGATCAGTTTTATATATTTGGCTCCAAATCGTCCCTATTTTATTCGTCTTCACTTTCACATTTAAGCGTGACTGCACACTGCAAATCGAATTTATATTCCTTGTTTCTCATTTTTAGACATTTGCCTATTCTTACTCAAATGCCTCAATTTTTTTAAACATTCATAATATGTTTCTTTGGGTGGTAAATACCAATTTTTATGGTACTTTTTAATCCGCCACAATGGGTCCGCTATTTTGGATTTAAGAATTTGCGAATTAAGACCCCAGAATCGTGATCAGCGACTCCAAAAACCCCCGAGTAACAAGTTTCAGCCATAATCTTCAAATTTTGAATGCTTTTCCAATTTTTACATCCGCCATATTGGATACGCCATCTTTTATTCAGGAATTTTCGGATTCGGACTTCAGATTCACTCAAAAAACCCGCGGTAACAGAAACAGACCAAACCATTGAATAGAAAAATATGTGACTCAAAGGGGTAAGAAATACCTAGGCCTGCAGAGGTGGTTTCAAGCCCGTTAAAAATAAGATTGTATTATATTTTTTAGTTATATATTGTCTGTCAACCTGCATTTGTATATTTGGAATTACAAACTACGAGGCTATGGCTTTTCACATTGTTTTGGATTATAACATTCTTTATTTGATCTTAGAGGTGGAATTAACCCCCTCTTAGGGTATGGATTTAATTTCCATATATTTCTCTCTAATGCTCAAAATCTTATTTTAAAATGTTTTCTCAAAGTATTTACAATTTGTTACCGTATCACTCTATTTTAGGCGATGTTTTTGCGTTTTACTAAAAAACTGTTTTTTTTATGTTGCTGTGTAATCAGATGATCTTCCAAGAAAATGAAGACATTGAACACATTACATTTGTCATAGAAAGTGATGAACATGACATTACAAATATAACCAAAAGATCAAAAGTGTAACGTTTCCACATATTTTTCTAAAAAAAAAAAAATTATTTGCATGTACGCCTAGGTTGTATTAATTTGTATTATTTGTATTTTTCATACGTATATCTATCATTTGGATACAAAATTCTTTCGTTTTGTCATTAATTTGAATTAATTTGTTTCTTTTTGTTTGTATGTACGCTTTATTTGTAAATATATTGTTTGAACCAATTTATACCATGCTTTCATTTTAAGACAATACATAGATATGCGTTCAGATAAGATCGGACACGAAATTGAAATAGAGGGGATTGGCCGTAAGGCGAGCCGATGGGCAGTTATTGAACACAGCGGCAGCTCTCCTATGTAGCGTGAAACATGAAAGCCCGGTATATACAGGGTTGGGCAAAAGTATGGAACAATCGCTATAAATCTGCCTGTAGAAGTTTCCTGAAAAAATGCTTGAAGGAGCGATTTTTATTTTTGCGCATATTTGGGTGCCCTCTAATTTATTTTTGCGTCAGCGGTTTTTGAGATACCTATGAAGTCATCGATTTTTTTTTTTAAATGACGACCTCTGTTTTTTTCCCCACTTTCTGGTGTAGTTTTTTATTCTCTTCTCAATCGTATAAAACTTGATAAAAGTTATAACAAGTAAAAATAAGAGATGAAAGTAAAGTTATTCAAGAGAGAATAGAAAAGAAAAACGCTTCACTTACAGCAACTGTTCAAAGTGTTCCCCATTTACTAATTGACAATAACCAAGCCTATCCACAAAGCCTCTTGTCGAATTTACCAGAACATGTTGGGGTATTTACATTATTTCATCACGAATTCTTAAATCTGCCAAATTATTGGGTCTGTTTTGATATTTTTTAACCAGAGAAAAAATCAAGAGGGGGGATAGATCCAGGAAAAGCGCAGGCCATTTAATAACATCTCTTCTTCGAATCCAGCGGTCAGGAAAGGTAACATTTAAATATTCTCGAGCTATTATTGCATAATGAGGGGGGGGGGGGGGACATCCTGTTGAAAGCAAACGTTCCCTGAAACTTCTTCTTCCCCGTTTCTCAATGCAAGAATAAAATCGTTCCGCAGGAGCTTTAGATACTTTAAACCGTTTAATGTCCCGTCGATAAAAAGAGGCCCAATAATGCTTCCCCTAAAAATTCCTGCCCACACCTTTATTTTTTGCGAATGCTGGGTGTGAGCTTCTTGAATCCAGTGAGGATTCTCCCTAGACCAAAGCGACCGTTATGCAGATTAACTGTTCCGTTAAGACAGAATGTTGCTTCATCATCACGATTACAAATTTGAGTCATTTCTTCGCAAAACTCAAGTATTCTGTCAAAATCGTCTTCAGAGAGCTTCTGCACTAAATGGACACAAACATAAAAACTGTGAAATCTGACAGAAACGACGAAGATAAGTATTAATAAAAAAAAGGGAAAAAAAAGGTTTTATTCATTATTGGTTGTCGGACAAAACTTGTGATACACCTGATTACAGTTTTTTTATTCAATTTACTTATTTTGGACTTCATTTCGAACATGATTTAACTTTATTTAATTCTGGTATAGCATTTTACCGTAAAGCTATAAATTAAAGAAATAAAATTATTTTTAATTTTTTTCTCAATTTTTTTTTATATAATATATACAAAATTTTATACCACTGAGAGAGAATAAAAAACTGCATTAGAAAGTAGAAAAAAAATATAGGTTGTCATTAAAAAAAAATAGATGACGTCACATCTCAAAAACCGCTGACGCAAAAATAAATTGGAGGTCACCTAAATGTACGCAACAATAAAAATCACTATACCTCTTGAATCGTTTTTCGGGAAACTTCTATGGACAAAATTATTGCGATTATTCCATACTTTTTCTCAACCCTGTATATTCCAGGCATCTTATTTGCAATATTTTATGCACATATCTATCATGTGGCTACAAGGTGTTACTCATTCTGTCTTTAAATTGAACCAATAAACCGTTAAGATGATGTACAATCTTTTTTAGTAGTTTTCCCGAAATTTTGGAAAAATTTTGTGCTTTGAAGCTCTGTATTTCGATAACTATGACGTTTAGAAAAACATGTTATTAGAACAAATTTGTAGCAAATTTTGTGCTATACAAAAACGGTAAGTTTTTTTTGTAGGACGCACCAGTAAAGAGTTCTCGAGTAAAAACAGGAAAAAGTGACACAAAAGTGGTCGTACTGACGCGCGCACAGGTGCGCCAAATTATCAAACTTGGATTTTAATAATGATTTACATCCAACATATTAAAAATACAAAACTACATGACCTTTTGTCAGGTAAAATGTACTTGGCCACTGGTCTATTCCATCGGTTGGATATTATATTATTATCAAATGTATATTAATAAATATCTAAATAAATAATAAAAAATAATATTTCACAATATATCTATTTAATTACAAAGCATAAAAATTAAGAAAACTTTTTTAAATTAGGTATTAATAACTTTTCTATTTACCGGTCGATTTTGTTCAAAATTTTCTTCTTCCCCTAGCTAACACTAACTTACAGTACAAATTTCAATACAATCGGATTTTTTTTCTTAAGTTGTCGTGCTTACAATAAAAAGTGACAAACGAACGGACTAACAGAGAGGCGTATATTTTGAAAGCTGTCCAGAATTCGTTCACTGTACAAAGACATGATTCTCTTTTCAGCGTTATTTATGGTTTTAGTGTCGTGTCGATTAAATATAATAATATACTCTTCGTTTTTATATTTACAAGGAGTAGAATAACAGATTATTTCATAGATTCAACAATTATTAGTATTATTTTCAAATTGCCCTTCAACAAAAACGGTTTGAGTGGAAAATGGTGCTGTTTAAACATATTAATGTTTCAAATAATTCCAACGGAACAAAAGTGTCAAGAGCCCGTCCTTGCTAGATAGGACCCTTATGTTTTCACAATTGAAAGTCGACCCTTTGAAAAAAAAAACAAATCCCGGCTTATCCCAGTCATTATTGTATCGGGTACAAACAGGTCACGTATAATATTGATCTCAGCAATACTAATGCTCACCGACACATTGTTGATGTCCTACAACCAATGACAATCCCTTTTGCTCAAATCATCGAAGAAGTAATGTTTCAACAATGTTAATGCGTGACCTAGCCGACCCCCATCACGGCGGATTACAGTGGATGAACCGTTTAATTTATTAAGGAGGTAACGAAAATTGTGAAAGAAATTTAACCTAAAATATAAAGGGCACACATTTTCTCGTTTATTGTAAACCAATTAAAACCTACCTGACGCAAATAAATTTAAAAAAAAAACTACATTATTTTTTCTGCGATTGACATAAGTTTATAGTAATACTAAAAATAAGCGGTATCGGCCAAGCTGAATTTCCTTTCTGCGTGACTCATGAATAAACTACCTTTATGGGAATTTTCCAAGAAAAACCAAAAATTGTATATTACTCGGTTCATAATGTACAGGATGGACCAAATTAGATGAGATTTGTGGTTTTCTCTAGAACTATTGCAGATAGACAAAAACCAATATAGGTGTCATGAGCTCGATATTCGAGCTACATTTTTGAATGACCTCTATATATCAATTACCAAGTGTCGAATCGCAAATCGAGTAACACATTCTTAAGGCACTTTTTTGAAAAACCCGTTGCTGATAAGAAGAAAATTATGCCCGCCTCAGTTTTCGAGATGTAGACATAACTTTTGCTTTTTTAAATAGGATACCCTGTAAATAATTTGATTATTCGATCACAACTTAAATTAGCTATCCAACGATATATCATATATCATATTTATCTCTAGAAAAAGTGGTTAATTCTCAAAAAATTTAATATATTTGTGAAAAGGTCATTAAGAACTATTCCCAAGCAGCAATTTTAGTAGTTTCTACGTAGTAGTTACCATTAGTGGAACTTTAAAGGTTCCCGCAACTAAGGATTGTTACGTAATGGGAACCATCCTTCTACTAAGCATTCACCAAAATGGGGAATAATAATTACGTAGCAAGTTACTATTCCGGTACTTCTACCGTTACCGTTTTGAAGACTAGGTTATTACGTAAACGGGATGTAACCAAGTAATAGAAATGACTAACCTTTGGAACAGCTCAGCTGACCGGAATGAGAGCGCAAACTATATATTTGGCTCTCTGTTATTCGAATAGCAAATTAATGACTTATTGAGTTTGAGCAAATAATATGTCCAAGGTCCAAGTTAAGGTGTTTATATATAACATGGATAAGCATTATAAATCATGATGTTTTGCATTTACCCTGGATGTGGATATTAAAACCACCACTTATTTTCTGTAAAATGTTATCATGATGCTTCGATAAAAAAGACGCCCACTCGAGAAAATGGGTTTTTCGGAAAAAAAAATTGCAAAAATTATGTGTATAAGCAAAACTGCAAAATTATTTATGGAAAATGTTTTTTTTTTAATTTTATATATTATAAAGTAATAATCTGTTTATAAAACATATTTGCAAATGACCATAATAAAAAAAATATATATTGTATTATATTTTTATCTTTTATCTTTTTCTTGATTCAACAACAGAAAAATGGGGATTTTAATTGCAGTCACTTTGTAGTGGTATATATGTCAGTAAAGTATTTGTCACAAAATCAAAATTATTTCCCTACAAGTTACATTTCCCATAAAGTAGCAGATGCCACCAACGTTATAGTTGTTGCTACTTTAAAAGTGGTGACGGGAACTACAATAATTTCACTGTGTAGTTATATTTACCTAGATGTAGGAAATGGGACCAATGACGCTATAAGATATTGGTAACTATTGCTACCAACTTATTTTCATGTTGGTACAATTGGCAGATACGAGATAGGTATTTTTTTTTAATTGGCAACACGGTAATAACTGTTAAAGTGTCACTGTGTGTGATGTGGATTAAAAATAATTATTATACTTTACAAAGTACTTTTTATTATCTGATATTATTAAGTTGTTAATAAACTTGTGCAAATAAAATATTTGTTTTTTACTGAAAACGATGCTGTACAATGTATGTCTTGCAAATGTATTTATTAACGTAAGGTGTGTAATAATAATAATGGAAAGAATACATAAGAGTTTTCATATTTTAGTGATCAGTTTATATTTAATTTCATGCAGTTCAATTTATTGTACCCTGCGCGTCATAGTACACTTCGATTTTATCAATGCAAAGAAGACTAGACTGGTCACGTTTGACAATAATAAAATCTATCACAAATCAGTATTTCAAACAATAAAGATGTCTAGACAGTTAAGTAATATTCAGAAGCTTGAGAGAACATCACAATCTACCAATAAATTTAGTTAATGGTTTTCAGTTCACAAGTGCTGTACCATATATTTATAAGCCGCGCAGTGTACACAAACAATGTCTTATGCCGTTATACCGATATTGTTCATTCCCCATCGACACAATATTTATTAAATTTGGAGTTTTTAATCTGCAAATTCATTTAATATGCTCAGTGAATCACTAACTGAACTATTGGTCAATCTGTGTTTTAAAGACAAGTTGTAACGTTCGTGCAGTACACAGTATCATTAATATCACTACAAACTGTTGTAGTTTTCGATTACTCTTCTCCTTGTGTTGATGGGAACACTTTTGCAATTCTTGTTGCCAAAAATGATGGTTTTGCTGTGGCGAAATAATCTTTCATGTGTGCATTATATTCGGAAGAATCACTACTGTTTAACTGTTTCTTCAGTTTTCTATAAAACGTGAATGAGCCGATAAACTTTATTCCGCTTTTACAGAGCATTTCAGATGCCGCCATTTTATTCAATGTCAATAATTATATAAATTGTCTTAAAAGTTAATATTATTTTATAGTAGGTTTTCGGTGTATATGTAACTTTGTAGTCATTTTCAATTAGTGGGGAGCAGTGAAAATAACTTCAGAGCCCCTATGTTCATAGAAATAACCTCACTTTTACTCGAGATGTCACTAATAAGTTAGACAACTTTGAAGTTCCAGAAAATTTCCCAACAACGCACCAGGGACTTAAAATTGCACACTTGAAGTTATCGTTACTTTGAAGTGGTCCTTTGGTAATGCTGTGCGGTCGGCATTACTACCAATTTTCACTTTGCAGTTGAGGATGCTTCAAAGTAATGCAGAGTAGTATCCGCGACGTTGCAGATTCTGCAGCAGGTACTTGATAGTGTTATAACTAAACAATGCCTGAATTCAGAAGAATCTACATAATTGTCACTACAAATGCATACCACAAAGTGAATATTACTCTAAAGTCACAAATTTAGTAACAGTTATGTCATTCCTACTACATTAAAGTTCCGATGCCTCAGATGCCAGTTCCCATCACTTTGAATGCTGCTTGGGTTAACATCACTTCTTATAATATAAAATAATTTTGCCAAAAATAAAAAAAACTAAACTACAGTAAATGTTCGAATTGTCTTCCATTGACATCCATGCATATTTATCGCATTTCTAATATTTATTGAGAACGCAATAGTAAAAAAAAAGAATATCGAAATAATCGGAAATTTTAATCTGCATAATAACCACCACTGGGCTCATGAAAACTCGCACGTAACCGCTACAGTTAATCGTCAAGGACGATTTGGATTTGGTGTATGGTGTGGTTTTATTGGATACCAAATAATAGGTCCTCATTTTTTCACGGTAATTTAAACACCGAAAATTTTATTAACATTCTACGACAAGAAATAGAGCCATTTTTAGACAATATTCCTGTAAGACAATTTCAAACATTAATTTACTAACACGATGGCCCCCCAGCTCATACGTCAAATGAAAAACCAAATTATTTAAATGCTCCATTTGGAGAGAATTGGATGGGTATCTATATATCACTCAGGACTAGTTTATCAATGTCTAATTAGCTAAGTTAACTAAATTGATAACTAAAAATTAACTTAGCTAACCGAACATTAATAAACAACAAAGTAGTTTAGTTATTGTTTAATTTTTAGGAAATAATGGTCCTATTTTGTGGCCAGCTAGATCTCCCGATATAACCCCTGCCGATTTTTGACTTTGATGTTATTTAAAAAATATTATATACAGAGAACGTTCTAATCACACAAAAGAATTGTAAAACAAAATATTAACTGCGTTTCGGACAATAACTCCTGTCATGATTAGAAATGCAACAAATGCTGTAAGGAGAAGGTGTCAAAAATGCATTGATGTCAATGGAAGACAATTCGAATATTTATTGTAGCTCAGTTTTTCCTATTTTTGGCAAAATTATTTTGTATTATAAGAAATGTTGTTAATAGTTTTCCATGGCCTCTATAGCGTTGTCGCTATAAATAAAATTAAAATTGTGGTAAATATACGTATATTTGTTTTTGTTGATACATGTTCATATTTTATGTGATTTAATATTTTTTTAAGTATATATGTTATTATATATGTTATATATATCGAATGTTTTTCTTTTTTTCTTAGCGACTCCATGGAAACTTCTCGATTTTGGAACTTCTCGATTTCCAGTGAGTGAGTCGCTATAGTCGCTATATACACCCCCTCGTTAAAAAAGAAAAGAGTCAATCAATCAACGTGTCGATTGCAAAACGTACTTTTTTAATCGGGGTAGGCAAGGTGTCAAATCTGTCAACTAATGCAAAAGCTGGTTTAACCTTATCAATATTGACAGTTATGACTTTGGTTCCTTTCTTAAAGGTAAATAACTTATCTGAACGAGATAAAACTTTAAACGGTCCTTCATATAAAGGAGTAAATGAACATTTTAACCGTTCAATGCGAACGAAAATAAAATCGCAAGAAGCAAGATCAGAACTAACAAAAGTTTTGTAATTGCCATGCGAACTTGGAGGATCAAATTTTAAATTAATAAAATATATGCGTAATTTGTCAATGAAATAAGGAATATCTAGGGAATTATACGATTCAACGAAAAATTCGCCAGGTAAACGAAGGGTTTGACCATAAATGAGTTCAGCAGGTGAACAATGCAGATCTTCCTTGGGAGTTGTTCTAAATGTTAATAAAATGATGGGTAATTCATCTGTCCAATGTGATGTATTGGCTCTAGTTAACAAGGAAGTTTTAAGTGAGCGATGAAATCTTTCAACTAAAGAGTTGCCCTCTGGGTGATATGCAGTTGTATGTATTCTATGAAAACCTAAAAACTTTGCAAATTCATTAAATAATCTTGACTCGAATTGTACTCCTTGATCAGTCGTTACCGACAAGGGAACACCGAATCGACAAACAAAGTTTTGAAATGAAGTACGTGCAACTGTTTCTGCTGTAATGTCGCGAAGAGGGTACGCTTCTGGTCACCTAGTGAATCGTTCAATCATCGTAAGAATGTAAGAGTTACCTTTGGATGGAGGTAATGGTCCTACCAAATCTATGTGGATGTGGTCGAATCTGATTTTCGGGATAGTGAAGTTCCCAAGAGGACTTCGCGTATGTCGACTGACTTTGACCGCTTGACAGTTAATGCACGATTTTGACCATAAATTGCAATCTGTGTTCGTCTTCGGCTAAAAATAGTTATTTGAAATCAACAGTCTAGTGGCTTTAATACCAGGATGAGATAAGTTGTGAAAAATATCAAATATCGTTCGTCTGTAAACAAGTGGAACAAAATGTCTGACTTTTGCACGAGAAACATCACACCAAATAAAATCATTTGAATCTGGAATTTGTATCTTTTTTAAAATGAAATTGGTTTTAGTTAGTGATGATTTATCTGACAATAAATAGTTGAGATTTGAATCTTTCTCCTGAGCTTCACTAAGCAACTTTAAGCCAAAGTTAACATTAAGGAAGGGAGAATTTTTAAGTTGAAGTGGTAAAATATCTTGTTTTAAGGAAGAAGTGTCGTAAATACGTGACAAGCGTCAAATACGTCAGCTATTACATTATGTTTTCCTTTAACATGTTGTATTTTACAAGAAAACTGAGCTATGTATTCTAAATGACGTATTAGACGAGGAGATCTTTCTGCTTTTGTGAATAAAGCGTTGATTAAAGGTTTGTGATCTGTAAAACAATTAAAATGTTTAATTGCAGTATATAATGCTGAAAGTTCTTTGTCAAAAACCGAATAATTGGTTTGTGCTGTAGTTAATTTACGGGAAAAGAATGCTAAAGGAGCATTATTATTATTATCTTTTTGCTCTAAAACTGCACCCATGGCAAGGTTAGAACAATCGACTGAGAGAGATAAGATAGTATAATCATTATTGCAAGGATGAGCTAAAACTACAGCATTACTTATAGCGTCTTTGGCTTTCGAAAATCCATCTAAACATTCATCAGGCCAACTATTTATCTTCGTAATTTTATCATGAGATAAACTGTTACAAACAGAATATAGGGGAAGTAAAATTTCAGCAAAATGAGGTATGAAACGATGATAAAAATTCACCATACCTATGAAACGTTGTATTTGTTTGAGAGTTGTCGGTAAAGGGAAATTATTAATGACTTCGACTCTCTCAGTTGATGGCAAAATACCTGATGAAGAGATGTGATGACCTAAAAAGGTTAAATTGTCAACTCCTAAGATACATTTAGATGGTTTAATGTTAATTCCGTATGTGTCTAATCTTTTGAAAACTATTTCCAAATGTTCCAAATGTTGTACATCTGATTGACTTGCGATTAATATATCATCCAAATAGACGAAAACGAAAGGTAAATTGACAAGTACTTCATTCACAAAACGTTGGGAAGTTTGACCGGCATTGCGTAGATCAAAAGGCATGCGGGAAAATTCAATTCAGGTATCTGATGGTACGCTCGCACTAAATCAGTCTTGGAGAAAATAATGCAGCCGTGCAACTGAGAGCTAAAGTCGTGGAATTTATAACGGTAGTTGATATATTGAATCTCTTCTTGAAATTATTGATAAAAATTGTTCCAAAACAGGAAAGTGTTGTACTTCGGTAATTATATCTGAGATATTCTTCTATCTTCTGAAGTGGAAATGATTTTATCTCTCTTTCAAATTAATTAGATAACGCAGATTTCATCATGTAAGTCATGGGATAACGTCGGATATATATATTGATCACTTCTAGTATATTTATCATGTTGGACATAAAATTATCACGTCGGGCATAAAATTATCATGTCGGGGTCACCAAATTTATAGCGTTGTCGCTATAAATAAAATTAAAATTGTAGTAAATATACGTATACTTGTTTTTATTGACATGTTCATATTTTATGTGATTTAATATTTTTTTAAGCATATATGTTATTATATATTTTATCGAATGTTTTTCTTTTTTCCTTAGCGACTCCATGGAAACTTCTCCATTTTGGATCGAGTTTTCCTTTTTGTTTCTTAGCGACTCCATGGAAACTTCTCGATTTTGGAACTTCTCGATTTCCAGTGAGTGAGTCGCTATGGTCGCTATAGCCTCCTCACAAATATATTAAATTTTTCTAAAATTAACCAATTTTTCCAGAGATACAATGACATATGATATATCGTTGGGTAGCTACTTTAAGTTGTGATCGAACAATGAAATAATTTTGTGTTCCATTTAAAAAAACAAAAGTTATTTCTATATCTCGAAAACTGAGTCATGCATAATTTTCTTTTTATCAGCAAAAAAGTGCCTTAAGAATGTGTTACTCGATTTTCGATTCGACCCTTGGTAATTGAGATATATAGGTCATCCAAAAATGTAAATTTTCCAAAAACGCTCTGTAGCCCGGTAGTCGAAAAAGATGGACGACCGCGACCATTGTTTGTTTCTCGAAAATCGAGCTCTGGACACCTATATTATTTTTTGTCTATCTGCCATAGTTTTAGAGAAAATCTCAAATCCCATATAATTTGGTTCAACCTGTACACTCTGCTTGCTGCCAACCTATCGGATCAACCTCTATGTGTTTGTGACGGCTGGCTATTGAATGTTCCTTGTAGATTTTAGATGCAAAAATTAACGCCATAAACACATGTTAAATGCACGTATTTATATAAAAAAATTAAGAATTTAAGCTAATCTAAGAAGTAGTCTTAAGAGATTTGCTTTTGTAAATTACCGTAAAAATACTTTTTTATATTCAAAAGGGCAATACTTGAAAACTTATACAAAGAAATTTACCACAACATTTTAATTAAACGTAACAAAATTTATGTCAGGCAGCGTTCCTTATTGAAAAACCATTTTGTAACCATATTACCAATTTTATTCAGTACATTAACACGTTTGGCTACGAAACAGAGCAAGCCTTTAGGAAGGTAATGGGTAAATATAAGCAATACATTATCTACAGCTTGGAAATTGCATTTAACTTGACGCAACATTAAACTTACAAGCACTGTTAGACTAGTGCTCTGGAAAAGCGAGAATCGATGTTGGAACTTAAGAAAAAAAACGTTTAATGAGTAAGTGATGGTGATATGCAGCATATACGATGTAAAAATTTATTAGGTATCGAATAGCAATGGATACACAAAACTTATATCAATATAAGTAAGAATAAATTTCTAATTAAATTTTTACCTTTTACTTACTCATTTTGTATAATTTCCTGGACATACATTGTTATCATACACAACAAATCGGAGTTATTACATTTTAAGGTGCAATATTTCTTCTCGACACTAGCTCTAGTATTCCGCTGGTTATCCGCTGGTTAAAATGCCGTGGCAATTGAAGGGCTGACCAGGGAAGAAATCGAAGCGAAATTTAAATACCGTGCGTGTAATTTCCCATTAGGCATATACATTCACGTAGCGCGAGAGTTCTGACAACACAGCTGCCGTAAATTCCTCCGTCGGGCGGAGCATCCCAGCTCTGTTACTTCATTTCAGCCAGCTGGCACGCGCGATGTTGTAATTTTACTCCCTATGCCTAGCGCTCCGCTACACGCACGGTATCAATGTGTAGCCCACACTTACTTATAGCGTCCCACCCAAGTGTATATTATTATAATTGTGTCGAATATTTGACTTCCCAGACTTTAATAGTCTCGGTTTTTTTCATTAAGCATTGTCCCTCAACATTTGTAGTTATTAAGCATTAAGCTTAAACTGGGAACTGGGATAAGGTACCAGCTGTCTTTGTTGACGAAATTGAAATCAATCTGAAAATGAACTTTTCTCTAAATATGTCTAGTCTATAGCATTATTTGAATACTTCCTTATGTACATAAATACAAACTAGTGGAAGCATTATAGTCTTCGCCGATTTTTTACATAATTGTTACACATTCTATAGGAATACTCTTTGCATTTTTCTTGTAAATAATGTTAGTTTTTGAATATACTAAATTTTGTGATACCAACTGTTGTGAAAAAAATATTGAAAAAAAATGAAAAAATAAATTAAAAAAAAAACTCCTGTCAGGGATTCGAACCCAAGACCTTTGGATTGCAACGTAAAATCGAAAATCAAATCAAAGATATTTATTAATGTTTAAAGACACGAATGCGCCTCAGCTGGGTCCAGTCTAGAGCCGATCACCCCACCGCGGCGTGCAACGTCGCAGTAGGTAGATGATCGGGTGGAGTGGTTTAGCTTCGGCTGTAACAACAGATGAAATTGGGGCGTTAGGGCTCCTGTTTAACATATATAAAAAACTTAAACCTAACAATTTCGTTGAACAATAATCCGGGAAGATATTAAAATACTTAGAAATAGCTAGAACTACGAAGAAACAATTGCATTTTTAACACACGCGCACTGTCGCACGCGCGCACTAAATTTACGAAGAAAATCTTGTTGTCCATACGGGAAAACTTAGTGAAAAAACCCGTTCGAGAGTCACGGATTTATCCAGTGGTCTACCTGCCTCTGGAAGGATGAGGTGAGGGGAGATTATGATTTTAAAAGTTGGGATTTACTAGCAGTTATTGGGAATTTGGAAGAAGAACAAAAAGGGACAAAAGAACAAAAATTGACGAAAATAATAAAAATGCAACTAATGGGGGAATAGAGGGGTTACAAGTAAAAGGTGGTGAAAATAAAAGGTGGTGAAAGGAAATTGTGGTATAGGAAAGATGTGGCTAGGGAGGTTGCCGAAAGATAGGCAACGCCTGGTATGGTAATGGGTGTTTCAGGTTGAAAAATATGGCATTATGCTGTCTGATTCGTGTGATGTCTCGGGTTAGCGGACATTCGCCCAGTTTGAATTGGTAGAATTTTTGGGAAGTTTCCCGGACGAAGTCCGCTAGTGGGGTTATGTCGTGGCAACGTGCATAGAGATCTCTGAGGGAGGTGTACCTACCGGAGTCTGAAATGAGGTGCATAAATTTATGTTCTAAAACTCTGAGTTTCCGCATTGTCGTGGCCGGGATGCTGCACCCCAATGTAAAATTTTCACCACTCGGTCACCAAACTTCACTAGAAAAGTTGAATGTCTGTAATATATATCATTCCAGAATTATATTTTAACTAATTAGATTATATTGTCATGAAATATAAAATGTATAAACGAAAAAAAAATATATATAGAGTATAATATTTTGCAAGATTTGTATATAAATAAAAGATTTTTTTTTTTAATTTAAACGATTAATAACTTTTTTATTTTCTGATTGATTTTTTTAAAAAACAATAGGGTTCTTCCTTTAGTTAACGCTAATTTACTTTCCAAATTTCAATACAATTGGACTTTTCTTTCTTAAGTTATCGTGCTTACAAGAAACGTGACTGACGGACGGACGGACGGACGGACGGACGGACAGACGGACGGACGTTTTGAAAGTTGTTCAGAATTCGTTCACTAACATAAAGGTATCATTTTTTTTCCTCTACGAGCGATATTTACTGTTTTAGAAATGTGCCGATGAAATGCAATATACTCTTCATTTTTGCGAAGAGTATAATAATTTAAAGTATTTTGCAATATATTACCTTCATGGTTTAGTAGAATGTCCTTGTAACAATCTAGAGGATTTGCAGATTCACTCTCCGTTGTTGATGATACATACCATCATGGCTGAAACTATTTTTCTTTGTATTATCTACAATATAATGGAGGGGGGCATAACATATAAAATTACACATTACAAATTACAATTACACACATTGTAGAAATACCGACCAGCACCTCTATAAGAATCACATCAACACACCAATTTTATGTTCATTAATAACATGAACACAATAATTGGAAGAGGGTAGGATAATTTCCAGAGATACTGCAGGACGTTAAACAGAATATTGCAGTCATAAATCAATACAGATACCAGATCGAGGAAGCAGTCCAATGAGACATTCGAGAAAGGAATAGACTAAGATGGCTTCGGAAAAGAAATCGCTATGCTGAGTTAAAGATCGAAATGGGCAGGCTACAAAGGAGAACTCGAGTCTTCATCAGCACCGCAAGGAAACAGAAATGTGGGTGACAAGCTTGAAGCCTTGAATCCTCTCAGAACAACTCTATGAAAGCTGCGACCAGAACTCTCAAAAATAAGAGGACAGTACCCGTGCTAACAAATCCAAATCAGTTTCCGACAGATGCTCAAAAAGCCAACAAAATAGCTGATCAATTTGATCGTATGCGAGAAGATACCGAACGATCAGAACTCGAGCACATAGAAAACGATATTAATGATACTATTGGCCGTGACATTCACTTGACTAAACGCGATTTTTTAAGTGTCATGGTCAAACCTTCTGCACTCACAAAGGTAATTAGAACATAAAACACGGAAAACAATTGAATACAAATTTCTCAAATATCATCCGAAGAAAAGTACCATGTAGCTCACGTACATCCTTAACGTGATTCTGCGACTACAATAGTGGCTTAGCCGATGGAAGTGCACTGTCGTCGTGTCGTGGTAAAATCAAACAAAACTGTTAAGATCACTGACAGTTTTCTCACATTTCTTATTTTAATAGCATTTTTTATAACTTGCTCCGCCCCGCCTCTTGCTGCCCCTAATCTGCCACGACGCTTCACACCGAAGATGCTGATAGGCTCTGAGATGAGAACGGGTGCCTAAAATTGCCTTTGCATTAAATTAATTATAAAGTTTTTTTGAACTGAACATTTTTTGATATATCTGTATACAGACCCATGTCATAAGATTCAGTAGGATCAGATCGGTCGAGTGGTAAAGTCGAAGGACCTTCGATGGAGCCCATCAATGTATTTTCCCAATGTATCATCCGCCTAGCAGAGATAAACAAAATCAGGTGGACTCCGGATGGCATCCTGATAACATACAATTGTATTTCCACCAAAAAATTGTGCCCTCTCAAACAATTTTTGAAAAAAGTTAGCTTTATTCGGCCATTAGTATATATCAAATTCGTAAAACATTTAGGTGACCCACGGAAAGTTAATTCTACTAGAATCAGTAGCCCAAACCTGAAGACTGCTAGGTGAAAGTTTTGCTTATAAGAGGAGCCATTAATATTTGCCTAACTTTTGATAGCCCGGTAGATAAAATCATACGTATGAAAGCCAAATTGTCCCCAGGACACAGGCTGCCCGCCCCTCCATTTTGACACATTTGTACTTTATGAGGGTAAATTATGTTACGCGTGTCAGCGCAAACAACATTTAAACAGTGTACACTAAAACGTACATATATATGGCTCTTTAATTAGAAAGACTAGGTTCAAACTGAGAATTACTCCCAAGAGAAGTTACCCGAGCTCATAAATCTTCGACACGAATAGTTATTTTTACCATTCCTTAAACGCAATCAACATAAAAACTACCACCTTTTTAACTTTTAATAAAAAATTTATATCAATTGGCTTACTGAAAATTCTTTTGTATAGTTTGTCTAAATTTTACCGGCTCGGTGGCGCAGTGCTTGAGGTGTGCGACCACGGGATCCCGGGTTCGAATCCTGGCTAGGGTACGGATGTGTAGTGGAGTTTTTCACGTATTGCCGAGACGGTAACGGTGGGCTAGACTGCGGTTATGTGAGAGACAACACGGTGTAGAAGCTCTCCTTTCCTGAGTTCGAGTTTCAGCTGCGGCAGATGGCAATGTCGCAGGGAATGGGTGTTATGATGTTGTCTATGTTTTGCGTGTCCTACCTGGTTGAGTGGTAGAATAGCCTATGGCTAAACTCCGCCAGGACATTAATATAAACAAATAAGGCGATTAAAAAAAAATTATATGATTATAATAATGTCTTGGTTAATGTTGCAAATTAGAATAAAAACTAAGTAGCTTGAGGTTTTGACAATTAAAATAAATATGTATAGAATTAAGTATGCAGCTAGCTGACAATTCAGAATATTATAATAATTATAATAAAATATAGTTGTACCAACGTACGAATTGTTTAATATACAGTGTGTCGCACTTTTCATGGAGCCACCCTCATATCTCGCTCATCTGATATCCGAATGCTTTGAAATTTTGGTGGTGAATATATACCTATAAAGTGAGTCATTAGTCATATTTGATATTAGTCAGAGGCGTTTGAATCTAGAATGGAAGAAGTGGGTCTATTTTCAAAAAAACTAGAGATATATTCTTAATCAGCACCTTTAGAAACCCATGTGTACAAGATTACATCGTAGTGGGTTCAAAAGTGTTTGAGATAGGGGCCGTCAAAAAACAATTTTTTCAACAAAAAATGGTTTTTACCCGTAAAACGGATTCTCAAATGAAAAAATGTATTCTTAATTTTTTGTTCAGAGTAATGTATTGTACTAGACTGAATTAATTTTACAATAAAATTATTATTTATTTGATAGGGCAAAAATTCTAATTCGTACATACTTACCATTTTTCTAAGGAGTAATCTTCAATAAAGACCTAAGTAAGCCATGAAAGAGAAAGTTATTGCGAGTGTCAATTGGTTTCATTTATTTATTTATTTATTTTAGTTTTATTTATTTTAGTTTTTAATTTTTGCTCCATTTAAATAAATAATTATTTTGTTGTAAAATCAATTCAGACTAGTACAATACAAGTATTCTGAACAAAAAATAGATAATAATTTTTTTTCATTTGAGAATCCGTTTTACAGATAAAAATTATTTTTAGTTGAAAAAATTGCTTTTTTGACGGCTCCTATCTCAAACAACTTTGAACCCACTTCGATGAAATCTTGTACAAATGGGTTTCTTTTAAAGGTGCTGATTAAGAATATCTTACTAGTTTTTTTTTTCTAAAAAAATCGCTAATACTTTTTTTTTGAAAATCGGCCCCCTTTCTCCATCCTAGAATCGCACGACCCTGGCCAAAGTCAAATGTGGTTACGTCTAAAGACTCTCTTTATAGGTATATATTCACCACCAAAATTTTAAAATATTCTGATATCAGATAAGGGAGATATGAGGGTGGCTCCATAAAAAGTGCGACACACTGTATACAATTAGAAATAAACGACAAAACACTGCGAGAAAGACTTTTGTCGAAAGACAAATTAGATTTAACGAAGGCAGAAATAGAATGTAGGTCAGCAGAAATAACTAAAAGACAAGTAAAAAACATTCACCAAGAAAGTGGTGTTCATGAAATAAAACGGGGAAATTAAAAATATAAAAGGGCAAGATTTAATAATGAGCATATAGGTGTCTCGAATAACAATGGACCTAAAAAAATTGTCTGCCTCATGTGAGTTTGAAAATCAAAAAGAATCATTAATCAGAGGCTAGCGCTAGGCATAAATATCAAAACCTCAAGCTACTTAGTTTTTAGGTTAGTCATACATGGTGGTTGCAGACTATTATTCAAGATGGTTAGAGGTTTTGTCATTACGAAATAAAACAGCTGGTAATGTAATTGAAAATTTAAAAAATATATTTTCAACACATGGCATACCAAACGAATTTGTCTCAGATAATATGTCATATAATTCTTATGCTTTTAAACAGTTTGCACAAGAATGGGTATTTACACTGATAACTAGTAGTCCTCATTATGAAAAATCTAATGGTTCTGCTGAAAAAATGGTAGGTATAGCAAAAAACTTCTTGAAAAAGTCAGATGATACTCAGTTAAGCTTATTAGAATATTGAAATATCCTAGTTTCTGGGTTGAATTTAACACCCTCGTAAATTTTAATGGGTAGAATGCTGAAATCTAAGATCCCTATGAGTGGCAACACAACGTTGCAATAACACCTTATTGAAACAAAAGATTGAAAATAAACGAAAGTTAGATAAAATATTTTATGACAGCACCGCGAAAGCTTGATTAGATTTTAATGAGGGGGAGAATGTGATGTTACTAAAGAAATATGTAGCAAGAGTAGAGTTGACAATTGAGAATATTGTAATAATTATAATAAAATATAATTGTACCAAATTACGAATTGTCTAATATTGTATATAGCTAGAAAGGAATAACAAAACGCCTTTAAGTCGCTAAGTAGGTAAATATGTGTGCTTTACATTTTATTCACAGCTTCGGAATTACCTTTAGCTTGACGCAACTTTAAACTTACAAGAACTCCAGACTAGTGGCATACAGAGAAGTATCGACTATAAAAACGGAAACAAGAATAAAGTGAAATACGACTCTTGAATAAAATTCTGCTTTACATAATTTCAGCATAACTTCTATTACTATTTATGTGCGTTTATCACTACCCAACTCTTTCAATGAAAATTTATTGCACACCAGTTCTGCGCTTTATTCTCGCTCAGCACACTAGTTTCGCTGATAAAAGTAATTTTTAATTTGTTGAATCTGCAAGGCACCTAATTATAACTTTTTAAAAATTGAATATATTACTCTTAAAAATGGTATCATTTTAGGTTTTGAATTTTTATAAAGTTTTAAAATTGCTATAGAAAATTGCCATATATCTGCTCCAGGTTTTAACGCAGGAGACTACCCTAAAGGTCGCAATCCTTAACGGGTCCGTTTGATTTTTTTCTAGTCGTTTTCCTACTATCAGAATAGAGTGATTATAAATAACAAAGTCCCACACTCACACACAAAAAAAAAGTTCTGTGCAGCGGACGACGTATTTTTCGACGCTGCATCCGAATCCGTACTCCAAAAAAGGATCTATCTTGTAAGTTTTGTTTTTTAGTCAAAAACATCCCTTAAAATGGTGTAAAATCATAGAAATAATGTAACAACTCTTTATAAAGAGTGCAAAATGGTAGATGTTTTACAGTCGAGGGTCGAGAATATAAATTCGAGCTGCAGTGAGCTATTTCTATAAATTAAACTAAAATCCGCCCTTATGGAGGGTGAAAAATACCGCTAAAACTCAAAAGACGCAGGTGAGTGTAAATAACATGTACAAAGGCCAAATTTTTGTATCTCTTAGTACAAAATATTTGACTCTGGTGCGAGCCATTATTCTCAAATTGTAGAAACTCAACCCTACGGAAGGTTAAAACTACCCCCACCCCTCATAGGTTTCAATACGGGAAAAAATTGAGGCTTTTGTAGTTTTAGACAGGATGAACAAATATGGAGTAAATTCGTTCCAACCACCAATACATGACTGGAGACTACCCTTAAAGGATGGTAAGAGCTACCTTACATATAGGTGCTATTGATATTCGGAAAGAGTCAAATACTTGTAGCTCATTGTGCCAAATATATGTCTGGTACGACAACCACCCAATCTATTTAATAAGGTTGAAAATCACCTCTATTGAGAGGGGTGGGGGGTGGTAAAAACTACCCCCACATACGGAAGGAAATAGATAATTAGAAATTTAGGTATATAGCTTACATATATAGAAAAAAATGGTCTATATTTATGATTAAAAAAAGGAAAAGAAAACCACGGAAAAGATATTTTGAAGATAAAAGAGAAAAATCATAAGAAAAGAAAGTATTTGGATTGATAGTCGAAAGTATGATATAAATAGGAAAAAGAATAGCTTTACACAGATTATAAGATAGATAAGATTATTCTAAAGCTTTTAATAAAATTGATCATGACTTAATGTGTGCAAAGGTAAAATTTTATGGTTTTAATGAAACTGGTTTTATGGTTAATTTTGTTAAATCATATTTACACAATAGGCGACAGATGGTTCGAGTAGGCAATTCATACTCATCGTCCGCTTTTGTATTAACTGGAGTTCCACAGGGTTCTATATTAGGTTTCTTATTTTTTGTGTTATATACAACCGAAATTCTCAATAAAATTAAGCTGTCATATCATGCATACGCAGATGCTACTCAATTATATCATAGTTTTCAAAAAGACAACTTTCTTCTTGCACAGAATATCATAAATAAAAACTTAAAAACAATATATAATATGTCCCTTCAACATAATTTATCTCTCAACCCCAATAAATGCGTAGTTTTAATGTTCGGTGGTGGAAATGACGTAGATGTAATAAGTCAAATGCAAATAAAAATAAATGAAGAAATTCTTTCCAAAGTTAAATCAGCAAAAAGTTTGGGTGTAATATTTGACAACTCATTAAAATTTAATTCACAAGTGAGCAAAGTAATACAAAAAGCTTACATGAATTTAAAACTTTTATACTCCAATAGACATATATTAAATTTCAACATGCGTAAAAATCTCTGTGAAGCTTTGGTGTTATCACACTTAAAGTATTGTAGTTTCATATACGAACCCCGTTTGGACAAGACAGATAAAAGCAGATTGCAGAAGATACAAAATTCATGTTGTAGACTTATATATGGACTCCGTAAATATGACCAGGAAATATCTGCTAGAATAAAAATATTACGTTGGTTAAATGTAAGTAATAGGACAAAATTACACCTCCTATCCTTTGCCCATTCCATATTTCATTCTGGTGTGCCATCATACATTAAAGAAAAATTTACAAGAAGGCATCAACAACACATGGTAAATATACGGTCACATGAAATGTTCAATATCCCACGATTTAGAACATCCTTGTTTAAAAAAATCGTTCTCTTTTAATGCAATAAAAACGTATAATTCTCTACCTAATTCTCTAAAATTCTATAATCCTTTAACATTTAAGCGTAAGCTAAAATCACTACTACTGAGCGATCAATATTAATACTATTTAAGTTTAGGAGAGAGATAATAATGGGGAACCTTGCAGGACCAATTAAAGAAGAAAAATAAATTTTTTTCCTTTTTTTTTAAGTTTTGTCTTTCCAGTGTTTTTCTTTTTGTATGCCAGTCAATTTCAATTATATATAATAATTATGGTGCTTTATAGAGTTAAGTGTAAGAGTAGTCCTAAACTTCGCTCTGTATAGTATTTTTTTTCTTAATAAAGGCGTTTATTATTATTATTTTTTTTTTGTCGCGTGTGCGATGCTGGACAGTTCTCCCGTGTCTCCAACATTCTCACGGGAGAAGCGCCAGCGGATTATCCGCAGCCACTCCCCGCGTCCCGCAGGGTTAGTGACTGTAGATGCCAGATTCGTGTGCCCTAAGAAGACGAAGGGACCCCAGGATAACTGCCTTCTGCATTTGGCTTGCCAACCACTCGGCTGACTTTTGGCAGGCTGGTATGGCCTTTAATTCCGACAGCAGCGTAGGCCTCATTCCACCAAGTACACCGATTATCAGGACGACCATCTTGACCGAGTAGTCTGGGTATAGCACTCGGAGCTCATACCGGAGATCTCGGTATTTAGTCCGTTTTTCGCCCTCCTTCAAGATGATGTTTGTCTCGGCAGGTGCCGAGAACTCGATGACATACATCATCTTGGTTTGGTGGTCTAGGAGGACTATGTCAGGCTTGTGCGTTTATTATTATTATTATTATTTTTTTTTTTTTCTTCGGTTTCCCGTTGCCGGACAGGGCTTCCGTGGCCTCCGACACCACACGGTAGCCGCGCCGGCTAATTAATTACAGCCACTCTCCACGACCTGTGGAGTTAGTGACTGTAAACACCTGAATCATGTGCCCTAAGCGGACGAAGGGACCCCAAGATAACCGCCTTCTGCATCTGACCTGCCAACCATTCTGCCGAATTCTGACAGGCCGGTATGATCTTTAATTCTGAGAGCAGCGAAGGCTTCATCCCTCCGAGTACGCCGATTATTAGGACGACCATCTTGACCGAGTAGTCTGGGTACAGCACTTGGAGCTTATTATTATTATTATTATTATTATTATTCTTATTTTCCAGTTTATTCTCAGCTTTGAAGCTGGGTGATTTTCGCCTATCTTTTGTCGCGTCTAGGGCAAGGCTGGGGCGGCATGGGGAGATAGTTCAATTATTATTATAACTGTTAAGATAAACAGTTGAATAAGCAGGTATGGTATAATAGATAAAACACAAATAGTTAATGCTTAATGTATGAATTTACACCATATTTATCTACCCTGCTTAAAACCACAAATGCCTGAATTTTTGTTCCGGGGTATTAGAAGTAATGAAAATCCGTCCGTCTGTGGGGGTAGTTTTTACCCCCCAATAGGGATAATTTTCAACCTTATTAAGATTGGGTGGTTGTCGTACCAGATTTGTATATTTGGCAAGATGAGCTTCAAGTATTTGACTTGACTTTTCCGAATTTCAATAGCACCTATATGCAGCATTTGAGCATGGGGGTAGCTCTTACCAATCGTAGATTCTAGTCATGCGTCGGTGGTTGGAACAAATTCACTCCATATTTGTTCACCCTGGATAATACTACAAAAGCCTCATTTTTTTTGTTTTGAAACCATAGGGTTGAGTCTCTACCCCTTGGGAGTAATGGCTGGCCTTTGTACACACTCACCTGCGTGTTTTGAGTTTTAGCGGTAGTTTTCACTTCCCATAAGGACGAATTTCGGTTTAATTTATGGAAATAGCTTACTGTGGCTCGAATTTGTATTCTCTACTCTCGACTATAAAATATCTACCATTTTTCATACTTCATTAAAAAGGTTATTACATTATTTCTATGATTTTACACCATTTTAAGTGATGTTTTTGACTAAAAAACAAAACTGACACGATAGATCCTTTTTTGGACCACGGATTATAATAGTAATAATAATTTATTTTCCTTTTTGACAATACAGAATATCGTATAGGAATAGTCACATAAATCTTATGTATACATATGACATATAATATACATTAAGATCGAAAGAATTCTGCTACTGAATAGTAACACTTATCTAATAAAAACATTTTTAATTTCTCTCTAAATGCATACATTGTCTCACTAAACTTTATTTCATCCAGTAAGCGGTTGAATATTTTAGGTCCCATTGACCTGGGAGATTCACAAGTAATTTTAAGTCTGGCATAAGGCACATGAAACTCATTTTTCTATCTAGTATCGACATTGTTTTATTCACTGTTTAAAATAAACTTATTCCTATTTTTAAAAACATACATACAAATTTCGAAAATATACAAACATGGCAAGCGAAAAATTCCAAATTCTTTAAAAATACCTTTACAAGTGTGAGTGGCCGGTACGCCAAAATACGTTTTTGCGCAATAAAAACATTTGCTGCTAGGGTGGATTTTCCCCAGAAACAGACACCGTTCCTCAAGCGTGTATCAACTTGGGCAAAATATAAATTAATTAATTGTTCTTAATTTAGAAACGATCTGATATTTCTGAACAAATAAGTTATTGATGATATTTTAGATATCAGGACTTCACAGTGATGTTTCCAGTTTAAGGTTTCATCCAGGTATATGCCTAAAAACTTTATACTTTCCTCATTATCTATTTTGATACCATTTATATCAATATTTAAACTATTACATTTCTATTGCCTGGTGTGAAATCTAATTAGGTGAGTTTTTTCTGCATTGAAATATAGAGAATTTTTAGAAAACCAATGATTCAAATTAGTCAATAAATTATTAGAATTATCTTCCAAAAGATTGTCCCTAGGATTAGATATTATAATAGATATATCGTCTGCATACATTGTAAAATGTGCATTTGACGCCAATGAGTCTGTAATATCATTAATATATAATAAAAACAAAACAGGGCCCAATATGGATCCCTGTGGAACACCCATATTTAGTTCTAAATATTGAGAATCAACTCTGTAAACTGATTAGGATTCGGATTCAGTATCGAAAAATACACCAAATTCATATAATTTGGTCCGCTGCACAGAACTTTTTTTGTGTGTGTGTGTGGCTGTGTAATTATTTAACGCTGTCACGAGGTTTGACTTAGCAACAACTGTTTTTTTGTTTAACTCGCTCTAATACAAAACGGAAAAATTCTCAGAAAAATTAATTGTTCTCAAATTTTTACAGTGGCATTGTAAAAGAACTCACCACCGCATAGTGGTACCAAATTGAGTTTTTTGGTTAAAAAATGACTAGAGAGCGCAGATCTTGTCGGAAATGGACTTTTTTTTTAAATAAGTCCAAAAAATCATCGGAGCCCGAATTTTGAAAAAAAAAAACAATTCCTTTTTTATTACATCAAGTTAAAGGCCAAAATGGCCAGCGAAGTGTTTCGGTTAAAGAATTTTCTAGTTGGCCTCTCTTGGGTAATCTAGATTTTTCCATTAAATATTCTCCTTCTTCTTCTTATTATTATTCAAAACGACTTGCCAGATGCTTAGTGATCGATGCATTATTCTAGTTGGCCTTCCTTTGCTGTATGGTACATCTGACAGACAAATCACACCGTATGTCGTGGCTACATCTTAGATGCGCAGGCTCTTTCCGAACTACTCCTTAGTGATATCAGCCTAACGTTTTGGTGGGCGTTTTCTTCGTCTGTATTTTTTTGATTTATCTAATCTTCTGTACCTGGGACTTAAAGCACTTTTTTTTTGTTAAGAGTATTCACCACCTTTTCAACTCAGTAAAGAAATCCCTCCTTGAAACTGTGTACGAATTGTTGACCTAAAAGAGACCTCAATGAAATCGCACAAGTTCTGCAGACCCAAGTTTCATTGCAACCAAACATAATCTAGCTTCTGCCTAATTTAGGTATTCCAATCCGTTCTCTTGAGCAGTTGCTGAAATCCACACATAGTGAAATATTTAACATGGGTATGTTTATTTTGAGTGCATTTTTAATTAATTTTTTCTATTAAATGATAACAGTTTCCGTTCATTACCTACTTAAACATGCAATATTTACCTAAATATTCAACAAAATACCATGAACCATTAGTAATGCAGCTTTTAACTATTTATGCTAATAAGTGTGCAGAAACAAATGTAAATTTTGTATGCAAAACCGATTAGGAGTCCATCATAATAATTTAATGGGGTGTGAAATATGTGGCACATTTTATGGTATTTTTATTTCAGTATTATCGCTGCGATTGCCGTATAAAAACACTATTCATGTTTTAGTTTGCTGCAAAATATGAACTGCAGCTTTAAAATATTAGTCTGTTTTGAATTAGTAATCCATGTGCAACTTTGTGATACAATGTTGTGTGATATGTCAAATCATTCAGTGTAATGTGCAGAGGTGCCGCATAGTGGGAAAGATTTGCCATTTTTTGGACAAAAATCTACCGACAGTAGAGATTTCAATCAAATTAAATGAAAAAAATGGAAAATACCCTTAAGACATTGTACTTTAGAGTAGTGCTGCGACAAATTGGCTTTGAGTTAACCTAACCTAAAAATCGCAGATATCACTTCCACATGCAGTGGAAGTATAGAAACGACAAAAAATTTTAAAAAATTTTTATTGTTCAAATAAGCTTAGAATGTCATGAAACGTCGAGATTTTAAGTTTGAGAAAAAAATGTCTGTCTGTCTGTCAATCTGTCTGTAACTTTTTATGTGCGCACGATTACTCTGGAACCGTTTAAGATATCGACTTGAAATTTGGTACACTTATGTATTTTAACGAGATCTGGAACTAGATTATATTTTCATCTTAATCCGGTGAAGGGTTGGCGTAAATGGGGGTAAACAGGTAAATCAAGCAGGTAAGAGTTCATAAAATTTGTATTTAGTATATACAAGAGAAGCTAATGTCTCAAAAAAAAAATTTAAAAATTTTAGCGTTAGCCACCCCCATTACTACCCCCATTATAAAAGGGGGTGAAAACAAATAGTGATTTAGTATGTATACAAGAACCAAAGGCCGCAATTTTTTTTACTTCATCCACCCCTTCTTCAACCACCCCGACCCTCACTAACGATATGGCAAATCGTTTCATGGGTTTTTGGGGTAGATGATTTCAAATATTATATTATTAAAGTTCCATAGACAATGATTTCTACGTACATTATTTTTTCGTTGTGAGAGACTTGGATAGAAAAACTGGATATGGAAGTAGTGATTCCTGGAGCAGCGTTTTTTTTCTCTTTATTCCGCGTTTACCTACTTGGTCGAGAGTCAGAAGTAAACGAAGTAGTGTTCATATAAATTGGATACCAAATTCGTTTTTATGGGATCATAAGTTAATTGCTTAAGTTTCTTGAATCGTTTTTAACGTATGAACCATAACCCTTTTAAGGAGTTAAAATAGTTGTTGACGGTTTAAGGTGATGAAAATTCAAGTGAAATAAAGTTAAGTGATTAAAAATTGTTCTTCTGGGTGTTTTGATGCTGATCTCATTTTTAATCTTGCTCGTATTTTATCGATCCTTCAAATAAATGAAAACAGGAATTGATCTAAAAATTAGGAAATTCCAAATACCCGTCACTAGTAGCGTTTGTAAATATTATTTTACTGACAGGTCAAAATAAGTATAGTTTTTCATCCACATGATTTTATTCTTGTGCATTCAGACTAACCTAGTTAACAGCTTTAAACCTAAAATAACCTGTAAGTGAAAAATTGTATGTATTAAATAACAGTCATAAACCTAGAAGTTTTAACCCCAACATTATCCGATTTCCGAAGTAATTTTTCGCGGTGAATCCGAATGTGACTTCAGAATTGGCCCATCATGTCAGGATTTTGAAATATTTTAGATTAAGTACTTAAAAAATGGCTTTTTTGGCAACTTTTGAGGTTATGTATAGGATTCAAACAAAATTTCAACATATTTCTAATAAATACATCATTTAAAATAAGCTTTCGAATGGTCATCTACGATGAAATAATTTTTTTCCACATCCTTTTATAATGGGGTGGGGGCAGTAATGGGGGTGGCTGATTCAAATTTTTTTTTGAGACATTAACTTCTCTTGCAAATACTAAATACCAATTTTATGGACTCTTAGCTGCTTGATTTACCTATTTACCCCCATTTACCCCAATTTACCCCCCAATCCTTCAACGGAATAAGATGAAAATATAATCTAGTTCCAGATTTCGTAAAAATACATATATGTACCAAATTCCAAGTCGATATCTTAAACGGTTCCAAAGTAATCGTGCGCACAAAAAAGTTACAGACAGACATTTTTTTTCTCAAACTTAAAATCTTGACGTTTCGTGACATTCTAAGCACACTTGAACAATAAAAATTTTTAAAATTTTTTTGTCATTTCTGTACTTCCACTGGATGTGGAAGTAATATCTGCAACTTTTAGGTTAGGTTAACCCAAAGCCAATTTGTCGCAGCACTACTCTAAAGTACAATGTCTTAAGGGTATTTTCCATTTGTTTCATTTAATTTGATTGAAATTTCTACTACTACATTAAAACGAAAAAATAAATTAAATTAATTGAAACGTTATCAAAATTTTTTATTATGTGATTGTTTTATTTATTCGTTTATTATAGCTGCTATTCTTATGCTCCGAATAAGTTGAAGGTTCTTATTTAGATTTTTCGAATTAAAGCCACACATATTTAAAAATAGTGTGCAATTTATCACCGTCACGTGCGAATTATAGTCAAATTACTCAACTTTATCCCCTTTGAAATTTATGCATTTATTATAGGCACTTATAACACAAAATAGGTCAATGTTAGTATTGAGAATATAGTTTTATATACATGATTGACGCTATTAACATTGAAAATGTTTAAGGAATCGGTAGTGTGACGCTAGATGTTAGGAAAATCTAACAGGGTAACCGTAGAAGCTATAGGCGGTATACGCTATACGTGTATTAGTCCAGTCGGTAAAGTAAAAAATACACCAGAAGCTCGCAAAAAACGTTATCTGAGATTTTCTTTCAGTTACAAAACCACAAAAATCCGTTCTGGCGATGCCGCGCTACAGTGGCGAATGGAGAAATTTCAATAATTCTTGTCTCGTCTGTGGCTCATGGGACCCATACGAAATATGGGAAATAACATCTAGAGAAACACTCCTCTAACGACCTCTAAAAACCTATTGTTGCATTTTTATGAGAAGTAAAATGTATATGACAAAAAGAATAATTTTAAACGGGAATCCCTAGACCAGGGGGGGGGGGGGGGGTGCGCAAGAATTTTGAAAAAATTTTTCGCAAACTGCTTTTTCAAAATTTTTTAGGTTAAGAGGAGTGCTTCTCTAGATGTTATTTCCCATATTTTGTATGGTCCCATGCGACACAGATGAGAAAAAAATTATTGAAATTTCTCCATCCGCCACTGCCGCGTAAACCTCCCAAAAAACCACCCTTATTTTACTGATAACTCCTTAACCGTTGAAGATATAAAAAAATTGCTCATTATAAAAAGAAAGCTTGGCTAATTTCCTTAAAAAAAGTCCTTCCGTAATTTTTTTGTATATGCCATAGTTTTCGAGAAAATCGGTATTGAAAATATAAGAAAAATTGAATTTTTTTAAAATGCGTTATATAATCTTTAATGTCTTCGCCAATTGTCGACATATCTAAGAAAATAAGTAAGCAAATGAAAGATGTTTTTATACCCTTCAATTTTTCACCATAGAAAATTTAAAAAGTAACTAGATTTCTAAGGTTATTAAGGTCGTGTTAGTAAAAATTTATTTTTTTCCGATTTTTTTGAATATATGTTTGCCAATTGTTAACATATAAAAAATAGAATTTTTTTTTGATGTCATTACAATACATACTTGTACCAAATTTCAAGCGAATATCTCAGTTCTATTTTATCATCCCTTTAATAATGAAGTCTAGATGGTAGGGGGGTTGAAAAATATTATAAAAAAAAATAAGGTATTGGCTTCTAGTATATACACCAAATCCCAAGTTACTATACTCTTACCAGCTTGCTTTACTTATTTTCTCATATTTACCCCTATTTAACCCCCAACCCTTCACCGGAATTAGTGCATAATATAATCTAGTTCCATATCTCGTCATGTACATATGTGTACCAAATTTCAAATCAATATCTCAAACTGTTGCTGAGAAAACGTACGCAAAAAAAAGTTACAGACCGACCGACAGACAGACAGACATAAATACGTATTTAAATTTGTATGATTAAACAAAATTATTGTAAATTCACTTGAAATTTCACTAATTTTATTTGTTTAATAGTTAATTTAATTTAATAAAATTTATTAGAATAATATTTCGAAAAAACACATGGCTTTAAAACGATGCACTTAGCAGAAGAATATTTCTTTGCAACTGTTGTATTTGAGTTGTTTGTTGTAGGTTGTAGTACACTATACAATGCACAGGGATTTCCGTCCATTCTAAATGGAGAGTCACTGTTCGTTAAAATTCTTTCCCTTTCAATAGCATTTTTTTTTCCTGAGAAATATAGTATAATTTTAAATGATACGATCAATTAATACGAAGTCTTACCTTTAATTTTAGACCGGGTACATTCAAAAATATTAAAATACAAGGACGCTAAATTAATTTAAAAAAAAAACATCCAAAAAAGGCTGCATATTCAATTACTTCCACATCCAGTGGAAGTATAGTAACGACAAAAAAAATTTTTTAAATTTTTATTGTTCAAATAGGCTTAGAATGTCATGAAACGTCGAGATTTTAAGTTTGAGCGAAAAAAAAATTCTGCCTGTCTGTCGGTCTGTCTGTCGGTTTGTCTGTCGGTCTGTCTGTCGGTCTGTCTGTCGGTCTGTCTGTCGGTCTGTCTGTCTGCCTGTCTGTCTGTCTGTAACTTTTTTTTGTGCGCACGTTTACTCTGGAACCGTTTGAAATATTGACTTGAAATTTGGTACACATATGTACTTTAACGAGATCTAGAACTAGATTATATTTTCATCTTGTTCCGTCGAAGGGTGGGGAGTAAATTGGGGTAAATTTGGGGTAAATAGGTAAATCAAGCAGGTAAGAGCCCATAAAATTGGTATTTACTATATACAAAAGAAGCTAAGGTCTCAAAAAAAATTTTGGCATTAGCCACCTTCATTACCACCCCCACCTCATTATTAAAGGGGATGAAAAAAAATGTGATTTAGTGTGTGTACAAGAACCAGAAACCTTAAAATATTTTTTACTTCATCCCTGTGGATGAAGTAACCCCCACTACCACCCCCTATCACCACCCCCACCCCACTACCGATGTGAGGTAGTGGGGTAGAGGATTTCAAATATTATATTATTAAAGTTCCATAAGCAATTATTTCCACATACAAAATTTTTTCGTTATGAGTTACTTGGATAGAAAATCTGGATGTGGAAGTAGGGATTCCTTGGGCAGCGGTTTTTTTTGATGATACATGCTGGTAAATTTGTAAATGTGAATATTTTTATTCCTAACTTTTTCTGCATTAAACTAAAAGATAATGCATTTATAACTTATATTAAAGTCAGTTATTTTTTATGGGCCTGTGAATAGTTAGAGACGCAAAAAATTAAGAGATAACTATATTATATTGTTATTTTTATATACTAATAAATATCAATAGCCATCAAAAATGACAACACAGAAAGTATTTTATATCCCCTTTAAAACCCATTTTGATTTTTCTTCTTAGCTTGTATGGTTTTCGAGCAATTCAATTTTTTCTATAGGCCGCGCGCCAAAAATTTTAAATAAATGAAAATTCGCGCGCATTAAAAATACAAATTTTGGAGTTTTTCTCAATATCGATTTTCTCGAACATCATGGCATGTACAAGAAAATTACAATAGGACTTTTTATTAGGAAATTAGTCAGTCTTTCTTTTTTATGATGAGCAATTTTTTTATATCTTCAATGGTTAACGAGTTATCAGTAAAATAAGGCTTTTTTCATCAAATGGGTGGTTTTTTGCGCGGCACCCCCAGAACGGATTTTTGCGGTTTTGTGATGTACAACACTGAAGGAAAATCTCATAACATTTTTTGTGATGGAAATTTTTATAAATTATTGGACGATATAGGGGGATATAAATATTAAAAATGTGACAAATATTGGGCCGGGACCGCTAGGCGCAAGGGTGATCCGGTCGGGGTGTTTTTGGTATCGTTGTGATGGTTGGACCTTGCTGCGTCGCACAAAGGTGGTCCCGAAGGTTCCACGATTACGGAAGTGTCAAGTGGGGACGAAAACGTTGGATATCTACATTTTTGCTATTTTAATTTTTTGTAAACACGATAACTTCCGTTAGACATAATATTTTTATGTCAAAGGACAATGTTAAAAATAGCTGTTTTGGCCCCCATCGCGGAGCGCATAAGACCCAGAAAAAATGGTTGAAAAAGGCCCAAAATTAATAAAAATACGTCTTCGTGATATCAAAAGGCTGAGGGAAATTCTATTTCACCTCTAAAAACATAAAATTGCTTTGGATAATAGCTTATGCTGAATATGAAAAATATATTTATTTTATGATAACTATTAGATATCGCTTCAATAGAGATAACGAAAGGGTAAAAACTACCCCCGTTCACACCCTATTGAAGAGGATCTGATCCTCGACGTTCAACTGTTCCTGTCAATTATGTAGCAGTGAGGTGGTGTTTTATTTTCTTCATGATAACTACGTCCATTTCCAGTGTCAGAAGTTAGCTTGGTGGCGAATTCTGTAATTTTTTTTCTTATCTTTTGTGTCCATGAAAATTTTATAAAATAATGCAAGGTGTTTGTAAAGATCTTCTAGATAAATATTGTAATGGCTGCCCTTGTGCACCTGGAGGTAAAAGCTATGTTTGGGGATAAATCAAATTTTACAACATACAGGCTAAATTATTTGTTGTCGAATACTACACAATTTGTTTCTCTGGTAGGAAGTTTAATTGAAATATATAATAATAACATCTTCACCCTTGTTAAAGCCCAACTCTTTTTCCACATAGTTCAAATTTTAGTTAAGATTAATAGTTCCCACTTCTGCAGAGTTCTACTGCTTTATGTTCATCAATGCTTCTGGAAGAACTTCGTAGATACTTCTACCAATCCTTTAACATAAACAATACTTATTGCTACTTAATTTTTTTTAATATATACTAGTTTAATACTTTCCATTTTTAAGCATTTAAGAAAAATATATTTTTTTAAGGCAAATACAACTAAAACAATTGTTTAAATACTAAAAAACATTGTGAAAAATATGAAAAAATTAGGTTATAAATAAAGTACACAAAATTTCATTGTTAAATTTCACTAGATTTTTTTGTCTGCGACTGCGGTATCTAGTCTGCATGTTCAAGCACAGTGAGTATACAAATTACATACATACATATACAATATACATAAATTATAAAGGTATTTACATAAAACTTCATTCTATATTTGGCATCCTTTATTTATTAATAATTTTTTCTGTTCAACGACCACTCTGTATATTTCTCACTTAAAGAAAATTAAGTTTTTTCCTCTGCAATAGTTCAATTACATTCCAAATATTATTTTCGTTCATTCCTTATTGTTTCTTTCATTTAGTTTTCTTAACAATAATTTTTTATGGTGATCACCCTTTATATTTTTCACTATTTTTGTTTTCATTAACTTTATTTTTAATATCTACAATTTATATTCTTCATTAAAAGCGTCAACTACTTACCAAATATCATTTATCTCCATCAAATTATTTTGTAGATATAGGCCAACAGACACCATACCGACAGACAAACCAACAGATAGGCAGTTGCTTCTCTAGCAGTTGTGTTAACCACACGAAAAATATTATTGTAATTCATTGCATTCATTTAGTATTTTTTTACCACACTATATATTTTTCAATAAAATTATATTCCATTTCCTCGTTGACAATAACGTTAATTACCTATTAAATATTATTTTTCTCAGTTAAATAGTTTATTGGATATAGCGCCAAGAGACAGACAGGTAGGCATATAAACAGACAGACAAACAGATATACTCACGAAATTGAAAAACTTTAATTTTTGTAATCTACATAGTCTGAAACATGAAAATTGAGGAAATTTCATAGAGCAGTTTTTTCCCAACTACAATACTTCCCTTCAGTACGCGAGGGGAAAAAAAATAAACTGTATTTTTCCAAGACAATGTGTCCACATTTAATTTAGCATTTCTCATGTTGGCCACGCCCGAATGCAACTTCTGCTAGTTTTATTTTATTACGATACCAGCTTTTGGGAAATCTATATTCAAACAGTACCTTTTGCATATTTCTTGATTCAATATAACTAGAAAATTTTGAAAAAATTAAGCGTGCCTCCCATCGGAGAAAAGGAGACTTGACTACTGATAGCCCAACGCGCGCGGTTATAAATTGAATTTTTATTATCATACAATTGAATAAGTGTCATAACTTTACGTAGCACGAGTTATATTTTTCTTGAAAATTTCCACTTTCAAAACATTTTAATTATGTGAATTTTCATTTTACGGCAAAGGAACATATTACAGAAATTTAAGCAACCCTTCCACTATATATGACCCAATTTTTAAATAGGACTTTCCGTTTTTGAGTAAAATGCTAAAGACTTGTTTGACAGAAGTGAAAAAGTTTTGTCTTTTTATGAGCTTTAAGAAACTATGTAGTTTTTTGCGATATTTGCAAAAAATCCCAGATCTCTATTTTAAACATTCTGTGACGTGTTTCCACCCTTAGGAAACCACCCTTGCAAATTCCGTGGGTTCCAAAAATTAAAACAAGAGATAACCACTAACACACTTTATTAAATAATTTACTGGATACTTCACAATACTGTTATTAACTTAAATGTACTTTACTGACTAAAAATAACAATGTTTATCAGTTTGTTTTCACTTAACTTGTCTTAACCTCACTTGTCACTTGTCAATTCAAAACTTCTTTACTCTCTAACTTCCGGCCGAGAATACGGCCTTATATACCCCTAGCGATTGGTTCCTGAATTATTCTAGAAACGGCGCGGCGTTATCTAGAAGTCTCTTTTCTCTAATGTTCCAGAACGTTTATGTATTTTGTACATGTATTTAGTGCTGCCTATCTCCAAGGGGTGGATATTTGTAACACTGCCCCCTCCTTAAGCCTGAACATCCCGGTCTGGCAATTCAGATTCTTTCACATACTTCGCCAGCCTATCCAAGGGTATGATCTTCATCTTGGACTTTTTGCTTCGTTGAATCCGATAGACGACATCATTAATTCGGGTAATAACAGTATACAGTCCATCCCAAGGAGGTTGAAGTTTCGGGGAGGTCTCCATTCCTTTCGCTGTGTGTGTACAGCCAAACCAGATCCCCCACCTTGAATCCCCCTGTATTGGCATTCTGTACTGGCATTCTGATCATAACGAGCCTTCAATCGGTTACTTGCTTTGGTCATCTGCTCTCGGTCATTCTTTGGCTGTTCTCGACTTTCATTTCTGTAGTTGCTCATGGAAAGTGGTTCCCCACTGGCAGCACAATTCTTACACTTGCGACACCAGGCCTCCACATCCTGGCGACTTTTAACCCGTGCTCTACTCAATGTCTTGTTTATGCCGAAGTGTCTGCTGGACGTTTCATTATGCACTTCCTGGAGTACTTCTGATACGCGACACCTGGGAATCCCTAGACTCATGGCAACCTGCTTCCCATCTGAGCTTTCCCTTGCTCTACTCAAAAGCCCGTCTACGACCGTTAGTGAATCCCATTGTGACCATAAAGCCTTCAGCCCCACTTTGTTGGAAACATCCTTCCATACTGGATGCGTTCCCTCTTCTTTTGTTCTCAACATGGGTCCGATTTCTACAACGCGCAATTGCTCTTGCCTCAGAGTTTTCTTTAACCAACTGCCTGGAAGATCGACCTTCACAGTGTTGACTTCAACCATGTTCGGCAATTTTCCAACCTGAGGGTAGCGCTTGCAATCTTCCTTGTCTGGTTTTCTGTATAATGCAGGAGTTTTGACTGCCTGCGTTGTCAACAGCCTGGTTTTCTCGCATTGGTCGTTCACTTTTGACAGAATAAATTGTTCGTTCCCAATCCTTAAGACTCGCTTTCCCACGTCAACAATAAGGCCATACTGTTTCATGATGTCCAGTCCCAAAATGAAGTCATCCGTGATGTCAGCCACGATGACCCTGTGGTCGAACCTCAATTGTCCAACCTGCAAACCCAAGTCTACTTCTCCATGAACCGTAGCCCTGTCCCCCATAGCTGTCCGGACGATCACTTCATTTTGCCTCTTGGTAATCTTTATGCCCGATATAAATCCTGGCCATACTATTGATGACGTAGTACCTATGTCGATGGTAAACAAACATTTTCTTCCATTCACATAGCCTTGTAACAGTAGACTATTCGAAATTCCTCGAAGCTGGGAAATCTTTATTTCTCTGGGGGCACTGCATTCCCTAGCCAGCACAACCCCCCTGGTACTGTTTTCCTGCTTCTCCTCAACATACACAGCATTTACTTGACTCTCCGAGTTCTGCTGTCGACAGTCTCGTTTCATATGTCCCATCTTGCCGCAGTTGTAACATTTAATACCTCCACTCGGCTTTCCTTTATTTTGTTGTTTTTCCTGTCATCCAATTTGTCGAATAATTTGGTGAATATTTTCTGCATCTCAGTCAACATAGGGTTCTGATTCGTTTCTGGTTGCGATTCTTCGAGAGTCACAGCTCGCACTCTCGACCTTGGAGTATCCCTATAAGCGGCTTCTACTTCCAGTGCACGCACCAAAGCTTAGCTACTACTTTGGTGTCTCGTCAGCTTCAGAACTCGCCTGACCTCTTCGTCCCTTATGCCGTCTAAAAAGGCCCCCACGGCTAATTGTTCCTGAAATTCTCTAGGTGCACTCGGATACGCCAGGTGTGCCAATCTCTCTATCGCAGCTTCGAATTCTTGTAAACTTTCCCCAGCTTTTTGTGTCCGTGATTCTAGCTGGGCCTGGTATACTTGGGCGAGATGTTGGTCGCCATACCTCAAGTCCAATGCAGCTTCCAAGACTTTGAAGTCCCTTTGTTTCTCCACTGGGATAGTCTGAAGTAACTCTGAGGCCTAGCCCCTTACGCCAGAACTAATTCCATAGCCTTTTCCTCGTTATCCCAGTTATTCGCCGATGCTGCTGCCTCGAATTGTCTCTTGTAGGTTGTCCATGAGCTTTGGCCACCAAAGGAGGGAGATTTTAATCTAGGGCCTGATGATGCTACTAGCTGCCCACCTTTGTCTCTCAACTGTTGTTTAAGGCGTTCTACTTCTACTTTGACCTCGCTCATTTTTCCTCTGATGTCACTTACTTTCCCTATTACTTGACTGACTTCTGTCTTAACTTCACCTATATCCTCCTTGATTTCACTCTTTAGTACTTAATTGGCAGAAATGATAGCGTCCTGTTGTATTTTTATTTGTTCATTCAGAATTTTTCTTAATTCTTCTTGGCGTTTTTCTTGTTCTTCTTTTTCTTCCTGGCGTCTTATTTCCTGTTCTTCCATTATTTTCTTTAATTCGTCTCTTTCTTGTTGACGCCGTTTTTCTTCCTCTTGACGTCTTCTTTCTTGCTCTTCTTTCTTGCTCTTCTTTTTCCTCTCGTTGCTGCGCCATCATCCTCGTAAACTCCATAAGCAGGTCCTGTATTTGTTTCTCTGCTACCATGCTTCAATATCGGTAATGGAACTTTTCAGAAAAATCTCGAAACAGCACGAAAAAGTCTTATCCAGAGTCTTTTGTCACTATCCAGTTCAGAGAATTTAATAATCTCCACTAATGTCCAAATAGAAAAGTTCTAGTAATTTTCACGCACTAACACAAAAAATGATTCTTTTTCAGTGTCTCTATCACTTCTCAGTTTCAAGGATTTAATTATCACACTAATGTCATAATAAAATGTTCTACAATCTCTAGAAAAAAATGCACTTAACACTATTTTCCTGTTCGAAAATAACCCTCGAACAATAGTCCTCTGTGTTAGCAATAACCCTCGAAAATACTTCTCGAACACTTCAGCACAACTTCAGAGCTCCTCTTGTCATAAAATTCAGCTTTCTGACACCAATTTGTGACGTGTTTCCACCACTAGGAAACCACCCTTGCAAATTCTGTGGGTTCCAAAAATTATAACAAGAGATAACCACTAACACACTTTATTAAATAATTTACTGGATACTTCACAATACTGTTATTAACTTAAATGTACTTTAATGACTAAAAATAACAATGTCTATCAGTTTATTTTCACTTTGGAGTCTTAACCTCACTTGTCACTTGTCAATCCAAAACTTCTTTACTCTCTAACTTCCGGCCGAGAATACGGCCTTATATACCCCTAGCGATTGCTTCCTGAATTATTCTAGAAACGGCGCGGCGTTATCTAGAAGTCTCTTTTCTCTAATGTTCCAGAACGTTTCTATTGTTTTTACTGTCTCACAGATGGCATAACGTACAACATGTATTTTGTACATGCATTTAGTGCTGCCTATCCCCAAGGGGTGGATATTTCTAACAATAAGAAGCATATTCCTCGAGATTCATCGATTTTTCAAAAGTACTTTAAGGCAAGAGCGTGAATGTGTTAGGTACTTTGTTCATTATCGACGAATTTTTTATTATTCTTACTGTATTAATTAGCTATTAATAATTAACTGTGGTTATTAATGACGTCAGTTTCATATTTTACTAAAATATTATTTCATAAAAACGCAATTCAGTTAACTGAACTCCTACGTGCATGAAATAGGAAAAGGCTTAAAATGCTTAAAAGTAGATCTCATGCAATTTGAAAGCATTTCCAATACTCGATTACAATGGAATGCAAAGTTGAGTGAAAGCTATTAGTATTTTTTGTTGAATTCGATTTAGATAAGCATCAACTACTCTTGACTGGAGCAAACTACAAATTAGGTAGGTATTTTATATCGATATTATAGAGATTTGGATAAAACGGTATTCAAAATCTTTTTATTGTATAAATGCAAATTGAGTATTAAGCTGTTTTAGAATAGTCAAGGGAAAAGCTTCTGGAAATGTGGCTACTAATTTTTAAGATTCGTTATATTCACTTATTAACTCTAATGAAAGTGGTGTCTAAACTTTTCTTTAAAGTATTGCTATCATAATTAAAGGGAAGAGTTGATTGGATATTTATTAAATATTAGTCAAATGATAATTTTTGCATATAACTGTGCTAATTTCATTACCCATTCCGCCATTTTGAATTTCTTTGCAGCATTTTTTAATTTTCAATCTAGTATGCTGTGATCCACCAGAAATTTTTCCAATATTCATAAATAATTAAAGAAAAATACGTATTGAAATTTTTAGCAATAATTTGTATCACAGAGATGTCGAAAGCTGATAAAATCACTTTTTCTCAAAATTTTCAAATGAGAGTATATCACTTTCATACTAGATAATTTAGGTGCCCGCGTACATAAATGCAATTTATACATATCCTCGTATAACTTCTTGTATGGCATAATTGCGCCTAGTCTATCACCTTTTCCCTGTGCGACAATTTTCGTAAACGTGGCGTTCCTCCTCAGCATGAAAAAGACGATTTCCACACGTCGCGTCGGACTGGAAAATCGGAAAATATATTTTGTCCGACAATTCGAAAATTGGATTCTACATATTTTTATTAAGCAATCTTGAAAAAATCAGCTGGTTATCAATAAATGTTTTAAAATTATGTTATGTTATGTTTAGGGTGGTAGACACCCTTAACGTTCCAAAATTTGTGTCGGACAGTTTGTAGAAATATATAGAATATATATGTAGAATCCAATTCTCAAATTGTCC
This sequence comes from Rutpela maculata, assembly GCA_936432065.2. Classification (NCBI taxonomy): domain Eukaryota; kingdom Metazoa; phylum Arthropoda; class Insecta; order Coleoptera; family Cerambycidae; genus Rutpela; species Rutpela maculata. The sequence continues at coordinate 33,898,091 of OW386285.2, read as the reverse complement.
GACAAAATATATTTGCCGATTTTCCAGCCCGACGCGAGGAGTTTTCTTTTTCATGCCGAGGAGGAACGCCGCGTTTACGAAAATTTTCGCAGGGGAAAAAAGTGATAGACTAGACGCAATGAGCAAGATGCATGAATTTTAAAAATGCATTAATTTATTATTTTTTCATTATACATATTATATAAGCCGAGTATATAATAAAAGGAAACTATAAAAAAAGTTATTTTGTAAAAAAAAATCATTTTATAATTCAAATTTTATCGGAACAAAACCACGTGACTATAAACGGTACTGATGTCATCTGGCATAACGTTTTAGTTTCATCCATAGACCACAGATTTCTAAATTCACCGGTGGAGCGCATCAGTAAGAAATAACATTATATGATTGGCTAATTTGAAAAACACAGCCAATCAGCTTCGTATTTTATCCACCCAGCGGTAAATTTAGAAAAGTACGGATACAAGTGACAAGTTTGATAGCTTTGACAGTTTACATCTGCTAGTGCTGAAATATTAAATTGTGTGTTAATTAAATGTTAAATTTTAGTCTGCTGACCTTTAAATATCGATTTGTTTATTTTTGTAAAAATTATTAGTGTATTAATTTATCTAAGTGGTAAAAATGACGAACAGCGACTTTGTGCAAGCTCAAAGTGACAATTTGCCAAAAATCGACGTGTTTATGATGAGCAATTTTTTGGTAATAATACCGATTATATCAGTGCAGAAATTGGAGGTGGAAAAGCGACAAGGATGCATCATTCATTGTTCGTAACAATAAATTTGTTTACGCTCACTTTTATCCTTTTACTGCAGTTAGATTTAGATACCTAACCTCAGAATATGTAAACATAATGCATTATTTTAATATTTTTATCAACATTAACTATTGTTTTTCGTCTCAGATTATATAACTTTTTTATATTAAATAGTTTGCCACCACTAAGTACATAGATTAAATATCTGTTGAAAATAATACTAATAAACATTGCCAATGCTAAATGCCGGATGACGTCACACGCAATTGGCGGGAAACTTGCTTCATTTGAACGTGTCTAAATTCTCAGCGAAACTAAATTATTTTTTATCCTTTAATTCCGATAAAAAAAAATAAAAAACACATAGAAAATAACGCTTTTTAGTGATCTATTATTCGGTGATGTCAAAAAAATTTATGCATTTTGCTCATTATGCCGTACAAGAAGTTATACGAGAATATGTATAAATTGCATTTATGTACGCGGGCACCTAGACTAAGAGCTAAATGAATTTTTTCACTACTAATCTAACGATGTATCACAACACATTCTGGTGAGTCATGGCACACAGATTGAGAGTTAAAATTGGCCAGGCATATTAGGACTCTCAGAGGAAAGTTTTGCTATAGTTTTTATTTTCTCACCCTCTATGTTTTTTGGGTCGCTGAACACGAATTTCAAGTTTGCATGCAAAAATTTGGCCCGGAACTTTGTTTTTTTGGCACTTTTTGTCCAAATTTTGGCACTTTTCTCAGTTTTTGGCCTATATCTCAGAAAGAAAGCGTTTTTCCGACAAGCCCATTCCATATAAAATTAAAGTAGACAAAATTTCCTACATTTTTCATATATCACTTTTTTTTATAACACTAACCATTCCACCGCTAGAGCGCGCCAAAAAAAACATATTTCCGGACTCAGTATACCTTACATGAATAATGAATATAGGGAAAGTAATTGAAAAAATGGAGATAGTCCAGTCAAAAAACCTCAAAAAATGACCCAACCTCCTGAAAAATCCGAAAGTTTTGAAACTTCGCACACTTATTTAGAGGTACCTAAGAATGAATATACCGAAAGTCCTCATGAATATGAGGCGAGCTCTAGCGGCAATTAGCGAAAATAGGGCACTTTCTTTGGTTTTTCGTTAATATCTCGAGAACCGTTGGTCGGAGGCAAAAGTTGATTATATACATAATTAAGGCTTATCTAATCTAATTTGCTACAAAAATGATTATTTACATTTTTCTCGTATTCCCAATGGTTCCCGAGTTATAGGCGCTAAAAGAGAGCGTTTTGTGAAAAACCACGCTGGGGTGGTACAATATGGCATTTCTAATAATATTTGACATATGGTTTACCTACATTTTTGTATACTAAGGATAATTGAGGAGATAAACTTAACAACTTTGTATAAAAAGCGCATGATGTATGTTACTTATGATGTATATTGATGAGGCACATGATGTAGGTATATTAAACAATGAAATATATGAACAAACAAATGAAATGAAACGAAATGAAATGAAGTTATTACTAAAGTAGTTATGTACAGTGTATTATAGTCAGTAGTATAATATATACTCATATCATAATAATGATAAATGTTGCGAATGATGAATGTCGCTGCCGTCATAAATTGGACTGCCTTAACCATCTGGAACAAACAGGAGATGTTATTTTATGGATTTATTGATAGACGAGGTGAGTAGTAATCTGCACATGTTTACTGTTGAAGATACTGTTGTACATACCTTCGTTTTTAAAGGCTGTCACATCTTCAGTCCGTTCATCTATTCTCCTTATTTTTTCAGGTGGTGGGAGGTCTGTAATGAACAGAAGATGTGGGTCAGCTTTTACATTCATATTAACTACTTCAGACAGGTACATTTATGCTCCAAGTGTGTGATTGTCGTTTTTGTGGAAGGAAATGTTACATACCTTCGTGCTCCTTGTCCACACTTTCTTCGATGGGGAGAAGGTGAAGCCTAGTTCGTCCTGTTCTTCGACTTCTAATGGTCCGTCCTCAAGGGTATTTCTGAGATCTGTCTCGATTGTCACGTTGTTGCAGGACCCTTCACAGTTGATGCACAGATTGATGCAATCGAGGCCTGCTTTTTTGCAGCTACATTTTTTTGCCTAGGTCTTGACGCATCTGTATGACACCAGACGCAGCAGTTCTGGAGGAGCAGGGGCTTGTAGAGAGGTGATCGGTTCCAGGCAATTTGTTGCTCGTTTCCCACCCCAATATTCGGCATTTCTCTCAACCCCCAGCCATTGCTGCACCTGGTGCTACACTCTAAAACTATACTGTGTGACTGCAGCAGCTGATGGTGGTAGTGCAGCTATTTTTGATGAGGTCTTGAAAGCTGCCTTCTTATAATTAATGTACCTCATACGGTTAATCGACGGTTCAGTCCTTCCTGTGTAGCTGTACACTTTGACCAGGAATTTTTCGATCGATTTGATAAGTAATTTCAGTAAAACTCCAGGAGATGACGTCATTAGCCAGGTCGTGCCCACCAGGTCCTCCGTAGGAGGTTTCTGATGTCAGATTCGTGACGAGCAAGCCGAAAAACCCCCAGGTAACGAGTTTCGATCGATGAGTTTACAGGGAACTCCAGGTGATGACGTTCCTGGTGCCGTCCTGACCTCCAGGTGCACAGGGGGCTCATTTGGACATCACATTCAGGTCCAGCGACTCAAAAAACCCCCGGGTACTGAAATTCGTATGATTCGGGAGTTTTTTCTAGAAGATATGAATTTTTTCTTCATCACTTGAAAAGATGCACTTATAAGAATGCACTTTTCGATGCAGCAATGAAATTTCAAAAAAGTACAAGATCAAAATATGGCAAAAAGTTTCTAGACGAGTTAACGAAGCAAATGCAAAAAACCCCATCTCAATCCGACTTACTGCAAAAAAAATTGAAGGTTGGGGCTATTTTTCTGTTATATTTCCTCGACTAATTTCCAAAACAATCAATCCTGCAGGGACTTAAAAAATATATTCGTCATCAGTTTACCAGCTTTTTTTTTGATTGATTGACTGATTGTTTCGCTAAATGTTATATTTTTCTATAATCCAATCATATAGGGATTCCATATCGGAATGAAAGATTATAAGCTATGAACTTGTATAAATCCTTGTTTTGGCATTTTATAAGTTGGCTCAAAATTCTCATAGAATCTCGTATACGCGAGTCAAGATATTCAAGGTCAAAAGTCGTTGTAAATATCTCGTTTTCTATGCTCTAAATGACTTTTTGATTTATTACAAAAGTTGTAGAGCATAAAATTCCCTACAAATTTTGTTTCAAGCAATATTTTATAAATTCAACCGTTCTTAAGAGCGCGAAGAGTGGGGAACGCTTAGCTGTATATATCATAACGCAAGGTCAATCGTAGAATCCAATAAATAATATGATTTATAAAGTTAATTAATTAATTATTATCAATCGTGTCTACCACCAGATCCAAACTTGGTTAGGGAATGATTTAGAACCCCAGGAATGGGGCTCGGTACTGCAAAATGAAATCCTGGAACCGATAACAACATTATTACCACTAGCACCAGATGAACTGCTCAGTACAATATTTTGCAACTGTAAGAATGGTTGTGGTTCGCGCTGCGGATCCAGAAAATCAGTGCACAATGCTCTTCAGTTTGTGGTCATTGTAATGGACAAGCATGCCTCAACGCTTCATCATATCCAAATGATATCGATGAAGAAAGTGAATATGTACCTGAAATCCTTGAAGCTTTAAAGTCGAATGTAACAGCCACCGAGGATGCTAATGAAATTGAAATTCAAGTTGAGCGACCGGAAGAAGAAGACGATGATGATGCAGAAGAAGAAAATTAAGTTGTGTATTTGCTATTAATAATAAAAATAATAAAAAAAATTCCCCACATTTATTAAACTTAAATTGTAATAAATTAATGATACCCGATTGGTAAATAAAAATAAAATTAAAATTTATTTAAACTATTTCACTTTAATATTTTATTATTTATATAAATTAAGTGAATATTATTAAACGAATGTAACGAATATAACATATTAAATAGTAAATAATCAAAGTTTTTTCATACTTATAGTATTTTTAATAAATAATTAACTTTATAAATCGTATTATTTATTAGATTCCATAGTTGACTTTGCGTTATGATATATACGGCTAAGTGCTCCCTACTCTTCGCGCTCTATCTCAAGAACGGTTGAATGTATAAAATATTGCTTGAAACAAAATTTTTAGAGAATTTTATGCTCTACAACTTTTATAACAAATAAAAATGTCATTTAGAGCACAGAAAACAAGATATTTACAAAAAAAAACGATTCTTGCGACCTTTGACCTTGAATGTCTTGACTCGCATACACGAGATTCTATGAGACTTTGAGGCAACTTATAAAACGACAAAACAAAGATTTATACGAGTTTACAGCTTATTATCTTTCATTCCGAGGTTTACCCTATATGACTGACTTACTAGTTATTCGACGAAAATTGTTTTGATTTTTTTTTTATCTATTTATTTAACGTCGGCATATTTCCGCTACCAGGGCCTGTCACCGACGCCAGGAGACGAGCTACCCCCCCAACCTGGAAATTTTGCCAAACCTCTTCTCGTAAGAAGAGTAGGGATCTTTTACTTGCCTAACATTTAATAGACAAGGGATCGCCTGCTTTACATCCCCTCCGAAGGATGGTATATCCACTACGCAATCCTCGTCTTGAGATTACATAGCTTCCGCGTATACACTGATACAAGCAGCTAGAAGGTGGGACGAGATCGCTGTGTTTCCCAAAATGGGTCACCCATCCAAGTACTGACCGCGCTGCACGTTGCCTCACTGGAGTATCGAGGATACATACACAATGAAGACGCATCTACACTCGCCCAAAAAAAAATGTTTTGAGATTCCTGTTTTTTTCAAGCTGAAATAGCAACTTTCACATCAGTATAACTTGAATGAAATTTATATGAAAAATTTTGTAAAACAATTTTATCAAAATTTGCTTGTCTCTCAAATCCAATGGTTCTTTTTTGGGTGTTACAACTTGAAAAGGAGTAGCATCCACCCCCTATAAAATGACAAGTCCTTGCTTAATATAGAAACGTATCATTGATATATTTACTATTAAGTTATCAAAAAGGGACGAAATTAAATCCATATAAAAACAATCTTTCTAAATTAAAATCTCTAGTTAACATACTAAAAGAAGCATTATGCATACATTTCAATCACTGAAACATTTAAATTTGTAAAATATTTATTCTGTATATTTTAAATTTACTAACATTTTTTTACAATACTTGACTAAAATAACTTGTATTGTAAAGCAAACAGGAAACGTTATTGGACTAGAAACTCTCTCGTAGAACATAGCTATGCGCTAGCTGCGTCAGATATTAAAGCACATAATTTTATTATATTTAACATCTCTGAAACTAAGTAGCTAACTTACTGCAGGAATGTGTTAATGTTTGTACAAAATCTATTTACTGGAAGCCTTATATCACCAAATATTTACCTTATTCGGGAATCTTACCACGTGCTTAGTGGTTGAAAGTGCCTGTGGAGTGAAGACAAGAGGTTCGTTCAGTATTCCTGGTTTGCAATTCTGCAGATACGTGGAATAGAATGCGTTACGGTGCATGTATTTGTTTTACTTGACATGCCTACTAAATTTCACCGGGAGCTTGTAAAATACAGTTAAAATAGAGCAAATACTTAGCAGATACTTCTCAAGGCAATGTAAGGAGGTACGTATGCCGCTACTGAGTGGATAACGAAAATATATTATTTTATAGAAAATTTAAAAAAAAATCAAGATAATTTGCTGAAACAATGATATTACGTGGATATTTCTTAAAAGCGAATTTCTTTATAAAAGTTCTCAAAAAGAGAGAAATAGCCCAGCCCAGCTATTTTATAAAAAACTACATTTAAAGGTAAAAATAATAGGCGAGCGGTGCACTCTAAAGATGAATAAAAAAGTCGCAGAACCTCCCAAATAAAGTTGCCAGATTGAAACCAATTGGAATCGATAGGTTACGTTTTAGGGAACAAAAATCCTAAATAACATTTTTTTGTCCGAGTGGCAGGTAATTTGTTATTAACAATGAAATTGCAAAGTAAAAAAAAAATGTAAAAAATCCATTTGAAAACCCATTTTCTAATTGGGGAAAAATAAATACTTTTTGTCTCTTGTAAAGTTTTCGAAAAATGCACTGTTTTTGAGTTATAGGCGATTTAAGGTCCGAAAATGGCCAAAAGTCGACAACTTCAAAAATTCATATCTCGGCTTCTACTGAACTTTTTTTTAATGTTTTGGGTCGCAAAATGATCGTTAGTAGGTATATTTAAACATACTATTTTTTCTAATAAAGCAACTTTTCATTTTCATCCTGAAATTTATCATCGAAGTATCGCTATTTTTTCTTGTGCAGAATAGGTGAAATACACGGTGGCGAAGAACTGATCTGCTAATTTCTTTTTTGATATATTAAAACATTTTTAATGAGATGTTCATAAAAAGCGATAGTTTAACAGATTATACGTGTTGAAGTTAAAAATTTTCATTCTTTTTCTACTTTTCTCAAAGCTGCTTAATCTAAGACAGATACGCGTATATTTATTGTTAAATAGGCACCTAAATTATTTATATTTCAATGAGTTTATTTTCTATGTATTCATATATTCATATATAAAAAATGTAAGAATTAAATAATTAATCATTTCAAAATTAAGAATTAATGTAAAATATATTTTTTTCTAATTGAATTATTCGAACGTAATTCAAATCACGCACGCATCCCACGTTACTCATTTGTTTTAATTTGTTTGAACAAGTGAAGCAGTTGTTCAGTTAAATGTAAAAACCCAGAAATAATACATTGTGACACTGAAATATTCGACGAAAGTATAATTGATGATTAAATTAATTACTTATTATTTTATTCCTATAAAATAGGGTCTTACATTAACATTTTATATTTATATATCGTCAAATCTGTATTGTTTAAATAAAATATTTAATTTAAAGTCATTTGCAAAAATTAGCAGATCAGTTCTTCGCCACCTGTGTATTTCACCTATTCTGCGCAAGCAAGAAAAAATAGCGATAATTCTATAATAAATTTCAGGATGAAAATGGAAAGTTGCTTTATTAGAAAAAATAGTATGTTTAATTATAAGTATTAACGATCATTTTGCGACCCAAAACAATAAAAAACGTTCAGTAGAAGCCGAGATATCAGTTTTTGAAGTTGTCGACTTTTGGCCATTTTCGGACCTTAACTCGCCTATAACTCAAAAATAGTGCATTTTTCGAAAACATTACAAGAGACAAAAAGTGATTATTTCTGCCCAATTAACTTAGAAAATGTATTTCTAAATGGATTTTTTACTTTGCAATTTCATTGTTAATAACAAATTACCTGCCACTCGGACAAAAAAATGTTATTTAGGTTTTTTGTTCCCTTAAACGTAACTAATTGATTTCAATTGGTTTTAATCCCTCAATTTTATTTGGGAGGTTCTGCGACTTTTTTATTCATCTTTTTAGCGGTGCACCGCTCGCCTACAAGCAAAAGAGAATCTATTAATTTAGATCAAAAACCTAGCTTATTACTTCAAAAAGAATAAATCCCATCCGGGATATAATAAACTAAAATTCGTAAATAAACTAAGGGACTCATGAAAAAAAAATAACTACTTAACAATAACAAAATTTATTGTAAAAATAAAAGATATGGTGGAACAATTGACAAATCAGGGGTAGGCAAATAAAATTTGTGCTTGGATTACATTTACAACAATCAAACAGAATGAAAAATATACAGAGAGGCAGACATATTTAAGATATATACGATAACATAATAATTTTTAAAAAATGATGTAAGCAAAAATAATAGGTATTTATTTTTTAAAACAAAAAATAAATCCATAATTATTAGCAGAAGGCCACAAGACACAAAAATTACTGTAAATATTGCAAAAAGATAAATAACTAAATTATTTAGTGATTAGTTGTTTCGTTGGTCAACATAGTTATTACTAAATGAATTGATTAAAGGACATTTTACAAATAAAGACATTTTTATATACTATATCATAAACAAATCATTAAACGTAAATAAATACATAAATGAAATGAATGAAATGGAAATGAAATACATGGTAATATTTAAGGCTACAAGGTACATACAAAATGGGTACTATAATACTATAAAGGTAAGGTACTATAATACTATAACGTAAAATCATTTACAACTATTAAATAAGAAATTTTATTAATAATCTTTACGAAACGGGAATAGCACTCGCGAGAACAACGAAATGTCGCACAAAGCACTGAAGGTTGAACTACAGGAAAGTTAATGTAATTCTGCCAAAAGATATACCAGTGGCCGATACACAAAATAGGAATATAAAGTACTTAAACAATCGCAAATGGGACGGAGGAACTGCTAGGAGGTACAAGCTCAAATTATAGATTGGTACCAGCTGTAGGCTCTAGAGCTGCATAAATATACCATATAGAATACTGAATTTAAAAGTAACAGCACTTCAAGCAGCTAGAATCACTTATCAAATGTTTCTTTAATTCAGGATATTTATACTAAACAACTTTAAATGTTAATTTCTCAACAACGCGGTACAATTCACCGAAGAAGTTAAATCTCAAAACTAACTAAACAATTAAATGGCTCAAATTCCAGCCATAATTTTGACGACCTCCCGGCTCACCGCCGATATGGAAAGTGTCCATCTAGGACCTCAATTTGTGGTTTTATCTGCACGCTTTAATGAATTATTTTCGGGGAGGGGGGGGCATGGCAACGGGCATTATGTCATATTCGTACTTACCTACTGGAGAAAATCCTTCATCACCGACACATTTCCCGCGTTTCTAGAAGGCTAACTCGTTATTTACCGCGCGAATCTAGAATGTTTCGAAGGTCGCTTCATACGCGACACAAGATCAGACAGGGCCGGCTTTAAATCTTTTTTAATAAAAATAACAAAATAGGTAATTTTAGTAGTAAAGATATAAAATAATGTAATTTAACAGATTTTGTTGACCGTTACAATAAATAGCAATAAATTATCTTCATGCACTACAACAGTTGCATTTCCAATATTTAGTCCTAATTTTTCTGATAAGTTTTAATAAGTTCTAATGTAATTTAACAGATTTTAATGGAGTTTTACGATTACTAAAAAAGTTGACCGTTACAATAAATAGCAATAAATTATCTTCATTCACTGCAACAGTTGCCTTTCCAATGTTTAGTCCTAATCTTTCTGATAAGTCAAGTTCTAGTTTTTTGATATTCTACAAATAACAGATCTACTCTCGCTTCGCTCATCCCGCAAACATCCACTCATTACACAAAATGAGATCTTTCGTAACTGGTTACATAAATAGCTATTAATTAAAAATTATATTTCGTTACAAAAATGGACAAGGAACAAAAAAGGTAAAAACAAATAGAGGGAATAGAGAGGGGTTGGTTGTAGGTTTTGGTGAAGATTAAAGGTGGGGAAAGTAGAAGTTGTCGTAGAGGAAAGTGAGGCTAGAGAGGTTGCCGAAAGACAGACAACGCCTGGTATGGTAGGGGGCGTCAGATTTCGAAAAGGATCGCATTAACAGTTGTTTTATTTTTTAAAATATTCATTATATACTGCCTTTTTTAAATATTCTCTGCCCTTAAATAGGGGAGATTTTTGGATTTTTTCAAAAAAGTAAAAAATATGCTCACCTTAAAATTTCCCAAAGTTTAATTTGAGCCCTATAGGATTTATTTTGCTCTTTCCCTTGGCCCGCTATCTACTATGCAAAAACAGGCGAATTTTAGTCCTTTTTTGTGGTCACTCTTTATGTTCGAGAACTTCGAGTTTTCTCATTGTCGTGGTCGGTATGCTGCACCACACCGGCGCCGTGTATGTGATGGCCAGACAAAGCTTTAGCCATTGGACCAGCACAGATCATTAGGATAATTGAATGTCTGTGGTATATATCATTCCAGTATTATGTTTCAGCGAATTAAATATATTATGAAATATATATTAGTAATATATATTAGTAAAATGTATAAACAAAAAAAATTATAGAGAATAAAATTTCGCAAGATTTCTATTTAAGTATAAATAACAAAAAAACCGCTGCCCAAGGAATCACTACTTCCACATCCAAGTCACTCACAACGAAAAAAACTTTGTATGTGAAAATATTTGTTTATGGAACTTTAATAATATAATATTTGAAATCCTCTACCCCAAAAACCCATAAAACGATACCCCACATCGGTAGTGGTGTGGGGGGGTGGTGATAGGGGGATGGCAGTGGGGGGTGGATGAAGTAAAAAAATATTTTGAGGTTTCTGGCTCCCGTACATAGGTACGCTAAATCACAATTTTTTTTCATTCCCTTTAATAAGGGGGTGGGGGTGGTAATGGGGGTGGCTAATGCCAAAAATTTTTTTGAGACCTTAGCTTCTCTTGTATATACTAAATACCAATTTTATGGACTCTTCCCTGCTTGATTGACCTATTTACCCCAAATTTACCCCAATTTACCCCCCAACCCTTCGACGGAACAAGATAAAAATAATCTAGTTCTAGATCTCGTTAAAGTACATATGTGTACCAAATTTCAAGTCAATATCTTAAACGGTTCCAGAGTAAACGTGCGCACAAAAAAAAGTTACAGACAGACCGACAGACCGACAGACAGACAAACCGACAGACAGACCGACAGACAGACCGACAGACAGACCGACAGACAGACCAACAGACAGACCGACAGGCAGACCGACAGACAGACAGAAATTTTTTTTTCGCTCAAACTTAAAATCTCGACGTTTCATGACATTTTAAGCCTACTTGGACAATAAAAATTTTTTAAAATTTTTTTGTCGTTACTATACTTCCACTGGACGCGGAAGTAATTAAGAAAATATATTTTTTTAAAGTTAAATGATTGATAACTTTTTTATTTACTGATTGATTTTTTTCAAAAACAATAGGTTTCTTCCTATAGCTAACGCTAACTTACTTTCTAAATTTCAATACAATCGGACTTTTCTTTCTTAAGTTATCGTGCTTACAAGAAACGTGAAGACCGGACGGACGGACAGACGGACATTTTGAAAGTTGTTCAGAATTCGTTCACTAACATAATGATATGAAAATTTCTTCTCTACGAGCGATATTTACTGATTTAGAAATGTGCCGATCAAATAAAATATACTCTTCGTTTTTGCGAAGAGCATAATAAAAACGACAGACAGACAAAGCGACAAAACGACAGACAGGATTTTTTTGCTGAAACTTAAAATCTCAACGTTTTATGGCGGGTGGGATGACGGTGAAGTCTCAGCCCTTATATTATTGGTTTACTCGAAAGCCTTCGACACTATCAACCATAATGTAATTCTTTCTAAATTAAATTACTATAATTTTTCGGAACCGTCCATTGAACTTTTTAAATCCTATTTAACTGGGCGTACACAAAGAGTTTATATCAATAGGCCAATCAATAGAGAAAATTAATTAACATTAATTCTAACATTTCTGAAACTTTGTCGTGTGATGAAGTACCAATCGAAACGAAACTATAAAATTTTGCAACTCGATTCAAGGTCGGCAAGATTGTTAAAATCGCGAAAATTTAAATTAAGCAATAGCTCGACGAAAAATAATTTAACATCGCTGCAAATTTGATAGAATTTGTATTACAATATTCAAAATATGATGTTAAATTTGCAGCAACTTATGACTTAGGCACACTAGTTAATTATCATTAATTAACATTTTTTCATCTAATTTTGCAAGAAAAATATTAACATGACTGCAAAACTACAGTGTACTTGCTAAAATCGCCTTACATGACAATGTAAATTTGCAAATCTATCCGATGACGGCACGGTGCATTTTTTATAATTTACGACTAAGCCAATTGTTATTTACCTAAAAAGGATTCGAAAAAATTGTAACATGTTTAGATGTGGATTGCAAATGTTCGCATTCGTAACTAAAACATGCTCTTCGTTTTGCAGCAACCTCCGACGTCGGCACCTTGATAAAGTTTGCAATAAAAAGTTAGTTACCAAATTTCTACTATCAAAATAAAATTAACATCGCTGCAAATTTTACATCGAACTCTGTAGCCGTTGTAGAAGGTTCATTACAATTTGCAACTCTTCATGTGGGACCATATTGTTGTAAACATTTTTTTATTCGTATATATCTACCATTTTTCTAACGCTATAAAGATCTCGATAGAGAATCTTCAATAAAGACCTAAGTAAGCCATGAAAACAAAAGTTACTGCAAGTGTCAATTTAATTTTGAACGAAAATAAGTTATTGAGTTAAAAATTCATGTGAATGTTAAAACAAAATCACGAAACGTCAAACGAAACATTCCAAAAATGTCAATTTTGATTCGTTCGTGTCGGGCCGAATTTTCGAATTTCGGCACGCAATTTACGATGCGGATCAACTACAAGTCTTCCTCTTTTCGTCGCGACAGTACGGCCGTCGCGGTATCGTATTTTTTAAAATATGAGTATATTTAGATGTCGTGTTTTCGACCAAAATTTCCCTTCGGAAGACGCATCTGTGAAAACAGTTTTTCGCCCGTAACTCGGAATCCGTGAGAGATAGCTCAAAAATAAAAACTCCCAAAGGAAAACCACATAATGTGAGGAACGTTTTGCGGCCTTCGAAATTTCACTGTGACTCTCGGTTTGGGCCCGGCGGTCCTTTTAAGATGGCGGTGCAATGCACTTTTTTTTAATAAAACGTCCGTAACTTCTAAACAGTGGCTCCCACGCAAAAAACGGCAACCTAACGAAATTGTGTACAACTGAATTATCTAAAAGTTTTTTTTTTAATTTTTGAGCTGCTCCAAAAATTACCAAGATACGTGCGACCAAAGTGGAGACTTTTTTTGAAATCCGTAAAAAATGTCGAATTTTTCTCTTTAAACCTCCATAACTCTTAAAGGGTGACTCCTAGGTCAAAAAACTTTGCCCTGACGAATTTGTAGAGAATTTAATAAGCCACAAACTCTCTTTTTGATTTTTTGCCCTACGACAAAAAATAAGGACGCTAGGAGCGATACAAGTGGAAATTTACGTTTTCCAAAGAAACGTGTTTTTTTCTCATCTTTTGCGAATATCTAGATACATGTTAGTTCTAGTAAAATTGGAAAAATAACTATATAATGATAACGGTTTCGCTGATATATAATGACAAAATTTCGGTTTCTCCCAAATGCCAAAATTATATTTGCAAGATTTGATGCTGATTTTTAAAATGTAGAAGAGAATCATTTTGTACCCTACAAGCAAGTGTGATGTACATTGTACAGTGCGATATTTCTTAAAGTGGCAGAGTCCTCCAGCGATTTCGCTTATAACTCGGGAACGGTTGGAGATATCGATTTGAAATTTGAAACGTAGGTGGAGATATTTTAGACGGACGGAATACGATTGAATTAATAATACGATTTGCGTCACATGACGTCACAAAAATGAAAAATTCTTACAACGCACTAACGGATAGAGATTATAACTTCATATTTGGCACGTGCGGTTAGTGGTAGTATTTAAAAAAAACGGAATCCGAGTGAATGGAAAATAGAGTTACGTCACAAAAATGAAAAATTCTTACAACGCACAAACAGATACAGATCCTGACTTCATATTTTACACGTAGGTGTTACTATTGAAGAAAAACAAAATTCGAGTGAATCAGAAATAAATCTACGTCCTGATGATGTCATAAAAACGTAAAATTCTTATTACGGGCGAACTGGTAATGATATCCAACTTGGCCGCACGTATCTTGGTAATTTTTGGAGCAGCTCAAAAATAAAAAAAAAGACTTTTAGATAATTCAGTTCTACACAATTTCATTAGGTTGCAGTTTTTTGCGTGGAAGTTACGGACGTTTTAATAAAAAAAAGTGCACTGCACCGCCATCTTAAAAGGACCGCCGGGCCCAAACCGAGAGTCACAGTGAAATTTCGATGGCGGCAAAACGTTCCTCACATTATGTGGTTTTCCTTTGGGAGTTTTTATTTTTGAGCTATCTCTCACGGATTCCGAGTTACGGGCGAAAAACTGTTTTCACAGATGCGTCTTCCGAAGGGAAATTTTGGTCGAAAACACGACATCTAAATATACTCATATTTTAAAAAATACGATACCGCGACGGCCGTACTGTCGCGACGGAAAGAGGAAGACTTGTAGTTGATTCGCATCGTAAATTGCGTGCCGAAATTCGAAAATTCGGCCTGACACGAACGAATCAAAATTGACATTTTTGGAATTTTTCGTTTGACGTTTCTCGATCGTGATTTTGTTTTAACATTCACATGAATTTTTAACTCAATAACTTATTTTGACACTTGCAGTAACTTTTGTTTTCATGGTTTACTTAAGCCTTTATTGAAGATTCTCTATCGAGATCTTTATAGCATTAGAAAAATGGTAGATATGTACGAATAAAAAAATGTTTACAACAATATGCCACTCACATGAAGAGTTGCAAATTGTAATGAACCTTCTACAACGGCTACAGAGTTCGATGTAAAATTTGCAGCGATGTTAATTTTATTTTGATAGTAGAAATTTGGTAACTAACTTTTTATTGCAAACTTTATCAAGGTGCCGACGTCGGAGGTTGCTGCAAAACGAAGAGCATGTTTTAGTTACGAATGCGAACATTTGCAATCCACATCTAAACATGTTACAATTTTTTCGAATCCTTTTTAGGTAAATAACAATTGGGTTAGTCGTAAATTATAGAAAATGCACCGTACCGTCATCGGATAGAGTTGCAAATTTACATTGTCATGTAAGGCGATTTTAGCAAGTACACTGTAGTTTTGCAGGCATGTTAATATTTTTTTGCAAAATTAGATGAAAAAATGTTAATTAATGATAATTAACTAGTGTGCCTAAGTCATAAGTTGCTGCAAATTTAACATCATATTTTGAATATTGTAATACAAATTATATCAAATTTGCAGCGATGTTAAATTATTTTTCGTCGAGTTATTGCTTAATTTAAATTTTCGCGATTTTAACAATCTTGCCGACCTTGAATCGAGTTGCAAAATTTTATAGTTTCGTTTCGATTGGTACTTCATCACACGACAAAGTTTCAAAAATGTTAGAATTAATGTTAAATTTTATGGTTTTCATGTCTCTATTGACTGGCCTACAATGACAAAATGTCAGAGAGCATTAACTTACTGGCCGGTGTTCCTCAAGGCTCAGTTATTGGCCCACTTCGTTTTATCATATATACAACAGATATAATTAAATCTTTCGATAATTGTCATTGTCATGCTTTAGCTGATGATACGCAGCTAGTCTACACATTTAAGCCTAATCAATATAGACAAATAGGTACTTTAGAAAATTCTGACTTACAGAAACTCTACGAAACATCGACTTCTCACAATTTAAAACTTAACTCCACTAAATCGGCAGTTATGTTTTTTGGTAACAAGAAGCATATAGTTGTATCTAAGAATAAAGTGTCCATTTCTATTAATGGCACGCTGGTACCTATAGTTTCTGAATGCAAAAGCTTGGGTCTAATCTTTGACGAAAAATTAAAGTTTACTAGTCATACCACCAAACTGATTCAAAAATCGTATTTTGCATTGAAATTACTGTATGTAAACAAATCCATCCTCAACGTAAAATTGAGAACAAATCTTACTGAATCGCTAGTACTCTCCAACTTTAATTATAGCGACTTTGTGTACGGACCTCGTTTGGATGTTGTTGATAAAGCACGTATACAACGGCTGCAGAATTTTTGTTGCAGGTTTATATATGATCTACGAAAATTTGATCATATTTCTTATAAAATTAAAGAATTATCTTGGTTGAACATGTCTAATAGAAGAAATTCTCATTTAGCGATTTGTGCATAAAGTTATTACTACTTCTACTCCTCTCTATCTGAAAAATGTTCTCACCTCCCGTCAAACTCCATTGTATTAATATTCGTTCTGCCCATACTTTACATATTCCGAAGCACCGCACGGCTAATGTTTCACTTACAATGCTGTAAAAATGTATAACTCTATACCTAGTGAACTGAAAAGTCTACCTCTACTAAAATTTAAAAAAAAAAATCAAACAATATTTCCTTGAAAGTCAGTGAATCTATTAAAATAAAATCGTTAAATGTTCAAGGTAAATATGTAAATATGTACATAATCAAACATTTGAAAGTGTAATAATTATGAATCAAATCTCATGTATTTTTAATTTTAGATTATATATTTTCTCCTTGTATACTTGGTAATTAATGTAATTAGTTTAATAGTGTTGTTAATACATATTTTCTGTTTCTTAAATACTTTAAATAATATATGTTTATATACTTTTGCTTGAGGTTAAGTGTAAGAATAGCTACAAGCTAAACTTCACCTCATTTGTATAGTTGGTATTTTCTATAATTAAATCAAATAACTCGAATAACTCTGTATGACTATACAAATAAGTCGAATATTATTATTATTATTCTAAGCCTATTTGATCCAAAAAATTTCCCAATTTTTTTTTGCGTTACTATACTTCCACTGGATGTGGAAGTAAAATTGGACAGTATTGTCACACCACACCACTTGTGAGAATTTAACTGTTAAATTAATATCAAATACTGATAAAAGTAATAATTCATTTACAAAGCATTTTGTTTTAAAGCACCTATCATTCCTATTGTAATTATACTATATTAACAACTACAAATAATTACATTACAAACCAACAATAGTTCATTTGTGATAAGTACAATAATGGATAAAAATGATAATCAATTGTTTGAAAATGATTCATTGTCCTTTGAATTTTATCTTGTATCATATATTTTTTGTGGTTCTGACGTTAATTGTGTTTCCGATATTCTTTAGAATATTTCCACTTTATTTCTTTTACGTGTTTGTGTCGATGACATCGTCGCAGTTTAAAGGCGACATAGAGCAATTAATAATATTATTAATAAACTATAATTTTAATTATTAATAATGTACCTATTATGTACATGTTTGTTAGTATCCTAAAATAACTTTGGATACTCAAATATATTATAAGTTTTGTGGTGGTAAATAAATCATTTTCCAAGGCCGTTATTCCTAAGGAAATATTTTGATGGTTGCCGCAAATACGCATGAGGGGACGTAATGTTCGTTTTGGAGCACGAATATTCGTTATTTGTTTCGAACACGAACTTGACGCCTCTTAAATATTTGGTTTGTACTGTCGTGTAAATGTCATACAGGGTGAATTAAACTCGACGTCACAGCTCTATTAAAACAGGAGAACCCAAAAAACTATTTCTATATCTCTCATGGGTTACAACTTTAAGTTAGTTACACTGCATTTTGCCATGTTTTCGTTGGAGAACTATTGACATCTTTTATAACTTAGAACTTAAACTCGTTTCAGTTGTGATCGGTGCATCTCTTTTTTTTTGTCAAAGCACCGTCTCTGTAATTTCGATTAGTAAGTATTTTATCGAAAATTGTATCGATAGTGCGTCCCAGTAGTGCTTGATGCACAGCATATAATAATAATAATAAAGTTTACTGAACCAAGTGTTACAAGATTGATTACGATACAATAAATTGCTTAATTATTGAACATCGGTACAAGAAAAATAAACCTTTAGGTAAACCTCACATAGTTATAAAAACTGGCCGTGAGTGCTCTACCGATTTTATAAAAAATACTATTTATAATAAAAATACTATTTATAACAAAAATGACTTAAATAATAAATTAATTCTATTCAAATTCAACAGTACGAATAAGAGTTATATTATAATTAGGTATTTTCTGATAATTGGAAAAGTGTATTGAGTTTAACTAGTGCTACAATTTACAATTCTTCTTAACATTTAGAAGTAGAAAATTCAATTTTCATTGACCAAAATAACTTAAATAATAAATTAATTCTATTCAAATTCAACAGTACGAATAAGAGTTATATTATAATTAGGTATATTCTGATAATTGAATAAGTATATTAAGTATAACTAGTACTATAATTTACAATTCTTCTTAATATATACAAGTAGATAATATAATTTTCAATTGACCAAAAAACGCCAGTGGAATAAAAACTGTGTAGTATTTGGAATAGATAAGTTAGAAGCCATTTATTTATTTCGTATTTAAATTGGTTTAAGTTACAATTGTTAATTGCTGGTGGTACATTATTATATTCTAGAAGCTAAATAGGTAAAGCTTTTTGTCATATCGTTTTTGGGCCCGAGGTACCGTTATTACATTTCGTTATTACGTTTTTTTTTTCTTTACTTCTAGTGTGATAATCAAAAGGGCGAGATGAGGTACACTCTGTCTGTTTTTATTTTTTAGGTAATTATAGTGGTTTACTATTAAAGCTTTGCAATATAATTTTCTAATACTTAATAATTCTAATCCATTATTTAATAATAAAAGTAATCTTTTTTAAAAATGATTTTAAATTTTTTTTTGCAATTTTTCTAGCGGGTCTAAATTGGTTTTGTTTATGCCACCCCAGACTAGGATGTCGTAGGATAATTATTGCGGCTGTAAGTCCATAATAAACAGTTTTTAATTGTTTTTCTGTTAAAATATTTTAAAATAGTTGTTTGAATGTATAGATAAGATACCTTAGTTTCTTAGATACGTTTTCTACATGTAAGTTTCATTTTAAGTGGCTGTCATGAATAACTCCAAGATATTTTATAGATTTTGCACTTTGATGGTGATGTCTGTGAATTGTGGAAGATGGCTTTCATAAGAACAGAATTGTAAATATTTTGTCTTTTCTATATTAATCGTAAGGAGACGATTATCGAGCTAGAATTTTATGATTTTCAGGTTTTTACTTACAAGTTGCACTAGTATCTCCCAAGATCATGAAGTAAAAAATATTACTCTGTCATCTACAAACGATATGGTTAAGCCATCTAATGATAGGTTAAGCAGGTCGTTTAAGTATATACTAAACAAAATTGGTCCTAGGACTGTGCCCTGTGGCAAACCGTAAAGAACGGTTCTGGGATCACTTAATGTATCACCTACTTTCACTATTTGGGATCGATTTTCTAAATAACTGGTCAATAGTACGTGTATTTTGCCGCCTAACACCCATGTTCCAAAGTTCCTCTAAAATTTCTTTGTGACTTATCGTGTCAACGCCTTCGCAAGGTCGATAAAACACAAATGGAAGGGAGGGTTTGATCAACAGCGTTATATATTTTTCCAACTAATTTTAAAATTTCGTCCTGGGTTGAAGTTCCCTCACGAAAACCAAATTGTTTACTTGATAACAATTTAAATTTGTTTATAAATTATTCCATTCTAGTTTTGATCGCTTTTTCGAAGATTTTTGCGTAGTAAGAGATATCGGTTTATACTTTATCACCTCTAGTTTATCCTCACTTTTATAGACTGGTTTTATAACCGCGGTTTTGAAATGTGAAGGACATATACCGGTATCAAAAATATTAATAATTAGATGAGTAATTAATGGAGCTATTATGTCAACAATATCTTTGAGGGTTTCCGTTTTTATGTTGGCACAACCGGGAGATTTTTTATTTTGTAAATTTAATATATAGTTTCGAATTTCTCTATCTGAAACTGGTTCTAAGAGAGGATTTGTTTGAATCTGACTCTCAACAGTTCAAGACGGTTTCTTAATTTTATTTATGTTATATCCTATATCGGAATAGTGATTATTAAAATGGTTTGCTATTTCTTTTTTTTGTAGATATTTCATTATTATCCAACTTGATTTTATTTATTTCTGTTTGCGTATTATCATTATTTGTAATGCTTTTAACCATCTTCCAAATTATTTGTGAATTATTATTTACTATAACTTGTTTTTGAAAGAATTCTTGCTTGGCTTTTTTAATTAAATTATTTAATTTATTTTTGAATATACGGTATCTCCCTTTTATTGCAATGTCCCCATATTGTCCACACGATGTTGTTGTGTATCACTTGGACACCCACCATCACTTCCAACGACGATCGTTCCCGACTCCATCTGCCATATTCGAGGTACGTGTGGTGTGGCATCGACATCGGATTTTATCTCACAGTAGATCCGTCCTGGATTTTCCATTTTTCCCATCTTATGTAGAGAGCAAAAAGCCATGTTCGATCAGGAATTGTATTAAGTAGTACTTCACCTCTCCGTATCGACGCCTTAACCATGTAGTTATCCGCCCTATTAATCTGGCTGTCCACCTATCTCTAGTTCGGTATCCCATCGTCGTTCCAACTCCTTTGTGAGATCTTTCTTCACTCTTCAGACTGTTGCTGTCTATTTCCGCCTTCCTAGAGGAGATCCTCTTGGGCTATTGTTCAAGTAAATCGATTGGAGTTGTTCCTGCTATTAGTAATGGTAATGGTAGTAGTAATATTATTAGTATCGATCTATAATTTTAACTTGAATTTTCAAAATTTTAACGTTATTATAGGAATAATTATTGGTCGAACTTCTTTTATTAAGGAACAAATCATTTAAAGGTTAGAAGTTTAATATAATTTAAAGCATAATTTAAATATTAACAAGGCACATATTGCAACATTTTTCATTTTGAGTGTTATATTATTAAACTTGGTTATATTTTTTAACACTTGACTTAAGTGGCAATTTTGAGGTTTTGATGCTCTTTTTTGAAGTTTCAATCTGCTTATCAGGAAAATATTGGGTACATAAGATCCGTTTAAAAACTAAAGCACTGTGTCAGAAAGCGCAACTTGTAGAAACGTTATTGTTGCTGAGGGGTATATTTAAAAATAAATTTGGAAGCTCATTTAACAGAAAATTCAAATGTGTAAATGAACCTTCTCAAAAATAAGGGCCAATTATGTGGAATTTAATGATCCCACGCCTGACATGGACTCCAAAGTGATGTTTGTCACGGATACTCATTTGCTCAGTAATGAGAATGTTGTCGATTCAGAGTTCCGCGACAAAATGAAGAGCAAATAAATAAAAGTACAAATGTTAAAAAAATTACAAAATGTGACAGTCCATAAAATTTAAGTAAAGAATTCTTGTTTAGTCTCTGAAGTCAGTGGCGTGCATGGAAAGGAATATTGCTAGAAGAATATTCTCTAGCATTCTTGACGTAGTTTTAAGAAGATCTTCTTTTTCTTGAGGTTTAAAATTGAACAAAAGTATTCAACATTTATATGAATTTTTCGGTTTAGCCATGGATCTCTAAAGACAAATATATGATAGGAAATAAAATACATTTAGTCAAAATTAGCGATAAGAGTACAATTCTCTTAGTCAGTTTTAAATATGTTGGACAACCAACATATTTAATTACAACTAGATTTAAAAAGCATACAACTCATTTCAGATATGAAAAACCTCATGTTTCTAGTCTTACCTACCATGTCTTTGAATATCATCATAGAATAAAATATTAGCATCTTGAGGTAAATCAGAAGTGCATTAATAATAAACCGCTGATTCAGAGAGGAGCTTGGATGTAAAAGTAATATAAGACAAACAAATAGTTTATTCAAAATAATAAACTTTATTGGCGATTCATCAACTTATAACAGTCTGTTTGTCGGTGTAGTATATGTCTGCCTATTGGCGCTGTATCCATAAATCTATTTGACGGAGAAAAATAATATAAAATCGTTTTAAATAAATATTAATTATTTCCAAAATATTACGTAAGAGAAAAAAATTATATCTCAAACTGCACGTTTTCTGGACCCATCATAGAATGGGTTTTGTTATATAGTAACACTTAGGGTAAAGCGATAATGGAACATCTAGTCGGTTAAATAGTATTTTTAGCTTTAATAAGTATAATGAATTAATAAAACTCAAAAATTATTAACAAAAAAATCAAAGTCATTTGAAAAATATTTCCCAGTTACAAAAGTCTCCAGCCGTAGTAAAATTTCAAAACATATTTAAAAAAAATGTATTACTTCTGACAATATCATTTGAAATAATAATAATAATATGAAGCAGATACAGTTACGGCCTGTCTTATTCTTTAAAATGTTGGATGACCTATTTGGAGATTTGAACTTGCTTTGAAGTAACATTGCTTTATTATTTTTTTCAAAATTACTTCAGTCAAAAATACCAACGTACACTAAATATTTTCTAGTTTTTCTAATTTTTCGTCTGTTGCTGCTGGTGTTCCGGAGGGCATTACCCTAGACTAAACTCCTATTTTCTATCTATATTTCCATGTTTAACAATTTTCTCCAAGCCTGTAATATTAATCAATATACAGACAATACTCAAAATCTTTTACATCAATGAAATCGGTACTGCAATAAATACCCTTAATAGACTGGCGGTACATGACCAGTCAGGTGCAACGTTTTTAAAATGCATGCCAATCATATATATGAATGAAATTACCATGAATATGCCAGAAACGCAAATTTTAGGCAGTCGTCGCGTGCAGAAGGGTGTGCAAATCGATTTTTTTTTGTTTTTTTTTGTTTTTTTTTCTTTTAAAATGGATGCCAATAGTGCTAAACGAAAAGCCTTGAAAAAAAATCCAAAATCAAGAACACCAAAAAATTTTACGATTTAATGTGCGCATCAAAAGTTGTTTTGCGCGCGGAAAGTGCATGCCAATGAATTTCCGATGGTTCTTTTTCACGGCTTTTCGTTTGGCACTATTGGCATCCATTTTAAAATTAAAAAAACACAAAAAAAAACGCCAATCTATAATTCTGATTTAAATATAATAGCTGATGTTTCAACGGCTCATAGCTTAGACGTGAATGAAAAAAAAAATGAATTACTAGTATTTTGTAAACAAAGCAGTTTAATAGAAAATCAAAATTATGTATTCAAAATTAATTTAAAAGTTGTTATAAGCAAGAATACAAAAAAACTTATTTATTTAGTTTGATGTGCAGTTCAAATTTACACATCATGTAAATATCATTTAATAAAAAAAGTCTTACAGTAAGGTCAAATTACTTTATATGCGTAAAGATGTCCTAGAACTTGTCTGTTATAAAACTGAAGCTCTGTAATTTCTTGATAATGTCGACTCTTTCCTACGGCGATATAGTTCACTAGCCAGTATTAACTTTGAGAGATTGTTTCAACAAAAAAAAATCAAAATTCTTGCATTCATTACTTTTTTGATCATATATCTTCGAAAATTGCTCGTCTTACACGAAATGTTCTTATTTTTTCGTGCTTAAAATTTCAGATGAACTTACATTGGGAATCTTGGGAACTTATCTGTTCAACAAACTATTACGGGGCTCAAACGTGCATTGTTGCTACACATTAGACATTGTAATCTATATACTATCCCCAAGCATAGGACTAGGAAGTTTCAAGATCTTTCTTATATAATGCTGAAAATATCCCCATTAAATTTTCTCTGGTCATCAGAACATACTCCAGCGTAATTTTATTTCGTATAACTGTAAAAAATATGTCTTACAACAAATATAATTCTTATTCGGCCTATCAAGATATTCATTCTGTTTTACACTTCTCTGTACCATAACACATATCTTGTATTGTTTTATTTAAAAATAATGTAAGTGAATATATTCTACATATGATGCATCAAAGTACAAGCGATCGAACGTCGCAATGGCAATTAATAATTGTTTATATTGTCCTTAAGGAAAAACAAATAAAGACGTTATTTATTTACTCATTTATTTTGAGTTACTTGCGTGTCCGATAACATTCGTAACGTTCATGCCTTCAGTAATATATTTGTTCTGAGGTGTAACGAAAATTATTAAAAAACACAAAATTGAAATTTTATATTATCTTTATTAAACTATATGCGACAAGTATACGAGAAGCTCAGATGAATTCAAAAGACATTTATTTTATTTTAAAATTTCCCGGAAGTAGCGGGAGCCCCTACTGACCCCCATCGGCGCCACAGTGGGAAAGCAAATACCCTTAAGACATTGTGCTTTAGAGCAATGCTGCAGCAAAGTGGCTTTGGGTTAGCCTAACCTAAAAATTGCTGATATTACTTCCACGTTGAGTGGAAGTATAGAAACGACAAAAAACTTTTAAAAAATTGTATTGTTCAAAGAGGCTTAGAATGTCATGAAAAGTCATAAAATTGGTATTTAGTATATACAAGAGAAGCTAATGTCTCAAAAAATTTGGGCATTAGTTACCCCCATTACTACCCCCCACCCCATTATAAAAGGGGGTGAAAAAAAATTGTGATTTAGTATGTATACAAGAACCAAAGGCCTCAATTTTTTTTACTTCATCCACACTCACTTCCATCACCCCGACCCTTCTCTACTGGTGTGGCACATCGTTTTATAGGTTTTTGGGGTAAACGATTTCAAATATTATTTTATTAAAGTTCCATAAAAAATTATTTCCACGTACAATTTTGTTTTCGTTATGAGAGACTTGGATAGAAAAACTGGATGTGGAAGTAGTGATTCCTTAGGCAGCGGTTTTTTCTCTTTATTCTGCGTTTACCTCCTTGATCGAGAGTCACAAACAAACGAAGTAGTGTTCATGTAAATTGGATACCAATTTCATTTTTATGGGATCATAAGTTAATTGCTTAAGTTTCTTGAATCGTTTTTAACGTATGAACCATAACCATTTTAAGGACTTAACATAGGAGTTGAAGATTTAAGGTGGTGATCAAAAGTTGTTCTTCAGGGTTATTTGATGCTGATCTCATCTTTAATCTTACTCGCATCCTATCGATCCTTCAAAAGAATGAAAATTACGATATTTCAAATACTCGTCACTAGTTGCGTTTAGATTTGTAAATATTTTTTTACTGGCAGGTAAAAATAAGAATAGTTTTTTATCCACATGATTTTATTCCTGTGCATTCAGGCTAACCTAATATAACCTATAAGTGAAAAATTGTATGTATTAAATTGGCCCATCATGTCAGGATTTTGAAATATTTTTAAGTACTTAAAAAATGACTTTTTTGGCAACTTTTGAGGTTATGTATAGGATTCAAAAAAAATGTTCAACTCATCCCATCTCATTTAATCTTCCTCTTTAAAATAAGCTTTCGAATGGTCATCTACGATGAAATAATTTTTTTTCATCCTCTTTTACAATGGGGGGGGGGGAGGGGGGTAGTAATGGGGGTGGCTAAGGGCAAAATTTTTCTTGACACATTAGCTTCTCTTGTACATACTAAATACCAATTTTATGGACTCTTACCTGCTTGATTTACCTCTTTACCCCATTTACCCCAATTTATCCCCCAAACCCTTCAGCGAAATAAGATGAAAATATAATCTAGTTCCAGATCTTATTAAAATACATATGTGTATCAAATTTCAAGTCGGTATCTTAAACGGTTCCACAGTAATCGTGCGCATAAAAAAGCTACAGATGGGCCGACAGACAGACATTTTTTTTGCTCAAACTTAAAATCTCTACGATTCATGACACTCTAAGCCTATGTGAACAATAAAATTAAAAAAAAAAATTTTGTCGTTTCATTACTTCCACTGGATGTGGAAGTAATATCTGCGATTTTTAGGTTAGGTTAACCTAAAGCCACTTTGCCGCAGCACTACTCTAAAGTACAATGTCTCAAGGGTATTTGCCATTTTTTAAATTTAATTTGATTGAAATCTCTACTGTCGGCAGATTTTTGTCCAAAAAAGGGCATATTTTTCCCACTGTGCGGCGCCTATGTCTATAAACATATCTCGACCTTGGCCGAACTGAATGCAACGTAACCGGAAAAAAAAATTGACCACATAAATAAAGGAACTAGCCTTAAACAGATGCATAAATAATGTCCCTTTGACGACCAAAAGAATTGCTAACTTTGTATAAGTATATAATAACCAAAACACATGGAATGCAAACTTTGTGTGAGCTCAACATTGATGAATAAATTATTTCACGTACGATATTCATGAAAGGAACAGGAACAGAAAAAGCTTGGTCACATTTTCATAAATGACTACTACGTTTTTAGAGATTCGAGGCTATACACGCAACTTTTTGTTGAACCACAAATTGAATTGGAAACACTTTTTTCACTTTTATGTCATTTTTTAAGCAATCTACGTATAATACACACTATATCAAAACAAGAAAGAGAGTCTTTGAATATGGATAATGAAAAAAATGGAAGGTTCTACAATAGAATAGAATAGAATAGACTAGAATAAAGTTTATCTAGTATAAGCTATTTACAAAAAGAACATAAATTTATACTTAATGATTCATTATTTTGAGCTCCAACGTCTATATATTATAATTTAGTAATATTTTTAGAAAACATTGCACGCGCGTATGCCATCGCTAAAAGTTGATTTTTTTTTAAGAATGACATTTTTGTATGGTCTGTATTATAGTTCTCAGTAGACCTTACCGAATAATTGTGGCGTTTCGATCTTTTAACTAAGAAGGGTTTAAGGTAGGCAGGTACCAGATTTTTCTCGATTTTTTATATTAAAATTAAATTTGCTCTTTCAATACTTTGCTCCACGGAAATCCAACACAATTGGTTTAACAATTTCGAAATGGGTGTGTATCTGTCACAATTTAATATTACAGGCAGTCGTTTATTATATAACCTCTTAATATCTGATGTGCTGCATGATATTAATAATGAAAAGCAATAATTAAAATGTGGGTAAATTATAGTATTGTATATAATTAATTTTGACCATTGCACAGTGGCACGAATTGTGATTTTTTAGTTCAAAATTATCTAGAACACTTGTTTCGCAACCGATTGGGATAATTTTTTTTTTAAAATACTTGTTATTTAATTTCCGAAAAACGTAAGAGAGTTGATTTTTGAATCATGCTAACCAAAGTGGCCATTTTATGTTTAAATCTTAATAAAACTTTCAAATAAAAACTTTTCTTATCCAATTTACATAAATATTTTTACTCTTTTACTAGAAAATGATGAAAAATGAAATATTTTTGTTAAAGTTTTTGCCGAGAAGTTTTGAATATTTATGATAAGTACTTTTAAGTTAAAATAGACTAAATTTTAAGTTCCAGGAAGAAATTCAAGATGACGGATCCAATATGGAAAATCGTAATTTTTTATCCAATTTACATAAATCTTGTTACTCGGGGGGGTTTTTGAGGACGCTGATTACAAAATCTGATATCCAAATTGTCATAAGCCAACCTACAAGATGGCGGAATCAATGGCGGCTATAAAATGCTGAAAATGATGAAAAATGAAATATTTTTGTTAAAGTTTATGCCGAGAAGTTTTGAATATTTCTGATAAGTAATTTTAAGTGAAAAGAAACTAAATTTTAAGTTCCAGGAAGAAATTCAAGATGGCGGATTCAATATGGCGGCAATAATGTGATAGAACTAACTTAAAAATAAATTAAATGCATTAAACTAAATCTGTTATTCCTAAGAATTGTCAAAAACTTTAAAAAGGAAAAAATTTTCTGAAATTTTCAAATATATCCAATATGGCTGCCATACATTAATTATTATTAATCACAAATATGCGATTCAGTCCTCCATAAGTAGGTTATATTAATTTTTTTTTGTCGGCTAATAATATAATAAATACCTAACACCAAGAACTTTAAAACAAGAATATTAAAAGTTAGTGCAAAAATTTTTCGTCATTATTTAAATCTTAAATTCTCTGTTTAATTTGTGTTGTTTAAATAATATTAATACTACAATTGAGTTGATATTTTTTTTAATTCTTGATTATCCTAAATACATTTAAATAATATTATTAGCAGATAAAAAAAGAAATATTAATACTACCTACTTAAGTTATGTTCAAAATTAATGGAGGACTGAATCTTATGTATATGACTGATAATTAATGTAGGGCATATTGGATATATTTGAAAATTTTGAATTTTAAAATTTCAGAAGTTAGTTTTATCATCTTATTGCTGCCATATTGGATCCGCCATCTTCAATTTTATTCCTGGAACTTAAAATTTAGTCTATTTTAACTTAAAAGTACTTATCAGAAATATTCAAAACTTCTCGGCATAAGCTCTAACAAAAACATTTCATTTTTCATAATTTTTTAGGATATTAGATTCATAATCAGCGACTTCAAAAACCCCCGAGTAACAAGATTTATGTAAATTGGATAAGAAAAAAGTTTTTATTTGTAAGTTTTATTAAGATTTAAATAAAAAATGGCCATTCTGGCTAAGCTCACTAATTTTGGTTAGCATAATTCAAAAATCGGCTCTCTTACGTTTTTTGGAAATTAAATGACGAATATTTACCGGTTGCGAAGCAAGTGCTCTAGATAATTTTGAACGAAAAAATCACGATTCGTGCCACCGTGCATTGTGTTAAAATCTGCAGATATTCTTTGGAAGAAGGGGATCTTTTTGCCAAAAGGCTTACATATGAATTTTTAAGGACATGATTTATATTAATCACATATAATGAATAAAAGAGGTTCCAACACACTGCCCTGCGATACCCCATACGAACTAGGAATTTTAGCTAGATACTGAAATATTACTTCTTATCGTTATTTATTGATATATTTTCCTAATATATTTTATAACAATATAATATCTAACAGTCAAAATATGAATTTCAATTGGATACGTTACATTGTAGATATTAACGCCTATAAAAGTAATGGTTCTCTAGTATTTACACTTTGAACTTGGGTCGCGCATTTGAAATATAAGTAGGTTGGATGTAGTTACTATTTATTTTACTTTATTTCATACTGACAAGTGTTTCACGGGTAAAGTTAGCACCATAAAATTAAATAAAAATTGATAAAATAGAAAATGTCTAAAACTGACATTATTTACTGCGAACAAAATTCTATAGATTGTGCAACAATTATATAAATAGATCAATGATCCATCGATGAAAAGTATATTGTTTATTCTAATTATTATCCTCTTACAATTCATCTACGAAGTCAATTTTGTAACAATTTAACTCGTTTTAAAATTCAATCAACACTACATCAAAATACCCCGAAGGTATCAATCAGCAATTTTGCGCGGAGAACATGTATTGTCCTAATATTGCTGCTTGGTCTGGATAATTCCCGAATGGTTATCATACAATAACAATACATAATATATGTTTATTAGCCCAGTTTCATCTAAAGTATTTTTCATTTGTAGTAGTGTAAAATAGGCTTTATTTAGTTGTCTTTCAGTGGATTTGCTTGCCCGGAAGACATGTTGAGCTGTTAGAATATTATTTTTTTCTACGAAAGGTATGATCTTATTATAAATAATTCGCTCGAAAAGCTCCGATATTAGACCTGGTATAGACTTTATTGATATCGTGGATAACTTGCAAAGAAACTGTTTAAAAAAATCTGTAAAGGTATTTACACAAAATTTTCCTCTTCGGCATCCTTTGTTTATGAATTGTTTTATACGTTGGATTTTTTTTTTTTTTTTTAATTAAAATTATATGACCTGTTTTTTCCTGGCAATAGTGACAACTCTATTTCAAATATTAGTTTCCTCTATTGTTTCTTATTTGACCACCTTGTATATTCTTCACACTGTAGTCACAGAACAGACCGCTTTTCACTTTTTTGTGTGTCTGGGTAATATATCGCAGTTATCTAGAAAATAGCGGAGGATCCGGTGGTGATATTCGTATATTATACAGGCACACACAAGAAAAAAATTGTATGTTTCTGGGACTCAATTGGGCAATTCCCATGTATTTCGACGTGCTGAATACGAATCAGGTGTCCGTTTGGCTTCATCAATTACCAATTTTTAGTAAATCCCGAAAATAACATAAATTATGAGTTTTCTTAGGTTATTTTCGCGACTTACAGAAAAAGATTGGTGATGGAGCAATTCTGACTCCGGATTCAAATTCAGCGTGTCAAAATACATAAAGATAAGTTGGTCTAGTCAAAAGAACAGACTACATTTTTTATTTTGTGTGCCCCGGAAAGGAGAATATTCCATAATTAAATAATGTACCTGATTAGCACACTAAAATTTACTGACAGTCTTTCACGCACGTACAGCGACGTAAAGAATCAAATACCACCTTACAAAAGCAACATATTTCTATAAAATAAACAAAGACAAGTACAGGCGTACGGACTAGATTAGAATAAAAATAAATAAGATATTCAAGAAAACAAAACGGTAAAATATCTGGGAGTTAGATAGAAGGCACTGTTTTAAGCCACCTATCATAAAGGGCATAGCCGGATAAGTAGAGTGAAACGGCCCTCGGCCCTATATTTATTGAGAGAAGGAATATAGTTAGCAATAAGTGAAGAGAACAATTTTGCAAAATATTAACGTAAAAGGGTGATGCGTTTCACGGGGTGACGAGGGGAATGAAATCCAAAGGACCAATTTTTTTGTGCCAAAACGCAGCAACCGAAAATTTTGAAAAAAATATATGTTGAGCATGTATTGGAGAGGATTCTCAGAAAAAATTGTCGGTCAATTTGGGAAAGAACTAAGGGCGAGAAGACATCGGTATACTTTTCAAATATTTTTGAGGGTAATTTCCCCTCGTTGCACCACATTCAAAATTTTTTGTAGCGTCTACTTTCACCCCCATATAACATATTCTTTTCGCAGCGTGGTCTGAACATTACGTCCGTAGTCTTCCGAGACTAGTAGTCTATGCGTAATGAAGGCAGAAAGAGTAAATATTTCGTGCAAAGACGAGATTACCTTTCCCTCCCGTTTTCGAGGGTGCTGAACATGATGGAAGTGGTGAGAAGTTTTTGATCGCCACAACCCCCTGAAACGGCCAAAAACCATCGCTTTTATGGATCCTTTTATGTTTTCATATATAAACGGGACTGGGGAGTGATTTATCGACGGGTTATACTTGAAATAAAATGGAAGGGGGTTAGAGAGTAAGTGGAATCCAGACAGCAGGGAGTTGATTAATCCCTCCCGAGGAGTGGAATCATTTTTTTTAAATGATTCGGTTCAAACGCGTATCCTCCCGTTTCGGGGTCGCCGATCACGGGAAAAATATTTATTTTTTAGCCTCAAGCGCTCCTCATTCCTCAAACGGGCAGAAACCACCCCACACACACCAGAAAGCATGCTATAAAGGATTGACAGGATTTTGGCACATGACTGTTATTCCTCTGCATATCCCTTTATCTTTCACAGAAGAGAAGGTAGTAGCGACCTCGGGGGTTGCTTCAACCATTCCAAGGGGTGTAAAATTCATTGATTACACTTTGGATCGTCAATACGCCCTCCCCCGTTTTCGCAAGCGCTAATCACGATAAAAATTTAATCAATGAATTTTATACCCCTTGGAAGGGTTGAAGAAACCCCCGAGGTCGCTACCACCTTCTCTTCCATGAAAAATGAAGGGATATGCACAGGAATAATGATCATGTGCCGAAAAAAACATAAATCCTTTTGCGTTAATATTTTGCAAAATTGTTCCCTTCACTTATTGCTAACTATATTCCTTCTCTCAAGATAGGGCCGGGGGCCATTTCACCTTACTTATACGGCTATGCCTTTTAATAAAAGAACTAATATTACAACCAAATTTTATGCGTTACTTGATATGCGTGATATACTAAATTAACAACATATAAAAAACTTAGAATTTACAAAATATTACACTTCAGACACATAGTAGAAGGGACTCCAGTCCATATAATTAATAATAACCCAAGTAACAATTTAAATGCCAACAAGTATTTATCGGCTTTTATCACAGATTTAAGAAGGTAAATAAACCGAACTGGGTTTTATTATTTCTTTTGTGCATACCAATTTATCTGCAGATAATATGTACTTAAAAAAGGAGGCCTCCAAGTTATCTTTAAAGCAATTTGTTGAACCTCCTTGCTCTTTAAGACCTATTGGTTTTATAGCCAACTCATTAAGTTTTGCAGTGGATTTTAAATATTTTAAGTTTTGCGGTAGACATATATAAATCTTTAGGTTTTATGGGAGTTTTAAAATATGGTCTTGTACTCCTTATGATCAAGCAATAAAACTAATAACTCTTAAGTAGTCTTACCCTTAATATATGTTATCATAAATACTATTTGCTTTTAACGATGATTGGTAAAGGTTCCTTAAAACCTAATAGTTTTTTGGTAGCTTTATTAAGCTACGTTAAAACTTTTCGGTTTTTATAAAGCACTTATAAATCCTTTGGTTCTCCCACTTACGCCTTTAAACTTTGAGAGAGGGGGCATATAACGCATAGTAAACGTCATTTTGTGATTGCTGATTCTAGTTTAAACAGTGCAGTGCGACGCAAGAAAGCATTTTAGGTACTTAGTAAAATGTCAAATATTTTAGATAAATACTTGAGGATTAAGAAAAGTGGTCATTCTTGCTCAATTAATGTTGTAACAACAAAAATAACGAGGAATTAATGATCGCACACTCAAAAACACGAAATAAATAATGTTTTTTTAGGTTATGTTATCTAAGCTAAGTACATTTGGATTAGAGATTGTCAGAGACAAATCTTCAGGGTTTTAAAGAAAAGTAGTAAGTCTTACAGGGTTTAAAATAGTAATAAAGTGGAGCAATTGGAATTTAACAAAACCTTTTGTTTTATAAAAATATTTGCTAAAGCCACAAACTCTTAATACGGTATTCTATTAAAATAAACGGTTTTATCAATTTTTCTGTCATGTTTTTTTCTGTTAACTATGGCATACATGTTTGAACAAAGTTGGGGCAATAGTATTTAGTTATATTTCTCTTATTCTTGCGGTTTACATTTAGCCTGCAACTATCTAAAATGTGTTAATATGTCTATAAACTCCTAAAAAGCCCAAAATCATACTGAGTGAGCCAAAACTAATTTTTTTATTTGTTGTAAATAATAATTAATAATTAATAAGTGGTATGCGTTGACAATGTTTGATACTAATTTGTTGTTTATTAATATCAAATTTTAAAACGTTAGCACATGCAGATATTTCAATCGAGGCAGACATATTTTATTACTTGGCGGCATTTTCTGATTTAGACAGTTTAAGTGCAACAAGTTTTCGACAAAGAATTATTAAAAACACAATTATTTATGATGTTCTCAAAGCAGGCTTAAAATTTGATTGCTTTGCTTTGATTGGTTTTAAGAAGATTTTATAAAAGGTTTTAGGGTAGACTTGAAAACATCTTGCAGATTTGGGTTTTAAAGTATTGTTGGTTTTATTGATAGTTTTAAGGGAGATATTTATAACATTTATAAAAGGTCTTTTTTGGTTTTACTTGGGAAGATACTACGATTGTTAACTAAGTTAAACAAAAAATAAACTAGGGGCGAGCGTAGATGCGTCTCGACTGTATGTATCCTCGATACCCCAGTGAAGCAACGTGCAGCGCGGTTAGTACTTGGATGGGTGAAATCCATCTTGGGAAACACAGCGATCTCGTCCCACCTTCTAGCGGCTTGTACATCAGTGTATATGCGGAAGCTATGTAATTTCAAGACGAGGATTTCGTATTAGCTCCATCACACACCAATTTTTGTAAATCCCGAAAATAACCTAAATTATGAAATTGTTTAGGACTTACATAAAAATGGCGGGCAGTGGAGAAATTCTGACTCCAGATTCGAATTCAGCGCATCAAAATACATAAAGAGAAGTTGGTCTAGTCAAAAGAACAGACCAGTTTTTTTTATTTTGTGTGCCTGTGTTATTGTAGATTCCTCGAGTTGCAGCTATAACACTGTTATAATTCTTGAAATGCGGCCCTAGAATTTCAGTTCATTCCAATAAAATGTAAACCGTTATAATTTTTGAACAATTCAAATTATCGAGTATTCGTAAACTAAAAAATTGCCATAAAACAAGTCATTCATGTTTTTAAGTAAAATGTCACCCAGTCACCAGATTACTTTGAGAGCTATTTTATATGAACTTGAGCTATATTTACCATACAGGGTAATCGCTAGATCGTGTGAACTGCCTTGTTATATAATCTATTAAAATTGTAGAAAAAAAATGTTACTAAGGTTAGGCACACAAAAATAAGAACATGTAAAGGATGTCAAAAATGCAATATGCAGTGCTTTCAGATTCAAACGAACTTTACTTAGATTAAACAGTTTATCGATTTTACTTTTAAATATTTATGTTTAATAAAAAACCGCTGCCTAAGGAATCACTACTTCCACATCAAGACTTCCTATCTAAGTCTCTTACAACGAAAATACTATATTTGTACTCCACTAAGTGGAAATAATTGTTTATGGAACTTTAATAGTATAATATTTGAAATCGTGTACCCCAAAAACCCATAAAATGATATGCCCCATCAGTAGTAGTTGTGGTGATTCTTGATGACTGGTTCCTGTATACACACTAAATCACAATATTTTTTGCACCCCCTTCAATAATGGGGTGGGGGTTGTAATAGAGGTCGCTATTGCCAAAAATGTTTTTGAGACCTTAGCTCCTCTTATATTTACTAAATACCAATTTCATGCACTCCTAATTGCTTGATTTACCTATTTGCCTATTTACCCCCATTTACCTTCAACTCTGCAACGGAATAAAATCGATATATAGTCTAGTTCCAGATCTCGTTAAAATACATACGTGTGCCATATTTTTAAGTCAATATCTTAAACGGTTCCAGAGTAATCGTGAGCACCAAAAAGATACAAGACTAACAGACAAACCGACGCGATAGACAAATTTATTTTATTCAAACTTAAAATATTGATTTTTCATGACATTCTAAGCCTATTCGTACAAGTTTTCAAAAATTTTTCTTGCGTTAGTATACTTCAACTGGATGTAGAAGTAATACGCAGAAAATAGCATGACAAAGATATAAAAATAATTCTGTGCCGTGGACTACACGATAGAAGTGAAAGCCTCTACTTCAAGCATTTTCCTCAATAAAACCTACTACGCATCCATACTACCCGAGGTAACCCACTGTTGATCCAATTTACTAGAGGAAAGCCACTACGCATTCATACTTCTTGAAAAAACCCACTGCGCATCCATACCACTTGAGGTAACCTACTGCACATTAATGGTATTCAAGGAAAGCCACTGCGCATCCATAATACTCGGGGAAACCTACTGCGCATCCATACTACTCGAGGTAACCTACTGCGCATCTATAGTACTCTAGAAAAGCCTCTGCGCATCCTAAATACTCGAATAAACCTACTGCGTATCCATACTACTAGAGGTAACCTACTGCGCATCGATGGTACTCGAGGAAAGCTACTGCGCATCCATAATACTCGGGGAAACCTACTGCGCATCCATATTACTCGAAATAACTTTGTAACATGATATTTGAAATCGCCTACCCCAAAAACCTATAAAACGATATGTCACATCGATAGTGGGGGTTGGGGTGGTGGTAGAGGGTTGGGGGTGGGGGTGGATTAAGTAAAAAAAATTTGAGGCCATAGGTTCTTGAATACACGCTAAATTATAATTTTATTTTTTTTCACCCCCTTTGATAATGAGGTGGGGGTAGTAATGGGGGTGGCTAGTGTCAAATTTTTTTTTGAGACCTTATATATATTAAATACCAATTTTATGGACTCTTACCTGCTTGATTTACCTATTTACCCCAAGTTTACCCCAATTTACCCCAATTTACCCCCAACCCTTCGACGGAACCAGATGAAAATATAATCTAGTTCTAGATCTCGTTAAAGTACATATGTGTACCAAATTTCAAGTCAATATCTCAAACGGTTCCTGAGTAAACGTGCTCACAAAAAAAAAAGTTGCAGACAGACCGACAGACAGACAGACAGAAATTTTTTTTCGCTCAAACTTTAAATGTCGACGTTTCATGACATTTTAACCCTATTTGAACAATAAAAATTTTTTAAAATTTTTTTGTCGTTACTATACTTCCACTGGATGTGGAAGTAATTAATGGAAGTCGTAGTCGGGCGTTGCTGAATACCTATTTGAAGAGTGAAAATGAAATATATGTTAACAGTGGCATCACGTTAAAAGTGATTTATGTCGTGTTCGATAACTGGTAATCGAATAGGTGGGTATTCGCAGTCGGTCATGCCGCGTCAACAGCTCCTGGTCGTTTGTATTTGCATTGTTGTTTTCTAAGAAATGGCGGAGGAGCCGGTGTTTTTAAAATCTCATTAAAACGTTGTATCTCTCTTTCCTGCCTACCCGCTGCTTTATGATTGCGATTATAGCTCTTAATATTCTTAGTTTATATCTCCCATATTAGTGAACACTGCATTGAAACTAAACTAGGAGTTATGAGGCCACATACATCCAACTGTATTTTCTACTTTTCGTTTTGGTGTTTTCTATCACATGTATTTTTTTTTCTAAAAATAATGTTCTACAAAATAATATAATTTATCAAATATATTTCATGAAAATAACCTCTGCACCAGTGGCATTTACGTCAAAGAAACAGTTAGTGGGTATTTTTGACAAATGATATTGTTGGAGAATATAATCTCAGTCATTATGTGACAAATAAGAAATGTTTGTTACCGTGGTGTGTTATTTTAAAGTATTGATACATTTCGCATTGTACAAATAAAAAGTATCTTCTTATTAGTAAGGGATATGAATACGAATAGAAATAAAAAAAAAATATGTAAAACCCTTACCATAATATTTAATTTTCTACGTTGATTTTCACTTTCCACGTTTAGTAGTCAATATTATAATCATGTTACACTTTTAGCGAAAATATGGTCAAAATAAAAATATAATTACTTAAGAAACGTAGGGGGAAAATAATGTTTATTTTCATAGACCAGGAAAGAAAAATGATGTACTTTTAGTAAGAAAATATTCACGTTGGTCATTTCATAGAAGAAATAATAAATTAAAGGCATCAAACTGTATCAGTAATGCATATTTTTTAAAATGTTTTTAATAATGGATTGCAAATTATATTTTATGTTGGATGCTGAAGTAGCTCTACCTCCTAGAAAATAATAAATTGAATAGACATTAAAAAAATTCTTCTGCGCTGCTGTCTGCTTCGATGAGCTACAACTTCTCTGAATATTTCTCATTTCTTCTAAAAGTGTTTAATAATTTTATGATTTTATACTTTTTCAAGTGTATTTAATATTTAGGGTTGTGAGAAAGGACACCGCACACAATACATGGGTTTTGCGGCTCCGGTCAAATTTCGTGAAACTCTGGGAAATGGTAGTTCTCAGTGAGTAGAAAAAAAGTCTAAATAGGCGCGAAGCTCCAAACCCCATTGGTTCCGAGATAAATCCAGCTGAAGCTCTAGAAACAACCCCTACCAAACTACAAGAGAGCTAATCCACCTATCCCTGGGAACACAGAGTTTAGTTTCTTATTTTTCTTGAAATTATTGAATTTCACACCACCAACCCCC
Source organism: Rutpela maculata (assembly GCA_936432065.2). NCBI lineage: Eukaryota > Metazoa > Arthropoda > Insecta > Coleoptera > Cerambycidae > Rutpela > Rutpela maculata. The sequence continues at coordinate 33,859,981 of OW386285.2, read as the reverse complement.
TAACCCACCTAATCTCTAGAAACCACCCCTTCTAAACCACAAGAAGGCTAACCCACCTGAACCTGGGAACAGCGAGTTTAATCGCTTATTTTTCTTGAATGAATTAAATTCCACACAACATGCTTGCTAAACCACCTAACCACCAACCCTCTAACCCACCTAATCCCCAGAAACCACCCCTACCAAACCACTAGTAGGCTAATCCACATGACTCTCGTAATAGTAGTACAAAAGTCTGAATGGGCGCCAAGCTCAAAAATGTACTGGTTTTGAGCTAGAGCTGCTTGAACGCTGCGACTAGCAAATATTCCGTTCGCTAAAAATCGCGAATATTCAAATACCGTTTTCATGGTTCAAAATCCGCCTATACTCGTACCAAGAATTTTCGAAGACGCTGATCAGGTCAGATTATCGATATATTAGTCATATGTTTCCTAAAATGAATCAAGGATTTCCCAAAATGGATCAATTTTCCGATATCTAAGAAACAGCCGAAGCTCGTATCAGAGGGTTTTCGAATTATAGTGATCATAAATCTGGAGTCAGATCCGGACACCTTGGCAGTGGGGTAGTGCGATTGCTCTTGTTATTTACAATCATTTGTTATCAAAAAACCAACCTACCCCCAACCCCACCCCCTATTGTGTCATAATACTTTGGAATATTATAATAGTATATTACGTAATGAGTGATGTAAGAAGCATATTACGCACGAATGGAAAAGTTACGCACGATGCCGCGTAGCGGCGAGTGCGTATTTCCATGAGTGCGTAATTGCCTTACAACTCGAATTATGTACTATACTTTACCTACGAACATATTTATTTAGTTATTTAATAAAATCTGGATTTAGTTTACTAGTCAACAATATTATTCAACAAATATTATGTCAATTCTGACAGCGTTTGAAAATTAAGTAGGTGCATTTGTTTTTTTAAACCTCGCGTCAGCGATATAAGCCACCTTGCGTGTCCAGTGCGTTTTGTTTACTGTGCGATTTGTTTACAGTGCGTTTTGTTTACAATATGTAAAATTCAACTTACATAGATGGCAGGTAGTGTGTTTTTTACTATTTACAGTAGTGATCGTAGGTAAAAATATTTTACGGACGTTCGCATAATAACAGAAATGTCTACATAACCTACACTTCATGTGTTCAAGTGTCTGCATATGCTATGTTTCATATAATAGTATATTTACGCCCGAGAGCAATAAAGAGAAAGTCTGTCTCTCTTTATTCCCGAGGGTTGTATACTATTCTTTTTCACAGTAGCCTCTAAAATAGCAACTTTCTATACCCGCCCTGGGCATAAAGTTGCTACTTTAAAGGCTTCTGTGAAAAAAATATACATATCGATTGGTCCGAATTCAGCTGGTCTTATCTCGGAGCTTCGCGCCCATTTAGACTTTTTTTCTACTCACTGAGAACTACTATTTCCCAGAGTTTCACGAAATTTGACCGGAGCCGCAAAACCCATGTATTGTATGCGGGGTCCTTTACTGATGCAAATTCAACTTTAGTTCTTAAAAATGTATAGTACGGAGTTGTGGTAGTTCTGACGTTACTAAAAGGTGATGCCTCATTCTAAATCCTAACAAACGATTTGTTGATGCAGAGATATTCACAATGTGTTTAAGAAATAAGAGAGAGCAGTCATTAGTAAAACCCAGTCTTTAACACTGTTGGCTCTTTTTAAATATGAGTGATTCATCTTGTAATCGAACACAATAGGCTGTCTCACTCGAGTAATTGTTATTATAAGGTATTTTTTTATAATAAATTGTAATTGAAAATCACAGACCCATTTGTGAATATTATCAGCATCTTTTTTGAGATACACATAATCTCTAACTATTTAAACTTTTTGTACATTTTAACATCCAAAAAGTAAAAGTTTTGAGAATTTAACACTGACGGCAGACCATTAATAAATAACATAAATTATAATGGATTTATATTTGATCCATGTGGCACTCCAGAACTTTCATAGTATTTCCTAGATTGCTTCACTATGAAATATCTATGTTGTAAATACATTTTTAAAAGCAGCCTCATTCTTACAGATAAACCAAATTTATATAATTTCTTCAATAACAATCATGGTAAACTTTTTAATTGCTTTGCTAAAATCTGTTAATATGCCGATTTCTTCCTCTAATATTTCCAGCCGTAGCTGCTAAACATAAACGAATTAGTATTAGTAGATTTTCGTGTTACAAAATCATAATGCTCATATACAAAACTTTTTTCTACGTGTCCGCATAAATGAGAATATATAATTTGTACGAATAATTTAACTGGGGTGCACATCACTGCTATACAACTGTAGATTGCTACGTCGATTTTGCCAGTTGAATGATGAATTGGAGTATATAGCTTCCATGCACTAGGAAAAGTAGAAGTTTTTAATATATTAAAAAAAATTAAGCAGTGGGACTCTTAACTATACTTGACATCCCTTAATTATGTACGGTGGTATTCCATCAACATCTCGTATTTTTTAGGTTCAGGTTTTAATAGCTGCATTAATTCGCTTCATTAATGAAAAATTTAGTCTAATTTGGCTTCCCATCATTATAAACTAATAAATAACTACAATAAACAACGGACTACTACGAGTATATATATATATATATATATATATATATATATATATATATATTACAACGCATCAAAATATTAAATTACATCATTTTATTTGAAAATTGATGTAGCATCTTATGTGACATGAAAAATTCATTATATTGGGAAATAAAAGGAAACAATTTACAAAATAGTAAGGAAAAGGAACAATTTTATGAGAAAGGATAATTTTCTATAAATGCACAGAAACTTCTTAAATAAAAATTACTTAATCCGTTCTCGATTTTTTTTATGGTTTCTCATTAATCATGCATAAAAAATAAAAATGTTTCAATAACATATGTTCTACTTCGAATAAGGAAAGAAAATGTAATTTTATAAATTTATTTTGAACTGGCCGTCGATTTGGATGAAAACGATCGTGAATTTAAAATTTGCCAAGAGTGTAATAAAAAAATAATACACATTTTCGATCGCTATTGCATGTAGTGTCATAATTTAGTATTGAAATTTCCATAACACGTATACAAGGTGAATTTCTCCATAGTAACAAATCAAATCAAATCATTTTATTAGTGCTGTTAACATGAAGATGTTTTACACAAGTCAATACAATTATAAATACAAATATACAAAAAAATATATATATAATGATCTTCACACGAATACACTTATTCTTACTACATTTAATATTAAGTCTAAAATCACAGATATCACAAGTCTGAAACGTCACAGTTTAAAAATTCGTGTATATTATAAAATGCATTTTTGTATAAAAAATGTTTGATTGTATGTTTGTATTTCAACTCTGGGAGACTTCTTATATATATGGGGACTTTGTTGAAGAACATCGGGACAAAATAATTATTACCCTTTAATTTGTTGCACTTGATTTTTATGTTTTGTTCGTTTCTGATATTATATTTGTGATGGTCTCCTTTTCTTTCAAGCAAATGCATACTGTTCTAGATGAATGTTAATTTTATAAATATATACAATGAAGGAAAAGTTAACAGTTTAAGATTAATAAATTTTTGTTTAACGTCTGCTCTATAGTTTAAATTTGTAATTATTCTAATTGATTTTCCCTGCAATCCAACAATTCTAGTGGATTGGGGTGCGTGGCCCCAGTTTATCAGCCCATATGCCATTTACGATGCAACTAATAAGTGGTATGCTATTATTAACACGTTTGTGGGTACGACATTGTTCAACTTTCTTAAGACAAAGATATTTTTGCTCATTTTGTTCGCCACGAATTCCACGTGGTGACTTAAGTTTAATTTGGTGTCTAAGTAGACACTGAGAAATTTAATTTTATCTGGATCATTATATTCTTCCAGTGCTCTATGAGTAAAAATCATGTCTCTTGTTTTCATTTAGTTTAGTTTATTGCAAGAGAACCATGTGACAGCATTTTCACGTGTATCCTCATGCGTTGCTGAACTACCTTCAAATTAGTGTCTGAACTTTGTAATGTGGTGTCATCTGCAAATAGAACAAGACTAGCCTCCGTTACAGCTTGTTTAAGATCATTAATGTATATTAAAAATAAAGTTGGCCCCAGAACGGACCTCTGCGGTACCCCACTTTTCACCTCCAGGAGCCTGTGATTTATACTGGTGTATTGTTTCCAGTTAGTTAGGTAGGATTTTATGAGGTTACAACTGGCTTCTTCCACATTTAAGTACTTTAGTTTTTCTATCAGCACATGGTGTGAGGCACAATCAAATGCCTTCTGAAGATCGCGAAAAGTAATCTCAACGTACTGCTTTTTTTCTTGTCCTTCTGTGATTTGATTGATAAGTTGACATATTGCATCATTTGTTAACTTCTTGTTACGGAATCCGTATTGATTTTTATAAAACATATTATGTTTTTCAAGGTGATTATTAATTTTATGTTTTAAAATTGTTTCAAAAATTTTTGAGAAAATCGGTACTATTGATATAAGTCGGAAACTGTTACTGTCAAGAGATGTTCCTCCTTTATGAATTGGGATAACTTTTGTGGTCTTCAGGGAGTCACGGTACATACCAGAGCTTATGCCTTGATTAAAAAGAATAACAAACGGATATATTATTATATTCTTTATGTTTTTTTAATATGTTGACGTTCATATTACTACTGTTTTTATTTTTTAGACTATTTATAGCATCCCTTATTGCATTATGTCCTATCTTTTCAAACCTAAAGTTGAGGAAAGTTGCATTTATATTTTCATTTAGATAGTTTGAATAATTTTTTGCTGATTGTAAGTATTTACCCCACATTTATAAAATATTTATTTTGTTCCTCGACATCGAGCTCTATTGATAAAGGTCTATTTTTATTTATGATATCCCAATACACGATAGAAGTTGTGCCATTTTGATTTATGAGTATATTGTAATATTTACTTTTTGCACTTTTTATTTATTTTCTGTAATAAATTTTATATGAATTTAGGTGTTCTTTTTACTCTCTATTTGGAAAGTTTTGATATAGTTCAGATAATAAACACAGATTCTCTCTTATTCTATGAAGGTCCTTTGTGAACCACTTGTTATTAATTTGTTTATTATTGTTATTATTTATTTTCTAACCGTAATCGTACAAATATCTTTCATTATGCGTGCAAATAGACAATTAATAGCGTACTACACACACCAACTACGAGCTAATTCTAGCAAGTAGTTCCAAAGATATGACCTTAAGAACTATTAAGCAAAACTCATATATCACCCCGTAGTTTAATAAAAAAAAAAGGATCACATTTTTTAAAAGCAATTCCTAATTCACCAAAGTAAACTCCACCTATCGCAATATGTCCCTTTCCTCGTGAATCACCCTGTACGTAATCGCTATTATTAAACACCCAGGAACAAAAATAACTTTATACTTCAATGAGAAAATCTATATATAAGTTTTTGCACACTTTTGAAAATTATGCTTATTTTCAGTAATCCCATTTTTCATTCACGTCAACTGATTAAAAACGTAATTATTTCCTTTGTGAACTAGTAAACATTAACCAAATTTCATGTTACGCACGTCTGATTTCCAAATCAGATTCAAATTACCTTTCTAAAATATTCCGATACACACTCATACATAATAAAAAGAAATCCAAATGGCATACAATTTTGCGTGTAGTTACCCTACGTAAAAATCGATGATTTATTAGCAACTTAATGAGAGATGAATATTTGCCGCAGAGAATTTTTTCCCTTTCACCATTTTTACCTTTGTTTACCAGCTTACCACGCGAATAAAAAAGACCTAAACCTTCTCAATGTTTTCGTTTGTTTTGTCCTGCTTCTCACTAAAATTCGCGCAGGCTCGGCGAGAGCCGTATTTTACCTGTCTGGTATCATGTGCTTTGAAAGCTTGAAACCCTCTCGCGGAATCGCAGTGCGCTGAAGTTGTTCAACGGACGGCTATCCGAGGCCCTTGAAAGCTCGCTCTCTGAAGCTTACGATCGTATGATAAATTTCACTCTCTTAAATAATTGAACACAATTTTATATTCTCGTGATAAAAGTTGCATAGACTAATTAATTCATGAGTTTTTAAATTAATAACTGAACACATAGTTTATGTTAAATAAAATTAAGAAAAAGTGTATTGAACTGTTTTGAGTGTTCCTTGGAGATACTAAATTTACTATGTATGTACCATTAGATTTTTTATAATTTAACACGTCCTTTCATTCAATATTAATTAATTATATATAATATGTCCGCAAATAAAAGTTAAGTATTGAGGCATCAAAATAATATTTTCAAGATATAAGTATCCTAATAAGAATCTATGTGTTATAAAATATAATAGTCAAACGTAAGTACCAGCATATAGAAAAAACTACGTGCCCCCATATAAATATATGACACCTTTGTTGTAATAAGGCAGTACATCTAAAACAATTTCATATTTTGCCATCAAATATTTTTTCATTTGCAGTAAAAGTTTTACTGCCTGCCGTTACCAAACTATCAGGACCGGAAACAGACCCAGTGACAGGAACAAATGAATTACAGCGTAAAGAATAAGGGACAAATAAAGCCCTCCGCGTACCGTCACTTTTATTGTCAGTCTATTTGGAAAATATCAGTCCAACTGTTTATATATTTATTCCTGTCTGCCACAACAAAAAATAATTCTTTGTTAGGTTTTATGCTTTAGAACAAACATATTCTTTTTGCGTTTGAAAGCTCTTAAATTAAAATTTAAAATTTATAGTTTAGACAAGAAAGATCAAATAATTCGTTCCCTGATCTAAATCTTATCACACGACGAAAATAAAATAAGTTCTATATTCACCGTAAACCAACATTCAGAGATATCAAAATTTCAAATCACCTACTTAACTTAAATACCCTAGTACCATAGAAATTCACAATACAGAGAACCCATCTAGAAGGTCGCAATTTTGAAAATCTTGACATACTAAACGTATGAAGCCTTCAATTGAATGTACGATACTCTGTGGAAGATTTTAAATCAGACAATTCTATTAATTACTAGTTATTGTACCAAACTACACTATTTGATGTATTTAAATGATTTCCTTGGTTTGCCATGATTTACTTACCTAGAATGTTACCTATCAATAATATTATCTACATTACTTTTACTAATATTTTTCATTCAGTTTAAATTCACAATTTTGCTGTAAATTTCCCATAACATTCAAGATAATAGCCATAAAAGTACTATAAATAATATGTAATTACTTTTGTATGTTCATTTGATATTTAAATTGTTCTAAAACGGCACATTGAGTACCGAAACTGCTGTAACGTGAATGTGAAAAATAAAGTGTTAGTGTTTTGTTACACATAAAATGGCTTTTTTTTTAATCCATTTTTAGGTTCGCAACTTAAATTGATGTTATTATATCTTAGGCTTCTAACTTTATAAATTACGTGTCAACAATAAAAGCTTGTTTGTTAAAAATAATGATTTTCAACACTATTTCACTTTAAATGTGAAGTATTCCATTTCTAAACCATGATTAGAAATAAGTTTATTTTTAGTTAATTCTTTATAGGTTTTTCCATACTTTTGAAATTGATAACATTTATCAATAAACTGTGTATTAAAATAATCGGGTTACTCTAACTTCGGTTTTCAAGTAGGCGCTTTTCATATATATTTTTCAATAATTGGAAAAAGCTCTAAAAAACAAATTGAACTAGTTCTTATCATCGTATTGCCTGAATGACGAAAAACTAATTCGGGACAATAGTAGTTATATTGTGATAAAGTTTTAAAAAATCCATAGCGTAAATTGTTTGATTTTTCGTGTTAAAAAATATTTATGAAAAAAAAGTGCAAATTTTGGGAATAAACACTTGAATCAAAAATAAAATAACTCGAAAGTGCATCTCTCTACCGTATATTAATAGGAACATTATTTTTGAGACTATTGGATCAAAGAACATTTTTTATTTAAAAAGTTGAATATAAAAAAAATTAGGTAAAAATTCCTTAAATACCAGGGTCAATTTTAGGATGCCCATTTAAAAGGATTCTACTACCTTTTATTCCTGTGTAAAATGACAATTTGATATTTCAAGTTTTTTAAAAGTAAGCAACAAAAACGGGTGATACTCTGAGCTCCCTTTGGGAGCTTGTATTACCATTATTATATGATATTGAACTGTGGTTCTATTAACAAACTATGTTACATTTTTTATCTACCATTTTTCGCTTTAATATTGCCACTAGATTATAAATTACCCTTAATATAGTATTTGTTTATTTTAGTTGATATTATTTTATACTATCGTGTATTATGATACTTTTCTGTATTATTCCCTCCTTGTACATCGAATATAAGGAATCACTTTTCATCCAAGTCTCTCGCAACTAAAAAATTATGTGTGTGGAAATAATTGTTTATGGAACTTTAATAATATATTATTTGAAATCGTCTACCCCAAAAACCCGTAAAATGATATCCCACTTTGGTAGTGGGGTGGGGCTGGTGCTAGGGGTTGGATGAAGTTAAAAAATATTTTGAGGTTTTTGGTTTTTGTGCACACACTAAATCACATTTTTTTTTCACCCCCTTTATTATCTATTTATCCCCATTTACTTCAATTAACCCCCCCCATCTCTTCAACGGCATAAGATGAAGATATAATCTAGTTCCAGATCACGTTAAAGTACATACGTATACCAAATTTCAAGTCAATATCTTAAACGGTTCTAGAGTAATCGTGCGCACAAGAAAAGTTACAGACAGACAGAAAATCTTTTTCGCGTCAACTTAAAATCTCGACGTTTCATGACATTCTAAGCCTATTTGAACCATAAAAATGTTCAACATTTTTTTTGTCGTTGCTATACTTCCACTGGATGTGGAAGTAATAAGTGAAAAGTATCATTTTGATATTAGCTTGTAAACAGCCTATATGAGATTGGGAAATTACAATTTTATGAATTGTTATTATATTTTTAAGCGCTTGTAATATATCTAAGAATTGTAAAATAAAGAATGATTTTTGTGTTGTAAAATGAATTAAACTCTGTCTGCATGAAACAAAAGTTTTTCAATTCAGATTTTTAAATATAGATAATAAGGAGAACATCGTTGAATTTTTAAGGTACATCATTTTATTTCCAGTAGTTTTTCACTATATTACAAATATATAGTGAGAAATGCATTTGGTTACTAGTTTCTACAGAAATATATCATTTATTTGGTTCATAAAAACTAATTGCATAAACTAAGACAAGATTGTGCATGACTCATAGGTTGAAAAGAAACATCTAGTATTAAAAAACGCTTTCAAATTCAATGCAGCACAAAATTGTTAAAAGATTATTCAGATTCATAATTTCATAGGCTGCACAAATATAGATTATATCATCGTGTTTATTTCAATTTACCTTAAATTTGCGTCACATTTAGAAACGGCAAGATTAGATTCTTTTCACACAAATGAGTCTATTGAAATTTGTAGATATGTTTCACCAAAATCGAGCTTTTACCACTGGAGTTTGCTTATAGTCCGTTTTAATCATCAACCAATGATGCTAATTTGATTAACGATTGTGGTTATAGCACTTCCGTAGGCATTATTTAGATCAGAGCGTAAAATATAGAATACAGTTCCCTAATTGTAAATCATTCCTTTAGTAGGTTACAATTTTTATTGTGTGAAATTTTACATAAATAATGTTGTCTGCAGGGCCGGATATAGAGGGGGGTATGGGGGGGTCACATTGAAGCCGGTTCGGCAAATCGGTCACCATTCGGCACTTTCGGCATTTGGCAATTATGTACATAAAATCATAAAAAAAACTCAGAACAATAAAAATTTAATACCATAAATAATTATTACTTTCCTAGCAACGCCCGTCTTTTATTTTACTTAAATCATCCTGGCTGGCAACAGCATGGCCAAATCTGCTTGTTCTAGCCTTTAGCCCTGAGTGCTGTATGTATATGAGTATATGCATATCATGCATATCTACAGTGCCCTGTCATAATTGCTGGAAAAGTAAACAGGACATTTCGATTCATCAAAAGTCTTCAATCAATCTTCATTTTTTTTGTATTCCAAAAATTAAATGACCATCTAGTCGTGTTAATATAGAAAAATTAAAAACTGAGATGTTTTCTGGCAAAGGACCAATCAAAATATTTTTTTTTGCAAATTGTTTATTGAGGCCTAAGGGAGTAAAAAGAAAAAACAGGCTGCTGGGAATTTTCTATTCTGCCCAAAAAAGGCAAAAGGCAGTAAGTGACAAAACATAAATCGAACTTTAATGAAATTTAACGCTCTTCCGTAATAATAGCGCAATGAAGTGAAACTGGCGACTAAAATAAATACAAAAATCATCATTTTTTTGTTCAATATTTATGGAATGCGTCACTCTTTAATTTAAGAAAAAAATCACATACTGTCTTCTGCCTCAGATTTTCTGTAATAGTTTGAGAAAGTCAGTAGTAAGTGATGCAATTTCAAATGTTGTTCTCGGATGATGCAGTAGCTACTTTACTGGTTCCTCAGTTTCGTAAAGCTTAATTATAACGTAATGCTCTGAACATTTTGGAGTGGAACGAAAAATCTTTCATCTGCGAAAGATCATGCACATACTGTCGTTTGGTAACATTTTGAAATGCGAATTTCATACTAAGGTGAATCGCCGTAATTGCTATTCAAACACACATACTGCCTTATGCCTCTCAATTTTTTAAAATAATGTCATATACTGCTGTTTGCCATTTTATTCGGTTATACGTAAGAACTTTTAAAAGAGAATTAACTCGGAAGCTGTATCACTTACTTGCTTTTTCATAACCAATTAAAATGTAATTTTTCAACTTTTGTCACTTACTGCCTTTTGCCTTTTTTGGGCAGTATTAATAAACTAGCAGTTTTGTGCACTAAACAAATTAAGTAAATTTGTTAATTTGCTATCTAGGAAAGTATTTGAGAAAACCGACTGAAAATGTATACTCGGGGGTTTTCGAGGCCGCTGATTATACGATTTTGAAGTGAAAATTGGAAAATTCAAGATTGGCGGCTATACAGTATAAAAATGCGATATATGTTTTTAATATATTATTTAATATTTTTTTAAGGCAATTATTATTGTTTTAATTTAATATGTAATTCTTAAAATTGAAAATAATGGTAAATATTTAGTATACAATTTAAACTTTGTATACGTGCATTTTTCGTGGAAATTACAGAAGTAAAAAGTGTTTTAATATTGTATGGAAAGAATTGTTAGAAAATTAAGTACAATTTTTTTAAATTATTTATTTCTACACAATTATAAAAACTGTCTACTTAAAAAATAAATAAAAATATAAATTTAATTAAACACTATTCTTTAAAATACTTTTTTTTAATTTACTTTGAGTTGTTAATGAATGAAAATATTGCTCCTCTTATTCTTAATTTTCATTTCTTTCTTCTTCTTGAACATCGTCGATTTCATTATCGTAAAATAATGTATTCAACATATTATTTATATAAATCTTATCCCTTCCTATTGAAAAGTTTAGTACTAGCATTAAGGGGGTATTAATAGACTAGTAGATGGTGACAGAAAATCAGAACTGATAGCCTACCGTCTGCAAGTAATTTAGTCAGTATTATGTATACAATAAAGCTCAATTTTTGGTACTTTCAAGGTTTGCCCGCATACACGGGATGTAGGAAACGATTTCCGGTTTGCATAAAAAAACAATGTTTTCAACTGATACACTACCGTCTGCAAAGTTCATAATTCGAAATTAAAGGAATAAAAATATGTCGGAAGCGCTTTTGCAGACAGTTCTGTCATGCACCAAACCTTATACAGGGTACTCCAAAATGTACCAAATTTTAGTAAAAAAAAAAAAAAATGATAATTTACCGTCTGCAAACAATACAAAATGATGATTCTGGTTCATGAAGACGAGTAGGGGAAAGGTGCGGACGTTTACGATATACACATCACCATATCGTGCGCATGTCAACTCGTTATTTTTTTTGAAATTTGAACAATTGTTTACCGTTTAATTATAGTTTTATTAGAAAATTTAGGTTGCAAAACTATTGTAAACAATGTTTGCAGACGAATCCAATATGCACGGTTGTCCATTGAGTTCTATAAACTTGTAAGAAAATGGGGGTAACTTTTACCGATTATTAACTAACTGTCTGCAACTTGGTACAAAGAAAGATTACGCAATTATTTAATTTGCAGACAATGCGCACATGCACGAAAACCACAATGGAGTGTCAAAATTTTGCGAAATCCGTTTGATATCCTCCTACCGCGATATGTACTAAAAACAACTATCTATACCGTCTGCAACTTGGTACAAAGAAAGATTACTGGGTTAAATACGCACTTATTCAATTTGCAGACAATGCCCACATGCACGAGAGCCACAATAGAGTCAAAACTCGAATTCCGTTTGATATCTCTTTGTGTGCGATATGCACCAAAAACAACTCTTTACCATCTTGCCATGAAATCTTAAATGATTTCCAAACCTCTAACTAATCTTTCAATTTATCGAAACTAGTCGAGAGTTGCACATTGCATGAAATCTTCAATGATTTCCAAACCTCTAACTAATCTTTCAACTTATCGAAACTAGTCGAGAGTTGCACATTGCACCTGCAGAGGGCTCCACGTTGTGCCTGCTAGAGCCTTCTGTTAGTGGCCTAATATTGTTAGTGGCCTATGGTTTCAGATAAGAAATACATGGCTCTCATGCATGTGCGCATTGTCTGCAAATTAAACAATTGCGTATTTAAACCAGTAATTCTCCTTTGTGACAAGTTGCAGACGGTTGATAGTTGTTTTTTGGTAGACACCGCGAACGGAATGATATCAAACGCATTTAGCCAAATTTTGACACTTTATTGTGACTCTTGTGCATGTGTGCATTATCTGCAAACTAAATAATTACATTTTGAATCAATAATCTTTCTTTTTACCAAATTGCAGACAGTAAATAATTGGTAAAAGTTTTTTTACACAAATACGTTCGGCGGCAAGTGCTTTGTACACATTTAATCTATCTGCAAATAATTCTTTATCGAAGATCTATTTTTAAATCATGTTTTCTTTTTAGCTGCAGACGGTAAACAATTGTTCAAAGTTGTAAAAAAAAATAACAAGTTCACATGCGCACAATATGGTGGCCTGCATATCGTAAACGTCTGCACCTTTCCCTTACTCGTCTTCATGAACCAGAATCATCATTTTGTACTGTTTGCAGACGGTAAATTATCTTTTTTTTTTTACTAAAATTTGATAAATTTTGGAGTACCCTGTATAAGGTTTGGCGCATGACAGAACTGTCTGCAAAAGCACTTCCGACATATTTTTATTCCTTTAATTTCGAATTATGAACTTTGCAGACGGTAGTGTATCAGTTGAAAGCATTGTTTTTTTATGCCAACCGGAAATCGTTTCCTACATCCCGTGCATGCAGGCAAACCTTGAAAGTACCAAAAATTGAGCTTTATTGTATACATAATACTGACTAAATTACTTGCAGACGGTAGGCTATCAGTTCTGATTTTCTGTCACCATCTACTAGTCTATAAGGAGGGTGTCTTTACCGTATGTAAATCCCGGGATAAAGAAAGCGCGCTACTGTATTTAAAATTTTTATGCCCTTTGAACTAATTAACAGTAAAATTAATTCAGCAACGGGTCATTAAATTACATCTATTTAAAATAATTTTACTAAAAAAATTTTGAGTGATTTGCCTCAATATTTTAAAAAATGGTTACTTTATTTAAATAAACCAAGGTCTCCTTCACCCCAATTGGGGTGAATGAGAGTTACTCATAAATCATACACTTAGGTGCAAAATAGCATTCTAAACACTCTTTTATTCTTGTAATTTTTCTCAAAAATGTAAAATTAATATAAGCCGGAAAATCTCATTTTTATACTTCATAGCCGCCATTTTGGGTATACCTTTTCAGTCGATTTTTTCAAATAGTTTCCGAGATAGCAAATTAATAAATTTAAATAATTTATTTAGTGCTTAAAATTGTTTGTTTACTAATAACAAAATGAAAAAAGTCCCAGCGGCCTGTTTTTTCTTTTTACCAATGTTCCTTAGACTTCAACAAACAATTTGCAAAAAAAATTAGGCCGATTAATCCTTTGCCAGAAAACTTCTCAGAAAATATTTACCTTTTCTTTGTTTCTTTTTGGGATGCTCTGCCACATGTAGTTTCTTCTAAACAATATCTGAAATCTACAAAATAATACAATTAACCAGTATTTTACTGGAAAAAAACCTCTACGCCTGTGACTTTTACGTCAAAGGATCAGTTAGAGGATGGTTTTTGACAAATAATGAATAAGAGCAAAAATGACGTATTTTGCTGACGTTTCGGAATACGAATCTATTTCCTTTCTCAAAGCATATTATAATGTTTGTGTGCTGTATATAAAAAAAATACGTAATTTTTATATTTTTGCTCTTATTCATTATTTGTCAAAAACCACCCTCTAACCGATCCTTTGACGTAAAAGTCCAGTAAAATACTGGTTAATTGTATTATTTTGTAGATTTTAGAAATTGTTGTGGAAGAAAATACATGTGGCAGAGCATCCCAATAAAAAACAGAGAAGAATTAAGAAAATACCACAACCAACATTTATACAATATATTTATCTTGACGCGACCAATCATATATAAAGAAAATAAAGGAGCAAAGGAGAAACATTATTGCAATTTCGCACCCCCCCCCCCCCATGAAAACTGCTTAAAACCGGCCCTGGTTGTCTGTATTATAGTCAACGATTGAGAAAAATTAAAGATACAATAACTAATTTCATATGTTTTAATTTTTTATTGTACAGAAATTGGGATCGTAACATGTTGAACTCAAATATCACATAAAAAATGTCTTTGTATATGTATGTATACATATGTGTGTTTCTTGTAAACACGATTCTGATGTTCACAGCATCATCGTAACTTAATTGTTTTGTAGTTTCTAAACAGGATGAAATATAGAGAATAATTATCATCACACAATATTCTTCGCGTTCCTTATGGATTCCTACAACCCTCGTCAATCCAGAACAGATCGCTCGCAGAACAAAAATTGATTTCTCCGCCCATGGTATAAATTTAATAAATATTACCATAAAAAAATATGCAGAAGTTAATTTAAATCGATATTCATAAAGTGGCTGCTTTCCTCCCTATCTGTCGCTTCATATCTGTCGTGAACGCTTCTTGTGAACACAGACCACCGACATTATTTTGAAAGTAAGGGAAAGTAAAAGGTATATGATAATGGCTTGAAACGTTTGGGTTAAGATTTCCAAGGGTATTTTAATAATGGACGAATGTGATATATGAACGAAATCGATAAATATAATTTATTGATCACAAATGTCTGAAAATTAAAATACTAAAACATTTTTTTCTACAAACACCATTAAAAACTAAATTTTTAACACGGCATACTTGAATTAAAAATGTAATATTATAAAAATGATCACACGATTTACTTTTAACACTAGTGCAAAAAGTAAAATGACAAGTCGTTTGTCATAATGATATTTATTAACAAAAAATTACAAGTTATTTAGAAATATGTATATTAATTGTACAATTGGAACAATTAGTAATATTTATTTTCTTCACAAGAAGAAATTGTTGAAGTTGAACTTGAAGCAGTGGAGGAAATACTATTAATATGCTCTATTTCTGAATTGTTAGAAGAAGGGCAATTATCTGGAAGAATGTGACAAGCAATCCTCTTTTTGTTTTCTAACGAATCTTCCAAGTATCCTTCTGCAACACTCGAACTTTTCCATCCTTCATGTCTTTTTATTGTACATAAATTTATACCAGAGTCTGCTAACAAGCTAGCGGATGTCCGACGGAAACAATCCGGTGTAAAGTTCGCTATTTGGTAATTTAAAAAATCTTGCAATATCTGTAGGCATCTTTCCAAAAATATTTATTCCAACAGGTTGAATCGTACATTTGTTACCACTGTATTTAATAAAAAGACGTTGGTGGTTGACATGAGCTGGACGTAATGCTAAGTACTTATGATATAAGTCAATATAAGTCTCAGTAATAACAGTAAAGGTTCTTGAAACTCTAGTCTTGCTATCTGGAATGTTTACAACTAGTGTATTTCCCAAATCCTCAATATTGTTTAAACTCATTTGACAAAGTTCTTCACGGCGACACGCGCCTAGTACACCCATTACAGTAACTACTTTAAACATCAAATACTTGTCATCTGGCGCCTCTGCAATAAACTTATCAATATTTTGGCGTGTAAAAATTTTTGATTTTTTTGGACGATATCCTTCTCTTTTGCGCTTCAAAAATGCGATGAGTTTATAAAACTTACTCATATCTTGATTGTTCTTAACATTTAACATAGCCTTTATCATTGAAAAATGTGCCCAAAGCGTCGAAGACTTCCAAATTTTAGAGTTTTGCTCGAAATAGGCCAACATTACATTTTCACTGTACTTGCCTGCAACATTGTTCCGATCGCACCATTCCACAAAGCGTTTGTACGCTAATTCATATTGTTTTTTGGATTTTGTGGGCAACAAATTCAAAAGTTGCCCTTGTAGCTGCTTCTTCAATTTCTTGAGGAATCGATTCGCTTCCTTCTGGACTATAATTAATTGGAACTGATCATATAGCAATAGTTTTTCTCACTTGACAAGCATGTGTCAAACAACGGGCAAACTTAATTTTTTTATTTCATAAATCCTACAAACTACTAGAATTATGAGGTAACCATTAAAAGGATTTGAAATCTTTTTAAATAAACTTTATTGTTCTTCTAATGGTGATTGTAGAAAAAACATTGTATGATACACGTGTTAAAAATGACTTTATTTTATTCGTGGAGTTTTAACACTTGTATCATAAATAACTATTATTGGTAAGGTTATTTTTCTGATATATTTGTTAATTATGTTATAAGTATCAGAAGAATCACGTTACGATTCATTATGACTATGACTATGATTATAATAGAATCACGATGGCAAAGGAGGAAGCCTAATTTATTTTTGAACAAAAGAAACTGGAAAACATTTCTTTATTATTTACTTTCAATATCGAATCGATTCTACCCCAAACGAAACATTCTCGCACTCACCTTCCCTTTTTATACCCCCTAAACTATTAAATAATCAGCATTCAGTTGATTTCTTTGCAGATCATTGAAACATTTTAACATGACTTGAATAAGGATGTATATAAGGATGTATATTTTTGTTTTTTTTTTAAATTAGGCCGAAAACCAGTCTTATGGACCATCCTCCTTTCACGAAGAAAAAAGAAATAGTTAACTCCTCCTCCAGAAATTAATTCTGCTTTTAGATCAGTAGATCTTTTGAAAAGCAAATAGTATGAATATGAGAGCACTTTGAAAGTTTATGTAGAAGAGTAGCATTTCACGGTAACCTCAGTAGTTGAGTTATTAGTCATCCAATATCAACGAAATCTGGACAGTTATCAAAAACCTTTACTATATCTTTTTTGAGCAAAATCAACTTTATTTAGTCATTGACTTGCATTTTTATTAAAAAACAAGTGTCGATTTTTCGAGAAATCACATAGGTAGTTTTTATTGAAAAACTATTAAATATACAGGGTGGTCATCGTAAAAAAATTATCAAAAAATCGGACGAAGGATGATAATATGTAGTTAACACAACTGTCAAGAGATAAAAAATTGAAAAATATACATAGTGGCCACTCTAAAAAATAATTATTTAACGAATGTGGAAATAACATGTAGACTGCAGTTGGCACAATTATCGAGGACGAAACCTGACATACTTTTAGTGAAACAAGGAGGGTGGTCCCTTTAAAACATAAGAAACAGCCGAGGAAAATGATACACGATATGTAGTTGTCACTATTTCCAGAAAAAAAATCCGATATAATATTGATTAAAAAATATACAGGGTGGTAATCCAACAGAAAAAATAATCATAAATATAGAATGCCAAATAGAGAGGGAAGTTATATGTATATGTACCTTTTCTACGACCTTCGACAACGACAAATAACCCACAGTAACCATGACTCGAAACTGTCTTTTTTCACATGATGTGTGCAAAAATTTAAAAAACACAGTACTGTCATGTTTTTCACACAATCCTATCAAAAGCAGAACTGACAACTTCCACTTGTATTTTTTGAAGTAGACTGGCCTATTCAGGTTCATAGCGACCGATTTGTTTAAAAACTAAACATTAGTTTTGAAGTCTTCAAACCACATCACTTTTAAAGAAGTTTATTAAAAATGGTTGATCTTTTTACTTATGAATTTTTTCATAGGAAAAATATTGTTTGAAAACATATTTTCACACTCATTCGACCAAACTGTCTCCCTCGTGTGAAAATATACGTTTTCGAAAGTTGTTGTTTAAAATACTATTACAAAGGATTTAACATATGAAAAATACACTAAAGCATATCTACATACTTTAGCCTTTTATATATTGCTCCTCGTCTGAGGTACTCCAAGAACTAAAATCAGATCCTTAACTTCTTGCATAGGGGAAAAACCTCTAACGTCAAAACCGTTTTTCTCTGAAAATGTGAATAATATTTGAATAAATCAAAAATGAAGCGTTAGATATTTATTAGTTCTATATTACATATTTTTTTCGTAATTTTTACTCAATTTTTAGGGGTGAAGATAAGAAATTTATTGCGGGTGGCTTTTTATAGCAACCCCTAGAGATACGCCAACCAAAAAATATATGTGTAATTATCTATTAATCTGCTATTATATATAAAAATTACAGCAATTTGATCTTGGTGGAACATAGTTAAAAAAAAATCTATGTAACCTACAGACAATGTGTATTTTGGTCAATCAAGTAAAGTAAAAAGAATCTACGACTTATCTAAACAAAGTTATACAAAATTATTTATCTATATGAAATCGTTTGTGATGCTACAAGAAACTTTAATCATCGTCACTATTTTTTTAACTGGTGGTAGTTAATTAGTTGCACCAAATATGTGAGTTAGTACTTCGGTGGTATTTTCAACGGCCATGTGCCAAACAGTAAATGATTACAGCTACGTATGAACAGTAGCCTACTGTTCTGTTGCCATTAGCATAGTCACAGGTATGTTTTTGTATGCCCTTGTAGCCGTTAATGTTCAGTTTATATTCAACTGAACACTGATAGATCTCACCCTTAAATCATGATTTAAATCTGCTGATTTTTTAAATTAGAATCACAATTTATATTAAACTCGAATATTTTTTAACACATTTTGAAAAAATAAAAAACCACTCTCTAAGGAATCACTACTTCAACATCCAGATTTTATGTCCAACTACCCCCTTATCCTCCTTATCCATCCCGTTATTAAAGGGGGTGTTAGTAGAAGTGACTGATGCCAAAAAAATTTTGAGGCCTTTGATTCTTATACACATACTAAATAACAATTTTATTTTTTACCAACTGTAATAATGAGGTGGTTGATGAAAAATGGCAAAAATAATTTATGCATACAGTAAATTCCAATTTCATGGACTCTTAATTGCTTGCTTTATTTATTTATCCTCCACGGTGTGCTACAACCAAATTTAAATCAAAGTTGTTGCCGCTCGGATTTTTTTTAACACATTCTTAGATGTTACTTTGATTTAAATTTGGTTGTAGCACACCGTGCCTCATTTGCCTCCCAACTCTTTAGCAGAAAGAGTTCAGAATATAATCTAGTCCCAAATCTCGTCATAATACATAGGTCTACCGAATTCCAATTTAATATCGTAAACCGTTTCAAAGTAATTTGCACACAAAAAAAGACATGTTACAGAAACATAGACCAACAGACAGACATATTTTTTTCCCAAACTAAGGATCTCGACGTTTCATGACATTCTAATATATTTAAGCAACATATTTAAACAAAAATTTTTTTACTCTCTCACTCCACTACGTGGATGTGGAGCAAGAAAAAAATGAACAAAATATGTAAGAAAACCAGTCTTATATATAAAAGGCTAAAGTACGTAAATAGGCTTTAGTGCATTTATCATATGCTAAACCGGCCAGACCCTTTATTTTGAAAGTGTTAAGTTTTCTTTTCCAAATATTTTTCTAATTTATCAATAAATTGTTATGAAAACAAAAAACCGCTGCGCAAGGAATCACTACCTCCACATCCAGATTTTCTATCCAAAGCTCTCACAACGAAAAAATTTTGTATGTTGAAATAATTGTTTATGGAACTTTGATAATATAATATATGAAATCGTCTACCCCAAGAACCCATAAAACGATATCCCACATCGGTAGTAAAAAAATATTTTGAGGTTTTTGGTTCTTGTACACACACTAAATCACATTTTTTCCATCCCCTTTAATAATGGTGGGAGTGGTAATGGGGGGTGGTTAATGCCAAATTTTCTTTTCAGAATTTAACTTCTCTTGTATATATACTAAATACCAATTTTATGGACTCGTTTCTGCTTGATTTACCTATTTACCCCCCATTTATTCCCAACCCTTCGACGGAATAAGATGAAAATATAATTTAGTTCCAAATCCCGTTAAAGTACATACGAGTGCCAAATTTCAAGTCAATATCTTAAACGGTTCCAGAGTAATCGTACGCACAAAAAAAGTTACAGGCAGACAGACTGACAGACAGACAGCCAGAATTTCTTTTGCTCAAACCTAAAATCTCGACGTTTCATGACATTCTAAGCCTATTTGAAAAATAAAAGTTTTTAAAAATTTTTTGTCGTTACTATACTTTCACTAGGGATGTGGAAGTAAAACCGATATCTAGGCATACATAAGCTATCGAGATTACTATTTAAAAACTGTAATTCACAATTCGTCTACATTGTCTTTAAAACTGCATAAAGATACTAAAAACAACTCTAATCGAGAATAATATGGAGAGACATACATGTGCAACTTGGAGACAAAAATATCACAGAACAAAGAAATTATATTTTTATTTCCAAATAAACTAACTGCTTTTGATATATATCTTTTTTATTATTTGTTGCGAGACGTAAATGTATACATTTACAAGTACTTTAATTATTTATTTATGTGCATATTTTATTCTAGAATGTGACGTAGAATTTTATGTGTTCCATTTTCCTAAGCATTTATTGTGTGTAAGTTCAACCTATCTTTTACGTTATCATTCAAGTCAGCCTTAAAATAAACGCAGCAGTATTTCTTTTCAAGTAAGCAGTAATGAAGTTAGCAATAAAAATATAGTGTGTCGCAATTTTCCTAGATAAATAAATAATTATAGACAATATCAATTAGATAATGTATGAACATTCAGGAGAAGACGAAACATGTTACTAAAAAATTTGTTGTACAGTCGTGGTCAAAAGAAGGTTTCCAACCTAAGCAGCATTTTTGTTAGAATTTTACTTGGGTATTTTTAGCTCCATCCAGAGAACTGGCGCTAGTAAGTGCCTTTGACATTAATACTGCAATATAGATGTTTAAATAGTCTAAGAGCCTTCTCCTTGCGTCATTTTGAAATGGAAATAACTATTATTTCATGAAATTGTGAAAGATGATATACACGAAAGATGCCGTCTGGCTGCCAGGCGGTAGAACAACACCGCAGGGATGTGTCACAAAAATGCATAAAAAAGTTAATTTACGTCATTTTGAAATGGCTGATTTTTTTGTGGGGATTGTTTATATAATAACTAATAACGAAAAAATATTACCGGGCGATATTCTGAGAGCTTAAGTGGTGACAGACATTCCTGAAATTGCATGCAAAGAAACTGTTAACTTACACCATTTAGGAATGGCTGATTTTTGGTATAGTGATTTTAATTGAGTTTACATAATAGGCAATAGCAGAAAATATTACCAGATTATTGATTTGGAACTTGAGAGGTGCCATACGTGCCTGAGGCTGCATTTTTACAACGCACATATTTAAATTTTAGGTTAGAACCCCTTCAACTCTAAAAACTTTCTCTATTATGCAATTTCCAGATGAAAATCACGGAACTAGCCCCTTACCAGACGTGAGCAAGGTCTCTACCAGCGCACTCATCGAGAGATCGACGCTAGCCCTTATTATTTGTCATCTATAACCCAGTGAAATTAGACTTTTCTGATGTAACAAAATATATCCTTCATTTTTTTTCTAAATCGATTTATTTTGGTGTTTTAAAAAAAATATTAAAAATCGACAACGAAATCAGTACGGCATGAAAAATTCACAAAAAACGGTTTTTTGCGAATATCGCGCTTTCTATGGCTCGGAGGCCAATTGAATAAAAATGAAAGATAATGAAATTCCGCATAAAAATGATTTCTTCCATTTTTATGTACAACGAACGGTTTAAGCATTGTACGTAAAAAATGAATAAAATATTTTTCGTTAAAAATTTGTGTAAGCAAATTTTTATTGTACAGTACAGTAATTTTGATTGGATTTTTTCTCTTGTATATATTATATTAACTAAGGTTATTATGAAAATGAAAGATAATCAAATTTTGAACAAAAAATATTTTATTCATTTTTTATGTACAACGTCTAAACCGTTCGTTGTACATAAAAAATGGAAGAGATCATTTTGCGGAATTTCATTATCTTTCATTTTCATAATAACCTCAATTGACCTCCGAGCCATAAAAAGCGCGATATTACTTTAATAATAATAAAATATAGAATAGAATACCTATTTATTTATATAGGTTGACAAAAGAAAATACAATGATTAATTTTATTATCTATGAGTATAAATAAATAAATGAGTGATTGCTTAGACTCGTTAGAGTCTGTGATAATGAATATGAATACTTCTTCCGTGACTGTGAGGCACTGACAGTATACATTTGACCGTTTATAATGAATAGATTCACAACTAGAAGATCATAGTCTACTTTAGAAATAAAATAGCGTTAATTTACAAGACGCCAAATAGCCCAGCCGTTGAAGGTATTTACCTCCAAAAACTTTCAAAATGAATAATTTCTTTTTTAATGAGTTCATGAAAGTATATAGAATAACATCCTGAAAAGTTTACATTTCGCTCGGATGCAGAACGTAAAAAAAATGAAAAAAATTTTTTTCATGTCAACAAAATTTACCGCTAGCCACGGTATTCCCGGAAAAAATTGTCAAGTAACGTTATTACTCGGAGTGAGATCCTTGCGTGCGCGTGATTGAATACGCATGACTGTGACATGGAAGCACTGAATTACATATCACTAAATCAGAATTTGTTCAATCTATGTACAGTGTGTTTCACTTCTCGTGAAGACACCCCTGTATCTTTTTTATTTGTTGCCGAATTAATTTCAAATTTTTATCAGCCATACAAGTCCATAAGGTGACTTTATTCAACACATAAATGCCGTCTAAATCTAAAACGCCGACCTACTGCGATAAAAAGAAAATGTCAATTTTCGAGAAATCATAGTAGGCTTAGAGATAGACAAAAATTTTGTTAACAAAAGTTGTTCAGAATCACTTGATATGCCCCCCCTGTAAAATTTTGTGAAAATCGGAATATTTTCAAAAAAAAAATGTTTGTTTCACTTCTCGTGAAGACACCCCTGTATCTTTTTTATTTGTTTCCGAATTAATTTCAAATTTTTATCAGCCATACAAGTCCATAAAGTGACTTTATTCAATACATAAATGCCGTTTAAATCTAAAACGCCGGCCTACTGCGATAAAAAGAAAATGTCAATTTTCGAGAAATCATAGTAGGCTTAGAGATAGACAAAAATTTTGTTAACAAAAGTTGTTCGGAATCACTTGATATGCCCCCCTGTAAAATTTTGTGAAAATCGGAATATTTTCAAAAAAAAAATTTTTGTTTCACTTCTCGTGAAGACACCCCTGTATCTTTTTTATTTGTGGCCGGATTAATTTCAAATTTTTGTCAGCCATACAACTCCATAAGGTGACTTTATTCAACACATAAATGCCGTCTAAATCTAAAACGCCTGCCTACTGCGATAAAAAGAAAATGTTAATTTTCGAGAAATCATAGTAGGCTTAGAGATAGACAAAAATTTTGTTAATGAAAGTTGTTCAGGATCACTTCATACGCCCCATGTCGTCTAAATCTAAAATGCCGGCCTTAGAATAATTAAAATTAAAATCTAATTACTTTAATGAGTTTTAACATCTGTCAACAATATGTAGGTTGGTAGGATGCTGTCATATAATGAATTCTTTTTGAATTAAATTGGTGGCCCTGAAAAGGGCCGTTGTTTTTACAGAGAAGACTACTAATAATGAATGATAATATTGTCGGAAAAAAAAATACAGATAAAGCAAAAGCCGCAGTGTTAGAATAGTTCAAAAATAAAAGAAGTTAATGGTTTTTTTTACTTATTTATTATATTGCGCCCCTTTCCACTAACCCACCCTCAAGTGTAATACACTTCTCAATCCGTTTTCTGTTATTTTTTACAACTCTTCGCAGTTCTTGAGCTGTAACTTCTAAACATGCTTGCCTTATCCTCTCACAAAGCTGCTCTATATTTTGAGGTCTGGTCATATAAGCTTTGTTTTTAATGTGACCCCAAAAATAAAATTCCATTGGAGTGAGATCAGGTGATCTGGGTGGCCAATGTATTAAAGGGCTATTTCGTCCTATCCATCTTTGGGGAAAATGTTCATTCATCCATGCTCTCACTACTACGGAATTGTGGATAGATGCTCCGTCGAGTTGAAAATACAATTGTTCCAAAGGAAAATCAACAATTGCATTCCAAAGATCATTATTTAAAAATTCTAGCAAATTTAACGCATTTATATTTTGAAAAAAGAAAAACGGCCCTATTATTGTTTCGTTAAAAATTCCGCGCCACACATTTACTTTCTGGGAATATTGCCTTTTACAATTTATTATCCAATCAGGATTTTCTACTGCCCAGAACCTAGAGTTTTGTGATGACACTACCCCGTTGGTGGAGAAAGTTGCCTCGTCCGTGAAAATTACTTTCTTCAAGAAGTCTCTATTGTTTAAATAATTACCTTGGATCCATAAACAATATTCTAATCTTCTCTCTTCATCACCTTCCTCCAAGGTATGTAAAAATTTTGGTTTAAACAGTTGTAGCTTATGGCGTTTTAAACATCTCCAAATTTTTGATGCCGACAAATTAAGGTCACGAGCCATATTTCGAAGACTGGTAGTGGGATTGGCGTTAAACGCCGCTAATATAACATTATAATCTCCGTGATTTCGATTAAGATGTACTCTCGGTTTAAGAACATTGCCAGTTGTATTGAACAAGTGACATATTCTTGCTACGGTACCATGGTGTATTGGTTGTCTTAGAGGATGTCTTAAATTAAATTCTTCTGCTGCTTCTCTTGAAGACCGTACATTTTCACCGACTATCTTTATTATTTCAATTTTTTCATCAGTAGTTAAAAGTATTCTAACCATTATGAGAAAAGATATGAAATAAGGAAACTTTAGTATGAATAAAATTATTAAAACAAGAAAAACTAACAAACTCCACAGAAAATAACAACAATCACTTCTGTCATGAAAGCAATGACGAAATAAATAAAACAATACATATTGACAGTTAATTTCACGGCACTCTTTACATTCAACGCAATAAAACCGTCCATGTTCCTAAATTTCTGAGCCGATATGGAGGAAGGATATGATGGAGAGTTACTCCTCCAGAAGAGAGATAACAAAAAGAAAAAAAGAAAAGATATTACATTCAACTTGATATGTAAAAATAAAAAGCCCTTTTAGTGTTTTATTGAATGCTGATTTTTGTTCACAACTTTCATTTGTTGGAAAAAGTTCTCTTTATGTGTTCTCTTTTTTTGAAAATATTCCGATTTTCATAAAATTTTACAGAGGGGCATATGAAGTGATCCTGAACAACTTTTATTAACAAAATTTTTGTCTATCTCTAAGCCTACTATGATTTCTCGAAAATTAACATTTTATTTTTATAGCAGTAGGCAGGGGTTTTAGATTTAGACGGCATTTATGTGTTGAATAAAGTCACCTTATGGATTTGTTTGGCTGATAAAAATTTGAAATTAATTCGGCCGCAAATAAAAAAGATACAGGGGTGTCTTCACGAGAAGTGAAACAAAATTTTTTTTTTGAAAATATTTCGATTTTCACAAAATTTTACAGGGGGACATATCAAGTGATTCCGAACTACTTTTGTTAACAAAATTTTTGTCTATCTCTAAGCCTACTATGATTTCTCGAAAATTAACATTTTCTTTTTATCACAGTAGGCCGGCGTTTTAGATTTAGACGGCATTTATGTGTTGAATAAAGTCACCTTATGGACTTGTATGGCTGATAAAAATTTGAAATTAATTCGGCCACAAATAAAAAAGATACAGGGGTGTCTTCACGAGAAGTGAAACACACTGTGTACATATATGAGTGTTGGTTCATTTAAAAGATGAAAATTGTAGCTTTTTTGTTATAAACAAGCAAAGAATGGATGGGAAAAATATACTTATATATACAGGGTGTCCCGAATTGCATAGGCCAAACTTCACTAAGTAATTCAACTTTTCAAAATAAGAAAAAAGTTCCGATAAACACGGGTCGGGAAGTGCTTAGTTTCCGAGATGCAGGGTGTTCAAGTAACTCTCCTGAAAATGTTTTTTTATGAATATTTTCGAAACGTCTAAAGATAAGCAAATGATAATTTACACAGGAATTTAACTTTTTATGCTTTTTAAGACAAAATGACAACTATGCACGAAAATCATTCGGAAGCGGGTGAAACTGGGGGGGGGGGGCTAGGTATAATTTAGCCCCGACTTTATTGTGTGACACTTTTACATTAATTTATGAGCAGAACTTAAAAGTTTGAAGTTTTCTACACAAAAAAGTCTCTTGTGTTTTTTCTCTAAAATTGTCAGTTTTTGAGTAAATCTTATCTGAACTTTATTAATTAGTAACCAATATTACCAGCATTCCTGGTATGCAGGAGCGTGCCATGATTTTAATGTTTGTAACAAATGAAAAATAATTTAGCATGCAATGCCAGAATGACAATAATGACGTTGTTTTTTGTGTTTTCTGTAGTTCATTGTTCTGTAGTTTTATTATTTCCTTTTGGAAAAAGTGTTCTATAGAAAAGTAAAAAATGGTCATGTTTAGTAATGTGGAGTACGCGGATATTCATTTTATTTATGGTTATTGTAATGGAAACGCCAATGCCGTGGTACGCGAATATCGCAGAAGATTTCGTAATAGAAGGAAACCATCTAAAGATGTTTTTATTCGAACCCACCTAGAATTTAGAAATGTTGGACTTAAAAGAGGTCCAAGAAATGAAGAACAGCGAAATGGGCGATTTAAAAACATAATTTTGGCCAAATTTAACAATAATAATAAATTAGGTATCAGAAGAGTGGTCCAACAGCTGCGTGCGCAAGCTGGGCATGTTTCCAAAAACAAAGTTTTTCGGATTCTGAAAAAAGACCACAGAAAAGCTTTTCGAATGCAGCCAGTCCAAAGCCTTCAACCAGGTGATCCCGAAAGGCGTATCAATTTTTGTAATTGGTTTATAAATGCCATGGAACAAGATCCCGATTTCGGAAGTAAAATTATTTGGACTGATGAAGCTACCTTTAACCGTAATGGATCGATTAATTTTAATAATTTAAGAATCTGGGCTCATCGGAATCCCCATATAATTCGCCCTAGGACATTTCAACAGGAGTTTAGCGTTAATGTATGGTGTGGTGTTATAAACGGGACTTTTGTGGGTCCCACATCCTTCTTCCCCGTTTAAATGGACCATTATTTAATGATTTTTTAAATAACCATTTTCTTCAATATCTCGAGGATATTCCTCTTAATTTAAGAAATGAATGCTGGAGACGGAGCTCCTGCACATTTTGCTGTGGGTAAACGATAATTATCCTGAACGGTGGATCGGTCGATTAGGTGCAAGAGCCTGGCCGCCCCGTTCACCGGATTTAACTCCAGTTGATTTTTTTGTGTGGGGCTATTTAAAGGACAAAGTCTACGCAAACCCTATAACCACAAGAGAAGAGTTAATAGAAAAAAATTCTCGAAGAATGTGAAAATTTGCGGGCTAATCCTGATTTCATTCGTAAAGCTACACACTCTGTACGGCGCAGATGTCAGAAATGTGTTGATGCTGGCGGAATGCACATTGAACAACTCTAGTAATTTGTAATTTACATGTTCAGAGACACGTGGTCTATCCACTTGTATTTTTTATTTTTTCCTATCCTGACTTTTTTTTTTTGAAAAAATGGATGAAAACAAATTTTTTTTCACTTTTTTTTATGTTCTGCATCCGAGCGGAATGTAAACTTTTCAAGATATTATTCTATATACTCCTAGGAACTCATTAAAAAATTATTCATTTTGCAAGTTTTTGGAGATTTCGCTATAAAATTTTCTCTGTCGTCTGGGCTAAAATAATCAACCAAAATGAGGGTCTCTAAATGTTCAAAATGTAACGTACATAAAATTAAGTCTCAGAGGAGATTAGAAATAAATCCTATTAAAAATTGCATCTGGCTGCTTTATTTTAAAACAGAAAACTGCTTCTGATGCATGTATGATAAGTAGTAAGCTCATGTTACATGGTAGCTAAATTTGCCTAGGTGGATCTTTCTATCCTTGCAAAATGACTACCCAGGGAAAGAAATTGTTCGCTTAATTACGTGGGAAGCTTCTTAGCGTGCCCGTTTACCCTATTTCGTTACTCGCAGGAATATGTTTCTTACCCAACCATAAATGATCGAGAGCATAAAATCCTAAGGATAGGTTTCAAGCGTATCTCTGAATCTCTATAATAATACAGTTCTCTAAGAAGCACGTACAGCAACTGCTAACTAAGATGTAATAATCTCATAAATTTATCACGGAATTAGCTTCCACATATTTACCTAATTAGTATTATATGTGAACTAAATTGTCAAATTATCTCGTCTTTTGGTAACTACTTGACATTTACCAGGTGAGTCGAGAAAACGTAATACCTATACGAGTTTTTTTACCTTTTAGTTGGTTTCAACGATTCTAGTTACTCAAATAAATTATATGCAATGGTAATACTGTGAACTTCATGATCTAACTTAATATTTTCTTACCAAGACGACAATCGATGATGACATATATATATTTATTTTTTTCCACTGTACATTTTCCCACAATCATCATTCAATCAATCTAATTTTGTGATTAGATTGAATGATCATTGCAAAAAATACCAGATAGGGAAATCTAGAAGAACGGTACTTCAGTATACGGTGGCAGTCTGGTAGTATATGGACAGCCTCAAAACAGAGCAGGTTGTCGGAGCTGAGATTTACGGGATAAGGTCAAAAATCAAAATTTCGATAAGCCTAGGAATACACGCCACAGTATTTCAGTACGTAAATATTTTTAAAAAATAGTTTTTGAAAATATCTCCCAAATTATTCATCGTACACTCAAATGTTATTATCAATTTTATAGAGCACTAAATTCTCTACAATCTAATGCTCTACAAGTTTGTAATTACATATTTGTATGTCCGATCAATAGTTGAGATGTTTTAAGAAAAATATTTTTTATAACTTTTGCAAAACAAAGTTTTAAATAAAAATTTTTATTGTTCAAAAGGGCTTAGAATGGCATGAAACGTCGAGATTTTAAGTTAAGAAAAAAAAAAATCTGTCCGTCGGTCTGTCTGTAACTTTTTTTGTGCACGTTTACTCTGGAACCGTTTAAGATATTGACTTGAAATTTGGTATTTTAACGAGATCTGGAATTAGATTATATTTTGATTCTTATTTTGTTGAAGGGTTGGGGAATAAATTGGGGTAAATGGGTGTAAATAGGTAAATCAAGCAATAAGAGTCCGTAAAATTGATATTTAGTATATATAGAAGAAGTTAAGGTCAATTTTTTGGCATTAGCCACACCCATTATTACCCCCACCATTATTAAAGGGAGTGAAAAAAAAAAACTGTAATTTAGCGTGTGTACAAGAACCTAAGGCTTAAACATTTTTTTTCACTTCATCCACCCCCACTACCACCACTCTACCACCACCCTCACCCCCACAACCGATGTGGCATATCATTTTATAGGTTTTTGGGGTAACGATTTCAAATATTATGTTAGTAAAGTTCCACAAACAATAATTTCCACATAGTGAAGTGCAAATATAGTATCAAAATTGGACTTGGATAGAGAATCTAGGTGTGGAATTTGAAGAGGTTGCACTGTAGTTCGAGTCCTATGAACAAAAGAACATCAGCGTGCCTGCCTTTCAAGATTATTTTAGCAGGTTGTTTCGAGATGTGTCAGAGACGCGTCATCGCGTGTGTGTCTAGCTTCTATGATTTAAAATTAGAATACACCTGTTCAGTGTTTACAGACCTTCTTTATTATTTTCTCGATTCTATAATAAGTGGGTTACCTCGAGTAATATGGATGCGCAGTGGATTTCCTCGAGTATTATGGATGTGCAGTGGCTTTCCTCGAGTACCATTGATACGCAGTAGATTACCTCGAGTAATATGGATGCGCAGTAGGTTATCTCGAGTAGACTGGGCGCGCAGTGGCTTTCCTCGTGTACCATGGATGCGCAGAAGGTTTCTTCGAGTATTATAGATGCGCAGTGGCTTTCCTCGAGTACCATTGATGCGCAGTAGATTTCCTCGAATATTTTGGACGCGCAGCGGCTATTCTCGAGTACTATAGATGCGCAGTAGGTTACCTCAAGTAGTATGGATGCGCAATAGGTTATATAAAGTAGTATGGATGCCACTGCGGCTTTCCTCGAGTACAATGAATGCGCAGTAGGTTTCCCCGAGTATTATGGATGTGCAGTGGCTTTTCACAAGTAGTATGGATGCGCAGTAGGTTTTTTCGAGTAAAATGGATGAGCAGTGGGTTACTTCAAGTAGTATGAATGCGCAGTGGGTTTTATCGAGTAAATTGGATACATATTGGGTTACCTCGGGTAGTATGGATGCGTAGTAGGTTTCCTCCAAGAAAATGTTTGAAGTAGAAGCTTTACATCTATCGTGTAGTCCACGGCTCACAATGATTTCTTATATCTTTGTCATGTCATTTTCTGTATAGTACTTCCACATTCAGTGGAGCAAAAAAATTTTTGGCATCAGCCATCCCTATTACCACTCCCACTTCATTATTAAAGGGGGTGAACAAATATTGTGATTTAGTGTGTGTACAAGAACCAAAGTCATCAAGAATTTTTTTCACTTCATTCACCCTCACCACCACCACTTTCACTACCGATATGGCATATTATTTTATGGGTATACGATTTCAAATATTATATTATTAAAGTTCCATAAACAATTATTTCTACATAATTAGCAAAATGTTTTGAAAAAACTATTTTTTTAAAACTTTTCACGGGCTATAGCTCGTGAACTATTAGTTCTACAAAATAATGTCACTGACAGAAATTGTAAATAAATTAGTGCTCTTTAAAATTTTCTTTTGACGTGTTAATATACGATCAATAGTTTATGAAATAATCCGCAATAATTAGGTTTTGAAAATTTTGACGCGCTCTAACTCATAAACGTTTAGTTCTACGTAAATAAGCCTGTTAATAAAGGTCCTTACCATTTTTGTCGTAGCATAAATGGTTCGCGAGATATTGCCCTTTGACTTTCGCAAAAATAGTGACTAACCCCAACTAGCGCCGACCTTGCCAACAATTTGGTAGGTAATTGGCGCCATTTCCAACGAAGAACTGGGAAATAATTTAAGTGAAAATATACAAGGTGGAGGACTAAAAAATAATTAATAAAAAAAATGTGACGGCGGACAGTAATATTTACCATGCAGTTAACACAACTGTGCTAGTGTAGAGATACTTTTATAATTTAGTTATTTATTAATTTATTGTCAGAATTTACTTAACACGTTGACTGTCATCTCGATCTATATGACCTAGGTTTTTATTGTCTATGAGGCCAACTCGGTCCATAAGACCGAGTACTTATATTTGCCCTGTGGGGGGACTCAGCCTATAAGACCGAGTCATGTTTTTGGGATCTCTGGATCTTCTGGATCTTTTCGGGATCTCGGAATCTCCCAGCTACTCGGTCCAGCACACTTCTATCGTTATAAATAGACCGTGATGGTGTAGTAAAGGACTGAGACTTTTTTTGACGTTTTTTTTGGCTTTTTTTTTCAAAATATTGTGTGTCAATTCATAGTGTATTAGCCGATGATATTCAGGGCCTGGGGGGATATTTTATTTGGTTAAACCGTTGCTACCGATTGGCGCCTTATGAGAAATTTGTCTTAACCCTTATGGCAGTCAACGTGTTAACTTGTCCTATATTACGATTAAGTAACTGTGCTTTGTGTTATTTTCTACTGGTTAATTAAATGTATTCTATACAATATTTCAAAACTTGAGCTTTGGAGAACATGATCAGAAGTAAAAATTAATTACAGTCCAGCAAGTATATTTATTATTTAAATATAACATAAGTAGTCCAAGATAATAAAGGCAATAAACTCATTTTTAGTCTTTACATGATCCAAAAACATAAAGAAACACGTTATGAGTATTGATTACAACCTGGTGTAATGCACATGGAGAGGTGATCTTTAATCTTATACAAAATATGCATTCGTCAATTTTACGTTACCATATGTACGTTGCACTAAGCCAATTTGATTTGTCACTTGCTCTCTGCGAGTTCAACATTTCGTAGTTTGTCTTGCCTGTGGTCCGATAAACATGTTATCTAAAAAAGCATTTCCGCTCTGGGGAGAAAATTTTGATTCGCTGCCACCAGAACGTAAATTCATCTGCAATCCATGTGATTAATTTGCATTGGTTGAACTTGTGGTCGGGCATTCTCGACTACAAATACGTATTCAATTAATATTAATAATAATAATAATAATACTCATTATTTTCTAATCACAGATACAATTAAATAATAATTATACAAGTAAGTAAGGAATGTATAAAGAATACTAAATATAATAAAGCCTATGCATAACCATAACATAATGCAAAATATAAAGTAAAACGTACACATGATATTCTACGAAAGATATAAATACGCGAAAAAATAAATAAATTGTCAGATTAAGTAAAATTCATTGACATCATAGAAACATTTTCAATTAGCATTTTTTTCTGTTTTTAAAAATAGTAAGTTGTTGAAATTTTTTTATATCCATTCGTACATCATTTTGCTTGAATAAGACACAATCCATTTTTACATGGTGTCACTGAAATTAAACGCCAGCAGCTTATCTCTTGGGGTAGACATAAAGATTTTTTAGTCAAATTTTTTACTGTAGTACAATATTTTACAACAATTCGGCAGATACATTGTACCTACCTATATATACATATTAAATATAAGCACACACTTTTATTTGACGGAACTAAAATTAGAAGAAGTTTTTAATAAAATTTGTAGGCTTAAAATGCATCTTATTCTCATTATCATTATTATACAAGATTTTTCAAAAGCAAACTGCACTGTGTGCATGAGATAATAACTCGAAAATACTTAAAAATATATGTCATCTTCACCTTTATTTCAGAGATACAGTAAAATTAGAGAAGTAGAGGTAAAAACTTCTCTGGAGAAAATCAAGAAATCTTTTCTAAACTTCACGTGCGCTCTCCCAATGGTCGGCCATAATCCATACGCAACGGGTCCCCGAATAAAAAACCATATGCCATATTTGGGTCATTAAAAAATTACCAATGGTTTAATATAAGTTCATGCCCCAAATTTGGTTCATACGTATGTTTTGTATAGTAACTTTGTTACACAAGGGAGTTCGTCCGTCTAAAGGCGCCGTTACACGGCGCGTGGTTCGCCGAACCTGGCCCGACGAACCACGAACCACACGTCGTCTGACAGGGGTGGTTCGCTATTAGTTCGCGGTTCGTGGTGCGTGCTACCGCGATCCATCGGATGTCGGTTAACTTGCACGAATCAAAGGATACAACCAAATGCGTCACAAATCTGAATGAACTACGTACCGTATTGACACCCTCAATTTAAGACGCCGTTACACGGCGCGTGGTACGCCGAATCACGCACCAGGTTCGTGGTTCGGCGAACCACGCGCCGTGTAACGGCGCCTTTAGAATCTAATATAAAATATAACCTAAACGTGAGCCAATTATGGGGCACAGGACTTGCGGAAAACATAAGGCATGATCCATAGATGGGTCACTGGACAGTGAACGTGATAAACCAAATTGATATTCCAAGTAGATGTCTGAAACGTTCAACGAAATCGCGTGATCAGCTGAAATTTAATCACAGGCCGTTTTGATAAGTTTTAGTAAGTTTGTCTGAAGATGGTGAAGACGTTTGTATTTTCTTGTCTGTTCAATGAACAATACTTTTTATTACACTATAAAAATTTGGGAAGATACCTAATCACTTTGACCTTAAAGGGCTGAGGAGAATAAAACTGTCACAGCGACCAATTTTGAAATGAGTATAAAATTCTCAATATTTTTTAGATTTTCGGCGATGTATGCAACACCTTTTAGATTTTCTGTGATATAAAATAAAGTTGTTATATCATCTTTCCCTAAATTTGGTCAGCTATAATTTTTCTGAATAAAAAATAAATTAAATATTTCTTATCCCTTTCATGTATAGGAATAGGTGATATATTGAAATTTTGTATCTTTTCGTAATAGTCTAGGTAACATTTCCTAAATAATATTTTAAAATAAAATTGATATATAATTTAATCCATCTAAGGTTGGCTCGAAACTGAGAGACTCATTGTATATTAAACATTTTCATATAATAATAGTGTTTGATATTTCTCTTTTCGAGTAAAGATATAAAACTTCTGATGTTTTGTTAAGTAATTTATTTATACTTCTGTCAATTATAATAACAATCATAAACACATTGATTTTACTACAACTAAAAAGTGGGGAAATTATTTCTAGTTTAATTGATAGATAAAATGGACTGAATATAGCTGCCGCCCTTGAAAGGCTAGGCTTTCAATAAATAGAAGTAATCGTTCATTTTATAAACAACAAATGTCTTAACAAAAGAATTGAATTATTGTGCCCATTGTACAATTTTTGGCTCATTTACTTTCAATTGGGAGCTTACAAATTTTTGCTACCGCCCGTTTGAATACGCCATTTGTAGTTTGAACGCTGGCTACACGCACTACACTGTCTCTGCCTGAATGTAGCAGTGCTATTCTGCCTAGTGGCCAATTCATAGGAAGAGAATTCTTCTCCTTTAAAAGGACCATATTGCCAACTTTTAGGCCTACGATTTTAGGACTTCTTCATTTAGGACGTTGTTGTAGACTTGATAAATATTCATAGCTCCATCGGCTCCACAAATGCTGAACTGTTTGCTGGAGTCTTTGATACTGTGACATTTTATTCATTGACAACTCTCTAATGTCTACTTCCGGAATAGAATTAAGAACATCTCCAAATAGAAATTGACCCGGAGTCAAGGTAGTAAGGTCCGTAGGTTCGTTAGACATTGGGGTAAGTGGCCGCGAATTTAGAATAGCTTCTATTTGTATAAATACCGTGTTCAAATCCTCATAAGTTAAATGAGCGTTTCCGACTACCCTTTTAGCATAAAATTTAGCAAATTTCACTGCGGCCTCCCATAAGCCTCCCATGTGAGGGAATCTTGCAGGCAAAAAGTGTCAGACAATATTATTGGTGGTTAAGAACTGATTTATTGCCTGATTATCGTGACCTTTGGACAACAATCTTTCTATATTTTTTAATTCATTATTGGCACCGTGGAAGTTGGTGCCATTATCGGAATATAAATTTTTACAAATTCCACGGCGCAAAGTAAATCTTTTAAAGCATTTAAAAATGAATTTGTGGTGAGATCTCCTACCAACTCCAAATGTACAGCCTTGGTTGTGAAACAAACAAATATACAGACGTAACACTTAACAAGTATACGATTGCGGGTTTTCTCATCCTTTACATCACTTTATAAAATGGCCGTACTAGCTGCACTCTGTGCTCCGGCAAATCTGCCATTAATGGGTATACTGTTAGCGGATTGTTTTCGAAACAAATAACGCATTCGTGCAAAACCTTTCTTACTAGGTTACGGCCCTTTAGCGGCCAATAGGCGAGACGTAACGTAGGTAACGTTAGCTGTGGGCCAGAGTGAAAGTTTCTAATATGCTCATTAATTATGATAAGTCTGGTTAATGGGTGTTTATTGGATATAACTATAGGAAATTTCTGATCAACTGTAACATTAGACTTTGATAATCTGCCGCCTACTCGGATGATTTCACCGATAAACAGATTTAATGCCACAAGTTTACTCTTCGCCTTTCTTGAGCTTTGAGTCCTCAAGAAATTCTGACCTTTGAGCGATTTTAATCAACGTCTTTAAAGATTTGTTTATTTCATTAGAAGTTAAAGGTCCTATTAATTTAAAAGATTTATTTAACGCATTGTTTTTAAATCTGAGGCAGTAAGCTATAACCCGCCTCAATTTATTAAGAGATGAAAATTTTGTAAACATTTCTTGGTCAACAACAGCCGAAATTGTGACAATTTTAGGTATCCAGCTTTCGGGTACGTTGTCAACATGAATTTCTTTTATTTTATTCCAATAATTTTCGTTACTAGATAGCCATGTTGGCCCTGACCACCACAATGGGCAATCTACCAAGTTTTCCGGGTTGCAACCGCGAGATATAATATCTGCTGCGTTTTCATTTGAGGATACATGCCTCCATTGATTTATATTTGTCAAACTTTGAATCTCCGCGACTCGATTATATACAAAAGTTTTCCAGTGCATAGCTGGAGCTGCCAACCATGATAAAACAATAGTGGAATCCCACCAATAATACACATTCTTTATTTTAATATCTAAAGCAGTGATAACCTGATCAGTTAGTTGAGCTAATAACACCGCACCGCAAAGTTCAAGTCGTGGTAAAGTTAAACATACTCTGGATTTTGCACATATCAGCCGAACACACACCTCACTAGCTGAATTGTCCGTCCTTAAATACAAGCACGAGCCATAGGCTGCAATGGACGCGTCACAAAATCCGTGAATCTCTGATACTATAGTATTGGGTACGGATATATGCCTTGGAATAACCAGTTTATTCAATAAATGTATTCGATCTTGGAATTGACACCATTCGGTATGAATGTCAACTGGCACAGACTCATCTCAATTGATGCGCAACTGCCACAATCGCTGTAAGATTATTTTTCCGTTTATTGTTATAGGACCTACAAGACCCAGAGGATCTAATATTTAGGCTATACTGGAAAGAATGGTGCGTTTCGTTACTATACGATTTTCTAAGTTTGAATTCGACATAACCTGTAGACTATCGGTTTTGGCATTCCATAAAATCCCCAAGTTTTTTATACATAAGTCGTCTGATATAATGTACTGTGGTAAAAGGTTTTCCAACTGACTGGAGTTATTTAAAATATCTTGGTTATTGGACACCCATTTTCTTAACTGAAAACCTCCGCCTTCGAGAATTTCGCTTATTTCATGTTTTAATAGAATAGCATTTTTGATTGAATCTGCCCCGGTTATAAGATCGTCCATATAAAAATCCCCTTTAATGACATATCGAGAATTGGGGTATTTAGACTCGTTAAGACAAGCAAGATCATATAAACAACGTGTTGCTATAAATGAGGCAGGTGATGTCCCGTAAGTAAGTGTGTTTAGCCGATATTCTTCTAACTGTTGCTCAGAAGATGGACGCCAAAGGATGCGCTGCATGTCCCGTTGACTGTCTGTTACTAAAATTTGCCGATACATTTTTGCAACATCGGCAATCATGACATAAGTGTGTTTTCTAAACCGTACTAGTAGAGAGAAAAGGTCGTCCTGAATCGTAGGACCGGTTAACAAAATATCATTAAGAGATTGACCCGACTCTGTTTTAGACGACGCGTCGAACACTTGGTTCTTTGTGCACACCATGATGTGTCAAATAATATATAATGCGTTTATTTTCATAAGGTATATCTGATAATGTTTGATAATTTTCATTAATTTTTGTCATATGTCCGAGTTTTTCGTACTCAAGCATGAATTCTGTATAGGAGAATATCTGAATCGTTTTTCTAAAGCTAAAAAGCGTTTTTCAGCGAAATACCTTGATTTTCCAAAATCTTGTGTTAATTCACGCATTGGTAAGTGGATGACAAAACGACCGGTACTATCGCGTGTTGTAGTTTCGGTAAATATTCTCTCGCATTCGGCCTCCTCATTGGAATACTTGCGTGAATTACGGCATTCCTCAATTTTCCAGGATTTTTCAAGTTGTGTTTCCAAATTTTGCACCGTATCTTTGGGTATCTTTGGGCTACAGACATTTAAGCATATAGGTCCAAAAGCTATCCATCCAAGCTTTGATTTTTGAAGAATAGGTTTGTTAGGCCCGATCATTATTTGACCAACGCAAAGAAATTCCCAGAAGATATCTGCCCCAAGTAGTACATCTACTAAAAAAGGGGTTTGCGTACATTATATTATCCGGAAATTTAAGATTCGTACGATCAAAAGACATAAATGGAATATTTTCTGTGATTTGATCAATAATTAAAAACGAAATTTGTTTTTTATAGGTATCATGTAAGGACTTTACAATAGTTTCGGTTTTGCCAAGAATTTTAGCTAATGATTGTCCAATCCCTGTAACCGGTATATTAATTTTATTACTTGACAGTCCTAATTTAGTGAATAAGTTTTTTGTTATAAAATTGGATTGAGATCCATTATCTAACAATGCTCTGCATTGTATTAAATTGCCGTCTTTGTCAGAAATATTAATTAGAGCAGTAGATAATAACACGTTCAGAGTTAATACTGCAATGTACATTCACCGAACTTTGTTGACTAGTATCTGTTGACGTTGACGCCGTTACTGAATTGCTTTCATTTTGAGAAATAGTAATTAGAATTTTTATTTAAGTTATCGTCGCCTAGGTGCAAAAGACTTTTTTGAAAAATCCTACAAGGACTAGAAGGACATTCTGAGTTAAAATGTCCTGGGCGTAGGCAATTTGTACATAATCTGATTTTCTTTACTTCTTCCAGACGAGACTTGGCAGGAATTTTTAATAGATTTTGACAAGTGTAAACTGAATGAGAACCCTTGCAAAAAGAACAGCAAATATTTTGAGTTGATACAAAGGAAGTAGAATTCGTTTGTCTGAAGTTAGATTTGCTATATTTGCTTGTATGAGCATTATTGCTATTGCTACATTCCAGTGTTTCTAGTACATCACATCTACCCGTTAAAAATTTTCTTATGTCCTCTAACTTAGGATCATCTAGCTTTGCTGAGTTAGCTTCCCAATCTCTTTTAGTAACCGAATCAAGCTTTGTTGATATAAGATACACTAGTAAAACATCCCATGTATTCGTAGATTCCCCTAGATTTTGCAAAGCTCTCAAATGTTTGTTAATGTCATCCAAAAACGTTCTCAAATCATGTAATGATTCCTTTGCTATGGGCTTAATATTGAAAAGTGATGATACATGTGCTCTCTTTATTAATTTTTTGTCAAATCGAGATTTTAGAAGGTCAAATGCCGTTTTATAATTCTTTTCCGACACTTCGACTACTTCGACTTGCCTAGCGTCACCCTTCAAGGCACCTCTTAAATAGTGAAACCGTTGAACATCGTTTAAGAGCGAATTTTTATTTAGTAAAAAATTAAAAGTGTCTTGAAATTGTGGCCAATCGCGATAGTCACCAGAAAATGTGGGTAAAGGTATTATTGGTAATTTTATATTGCTTCCAACCAGAGGCTGCACATCTGAAACCTGAGGAGAATTCTGCATGATCTCGTTTGCCCGAGCCACGATGTTGAAATAGCTTTCTTCGAATAGTTCGCGTTGTTGTGTTTCCTCTGGAGATTCGGCTAACAACATTTCTATGTCCGTTTGTACGGTATCGAATTCCAGCCATTTTTGTGCAATTGCTTCTAATCGCATTTTTAATTCAGTAATATAACGATTATTGCCATAAAAACCAGATATAAAGTTTAGGGATTGCAATTTACCGGAAGTTTTAATAACCGGTAAATCGGTAAATAAAAATGTAAATAACCGGTTAACCGGTATTTACCGGTAATTTTTAGAATGAATGATTAAGGTGGCGAAAATGGCAATTATCTTTTCCATGTACAAAATTATCTAAATTTGACAAAAAAAATTTTGTCCATGACTATTAAATAATGTACTCATTATGTATGTGTTTCCTCAAGGATAATGCTATCCATTATTCCCTGCAGTGAATAATGATTTCAGTATTCACTAGTGAATAATAAGAACAGTCAGTTGTTTATAAGAAGTCGCGGGCAGGTATTTTTTCAATTCAAGTGCAATCTTTTTAGTAGAATTTATGGCTACTTTCTGAAACCTTAAATATAATTATTCGTTAACTGTCATAGCTACAATTGTGTGAATAATTTTACTGTTATCATCAAATTTATGAATAGATAACTTTATTTAGCGTTTCAGAAACAGACCCTCTTTTATCATACAATTTCGTTTTTAAATTTGATTGAGTAGGCCGTTATGTGTCAAAGAACGGCTTGTCAAATTAAATTTAAACGTCACGTTATTTACAATAATTTTACATTTTACTCAAAAAGAATAATATAAATAATTCATTAATTAATTTCTTCAGTAAACAATTTAACAAAAATATTTAATAGTCGTGGACAAAGTATAGTATTCTACTCGCATATAATGGCTACTCTGGTGATAAACGACATTCACCTACGGCTCGTGTCTTAAACTTCACCCTCGTGAATAATAGCCATCATTATATGCTCGTTGAAAAATATACTATTATATACGTATATTTAATATAATGAACAAACCAAAGGTTTTTTATCAAAAGGAGAAAATATAAATAAAATAAATTTAAATAAATAATTATTCTGTAAGTAACAAAAATATCAACTTAAATAACAAAAATTATAAACATAAACTCAAATAGGGCATTTACTGAATACCTAATCTAAAAATACA
Organism: Rutpela maculata; assembly: GCA_936432065.2. NCBI lineage: Eukaryota > Metazoa > Arthropoda > Insecta > Coleoptera > Cerambycidae > Rutpela > Rutpela maculata. Next base: position 33,818,876 of record OW386285.2, on the reverse strand, counting down.
ATATTTTTTAAAAACGGCCTGTTAAAGAGGTTAGTTTTTCAAAGCTATATCTGTTAGTCGTCTGATATTTGTGCATAGAATACCACGAGCTGAAGATGTCCTTCCTCAATCGATATTGGTGGGTCGATAAGTTAATAAGAATTGGTAACAACATATTTCCAAATGTATTCCACGGATATTTGCGGCAGTGAAATATTCAATTTCCTATCGCACGATATGGTCAATGTCTGTCTTACTTGTATTTCTTAGGGCTTGGTGTCTGGGTTTTACTTTTTATAATATTATTTACTTATTGTTAAAAGTGTTCAGTGTTGGGACAGTCGCTCTGTATTTAGTGAATACTAGTCACTGACATAAATAGAAACGTTGAGTACGTGACATATCGTAAGTTCAGAATTTACCGAAATAACCGGTAAGAAATTAAGATAACCGGTAATTATCGTCATGTGTTTTTTGTCCTAATAACCGGTTAACCGGTTAACCGGTATTGCAATCCCTAATAAAGTTTGAATATCTTGTGACTTGGCCTTTAATACTACCGCGTTTAGCTTTGAGAGCTCGCAATTGTGCCTCAACATCCATGCTAAATGGTTATAAAACGAGAACGTTAAATAGGGTTTAATAATACAGGTGGTGTTTAAAAATAGAAAATAATTAAATTATATTTTCGTGATTTTTTATTTTATATAAAATTAATATTTTAGAAGCGTAAAATGAAGTTATTTATACAAATAAACTCAATAAAGGTTTGTAATGAAACGGACTTACTTATCCACTTGCCCTAATCTTCTAATTATATTTTTTGTTTGGCAGATCTTCGTCCGGGCTGCCGACTTGCGATTGAGCGATGATGTCGGAAACTTCTAGATACCGCTTGTCGTACTAGATTTATGATTCTTTGCAGAAAGGAATATCTTACCAACTCTGCGTTTCAATATATCTTGATTGAATAATATTTTATAATATAAGTACTGTTACTCAGCTGATGATTTTCTGCGTTTTTCCAGCGAATTCTGGAAATATGTCAGTTTTCCAAATTAGCTTAAGCTAACAACACCCAGCTAGAAGGACCAAAATGTTTGATATTTCTCTTTTTGAGTAAAGATATTAAACTTCTGACGTTTTGTTAAGTAATTTATTTATACTTCTGTCAATTATAATATCATTGATTTTACTACAACTAAAAAGTGGGGAAATTATTTCTTGTTTAATTAATAGATAAAATGGACTGAACAAATGGCATTTTAAAAGTAATGCTCATGTCTTTACATTGTACACACGTTGTATATAACACTATGCATAGAGCTGTCTAAAGGCTTGTTAGTCTCTAGATGCTCAAGCACTTTTAAACGCTATCAGAAACATAAAGAATGGACATCAACATGTCATACCCTGCAAGATAGATCGCAGACATGACACAGTCCTGGTCTTTCTCGAACTTCAGGAAGCTAGAATTGAGGCGTTAAAAATGATTTCTCTATGAAATTATAAAACAACGTCCTTCGTTAAAAATGCAGCTGTTATCTGTCAGAAGTGAAGCATTTCAAGCGCTCTTGCATATCATAAGTTTTTACTTTTACATTTTTATTAAGTCCTCAGTGGTAACTGACGACTTAATGGAAGTGTGAAGTAAATTCGATAAAATTAAATATGTTGATTCTCCTCATAATAATGAGAATCAACATATGCGAAATATCGCTTACCTAATTTCACTTTCGCTTTCAATGTTAACCAATTGTCAATGTATTTTCTGGAATGGAGTTTAAAAGATAATGTGAATGAGGATCCAGAAAAACTCAAATTGTCTACACATTTTCATTACATAATATTTACTTTACCCAATAGGGAACACGCGAATGTCAGTTTTACACCCAAAAGTATTTTTATTGGATAGTTTATGCTTGAAAATGTATAAGTACATCATAACATAAATTGCTTTTACCTACGATCACTACTGTAAATAGTAAAAAACACACTACCTGCCATCTATGTAAGTTGAACTTTACATATTGTAAACAAATCGCACGGTAAACAAAACGCACGGGACACGCAATTATAGGTGGCTTATATCGCTGACGCGGGGTTTAAAAAAACAAATGCGCCTACGTTTATTTCCAAACGCTGTCAAAACTGACATAATATTTATTGAATAATATTGTTGACAAGTAAACTAAATCCAGATTTTACTAAATAAATAAATATGATCGTAGGTAAAGTATAGTACATAATTCCAGTTGTAAAGCAATTACGCACTCATGGAAATACGCTTCCATTCGTGCGTAATATGCTTCTTACAACACTCATTACGTAATATACTAATACATTCAATAGTTAATAAATAATAATTGAAATTCAAATGATTTGAATATTTACGAGGAACTGACGAGTTTTGACGAGTATATCCGACCCGTGCGTGACGTGTGATCCTTATCATTTTGGGTGTCCACATTTACTATTTATAGTTGTTTAAAGAAAGTGTAAACTTTGTGATTATTATAAGGTGTTTCAACGAATATGTACATTACATAAAACAACACTTATCAATTTAAAAGTGTTTTTTAAACATTATAACGACACAAAGTGACAATTTACCCAATGTTGGTTCGTTTATGCTGATGGAGTTCATTTGCTCAAATGGTTGCTTTAATGCCGAAGAAATTCGAGGAGTTAAGTTATTTCATTGCAGATTTATCCATCTTGAAAATCAAAAGTTACACACATTTACGGCTTCGTCAACCGTAAATAACTGACGTCATGACTGGAATGTCAACCGTCAAAATTAAATAGTGACGTCACATTAATTTTTTCAATAAAATTTCACTGTTTCCAATTCAATTTTGTACCAAATTTAACATATTTCGATGAAATTAATAAACAAAATGGTTGTTTTAATAAAAATAGGATCTTATTTTATTGATATTAAAATTTTTGCGTATCCCCTATTTTAATGTTGTTTGACCCATAATTTTTATTGAAAACGTATAATTTTTAAAACTGTCGACATTTATGAAACTCTATTTATTGACATGTTTAATGATAACGAGCTACTTATGAAAATAATGACACAAAAACGATTTCCTTCTTTACAGACGCACAGTTTCTTTTACTTCCACATCCAGTGGAAGTATAGTAACGCCAAAAAAATTTTTAAAAATTTTTATTGTTCAAATAGGCTTAGAGTGTCATGAAACGTCGAGATTTCAAGTTTGAGCGAAAAAAAAAATTTCTGTCTGTCGGTCTGTAACTTTTTTTTGTGCGCACGTTTACTCTGGAACCGTTTGAGATACTGACTTGAAATTTGGTACACATATGTACTTTAACGAGATCTAGAACTATTTTCATCTTGTTCCGTCGAAGGGTTGGGGGGTAAATTGGAGTAAATTTGGAGTAAACAGGTAAATCAAGCAGGTAAGAGTACATAAAATTGATATTTAGTATAGACAAGAGAAGCTAAGGTCTCAAAAAAAAATTTTGGCATTAGCCATCCCCATTACCACCTCCACCCCATTATTAAAGGGGATGCAAAAAAATGTGATTTAGTGTGTGTACAAGAACCAGAAACCTCAAAATATTTTTTACTTATCCGCCATTGCAAAGATTTATTTTGTACCCACTCATCAATGGCTGCTAGTATTAATTAGCCATAAGAAAAAAGGATTCAGGTTCTACTAGAGCCTTAGACGCGCCTCCCCTAGCCAGTTCATCAGCCTTTTCGGTTCCCTTGTGTGCTGATATTCTTGCAAAGATCATCTTATCCCGACTTCCTAGGTCTATAGGGATATTTAAACAGTTAACTGGTTAACAGTTCTTTGCCTTATTATTTTATACCATTCTATACCACTGCATTGCGGCCATTTTAGCCTAAAATATTGTGGTGTATCTTTCTAGATTTATCAGAATTTACCGTATCCTGTCTTCGATCCGTCCGTACACCAGATTATTTTTTTCCCGAAAATTTACTTTGTAATTTTCGTTTGTAGCCAGTTGCAGGAAATTTTTTGTATAACATATGCTGGGTACACATTATTGTTTATTAGTCTAGTGTTTTTATATGCGTGCAATGCGTGCATATTCTATGTACCCAAGATCCTTGGAATAAATCGTTTAAAGAAATGGATGAGAGACAATGAACGTGGTCCAACTTTTATTAAAAAGAACAAACAAACCGTTATAGAAACATATTATAAAGACCGCTAGTTCACTTAAGTACTGGTTTTATTTTTAACTCACTTTTTTAAAACATCAGCCATAATGTTCAACGTAATGAAGAACAACACGCAAAGATGGACAGGTATTAATTTTCTTTTATGTGCACGGTGAGTGGCAACAGCGGACTTATAATTCACACAAAGATTTACTATAATAACTTTTCCAAATTCAAACTTGAAACCATTATTCAACTGGAAGGATATGTCACTCGATATGCTACGCCTTATATTTAAATGTAATGTACTAATGGAACAGAAATTCATAACAATTTAGACTTTGTGCAAAAACGGCAGATCACCTTACAACATGTCTGCGATGGGTTCTGAATTATAATTATCTAACGGCCTTTGTTTGTGTTCGAATCAGTAATCGATAAATATATAATTTATATCACATAGAAGTGCTTCCGAATAGAATTGATCTGTTAGTTTATTTGATACCGCTTTACAAATTATGGCTTATTGAATTAAATACCCATTAAGTGTGTGAAGTGAAAAAGATTTTTTTTTTTTAATTTCAAAATATAATAATGCGAAAAGTTATTCCAGATACTATTTAATATTGTGGTAAAATTTAGTTTAAGTCAGTCAACATCTTTTGTCTTTACAACGATCTTGCCTATTTTTTTACCTTTTACAACTATATTATTAAGCAAGTAAGACATTTCGTGCATTCCTGTTTGTGTTGCCTTTCGCATTACTTAGTACTGTAATACACGCTGGTGTTGTAAATAACTACTTTTGTCCACGACTATTAAATAATGTACTCATTATGTGTGTGTTTCCTCAAGGATAATGCTATCCATTATTCCCTGCAGTGAATAATGATTTCATTATTCACTAGTGAATAATGAGGACAGTCAGTTGTTTATAAGAAATGACGTTAGTGACTTTTTACTAAAAATTTAAAATGTCAAAATTGCAGCAACCAAAAGACAAGTGTTGTTTCTCTAAGTTTTATAGGAAGCACTCAAATGGTACATGCCGAAGAGGTACTTTAATGAACACTCAAAAATTACATTAGTAAGTTTATTTCAAAGCATCATGTATTAGCAACACGCGGAAGTCTCCAACATTGTTTTTGAAACCATTTACCTACGCGCCTACAAACTGTATTTTATAAGTAAGCCATGACAATGCATCAAAACATAATTTGTTATTGATTTGAAACGTCAAAATTTGTGCGTCATATTTATCTCGTTCATTTAAGTTTGTTAGTTGTCTAAAATAAAAAAAAGTGAAACTATATATGGAAACCGCCAGACATTACCAAAGCTGCTGAAATCACCTATATGCATTTATGGCCAGAAAAATCGAGTAAACAAATCTTTTATGCATTGGATAATTGCCAAAAATGCTAATTCGTTCTCAGAATCAGTTCTACTGGTGTACTTTTCCGAACTATTCACAAAATTTTTTATCATACAATTTTGTTTTTAAATTTTATTGAGTAGGTGGTTATGTGTCAAAAGAACGGCTAGTCAAATTGAACTTAAACATCAACGTTATTTGCAATAATTTTACATTAAAATGTTAAAAATAAATAGGACTTATAAATTTATTCAGTAAATAATTTAATCAAAAATATTTAATTGTCGTGGACAAAGTATAGTATTCTACTCGCATATAATGGCTACTATTCACTCTGGTGATTTAAGACACTCGCCTACGGCTCGTGTCTTAAACTTCACCCTCGTGAATAATAGCCATCATTATATGCTCGTTGAATAATATACTATTAATTGGTTGATCTATTGTGGATTACAATTATTTATGTGTCACATACATATGGCATCTTCAGTGGAAAAGCACTTAGATGTCTGTGCACGGATGGATTCTCCGATACCCCCTCCTGGCATACGCATGTTAATAATACAGCTGCAAAAACTCTAGGTCGCTTGTAGAAATCTAAATTTTACTTTACTCCACGACAACTAATATTGTTACATAAAGTACAAATGCGATATGATATTTTTTTTATATGGGGATCTGAATCTAAAATATGGTGATCTGAATCTAAAATTTATTTGAAAATTTTGGACTCTGGGCCATATAGCTTTAATGGAATATTATTTGACTCAATTGTTGCAACTTCACCACTTTTTGTGACAACGTCCGCGTGTTTATAGTTTTATTTTTCTTTTTAAATAATATCATAATGGTCTCGGTGTTTATACCAGACCCAGACAAACTACTTATTATTAGACGAAATGTGCCAATTGATTCATTTAGCCTGAACCATCACAATGTCAAACATCTTTTATATAGGATGATTCGTCGGGAGATAGAAAACATTAAGTTGATCTTAAATCCCCATACAGAAATGGCTAAAGCGGCCCCGATTTCGAAATACAAGGTGTTTTATATTTTTTGAAAGAATTTACTTTTCTCCATATATCTGTAATGCGTAAAAGGAATCCAATGAAATTTTGTATTTTGGTTACAGTAGTCATGGGATCTTAATAAAATGTCAAGGCCGGACACAGAATAAAAATATTTTTAAATTATTCCTGAAAAATAACACTCTGTATACTATTTATGAAGTTTTTTATATTGAAATATTACTTTACACCTAGAAAGATACTAAATCCCATAAAAAAACCGTTTGGCACCGTTTCATTATAAATAAGAAAATAAATTGTAGAGGATTCCATTTTTTTTAACGAGAAATTGAGGGAAGAAAGTCACTCCAGGTTTTAGTAACGTATATTCTTTTTGTTCTCTATTTGCACTACCTTGAATTCATCATACCTAGTAAAATAATAAAAATTAAAATATTTTGTAATTAATGTTAATTAATAAACTTAACAAAATAAAAATTAACAATTTAACTACAACATAAGAAATCAGTCAAATTTACTAAATCCAATTAAATTTTTTTAATCACAGTCTATTTTCAAAGTGACCACCGTCAAATTCAATACATTTTCTTGATCGATTAGTTATTTGATTTATACTTTTTCTAACAGTCTCTAAATTGTTTTTATCTTCATTGCAATAGTTCTCAATTCTTGCAATCAGCTACTCTCTGGTGTTTATTTCTTCTTTGTACACTTTTTAAATGGCCCCACAAAAAATAGTCAAGGGCTGTGAGATCTGTTGATCTCGGGGGCCATGCAACGGAACCACCCCGACCAATCCACCAATTTGGATATTATTCATTCAGATATTTTTTGACTGAAAAATGCGGCGCAGCCCCATTATGCTGAAATCACATTACTCTTTTGTTTATTTTATTTAATACATTTGGTAGGATATTTTGTAAAGAATCTAAATAATTCTCACCATTTAATTGACCTTCAAAAATATGAGGGCCTGCGGAATTATTATTGAACATCCCACACCACACATTTCGAGTATTATTTATACCATCACGGGTCAAGATTCATCGGTAAACAATACTCTTAACATAGTTCTTCCATGAAATAAAACTAAGCAGCAAAAAGCTCGCCGAAATACTACATTACCGGGCATCAATCGTATAATTTGTATACGGTAAGGGTGCATTTGTTCGTCTTTAATAGTTCTCCAAACTCTGGTTTGAGGAATATTTAATTGTTGGGCAATTCTTATTGCTGATTTTTGGGTTCTGGTCAACCATGCTTAAAATCAAATCTTTTTCTTGCCGACTGAGGGAACGGTTCCAGTTTCAGAAAGATATTTATAGACTCTATAAAACGTTTTATAATCTGCACGTTGATTCCCAAATCGACGTCCGTATTCCCTTTCAGCAGCCATTGCAATATCCATAGACAAAAACCATATTTGCGTATTCCTACTCGTGTATGTAAATGGCATGATTTAGAATTATTACAAGACAATATTGTGTCCAGTAAAAGCAAAAGTGGTGACGACACTCCTTAATTACAATATAGTTGATTTTGATAAATTATTAAAAAAGTATCCATAACTTTTAAAAGAAATGTAACGGCAGGAGCAGCTAATTGTAACAAGTAATTACTCTTGCAATTAAATTAAAATTATATTAATAGAATAGTATAACACGATTAAGAAAATATACTGAATTTGGCGTGAAATAAGTGATTAAAAATTACATTTACTTTAAATTATCTGATTTAAAATACAAATTGAAGTTTATCCTCATAAAGTACAGTAATTTGTTACTAATACCTGGAGTGACTTTTTTCTCTCAGTTTCTCATTAAAAACAATTTAATCCTCAAAAATTTGTTCTCTGTCTTTTGGTATAGTACGACCCTCTCCTGACGAATCACCCTGTATCTTGTACAACAGTGTTCTGGCGTTAATTCCCAATATATCTTGTCTCACATGTTAATTTGTGTCTGCCCTTCAAACTACCATTAAAAACCGCTGCTCAAGGAATCACTACTTCCACATCCAGATTTTTTATCCATGTCACTCACAACGAAAAAATTTTGTATGTGGAAATAATATTTGAAATCCTCTTCCCCAAAAACCCATAAAACGTTAGCGGGGTGGTGGTGGTGATAGGGGGTGATAGTGGGGGTGCATGAAGTAAAAAACATTTTGAGGTTTTTGGTTCTTGTACACACACTAAATCACAATTTTTTTTCATCCCCTTTAATAATGGGGGGGGGGGGGGGTGGTAATTGGGGTGGCTAATGCCAAAATTTTTTTTGAGACCTTAGCTTCTCTTGTATATACTAAATACCAATTTTATGGACTCTTACCTGCTTGATTTACCTATTCTCCCCAAATTTGCCCCAATTTACCCAACCCTTCGACGGAACAAGATGAAAATATAATCTAGATCTAGATCTCGTTAAAGTACATATGTGTACCAAATTTCAAGTCAATATCTCAAACGGTTCCAGAGTAAACGTGCGCACAAAAAAAATTACAGACAGACCGACAGACAGAAATTTTTTTTCGCTCAAAATTAAAATCTCGACGTTTCGTAACATTCTAAGCCTATTTGAACAATAAAAATTTTTTAAAAATTTTTTTGTCGTTACTATAGTTCCACTGGATGTGGAAGTAAAATAATACTATGAATAATACAAGGTATTGAACATGAACTTAAACATATGTATCTGATTCCTTACCGAAAAAACAATTTTTTCTCGAAAATCGATATTAAACACGGGTATTTTTTTATCTAGAAAGTTTTATACCAATCATTATTAGCCAATCGGACACGTTTATTTTGTCATTGTTTCTATGATAACCATCAAATTTTTTGGAAATCTTACTTACCCATGAGCACCTACCTATGTAATTAATAAGGGGAAATTTCACTGGTTTGACAGCAATGATTAGACAATGGCGTTTATATTATGAAAAATATTTTTATATTTATTTTAAATTAAATTAATACAATTCTGGCTTACTATGTTTCCTTACATCATTAACTAATTCCAAATGCTTGAAAAACTCCACTTGTACAACTTCTTTCCTCAAAAAGTAAAGCACAGATCCGTTTTATGACATATTCCAAGACACTTGTGATTCCATGGCTAACTATTAGCGATTTTTTTAAGGGATATTATTTGTCACCACTTTAAATCACAGCAAATATCATTTCATTTTGGTTTCCCTTTACTGTAGTAGAAAGATTGCATAGGAAATAAATTATTATGACTAATATTAATTCGCTATATCATTTTTATGTGACTAGAGCGTAGGGAATATAAGAAATAAGTACTTATACTAAACTTGTTTTAATTTCACTTAAGAGCGCTCCGGAGTGTGGTAAATTTGCGAATCGTAATTACTCTCATATGAACCGTTATTTTAAAATTTGGTTTTCGCTATTATTTCTTTTGAGATGTTAGAATTGTGGAAAATGGGGAAGATAATTCAAAAAAAATATATATGCATTTATTTCCTTCATTTTTGTTTTTTTTTAGAAAATTTTAGTTTTCCATGAAAGGTATAATTTATTTAGGAATTATCCCTGCGACAGAATTTAAAAAAAAATGAATTATATATTTTTAATTTGCATCCTAATATATCAAGGAATTTTTGCTGTTGAATTACAATCAAGATTGTCCGTTTCATTTATCGTTCTCCCTCGAAGAGAATCCTTTGGCCGGAGAACGTCGCGAGTAGCTATAAAAGTAATGTGTTTACAATTTACTAGTCATAGGCGGACCGAGCGAACCCTTAGAGATAACGCGCTTTATTTTTAATTTTGATATAAGAAACATATTTATATTTTACGTGTGAATAATTACGTAGTACGTTTACTTTCTAGGTTTGGGTGGTGTATCATTGTATAAATTTTTTCGTTTTTTAAAGTCGGAGGAATTATTAAGACGTCGAAGGATCTCAAATATCTATTTTAACATTATCAGCAAAAGAAAAAATCGTAGACTATAATTAGAGAAGTTTTCTAAAATATTTATAAAAATTTATTAAAAACTTGTAAAATTAATAATATAGTGTAATATGTTGCACCCCTTAAAATTTAAGGTTATGTTACTAAAAAGTAGGCAAACTTCAGCAGATCGAATGTCTGAATGAATGTAGTGTATTTGCACCTACTCGAAAAAGAACCTACCAGAAGATTCCAAAGTGACATCTGGAATTATCGAGAGAATGGTGGCGTCATCACAGAACAATCGAGATCTGTCATTTTTAGGTATAAAAGACCGATCGCATTCTCGGCGAGTAGTTCAGAAAGTTCAGAAAGTATAGAAAGTGAGGTTAAGAGTTCAAAAAGAAACAAAGTGATAAACATTGTGATTTTAGTCAGTAAAGTGTATTTAAATTAACAATAGTATTGTGAAGTATCCAGTAAATATTTAATAAAGTGTGTTAGTGGACAATCTCTTGTTATAATTTTTGGAACCCACGGATTTTGCAAGGGGTAGTTTCCTAAGGGTGGAAACACGTTACAATTGGTGTCAGAAGCGGAATTTTATGACAAGAGGAGCTCTGAAGTTGTGCTGGAGTGTTCGAGAAGGATTCTCGAGGGTTAGTGCTAACACAGGACTAATTTACTGGACATTGTTCGAGGGTTGTTTTCGAACAGGAAAATAGTGTTTAAGTGCATTTTTGAGACATTGTAGAACATTTTATTAGGACATTAGTGTGATAATTAAATCCTTTGAACTGAGAAGTGATAGAGACACTGAAAAAGACTCATTTAGTGCGTGAAAATTTCTAGAACTTTTCTATTTGGACATTAGTGGAGATTATTAAATTCTCTGAACTGGATAGTGACAAAAGACTCTGGATAAGACTTTTTCGTGCTATTTCGAGATTTGTCTAGAAAGTTCCATTACCGATATTGACGTGACAGTTAAATTTATTTTATTTTAATTTCATCGTATGCCCGTAACAACAAGAAGTATGGCATCCGATAAACAAATACAGGACTTATTCGAACAATTCCAAAAAATGATGGCGCAGCAACGGCAGGAAGACAAAGAAGAACAGGAGAAAAAACGTCAGGATGAAGAAAGAAGACGCCAGGAAGAAAAGGAAGAGCAAGAAAAACGACGTCAGGATGAAGAAAGAAGACGTCAGAAAGAAAAAGAAGAGCAAGAAAGACGACGTCAAGAGGAGAAAGAGGAACAAGAAAGACGACGTCAAGAGGAGAAAGAGGAACAAGAAAGACGCCAAGAAGAATTAAGGAAAATTCTGAATGAACAAATGAAAATACAGCAGGACGCTATCATTTCTGCCAACGAAGGATTAAAGAGTGAAGTCAAAGAAGAGATAAACAAGGTAGAAGAAAAAGTAGGTGTAGTTGAGACCGAAGTCAGTCAGATCAAAGGAAAGATGAGTGAGTTCGAAGGAGAAGTGGAGCGACTTAAACGACAGTTGAGAGATAGAGGAAGCCAGCAGGTGGTATCATCAGGTCACCGGTTAAAACCTCCCTCCTTTGACGGCCAAAGCTCATGGACAACGTACAAGAGGCAGTTTGAGGCAGCAGCGTGTGCGAACAACTGGGATAACGAGGAAAAGGCCATGGCATTAGTTCTGGCGTTAAGGGGCCAGGCCTCAGAATTACTTCAGACTATCCCGGTGGAGAAACAAAGGGACTTTAAAGTCTTGGAAGCTGCATTAGACTTGAGGTATGGCGATCAACACCTTGCCCAATTATACCAGACTCAGCTGAAATCCCGGATGCAAAAAGCTGGGGAAAGTTTACAAGAATTTGAAGCTGCGATAGAGAGACTGGCACACCTGGCGTATCCGAGTGCACCTAAAGAATTCCAGGAACAATTAGCCGTGGGGGCCTTTTTAGATGGTATAAGGGACGAAAAGGTCAGGCGAGTTCTGAGGCTGACGAGACACCAAAGTAGTAGCGAAGCTTTGGTGCGTGCACTCGAAGTAGAAGCCGCTTACAGGGATACTCCAAGGAGAGTGCGAGCTGTGACTCTTGAAGAATCGCAACCAGAAATGAACCAGAACCTCTTGCTGACTGAGATGCAGAAAATATTCACCAAATTATGCGATAAATTGGATGGCCTCGGAAATCAGGAAAAACAACAAAATAAAGGAAAGCCGAGCGGAGGTATTAAATGTTTCAACTGCGGCAAGATGGGACATATGAAACGAGACTGTCGACAGCAGAACTCGGAGAGTCGAGTAAATGCTGTGAATGTTGAAGAGAAGCAGGAAAACTAAAGATAGCCAGCACCAAGGGGGCTGTGCTGGCTAGGGAATGCGGTGCCCCCAGAGAAATAAAGATTTCCCAGCTCCAAAGAATTCCAAGCAGTCTGTTGTTGCAAGGATATGTGAATGGAAGAAAATGCGTGTTTACTATTGACACCGGTGCTACGTCATCAATAGTGCGGCCAGAGTTTATATCAGGCTTGCAGATTGACAAGAAGCAAAATGGAGTAATCATTCGGACAGCCACGGGGGACAGGGCTGCGGTCCATGGAGAAATCAACTTGGAACTGCAGGTTGGACGGTTGAGGTTCAATTACAAGGTCATTGTGGCTGACATTATAGATGATTTCATTTTGGGTCTGGACATCATGGGAGAGCAGGGATTTATTGTTGACGTAGGGGAGCGAGTCTTAAAAATTGGAAATGAGGAATTTATTCTGGCAACCGCAGACGACCAATTCCATAAAGCGAGATTGTTAACAACACAGACGATCAAGATTCCTGCTCATTCAGAACAAATGATCGATGCTGCCGTAGAAGGAAATCCTGGAGGGTACCGTGTTGGCCTAGTTGAAGATGACGAATCGATTAAGTCCCTATCCAATATTATTGTGGCGAGAACTTTAACCCGGACTCAAGACAAAATCCCAATTAGAGTTGTTAATTTAAATTCCCACTCGGTGACAATTAAGGAAGGCAAACCGATTGGCTCCTATGAACCGGTCACATGGGTAGCGAGGTGCGAGGAACAAACAGAGGGAAGTTCGTCTACGAAAATAGACCAGGAAATTTTGACCTTGCTGAGTACCCAGTTGGAGCATTTATCTGAGGATGAGCGAAGGGAGGCAATCAAGTTCCTAGAAAAGGAAAGTTCAGTATTTGCCAAGAATACAGAGGCTCTTACAAAAACAGACATAGTCCAGCATCGGATAAATACTGGCGACTCACCAGCTATTCGACAACCACCTAGGAGGCTTCCATTAGCGAAACAAGAGGATGCCTCGGCAATGATAAACAAGATGCTGCAAGATGGAGTCATTGAGGAGTCAACGAGTCCCTGGTCATCGCCAGTAGTTTTGGTTGCCAAGAAGGACGGAACATTAAGATTTTGTGTCGATTATCGAAAATTAAACGATGTCACGAAGAAAGACAGTTACCCATTACCACGAATTGATGACACATTAAGCACATTGGCAGGCTCACGATGGTTTTCTACGTTAGACCTTGGGAGTGGATACTGGCAAGTGGGGCTTCATCCGGATGATAAGGAAAAGACAGCGTTTTCAGCAGGCAGTGGTCTTTATCAATTTACCGTCATGCCTTTTGGACTTTGCAATGCGCCAGCTACCTTTGAAAGATTGATGGAATTCGTACTGCGAGGGCTAACCTGAAGGACGTGCCTGGTTTACCTTGACGACGTGCTTGTTATGGGGCAGGACTTTACAGAACATTTAAAAAATCTTCAAGAAGTATTTAGGCGAGTCAGGAATGCCCATCTGAAGTTGAACCCGAAGAAGTGCCTGCTATTCCAGAAAGAAGTCAAATTTCTTGGTCACGTGGTGTCTTCGGATGGAATACAAACAGACCCCGACAAAATTTCTGCTGTACGAGATTGGCCAAGACCATGTAACGTTCATGAAGTACGGAGCTTCCTTGGCCTCTGCACTTATTATAGGCGCTTTGTGGAAGGGTTTGCCGAAATTGCGAAGCCATTACACCGGCTGACAGAAGAGAAAGTACAGTACCAATGGACACCGGAATGTGAAACGGCATGGAGAAAATTGAAGGCAGCTCTATGTACTGGTCCTGTGCTAGCATACCCACCACGGGAAGGACTTTTTATTTTAGACACGGATGCCAGCAATTCTTCGGTCGGTTGTGTACTGTCCCAAATCCAGAATGGGCAGGAAAGAGTGATCGAGTACTTCAGCAAGGTGCTGTCCAAACCGGAAAGAAATTATTGTGTAACTCGGAAAGAGTTACTGGCCATCGTTAAATCAGTGGACCATTTTCATAAATATCTTTATGGACGACATTTCAAGATCCGGACCGACCATGCTGCATTAAAATGGCTGTTGCAGTTGAAAACCCCTGAGGGTCAACTGGCTCGTTGGATAGAACGGCTGCAACAGTATGATTTCAAAATAGAACATCGACCTGGAAGATCTCATAAGAACGCAGACGCTTTATCTAGAAGACCATGCAAGGAAGATTGCAAGCACTGCCGCCACGTTGAGAAATTGCAGGGTACGGTGGCCGTCAACACTATTAAAATAGAGGTTCCGGACGATTGGACGACCGAAGCCCTGAGACAAGAACAACTGAATGACACAGAAATTGGGGCTATATTGAGAGCAAATGAGAAAGGAATTCGACCAGCGTGGAAGGATGTTTCGGATAAGGCAGTTGGATTGAAGGCTTTGTGGGCCCAATGGGATTCACTTAAAGTCATGAACGGGCTGCTAAAGAGAGCTTGGGAAAGCCCGGATGGCAGGGAAGTTGTTATGCGTCTAGTGATTCCCAGGTGTCGAGTACCGAAAGTACTTCAGGAAGTGCATAATGGGGCATCCGGTGGGCACTTCGGCGTTAATAAGACCCTGAATAAAGTACGAGAACGATTTTATTGGGTAAATAGTCGTCAAGATGTGGAAGCTTGGTGTCGCAATTGCAAAATTTGTGCAGCCAGTAAGGGACCACAGACTAGAAGTAGGGGTGCAATGAAGCAATATAACGTCGGAGCTCCTTTCGAGAGGATCGCGATCGATATAGCCGGCCCATTCCCAGTAACCAAGGATGGGAACAAGTACATACTGGTTGCCATGGACTATTTTAGTAAGTGGCCAGAGGCCTATGCAATTCCAAACCAAGAAGCAGTCACTGTAGCCAAAGTCTTGGTAGATAATTTGATATGTCGGTTTGGTGTACCCCTGGAGCTGCACTCAGATCAAGGGAGGAACTTTGAGTCAGGGGTGTTTCAGCAAATCTGCAAGTTATTGGGGATACACAAAACACGGACAACAGCCCTTCACCCGCAATCAGATGGAATGGTGGAACGACATAACAAGGCCATGAAAGAACATTTCTCTAAAGTGGTTCATAAGAATCAACGTGATTGGGATCTCCACATACCGTTCTTCCTCATGGCATACAGAGCTGCTATCCACGAGTCTACGAAACAAACACCAGCCCGTGTAGTATTTGGACATGAGATCAGACTGCCGTGTGATTTGATTTTCGGAACACCAGGCGGAGAACAGCTTCCTGTGAACAGCTATGTGGATGAAATGAGTGAACGGCTAAGAAATGTTCATGAGCTGGTTAGAGACCAAATCACCATAGCCAGTGACCGAATGAAGGCTCGATACGACCGTAAGGGTAGTTCAGAAGGGTTCAAGGCAGGAGATCTGGTTTGGCTGTACAACCCACAGCGGAAGAAAGGGAAGTCACCGAAACTTCAACCTCCTTGGGAAGGACCTTATACTGTTATTACCCGAATTAATGATGTCGTCTATCGTATTCAACGAAACAAAAAGTCCAAGATGAAGATCGTACACTTGGATAGACTGGCGAAGTATGTGAAAGAGGCTGAATTGCCTGACCGGGACGTTCAGGCTTAAGGAGGGGGCAGTGTAATATGTTGCACCCCTTAAAATTTAAGGTTATGTTACTAAAAAGTAGGCAAACTTCAACAGATCGAATGTCTGAATGAATGTAGTGTATTTGCACCTACTCGAAAAAGAACCTACCAGAAGATTCCAAAGTGACATCTGGAATTATCGAGAGAATGGTGGCGTCATCACAGAACAATCGAGATCTGTCATTTTTAGGTATAAAAGACCGATCGCATTCTCGGCGAGTAGTTCAGAAAGTTCAGAAAGTATAGAAAGTGAGGTTAAGAGTTCAAAAAGAGACAAAGTGATAAACATTGTGATTTTAGTCAGTAAAGTGTATTTAAATTAACAATAGTATTGTGAAGTATCCAGTAAATATTTAATAAAGTGTGTTAGTGGACAATCTCTTGTTATAATTTTTGGAACCCACGGATTTTGCAAGGGGTAGTTTCCTAAGGGTGGAAACACGTTATAATAGGTACAAAAAACGCAAAGCAAATGTGAGGCGAGAAATTTTAAAATTATAAACAAATTTGGATATAGTTTTAATTAATTGAATAGTGCCACTCCTTCATTGTTGGTAAGTTGTTTATAACAAAAATTAACCAAAAATTTTGAGAAATAACCATAGTAAACATTATACTCTGCTCGATTTACTGAGCATTTCATACAATTGTTGTATGTTTTATATGAGCTTTTTTGTAAAGAATGTTAATTTTAGGCATCTTTATTATACTCTTTGCAAAAACGAAGAGTATAATGCATTTGATCGGCACATTTCTAAAACCGGAAATATCGCTCGTAGAGAAAAAAATGTCATATAAGTCCGATTGTATTGAAATTTGGAAAGTAAGGTAGTGTTAGCTAGAGGAAGAATCCTATTGTTTTTGAAGAAAATCAATCAGTAAATAATAAAGTTATTATTCATTTAATTTAAAAAAATATGTTTTTTAATTTTTGTCGCTTGTACTTAAATAGAAATCTTGCGAAATGTTATCTATATATTTTTTTTTTGTTTATTCATTTTACTAATATTTATATTTTATAATAATATATCCAATGTGTTGAAATATGATTTTCGAAACATATATATTACAAACATTCAATTTTTGTAGTAATGTGTGATGGTTCAAAGTTTTGCCTTGCAATACAAAGATCGTGTGTGAACCCCAGACAGGTTGGATGTTTTTTTTTTCAATTTTTTTTTTCATATATTTGTTTTCACAACAAAGTTGATATCGCAAAATTTAGGATGTCCAAAAACTAACATTATTTGCAAGAAAACAGCGAAGAGTATCCTATAGAATGTGTAACAATTATATAAAAAGCTCAGTAAATTGGCGAAGAGTACGTTTCTAGCTTGTTTTATTTTATTATGCAAATTTAGTTGATGAAACACTCGTCTGTATACAATAAATGACTAAATCCAAACTATTTGAATTTTGCTTCGATTTCAAGTCAAAATTTACTCCAGTCAATCTGTACATTTGTAGGGTGTGAAAAAAACATTAAATTTTTTCTTAGTATTGTAGGGGGATTCTTCATTAACAATCCAAGTTTTCATCCTCAGGTGGGGCTACCTTATCGACGACATCTTGTCATACGTTTGTTCGGAATAACTCTTCTGTTGATTGTACGGAAAAAGTATTTATTATTATGAATTTGGTAGACGATAAAGTTATCGAAAACTGTAATTTTTTTGAAGCGATTAATGATTTAAAAGTAACGTCGCGAAAGTTTAATAATTAATTTCTCTACTATTGAACGAATAGATACGTTTGAATGCGGCTTATTGCTTACCGTGGGTAATAATAGTATTTTATTCAACGAGCAAGTAATAGCTGTTATACGCGAATAGAATACTATATTTTATCTATGACCCTCTCTTAGCTTGAAATCATATTTTCACAACAAAGTGCAAATTATTAAAAAAACATGATAGCAATTTTAAAATAAAGAAATCAATGTGTGTACGACAGATTGAATCGAGTCATGGCATGCACGATGTTTTTGAACTATAAAGCGTCTTTTGTGATAGACAAGTATTGAGTAATGAACATGAACTCTTCGAATTGGTTTTAACACAATGAGTAATGAATTATTAAGGCCGTGAGTAATGAGCTTATTACTTATTCAAAATATGTCTATAAAAACGAATCATTCAATAATCGTAGAAAATAGTATATTATTCAACGAATGATGGCTATTACTCAAGAGGATGACATTCACTGAGTGAGTAACAGCTATCACACGCGAGTAGAACACCATACTTTTTCTACAACTACTCAATAGGAAGTTGCGCTTTAAGGTAAATTTGCCGAAAATAATAATTGTCACAAATCGCGAGATTTTTCGGAAAAAATGCGAAGAGGCACATTGTATCGACTTACTTTATTTTTTAGGCAGGAGAAAAAATTTAGCTTAATCAATAATGTTTAATTTGGTTTTTTAACTTCCGGAAATTCCGAAAAAACGGCTCCGAGTGCCACGATGGAATGTGGTGATTTTTTTCAAAAATCGAGATATTGTTTAAACGTGTTTTTTATGAAACTAAGATACTATTGACACATTTTTTTTGTGTCATAGAAAGGGTTAATATGCAAAAAAGGGTTTTTGCCAGGTCGTCCAAAGGAAGCTGTTGTTTGCAGAGTATGTAATATCAGAACCAATGGTCTAAAAATGTTTTTATGGCTGTTAACTAAAAATTTCTACACTTGACAGCATTTTTCTCTGTAGTGGTTTTACCCCATTCACCCTTATATTCACAACGTGTTTTAAAACAAATGTTGTTTTCTAAATAGCCAAATTCATAACATCAATTTGCTTAAATAAAACCTACAAAGAAAACTGCTGTCAAGAATAAAACATTTTAGTTAACAGCCATACAAATATTTCTAGAGTAAAAACACCTTTAGACCATTAGTTCTGATATTACATTCTCTGCAAACAACAGCTTCCTTTGGATAACCTGGCCAAACCCATTTTTGCTCTCTTTATGACACAAAAAAATGCTGTCAATAGTATCTTAGCTTTATAAAACTACGTTTACGCAATATCTCGATTGAAAAAAAAATCGCCACGTTCATGACACTTGGAAAGTTGGGCCTGGATGCCAGACCTGACCACGAAAAATGTTGTCAAGGGTATTTTTGGATTTTTTAGGTCATCTTAAAACATGTATTAAATGGCCAGAAAAAAAATTCATTAAAAGTACTATGTCAAATTTCAATTTGAATTTTACAAGTCACATAACCGCGCAGAGATCTAACCCCCATTTCACCCCCTCCTCCTGCATTTACTGACAAACAGACAACAAAAAATTGAGGCAGGTACATTTTTGCTGTCCTATGAGCTAATAGCCATAATTTGGCTTTCCCCCTACAATACACAAAAATTTGTAAAGATATTTACACAAAAACTTTCCTCTCTGTTTGGCATACTTTATTTATAACTTTTTCAGTTGCATGACCACCCTGTATATTTCGTTTACTAAAATTATCAGACCAGATCGGTTTTTGTGCTGACAGTAGTGGTCGTTTCTTATTTTTTAAAGTGACTCTGTTTTTCATTAAAATAATGTCAGGTTCCTCCTCGATAATTGTGTCAACTGCAGTCCAAATATTATTTACATCAAAGTGATCACCCTGTATATGTTTTATAAATTCCTTCCTTGACAGTTGTGTTAACTACATGCGAAATATTATTTCCCACCATTACGTTTTTTTTATTATTTTTTGTATTTTCGTATTTGACAGTAGTTGTGTTAACTGCATGCGAAATATTACTGTCTTCCGTCACACTTTTTTCCTTAGCTAACAGTAGCGTCAACTACCTACGAAATGTTTTTCTTCTTCGTCAAATGGTTTTGTAGGTATAGCGCCAAAAGAGAGACAGACAGACTGACAGCCGGAATAAAAAAAAAATTCGTAATCTACATACCTAGTTTGAAATGTGAAAATCTTGAGAAATTCCGGAAGGTGATTTTTTCATAATTACAATACTTCCCTTCGGTAAGCGAGGGAAGTAAAAATATTCCTATATATATTTTTTCAAATGTCTATGTTGGCAGGAGTATCCACTGTTGCTTAGATTATTATTAATTGTAAACTTCAACATATCTAGATGAAAATCGTATCGACGGTTGAATATTATGTTATTATGAAATGTATATTAGTAAAATATATAAAAGAAATGGCAGGAAATAACGTTCCACAACATTTTCATTCAATTATAAAAAACAAAAATTGAGAAACCAAATTTCTTACATTTAAATGATTAATACCTTTTTCATTTACTAATCGATTTTGATCAAAAACAATAAGACTCCTCTTCTATCTAACACCAACTTATTGTCAATACAATCGGACTTACGTGCTTATCGTGCTTACAAAAAACGGATCGAATGGACAGACGAACGCATGGACAGCCAGACACTCGAACAGACGGACATTTTAAAAGTTGTTCAGTATTTTTTCTCTATCACACTAATATGAAAATCTGCTTTCTGAGCGACATACAGTTTTAGATACCGTGTGTGTAGTCGCGGGCTAGCCATGGGGAGAAGAATTACAACATCGCGCGTGCCAGCTGGCTGAAATGAAATAACAGAGCTGGAATGCTCCATCGACGGACGAATTTACGGCTGCCGGTGTTGTCAAATCTCTCGCGCTACGTGAATGTACATGCCTAATGGGAAATTACACGCACGATATGTGCCGACCAAATGCAATATACTTTTCGATTCTGTATTTGCGAAAAGTAATAATAATTTGACCAGTGAACTATACGCACAGAGCTTATTGAATAAAACAACTTACGGTGTTCATTTTAGTTGTACCAACGATTATATATACACATTTACTTTAGAAGATAATGCGGCCCAAATTAACATTTCCCAAAAAATGCCTCCTATCGGAGTAAATAGACCCATGTTATTTAAAGTGTTTGGAAATAAAAATCCAGTTCAAGAAAAAAATAATATTTAATTCTTTTATTAAATATATTTTTAATAGTATACCTTTATTAATTATTCTGTATTATTTATTATTATATGGATATAATTATATAACCTAATTCTACCGTTAGTTCCCATTTATTTTTTAAACACAACAGCGCAATTTTTAAAGAAAAAAATTTGTAAACCCCGTTTTGCGATAACAATAAAAAACCGATTTTACTAAATATTTAATTGCTTTATATAATTTATTTTTGTGTTCATTATTAATAATGCTGATAATTTGACTGAGACATATTAATACATATTTTACAAGGTATAACACGCCTATGACTTATTGAAAACAGTTGTTAAAACTCTCGGGACGCGCAATTAAGTAAATAAAAAATCCATAAAGGAAGGTCGTAAAACTCATTTAATGGGAACACATTATTTGATATGAAATATCTACAACGTAGCCCTTTGTTTAACGTGAAGATATTTACAATTGAGATATATAACAAAACTAGTGATGACGTTATCGATTCCGGAGAACTTTTAACTCTCATTATTCCATATTTTATCTACTATTAAATATTTCATTTTACTAAGATATGAGGAATCCACATAAAAAATAAAAACCACCAGCCTACAAAATTTTGCAAACATTTCTAAAGTTTTTTTATGTCAAGTAATTTTGGTCTAAAACTTTCTTACCGAATCTCCCTCACTCTTGAATTAAAAATCCGGAAATTTTTTCTCGCTCACGAATTTTTAAAGAAAATTCGGACCTCAAAAAAATTTCCGGAAATAATTCAAGCACTAGGGAGATTACAAGTGAAAATTGTTTATGAAATTTAAAATTTCCAAATATCATCTATATCAAAATTTGAGGTAAAGAACATAAGGGCATATTCCTCCCCTGACTTCCTAGGCAACATACGAAAGGCACCGTATTTCACAATCACCGATAGTTACTTACTGTGCATACATTCCAAACTTTACAGCAATCTACACAGTAGTTTGAAAGTAGGATGAACAAAAATTTCTCATCAAGACTTAATCTGTAGAGACGAATAGATCCGGAAGGAAGTCACCTCCGAAAAAGAATTGCTAACACTTTTAGTGTTATTTTAATTCAAACTATATGATTCTGAAGATTGTACCATATTACTGTGACACTTGTACCTTATATTGTATGAAGTGTATCACAAAGACAAAGAATTCTTCTTTTCTTCAATGTATCCTATATTTAATTCTTTTCCATAAGCGGTTCTTGAAATGTTGAAACCGAAACATCCAGTAGTTAATTAAAATTATTTGCTACATACAGTAAGAGAAATAAATGTAACTTAATTAACCTGATGAAAAAGCAACATCGAAAGTAAGTAATTCTTACGGCGACAACTTGTTTATTTGTTCATTCTTCTAAAACTGAACTTAAAATTGGATTAATCCTAAATTCTCTGCCAAAACTCACCCTAAAATTTTAATTTTATTAGATAAACGATGAATAAAATATTAATCTTGGCTGTATATTTGTGTTTAAACCACAGACAATTGGTCGGTTTTGCGAAGTTAGGGTCTGCATAAACTGTATACCCCTAAAACCCGTTTTAAGTGGTTGAAACTGAAATTGCCTATTAAGTAATCCATAAGTTAGCCCCAACACTTTACAATTTTTGTTCAGACTTAATGAAAGAGAGATAAAATGGCATGTTTTTTAAAGCGATGCTAGACAATATATTAAAAATAAATAAACATCAATAATGTTTCATAATTATTATAGTACATTAGCCTAGAAGTAGGAAGACAGCGATAAATTACGTCAAAACGAGGGTTAGCTCTAGATCATGTGTCATCCAGTATATATGTTCATTTACATATGGCACAATATTTTCCTTTGTAGTTATTTTGGCGAGTTTGGTAACATTTAATGTTAATACGAGGAGGATTTGATGTATTAATGAATATAAAACTAACACACACAGACACAGGTGTACTTTTAAGTAGAGATCAGAAGAGGATGTTACTAATATTTGCTCTAAATATTCTCTGGCAGCCCCTCATTAAAAATTCATTTATATTGTGAGAAAAACCGTTCAACGCCATATTCATTTGACCAACTATAGCAAATTTTGGTTTATCGCCTACACTTTCATTCAGATTCGAAAAGAGCAACTGTGTTCTTCTAATATTATTCACGTTAGAATTAGGTTTAGCTATTTACTTCTACAAGACAGTGCATTTGACTGACTGGCCAAAAAAAAAGAGCAGTTGACTTTACGGGGAATGCTTAAGTGCAGCAATCAGCCAGATCGTGTACGGTCACGGCTTGCTGATCTATCCGCGTTCCGTTTTCCATCGCAAACACGTTTCAACTAGATTCTAATGGGTTCATGCCGAATATTTTTCACACTAGAATTTTTGCACCTGTTATAAGCACAATGCCCTAATGACCATGTGCAACGGCTGGTCAAGCCGTATTCCAGTGTAGCCTAACATCGTGGGTAAATACACGCTTCCCATATATCAAACAAGAGAAATTTTCGCGTAATATTCTCTTCCCGCTGCGAAAGGGTTAACCACCGCGAGCCCCGAGGTTGTATTGTGGCGCTCCCATTCTAGTTTTACTTGGAGCTTATCCAGCTTCGGCTTTTGTATCAGACTCCCATAGCCTTGATAAGGGCTCCTTGGTTTTCCTCGCCAAGTAGTCGGAATTTCAGTCAAGCTAAGCCTTCACAATCGCATGACACATGTACTGAGGTTTCCTCTTTCTCTGGACAGAATCTGCATCTACCAGACACATTAAATTCATATGTCTATTAAGCCTACAGTGTCCAGTTAGAAGACCCACCATTATCCTAATGGCTTTTTTATTTTGGCGGAGTAGGTCGTCCGTAAATTTAGCCGATTGTCCTTTAATGAACTTACGACCCTAGTGTATAACCACAGGGTTATCTTGTGGTTTAATCCCCAGTCTCCCCTACACCTGCCTGCACCTTCTCAGGGCAACTGTTGCTTTCTGTGTGATTTTTTGATGTGTGTATTCCATGTCAGCTTTTGGTCGAAAATGACTCCTATTTAACCTCGCTGGCAAGGCTCCCTTGAGCCTTGAGAGTTCTAGGCCTCCCAAGGTTCTTTTTCGTGTAAATGACTACTTTTAGAGGATTTATGGAGAATCCTTCGTCCCTACACCACTTGTCGATATTATTTATGGCTCTTTGAGAACGTTCTGTTCGCAAATCGCTTCTTGACTACTGTTACTAGATCATCAGCAATAGAAGCCTTCCACATTTTTCGTAGTTCATCAACAAGGGTTGACACAGCAATGGAAATAGTACTTCTCCTTAAGGGCAGCCAGTACTCACCTTCGCCTCATTGGTAATTTCACCTAGACTGGTCACTTTTATCATTTTTTTAGTCTGGCTTTGATCCACTGCAATCATTCGTTAATGTTTGCGTTGTCGCATTATTTAACGCTCCTTCTACATCAAGTGTTACCACTGCCATTTCTTTGTCATCCAATAACTTGATCCAGTAACCTATTTGAATCATCCAGCGCAAGGTTGTTTGACGTCCCCAGCTGGTATACATATTGACGCTCACTAAGGGGGGTTTTCCAATGTATTAAGTAGGAAACGCAAAAATTTTTAACAGGTGTGTATTAAGTTGACCGTTTATCGAAAGAAAGAAGTCTGTAAGCCAATAAGTAAATAACTATCAGTTCGTCATTGATTTTTATGAAAATACTTCTAGTGCAATAGGGCTTATGGATGTGTAAAATTAGCTTGTTTTGTTTCTTCCATTTTTCTGCTAATATATTACAATTGACGCTGTCACATGCCTCGGTGACATCTAAGAAAACCACACTGCTTGACTTGTTCTTTGTGAAGCCCAACTGAATATCTGAAATTAAACTGGCTACATTGTCTTGAGTCGAGCAGCCTTCTCTGAATCCAAACTACGATTTTGAAAGTATATTCTCACTTTCTAACCAATATTCTAAACGATCTTTTATTAATCTCTCGTATGTTTTTAATACGCAAGAAGCCAATGCAATTGGTCGGTATGAGTTAGAGCTTCTTCCGGTTTGTTAGCTTTCAAGATAGGTACAATAATGTATTCGTACCAGTCTTTTGGGATTTGAGCATCGTTCAAATATATGTCGTTGAATATATTCAGGAGGGTGATTTTAGCTGATTTAGGTAAATTGGAAAGCATCGAATAGTGAATGCTATCTTTACCAGCAACCGTGTTGTTATTGTGTTTTAGAGTTCTGTCTGGTTATTTAAGAGTGAATGGATTTGAAAAGAGGTCTGAGTGATCTATGCTCTCCAGAAGAAGGCATTGTGGATATCCAGTTGGGTGTGGGGCTAATTTACAGTGGAAGTTTTCTAACCATTCTGCTGAGGAATTTATGAATACGGTGTGTTTTTGAGGTCGATTTTTAAAAAGGTTAAGTTGCTGCCATATACATTTTATTGGGAAATTCTTATTTAAACTCGAACAATAAGAATGCTACCTTTCTCTTTTGGTTTCTCTTATTATTCGTTTAGCTATAACGTCAGATTTTTATAAGTAGTTATATTTGGTATAGTCGGGTTATTGTAAAAATAAATATTTTCTATGTTTAACGGTATTTTCACATTTGTCATTCCACCACGGTTTTAATTCATTTTTTTAAATTTTTTGTATTGTTATATCGAGGTATGGATTTCTCGGCAGACTGGTTGATAACATTTGTAAGATTTTCATAGTTTACTACATCGTTTCTTATATTATCTAAACACTCAAGAGAGTAAGAGTCCCAATTAGCTTTTTTTATATTCCACTTTCTTTGATTTTTAAACACAGTCCAATTTGGAACTAACTGACAATTAATTAAAATCGGAAGATGATCCGAACCACAGGGATCTGATAAGGTAGACCATTCTAAGGAGTACATATTGTTAAATCTATAGCACTTTTCTGTCTAACAAAGTTCCCTATGCCTGCCGTCAGTTAAAATTGTTAAATTGTTATTATCTAATGAATCTAATAATGTTTTTCCATAAGTATCACTATAATCACAACCTCACGCAATATGGTGGGAGTTAAAAACTTCACCTGCAATAAAAGGTTTTGGTATAAAATTTAAAAAGAAATTCCAATCATTTGGATTGATTTTTGATTGCGGTAGGATATATAATGATACCAATGTCAACTTACTATTATTATATAGATCTATTGCAATGCAGACATGCATACAGCTGTTGATTATAGGTAGTACTATTTCTGAGTGTTTTATTTGTTTTTGAACGAAGATTGCAAGGCCTTCCTTTCCGTCTGCACGATCTTTGTGGACATTATTAAAATTATGAAAATTGGTACATACATTAGGTTTAAACCCTGTTTCTGTCAGTAAGGCAATGTTGATGTTATTAGTGGACAGTAAATTTTCTAAATTACCTTTATTTGCAACTGGAGAGCGACAATTCCATTGGAAAATTTTTAAACCGCCTTCTTTTATATTTAGAGAAAAATGAGATCTTTTTTTGTCCATAACACATCAAATAAAGTATTTAAATTTAGTTAATCTAAATACTAATTAATTTCTTTTAAGACGATCTTTTATAATACTAAATATTTCAGCCTCTTCTAAATCTTTAAAATTGTTTTATTTTATAATATCTATTACCAAAATAACCAATTCTAAAAATTTTTGTACAGAGAGTTCATTTTCTTTTTAGGTAGTGTGTGCTTGTTCTGATTTATTGTGTAAATTTGAATTATATATAGGACTGTTGAATATTCCACCAAAAGTTTAAGGTAGGTTGAGTGGTGATAATATTAGACTTCTTTGTGTTTCTGTAGTATCTGTCTATATTGGGTCGTGTTTTTTTCCTTGGAGTGGTAGTTATCTGTGTAAAGCGGTTTGTTGTTCTTTGATGTGAATTACTGTCGTTATATACATCTACGTTATGATTGTGTTCACTGGAAAGAATAGAGGCGCATGTAACTTTTGGGACATTTTTTCAGCATCCTGGTAAGATCAATTTGCGTGTGACATATTTATTTTTTATCTCTTTCTGTTCTTTAAATTCTGAACATTCTTTAAGTTTCGATAAAAACAGATATAATACTTAGTACCTAAGAATATTTTAATAGTTCGTTGTTTTTATATTGTTTGATAATGATTTCAGAGGTTTGTATTATATTATTTATATATGAAAGTCGTCGCTGGAATTTATCGTTGCATCCCGATCTCTGCTATTTACACATATTATTCTAATTCTAGTTTATATTGACGCATATTTCGCAACTAATTGATTACAAAATATATACAGTTCAAAGTTATGTAATTAAATTTGTAATGAAAAGGATTTCATTGTTTTTGTAGAGTACTATTTAATTGCCCATATTTATGCGTTTACATATTTTGTATATAATTAATTTTCAATATGTAATCCCTCAGTCTGATCATTTTTCAATTAATAGTTCAAAACTTTGTAGGACACCTCCCAAGAAAACGTCACTGGCACATAAAAAACATATATGTTATAAAAGTTTTTTGACCGACAGTCAATTTTTTCTGTAGTTTCATAATAAGGATACAATTGTTTCATAATAGGGAGTTTTTAAGCCTCTTATTTTGCGTGCCTTTATTAACGTTTCCGTTATTGTGAGCATGCGCGTTGTGATGTTCCGTAAATAAATGATTGTCAAAGAAAAATAGATTTTAAAGCCTTTGTATAACGTACGTTTTTAACGTGCACCAACGTTAACAAATTTAACCTCACTTTTGACATAGTAAGTGTTATGTGCTTTTGATCTCAGGTTGTAGCTGTACGTTTTGGTTTCTTTTTTGATTAAATTGTCGATTTTTGTGGCGTTTCGACTGGTTTTTAATTGTTTATGTTAAAGCAGTACTCATAAAAAGTAAGGTAGTTCAGTTAGTTGCGTTCAAAAAAGATTACTGATCGGCTGTCCGCTATGATGCCGATTGTATACTATTCTCTGTAGTTTTATATAATGTTTTTGCATTTAGAAAAAAAATTAAAGCGCAGAAAATGCTAATTAAGATGAAATAAAATAATTTTATGGAATTCTTCTTTTTCTGTTGCTTTACTTCTCACATATATCCTCAAAAAAATATGAGCCGACAACGTTGTCTACAACTTTATACGTAAATAACCGAACGCTGTTGGGTCGCAATTAACGTAGCACGCTATCGCTTAATAACGGAATCGGTTGTTTTGTTGTAACTGCGCATGAGTACAATAACGTTAACGTTGATATGAACGTTAAAAAATAAGAGGCTTAAAAACTCCCTAATATCATAATGTTTAACGTCTATTAATTTATACGTGATGATCAGTCTTCGAACTTGAATTCATAACATACCTAACCTAAAATCTAGTTATATCTTAAGATTATGCCATTCAATAACATTCTAATAATTACATATTTTAAGTTGTACAGATTCTTAATATATATTATATTAATTACATCAAAATCACTAAACTGTGGCACCTTCGTCAATATGCTGTATTCAACAATAAGCCCCTTGCATTTGTCATATATTTTAAATTAAGTTATATATATTAATATAGTGTTACTAAAGATTAGCAATTATCAAATGTTTTCATAATTTCTAAAAAAAAAATATATTTAAATCACCTATTAAAATCCGGGAGGAGGGGCGTGACTGAGAACACCTCATATTGGACGTGAAGTCATCTAACAGTATATCTCTGCACGTGCAATGGTTCGGAAATATAATTCGTGCATCTTGTGATTGTTTCCTAAAATTATTTAGTTGTATTCGGTCTGTGATATTAAATTATAGTGTGTATTTAAGTGTACCATATTTACAAGGGTTTAAATTGTTTTAAACATGACTGAAAAGGGTTATTTCAAAGGTCAATCGGATAATTTATGCCGTACGCCTGCCGCCGTATGCTTCTGCGTCACAAAAATATTCGTAAGTAAAAGTCCTAGATGGAATTTTTTTTTTTCAAAAACTCCTCCTGTATCTTGGCTTCAATCGCTTCTCTGCATGTAGATGAAAATTTGCAAAAATAAAAAGTTTGTCGCTTAGTCAAAATATGTGTACATTCTTAGCAAAGTAATAAGTTCACTGTTATTTAAAGAAAATAATAAACAATAATAATCGATAGAAACAAAAAGACCATTGGAAGCCCTTCTTTGTGTGCTGGGCTTAAAAAAAGTCAGATCGATAGCTCGATTAGATTTGAAGACATGGCGGTGTAAATGTTAAAAAACACTATTTTTATAATCAATCAATTTGTAAGCACGATAACTTAAGAAAGAAAAGTCCAATTGTATTGAAATTTAGAAAGTAAGTTCAGCTAGAGGAAGAACCCTATTGTTTTTGAAGAAAATTGATCAGTAAATAAAAAAGTTATTAATTATTTAATTTAAAAAAAATATTCTCTTAATTTTTGTCTCTTGTACTAAAATAGAAGTCTTGGGAAATGTTATTTCGATAATATAATTTTTTTTTGTTTATGAATTTTACTAATGTATTATATTTCATAGAAGTACGAGTTGAAATGTGTATGATTGTCGAAAGATATATATATCACAGACAATCAATTTTCGTAGCAGTATGTGGTGGTGCAGCGGCTAAAGCTTTGCGTAGCAATCCAAAAACCTTCTACCCCCCTTGATCCTTCGCTGAAATGTATAACCCAACAAAAAAATTGTTCATTCATGAACAAATAAATGTTTTTAAAAAATTGACACCGGAAGCAGGGTTTTTTCCATTCTTTTCCCTTTCAGTTAGTTTACATTAAGAATAAAATACTTATGGTATTCAGTGCAATACAGGAAAAAACATTATTATAATACTCTTATAAAAAGGGCTCTTATAGAAATTAATACAATACCACTAACAGCTTACTAAACAAATTCTTTGAATCTAATGTTGATACAGTATACTTAATTATGATAAACAAAATCTGATTTCAAAAATCTTATTTTATTTTAAAAATAAATGATACGGATAGATACGAGAAATAAATAATAAATAATTCATATAACATAGTAGTTTGTGCAACGAGAGTGGATATGATATCCATATCGCACGATAGAGAAGTTTGAGCATGACGCCGCGCGCCGTAGGCGGAGTTCTTCAAATCTTTTGAGTGCGATATGGATAATCCACTCGAGTTGCACAGTACACTTTTTCTACGATCAGCTTAAAAAAACTACAAAATTTATTAAACATTAATATTTGATACACATATACCCACTGACAGTACACACTGACAGTTACTTTGACAGCTTACGCACTAATTTGATTTTAAAACGAATAGTTATCTATGTACTTAATACACGAACTGTGATTGGTCGGTTTCATTTCATATTTGTCCTAGAACTGATATGAAGTATATCCGTTCAGTTAACTGGAATTGCCTGCTTATCCATTCTACAGACTGTACAGAAAACAGCAAATTTACAAAAGGGAGTAGGAAAAAGATGCCTTTGTTCAGCATTAGCAAGCACTAACATTTTCAAATAAATTTTCAGGTGGATACTTAATATTTTGCTCATACCTTATTTGTTTATATGAATATTAGAATAATGTATTTTCCTATGTTACACTGTACATCAGTATTATATTCTCAAAGCAAATTAAATATTAAAAGTATTTACCGCTTCGATAAAAAACCGCTGCCCAAGGAATCACTACTTCCACATCCAGATTCTCTATCCAAGTCACTCACAACGAAAAAACTTTGTATGTGAAAATAATTGTTTATGGAACTTTAATAATATAATATTTGAAATCCTCTACCCCAAAAACCCATAAAACGATACCCCACTTCGGTAGTGGGGTGGGGGGTGGTGATAGAGGGGTGATAGTAGGGGGTGGATGAAGTAAAAAAATATTTTGAAGTTTCTGGTTCCTGTACATACACTAAATCACAATTTTTTTTCATCCCCTTTAATAAGGGGGTGGGGTGGTAATGGGGGTGGCAAATGCCAAACATTTTTTTGAGAGCTTAGCTTCTCTTGTATATACTAAATACCAATTTTATGGACTCTTACCTGCTTGATTGACCTATTTACCCCAAATTTACCCCAATTTACCCCCAACCCTTCGACGGAGCAAGATGAAAATATAATCTAGTTCTAGATCTCGTTAAAGTACATATGTGTACCAAATTTCAAGTCAATATCTTAAACAGTTCCAGAGTAAACGTGCGCACAAAAAAAAGTTACAGACAGACAGACCGACAGACCGACAGACAGACAGACCGACAGACAGACAGAAATTTCGTTTTTGCTCAAACTTAAAATCTCGACGTTTCATGACATTTTAAGCCTATTTGGACAATACAAATTTTTTTAAATTTTTTTGTCGTTGCTATACTTCCACTGGACGTGGAAGTAAAATACGTAAAATAGGTTTTTTTAAATTTTGAATTTTGGAGCTTCAACCTGCTGCATTTTTAAAATAAAGACATTTTGGAACTTTATCCATAACAGTTTTCATTGAGAATGACCTAAGGATTCTATGCCTTAAAGCAACGATTCCGTCGACAACAAATTACCCATGCATTTGGTGCTGGGTCCTTTGGAAAATAAGTTAGTGTTAGCTAGAGGAAGAACCCCATTGTTTTTGAAGAAAATCAACCAGTAAATAAGAAAGTTATTAATCATTTAATTTTTAAAAAAAACTATTTTCTTCATTTTTGTCGCTTGTACTAAAATAGAAATCTTGTGAAATGGTATATCTATAATGTTTTTTTTTTGTTTATAAATTTTACTAACATATATTTCATAATAATATATCTAATGCGTTGAAATATGATTCTCTAAAGATATATATTACAGACATTCAGTTTTTCTAATAATGTGTGATGGTCCAGTGGTTAAAGTTTTGCCTTGCGATGCAAAGATTGTGTGTTAAAATCCCAGACAAGTTGGATGTTTTTTTCAATTTTTGTTCATTTCTTTTTTCACAACAAAGTTGGTATCACAAAATTTAGGATGTCCAAAAACTAACATTATTTATTTTTTTCTGTACTACTCTTATTTATATCTGTGAGTACGTTATTATTTTTAAATAGTTAATCAACATATTTCTTGTTTTTATATATTTTAAGACAGGCTTTTGAAATATTATTAAAACGTTGTTATATGTTGCATCTCATATCAATATTCTGTAGGATAGTACTGGTTATATTAATGCAGCATAAACGGTTATTAACATATTTAAGTATAAGACTTCTGTAGTTGGTAGAACTTGTTCAGATAGTTACGAACTTTTCCTATTACATAATTTATATGTACTTTCCTTAACGTGGGAATCTATAAATTCTTTTAACTATTTAACTTTGTGACTGGATTTTATTTTATTGTTACATCTGTTATTAATATTATTATTTAGAAAGTAAATTCCTTTTTGCATTTTCAATTCATTAAAATGTAATTTGTTATAATTTCATTACAACTGGTATGGAAGTGCAGTAGACGAAAGTGTGGTGTATTGTGTATCAAGCACGGCATGGTCACAGTGTTTGTCGTGTACAAAGGTACTGGCTTCAATGCTGGCAGCGTTGGTGGATAATGTTTTTATTATAAAAGTGTTTTTTTTAAATGTGTAACTCTCTTCCGGATTTGGAGGTTGTCTAATATGTATGATGTTTTATGTTTATTAAAATCGAAAAGGAAGTAAAGTTGCTTTATCGAACCATGTTTTATTTTGCATTTTTGTTTCACCACGAAGAAATCACCATGAAATAAAATTCATATAGATCACAAATAATATTGGATCGAGGACAGTACCTTGTGGTATCCAAAATTCTATTTTAAGCTCACCACTCAATATTTGCTAAACTTCTTTTTTCTGCTTCCTTTGTCGCAAATAGCTTTCAAATTTCTTATAACCACATGTATGGCTAGTTAATATAGTTTTTATAACATAATTTGTTGTGACACTTAGTGACTTGTTCTTTTTATTAATTTAGAGAGAGTAAACTGTCAAACTGACATTCTTTTAATATTGTGTAACAAGTTATAGCGACATATAACCGAATACATCGAAGTACTTATGCTATTACTGATGATTATCTATTAGAAATAGATTTGCAATTGAAATAAAAAATCAGTAAACAGAAACAATGACAAGATACCTTTACTTCCCAGAGTAAGCCCAGAGTTCTTAAATTAACTGCCAACCAAGTTTACCAAAGCACACATTGAAAAAGTAAATATATTTTCTAACGCAAACGTAATTTAGAAAGATGTTTTAGTACTGTTAACGTGTAATCGGGTAATAAAAAGGCATAGGATGTATGCCTAATAATAACAGCAGACGCTGATGGTATCTGTACACGATAATTCAGAAAATGTTATTCAGAAAATATAAAAATATAAGAGGAGTAAACATGCAACTCTTTTAGGATAGTGTGTTAATATAATATTAAATAAGGGAAGATAGGGACATATTTTTTATTATTGACTTCTTAACAAATACATAAAAGTAGTTAAAATACTACAGAATTGTAATATTCATTCAATAATTTAATTTGTTTGCAAAATCATTAATTAGACTTAAATTACAGAAATATGCAAAGTTCTATAGTTTTGTTATAAGATTTCTAAACTTATGAAATTCTTAGTTATTTAATAAAGATTCACTCTTCTACTTTTGTGATACTTTGTGAAAGATTTTATTGAGTACCAGTGTGTTTAGGATTAATTCTAAGATTTTTAAATTCAGTTTAGATATATAATTTGTATTTAATTGTACGAAATTCAAAACATTTTTCGACAGGAACTACTTTTCTACTCTTTGTGAGGTCTAAATTAGAATTTACATCACTAATTTCGAGTTCAGGGACTGTCAAAAGACATTCAGCACTTTTAACTGAATATAAAAAATAACCAAATTATAATGAGTCTTCGGTAGTTTTCTTAAAATTTTGTCTTGTCACAGTTGTCTTAAAGAGCATAACTTCATAAGAACTTAAATAAATATTCTTGAACTATTACTAAGAAGAAAAATAAGTAATGTCTTATTATTAGATTTAATTAAATATGCATATTATGACCGCAGAAAAATAATGATATATTCATGCACAAATTGGCTTCATAACATGCTGAATTGAAATATCTAATAAAAATGAATGTGTGTCTGTAAGTATATATGTGTATGTACATAGACCGTTTTTTGTAAAACCAATAAATTCTGTTAGACTTAACATTTTCGTTTTAAATTTGATACACGTGTCATAGTAGAATAGTTTTTATTGACACACACATCAGTCACACAGGGTGGCCGCCAGAGACTTGTAAACTATCAACTATCAGTTTTAATATAAACAATATCCTATCATTTTAGAACATAGTATATTAGGTGAGTGGTCAATTGTGAATACCCATTTAACATTAACAATAAAAGAAAAATATTGATCTGACGTCACGTAGAAGTAAAGTATTCGATCAAAATGTTAATCAAATAAATATGCACACTCGGCCACGTTCGACTGCTTCCAGAACCTAAGATCATACAGGCATGCCAAAATTCGGCAGAAGTTTTAGCTGGCAGAATGCAGAAAGCCGTCATCCTCGGTTCACTGCGTCTGTTCAGGGCACACGATTCTCGGACCCAGTAGTCACTCATCCCATGGGCGTGAGAAGTGGCTGCCGGTACTACCAGCTCCCTTCTGTGAGGGTCGGAGCCACAGAAAAGGGTGACTGGTTTTTAACTACCCCACACAACACACGGCTGTCCGAGGGACGTACTATGGCAAATCCCATTTAGTATTTGGGCTTGCCTATGGACATCCTAATATCCCAGTTTGTATGCTTTTCGGCAATCTTTTGGTCATCCCAATGTTACAACTCGGTATCAAATAAAAGTAGTACGAGGGACGTCCTGAAGGATATACCGGCGTTTGTACTAAGGACGTACCAGGACATCCCGGGATATTTCGAGATGTCCTAAGTATTACGAATAGGCTGTACAAACTACATACTGAAACGTCCCAGGATATCCTACGGACTGAAAATAGATATCCACGGGCAACTTAGTTTTTCCATTTCTTGGTGGGATCCTCTGCCACAGGTGTTTTCTTCCAAACAATGTCCGTAAAATCAACAAAATAATATAATTATCTAGTATTTTACTGGAAAATAACCTCTACGCCTGTGATTTTTACGTTATAGGAGCGTAGAGGTTATTTTCGAGTAAAACACTGGATAATTGCATTACTTTGTACATTTTACGGACATTGTTTTAGAAGAAAACGTGGAAAAGAATTCCACCAAGAAACATAAAAAATTAAGAAAATGTCACAACCAACATTTAGACAATATTGTATTGTAACATTTTTTAGAATTTTCGTCAAATATGCACATTTTTGAAACATTTGCACTTACCTATTTTTTCCTTATAACTTATACGTAATTTATTGGATTTATGGTCAGTTAAAAAATAAAATATTATTTTCTTACGATTCGATTTATTAACCATCATCAAAGACAATACAATTTTATAAAAAAAAAACAGAAATATTTTGTATGTATGGAATTAAGTGCTACCTAAATAATAATAATATTTTAATAATAGAAATAAGCTAAACACATTCAATATTTAAAAACATTTGTAATGTTAAAAAGGAAACTTTTTAGAAAAACGTAAAATAAATACCTATATTACTTTTGCAAATTTAATAATAGCCGAACATGAATTTTTAGAATGTAGCGCACTCCTACTTCTCTATTCTCTTCTTTGCCTCGCTTCTCTCTGTTGCACTT
This sequence comes from Rutpela maculata, assembly GCA_936432065.2. Classification (NCBI taxonomy): domain Eukaryota; kingdom Metazoa; phylum Arthropoda; class Insecta; order Coleoptera; family Cerambycidae; genus Rutpela; species Rutpela maculata. The sequence goes on along the minus strand of OW386285.2, from coordinate 33,782,776 downwards.
CTCGGATAATCTTTTAACAGCTTCTCTGCTTCGTTTTCCATAATATACTAATTCATGGGTGCAGCTAAAATAAACGTAGTTATTATTATTTGAACCACTATTATTAAAAAAATATATGAAAAGTGGGCAAGATAAAAATAACAAAAATAATTGAAGGATATGGGTATCACCTATAACACTCAGTGAATAATAATAATAATGTACCGAATTATAAATTAAAATCCATAAAGTACACTCTGGCAAATAGAGTTTCAAGATAAAAGATTGCAGTCTGTCCACCTGTGTTCGTCCTGATATTGTATCATATCTTTCGTTTAAAAGTGTAATAGAAGTTTGAAATAATTATCTTAAAGCACAATATTTACTTACTTATTTTCATCCACAGTTGCTAGTTGGTTTTAAAATTATTAATTAAGTAGGCACATTATTTGTCGTCATTCTCACATTCAATTTCATCAGGTTTATTGTCATATGTGAGAATACTTTCACTGATTCACATTTTCTCTTCAAGCTGATTTCAGCATTCAATTCTTGAGCCAAATTAATATTTTATTTCGTAGGTTTCTCAGTGATTGTAAAATACGGGAATGCGTATAAATCCTCATTTTTTTAGCTTCCTTTGGCATTCTGAAAGTATAAAAAATCGTCTTAAATTTTCGTGGTTTCGAACACGACATTAATAACTAATTAAATATTTAATCATAATCAAATAAGTTTTTCATAACATGAAGTTTAATAGGTTATGTTATATTTGTATACATTTGTACTCACTTTTTATAGTTTGGAATAAAGACACTCCAATAAAGCTGATCCAAATAGATAAAACACAAAGATACAACTTTAAAATATTTCATACAGCCACTAACAATAATTATTAAGTATTTAAATATTTGAGAAATAAAAACTAATTAAAGCGTGGCTGCTATGTATTTAGTTTGGGCACTGAGTTTGGGGTATTTGTTTTGGCCAGTTTGGCCGGCCGGAAATCAAAACGGCGCTTTATTTAAATATATTAGAGACCTAGTATCAGGGTGCATTTTAAGGAGATTCAGGGCTCTTCATCGGATATCCGTTCTTAATCGACATAGTCAATGCCAAAATGGAACCTATTCAGGATAGCCCATTGACGTCCATAAAAGGATATCCTGGGACGTACTAAAATGGGCTGTCTCGAGGACGTCCTAAAACAGGATATCCTAAAAGGTACATCCGTTTCTCTATTTATTTTACGTACTGGGATATCCAAGTACGTCAATTTGTCATCCCATATCCCGATTGTGCTGTGTGAGACTATAATAATAATTTATTGATGTCAATACCCAGTGGGTTTACACAAGTCAAAAGGTCATATTGTAAATTACATCACATGATATACATTAGGTAGAGACAAACTAATAGTAAAAACACTGAAAAGTAATTTAATATAAAACATCAGTACAATGTCTTTGATTCTAAAATTAATTTTTTCTCCGGTAACTGCCTGATGTCTGGTGGTAACTTATTAAATAATTTTGGACCATAATAATTTCTTGCATTCTGGCTTTTAACCAATCAGGTGTAGTTTAGACAAACTTGATCTGTGTGTCTGGTATCATGTTCGTGTGTTTCTCTGTGCGAAACATATTTGTCTAGATTTTGTTTAACATACATGAGCGCGGTAATAATATAATAACTAGGAACCGTTAGCATATTCAGCTCTATACATTTCTGCTTTACATCTCTCCTAAATGTCAATCGTGTAATTATCCTCATATCCGTCTCTGCAGTGAGAATATTCTGTATAAATGATAGGAGTGTTTCCAGGTAAGAATGGCATAAGAGAACACACTTTGAAATAAAGAGAAATAAACTGTTTTTATAACATTTTTAGGCAATTCATTAAATTTCTTAGCAGATATACAACTTTAGAAAGTTAATACATAAGTAATCAACATGTTGATCCCAACGTAGATGGGATCCATGATTACTCCTAAAGACTTTATATTTTCGGGATTGTCGAAATGATTTAAGCGCCGGGTTGAAAAAAACATAGTTTGTGTCTTTGAATTATTAAGATATAATTTATTTGATCTGAACCAGTGAGAAGCTTTCAACTGTGAGAGCTACATATCCTGCAATAAATTGTTTGCATTGCTATTTATATTAATCATGGTGGTGTCATCAGCGAACAATACGAGTGAAGTCTCATTTATATAATTAAGTAGATCATTGACATATATTATAAATAATGGGGGCCCAAGTGAGGAACCTTGAGGAACTCCGAATTTTACTTTTCCTGATGACGATGATACTCTATTATATACAGTTATTTCATCTGTGTTTGTAAGATATGATTTTATGGAATTTACGGCAGAACGGTTTAGCCCATATTTTTTAAGTTTATTAACCAGGATATCATGCTGCACACAGTCGAAAGCTTTCGACAAATCGTAGAAGATACATCCAGCAACGGTTTTATTTTCAAATGCCACTATTTTACTTTCCACCATTTTATTAAGTCCATCAGTCGTAGATTTTCCAGAGCGAAAACCAAATCGACAATTTGACAGAATATTATTTGATTAAAAAAAAATAACGAGTTGTCGAAACAGGACTTTCTCTATTATTTTTCCCACCGTAGATAGGATTGGAATAGGTCGATAATTGTTCATGTCATTTATATCGCCTTTCTTAAAACGTGGAATTACTTTTGAAATGTTTAGACACTGCGGAAAGGTTCCACTATTTATACATAAATTTACTAACTTTGTAAGAGGAATAATAATAGCATCCTCTACATATTTCATAATGTTAATATTTACGTCATATATCTTTACTGGGATTATTTTTGATGTTTTTTTAAAAGATCTCGCATTTCAATAAAAGAAATCACTGAAAAACTAAAATCAAAGTTAGCAGCACTAGTAAACCCTCTGCATGTTTTACTTCTAGAACCGTGTCACACAATGGAAGAAATACACCTGTTACCTATTTGTAATTTCTATTTCGGATAAATCTTTACAACTTGCAATAAGTTTCCTGTGAAGTGCGAAACTTGGTCCATAAAAATTTTAAAAGTCCCGAGACGGAAAAAATAAAGTAACTGGATAGAGTTACTTTTCTTACACTTCTAAAAGATATCCCAGGGTTAATATTTAAAGTAGGTCTCTGCCATAAAAGTAACCGAACATTACAGAAAATTTGTGACTTCCGTATAAGCGCTATACTTATATTTTTGTACTTTTAAGAAACTGTAATATGTTTCGACAACTGCAATATTGGACTTATTCCCATATATTTAGATTCAAAGTTTTTTAGTTATGGATGTGTCTCTCACCAAGAGTTTTCAACCTGAACATTCTATTTCCTATTGCAAATTTGTTTTTAATTCATTCATAACTACCATTGCGCATGGGTTCTTCAAGCCAGCTCGATTCCTTTAACACTCGCTTTAACAGCGCTATGTATAGGCCAGGGTGTATTAAATAGGTGGTGCGACAAGGACCCGTTGAGTGGCTTCATAAGTGCTTACTTTGTACATAATGTAATAGATGGCAGGAGCAATAGCGTCTGTCGTTATTTACGCATATAAAGATAATTTTGCAGGTCCTGTACACACGTGCATACAGTGTTGCATACATTCCCGGCCTTTCGTTTTTAGTGAAAATCTTGTAGTCAAACAAAATATCAGTGACATTTGACATCAAATTCCTCGAAGAAATATATTCAATACGCTAGCGCTAAATATAAAAAGTCAGCTATATTTTCATAAGACATGGTTAGAAAATATGGAGTGCCTATTTGTGTACTTATGCTTATGACTGTAAAGACCAAAAATTATCATTTAGTGCCAAAAAATACTGAAGAGATAGAAATGTGAAGTTTACAAAGTACCTACTTGAAATAAAAAGCCACATATTTGTGAAAAACATTTTTGCTCCAGCAGTATAAAAAGTGGTTTTACTTCACAGTCTGAAAATGGAGTTGTTATATACACTGTAAGTTTTAAATTTACATAGATATTTGTAACATAACCTATAGGTATAAAAACGTCTTTTTAAATATATTTTAAGCTTTTAGCGGCAGTTTTAAAGAAAAAAGATTGAAGAAAGGTGCACTTCCAAGCAAATTAGATGCTTGTTCTTCAAAAAATGTCGCTAAGAAAATTAAGAAGTTATTAAATATGAGTGATGTTCACGATAGTATAATTTATCCTTATTTCTGAGAGTTTGTATTTACACTTACTAGAAAAAATTTTGTCTGAAGAATGTGACGTCAAATTACCAAATAAGAATTGGGGTATTCATAAATGTATTGAAAGTAGAAGCTTAGTGTTTACATAAGGCAGAACAGCATGAAAAATTAATTACATGTTTTAAGACGGTAAGTGCTTTTTAGATAGTATTTGTTTCCAAATGATAATTTAGTTTTTCAAGTAGGTAATTATTTGTATAATTTCTATTTTCAGGTTGGGTTTGGTCTCATGTTTGGTCCTACAATAGAGGTTATTTTTTGCATAAGGATATTAGGTTAAGATCAATCAGAGAACCGATCACTGTAGAAGAATTTGCAGCATATTTTTCTGAAAATTGAATCTACAACGCTTGCTTAGGTGGACCAAGTACAAATATTATTATCAAAGTGTTTATTCTGATGTGCAATTAAAGTCAACTTATGTTGGAGGCATAGAGAATGCTGAGTAATTTTGGAGAAAGGAACTATTTGTAAACATATTATGTAAATCTTGTTCTTATAATATTGCAACCCATTATCCCCAGTACTGTTGCTACAAATAAATTTGTATATTTTACATAAGTTTTATTTTCTTACCATACCTATATAAATTTGAAACTGGTCAATATTTGTTTCTTTACATAACTGAAATTGCTGTTCAGTTGTGAATATATGCAACCCTATATGCAGCAAAGCAAATTCATGTACCTATATACAGGTTTTTGTAGGACGCTAAAGCTCGCGCCATCTACTAAATTAAATAGGAAGCATGCACTTATGAAGCCATTATTATCATAGGAAAGTGCCTTAGTCGGACCACCTATTTAATACACCCTGGTATAGGCATAGGCTACCATCTTCATACAAATAGGGTGAGTTAATTGCTAGTCGACATATTTTAAGTGATATACAGTAATGGTCAATGAAAGTAACTATTGGATATAATATAAATAAATTTAGTCCGTGTGCCAGCATTCTTATTTTACAAATTTGGTATAATTTGGGGAGGCATGATAATATTTGGAGGGATTTTAAATTAGGTGTTAAGGTTTACTAAACGGCTGCGTATCTGTCTCCAAAATTAAGGGTTTACATATGGCGGCTATTCAAAATGGCGGATCAACAAATTATTAAATTCACTATATCTTCCAAACCAATTATTCGATTTGAATAATTTCTGGTTAGTTAAAATCACAATTTTCCACTAGATTAAAGAGATGTCCTAATATTTTTCCGAAACATTGAAAATAACAAAGATATAGACTAAAAAATAAAAATATGCTTATTTTTTCCACAATCCTTGCAAACCTTTATTTTTTGTTGTTTTTAATTTTTTAAAAAAACTCTTTATATAAAATATGTAGCATAATGTATATTGCTCAATCTGTTTTTTGAATAAATGTAATATCTTTATTTCTAAGCTAGTTATGGTCAGAGCTGTTGAAAGTACCCAATGAAAGTACTTGAAGTACCAAATACCAAGTACCTGACAAAGTACTTGCTGCTCCAATTCCCAAGTACTATGACCTGAAGCAAAGTAATTCAAATACCAAATACTTGTCGAAAGTACTTCAAGTAAATCGCAAGTACCGTATTTCAAATATTTCAGATTATTTGAAGTACTTCACTAGGTACTTCAAATCTCAAAGTAGTTCAATTACTCTAAAGTATTTCAAATACTCAAGTATTTCAAGTACTTTAACATATTTCAAATGCTCCACAGTTCTTCCAATACCCATAAAAAAATGTATTTATTAAGTTTTTCTCTTAATAATTTGTTATTATTATTATTATTTATTAACAGCTTTCTTTAACTCAGCATCATTCAAAAACAATAGAAAAAATAATTTATTATTATACAAATATAAAAACCAACAAAAAAAATATTGCTGCGGTCGATTTCCCTTCAAATGTAGGGAAAGTAATAAAGAAAATCAACTTATACACTATCGGAAAATGCTCGCTTTGGTATGGGCAATAAGAGCAAGCGAGAGTAAAGCAACTATTCTATTCTTTTTTATCATATAACACATCCTACAATCGTGCCACCTGCTTTCCCCACCACATGTGCGTGGGCAGCCTGTCTGTGGAATTTCAATTTGTTTCCGCCTCGATGCTTGATGATTCGTGTCACTATTTGCCCCTCTGCTAGAGCTCTGGTAGACGCCTTTATTGTGGGCGGTCGGTTAAGTCGTTGAAACTATGCAGCACCTAAGCCAGGACTTTCCGATACTGTATATAAAACATAGTAATAATTTTAGGTAAGTACAAGTACAAATAATAAAATTGAGACCTATCTATTTCCATTAGCTTTCAATAGCACCAAATCTTCGAAATTTCCATTAGTTAATGCATTTCTTCTAGGAGCATTTATAATTTCAGTAAATGAAAAGAGTCTTTCTACAGCTGATGATGCAAGGCATGTATTAAACCGATAAAAAAACTGTTTTTACTGAGAAGCAAGTTGGGTGTCAGAGTCATTTAAGTATTGAAAAATTTTTAATTCAATTCTTTTTTATCACTGGCTTTTATACAGTGTGTTTCACTTGAAATGGTAACAGCCCAATAACTTTTCATTTTTTTCCGATTTGAATCAAATTTTACTTAAGTATGGAACCAATTAGGATCTACTTATGACCAGAAAAGCATTCGCCTCCTACAAATGCAAAGCCACCTGCAGTACCAATATATGCGGGGAAAATAAAAGAATCATATTAGGCATATTTTTATCGGAAAATTTTGTTAATGAAACTTGTTCAGAATTGTCCAAAAACCGTAAGTCCAAAATGTAATCAAAATTAAAAAAATGTATACATTTTGATTAAAATAATGTCCAATATATATTTGGAATATTTAAAAAAAACCAAAGTAAAGCTCGTATCTCAGAAATTTGACTTTTAATTGTTTTTCTGAAATGATTTTTGGAAAATAAACGTGATATCTCATAACTTTTATTTTTAAACGTGTTTACGTAACTCAAAAAAATAACGAAGTTAAATGAGGTTCTAACGTTGGCGTGACCACCCTGTACAGTTGACTATAATAAGGAACTTTAGTCTAGTTAAAATAAAAAACACATTCTTAAATAAATTAATGTTCTGATACTTAGTACATACTAATAATAATATTTTTTTGTTTTTATGTGCCTTTGCTATTTTTCAAAAAGTTTGCCGTCCCTGGATTTTGCCGCCCTGGGCTATAGCCTCTATAGCCAACCCCCTAAATCCCCCACTGCCCACATAATGTTAACACTGATTACTGAATAAAAACAGCTATGCAGTAACAATTTTTTAGTGAAATATGTTTTTTAAAATATCTAAAACATGGAACTACAAGGACTTCAAATACTTTTAACTAATTTAAATATCAAAAAACATATTTCAAATACTATAAATTGTTAAGTCTAGTACTTCAAATACCGGGACAGTACTTGAAATACCGGAGAGTATTTGAAATACCAAGCAAAGTAATTCAAATACCAATATTTCTGAAAACCAAATCCCAAATCCAAATACTCGAAGCAAAGTATTTCAAATACTAAGTACCAAATACTAAGATTCAAAAGGATTTGAAGCAAAGTACTTCAAATACTGAAAGTATTTGAAATACTTTTTTCAATTACTTTTATTTGAAGTACTCCAGCTCTGGTTATGGTCAATTATTTGTCACAAACATGTTTCTAATTGGCAATCTTCATTATTGCGTATTGAAATAAATCAAATTTTAGAATTCATAACATGATACTTTTAACTATTTTATGTTATTTTTGCGATCGCTTTTATTTTGAAGTTCAATCGAAAGATTTTTTAAGAAATAAGAATAATTAAAAAAAAATTATTAAATATTTATTATACACAACAAAATAATAACTCATAACAAATAATACGTCAAAACCATATTCTAAAACGAAAAAATATTAGATATTGCTGGTACGCGAATCGTCGCTATCATAATTATTGTCGAACTCTTCGAAATTTTCTGTTTCTTCTTCTTCGAGGGTGAAGGGTATTATATTGTCACAGCCTGCCTTACACTTGCAACCAATTGTGCACTTAAAGTGATTATTTAAACAAGAGCAGGCTGGAAGTTGACATTTTTTATTGAACTTGCAACAAAGTTCTGACAAAACTGATTTTGGAGCATCCACTGAATGGATAGTTCATTTTTACTGTCAAGCCTCCATCCAAACCTAGTAGGTTCTGGCCCTTCAAAAATGTTTTTGTTGTTTGTTTTTGTTGATTCTCTTATTTCACATGCCCCATTTAATTTCATGAAATCTTCCAGTTTATGAAACAATTCGTCATTTACAAAAACTGGAGAGAAAACAATAAATCACTTCGGATAAGTTGATAAAGAAGTTCATAAGCGATTTTTTCTATCGTTTTATAAGTGTCATCAACACAGGTTTTCTCCGGTCTTTTTCTTGTATGACTTCTATAACGGGATCTGTAATGAGCTTCCGCTGCTACATTTCTAGAGGTTATAGCCAAAATTTTTGTATCCATTTTTTCAGTAGCAATAGTCCTCAAAGTTTGATCTGATCTGCTCTAAGGTCCATAGGTTTAGTTAGTGCTTCCTTACTTCGTGAACCGCTAAGACTTATATTTTTCTGGGTTAATATTTATATTCCGAGAGCTTTTTGTTCCAACTTCATCAATACTTGTTCCTTCTTCAGACGTTGATGGAAAATTTTCTAAATTTTTCTCAATTTTTTCCAGGTTTTTCTTGAGTATAAAGACCTATCTACATTTACGATGGTATGAGAATTTGGGGATTTAGTTTTCAACTAAACTTTCCAATATTTTAAGTAATTAAAGTAAATTCGTCAGTTTGTACCATACTGACGAATTTTCGCGGCATTCCATAAAACTTTCCATGAGCTGACACCTTTAGGATGATGCAAATCCTGTATAAAATATTTACTTCCACAAATTATACACTGTTCCATCACTATAGTTTATAGCAGTTTCACAACAATTTACGGGAACCCAATATAGTGTTAGGATGTCTTCAATTAAATGGAAATATCTCACTTATAAAAACAAATTTTTGATTTATTGAAAAAACTTTTTGTAGACAAAGTATTAAGCTACATATTCTATTCAAAAACTTTTTTCAAAATTTAAAAACCAAAAAGATACAGACCACTTTATCGAAAAAAATTTAGCTGTTCTTTATATTTTAGTATCTGTTTCCTTTATTTTCAATGTTTCGGAATAATATTAGGACACCTAGTGGAAAATTGTGATTTTAACTAAAAAAAAAAATATTCAAATCGGTTAATTGGTTTGGAAGATATAGTGACTTTAATAATTTGTCAATTCGCCATTTTGACTTAGGCGCCATATTGAAACCCTCAATTTAGAAACAGATACGTAGGATTTTAGTGATTACAGGGACATAGTTGATAATCCTTCTAAATAGAATTTTGCCCCCCCCCCCCCCCCCAAATTATACCAACATATTGACTGCACACAGACTAATTATCTACAGGACCATTAATAATAGGCCATAGTTCAAGGGTCGATTCTTTGGACCAAAATATGAGGATATAACCAAAGCATAGTAAATTGTTGTTGTGGAAAAAGATATAGAGTGTCAGAATTGTAATTTTTTTTCTTTTTTTTTTGCAATATCTCAACTACCTCTTGATCGATCTTCTCTCAATTTGGTAAGAAAACATTTATTAGGCTAAGAAACAATAATGTATGTATTACATCACGCTGGCTCGGGGAGGGCGCCTCATGAGCTATACCTGATGATGAATATTTTTTTCTCTTTTTTTAATACGAAACGTAGTGGCACTTTTGACTAGAAAATCTCATGCAGGAGTTATTTCTACATGAAAGAGGTGCACTTGATAGAACTTGATAATTCCAACCATTTTCGAGAAAACTGCCGCATAGATCTCAAAAATTCTTTGAAAACAAATCCAATTTGAAAAGGAAAAATTATATTTATTAAAAAATGTGCTTTGGTGACGTCATTTACGTACAATTTCATTGGTTTGACATTTTGCCAGAACTAAGACGTCACCAAAGCACACTTTTCAATGAATACAATTTTTCCTTTTCAAATTGGGTTTGTTTTCAAAGAATTTTTGAGATCTATACTGCAGTTTTCTCGAAAACTGTTGGAATTATCGGATTCTATCAAGTGTAACTTTTTTACGTAGAAAATTACTCCTGCATGAGATTTTCTAGTCAAAAGTGCCACTACGAGAAAAAATATTCATCATCACGTATAGCTCATGAGGCGCCCTCCACGGGTTAGCGTGATGTAATACATAAATTATTGTTTATTAGCCTAAAAAATGTTTCCTTACCAAATTAAGAGAAGATCGGTCAAGAGGTAATTGAGATATTGCAAAAAAAAAGAAAAAAATGACACCCTCTATCTTTCTCCACGGCAACAATTTACTAAAGTATGTTTGGTTATATCCTCATATTTTGATCTTGAACTATGGCCTATTATTAATGGTCCACCCTGTATATAAACAGCACGTAATGGTATTACGTAACGAGAGTTATAAGAAGCAAATTACGCATGAATGGAAGAAATAAAATTATACTTTTCTACTTTCTCATGTCTATTAAGTAAAGTAGAAATACTCTTAAGGAATCGATGAGATATATGACAAGAAAGGCAAAATACGAAAGGATCTAGCATGATAACCATATGAAATGTGCCCACAGAACAGAATATGACAACTCCTATTTTGTTTAGTATTATTAATTTTTACTATTATTTATATAGTCTTTACTTATTTACCTCGTAGCATTATTGAGTATCGTTGAAAAGTATATATTTTAAGATGTGCTTTTTAAACTTTTTTTCACTCCATCTAATAGAGATAGAGTAATGAATCAAAAGCGTAATTGTAGGGAGTATTATGAAGAAAATTAAATATATTTTTTCGCTTAACTTCCAATATTTTTAACTGGTTAAGAAGATGCAGGGTGTTTTATGCATTTGGTCTGAAAATTCATCGGTTGGATGTAATCAAATGAAACTTACCAGTAACATTCCTCAGCTGGGACTTGTCAGAATGGCCTACTTGGTTTTGAAAAATCCAGTTCAGGACTCGGAAGAAATCTGCTCGCTCGTTTTTGGCAAAAATGTACATTTTGCTATCGCATTTCTGAAAAACTATTAGCGAATTCAGAAAGTACAGAAAAAATGTTGTCAGACCAGTGATTCAATTTTGCACACCTAAACCGTTTCGGCAAAAAAATCACAAACAGTTTAGCGCATCACGACTAACACTTTGGCCGGGCATTATCTATGGAATGGTTTCATAAGGTCTGTTCAAATGTTTCAGTTTCATATTCTGCTATTCTGATAGCATTTTTTCTGTACTTTCTGAATCCGCTAATAGTTTTTCAGAAATGCGATCGAAAAATGTACTTTTGGTCAAAAACGAGTCCGGCCCTGGATTTTTCAAACCAAGCAGGCCATTCTGGCAGGTCCCAGCTGCGGAATGTTACTGGTAAATTTCATTCGATTACATCCAACCGTTGCAACCTCTTTGAATTTTTAGACCCAATGCACTTTTTATCTTCTTAATCAGTGGCCAAAACATTTTTTTCGTTGGTGATCAAAACTCGCCTCGAACTGCTCTATCTGCCATTAGGCTATGACATATTCCTCGAGAATCACCCTGTATATACAGTGTGACCCACTTAAGATTGCAACACCTCTGTATACCTAATTGATGCTTGATTAACTTCAAACTTTGGCGGTAAGAAAAGATCGATAAGGTGATTCTTTGACCAGAAAAACATTCGCCTCCTACAAATGCAAAGCCACCTGCAGTATGAAAATATGGGGAAAAAATAAAAAAATCATATTAGGTATTTTTTTATCGGAAAATTTTGTTAATAAAACTTGTTCAGAATTGTCCAAAAACCTTAAGTCCAAAATTTAATGAAAATTGAAAAATAAAAATTTTAAAAATTATTTAAAAAAAATACATATTGCTTGACAACTACCTGGCAGCTTGGGTTTAATTTCAAACAAAGTACAGTCGTAGGGTCGGAATCCTTCAGTGATAACAGAGTCGCACTCAGGAGCATTAAATAAAGTACAACGAATTATATTAATAATACATTGAAAAATAATATATTCCTACGTGAAATTTTATTTATCAATACGCAAATTTACCTGTTAAATATGCAACTGTGTGCATGAAACAGACATATAGTATAAGTGAGAGCATCAACTAGCACTTCCCCGCCCACTGCAGTTTGCTGCGGTCTATTCATCGTGTGCCGCGACTGGGACGGACTCACGAATATTAGACAACACCGGCTCGGTTGCCTCGTCTTATCCGCTGCCCTATCCACTGGAAACTGTAACTAACTATATGGAAAACGCGGGCAAAAAGTTAACGTTTTATTGTTGTAATTAATACAATAGTATAATATTTATTGATTAAAGTAGAAGTTTAACCAACAAGTTCGATTCCCGCGAATCTATTGCAGTATGTAAAGCGCAAAAGATTTTTGGTAGTGGGGGTGGATGAAGTAAAAAAAAAAAATTGAGGCCTTTGATTCTTGTACACACATTAAAGCACAGCTTAACTTTTTTTTTTCACCTCCTTTAATAATGGGTGGGCGTGCTAATGCCAAAAAAATGTTTAAAACCTTAGCTTCTTTCATGTACTAAATACCAATTTTATGGACTCTTACTTACTCGATTTACCTATTCACCACCATTTACTCCAATTTACCCCCCAATGGAATAAGACCAGAATATAATTTAGTTCCAGATCTCATTAAAATATTGTAATATGTTGCACCCCTTAAAATTTAAGGTTATGTTACTAAAAAGTAGGCAGACTTCAACAGATCGAATGTCTGAATGAATGTAGTGTATTTGCACCTACTCGAAAAAGAACCTACCAGAAGATTCCAAAGTGACATCTGGAATTCTCTAGAGAATGGTGGCGTCATCACAGAACAATCGAGATCTGTCATTTTTAGGTATAAAAGACCAACCGCATTCTCAGCGAGTAGTTCAGAAAGTTCAGAAAGTATAGAAAGTGAGGTTAAGACTTTAAAGATAAACAAAGTGATAAACATTGTGATTTTAGTCAGTAAAGTGTATTTAAATTAATAATAGTATTGTGAAGTATCCAGTAAATATTTAATAAAGTGTGTTAGTGGACATCTCTTGTTATAATTTTTGGAACCCACGGAATTTGCGAGGGTGGTTTCCTAAGGGTGGAAACACGTCACAATATATTTGTACTAAATTTCAAGTCAATACCTTAAACGGATCCAGAGTAGTCGTGCGCACAAAAAAAGTTACAGACAGAGTGACAGACAGAATTTTTTTTGCTTAAACTTAAAATCTCGACGTTTCATGCCATTTAAGCCTATTTGAGCAATACAAATTTTCCAAAATTTGTCTGCGTTATTACCACTTGATGTGGAAGTAATTAAATATCAAGTCAAGTCCGACTCTGTTAACGCTGAAAAAATTCCGACCCTTGGTCATAGTACAGTTTTCTAAACAAAAATGCCCGTTAAAATGATATTTTCGGACTTGGATATTATTTTAATCAAAATTTCAATATTTTTTATTTTGAACTTTAGGTTTTTGGACTGTTCTGAACAAGTTTTCGTTAACAAAAGTTTCCGATAAAAGAATGCCTAATATGATTTTTTTATTTTTCCAACATATTTTGGTACCGCAGGTGGCTTTGCATTTTTAGGAGGCGAATATTTTTCTGGTCAAAGAATCACCTAATCGATCTTTTCCACCAAAGTTTGAAGTTAATTAAGCATTAATTAACGGGTATACGGGGTGTTGTTGTTGTTGACCAGTTTATTATCACAGCTTTTATGAAAAGGTCCATGTTATAACACCATTAAAGCCTATAATGCCCTGCTAGGAAGTAAAAATCCATAAATAAAATTTATTGGTTTAAAAAACAACATAAATTTTACTTACTTGAAAATGCACTTCATTCCTTTAGTGATTTTTTAAATACACAAGAACAAATAATTATATTTGAAAGGCAATAGATTGTAGTTTTGTTTTACCTTTATAGTTTTAGGCTTATTTGAGTGCTATATTTTTTTCCATCTCTCGCTCTTCTTTTATATCCCAGGTAGCAAGGGTACATTATAATGACGTTAAAATCTGGTGATTCTGGTCAAAAGGACGTCAGTGCACCAAAAGTCGACGACATAGTGACGTCTTATAATGATTTTAAAATGACGTGCTACACATCACGTCATATTGTCGTCTTTTTTCGGTGCTAAATTTATTTATATTTTATCGGATTACAAATTTTAAAACTCGCTAATGGCATTTTGTTATCGTAAGCAGAGTGTAAAGTTTAAAAAAAATAAACCGTGTCGTGAGGGATAAGTATTGGCGTTTTTATTTGAGGATAATGTTTTTTAACAATATCCAAAATAAATTATATTCGAAAGAGTTTGCAAAGATTCGGCAGTTTATTTGTGCAGGTATCGAGTTCTTTTAATAATAAAATTAGATTAAAATGCATTAAAAAGCAAAATCTAGCCGTTGCCTGTTCCACTATAAAGTTTTTAAGTAAGTAATGTTAGAAAGGCTAGTGGTCGAGTGAGTTAAGACGTCATCTTGCAAGTCATGAGATAGGCGGTTCGACCCCTGCTCATTCCGTTTTCTTTTTGTTAAAATAATTGCGAAAAAAATGTTAGTTGTTTTTTTAAAGGTAATAATTACTTATAAAACCAATGTACTTTTGTTCAATTTTAGGTCTGTTTTAGACCATTAAATATTCTATTTATGTTGTAGATGTCGATATTATACCTTTCCCGTTTTTTCTCCAACAGGTTTGTATGAGTACCTCAACTTAAAACTTAAATTCTTAAAATAGTTGACTCCTGACTTCCCCCCACTGTTCATCAAATTTGAGATGAGAAAATTTTTTTTTCGGATTTCTCCCTCTGTGCTCTTCAATTTTGAGATCGATTTAACGAACCGCCACTGAATTAATGTAATAATTTACGTTGTTCAACAATTACTCGTACTTCTCAGGTGACACTGGTGACAGTTTAATTAAATTAAATAAGTTCTTCTAAATAATTATAAATAAATAAAAATACTAGTAACTCGAAAAATTCAGGTTTGGGAACACATAAAAAAATAGAAAAAAAAAGGACACCTGAAAGATTTTCATGTACCTATTTTAAATAAGGCTAGAAATTCAATTTCACATAATAAAGACTTCATACACATCACCATAAATACTGCTTTTAGCATGCGAAATAACGGTCATTAAGATAGCTCAGTTGGTCGAAGAGGTAGTACTGTTCGATCCCTACCGACCGCAATTGGTAAAGGTAAATAAAAATAAATTTAATAACTTAATAAACATTATAATTTGCAGGCAACCCTTGTGAGAAAAAATTGGAGTGATGGTAAACAATATTAGATATGTTAATGTAAATAAAATATACGTATGGCTAACAAACAAATTCATAGGACAATACTTATTTATGCATTATAATTACTTCATTTTTCTCAAGTAGACTACTAACTAGTATGCAGGTTTTATATGTTCCTAGTACTAAAAATCTGTGGGGGAATTACCAAATATAACCTGAAAAAGACGTCAAATTAACGTCTAGCATAAGACGTCATTCATCTGAGACATTAGAAAGTCATTTTCACGTTTCATTTACGTCATCTAACTCGTCATTTCTCGTCACTCCTGACCATTTTTTCACGTCATTTTCACGTGCCTTTGAAGTAAAAAAATATTTTGAGGTTTCTGGTTCCTGTACATATACTAAATCACAATTTTTTTTCATCCCCTTTAATAAGGAGGTGGGGGTGGTAATGGGGGTGGCTAATGCCAAAAATTTTTTTGAGACCTTAGCTTCTCTTGTATATACTAAATACCAATCTCATGAACTCTTACCTGCTTGATTTACCCATTTATCCCAAATTTACCCCAATTTACCCCCCAACCCGTCGACGGAACAAGATGAATCTAGTTCTAGATCTCGTTAAAGTACATATGTGTACCAAATTTCAAGTCAATATCTTAAACGGTTCCAGAGTAAACGTGCGCACAAAAAAAAGTTACAGACAGACAGACCGACAGACCGACCGACAGACAGACAGACCGACAGACAGACAGACCGACAGGCAGACAGACCGACAGGCAGACAGAAATTTTTTCTTCGCTCAAACTTAAAATCTCGACGTTTCATGACATTTTAAGCCTATTTGGACAATAAAAATTTTTTAAAATTTTTTTGTCGTTACTATACTTCCACTGGACGTGGAAGTAAAAGTGAGTCAGTCTCCTTCTCACTCGTCGTAATTGTCCAACGAAAACCATACTCGATCCGCGTTCCGCCTACCATGTTGACATCTTTGGGAGATGATACCGTCGTTAATGACCTTCAGATGATGCCAATGTGGTTGTTGAAACGCGCGTCGGTAATAACATCTGAGTGTATCGGTGGAGGATTTTGGGAAGAAGTAAAATAACACTAATTTGTTGTATATTAATTTGACCCAGTCGAGTCGCTGCAAAACGATAGCATTGAGAATAAAAAGAGCGAACATCAGAATATTCAAATTCGTGAAAATATTTAGTTATTTATTTGTCTCATTATACAAAAGATCTAGAAATAATCATACCGCAGAGGAAAAGAATCATTTCAGAATGAAAATTTTATAGGAAAGCAAAACCACGGAACGAAAAGATAAAACAAAACCCGACAATAAGTTCGGAAAAAAGCTTCAGAGATTCACCAGGAATAACTTTAATCAATTGATTTGTAAGGTATCGGAGCAGCAGAAGCCTCTTGTAGGCCTCTCCACTTCTTGTACGTGTATTTTTATGTTAAAATACTTTTGTCGTTCGTATGTTTGCAATTGAAATTTAATCAACAAATAAAAAATCCCGGAATATATACATATCGATAACTCTCATATAATAAAGTAGGGAATATTTTAATAAATAAGCCAACATAAGTTTTATATATAAAATATACTGTCACAACAAGGATTGAGACAGGGGGGACACTCTTTTCACATCAATTTAAGAATATTTTAAAATGCTAACTTTAATAACAATCATATTATCCAACCAAATTTCGCAGCTGTTTTGTTAGACGAGGATAAATATGTATCAAATTTTTCTACTTTTTCATCTTACGGACGTATTGCGGAATGTATTGTCTAATCGGCCTCCTATTGCTGCATGGTATGCCGGACAGTATCATTTGTTAGACGTACGGCCTTACCAATATTCTTTCCCCATCAGTTCTTTAGTGACAACAGTCGAACGCTTTGGAGAGCGTAACCTTCCCCGTTGGCCGTTTGCTTTTCCATTATCTGTTTTGGGATATTTTCCAGAATTCTTGGCCAAAATTGAGAGTATTCAGCATGTACAGGGTTATTCATTTTATTTAACCCACCCCTTTTTATCGTTATTATTAGAAATAGAAAATAAAGTTTCGGAAGAAAGTTGTAGAGCTGTAACTGAACCTCTGTAATAAGTTAATGGAAGCACAGTTGTGTGCAGAAATTAAGGGGTACAAGAAGCAATAAAATGTTTTTAATGTCGAATTTTTGAATTATTTTTTTTTCTGATTTCAAAAATATATACATAAGATAGTCCTATCTTCAACAGTTTTTGAGTTATTGAACATTGAAAATTAATAAATTATTAAGAAAACTACAAAACCCATTTATTTCAAATATTTAATTATAAACATATAATATTAACAAAACAACAAATACAAATAATAAATTATGAGTTGTTTGATATGGCCACCATTATTTTCGATGCAGAATTCATATCGTCTTCTTAAATTCCGAAACGTATTCAAGATGATATCGTTATTGACAGCGTTTAGGCTATTTATTTCATTCTGAATCGCTTCAGAATGGCAGAAATACTGTAATTATTATTTTTATTACCTATATCCTTTAAAAATTCCCAAAAAAATGAAATGTGGAGTAAGATCGGTTGATCAATTAATAGTTCCATACTGAAAATGCATTGTTTAAATGCTCTCGAACTTCTAGCGCACTATGTGGAGGTGCTCCGTCCTGCATCCGAATCATATTATCAATTTTATTATCCGGAAAATTCTGTAAAAGAATACTTTCAACCTCTGGGAGAATTTCTTCTAGATTTAAAATAAAATAATCCAATATTGGTCCCACTTTTTATTGCAGAAAATGCCACACTAAACGCAGACAGATTTTTCGCGGGATTTTTTTATTTGTTGAACTAATCTTTTTCTGTTGTTTTTTAGTTCACAGGAGCGTCGTTTTTTTTCTGTTAAAAACGCCCCCTGTGGAAAATGAAGACTCATCTGTCTATAATATTTTATTGAAATAATCAGGATCTTCGATTAATTTTCGAATCATCTGGCGGCAAAAATTCAGCCGTTTCCTTTTCTGAACTTCCGTTAAATGCTGAACTGGTAATATTTTGTATGGTCTGTAGTTGTTCTTTTTCAGCGTTCGTTAAATTTTGGAGTTACTTTTATCCAATTGAACGGCGGCATTGTTCTGACTGCTTTCTGAATTTTCTGAAAATGATAATATTTCAACAATAGTATATTAATAGTTATTAAATACGTATTTACCTTCAAAATGTAACAAGATATCCAACTCTTCTTCTTCATTTGCTCTAAGAGAATTTTCTACTGAAACTGGAGGTATTCTTTACCTTTTGGTAAACATATTCAAACGTGCTTATTGATTGCGTTGGACGATTTGGATCTTTGTACTCTCTTCGTGCTGCATGTTTGTTTTTATTATGTTTTATATAACCTCCCAGTATCATCTAAATAATAATAATAATAATAATTCGATACATTTCGGTGCTTTAGTTGCAAATCTACTATCCTCATCTTCCTCTAATTCTCCTTGTTCATAACATTCACGAAAATTATTCTAGTTGGCCTTCGCTTACTGTATAGCATGCCTGGCGGCATTGCGTCATTTGTCTCTCGTTGCCTGTTAGGCGCCAAGCCTCAGTTTTTCAGCTTTTGATGACATCAATTCAACGTTTTGGAGGGCATCCTTTTCGCCTCCTGCCATCTGGTTTTCTCTGAACCATCAACATCCCTATATTGCCCTGCTTCCGGTTAATTTTGCCAAAAAATTAGAGAGAATACGATGCTGAAGGGCTGAATTTCTTGGAAGATCGATGTATTAGTGCAATGGGTTGTCTAGAGGATTCGTAACTAACGTCTCTTGATAACACCAATACGTCGTCTGTCTGTTTTCCTAACGGCCTATGTCTTGGCGTAAAGGAAGATGGAAAAAACTATGGCGTTGGCGAGTCAGATCTTTGTGCATCTCATGAATCTAGTATTAAAATTTTCGAAAATAAAACAGCGTCTTTAATAACATGAAATGAAGCTTGTTTTTTAAATTGCTATACAGTCAGCAATATTGAAATCGTCACTTTACTTTTAAAAATTATAATATCACAATCTTAACTACAGGGATGAAGGACAACGAACCATTTTTTGAAAAATATTGAGTTCACTATCTTGTTTTTGATATGCATATCACAGATTTGTAATCGGCAAGTCTTAAAACCTACTGATATTTTTTGTACGTTAAATGATATTTCTGTCGAGTCAAATTTTGCTGAACTACTAGTGTCTGATTTTCTTATCTGTATTTTCCATCAAATCTCCTAGAGATGTTGCATGTAGATAGTGTTAATCAGGACTTTAAGATATATCAAATCGTTTACACATTCACCTATTCTCAATGTGTCTGGATGGTTTTCATCATATTCTGACTTAGAATTGTTTGAATCCTCTTCAAAACTGTTATCTATGTTTAAAAATTGTAAATAATCCGCATCACTTTCATTTTCGGAATAATTTCTTCACCTTCTTCATACATATTTTCTTCATATTCCAGCTTAATTGTGATCACAGAATTTTCACAATCCGTTATAAAGACCGCACTTGATTCAGTAATTCAACCCAGATTTTCTGCAAACACAGAGCCGACTAGCCTTTAGTAAAGCTTGTAAATATCTTTTGCAAGTGGCTTATCTTGTAAAGTAGGTAGTATGTTATTTCTAATTCAATCCGACTGTTCTGGAGGTAAAAATATGTCATGCTAGGTTTAAATCTGTAGATAAACACGGGAAGAATGCAGTTTTGCCACTCCTGCTACCATTGGAAGATTTGCAAAATTAAATTTCAAGTATTTAGCCATCTTAACAAAAAATTCATATCGCGGTTGGTCCATTGATATTTCTAATAAAAACGAAGTAAAATTTGCCTTCATTTTTAATAATTCCTCCTTATTAACAGTTGTTTTGAAAAAAATAATGAATACATTATGTAATAGCACATATTTATCTAACAAACTACAGGTATCGATCTTTCCTCTATTGTAATTTATCGATCTAGTATCACAACCAGTAATAAAGGAGTGTAAAAATAAAACGTATTTTGCTGGAAATTATAGTTAATGTAATTTGATGAATAATTGATTTTGTTTTTCTTTACTTGACCAAATAAACATTTTGGTAGCAGATACAAAATCTGTTAGCGGAACTACGAAGTTTATTCAATATCTTCGCTAATAATAACGCGTCATAATATTTCAGTTATCTAAGAGCTGCTATTAAATTATAAACATCTTCTGCCTGATTAAAAATTATCCCTGCCTCAACAAACTTTTTCAGCTATATCCTTTATATTGATTACATTTTCTATGAAATTATATTAGTTCTTGGTTCACATTTAATTAATATTCCATTAAAAACAGTTGGCTGCTATCAGATATAAATATCTGTTCTTTCATCTCATCATGAGTACCAAATATTTTTACCTACTCCAAAACAATTTCATATAGGTTGTACAGTTGCCTTATGTGTCATATATTACCTATATTCATAAAATATATTTTTTTACTTTTAAAAAGTCGAAAATAAGATTATTTCCTTTCATTATTTCATTTTACCAACGCGTTAGCTCAATCGGTTAAGGCGTATTGAGGGGCGAATATACTGATCGACGCTCTGGGTTCGACCCCCCAGCCCCGGTATTGACAACACCGGTGGGTGTGGATGTATGTCTGCGTTTTTCCAAATGTGTAACCCCATTCCGCACAGCCTTGGCTTTGGATTTGGGGTTTGTCTACTATATGTGGTGGGTGTTTATTTGTTTAATTTTCCCCAATAATATAAAAACAACTTTTGTCTCTCTTATTTTTTCCATAAAATCAATAGAAAAGAGTTATTTAGGGAAAACTGATTTTTCCTCTCTAAAAGAAGGATTGGAGCACGGGGAGCAAGGGGGCCGGGAGCAAACTGTATCGAATATAAGCTACTAAAATATCTACCGCGGAAAGGCATTGTACAATTGACGTACATTGTCAACGCGATCCTGCGACTACAACACTGGCCTAGCCAATGGAAGTGCGCAGTGGTCATCCCGATCCTGAAACCGAACAAGGACGCGAAGCTCGCCGGCAGTTATCGACCGATCTCGCTACTGTCGGCGATCTCCAAGTTGGTGGAGAAGGTCATCCTGATCAGGATGAACTCCACATCGACGACGAGTGCCAGTTCGGTTTCAGGAAAGGCAGGGGCACTGTGCACCAGGTCGTCAGGATCGTGAATGACGTCAAAGTACAGTGCAACCGCGGGAAGAGCACCATAATGGTGTTGCTCGATATTGAGAAAGTCTTCGATACAGTGTGGATAACGGGCTTACTCCACAAACTGAACACACTGGACTTTCCGACGCACATCACCAAACTGATTCACTCTTTCTTGACAGGCAGATCACTGCAGGTCAGAGTGAACAACAAGCTTTCAACTCGGCTGGATATTCGCGCGGGCGTTCCTCAGAGGTCGTGCCTGTCACCAAAGTTATGCAATTTATACGTTTCCGACTTCCCGGAGTTTCCGAATACGAACCTTGCCAAGTACGCCGATGACACGGCCATGTACGCGCATTCGCACAATGCACAAGCAGCAAATATGCTACTGAAGGCGCACGTGGCCTGCGCCACGGCATATTATGACAAGTGGAAGATAAGGATCAACGCCGAAAAGTCGGAGGCCATTCTCTTCACGCGCCGGTTCACTGAGAACCGCATCCTAACACCAATTTGAGGGCCGCCAAATTACAATTAAAAGGTGCGTGAAGTATTTGGGGGTAAACTTGGACAAACGACAGACGTTTAACATACACATAAACGGAACTGTACGCAAGGTCTACTCCATGTCCAGGAGTCTGTATCCATTCCTGGCCAGGGGTAGCGGACTAAACAGGACGAATAAGAAATTACTGTATACAATGGTGATCAGGCCGGCTATCACATACGCGGCGCCGGTGTGGTGCAGCATCCCGGCCACGACAATGCGGAAACTTAGAGTCTTAGAACACAAATTTATGCGCTTCATTTCGAACTCTGGTAGGTACACCTTCCTCAGAGATCTCTATGCACGTTGTCACGACATAACCCCACTAGCGGACTTCGTCCAGGAAATATCGCAAAAATTCTACCAATTCAAACTGGGAGATAGTCCACTAACCCGCGATATAACACGAATCAGACAGCATAATGCCATACTTTTCAACCTGGAACACCCATAACCATACCAGGTGTTGCCTATCTTTCGCCAACCTCCCTAGCAACACGTTTCTATATCATAATTATTCCTTTTCACCAGCTTTTACCTCAAACCTCTTTCTATCCCCTCTATTCATTTCCCTTTTTCTTAATTTTCATTAGTTTTTGTTCTTTTGTCCTTTTTTGTCTCCTTCCCAAAATCCCCCCTCGGCCAATAACTTCTTGTAAAATCCAAACTTTTTAAACTACAACATCCCCTCACCCTACCTTCCTGGAGGCGGTACGACCACCAGGACGAAAGATGTCATTAGTTTGAACGGGTTTTTTCATTGAGTTTTCCCCGTAACAGTAACCGAAACTTTAAACAGTGCAGTGCGCCCTAACAAGTGCACCGTAAATAAAAACCAATAAGTTTAATTTTAAGTTTCTAAAAGCTTTCTCCTATACATTGTCATATTGTTAGTTTTAAGTCTTACCCATTTCTTAAGACAGGAGCACTAACTTCCCGCTTCAACTTATTGTTCTAGCCGAACCGGACCCGCTCCGCCCAGCCACACACAAACAACGAAGCCACGCGCTGTGGTTGTGCGGCTGGCTCCGGACCGGAATCCAGCTAGGCGCATGTAATGTAACTAAAATATTAAATAAATTGTTATTGAATTGAATTGAATTTGGGAGCAAGGGGGCGGGACCTCGCGACATGTTTGTACTTTCATTTCACCCAAATTATTATTTTACTATTCCGCTAATTAATATTTAAGTTTGCTTATCTTTGAATTAATTGCAGTAGCTTATCTGTTACTCTAGTATTTTTTTTTAAGTAGACAACCAAAGAAAGAAATATTACAGCATACTTAAGTTCAAATAAAAATTAAATGCATTATAATCGTTACAAAGGACGAGGTTAGATAAGGGCCTTTTTTAGTCCATCGGCCAAGCTATATGTCATTATATTTTTCGAGTAGTATGTCTTGACACGTAATAAAAAACACTTCTTTGGAATAGTACATTGTGTATCTAAGCAGTAAAAGCAATACGTTCCCGGACGACGCACAGTGATCCCAAAGTGACTTTTTGTTTTTCAACTCAATCTGCAGGTGTTAATAATTAAGCAATCGAAATATATTTTTTTAAATCTTCGTTTTTCAATTGCCTATCGATCTGTGAAGCCGGATTTCGATTGTGTCCATGATTTTTCAAAATTTTTCCAAAGAAGTTTGAATTTTCATCAAAAATTTTAAAAAATCAGAAACATAAATCGAAAATTTGGCTTGACAGGTCGATAGGAAATTTTAAAAGGAAGATTTAAAAAAAGCTTTCCGATTACTTGAGTATTAAGACCTGTAGATGATTTAAAAAAAAATCACTTGGTCACTTTATCATCAGTCTGCAGGTCTTAAGCAATCGGAAGGTTTTTTTAATCTTCGTTTTTTAATTGCTTATCAATCTGCCAAGCCAGATTTTCATTTTTTGTCCCTGATTTTTCAAAATTTTTGATGAAAATTCAAACTTCTTTAGAGAATTTTGAAAAATCAGGAACAAAAATCGAAAATCCGGCTTGACAGATCGCTAGGCAATTAAAAAACAAAGACTTAAAAAAAACGTTCCGATTGCTTAAGTATTAAGATCTGTAGACTGATTTGGAAAAAGAAATCAGTTGGGGCCACTCACAGTGATGGAAAATGGAAACAATTCGACCCTCGGGGCAATTTTAATCGTACATAAATTTTTTAATTAGGTGTCGCCATTTAAGATTTTTATTTAGATTATTGCAAAAACCCCTGAAAGGGACGGTTTTTCCGAGTTTCGGGGGTTCCGTCCCCCATATTAAAGGAGTTCAAGACCTAAATTTTTAAAATCACCCAGGCAGCAAGGTGCCGTCATTATGACGTCGTTTTTTCGGCATTAATTACGTCAATTTCACCTTCAGCATGACGTAAAAATGACGTGAAAAAGACGGCACAATGTCACAGCCCAATGACGTCATATATATGACGCCAATATGACGTATTGGTAATCAGTGAATTTTGCGATAAGGGATACAAACCTCTCATTATAATATTTTTCCACAATTATTAATAAAGTTTTTGACGAAAAAAAAACCGGAATGTGCAAGAATCGAACCGCGGACCTCTTCACTCGCAACCTAACACTTAACTCACTGAACCATTGAACATCTTTATTTAAATATGTTTAAAAGCTGTATACCTAGTTAGAAATAGTAAAACAAAATTATTATTACTATGTGGCAAAAATTGAACTAGTCACTAAATACTTTTATTTATTTTTATTTCATAATGATTTATTTAAATTAAAATTTCAGGTTGCAAAATATATTCGGCAACTATGTCAAAACATACTGATGTTTCTATATGTACGTTTTTATTGTAATAATATATTGCTATTATGATTGGTCAAAGGTCTCTATATACATATATACATATATATAGTGAACCAAATGACCAATTTTGACGACAAAATGACGTCTTCATGATGACGTCAGAAGTACGTATTAAATATCACGTCTCTGGTACGTCATTTATTAATGGCGTCAAAATAATGACATAAAAGAAACGTGTATTTGACGTCTTCATGATGACGTCAGAAGTACGTTTTAAATATCTCGTCTCTGGTACGTCATTTATTGGGACAATGACGTCGGCGACGAAAAATCACCTTTAAAAGACGTCATAATGACGTCACCTTGCTACCTGGGTAACGACCCAATAAACCTACAAAATAATAAATCTGGAGATAAACTTATGGTTATTCAAGATTCTTATTCAGATAGTTGCAAAAACCCCTTAAAAGGTAATTTTCCTAATTTCGGGATTCCATTCGTATTTTCCAATTTTTGGAATCAGCAACCCATAAATTCTAATTTAAGAATTTCCAAGGTGTATAATTTTCTAGAATTTTAGGTAGGCTCTATACTGCAATACTCGGCTAAGTTGCCCATTTATAAAAACTCCTAATTAAATATCTAACTTTTCGCACTTGTACAATAAAATACATCAAATTCCAAAGAGAATAAAAAGAAATATGGCTGTACGATTAAAATTGCCCCGAGGGTCGAATTGTTTCCATTTTCCATCACTGTGCCACTGTACGACGTTGTAAATTATTGGCCGAGGCGTTAAGCCGAGAAAAACAAGCATTGAAGTCCGGAAATGTGCTTTTGCTACGAGGTACACATACTATTTTTTCTGAAATCGCAATAAAAATGATCATAAATTAAGGAATTTTTTAAATCCATTAAAAAAAAAAAGAAAAGTCAGAGATTTACTGCTTATTATTTACTGCTTAAGCCGAGAAAGTAACTTTCCCGGACTGTTTTCTGATAGTTGCTTAGCAATGGACTAAAATACTAGAATAGTTTGCGATCTGAAATTGCTCCGAGAAAGTAGATATTCTTGATAGATTTCAGGAAAAAATATTTTTATTCAATACACATGGCAATATGTGGTTTTGAGCGCTGGCAGGTTTAAATTCGCACGCAACGTCGACACCACTTACGACTCCTGCGGAAATGATTTTGTTTTTTATACATTGAAGCGCTTGATGAAACAATATAAATTAACCATTACTCAAAAGCGTAAATACTCAACAATGAAATGAGGTATAGATATCCTTGGTTTATCGAGCGCATTTAACTGAAATATACATTAAAATTTCGAAAAAACTTCAAAAATTACAAATAAACTGCAAGCATGCTTACTTTGGAATGCAATTATTAGGACTTACTATTGTTTTACAAATGTAAAACGTATAGAAACATAAAGATCATATGTTCAACTATAAATAAATAACGTTTAATGATTTAAAGAAAAACTTTTTATTTTTATGAAATTAGTGGGCGAAAATGTATAGCTACCCTTGTCCTTTAAAGAATCAAAATTTCCTACTATGTATAAAACATCTAATACTAATTTATGTACATATATGTAATGTTAGTACTGGACAAAGAAGAAGCAAGAAATAAAAATATCTAAACGCAAGTAAAGTTAACTTAATCTACTATATGAGTTTCTAATACTTGTACGTCTGGAAGAAAAGCACTGATTAAAATTGATTATTTATGAAGGAAAATAGTAATTTTATAGAATATTCCCCTGCTACCAAATGAATATTTAATGCCCAATAAAGATTATTTTGTTCTTTTTTTTTTGTTTCAAATAATAATAGTTTCAATTCCTCATAACTTTATCCAAATGTACCAGCAAATCACGTATATCTACTTCATCAAATAATTACTAATCTATCGACTATTCGGTGAAATATTTATAAGCAGCCATAGATCAAATTGATAATAAATTATTCACATGTTAATAACTGTTCATGAAACGCTACAAAGTCTACTAAAAATATATCCCTCGTTCAATAAATTAAATTTAAATTTGAATAGAAGTCATTTCAAGTATTTATCTATATTTAATTAACTATGTTTAAATAATTAAATACACGGTAAAAATGTATGAGAATTAAAAATTTAAATTGAAATACAGTAACATATTATATTCGTCCATATATGGGCTAAAAATTATTTTATTATCTGATAAATTATATTTTTATGATTTTAGTTCTGACAATGATACCTGTCGGAAGATTACATTCAAATATAATAACTGCGAAGTTCGAAATGCACAATGGCTTTAATAAAGAATTTATAAATTTGTAGAATCATGGAATTATTTTTATCTACGACTGCAATGCCGTCGAAAACGACAAATAACGCACAGTAACTATGACTCGAAACTGTCTTTTTTACACGATGTGTGAAAAAATCAAAAAATAGAACTGTCATGTTTTTCACACAGTCCTGTAGAAAACAGAACTGACACTTTTTATTTGTATTTTTCGAAGTAGGCTAGCCTATTCAGGTTCATAGCAATGGACTTATTTAACAACTAAACATCAGTTTTGAAGTCTTTAAACAAGTTTTTTAAAAATGGTTGATGTGTTTACTTATGAAATTGTTTGTTTTTCTTGCAGCCGTAGAAAAAATATTGTAAACAACACGTTTGAAAACATCTTTTCACACTCATTCGACTTGTGGAGCTCGCCTTCGGCTCGTTCCACCAAACTGTCTCACTCGAATGAAAAGATTCGTTTTCGAAACTTGTATAAAATACTATTATTTTACTACTGTGTCCATTAATGGTCTAAATATCTGGTATGATAAACCTATCAAACCTTGGTTATGAAATTTTGCTATATGTATTGATTATAAGAAGGTGCTCTTGTTATTTTTCAAAATTTGAATCACTTAGGCCCGGTACTTTCGTCTCTTGTTAATTTTATTCTATTGCACCGTATTTTTTTTCCTTTTTGGAAAAATTAGGTAATAGCACTGTAATTGCTAACGGTTACTCAGTTTTTACAGGAGCCTTAAGGTCATGGATTACTTAATACAGTTTTATTTTTCACTTTTTTTTATTGTTGTTTTTTATTTATGTTGTTATGCTGGTGTTCTCTTTAACTATTTATACTTACTTAAAGAGGGCACCAAAAAATTTATTTATACAATACAACCAATAAATTTAACAATACTGTTAAGAGACGGTTATGTTTATTAAAATGAGGTAGACAAAAAAATATATTTGTTTGAGACTTACGTTACTAAATAGACGAACACATATATAGACCAAAAAAATTTTTCGTGGTATACCTAGACAGCATTAATTCCTTAGGGAAATCTGATAAGCAGGATTATAAATATGTCTGATTAAACTTTAAAAGTAGTATAAAAATGAAAATATTTTGATTATTGATATATTAATTAATTATAAATTATATGATTAGCAATGACACACGTATGTTTTGCTTTACAAAAATTTTTTCAAAAAAAAATTTGTAAATATAATCATATATTTTTCAAAATGGTTTTTATATAAATATGTAATGGTAAATTTAGCATGTAATTTTAATAAAATAAAATCAGGAATGAAATGATTGCTTAGCTGGGATATCCTATAGTGGAATAAGAAATTTGCTCCTAGGAATGTTCTGGATTACATCTGGATATTACTCGTGGATACCAGCAATTTTCCAGGCGATGTTATCCAACGACCATTTCATGAATTTTTACCAACAGTGAAAAGGGAAACATTAAAAAAACTAAAGTTTTTTCTTTAACAGAAACGCGACAAAACCATATAACAAATCCTCTCATATATTTTACCACAGACGTAAAATTAAATGAATAAAGAGGGGAAAAAAGACCCAAGATGTTGTGTGGCCTTATTAAAAAAAGGTTGCTCATTTACTATTTTAAATTTGAGGATTTGTCTGGCTGATGAAACCCATCCAAGGCCAAAAATTGGAAAAAAAAATTGAGAATTGCACAAGACAAAAATGCCCTGTGGTTTTATTTGCAAAGCTGATGAGATTATCATAATATTTAGCCACAAGTACAAACTATATGTGCCCTCACATTAACATTCACAGAACAGCACCTTATCACATATCAGTTCTTTCACCTAATGTTCGTTGTGCTCAGTTTTAAATTCTTAGTCCTTTAGGATTATGGCAGAGGGCAACACTATGCGAGACACTGGAAACGTTGAAAACACAGCGTACTATACCGCATGGACTCCCAACTCAACATGTTTTACAAATAATTCCTTGATAATCTGATAGAAATCACCATAGAAATTCGATATGATTTTAGATGTAAAAAATAATGTGGCATTTTTAAATGCTACACTATAGATAGGTCCTATGGAAACAATTATTGACACAATTATATCCGGAAATTATCTGGAGAATAAATTTAACGGGAGGTGAAAGTACCGGACCTTTGAGTAAAAAATAAATTTGTCTCAAAAGTCTAAAGTAACAGTTATTGACCATTTACACCTATTATAGCCCAGACATTTTAGATACAATTTTACGGAAATCTAGAAAAAATAAAATAAATCTGTAATTTAGTAGATAAGTTTTAGCTAGTGTGCTAAACAACATACTAGAAGTGGTGAAGGAAACTTTCTATTTGAACATTTCCGAAACGAAATTATGATAAAAATGAAAGTTTCCAACAAAATATTTGAAAATTTCCAAAATTGCGGGAAAATTTCGGAATATTCACATATTTGGGCATAAAGAGGATATCAGTCTCGTTTCCATTATAACATCGGCGTCACATGTATTTTGGCCATGTGTGTAATTTCCGTCACTTTCTCATTTCATTTCTCAAAATTAAGATTAATAACGATGTATCTTCAAAAATTTTCCTTGCCTCGTAAGTTTAAATAGCGTGGCAGTACCGCAAGGTATGAACTTCACTGTCTATAATGAGAAATTGGCGCGTGTCTAATGTAGGCCCGTCCTTTTTCTACAGCTGTTACTTTGCCGTTTGCACTGTGCTTGTGAAGAGTTTTCTGATTTAGTTAGTTACTTAGAGATAAGAATGGAAAATAATTGTTTTTACTGTGAAGAAATTACTTAATGAAGAAAATAAACCTCATAAAACCGGGTACTCACAGGCGAACTGTAACGGTAACTGTATCTTTTGGTGTGTACGTTAACTGAGAGCGTCTTTGTGTTCGCAGTAAAGACCGACAACTGGCAGTTCATTGCGATCAGTTCGAAGTAGCCTCGTGAGCTTGATTAGCAATGCGTCCACATTGGCGAATTTTGGTTGCAGTTCGCCTGTGAGTACCCGGCTTAAGATACATGAATGTAGCGAAAATAGCATGATAGGAGCTCTAAAAAGCATAGAATTATCAGACCATATCATAGCCTGGAAGGTACCTCGTGGTTCTTAAATATATACACCAATTTTTATCCCAAATTTACATCATAAGATAAACGAATGAAATTTCTATGTAGCGATAAAAGCCAGTTATACGAATAAAAAAACAGGGTTTCTTAGACATTTGCTTGGCGTTCTACAATTAAACTAAAAGACTTTTTTCGCGACCGGCTGCACCATTTTTTAACCTAAACTCTGATTTTAAGTAGCGCGGAAATGCTGCAGCCGGTCCCGAAAATGCCGTACCTCCACAATAAAAAGTATATTGTACCAGAAATCAAACCGTCTCTCTTCATGTATTTTGGCGCGTTAAATCCGAACCGAATTTTTTTTGTAAATTGCGTAAATCGCGTGTCCTTTTTTCTTCGCATTTTATCTGGAGTTTACTGCAATTTCAACAGCTTAAAACTTTTACAGTCTCTAAAAATAACTTAGGACTTTTGTTTCTATTCTTCCAATGTATTTAATTCGGTGCTTAGTTAATTTGAGTGTTGTCAAAGTATATTTACATTACAAATATATTAGTTGTATTCTCATTAATTAAGGTTCAAAATTATTGTCGCTGATTTACTGTAAGTACAGGTTTATTGTAAAGAGACGCATATGGTGGGGCCTTACATTCTAAACAACTTTCTAAAAATCACTGGCTTTCTAGACATTTGAATTTCAATAAAATTTTTCAAGTAATAAAAATCGCTTTCATTTTTTCCAAATGTATACCATGTCTACAATTTACAGTATAAAATTCAGTCGTACATTCAAGATCAACGCAACACAGAAATTAGACAATACACAATGAACAGAAATATCAAACTCTCTAATGTCTAAATAGCAGTTGCAACCACCTCTTGAAAAATTAATTAAATATCTATGTTTTTTTTAACAAAGGACCCCGCACGTTTTTTATGTAAAATAATGCCCGGTAGATTTGGCTAAAATCGAAACATGTTATTTATGGTATTATCCTGAATACAAGTCTCCATGGGAGCAGGGTCGAAAAATTAATAATTTTTAAGTTATGGGGCTTTGCAGTTGTCTAGCCGGTGTATCTTAGTTTTCTAGAAAATGATTTCAGGAATTTTACAAATATCTATTTGAACGCATCACAAACCTCAGATTTTTAACGCTCTGTTTCGCAGTATCTACAAATTATTTACTTATTTCAATTAAATTTATTACCTAGGAGGGGAATTCTTATTTGCTTTCCGTTTTATCAAGCAATTCGTTAACCAGAAAAGGGGTGTTACTAATTAATAGTGTTTTATTTAATACAATGAAATTCGTGCCCATTTTCAGGATAGCAATCTTTGAAGAGAATTCCTGTAATTTTTCTCCGTCAACATTTACGGAAACTTGCTCGAATTACAAATATACCCCTTATACTATATGTTAGACATACATTCGTAATCAGCAAATGTGAACACTTTAGCAGAAACAAATATGCATTTGCCATGGGAATAGATAAATGAGTGTAATAATTATTCAGGATTATTTAGAATATTAGCTTTTATCACTGTGGAAACACACTAACAACCGTTGGTAAATGTCTAGTGTAGGTTTTTGAATGTTACATTGGTAATAATGAGAGAAGGAACTTTTTTAAAAAAGCACATTGACGACTGATTCGAAACAGTTTTTCTTAGTCTAAGTTTTACACTGGAGTTGTTTTACTTCCACGTCCAGTGGAAGTATAGTAACGAAAAAAAAATTTTTAAAAATTTTTATTGTCCAAATAGGCTTAAAATGTCATGAAACGTCGAGATTTTAAGTTTGAGCGAAAAAAAAATTTTCTGTCTGTCTGTCGGTCTGTCTGTCGGTCTGTCTGTCGGTCTGTCTGTCGGTCTGTCTGTCGGTCTGTCTGTCGGTCTGTCTGTCTGTAACTTTTTTTTGTGCGCACGTTTACTCTGCAACCGGTTAAGATATTGACTTGAAATTTGGTACACATATGTACTTTAACGAGATCTAGAACTAGATTATATTTTCATCTTGTTCCGTCGAAGGGTTGGGGGGTAAATCGGGGTAAATTTGGGGTAAATGGGTAAATCAAGCAGGTAAGAGTTCATGAAATTGGTATTTAGTATATACAAGAGAAGCTAAGGTCTCAAAAAATTTTTTGGCATTAGCCACCCGCATTACCACCCCCACCTCCTTATTAAAGGAGATGAAAGAAAATTGTGATTTAGTATATGTACAGGAACCAGAAACCTCAAAATATTTTTTTACTTCATCCACCCCTCACTACCACCCCCCTACCACCACCCCCACCCCACTACCGATGTGGGGTATCGTTTTATGGGTTTTTGAGGTAGAGGATTTCAAATATTATATTATTAAAGTTCCATAAACAATTATTTTCACATACAAAGTTTTTTCGTTGTGAGTGATTTGGATAGAGAATCTGAATGTGGAAGTAGTGATTCCTTGGGCAGCGGTTTTTTATATTTAATAAGGAGCTTTGGTCCAGTGCATTTAGATGAAAAAAGTGCGTTATTACGGAAATTCAAATTCAAATTTAAATTATTTATTGGTGTTATTAACATGGTACATGTTTTACATAAGTCAATATATAGCACATAGCTTTGATAAACATAATTTATAAGAACATATAGTTTATAATAATTTAGCAAGATCATAGAATGAAAAAAATAAAACATTAAAATAAGGAACACAGAAAACGAAATATCACATATCACTTGCGAAGCGCGTCTATATTTAGATATCTTAAAAACATCTATACATCCAAAATTATGCTAGAAAATTCCATTGTCAAGGTTGCACTTCTAAAAGCTTTCTTTGAAAGTTCTCATTGTATTATTAAAAGTGTTCTTTGGGAGACTTCTGACGTGTACAGTTAATTTATTAAAGAATTTTGGTCCGAAAAAATTTAATCCATTTCTACTCGAGCTTAGTTTGATAAAATCGGTCCTTTAATTATAATTATGTCTAGTGTCATACGAGTGTAAGCTTTCCATGAGTATTAAATAGATGAATATCTTCATGTGTATATTTTAAACAGGAAAATATATATAATGAAGGAAAATACGTTGAGTGCAATAAACTTGTATCTGACATCATCTCTTTAGCCCAAATTAGTAATTATTCTTATTACCCTCCGTTGTAACCCAAAAATCCATTTTGCATTAGGAGCGTGACCCCAGTTTATCAAAGCGTAAGACATTAATGTGATAATATCATTGAATAATAGGGCATGTATAGTACATTAGTAGGCACTAACGTAACTAGCTTCCTAATAACAAACGTGTTTTTGGAAATTTTTTTGACTACATGTTGAACATGGTGGCACCAATTCAATTTTGGATCGATGTAGACACCTAAAAACTTTACCACATCAGGGTTTGTAAAATCTTGTACTGGTCTATGAGTAAAAACCATGTTGACTGTCTTTATGCGATTAAGTAATAGCCTGTTTGTTGAAAACCAATCGGTAGCTTGATTGCAAGAGTCATTCATAGATAGTAGGATTCGCTTTATATCTTTGTTAGTATTAATAAGTGTGGTATCGTCTGCGAATAATACGAGTTCGGCGCTGTGTACCGCCACACTAAGATCATTTACATAAATCAAGAATAAAACTGGACCCAACACTGAGCCTTGTGGTACTCCGGAGTTTATTTCACTTAGCTGTGAACTTTTATTTTTAACTTGGATAAACTGTTGTCTGTTTAATAAACATGATTTGATTATATTGCAACTGACAGGATCGAAATTAAAGGCGTTAAGCTTCTCCAAAAGAACCTAATGTGACACACAGTCAAAGGCTTTCTGTAGGTTACCCAACCTAGTCACCAGTTTCCTGACCTTCAATAATTTTGCGAATAAGTTGTTTTCTTCAAGATGGGTTACTATTTGTAATTTTAGAATAGTTTCCAGCAATTTAGAAATAACTGGTACTAAAGAAATTGGTCAGAAGTTGTTTAAGTCAGTCAGCGACCTGCCTTTGTGGATTGGGACAACTTTGTAAGTTTTTAGTACATCAGGATATATTTCACTGGATATTGCGTTGTTTATTAATTTGCAAGAGATATTAAAATAATATTTTTCATCTTATTTTACAATTTTACCCCAATATCATAAGGATCCAGACTATTTTTATTTTCTAAATTATTTATTACCGATCGAAGATCTTTAAAGCTGATGGTTCTGAAATGAAAAGTTGGAATTGATTGCAATGGATTGTTTATGACTATGCCATTTGTTATGGGGAGAGTTCGAGTTATTCTATCAGCAGTGTTTACAAAAAAGATCACAACATCAATTTCTATATCAACATTTATTTTTTATTTACTTTTTTATTAGGTCTATGATTATTTATAATATTCCAATGTGTCTTTGGGTAATTCCCTTTATTGTTAATATATTCAGCCTTTTGCTCTCTTAGTTTGTCTCTTATAAACCTTTCTAAACACTTTCAATTGTTGGTTGACTTGGTTAACTTGTGAGTTTTTGATTCAGTTGAGATAAAATGCATAGGTGATTACACATTACATATAATTCCCGGGTAAACCATGTTACAGGGCCTGGGCCCACTTATAAAAGGGGGCCCCAAAAGCTGTTAAACCTCGAACGCAGGGTAGGGTAGTCACCCTGTGCCCTGAACAAAATTTTAATATTTTACGTGCAGTACCCCCTCTGCAATACACTAGTGAGGAGGGAGTTTCACACGGCCGACCAGTCAGGTCCTTGGGGGTGGCTTCGATAATTGAGGTGGTGTAGGTGGTCAGATATAAAAGACAACGTCGTTTTAATTAAACATTTAATAAAATATAAGGGTACGTAGTACAAAATATTTCACAATTAGGTATCACCGATAACTCGGTACGCAGTACAGTATATCTCAATATACCCTAAAAAGTGTACTAGTAAGTGGGGCCCACACGCTTAACCTAATATACACAAAATATCTTACAAAATAATAAATCTTTGATAAATGTACAAAAGGTCATATGCCAGAAGCGTGACAAAAAAACTACAAGTGACCCAAGGCATGGCAAAACATAAAATTACTTAAAATTATTGACATCTATTTGTAAAATAAGGCAAAACTATTCAGTTAGTGAAGTAACGATACACAAAATATACCAAATATTACTGAAATCTAAAATGTTACTGAGATTTACGTTACGAGCAAAATATTACCAATATTCCTTGAAAATTTATTTTACTGTCCCGTGGACGTTGAGTTGATGTACCAGATCCCTCGTTAAGAGAATATGATTCCGCTTACCTTTGGTGTAGTGTCTGAATACCTTTTCCCGTCCTACCAGGGTAGCGTAATTCAGGTGATAACAGCCGCAGGTGGTAGACTATCTACGTGGAGTCTAAGGTAACCAAAATCTTGCATTTAAACGACGCCACGTGCTTTGCAAATTGACTTTATCCGGAAATCCGTAGTTGCATTTCCCCAAAACGATACTCAAAACCAAATGAAAATACAACTAATCTTGTCGTGATGAATACTAAATCCCATAAATGGAGCAAAACTTACAATATTGCTAAAACTCGTATTCAGACGACTCAATCTTCTAGCAGCAAAAGGAAAAATGACCAAGAAAATGTCCTCTATAAAAATGTCAAGTTCTTGTCTTCCGTCTCGGTACGTTCAGAATTTTCACTCCACGGCGTACCCCACAACTAGAATAGATTTTCCTAACTTCGTTTATATCCACAAATATTATCATAATATACTCTGAAAGCCGTCCCCTCACAAATCTACCCACCAAAAGAAGGTTTAATCAACAATACTAGCCATTGTAGAAGCTTTATAATGGCGTTTTTGCAATGCACTCTCTTAATGAATATCTGAACGCACTCACCCGTACTTCCTGTAACAAAACGCATTCAATGGCCAACATGAACCAGGTAGTGCTATTATGCAACCAGTTATACTCTATTAGTATCTATTGGCGAGAGACGGTATCAATAGGCCCAAATGCACAATAAAATTTGGGAAAATAACGAAAATTAGTACATAAATTTCTGGCCATTATTAAATGTGAAAATCGACCGTAACAACCATTTATTATTTATAGGTTTTCCAATCATTTTTTTAACAGTATTTTTTATTTTTGATGTTAATAAGTTTAAAAATTTATCAGATTTTACATTAACGTCTACCTCCTGATTGTTAACAAACTCCCAGTCAGTACTTTCCAAGTTATGAAGATACTTTGAACTTACGAGATTTGAATGAAATTTTTTGTAACGTATTCTAAAATTGACCAATTTAAAAGTTTCCTCATTAAATAAGTGTGCAAATACATTTTTCTGGAAAAATCTCCAAAAAATCAGTATTTTATCAAAAAATATTTTAAAACCGTGATAACTCAAACAATTTAAGTGATAAAATTACGAGAAAATTTCTAAAGGAGTTTCTGTGACCACTGATTACGATTTTGATATAACTGCAACATTCAAAATGATGAATTCCAAATGGCTGACGTAAATATGAAGTCAACTATACATACATGGTAAGTTATTGTATATTATAGTGCGTGAAAATCGTCACATTGTTCATATCGCCTAGAGCCGATGCTGGTTTTGACATCATAACTACCTCAAAACCGAAACCTTTATATCTCAATTATCAAGTGTCGAATTGAAAATCGAGTAACACATTCTTAAGGCACTTTTTTTGAGCAGAATCCGTTGCAGATAAGAAGAAAATTTTGCATAATTAGGTATTTCGATTTTCTTTTTTTACCATGGCCTTCTCAATAAATATTGGAAATGCGATAAATATGCATAGATGTCAATGGAAGATAATTCAAACATTTATTGTAGAAAAGTTTTTCCTATTTTTGGCAAAATTATTTTATATTATATCTAAACTACATACTTTCCCTCTATACTCACTATTTATCCCCCTGTTCACTAAGAAAAATGTTAAAAATGTGTAATCAGAAAGAGAAAAAAGGTTTATTTTACCCGTTAGAACTGCTAAGAATTTTTACAGAGGTTCCATAATATGCATTTGACCGTGAGTTTGTCCGCGCAGAGTGACAAAATTATTTCACTATTTATTTCCAGGAATACCGTGGCTTTAGCGATAATTTTTATTAGCATATTTTTTGTTCAGAAAAACATGGTCTATCCATCTGTATTTTTTATTTTTCCCTACCCTGACTTGACATAAAAATTTTGAAAAAATGGTTTAAAAAATTTTTTCACTTTTTTTAAGTTCTGCGTCCGAGCGGAATGTAAACTTTTCAGGATATTATTCTACACATTTTCACGAACTCATTAAAACAAAATAATTCATTTTACAAATTTTTTGACATTTCACTATAAAATTTTCTCTGTCGTCTGGGTTATACTTCCCATCCTACATTCCTGCCCCACGCGTCTTGTGGTTCTCACTGCTGACAACAAGCATGACCCAAATCCAATCCAGCGTAGACGTAGCTGGCTCGGCGGTATGTTTCCGTGTAGTGGCAGCAATGCCTCCCATATGCAGATAAATTAATCAATCACTGAATAGATTATAGAATTTTAAGGTTGTTTATTTACATAAATCTTGTAATGCAGCTGAGTAATCGTCTATCTACATTGAAAGCAAAGAAATAACTCGTATTTTAAATGAGTATTAATAATGAGATCAAGGTCAAAACATGACAGAATTATATTATGTAAGCAGGCATTGCTCATCCCACGCAAAAACACGTATTATTCATTAAAAACATTTTATCGAAAGATAACAGTTTCTGTTAAGACTATGAGTCTCATTGGTTTCAAAATTCGAATATTTGCTTCAGTTTCAATATAAATATAATGGAGAAAATAAAGGGCATTGATATATCATAAACATTGTCGTATAAAAACCAATTTTAGGTTGTATTTTATTATCTTATATACAAAAGAAAACACAAAGAAATCTTTTGGTATTGTTAAGAAAACAAGTAAAACTTAATATTTACCTTTACATACCAATATTTTCAGTGCCTTGTATGTCCTCTCTGTGTGGCACAATTTCCTTATTATTATTGCTCATCCTGCGTATTCTGTTTCATAATTCATTTACCTTAAAGATGTGTCGACGAACGATACTTCAATCGACGAAGAATTTTAGGCGGAATCTAAATACTTAATCAGATTGGTGTAGCTATCACCTCCTAGAATTTATGAACCAAAATGTATGGACAATCATATTTTTCGATTTTTGTCTATTTCACGTATTCTGCAAAAAACAGGAGCATACTGGCCATTGGGCAGGTGGGCAGGTACGCATGAGACCTCTAACCCACGACAACGCTCTTAATTTGTAAAATTCTAAATCAGTAATTATATTTCACAATTATCTGCTTCAACAATTACATAACAGAAACATAGAAATAAAATTCCACGAAGCTTTTCGCCTGCCAGTCCGTCAATGACTAGAAATATACATTAACAGATGCAAAATTTTGTGCGAAATCTAACTAGGATGTCATCAAATTTGAATAACTCGTTTAAAAATTCAAAAATTTTTAACTAGTTATTACTGGTTGATTAATAATATAAAGTGTTCTCTATGACTCACACGCACTTATGAGTTTATATTGTAAGTAGGTACTTAACATAGAATGTCGAAAGTAGTCGGTTCTGTGTTTTATTATTTTAATTACGTACATATACTGCCATAATATTAAGATTCTATGAACAAAGTACACCTACTTTATATTCCTTTATACATATTTATAAATGATTAGCAGAATTATCCGCTACGTGACAGGGCTCATTAAAAATAATAAGTAGACTCAAATATAGGCCACCATAATGGGACTGCCATTTTGAATTTATTTTTGTGAATGGAGTTCTAGTCACCAGGTTTAAAAAATCAGCTTGATCAAGTAAATTCAAGATTATGATTACCCTAACACTTAATATTGGATTTGTCTTTCTCTTCTCTTCCAGTAAAATAAACCTAAATACTTTATTCACAGCGCAATTTCTACCACATAACGCTAAATCCAATTAATGACCTTGTAAGTTTTGTACATAACGCTTAGTGCGTTATAACACCAAAGAATTTAATCAAATTTTGTATCTGCAACACTTACACCTCGACTTAGACCGATGGATTTCTAAGGATTCATTATACATATTCCTGTATGTTGAAATCTCTGACTATCAATAAATCACAATTGTATAGAAAGTGTAACATTAAAAGTTGTAAAATGTTTGTTAATTTTTATAAACATTTTAACTGTAATTACTTATGAAGTAAAAATGGTAGGAATAGTAGACAAAATATATGCACAATGGCAAATATCGGCAAAATTTCCAGATTGGGAGCAGCTCGTTTCCTGGCGTCAAATTATCCACATAGCCTTAGAAATAATTCTTGTTTTCTACATTTATTAAAATCTGACCTTCATATTAACACGTTTTGTTAACAAATAAATTATAAAATTCTGATAGAGCCAGTAGATCCATTAAGAATTGCGACCTGTAGAGTGTTTCGACACGCACGTTCATACAGACCAACTGACGGAGATATATGGCAAGTTTCAATAGCAATTTTAGAACTCAATAAATATTTAGATCAAAATAAAAATGGCAAAATTTTTTAGAGTAGAATCTTCAATTCT
The DNA here is from genome assembly GCA_936432065.2 of Rutpela maculata. NCBI lineage: Eukaryota > Metazoa > Arthropoda > Insecta > Coleoptera > Cerambycidae > Rutpela > Rutpela maculata. Next base: position 33,742,636 of record OW386285.2, on the reverse strand, counting down.
CTTTATGAATTCCTTGCAAAATTAACGAGTTTAAAATTACTCCTTTCAGCGAAACCGAGCACTGGCGCGCTGAGGAGAGTTGAGCACACACTGCAGGATGTGCGATTACAAAATTAGGTGCAGAAATTTTATGAAGGCAAATCAAATATTTTCAAGGGTGTATTACGTTTAAAAATTCTTAGACAGTAAATAACCCATTCGGCCCCCAGTGTCATTATGATTCATTACGTTCTTTTGATTTCTTCTCCGATAATTAATAAGAGAACAGTAATCTTGTTAATTAATGTTGCTACACTGAATATTTAATTTTCTCTTAAACTTGATACGTTAAAGGTACATCAAAGTAAATCGTCTCAAAGACGAGGGGATTTTTAATTTCTTGTAGAATTTAAAGCAAGGAATAAATCAGGCAAAGATTTTCTAAATTCCTACTAGCAAAAATTTAATTTAAAGTGTTTCGATAGGAATATTATTCAGCCAAGTATTTGATATATATTTTTTTATTTCTAGTTACATTTAATGCTTTTAATCAATTATCAATTTAACTCTCAATTTTTTTGATGAGAATTTCTTAAGAGCTCTAAAGAAAGCTGAATATTCTAGACATTTTTAAACATAATTACAAGGAAGGTAAGTAGTTTTTACTGGTCGAGGATGATTTTGCGCCCGAGAGTTTAATTAAATTAGAAATTAATCATCTTCGTTCTATATATAGGACTAAATTCATTTCCGCTAAGGAGCTAGCGAATAAAAACTATATAAAACATTCTCAAAATAAACAAAACTCAATGTGGACGATGATAAATGCAGAAAGAAAAAATATAGACACAATAACAAATGTACTTGAAAATAGCGGAAAATTTTAACAAGTACCCACTTCATAAACTTCGCACTATTAAAAATGGCAACCTCGCAAACAATTATTCTGATTCAATAATAATTATTTACACTATAAAGGAGGTAAATAGTTTTTACCAGTCCATGATGACTTTGCGCGCGAGCGTAGCGAGGGCTGACAACAGAGTTCGAAACTGGTCAAAGTTACTTACCTCCTACGTGGTGTATAACGTTTTATCTGCTAACACAGCTACGGTTCATGAAATAAAAAATCAGATTTTATACTTCCAGATCAATTTATTTAGTATGCTTTGATTTTGTCGTTACTTTATATTTGCATGATTTGAAAACACTTAATTACACAAGGGAGGTAAGTACCTCACTTACCCCCGTCGTCAATAGCAGCTAACACTTTCCCGGTAAAATCAATTTACCTGCTTGAAAACAATGTGACGATAGTCTATTTACCAAAGTGGGAGCAGATAAAAGTTGTTTGTTGACGAGGTAGGGGAAACAAAATGACCTTGACCACGTTTTCAAAGTCGTTGCGAGATCGCTTGGTTTTTTTGAAATTAAAAACCATATTTTTTCTTATGGAATTTTAATGAAACACTTTTTATCAGACAATGTTACAAAATATTAATTGAAATAAATTGAGTTTATTCCCGAAATACGCACACAGAATCGTGTTGTGTACATAACAACTGTCGATCAGGATAATATGAAGTAGCAAATCGAAGAATTTCAAACAATTCGACACAAAGTCATTTTTCAAAAGAAATGTGTGGGGTCTTTTTACTTCCACAGCCACATCCACGTAGTGGACTGGAAGTACAGTAATAGTAAGAAAAAATTTGATTATTTTTTTTTCAAATAGGCTTAAAATGTCATGAAACGTCGAGATTTTAAGAGAAAACAATCTGTTCGTCTGTCTGTAACTTTTTGTGAGCACGATTACTATAGAACCGTTTATGATATATTAATTTCAAACTTGGTATGTATTATAGCGAGATCTGGAACTAGATTATATTTTGATCTTATTTCGTTGAAGGGTTGGATGATTAATGGGGGGTAAATAGGTAAAGCAAGCAAGTAAGAGTACATAAAATTGGGATATGGTATTTAAAATTTGTTTGTCATCAGCAACCCCCACTATCACTCCCATTGCCACCTTCACCCCATTATAAAAGGGGGTGAAAAAAATAAAATTTTAAATTTATTAAATAATGTGAACACAAGAGAGACGTGGTTCCAAAATGGTGGAGCTAATTTAAACTTTTAGGTATGATTGAGAAACTATTTGAATGAACAATATCCAAATAGGTGGAAAAGTCGAGATGGACCTGTTGCCTGACCCCCGAGATCGCCAGATCTCTTACCCCTTGCCTATTTTGATTGGTCACTATTGCACTGTAATTAAAAACAATTCAGAAATTGTTAGAAAAGTATAAATTAAATGACACATCAATTAAGAAAATGTCCCGAATTTGGTGGTTACCGAATTACCGTGAACAGACTCTTAATTCAAAAATTTAATTTATTTTATAATTACACATTTATTGGAAACTATTTCTATTATTTTACTAGATACGTGTGATACGAGTAAAAAGTAGTGTAAATACAAACCAAAAATAGTAATCTGTTCTTAATACCTGGTAATATTTCTCTATATTTTTTCTTTCATTTAGAAAAAGATATTAAATTTTCATCTACTTATTTCATTTTTTCAAAAATTTTTTTTTATTGGATTTCGTTTCTTTTTTTTTTTAATCGTAAGATCAATAAATAATATACTGTTTATTAATTATTTATGTTATTTTATGTGAATAATTAAAAAGATGTTTTTATTCTAGATATGCTCCTGATATTTTATTCGTATCCTAGTTATGAGATGGTGAATGATTATTGCGAGGATTATTGTAACCAAAATACAAAATTTTATTTCCTTTCGTTTACTGATTACAGATATATTGCGAAACGAGTATTCTTCAAAAATGTATAATACACCCGTATTTTGTTAACGGGGCCCCTTTAGCCATTACTGCATGGGGACTTACGATCACCTAAATGTTCTCTCTTAGTAAAGTACTACTCTTTTCTAACGAATCACCCTGTATATGATCCTAATTTGAAATAATAAAAATAAAATTAACAGAAGTTATCGCAGTTACAAGAAGAGATGTCCACATACACACACGTGCATACATATAAAAAAAATAGATATTTTCTATTCGATATTTGAATTCCGCTTGTTATGAAATGAATGTACATGTAGGTACATTTTTTTTTTCAATTATTATTTAAAAATTGTGCCTGGTTATAATATGCCTATTTGGTTAAATCAAATAGGTACAATAATATCATTTTTATTACCCTCTGCCTCAAATATTTCATTTATAATGTTTAAATATTAAATTCATGAATTTTATGGAAAACGTGACACGATGTAACACATATTTCTTTTCTCACTAGTTATTAGCATTAAGCGTGTTGTTATTTTATTTTGAAGTATTTATCAGCATCACACTGTCATTGTTAATTGATATTGTTGATGACTTCCTAATTTGAAACATAAGTAGTTTACAATCTAGTTGAATTACTAAATGTAGTTGACGTCAACGGATGCTTAGTGCAACTTCCCTTCAGAATCGAGTCGGGCTATTGAACCTAATAAAACTAAATCCAATAATGCATCCCAGTGGATTTACCTCAGACACCCTTTTGTTCGAATTTAGATCCTTTTTATTTTTAACAACTGGTTTAACAATTTCAGGATGAACTGGGTAGCCAAGAAAATGGCAATATAGTCTTTTGCCCACTACTTCTTTGATAATAATTATGATATTTTGAAACGATATTAAGTCTACTATCTGTGGTGTGTTTAATATAAATTAAATAAAAAATAAGTTAGTTTAGATGTAATGAAACACCGAAGTGTTCCAACCGAATGGTTAAATGTTTAAAATAGTAGTAATAAATACCACACGCATGGGCGCAGCCAGGGGGGAGCCATGCCCCCCCCCCCCCAAGCCGTCTTTCATGAGCCATAAAATAAAGAAGCAGTACAAAGCAGTATCTAAATTATCCCTTGAAATAAATATTTTGTAATTAATGCCAATATTATCTAATAGAGGAATCTACATACACATCCGTTTTCAACCATTTTCTGAAAAATTTTCTTCATCCTCTGGGGAGGCCGGTTCTATTGCCCCCCCCCAGATGAATTTTCTGGCTGCGCCACTGACCACACGACAAGTAATCGTTTTCTCTAATTATATTTGTTAAATTAAATACAGATGCATTAATATGTCTACTTCCTGCAGATCTCAAATTTGCATTATGCTAATAAATTTTAAAAATGAATTGAAGGTAATTTTATAGGTATTAGTTTGTCTCATTAATGTTGTTCGCAAAAATCAATATACTACGGGAGCCCACCCTAACTGTATGTGCACCCCCCCCACCCGATCCTTGGGGACAATGTTTTTCATAAAGATTAAAGCCTAAGGAACAATTATAATACTGCCTCAATCGCTTACTGAAATTCTTCAGGAGATGATTCCGAACCAAATCACAATAGACGAAAGTGAGGATGATAACGATATCATAAATGAAGCAATAGAGGAAGAAGACTTGGAAGAAATATTCGATGTATCGGAAGACAGCGATAGTGAATCTGAAAGCGAATGAGGTGTTACGTTTTATATTGAATTTTATAGTTTATTTTAAGAGCTGAATCGTTTATCTGGAAAACGGTAACTCTTATCAAAATATTATATAGGAACAAAATTGTAGAACATTTTATGCACTTTGTTTTTTGTGCAGAAAGTTTTCGTCCATCTTTTTTAGTTTTTGTGTTAAATGACAAAAACGATATTTGCAATTTTTTTTTTATGAACGGACGCCATTTTGACGCCAGTTTTTTTTTGGGGGGGCATGTCTAAAATTATTCCTTAGTCTCTAATCTTTATGAAAAACATTGTCCCCAAGGATCGGGCGGGAGGGGAGAGGATTTGCACGTACAGCTAGGTTGGGCTCCCCGACTAACATTTTATGATATCGGCAATAAAGTAATAATTTGTCGTTTCTCCTTGAAAATAAAAAAAATTGAATAATTGATACGCATTTCTCAGAGAGGATATAAATTATTACAAATATTTCTTTTGCAAACATTTTAGGTACAATTTGACATAATCAAGATAAGTGGATTCCGCATTGGATATTTGGAAGATAATTATTAAACTTTAGTGCGGAATGAAAATTGTTTCTTTTTGTAAAAAATTATTTTTTCGTTAAGATGCTTATTTTTCTAGATATTTGTAAAAAAATTTACAACCCTTCCCACTCTTCTGAAAAAAAAAATATCATCAATCCTGAGCTAGACTCATCAGTATATAACATTGATATACAAAGATATGAACTAGTGGAAGCATTATACTCTTCGCCGATTTACTGAACTTTTTATATAATTGTTACACATTTTGTAGGATACACTTTGCATTTTTCTTGTGAATAATGTTAGTTTTTGGACATTCTAAATTTTGTGAAAAAAAATATATGAAAAAAAAAAAAAAATGAAAAAAAATCAACCACCCTATCAGGTGATTCGAACACAAGACCTTCGGATTGCTGAAGCTGAAACTGAACACAGATTTATTTAAATTGGAGCTACAATTATGCACCTCCCCGAAGCCTGGCCCGGAGCCAGGCAGACAACCACGGCGTGCAGCGCCGTGGTGAATGTGGGTATAGACGGAGCAGGTTCGGTTCGGTTTAACCACTGTTTTCAAGTTAATGTTCCTGTTTAAAAAATTTAAAAAACTTAACATTAACAATAAACAATTTAAATATAATATACAAAGATACTTAAAAATAAAAGGTAAAAGCTTTAGCCATTGGGCCATCATTTGAATTTGTTCAAAAACAATAGGGTTTTTCCTTTAGCTAACGCTAACATACTTTCCAAATTTCAATAAAATCAGACTTTTCTTTCTTAAGTCATCGTGCTTACAACGGACGGACGGACATTTTGAAAGTTGTGCAGAATTCGTTTTGTCTGCGAGCGATATTTACGGATTTAGAAATGTGCCGATCAAATGCAATATACTTTTCGTTTTCGTATTTGCGAAGAGTATAATAGGTATAAAATACAAAAATATGTAGAGTATCAGAGCATTCTGTAAATATGAGCATTTAAATACTTGAGTGTGAATTGGCACCATAGGGTGTCCTAAAAAAATCATCAACCGCGTAAAAACAGTACTTTAGAATGAATTTGTTTACATTCTCTTTAAAGGATAGTAAGTTTAGTTGCTTTATATGACATGGTAAATGATTATACAAATTTAAGTTGGGGTAATTTTTAGCGCTTAGAGTTAACTTGTAGCGAGGTACTCTAAGAAGTCCAGCGGCATGTGTGTTGTGCTAATGGTAATCAGGAGAGAGAGACTAGACGAACTCCTGTGAATCTCTACAAGACTATAATAAATAAACAGAGAAAGGAGGGGCATATTGCCCAGTTTAATGAAAATGGGTTGACGGTGGTGTTCCGTAAACTTAACACTAACGAGTATTCTTATAGCCTTCTTTTGTTGTCGGAAATCTTTTAATGCGTGGAAGGAGTTACCCCATAAGACCACTGCGTAGGAGAGTCTAGAGTGGAAAAGGGAAAAATAAGTATTTTATAAGATGTCGAATTCGAAAATGCCTTTTAATTTCTTGAGGAGGAAGATCGTGCTTGAGAGCCTTCTGTTTAACTGATCAATATGGTTCACCCATCTTAGGTTATCATTTAGATATATACCTATGAGTTTAACGTCCTCACCGTTGATATATTTTTGTTAGTTGATATTATAAGTCTCTGAGTTTTTCTTGATTGAGTGTTAGTTTATTTAAAGTGAACCAGTTTTTTGCCTGGATATGTCGGAGCTTAGTTGGATCAGATTGGCAATGTTGCGGTCAAAGAACAGGAGAGTGGTATAATCGCAAACAAAGTTGATTTGCTAGGAAAATCATTAATATAGATTAGAAATAACAGTGGCCTCCAGGACAGAGCCCTGGGGCGCACCACGATTAATATCTAGAAAATCTGACATGTCATTTCCTATGACTACACATTGCTGACGCTTTAGCAAATAGGAATTAAGAAAAGAGAGAGAGAGGTAACTCTCTAACTCCATATAATTGCATTTTATCGATTAGTTTATCATGAGAGACACAGTCAAAGGTCTTGGAAAGATCACACGGAGTAATAGCTTTCCCCAAGACCCTGGACTATGTCACTCACGATCTTTACGACGGCCTGTGTGGTTGAACGTTCAGAGCATAAACCATATTGATAGGTTCTGAGAAGTGATTCATGTTCCAAATAACTTGACAATATTTCTGTCAGAATAATTTCAAATATTTTACGAAAAATGGGGAAGATTGATATGAGGTGGTAGTTGTCTAATAAAGAGTCGACTTCTTTTTTAAATTTCGGTATAACGCGGGCAATTTCAAATATATCTGGGTAGACACCTTCTTTAATGATTTAATAGCTGATTTTACTTCTTGTACGGTTTTTGGATGTAAGAAAAAGGATATGTTTGGTTGTAGGTAAAGTTAGTTCGAACGTTAATGTTGGGCAATGAATTGATTAAGTCACCTGCAACAGATACGAAATGGTTGTTAAATGTGTCTGGTGAAATACTTGGATTGAAGGCATTATCTTTACCACTGTTTATTTCATAATTTATAATTTTCCAACTATCTCTTGCCTTATTGGTAGAGTCGTTTATGAATTTGTTGCAAGCCCTTTTCTTTGCAATTTTAATATCGTTTATGTATTCTTTACGCAGAGCACTATAAATAGAGTGGTCAACCGGATTTCTAGTGACATTACAAATTACCCAACAAACTAAGAAATTACAAATTAGTTTAACAGAGGAGATCATGTCCTTTTTATTTCGTAAAGAATCTGTAAACCAGTTGATTGGCATCTTCTTCTTTAAGGAACATTTTTTTAAAGGAAACATTCGATTTATCAAATTATTAAATCTATTTACCAGAAGCTCGGACAAATACGTATATTATTATTATTACCATTATTATGACTATTATTGCTGTTGTACATACATATCTTAAAGAAATTTATATTTTCATAACATTGTTTGCTCGATTTAAGAAGTTCACTGGAAAAATAAAGAAACAAGTAAACAAGAATTCTTAGCAAAACTGTTTAAGATGGCAAGTTTCTATTTACCTTTGAAGTACAACATTATTATCCTGTAAACGCTCTTGTCTAGAAAGGAAAATGATAATTAAAGGAAACTAAAAGAAAATGCTTGGAGGAAAGTTAGAATAAAGAGTATCTCTCCCTTACCTTGGGCTATTCTATATTTTAATTTATGATACTTAGCGTAAGACATAACAAATCTGCTTTCACTAGCAAAACCCTATAACATTGTTCCGAAGATTTATAGGAATACTTAGAAGTTCAGGTGGCAGGACAACTTATTTTTTTAAATGAAAATGTTGTTAAATGTTCGTTTTAAGTGTTCGCTATCATTTACTCTTTTTGTTTCACAGTCACTAATTATTAAAATAAACTAGTGTATGAATTTATAAATAAATTTATACAAATTATAGTTGGAAACTTATTTATTTTTTAATCACTATTTTATGTCACAGAAGAATTAGTCAGTGTGTATGCAAATAGAGACACTCCCAATTTGGATATTTTGTCGAGGCATAAACATATTTAACGTGCTCACATCGCAGATACCTCTGATTCAATGTTGTTTTGTGTTGTTTATTTTTTTTTTAATATTTTGAAATTGTTAAAATAACTTAAAATATTTTTTCAAACATTTTTCCATTACATCATCTTTATCCAACTATTTTAACGTATTTATCCCGACACACTACTAATCTAATGGAATTTTTATATTTTAGAATTCGATTCATGTTTCAACTTTCATTGAATGTGAGAATTAATGTGGAAGTATACTACCGGAGATCAAGGCCCCCACAAGGGGGGGGGGTCCAGTAGACCACTTTAGGGGCCCAGTTAGACGCTCATTATGAGACCTGGACAATTTTTTTTTTCAAATTTCTCCCCCAAGCGCATCAGTTATTAAGCGCGGGTGTCCGCCAGAGATCTTGACAAAAATCTTTTTTTTTTCAAATATATCCCCCTCGCTCATCAATTATTAGGCTCGGGGGCCCGCCAGTGAATTTAGTACCGGTGCCCATGACTTGAAGTGTGTGGCCTGCCGGAAGTATACACGATGGAATTCAGGGTAACGAAGAAGCGGACACCTTAGCCCGCAAAGGATCTGAGAGCACCTTGGATGGTCCGGAACCTGTAATAGCGCTCTCAGATTCAGTCCACAGTTCCCTGCTAAAGAATTATACACTTAAACGCCACGGGATTGTTGGAGTGTTCTAAGCAGCTGCAGACATAGCAGAATAGCTTTGGCCACACCCAGTCGCAAGCTAGGCAAACACTGTCTCCAGATGTCCATTAGTAATCTGCGCATCTATGTTGGATTACTAACAGGACACTGCAGACTAAACAAATACCTCCATACACTGGAAGTTATAGACAACCTCAAGTGTATAGGATGCAATCTGGACAACGAGACTGCCGAGCATGTGTTCTGTCACTGCCCTGCTCTGTCAACGAAAAGATGATCCACGCTGGGGGACTTCTGGCCAAATATGGCCAGCACAGGTGTCGCGTCACCTGACCGTCTCCTCAAATTCATCCAAGTGTTGATTGACTTGAGGAATGAGAGCAACACAAGCAACACAATGGGCCCGCCTATGAGGCCAGAGTCCACGTGAGCGCAAGCTCACCCCTCCCCTCCCCCCCGCGCGCTAAACAATTCAGATCTACTCCGAGCTAAACCTAATTTGTAATTTAAGCTACTAACAGGAATAACAACAATAATACAATAAAACACTCGACGCGTGTTTCGCCAATCGTGTCGGCATCATATGGAGATGATTCAAACCAGTTTTAGTCATCTCCAGATGATCTTAACATGGTTAGGCTTCAAGTGTTTTGGTGCTTGTAAAACCTACTTCAGAAGCAGCGTCACATTTAACGTTATAGCCCCCTTCTAGAATAATACAATAGCAATAACCGCTTAGTTGCGCCAATAAACCGCCTACTTCGTTCTTGAAGTTAAGCATTGGTCAGCACAGTCTACACTTGCATGGGTGGAAGAACCAAAAACCATGAGTCCATTGGATGACAACCGCAATGAGTTCAACTCTTCTCTCGTAACAGGGAACCAACAAGAATGTATTTCCCTACAAAATTTCTTTGGAATTTTCTAGGGTTCAGAATTCATGTTAAATTGGAGGTCTCCTATGTAAATATAAATATATTTAAGTAGGCAGGGAAGTCCTCAATGCTCTTACATAATACACTACCAGAAAAAGATTAGTAGTTTCTCTGAAGTAAAGTAGTGCTTATTTCGTTTAGGAAACTGAGGTTCTTTGCAGCTGAGTTAGTTGTGATAACAGTATGCGTATAGCAAGAAATATTATCACAGATAGATAATTTGGCTAGATATAACTACAACAAAATATAGACTTAGTGTCAGTTATACTGACCATATTTGATTTCTACAAGAAATAACTTCATGAATGAATGAATGTAAGATAGAAACAGATTTGGCTATATGACCAACCTTGTGAAATACGAACACTGAGTCCTAATTTACATCAAGGGTCCAATACAAAAGTCAGGTAAATTCAGTTCCACGCTAAAATAAGTTGTCCATTATAACTAGGTATTAAGTCTTTAAGAGACGATAAGTACACTCGTGAAAATGATGTAGTTTGTCAAAACAAACAATGAAATATTAGCACAAAACACAAAAAGTCGCTCTGTTTAGGCGTCTTTAGTCACGATGTAAAAGAAAAGTTACAAAAATTTCGCCAGAGGCTGTTATCAGTTTCCGGTAAACACATGGTAGATATGTAAATCTTTCTGTACCCACGAAACTGCAGCAAAAAGGACGAAGGCATTGTTATGGGTTACAAACTCAAATTATAGGTCGGTACCAGCTTTTTAACAATAACAAACTGCATAACTGTACCATTATAGGTATATTAGACACTGACTTTAAACTGAACTTTTTTTATTAACTCACTTAAAGTAGATAGTATTGCATCAACAAATGCTACTTTAATTCAGGAACGTCTATACTAGACATATTTTATTGCTAACTTCTAAACTAATCGGTAAAATTCACCAAAGAAGTTAAATCTCAAAACTTATAAGCACATAAATGGCTCAAATTCCAGCCATAATTTAACGATCTTCAAGCCTGCAGCCTGTATGAAGAATCTTTAAAAACAGAAAGAAAGTTGCAATTTATATTCGCGCCTTAACGAATTATTCTCGGGGGCTGTAAACAAGGTAACTAGGCATTATGTAATATTCATGCTCTCCTATTGGAGAAAATCCTCCAGCACCGGCACATTTCCCTCGCTATTATCGTCAGACAACGCCGGCGTTAAATCTTTTTATGGTAAAACTAAAAAAATAAGTAATTTTTGTAATTAATATACAAAATAATGTAATTTAATGGATTTTAATAAAGATTAACGAATATTTAAAAAGTTGACCGTTTCACCATTGTGATACCGAGAGTTAAATTCTGCATTGACCTGCACAGAAATCAGACATCTATCCCATATCATTGTTGAAACTAAAATATTTTTGCCTACTTTTAGATACTCCTTAATGATCAGGCATGACTTGGACATGCCTGGTTATTGCATCTATTCTTGGATCTCTTTATAGGAGCGTGTGTTATAAAACTCGAGAAAAGAGGGTGAGAAATGAATAGATGATGAATCAGTATGGAATAAATAGATTAAATAGAGGACAATTTTAAGAAAATAACATTGTGTTGCCTTGAACAATTGAACATTTAGAGAGCATGAATGAAGATCGAATCACAAAGCAAACCTGTAGAGTTAATAGAACAAAGGAAGGGAAAAGCAGCGAATATCTTAGATAGATATTGTTGACTCCAAAGAACGTGATATAAGTAGGCTAATGAATAAAAGAAAAATATATTAACCAATATATGAATTTAAACTAATATGTTTTGCTAATTTGATCTGTATTGAATATAAAATATTTATAATAATATATTTAAAACAAGCTAAAAACGTACTCTTCGCCTGTTCACTGAACTTTTTATATAATTTTTACCCATTCTATAGGATACTCGCAGTTTTTTGTAAATAATGTTAATTTTAGACATTTTTAATTTTGTAGTACGAACTTAGTTGGTAAAAAACTCAGTGTAAAGTAAAGTAAAAATTAAAAAAAACTATACCAAACCCCATTTGGGTTTCGAACCCGGGACCCTTGGATTCCAAGTCAAAGCATAAGAAGCACACCACCACCTTACACGTAAAAAAATGTAAATTTTTACATTATAAGACATATTTTCACTCTTGTATATTACATTATGAAATGTATATTTGTATAATATATAAATATTTAGATATTAAAATGAAATATCATTCCACCAGATTTCTATTCAATTACAAAACATAAAAATCAAAAAAATTTTTTTCAAATCTAGATCATTAATAACATTTTTATTTACCGATCGATTTTGTTCAATAGGGTTCTTCCTCTAGCTAACAACAACTTACTGTCCAAATTTCAGTACAATCGGACTTTTCTTTCCTGAGTTATCGTGCTTACAAGAAACGTGACGGACAGACGGACGGACGGACATTTTGAAAGTTGTTCAGAATTCGTTTACTAATACAATGATATGAAAATTTTTTGTCTGCGAGCGATATCTACGGATTTAGAAATGTGCCGATCAAATACAATATACTCTTCGTTTTCGTATTTGCGAAGAGTATAAAAAGCAAAAATTATAAACATTAGTTGTTGCATAGAATACTGCAACATGTATTACTATTATTAGTATTTAATAGTTTATTAAAAATGTGTGTCTTTTGAATAACAATATTCTTTGGTTTCTTATTATGTAATGTTGGAAAAATAGGTGCAAAATCAGAAAAACTCTTAGTTTTTATATGGAATTTGGTACTGCATGACAGTAAAAATAATCACAGTTATAAAAATGCTTTAAAACATAGCCGCAACTTTAATTTTGACAATATTCAAATTTTAGAAAAGGAACCAAGCTATCACCAAGGAATGGATACGTGAAATGTTACAAATGAAATAATATACCAACACAATAAAGAACCACACTGATTTAAAAAATTTAAGTGAAACGTATTTCAGTTTATTAAGTTAACTAACTATTAAAGGGTAATATTTTTATATAGCTTAAACATTCTTCCACCAAGTCCACAAAATAAAATGTTTAAAAGTAATATTTCACACCACTATTCATTAATAAAATTTTCAGGTCTAATGTACATAAATTAAACCTTATCAATAGCAACATAAACAAACTGCCAAGTGCAACGTTGGCATGAAAACAAGCAGTTCATTATTGCAATTATTAGTTGCGTCAAAACATTCAACAGAAATAGACCTAAAATATAAAACTAGTGTAGAAAAGTTTAAAAATAATAATAACAATTGTAAGTAATACCTATCCAAATCATAAGCAAAAGCACATAATTTTTTTCGTAAATATTCCTCTTAAGATTATTAATCAATATAAATGTAAGAAAATATAATAATTTTTATCTAAACTCACCAAAAAATATCCGGTATAGTTGTTTTCAGATTTAATCTGCAGAATAAATCCGAAGCCAACTATACTCGTCAAAATAATATGAAATGTAACGATAGTAACATTGCAATTAATCTAAAATTTGACAATAATTAGAGCAGATAAGCTAACTCTCGAACTATTTGGCAATGACAAACAAATAAGCTCTGACTGTGGTTGCAATTACATATTATTGGAGCTCGCGGTGAATCAGTGACAAGCCTAAAAGGAAATGTCATTTCAATTTTCATTGTATTAATCATGGTTTTAATGGATCTAGTTATTTCACTTCTTCAATAGAATATATTATTTGTTAGCGAAAAGTTGAATATTTATTTAAGAAATAATTGAAAGGGCGCGATATAACTTGTTTCCAAATGTTTACTAAAATAACGTTTTTGTTTGACAGATACTGTTTACTACTTCTAACGATGATGCCGAAATAGTCTAGTATTTTTTTACTCTAAATTTGATGACTATTTAGTATAACAAAAAGATGTTCACGTTTCCAACATAAACAATAGAAATTCAAAAATTGCTAGTACCACAGAAAATATGAATAAAAACTTCTTTATGTGTTTTTAATAATACGTCATCAGAGTCGCAGGAAATCGAAATTGAAAAGTTTAAAACCTTATTACTTCCCGCACGCCATAGTGATGATGATAACTACAATGCAACTACATTTGCATACATACAATGACCAAATTTTATTGTATTGTGATAGAGTATTTCAGAAATGATAAACATCAACAACCGAAGTTAGTATCATCGATCATTGACACCCTGTATAATTATATATAGGCTTACTCTTGCTTATATATAACTATATCAATTTCACCTGCTTTTCCACTTCGAATTCATAAATTGTCTGTTATGCTGTTACAATTTAATAAGACAGAAATTCCATCAAGCAAATACGACATGTAATACAGTTACAAAGGTAGTTACTGAATATCGATCACTACAGCAACTAAAATTGAATAGAAATGACTACCAAGCTGGCAAATCAATTATTGCATGTGTAGGCACAAATGACCTAAAGCTACATATAGGAATAAGTTAAACACATTTGCTCTGGGAAGATATAAGGTAAAAATATACTGACAGTAATCCATGAAAAAGTAAGAACACCTTAATTATTTGAGAAATCAAAACTATGTACTAGAAAATTCTTAGTAATTATTCAACATTTCAGAGACTACTCTCCAATAATTCTTGCATCATTCAATGGCGTACATACTGTCTAGATTTTATAGTCAGGGCATTCTTTTTTTATTTTAACGTGTTCAGGATATCAATTCAAGTTCACAGTTCAGTTTTGCAGTTTCTGCGAGGTCGGCGTATTGTTTATTTAAACAATTTAATTTTTTAGATCGTGTTTTCCATCGGTTTTCTTTGAATATATCGAAATCTATAAGTCCTATGGAAAACAATAAAAAGAAGGAAAATATTCTTTTCTTACAATAAAAGTACATAAACTATAATTCCTTCCAATTGTTATTATTATTTAAAAAAAATTGAATGTTGCAAAATTATGCGATTTTAAACAAATCACTGTCCTTTTAAAAATAATGGATAATTACAATTACAATTACCACTTAAAATTTCAAATCAAAATGAATATTAAAACGGCTAAGATCACGGAGAGAATTTTTTTTTTAAATTTAAACCCTTTTTATTGTTTATAATTTTCGAAATTGTAGTTATAAACAAATTCAAATAACTCTCTGGCTTTTTATGAAATCAAACATGATAAAGGAGTAATGAAAGTAGATTAAAAAAGCCAACTTAAAAAAAATAAAAAAATAATGCTCTACTTACATTTGGAGCTGAGATACAGTAAAATTAAAAGTTTTACAAAGCTGTATACATAAACATAAAGGTAGTTGTTCAAGTTAGGCTGGTTTACTATTTCCGTGACAAAAATTAAAAAGTTATAAAAAAATTGAAAATGTGCATTATGTTCTCAAAGCCGCTTTATTCATGTTATTTTAACAACTTTGGATTGGAGTATAACCACCCCCAATTTCAAGAAGAGATATCGATTTGTTTATTTATAACTAACCTAAACGTAAAAACTAACGTATCTTATCTCCAAATGCAAGTAGAGCATTAATATTTTTTTCAAAAGTTGGATTTTTTAATCTACTTTCATTACACGTTTACCGATTTTGATTTCATAAAAAAACCAGAGAGTTACGTGAATTTGTTTATAATTAAAATTTCGAAAACCATAAACTGCAATAAAACGGGTTTAAATTTAAAAAAAAAAAATTTCTCCGTGATTCTAAAGTACCTATAGAATGCTTCATTTGAACCTTTGTGCATATTTTTTGGTCTTCATGGCAGGATTTCACAAGGGTGCAAAATTTTAGCAACAATTGTATATTTGAGACGTTTTAGCAATCATTTTGATTTGAAATTTTAAGTGTTGATTGTACTTTATAAGAGCTATGTTTTTTCAATATTTCATTGAATTTTATCCATTATTTTTGAAAGAACAGTGATTTGTTTAAAAACGAATAATTTTTCAATGTTCAATTTTTTTTTAAATAATAATAACAATTGGAATGAATTATAGTTTATGTACTTTTATTGTACAGCTCAAAACAAACGTTTTCGTTCTTTTTGTTGTTTTCCATGGGACTTATAGATTTCCAGATATTCAAAGAAAATCGATGGCAAACACGGTCCAAGAAAATAAAATTGGTTAAATAAACAATACGCCGACCTCGCAGAAACTGCAATACTGAGCTGTGAACTTAAATTGACCCCCTGAACACGTTAAAATAGTAAAACTGCCCAGATCAGACAATTCACATTAAAACCCTAATTTGACTCCTCTATATTGATTAATGTAGTAGTGCTCTCTTTAATCGTCATGTGGTTCATAGAAGCGTATACGAGAACTTTTTACGGCAAACACTCCACGATGGCTTTGGGCTAGTCAATGTATCACAATATATGTGGTTTCAACGTGCTATTTTATTTTTTGGTTGCCATAAAAACTGTCACTGTCACTTGCAGCTACTCCTGTAAAATATTTATACATTTTACTAGATGAGTTGCTTTGGGAATAGATCTTTATGTGACGTAAATGATGAAATTGAAAAAAGGTGAATACAAAAAAATTCAGAAGATCGTCTGCTGGCAATTCAGAGCAAAATTTAATACCAAAAATATGTTTTGTATTTAATTAATTTATTCCGAAATATTCTCCCGAAATAACACCTTTTAAAATTTATCTATAATTTCTTTCCCAAGATAAGTTGCCAAAAGTAATATAATTCATGTAAATTGATAGCTTATTATCAATTAGATAATAAAAATTTACACTCTTTATTTATATTACTGGACAACTACAATACATGCCCAAAATATAAATGCCCTTCTATAATTATTTTTTTTTTACTTCTCCTTATTTACATGAACTAATTACATTTCTAATATTGCTAATTTTATTGAAATACGTAAAGATCTTAAAATAAAATAAAATTGGGGCACGCTAGCAAGTTAAAGGTATTTGATAAGACATTAAATGGAAAAGTTTGAAAATTATAGGTGAGAATTAATAATTGGTTATTAGAATGACTTATGGAAAGAATCCAGCGAAGTGAAAAAATAACAGCTTGGCAACTTTGTTCATTTTACATTCTATTTTGATAACGAGTTCATTTCAAGGTTGGCTCTAAAATGCATTTATTAGGGACGAATTTTATAGCTTTAATAGATAGCAAGTAAAATACTTGGGCGTGAAATTTTAACGATGTTCTTTTCAACCAATTTTGTATATTTATTCGCATCTTAAATTTTAATTTAATTGTGGGGAATTTTTATTTTACAACGACTTAAAATGTTTTAATATTTCACGTAAAAGCTGTGTTTATAAGCAGAAGCACATTAAAGTGGTTTTATTGCGTCAGTAAATAAGTTGTGGTTACATTAGGAATCGATTTATAAAATTGTAAATCATGTTTAGTCCAGTTGATCAATTTGAAAAACAAACAAGCTAAAAACGTACTCTTCACCGGTTTACTAAACTGTTTACATAATGGTTACACATTCTATAGGATACTCTTCGCAGCTTTCTGTAAATATTGTCAGTTTTAGACATTTTTAATTTTATAGTACGAACTTAATTGGTGAAAGAAATGTAAAACAAAGAAAAATAAAATAAAAAAAAAACTATATCAAACCCCATGTGGGTTTCGAACCTGGGATCCTTGAATTTCGAGTCAAAAGTGTAAGAACTACATCACCACCTAAAGAAATGTAATTTTTTACAAAAACAGAAAAATTTTTAAAAAATTCTCAAATTTAAATCATTAATAACATATTTATTTATTGATCGATTTTGTTCAAAGACAATAGGGTTCTTCCCCTAGCTAACGCTAACCTACTGTCCAAATTTCAGTACAATCGGATTTTTCTTTCTCGAGTTATCGTGCTTACAAGAAACGTGACGGACGGACGGACAGACGAACATTTTGAAAGTTGTTCAGAATTCGTTCACTAACGCAATGATATGAACATTTTTTGTCTGCGAGTGATATTTACAGTTTTAGAAATGTGCCGATCAAATGAAATATAGAGTATATAGAGTATAATAATATGTATTACTTAAGTTGTGTGTAATGAGAAAGTCATAAAGAAATTTTAGTTGATTATTTCACTCATTAACGTGACAATTAATTCCAGTTTTTTGGCAACATTGCACCAATCAAATGTCATGGTAAATTGACCTAAATCGGCTTTTGACAGTACCCACACGAAAAATTTATCGCTCTAATTTCTTATATCGACACGTCGACAAATATCGCGGTAATATTCTGACATATGTCATGTTTTGTTTTGTGAAATATTTTCCGCAAGTAGAACTACTCGTACTTTAAAGTTTTATCTATAAATTTCTTCTCTAGTTTATTACTGATTGTTAACATAACTTGTAAATTGTAGTAATATAATGACATAAACATATAACATAAACACACCACATAAATTGACGACTATCAATTTCAAAACCAAGGCTGTCTCAAATATATAGACTAGGGATAAGTCAGACCACAGCTCTCAATGGCATATAAAAATGTAATCACAAAATATACATCATAACTAAAATTAAAATAAAAATTAATACCAAGCAGGCAAATCAGTTTACATTACAAATGTTACGTGTTTTATTTCTCCCTATGTAACCGGACAGAATTTGGGTTGGTGCTCTCGGCTAACCTTACAGTGGAGACGAGAGTGGGTTCACAAATTAAATAATTGATTATTACTATAATAGCAAAAGGAGAGGGGCGCCAAGGAATTCTACTCTTAGCTGAAATGTTTAGTGCATAAGAGTAATCGAATCCCTAAAATTGACTCTAATCTAGGTCCTCAATGAAACACTAAGATACTTAAAATATGGAGATATATTAAAATCAGTATTCAAGTAGTATATTTATACATTATATATCTCCCTGCACAGGTCATCAAATTTTATCGTAATAAATAAATACAAGTGATTTTCCGAATCATGCACGATAGAACTCTCGCGAGAGCGAAGACTCTTGGACGTGTTAAACTCACTAGAGATTATTAACAAACAAACAACTAAACAACGTCCAACGTCTTGCACACTGTTCTGGATGGATAATATTCTTATTACCTAAATATAACACGAAGACTTTATGTCTCTAAGAAACTTATCTCTATACGCACGCTTAACCTTTAATTAATCAAACTACAAATAATATTCAACATGACATTGCCCATATGCCCAAGTAAATATGTACAAGATAAATTATGAAGAAAATCGGCTAGGCGGTGGGTTGGTGGGTGGTTTCCTGGGGTGGTGAAAATTCTCGTGGGTGCCGCATGATTACTTCTGCTGACGTAACGGTTCACGAACGTTATCTGGTTACCAATACCGTGACAGAATATGCTGCCCCAGGATTTTCGTACAGTCATCCGCAAAACTTATGTAAGGGCGACGTAGAGCCTCCTCATATACTATCCAAGGTACCGAGGTGTGCCTCAAATAGGCATGCAACTCCCAATCTCTAAGCTAAAATTAAATCCAAAACCAAAACGCCTAAAAAGAAGCGATTTCGAGGTATAGAAACCTTCCATCAATTGATCAATATAATAAATAAACTCACCTCCAACCATTACGACACCCTAAATGATCTGGAGAGGTTATTTACAAGATCGGCGGCAAAGATTCTTGGCCTCCCTGTGGAGAAAACTAGATTATATAACACTAAACACCAAAACAAAACCTACCATCTATTAATTAACTAGTGTGAATTATATTCGTAAATTACGTCAAATTATTGTAACCGCACACTCTCAATCGCCGTTTGCCATAGATCAGAGCAACTGATCTTTCTTTTTCTCTCCTTTTAATTTACCTTTTTTTTTTCGAGAAATTCCTAAACACTGCTTGCTATTTCCAACACCAGAGGATAGCACAATGCGGGGCCTACTTAAAATTCATTAGCACGGATAATTAATTTTTACGCAAAACGTAACAAAATCAATTATTACACACTCGCTCTGGAAACAAATAAACTAAAAATGTACTTACACACGGTAACTCATCACAAAGTAAATTAAGAAAATCAAAAATATCCACTATATAACATAATTCTCTCTGCTTAAACAGGCAAATCTTAACCAGTCATTAAACTTCTTAAATTAAAAATTAGCTTTAAATAGGTAAATATAAATATCAATGAACACTTTAATATAATAAATTCTTCAATAATTCGTAGTAAGTAGTTTGCTGTGTGGTTTTAACAAAGCGTTACTAGATGGCGGTACTATACCAATATTTTATTTGATATCGGTAACCTTAGAACGTAAAGTCGGGAGACTGGTCAAATGTGGTAGTCGAAGCATGCTCGAGAACTCTTTACACTGAAGACCAGTCTATGCATTACAATACCTATGGTGTAAGGTATGTTGTTTTTCCTGATTGTCATTACATTTAAAATATGGCGAATTCCGTGGACTTTTAAGTTTCTGCAGATGCATTTGATAAATATGTATACCTATTTTGTCTCTTACTAAATGAGTCGCTTTAGAAATGCATTTTTACGTGACGTAAACGATGAAAATGAAAATAAAGATCACTAAACTGCAAAAATGACAAGAAAATGTCTGAAGGCAAATAATCACAAAACATGATCTTAAAGATGTACTTAATGAATCATTTATTCGTGAAATATTCTCCCCAAATTCCACTCGAGCTTTTAAATTTTATCTATACATTTTTGCTCAAGCTAAGTTGCTGAAAGGTAATAATAGCTATTGATTTTGCAGTAAATATGGAATAATGTTCATTTGACTAATATCTAAAGTATATTCCACTGCTCCTAATAAAGAAGCCATATCCAGTGATATTTCTAGATTTGGATCCGTCAGCGAACAATTGATGAGAATTTTAGTATTTAGATGTGAATTCTTGAACTGTTTGGTTCTTATTTGTGACACATTCATATTTGGGAAAAATAACTTTAACTGTTAGGTACGAAACATCATAGACGTTCAGAAGAAACAGCCCTCTTCACTTATAAAGTTATGATTTGGGATACTAGCAAATACTTCTACCAAAATAAAAGTTTGTCTTTCCAGTATGGTATTGTCAAACTAAGAGAAGCAGAAGTAGCTAATATCGTGTATATATGGTTATTGGAGATGTTTAAAATTTTCAACACAAACTTGTGGGCTAAATATTTCCTTCTAAGATAAAGTGAGTACACATTGCATTTCGCCAATAGGGCACAGATTGGAATAGATTTAAAGGCTCCTATTACCATTCCTAATGCTTTATACTGTAACCTGTCCAGTGTCCATTTCAACGAGTCGAAAATATGAAAAAGAATCATAGAAAATACTACCATAGTCTAGTTTAGATTTAAAATAAGATTTTGAGAAGAAAGCGGTAAGTTTGCGTTCAACGTCCTAGCTATGTTTATAAGTTATTTTTAATGTATTAAGAGTTTTCTCTGCTTTAATTAACTATTCGGATAAATGCGCATTCTTGCGAATCCATGACCACACCCACTGACTCAATGCCAATCAAGCATGACTTTGACTGCTTGTTTGATGTGCTGATTGAAAGCCATCAGGCGAGCAAGGTCGAGGTACTGCGATTGGAGAAAGAGTCACACATCTGGTACTCAGATGGATCCAAGACGGACGAAGGAGGCATAGCAGGGCTATCTAAAGCCCTTGGTAACACCTCAACCATCTTCCAGGCGAAAATCTATGCTATAGATCAGTATGCCCAGGAATGCCTAAATAGAGGCACTCGAAGGGCAAAGATCTATATACTTTCAGATAGCCAGGCAGCACTAAAGGCTCTCAGGTCCTATACCTTCGAGTCTAAAATTGCCTGGGAATGCAGACAATCCCGGAAGCAACTGGCAAAAAACAACAAGGTTACCTTGATGTGGGTGCCAGGGAATGAGGGGATACAAGGCAACGAGTTGGCTGATAGCCTCACAAGAAAAGGGGCTGAAGCCTCATTTTTTGGACCCGAACCGTTCTGTGGCTTATCTAAGGGACACATAACGAAGGAGGTCCTAAAATGGGAAAAGGAATAAAAGAAGTCCTACTGGAGGAATACTCCAGGCCAAAGACAAGCGAAAAGGGTTATAACCTATTCAACAAAAAATGCCGCAAGGCTTCTCGAACTTGAAAAGTCCGACCTAAGGCTGATTATAGGCCTTCTAACTGACCATTGCCCCTTGAGATATTATTTCAAGAACATGGGCATGGCAGAAGATGACAAATGCAAATACTGTGAAGCTGCAACTGAGACTGCGGAACATATACTTTGTGAATGGGTGCCAATCCGCATTAGGCTAAAGTACCTAGAACAGGCGAAATTAACGCCTGAAGACATAGGGAAATTAGCTCCGAGGAAAATCATAAGCTTTGCAAAAATCTTGGAATCCTCGGCAACAACTAGTTGTAGGGTAATTTACAAAAGACCTGTTAGGTCGAAGTGAAGAAAGGTCATCTCAGGGCCAAGCGACCTCTTAAACAATCTACAAGTGGTTCTCTAAATTAGCCCTCAAATATTTGTAATGTAATGAGACCGGTATTGTGATATTTGCTTAACACAAATTAAGTAAATTGTGTATAGGCAGCTTATTTATTAGGAGATATAATAAAAGTTCAATAAACCGGTGAAGAATATAGTTTATTATTATTACTATTTTTATCATTGAGATAATTGTTTCCTTCATCTCTGAAATTATTTTTTGTTTTATATTATGAATTTCTAAAGGAATGGAACGTAATGTTTCATTTTCAAAATGATGTGTGGTCACTCATGTCACCTACGTCACTTACATCACACCCGCCATGTTGGTGCACATTTAACCATGAAGAGATTAAACAGCCAAGATAACATCACAGCTTTGTCCCCTACGCTAATTAGTCTTGAACGTATTGATCAACACATCATAAACCCCGAGGCACGCATTGTTACACTGCTTTGGCAGGCACTACATATTCCGTACGTGTGTATCTCAAGTCATGTAGAATCATTAATGAAGTTTCTGAAGATTGACCGGGGGCAGAAATGCAGGTTGACGTTTACAGGCAAACACTGCTTACAAGCATTGACACATTAATTTTATTTTTGCTCAAAAAAGTAGTTTTCGACCGTTAAATTCTTACAATAATAATAATATTTATTTAACTATAATACACAAATATAGGAAAGTATTACAACAAAATAATGTGCGCCTAAATTATTATTATGGGTTTGAGTGCGCACATTATTTTAGCAATACAAAAACAAAATTCTTCTACTTTTTACAAACACAAATTTTACTATGGGAATACATAGAGACATATTAAATAAAAGTAAAATATAAATTAATTATTTATACATAAATTTTTAAATGATTAGAATGAAACTAAAGTGATATTCTGATAATACCCTAAAAAAAAATTAAGAAATGTCCTCACGTATATACTTATATAGAAAATTAATCCAAACTAAGAATAGCAATATATTTGGAATTACCTAAACACACTAACGCATGTCGATGACAAAGTTGAGTTTCTTAATGAAGCTATTACAACTCTATTTGATATACATGCACCATACTGGACGGTTACCTTCAAACACCCACCTAGGCCCTACATCACTGACACTATTAAACAAATTATCAGGCTTAAGGACCGTGCTTATAATAAATATAAAAAAACGAAATCAGAAAATCACTTACAGACTTTCAAAGACTTCAAAAATTATCTATCTCTGGCAATCAAAAATGAAAAGAAAGCGTATGTTACCCATCAAATAAATTTAAATTTGTGGAGAGACTGCAAACTGAAATGTACATAGTAAACCCCGTAATTAAATTTCCCCTGATATCAACAATACCAATGAGATAAATCAATTCTTTGCAAACATAGCAACCGGATCAATAAATAATGACACTTTAGACCTTTATAGAAATAACATCTCCAATTCTTCATCAACCGAAATGGAACTTCCTGTTGTTTTGGTGGAGGAAGTAGAACAAACCCTTCGGCTCTGACAATATCAATTTGGAAATGCTACATTATGTTTTTCCATACTGTAAGAATGTCATAACACATATTAAAAATACCTTATTTGAATATTCTATTGTTCCGTCCATTTGGAAAAAATCGATAATAAGTCCTCTCCCTAAAGTTTCAATAACCACCGAACTTAAAGATCTCAGACCAATAAATGTTCTGCCACCTTTATCAAAACTTCTAAAAAAAATAATTGGTAGAAGACTCACTGATCAGATGAGTAACTACGTACTTCCTTCTATGCAATTTGGATTTAGAAAGCATCAGAGCACTGCAACAGCGCTAATGAAAATCAAAATATTGACAAACCACAAACCACATTCTTAGTGATCATAGATTACAGCAAAGCATTTGACGTAATCAACCATGATCTTCTTATCGCCAAATTCCATTATGATAATATACATCCTACAGTGTTAAAATGGTTTGATATTTATCTGTCTATCGTACCCAAATAGTAAAAACTAATGATATCCTTTCCCTTGACTTGCCTATTAACAAACGCGTGCCTTAAGGAAGCATTATCGATCCGCTTTTATTTATAATATACACCAGTGATCTGCCAAAAATACTATCTTCTTTGTGTACTATGCATCTCTATGCAGACGATGTGCATCTTCAAATAGCAGGTAATGCGCGATATCCCGATCAATCAATTGCAGTGCTAAATGAAAATTTAAAGCAGGTATCTGAATATTTTATGAACCATGGTATAGTGATTAATCTAACCAAAACAGTAGCTCTGTGCATCAGAAATAAAGTGTTGTGCGCCAAAACTAAACGAAATGTATCTTATGACATTTTTTTGGATAGCAATCACATTAAGTTAAGTGATACTGCCAAAAATTTAGGACTTATTGATCAAAACATGAATTTTGAAAAGCGATAAATAAATGTAGCAAAGCGTATTCTAAAATTAAATATATTCATAAATATAAGTACATTCTGCCTTGTGATAAAATGGAGGTTAGTAAATAGCTTAATATTAAGACATTTTGATTATGCCAGTAGTGTATACTTTCACTTTCTCAGCAAAAACTTTCGGAACAAAATTCAAGTTGTGCAAAACTGCTGCCTTAGATTCTCTTACAACATAGATAAAAAGGACCATATTACACCATATTATGTCGATAAAAATATTTTGAAAATAGAAAACAGATTTGCTTTCCTGTACGATAAACTTCTTTATAATATTGTTACCAATAATACACCTCAATACTTATTTCTCCTTCTTAAAGCCAGATCTAAACTCATAATGTGCAATTAAGATATATCGATAATTATACCATTCCAAAACATAATACAAATAAATTTGAGGGTTTGCTTTCCTTATCTGGCACCTAAATTGTTAGACAAGCACCTTAGTATATTTATTTCCTCAAACTCTATATTTCAATTTAAAAATAAACTTAGGAAAGAACTATTAGACAAGGAGTAAAACATGTTAGCGTAATTTACTCTTATATCATTTGTTTATAGTAACTATTAAGTGCTACCTACCTTATTTTCGTTCGGGGGAAGTTGCAATAACAATACTTTCTATACGTCTTCCCATTTGATTTGCGTATGAATTTATGCAATATGTAAAATAAAGATTTATTATTATTATTATTATTATTATTATTTTAGCTAGCTAAAAACCGGTCACCCTTCTCTGTGGCTCCGACCCTCACAGAGGGGAGCTGGTAGTACCGGTAGCCACTCCCCACGCCCTTGGGGTGAGTGACTACTGAGTCCGAGAATCGTGTGCCCTGAGCAGACGATTTACGATGCAAACTCCTATTGAGGTGCATCTTCTTGCGGGTTCCTACGTCGAGTTGACGCAACTCTTCTCGACTCCATTTCACTACCCCAAAGGAGTAGAGAAGGATCGGAACGGCAAGCATATTGGTAGCAGACACCTTGTTCTTCCCCGACAGTTCTGAAGATCTGTCGGAGTCGGTGCTGATACTTGCCGCGGAGAGCGTTTTTCACTACACTCACTTCTTGTAAGTGTACGACTCTCCGGCATCTAGATGATGTAAGATGCTTCCGTCTACGAGCTGCGCATCCTCTCCGTAGTCCCCGCATCGTCCTCTCTTGAGATGGACCAGTGCACATTTGTCTAACCCGAACTCCATACCGACAGCCTGCGTGTACTCCTGTACCACCCTGAGGGACTGGTGAAGGTCCCTCTCTCCGGAGGCATAAAGTTTAAGGTGATCCATATGCCTCCTATCGCCGGGGGTACCGCAGTTGTAGCCACGGGTTTTTCGGAGTGAAACGGATAATGGCAGTAGTGAGATGCAAAACAGAAGGGGGCTGAGGGAGTCTCCCTGAAATACTCCCCTTCTGAACGATACCGGCTCCGTCTGGACTCTATCGTTACCCGATGTTATGGTAAAGCGAGTCCTCCAGAGCGGCATCAGTTCTTCGATACATCTCACTACGGGACCGGGCACCGCAAGACATTGGAGCAAGTGTAAAATAAGCTCATGAGATGTCATGTCAAATGCCTTGCGGTAGTCGATCCAGGCCATGGAGAGGTTACGCTTATACTGCACGGAGTCCTGCGTGACACACCTGTCACTAAGCATGTTCTCGAATTGCTAAAGCTGAGAAGAAAACAGCTGAGGTGTGCAGTGGGAATTCTAACAGGACACTGCACACTGAACAGACACCTAACCAACAAAGGTGTGAAGGATAATCCAGAATGCAGGATGTGTGGTGAGGATGAAGAAACTCCTCACCACATACTATGTGAATGCCCAGCCTTGGTGGCTGGGAGGTTTTCATACTTCGGGGGACTAACCGTGACCCCGGAAGAAATAGCCAGAGCTCCCATTGACCGTATACTCTCCTTTTGGAGAGGAACGGGATTAATGGGATAACGAGACTATGGGGTACAATAAGCTTAAGCTTCAGTACGGCG
This sequence comes from Rutpela maculata, assembly GCA_936432065.2. Classification (NCBI taxonomy): domain Eukaryota; kingdom Metazoa; phylum Arthropoda; class Insecta; order Coleoptera; family Cerambycidae; genus Rutpela; species Rutpela maculata. Next base: position 33,715,588 of record OW386285.2, on the reverse strand, counting down.
GGCTCCGCACCGCAACCCATAAGGAAAAAAAAAAGCATGTTCTCCTTGCAGCCAGCGACACCTCTCTTTGACCCTCGTTGCTCATATATATATCCACTCGTGGAGCACTCGCATGTACAAAATGCCTGTAAACACCTTGTAGCATGCGTTTAAGTTATCGGCCGGTAGTTCTTTGGGTTAGACAAATCTCCGTTCTTCGGGATCAGCACTGTCCGCCCCTCGACAAACCAAGCCAAATGGTGGTGGGTACTAGATAACTTTTTCCACCAATAGTTGTTTATCCCATCGGGACCTGGAGCAGCAAAATTCTTAGAGCCCTCAAGCACTCTTCGAACCTCTTCTGGAGTTATCGGTTGGCACACCTCGTTTGGTTGTTGAAGCCTTTGACAGAAGGCTTCAAAGTGTGCCAGGGCTGGAGAATGTCGGTTGAGTGGAAGCTTCTCCTCGTAAAGCGTTTTCCAGAAATTTTCTACCTGATCTACAGTCGGCGGATTCTCTGCAACACGTGGAGGCGGTTCGAAAAGGCGCGTGGGCTTTTGGCGGAAGAGTTTAGTTTCCGCCAGCCCCCTCGCCCGCCTTGCTAGTGATTTTTTACAAACCACTAGCATCCGTATCCTGTCGATACAGTGCTGTTTGGTGGTTCGTAGCACTGTCTCATTGAGTGTGTGATGGACGCGTCTTAGGTTGGCGGCTATTCGTGAACGGTCTATTGACCGCCATATAGTCCATCACATCATCTTTTGTATGTGCCGCCTCGCTCTCTCCTGCGGGGAGGCAGTATTACGCCTCTCCACCCGAGAAAAGCGTTGAGCAGCGGCATACACGGCACAGTTTATGTGCCAGATGTCAGCCCGTTCTGGAAGCGCTTCACGAAGTTCTTCATCCACTCTGGCCAGGTCTTGTGGCCCGGGGGCTTTTATGTGGTGTAACACCCCGTCTGGTACTGAGGCCCTCTGGTATTGGTGGAACGACAGGGACTGTATCCTCAACCGGTTCATTTGGTGGACCTTCGGCCGCCTCATTCACCGGCTGAGGAGCAGCTCTCACGTAGCCCCTGCGACGAAGGTGGGATGCATAATCACGCAGGTTTTTTGGCGTGAAGGCGTCGTGCTCTGGGTGCCTTGCACACCACAGAACATGCATTCGCCCCATGTATACCCTTCGTGCAGGCTCACTGCTTTCATAGCAATGCAGAAGGTCGTCCCTTAACTCATCTGTCCACTCAAAGCGTCCTAGTCCATGGCGTTCGTCGTCAAAGGGCGCCCGATCCGGTTGGGCCCCACCACCTTGCCCTTGACCCCCATCTGCATGGGGTCGATTGTGGGGGCCCTGTCTTCTGCCTGCGGGAACCAGAAGTTAGGGTGGGTGGTTAGCCCAGCAAGCCCACGACCGACACCAGAGGGGAAGGAGCTTTCCCCTCCCGGGTGCACTAGGGCTGCCGGTTCGATTTTGCACCCCCAGCTGGAGTAAGTGGTGGCGGTATTCACCAAAGGCTTGATTGATGGAAGTCAACCCCTCCTGCTTATTTATTTATTATTATTATTATTATTATTATTATCAATGATAATAATAATAAAGTTACCAGAATAACATTAAACCTTTAATGATATATTCCAAATAGTTCTGCTGAAATTAATCTAAATATTCTAATTGTTTCAATACAATTAGTTCGTATACGTTTAACAAAACTACAGAATCAAAGAATATATCCAAATCTTTAATCAAAGTATCACGCTTTAGCACTAGTTCATTTGTACAATAATTGTAATGAAACTAGTTCTTTTTTCTGGTATATAACACAACTTTACATTTTCCGATATTCAGATCTAGCTTATTAAGAGAACACCACTGATTGATTTCGTTAAGTTCCTCTTGAATCACACTAGTCATTTTCAGATTTTATATTTAAAAGAAAAATCATCTTCATATACTACTTTTTCACATTCTAAAGTATCGCATAAGCCATTGATAAAAAATAAAAACAATAAAATACAGATTCCCTGGACAGCTCATCGTAATTAGTAAGTAAGTAAGTAATATTTTAAAAACATCAAGGCGTTTGCTAGCCAAAATTCATAATGAATTAATATAGTATAATGTAAATTTCTATTACCTTAGTTTAAAAATACCTTAAAGACAGTGTCCTGTAATATTGATGTCTATGCAGTGAAATTTACTCGAACTTTTGAAAGACATAATTAAAGGTTTCAGTACTGCATTATTTTACTGTTCTTAAAAAAAACATTCTAAATCTATTAAAAGCAATACTTTCCTTACTTTCTTTAAAATATTCAATCTTAATCGTATTTAATAATACAATTTTTATTAAATATTGTATTTCAAACAAACTTCTTCGTCGTTAGGAAGCGCAAAACTCTACAGCGGATATGGCTTGATTTCAACAGGGAATTTCCGCAGTCCCTAATATTATCTTCCAATTTTTGAGTCAATATTATTAGACTAACAAGAGCTATTATGTTTATATGAATTAGTCCAGAAAATGAGAAAGATGCATATTTTCTTATTTGTAAGTTCGTCTTGTCGTGAAATGTTTGACATTTACAATTTTCGTAGAATGTTTCCTTTATCAAAGATTTATTTATAAAAACATATATTCTCAAATTATAATTTTACTCAATAGTTGATAGTTCCAATCTAAAGAACACCCTATGTATCGGTTTTTAAGAGTATTGTTACATCTATGTGAGTTTCCTACAAGTTATATAGTAACAGAAACTGAATTAGTTAGTCATTTTGGCAAGCGGCCCAGAGATGGCGCGCGGTGTCAGAGTCTGGAAGTTGTAGAGAGCCCACTAGAAAATTCCAGAAGGAGGAGAGAACATTCTGGAGCTTTAATCTTTAGGTGGACACCAGACTGGCAGACAACCGTTGAACCTGAAAAGCCATACTTTTCGTACTCTACCTAGGGAATACTCTATTATAAATAAACATTTTTTTGTTACATTTCAAAGCCAAGAATTAATAATAAAAAGCACAAAGAAAATGAGTATAAAATTTCATTTACAGCATCCATGTCTTAATAAATTAAATATTCCCTTCTACTTTCGATTGATTCAACCTTCTAAAAACTGATCAAGTTTTTTCATTTTCTTTATAAATCTGTGTGGATGGTCTAGACATACATTGAAGTTTCGTTGCACAATCGTTGATTAAGCACACAAACTTAATAAAAAACCTTAACAGTTTTCATTCGATTCGTAACGGCCTTATTAAAAATACCCCAATAATATTTTAAAATAAAATTGACAAATATCTTAATCTACATAAAGTTCTTTCGAATCTTAGAGACACATTGTATACTATAGTTTTGATATCTTATGTGTCCTCATATTTTTGTGTGTTTAACCATTAACATTAGTAATATTTTGTTCTAAAATTATAATATAAGGTTTATATAAATCATAATAGTTTACAAACCTCTGGTGATTGCCGTGTATGGATTTATCTATTTACCCCCATTTACCACAATTTATCCCCCAATCCTTCAACGGAATAAGACGGAAATATAATCTAGTTCTAGATCACGTTAAAATACATACGTGTACCAAATTTCAAGTCAATATCTTAAACGGTTCCAGAGTAATCGTGCGCACAAAAAAGTTACAGACAGGCATATCGACTGACAACATTTTTTTTCGCTCATGACGTTTCATGACATTCTAAGTCTATTTGAACAATAAAAATTTTCAAAATTTTTTTTGTCGTTACTATACTTCCACTGGATGTGGAAGTAAAAATGTTGCCTGGTTATAACAAACCTATTCGATTGAGTAAAATAGGTAAAATAATGAATACAATTTTGTGATAAGTTCGGTATCCTCTTCATGATCAACGACTAATAATTAACCTTATCATGATACCATTTGGTAGTGTTCTCCTTACTTTTATCGATTATCTTGCCGCAATCAGAACCCATTTGGATGAGAAAATCGATGGAAGCGAGGAAGCCTCGGACAGTACAAGAATAATTCTTTATTTATCGCCCTCCGACTACACGCAGTAAAATTTAAAAATTAATGTAAAGAGGCCACATGGTCAGATGTACGTATTCTAGACCTATGAATTGTTTACCACAGATTTATATCTCTGTACTCCTACTAACCGCACAAAGTGCCATAACAATGCCATATTAGTTAATAGTGTAAAACAGGGGTGTCATAAAAGTGATGCCTAGAGTAGAGAGGGTCGTAAACCTTACGATGCTACTTTAATTACATCCGTAACTTAATGTGACGGATGGAAAAAAAGAAACTATAAGGGAGGGAGGTTTAATCTAGAATCTCATGATGGATTTTTGTGAGGTAAAAGCGTTATAAGTCATTTGAAATATTTCTCAGTTTAATATAGTACGATCGAACCTAATTATTTAAGAAAATATAATAGAGTGTTTTCCGACGTTTATAAAAAATCACTTCAAATGAAAGATACTAACTAATAGCACAGACGACAGAGAATATTTTATAATGAAACCTACAAAAAGTTGCAAAATGGATAATTTTTTTTAATGAGTTCGTGAAAGTGTATATATCCTGAAAAATTTACATTCCGCTCGTATGCAGAAAAAAGTGAAAAAATAAATTTTTTCAACTATTTTTTCAAAATTTTGAAATTAAGTCAGGGTAGGAAAAAAATAAAAATACATGTGATAGACCACGTGTTTCTGAACAAAAAATGTCCTGATAAAATTTATAGCTGAAGCCACGATATTCCTGGAAAAAAATAGTGAAATAACTTTGTCATTCTGCGCGGCCAATCGCACGGTTAAGTGCATACTATGGACCTCTAAAAATTCTTAGCTGTTCTAACGAGCAAAGTAAAGCTTTTTTCTCTATCTGATTATACATTTTTAACATTTTTCTTAGTGAATAGGTGGATAAATAGTGAGTATGGAGGGAAAATATATAATTACGATGGCATACACAGACACCACACATAGCCGCAGAATCTAAGCATGGATTTTTACCTGCATTTACTGCAGTGTATTTATTGCACGTGCACCTACCACACTTCAACTAATCCAATGGATTCCTTATACATTTGTTAATGTATTGGAAAAGTTCCAGAATTTATATTCAAAACTATATAGAGTTATAAGGATAAGATCGTGAAAATCGCTATTTCTGATCTTGATGGGATTGATCATATTTTCGAAAAAATGCATACAAGTAAACGAATTTGTGTTTAAACATTCGAAAAGTATACATTTTTTTTGAAATAGTTATATTTTATTTTTTCCAATGGGTCAATTACTCGACAAGTTACAGCCTCCAATATACATATATTTGTCGTAAAAATCACCAAGCAAGGAAGTTAAAATGATTTGAGATGTACTTTTTTTTAAATCCACGTTACTACAACTTAATAAACCATAATAATCATGAAGTGTACATACTTTTTAACGGTTCTCAATGAAGAAAGAATTTTTTTGAAGGGCATTTATTTTTTTCTCTATTTTTTATTGCGACGATTAAGTTCGGGCGTGATAATATACAGTGTGTCCACGGATGGACTTAACTATACTTATAAAAATGGTTATTTTCAATTTTTAGAAAAAAACTTATTCTTCATAATTTCTTTTGCTTGTTATATAAATACGATTCACGTTGAGAAAATTTGATTTTGTTATACAGGGCGCGCAAAAATTATAAAAATTTGAATTTTCAATATAAAAATTTTTAAAATCAATCTTTTTGAGGCAATGGGATAAAGGAGCTTAAAAGCAGTAATCGCAAAGCCAAATAAATTTTTTTCATGGGAGTTATTGTTACTAAGTTATTTGATATTAAAAATTAAATCGATTTTTCCCCATATCTTGTTATCGATTAATATGTTTTAAAGACTATGTATTACTTGTAAAAAAACGTTGTTTGTAACTATTATTAATAAGTTTGGGTGTAAATGTTGTTTCATAGTTTTTCAACTCAGGTCCTACTTCATTGAATTAACTTTTAGTAATTAAGATTGCCGCTGTGAAATAATGCTTAGGTGACATTGTTGTTTGTTAACATTTGTCAATTAATATCTTTAGAAAAATGTGGACCCTAGAGCAGCGCATTTACTTGATCAAGTGTTATGGTATTGGAGAAGTGTCCTAAAAATACGCGATAGAAGTTTTCCACAGGAAGTTTCCAGGTGTACAAGTTTCTGTAAATGCTTTAAGAAATATGGTTCGTAAATTCGATGTTTATGGTGACGTTAAAGATGTGAAAAAAAAAAGACATGATGAAAATGATGCTACAACAATTTTAGTGTTAGAATCAGTTCGCAATAATCCCCGACTTCCTTTGAGAGCAAGAGCGAGTCAGGTGGGTTGTATATCTAAGAGTCACGTACACAATATTCTGTCCGCAAATTTTCACGCATTCAAACCAACCTTTATCCATAAACTTCAAGAAGGTGATGATTCATATCGACTTGAATTCTCTTTACTAATGGGTGAACGCATAATGGAAAGCCGTAATTTTCACCATCATATAATATTCAGTGATGAATCTACATTTACAATAAATGGGATAATCTCCAGTCAAAATTGTCGCTTTTGGGCAAAAGAAAATCCACACTTCAGGAGTCATACAAACAGCCAAAAATTTAAGAAAGTCAACGTATGGTGTGCGTTAACGTTCAGTAAAGTAATTGGTCAATTTTTCTTGGAAGGAAGACTAAATGCAAATTATTATTTAGAAATTCTTAGTGAATACTTTTTGCCACAAATGGATGAAGTAAGTTTGGAATTTAGAAGAAATATGATATTCCAACAGGACGGCTGCCCAGCGCATAGTGCAATGATTGTCACCGATTGGCTAAATGAACATTTCCCCGAAAAATGGATTGGGCGCCATGGACAGATAAACTGGCCAGCGCGGTCTCCGGACCTCATCGCAATGGATTATTTTCTGTGGGGCATCTTAAGCCAAAAGTGTATGCAACTGACATGCAAGATAATATTGAGATTTTAAAAAACAGAATCACTGATGCCATTGCTACAGTGACGCCAGATATTCTTCACAATGTTTATAACGAATTTCGAAAAAGGATGGAGAAATGCGTTGACGTAGGAGGGTTTCATGTTGAGTAAGGACGTTACTGTATAAATACTTCAGTGAAATAAATACTTTCTCACATTTAATTAAAAAAAAAATTGTTCTGTCTATTTTTAATATCAAATAACTTAATAACAATAACTCCCATGAAAAAAAAATATTTGGCTTTGCGATTACTGTTTTTAAGCTCCTTAATTCCAATGCCTCAAAAAGTTTGATTTTAAAATTTTTTATTTTGAAAATCCAAATTTTTATAATTTTTGCGCGCCCTGTATAACAAAATTAAACTTTCTCGACGTGAATCGTATTTATATAACAGTCGGTGTCTCATGTCTCATGGTTCTCGCTCCGAGTTATAATGACGCTTGACATTTTTTTTCGGGAATACCGTGGCTTTAGCGATAAATTTTGTTAGGACATTTTCTGTTCATAAATACGTGATTTATCCATCTGTAGTTTTCATTTTTTCCTAGCTTGACTTAATTTCAAAATTTTGAAAAAATGGATGAAAAAAATTTTTTTTTACTTTTTTTATGTTCTGCATCCGAGCGAAATGCAAACTTTTCAGAATATTATTCTATACCCTTTCACAAACTCATTAAAAAATATATTCATTTTGTAAGTTTTTGTAGGTAAATACCTTCATCAACTGGGCTATAAGATGCTTTAATACTAATTATATCACCAAAAAATATTTAATAAACAGAATTAAGTAGCACTCGAATTATTAAATGATCTCCAAAACGGCGACGTTGCTATCCGTATAAAGAACAGTTTGTGTATATCTAACCTAATCTAAGTTCTGTTTATACAAAGATATTTCAGCTAATATGAATGCTTTCGAGATTACTTCGTGTATCAAAACAAACAAACATTTGTTCTAGCTTGATGCTGTACGCCTAACATGCAACCATGACAGATGCGTGAAGCTGTTAGACGTGCTATATAGCAATGTGAGCCCAATTCTAATAATAATAAAAGTTGTAATTTGAAACAAAGTATGTGAGTTGTGATACCATTTGACTCGACAGCAGATATTTCATTTGACAAAAATAAAATAAATATATAAGTGGAGACGCTCTAATTTGCAGAATTTTGCAGAATTTTCCATGACAGTGTATTACTAACTATTGAAATAATTTAAATAAATACTCACAGCGAATGTAGTTAAAGACAAATATAAATTTAGAATAAAGCTCAAACAGTATCAAGCGAATCACAATATATTGGTAGTAACTAATATACATTGTTTAAGTTAACACACGTATCGAGTTTAGATAAGAGTTAAAATGAATACATAGAGCTTAAATAAAATAGTCAGAACTAATAATAGTAAATTTTGTCTATGTAAACAGATATTCGACTTTGATTAGAGATAAAATGGAATCGTAAACATTAATACATAACGAAAAGTATATTGCATTTGATCGGTGCATTTCTAAAACCGTAAATATTGCTCGCAGATAAAAATTTTCATATCATTGTGTTAGTGAACGAATTCTGAACAACTTTCAAAATGTCCGTCTGTCCGTCCGTCACGTTTCTTGTAAGCACGATAACTCAAGAAAGAAAAATCCGATTGTATTGAAATTTAGACAGTAAGTTAGTGTTGGCTAGAGGAAGAACCCTATTCTTGGCATTTGATCTAGGGTAACCGAGAGCCGGCTCCGGACCCAGTAGGGGCCTCTGAGAGCCCCCTTGCTAGAGCGTCTGCCCGCTCGTTACCCTCGATGTTGCTGTGTCCTGGCACCCAGAGAAGCTTAACCCAGTTGGATGAGCCAAGTTCACAGAGAGCCTGCCTACAGTTTTGAACCAGGATTGACTTGGTCCGGACTGATGCAAGGGCCTTGAGGGCCGCTTGACTGTCGCTACATATGTATATGTGCCTGTTGGAATATTTCCTTCGGATATTCTCCTGTGCGCAGACCAAAATAGCAAAAATTTCGGTCTGGAATACCGTGGCGAATTTGCCCAAGGCAAAAGAAGCTTCAGCCCTGGGCCTTTTACCGTATATCCCCGCTCAAGCACTTTCCTCAAACCTCGATCCGTCTGTGAACCAGACGATATCGGCGGGCCTGAGTATGTCCTCGAGTGGGTTCCAGTCTTCCCTTTTGGGGATGACAACCTCAAAGGGTTCTGAAAAGGAGAAGGAAAGCACCATATCATCACTCCTGGCCTCCAGAAGTGAGTGAGTCCCTATCGCGTTGGAAAGGGCTCTAGTGTGTCTTAATTGTTCTCCTCCGGCCTTCCACTGACCACCGCACCTCAGCCTGTAGGCCGCTTTCCGAGCCTCGGCCTCAATCACCAAGTGAAGGGGTACGAGGTCCAGAAGGACCTCCAGAGCTGCTGTGGGGGTTGTGCGTATTGCTCCTCTGACTCCCAAACAGGCGAGTCTTTGGAGTTGTGTTAGCTTCTGTTGATTGTAAAGCCTGGTTACAGCAGGCCACCACACAACAGAAGCATAAGTGATCATTGGTCTTACTATCACAATATAGTACCACATTGTTACCCTGGGGTTTAACCCCCATGTTTTACCAAAGGTCCTTCTACAAACCCACAGGGTTGTAGTGGCCCTTTGTATTTGTCTCTCTATGTGATCTTTCCAGGTCAGCTTAGAGTCCAGGATAACACCCAGATACTTCACCGTCCTGGAGATCGTTAGAGTCGGCTCATAGAGTACTGGCTCGACGAAACCGTCTAGCCTGCGCCTCCTAGTGAAAATTACCAGTACTGCCTTAGAGGCCCTAGTCGTTACACCATCTCTGTCCGATCTGCAAGGCCCTTTGCAAGAGCCCGCTAACCGTATTTGGGAATTTTCCCGAGATGATAATTGCTAGGTCATCTGCGTAACCTTGAGCAAAAAGACCCTCGTTCTCGAGTTCCTGGAGTAGACCATCGAGAACAAGGTTCCATAGCAGAGGGGAAAGGACGCCTCCTTGTGGGCAGCCTCTCCTAACCGAAACTTTTACTGCCGTTTCCTCGTTGGCAGTTATAATTTGCCTTCCCGCCAACATGGCCCTCAACCATCTAATGATGATGTCATCGATGCCATGATAGGCGGCCACGGCGCAGATTGAGTCGAAGGAGGTATTATCAAATGCTCCCTCGATGTCCAAAAAAGCACCGGCCGCAATTTCCTTGTGGTGCAGCGCCTTCTCGTTCCTGGAAACGATAGGGTGAAGGGCTGTCTCCACTGACTTCCCGGCCTGGTAAGCGTGTTGCGACGGATGCAGAGGAGCTAAGGTCAGTGCCCCGTCTTTAACAAACCTTTCAGCCAACCTCTATAATGTTTTGAGCAGGAAGGATGTAAAGCTGATTGCTGATTTTTGAACAAAATCGATCAGTAAATAAAAATGTTATTAATGATTTAAATTTGAAAAAGAAATTTTTTTGATTTTTATGTTTTTGTATTTGAATAGAAATCCGGTGAAATGATATTTCATTTTAATAACTAAATATTTATAGATTTTACAAATATACATTTCATAATGTAATATACGACCGTGGAAATATGATTTCAGCTCGTCTCTTTTAATGTAAAAATTTACATTTTTTTACGTGTTAGGTGGTGATGTAGTTCTTACGCTTTTGACTCGGAATCCAAGCCAAGGGTCCCGGGTTCGAAACCCAAATGGCATATGGTATAGTTTTCTTTTTATTTTTACTTTTATTTTACACTGAGTCTTTTACCAACTAAGTTCGTACTATAAAATTAAAAATGTTTAAAATTAACATTATTTACAAAAAACTCCGAAGGGTGTCCTATAGGATGTGTAACAATTATATGAAAAGTTCAGAGAACAGACGAAGAGTACATTTTTAGCTTGTTTTAATTTTACCCACTTTAATGGTGCTATACCTCATTATTACACATCCGTTCTTTTTTGGTATCGGACTCCTTTATCCTCAAAAGATCTATGTCATGAACATGTCAAGCTCCGAAAGAAGATACGATTTCGGAAGCTGAGAACGTGCAACTTCAAGTAAAAAATTCGTATTCGATAGAAGGCGAGATTTCAGGACCATTATAAAACACTAGATCCCGTTAAATTCTCCACCGCAACACTAGAACCATCATTAGGTCCCCCACTACAACCCGACAGTCTGAACAACCTCAAGTAGGTAGAATCAAAATAAGGCAGAGGTCCAGCTTCAAAGTATACAATTTTTGAGTCTCAGGTCCTAAACTGTAACTTGAAGCGTTTTTCTGCCTATATATTTTGATCACAGAGAAACGATCATCTGATGGGAAAAATCTGATAGCGTTTTTTGAGTATTTTTTGGGGTTAGGGAGGAACTGCTAACTGATGGGGCAAATCTGACACATCGCATTCGAATCCAACATAAAGTAACATTTTTAGAAACGATTTCAGTAGTAAGAGATAAAGTTCAATTTCTAATAGTTTCATTTTATCATATTTTTTTCCCTCTTTTTTGAGGTTAAAAAGGAAACTGATGCGATGAAGCAAATCTGACGGATTAGGATGAGTGACTCCTAAACATAAAGATGTGATGGCCTAATCTGGTAGACATGACTTTTTTTTCGTGGACTTTTATTTTAATAAACACAAACATTGATTTTGTTTATATCTAAGGGAGTTTCTTAGCAACAGTAGGATATTTTTTCGGACATCTAGACATAATTTCAACCTTCAATTTGGTAATTCTGGGTCAGGAAGGATAAATATATTATTTACCTTTAGTCATTTTCGTAAAATTCTTGGTAACTGAATATTACGTAAACAAATTATACCACTGTACACTTTCTACATCAACAGAAAGTGTATATCACCGTAGTAACTTTCAAATACCTACACATTTTTTTTGTAACGATCCCCTTCGAAACAACATAAAATATCAAATGTATGATTAATGTTTTCTAGAATTAGTATAATTATCACGTAATAATAGTACATTCGTGTTTTAGACATTCAGAAAAATTATACTTTTTTATGTTGACAAATAAGCTTATTAATATTCAATACTCGGATATTACATGATTTGGTTTCTATTTTTAAAATTACTTTATGTATAATTTATCACGGTTTAATTTTTTCGTTTTTAATGTAAAAAATGGTACGTGCGTTAAAGTGGCACAAGATTAGTAGATTGTTCACCTCAATGTTAATTTTTTTTAAATATTTCCTAACGTATTTTTTTGTTTGATATTAGAAAATATTATCTTCCTTTCACCACTTATAGTGCTCACAATTTTTACAAAGATGAACATTTACCAGTTTTCTTAAGGAAGAAACAAAGTTAAGCTGAGTTCTAACATACCCGACTGTAGATGGTACAATGATCGAAATTTTTCATAGAAATAGAATTATTTGAGGTTGATTTGGGCTATTACGGTTCGAAAATTTCAACTTTAATGGGGCGTTGGAGAAAGTTGAAACATTTCTTTTTCCGGCTCCTAAATCTTAATTTTTTTAACAATAATTGTTGAAGTACATTTAATCCTAATTACTTTTTGTTTAAAAATAGAAGAACAAATTCACGAAGGTTTTGGGTGCGAGTTAATGATAATTATAATACTGATGATAATAATGTTTATTTAGATTTAAAAAGTTTATAAAAAATGTTCCAATACTAAAGAGCTATAAACATAAATAAACATCGAACAACTCACAGAAGTTTCTGTCCTCTACGCGAGGACATTAGAGCAGGGTCGATAATTTTTGAGACCAAAAAAAATTATAGTAGGATGAAACCCATTGGAAAAGGTAGAGCATATAACAAAAATGAAAGGAAAAATAATTTACGGGCGATCTGAGGTCGGGAAGGGGGAGGGGGTGAGTTTTTAAGGGTAAAAAACGGTTTATCTCGATTTCCGGCAAAACTACAAGTCCTATGAAAAAAAGTTAAATGGCAAAGTTGTAGGTAATAAAAAGATCTACAACTTTTGTTTTTACACTTTTTTCACATAACCTCAAAATTTATGTGAAAAATTCAATTAACCAAGTTTTTGGTTTTCTATTTTTATCTTTTACAAAAAAATTTATTTTTTCACGAAATTTAGTGAAAACTTACCTTTTTATGTCCCAAATACACAGTAATTTTTTTGATTTAAAATATTCATTTTTTCACCTTATTTTGACTTAATATCGAAAAAGCACCCTGATTTTCAATCGAAAATTCTCACGTCAAAATATCTGTATTTTTAAAAAAGTCGGTGGGCTTTTTGTTCGTTGAAATCTCTACTTTCTGACGGTATAAAAAAAAATATACATTACTATGGTAAATGTTCTCAGAAAATGCAAATAAACGAAAAAAACTCGAATCCGAAAATTTTTTTTTGAATCATTATGTACAATTTTGAGCTATTTATTAAAATTTACACTTTAATTACTCGAAAAACGTAAGATTTGATATTACATTGATAAACAAAAAAATTGCTAAAGTGTAAATTTTAATAATTAGCTCAAAATTGTACATAATGATTCAAAAAAAAATTTTCGGATTCGAGTTTTTTTCGTTTATTTGCATTTTCTGAGAACATTTATTATTTTTATATTGGTTCACATGTAAAAAGAATAATGCAGAATATCAAAAACTTTTGCCTCTTTAAATAATACACTAGAAGTAAATATATGATTTTTACACAGCATAATTTTAATAATTTTTTCGCTGTATTTCAAGATTATATATAGATATTTTTAAAATATGGAAAATTGCAACGTGATTAACTCAAACTATTACAGAAATGCGTCTTCTAATGATAATTTGAAAATTTTAATACTTTGAGAATGTTTGTCAATACCATCAGTGAACTGTTGAATAATTAAAATTAGTAAAATTATTATAAAATGTCACTAATACATACGATAAATGGGTAAAAATTTCGGATAGTGTGAACCGATTATATTCCCCCATTCGAGAAAAAAGCGCACGTTTAAAATTCGAATTTTGGAAATCAGATCTATGATGCTCGTTCGTCCACCTGTTCGTCTATCCACCTTATGTCCATTTATCCGTCTATCTGCTATCTGTCCATCTGTCTGCCTAGATGTTCGTCCGCCGCATTTCTTGTAAGCACTCAAGACAGAGAGAATGGATTGTATTAAAACTTGGACAGTAATTAGTGTTAGCCAGGGAAAGTAGCCTATTATTAACCTCTCCACAATAAAATTGTGGGAGGTTACTACAATTAGTCCAAAATCGAAAATTGAGATAACATCAAATCTTTACGTTTTGAGGTCCCAGGAACCCAAAAAAGTTGTTTTTGAAAAATGTCTGTGTGTGTGTATGTGTGTGTGTGTGTGTGTGTGTGTGTGTGTGTGTGTGTGTGTGTGTTAGTAGAATAGCGGCGAAGCTACTAAACGGATTTGGATGAAACTTTGCATGGGTTTCTTTAGTGCTCCAGAAGATCTGAAAAGGTTTTGGTTGAGATCGGATTACGTTTAGTGCCGTTTTGGCACAACAAGTTGTTTATTTTATGATCACTTACAATTTGTAATTGAACCATTGAAAAGCAGTAAAAATTCCGATTTCAACGATATATCACACTTGCACTTTTTCGTTTTGGTTTCCGTGAAAAAAATTAAAAAACAAAAATTTCACTTGTTTTGTCCTCAAAGCAGTGCAATGTACAAGGTGATATTCTAATAATGACAGAGGTGTTCAGTGATTTCGGCTGATAACTCGGGAACGGTTGAAGATATCGAACTGAAATTTGAAACGTAGGTATAAGTATTGTAGACGGACGGATTACGAATTAATAATACACCTACGTCACATGACGTCACAAATAAGAAAAATTCTTAGAAACTGGTGCAGATATCGACTTAACTATTGGAAACATCCAATTAAAGTTTGAAACGTAGATGGAAATATTGTAGAAGGATGGAATACGAGTGTATTAAAATTCACCTACGTTCTGATGACGTCGTAAAAGCATAAAATTCTTATAACAGGCGAACTGATGATGATATCAAAAAAATATTTCTACAAGACGAGTCACGAATTTTTTTTTTTAATTTCCAAGAAATATCAAATTTTCGGAGAAATGTCACTTTTCAGAAAAATGTCAGATTTTTAAAAAATGTCAAATTTTCAGGAAAACGTCAAATTTTCGGAGAAATGTAACTTTTCAGAAAAATGTCAAATTTGCGAAAAAATGTTAAATTTTCAGGGAAATGTCACTTTTCAGAAATATGTCAAATTTTCAGAAAAATGTCACTTTTCAGAAAAATGTCAAATTTTCGAAAACACGTAAAATTTTCGAAGAAATGTCACCTTTCAGAAAAATGCCAAATGTTTGAAAATTGTCAAATTTTCGGAATAATGTCATTTTAGAAAAATGTCAAATTTTCGAAAAAATGTCAAATTTTCAGAGAAATGTCACTTTTCAGAAAAATGTCAAAAATTCAGCAAAATGTCAAATTTTCGAAAAAACGTCAAATTTTCGAATGTCACCTTTCAGAAAAATGTCAAATGTTTGAAAATTGTCAAATTTTCGAAAAAATGTCCAAAGTTTCGCAGAAATGTCACTTCAAAAAATGTCAAATTTTCGAAAAAATATCACTTTTCAGAAAAATGTCATATTTTCAGAAAAATGTCAAATTTTATTAAATGGCCTCAAAGGAAAATTCCCAAAAAATACTATGGGTCCATTTGTGGTATAAGTTCTCTGCTAGTGTGTTAAAGCGTGCAGACTGTATGCTGAGTATTTTTGACGTGTCAGGTGCATCGAGAGATTACAAGTTTTTTCGACGTTTATAAAGCCCACGGATGGTGTGAGAGGCCATCCTGAACCGCTTACAAGCCCTACAAGTGTAAGCAACCCCACCGGAACGCTTTCCGTGAGTTTTTTCCAATAAAACTTTAAAAGTGACAGTGACATTATATTTTAAAAACTATTTCCGCTACTTCCGGCATCCCGCCGGAAATTCTTCCGGCAACATAACCTAAAAATAGTACTACACAACCTAAAAACAATTTAAGACATTGGTACCAACCTAAACATTTTTCAAAAACCAAATTCCCCAGAGAAACATTGGAACAAAAAATTTGACGGCTATCACTTCCCCGACCGATTCAGTGAAAAATTGGTCGAGGCCAAAAGATAAAACAAAATATACCAACTCGAACTTAAACGATCCACCATGAACACTACCCTGGCTACATCTGGCAGGGAAGCTGTCCACCAAGAGTTATATGGTTATTTCCAAAGATGGCCATCCCTGCCATCCATCCCATTACCAACGAACAGGTTTTTTCGTTTAGTTGTTTCCCGTATCAATAATCAAAATTATTAAGTGCTCTCGCCTACGAACGTTTTTATAGAATTGTGTTTATTTTTATATTAATTTTAAGTCCATGTGGACACATTATAATTTTAACCTAGTCTTTAAGCCTGCCTACAGAAGACAGGAGCTACTTTTCTATTTCTCTCCAAGCCAAACCGGACCTACCCCGTCCAGCCTCATACTCGCCACGGCGATGTTCACCGTGGTTATCTGGCTGGCCCCGGGCTAGGATCCGATGAAGCATATATTTGTATTAAAAACATTGAATAAAATATTAATGTTGTGCAGACTATAAATTTAACACTCAAGTTCTTAGGTCCAAATCCCACCGAACGCAAGACTTTTTTTCTGATTTAATACGAAAAAATATTTCAACTTAATAAATATAATTAAATGAGATCATTCATATTGTTTAGTGCTCTTTTCGGCTTCAAAGATTCACCGGGTGGGGAGGTTCCAGCCGCTTCCAGTAGCTGCCGATTTTTTTTTCATTATAATTTTTTTTAAATGTTCCTAATAAAAGTTTCGAAATTAAATTCTACATAAATTAAAATAAAACCTCTGCAGATTAATGGTAACCTTAAGGGATTTTGGCAGTTGCAAATGGTAGAGAGATAAACATCTTCGCCTGATCTACCCATAATTGCTCTATGCGCATTTACTCACAGACATACTGTGAATAAGAAATGACGACTGCATTTGTTTTATTTTATTATTCTTCTTTATTGGTGTATGCGTTAAAGTAATCAAATGAAATATTATTTATATTTAATTGAGAAATTTCCAGTAGAAAACATTTACAGAAAGCCGATAACACGCTGTGAGTAAATAATTAAAATTTTCCACATAAAACATGAGAGAAATCCTCCTGATTCAGTATAACAAAATTTTCAACCCAATTACAAGCGTGTAAGTGATGGTGTAAGATAAATTGCTGACATATTTTTCGTCAAGGACTTAGAATTTCAAATTAAATCGCAATTTACTCCATATATCATAATTCTCTTTCTTCGTATACTTACAGTCCAGCAACGAGGGAGAAAACATGACAAGAAGTAAGGGAATGTTGAAACTTTGAAATACTGCAGAGTTCGCTATACGTGTTATAGCCATTTGATTTAATCACATACGGATATTAGAATTGGACTATTTTTTAAACCATCAAAGAAACAAAATGTGTGAACCAATCAGTCTTAAAAAAGTATGAACACATATATTAAAATATCATATCTATGTATACGTGAATGTAGATCATTCATTGTAGCTAGCGTAAATTTCTGTACTTGTATCTCTAAGGTTAGCTATAAACAAAAAAATATAGCCAATCTTTAAAAGTAATACTTGCATAAAAGTATTGTTTCCTAAAAGACCATATTATCTAAATGTTGGTTGTGGCATCGCACAGTGGTTCAGACAGCGGATTTAGCTTATCAAAAAT
This sequence comes from Rutpela maculata, assembly GCA_936432065.2. Classification (NCBI taxonomy): domain Eukaryota; kingdom Metazoa; phylum Arthropoda; class Insecta; order Coleoptera; family Cerambycidae; genus Rutpela; species Rutpela maculata. The sequence continues at coordinate 33,697,838 of OW386285.2, read as the reverse complement.
ATTCATTATGAATAAAAATACCTTAATTCTATTTTAGTATACTTTATTTAACTGTTCTGTGTTCCTGGGATTCCGAACGAAAAAATAAACGGCCACTGTTATTAAAAGCAATTAAAATTAATGAACAAAATTTTTCTCTTAATAAACACACATGGATTCATAATAATTGTAATTAATATCTAATATACAATCAAACGGGAAAAGTATCCAATAACATTAATTAGAAAATATTATTTAATTACTAGCTGACCCAGCAAACGTTGTTTTGCCATATAAATTATAAATTTTCGTCCAAAAAATAAAAAGAAAATTTCTGGATAGGGCCATCCTTATCACCTAGGGGTATAAAAAATAGCCTACGATCTATTCTCAGACCTACCAAATATACATCAAAAATTTCATAAAAATCGGTCAAGCCGTTTCGGAGGAGTTCGATAACAAACACTGTGATACGAGATTTTTATATATTAGACTAGCTGACCCAGCAAACGTTGTTTTGCCATATAAATTATAAATTTTTGTCCAAAAAATAAAAAGGAAATTTCTGGATAGGGCCACCCTTATCACCTAGGGGTATAAAAAATAGCCTACGACCTATTCTCAGACCTACCAAATATACACCAAAAATTTCATAAAAATCGGTCAAGCCGTTTCGGAGGAGTTCGATAACAAACACTGTGACACGAGATTTTTATATATTAGATTAAGCAAATCACAACTTACACACTTTTTTATTTATAATTAGCTACTGTGTATACTGTATACAGAAAGTAGCTAATATCATAATACATAAAAAGGTGTGTAAGTTGTGATTTGCTTAATATCTAAATCATATTTTCTAATCATGATGACAGCAAATAAATAAAAAATAATTAATTGTAAAAACATTAATTAGTAATGAAATTTGTTTACGTACAAGAAGTACTTTGTTATAAAATAAGGTTTTTTCTTGAATAATAAGCTAAAATTATGACCGTATGTACATATTGTCTTGTCTCTTTTGTCTCATGTGTAGGATTATGCCTTAATCAAAGCACATACTTTGAAACTTATCAATTTCGAGCAAATTAACAACATCCTGGGAAAGATCCTTTAGGTTTTTTCGGCAATGTTCTGAAAAAATTGAAATAACATGGTATTAAATCTTTCATTGTGTTAATTCGAGATGCCTTCCGAGTACTATGTTCTCTGAATCTTTTCACATCTTTATGGCGAGATTCTTGAGCCTCCTTAAACATTCTATTTACAGGCACTATAGAAGATTTAATAATTTCCGATCCATGGATCAGTACTTTATGTAAAGTGATTGGCATATAATACTAGTTATATTTTTCTGCGTAGAATTTTGCAGTATCAGTATTTTAAAATAGTTAATGTTGGCATGACAGTGCTTCCATCTTCTTACAAGCAGTTTGCAGATATTACCCGATTTCTCAAGTAATTTTTCTCCAACATTTCCTTTAGTATCCATTAAGTGTAATTTAGTAATTAGATATCGATATTCAACAAATGTTTCTTCACTGTGTTGCGTTTCTGTATGCCAAACTTCAAACAACTCTCGTCGGGCTCTGTTGCTGGCACCAACTAAAATAAAAACAAGCTAAAAACGTACTCTTCGCCAATTTACTGAGCTTTTTATATATAATTGTTACACATTCTATAGGATACTCTTCGCAGTTTTCTTGTAAATAATGTTAGTTTTTGGACATCCTAAATTTTGTGATACCATCTTTATTGTGAAAAAAATTGTATGAAAAAAAAATATCCAACCTGTGGGATTCGAACACGGGACCTTTGGATTGCAACGCAAAGCAAAAAATCACAATCAAATAATACTTTATTTAAATTAAATTATAAATGTGTCTCCCCGGAAACTGTCCCGGAGCCAGCCAAACATACACGGCGCGCAGCGCCGTGGTGAGTGTAAGGCTGGGCGGCGCAGGTCCGGTTTGACTAAACAATAGTTAGTGAGGGGGTTAGAGCTCCTGTTTAAAAGGTATAAACTTAAAACTAACAATAACTTTTAAAAAACATGATATATGAAAATATCTAAAAATAACTAAAATAGCACAATAAAATTATCGATTTCGCGCACAACACGAGCGCGAACACTTTGAAATTTTGGTTGCTGGCACGGGAAACAAAACTCAACGAAAAAATCCGTTCGAAGCAATTCCACCCTGGTGGTCTTCCTGCCAGGAAAATGTGGTGAAATGAAAGTTATCGGCCTAAATGGAATTTGGAGACAAAAATGGACAAAAGAACAGAAAAGGATGAACGAGAACAAAATAAACAAACAGAGAGGGAATAGAAAAATATTAAAGATGTAAGTAGAGAAAGGACAAAGTTTAGGATAGTGATAAGTTGTAATAGTGGAAAGTTTGGCTAAGGGAGTTGCCGGAAAATAGGCAACGTCTGGTATGGTAGGGGGAAGGGGGTGTCTTATATCGAAAAGTATGGCATTATGCTGCCTAATTCGGGTTATGTTGCGGGTAAGCGGACTATCGCCCAGTTTGAATTGATAGAATTTCTGGGAGATTTCTTGGACGTAGTCCGCTAGTGGGGTTATGTCGTGACATCGTGCGTATAAATCTCTGAGGGAGGTGTACCTGTCTGAAACAGAGATGAGGCCCATAAATTTGTGTTCTAACACTTTAAGTTTTCTCATTGTCGTAGCCGGTGTGCTGCACCACACCGACGACGCGTATGAGATTGCAGGCCTGATCACCATTGTGTACAACAGTTTTTTATTTTGTCGGTTAAGTCCGCTACCCCTGGCCAGGAACGGGTACAGACTCCTGGACATGAAGTAGACCTTACGTATAGTCTCGTTAATGTGGGTGTTAAACGTCAGTCGTTTGTCCAAGTTAACCCCCAAATATTTCACGCACCGTTTGATTGGAATTTGTTTAGCCGCTGCGCCACCACCTATTGCTACAAAAATTGATTGTCTGTGATATGTATCTTTCGACATTCATACATATTTCACTTCTATGAAATATATATTAGTAAACTTTATAAAAAAAAAATTATTATGGAAATAATATCTCGTAAGATTTCCATTTTAGTACAAGCGACAAAAATTAAGAAGAATTATTTTTTTTTAATTAAATAATTAATAACTTTTTTATTTACTGAGTATTTTCTTCAAAAACAATAGAGTTCTTCCTCTAGCTAACGCTAACGTACTTTCTAAATTTCAATACAATCGGACTTTTCTTTCTTAAGTTATCGTGCTTAAAAGAAACGTGACAGACGGACGGATGGACGGACAGACGCACATTTTGAAAGTTGTTCAGAATTCGTTCACTAACACAATGATATGAAAATTTTTTCTCTACGAGCGATATTTACGATTTTAGAAATGTGCTGATCAAATACAATATACTCTTCGTTTTTACGAAGAGTATAATAACAAGAAGAGTTGTAAAAAGAATAGCATCTTGCTAGATAGCTTTTGAAATCTAAGGACTGTTGATTAATATGCAAAAGAAATTAGAAGGTTCCATGAAGTTCCACAACATATAAGCTTTGTCAAACTTTTCATTTTTATTTCCGATTAATTATTGTCCAACAGCCGAGAAAAACGATAATGATTTCAACAAATAATATACAGTATACTAGTACATACCTTGACTAGAAGGATCCATAATAAAAAGTGTTCACTTTTCTCTTTAAACACATGTAACAACAGAAGTCAAAAACAAGTGACTGATACGAGTTGAAAATGGGTGAGTTTAACTAGTTATGTTTTTATTCGGCAACTACTTATGTAGCGAATACAAGCAAATACTTCTACCTGTGTACGACAGTCTATTGTCTTCGAAAGGCTCATGGTGGTAATGACGTCATTCAGCGCGACATGAGTCGAGCACTTTTGATAAGATCAATCCGCTCTCTGAACCACTGTGCATCGTGTTCATTTTTCTGTATTTCTTGTTGGGATCCTCTGTCACATGTCAAAATTTAAAAAAAACGTGTTACTTTTCTGATATATTAGAGTGCATTAATACGCTTATTGTGACTTCCGTGAGGGTTTCGTTGTCACAAGCTGAATTTGATATAAAATTAATGATGATATAATAATAATAATAATAATAAACTTTATTTTCCTTTTATGACAATATGATACATTATTGTATAGGAATAGTCAGTCTTAATATCTAAAAGAGAGAAGAAGAAGAAAGAAAAAAAGAAGTAAATCACAGAGCACTTTACATATTAAAATATTCTTCTAGTTTGTAGAAGGTTTTGCTAATTAAAAATATTTTAAGTTTCTTTCTAAATAATTCAAGTTTATTGCAATGTTTTATTTCCACAGGGAGGTGATTAAAAACCCTAGGTCCTAGACAAGTGGGTGAATTTACAGAGACATTTAATTTACTGAAGGGCACATAAAGATCGTGTTTTTGCCTGGTATTTACATTATGTAGATGATTGTTAGAAACAAATTTACTCTTGTTTTTAAAGACGAATAAACATAGTTCAAAAATGAAAATTGACGGAAGTGTCAAGATATTATAGTCCTTAAATATATTTTTACAGGTCTCTCTTGTGGATAAGCCTACCATACATCTTATCACACGCTTTTGGGCTAAAAATACATTATTTGATAGGGTGGAAATCCCCCAAAAACAAACACCATATCTTAACCGAGAATCAACCTCGGCAAAATATAAATTCCTTAGTTGAGCCATGTTTAGAACATTTTTTACATTTTTGAACTGATAAACTACAGAATGTAATTTGGCTATCAGTAATTCACAATGGCTTTTCCAGTTCAAGCAACTGTCAATATTTATACCTAAAAATTTTACATTGGACGTCCTTGTTGATATTGACGTATTATCAAGTTGAATATTTGGATAATCACATTTCTTTTGTCTATTGTGAAACACTAATGCCTGTGTTTTCTCAACATTAAAATAAAGAGAATTTTCACTAAACCAATTACTAAGGTTTTCCAATAAAACATCACATTTCATCTCTAAAATATCAACATTTTTATCTGATAGTATAATGGATGTGTCATCTGCATAAAAAGTAAAATCTGCTAAAGCACTCAAACCATCCAGATCATTAATATATAATAAAAATAATATGGGACCTAATACCGACCCTTGTGGCACGCCCATATTAATTTCTACAGATGCCGAGTTAACAGAATCAATTGTATTGTGCGTAATATTGGTAACTGACACATACTGTTTGCGACATGACAAATAACTTTCAACCCAGTCTAAGGCTAGGCCCCTTACCCCGTACTTAGAAAGTTTGGAGATAAGTTTTTTATGATTAACGCAGTCAAATGCCCTGCTTAAATCGCAAAAGATACCAACAGGACATTCACCTGCTTCGACATACGTTATTATCTTTTCATAAAACGATTGCATTGCACTATGAGTTGATTTATTATTTAAGAATCCGTGCTGGTTATGTGAAAGTGTATTATTTTTATTCAAAAAAATCAGTAATCGGTTTAAAAAGCAATATTCAATAACTTTTGAAAACCCTGAAGGTATGGTAACTGGTCTGTAATTTTGTAACTCTTGTATATTATTTTTTTTATGAACAAAAATAACTTTCCCAATTTTTAAAATTTCTGGAAAAGCTCCAGCAGAAAATGATAGGTTTACAATATAAACTAAGGGCTTGATTATTTCCATCATTACTCTTTTAATGAGAAATGAGGGTACATCGTCATGTCCTGATGAGTGTTTATTTTTTAGTTTATATCTTATTATATTACACATTTCTGGTTCTGAATATGGTTCTAAAAATATTGTGCTATGCTGATTATTTATATTATTACTAAAGCAAGCATTTTCATTATCCTTATGTGGTATTTTGTTGATAATATCAAGTGGAGCGTTTTTGAAGAAAATGTTAAATGCGTTAGCAACATCAGATTGATTATCGACTATTTCACTATTTTCTTTAATTATAATGTTCTTGTTTTGTTTAAATTTATTAGACAATTCAGAAACAATATTCCACGCCGCTTTTGTGGGGTTGTCAGAGTTATCAATTTTACTTTGATAATATCTTTTTTTTGTATTTTTAACTAAAGTATTGTGTTTTTTCTTTTCTTTTTTGTAAAAAGAAGTCAATTCGGGGTATACATTTTTTAAAACGTACAAGTCCTTCAGTTTGAGGCTCGAAATCTGAACTTCGTTATCAACCCATTTTTTATTTTTGATTTTATTCACATAATACTTACGTTTAGGAAAATGTTTATTGAAATAAAACAGAAATATATTTAGAAAATAATCAAACGCCAAGTTTACATCGTTAATGTGATAAATTTCATACCACTTCTCTTTTTGAATATCAGACTGAAAGTTACATAGACTATTATCATTAAAAGATCTTTTTACATAACACATATTAGAATTTTCACTAGGTTTATCTAGACCGAAGTCAAACAAAATTGTTCTGTGATCAGAAATGTTATTATCCACAACACAAGATGTACCATTATCAGTAAAGTTACTAAATATATGGTCGATTCCAGATAGACTGGTATCTGTTACTCTAGTAGGCCACCCTACCATACTATTAAGGTTAAAACATTGCAACAAATTACACATTTTTTTAAAATCATTTGAGCTATTGTATGAATCAAGATTAAATATACTGATGTTTCAAAATCTCAAAGCCGTTAAAAAATGTCCTACTCAAAAGGTCATTATAATCAAAAAACGATTTATAGCTTAGTGACTTTCCACTTTGAGTAATAGCAAATCCCTTTAACCATGAATAGAACTAGTCAAAATAAGTAGATTTTCGAAAAGACCCACCTCGAGAAATCATGCCTGCTCCCCCTGCCCCCCTCAAATGGGCAACCTGTATCTGCCTATATATATATATATATTTTTTTTTTCTCAAATACGGTAGGAGCTAGAGGAATGATCTTAGCGCCATTCGATAGAGTATAAAATTTTGCATACGACCCTCCATTTGCTTTTTGCTATTTTCTTTTTTTTTAAGGCCCCACAGCAAAAAAAAGGAGCCTTCCAACAACGACACATGTTTGGCTATAGCTCTAAAACGGCCCAATAAATCAAAATTCTATAAGATATAAGAAACCGCTGCCCAAGGAATCACTACTTCCACATCCAGATTTTCTGTCCAAGTCACTCACAACGAAAAAAATTTCTATGTGGAAATAATTATTTATGGAACTTATATAATATAATATTTGAAATCCTCTACCACAAAAATCCATAAAACGATACCCCACATCGGTAGTGGGGTGGGGGTGGTGATAGGGGGTACTTGGTAGTGGGAATGGATGAAGCAAAAAATATTTTGAGGTTTCTAGTTCTTGTGCACATACTAAATCACAAATTTTTTTCATCCCCTTTAATAATTGGGTGGGGGTGGTAATGGGGGTGGCTAATGCCAAAATTTTTTTTGAGACCTTAGCTTCTCTTGTATATACTAATACCAATTTTATGGACTATTACCTGCTTGATTTACCTATTTACCCCAAATTTACCCCCAACCCTTCGACGGAACAAAATGAAAATATAATCTAGTTCTAGATCTCGTTAAAGTACATACGTGTACCAAATTTCAAGTCAATATCTCAAATGGTTCCAGAGTAAACGTGCGCACAAAAAAAAGTTACAGACCGACAGAAATTTTTTTCGCTCAAACTTAAAATCTCGACGTTTCATGACATTCTAAGCCTATTCGAACAATAAAAATTTTTAAAATTTTTTTTGTCGTTACTATACTTCCACTGGATGTGGAAGTAAAATAAAGACCATTATTTTTTCTATCGAGTGGTATATTATTTGTATATGTTATTTGTTTTATTAAGATGTCAGTGGCGTACAAAGAGAAAGCTGCACATTTGCACAATGAATTTATTTAAAATAATTTATGCAAACAGAATACACATTTCTTGGGATACTTACTCAAAAACTTGTCTGAAGAAACATGTGAGAGATAGGAGAGGCATTGGTCTTCGCCAAGTAGCACAAGGGAATATGCTACCAAAAAATTGGAATGACTTCCTCTGTTGCGTTTAGAATAAGACAGAACTCTTCAAGTTACTTGGAGAATATGCATTTTTGAAGTTTGATTGTGCTCACATCAGTACTGAGATTAATATCATCCTTCGCTCATCTCGACCGGATGAAACTTCAATTGATGGAGTACAATGCAGGCAACAGGAAAAAGCAGACAGCAGGACTTTTCTCTACGCTAAAGACAGTGTTAGACATGCAGCAAAAAATATATTATTTGCACAGTAAATACTGGCGTAGTTGTTTTGGCGATCTCTTTCTTTCACATTCTCAAAACAGCAGGACTGAGAGGATTCCATGCATTGACTGGATCAAATGTAACGTTATCATTTGCAATGAAAGAAAACAGACTGTGTGGAAATTATTTGCTGAAGCTGCTGAAGCCTTCCAAGCTATCTCTCTACCACAACAGTCTATTTCTGACCAGACTTTTTAAGTTCTGGAGAAGTTTAGTGTTTTGCTTTACCACAAAGATGCAGAAGACTTCTCAGTCAATAATGTTAGAAAGCTTCTCTTTACTTCAAAAAGTAGCAGTCTACAAAGTCGGTCTCCAACAAAAGAGGCACTATGGCAGCATACGAGGGAGGACAAGTTTGGGGTCATGCGTACTCAGTGATAGACAACATTCCTGGGCCAGAAAGATGAAGAAGGACCATGGTGGCCGGAGAGTGGACGCCGGTCTGGTCTTCTCTTCCTTCTATTATGTCAGCTTGGAGAGAATTGGATGAGTGTAGTTGCTTCGGATGCCGTACATGATGCTCCTGTTCAAAGACCAAAGTTCCACGCACGCTACTTTGCGTGAACTGCATTGGAGGTCGACAATGCAGCAATAAATACAATAAAAGTTATGCTTTAATTGATTACTTTTAAATTCGTTTCACAGTTTCAAGATCATAATAATGCTTTGTTGATCCAACGCCTTAATATAATAATAATTAGTTATTTAGTTCCATGGATGAATTGGAAGATGAAGAAGATGATTGTGTGATCTAGAGTCATAAGAGCTGTATAGAAGCAGTTTATTTACTTTAGTACTTTTTAGTATTCAGTCGTTTTTTGTTTGTAAAAATTTGCTTCCCTAATGTAACAAATATTTTCAAAATAATTAAAATCACTGTTGTTTATGAAAATAAGTCTTTCTTGACATATACTTTTTTGTGGTGAAAGAAAGGGGATATTGAGCACGATTATAAACTTACTTATTACTGAAATTCGCGAGAAAAGTGAAATTTTTAGGTTTTTGAAAATTGTAACGTTAAATTAGGTTCCGATCTTATAGTTGTATATGCGGATGTAAATTTAAAAATGAGTGAGGCTACGTTTGTTTTTTTAAATGTTTTAGTTGATACCTAAGGAAAGGGTATTTATATTTGCTCCTTTACTTTTGTTGATAGCAAAGTGGATAGAGAAGGTAACTTGTTTGTGTATCGCTGATTATTCAATTCAAATTCAAATTCAAATTCAAATTCAAATATTTATTGGTCCTTTTTGATCATGTACATGATATAAGACAAGTCATTAAAACATTGAAACACTATTTTACACAATAGTTAAATAATATAAAAGCTTATACTAAGAGTCAAATATAGTGTAAAACACACAATTGTATAAGACGAACACAAAGTATACTGAAAAATGTATGGTACAATATAAACTTTGTAAACAAAACAAAGTAAAGAAAAAAATAAAAAAGAAACGGAACATATAGGCTCATGTTAAGTTGCTGTATATTAGTGGGCTTTAAATACAGAAAAACTCTGATACAGAATAATAACATTTATCTGATAGAAACACTTTTAATTTTTTTTTATATAAATGCTCTCTTTCCTGATGTTTTATGTCATCCGGTAGGCGGTTAAATAGGTTCGGGCCTATAAATCTTGGAGACTCACTTGTGATTTTTAATTTCGCACAAGGTTCATGGAGTTTATTTTTTTGTCTTGTATTGACATTATGGTAGTCACTATTTAAAATAAAACTATTTCTATTTCTAAAAACATATATACAAATTTCGAAAATATATATGCTAGGTAAGGTAAGAATTTTATTTTCTATAAAGATATTCTTGCACGTGTGAGTACTCGGTATACCAAATATACATCGTAAGATACGCTTTTGAGCAATAAATACATTTGAAGACATAGTGGAGTTTCCCCAAAAACAGATACCATACCTTAAACGTGAATCAACTTGGGCATGATATAAATTAATAAGTTGTTCTCTTGATAGAACCCCCCTAATATTTCGGAACAGGTAAACTATAGAAGAAACTTTGGATATCAAAATTTCGCAATGATGCTTCCAATTTAGACATTCGTCCAAATATACCCCTAAAAACTTAACATTTTCCTCAGTATTAGAAACATTTGTATTGTCTAATTTAATATTTAGCTTATCACATTCCTTTCGCCTACTGTGAAATCTGATGACCTGAGTTTTTTCGGTATTGAGATACAGAGCGTTATCGGAAAACCAATGGTTCAAGGTATTTAAAATAGCATTGCAATTTTCTTCCAAAACATTATCAGATGGATTTGATATTATCACAGAAATGTCGTCAGCATACATTGTAAAATGTGCGGTTGATGGCAAAAAATCAATATCATTAATAAATAAAATAAAAAGCACAGGGCCTAAAATAGAGCCCTGTGGAACACCTACAGTTGAATTTAAACATTCTGAATTAACATTACATACGGTGTTATCGTTTTTATGTTTTAAACTCACATATTGCCTCCGATCTTCGAGGAATGTAGTGATCCAATTTAATGACAGACCCCGTATACCATAATCAGATAATTTAGATATTAATAGACTATGATTGATGCAGTCAAATGCCCTGCTGAGATCGCAAAATATACCAACAGGACATTCTCCCGCATCAATGAATTCTAAAATTTTATTTAAAAAAGAATGTATTGCCGTACCGGTCGACATGCCACTAGAAAAACCATGTTGGTTTTTTGTAATCATTTTAAAAGTATCTAAGTAATTTACCAGCCTATCTAAATAACAGTATTCGAAAATTTTTGAAAGTCCAAAGGGCACGGTTACAGGCCTATAATTTTCCAATAGTTGGGCATCCTTTTTCTTAAAAATAGGTATCACCTTTCCGGTCTTTAGGCTATTCGGAAACGTTCCTGTTTCAAAAGATAAATTAATAATATATCTTAATGGTTTAATAATGTAATGGATTACTTTTTTTATTATAAAACAGGGAATATCATCTGGGCCAGACGACTTTTTAGCTTTAAATTTTTTTGTTAATAAATTTAACAATTCTTTTTCACTGAATGGTTTTAAAAACAATGAATGTGTCTGCTGAACTCTACTGTGTGTATACGTATCGCAGTTTAATTTTGGTATTTGCCTAATAGTAGCATGCGGCGCCTCTATAAAAAATTCATTGAATAATGAGGCGACTATTTGAGGCTCATCGTATATAGTACCTTCATTATTTATAACAATATTAGAAAGGTTTTTATTTTTATTTGATAATTCAGCTACGACTCGCCAGCTGGTCCTTACTGGATTTTCAGAATTTATAATTTTATTTTGAAAAATAAAAATACTCTGAAAACCTTCTTGTTACCTATGGATTTTATTTCATAGAATCATTATAATTTAGGTTCATGGATTTGTCATGTCTGGAGGGTTATAATAGTTTTTATTTTATGTATTTTTCGTTTGGTTGCTGGCAGGAGGTATTTTGGCTGCCTAACCTGAAACGATAAACAAAACACAAGTTAGTAATAGCTACCAGGGAGAGTTTATATTGTATGACTTACTGTTGGATTGAGCTAATCCTATTATTTTTCCTTGCTATTTTCTCTAGAATTCGGTTCCAACAAAGTGTATAAACATCTTTGGGAATGTCTGTAAGTGTAGGTAAATATACATATTTCAGGGCGTATAGGCTGGAAAAAAAAGAATTTAGTTACACTTCTATTAGTTACAATAAAACCACACTCTCTTACCTGTAGTTAACAAGTTCTTATTTATTTATTTAAATAAATAAGCCTGGTAGATCCTTTTATTGTTCCTTTTTGTCAGCTGTCATATTTTAGTTTGAGGAAAAGTGTTACCAACATTGGTTATGGAGGAAAATTTATGGAATTTAAATTATTAATCCTATTATTATTTATTTTTATTGTAAATATGGTTCGATCATGGGTTTTATGCCTATTAGTCTCTATTTTAAGAATTGCTTTAATCATTCTATGGTTAGGACTATTTTCTGTGTATTTATAAATTAGTACGCGAAGAGGAATTATGGTAGGTTTCTAATGAAATGGCAAGCTGTGATTGGTGCTCGAGAACATGTGGTTGATCGGAAAAGAAAACGTGGTTTTCTTATTCATTGGGTAGCGCGTCGTTCCGCCGTTCAGACGAGATTTTTCTGACTGTTTTTTTGTTACAAAAAAAACATCCCGATATTCACTTTTGGGGATTATACTGGAAAGTCTTAAAGTTTAGAAGTGCCTGATTGTTTGTTAAGCTGTTTGAAGCCGATTATGGTTATTGTGGAACTTCTAAATAGGTAGGAAACGAAGCTATCGGATCTTTGTTTTTGTGTGAGTCCATTCCGGTTTTGTTGGTTAAGAGTACTTTTGCGATTTTCTTAGAATACCAAATTCTAAACGTTTTATCCTTTTATATAGGCAAGACATTGTATATGGTTATTTAATCTATTGGACAGTTAAGTCTTTACTTTCAAGTTTGGGAGCTAGATTTTTCTTATTATGGAAATTTTGTTGGAGGCCCACGTGCCGAATTTTGGATTGGAATTTGCTGCTATGGTTACGAATTTACGAGTTTGTGGTTGTGAGAACGCTACTAGGACAGACTTAATTACGTAGGCTGCAGTCACGCATCAAGTTACATGATGGGAATTCACCTGGAGAGCCTGGAGCTTCTGGTATCATTCATCACCTTCAAGGACTTTTGAGGTCGGTGGCTCATTTTTAATTCGCATTACGGTCCAGAATAAAGGACCCCCTGTTGCGTTTCAATTTTTTCTGTTCCTGTAATTTTTTTATAACGATGACCATTTTGAGTACCTAAACATTTGATATGTTACTCATGTAGTGTATTTATTTTTTTTTACAAATAATGTGAGTAACTGGGCAGTTATATACGTATCTTTAATTGTCTTGTACATGCACTTATCTTAGGATACTAGAAAGATGTTCAATGATAGTAACGTCCGTACCGTATACTGAATTTATTTAAATTAGAAGTTATTTAACATTGGGTAAGAATTTTTTTGTACGAATTTTTTAGAGTAAATCACCTTATGACTGAATCTTTCACCATTTTGTTATAAATGTTTTTTCCTATTTGGAAATACTTGTCCTATTTTCTGTAATAAAATTTTATCTTAAAATTGACTCTACTGTTTATCGATTATGTTGTCGAAGGAGACTTCAAGTATTAGAATTAACACGGAGTTTGGTAATTTTAAATCGGTGTATCGAATGGGTGCTTAAGGTTGGTGAAATTTTATTGGAAATTGCCTGGCGCTCAAACCTTTTTTTGGCAAAATATAAAATCGTTAAAAATAAACGAATTTCACCACTGAAGTCTCTTGCTGGAGCTAGCCAACCTTGAGTTAAATGAGTATTTTAGTACTTTTAGTTTTTTGAAGGCTTAATTTCATTTGAACACGTAACACCCTTAAGGTGTAGAGATAAATGTATAGAATAAAAAAGTGTCCCTTTCACAAGAGCTTTCAAACGAAAAAAAGACAATCGAAATCAGACCATTAGGAGCTGAGATAGAAAAAAAATTAGTGCGGCTAATGGCGGCCATTTTGGTGTTCTACACAGATTTTCAAGTGGCTCCCTATCTAAAAAGTTACCTTTTGGCATCAACTGCGACCACAGAAAGGGGCACATTCCAATCAAAAATTGCAGCTTTCTTTGGTGTACCCGACGTACTTAAACGGGTAAATCGACGTCGTTTGTAAAACGGCAAACTTAACGTATCCTCGAATCTGATAATCCCATTTGAGGTTACCGCTAATAATGTTGTTCCATTGTTTAAGTGAATTATTCATAACTCCAATGAGGTTCATTAGTGACCATCATAAAAGATTTTACGATACGATAAATAAAAATAAACTTGGATATAAAAACACGGATACATTTTCAACGAGCAAAAATCAATATTTAACAAAGTTAGAGGTATACTACAGGTTAAATTTATATTTATTGCCCGCTATAACTGTTAATTTGATGAATTTCTCACGCCGAGCTTTCCATAAAATATTTTCCAGTACCACGCGTTGATTGTACATAACGCGTTGTTCTAGCCTGCACGAACTTACTAACTACCAACAACAGCCATCAATTAACTAAGAAACGATTCTTGATAGAGATTTGAAAATATTATGAACCAGCTATGCATAGCAATGGCCATGCCGGATGACATAACTTGATGAAATTCTGCTAGTTAACGTATTTATTGTGAGCTTTTGGCAATTTTCCAAGTCAGGTTTTTGTTTTTCCTACAGTTTTAGTTCCATTTATAATTAAAGTTGGTAATTTGGCAAGACCAGTAGAAACGAAGTAGTGACTGGAAACAGAAATAAAGAAGTCTCGCATTGGAAACTAACAAACGTACTTTCTATATCACTTTACGTTTGTGTCAATTACTTTACCTACCTTTGTTTTTATTTTTGTTCGACCATTGAGGGTTCTGTTTACAAATTGAACACTTCAAAAACCAATCAATTATTGCAGTGAAACAATAGTCTATGATTTGGCAACATTACCTAGCAAAACTAAATATGTATATATATATTATTTACGTTGTGTTATAAATATGCTGACAGATAAGACAATCAGTCGTTGTCTATATATTTCGATTTTAATCTACAAAATACTATTAACCAGTATACTGGGTGGCCACGAGAACCGGCCCAGGCTTATAGCTCCTTTCTTTATGAACCAACTGTTTTGAAATTTGTCTTATTTTCCGATTTAGTGACATGTGTAGTCAAAATGGTCGACTTCAGGTTTCGACGGAAATAACATCAAATTTGATTTTTTGAATGGAACTCCCTGTAATTTTGGTATCTTTGGAATCTACGGACCAAATTCTATCTGATCACGTTGCGAAATTTTTTCACCCAGAAGGCTGTGAGTGGGGTAAAATTTATCTATCTTCACTCGTTCATTCACACAAATGATAATTCTTAGTAGTGAGTTAATATTAAGTGTATTGTGGGCCAATAAATTTTAAAGTGTTGGTTTTTGATAATAAAATCAATTTTTTTTAATTGGAACGTGTATGGACCATCCACAACAGTAGATCGAGAATTTTATTTCTAATGCGACAATATGTCTAGCCTGGCTCTAGTTCCTGTAGGAAATGTTGAGTAGGGAGATTTTGTATTCAGGAATACTTAGTAGGTGTCTCAGCAAGTATTTTCGACTTGGGTGGACATCCACCACCTGGTACATTTTCCCATCATTAAAGATAGCGGCCGCTCGATCACAAGGCTGCCTATATCTCTGTTAATACTTGACTGATTTGCATGGAAATTGAGTTAATATGTTGTAATCACTATTTATAAGGTGAATAGTAATCCTTTATTAACTATTTTTTGTTTTATTTTTATTATTTTTTTATTAATACAAAAAGATTTCTCGATATTTTGACTGAATAGGTTATATATTGCAACAAATTCAATAGGTACCACTGTTGGAAAAATAAGGTAATAATGATAGTACCATAAAACCATAAATAGAGTGATATTATGTTATCATAAAAATCAATATCGAACAGTTATAATATTACAAACATGTTCATATTTTATCTAAAACAGATTTTTGCAAGACGAATCCCTCCACACTCTTACAATTACAGAAGGACCAACAGGTTAATTCATTTTCTCTACAAATACACGAGGATTTGGCACATTATAAACAACTACATGCCCCAACAAAATCATCGGGACATTTTTTTAGGTTCTTTTCTGGCACCAAATCATCTTCTATCACGTCAAAACCTAATTCGCGGAGGTCTAAGCGAACAACCATGCCATCCATACAGTATTGCTGAAGGTATGTGTAGAAATAAGATCTCAGCAAATGCCCCTTAGCACTTCTGCTTGTAGGTGGCAGATCTTCAATATCTGTATTCTTTCCAAGATGATACAGCCACAGTCTGAGTTCATCAAGAGGTCTCCAGATAGTGCATGAATGGCTGGAAGCAACGAGCATAAATTTTGGACCATTTTTTGATGAATGGCATGAACAGGCAAAAGTCGCGTGGTATCACCAACTCCAGTGCGTACCCACATTTCTTCTACATCAAGTTAATGAAGAGTAGCGTAGTGAAATAATGTTAAAACCATTATGTCAGTGTCAGCACTCACAAGAACGATTTTAGTAAACCCACATCGGCATGCATGCTTTGAACGAATCAGCCTTCTAAAGTCAGCTTCCTCTAGTGACAAACAATTTATTTCTGGGTGATTTACTGGTTTTCCATTTTCATGCACTTCTGGGGCTGTCATGGGCAGTCTCCTCATGTCTTCTAGATATAAAGAGGACCACCCCCGATAGTTGACAAAATCAAACACAGCAAATACTGGCTTTTCTGTACTGTATCTAGATGTAGTTCCCAGAGATCTTGTCTATCAGAACGGATCAAATTTCTAAGAAGTTGGAGCAGTCTTAAAAAATTATCCCAGTACAAAAATTGTTCTGATGTTTGCATTCCACAGTCAACAAATTACCCATTACTTGGATCGACAGCACCTTTCATTAGCTTTATAAAGGTAAAATTGGTATAAAAAGTGCAAGTTTTATGAAAATCGATCAAGTATTGACAGAAATATAAGCAGTTCTTGTGATGGAGCTGCCGCTATCTTTGATGACGTCATAACGGGTAAATGTACCAGGTGGCGGATGTCCACCCAAGCCAGAAATACTTACTAAGACACCTACTAAGTATTCCTGAAAACAAAATCTCCCTACTCAAAATATTCTACAGAAGTAAGTACAGGTACAGGACTAAATCACAAAACTACAATTTCGTTTGAGGTTTTATTAAAGGTGTGAGCTTTAAGTTGTGTTTTAAGCAATAATGGAAAATAATCAATACAAGTATACCAGAACAAAATGACATGCTATCGATACACGGGGAATGTCTTAAAAATTCGGTCAATGCATGTGTCCTGTGTGCCGCGCGTTTTCCCGAGAGACATCATCCAGACAGGGCATACTTTAGAAGAGTAGAAATTGAATTAAGAGAAGAACTAAATAACGATGAAAATGAATTTATTGTGAGTGTAGAAGCTGAAACTAATGTGTTGGCGTACGTTCATTTTTTTCCATTTGCTTCAATTCGACAGCTTCAAATAGAATGTAACGTTAGCAAGGAAAGTCCAAGAAAAATTTAAAAAAAACATAAGTACCGTTCGTATAAGTATAACCCACACCTGCATTTATACGAAAATGATTCAGATCGAAGATTAGTGTATTGCCATTGGTTGACGACAAAACTTTCTTTCGAAAATTTTGTTCACCGACGAAACAAGCTTTACCAATATTGGTATGTTCAACCAAAACAAGATGCGGTACTGGGCTCAAGAAAATTCGACATTATTAAGGCAAGAGCGTTTCCAAGGCAGGTTCGGTTTTAACGTTGGGGCTGGGATAATTGGAAACAGAATTATTGGTCCAATAGTTTTTATGGTTCTTTAACTGGCGAAAGGTATCTTGAATTCCTCCAAAATGATATCCAAAATCAAATTAACAATGTACCCCAGGATTTAAAAAATAATATCTACTTTCATCAAGATGGGGCACCACCTCACAATGCCCATATCGTTCGCGATTATCTAAATGAAACCTACGATGAACAGTAGATTGGCACCAATGGTCCAGTTAGGTGGCCACCTAGGTCACCTGATATGACTCTCCTCGATTTTTATATGTGGGGATATCTTAAAAATAAAGTTTACTCCAGATCGCCAACAACATTAGAAGACTTGCGTAATAGAATAACACAAGCATTCCAGGAAATAAATTTCGAACAATGAGTTAAGAAATGTTGTTCGGTGTACTTTATATAGGACACAACTTTGTGTTGCAGAGAACGGAAATCATTTTGAACACATAATTGGACATTGTCAATGAAATTAAAAGTTATTTTATATTAGAACTTTCAAAACTCATTTTGATTTAGTTTCGTTTTTTATTAATAATTTTGTTCAAGTTTTCGTATATTGATTTTGTGTGTCATGTTTTTGTTCGCAACCTTGTTTATTATTTTACCTTGTAGGCAGGTAGGTAGCTCAGTACGTTTGTTTCATTAAAATGAAATAAAGGTCAGCAGTGAAGAATAAGGTACCTATTTTTGAATTATTTAATTTTTTAGTGACATATCGCATATTGTCGTATTCTAAATAAAATTTCCTCTCTACTGTTATGGATGGTCCATACACGTTCCATTAAAAAAAATTGACTTTCCTATCAAAAACCAACATTTTAAAATTTATTGACCCACAATACACTTAATATTAACTTACCACTAAGAATTATCATTTGTGTGGATGAAAGAGTGGAGTCACGGCCATGGAATTAAAAATTTTTAAATTATTTTTGAAAAAAAATGAAAATTTCGCAACGTGATCAGATAGAATTTGGTCCGTAGATTCCAAAAATACCAAAATATACAGGGTATTCCATTTAAAAAATCAAATTTGATGTTATTTCCGTCGAAACCGGAAGTCGGCCATTTTGACTACACATGTCACTAAATCGGAAAATAAGTCTTATATACATGTTCCAAATTAAATACACAACTTTAAGAATATGTTTATATCATCTTCAATATCCAAAGATGTTTACTACTTTAGTACAGTCGAATTGATTTAATTTATACTGTTTTCCTGCGACAACGTTCCACTAGAAAATTATAAATTCTTATGTATTATGACCTCCTGATCACGAAAAAACATTTGCCCCAAAAATTCTTAGTGCGCCAAAAGACACATGCACTTTTGGAGGCGGACCGATTTTCTACTTATCTGCCTAATATATCTTGTACTGGTAATCGAATGGGAATTTAAAAAATACTGGCTTATTTGAAATAAAATTCTTAAAAAATATAGACCTGTTCGATATGTAAAGGTCAATCCGTAATCAATCTTGTGAAAAAATATGTCTAGTCATGATTGTTTTATTTTGAACACTGATCATATATTCATATATTATTATTATTATTACCATGCGTATGCTTAATAAATTTCCTTTTCAAATTAATGAAGTTTCATTTTGTATTAAATTTTTGAAGTTATACGAGACCTTTTATAGTATATTTCATTTTGTTTCGATGAATTAGTTGTCAAATCCGTGACAGATAAACCATTTACAAATAAAAACAAACAAATGGATTTCACCTATTTAGTGGAATATGTAAAAGAGCATGGGAGAATAATCTCTACTGAAATTCTTTCATGTGTTGTAGAAGATGATCCACAGAAGCAGGTAAACTATTTTGATCACATAATTTGTATTTTATTAGAGTTTCGTACTCAAGCAAACCTTTATTTTAGTCATTGGTCCACCGTCTGCCCGTCTGGTCCGTTTGTCTTTCTTAGTTGCTTATCTCAGTAATTATTACAGCTAGAAACATGAAACTTCACATAGAGTTAAAATATAGTGTTCCACACGCAGCTTCGTGGGCCACAAATTAATTTTTCTCCACAAAACTCGTTGCGGCATATGAAAGTACTATTCTTCCCTATCAAAATGTATTTTGATTTTTTTAGTTATCATATTTCATACATACCGCATTTTTCTAAATTTATAATCTGACATTTACTCTCTATCGCGAAAAATTCTAGTTTATGGCGGAGTCGCCGGTGACACACCCATAAAAAGTTATTACTACTCCTGTATTGTCACCAGAATTTGCAAGGTTTCAAATCGATATGACAATTAGAAAGTATAGTTGTAACGAGAACGCCAAACTAATTAATTTCAACGGACGATTTCTCCGAGAAGAAATAAAATATTTGAAAAATTCAAAATGCTTGTTGATGGGAAGGAGTAGTATTTTCATATAGACTAGGCCCATAAGTAGGAAATCCATCTTTATAAAGTGCAAGAAGCATTTCATGTAACAATTGGGGAAACAACGTTTATTTCGACCCCGCTGAATACGAATCTGCCTGTTGCCAAAGCGAAATTTGGACCGGAAGTCCGGTATCTAAGATGGCGACCTAAACTCTGTCTGCTTAGGGGTTTTCTCGGATGTCAAATACATTGCAATGCTCAAAATTTACTTACCTTATGTTTGGAGTGCATGGGTTCCAAGATGGGGCCCAAGATGGCCGCCGAAACTTTGTTGTATTTACGTGCGCTCCGTGCGTCTTGTTGTACTTGGAGTGTAAAATCTGTCAGATATATAGTTTTTAGTGGTTGAATGTGTACTACTGTGTGTGTGTTACGTGTTTTTAAGTAATAATTTACACCTCCCGAAATACAATTTAAGGGGCAAGCGTAGAGGCGACCTCAATGTGAATATCAGTCGATATTCCGTTGAAGCAACGTCGAGCGCGGTTAGTACTTGGATGGGCTCCCATCTTGGGAAATACAGCGTTCTCGTCCCACCTTCTAGAGGCTTGTATATCAGTGTATACTCGGAAGTTACGTAATTTCAGACGAGGATTACGTAGTGGATATACCATCCTTCGGAGGGGATGTAAAGCAGGCGGTCCCTTGTCTATTAAATGTTAGGCAAGTAAAAGATCCCTACTCTTCTTAAGTAAAGAGGTTCGGCAAAATTTCCAGGTTGGGGGTAGCTCGTCTCCTGGCGTCGGTGATAGGCCCTGGTAGCGGAAATAGGCCGACGTTAAACCGTTAAAAAAAAAGAAATACAATTTGGTAACAAAATTGTGTTACTGAAGGTAGGGGAGGCGCGTGTAATAGTGAAAGGGGGGAATAGTGGACGAACCTTATTAAGAATTTCAAATTTGGCGCTATGAAGCTGTTTTATGATATAATAGCAGCGTTAAGCCGGTAAGTGAATTTATATAAATAGCATAATTTGAAAAATGACCAGCTCTAAATTGTGGATGATGAGTGGCACAGCGAAAGAAAGGAAGTATCTCTCAGTCCATGAGATCTGCAAAATTATTCCCAATGCTCAAAAGAAGAACGTCCTGGCGTTCCACGCAGTCACGGGTTGCGACTCGACATCTCACCTTGCAACGATAATGAAGGAAGCAGCGTGGAAAGTCTTCAATGGAACGACCTAGGGCATTCTCCACTGACTCCCTCATCAAAGGCCAATGCCAATTACTGATACAGCTCTACAAGATTGGTACAGTTTTTTTCAGGTGTTTCAGCAGGTCCAACTTCGCTTTATTTAATGTTAAAACGTTTCTGCTGGTCTGAACAGGTGGGTAAAGACGTATCCAGTGGGGATGAAGCCAGACATCAGCTTTTCGGTGTTGTGAAAAAGCCGGAAGCCTTACTTCCAACAAGCGATGCGCTGCGACTACTCCTCCTAAGATGCCATTACCAGGTAAAGACATGATGGCAAGCGGCGGTATACTGTGAGTAAAACCAGTTGCTTTTCGGCACTGACAATTTAAAAAACGTTTCAGATGAACGTGTGGGAAAATGATCATCATGTCCGACCGGTGGTGATGGATCCTGAGTCGTATGCGTGGAGGCTTCACCAAGACCAGTACATTCTCATCCTTATGACCCTTGAGCCTGTCTCCAAAGCCTGTACGGATATTCTAGCCTTTAATTATTCATCCCAGTGCCTGAGTACAATGTGCACGTGCAAGAAGAACAGACTGACTTGCACCAAGTTCTCGACAATGTTTGAACTCTTTAAATGGTTGATTTCTTATCTTCCTTGCAACCTTGCCATAAGCTAAAAACACTGGAATGATTGTTTTATCTTCTTTGCAATCTTGCACTAGACAACGTTTAAACTTTGAAATGGTCGTTTTCTTATCTTCCTTGCTTACTTCCGAGCAACAAAGTTTCGGCGGCTATCTTGGGCGCCATCTTGGAACCCATGCACTCCAAACTTAAGGTAAGTAAATTTTGAGCATTACAATGTGTTTGGCATCTGAGAAAACCCCTAAGCAGACGTTAAGATCATTATTTTAAGCCAACGGACAAGGGAGATATAGGGCAACAGAGTTTTG
Source organism: Rutpela maculata (assembly GCA_936432065.2). Taxonomy (NCBI): domain Eukaryota; kingdom Metazoa; phylum Arthropoda; class Insecta; order Coleoptera; family Cerambycidae; genus Rutpela; species Rutpela maculata. The sequence goes on along the minus strand of OW386285.2, from coordinate 33,675,614 downwards.
GTCGCCATCTTGGATACCGGACTTCCGGTCCAAATTTCGCTTTGGCAACAGGCAGACTCGTATTCAGCGGGGTTCAAATACCCTAAAAACGTTGTTTTCCCAATTGTTACATGGAATGCTTCTTGCATTATTCTTTTTTAAAAACATGCCTAGTCTAAAATGCCGCAACGAGTTTTGTGGAAAAAAATTAATTCACGGTGTAATATAATCCCGAACATAACGAAAAACCACGTTTTTTGCATTTTTAGGTTAGGATATCTCGAAAACCTGATGCGATGGAGAAATTTTGAAGTCGAATTTGGATTCAGTGCACCAAGAACCTTCGAGAAAGTATAGTCTGGTTGAAAGATGCCGACCTCTGTAATTTATAACAAAAGGTCTGTCAGATGTTAATTGACAAACATTGTCAGGCAGACAATTTTTTTCAAAACTAACACATTATTTACCATAAATTGTGTAAACTTCAAGTACATGTTTTGAAAAGTAAATTTATTTTTTTAAGCTAATTTCAAAAATTCATTAAAAATAGCAATTAACAAATGTTTACTAGTCTGGCGAGCGTAACAAATTTTTTACATATTCTACAACCATTTTCACTTTTAAATTTTCACTTTTAAAATTCCGCTTACGTCACAGTTAATTGCGGCATGTAACAAGAATGGCTTAAATTATGCATACATTAATAGCTTATATTTAATATATGGAACTGAAAGTGTTTTTTTTTCTGTGAACTATGAGTTTTTCAATGATATCAGCTTATGTATAATCATAATAATTGTATACATTATTCACTACTGCCAGTTATTAATCATTAATTACTATCTTGTACTGATTAATGATTAATCACTGGCAGGTACTTCTTCAATTTGAGAGCAATCTCGCAACTTTTTAGAAAAATGTATGGCCAGTTTATGAAACGATAAATGGAATTATTCGTTAACTATCATAACTACAATTGTGTGAACAATTTTACTGTTATTATGAAATTTATGAACAGATAACTCTATATAATAAACATACCTTTTTTATCACACAATTTCGTTTTTAAATTTTATTGAATAGGCCGTTAAGAGTCAAAAAAATGGCTTGTCAAATTAAATTTAAACGTCGACGTTATTTACGATTATTTTACATATTACTCAAAAAGAATATTATAATTAATTAATTAATTAATTTTTTCATTAAACAATTTAATAGTCGTGGACAGAGTATAGTATTCTACTCGCATATAATGGCAACAATTCACTCTGGTGATTTACGATACTCAAATGCGGCTCGTGTCTTAAACTTCACGTGAAAAATAGCCATTATCTATTACTCGTTATTTGTAACTCAAGCTTATAATATAACTTTTTATAAAAATAACTTTTAGCAGTAAACTATGGCATGCATCTGCAGAACCTATATTAAAATCCCCTATTCACAATAGAATGTTCCTTTTAAAAAGATAAGTTTCTTCTAATTTAGGGCCCTCCTATATCCTTCCCAGGAACAATAAAGGAGAAAATTCGATAATTTATTGGATATATATTGCCCATTTGTTCCCTTAGGCCGGCTATTTTAAATATACATTTGGCTCATGCTACCACCCGAATGATATGCATTACAATAAATATTTAAATCGTTTCCGGTGCTTTCCAACCATGCACCCATACACATCCAGAATTACACGCTATAACATGTTAATCAGTACTGTATTAAACAAGGCTGGTTTCAGCGGTTTCAGTAAATTAATAGCATAACTCCAACCTTTCAAACGGCATATCAAATGTGGGGCATCATTAATTATCGACGCAATTAGGTTTTAAATTAAGTATGTATGGCCACGATTATTCTCTTGCATACGTAGGCTATCGCGTATAATTAGCGGACGTTATTATGTTCCGACTAGTGGGTTATTAACAGGCCGTGAATTCGGTCCAATAGTTCCAATTCTTTTTTAATCAGATTGTAATAGTACAGTAAGTGAAGCTTTTAAATCCCAGCCCGAAAACGTGCTTCGTAAAGCATGTACATAAGTATCTATATTGTCATTTTTCCTGCTTTTTGGTTAGGGGTGGTTCCCACCCCTTCTCAAGAGGTTGTTACAAGAAAAAGACAAAAGATACACATAATCTGATAGAGAATTGAATTATAAGAAAGAAAGGTATTATACACTTTTTTGCTAAAATGCATATTTATCGAGATATTGCGAACTGAAAATTGCAATTTTCACCCCCTAAAATCAGTATTCCTAGAAGTTTTTTTTAAATTACTCGAAAAATGTGGACATTAATAAAAAAATGCAAGGGTACAAAATTAAAGCTTATACGAAAACAAATCGAATGGGTTTTTCTTTTTTTTCCGCTGTTTAGTTTTGGAAATATGTCATTTCAAAAATGGCGCCGAAACGTTCAGAAAAAATATACGATGTTAAAATCCAAAATTACTCAAAATCTACAACTATGAGGAAAGATTTTATTCTTGTAAAAATTAAAAATGGTATTAAAATTTTCTTTCGAATAAGACGTATTACGAGCTATTATAGTGAAAACTAAAAAAGTTACAAACAAAAAAGTAGCGCATTTAAAAATTCAGGCGCCATTTTTTTTTAGTCGTATTGCTCTAATTTCTTATTTATTCATTTTTTTTTAAATCCTTCTAGATATTGTTAATGCATTTTATTACTAACATGCGCAAATTTATTAGAATTTTTAAAATAATTATTTTTCATTCTGTACCAATTTTCAATAACGAAAATTTTCATAATTTTTTTGAAAAAAATCGGGTTTTTGCGAGGGGGCAACCGCTGAGAGGAAATAGTGTACACCGCTGAGAGGAATTAGGAAGGAATTGAAGGTATTTCGGAAGGAATTATTAGATATTAAGGGAATTACAGGGGAATTTGGAGGAAATAAATATTATTACGAGGTATTAGAAGGGAATTATGAGGAAATAAAAGGTAATAGGAGGGAATTGGAGGTATTAAATGAGATTTGCGCATGCTCTCATCTACATCAGAATTTAAATGAGGTTATGTTGAGTTAAAAACAGGTGCGTTGTGTTGTCTTGTGCTTAGGTAAGTAATAAAAATAAATCATTTAGATTAGAATTGTTAGTCGACTGCTGACAACTATCAAAATATGTAGTTATTTACCAAGAATAATGAGAAGGATAGTTTATTACCATATGAGACCCTCCTATGTTGGCTTTTCGATCGGCGCGTATAAGGTATTATTTTATCTTAACTAAATTGTGTTTGAAATAGACAAAATTAATTGAATATTGTGATTGTATTTTACGGTATTTTGTGGTGTATACTGTAAAAGATGTTTTACTTGCTTTAATTTGATGTATAGATACATAATTGGGCGCGTAAAAATATTGAAATGGAATGTCTGAAGAATTATATGCCAATTCTTATAGAAAGGAATATTAGCGCCGAGATTAGCGCTAAAAATAGCAAGTAAAGAAAAAATTAAAAAATTTAAAAATTAAAAAATTTAATTTAATTAAACTACCGAGGACTTTTAGTTCAGTAATATAACGATTTATATCGGACAAAATTCATAAAATATTGAAAATTGGTAGAAATGTTAAGAATAGCATAAGAATTACTAAACCGAAAAGTTCCCACCCCCAAATAGTATGCTTCATCCCCTAGGACCCATTTTGAGGTTTTCTAGATTATCTCGGGAACGGTGCACTTTTTGATAAAAATACCTATATACAAAATTATTCCTTATAAAATTCTCTATAAAAAACGTCTCTACACTTTTGTCCTAAAATTAATAATACCATGGGAAATAAGGCGCACACATAAGGGTTGGTTTCGGCCAACAGCGTTACCACATTTGGTAGATTTTTATTTCTTTTTAGTACAATTTTAAGGATTTTTGTAAAGTTTGGTAGGTAAAATTTGCTGGCAGATTTCTGATAATTATTATCAGAAATCTACCAGCAAATTTTACCTACCAAACTTTAAAAAAATCCTTAAAATTCTACTAAAAAGAAATAAAAATCTACCAAATGTGGTAACGCTGCCGGCCAACACAATAAATTGTAATCTTTACTATAATCTACTTTAAAGTTCAATGCTTAACGCTAAAGCAGTAACTAGTAAACTCCGCCTAAAATTATAATAAATGTACCAATTCGACCCCCTCACTCCTGTAAAATAACGCGATTTTTAAAGAAGCGAGAATATTGTATATTGTACTTGTTTCCACGCCACCCTAGAGGTAAAGTACTTGGCATGTGGTGTTGTCCCCTGTAGACCGAATCTACTACCTACGTTAATTATTCTTCGTCGTCTTCCATACATTCGACATACATGCATGCTTGTCCGTGGTAATGGTAACACATTGTGGAGCAACGTAAGCCTGCTCTTCTGCAACTGCACCTGTTTTCGCACCATAATGTGCATGAACAAAAAATTAGTGTTAAAACAAATTTGGGAGCCGATTCTTTTGTTGTCATAGTTCGGGTTAATATACCGCCAACTTTTTTCCATCCCCAATCAGTAGCTTCTAGCGCAATGTTTTTCCATGTTTGAATTTGGTAAAAAACGCGATATGAGTGTTGCCGGGCAGCAGCAGAAGTTGTTGGTGGTTTTGATAATATTACAGTGTTGTTCGCTTTACCAACAAGTTTGTTAAAAGTCATGAATCTGTATACATCTAAACTTTTTTTTGCGGAGGTAGAGTTGTATAAAGCTAGAACAAATCGCTCTCCTACGTCTACAATTTCTCCATGACTAGCTTTTTCATTATTAAAATTTTGCACGATGTCTTTTAATACTTCAGTAATATAACAGTTAAAATTGTAATATGTCGGATAAAATTCATAAAGTTTCAAAAATTGTGTGCTTCATCCCCTAGGACGTCGTTTCCACCTCCATTTTGAGGTTTTCTAGATTATTTCTGGAACGGTGCATCTTTTCATAAAAATACCTATATACAGAATTATTCCTTATAAAATTCTCTTTTAAAAACTTCTCTAAACTTTTTTCCTAAAACTAATAATACTTTGGGAAATTGAATAAAATAAGATCGCCAGAAAGTGTGGTCCGTCAGGAGGCGCAGCCAGAAAGGTAATCATGATACAATACATCTGAGACACGGTAGGAAGTCAAGTTAGCTGAAAGTGTTAAATTCCTGTATATTTAAGAGCCTATGGTACTTTTGTTGACACTAAGAACTTTCTGGGGAGGCTATTCTATTGTTGGAGGAGCTTATATTTACTTTTTAAAAAGAAGCCAGAACTTGTAACGATGACTTTAGAGTTCTGAGATGAAATATGCGAAAAAAATCCAATTTTCTTAAAAAATCCTGAACATTTTCTTTCTGGCTAGCTTTACTGACGGGAGTTTCTTTCTGGGATTTTTTTTCTGTGTTCAAAACATTTAAATAAACATGCTCAGACTAAAAAAAAAGCTTGTAACGATCATATCATATAACTCCGTTTTTTTACATCTTTGACCTTACTGGCTGCGCCCCTGATGGCCCACACTTTCTGGCGATCTTATTTTATTCATTCTAAGCATAAAATGTGTACACACAAAAAAAATTAGCCTTGTAACTATGTTATATTTTCACTGATTTTTATATCTTGAACCATGGCCAACTCGACGGGCTGACATATGCCAGAAGTTTATTTTGTCGTTATTTAAGTTCGATAGAATTAGTCAACGCATAGAAAATGCTTGTAACGATGAGTTTCCGAAAAAGCCACGTAGCTCCCGCACCAATAGTCAAGTGTACTCGCAGCAATACTCTGTTTTAAAGGCCGCAGGTAAAAATTATGTTTCCGGTTAAGGTCATCAAAAACAGCCTTGTATAGGTACTTATGTGAATAATAATATGTAATAAAGCTTTTGGGCACGATCAAATTGCTCTCACAATGATATATTCTTGTTGATGCATACCAAATTATTGAGCAACATCAAAGAATACATTTATATTTTTAGTAACTAACCATGTTTAGATTAATACAAAGGGAATATTTAATTTAATACAATGACTACTAAAGTGGATTTAAGGGCCTTTTACATAATTGGGTAATTTTTTTCATCCGTACGTTTAGTAATGTATATTTATTAGGTTTACAAATGAATATTGAATATCCCAGTATATATTAATATTTCATAATTCTCTGATTTTACACATTATAGTTTTACAACGATTTGAAAAATCTGCAAAAGTATTTACACAAAATTTCCCTCTCTATTTGGAACTATTTAATTAGGCATTATTTTTATCAGTCAGTCATAAAAAATCTATCTGGTCTTGCAGATAGTTCTATCGTGACACTTTCAGAAGGAAGAAAATTATGACCACATTTTGTATATATTTTTTTAAAATTTGATGTTTTATGTACAATAATCAGATATAATTCTGTTTTAATGAAAACATACATCAATATAATACCCGTGGAGCAAATACAATTTTCATTGACAGTTATAGGCTTAGTAACACAATAAATCTCCCTATTAAGCAGGTGCTTATCTGTACACTCTCTAATACATTCAAAACTAGACCAACATTTAAATTTCTTCGAAATAAACTAAGAAAATTACTTACTAAAAAACTTTTTCAGTATAGATAAATTATGTACCTTAAATTCTGCTTAACTAATTAATTTTTGTTTTATATTTTAAACGCTAAAAGTGCACACATTTATATAAATGTTTATTATATTGTATGTTTTGCTGACTATTATTATGTTCAATATATTATACGGTCGTGATGTGCAGCTCATTCATCATTCTAAATATTAAAGTTGGTGGATAAATGACTCTTATTCTGAGTTTGGGTTGTGTCAACTAACGTAATTTACCTTTCGATTGGATGAAATACTGTAGAACCGTCAAACTCGATCAGAATTGTTAATTTTAGATAAATGTATCCAAGTTTCTAAATTAATATTCACAAGTTACCAATTATTCCTTGCAAACTATGTTCGACTTTATCAATAGATATTTCTTGATATTCTGGAAATTTTATCAGAAAAGTATTAAAACCGAAATAGTTTTTTCACCAAAACTCTTGATATTATATTTTCCAACCAACTAGGCGATATATGGGGATAATCATAAACTAAGCAAAAACTAAAAAAGTAAACAGAAAAATGTGTGTAACACTATCTCCCAATTGCAAAAAAATACTGTTAAATGGTCTCAAAAAAGTGACGCGAACAATGTGTGCAAATAAATAATATATGTTTGAAGTAATAATCTTAGATAGTTTCTGCATTAACATTTGAAATTTTTTTACAGTCTTAGATATTCCATACAGGGTGTAATTAGTTTCATGTCATTAAAAAAACTGGTAATCGGACAAACAAAAAACCTATATTATTTTCTTCTCCAGGGACACTTCGAAGAAAACTGTTCTGGGTCAAAAAAAATGTTAAGGTTGTTACGTTTTCGCTCCTCCCGATGTTGTTGGGTGGAGTGAACGCCTGTTTGGAGCCTTCAGGTTCCCTCGTTATCCCCGGGACAAGTCCCAAGAACGACGTGACAACCAGAAGAACCCCGGCTCTCGGCTAGCTACTTGTTTAGAGATAAGCGTGAGTTTTCTTACCTTTAGGTCGACCTTGTGGCTCTTATTTTATTTAGGGGAAGTACACTACACACTTTTTATTTGACACCTGTCACACAATTCGTGTCTGGTAAAAGGAGGGCATAAAAATGAATTTAATCTGGGGCGCCACCTTAATAGAGATTACTGACCCCCTTTTACCAGGACGAAAACTCCTACAGGTAAATTTAGAAAGGATAAACTTTTGATTAAGAAAAAAAATAAAGATTGGAAAAAAAATAGTTATGAGATAAAATTTATTATAAAAGTATTCAGGTCGATATTAAAATTTACGTGAGCAAATTACATAATCATAAATATAAAAAAAAAGAATAATAGCAATTTCAAATGTTCAGCAAGGTTACGATCAAAAATAGTTATAACTAATAAAATGTTCCAAATTTCAAAAAGAGATGAAATGATAATCTTAATTATATAGAAATGTACAGGAATAAAACAAGAACGAAATGTATGCTGATCAAGGACCTCATGGCCTGCATAAAAATATATGTAACACCAGGTGGATGTTAATAATTCACCAATAATATTTAACACTACACAAAACTCTCACCGTGTCCTAAGGTGTCTCGTTAGACCTGGTGGACCACGTCGTCGTCTCGATGCTTACAGCGTGAAGACGTTGGGAAGAAATTTCAACCTGTGATTGATTGTCGAAATAGTTCGGCTTAGTTGAGTAAATTTAATTTTACGAAAATGAATCTCTAGGAACTGAAGTTCAATTGGCTTCTTTATAAAAGGAAATGATTCCCTCCTGACACGTGCTCCGTGTGGAAGAATATACCAAATGAATCCAAGAATTTCTTTTTATTGAATCTTCACAATTTGATTGATAGAAAAACTAAATTCTCCTTATGGACTGAATTCCAAATAAATATTGTTTAATTTGTTGCGGCAAATTAAACCCTCCAGAAGTTTTTAATTTCATAAATTCTTCTGTTTAAACAAATGTAACTTCATCAAAAATTTGAGTACTAATTTTATTTTAGTACTTATTATATTTTACTAATTATTTTAATTTAGTAATTTTAATTAATAATTTTACTTAATAATTTTTCTTTACTAAATAATTTTTACTAAATAATTTTTACTTAATAATTTTTTTTACTTAAGCTGCCAGAACTATAACGCCATCATAGGAAAGAAGCAAACCAAAATTAGATTTTACAAATACTCACATGGTCAATTGAACAAAAAAATATATAACACAGAAGGTGCCTATATGTTATAAAAGAATAATAATAAAACTAATTTACCTCAAAATCTATTGATGCACTAGGTAATTGACGATACAACAGAATTAGACAAAGTCTTGGAGATATCGCAATTGAGTCGCACAACTTTCATTGACAGTTCAGAATAGTAAAATGAATACCAATTCAGTTTCAATTACAAGGAAAGCTAGTATGGTTTAAAAAAACAACAGTTCTGTCAAGCGCTTTACGCCATCTGGATTTTGGTAGTATTATTAATATTTAAAGTAATAGATTAGTAATGGAAACTAATGTACTGTTTGACCACGAGTAAATGTAGATCCATAAAGAAATCTATGGTAACCTTGTTTCTTAATTAGTACAATAAATATTTAAAAAGAGGGTGCTGTATTGTAGAAGTATTTAAGTATACAAAATGAGAAGTTTTTGTGATGTGTTTTACAATAGTACTTATTATTAAATGAACGGTAAAATTTTGTAACTTACTGAGTGATACTCAAAATATGGTCGGAAATAAAATAGGATTTTTGACTACGGCAAAAATTGTAACAGGTATGTTACAAGGTTAAGGACATTTAAGAACCACTGATTTTCTGGGTCAATGGACGTAAAGTTCTGAATCATCGAAGTTTCTTACTTTTAAAAAGTCATAAAAAAGTGTAAAGACTTGAGTACTCGCCGCGGCGCGGTCTCAAACAAAGAAGCACGGTACTCTGATGGGACCGCTTTGTACCGAACTTTTTATACCAATTATAAAATGTAAACAATTCGTTATCTCTTTCTGCAGAATGCAAGCACAGAATGGCCGCAGGAGTTTAAACAGAGAGTTTATTTACATGTATGTTTTTTAATTTGGAACAAAATTATTCAAGCTTTTATTGTTGTATATAATTTACAAAATTTAAATGTTGTTACATAAATAGGTGTTCTGTGTTAAAAGCTTTAAAAAATGAGCGGTTATTTCATGAAATTGGAAAACGAACGATTAGGCGTCCAAATTATGATACATGGGTACATTCTTTTAATAATCAAAATGACGGACATAATACGTATATCTCTTATGATTTTAGTGATTTTCTAGACTATTTGATTTCAAGTCTTCTATATTACTACTCAGGAGACATGTAATCGGCACATCTGTACCCCGACTAATTCAAATAGTAATTATGTAAACCCCTTGTAATATTCTAGTATAATACGATCTTGCATAGTTCTAGTATAATACGGTATTAAAATTAATATGTTCCTTCAGCTCTTCAATGAAATATTATCTTTTTTTTTAATGGCCTTCCTTATATTAACGTCCTGGCGGAGTTTATCCAGAACTATTCCACTACTTAATCAGAATACGCACACATAAACAACTACACAACAACCATTCCCTGCGACTAAACATAAATTTTAAATTTTTTAGGCAACTTATTGAGACTACAGTAAAAGTCACAGGGACGTTTTGCTGTGATTGGTCAATATATTCGTATCATTTGGCGGTCAATTCAAATTGAATACTCTAGTGTTCCTCAGCTGTTTATTGTTTACCTCGCCTAACTCCTTTTGTATTTTATGTCTTGAATGCTTATTTTAATTATAATAATTGCAGAAATGGTAATATTTTCGTCGCCCATGATTTATTAATAATAATAATAAGTTATTGCTCGCCAAAATAGAAATAATTAAATATGAACTATCAAAATAAATAATATATCAAAATAATACACATTCTGTCTCTCACTTTTTTTTGTGGCACTGTGGAACTAGTCCAATCAGCCAGAAACAAAAGATTGATGGTAAGACCAATACTTTAATACATATTTGGAATTGCTATTTAATTTGTATATGCTTACTAGGTCTATGAATATTATAGACCAGGGATTCCCAACAGGTGGTCCGCGGACCCCTAGGGGTCCGCGGACGATGTCTTGAGGGTCCGCGAAATGTCACTGAGATATTCAATTGTTTTGTATTTTACTTGATTTGCAGTGGTAGATTCTACATAATCTTCATTTTAAGAAGAATTTAAGCTTTTAAGGGGTCCTTGTCAGTATAGCGACCGATGAGGGGGTCCTTGAAAAAATCCTGTTATAGACCATATAAACACCAAAGGGATATAGTTAAATGGATTTCATCAAATGTGGAAAAATACATTTAAATTCATCCATGATGTTTGGGGTACTTGAGACAATTAAAGGAAAGTAGACAGGGACACACGTTTCTCGCCTAGGGGCCGATCAAGGCATTTTTAATATTCTTATACAAACAGGGTAAGGCCTCGGTAAAGAGGGAGAACGTCATGAGGTTAGACAATGGGACGTATGTATTACACAACCTAAAATATTTCTATATTTTTACTCCAGTTCTACTGAGAAAAGTAATTATATATTTCAATATTTCTACTTTGTTTAGACACAAAACATGAATTAAGTTGAATGGAGCCATGACTCCGCTTATGATTAAATTTGTATACAGGGTGTTGCATTCATTCATATACTTTTGGCAGTTAAACATTAAATAATCTAAGTTACCCTCGGTGTTACAATATTCACATAAACTTGATGGAATTAAATTGAGTCTGGCAAGGTGTGCTGGATAACATCCGTGTCCAAATTTTAATCTATTTATAAAACTTATGTACTTACGGGGAATATTAAGGTCGTCGTGCCAAAACTTTATCGGTATTTCCTGATGAATAAATGAATATCTTGTAGGAGATGTAAAGCAAAACTGTCGGTAGAGGTGCGCCCGTTTTTTTTCACACTTGTCTTCAAAACATTGAAGCAATCATTCAAACATATATCATCGGTTATGTCGGTTCCAAAGTAGATACTATTTTTTGCTAATGTGTCAACCAGTTCATTATATTGTAAACCGTTGTGACCTTTAGTCCATACAAACGTGATAAATCCACCATTTGCTTTCCATTTGGCCAACAGTAATTTAATGTTTGTAATAAATTGATCTAAAATAGTGCTTGGACTATAGCTACTTTTGATGACTGTTAGAACGGAGAGTGAGTCGGAGAGAATGACGAAAAACGGTATATTTTTAGACATAATAAATTTTATGCCCTGTAGTATAGCAAAGGCTTCTGAAGAAAAAATCGACATATCCGGAGGAAGTTTATACAAGGCTTGGGAATTTTCTTGTGGGCTGTAATACGCACATCCTATACCTAAATGAGACTTAGAAGCATTCGTGTATAGAGTAATCTGATAAGATATATTTTCTGAGGTTAGAGTGTGATTTTCACTTATAATATCCCTAGAGCTTAAATTATTTCCGGATATTTTTTCGAGGTCATGAATATTTTGAAAATTATCCCGAGCCGCAGGCGAGGGATAATTTTCTTAAAATATTCATGAACGAGGAAAAATTTCCGGATATTAATTTAAGTTCGTGGGATATTCGGTAAGAAAATTTCACACCATTATTTTATAAATATTATGCCATAATTGAACATTTTTATTACGAATGACAAACTTTCATTCATCATAGTGAGCCATGGAATAACAACGGGTGGTTAATAAAATACGAAATTTCTTAGTGAAATAACATACCATTCTCCAAGTTTAGTTACATGAACTTTTTATAAATAATTTAAAACATATTATATTTCCGTTTTTTATTAACTTTGATCTACTAAAATTGGTGGAACATCATTTATTTTTGATATTACTTAAATGGGAGCACAGGGAATATATTCATTATTGTCGTCGAGACAATAATTAACAACTTCTAGGCGGCCATGGAAGAATAAAAGGTAACAAGATAGTAATGGCTGCCGCACTTACAGACGTCAATTAGATTAATTTTTACATTCTTATCATAACAAAATTTGATTATCAGCCAAAAGAATAAAGTGCATGGGCATATAGCTCAAAAATGGCTCCAGGTTCTAAAACATATGGATTGTGTATTTTGTGCAAAAAATATTCAGACATTGAAAAATGTAATCGTCAGCTTACTTACTTGTCACAATTGGTCGAGGATATTTATTATGAAGAAATATTGGATGTAAAGCTATTCAGAAGAATCCAAAAATATCTACTAAAATCTTCAAGCAAATTTAATAGACTATCTAAATTAAAAGTAAATAAAATTGTGTCGAAATATTTCATATATTTTATTAAGCATAGACATTTACAAAGTTTAGTCTTCAGTCCTATTTATTCTCCATTAAGACGAGAATAATTCTTGCTAGACTTCCAAGTCCACTTAAATTTAGTTACTTACATTTGTTAATAAAAATTGTTAGTTTAACATATATTATTGTGATAAGTACCCACAAATTTATTTTTGTAAATAAAAAAATAAATATTAACATATTAATTTGTGTACTTATAATATCCTCGTGAATATCCTCCTTTGCGTCGCAAATAAATTTAATTCTAAAAGCACTTCAACTCCCGCATCTTTACTTTGACATTTTAAATGACAGAAAAATGTCCTCTTATTAATTTGACAGAATGTAAAAAATTTCCGGAAATTTTGTGGGTTGCCATGGTAACTTAACAAAAACAAGCCTCTGATTGATTAAAAAATTTGGTGTGAAATTTTCACTATAATTTGGAATTATAACCAAGTTAGTTAAGTACTCATGTTCAGGGCTAGGAGGATATGAGTTGGATAGGCGGTCAAATTATTTGCTAGTTTCACGGAAGGCGGAGCATAACGGAGGAGAACCTTTTTTTACCCAATATTTGTTGCACAGATCAAAATTACTTAACTTACTTATTTTTTCAACTAGTTTCGGATCTAATAGGTGGGATTTTGTGATAAACTTTTCTCATAAAAACTCTCGACGTGGTTGTAAAGGAGGTTCTAATGTTTCAACATGAAGGGGTTCAATAGCACCTAAGCAAATTCTTAGGCACTTATTTTGGACAGTATCTAAACGCTTTAGAAGTTGTTTACTAGCCGAACCAAGAAGGATATCACCATAATCCAAGATAGATCTAATATATGACTTATAGAATATGGGAGCGGATTCTTGATTCGCCCCCCACCACGTTTTACAGGTCATTCGAAGGAAATTAATACCCTTGTCACATTTATTGATAATACTTTCCACAAATGGTTTCTATGTCAATTTTTTGTCCAAGGTGATGCCCAAATATTTGACTTCATTTTTAATCACAAAATTAAATTTTCCACATTTAATAGTTTGGACATTGATGTTATGTTGAGAGAAAAAAGTCATATTGGATTTTAACTCAGAGATTTCTAGGCCATTTTTAAAGAACCAAAGTTCGTATCGTTTCACACTATTGTTTAATTTTAATGTGCAGCGATCCAATTTATTTGCATCGGCGTAGATCCAAAAATCGTCAGCATATTGGATAACATTAATTGATGTGTCTCTCACTTGAATAAGGTGTTTTCCTTGTTTTTCGTGGCAATAGGGACCAACCTGGGTTATCCGCAAGAAAGTTAAGTATTTGCAGTCTATAGGAATTGTAAAAATGTTTGTGGTCCTTGAAAAGTTATAATAGTGCATGGACATTTAAAAATCCATTATTTATTGTATACGTTAATAAAAATTTAACACGAAATTACATGACAGTGAAAATACTTCGCATAGCATGCACTGCTTTTTTTGTAGCGGCAGTTCAAGTGAATAATACAAACATATTTTTTATACACGAAACAAATAAGAACTATCTGAGTGACGAAGTATTTTTTTCTATTAATTGAAATTTTTAGATATCGTATAAAAGATTTAATTAACATCAGTACTTTTTTCATAAGATCAGTACTTTTTTTGTTTCGATACCAGTTCTTTAATTTTTGATCCACTGGTAACGCTGAAGAGTACACATCTCATATGATTTTGATGGTTCTTCTCTTGACTCCCTTGAATCCATTCTCTTCTTATTTAAATATAACTGTTTTAACAAAAAATTAATGAAATAGTGTCGCCCACTCCAATAATAACAGATCTCCGAGCACATCTCGTAAAAAAAAGATCACTTTGCACACAAACACTCCACGGAATGCAAAGACTGCAAAATATTAACGATATTCCATCACTAAATAGTTAAATATACAGAAAGTAAGTTATGATTTGCATAATAAATAAATAACATTTTTTAACAAACAGTAATCTATCAAGTTGTCAAAAGTCATACAAGACATTAACCAATTGCCATAGAACACCAAAGAGCCAATCACAGCAGACTGTGACTTTGACTGTAGTTTCTGACGTTGGGTATTATTCAAATTCAAAAATTCAAATTCAAATTCAAATTCAAATTCAAATTCAAATTCAAATTCAAATTCAAATTCAAATTCAAATTCAAATTCAAATTCAAATTCAAATTCAAATTCAAATTCAAATTCAAATTCAAATTCAAATTCAAATTCAAATTCAAATTCAAATTCAAATTCAAATTCAAATTCAAATTCAAATTCAAATTCAAATTCAAATTCAAATTCAAATTCAAATTCAAATTCAAATTCAAATTCAAATTCAAATTCAAATTCAAATTCAAATTCAAATTCAAATTCAAATTCAAATTCAAATTCAAATTCAAATTCAAATTCAAATTCAAATTCAAATTCAAATTCAAATTCAAATTCAAATTCAAATTCAAATTCAAATTCAAATTCAAATTCAAATTCAAATTCAAATTCAAATTCAAATTCAAATTCAAATTCAAATTCAAATTCAAATTCAAATTCAAATTCAAATTCAAATTCAAATTCAAATTCAAATTCAAATTCAAATTCAAATTCAAATTCAAATTCAAATTCAAATTCAAATTCAAATTCAAATTCAAATTCAAATTCAAATTCAAATTCAAATTCAAATTCTTTATTCAACTTTATAGCCATAACAATAATGGATTAGTTTTGTCAGTGAAAAGAGAAACAGGAGTGAACTATACAGACATTAGTATGGGTACATTATTTTGTCAAAATTAACACACAGTGAAAAAATGTATTTTTAGTTATTAAAAAAGTTTAAATAAATAAATAAATAAAATATAAAAGGATTAAAATTTTACAATAAAAAACCATTTACGTTAAATATAAAAGAACATTTACAATATGTGTAAAAAAGTTTGTAATTATGACGTACGTACATATAATATGTACATGTTCACGAATATTATGCATTTCTGAAATATTCCTCAAATTCTTTTAAATTATAAAAGCATTTTTCCAATAGTAATTTTTTTACTTGTTTTCTAAATATTGGCAATGATTTAATATTTTTTAATTCAGGAGATAGCATATTATAGTACGTGTAACCAGCAAAGTATGGAGATTTTTTGTAAAAGCTATGTTTAAATTTATCGATGTAGATATTATTTTTATTTCTAGTAGATTATGTATGGACATCTGCATGTTTTTTGTGGCAATCATTGTTTTGGTGAATGAATGTTACTAATTTTAATAAATAAATACATGTAAGAGTTAACAGTTTCTTTGTGATAAATGTATCCCTACAAGATTCAGTTTGTGTCAGACCAAAAATTAGACGTATTATTCTTTTTTGAATAATAAATACTCGTGAGTGCTCAGTTGCTTGCCCCCAGACTATTATGTTTTTTGACATCGCTGGATATACAGAGCCGTAGTAAAAATTGAGTAGTGAGTCTTCAGTTAGAGTATTTTTTAGAGTTTTTAGTGCGAAAAAGTGACTGTTTAATTTTGCACAGACGTGATCAATCTGCTCGTTCCAGTTTAGGGATCCATCTAAAAGAGTACCCAGGAATTTTGTTGAATTGTTTGATATTATTTGTTCAGTGGGACAGTTTAAATGTAAATTTAATGATTTTTTGATTAATTATTAGGTGGTTTGCGGTACACCAATCTACAAATTGTTGAGATACTGCATCGAGTTTGTTAATTATCTCTTGCCTTGTTCTTCCCGAGACTAAGACAGTAGTATCATCTGCATACATGAAAACTCTTCCTTCGTGTAGGTCCTAAAACACTACCTTGGGGGGTGCCAAGATCCACATCAAATTAGTCAGAAAAAGAATTCTCAATTTTCACTTCAAGCTGTCGTTGCGTTATATAAGATATAATCCATTCTTTTACATTTCCTCTTATTCCCATATTATCTATTTTTTCTGCTAGAAATGCTGAATTCAAGGTGTCGAAAGCTCGTGATAAGTCGAAAAAGACACCAACTACAGTCTCACCTTTATCTATACCACTTAATATATACTGAATTAATTCAGTGGTGGCAGTCTCCGTCGAGTGTCCACTTCTAAAACCATGCTGATAGTTTGTTATTATTTTGTGTTTACTTAGAAATTCAGTTAGGCGAGTATAGACTGCTTTCTCGATTATTTTTGAGAAAGGACTTAGTGTTACTATTGCTCTGTAATTTTCGATCGATTCTGGATCACCCTTTTTGAATATAGGGGTAGTTTTTGCTATTTTTAATTTGCTGGGAAATTTACCACTGGTGACCGAATTATTAACAATATTCATTAGGTGGATACTTAGTTCTTTATTACACTCTTTTATTAGTCGAATGGGTACTTCGTCGAGACCTACGGAGGGTTTATTTTTTAATTGTGCAATAAGTTTTTGGATGTCCTAAGTTTAAAAAACATTGTAAACTTATTTTTGTCTTGTAAGGTACAGTTTGTAATGTTTTGGGAAAATAGCATGTGTACTTGTTCTGCGACAGAGTTTGCAAAATGTTTGCCAAACTCATTTGCTATTTGTTTGTTATCACTCAGTGTGTTATTATTTATTTTTAGGTTAATTCGGGTAGTTTGAACTTTTTTTCGATTTAATTTTATGTTTACAAGTTCCCATAACTTTTTTGGGTTATTTTCGGCATTTTCTATTACTGAATTATAATAAAGTTTCTTTTCTGTTTCGATTTTTTTATTTAGTTGTCTTTTTAGGGCTTTATAGTTATTATGCACTGCATAATCAGTAGATAATTTTCTGTACCAGTTTAGTTCGCTTAGTTGGTTTGACTCGTACCTAAGTTCGTTGTTGAAAGTAAAATTATTGATATTCTTAGGATAAGTTTTTGAAGTTTTTAAGGGATGCGACACTTTAAAGCACCAGTCAAAATCCGTCCAGAATCGATCAAACATTACGTCGATATCAAGATTTTCTTCGATTTTTTGGTGAACAGATTCTTTATTAAATAATGTTTTAAATTCTGCGATGGTATGCTTGTTAACAATTCGCCGTTGCCGAATCTCTAAGTTTTCAGGTTCGGTTTTTTGTATTGGTATATTCCATTTAACCCTTTCGCATCGGGCGTTTTTTTAGGCGACTGGCCTCACAAACGGGGATTTTTTGCGTTCGCGCAATCGTGCGTCTCCCGTTTATTAGTTTCGCGCATTAATGCGGTTCCCGACTCCAAAGACACGCGCGCCTATATGCGCAAGTTGAAATAAACGAAGATATAAGATAAACGTTTTATTTAATAGGTATGCAAACATATAATATATAATTGTTAAAAGCATACAACGTTCTTACTTCTTTAATAATCTAAAAAAAAAGTTTTTTTTTTTTTTTTTTAATTATTATTATTGTTCGCGTGCATTTTTATTAGTATATACAAAATTTGTATACTGAAGAAATAATGCAAGTTGCATCAATATTCCAACACCACATATTCCCCATACCATAATAACATCCAAGCCTTTTTACATCTAAAAAAAATTTTTTCAAGCTCATCATCTGCTAAATATTTATTTTTCCTGTTCATTTTGTAAAAAATGCAATTTATTTTAAGAAAAATTTGTAGCTGTTTACACACAATAGACTGCCTGACACACTCAAGAATAAACTGCGAGTATACAACTGTTTTTCAGACCACAGCTTTTCTGCAACTAACAAGCTACAGCTTGAAGATGCTTTTAAGCGAATATCAGACCACAATCTTGCGCCTCCCGATTTTAAGTAGTATTCACGGCGTTCGAAAATATGCGTCTCCCGTACATATGTCAGTCAGAGATTTGCGCGTTTTTGCGGCTCCCGTCGTGAAAGGGTTAAGGACTTGAGCGAGGTGATCAGACACTCCCGGATTCAATATTTCAAGATTAGTATCGGATATATTACTAATTACATAGTCAATTGCAGTGGATGTTTGAGCCCCCATTTTGTTAGTGGCTATTCTAGTAGGTTGATTTACCAAAGAATAGAGCTGAAATGAGTTTATCACGTCTTGCAATTTTTTTTTTGTGATTTGTCGCGCTAAGATTATCGATGTTTAGATCACCACACGATATTATATATGAAAATTTTGTTGTGGCAAAGTTGAATATTTTTTCCAGAGTGAACAAAAATTCATCAAAATTACTGGGTATTGGAGGCCTGTATATTGAAATTATGCACACAGTGCTATTAAAGCTTATTGCTGAGCATTCAATGCATTGTTCTATTGAAGCAAGTGTTATAAATCTTACCTCTTTACAATGGTCTAAGTTGTCTTCTCTTACATATATTACCGAACCTCCATGTAAAGTATTTTTACGGCAAAAGTTGGAAATGCTTTTATAACCTTGTATATAGGCATTACCTAAACCAACATCAGCAGTAAACCAATGTTCTGTTAGACATAAAAAATTAGGTTTTACTTCCTCTGTTAGGATGTCTAGAAAGTTAATTTTATTTGAGAGGCACTGTACATTCAGATGCATTAAAATCCATTTGCTAGTGCTGTTGTTCTTTTCTGTAGTATTCGTTAGTCGTTGAGATTGGCTAGTGTCTCTTGCTGAAAATTTTCATTTGAGATCTTTTTTGGAAATTTAAATCTTCTTACAGCTGCTCCAGTTGGCCACAAGCTGGGATTATATACCTCTTTAACATGCTCTATTGGAAAGCTTACTTTATATGAGGTCGAAACTTCGGTTCGATTTAATTCTTCCCAAAGAAAGTTAATGCTTGGTGCAGTACGTTTCATGCTTAGCTGCAGTTCTTCTATGGTTGTGTCGGGGTGAATTCTAAAAACATGTAGATAACCTTTCTTTGGTACTGTTTTTAATGAGGTTGAGTTGTTATTATTACTTCCTATAATTGGCTTAAATCTACTCCCGGTGTTTATGTTTTTTTGGTGGGGATTCCGTCTAGTCGCATCAGACTTGGTGTACGTTTCTTTGTGGGGTATCGCTTGATTTTTTGTTTGCACGTTTTTTGTTGCTGATGCGTAAGTTTTTTGTACGACGTTACTGCTTATCTTTGTGGTATTTTTATTGTATTCACTACTACTCGTATTTGTAAGAATTTGCTGACCGCTTGTAGATGGCGTAGTTTGCGCAATTTGTTTAACATTTGCAGAATTGTTTATTTGTTTTAATAATGAAATTAAATCTTCTTGTTCTTGAGTTCTCTTCTCCAAATGATACGATAACTTTCTTAAGATTTCCATTTCATTGTTAATCGAGAGTAATTCGAGTTTAAGTTTAGCACAAGCGCCACTCTCACAAGAATCACTATTTATTAAAATTTCATGACTATCATGAAAAATGTCACTGTTTAGATTGTTCACTTGAAGTTTTGACACGTAGTTGGTTAATAGAACATTATTTACACCAGTTGGTAGTTTTTTTGTTATTATTTATCTTGGCCACGGACTCCGTGGTTGCAAGCCTAACCAATTTTACCAATTACCAATTAAATATATTTTATTTTATTTAACTACAATGCATGTCATTTTATATCGCATTTATCTCATTGTTTACAATATTGAAACGTTACGTGACAACGTACATGGAGAGACGCGCGATGTCACGCGACGGCCAGGTGTTAAGCTGGAAGGTTCCCAGACATGATCAACAATGAAACCAATCAAGTTTCTTTAAAAATCACTGGCGTTTTTGTATCATATTATGAGAAGATATTGGAAAAGAATGAGATTAATATTTGATTTGAATTATATTTATATACGATGTTTTAATATAGGGAAAATAAAATAAAAACCCTATTTAAAATAGTCAGTTATATAGAAACTGTTGTTGGACGATGTGCATAAACTTTATGGATGGGACGTTTTAGCTAGGGTATCAAAGGAGGTGAGGAGTTTTGGTTTTGTGTGATTGTGGAGATGTGGGTTTTAGGGAGGGAGGTAACGTCAGTTATTTCATGTTTATTTCAATCGTTCATGTAAGAGTTTGTGTACGTGCGGTGTGTTATCGTAGCGTCTTGTATACCTATGTAAAGTCTCGCGTTAAGTCGGAATTTGGAGGTTTGGAAATGAGGAATTTTTGGGAGGTTTCGTCGATGTACTGTAATCAGGCATCATTTTCCTCCCATAAGCCTATGCAAGTCTTCTATTGTGATGTACCTAGGAGAGTTTGTTAATAGGCGTAGCAGCTTATTTTGCGTGCACTGTGTGTCTGAGATCAGATTCCAAGCCACACAGGCATATGTTAATATTGGCCTGAAAATAAGCTTGTAACTAGGGGATAAAGTTGGCTTAGAGTTGCGTAGGCTTGAGAGTCTCGTGTCGAGTGTTAGTCCGAGGAGTTTGATAGATTTCTATTCAGAAATCACCACGTCATTCATTTTTAGTTTATTAAAAGTTTTTACATTTGTGAACTTTCTGTGGAACATGATTTCTGATTTAGAACAATTAATCTTTATCTTCTATTTTTGGTAATAAGTCGTCAGTTTGTCTATGTGGTATTTTATTTTCTGAGTTGCAGTCTGTCCATAAAAACTATGCGAGTATATATTGGTGTCGTCAGCGTAAAGGAGGAGGTTTGTGGTAGGATGAGTAGGGATATCGGAAATATATAAATTAAAAAGGAAGGGAGAGAGCATGGAGCCTTGAGGGACCCCCGCTGAAAGTCGAAGGGGATCGGATAGGGTATTGTTAATCCTTACCATTATTTGCCTATCCTAAAGGTAGTTCTTAATAAGGGCTACCAAATACTCGGGCAGCCCACAAACATACTGTAGCTTGTAGATTAGTCCGTTATGCCACACGGTATCGAAGGTGCGTTCAATGTCTAAGAGTAACATGACAGTGCACTGCTTCTTATTGTATGAGCCAATGACATCCTGCACCACTTTTGCTAGCTGTGACCTTCTCTAAGTCTAACACCGTAAGCATTGCACAACTGAGGCAGTTAATGTCAGACAATGTTTCCAAAAGATTGTAGTAAATATGTCTTTTTATATTTCCATGGCATATATGGCATCTAACAAGCTCCTATACATTTATTTTCAAGGTTTATTCAAAATGGGTTTGTAGCATTGCATTATAAATTTCTTCAGTAAAAAAATGTTAGCATTAAAAACTTTTTTTACGTTTGATATATCAATAAAATATGATTGATAATTAAATTTTGTATCAGTTTACAAGCTTGTGCGACATAATCATCATTCAGAGTTTCACTTCATCACACATAATAAATCAAATTGTTATTGATATGGGAATTTGTAGGTGCTATGTAGCTTGTAACATAAACTACTTCAAAGTACAACTACAAATAAACCCTATCACCAAATCAAAGGATAACAAGGTGCTTAGGTCTATCCCGATCCCGAACTTCAACACTATCATTTCTGTTTACATTTAATTTAGTTTTAAAGATTACTATAAGTATTTTATTTATAACTCTACCATTCTACAGGATACTTACACTATTGATAGTAGAAAAGTAGGGCTGATAGAGATTTATTCGGATTACAAAAGGATTCCGAAATTGCATGCTCATAGTCCTGCGGCGCACGACGGCGCCGCGAGTTTTGATATTTAAAATTTAAATAATATATAAACTAGTTACAATATAGCATGAACCATGGGCCGGATTAGCCAATAGACAAACTAGGCAATTGCCTAGGGGCCCCAACTCGCGCAGTTCAAAACTAGCTAGGGTAAATAAAATAATAAAATCCTAAAAAAGTATCGAAAAAGTATTTACTAACGTAATATTGTGTCAAACTCCTCTATACATTTCCTTAAATATATAAGGACTGAAAAAACCAGACTGCAACTAACAGCTATTTTCCGGACTATTGCCCCGCCAGGCGCTGGATTACAAATTACAAGCCTGACTGCGGTAAGTGCAATAATATTGACACAAAACGCTAAAAGCTTCGATTGCAACAAACACCAGCAGAAAGATTTATTCCTACTCAAGAAAGCTCTCGTACTAGCCACTCACTACACACAACTTGCAAATTGCAGTTTCGAGCTGTTGTCGCTCTTCATTGCAAAGTAGGTTCAGAATGGCTGTAACGAGACCCTTGATCACTCTTGGTACATGATGAGATTTATAAAACCACGACATGCAACAAAAATGGTAGGCTCTATCTAGCGGCCGATGTTCATTGCAATCGAAGAAGCAGTAGCTCTACATGGGCATAGTTAGTAGGTATGCTTTTACAGGGCAGAATATTTACTAACGTAATATTTTGTCAAACTCCTCTATACATTTCCTTAAATTTATAAGCAATAAAAAACCAAACTGCAACAGCTATTCTCCGAACTAATGCCCCGCTGACCGCTGGATTACAAATTACAAGCCTAGTTGCGTACAATAACTATGTATTGCCACAAAACACTAAAAGCTTCGATTTAACTAAATATATTATTTACTTTTACATTACATACAGGGTTGGACTTGACATATTTTAGGACGGAAAATATAAAAAAGTAATAAATTTGGTAATTTGAAGTAATAACTTCTAGATATCAGAAATGGACCGTTACAATATATTTGCATATACCTACAGATAAATAAAAACATACTTTGTTTTATTTCACTTTTTTATTTCTTATTATTTTTTTATCAGATTACAATCTGGAACTGACAATCTGGAACTGACAAGGTAAATTTGAAGACGAATATTGGGAAAAAAAGTTATCTACATAAATTTCGAAATTTAGTAGCTGACGCGAAGGTAATAATTGAAAGAGAAAAACTAATAGTGCTCTAGCCACTACTCACTAAAACTAGTATTTCTGGAAAAATATTACAGTTTTGGGATGAATAATGCCCACCAACTTTTTTCCAGATGTAAAAATATATAGGACTGAACTGAATAATTCCTAGTATGTTTTCATTTTAAATAAGTTAAATGTTTGCCATGTACATTAATTTTAAAATTTGTAGACAGACCGCGTCACTTCCACATCAAGTACTTCAAAAATTTAAAAGTGTATGAAAATTCAGTGATGTGAAAAATCGTAATGTATTATATGTTGTCGTGATATAATAAAAAAACAGCGTTTCACTGAGTAAAGAGGACATCACTGCATAAGCGGCTTGATAATAAAATACTCACTTATGGGAGGTGGTCATTTGGTCAAACGAGATGTAGTTAGTAGAGCGTTAAATCGACTTTTGAGATTTACTTTCGACTTCCCTGCCTGAAATACAATTTAAAAATAAAATTTGCTGCATGCCCACCTAACTGTGAATTTGAAACAAAACGGATTATTTTAATTAGATTTTATAAATCCTTGGTAGATGGTCAATTTATCTCAATTATAAATAATCAAGGCTGCAATCTGCCATGATTACAATATGATTCTTTATGACAGTGAGGTTCTGTAAAGAAACTACTAGAATAGTTTACTTTTATAGTGTCTTTAATAATAAAAATGTAACATTTTTTAATACAGGAAAAAAAAATTAAAATACACAGGGTCCGCCACTTTTAAGTCTCCAGTTTCGGCTCTTTCTTATTTTTTGAACAACGACAACGATGATCGGCACATAAAATTGGCGGTATCGTTAATATAGATGAACTCACCACCACTAGTCTGAAGGACATGGCTATAGTAGTTTCTGTAACAAGAGTGGATATGATATCTATATCGCAGGAAAAAGAATTCCTTTTGATTGATCACCAGTTTTGTTGATTCCGACCACTTGCTTTGTACATTTGCCCTTTTGGTAGTTTACAAAAAATTGTTCTACATCTAGTAGTCTAAGTAGAATATTTGTTTTGAATATCTCATAAAACATACCAGGAATTACAAACGAACAGTTCGTTTTTGTGTCCACTAAAAAATTAGTGTAAAGTGTAAGTAAGTGTAAGTAAAAACTTCCAATTCATTTCCTAAATCTCTAACATGGTTTATCTTCAATGTTTTTAATTCTTGGCGACGGCATCCGCCAGAAATTCCAAAAATTAACACCACCTACAATTTTAATAAAATTATTATACACAGACAAAATTTTACAGATATATGGCAAGAAAAGTAACTATGTGGGGGGTTTGAATCTATAACCTCTTGCGAAGCGTAAATTCAACCGCTTAGCTACTGCCGCCTTTGCAAAACGTTTTCACCTAAAGTATTAGGCACACGCTAAGTTTGTAAGTATATTAAAATTTGATTAAAACTATTTATTATTTACCTTTGCGAATAAATATTCTCGATTCGGAGCTTCGAGCAGATATTTTTAATTTGTTAAAATTGTTAAATTTTAGATTTTTTCGATTTGTAATCGGCCGATTGTAATTTCAGGAAAGAGCGCAGTTTAGGATAGTTAGAAATAGAGGGTTGATGGTTTAATTTCACATAATAAATTTTTCGTATAGGCAGTTAAAATATTTTCAGATATATTTTTTATTCAATTTACTAGTATCCAATTCATAAACTTTTTATACCAAAATTCATATTTACTTTTAGATTTTTGCGGTAATAATGGCTCGTAAGTTTTATTTGCAATTAGCCGAATATCTGGTGGAGTACCATTTATCGATTCTTCGAAATTACTCATTTTCAGTTAGTTTTTAGCTCAGTAACTACACAAATACACACTGACAGTAACTTTGGCAACTTACGCACTAACTTGAATTTTTTTAAACGAATAGTTGCCTATGTACTTAATACATGGTTGGATTCACATCCATCCTAGATTGTATATGAAATATATCCGTTCAGTTAACTGGAATTGCCTACTTATCCATTCTACAGACTGTACAAACAGCAAATTTACATAAGTCGCTCCATCTTCAACGTAGGATGGCTTATCTACTTTCAATGGGGTTCGGTTAAATTTATTTGAGACACTAAGGATCAGAGTCCTGTAATAGACGAGAGGAAGTTAAGTTAATACCTACTGTAGATTGGTTATTGCTCTTTCAAATCGGCCTTCTGACGAAGCACTTGTCTTTCCTCCAAACACAGCTTATCTAGTCACTTTTTAATTTTCTAATTACTATTATAGAATTCTGTCCATTAATTTTCGAGCTCAAATCGATGTTCTGAATAACAGAGTTGAGGATCTAACGAGAGGTTAAACTTAAAGTTACTCGTGTAATCAAGAAAAGGGAGTTTAATAATACCATTTATTGTAAATAAAGTTCAGAACATATACAAATAAACGTGGTAATAGCCTATCTAGTTAATGAAACTCATTTTATGATATCTGCCTACCAAACACCGCAAGGGCAGATGCCTCCCTTAAAGGGCGTTGTCTCAACCGACTGACACAAAGGATTCATAATTTGATCTGATTTAGGACTGACGGCAACTATGTGTTCACGTGCAATACCACTAGAGATTAAATTATTTCCGAAAATTTTTTCGAGGTCATGAATGTTTTGAATGTTATCCCAAGCCGCAGGCGATGAATAATTTTATTAAAATAGTATCTTTCTTTTTAAAGTAATACATAATATAATACATTTTGGTGCTACCTTAAGTTTACTAAATTTTCGAACACCTACACCAGGTTCTAGGCTCTTTATTCTTTCTGCCGACTTACAGAAATTCTTGCCATTTTACAACATGTGTGAGAACTTTAATAATTTTCAAGACCACGTACAGATCCACTGCAATGTAGCTTAAAATGTTTGCTTTTTTCTCATTTTTTGTCATTGTTTTTATATTGTGATGTGTTGCAACCCCTAGAATGTACTAGGCACAGAATTCAATAGTTCGATTGTCTGAATGTAGTAGATTTGCACCTACCAGAAAAAGAACCTACTAGAAGCTCTAGATTGATCTGGAGAATGGTGACGTCATCACAGAAACATCGAGATCTGTCATCTTTAGATATATAAAGCATGGAATAGAACCAGAGAGGAAGTTGAGTTCAGTTAGTACAGTTCTAATGGACAGTTGAATGAGTAGTTCAGACAGAACAATTTGAGTTAGTTGGTCAGAAAGTGAACAGATCAAAGAGATAAAAGTAGTGAAATAGTACACAGTGTAATACTAGTAAAGTACTTAATTAATTGTTGTATTTAGTAAGTTAATAAATTAGTGTTCAGCGTTATCCTGCTGTTATAATTTCCGAACCCACGATACAGGGTGTTTACAAAAAGGGTGTAAGCATGTCACAATATGTTTATTATACACTTTTATGTAACTAAAGGCAATGGCAGGTTAAGATAAGTGTCCGTGCCTTTGCATCTTTCTTGCGAGTGGTTCCTTCCAGTGATGTATCTTTGCGTAAGATACTACCACAAAAAGTTTTGACCTCAAAAACTTCATAAATCTAGGACAAATTTATTTTTCGAAAATCTGAGAATATTTTTTTCCTTGTTTGTATTTCACATATATTGTAAATCTACTCAAGACAATTTATTAATGATATTTTCAGGAAATCGTTTCATGAAGGAAACAAATTTTGATGCTTTTGAATTTTTCGAAAAATTTAAATAAGTATTTACACGTTAGAGACCACCACCATTTTTTACTAATTATACACCATACAATAAGCTATAACATATATTTTTCACAAAACTCTATCGGGTACTCTACGGGTACCTTTTATACTTTCAATTTCATGGATCAGAAATTACTAAAAGATTTTTATTTCTAAAGGGTTAGATATTTCTTTTCATATTTCTAATTCCATTCTCCTTGATGTATTTCAAAAAGATTTCTTAAAAACCAAGGAACAAGTATGTTTAAAATATAATTCGGTTCGGTCTGAAATTTAGTAGGGATAAACAAGTCTTGGAAAACAGATCTAAAAAATACGTACATTAACAAACATTGTGTAGACCTGTTTTATTTTTACAACGAGATTTTAATAATACGTTTTAATTATTTTGTCATTTTCATGGAATTTAAATTGCGTTTAAACCATTTTAATTTATGTTTGTAAATTAATTAATGCACGTTTTTATTCCCAGCAAATTTGTTTTCCCACATAACAAATTGCTTACTTTATACTTTTTTTCCGGGAACATTCTGAATTATAATAATTTGATTTAAAAACTATTATGTTTATTTTATTGTCTGTAGTAATGTTATAAATGCATAAAAAAATTTCGATAATTCAAATATTTGTTGACTCAGTATATTTTCATGGTTGAATGGAAAAGAAAATTCATACAATTAAATCTACAATTACAATAATTGACGACATGTCTGTCAGGCGAAGCGGATTTTTCTGATGCCTCTTTATAGGATAGAAGGTGAATCACCCTTCGACTCACGAATTGAGAAACTCATATTGGATCCTCAAGGACTTTTTTAATCACTTGCAGCAAACCCGTTAGCCTCCATGGAATAAAAATACTTACATATTATTTCTTTATTTCTTGGATCAGCATTCATTGGTTTGCTTCACCACTTCTCTTACTCAAGCAGTGGTTGGTTCCTCATGTCAACAAAAACCAACCCCTTTTATAACCCATATCGCCAATTCTTCCTCAAAAATACATAACATATCTAAATTAAAACATGATGTACTACACACTCATTCGAAATAAGGAAACAGAGCTGAGAATTACTTCAGCCAAAAGTTCTGGATGTTGTCTGACTCAGTTTTTCATCTTGAAGTTCTTTATTATGCTCTATTCGATATTCGAATGAGTAAGAATGGTGTCCAGAACCGCAGGAAGACCATTTACGCTGTGCTCCGTTGTTTGGAGTCATTTTTGTGTTAAATCTTACAGGATTTGCTTTGACAGAATTCACTGAAGCGCTCCTGATCAACTTCCTCAGCATTGGTGTTGTTTTTGTTTATGGTTTCTATAGTGCAGTAAAAGATCTCGTGACCACTAGAGAATAAGTGATTTGTAGCATTATTTTATTGTCACAATCGCCTACCCTTACCTTTATTTTCTGCCTGACGTAGTAGTTTGTAAGGTTTTTCTTCGGCAGCGGGCCAGTTACGTCGGTACACTTTCCTCGACACATTTACTGATCTTATTTTTGACTTATTTCTACTATTTCCTGATAAGTACTCTCTAGTGATTTAGGTCTTAGTTCTAAATGGCTCTATTTCGAGACGCATCTTCTAAGCCAGCTTACTTGGCTTCTGAGTTTTCCTGGTTTTTCTCTCGACTTGCAGTTTTTCCGTTGAGCTCTATTACAATTGCAGCTTCTGCATAAAGACCTGGATGTACATCACTTAAATCGGGGTATCATTGTTCTTTCATCAACATTATATTATTATCATAATCATGATAATCATCATTGTTATTGTAACAATCATGAGTATCATTATTATTTCTAACATTATCGATATGGGAAGTTTTCAATCTGTAAAGATTTTTTCTTCTTCTTGCCTAATTCTTAACCTAATATACCATTTGTGCGAATTTCTGCAAAGTTCGTAATTTTGATCACATTTAGCTTTCCCGTAAAACTCTTGTGTTTATAGCGTCTGGTGAAGCCAGAAGCTTCACCTCTTAAATAAGCCCAGTAAAAATAGGCCCAAAAAATGCCATGAATACGGAAAAAACTTACGCCACTGTAAAACTTGACATGAGAGCTCATTATCCATCAAAAGTACATACAAAAGTCTACCCGGAGAGAGGGCTAATGAACAATCTGCCAAATTTTAAAATGTGGAAATTTGTTTCATAATTAAAAAGCTATTTTGACTGTACTACTAAAGTTTAAGTGTAAATGAATACGTTACAATTACAACACGTGTTAACTAATTTCTAAAAGGAAATGTTAAACAAGATTGAGTTTCCAACTCATTGCATCTTGGAATGTATAATGGGGATAAGCGCTTATATGTGTACAACTCTAAGGACCTAGTTCTGTTACAACATTAAGACAAACAAATGCTTGTGTAATGCCGCAATGTGAAGCATTCTTAGATTTCATATAATCTCATTTTCAGACTATCAGATTTCATATTACCGCAGTACGTTTCAGTAACCACCCAGTATAAAATCATTACTAATGGGTTGGTATTAAATATTAATAATATAATCAATACATTGATTCAATCAGTCAAATTAAGTGGACACATATTCTGAAAATAGTTAATTATTCTAGCTTTAAAATAGAAACGGAAAAGTGGTCTTCCATTGACGTTATAAATTAATAAATTAATTGCAGCCACTAATTGAAATTTGTCCTCCGTGAAATATCGATATCATGATTTATACGCAAGTAATGACCTATAATTAATTCTAAATGCATGAACTTTTTTTGGAGGCATATAGGTCTAAGAAAACAAAGAAAACAATTGTTGAATTAAATGCTGATGGTTTATTTTCTATTTTCCGAGCTTACTGTTAATTTACAAAGTAGCAATTATTTTTTATACATGGTGTTTCGTGAATAACTGTTATAGCTTAACGGAAGACATCGACCTGATTCAAAAATACCCCAATACATCTCCAAACCTTTTGTTACTGATATATAGGGTATGTTAGAATTCTTGGCAAATTTACCGCCACATTTCTTAACCATTTTATCCTATTAATTAAAATTGGATACATTCTGGTCAATCAATCCTTGGTTTTAGAAGAGGTTGTTCTACTGAAACTGCTATAATAGCATTTTTGAACAAATTATACGATCATCTGGATAATAATGACAAATGTGTCGGTATATTTATTGATTTAAGCAGGCGCACAGCCAGGGGGGCAGAGGGTCCCCCAAGCCGTCTTCCATGAACAAAAAAAATAAAGAAACATAATCTCTATCAGTACAAAGCAATATCCAAATTATCCCTTGAAATAAATATTTTGTAATTAATGCCAATGTTATCTAGTAGAGGAATCTATACGCATCTATTTAATAGATAATTCACTATTCTACAGCCTACATGTATTGGAAGTAAAAATAGCAAATTTTTAATAACTTCGTCATGGTAAATAACAATATAAAAAGCAAAAGTTCAAGTTGGCTCTGGTTTTCCCAATACAGGTAATAAAGTGTAACGCCGGTATAGGGGTCTACAGACGATCCAGCTGCTGGGACCCGACATTGTCAGTACGCTTTGAAGATAATTGGAATTCCAGCGGACCAGTTCACTTTTACGAATGAGTTCAAAGCATGCCGACAAGACTGGCTCCCTGCAGCTGGATCGTGTGTAGACCTCTTATAAACCTTAGTTTATGGGCGGTCCTATCACAAATTACAGGTAAAATTAGAATACTACGAAAAATAGACATACTAACTACCTACCTCTTTATTTGTCACTAAAATTAATATTCATTCTTAGGTAGTCGTATTTGTACCTTGTGCATGATAAGCGTTCATTTTCGAAAGTAAATAGTGCTATTTTGAAAATATGCCACGAGATTGTGTAAATACACCTAACAACTTTTGTTATATTTGTGGTGAAGTGAATTTTGCGCATCAAAAACGTAATTTTACTCCCAAAATTAAGAAGGTGTATCAATTGTATTTTGGTTGTACAATTGGAAATGAAGACCAAAAAATGGGCACCTCATATATGTTGCAGCAATTGTGCGAACAATTGCAGTTGGCTAAGTGGAAGAGGACGTTCAATGGTTTTTGCTGTGCCCATGATCTGGCGAGAACCTACAGATCATGTTACCGATTGTTATTTTTGCGTGATACTTCCTATTAAACAGGGCATTAACAAGAAAAAAAGGATGATAATACAATACTCCAATTTACCATCTACCATTCGCCCAGTTCTTCATAGTGATGTACTATCTATTCCTAATCCACCTCAAAAATACAGCGTTGATTCTGATGAAGAATCGGATGATAATGTAGATGATGACTTAGTCCAGCCATCAACATCACAAGATCCCGATTTCTCTGCCGAAGTGTCCGGTGGTGAACCACACAAAATTAATCAACGCAAATTAAGTGATCTTATAAGAGACCATGATCTGTCCAAGGCAAAAGCGGAGCTTTTGACATCTCGATTACAACAATGGAATTTACTACAAGGAAATGTTAAAGTTTCCATGTATCGAAGTCGTCAAAAAGATCTTATATCTTTTTTCGAAATGGAAAATGATTTGGTTGCCTGCAAGGACATTGACGGTTTAATGAGTGCTTTACACATTCCCCATGATCCTATTGACTGGAGACTTTTTATTGACGCTTCGAAACTTAGTCTAAAAGCTGTGTTACTCCACAATGGAAATAAATTGCCATCAATTCCAATCGCCCATGCTGTCCACATGAAGGAAAATTACAGTAAAATGAATGTATTGCTACAAACT
This sequence comes from Rutpela maculata, assembly GCA_936432065.2. NCBI lineage: Eukaryota > Metazoa > Arthropoda > Insecta > Coleoptera > Cerambycidae > Rutpela > Rutpela maculata. The sequence continues at coordinate 33,643,525 of OW386285.2, read as the reverse complement.
ATAGAATATAACAAGTATAAGTGGCAGATTTGTGCAGATTTAAAAGTGATAGCTACCTTACTTGGTATGCAGCAAGGGTATACCAAATATTGCTGTTTTCTTTGTGAGTGGGACAGTCGAGCGCGATTAGAACATTACAAAAGAAAAATTTGGCCGCCAAGCCTGGGTTTTGAACCAGGAGAAAAAAATGTTGCTAACATTCCATTAATTGATTCACAAAAGGTAATACTGCCACCACTCCACATAAAACTGGGGCTTATGAAAAACTTGGTAAAAGCTATGGACAAAGAAGGACGTGCTTTCAGTTATTTAAAACAAAAATTTACCAGACTTAGTAATGCGAAAATTAAACAGGGAATTTTTGTGGGTCCTCCTCGTCAAGAACCTTTTTAAAGATGCTGAATTTGACAACATTCTAGAAGGTAATGAAAAAGCTGCTTGGAATTCCTTTAAAATGGTAGCAACACACTTTCTTGGTAAGAAAAGAGAAGAAAACTATAGAGACCTTGTTGGGAATCTTCTTTCTTGCTACCAGAAATTAGGATGCAATATGTCATTAAAAGTCCACTTTCTACATTCACACCTAGATTACTTCCCAGAAAACTGTGGTGCAGTAAGTGATGAGCATAGAGAGAGATTCCACCAGGATATTCAAAATATGGAAAAAAGATATCAGCGCAAATGGACTTCTGCGATATTGGCAGACTCCTGTTGGACGTTATAAGAGATTCTCCAGAAGTAACTTATAAGAGACGGGCCAAGAAGTGCAAGAAGAATAATTAATTTTCTGATTAAAAGGCTTATATTCTAATTAAATATGTAGTACATATCATGTATTTGAAATATATATCAAAATGGCAAATATTTTTTCGCATGATGTAATTAATTGCCTTTTTTAAAATTATACCATAATATGTGAGTTAGGTCAGTTATTACAATTTTTAGAGTCAACAATTTTTTTTTATGACTATGTTAGACGTAGCTGGGACCAAAACAATGAAAATAAGTGGTTTTGGTTAACGATACAAAATAAAAGTTAAAATTTGTAGGTGTGTGAATTAATAATTTTAATAATTAAGTGAATTCGCGAAATTGGTATTTATTTATTTGCCCCCCCTCAGATGAATTTTTTGGCTGCTCCACCGGATTTACGTAAAGCCTTTGGTTCAATAAATTACGCATTACTTATTGAAAAGCTTGCAAAATATGGATTAAGAGGCAAAGTGAATAACTGGTTAGTGTCTTACCTAGGATGCAAGTAGTTGAGTTAAATAAGGTCAAATCAGAGAAATTAAAATTAGATTTTGGAGTTCCACAAGGATCAGTCCTTGGACCATTGCTGTTCCTGTTTTATGTGAATGATTTGCCTAATTTCTTTGAGGATTTTATAATTATGTTCGCAGTGCGCATAAACAATTATTTCCACATACAAATTTTTTCCGTTTTGAGAGATTTGGGTAGCAAATCTGGATGTGGAAGTAGAGATTCCTTGGGCAGCGGGTTTCTTAATAAATACCGAAATAAAAGAATAAATTTATGTTTTTAATTCTAGGGCATATATAACCACCAATAACAGATGAGAATTTAAATAAATAAATTCGAAAGAATTAGACATAATTACGTAATTTTTTTAGAATGCGGGCATGCACTCTCAGTAATACATATTTTATTTCCACATCCAGTGGAAGTCTAGTAACGACAAAAACATTTTTGAAAACTTTTATTATTCAAATAGGCTTAGAATGTCATGAAACGTCGAGATTCTAAATTTGAGAGAAAAAAAATTCTGTCTGTTTGTCAGTCTGTCGGTCTGTAACTTTTTTTGTGCTCATGTTTATTCTGGAACCGTTTAAGATATTGACTTGAAATTTGGTACACATATGTACTTTAACGGGATCTGGGACTAGATTATATTTTCATCTCATTCCGTCGAAGGGTTGGTGGGTAAAATGGGGTAAATGGGAGGTCAATAGGTAAATCAAGCAGGTAAGAGTCCATAAAATTGGTATTTAGTGTATACAAGGGAAGCTAAGGTTTCAAAAAATTTTTTGGTGTTATCCAACCCCAGTACCACCCCTACCCCAATATTAAAGGAGATGAAAAAAAAATGTGCTTTAATGTGTGTACAAGAACCAAAAGCCTCAGAATCTTTTTTTACTTCATCCACCCTTCCTATCACCACCCCCACCCCACTACCGAGTGGGATATCGTTTTATGGGGTAGACGATTTCAAATATTATATTATTAAAGTCCTATAAATGATTACTTCCACATAAAAAGTTTTTTTCGTTATGAGAGACTTGGATAGAAAATCTGGATATGGAAGTGGTGATTCCTTGGTCAGCGGTTTTTAGATATGTGTTAAAGGAGATTCACTCACCTTGCAGGATTCATTTTAAATATTTTCGAAACAGTACAGCTTAACTATTTATTAAATAAAATATAAAGATGATCTGAAATTCACACCAGAGTTCTGGAATATGTTGAAAATAAAATGTATATTCCATCTAAAAAAAAAACAGGAGGTCTTTTGAATGTTCTGATCTGAAATTTGCAGATAATACCACCTTGATTACAGCTAATATAGAAACGTTTCTTTCATGCATTTACTATTACTTTATTTTAAAAATAACGAAATACAATCCAGATGGCAACGTCTCTAAATTAAAATCTCCAGTTATTGCACTAATAATTAAAATTGTTTATTTTAATTATTAATAAAATGTTAATATTTACAGTTTGTTACGCCTGCGTGGCCGTTCTGCTAATTTTTAACTACGTTATGTTTACATTTATTTGTACAATCATATTTTTAATTATTTATAAATATGTAAATAAACATTATTTTTTATATTTAAGCTGCTTACCCTTGTAAGCAAATATTTTCGTACCGAATGAGAAAAAAAAGATTTATTTAGGGAAAAAATAACAGATATTTACTTCAACCAATCTGAATTGATTTTGGCCATTCTGCGTTCGAAATGTACTCAGTGTAGTCCCAGTGTAAATTTGCTAGACTAATATATAGTAAGAGAGTAAATAAATGTTGTTTATTCCTGGAATTTTCGAGGGAATCTCTCTTTCCCTGTCAGTGGCTGCCTGAAACCTTTGTGCATTGTTGTGTACTCAAGTATGCTAATCTCCGTTCCTTGGTTTCAGTGGCAACTCTTGGAGAAGCTGAGGCGACAATGACTTGTGTCTTTGAGCAACAAGATTGTTCGAGAGAATATAAACCTACGTAATGGGAGTTCGAGTTTTTCTTTGTTCCAATAAAGGTGGGAAAATGTATTCATTAAATAATAATTAACCTCCAAACTTTGTGTACTCTCACTGCTTTGTTTGCTGTAAAGTTGTAGAAATTGATCGCAGAATTATCGCATGCTATAAGTCAAAACTAATAATATAAATGATAAGATGAGATAAAATAAGATAATATTTACAGTAGAAGCACATCGGTATTTTCGCAAAAAATAAATAATTAAAGCTGTAATGCTATTTTTTATGTTTACTTATACAATTAATTATTTTTTTATTTATTTTCTTTCATTATGATTAGAGAATCTTCTTTAAATATTAAGCAAATCACAACTTACACACTTTTTTATATATATTATGAAATTAGCTACTTTATATATATTGTTGCCCTAATCTGGGCACGCTAATACAGTTAGGTAAATACTTTTACACACTCATTGGAGAACTAATCATTACAACTACTCTTGTAATATTGTCGAAGTATTGAATTACATGATAAGATTCCTAGCATATTAATACAAAAAAAAAATTTGAAGACACTTTAATCCTTTATTTAAATTCAGCCATTCACCCCTTTCATTTAATATGAAATTATCTTCTTTCTGTATATTGGTACCTTAGTCTAGTCACGCTAAAATACTACTTAAAAAATTATTTTAAAACACTCATAATTGGAGAACCAATCAAAACAAGTATTATTCTAATACAATAAATGATTTAAGTATTTTCAATATATTTTTTTGCCTTAAAACGCTACGAATACTATCATGCAATTCAATACTTCGTCAGTGTTAGCTAGAAAATGACGTGAAAAAATGGTCAGGAGTGACGAGAAATGACGAGTTAGATGACGTAAATGAAACGTGAAAATGACTTCCTAATGTCTCAGACGAATGACGTCTTATGCCAGACGTTAATTTGACGTCTTTTTCAGGTTATATTTGGTAATCCCCCCACAGGTTTTTAGTAATAGAAACATATAAAACTACATACTAGTTAGTAGTCTACTTGATAAAAATAAAGTAATTAATGCATAAACAAGTTGTCCTATGAATTTGTTTGTTAGCCATCCGTATATTTTATTTACATTATTAACATATCTAATATTGTTTACCATCACTACAATTTTTTCTCACAAGGGTTGCCTGCAAATTATAATGTTTATTAAGTTATTAAATTCATTTTTACTTACCTTTGCCAATTACGGTGGGTAGGGGTCGAACCTACATGTCTTCATTGCCGTATTACAGTACTGACGCTTCTACCAACTGAGCTATCTTAGTGACCGTTATTTCGGATGATAAAAGCAGTATTTACGGTGATGTGTATGAAGCCTTTATTATGTGAAATTGAATTTCTAGCCTTATTTAAAATATATGAAAATCTTTCAGGTTCTCTTTTTTTTTCTATTTTTTACGTGTTCCCAAACCTGAATTTTTCGAGTTACTAGTATTTTTATTTATTTATAATTATTAAGAAGAACTTATTTAATTTAATTAAACTGTCACCAGTGTCACCTGAGAAGTACGAGTGGTTGTTGAACAACGTAATTATTACATTAATTCAGTGGCGGTTCGTTAAAAAAAATGTTTTCCCCAGATCTCGAAATTGAAGAGCAGAGAGGGAGAAATCCGAAAAAAAATTTCCCTTATCTCAAATTTGATGAGCGGTGGGGGGGAAGTCAGGAGTCAACTATTTTAAGAATTCGAGTTTTAGGTTGAAGTACTTATACAAACCTGGGAAAAGTGTTGGAGAAAAAACGGTAAAGGTATAATATCATCTACAACATAAATAGAATATTTAATGGTCTAAAACAGACCCAAAATTGAAAAGAAGTATATTCGTACATCGGTTTTATAAGCAACTATTACCTTAAAAAAACAACTAAAATTTTTTTCGCAATTATTTTAACAAAAAAAAGGCGGAATGAGCAGGGGTCGAACCGCGGACCTCTTGACTCGCCGCTTAATTTTTTTCAATTCAAAACAATTTTATTTAACATTACGGGTACAAGAATGCGCCTAGACCGAGCCCCGATTCAGAGCCGACCACACCACCACGCAACGCCGTGGTAGATGAGTGGTCGGGTGGAAAGGGGTCGGCTTTCGGCTTGAACAACAGATCAAGTGATGGGGGGTTAGGCCTCCTATTTAACAGTGAAAAACTTAAGCCTGACAATTGCAGATAACTAAGAACTAAAAACTAAGTTTAAAAACACTTAAAGCTAGATTTAAAAACTTTGATTAAAGGGCGCGCGCACAACACACGCGCACTAGTTTTAAAGCTTTGGCTGATAATACGGGAAAAACTCAATGAAAAAACCCGTTTGAGCAAGTCACAATCTTCATCCGGTGGTCTGCCTGCCTCCGGAAAGGTAGGGTGAAGGGGAGAGTGTGATTTTAAAAGTTGGGATTTGCTAGAGGTTATTGGTCAAAAGGGGATTTGGAAGGACAAAAAGGGACAAAAAGAACAAAAATTTAACAAAAACAACAAAATGGATAAAGAGAGGTTTGAGATAAAAGGTGGTTAAATTAAAGGGCGGTGAAAGGGAAGTTGTGGTATAGGAAAGGTTTGGCTAGGGAAGTTGCCGAAAGGCCGATAGGCAACGCCTGGTATGGTAATGGGTGTTTTAGGTCGAAAAGTATGGCATTATGCTGTCTGATTCGTGTAATGTCTCGGGTTAACTGACTGCCGCTCAATTTGAATTGATAGAATTTTTGGGAGGTTTCGCGGACGAAGTCCGCTAGTGGGGTATGTCGTGGCAACGTGCATAGAGATCTCTGAGGGAGGTGTACCTATCTGAGTCTGAAATGAGGCGCATAAATTTGTGTTCTGGCACTTTAAATTTATTCATTGTCGTGGCCGGGATGCTGCACCACACCGGCGCCGTGTATGTGATGGCCGACCTAATCACCATCGTATATAACAATTTTTTATTCGTCCTGTTTAGTCCGCTACCCCGCGCCAGGAGCGGATACAGACTCCTGGACATGGAGTAGACCTTGCGTACAGTCTCGTTCACGTGCGTATTGAAGGTTAGTCTCTTGTCCAAGTTGACCCCCAAATACTTCACGCACCGCTTTATTGGAATTTGGCGGCCTCCGATCGAAAGTGGTGTAAGAATGTGACTCGCCGCTTAATGCTTAACTCACTCAACCACTGACTTCTGTTTGAATACTTGCTTAAAGACTTTATAGTAGAACATGCAACGGCTAGATTTTGCTTAATGCATTTTAATCTAATTTTATTATTAAAAGAACTCGATATCTTTAAAACTGCCGAATCTTTGGAAACTCTTTCGAATATAAATTATTTTGGATATTGTTAAAAAACATTATCCTCGAATAAAACCGCCAATACTTTATCCCTCACGACACGGTTTATTTTTTTTAAACTTTATACACTCTGCTAACGTAACAAAATGCCAAAATGCCATCAGCGAGTTTTAAAGTTTGTAATCCGATAAAATATAAATAAATTTAACACCGAAAAAAGACGACAATATGACGTGATGTGTAGCACGTCATTTTAATGTCATTTATAACACGTCATTATGTCGTCGATTTTTAGTGCACTGACGTCTTTTTGACCAGAATCACCAGATTTTGACGTCATTATAACGTACCCTTGCTACCTGGGCAGATTAGGGCAACAATATACAGAAAGTAGGTAATTTCGTAATAAATATAAAAAAAGTGTGTAAGTTGTGATTTGCTTAATACCTAACGTATATTCTCTAATGTTTACTTATGTCACATTAAATAATATGTGTTTCTTATCACCTTGATATATGTGTTATTAACCACCATTCCCTTAAGAGTGGCTTAATTCGGAAATAAATAGATATAAAAAAATATTTTTTTGCTCAATAATGTTTGTCTTCTAGCGTAAAACAGAATAGTTTATGAGTTTCTCGAAATTTAAAACATTTCTATATAGTGCGGCAGCAAGTGTAATCCCGTGTGCTACTTAGTGTTACAACAACAATAGTCAATTTTGTTTTATTTTCTGATCCCCCTGGAGCTTGAAACAAGTTGATGGACATCTGTAAATCGTATCTGATTAGTGAAATGCCCCACCATCATAATCACTCTAGTAAGGAAGGTTATCTTAGAACCGTAATCCATAAAATGGGTATAGAAGGTCCCAAAATTATATAAATTGCATTACAAGCAGTATAAAACATAAAATGATCGTCACAAGGAATGCCGAAGGGAGGGGGGGTTGAACCTCGCAAAAATTGGCGTTTCTATACAAATACAACACCAAATTGGCACAGTACCACAGAAAGATTCATTTACTCAATTAATCCCCTCCCTCTCCTTCTGGGAACACTAACACAACCTGAAGTACAATAAACTAGCTGATACTTAATATCCAAAAAATATAAGGAAATTCAAAGTGTGGCTGAAAGTCTTAACACAAAGAATGCGAATATATTGATTAAACAGCTTTATGGAATATATCACTCATTCAACAAGTTCATCAGTTCTAGAAAGGCTAGCTGGAGCACAAAGTAACGACCATATACTTGACGAATGACAGCCATTTTTGTTTATTTTCCAACCGTAATTGGTTGGCTCTGGAAGCATAAAGTGAGGCTATTTGTCTCTATGCTATTCCATGGCTTAATAATGTGTCAAGAAAAATTACAGTAGATTTTTTCCTGCAACCTGTTTCTTTTCAAACAAGGTTCAACATCACCTATATTATCAAGCTTAATCTGTGGTTCATATAAACAGTTTCAACTCCAAAATATGTCCCCAAACTTTTTAAGTGCTAACAGTACGCCATCCTGAAGCTGAGAAAATATCTTCTAACAAGACACTTCTTTCTTTGAAAAACTGATTGTTACAGCATGAAATCTAAGAGCAGAGGTTCTCTGTTTTGCTACTTTATTGATGAGATAGTTGACAATATGCTTTGAATCTGTTGTTGTGGTATACAAGGGAGCGACAAGCTGATCTACTTACCAAGAAAGCATTAAATATACATATACTCAGAGGATTGAAGAAATTATTTTATGAATACTTGCTAGCTGTGTCAAAAACAGGGATGTTTGAAAAATGGAAAACTCACTGTCATCTTTACAAAATGCACATTGCCTACTCTTCCTTATGCTCATGTGACAGCAAACTCATATTTTAATTCAATCACATATTCTACGAATGTGGAAACCAATAATACTCCCAACGAACTTATCAAACATGATAGCTCTAATTAATGAAAACTCGCCATTGTGTAATATTGTTCTAGACTTCCTATATTTAATAGGATTGTAGTTTTAAATTGGCGTAGAATTAGAATCGTTTTACTCTCTGTTTTAAACACCTACCAACAGTGGTCTGCAATTGTGTAATTCATAAATTTTTCCTCATAATTCCTCTCGGATATTTATGGTATGCTTGTATACTAAATATTTACAGAAGCTTTAAAAGCGTTAAAAATAAAAATCCAAAGAATTGAAGTCCGGACTACGAGGTGGCCAAAGAAATTCACTTCCTCAACCGATCCATTGATGCGGATAATGCGTATCTAAATGATTACGTACTTCTACCGAATAATGAGTTGATACAAAGTCGTCTTGAAAGATCCCTGGACGTGAAAAGTGTGTTCTTGTTTGTTTCTCATGGTTTTCTGTATTTGTCGTTTTCATTTCTTTTTTTCACAATTAAATTAAAATATGCAATCTTAGAAAAAATGCACACAATTTAAATTCTATTTTCGACGTTTTAGAAAATGTTAACAAAACTAAAGGAATTCAACGTACAACAGAAGGAACGTAATGGTAACCACGTGACAACCGCAATATTTTCCTCACTTTATGCGACATATTTGAAATTTACAGGTGTCTTATGTTAAGCGGGATTCCCCCGAATAGCTTCTCGACACGTCGCATCACGTGTTCACTACAGTTGTTAAACGTAACAGAACACAGCCCTGTTCGAAGAAAAATAACATTCGGTAGGTAGTTGATGTTCCTAATGAGAAGATATGATACACATTTAATGAAAATACAAAATAATTATTGAAAAAACATGTAATGGAAGACAATAATGTTTGGCACGTATTTAACTGAATTGCAAAGGAAGAAATCTGTTATACTATTACTGGTAGTTCACCCAAAAAAGCAGATAATTAAGAAATATTTAATATACAGCGTTTTCATATCTCAGTTATTAGTAATCCCATTTTAACTAGATTTGGACCGGTATCGATGACCTTTCAACATGTCCTTTTTGAATAAAATAAAGCTTATTTTAGTCGTTGCGTTAACTTTTATTAAGGAGGAAAGTGTCGATTTTTCGAGATCAACATGCTCTAGAACACCCAAGCTCAAAATATAATGTAATATGTTGCACCCCTTAAAATTTAAGGTTATGTTACTAAAAAGTAGGCAGACTTCAACAGATCGAATGTCTGAATGAATGTAGTGTATTTGCACCTACTCGAGAAACCTACCAGAAGTTAGTTCTGGTGACATCTGAAATTATCTAGAGAATGGTGGCGTCATCACAGAAAAATCGAGATCTGTCATTTTTGGGTATAAAAGACCGACCGCATTCTCGGCGAGTAGTTCAGAAAGTTCAGAAAGTATAGAAAGTGAGGTTAAGACTTCAAAGATAAACAAAGTGAAAACATTGTGATTTTAGTCAGTAAAGTGTATTTAAATTAATAATAGTATTGTGAAGTATCCAGTAAATATTTAATAAAGTGTTTTAGTGGACACCTCTTGTTATAATTTTTGGAACCCACGGATTTTGCGAGGGTGGTTTCCTAAGGGTGGAAACACGTTACAAATTGGTGTCAGAAAGCGGAATTTTATGACAAGAGGAGCACTGAAGTTGTGCAGGAGTGTTCGAGAAGTATTCTCGAGGTTTAGTGCTAACACAGTGGACTAATTTACTGGACATTGTTCGAGGGTTATTTTCGGACAGAAAAATAGTGTTAAGTGCATTGTTGAGACATTGTAGAACATTTTATTAGGACATTAGTGTGATAAACTGAGAAGTGATAGAGACACTGAAAAAGACTCATTTAATGCGTGAAAATTTCTAGAACTTTTCTATTTGGACATTAGTGGAGATTATTAAATTCTCTGAACTGGATAGTGACAAAAGACTCTGGATAAGACTTTTTCGTGCTATTTCGAGATTTGTCTGAAAAGTTCCATTACCGATATTGACGTGACAGTTAAATTTATTTTATTTTAATTTCATCGTATGCCCGTAACAAGAAGTATGGCATCCGATAAACAAATACAGGACTTATTCGAACAATTCCAAAAAATGATGGCACAGCAGCGCCAGGAGGAGGAAAAACGGCGTCAGGAAGACAAAGAAGAACAGGAGAGAAAACGTCAAGAAGAGCGAGATGAATTAAAGAAAATTATGGAAGACCAGGAAATAAGACGTCAAGAAGAAAAGAAAGAGCGAGAAAAACGACGTCAGGATGAAGAAAGAAGACGCCAAGAAGAAAAGGGAGAGCAAGAAAGACAACGTCAAGAGGAAAAAGACGAACTCAGAAAAATAATGGAAGACTTGGAAGAAAGACGCCAGGAGGAATTAAGGAAAATCCTGAGCGATCAAATAAAAATACAACAGGACGCAATCATTTCTGTCAAGGAAGAAGTTAAAAAAGAGATAAACAAGGTCGAAGAAAAAGTAGATAAGGTTGAAGGAAAAGTAGATAAGGTAGAAGAAAAAGTAACTGAGTTTGAAGTAGAAATAGAGCGCCTTAAACGTCAGTTGAGAGAAAAAGGAGGCCAGTTAGTAACTTCATCGGGTCCTCGGTTAAAACCTCCCTCCTTTGACGGCCAAAGCTCATGGACGACGTACAAAAGACAATTTGAGGCAGCAGCATCGGCAAATAACTGGGATAACGAGGAAAAGGCTATGGCATTAGTTCTGGCGTTAAGGGGCCAGGCCTCAGAATTACTTCAGACTATCCCGGTGGAGAAGCAAAGGGACTTTAAAGTCTTGGAGGCTGCATTAGACTTGAGGTATGGCGATCAACACCTTGCCCAATTATACCAGACTCAGCTGAATTCCCGGATGCAAAAAGCTGGGGAAAGTTTACAAGAATTTGAAGCTGCGATAGAGAGACTGGCACACCTGGCGTATCCGAGTGCACCTAAAGAATTCCAGGAACAATTAGCCGTGGGGGCCTTTTTAGATGGTATAAGGGACGAAGAGGTCAGGCGAGTTCTGAGGCTGATGAGACACCAAAGTAGTAGCGAAGCTTTGGTGCATGCACTGGAAGTAGAAGCCGCATATAGGGATACTCCAAGGTCGAGAGTGCGAACTGTGACTCTCGAAGAATCGCAACCAGAAATGAATCAGAACCCTATGTTGACTGAGATGCAGAAAATGTTTACCAAATTATTCAACAAAGTGGATGATCTCAGGGAGCAGAGAAAACAACAAAATAAAGGAAAGCCCAGCGGAGGTATTAAATGTTACAACTGCGGCAAGGTAGGACACATGAAGCGAGACTGTCGACAGCAGAATTCGGAGAGTCGAGTAAATGCTGTGAATGTTGAAGAGAAGCAGGAAAACAGTACCAGGGGGGTTGTTCTGGCTAGAGAATGCAGTGCCCCCAGAGAAATTAAGATTTCCCAGCTTCGAAGAATCGCAAGCAGTCTGTTGTTGCATGGATATGTGAACGGAAGAAAATGTTTGTTTACCATCGACACAGGTACTACGTCATCAATAGTACGGCCAGGATTTATATCGGGCATAAAGATTACCAAGAGGCAAAATGAGGTGATCGTCCGGACAGCTACGGGGGACAGGGCTACGGTTCATGGAGAAGTAGACCTGGGTTTGCAGATTGGACAGTTAAGGTTCGACCACAGGGTCATCGTGGCTGACATCACGGATGACTTCATTTTGGGACTGGACATTATGGAACAGTATGGATTTATTGTTGACGTAGGAAAGCGAGTCTTAAGGATTGGGAACGAACAATTTATTTTGTCAAAAGTGAACGACCAATGCGAGAAAACCAGACTGTTGACAACGCAGGCAGTCAAGACTCCTGCATTATCCAGAAAACCAGATAAAGAAGATTGCAAGCGCTACCCTCAGGTGGAAAGATTGTCGAACATGGTTGAAGTCAACACTGTCAAGGTCGATCTTCCAGAGAGTTGGTCAAAGAAAACTCTGAGGCAAGAGCAATTGCGCGATGTAGAAATCGGACCCATGTTGAGAGCAAAAGAAGAGGGAACGCGTCCAGCATGGATGGATGTTTCCAACAAAGAAGTGGGGCTGAAGGCTTTATGGTCACAATGGGATTCACTTACGGTCGTAGATGGGCTTTTGAGGAGAGCATGGGAAAGCCCAGATGGGAAGCAGGTTGCCATGCGTCTAGTGATTCCCAAGTGTCGTGTACCAGACAGACACTTCGGCATAAACAAGACATTGAGTAGAGCACGGGAACAGTTCTATTGGGTTAATAGTCGCCAGGGTGTGGAGGCCTGGTGTCACAAGTGTAAAAATTGTGCTGCCCGTGGAGAACCATTTTCGATGAGCAACTACAGGAATGGAAGTCGAGAACAGCCAAAGAATGATCGAGAGCAGATGAACAGAACTAGTAACCGCTTGAAGGCTCGTTATGATCAGAATGCCAGTACAGGGGGATTCAAGGTGGGGGATCTGGTTTGGCTGTACAACCCACAGCGGAAGGAATGGAGATCCCCGAAATTTCAACCTCCTTGGGATGGACCGTACACTGTTATTACCCGAATTAATGATGTCGTCTATCGTATTCAACGAAACAAAAAGTCCAAGATGAAGATCGTACACTTGGATAGACTGGCGAAGTATGTGAAAGAGGCTGAATTGCCTGACCGGGACGTTCAGGCTTAAGGAGGGGGCAGTGTAATATGTTGCACCCCTTAAATTTTAAGGTTATATTACTAAAAAGTAGGCAGACTTCAACAGATCGAATGTCTGAATGAATGTAGTGTATTTGCACCTACTCGAGAAACCTACCAGAAGTTAGTTCTGGTGACATCTGGAATTATCTAGAGAATGGTGGCGTCATCACAGAAAAATCGAGATCTGTCATTTTTGGGTATAAAAGACCGACCGCATTCTCGGCGAGTAGTTCAGAAAGTTCAGAAAGTATAGAAAGTGAGGTTAAGACTTCAAAGATAAACAAAGTGATAAACATTGTGATTTTAGTCAGTAAAGTGTATTTAAATTAATAATAGTATTGTGAAGTATCCAGTAAATATTTAATAAAGTGTGTTAGTGGACATCTCTTGTTATAATTTTTGGAACCCACGGATTTTGCGAGGGTGGTTTCCTAAGGGTGGAAACACGTTACAATAACATCTTGGTATTCGAATTACGATGCAGTTAAAACTACATTTTTAAACATTCAATAATCAATAACTGGAAAACGAATGGTTTTTCGAAAAAAGTCGTTCTTCATTTTCGCCTTAAATTCATTTCATTGATATTTTCAAATTTCATGGGCCAAGAATTTTTATTGATAAATTACCAAAAATGTTGAAGCAGCCTTGTGAATTATTCGGCATTAAAAAAAATGAAGTTAAAAAAAATGATGAAAGGCTTTTTTTCGAAAAACAATTCGTTTCCAAGTTATTGATTACACAGGCCCCGCCCCCCAAAAAAAGTTCTGATCACTGAACGCTCCCATAATATTCCCATATATTTTTCGACGACAAATCAGAATAAGATAATAAAAAAAGCCGTACACCCTCAAACGTTTACTCTACAGTCAAAAAGTACTCTCAAAATGGGGTAAAACCACTATATACATCGGGATAGAGTGAATTAATACAAATGCATTGTGGAGAATGTGAATAACATATAATTTCTGTATTCAGCGGCCGACTTCCCAAATACTAACGAAAACCATCCCCATCCCATAATGGGGTAGAAACTACTCCTATATGAAAATAAAGTACAATAAATAAATCGTGGGGAATGTTGAAGTTCATTGTGTAGAGTATGGTACATGAATCTGGAGTAACTTCAAGCGTCACTATCAGTCATGAGCTGAAATCACCCGACATAATGGGGTGGGAACTACCCTATATTAAAATAAAGTCCACAAATGCCCATAAATCCTTGAAAAGTTTTTATAGTTTGGAGTAAAGTGTATGAATCCGGAATGATTCCTACCTGTTCGTACCACTCGCTGCCCACAAATACCTTAGGATGGAGTGGAAAACACCAATACGTACATAGATGCACAGCACAGAGTACATAGACCGACCACTAATTGCGTTTCATAAGTTTACGCCCAAAATGTGTGAATTGTTGTTAATTTGGGGTAGTAGAGCACATCCATTTTTTTGGTACAGGGGCGTAGAGCAGGCCCCCAAATGTGTAAGAAATATGACTTGTAAAAGTAAAAAAGAAACAGTCACAAAGAAGTCGTAGGTTTAGGCAGGGGGGTTGGAGAGATTTCTTAATTTTCCCCCAAAAATCATGAATTCGCACTCCCATTCATTTCATGGTACAAGGAGGCACTACGTTTGACCAATTTTGAAAAAAGTACAGTAAAAAAAGTGATAAGTTTATGAATGGTAATCAGGAATTTGGTAAGTATAAACCTACTGAGTTATTGTAATCCTTTCCGTGGTCTGAGTCCCAGTCGAAATGTATGTACACGTGAAAACCATGCTGTTGACGGACCCCTCGGCAATCCTTATCCTTAATTCCAGTGTTGGGTTCTCGTGTTTCTGATACAAAACAAACGAACAAAAAGGGTACATATTAAAAAAGGACGAAGTTAAAAGTTATGTCAGGAGGAACAAGATTCGAGACCCTTAGTCTGGCTGATGAGACCTCTCGAGTTTCTGGATGCTATTAAAATAATAATAAAAAAAAACCTACTGAGTGAAAATGTATTCGCCTTCGCCTTCTCTGAAAAGTGGTACGACAGCCTTGTCATTCACGATAATTGATGGCGTACCAGAATTCGCTACCGCATATACTGTGTAATTCGATGAACATCATAAATTTACGACTGGCAATCAGAAACTTGGTAAATATGAACCTCCTGAGTGAGAAACTACATTCGCCATCTTTAAAAAGTGGTGCGAAGGACTTGCCTTTCACGATAAATGATGGCGTATCGGAGCTTGCCACCGATTTTGGGGGGTAAACTAGGAATCCCTCCAACCCCCATGCGTAAACCTATGACTTATTTGTGGTAGTTTTTTTTACGTCTACAAGTCATATTTCTTACACATTTGGGGGCCTACCCTGCTGGCATGAACATTTCTGTACTCTGCTACCCCATATTAACAACAAATCACACATTTAAGGCGTAAACTTATGACACACAATTAGTGGTCGGCGGGCTCCTGGCCTAACCGAAGTGGCAGCAAATTGAAAAATATTGTTTTTTTTTGTATTTTTAGGCAAAAAATATATTTCACAATCTCTTTTCTTGAAATACCTGTTTGTCTTGTCTTCAAATGATCTTCCCATTGGCTTTCGGTGGTGTTCTTAGGTTGTGTCCCTTTTTATGGACTAACAGTAGTCTGCATGATATGTGCATCAACCGTAAACGTAAAATTGTAGAGAAAAGAAGTAACAGTAACAAACAACAGGTCAACGTAATTTTAAAACCAAGGGTAAAAGTACCTAGATTTAACAGTGACAAATAGTAAATAAAAAAAACAACAAATCAAGATGGAAGAGCATCTATCAATATAAAGGGTCAAATGCAAAAGTGGAAATGTGAAATTCGGGAAAATAAAAAACAACGTGCAACATCAAAATCATGTATGATAGTGTCTTTTATAACTGTAGAAGGAATGAAATTTAGATGACTCGGGATGGGCTACGAGAAACTGCCATGGGAATGTATACAGAGAAGACGCGGAAAAAGCAGAATCGCTTGCAAGTCACCTCCAAACTACAAACACAACACCACCTAACGAAACAGACGAACAAGAAAATATTACGAGACTTGCTAGACAAATCCCATCCCACTATCCCATCTCACCCCGAAAATTGTCCAAGATACAAACCAATCCGAAAGAGCTAACACAAATATTATCTACATTACCAAATCTAAAGGCCCCTGGGCCGGATAATATACCAAATATACTTCTTAAAAATTTACCCAAAAAAGCCTTGGTACAATTTTCATACATCCTTAATTCGGTGCTAAAGCTGCAATATATTCCTGCGCAATGGAAACTGGGGATAGTGATCCCCATCCTGAAGCCAAATAAGCCTCCGCAAGATCCTGGCAGCTACCGACCTATTTGTTTACTAAACACTATGGGAAAGGTGGCTGAGAGGGTCATACTGCGGCTCCTACGCAAAAAAATAGCGAAACACCGCCTAATACCGGTGGAACAGTTTGGCTTCAGGGAGCGGCATAGTACCACACTGTCCTTGGTTAAAGTGGTGCAGGATATCATTGGCTCATACGATAAGAAGCAGTGCATTGTTATGTTACTATTAGATATTGAACGTGCCTTCGATACTGTGTGGCATAACGGGCTAGTTCACAAACTACAGTATGTTTGTGGACTGCCCGGGTATTTGGTTGCCCTCCTCAAAAATTGCCTTTGGGACCGGAGAATAATGGTCAAGGTAAACAACACCTGTCATATAGATTTTCAGCGGGGGTACCTCAAGGGTCCGTCCTCTCACCCATCCTCGTTAACTTATATATCTCCGATATCCCTACACATCCCTCCATAAATCTCCTATTATACGCAGACGATACGACCATATACACCAACAGTTTTCACGCACAGACTGCGACACAAAAAATACGATACCATACACTACAACTACTGAAATACTACAAACTGTGGAAGGTTGCGATCAATCACACTAAATCGGAGATCGTAACCTTCCACAGAAAATTTACAAACATTAGGACTATAACAAAACTAAAGCTCGACGAAAACGAAATAACTGAACGAAAGACCGTAAAACTACTTGGACTAACACTAGACACAAGACTGTCATTTGCCTCCCATATTACCAGAGTCATAAACAGGACGTATGGAGCTCTGAGTAAGTTATATCCACTCGTCAACAGGCGTAGTAAATTGACAATAGACAATAAATTATGTTTGTATAAAGTAATATTCCGCCCCATACTAACATATGCCTGTGCGACCTGGAATTTTATCTCGGACGCACAGTGCCTCACAATCCAGCGGACGCAAAATAAGGTGCTGCGCCTGTTGACCAACTCTCCGCGATATATAACAATCGCGGAGTTGCACCGGATCACGGGGGTGCAAATGATACGCGATTACATAGACGAGACTGCACAAAAATTTTTAACACAAAAAATAACAAACTCACCACTGACAAGAGACCTAACGAATATAAGAAGACACGGCAACGTCAGACATACGCATAAATATCTACATGAACGACTTCCAATCTACGATGAACCTCGATTTGAGTGGCCACATTAATTCCCGTAAAAAACACAGCCCCATAAAAAACACAGCCCCATAAAAAACACCTCCCCTCCAAACCACCTTTCTTACCCCCCCTTTCTTCCCCCTTGATCTCTCTCTAAACCTCTATACACCTGTAAATTTGCTCATGCAAATCCGTTTTTAAATGCTGACACTTAGAGTAGGGTTTTTTACAGAACTTTTCCCTACATAACACTGATATAAAACATAACACAACATACCAACTAAAGCGACTTCATATGGAACTTAAGTCTATGATGACAAACAAAAATCAAACACGATTGAACTAAGTAAGAAGATCGTCAAATAAATACAAGACATGATCTGAAAGTCTCTTGCCAGCAACATCTGGCAGTTGTGTCACTTCAACGTGCTTAGACGCAACGTTTTATAGAAAAAATTATTATCACAAAATAAAATAAATGAGATAACTAAATGACATGTATGCATAGTAATAGAATAAAAGTACATTAATTTGGCTAATTTGGCCATGGGAAGGAATCCCGGAGGTACACCTGTAAAGAGGCCGCCCAATACTGTACGAGAGACCGGTAGAATTCCAGACTATAAAAAATACGTCAAATACATCTGCTACAGGTGCCCTTAAATGTAGGGTACGGGCAAACCCGTGACACTGCAGGTTTACATTCCGAACTTCAACATACTAAAAATGTACTTCTTCCACAATGAATTGGCACCTATTTTCAACATTTTCCACGATTTATTGGCATTTATGTACTTTATTTTTTATATATGAGTAGTTTCTACCTCATTATGGGGGTGGTTTTCAGTTACTATTTGGAAAGTTGACCACTGAATACAGGAATTCCGTCCGTTATTTACGTTTTCCACAATATATCTGTATCCATTCACTGTATCCTGATGTATATGGTGGTTTTACCCCATTTTGGGGTTATTTTGGAGGTGTACGGCTTTTTTTTATTGTCAGATTCGGATTCAACGTCGTGAAATACATGGGAATATTATGGGCGCGTTCATTTTTTTTTGTGGAGCTGGATTATTTAATGTTTAAAAAATACAATTTTAAAGAGTCTTAATTCGAAAACCATAAAACAAAATATTGTCACATTTCAAATGTAGGGGTTACAAAGCATGCTGATTGCATTCGTATTTCTATAAAAAATTACCTAATATGACTTGTAGAGAAATCGAAGTCTTTTTTCTTAATAAAAATGCACGCCAATGACTGAAATAAGTTTTGGTTTACTCAAAAAAATCATAATAAAAGTCTTTTATATTAATCCAAATTTGGTTGAAATCTAATTACTAATAACTGAGATATGGAAGGGGGGGGGGGGTATTAAAAGCGGGACATGCATAGCACTATAGTTGCTATATTAATAAAGATAAACTTTTTAAAGAAATATTTGTATTCAAATTTGAAAATATAAATTTTTGTAATAAATTGTTTTGTTATTATATATTATCCATGGTGATGGTATCAGTATGTAGGCTAGTACCCTACATATACTCCCCTCCTACAACAAATAAACCAACTTACCAAGGTATCAATATTTAAGTTGACATTTTATAAAAGAAAAGTCAGTTTTGATTGATAGATGACAAAATAACGTAAAACAAGGACATTTATTTTTGAAATAACATTATCCTTAATGTATGTTATATGTTATTGATAAATTGAAATAAAATAGCAAGCTTGTGCTAAGTGAATGAAAGTTTGCAATCATATTTGGATTGAGCGTCTTTCAAAGATGCCGCACCAGCTATAGCAGCTTTGGCTAAAGAAAAGCTGGCGGAACAATTAAAATTAGTGAATGAGTTTGCAATCATAATTGGATTGAGCTTTTCTTAAAGATGTCGCACCAGCTATAGCAGCTTTGGCTAAAGAAAAGCTGGCGAGACAATTAAAATAGGGAATGATTAATAAATTGATACACTTGATAAGCTGGTTTTACATTGCAGGGAGTCATATAGCAGAGTACTTACCTATACATGTACATAATTGAGTAAGTAATAACAAGTCTTCTGAAAATCTAGTATGATTCGTATCTCGGTACTATCTTCATGGAGAGACTGAGGAATCCGTGTCTAGCGAAGATATCTATGGAACGGTCGATCTTTAGCTGGCTGTCTTCGTTATGGACGTCGTCCGTCATCAGCAGTTAGCAGCACGAGCAGTTTGGTTCGGCCCCATATTCTTGTCGCGACTGGAAAAGCTGTCTAGAATGTCCATGGGAGATTACTTTCGGCATAACTATTTAACAACACTGTCAAAAGTTATTAAACTTCAGTCTTCATAATTAATTTTCGACAACTGTCTTTAACTCTCCGGAGGTATACAATGCGTGAAGACGTTCGGGGTCACCAATATATAGCACTATAGTTGCTATATTAATAAAGATAAATTTTTTAAAGAAATATTTGTATTCAAATTTGACAATATAAATTTTTGTAATAAATTGTTTTGTTATTATATATTATCCATGGTGATGGTATCAGTATGTAGGCTAGTACCCTACAACATGCTATATGATATTTGGAATGTAGTTGACACTATTGTCAACGAAGCAAACCTAATGTGCTTTTAGTGAAAAAAATATATGCAGCATGGTCACTCAAAAGAAAAGAATAATTAATAAATAAAAGGCGCCAAAGTGAGAGTGGTTTTGTAAAATTACCCCAATCAGTAGTTCTTTTAACTTAAAAGCTCCACCTCTCCTAAATTATAATGCATTTAAACTAATATATAATGTCCGGGCTATAATCAACAAAAACTGTGTTCGTTGCAAAGTTTGTTCTAGTTCCATTCTCTTAACGAGTTGATCTGTATCAGAATAGCAAAAGCGCAAATGACAAATCAACGTAATAACAAACAAGCTGGCCTGAAGATAATTAAACGTCGAATGCCATAAAGGCAATTTATGCTAATGCCTGCCCCATCATTTATACGTTGAGCAGCGACATAAAGAGCCCACCTCGAACTTAGCGGGTACATTCAATCTATCAGGCAAGTTATAATGAGTCTGGCTGGACCAAGAGCAACTAAGGGACAATCGACTATCTGTAATCTCCTTTGTAATATACCATATCTCACAGTAAGAGCATGACATGTCATAGAATAACGGTCGACGGCAGATGCGGTAGACAACATCCGCTCAATGATTTATGAACCATCGCACCGAAAAACTCCAATTAAATCAGTTTAATTACTCTTACATTGATTTAATGGGAGACAAATTAATTGCTAGCTCTCAGTCCGTCCTTTTGATCTAATCCAGCGATGCTTAAATTGACGATCGTTTACTTTTCCCCTATAATATTCATATTATACTCCCACCAAAACTTAATCGAATTCAGAATGATCCTAAAATTTGCTTTAATTTGATTCTAGACTAGAATGGGTGAATTCTAATTAACCATTCAACTTATAGTCCAGGAGATATGGTGTTGTATCGTATCTAACTAACATTAAGCTACAATCTTGTGAGAGTGTTAATTTGACCATGTCTGCCAAGCTTATGAGAATGGGAGAGTTCATTTGCGGACCATGGCTTATTCAAGATTTATGAAACCGGAAGTGTTTCCTTCTTTCTTTCCTAACAAGCATTACATTTTTCTTACCTAACAACATAATCATAATAATAATAATAATAATCATAGTCTATTGGCCAAAATTACATACACATAAGTACATATGGCAAGTCAAAATACAAATTCAATAAAAATAAATAAGCAAAAGATACAATACTGTCAGCATTATACATACATATAAGAATACAAAAAAAAAATAATGATGAAATATATTATATAGACAATATAAAAAAAATATTATACAGGGTGCATCACGGTTAGTGGCTTATTAAACGTTTCAGAAAAACTACAAATAATTTAAAACTCCTATAACCAATTTTTCTCCCATATGTCCATGAGAGATGGAGCTAATGTGGGCTCAAGCTACAAATGCCCCCAAAATATACAGGGTGCCCAGAAAATGAGGTCCAACTTCGACCTTTATTAAATCGCTTATTTCAAATGGAATGTACTGTATTTTATAATCTTATTCGCTTCCCTTTTTTATTACTTTTCAACCTATATTTGCATTCCCATAGGTAAAGTCTAAGGATATTGGATAAAGTTATTTAGAAAAATAGTACTAATCATTTTGTAAGAGAATCACAGTGGATTCATTAAAGTTGGAAATTAGGGTAAGAAGGGCGTTTGAAGGACTAGTCGAAAACGAAGCTCGGTCGCAACCGAAGCGGTGTATAACTTGAATATTAAACTGTATACACGTTAATGGACAGCATATCGAGCAGTTACTAGTTTAGCGGATGTATTGTTAGTTTTTATTGTTATTTTAAATATTTAAAAAATGTTAAAGGAACCGTCGCTGGTAAAGTACCTGTGCCTGGCTCATTTTCCCTAGCCGCACCATAACAAAGAGCAATGTTTGTAAAGTCTCTATTAAAAACGTAAAATACAATTATTCGTTACTACTACGTGCGCGTAATAGAGGATTGTGTGAGTCCGACGAAAATCCGACTATTGTTTGATTCAACCAGATTAGTTCTCCCTCCCGTTTTCGAGGATGCTGAACACCGTCGTGGTGGCAGAATTTCTCGTTAGGGTGACCCACTCCCGCAAACGCGTTTGACCCCAAATGGGGTCAAACGCGTGTTATAATTGTTTGAGGGACTCTTACTTGGTAATCCCCCGTTTTTGAGGATTCTGAACACGGTGGCAGAATTTCTCGTTGGGGTGACCCACCCCCGTAAACGGCCAACAACCACCTCCAAACGGGGTCAACCGCGTATTATAATAATTGTTTGGTGATCCCCCGTTTTCGAGGATGCTGAACACCGTGGTGATGGTGGAATTCCTCCCCAGGGTGACCCACCCGTAAATGGCCAATAACAACCCTCCAAAGGGATGAAAGTGCGTTCTCAGCATACCCCCGGGTAATGTTATTCAGGAAAAAAACAGGATGTCACCTCGATCTCGTCGACCAAGTAGTCATCTTCGCTTAGTGTGGAGCTGAAAAAAGATGAATGTATATTTTTTGTACATATTTTTTGGGAAAAATAGGTTTATATAATAATTGAAACATCTGATTTATTTAATTATATTGTATTATATAAAATATTTTTATTGAAGGGGTATTTTTTGCCATCGATTGGGTAAACTGGTGTCAAGCACTCGATTCGTAGTCTTCTCTGTGTTCAGCGTGCTCGAAAATGGGAAATCTTTTTGTCCAGTGGTATGATGAGAGCGCTCTCTCACCCCACCCCTTTGAAGGGTGGTTATTGGTCGTTGAGGGGATGGGCGAGTGTCAGGCACGCGTCCCAGGATCCTCCCCATAATTAGCATGCTCGAAAACGGAGGATCGATAAGTTAGATACCGTAAAACATTATCAATACACGTTTGACCCTGTTTGGGGATGGTTTTTGGCCGTTTGCGGGGGTGGGTCACCCCAACGAGAAATTCTGCCACTATCACGGTGTTTAGCATCCTCAAAAACGGGGGGAGAACCACTTTAGTTGCATCAGACAATAGTCGGGATTTTCGGATATTTTTCCGACTCACACAATCCACTATAACGTTTAGTACGTATTTCAATAGCCGTAAACAGTACATTACTGTCACTCGATGAAAATATAGTACAAGGTTGCGGTTAGAGGCGGAAAGAACATCCTATCAGGGGTGTACTCGATATTTGTTTGCAATTTTCAAAATTAATTTTTTCGGTAATTTTTGGGCACTTTGATAAATGAATATTTTTACGTACATCAGGAAGATGTGAGTATTCACAGATCTGAATATATTAATGTATTTCAAAAACACCCTGTATAAAATGTTCAAAAATTATAGAAAAAATATACAGGGTGTCCAGAAAATGAAGTCCCATTTCGACCTTCATTACATCGCTTATTTCAAATGGAACGTAATCCTATTCGCTTCCCGTTGTTATTACTTTTCAACCCGTATGTGCATTCCCTATAGATTAAATGTACGGTTATTGGGTTATTTAAAGTTAATTAGAAAAATTAAAATAAATGTCGACGATAGTGTGCCAAGGAGGACACAGTAATTTACAAGTTCGGCGAACAACCACTAGCAATGTTATGGCGCGAATATTAAACTGTTTACAGCATATCGAGTAGTTACTAGTTTAGTGAATGTGTTTGTTAGTTTTTTTGTTGTTTTAAATATTTAAGAAATAAGTGATAATTTTTTTATTTTTGTCAACGTTCTCAAAGTTTTGTTGCATTGTTTTTGTTGTAAATATTAAAATTTATACAAATTTCGTACTCTCTTTATACTGCCTTTAATAGCTCACTTGAACATAAAAATTCTTGAAATTTTTCTCTTTCGGTGGTTTTGAATCACTACCTTCTGAGTGGAGGTCATAGAATCATCTCCTTCTTCTCCCAGTATAGTCCATTCATATTAGACTTTTCCGTTTCTACATTTCTCAAATGATTATTGTAAGCTCCTCCCCAAGCTAAAATTCCGTATCTTAATTGTGAATCTACAAAGGCATAGTACATTATTTTTAGTTGATGTATATTTAATATTCGTTTAAAATATTTAAATTTAGCCAGTAAGCTTCTAATTTTTTGTGTTAAGATATTTATATGTTTGTCCCATTTTAAATTACAATCGACAGTTATGCCCAAGTACTTAATTTCGTTTACTTATTATTGCGAATGTCTGTCATTTTCATGGCTATCTGCAAATTTGGATTTAAATGTAGATAGCTACCTTATTAAAATTATCTGTTGGCCCTTACCTTATAAAAAAACTTTTATTATCGTGAAGGGCATCGTTAAGAAATGATTAATAGAGCAAAAACTTAAAGCTTGTGAATCATTTTTTCTGATTAATAAAAGAAAATAGCAAAATCCAATCAATACTTTTTCCTCAGAACCCTGGAAATGAAAATGAAAATGAAATTCTGTTTTTGAGAAAACCCTAAAAATAGACGTACCTATCAGTAATTTAAATAACTATCTTGTTCTTTATAGACAAGTCTACAACCTCACTAATAATTTCCATAGCCTACATAGTAATTTTCTTACGTCGCGTTCATCTAACATGGCCTTTTAAAAAAAAATAAAAAATTGGACGTACTTCTTATTTTTTGGAATTTTTTTAATCTGAAAAAAATGTTGTACTCAGAATTTAATGCTTAATAAGAAACCATCTAAAAGTAGCCTTTTGTCTAATTTATGTGTACCTACCAAAACGAAATTTTTAAATTAAAAAACAACCAAAAAATTGGGTTCCTACATTGACTCGTGGCCGTATATTCTTTATTTTATATTTGAATTCAGCGTTTTATAACTATAACAATTTCTTTTCTACGACGATTATAAAGAAAATTGCCAAATTATAATACACCTATTTTATTAAATCAAATGAGTCTAATAAATATTCCTATAAAATGTAACGTACATTATTTTTACACAGCTTTGTATATTCTCTTGAACGTTAATATGATAATTAATGGTGCATAAAGCCCCCGACTATTGATTTTACATTTTACGCTTGTAGTGGATATCAGGAATGTCTTAAATAGTTATTAAACAGTTGGCGTGGTATGATCTCGCTCTCTTTGATGTCAATTTATCATTAAGGAATATCATGTTAAAACTTCGTGTTCACATCAACGTCACCGGAACTCAAAAGTAATAAATTCAGAAACAAAATTAGAAGATGCACTTTTTGAAGAATATTTGAAATTAATTGGTAATAACAATTATGTCCGAAATGAGAGGCAGAGAACCTACGTCATATTTGTGTGTTAAGAACAATTCATATATACAATAATAATAATGTAGGTACTCTAAGGCATTCCTAAAGTAATGAACTTAAATATCAACAAGAAACACGATCACGAATATCTATGAATTCTCGACGAATGTCTTTACTTATACTACTACTACTACTACTACTACTATGATATTTCTCCGAGAAGGTTTCAATTTATTATGTATTTCTAATGACCATAATGTAGTAAACCATAAGTCTAAACATAGCATATACGACTAATGCTCTTAGTTTAATAACCATTATGATAGTACACACTAAAATAATTTTCATGAACCACAAAACATCTGGGAAGATATTGTGAATAAGATGAAGATACATACACTTATGTGCAGCAAGTGGAGTATCCATGTACGTGGCAAGTACAACTAAGTACAACTAATGAGCTCACGCTCGAGAGGAAGGAGAGGGCAAAAGACACGTTTGACGATGCAGATTGGGCAGAAGATATTGACGGAAACTCATTTACTGAATTTGTGATGTAATCTGGAAATTGTGCTATAAGTTGAGAATCACGGAAACATTTTAACTGGTTACAATTTCTTTGAAAATGATTCCAGTCCGAATGCTTCCCTGGACAAAAAATAATTTTTACTGGAATCATATTTTAGGAACGGCTTTGAACTTTAAAACCATAAAGAAGATCACCTCTAAGATGATGACGAATTTTCATAAATCAAGCGCTGTTAAAGGAAAAAAGTTCCGGAAAACCAAGCAAAGAGAGAATGTGGTCGTAGTTTTTAGATGAATGGGGGATAACGCGAGCAGATCCGGATCCGCAGTACTCAGGCCTATCCGCCCATTGTACATTCGCCACATTTAGGATCCCATAGGAAAGAGCAGTGCTCTCCATAAAGCAGTGAAGTCCTTTCAGGGTCGATTCCGTAGTTCTTCCGGCTGTAGAAACTGCTTTCCAAAATCTCTATATATATATATATATATATATATATATATATATATATATATATATATATATATATATATATATATATATATATAAAAGAATACCCTGACTGACTGACTGATCTATCAACGCACAGCTCAAACCGCTGGGTCTAGAAACTTCAAATTTTGCATACAGGTGCCTCAAATGACGTAGGCAAGTACAAAGGAGGGGGGTTGAAATTTTAGGATTTTTCAGAAACGGTTAGGTCTAGATGCGTGAAATTTGGCAAAAATATTTTTGGTTGAAATCTATTGGATACGTGTAAGCCGAAATTTCTATTTTCACTTTTTGAAGAGGCGAAACCGGGGGTGGAAGATGGTTTAAAGGGCACCCGTATTTTTGAAATCGCGTAAGTCAGAAACGTGAGCGATGGACTCTTCTGAGGAAATAAGAAGACACGTATTCGACGGTTTTCAAAAATAACCCCCCCAAAAGGGTGAACGGAGAAGGGGAGGTTTTTAAGCTTTTCGGAAACGGTTAGACCTAGAAGCGTAAAACTTGGCAGAAATACTTTTTATTGTAATCTATTAGACACGAGTAAGATGAAATGTCAATTTTCACTTTTTGAAGGTGTGAAAACGGGGGTGGTAGATGGTCTAAAGGATACCCGTATCTCTGACACACGTATTCGACGGTTTTCAACAAGAGATCCCCTCCCCCGCCCGCCTCCGAACAGGCGAACAGGGAGAGGGATGTTTTTAAGCATGAAATTTGACACATACCCGCCCATGTGCTCTATTGTCCGTTAAAATAATAATTTTTTCGTTTATCTCGCTCTATAACACAAAAATAGACAAATTGCGATGCGCAGTGCGTCTCCCCGAGTAATAAAGATGCGCAGTGGGTTTTATCGAGCACTATGGATGCACAGAGGGTTTCCTCGAATACTATGGATGCGCAGTGGGTTTCCCCGAGTACTATGGATGCGCAGTGGGTTTTCTCGTGTTCTATGGATGTGCAGTGGGTTTCCCCAAGTACTGAGGATGCGCAGTGGGTGTTCTCAAGTACTATGGATGCGCAGTGGGCCTCCTCGAGCACTATGGATGCGCAGTGAGTTTCCTCGAGCACTATGAACGCGCAGTGGGATTCTTCGGGTACTATGGATGCGCAGTGGGTGTCCTCGAGTACTATGGATGCGCGGTGGATTTTCCCGAGCACTATGGATGCTCAGGGAGTTTCCTTAAATGCAATGAATATGCAGTAGGTTAGTATGTCAATGTTCCTAATTCCACGCGGATGAAGTTCCACGCAGACGAAGTCGCGGGCATCGGCTAGTAATAAATAAACAAAAAAAACCCACAAGAAATTCACACTTATTTCCAACAGGTATAAATACCCAATTACAGGAAACATAGTCTAAATGAATTAAAAGAGAAACAATAATACGAATTACAAAACTACAATACAAATATAAAAATAGAGGAAATACAAAAGTGTAAAGAAAAAAAAAGGGAAAGAACAGTATGATGGAATATATTATTATATTATTATTATTATATGATCCATTTTTACGGATTTCTTGTAAGATATAAGTAAGATATAAGTGTGTTACCTTACCTAAGCTATCATGATTAACGTCACAGACGCCAGATATAGAATTAAATATATTAAAGGCATTAAAAATTGGTGATTTGCACATGAGATTAGTTCAACGAAAAGGACAATAAAAACAGTAATTTTCACGTAAGTTCATCCGAGGAACCAGAAAACAAAGCTTATTAACAAGGGATGGACAGTCAATAATATTATTTGCAATATTCTACACAAAAGAAAGAGCAATGCAGTTCCTTCCTTTGCTTAGTGAGATTATATGAAACATATCTAATAATAGTGCATTGTCAGTGCCTCGCGGAAGATAAAAAACCATTTAATTTAAAAAACACAAACTTAAGAAATTTCCTTTGCATAGATTCAATTAATAAAATGGAGTTTTGGTATATAGGAAACCATGTGAGTGCCACATATTCTAGTTTCGATCGAATATATGTAAAATACAATAATTTTAGGCTTTCAAAATTTGAGAAACAGCTCCAATTTCTAACAGAGAACCCGAGTAACTTCGAAGCTTATTTGGTCATTTGATTAAGATGGTTATAGAAACTCAGTCGACAGTCAAATATAACACAGAGATCCTTAAATTCGAAACGACGTTCGAGGGGAAAATTGCTAATATGATAATCAAATTTTATGGACTTTTGCCTACGAGTAAATGTCATTATCTTGCATTTAGCAATATTTAGCTTAAGGAAATTGTTTGTACACCACACAGAAACGTTAATGATTTCAGTTTGTAAATTAGCACAGTCGTTATAATTGTTTACACTTGCATAGATTTTGAGAACATCTGCAAAAAGTAGCTGGTGGCAATTGATTGTTGACGTTATAATAATATTTAATTTAATTTTTTAATTTATAAAAATTAAAAACATCAAAGGTCCCAGTTTGAGCTCTGTGGAACACCTGACGTAGCTAAGTAATTTCGAGACCTGTGACCACCGTGTTCAGCGAATTGTTGAAAACAAGTAGGACGTAAACAGCAAGATCAAGGTATCTGAGAATTTGAAGCTTGGATAATAATAAATAGTGATCTATCTGATCAAATGCTTTTTGGATATCTGTGTATATAACATCTACCTATACCCTGACGCTTCTATTGGTGTACAATGGCATAGAATATGAATGATGGTTTCATTTTCCACTCCACACATCCGACAAGTATGCACGTGCTTATTCGGAGACAGTGTCCTGTTATTAGGTCTACATCCATCTCAATCATATCTATCGAGTTCAAGCAGCCACTTTACGGTAGAGTCAGTCGAAGGCCCCTTTTATGGATCTTCGACTGCCCCACTCCGAGGGTCTGAGCCAAATTGTTGTTAATCTGTTCCTTAGCCCAGTATTGCACCTTTGATTGAATCCGCCTTCTTGGCAGACCAAAGGCTGGCTCTGGGCAAGGGAAAGGAGTTTTTGCTCCTTCACCTGCCAAACGGTCTGCTTCTTCGTTACCCCTGATGCCTCTGTACACATGTAGTTTAAGGATACCTATATAGTTTAACTGAGTTGTGTTCGCACTGCTCAGTCAGAACATTTCGACAGTTCAGCGCCAGCTTAAAGGTCACCTTGTTTGATACAAGAGCCCTTAAAGCTTGTCGCTACATATGTAAATGCACTTATTGACGAAACCTTCTCTGCAAAGTAGCATATATCTCAGCCTGCAATGTACTAGGATACTTATCAAGTGGTGCCGATATGCGAGCTATTGGCTTGCATCCGAGTCTTCGATCCCTTTGTGGAAGGAATTCCCTACGGGACTCATAAGATTCATTTTATCGTGTTCCCAGTAGTCGATGAGTCTAAATCTTTGAGAAGGTTAAGACGACAGACAAATTGGTCTTATGGTAGCTGCGAAATGATTTTAATGAAAGACCTGACCCCTATAAAATTCATTTAAGTCAAACATTGTCCTTTGGCAATATTTGAAGTTTGATAACTTTTTTCTGCGAATAAGTTTTTGTTAATGGTACTTGAACAATTTAAACAATAATACTACTTCCGGATATTGCATTGTACACTAACAAGGCATTGTTTCATCTTAATGACTGTGTGAATAGCCAGAATATGGAATATTATCCGTTATGAAAACATTGAATGACTCATGCACCTCCTCGAGGAGATAAATTTACCTTACTTTCCATGGTGGAAAAGTTATTACAATTTTTACCAACACAGTTGGTGAGTTGGTTTATTTAACAATTACAAGATAGGAAAATAATAGGAAAAAAACTCTTGGTCCAGTTAACTTGCCTCAACCATAACCTTAATTTAAAAGACATTAAATATTTGGTAACATGACAGTTAACAAACAATTTCTAACAAATGCAAAAATCAAACAGAAGTTAAAAAAGTCTTGTATATGCTCGAAAGAAAAATTAAAATACTTGTGAGATTTTCTTATTGCTAACGATTTTCTGAAGAAAAAGCAAAGGTAATAAAATGTATTTGCAGCGCCCTTTTATTAACCTGGAAATATTTCCGGAACATCATTAAATGACGTTGACCCGGCGCGGCGTATATTCCACGTCCTCTCTTGTTAACATTTATCTCAACACTCGTTGGAAATACTATCCCATTCTTTGATTAGAAAGCACAGTACTAGATAATATCTCAGTAACTTGTCTTTTCTTATAATTCGCGAATAAATCAGGTTGAATTATTTTTGATAAGAAAAGAAAAATATGTGAATTTAAATATATTATTTCAATAACGCATTATCTGAAATTGCTCATTTGTTTTAATCCATAGACTTTTCTACTACGATTTATATTTTGCGTTCGTAACTAATTTAATACTACTTTCTATTTGATATCGGTTTAGCTTAACAGCTATATAATTTCTCTAACGTTATTATTTATGAAATTGAAAACGACACAGGTAATGCAATAGCCTAAATTCGTAAAGTTACTGTACAGAAGGGAGCTTCACAGTTGAGGAAGGACCCTCACACACATTTAAAATCTGGATATAGTAGGTTCCGTATATAATTCAGCGATATAAAAAGCTCACAAAAAACCGTAAAGGGTACCGACCGCATAACACTTTCAGTTTATTTACAAAAAAGGCCATAAAGGTGTTCCGCATTCTTTTATTTTCATCACAAGAAATGGTCATACATATTTCCTAACAAGAATGTAGGTCAATCCCACTGAATATAATTGGTTGAAATTTACTCTAGCCGTTTGATGATAGGTTGAAACAAACACACGCCTAATCGAACTGTTAAAAAAAATGGCGACCGAAAAGTGACCTCGTTGACACCATGTATTTATTTAATATTGAAATTATTTTCCTGATGCGCATGTAGAAGATTTAATTTGGTACAATTAGGTCGTGATGATCTACACTCCACGATATAATGGGTTAAAAATACGTGAGGAAGTAGCCGTAAATTTATCTAAACATATTCTTTAGACTTTGGCAAGGTTAAATATATTTTTTAACAGATTTAATGTTTATACCAGCTACAGATGCCATAAATCGATAGTTCCCAGACCAGACTATCTACTTTACCAAACTCTTAGTAACTGCTGATCTTATAGATTAAAGATTTCCCTATAGACATTAAGGATTGCGGAAATAATCGAAGTAAGTAAGTTCTAAGTGCCACTTTAATTCAGTTATTCATCGGTTCTATAGGACGAGTTTTATGCATCTCACTAAAGCTCTTCTATGAAAACAAGAAAATTTACAAGGACGCAGAAAACTGATATAATTTAATGTAACTTCCTTTCAGGTTAGACTGCAAAATTTAATGTCAATGCGTCTGATTTAGGAAGTAAAGTAAATTACTTCCACATCGACGTAGTGAAGTGGAAGCATAGCAATGGTAAAAAAATATTTTTTTTTTGTTCAAATAGACTGTCATGAAATGTCGAGATTTTAAGTCTGAGAAAATAATACTTATATTTTACAACAAGAGATGATAATACTGTTTTTTTTTTCGTGAGATGAAAATTGAAAATAGTAATGGCCCTGATACGATGAAAATATTTTGATCTCTAGAAGTGAAAATAAAAATGTCAAATTTATTATGTCAAATTTGACATTTTCACTTCTAGAGATGAAAATATTTTCATCACCAGAGTAAAAAAATCTCACTTTCATATAGAGTAGACAGTGGAAAAATTGTTATTTTCATATACAGGGTGATTTACCACGACATGCGGAAAACTTATTAATCTCTTATCAATGTGAATGCGCCGCCTATGACTTTAACTAATTTGACGTAATGCAGTCCAACCACATCACTGCCCCTCCCCCTTTATCAGACTTGGTACTGACAGCAAAGCTGGAGAGGATAGAAGTGACTTTTTGGTTTTAATCACACTACAAAAATAGCAAAAATAAAAATAATTTTTGTAGAACACAGGACAGCACAAAACGTAAAAGTAATGGAAAGTCAGAGAAAATGTTACATTAAATGCACTGTTCTAAGCTCCGAATGGCGTATGGAACATCAATCTACGAATTTTAAAATTTAATTTTGATAGGCTCAATGTCTTTCGACACATTGACCCTATGCCAGTGAACTCTACAATAAGAAGTAAGATATTTACTTAAACCAGTCGATAACAGAAAACACCAAACTCGGCCGTACTTTATACCTGCTACGGCGTTCGACCGAAACAAAAAATGCGGCACTTTGAGGACACACCAGCTTAGCTTTTTACGTCAATTGAGGAAATGTAAACATCTCCTATATATTCTTTCTCAACAGTAGCGTATCTTTACAAGTTTTAATGCAACAAAAGTTACGAAGTTACTTAGGATATAAGACTAGAACGCCATTTTATTTTCCACATGTCGTGGTGAATCACGCTAAATATGAGTAGAAAAACAAATTTTTCTGTCTATCTGGCGGTCTTTGATATTATTTGGTTGGACGGTTGAGGCGTAAATGGTAGTAATCAAGTATAAAATAATCTCAGATAAGCAATATGGATTTAGGGAAAATATGTCTACCCAAGATGCGATGTGTGACTCAACCCCAAAAATCTATGAATCCTTGGTGAAAGCGAATCTTGCCAAGGAATTTGACACTGTACACCACTCTCAACTTCTCCAAAGACTATAATATATGTTGTTAGAATCAGGGGGCAAGCTCTTCATCTTTAAAAAAATTATTTCTAAAATGGAGCTAATTATGTTGCAATACAAGATATACAGAGCAATTCCAAAATGATCAAGCACTGAGTCCCATAAGGAACCGTACCAGGGCCATTACTATTTTCAATTTATATCAACGATTTACTAAGCCTGAATAGTCGAGGGAAAATAATAAGTTTCGCAGATGACAAGGTTGTATTATATAAAGGTAAATCATGGAATCCTTTACGTACCCAGATACAAAAAGACTTTTCTGAGATAATAACATGGTTTAACAACAACAACTTAACATTAAATTCTGATAAAACAAAATATGTGACATTCGGTTTATACATTGCCGGATTACCTCAGTCCAAGTCCATATCTGTCAAAAAATAAAGGATACCGTTATAAATTTAGTAGAAAGCGAAAACGTCAAATATTTAGGTGCAGTTGTAGACCATCACTTAAGATATGAAAAATAAATAAATTCTATTTTTAAACACATCATCGCCATTACACCAAAATTAAAATATTTAACTGGATTTTGGCGACCTTAGTACCATATATCTCTCACTAATTCAAACTCACACAAACTATGCAATTTTACCTTGGTGAAGAATTAATATCAACCACCTACACCCACTAAATATAATGCAAAAATGGTGTATGTCTGTTTCACTATACAAATAAGCCAGGCTGCTGGATTACGTTAACTGTTCGATTTAGCCATGTGTACAGAAGTATTAAAAAAAAAAGCTTCTTCATTTTAGAGAACATCACTATATTACCAGGTCAAAAACTATCAAAATATACTCCATATTACCTCCTAATATTAGAACATTAAATAGTCTCGCTAAAAAAAGCATTAAACACTTAGCTTCCACTTACAATCAAGCACTCACAATTCATAACTGGTGGTACTTCGTGAGATTCCTATACGTTTATTTATTGTTACTAAACTGCTGTATTCTATTGATGTTATAATTTGTCTCTTGCATAAACCAACATTATTATTATTATGGACTTAACAGCGGCACAGTTCTCCGCCGTAGCTAGAAACTATTCACCGAATTCCTCGCACGCGATTGAAATTCGGCTCTGTTGGAGCACGTTCCAAGTTTTTGGGCCCTTCAGGTGATGTTGGTGATGTCCGCTCCAACAGCTCCAGATCCCAACAAGGATCACAGAGGCTCCCAATCCCAGACTTTCTTTAAGGTATACGCTGTATCCAAAAGTGCGATTTTCTGCACTTCTTGTGCGCTCGGCTGACCAGGCAGTTGTTGTAGAGTCCGGTCATAACCCTTCTTAACAGCTCCAAGGGCTCCTACAAATACTGGCACGACTGTGGTCTTTACATTCCACATTCTACTAACTTCTTTTTGGAGGTCTTTGTACTTGCTCAACTTCTCCGTTTCCTTGAGCATCACGTTGGTGTCATTCGGAATGGATATATCGATCAGCAAAGAATTTTTCATTTTTGTTTTGTACGACGGTCCATTTGTCAGTTATAATCGACAAGTCCCACATAACTGTGACGTCGTTGGTATTGACAACCTTCTCCTGGGTATATTCATAATATTTTGGCGGTACTGGTATATCCAAGTGCTTGCATACTACCCAGTGGAGATATCTGGCCACTCTGTTGTGTCTGTGAGTGTACTCTGATGGTGGCCAGATGGTAGTACATCCCGCTACCACGTGGCTGACATGTTTTTCTGCTAGGCCGCACATCCTAAACTTGCTGTCAAGGGGCTGTTTCAAGATCATCTTCTGGTGATACCTGGTGTTTAGTGCTTGGTCCTATGCTGCTATTATTAAACTTTCCGTTTCCCCCTTCAAGCCTGAGCCGTTCAACCACTGCATAGACGCCTTCTTGTCTACTTCTAGTCGGTCGAGATAACGGAAGAATTTTCCATGCATCGGCTTTGCGCAGAGTACTATTTTCCTCTTTTCGATGCTGGTTTTAATTTGCTACTTGGCTTCCTCGTCCATGGTTTCGGCTTCCAAATAATCTTCCTGGATTTTTCGCGCTTCCTACTGGATGGAATACAACTTCTTGTCCTTCCCTCCTCCCGTACTCTTTAACTAGCTATGTGAAGTTGTTCTTCCCCTGTCGAATATACGCGCTCAGTCCCATGATGGATGACTCATAGTCAGATTCTAGTTCTGTTAATCCACGGCCGTCGTCCTTCGTCTTAATGTATAATCTGTGCAGATCTGCTTTTTGGTGACGAATTCCGCCCATTGTTAGGATTTTCCTCGTCTTCCTATCCATTACCGCGATGTCACTTCAAAGCCAATCTACAATTCCAAAACTGTAGGTAACTACGGGAACAGCAATGGTGTTTATTCCTGTGATTTTGTTCTTGGCGTTTAAACTGTAAGTGATGAAATTTCAGAGTCTTTTGATTTTCAGCAATTTAAATAAACACTCTCAAATTTGGCATAAAGGCATAATACCACCAACTTTCGTTGAGGTTTATACATTATTAAACTATATTTCCTACATTATACAAAAAATATTTTTAGTATTTTCATTTTGTTGAAAGTTAACAAATCATAAGAAAGTTTTTTCTTTATATAGTATAGGTTTAGTTTTTATTCAAAATTTCATTGCAAATAATTTGTTTTTTTTTGCGATGCGATTGCTGGAATCGGAAATAATTAGGAAAATGGCAGAAAATTTTAGATTTGACAACATAAATTGTTGCAATGGTCAATACTTTTCATTTCACTTGTAAGCACGCCGAATATAAATTTAAAAAACGCTAAAATCGCTGCATCAAAAGAATTTTTGTATTTCTAAGGATTATGTGAAATTATAGTACATATCTGGAAGGATTTATCAGGTTTAAGAAAACTATTTAAGAGTTAGTAATACCTAAGGTTCTTAATGTCTATAAACTCTGGGCTATTAATCAAATTACACAGTAATTGCACGGACCTTCGTTTAGTTCAGACGTTCCATGTTAAAGAGAAATTAATAAACACGCATATAGTAAAGCAATTGATGCAAAGGCGTTAAACGTATTTTAAAATTAAATATGTATGCAATTAGGGAGAATTAATCGAAGGAAATGTGTTATTAGCGTTTCATTACTTCATTCTCGCAAATAAATGTTGAAAAAAATTTAAAGTGATTTTAATACCTATCTCGAATATGGGGTTGGATACAAACAAAACACTCTGAGATATGAACCATTAGAGAGGCAACTAGATGGTATATTGATGCTTTCGGGGAAGAGCTTTCGTGAAGCCGCCCAATAAACAAATTTGTTTTACAATTGTCATTTCTACAACAATTATGTTTTATTGCTATTTTATTACAATTATAAAATTGCAATAAAACAAAATAGTTGTATAACATTTAAATTTTGCTCGTTGGGTGTGTACTTAACAAGCAACTGCGACAGGTGGAGTCATGCTTTCAGGTATGCTACACAGCAAAGAAGCGCCAACTAGAACGATTCATGAGTCACAAAACATCTGCCAAGACGCACAGTGGGCTCGATTGCTCAATTAGGAGCTCATAATAGATCTTCGATTAATCATCCGTCCGTATTCGTTGCTAATCAATTCTGAGCAGTAGGTAAAACAGCGCGCGCAACATTGGTTAAAAGTAGTCACAAGTTGCTGTTCTCCCATTAGGAGACTTGTCGACTGAATTAGATACAACGAAAATTTATCATTGAAAAATCAATCGACTTATTTTCAGATATTTGAGTTGTTTAGTAATACTTTGAAACGATATAAAAATAATTATAGCAGTTAATATTAACAATTTGTAATTTTACTGGGCAATATTTGAATGATTTTTATTATAAATAATACCAGTAATGCAAAATAAATTTCTAGAGTGTCTTTCCGAAACTGTCATTATGTGAGTCCATATTGGAACCCCGAACATCCCTACTGGATTTACAGGTCTATTATAAGCAGTTGCTGGTCTGTGCGGCTTTTAACATTAGTTGGTTTCACTTTGAGGGCTAATGTCTCGTTTATATTCCATGTAAGATTTTAGAATAATAACCACACATGATTCTTGATTATTTCATAAAAGTAGGAGTATCAGAAGCTGCTGTTTTTGGTATATACATACACATATACACATACATTCATATGCATATAATTGTTTAATTCCGTGAAATTTGTCAAATCAAATCATTTGTTAGTGCTATATTCAAAATGGTATTTGCTCAGGTCAATATTTAAATTAAAAATAAAAAAAACGTACATATACATCTAAAACATATAAAGTACAATTAGGTGTTTTCACTGTATGCAAATTTGCTTTTTTGATATTATTAAAATGAAGTACGCCATACATTAAAGCACTTACCAATATTTAAACACCATTCTTTCATCTATCAATTTAAAATTTCAACAAATAAATAACAAAACTGAATAACTCAACGGGTATTGTACAAAACGGGCTGTGACGTCATCGGTTGCATTAACATAACCTCAACTTTTAGGTTTTTTAAGTTTATTGCCATTTTTAATTATTATATCCGCACTTCTCATTTGAAACCAGTATGGCTCCAAGCAAACATTTAAAAATTGACGCATATGATGTCTCAATATTGTTGATTACTAAAAATGGGCTGCTAATTATAGGTTGGATTTTCAGCTTACAAAAATCGCCTTATTTTATTGGGAGAAGATATTTAAAACTTTATGAACATTACATTGAACAAGATTTTAGTTGAAAATACGAGAACCAAGCGAAAATTTTCATAATAGCGACATATTACTCGCAAATTTTTAAAAGATATGTATTTTTGGGGTTATGGTTTATGACCGATGAAGTCAACAATATAGCTTAGTGTTTTGGGCAGTAAAATTTTAATTAAAATTTACAAATACTTCTTCTTGGATATTGCTCAACTGGTGGTGGAAATTCGATTGTTAAGTATTACCTTCACAGTCAATGAGATTTTAAAATTTGTCAAAACACCGAAATAAAGTCGTTGGGATTTAACGAACACCCATTTAACTATCATATATTTTATTACCAAGGCTTACGCAGATGCAAAAGACTATATCCTACATCAAACTGAATTTTAAAAAATATCTAAATCTTATATCTTACTGATTTGTAAGTACAAAGATCATGTTGCATTTTTATTTTCAAAATTAGTGTTAGGATAATTTAGCAACCTCATGGTACTGTTAAAATGTGTTGTTTATTCTTTAGAAATTTAGAGCCATCTTTTCTAGAGCTTAGGGGAAAAAATTAATAAAAGTAATTTGGTTTTTGTAGTTCGTGAAACGTTTTTAATTAGATGTCTTTAGGGTTTTGGAAATTTCCTCCCCTTATAAGGATATGTCTGTGATGATGACTGAAAGTTAATTTATCCCCCTTAATCTATTCAAGAATACCAGGGGCTTTTGATAGTTTTGACCACTCATGTGCGTAAACTTTAATTAAGTCTGCCCGTTATAATTTATGAGTGTACCTTTGACAGAGCAGGGAGCGATCCAACTCGTCTTGAAACTCCAGTGTGTCCTCGCTGTATGTGGCTGCGCTTATTGTATTCCCCGGATCGGCTCTCGTTTCTTCTTCTATTTTGTTTTACTTTACACAAATATCTATAACTAAGAATTTATTTCCTGTGGATATGTTTATAATAAGCAAATGAATCATGTGCCTGAATTAGGCTAATAGTGATAAAAAATATGTGTGTTGCAGATTACACTAAACACTAACACATTAAGTTAACTATTAATACACGTCTAACTCGCATAGCACAAGAAAACGAAGTGAGATGCGACGGCTCGACTGGTGAGGGCCTGAGAGAAGATAAGAGGAAAAAACTTACTTTAAACACTGTGACTCAATCGATCAAGAGACGGAAACTGCCTGTATTTTATGTAATTGTTGAAGGAGAAAATTGTGAAATATAATAGTAACTGTTACTCAAGGTATGTCTATTGTTCATATCATTATACATGCGGAAGATAGCAGGCTTATGTAAAATAAACTAATTTGTTTAATTCACTTGGACTTATACTGAAAGGTAATAATTAGAAATAGTAACTATTTACTACCCTGAAAAGCATCTTCAATGTAGTTTAAGCAAATGTACATTTTAGGTGATGGCAGGTGGTAAAACATTTTTAAAAATGTTGTTTTAGACCAACATTGCGCGCAGATGATATACAAGCCGCTAGAAGGTAGGACGAGATCGCTGTGTTTCCCAAGTACTAACCGCGCTGCACGTTGCTTCACTGGAGTATCGAGATACATACACAGTGAAGACGCATCTACGCTCGTCCCCTTGTTTGAAGTTATTTACCAAAGAACC
Source organism: Rutpela maculata (assembly GCA_936432065.2). Lineage (NCBI taxonomy): Eukaryota > Metazoa > Arthropoda > Insecta > Coleoptera > Cerambycidae > Rutpela > Rutpela maculata. Next base: position 33,604,115 of record OW386285.2, on the reverse strand, counting down.
TATTCAGCCTCGGAGTGCTGAAATTCGATCCTAATTGATTGAATATATAATTTTCAAAGCCGATTAATGAACATTACGACTCTACTGAGAAAGTATTGTCTACAAAGCTAAAGAAAATATTAAAACTGTACGTTTTTCTCTACAGCTAGTTTTACATGCCAGTAACAATATACACAGAAGTTATCAAATCGTCATTTCCTGCAATTGGTTAGTTGTTAGAATAGACAATGGAAGTATGCAATAAACATTTTTGGCAATATCGTGAGCACAGCACGTGGAAAATGTTTAAATCTATTACAAACAAAAATTTGTTGCATGCTTTATTTGTGTCTTTAGATCCATTGACTGTTAGCGTATCACCAATGATGACACGTAAAAGTGAAGCTCTGCTATCTGAATTAATCTCATTGATCTTGCCATCAAATATTATTGATGACGGCAGTAATGCGAGTAAATGCACAACTGCATTTTATGACCTACGCTTCCGCTGTACAAATACTATAGAAAGTTTTTTATGTCTATAAGGAACCATACTTATTAAAATGTACATCTAATTTTATTAAATAACTAAGCCATAAATATATAAAGGAATTCATTTATATTTTTATTTCCTCCTCCATCCTCCTCACTTTTCCACAACTTTCTTATAGCTACTTCTTGTACGATTTACCCACCTCTCAATATAACAAAAAGAGTTCAATCTACAAGCTTGACAATCAACATATACATAATTTTGATTTTCAAGCTTCTAGATTGAACTAAGAAAGAAGAAGTATTTTCTTCAATAAAAGATTTGACTCGAATTAAGCCTGGCGTACACGATGATGGATTCTGTGCTGATATTGCTATATCATCGGGTACAGTTGAATGTATATTTTTTAATTTGTTTTATAATAAAAAGTATTTTTTGCTCTGTTATATACGAGAGAAATATGCTGTTAGGAATCTCAGTTTTTCTTACATCTCCAGCTTTTGTAGTGGGGTTTTGGCCAGTTATTTTATTTATTGTCTCATATATGAAAAAATTATTAAATTTCTCAGTTATCTGTTGCGAATTTTCAATAAGAATATTATTTATTTCTATACGATATTTTTTTGAAGCTTAGTTTTACCTATTAATTCGGATATTATGTGCCATGCAGATTTATTTGCATTACTAGTATTTTTTTATTTAACTTATTTTTTTTGTAAATAAAAAATTTGTTTGAGGTTCTTACTAGACATTTTATTTGAATTATTTACCCATTCTTTACCTGGTTTTATATAACATTTTTGTGGACATTTTCTATTCAAATAGTATATTAATGTATTATGAAAATTATTAAATTTTGTTTCACTTCATACACGTCAATCCAAGCTTCATTAGATAATGCGTGAATGAGACAATTCAAGTTTGCAATTCCACACATACTACTGTTAATATAAATTTTTTCTGGCTTATCTTTGTCAGCCACACAATTCATATAGAAAAGAATGGTGCGGTGATCAGAAATCGTGCCATCTTGCACTGTTGACGCACCGTTAGAAAATTGATTTGTATATATCTGGTCAATCATATTTTCAGTTGTACTACTTATACGAGTTGGTTCAAATATTCAAATAAAGTAATTCAGAAAAATTGTTGCTTAATGATTTTACATTAAAATCACCTGTTAATATTATATTATGAGTAATTTTGGTTTATAAATAACTACTCTGTTCTACTCGATTCCATCTGATTCCAAATCATTAAAATTTTAATGTTTCTAATTAATTTTTGAGGCATATTTGTAAGTAGATAATATAAGTATCCCTTTCCTTTGTATTAAATATTTTACTTTACATTTTCTAAGCATAATTAAAACTTGCAACCTCTGTTCGGGTTCATTAGAATTGACATAATTTTAAATGCAGGCCTTATAACGGTGTATATTGCAGATAATATAGAATTTGCATATGTCAGTTAATTTTACTTATATAGTTTGATACATATTAAATTAGAAATTCTACAAGGAAACTTTGACACATTTAATTACAAACCCTTTTTCCTCACCAAGCTTATTCATGAAAATATACGTGCATAACGGAAGTGCTGTCAATATGATTTAGAAGCGATATTATCACGTATCTGTTATCATAAAATGGCGAAGACGTCTGTGCATCTTTAGATCTGAACAATTGTCCATTTGATCATTTAACTCGTCCTCATGCCTACAATTATCAACTTTACATCATAAGAGTACTAAATGTATGTTTTTCTTCAGATGACGTGGACAAAATTGGACGCAAAATTCAAGATCATTATCTTGTGGAGCTTCCGAAGCCGTAAAACTTTGCATCGCATATTATTTAAAAAATAGCTTGTTTTCTCAACATCGACCTTTGCAGAGCTTTTGGGGGAAGCATTCTTGCTGGTTTATTGAAATTTTTATATAATTTTTTAACATTCTATAGGATTCTCTTTCTTTTAAAATAAGTGGTTTTTAAGATATAATTGCTCTTGTTCTCTCTCTGCTAGACGGCTGGTGAAACACTCATCAATATATTGTAATATACATGTTCTCCCGAAGTCACACTCTCACTAGGAGTGTGGCAGTAGATAGTGAAAAAGAAAAGGATAGAACAAAAACAAAAATAGAACATTTATTTAAACAAGCTAAAAACGTACTCTTCGCCAATTTACTCAGCTTTTTATATATAATTGTTACACATTCTATAGGATATTCTTCGCAGTTTTCTTGTAAATAATGTTAGTTTTTGGACATCCTAAATTTTGTGATACCATCTTTGTTGTGAAAAAATTATATGAAAAAAAAAATAATAAAAAAAAATAGCTAACCTGTGTGGTCTTCGAACACGGGACCTTTGGATTGCAACGCAAAGCTTTGGCCGCTGCGCCACCACATATTGCTACGAAAGTTGATTGTCTATGATATACCTATATCTTTCGACAATCATACATACTTCAACTCGTACTTCTATGAAATATATATTAGTAAAATTAACAAACAAAAAGAATGTATTATGCAAATAATATTTCGCAAGATTTCCATTTTAGTACAAGCGAAAAAAATTAAGAGAATATTTTTTTTTAAATTAAATAATTAATAACTTTTTTATTTACAGATCGATTTTCTTCAACAACGATAGGGTTCTTCCTCTATCTAACACTAACTTACTTTCTAAATTTCAATACAATCGGACTTTTCTTACTTAAGTTATCGTGCTTACAAGAAACGTGACGTACGGACAGACGGGCAGACGGACAGACAGACAGACGGACGGACGGACGGACAGACGGACATTTTGAAAGTTGTTCAGAATTCGTTCACTAACACAATGATATGAAATTTATTTCTCTACGAGCGATATTTACGATTTTAGAAATGTGCCGATCAAATACAATATACTCTTCGTTTTTGCGAAGGGTATAATAAAGATAGAACAATATGAAGATGGGGACCGACCATCTTTACTTAAAAATGGGTTTTATGGACATTATTTTAAAAATATTTTAAAACAAGGCTGATCGAGATAATCAAAGCTGGCAGCGAATAATCATTTGGGGTTGCTCTCAAATTCATCGTCGGGGTCACCAATTTGTGGAGGTTAATGCATTAAAAATATCATATTCAAACTTTAAAGATCTATTTAAAATTCCAGTACAACATTTAGTAAGAATTTTTTAAATTAATTATTGTTATTATACAGGGTGTTTCGAAAAGATTGGGAAAATGCTTAGCCGTAGATACTTGACATCAAAACAAGTCGATTTAACTCAAAAAGTAGTGGTCTAACTCTTTTCGTTTTCAAGATACAGAGTGGCAAATTAAATAAATTGTATTCGTAATTTGTCTCTGTCTTGGAGACTATTATACGTATCTACTTCAAAGTTGGTAACGACATATTTTTCAGGTCGGTAATTACAATGGTGATATTCCCGATGCCATATTTTATAGATGGCGCTAGTTACAGGACTTTTACGTGGCACTTTAAACCATAACTTTTTTGAGGTTAGGTTTTGGACATCGTCTTCTATTATAATCGAAACGAAATTTAGTTACCTAAAGAAAAGGTGTACTTGTTTAAACGCGATGAAATGCACCCTTTCAGAGAAATACGCGATTTACAACTTTGTCACACACCAGTTTGAAGAAATTCAACACCCCGGGTGTTTTGAAAAGATTGGAACATCGCTTAGCGTAAACTCTTGACATCAAAACAAGTCGATTTAACCTAAAAAGTAGCTGTCTAACTCTTTTCGTTTTCAAGATACAGTGTGGTATAATAAAAAAATTGTTTTCATAATTTGTCTCTATCTTGGAGAATATTATACGTATCTTCGACAAGTACTATTGACGATTTCAAGATATTATACTTGACGTACACCTACTAGGTAAGAAACCGATTTTAGGTACAATTAAATTTCCTCGAACTGGTTTGTGATAAAGTTGAAAATCGCGTATTTCTCTGAAAGTACACCTTTTCTTTAGGAAACCAAATTGTGTTTCGATTATACTAGAAGACGATGTCCAAAACTTAACCTCAAAAAAGTTATGGCTTAAAGTGTCGCGTAAAAGTCCTGTAACTAGCGCCATCTCGACCTGAAAAATATGTCATTACCAACTTTGAAGTAGATACATAATAGTCTCCAAGATAGAGACAAATTATGAATACAATTTTTTTACTTTGCTACCTTGTATCTTGAAAACGAGAAGAGTTAGACCACTACTTTTTAGTTAAATCGACTTGTTTTAATGTCAAGAATCTACGGCTAAGCGCTGTCCCAATCTTTTCGAAATACTCTGTATATCCAAGCAAACATCATTCAATAAATATGTAAGTTTAACTCTATCCATAGCGATAGTAAAGTTCTTTCCGCGTTTAAGGACCGTAATAATTTTGTTTCTACGAGAAACCACTCGAAAAGGCCTTTCGTATCAAGAGAAAAAAGTCGGCTTAAGCATATCTTTTCGTATGAAAACATATTTACCAGATTTAATGTTAGGACTGATAAAGATTTTTTGAACACGGTTTTGTTTAGGATTTGTAAATTGTAAATTATCGAAATAATTTTGTAATTTGTTAATAAATAATGGTACTTGAGTATCAGTATGTGATTTAATAAAATATTAACCAGGAAGACGTAAGGGTTGGCCAAATACAAGCTCTGCGGGTGAAGAAAATAAATCGTCTTTTGGCATTGCTTTCAAAGCCAATAAAATTATTGTTGATTATATATTTAAGTTCATCAAACCAATGAATAGAGCTAGCTATGTGGTTATATAAAATCTTTCAACCATACCATTACTTTGCGGATGATATGAAGTTGTGTGAATTCGATGGAAACCCAAAAATTTCGAAAATTCACGAAATAAATTTGATTTGAACTGGACTCCTTGGTCAGTAATGATATGAGACGGAATACCAAAGCGACGGATATAATTTTGAAACAAGGTTTTAGCAACAGTTTCGGCAGAAATGTTTGATAAGGGATAAGCCTCTGGCTAACGAGTGAACCGTTCAATAACAGTAAGAATGTAAGCGAAACCATGTGAAGGTGGCATAGGGCCAAAGGGATCTATATGATATGCTCAAAACGACCTTTGGGAACTTCAAAATTACCAATCTGAGTTTTTGTATGTTTACTGATTTTAGAAGTTTGTCAACCCAAGCCAGTCTTGGTCCACAAGATACAATCAATGTTCATTTTGGGCCAGAAATAGTTAGTACTTACAAGTTTCTTGGTAGAACGGGTACCAGCATATGTTAAGTTATGAAAAATATCAAAAACTGCACGTCGTAAAGATTGTGGTACAAAAGGTCGACATTTAGAAAAAGAAACATCGCACCAAACCTCCACACGCATATATTTTTAATTTTTTAATGCAACTAATATATCGGATTGAAATATCGTCATTGAATTTAAAGCATTTATATTGTAGGGCAGTAAAATTATGTAAAATGTATCGTGAATTCGGAACAAATTTGTAACAAGCTAATTTTTGCGTCAGTATGTAGGGGGGGGGGGGGGGGGTGTTAAATATGTAGGTAAAACTCCAAAAAAATCCAAGTGGCGGAACACAGTGAAAATCGTTCGCCATCTTGAAATTCGCGATATTTTTCGTTTAAAGTCAAATAACTTTATCTAAGCCATGATAAAAAATTATAAAAATACAAAAATTCGAGAAAACTTTAAAATGTATAAAATGAAGTTTAGAAATCTGAGATAGGTTAAAAATTAAAAAAGTTCGAGCCGAAAAATAATAAGATATGACTTGGAATTTTATAATGTTTTTCTCTAAGCATTGATTATTCTGTAGTGGTGCCTTAAAATATATATGGTAAAAGGCCATATAAAATGGAAACGCATTTTTATTAAAAACATAAACAAAGACGTAGGTGTAGCATTGTTACAATATTCTCCAATGCAATGAATGCTACTTGTTATTCATCTAAAATTGTATTTTCTACAACTTCATTGATTATTTTTACAGCCTTTCTTATATTTACAAGAAATATCACTTAGTAAATTGTAAGGAAGAGCATTATTTTTACTCATAACATCAGGCATTAATCCATTCTCTGTTTTAAGCCACCATAATTGTAAGGAATCTTTCTCAGAACCTAACCATTTTTGGATTTGGAAATATACTCTTAAACAGTGTTTTTCTATTAGCTCTTCAGCAGGCCCCCCCGCATCAAATCATGGGCCCGGTACCAAATTAGAAAAAAGAATTTTTGTCAAGATCTCTGGCTGGCCCCCGCGCTTAATAATTGGAGAGCGCGAAGGGGGTGGTCGATATTTGAAAAAAAAAATTGTCAAAATCTCTGGCGGGCCTCTAAACTCAGTACCTAATAGTGTCCCCCCATACGGGGGGGGAGGGGCTCTTCAGTAGGTTGAATTGCAAACAATTCTATTTTCTTCATAATATTTGTCAATAATTTTGTTAATCTTAGGTTTGTAAAAATAGATTTTTTAATGAAGATTCCATGCTAGTTGAGTCATTATAACAAAAAGTCTTCACCAATTATTATAACTTGATTGTTATTCTTAGTGCTATTCTGTTCATCGGCATACCCATAAAAAATAATACTACTCTAGTCTTGACTGCTTGGTTCTGATTATTGATCATATATTCATATATTATTATTATTACCATGCGCATGCTTAATAAATTTCCTTTTCAAATCAATGAAGTTTCATTTTGTATTCAATTTTTGAAGTTATACGAGATTTTCTATAGTATATTTCATTTTGTTTCGATGAAAATTGGGTGAAAAATAGGAGGGTCAAAGAAAATACATATTTTGAAAATTGTAAATGTGCACGTTTTTTTTAAGTTAAAAAAATGAACTCTATCCCCTAAAAGTACATAAAATAACGTACAATCGAAAAGAAAAAAAGTGAGGTATAATGCCTCCTTGGTAATTGACAAAAAATTAAAAATTTTATTTCGTCTGCCATCTTTAACCGTTCTATTTGACATACTGATGTATTGATGTATTATATTTGACCATAAATGAGTTTTATTTTTGCCAACTTTGGTGAAATTGCTCCTTATAGAAAAGATATTCAATTTCAATTCTTTCGGCTATTTTTGGTTTCTTTTATTTTTTTCCAAGATGGCGGATTGACCAATAGATATCGGACAGGTCTATATTTTTTAAGAATTTTATTTCAAATAAGCCACTATTTTCAGAATTCCCATCTGATCACTAGTACAAGATATATTAAGCAGATAAGTTGAAAATTCGCAAAAGCGCGTCAAAAAGTGCATATAACTTTTGACGCACAAGGAATTTTTGAGCGCACATATTTTTTTCGTAATCAATTGGTCATAATACATAAGAATCAACAATAAAATTTCAGGTGGAATGTTGTCGCCGAAAAAAAATTAAATTAAATTAATTCGACTGTACTATAGTAGCTCTGAATATTTTTGAAAATAAGGTCGGATATTGAAGATATAGCAAGTAAGGCTTGTCTGGATTTACTTCCAAAAAAGTTAAAACATTTAATACTTGTTATATAAAAGAGAAAATTTTCCTAGGGATGTTATGAAAAAAAAACGACCCGTTGTCTAGTGTTAAAGTTGAAATTATCAAATTTAATGCATAGTACCCAAAATTTAGTCGTCATTATCTTAGTTATTTATTGACCGATTTTAAAAAAATTTACACTGTTTTGTAGCTTGTTACTACATTTTGAAAAAAATGTAGTATAGGTTTTGCATTTTTCCAGCGGACCATCGAAATCCGAAAAAAACGTCGGATCGAAATGAAAGTCATATCTATTGACTCGAGAGCAAATTTAGAAAATTCCGTCCGTCGGTCAGTCGGTCTGTCGATCTGTCGGTCTGTCTGTCACGCTCAGCTCCCGTAATCCGTTTTCGGATTTCGATGAAACTTAGGTAGTTAATAGGAGGCCTTTACAAAACCTTAACGCTGGAAGCTCTGCTCCGTTCGGAAACCGGAAGTACCCGATATAGACGTTTCAAGTTTTTTGGAAAAAATTGAATAACTCGGTAACGGGCCGTCTGATCGAGATATTTAAAAAAAGAGATGATGCCGCTGGCAACGGTCTACAGAAAAGTATACCGGAGACAATGTTAAAAACAAATGGAAATTGATTTTTTTTTGCCAAAAACTGGTTTTCTCGAAATCTAGGAAGCACGATTACTGTCCAGGATATTGATCGATTTCGATGAGACTTGGTGGGATCGAAGGTACACGACCACAAATGAAGCCTATTTCTGGCGGCCCGAATCCGTTGACCACAAGTATTTTTTCCAAGGCCGAGTATGATTTTCCATAGATATTGATAACTCCCGAACCCAAGGTCCGATTTTGATTTTTAAAAATGGCGATTGTAGGGCTCGATTAAGTCTATTAGGTGACGTTTGTGAGAAATTTGACAAAACAAAAGCGAATCTACAAATCCTGGAAAAGTTAATTTTTTTTATAGATTCTACAAATACCCAACAGTTTCCTAATAAAAATCGAAAATTAAGTATTCCGTCGATTAATCTCTATAACCGATATAAGGCACGGACCTTTTTGGACAAAAAATCTGAAATAGAGTTTTTGGAAAAATTAAAAATAAACGAGTTATTTACAAAGATGCATGACCACAATATAACCGATGCCCTTTCTGTATTTCAAAATGTAGTTAGCCTTTACTTTAGTCAATGCAAAAAGAAAAAAAAAAAAGGTACTGAATCAGCCCAACAGGGATAAAAAGCATATCAAAATGTAGTTTTACTTCCACATCCAGTGGAAGTATAGTAACGACAAAAAAATTTTTAAAAATTTTTATTGTTCAACTAGGCTTAGAATGTCACGAAACGTCGAGATTTTAAGTTTAAGCGAAAAAAAAATTCTGTCTGTCGGTCTGTCGGTCTGTCTGTCGGTCTGTCTGTCGGTCTGTCTGTCTGTAACTTTTTTTGTGCGCACGATTACTCTGGAACCGTTTGAGATATTGACTTGAAATTTGGTACACATATGTACTTTAACGAGATCTAGACTAGATTATATTTTCATCTTGTTCCGTCGAAGGGTTGGGGGTAAATTGGGGTAAATTTGGGGAAAATAGGTAAATCAAGCAGGTAAGAGTCCATAAAATTGGTATTTAGTATATACAAGAGAAGCTGAGGTCTCAAAAAAAATTTTGGAATTAGCCACCCCCATTACCACCCCCACCCCATTATTAAAGGGGATGAAAAAAAATTGTGATTTAGGGTGTGTACAAGAACCTCGAAATGTTTTTTTATTTCATCCACCCCCACTACCACCCCCTATCACCACCCCCACCCCGCTACCGATGTGGGGTATCATTTTATGGGTTTTTGGGGTAGAGGATTTCAAATATTATATTATTAATGTTCCATAAACAATTATTTCCACATACAAAATTTTTTCGTTGTGAGTGACTTAGATAAAAAATCTGGATGTGGAAGTAGTGATTCCTTGGGCCAGCGGTTTTTAGCTTGTTACTACATTTTGAAAAAAATGTAGTATACGTTTTGCATTTTTTGCAAAAAACTGGTTTTCTCGAAATCGGGCTATGAAGCACGATAACTGTCCAGGATATCGATCGATTGCGATGAGACTTGGTGGGATCGAAGGTACACGGCCACAAATGAAGCCTATTGCTGGCGGCCCAAATCCGTTGACCGCAAGTATTTTTTCCAAGGCCGAGTATGATTTTCCAAAGATATTGATAACTCCCGAACCGAAGGTCCGATTTTGATTTTCAAAAATGGCGATTGTAGGGTTCGATTATGTCTATTAGGTGACGTTTGTGGGAATTTGAAAAAACAAAAGCGAATCTACAAATTCTGGAAAACTTAATTTTTTTGATAGATTCTACAAATACCCGACAGTTTCCTAATGAAAATCGAAAATTAAATATTCCGTCGATCAATCTCTATAACCGGTATAAGGCACGGACCTTTTCGGACAAAAAATTTGAAATAGAGTTTTTCGAAAAATTAAAAATAAACGAGTTATTTACAAAGATGCATGACCACAATATAACCGATGCCCTTTCTGTATTTCAAAATGTAGTTAGCCTTTACTTTAGTCAATGCAAAAAGAAAAAAAAGGTACCGAATCATCCCAACAGGGATAAAAAGCATATCAAAATGTAGTTTTTGGCTTGTTACTACATTTTGAAAAAAATGTAATATAGGTTTTGCATTTTTCCAGTGGACTATCGAAATCCGAAAAAAACGTCGGATCGAAACGAAAGTCGTATCTATCGACTCGAGAGCGAATTTAGAAAATTCCGTCCGTCGGTCAGTCGGTCTGTCGGTCTGTCTGTCGGTCTGTCGGTCTGTCTGTCGGAAATTGAATTGTTTTGCAAAAAACTGGTTTTCTCGAAATCGGGCTAGGAAGCACGATAACTGTCCAGGATATTGATCGATTTCGATGAGACTTGGTGGGATCGAAGGTACACGGCCACAAATGAAGCCTATTGCTGGCGGCCCGAATCCGTTGACCGCAAGTATTTTTTTCAAGGACGAGTATGATTTTCCAAAGATATTGATAACTCCCGAACCGAAGGTTCGATTTTGATTTTCAAAAATGGCGATTGTAGGGCTCAATTAAGTCTATTAGGTGACGTTTGTGAGAAATTTGACAAAACAAAAGCGAATCTGCAAATCCTGGAAAACTTCATTTTTCGATAAATTCTACAAATACCCAACAGTTTCCTAATAAAAATCGAAAATTAAGTATTCCCTTTTTCGACAAAAAATCTGAAATAGAGTTTTTCGAAAAATTAAAAATAAACGAGTTATTTACAAAGATGCATGACCAGAATATAACCGATGTCCTTTCTGTATTTCAAAATGTAGTTAGCCTGTACTTTAGTCAATGCAAAAAAAAAAGGTACTGAATCAGCCCAAGAGGGATAAAAAGCATATCAAAATGTAGTTTTTAGCTTGTTTAATACTCTTTACTTTTTATCTGATTATTTTTTTTGATAAAATCAGTGTGAGATTAATTATTCAGGTTTAAAGCTAAAAAGTTTCTAATTTTAAGATGGCGGCCCAATTTTGAGGGGGTTCCGCTACCTGGATTTTTTGGGATTTTTTCCTGTTAAATAGGACACCTTCCCCTACATATTCCCCCTAAAATTAGCTTGTTACAAATTTGTTCCGACTGTGTGCTGGTTTAAAGTAACTACAAAGAAAACTTTGTTATATTCGGAAATAAATACATTACATACAGTACATATCTTGAAAATTCCCGAAAATATGGCTTGTCTATGACTCCATTGATACCGGGTATACACGTCAGTCTGAGAAGAGTAATCATAATCCATACTCCACAAATGAAAATAAAGAATTATATAAAATAAAGTTTATAGAGGACATAATCAGAATTTTAAATTGTTGCCTGAATCTCTGAGGAGTTTAGGTGTTTCAGCTACTATTTTGTATTTATTATACGTAGCTTTATGTATCGCTCTAATCTTCTATTCATTTTCATGCAAAATTACACCGTACATTCTTGTATGCTTTAGTATATAAGTTTTATATACCAACTTCTGCGTGTGTTATTTTTGTTAGAGAATTTCTCTATAATAATAAGTAATTTTCTCAAAAAGCGAACCATAAATAAAGCAAGGATGAGGAAAAGTGTTGATACGTATAATATGAAAATCAGAGCGGCGGCTGCGGCATTGTCCTATATTCGTGGATTTTACCCTTTTCACCAGACTTCATATTTCATCCAGATACAAGTACATTTTAGAAGAATAAAAGCTTGCGTCTGTATAAGAACTATATACGAAATTCTGCAGCTCTGTCGCTTGTGTAAATATGGCAATATCCAGTGGTGATATTTGAATATGCCCGATAACAATGAGCCCGTCTCGAGCGTTCCCATACCCGACGGCGGTTATCCGGGAAGGGACTTACATCAAAATTTCATGTATTTTCACAATTCTACGTAAACATTTATTTTATGACCTTTGTTTTACTTCTATTTTCAGTACGTGGAGTTTTGTCACATGTAGGAAAAATAACATTGTTTTTAGACCATAAATCGATTAGTAAATGCTTCCAGTTATTCTCTCGAAACATTATTGTTTCATTGACCTCCGAAATTATGGGAGTTCGAGAAAAACGTTATACAGCGCTTACTGAATAAACATAAAGATGTTATTAAAATAGACAATTTACGGTTAAAATATAGAGAAAATTGGTTGCTCATTTCAACCTGACCAGTTAAATAAATAGACGGGAAATCGAAGGGCTGAACAATAAATACAACAAATAGTACAGTCAGTGAAGCTTTTAAATCTTGGCCCAAAAACGATTGTGAGGCGGAAAGCAAAAAGGGACCTCTTGTCGGCAATTTCCGATTTTTAGTTATTGATATTAAATGAATTAAGCTCTAATTCTGAACGGTTTGGTGCAAAAATCATGTCTCTATGATTTTTTTTGTTTAAGTTACTAGTGCGTTTATGAAGAGGGACCTCTTGTCCGTCCCATGTTATTTCTCCATAAGCGACAGGAGGTACCTTTTCCAGGGCTGAACAATACTGAACATTGGCTGCTTTATCGATTATTTTAAGTGTTTCATTCAATTATATCGGTTTTGTAATCGATTACAACTTGTAAAGGACAAAATCCGAAAATCGATCATATTGACCCAAACCACTAATTTCAACTGTACTGAAAAATTAACATCGCCGACAAGAGGTCCCTTTTTGCTTTCCGCCTCACAATATAATGAATTTCCAAATTTTTTTCTTTAACATGCTTCATAAAGTATGTACATAAGAATCGATATTGTCAATTTTCCTGCTTTTTGGTTAATGGTAGTTCGCACCCCTTCTTGGGGGTGCGAACTACCATTAACCAAAAAGCAGGACCCCTTCTTAGGGGTTGTCTAAAAAAAACAAAAAAAACACATAATCTGATACAGAATCAAATTATAAGAAAGAAAGCTCCTATACATTTTTTTTTTGCTAAAATGCTTATCTTTCGAGATTTTTCACCCTCAAAAATCAGTTTTCTTAGACTTTTTTTAAATTACTCGGAAAATGTGGATTTTAATGAAAAAAAAATGCAAAGGTACAAAATTAAAGCTTTGACGAAAACAGATCTAATGTTTTTTTCTTTCTTTTCTCCGATGTTTAGTTTTGGAAATATGGTATCTTCAAAATGGCGCCGAAATGTTCAGAAAAAATATACGACGTTAAAATCTAAAATTACTCAAAATCTACAACTATGGAAAACATTTTTATTCTTGTAAAAATTAAAGATATTAAAATTAAATGACAGACTGTGACATACTGTGACACACCGTGACAAACTGTGACAGGCTGTGATAGACTGTGACAGAATATGACAGACTGTGACAGATTCTGACAAACTGTGACAGACTGTGACAGAATGTGACTGACTGACAGAGCATGACAAAATGTGACAGACTGTGACAGATGATGACTAAATGTGACAGAATATGACCAAGTTTGCTGTCTGGATTCTACTTACTCTATAACCCCCTTCCATGTTATTTCAAGTATAACCCGTCGATAAATCACTCCCCAGACCCGTTTATATATGAAAACATAAAGGGATCCATAAAGGGGGTGGTCTTTGGCCGTTTCAGGGGGTTGTGGCGGTCAAAAACTTCTCCCATCACTTGCATCTTGTTCAGCATCCTTGAAAACGGGAGAAGGTAATCTGCACGAAATATTTACAAAAATGTCGTCTTATAATGCTTCATTACATAGACTATGTGTGGTAGAAGCTATTTTAAAGTGTTCATCAGTTGTAAGTTTTTGAAAAGGTGGGGCATACATTTTATACAGACAAAAATGTGTATAATATGTTTTTGACACATTTAGGGCGAATAATTTATTATTGAAGTATTTTTTAACGTTTTTTAGATCATGATCAACATTAATTCTTAAATCTTTCCAGTTAGAAGCTGTATAAAAGAGGGCAGTGTCATCTGCATAACTTATTATTGAGGCGCTGGTATGTATATCAAATAACGAATTTATATATATTATGAAAAGTACTGGCCCCAGTACTGTACCTTGCGGTACACCATACCCAACAGTTTCTTCTATGTACTGTATTCTATTAGTTAGATATGACTTAAGAAGTTTTAGTCTATTATTCCTAAAATCAAAATTATTAAGTGTGGCTAAAAGTTCAGTATGGTATGTCGTATCAAAAGCTTTGGTTAAGTCGATGAACACTGAAAGAAGAAATTGTATTTGATTGAGAAATACAAAGCAAAATCCAAAATGCAATAAAAATCGTGTCATATTGCGTACCGTCGCCTTATACAAATGCTATCAATATTTTATTCACAATCATACAGAAATAATCAAATTGTCTTACATGTCAAAAGTCGGAAAGTTTGACATTTCTACTTCATTTGACAATTGAACTGAAATTTGACATTTGCAGGTTGGAAAGTGACATTTTAACATTTCAGGTTGAAAAGTAGCTACTTTCTTACCAGTTTTCGGGTTGGCAAGAGCATTTGCCAACCTGTGTTTTCCACAGAAAATGCTATTTAAAAAGGACCCCGCACTAATCTTATGGAAATTGGGTTTCGGTAAAATTTGTTCATATTACAGGATTTTGTAGGCCTTGAGGTCCTGATTAAAAGTCTTCATGGGCACATTATTCCAAATGCTAAGGCATTTGGAGTTAAAGATGCTTGAATGTTAACACAGGTCTATAAAAAAGGAAAAAGTCTAGTCCTAAGGTTCTCATCTAACTTTTCTAAAGTATTCTTACCACCCCTTTCATCCCCTAAAAAGGGCAGACAGAAGGTCTTGCCCCAAGGTTCTCATCTAACTTTTCCGAAGTATTTTGGCGTGCCGACGCTAATTTTGACCACCCTCTTTATCCCCTAATATTTTTATTTTGTCCAAAATTGGTTTCAGCGCGTCAAAATACTTCAGAAAAATTAGGTCAGAACCTTAGGACAAGACCTTTTTCTGCCCCTTTTTTATGGGATAAAAGGTATGGTGAAGGAAAAATTTTTTGTCCAAAATTAGCTTTAACGCGTCAAAATGCTTATACAGAAAATACATTATAGTTAGATGAGAACCTTGGGACAAGACCTTGTGTCCGCCCTTTTCAATGGATGGTAAGAATACTTTAGAAAAGTTAGATGAGAACCTTAGGACTAGACTTTTTCCTTTTTTTGTAGACCTGTTTTATTAACATTCAAGCATCTGTAACTCCAAAAGTAAGGCATTGGAACAATATGCCCATGAAGATTTTTAATCAGGACCTCAAGGACTACAAAATCCTGTAATATGAACAAATTTGACCGAAACCCAATTTCCATAAGATTAGTGCGGGGTCCTTTAGTAAACGAATTTTTTTGGCTTTCTGTTCATTAAGGGAGATGATTGTGAATAAAATAGTATACAAACCTTGGTGAAAAATTTCATTGTTGTCTCGAGAATTAGTTGACCTGGCCGCTGCACGCCTCGGTCAACTATCTTATCTCTCGACAACAATGAAACACTTTCCACCTCAGTATGTAATATAGTGAATAACGATATAAAAGTTTAGCGCAAAGTGCATCTACAGAGCAGGTGTAGCTGGAACATATAAGTCGCAAATGCAACCTGTTTTTATTATTGAATTTTAAATCATATCCGTAATGGCACAATTTTACGAACGGGAGGTACGACCGTAGGTAGGTACGAAAGTTATCACAGTTATAATAAATTTTGTCGTCAGTGGCAATGTTGTTTACTCAAAGAATTACATGAAAATATTTTTATGACAAAATAAATTATTTGCTTACAATTAATTAAAGAAACCTAGGTCGTTTATAAATAGCATAATAATCCTCATTGCTTTATTTTTCTTAATGTTTGTGTTAATGTTTTATTATAGTAAAGATTTGAACAACCTATGGGATTTCTGGACTGTTTTGTTTTATCATACATATCGTCCATGGCACGTACGATGTTAGTAAAAAATATATATATATATTTTTTTATTTAAGAAATGTTTTTGCGAGTATACGCTTAATTTTAATAAAAAAATATAATATATGATATATTGTTGAAAAGGGGGGAAAGTATTCTGTTTAATGCCATCATTTACCGGCCGTTTTAGATTTTTCTCGAAATATAGCGGTTCTGAAAAAATTTAGATAATACCTTATTAAAAGCCTCTATATTGCAAAAAATGTTCATCTTAAAAGTGTTTTCGTTTCTCTTCAAATAACAGAGACAATGTCTGACTCAGATATATAGTCACATTTTCGAGATTTTCATAATTCTTAAAGTAGGCAATGGATTTCAAAAGGCTTTAAACCATTTTGTAACTTATAAAAATCAACACGTTCTATAAAAACAATTTTTTTGTACGACTGATATTAAGCGAGATATCCTCCAGGACCCTGATAAAATGGAAGCCTGTATACAGTATGACCTATTTCAAGTGGACACACCTTCGTAATTCAGTTATTGGTCATTCAATTTCAACCAAATTTGGATCGGTATCAAAGACCTTTACTATATCCTTTTTGAGTAAAACAAAACTTGTTTCAGTCATTGGCGTGCATTTTTATTAAGAAAAAAAGGGTCGGTTTTTCGACAAATTTTATTAGACATTTTTTGTTGAATAACTAATGCAATATTATTGATCAGCATGCTGTAGAACCCCCATGTTCAAAATTTAACGTTTTGATTTTTGGTTATCGAATTACGACCCACTTAAAATTACCTCCCAAGGAACAATTTTAGTTTCTTAAATGTATACGGGTGCTATAAAACTATTTATAAAATGCCTTGAAAAATCTATTTTGCTGTAACAATATCCTTAATACCGTCATAAAGCGACTTGTAGACTAAAAGGGCCCACCCTTATGAAGGTTGTTAAGGCCTTTTTAAATTCCATCATAAAACTCCTTAGTGAGGCATAGTGCTGCTCTTGAAAACTTTGTTCGTGCCGTTTTAAAACCTTTCTTAAAACCTATTTTAAAGCTGTCAGAAGCTTTTCTATTAGCTTCCTGAATTTCTAGAAAACACCTAGAAGGCTACCTTAAAACTGGTTTTTAAAACCATATTAGAACTGAGAAGCTATAAGAATGTCCACGAAGGAATCCAAATAATTTTATTATTGCATTTATTTTTGCTAAACTGATTTAAGCAAACACACCATCAGACTTATCGAAGATAAAATGGAATTTGAAATGTATAAAGCGTAGAGCACTATAACCTCTCTAAGGCCGATTTAAAAGGTAATAAAAAGCCATCAGGTATGACAAAAAAATTAAAACCAACGGCAGTTTATCGTTAAAACTACATAAGAAAAGCCCAAAAAACAAGAGCCCCTCAGATATAATAATGATTTTAATATTCATACAAAATTTGCATAGACACACGTAATAAGAAAATTTAAAAAAGTGGGCTGCTTCTCGGTTCCCACGGTAATTTTCAGTCGTTTCTTGTAATTCTACCTTAATTTGCTAACGAAAAAGTGATCATTATTGATAATTATAATTGTGAGATTGACCTTTAATATTTTTATATAACAAGAAAAACATGGCCGGCCAACTAAAAATCTAATTGTCATTTTACAGTCCTCTCCAGTGTTGCCAGGTCTAGTGAAATTTCATTAGATCTGGTGATTTTTTTAAAATCTAGTGATTTAGTGAAAACTTTTATGAAAATTCCCATTTTTAATGATTTTTGAATCATCCAATTTATTGCCCTCTACTGGTAGGTAGGCAAACATTAAATTCGAGTTGCGATCCATTTAATACAGAACTGTTCACGTTAATCGCTACCACGGTCAGTAAACTCTACGGTTACCTCGATCAGCAGCTCTTAGACGAGAGACGTGCGGAGCGGGGAATCGAATGAAAGAGACAGACATCTGATTTCCGTGCAATAGACACAGACAAAGATGCCTGTAGTGTCTACAGCTGACGTAGGCTAACAGAAGGTGCGTTTTTATGCTCCAATTCCGCAACCGGAATGTCAAACTTTGTCGTTTTTTTGGTCACCATTCTGATTCCAGTTTGAAACTTTTCATTCTCTCTCACGAGACGGAATGATCGGTGGAATGCGTAAAATGTCAATAAACGCGTAGGAACGGAGGTTATGTTTGCTTATTAGATTAGAGAGTGACGTTTTTGTTGCGTTTGCAAATTACAAATATTTATTATATAGCGTTTATTATTAACATGGAAACTTACAATATCGTCCAAACTGACAGTGGTGAATATCTGTGGTTTAATCCAGAAAGTAACCTATGATTTTTCATAATGGTTTCGGTTTGGTCGTTTTTTTGGTAAATGTCATTCTGTTAATTCCACCGCTACCGGTTGGTGGAGCATAAAAACGCACCTAGAATATCTTTCATTCGATTCCCCGCTCCGCGCGTCTCTCTCGTCAAAAAGCTGCTAATTGAGGTAACCGTATAGTTTATTGACCGTGAATCGCTACAATCGAATAGCCTGGGCTCGTTGCCCTCTAGCGTCTCGTAGACAAACAGTACTTTCTAGTTAAAAACCATTTAATACAATACAGAGTACGAAGTCTGGCAACGAAATAATCAGATAGAGGACGCTCAAAGCTATGCTGTGCTCAGAGAGCTCAAGAAAATTACGTGTCCTACAGACACTGCAACTTTTGAAAATTAGAGATGAGAGCTTTAATTTCAAATCTAGTGAAATTTTAGTAAGATTTAGTAACTTTTTAAAGCGTCGTCTGATAACTTTTAAAATTTTGATCTGGCAACACTGGTCCTCTCATTAAACTATATATTCTAATAATGGTAATGACCTAGAACATTTACTCTAAATGAAGCCCTTTTAGTCTTTTTGTATACTATCATCAATAATCCCTTCCTTACAAAAATGCAAATGCACTTAGCGAAGATCACATGGACTTGATAAAAACTGTAATAAAACGTTTGGGACGTTTGATACAAAAAACTTAAAACTTAACCTCAAAATAATTTGTATGTGTGTGTATTTTAACAGTCCTTTTAAAATGGCCACTCTTTTTTATTTTCTTCCACCTTTCCAAAAAAGACTTAATTACACATCAGTAAGTCGTGAAATGCTTTTAATTAACACACACACACACATGTATCAACGACACTTCAGGCAGACATATTGTTTATTAGTTTTATAACAAATGTTTTATTGAGGTTTTGGAAAGTGTTTTAAGGAATTAAAATTTGCCTTTTAGATTTATAGAGGCCTTTTTTTCCTCATAACGGTTTCATCACAACATTTATCAAGGATGTTTTAAGAGTCTAGTTTTGTAATGGCCTTTAATAAGTACTAGTAGGCATTGAAAATGTCTAGTTTTAAAAAGGATTTAAAATGCATTTATTGCAAATATGTTAAAACCATAAAGAATAATTTAAAGCCTCTTTAAATCTAAATGGAATTTAAAACGTTCATAAAACTAATTAGCTTTATGAAGAGTTTTATGTAGGTTATGATAAATCCATTACAAATACATATTATCCTAGAAGCAAATTAGCTTTATAATTAGGTCTTACAGAATGCTTGAAAACTTACTATATAAGAGCAAGTATACTTGAAGCCTAAAAGGCCTTAACTACAATATCAATAAAGCACATGACTATTTCCTAACCCTGACAAACCTTTCTTAAAACCTCCTCAAGTCCAAATGACTTTTAAATTGTTCCTTGGGCTATTTTAAACACTAAATAATCAAATTCACTTTTTCTACTATCCCATATCATCGAAACTTTCAAATTTCGAAGGCCAAGAATTTTCATTGAAAAAATTTGAGTCATCAGACCTCTAAATTATTCGGGCATTAAGGATTACCGAATTTGAAAGTATCGATGATATGGGGTGGTAGAAAAATGAATTGAAAGGGAAAATGAACAATAACTTTTTTTCGAAAAAAATTTCGTTACCAATTTGTTGATTATTTAATGTTTAAAATAGGTAATTTTAAGGAGGCCGTAATTCGATAACCAAAAATCAAAACGTTGTTAAATTTTGAACTTAAGGGTTCTACAGCATGCTGATCAATAATATTGGATTAGTTTTTCAACAAAAAAATGTCTAATAAAATTTGTCGAGAAACCGACCTTTTTTCTTAATAAAAATGCACGCTAATGACTGAAATAAGTTTTGGCTTAGTCAAAAAGGATATAATAAAGATCTTTGATACCGATCCAAATTTGGTTGAAATTGGATGACCAATAACTAAGTTACGAAGGTGTGTCCACTTGAAATGGGTCACACTGTATAATATCGTAGAACATCCTGTAGCGCCCTGAAGATGATATAATAAACGTAAACATCGAGTTTTAAAAAGAGTATTTATCTTTAAAATAAAACCTAAATTCACTAAATACTGTCAAGAATTAATTTTAAATATTTAAAATGTGTCAGTTTCTTACCGCTTGCATAATTAAGATTGGTAATCATAATAAATGACATATTATTAAAAAATATCTAAAAGATTAAAAATTCTCTAATGAGATATTAATTCAGTACTTTTAAGGTGTTGCCCTGAATTACTTATATCTATTTTAGGCCTTCAAATATGACATAGTGGACGATAATAGCTCTTCAGATTACATGAGCCGGTGAAGAGGAGATAAAAATCTCGTCGAGTGGAAAACCACCGCGTCAATCAATAACTCAATGCACTTGTCCGTCACAGTCCATCACAAAAACAATCAGTCATCAAATCGATACACGCAGCTGCCAAGAGTAGCAAAAAATTAAGACGTATTTTCTGGTAAAAAAAAATCAGGGAGAGTTAATCGACTGTTCAATAATTCCTCGGTCAATTCAGAGCTAGACAATTTTGGTGGCACAGCTGTTATTTAATGAAACATAAATATCAATGAATATAAAAAGATTTTAATAAGTGCTCATTTATTTAAAATAAATAATTAAAAAAACAAAAATAGTACAGCGATTAAGAAAGTTCGAATTAAAAACAACTAAATGAGATTACCTTTATTATAAAAACAGGCTTTTGAAAAAAAAATTGAAAAACCTGAACAATATAAATTTATAAGCCACTTTTAAAATATACAGGAATAATCTAAACAGTCTTATAAAAAGTGTTAAAGAAAGCTATTATAAATCCCCAAGTAACAAAAATAAAGGGTGTCCTAGAATGTAATGTATTGTCTTTTTCGTTAAAAACATCGCCAACTATTGTTGCTATCGTTTGAACAATATCATACATTTGCTGATCTTGATGCAACTTTTGACACCAAATTATTCTTTCATAATCACATCAATACCACTTAGTTCAGTAATGTAACAGTTAATATCGTAATATATCGGACAAAATTCATAAAGTTTTGAAAATTGGTAGAAATGTTAAGGATAGCATAAGAACTACTAAACCGAAAAGTTCCTACCCCCAAATACTCAAATAGTGAGCTTCATCCACTAGGACGTCGTTTCCCATTTTGAGGTTTTCTAAATTATTTCAGGAACGGTGCACTTTTTGATAAAAATACCTATTTACAAAAGTATCCCCTATAAAATTTTCTATTAAAAACGTCACTACATTTTTTTTCATAAAACTAATAATACCGTGGAAAATAAGACGCACACATGAGGGTTGATTCCAGTTAACAAAATAAACTGTAATCTTTACTATAAATCTACTTTAAAGTTCAATGCTTAACACAAAAGCAGTAGCTACTAAACTCCACTTAAAATTATAATAATTGTAGCGCTTCCACCCTCTCACCCCTAAAAAAGATCGCAATTTTTAAAGAATTATTTGCACAATTCATTAGAGTCTGGAGTTAAAAACGTACATTAGTTTTGAACTGGCTTCAGTACCTCTTTCTCTTTTCGATGACGAAGGCCTAATGAGAAAAACTAACAAGGCAACTTTATACCAGATTATTAATACTGTTTCAGAACGAGACCATATTTTCGAAAATAGTGAGTATGTGATTGATGAAGAATACTTGCTTCGCCGCGTAATATGGCCAAAAAAAAAATGAGAATTTAATAACGTTTACAACGCTTACGTTAGTTACATAAGAAAATATTACGGTAATAGAGTAACTGGCGGTGTTCGATGGTTATTTGGATAATGCAAACAGCACGAAGAGCCTAGAACGACAAAGGCGGATACTGTGTCCTGAAATTATATTTGATGAAAACATTGTTATTTCTGAAACTCAGCAGAAGTTCCTTAGTAATTTGTAGCTTTTGATTGCAGAACTATTGAAAAAAACCGCTGCCCAAGGAATCACTACTTCCACATCCAAGTCTCTTACAACAAAAATACTATATTTGCATTCCACTATATGAAAATAATTGTTTATGGAACTTTAATAGTATAATAATTGAAATCATGTACCCAAAAAACCCATAAAATTATATGCCACATCGGTGGTGGGGATGAATGGAGTGAAAAAAAATTCTTAATGACTTTGACTCTTGTATACACACTAAACCACACTATTTTTTCACCACCTTTAATAATGGGGTGGGGGTGGTAATAGGTGTGGCTAATGCCAAATTTTTTTTTGAGACCTTAGCTCCTCTTATATTTACTAAATACCAATTTCATGGACTATTACTTGCTTGATTTGCCTATTTACCCCCATTTACCCCAACTTACCGTTTAACTCTGCAAAAGAATAAGATCAAAATACAATTTAGTCCCAGATCTCGTTAAAATACTTATATGCCATATTTTAAGTCAATATGTTAAACAGTTCCAGAGTAATCGTGAGCACCAAAAAGATACAAGACAAACAGACAGACCGACGTGACAGACAAACTTTTTTTTGTTCAAACTTAAAATATTGACGTTTCATGATATTTAAACAATGAAAATTTCCAATTTTTTTTGCGTTAATATAATTCAACTGGATGTGGAAGTAATACGCAGAAAATGGCATGACAAAGACATGAAAAATCGTTGTGTGCCGTAAACTACACGATAGGAATAAAGCCTCTACTTTAAGTATTTTCTTCGAGGAAACCTACTACCGTCGAGCGCGGTTAGTACTTGGACGGGGTCCCATCTCGGGAAATACAGCGTTCTCGTCCCACCTTCTAGCGGCTTGTATATCAGTGTATACGCGGAAGTTACGTAATTTCAGACGAAGATTACGTAGTGGATATACCATCCTTCGGAGGGGATGTAAAGCAGGCGGGCCCTTGTCTATTAAATGTTAGGCAAGTAAAAGATCCCTACTCTTCTTAAGGGAAGAGGTTCGGCAAAATTTCCAGGTTGGGGTAGCTCGTCTCCTGGCGTCGGTGATAGGCCCTGGTAGCGGAAATAGGCCGACGTTAAATAGTTAAAAAAAAGAAACCTACTACGCGTCCCAAGGTAACCCATTGTGCATCCAATTTACTCGAGGAAAGCCCCTGCAATTCATACTTCTTAAACCAACCCACTGCGCATCCATACCATTTGAGGTAACCCACTGCGCATCTATAGTACTGGAGAAAAGCCACTGCGCATCCGTACTACTCGTGGTAACCTACTGCGCATCCATAACTACTTGAGGAAACCTACTGCGATCTGTAATACTCGAGAAAAGTCACTGCGCATTAATATTTCTTAAAGTAACCCACTGCGCATCCATTTTACTCGAGGAAACCCACTGCGCACCCATACCACTTGAGGTAACCCACTGCGCTGCGCATCTGTAGTACTGGAGAAAAGCCACTGCGCATCCGTACTACTCGTGGTAACCTACTGCGCATTCATTGTACTCGAGGAAAGCCATTGCGCATCCATATTACTTAAAGTAACCCATTGCGCATCCATACTACTTGAGATAACCTACTGCGATCTGTAATTCTCGAGAAAAGTCACTGCGCATCCAAAATACTCAAGGAAAGCCACTGCGCATTCGTAATACTCGGGGAAACCTACTGCGCATCCATAGCAGTCGAACAAAGCCATTGTGCATCCATACTATTCGAAGTAACTTTAACAACATAATATTTGAAATCGTTTACCCCAAAAACCTATAAAACGATATGCCACATCGGTAGTGGGGGTGGGGGTGGTAGAGGGTTGGTAGTGGAGGTGAATGAAGTAAAAAAAAATTGAGGCCTTAGTTTCTTGTAGACACTAATATTACTAAATTAAAACTTTATTTTTTTCACCCCCTTTAATAATGGGGTGGGGGTAGTAATGGGGGTGGCTAATGCCAAAAAAATTTTGAGACCTTAATTTTTTTTTGTATATACTAAATATCAATTTTATGGACTCTTACCTACTTGATTTACCTATTTACCTCTATTTACCCCAATTTACCCCCCAACCCTCCAACGAAATAAGATGAAAATATAATCTAGTTCCAGATCTCCTTAAAATACATGCGTGTACCAAATTTCAAGTCAATATCTTAAACGGTTCCAGAGTAATCGTGCGCACAAAAAAAGTTACAGACAGACCGACAGACAGAAATTTTTTTTTTCTCTCAAACTTAAAATCTCGGCGTTTCATGACATTCTAAGCCTATCTGAGCAATAAAAATTTTTAAAAATTTTTTGTCGTTACTATACTTCCACTGGATGTGGAAGTAATTTAGGAATGAAGGAATCGAGGTGTTCGCTGCTGCGGATGATGCCGATTTATTAATAGTACAAACTGCTATCGAAAAATGTTATAAGTGTGACACAGCTGTCGTCGTAGGGCAAGATATTGACCTGCTAGTCCTTATTGCTCTTTCTCCTTCCGACAGACATTAAATTTTTAAAAGAAAAACAAGGTAATACCAGCAAAAGAATTTACAGTTCACGAGATTTACATTCCTCAACTGTAAAGAAACAATATTATTTGCACACGCCATTAGCGGTTGCAGCACAACCTCAGCGTTTTTTTCAAAAGGAAAGGTTAATGCAATCAATGTGCTTAAAAAAAGAGATGACTTACAAAACATCGTGCATTTTAATAATGAAAAAGCTAGTCATGAAGAAATTGTAGACGCAGGAGAGCGACTTATTCTAGTTTTATATAACTCTGCCTCCGCAGAAAAAAGACTAGATATATACAGATTCATAACTTCTATCAAACTTGTTGGTAAAGCGAACAATACTGTAATGTTATCAACACTACCACCAACTTCTGCTGCTTGCTCGGCAACACTCATATCGCGTTTTTTCCAAATTCAAACATGGAAAAACGTTGCGCTACTGACTGGCGATGGAAAAAGTCGGCGGTATATTAACCCCAACTATGACAACAAAAGAACCAGCTCAAATCTATGGAAGACGACGAAGATTAATTAACGCAAGTAACCTTCTGATAATTAATGGAATAAGTACAATATACAATATTCTCGCTTCTTTAAAAATTGGGATATTTTTTGGGGGTGAGAGGGTGGAAGCGCTACATTTATTATAATTTTAAGTGGAGTTTAGTAGCTACTGCTTTTGCGTTAAGCATTGAACTTTAAAATAGATTATAGTAAAGATGACAATTTATTGTGTTAGCTGGAACCAACCCTCATGTGTGCGCCTTATTTCCCACGCTACTAGTAATTTTATGAAAAAAATTGTAGCAACATTTTTGATAGAGAATTCATAAGGAATAATTTTGTATAGGTGGGAACTTTTCGATTTATTAATTCTTATGCTATACTTAATATTTCTACCAATTTTCAAAACTTTATGAATTTTGTCCGATATAAATCGTTATATTACTGAACTAACTGTCTTTAGAGTTTTTAAGGTTCTTGGATTCACAGATCGTATGAGTCGTGAGATTAGTAATAATGATACATTGAAAATTTAAATCGCATCCTATTAAACCCATCCATTTCTTATTACACTTTGGAAAATAACCAATCCACAATATTAAACTGAAAATTTTTTAACAGTTCTAACAACCAATTAAATTTCGTTATTTCTTTTCATGTGACACAAATCACCCAATCATTTTAACATTACCCTGATAACACCATCCAGGGAAATATTCAATCACTATGACAATAAAATTATTTAACTTTAACCAATCTAATGCTGCGTTAAATCTTAGTTACTGTACCTTTACCAACTGTACTTTTATTAAATAAATAATTGTTTTGTTGTGTTGCGACTTTTTGATCTTATTTTTTCAAGAAAGTTTCTGACCGAATATCCCTCTGACATTGACAAATGCCTCAAAATTTTATGACAATTTCAAGCACGTTGCTTGGTAATATTACCAAGCAACGTGCTTTCGATTGTCATAAAATTATCTCGCACATTATCAATGTCCTAGGGATATTATAGCTGAAAATCACTCTAGAATAGTTATCATTTATGTCATGAGGTTTTGACACTTTAATAGATCTCAAAATAATATTTTGACAATGTGTCACATACACGATTTGCAAAAAAAATTCTAAGTGAATGTCCCACGAGGATTGATGAATAACTCCTAATTTTATTACAACTTCCTCAAGCTTGTTTTTACCTAGCAGTCCTCCGCCTAACGTGCTTTCGGAAACTGTAATAAAATTACTTAGTTATTGGCCTTTGGGGCATTATAGCTGAAAATTATTTGTCAGATCGAAACTTGAGTATGCATCGCTTAATTGGTGCTCCAGTTATGGTGGACATAAATATAAATTAAAAGCAGCTCAGCACAGTTTTGTTAAATTACTTGTTCAAATCAAATAGAACCTCTCCAGCTATTGGTGTTCCGATTCAGTAATATAACAGTTAAAATTGTATTATATCGGACAAAATTCATAAAGTTTTAAAAATTGATAGAAATAATGAGGATAGATCATAAGTATTATTAAACCGAAAATGTTTAGCTCAAATAGCAATCCTATTAAATTCGCCTATTTCTAATCACGTCTGCTGAAACAACCAATCAGAACAAAATTACACTGATAAGATCCCTTAGGGATCTTTTCACTTGTCATCCAGTTTGACAGTTCAATAATTTAAAATTAATTTTTTGACAATGTCGATTTGGAACTGCAAATAACGATTTAATGAATACAATAATAGAGGAAAACACACCAAATAATACATAATACATAATTTTTATTTAATTTTGCAAATTGCTCCTTTAATGATTGTGTTTTTAATAAGTAGTTTTGAATAAATGAATAAAATAAATGGGAAAAAATTTTTCTATGCGAATACCCCTCGAATATTGATAAATAGCTCATAGTGCAGTAACTAGAGGTTTTAACTTCGGAATAATGTCATATTGAACGGATTTCGTTCATTTTTGGTATTATAATAGTAAACGCTTCACAGAAAAGTTTCTATATTGTGCGGGGGCTTGCTAATTTATAGGAGGTGGATGCCACCCCCTCTCAGGGGGTGGCGCTTAAAATTAAAAACTATCAATTTTTCACATAGATTGATAGTTTTTAAGTTATAACGACTTCAAAATTGCTATTTTAGCTTAAAAAAGAAGTATTTCCAAACGGCTTTCGTCAAGTATCTCGAAAAATATTACTTTACCGAAAAAATGTTACAGACCAATTACAGAAAGTACAAACTGGGAATTAATTATATTTTTTGTTTACTGATGTAGGATTAACAATTTCGAAGATCTTTAAGTTTATAGTTAGTATCCAAGTGTTTCGAAATTACCTTTAAATTTTAAAATGCATTTTTTTCTAAAGCAAGTGCTTTAAATGAGCAAACAAATTTGAGCATCTAGGTAATGCTACATCTTAACGAAAAACTGTGAGAAAATTTTTTTAAATTACTGGCTAATTAGAGTAACAAAATGGCGACCTTTTTATATAAAAAAATATAAATACGCACATATTTCCGTCATAACTTCTTTATTTCTTATGCTACAGGAACGAGTAGAAAATAATTAGAAAGCGCAATTAATTGTCTTTAATTTCAGTTCTTATCATGCGTGACGTAGGTGTCTGAGATATTTAACATTTAAACTGCATTTTTCGTCATATAAACGTTCGGACGACATGTGTTAACTTCCATATCTCCGAAACTATTAAATCTATGTAAATAAATAAACAAGCGAAATCATTATCAGTTTATGAGCTTTATTTTTGGTCTCTACCCATTTTTCAATAAAACTAATATTTATTGGGATTACGCTTTATCGAAAATACCTTTATAGTTTAAATTGTATTTTTTTCTAAAGGAAGTGCTGTATACAAACCAAAAAAATTGAGCATCTACATCATACTATATATTAATGAGAAACAGTGTTTGAAATTCCT
This sequence comes from Rutpela maculata, assembly GCA_936432065.2. Taxonomy (NCBI): domain Eukaryota; kingdom Metazoa; phylum Arthropoda; class Insecta; order Coleoptera; family Cerambycidae; genus Rutpela; species Rutpela maculata. Next base: position 33,575,472 of record OW386285.2, on the reverse strand, counting down.
TTTTTTTTAATTACTGGCTAATTACAGTAACAAAATGGCGACGTTGTTATTAAAAAAATGTGTAGACGCACATTGCTTCGGTCATAACTTCTTTGTTTTTTATGCTATAGAAACAAATAAAAAAACAGTTGAGAACTTAATCAATAACCTATTATTCTACCTATTAGCATCCTTGAGGTAGGTGTCACAGTTTCTGTGTTCAATAATTTAATAGGTATTTTTGTACCTAGGGTGCAAAATACTACTTTGGTGATCGAGAACGAAAGTTTTTTGACGAGGCGCAGCCGAGTCAAAAAATCGTTCGAGATGACCAAAGAATTTTGCATTCGAGATGCAAACAATACTTTTTCTACAACTTTCATTTGATTAAACTAAAACCATTAGTTAAAAAAATCATACTGTTTTTAAAATAAAATAATTTAAAAAATTCTACTTTCAGTTGATTTATTTGATAAAACAATAAATATTTTTGAACTAGATGTTTGTTTAATTCTCTGTATACATTAAAAATTATAAAAAGTAGGCAATAACAGTATGTGATGTGCAAAATATTTTGCGCACGGTGTCATGGTTACGCAAAAAAAAATAATGTCAATGAAAAAATGTCTCATTTTAGACACTGACATTAATGCGCAAACATAGCCTTTTTTTGACAGTTGTAGAAAAAATTTATTTTTTGACAATATCGATTTGGAACTGGAACTGCAAATAACGATTTAATGATTATAATAATAGAGGAAAGCACACCAAATAATACATAATACATAATCTACTTTTAATTTTACAAATTGCTCTTTTAATAATTGTATTTTTAGTAAATAATTTTGAACAAATAAATAAAATGAATTGCAAAAAAATTTCTGTGCGAACGTTGATAAATAGCTCATAATTTTATCACAAAATAATTTTGAAAATTTGTATTGTTCAAATAGGCTTAGAATGTCATGAAACGTCGAGATTTTAAGTTTTAGCGAAAAAAAATTTCTGTCTGTTTGTCTGTCGATCTGTCTAACTTTTTTTTATGCGCACGATTACTCTGGAACCATTGAAGATATTGACTTGAAATTTGGTACACATATGTACCTTAATGGGATCTGGAACTAGATTATATTTTCATCTTATTCCGTTGAAGAGGTAAATGGAGGATAAATAGGTAAATCACGCAGGTAAGGGACTATAAAATTGGCATTTAGTATATACAAGGGAAGCTAAGGTCTCAAAAAAATTTTTGGCATTAGCCACCCCCATTACCACCCCTACCCCACTATTTAAGGGAATAAAAAAAATGTGATTTAGTGTGTGTACAAGAACCAAAAACATCCACCTATCACCACCCCCATCCCACTACCGATGTGGGATATCGTTTTATGGGTTTTTGGGGTAGACGATTTCAAATATTATATTATTAAAATTCCATAAGCAATTATTTCCACATACAAAATTTTTTCGTTGTGAGAGACTTAGATAGAAAATCTGGATGTGGAAGTAGTGATTCCTTGGGCAGCGGATTTTATAAGGAATAATTTTGTATGTAGGTATTTTTGTCAAAAAGTGCAACACTTTCGAGATAATCTAGATAACCTCAAAATGGGGGTGGAGACGTCCTAGGGTAGATGAAGCACACTCTTTAGGGGTGAGAACTTTTCGGTTTAGTAATTCTTATGTTATCCTTACCATTTTTACCAATTTTCAAAACTTTATGAATTTTGTCCTATATAAATCGTCACTTTACTGAACCATTAAGCGAGCTGTATATTCAGTTTTGAAGACCGATGAATATTTTTGTCTCAGCCATTCTTATTTCAAGTCATACATACTGATTCTGCCGCACCTGAAATAATTACTGGATTAAATTTTCCTATCCCTTCTCGTAATGCTCAAATTAGTAATTACTTTTGTTTTTAATACATTTTTAGCTGCTTTAATGTTTTTAACTGCCGTCTTAATGTTATAAAAACAATAATTTTAAATCTATCTGGTGATTATTTACGTTTCTCTGAAATCTACATTCAATCTTCGATTTTCTGTTAAATTTATTATAATACATGTTTATTTTTACTTGCTTTATTAGTTGTCTGTGGTTCTCATTTTGCCTACATTATTGTTTTTATTGTTCCCTTCTTACTTCCTGTTTATTTTGTTGTACGTATCTCCTGTATTAAACCTATATGATTTATTAAAATTCTTTGTTCCTGTGCCGTAACAGTTCCTTCCTTACCTTTTCAACAGTGTATGCAAAAATTAATAAATCACTTAATTTAAAGACTATAGTAGCTATTTTGTTAATTATATGGATCGAGAGAAATCTTCCGTCCTCGTGTTTTCTTTTAAAAATCTACTTGATGGGTTTCGACAATATCGAAGCAAATAATACGTCAATATATTTAAAACCATTTTCACAAAACGAAATAAAAAATATAATTCTCTCAGTGACAAATAAAAATTCTTCCAGTTATGATGATATTCCGTGTTCGTTGCTTAAACGTGCTATAGATTACATAGTTCAACCTTCAACCAATTAAATACTTAGTAAGGAAATAATTTCAAGAAGGTAAATTCGCAGATTAGCTGAACACATTTATTATTATTCCGGTTCACAAAAAAGGTGATAAACACGACATATCTAATTATAGACCAGTAGCTTTACTCTCCGTTTTTTTCAAAAATATTTGAAAAAGCTTTCTTTATAAGGTTAAGTGTGTTCTTGGAACGTAGTAATATATCAATGAGTTCACAGTTTGGCTTTAGAACAGGGTGCTCAATCCAGGATGAGGTAAATAACTTGTATATATTCATTTTAAAATCACTTGATAATAGCAAAGAGAGCGCTAGTATATTCTATGACTTCAGTCGCGCTTTTGATACTATAAATCAGGGCATGTTGTTGTCAAAACTCGAATATTATGGATAAAATCATACTTATCAGATAGGCATTGCGTAATAACAATGTGGTATATAAATCAGATTTGAAAAATGTTAACGTTGGGTACCACAAGGTATTACACTCGGACCAGTACTAGTAAATATCGTTGATTTAACTTCTCGTTTAAATAATTGTAAATGAAAGCTTATTACGTGGTCGGCAAACAATGCAGTCGTACCAAATTCATCTAAAACTAATCTAATGTTGTTTTCCACAAAAAAAAATGACTGCAATTTGCTTGTCAAAACGGATGAGAAGAGTTTGCAACAACAAACCACGGTAAAGTTTTTTGGGCTACACATAGATTCTAGCTTATCTTGGGTTTATCAAATAAATTCTGTTAAGAATAAACTAGCCTCATATAATTACGCATTATTTCAACTTAGAATATCTGTTCATAAACAAATTTTAAAAATCTATCATTTTTCATTCGTTTATTCTACAATTAGTTACGGAATTCTCTGCTGAGGAAACTCCGTAAAAATACAAGAAGTATTTATGCAACAAAAAAAATTATTAGATTTATGTGTTTCGTTAGTTTCAGTCACTCATGTAAGAATTTATTTAAGGAAATTTGGATTCTAACAGTATATTATGTTTATATTTTCGTATGTTCTGTTTGTCTAGAAGAATTATTCGAAATTTCCTAAATGTAAAAATATTAACCAATATAACACAAGATATGGATGATCTGTTTATACCAAGTTGCAGATTAGAATTAACTGCCAGAAGCCCATACATAGTGCCTCTAAAATTATTTCATCGCCTTTCATCTTCTATACCGAGTGAGAAAAACATTAGTCGCTTTAAAAATAAAGTTACAGGGATTTTGTTAGCAAATAGCTTTTATAACATTGAGGAATTTTTAAATTGTATCATTTAAAACTTACAGCGTAGTTACTATATTTATACATTTAAATGTAAAATTTGACTATTTCCGCACAAATGTAAATTTGTCTAAAGAAGTAAATAAAAAAAACACAAATTTTATCTCTATTTTTGACAATTCTTTACGACAATAAAAAGTGAAACTAGAATAATAATATAATTAGCATATATGTTGTAATAAATAGGATATAATATAATAGAACATAATATCAGTAGTATAATACCGTGCGTGTAATTGCCCATTAGGCATGTACATTCACGTAACGCGAGAGATATGACAACACAGCGCAGTAAACTCGTCCGTCAGGGGAGTATCCCAGCTCTCAGTAATTTCATTTCAGCCAGCTGGCACACGCGATGTTGTAATTCTTACTCCCTATGCCTAGCCCGCCACTACACACACGGTATAATTTAGTAAATGAAGAGTAAAGAGCAACTAAAGTAACAACATAATTTCCATATAAATTAAACAATACTTACCAAGAATGTAAGTCGCCATCAAAATTAATGTCTTGTCAGTTTGGTCATCATTGTCACAAATAAATTTTATTTTATTATCCATTTAGCTTTCCAAAAATAAGCTAACTGCGTCTCCTGATCAATTTTAAAATGTTTTTCAATAAGATTGCATATTAACAACCTCATTACCAAATTACAAAATTCCCATTTACTTATCCAATAAAATCAAATACCGCAGAAATGTTCGCTTAGCTAATACAAGAGGTAAATATAAATTACAAATACCTCAACAAAAATCTTCCTCGTGCAAAAAAAATCTTTACTTATAACATACCAAAAATTGTAAACTCTTTTTTCTAATTTATGAAAATTTAATTGTATTAGATTTTCATAAATTATCTTTTAGAAACTTTAAGGTGAAATTTACTATTTGGCCAGTTCATTGTATAAACTTTTTTTATCGCCTTATTTATTTTAATGTCCTGGCGGAGTTTAGCCGATGGCTATTCTACCACTCAGCCAGGACGAACACACACAGAGACAACATCACAACACTTGCGACATTGCCATCTGCCGTAGCTGAGACTCGAACTCAGGAGAGGAGAGAGACCAAACCGTGTTGTCTCTCACATAACTGCACTGCTACCGTCTCGGCAACACGAGAAAAACGCCATTAAACATCCATACCCTAGCCAGGATTCGAACCCGGAAACCCGTGGTCACAAGCCTAGAAGCCTAACATCTTAAGCACTGCGCCACCGAGCCGGTAACTTGAGGCTTATTTCTCTTTAATATTAGTTGAATATATATTAATTCATCTACTGTATTTCGTTTTGTGTTATACAAACTTTTATGAATATCATGAAGTTGATATATACTTTTAAGTTAAATTTAGGGAGAAATGTTAAGTGGTAAATCTAGCAGGTAACCACATTATCAGTACATGCATTCATTTTAACTCTATCCATATTAGAGATAACGTCCTTTCTCCAATCGAATACATCAATATCATCAAATTTCGATAGAATTTCATCTAATAGCTTTCACAGTTCTTCTTCATCCTTAAATTAGTGTTTTCTGTACGAATAAATTCACCAAACACAAAACCTGTCATAAATTGAAATTTAAAAATAGTCCGCACTGTTGAATGCCACAGTAACAAAAATTACTCTAGATGACTAATCAAACCAGACAATAGAAAACAGTACGAAAATTGTATCAACTTCCCCGTATATCTGGCCACAGTTACGGCCACACGATTCTAGAATCCACCCAGCTTAATTTCATTTCGATTCTTATGACGCGTAATAAGGAATTCATAATTATGGCCACGGAGAGGGAGAGGGCTGTAAGGGTCATGCGTTGAAGAACTCTTCACGATTCTTACTGATGTGAGGGTCGACATGATCCCTGACATCGTCCTTGATTACCTTCATTAGACCAGGCGAGAAATATTCAAATGGTGTGGATGTTAGCTTGGGGCGATTTCACAAAAAGATAATCCTGCTTATCTGATACCGACTATTCGATTTCTTCCTAATACCACAATTCCAATATAATGCGGACGCTATCTTATATGGCTCATTTTATTATAACTAGTCACAATAAAATTGAGAATTTAAAATGTGGAGATATAATAAAACACTTTTAAGTAAGAATTATGTCTGATATTTGATACAAGGACTAAACATTTATTAGTTTTTGCTCTCAAATATTATACAAGCGTTGTTTATCAAAAAATAAAAATAGGCTACAGGCAGAAAATGTGGCACCCTTAGATTTTCCATAAGTTTGATCATGTGCGAAGGTCCTACAGGGATGCAATATTTTTATGATCATTTATATCATTTCAAACGACACCTAAATACTGTTGGTGTTATAGCAATACGTGTTCTTCATGAGATTAAAAACACTGCATAGTGCACTAGTAGTTACTATAATCTTAGCTTTATTTAACATATTTTGTTAAATAAAGAAGAAAAATTCACAGATTTTGCAATTCTTGCAACCATCGGAGACATTGGAAATGATAACACCATATACCGAGAGATCGAGAAAGACTGAACGTGACGTCACACGGAAAAGTCACTAAAATAATTAAAGTTGATTTCTATTCTACATGCATTATTAAAACTAATTTCCTATGTTGCTAGGAGTAACGAATGGTTCTCTAGTCAATGTTACCAATCTGATGTCTGTCATTTTCGTGAATGTTATTATTATTGGCTTGTGTTTGATTTATCATTTATCTCCCTTTTTGACTAATAAATTAGTGTTTTTCAACGCAATCAGTTCACTGTCACTTGTGTGATAAGTTAATAAAGAAACTCGCATTTTGTGTAAATACTGTAATTGATTATATTAAGGTTACTGTCGCCAACGTGAAAATGTTGAAAGTACCAGAAAATAGTACATATGTATGCAGTATGTAGGCGGCACAAAAACAATCTTTAGGGATCGGCACGTTCAGTCTTTCTCGTTCTCCCTGTATAAAACAATGATATTTTACTTAATTATAGACATCATTTTCAGTGTCAAAATGTGTCAGAAGATAAAATTTTGTATGAAATTTGGATCATAAACAATCATATATCATGTTATAAAATATTCACGGTCACTCGAACGCTGCCATTATGATCCTTATAACATAAATAACTATTAGAATCCCTAGCTACAAAATAACACCTTACGCACGCTTCTGACGATCACCCTGTACTGCGGATATGATCAAATTTCAATAAGAAGTATTTTACCATGCCATCTATGTTCGTAATTTGAAATACAAATTTTAAGTCCAACAAACTCTATCATATTTAATATTCGCAGTCGGCAACACCCAACTGCAACTTTTTTTCATTTCGTAATGGTCTGATCAGAAATACCTACTAAACTACTGTGCTTTATCTTTATAGAATGCCCCTACACTGCAAAATCCAATGATCGAATCTCAGGCCACTAAAACATATTAAATTTCGGGAATGTATTGCTTTCACACCTACACACACAATATCTACGTATCTCAGTATTACGTCATCTGACCTCGACACTTTCGGTCGGCAGCCTTGCAGAAAACTCATGAAATCTGGCCCCATACGAGAACATTAACATTTCCAACGTTAAAAACAACCTTTCTCTCTGCAATTTGTAAATCTGTAAATCGTAAATTCGACTTACGTTGTTTATACCATAGTCTCACATGTTTTGCACTATATAATATTTATCACTCTCGATTGCTATGAAGACTGTATCACACAACCGTTATTTAAACGTCAAGTAATGTGCTTTCCTACAAAAACCTCTTTAGTAACGTCAGATACTCGTCTTGAAATTGCGACTTTAACAAGAAAACTATTAGATGCTAATCATAGTGAAACCATTTTAAGTGAATATAATACAAATCATGAATTTATTTCGCACAGTAGCCATGACTTTTCAAATATAAATACTTTAGTTATTCGATTTTACTCATTTACCAGATTAAAATTGGAATACGCATTAGTTATTTGATGTCGCAGGTATATTTTGAGTATGTTTTTTTAAGGTCAAGCCTTTTAACATTACACAGATAATCAAAGCGTTAGCGAACAACAGAACGCAAGGGATAGACGGCATTGACAACAGGCTATTCAAGTATCCATCGATGAAAGGTATTGTTCAGCGTGTATACATCATTGACGCGATGCTACAATTACAGCACTGGTTCCACCGATGGAAATACGTCGTCTTGAAACATAATAAGAAACCCAGAGTCACCAGTAGTTACAGATCCATCTAGTCACTGTCGACGATCTCTAAGTTGGTGGTGAAAGTCGCCCTGAGTAGAATTCATTATGCCTAGAAGGAACTTCACATTGATAATGAGCATCAATTCGGCTTCAAGAATAAACCCAACATAATGCCAAAAATAACTAAGAATGTCAAGGTTCAATAGGACCTCCGAAAGATCACTACGATGGTTGTTTTGGATATTGAGAAAGCATTCGATACTCTTTGAATCCCGAGGCTGATGTATAAACTACAAGATTACAATTTTCCTAGCTATATTATCAAATTGTTATATTCGTACTTGATGGACAGAAAGCTTCATTTATTTAAACTTTCCACGAAGCGGAATATTCCTACAAGAGCCGCACTGCACCAAAATTATTCAATTTATTGGTCCCTTCGTTTTTGAACACAAAACTGGCCATGTATGCTCACAGCTACCACGCCTATAATGTCTAGGCCACAACCGAGGCCACAACATAACTATGATCGGTGGAAGATAGTGATCAACTAGGAGAAGTCGGAGGTCATGATTTTCTCCTAAAACGTCAGGAAAACGAAGTTATTACCTCAATCTCGATCAGGTAGATTAAACTTAAAACAAAAGGAAACCGTGAAGTATCTGGGAGTTCAACTGGCTACTCGATCCGCTGCAAACATATTTAAACGAAACGATCTGCCCATGTAGGAGTCTGTATCCTCTGGTGACAACGAACAGTATAGTATACAAAAATAACCAAAAGTTATCTACATGACCGTTATGATGCCTTTAATATCGACGCCGGCTTAGTGAAGTGCGACTGCCACGACAATAACGAAACTCTCAGTTTTAGAACGCAAATTCCTCCCCCTCGTGTCCAAATGTTTCAAACTGTCAAAAGTTTTACCTTCGTTAAAACAAAACTGTATTGATGATCCGGCAAATTGCAGGACTATTTCTATTTTTTATCATACAATTGTTTGTCAAAATCTTTGAGGTAAATCCTTAATCTTAAATCACGAATTATTTTGAAAATTCTAATCTATTTATAATAGCTGTCAGATCAAAATAGGGAACTTGCCCAAAAAATAAAATTGAATTAAAATACTCAAAATCATAAACTAACATCATTAAAAACCCCATAGACAACAAAAAATTTTAAAAAAAATTCCTCCAGAAATATATGCGATTAAAATCTATCAGTTCAAACTGGACGGTAGTTCACTAACCCTCAACATTACCCGACTCAGACAGCATAACGCAATACTTTTCGATATAAGACACACACTACCATACCAGGCGTTGCCTATCTTCCGGCAACCTCCCTAGCCACATCTTCCCTCTACCATAACCTATCTCTACCCTACCCTTTATTCTTCATCAACTTTATATCTTTAACCCATTTCCCCTCTTTTTATGTTTGTACAATTTTGTTCCTTTATCCTTTTTGTTCTTTTTGTCCTTTTTTGTCTTTCCAAATCCCTTCTAGGCCGATAACATCCTATAAGTTTAAACTTTTTAAATCATATAACTTTTAACCTACTCTACCTTCCTCGACGGCGCACAGTGGCGAGAAATGCCAGTGTTCCACCCAAATTACTCTAGAGGTCGTAAATTTTAAGTTATTGAGACATTCTTTTTTTTAAAATGTTCATCTTGAATTTACCTATCGATCCCTCTAGCCAAATTTTGAAATTTCAGTTTTCATTTTTTTTAATTGTTAATAGAAAATCATATTTTTACAAAAAAATACTGTTTTTTCTATTAAATTTATTCTAACGGGCCGTAAATTTGAGTTTTCGTAGCAAATTTTTTTTTAAAATCTTCGTCTTTTAATCAGCTATTGATCTGTCTAGATGAATTTTTGATTTAGTTGTTGACAACTGTCAAAATTATTGTCAAATATAAAAAAATACGATTTTTATACAAATAATTCAAACAATAACAAGTTGGTGTTCAGAAAAATATATATAGTGTTTTCAATGTACCTGGTTCTGAAGTTGACAGGAAAATATGTATTTCTAAATTTGGCAGCTGCCTTAATTGTTGTCAAATTTCCAAAGATAAATGGAAGAGCTTATTAATTTTAAAAATACCCTGTAAATGTATATAAAAATAGATATACATTGTTTTTGATCTGTTTGATTTAGTAATTGACAGGAAAATATGAGTTTTAAATTTGGCAGCTGTCATAATTGCTGTCAATTTTTCAAAATACATTACTTATTAATTTTAAAAATGCACTATAAATGTATAGAAAAGTAGATATATATTGTTTTTAAACTGCCAGATTTAGTACTTGACAGGGAAATAAGGTTTTTAAATTTGTCAGCTGCCATAATTGCTGTCAAATTTCAAAAAATAGAAGTTAGAGCTTATTAACTTTAAAAATACCCTGTGAATATATAGCAAAACGGATACAAATTGTTTTTAATGTACCTGGTTCCGAAGTTGACAGGAAAATATGATTTCTAAATTTTGCAGGTGTCATAATTGCTGTCTCATTTCAAAATATAGAGGCAAGAGCTTATAAATTTTAAAAACACCCTATAAATGTATAGAAAAATAGATATATATATATTATTTTTGATCTGTCTGATTTTGTAACTGATAGGAAAATATCATTTTTAAATTTGGCAGCTGACATAATCTCTGTCAAATTTCAAAACATGGAGGTAAGAGCTTATTAATATTAAAAATATCTTATAAATGTATAGAAAAACTGATGTATATTATTTTTGATCTTTCTGATTTCGTAAGTAATAGGAAGATATAATTTTTAAATTTGGCAGCTGCCATAATTGCTGTCAAGTTTTAAGGTGTGCAGATTAGAAGTTATTAATTTCAAAAATACCCTTTGAATGTATATACAAATAGATATATATTATTTTTTATCTTCCTGATTTATGAATTGACAGGAAAATATTATTTTTAAATTTGGCAGCTGCCAAATTTAGAAATCATATTTTCCTGTCAACTTCGGAACCAGGTACATTAAAAACAATTTGTATCCGTCTTGCTACATATTCACAAGGTATCTTTAAGGTTAATAAGCTTTGACTTCTATTTTTTTAAATTTGTCAGCAATTACGGCAGCTGCAAAATTTAAAAACCTCATTTCCCTGCCAACTACAAAATCTGGCAGTTTAAAAACAATATACATCTATTTTTCTATACATTTAAGTAGAGTGTTTATACCGGAGCTGAGCCTCCCCCCACCACTTTTCGTGACGTCATGGGTGGTGGGGGGTAATTAGTATGGTGGGGGGTAATTACTGTGGTAGGGGGTAATTACTGTGGTGGAGGTAATTGGTGTGGTGGTGGGGGGTAATTAGGGTTAGTAAATTATATGGTGGGGGAAATTATTGTGGTGGGGTGGATCTATTACTATAAATGGGGTGCGATAGTATCACAAACATTAAATCCACATCTGATTACTCAAGAGTTAACAAGTGAGTGTAGCACAACCACCTCAATTATTTCAAGTGAGCAATATTTTTTATATTACTTTTTACGACTCTTTCACTGTAGACACCCATTTTAACTATGGCAATTTCGGAACTAGACTTATTAGCACTTAATGCGATGATAAGTGAAAGTAGTGAAGTTTTAGAGCAAAAGCCTATATCATCATTAATTAAAGACAAAGCATATGTCATAAAGAAAATGTCAGTGGTCAATACGCGGTTTGGAAAATCAATTATCGTAAATTTGTTTGAGGAAAGTACAATAACAACTTTCAAATCGTTTTTACCCAAACGAGTTGTAGAAAATATAAGTGAAGATGTAATCAATAAGATTAATTCATCTGGTGGTAAATACACACTAACATATTTAGGTCAGCGTCCACCGACGTACATCGGTGCAAAATCCAGTGCAATGATACGTTTTGGTGTTTAATTTATAAACAGCAATTGTATTAGTTACTTTTTAGTTCCTAGTTTTAATTTTCTACTAGACATAGAATATAGTTAGAAAGGGTAGTAGGAGTATTATAAAACACAATATTGTAGCTCATTTGAAAATATAAGAACGTTATTGTTTTGGTAAACGATAATAACTTGGTTTGCACAAAAATAGTTTCGTCAGTTTTTAAACTACGCTTGCACCTTGTGTAAGTAAGTGAATTGATTTAGTCTTTCTGTATGCATTTTAATATATTTGTTTGCTTTTAGTTCAACCATTACTAACAAAATATGTGGATGCAATATTCGGCACAAAGGTGGACATGGGCGGAAGACATTAATTCAGCCATTGATAGACTGTCTTGTCAACTGAGTGACCTAAGTATGGATTCTCTGCATGCTATAAACTATGATCTAAATTTCTGCTTCGATGCTGAACAAGTCGAACGTCTTAAGGCGGATTCTGAAATGTATAATACCGGCGCTAACCTGTGTGGCAAATATCCCAGCGGTATTTTAAATTTAGAAGAATTTTGTGAGCAAATGGTACAAATAGGTTTAAAACGTTTTCTATATGATATAGAAAAATATCTACCTAAAAAAATTATCGACAGATATCAACTCGACCTATCTGATGAAGAAGCTGTTGACAATTGAATTAGTAGTTAATCACTTATTGTTTTTTCATTTTGAAATATTTATAATAATTAGAATTATGTAACTATTGTAATTGATGATGTACATTAAAATGTATTATTGAACTATATTTATTTTATTGTAAGGGTAAAAAATGAAATAAATGAAACACACATTGCTAGATTATATTTTTTATTTTCCTATTTCTTGGCTACATATCTAAAAAATATGTTATTAATACTAAATATGAATATACTTAAAGATATTTATTCAAATTTTATATCTAAATCTACAATACATTTATTAAGATAGTGAACATTTGCAAGAGCACAGTGACTATTGTTGGGCTGATAATGCTCCATACATCTTGGTACACTCAAAGATTTGAGACTAGGTATACAGGGGGAGCAGTCATCTAGGTCTATGATTTTATTCCATCTTAGATGATGCAGTAGAACGTTTTTCTTTAGTCTGCCTTTGCATAAAATTATAACATCCTGTGGTGATACATTACATCCATAATTATTAGCGGTATTTTGACAAAGCCGTAGAAGTATCATTGGAAATTCTGATAGTTGAATATATCCGTCACTCCATTTTACACCGCCATGATAGTAGTTCTGTAGCCATCGATATTGATTCTGTTCACCTCGGGTTAGTGATGAAAAAGGATATGGTGGCTTGAAAAAGTAATAATAATAATAATAATAATAATAATGTCTTTATTTACCAAGATTGAAAAAAAATTAAAGGTACATTCCAATACACATATGGTACAGGCGAAGTTCACCATTTTACGCAAGCGTAAGGTGCTCTACCACTTAACCTAATGTGCTTGCTGGTTAGTGTTACAGCACACCACAGCCAATTCCTTTACTGTAAACACATTCTCTTTATATTGAAATCCTTGTAAGTCAACAATCAAAGTAGGAAATTCCTTGCTTAAAGATGACATCACAAAAGAAAGTGTTATTTAGCGCCGGCAATTCCAGACTGAACTGAACCATCCAGTGCACTATATCTTAAATATGTATCGTGGAGTATAAGCGCATATACACGAGTTTGTGCGGGGAACTTCGTCTTTCGTGTTTCAAATTCTATTTTTATGTCTACAGTGGATGATTTAATTGCATCCGGTTGGCAGGAGCAATCTATGACAAATAATGGGGATTTTCTGAATTCTCCCAGATCCATCAATGGTTCAGCCATATCTCTGTAATAGTAACTACGTTGAAAGTTCTCGTATGCATAGTATGCTGCAGAGTCGAGTTTTTTACCGAAATCCAAATTCCAGCGCTCATATGGAAATACTTCAGAGTTCAGATATAGTCGAATATTATTAATATCTGCAGATATAAACTGTGTGACGTCCTTGGTTCTATCATTAGAATTGCCATTGTTTTGAAATCCGATAATGATGTATCGAGGTCTCTCAAGGCTGCTAGTGGTTTTGACAGCCCATATGTCAGACGATGTATCACGTAAAGTAGGTAGCTCGTAGAGATCCCACATGCGGTAAGCCATCTTTACTATGGCATAATTACCGCCCTTATTAATTCTATTTAATAGTTTAAGTTTTTGTTTATCTTCAGGCACAATATGTTTTATCTTCCACTCAATTTTGCTAATTTCTAGATCTGCATCAACTTCACCAATGTAACTATCTTTAAAGGATCGAGCTATGATTAAAATTAATTCCTGCTTTGCATTTAAAACACCTTTTGTGTAATCTTCTGCAAAACCCATGATGTATTTAAGAGGCAGCCTACCACTGAATACGTGACTGGTAGTATCTAAAATTTCTTGCTTCTCTTGGGTCAGACCCCAACCTGCAGTTAAAAGTGATCGGAGATGTGTTTGTCCATATGATACCATAGTCTTCATTGTAGTAGTGATACCAGGCTTTCTAACGACAGCCACTTGTTCGCCACCCATTTCATATCTGATTTCCTCGAAGAGAAAGGCTAGTGCGTTATTGGATAAATAACACCGTTTGGTAACATCACTTGGAGTAAATTTTCCTTCTATGTAAATATAACTCTCTGTAATGTCGAGTATAAGGTCTTGAAAATTGATAGGAATGCGTATTTCATCCGAGTTATTATAATACGGTGATCCGTATGGTTTATACGTATGCTCATGTAAACTAGCAAGTGATTTATCAAACACGGGCTCGTCGAACACTTCAAGTTTTTCACTAGATGTAAAAGCTGCCATTATTATTTAATTTTCTCTCAGTTTTAATCCAATAGATTGAAGAAATGCACGGTCCTTAGCCGACAATCTATGTCTTAACTGTTTAAGAGGTATACGCTGAATGAATTGGTTTCTACAATCACTCTTCTTTTTATCGTTAAACACTTTATATCGGCAATGTGCCAATCGTTTCTGATTATATCGAAAGCCCATTTTTGCTAAGAATATTAAAATTGTTTCAATTCTAGCTTCACAATAATCTTTTCACCTCGAAAGTTAATTAAATCTCCATTGTCATCCAATATGTGCAGAGTAATGTTGTCGATAAACTGGCGTCCTTCTGGTCTAACAGGTAAATATATGATGTTAGCTGGCTCCTTAGTAAGTTTGTATCCAGGTTCAACATCAATATCAAACTCGAAGAGTGTGTGGGATTTTAGGGCATTCAGATACGCTCCGGAAATAATGTTGCAATTCACACGTACCATCCTTACTTTCATAATATCAACAGGGAGTGTTGATTCATGGCTCTGGTTTGGATGTAAGTATGTTGGTTCAAATCCCAACAGACTACCAATAGAGTTTGCTTGTGAAAAGTCAATTCCATATTTTGACCAAATTTCACACTTCAGCGTATTGTTGTTTGCTCGTAGCCGGAATAATTTTTCTTTTTCTTCCTCTGTATCAGCCGGTATAGCTTTCAGTATTGCTCGATATATTTCATCAATTTCATATGCTCCATATGGTATATGCTTGTATACGAGGGGTAGTTTTGGACGCTCTCTATAACAAAAACGATTGTTTGTCTCGTCTACATTAAAAATAGAGTTGTATGAATAAAATCCAATTAATCCCAGTCCATATCGACTACCCATATCTAGTTCAATGGGTGGATAAAATTCTGCACTGAGCACGCTTGAGCGGCTTGATAAAGTGAAGGTGTGTGACATGACTGATCTTTTTGGAGATTGCTGCATGAATTTATTGTGATTTACAGCAATTGTTGTGGATTAATCTTCTTTTTTTGGGGGGTGATGGAGATACATTTATGTCATTATTTGACACCACATTCACCTCGTCAACTTTACAGTAGCAGCAAAATATTTTTCGAGGTGGTGAGCCATCATTAACATCAATATTATTTTCATCATTAGAATAATGTTCTTGACAGTACTGATATTTTAAAATATCAATGTCATCCTGAAGGTGTGTAGGTAACTTATCCCAAACTAACGCAATTTCATTAGGGGCACACGCAATCATTACTTCTTTAGGCATATCTGAAAGTTGCTGTTTGCTCATCTTCAATAAGCTGCGTAGTCTAGAGAAAGCAATCAAGGAGTGGCCCATCCGTTTAATTGCTTCTCGATCCATTGATGGTGTTACAGATTCCATTTGAAGAGTTTTACTTAATTTTTTGAGGAAAGAAACTTTAAGCACAAATGACCACACCACACTGTGTTGAAATTTTGTTGGCGCTCATAATTATAGTAGATTTTATCTACAGACATTGAACCGTTGCGCAAGTACAGGACTAATTCTCTTGGTGGGGGTAAATCACCAAAACTATCGAAATATGTGACTAAACTGCCGCGTTTTTTAAATGCCACCCAGTGTGTTCCAGGGCCATCTACACTATCCAAATTTATGATGACGGATTCATTATGACGTGGTCCAGAATTTGGTAGATTGTCACGCATAAATATACCTCGAAAGTATGGTACCTTCATCTTCTCAGCATAATATTTAAGATCGATATCAGTAAGAGGTTTTCGAGGTAGGGTGTCTAGTAGTTTTTTGAACTTTGTGGTTTTAAATAAAGACCCAGTCCTTTACGATACGGTTTCAAATATAATCCTTTGCCACTTTTTCCTAGAGCAATCGCTTCCATGTGTCTATTGTGACGATTTTTTTCGGCCAATTCCTCTCTGCTTGTTTTAACATCATTTACAGCTTTGGCTATACCAGCTGCACTTCCAGCCAAACTACCTAACGCTGATAATCCAGCAAAAATAGGTATTAAAGGTAGAATTCCACCAACTTTCGGAATCGGTATTATGCGAGGTGTACGAATATTGCGTTTTCCACCAGCCGCCCTCATATGACGCCGTGCTGCTTGAAGCGCCATTTGAGCAATTTTTTTTGTATCATTAGCAATAGAGCGCTTGCCACCGGCCTTGCGTAGATCATCACGTACCTTGCGCACTATTCCAGCACCGAACGCTACATTTTTAACGTTCTTCCTGTTTTTTTTCTTCTTTTTAATCATATTTTTTCTTTTTGTAGTACGAGATGTTGACCTACATCCCATACCGAGACGTTGTTTCCCCTTCATTATGGTGGTAACTAACCACGCTGCAGCCTTTTCTTTTATACCTGCGTCTTTGGATTTAACTCGTTTCCAAGCAGCTTGTTCAAGCTGATAGTCTGCTTTGTGTCGGGCAGCTAAATCGTTCGTTTTTTGATCGTATGCAATATCGTGTTGCTTGCATGCAGAGTCCAACTTATTTATACCTGGATCACCTCGCGCTAATCTTTTTTGTAATTTAGTACCGGGGCCACAGTACTGATAACCTCCCGGTAAATGCAGTTCAAATGGAAGCTTATTTATTAGGGAATTTACTACTCCTTTACCAGCCTTTAACCGATGGTGGTTTTTACTTGTGTGCTGTTTGACTGACAACATTTAAATAACAATTGTAATGCATACATCTATTTATATAGTCTTCAACCGTGCTACAATGCGTATTGTGAAGCAGAGACAGAAGTTTGCTGTAGACAATTTAGACGAAAAAGTTGGATGTGGGTTACAAGTCGAATCGCGCCATGGACCATTACTTCCCTCAACTATTCGTGGGCTATTAATCGGCCCAAGTGCCTGTGGAAAGACAAATTTACTGATATCTCTGCTTACTCACCCACTTGGACTTCGTTTTGCAAACATTTACCTATATTCAAAGTCTCTATATCAACCCAAGTACGAGTATTTGCGCAAGATATTAGAGCCTATTAAGGGACTAGGATTTTACACCTTCAGTAATAATGCGGATATAGTGCAGCCATCTGATGCTAAACTTGATTCTATATTTATATTTGATGATGTTATATGTGAAAAACAAGATGTAATTCGTGCGTTTTTCTCAATGGGTCGCCATAGAAATGTAGATTGTTTTTATCTGGCACAAACATATTCTCGCGTGCCAAAGCAGTTAGTAAGAGACAACGCAAATTTTATAGCATTGTTCAAGCAGGATGACATGAATTTACACCACATTTTCTCTGATCATGTCTCGCCGGACGTATCTTTTAAGAAATTTCAAGAAATGTGTGCAGAATGTTGGAAAGAAAGATATGGGTTTCTTGTAATTGACAAAGATAGAGAAGTAAACGAGGGGAGATACAGGAAAGGACTTGATAGTTTCATATATCCATAAAGAATTGTAATTAGGACTTCAATCGATCTGCAGACAGCGTCGGTATTACATCGGCGAAATTAAGCAGAAAGCTAATATGGATAGAGATGTGGGAGCTGAAATAAGTCTGAAACGTCAATTAGTTGAGGCTACCGACTCCGTACGTAAGAAATTCAATTCTCTCAAGAATAGAGATGCTGAGAATAAATTAACGTTGGAGAAGATATATGAACCTATAACCACACCTTTAAAAGACTTATCATCCGCTTCAAAGGTAAAATCACAAAATAATGTGCCAACACAGACACAAACACCAGGGGGTGCAAGAGCTAGTACCAGTGCATTTAAAGCAGCATCTGAAACTAGTGATGAAGATGATGAGAATAATGCAAGTCAAGCATATTTTATGGAGACACCACCGAGATCATCGTTAATGAGTACCCCAGGTTCAGAAAGTATCCTTAGCAGTGCAGAAAAAGAGGGTGATGTGATCAAACAACATGTAGAAAATGTAAAGTCTGGTAATCATAAATATGATACTGTATACGGTGTGCGTCTAGATCCCAACACAGATAAACTACTAATAGGTAATAGCGAAATACGCTTTTCTGGTGGAAATATTACCTTGTGGCGTGGTAATAAGCGAGTGGGAAAGTATCCTGGCAGTTCTAAGTTGTATGATGTAATATTTATGAAATATCCATCAGTTCTACGTAGTGATGAAACTTTTATTGGAGATGAGCGTGAAATATATCGGCAAATATTAAATAAGACAAAAGCACCGTATAACCGCTATGATATAAGTCTGGGTTTGAAAGTAAAGAAATGGAAGAAATTCAGTGAAATTATAAAACCACTGTTATCTCCTACAGTAACGACGAGATCTAGAATAGGTTCGGGTATGCCTATTAAGAAATTATACAATAGTAGAGGTGTGGATTATGTTTATTGGAATAAACCGAAAGAGTTGGTGGATCGTCTACGTCTGCTGTATAGTTCAAAAATGGCAGGTAACAGTGGTGTTAACAATGAAATAGTTAGTTTGTTGGAGGAAATGAGAGAAGAAAAAATAATCTATTAGCGAAATTAAATTTAATTCCAGTAAGGAGTGTCAACGTAGGAAGTAATAATTTAAATAAAAAAAAGAAAAATTGATTTTATTAAATTTTCTTGTGAATATATCTAATTGGGAAGTATAATATATTGTGAAATACTTAAATCAGATCAGATGTAATCAGAAATGCTACCTGTTCACAACACAATTGACAAGTTTGGACGTAGAAGAGGCGGCGCTAATAAATCATTAGTCGTGCGCGGTCCACCAGGTCTTGGCTTTAACCTCACCACAGATAATCACTTTGATATCCAGAATAAACGTTTAAAGAACATTGGAGAACCGGTAGATAGTAAGGATGGTGTAACACGTAACTATGTTGAAAACCGATTTGCTACATTCTTTGCAGACATCCACAAGGCTATGGATGAGATCAGTGACTTAATTATTGCAGCAATGAAAAATTATGTCAATAGTCAATCTGACTTAAGTAGTGTAGCTATGAAAAAGTATGTTAATGAGCAAATGCATAAAGTTAATGATCAAGCTGGCTTAGTTAGTGGTGCTGTGAGAAAGTACGTTGATGATAAAATGCAAAGAAAAAAAGAAGAAGTTATTGCAGCAATGAAAAAGTATGTTAATGAACAAATACAAAAAGATACTGATAAAAAACATAAAGAAGTTGAAAATGCAGTTTCTCTAAACACTAAACAGATTAATAATTTAATTGAGAAACTTGTTAAATTAGAAGAATTAAGATTAGAGAATATTATTTAGGTATTATGCAAATCACAACTTACACACTTTTTTATTTATTATGAAAATACCTACTTTCTGTATATTGTTGCCCTAATCTGGGCACGCTAATATACTAGTTAGGTAAATACTTTAAAACACTTATTATTGGAGAACCAATCAAAACAACTACTCTCCTAGCTAATACTGACGAAGTATTGAATTACATGATAGGATTCTTAGCATTTTAAAGAAAAAAAAAAATATTGAAAATACTTAAATCATTTATTTACATTTAGTCATTTACACTTTTTTATTTAATATGAAATTATCTATTTTCTGTATATTGGTACCTTAACCGGGTCACGCTAATATACTACTTAGCAAAACACTTTAAAACACTCATTATTGAAAAACCAATCAAAACAACTACTCTTCTAGCTAATACTGACGAAGTATTGAATTACATGATAGGATTCCTGGCATTTTAAGGCAAAAAAATATATTGAAAATACTTAAATTATTTATTGAAATTCAGTCATTCACAACAATTATTATTGAACCTTACATTCTATTTCAACTCTAGAAAAGTTGTACAAGTTTTTTCGAACTCGTTAGTTCTCATCAGTAGAGTATAGAAACATTCATTCATTATTTACAAGCCTATTCTTGATTTATTTTTACAATTAATTATTTTTTATTTATTTGCTTTTATCATGATTAGAGAATATTATTTAGGTATTATGCAAATCACAACTTACACACTTTTTTATTTATTATGAAAATACCTACTTTCTGTATATTGTTGCCCTAATCTGGGCACGCTAATATACTAGTTAGGTAAATACTTTAAAACACTTATTATTGGAGAACCAATCAAAACAACTACTCTCCTAGCTAATACTGACGAAGTATTGAATTACATGATAGGATTCTTAGCATTTTAAAGAAAAAAAATATTGAAAATACTTAAATCATTTATTTACATTTAGTCATTTACACTTTTTTATTTAATATGAAATTATCTATTTTCTGTATATTGGTACCTTAACCGGGTCACGCTAATATACTACTTAACAAAACACTTTAAAACACTCATTATTGAAAAACCAATCAAAACAACTACTCTTCTAGCTAATACTGACGAAGTATTGAATTACATGATAGGATTCCTGGCATTTTAAGGCAAAAAAATATATTGAAAATACTTAAATTATTTATTGAAATTCAGTCATTCACAACAATTATTATTGAACCTTACATTCTATTTCAACTCTAAATACCTAAATAATATTCTCTAATCATGATAAAAGCAAATAAATAAAAAATAATTAATTGTAAAAATAAATCAAGAATAGGCTTGTAAATAATGAATGAATGTTTCTATACTCTACTGATGAGAACTAACGAGTTCGAAAAAACTTGTACAACTTTTCTAGAGTTGAAATAGAATGTAAGGTTCAATAATAATTGTTGTGAATGACTGAATTTCAATAAATAATTTAAGTATTTTCAATATATTTTTTTGCCTTAAAATGCCAGGAATCCTATCATGTAATTCAATACTTCGTCAGTATTAGCTAGAAGAGTAGTTGTTTTGATTGGTTTTTCAATAATGAGTGTTTTAAAGTGTTTTGCTAAGTAGTATATTAGCGTGACCCGGTTAAGGTACCAATATACAGAAAATAGATAATTTCATATTAAATAAAAAAGTGTAAATGACTAAATGTAAATAAATGATTTAAGTATTTTCAATATTTTTTTTTTCTTTAAAATGCTAAGAATCCTATCATGTAATTCAATACTTCGTCAGTATTAGCTAGGAGAGTAGTTGTTTTGATTGGTTCTCCAATAATAAGTGTTTTAAAGTATTTACCTAACTAGTATATTAGCGTGCCCAGATTAGGGCAACAATATACAGAAAGTAGGTATTTTCATAATAAATAAAAAAGTGTGTAAGTTGTGATTTGCATAATACCTAAATAATATTCTCTAATCATGATAAAAGCAAATAAATAAAAAATAATTAATTGTTAGAAGAATTAACTTATTAGAAATTAGTCTGTCTGCAAACATCTATCAGTTAGGTGTATCTTTCGCATTGGAGCCAAGAAGTTATCATGGAAATTAGTAGAACAAAAAGGGGTATTGTGGAGGAGCTGCACAGATTACCCCGTAAAAATTTTCGTAGAAGAAGAACAATCATCAAGGGTTACGGTGATTTATGGCAAATTGATTTGGCTGAAATGCAACCACATGCTAATGAGAATAAAGGTTATCGATATATTCTCGTAGTGATTGACTGCTACTCAAAATATGTGTGGACAAGACCCTTAAGAAATAAAACGGCAATTGAAATTACGAAGGGCATGAGAAGCATTTTGCAAAAATCAAACTACACACCTAAGAATATTCAAAGCGACCAGGGTACCGAATTCTACAACAAACACTTTTCCACTTTAATGAAGAAGCATTCCATTAATCATTACTCGACGTATAGTACAAAGAAAGCAGCAGTTGTGGAGAGAGTGATACGGACATTGAAAAATTGGTTATATAAAGAATTCTCAGCTAGAGGTAAATACAAATGGTTCGACATTCTAGCCAACATTACAAATATGTACAACAACAAAGTACATCGTACGATTGGTATGAAGCCTGCTGATGTAAAACCAACCACAAAATTGAGTGCTTATGACAATATTAGGATTGCTTTAAAACCTAAGTTTCATGTTGGTGACGTAGTCCGAATAAGTGCATACAAAGGTGTATTTGAGAAAGGTTTTACAGTCAATTTTTCAACTGAACTTTTTAAAATTGTGAAAATAAACATAACTAACCCAACAACTTATCAGCTTCAAGATATGAATACCCAACCAATTAAAGGATGTTTTTATGAAATGGAGTTACAAAAAACTAAATATCCCGATATATATCTAGTGGAGAAGGTGTTAAGGAAAAAAAGAAACAGAATATTTGTTAAATGGATGGGACTTTCCAAAGAACACAACTCTTGGATTGACAAAAAGAATGTTGTGTAATTTATTAAATTTTGAATAATGTAAAATATACATAATCAATATATTTACTTGTGTATAATATAGAAATAAAATATGTATACGACATTAATGTGTTTTATTTAAATGTCTAAAATTCATTATTGAATAGCTTTATTTCACTGTAATATTATTTACATTTTATATTTCAGTAAGTTAATAGAAGAAAAAAAAACAAATTAATTTAAATATATTTTATTGACAAAATATAAATTATTCTAAATCCAAATACAATAAAGAAAGAAATTTTACATCTTCATAAAATTCCATGCCTTAATTCCATGAAATAATCTCATGCCTTAACAACTGGATTTCTTGATTAACACACCAGCATTTTCTTTCGTGATGCACAAAATTCCCATAAAAATGACCAACATTCTCGCACAATATTTTACCTCCTCTACACATCCTACACACATTGTTCCAACAATCGTCTTTGTATCTATCACAAGAGAGACACCGCTGCCTTAATGGATGTTCCACCTTGCACACATCACAAACATCTCTGATTACTCCGAAATTTGTGCGAGTTAACAGCTGCAGACACTTGCGGCATTCATTTTCTTGGCGCTCGCCTGAATCTCTTCCTTGAACCCCTTGGCTTTTCTTAATTGGCACAGGATTCGCATCTCTACATTTTCTACATAATCCCGTACATGAATTTATGTACTCCTTCGGCCAGGACACGTAACAATTATGACACACAATTTGGTTATGCGTACTATATGGGTATGCGGCGATGGTTGGTTTGGATTCCCATTCTTTTGGAAAAGGCATTTTAACACTTGTTAATACTTTATAGTATATGCAGTACGAAAGCAGAAAAATAACTGTGCTCCTCTTCGTATTCATTCGCATTTAAGTAATGTTGAGGGTGCTGATGTCCTCCAAGGTGTGGGGGTCATGACGTCACCGGTTGCATATAAATAAGGAGGAGACTTGATACGATTCAGTTGATTTTCGACACTCTACGTTTACGAACTAATTTTTTACTCTTATAATGGCTGCTGTTCCTAATTTTATGATGGGTGTACCCAGAGGATGTGCCAATCTAGAATTTTTGGATTGGTTGGCGGAAGTGGACGGCATTAACAATATGTGGAACGACCATGAAGGAGACGCCGATATAGCTGCCGAAGGGGATGTTGTTGGAGCAGGAGTGGAAGTTGTTGACGTCGAAGAGGGTGTTCTTCCAGGAGATGTGGACGGTGAGGAAGGTGATGATGCTGTCGTACTGGAACAAGTCGAACTTGATACTGCTGACGATGGCATAGTTGCAGACGCATCAGACGATGAAGAAGAAATGGAGCTCACCGATAAGTATCTCCTAAGAGGACACCACCCCAGGAATGAGATATTCTGCACCACCATGGCATATGTGGCTGTCGACGCAAGGGATGGTGCAGAGTATCAACTGTGCTACGGTTGTTATATGGGGTACCAACGACGTGTCGACCTGGCGTTGCATCGGCACGTAGACTTTCACTCCACAACGCGCCTGACAGACGGGGAAAGGGGTTATTGCAAATCTTGCAGCGAGCCACTCCATCAAATTAGACCTGTGGAGATCTGCAACATTTGCAATAACAATAAAAAAAGTTAAAATGTAAATAGTTTAATATTGTAAATAGTTTAGTTTAAGTAATTGTATAAGTGATTAGTCCTTAGATTAATTTTTAAATAATTTATATAAATATGTTTCTTTTTTTTTTTGTAAATAAATATATCTCCTTTTATGAAAAATGTTTGTTTTTACTATCTATTTTAAGTGCAAAATAAAGTGGGGGTATATCGACTTATATACCTAGTAAGAAATAATGAACTCTTATTCATTTGAGTTTGTGCATTTAACATGGTCACAATCCAAGATCCAACAGTCTCCTCTACCAGTGATTCGATATTATCGAATTTTGTACCATTGATATGGTATGAAGAAGTAAGGTATCAGGATCCTGAAACCGGCGAGTGGTGTTCATATTTATCGTGGGTTACAGAGGAGCCACCTGGTCCGGCCGATAGCACTACAAATGGATACCGACAAACATTCTCAGAAGCTGAAGCAGTGTCCTCTGAAAGTGATCCATCTGAATCCGACGCAGAAACGGATTCTGAAATTTAAAATAGTCTATAAGAAACTCATCTGCTGTTGGTTATGGGGGTGGTGACATTGATGGTACGTGTATAAGAAAGTTACTACCCCACTCTCGTTTATGTTGGTTGTGGTGGAGTGGGAATGTGTTTATATAAGAAACTTCTCACCGCTTGGTCCTCAGTTAAACTGCAAAACTGAAAGACAAATGGCTACTCAAGACAATATTGTCAGTTCGAGCGACTCCACGGAAACAACAATGTCCTTCTGGGAGTACAACGTGAAGGTTGCTCTATCATACGATGGAGATGGTCCAGATAGCAGTAGCTGGGTGGTGTCTGTGCCCAGCCATGGAGATCTGGGGGGTGAAGGGGATCCAGACAGTGGTAGCTGGTCCATGGAAGCTGAGCCGCCGAGCAGACCATATTCACCATCAGCTTGGTCTATGGTCACAGAACCAATGGGTGCCAGCGACTTGGACTCCGAGGAAGAGCTACCCAGCAGGCCATCTTCACCGTCAGCTTGGTCGCTGGAGACGGTGCCAATGGATGCCAGCGATTCGGACTCGGACTCCGATTGATATTTTTCATATTGTTTTTTTTTGTACATATTTTTTATATTGTTTTTTTGTACTTGTTTATTATTATTATTTATATTTTCATATTAGGTATGTAAGAAATAAAACACCAGTATTTGGAAACTTATTATTTATATTTTTATATTAAGTATGTAAGAAATAAAACATCAGTATTTGGAAAATTATTTTTTTATTCACAAATTTTTACTTAAACTATAAAAATCGCCAATATAGCGCAATCATCTCAAGAAGCAACATGGTGCATCCCCCAGCTGATGATCCGATACCTACAAGCTACGTTAAACAGTGTTCTCTCTCACCACAAGATATATTAAATAATAATAAAATGACATTACCAAAATGACAACGATTGAAATCTTAATATTTTCGGTAATAATTCAATGCAAAAGAAAAAATGCAGAAAATAAAAAAGTATCAATAGTGTCTCGTACTATATATGCACCCTGTATATATATTTTAATTCCATGGATCGAAATCTTAAGATATTTAGTACTAATTTAATGCAAAAGAAAGAAATGCATACATTTAACAAAAAAATATGACGTAATCAAGTGTCTTGTACTATATAGACACCCTGTATATATATATTTTAATTCCATGGACCGAAATTATAAGATTTTCAGCACTAATTTAATGCAAAAGAAATACATACATTTAACAAAGATATGACGTAATCAGTAGTCTCGTACTATATAAACACCCTGTATATACATTTTGATGTCATCCAGCGAAGTCTTAATATTTTTCGGTAACAATTCAATGCAAAAGAAAAAGAAATATTAATTTAAGAAAAATATGATGTAATTTTATACCTACCCTGTATCTATAATATATTTTTTGTTAGTTTGTTAAATCAATACTGTTAGCTCCATCTAGATGAATATAGAATTTTAAATAATATGCTTTGTCGATGTTTTCTGTAGTACACATAAGGTAGGTAAAAAAGGGCAGGTAGGAAACCCTTAAAATTTTAAACCGGTAAATGCCTACAGTTAAATATATTGTCAGTAGATGTACAATTATATTAGCAAAGAAACATTAGAAATTAATATTTTTGCACTTAAAAATTAGTTAAATACTTATTCGCTTCAAATTAACAAATATTAACAAAGAAAAAGCAGTTTTAAGAATAAAAAAGAATAAAATCAAATATATTGGAAGTACATATTAAATAATAAACAACAAAAAAGCAGGGTTCTGGTAGCCGCATAGTGTAAGGCGCTGGTCTTTGGGTTGATCGTCGAGGGTGTAGACGGTTCGAAACCTGTCGCCACTATATGATTACTAGAACTTTAGGATTAATTACATGGCAGAACAACTTCATTGATTGAAAATGTAAATTGATCCGCCGGGCAATCAATCCCGCTTCCGGAGTGGAGGGCGGGAGAGAAGCAGGGATTTATTTCCCGGTTTTTATTTTGATTTCTATTTTATATATTTGATATATATATGGATCGCTACAAAATCTTCAGTAAATATCGAACAAGTTTTAAAATTTGGACGAGATATTAATGCATTTGCACCCATACTACGTCTAATACTTTCCCAATGAGTAACCAACTTTATGTCTGATCTGTTGTCCACATTTTCCATCGTCTTACCAAACGCCGCATTATTCATTAATTTGTATTGATCTTTTTCAAATTTATTTGTAGCTTTATTTCTCATCTCGGTGTTTAAGTCAATATATTTCTTTAACCACGCCGATTGATTAAATTTAAGAATTCTATGTATTTTCGTAACCACTAACCCGTTATTAATAGCCTGCTTTAAATTTACATAGTGTACAACGTACTTTTTTTTATCGTTCAGGTTTGGTATTAACTTTGTTAATTTTGATTTTGATTCAGGAGGCACAATATTTTCAACTAAGAAGGGGAGATCTGAGTGTAAGTCGTGCAGGTATTCCGGATAATGTATATCTACTTCAAAGACGTACCCGTGTGGGCTATCATCCGAGATATTCATAATATCTAAATCATTTATTTCTCTTTCAGATAACCACATGAAACAACCCGTGGGTAACACCTTAGACATACTATGTCCATATGAATTCATGGCGTCTAGATACGTGATAAATGATGACGGCTCGTTAGGGTCATAATCAGGTAGAAATTTATTATTTGCAATATGCTTCCTTTCTGAACACTGACTTATTCCACCCCTTATACCTCTTTTAAAGAAATGGATCATATCGATATCCGTTAACAATTCTAACTCGATTCCGGTTAATTTCAACATAGCGTCCCACGATAGCCCCGGGGCTGTATAATACTGAGCTGGATCTAGTCCATATTTATCCAAAGAAATTGCGCGAAAATTTTCAAACACGTCACATAAAAGAAGCACGTCTGATTTCAAATAAATATCTGAATAATCACCTAGGCTGCGACATTCAAACAAATCCCAAACATTCTTAGCCCGCAAATAATCAGCGTCTGATATGTGCTCTTTATTTAAATTATCATAAAATTCCTCCTTAGATGGTAATTCAGTTCTATTTAATTTCTCTAAACTATCCATAAAACTGTATGGAAATACACCCTTCTGTCTCATTAAATTAAATTTGTCATTTTCGCTATAAAAACTCCGCATTGTCCCCAACTGATCATCATCTAAATTCGCACCTAAATTTTGTAATGAAGCCGATAAAAATTTAAAACTATCGATAAATCGCAGTTGTAAATATTTCTTTTTTGTAACTCCCTTCTTATCAACATAATCGTGCATATACAGATGTTTCGTAAAGGATATGTATTTTTCTTTATTTTGTGCTATTACACCAACTTTATCCTTGTATTTGCACAACTCTTTGATGAATAGGTGACTATCGTATCCACTCATGTTGTGAAATATAATAGGTATAAAATTGGGTAACTTGTAATTTAAGTTACATACAGAATGTGCGGCACCAAATCTTACCTTGCCCGTTAAGTGACAATGGTCTCGAACTTTAACATCCTCCCCCTCGAAAGGCCCCCCACATATACCGCACACGGTCGCATTCTGAAAGTCTAGGTTTTCTTGCGCTGTGAGTTTAGCCATTGGGACTATATTTTTCATATGTCTATTATATACATTCCTTAAATCTGTCTCTATATGCTCTATAAACACTCGGGCTGCATCACACCCCCGATATAAATCAAACTTAGATAGAGAATTATCAAAAGAGCATTTAATGTAATATGCGAATGAATAAGGCTCATGTTTAAAGGTTTTATTCGTGAAAGAGAGTTCGGGGTTTGGCTGACACGTATAGATAGGTTTTAAAATTGACTCAAAGTCTGCATATACTACGAATGGTACTCGCATTTGTTTCTCGATATTCTCAAATTTTAATATATTCTCAGCTACTTCTTTTCCAAATTTGTTAATACGAAATTTTGTTGTTGGTGCTGTTGTATAAATATGATTACAGTCATTTCTCTGGTGTTGAAATAAGTGACGTTCAGTATTAAAGTAAAGTAAACAACCGTCGCAAAAATGTTTCTTATGATCGCTAGCGGAAACTTGAGTGGAAACTAACTTAGACAAATCCTTTATCCAACAATAGTGACTATTAGCACAATCATTATTACAGTGGTGATTTTCATCGCCAACACATTCACTTGAAATTAACAATAAATTTACGTGAGTATACAATTTCTTACCCGAGTAACGTAAAGGTCCAACAACTTCATATTTAACCCCCCTATTATTTTCAAATTTCTCTTCTAAACCGTACACATTAATTGAAATATTATTCATTTCTTCAAATTTCGATATATCTCGTAATTTTATTGGAAAATTCATACCTGTTACATTTAATACTCTTGAAAAATGTGGATATGATGATGTGTACGATACATGGCCATTTGCGGGGTATAACGCTGACGTCACAGCCCAAGCGAAGCAACATTGATCTTGATTCTGTACATTCACCACCGCCTTCTTATTTTCGATGTATTTCGGTAATTTTATGTACGATGAACCACCCAAAGGGCTATACTTGTTTACGTTAATTTCAACAAAAGCAATTCGTTCGAGGGCCCAACCTAAAAAAGAGATAATGATTAATCATTATGTTTTATAATTTAAAAAAATATTAGTATACCTGAATCACGCTCCTGAAACTCAGTACTCTGCGTAACCATTGAATCCACAAAACTATTCAAAACATCATTCAGATCCATGGATTCATCCAAAATCCTATTGGAGGTATTAAATGATTTCATTTCAGTTAGATCTTGAGTCGGTAAAATGTACTTGGCGAACGATTCCATATTTACTTTCACTGTTTTATGGATACGCAGCACTTCTTCGAGTAGATTGAGAATCTTTGGTCTGATTTCGTTGAAAAACATGGCGTAATCTAGATAATTATTTTCACAATGCACTCGATATGTAATTATCCTATTTTTAAAAGCTGTTTGGACAATAGCTACACCATCCACCATAGGGGCACATGAATTTGTCCTATGTTGCAAAGTTCTTCTATGTGATTTCATCTGAGTCGCTGTTAAAGTCACGTTACAGCAATCACATGTTTGCATATTAGTACATGATGTTGAAGGCGTTGAATCAACCCTAGGTCGCTTCGCGAGAGGTCCATCGTTCCCACATGACTGCCTTTCATGACGACGTAAATTGTCGCCACGTGTGAAACTTTTACCACAAGACGTACACGAAGGCATACTAAATTTACTATAGGAGTCTAGCCTATTTAATGATCATGTGTCAACTCCTCTCTTGCTTTTATAAGGATGGGTTGCCCCCACTCCCGTGAATAAGATTGCAACGACAAATCATGAAGTCCTCATTGCTACATCAATTACTCAATCACTCAGTACTCTTATTACCTCCAACCACACCAATTACCCCCCACCACATTAATTATTCCCACTACACCAATTACCCCCCACCACCACACCAATTACCTCCACCACAGTAATTACCCCCTACCACAGTAATTACCCCCCACCATACTAATTACCCCCCACCACCCATGACGTCACGAAAAGTGGTGGGGGGAGGCTCAGCTCCGGTATAAACACTCTACTCATTTATAGTGCATTTTTAAAATTAATAAGTACTGTATTTTGAAAATTGACAGCAATTATGACAGCTGCCAAATTTAAAACTCATATTTTCCTGTCAATTACTAAATCAAACAGATCAAAAACAATATATATCTGTTTTTCTATACATTTACAGGGTATTTTTAAAATTAATAAGCTCTTCCATCTATCTTTGGAAATTTGACAACAATTATGGCAGCTGCCAAATATAGAAATACATATTTTCCTGTCAACTTCAGAACCAGGTACATTGAAAACTCTATATATATTTTTCTGAACACCAACCTGTTATTGTATGAATTATTTATCTGAAAATCGTATTTTTTTATATTTGACAGTAATTTTGACAGTTGTCAACAATAAATCAAAAATTCATCAAGACAGATCAATAGCTGATTAAGAGACGATGATTTAAAAAAAAAATTGTTACGAAAACTCAAATTTACGGCCCGTTAGAATAAATTTAATAGAAAAAAACAGTATTTTTTGTAAATATATGATTTCCTGTTAACAATTAAAAAAAATGAAAAATGAAATTTCAAAATCCGACTAGAGGGATCGATAGGTAAATTCAAGACAAACATTTTAAAAAAAAGAATGTCTCAATAACTTAAAATTTACGACCTCTAGAGTAATTTGGGTAGAACACTGGCATTTCTCGCCACTGTGCGGCGGTCAGATCACGAGGTCGTCATTTGTTCGAACGGGTTTTTTCGTTTAACTCTATTTTCCCGTATCAACAATCAAAATTTTCCAAAAATGCGTTTGCCTAGTGAGTTTTTAGTTATTAATAGTGCATTTTAATTAGTTCTAGGTTCATGTGGGCACATGTTTTGAATTTTTAATTAGTTCTTAAGTTTGCCTGCGGCAGACAGGAGTTTCTAGCAACAATTTAATTACCGTTAAGCCGAACCGGACCCATTTCGCCCAGCCCCACATCTACCACGGCGCTGCACGCCGTGATTGTTGGGCTGGCTCCGAGCCGAGATCGCCGGGAGGCGCATTCTTGTACCGTTGAATATCAAATAAATTCGTTTTGTTGTTGTTGTTTTTGTTGGCAATCCAAAGGTCTTGTGTTCGAATCCTTGACAGGGTGTTTTCTTTTTCATTTTTTTTTTCATATATTTTTTTCGTCACAACAAAGTTGGTATCACAAAATTTAGAATGTCCAAAAACTAACATTATTTACAAGAAAACTGCAAAGAGTATCCTATAGAATATGTAACAATTATATAAAAAGTTCAGTAAATCGAAGAGTATAATGCTTCCATTAGTTATTTTTGTCTTTTAAAACAATATCTGCCCTCCCTTAAGCAGCAGTTAATTTTTTTGCTAATATACTGGTCGGCACGTTGTTTAGCCCAACATGATTCAATTTCATGGCTAATTTGCTTGCAGAAACGAGTGTTTATGAACTTTATTTTGATTAGAATCTCATTATGGTGAGGATTTTCTATTTTCCTTACAAGTAGATGTGTATTAGAATTGTCAGATTTTGTATGACCGAACTCACCACATGTAAAACATCGTTTACCATGTTTAAAAGTGGTGCACTAGTACCTGGAGAAATATTTTCTAAGTCCAAATGATGTTTACGATAATTCTTTGAATATCCAGATAGTTAATAAAGTTATCAATTCGCTGGTTGTTTTTAAATTGTCATTTAACGCTCCCATTCTTACAGGAATTTCCTTTATTTCACCGATTACGTGCTCTACTAGCACGTCTTCAGAGAATTTAATCTCAGTACGATTAAATAATAACATTTTATCTCTTGCATACTCACAATAAGAACCAAACATGTCGCTTGTCAGCATGACAGCATTTCTCAATTTTTGTGCTAATTTTCGTTTTGGTGTGAATAAATCAACAACTTCAGCTTTGAATGTCTCCTAGTCTCCGCGTCCGAGCTCCCAATTTTCAAACCAAGAACAAGCGTCCTAGAACTACCATTTCACGTGAACTCCAGTTAAACTCACTTCCTAATTTTTCTGTTTCACTGCACCAATAAACCAGAATAAAACCTTACAGGATCATAAATCGGTAGAGCGAATCATCGTGATTACGACGCGGTCCACTAACCGATTCTTGCATTTTTTTTAAAGTTCAATGAAAGCTTCTTGCATCTCGGTTTCCATATTGTTTTTATGGGTATAGGCGTATCGTACTTCTGATCTTATTATTATTATTAGAAAACGCAAGCAGATCCGAACATCCGCAGCACTCAGGCCTATCGGCCCATTATACACTCGCGACATTTAGGATCCCCTAGAAAAGACCAGTGCTCTCCACGAAGGAGAGCAGCCCTTTCCAGTGTAGATCCCGTAGTTCCTCCAACTGTAGAAACTGTCTTCCGAAATACCTATACCTTGGCACTCCTATTGGTGCACAATGGCATAGGATGGTTTCATCCCCCACTCCACACATCCTACAAGTAGGATCGTCTGTCAACTGCATTGTATGGAGGTGCTTGTTCAGAGGACAGTGTCCTGTTATCAGGCCTACCATCGGTCTCAATCGCTCTCTATCGAGTCCAATCAGCCACTTCACAGTGGAGTCAGTCGAGGGCCCATTTATATGGAGCCTCGACTGTCTCATTTTACCAACTCCTGAAACGTGACGTCAGAGGGTGAAAGTCGCATGACGGCGTCAAGAGACACCGATTCTGCTTTCGCATGCTCATTTGTCAGAAACAACTAGCAGTGAACACAACCTAACCTCAAATTCGTTGGAAAAACATCTTCAATATTCTGAAATGTCACAAAATGCTACTTTTGATTCGTTCGTGCCGAGCCGAATTTTCGAATTTCGCCGTGCAGTTTACGATCAGGTTTATCTGGAAGCCTTCCTCTTTACGTCGCGACATCGTACGGCCGTCCCAATGAACGTGTCAAAATTGCATGTTTTTGCAATTTTTTCGGCTCCGAAATGTAAGCTGTTTTTTGCTATTTCTTGCAGATATCTCCAAAACGGTGGGAGTTAGCTCGAAATAAAAAATAATGGTCAAACGAGTATTTTCCACTGCGAATCTTTTGCTATCACCAGACTTTTGATTTTTTTTTGTTTCGGAGATAACTACAGAAATGTCGGCTACGTACGACAAAAAATCGCAAATTTTGAGCTTCTACAGTTAGCAACTTTTTAATTAACTACTCTAGCTAATTTAAACATAATTAAATTTGCTAAAACTTCCTTTTTATTTTTTGAATTCCGACAAAAATTAAGGAATTAGAGGGGGCGGGATTTGGGCCTTTTTTTCGGTAAAAGTTCTCCATTTCGTCACCGTAATTAATCGATAATTAATTGAAATCGATCTCATTTACGATGTTCACGTAATATCATGTACTATTTTGACGCTCCGTTAATCTCGGCCCTTCGAAACAAAGGTTTCTGAGAAAAATTATTTTTTTAAGATTTACATACACTCTATAAGAAAACGTGTAATTTCCTACATTTCCTCGAATATCTCGATAATTATCATTTTTTACGAAAAATTTGTAGGCAGCTTATGTAAAGAGAATTAATTGAGCTTTTCGACACTTTTCTTATTTTTTCTCTAACATAAGAAACAAAAGACTTATGACCGAATATGCGGACGTCTCAAAGCCAATTGCCGCCCAGTCTATTAATTAGGGTGAATGGCTAAAGTACGCCATCTGTTGGACACCACGCGAGACCAGTTTTCACCCGGTGACGTCACAGTGCTTTTCGTGAGGAGTGGCGATGATTTCAACTTGAATTATTTATTGCAAAGTAAGTACTGCGATTTAAGAGCTGATATTCAGTGTGGCGTGTTTTTATATATAAACAGACTTTAATGAAATAAAAAAAAATTGGGCAAGTTCCCCATTGTCAACGACGTCAGCTATTAATTCGTTGATAAATATAATAAATAAAAGTTTTCGGCCAAAGAATTTGTGCACGTGCAATCTTTAGACCTAAATAAGGCTTTCAACTGTGCCCCACAATATTTTAGTGAATAAACTTTTACAAATTCTCCGAGGGTGGCGGAGAATTGATTACATCGAATTTGACTGATCATCAGCGATTTGTTCACTTTAATAATGCTAATTCTAGTAA
Organism: Rutpela maculata; assembly: GCA_936432065.2. Lineage (NCBI taxonomy): Eukaryota > Metazoa > Arthropoda > Insecta > Coleoptera > Cerambycidae > Rutpela > Rutpela maculata. The sequence goes on along the minus strand of OW386285.2, from coordinate 33,540,638 downwards.
CATTGATATTGAGTTTGGTGTCCCTCAAAGTTCTGTTTTGGGATCGGTTTCATTTCTCATTTATGTTAATGATTTACCAAACAGTAGTCACTGTTTTTGCAGATGACGTAACATTGGCACATACCTGAACAGTTTTTTCATTGTAAAGAAAGGCTGTCAGAATCGTTGCTGGTTTATCATATATGGAAGATTGTAGAGATGCTTTTTAAATCCTTACCCTGTGATTATATACTACATACTACATACTATTTGACAATCAAAATTTTCATTGTGTTACCAACTGCATGTACACACTTTAAATACCTAATTAAACGATTCCCCCTTGAAAATACTTATTATAATTTTGACTAATTCTTTTTAGCTGATTGTCCTCATTTAACTTTATAAACTTATTCTATGTCGGATAATCATTGTTTTGTTCGTTATTCTATGTGCTATAACTGTTATTTATTTATATATTTATTCTATCATTTTCTATTTTTTAGTTAAGACAACTACTGTTTTCTTTATTTTTGTTTATTTTTTACTACATTTTATATACTTTTGACGTCAAAGCATAATTTGTGTAAATATGACCAATAAATATCTATGAACAAATAAAGCAAATACAGAAACATATACGCCTATTTGTTATAATGACAAACTCGCACTATTTCGGATAAAATACCCTAGTAGGAGCTGTTCATCATTCGGCAGCACATATAGCCATTCTAAACTTTACAAATATCTCAACTATTAACTCTACCTTTTTACTCATTTTCTATGCACCTTCCTCTTCGTTACATTTTGTCATATTTTGTTTCTAAATTACTTTTAATAAACTACGTGGGTGTATTTTTTTCTTTTTTTTTTTTTCCAAGTTTAGTTAAGTTGTTACACCACGTTCTAATAAACTTGCTTCGCAGGTAAGACTTTCTTTAATTATACGAAACGATACTCAATCTCGGCTTTGCTATTCTACAACCCTTCAACTGCCATGGCGTTTTGATACTGTGGACGTTCAGCTTGATTAGGGTACTGGTGGCCCCATATGAGATGGCCCCATATGAAAAAATTAAGTGGCGTAAAATCCGGACACCTCGGGGGCCATCTAATTGGTAAAAGTGAAATATGAATAAATATTTTACAAATGGATAACATTGGATAAAAAAAACACTAATTTTAATTAGTGTTTCTATCTTAGTTTTTGTGATTTCGTGGATTTAGTCTAGAGATTTTCCTTTAATATAAAAATTGTACAAAGTCTCTTCGGCTACTGATTAGAACAAAACAAATATGAAACACAAAATTGTGTACCACGGTTCTTTTGATATTGCAGCACACTAAGCATTAATTACCGCTACATTTCATTCCATAGCCAACTTGACTTATGCAATAAAATGGTTTTCAGTAGCCATTTTAAAAATGAATGCCACCTTGCTACACATAGTTGAAAAGAGGAATTTAAGGAGAACCAGATAGGAAAAAAATATATACAGGGTGCCATTTAAAATAACAAAGTAGATATCACTTCCGGTGAAACCGGAAGTGGAAAAAATTTCTTGTTTGTACTATAAAAAGGACAATCACACATTATATAGGTCTATCAAATTTCAAAATAATATCTTTTTAAATAAACATGCTAGGGGGTGTTAGATATCTCCTGTGTCACCCGGTATATAAGAGGAGCTAATGTGTCAAAAAATTTTTTGGCATTAGCCACCCCCTCTACCACCCCCTAGGAAAAAACATCAGAATTGATAAGGAAATGCAAACAGCAGACCTAGACAGAAGAATCAGGCTAGCGTGGACAGCATTCGGAAGACCAAAACACATTATACAAAATAACAACAGAAGATTTAAGATGTATATGAAAACCAGAATACTACAACAATGTGTTATTCCGGTGTTGATTATGGAACTGAAACGTGGGCACTCACAAAGAAAACAATAATGAGTAAACTGCAAGCGACTCATCGCCATATGGACCGAGCAATATTAGGCATCACTCTGAGAGATAAAAAATCTACAGTGTGGATCAGACAAAGAATAAAAATGGCGTTGGGCCGGACATGTGGCAAGGATGGAAGGATCAGTGCCGGTGCCAGCAAATATTTGCTTGCCGCCCTAAGAAAAAACATTTACAAGTTACTACTGTTAGGACAAATTTATTAATAAAAACTTATAAACAAAAATTTCAGATAAATAATACTTTCACTAGTTTCACTTAAATTCAAAAACAAGAGAAATCTTTAACTACCAATTGTCGCATTTCATCTTTTAAGTCGCCACGTTGTGCGCTGTAGCAGTTGTATTTTGCTCAAAATTGCAATTGTTCCTTGTCCCTGAGACAAAAGCGGGACGGCCAGCACGGCGTTGACATGTTTAATACGAGTAAACGAATAAGTACAGAATACGGATTAGAATATACAGGGTGATTCTTTTAAGGCGGCCATTAGAATATTCCCACTTGCAGATGAGATAGAGATTTGAGATTTGGTACCCTACCATAGTCGACCATTGCGGGTCCGAAAATAATAATTTCAAGATGGCGGCACTGCCGGAAATACTGGAAGTCGATAGCTACTTGCTTATTTTAAATGGAACACCCTATATATTTTCAACTTTTCGAAATTATCATAAAATTCTGAGTCAAAACATGTAGCACACCCTATACCTAAACCGAGCAGTTTCGGAGATATATGACATTTTATAAAAAATTTGACAGGTGCAACGGTTTGCAAGAACGTTATAACTTTCTTCATGTAGGAGATCCTTATTTGCTCTTTGGTACGTAAAAGGAACATAAGATGAGCTACTCTTTACAAAAAAAATGGATTCCAAAATAGTATACCAAGTGTTTTATTTTCTCGTTACATTTTGTCAAATTCAAACCTCAAAAACTTTTTTATTTCAAATGGAACACCCTGTATCTTTTTACATCAAATTATGTTAAATTCCCTATTTGCTAGTATAAGCATTGTAGGGGTTAAAGTTACAACTTTTCGAAATATTGGAGATTTTCTTAAATGTCCAAGAATTTTTAGTAGAAATTGCCATCAACTTACCTACGATTAGAAACAATCATTAATGTCAGTCATTCTCTTTTGTTAAAAAATGCCAGCACGTTTAAATTGCACCCACAAAGACTTTTAGATTTGTTTATTATTTATGGAGAATGTGATAAAATAATAATACCAAGAACATGTAACACATTTGCTAATCGATACCCACTTTATTGTTTCAATTGTTTCCCAGGCTTCTACGTTTTTTTGGATAAATTATAATTTTCAACAAAAACTTGCCAAAAATTCAAAGTACATGTGTTAGATATAGGACATGCTGATATAAGTCCACCTCAAATTTAATTCTACATCGATTGCCATAAAAAAAAATTTAGCACATGCCATTTGACAGAGCCAAATATTCTAAAATTATCCAATATGCGGTTTGCAGTGGATGGTGGATGGTTTATGTTCTTGTAGGTATCGAGTAGCAAATGTCTTACATGTACTTGGTATTACTTTATCACATTCTCCATAAATAATAAACAAACCTAAAAGTCTTCGTGGGTGTAATTTAAACGTGTTGGTGTTTTTTAACATAAAATAATGACTGACATTAATGATTGTTCCTAATCATGGGTAAGTTGATGGCAATTTTTATTACAAATTTTTGGACATTTAAGATAATCGCCAATATTTCGAAAAGTTGCAATGCAATGCTTATACTAGAAAAAAGGGAATTTAATTTAACATAATTTAATGTAAAAAAATACAGGGTGTTCTATTTGAAAGAAAAAAGTTTTTGAGGTTTGAATTTGACAAAATGTAACGTGAAAAATAAAACACTTGGTGTATTATTCTATAATCTATTTTTATTGTAAAGAGTAGCTCATCTTGTGTTCTTTCTACGTACCAAAGAGCAAATAGGGATCTCCTACATGAAGAAAGTTATAACGGTTCTTGCAAGTTTTTTATAAAATGTCAAATATCTCCGAAACTGCTCGGTTTAGGTATAGGGTGTGCTACATGTTTTGACTCAGAATTTTATGATCATTTCGAAAAGTTGAAAATTTAAAATAAGCAAGTAGGTATCGACTTCCGGTATTTCCGGAAATGCCGCCATCTTGAAATTATTATTTTCGGACCCGCAATGGTCGACTATCGTAGGGTGCCAAATCTCAAATCTCTATCTCATTTGTAAGTGGGAAATATTCTAATGGCCGCCTTAAAAGAATCACCCAGTATAACGCTCCACAATAAAACACCCATTCGGGGTCGAAAAATGTTTTTTTGAGATTTTTGTGCAATTTTGAATTTCTGAAATTTATAAAAAGGTAATAATCAAGTCTTAAAATGCCGCCCTTAAAAAATGCCGCCCGAAAATCTGATTCGCTGTTTCACCCCTTCCGCCGGCCCTGGGAAGGATCCAAATGGACGAGAAAAACTACCGAATGGAAATCGTAGGGCAAAAAAGAAATCCGGGACAACCCTTGTTACGTTGGTACGATGATTCGGAAAGTCGCAGGGAGGCAGAAGATGACGAAAGCACGAGATAGAGACAGGAAATGGAAGGAAATGAAGGAGGCATATGTGCAAATATGGACGAGAAATGCTGGATAGGGAGAGACAGAGAAAGAGATTACCACCCCTCTTAAACGGGGTGAAAAAAATAAAATTGTCATTTAGTGCATGTACAAGAACCAAAGGACTCATTTTTTCTTTTACTTTATCCACCCCCACTACCACCCCCACCCTCACTATCGATGTGGCATATCGTTTTATGGGATTTTGGGGTAGGCGATTTCAAATATTATATTATTAAAGTTCCATAAACAATTATTTCCACATACAATTTTTTTTCTTTGTGAGAGACTTGGATAGAAAATCTGGATGTGGAAGTAGTGATTCCTTGGGCAGCGGATTTTACATATTCAGTAGCAATCTAAACACGCTCAAATTACCATCAAACGCCAAACTAATACAATGTTTGGTATAGTAAACTTATTATAAACGTCATGTTCTATATATTTGATGTGTCTGGAAGGGGCTGGAACCTTCGGTGAGACGCCGCGTCAGAAGTCATTTCCACAATCTGTTGTTATCCATGATCTTCTTTCATAGAATCATGCCTGTTATCTGTATCATTTGTATTATCAAACTTTGCCCTATGTTATTTGTATTATACTTTAACCTTCCTATCATGCAGTTGGGCTTTTATTAACCTGTAGAATAATGCATTATTTGGAAGAACTTTCTAATTTTCGTTCGGAAACGCTTTAAGTAAAAACTTCGCTAGCTGCCTGATTATTATTACACCAAGTAGACTTCTCTCTGTATGAATATATAGACGTAGGACGTTTTAGACTGGACGAATTCCGCCGTTTTAATTAGAGCACGTTTAACAATAGCACAATGGCACAAACCCCTCTCTTAGCGTGCATTATCAAGCTATAGGTATAAAGCATTTAATGTCACATAGCATAATACTGTAAAGCATTAAGTTATATCTTCATTTATCATCAACAATATCCAGCTTGAAACTTGATTGATTAATCAGCGGAGAGATTGTTCGTTAATTTCCATTACAGCGTGATAATCTGAAAGACTGTCGATAATATAGTAATTGTCTTATAATGGCAATTATCGTGCGCAACATGGTGTGTGATAATTAAATTCGCCGATTATATTTCCACTCTGTTCGGCAGAGTGAAGCTATGAACACAGGCTAGATTGTGTCCGACATTAGAAAATGGATTAACCGGGGGCAGTATTATTAATATAGTCGGAGAGCGAGATCCTCCAAATATGCAAAATAATAGTGGCTTATGCAACTCACGAACATAAGAAAACTGAAGTCTTTCTTATGTATTTCGATTATGGAGGTCGCAGCTCGATTCAAAATTGCGAAATCGGAAAAATAATTCAACTTTCTTGAGTCACTGCTGGGAAAGACAGTATTTTACATTTCTCATCCCATAATTTTGTTTCTAACCATTAACTAGGCTTGAAAAGGAGACATATACTCTGAAGCTTAATGAATCAATTGCCATACATAAAATTGTACCAAACGTAAAATTTCTGGTACAAAAAATATTTTCATTCGAGATTACATTAATTTTTCAGTAGTGGCATTGTAAAAATCCGTATCGAGGACACTTTTTTTTATTGAAGATGCAATACTAATATGTAAATGTAGTCTGAATTAATTTTTGAAAAATCATAAATCGGTGAGTTTATAACAGTTTGGTGACCATAGAAACGTAATAAGTTTGAGCGTTGCACACGCTGCCTAAAATCTTGGGTTACCGAGGCAGCAGATTCTCGCTTTAACCACAAATATCTTTAAAACCGTGGAGCTGAAAAAATTGAAAAAATCAGGTATTGGGTATGCGTCTATTGTAAACCTATCGCTGAAATTTGAATAACTTACAGTTTTAAATATCTGCTAAGTTATATATAAAAATACTTTTCAAAGAGGTTTGAACCAACCGAATTAGCATTAAATAACGTTTTTAACAGTAACTCCCACATTTCAAAACAAAAAATTTCACTATGCAAAAACGCTTCGTTTTATCTGTGCCAAAAATATTCACAAAAAATGCATGTTTTTCGAAATACAATGGATTAAAAGTTGGTATGGTCAAATTCCTAAAAAATGGCACATTTTATCAATATAACTTAGCAAATCTACAAATATGTTCAACATAAGTTATTCAAATTTCACTATTGTTTACAATGGATACATAATGAAAACATTTTTTTTATAGCATCAGGTCCTCCATTTTCGCGATATTCGTGATTAAAGTGAGGACTCAATACATTGAATTGAGTAAGGACTCAATCCATTTGAATGATAATGAAATTCTGCACGAGCACACAATAAATACATTTTTATAATATAAGTATATACACTTGCCATGAGATAAACACCTTATGGAACATGATACTGTTTATTTTGTACAAAAAACATGCAGTGCTACGAATGAAGTATATATTTCCAATTGCAAAATAGTATATATATACAGAGGCTGGCTTCGCAATTATTGTTATGATTGCCAAGTTTATTGGTACAGGAAAGATGGCAAAAGTCTTTCCTGTACCAATAAATTTCAATAAGATCACGTATTTTCTGCAAAAATTAGTGGGCTGTTTTGTAAACGATATATTGTACATACTCCCTTAGGATGTGACAACAAAATGGTCTATCCGTAGATCGTAAGTCCCCAAATGTTATACATACTGAAAATGGGAAATTTTGAATTAATACACACCCAAGCAGCATATAGTCTTAGGAAAGTTTGTATAACTATGATAAACGTTTGTACAACTTATAGTATTTGGAATTATAAAACTAAAAGTTAAAGACGAGTATACAACCATTAACTGTTATATACGATGACTGTAAACAGTTTTTAAAAGTCGTGTAAAAAATTTTTGCGATGCTTATTAAAGTTAATATAACGTTCTATAATAGGCGAGTTATTTTATAGTTCTGGCTTGGAGTTTTATTAAAGTTAATACCACATCTTTTATAAAGTTTTTTAGTAGTTCGATTTAAAGTTGTACTGAATTATGTATGACGTTCTACAAGATGTTTGTTAAGTAAATGCAGTTTTTCCTATTTTTATTACTTTCTTGGTTTGAAGTATCCTTACAAGTTTAACATAATTTTGGGACCGCGTAATGTGAAATATGAATGTGGATATATTTTAAAAATAAATAATTTTCTTCATTTTAAATTATTTTCGAAGCGCTTTGGTTTTTATAGAGCTAGTAAAACAATATTTGCTTGCAACATCAGATTACTTATAACAGCTCACTATTTTTTTAAGTATAATGTCTATGTACCTTAAAATATTAAGAATCATAAGAAAGTTTTCATTGAAGTGTATATGTTGACACTATAAATGTACAAGTTTTGGGCACATTAACGTGCTATTTTCAAACAATCTATTCAGATGAATGAATTTAAAAGTAATGTGAGTGTTTATAAATTATTTTATTAGAGAATTTAAGGTTAAAAAAATGTTTAGGAATATATTTTACAACAAATATGCAACAAATATAAACACTTTAGGAATATACAAGTAAATTTACAAATGGTTAGGGATTGAATGCAATAGAGAGAGTTGATATGGGTTGTAGGGTACTTACCTACATATATATATAGGTTACATATAACATCGTCATGGATATTAGAATAATAACAAAATTAATGAACTAAATTATATTTTATAATTTGAATACAAATATTTTGAAAGAACATTTTACACATTTATTTAATAGCCCAAGTGGCCATATGGGTCTAGCATTAAGTTTAATTATTTTTGAAAATTTTGTCTCATTTAAACAGGTATTACTATGCAGTGCAACTTATAAAATTGCTAACAAAAATAATTACGAATAATGAAAGTAAAAAAGTAATTCATATTACATTGTTCATGATTTCTCGACTTTGTCCAGACAAGACTTTATGTTTCAGTTTGCTCGTAATGGCATGTTTAAAAAAATACACTAAACACAGAGGTAAACATAATATCGCTTTTTTCGAGACTGTACCGATGCCAGTAGCACGCATACACATTCATAAATAAGCTCCTGTCGGTGAGAGGAGACTTGTCTACTGCGCATTCAAATTTCAGAGGCCAACCTACTATAGTTGACTAGTACATAGAATTATACGTAAGTTGTTAAGACGCTGGCGCTGATTTAAATAAAACAAGACTGTTTTAGTGTTTTAGTAAAAATTACACGGTTTTAAATAAAGTTTTTTTAAATTTTAGTAAACCATTATGTAACTAGTTAATGCTACTTGGGCATATTGATGTACAAATGTTATTTTTATACATAGCTTATGCCCGTTTTATAGGTTGGAAATGAAAGGTCCATACTTTCCGTAATTTTTTATGACCATATAAAGACTTGAAAGTTTCTGTTTACTTCTATTAAGCAATATTGGCGCCGTTTTCATTAATTTCACCAAATGACAAGAAATTTCTTTTAAAATCATTAGATTCAATACTTTACGTTTCCCTACACTCAAAGAAATAGTATGTAAAAATTCAACAAAAAAAAATGGTTAACTAACAATATCGTTAATTTTGTTAAACCAAACTATATTGATGGTATTTTTAAACAGGAGGTGATTGTTATTTTAATTAATAAAAAGTTGTCGTACAACAAAACAAACATTAACTTAAAAAATAGATGAATAAGACTATTATTTTGTTCGTCTGACTATTATTTTGTTGAATTCTGTCAAATTAAACTAGATAATAGTATATTTTATTTTTAACTATTATCGAATTGTAATTCTAACCCAGTATTAGTTCGCTGTATTATTGTACTTGGTAGACAAACCAATATTATTGTCGTCTTCTAGAAGTTCTAAAAGAATTACCATAAAATTTGCTTGCTCACCACGTAGTCTATTACAGAAATTATTCCCAGATGACGCCACATGCAAATCACTGACAATAATCAATCATGCATTATCTTATACTCTTATGATATATAGAAAATTAATAACATGATTGCAATGTTCAAATTCTCTCAGGGATCATCGATATATTTGGATGGATCTTATAAACGATCTCTAATATTTGGTTTGGGTGGTCTGATGTCTCAATACTCAGATTTTGGCTAACCAAAAAAAACTTTATCATACAATAAAGTGTAGATCAACCTAAAAATTAGTTGGTGAACAAAAAACAAAGTCGTTGTACTATTTAGTTGTAGACCAAATTGAAAATGGTTAGTGAACATAAAAAAATGTCATTGTACTATTTAATTTGTTGTTCTACAAGAAGATATTATTAAACTACTATTTGTTTACGAAAACAAATAAAGTTGTATGACTATTCTTTTCTGATTGATTTAACTATGAAACTAGATAGGCGCGATTGCATATGCTCTTTTTGGTTGAATTTACCTATCATTTTCTTTGAGTGTACACATGTTTACAGTAAAGGCGCAGTTACACGGCGCGTGGTTCGCCGATCCACGAACCTGGTGCGTGGTTCGGCAAACCACGCGCCGTGTAACGGCGCCTAAAAGGCGGTCCTACGCGATCCTACACAAATCTTAATTAGCGGCTTTAACTCGCCAAACTTTACCGACACCTAGATGGAAGACGCGAGCCGACGCGAGCAACCTCTCCCGAGTCGCAAGTCATGCCAAGTTGCCTATGTCACACGGCGCTTGTTTCGTGACTCGCCGAGCCAGGCTCGCCTAATCACGCGCCGTGTAACTGCGCCTTAAGAATTTGTCACCTGATCTTCTATAGATCTGCAACACCTATACGGTTAACCATAAACTAATTGAAAATAAAGCTCTCTAATTTTATAATTATAACAATATTTACAATAATATATCCTAAAAAACTAACAGTATTAAACACTAAATACCGTACTCACATGGAACGTAATAAAATGAAAACTAGGTGTTGCGCAATACGGTTTGCGCGTCGTCATAATAACTTTTTTGTCATTTGCCATGTATTTTACAAAATACGCTCCAAATTAAACAAATTCCTCATTGAATTAGCTAAAACTTACATGCTTACAGTATGCAGTTATTTTAAAAATAAAAAGTTACCTCGATCCACACTTTCTCGCTGGAGATTACAGAAAAATGGCAAGTCTCCATTAATATTAATTTACTTTTCGGCCATAGCGAAACATATTATTTTTCCTTACACCATTGGAAAGGTCTGAATATTATAATACTAAATAAAGATATCAATATGTATATAAAATATAAAAAAATAAAAAATATATGTTTAAAATAAATAAATGGTAATGGTATACGTGGCGTAGCTCATGAATGGATAGCTTCTTTTTTGGATCATTTTACACAATATGTTAGCCTATTATATTCTGACAATAACAACAGAAACGCAATAAAATCTGAATATATAGACATAAAGATGGGAGTCCCACAGGGCTCTGTACTGGGTCCGATATTATTTTTATTATATACGAACGAGCTTGATACTTTATCTACAGATGCAAATTAGAGTGATTGGTATAAGTCTAACACACTTTACCTTAACACTGAAAAAACCCAGGTAATACAATTCCATAACAGAAAAAAAAAACAGTGTTCTCCGTTAAATATTGGCATAGGGACAGATATTTTGAGTTGTAATATAGAAATTAAATTCTTCGATCGATGAATCTCTCAACTAGAAGACGCAGTGTTAATTTCAAAATTAAATTCACTGTGTTATTTATTTCGAAACTTAAAAACTGTTTTAACAGTTGAACAACTAATTATGGCGTACCATGCTCAGGTCTCTTCTATACTGCGATATGGGGTATGTTTCTGGGGTAGCTCCACGCAATCATTGGGTGTATTTATTGCACAAAAGCGTATTTTAGATGTATTGCTAGTGTGTCTAACAAGTATCCTTGTGTTTTAAAAACTACTATATTTTATGTGCTTGTTAATATATGAATTATGTGTTTTTATTTATAAAAATAATGTAAACTATATTTAAAAAAAAATGTTCACCAAATAAATACTAGGCTAAAGACCACTTCCATGTGCAATTTTGTAAATATAAAATACTTGAAGCTCACCAAATTATTTAGGTCTAAATATTTTTAACAAATAACCAATACATGTAAAAAATGCAAGAAGTTTAAAATCTTTCAAAAGACAATTAAACAATTATCTTGTTGATAGGTGCTTTTATAGTCTGGATGAGTTCTATGAAAGTAACAGTTAGTTTGTAAGTAAGCATATGACTATTCCTATACAAGTGTACCACTTTGTGTGAGAGGAAAATAAAGTTTGTTTATTTTTTTTTTTTATTTATTTATTATTAAAATATCAATTTTTTACGACAAAAATGAAAAACAGCATTTTTTTTTTCAATTTTGCAATTCCAAATCAGATCGTGACCTCAAAAATATGTTTCGAGAGGTATTTTTACAAAAGAATCAAGTTGTCTGTTTTTGTATGTTTGAGAGTTGCATAGCATGTGTCGAATTCGGAGGTCTGGCTCTTCGACTAATACTACGAGGAGGGCATACGATCGTCGATATAAGCATGGCCGCGCCGGATCAAAAGGATGGACAGTGGGCTATTAATTAATGCGTCTTCCGTTAAATTAGTAAAAGTAATTAATTTTTGAGTTGCTCATTTTCATGCTCTGAAAAGCGCTTTATGAATATGGTTTTGAGGGTTTGATTAATGTATTAAACATTTTTAATTACGAACATATTAGGCGCCCGCGTGCAGGGCTGAGAATTTCAAGTATCAGGAATTTTACATATTAGATGACCCTTCAAGAGATTACGCAGAGTAATCTGCAAATCTGTTCATTATTAAATCGAATTCTATACAGTCAAACTTAAGGCCCCATTTATTTATTTAACATATTATCTTATAGACACAAGCAAGTCATAACGAAATGTCATGCCCATATTCTCAATATTTTATCATTGGGAATTATTGTTCTGAATCAAAATTATTTGAATAACGTTAAAATTATTTGAATAACTTTTTAAATTTATGAACACACAGGTTTAGCAACGTAAACAATATCAGTGTCAATAAACATTGACCCCGCTTACACAAACAGATTTTTCTTCCTTGAGTCAATGATACAGTCTATAATCTTAAAATTGATATCAATACTTCCTGCGTTATGTACTTTGGCAGTAGAAATAACGTATCAAATATAAAAATTTAGATATTCCAATTTCTATTAAAAGTACACCATCTGCGATGAAAAAGTCTTTCAAAAATCTTGGACTAACGCCTGGTAACAAATTAAAATATAATATCCATATCTGATTTGTTGAATCGTAAAGTTGAAATCATTTTAAACTACAGAGATCTCAGCAGATATTCAGTAGAACTTAAATCCATACTTTATTTTATGAATTACTCATTTTTAGTAAATTGAATTATGCAGAAGTTGTTTTGGGCCTGCAATATATAACATAAACATAAACACATGACATGTAGTAGACAATCCCCGAATCCAAGGCCAATGCTGCCCAAATGAGGGCTACGCGCTTCGAGAAATGCAGACGTACATCCATATTCACAGACATTCTCAGTGCCGGGGCTAGAGCTCGAACCCAGTACACTGATCGTCACAAAATACGCTTTACTCGACTAAGCTACCGTATAGTGCACGGTTTGTTCTTGAAATTATAAAGTATGACTCTTTCTCAAATAGGATTAAAAATTTTAAGTTGATGAACAATATGTAACATATACGAGATGTGCAAACCTTGTTCGTGAAATATTAGTCAATTGTGACCCTACTTACCTGAAAACATTTTGACAACACACTCAGTAGGTAAAATAATGTACTATCGATTCCTAAATTTAAATCTCCCCAATTCAAAAAATCTGTTGTATACAAAGCTTACGATCTTTGTAGGCTTTTGGAAATATTTATTTCCCTTTCAATACATTAACATGAGGATGGTTGCTGAGGAAACACACACTATATGAAACAATTTTAATCGTCGAGACAAATGTAGACAAATCACTTTATGCATCTATTCGTATCAAAAACAATAGTATTTGAAAACATTTTAAAAAGTAACTAAACTCATGCTCCACTAGTCAATAAGAATTACTAAACCATATGCTCTTTGGCTAACTGATACTATACGCGCCATGATTGATGACAAGGATAGGATGTTACGCAAATACAAAAAATCGAAAAATATTTCAGATTGGAAATATAACATATAACACATAATATAACATATAACACACTGAACTATTGTTTAATTAACTCCATCTTTCCCACTGCATGGAAACAAGCCCGAGTAATACCTATACCAAAAATTACAAATCCTACATATTTAAATAATTTAAGACCAATTAGTATTTTACCAATATTTTCAAAATTATTAGAAAATACTGTGGAAATACAAATACACGGGCACCTAAAAGATAATCAGATATTACCATCACAGCAATCTGGATTTAGGCAAGGCCACAACTGCAGTACTGCATTGTTGAACATCACCCATGATATCATAGAGGCATGTGATAAAAATAAACTGACAGCTTTAATTCTATTAGATTACACCAAAGCATTCGATACCATCAATCACAAAATGTTGATATCTACTTTGCATTTCATAGGTTTTACTGAAGGTGCGACTAAGGTATTAGAGAATTATTTAAAAAATAGATCTCTGTTGGTAATGTACCGAGGAGAATCATTAGATACGTTAGTCATTAGAACAGGTGTGCCACAGGGATCTATTTTGGGTGCCCTACTTTTTATAATCTACTTGTCCAATTTTACATCCACTTTTCTACCATGTAATCAACACTATTATGCAGATGACACGCTGTTGTATCTGTCTTTGACCTTTGAACTATGACCTTAGCTGTTTACTCGACTTTTCAGATAAGATGTGTCTTCAACTTAATTCTAGCAAATCAGCTGTGATTGTATTTGGAAGAAAAGCAGTGAAAACAAAATTTGTTTCATACTTTAGGGACAGTATAACAGTAAAAGATGAGCCTATTTGGTTTCAAAATGTGTCGCCAAAAATTTGGGACTCCTTATGGACCAATAATTGAGATTTACACCACATATTAATAAATGTCTACAAAAAGATTATTCAAATTTAAAACTGATTTAACAAAGGGGGCGAGCGTAGAGGCGACTTCAATGTGAATGTCAGTCGATATTCCGTTGAAGCAACGTCGAGCGCAGTTAGTACTTGGATGGGTGACCCATCTTGGGAAATACAGCGTTCTCGTCCCACCTTCTAGCGGCTTGTATATCAGTGTATACGCGGAAGCAACGTAATTTCAGACGAGGATTACGTAGTGGATATACTATCCTTCGGAGGGGATGTAAAGCAGGCGGTCCCTTGTCTATTAAATATTAGGCAAGTAAAAGATCCCTACTCTTCTTAAGGGAAGAGGTTCGGCAAAATTTCCAGATTCCAGTAGCTCGTCTCCTGGCGTCGGTGATAGGCCCTGGTAGCGGAAATAGGCCGACGTTAAATAGTTAAAAAAAAAATTATCAAAATAGATACATATTGAACAAAAACTCTAAATCTGTGCTCTGTGATTCTTTGGTATTGTTACAGTTGAATTTCTGTGATACAATATATGGACCTAATGCTGCAGATAGTAATCGTATTCAAAAACCTCAGAATTCTTGCCGTTAATTTTCGATATAAAGAAGTATAATCGTATTATCCACACACTGAAGTTAAATAATTGGCTTAATATGAAAAATAGACGATAATTACACTCTGATTGTCAGTATTTTAATATATTAATTAGTAAATGTCCGCCATATCTATATTCTAAAATAGGTACGTTTTTGGACCGATGTCCACAATTTAAATATTAGATTTAAGGGCACCCTGACTCCTCTTGCTTATCAGACACAATTATTTAAAGGTCATATTCTTATAATATTACTGAGGGTCTTAATGAATTACTCCAGGAATTAAAAACTAAAAGTTTAGCTGGTTTTAAAAAATATATATTTGAACTAAATATGAACAGGCAGTGATTTCACAAGATATATAATATAAAATGTGCATATGGTATAACGAAATTTATTTTAGATATGTCATTAATCAGATTTTTTGTTTCTCACATTGCGCCGTATTTAGGATTCACTTTCTTCTGTCGGCATAGGTTATCAATTGTATTTTATCTTTAGGCTATATTGTTTGGGTTAGGTGTAAGAACAGAGTGCCATTTGGCACTACTGAACCTCGCTCAATAAAATTGTCTGCATTTTGTACTGTTAATTTTGTTAATAAAGTCCTTTAATATTATTATTATTATTATTATCAAAATTTATTAGTGAGTACATGTATTATATTGTTGGTTTCTGGTTTTCGCGGTGTAATATGAAATGTTGTTGGATTTGTAAGTGCAGTCCTGAGTTGCTGGTAGGCTATTAGAGGAACCGCGATTGTCTAAACGACGCGACACTTCAGCTGATTCACATCTGCCATCTTCAGCTTCTGGCTGATAGCTACTTACTGTTGCTTCTCAATGCCCATGGGATAAAATCTCACGGGGTGAAATCGGCCTTTTTCACTACATGAAGATTGCTTAAGGCCTTTAGCGATCGATAACTACGATTTTGATATCAGATTTTCGATTTATCACTTTTGGTGAGCATGTCACGATTTTAGTGATGTAAGCTTGAAATTACTGTGCGAAAAAAAATATTTTTTACTGCATTTTCAATAAAATCGTTTCTTAAAGTATTACATTATTTTGCTTATGTCAATCTAAAGCGCCAGGTATAGGTATAACTGCCATCAATAACTGTTTGCTAATTTGTTGCTGATGCTCATTGTTAAGTTAAACCTCTAATGCAAGTCGATAAAGCAGAGACTATTAACGAGCTAGAGGTAGGATCCCCAGTGGAATTTTAATAGAGATCATGATAAATGGAAAATACAGTAACTGTCATAGAAGACGCACATTTTCCGGAACATGGTGGATAATGTTAGACTGGAAATGGCAGGAATAATTTTTGCTTGTGAGATGAACGCGCTTTTCCACTGCAGTATATCTGAAATCCATAAAATTTAACAACGATTTCTAACAGCAATGATAAAACTCCTAGAAAATTTCACCCCCTTAACACATAAAAAGTGTAGTACCTATAAGAGATATGGCATTGCATTATTTTATTATTTATTATATTAGTAATTTAATAAATATGTGTATCCTATGACATTTAGAGTACAGAATTAAAATAATAGTAGAACATTTTAGACACTCTTACATAATAATTAGTGGAGCCTCTAGAAATACCCTAGGGGCTCCACTACTTATGGTTATTGCCGAATGTTTATTAATATTAAAATCATTAAGTTATCTGATGAGGGTTAGAGATGTATCAGAAATGTATGACATATTCAACGTTTTATACAATTTTGAAATACATTTTCCTGGAGAAATAAAATTTGACATGTGTGATATATTTGATCTTACATACAGGGTGTTCTTTAATGACATGCTAATATTTCGGGGTGTGATTCCTTAGGCCATTTTATGAAGAAAAGTTCATATGAACATAAATGTCCGCAACGCACAGTGGCACGAACCGTGACTTTTTCATTCAAAATTATCTAGAGCACTTGTTTCGCAACCCATTGGAATAATTTTTTTTTTGAAATACTCGTTATCTATATTTTTATAATTAATTATTTTTTTATTTGTTTGCTTTCATCATGATTATAGAAAATTATTTAGGTATTAAACAAATCACAACTTACACACTTTTTTATTTATTATGGAATTACCTACATTCTGTAAATTGTTGCCCTAATCTGGGCACGCTAATATACTAGTTAAGTAAATACTTTAAAACACTCATTATTGAAGAACCAATCAAAACAACTACTCTTCTAGCTAATATGGTCGAAGAATTTTTAATATATTTATTTGGTTTAAAATGCTAATATCATGTGATTCAATACTTCGTCAGTATTAGCTAGAAGAGTAGTTGTTTTAATTGGTTCTCCAATAATGAATGTTTTAAAGTATTTACTTAACCAGTATATTAGCGTGCCCAGATCAGGGCAACAATATGTAGTAATTTCGTAATAAATAAAAAAGTGTGTAAGTTGTGATTTGTTTCATACCTAAATAATATTCTCTAATCACCCGTTATTTAATTCCCAAAAAACTCAAGAGAGCCGATTTTTGAATAAACTTTAATAAAAATATTTCGTTTTTCATAATTTTTTAGCATTTTATTGTCGCCATTGATTCTGCCATCTTGCAGGTTGATTTATGACAATTTGGATATCAGATTCGTAATTAGTGACCTCAAAAACCCCCGAGTAACAAAATTTATGTAAATCAGATAAGGAAAAAGTTTTTTTTTGGGTTTTATTAAAATTTAAATAAAAAATAGCCATTTTGGCTAAACTCAATAATTTTGATTAGCATAATTCAAACATCGACTCTTTGACGTTTTTTGGAAATTAAATAACGAGTATTTAAAAAAAAATGTATCCCAATCGGTTGCGAAACAAGTGCTCTAGATAATTTTGAACGAAAAAAATCATGATTCGTGCCACTGTGCAACGGCTAAAATTGTTACTTTTTAATACCTCAGAAAGTACTTTAGATATTATTCTTAATTTTGGTAAATGTTAATAGAATATAAAACCACATATTTTAGTTAGAAAAGTTATTTTATCGCTCCACCGGTGGCGTTCTTTGATATTTTTTACCAAAAAAATGGTACGCAACTGACATTTTTCCATGTGGATATTTTTTCTGATTAGCCTGGTCAATTCTACATGAAAACGGTCTCTTGCGTTTTTCTCGTCGGACGCATATTTCTTTATTTGAACAATTAAAAATTATCAAATGATATCTAAGACTCGAAAACTTTAAAAAACTATAACGACACACAGAAGTCCATTTTCTTTATTCACAGCAACCAGAAAAACAAAGGAAGGTTTCAAAAATCTGTTGCCCTGAAGAGTGTTTCAGGATCCAGAGGTGACGTGTGAGTTTATCAGATTTTTAATTGTATTTTAATGTGTCCGGCACAAACTTAACCAACAGCTATACTGTTTTTTTTGTTATTGCTATTATTTGAGAAAATTTTGTGCTCTACTAAATAGGTCTAAAAGTCATAAAATGTCCTGTTATTTTGTTGCTACCATTGTTAATACCTTTTGAACCTGAAAAGAGTATGTTTCTCTAAAACAATTCCATGTCTTATGACGACGCCCTGTGAAGACAAATGTTGACACAAATATTTTATATGTCTGTCCTATTCCTCGCTATTTCGTTATACTTTTGCTAATTTGAAATTTTCCCTAAACCTAAGCTGTTTGAAAATAAAATTTTATCTGAGAAACGATCTCCCTTTAAATTATGGAACACTTGCAAATGGTTTTTGTAATAAGCAGCTACTTTGAAAAAAACACGATTTTCTTTTAAATACCATTTGCATTATTTTGCATATTTTAAAAATCGTTAACCTTCATACAGCCGTTAGAAATCTAGACGTCTCTGAGAGGCACTGAGACGCTTGCATTTGAGGAACGGTTTTTTTTAATGCAAATTATTATTTGATAACTTATATGTCGACCCAGAGAGTCATTTGCGTTTTAAGGGCGACCGAGACACTTAACTTAAAGTTGCAAACTGCACAAAGAAAGTTGAGTGCAGTAGAATTTCTAGAGATTCCACTTAAAGGAATTTTTAATTTCCCAAATGAAACCTGTCTAACTTTAATCTTTTAATTTTGTACCACTAAAGAATTTTTCTACGGGAGAATTAGTTTTGCAAACAAGCGATATTAAACGCAGAATATAGTATTTAAAAATATCTTTTATTTCTGCATTCACCTGTTAAAAAGGCTCTCTTGGGTATTTATCAATTTATTTATTTATTTATTTATCTCAAACAGACATGGATGTATAGTTACATGAGATTATAAGTTAATACTAAATAATTTTAATCTAATATTATTAACCTAACAATACACTCATAATGTGAAGAAATTACATAGACGTCACTAAACTGTGGACACCGTACTGCGCAACAAACAGAGGGCATTAGCTGTCTGCACGTTGCACAGTAAGTATTGTATAGCTATATTTCTTTTCATTTTGGAATTAACGTACAAGGCTTAACTAATTAAGAGTAATCAACAACAAATAGGGAAAAATCGACTACAAGATATGCAGTCAGACAGAAACAGCATAAGCCACAACTTCACAAAGACCTTCAGGGTATACATACCCGAAAGGGAAGAGGAAGGAACAAGGCAACTGCGAAGACATCCAAATGATACCATATGGTATACTGACGGATCGAAAACATCAGGTAGTACAGGAGCAGATGTTACGGGGGACCAACCAGGAACAGACATCAGTCTGAACCTGGGCAGTACTGCAACGGTGTTCCAAGCAGAAGTCAAACCGATAGAAATCTGTGCACAAGAAATGATATGGAGGTCATATACTGACAAAAGAATTCGCATCATCACTGACAGTCAAGCAGCTATCAAAGCTCTGAATGTAGTAGAGATACGTTCCAAAACGGTAAAAGACTGCCTTGAATCCCTAGCGAAACTGGCGGAACACAACAGTATACAACTGGAGTGGACGCGAGGACACCAGAGCAATGAAGGCAGCGAAAAAGCAGATAAGCTGGCTAAAGAAGGCGAAAAAACAGCTTTGATGGGACCTGAGCCATCCTGCGAGATATCATACAATACTGCAAGAGGAATGTAAAGGAACTATTGAGTCATCTTGTACTAGACCGGCGCGCCGGGGGATGAGGCAGTCACGTATGTTCATCACCGGCGGGCCATTCATAACAAAGACCAACGAATTGCTAAAGCGGAGCAGAAAACAGCTGAGATGTGCAGTGGGAATCCTAACAGGATACTGCACACTGAATAGACACCAACATAGGTGTGAAAGATAATCCAGAATGCAGGATGTGTGGTGAGGATGAAGAAACTCCTCACCACATACTATGTGAATGCCCAACCTTAGTGACTGGGAGGTTCCCACACATGACCGTATACTCTCCTTTTGGAGAGGAACGGGATTAATGTACAATAAGCTTAAGCTTCAGTACAGCGGGGCTTCGGGACCGCAACCCATAAGGAAAGAAAAAGGGTAATCAAACTCAAACAGTATATGATGACTTTAGTAAATGAGACGGGACTAACATAAATCGATGTTGGTATAGTTGAAGCATTCGCAATAGTGATTTAAGTACCGCCTCTGTAGGCGGTATTGTTGAGACGCAACTTCTACAGAACGCAGAGCCAGATTTAACTGTATTGTTCGCTCGTTTACTTTTACTTGTAGGTATTTGTCAGCCGCTTGTGAACTTTAGATTGGTCATATCTTAATATTGAGCCATATTTTGTGACATGACTACCAAGATAAAATAAAGCAGTTTTGCGAAAAAAAATTACATCGAAATTTGCGAAACAAAGTTTTAAAAATGAGTTGAACACCTTGGGTTTTTGTAAAAAGACTTTAAATTTTATAAAATAAATTTTCAGAAAAAGGAGGAAAACGATATTTAATAGAATTTACAAAAACCCATTTGCTGTGTGGTGTTCAATTCATTTTTAAATCTTTTTTTGCAAAATTCGATGGTTTTTTTTGCAAAACTGCTTCACTTTATCATGGTAGTGGTACCATAAAGTATGGGTTTGGGTCCTTATGAGTCAATACTAAGATATGACCAATATAAATTTCACAAGTCAACACTGGATTTGTGCTCAGTTTAGCTAGCAACAATGTACATAAAACGGATTGAAATAAAAGTAGTAAAGAGTAGTTACAGTATATACAGTTCGCTTAATATAAATTCCTACTACCCAGCAAAACCGCGGCGAGGTATGAGCATTTCTCGCGAGGAAAGGATGGGTATGGAAAACAAAAAATATACTCTAAAAATAGATAATACAGTGGATATCACAAAACTCACTTCTTCACTTCACTTTATCTCACCTCACATCGCGTCTTCCTCTGAATCTTCGCCCTTTTCACCCTCTTCTTCATTTTCAGATGAACTGCTATCTTCGTTCAAATTTATAATAAATTTAGTTGACCAATTTTGAATATTCATCTTCAGTTTTAATTACTTTCGTAATTCTTTTTTCCCAATCTTTGTTGTTAATTTTCGACACTTCATTTTGAATTAACTCTACTTTTTTAATCCTTTTGCATATCTTTAACATATAACCAAAATTTGTTAGGATTACTGTTTATTGATATTCTTTGTGCGTTTTTATTTATTAGTTGTCTAGTCTCTATATATTCTCTATTTAATTCAAATGAAGTATGACTGGATGTTCTGAAAGAGTTTTTTAGTCTGAAGTTATCAGTTATTTGCGTAAAATATTCAGAAAATTTAAACACTCTCCTTTGAGAATCTTTAAGACAGTCTGGTCTAATAAGCTGTAGAATATTTCATAAAACAATATTTTAATGCTGTTTCAACATTTTCCTTGTTAATGACAGCTAACCGGATTGTGTACATTATTAAGGTCACTAACAATTCAAAATTCAAAAGTTTGCAGTTGTAGTTGTAGTTGCAGTTACAGTTGCAGCTACAGTTACAGTTACAGTTGCAGTTGCAGTTGCATTTGCAGTTGCAGTTGCAGTTACAGTTATAGTAATACTTATAGTTATAGTTATAGGTACAGATATAGTTATAGTTACAGTTATGTATGTTTTGGTAGTGCTATGCGTTCGCTACTTTTTAGTTTTGTATTTATTATGACTTTAGTTGATAAAGGGATACTACTATCATCAATCCTGAGTGTGAAATTGTTATCTGTTGTTGTTAATACTTGATCTAGAGTTTTACAATTTACATTGTTCATCGTGTTACGGCTTTCATTGAGTTTAAATCTAGAAAATCTAGAAATTCAATAATTTTTTGTTGAGTGATGTTATTTTTTTCATTTTTTATTTGAATGTTTACATTAAGGTCAGCTAATATGTACAAGTTATTAATACCTGGGTGGGTGTTGTTGTTCACAAATTAAAAAAACTGTTAGTAACTACTTAGCAAATAACTTTCATACAATGAGAAATAAATCTTGATATAACTTTGTAGTGCCTACATTTACTTCTAATGTTTGATTATATTCAATAAGGCATCAATGGCATATCAATCCAATATCTTAACAAAAATGCCTATAATTATCTAACAATTTATCAATTACTCAACGCCCACTTCGGACAGAAGTCGTAGATGCTCACTGTAGAGTGGGAGTTTTTAAAAAGTTTTTTTCAAAACCATTATTTTTAATATATATTTCTATAAATAAATATGGTTTTGTGCGTTATGTCACATTAATTTTTTTTTAAAACGTTCCATGTAGCTTAACATCCTGGCAGAGTTTAGCCACGACTCAATCAGGAGACACGCACACACACCACAACATAACCACCATTCCCTACGGTATTGCCATCTGCCTCAGCTGACTCAGGGCCGGCCTTAGTTCTTCGAGCGCCCTCGTGCGAAATTTTAGTAGTTCTAGTTCTAGTCAAATCAGAAAAAAAATTTTTCGTCCTCATCTCAAAATTGATGAGTGGGGGTGGGGGGTAATATCCAAAACAAAGCGAGGGAGGGTAAAAACCAAACAAAATTTTTTTCGTCCTCAAAATTGATGAACGGAGGACGTAAAATTCAAAACAAAATTTTATCGTCCTCATAAATTTTACTCAAAAAAAAAAGAAGTATATTAAGTTTGTAGCGCCCTCGCGCGGGGCACGATCGCGCCCCCCCAAAAGGTCGGCCATGAGCTGACTCAACTGCGGTCTCTCCCACTGCTATTATCTTGATAACACATTAAAAATGTTACACTAAACATCCATACTCTAGCTAGGAACTGAGCTGGGACTGCTGATCTCAAGCCCAACACCTTTATCCTTGAAAACTATTTATTTGGTGGTTCACATACAAACAGTAAAATAGTTCTATACAACATGCCTCTATTTTAGATAGTTTATTTTATAATATCATGCTGTGGTCATTAAAATTCGGGAATTGCCACGAGAAGCGAGACACAGTGGCCGATGGCATGGATTAGGCTACACAATTTAGACTCTACGTATTTGGTGGCATCAGGGAATTTATTTGTTGCATTTATTTATTTTGTTTGTTTATATATTTATCAGAAAATGTAGAGTATAAAATCTCATTATTATTAATGACCTGAATGGCTTACAGGTGTTTGAGCGGTGCCATTGTAAGGTGAAATGAATAAAGTGTCTCAAATTAACAAGCAGGAAAAACGACTGAAAGAATCTGCTTCTAATAATATTTGTGCTATATATTGATAGTGGAGTTTTAAGTGCTAGTCTCTTTCACTTCCATTCCTGTGCGGACAGAGTAGGAACCGAGGGGGAAGTCTTGTTTTTGTGAAAGTTATGTTGCTTAAGAGAGTATAGTTATACCATTCGACTTCGGCAAATGGGAGGAGTTGGGGGTGTTGGGAGTGGAGGGGGTTTGTCTGTAAGTTGGTGTTATTATTTTTCTTGATATTATAAATAGGGCGATTTTGGTGTTTTCATGTATACTTTCAAGATACGTTATCATACGTTCGTCAAGCCTAACACGCGAGCAATGAGCCACTGAAATTAAACTTTAAAAATCGATTTAAAATTGCAATAAAACATATTTATTTTCTGCTCCTAGCGCAACTCTAAATTTTACTTATTTAGAATATGGATAACGAAGAAGAGAGAGATTACATAGATATAAATTTATATTGTGGTCATAACATCAGAATTTATAGTTCATATACTTATATTTAAAGTTTAATGCAACTATAAATTTTAGATTAAAATAATATTATGATTTATAATAACATCGTGGTAGTATGTTCTATTATCATGCGCGTATAGCTACTTAAAATTGTCAAGAATTCTAATCGAGATAAATGTCTCGGTGCAATTAAATGATTGTGAATTCTCTCGAAATTTGATTTGAAATGAAGTCTAATAACGTTATGTAATTATGTAATGTAGATTTGTAGATAGCCAAGAATTTTTGACAGAAGCTCCTAGAGTTCTCTTTCAAATTAAGTTTAAATATTAAAAGTATCATTTTATAACTATAATTTAAATGTTTAATCGTGTTTTAACTCAATCCTCGGAAATTATCGTAACTAAGTACTTTAAAAACTTTTAAAAAATCATGATTTTATTAAAAACACTAAAAAATAGATCATAACGTTTTCAACTTTCACAGTATTTTCAGTAAAAACAAAAGCTCTCGTTAAACAATGTCACTTTTCTCTCACGTAATTTTTTCTATAGCTAGTCAAAATTTTATAAAAAATCGTTCCACGCTTTTATTTTCAATAATACAAGAGATAAATTATTTTTTACTTTTTAGTATATTTTTGATAAAGTGCGTTTTTAATGTGATTTTTATATATTTTCATTTTATACTTGTAATTTGACAACATGTTTTTATAAATAATAATGCATCAAAACTGTTGATAATATAATGAAAGTTGCTGTAATAATTGATTACCTAATTTATTTGTAAGAAAAATACTACTTTAGATAATAAAATTGAAATAAATTGACAGAGATTGTTTTTTTTTTTTCGTCTGTTTATTTTGATCACATATTCAAAGCATACTGATAAAATGTTGGTAAATACTGATTCTCAGCCAAAATTCAGCTTAATTATTCCTAAAATTTAGATATTTTCAAATGATTATAGATAAAATCATGTGTGTAATTAGAGTGCAAAACGTCATTGTCACACTCGAGTGTTTGACTTCAACTTACACTATCGGGCGACAATGAGACACTTGGCTCTCTTAATACACAAATAGCTATTTCGAGTTCACCTGTAGATCTCCTATTCCGTCTCCTTCTTCTTGCTTCTTGGATACTCATTCCATTCTTGAAAGTTTTCGAATATCAACTTTCCAATTCATAAAGTAATACAAATTTTTCCGTTTATTAGTAACAAACAGACAAACTTAGGACAGTAATGTAGGACAGGCATAGAATCTAATACATTTTTCTTAGATATGTACGAAACTTGTTACACTAAAGATAGTACCAGCAGCAACATTCCGCCCATCTTGTAGTTGCTGCAAAATGAACATTAATTGTTGTGAATAGATTAATTAATTAATTAATATATTAATGTAAAGTAACACATGCATTACTTTGCTGACTCTGCATTCCGCTCGCGCGGTCACTGGCCAGGTGACTAAACAAGGCTACTTGAATTGTGTAGTAATTTCGAATAATTGACACGTTGTCATAAACGACGGGAGTTGTCAGTTTGAAGACAGACAGCAATGCAGAAAGACATTTTACATTAGTGTAAGAAAGAATTAAATACTGTAAGAAAGGAATGACTGAAATCGAATAACTTTAAATGTCGTTTCTTTGTTTACAGGTAAGATTGTTATAATTAGCATTAAGTTAGGTGATAAGTTTGTTAATGATTATTAAAATAATCAATAAAATACTTTGTTTACAGGGAAACTCAGCTTTGTTATTTAAATAGTCATTCTGAAGGATATTACACATTATAAAACGACATTTAAGTTCATGACGATAAGCTACAATTTACAATTGAAGTAAAGGCATCGATGGATCCAAAAACAAATATTTTGTGTCTAACCATCATAGGAACACCAGATGGAAGAAATTATAGTGTCCCAGTAGAACACCAACGACTAGCAAATCATAAGGAATTATTAGCTACCAATATTATCAAGAATGTGGTTAAAGTTTTGAAAGTGAGACATCAATCAAGAAAAGTATGGATAACCTTAACAGAAGAATTAAGACAAATCTATTTGGATGACAGCGATAATGTAGTCATAAATGATCACTATCCAGCAGAAGTTATAGAACAACAAATAACACCTACAAATGGAGAAAACAAGGGCAAAAATTTTAAAAAATTAACAGAGAATTTCGTCATTGAAAAATTTACAGGTAAAAACTCTAATGCAACCCAATGGCTAGATACTTTTGAAAATGAATGCACTCGTTTAGAAATCGACAAAGATATAGACAAAATCGAGGTTTTGAGATTATTTTTAGAAGGCTCAGTTATAGATTGGTATAATTCAATGCTTATAAGAAATACCTTGATATCAGAGTGGAACATATGGAAAGAAAATTTTTGTGAAACATATGTTAACAAAGGTTGGTCTTTAATCAGGTATGCAATCCTATATAAGTATATAAGTGGTTCGTTGCTGGATTATGCTTTGAAAAAAGAAAGAATTCTATTAGAAATGAATAATACAATCGACGAATGCACCATAATTAATCTCATTGCAGTAGGTTCACCAGAATTTATAACGGATAAAATTAACAGAAAAAAATTGAACACTTCCAAAGATCTATTTACTGAATTAGGAAGCCTAGAACATCTGATGAAGAAAAAAAGTACGAGCAGAAATACACAAGATAATCCAGAAAAGAAACAACAAAAACAGCCATGTAAAATCTGCGAAAAAAAAAGGTAAGCCAAACCGCTACCACCCCGAATCTACATGTTGGTATAAAATAAATGAGAAAGACGCGAAAGATAAGAATCAAATCAAATTTGTTAATAACGCGGAAATAGAAACAGAATTATTTGAATCCATTCCAAAAAACTTGTAACTCCACCATTAATCAAAATTAGAGTAATACTTGAAGATACAATTGAAATTTTCGGATTATACGATTCAGGTGCCAATATATCATTAATAAATTCAAAATTATTGAACATAAAAAATGAGAAATTAGAAAATATATGGAAAACAAATTTCGAAACGGTTAATGGTGCGAAGAAAACCAAGGGAATGGTATCCATAAAAATAAAAATATTCAATATTGAAAAAATTATAAACGTCTTTGTAGTAGATAGAAATAATATTCAATATGATTTTCTGATCGGATTAGATATGATAAAAGAATTTAAACTTATCCAAGATGAAAATTTAAATATTAGACAGAAAGAAAATGATATTACAGAAAAGAGAGACACTTTAAATAAATATTCCATAAATTTCAATGAACATATAGATGAATCAGATTTTGATATTTCTGTAAATCACTTAAACTATCAAGAACAATTTGAGATAGACAGATTGATAGAAAAGTATAGTGCAATATTTGCAAAAGATAAATATGATATAGGGACAGTAAAAGATTATGAAGCACGTGTTGACTTTCTAGTTGACAAATACTGTAGCAAAAGACCATATAGATGTAATATGGAAGACAAAAAAGAGATAGAAGCGCAAATCGCTAAATTACTTGAGAAAAACCTCATTGAGGAATCATACAGCCCATTCGCGGCGCCAGTGACATTGGTATATAAGAAAGAGGAAAATAAAAAAACAAGATTGTGTATCGATTTTAGAGATTTAAATAAATTAGTAATACCGCAGTCACAGCCTTTTCCGCTGATAGAAGATTTAATGACTAAAACAAGGAACTGTAAATATTTTTCAACATTGGATATAAATTCTGCTTTTTGGGCAATCCCTTTAAGAGTAGAAGATAAAAAGAAAACAGCTTTTGTCACACAAGAAGGCCATTTTCAATGGACCTGTCTCCCGTTTGGATTAAAAACATCTCCGGCAATTTTCCAGAGAATTTTAAGTAATATAATTAGAAAGCATAAATTATCAGATTTTGCAGTAAATTATATAGACGATATATTGATATTTTCAAAATCCTTTAATGAACATATAGAACATTTAACACAATTATTAGAAGCGATACAAAAAGAAGGTTTCAGATTAAAATTTACGAAATGCAAATTTGCTGAAAGTTCAGTAAAATATCTAGGTCATATAATAAGCAATAATTCTATATGTCCGTTAAAAGACAACTTACTTAATTTCAATTAAAAATTTTCCGATCCCAAAAACTCAAAAAAATGTTAGACAATTCTTGGGAAAAATAAATTTTTATAACAAGTATATACCAAACACAGCTATAACTTTACATCCATTACACAATTTGTTAAGAAAAGGTCAAAAATTTCTTTGGACAAAAGAATGCCAAGAATCATTTGAGAAAATGAAAGAAATGCTATGTTCGAAACCAGTATTAGAAATATATGATCCAGATTTACCAATATATATTTATACAGACGCAAGCTTACAAGGTACAGGAGCTGTATTAAAACAAAAACAATTGAACGGTGAAGAAAAACCAGTAGCATATTATTAAAAAAATTATAAAAGAAATACATGAAGATTATTGCCATATAGGAATGAAACAATTACAGAGCAAAATAATGCCATTTTACATGGCAAAGAATTTAATAGAAAACATGAAGAAAACTTGCAAGAACTGCGCAATCTGCATCAAAAATAAAACGAGAGGTCAAAATAAATTCGGACTAATGTCACATTTAGGACCGACAACAGAACCATTTGAAATAATGTCAATTGATACAATTGGTGGATTTGGGGGTTCTAAATCGACGAAGACATACTTACACCTTTTAGTCGATCATTTTACAAGGTACGCATTCATATCAACTTCAAAAACACAAAATGCAAGCGATTTTGTAAAACTGTTGAAAAACGCTACCGACACAAACAGAATTGGTATGATATTGTCAGACCAGTACCCAGGAATAAATTCAAAGGAATTCAAAAATTTTTTAAATGAAAAACACATTACATTAATATTTACTTCAGTCAATACACCATTTTCTAATGGTCTGAATGAAAGATTAAATCAAACTATAGTTAACAAAATAAGATGCAAAATCAATGAATATGGAAATAAAACAGCTTGGACAACAATAGCACATGAATGCATACGAAAATATAATGAAACTGAACATACTGTGACTGGCTTCTCACCAATATACCTATTACAAGGAACAAATATTACTTTACCAAGAGAATTGAATCAAAAACAAAATATCAATAATTTATCTCAAGATAGAAAACTAGCACTGAAAAACAAAAAAATCACACAACTACAATA
Organism: Rutpela maculata; assembly: GCA_936432065.2. Classification (NCBI taxonomy): domain Eukaryota; kingdom Metazoa; phylum Arthropoda; class Insecta; order Coleoptera; family Cerambycidae; genus Rutpela; species Rutpela maculata. Next base: position 33,511,180 of record OW386285.2, on the reverse strand, counting down.
AAACACTATTTGATAAAAATAGAAAAGAAATAGAATTCAACAGTGGAGATATGGTATATGTAGAAAATGGAAATCGCTTAAATAAGAAAAAAATAGATGAAATAAGAATAGGTCCCTTTCAGATTATAGAAAAGATTTCAAACTCTATCTACAAAGTAGATACAGGATATAAAAAAGCCGAATCGAATCTATTTCATATCACGAAACTTATTCCAGCACCAGATACAGCTGATAACTCAAATTTTAATAATTAAGACTAGTTTTAAGATTTCATGTTATAAAATTTTATAAATAAAATTTTTTTCCGAGGGAAGGAGATGTAAAGTAACACATGCATTACTTTGCTGACTCTGCATTCCGCTCGCGCGGTCACTGGCCAGGTGACTAAACAAGGCTATTTGAATTGTGTAGTAATTTCGAATAATTGACACGTTGTCATAAACGACGGGAGTTGTCAGTTTGAAGACAGACAGCAATGCAGAAAGACATTTTACATTATTGTAAGAAAGAATTAAATACTGTAAGAAAGGAATGACTGAAATCGAATAACTTTAAATGTCGTTTCTTTGTTTACAGGTAAGATTGTTATAATTAGCATTAAGTTAGGTAATAAGTTTGTTAATGATTATTAAAATAATCAATAAAATACTTTGTTTACAGAGAAACTCAGCTTTGTTATTTAAATAGTCATTCTGAAGGATATTACACATTATATTAATTAATCAAAACGAATAGAAAAAGTGAGTTAAATGGAAGCATGAAAAAATAGAGCTAACAATCCTCGTTAAAGAACTCTTCTTTTATTTTGTACTCTAAGAATTATTAACTCTTAATATTAATATCCCACTTACTCTAAAATGTTTTAAAAGATAAATGAGTGAATAACATAAATTTTACTACACAAATAAATTATTGTTTTATTAGGTTGTAGTTTTTATTTAAACGATATAGCGGCTGTAAACTTTTATTTAATGTGTGTTATAATATAAACCGTATATTTGCCTCCTAAAATATTACTGGCAATAAAAGAATTTATTAGATATTTCCGTGTGGATTTGCTTCTGGTCGGTTAAGAGTGGCGGTGTCGTGCTAAAAAAAATGATTTCGTAATTCGACAATTTCTCTTACATCCCTGAACCGATTGAAACAATATTTTCATAGGCTTCTAGAGAAAACTTGATAGAATGATAGAAGAAGACAAGAGAATTTGCTTTTTACTTTTTGCGTAACTACTTTGATTACAATTTTTAAAATAAAAAATTATTTTCACCTAGACAATCCATTTTTAAATAATGAAATTGGATGTACTGAAAATAATAATAATAATAATAATAATAATTTATTGATTCTTTTGCCATTAAAACAATGGATAGAACAAGTCATAAAATTTCAGTGATACGAGTACATACAGTAGACACAATAACAGTAGAGAAAATCGCTAGTGAATCACAATTATAAAAGTTTAAAAATGAAGGCATAGAATAATGAGGAGGAGGTAGTTCCTTAACAAAACCTTGCATTTAGTAATATTAATTTAATAAATTTAGGGAGGCAACTATAAGATTATGAGTCGCACAAATACTCACCCACGCTATAGTAGCACTTTTCGAGTAATATTTTTTTTACATTAGACTTGAAAGATTGTATTGAGTTTTTCTCTCGAATTGATTGAGGAAGTCTATTAAATAATTTTGGACCGATAAAATCAGGTGATTTTTCAAACAGAGCTGTTCGGTGCTGGGGGAGCTTTAGTAAAAAGCCGCTGCGAGTGGGATATTTGTGGGAATCATGATTTTTTACAAATTGCTCATAGTTTTGTTTTACATATATTACAGATTTTAAAATAAATATACATGGTACGGTTAAGATAGAATGTTTGATGAAATAAGGTTTACAAGATTCTTGGCATTTTAAATTGAATATCAGTCTAATTATTCTTTTCTGACAGAGGAATATTCGGCGCGCATTGACGGAGTTACCCCATAATTGAATATTATAGCTAATGTGACTATAGCCTAAAGCATAGTAAACATTAATAAGGAATTTTGTTTCGAGGCATCTTTTTAAATTAAAAAGGGCAAAGTAACAGCTGTTTAATTTCTTTGCAAGATTATTGACATGTTCTGTCCAGTTTAATCGTTCATCAAGATGAGTGCCTAAGTACTTTAATGTACTGGAAAATTCGATTTTTACACCATCCATCGTTAAATTTATATCTGACATTATTTGTTTTTTGTTGTAAAAGTTTATACAGATGGTCTTCTCAGCATTTAAAATAACTCGATTTTTTGTTGCCCAGTTATTAAATACTTTAAGAATTGTTTGGAGTTGAGCTTTGATGGTATCTGGTTCGAAGGAAGACACAATTAAACTGGTATCGTCAGCATACATTATAATTTTGCAATATTCTGGCATGTAGTTCGGCAAGTCATTTGCAAACAAAAGAAAAAGGAGAGGTCCAAGGACGGACCCTTGGACGACACCTAGGTCAATATTATAATTATTCGATCTAGTTTGGTTCAGCTTTACGGTGATTTTACGGCTAGATAAGAAAGATTCTAATAAATAAGACAAGTTTCCGCGTATACCAAGATTATTTAGTTTGCATATTAGTATATCAGTTTCTATGGAGTCAAAAGCTACACTAAAGTCGAACCACAACTTAATTTCTCGTAAGCAAAAGGAAATCATGTAAAGTCTTTTTAAATAACTAACAAAACAAATACTGCAGTTTTTTCATTTAAATATTGGGATTCAAAGAAGTTTCGGTACCTCAAAAAAAATTATGTAGAAAAATATTGGTGTGATTTTATCGGTCACCAATTTAATGTAGTTTTAATTATCAAATAATTAGACTTGTTCTCAGAATGATAGATCTGTCACCAACTTGTTAACACCAAACTACTTCAAAACGGTTATCATAAATTTATGTACAATCACCCGAAAATGTAATTAGTAATCAAATAATTAGATTTGTTCAAAGAATGATAGATCTGTCACCAACTTGTTAACACCAAACTGTTTCAAAACGATTATCTATAAATTTATGTACAATCACCCGAAAACGTAATTAGTCATAAAATAATTAGATTCTTTCAAAGAATGATAAATCTGTCGTCAACTTGTTAACACCAAATAGTCGGAGAACGAGGGATCTCTACGATGCATTTTAAGAACCCTCTATAACACTCGCGAACAACCACCTAAAAAAAATTGATTCTTATGTAAATCGACCTGGCGGATTCGATTTTGGAGTTCGCCAGACAATCCGGAATTGCGAAACTGATCAAAATCGGCAACTTCCGAAAAATCTTAAATTTTATGGAAATTTTTTGGGGGTGGATAATAATAATAATAATAATAATAATAATAACGTTTATTTACGAAAAAGGAGAAAATAACAGTGAGTTACAAGAAGTAGTTACGAGTTGGGTGTAATGGTAATATTGGTGCAATAGTTGTAAATAAACATTTTTTCCCAATAAGTGACTTAACACTTGTTTTGGTATGGTGGGTGACAAAATGTAATTTTTAATGATTGTTAATTAGTATTGAGTAGATTGAGTATAAAGCGGGGTAAAAACTTTTGGATATTGTATGTCAAATTACGAACTTATCATATCAAACTTATCATATAAGAAACTAAAAAAGACTAAGCTAAACTAATACTACAAACTATTTTTATATAAAAACTAGTACTAAGGATAAACAGACAATGAGGGGCAAAACTTGCACTATTGATAGTTGCTAGGAATATATGGCTAAAGTGAATTCTATCATTGTTTTAATGCAATGTTAGGATGTTTCCTCTCGATGGTCCCGTCAGCCCTGAGCTGAACTACTCGTGTGTAGTTGTGAGAATACGGTTATTTTAGTAGGTACACGCAACTGCGTAGTCCCGGTCAGTCGGAGAGCCAAAAACGGAACAAAGTCATACGGTCTAATTATTCTTTAGGTCAATGACGTCATTTATTAATATTCTAGGGATTTCTAATATATGCTGTTTTAATAGTTTCTTGAACTGATATATTTTTGTTACTTTTTGTAAGTCCTTGGGTAAGGTGTTGTAAGCCCTTGGGGCTAAGAAAGTATAAGATCTTTGGCCGATTGTCTTTGTCATAAATGGTACAATGAATTGGCTTCTCTGTCTAGTGTTGTGTTCGTGTGCAGGCAATGATTTTATGTTTTTTGTAATTTGATATTTTATATTTATGTTGTAGTAGTATAATTGCCTAATGTCGAATAGCTTTGCCTCTGCGTACAGCAGGTCTGTGGGATATCTTGGGTCCTTTGACAATATTATTTTTATAAATCTTTTTTGTATGGTTTCCAGAGAAGTTAGGTGCGTTTTAGCAACGCCACCCCAGCCAAGTATGCAATAATTCAAGTGACTCTCTACGAGGGAATGGTAAAGTATTTTAAATTGGTTAAATTCTAGGATATTTTTTAAGTATTTGAATCTATAAATAATGGTTTGTAATTTTTTTATCAGATAGCTCACGTGAGTATCCCATCTTAAATGAGAGTCTATGAATATGCCTAGGTATTTTATGTTTTTTACAGGTAATATGGTATACAACGTTCCTAGTACGTTTATTTCAAGTCTCTCAAATGATGGTTTGCGTGAGTTATTACAGCTGAAAGGTAAGTAGTGCGTTTTTTCGAAGTTGATTGTTAATAATTTATGGTCAAACCAGTTCTTGATTTTTGTCAAGTCGGTTTCAGTCTTTAATCTGAGTTCTTCCCAGGAGTTTGCTTTATATGGTATGGCAGTATCATCGGCAAAGCCTATGATTTCCCCTTCGCTCTGTAATGAAAACAGCCCATTTACATAGATTGAAAACAAAGTGGGTCCTAGGACTGTACCTTGAGGTACTCCATATCTTATTATCGTTGTGTCACTCATTTCATTGTTTATTCTGACGCGCTGTTTTCTATTTGTAATATAGCTCTTGAATAGTTTTAACGTATTTCCCCTAATACCAATGCCATCTAATGTTTCTAACAGTAACTCGTGGCTAACTGTACCAAATGCCTTTGATAAGTCTAAAAATGTACATAAACATGGTTTGCCCTCATCCAGAGCGGAGTAAATCTGGGTAGTTAGTGCTAGTATTGCGTCTTGCGTTGATACGTTCCCTCTGAAGCCGAATTGGTTCTTAGAAAGTAGTTTGTATCTATTGATATAAGATGTTAGTCTTTTTTTTATTATCTTTTCGAATAACTTAGATAGGTGCGTTATGAGTGATATCGGTCGGTAGTTGGTTAAGATTTCTTTGTCCCCTTTTTTGTGTACAGGTATTATTACAGATTCCTTAAAAATTGTAGGCCATTCTCCGAGTGTCATACATTTATTAAAGATATATTCTAATGGACGCAGGATGTAGTCTGATACTAACTTTAGGTCTTCTGCTTTTATATTATCTAAGCCAGCCGATTTTTTATCTTTTAATTCTCTTAGAGTTTCTTTGATTTCATTAGTGTCCGTAGGTAGAAGCACCATGGAATTTTGTGTAGTGTTTTTAGCGATATTGTAATTGGGATCTTTATTTATTTTTTTGGTTAAGTTTTCTCCCATTTTTGTAAATGTTATGTTAAATTCATTTGCTATAGATTTTGTATCTGTTATTTGCTCGTCATTATAATTTTTTACAGATCTAATTACGGTATTGTTGGAATTTGTTTTGCTAATTTCCTGCACGGTTTTCCATAAAGTTTTGGAATCTGCTTTGTATTTGTTTATTTGATTTTTATAGTATTCAAATTTGGTTTTTTGTATTAAATTTGTAAGTTTGTTTTTGTAAGTTCTATATTCTGATATTAAATTTTCATTATTTGGATTTCGTTGTAGCCTTTGAAACATTTCGTTTTTTTTATGTATAGATTTCACTAATCCATTTGTAATCCAAGGTGTCAATTTTGTATTTTTTCTTTTAACTTTTTTGAGATTTGTTGATTCATTTATTGCTTTTGTAATAATATTGATGAAATTGTTTGTTGCAGAGTTGACGTTGTTCTGTAGGTACACGGATTCCCAAGACTCGCCACTTAATATATTCCGAACCCTATCAAAGTTCACGTTTTTTACATATCCTGTATTATTAACATTGTTAGTTTCCTTATTTCTATGTAATATAATTTGGACCATTGTTGTGAAGTGATCTGTGATAAAGTAAAAAAATATTTTGAGGTTTCTGGTTCTTGTACACACACTAAATCACATTTTTTTTTTCATCTCCTTTAATAATGGGGTGGGGGTGGTAATGGGAGTGGCTAATGCCAAAATTTTTTTTGAGACCTTAACTTCTCTTGTCTATACTAAATATCAATTTTATGAACTCTTACCTGCTTGATTTACCTCTTTGATCCAAATTTACCCCAATTTACCCCCCAACTCTTCGACGGAACAAGATGAAAATATAATCTAGTTCTAGATCTCGTTAAAGTACATATGTGTACCAAATTTCAAGTCAATATCTCAAACGGTTCCAGAGTAAACGTGCGCACAAAAAAAGTTACAGACCGACAAACCGACAGACAGACCGACAGACAGAACATTTTTTTTCGCTCAAACTTGAAATCTCGACGTTTTATGACATTCTAAGCCTATTTGAACAATAAAAATTTTTTTAAATTTTTTTGTCGTTACTATACTTCCACTGGATGTGGAAGTAATTATGTATGTAACACGTTTCGAAAGACAATTTTGTGTAACTCGTGTTATTTTGCGGGATCTCGCTTCGCTCGTCCCGCAAATTTCAGTCGTTACACAAAATAACGTATTTCGTAACTGGTTATATAAATAGCTATTTTCTAATTGTGACATAAAGTGACAGTTTTCAAAACTGACGTAAGTGTCAAAACATCCTACATTAAACTAACTAGATATGAAAAGTAAAATTTTACGTAACTGGTGAGAAAAAGTTCATTATGTCATCAATTAGGAAAGATAAACAACTCTCAAAAAGATAAAGAAACAATGTTTATTCAACACAAAATGGAATACTTAGTCCATAAAGTGGAAACTTCTAAATTCTTTCCTTCAAAATCAAAATACTCTAACAAAACTTTTACATTAATACGATTTACCTTAAATTATGTTATCAAATTAGGATTTCAAATAATATTGTAACTTGGCTAAATAACGTCTGTCAATTTTGACATTAAAATTATAATGTGTGATAGCAGCAAAGGTAACTATGAAAAAGATTACTTAATTTTTAAGATCTTTAAATAAATCTATTTCATTTATTATGTTTAAATTGTTTTTAAAAGTTTAAAATTTGAAAAAATCATGTATGTAACACGTTTCGAAAGACAATCTTGTGTAACTCGTGTTATTTTGCGGGATCTCGCTTCGCTCGTCCCGCAAATTCCGCGTCGTTACACAAAATAACGTCTTTCGTAATTGGTTACATAAATAGCTATTATAAAACGTTTAGTTTAGTTAGTTGTTTTTAACCGATGGACAGGACTAGTTGCCGTCTGTGTGGTTTATGACGCTTATTCTTATTGAAAATTGATGAGTTGCAGCTATAATAATCATTATTATTGCGTTAGGAAAGTGCTATAGAGGGTAAAGTGCATATTAAAGTAACGGAATTTCTTTTCCAGACATTTAAAGCTAGTTTTAATATTTAATTTGAACAAAGAACAACTTTTAAGCAATTTTTTTAACGTCAGCAGTTTTGTGCGCGTTTTCAACTTTTTTTAACAGTGACTTCCCAGTTAAACTCAGAGTTAAACTTTATGAAATGCATATTTTGCCTACAAAATAGTGAAGAAACTGTGCAGGGTGTTACAGAAGAAGCACTGGACTAAACATTTAAAGCAGTTTCTATAAAGTCGGATGATATCTCTCTTAAGTTGAAATATTACACCAAAAAAAGGGATTTATTTTTGTCAAAAAGCAGAAAGCACAGATGTGGCTAATACTGGTTATAAAAAAAGGAAGACCGTTGAAAGCCCAAAACGTATAATTGCGTATAATTTGCGAAAAAAAATACAAAATGTGTTAACTATCTCTTAAACATTGCTGCTTAATTATACGAGTAGAAGTTAAATATGGAAATAAATTGCCTTTATCAAAATTTAAAACTATATTTTTTATATTTTGCTCCTTTTTCAAAATTAAAATTTACGCATGGCGTTATCGCTTGTGCAGTACGTGACCGGCCGCGGGCGGCATAGTTCTTTTCTATATTGCGGCACCGTTATGTTAAAAACCAAGCCAGTTATCAAAAAAATCACTGAAATAAAAAAGTTTCTTTGGTTCTTTGGCTACAACTTTGTAGCTTACTATATACATATATCTTTAAAAACAAAAAAGTTTTCTCGATCGAGTATTTGTTGTTGCATTTTTAACAAATTTCGTGTCACCAACTATTAAAAAAAATATTACTGGTGACACGTAATTTTTTTTGCATTTCTGCCATGTCCGTAATGATAACAAAGGTCTAAATTAGCTCTCCTAAAAATTTCAATTTAATCGGACTTAAACTAAGGGAGATATAGGGTGATAAGTAAAAATTAAAAAATTTCCATAAAATTTGAGATTTTTCGGAAATTGCCGATTTTAACCAGTTTCGCAATTCCGGATTGTCTGGCGAACTCCATAAGAATCAATTTCTTTTAGGTGGTTGTTCGCGAGTGTTATAGAGGGTGTATCTTAGATATTGCTCGTTCTCCGACTAAAACTATTTCAAAACAATTATCTATAAATTTATGGCAATCAGATGATGATCTGTAATTGCTGTGGTGAGCAGGTATGCCTGTTATAATAGGAAGTTAAATAAATATACAAATTTCTTAAAGACACTTGTATTTATTAAAAAATTAAATATTATGAAAACTACGTACGTTACGTATGTACATAACCAATGGTAAACTAACGGTAACCTTAAACATAATAATTAAACAAAAAATTTAGTTATGCGAAAAAAGTCACTGAATAATAAGAGCTGGCGTTGATTTTGGCCAATAGGCACATTTTTTGCCTCATGCGATGGACTTGCTAGGTTGATACATAATATGTTTGCACATATACTCTTTATAAAATGCAGGGCAGTTACATTTTCCATGTATCCACTCAATGTTTTGGGACAAAGTCATTTTCCATTTACTGAAGATTGTTTTTTGTACTTATTGAAGCCAGTCCAATTGTTTTCAAAATCTTGGGTTTTTTCTGCCTTACCAACAGGTGCTTCATAATAATTGAAAGTATCATCACTGACCGTCAGAAATGAAATATTGCAGCACAAAACAGTAAACGTGACGAGTGAATAACTAAAGTAAACAAGAACATTGACCAAATGCCGCGCGCCTATACTTCGAGGACTGGTTGAACATTTTTCGCACCATGCCACTTTGGCCCCGCCTTCTATTGGATACTGTTCCATTAATTTTAAAAAGAAAACTATAAAATTATTAACGAATCCTATTATTTTGATAACTAAACGAATTAATTGTTGATACTCTGTTGGCGACCAAAAAAGAATAAAACGTACATCGTGGTAAGATTCTGAAACATTTTATTTGGTGACAGATCTATTATTTTGAGGTCATAGTTATTATTCTGAACATAAAACAGATTAATTGGTCATAAGTTACGTTGATTATTCGTTTATTTTGGATGAAAAATGTTATAAATTTGGATACATATATTTTGAGACACTTATGTTAATCTGAGATAACAAAATAATTTCTGGGATTGAATTTCATAATCATAGGATTTCGCTTGATGACAAATATTTATTATGATGACAAGTACATTTATCCCCTTATGCCTAATAAGTATATGAATATGTTTTACGTTAGAAAAAGTTTAAAAAAAGATTATTATTTAAATGTTAGAGCAACTGCAATTATTTTCGTAGAGAAGCGAAATTTAGCATGCATAATAACCGATTCTAAAAGCACTATTTATTGCTATTAAAAGATCGAAATGAAAAAAATCCTAGTTTATGGTTCAACAGCAATAGGCATGTGGTTCGAATGAAGGGCAACAGATGAGCCAAAAGGTTAACAGAATGGAGGTCCAGAGAGAACATAAGAAATAACGATAGAAATGCTTTGAAAATTTTTATGAATATTTCTAACTAAAGCCCATGAAAATGAAGATAGTCATATAGGTATCATTCAAAAGAATGAATATAAAGTTTTAACGATGCGAAGTACCAAAAGGACGAAGTACCAAAAGGACGAAACTGACAAATGCGACAAAGGCGTGTAGCGTCTATAGGCAATTATTTAGCAAAGATACTAAAAATGGACAAGGCCGGTTTCTCGAATAAAATATATTTGGATTCATCCAGCGGATCGTAATTTGGACGAGTGCATTGGATAATTAGTGGAAAGCGATAGTAGGGACACCAAATGCAGGTCTTTTCAAATAAAAAAGTTATAGAGAAAACCGCCTTGTGCAAAAATATGACAAAAAAAGTTTTGCCAAAAAGTCGCTCGAAGGCGAAGTCGTGTCACATTCTCTATATTATACCTGCATTGGGACCAGTACGTCGCGAGACTAACAGAAAGTTATCTAACTCATGTGTTAGTTGAACGCACTTTTGAACTCCATTCTTGTGAATGACATAATTACAAATAAAGACCTTAAAGCTAATCACCAGGGAACCAAAATTTTTTAAGTAAAATATTTTTATATTATTTTAAGTCAGTCACAATAAAAACCTAAATGCTTGCATTAAATTCTGGGATGTTATATGAATCTTTTCTACCAAATCGATTGTTAGTGGACGCTCTCATTTGCATGGAAAAATTTACCTTGCCTTCATTGGGGAGGCAATTCGGTTCAAATTATATAATTTATTGGATAGGATATTGCACAATTTCATTGTACTTATTTTAAACCTAGTTAATAAATAATATTCTTTGAACCTTGCGTTTTACTGATAATATGACTTGTTGTAAGTCTCATCCCTCGAGGGTTTTCGTTTAAAAGATCGGAATTGAGTAAATTGGGCTTCTCAAGACCCCATATGTTCGAAATCTCAATACATCGGTTACATTACGGAAGCGCGAGAGATATTTTTTTATGAAAACATCTCAGAAATATTTGGGCATAAAATCCATTCATCATCATCATCATCATCATCGTCAACCAGCAATTTGCGTCCACTGCTGGACATATGCCTCCGGCAAATATTTCCATCGATTCCTGTCTTGTGCCGTTTGTATCCAATTTCCCTGCAACCGCTTTATGTCGTCCGTCCACCGCGTGGGGGGTCGGCCTCTACTTCGATAGGCCCCTTGTCTAGGTCCCCACTCCACGATCCTCTTAGTCCATCGACCGTCACTGAACCTTGCAACATGACCTGCCCAGTTCCACTTTAGGGAAGTTATTCTCTCTATGGCATCTATCACGCCTGTTCTCTGCCTTATGATTTCGTTTGATATTCGATCCCTCAGGGATATACCCAACATCGATCGTTTCATGGCTCTCTGAGCGACTCGTATTTTGCAGATTGCTTTCTTCGTCAACGTTAAAGTTTCCGCCCCGTAGGTCATTACTGGAATAACGCATTGGTCATATACCTTTCGTTTAAGGCTCAATGGGATATCTGCCTTAAGAACATCCCTCAATTTACCAAAGGCTGCCCATGCCAGTCCTATCCTTCTATAGATTTCGCAGGTTTGGTTATCTCGGCTCATCTTAATTTCTTGCCCTAGGTATTTATACGACATTACCTGTTCGATCTCATATATTGTCACTGAGTACGAGGTTTTTCATAAACTGGGATTTTTGAAAATTGATTTTTAAACCGACTTCTAGCGATGCTTCGTACATGCTCCTTAGCATTTCACTGGCGTCTTTTGCATTGTCCGCTATCAGTAAGATGTCGTCAGCAAAGCGCAAATGATTTAGATATTCTCCATCTATGTTGATGCCTTTTCGATCCCAATTTACTCTTTTGCACATAAGCTCCAGTAGCACTGTGAATAGCTTTGGTGATAAAGTGTCGCCTGACTGTCTTCATGAAGTCGGACACAAGCAGTTGCGTTTTTGTAGATGTTACCTATCAGTGTTGCGTATCTGTGGTCGATCCTACTTTCCGCTAGAGCTTTTAGTATAAATTTCTGGTATACCGTGTCAAATGCCTTTTCATAGTCGACGAATATCAGTATGAGCGGTTTTTTGTATTTAATAGACTTTTCAATGAGGCTCATTATAACTTGAAGATGGTCGTTTGTCCCGTACCCAGTTCGGAAGCCTGCCTGCTCTCGCGGCTGGTCTAATTTGGGTGTTAAGCGGTTTGCTATTATTTTCATAAAGAGCTTATATATATGTGACAAGAGACTAACAGGTCTATAGTTGTCCAGGTTTGAAATATTTCCTTTTTTATGCATTATGACAATAACCGCGTTGTTCCATTGAGATGGAGTCGTCCATTACCATTAGGTAAATAGGTAAAATTTCCTCAGAGAAAAAACAATTTTTATTAGAGAGAGGTCGTGGTTAATAATCTAAGGTAGTGCGGCCTTGGCGTATTATTTATTCTATCAAGTTGTATCTTATCTCAAACCTGCCTGGGAGCGAGAACAGGGAAGAACGCGACTAGCGCCCTTAACAAATAAATTGATGTAGCGTCACTCAGACGCATGGTAGTAAATTCTTTTACATAAACACATTACAACAACGTGATGTCCAGGAGTGAACGCAAATGGTTTAAGGATGATGATGATGATAATGATCCTACTTCCATATATAATTATAATGGTTACCTTATAATTAATAAATAAAACACAACACTTAAATAAATGTAATTTACTTTGATATTAATAAGGAAATTGCCTTTGTTGAGCTCTATATTAAATATTAGTCTCGCCATAAACATTAAAGGAACTCATTAACTTGCAATATTTTCCTACATAATGCAGCTCTCGTTGCAACCAATCAATATGCCTTTGACAACAATTCTTATATTGTGATAGGTACTTTAATATAGTCTCATAACTAATGAAAACTAATTGAAACAACACCAAAGTGAAGATAAAGAAAGTCTCAAATGGAAACAAATAAATACTAAATCGATAAGAAACAAATTAGCGCTCCAATTTAAATTACCATTTACCTACCTTGTATTATGAGAAGCGCCCCGGAATTAATTATTCAGCCTTAAGATCGTAAGCTTAAATGTAAGAAGTGTGGTTGTGGCGGTTAGTAGGCATAAAGCGTCGCGGTAAGTTTTGCTAAGGACGCATCGGTTGATGAATGGGGCTGCGTTACCTAGTCATTTGTCTGGATTGTCGGTATCTGCTACTCTGATTGTGCACTTACCATAGATAGGGCCGAAGGCGCGTACTGTCGCAGGATTTATTACGCGCCCGCCTTCATCTGGTGATATTTCCAAGTCTTTCCGCGATAATTCGCGTCATTCCCCTAATATCCGACAGATATTATGGACCGTTTGAATATCATTTGGCTGAATTAAGCCTTATTTACTACTGTTAAGCTTGTTTATTATGCGATATACAGCGCTTAACGATTTTGATAAATTTCGTTCACCCATAATTTTAAATGATCCGATACGATCCGGTGCAAGATTTTTATTGGAGTAATATTTTAGGATTTCGTAGACGTACTGGAGTTTTTATACTAATAAAGTGTTGAGGGTGTCAATTTATTTATGTGGTATTAAATTTTATACTTGCGATATATAATTTAATAATTCTCATCAATAGTTGATGCACCGAGTTATCCATTTCGTATTAAATCATATAGTTGAGTCAAATTAGTGAATAGTCTGGCCAGGGCAGTTTTTTTGTTTTAACGTTTAGTGGATCAACTTAAGTTCACAGTTCAGTTTTGCAGTTTCTGCGAGGTCGGCGTATTGTTTATTTAAACAATTTAATTTTTTAGACAGTGTTTTCCATCGGTTTTCTTTGAATATCTCGAAATCTATAAGTCCTATGGAAAACAACAAAAAGGAAAATGTTCATTATGGGCTGTACAACAAAAAAACATAAACTATAATTAATTTCAATTGTTATTATTATTTAAAAAGATTGAATATTGCAAAATTATGCATTTCTAAACAAATCATTGTACTTTCAAAAATAATGGATAATATTCAATGAAATCTTGAAGAAATATAGCTATTATAAAGTGCAATCACCACTTAAAATTTCAAATCAAATTAATTATTAAAACGGCTCAAATATACAATTGTTGTTAAAATTTTTCACCCTTGTGAAATCCTGCCATCAAAACCAATAAATGTGTACGATAGCTCAAATTGTAGCTTTTCGTAAGTACTTTAAGATCACGGAGAGATTTTTTTTTTTTCAAAATTCAATCCCTTTTTACTGCAGTTGTTTATAATTTTCGAAATTTTAGGTATAAACAAATTCTAATAACTCTCTGGTTTTTTTATGAAATCAAAAACGGTAAAGGAGTAATGAAAGTAGATTAAAAAGCCAACTTAAAAAAAATTAATGCTCTACTTGCATTTGGAGTCGAGATACGTTAGTTTTTACGTTTAGGTCATTTATAAATAAACAAATCGATATTTCTTATTAAAATTTGGACTGGTAATTCTCCAATATCTATTATTAAGCTACAATTGTTAAACTGTACTGTACTGTATAGAGGCCCGAAAGTGGGGTCTTTTGCGATTTTTTTGGAGATCTGAAAATCACCAAATATGTTTAAATGTTATATTACGTTTTCACAAACACCGGACTTCGCTAGATTGCTCAGTGGGTAAGGCGACTAGCACTAGGATAGGCTGGAAGCGCTGAATCCTCAGGACAACTCGCTGTGGAAGCTATCGAAGGCAATGAAAAATACGCGGGAAGCCATCCATACCCGCCTTGACAAAACCAAACGGACAGACGGCTATGACAGACTCGCAGAAGGCGAATGACTTACTTGACCATTTTCAGGACATACACAACGTACTGATACCGAACAATGTTGAACACGACCGCATTGAAAATAACATTAACGAACTAATTGGCCATGATGTCCAGTTGACACGAAGGGAATTTCTAAAACTCATGGCCAAGCCCTCGGAGGTAGCCAAGATCATAAGGACCTTACCTAATAACAAAGCCGCGGGTTCAGACGGTATCGAATATAAGCTACTCAAATATCTCCCGAGTAAAGTTGACGTACATTATCAACGCGATCCTGCGACTGCAACACTGGCCCAACCAGTGGAAATGCGCCGTGGTCGTGCCAATCCTGAAGCAGAACAAGAACGCGAATCTCGCCAGCAGTTACTGACCAATCTCGCTACTGTCGGCGATCTCCAAGTTGATTGAGAAGGTCATCCTGATCAGACTAGACTCTGCTCAGGATGAACTCCACATCGACGACGAGTACCAGTTCGGCTTCAGGCGGAGCAGGGGCATTGTGCAGCAGGTCGTCAGGATCGTGCCATTAGCAGCCGAACAAGCCCCGCAGGAACTACTCAATAACACTGCGTGCAAATGCTTAAAGGGGTGCCGAAATGCTTGTGGTTGCAGGAAGCAAGGAATGAAATGTTCTCCAATATGCTATAATTGCAGAGGTGCGTCCTTTACCAATACACCAGATGAAATTGATGACGAATTAGAAGACCTGGATGATGAGGACCATAAATTGGACCAATTGCTTCACTCAGCTTCTACTTCCAAACGCAGCAAACTTAATTGATGTTGTAATTACATAATTTTGTACTTTCAGTCGATTTTTAACGTTTTAATTACATATTTATAATCACAATGTGCGCTTTTATTTTAAAATCCAGGAATTCACCACCAAATATTGACCAGTTAACTTTGATACACGATATAATATTATAGGATATTCACATATTACATTATATATTTCATATATTACATGTTACGTTGCGAAAATATGTAAAAAACACATTTTTTTCTTAAATAAAAACTATCGTCGTTTTTTGACTTCGCATATCTTCCTAACGACTTTTCACATTTTAAAGTATATGATACTAATTCGACGTAGAATTTTATGTACTTTAATTTATAAGAGAATCAAATTTTCCAAGAAATGCATAATTTAGGAGTTATTGGTAAAAAATTGAAAAAAGTCCTTAAATACCGAGGTTTTTGGGACGTCCTACAGCACAATCAGAAATTTGATGCAAACTTTAAAAAACCCTTTTTACACGCAAATGAAAACATCAAAACCATTTCCAGCTTTCCGACAATTAATTCGTCTACAAACCCCATGTTGCCTGGCCTAAGAGATTTTCTAAATAAGTCAAGTTCAGTGCAGTATTTGTTGACTGTTGAACTTATTCTATTCACCGGACTGAACATAGCGTAAGTTGTTCGACAATAAGGTACAGACAGAATGGATATATTTCAAGCAATCAGGACAAGCGCGGATCTAGAAATTTCAATAATTTTTTTCTCGTCTGTGGCGCATGGGACCCATACGAAATATGGGAAATGACATCTCGAGAAGCACTTCTCTAACGACCCCTAAAAAATTTTGAAAAAGCAGTTTGCGAAAATCCCCCCCCCCCCCAGGTCTAGGAACTCCTGTTTAACATTATTTTTTTTTGTCATATGCATTTTACTTTTCATAAAAATACAGCAATACATTCTGAAGTTTATGAAAATATTTTCATTACTAACTGAGATACAACGAATTGAAATTTTGTGATTTACGATTTAACAAATCACAAAATTTCAATTCGTTATACTCAGTTATTAATGAAAATATTTTCATAAACTTCAGAACATGTTGCTGTATTTTTATGAAAAGTAAAATGCATATGACAAAAGAAATAATTTTAGACAGGAGTCCCTAGACCTGGGGGGGGGGGCAATCGAATTTTGAAAAAAATTTTCGCAAACTGCTTTTTCAAAATTTTTTAGGGGCCGTTATAGAAGTGCTTCTCGAGATGTTATTTCCCATATTTCGTATGGGTCCCATGCGCCACACACGAGAAAAAAATTATTGAAATTTCTAGATCCGCGCTTGAATCAGGAGAACTGATGTAGTTATTAATAACTTCGAAGGCGAAACAAACATCGTAATATTGGCGCCTGCTGTGTAAGGAAATAATCCCCAAATATGATTTTGCTTTCTCACAGGTTAAGAATATGCTCAGTTTATAGCACATAAATCGGACAAATTTGTTTTGTACAGATTCAAGTCTGTTGATAATATTATTTATTTATTATTTATTTATTGTTAAAAGTGCTCAGTGTTGGGACAGTCACTCTGTATTTAGTGAATACTAGTCACTGACTGAAAAAAAGTTCATATATACGTGGGCCCGGTAATCCCTCTTAAGGGCGGCTGTGGGCCACTGAAGGGGCACCCAAGATTAACATTTTATTTAATATCTCAGTGACTAGTTTTTGCACGTGATTCGATATCAATAAATGTCATTATCTGATGTTATCCACCAAGGGTAAATTCAATTAGGGATGCACAAAATTGGAAAGAGGGGACTTACTTCTCCT
This sequence comes from Rutpela maculata, assembly GCA_936432065.2. Classification (NCBI taxonomy): domain Eukaryota; kingdom Metazoa; phylum Arthropoda; class Insecta; order Coleoptera; family Cerambycidae; genus Rutpela; species Rutpela maculata. Next base: position 33,493,735 of record OW386285.2, on the reverse strand, counting down.
CCCAAATTTTATAATCTATAATATTGACAATAACTAGTTACTACATTGGAGCAGCGGGGACAGATATAATTGCAAAAATATGCAGCGAAGCACAAATCTTAAAATATTAATAGTAGAGAAAAATAGTTTAACAAAAGTTGTAGCATTTCCTACAATAACGGTAATACCTAATTTTAAGGTAGAACAATCAGGAAAGGAGATAATTGATATTTTTCAACATGGTGGTCATAGCGGACAATATATTTTTGTGGAAAACTTGAATTAATGATTGAGGCAATCCCCTCTATAGTAAACAAACGTAAAATTCCTTGTAGGAATTATTCACGCGTGCCCCCGTTTTTTTGGTCTAGGTACAGACTGTTAATTATAATGTTCGTTCTATTAAGGTTTTAAAACATTGATTGGATTGTTTAATTTTGAAAGTTTAACAGAAAAGCTAGAATAATTAAATTTGTTGGACGCCAGACAATTCTGTCAAATCATCAATTTATCAATATAATCGTTTATTGTTCAGAAAACATTACCTTTAACATGAGTTCTCTATAAACATGTAGGAAATAATCTCTCTCGGGGTGGTCGGTTCTAATATCATTGCTCAAATGTAAAAAAAATATAACTTAAAAAATCTAGTGAAATTTTCCATTTTAAATTCAAAATGGTATTTCTAACCTAATTTTTAAAAAAATTAGAAATGCCAATTTTCTTAAAACTAACGCTTAAAATTACATTTAATTGTTATTTGTTGAAAATATCTAGCTTTGATTAATAAATTTAGTATTCCCTGTGAATGACATGACAATATTTTCTTATTGATCTAATACTCAGGCGGGTCGATTCGGCAGGTGATATATCGTCTAGTTCGTTTTATGAAAGTTAAGTAAAGTTACCCCAACTTTTTAGTAGTTGACCTTTACCGTTTGGCAATAAAAGGTGAGAGTGGAAAGGAAATCTGGCAGATTAATAAATGTGGGTGTGATTGAATATATATGTTATAAATCCAGGATACATAAATTTCTCCCTTATCCAGTTGTGAAATATCACAATGTCACAATGGATATTATATTACGATGGATTACATATACTTTGAGGAATTGATGAAATACAGTTAAGTCAGTTGAAATAACGATAACGGGGTATTGCCATCTATTAAAATCTATCTGTTTTAATGTGTTTTAAAAGATATCCACTAAACTAACCCTGTCGAGATTCGGCGAAGTGGGGATATTTGATAATGTATCTCAACATAAAGCCTGCAGATCGCCCGACAGACGGACTGAATTACTGAACTAAAAGTCCTAAATTTTCATAACCTAGATAACCTGAAATGTAAAAATCCTGAGTAATCTGAAATAGTGATTTTCATATATTTATTTAAATGGGAAGCCTATAAGATGGATAACTGTAATAAAAAAGCCTTTTATTTAAATTTCTTCGACAACCTGAATGTTCATCATTATTAAATAAACAATAAGAAACAACACCAAATAAACAATTGCCCCCCACCTAAAATGGTAATAACATGTCGTTCTCTGATGAATAGAGATGTGTTTTAAATATATAGATTATATTATCTGTCGACGAGAGCTCAATATAATTTAATTGGATATTCATCATACAAGGCCTAAAAAAACACTACTGAAAAGAATCTCACAGCATCAGCAACGTAAATAGTAAATAAGTTAATATATTGTTATTACTATTATCATCATTAAAAAGAACATATTAGGGTGAATAAATGAAATAAATATATATCCTACAGCCACCGTTTTATATTTTACTCATTTTCATATACCCAGTATTACCCACGCGATTTATATACCCCTCATTTTTTAAAATGGGTCCAGGCGTTTAGGCTCTACAAGGTAATATGTAAATTCTTATCACCTTGCATCTGAAGGATGCAAAAGGACTTTGTAAGCTGATGGCGCCAGTTGTGCCTTCTGCAATGTTTGGAGGCGTCTTTCCACTGTCAAAGTGATTCGCAACAGCTCTTAAGAGAGTACTCAAAACCTATGTGCTTTATTCTGATATACTCATATCATGCTGATTAATTTTATAGCATTTCCTCTTTAGTTTTTGTACGGGTCTTAAACAGACGTGAGAAACTATATGAAATTCTTAAAACACAGTTGGTGATCCAACAAACTGAATTAAACGAAGTGTTATTACAATTACATACAATGGTTACATACATTGCATTTTACTAAACACTGGCGGCATACAAACCAATAAAGATCCGGGATCCGCTTCGAGCTATCCTTAGGCAGATGTCCGTCTACTCTTTTAGGAGGCTTTTTCATTTCGCAAATGTTTGTTTCAGATTTCAATGCACTTTCCAAGTCCAATTTCAATATTTTTTTGAAAAGATTACTTCACCATTTTTGTGGTAGCTGAAAAGAATTTTAATTCAATTTTCTTTTTTTTTTTCGATTTTGCTAAGGTCTATAATAGTAACACGCAAACATAGACACATGCATCCATATATCATACATTGCCATACATATTGACATGTCCTACCTACCGAACCTATCTATGTATATCTGTTAGATCACGGTTCACATGAGTAACTTTTTAAAAAGATTTATTTACTTAAATGGAGCCAACGTTGGCTCTTGGAGAAGGAATATAATAATAATTAGAAGTGTTTCATTCTAAGTGAGTTTAATAACTGATTCAACAAAGCGTGTTTAGTCATATTTATAACATACAGAACCTGAGTAAGAAAAATATAGAACAAAGGAATTGCAGTTCTGCAGTCTGCACAAGTTATGAGAAACAAAGGTGTAATATGATATCTTGAAGATAAGCAATTAATAAGAGAAGTCGTTATCATGTAATATGATATGCCTGTGAAGGTTTGTTACGACTAAGTCTTGGTAATAAGCGTATAATTTTATATAACAACTTCCCCCTTAATAAAAAAGTTGATGTTATGCAGCAACTTTTGAAAATTGTTAAAACGTTACATGAATATAATGCAAAAATAAATTGAAACAATGTTGAATGAATACAAAGCAAAATAATAAAATAATGTAAATGTTAAAATTGGTAAGCGATAATAAAACGTTACATAACGTAATAAGGATAAAATACAATAGTCTAAATTAATAGACAAGGGTAAAACTCCACATGAAAGTCTATGTTAACTCGATGTCCTCTTCTTCTTGAGGTCTAATACCGGGTCGCTTTCTTGGAGGGATCAGTCTAGGAAATTTGGTAAATACTCTGCTTCGCTCTGAAGGAGGTGAAGGAGGGTTATCCGTTGAGGGTTGGATTCGCAATGCTCCACATCTTCTTCTTCTGCATTTACAAGTTATGTAAAGTAGAACTAATAGGATGATGAGAGTGATTATGAAGTATGTGAACCAAGATACATGTTTGGTCACAAAAGGTTCGTTTATGAGGTCATCTAGGTCTTTGGAATATTGCTCTAGTTTGTTTTTAGCAATATCTAAATCTTCTACGTCGAGACTGTTTAATTTAAGCGGTTTTAATTTTGGAATTTCGATTTTGTCGGGCATGTGATTGCAGCATTCAAAAGGAATTTGGATTGGATGTGAATTGTCCTTAATTTCGGAAAAGTCTTTAGCACTGGCTTGTATTCGGGTAATGCCTGCATAAGCGTAACATCCTGGTTGTAGTTTTATGATGGAATTTTTGTTAATTAGCTCTGTTATGGATTCTCTCTTCTGGCAGTTGATGGTAATGTGAAGTGGTTCGGAATTAATTACTAGCCATGTGTTGTCTTCAAGTTCTTGGACGTTGTATCGTTGACTAATGATGAAGGAAGTTTGACAATTTTCTGGGAGTTTCGGCAATGGTTTTAATATTCTAGCTTCACAAATGGCATTTTGGTCGATAGGATATGCAAACAGGTTCGAACATAGTTTGGTTCCAAAATAAAGTGGTTTGCATTCTTTCAAATTTTGTATAGGTATGTACATTAAAGAATCATCGTCTCTCGCGATAAATTTTTTTGAAATAGATAAAAAGTGATGTAGACCAGTTCTGTTATCAAGTATAGGTATAGGGTACAGACGAAAGGTGTTGTCACTTTGAGGTTCAATGAGAGGTATTGTTAAAATAAATATTAAGTTAGAATCTAGTTGAAAAGCTTTTAGTTCAATAATATCCAGATATTGAGCAACTGCTGATAGTTTAATTGGAAGAGGTAAATTGTTCCTTCGCAAACTCTGTGAAATCTCTTGTAACGCCGTTACTAAGTGATCAGGTGTTATGATTGATGAATGAATAATTCCTAATCTGGCGAATGTTATTGAATTTAAAATATCGTTTAGATTGTCTTCGATATACAAATAGCTGGCCATTAGTTGTTCGGAAATGTATAGAAATTTTAATTTTATTTCGGCAGCTTGGATCGTTTGAGTCATGGTTTGAATTGTGTGCTCGATTTCTTTGATATCTTTGTTAAATGTTTCCTCATCAATTTGTAATTTTTGTATAGTTGAGTTGAAATTTTTGATAACAGAAGTTGTAACTGAGATTTGATTTTTGATTAAGTTTTCTAATTGATGTTCGTCATTATTTAATTTATTTATACAGTTAGTGTAGTACTCGCCATCTTCGGCGTCTAAGTTTCCGGTAATTGATTTGAATATTGTTCCGAATCCGTTAAGTATTCCGCGTTTATATCTCTTTGTGTCTGAAAAGACCTCGTCAAATTTCGTTTTTATCGAACTAGCTATATGCATTAAAAGGTTAAACTCTGTTTTGACTTCGCTTCTAAGCAGGATTGATTTTTGGTCAGCACCATCGAGGGTGTTCAAGATTCTGTCTGAATTATTTTGATTTTTGTCAAAAGCTAGTTTGAGGGATGAAATATTTTTATGTACTAGCAGAGTCCATTTGTCATTTGTCACCACGATGTCCGTGTCTTGGTGATAGTATACACCAACAGTGTTATTGATCGGGGTAATTTTGTATTGACAGAGTGCTGATCCGAACAGCAGGAGAAACATTAATTTCATCTCCATGAGTAGGTTCTTCGTCCGTCAAGGGATTGGGATCCGCCACCACCAGTGAGGAAGGTCTCCTTGTTCTCGTAGATGTACACGCACTAGTTAGGCACCTTCTGCAGATGTTCTTGTTTTCTTACGCTTCACTACCAGTTAGGCTTCTTGTTCTGATGATGTTTACGGATTCTACCGACTGCGCCAATGTTAGATCACGGTTCACATGAGTGACTTTTTAAAAAGATTTATTTACTTAAATGGAGCCAACGTTGGCTCTTGAAGAAGGAATGTAATAATAATTAGAAGTGTTTCATTATAAGTGAGTTTAATAACTGATTCAACAAAGCGTGTTTAGTCATATTTATAACATACAGAACCTGAGTAAGCAAAATATAGAACAAAGGAATTGCAGTTCTGCAGTCTGCACAAGTTATGAGAAACAAAGGTGTAATATGATATCTTGAAGATAAGCAATTAATAAGAGAAGTCGTTATCATGTAATATGATATGCCTGTGAAGGTTTGTTACGACTAAATCTTGGTAATATGCGTATAATTTTATATAACATATCTACATATAATCTGCATTCGACTGTGTTTGCAACTTGTCGGCTTCATTGATCATTTTTTGTTTCTACATTCCGGAACAAATATACATTAACCATTTTGGCTTTTATTAAATATATTAATATTATTCGTTGTATGGAAGTTTCCTCTAATGGTTTTATTTATGTCTCTTCTGGCACAATTAATTTTTTATTTATCAATAAATAAAAAATAAAGGGTGTGTCATATACAGCAAATGTTCATGACTTGTCATTTATCAAATTTAGCTTTCAATTGGAAAATACTTTCGATTTTTAAATGAAATTGTACACATTGCAATTAATCTTTTGCAACAGATCCCAAATATAATAACCATTACTATTAAGTTGCCGGCATATTTATTTGATTGATTTGTAGTAATTATATCCCCATATTGTAGTTCATCTGGAAGCCAATGGAAGACACGATATCGGCATAAAAAGAATTACTACAGTTTCATTGCTACCTGAGATTCAGAAAAAACGGTGATTGTCGTCTCAGAGTGTGGTCAACGATGGCGAGTGCCAATTATCATAGAATGAACATCATCTTCTACTGTTCACATTTTTTTTGTGCCGAATTAAAGCTTGTACAGAGTAAGATTTACATTATATTAGATTTTCCCGTATTTTTAACGGCTAACAATAAAAACCAGTTTAAATGAAATTCTGCTATGCAAGAAAAATAAACCCGAAATTTTTCAAATTAATTTTGAAATAATAATAATAGTAATAATAATTCTCTATTCGCCAGTGAGATATAGAAATGGAAAATGTAAAGTTGGCATATCAGTTTTGTAATATAAGTAGTATAAAATAAATGATTCGGTAGGTCATTACTACCACAAAAAATTAAATAAAACTGTGATGACTAGTCAAATTGTTTAAAATAACATAAATAATTAAATAACGTAAACAATGGTGTTAAGTGAAATTATTATAAGTATAATGCTTGTCTCTAATTGTATCTGTTAAAAAATTAATTTGTGATACCTTCTGAAGGTAAGTCTCTTACTGCATTCTTATAACTATTGTGCTGTATAATTATTCTGATTTCATGTGGTAGGTTCTTATACAACATGATAAAGTTAAAATGTGAAACGTGTTGTCAGGAGATTTGGTATAACCATCAAATCACCATGGCTTGTGTTATATGGATGACTCTTGTTTCTTTAAACAAAAAGTTCTGTGCCTTCTTTTATGTATAAACAAAGGCAATTAAGCATAAAGACGTATGGTGGTGATGATTTTTTTGTGAATTATTCTGCAGCTTTCATTTTACCCCATATTGAATATTAATCTCACATCTTCTTTTAACATATAAAGTTTCTATCTCTGTTTATGTCCTTTTAGTACAGGGAAATATTTAAAAAAATGACTGTAACTCGAAAAACATTTGTGCAGACCTAAAACTTTGGTTATAAGCTTAAAATAGGCGAAAGTTCACGAAACAAAAAAGTTTAGGAATTTTACGGATACGCGGGTACCTACAGGGGGTAAAAAGAGGTAATTTTACTAAAAAAAATCGATCATTATCTATTTTCTCGGGAAATATGGCATTTACAAAAAAAATTCCATTCCATTTTTCGATGGGGGATGGCCGATGGAATTTTTTTCTAAAATAAGAGGCTTAAAGGGACAAAATAAATTGAGCATGTAGGTGATCCTATATATTAGCGAAAAACAGCATTTTTGAAAGAAAAATTAATTACTGAGCAATTAAAATAACAAAATGCCGACATTTTGTTAACAAAAATGTGAAAACGCACATTGAATCGGCCATAACTTCTTTATTTTTTGTATGTAGAAACAAATTAAAAAAATGAAGATTGATTAATTACCTTTAATTTTGTTTCTTAGAACTTTTGATGGAAGTGTCACATAGGAAAAAATCATTTGAAAGCCTAATTAATAGTTTTTCATTTTGATTATTTCCATTTTTGGCCCAAGTGCCATAGTTTCTGAGATATTTAACATGTAAACTAAATACTTCGTCTTATAAATGTTCGGACGTCATTTTTAGACTTCCAGATTTCCGAAACCATTAACTCTACAAAAATTAGAAAAAAACGAAATTAATCCTTAATTTAGTAGTTTTCTTATTTGCCACTAGCATGTTTTTGCTCAATGTAATACCTTTAGAGTTATTTGTCGAAAACGTATTTGAAATACCACTTTCTCAAGCTAAAATCCCAAGTTTTCTAGTATTATAACTTAAATCTATCAATTTGTATGAAAAGTTGCATACAAGCTTTTCTTCTTAAAATTCAATTATCTCTCAGCTCCAATGTTTTATTTTTAATTAGGTGCCACCCCTGAGGGGGTGGCACCATTATTATTGAGTATCAGTTTATCTCTTTGAGACCATGAACTCCCAGGTAGCAGGGTGACGTCTTTTAAAGGTGATTTTTCGTCGCCGACGTCATTGACCCAATAAATGACGTACCAGAGACGTGATATTTAAAACGTACTTCTGACGTCATCATGAAGACGTCAAATACACGATTCTTTTAGGTCATTATTTTGACGTCATTAATAAATGACGTACCAGAGACGTGATATTTAAAACGTACTTGTCATCGTGAAGACGTCAAATACACGTTTCTTTTAGGTCATTATTTTGACGTCATTAAAATGACGTCATTTTGTCGTCAAAATTGGTCATTTAGTTCACTATATATATTCATATATTCACTATATATATGTATATATGTATATAGAGATCTTTGATCAATCATAATAGCAATATATCATTACAATAAAAACGTACATATAGAAACATCAGTATGTTTTGACATAGTTGCCGAATATATTTTGCAACCTGAAATTACTATTTCTAACTAGGTATTCAGCTTTTAAACATATTTAAACAAAGATGTTCAATGGTTCAGTGAGTTAAGCCGTGGTTGTCTGGCTGGCTGCGAGGCAAGTTTCGGGGAGGCGCATATGTATATATGAATATTAATAAATTTTATTTGCTTGCTTGCTTGTTAGGTTGCGAGTCAAGAGGTCGGCGGTTCGATCCCTGCACATTCCGGTTTTTTTTTCGTCAAAAACTTTATTAATAATTGTGGAAAAATATTATAATGAGAGGTTTGCATCCCTTGTCGCAAAATTCACTGATTACCAATACGTTATATTGGCGTCATATGTATGACGTCATTGGGCTGTGACATTGTGCCGTCTTTTTCACGTCATTCTGAAGGTGAAATTGACGTAATTAATGCCGAAAAAACGACGTCATAATGACGGCACCTTGCTGCCTGGGCTAACTTCTACTACAGGATTAACCAACTATTCTTGTAGTTTCTCAGGCGTTTCTGTTGTTAAGGTTATCGTAAGTTCGTCAGCAAACATCGTTAGATGACCTTTCGTGAGATGTTTGGGGAGGTCGTTAACATTCAACAAAAATAGTAGTGGCCCTAGAATAGAAATATAAAAAACTTAACATAGTAATTTTCTTATAATTTTCAATTTCCATAATGTCCTTTTTTTATAGACAATTGCTTGCTTATAGTACATATAAATTCTATTTTGGAAATAAATGTTGATTTAATTTTTTTTTACTTCTAATAAGTTATAAATATGGGGTTTCGAAGAGAGTGAGCGGATGTGCGGCGAAGCGCTTCCATGTAAAACTCAAAAATACCAGGTTAAACTAGCTTAAGTGAATTGTAGCTCAGAAAATTCCGCATAAATCTGTGTGTGTCATAATAAAATAATAATAAAATAATAATAAAATAAAAAAGTTGAAATAGAATTAATATTTGAAGATAACTAATACAGAGTTATTTAATAGCAACGCTCAGATATTAGCAAGTGAGCAACACCTACAACCATAAAATATGATCGACCAGTGTGAATTCAACCCTCGGCACTCAAGTGGGCCTAACATGTGGCAAATTATAAATCTCATAAACAAGAAATCCTTGGGTACACTCCATATCACGACACAATGCGGCAACGCATTTCAAAAACACCAACACCACCCATCCCTCACTCCTTTACCATGCGCTATGAGGCTCTCGTTGCTGACAACAAGCATGACCCAAATCCAACACAACGTGGACGTAGTCGGCCCAGCGGTAAATTTTGGGTGTGACAGCAATGCCTACCGCAGCCTGGTACATTAGACAATCAATCAATCAATCAATCAATCAATGAATCAATCAAAAGGTTATAAATAAAGTTTCAAAATTATGAGAACAATAATTGCTCTACTAAAAACGATATAGATAACTACTTGATATCGGTATGCTTACAGTAAAAAAAAATACATAAGTATCGAAATTTAAAATTAACTAAGTAACCACATAAAAAGTAATTTCTGGGGCAAGTGCACGGTAATTGTGGCTGGTGCATGGAACGGTGGCCTCCAGGAAAATACCGCAACCTCGCCTCACCTTCTAGCGGTTTTTATATCAGCAAACACGGAAGCTATACAACTGTAGGCGATGGCTGCATAGTAGATATACCATTCTTCAGAGAGAATCTAAACAGTCGCCCCCTTGTCTATTAGATTGTTGGGCAAGTAAAAAGTCTTTACTCTTCTTACGAGAAGAACTTTGAAAAAAATTCGGTTTGGGGGTGATAACTGCTATATAATCTTAGAAACTCTTTACAGAAGTATGTACCAATGATTGACACAGTGTTGGTCCCCCAAAAAAAATAAATAAATATAAAATAATTAAAATAATTAATACAAATTGTTAAAAAAAAAATAATTATATTTTGCTAACAAAAAAACTAATTATTGTTAACAAAAAAATAATTGGCTGATTAATTAGTAATTTAATGAGTGGTGGATAGCTAAGTATGAGCAAGGCAAATCTAAAAGAAAATGTGAATGTTATAAAAAAAGAATTACAAGCAAAATTTAGGAAAAATGAATCGGTTATTTAAACCAAACATCAAAGGTCCAAGACACGTTACTGCTACTCTAAATTTTAAGGGGGCCGACAAAAATTTATAAACCTGGCTAACTCAGTTAAGATTGGGGTGAGGTCGTGGTTTCAGTGGTAATGATCACCTGGAATTAAACTACACAAATACCTTAACAAGCGTATATTTCATGAGTTTAACAATTATTCAAGGATTATAGTAATAATTATTCAAGCAATGGTTGACGATTATTCAAAAGTTATAGTAATAATTATTCAAGCAAGGTACACCTTACCAAAAAAAAAGGATATGATTTAGCTACAATGAGTGTCCAGTGACCTAAATGTACCTGGTGGTCTGCCTCGGGGATAGTCGAGGGATATCAAATAGTGAGGTTATTTTAGAACAAACAGTACCTAGAGTCGAATGGCTCTCGAACTATACACTCAATGATAACGCAGAAAAGGCCTTTCCCTTGCTGTACAGGGGAAGAGTGTGTACAATTATATTATACAAAGCAGACTGAATGTCTAAATGTGGACCTCCAACAATACAAAATGCCAATAATTATTTAAAAGGAAATTCCGTATTAATATGACCTACACTACTTACAAAGGTACTAAAATCATGGCCTCTAAGCCAACTTACACTACCTTACATGTAAAAGATTGATACGAATAAATATATACGAATAAATACATATAACTTACCACGGACAAATTAAAAATTCAGATAGAAGGTGGCCAGTGACTACCACACGAACAAGGTTAATAAGCTAATAAACCGACGAGTCTTAATTACACATGAATGAATAATAAAAAAAAATAACACACACGAGGGGTGAGTGGTGGTTGGGCTTCGGCTTCAACTTCCAGCGGGGCAGCGAAAGTAAAAGGTGTAAAAATTACTTACAGTCGGGGGCCTCTCAGGCTTATGTAACACTCCAAGTGTTCCGATCCGTCTTTTTGGCCACTTGAAGTGGGTCGCGCGATTGCAGGCCGCCGACGATGGGGTAGCAGCTCCCCAGCTCTGCCTCTACAGCGATGTCTCCCAAGACTACCTCTCGCCGTCTAGGTTCCCATATTCCGCAGAACCAGCACACATCATAACAAGGCCGAACACACCAGACACAAGTCCTCACAGCTATCGAGGGGAGGCTTCCAGAGGGTAAGGACCTCCAAGGGTGAGACGTCTCCAGCGAAAATCCGCCAGGGAGAAGAAAAGAACAGAAAAGAAAAGAAGAGAAAAGAAAAGAACCGGACGTCTCCGGTTCTTTTCACCACAAATTAAAATAAGGCAAAATGGTGGGGCCACGCCAGCTTCGTTTCCCAATAATTTGGTTTCGTTGAAGGTTTCCACATCAACACGATAATATCCAAAATCCCAACTGATATCACACAATAAACAATCAGGAAACCTCTCGAAATTAGGGCTGCGTTTTACAAATCCGTGATTTCCACGTCTTCTAATATTCACACAAACTTCCACGCTCCCCAGCTGACGTTTGCCTTGACCCCGAAAAAATGACCCATGCAATGCACACGGTTGTTACCTTTGAGTAAGTGTACGCAGTGTACCAAGAAAAAGGCGTTCTAATAGAGCTTTGAGTTACAGCCACCAAGGAGGCTGTAACAAGAGGACACTATAACCTCAAATTTATATTCTTCTTTCAATTTATGCAACAGACATCATAATATAATCTTACCTGAAGACCTGGAATAAATAACACAACTTTAAATTCAAATTTACACTAGCAACTTCAATATTTCGTAGGAACGAACTCTTATCGAAGACACTAAGAGATCTAGCATATTGGCGGGAATCGCATATATCGCCAACTTAAAAATTATAAAATAAAAATTCCCAAGCTTACACTTTTATCGTATAACTAGCCAAATGATAACAACATCCAAAGATAAAATTTCCCCGAGAGTACACTATTATTTAATGTTTGTAAACCTTAAATAACCAGTTTATTCACGATCATGTCAATCATTGGGTATATGTCAAACCTTGGCTCCTTTACCTTATAATTTTATTAATTCGCTAGATTCTGACATAACGAATATAAATAGAATTTCCTAAATCGTTGCTATTTATAGTTTTCTTATTGCGAATACCATCAATTTACTAATCTGACATCTACCCCTTGCTTACGCTTTAGATGCTATTTATATTTTGTACGATTGAAATTATTTATTTTCGAGTCGCTTTATTTTCAAAGGTAAGTAATTATTAATTTTTAATTTCTCTCTTCCAGTTCCAAGATTTATAAAATTTTAAATAAGGCCTAAACGTCCTTCGAATTAGGTACAATTACTAACCGTTTTACATTCCCTTGCGAAAAAATATAAAAGAAAAATGATTCGAGTTGTGAGTGTAATTTTCTTCTTTGTAATTTAACTTTTCTAAATTAATCGCAATATTTGTAAGGAGAAACTTTATTTCATTTTCTTGGTTGTCAGATTCAGTTTGAAGTTGGAAAGAGAGGTAACAATGTTGAATGAATAACTTTCTTCACACTTCACCTAAATGACATACACATAAAATGTTTCAAGTTTGCAGAACGAACTTATTGAAGCCAAATATATAAATATAATAATAATAATAATAATAATAATAATAATATAATGCTTATTTACAAATATATCAATAGTACAAGAAATATAAAGCAGGTATATAAAACTGTGGACGACTTACGTCAACGTACTGAGCAGATACATATTTCCAGAATAATATTACAGTAACGTCTTATACAGAATACCGATACATAATAATAATAGTAAAATAATAATAATAATAATAATAACTGACAGAGAAATTCGTGCCAATCGACCAGACATCGTTGTACATTATAAAAAGGAGAAATCTTGCTTGCTGATCAATGTATCTATCCCGAATGACACCAATATAATGCTCAAGGAAACGGAGAAGTTGAGCAAGTACAAAGACCTCCAAACAGAAGTTAGCAGAATGTGGAATGTAAAGATCATAGTCGTGCCAGTAATTGTAGGCCAAAAAAGGCCATGACCGAAGTCTACAACAACTGCCTAGTCTACTGTCAGCTGCCTGTACAAGAATTGCAGAAGATCGGACTATTTGGAGCAGCGCATATTTTAAAGAAAATCCTGGACTAGAAGTCTCTGTGATCCCTTGTTGGGGTCTGGACTCTGAGCTGTTGGAGCAGGCATCACCAACTTTGCCGAAAGGGCCTAATAACCTAGAAAGGGCTCCAACAGAGCCGAATTTCAAACCCGATCGGTGAACAGTTTCCAGCTACGGCTGAGAAAGTCTGCCGTTTCTAAGTCTACAATAATATTAAAAATAATAATAGGAGGAAGGAGGCCAAGATGAGGAATCTCTAATCGCTAACATGCAAAATTCTCGCCAGTCTACGGAAGAACCACCTACATTACCTAATTCAATAATAGAAATGCGACATCCCAGAAGCAATTGGACCGTCAATCAGTATAAGGATGTTATGTGGTCTCATTACTACTTCATAATCATTTGTTAGATATAGTGTGTATATATATATTATTCTTATAAGTCCAGTGGGAGAAATAACGTCAAAAACAAAAGAAATCCCTTATCATTAGTCAAGTTTTTATATGCAAGATGCATTTTAAAAGATTTCTGCATAATGATTGGAAAGGATCATTATTGTAAACGAAGTGCTTCTTATACACGTTCAAAGTTTTTAGGTGTCCTAACAACCTTATTTCTGCCCACAGTATTTCCATTGTTGTCTGTTGCAGGTGTTTTCAAACTTCATCAACTTTATGATAGTCATTGGTTGAGCACCGCCCCAATTCCAAGCAGCCGAATTATATTTTGAAGTCTGTGTGCCGTAGAATAACACTGCCCGTTTCGCAATTCGTTTAATAAATCGTATTAATTTGTGTATAAGAATTTAATACCTTTCAGATATCCTGAGGCTCCAAGTCTCTCTTAGTTAGTTATTGCACACCAAGCGCTACGCGTGTCACAGGACGAAGTATGGTCTATTATTACCTGACGCGTTAGAATCGAGATGTCTCGATGAACTACTAACTTTTGTTACTTTCACTTTTTTTTTAGAATTTACTATTTAATGAATTAGATTGATTAATTATAAAGACATTTATTTAGAAACTCCCTAACTAGTTAAATAATTCCAAGACCAATAATACCACTTTACTTTACTATTACCTAGCTAGCTCAGAAAGGTAAAATAACTAGCAGTTCCAATTACTATTACTTATAAAGATTATAAATAAAACTCCATACTAATAATAAACCATATATTAATCTTAAAGACAAATTTAATGAGCACGAAACATCTTCCAGTTGCGGGCAAAATAACAGATATCGTTTTCACTTAAAACCATATTAAACAACATAAATCAAGGATTACTTCATGGCTAAATTTACTAATAAAATATTACAAACATTTGTCAACGTAATTAGTTGGTAGGCCGACACCAAACTAAATTAATTTACCTATATTTAATTGACTTGTCAATAAAATACAGTCAGATAGACAAGAAATAAGCAATACATCGTCTCATTACTACAATAATTTTTAACAAAATTTACATAATGGTCTAACTGACCAGGTAAAGATTAGAAGAAACAACAGTTCGATTTCTTACTTTATAACTATCATAGAAATTTAAATGCTCGAAGACGCACATTAATTTTAATTTCTCTCTACCGAAAGTTAAGTTAAACACGAAGAACACAATTTAATTTTCATTGCACTAGTATAAACAGCTCCCAGAATTTTACGTGGTTGTTGATAAAGGCCTGTGAAAGGAAAGTTTTAAATTTACTTACATTTCGTCATGCACTATCACTAACACAACACCTTATGGTCACTTACAGCAGGTAACCCTCTTCATAGGCAGTTGAAACATTAAACTTGTTTCAATACAACTCACTAAATCAAACGGTACCATTCTTTACTTACAAATTCTTAAATAAAGGCCGGCATAAGCCGGGCCCTTCTTGGGCAAGCAGCCCTTTGACTGCCGACTTTCGCCTGGGGACTTTAGAAACTGTCCAAAACTGTCATGGATCCTACGATATTTACTATTTATAAGGTTGGGTGGGGAGTGACTCTTTGGCATAACATACCGATTAAATTGAGCCAGTCGTCGGCCTAGTTTAACCTTATTACCTTATATGGGAGTATGAGGAGCGGTATTGCAGGGCATCATCCTCACATAACGGGTAAACTGAAGAAGACTGAAAGTATGACTACAGGGCCGGCATTAGGCATTTCAAAAAAATGTTAGCAATATAAATCAGTACAAGTTGTCAACAATAAACTACAGCTAAAGGGTCTTATAAAAATGGACCGTTATACTTTCCACCTTCCTCTGAAGTAGTTTCCACACACACCAAAACACATGAACACTACATTCCGATACTATCATTTGACGCGTGTTTTGCCTACTATGTTGGCATCATCCGTGGACGGTATATATTTTGCAAAGAATTCATGTTTAATATATGTTGTAAAGAGGAAATTCCACAAATCTTAGATTAATATAAATTTACATTAAGTTCCAGTCTATATGGTAAAGAATATTCGAAACTATCGATAGAAAAGTATTGTTGGATAAATTATCGTACTATGGTGTGAAAGCATATTAGATTTGTTAAAGTATTATTTGAAATAGAAAACAAATCGCCAAAGTTAGGAATAAGGTGGAGTGGGGGGTAAGTGGAGACTAAAAATTTAAAAGGTTGACTTTGAAGTCACGTAACTTTATGAAAAATTGAGATACAGTGGTGCGCTTTGAACAAGAAAAGGTATGTTATATTCACAAAATACTCATACATTATTTTTATCAATTCAACATAAAAAAATATCAGTTCTGTAAGTTCACCTGTAGTACCCACTTACCCCAATGACTGGGACTATTCTACTTTTCATATGAATAGTTATATTGTCAATGGGGGCAAGTGGATTAATCTGCACGGTTTTAGCTATAAAACGTTTTTTTCAAATCTAAAATATTCTCCAAAATTATGGGAGTTTTCATCTTGGGAAACACAGCGATCTCGTTCCACCTTCTAGCGGCTTGTATACCAGTGTATACGCGGAAGCTATGTAATTTCAAGACGAGAATTACGTAGTGGATATACCATCCTTTGGAGGGGATATATAGCAGACGGCCCCTTGTCTATTAAATGTTAGGCAAGTAAAAGATCCCTACTCTTCTTACAAGAAGAGGTTCGGCAAAATTTACAAGTTGGGGGTAGCTTGTCTCCTGGCGTCGGTTATAGGCCCTGGTGGCGGAAATACGCCGACGTTAAATAAATAAATTTAAAAAAATGGTAAAGGGGCAAGTGGGGACTAATCCCCACTTTCCCTTAAGGAGTAGTCCCCACTTGCCTAGCTAACAAAAATAGCGGGGCAAGTGGGAACTATGGAGCTAAACTTAACAATCAGGGTAATTAAATTTTTTTAAAATTACAGGAAGTAACATTAGTGACATACAACATCAGCAGTCTTGGAAGTTTGATCCTATATAATCTCTTTTATAGATTAAAAATTTGAATTTTTTGAAAACAACTTGAAAATCGCGATCAAATGTAGACAATTTCAAATTGAACAAATTGATGCCTTAAAAATGTTCAATACGTTACAGCTGCATGGAGGTCTGCAGAACAATCTTCTGTGAGTTAAATTTACCAATGGGATTTTTTTCACAAATTATAATAAAAATACCTACTTGCCCCAGATCCTCACTTCCCCACTCCACCTTACATTTTCTTCTCCTGAGATTGATCTTGGAGTTCCGCAAGGAAGCATTTTAGAACCTATTTTATTTATTATTCATCAATTGTATGCAGATGATACTTTATGAGCTGTCAGTGAATATCACCTGGATTTTTTTGTATCATACATGTATTTATTCATGATCACTAGTATATTACATGTGCCAAATATGAACTTATTCAATTTCTTTACAAAAGAAATTTTGGCAAAAATACATAAAACATTCTGTATTTCAGCAACGAGGGCCCAACTAGCGTTTTTTATGGGTGATCCTGATTAGCCTCGATGTCCCCTATCTGCTATTAAACCGCCTCCGTTTTCTCGTGAAACTCCTTGTATTTGGGCCGTCAAAAAATAAAGGAATTAGAAATGATTACTATTTCAATAAATATCTTTTAGCCCGCTTTAAATATAGGTCGATAAAGGGTTTATTATAATTAACACTGAAACGGCACAGAACTAAGTCCCTCAAGTTAAAGAGGACCTTATTGTAATGCGTGGAATTATAACTTTATGGACAGTTAAGCTTTATTTGTCGGAAAATTTACTGACATCAGGAATGAGCAAGGTTTGAAGATTATTGTTGGAGATAAGCCAAATAAATTTCAGTAATTAGTGCACAAATTAATATTAATGAACGTTAATACTGATCCCAACATATTTCAAATGAGTATTGTTTAGTTTCCTATAGTTTGCTATTTGAGCGCATCTAGCGGTTAAATTAATTAACTGTAACAAAATATTTGTAGTAAATATGGCTACGTGGCCAAGCAACATGCACATTAGAATCCTCTTCATTTTCTGATATTAAAAAAATGTGTTTTTCCTTACTTTTATGACAATTTACAATAATATTTACGTAGTAACTCATATTTTAGTAAATTTATTTATAATTAGATACTGCTTTATTTTCTACACTTATAATATTACATAACAAATCACACATAGCAGACAACTCCCAAATCCAAAGCCAAAGCTATCCTGAAATCCATTTGAAATCCTATCCATTTGAAAAATGCAAACAATATGTATTATTGTTATAGATATATTCATAGATAAATTGTCTAAAATTTTACATGTATGTACAAGGCAATATGATAATATTATGCTGTGTGGTGATTTAAATATTAATTATTTAGTAAATTGAAGACAAAAAGATGTCTGATGTGATCTATTGGACAGCTATGTGGACTAGAATGTCAAAATATTGAAGCGACGAGAATATATTGCAACAAAAATGGTTCCACATCTACAGCTAAAATAGAATACTTTTTAACAAATATCTCGCAAGAAATATATCAGGAGTGCATAAGAAATTTAAATATTGCAGATCATTTTGCTCTCGTACATTAAAAATTAACTATAAAAATTACTGTAGTGGTCCCTCACATACAATTACATATAGGAATACAAGGGGCAATAATATATTACAATTGCAAAATTTTTTGAACATCGAAACCATTCAAGCAGTATGAATACAACAATGTCAATGATGTCTTTAATACATTCTTGAATATTTTACTTTATACTTTAGATATACACTGCCCAACACTATCAAAGACACTTTCACAACATAATAGTAAATCATGGATCACTAACGACATTATTGACATGGGTAGTAAACTAAAGAACCTGTTTTGGCTAAAAATCAATTTGAAAACTAGTAGACTAGATGAATACTATAGAAATTTTAAGAGAGAATATTCAACAAAAATTAACATTACTAAGAAATTGTTTTTTCAACAATAACTTGAATATAAAAATCCAAATCAAAAACAAAAATATGTCTGAAATTTAAGAGGTGAAAAAACGGGCAAAACTAAAAATCAAATACCCATTCAATTACATGTTAGTGATTGTCTTGTCGAGAAAGCATATATCCTGGCTAATACTTTTGTAAACTACATACAAAGTCTTTTGGGAATAACACTTCTACTAAGTGTACATTAACCAACTTAAATATCTATAATACATTTTTCTTCCATAGCGTAGAAGGCAACGATGATAAATGTAATTCAGAGGCTAAAAAATACTAATTCTATTGGCATCGACTGTATATTGACAAAAATAATTAAACACATATGTACTCAAGTTGCTCTACCCCCGTCTTAAATCACAAATTTATCCGTTGAGAGGGGAACTTTTCCTGACAATTTGAAAACTACTGTAATAACTCCAATATTAAAAAAAAATAACCCGCTGGATATTAATACTTATAGAGGCATTACAGTTCCAATTATCTCAAGTAAAGTAATCGGGAGGATAATATATGATAAAATACTATCCTATCTTAATAAATACAATATAATTTCTAAATGCCAAAATGGGTTTTGTCCAAGTAAATCAACGAAAAGTGCCACCTATGATTTTATTGAGTACATATATAAAGGTCTTGATAAAGGTAAATATGCAGGAGCAATATTCTTTGGCCTTTGATTGCTTAGACCTTGTTTTCATTAGATATAAAATGCACGCTGTCGGTTTTCGAGGCAACTTCTTATCGTGGTTAATGTCATATCCTTAGCACAGAAAAATTTATGTAAAATGAAATAATAATATCTCTGACGTTCACAATACAGACCTAGGAGTTCCTCAAGGCTCAATATCGGTCCAGTTATAT
Source organism: Rutpela maculata (assembly GCA_936432065.2). NCBI lineage: Eukaryota > Metazoa > Arthropoda > Insecta > Coleoptera > Cerambycidae > Rutpela > Rutpela maculata. The sequence goes on along the minus strand of OW386285.2, from coordinate 33,473,906 downwards.
TTCTTATTTTCATTAACGATCTTCCATTCCATGCTTGTACTAACTGAACAGTATTATATGCTATGATGTCACACTTGTAGCAGTTGCGGATAGTGCCGAAGTTCGTCTAGACACTTTATCTGCTGATTTTACTAACTGGTGTTATAAAAACGCCTTAATAGTAAATGCCGAGAAAACTGATGCCATGCAATTTTATTCTCGAAAAAATAATACTTCTTTTCATGTTATCGTAAATAACATTAAATTTCTAAGTACTTTTATAGATTGTGATGAGTTGGAAGAGTAATTGTGAATATGTATGCAAAAAATTAACAGTGGCTGTTATTCCTTACTGCAGTTGAAAACAATATTTTATATTAAACAGCTTCTTAATATATATTACGCTCTAATAATTTATTCCCACATGGCATATAATGTTATTATTTGGGGTAACGCATGTAGTTTCAATGTCAATAGAATTTTAGTTTGTCAAAAAAAGGTTATTCGTCTACTATTTCAACCGCATTTTATAAACAAAATACATTTCCTTGTATTTATATATACAAATATATACTACATACCGCCAAAATATTAGTTTTTTTGAAAGCTATTCTGACACACAATTATGACACTAGACATGGGAATCTTCTTAGAATACCACATCACAACACTAGTTTATATGAAAAATCACCCTCATATATGGGTATAAAGTTTATGAACTATCTGCCTCTTGACATTAAAGAAGAAAAAACTTGAATGCCTTTAAAGTTAAAGTGAAGCAACATTTAGTTACCAAATGTTTTTATAACATATCTGAATTTTATAATTTTAGTAATTAATTTACCACTTGTGAGAATTTCGTTTTACTTTTTTTTATATTTTTGTGTATTACTGATTATTATCGATTATGTATAGGTATATCTAAATGTTTTTTAGTCAATTGTGCATTATGTTTGTTATATAAATTTTGTGACTTATCCAATATCATTGTATGATCTCTATAGACGAAATAAATTATTATTATTGTTATTATTATTACCCACTGACAGAGCCAGTGTCTGATGGGGATCGAACCCAGTACACGATAGATAGTGCGACTAAGCGCGCTCGCCCTAACATGCTGCCACTAACACGCTGCCCTACCTTGCCGGTAATAGCAAAAGTAATATTGGCAATAAAATATTCTTAGTAATTTGTCCACCTGATCAGATAATAAGCATACTAGATTCTTATCCTGGGAACTAGAAATTATGCCTGCTATAGTACTAGGATGTGTCAGAAAAAAAATGTGTCAAAAAAATTATAAACAGATTGGAAATGTTTTTATCATTAAACTAATATACTCATATGTATGTTATATCATAGTCATTTTAGGAAAGTATAAAAAATAGTTTTGGATTGTGTAAATAAGTATATTATCATGTCCAAAGAAAAATGATAACAATTTTTTTTTATTACAAAAAATTTAATTTTACTAGGCAGTTATCTTTTCATTAATATATTTTTCGTCCTCTGTATACACTCAGAACTTGTAGCAATTCAATTGCCATAATTGGATGTTATAAACAACATTAAAAAATTTTTCTTCCTGCTATGTTTGACAGAAACAAACAATAGATTTTTAAATTTGTAAAATTATCATTATTTTATGTTTCATTTAAGTTTTCTTCTAATTTTAGACTTATTGCTTTTCCCTTGGCTGTTATTTTTGTTTAATATTAAAACCATTATCAAGATTTGGTATAACAAAATCAAGACAATTTTTTGGTGGATATCAAACTCAGCACTCAGCCTTGCCAGAACATTATTATTAAATTCCAGATCTCATTTTGATAAAACTTATATATTTTTAGATTACGTAATAAAAACATCTTTCGAGAATATGGACTCCTGTTCATAAATGCAGGTCGTATACGCTTATTTTTTATGTTGAAAGTGATAAGACATATTTTTCTGCAATTTCAACATTTGTCGTATAAAAAATATAACCAAGGATATATGTATATTGTGCATTGTTTAACTTTAACTATCCAATCTGTTATTTTTCTAATTATTAAATTTTGGGTATATTACATAAAACATTCTATTTTTTTTTTATGAATGTATTAATAACACACGTTTACAAAAAAAAAAGTTGTCTGGATCTGGGGTCAGACCATACGTTTCTTATGTATTTTTCGACGCTGAATTTGAATCTATTTTTAGTTTCGCTCGATCACGTCAGGATTTTGAGATATCCTAACCTAAAAGTGCAAAAAACACGTTTTTTTGACATATTTGACGTTATGTAGCTTTGCGAATTTTCTTTTCTGGAAAAACCATGTATGGGATCAAGTACAAATCTTCCTCTTTAAAATGCCGTTGAGTTTGCTCAAATATTTTTTTTTGCGCTGAGATATCGAATTTTTAAAATTGTCTCTTCATATCATATCATATCTTTCCCAATAGAGCAGCGATTTCGTAAGTCTATCGTGTCGTTTTTTTTTTTGGCGTAGAACCAGGTCAAACATATTAGGTTCCTTTGAGTATGTCACCGGGCATATGAAATCATATTTTACGACATTTTTTTGTGGTCTCGAACTTTTTAAATCAATAAAAAGTGAAAAAAATGTATTTTTAAAGAAAATTGTTTTTTTTTCTGTTTCCACCGCCATATCTTTAAAACTATTAAAGGTACCGAAATTTGTTTTGTGTCAAATTAAAGCACACACTGTAGCGCTTTTACCAATATAAACGGTTTGGGCACAATTCGCACTTTCGTTTCTCTAAAAATCAAATAAACTAAAAATACATATTTTGTGTATTGAAATCTTCACCAATCGATAAACTTTTTTATTTTTGAAAATATTTGCATACATGCAGCGAAGAAAATAAAGCCTAATAATCACAAAAGTTTTTGAAACAATATGTTTTTTCCTAAAGTGTACCGTTTGGCAACAGCGATTTTTTTTATCAGCGCTAAACGCGACATTGGGACGCAATTAATACACCTCGCATGCAGGGTTGGTCAGTTTAGTCGCGTAGAAGTAGCGTTAGTTGAATCTAGATTAATATATGGCATTCTAGGTTGGGGTGGAGTTGCTTACTGTCATCTAAAAAATTAGATATCATTCATAAAAAATGTGCCACCCCCTCTCAGGGGGTGGCACTTAAAAAATATATATACATTTATTGGAGCTGAAATAGAATCAAATTTTAAGAAGAAAAGGTTCCATGCAATTTTTCACATAAATTGATAGTTTTTAAGTTTTAACTTCGATTGCGATTTTAGCTTAAAATAAAAGCTTTTAAAAAAGGTATTTTCAAACGGCTTTCGTCAAGTATCTCGAAAAGTATTACTTTATCGAAAAAATGTTATAGACCAATTACAGAAAGCACCTTACAAACTGGGAATTAATTATATTTTTTGTTTATTGATGTAGGATTAATAATTTCGGAAATATTTAAGTTTATATTTGATATCCAAGGGTTTCGAAATTACCTTTAAAGTTTAAAATGCATTTTTTTCTAAAGCAAGTGCTTTAAATGAGCAAAAAAGAATTTGAGTATTTAGGTAATGCTACATTTTAACGAAAAACTGTGTTTGAGATAATTGTTTGGCTAATTAGAGTAACAAAACGAGTAATAATTTGAAAGCGCAATTAATTGTCTTTAATTTCCTTTCTTAGCATGCGTCACAATTTCTGAGATATTTAACATTTAAACTGCATTTTTCGTCTTATGAACGTTCGGATGCCATTTGTAAACTCATATCTCCGAAACTATTGAATCTATGTAAATAAATAAACAAGCGAAATTCATTATTAGTTTATGAGCTTATTTTTGGTCTCTACACATTTTTGAACAAAACTAATATTTATTGAGATATTTGGAATAGGAAAAAAAAATACGTTTTATCGAAAATACCTTTATAACCTTTTTAAACTGTATTTTTTCTAAAGCAAGTGCTGTATACGAACCAAAAAATTTGAGCATCTACGTCATGCTGTATATTAATGAGAAACCGTGTTTGAAATTAATTTTTTTTTTTAATTACTGGCTAATTACAGTAACAAAATGGCGACGTTGTTATTAAATTAATGTGTAGACGGACATTGCTTCGGTCATAACTTCTTTGTTTTTTATGCTACATAAACAAATAAAAAAATAGTTAAGAGCTTAATTAATAACCTATTATTGTATCTATTGGTATCCTTGGCGTAGGGTTCACAGTTTCTGAGATATTTAACTCTCACTCTAAATAGTTATCTTACAAACACTTGGATGCCAAATGCAAACTTAAATATCTCCGAAATTATTAATCCTACATCAATAAACAAAAAATATAATTAATTCCCAGTTTGTACTTTCTGTAATTGGTCTATAACATTTTTTCGATAAAGTAATACTTTTTGAGATACTTGACGAAAGCCGTTTAGAAATACCTTTTTTTAAGCTAAAATCGCAATTTTGAAGTCGTTGTAACTTAAAAACTATTAATTTATGTGAAAAATTGCATAGAACCTTTTCTTCTTAAAATATGATTGTACTTCATATATATTTTTTAAGTGCCACCCCCTCAAAGGGGGTGGCACTTAAAAAATATAAATTAATTAACAAGCCCCCGCTCAATATAGAAACTTTTCTGTGAAACATTTACTATTATACTGCCAAAAATGAACGAAATCCGTTCAATATGACATTACTTCGAAGTTTTGCATATTTTTTACCTCTAGGTACTGTACTACTACCACCTGTCTTTTTATTATTAAAAGGAGACTATTTAATATTTATTATACAATTTCTTAATATTAACAACATATGATTAATACTACTGTACAATATATGAAATATTGAACAATAATATTGATCCCCTAGAAGCTTTTGATCACTACTGGTTTTGTACCTGTTGATATAAGTTAAACTACTATACACCCCGACCGGGATCGTCAGATCGTTGCAGTCGGCAGGCTTGCTACAGCCGAGCGCGCAAGAATATGACTTTGCCGTTAAAAAAAATCGCTGACTCAATACTATGAACGGGACATGAAAAATTTTTATCCTAAAAACTTTTTTCAACTATTGGCTTCAATTTGTATGCAGCATGTATATACAAATTTTCATAAATAAACTTTTTTCTCGATTGCCTAAAATTACGCTACTGAAAATAACAAGTTTGAGTTTCCTATTATTTTACCAACTTAAAAAAAAATAAATCGGGTTCACGTGGGACGTTGTACGAAGCGCTATTGTGTCTACTTCAATCTAAAAAAAAAATAGCTTGATAGCACAAATATTTTCAGAGATATGGCGGTGGAGACGTTAAAAAACATATTTCATACAAAATCTATTTTTTTGAGTTTTTCCGAAATAAAAAAGTTCTCGACCACCGAAAAATGTCGTAAAAAACGATTTCGTGTACACGATTATCTTACTAAAGAATCCCACTAAGTCTAGTTTGGTTCTACGCCGGTTTTTTTTTTCTCGAAAACTAAGCGACTTTACTTCCAGATTTTACTCTACTACAATACATTTAATTAGTACGGAAACCATATGGTCATTATTATACTCTTTGCAAAAACGAAGAGTATATTGTATTTGATCGGCACATTTCTAAAATCGTAAATATCGCTCGTAGAGAAAAAAATTTCATATCATTGGGTTAGTGAACGAATTCTGAACAACTTTCAAAATGTTCGTCTGTCCGTCTGTTCGTCTGTCCGTCTGTTCGTCTGTCCGTCTGTCCGCCTGTCCGTCCGTCTGTCACGTTTCTTGTAAGCACGATAACTTAAGAAAGAAAAACCCGATTGTACTGAAATTTGGACACTAAGTTAATGATAGCTAGGGGAAGAACCCTATTGTTTTTGAACAAAATCGATCAGTAAATAAAAATGTTATTAATGATTTAAATTTGTGAATCTTTTTTTTGATTTTTATGTTTTTATAAAAATTTACATTTTTTACATTTTTTTACGTGTTATAGTTTTTACGTTTTTGACTCGGAATCCAAGGGTCCTAAGTTCGAAACCCACATGGGGTATGGCATGGTTTTCTTCTAATTTTTACTTTATTTTGCACTGAGTCTTTCACCAACTAAGTTTGTTCTATAAAATTAAAAATTTTTAAAACTAACATTATTTACAAAAAACTACGAAGAATGTCCTATAGAATGTGTAACAATTATATAAAAATTTAGTAAACCGGCGAAGAGTACGTTTTTAGCTTGTTTAAATTGCAATATCTCGGCGAAAAAAAAAGATATTTGAGCAAATTCAACGGAATTTTAAAGAGGAAGATTTATACTTTAAGATTCCATACATGTTTTTTCGAGAAAAAAAATCGAATATGTCAAAAAATCGTGTTTTTGCACTTTTAGGTTAGGATATCTCAAAATCCTGACGTGATAGAGCAAAACTAAAAATAGATTCGAATTCAGCGTCGAAAAATACATAAGAAACGTATGGTCTGACCTCAGATACAGACAATTTTTTTTTGTAAACCTGTGTAATAATTCTAATATTGTATTTGTTATTTTGTATTTACATTCTGGTACATTTTTTTTTCTGCGCCAGTGTGTAGGTATACAACACTCTATTCATTATATACGTTATTATATGTTATTTTGTTATTTAAACAGATCCTATCGGATATACATATTAATTTGAAGCATTAATAATTCATTTTTGTAAAACCAAATTCTACAGTCTCATATATTTTAATTTTGTTTTAATTCTCATTCTCATTTAAGTAAATTCCATTGTTATCATCACTGGGTTGTATAGATTTTGTGGTGATTTTGTAGTTATAATGTACATTGTGGTATTGAAAATAGCTAAAACAGATTTCATCCATATCAAATCAAAGCTATTGATGTGGGATATGTTTTATAATTTGTCCAATGTAGTCGCATTAAGGTTCAAAAATTTTCGTTAAAAAGGATGATTCACATCCACATTTTTTTAAATATGTAAAACAAATATCTTTAAACTTCTTGTCCGTTAAATTCTGAGAAATGAAAAACATAAAATAATCTCATTTGTCCATTCACAGTCTGTATATGCATTAATCTTTCTGGTGCTATTTTAGTTCAAGCCATTATCTATCCTCCTTTGAAATTATATATCTGATGGGCATTGCTCGATGTCGAGAAGTATATGTGATAGTATAGAATTTTTGCACAAACCTAATTGAAATCTGTCGATAAACAAGCTAGAAACATACTCTTCGCCGATTTACTGAATTTTGTATATAATTGTTACACATTCTATAGCATACTCTTCGCAGTTTTCTTGTATATAAAGTTAGTTTTTGTACATTCTAAATTTTGTAATACCAACTTTGTTGGTGAAACACTCGTTAGTATAAAAGAAGTATATAAAAAAAGTTAAAAAAACATCCAACCTGTCTGGGATTCGAACATACGACCCTTGAGTTGCAAGGCAAAACAAAGCAAAAGCAAACAAGATTGGTTTTTAAATTTGAACTTACATTACAAAAATGCTCCTCGCCGGAACCTGACCCGGAGCCGAATAGACACTCACGGCACGCAGCGCCGTAGTGAATGTAGGGTTGAATGTAGGGTTGGACGGGGCAGATCCGTTTTGGCTAAACGACAATTAATAGAACATTGTTAAAACTCCTGTGGCCTGTGGCGGATTTAAAAATGAACAATAAAATTTAAAAATGCTGTCTGTCCACATGGACCTAAAATAATTCATGTAAAATTTAGAAACGATAGTCATTGGTTGTAGCACTGAATAAAGCTAAACGAAAAAAATCCGTACGAGAACTGCCTGACGCCACGAAAATATGGTGGGCAAAGGATAGAGTTTAAAATGCTTGAATTGTTTAAAAAATGTTAACTTCCAAAAAAGAATTTTTGGTGACAAAAGAGGACAAAATGAACAAATAGAATAAAAACGAGAACAAAATTGAACATAAAGAAAGAGAATAGAAAGGATTGGAAAAATAAAGTTGAGAAAATATCAGTGGTGGGGAAAATTGAATGTCTGTAATAACTTTCTTATTTACTGATTGATTTTCTTGAAATAGAGCTCCTCTGGCTAACAATAACTTACTCTCCAAATTTCAATACAATCGGACTTTTATTTCTTAAGTTATCGTGCTAACAAGAAACGTGACGAACAGACGGACATTTTGAAAGTATTTCAGAATTTGTTGACTAACACATGATATCGAAATTTGTGGTCTGCGAGCGATATTTACTGTCTTATCAATGTGCCGATCAAACGCGATATACTCTTTGTTTTCGTATTTGCGAAGAGTATAATAAAAAAAGTGTTTGCTTGCTTGTTTGTGATTTGGCCCATAATGAAACACTTCACACAGTCCCTTTAGAAATAAAACCAGCATCAAGTAATCGTCTCGTAATAGTCTCGCTCTACTTGTAGCTTCACGACGCCTACGAAAGTCTGTGCTGGTAATAATCAGATTTCTGTAATCTTCAGTTGCAAGATAACGGTGTTGCTGATAATTTGTCATCCTTTTTCAACTTTGTCCTTGTCTTCTAGAAAACACTGGATTTACTTATGGTTTACAATAGATTAACCACATCTTCTTTTACACTAAAGGGATTTGCCGCTCGATTTTTATGTTTAACTCAAGATAACTATTAAAATGACTTATATAGAGCAAGAGAGATCCATTATTATGAAAACACCAATATGACGCCTGCAAGAAAAATAAATGTAACTGTCGTATACAGATTATACGACATGATATTGGTATGAAATCGACATTCCAATTTATATTCGATTGTCTAATACGAAAATAACTACGAAATTGTCGATGATTTCACAAAATTTTTTGTTTTTTCGAAAACTGAACAAAATAATTTTGTTTCTTCACATACTATTGGAGCACTAAAAACATAGGCGTAATACTATGTCTGGTGTTAAGCTTGTTTGAAATGTAACGAAGAATCTAGTTGATTTCGAAATATACATAGATTTACTTCGACAATAAAAAAACCACGATAAATGGGACAAAAGAGCTGTCTATGGTCAATACATAGTAAACTTCGAAAATAAAGCAAGAAATGGCTGGAGATTAATAACCTATGAGCGCAACGGAAAACGTTCGTCTAAAACTGATCATTTTTTAACAGGAAATGGTTTTGATAATTATTATGTTACTACAGTAGCTGATAATATTTTTGAATCATTGCCAAATAGTAACATTGATTTAAGTGATATATTGCAAAAAATACTTGCTATTGCAGACTCTCTTTTTATAAGGTCAGTCTTCATTTATGAAGCGTTAGATGCGGTAAATATATTTAAAAAATTCTGCCTGTACCGACGTCTATAATTCAAATAGTAAAATAATTGAGAAAACTATTGATGTAATTATGTATCTACTTACCATATTGATAAATAGCTTTAAAGAAGGAATTTTTCCTGATTAACTGAAAATTATAAAAGTTATTTCGCTTTTTAAAAAGGGAGACATGGGACTACCGCCCTATTTCAATTATTTCTGTTTTTGATAAATTAATGGAAATTCTGTTAAAGTGGTCGCTGACTAAGTTTTTTAAGCAAAATATTGTAATATCAAATTTTCATTTTACTTTTCACTAAATTTCTACCACTCAAGCTGTTCAACGTATGGTGAGATATATATATATATATATATATATATATATATATATATATATATATATATATATATATATATATATATATATATATATATATATATATATATATATATATATATATATATATATATATATATATATATATATATATATATATATATATATATATATATATATATATATATATATATATATATATATAATCGAACGTCTTTAGGAAGAGAAGCATACTGACCTTGCATTAATTATGTGATCTATCCAAGACTATCATATAGCATGAGAGGTCTATCCCAAGCTGTATCAAAATCGCACCTAAACATAGAAAGCAATATTTTCCTGTTTAACCTCAACTCTTAGTAATGTTAAACATGACGTCCCACAAGAATCTGTCTCGAGACCATTGTTATTTATATTAATTATAAACGATATTGAATATTCTCTTTATCCTTCCAATTGTATTTTTTTAACGACACAACATTAATTTCGTGAAAAGCAAATTATTCTAATTTACTAAATTCTTTAGATGAAATTGAAGAAACTGTCAGTAAATGGATCATTGCTATTGGGCTTAAACTAAACAGTGGTAAATCACAGAAACTTGTTCTCTCACCAAACCATGCCATCAGTAAGGGAGAAAATGTAAAACTATTAGGTGATTTTTTAGATAATAAATTGAGTTGGCTTTAGACAACAAATTGAGTTGGCTTTAGACATGTTCATTATTTTCAAAAATCACTTTCGAGTATTTATAATTTTTTATTATGCAAGTTAAGCCCAGTCATAGTAGAGAATACTATGCATTGAGCATATTTTGCCTTATTGCATTCCCGTATTTCATTTTATTGTTAAATTCATTTCATGTTGAAAATTTATTATTTTTTAGATAGACTAGAATAGTTTCTATCTACTGCACTTGCTACAAATGTACTTTGTTGTACATAACGTGGTTAAATAAACATCTATAAATCAACTATTCTAATTTAATCAACTTTATGCTTTTAACCAACTTCAAGATATCAATGTTAATAATAATAATAATAATAATAATAAACTTTATTTTCCTTTTATGACAATATGGTATAATATTGAATAGGAATAGCGAGTCTTAATATCTAAAAGAGAAAAGAAGAAAAAAAGAAGTAAATCACAGAGCCCTTTACATATTAAAATATTCTTCTAGTTTGTAGAAGGTTTTGCCTGGTATTTACATTATGTAGATGATTGTTATAAACAAATTTACTCTTGTTTTTATTGACAAATAAACATAGTTCAAAAATGAATATTGACGGAAGTGTCAAGATATTATAGTCCTTAAACGTATTTTTACAGGTCTCTCTTGTGGATAAGTCTACCATACATCTTATCACACGCTTTTGAGCTAAAAATACAAACACCATATCTTAACCGAGAATCAACCTCAGCAAAACATAAATTCCTTAGTTGAGCCATGTTTAGAACATTTCTTACAGTTTTGAACTGATAAACTACTAATATAATTTGGCTATCAGTAATTCATAATGGCTTTTCCAGTTTAAGCAACTGTCAATATTTATACCCAAAAATTTCACATGGGACGTCCTTGTTGTTATTGACGTAATATCAAGTTGAATATTTGAATAATCACATTTCTTTTGTCTATTGTGAAACACTAATGGCTGTATTTTCTCAACATTAAAATAAAGAGAATTTTCACCACTAAACCAGTTACTAAGTTTTTTCAATAAAATTTCACAACTCATCTCTAAAATACCAATATTTTTGCCTGATAGTATAATAGATGGTTCATCTGCATAAAAAGTACAATCTACTAAAGTACTCAAACTATCCAGATCATTAATATATAATAAGAATAATATAGGACCTAATACCGACCCTTGTGGCACGCCCATATTAATTTCTACAGATGCCTAGTTAACAGAATCAATTATATTGCACGTAATATCGATAACTGACACATACAAATAACTTTTATCCCAGTCTAAGGCCTTACTCCATACTTATAAAATTTGGAGATAAGTTTTTTATGATTGAGGCAGTCAAATGCCCTGCTTAAATCGCAAAATCATCGTTGTCAACCCTATGAATTCGCCCTGTATATTCTTTCTCGTAGACGTCAAAATCTTAAATACGATTGCAAAATTGCTGTTTATGAAATGAATAAAAATAGACGTTATCCAATCACTTTGATGGGATTATCAGGTAGCAACATTGATCGAAATTCCTTCTCAAAAATATGAAAAATCATATGCTTTATGTGTTTTTTCAACCTGGTTCCACTGAGCGCACAATTTAATCATAGGCATCTTTTCGTATATAACGTCTCCTCTAAGGAGTTTAATAATACCTGAGTGGTTTTGCTGTAGGGCGGTTTGGTCACTAAAGTCACTATGATGTAACGCTTTGACAGGGCAAGACACCGGTGCAGATGTTCCACTATTATTTCTTGTTACCGGCTTAATCCCAGGGCGATTTGCCGTGCCGGACTTTATGAGAAATTACGCATTAGAGCTACCAATGATGCCAATCATGGATTATATCCACGGAAATACCACGTCGATATTATTAGATTTTCGTGAAAACAGGCAAATAGAAACGACAGTTATTAACATTTTATTACTATTTTTTAGGATATTGTGCTTTGATTAACGATGTAACCATAATTTGCTGGTATATTTTCTTTAATCCATTTATTTTTTGTGTATTTCTAGTACCAGCGAAATTACAGATATCAGATAAAATCAATTCCTGACAGGAAAAATATCGCCAAGCACGCACTTTTCTGTGATATATTATAACGTGCATCCTATTACAAGGTCGATTTTTATAATCTGTGTGTGAAATTTAGAGAACATCGAACTAGTTTTGAAGTGAGTATGTATGTTATTTTTCATCTTCGCTTTCACATTATACATATAACACAGGCCTGCGTTTAACAGTTTTTTAAAAGTTGGTTTTGTTTCAGTAATTGATCTTAACAACTAAGTAATTTTTGTACATGATTTTAGTTTTTCTTTTGGTCACGTAAGAGTTACAGATATACTGAGAAGAAACAAAACGCAAAACATTGAACAAAACGATTAATTTTTGATTGAACGTTTATGCTGAATTAGATATTTACAAAATTTTGAACATAATAAAATGAAAATATATAAATCTGTTTTTTATAAAATCTCTTTTAAAACCAAAACTATTCGTTATGGTCTTTTCTTTATACATCTAATATATAAAAATCTCGTGTCATAGTGTTTGTTATCGAACTCCTCCGAAACGGCTTGACCGATTTTTATGAAATTTTTGGTGTATATCTGAGAATAGGTCGTAGGCTATTTTTTATACCCCTAGGTGATAAGGGTGGCCCTATCCAGAAATTTTCTTTTTATTTTTTGGACAAAAATTTATAATTTATATGGCAAAACAACGTTTGCTAGGTCAGCTAGTAAATAATATAAAAGTCTATACACAGTGTCCGATAAAGTCTGTACCATACAGGAAACACTGTTGTTATTGACTTTCTGAAAAATTTTATATTTGATAAAAGTTATTTCATGTTCTCAAACGAAAAAGGAGCTGCACAAATGTGTGTTAGTCTTGGCGCTTAGATCGGAAAATTAATTTTTTTGAAATTATCTCAAGAATAATAATAATTATTTTTAGATATCGAAAAATGTTATTTAAAGAAGTTGCTTATAATGCGAAGTTACATCTAGATATCAAATTCGGCTGTTTTATTTTAACCGGCTCGGTGGCGTAGTGCCTAAGGTGTTAGGCTTGCGACCACAGGGTCCCGGGTTCGAATCCCGTCTAGGGTATGGATGTGTAGTGGCGTTTTTCACGTGTTGCCGAGACGGGAGCAGTGGGCTAGACTGCGGTTGTGTGAGAGACAACACGGTCTAGTCGCTTTCCTCTCCTGAGTTCGAGTCTCAGCTGCGGCAGATGGCAATGTCTCAGGGAATGGGTGTTGTGATGTTGTCTATATGTGTCCGTCCGTCCTGGTTGAGTGGTAGAATAGCCTTCGGCTAAACTCCGCCAGGAAAAAAAAAATTTCCACTTTTTCACGAATAATTCCTGAATTATATTTTTAAACAGTTTTGTGTTAATAATAATTTTCTCTATTTATTAGTTTCAGCCTAAATTATAAATTAAAATCCACTTTGAAGAACTTTTAGCAGTGCTTTCTTGACCAAATAAGTATTTTGGGAAAAAAATGGTGAATTTCTTGGTGAATAGTTTTTCCAACGTTAACTCTTTCGAAATTTTTTAATAAAAATCGCTTAAAAAGGGTTTCATTAAGGTGACAATTTGTGGTTTACTGCAGTTTTTGCAATTATCTCTGTTCCCTCTGTTCCTACGTGGTAATTAGTAATTATCAATATTGTAAATTATAAAATTTCTTAAAACTTTGATTTAAACAATTTTGTTCCAAGGTCAAAAAACTTTAAAGTCGGAAATAAAAACAACCAAATTGTAATAGGTATACAATTTTCTTGTGACAAATAGTTTTCTAGGTTTCCTACCCATAGGCAGATAATGGATTTGAAACTCGTTAATTTTTGCAATCTACATCTTCTGAAGAAGAATTCGAAGAATTCTGGAAGGATAAATTTTATGATGCGCTTACGTTAAGCCAGGGAAGTAAAATTAGTTTAAGTCTGTTTATATAAATATGGAATATTATTTTTCAAGACGACTTGTTTTTCTGCGAGGTTTAAGAGAGATTTAATTAACCTTTACTACATGTAGTAAAATTCCATCCAAATGAAGACAACGTGATGTCTACGAATGGTACTATCCCATTAGTTCAATGAAATACGGAAATTCTATATACGCATTTACATGTTAGTACTGACGATGAGAATTTGATTAATTTAATTAATGCTTTCACAAATGCACATTTTGAATAAATCTTGAATTAAATAAAGTGAACTAGTAAAATCGAGAGCTTAGCTAAACTTGCTTGTCGCCCGTGAGATAGTGATAGAAATTTTAGGCTGATTTTATTACTTACATTGTTTTTAACATTATTCTGTTTCTATGCCATAAATAATGAAAGTTGCCAGTTTACGGACAGAAATGTCACAACTACATAAAAAAATTCGCTGAAACGAATAATAATGCAGGAAAATTATCCAAAAAAGGAGGAAACCTGGACAAAATTACTAAACTAGAGGACTAAATTGAGTCGTATTCATATCTACAAGTTGTCTTCTTTATGGCAAATGGCAACTGATTGAAATTTTAGTAATATTATTGTTTCTATGTATATTATACATACAAAATGACAAAGTTTTTGGTTTATTATTAATTGTGGAAATGTGACAATCCGAAACAATGCCAATTTTTATAAAATAACCTCCATAACACATTTCCGGAAATGTGTTATATGTCAAAATGGTTTCCATTATTATACTTAAAAAGTTTGAAAAAAAGAGAACTAAGCACCAAGATATTCAGCATTTTCTCCCAAAATATTTATTCGGTTAAAAAAGTACTGCTAAAAGTTCTTCGAAGTGAATTTTAATCCATTATTTACGCTAAAACTATTAAATAGAGAGAATTATTAATAACAGAAAAATATTAAAAAATATATTTCAGGAATTATGCGCAAAAAAGTGAAAAATTTTTATTATTAAAATAGAAATGCCAAATTTGATATCTAGATACAGTTTCGCATTATAAGCAACTTCTATAAATAACATTTTTCGATATCTTCAAGAATAAAGGTATTTCACTCTAGAGACAAATCCAAAAAAATTATTTTTCAGACCCTTGCGTCAGGACTAACACACATTTGTGCTGCCCCTTTTTCTGTTGAGAACTTGCACTAACTTTTATCAAAATTAAAATTTTTCAGAAAGTCAAGAATTTCCCATTTGGCGGACACTGTATATGGATATGTAGGACGACCACCTTATAATATGTTTTTTTACTAAAAGTATAACGACAACAACATTCCAAATATTATTTTCCACCATCGTTACTTAATTGTTTTTTAAGATGATCAACCTGAATTTTTGCACTAAAAGCATATCAGATTTTCTTTCCGATATTTCGTACCAAATATTACTTTCCAAAACTGTTTCTTAATTAAACATTTTTTAGATGACCACCTTATACATCTTTCACTGAGAATATAGCAGGTTTCTCCCTTGTTGTGTCAACTACATGCCAAATATGATTGCCGGCCGTCACATTTCTTCGTTATTTATTATTTAAGTTGTTCATCCGTATGTTTTTCATTAAAAATATGCCCTATTTCTTCATTGGAAATAGCATCAACTCCCTACTAAATATTATTTTTCTCCGTCAAGTAATTTTATAGACATAGCCAACAGATAAACAGACTGACGAAATTGAAAGCTCTTAATTTCCGCATATTCTAAAACATAAAAATGCATAGAAATCTTGAAGAGAGATTTTTTCACGATTGAAATATCTCCCTCCGGTAAGTGAAGGAAGTAAAACTTGCTATTTTTAGTACTACGTTCGACATATCGGTAAATTCTTTTACTTCCACATCCAGTGGAAGTACCTATAGTAACGACATAGAAAAAATTTTAAATTTTGATTGTTCAAATAGGCTTAGAATATTATAAACGTCGGTGTGTCGGCCTGTCTGTCTGTGTGTAATTTTTTTTTGTTACTCTGGAACCGTTTAAGGTATATATTCTTGAAATTTGGTACACCCATTACTACTCACATCCCATTATAAAAGGGTGAAAAAAAATGTGATTTAGGATGTGCACAAGATCTAAAGGGCTCAATTTTTTTTTTTACTTCACCCCACAAAAAATATTAGTATACTTTGGAAGAACGTATATGTTGATTTTTTTTTAAACTCTATGTACCTACGCATCAGAATCTCAAATGCTCCGTCTCAACGTGAATAATTTTTTGATAAAACACATCCTATAATTACCTTATTATGGTTCCGAACTCTCCTTTGTTTTCTATTTTCAACAGCCCAATATAAACAATTTGTCTTGTTAACGTGATCATCTAAATAAAAGTGAGCTTCATTACTGAAAATTATTACCTTACGAAAATTATCGTTGTCAAAAATTGCTGAGTCATTTTTTCACAAAAATGTCTTTTGTTATGCAGGTCTGTAGGTTTCCGACCTTGAACTAGTTGAATTTCGTAGGGGTGGATATGCATATCCTTACTTAATATTCGCTACACATTTGAACGAAGTCGAATCTGTAAATCTTTCTGTGGTATTCTTATGAAACCAGGCCGTCACAGCATTTGTTTATAACGTAGCTTTGTAGCTTGTTTAATTGATTTGCGCTTAAACCTGATTATTTTGATGTAATTCTATTCACACATTTATTATAAACTATGTTGATAATGGTTGGAATTCAAACTGTACTTTTCATGTAATTTTTAGAATGTTCTAAAAAAAGTAATAAATATTGAAAATTATGTGACAGCTGAAAATGCATTTTTTATTTTTTAGTGCATTGAGCGTATTTTTTTAAAATACTTTTACACTTACTAATTCTATTGAATGACACGGATATCGCTGATTAATTAGGTCAATAGGAAATACATCAGATGCTGATCCAGACGATATGGTAATAAAGTTCTTGTTTTCAAATTGATTACTTTTTACACTTGTATACTTTAAATACAACTTAAACTCCAGAGGAAAATGCTAAAAGAAGCTGTCAAACTAAATCCCCTGAATGTATAAGAAAAACTTGTTAGGTAAAGTTTTTTCGGTTTTAAACGAAAATACTTTATATCATATATATTCAAGAAATATGTTTTGATAGTATATTCTCTAGCTCATAAGATGTTTTTATGTTGGTAAAATGAATAATGTTGCCTCGCTGCCACCTGCTACACAAAGAAACACATTTTTTTTTATTATCTAAGTTGGTAACTTGAAACTTTATTACACCACTACAAATCAAATATATACGGTATAGGGCGCATTATATGATTTTTGTAAAGGTTTTTCTGCAAACAGTTTTATTTGTATGTGTATTTCATTATAGGCCAGTACGAATCGGCACTTGAGTAGGTATATAAAATTTTTCAGATTCATTCTTCTATGAAATAGTGCTCAGAATGAAGCGCTGTTTATGAAAGACCATCTTCGGAGATCTGGTCAGGTATTGTTTAAATAAAAATCGTTTAAATAAATATGAAATATTACTTTTTTGCGTCCAACAGATTTCTTTTCATGTTCTTTGTTTCAATGTAAAATGTATTTATTTATTTTAAACTAGGCAATAGTATTTAAAAAATGAGATTTTGTACCGAGAGATCGAGAAAGACTGAACGTTACGTCACACAGAAAAGTCACTAAAATTATCAAAATTGATTTCTATTCTACATACATTATTAAAACTAATTTCCTATGTTGCTAGAAGTAACGACTGGTTATCTACTCACTGTTACCAATCTGATGTCTGTCATTTTCGTGAATGTTATTATTATTGGCTTGTGTTTGATTTATCATTTATCTCCCTTTCTGACTAATAAATCAGTGTTTTTGAACGCAATCAGTAGTTCACTGTCACTTGTGTGGCAAGTTAATAAAGAAACTCGCATTTTGTGTAAATACTGTAATTGACTATATTTAAGGTTACTGTCGCCAATGTGAAAATGTTGAAATTACCAGAAAATAGTATATATGTATTCAACATGTAGGCGGCACAAAAACAATCTTTAGGGAGCGGCACGTTCAGTCTTTCTCGATCTTCCTGTATGAAATATATGTTTTCAACTATGTACGATAACTTCAGCAGAAACGATTTGACATTTTTTCTACTTGAAAGATTTACTTTATTGGGTAACTGCAAAGAGTAATAACTCACTCAAGCACAGATTGGCCATGGGTGAACTACTTTTTCTCTTAACATTCGCAGAAATTATACCGAAGAATAATAAAAATAATAATAATAAATATGTTTATTGTGTATAAATGGAGAACATACAAAATAAAATAACAAGTGTGAGTATATAAAATACAGAAAGTTTACTAATTGCTTAATATATACATACATTCACATATATATATATATATATATATATATATATATATATATATATAATATATAATAATATACATCCATATACAACAAATGGAGAAGGTATTGCATACCATTTTTCAACCCTGACCTGTAGTGTAGAGACTAATAATACATAATTTAATTTTGATAAAATAGTCATAAATATAAGCACAGCTAGAACGAGAAAAAAGCCCCTAACAATAAAGGGACCACGCCCGCCACGGTAACAAATGAATACATTCACCACAGTGACGGACAAAACCTCTGCCAGACCAGAAACCTCCCTGTCCCTCCAGCTGTACAATAAAAACAATTACTACAAATATAAAAATAACATATATGGGATTAACAGCTATAGTTACACAGGAATTATTTTTTTTTATTTATTTATTTTTTTATTTATTGAAAATATCATACAGAGATAAGATATTCGCTGTGAAACTTCGAATAGGATTGATTTTTACCTGTGCACTCCAAGTCCTCTGTTCGGACGATGTTAGCACGAAATAGGTCAGGATAAGCAGGATAAGGGCATTTTTTATGCAGAATTTTTATTTTCTATACTTTTTTCTCTTCCGATGAACGGTTTACAAGATAAAAGTGAAAAACCAGTTTCAAGTCCCGTTAGGAGTGGTTTTTTGCAAAAAGGGACGTTCCACCCCCCAAATTGGGTGGAACTTTTCTGGTATCTATTTCTAACTCTATCTTAAAATGTCTAATTTGCGTGGACTAGAAAGTTTATAGTAGCTTTTGTTCATTTAAGAAACGATTCTTACAATTTAAACGAAACTGACTAAAAGTTGATATTTTAAATACATCTAGTATTTTGATTTGAAAGTAACAGTAATGTCTCAGCGTGGTGGACAAGCCTATTCGAGAAATCTAGAACTTACCAATAAACTTATCGTTGAAATAAATAAATTGTTCAAAATGACCTCCATCTGCATTAATACACATTTCGGCACGTCGAAGATATACACTCCGCTCAACACTAAACACACTAAACTATCAACTAACGTTGTCAATAAATAAAGAAAAGAAAGGAAAACTTGGTCCAAAGTCCAAAAAGCAACATAAAAAAAACGAACAAGTTGTGTCTGTACGTAATCAAGTACTTAAGGACCTGAACGGTAAGTCGATAAAATAAATTAAATAAAATTAAAAAATTAAATAACAAATTTAAAAAAAAAACCACACAAAAATATCGACTAAATAACTAATATTAAAAAAAAAAATAAATTAACACAACCTTAAAAATTATGAAATAATTTTGATTCCATATACGAAGTCTTATGATTTATTCAAATGCAGCTTACATTTTCTTTATGTCCTCGAGATTTGCTTTCTTATACGCATGAATATATCGGGAGCTGCTGTTTTGAATATAACTATTTAGTAGTTCGCATGGGCGCAGCCAGGGGGGGAGCCATGGGGTCCCCCCCCCCCCCCCAAGCCGTCTTCCATGAGCCAAAAAATAAAGAAGCAGTACAAAGCGGTATCTAAATTATCCCTTGAAATAAATATTTTGTAATTAATGCCAATATTATCTAATAGAGGAATCTACATACACATCCGTTTTCAACCATTTTCTGAAAAATTTTCCTCATCCTCTGGGGAGGCCGGTTCTATTGCCCCCCCCCCCAGATGAATTTTCTGGCTGCGCCACTGGTAGTTCGTCTTTACAGCAGCCTCAAACATATTTATGCGTATAAGAAAGCAAATCTCGAGGACATAAAGAAAATGTAAGCTGGATTTGAATAAATCATAAGAGTTATTATATGGAATCAAAATTGTTTCATAGTTTTTAAAGTTGTGTTATTTTTTTTTATATTAGTTATTTAGTCGATATTTTTGGGTCTGTTTTTTTTTTAAATTTGTAATTTTATTTTATATTTATTATTTTAATAAAAACTGCATCAAATTCGGATTTCCCGTTGAAGAGATATAAAGCCACAGACAGACAGACAGACATACAAACATACGAGTCAAACTTATAACACCGTTTTTGGGTCTGGGGTTAAAAAATTGAAAATTTTTAAAAACTCCCGATCAATGTATATAATCGTACCAGTTTCATATGACCGAATCATTATGAGGCCGAAATCATACGGCTACCATAATTGTCTACACATTTTCAATTTTATTTCAATCGGACAATTTCTAGAGAAGTTCAACATGGCGAATTCAAGATGGCGACCAAACATCAAAATCTAATATGGCCTAAAACCTTCCCGACAAAATACTCTTTCAGATAAAAAAAGTGCATCAAAATCGGATCACCCTGTGAAGAGATATGAAGCCACAGACAGACAGACAAACAAACATACAAAAATACGCGTCAAACTTATAACACCCCCCAATTTTTTGGGTCGTGGGTTAAAAATTAACTGACTTCAAACTTTTAGTTATTTTTTGGTGGTGCATTAATTTCTTGGAGAAGTGTATATTCATTGCATCGTTCCTATCCGATATAAAACTTATAGTTTAAAACGAATCCTTCACCATTTCTTAGAATGCAACGTATGAGCGAATACACTATACGATCAAATTATAGTGTTAAAGCTAAAAAAATTTATCCGCCATCTTGGGACGTCCGCCATATTTTCGTATTCTTCTCAGCAAACCCTTTCATTTGCTACCCATATCATAAGGGTGCATAAAAAATAACTGGTCCGCCGTATTGGATTTGGAATGACGTCACTTAGCTAACCATGCATTGTCATCCAAACTAAACGTGTATGCAAAATTTCAGCACAATCGGTTGGGGATAACTGTTTTAAAATTCAGTTGCGTCCGCTATATTGAATTTAGTGTGACGTCATTTTATTTTCGTATTCTTCTCAGCAACCCCTTTCATTTGATACCCATATCATGGGGGTGCATATAAAATAACTGGTCCGCCATCTTTGGAAGTCCGCCATATTGGACTTGGAATGACGTCACTTAGCTAACCATGCATTGTCATTCAAACTAAACGTGTATGCAATATTTTAGCTCAATCGGTTGGGAATAACTATTTTAAAATTCAGTTGCAAGATTTGACCCACAAGAACAAGGCAAGTTAAATAAAAGCTTGTAATCAAGATGGCGACCAAACATCAAAGTCTAATATGGCAAAAACCTTCTCGATAAAATACTCTTTCAAATAAAAAAAGTGCATCAAAATCCCGACATTTTATACCTATCTGCACAAATTTTAGAGTATTTTAGAGTATTATGCGCGACCAGACGCGACGATATAAAATCTAGCACAATATTTTTGAAAATTTTCGAAGTTTTTGTTTTTTTTTTTTTTTTCTAAAATACTATGGGCTTTAGACCCCATGTTATATAAGTTTTTTTTTGTTTGCCTATTCGTTCCCCACCACCAGTTTTTTTAATGACATGAAACTAATTGCGCCCTGTATATTATACAATTATTAATTATCCGTCTTCCAATCATTTCAATTCCTATGTTAGTGATGCACTATCAACGACGAATGAAAGTAAACATACAATGATATAGTATTAAGATAAAAAAGGTAATTACGATATCCTTTAATTAGCAGATTGTAGAGGATTAAATTACAGCACTCGAACGATGAGTGGTCCAGAATCGCACATAAATTATTTATTCAGTGACTTTTTCCAATCAAACGAACTTTTCATGTAAACGACGTTGATCACTTAAAGTCGATGACCTGTGACTATGTGATAGAGAAGCAAAAACCCGTCCACTAAACATTTTACTTTAATATCGCCAAGTCATATGCAGATGTGCCTCAAAAGCGAGCTGGACATATTTGCTTGAAATTAAATTCTATTCAGATAAATAAACCTCCGCGATGCTTGATATTTTACCTGATGTATGAAACTGATTAAATGAGAATGTGGATTGTGATTACTAAACAAAAATATTTAATAATTATATTTTAAACAATTTTGAAAACAAAACAAAAACTGCTTTTTTATTTTTTAACAAATTGCTACTACATAAGCTTAGAAATTATGGAGTTTGTCATCCAGTTTTAACTTGGATAGAATCCTATTGAATTCTCTACTGGTGTTCTGCAAGGAATTATTCTGGGGCCCTTATTATTTAATTCCTTAGAGTTAATATGGATTCTTCTTTAAACTGAGGAGCTCACGTAGACTTGAATACTAAATTATCTACACAGGAAATAGTAAATATCAACACATTGCTTCGTCGTATGTCAACGACACTCTTCTGTTGATGTATATATTTTAAAGACGTACTATTTTGCTCACGCCCAGTCCTGTTTAAATTATTGGATCATCTGCTGAGGAAACTGTTCTCGATTTCACAAAGTGTTTAGGCTTCAAAAAAAAAATTGTACGTACAATGCTCTTCAAACCTCGTCATCACTCGTACAGACTCATCTTCAGAGAATTAGACATTTTAACCGCTCTATCTCTATATATTTGAAGCTGTTAAATGGATGATTTTGATCAGCAATTTTTAATTGAAAATTTAATTAAGCAGCTGGATTCAGAAACCTCTCAAATGGGTAAATCCTAAATTTTCTGAAAAGATATTGAATATTGACAAATTTGTGACAAAATAAGGCAATATTAATTTTATAAACATTTTAATATGATTTTTTCTAAAAATTCGAAGCTGCCTATAAGAAATAAATAAAAAAAAAAGACAAACTGACTTGATGATTTTAACAGCTGATGCCTTTTAACCAAACTTAGTCATACTAAAGTTAAAAAACAAATATTAACAGTCAATAATATAATGATGATGATGATTAGGTATTTAAATAAACGAATACGACATTACACTGAAACTAAAACACCACAGCACAATTCATCTTAAATTCTTGTAGTTTTAGTAGTTTTATAGTTTTAGTAGTTTATAAATATTTTTACCTACGATCACTACTGTAAATAGTAAAAAACACACTACCTGCCATCTATGTAAGTTGAATTTTACGTATTGTAAACAAAACGCACTGTAAACAAATCGCACGGTAAACAAAACGCACGGGACACGCAATTATAGGTGGCTTATATCGCTGACGCGGAGTTTAAAAAAACAAATGCGCCTACGTAATTTTCAAACGCTGTCAAAACTGACGTAATATTTGTTGAATAATATTGTTGACTAGTAAACTAAATCCAGATTTTACTAAATAACTAAATAAATATGAAAGTAGGTAATAGTATATTACGTAATGAGTGATGTAAGAAGCATATTACGCACGAATGGAAAAGTTACGCACGATGCCGCGTAGCGGCGAGTGCGTATTTCCATGAGTGCGTAATTGCCTTACAACTCGAATTATGTACTATACTTTACCTAGGATCATATTTATTTAGTTATTTAGTAAAATCTGGATTTAGTTTCCTAGTCAACAATATTATTCAACAAATATTATGTCAGTTTTGACAGCGTTTGAAAATTAAGTAGGCGCATTTGTTTTTTTAAACCCCGCGTTAGCGATATAAGCCACCTAGAATTGCGTGTCCCGTGCGTTTCGTTTACCGTGCGAATTGTTTACGGTGCGTTTTGTTTACAATATGCAAAATTCAACTTACATAGATGGCAGGCAGTGTGTTTTTTACTCTTTACAGTAGTGATCGTACGTAAAGTATAGTACATAATTCGAGTTGTAAGGCAATTACGCACTCATGGAAATCCGCACTCGCCGCTACGCGGCTTTTCTATTCGTAATATGCTTCTTACATCACTCATTACGTAATATGCTATTATGACATTGTGTAATTGTTGCCGTGTAACTTCTTCACCAGTTTCTCTTATTCTTTCACACAGCTCTTCTCTATTTCCAGGGCGTGACTTATAAACTTAGGATTTTATTAAACTCCATTAAAAGAATTCCAGTGGTGTTAAGTCCGAGGAACGAGGTGGCTAACCAAGTAGCTGATTCGCCTCGATTAGGAATGTTAGCATTAAGCCATTTGGCATTATGGACAGGGCTGCCATCTATCTAAAAGTGTCTTTCTTATATTGGAAGTTCACGTAATATATCCGAAAATTCGTTTCTTAAAAATTGTGAAAACTACAAGTAATTCATGTTACCTTCTAAAAAGAAAGGGCTAATGATTTATTATTTGAGTATCTCACACAAAGATGTTTTAACTGTAGTTCTGTAGTTCAAGATCTTTGATCTCACATCAAACATTAATTATTTAAGAATCTATCGTTCAGTCTTGGTGTGTAGTTAATAAATTAGGCTGCAATATTTCGAAATGCAAGATTACTAGCTTCTCACGAAAACAAGCAATATGCAAATTTATATATTATATTGAGAATAATACATTATTTTGATGTAATTTCCATTAAGGATTTGGGTGTGTTATTTGACTGCAAGCTTAGTTTTTATGAGCATGTAATTTTAAAAGTGTCTGAGGCAACGAAATGTTACGGATTCATCGTCAGAATCTGTAAAAGATTTACAAATATTAATGCATTAAAATATTGTATTTTTCTTATGTCCGCTCTAGATTTATATGCAGCATTGATTTAGTATCCATACTATAATCGTCATAAAATTATGGTGGAGGTTCAAAGAAATTGTTTTTAAATATTTGGTATTCCCGAAAGTGGAACAAGTTATAGGCTATTTAACCAGTAGATTTAATATAATTAGTTTTTTAAGAAGGATATGCATATCATTAATATTTTTGTAGAAGTTATTACATAATGAGATTGATTGTTGGTATTATTAATTAAAATGTATCTAGGATTAACTCAAGGCATAATCCAACCTTTAGATGTGGCATACCTAGAACAAATATTTTATTAAAATAATGTATGTGATATAAATTATTGTTCACACAACATTTTCATTGTAATAGCCATTCTAAATGTCGATGCAAATGATATAATAATAATACTTTCTTCGTTATCATGCATTATAGTTATTACTTTTTGCAATTAATAATTTTTTATTTGTTTGCTTTCATCATGATTATAAAATATTATTTAGGTATTAAACAAATCACAACATACACACTTTTCTATTTATTGAAATTAGCTACTTTCTGTATATTGTTGCCCTAATCTGGGCACGCTAATATAATAGTCAGGTAAATACTTTAAAACACTCATTATTGGAGAATCAATCAAAACAACTACTCTTCAAGCTAATACTCACGAAGTATTGAAATACATGATAGAATATTCAGCATTTTAAAGCAAAAAAAATATTAAAAATACCTAAATCATTTATTTAAATTCAGTCATTCACACTTTCTTAATATGAAATTATTTACTTTCTTAATTATTAAATATTTCACATATTTCTCTCACAGTTTTGTCATTAGAGTCATTCTGTCTAAGGCGCAAAGGTTCAATTTTTTCTTATAACTTTAACTGATTAGCCATAAGTATCTACAAAGTAACAAACTAATACGAGATAATATTACCGCTCAATGTCTTAATTTCAGTAATAATATGCTTCGAGAATATGAGTATTTTATGTAGGTATGTATTTGATGTTTGATTTTAAAAATTGTTTTCAATGGTTTTAACCCTTGTATGACAAATTATTTATTTTTTAATAATTTTTATATTTAAAATTTGAATAACATTAGTTATTAAAACTATATAGCTAATGTATCTTTTTTATTTATTTTTCATAGGCTACTTTCACTTTTTAGAAAAAATCATATAAAAGTGATTATGAAATACTGCTTAGATCATTTTTTGTAATAAATGTATTATTCAATATTTGTTCATGTTTGGGACTTACCCATTCAAGCGGTTACTGAATCAAGTGATATAGTTAAACTTTCAATAAAAAAACGCAAATCAAAACTATCCACTTTTGACAAAAAAATCAGAATACCACTTGAGAAGTTTCTAAATTTTTATCAAGTACGTGTTTTAATAGTTTATATTTTTAAAAAGTCCCATTAAAATAGAATAATAAACACTTTTTTACAAGGGTGTTTCAATTTAAAGTGTGTCAGACTGAGTGTAAGAAGATTATTTCAAAGCAAATAATAATAATAATAATAATAATAAAGCTTATTGAACCAAGTGTACAAGATTGATTTAGATACATTAAATTGCTTAGTTATTAAACAACGGTACAAGGAAAATACGAATTTAGGTAAACCTCACAAAAACTGGCCGTGAGTGCTATACCGATACTATAAAAAATACTATTTATAATAAAATGGCTTAAGTAATAAATTAATTCTATTAAAATGCAACTGTACGAATAAGAGTTATAACTATTAAAATTAGGTATATTCTGATAATTGGATAAGTATATTAAGTATAAGTAGTGCTATAATTTACAATTCTTCTTAACATCTAGAAGTAGATAATACAATTTTAAATTGGCCGAAATAACTTAAATAATAAATTAATTCTATTGAAATTCAACAGTACGAATAAGAGTTATATTATAATTAGGTACATTCTGATTATTTGAAAAGTATATTAAGTATTACTAAGGCTATAATTTACAATTCTTCTTAATATTTAAAAGTAGATAATATAATTTTCAATTGATCAAAAAGACGCCAGTGTCAATAAATCTGTGTAGTATTTGGAATGGATAAGTTAGAAGCCATTTATTTATTTCGTATTTAAATTTGTTTAAGTTACAGTTTTTAATTGCTGGTGGTATATTATTATATATTCTAGGAGCTAAATAGATAAAGCTTTTTTGTCCTATCGTTTTTTGGGCCCGAGGTGCTGTTATTACATTTTTTTCTTTACTTCTAGTGTGATAGTCAAAAGGGAGAGATAAGGTACTCTGTCTGTTTTTATGTTTTAGGTAATTATATTGGTTCAATATTAAAGCTTTGCAATATAGTTTTCAAGTAGTTAATAATTCTAATCCATTATATAGTAAATCTGTCGGGTAAAAGTAATCTTTTTTAAAATTGATTTAAAAAAATCTTTTTTGCAATTTCTCTAGCGGGTCTAAATTGGTTTTGTTTATGCCACCCCAGGCTAGGATACCGTAGCATAATTGCGACTGTATAAGTCCATAAACAGTTTTTAATTGTTCTTCTGTTAATATATTTTTTAGTTGTTTGAATGTATAGATGAGATACCTTAGTTTCTTACATACATTTTCTATGTGTAAGTTCCATTTTAGGTGGCTGTCAATAACTCCAAGATACTTTATAGATTTTGCACTTTGAATTTTCAGATCGGTTCCTTCGACGGTGATGTTTGTGAACTGTGGAAGATGGCTTTCATAAGAACAGAATTGTAAATATTTTGTCTTTTCTATATTAATCGTAAGGAGATGATTATCGAACCAGT
Source organism: Rutpela maculata (assembly GCA_936432065.2). Classification (NCBI taxonomy): domain Eukaryota; kingdom Metazoa; phylum Arthropoda; class Insecta; order Coleoptera; family Cerambycidae; genus Rutpela; species Rutpela maculata. The sequence goes on along the minus strand of OW386285.2, from coordinate 33,446,053 downwards.
CTTTTATAGTTTTCAGGTTTTTACTTACGAGTTGCACTAGTATCTCCCAAGATCGTGCAGTGAAAAATATTACAGTGTCATCTGCAAGCCATATAGTTAAGCCATCTAATGGTAGGTTAAGCAGGTTGTTTAAGTATATACTAAACAAAATTGGTCCTACGACCGTGCCCTGTGGCAAACCGTAAAGAACCGTTCTGGGATCACTTCCTACTTTCGCTATTTGGGATCAATTTTCTAAATAACTGGTCAATAGTTCGTGTATTTTACCCCTGAAGCCCATGTTCCAAAGTTTCTCTAATATTTTTTGTGACTTATCGTGTCAAACGCCTTCGCAAGGTCAATAAAAACACAAATGGAAGGAAGGGTTTGATCAACGGCGTTATATACTTTCCAAATAATTTTGAAATTGCGTCTTGGGTTGAAGTTCCCTCACGAAAACCAAATTGTTTACTTAATCTAAATTTGTTTATAACTGATTCCATTCTAGTTTTGATTGCTTTTTCGAAGAAATATATGCTTAAAATATATTTTAATCTTTTTCCAGTATCGCTGCATTGTAATATGCTTGATTTTTCACTGAATATTCCAAAATAATATACGTCCATTTTATATCACTATTGCATACTTGTATTTTAAGTGAGTCTAAAAATAATTACGAACAATGACAGCTAGTCGATAATGTTACATTTACTTTAATTTGATGTCGGATATTATTTATATCAGTGCCAGACTATCTACATTAAATAAAAGATATTCTACCCAGATGCATATTTAAACTTATGAAAAGAGCATTTTTAACGAACAGTGACAAAATTCAATTGAGCACATTTCCTCCTGTCAATAATATAACACTGATATACATACAATATTAGCGTTATTACTGCTAACATTAGCTGAGGGTCGTTGACCAATTCGATGTTTGTGTTTAGTTGAAAATAATAATAGCTCTTATCACTTATTTAAAAATGTAGACACATCAAAAATATGTAAATAACATGCATATGAAAAGGGTATACAGCATTAGAACATAATTCTATCATTATATCATAGTTAATAACAATAAAGTAAAATCGAATCGAATATCACGGACAAGTTAACATGATTAGAGAATATTATTTAGGTATTATTTTTAAAAACCTTACATGTAAAATCGGTTCAATCGTAAACTTAGTCATATACAGACATACGTACATCCATGTATGCAGACATAAGAAAGACATAACTCTGCGTAGAGCAGTCGGGCAAAAACAAATATAACTTTAATTTATACATATTAGGTTTGTTTTGGTTTTGAGAAATAGCAGTCCTGGGATGTCAGGCACATGCGCAGTTAGTAAAACGTGTTCTGGTTTCTCTTGGACTATTTTGGATTTCTCAGTCATTTGTTCTGGTTTTGTGTTAGCAATAATCTGTGATTGTCAGGGACCGTCAGAAATTGTACCTGCTGTAGGATACTAGCCTACATACTGATACCATCACCATGGATAATATATAACAAAACACTTTATTATAAAATTTACATCTTTCAATCTGAATATAAATATTTATTTAAAACGTTTATTTTTATTAATATAGCTACTATATCGCTATACCTGCCCTCGAGTATGGACAGATCTGGGCGCTTATTCTCAGCCAAGGGATATTTGGCTCCTATGAGAAAATAGTATTTTGTCTCTTTTCATCTCACTGTGTTTCCTATTTCCTTCTCTTTCCTTTCTCATAGGACCGATCATTCTTTTGGCTGAGAATCAGCACCCTGGGGACCTATTCTCCAGCTTAGGAGAAGTGAATCGGGGTATTTTTTCTCGCTTTATATCATTATATTTCCTATTTCTTTCTCTTTCCTTTCTCCCGAAATGATCATTCTCTCGAGTGGAGAATAGGGTCCCTGGACTGTTATTGTTGAGCATGCGCTTTTGCGTTTCACGTTTATTCATTCACTGCTACCGCTAGTTTGGCGGAGTGCGGACGCGGAGTCGTCTTCTGCCTAACTGAACGTAACCTCTCGCGACTGGTATCGCATTATGTTTTTCTTTGTTATTTGTTAAATATGACTGATAGGAATTTGGTCTACTGACGATGATGGACCAATATTAAACATTGTCAGTGGTACCTACGGAGTTTTTGAAAAAATGCCCAAAAATATGAACAATATATAGTGAAACACAAAAAAATCATCGCTTTGATTTCCATCTTCATTTTCATTCCTACCATAACAATAATAATAAATGCCTTTATTTACATTGAACTATACGTACAATTATTTATACAATTAATGTGTTTCGGTGTCACTGCTAAAATTAAAATGAATCGTTTTCAAGGAAGGCAATTCAAACTTCTTGAATGTTTGTAATAAGAACACATATCAAAAGATGGCGGGATAATCGCACCAGTATTCGTTCTGGTTTAATCAAGAGTTCTGGATAGTTTCGGACTGTTAGGGATTTTTTGCATCTACGCATACTGTCCTGCGCAGTTTCCAAACTGTTTCCGTTTTGTGAACCAAAACAAACCTATAGTAGTAAGCATTAGGGATGAGCTACGACCATCGGTTTAAGTTCCGTCACTCGATCAGCAAGGCGCAGCAACGCTGTGCGAGTCCGGCACTTGGATTGGTGATCAGAGACAATCCTAGGGCTACTGAACCACCTTGAAAGACGTTGGCTGGCCCTGGATACAATCCCGGGCTATTGTGCCGCCATGAAAGGTGGTGGGTGAACCAAGTCGGTGGTTGAGGACCGTAGTTTGGAGTCCACGCTAAACTGGCAAAATGGGCCATCCCGACCTCATTTACTAGTAAAAATAGCAGTACTACTAGAAGCATTAGGTAAAATATGTTTTTTTAATAGCCAGTTTCATAATCTTAAAAGACCCTTTTAACTTGTAAAACCCATTCCATAAGTAAGAACAATACAGTTACAATAAAATTTTTTCGTCCCTTTAGTCATTTTTTGTGTTATAAATCAAACTTTATTAATAATCATAACCTACAGATTTTGCCTTGTGTTTGTCAAAAGTGGTGTGAATTGACATATTAGGAAAAATAGTTAAAATGGGCGCATATCGGCTCTTAGTCTTCGGAAGTTCAAATTCATCGTCAGAAGAGGAGAAGAAAATCTCACATTTTTAAGGAGAACTAGGATACATAAGATGAAAAAGCAGTGTTTAACAAAATATGATGATGTAGATTCTTTTATCGATTCTGACTAGCAAAACACACTGTGTTGGCCCCTTTCCCTTTAGTAACTTTAAAAGCAAATATCTACCTTTCTAACATCTGTAATTTGTTTCTTTCGTCATAGATGGGATTCAGTAATCTTATTGAATCATCCTTCGAGAAACTCCAACTTTTTTCCTTTTGTTTATACATCAATTTTTTAATATAAGTAAATATTTTTTTAAGAAGCGACTTTTCCGACTTACTAGTTATATATAGACATAATTTATTGTACAAGCAAGATGAAGCTCCCCCACATTACATAAAGGGACTCGCATAAAACTCTCAACTTAAAAGCCAAGGCTTCTCGAAGTGGGTTACATATTTGAAAAAATGCAGAAAATATCCATTACTCATTGATATTGATGCACACCTTAGCCCGCTGCGCTACTCAGCTGATAGTGAGAAATTGGTTTCCGAATTTTCTTGAAAGATGAATTTGTCGAGGAAAAGAAGCTCCTCTACTATGACCTCCCCGAAGTTCGAATTTGACTCAAATTGTGAAGAGAAGGGAAAAAGTACGTGCATTTAGAGAAATAGTAAATGATACTTTTAATGATAAAATTAACATAGAACACACTACAAAAAGACTTAATTACTTCCACATCCAGTGGAAGTATAGTAACGACAAAAAGATTTTTTAAAATTTTTATTGTTCAAATAGGCCTAAAATGTCATGAAACGTCGAGATTTTAAGTTTGAGAGAAAAAAAATTCTGTCTGTTGGTCTGTCTGTCTGTCTGCAACTTTTTTTTGTGCGCACGTTTACTCTAGAACCGTTTGAGATATTGACTTGAAATTTGGTACACATATGTACTTTAACGAGATCTAGAACTAGATTATATTTTCATCTTGTTCCGTCGAAGGGTTGGGGGGTAAATTGGGGTAAATTTGGGGTAAATGGGTAAATCAAGTACATGTACAAGAACCAGAAACCTCAAAACATTTTTTTACTTCACCCACCCCCACTACCAACCCCTATCACAACCCCCACCCCACTACCGATGTGGGGTATTATTTTATGGGAGGATTTCAAATATTATATTATTAAAGTTCCATAAACAATTATTTCCACATACAAAGTTTTTCGTTGTGAGTGACTTGGATAAAGAATTGGATGTAGAAGTAGTGATTCATTGGGCAGCGGTTTTTTTAAAAAGGTGTGAGAGCTTGGATTAGGAGGAGGAGTCCGCAGGCCGGACCACTGTTTTTGGTGTCTTTGTTATTTGCCACGTGTCCGTCATTTTGATGGATATGCAAGCAACTTTTTATACACGAAAATATTTACATTTACATTAATTTGCAATGCACTTTTCAGTATAGAATAAACTAACTACAATATTGAAGATATAAATAGCTTGTAACAATGCATAAAACTAGTATTGAAAATAATATAATTAAAAAATAAAATTAACCTTCTCAAAAATGTAAGCTAATATGATTTGTTCATCAATTCTTTGAACTTCTTTTTCTATTCGCCATTGACAAAATAACATGTAAGATTTCCTGTATTTTTTTCTTAACTTTGTGAAACACCTTTCAAAATATCAAAAAACTATTCATTTAGATCATCCATTTTACAAAATGTTTTATTTACTCGCCATTGCAGCGTTTTGTTTCCATGATAGCAACACCCAAATCTTACATCTATAGTTGTTATTATCTTTATTATTGTTTTATAAAACTGTTTAGTCAGTAGCTGTTATTCTGGGTGAGAACACTTTTCAAAGGGAGAAAAGAAAATACCCGTACGTTAGCAAGAAAAGTTACTTTAAAAAAATAAATTGAGTATACATATAAGTCGCGTCCTTATCAAAAACCTCAAAAGTTACAAGATTGGATCATTTTACACAGTATTTTTATGATGCACATTATATTTCTTCCAAATCAATTCGACAATTTTCTAGAAATTGGAAAAGGCTTTTTTGTAGGTAGGTACTCTACTTTTAACGCTCTATATGAGCCCGCAAAAATTAAATTTCGACAAAACAAACTAATACAGGTCACTTTATTTCCAATGCTCTATCGCAGTATTATTTTGGCAGCGTCATTTTGTATCACCCTGTGAGTCTTGATGCAAGATAAAATTTGGTTTTTAATTTCTAACGATTATTTCTCTAATTAAATAATTGTTAATATCAAAAATGTACCTTTTTATTTCCGTTTTGTAAATAAATAAATGTATCCATAGTAATAATTATAATATTGTTAGGTAATCATGGTTTTGAGATACCCAAATCGAAGATTTTTTAAACGTAAAAGTGACAATTTTAAATATTTATGTAGGATTACGTGACACACTATATCAAAATATAATGGGTAAAGCAGCAAAAATACATTTTCGTATTATTAATATTTAATGCAATATCGAACACTGCTTCCATCCGTTCTTGTTTCTATTTTGTCCAGTTTGATATCTTAGACAAACAAAACAAAACAAATAATTTCTTGCTTGATGTCCTCATGGAGTATCGAAACTATCTAACCTAAAAGATTTACAAAAGATCAAAGGATATTGCAGAGCAGCATTCAGGTTTCTAAAATTACAGCATATTGAAAATAGTCCGAATGTATTTCTAAGCATTTTCTCCTCTTTCATATTATTTTGAAGTTATCCAACCCAATATTCTGTAAAAAGGCACTGCCCATCCCGTGTTAGTCCTAAACCAAATCGCATTTCTAAAGCCTAAATTACTACAAGCTTCAAACTAAATAACGGTAAAGTCCCCAGATCTATTTCAAGTCCGATAGATCAGCAACTCTCCGCAAAGTATCCAATCACGCTAACGGTGGGATTACGTGTCCGTCCGCATAGAACATGGCACTCTTGACTTGGACCGTCGAACTCGAGACCCGCTTAATGCAGCATATTTCATGTTCAGCGAGACACAGTTTTACTTTCTATTACCCAAGTTCAATCTAATACTAATTTATTGCATAGTCCGGGTAAGCTCTGCTTGTGAAACTTGCTGCATCACTGAAACAGTTTTATTTTCCACTTAGTTCAGATGCAATAAAAAGAGGAGTAAGTTTTTTCTCGTGTTTTTAGCTTTATGGGGATTATCTCTTTAATTATGAAGCCTTTTATATTTTTTGGATTATGTGTCCGATGTCTTATTTGTGTATACATATACAGTGTCTGCTATTTAAGATGAGTACACTTACGCATTACGCCAAGCACACAGTTTCGGAGGAGGCAACCGTTGTAAGTAAGCACGGGGACCAGACAGGTTTATAATGCGCCGCAGGTGAAAATATTTCAGAAATTTCAGGCTTCGTATTTTTCTAGAAATCTATATTCCTGTAATGCTACATGCTCACTGAATTTTCTCCAGAAAAAAATAAACAAAACCAGCAAAATATTTCATTTCTGACCTGGCTTCCTGTCAACTAAGAACATTTGTTATACCAGCATACGTTGAATGCCCGATTTTACTTTAGAAACGCTTTAGAGTAGAACATATTAGGGATGTTCAACTTGTCTTGGCCGCTATTTATCTAAACTTTTTACAAATAATTTTTTATCGCAATTTAATGTACTGAAAGGAAATTTTAATAAAAAATTTACTTTGTCAACATAAGATATTATTAATTCACATTCACTGTAATTATTATTTTCCATTTTTTATGTAGTGCAAAGGCATATTATATTTAATTAACTTTAAAACGTAGCTGTACCTAACACATAATACCCGCCATCTGTTGCCTCTGTTTTGACAACCTGCCTGCAATAATAAAAGGACGATGTTAAATCGCAAATTCAACAAGATATTATTCAGTAAGGCTACTAATTATGCTGTATAATTATATAATGTTTAATATGTCAGTAATGTGATTTTGCCAGTTTGACAGTTGCGATCTTCTAGCATATAGGGGAAAATAGAGCTCGCCAAACAGCTGTTTGTTTGTTCGAGCCACAACTGTAAACAAGCAAATTATTAATTAGACTAGAGAAATTAGATCAAATTTGCCAGGAATAACTGAATTTTGAAGTACAGCTGGTTTTCGGCATCGTTTTCGAAAAAATATTAGGAAAAAAAATCTGACATCAAAACTTACCAGGGCCTCTCGCGTCCCTTGCCCATATGTGTTGAGAACAAACTTACGCATTGCTGTAAAATATAAAAGGCACTTCTATTTTCCCTTATATGCGATACACTACCAATGGCCACACAACTGACCCTTTATTTAAGACAAGGGTCAATAGACGGCACTATCTATTTATTTAACGTCGGCCTATTTCCGCTACCAGAGCCTATCACCGACGCCAGGAGACGAGCTACCCCCAACCTGGAAATTTTGCCGAACCTCTTCCCTTAAGAAGAGCAGGGATCTTTTACTTGTCTTGCCTAACATTTAATAGACAAGGGACCGCCTGCTTTACATCCCCTCCGAAGGATGGTATATCCACTACGTAATTCTCGTTTGAAATTACGTAGCTTCCGCGTATACACTGATACACAAGCCACTAGAAGGTGGGACGAGAACGCTGTATTTCCCAAGATGGGTCACCTATCCAAGTACTAACCACGCTCGACGTTGCTTCAGTGGAATATCGATTGATATTCACATTGAAGTCGCCTCTACGCTCGCCCCCTTAGATTAATATATTCTGAGGCTGCAAATGCAAAACATCTCCGCGAACTGCAATAGCCCGGAGCGCATATTCGGTCAATAGTCTTGTTTCTTGTTAGAGAAAAAATAGAAAAAAGCATTGGAAATTTCAATCAATCCTCTATACATAAACTGTCTACAAATTTTTCGAAAAAAACGATAATCATCGAGATATTCGAGGAAATGTAGGAAATTACACGTTTTCCTATAGAGTGTATTTAAATCTTAAAAAAATAATTTTTCTCAGAAACCTATGTTTCGAAGGGCCAAAATTAGCGGAGCGTCAAAGTAGTACATGATATTAAGTGAACATCGTATATTAGATCGATTTCAATTCATTACCGATTAATTACCGTGACAACATGGAGAAATTTTACCGAAAAAAATAGTCCCAAATCCCGCCACCTCTAATTCCTTCATTTTTGTCGGAATTCAAAAAATTTAAAAAATGGTTTTAGCAAATTTAATTCGATTTAAATTAACTAAAGGAATCTTTTGGCGTAGGAGCCAAAATTAAAAAGTTGCCAACTGTAGAAGTTCAAAATTTGCGATTTTTTGCCGTACATGGCCAACATTTCATTCAATAGTTATCTCCGAAACGAAAAAAAAATCAAAATTCTGATGGTAGCAAAAGATTCGTAATAGAAAATACTCGTGTGACCTTATTTTTTATTTCGAAATAATTCCCACCGTTTCGGAGATATTTGCGAAAAATAACAAAATACAGCTTACATTTCGGAGTCGAAAAAATTGCAGATAGCCACAGCGTTCAGGCAGCTAACATGCTGCTTAAAGCATACATGGCGCGAGCAACGGCGTATTATGACCAGTGGAAAGTCAAGGTTAACGAAGGGAAATCGGAGGCTATGGTTTTCTCCCAGAATTTCACAAAAAAAACAAAATTATTACACCAATCTCGATCAAGGGGGTCAAAATTCAAACAAAAGAATCTGCGAAGTATTTAGAAGTTCACTTAAACACAAGCACATAAACGAAACCATACGCAAGGTCTATTCCCTGTCTAGGAATCTGTACACTCTAATGGCAAGGAATAGTAGACTAAACACAAATAACAATAAATTGATATACATTACCGTCGTGAGGCCAGCCCTTACCTACACAGCGCCGGCTTAGTGCAGCGCGTTTCTAATAATTAGAAAACTCTCCATTTTAGAACGAAAATTCCTACGCCTCATATCAAATTCAAGTAGATACACCTCCTTCAGAGTCCTGTACGCTCGTTGTAATGACATTGTTCCACTAGCGGACTGCATCAAAACCATATCAAAAAAATTGTATCAATTAAAACTAGATGATAGTCCGCTAACAAACAACATTACACGAATAAAAGAGCATAATGCACCATTTCGGATTAAACACAAATTACCATACCAGGCACTGGCCATTTTTCGGCAGCCCCTGTAGCCACCAATTCTTTTACTAAAACTAAACTTATTATCCAACCTTACTCACTTTTCTCACCTCCTTTTCTTCTTTCCTTTATGTAGTTTTTGTTTCTATTCCTTATTTGTTTTTGTTTCTAAATTATTATTCTAAATTTGAAAACATATATAATTATTTAAAACTTCAAAAACATTTGGTACCAAAACTTAATAATTACAAAAAGTTCAACGGGTTGGCATAGCCTTTCTCTTTTTGTGTTTCATTGTCTACAGCAGGTATTTTCAATGAGTTGATTTCCTGTCTCAACAATCCAAATTTAAAATAGTACATGTGCTTTTTCTACAACGAATTATATTTGTCAAATTTTTCAGATACGTTAAGTCGTAAGACATAAGACTACCTTACTTCCCTATTGAACCTACCAGGTAGGTAGGAGTAGGGTAATTGTAATGATTTATTTTATTCTACCTCGACCTCGTTCCTGCCCAGCCCATCAACTGCCTCGGAGCCTTGGCTAGCGGATGTCCGGCTGGACATGGAAACGAGTGTCAAGAAGAAATTGTATTTTTAAATATGAAATAAATCTGATTTGATTTGATTTGGCGGCCTAAGAGTTTTTTTCAGTATTTAACACAGCATTACATATGAGCAATAAAATGCATTATGAATGACTTAACAAACGCTCAAATAAAGTTAATCATGTGTTTGTAGTCAAATTCAATTTTCTTTCTTAAAAAATCGATTTCTTTAAAAAAGCGATTTAATTTTTTTTTTTAATTAAAGCTGGTTCAACTCCACCGAGAGTAAAACGTAGATACTACAAGATGAGTTTCCCAGGATAAAATAAACGTTTCATAGATAATTCTGCTACATTAAGGTTGTGTGTTATTATTTGCTTTAAAGCAAGAAAGAAATAAAACCATAAAATGACTGTAATACAGTTTAAGTACATACGTGAGCTAAAGAAAATGACATAATTTAAATTATTCGTGTCAGTTAAATCTGTTTATTAAAGCATTTCCGCCATTAATTGTAGGTTAGAACAAATTGGTTAAATCAGTGTTGCCTGTGTACTAACTGGTAAAATTAGTAAAATTTTAATTTTGTGTACGCAGAGATAAGGGGACAATATCTGAACCAAACTACTGTATATTCCAGCGTTATGTTGCATGCAAGTTGTTTCTGGAGAAATATCAAGTCACGTACGACAGTTATATTCGAACTGCCACAGCGCAGTTTAACCAACTTAGAAATATTGAGGAAATTTATTTTATTTTATGAAGAATACAGATTTTTTCCCGCATATATAGTCGCAAACGAAAGCAATAATACAAGCAGAGTGAGAATATTTTAAGCATCTTAAGAAATCTGGCAAATTTTAGAAATTTATTTATGAACATGTTTTTTTTAATTATATTTGTAACTGATTTATAAGATTAACTAGACAAACGAATGTAATAGCTTATTGTTTGTTAAAATCAAGTAAACGATTATTTTACTTTAAGGTACTACTAAAAAGTTATGCAATGGAAAAGTAAAGTAAAATTTGGCAAAATATATCAGAAAAATGTAAGAAACTACGTAAGAAAACAATTAGACTTTATGGTACGAAAGAGCAAAAATGATTTTTTTTTTTAGAATTGTAACTGAAACATTAAAAACTAAACTCGACCAGACACTGAAAAAACTTAAGTTAGGCACTGATACAAAATACAACAAATTAACAAATTATGCAATAGTTATAGACAATATTGTTGACGGTTAAGAAAGGAAAGAATGTGTTGGGGTTATCTGTGATTTGCACGAAGGTCTTTCACTGTGCTTCACACCATGAGCTTCTGGAGAAGTTAAAGTATGTTAATGGTGAATTAATCAGTTGTAAACTAATTAAATCCTTATTAAATTGTAAGCAGTATACGAATGTACATAATATGAATTCCGACTCTTTGACATGGTGAGCGGGGCGCCACAGGGATCGGTATTAGGGCCCACTATTTATAATTTATGTAAAAGATATTAAGCATGTCGTAATGGAGCAGGCTGACCTCGTATTATTTGCAGATACATTATTAAGATCCGATATAACATTGAATGGACTTCGGCAGCACATGAATGTTGCACGTCAAGACGGTTTTTTTGCAATAAATTTTATCGATTTTATCATAACTCAAATTTAAATTTGAGTTACTATGTGAATTTCCTTGCAAATAAACTGAGTAATTTTTTTTTCTTCAGGCGTATAACAATACTTACATTATGTTCGCATCAAGTTCTCGATGTCTTACCACGTAGTCCGTCTCTGTCCATCAGTCATGCACTACTTTTAAAGCCTGCAAATAGAAACCGTTAGCGCCGCTCTATTGTATCCGACTCCGCTGCGTGGACATCATTCGTCTTTAGTGCAACATCGTTTCGTAGGCGAAAACTGTGAGTATTCACAATTTTATAACAATATCGTTTAGCCCTTTATAGTGATATGGGAAAGCATAAGAGGGATAGAGATAGAAACCGATCCTCTGAGAGACATAGGGACCTAGTGAGGAGGCTGAAGTTGTTGGAAAAAGAATTAGCTAAAGCAAAGCAAAAGGAAGCAGGGGTATCACGGCATTGCAGGTTAAGGTCCAGGTCTGCGATTCGCTCGGCACAAACCTCGTGCCGGGATAGTGTAATACGGAGCAGTTATGAACTAGAGCGTGGTGGTCGCAATCCGAATGATGCGTCACCTGGATGTATGGGTGGTCACGGCCTGCGTGGCGTGTCGCCGAAAGTTAATTCAAGTAGTCGTAACCGGAGGTTACGTCGCTTACTAAAGGTAAATTCGGGTTCTGAAAATTACCGTCCAAGAACTGTCAGGAGTTTGCGCAGTTGCTTTTGATGCGGTCGGATTTGGAACTGCGTAAACTCCTGACAGTTCTCTGATAGTTCTGGGACGGTTATTTTCAGAACCCGAATTTACCTTAAGAGTTCGAAAAGCTACAGTCTGAGTGAGGTAGATTTCGAAGACAATTATAATCAATATACACAAAGACAGGGCAGTCGTAGGCCGCGTGGCATGTTGCCTCATACTATAACGAGCGAAAGTGTATTAGACACGGCTGATGCAGGGTCGGGTTACCAATCTCCGTTAAATACAACAAATAAAAATTGCCCAGACGACATTTTGGTAATAAATAATGAGATAGACCTCTCGGAAGATACTTTAAGGATTTTAGGTGAGGACCCGACTAAGAATAAGGTCCCAGAATTTAAGTTCCATGAGACTCTAGCCTCAATTTGGCAACATAATATGACCCAGGGAATACCTAAAAGTGACATGGAACCATTATGGCAAAAGCATGTTATATTCCCACAAAACTGTAATTTTGACCCTCCAAAAATAAATCTGGAGGTCAAAACACACATGTCAGCCCCTCACCTTACAAGGAATAACGCACAATTGCAATTTCAGTGCGAATTAGGCAAAGGATTAAATGCTTTAGCTGGGATATACAGGTCCAAGAGTTAGTAGAAAAAACCCCACCGGGGAATTCTTATTTGGGCCGGATTTGGGTGAAAGGACGCAGCAACTTAAGTCTGTCGTGAGACTTGGTACTCACTTGCGGCCCACAACAGAGCAGCCTGAGTTTAGCCGCCAGACAAACTCGATAACAGGTAGCTCTAAAAGGGGGTGGGGGGGGGGGAGCAGCACAGGTTAACAAGACAGGTTCCTCGACGCATTTAAACCGGAGACGCCCGGTGTATCCCAGGAGGGTGATGCATCCGCAGAAAGGGCGACCCTTCAGGGGAGACAAATACTATCCGAATCAGCAGAAAAGGCATTAGAGGTAAGTTACACCCTCATTGCGGGGAGACTAGGTAAATTTTACAAACAGTGGCAAGAAATAACACAAGACCCTGTTGCTTTGTCATGGATAAGAGGATACAAGATCCCATTCACAGAGAAACCCTTTCAGACTAATCTTAATACGAATTTCAAATTTTCTGAGACAGAAGATAGTCAGCTTACAAGGTATCGGTGAGTTGCTGAACTGTGGAGCAATAGTCAAGTGTAGGTGTTTACCCGATCAGTATCTTTCCAGTTTATTCTTGGCTGACAAAGCCAACGGGAAGAAAAGGTTTATTTTAAACCTTAGGGGCCTCAAAAAATTTATTAAGGATCCACATTTCAAAATGGAGGATCACATTACCGCATTAAGGTTGTTGAACAAAAATAATTATATGGCAACAATCGACCTTAGGGACGCTTACTTTCTGGTACCAATTGACCCTAATTATAGAAAATATCTAAGATTTGAATACAAAAATGTATTATATGAATTTAGCCCCCTATACCTTTACAAAGTTACTAAAACCGGTAATGCTTAGAATCCGATCATTAGGAATAACTTGCGTAAATTATTTAGATGACTTTTTATTAATTGACGAATCGTTTGAGGTGTTTAAATAGCGTCAATATCTTAACGAATATATTAGAATCCATTGGCTTCATAATCAACAGGGAAAAGAGTGTGCTAATCCCTAGTACTACTTGTAAATTTTTGGGGTTTTGCTTTAATACTTTAGAACAGTCAATTAAACTCCCACAGGAGAAAAGGCAAAATATTAAAAAACAGAGTTTGATATTTAGAAACAAGACTACCTGTAAAATTCGTGATCTAGCAAAATTCATATGAGTGCTCATATCAAGTTGTCCCGCAGTCAAATATAGGTGGCTATATACTAAGGCATTTGAAGTTGAAAAATACCTGGCCCTTCAAAGAGTTAATAATAATTTCGAAGCAAAAATGGACCTTCCCGAATATTTAAAAGCAGACTTTCTTTGGTGGGAGCAAAACATTTTGGGTTCATATTATAAAAAACTCGTTTAAAGTCGAAATTTTCACTGATAGTAGCTTATCAGGCTGGGGGGCATGCTGTGGCAAACAGAAGACATATGGTTTTTGGTCCGATCAAGAAAGAGCTTGCCACATAAATATTTTAGAACTGCAAGCAGTCTTCTATGGCCTTAAATGTTTTGCTAGTAACAAGGAAAAATACTGTATTCTGGTAAGATGTGACGACACCACGGCTATTTCATATGTTAATAAAATGGGGAGTATTCAATATCCAAAATTAAACATATTAGCGAGAACATTGTGGCAATGGTGTGAATCACGTAATATTTGGTTAGTTGCATCATATGTTAGTTCTAAAGACAATTTTGAAGCCGATCACGAATCCAGAAGAGTCAATGAAGACACGGAATAGGACCTATCCCCAGATGCATTCGAAGTTATTAAAGAGCACCTGGGATCACCAGAAATAGATCTCTTCGCTTCGAACATTAATAAAAAATGCGGGGTGTATGTATCCTGGCACAGGGACCCTGAAAGCTTTAAAGTGGACGCCTTTACCCTCTCTTGGTATGGCTGGTACTTCTACGCGTTCCCCCCATTTAGTCTAATATTACGGGTTTTGCAAAAAATTATCCTAGACAAAGCAACAGGAATTTTGGTAGTACCACATTGGCCTAGTCAGCCGTGGTACCCGTTATTTTCGGAACTGACTTTAGAGAGGATTTTCATAGGACCTGGTGCTGATTTATTGAAATCTCCTTTCAGGGAAGTACATCCACTAGCAGACAGTCTTACCCTGGTTTCCGCCAAGTTATCCTACAAAGTTTTGCCAGGAAAGACTTTCCAGGAGCCGCAATAAACACAATAATTTCATCTATAACAGAGTCCACAATGAAGGAGTATGAAGCTACTTATCGACTATGGTGGGATTACTGCAGCGAAAAGGGTATTCCCCGATATGAGGCACCTGTTACCGAGGTAATCACCTTCTTACAAACGATTTATGATAGGGGAAACCACCGTTTCGGTACTTCCAACTCACACAGGTCTGCTCTCGCGCTCATTTTAGGATGTGAGCTGGGCTCGAATCCACTTATGAAGCTATAATAATACCTGGGACCCACAACCATTATTAGCTTTTATTGAATCTTTAGGAAGATTATTAGATTTGCGTCTTCTCTCCCTAAAGCTGATGACATTGTTAGCATTAATAACTGGAGGGAGGTTACAAACCTTATCTTTGATACGGCTAAGTAGCATTAATGACTTACAAGACCAAATTCAAATCCTAATTACAGACCCTATCAAGACTTCAGGGCCTGGCAGAACTCAACCAACATTACATATTCCGTGTTATTATGAAAATAAATTGCTCTGCGTGGCGACAACACTAAAAGATTATATAAAATTAACAGAGCCGTTAAGAGATCCTAAGAATGATTTCTTATTTATAGCCACCAGAAGACCTTACGCCAGGGCTAGCAAACAAACTATGAGCAAATGGGTAAAAGAGATGCTACAAATGGCAGGCATTGACACATCAATATTTAAATTCCATTCAACATGACATTGTTCAACGTCGGCAGCCTTGAGGCAGGGATTATCGTTAGAAGCCATCTGTAGAACAGCCGGCTGGTCAGTGCGGAGTGTTACCTTCGCCAGGTATTACAACAGGCCGCTCTCAGAGACAACCAAATTTGCAAGGACAATCTTAGACTTAAGCAAATCTCATAAAAGTTAATAGTTATTCTTTAGCCGTTAAATCATTATTGTGTGATGGAGTACTTAAGTTCAGTTCTAGATTAACCAAGTTTAATTAATATAGTTTGAACCACACTCCTTGTTTCACTTGTAGTATTTCCCCACACGTACAAACTGGGGGGAATACTTATTATACAACCATATAAATGACTCTAAACAACTACGTGATAAGATGTCGAGAACTTGATGCGAACATAATTATTTGATCAAACGAACTTACCTGAAGTGAAGTTCGATCATAATTATGTGAATCATCAAGTTCTCGATATCGCATCTCTACCGCCCTTTTGGCATTTCCCTATAGGTTGCAGAGGTAAACAATCTCTAAAAATAAATGATGTCCGCGCAGCGGAGTCGGATACAACAGGACGGCGCTAAAGGCGCAGTTACACGGCGCGTGATTAGGCGAGCCTGACTCGGCGAGTCACGAAACACGCGCCGTGTGACATAGGCAACTTGACATGGCTTGCGACTCAGGAGACGTTGCTCGCGTCGGCTCGGGTCTTCCATCTAGTTGTCGGTAACTGCGCCTGAAGATCAGTCATCAGTCGATCCATGCAGTTTTGACGAGCCTACAATCCACAACCCCACACGAAATCTACATTGGTTACGCGCCGGATTGACACATCTGGCTCGATATCCGTTACACGGCGCGTGGTTTGCCCAACCACGCACCAGGTTCGTGGATCGGCGAACCACGCGTCGTGTAACTGCGCCTTAACAGTTTCTATTTGTAGGCTTTAAAAGTAGTGCGTGACTGATGTACAGAGACGGACTACGTGGTAAGATATCGAGAACTTGATGATTCACATAATTATGATCGAACTTCACTTCAGGTAAGTTCGTTTGATCAAATAATTATATAATGTAACACGTTCTGTAGATAGAGCCTATTGTTTTACTAGTAAAAATATTTCTACTTTTTTTAATAATATAAAAATTAAATAATGTATCATGCAAATTAAAGATCCAAAGACTTGTTATAAACTGTTAGTTTAAAATAGTAATTTAGATTTTGATGTTTAGGTACTAAAAATGTTATAATTTTAATTCCAATAAAAAAAATTGTTACCTATATTTAATTAATAAATAAAGCATTTAGTATTACCTACATTATATTTTTTTGATGAGATTGAACATATTTGATCTGATGCTGATTGCTTCAAAAATCCTTTGCAAAATATTACTTTCGGGTCAAATAAGGGAGTCGCGTGGTAAGGTGGATCCGAAGATATTTGTTACGAGTTCCCTAAATGGCCCTCCACACCAAAAGCTCGATTCTGCAAGAAATACGTGCCCAAAACCGACTCTCCAGCATCTTATTCACTTGAATACTGACATTTTTTGACAATATCAGCCATAGAGAAGACAATATAGAACTGTTGCTAGTTCCAAGAAAACCGAGAATAATGCATGTACCATAAATTGTCTATTAAGATGTAAATAAGCAGAAGACATTAAGTTTTGCATGCCCTCTTACTCAAGAGACACCCCCTATATCGAAAGAACGCAATAAAAAGATGTATTAGAAAATCACTTGGATAAAACTGCTGACAGCTCTTAGATTTGCAAATTTAAAATATTATATGAACTCGGTCTCTACGGCACTAAAATGTCATCAAAACTTGAAATGTCGTTATGTGGGTATCATAACTCATTTTGGTTTTAATTTGAATTACTATTAAATTAGTAAAAGGAGCACGTTCAATTTTGTTCATAGGTTCCAAAACATCTTCGCTCATAGGATACGAGACTTCCATGTAAAAAGGTTACGCCGATAAAACTGATTTCTTTCTAGCTTAATGTCTTGTTGAATTTTTATGAGGCCATTAAATACTTATACCGTATGATTGTCAACAACTCGTATAAAACATTGTAATTTTAATAAGAAAATTTTATAGGCAAACTATCTCCTGGAAAGACATTTACGTTTTACATTAATTTTTATGATTCCAGTAGCAATCATTTATTTCCGATTGTCTACGGACTGTTTTTTTTTCACATGGCATGTACACTAAATCATAGATAATATTTTTCGTTACATAGCGGAGAGATGCACATTATTTGCATGTACGGGGCACATGTATGTAATATTTTATTATTTGAAACAACGAAATATTCATATTAAAATATTAAAACGAAATTATCTGTTGCACATATCAGCTAATATTTTATAGAAATAAAACAATTAGCTAGAGATAGATATTTTTCTTTGAGACTTGGCTCTATATAGTCGTAGCGCTACACAGAAAAACGTTTCAAATCGTGATAGAAGCAAACCGCTTGGCAGAAAGTTTACTTAGATATAATAAGGTTGATTTGGCCCGCAGCACCTTATCAAGGATGGCGTCAGATTCAAAATGGCGGAATTTTTCAAAATGGCGCTGCTTAGTTTTTTTCTTATGGGACTAATGGCTTTAAAATCAAATAAAATACCAAATTTGAACTTTTATAATTTAAAAGCAAATCTGGCGTAGTTTCTCACAAAATGGCGTCTTTTTTTTTAAAGACACAACATTTTAAGATTTTTAGTTTTAATATATTATGTAATACACCGTGTTCAAAACTATTAACATAGGTTCTGTGCTATGAATTGAAATAAAATAACTGTACAGAATTTTAGGTGACTATTCAAAATGGCGGCGTGACAAGTCTATAAAGCAGGAACATAGATATAATAGACTTGTTACCGACAATTTATTTTCGTTATTATTTTCATGGTATTCAATAGAATTCGATCATCTAGATAAGCTGTTAAAATTTCAGCTTCATAAGTATATCCAATCCTTAGATATTCAATGTTAAAGATTGGGTTTCAGTAAAAAGCGCTTCGACGATTCGTGGCGTCATTTTGCATAAACAAAAATTAAAAAAGTACATTGTTTCTGTCAGAACTTCTTTGTATTTTTATGCTATAGAAATAAGGAAAAAACTATTTGAAAGCCTAATTAATAGTCTTTCATTTTTATTATTACCGCTTATGACGTAAGTGCCATAGTTTCTGAGATATATACATTTAAACTAAATACTTCGTCTTAGAGACGTTCGGACGCCACCTTTATACTTCCAGATCTTCGAAACCATTAATTCTGCAGAAATTAGAAAAATACAAAATTCATCATCAATTAGTAGCTCTCTTATTTGTCTCTAGCATGTTTTCGCTCAATGTTATACTTTTCGAGTTATTTGACGAATATTGTTTGAAAATACCTTTTTTTAAGCTCCCAATTTTCAAGTCATTTATCTTAAAGACTATCAATTTTTATGAAAAGTTTCATAGAACCTTTTCTTCTTAAAATATTATATTATTTCACCTTCTATGTTTTTAATTATTAAATCTCGACTGTCGACTAATCAGCATCTACAAAGAGACATTACGGGAAGCTGCGCACTGTTTTCGCGCGGTCCAACTTTGGTAATTTATTTAAAGGCTTAAAACTTTTGAATAAAAACATTTGGAAATTGCCTTAAATAGTGTTCTACTTTCAATTTCTAAAATAATAAAAAAAAATACTGAACGGGCCTATTAGACGGATAGTATTCCTTAGTCTTCCGAATCTTCTAAACTACAAAATAAAAATGAAGAATCTGTTATAATTTAAAATGAGAATATTTAAAAGTACTAACTTTTGAATTATGTTGTTGGTGCACATCTCTTTGGAGGAAGTGCATTGCAGAGTACATGGAAGGCCACTTCTTTTGCATTTACAGCGGTTACTGCTTCATTCAGTTTTACAAGAGCATTTAGCTAGCTCTTGACAAGTCTGCCATACATTTGGAAGAACAGACCATAGAGGACCATAGAGAAGTCCACGTTCTTATTCATGTTTATTCTTCTTGTCTTCCTTTTCAACCCAGCCCCATCCCTTTGGTGATAGCGTTACATCATCCATATCATAAGAACGACCCCAGACTTGACCAGCTTAGGATATGAAGATACAATGCTGCGGAAGTCGCAAATAAATTGGCTTGTTTTGGGAACAGAATAATTATTTTATTGTTGTGTCAGTGTTGGTTGCCATGCTAAGAGAGTCATACATGTGGACAGTGAAATTGCCAATATCTTTTACATCTTCCGGAATGGAAGGCAGTGGACATGAAATTGCTTTAAACGCTTTAATTGCATTATCGATTTGAGAATTCCATGTTTTCCAGACAGACTTTTGTCCTTTGTAAGAAAAAAAAGACACCATGTCACACCCCGTAAAAGCATGGAACCCAGGAAGAGCGCTAGCCTTATCGCCAAGAATATCTAAAATATGAATTTATTGAAGCCAAGTGTATTAATGGTCTTGAGATATATATTTTTGATTCGAACAGAAACAAATTTTTCGCGCGTGGATAATAGGGAATTAGCCCGCAACTATTAATTAAAATAGGATTAAATACCGCCATCTTGAATCTTATATAGTGTACTATTATTATTTTTATTATTATTATTTGATTTCAAAGTATATTTATTAAGTTAATCAATTAGAAAACATTTAAAATCAGTACTTTTGAAAATACGCCGCCATTTTGAAATTGACGCCACGTGAAATAAGGTGCTGCGGGTCAAATCGATTGTTTATGTATATAGACCGCCTATACCAAGTGGTTTGCTTCTATCATTATTTGAAACGTTTTTCCTATATTTGGGTTGTGCCACTACGACTAATAGTACAGTGGCCTGTATATATAAGCACCCTGTATATACAGGGTGCATCACGGTTAGTGGCATATTAGATGTTTCAGAAAAACTACAAATAATTTGAAGCGGAAAATTTGAGAAGGATTTTCGGGTGTGCTCCATTTAATGAAAATAACGGCACGTGTGTGACACTTCCGGTTATACCGGAAGTTGACATCAACTTCCTTATTTTAAATGGCATGCGTTATTTTACTAACCCATAGTTGGAAATATAACCTTCGCTATGGTAAATTCCGACAACCAATTTTTCTTCCATATGTCTATGAGAGATGGAGCTTATGTGGGCTCAAGCTACAAATGTGGCAAAATATACAGGGTGTTCAGAAAATGAGGTCTAACTTTGACCTCCATTATATCGCTTATTTCAAATGGGACATACTGCATTTTATAACCTTATTCGCTTCCCTCATTCGTTACCTTTCAACCTATATGTGCATTCTCTATAGCTAAAATGTACCGTTATTGGATTATTTAAAGTTATTTAGAAAAATAGTTCCTACTGTTACTAGTTTAGCGGATGTGTTTGTTAGTTTTTCTTGTTATTTTAAATATTTAAGAAATAATAATAAGTTATTTTTATCAACGCTTTTATTGTAGATATTAAAATTTATACAAATTTCATACTGTATTTTTTATAATGCTCTCAAAAGCTCACTTAGACAGAAGAATGCTTGAATTTTTTCTCTTTAGTTGGTTTTGGATCGCTACCTTCTGAGTGTAGGCTATGGAATCATTTTCTTTACCCAGTAAGAAATGATTTTGATGTTATGTTGTGTATGTATTTTCTGCTTATTTAATTTTTTAAAGAGACTACAAAACATGAATAAATTGAAATTTTTACCATCCCTGAATAAATTATATAATTAATAAATAAAAATATATATAAGTTGTGTTTTGCTTAATACCTATATAACATTCACTAATCGTGATGAAAGCAAATTATTTTTTGTAAAAAGTAATATGCTCTTTTATTTGATATTTCGTTATTTTACAAAACTTACTTTTAATGTTTTGGGCAACCCTGTATTACTATCACGACAACAATTCGTCTACTAGGTATTTAAGTAGCCCTGAATAAGAATCTGTTCCAATATTCTAAAAAAAAAATCCCTAATATTACTTCTCAGAATTTCACACTTGAACAATGGTCGTAGATGGCTGTGGCTTTGAGTCCCCGAATGAGTAGAGTATGTTTTTAATGCCTTTTTGCCAGATCTACGAAATTAAAAAAAGAGCATAAAATTTAGTTCAAAAATAGAAAGCTTCAATGCATTGAAAAATAAATAAATAATTACCGCCACTAACGGCCAGTATTTCAATAATGGTTTGAATTAAACTTTTCTCGTTAAACTTTTTATTTTTGATTTAACAGTTTTTCAGTTCACATTCAAAGCAACTCGATTTATTTTTACGTAATCTACGTAGCCTGAAACGTGAAAGTTCGAAGAAATCTCAGACAGTGGTTACAATAATTTCCTTCGATTTTCGAAGTAAGTAAAAATTTCATTAAATTGAGAAAAAGTCAATATATTCAGAAAAACATCAATATATTCAGGAAAAAAGTCAGAAGAGTTTCAAAGTATTGAGAAAAAAATCAATATATTGAGATTTAACAAAGTTATTACTATCACCAGAGTACCTTCATACCATGCAAAAACTACTTTATTGTGATTACCATTGTCAAGCACGTCCAAGAACCTATAGTTTAAATAAAAAGACTTAGTGTGGTCAAATGATAATTTTTTATGATTTTCCAAATTTCCTTCGAAAATCTAGTTTTTTAGGGAAAATAATTAAATATTTTTATTTGAAATTTTCCACAACAGTTTACATCCATAAGACCTATAATTTTACCAAGTCACTAAAAAATATTAAAAGCCCGTTTTTCAAAATTAAATTAATTTGAAAAAAAAACTTACCTGCTAAATTAGACAAAACATTACTGTAACTTCATGATGACATATACATTGAATTTCCATGAAATAATTTCCCCCTCCCCCAACAATCGTTAAAATTGTATTTTTCATACGACTATATTTTGAAATTGCAATTTAGATTGAATTTGTCCTTAATTTATCCGATTTTAGGATTCCATTGCTCTCGCTTTCGCGTCCATCCGTCAGTTTGTCACAACCTGAGAGGACTAGATATTTTTGAGATGTCTGATAGGCGAGAAAGGTAAAAGCTATACTCACCGTGGATTGCTAACTTCTCTCTCTCTCTCTCTCTCTCTCTCTCTCTCTCTCTCTGTCTCTCTCCAAGACTGGCTTCTCTTTCGATGCATTTTAGCTTATACTTTACACTATGGTGGATCTTTTAATTCTAGATCCCTTAATCACTTTTATAGAATGACTCTTTCAAGCTCTCACGATCTGATCGGTGTTTTGAATTTCAAACATACGAGTCCATAAGCATCCGTTTATTCGTTGCCGACCCAAGAGAAAAAAGCCTTCAAGAAGATAGACTTAAAGTTAATCATTCGATTAGTAAAATGCAACAGTTCAAATTATACAATTTATTGGTCTGACCCAAAATTATACAGAATATGCAGTAGCCGATCTAAAAGAATACAGTATTTTGAAAGAATCGCCTCTCCAAACAGGGCAAGGACGATCGCCTCCTAGGACGTGCTTCTCAACCACCATGCAATGGATAGCGTGTAGTAACAATCGTCTTGGGATACAAGATTCACACAACTTCTTAGAAATGTATGAAGACACTTTTTTTCTTTTGGACTGTCGGAAATAACATAAAAATGTTTTACTAGACTTTTGGAACACTAATGATTAGCTTTATAGTTCCAAATTCAAATTCAAATTCAAATTCAAATTCAAATTCAAATTCAAATTCAAATTCAAATTCTTTATTCAACTTTATAGCCATACAATTACGGATTAATTTTGTCAGTAAAAGAGAACAGAAATATGCTATGCAGACTTATATATACATTATTTTGTCAAGATTTAGATAAGTACAGAAAAAAAATGTATTTTTAGTTATAAAAAATAAGAGACGTTAAGTTGTAAATAAATAAATTAAATGTACAGGATTAAAATTTTACAACAAAAACGTCTATATTAAATATAAAAACATTTACAAATAGTATGAAAAAGCTTACAATTATGACGTACGTACATATAATATATACATTTTCACGAAATTTATGCATTTCTGAAATATTCCTCAAATTCTTTTAAATTATAAAAGCATTTTTCCAATAGTAATTTTTTTTTACTCTTTTTGTAAATATTGGCAATGATTTAATATTTTTTAATTCAGAAAATAGCATATTATATGTATAACCGGCAAAGTATGGAGATTTTTTATAAAAGGTGTGATTAAATTTGTCGATGTAGATATTGTTTTTATTTCTTGTAGAGTATGTATGGATATCTGCATGTTTTTTGTGACAATCATTGTTTTGATGAATGAATGTTACTAATTTTAATAAATAAATATATGTAAGAGTTAACAGTTTTTTTTATCATGAATGTATTCCTACAAGATTCAGTTTGTGTTAGACCAAAAATTAGACGTATTACTATACTCTTCGCAAAAACGAAGAGTATAGATCGGCACATTTCTGAATCAGTAAATATCGCTCGTAGAGAGAAAATTTTTACATCGTTATGTTAGTGAACGAATTCTGAACAAGTTTCAAAATGTCCGTCTGTCCGTCCGTCTGTCCGTCTGTCCGTCTGTCCGTCTGTCCGTCTGTCCGTCTGTCCGTCTGTCCGTCTGTCCGTCTGTCCGTCTGTCCGTCTGTCCGTCTGTCCGTCTGTCCGTCCGTCACGTTTCTTGTAAGCACGATAACTCAAGAAAAAAAAATCCGATTGTATTGAAATTTGGAGAATAACTTAGTGTTAGCTAGAGGAAGAACCCTATTTTTTTTAACAAAATAGATTGGTAAATAAAAAAGTTATTAGTAATTTAAAATTTAAAAAAATATTTTTTACATTTTTTTATGGTTTGTAATAAATAGAAACCTTGCGAAATGTTATTTCCTATCACTATTGTTTTTTTTTTAATACATTTTACTAATGTATGTTTCCTAATAATCACAATAAATTTTCCAATGGTATATATTACACTCATTGACAATTTTAGTAATAAGAAATGGTGGTGTAGCGGCAAGAGTTTCGTCTCGATCCCTCACACATCGTGATTTTTTTTTTTCATATATTTTTTTTTCACAACAAAGTTGGTATCACAAAATTTAGAATGTCCAAAAATTAACATTATTTACAAGAAAAATGCGAAGAGTATCCTATAGAATGTGTAACAATTATATAAAAAGCTCAGTAAATCGGCGAAGAGTATAATGCTTCCACTAGTTTTTTTTTTGAATAATGAATACACGTGAATGCTCAGTTGCTTGCCCCCAGACTATTATGTTATTTGACACCAGTGGGTACACAGAGCCGTAGTAAAAATTTATTAGTGAGTCTTCAGTTAGAGTATTTTTAAGAGTTTTTAGTGCGAAAAAGGAACTGTTTTGCACAGACGTGATCAATCTGCTTGTTCCAGTTTAATGAGCCATCTAAAAGAGTACCCAGAAATTTTGTTGAATTGTTTGATATTATTTATTCAGTGGGATTATTTAAATGTAAGTTTAATGATTTTTTTGTACATGCCTGTAAACTCTAGATATGCTGTCTTGTTTGAATTAATTATTAGGTGCGGTACACCAATCTACAAAGTGTTGAGAACTCTATCGAGTTTGTTAATTATCTCTTGCCTTGTTCTTCCCGAGACAAGGACAGTAGTATCATCTGCATACATGAAAACTCTACCTTCATGTATGTAGTTTGGTAAATCATTAACAATAGTATATATATAAAAGAAACAATAGTATATATATAAAAGAAACAATAGTGGTCCTAAAACACTACCTTGAGGAGTGTCAAGATCCACATCAAATTGGTCAGAAAAAAGACTTTTCAATTTTTTGCGTTATATAAGATATTATCCACTCTTTTACGTTTCCTCTTATTCCCATGTTATCTATTTTTTCTGCTAGAAATACTGAATTTAAGGTGTCGAAAGCTCGTGATAAGTCGAAGAAGACACCAACTACAGTCTCACCACTTAATATATATTGAATTAATTCAGTGGTGGCAGTCTTCTTCGAGTGTCCACTTCTGAAGTCATGCTGACAGTTTGTTATTATTTTATGTTTAGTTAGAAATTTGGTTAGGCGAATGTAAACTGCTTTCTCGATTATTTTTGAGAAAGGACTTAATGTTACTATTGCTCTGTAATTTTCGATCGATTCTGGATCGCCCTTTTGAACATGCCATTTTTAATTTGCTGGGAAATTTACCGTTGGCGATTAAATTGTTAACAATATTCATTAGGTGGATACTTAGTTCTTTATTTCACTCTTTTATTAAAAGTTTAAAAAACATTGTAAACTTATTTTTATCTTGTAAAGTACAGTTTGTAGTGTTTTGGGAAAATAGTATGTGTACTTGTTCTGCGACAGAGTTTGCAAAATGTTTGCCAAACTCATTTGCTATTTGTTTGTTATCTCTCTGGATGTTGTTATTTATTTTTAAGTTAATTCGGGTAGTTTGAACTTTTTTCGATTTAATTTAATGTTTACAAGTTCCCACGACTTTTTTGATTTATTTTCAGCGTTTTCTGTTACCGAATTATAATAACGTTTCTTTTCTGTTTCAATTTTTTTATTCAGTTGTCTTTTTAGGATTTTCTAGTTGCTATGCATTACATTATCTGTAGACAATTTTCTGTACCAGTTAAATTATCTTAATTGGTTTGACTCATACCTAAGTTCATTGCTGAAATTAACTTTATTATTATTTTTAATGTTTTTAAGGGTTGCGACATTTTAAAGCACCAGTCAAAATCCGTCCAGAATCAATCGAATATTACTTCGATATCAAGATTTTCTTCGATTTTCTGGTGAACAGATTCTTTATTAAATAATGTTTTAAATTCTGCGATGGTATGCTTGTTAACAATTCGCCATGGCCGAATCTCTAAGTCTTCAGGTTCGTTTTTTTTGTATTAGTATATTCCATTTAAGAACTTGAGCGAGGTGATCAGACACTCCCGGATTCAATATTTCAAGATTAGTATCAGATATATTACTTATTACATAATCGATTGCAGTGGATGTTACTCCCCCCATTTTGTTAGCGGCTATTCTAGTAGGTTGATTTACCAAAGAATAGAGCTGAAATGAGTTTATCAGGTCTTGAAATTTTTTTTGTGATTGGTAGCACTAAGATTATCGATGTTTAGATCTCCACACGATATTATATATAAATATCTTGTAGGAAAATTAAATATTTTTTCCAGAGTGAACAAAAATTCATCAAAATGGGGTATTGGGAGGCCTATACAGTGTGTCCCAGAATAGATGTAACAAGAGGTGTAATGGACCAAAAATTTTGGAATTTTGGAATTGTATTTAGGGATTGAGTCCTGCTTGTTGTAAAACTAAAGTATACCAAAAATGACTTGATTTGGTGTTCTACAGGGTGTTTTATAAGCAAAGTTGTAAAAATCGCCACTAATAAAGTACCTTTATTTTTCAAAATATGAAAAAATTCCACTAAGAAAAGTTATTTAGAATGAAATTTTATACCTCTATACCAAATTTCAGGAATATGAAATTATCTTTTTTGAAACTTCCCATTTTTTCAATAAATTAGTATTTTATTTTGAACCATTCAATTAAAACTGCATATAAATTATTTTTTGTGAATTAATATTTAAAGTTATGTAGAAGCTAAAAGTAGGCTATGAGAAAAGCAGTGGATACACATTTATCATTTATTATTGACATATCTGTCAAACGTAGTCAATATTATTCTTAATTTCTGTTTCAAATTAACGAACCAAGCATAAAAAATTAAGTGAAAATGGTACTTACAGTGCGTGAAAAAATTTATATCGTGCAATGCTACGGAATTGGCGGTGAAAACTCGCTAAGAGAAGTGGTAAGCCAATTTAATTTGAAATTTCCAAACACTGCTTTGTCGCGTACTCAGGCTATGAGAATAATTAAAACGTTTCTGGCTACTGGTAGTGTTCTTAACATGAAAAGAAAAATAAAAGCATATGATGAAGACAATGTTGGGGCTATTATAGCTCATGCCTCTGTTATAGAAAATCCTAGGATGCCACTAAGAGAGAGATCAGCTCTTATTAATATTAGCAAGTCTGAACTCTAAAGAATTTACAAGGCAAAGAAAATTAGGGCATATAAAGCAAATTATAAACATACGCTTGAAGAGGGAGATGACGGCCGTAGGTTGGATTTTTGTTTGACCATTGGAGAAAAAATCATGGAAGAGATTTTTTCATCATTTCATAATTTTCTCAGATGAATCCACATTCACAACCAATGGTGTTGTTTCATCTCAGAATTGCCGGTTTTGGGCTTCTGAAAATCCAAATTTTAGAATTCATTGTAGAAGACAATATTACAAAAAAGTGAATGTGTGGTGTGCCGTTTCTTATCACGTTGGAGTTATTGGACCTTATTTCATTGAGGGAAGGTTAAACCAGCACACTTATTTACAGCTTCTTGAAAGATTTCCTGAAGAACATTTAAATATTTTAAGAGATATTCCTTTAGTTAATTTTCAACATGATGGTTGCCCTGGCCACTCCACAGAAAAGGTTAATCGGTGGTTGAATTTAAATTTTGGAGAAAATTGGATTGCCAGGAATGGACTGATCAAGTGGCCGGCGAGATCTCCAGACCTATCAATATTGGATTTCTTTTTATGGGGTCGCCTCAAGCAGTTGGTTTACGCTGAACCACTTCCTAACGATGTAGCAGTATTGAAGCAGAGAATTACAAATGCCGTAAACTCCATACCGTTACATCATACTCGAAACAGTTTAAGGACTTCAGGCGAAGGATCGAAATGTGTGTGGATGTGGGTGGTAGCTACGTTGAATAATATAAAAATTGTAAACATTGTTCTGTATTGGTCAATAATTAATTTGTTTGTGAATCTGTTATGTTTTTGACTTTTATTTACCAATAGCCTACTTTTTGAGATGATTAACATTTGCTCCTACACAACTTTAAATATGAATTCAACTCTTAATTCGCAAAAAATGGGAAGTTTCAAAAAAATAATTTTATATTCCTGAAATTTGGTATAGAAGTATAAAATTGCATTCTAAATAACTTTTCTTAGTGGAATTTTTTCATATTTTGAAAAATAAAGGTACTTTATTAGTGGTGATTTTTACAACTTTGCTTATAAAACACCCTGTAGAACACCAAATCAAGTCATTTTTGGTATACTTTAGTTTTACAACAATCAGGACTCAATCCCCAAATACCATTCCAAAATTCCAAAATTTTTGGTCCATTACACCTCTTGCTACATCTATCCTGAGACACACTGTATATTGAAATTATGCACACAGTGCTTTTATAGCTTATTGCTGAGCATTCAATTCATTGTTCTATTGATGCAAGTGTTGTAAATCTTACCTCTTTACAATAGTCAAAGTTGTCTTCTGTTGTGATGTCTAGAAAGTTAATTTTATTTGAGAGGCACTGTACATTCAGATGCATTAAAATCCATTTGCTTGTGCTATTGTCCTTTTCCACAGTATATGTTAATCGTTCAAATTGGCTAGTGTCTCTTGCTGAAAATTTTCATTTGATGTCTTTTTTGGAAATCTAAATCTTCCAGTTCCAATAGAGATTTTGCCAACATGGGGTTTGTGACACACTCCGTTTTCAAGTGACCTTCATGAATTTGATCCCTTGACTCCGTTTATGCACAGGGCGATTTTTCTCTAATTTTGCCATCTTTAAAAACCCGGATTTGGGTTTGCTACCATTACATTCTGACGATACTCCGACTCACTTGTCCCAGTGACAAGTAGCTGAATGAATCCAAATTTGTTTTGTGCATGATCGTCTTTGAACGTTGTCGAATCACATAAAAAAATTCGGCGTAGCTTCGAAATTTCACTTTTGCTGTTTCGCGTCTCTGCAATTATGTTTAAGTCTTTTTGAAATAGCTATGATTAGTTATGTTCGCAAAGTGCCTTTTCAATATTATTTTTTTAAATGGAATTTTTTTGTCTACCTTTCGACACCAATAGTGAGGAACTAGTTCATTCGCTGATACAATGCATCTTGGACCACTAACACTATCTATAATATGGTAAAGAAATATTAAGTAATTACTTCCACATCCAGTGGAAGTATAGTAACGACAAAAAAAGTTTTTTAATTTTTCATTTTTCAGATAGGCTAAGAATGTCATGAAATGACGAGATTTTAAGTTTGACCAAAAAAAAAATTTCTGTCTGTCTGTCTGTACCTTTTTTTGTGCGCACGATTACTCTGGAATCGTTTAAGATATTGATTTGAAATTTGGTATACGTGTGTACTAAGATTATATTTTCTTCTTATTCCGTTGAAGGGTTGGGGGGTAAATTGGAGTAAATAGTGGTAAATAGGTAAATCAACCAGGCAAGAGTCAACAAAATTGATATTTAGTATATAAAAGAGAAGCTAATGCCTCAAAAAAAAATTTGGCATTAGCCACCTCCATTACTACTCGCACCCCAATATTAAGGAGGTGAAAGAAAAATAAAATTGGGATTTAGTATACAAGAACCAAAGGCCTAATTTTTTTTTTAATTCCTTCACCCCACTACCACCACCCCCATCCCCACTACCACCACCCCCATCCCCACTACCGATGTGGCATACCGTTTTATGGGTTTTTGGGGTAGGCGATTTCAAATATTATATTATTAAAGTTCCATGAACAATTATTTCCACATACAAAATTTTTTTCGTTGTGAGAGACTTAGATAGAAAATCAGGATGTGGAAGTAGTGATTCCTCGGGCAGCGGTTTTTTAAAATAATATGTGAAAATATTTTTTTAATTTTTAACTTCAACACCCTGTATCTCAGTAAGGAGGCACATTTTATCTAAGTGCTTTCGATTAAATCTTCATATTTTGGTCTAAGTATTCTTCAATTAACGTATGACCAATTATTAATGAAACACTCTGTATAGTATAACCATACAATTTTTTCTACACAAGCCTCAATGTGCGAACAACGCTTAACTAAAACGTTCTTATCTGTTTCTCGAATTTTAAATTTTAATGAAAGTTGTCGTGTATTTAGATAAATAGCAGAGCGGCGATAACCAATATAAATGATATATCTATTTTTGATGAGGTTTTCAATCATTCCTAATAAACTGTCTCGAGAAATATATTATTGCGGATATTCTGAGCAAAATTATGTCTTCAGCATTGTTAAATGGTACAGACTTTACATAATAATGATTATACGATAAGGAATGAGCTATAGGAAAAGACGACATGGTAATCGAACTTACAGGTCTAATTTATAAATAACGAGTACCTATATACCGTTGCCTCAGTGAAATAAATGTACTCTGTCGAAACGACATGCATATTTCAAATAACACTATTTTGATTCTTTGTTGACAAATAGTCATTTGTAGAGCGATAAATGAATGAATCCAGTTGTCCTACAATATACGTAATAACGATCTGTTTTGCTATATATTCCTATCTCGATAATAAAATATCACCTGTGACACGTTGTTTGTGTATTTCCTAAGTGTCGTAATATTTCAAATTTTTGCAGGAGCATCCTGATGGAGGTAATATATAATGACTAAATATGTATTTAAACTGATCAGAATAATATGAAAGAGTATTAAATAAACATAAATATTTCCAGCATTCGTTGAAAATGTTTACTGTTTACTTGCTGTTTAATGTACAAATTTGATATGTGGAAGATAATATTTAATATGCTGTCAGCAGTTTTGTCGATATAAATAGTACAAAATGGACAGCTAAACTCCTATTTTAAACACATAAAATAAATGTGCAAAACGATTTAAACTTTATTTGTTTCAAAATGAACTAATCTTTAAATAGTCATTAAATTTGAGACATATTCTTGGGGCCTGCCTAATTTATTGACCAGAACAAAAACCCATTGACCGGGAGTATAGAATTCAATTAGAACGTTCATACTAGAATCCCTTAACTATCTATAAAAGGTTTATCTTCCTATAAAATTTGAGCCCCCCAACTCCCTTTTTAGGGGTACTTTACTCTTTTTTTCAGAAAATCTCATTGACCGGGGGTATAGAGTCGTTTTAGAGCACTGGTATTACAGACTATTAACTATCTCTAAAGAATACATCTCTTCATAAAATTTGAGCCCCCCTACCCTTTTTTTAGGGGTACTTTACTCTTGTAATTTTTCAGAAAAAACCATTGACCGGGGTATAGAATTCATTTAGAACGTTCATACTAGAATCCCTTAATTGTCTATCAAAGGTTCGTCTTCCTATAAAATTTGAGTCCCCCCAACTCCCTTTTTAGGGGTACTTCAAGTTTCTCAGACTTTTAATGTCGCTGTCACTTTCAATAGGTTTGAGCAAAATTTTTGCCGCTTAATATCACAACTAGTATGACGTCTTCAGAGAAAACACGTGTATAGTCTGCACGCTTTAACACACTTGTCTACCGAACGTTAGGTTAGACTATAAATATATCTCACCCAAGAAGCGTTACTTTATAGTTTGTTATTTTGTTTTTTAATTTTTTTGACGGAAATGAAATCGACAGAGTACAAGTGTGATATATCGTTGAAATCGGAATTTTTACTGCTTTTCAATGTTTCGATTACAAATTGTAAGTAGTCATAAAATAAACAACTTGTACCAAAACGGCAGTAAATGTAATCCGATCTTCAGATCTTCTGGAGCACTAAAGAAACCCTCATGCAAAGTTTCATCCAAATCTGTTTAGTAGTTTTGCCGCTATCGTGCTAATGTAGAAGAACGCACTACCGGGCGTCAAAATGACGCGACACCAATTTATTTCTCAGGGGGCGCCAGTCGCGTGCTACCCCGTTCTTCTACCTCCCAGGCGGGTTCGAGATAAGATGCACTTCGATAGCTGAATAATGGACCAAGGCTGCACTACCACAGATCGGTAACGACGCTCTCTCTGGACATGAATTCCCTCGTTAGGTACTCTTTGAAATTCTGGACCTTTGCATAAAAAAAATTCCAACCGAAGAATTTTTCTGCTGAGGGATTAATTTTGTACGTGGTATCCACGTTATTATCTGATAATAACGGACTCTATACCTTAGGGATTTCTCAAAAAACGCATAAAAAAATCCCTATCAAACCTCCGTAAGGTAACCAGAACGTCGAGTGTTAATGTGAGTTAACTCGACACATCCGGTTTTCGATACGAAAGTTCCAGGGATTATAGACCGTCAACAGGCCTCAAGATCAATTAAGAAACAATAGTTCAAAGAATCCGTTTATTTAACAGAAATGGTTATACAAAATTCTCAAGATAAGAATCGTGCCTTCCCCAATCAAGGTAATGGCTTTCAGATCATACAAGCGAGAGCGCTTACGCTAACGATCGATTAGGTAGAAAAGATTCATGCATACTTTCTCAGAATCAAAATGTGAGCTTTTTAGAGAAGTCTGAGACTATTTGTAATTTCATAATTACTTAAAAAAGTTTTACTAAATGAATTTAGTTTCGCTAGAGACTACTTAGCTTTAAAGTTCTTGTATCGTGGCGGTTCACGTACTCAAACACATTCGTGAGGACTTATGACTGCATAAGTTTGATGGCGTTCAATCAGTCCACAATTTACTTGCCCCTATGCAGTTGTTCCATATTATCGATATAGCAGCAACCCACCTTCGAGCAACTTTTAGGCAAAATTGAATTTTTGGTTTTTTATGCACAAGGCGTTTTCCTCTATAACTTTGTCATTTGGAAAGCCCCGCTATTGGCTTTCCTACCATCGCTTTGTAGAGACCACTCAACGCGCTCGACCAAATTGCGAGCCGCTGAGTTAATCCAAACTCTTTCTATGCGAGAAACCGGCCTTGTGCATGTGCATTGATTTTCATCAATTTTTGCTTATCGGCACTACGCCGGCTTTGTCAAAATCGTCTATTTTGCCTTTGAGATGCAATGCATCGCTAAAATTTTATGCTCATACTTTAGAACGGGGCATTCAATGACCGTACCTCAAAGGTACAGGTACAATGTCTTTGGTGGAGGAATAAAAATGAAAAATATTTTAATATTTTTTAAAGTATATTTTCGTGGTACTTTTTAAACTGGCTTTGGGGTACTTTTGAAAAATTAATCTCTAAGTCCAACTTTGGCGTACTTTTGAAAAATCAATTTTCAGGCCAAATTTCGACGCAGTTTTGAAACATTATCTGCAAGTGAAATTTCGGCGTACTTTTGATAAATTAATTTCGACACACTTTTTAAAAATATTATTTTTGTAAGTCCAATTTGTGGTACCTTTGAAAAAGTATATTATTCATAAATCTTTGTCATTATATACTTTTGCTCTCTTATCCTGAACCAAAAACATATTTTCCTAAGTGAAAATTCGGTGTTTCTTCGAATTTTCACTTGGTCATGTCTAACGCCTTATAGAACCCAAAACGGTTCTTATGGACTGATCTGTGCCTCTGCGGACTCTTAAAAATGTCCTTAAATGAAATTTTTGCCTAAGTCGAATTTTGATTCTGTCTTCAACTTAGGACGATTTTGGAGAGTTCTACAACACTAACATAGATACACACACACACACACACATACACACACAGACATTTTTCAAAAAACACTTTTTTGGGTTCCTCGGACCTCAAAACGTAAAGATTTGATATTATCTCAATTTTCGATTTTGTACCAATTTCAGTAACCTCCCACAATTTTATTGTGGGGAGGTTAAAAATGACTTCAAGCAATAATAAAGTTACCGGTACCAAAAATACAACTAGTTTTATATAATAAGTAGGTCATCGATTTCGTTTAAAGTCAAAAAATGTTACTTTTCGTACGCTTCTGTGGGATCGAATTTTCGATATCGTCGGTGCGATTCACGATGTACATTAAATGCAATTCCTCTTTCCATAATAACATCGTTTTGTCCGTCAACTTATGTACTAAAACACGATTAAAGATTTCGTGTTTCGCCTTATTTGCGGATTGCGAAAACGAGCGCCTCAACATGGTTTTTATCGAATAAAATGACACCTAGCTCACAAATAAAAATTCTCTAAGAAGTTCATAAACTGGGGAATAATTTGCTGTTTTTAAAATCTCCGTAAAAGTTTTATCTTCGGAGATACGGAGGTTTAAAAATTGCGCCAAATGTTTTTAAGTCAGAATACTACTGTACACTCGTCTTCGGCTCGTTCCGTAAAGGCCATTTCACGCTTGTGGAATAATATTTTAATAAAGATCAAAGATCAGTCCGGCTTTTCGAATTTTAGGACTGTTAACCCTACATCCAACGTATCTGCATAATTTAAACATATATGAAAATGATATTTGCGATAGGTGGTAATATATTTAAATGCAGTGGAGAAATCACATTGGGGGAATATATTAATTATAATAAATAAATTTGTTAAATTTATGATACAACTGATGCAGTGCTTTAATTAATAGAAACAAATACCATATAATTAAGGGATTTAGAAGCACATAGCTGACGTTAATTTGATATCTGTTAATTATTGCCTGTGTAATTCCGATATCGATAATTATTAATTCAGTTAAATATGACCACGAATATTTATATCTGTATTTTACACTGACCAATTCGATTATTAGTAACAAAATATATGTGTTTAGTTGAAATCAACGAAGCATAATTTTATCCATAAATATGCGGCGTACATACACATTATTATAGGAAGCTAATTTTTAAAATGATTTAATCATTTCCCTGTATTCACACAATTACATTAATGAAAAGTAACCATAAGTATTCCAAGAAAAAAAAAATATCCTTTACTGAGTCTTATGACTAAATTGTTATAAATAAATAGAATAGGTTTGATACCGTTGATACAGTTTGATAGCGGAATAACCACCCCTGCGGAGTTAGTTGTAACTCCAAAATGAACACTAATGGTTACAGAGGTACTGCTCAGGCCAGATAAGTGACTGTGTGCTGCGGTAAAAAAAAATAACTCGCTTTTATCTCGGGGAAGATGTACCATAATATTAAAGGGAAAGAAGAAATAAATATTACTGTTGGAAAAAGTCTGTGAAAGTACTACTAATACTGCGGTTCCTTGTCTATTTAGCATTTTCAATTTATTTGTTATATTTATCGTTTTGACAACAACCCTGTAAATTCTATGCACCAACAGACAGGCAAACAGACAGGCAAACAGACAGGCAAACAGACAGGCAGATAGAGAGACAGCAAGTAGATAGACAGACGAGCAGACATACCGATCGATGAACAGTGGGGTGGAGAAAAACCATTAAAAACCGTTAAACCGTTAAAAAGTCGCTGTAGACCTCAGAATTTATTGGATAATCTTTTTTTTTAATATTCGTTATTAAATTATTCTTCAATATCTGGAGCCAGATTTTCGATTTTTGCCACTGATTCTTCAACATTTTTGATAAAAATTCAAATTTTGGAAAATTTTGAAAAATCACGGACAAAAATCGAAAATCTGGCTCGATAGATTGATGAAGAATTTAATAACGAACATTTAAAAAAAAATAAGATATCAAATAAATTCTGAGGTCTACAGCGATTTTTGAATGGTATTCTTGTTCCACTTCACTGTGCGACGAACGAACACACAACCAGACAGAAAAATAAAAGGTAATTAATAGACCTTAATTATCATAATCTAGATGATCCGAAACGTGAAAATTTGACAAAGTATCAGAGAGTGATTTTTTAACGATTACAATACTTCCCTTCGGCAAGCGAGAAAAATAAAAAATAGCACAAAACATTTTAAAAACACATTTCAATTCTTGAGTATGCAAATATACGATAAGTGAATTTATTAGAAACTGATTAAATATTAAGACTAACAAACAAATAGGTAACCTTACTCGTTATTTTTCGTATTTGTCCGCCAAAAAGAGAACACCTCCAAATGGTAGCTACAACTGATTTACATGTATTTACATCATTAATGTTGACCAGTTCTAGAACACATCGGTTATCTTGAACCGAGAACTTGAATTTGTAATTTGTATCTGAAACAAAATAACATTGACATATCATTCTTTATAATTTTTAAGAATACAGAATATATTTTCAATTAAGGCACGCAAAATATGTCAAGGCTACAGGTACATTATTCACTAAATATTCAGCTTGTTCCTTTGGCAGTTGTGTTAACCACATGCCAAATATTACTATCCTCCTCATTGCCCTCTGTCACATTTTTTTCATTAATTAATTTTCCTCCGTCGTACAGCTTATATATTTTTCACTAAAATATTATCCCAGTTCTTTGTTGATAGTTGTATTAAATATATACCAAATGTCCGACGGCACATGTTTTTCATCAACTAATCTTTTTTTTTGTCAATTCTGTATATTTTTCACTAATATATCCCAGTACTTCGTTGGCATTAGCATCACCTACCTACCAAGTATTATTTTTCTGACTCACTGACAGACAGACTGACAGAATTAAAAGACCGTATTTTCGTAATATACGCAATCTGGAATGTAAATCGCTGCCCAAGGAATCACTACTTCCATATCCAGATTTTCTATCCAAGTCTCTCACAACGAAAAAAAAATTCATAGAAAAAAATTCTTTCAAGAATTTTATGATTAGCGTGGCGGCTAGCCGGCAAGATCAAGTGACTGTCGCATTATAAACGTAAACATGTTTATCCTTAAGTAGTAGGTTATCCCCATTTATCCATGTTTTAATCTTGTTATATCCTCACCTCGTTCCACTTTGTCCCACCTTGTGTCCTCTTGTCCCACGTAGTTTCATCTTACCAGTTGCTCACTTTCATTACGTTCTTTCAATAGGAGCAGTATTTTCTATTAATTACCACCCTTAGTCATCAGCTAATTACCTTTAACTGCCCTTAATTACCCGCTAATTACCTTTAATTACTCTTAATTAACCCCCCCCATAATTACCTGCTAATTGCCCCTACTAATTACAAGTACAAGTACAAGTAAACAAAAATTGTTGAGGCCTTTAAATCTTGTCCACACACTAAATCATAATTTTATTTTTCTCACCGGCGAATTCCAAAAAAAATGTTGAGACCTTACCTTATCTTATATGTACTACCAATTTTGTGGACTCTTACTTGCTTGATTTACCTATTTACCCTCATTTACCCCAATCAGAATAAATACTTATAAACTAAATAATTCAACAATAAATCAAGTCAGGCAATAAATCAGATATCATAAATTATCGTCCTTAGCGCTATAAACTATTCGAAAGCTTAGTTACTGGTTACTTAACCGCGAAGCTTCTTAATGAGATAATTGATGAGCAATTTGGATTTTTTTGCTGGTAGGTCCACTGAACTCGGCCTGGTGATTTATTTTAGCTATCTATCGGAGGCCTTGGAGAATGGTTATCAGGTTGATGCAATCTATACTGATTTCTCCAAGGCATTCGATAGGGTAAACCATAGTGTTTTACTGGCCGAGCTTGAATACTATGGTATAAGTGACTCATT
This sequence comes from Rutpela maculata, assembly GCA_936432065.2. NCBI lineage: Eukaryota > Metazoa > Arthropoda > Insecta > Coleoptera > Cerambycidae > Rutpela > Rutpela maculata. Next base: position 33,407,975 of record OW386285.2, on the reverse strand, counting down.
TATCGACTGGTTAAAAGATTATCTTACTGAGAGAAAGCAGATTGTTCATATTGAATGTTCTTTCTAATAAAATTTCGGTCACTTCCGGTGTGCTGCAAAGGTCACATTTGGGACCATTGTTGTTTATCTTATTTATTACCGACATCATAACCTGTTTTTCTTTTGGAAAAATTCTTCCATTTGCTGATGACCTCAAAGTGTCTCTGAAAATGATGCCTTATATATGCAAGCTGATTTGAATATTCTTGATAACTGGTGCTCGGTTAATGGTATCACATTAATAGTTATTTACGTAACCAGTCATGAAAAGAGTAATTTTACATGACGAATGTAATATTTGCCAATTACATGAGTAAAAGTAAAATTACTGTTTTCATAACATATTAAGTACAAAATTTTATCTAATCCCGCTCTAAATTAGAAAAGAAATGACAATTTGTTTTGAATATTATATTGCGGTTCCCATCATAGCTACGCTTGCAATCATACAAATAAATTCTGTGTTTATCGCTTTACCTGAGCATTAGTACGGATTGACGTTTGTATAAACAAACTTTACTTGTCAATCTGCTGAAATTTCTGAAGCAAATTAAGTCGATTATTTCACTCATTAACGCTATAGCCAATGAGAGCCCGTTTTTTCACAATATTGCACCAATCAAACGTCATTATTAGTGGTAATTCAAGCTAGATCGACTTTTGACAGGACCAACATGCAAAATTTATCGCTCTAATTTTTTAGGTCTCTGCAGCGGCAAATATGCGAAAATTTTTTGACGTTTTTGTCGTGAAATGTTTTTTGCAAATCAAATAGGGCAACTCGAGCTTTTAAGTTTTATCTATAAATATCTTCTCTAGCTTATTACTAATTGTTAACGTACCTTGTAAATTGTAATATTGTATTATGTAGTAGCAAACAAAAACACACCTCAATTCCAAAGCGAATCTTGTCTGAAATATATAGGCTGTAACTATTTCAGTTTTCCTACTTTTCAATCAGGTAACAATTACATACAAAGATTGTACTTAATATAGCTCATAATACAGGAACAAGTCAAGCACAGCTTTCAATAGCTCAATAACGTAGTTACAAAGGTAAGCAAATCATTTATTATAAATGTCAAGTACACATTCGCTCTGGAACAAACTAAAAATGTATAGTACTTACATATGGTAATCTACCAAAAAGTAACTCGTTGAATCAAAGCTGTGCATCAAACATTATAATTTGTTGTATTTAAAATTCTCTTTACTTAACAAAACAAACCTCAACATAATTCATAAACTTCGTAAGTTAAAAGTAAGGATTAAATACGTAAATATGAGTCGATGAACATTTATTATGGAATATAACTTGTAGCGCTAGATGGCGCTCTCTATGTCAATCTCGGAACCATGGGTGTATATTTTATTTGGGTGAGACATCGGTACTAAAGTAGTGCTCTCTCTATCGTTTCTCGTCATATTGCACCTCAGAAACGCCTGAAAGGTGTTAAGCCAGTCTATATATTATAATATCTAAGGTTTCAACTCGTTTTATTTACTAGTTGCCATGGAAACGTCACTAGATTATTTTAAAATATAGCGAATCTCCGTTGTTTCTACTGCGTTTGTTTCAGATTTGCTGTTTTGACAATATGAGTCGGTTTGGAAATATTTCTGTATATCAAATTAATGATGAAATTGAAAATAAAGGTCAGTAAACTCCAAAAAGTGACAAGAAAACGTCTGAAGGCAGTTAATAACAAAACATAATATTGAAGATGTTTTTAATGAATTATTTATTCGTGAAATATTCTCCTCAAATACCACTCGTGTTTTAAATTTTATCTAAAAATTTATTCTCAAGCTAAGTTGCCCCTTGTTAATATAACTCGTGCAAATTGGCAGTTTATTATCAAAGATTAAATCCCTCCCGCTAAAGCGGTCGGGATTTAATCAGATAATAAACTGCCAATTTGCACTCTTTATATTACCAGGCAACAACGCTTTCGAAAAAATTTTCGATAAAATTTTAAGCACTAGTGATATTACATACGAAAATAGTTGATTTATATATGTATATTCCATCTGATATAGAACAATCAGTTAATTTAGCAGTAAATTATATAATACCTGGTAAATAAAAAAGCAGGAATGAAGAAGTCTAACAAATTTGAAAATTGGTGTCAACAAATAGGTTCAATAATCAGTTATGTAATTTTTTTTTACATAATTAGTTATGTAATGACTGACAGTTATGAAAAATGTGACGTTTCGTAACGTCAAAAATGCATTTAAAATCTGACTTTTCATAACGGGGTTAGATAAATATAGATAATTGTCATACAATGAGATTTTATCGTAACAGGATTCTATTATTTTTAACTATCCAATTAACGGCAATTTTTTAGACGATGTACAAGTAATTCACAATTTGGATGTCTTACTTGACCCAACCTTCAATTTTCAGGCTCATATTTCTGCTGTAAAAAACAAGGTATTAAAATTACTGGGATTTTTCAAACATACAACTACCGATTTTTCCAAAATACATATTCTTCGGATTTTATATTGCTCACTTGTGAGACCACACCTAGAGTGCTGTTCTCAGTCTCGTCACCACACTACAATATTCATGTACAAAAGATTGAGTCAGTCCATCATACATTTTTGAGACATGTAGTCTTCAAGTAAAAAATTTTTCTTGATGGCTATTTTGATCTCGAATCACTTTTAAACATTGGCTCCCTTGCTATACGCCGCCAACATAAAAACTTGATATTGCTTTTTAATGTAATTAATTCTAAATGCAACTGTCCGGAATTATTATACCAGATAAATTTCTACATTCCTCCTCGAAACACAAGACAAAATATTACTTTTTTCGTGCCCTTCTTCAGGACAAATTATGCATACAATTCTCGTTTACCTCGTATACTTTGGTTAGCGAACCAGTTGGAAAATATAGATTTTTTTGAGTCCAAATCTTAAAACTTTTAAACATCAACTTCATCATTCTAGTCATTAAATTATTACCATTTATATTAGCATTAATTTTTTTAATTAGTATAAATTTTTATTAGAATTAACCTTGTTTTATTATTTATGTATATATTTCCAAACTACCATGTATTTTGCTATTTGTTATGTCTATTCTCATCATGTTGTTGTTGTTACTCTTCTTTTATCATTATAACTTATTGTCTGTACTAAGTTAGCCCGTTTATATGAATAAACAAATAAATAAATAAATAATTATTAGAGCATACCTACTTTACCTACGCATGAAATAATATTAACTGTGCGCTTTTCATAAGTAACGACTGCATTTTTCATTTTCACTTTGTAAAAGACCGTTTGTTATTATTTCCCACGTTTTCATTAGCAGCTACTTTTGCCTTCTTTAAGTATTAGTTGAACTGGAGTAAAAATAACTTTTTGCAAACTCTTGTTCACTGCTAAACAATAGCAAGTTGGAAATAATTAGGATAAGTTACGAGCTTTTTTGTAGTTCTTTGGTGTGCTTGTTTTCATTTTTATTTAAAAGTAAAGCGAAAAGTTCTTCTACCGCAGTGTTCTTATCTTTGTATATCTGCAGTCATAATTAGAAATTATTTTGTCTGTTTTCGTTATGAGAAAGCTGTGCCGTCTAGTCTTTAAGAAAGTTGGTAGTTAAGTGTCTTAGTATTATTATAATTAAGTTTAATGTGCATTTTATTTCGTGCCGTAAGTAAACTAAAAACTTCTCATAAAGGCATCTGGGTATTTTTAGGTACTGTGCTTTATTTTGCACGACGTTGTGAAGATTTTATTAAAATGGTAAAGATGTTTAATCCTTGTCATGTTTTCAGAAACTATTTTATTTGTTGTCTATACTTTGAAGTATTACCAGAGACAATGCGTAGTACTCTCTGGTATTACCTACATAATTTACATTTGTCAATATATTTGTGTAGAAAAAGACAAACTTTACATTTATGTACATAATTACAGTGTTAAAACGTATATACATATAGAGAAAAATTGCCCGTTCGTCCGTTCGTCTATTTATTTGTCTATTTGATGGATTATTATAATGTTTGGCAGGTAGTTGACGCTGTTGTTAAAGAAGAAATGAGATATAATGAAAAATATAAAAAGTGAACACTCTAACAAGAAGAACAATAATGTCTGACAAAAAATAATTAATTAAGAAATAATATTTGGAATAGTGGACACAATTATCGACGAGAAAACCGGATATTATTTTGGTGAAAAATGTACAGGGTGGTGAACTTTAATGTTAGGAACAATTTTCGAAAATTCACTGATTGTCGAGATATCTGAATTTCAGTCTAATTTGTTTAACTATAAAAATCGCCATAACTTTTTAAAAATAAATGTTTTCATAGTGGATCAGACTGCTTTACATAGTAATTAAACAAATTTATTTCAAAACATAAAATATAAATGTTTACTTAATTCTTTCAACTAAAACAAAGGTGGCTGCAACAGTTATTTGGAAATTAATAAAGGGTGCCAAACTCAACTCTCATTCTAATTCCAATTATGTAACATGGGTAAATAGTATAATCTATTAGTCTTGTTGTAGAATTTGTGAAAATCAAAATCATACTTTGAAGTATTTGAAAAAAAAGTTCCAAAGTATGTTGATTGGGGCTCCCGTCACTAATTCGATCATAGGGTGTGCACTCGAAGATAAAATGCATGCATTATCCGAAAAAATACATGCATTATCCGAAATGACCTTGCGAATATAAATCCAGAAGGCGCCATTCTGTCCGCGATTGCAAAAAACCGTAAAAATTTTTTTCCCAAAATTTTTGTGTCACTGAAAACTGATTAATTTTATGTTCTCACCGCATTTACAGACTTATTTTTTTAACATTTCTTAATGATTTTCAAACCAATGAAAAGCTTATTCTTTCTAGATTCAGGTGCTGCCAAATAAATCTCGAAATTGTTATTAACAAATGCTACAGAAATTGTTTAAACAAAGCGAGCCCGAAGAGTGCAAGGTAAATTTCAGCATCAAGACATTTTTAAAACTATTATAGATGGTGCGTACTTGACATGAAATCTGCAGAATGGAATGGAGCAGTTTTTAGTGAAAGAATTATCTACATTGCTTTATTGTTGTAAAAGATGCGATTATTTTTGTACAGAACGCGTTGTGTTCCGCCGCGTCTTTGGTAGATATACAGTGTACATGTGCATGTACATGTATGTCTCGCATTGCCTCGCTCTCTCCAGGCTTGTTCACTACTTGCTTAAACACTAAGGTGTAGTGTAATAACAAAAAAAACTTATGATTAACGTATACAGTAACTATGTTGTTAGTTGTTTATAAATTCATGTAAAATATTCGACGAACACCGAGCAAAGAATAAAGCGATCTCAACCACACATGGATGGTAAAATAATGTTTATATTAGTTTAATAGCCTGTATATTTCCATTATTATTGCAGAGTATCTCAATTACGACTTGTGCATAATATAGTTGTCTTCCAAATAATGTAATGATCATTACTGCTGGAATGCCAGAAAATAGTAACACTACTACTTTCTCACGCAATTGCATTTTTCTGACCGTAATACAGCGAACACTAGAATATTTGCGATCATCCTATATTTATCAAATCTGGAGTATAGTAGAATAATAATAGAAGTTACAGATACAGATATTTTTGTCTTATCCCTGTATTTTGTGTAATATCCACGAATTATTGTTCGTAGATTTGATGTATTTATACCGATTCATCCATCATGCTATGCGAGAATTAACTATAGAGAAGACAATGAGTGCTCAAATGAATTTGGGTAATTTATTTTTGTGCATTTATGCTTTGAGTGGATGTGATACAGTCAGTTTTATATTTAAAGAAGGAAAAACTAACGCTGTAAAAAAATGTTTAAGACATACAGAAGATAAAGAGCTACAAGGATTACTTGATTACCCTCAAAATGGCTTCAATGATTTCATTGCTTTTCAAAATTCCCAATTCAATTGATTTTGGTTGGGTTTTGGAAAATAATGTACTTATCCCTAAATTAATAACTATAAATGTTCATCCCGATTTAACTTTTCAAAATGTATTTTGTTAATGTAAATTTAAAAAATGTTCCGGAAAATGCAGTTGTAACAAAGCTGGGTTGGAATGCATAATACTGTGAGGGAAATGTATTAGCTGTTAATTTACTTTAAGTATAATGTAGGCATATTATATTTGTATTGTTATTTCGTAAGAAATAGAAGTAAATTTAAGTAAATTTTAGTTAGTTGTACGGTTTCCTGTTTCTAATAAATATTTTAAGTTAAAATGTAATAATTTTGGTTCTCAAGTAAACTAATCATTAAATACCTTCGTTTTTTTTTTCATAATGACAAATCAAATGATAATATTTACTTATAAGTAATACAGACTCGCGTAAAAAAACCGCGTGATAAGATACCAAAGGTTTAACTCTAGAAATAAATAGTGTATAGTTCGTTAAATGCGTATCCGCTCATCTGCCATTCGCAGTTGGTCATCCAAATTAGCAATAATGAAATTAATTCTGGAAAAAGTAGTATACAATCTCGTTATTTGTTCCAAGTAACCAACAAGGCAGATGCGCTAGATGGTAGCTCTTTTGAGGCATTGAAAATGCCGAAAAATCAGTCACAACCACGTGGTCGCATACCAGTATAAATTTTGGTTCAAAATGTAGATAAAATTATGCGCATTAAATATATGAAACGAAAATTTGAGCAGACGGTCCCATTTCGCCGGCAGACGCTGTCAAAGATTTGTCTTTTCAGTTTTCTTTTTTGCGCCTAAGTTGAGATAGGGCGTTCTGATAGGGGGTGATTGTTGTAAAAAAATAGTAACACTAATATTTCTATCTAGAAAAATCGTACTTATATTGTTTCACTCAAAACTCAAATCTTGATATTTTTTTGAAATATATTAAATAAAAACGCTTAATTTTCAAAATAATAGATATAATAAACAATGTGCCAATGTAAATACATACAAATGAATATAGTAAAGTATAAACACTCTGAAGAAGACATTATTTTGATAGAAAAAACTAAATATTTAAATTTTTTTAAAACGTAAATAACCTGTAAATATAAAATAACATTATTACAAGTTATGCTTATCAATCTAATATATCTTCTTCATCACTTGAATTTTGATATATTGCTTCTTCGTCATCATCTGAGTTAGGTGAGCTTGGCCGATCAACAACAATATCGTCCAATGTTGGAGGTATTTAAGGACCTTCGAACCACTGCAATTGTAATATGTTGTTGTTCAAACTCCAGCCATTATGTTCGGGTTTATAAAATAATGGTTCAAATTCTGTTGCATTTTTTTATATTGCGCATACCTGATTTACACGCTTAACTTTGCAATAAAGTGAATCTTGACACGGTGGTAGTAAACTATTATCAAATTATTTTATTTTGTCCAAAGGATTGAATCTGCCAGTTTTTGGTTTAACATTTTCTACAAAAATGTCAAATTGTACTTCATTTATATTTGCAGCATTGGGTTTGCCATATATTTTACAAACGAATTGTTCTACACATTTTTTTGCTCTTCTGAAAGAATTTCTGTTGAGCCCAAAGAACTAAATATTTTCATTGTATATGTACTCTTTTCCAACCATGAAAATGGTTTTATTTTTCCTTTTCTTGCAAATGCAGCAGTATAATCACTTCCGGTTAGCGCGTGAAATGCTGGCAACGCATTTGCAAGGTCCTTTCCCAGATAACTGTACACCATGTTTAAATGGACGTATCGAATAGTGTTTTTAGATGCCAATCCCAGTTCAGACCATATTGAAAGCTTTTGTGAAAAATTATGCATATTACCCAATGCAATAATAAAAATATCTGTATCGCTAGCTTTTTTTAGAACGTTGTAATTTTCACGCAATTTATGGACATGAAAAATTATCCTACTATCTGCTTTCTCATGTTTTATCCACCTCCTTTATGACACGCCAATTTTCAGTATAGAACTTATAACAGGTATCGTTACAATTTATACATATAATTTTGTTCCTCAAAATAGAGATAAACTGTCAGAAGTCCAATATTGAACAAAAAATTGTACTAATATTCATGGAGCTAGTAAGCATATACAAATTAAATAACAATTCCAAATATTTATTAAAGTATTGGTCTTACCATCAATATTTTGTTTCTGGCTGATTGGACTAGCTCCACAGTGCCACAAAAAAATAAAAAATCATAGAAGTATGCATCTGTCTATAATAATTTCTAAAATGTCTCGATGCTGAATTTTACCGTTCACTCTTCGGGCATGCTTTGTTTAAACTATTTCTGTAGCATTTATTAACAACAATTTCGAAAATTATTTAATAGCACCAGAATCTAGAAAGAATAAGCTTTCCATTAATTTGAAAACCATTAAGAAGTATTAAAAAATAACCCTGTGAATGAGGTGGGAACATAAATTAATCAATTTTCAGTGATACAAAAATTTTCGGAAGAAAATTTTTTACGCTTTTTTGCAATCGCGGACAGAATGGCGCCCTCTAGATTTAGATGCGCAAGGTCATTCCAGATAATGTACATATTTTTTCAAAACTATATATTCGAGTGCACTCCCCGACATTTTAGGAGCGTCTTTTGAGAAGCTTGATTCCCGACTCTAAGTTTTTGACAAGAACGAAAACGGCCTACAGCCAGAAGAATTTACCCTTACAGAAATAGCTTTGTTCTCAAGTATTTATTGTTACATTCAATATTAAAATATAAAATCAAGTTTAATCACTTCAAAGGATTTTAATTATATACAAAATGTACTCATTAATTTTATTACACACTGTATAGATACTTGACATTTGAATAAATTTTTGGTAATTATATATAGTCACTTTCAAAGATGGTACACCCACGTATTTTAATGACGAAGGATAAATTAATTTATTGATACCTCTGTTGGTTTCGTGATGCGTCAAAAGTTTTGTAATTATTTCAGTGTCGTGAGCACACATGTCAGGAGTATAGCTTAGGTATATCCAGTTGATATCAGTTGACTACTGATAGGAATTTTCAAACTACCGCTTCAAGATATAAATTTTCGGAACGGGTCGTTGATTATTTACAGTGACGTGTTGAACTGAGAGTAAAGTTAGTACCGGATTTAATTTTATAAATTGGGTTTTGCAATGATCCATACGAACGATAATAAATCGAAAAATTTATGGAATTGCCTGAGAAATTGTTTTATATTTGTTGAACACTTAATTGCGTGTTGCAAATTGAACAACTATGGGTGCAAGTAAAGTTTTACATACACTTTAACTTCAACAATAGTAATCTATCTTGAGTTAATTTTATACATAATGTTTTTAAATTATGGACCAAATTAATTAGTTCGTGAGCAGTCTATTTTCGGAAGAATGCCGCTGACAAGGTGATTTCTATTTTTAAATGCTCCTTTTTTACATCATGACGTCATCTGTATCAAAATTGTGACATCAGCCAGGTATTTTTTAAAATTATCATTGGTCATGTGGTACTTCTCTTGGGAAGTCTTTAATCTCTATCTTTCTATTGAATATATTATTATTTTATCACTTCGAATATAATCTAACTATAAAAATGTAAATATAGTAAAATGCAAAATTTCTTTTACTCTTTTATTATTGTGAAACAAGTTATTGACATATAGATACTATCAAAGTACGCATAGTAATAACACACCACAGCTAATACAACCCCTCTTATCGCTGCAGTTACCTTGTAAGGGAGAGGGCAACACATCTCGAGGCGAGGAACATATACTTAGTTTTCGAGTACACTAGGATTAATTTATTTTGCCAATTACTTCACTCATTAATAAGGCAGCCAATGAAAGTCCGTTTTTGACAACATTGCACCAATCAAATATCATTATTGGTGGGAAACTAACCTAGATCAGCTTTTGACAGTACCAACATGCAAAATTGTCACCTGTAATACCATTAGTGGTTAAATTATTTCCGAAATGTTTTTCGAGGTCATGAATATTTCCGAGCGCTTTAGCCCAAGAGATTTAATCTGTATACAAATTATAATACCTTTGGCAACTTATCATGACAAAAAATTTTTAGATAAAATTTAAAAGCACTAGTGGTATTTTAGCCTAGTCGATGAAGGTATTCACCGACAAAATTTTGCAAACTGTGTAAACTTTTTTTAATGAGTTTGTGAAAGTGTGTAGAATAATATCCTGAAAAGTTTACACTTCACTCGGATGCAAAACATAAAAAAAAGTGAAAAAAAAATTTTTCATCAATTTTTTCAAAATTTTGAAATTAAATCTAGCTAGAAAAAATAAAAAAATACAGATGGATAGATCACGTATTTATGAACAAAAAATGTTCTAACAATATTTATCGTTAAAGCCACGGTTTTTTCGGAAAAAATAGTCAAGTGTAACGTTATAACTCAGAGCGAGATCCATGCGTGCACGCGCTTGAATATGCATGACTGTGACACCGATGCCCTGAATTACATGTCACTAAATCAGAATTTGTTTAATTTATGAGTATTGGTTGATTTAAAAGATGAAAATTGTAGCTTTCTGATGCTTTTTTGTTTTAAACAATACAAGCAAAGGATGAATGGGAAAAATATACTAATATATATTATCACGCCCGACCTCAATCGTCGCAATAAACAATATAGAAAAAAATAAAAGCCCTTCAAAAGAATTCTTTCTTCATTGAGAACTGTTGAAAAGTATGTATGTACACTTCATGATTATTATGGTTTATTACGTTGTAGTAACGAGGATTAAAAAAAAGTACATCTCAAATCATTTTAATTTCCTTGCTTGATGATTTTTTTTGGTAAATATATATATTGGAGGCTGTAACTTGTCGAGAAATTGACCCATTGGAAAATATAAAATATCACTATTTCGGAAAAAATTTTTGAATGTTCAAACACAAAATCGTTTACATTTTTTCGAAAATATAATTAATCAAATCATGATAAGAAATTTCGATTTTCACGATCTTATCCTTATAACTACGAAAATATTTTTGATTGTTTTGAATATAAATTCGGGAACTTTTCCAATACATTAACAAATGTAGAAGGAATCCATTGGGTATAGCTGAAATGTACAATACAGTAAAGGCACGTAAAAATTCATGCGAGCGACTCAGCGGCTATGTGTGGTGTCTGTCTATGCGTTGATAATTATATATTTTCCCTCCATACTCCCATTTATCCTCAAACAAATGTTTAAAACGTGTGATCAGAAATAGAAAAAAGCTTTATTTCACTCGATAGAACAGCTAAGAATTTTTAGAGGTTCCATAGTATGCATTTAACCGTGAGCTGGCCGCGCAGAGTGAGAAAGTTATTTCACTATTTTTTTCCAGGAATACTATGGCTTTAGCGATAAATTTTATTAGGTTATTTTTTGTTCAGAAATACGTGGTCTATCCACCTGTATTTTTTATTTTTCCTACCCTGACTTTATTTAAAAATTTTGAAAAAATGGATGCAAAATTTTTTTTTTTCACTTTTTTTTATGTTCTGCATCCGAGCGAAATGTAAACTGTTCAGGGTATTATTCTATACACTTTCACGAACTCATTAAAAAAAAAAATTAATGGTTTGTAAATTTTTGTGGGTTTCACTATAAAATGTTCTCTGTCGTCTGGGCTAGTCATCATCTTTAATATTAAGTTTTGCCATGAATTGCCTCCGGACATTTTCTTGTTATTCTTTAGTGTTTATTGACCCTTATTTTCAATTTCACTATTTACGATATATAAAAATAAGTTTCCAAAATGACTGTGCTAATAAAAAACAAAATGGGTATAAATGTTTATATTTGTTTATATTTATTTAACAGCTGTGAGAAACTTAGAAGTCTACAGAATTTGCCATATTTTAAATGTAAAGACAATTAAAGAATCAATATATCTTGAACCATAAGTATTGTAATGCATAGGCTGGTCCAAGACTGCTGAGAAGTTTTCACTGTAAACAGTTCTTGGACATGCTTGGACAAATCACATTACGAGTAAAGACATAGCTAACTAGACAGAGAAATATACAAGAATTATTATATAAAGTGTTTATTGATATTTACAGTCGAGTCAATGAAGCCTAAAAATAGTCAAAACCTCTTGAATTCTCAGCAACAGCTCTGATATTGATCATTCTTTTTTTAAAATGTATGTCTTTTAATATTATTCACAATCAAAGACATCCCAAGTGGCGCAAATAATTATTTATATTGTTTAAACAATAATAACAATATTTACAAAAAAATATATTTAAAAAATTTTTTTTTTCGATATTTATAAAACATTGAGTTGTTTTTAATGAAAGTTTAAGTTCAAAAATGTTTCTCTCAGAAGGGGTTGATAATTACTTATATTGTTTAAACAATAATAACAACTTTTACAGGAAAAATATATTTTTTTATTTTTTTCCCCGATATTCATGAAAAAGTTAATTTAGTCCTGTTTGAAGCTGTTTAAATCCTTCAGACTCTGAGGTAGGTGATTGTAAAGCTTAATAGAAGTTGTATATGATCCCCTGCCCACCTGAGCCAACCTACTCGATAGAACATATAAATCATTAGCGGCACGCGTAGTGTATTTGTTTATATCACTACATTTAGGTATTTCTGACATAACACACACATTCTAAAATATATAATGAGTAAACCGTAAGGATTCCATGTTGCTTGAAATAGGGCCTGCAGGAAGTTATATAGTTAAGTTGAAACATACTCCTTATTATTCTCTTTTGTAATAAAAACACTTTCTCTATCCCAGAGCAGTTACCCCAGCATAGAATACCATAAGAGGGCATCGAATTTATTTGTCCATAATAAAAAGATTTAATTGTGTCGATATTTACTACACCTCTTAGCTGCAGGATGGCATAATTTTTTGTAGCAAGTTTGCTGGTTAGACTTTTAACATGAAAATCCCAGGAACAATTTTGGTCCATTTCTATACCTAAAAATTTTACATGTTCATCCTGATGGAATAACTGATTCTGTTTTAACCATTAAACTGATATTATTGCTCACTCGACTAGGCCATTTTTTTGACGCCATTTGTTTAACGCAATTTGTAGCATTTTTGCTAAGATTTTCAATGTTATTGGCAGAAATAATAGAAGACGTATCATCAGCAAAGAGTGTTAAAAAAGTGTTGTCAATATTTTTTATTATATCATTGATAAAAATCAAAAATAATAATGGGCCTAGTACACTCCCCTGCGGAACTCCGGTGTTAATATTTTAGCTGTTCGGGATATATTTTTTGCCCTCTTCCATTATTTTTACATTTTGTGACCTTTCTGTTAGATATGACTTAACCCATGATAATGCTACATTGCGAATACCATATGATTCGAGTTTTTTAATAATAGGGCGTGATTTATAGTGTCAAACGCCCGTGAGAAGTCAAAAAATATACCAGCTTGTTTCGAGTTATTATTAAAATTTTCCAAGATTTTACCATAAAAGGAAAGTACTGCATTTTGCGTAGAGCTGTTTTTGCAAAATCCGTATTGTCTTGCAGTCAATATATTGTTTTCCTCTAAAAAATGTAGTAGTTTTATTTGAAAGGCTTTTTCAAATATCTTAGAAAATACTGAAAGGAGGGCGATAGGTCTGTAGTTTGTAATATCGTTGGGGTTGTTTTTCTTATATACTGGAACTACTAATGCTGCTTTCAACTGTGCTGGGAAACATCCACTTTCAAATGATATGTTTATCAAGTGAGTCAGAGGGTAAATTATAAATTCGGCAATATCATTCAAAAGGCAACATGGAATCTCATCTGATCCCGATGATTTTTTTGTATAGACTGTTAACATTATTTTGAAAATTTCTTCAAAAAATATGACCGAGAGATAAAAGGTATTTTCATTATACGATATTTTACTTTCAAAATTATTTATATTTACCGGAGTATTTGAAGTTAGTTCGTAAACAGAGTCTATGAAAAAGTTATTGAATCTATTTGCAATGTCCATTGGTTTCTTGTAGACTTGAAAATTATATGTAATTTCATGTGGTAATTTGCTTTTTTATTTTTGTTATTTACATTTTTATTGATGACCTGCCATGTTGCTTGAGATTTATTAGTTGCATTTTTTATAAATTTGTCAAAATATGTCGTTTTAGCTTTTTTTTTATATTTAGTTCATGTCTTTTTTAAAGAATTTTGTACCTCAGACGCAGTTCTGGATCATTTGTTGATTTTAGAGCTTTGTTGATATCTCTAATGAGAATACCTTCCTGTATAATATCTGCGGTGATCCAGGGATTTCTTTTATTACATTTTCCTACTTTAACTAATTTTAAAGGAAACGCTATATTAAATAAATATGTAAATATTGAAAAAAATATATCAAATTTGAAGTGCTGATTTCTTTCAGTGTATACTTCATCCCATGTGACCCAACTTAACGTTGAAAAGTTCGAATTCAGTTTTTGGTGAACGAAAAGTCACCTTCTACGAGCCATAACTCGGTTCGAATGGTATCTACAGAAATAAAAAAACAATCGATTTGTTATTTTATAGGCTTTATTTTTGCTTATAATATTTTTTTGATAAAATATAAGGTTTTCGAGTTATTCGTGAAAAATCGTTCTAAAACATGCATTTTTAGATGAAAAATCAACATTTTCAATAACGAATAACTCAAAAAGTATTAACTCATTGAAAAAACTTCATAGAACATTTTTTGCTTAGAATGTATTCCTCTATCGACATCCGCGGTTATTTTGAATGTAATAATTTCCACCCCCGAGAAGGGGTAGCATCCACCCTCAGGGTATTTGCGCCACATGGGATATTTCTGATTTTGAATAGTATTAAAAAACAAACATTAAAAAAAATGATCAAAATCGGAGCTGTTGCTGAGAATTAAGAAGTGAAAACCTTCATTGACTCGACCAATACATGTATTTACCTATTTAATTCTTATTTTAATTTAAGGTGTTTAAAATCTAAGTTATGATTATTTAATTAAGCAGAAGGCATTTATATTCTACTATACAGGGTGTTTGGTACATCGATAGAAAGTTTTCACTGGGTGATAGTTGGGGTCGTTTGGAACCTATATGACCATATTTACCCTTATACAAAGTCTCACCGTTTTTAAGATATCGGCATTTTTGCAAAATAGTTGAGTTGTCACTAATACATGTTATTTTTTATGATAATATATACTTTCAGCTTTCTTAAATATTTTTTTTATATATTTTTAATATGCACTTTGTCGAAATAACACAAAAAGAAATGCCGAAGTATTGGTATAAAAATTATGTAGGACAATACCTAATTTATGTGTTGAAATGCATTGGTTCGATTTTTTTTTTATTTTAAGCAAATTTTTCTCAAAAGCGGCGCCTACTTCAAGAGATTCAAATAGTTCTAAAAACATCTCTATTGCATACTTTTTTCAATGGTATACCACGTTATGACAGAATTATACCTCATTGAACTAAAAGGGAAACATATTTGCAGACATTTTTAATGAGGAAAAAAATTAAATAAGTAATGATCATTTTATTACTCTTATTTCCAGTTTTAACTAAAACAAATGTAACTACAACTAATAATTTGTTTTCAAAATGAGAACCTCCATTTCTAACGCATTTACGTGTCCTCTTTCGTGTGACGCCTAACCTCGTTTCTTCCTTTAATCTGGCACCTGCTTCGTTAATTCTCCGTACACGGTGGTCACGGTCGGTTATTTTAATCTCAAAAACTAGTCTTTCATTCTACACCAGACATGAAAATCAAGGAGCGTCAAGTCTGGAGACCTCGCAGGCCACAATATTAGTCCATTTCCCAAATCCAACGATTAGGAAATGTTTCGTCTAAAAATTATCTCGTAGTAATTTGGTAATGAGCAGGACATCCGGCATTTTGAAATATCAAGCTGTCTCTTACATTTAGAGGTATGTCGTCTAAGATATTATGGTAAATTATGCTGCAAAAACTCTAAACAACTGTCTCTATTTAAATTGTCTGGAAGATAATACGGACCAATGAAAGCTCTGCCAGTTACCGCTGCCCATATACTCCCACTGAACTTGTATTGAAAAGAGGTTTGTTTTTTCATGTGCGGGTCTTCACCAGCATCAGCCCAGTAACGAAGATTGTGAAAATTTGTTATTCCTTCTCGAGAATACTTCGACTCGTCTGTACACAAAATACTTTTAAGAAAACCTTCATTTTCCAGATCAGCGTTCAACAAAAAACGGCAAAAGGCAGTTCTCCGTATTGGGTCACCTTCCTCGAGTTCCTAAACAGGCGTGTAGTGGAATGGATGTTTTCCTTCAATCCTAAGAATTGTCCAAACTTTCCATATGGACAAATTCAGTTGACGAGCTACTTTTCCAATACTCATTGGCGTAATTTCAGCATTTTTATTGGGTAGGCAGGGATTTTGCATAATTGTAATTTCAGAATTCACCAGATTTGCCTTAAACAATTTAATGCTCTTTCAAAATATTAGGGGGGGGGGTACTTGCCTTGCACAATATGCACCCGTTCCCTATGATGAAGGTTACACGTATACGTTGATATGTGTTACAAAACACCTGGACATTGGGAATTCTTCTTGTTGGAAATCGTTCCCGATAAAAATATTTAGTTGCTGCTTCATTTCCGTCGACCATTCCGTACATAAAGAGAATATCGGCATATTCGGCATTAGAAAAAGATGTCATTGCAGAAAAATGTGACAATACTATGAACAATTAAATAAAACAGCGTTTGACACAAGCGTTCAAATGTCTCACTGGTATCCAAGGAAAACAATTTTTTGCGTCTGGTCGCCTGATAACTATGCTTTGTTTATTTCATTTCTTGTTCACCGTACGTGTAAATACGTTTGTTTTTATTTCAGTATGTCACAGACAGAAAATTGTCTTTAAACATTAGTAAATAATATCGCCGATTTGCGGCTGAAAGAATTTATTATGATTTTGTTTAATATTCTTTCCTTATTAAGAACGTACTTGTTTGTCCACAAATATGTTTCTTTTTTGAAGTATTTAGTATCATAAAAAATAACATGTATTAGTAACAACTCAACTATTCCGCAAAAATATTTAAAAATGCCGATATCTCAAAAACGGTGAGACTTTGCATACGGGTAAATATGGTCTTATAGGTTCCAAACGACCCCATCTATCACCCAGTGAAAACTTTCTATCAATGTACCAAACACCCTGTATATTATTATAATGTGCAGTGCATATTTTTTATTTCCCAAATTATTAACGTATTAGTTTTTGATGAATTACTGCCATAAATGCATTTTTATCTTTTTACAGCGAGTGGGCGGCTTTGTCATTTATGCCGACACATGTAATAATAATTGTTTTACCTACTTATTAGGCGTTTTTATTTCGCAGTGACAATTATTTTGTAACAATATTCTTTTAAGCCGTTGAATTATGTGGTTAACTGAGCTCTGCATGAGCTACCTATCATTCTATGCAGTGCAAGACCTATGTATGGTTCAACGTATTTTGTTCCTTGATTGTCACTTCATTTAAAATATTTCGTGGAGTTGTTTCTACAGCTGCGTTTGTTAATTATTTGTACCTACTTATTGTCATTTAAATGATGAAATTGGAAATAAACACTAAAAAATGACAAGAAAACATCTGGAGGCAATTAGTGGCGGAACTTAACATTAAAAGTATATTTTAAATAGGTATCTAATTAATTCATTGGTGGAATATTCTCGCTAAATACCACTCATGTTTTTAAGTTTTATGATTCGTGTACATTAGCAAGTAAATAATATAGTGACCTACTTCTAAGTTGCGTATCCTGTAGGATAATAGTATTTTAATAAGCACGAAGAAAAAGCATAATTTCAGAGAGTTCATTATATTCTGTTATATAATTAATAATATTGCAAGTTTCACTAATAAAACTTGAGTTTTAGTTTTCTAGATTGCATATTCTTATTATGTTCTTCTACTCGTTTTTCTCCCTTTTCCAAGTTTAAGAAATATAAATAATTTAAAATTGAGCTGAAAAATGATTTTTATAACACAATAAACATTTCAACACAAATAATGGTTTGAATGGTATACATTTTTTGTAAAAAATTGAACCATATTCAAAAAAAAATTATTAAAAATCATTAAAGACAGTTTTACATAGGCGTAGTCATAGTCACGTCGCCAACTAAGGAAAAAAGCTTGGACCTTGAATGAGGGTACAACTTTTATTTTATGATTGATTCTAGTCTTGTTTGATATACTGAATCATAATCCGTGGGGTGCCAGAGTGGCACCCTTGGGCAATTTAAACTATTGAAGGTCAAAGGTCACGAGGGTAAAAAAAGCTGAACCACCCATTTTATTGCGAATTAAGAGAAATAGGTCCACCCAAATCAAATATTTGTAGTAAGATATAATAATATATATTGTATATATTATATTAAAAATAACATAATATACAAGATAACAAAAAATGGTAGAATTTTAGTAATTATTAATTTTAATTCCACTGATGCCGAAAAATAGTCGAAATATATCTAGAAATGTATGATCAGGTGTTTTTATAACAATATATAAATGTAAATAAAATCTAAATGAAAGACAAATAAGTTTTAAATATTCATTTATTTGATAAAACTACAATAGTTAGATAAATGTTTTAATAGAACTTTGTAACGTTATTTAGAGTCAGAAGTGGACATTTCACTCTCACTGTCATTAAATTGAGTTTCCTGAGTCTTCACATTGCTACGCAAATCGCCACCTTCACATGCGCAAAATTCTTTACAAGGAAGACCTGCATGGGCACAACTGCACCTTGCTGTTGAACATGGCTTCTCACTTGAACAGCTACATCTTAAGCTTTTCAGCAATTCAGGTGGTGCCAATTCTTTGTTACTTGGACGTAAAATGGGTACCAAAGAGTGTGTTTGTTCATCCTTTTTCCATCCAAATGGCATCATTTTACGTGAAGTTCAAATGCCTCTGTTGTCGGGGGGAGGTTCTTAATTTTAGGAGGGATTTTCTTAGACAACCACACTCTGTATCGAACATCTGTCATGTTGTGAACTTCCTTCTTGTATCCGTAGCAATGTGCAATGAATTTTGTGCATTCTCTTGTATATTGTTGCATTGAAGATTCTACACAACCTAAATGCTTAAGTTCAACACCAGATCTCAGAGCTTTTATGGCTTTCTTCTTTCCAATGCCAAAAAGTTGTGAAGTAGTATCACAGCCAGTAAGACAATGTACTGTTAATAGTGAGTCTGCTTGGGTTCCTAGATTACTAACTGTTGCCGCTATATCTGAGAGCTTTTCTTTGTCAACAGACTCCATCCACATAGCGCATTCAAGTTTCAGCTTTAAGTAAAAGTGTACAAGCAGAACAAAAACGTCAGTGTCGTCTGATAAAATCTTTATATTGTTTGTTCCACATCTTGACAAAAAAATGGCCTGTTGTACAATTATAACGTCTGCTTCTTCATGGTGAGTTTCTAAATCAGGGCGTGGAATCACAATTCCAGGATTTTGCAATTCAGTTGGGATTGTATCAATACCAGTAATGACCAACTTGTGTGGAGGAAATCTACTATGTTTTAACAGTTGCTTGCAAATCATGACTGTTAGTTGAATTTTATTGCTTGATTGAGTCAATATACTGTTGCGACTTGGGATAGGTGCGTCTGCTCTTAGTTGTATGGAAGAACTGTTAACTCCTCTTTTAGATCGAGTTGCACTCTTTGGACTGTACTCATAGTACCTATCAAATACAAGGAATGTGTTCTGTTCTACAACATGCTTCATGATCACTGCAATTACATTATCAATGTAAGTTTGTATTGCACCAATCTTTGGCCAATGAATATGCCACAATAGAGCACTAGCATCTATAATTAATGCATTTGCAGATTTTCCCCTAGACGAGACCTAGAATCAAATGTGGAATCGCTTTTTTTGTAGTGTTGACAAAGTGTAATATACCGTTACAAAGATCTGCACATAATCAAACATTTATCTAAACATTACACTTTTTCAACACTGCAAAAAAGCGATTCCACACTTGATTCTGCTTGAAATAACATGCTGGTAACACTTCTTCTTAAAAAAAAATATATGTATGTATAATAATATAATATAATAAAATACAATATAAATAATATATATTATAATATCTAACTACAAATATTTTATTTGGGTTGACCGATTGCCCTTAGATCGCAATAAAATGAGTGGTTCAGCATTTTTGACCTCCGTGACCTTTGACCTTCGATATTTTAAATTGCCCAAGGGTGCCACTCTAGCACCCCACGGATTATGGTTAAGTATATCAAACAATACTAGAATCAATCATAAAATAAAAGTTGTACCCTCATTCAAGGTTACATGGCTCGGCGACGTGACTATCACCTAGTTAATTAGACTTTAATGTCGACATTATTGTAGGTTAATAGTGGAGCGGATCTGGTTTTGAAATGAAACAAACTTTTTAAATTTTTTTTTTTTTTTGACAGTTCGGATACACGAGTTCTCTTTTGTCATGTTATCAAGTTAGTTCAGCTTAATCACACGAGGTGGGGCAGGAATTAGCATTTAAAATTCGCAAAAACACGTGCTTTTTCGCAATAACTTTGTTATTATTGACTTGACGAAAATAAACTTATTTTTTCAAATCGGACGGTAACTTTCCGTGAAACTTTTTTTGAAAATACACGTTTTTTGCCGTAATACTAATATACAAAAAATAATTCCTTAATTTATTCACGAAAAAAAAAAGGAGTTAAGGGGATGATATTTTTTTGAGGTAGGTGAACTAGATAAGAATTGATGGGGCCGGAGGTTGGGGGTGGTTAGAGTGGGCCGAAAACGCATTAAAAAATTCAAATACATTATTTTCTGTTTTGATAGTCCAAAAAAGGTACCTTATGAGTCTCGCATGAACTCCCTAAAAGATTTTTTAGAACAAAGTATTCCTTGAGGGGGCGCAGTCACTTTGAAATTTATTATCATATGTAGTAATACTTTTTAATTTTTTTTTAGCACTTTGCTTATTACAATGCAAATCAATAGTAATAACCCAAAACTCACCACGGGGATGTGGCTGCATATGAGTTCCACCCGTCCCAACACCCAACCATCCAACCATGTTGGGATTTTACGGCTTATAATCAATTTTCGAATCAAATTTAGGCATCTTATTGTGGGATGCTATCCTAGATCTGACAAAACCGTCTCTAGCTGCGAACCCACAAACAGCAGCTGCAGCTGCTGTAACTAATTTTACTCCCCGCTCTACACTTTGCGTGCGGCATGGAAAACGTGGAAACTGCAAGGCCTCAATTTTTCCTGTGGAAACCATATCATGTAGTTCTTCATCAGCCAAGGTTGTATGCTAGTAATGCTAGGTGGTTCTGTTACTACTATATCATGCCATTTTCAATCGTATCTACGTAATCCTCACAACTAAAATTTAGCTGTGGTATTTTAAACAATCTTACGTTTTCTGATTTATTTTTCCTGGCCTTAATAATTCTGCGCAATCCCAATTCACGAATATGTTTTCGCTTATCAGTAATCATCGCCAATATAATATTTTCGAGTATGCGTTTCTGTGTATGACATGGTCTATAATTTTGCGTAGATCTTCTGTAAGGTAGCGGGAATTTTTAATCAATGTAAAGATATGTCTTGTGCCGCCTTTACAGGATGGTTTGGCCTTAATCTCAAACCATGTTGGAGCATAAACCTTGACAACGTACTCTTCTAATAATATTTGTAAGTTTTCACTTGGATCCTCAGTAGCAACATATAAGCATAGGACGCGGTTAGCAGCTGTTAACCAACGTGAATGTCCTAATTTCCCAGGATTTTTTAAGGCAAGACTTTCTAAACAATGATCACTTATCACTGCTTTACAAATTTCTAATAAATAGCATTGTTCCAGAGAAACATCGCGGTCCATTTGTATGGCCGTCCAAATTCTGTAACAAATGGCGCAATGGCAACTCATTTGCATGCAACTGACACACTAGCCATTGCAATGGCCTATTCAGGGAAGTTTCAATAATTCTAATCACACCACCTTTTAAACCAGTGTTAACTGTGGTTCTATCACATCCAATTGCCAAAATACTGTACGATATTATATTATTGTCTTGCAAAAATTTTAAAATTGCCTGAGAAATATTAAGTGCTGAACCAGTTTCTGGAGACACATGGCCAAAATAAACAGACCCTGGCTCTGAAATAAGTGTAACGTGCTCCTCTGTTATAGTTGCATGAATTATTATCAATGTCCTTGATGTCATCGTAGTGTATGAATGACGCTGGATACAAGTAAATACTAAATTAGAATAAAAATTCTTTTAGCTAATGGCGTTTCATATTAAAGAATTTTAGAAAATTTCAAAATCTCAAAGACTTTTTGGAAATGAACCAATTTTTTTTTGGTTAATAAGGCTAACTAGGGAAACACTTTTTTGGCTATCAGAAGTTGAAAAAATATAATCGATTTTTTCGGCCCACCCTAGGGGTGGTGGGCCAATTAGGGGAGGAGGAGAAGGTAAGGAAATGAAAATTATTCAACCTGCCCGAACTTTTTTCCCTCGTGCGATTTTGAAAAACCAAAATGGAATTTGTTCGCTGTTATCTCTAGTATTTGACTGATCAATTTTTTTCATTTTTTTCAAATAAACAAAGTGCGAGGGGAAAAACTGTTTGCATTTTTTTAACGTAGGAAAGAGTTCAGAGGAGAAACTTTTTACAGGTAAGTGAGGATATTTTTTATCTTTATTGAAAAAAAAATTATCGCAATCCAAGCAATAGAATTTTAAATGCGAATTCCTGCCCCACCTCGTGTGATTAAGCTGAACTAACTCGATAACATAATAAAAGTGAACGCGTGTAACAGAATTGTCAAAAAAAATTTTTTTAAAAAGTTGGTTTCGAAACTCTTCTTTTTCTCGCCAGATCCGCTCCAGTATAAAAATATAATTTGGTTTCATTATTTGTTCATTTTTACACCTATCTGTCACTCTATCACCTATCTGAATATTAATAATGAATATTAATATTAGGTCATAAGGTTTAACCAACCCGGCATATAAGTAAAACTATATTTCATAACTTTTAGTGGCTTTTGAAGGCTGTTTAATTTTTTAGAAAAAAAATATTTTTCAACATTTTTAGTAATTAGTTTATTTAACTTGTATATAACAAAATTTAATCTGTACTTTATTGAAAGTATAGACACTATAATTAGATCCATTAATGTGCAAAAAAATAATTATATTCTAGGAGATGCAGAAAATATAAGTACCTTTGAAAAATTTGATATAATAACCATGGAAAGGTTAAGAGAAATTATTTGTTCACTAAAGGAGATTACAGATCCTGAATATATGATTGGTATCAAAGTTGTCAAAGATGCATTTGAAGTAATAGGAGATCGTTTTCTTGACTTAGTAAATACTTCGCTGACATATGGTATATTTCCTGGTGCATGGAAAACTTCCTACGTTATTCCAGTACCAAAAGTCACAAACTCATTGAAATGTGAAGACCACAGACCAATAAATACAGTGTCAATATTTGAAAAAATTGTGGAATTGGCAGTTAAAGACCAACTTATTAATTTTTGTGATAATAATGAAGTAATCGTTCAAAATCAGTCTGGGTTTCGCAAACATTATTCCTGTGAGTCTGCTATTATAAACATATGTGATGATTGGTTTAAATGTTTAGAAGATAATCAAGTGGTTTTAGTTATATTTCTTGACATAAAGAGGGCATTTGAAAGGATAAGTAGAGAATTGTTAATATCCAAGTTAGTGGCAATAGGGCTGAGAAAGAATGTGTTAAATTGGTTTAAAAGTTACCTAAGCAACAGATCACAAAGAGTTAAATATAAAAATTCAGTAACAAGTGACTTACAGATAGAACATGGTGTTCCTCAAGGAACTATTCTTGGTCCTATTCTATTCACTCTTTATATAAATGATATTGTTACGTGTGCAAATGACTGTAAAATATCCATGTTTGCAGATGATACAATATTGTATATAAGTGGTAATCTGAAAATAATCTAAGTCTAAATTTAAATAAAACAAAATACATGTTAATAGGAAAACATTATAAGTTATCTAGTTTAAATGCAACAAACTTGCATGTTGAAATAAATAATTATAAACTCGAAAAAGTTAAAGAAATTAAGTACTTGGGTATTATAATAGATGAGAACTTAAAATTTAAAAAACATTGTGACTATATATTGAATAAAATGTCAAAAAAGGTTAATTTTATGAGAAGAATAGGTAATAGCTTAACAATGAACACAAAAATTTTATTATACAAATCAATAATAGGTCCACACATTGAATATTGCTCAAGTATTCTTTTCAATTTTAATCAAAACGAAATAGACAAACTACAAAAATTACAAAATAAATCTATGAGAACAATCCTTAAATGTAACAGATATTCACCAATCAAAACTATGCTAGAAGTACTAAATTTCATGAATGTAAAGCAAAGAATAATATTTAAAACTTTAGATTTTATTTATAAGTTGAAGAACAAAAAAACTGCTATGTACTTATGTGATAAAGTGATACATGTAAATAATGTACATTCATATAACACAAGACAGAATAATGACTTTTTTATAGACACAGCCAAAACATCTCTATTAAATAAAACTATATTATATAAAGGTTTAAATATGTTTAATACTCTACTAACAGAAATAAAAAATTGTGAGAAATACTTTAAATTTAAAGAAAAGTTACTGAATACATATGTATAAAGTTAAAAATGAATGTATGTTGTCTGATTTGTTTAATCTATAGTATAAAATGTAACTGTTATGGAATGTAAATGGTTGTGGTATCAAATTTGTTGTAGTTAGTTAGTAAGTTAGTATATCTACGTTATAATAGTTAGTATCAACATTTTATATTACACTGTATTGTTTTTTGTATAGCAGAAGCTGCTAATAAAGTCTATCTATCTATCTATCTATCTATCTAAAAGAAAATTTCATGAGAAAGGTTTCATCATAATCGACCACATACATAATTACTTCTAATCATGTGAAATGAAGATTTAGAATCCCTGACATACACGATGTGTATGTATTTATAGAACCTTCTCTTTATGCAGAGCAGTATTCAAACTGATTTTGTGAAAACTTCATTAAAAACGGCTCAGCAATTTTTGTGTTAATCATCTAGTTGTGTGTCATATAAAATTAAACAGGGCAAAAGATTATCATTATTATAAATAGACAGCTTTTATCCCTTACTACTACTACTACTTTCAGGTACGGAAAATCATGCACAAAAATAGCCTTTGCTGCACGGGATATTTTGTTCTAATTCATCTGTTTGTTGTTTGTTATTGGGGATTGCTAAGCAATAAAATATACTTTAGTTGCATTTGTGGAGATTTATTTTTTGTTTTAAGTATATTCTTTGACCTGGTACCCATATACATAGTATACATTGCAGTGTACACAGTATACAACGTGATCTACCGTGACATGCGGAAAATTTAACAGTAGGTTGTCCCCACCGAAAGAAGTTAAAAAAATGGAAAATTAAA
Organism: Rutpela maculata; assembly: GCA_936432065.2. Classification (NCBI taxonomy): domain Eukaryota; kingdom Metazoa; phylum Arthropoda; class Insecta; order Coleoptera; family Cerambycidae; genus Rutpela; species Rutpela maculata. The sequence goes on along the minus strand of OW386285.2, from coordinate 33,382,369 downwards.
AAAAAAATACCAAAAAAATGACCTTATTTTTTTTCTAGAAATGCACCGCCAATGACTTTAACTAATCTAACGTAACGCGGTACAACCATATCATTTCATTAGACTTGGGATTGACACTACAGACAGCAAAGCTGGATAAGATAGAAGTGACTTTTTGGTTTTAATAAAATCACACTACAAAAATAGCGAAATAAATCGAAATAAATCCAAGACATTGACCTCATGTTGAAATCACAAGCAGATATATGAGATATTTAGTTAAACCGGTCAATGACACGGCGCGCGGCGGTGTCCCTATTGTTCGTCCGCTGGAATTCCAACTATCTTCAAAGCGTACCGACAATGTTGGCTCCCTGCCGCTGGATCGTGTGTTTTTGATCTCGCCGGCTAGCTTCACTTTTTATGCCAATTAAGGAAATGTAAAAAACTCGAATACGTTCTTTCACAAGTAAGTTCGTCGACCTATTCAGGGGTAGATCAGGACTTACTCAACATCAGTAGTGTATCTTCGCAAATTTACTAATAATTTAATATACTAAATTACCTCAGAATCCTCTAAAAATTTGCAGGGACTTTCCCACATTGAGGACCAGTACACCATTTTATTTTCCGCATTTCTTGGTAGATCACGCTGTATACAGTGTATATAGTCCACTATGCATATATAATATGCGGTACGTAATTTGTACCACCAAGCATTGTCAGTTTGCATGGTACAAACGGTGTACCACCATGCCTGAAAGGGTTAATTTATTACCGGCGAATTCGCCATATTTGCTAAAATGATAAAATAAAAAAAATGTTTCCAGTTTTTATTCACTTTACACTGAGATCACCGTCGAGCCATGCTCTAATATTTACAAAGATTTTATAGAAAAGTTTGAGATAATCCAGAGTAATAGAATAGAATAGAATAGAATAATGTTTATTATGTAAAAAAATTTATAAAATTATTTACACAAAAGGTAAGAGTTCGACATCGCCGTTCTTCCACTCTACCTAAAAATATACAAAACATATATTACTCACTGAAAATACACATTTGTAAAATATACACTAATAAAATACACACTAATGAGATAAAATAAAATATAACTAAAGGCCATGGCAGGTTAAGATAAGTGTCCGTGCCTTTGCAAACTTTTTGCGTGTGGTTCCTTCCAGGAATGTATCTTTGCGAAAGATACTACCACAAAAAGTTTTGACCTCAAAAACTTCATAATATCTGGAAATTTTTTTTTTTTTCGAAAATCCGAAAAAAAATTTTTTTCTTAATCAAGTGAACCATTTTTTTTGTATTTCACATATATTGTAAATATACTCAAGACAATTTGTTATTTGATATTTTCATGAAATCTTTTCATGAAGAAAACAAAAATTGATGCTTTTGAATTTTTTGAAAAATGTATGGTGTATATAACACCATACAATAAGCTATAACATATATTTTTTACAAAACTCTATCGAATGTAGTCAAATTGGCAAAGATAAGGTTACGTGCTTACACCCCCCTTAGTAAACACCCTGTATCGTGGGTTCGAAAATTATAACACCAGGGTAACCCTAAACAATAATGTATTTACTTACGTACTAATTACAACAAATCAAGAAAAAGAGTATAAATTGGTTAGAAACTCGATATATTAATAAATATATAAATGAACAACAACTGCTTGGATTATACATATTGAAAATTTTTTGGAACAGCCTACGTATTTTTTGAAATAACGAGATGTATTTTTCACAATACATACATTTTCTACAAAGCTCCATCGAAATGGTAATACATAAAAAAATTATGTGTTTAATAAATAGAATACATAATAAAAAAACATGTTATGCTAATGATATATGATAATATTAGTCGTCTTCATTACTGTCCTCATTTATTGTGACACTGATATCTTCTGCGAATAATTCAGACAGTTTCATTGATGATTTCGGAATATCGTCGACCTTGCATATTATAAATCCATCTATAAGTAACAGAAAACTGATTTATTTTTTTTAACTTAAACATGAATTTATCATGTGCAAGGTTTCTCGACGATATTCCGAAACCATCAGTAAAACTGTTCGCAGAAGATATCAGTGATACAATAAATGAGGACAGTGATGAAGACAACTAATATTATCATATATCATTAGCATACCATGTTTTTTTATTATGTATCCTTATTATTAAACACATAATTATTATATGTATTACCGTTTCGATGGAGCTTTGTGGAAAATATATGTATTGTGAAAAATACATCTCATTGTTTCAAAAAAATACGTAGACTGCTCCAAAAAATTTTCAATACGTGTAATCCAAGCAGTTGTTCATTTATATATTTATTAATATATCGAATTTCTAACCAATTTATACTCTTTTCCTTTATTTGTTGTAATTAGTGCGTACGTAAATACATTATTGTTTAGTGTTACCTTGATGTTACAATTTCCAAACCCACGATACAGGGTGTTTACGAAGGGGGGTGACAGCACGTAACATTATCTTTGCCAATTTGACTACGTTTTGTAAAAAATATATGTTACAGCTTATTGTATGGTGTATAATTAGTAAAAAAACAGAGGTGGTCGCTAACGGGTAAGTACGTATATAAATTTTTCGAAAAATTCCAAAGCATAAATTTTTGTTTTCTTCATGAAAAGATTTCATGAAAATATCAGTAATAAATTGACTTGAGTATATTTACAATATATGTGAAATACAAACAAATTGGTTCACTTGATTAAGAAAAACAATTTTTTCAAAAAAAAATTTGTTCCCAGATATTATGAAGTTTTTGAGGTCAAAACTTTTTGTGGTAGTATCTTACGCAAAGATACATCACTGGAAGGAACCACACGCAAAAAGGTTATAAAGGCACGGACACTTAACCTGCCATGGCCTTTAGACAAATTTAACTCTCCAATAACACGATTTTTACATTTTCTTTGAATGTTTCTTTTGACAAGGAAATAATATCTCTAATCTATAATCTATAATAAGAGTACATGAAAAAATACGGATTGAATTGAGAGAAAATAAAACGTATAAAAAACATGTAAATGTACGATATATTGAGATCATTCAAAATAATGCTAATAAAAAATCTAAAGCTTTAACAATTTCCTAATTTAATTTCTCATTCTATACTAACATTTTAAATTATTGCTTTAAAGCTGAATTCTCATTGCTAGATTAAAAAGAATGAATAAAATAATATTTGTCAGGCTATGTGATGAACTCTGTTAGGCACTCACTCATTCCCTTGACGTTGTTAATGGTAATCAACACATTTTAATGAATAACTGATACACTAATTAACATGTTTAATCAATTTGAATTGTGCTGCTTAAAATAATATTTGAATAATAACTCCATATAATAAATTTATTACAACCATACTATATTGTGTTTGTTTCACCCTGCAGTGCTATTTCTATTTACCGTACACATACTACTATACAATATTATATCTACTTCGATATGGTACAGCAGCGAGCTGAAGCGAGGGTTTTGTGTCGAGCATCATTGGTCACACTGTCTATCGTGTACTGTGTTCGATTCCCAGCTGATACTGGCAATATCGGTGGGTTATGGTGTAGTTTTTTAACCGACTGCGCTCTACGTAATATAGAGAAATACATATGCTAGAAATACGTATTTTTGATACAATTTTCATTCTGTATTTTGTATCGATTATTTCACTCATTAATGCTATAACCAATGAGAGCCCGTTTTTTCAAAACATTGCACCAATCAAACGTCATTATTAGTGGTAATTCAAGCTAGATCGGCTTTTGACAGGACCAACATGCAAAATTTATCCCTCTAATTTTTTAAGTCGCTGCAGCGGCAAATATGCGAAAATTTTTTGACGTTTTTTGTCGAGCTTTTAAGTTTTATCTATAAATATCTTCTCTAGCTTATTACTAAGTAATTGTTAACGTACTTACCTTGTAAATTGTAATATTGTATTATGTAGTAGCAAACAAAAACACACCTCAATTCCAAAGCGAATCTTGTCTGAAATATATAGGCTGTAACTTTTGCTTATCTGTAACTATGTCAGTTTTCCTAGTGTTCAATCAGGTAACAATTACACACAAAGATTGTACTTAATATAGCTCATAATACAGGAACAAGTCAAGCACAGCTTTCAATAGCTCGATAACGTAGTTACAAAGGTAAGCAAATCATTTATTATAAATGTCAAGTACACGTTCGCTCTGGAACAAACTAAAAATGTATAGTACTTACATATGATAATCTACCAAAAAGTAACTCGTTGAATCAAAGCTGTGCATCAAACATTATAATTTGTTGTATTTAAAATTCTCTTTGCTTAACAAAGCAAACCTCAACATAATCCATAAATTTCGTAAGTTAAAAGTAAGGATTAAATACGTAAATATGAGTCGATGAACATTTATTTATTATGGAATATAACTTGTAGCGCTAGATGGCGCTCTCGATGTCAATCTCGGAACCATGGGTGTACATTTTATTTGGGCGAGACATCGGTACTAAAGTAGTGCTCTCTCTATTGTTCCTCGTCGTATTGCACCTCAGAAACGTCTGAAAGGTGTTAAGCCAGTCTATATATTATAATATCTAAGGTTTCAACTCGTTTTATTTACTAGTTGCCATGGAAACGTCACTAGATTATTTTAAAATATAGCGAATCTCCGTTGTTTCTACTGCGTTTGTTTCAGATTTGCTGTTTTGACAATATGAGTCGGTTTGGAAATATTTCTGTATATCAAATTAGTGATGAAATTGAAAATAAAGGTCAGTAAACTCCAAAAAGTGACAAGAAAACGTCTGAAGGCAGTTAATGAGAAAACATAATATTGAAGATGTACTTAATGAATTATTTATTCGTGAAATATTCTCCTCAAATACCACTCGTGCTTTAAATTTTATCTAAAAATTTTTTCTCAAGCTAAGTCGCCCCTAGTTAATATAACTCGTGCAAATTGGCAGTTTATTATCAAAGATTAAATCCCTCCCGCTAAAGCGGTCGGGATTTAATCAGATAATAAACTGCCAATTTGCACTCTTTATATTACCAGGCAACACGCTTTCGAAAAAATTTTCGATAAAATTTTAAGCACTAGTGATATTACATACGAAAATACACACCTAAGATATATTTTATATTTTGTATTGAAAATACATAGTGGGTCTTCTAACTTAATAGGCTCAATAGACATATGAGTTTAATGGGTCTGGAAGAGGATGCAACATGCAGACTCTGTCAAGAGGAAGAAGAAACCTCAGTACTTGTGCTGTGCCACTGCAATGGCCTAGCCAGACTGAGATTCCAACTACTTGGCGAAGAAAAACCAAGGACAGATAGCTATACTAAGGCTATGGAGTCTGGTACAAAGGATAAATCTGGATAAGAAATTCTAAATAAATTAGATTAGGAGCGCCACAATAGATCCACAGGGTGGTCAAGGCCAAGCGGCCAGCTTCAAATCTAGTCTAATATATTCTTTGCTAAAGTCTCACTTAGTAATTTATGATCGAGATATTTTTCATAAATAATTAATAATTAATGTTCGGCAAATGTCTGAAGTCTAATTATGAATTTAACGTGTGTGAGGTATCTAAATGGAGAGTTTATTTAGAACGTCTTTTAAATCATAATTTTTGACCTGTAGTGAAAATTAGTAGATCATAAATATAATAAAAACATCAAATCATAAAGTGGTACACTAATAAACTTATTATTATTATACTAAAATCAGTTTTAAACCACTGAAATATATATTTCACGCATTTTATACATTCTGATGTTTATTGGACTATTCTAGTTGATGAATGAATCTAGTTATTTTATACCAAAGATTAAAATTTGTAGTAAAATTTAGGTAAATAATATTACCAAAATAAAAGTAAAATAAATATATTTTTTAGTGGCCTATACAACAAATTTTATACAAATAATTAATACATACCGTAAATATGAAGTCATTGCTATTTGTTCATTTAACGTATTTGACGTACCTTTATTGACAATTTAGTTAAAATGCCTTTTAAATCAAGATTTTTCTACCTCTAGTGTAGTAGATCATAAATACAATAAAAATGCAAAATCATAATGTTGTACATATAATTATATTATACCAAAACCATTTTTACTTCCACATCCAGTGGAAGTATAGTAACGAAAAAAAAAATTTTATTGTTCAAATAGGCTTAGAATATCATGAAACGTCGAGATTTTAAGTTTGAGCGAAAAAATTTTTCTGTTTGTCAGTCTGTCTGTCTGTCGGTCTGTAACTTTTTCTTGTGCGCACGTTTGCTCTGGAGCCGTTTGAGATATTGCCTTGAAATTTGATACACATATGTACTTTAACGAGATCTAGAACTGGATTATATTTTCATCTTGTTTCGTCGAAGGGTTGGGGGGTAAATTGGGGTAAATTTGGGGTAAATAAGTAAATCAAGCAGGTAAGAGTCCATAAAATTGGTATTTAGCATATACAACAGAAGATAAGGTCTCAAAAAAAATTTTGGCATTAGCCACCCCCCATTACCACCCCCATCCCATTATTAAAGGGGAAAAAAAATGTGATTTAGTGTGTGCACAAGAACCAGAAATTTCAAAATATTTTTTTACTTCATCCACCCCCACTACCAATGTGGGGTATCATTTATTTGGTTTTTGTGGTAGAGGATATCAAATATTATATTATTAAAGTTTCATAAACAATTATTTCCACATACAAATTTTTTTCGTTGTGAGTGACTTGGATAGAAAATCTGGATAGAAAATCTGGATGTGGAAGTAGTGATTCCTTGGGCAGCGGTTTTTATACCACAAAAATGTATATGTCACATATTTTATATGAGATAGTGTAGTGTTTACTGGGTAAGTTGTATGGTCAAACATCTACGGAACAATTCGACACGCATTTATTCTCGTTCACCAATATTATTGCTGATTCTTTAATTTTAATTTTCTTACTCTCTAGTTCTTTTGTTAAAATTTTTGTCAATTGTCAGTTTATTCTATGTCCGCTCTCTCAAGCGTGTTCGCAAATCTTCGATTTCTGAATTCCATTCTTCCTAATCTTTGTGCTAGTGATTTGGAAGTTAGAACTAAATTAAGGGTAAATAGCATAATAGAACTTTTCATGATGTGCATAAAAACAACTTATTTTCAATTGGAAAATAATATCTATCAACAGAATACTGATATGGAAATTGAAAATTGAAGATTGTCATCAATACTAATATTGATTAAATCAAATATAAGCGGTTAAAAATATTTAATAGTCATAAAAGATTTTTTTTTTTCAGAGAAATCTGTTTCCTCATACGGTCATCTCAAATGTCGAATAAAAATTGTCTGTATGTGTGTCTGTAAATATGTACATACGTGGGTATGTAGGGGTATTGTAAATAAATTATGTTAAAAAACATTAGACAACGGTTTGTTTTCGCTTACAAGTGTACTTATTCACGAAGGAAACGAGGGTGTCCGTCACTCTTATTGTGGTATTTTAGCATCTTATTTCATTTCTTGCAATCTCTATTACTTTTTACCTTATCGTGATGCAAGATAATCATTAGAACTACATCATTCTTAATTTTTGATACATAGATTGACATGCATTTGTCGAGGATGTTATGGCTTGCCCTTTGGTGTAGTGTCAAACATAACATTCATTTGTTTTAGAGAAACTTTCGCTAGCACACAATAATTAACACTTTGATACCGCATTGCCCTGGTTTATTCAGAAGGTATTGTTTGAAATTGCAGGGAACAGGATGTGTAACTAATTGTTCAGCCACAAGAACGATTTTATTAGGGGTTGTATAATCTCGGAAGAATCATCCTCTTCTCCCATATTTCTCCCACGGCAGAAATGTATCGATAAGTTTTCATTTTTGATTACTTTGTTATGAAAATAACTTATAATAGAAAATATTTCTTGGTACATTGAATATTTTACGACCAGTGTCTCTATTCCATAAACTTCCCATGAAACTACATAAAACACTAAACTCAAGCCAAAAATAATTAGATATGAGCTTGAAAGGTAACATTATTTAAAGTTTTCCATGCTTCACTAAATTTACTTTAAATTATTTTTTACTTTATTTACAAAAAACAGGAGCATACTAAGATTAATCAATTGAATACAAAGAATAATACATTATGAAAAGTGTACGTAGTGAGTAATAAAAATCTATAAGTGGTAAATACGAAAAAGGCAAATTGCAGACAGTTTAGCAAAGCAACAAAATTAATTAATAACAAATAGTAAATTGCGTTAACCCAGTGATTGGCTTCTGAAATGTATAAGTCACAGTTTTTGAGAATGAGTTTCTCCTCTACATTTCCAATTCTTCAAGATAACTCGCTGCCACGACATTACGCCACTCCCATCCCATTATTAAAGGGGAAAAAAAATGTGATTTAGTGTGTGCACAAGAACCAGAAATTTCAAAATATTTTTTTACTTCATCCACCCCCACTACCAATGTGGGGTATCATTTATTTGGTTTTTGTGGTAGAGGATATCAAATATTATATTATTAAAGTTTCATAAACAATTATTTCCACATACAAATTTTTTTCGTTGTGAGTGACTTGGATAGAAAATCTGGATAGAAAATCTGGATGTGGAAGTAGTGATTCCTTGGGCAGCGGTTTTTATACCACAAAAATGTATATGTCACATATTTTATATGAGATAGTGTAGTGTTTACTGGGTAAGTTGTATGGTCAAACATCTACGGAACAATTCGACACGCATTTATTCTCGTTCACCAATATTATTGCTGATTCTTTAATTTTAATTTTCTTACTCTCTAGTTCTTTTGTTAAAATTTTTGTCAATTGTCAGTTTATTCTATGTCCGCTCTCTCAAGCGTGTTCGCAAATCTTCGATTTCTGAATTCCATTCTTCCTAATCTTTGTGCTAGTGATTTGGAAGTTAGAACTAAATTAAGGGTAAATAGCATAATAGAACTTTTCATGATGTGCATAAAAACAACTTATTTTCAATTGGAAAATAATATCTATCAACAGAATACTGATATGGAAATTGAAAATTGAAGATTGTCATCAATACTAATATTGATTAAATCAAATATAAGCGGTTAAAAATATTTAATAGTCATAAAAGATTTTTTTTTTTTCAGAGAAATCTGTTTCCTCATACGGTCATCTCAAATGTCGAATAAAAATTGTCTGTATGTGTGTCTGTAAATATGTACATACGTGGGTATGTAGGGGTATTGTAAATAAATTATGTTAAAAAACATTAGACAACGGTTTGTTTTCGCTTACAAGTGTACTTATTCACGAAGGAAACGAGGGTGTCCGTCACTCTTATTGTGGTATTTTAGCATCTTATTTCATTTCTTGCAATCTCTATTACTTTTTACCTTATCGTGATGCAAGATAATCATTAGAACTACATCATTCTTAATTTTTGATACATAGATTGACATGCATTTGTCGAGGATGTTATGGCTTGCCCTTTGGTGTAGTGTCAAACATAACATTCATTTGTTTTAGAGAAACTTTCGCTAGCACACAATAATTAACACTTTGATACCGCATTGCCCTGGTTTATTCAGAAGGTATTGTTTGAAATTGCAGGGAACAGGATGTGTAACTAATTGTTCAGCCACAAGAACGATTTTATTAGGGGTTGTATAATCTCGGAAGAATCATCCTCTTCTCCCATATTTCTCCCACGGCAGAAATGTATCGATAAGTTTTCATTTTTGATTACTTTGTTATGAAAATAACTTATAATAGAAAATATTTCTTGGTACATTGAATATTTTACGACCAGTGTCTCTATTCCATAAACTTCCCATGAAACTACATAAAACACTAAACTCAAGCCAAAAATAATTAGATATGAGCTTGAAAGGTAACATTATTTAAAGTTTTCCATGCTTCACTAAATTTACTTTAAATTATTTTTTACTTTATTTACAAAAAACAGGAGCATACTAAGATTAATCAATTGAATACAAAGAATAATACATTATGAAAAGTGTACGTAGTGAGTAATAAAAATCTATAAGTGGTAAATACGAAAAAGGCAAATTGCAGACAGTTTAGCAAAGCAACAAAATTAATTAATAACAAATAGTAAATTGCGTTAACCCAGTGATTGGCTTCTGAAATGTATAAGTCACAGTTTTTGAGAATGAGTTTCTCCTCTACATTTCCAATTCTTCAAGATAACTCGCTGCCACGACATTACGCCACTAGTAGACTACGTCCGCGCAACTTCCCAGAAGTTCTACCAGTTCAAATTGGGCGAAAGTCAGCTAACAAATAACTTAACACAAACAGCAGAACATAATGCACTATTTCGAATTGCTACTGCTTTATTCTGCCCCCATAAGGAAGAACCCCGTATGTGGCATTTTTGGGTATTTTGAGATTTTAGTTTCAACGAACTCAGCGGAAATACATCAATAACATCGAAAAAATCTTGTAAAATAGACACCGAACATTATTTTAAAACATTTTGTCGACCTCGTATCTGGAGCGAATTTATCATGGTACTACACATGAACACCGTATCTATTCGTTACATAGAAGATGGCATATTTCTGAAATATATTCTTAGAAATCTTGAGATACCATGTTGTTACTTAGGAAATAATTGTGGACCCATAATTTGTTTTAAAATGTTTTAAATTTTAATTTGAATAAAAGTTCAACTTCAATTTTCAAGTCTTAATTTTTATAATTAATTACAGAGATACTTCAAAAAACGTCATAAGAATGCTAAGCAAAAACACGGTACTAGGTTTTGCATTTCACAATTCATAGAGTGCCTAACCCCGTATGTTTGAAAAATGGAAATAACTTCTATACTATTTTAAATATATGTAATAAAATCCCTTTTTATAGTAAAATTAGCTGACCCAGTAAACGTTGTTTTGCCACATAAATTATAAATTTTTGTCCAAAAAATAAAAATAAAATTTCTGGATAGGGCCACCCTTATCACCGAGGGGTATAACAAATAACCTACGACCTATTCTCAGACCTACCAAATATACACCAAAAATTTCATAAAAATCGGTCAAGCCGTTTCGGAGGAGTTCGATAACAAACACTGTGACACGAGATTTTTATATATTAGATTTGAGCAAACCTAACCTTTTACGCAAACATTGGGTAAAACAAATTTTTCATGTGCGTTTTAAGACCGCTCTAACGTTTAACCTCAAATATTTTCATTCTATGTTTTATTAACATACGGGGTTCTTCCTTATGAAGGCAGTATTGCTTTCGAATTTTGAATTACTACAATCTTTTTTTTTTTTTCATTTCCCATATATTTCTTCTTTTCGTTTGATACATTTTATTTGGTATTCTAAATTTCTAAATTATTCTTCCTCATATTTTAAACGTATAAAAACTTCTTAGCTCGTAAATATGTTACCAGAGGTTTACTAATTTTGTACAAACGAATGGTGCTGTACTAAGGCCAAATGGCATGCAATTAATTTCGAAAAATTTTTCTAAAAACCTAAACCTAGGATACTTTATATGAGACTTCGTAATAGGTATTAAATGGTACGCATCTCTAAGAGCAACCACAGTCATGAGATCTTTAGGTGAAATTAATCTACTAATCACTTTATGATCTTTCAACTTAAAATGATTAGCATCACAAACAAATGAGTAATGAGAGGGCTACGTGATATGTGGGCATGTGGAAAGAGACGGCTGGTGTCGAAATTTGTTAGTTTTGAAATGTGTGGTATCATCTAGTGAAATGGGTATACTACGTATATGATCTAGATGACGAGGCGCGGAATATAATTACAGATAACACCTTATTTTGAGCATTTAATTTATTTAATAATAGTTAGCTTGTATTTCGAACAAAAATGTCCATTGCTTTAACTATAACTCACTTACAAATTTAATTAACAGAGGCACTCAACACGGCCAAATTTTTTAGGCCCGATTTCTAGATTTCTAGTGTACCTCGAAGTTATGTTCTGGGTCCACTTTCATTAATGAATTGGTCAGTATATAATACCGTCCAAGCAAAATCAAGAGAGGTAGCAAGGCATGATATTGAATGAGTTCTTGAAAACATTTTCTAAAATTATAATTTTCAAGGAAGTTTTTCACTAGTCTGTTATTTTATGTCCATTGTATATTTTTCATAAAGCAGTTTGGATAACAAGTGTGAGATCGTCAACAAGTGTGAGATCAGGTTGAATTGAGATCAAGTTGAACACGGCAAGGATCGTTCCCATCGCCAACCGTCGATCTCGACGGCGAATGGGGCTACTGCGACGATCGCGAGCGCCTAATAAAGTCACATTGTTTTAAGCCTTTCGACTCCAAGAGATTTGCCACCTTCGACTAGAAAGGATACCGCCTTAGAGGAGTTCAGGCATAATCCCACGGATGGTTGCTTCGCATCACCGCCCGCTCGAGCGAGTGCGTGAACCAAATGGCCGAACCTGAGGTTCCTCTCGTACTGAGAAGGATAATTATCTCAACGACGAGTCAACAGTAGGGTAAAACTAACCTGTTTCACGACGGTCTAAACCCAGCTCACATTCTCTATTAGCGGGCTTTCCTTTCTAAGGTATCATACACATCTTAGATTCTCGGGCTTCGGAGAGATATTGACGTGTACATAATGAGCGTAATACCAAATAAAAGTGAATTGTTCGAGCAAAATGTTAATCATTCAAATTCATAGTCTAACGCACCCATTTGCCTCATTTTGGTTTGCTTGTAATATTGCAATATCAATTGTAAAAAAAAATAATCCTGGGGGGGGGGGCGTTGCCTCTAATGTAATGAAAAAACAAACACCAAAATACTTAATCACTCTTACTCGACACGTGTTTCGCCAACAATGTTAGCATTATTTGAAGACGGTTAGAACAAATCATCTTCAGAAAAGTTTGGGCGAAAAATGCGTCGAGTAAATGTAGTCAAGCGTTTTGGTATTTGTGGAAACTACGCCAAGGGCACTAAATATAAATAAACAGGAACTTAGGATAAATCAAAAACTTGGATGAAAATTATGATATGTAAATAACTTGCATAATAATATTTTCTTCAAATGAAAATGAAATCGCATACACCAGATCAGAACTAGGTCAAACATACATAAACAAATTATTATACTTTATATTTGAAGTCATATTCATTATATTTTCACTACATATTTTCATTATAATAATAACCTCATGTGTACATTGACGCATTAAAACAATTGTTCCATAAATTTTGATATATCATTTATTTTGTAATATAAGCAAATTAAGAAAATGCCATTGCTTTATCGCCGACCACTTAACGTGGAGTTTAACTCTACTGTGTCGATTTTAAATTAATTGAAGTACACTACTATTTTGTACTTTATCGTTGTCAATTCTAATGTGGAATTGTGTACTGTGTACGTTATACGCATTTTAACAAGTACATTTGTGATGTTTTTATTCCACGTTCTATCGACTGTATACAAATGTATCGACAAATCGAATATAGTTGTATCAGTATAATATTATGATTACGCTAATTTCATACCTTAATTGAAATCAATAAGTATTTTAATTGAAAAATTAGGACAGGAACAATAAATTAATAATATTTTAAGTCGTCTAACATGAAAAATATAAATACATCACCGTATTAAACAACCCTTAAATGCAACTGCAACTTCTGCTTGATATATATTTTACTTCCACTTCCAGTGGAAGTATAGTAACGCAAAAAAAATTAAAATTATTTTATTGTTCAGATAGGCTTAGAATGCCGTGAAACTTCGAAATTTTAAGTTTGAGCAATAAAAAAATTTCTGTCTGTCGTTCTGTCGGTCTGTCTGTCTGCCTGTCTGTAACTTTTTTTTGTCCGCACGATTACTCTGGAACTGTTTAAGATATTGACTTGAAATTTGGTACACGCATGTATTTTAACGAGATCTGGAGCTAGATTATGTCCTGATCTTATTCCGTTGAAGGATTGGGGGATAAATAGTGGTAAATGGGGGTAAATAGGTAAACCAAGCAAGTAAGAGTCCATAAAATTGGTATTTGGTATATATAAGAGAAGCCAAGGTCTCAAAAAATTTGTTGGCATTAGCCACCCCCATTATCACCTTCGCCTCATTATTCAAGGGGTAGAAAAAACAAAATTGTGATTTAGTTTGTACACAAAGACCAAAGTCCTCAATTTTTTTTTACTTCATCCACCTCCACTACAACCACCCCCTACCATCACCCCCCCCCCACTATCCATGTGGCATATCGTTTTATGGGTTTAGGTAGAGCAAACAAATAAGAGTTCATAAAATTGGGATTTAGTGTATGTACGAGAAGCCAAAAATGTATTGGTATAATCCACTTCCATTGTCACCTCCTCTGCCATCCCCACCCTATTACTAACAGCGATATAATAAAAAGTATAATATATTGTGTGTACAAGAATAAGAGGCCTGAATTTTTTTTCTGAGATCAGTCACCCTACCAATGTGGCATATCGTTATATGGGTTTTTGTGGTAGACGATTTCAAATATTATATTATTAAAGTTCTATGAACAAATATTTTGACAAATATAGTATCAAAATGTATCACTTTGCAACAGACTTGGATAGGAAATCTAGATGTGGAAGTAGTGATTCCTTAGGCAGTGATATTTAATTTAAGATATTTAAAAATTAAGTTTCGACTTTTTAGTTAAGCAGATAGTATTCTCTGACACTTTGAATAAGTGCTACGAATTGTAATGTACAGTACACAGTTTTGAATTGCTAACGTATTATTGCTTTGTGATAAATTACTAGACGATTTCAAATATTATATTATTATTATTATTTTTTTTTTAACTACTTATTTAACGTCGGCCTATTTCCGCTACCAGGGCCTATTACCGACGCTAGGAGACGAGCTACCCTCAACCTGGAAATTTTGCCGAACCTCTTCCCTTGAGAAGAGTAGGGATCTTTTACTTGCCTAACATTTAATAGACAAGGGACCGCCTGCTTTACATCCTATCCGAAGGATGGTATATCCACTACGTAATCCTCGTCTGAAATGACATAGCTTCCCCGTATACACTAATATACAAGCCGCTAGAAGGTGGGACGAGATCGCTGTGTTTCCCTAGACGGGTCACCCATCTAAGTACTAACCGCGCTGCACGTTGCTTCACTTGGAGTATCGATATACTTACACAATGAAGACGCATCTACGCTCGCCCCTAAATATTATATTATAAAAGTCCCAACAGTTATTTCCACTTACAAAATTTTTTTTCGTTGTGAGAGACTTGGACAGAAAATCTGGAATGTGGAAGTAGTGATTCCTTTTGCAGCGTTTTTTTTAATTTAAACATATTTGAAACTCAGTCATTTAAATACATAATGCATTTAGAGTATTAGCTTCATTATCCATTTTTTATTTTAGTGATAGAAGTAACTCAAAAAGCTACAGTTAGATTGGCTAAACAATCTTCACGGATTATAACGTACATGTATCTAATAAATTGACTGCTTCTTTTTTGCTTTGCAACTAAATTAACTGCGTTGAAAATACTTAATATATAGGATAGGTTGCATGTACAACTACAGTTACCATATGTATAGAGAATGAACCGTGCATGGCAAGTGAGTTGTTTGTATTAACTGAAAGTGACGTAATACAGATTTTACAATATCACCCTAGGTCAATTCCCACATTTAATTCTATTTGTTCAGCTGAATTTCCCTAACTTTGAAATTGCGAGTATTAAAGCACTTCTTCGAGAAATCCTCATATCAGTAATTTGCTGTATGAAATTTTATATTATGTCGTTGAAGTTAAAGTACAATAACAGTAACTACAGACGTTTGACATACCAGGTATGAGTATGCATATTAAAGTAATTTTAAAATATCAAGCGGTGCACGTCACTCTTAAACTGACGTCAAAATTTTACTTTCATGACGAAGTTATTGCATATAATCAAGGGCGTAGATAAGAGAGGCTAGAGGAGGTAATTTTCCAGCCCTTCAGGGCTAGAACATCAAAATATTTTTTTGTCATTTCGCTCCTCTTCCCTATCAATTTGGAGACGAAGGTATTTTTTTGTGATTTTGCCACCCCCGCCCCCCATTACTGATAAATCAACTGTGTTGGCTATCATCTCGCCTCAAAAAGGGAAGATCTTTCGAAGCATAATAATGGAAATTGTGCCTGTTAACAAATCAATTTTTATGAAAAGTTGCCTCATCAGTGAATAAAACAGTACTGAAAAAGGTGACATCTTTTTGAATTTTACCTTTGACCCAATTACAAAACTAAAGACATCTTTGAAACTTATGAAACATGAAACTTATTTTTTTACTTATTCCTACTAATGAGGTCACTTCTCTCTGACTAATATAGGGATTTTCAATCGTTGCCAGCATCACAAAAGACTCACTTTCTTAGTTCGCAACAGGTTTTATTCACTTTTTTATACTCTACATTTCGAGCTTCCACCAATCTATTTTAGAGGAGATTTTAGAAGCTGCTTGTATCAAAAACCCTTCTTTCAGGATACCGTTGCTTATAAATTATATTTTCAAGCAAACAATTTCTGTCCGACTCGCCCAAAACAAAAGTCATGTCTACAAGTTCCGCTTTATTAAATTCCATTTTGTAAAACTCCAAATATTTTAAAAAACCGCTACCAAGGAATCAGTACTTCCACATCCAGATTTTCTATCCAAATCACTCACAACGAAAAAATTTTGAATGTGGAAATAATTGTTCACGGAACTTTAATAATATAATTTTTGAAATCCTCTACCCCAAAAATCCATAAAACGATACCCCACATCGGTAGTGGGGTGGGGGTGGTGATAGGGGGTGGTAGTGGGGGTGGCTGAAGTAAAAAAAATTTTTGAGGTTTCTGGTTCTTGTACACACACTAAATCACAATTTTATTTTCATCCCCTTTAATAATGGGGTGGGGGTGGTAATGGGGGTGGCTAATGCCAAATTTTTTTTAAGACCTTAGCTTCTCTTGTGTATACTAAATACCAATTTTATGGACTCTTACCTGCTTGATTTACCTATTTACCCCAAATCTACCCCAATTTACCCTCCAACCCTTCGACGGAACAAGATAAAAATATAATCTAGTTCTAGATTTCGTTAAAGTACGAATGTGTACCAAATTTCAAGTCAATATCTCAAACGGTTCCAGAGTAAACGTGCGCACAAAAAAAGTTACAGACCGACAGACAGACAGAAATTTTTTTTCGCTCAAACTTAAAATCTCGACGTTTCATGACATTTTAAGCCTATTTGAACAATAAAAATTTTTTAATTTTTTTTTGTCGTTACTATACTTCCACTGGATGTGGAAGTAGTTAACACAAAGGAGAATTGATGCCCGATTAGTACGATTATTTCACTCATTAACGCTATAGCCAATGAGAGCCCGTTTTTTCACAACATTGCACCAATCAATCAAACGTCATTATTAGTGGTAACTCAAGCTAGATCTGCTTTTGACAGGACCAACATGCAAAATTTATCGCTCTAATTTTTTAGGTCGCTGCAGCGGCAAATATTGCGAAAATTTTTTGACGTTTTGTGTCGTGACATGTTTTCGGCAAATAGGACAAATCGTGCTTTTAAATGTTATCTATAAATATCTTCTCTAGCTTATTACTAATTGTTAACGTAAATTGTAAATTTTAGTATTGTATTAATAACCTAAAAAGCCAATGCTGTGTGGAACTTATATAGGTTCGGGACAAGTTATAGGTACACAGCTTTCAATGGCTTAATACCTAACATAATTACAAAATAATTTTTACAACTAAAATTAACTATGAATATCTACGAAGCAGACAAATCAGTTATTTCATAATAAATACACAAATGTAGGTACTTACCTATGGTAATTCATCAATCATTACAAAGCAGCTAACACTTATTTGGAAAATCAAAACTCTGCAGTATCACTATATACATTATAATTCGTTGTACTTAAAGTCTCTCTACTTAAACAAGTAAACCTTAACTTAACTATCAAACTTCTCAAATTAGAAACAATGATTAAATACATAAATATATATTAATAAACACTTTAATATAATAATTCAATTCACTGTTTAGGCTAGTAACTAAGTTAAGCTAGCGTTACTAGATGGCGGTACCATACCATCTGAGCCGGCAGCCTTAGTACGTAAAAGGGATAGATTGGTAATATGCAATTTGTGTGATTTCACTGGTAATGTGATTGGTCGAAGCGTGCTTTGTTGTGATGACTAGTCTTATAAGTTACAGTACCTATGGTTTAACGTATATTGTTTTTCTTGATTGTCATAATTTAAACCTACTTTGTTTTTTATTAGATGAGTCGCTTTGGAAATGCATTTTTATGTGACGTAAATGACGAAATTGAAGATAAAGGTGAGTAATCTCTAAAAAGCAACAAGGAAACGTCTGAAGGCAATTAATTACTGAACATAATATTGAAGATATACTTAATGAATTATTTATTCGTGAAATATTCTCCACAAATACCATTCGTGCTTTAAATTTTATCTAAAAATTTTTTCTCAAGCTAAGTTGCCCCTAGTTAATATAACTCGTGCAAATTGGCAGTTTATTATCAAAGATTAAATCCCTCCCGCTAAAGCGGTCGGGATTTAATCAGATAATAAACTGCCAATTTGCACTCTTTATATTACCAGGCAACACGCTTTCGAAAAAATTTCGATAAAATTTTAAGCACTAGTGATATTACATACGATAAATGTTCGTTTGTGCAAGAGATTTATATCGAACTGATGTTTTATTGCTTATCGAATAACGAAAACAACAAAAAAAAATTACTAGAAACTCGTCCCAAGAAATTGATTTGCTGGGTGATATCGAGACACAAACATTGAATGAACTCACTAAAAATTTTATGCCGTTCTTATGGACAACATGTGGAGCACTTATTATAATTTTTTCTGTTGAATTATCTCTATTATTTTCTAGGTTTATTCTTGACATTGGTACTTATTGCTCAATAAATCGAAAATGGTTACAAATAGCTGTATGGATGTACATACAAAAAAATGTTCGTTAATCATTTCTGCATCACATCGTCGAAAGATATGGAGGGTGTCCCATTTGAAAAAATTAAGAAAGTTCAGTTCAAAAAGTTCTAAATTGAAAAATAATTTTTGGACACCCTGTATATTTTTAGGGAATGAAAATGATTCAAAAGCATTAATTGGATGTCTCGTAACTAGTGTTCACATAATTTTTTCTTAAAACCCATAATTGAAGAGACAAGTGGATGAAGGGTCTTTTGGGTGGGCCGAAAACGCATTAAAAAATTCAAATACATTATTTTCTATTCTGTTGATTTTGCTGAGGGAGAGTCTGAATTAGTATCTGGATTTAATGTGGAATATAGAAGAGAGGGATTTGCAATAATTTTAAAAGGTACCTTATGAGTCTCTCATGAACTCCCTAAAAGATTTTTTAAAACAAAGTATTCCTTGAGGGGGCGCAATCATTTTGAAATTTATTAACATAATATGCAGGAATTCTTTTTATTTTTTTGAGCACTATGCTTATTACAACGCACATCAATATTAATAACCCAAAACTCACCACGGGGAGGTGGCTGCATATCGAGTTCCACCCATCCCAACACCCAACCATGTTGGGATTTTACGGCTTATAATCAATTTTCGAATCGAATTTAGGGATCTTATTGCGGGATGCTATCCGAGATCTAATAAAACCGTCTCTAGCTGCGAACCCACAAACAATAGCTGAAGCTTCTGTAACTAATTTTACTCCCCGTTCTACACTTTGTATGTGGCACGAAAAACGTGGAAACTGCAAGGCCTCAATTTTTTCCTGTGGCAACCATATCACGTAGTTCTTCATCAGCAGAGGTTGTAATGATAGGTGGTTCTGTTACTACTATATCATGCTATTGAATCGTATCTACGTAATCCTCACAAAACTTAGCTCTGGTATTTTAAATAATCTTACGTTTTCTGATTTATTTTTCCTGGCCTTAATAATTCTGCGCAGTCCCAATTTAATGGAAGGCCAGACCCTCTGAATTCGACACCCTCTATACAACTCGCGAACACCCACCTAAAAAATAGGTAATCTGATGTAATATAACCCGCTAAACTTGATTTTTGAATTCGCCCATTGATTTGAGATTGCCAAAATGACCAAATTGGCAATTTTCTAAAAAAAATAAAAATTATGTGTTATTTTTTGTTTTTCATATAACACGTCATATATTTTTTATTTTACTTCAGAATTTTTTAATTTTTTTACATAATATTCTCTAACTATTCTTTGATATGTTGAAAGTAAAAAACTTTACCTAAAAAATAATTAGTTGGCAAAAAAAAAATAACAACTTTTCTTTGACGCAAAATCTTTAAAATTTGCAGAGTAAAATGTCCGATCGAGGTATCTTTTTTATTTTTAAAGTTAGGTGTCTACTATAATCGAAGAAAATGTTCCGAATGAACTAAATAAAATCTTTTATAAGAAGTTTTTTTTGAAATTTTGCTCCCTTATCGAAATATTCATTAATTGTTTCAGCGTCCGAACGAATGCGCGCTACTATGAATCGGCCGCAATCGCATCTAGAGCTAAACGCAGACACGTGCCGGGTCATTATTATTTTCCAGTATCCATTTATGTTAAGTTGAAAGTGCTTTTTGTCTCAGTCCTTATATTTAGTGCGTTATAAACACATAGTTTGGCATAATAAATTATAATTACTCGGATAGGAAATCAAAGGAAACAAGCTAAAAACGTACTCTTCGCCTGTTAACTGGATTTTTATATAATTGTTATACATTCAATAGGATACTTTTCGCAGTTTTTTGTAAATAATGTTACTTTTAGACATTTTTAATTTTATAGTACGATCTTAGTTGGTAAAAGACTTGGTAAAAAAACTATACCAAACCCCATTTGGGTTTCGATTCCGAGTCAAAAGAACTACACCACCACCTTACACGTAGAAGAATGTAAATTTTTACATTATAAGACACGAGCTATAAAATCATATTTTCACGGTTGTATATTACATTTTGAAATGTATATTTGTAAAATATATAACTAATTAGAAATATTAAAATGAAATATTTCACTAGATTTCTATTCAATTACAAAAACATAAAAATTAAAAAAAAAATTTTTCAACAGTAAAATCACAAGAGCTTTTTTTTTATCGGATAAATTTCTCTTTGTAACGAAATAATTTTGCCAATCAGTGCTTTTATGAGAAAAACTGACATGAAAAAATCGCGAGACCGGAGATCGAGCGATTTTGTCAAATGTCAGTTTTTCGAGCAAAATTACTGATTGACAAAATATTGAGTTAAAAAGAAATTTATCCATAAAAGAAAAGCTCGAGTGATTTTTGGCAAGATAAATTAACGACAGAATATGTGAACGAGCAACAATTAAAAATAATTATAATTTTCTCAAAACGACTCATATCGTACAGTATAATTTCCACAAGACTTAAAAGTTATAGCCGACAGTACAGATTTTAAAATGACGTGCGACTACTAGATATACTCTGCTTTTGAGGAACAGGTATTTTTATCGTGATAAGAAACGATGCACCTTTTTTATCGCTGTCAAAGTGACAAAATGTGACTGTCAAATAGGCTTTTTTATATAGGAGTTAATTTATCAAATTTGAATCATTAAGTAATAACATTTTTATTTATCGATCGATTTTGTTCAAATGGGGTTCTTCTTCTAGCTAACACTAATTTACTGTCCAAATTTCAGTACAATCGGAATTTTTTTTCTTCAGTTATCGTGCTTACAAGAAACGTGACGGACGGACAGACAGACGGACATTTTGAAAGTTGTTCAGAATTCGTTCACTAACACAATGGTATGAAAATTTTTTGTCTGCGAGCGATATTTACGGCTTTAGAAATGTACCGATCAAATGCAAAATCCGATGACATTTCTGTGGCTCTAAAACAATATTTAGAACAGAAAAATTTACTTTTATCACTAACTCCAGTTTACCATGCACAATGTAGAAGATCGTATACGAACTGCTTATAAAAGAAAATCAGAAATTGTAAATCCTAGTACAGAGAATACAAGTAAAAAGGGCATTTCTGCAATGTGCTATTTACAAGACAGCCTACCAAATTAAGCCCAGAATTCCAAATGTTTTAGATTTTGGATGAAATCTTATTTCCAAAGATGATTTCAAAAAGCCCAAAACCCAATTTTATTGAGTTAACTCCATTTTGTAAATGTAAATTATATAACTGTACTACAAGCTGCAAGTGTAGCAAAGCAAACGCGCAATGTAACATAAGTTGTTTATGCGAAGGAAAATGTAATCTTTAGTACCCACTTGCTGTTATAATTAATGAAAATATATTTTTGCGTATGTTGCGAGATTATCTACATAATTTTATAACATTTAATTGCAAATATAAACTAAATAATCCGTAGACTCACTTGATCGCTTAAACGACACCACAGATGGGCGACGTTAACAGAAGTTATGCTTTAAATTAATGCGGACGAGTTGCGCGGCCGCTTCCAACAGCGTCATCTCGTTACATGAGCCGAATTTCCAAAAACTATCTTTATAAAAAAGTTTGTTTAAAGTATATGGAACATTTTTCTCGTTTATACTATAACTCTCTCTTTAAAAATAAAAAAGTTACCTCGATCGGGTATTTTTCAACGCAAATTTTAAAAAACCGCGACAATAGAGGGTAATTATATTTTTTTTAGGCACTATATTATTAGTTACACTATATTCTTTGCCGTCAGCCTGTCCAAGAATATTGGAGGGATAATGTGTAAAATATTGGTCAAAATCTGAATTAAAATAAAAAAGATATGATGTGTTATGTGCAAAACAAAAATTAACACATAATTTTAAAATTTTTCAAAAAATTTGCGAATTGACCGATTTGGCAATCTCAAATTAATGGGCGAACTTAAAAATCAAATCCAGAAAGTCATTTTACATAATATCATCTGTTTTTTAGGTGGGTGTTCGCGAGTTGTATAGACTACTTTTAAAATGCTTCCTACAGATTGGCTGCTCTCCGACTAATTGACGAATATGTTTTCGCTTATCAGTAATCATCGCCAATATAATATTTCCGGGATGCGTTTCTATGTATGACAGGGTCTATAATTTTGAGTATGTCTTCTGTAAGATAGCGGGAATTTTTAATCAAGGTAAAGACATGTTTTGTGCCCTCTTTACAGGATGGTTTGGCCTTAATCTCAAACTATGTCAGAGCATAAACCTTGACAATGTAGTCTGCTAATATGTGTAAGTTTTCGCTTGGATCCTCAGTAGCAACATATAAGCGTAGGATGCGGTTAGCAGCTGTTAACCAACCTGAATATCCTAATTTTCCAGGATTTTTTAAGGCAAGAATTTCTGAACAATGACCACGTATCACTACTTTGCAAATTTCCAATAAATAGCATTGGTCTGTGCTGAGATCGGATATTGCTTCTATGTCACTGGGGTTTTGGGCGTCTATTTTCTGACATTTCACAACTGGTCGTTTTTCACATTCTGACAACATTTTGCCAATAGGTCCAGAGAAACATCGCGGTTCACTTGTATGGCCGTCCAAATTCTGTAACAAATGGCGCAATGGCAACTCATTTCCATGCAACTGACCCACTAGCCATTGCAATGGCCTATTCAGGGAAGTTTCAATAATTCTAATTACACCACCTTTTAAACCAGTGTTAACTGCTGTTCCATCACATCAATTGCCAAAATACTATCCGATCTTATATTATTGTCTTGCAGAAATTTTAAAATTGCCTGAGAAATATTAAGTGCTGAACCAGTTTCTGGAGACACATGGCCAAAATAAACAGACCCTGGCTCTGAAATCGTAACGTGCTCCTCTGTTATAGTTTTTCTGCAAACAATTTTTTTTTCTTTAGTATTTACCAAAGTTTGATCTTTACGGACATCAAAATAAAGACCCTGCAAAGATTGAGCTTCTTCAATTCCTTCGTTACACAATTTTTGACGGTGAAAGTTTATTTGTCGTCTTATTTTATTTTTTTCTATAACTTTAGACATATCCTCTGAAGTAATAAGACCCACATCTTTGAGTACAGCGTTTGCAATAGCGACAGCTGATCGAGATGATACTCCAGTTCTGTCGCAAGCCATTGCTAGCGATGGCAGTTTAATCCCCATTTGCGACGACCTGCTTACCATTGGAAAATCAGTTTCATCAGCAGATGGAGATTCCGAAACACGGATGGTAGCACTTTTGCTGTTTTTTTTACAGTGATTTCAATATGGATGAATCGCTATTATTTTCTTCTACGAACAATGGCCTTTTCGTAGTGGTAGCAGATTGTATTCGATGTTTCATAGCACGACAGACTGCTTTATGATAACCTCGATAATAACTCAATTCGTTAGAATTAGCTAGTGCGGAGGCATTAGAGGGGATTGCGTTGGCGCACAGCACGAATTACTATCAATGTCCCTGATGTCTTCGTGGTGTACGAAAGACGCTGGATACAAGTAAATACTAAAGTAGAATAAAAATTCTTTTAGATAATGGCGTTTCATATTAAAGAATTTTAGAAAATTTCAAAACCTCTGCGACCCCTCAAAGACTTTGTGGAAATGAACCATTTTTTTTTGGTTAATAAGACTAACTAGAGAAACACTTTTTTGGCTATCAGAGGTTGAAAAAAGATAATCGATTTTTTCGGCCCACATGTGACATTTCCGAAAAAATAGTATATTATATTACTAGGAGTAGAACGCACTCTTTTTTGTGTTGAGCCCAGGATTTGCGCTTGAGGAGAAGCCGAAGCCGTAAACTGGGCGAAACACAAAAAAAGGCGTTCTACTCCGTGTAATATATACTATTTTTTCTTCAAGCGTATTAAAATGCAAAAATTCATTTATCATAAATGTACAAATATTCAAACTACAGTCTTACATGTTGATACAATATGACAAGTGGCTAGTGGATAGCGCGCCACCGGTGGCTTTCGGTATTAACATTATGTTACTAGTAAAACAATACCCACTGCGGTGGCGCTTTCGGAACTAACATTATGTTACTAGTGAAACAATGTCCACTACGGTGGCGTTCGGTACTAACATTTTGTTACTAGTAAAACTAGTCCTACTTCTACTTCTGTTTTTGGTGACATAATTTAAACATTTTAATACGCTTGAAGAAAAACAATTTTTTTTATATGAATGAAGATTTTAAGTACACGAAATTCCCCCAGGTACATTACATTTGATTCTAATGCTAAAATATCATATTTATAAATTTATAAAGGGTCTACGTACTGTTGAAGTTAGTAGATTGTTAAACACTTTGAGATCAATTATTATCTCAAAATCACTCAAAATTATATTTGATTCACTTGTGTCTTCAATTGTGACTGTATTTCAACAAAAAAATTCATAACATCCAAGTAGTTGGGAGATCGTCAATAATAATATAGGAGTGAAAAAACTCTAGAAAGTGGCTTCAAAAAATGTATTGATATACATAGCATTGTATTAAAAAAAAAGGCACTTGATGCTGTAGAATCGTCTTGGATCGCCCTGTATATTCGAAAATAATTTCCGGTTATAGACTTTCTCATCTAGTTTACTTGCATTTTTTTTTAATCTTTCTAGCTATCATCTAACTCGAATCATCTTGCGTAAAGTCCGACGCCCTATTGCCCCACCTTGTATATGTATAATAGGTATATATTCTGTAGAACTGAAAGTAAGAAAATATCAGTTGTCACAAAGAAATTATTATGGGCAATGTTTTATTTTTATGTTTGCAAGTCAAATTTCTGATTTAGTGAAACTAACAAATGTGAGAATGAATCCGGTTATTTAATTAAAACTTAAATATTTATAACCTCCGTTGATACATCTCTTTTGAATATTAAACCAATTCATAACAATGCTAGCAAATTAAAAGTGTGTTTCCCCGACATAATCCCATTTGCAAAATTAATTCGGGTTTAACGAGGTCATTCCAGTGCATGAAAACTGAAACACGCCATTTGAGAAAAAAATGAAATTATTAACTTTATAGTTATTGTAAAAATATTCTTTTAAGTGCCTACTTATTCGTTTCCCTTGGTAATTATTCGACACACAACACAATGTGTTATCTCCAACACGATTGATCCGTAGATTTCGCTAGCTTTTTTCGGTACGCCAGCTATCTCATTTGTGCTTGTACTGATAAACATCTGTTTGTTATTTATGCCTAATTCGCATGACAGTCGACCATAGAAAGGGAGAATATTGTGATTTCTAATATACGAACGTACAGTAACGTATCGTTGGTCCTCCATTTTTGACGCACAATTGAAACATTCGATGTTGGTTTAGATAACACACGTTTAATTACTTTAATTTTGTAAATAATTCAAAAGAATGCTGATAAGTTTTCAAGGCGGAAACTCATAATTAATTTTTATGCCCCTTGAGTTAGGAAGGAAAGTGAAGTGGAGTGTGTGTAATAATTACCATACGAGGCGTAGTCGGAAGTTGTTCCACCCATCTTTTCCACCAATTTTAATTTAAACATTGTAATGACGATGTGAAATGCGGTGCTAACCAGTAAAGAATCAAAATACACCAACCACTAAGGCAATAATGATTTCATGATCGAAAATTACTTAATTTCGACCTAATAGCTGACTATAATATCATAAAAACAAAATTATATAGGTACTTAAATTGTAAAATACTTATCTTTTTGGTTTCTTCATCATCATCATGTTAGAGTAGCTAAAAAGGATGGCTATTTGGTTATAGTAGCTAGTATTAAAACTGAATTATTACGTTTTGAAAACGTAATGGTGACGAAAATAGGGAATAATATTTTGGTCATCAAAACGCAACTGGAGCCAAATGGCCATAACGCATATACAACTCATTTGGCTCTCTTTTTGATTTTTGTGGCTGCTTTATTACTAAAGCATTACTAGTTGTGAAATGACTCTTATGGCGAAAGAGGTGATGTATCTACTTCACCGTGACTAAATCATGACTTTTAGGCATAAAATAAAACAAGAACACTATTATGGTCATTTTTGGCTTTAAGCAGATGTTGTTAGAAAAAATGGACGTCCATCATACTCGTAGCATACTTTGTTCATCTTTAAAATTATATGAACATCATAATTGCATATATGTTCAACCAAGAGTGTTACATTTTATCAACGCACGAATTTTTTCTGTAAATTTATATAAAATACTCATAGAAACAAATTCCATCCAGAAATTTCTTAATTAATAATAACTAAATTAATTTGAAATATATACATACAAACATTTTGTAATTTCAAGAAGCACAATCCATGGTAAGGTATTAAAACTTATTAAAATATCGAATTAGTAAGTCAAAACGTTATTTTATAGGTATAATTAATGAAGTATTGAAGATGAACAGCCGTCGTTCTGGTTCTTATTGGTTGATAGAAAACATGACGGCAAGTTATCATAATTGCTTTCGCTAATGATGCTGAAAATAAGCCATAATATAACGGCAAATTTAACCAGTCATATTCGCCAAACAACCTATTACCAGAACATTGGTTGAAGTGATTTGTTTCTCCAACGTTTTTACATTTCCTTACTCCAACCAAATTAAAATTTGTTACTAAGTTTCTGAAAATATATTACGTGGTCCAAACTATCGAGGAGCAAATTTGCCTTAGTGCAGGTCCTTCAAGTTGGGTAGGTAGTAAATAGTCATCTGTACTTGTCAAATACAAAAACATACATACATTTTTTACTAATCCGCAATCAAAACTAGATTCAAAATGATCCCAGCAACCGTGTACAATAAAAAGGAAGAATATGGTAATGTCAATGACGGCTAGATACAGAAAATGAAATGTCAGCATTCTTGGACACTTATGCAGAAGATAGGTTGACACTCACTTTAACAATCTAAATATTCATATTAATGCAAAAAAAATGAAAACACCGGGTGAAAAGTGTTATGCCGCTATATAATTACCTACTTTTTGAACTTACTTTAAGACGATATTCCTTTTCCAATGATATATGGAACTATGCTTATATTTCCTTTTACATTTCATTCTTATTTTCTGTTAATATAAAACCTATTTGCATATGTATAAAGTTTTCAACATTATCAATACTTGTTCTTAGGTTAAATTTTTATCTTGCCGTTTGGCCTCAATTTAGATTTTAATGTGTACAAAATTACTTCTAAAGTAGTCATTTAATTAGGATATTTTTTCATTATTATTTTAGTCATAATGCGGTAATAGCAGCTAAGAAAGCCGCCAGAATTGAACCTAACTAATATAGTCATGACTATTTTCTTAATAATAATTTGGATATCAACACTATTTTAATAACAAAAACCATGTCAACATATTCTAGCTGTTTTTATAGCCAGAATGGCAGTATTAGGACTTAACATTGTTGCTATTTAATCACTTGCTCATATATGACATCTTGAAAACGACTTTATAACCAAACCTGCATGGTGATTTATGGCTACTGGTAATAACCAGTATATAGCTAATAAGAGATCGTCATGACTATTTCGTTTTTAAATTTTACGTTAAACAACGACTAAAATAAAATGAACAATATATAATTAAACAAAAGCCGTTGAAACGTTTTAGAGGCTGCATTTTGGTTATCTCAGCTGAATAACATATTTGTGCTACTTAGGTATGGTCTTGCCACCTATCTTAGTGTTTAGCCGTAAACCGAAATTAATTACAAATCGGAAAAGTGAAGATACATAAAAAAATCTAAAAACGGCAAGTGATTCACTATTGTCTCACTAAAAGCAGCAGTAGTTAGTCTGAAAGAGACAAGAAGGACGGAGAGGCAGACAGACAGATGAACGGACTGACAGAAACACGACATGACGGATATTTTAAAAGTTGTTGCGAATTCGATGACAACACAATGATATGATATTAAATAAATAAATTATATTTGACAGGACGATCTGGGGCGAGAGAGGTGTCTTGACTGTGATTGTATTTCGATACTCCAGTGAAGCAACATTCAGCGCGGCTAGTACTTGGATGGGTGAAATCCATCTTGGAAAACACATCGATCTCGTTCCACCTTCTAGCGGCTTGTATATCAGCGTATACGCGGAAGCTATGTAATTTCAAGACGAGGATTACGTAGTGGATATACCATCCTTAAAGCAGGCGGTCCCTTGTCTATTAAATGTTAGGCAAGTAAAAGATCCCTACTCTTCTTACGAGAAGAGGTTCGGCAAAATTTTCAGGTTGAGGGTGGTTCATCTACTGGCGCCGATGATAGGCCCTGGTAGCGCAAATAGGCCGACGTTAAATAAATAAATATATAAATAAATAAATAAAAAGAGGCGATCGTTTGTCATCTGATTATCGCCGCCTTTATGTAATGATTTAGTAATAGCACATTTTAATATTTGATATTCTGGACATCACTGACGTTGTTGAGTTAGTGATTTCACTATACAGAGTGGTTCATCGAAAATGAAATAGGCATGCTTTCTGCTTGTATGATAATTTTTTCGAAAAGCACTCGGAACCGCCTATTTTATTATCAAGGAGAACACTATTATTTGATATTGTCGATCGCTTCACTTCATTCACTGATGGTAGAATCCACCACTAATATTTTAAGTGGCAAGAGGATGATCAAGTAACACAACATTTTAAAGCCCGACCTTTACATTGGAATTTTTCTTTTTAAATTTGAACTACTAGTTTTCAAGAAATTGCGTTCCAGTTTTAAAAAAAATTCAATCAAGTGGTTACTTAGGATGCAGCATTTGTGGGGTACTTGACAGAATTCGTTGCTTAATATGCTGACTATACGTTATTTCTCAAAAACTATCAGTTCAAATTTATAAAGTAAGGTGCCGTTATAAAGATAATAGGCTTGTTGCAAGAAATATTATTTTAGTATTTAAGTGAACAATTCTACATAAGAAATAGCTATTTACAATATTTTTATATGGTACAGATATTTTCTTAGTTCGAAAAAACTTGAGAAATTGATTGATTATAAAAATTTTGTTTTTTAACATTTACACTGCCATATCTCCAAATTTAATTGAGCTATCGATCTGATTTTTTTTTAAACTAAACTACACAATTAAGCGCTTCCGATGGTCTTTTCGTTACTATCGATTATTGTTTATTATTATCTTTAAGAATGTAATCATATTTTGACTAAGCGACAAACTCTTTTATTTTTGCAAATTTTCATATATATGCAGCGACGTAATTGAAGCCAACATACAGCAAAAAATTTTTCATCTAGGACTTATGTTTTTTTATTTATGAATATTTTGTGACGCAATAGCATATGGCATATACCGGTAGGCGTACGGCGTAAATTATCCGACTGACCTGACCTTTGAGTTAAACCTTTTTCAGTCATGTTTAAAACAATTTAAACTCTTTTAAATATGGTACGCTTAAACACACACTATAATTTAATATCACAAACCGAATACAACTAAATAATTTAAGGAAATAACCGTGCAAACTGCATGAATTATATGTCCGAATCATTGCACTCGCAGAGATATACTTTTGGATGACGTCAAGTCCAATGTGAGTTTGTTCTCAGATTCACCTGTTTTCTCGGATGTTAGTCGGTGATTTAAATACTTTCCAGTCAGAAATTATGAAGACAGATTTGATAATTGCTAATGTTTATAACACTATATTAATATATTGAAATTAATTTAAAATATACGGCACATGCAGCAAGCCTATTAATGGGCTTTAAAACGATGTGCTAGTCCACCAATTCCCATTTAAAATTTTAGGGGTGGGTCCTGCCATCGTTTAAGGGTTGAAGTTTTCCACCCTGTACATGATTATACTATTTTTATAGCGGATGATTGTATGACATCTATTCCTGGAGAAAGATTATTACCTAAGCCATTATATGCAGCGTTTCATATTTACAATTTACAATACAAATACACATGCTCTATGTAAAAAGTATGTTGTGTTCTTAGCTAGACAATATAATGTGAGTTTTCATTTTGCTGCAACTGTTCATTATCCTTGCGCAACATATTTGTTGGAAATGAAGCAAACTAGTGTTTTTAGCATGTATTTTTTGTGAGAGAGACTGTAAAGTTGTGGAAACTTACTTTGTGGATACAACAATTTGTGTGAGGAAAATCGTTTTGGCTTTTATTTTTACTCATTACCAAGCTTTTTTTGTAATTCTACACGCTATGCTGAGGAGAACAAAAAGACCAAATTGAAGTGCTTTTAATATTGCAAAAGTTGTTACGTCAATGCCTTAAAGTAAGTTTGTAATTCTGTTATATTCACCGTCACGTTAGCTTGGTTTTCTTTTAGGAATAAACATTTTTGAAGGAGAGAACTTTATTCCGCGTTTACTTCATTTTACGTTTTTATTCATTTCTAAAAGTATTTTATGTTCTCATCCACCAGTTTTTGCTAATTACAATTAAGGAATAAGTCTATAGAACACATTAAAAATGAAATTATTTAAAAATCACAGATTAAAAGGTTGATAACAGAATATATCTTTGTTTTCCTCAAATGTTATTTTATGTAATATTCACTTTTCATTTCAGACAAACACAATGTATCAAATAATAGTAGTTTGTGCAACAAGAGTGGATATGATCCATATCGCACTATAAAGAAGTTTGAGCACAACGCCGTAGGCGGAGTGCTTCAAATCTTTTGAGTGCGATATGGATAATCCACTCGAGTTGTACAGTAGACTTTTTCTGCGACCAGCTTAAAAAAACTACTAAATTTATTAAACATTAATATATTACACAAATACACACTGACAGCTTACGCACTAATTTGATTTTAAAACGAATAGTTGTCAATGTACTTAATACAAGAACTGTCATTGGTCGGTTTCATTTCATATCCATCCTAGAACTGATATGAAATATATCCGTTCAGTTAACTGGAATTGCCTACTTATCCATTCTACAGACTATTCAGAAAACAGCAAATTTACATAAGGGAGTAGAAAATAGTATATTGTGTATTTAGGTGTGAAAGCAATACATTCCCGGACGACGATGCAAATTGTTGCCTCGGCTAGCGCCTCGGCCAACAAGCATCGAAGTCCGGGAATGGGCTTTCACACCGAAATACACATACTATTTTTTCTGAAATCACAATTATTAATGCATAATATTTCTTCATTACAATCTAACTGCTTACTAATAAATGTAATTTTAATGTGAGTTTGTTTTCAGTGTGTATTTATTTACTGTTTAAAATATACATAAAAAACCGTACGGGAATGTTACTTTCCCGGCCTAGGCTGGGAAAGTAACATTCCCGTACGGTTTTATTGATCGTTGCCTGGCAACGGATCTTTTCCGGTCTGTATTCTGATAGTTTTTTAGCAACGGACTAAAATACTGGAATTGAGCATTTTTCGATCTGAAATCGCGCCGAAAATGTAGACATTGCCGATCGATTTCAGAAAAATGTATATTCCATCGCAAAGATAACGATGTTCTTTAATATAAAATATACTGTGAATATGGTAAATTAATTAACAAAACTGTTTGATTTAGGTTAATTATTTTGTCAATCTACTTTGATTAATCAGAAAAAATAAAAATAATTTGTTAAAAAAATTGAACACAAATTGAAACCAGGCATAAAGAAACAGCATTGTATCAAAGTGCCAAAAACTTTAAAAACAACTGCTTAAAAGAATTATATTCGGTTGGTTTATACAATAATAGAAATTAGAAACCCCGCCTGGGTACTTCCACGGCCAAATTTCTTATCCAAGTCTCATGCAACGAAAAAAAATGTATACTATATTTGCACTCCACTATGTGGAAATAATTGTTATTTGAATTTTAATAAAGTACTGTTTAAAATTTTAAAAACCCATAAACCGATATGCCACATCAGTAGTGGGGGTGGCTGATGCCAAAATAATTTTTGAGGGCTTTAGTTCTTGCGCACTCTCATTCACAATTTTTTCTTACGCCTTTCATTAATGAGTAGGAGTGGTAATGTGGTGGTAGGTAATATTCGTATCCTACGAATACCCGACAAATATATAAGGTTGATAAAGATGGCATTACACGGATCAAAGGCGGCTGTTAGAGTAGACGGAGAATTATCATCAACTTTCGACATTAATCTAGGAGTAACACAAGGTGACGCACTCTCATGCATGCTCTTCAACTTGGTACTTGAAGCTGTAATGAAAACGCCAAGTACATAGGTCATATTGGAATCAAATTATCTCAAATATGTGCCTATGCAGACGATGTAGCTATTATGAGCCGAGATAAACCCAGTTAGAGGAAACGTTTACTCATATTGATCAAAAGTCCCAAAGGAGAGGTCTTGTAATTAATGAAAATAAAACAAAATACATGGAAGTGAAAAGAACACCAACCAACAATAACAACAGCATCCAAATCGAAAACTGTAACCTTGAACGCATGGAAACCTTTACATACTTAGGAGCGGCAGTTAACCAAATCAATTCCATAAGCAGTGAAGTCAAGGCACGCATAGTCAATGGTGATGTCACTACGCCCACAAAAGAATAATGACAAGTAGACTGTTAGATAAAAACACGAAAACAAATATATTCTAAAACTTAATGGCGCACCAAACCTTATTAGACAGACTTCAAAAAAATGGTATACGTGGTCCAGCATTACGTCTCTTAGAAGATTATCTCTCTGACAGAAAGCAATGTGTAAAAATAGATGACGTATAGAGCGACCCTCTCACTGTCACCATAGGCGTGCCACAAGGGACAGTACTGGGTCCAGTATTGTTCCTCGTATATATAAAAATAGCATTACAAAATTAAAAAACTTTCAAGGCTATATAGTATCATACGCTGATGATACTGCAATTGTGTTTATGGAAAACTCATGGGACGAGGTGTATAGAAATGCGGAAGGAAGTTTAGCTCTGATCTTTAAGTGGCTAAATCACAGTTTACTAAGTTTAAATATTCAAAAAAGCAAATTTTTAACTTTCTCGCTAGTAGCTAACGATCAATCCACAAATGAAATTATGTATATACATAATAATATATATCATCAAGAAAAAAATTGCAGCTGTCCCAAAATAGAAAAAACTAATAAAATAAAATACCTAGGAGTAATGCTCGACCATCATTTAAGATGGAATGAGCATGTAACTTATATCACAAAAAAAATGAGACAACTTACGCATAAGCTTTTTCATTCTAAGAGACATATTTGATAGGAATAATTTAATGCTAATATATAACTCACTAGTAGAGTCAATAAGTAGGTATTGTATTAACATTCGGGGTGGACTTTATAATAATGTACTAAAAATCTTACAAACATCACAAAATTGTATTCTAAAGATAATCCTGAAGAAAAAAATACTTCATTCCTCCACTGAGTTATACAAAGAAGCAGACGTATTTAACATAAAGAACCTCTTTATCTATCAATGTTTAACAAAAACACTTTATGACACCAGGTTTGCAAAAAATAAATCTATAGCCATACCGCGGTTTAAGAAAAGCCATACTCAAAGATTTGTTTTCTATCTCGGTCCAAAGTTATTTAACATATTACCACCCCATCTAAAAAGTCTAAGAAAATTTAATAAATATAAAATTGAAATAAGAAAAACTCTGAATTAAAAGTGTAAATGTTGTTATTTTATACCTATAAAAAACTAGTTTAAAATCCATAGATTGTTACAAGTGTATAACTATACTAATTCGGTAGTTGTAAACTACTCAATTACTCACTAAGAATTAATGAACTATCCTGCAAGCGCCTCCTAATTATCCAATTAAAACATTGTAGCACCACGTGCAGCCGTCTGTTATTGTTATACCTCATCGTTTATTTTTTGGTCGTTTATTTTTTGGTCTGTTATTCTACAAATTTTACCTCACTCTGTTCATATTATTTTGTATAATTTTTAGTAAAAAGTGCTCAACCTACAGTTGATTCGGAATATCGCAAGACAAGCATTTCATGCTTAGGTGTTTTCATTTCAACTTTGGGTTGCTGAATATTAGGCATTACTTACATAATACCGTTTTATTTTTGTTATAATTTGTTAGTTTATTATTTACTCTGCTTTGAATTATGTACTTTATTTCACTTACTTTGAAATACATTACTTACTTAATTAGACCTGTAGTAACATATGGATGTGAGACCTGGACCATGACCATGACAAAAGGAGACGAGGAAATACTCTAAGAAAGATCCTGCGAAAGATACATGGGCCAGTCCAGAACGCTGATGGGACATGCAGAATCCGCATGAATGCTGAACTGAATCAAATCAATAAAGGGAACGACATTATAAAATATCAAAGACTAACATGGCTGGGACATGTCAAAAGAATGGAAGGCTTGAAGGTAACTAAGAAAATATATGAGAGGAAACCTGCTGGAAGACGAAGAAGAGGAAAACCTAGGATGAGATTGATAGATGATATAGAAGATGACCTGTGGGATATGGCTATGGATATAAGAAACTGGAGAAGAAAAACTCAAGAAAGAACAGAATGGAAGAAAATAACCAGACAGGCAAAGACCCACCCTGGGTTATGATGCCAAAAGAAGAATGGAGGTACAGTAATGACGGTTTATGTCCAAATAAAATGAAACCTTAGGTATATACATTAAATCTTAATTTTATCGACTTTTACTTGCTTGCTTTATCTATTTACCCCCATTTATTCCCACTTATCACCCAACCCTTCAACGAAATAAGATCAAAATATAATCCAGTAAATATTCCGTGGCGATGCGTTGAGAAAAGCCTGCTTGCCCCTCAGTATGACGTTAGAGGATGCCTCGGGTTATGGGGTTATGGAATTTGGGGTTACGAAATTACAGAATTTAGAGGTTATGGGGTTATAAAAGTCTGCACACTCCGATTAACATGGTTTTTGAAGTCATATGTGCAAAATTTCTGTTTACTCAGAAATTTGTGGTTATAGAAGCTTGCACGTCCCGATTAATGGGGCTATAGGGCCATGGAGTTGTAGGGTTATGGGGTCATGTAGGGTTATGGAGTTATGGGAAAAATCGGCATTTTACGGGTGTTTTTTGAGTTAAACGAGCCAATATGACGATCTGATTGGATTCGGATTCAGCGAGTTAAAATACATAAGGACACACTGGTTTGGTCCGCCGGACAGACCACTTTTTTTGTGGGGCTGTGTTATTTTACCTATGAACTTATTATTAACTATTTTGTAAAATTACGACTAGATTACTTAGAGTAGATGAAACTATCAACTTGTTATTAAATGTTAGTAGTTCAATAACGGGGTACTTTATAGTTACTTGAAACGAGGTGGTAGATTTTTTTTTTATTATATGTTGTAGAGAAAGAAAGATCCTGCGGGTAGTATGTAGAATCCAAGTTTTAGACCTCCAAACCCTTTGCAAATTTTTGTGTGGGCGAAAAAAACACGAATTTTTGGCACTTTTTTCAGTTTGTGGCCTATAACTTAAAAACAATGCATTCAATCGAAAAGTCATTTATTACCAAAATTAAAGAGCTTCGCTTCGAATGAGTACCTCAAAGTTGAAATTTCATCAAGAGGTATGGCCCTCCCTTCGATCCGATTCCGCCGGTCATGCGCGTCCCTTCTCCCTCGTTTCATTTGAGCAATTGACGCGTCTAAAATGAGTTGACCCGATGCGGAGGAGTGTTTCATCTGCAAATTTTTATTTTTGGTTAATAAACTTTGGGCCTTTCTTTATATTATGCTTTTATTTCGACAGCCCATTTTCTCAAATTAATGTTGATAAAAATAAATAAAAGAAAATAATAAATATATTTACATGTAGGACATTTTGAAGATTGAGGGCCGGTTTTATAGGTTCCGTTTAACTTAGGTCTGATAGTTAACTCTAAGTTTTGTCAAAAAGTACGTTTTATATCTGCCAGTAACTGCCAGTCTTAAGTTTAAACGCCAAATTTAGGTTTATGCACGCTTACGTTGATTAATTAGCAATATTTTGAAAGATGAAACTTCAAATTTCAACTTAACCTACAAATAATTACCTATTATATATTCTGTAAAGAAAAAGTTAAAGAAAATGGATATTTTCGATATTTTTGAGGACATTTTATCAAGCGATGAAAAGGTGTTATAAATATAATAGAAGCACCTCGTCGTGCACGAAAATTCTGAGAGAAACCTGATCATTTACATATATGGAATAACAAAGAATTTATAAATCGATTTCGAATATCTAAGGAATGTGGGCATATAGTATTAGAACACATTAGTCCACATTTAACTCTGACTTTTCGATGGCAAATTGTTGTTTTGTATTTTTTTTAGGTTTTCATATTTACATCTTAGATTTTTTAGGAGTTCATTTGATAAAACCATTTGCATTATTAAAATCTTTCCCAAAGTGCAATCCAGGCATTTGTTATATCCTTCCAAGTAACCGAATCACTTCTCTTGCATTCGATTACATCTTTACTCTTTTTAACTAATTCAGTCAATAGTTCGATTTCACTGACGTAGAAATTTAATGATCGCAAAAAGTTAAAGTACCAGTAATGAAAATGATATAATAATAATAATAATAATAATTTTATTTATTTAATACAGATTAATACAAGCATGTATAAGGTTTAATATTATGTATTATAAATAAATAAGATCTCGTGTAAGCTTTAAGAGCTTGTAACGAGGAGATATTTCTTTTACTTGCATTATATGTTAAGTGTACAAGTTCAATATTACCAAAGCCAAATGAGTTTGGCTTGAATATAATACTATCCCTCGTGACAGTTTAACAAACGTGACCGGTGCCATAATCAGCGCCAAAAGTTCCGAGATTGCGATTACTACATGAAGTGATATTTATGTAAATAATATCTCCTAGATACCTTATGATAAAATATAATAAATATATTTTGCATTAATTTACAATACACATATAAACATATTATGAAGAGAAACATATTATAAAGAGAAGCATAAAGAGAAACATATTATTAGAGATGTCCAGTGTCAATAAACCTTTCTATTTGTTTATAATCCTGATTAAGTAGCCATTTTTTGATTTCAATTTTAAATCTTTTGAAATAGTTTATATTTTTTATAGACTCTGGAAGAATGTTAAATAGTCGAGGTGCTAGGTATACATAATTTTTCATTCCAATTGTTTTTTGTGCAACATTTACTTTGATGTTTTGTTGGGTTCTATGTCTTGTATCATATCTATGATCTATAATTTGATCTCTGTCAAAATGTTTATAATGATGGTGTAATATTGTTTCACTGTAGATTTGTCTTATATGCAGCACATCTGATTCGTTGTATAATAAATTTGTAGGATATCGATAATTTCTTTCATACATAATTTTTAAGAATCGTTTTTGGACTTGTATTAAAGGTTTGATATTGAATTTATTTGCGCCTCCCCACCCAATAATGCCATATTTTAACAGGGGCTCTATCATACCACAATAAATTGCTTTTATATGTTTTTTTGCCTTTAGGATATTTTTTATCGCGGTAAATTTATACAATAATGATCTAAGTTTTTTCACAAGTTCAACAATATGGAAATCCCATTTTAAATGACAATCTATTGTTATTCCAAGGTATTTACTTTTTTGTGAGCTTTGTATCTTTAGGTTTGTGTTACTTATGCAGATTTCATTAAAACTAGGTAACTTATTTGTATATGAACAGAATGGCAGATAAGATGTTTTATTTATATTAATTGTAAGCAGATTTTCATCAAACCAATCTTTAATAATTTTTAGATCCACTTCAACAATCTTGCGTACTTCATCCCAAGAATCTCCAGTAAAATAGATTGCAGTATCATCGGCGAAAGATACTATTGAACCTTTTATGTCTAATGTTAGTATATCATTTAAGTAGATAATAAACATGACTGGGGCAAGTACAGTTCCTTGAGGTAGTCCGTATAAAACGGTCTTGGGTTCACTTAAATAATTATCTATGTTGACATATTGCGTTCTATTTTTTAAATAGTCTCTAAACAACTTATAGCAAATTCCTCTGACACCAAAATCCTCTAATTTCTCTAGTATCCTTTTATGACTGATGGTGTCAAAGGCCTTTGCAAGGTCTATGAATACGCAGACTGAGGGTTTACTGGAATCTATGGACTGGTAGATCTCATTGGTTAAGTATGCTATTGCGTCATTAGTTGAAGTATTTTGTCTAAAACCAAATTGTTTTCTTGATAATAAATTATATTTTTCAAGATATTTTACTAACCTATGTTTTATTGACTTTTCCAAAACTTTTGCTATAGTTGAAATAAGCGAGATTGGACGATAGTTTTCAATTACATGTTTATCTCCTTTTTTATGTATTGGTTTAATAATTGCAAGTTTTAAAGAGTTTGGCCATGTGCCACTCTCATAAATTATATTAATTAAGTGCACTAAAAGGGGTGAAATAATATGTACTGTTTCTTTTAGTATTTCTGCTGTAATACCGTCCAATCCCGGTGCCTTATTATTCTTTAATTCTAAAATATAGCTGGTTACCTCTTTACTATCTACCGGTAAAAGAGCAAATGAGTGGTTTGTTGAGTTTCTGTGAAAATTTCTCAGGGGTTTTATAATTTCCTTTGCCATGTTTTGTCCAACTTCTATATAATGATTGTTAAATTCATTTGTTATTTCATTTTTATTATTTGTTATCATACCATTACGTAATTTTATTTCTTTTATATCATTTTTGTTTTCCCTAGAGTTCGTAATTTGTTTTGTAATTTTCCATAAAGTTTTACTGCAGTTTATGTTTTTTTGTATTTGCTTACCATAATATTCCTTTCTAGTTTTTTTTAGAAGGCCGTTTAATTTGTTTCTATAATTTTTATACCTTTGTTTTAATTCTATATTTAGTGGCTCTTTTATTAATTTTTGATGCATTTTATCTCGTATTTGTACAGATTTGACCAAACCGTTAGTGATCCAGGTTTTCCTTTTTTTATTAGATATTTTATGTTTAGAAGTGGCAGCCTGGATGGCTGTTTTAAGTTTCTCGGTTATTATATTAGTAGCTATCTCACAGTTATTTGTATGAAAGAAGTCATCCCAGTTTTCGTTTGAAATGTTTCTTTTCAATAGGTCATAATTTATTTTTTTTATGTATGTATGAGTATTATTTATTTTTTGTTCGACTTTAGGCACTGTACTACAATCTATATATGATAGTGTTGCATAGTGATCGGTTAAAGTAGATGTTAATATTATAGGTATGACAGTTTCATTAGTTATTGTTTTTGTTTTTAAAAATATATGATCTATGCAACTTTTACTAAGATTTTGGATTCTTGTGTAGTTATTTATAAGTGAAACAAAACCGGCTTCATATAGCATATCTAAGTATTCATTTGCCAGGAGGTCGTTTGACATTATGTCTATGTTTATATCACCAGTAATAATTACATAATCGGCTAATTCTAAGCTACTTAAATACGTTCTTAAGTTATCTAGAAATTCATATATACATAATGAAGGTGATCTATACATGCCAATAACAAGTACAGATTTGCCTTCGATTTTAAGCTTTACCTGTACAACTTTTATGACACCCATGTTAGATATTTTAACTTCATGTTTAATTTTACTGTTAACATACATTAATACTCCATCATTTTGGTTTAAATTTCCATGATTGTAATATACGACATATCCAGGTAGGTTGAAATCATTTACATTTTCTATTTTAAACGTTTCAGTTAAACATATACATCCAAATTCGCCTAGGCTATCTAAATATATTTCAAGTTCATTAAAATTTTTTGCCACACTACGAGTATTGTTATGAAAAATAGAGATAAGTGAATTTTTTATGCTGAAATTTTTACATTCATCGACTGTGTTTGCAATTTTTGTTTCTGCTTTAAAATACTGAAAATCTCTAATAAATGGATCCATTCTTTAAAAATTATTATTTGAATTAATTACAAAATATTTAAAAGATACAAAAATAAAGTAAATTACATTAAGTTAATATTTTAATTATAAATGTGCTTAAATATTAAATTTACATTAAGGCGTTCAGGCAAAATTGAAAATTGTTACACATATTATTTTATTTATTTTTCTGTCTCTTGGGGGGTGGTGATGCTTTTTCAGGTGGCTTCGAACTTCTGGTTGTTTTTTTTACTGGTGGTGTTTCTTTGTTTTCTTTATTTTCTTTGACTTTTAAGGATTCTTGAAGATTGTTTTTATTTGTCCCGGTATTCTTATTTTCGTTTTCTTTTGAGGAGTTGGAAAAAATGTTCGCTACACTGTTTACATCTGGAGTGGCTGGAGCACTGTTGGTTTCATATATGTTTGTGTTGTTTGATTTCCTCTGATCTTGTATTATGTCTCCCAATTCTTTATCCTTTAGGTCTTCATAGGTATACGCATCGCCATTTACATATAGTGTATTTTTTTTAATTTTCGCTAGGTAATTTTTCGCCCTTGCATCTTTGTAATGCGTATATAAAATCTTTTTTTCTTCTCTCTCTTCGGGGGTGAGGTCATGTGCCAATGCTACTCCACTTCCTTTTAAATTGGCTACTTGTGAAAATATTTCCTGTTTCTTAATATATCTTACTAATTCCAATAATACAGGTCTTCGTTTGTCTTCAGATTTTGTGCCCACTCGGTATATATTGCTGATATCTGATGAACAGAGTTCAACATTTAATTTTTCAGTAAATATTTTATTTATGACTGACGTAATATCTGTATTTTCGTCTTCATCTACCCCGTATATTACAAGGTTATTTTTTCTTATTTTTTGTTCTACAACTAGTAATTTCTTCTTTAGGTTTAGGTTTTCATTTTCCAATACAGAAACTTTTTTTGTTATATTATTTATTTCTTCGGTTTGTTTTGATAAATCTGTTTTT
This sequence comes from Rutpela maculata, assembly GCA_936432065.2. Lineage (NCBI taxonomy): Eukaryota > Metazoa > Arthropoda > Insecta > Coleoptera > Cerambycidae > Rutpela > Rutpela maculata. The sequence goes on along the minus strand of OW386285.2, from coordinate 33,340,428 downwards.
ATATCTTTAATATTTGCATTTATTTCAAGATTTTGTTTCGTAATTTCATCATTTTGTTTTTTAATATTCTCATTTTGGGTTGCTATCTTTGCTAGCATTTCTAGTACAGAAGTATCATTTTCAATGGAATTTTCATTATCGTTCATAGTAAATTGGCTTGCTTGATGTTTTGCAGTAGTCTTTATAATGTTTTTATTAAGACTAAAATAATTGTATTTCAGATTACTTTGTTTTGCTAGTGGTCAAAAGATGGCTTGTCTAATTTATTAATATAGACTCTATATATTATTAATTGTATCTTAGGTTAACAATTATTTATGTTCATAAATTCACTTAACTGTTTTTTAAGATCACACCTTTCAGTCTTACATTTACGATGAATTAGTTTTTATATATTTATATTATGTTTCACTAGTGTTTTTCCACAAAAAATAAACTGACCTTCACAAAACTTGTACACTGTAGGATGTACACTTACAAGATATCAATCGCCAATTTGTCACTATGCTACCAACTAACAAAATTACGATAGAACTGACGATCTTGACAAGCACCTATAAAACGGCATTTTAGCGAACACTAAAATCTAAAGTTTAAACCCTCAGTAAAACTTCAGTTTAAACTTCTAGTTAAACTTTGGTTTAATCTCTACCTATAAAACCGGCCCTGAGTGTATTTTGCTTAATATTAGAGAGATATGGCAGTTAGTGATACCGCACGACGTTCACTAATTACGTTACGTTATTGAAGCAAATAACGAGGCTTTGATTTAGACTTATGGCAATGCAGTTCCATTCTAGCGTAACTAGGTTATGTTCTTCAATCGATTTATTAAGAATAGATTTAATTGAAACTAAATAAATAAACTAATTTCTTATATTTTCTCTAAAATTGAAAAATAAGAAATAAATAAACCTCAAATGTATTAAAATTATCAACTTAACCTCAAAAATTTCTAAACAAAATAATGAATGAACCCGGAATGAACTGGCAACTGACATAAATACAGAGCGGCAGATTTCAAGATTTATACTCTACAAATCTTGGGCTTCCCGATTTTCACCGAGGTGAGGATAACGTCGTTTACTCAACGTTCGCTAAACGTACGGAAATTACGTCAGGCGCTAAGTTATTACCGCATGCCTTAACGTAGATTTAATCTGATCGTTTTGCTTCTGGTACGATTTAATAACTGAGACACTGACATAGTTGTATAGATGTTTTTATTTTCTTGACCGTTGTAATCAAATTAACTTGATGTAGGTGTATCCTGGGTTATCGGTCTTTATAATAAAATTACTGTTTTCTTACGTTTCGGTTTATTCAACCATCGTCAGAGAACTACAATTAAGTGAAGACAAATATTTTTTTTATAAATGCTATTTTTTATACACGTGGTTTTAAATTACTTACATTACTTAATATTATTGAATTGCACACTACAACTATTTAAATTTTAGGTGTATTATATATGAGTGTTTAAAAGCAACTAAATACTGAAAATAAGTATTGCCTGTCTGCGTTGAATATAGTGGTTTGTTTATGTTATGTAGGTACGATATAATTTATGTGTATTAGATTTGAAGTTTTTGTTTAAGGATGGTGTGAGATCTTACGGGTTAAAATTACTATATTTAGCAAAGGTGGTGGAAAGATGTAAGAATATTTAAGATATATAATCATATTATCTTTTTATATTTAATTCAATAGATTGAAATATGTTTCGCTTAAATTCTCTATATCAGCGCGGTAGTTTATTGCATTAGCTTGCCTTTTAATTTGTAACATTTCATGTATTGTTCTTCGGTGAAGGTTTGGCTCTTTTTCTTAAATTTTAATATTATTAAAGTTAAAACTATGAAAATGTTCTAAGGTATCTAAGTGCTGTCCAATTTTGGTTACGCGTTTTTATATTATATTTATGTGTATATATTCTTTTATGTAGATATTGTTTCGTTTGGCCGATATATTTGTATGTGCTATTACAGTTGTTGCAATTTATTTTGTATACACCATATTCTGTATATGGTGTTTGTCTGATCTTTTGGCTGCAATTTAGGTTTAAGTTTAAAAAAAAAAATTGTCTTGATGTATGGTTTATGTGCTATTGTTATATTATATTTTTTAAAAACGTTTGAAATATTTTCTGATACTTTTGATATGTAGGGCATAGATATATATTTATTATTTTTTTTGTGTTTCATTTCTTGTTTTATTATATATTTTGTGTATTCTTTTTTTTCTATTATAGGTTAATATCATTACACAGTTGGACAATTTTTGAACCAGCAAAGTATGTGATACGCAGTCGAACGTTTTGCTTATGAAATATGTTATTTTAAATATAACATCAACACGTTCCTTATATCATTGGCGACGTGATATTGTAATAATATAATTTTTCTCAATATGATTTTCAATAACAATATTAAGTTCCATCATTTCATCGAATGGTCAGATTCGATAAATACGTCTGTAGATGTTCTGAATGTGCGCTAAAACGGTTGTCAGAGGGCACATGCACTTCGGTCTCCATTATAAACGTCAGTGGTTTTGTGAACATGAATAAGAAATGAAAACGTGACTACATAAAGCTAACGCCGACATGTGCCCTGTAAAGTTATTGGCGCATATGCTTGGTATTCTAGTTTAAACTCCAATATACTGATAACAGTTAACATTTCTGACGTTAGATTTTGTTCTAAGCAAACTCAAGGCTTCGTCCAAGGTAATCTATGAACTTGAAATTACATGCTCTCCAACTTTTATTCTATGGATTTTTTCATTTAGATTAGCCGTTTCAGAGCTGAAGACGTTTAAAAAGTTATCCAGTGTGAATTTTTTACAAGTTGGTAAAAATTGTTGTTGACTGCCAATTACGCCTATACCTCCTGATGAAACTTCAACTTTGAGGTACTCGTTCGAAGAGAAATTTAATGCTCTTTAATTTTCATAATAGATGACTTTTCGATTGAATGCATTGTTTTTAAGTAATAGGCCACAAACTGAAAAAAGTCCCAAAAATTTGCCAATCGTTTGGAGGTCTAAAACTTGGATTCTACATACTCTCTACAATACATACAGCATAAAAAAAAATCTACTATCTCATTTAAAATAACTATCACCCCCTTTCGATGACTCCGCTCCTGAACTATAGGTAAAATATGCAAAATACACACGAGGTTTCTCTGGATTATGTTTATTTGTCATATACAGCTTCATAATTTGTATTGTAATTCATATTTTGTATATTCCTTGACCCTAACAAATAAATAACTGTTATTGTTATATTAAACGACTGATTTCGAAATCAATTTAATATTATGTCCAGATGAACTTTAAAAGAAAGACCAACATGAGGTTAGATTGACCACGAAACAGCGATCGTATTAAACATCATATTAAAATAATTTATGAGAATAAAATAAAACTATAGCATGACTTTTAATTTGGGCATAGTCGTCGAATATTCTTTAGCAACTTTATCATCAATTTGTTTCTTTGTTTCAGGTAATCCACAAATTGCATATTTTATTGAACTACACTTGGTTACCAGCAAGTTCAAAAGCTCAAAATAGGTAAGAAATAATAATTTCACCGAAATATATATATTTGAAACATGATATAATGTTAAAAACTGTATAATTAGGAATTATAATTTATACAGGAGTTCGCTATGTTATATTTAATTTTGAGGCTCTTTCCCAAATGCAAAAAATTACCTTTGAATGTCAGCCGTTTTTGAGGCACAGTTTGTTCATAGCTATTGACTATGTCTATAGTAGTAGAATTTTTAGCTAGTCCAGTCCTTCACATATTATTAATATTTTAATAAATTTGAAATTCTTGTACAAAAAAAATTAAATGCTTAATTTCTATAGGTTACTTAAGTAACCATAGTCATAACTAGGAGGAGTAAATACAAAAGTGGTTATCAAACAATAAAAGTTACTAGAAATTACGTTATAATCTGTTTTCAATAAATTTGAATTATTTCGCCTTTTAATGTTAATTGCCCTTAAAATTATAAACGTTAATGTATTTTGTTTTTTTTGCTTGTTCAATTACACAAAAAGTGATAAAAACACAAAACTGATAACTCACGGACAAGCGATTCGAACAGCTGGTACATTAAAACATGCATCAAATATATGCAAATTTGATATTGTGTAAAACGGACACACACAGTCTTAGGTGCAGGTTTTAGCGCTCCTACTAGTTGAAGAAGAAAATTGAGTTGTTTGCAAAATTTAAAATGAGATCAATCAATATCTTTGAAAATCAGTTGGAAAATAACCACAATGGTGTCATTATTTTAAACTTTTGCTAACGTTTCCCAAAATTAATATACAAGCTGAACTTATTGGCACTGAGGGTAACATGACCCCAAAGCATATTATTGCTTTGGTTGAACTAAAAGAGTATCTTTGAGAGAAATTTTAACCAAATGTGTGGAACCAATCAAAGAACATGACAGACTAGAATTTTACTGAAAAACCACAACACCCTGTATCTGAAAAACAGCTAAAATTTAGGAGATATTTTGGAATATTTTAACCCAGCTAAACGTGCTCTACTTCCTATTTCACCAGTAGCGGCTCATGACATGACAAGCGGATGAGGCAGGGCTCTAGATACTCAGATAAGTACCTAGTTAGGTTTGTTATACCCCAGTAAATTAGAACAAGTTTCAACGTTTGACGGAAGAAACTAATATAGTTTTGAAACTTATGTTCAATAAGGTTTGCCGTTAATCATACTAAAGGTCCTGTTGCACTCGAGCCGCCATATTGGAAAAATGTCGCTACGATTAAATTTTTCGCTAATATCTCTCTAATCATTAGCAATCTCGAAATTATATTTATATAGAAAATAAAGGTTATAACATTATCTACAAAAAACGTTATATGCATTTTATTCGTATCTATTATCACACTCTTTAGAAACACGAAAGCAAAGAGTATGTTACATTTCGTTAACACCTTTTAAAAACTGCAAATATCGCTCGTAGAGGGAAAAAAATATGTCATATCATTGTATTGTCATAGAATTCGCAACAACTTTTAAAATGTCCGTCATTGGTCGGTCTTTCTGTCAGTCTATTCGTCTGTCAGTCTGCCTCTCCATCCGACATGTTTCTTTTAAGCTAAATAACTTAAGAGAAAAGCCCTGTTTTTGTTGAAATTTGTACAATAAATTAGTGTCAGCTAGATAAAGAACCCCGGCATTTTTAAAAAAAAATCGATCCGTATATATAAAAGTTAAGAAACATTTTATGAATAAAATACACATGAAGTGTTGTAATCTTTGATAAGATTGTACATTTGAGTGCCATATTTGCAATATTAAATAACATCTTGATTGTCGTAACGTTGGTCATTGTACTGTGCAGTATGTTTGGGTTTATAGAATCTTATCAAAGGTGTTACAACACTCCTCACGCGCATTTTTTTCATAAAATATTTCATACTTTTTTATATTTACTGATCGATTTTTTCATCTAGCTAACACTAACTTACTGTCCAAATTTCAATAAAACCGATCTTTTCTCTTTTAAATTATCCTAGTCACAAAAACGTGCCGTACAAAGAGACAGACGAACAAATGGACAGACTGACAAACAGACGGACATAGGACGAACATTTTAAAGTTATTCCGAATTCTAGAATTAACATAATAATATGAATTTTACTTTCTCTACGAGTGATATTTACGGTTTTAGCAATGTTTCGATCAAACGCATTTTTTTTTATTTCCAAAGATTATAATAATATATACGAAAAAAATATATATTATATTTTTTGTACAGAATTTAAATGTTTTATTTTTTATAGGAAACACAATTTCGATATCTCCAATGGTTAGAGAGATATAAGCAAAAAACTTTATCGAAACACCATTTTTCCAACATGGTGGCGCGCAGGCAAGAGACAGAGTTGGAGACTTTCAGTATGTTTAAGAGTGGTCCTTAATGAATATCTCTGCCAAGTTTCAAAACTTTATCAGTTTTTTCCCTCTAATTTCCCCTATTTGATTGGAGTATAAGGAAATCTCCACTTCGTCAGTTGAATAAACTTGCAGTCAACAAAATAATTTACTTAACTCTATGCTTCCGGTAAGCCAGTTCGTAGTTTTACTGAAAGCCGAATTTGATTTCCCACCTACATCTACGTTAATTAGCGATATACTTAAATCTGGAACTGGATACTTCAATTCTTTAACTACCTATAATTTTTCCTCGTACGTGAGACTCGAAAAAACATGTTTATTTATTAAAAAGTCGACAAATCGGGTGTGTTTCTAATATTTGTTATATTTACGTCTACTTCGACCGAGATTTTCCATTCCATTCCAATTTATCAATTTCAATTTCCAATAAAAGTGCTCTCTTAAACACTTGTCACCTAGTCACTATCACTAATCAATATTGTACACAAAAAAACCTAGGGTCAACCGTGATTAATGTGATACACCCAAAAATATGGGACTATTGTGATACAAACAAAAAAAAAATGTATATCTGCAACAAAACTATAAATCTATCAATCAAATTCTATCTACAAACGACATTACAGTATCTGAATAGCCCCGCGGTGTATCAATAATAGCCCCAAACGGGGGGCTGTTTTGATACAGAAATTTTATTTTTTTGTTGGTCTAATCTTTATTTTAGTAAAATTTCTGCACTGTAATCTTAAAAAGATAGTAATTTAACACACAATAATATTTCTTTAAAAACGTCTAGGATAAAAAACAAAATATTATTTGAAAGGTTTTGATTTTTGTATCATATTAGCCCCGATTACCCTATATTTAGACGAAACAACAAATGAACTTGAGTTTGAAAAAATCTGTGGTTATATTATAATGAATACGCGTGCGAAAAAAGCACAAGACACAAGCGTACCCTCTAGCGGATTATCATGTTATGTTATACATTACATACTGCATTACTGACGTATGTCTGCTCCTTGATATTAAATGCGTGTATGAGGCATGCCTCAGATCAATTTTTTCAGCCTATTAGTAACTCAAGTGAGCATAGCAGAAAGCCTACCTACATGCAGTTGTAGATATTGGAATGGCTTGATTGTATATGAGAATATGTCTGCGGTAGGTATCTAGCGGATACGAAGCTGGCGCGGTGCGTCGCACAGCCTACGGAGCGCTGTTTTAAATGGGAATACCTAACGAAATCTTGTTAATTCCATTTCAAACTTATATAAATTGTATAAATTGTTGAAAAAATAATACAGTTTATAAAATTACATAGGTACAGATTTACTGCACTGCCTCATACGACAAGGCGCCACTGTATTACACTGTGTTACTTTTATTCTGAAATAACCGGTATATTTAAAATACCTTATATATAATCATTCGCTGTAATACCAATCGAAATCTGTTATTATTGACGTAGTTAGTAGTCAACTGACGAATCGAGTCGTTCTACAGCAGCATTTTTAGACGAAGCGCGAACGGGCCCAGTTCGCACAGTAAAAGCGGTAATTTTAGCTTTAGAAGGCTGTGTCGTTTCTTATTAGGGTGTTTTCAAAGCCTTAATATCTGTTTCTGTCTGATCAGTACAGACGTGTTGCCATTACGGATAACCATTTGTCAAACGATAAAAGGAAAGTGAAATATGGATTTCGAAATGCAGATTAATTATTTTAGATCAACAGTATCCCATGGGAGAAAAGTGAGTCTTCGGTTAATTTCAGTGGGAAATAATATCGACCGAAAATTTATGAGAAATAAGTCCGGATTAGTGACGTTTATTTAATATTTCCATATATGGTTCTTGTAATTTATTTGGTGACGTTAATCAATAAGCGATATAAATTTTAGCGTAAATTTTATGACTCGGGGGTTAGATGATCTCTTCTAATAGCCATTAAGTGGTCCGCACCGTAATTCAAAATAAACAATGAAATGCAATATACTTTGTCGTTTAAAGATTGGTTATTAATAATTCTATACCACCCCCATTGTGGGTGATGGCACGTCACATATATACGGCGAATACTGCACTTCAGCATCACAGGGTACCACTTGGAATGGTTTGCCCTTGCGTCAAGGAGATTCATTTTCGAATAGTAGTACAGTCACTGAAGGTTTGCACCTCCGATTTCGTTGAACCTCCATCGATTTTCATGAAAATTTGTGAGTAGTTAGAGGATACCTCAAGAAACAAAAGTGATATAGTGCCAACTTGCGCTTTTACCCTGGGGGTGGATGCCACCCCTTCTCGGGGGTGGAAATTATTTTATGAAAAATAACCCCAGGAATCGATAGAGGGGCCAATTCTAAGCAAAATTTGTTATATAAAGTTATTCAAATAAATCATAAGTTATTCAAGTATAAGTTATTAAAGATCAAAGATTTTGATTTTTCGTGAAAAAAATGCATGTTTTAAAGCGGTTTTTCATAAATAACTCAAAAACTATAAGTTTTTACAAAAAAGTTGTCATTACCAAAATTGAATCTAATAAAAAAACGAATAAATTCCTTCTTTAAAAAACCTTTTAATATTAATTCAAAGTGAGCTATAGGTAATTGAATGTATATTTTTTTTCGGCGAGTACTCAAATCTAAGTATTCAAGCTTAAATAACGGGAAAACGATGCATTTTATAAAATATACTTACTGAACACTTTTCAAAGTACTCAGAAATACCTATCAAATGAGCTATAGAAGAAGTTGATAGCATCAAAATTAAGTAAGTTATGATGAAAATAAGAAGACCCTTTCGAATTTTTTAGGAAAAAGTGAAAAATAAAACCTACGCCATTTCCACAAAAATTAAAATTTATAGTAATCCCTATAAGACTTTCTTTATTTTAGCATAAGTAATGACTTTAAAAATTTTGACCGGTTTAGAATGCATATTTTTGAAAAAAAATATGATTTAAAAAAATCAGAATTTTTCAAATTTTCGTTTTCATTTTCTTTTGATAATAACTCCAAAAATACTCGATATATGTAAAAAATAATACAGAACGAAATTTTAGTTTTTTTTTAACAAAGATTTTAGTTTTTTTTTTTTAATTTTTGTAGGATAAAAAATAACCGAGATAGAAACGTTTAAAGCGAGGTTTAAAGCCTAAATTTTACTGCGAGAACCGTGTAACCGGGGCCCTTTAACCTTTTATCTAATAAAAAATTAAAAGATTAAATTTAATACTTATAGCCCTTGAAATTACCTTTCAAATGGTTTTTGGATGAATCTGATATCATAAAAATTAACGGAGTTATTGTAAAAAAACCAATAACATTTTTTTGTAAAAATTTTTTGAGCAGAGGTTTTGTATGCATATATAGGAAAAAAGATAGATAGTAAGAAGTAGACGTGTCGACAGGTACATGCTCACAAAATATACATGTGTGAGTGTGTGTATGTTTCTTTTGAAGATAGAAAAAGTGAAAGGAATTCTGAATATCTGCTCGAAAACATAGTGGGGCTTTCTAGTATGCTGTGTGTCTATTGAATATTTCAGTATATTTCCAAAAGCGGAGTAAAATACACGTGGTACTCTTTATTAGTGGTTAGCACTTAAAAATTATTTAATTTGTATTATTCAAATGATTAAAGTTTCTTGAAACCAATTTTTTCAATGATTCTGCATTAAGGGGGTGGTTTTTAAGGGTTGAAATTTCACAGTCAAACAAAAATTATATCATAAACATTAAGCAAATCGTTTGTGTAATGCTAATATGCGATTTCATATTTCAGAAATACAAAAAATTATTTTTTCATGATTTTCGATTTAAGGGGTGGTTGCTAAAAGGTTTGAAAAATTAATTAAAATCATAAATCATGCATATAAGTGTTGAAAAATATTTATTTTATTTAATTAAACGAGATTACTTACGCCAGATGCTCAAATCTGCATTTTTTCCCATTTTTAACAAAAGGGGTGGATTTCACCCCTAAAATGCAAAAAGCGCAAGTCTAGCATATGTCACTTTTGAAGTTGAGGGTAAAATATACTCAATCCCAAATTTTCATGCAAATCGATGGAGGTTCACCGAAATCGGAGGTAATAGTTGATTTTTACCTTCATTCACTTTACTATAGGATGCATCAACATTTTCACTTAGAAACCAAGATGACGACCATTAAAAAGAACTTTAAATTACAATCACTACTTATATTAATGCAAATCATTCGGGGTATAATTTATAGTTAAATTATATCTCACGAGCACGCATACGGTGTCTGTTTTCCATTAAAGAACAATATTGCCGCTATATTTTGATTAAATATATTGAAAACTTAAACAAAAATTTAATATTTTCAGCTTGAATATATTGGGCATGGTGTTCGGCTATTTCTTGCATTCTAATCACAAATATGAAACTTTTCTTCTGATAGAAAGCTACCCATTCATAAAACGTTGACCTACTGCCTCTATTTTTGTAGAAGGAAAGTAATGAAATTTTATTAAATTATCTTGTAAAATTTAATAATTTTCCACCCCCAGAAACAAAATTAGTATTTCGATCTTTTATATAATCTTATGTACCACAGGAACGCACTTTTCAAAGATCTATATATAAAGAGCCTTGGGAGGCCTAAAATCCCTAAAATTCAATGGAATGGAAATTCCATTTGCCAGCGAAGTTAAATACCTAGGAGTCATTTTCGACCAAAAGTCGACATGGAGTTCCCACATCCAAAAAATCACACAGAAATCAACCATTGCCCTGGGAAAAAACCCTAAGATTTATGGTTATACACCAGGGTTTTAAGACCCATGATAACCTATGGATCAGTGGTATGGTTGACCGAAAGAGTGCAGAAACAATAAGGCATTAAGTGGAGTACAAAGGCTTGCTTGCCTGTGCGCAACTGGAACCATAAAAATTACTCCCACGGCTGCATTGGAAGTTCTTTTAGACCTGACACCACTACACATATTTATCCAAGGGGAAGCTCATTCAGTGGTACATAGGCTAATGCAAGGCATAACGCTCATAAGGCAATAACATGGAACAGAGCACCAAAAGTTATACTCAGAGCTGAAGGCAGATTCCATTTTTGGAATGCCCAAGGACACTATGGTCCCAAAGTATAACTTCTATAAAAAATATCAAATCAAAATACCAGACAGAGAGGACTGGAGAAACGGCCCTCCAATATCAGTGCAAACGATCTGGTATACGGACGGCTCCAAGACAGAACAGAGAGTCGGAGCTAGGATTTACGGTCGTAAATGAAAATCCCGATAAGTCTAAGAATACACGCCACAATATTTCATGCTGAAGTGGCCGCTATAAAGTGGTGCGCAAAGGAAATAATGAGGCAAGGAACTGTCAATTGCCATTTTTCCGACAGCCAAGCAGCGCTAAAGGCACTCGATTCCAGGCAGGTCGATTCAAAACTAGTATGGGATTGTATAAATGCCCTTACGAACTTACAAAGTTACCGGCATGGCATGGGTACCAGGACATGAGAGACACAGGGGAAATAAGAAGGCTAATGAACTGGTCCGAAAAGGCGCATCTAAGGCCCTAGTAGGACCCGAAATCTTTTGCGGTGTGGCTAAGTCACACATAAGAACATCCATTAATGAATGGATACAAAATAAATCTCTAGAGTGGTGGAAGAATTTCCCACGACAAAGACAGGACAAAAAGTTCATTAAAGAACGATCGGCCAAATTTACGGAAGACCTACCGCGCCAAAATAGAAAGGCTAATGATAGGTCTTCTAACTGGACATTGTAGGCTTAATAGACATATGAATCTAATGGGCCTGGCAAAGGATGCAACATGCAGATTTTGTCAAGAGAAAGAGGAGACCTCAGTACATGTGCTGTGCCATTGCAAAGGTCTAGCCAGACTGAGGTTCCAACTACTTAGCGAAGAGAAACCAAAGGCAGATAGCTGTACAAAAGAGCCCTTATCAAGGCTATGGAGTCTGATACAAAAGATAAAGCTGAATAAGGAGCTCTAAGTAAGATTAGGCAAGGAGTGCCACAATAGATCCACAGGGGTCACGGTGGTCAAGGCCAATAATCCAGCTCCTTTTTCAAATCTAATCCAATCTAAAGATCTATATCGTAAAAAAGTCAATGTAAACCGGATAGAGAATAAAGTTTTATGAGAAATATCAAGGGAAATTGGGCACACTACATATACAGAGTGATCTTTTTTTACAGAAATAAGGAAAACAAAATTAAAAAGTCCTGGCCTGGAATTTTTAAATATTAATAATTTAAGTAGATACGCATCACAAAACTACATTAAACAAAAAGGTAGTTTCTAGGAATCACTACAGATGCTCGTTAATGGTTAAGAAATAAGAAGGACATTAACCCTGCGGTGTTGCTGCTTGAAAAACTTTCTATTGTAGCACTAAAATTAAAGCAACTATAATGATAAAAGTGCGAGAAGTTTCGGGATATAGCAGTTAGTTACTAAAAAATTGATATATCCTGCGGCGATAAAAACCACTGCGAGTGGCATAGTGTTGACGGAAAACATCAATAACATTAATAATATACCTTATGCTCCCGGGATGCTGAGAGGAATATGTTAGATTTCTGTACTAAACTTCAACATATTTAGACATACTCGACCCAAGTCACGGAAGTAAACTTTTGATAGATTATAAGTTAACATTTGTTGGTCAAACTTCCCTTTACTATAAATTTTCATAAAATTACTTTGTGACAAAAGTACTGGCTACAGATACGCTATATCATTTAAAGTGGCAGTTTGCTACTCTCATTTTCACAGCTGGACACATATTTTGATTCGGAATTGCCGACGCTGGGGAGTTATGTAAATTTTTTATTAGCTTTGGACACATTTCTATTCCATATTCTGTTTATTAGGAAATTGGAACATCCCGCTGACATTCAAGTGTTATAAAAGTCATCATTGAAACAAATTTATACGTACAAAATAATAAACAGAAACTTCCTGAATTTGTTGAATGTCCAATATTGGCTCAGGCCAGTTTTAAGATCATAATCGATTAATGATAATGGTTATTCTTATCATTAACCAAAGACGTGATACATATTGTTGAATTAAACCATTGGTTTAAATAAAAAATATAAGGAATATGATAATTGAATTAACCAACTAAATAATTATATGAATTCACAGTTACATGAAAATAACTGTAAATATAAAAATCGCAAACTCCAAACACCTGACTCAGAGACAGTCTTTTGGCCAAAATAATAGAAAAAATTATCGCCCTACGGATTACAAAATTTTTTGAACATAATAAATTATTCAACAGCTCCCAGTTTGGTTTTCGAAAAAAGCACATCTGACGTCAATTGTTAATGGGGTCATTTAGTCAAATTTCATATTGCACTTTTTATTACAATTGTGCGAAGTAATCATCAAATAATTATTACACTGAAAATTTGAGCTCGATCCGATATGTAGTTCCAGAAATATACTGCTTTAAAATCTAATTCTTCATAAGCTGAGGCGGTCGAATCGCTGACGTAAATGTCTCCACAGTCCTACCTCGCTTACCTAATAACCTTTCCCACCGCAATCGAATGCCAGTGTTGGTATTATAGTACCTAGAAATTTTCGTCGAAAACACGACATCTAAATATACTCATATTATCAAAAATACGATACCGCGACGCCCGTACCATGTCAATACGGAAAGAGGGAAGACTTGTAGTTGATCCGCATCGTAAATCGCACGCCGAAATTCGAAAATTCGGCTCGACACGAACTAATCAAAATTGACATTTTTGGCATTTTTCTATTAACCTACATGTTATATTTTATATAAACTATTTCTTGTCTGAATAACAGATGAGGGTATTAATTTCTTATGCCGGATCTTAGACTACTAGGCAAGCGGGTCAGCTACGTCTACGTCTCCCGATGCGATAGAGACATTGACGTCACACAGCTGTAACATGAAAGCGCCACGTGTTGATATGTTCTTGATTAATTTTGAAGCCTATAGAGACCCTAGAAAATTCTTTTTTTTGCATTTCGCTCTAGAATTTAATAGATCTTTCAGAAAATGTAATAAAAAAAAATAATGCTAAATGAGCCCATTATATAGGTTTCAAAATGAAATCATCCACTCTAGTAATATTTCTAGACAGCAAGGCTTTTGATTGTGTATCTGGTCCAATCCTACTGCAGAAACTAGCTTTCTACGGCTTCCATGGAGTAACTCTCCAATTAATATCTTCCTATTTATCTGGAAGGAAACAATGTGTAACTGGCAAAAGTCAATTAAGTAATCTATTACCTATAAAGTATGGCGTTCCACAGGGCAGTGTATTGGGCCTACTATTATTCCTAATATACATAAATGATTTACCTGAAGCTTCATCACTTTTTACAGTGTTATTTGCCGACGACACAACTGTTGCAAAGCAGATAAAAGAAAGTAGTGAGGAAAACATCAAGGATGAATTAGATGTATTAAAACAATCATTCGACTGGTTCAATGCAAATAAGCTATGCATAAATCAAAGCAAAATAAATTCAATTGTATTTTCAACCAAACCAGCTGCATCTGAAAGTGTTAAATTCTTAGGTTTAACTGTTGACAATCGGTTAACATGGCATTCACATATCGACATATTGTCAACCAAACTATCCAAAAAAATATTTGCCATAAGGCAAATTAGTCTAACTTCAGCAATGGTCGCATACCATGCGTTATTCCATAGCTTAATGACGTATGGTTTAATAAACTGGGGTACCTCTAACCATCTCCAACAAATGTTTACTGTTCAAAAGAGAACAATTAGAACCCTATCAGGAATAAGTCAGTCAGACAGCTGTAAACCATGGTTCATAGAATATAAAATAATGACTCTGCCATCCTGCATAATCTGTTTTAATCTAGTTGACATAAAAAATCACCTCGATGAATATTACAGAAACTGTGACAACTATAACTACCTCACTCGCAATAGTAACGATATACAGATACCCAAGCAGAGATTAACGTACACAAAAAGAATCAACTTTGGAATCACTCTTTTTAACTCCCTTCCAACATCTATAAAAGGGGCACCACTAAGACTATTCAAAAATAAACTGAAAATCTATCTTATAGCCAAGGCTTATTATAGCTCCTTTGAGTTTAATTATATAGATTTATAATCATACCAAATTACTTACGCTTCGAATTTTATTTCTCATCTCATTAAATTTTAATGTTATCTGTATCTTGCTGTACTGCTTATGGCTAGTCCTTGTTAAACATTTAATGCTATTTGTTACCTAGATTTAGTGTATGTTATATACAACTATATGTAATGACTGTATATTTTTACAAATTATTTCTTGATACAAATAGCATTGCTTGTCAAAGCACCACGGTGCATTTTTATGACCAATTAAACATATCTATTGATCTATCTATCTAACAAAATATTTAATCAATACAAAATAAAACTGCCAATGAATTTGCATTTGCCTCAAGGAGTTTTCAAGTTATGGTTTATTTGTAGACGCGTTGTTTTTCAGAATATTGGTTTAATAACTTCGAAACAAATAGTGGAGCGCAATTAAATTTTAACTAGGAAATCGAAACAACCTGCAATTTTGTTACAGAAAACTGTTGTTTAGAGTCTCATAAATATTTTAGAAAAAGCTGATCAAAGTCAGCCGGGGACTGAACTTTTGGAATGAGAATGAAGGTGTTGAAAAACGTTTTTACTCAAATATCTTGAAATCTACAAATTTCATCAAAAAGTGTTACAACTTGCAACTACAAGATTATGAAATCACTTTGAATTTGAGACTACTCTCGCCCAGTTTCGTCAAAAGTTGACTAACATATGATTTTATAAAAGCTTACTGTTTTTTCACCCATTTATAAAAATCAGATTTCGCAAGTTCTTCCTGATTAACTCAAAAACTTATAATGCATTGCAAAAAAAATTGTTAGAATGTTGGAAGGTAATATAATTCCCTACAATTCGGCTCTTATACAACCTTCTATGATAAGAATTGGCCAAGTAATGGGTATTTGTTTTTAAAAAAGTACATTTTTATGAAAATCGGAATTTCAAAATTCCTTTAAGTTGCCTTCTTACAAAAAAGTTAATTTAAACATTTTTGTAGCTTTTGAAATTGTAAATCAGATTGTATACAGTGTGTCCCATTTTTCACGGTAACTCCTACGTAGCTCAGATATAATAAATCGATTTATTTTAAACTTGGTTAAGGTATACATCTCTTGAAGGTAACTAAAAGCGCATATACTTATTTAATTTATTCCATAGACGTGCAGACTAAGGGGGTGAAAATGGGGTAAATTTTCACTTATAATATCCCTAGAGCTTAAATTATTTCCGGAAATTTTTTCGAGGTCATGAATATTTTGAAAATTATCCCGAGCCGCAGGCGAGGGATAATTTTCTTAAAATATTCATGAACGAGGAAAAATTTCCGGATATTAATTTAAGCTCGTGGGATATTCGGTAAGAAAATTTCACACCATTATTTTATAAATATTATGCCAAAATTGAACATTTTTATTACGAATGACACAAATTCATTCATTATAGTGAGCCATGGAATAACAACTGGTGGTTAATAAAATACGAAATTTCTTAGTGAAATAACATACCATTCTCCAAGTTTAGTTACATGAACTTTTTATAAATAACTTAAAAACATATTATATTTCTGTTTTGTATTAACTTTGGTCTACTAAAATTGGTGGAACATCATTTATTTTTGATAATTATTCTGAAGTACCCACCTACTTCAAGATTAATATGTTTAATAAAATACGAAATTTCTTAGTGAAATAATATACCATTCTCCAAGTTTAGTTACATGAACTTTTTATAAGTAACTTAAAAACATATTATATTTCCGTTTTTTATTTACTTTGATCTACTAAAATTGGTGGAACATCATTTATTTCTGATATTACTTAAATGCGAGCACAGGGAATGTATTCATTCTTGTCGCAGAGACAATAATTAACAACTTCTAGGCGGCCATGGAATAATGAAAGGTAACAAGATAGTAATGGCTGCCGCACTTACAGACGTCAATTAGATTAATTTTTACATTCTAACACAACAAAATTTGATTATCAGCCATAAGAATAAAGTGCATGAGCATATAGCACAAAAATGGCTCCAGGTTATAAAACATATTAATTTGTGTACTTATAATATCCTCGTGAATATCCTCTTTTGCGTCGCCAAATAAATTTAATTCTAAAAGCACTCCAACGCCCGCGTCTTTACTTTGACATTTTAATTGACAGAAAAATTTCCACTTATTAATTTGACAGAATGTAAAAAATTTCCGGAAATTTTTTGGGTTGCCATGGTAACTTAACAAAAAACAAGCCTATGATTGGTTAAAAAATGTGGTGTGAAATTTTCAGGTAAATTGTATTAGGGATTTTTTTTTAAATATTACCACCATCTCATAGGGCATCCTTTAAAACCCCTTTGTGCCAAATTTTGTTAAAATATTTGTAGTAGTTTTAGAGGTATAAACAGGTACATATGACGTTTTGTCAAGAATTAATGGCCGAGGGGAATTTAAAAACAAAGTTATTTCACATTTTTTGCTACAAATTTGAAGTAATAATCAAAAATATCTTCGTACTCGCCAAAAACGATAAGAAAAAATAAATAAATAAATTTTAAATTTAAAGATTTATTTTTTTATTTTAACAAAATTTGGCACAAATAGGTTTTAAACGATCGTGGTAATCGTTTTAAAAAAAAATCCCTAATACAATTTTCACCACCTTAGTCCCCACGTCTATGGAATAAATTAAATAGGTATATGCGCTTTTAGTTACCTACAAGAGGTGTATACCTTAACCAAGTTTAAAATAAATCAATTTATTAATAACTGAGCTACGTAGGTGTAACCGTGGAAAGTGGGACACACTGTAAAGTATTTTACTTAAAGCTCGGGAATTTTATCTCGGTGACGTAGAAGTCAGGGTTGGCTCTATCTCAGCGCGGAAATTTTTTTATGCAAGTATGACACAATATATCTTACCTTGTACTTTTTTTAAGGAACTCTGTAATATCCAAAGTTTCACATTTTCGGCGGCGTCGCCTAATTAAAGGAGATATTAAAACCACAATAGTAAAAAACATATAAAAGTACCGCCGTACACTTGAATCTGATGTTAACACTCGGTCAAATGCTTTCAACACTGCTATTGTAGAATCAAGTACGTCTTTAGGTAATTGTCAGTACGTTTCACAAATGTAGATTTCTGATAAAAGTACTTTGTTTGTTATGTATGATTTAATATTGTATAAAAATCGTTTATTTTATTGGGGAAAAAGTGTTTTATCTTTCCAGCAGCTTATTGGGTTTTTATATTTAATTATCATGAGAATAAACATAATAACACGACACGCATATTAAACAGAACAGTAAAGTATGTGTTTGATTCAAAATTATTTTTTATTTGCTAGATATGAATTACATGTTTCTGTAAGAACCATTACCGTTTTTAGGTTAAATTTATTACCAAAAATACGTTGTAACTGGCATTGATAAATATTTCATTTCGTCGTTTTTCTGAATGTTTCAGTAAATGTTTGCAATATAATATCATGTCTGCATGAGAGCCGCCTCTGGCGCCGAGACAAAATTCCCGAGCCCTGGTTATAAACAATCATCTTTAACCAAACAGAAAATCACAAATTTCTGTTGTGACATAAGGTGTATTAAATTATTATCTTTCAAATGGGATCAAACGCATTCATTCATCTTAATAATAGCGTCTTTTATATTCACTTGAATCGGGCAAAAGTAACACAAAAAGAAAATATCTTATAATTGCTGTAAAAAAAATTTTCAAGGCCCTCAAGGACCTTGCGTTAGTCAATACTGGTCCAAAACTGTAAACAGGCTCTCTGTGAACTTGTTCATCCAACTGGATTAAGCATTCTATTATATTTTTTGATATGTATTTTATTTAATGCCTTTCAAAACTTGACTTTAAGAATAAAGTGTATTAACTCTTAAATGCTATATTTTTAATAAACGTGGAGCTACATAAAGCATAAAATGGTATGGAGATGTCACATATCGAATATCTCTAACTCAGATTTTTAAAGTTAAGCACAGTAAACAAAAACAAACGTAATAATTTAATCATTATTTACATCGCAATGATATCTAGAAGGTGAAAGAGATTTTAATCTTCAAAGGTCTCATATTCTCTTATATTTTTAATTTAAATAATATGTTATATAAATCGTTATTTTGTGCCTTTCAGTGGAGGTATATAAACATCTAATATTTTGTTACAAAAAAATGACTTAGCAAAAGGCACGCTTTATATCGTTGATGTGGAAGATAAGAAATGAAACTTTACGAGATACTGGTATAATACAAATATTACTGACTGAAGGACTTCGGTCGATGGCCATTTGGTTGTTAACGTAACCAATAAAGAACTTGTATTACTACTACAAATATTATCTAATGTAAATTTATATTTTTATTAACTTCTATTCTCTCTTCATTATTTGTTTTTAATATATCCATTGCCTCATCATATTTCGTTAGATTGGGAGAAAAAGTTATTACAAAGATATGTTCCAACTTTCTGCATATTTAGAAGATTCATTTTTATTTAACTTGCCAGGAGTGTTTCGTTTCTATTAAAATTTAAATTTTATTGAGGGAAAATAACATTTTGGTAATGTGAAAGAATACATACAGGGTGTTTCGAAAAGATCGGGACAACGCTTAGCCGTAGATTCTTGACATCAAAACAAGTCGATTTAACTCAAAAAGTAGTGGTCCAACTCTTTTCGTTTTCAAGATACAGGGTGGCAAAGTAAAAAAGTTGTATTCGTTATTTGTCTATATCTTTGAGACTATTGTACGTATCTACTTCAAAGTTGGTAGCGACATATTTTTCAGTCGCTAATTACAATGGTGATATTGCCGATGCCATGTTTTATAGATGGCGCTAGTTACAGGACTTTTACTTTAAGTCATAACTCTTTTGAGGTTAGGTTTTGGACATCGTCTTCTATTATAATCGAAACGCAATTTGGTTTCCTAAAGAAAAGGTGTACTTGTTTAAACGAGATAAAATGCACGCTTTCAGAGAAATACGCGATTTAAAACTTTATCACACACCAGTTCGAGGAAATTCAATTGTACCTAAAATCGGTTTCTTATCTAGTAGGTGTACGTCAAGCATAATGACTTGAAATCGTCAATAGTGCTTGTTGTAGATACGTATAATATTCTCCAAGATACAGACAAAATACGAATACAATTTATTTACTGTACCACTCTGTATCTTGAAAACGAAAAGAGTTAGACTGCTACTTTTGGGTTAAATCGACTTGTTTTGATGTCAAGAGTCTACGCTAAGCGTTGTCCCAATCTTTTCAAAACACCCGGGGTGTTGAATTTCTTCGAACTGGTGTGTGACAAAGTTGTAAATCGCGTATTTCTCTGAAAGACTACATTTTATCGCGTTTAAACAAGTACATCTTTTCTTTAGGAAACTAAATTGCGTTTCGATTATAATAGAACACGATGTCCAAAACCTAAGCTCAAAAAAGTTATGGCTTGAAATGTCACGTAAAAGTCCTGTAACTAGCGCCATCTATAAAATATGGCATCGGCAATATAACCATTGTAATTAGCGACCTGAAAAACATGCCGCTACCTACTTTGAAGTAGATACGTACGATAGTCTCCAAGATAGAGACAAATTACGAATACAATTTTTTTACTTTGCCACCCTGTATCTTGAAAACGAAAAGAGTTGGACCTCCACTTTTTGAGTTAAATCGACTTGTTTTGATGTCAAGTATCTAGGGTTAAGCGTTGTCCCAATCTTTTCGAAACACCCGGTACATCTCGAACATTCACGTTACTGTCTAAGTTTGTACCATTTATTTCAAAACTACGTAAACAAGCTATCGTTACCACCACAGAGCTATATATACGAAAAACTAACTTCTGATGTTGTTTGAGCACTTATCATACCAATTTTTGTCTTAACATTTTCACGGATTTCGCTGATATACACGTTGTAACTAGTTTCATGTCATTAAAAGAAACTGGTAATATAGACAACCAGACAAACAAAAAACTTATAGATTTCATTTTCTAGGGGCACTTTGAAGAAAACTAACCTAGGTCAACAATTTTAATATTAAGATAGGAGACATTTGAGAACCACTGCTTTTCTGGGTCAATGGACGTATAGTTCCGAATCATAGAAATTTCTTACTTACTTTTAAAATGTCATAAAAAAGTATAAAGATTACCGACTTTGTCTTCGCCACCGGGCGGTCTCAAAGCAAGAAGCGCGGCACTATAATGGGACCGATTGAACGAACTTTTTATACGAATTATAAAAATGTAAATAATTCGTTATCTCTTTCTACACAACCGCAAGCAGGGGTTTAAACAGCGAATTTGTTTACCATGTGCGGTTTTTAATTTGGAACAAAATTATTTGAGCTTTCATTGTTGTTTATAATTTATAAAATTTAAATGTGATATATTAACATATTTGTAACAAATAATTATTCTGTGTTAAAAGGTTAAAAAATGAGTAACTATTTCATAAAATTGGAAAACGAACAAGTTGGACGTCCGAGATAGGATAACATAAAATAGTTATGTGTATCTTGAGTTAGAAAAAATTTGATTTTTTTATCGAATTGCGCACATATTTTTTTTCAATCAGGTATACAACTAAAAATCGAGTCTTCGGTCTCTATGAAAATCAATGTAAACAATAAAAACAGATCAGAACAAAACAGCGAATAAGAATAATAATAAAAATAAAAATACCTTTATTCTTTAACAGGTAACAAGCAATAACAGAACAATTCTTTTGAATTTGTCACAAAACCACAAAAGTTGCTCATAATAGTAAAGGTTAAATACCTAACCGCGCAGCGACTTTAATTTGAAAGTGACAGAAATGTTACAGCGCAGTGGACGGCCTATTCGAGAAATCTAGAACTTACCAATCAATTACACAGGTCTACAAAAAAAAATCTGCTCCAAGGACTAAGCTTATCACGCCTTAAGTATTTTTATGTGCTGATATTAAATTTTCAATTTACAAATTTTCTACCGCATAGATTTCGAGTAAATCCCGGTTTTTGTCAAAATACGGTTTTTTTGAATAGTAGGGTTTTTAATGTAACATTTAAAAACATCACTACAGAAAAATGGATACAAACCGAAGGACATAGACAACGCAATAAAGAGACAAGATACAACCAGAACAGAAGAAGAAAAAGAAGAAAAGAAATACACGGCAATAGCTTACCAAACGTATATGCAATGATGTACGGATAGAATCGGAAGAGTTTTGGAGAAAAAGAACATCAAAATAATATATAATACGAAACAGAAGGTGGCACAACTTTCTCCCAAGTACCAAGGTCCAGAAGAACTAGAAACACCAGGAGTATATAGCATTCCATGTTCCTGCAGACAAGTTTATATCGGAGAGACCAAACAACGTATAAACGTGAGACTCAGAGAACACATTAGAAATACAAAGAAGGGAAATTCTACAAAATCAGCAGTTGACGAACATTCAGAAGAAACCGACCATTTGATAAAATTCGAAAAAACCAAGAAATTAGCCAACACCAAGAATTATTGGCCAAGAAGATACAGAGAAGCCATTGAAATAAATAAACATCTGAATAACTATAACCGTTACACCGGACTACAATTACCAATAACGTGGAAGTCAATGTTCCTCATGAGCAATGATCCACAACACGCCTCCTGATAACCTGGGAGGAGCTCAGTCCAGCAGAGCTCACTTCGTTTCAGAAGAAGACCACGACAAGATGGTCGAAACGTCAAGCACTCAACCAAGTACGTGGAAGAAGACCCGGAAACCAGCAGCCAGATCACCAGCTCCGCGAAAGCTTTAGCACCAAGATAACTTATTGGTGTCTTCACCCCCTGACTCCCATCGGGATCATTTGAGGGATGAAAAGGAATCAAGAGGCTCTGACATAAAAGAAAAACACTCTTGGAAACCGCTGCATCAGTATTTTTTTATTTTTGTATTGCAGCGATTACGAGATTGCTCCGATATTCATCCCTTCGCACCCTTACTTCGCATCCTTATAAAATCCACTTGAGGGTTAAAAACGGACCTCTGGACTAAGGACCTTCGTTCATGCATTCAGCCAATAGACTCATACTATATTTCTCTTCATGGAAGCTCTATAACTCAATAACATCATTGTTCCCTATTTTCATCCTTATATAGGGGATGTTTTTGACCCTTCTGAATTAAGCAATGGATATATGGATTCGTCGATATTAGATATGAATTTTGCGTCGAAAAATACTAAGAATATATTGATTGCTCTGCCATAGCTGATGAGTATTCATTTTTTGTGAGGCTGTATATTTTTTGATAGCATCACGCATATCACAAATTCAATCCCTATATCTCAAAAACCAAACATATGCTCATCTTGAAATTTTGTATTCAGGATGTTCTCATTATTAACAATAATTTAGCACTTAGTTTGAAGCAAAATTCGAGAGCTATAAAGTGGTCGATTTTTGGTGTCAATCTTTAGATAGTAGACATGAAGACTATTCACTATATGTTGTACTTATGGTATGATTTTTTTTCATTTGTATAAAATATTTAAGTATGGAACATGCAGGCAACATTTAATAAAAAAGGTATAATACATTTCAAGTTTATTAACGCGAAGAATTTAACTGGGTTAAAGGTTACTTCTACCAAAAATCTGTAATGACATTCAACCTTTTGTCAATGTTAAATTATAAAAGTAATTAAATTTAATATTGTACCTTTTACTCGACACTGTCTTTCATCTGAGGGAAATATCTGAGCAAAATCTAATTTTAAATATCTACAAAAATTGCTTCTCTAATGAACAGCAACGAAATTATTACATTCCGTAGAAATTTTATATCTAAAATGATCATAAATATATCTCATCTCATATTTAATAAATTAAAACTTTTACTAAAAGAGATTTTTTTAAACTTTTTTTGGAGAATTAGCCCTCAGCAATTATACATTTATTTCTTTAACGAATGGTATAAAAAGCTAAACCTTCTTTGTATTGAGAAGGAAGGAAATATAAAAATATGTGAAAGCAAATTATGAAAATAATTATTTGACTTTCATTCCGTATGACAGTAAAAAAAAATTGTGGCAAAATTCTTGACTCTCAATTCAATAGATGTGTTCAAAACATTTCTTCTTCATTTCCAAGGTACAAGGTGCTAAAAATAAAAAATAAATTAACGTTTTTCCTAATATTTCAGGAACATTTAAATATTCCTTCTACTCAAGAGAGAAAGACCGATTTTATTGAAAAACAATAAGTTAGTGTTTATTAGAGGAAGAACCATATGTTTTTGAAAAAGCCGATAAAAGTTATGAAATATTTTAGGAAAAAATGCGCAGAATTCGCCACCAAGCAAACTTCTGACATATTGGAAATGAACATAGTTATCATGAAGAAAGTAAAACACCACATCACTGCTACATACATTGATTTAATGAACACATACGCAGATAGGAACAGTTGAAGGTCGAGGATCAGACCTATCAAACCTTATAGAAGTTTGATTGCAATTATACAAGGAATTCAAATATGTAGAGGTATACAGGGGTTCTCATTTAAACAAACAAACCTTTGTATTACTACTCGATGGATGATCGCCCTGTATGTTACCAACTATTAAATTGCAGTCCTTCTGTTGCCGAATCACGCTATATATTTGTTTTTTCGATTAAGTTATTAAGTTGAGAAATAAACCCAATATTGAATTTTATCGTACTATTGACTCGCCCTGTATGTAAATATCCTATTAGGTCGCTTCCTCTGGCTACATCAATCACTTAAAAGATCTCATAAGATCATAACGAGTAGAAGTTGCAGTCGGGCGTGGCCGACTGCAAATACCTATTTGATTCATATTTTACACGAACACAATACAAATCACTTTTAAAAGATGCCACTAAGACTGACTACACAGGCAACATATTTTTTTATTTTCATTGCTGAAATAGTTATTTGCAGTTGGAAACTCCTGACTGCAGCAATTCTCATTTACAAATTTTAAAGTGAAATGATCTATCGTAAAGTTTTTTCTAACCTATATTAAAGTTCCTATATATTATTCATTTTTTTAAATTTCTTGTGCTTAATTAAAAAGCCTTAGTAACATTTTGTTCTAAAATTTTAATAAAACATTATTTATGTTCAGCAAAACAGTTTACACTCCTCTGGCGATTACTAGGTACGACGAGTATGGCTCAATTTCAATAAGGACCTTCTACTATGCTGTGCTACATATAAAATTATTATGTCAGGAATCATTGTATTAGATAGACATTCAGCAATGCCCAGTTGCAGTTCGGTTCGTATTGTAATAGTCTTATTAAAAATACTTTAATAACATGTTAAGATAAAATTGATAAATCATCTAACTTACGTAAAAATCGCTTGAACCTGAAAGACGTATTGTATGTTGCCATTTAGATACCTTGTACCTTTGGGTCATTTTGCTCTAAAATTATAGTAACACATAGTTTATGTAAAATATGATAGTTTCCCCGCCTCTGACGACCACCCTATTTGACGAATATGATTTCAATTTTACGAGGAATATTCTATTTAATATACCCGGTGCCACAGGCTAGTGGCTCCCCCTATATTTCCTTTATTTTTTTAACTTATTCATTTGAAATTTGGGATGCATAAACTACCTGGAAAAATGGATTTTTGGACATAAAAACGGTATCGTTACTATTTCCGGTTTACCCGAAAATGACCGTAACTTTCGATTTCGATTTTTCAATGGAACACCACCCTGTATATTTTTACATATTTGGATTCGAGATAACGTTCTGAGTATACCACGAGATTTTCGCGAATTTTTGAGTCGATGTTCAGTTTTTTAAAGCATTTTAAGACATTCGTCTAGAGTACTTTGGAATACCAGAATTTGATTTACGGCAGGTAAAGTCCAAGGGAAAAATATAATTTTTCGTTTAATTTCATTAATAACTATTTACGAAGCCTCCAAAATTGAACAAATCACTTTTTTATCAAAAACTTTTTTTTTCAAATTGGAAGGTGGTTGCTCCTAATGTTCAATAAATTATAGATTTTTTTTCTGAATTCATTGATATCCAATATCCATTTCAAATCTGTGCTATTTGTTTTTCTATTTTATTGAATTTATTTAAAAATAAAAAATCACTTTCAATATAATTTTTCTTGAACTTTAACGTAGTTGTCTTTGCAAAAATCATGTGCCTAATTATGAAATGTGAATAACTATAACTACCTTTTTGTGAATAATAAATAGCCTTTTGATTCTCTCTTTTGTTTCTTAATAGTTATAAGTACTAGTGCAAAGTATAAGGATCAATAAAAATTATTTTGAGTGATTTTTTATTTTTAAATAAATTGAATAAAATAAAAAAACAAATAGCATAGACTTGAAATGGATATCAATGAATTCAGAAAAAAATCTATAATTTATTGAACACTAGGAGCCACCACCTTCCCATTTCAAAAAAAAAAGTTTTCGATCAAAAAAGTGATTTGTTCAATTTTGGAGGCTTCGTAAATAGTTATTAATGAAATTAAATGAAAAATTGTATTTTTCCCTTGGACTTTACCTGCCGTAGAACAAATTTTGGTATTCCAAAGAACTCTAGACGAATGTTTTAAAATGCTTAAAAAAACTGAACGCCGACTCAAAAATTCGCGAAAATGTTATGGTGTACTCAGAATCTTGTCTTGAATCCAAATATGTAAAAATATACAGGGTGTTCCATTTAAAAATCGAAAGTTGCAGTCATTTCCGGGTAAACTGGAAATGATTTCATACAGTTTTTGATGTCCAAAAATCCATTTTAGGTAGTTTATGCATCCCAAATTTCAAATGGATAAGTTAAAAAATAAAGGAAATATAGGGGGGAGCCGCTAGCCTGTGCACCTCGTATGTAAAAATTTTGAAATATAAATTTTAAGTTCAACAGAAGTTATCGTGTTTTCTAGATATATACAGTCGACAACACCTGACTTTGTCTTTTATTCATTTTATAATTGTCTTCTTAACCATTTTAAATAAAAAATATGTCAGAAGTCATCGTCTCTATAAAATATGCGACAACGTCCGATTGAAAATTCCTTTCGTTTTGCAATAGTCATGAGTATCTCAATCACACAAAGGTAACACTCAAGTCTGAAAGTCGCACTGTATATTACAATTTAAATATTTTGAAAAATTTTGTATTTTTTATGTTCTTAATAAAAACCTTTTTTAAATTTTCATCTGAAAGCAAAATAAACCATAATTTATATGAAACATCTTATTTTACACACCTCTGACGATCACTCTGTATGACTAATATGATCCAATTTCAATAGGAAGTATTCTACCATGTTATTTTATATATGTCTAAAATTTTAAATAACAGAAACTGTCACAGTTAATAGATATTCGTAGTCGGCAAGGCCCGACTGCAACTGTTAATCATTTCATAATAGCCCTATTAAAAATACTTTAATGATATTTTAAGTTAAGATAGATATATCATCGAATCTACACAAAGTTGGATCCAACCTTAGAGACACCCTGTATATTACGGCCTAGATATCTAGTACGTATTAATATTTTTGTGTACCTGAACAGAAACCTTAGTAGGAGTTTGATCTGAAACTGTAAGAAAACATGTTTATATAAAACATGAAAGTGTACACGCCTCTGATAATCGCCCTGTATGGTATGATCAAATTTCAATACGAATAGTCCCCAGTAGAGGGTCCTTTTTTGAAAATTATTACAAAAGTGGTAAAAATGGTCTTAGCAGCTTCATTTTAACGAGTCTAATACACTGTAAAATTTTCAGAGTACGGGATGGGCGCTTTTCCGCTCGCGCAGTACTTAAACCTGTCGTTCTAGCGCGGTTACAATTTTTTATTACAAAACTCAAATTTTTTATTTTAATTGAAAGATTATGCGTCAAATCAAAAGAAAATTTTTTTGTCCGAGAAAAAAGAGGGCGTGATTGTCGAGTCCGACACCAGCAACATATCGTTTTGTTATTGCACAACACCTAATTTTCAATTGCAATTGCTCATAATCATCTAAAAAAGATAGTCCATAACTTGTCCGACAAATTTTCAGCCTCGTTTTTTTAGTCCGACAACCTGAATATGTCAGTTATGGCAGGTTACGTTTTGCGATTACAAAAGTTATAATCATAATTTTTTTCACTTTCAAATAAAATATGTATATTAAAAAAATGACGCAAACTTATAAAAATTAATTCAAAAAATTATTTTTTTTTAATTTTTGAAAGTAGTGCCACAGCGCGCGCACTAAACTATATTAAAGATTTTGCGCGGGAAGAGCAGCTGATGAATTCATCGTCTCATGGTCCGCCAGGCTCCATTTTTATATATACGCTTTGCTTTACCGGCTTCGTTCACGTTTTACTCCATGTGACTTATATAAAAATCAGAGTGTTAATCAAAAGGTGTATTGGTGTATTTATTTTTTTTAATTATGGAGTGCTTCTTGTGTAAAAGTCGGTGTGAAGATGAAAATTTTCGCCCGAAACGAGAGAACACTAAAAAGTTTGATACAAAAATTTTGGAACTGTAAAATTTTTTTGGATGCAAGAAAACATCATGGCCCTGCACACAAACAAACGCCAACGGAAAAGAGACCAGAAGAATGCGGCTGGGAATTAATAGATGGTGCTTACGAGTTTTATTGGTTTGACGGTCCTCAAACTCCAACGCTACACGAAATATCTTTAGAAAATATAGGTATGCTATTGAAATCTTATAAAAAATCTTATAATAATTTTAAAAAAATATGCAATTTTATATAACTTTTATTAACATTATTTCAGAATCTACTACCGATGATGAAGGCGATTCGAGTAAAGAAACTGACAACGATGCAGAATACGATAATGAAACTGATGATAATTCGAGTGGTGATGATTCAGATTCAGAATAGTCTTAATTTTGATGGTGTTGACATTTTCAATAAATTAATTTATATACCGCATTAAATAACAAAAGTTATTAAGAACAAAATATGGTTTGATTATATTTCATAATTTTTTTTAATAAAAATAACTAAAATTAACCGATATATAATAAACAAATGCCAACGGAAAAGAGACCAGAGGAATGCGGCTGGGAATTAATAGATGGTGCTTACGAATCTTATTGGTTTGACGGTCCTCAAACTCCAACGCTACACGAAATATCTTTAGAAAATATAGGTATGCTATTGAAATCTTATAAAAAATCTTATAATAATTTTAAAAAAATATGCAACTTTATAGAACTTTTATTAACATTATTTCAGAATCTACTACCGATGATGAAGGCGATTCGGGTAAAGAAACTGACAACGATGAAGAATACGATAATGAAACTGATGAGTGGTGATGACTCAGATTCAAAATAATCTTAATTTTAATGGTGTTGACGTTTTCAATAAATTAATTTAAGTACCGCATTAAATAGCAAAAGTTATTAAGAACAAAATATGGTTTGATTATATTTCATAATTTTTTTAATAAAAATAACTAAAATTAACCGATATATAATAAGTATTTATTAATTTATTAGTATTTATTTACTACATTGCACAATTTTGCTCTATAAGGGTATGCATTAAATAAAATATAAAAGTTGTAATGAAAAAAATTTGGCCTGATTACTTTTCATAATTTTTTTTACAAAGAAAACTAAAATTTACTTGAACTGAAAATCAGAGCATTTTTAATATTTATTCATTCTTTAATTAGTATTTATTTATTTATTAAGTTGCATAATTATCTCCTCTAAAGATATGAATTTAATAAAATATAAAAGTTGTTATGAACAAAATTTGGTCTGATTAATTTTCATAATTTTTTTCACAAAGAAAACTAAAATTTACTTGAAGTGGAAGCCAGAGCTTTTTTAATATTTATTCATTCATTAATTAATATTTATTTATTTACCTATTCAGTTGCATAATTATCTTCTCTAAAGGTATGAATTTAATAGAAGTTAAAAGTTGTTGTGAACAAAATCAGGTCTGATCATTTTTCATTATTTTTTTCACAAAAAAAAGTAATTTTATTTATTAATTATAATATTAGTACTTATTTATTTACAATACATTGCACAATTATCCTCTATCAGAGTATAAATTAAATAAAATCATAATACAACATATTAACATTAATTTACATAATATTTGCAGCTAATTATACACGAAAATAAAAATTCGATTAAGGATGCATCGTATTAACCTTTTTTTTTTGTCGGACTGGTAATATGATACACTATTTTTGTCGGACAGTGCTATATTTAGTTCAAAAACGTACCAATCTATCACGTGTGATTTTTGTCTGAAATTTTGCAATCGCAAAACATAACCTGCCATATCTGACATATTCAGGTTGTCGGACTGAAAAAACGAGGCTGAAAATTTGTCGGACAACTTATGAACTATCTTTTTTAGGCAATTATGAGCAATTGCAATTGAAAATTAGGTGTTGTGCAATAACAAAACGGTACCGCACTAGAACGATATGTTGCAGGTGTCGGACTCGACAATCACGCCCTCTTTTTTCTCGGACAAAAAAATGTTCTTTTGATTTGACGCATAATCTTTCAATTAAAATAAAAAATTTGAGTTTTGTAATAAAAAATTGTAACCACGCTAGAACGACGCTGCGCGTGCGGAAAAGCGCCCATCCCGTACTCTGAAAATTTTATAGTGTGGTAGACTCGTTAAAATGAAGCTGCTAAGACCATTTTTACCACTTTTGTAATAATTTTCAAAAAAGGACGGTGTACTGGGGACTAGAAGTATTGTACCATATTATATATAGGTATATTAAATTAGAAATAAAGATTAAGATTAAGCCCAACAGAGGTTATCGTATTTATCAGATATTGGCCGTCGGCAACGTCCGATTGCAACTTTTATTTACTTCATAATGCTCTTATTAAAATTACCTTAATGAAATCTTAAAATAAAATTGATATATATCATCTAATCTACACAAAGTTGGTTCCAACATTAGAGACACCTTGTGTATTACTATTTAAACATCTTGTATATCTTCATACTTTTGTATGCTCAATCAAAAATCTTAGTAAAATTTTGCTCTAAAACTGTAATAAAACATAGTTTATATAAAAAATAAGAGTTCACATGCCTCCAACGATAGTTCTGTATAACGGATATGCCACAAATTTAATAGGGAGTATTCTACCACGTTATAGGTATAATAACGTCTCCTATCATAATATACCTAGCATAATATACCAAATTACCAAAAAACTGCTCAACCGTACTTCGGCAACGCCCGTTTGCAACTATTATTTACTTCATACTGGTCTTATTAAAAATACATAAATGGTGTTTTAAGGTAAAATTGATATATCATCTAATCTACACAGAGTTGGTACCAACCTCAGAGATACCTCGTATATTACTATTTAAACATCTTGTACGTCTTCATTTTTTGTGTGCTTAATCAAAAACCTTAGTAATATTTTGCTCCAAAATTGTAATAAAACATAGTTTATATAAAAATCAAATGTCACACGCCTCCGACGATCGCCCTGTATGATGGATATAGCCCAATTTCAACAGAGAGTATTTTACCACGCTATTTTATGTATGATCCAAATTTGAAATAAAAATATTATGACTAACAGAAGTTATAGGGATTACAAGAGATTAAAATACTCAAAATGTAGGAGTTTCAACATTTTCCTCCCCCATTGACACCCCCGTATACAAAGATACTAAAATCACCCCGATCGGACCACACCTGCGCCCAGCGATCGCGACCGAACATTTGTACACTTTTCATGTTTATGCCCCCCAAACACACCATCACACTACCGATTTCTTAAACATTTCCAGTGGTAAAATGCAACCTGTGATTAAATTATACCAACGTCAAAATATTGCATAGTATTCTTACGAATGTTTTGCCAATAAAGACCACATCATCGGGTGGTGACTATATTACAAATATGGGAATTATACCTTAAAAAATTCGCTTATTTTCTTCAAACTGCGAAGTGTACACCATAGAATATTACAGTTATATAGAAAATTCAAAAATCCTAATTATCAAGTTTACATCTAGTCCTATCCTACAATCCTATCTCTTGAGGATTTGTATACATGACAAACATTTAGAGAAATATTTAATTTGCTCTATCAGCTAGAAAGTCCACATTTGAAATATACCTTACAGGGAAAGCAATAAAACTAAAGGTTCTCCTTAAGAATTTATTTTTACGTTCTTCCTGCGAATTCGGAGACAACTACAAGTTCAGCGATTTATTTATGGCACGCTATAAAATAAACATGGCACAACACGCATCAAATATTTGAGAAAGCGCGGTGAGAAACGAACATATAAGCCTTATAAAGTGGGAAGGACACCACCGAAATAATGCCAGATAAAATCAATGGACTCGGCTAGCTAAACTACAAGGGCCCGTTCCACGCCTACTTCACTCTGCGAACTATAAACTGCATCCCCAGTTTGGCCCAATGAATTTCATCAAACGTTAATAGAAAACCAATATTGCAAGACTCGGAACTTTTAATGTCGAGATATAGGTTATTTAATGGGGTTTTATAGCCTTTAACAGCATATACTGCAGTAACTGATGCAATAACGTTGCAGAAGCGAATAATTCATTTGTTTTAAATGGTTATTTTGTATCTACTTATTGCCTTAAGTGAAAAGGCGACTTTCTCGATAAGGAGCAATCAGAGCGTCTTCAAAATTAATTATACCTCCGAGTATGCATCATGTTGCGTTATATTTATGGGATTCTTGTAAAAAATAACTATAAAATTAATAAAATAGTAGTTAATTTTTTCATACTTGTCCAATCAGTAGATTCACAAAACTAATTTCATAATGCAAAAATAGCGTAAGTAAATATTATTGAAAATTACTTCTGTGTTCTTGTATATGGGGGGGCTATCAAGGCAAGAATAGAGCAACATACAACAAATCTGTGGGCCAGCTATTACTGTTATTTTTGGATGTATATTGCTGTTTGAATGCTTTCTAATATGATTTCTTGACATAACCAAAATATAATATATTGTAGGCTTTCAACGAAATAACTCATCTCATAAATAATCTCTATAGTCTATAATGGTCATTATGTGGTGACAACTCTTTAGGCCGGTTGTATGAGTATTTATTGACGTGTTAAAGATAGTTAGATCACATAATTTGATGTTCAAACAAAAGTTTGAAAGCTTTTGCAATAAGTAAATGGGAATGTTTTACATGAGCTTAGTGAGCTTACTTGAGATTACTCACAAAATAGAAAGGGCCCTAGAAAGTAAAGAAACTGCCATAGGAACCTTTTTAGACATAAAGGATGCCTTCGACAATACCTCGTTCGACTCACTAAGTGATAGAATGAAGAGACGGATGGTGTACCATTGTGGTCCCCTTCACAAGAAAGAGGAATCTCAACCTGGGAAGATTATATCTCCGGGGAAATGAATTGCAGATGAGCAATGAAGTCAAATACTTGGGACTGATTCTAGACACAAATTAAACTTCAATGCACATCTAGATAGAGTGACTACCAAAGCTACGCAGGCCTTATGGGCCAGCAGAAGAATGGTAGGTAAAAACTGGGGACTACAGCCAAGAATGGTGCACTGGCTATACCAAAGGGTTGTAATACCTATAATAACCTATGCCTTCCTGATTTGGTGGCATAAAGCCGGAAAAGGGGAGGTAATTAGAAAACTACGAAAAGTACAAAGACTGTCATGTCTAGGCATAACAGGAGCAATGTCAACAACGCCTACCGCAGCCATGGAAGCGCTACTTTGCCTGCCTCAACTACATTTAGTTGTGGAGAGTGAGGCACTGTTAGGGGCGTACAGGCTGAAAACAAACCGACATTGGACCATTTCAAGAATACCGAAATATTCCAACAAATAGGAAAAAATTGACTACTAGATATGCAGTCAGATAGAATCAGTACAAGAAGCAACTTCACATAGACTTTCAGGATATACATACCCTAGAGGGAAGAGGAAGGAAAGAGGCAACTGCGAAGACATCCAAATGATATTGTATGCTATACTGACGGATCAAAAATGTCAAAAAGTACTGGAGCAGGTGTTACGGGGGACCAACCAGGGATATATATTAGTCTAAACCTGGGCAGTACAGCAACGGTGTTCCAAGCAGAAGTTACAGCTAGAGTCAAGCAGCTCTCAAAGCTCTGAATGCAGTAAAGATATGTTCCAAAACGGTAATAGACTGCCTTGAATCAATGGCGAAACTGGCGGAACCCAACAATATACAACTGGAGTGGACGCGAGGACACCAGGGCAATGAAGGCAACGAAGCAGATAAGCTGCCCAAAGAAGGCGCAAAAACATCCTTGATGGGACCCGAGCCGTCCTGTGGGATATCATATAATACCGCGAGAGGAATGATAAAGGAACCATTGAGTCAGAAACATAACTTGTTATGGCCCGGGGCGCCGGAATGAGACAGTCACGTATGTTAATGACTGGCGGGCCATCAAAGACAAATACTAACGAATTACTAAAGCTGAGCAAAAAGCAGCTGAGATGTGCAGTGGGAATGGGAATGGGAATGGGAATAACAGGACACTGCACACTGAATAGACACATAACCAGCATATGTGTGAAGGATAATCCAGAATGCAGGATGTGTGGTGAGGATGAGGAAAATCCTCACCGCATACTATGTGAATGCCCACGCCCAGCCTTGGTAGCCGGGAGGTTTTCAGAAATATCCAGAGCTCCCATTGACCGTACACTCTCCTTCTAGAGGTTCGGGATTAATGGGATAACGAGACTATGGGGTACAATAAGCTTAAGCTTCAGTATGGCGGCGCGGCGGCGGAGTTCTGGCACCGCAACTCATAAGGAAAAAAAATGGTAATGCTTTGTGAAATAAAATAGGTGAGACTTTGTTGAAGTGTTGAAGGAATTTAGAAGAGATGATTCGATATTTAAATATTATAAAGATAAAAAGAAGAAGAGAAATGAGAACTGGAAAAGCTTATACGTAATGAAATGTTATGAAATAGTTATTTGTGTATTAAGAGCGCAAAGTGCCTCATTGTCGCACGACAGTCGCGCGACGCGAAGTTTGGAACCTCAAACACTCAAGAACGACAAAAACACTTTGCGCTCGAATTACACACATGATTTTATCTACAATCGTTTGAAAATAACTAAATAAAAGCAATAATTAAGTTGAATTTTGGCTTTAAATCGTATTTATCAACATTTTATGAGTATGTTTGCATATGTGATGAAAATAAACAGATATAAACAAAACAGAATCTCTGTCAATTTATTTCAGTTTTATTTTTTATCAAGTTCGTATTTCTCTTATAAATAAATTATGTAATCAATTATTACTCTTGAATCAAATTTCATTATATTAACAACAGTTTTGGTGCATTATTATTTCATAAAAATTGTCAAATGTCTGACCAAACTCGTGTAAGGACAGATGCACTCAAGCGAGCGTAATAGTTATTTACGTAACAAGTTCCGAAAGTGGTATTTTACTGGATGAGTGGGCGAATTTCAGTAAAGGAAGTCTGACGTAAAAGCACTTTTGGACGTGTTACACACAATATACATTTTTTAAATAGGGCACAGTGTTGTTGTTACAGTAGAAAATATTTTAACAGTATTTTCATTTTGATAACAACTGAGTTATATTATAAAGCAATAATAATTTTTTTTCAATTTAAATATTGAATATTCTTGTATCGTATTATGGCCCGTATATCCTTTTCTAGTTATAGTAGTTATATTTTTCCATGTATAAAACCTTTATAACATGTAACATGAAATGTAAAATGTAAATAAAATTGAATCTCTTTAGACACCCAAAACAAAATGTAGTATTTTTCATCTTAAGAATAAACCCTTCTAAACTGTTATTATGAAGTTGGATTAAAATATAGCAAGATTGCAACCATGACACACCACTCCACAATTTGTTGTCATTAATCTTTATATCTTTAGACATTTAAGAGCAACACCGCCTTCAAGAAAAGACAGTGTTATATTTTCTTTATCGTGTTAGTTTCCTCTTATCTTCCCTTGTAGGAATATAGATATAATGAAAAATGTAACGTCACTGTTAATTTTTCCTTTTTAGTAAATATACAACAAATTATTTATTAGAAAGTAACACGGAAAGTTAATGGTGTTAGTGATAAATTATTAACAGAGAAAGGGTTATTTCAAATTTCAATCTATCTAAATACAATAAGAACAGTATTAATGGAGTCGAAACAGGTTTAGAATAGAATTGTTTTGCTGCAGCAATTTTTTTTGATTATATTTTGTTTTAGGTGTGACAAGGTCAGTGATATGTTTTGAACTAAACATGTCTATTGCTTCATATAAAATTTAAACAATTTTTCTTTCAACATTTAAATTTTCTGCCATTTTCCATAATAATTCCGGTCCAAGTAATCGCATCGGAAAAGTAAAAATACCAAATTGTTCGAAATAAAATTTTGAAGAAAACTAGGCCTATGAAAAACTTTTTGATAATTTGTTAATTTATAAAAAGTAAAACCACTAAAAATTAATTTTTTTGACAATTTAAAAATTATAATGAAATAATGCACCAATTCTAACTGAAGTTCTGATACATTTTTGCGCAAAATATTTATTCGAACGGCTAAATCTAAAAAAAATATTTCGAAATTTCAATCGCTTATTGTTTGTTTTCATCGACTTTTTTTCATATTGTAGATTTTAACATGTATTTCCAATGGTATTAAGAAAAAAATTTTTATATGTGTCCAAGAACCGAAGGCCCCAAATATTTTTTTAGGCATCAACCACTATCACCCCTACCCCATTACTAAAGGGAATAAAAATTAAATTGTGATTTAGTGTGTGTATAAGAACCAAAGGCCTTTTTTTTTTTTCATCAGCCACCCCAACCGGAAATCTGGATCTGGAAGTAGTGGTTCCTCAGCGGTTTTTTCGTGATATCGACCTTATTTATGAGGAAGTTTTTAACGATAACGTATTCATTATTATTTTTTGCAACAAACACCGATTTTTTTTAATTTAAGCGGCGAAACCATGATATGCCGCGATTGAGGCAAGAAAACCGTATGCTAGGTACAGAAAAGAAATATGTTGCATTATAATTTCAGGCTTTTTAAATTCAAAGATGTAAGCCAACGCTGCTTTCAAATGTAATAGTTATAAATATTTGAATCAATCATTATTATTCACATTCATTATTTTAAATTTTTTGTGTAGTCGTGACAGCTTCATAACGTGATTTGCTTTCAATAAGCCACTCTTGTTTAACAAACAAAACAGATTTTAATTATGAATGGCGATTTATCCGAATTTGCAAGCTATCTAATTTAAAAATGTGGACATATGAAAAATAACTTTCATAACTTTTATTCGACAATGGAAAACTTGTTTACAAAGTATGCTTTGAACTAATACAAAAGCCATATTTTAATTATAGGATTTCATAGAGTATACACAAAAATTGAATTGACGGTATCTGTACCGAAAATATTGTATATAAAAATAATTTTTTACATTAAAATATGCTCTGTTGATATTATTTGATTCTGAAATGATAAAATTGGCTCATTTTCAACAGAATGCATCTTTAAAAACCGCTGCCCAAGGAATCACTACTTCCACATCCAGATTCTCTATCCAAGTCACTCACATCGAAAAAACTTTGTATGTGGAAATAATTGTTTATGGAACTGTAATAATATAATATTTGAAATCCTCTACACCAAAGACCCATAAAACGGTACCCCACATCGGTAGTGGGTTGGGGGTGGTGATAGGGGGTGGTAGTGGGAGTGGATGAAGTAAAAAAATATTTTGAGGTTTTTGGTTCTTATACATACACTAAATCACAATTTTTTTTTCATCCCCTTTAATAATGGGGGTGGCTAATGCCAAAATTTTTTTTGAGACCTTAGCTTCTCTTGTATATACTAAATACCAATTTTATGGACTCTTACCTGCTTGGTTTACTCATTTACACCAAATTTACCCCAATTTACCCCCAAACCCTTCGACAGAACAAGATGAAAATATAATCTGGTTCCAGATCTCGTTAAAGTACATATGTGTACCAAATTTCAAGTCAATATCTTAAACGGTTCCAGAGTAAACATGCGCACAAAAAAGTTACAGACAGACAGAACTTTTTTTTTCGCTCAAACTTAAAATCTCGACGTTTCATGACATTTTAAGCCTATTTGAACGATAACATTTTTTCAAAATTTTTTTGTCGTTACTATACTTCCACTGGATGTGGAAGTAAGAGTAATCCTGCACCTAGCTCAGATAATATACCTGCTATATTGATAAAAAACATTCACCTCAATATATTAATATTGCACATAAATTATTTGAGACTGTGACTTTCCCTTCCACTTGAAAAATACCCTAGTACCATTTTTGAAATCAAATAATGCATTGCAACTAAACCGTTATCACTTATTAACAATTTTATATTTTTTTAAATATTACGAAAGTTGGATTGTTAGCATACCTTAATTAACATAATATAATACCTCAAAAACAATATGGTTTTAGAGAAAATGTGTGCACTGGAAATGCTGTATCTGACCAAATACAAAAATTTCAATGCTAATAGAAAAACCACTTCCCAATATAGTACAGTGAATGAAGGTAAAAATCAACTATTACCTCCGATTTCGGTGAACCTCCATCTATTTGCATGAAAATTTGGGATTGAGTATATTTTACCCTCAACTTCAAAAGTGACATAAGCTCGACTTGCGCTTTTTGCATTTTGTGTTAAAAATGGGAAAGAATGCACATTTAAGCATTCTGGCGTAAGTAATCTCGTTTAATTAGATAAAATAAATATTTTTCAACACTTATGTGCATGATTTATGATTTTATTTAATTTTTCAACCCTTTTAGCAACCACTCCTTAAATCGAAAATCATGAAAAAATCATTTTTTGTATTTCTGAAATATGAAATCGCATATTAACATTACACAAATGGTTTGTTTAATGTTTATAATATAATTTTTGGTTGACTGTGAAATTTCAACCCTTAAAAACCACCCCCTTAATGCAGAATCATTGAAAAAATTGGTTTCAAGAAACTTTAATCATTTGAATAAAACTACCACTTGTCATAAAAATAATGGAAATTTTTTTTTATCAGCTTTAATAGCTTTAATTATTTAGAATATTTTTTATTACTTATGATAAACTTTATTAGTATATTTCAAACTTTATTAATATTTTTCTTTCCACATTCCCCAAACTACCCTTCGTGCACAAATATATGAAAAAGCTTAATTTAACGTTGGAAACAATTTTTTCAGTGCTTATGTGACTTATAAAAATTTAATTTATTAATTAAGATTAAAATGTATTAAAATAAATATTAAAATAGTTGAAAAGTTTATTCATTTTCTATTTAAATAATGTTTCATAAATTAATCAAATATTAATAGTACATTAAATTTAATTTTTCACTCTTCATCAGAGCTCTCTTCACACCAACTTCTCCTTCTTCATTAATTGGAGGGCTATTTTGGCAATTGTCCCCACTGCATGATCCGCAGGTTGCATTGCAAAATAACCCTACTCTTCGACACCCGCAAGAAGCGCCGCACCCTTTTATTGGTTTTTTTACAATAACTCCGTTAATTTTTATGATATCAGGTTCATCCAAAAACCATTTGAAAGGTAATTTCAAGGGCTATAAGATCGTATTAAATTTAATCTTTTAAAACCCTTATTTTTTAAAAGATAAAAGGTTAAAGGACCCCGGTTACATGGTTCTCCCAGTAAAATTTAGGCTTTAAACGTTTGTATCTCGGTTATTTTTTATCCTACAAAAATTAAAAAAAAAACTAAAATCTTTGTTAAAAAAAACCCTCAAATTTCGTTCTCTATTATTTTTTACATATATCGAGTATTTTTGGAGTTATTATCAAAAGAAAATGAAATTTACGAAAATTTGAAAAATTCTGATTTTTTTAAATCATATTTTTTTCAAAAATATGCATTCTAAACCGGTCAAAATTTTTGAAGTCATTAATTATGCTAAGATAAAGAAAGTCTTATAGGAATTACTATAAATTTTAATTTTTGTGGAAATGGCGTAGGTTTTATTTTTCACTTTTTCCTAAAAAATTCGAAAGGGTCCTCTTATTTTCATCATAACTTGCTTAATTTTGATGCTATCAACTTCTTCTACACCTCATTTGATAGGTATTTCTGAGTACTTTGAAAAGTGTTCAGTAAGTATATTTTATAAAATGCATCGTTTTCCCGTTATTTAAGCTTGAATACTTAGATTTGAGTACTCGCTGAAAAAAAAAATACATTCAATTACCTATAGCTCACTTTGAATTAATATTAATAGGTTTTTTAAGGAAGGAATTTATTCGTTTTTTTATTAGCTTCAATTTTGGTAATGACAACTTTTTTGTAAAAACTTATAGTTTTTGAGTTATTTATGAAAAACCGCTTTAAAACATGCATTTTTTTACGAAAAATCAAAATATTTGATCTTTAATAACTTAAAAAGTATTGGTTTATTTTAATAACTTTATATAACAAATTTTGCTTAGAATTGGCCCCTCTATCGATTCCTGGGGTTATTTTTCATAAAATAATTTCCACCCCCACGGTAAAAGCGCAAGTTGGCACTATGTCACTTTTGTTTCTTGAGGTATCCTCTAACTACTCACAAATTTTCATGAAAATCGATGGAGGTTCAACGAAATCGGAGGTGAAAACCTTCAGTGACTGTACTAATAGTGCAGTTGAATTGATTTCTTTCGGCGACAACATTCCACCTGAAATTTTATTGTTGATTCTTATGTATTATGACCTCCTGATTACGAAAAAAATATTTGCGCCCAAAAATTTGTTTTCCGTCAAAAGTTATATGCACTTTTTGATGCGCTTTCGCGGATTTTCAACTTATCTGCTTAATATATCTTGTACTAGTAATCGGATGGGAATTTTAAAATTACTGGCTTATTTGAAATAAAATTCTTAAAAAATATAGACCTGTCCGATATGTATTGGTCAATTTGCCATCTGGAAAAAAAATAGAAAACACCAAAAATGGCCCTAAAAATTAAAATTGAGTATCTCCTATAAAAGAGAGTAATTTCACCAAAGTTGACAAAGATAAAACTAATTTTTCTACTCCCTACATAGAAAATACTATTTTGCTCCCTCATTTCAGGGGGCAAAGTAGTTTTTTTTTACCCTTCTTTTTTTCACCCAATTTTCATCGAAACAAAATGAAATGTAATATAGAAAATCTCATATAACTTATATAAATTGATAAACATATAGTCTGCCTTATTTCTAAAATTATGCGTTCTCTGTTTCAAGTTAATTGAAAAGTTGTCTAATTTGCATCAATATTATGAAGTATATATAATGCTAAAGATGGATGATACCACATTTTTTAATGAAGGTGAACTGATTTGCATTATTTTTCAGCAAACATTATTAATATAATAATAATCAAATCATTTACACGTCTTTCGTATTTTGTTACATTATTTTCAAAAATCAAAAAAAAATAGTAAATTTATTTTATGATGTAAGCAAACTCCTGGCCGTGCATTGGGGTTTATTTTGAAGAAGGAATTAATCCCAATATATTCGGATATTGGATGTGTGTACCTTGTCTTTAAATGTGTAGACCATCCCGCACAAGGCTTCAGAGCCTTCAAGGATAAAGGGGGGGCATATTACTTTAGGTGTTTATTATTATATTACTATTATGATGATTCCATATGTTAGTTGATTCAATATAACCAACTATTATAACTTGATTGTCTTCGGTTTTCAAATCAATAGCAGCTTTAACGATTGTAGTATGTAGGCTGCATATTTTAACATTAAAATCATTATCTATTAACTCTTTGCGCAATAATTTTATAAAGGTATCCTTATTATGACCATTCGCCAGAATTATTTTTTGACTAACCGAGGATGTCACTTGTGATTGAATTATCTACACAAACATTTTTTTTTTTTATAAATGACAAATACACTCGTTATTCTTAGTGCTGTTCTGTTCATCGGCATAATCATGAAAAATAATACTACTCTGGTCATGACTGCTTGATTCTGATTATATTATTATTATTATCATGCGTATGCTTAATAAATTTCCATTTCAGATTAATTAAGTTTCATTTTAGTAAGTAAATTGGGTGAAAAAAAAGGGAGGGTCAAGGAAAATGCATTTTGGAAAATAAAAAAAAAATAACTTTATCCCCTAAAAGTACATAAAATAACGTGCAGTCGAAAAAGAAAAAAAGTGACGTACAATGCCTCCTTAATAATTGACGAAGAATTAAAAATTTTATTTCGTCCGCCACCTTTGACCGTTCTATTTGACATATAGCGTCCGCGATTGGTGCTTTATATTTGACCATAAATTAGTTTTATTTTTGAAAAACTTTGGTAAAATTACTCCTTTTTATAGAATAGGTATTAAATTTTTATTTTTACGGCCATTTTTGGTGTTTTCTATTTTTTTCCAAGATGGCGGATTGACCAATACATATTGGACAGGTCTATATTTTTTAAGAATTTCAAATAAGCCAGTATTGTTAAAATTCCCATCCGATTACTAGTACAAGATATATTAAGCAGATAAGTTGAATATCCGCGGAAGCAAGACAAAAAATGCATATAAAATTTGACGCACACCGAATTATTAGGCGCAAATATTTTTTTTATAATCAGGAGGTTATAATACATAAGAATCAACAATAAAATTTCAGATGGAATGTTGTCGCCGAAAAAAATTTAATTAAATCAATTTGACTGTGCTATAAGGAATCACTAATTCCACTTCTAATTTTTTTGTGAGGGTGGCTGATGCTAAAAAAAATGTTTAAGTCTTTGGTTCTTGTACACACAATAATTCACAATTTTATTTTTTACACCCTTTAATAATGGGGTGGACTAGTAGTGGAGGTGGCCGATGCTAAAAAAAAATTGAGACCTTAGGTTCTTGTACAGTGTACACACTAAATCGCAATTTTATTTTTTAACTCCCTTTTCTTTCTGAGCAAGTAATTATTTATTGATGTATTAGATAAAAAGTATTTACACAAGTTAGCAATACAAGTTAAAAAGTGGTCATACGAAAAGCAACCCGAAGAGAGAAAACTAGAAGTTGGAAAACCTTTTCGGATAAAAATGTATAATACATTGAAATATCTAAAAAACAAAAAAATAAATGTTTGCCTTTGAGGTCTCTTTTCGCATAACCACTCATATACATATAATAAACATAATTTAAAAATAACGTACAAACGATTGATTAAACCAACAATCTAAACTAAAATAAAATCAATTTACCATACAACAAAATGAGAACACGACGCAGCATTAACCAAATTATTCGAAGTAACGTGGGCAATCTACCATGCAAACAAGGTTATATGCAATACCAACTTAGGTGATCCGTATATGCATAGGGAATTTGCAAGTTGATATAATTAATAATGCTCAGCAAACTATTGGTGTGAGTACATTTAAAATTTCAGGGCTTAATTCCTTTTCCTTTTTTAGTTGCCCAAGGAGATAATTGCAGCTTGGCAGTTTACTATTTAAATTATTTATATGGGTGGACCAATTCAGTCTATTATCGAGAGTGATCTCCAAGAGCTTAACATAGTTCGTGTCTCACTCTTCATTATTTATATTATTATTATAATAATTTAAATTAGAGACTCTGCTTGCTTTACTTATCCATCCCCCATTTACCCCCCAATCCTTAAACGAAACAAGATCAAAGTATAATCTGCTTCCAGATCTTGTTATAATACATAGTGTGAGGAATTTTAAGTCAATATCACAAACCATTCCAGAGTAATCGTGCGCAAAAAAAAAAGTTGAAACAGACAGAGGGACCGACTGACAGACAGACAGAATTTTTTTTTCCTCAAACTTAAAATCTCGACGTTTTAAGTATATTTAAAAAAAAAAATTTTCATTTTTTCCGATTACTGTACTTCCACGATGTGGAAGTAAAAGTATATCCATATTACTTCCACGTCCAGTGGAAGTATGGTAACGACAAAAAAATTTTTAAAAATGTTTATTGTCCAAATAGGCTTAAAATGTCATGAAACGTCGAGATTTTAAGTTTGAGCGAAAAAAAATTTTCTGTCTGTCTGTCGGTCGGTCTGTCTGTAACTTTTTTTTGTGCGCACGTTTACTCTGGAACCGTTTAAGATATTGACTTGAAATTTGGTACACATATGTACTTTAACGAGATCTAGAACTAGATTATATTTTCATCCTGTTCGTCGAAGGGTTGGGGGGTAAATTGGGGTAAATTTGGGATAAATGGGTAAATCAAGCAGGTAAGAGTCCATGAAATTGGTATTTAGTATATACAAGAGAAGCTAAGGTCTCAAAAAAATGTTTGGCATTAGCCACCCCCATTACCACCCCCACCTCCTTATTAAAGGGGATGAAAAAAATTGTGATTTAGTGTATGTACAGGAACCAGAAACCTCAAAATATTTTTTTACTTCATCCACCCCCCACTACCACCCCCCTATCACCACCCCCACCCCACTACCGATGTGGGGTATCGTTTTATGAGTTTTTGGGGTAGAGGATTTCAAATATTATGTTATTAAAGTTCCATAAACAATTATTTTCACATACAAAGTTTTTTCGTTGTGAGTGACTTGGATAGAGAATCTGGATGTGGAAGTAGTGATTCCTTGGGCAGCGGTTTTTTTTAATCTGTCTAAGACGATTGATACGGTC
The DNA here is from genome assembly GCA_936432065.2 of Rutpela maculata. Taxonomy (NCBI): domain Eukaryota; kingdom Metazoa; phylum Arthropoda; class Insecta; order Coleoptera; family Cerambycidae; genus Rutpela; species Rutpela maculata. The sequence goes on along the minus strand of OW386285.2, from coordinate 33,295,535 downwards.
TCTCACGAATTACTAATTAAGCAGCTTGAGCAAGTAGGAATTCACGGAACCGTGTTGGAATTGTTTCTTCTATAACAAAAATCAATATGTAAAAATTAATGAGGCACTCAATAATAAAAAAATATATCAAGATGGGCGTTCCCTAGAGCACAGTGTTGGAACCGATCTTCTTTCTTATACACATAAAATCTTTTTTATCTAAGCTGTGAATTAATATCCTCTGCAGATAACAGGCACTCTTCTTCTATTTTAGGATAATAGTGGGCCATCCGTATATAAGAAAGCGGAGATTGAACTGAACAAATTAAAAATTTTCTTAAGTATCTAATAACCTGCCCACTCTTAATGTTGAAGACTAAATTAATTATTTTAATACGTGCTACTATTCCTAATCAAAATTTTATTGAGATGCACGATTCTAGCTGTAGACGATTGCATATGTTCAAAAAAAATTGAGAGAACAACAAAAAATAAATAAATAAGTACCTAGGAATAAAAATTTTACAAGGTCAAAATAAAATTAAAAAAATTCAAACCAATAATTAAATCATATTTAAATATAAGGAATTTTTAGTAGCTGCTTATCTAATAGCAGTCTATTATCATTTTCCAAGCTTAACAAAAATTCTTTATCATAATTACCTTATTACGCACTAACCCAACTTATTCCCTGTCGAAGAACAAAGATTATTATATATTAAGTACCTAAAATATAGACAAGGGGCGGCCTACTAAATCTCCTCCACTACGCAATTCTCGCCTAAGATTCTGTTTTAAGCATACGTACAAGCCGCTAGAGGTAGTGCGAGTTAGCGGTCTCGCGCCCATCCAAATACTAGCCGCCACTAGTTGCTCAAGTCAGAATAGAGCTGCGCTCGCTCTATGGTCTTAAGTAAGCTAATATGAAAGTAAGTTGGCATGAGCATTTTCCTTTTCCTGATAAATATTAATTTTTTATGTCTTTAGTATTATACGCCCCGTATATATGCATATATAAAAATATTGCTTCAAGTTAAAAATTAAATGTATAGTCGCGTTTTAAACGCAGTCTTTTAAACGAAGTTGTAAGCTAGCATGAAAATGTTAAGCAAAGGACAAATTAAAAATACTCATTTACATAATCCTATGTACGTGGTAAATTAATTTGCTAAATCTCTTTCCAGTTTAGTTTTTTACACCAAGCACTACATTTTAATTACAGAAGCATGATAATAATCACGGGGAATATATTTTGTAGATAACGCACTTACACAAATTGAATTAGCGACATTCGGTAAAAATGTGGTTTATCATAGCATACACGTAATAATAATAATAATTTATTAAATCCAGTAGACCGTTACAATTGGCATAGGACACGTCAAGTCAAATACAAATAAAAATAGTTCTTATCTTACAATTATAGGTACATAGATCGAAAACATTTAAACAAATAAATAAATATGTATATATACATATATACACACATACACATACATTATACGTGAACATAGTTCTATGAACAACACATACACATTGAATTAGCACAGGTATATATGCAAGACTATAAAAAGTTTCATCTTATTTCTAAGTATTCAGCAACACTATAAAAACAGTTTGAAATTAGACAGTATTTTTAAAATGTATAAAATTATCATGTATCTTAATATTATCCGCTAATTTATTCAAAAGTTTAATGCCTATATAACTTGAACTATTTTCATAAGTTGTCAAATGGTGTTTTGGCAAGCACAAATTTGTCCCTTTTCTAGTATTATAATCGTGATAGCTATTACTGGTAATAAATTTGCCCATATTTTGTTTAACAAATATTAAAACTTATAGAATAAATATACAAGGTACAGTTAATATATTATGTTCTTTAAATATATCTCTACATGACGTAAATCTGGATACACCGGCAATTGTTCTGACTGCCTTTTTTTGTAAGCGAAAAATTCGAAGTGCATGGTACGAACATCCCCAAAATAAAATACCATATCTTATAGTAGAGTACATGCCAGCATAAATAATACGATAACATGACATTTACACTACTAACTTGACTTAATCTATATAAAGCGAAACATACAGGAGATAGTTTCTTACACAGATTATCAACATGTACTTCCCAGCTAAGGTTGTTTTCAATAAATAAACCCAAAAATTTTGTTTCTGTGACTAGTTCAATACTTTTGCCGTCAGTTTGTATTAAATAACTTTCATTAATAGTTTTGTTCCTGGAGTGAAATTAATAAAAACTGTTTTGTTTTTATTCAAAAATAACAAATTTGACTTAAACCATGTAACGAATCTATTAAGCATAATTCGGGCTTTATTTATGACTTCGTCTCTCGTATTTTCACAACAAAGGTAGCTGTTATCGTCAGCAAACATTACCAAGTTACTGAACTCATCTATACAGGGCAAGTCATCCCACAATTGATTTCAAGTATTTCCGATTTAACTTTTTTTAATTTCAACGAGTTGCTTGCGTCCTGACAGATATGAGGTCAATAGCTTACCAATGTTATCTCTAAGGCCATATATTTTAATTTTTTTAATAAGCAGGGTATGATTAACAAGATCAAAACCCTTACTTAAATTCATAAATATTCCAATAGTTTTTTTTATTTTCGTCTAAATTTTTATATAGTACTTCCAAGAAGTCATAAATGACCGAAGTTGTCGATTTGCCTTTTCTAAAACCATGCTCTTTACAATTTAAAATGTCATATTGATCGAGAAAATAATAAATATTGTAATGTGTTACAACCCTTAGAATGAATGTAGTGTATTTGCACCTACTCGAGAAACCTACCAGGAGTTAGTTCTGGTGACATCTGGAATGATCTAGAGAATGGTGGCGTCATCACAGAACAATCGAGATCTGTCATTTTTGGGTATAAAAGACCGACCGCATTCTCGGCGAGTAGTTCAGTAGTTCAGAAAGTATAGAAAGTGAGGTTAAGACTTCAAAGATAAACAAAGTGATAAACATTGTGATTTTAGTCAGTAAAGTGTATTTAAATTAATAATAGTATTGTGAACTGTGAAGTATCCAGTAAATATTTAATAAAGTGTGTTAGTGGACATCTCTTGTTATAATTTTTGGAACCCACGGAATTTGCGAGGGTGGTTTCCTAAGGGTGGAAACACGTCACAATATTAATATAAATTGCCTTTTCCAATATTTTAGAGATAATTGACAATAATGCAATGGGTCTACAGTTTTCAGCGCCGTTTTTATCTCCCTTTTTATATATCGGTATAACCTTGGCTGTCTTTAAAACTTCTGGAAAAACACCATAAGAAAAAGACATATTAATTAAATATACCAAAGGTTTCAATAAATAATTTTTACATGACTTTACAATGTTAGTACTGATATCATCGTAATGAAATTATAAGTTCAATCGTTATATTGTGGAGCGTGTAGTAGTATTTGTAGTAGTCGGACAATTTAGTGAACTGTAAAAGTTTTTCTCCCATCATTAGGTAAATGATAATTTCTGTAAGAACATATTAGGATTTATCAAATATAATAAAATTAAATGTAAACAGACTTTTTAAAAACAAGCTTGTATTATTATTTAGGGGTACTAAAACTAAGAAAATAAAAAAAATAAAATTAATTGTCTTAAAAGCTGGTCGTATTTTTTTCACGCGACAAGCTTTTAAGACAATTAATTTTTTTTCTCGTTTTAGTTTAAATAATAATAAAATCTTGTTTTTAAAAAGGTTTTTTACAATTAATTTTATTTTTAGATTTTAGTTACTTCTTAATTTTTTTATCTTATATTCATACTTAAAATAGTACCGCATAAAATCGGATTCCTCGCCATTTCTTGAAATACAACATCTGAGTGAGTAAACTATGCAATCAAAAAGGAACTAATTATTAGTAGTGTTAAAACTAAAAGAACACACATTTTGGTACCATATTACTATATTGTCACTAGAACTATATTTGTATGCAAAATTTCATCTCTTCTGGATAAAGTAAAAAAATATCTTGAGGTTTTTGGATCTTGTACACACACTAAATCACAATTTTTTTTCATCCCCTTTAATAACGGTGTAGGGATGGTAATGGGGGTGGCTAATTCCAAAAGTTTTTTGAGATTCTAGCTTCTTTTGCATATACTAAATACCAAATTTGTGGACTCTTACCTGTTTGATTTATCTATTTACCCCCCATTTACCCCATTTTACCCCCCAACCTTTCGACGGAATAAGATGAAAATATAATCTATTTCCACATCCCGTTAAAGTATATACGTGTAACAAATTTCAAGTCAACATCTTAAACAGTACCAGAGTAATCGTGCGCACAAAAGTCATAGACCTACAGACAGACAGAATTTTTTTTTCTCTCAAACTTAAAATCTCGACGTTTCATGACATTTTGAGCCTGTTTAAACAGTACAAATTTTCAATTTTTTTTTTGAGGTTACTACGCTTCCACTGGATGTAGAAGTAATAATAAATTTTCTATTAGGTAAAGAAAAAAAAAGTGTAATTATGATAACAACATAAACTCTATTGTTTATAAAACAAAATGATATAGTATTAGTGAAAATTGAAGGCACTAATAAACTAACTGCATTATTTGATGAATCTGACACGGTGATTAAGGAATTAACTCAAATGAAAAACCACTGAAGAACTCTTATGTAGCATTATAAGAATAGAATAGATAATACTATTTAATATTGTTTGATTTCAATATGTATTTAATTTTAATTAGTAGAATTAGCATTGGTCAGTACATCCAGGGCTCATCAACCAATCGGTCAATCAACCAATCACCCAATCAAGTTGGACTTTAGCAGAATGGAGAATTTTATTTAATACCAACTAAAATACTGTACCTTAATTATTCCAATATGTAAGGAGGGGAACCAATAAAAAAATGTTTTTTTTTAATCTGTTTTAACCGCGTTCTATGTCACCTCAAAATAATTTCAGATACTTCCCATTGCTCTGAGGAAATCGACCATATATAGTTGTTATCATTAATTTTGTATATAGTCAAATGCCATACTTTAATAATGAAATTAGGCATTATTTTCATTGACAAACTACGATATTTAAATATAACAGAAATGTATAATAAGAAATATATATAGTTGTATTCGTTAGATCAATAGCAAGTATCTAAAGCAGTTTTAAGATTATACTATGTGTAGTTTTTTAAACATTTACAATAAATCGAAAATAAACGCATATTTCTCTCTCACTCTGCAAAATCCTAGCCTTTACTAACAATAATGTAAAAGTAATTAAACTAGCACTTTGAATTATGGCTTTCACGCACAACACAACACTGTAGAATGTTGATTGCTGGCACGGAAAGAAGCTCAGTGAAAAAACTCGTTCAAACCAATTTCGCTCTGGGGCTCAATTCTCGAAATTATTCCAAAGGGAAATTGGTATTTTATCTTTTTTTATTTCATTACATTTCCTATTTCTTTCTCTTTCCTTCCTCTCACTAAGTCTACTCCCACAAGTCGAGAACTGAGGTCTAAATGGAATTTGGAGACAAGAAGACGACAAAAGAACAAAAAGAGTACAAAGAGGACAAAACAAAAAATATAAAGAGAGAGAAATAGAGAGGATTGAAAGGCAAAGTTTAGAGAAAGATCAAAGTTAGACAAATAAGAGGTTATCCTACAGGAAAGTATGGCTAGGGCAGGGGTTGCCAGAGAATAGTCAACGCCTGGTATGGAATTCACAACATTTTTATGAAATTTCTTGGACGTAGTCCACTAATGGGATTATGTCGTGTCAAAATGCGTATAAATTTCTGATTCCCTTCCTCGAGCCACACAGCTCATCCTTATCTTACCGATGATCCGGATGACAGCATGTCAATTGGCATTCTGTGTACTGGCAGTCAATCCCTGCCAAAAACCACAAACACCCGTACAGACCGATGACTAACCCCCCCCCCCCTGGGCAAGCTGGCGAAGAAAAGGAAACGAAGACCGAAGAACGCCAGAAGAGGCCTTAGCCAGCAAGGTCCAACGAGCCAGGATCCAGGAAGGTGGGCCGAATTCGTCTGCACCACTCACATTTGTGAGTGGGGTCGACGTAAAGTAAGTTCGCCCGCCCTGCACGAGGCTGGTCCCAGTTCTACAGCGATGTACTAGGGTAAAGGACAATAGTCCTGCCAGGCCCCAGACATTCGAGACCAACATCTTTAGCCAAGAATATTGGCCTGTTTGATCCAGAGATGAGGTGTATAAATTTATGTTCAAGGACTTTGAGTTTTCACCAACCCCCCTGAATAACAGCACAATATTTTATTCTTGCTATAATATGATTAAATTATTGTTAACTGCAGTCGCCAATTGAAGCCGCCGCACGCAGATAGATCCGGCCGGTTCATTCTACGTGATTGATGTAATAAAGAACCCCGCACAAAACATACGGAAATTGGCTCCCAGCTAAATTGTCTGAATTTTTTATACGTTGTAGATTTTGACTTTCTAATCAAAAGCTTTCATGGGCCCAACTCTGTCTAGTTTCCGTGATATAACTATAAATTCTTGTAAAATTCTGTATCTTGTCGAACTTCTAATTTATTATGATGGTATCAGAGGTCAAAGGAGCAATATCCGAAAGTTTTTCAATTAAAATTTTTTGATCAGGAAGATACATACTTTATGTAAAAAAAATTTAGGCAATTTGACCGAATATTTTTTTTTTCACTTGTTATTTTTATATAGATTTTCCGGGGCCTTCGCCAACATTTTTTAATCTTTAATTTTTTTCTACACTATGTTTATTAAAACAACAAATGTTTTTGGTACAAAATATTATAAAGGGCTATTAGAATGTATCAAGATCTAAAATGTATGAAAAAAAATCATGAATTCGAAATTTTTTTAATTGTACAAGAGGTCATTATTGTAGATTTCTTGAGCTGTATCTCGGAAACAATGCATAGGATCGAGTTGGGTCCATGAGAGCTTTTGATCAGAAAGTCGAAATCTACTACATATAAAAAATTCAGACAATTTACCTGGGAGCCAATTTCCATATGTTTTGTGCGGGGTTCTTTATTATACTAATCACGTACGGTTTTACAAAAAATTGGTGGGATTTATCTACATCCGGTGGCGCACAGTGGAAAAAAAAAGCCTTTTTTGGACAAAAATCTGCCTACAAGTCAAATCTTAATCAATTCCGATCTACCTTGGCTTAAAATGTAGGTTATTGGCTACACTTTCAGAGTATACTGCCTAAATTGCAAACCCCGATTTCCTAACCTCAAAAAATGTATCAAATGTGAGAGTAATCACTTTTTTCTATTTCTAGAAGTCAAATCTTGATAAATTTTGACAATCCTGGGCTTCATAGTTTAGGCAGTATACGCTGAAAGGGTAGCTAAAACTTGCATTTTAAGCCCAGAATTGTCAAAATTGATCAATATTTGACTTGTGGAAATAGAAAAAAGTGATTACTTTCATATTTTTTAAATTTTTTGAGGTTGGGAAATCGGGGTTCACAATGTAGGCAGCATGCACTGAAAGGGTAGCTAATAACTTGCCTTTTAAGCCCAGGATTGTCAAAATCGATCAAGATTTGACTTGTAGAAATAGAAAAAAGTGAGACAGATTTGATACATTTTTTGAGGTTAGGAAATCGGGGTTTGCAATTTAGACAGTATACTCTGAAAGTGTAGCCAATAACCTACATTTTAAGCCAAGGTAGATGAAAATTGATTAAGATTTGACTTGTAGGCAGATTTTTGTCCAAAAAAGGCTTTTTTTTCCACTGTGTGGCGTCATCATAATTGGCGATTGCATTTTTTAAAAATAATATGTGAATAATGGGGAAGGGGCTATATTAGAATCAGATATTTTTATTCGATATTTGAGTTCAGTCAATCAAATGAATTTCTGCTATAAAATGATTTTCTATGATTATTAAAAAAAAAATCGGAATAATATACATCTTTGCTTAAATCAATTAGGCTTAAAAAGGCAACAGTCCACTATCTATTATCTATATTTAATTAGTTATTAACGAGCAAATGTCAGCTAAATCTTTAATGAAAAAAACCATAATATAATATTTGAAATCGTCTTCCCCAAAAACCCATAAAGCGATACCTCGCACGGCAGTGGGGTGGGGTGCTGTAATGTGATGAAGTAAAAAAATATTTTGAGGCTTTTGGTTCTTGTATACACAGTAAATCACATTTTTTTTCATCCCCTTTAATAATGGGGTAGGGGTGGTAATATGGGTGGCTAATGCTAAAAAATTGTTTGAAACCTTAGCTTCTCTTGTATATAATAAATACCAATTTTATGGACTCTTGCCTGCTTGATTTACCTTTTTACCCTCCATTTACCCCATTTTATTCCCCAACCCTTCTACAGAATAAGATGAAAATATAATCTAGTTCCAGATCCCGTTAAAGTACATACGTGTACCAAATTTCAAGTCAATATCTTAAAGAGTAAACGTGCGCACAAAAAAGTTACAGATCGATAGACAGATAGACAGAATTTTTTTTTCGCTCAAATTTAATCTCGACGTTTCATGACATTCTAAGTCTATTTGAAAAATACAAATTTTCAAATTTTTTCTATACTTCCACTGGATGTGGAAGTAAAATTATTTAACAGTATATAGAAAGGCTTCCATAACGAAAAAGACGGGTTGTCGATTTCGCCAAATTTTACTAAACGTCAAAGAATGCCGTCTTTCATACCCTCCTGCTTGGCCGAATTTTCGAATTTCGGCGTGCGATTTACGATGCGAAGCATCTACTCCCTCTTTCCGTATTGATATCGTATGGCAGTCTCACTAATGTATTTTTTTCAAAATTATCAACATTTTTGGATTTCGTATTTACGAACGAAATTTCGCTTCGAACGAAAAAGTCCGAAAACGGTTTTCTGTCGATAATTCGGAAACCGTGAGAGCTACGCTACGCACTACGACTTACGCACTTTTGACCCCGAACGAACAAAGTTTAGACACGTGTAGGATAAAAGGGTATCAAAAAGGGATTAGAAAGATTCCTAGGACTAACTCGGTAAAGTGAGCCCCCTAGGAGGTAGAACTCACAAACTTCGTCACTAGAATTATGGACAGTAGACCATTAAAACCTTCGAGACACTATCCTTTTCAAAAACAATGAATAAAGTAATCAGTACTGACACTTGGAGAATTTTTTGGCAAGATTTGCACCGCTGTAGCAATCAACTCCTGCACTCTTCTGCACCCCGAGTAGAAAAGCTTAAATGAAGAAAGCAGTTGTGTGCAGTGTAAATGAATTCTTTAACAGAATTCATTGTTGATATTTCGACTTTTATTCCACAAGTTTTTAGAGCATCCAAATTTGACATTTTAAGGGGACTTGTTAGTCATGTGTATTTCTGCCATACCCCAAAATACTACTGCTCTTGTCAAAATGGGTGTCGAATAGTTGGGTGTTGTGCATATATAATGAGTATTTTATGTTATCTGGAGTATGGTCAGCATATGGAAGATCGTATACTAAATACGATGCCAATATGAGCAGTTAGCGATATTTTTGTAGTGATAGACAGTTCCAAGTTACTTTCAGCGACCTTAATTTCCAAAGACTTCACCGACTCAATCGAAACTGTTTTCTATTCTTTGGGCACTCTGCGCTTTCCATTGATATATGACTTATCATTGATTGCTTGGGAATAATTCTTGATATGTTCTCTATTTCATTGGTAAGATAAGCATAAAAGAGGGTTATGAAAACATAAAATTCAACGGAAAATACACATTGGTAACTTACCAGTTGAACAAAATATGGCGAGACATAAATATCATGAAACACAGAAATATCAGACTTCCTAACGCGCTAGTTGTCTCCATATTTCTTTATGCCTCTGAGATTTAGACCGGTAAGGAAGCAGACAGACGTGTTGCTGCTCTCGAGACGTGGGTCTGGAAACGTTTACTACGAATCCCTTGACTTAGTTAATATGGAGATCCCCATTAAATTTAAAAATGTTCATATTAGTATGTAAATAAGTTTTGAACTCTGTCAAGTTTTAAGATTTATCGGAAGAGCGCACCTGATGACCTGAATGCAACAAATCTGTTTAAATCCCACAATCTGGAAGCGAGATAATATATTTAATTTATATTTCGATTACGTCGAAGCCTTGTTCCGCTTATGAGCTGAGGGAGCAATCTTATGGTACCTAAGTAACTAACTAGCCAGAATTGCCCAGATAAACATTTTGGTCGATAAATTGACAAATTAATAACGTAATATTCAATGTCGTTTTTATGTAGCACAAGTTATCGGAATTGTTTTAAAACAATATAATTTGTATGGTGAAGAAAATTACCGACTGAGAGATGAGAGTCTTAATTGGTGCTGACAATTATTGAGCGAAATTGATTTACTATATTATTAGAGTTCGCTAACTCTATTGACTATATTAATTATAATTATTAAGTCAGGGCACGTAGGTTTTTGGTATTTGATTTAATTGAAGTAACTGCTACAGTCACAGTGGCGGATTATACTATTTTGAGATGGGATGTTTGTATAATAATATTTGAAACAAATGGAAATTAAATCGTATTACCAATTTCACTTCCACATCTACGTAGCGGAGTGGAAGTGGAAGTGGAGTAATCATAAAAAAAAATTGAACATTTTTTGTTCAAATAGGCCTAGAATATCATGAAACCACGAGATTCTAAGTTTAAGAAAAAACAAATTCTGTGTGTCGTCCTGTCTCTCAGTCTGTCTGTAGCTTTTTTGTATGCACAATTACTCTGGAACACTTTATGGTATTGACTAAAAATTTGGTACACCTACGTATTATCACGAGATCTGGAACTAGATTATATTTTGGTCCTATTTCATTGAAGGGTTGGAGGGTTAATGGTTAATGGATATTAGTAGATAAATCAAGCATCTAAGAGTTCATTTTTTTGGCATAGGCCACTTCCACTCTCACCCACATTACCACCCTCACCCCATGATTAAACGGAGTGAAAAAATAAAACTGTGATTTAGTGTGTGTTTACAAGAACTAAAGGCATCAAAATTTGTTTTGGCATCACCATCATTACCATCACCACCTCATTATTGAATGAGGTTAAAAATAAAATTGTGATTTAGTGTGTGTGTGTGTGTCTGTGTCTGTGTTCAAAGTTCTAGAAATCTTTTTAGGCGCCAGCCACCTTTCATTACCATCTCCCACACCAGAAATTTGGATCTAGAAGTAGTAATTCCTTAGACAGCGGTTTTCTAAATTATCCTCGTTTAAAGTCTGAAGCCTAAACTCAAAAAGTACACATCATATACGCTACGAGTTAGAAATCTCAAACATCATACAGTCCAAAGTACAATAATGCGTAGCTAACTTCGAGTTTAGTTTTGAAACTGCGTTGGTACACTATCCTAACGTTTTTTCTACTCTCCTGCATTTAATTTAGCAATATGCTTCGAAGACTTACAACTGAGGAACTGCTGGAACTTTTCGAAAATGACGATGACTCCGATATTTCGCAGTTATTGGATGAAGATGTCAGGTTGAACGAAATGGAGAGGTAAACTGAAAATAAATTGATATTCCTAAAAAAGTAATTGGTAATTGGTAGTTCTTCCGATGAACCAAATTTGGATTGGTATGGAAGACCTTCATTATGTCCTTTTTGTGTAAAACAACTTAACTTATTTGAGTCATTAGCGTGACTTTTGTTGAGAAAAAATGGATTGATTTTTCTAGAAGTCATGTTAGGCATTTTATTACTTAAGCACTAACGAAATATGTTTAATCAAAAATTTAACAATAATTTGTTTTATAGTTCTCGAATTACGGTCCCCTTAAAATTACATTTTTGAAACACTAAACGAATTCTTTTTCGAAAAAAGTAATTCCTCATTTTCTCTTTGAATTTACTTTTTCTAATACTTCATGTCTTCGATAATTTTAAATTCGGTAATCCTTAAAGCCTCAATAATTTTTAGATTCAAAATTCTTGGTAATTTTTCATACCAAGTTTGGAATTGAAAACCAGATTTTATTTCCCACCTACACCAACGTTAATTGGCGATTTACTTAAATCGGGAACTAGACGCTTCAATTCTTTAACTACGTATAATTTATCCTCGTACGTGAGACTCGAAAAGACACGTTTATTTATTAGAAAGTCGACAATATCGGGTGTGTTTCCAATATTTGTTATATTTACGTTTATCTCGACTGCGATTTCCATTCCATTCCAATTTACCAATTTCCATTACCGATAATTATGCCCTCCTAAACACTCGTCACTTAGTCACTATCACTAATCGATATTATACACACAAAAAAACTATTTCTAGACGAAACAATAAACGAACTTGACTTTGAAGAAATATGTGGTTATGTTATAATGAATCTAGCGGATTGTCATGTTATGTTACAAATTACATAGTGCATTACCGACGTAGGTCTGTCACTGTTGCTCCTTAGAGATTAAATGCGTGCCTCAGATCGGCATTTTTGATCTCATTATTAATTCAAATATGCATTACAGAAAGTCTACCTACATGCAGATATACATATTGCAATGGCTTGATTTTAGAAAACGCAAGAGGGACATTTGAATGTACCTTTGTCTAGTCTGACTGCGGTAGGTACCTAGCGGACGCGAAGTTTGCATGGCGCGTCACGCGGAGTGCGGAGGGCTGTTCCAAATGGAAATACCTAACGAAAATTTATTAATTCCAATTCAAAGTTATATAAATTGTTGAAGAATAGTACAGTTTATAAAATTGCGAGTTAGGTACAAATTTACTGCAAATTTACTGGTGGGACACTACCTAACCTGCCTCATACGACAAGCCGCCATTGGATTGAATACACATAAAAAAGACATACATACTGGTTGCATAAAGAGCCTCGTTCTTTTCAATTTTTTGAAGGCGGGTAAAACGTGCATATTATAGAGGGTGTTTCAAGTATGCGGTCATTAATTTTTAGTGATGATTCTACATCAAAAGTATGAAAAAAGTTTATATAAACGTGGGTCCGGAAATCATTCCTATAGGCGCGGCGGGCCTCTGAAGGAGCACCCAAAATTGACATTTTATTTAATACCTCTGGAACCCTTTGAGCTACAGTGACTATTTTTTGCAAGTGATTCAATATCAAGTTCATTATTTGATGTTATCCACCAAGGGTAAATTCAATCAGGGGTGCAAAAAATTGGAAAGGGAGGGGGACTTACTTCTCCCCCAAAATTTTTTAATGTGAATTTTCTGTGATTGTCCCATCGGAATATGATTTCTTGGCTATACATATACAAAAGACGTTATCTTGTAATACCGTGCGACCAACCGGTTTCAAGAAATTTGAACCTGAAAAAATTTTTCCCGTCTTCATGCGTAAATAGATTTTTTTCAATGAAGTCATCATTTTCTTCACATTTTCGCAAGTGCCAAGGACGACAACACCAGATAATGACTTTTATTAATATTGAATCACAAGTAAAAACTGTAGTTCAAAGGGTTTCAGAGATATTAAATAAAATGTTCAGAGATCCGTAGCACCCTTAGGAGGGATATCCGGACCCATGTTTATATGAACTTTTTTTCATATTTTTTAATGTAAAATCACTACTAGAAAATAATGACCACATACCTGAAATACCCTGTATAGACTTCAATTGTGATACTTTTATCAAGTGTACTTGTCAGTGTGCTTTCATGTTCACCCTACTAGACACCACTGGCAGTCATTGCACACAGCTATATTTAATACCTGTGTAGTAAAATACGTTGAATAGTTTCAAAACCACTTTATATTAATATTCCAGTATTCCGTAAATTGATCTGCTGTAAATTATGACAAAAATAAAGCCACTAAAGTGAATGTAAATGCTTTGTGAATCAGAGCTTGTTCGATGACATTTTCAGAAGAAATTTAGTGCACAATCCCAGGCACAGGTTTAATATGTAAATGAAGTTCTATAATTAACCGTACAGATAGAATGATTAAGTACAAGATTTAGCTTTGATCAGTCAAACATTAAGGCTTAATACTTGTAATTAATACAATTATTTTTCTAATGAGAGTTAATGTTCAACGTGCATGTAATTTATTTTACGAATTGTTTTACTCGAGGTAATTTATTAATCGTTAAAGATAGTTTTATAAATTCTCTTTGATTTATTAAAAAGTATAAACCTGTAATATTTAACAAATGTTAAAGATCAGTAACGAAAATAAAATATTTTTTTTAATAATAACACAGCTCCACAGAAAAAAAAATTCAGACCAGAGAACCAGACTCATGTATCCTCATGTATTTTCGGTCGCTGGATCCGAATCCGAGGTAAAAAAAAAAATCGGACACCCCCAAAATCATTAGCTAGAGCCAAAAAACATCCTTGGAATTGGGTAAAAAGAAGATTAAGCTACGAGAATAGTTGTTACATCTTAATCAATCGAATTATACAAATTATGGTTAAACAGCAGCGTACAAACAATAGATATGAAACACAGGGAGGGGCGAAAACTACCCGCCATATATAAAAAATCGATCCAAAACAGCAATGTCTAAGTTTTGTTAATTAAAGTGATAAAAAACTGCATCAGATCCGACGTAATTTTCATAAACTGCCCCAATAGAGTTGAGAACCACCATCTCTAAGTTTAAAGGACACGAGAATAACAAGAAAAAACGTAAAATCCAGCAGGATTTCTATTTTCATGGATGCTATGATTGACTGAAATTACGTAATACTCTAAAATAGAACTAGAAACTTACGTACCATCAACGTCCTACAATGTCAACTCTCAGAGGGTGTGAAAACTACCCCCATTCAAGATTCAACCGAAAAAAAGCTGCAGTGATCCTCGAAAAAGCTCGAAACTCCGGAGGTTTGTAAAGGTGAGAAGAGTAGTAGTAGTTTTGGCTCAATTATTGAAAACTACCCCAATAGCGCTGCCAAATCTTAAATGACACAGAAAAAAACAAGAAAAAAACATTGATCTAAATGTATTTCCATTTTTATGGATGCTGTGATTGGTTAAAATTGCGTAGCACTCAGAGTTAGACTTAGAAAGTCACGTTTAATAACATTGAGAGGACATGAGTTTGAAACTCTAAGTGTACAACACGATTTTTTCCAATCATAGTCTAGTTACTTCTCACTTCCACACAACGCAGGTGTTCCGAATTTTGATAGAAGTCACTGAAACTTTTTATAATTAAATCTTACAAAGGGGGTAGTTTTCACACCCTCTGAGAGTCGACACTGTAGTACGTTGATGAGGTAGTTTCCAGTTCTATTTTAGAATACTACGCAATTTCAGCCAATCATAGCATCCATGAAAATAGAAATCCTGTTGGATTTTACGTTTTTTCTTGTTTTTCTTGTGTCCTTTAAACTTGAAGGTGGTTGTTCTCAACCCTATAGGGGCAGTTTATGAAGATTCGGTCGGACCTGATGCAGTTTCTTATCACTTTAACAAAAGTTAGACATTTCGAGGCTTTTCAGCAGTCATTGCTGTTTTTTATCCAATTTTTATATACGGGAGTGTGTTCCATATCTACTGTATGTACGCTGCTGTTTAACCTCAATTTGTATAATTCGATTGATTAAGATGTAACAGCTATTCTCGTAGCTTAATCTTCTTCTTACCCAATTCTAGGGGTGTTTTTGGCTCTAGCTAATGATCTTGGAGGTGTATGATTCGGATTCAGCGACCGAAAATATGTAGGGATACATGGGTCTGATTCGCTGGTCTGAATTTTTTTTTTTTTTTTGTGGGGCTGTGTAATATATGTTTATTAGATCATAGCATCTACAATGTACTATTTTCACAAAAAAGTAATACATTTTAATTAAATAAACAATGGTAAATAAACATGGTTGCTCACTTAAATAACACAGAGAAAAATCCTAATCAAGTTAAAGGTCAGGAGCATAGTATTTCCAAAATGGAAAATTTGGACTTATGATAGGTACTATTGATTCAAACCGATGAATCGATCAACACATTTTTTACTTCATATTGCATGTCCATGAGCAGGTCATTAAATGGGTTTCACAAAATTTGTTTATTTACATGCAAGATTTTTTTTATTCTCTTTTTATTTTTATTGTACCTTGGCAAAAAAAAACGGCCACCTGAATAGTGCAAAACATTTGTTGTTCAATTACTTTTGTAATATTTCACCGATTTTAATTATCTTTTCGTCCCGTTTTAAATAAATTCATCAAAAATATCTCATGCCCTTTCAATTGGAGAACCAAAATTATGTTTTGGTGACCTAATTTCTAAATACCCTGTGAAGTAATTAGGAAACTTGGTCAGGTTCTCTATGCTATGTTCCAAAGCCCAATTCATTCTCAAAAATTTATTTTTTGATTAATCCCAATATCTGAATTTTTTTAAAAGATACACACTTTCAGGAAAAATTTTGCAATTTCAATTTTTATTTAACTTAACAAATATTTATCTTTTCTTTATTATTCCAAATACGAGATTTATCAGTATGTCGACCTCGCTTATTGAAAAAATATCTAAGTGTAGTATGGTGACTTAGAACAAATACTAGCCAGAATCGTGACCTGCTGGATTAAAACGCCAAATTTTTAGAGTAGCGGTTGGCTGTATGGCTAGTGGCCAGATGCCAGAAAAAAAAACGCAAAATTTTGCATAGTTCTTATATATCCTCAGTACTATAAATTCAAAGGGAAGTTACCGATTTCAGTGTCCGCCATCTTAAAATACGACGCTATCTTTTTTCTTTGGACCGTAACTGTTTGTTGACATTTATTTGGTTTTTACTAAATATCTCCCCAGCTTCTCGTTTTGTACCAAAAGGGATTTAATTTAAACTAAATTTTCTACAATTTGAGACCAGAGCCGCTTTTGTAACTTTAATATTTTGCGAGTTACAAGCTTCCAAAGTTTTGGACTTTTTCTGGGTTATTACGAAAATCGGTTGGGTTTACAACAACACTGTTCGAATCAATTTTAATCTAGACTAAATTTGCTACAACTTTAGACTAGATCTGCTTTTATAACTTTAATATTTTGCGAGATACATGCATCTAGATTTTCTAAATACGACGCGATCATATTTTTCTTCTAGTGTTTCTGGCAGTGGTGTTTTTTTTCCATTAATATTGCCAATGAATTGATGTTGTATGGGAGATATACAAGCCAGATAGTCTGAAGGAAACTACACGTGTGAAGAGAGGGAAGGGAGAAAGGAGAAAAGTCACAAAGGAAACCACACTCCCCAAAAACTTTGTTACATTACTGAAGAATTCAAAGAATAAGACAGAACTGTTTACCCTACTAAGTAATGCAATGGCAGCTTATGACATACAGGAAAGTTAAAGAAATATACATCACCTATGGTCATAAGTACAGTTGACACTGATGTTATTGTGGTACTAGTAGGCATCTTCTTCAAGCTACAAACTTACAAACCTAATATTCAACTTTGGATTGAATTTGGTTAGGGGAAAAAGTCTTCCGATATTATCATATCAACGCCATCTGCCAAGAGCTTGTATCGTAAGAATTGCCCTTTTTTCATGCTTTCACGGGATCAGGCAGTACATCACAATTTTTTGGTAAGGAGAAAAAGTCACCATGGAAGACATGGAAAGCATACCCTTCAGGCACTGAAGGATTTATCTTCTCTACAAAACATCCATTTCAGCCAGTAGATGCTAAAACAAAGGCATTTGAACTCATAGAACGATTTACGTGCATCCTGTATGATGGCACAACAGAACTTGACAGCATCAGCAAGCTCAGGGAGGATCTCTTCACCACAAGGAAAAAAGTAAAGCTGATGCAAAGTCTACCTCCTACACAGGATGCCCTCATTCAACACACTAATCGCTGCATCCATCATCTGGTTAACCAGTTTGGAATCACTCCAAAACGCACCCTACTCCGACCAACTTTGGATGGAAAAGAAACGAAGAGGCATGGCAACCAATTTGGATGTCTATACGTGAAGTAAGCAAAAGCTGTAGAGAATTAATCAAGTGCCGATGTAAGGCTGAAACCCCATGCTCTAAGAATTGCGTTTCTAACAAGGCTGCCTGCACAGCTCCTTGTCATTGCAAAGGCCATAGAGATGAACTAGTTGCGTATGTCTTATTCTCTTAGTTTATATGATGAAGCGACCTTTGGATGCGCCAGCTTAGAGTTTACTCGACTATAACATTATAAATATAATTTTTATGATTATTTTCTTAATAGTTATTCTGTAATTTATTTTATTGAAACATTTGTAACATGGTCAAATACATTATCTCAGCAAACTGTGATTGTATCGATGTCTTTCTTTACTCACATTGTAACCTATTTATTCTTCTTAAACATTAATAAAATAATTTTTTCTGTAAAACTGACTGCATTGGGGATATTTAGCAAAACCGACAAAAATATAAATTTTAGTAATAATATGAAAAATGTCCAAAACTTTGAAAGCTTGTACCTCTCAAAATATTAAAGTTACAAAAGCGGCTCTGGTCTCAAATTGTAGCAAATTTAGTTTAAATTAAATCCTTTTTGCTACAAACCCAGAAGTTGGGGAGATATTTAGTAAAAATCAAATAAAAGTCAGGAATTTACAGGTACAGTCCAAAGAAAACAAAGATGGCGTCGTATTTCAAGATGGCGGACACCGATATCGGGTACCCCCCTGAATTGGTAGTACTGAGGGTATATAAGAAGTGTGCAAAATTTGGAGCTTTAATCCAGCAGGTCACGATCTTTTCGTTAAGCCACCATACTAGTGGACATGTGTCTGATTTCCGTCGAAAGTCATTTCACAATAACTGCCAAATAATTTTCGATCTGTCAACATGGTACTTAGAACTGAGGACGTGTGTAAAGGTGTCGCCTTAACAACCATCCTAAACAACCATCCAAGATGCTTAGAATCGTTATGTTGAAACAAGTAATTGTACCAGGCAACCAGGATCAGGTAGAAGGAGAACAACAACAGCAGTCGATGACAGTTTTTATTCACCTTAATACGTTAAGAAATTGAAGATCTACTGCTTCTTATCTTCAACATCGCTTAGAAATGGTGCGTAGAGTTATTTTAATCGAAAGAACTGCCAGAAGAAGGCTTGCGGAATTTTGAATTTATTCAGGTAGACTGGTGGCGGAATTTTGAATTTATTGAGGTATACCGGCGACAGGACCGCAGCTGCATCCACGACATGGACAAGACCGGCTGGATTTACACGAAAACCTGTGATCTGGAATATACAACAGTGGAGTAAAGTTTTATTCACTGATGAGTCCAGGGTTTGCCTGTGGTCACCTGATGGTCGTGAAAGAGTGTACAGACGACGAACTGAAAGGATGCGCTATTTCTGAGCGAGTGTCATATCAAGGAGGTTCTGTGTGGGTCGGTATTTCAACTGAAGCACGTACTGAACTTTTTATTTCTAGATAACGGAGCTCTAAATGCTCACCGTTATGTGCAAGATACCTTCAAGAAGCTGTAGTTCTATATGCTCCTTTTATTGGAGATAAATTTATTTTAATGGACGACTGTGCAAAGCCGCATGCTGCAAACATTGTGAACCTGTATTTGAACGATGTTGGTATCCAACGATTAGAATGGCCTCTATGTAGCCCTGACCTCAACCCCATCGAATTTAAAATATGTATTCGTCGCCGTCCAGTATTACCGGAAACACTTACAGAACTGCATTTTGCTTTGCAGGATGAATATGCCGCAATCCCTCAGGATCGAATTTTGAAACTTATTCATTTGAAGCCAGGTAGATTGCGTTATGTTATTTCAGCAAGAGGTGGACATCCACGTTACTGAATTAATGATTTATTATGATTAGCATATGTGCACTATTGTTCAAATTAATATTCATTTTTAATATCACTTATTAAGGTTTAATTTTCTACCCATCGTTTTATTATTTCATATAAATTGCAAAATTTTACTTGAAACTGTGTATTTTCTACACAAATTCAGATATTGGGATTAATCAAAACATAAATTTTTGAGAATGGAACAGAGCACAAGAGAATCCGACCAAGTTTCCTAATTAGGGTGTTTAGAAATTAGATCACCAAAACATAATTTTGGTTCTCCGGGTGTAATAAGTTGTAAAAAATTATTTCTTCAAAATTGAAACTGCATGAGATATTTTTGATGAATTTCTTTTAAAACATGCCAAAAAAATAATTAAAATCGGTGAAATATTAAAAAAAAAAATTATTTCGCACTATTCAGGTGGCCGTTTTTTTTGCCGGTGAGTGTATAATGGTTATTAACAGAATGACCGAATATTGTGTTTCACATCTCTTAACTACACCAACTTAGTCAGGCCAAGTTATATTCTCCTAACATTTTAATTATGTGAAAGATATCAATCTACGTAAGGTACAACATTCTTCTTATCATTTCCTGGCCTATGCTTACGTCCCACAAAACTAACGCAGTGCGGCAATGGAAATTGTTCCGATAAGAAAATGCAAACAACAAAATCAACTTCATGGTTTTCTAAACAGATTGTTTGTTGTGCAGGCCAACAAAGCTTTTGTCCGTCTAAAACAAACGTACATTGCGCTGTTAGTTTAAGATCTTTTCCGTTTCCCGAGAAATAAGTGACAGGAAATCAAGAATTTTAAATTACTTTTAAGTACAAAGGTGTGTGGGCACAAACAACATTATACAAAGGATTCTTATTCTTCCTACGGCGGAATATAAAAGATAAAAAGATTTAATTAAATATTCAGAGGTAAAGGAGTAAATAATAAATGGAATATCGATTTAACTCTTTTTTGATCTGTGAAGAGAATATGACAGCTAACATTAATATACGGGCATTTGAAAACACGTTTTTATCTTTTGATTCAGTTCGTTGGAAATAATATTTGTGAAGATTTTAAAGGCCTCCAATTTGTGTAAACAAATAGGTAAAAAGAATTTGAGATTTCTGTGATGGTGTTTTTTACCTTTTTCCGTTTCTGTAGTGGGAACGGAATAGATATGATAAAAATACATTGGACGTCTTCACATTTTTTTTTTTTAATTTACTTCATTCGTCATTTTGATAATAATTTGTCTATCGGTCCATCATTCAAAAATCCGGGATTCCATATTTTTATCTATTACAATTTATGAGCTAAAAGTACAGGCACGCAAGCATAAAAGGCTTATATTTATGCTATTTTTCCGACATTTTTCGAATTTTGGGGTTGCTAAATATAAAATTTGTATCGCCCTTTATTCTTAAATTTTACAGCTGAATTTTAGCTGCCCGGTGTAAAGTTAAAAATTGCCGGGACTGCTAATAGCCCGTCGGGCAGAGCGCGAAAAGCCTTCTCTTTCTTGACCTACCCAATACTGAAGTATAACCAGATGGGACCTTCACTACTTATTAAAGCATGTTATTTTACATAGGAAATCAAAATTGACGACACTCTCCATTGGTCGAGACCGAAGATAAAAGAAAAAAAACTAAAAAAAAAGAAATTTAGAAATTTAAGATTTAATCAAATATAACTTTAGAACTAAAACAGATAAAAATACATTTTTTTTTTTGTTTTGACAAATAAACATTGCTTTTTAATTTAAAGTATAATTTATTGCAATAATTAAAAAATTAACATAAAAAACTAGCAAAATTCAAAAAGATACACAAATCAGCAACATTTTTCTAATTCTTAACTCGCCATAACTCGGTTATATAACGAGGTATTCAATTTTTTCTTTCACCAAAAACTGACAAATTTAATAGGCTTCATTTTGTCTCGATTAATGCTGGATCTAATTTTTTAACTAAAAGCGCTACAGCCCTTGAAACACAACGAAGCACAGTACGGCGACGAAGACGCGAGGCTTCCTTTCCCGCCCCCGCTACTTTCTCGGCCCATCAAGAAACGTATCGGCTGCTGGCCTCATTATTGTCTGGATAAATATTAATAAGTATATACTATTTTACTTACATGTAGGCTATTACAGTTTATGTATATTGTAGATTCATTTTTATCAATGGAGAAAAACTACATGTTTGTTTTACGAAACTGCTGAAAGCAGTGAAAATCTAATGGTAAAAAACCAACTGTTACTGGCATCAGGCCTATTATTAATTGTGCAAATGAAAGAAAATATGCAATTTCATTAACATGGATAAAGTAAAAAAATATTTTGAGGTTTCTGATTCTTGTACACACACTAAATCACATTTTTTTCATCCCCTTAATAATGGGGTGGTAATGGGGGTGGCTAATGCCAAAATTTTTTTTGAGACCTTAGCTTCTCTTGTCTCTACTAAATATCAATTTTATGAACTCTTACCTGCTTGATTTACCTATTTACTCCAAATTCACCCCAATTTACCCCCCAACCCTTCGACGGAACAAGATGAAAATATAATCTAGTTCTAGATCTCGTTAAAGTACATATGTGTACCAAATTTCAAGTCAATATCTCAAACGGTTCCAGAGTAAACGTGCGCACAAAAAAAGTTACAGACCGACAGACAGACAGAAATTTCTTTTTCGCTCAAACTTGAAATCTCGGCGTTTCATGACATTCTAAGCCTATTTGAACAATAAAAATTTTTAAAAATTTTTTTGTCGTTACTATACTTCCACTGGATGTGGAAGTAAAAATGCAAGTGAGCCTTCATGTAGTTATAATAAAGAAAAAAAATCAGTTTAAAATAAAATGGCATTGTCTGATTTGTGGAAAATCCAGAAAAATTAAGAATAAATTAAGAACATCTTTAAGTACCAGTTTGTACAGGAACGGGTGCGGAAACTAGAAAAAAATATATATTAAAGCTGCAGTGTCGCATTCTGATACAGAAATACAAGGCAGGTTACATATTTATTCAGATTTATTTGGGCTAATGGAAATTATCATAAAATTTATTATGCAAAATATATTAGCAAAAAAAAAATAAATGCGTACAAACTAATCAACTGAAAGAAAAAAATGAATTTAAAGTAGCGTTAAATATTTTATTTAAGGAGGTTTATTTTGCTGTTTTGCAAAAAAGAATTCTTAACTCTAATATTTCTAAAAACACGCCTTAATGATATATTTGAAGAAATGACGGAAGAAAAATTAGATTATTATAGCAGTGGAAATATAAGAAAGAGATTAGAAAAGCATTTAAGCAAACAAAGTGTTTTGTGAACACAAAGAAAATACAACAACAGTTTATTCAAGTGATAATAAAGCTAAAAGGATTTTTGTTGTCAGTCACAAGTGAATCAGGCGAAGAAAACTTTGTTCATGAGAATGAATTGACAATTCCTGATAAAGCTGCCGGTATCTTAAGAGAAGCTATAGCTGGATATTTTAAAACTATAAAAAAAACACGACTACTAATCTGAATGAACATAAATGTAAACAAGAAGTTTCAGATTTGTCATAAACATTTATGTCGTGGATACTAAATATGTCAGGACAGACAAATTTGATTTAAACGTTATTTCTATAGTAATGGAATTTATATTAATACTTATGGAAAAAAAACAATCAGCTTAGGCCATTTTTTTAATCCTTTACATATCACTACATGTGTTTCGTGCCGTCAGAAGAAAAAGAACTTAATGATATGCTTTATTCTTTTGGCTATGGTTATTCCTACGATGAAGTACGTACATTTTTAACGTCTTTAGCTAGTCACGTATTAGTAAAAACTGGTGACGACATTTTTATACCACCTGGAGTTCCTCCAGTAAGTTCTGAAGAAAACAATTGCATTTATCGCAGCGATAATTTTGATCAAAAAGAAGACAGGCTAGATGGTAAAAATCCCACTAGGAATAGTATTATTTAAAAAAAAGAACAGCCTATTTACACAAGCATATTTAGATCGTCTATCCAATTTTAACCGATTTTAACCCTTCTAGTTTACATGAAAACAAAAATATAGTTATGTACAAAAATTCAACTAATCGTTCAGAGCCTCTACGAGTTAGTGAAAGCATGGCAAATAATTGTTTTGGTTATGTGGTTACCTCTGACATTTTATGGAAAATATTAAAATATACGAAGCAAAGTAAAAACTTTACTAGCTGACATGATTTTACTTCCACATCCAGTGGAAGTATTGTAACGACAAAAAATTTTTTAAAAATTTTTATTGTTCAAATAGGCTTAGAATGTCATGAAACGTCGAGATTTCAAGTTTGAGCGAAAAAAAATTTCTGTCTGTCGGTCTGTAACTTTTTTGTGCGCACGTTTACTCTGGAACCGTTTGAGATATTGACTTGAAATTTGGTACACATTTGTACTTTAACAAGATCTAGAACTAGATTATATTTTCATCTTGTTCCGTCGAAGTGTTGGGGGGTAAATTGGGGTAAATTTGAAGTAAATAGGCAAATCAAGCAGATAAGAGTTCATAAAATTGATATTTAGTATAGACAAGAGAAGCTAAGGCCTCAAAAAAAATTTTGGCATTAGCCACCCCCATTACCACCCCCACCCCATTATTAAAGGGGATGAAAAAAAATGTGATTTAGTGTGTGTACAAGAACCAGAAACCTCAAAATATTTTTTTACTGGTAGAGGATTTCAAATATTATATTATTAAAGTTCCATAAACAATTATTTCCAGATACTAAATTTTTTCGTTGTGTGACTTGGATAGAAAATCCGGATATGGAAGTAGTGATTCCTTGGGCAGCGGTTTTTACAATGATATATCTGAAAATTAGTTATATCTGTCTGATACCTACCTATTATTTTCACTTTATTAATGCACCGCCCGCGTAGTACGACACCATATATAGCAGATTATTACAACTAATATCATATTATTCAATTTGATTTGTTAATTTTATCATCTTACAATAAAGGAAGATAATTCTAAAGCTTTTGTTACGGCCGCTGATTGTAGCCTTGCGCGATTTATGGTGAACGCGGGATGTACCGGGAACGAGTGGGGAAGCCTCGCGACTCCGTCGCCGTAGCGCGCTTCGTTGTGTTTAAAAGGCTGTACCGTTTTTATTTACAGAGCTAGACCGTGGCCTACGTAAATGATTTTATCAGGCCTACGCATTGGATTTCAATGGCGGCCGTCGGAGTCCTAGCATTCCGGTGCATACTGAAACCCTTAACGTTTTCTTGAATATTTCTAATAAAATTATATGAACTAACAACAAAGAATGTAAACGTATGGTTAAAAATGATTTACTTTATATAATTAATAATAAAATATATTATAAAAACATAAATAGTTTTCTAAAAATAAATAAATAAATGATTAAGAATCAGTATTATTGTACTATTATTAAACAAAATATATCTATAAAACTAAAATACACACTTGATACCTTATTTTGATTCAGAATAAATAAACACTTCTAATAATAGTTAAAAACAAAACAAAAAATAATTATTTCTTTAATTTCTAACAGCAATAAATTGTGGATAACAAAAATTTAAAATGCCTCTCTAATAATAAGTTACAACAGTTATTGTAATAAATATTAAAAGATCGGTACATACACGAGTATGTAGGTACAACATATTTATTTTAAATTTAATTCCTATCACAGAGATTGCAACTTTTCAACTTTTCTTTTACTTCCACATCCAAAAAATTTTTAAAAATTTTTATTGTTCAAATAGGCTTAGAATATCATGAAACGTCGAGATTCTAAGTTTGAGCCAAAAAAAAATTGTCTGTCGGTCTGTCTGTAACTTTTTTTGTGCGCAAGTTTACTCTGGAACCATTTAAGATATTGACTTGAAATTTGGTACACATAATATGTACTTTAACGAAATCTGGTACTAGATTATATTTTCATCTTGTTCCGTCGAAGGGTTAAGGGGTAAATTTGGTATAAATAGGTAAATCAAGCAGGTAAGAGTCCATAAAATTGGTATTTAGGATATACAAGAGAAGCTAAGGTTCCAAAAAAATTTTTGGCAATAGCCACCCCCATTACCACCCTCACCCCATTATTAAAGGGGATGAAAAAAAATTGTGATTTAGTGTGTGTACAAGGACCAGAAACCTCAAAATATTTTTTCACTTCATCCACCCCCACTACCACCCCCTATCACCATCCCCACCCCTCTACCGATGTGGGTTATCGTTTTATGGGTTTTTGGGGTAGAGGATTTCAAATATATTATTAAAGTTCCATAAACAATTATTTCCACATACAATGTTTTTTCGTTGTGAGTGACTTGGAGAAAAAATTTAAATGTGGAAGTAATGATTCCCTGGGCAGCGGTTTCTTTATCAGACTTTATTTTAATCTCTTCATTGCTAGTCATTTTTTTTCTTATTACACCTCATTTTTTTCCTCACTGGATACGATTATTTTTCACTTTAGAATAATTGTTCAACAATATATTAGAAAAGTATATCAAGTCTCTCACAACGGAAAAATTTTGTACGTGGAAATAATTGTTTATGGAACTTTAATTAATATTTGAAATCATCTACCTCCAAAAACCCATATAAAACGATATCCCACATCGGTAGTAGGGTGGGGGTAGTGAAGGGGGGTGGTATTGGGGATGGATGAAGTAAAAAAATATGTTGAGGTCTTTGGTTCTTGTACATACATTAAATAACAATTTCTTTTCACCTCCTTTTATAATGGGGTGGGGGTAGTAAGGAGGGGGTGTGGCTAATGGCAAATTTTTTTTGAGACATTAGCTTCTCTTATATCAATATCAATTTTTTTGGACTCTTACCTGCTTGATTTACCTCTTTACCCCCATTTACTCAAATTTACCCTTCAACGGAATAAGATGAAAATATAATCTAGTTCCAGATCTCGTTAAAATACATACGTGTGTACCAAATTTTCAGTCAATATCTTAAATGGTTGCAGAGTAATTGTGCGCACAAAGAAAGTGACAGACAGACAGAATTTTTTTGCTCAATCTTAAAATCTCGACGTTTCATGACATTCTAAATCTAAATGAACAATAAAATTTTTTTTTAATTTTTTTGTCGTTACAAGACTTCCACTGGATGTGGAAGTAATTGCTTACTAAAGTGATTAACGCAGATTACTGAATTTTTATTCGAGATAAAATGTTTTCGGTGAATGCTGTGAGACCATTTTTTGCCAGGTTCTTGTCCGACGGAAAACGAAACAGTAGTATATCGTTGTTTATTGTAGTTTGATTTGCACTGGCACACAACATCGACGCCATCGACGGGGCATTCTTTTAATTTACATTCATTAATTAAGGGCGTTTTCATGATGTTCACAGTATAAAGATACAGTAATAAATCATTATCTAATTTCAGTATTAGGAGGCTGAATCATTTATTTGTAGTATTTCTCACGATCTATTTTCTGAATTATTACTGTGTTAGGCACATTAAATATTTAAGTAATTCCCTTTTCATTCGACTCCAGTACAAATTGAAATCCAATTAGTTGGCACTAATCCATACTCAACTTAATACTAAACAAATTATACGAAGAAATAAAATATTAATCTTGCAAAAGAGCGCTAAATCCACCCGTAGCCGCAGTAATTTTGTAAAGTCGTAGGACTCCTTTCGTGACGTCACACACGGACTCGAGTGCAATGCGGTGGCCTGATAAAATCATTTACGTAGGCTACGGCTAGACCCAGCATTAATTGAGACAAAATGAAGTCTATGAAATTTGGCAGTTTTTGGTGAATAAAACATTCGAATAGCTCAATACATAAGCGAGTTACAATGAGTTAGACCTTTCAAAAAAATTGACAATTTGTGTACCATCTAAATCAACGTCAGTTTTTTAATGTTAAAGTTATTATTTTTGTAATAAATTATACATCAAATTAAAGAGAATCGTTTGTACTATAAAATATATAATTTTATCTTTTTTCGTTTGAAAGTTATTCGTGGTTGAATTTGAATTTTGTTATTTTCATTTTTTTTTGTTTTTTTCTTGTAACTTCAGTCTCGACCAATGGAGAGTGTCGTCAAAAGTGATTTCCTATGTAAAGGAACCTGCTGAATAAAATGAAATAGGTTTTATTTGGTTATACCTCGGTATTGGGTTAGTGAACGATAGAGCCAGCCATCCGACGTACTATAAAAAGATTGCTATCTTCACACCGCCAAATTTTTATGCTCAATGTGACGTTCAAGCCCTCATAAATTGAAAAGCAGTAATAGCCGAGACTTGTCCCGATAAGAACTTCTGTTCAGAAAAGCAAAAGCTACAACATATCCAAATTTCAGAAAATTCGACTGAGAGCCAATTTCTATAAGATTTGTGGGTGGTCCTTTGTACATTTCTATTTCGTTTTGGAAGTTTTGTAATTGGTCATTTTTAAAAAAAACACTGCTTTTAATATTTAACAAAATATTTCTCTGCACTCCATGGAGTTTAAGAATACAAAATCAAACTCCTCAATACATTAATATTAAGAAACAAAATGTTACTGGTTTTTTATACTTTCGCATGCTCTTAAAATAATTACATTTTTAATTTTCATCATTTTTTCAATAAGCAAATTGCTATAAACAATTTGTGGAACTTGCCATATAACTTTAAATAGTTTTATTTTCTGAAAAAGGTACTATACATTTAAATTGCTCAAAAAATGTTTAACTATTTTTTAATTCAATTTAAAAAAATTGTAACTCCATTATTATGTATAATATTAAAAAAAGGGAAACAAAAGTTATTCGTTACTTTTTTCCTACAATAAGTATATAGTAATAGTACGATGTTATAGTCCAAGAGCTAGCAAAGGTTTCGTTACGTCATTTTTAATCAGGCTAGAACTTTCATAATATGTCCCTTGTAGCGTAACAATAAGATAATCGGAAGTCCGGGGGTGGCTTTTGCTCCCCTAGATTTTTAAAAGGTGAATTAAAAATAATAAAATTACATTATTATCATCAGTCTGGCACTTTGGGATATCAAAGTTGAAAATATTTCAAGTGAATAAAAAAATCGCCAGACCGGTGGGTGGGTGGAAGAGGGGGTTGAAGTGAAATAGCTCAGTGCGTAAGGTTCTCGTTTGGAATGCGAGAGGGTCCCGGATTCAACTCCTGGACCCACTGATTTTTTTTTACCGATTAATGTATTTTTTTACTAATTCAGGTTTGATTTGACGGCAGAAATAATATTTTCCTTCCTCTTTCTTGTAATATAATAATTTCATTTTTTCATGTGATTTGTTCAGGTTAGTTATTGATTTTTATTTTGCCATTTAATTATTATTTTTGTGAAATTATTGAAAAATTCTCTTTAGTCTGGAGAAACACCCACTGCTGGTATTTTATACCTTGAAAGGCCGCAAAATGGGTCGATTGGGGACCCTTGTCATGTTACGAGAAGTTAAAAGCTGCCGACGGCTACGTCAAAAATGTCAGTTATAACAATTATTTTGTGGAAAAAAGGCGGTGGGACACGTTTGTCTGCGACGCTAATACTGCCTGCGGCGCTGATAATTATTAATAATTAAATGGCAAAATAAAATTCAATTAACCTGAACAAATCACATGAAAAAATGAAATTATTATATTACAAGAAAGAGGAAGGAAAATATTATTTCTGCCGTTAAATTAAACCTGAATTAGTAAAAAAATATATTAATCAGTAAAAAAAAATCAGTGGATCCAGGAGTTGAACCCGGGACCCTCTCGCATCCCAAGCGAGAACCTTACGCACTGAGCTATTCCATTTCAACCCCCTCTTGCACCCACCCACCGGTCTGGCAATTTTTTTAGTCACTTGAAATATTTTCAACTTTGATATCCCAAAGTGCCAGACTGATTATAATTGTAATTTTATTAATTTTGATTCACCCTTTAAAAATCAAGGGGCACAAAAGCCACTCCCGGACGGTTGACAGACTTCCGATTATCTTATTGTTACACTACAAGGGGCAGATTAGGAAAGTTCTGACCATATTCTCTATGGTGTAACGAAATCCGTTGTTAGCTCTTGGACCATTACTATTATTTGTTGCCTTCATTTACAGTCTTCATGCTTGTGACCATGATATTTTCAAAATTATTCGGAGACTACCTACTTGTATTTTCGAATATTAACCCTTTGCGGACTGGTGGCTATCTTGTGGAACCACCTTATGTACGCAAAAATGAACTTTGACAAATAATGAATTAATGAATGAAATGATGTGAATTTTGTGACAAAAAAAATGTAGGTATCTTCTTTTTCATTATTTGAAATAATATTGAGAATCGTTTGTCGGGGGTTGTTTGATTTTATGTATTCGGTAGAATAGTGATGTCCCAAGGTCCCACGTGTAGAGGTACGGAGTACTGAAGATCCACTAGTAAAACTTATTTGTATCGCGAACGGACATTGGAAAAAAAAATTGGATAATGATATTTGTAGAACTGGTAGGCAATACCTCCACGTCGAAAATTGTTTCCAACTCAGGTAAGAAGTCTCTGAGAGTAGACATATTTACGTATATTGATGATAATCATAGCGTTTATAACGGCTATTAGTCGTATCTCTTATCGTTTTTTATCAGTTCACAAAGAGTTCTAAGTCGGCGAGCCGGGCTGCTTGGAGAGTAGCGCGAGAAACAGATTATTTTGCGCTTGTGTGAGCATAAAATAATTATTACGTTATGTATCAATAAAATATATGCGGCTATTAATTCGATGAATTAGTGAACAGACTGTAGACTTATAGAGATTTCAGGAATTAGTAATTGATTTCATAACTAGAGATGGAAATGCGTTACAAATACAAGGGGTTATGATAACGGAAATATTTTTAACAATTTGAGTATCATTGCCAAATGTATCTTTATCATTAACTTTCCCTGCACGTTCGTTTGTATGCCCATCTGTTGTGACAATTTTGAATTAATGAAATCTTGAATTTAACTACGTCTAAAATAAACCTTTCAGTATAATTTGTAAAGCCTCCTGTGTCGATTGTTACAACCAAAGCAAAATCGAAAACTTCTTTTAAGATACTTTACCAAATTCAATACAATTGATCGTAAATCATAGCGTTTCCTGTTAATCTGTACGAATAATAGAGGCAATAATTGTCTCCTAGAGGTAGCCAAATATTAGTTCGTTAAAAATCCAAGCGTCGCTGCCGTCAATTTTCTCTATATGCCTTTGCTCTTTGATTTTGTGGTTCGAGCTAGTGAGTCGTTTTCGCGACACCCCATCAATTTCTACATTTATGTTCAATTACTTAATTGGAATGGAGTTGGTTCCAATTGAACATTATTAATAACATTAATAACAATAAATAATAGACAATAATAGACGATAATACTAATCATAATCGTCACATTCACATTCACAGTTTAATCACATCGTATTTGTAGCCATCACAATATATTTTTTTTTTTTGATAATGTTATTTTATTACCTCTGTATGGGATTGAATTTTCTGGTCGAATACGACATAATGCTGGAGTAACATTTATCTGTTCACCCCATAATGTGATAATTTTATATGGCTGATTATGCTTTATATTGATGTTTGTGAATTACGTCGTAGAATTTTTCCAAGTGGTAGGAGCCATTTTACACACCTAAATGTGCAAAAACACGCCATCTGGTTGCGTCAGCTGATCGACGACGTAAACAATGATGAACCTGCCCTAACTTCGAGTTTAGATTGAGTTTCTCAACCTTCTCAACCTTCAGATTTGCTGTTTTTACCATGCGCAACTTGAAAGGATTTCCTATAGATGGCTAAGCTGCTCAAGTTGAGTGTTTTTCTATTATTTTATTAGTTCGATTACCCCAACAAAATTTTGCCTATTTTATAGCGAAATAACTGCATCAGGCAGGATTATATTTTTAAAGTGTTTTTTTGAGCTATAAACAATCTTCAAATCAAAGAGCAAATTTTAGAGAGCCATATACGTATTCTAATCTTATTGTTTTAAAGTTCTTTCTGTATTTTAAACGTACAGGGTGTTGTCAGCTTAAGCTGTGGTAAATAGTACCATTGATGAATAAGTTCATCGATTGGCGTGTGGTTGGGGGTTTTGTGCCAAGTACTGCCACAAAACCAAGGAGTGGATACTCGCCTTATGCGCCCATCCTCTATTTTATTATCTTGTGATTAATTTAAATTTTACCGTTTATATTTCTGGCCGTGGTGTCATATTTTGTAAATTTTACCGTGTTATTTGCCTTATTTGTAGAAAGTCACTGTCCCTGTTTTATACATTTGAGGATAGTTGTACGTATTTTGTCATTGATAAATTTATAGTAGACTTGTAGCTTATCGTGCGTAATTTCAAGGTATGAAGTAACAAACTGTTAAGTTTAAATTAATTACTGGGTTGTTATTTTTACAGTAGTGTTTGTATTGCTCTATATCTAGTTACATAATATATCTATAGCTCTATAATTTTCTTGTTCGTATCATTAAAGCAATTAATTTCATTTCATATAGCGATCTTTTTTTATAACTTCAGTCAGTCAACTCATTACCTAAATTCGAAACAAATTCTTTCACCTTGTTTTGAAATTTTGTTTGTAACCCTATATTCCACCTCACACTTTGTTATTACTTTTGTGGTATGAAATACCTGTTATTCTGTTGTTACCGAGTAAATGCTTTTATTTTACTAGTTAACTTAAGTTCAATTTGGTTATAGTAATAACATTTCAGTAAATTTTGTCATGAAGTGAGTAAAAAAATATTAAAGAAATATTGTTTTTCCTGCCACGAATGGTGAGTAGTGGTATAAATTTCTTATAATAGGTAAAATAGATTCACTTCCCTAGTTGGGAAGTCACACTTTTTTGCCCTATCGTGTACCGAGATTCTTGTTTTAGAGTTTTTATTGCTTGATCTACCGGACTAACCCAAACCTTATATATAATCGTCGTACTAACCTTAAATTTGTCATTGTACATTTTTTAATCGATATTATCATTGTATCTTTGTTTTACTACTTTGTTTGTGCTGCAATTTTCCTATTTCACGATTCTACTTTAAGATCTGGCACCCAAGCGCTTTTGAATTTTTGCATACTTAAAATTTAAAATTTTTTTAATAATTACTTCCACATCCAGTGGAAGTATAGTAACGACAAAAAAATTTTTAAAAATTTTTATTGTTCAAATGGGCTTAGAATGTCACGAAACGTCGAGATTTTAAGTTTGAGAGAGAAAAAAATTTCTGTCTGTCGGTCTGTCGGTCTGTCGGTTTGTCTGTCTGTCGGTCTGTCTGTCTGTCGGTCTGTCTGTAACTTTTTTTGTGCGCACGTTTACTCTGGAACCGTTTGAGATATTGACTTGAAATTTGGTACACATATGTACTTTAACGAGATCTAGAACTAGATTATATTTTCATCTTGTTCCGTCGAAGGGTTGGGGGGTAAATTGGGGTAAATTTGGGGAAAATAGGTAAATCAAGCAGGTAAGAGTCCATAAAATTGGTATTTAGTATATACAAGAGAAGCTAAGGTCTCAAAAAAAATTTTGGCAATAGCTACCCCCATTACCACCCCACCCCATTATTAAAGGGGATGAAAAAAAATTGTGATTTAGTGTGTGTAAAAGAACCAGAAACTCCAAAATGTTTTTTACTTCATCCACTCCCACTACCACCCCCTATCACCACCCCCACCCCGCTACCGATGTGGGGTATCGTTTTATGGGTTTTTGGGGTAGAGGATTTCAAATATTATATTATTAATGTTTCATAAACAATTATTTCCACATACAAAATTTTTTCGTTGTGAGATACTTGGATGGAAAATCTGAATGTGGAAGTAGTGCTTCCTTGGGCAGCGGTTTTTTTACTACTCTCGGCCATATTATCGAGGCTGTTTATTAACCCTTTTCCACGCCCTTGCCTCCTATAAAACTGGCTAACCGAAGCCTAATTTATTTTGAGGTGGACTTTTCCTTTTGCCTATTTAACATCTCAGGTCACCCCCAAGTAGATTAGTTTTTTTTGTCCGAAGTACCTAACCTTTATTATGAATGTCATATGTGTATTATAGTTTCTGTTATATTTAATAGTCAGCTAGCATTTCGTTTTGAGGTTTATCTTTTATTACTTTAGTACTTTTTTTAAAAAGGTGAAGGGACCATGTTACAAATTTTGGATAATTGACATATTTAATTGCAGCCTTATACTGAAAACTTATTATGAAAATGGCTAATCCTCCATCTTTGCTTTTCTCTGTGTTTGTAAATATTTATATATGTGCCTTATTTTATATTGGGGCATTAGTTCATTTTTGTGAAGTTTATCTATATACATATTTTTTAATTTCTGAATTCAGTTACTATTTACCTGGATTTATTTTCTTTTTTATTTACAATTACTTCCATACCTTGGGAGTATAGTAATGGTACAAAAATATATTTTTATAAGAAAATTGTAATTTTTTTTTTGAACATGCGTAATAATTAATAGTGCTTAACTACATAATTATTATCTAGGATTAGAGATAATAGAGGAGCTTGTGACTAGTATCTGACGTCAGAAACTGTTTCTAGACATGAAATAATCGGAGAACTTTAATTTGGCGATTACACGCGTTACAAATTTTTGTTTTAAAAAATTCTTTTACATACATATATGTTTTATGAATCCTTGACTTGTAATCTGACAGAATCAGAATATTAAATTTTACTTTTATGTCAGAACCCGCGTATTATTCAATAATGAACACAAAAGTGACAAACAATTTTCATGGCTATCCATGTAGTCTAAATGTTCTTTGTCTGACAAAAAAAATTGTGTAATGAAACAAATATACCAACTTCTATGTGAAAACCTTTAATTTTTTTCCAAATCATTTATTCTATAAAAAAAATTTATTAACATAATGTTCACTGTTTATGTGTGCTATATTATGTATTATTAAATAAACCATAGAAAATGCCCTTTAAATATTTTATTATTAGGCATTAATTTTTTTTGTCACATTTTTGCTTTTAACTAGAAAAAACATTAGACTAATGAGTAATATTATTGATTAACCATATATTGATATCAATGCTTGATTGCAATGAGTCTAGTAATAATGGATTCTCCGGCAATAAGTATGCTAAGCAGGGTCGTTTTGGGATATAACACAACCGTTTTCTGTTCAATTCGCATTTTCGTAGCTTATCACTTAAAGGCGTTGACGGTCGTATAAAGACCATCATAAAATTTATTTTATTGCCGCTAACTTCCTATTTTGAATTCCTTTTCCTTTGACAGTATTTTATTATTACTGCCAAATGGATCAATAATTTGGAAACTCTTGTTTTTATCTTGTAATGTGCTCTTTAATGTTCACGTAAACTAAGAGTTATTGAGAATATAAAAATTTAAATGCATGTTCTTGAAACTGCAAACAGATATATTCAGTATAAGAGTTAATGGCATCAATTCAAAAACTAAGGAACCATACCTTATAGAACTACGTAAAACCATTGCCATGTGTTAGGATAACTTAACCATACTGACAAAGCTTGTAGGACTGTTTATATGTATATTTATCCCATGGACAATATGTAATATTGTCCATGGGATAAATACAAACGGGTTTCTTTTGCGCTTTGTGATTCGATTTTACATTTCAAAGAATTTAAAAAAAATAGTTTAGTACTTTTCAAAAATTCATTAAAAATATAGGCGCCATAGAAAATTGTTGTTGTGGCTAAAAAAATACAAGTGTTACTTAAGTCAACTGTACCAAAAATCACGAATTTTTAAGGGCAGTTATATATCTTATAGTATACTACGTACCATTAATTGTAAGTGAATGCTTAAGCGAATGCAATGGGCTCATTTTCAATTCATGTCTCGAAAGTACACCTTGTAGTTAGTAAGTGCAAAATATTAGATTTCTTTCAACTCAGTGTGACGTCACACCACTTCTGGCGGTCGACCGCTCGCTTGTTCCTATATAGTTTCATACGACACACACGATGGTCGTGCTAATTTCGTTCATATCTTTTAAGTTTTCTGTATTTTGTTATTAACATGGATGAAAAAAAAAGGGTTATATAAATATTGTATAGTTCCAAACTGTAAATGTACATGAGGGTCTACTTCCAATAAAATATTTATATCATTACCAACTGATGAAAGTATTAGGAATTTGTGGCAACAAGTTATACAGAGGGAGAAATAAAGGGACGAAGTATTGTTGTGAGGATCAAGTCCAGTGTAATAGGTTATTATTAAAAATTGTACGATAATAAAACTTGTAGCTTGAAGAGGATATGGAAAATTATATATATTATAAAATACTTTTTATTTGCACATATCCAACAGCTTTAACGCCGTAATTTTGTCTGATTGACCTAAAAATCAGATAAATTCGGTAGACTTTATTAAAATAGATATCTATCTAGTCAACCTACCTCTGTAATTTCAGACAGACCTTATTATTACTATTACAATTTTCCATAATCATAAAAATGTCTTCAGACGGCAAAATATTAAGAGTGTTGTTTACCAATGGATCTCAATTTATCCGTGATGGTATACTTTGAAAATAGACTATGATTCAAAAATGTTTATTGTATTTAGTAATGACTGATTTCTTATATTGTAGTTAAATTTTTAATTTTTACTATTTGTTATTTTGTTAAGTTTATTAATTACACATTCATTACATAATATTTTTATTATTTTACTAGGTATATGTGATATGAAGAAAAGGTAGTGCAAATAGAGAACAAAAGAAATATGTTACTATTACCTGGAGCGATTTTTTCCCTCATTTTCTCATTTTCTCAAAAATGAGTCTTCAACAATTTAATTTTTTATTAAAACAATGAAATGGTACCAAAATATTTTTTTATGGGATCTTTCTTGGTGTCAATTAATATTTCAATATCAAACATTTTATAAACAGTATACAGAGTGTTATTTTCTATTAATAATTTTAAAATATTTTTGGGCCCTGATATTTTATTAACATCCCAGGCATTTGATGGTGAATGACTACTGTAATCAAAATACAAAATTTCATTGAATTCCGTTTACGCATTACAGACATACGGCAAAAAGAAAATTCTTCCAAAAAACACAAAACACCCTGTATTTCGAAAACGGGCCGCTATAGCCATTACGGTATGGGGATTTAAGATCACCTCAATGTTCTCTATTTTTTTGGTAAAGTTCGGCCATCTCCTCAAGAATCACCCTGTATATCAGCTACAAGAGAACAGAATTTAACGGGGCTATTTATTTTATTCAGATGTTGCGTATTGGTGGTTGCTTGAAATCAAAGTGACCTAAATCCTGAGTAACCGTTGTTTTTATTTTTTGAAGTGAGAATTAGGAATCAAAGTATATTTTATGTTTCACAAAGCTTGCTGTAAAATATTTCAATTTAACATTTTTAATGTACCTAGAACCATGTTTACAGATGAATAAACATTTATTCCATTCGACCAGTTTTTTATTTACAGGGTGGGTGGTTTAACTGGCTCACGTTATCTGCGATGAAATTAAGTCTAAAGATATATATATTTCATAACCTATTATTATCTTGTAATTTACTTTCAGTTGATAATACTTTCTTCTGGAAGAAATGTGAAAACATTAGAACAAATTGAAAGAACAAGGTTCTGCAATGTAGTTTTATTGTTGTTTTTACTTATTATTCATATAATAATAATAATAATAATAATAATAACAATAATAATAATAGGAGTTTGCATCCTAAATCGTCCGTTCCACGGCTATACCTCCCACGACATCGGGGAGGCCGTGGACTTTTGAGTTTGGAGAGTCTCCATAATAGGATGGTTCTGGATGGAGCCTGTAAGGTCATCAGGAGTTCGGATCCCCTCCTCTGCATGGTCCGAGACCATGAAAATGCAGGGGTAAGAGCCTTTCTGTTTAAGGCAGCACAGAGAGCAGCCGATGAACTTGGTCTCTCCTTCGACGTCGAGCGGGTAAATCGCGAGTCTGTCACCGAGTTGGAACCTGCTCGGCGAAAAGCCGAAATTAAAGCTGCAGAACATAACAACTTTCTGCAGCTGCACACGGATAAGCCAATGCATGGAGTTTTCTATAAAAATATAGAAAACCTTGGCTTATCCGAAAGGCTGACCTTTGCCTTCTTAAGGTCAGCCGGGCTGAAGTCTGAGACCGACGGATTCATAATGGCTTGCCAGGATGGTGTATTTAACACCCTCGTCTATCGTAGTCGTGTCATGGGTATAGAGGTCCCTGATGTCAGCTGCAGGGCGCCGGAGACTCTTATGCACTTGCTGTCGGCTTGCCCGACATATGCAGTCTCGGCCTATATCCAAAGGCACGACGGAGCATTACGAGTGCTTTATTACCATTTAAGGTACTCGTATGGGATAGACGAAACACCAGTGCTGCCTTACGCTCCGGGGGATATTGAGTCCGTTGTGGGAAATGAGAAGTGTCTAATTTATTGGAACTACTCTTTTCCCACCGCCAGGCAAATACAAACCAACAAGCCTGACGTAGTGCTCCTCGACCATCAACTCAAGACAATGTTCGTCGTGGAGTTCTCGGCTCCCGCGGAGAACAACATTGTCTTGAAGGAGGAGGAAAAACGGACAAAATATCGAGATCTGCTCTTCGAACTCCGCAGACCGTATCCAGACCGTACTGTTAAGATAGTGGTACTGATTATAGGAGCCCTCGGTGGAACGAGACACACACTGCTTTCGGAACTCAAGATCATACCGGCATGCCGAAATTCGGCAGAGATCTTAGCAGGCAGAATGCAGAAGGCCGTCATTCTCGGTTCATTACGTCTGCTCAGGGCACACGATTCCCGGACCCAGTAGTCACTTACCCCACGGGCGTGGGGAGTGGCTACCGGTACTACCAGCTCCCCTCTGTGAGGGTCGCAGCCACAGAGAGGGGTGACTGGTTTTTAGCTCGATAATAATAATAATCTCTTTATTTCCAAAAGACCATATTACAATGGCATAGGACATGTCAAAAGAATAAAAGCAATAAAAATAAAATCAATATAAGACACATAAAACTTAATTATAACATATAAACAGTAGCAGTGATTGTGCAAAAATACGATAGGCAAGACACATATTGATAAAAATACATATATACTCTTAGTGTAATAAAAACATAAGAAGTATAGTAACTAGTTATGCATCAAGATATTCCAAAACAGAATAAAACACATTTTCTAACAAATAATTAGATACCAGTTTCTTAAATACTTTAATATTGTTAATGGATTTCAATGTGTCAGGTAGTTTGTTAAAACATTTTATACCCATATATTTAGGGGAGTTTTCATATAATGTTAAATTATGTCCTAGTATGGTTAGCAATTCATTATGTCTAGTTTCGTAAGTATGATAATCACTATTAGAAGTGAACAGTGAAGGATTGCTTTTAACAAATAGTAATATTTCTAAAATATATATACACGGCAACGTCATTATATTTAATGATTTGAAAAGTGGCCTGCACTATTCACTTCTCTTACAACCCACAATATTTCGCACTGATGATAATTTATTACACAAAAAGTCGGCATGTTTTCTCCAATTAAGGGCATTGTCCATATATATTCCTAAGAATTTTGCATTATTTACTTGTTCGATGGATTTATGTTCAATTTTTAATAAATGACTACAATTTATTTTGTTAATTCTCGGAGTGAAATTTATAAAAACTGTTATTGTCGTATTCAGATATAGTTTAGAATTTTTAAACCATTCTACAAATTTATTTATTGCATTTTTTATTGTATTATCTATCGAAGCGCCGCATATAAGTATGTATTGTCGTCTGCTAATATTGTTAATTTATTATTATTATCTCTGTAAGGCAAATCATTAACAAATATTAAAAATAACAAAGGTCCTAAAACGGACCCTTGCGGCACACCAATTTTGACACTTCGTTTATTAGATCTTATGCCATTAATCTCAACAAACTGCTTTCTATCCGTAAGATACGAAAGCAGCCAATCATGTATCTTGTCTCGCAGACCATACTGGGATCATTTTTGGCTAAGTAAAGAGTGACTTACTAAGTCAAACGCTTTACTAGGGTCCATGAAAAGACCAACGCATTTTTTATTGATATCTAAATTGTCATACAGCTTATAAATAAATTGTAATATTGCAGTCTGCGTGTTTCTGCTTGTCTGAAATCATGTTGAGAATTGCTTAAGATGTCATGCTGTGTTAAAAATTGAACAATTTTTTCGAATACTATTTTTTTAATATCTTTGGCAAAGAACAAAGTAAAGACACTGGCCTATAATTTTCTAGTAATAAATGACCCCACTTCTTAAATAAAGGTATAACTTTTGCTGTTTTAAATATTTTAGGAAATACACCTGATTCTAAAGAGTAATTAATAAGAAATGTTAATGGGTACACTAAGTAATTCACAGACATTTTTATTGCATTATAGATAACGTTCTCAGTAATAGGTCCAAGAAACATTGTGGGATATTTTTTTGGTAAACTAAATGCGAAATTATATGCGCTATTTTGATGTTCTTCACTAATTTTCTGTGGAGGGTTAATAAAACAGTTACTAAAATTTTCTGATATTTGTGCTGGGTTACTAGTCAAAGTATTGTTTTCAATTTTTATCTCAGATATTGCGTTCGTTTTATTATTGCCTAATGTACCATTGATTACCTTCCAAGCAGCTTTACTTTTAATTAAAGCAGGTAGCTCAATCGGTTAAGGCGTATTGAGTGGCGAATATGCTGATCGACTATTTACCGCGCTCTGGGTTCGACCCCCAGCCCCGGTATTGACAACACCGGTGGGTGTGGATGTATGTCTGCGTTTTTCCAAATATGTAACCCCCTTCCGCACAGCCTTGGCTTTGGATTTGGGGGTTGTCTAATATCTGTGGTGTGTTTATGTTATGTTTATGTTTATATAAATGCACTTTTTGATTTTGTAATTCTTTGGCTTTTTTCATAACTTGTCTGTATCTTCTCCTGTATTTCCAGTAATATTCTTTGTCTGCCTCATTATTATTTTGAATCATTATTTTGTGTAGTAACTTTAATTTTTGCGAAGAATTTACCATGCCTTATGTCAACCAGACTTATTTCTTACTAACCTTTCTTATTAACCATGGCTTATTTGTTGAGTGATTAAGATTAATTATCTTTATAGGAAATGAAATTTCAAAATAATATTTTAGGATATTTGAAAATAATTCAAACACTTCATCAACACTTTGGCTATTGTAAACCTCAATCCACAATTCTGTGCTTAACTAATATAAAAATGAATTGTAGGAATTGTCATTAAACACCCTAGTATATATAAACTTATCAGCACTATGTTGTTGATTCTAATCAAATTTTAACATTGAATTGTATGATCCGACACTCCATTCTCTAAAATAGTACAGGATAAGTTATTTGTTAAGTTAGTACAAATATAGTCAATTGCACTAGAAGAGTTAGTAGAAAATCTGTTTGGTTCTTTTACAGTAAAATCAATATTGTAAGCATTACGATTATCCGAATTTGACAAAAAAATCTATGTTTAGATCGCCGCAGAGAATAACCTTGTCATTATTTTTACACACAATATTTAAAGGCTTTTCTAATTTGGAAAAAAATACAATTATATCTCCTGTTGGCGATCTATACACAGAAAAGATTTTTATTGTATAGCTATTTACGAATAATACCATCTCAGCTCCACAGTACTCAAAATCTTTTTCTTTTGCTTCTAAAATAATTTTACTAATTTGCCTTACAGCATAATTAGTATTTTTCCTACAAAAGATAGCAACACCTATATAATCCACATACTATTATTAGAAAACTCAGATTTATCTACGTTGGTCTTTTCTCTAGGACTATCCTCAATATTCGTTTCTGCGAATAAAAATTCCAACGAATAATACAATTATCTCGACAATTATGCTAATCTAAAATGTACTTGAATTTGTTAAGGGTGCCATTCCTATGCGCATTTTTCACCTTGTACCCTGGACTGAATGTGGTATATCTACCCTTGGCCTGCGCTGTTACCGACCTGAATCCTTTGAATTTTTCCTTGAGGACAAACATATTGTGCCTTCCTGGTCAAGTACTAGCGTGGAATAACTTTACCAACGTATAGAGAATGTATCTATAGACATACGCAATTCATCTGGAATATTTGAAAATATTATGAGGAACATGAGAAGACGAGTCGAAAAATTATCGTACAAAGACCAGCGATATTATTAGTACCGTAAATACAACTTATTTATACCTTTAACAAAAGTTATACATCGATTATATAATCAAAAAGCAACTAATACTATACCATATTTGCCTCTAATATATTTTTAGAATAAATATTTTTTTTCTTCAAACATCAGAAAACATGACATTTCTTAACTCATTTCACGACATTGAAGTTAGACGGCTATGCGTTGCCATTAACAACGGAGGTAAAAGTACTTTTTCTAATTTTGACATATAAAATGACACTTTTCAAAACTGAATGTCCAACTTTTCATAACCAGTTATGAAAAGTAAAATTTTGACTAACTGGCGAGGAAAGTTCGTTGTATCATCAATTATGAAAAATAAACAACTCTCAGAAAGAAAAAGAAACAATGTTTATTCAATACAAAATTGAATACTGAGTCCATAAAGTGAAAGCTTTTAAATTCTTCTTTCACTCAAAATATGCCAACAAAACTTTTTCGT
This sequence comes from Rutpela maculata, assembly GCA_936432065.2. NCBI lineage: Eukaryota > Metazoa > Arthropoda > Insecta > Coleoptera > Cerambycidae > Rutpela > Rutpela maculata. Next base: position 33,252,959 of record OW386285.2, on the reverse strand, counting down.
TAACACGATCTACCTTATGCTATCAAATTAGGATTTCAAATAAAATATAACTTCTTTAAATGACGTTTGTCAATATTGACATTAAAATTATAATGTGTAATAATAGCAGCAAAGGTAACTATGAAAAAGACTACTTAATTTTTAAGATCTTTAAATACACCTATTTCATTTATGTTTAAAGGGTTTTTAGACATTTAAAATTCGAAAAAATCTTGTATGTAACAAGTTTCGAAAGACAATTTTGTGTAACTCATGTTACTCGTTACACGAAATAAAATCTTTCGTAACTGGTTACATAAATAGCTATTTTCCGACGCTGTGGGCGGCAGAAAAAGTAATATTTATAGCAACGCGTATTTTATTTAATACGCCGACCATGCGATATTAACATAATGCGTTTTTGGTGGTGATATTCAAGATTTTTTATCTTTATTTTTTTATAGCTAATCGACGTTTGAAAAAAAAAATAGCACGTTTTATTCGGAGTAAAAGCAATTTACTGTGAATTGTCTGTAATTGCCGGATTTAACTGATTCTTTTTAATGTTTTAAGAAACATAATTAGAAAACAAGTTTTCAAGCTGTGAATAGTTATCGGACTAATTGAAAATACAGCTAATATTTTTAGTCGTTCAGCTGAACTCTGCTATCCCTAACCATAGATGAACGTGGATCAAAAACAGTCCAGATCCTATCTTCTAAGAACTCTTCCTCTTGCGTCCTTCAGGTGCACCTCTGGACCAGACACATCAAACGCAAGTGAAGCATTGGAGAGGTACAAGAGTATTCTATAAGATTTCTAACTTCACATCTTCTAGTTTTTACTGGTACAGATGTGTCTTCTATATCTTTCATATGCGGATAATTTTACGACAATATGCCGAATATAAGAAGGTTTAATTTCATTAATAATAAAGAGAAACAGTTTTCGTGCTCTTAGTTTTTCAAGATAAATTGTTTATGCATTATCTGGTTTTATAGTAGATTTAATCAATAATCTTTTAATTTTTCTGTAAACGTAATAATACAGCTTAAGAGCAATAACTCATTTTATACCGAAAAATGGAATCCAATCGCTATTCTCCAAAAGTAACACAACTATAATTCAAGTGAAATTCTAAAATTACCTGGAAAATTAGTATAGGTACACGTAAGTGAATAGTTCTTTCGTGTGCCTAATATGTTTATTTTCAATGGATAACTTTAAAAGTTAGTGAAAGAAAGGCAATCAAAAATTCATTTAGAATAATTTAACACTGTGTTTCTCATATCCAAACAGTTTTATTCCGATTTCCATGAAAGTTTATATTGCTATTATCGACGCGACGCGACGACGCTGTCATATCGATGCCTGCTTGAATGAGTGAATATAATACTTTTATTCATTAAAATGGTAACACGCTGATACCATCTCTTTTCTCTCATAATATGGTTTTAAAATTTTACGGTATTGAAAAAATGTTGACAAGCGATAACTTTTTAATATTTCATGTATTTGCTCGATATCCATTGTATTACGATTATAAGTAGAGATAAGCTTACACGCACATATTCTGTAATTTTCGGTTGCAGTAACGTTAGCGCGTGATCTTGTCAATTCTGCAGCAAACTATACTGAAATGCAGACATCTTTCTGATGGTTTTGTCCGGTATTTTGTGAAATTGAGCATACACATCAATGTAAAACTATTTTTTTTTGGCCTTTCATTCTCTGTGGAAGGGGCGAGCGTAGAGGCGCCTTGACTGTCATAGTATTTCGATACGTTCAACAACGTTCAACGCGGTTAGTACTTGGATGGGTGAAATCCATCTTGAGAAACACGGCGATCTCGTCCCACCTTCTAGCGGCTTGTATATCAGCGTATACGCGGAAGCTATGTAATTTCAAGACGAGGATTACGTAGTGGATATACCAATCCTTCTGAGGGGATGTAAAGCAGGCGGTCCCTTGTCTATTAAATGTTAAGCAAGTAAAAGATCCCTACTCTTCGTACGAGAAGAGGTTCGGCAAAATTTCTAGGTTGGGGGTAGCTCGTCTCCTAGCGTCGGTGATAGGCCCTGGTAGCGGAAATAGGCCGACGTTAAATAAAAAGTTTAAAAAAAATCTCCGTGGAAATGAACCATCAGTTAAGTTGGATAAATTACTTAGTAGAAGGCGGTCTTTACTGAGCCTCGGGAAGATTTTCTTTGTAAATGTAGCGAATTTATTAAAAAAAAATTAAACATAAATGGGAACACATCAAGAATTTCATCTAATGATTTGAAACAATACTTACGATTTGCAAATTATGTTGAACTCAATAGTCCGGAAGCGAACCCCTGGTTTTTGGATTTTTCGTATTAAGTTTTTTTCTTTTTAGAGCATCTTTAAGATCATTATAAACTGCAAGAAACTGCATGAAGACAAATTGTCATCTTTGGGCATCTCGTTTTATAATGATAATAATAGTAATGATAATATTTAGTAAAAAATGTAATAAATGGCAGCGAATATAATCTTTCGATAGAGTTACGATTTTTTACGATAGTAGTAGAATAGTGCTACTGTAATACTATGGTAAAACTACTATTTCAATGTATACTAGTGTCCTGTAAATGCTGCTTTACCGGAGTCAGTCCACTTGCCGAAATATGAAAACCAAAACAATTCTACGTCTGCGTTAAGAATAAAAAAATACTGTTTACCTTTACAGTAACAGTACTAAAGTACTACTATAGTACAGTAGTGTCATGGTACTGATGTTGTCTCTCTAAACACAGTCGGGAAAGTGAAACAATAATATTCCTTTCTAGTAATATAAACAAGCTAAAAACTACATTTTGATATGCTTTTTGTCCCTGTTGGGATGATTCAGTACCTTTTCAGCAGAGGGTCGTAGGATGACTCAGTACATTTTGACATGTTTTATTTTTCTTTATTTTCCTTTTTGCATTGACTAAAGTAAAGGCTGACTACATTTTGAAATACAGAAAGGGCATCGGTTATTTCTTCTTCAAAAGATATTAAACAAAAAGGTTTTCAAAAGTTTATTTATATTATTCTATGGACAATTAGATATTACTTATATTTTTATTACTTAATTTTCCAAAATTTCACTCAAGAATATAGCAATAGAAAATTATAAAATGCAGAAACATTAGCGGAGTGATTTCATACTTACAATTTTATTTTCGGGCGGACTGCCACTCTGATATACCGGACGTGGTCATGCATCTTTGTAAATAACTCGTTTATTTTTAATTTTTCGAAAAAACATTTCAGATTTTTTGTCCAAAAAGGTCCGTGCCTGATACCGGTTATAGAGATTGATCGACGCAATACTTAATTTTCGCTTTTTATTAGGAAACTATTCGGTATTTGTAGAATTTATCAAAAAAATCAAGTTTTCCAGGATTTGTAGATTCGCTTTTGTTTTGTCAAATTTCTCACAAACGTCACCTAATAGACTTAATCGAGTTCTACAATCGCCATTTTTGAAAATCAAAATCGGACCTTCGGTTCGGGAGTTATCAATTTCTTTGGAAATCATACTCGGCCTTGGAAAAAATACTTGCGGTCAATGGATTCGGGCCGTGTACCTTCGATGCCACCAAGTCTCATCGAAATCGATCAATATCCTGGACAATTATCGTGCTTCCTAGCCCGATTTCGAGAAAACTAGTTTTTGCAAAAAAATTAAATTTCCATTTGTTTTTTGACATAGTCTCCGGTATACTTATCTGTATATCGTTGCCGTTACCGAGTTATTCAATTTTTCCCGAAAAACTCGAAACGTCTATATCGGGTACTTCCGGTTTCCGAACGGAGCCTTCCAGCTTTAAGGTTTTCTATCAACCACCCAAGTTTCATCGAAATCCGAAAACGGATTAGGGGGGGCTGAGCGTAACAGACCGACAGATCGACAGACCGACTGACCGACGGACGGAATTTTTTAAATTCGCTCTCGAGTCGATAGATACGACTTTCATTTTGATTGAACGTTTTTTTCGGGTTTCGATGGTCCACCGGAAAAATGCAAAACGTATACTACATTTTTTTCAAAATGTAGTAACAAGCAATGTTACATCTGTGTTTGGTCTTTGTTGGATGGCAATCGTGTAATTTATTGTACCTATTAGCCCAATACGGTTATTATCAGATAGTGAACGTGTCTTGTCATATCAAATGATACCGATATTTTTCTGTTGTTGCTTTATTTTTATAATTTAGAGGAAATATCCACATCTGCCTTAATGGAGTCGCTAGTACATGATCGTTTGGTAGTAGATACGTTACCGGATATATACTAGTAACTCATACCATTAGTGGGTGTGATACGACAGCAATGTTTATGGTACAGTCAAAAGCAAAGTCATCAAAACATTAAAAAACGGAGATCATTTGTCTCTTGTAGGTGAACAGGACGCAAGATTTACTGTTAAACAAGCAATCAAGTTCATCGTAGGGAGAGATTCGTACCACTTACTTTCTGAGGCCTGCGTAAAACTTTGCGCAGAAAGAATTGGAGGTAATAGGCCAAAGATGCCCCTTTTATGTTCACTGTGTCCAACAAATGAATCTTTTGCTTAAAACTTAAAGCGCGCTCACATTCAAACCTACATTTGGAACAAATGCAAAATTCTTTTAACACTGCACCTGTACCCACTTTTTAGTCTCTAAGATTTAGAACACCCTGAATATTGAGCTTTTTAGGGCTGGAACGATTTAAACAGTCAAAGGAGAAACAATGAATTGAGTGTAAAACGTATATTACTTTTTCGCTCCCTATGCATTAGACCGCGACGAAGTCTACATGCAAAAAACAGTTTTTTTTTTTAATTTCGACCTTGAATATCTCGAAAAGGGCGAGGTTCTGGGAAAAAATGCAAAATACCAATCTTGTAGATAACTGATTTCTCTACAACTTTCATGTTAACTTTATTGCTGTCCGATTTTCTTGACGCGAGATATTCGCGAAAAACCACGTTTTTGAAACTTTGACCTTGAATGTCTCGAAAAGAGAGGGGGAGTTGGAAAAAAAAAGATAACTTATAGATAATTTAATTCTCTAAAACCTTCACATTGACCTCATGGGCATCCGATGCATAGGACGCGAGATATTTGCGAAAGACTTTGACCTTCAATATCTTGGGTAGCCATGTTGCGATTTTTGTGATTTTTGTGGATTTGAGTTGGGGACAGCTCAAAGAACGTTTGTGCAAAAAATTCAGATAATTTTGTCTAGGTTTCCCCGTTTTTTTGACTAATTTCTGTGGGCTATAACGCAAAAAAATGTTGAAAATTTTTATTGTTCATGTCATGAAATGTAGAGATTTTAAGTTCGAGCAAACAAAAAATTTCGGTCTGTCGTTCTGTCTGTAACTTTTTTTGTGCGCACGATTACTCTGGAACCGTATAAGATATTGACTTGAAATTTGATTTTTTTTTCTAGAACCGGATTATAGTTTGATCCTATTCCATTAAAGCGGTGGGGGTTAAATTAGGGTAAATGAGAGTAAATAGGTAAATCGAGCCAGTAAGTGTTCATAAAATTGGTATTTTTTTTTAAATAATGGTTCCATGCTAAATATACTCATTTTTAGAAAACTGGCCCATTTTTAAATTATTTTGCTACGTTTTTCGCATTTTCCGCCTCCAAAAACATCCCTCCTAATAAAATATTATATTTTATTTCAATATTTTTTCTATGCTTAACGCACTCTTTTTAGTCGATTTGTCCATTTTCAATTTTTTTATCACGTTTTTTCAATGTTTACACCCCCGCAAACAACACCCCACCCCCAACGCTTTTAATTTTCTTAAATATTTTTTTAAGATTGATGTACTACTCATTTTTAGGCGATTTAACCATGTTCAGAATTTTGGCCAGTCTTTTTGATCTCTGGGCCCACTGTGGCATGTCACGAACGTAAATATGCAAAAAAATGGAATGGGAAAATGTTTTCATACGAAGGCGAGGTTTTCACCTTGACTAAACGAAAATGTCACAAAAATGGAACTGGGGTTTTTGGTGAAACATTAATTATGACAGATTAATTAAATGAGCTCTAAGAAACTACAAATTATTTACTAGTATTTCAAATTTAGCATATATAATTTTTCTTTAACACTGTGTGGTTTGAAATTTAATTTTAGAGATTATGCAATCGCAACAGTTATTTAATGATGTATTCATTAGGAAACCGAGCAACGAGGTACACGTATATATAAAGAGCACACACTCATGAATGCCTTTCATTGATACATAGTAACAGTAATTTAAGTTTGCATACGAAACTACGCGTATATTGTATACAAGAAATTGTTCTATTCTCCACCAAATAAATGAAATATAAATAAATATGTGTTTTTTACTAATTTGAAATATTGGAAAAATTTGTACTCTTTCATTGTTATCTGTCAAAAAACCTCATGTGAAAAACGTTTTTGTACCACACTGTTTAATTCCTTATGCAAATTGTATATACTATGGTTTTCGTTTGATTATGATTACAACAAATGTCAAAAAAACGTATGAATCGAACAGGATGCGCATTCATCTGCCATAACTTTGTTATTTTTTATGCTAGCGAAAAAAAGTGTCGGAAAGTTGATTTGATCCTTTGTAATATTCGTAACTAAAAATTGTTCAATAAAACTGATAATTATTTGAAAAAATGAAAAAATTTCATGGTTTCAATGCTTGTAAATTTTAAATACATATTTTTCTTTAGAAACTTTCGTTTCGAAAGGCCGAAATTAAAGGAGCGTCTAAGTAATACATGATGTTAAGTAAACAGTATGTGAGATAGATTTCAGTTAATTACCGATTAATTACGGTGACAAAATGGCAAAATTTTACCGAAATTAAAAATGTCCCCACTTCCGCCCTTTCTAGTTCCCTCATTTTTGACGTAGGACGAAACATAAAAAATCAAGTTTTAGCAAATTTAATTCTATTTAAATTCGTTAGAGTAGTTTCTTGGTCTAGTAGTCAAGGTTAAGGAGTTACATAGGTTTTAAGCAAAAAAATGGCCGATTTCTGCAGTATATCACTGACATTTCAGTAGATATCTCAAAAACGAAAAAAAAAATAACATTCTGATGGAACCAAAAGATTCGTAGTGAAACGACCTCGTTTTACAGTATTTTTTTTATTTTGAGCTAGCTGTTACCGTTTCGGAGATATCGGCGAAAAATAGTAAAAAAGCATGCATTTCGGAGTCAAAAATCGTGCAAAAACATGCAATCTTAAAACGTGCATATTGTTCGAAATACACCAGCGGGACGGCCGTATGATGTCAGTACTTATTCCGCATCGTAAATTGCATGGCAAAATTCGAAAATTCGACCCGGTAGGAGAGAATCAAAAATGGCATTTTTTTACTTTTACTGATTGTTGACGGTAATTGCGACGACGTTTTTGGGGAATAATATCGGAAACGTCACAGTTACTGTGCCAAATAGCTGTCGTTTTTAAATATCCAAATTCTTCACGGAAAAAATTTTTTTTTTCTCGCTATATTAACATTAAGAAAATCGTAAATTTTACATCTTTATAATTTTTTTGATGTTTTATCGATATTCATTATATAAAAAAAAATCATGCAACTTCCCCATTGTTAATCGTTTTATACAGAGTGCCTCAGGTATGCAGTTAATAATTTAGGGATGATTCTATATTAAAAAATATAAAATGTCCTATAAATATGGATCCGGAAATCTATATTATGTGAGCTAGGGCTTTCTGACATAAACCAAGAAAAAAATAACATCAGATATCAACAATTTAAAAAAATGACGATCAATTACGTAATACAAAGCAAATTTCATAGTTTGATCAGTAATGAAATAAAGTTTCTCCAAATTACACGAAAGCGAGACATCTTTATTTCATGTTTTTGATTCCTGGTACTGCATGTGTTTCTTTATGTTGATACTACTCAAAAACGACTGGCCCCTCGGTGTTACAAGATAGGATTTCTTGTTTATTTTTGGTCAAGGAATCGTATTTCGATAACACAATCACAAAAATTACACATAAAGAAGTTTGGAGAAAGGAAAAGCCGGGGGTTCCTTCTCCCATTTTGAGCTCCGATGACTGAATTTACTCCTGATGAATAACATAAAATAATTCCCCTTATTGATATCAGACCACGTGCAAGAACTGCCAATGCAGCTAAAAGGGTTCCTGAGATGTTAAGTAAAATCCCAATTTTGGGATTTTAGAATGCCCCAGCTACCTTAATAATGACTTAGAATCAGCCCTAAAAATGAACGACTGCATACCTGAAGCACCCTGTATATGCTATTATTTTTAAATTTCGTTTATCCTCCGTCCAGTTTAGATAATAACGGAATAGTATTTTAACTGAAAATAGTGAATATTGGCAAAACAAGTTTATTTTTAAACCATGCGGTGATGATCAACCAAATTGGTCAATGTGGTAGACTCTTGTCGGCGGTAGTTAAATTAGTACCTAGCTGATTGCCGTTTTATCATTTTATTGTTGATTGGACCAGCGACTGATTGAAATTCTGTTGATTTTATTACGAAATTTCGAGTTGTGGAAAATGCTCTCCAATAACACCTCAACTTTTCTATTTATAGAGTTAAATGGATTGAGATTAAAAGCGCTTTATGACAAATCGATCGCTGTTTATAACTGACAGCTAATGTGTGTATTTGTTCAATGGCACTTTATAACTATTTAAGCGATGCGTAGCAATGCTGAAGTGTGTTCGTACGTGAAAATAGTAAATTTTGGGAGACAAATTAAGGGTGGCGGTACCGTGCTTAAGAAAATGATTTCGTAACATGACAATTCCTCCTACATCCCTAAACCGATTGAAAAAATATTTTGATAGGCTTTTAGAGAAAACTTGATAGAATGATATCAGAATAATGAAGTCAACAAAAAATTTTCTTTTGATTTTCGCACAAGAATTTTTTTTTCCTTCTTTAGTCTTCAATAGCCTAGTGCCATTCTGTAAAGTTTTCTCTAAAAGCCCATCAAAAACATTTTTGAATCGATTCAGGAGAAATTGTCGAATTATATTTTAGCAGTTTCTCAAAATTACTCTCAATAATGGTAATAATAAGTATAATAATAATGCTTATTTATTGATGAAATTAGGATATTTTTTAATAATTTTTTATTTTAAATTTTCGGAGACATTGTCATTAGCAGATCTTTAAAACTGTTCAAGGTAAGCTATTCCAGCGAGTGGTTTACAATAGACATATAATGAATACATGATTTTTTTTTAAATTTTAGCTCCTCCGTTTTTGAGATATTAGGAGGGTTTGCTGCATCGGTAACACAGGACTTAATGCAGCGCACACAACGCTCAAATTTATTAAGCTTCAACGACCACTGTCCACCAAACTTTTATAAACTGCGATTTTTTGTTTTTCAAAATTTATCTCAGACCTTAAACTACATTTCACTCGCTTATACTAGTACTCTAGCTTCAATAATAAAAAAGCTTCCTCGATACAAACTTTCTCAATGCCCCTACTGAAAAATCCATGTGATCTCGAATGAAAATATTTTTTTTGTACTGGATACTTTATCTTTGATAAAATTGTATGTATGGCTATCGACTAATTATGTCTAAGTATGCATACTCAAAAACCTTTGAAAAGCTTAAAGGCCCTATAATTTTCTAGGGCCATTCGATCTTTTTTTTTAAATAGGTACGACTTTTCCCGTCTTTAGTAGTTCAGGGAAAATACCGATTTCAAATGATAGATTCATTAGGTATGTTAAAGGGTTTATTAATAACTAAAACATGTTTATACCTACAGAAGAAAACCTGTGCGTGGGTAATTCGATTGTTTTCAGTAAATACATTGTTATTAGTACAAACATAACATAACCTTAACAACAATAACAATAATGGCAAAAATGAAAGTAATAGCTGTAAACAAATTCATAAATACATAACATTCTGAAAAGCGCACCGAGTTTTTTTCTATGTACGTTTTTTATTATTATTTTAATAACATAAACATAACATAAACACACCACATATAATAGACAATCCCCAAATCCAAAGCCAAGGCTGTCCGGAAGGAGGTTACACATTTGGAAAAACGCAGACATACATCCATAAGCACCGGTATTGTCAGTACCGGGGCTGCCTGGGGCTCGAACACAGAACGCGATAGACAATAGTCAGTCAGCATATTCACCTCCCTTAACCGATTAAGCTACCGTACATAAACAACATTTAAAATCAATGGAATATCAAATCATTTTCATTGATATAAGGTAAAGTTAAGGATAGGATTTTGCAGAGTGAGAGGGAAACATGCGTACATTTTCGGTTTATTATAAATATTTAAAAAATCATAGATGGTATAATTTTTAAAATAGTTTCAAATACTTCCCATTGCTTTAAGGAATTTCTTTAAGGAATACAACGATGTACAGTATAATCAATTTTGTATATAATTAAATGCCATGCTTTCATATTGAAATTAAAAAAAATTGACAAACTACAATATTCAAGTACAACAGAAATTTACAATAAAAAATATAAATGGCTGTATTATAACAATAGCAAATATCCAAAATAGTTTTAAAGATTCTACTATGTTTAGTTTTTTAAATAATTAAAATAAACCGAAAATAAACGCATATTTCTCTCTCACTCTGTAAAATGGTATCCTTAGCGGAAAGGCAAATAGGTTGATTTTCACGAAAATAGCAACCCGTATCGTGAACAAATTTTATTCCACATCATCAAGCTACAAGATTTTAGTCAATGTGTCAATCTGTAATGCAAATAATAAAATTAAATTACAAATTTTAAAAAAACCCGACACAAAAATGTCGACTAAATGACTAATATAAAAAAAAATAAATTAACACAACTTTAAAAATTATGAAATAATTTAGTAGTTCGTCTTTACAGCAGCCCCCGACATATTCATGCGTATAAGAAAACAAATCTCGAGGACATAAAGAAAATGTAAGCTGGATTTAAATAAATTATAAAAGTAAGTATATGGAATTAAAATTATTTCGTAATTTTTAAATTTGTGTTAATTTATTTTTTATTACATTAGTTATTTAGTCGATATTTTTGTGTCGGGGTTTTTTTTTAAATTTGTAATTTAATTTAATTTTATACTTTTTAAACTAAACATATACGTACAACATAGCGTATTATTATATCATGAATCCCACACAGAAGCCGACGCGGTGTAATTTTGTATTCTACTAGTCGCACACGGTCTACAAGACCGGTTCTATTATAAATATATTAGTGTTATATTTAATTTTAATAAAAACTGCATCAAAATCGGATCTCCCGTTGAAGAGATATAAAGCCACAGACAGACAAACATACAAACATGCGAGTCAAATTTATAGCCTCTTTTTGGGTCTGGGGTTAAAAAATTGAAAATTTTTAAAAACCCCCGATCAATGTATCTGATCGTACCAGTTTCATATGACGAATCAAAATGAGGCCGAATTCATATTCGGCTACCATAACTGTCTGCATATTTACAATTTTACTTTAATCGGACAATTTCTAGAGAAGTTCAACATGGCGAATTCAAGATGGCGATCAATTATCAAAATCTAGTATGGCCTAAAACCTTCTCGACAAAATACTCTTTCAAATAAAAAAAAGTGCATTAAAATCGGATCACCTGTTGAAGAGATATGAAACCACAGACAGACAGAAGACAAACATACGCGCCAAACTTATAACACCCCACCTTTTGGGTCGGGGGTTAAATATTAACTAACTTCAAATTTTGGTTATTTTTTGGTAGTGCGTTAATTTCCTGGAGAAGTGTATATTCATTACGTCGTTCTTATCCGAGATAAAACATAGTTTAAACCGAATCCTTAACCATTTCTTAGAATGCAACGTATGAGCGAATACACTATACGATCAAATTATAGTGTTAAAACCAAAAAAATGTTGTCCTCCATCTTGGGACGTCCGCCATATTGAATTTAGTGTGACGTCATTTTATTTTCGTATTCTTCTCAGCAAACCCTTTCATTTGATACCCATATCATGAGGGTGCACAAAAAATAACTGATCCGCCATATTGGATTTGGAATGACGTCACTTAGCTAACCATGCATTGTCATCCAAACTAAACGTGTATGCAAAATTTCAGCTCAATCGGTTGGGAATAACTGTTTTAAAATTCAGTTGCGTTCGCCATATTGATTTTAGTGTGACGTCATTTTATTTTCGTATTCTTCTCAGCAAATCCTTTCATTTGATACCCGTATCATGGGGGTGCATAAAAAATAACTGGTCCACCATCTTTGGGAGTCCGCCATATTGGATTTGGAACGACGTCACTGAGCCAACCATGCATTGTCATCCAAACTAAACGTGTTTGCAAAATTTCAGCTCAATCGATTGGGGATAACTATTTTAAAATTCAAGATTTGCAAGATTTGATCCACAAGAACAAGGCAAGTTGAATAAAAGCTTGTAATCAAGATGGCGACCAAACATCAAAATCTAATATGGCAAAATACTTCTCGACAAAATACTCTTTCAAATAAAAAAATTGCATCAAAATCGGATCACCCGTTGAAGAGATATGAAGCCACAGACAGACAGACATACAAACATACGGGACCTTTTTTGGGGTCGGAGGTTAAAAAATTCAAATAAATCTTAAATGAATGGTTGATTTTTAATAAACACTTGTTTAATAATAAAATAGAATAGAGTAACAGAATATCAAATAACGGTGATATTATCCTAAAAAGGATTAAAACTGACAACGAACTTATAAATATACATACTACTCTGGAAAAAAAAACTATAAATTGGGAAATAATATCTTCATAAGTAATATCTTCTCAAAGAATGAAAACTGAACCTTAGCAAATCTTTCGTACGTTGTAGTAGGTGAGGGAATAAAGCATATGTAGTAGCTACTTTGCAGAAATGTATATTAAAATATTGATATGTTTCCCAACAGCCTGCATTTCACGTATTCCTTGCGTTGTCAGCAAAGAAGCAAAAGCGTAGGTTATCTTTCAAATGAAAAAGTTTTCTATTCGAATACGACATCGGTATAAAAATAAATCAGTTTTTAAAATAAGTGCTTTTGTATCACATTTTCTGATTTATGAGAAATCTTGGAAACTTAAATATATAAAACGCTTTATTAATAATAATCATAATTTAAAATTTTGTAAAATGCAAGCTCATAACCAAGTTTTGAACGAAACTAAGACAAAAATGGTGATGTTTAAATTTAATAGAATGGCAATAATAGAAAATACAGATTTTAAAATTGTCGTTAATAATCAGGTCCTGACATCGTCTACCTATAACAAAAAATATGGGACTGTATTTAGATGCAGATCTAGGATTTACCGAATTTGCCAATAATATAATTAAATAAAAAATCATATGAAAAACTAAAAATGTTATTCATGCACAAGGGAATTTTTACTAGAGATTTAAAATTTTGATTGTGTGACACTTCAATTTTATTTGAACTTATTTATTGTCACTTTGTATACTGGTCAGCACTTCTAGCTATATCTAAAATCTGCTAATTAAACATTTACTAAGAATATAAATAATCAATTGCAACGAGAAATCTAGTCGGGAGTCCAATATAGACCGGTAGTAGACCAATAGACCAAAAAAAAAAAAAAAAATATATAAAAAGATGGCGCCTGAAGTAGTGTCTTCTTTAAACACAGAGCTGTTAAAGTTAAAAAAAGAAGTGTTAATAGACATAATTTTGAGTGGAAACATATCTAGTGATATACCTAAAAATGTGAATATTACCGTAATTCAGAAATATTTAAACGAAAGGCAATGTATTCGTTGTAAAAATAAGGAATGTGATGTCTACTGTGACGCGCAGGATGTTATCAACAACGTCGACCCGAACGAGAAAATCGTACTGGAACATAAGCTTGACCTCTCTAATAACCAAAATAACTACCTAAATAGGCTTTTATTTCATTTGGAGAAGAGGGTAAGTGAACAGGAAGAACTTATATCATTATTAAAAAATAATAACAAAGAACCTCATAGAGATATAGTAAATAATCCAAGTCACAAACCAAAATTCTCGACCGAGAAGGTTCCTAATTTAATTTCAAGCAGAAACAAAAATCCTGTTGAAAAACTGCAGGAGAGACCTGAAAGCTACTCTACAGCGGCATCTAGCAATCTAGGAAATAACTTGACTCAACACAAATCCGACAGAAATAATACAGGTACCATTCCAAAAAGTGCCCCACAAAAACAAATTATAACAAGTGAACAAGTAAAGATAGCTGTAAATGAAGCAAAAAGATCAACATTTTTTGTTACTGGCTCGAATAAATTAAGTCAGAAAATAAAAACTGTACCTAAACAAGGCTACCTAAGCGTATATCGCCTACATCCCGACACCACAGCAGATGACTTGGACGCCTGTTTGAAGGAAACGGCACCAGAAATTCCTTTTCGCTGTACTCTAGTAAAAAGCAGCTTATATCAATCTAGCTTTAAAGTTTCTTTCCCCGAAGAATTTGTAGATCATGTGTACAACCCTAAAATTTGGCCTGATGGTGCCGCCGTACGTACATTTACGTTCCCAAATCAAAATTTTCACAGGAGAAGCCTGCCACATCACCGATATCGTTAACAAGCAAATCGACGAGTGACAAATTTTCAATATTTCACCAAAACATTCAGTCTATTAGAAATAAACGAAATGAAATTGAGTGTTATTTACTGAATCTGTATAATTCTTTTAAAACCAGTTATAATGTTTTATGTTTTAGCGAGCACTGGCTCTCAATTAACGAGATTGAATTTTTTCAAATTCAAGGATATGTTTTAGCATCTTCATTCAGCAGAACACAAAGGACACATGGAGGTACCATGATTCTTATAAAAAATAATATTGATTTTCAGCCCCTTGAGAAAGTGGTACAACTTTCTCAAGAAATGATATGTGAACTTTCTGCCATAAAGATTGTCCAATACGACATTATTATAATTACATTGTATAGGTCACCTGATGGTGACTTTAATCTATTCTTAAATATATTGCATGAGGTTTTTGAACTAATTAGAGTTTTAAATAAATAAAAAAGTAGTAATTACTGGCGACTTTAACATACATTTTAATTCGGACACTTTAAGAAATTTAAAATTTTCAGACTTTATCAACTCTTTTGATTTTACTTGTCTAGTTAATGAACCAACACGAAAAAGCAACTGTTTAGATAATTTTTTTCTAAACTTTTATTCCTTTCATAACACGTCCTATGCAGTTGACACAAACCTATCAGATCATAAAGCCATTGTTCTAGAGCTGGATATAATTAATGAACCACCAAAATTGAATAAAATAAGGTACAGGCCTGTAACTCAGGTAGGTCTTAACATTTTGTATAATAATTTAAATACTGTAGATTGGAATTTCGTTAATGACAAAAAACTGAATATTGATGAAAAATTTCAAATTTTTCTAAATATTCTTGTCGAACAAATTGATGTTGCTTTCCCAATTAAAGTAAAGAATGTAGTTCCTGAAAAAACAAAGATAGAATGGTATAATGACGAGCTTCGAGGTATGCGCGAACATCTAAATTTTCTTTATTATTTAAAAAAACAATATCCAAATCTAACAGGCATATGTGATAGAGTGAATCAATATAGACAGTTTTATAGGAGGAAAATTGAATATTACAAAAAAAATGCCAACGAGTCTTTCATTTCCCGTAGTACAAACATGGCAAAAGCATCTTGGGATATAGTCAATTCTAAACGTGTAAATAAAAAGTGTACCATTAATGACTGTAATTTAAATGCAAATGACTTTAATAATTTTTTTATAAATATCGCTTTCGAGACTACAAAAAACATATCAAGTACTGTTGATCCTATCAGCCTAGTCACAAGTATGGCAAATAAAAATTATTTTATTTTTTCAGAGATTTCTTTTATTGAAATGCGCGATCTTTTAAAAAACATCAAAAATAATCCCAGTAAAGACTTATATGACGTAAATATTAACATTATAAAATATGTACAGGATGTTATTATTATTCCTCTTACAAAGTTGGTAAATTTATGTATAAATAGTGGAACTTTTCCGCAGTGTCTAAAAATTTCAAAAGTAATTCCACTTTTTAAGAAAGGCGATGTAAATGACATGAACAATTATCGACCCATTTCAATCATACCTACGCTGGGAAAAATAATAGAGAAAGTCCTGTTTCGACAACTCGTTACTTTTTTTGAATCAAATAATATTCTGTCAAATTGTCAATTTGGTTTTCGCTCTGGAAAATCTACGACTGATGCACTTAACAAAATGGTGGAAAGCATAATAGTGGCATTTGAAAATAAAAACTTTGCTGGAAGTATCTTCTGCGATTTGTCGAAAGCATTCGACTGTGTGCAGCACGATATCCTGGTTAATAAACTTAAAAAATATGGGCTAAACACTTCTGCCGTAAATTTCATAAAATCATATCTAACAGGCAGAGATCAAATAACTATATATAATGGAATATCATCGTCATCAGGAAAAGTAAAATTCGGAGTTCCTCAAGGTTCCGTACTTGGGCCCCTATTATTTATAATATATGTCAACGATCTACCTAATCATATAAATGACACTTCACTCGTATTGTTCGCTGATGACACCACCATGATTAATATAAATAGCAATCCAAACAATTTATTGCAGGATATGCAGCTCTCACAGTTGAAAGCTTCTGACTGGTTCAGATCAAATAAATTATATCTTAATAATTCAAAGACACAAACTATGTTTTTTTCAACCCGGTGCTTAGATCATCAATCCCGAAAATGTAAAATCTTTAGGAGTAATCATGGATCCCCATCTACGTTGGGATCAACACGTTGATTACCTATGTGTTAAACTTTCTAAAGTTGTATATCTTATAAGAAATTTAATGACAGAATTGCCTGAAAATGTTGTAAAAACAGTTTATTTCTCTTTATTTCAAAGTGTATTCTCTTATGCTATTCTTACCTGGGGACACTCCTCTCATTTATACAGAATATTTTCACTGCAAAGACGTGTTATGAGGATAATAACACGATTGACATTTAGGCAAGATGTAAAGCAGAAATTTATAGGGATGAATATTCTAACAGTTCCTAGTTATTATATTCTTACCGCGCTTATGTATGTTAAACAAAATCTAGACAAATATGTTTCGCACAGTGATATACACGAACATGGTACCAGACACAGAGATCAAGTTTGTTTAAACTACACCAGATTGGTTAAAAGCCAGAATGCAATAAATTATTATGGTCCGAAATTTTTTAATAAGTTACCGCCAGACATCAAGCAGTTACCGGAAAAAAAATTTAATTTTAGAATAAAAGAGATTCTGCTGAATGGAGCATACTACTCATTTGACGAGTTTTTGTCTGATGTTTTATATTAAATTACTTTTCAGTGTTTTTACTATTGTTTGTATATAATGCATATCATGTGATGTAATTTACAATATCTGTATTGACTTGTGTAAACCCACTGGGTATTGACATCAATAAATTATTTGTATTTAAAAAAATTATTTGTATTTAAATATTTTATTATTTTGCTTTAAGGCCTATTAATACAGTAACTTAGTGATCTCACTTCAGACTAATTCTGTAGCAGTTTTAAATTCAAATATTTTTGAATAGTTTGATTCAGAATGAGTCAAATATGAAATATTAAAAAGGAATAAGGGTGCTTTTTCGTTGGGGGTGAGTTTCACCCCAACTCGGGAGTTTCGAAAAAAAAAAAAGAGAATATTGAAATGTGTAGATCGTCGAATGACCACACAAAATTTTCATTTGACAAGAAACCGGAGGAAACAGCTGGTTTCCCCGGGCCAATTCGATCATATAATTAAATTTATATACTTTCTTCACAAATTTGACCACTTAGGATCAAGGGATAGTGGAAACTTTCTATTTACTCACCCCCCCTTTGATAGTAATTCCCGGGCAGTAAGCCCCGTATTCTACTCTTTATGGGTACACTTCACTTCACCCTACAGGATTTATTCTCACTCTTTAAACGCTTCTAAAAATATCTAAAATTTTGACGCCCGTTATATTACTGATTTGCGTATTTAAATTTAGAAAATATTAGTGTTTAGCGACCAAAAATGACTTTACAATATTTCGACGGATCTCGCCGGAGTCGAGCCTTTTCGAACGAAGCTGTGGACCGAACTGATTTCACTTTGTCCCACGGCCCAAGACTTTCAAAATTACAAAATTTACTTTTCGACTCTGGGAGACCGTTAATATTTACATTGTATGGTAACAATACATAATTAAATTTTATTAATAGTAAGGTCGAGATTATATGTATTTAATTTGGAAAAATTTTATTTAGTAAATAGGAAGAAGGGGTGCTTTTTGCACAACATCGCTTGCATGTACGTATTTGTGTAAAAATTTATAAAGATGAAAATAACTCAAACATTGATGAAGATGAATAGTTATTTTAAATTTAGGTTAAATCTCAATATAGTTAATAAAGTTGGAAAATATCAATTATTATTTTATTAATTTGCTACACCTTCACATAAAAACCCGATCCAAATTCGTAATCAGCAACCCTAAAATCATAAATAATATTATTTTTATTAATAAATTCCCAATACTTTCATTATTTTTATTTTTTAACTTTAGGAGTGGTTTTTACCCTCTCAGGGTAAGAGCAACTATTTTTCTTATTAAGGGATGAGTTTTAGGTGTCAAAATTTAAAAATCTACTAAGAAAGTCCCAATTTCTCAAAATAAACAAAAAATAATTAATTCACCCATTTTACCCCTTTTATATCGCCCATATTGAGGGTGCAACATAAAATTTTTAATTTCTGACTTCACATTCGTGATAAAATACATAAATAAAATAAATTTCATTAAATTATTCTCATTACTTCGTTAATTATTGATTTTTTTTTACTTTAATGGTGGTTTTCACCCTCTTAGGAGTAAAAGCACAGCTATTCCTTTTTAATATTTAAAGTGGATGCCCTAAAGTTTATGAATCCGCAAAAAGAAATTTCAAATCGCCATAGAATTAGTCCAAAGTTTAGGTACTTTTTGACCCAAGTGACTCAAATTTAACTTTCTTTAATAATTTCTTCTGACAACCTAACACCTCTCCAAAAGCCAAGTGACCCCCTGGTTGTGATCATCGAGACTGGTGGTCGTGACAATATAAAACATAGTTTTCGAATCTCTGGGGATCATCATAATGATGGATATAGCCCAATTTTGACAGAAAGTGATTTACCTTACTAATTTAGGTGTGTATCAAATTTCATACAAAAATTTATGTCTAACAGAAGTTGTCGTGTTTACAAGAAGAGGTCTACACTTACACACAAACATGTATATACGAATAGATATACATACACATGTACAATGTACGCGAGGGGTCAACCGCGCCCAAAATTTTGAACACCAAATTTCCTCTTTGGCGAAGATTTCCTTGGATTTCCTTCAGATTTCCTTAGGATTTCCTCGGATTTTTTTCGGGGTGTACACCAGATTTCCTTCGCGGTTTGCCCCACGAATGTTCTTATAGACTTTTTTATTGTGTATTTGAGTTCAGCATGTTATGAAACAGATTTCCGTAAAAACATTTTTTATATGATGACTACACTCAAAGAAATAGTATGGGTAAATTCAAAAAAAAAAAAAATGGTTAACTAACAATATCGTTAATTTTGTTAAACCAAATTATATTGATGGTATTTTTAAACAAGAGGTGATTGTTATTTTAATTAATAAAAAGTTGTCGTACAACAAAACAAACATTAACATAAAAAATAGATGAATAAGACTATTATTTTGTTCGTCTGACTATTATTTTGTTGAATTCTGTCAAATTAAACTAGATAATAGTATATTTTATTTTTAACTATTATCGAATTGTAATTCTAACCCAGTATTAGTTCGCTGTATTAATGTGCTTGGTAGACAAACCAATATTATTGTCGTCTTCTAGAAGTTCTAAAAGAATTACCATAAAATTTGCTTGCTTACCACGTAGTCTGTTACAGAAATTATTCCCAGATGACACCACATACAAATCACTGATAATAATCAATCATGCATTATCTTATACTCTCATGAATTTATAGAAAATTAATAACATGATTGTAATGTTCAAATTCTCTCAGGGATCATCGATATATTTGGATGGATCTTATAAACGATCTCTAATTTTTGGTTTGGGTGTAGGGATTGCAATTTACCGGAAGTTTTAATAACCGGTAAATCGGTAAATAAAAATGTAAATAACCGGTTAACCGGTATTTACCGGTAATTTTTAGAATGGATGATTAGGGTGGCGAAAATGGCAATTGTCTTTTTCGATATACAAAATTATCTAAATTTAACAAAAAACATTTTTATATACGTACTTATATGTGATATAATGAACAAACAAAAGGTTTTTTATCAACAGTAAAATCACAAGACTTTTTTTTATTGGATAAATTTCTCTTTGTAATGAAATAATTTTGCCAATCAGTGATTTTATAAAAAGAACTGACATGAAAAAATCGCGAGACCGGAGGTCGAATGATTTTGTCAAATGTCAGTTTTTCGAGCAAAATTACTGAGTGGCAAAATTTTGAGTTAAAAAGAAATTTATCCATAGAAGAAAAGCTCGAGTGTTTTTTGGCAAGATAAATTAACGACAGAATATGAAAGTGAACGAACAACAATCATTTATTAAAAATAATTATAATTTTCCCAAAACGACTCATATCGTACAGTATAGTTTCCACAATACTTAAAAATTATAGCTGACAGTACAGATTTCAAAGTGACGTGCGACTAATAGGTGTACTCTGCTTTTGAGGAACAGGCATTTTTATCGGTGATAAAAAACGATGCACTTTTTTTATCGTTGTCAAAGTGACAAAAATGTGACTTTTTTATATAGGAGTTAATTTATCAAAAAGAAAAAATATAAATGAAATAAATTTAAATAACTAATTATTCTGTAAATAGCAAAAATATCCACTTAAATAACAAAAATTATAAACATAAACTCAAATAGGGCATTTACTGAATACCTAATCTAAAAATACAATATTTTTTAAAAATGGCCTGTTAAAAGGGTTAGTTTTTCAAAGCTATATATGTTAGTCGTCTGATATTTGTGCATAGAATACCACCAGCTGAAAATGCCCTTCCTCAATCGATATTGGTGGGTCGATAAGTTAATAAGAATTGGTAATAACATACTTCTAAATGTATTCCACGGATATTTGCGGCAGTGAAATATTCAATTTTCTGTCGTAAGATATTGTCAATGTCTCTCTTGTATTTCTTAGGGCTTGGTGTTTGGAGTTTACTTTTTATAATATTATTTATTTATTGTTAAAAGTGCTCGGTGTTAGGACAGTCACTCTGTATTTAGTGAATACTAGTCAGTGACATAAATAGAAACGTTGAACACGTGACATATCGTAAGTTCAGAATTTACCGAAATAACCGGTAAAAAATTAAAATTACCGGTAATTATTGTCATGTGTTTTTTGTCCTAATAACCGGTTAACCGGTTAACCGGTAATGCAATCCCTATTTGGGTGGTCTGATGTCTCAATACTGAGATTTTGGCTAACCAAAAAAAACTTCATCATACAATAAAGTGTAGATCAATCTAAAAATTAGTTGGTGAACAAAAAACAAAGTGGTACTATTTAATTGTAGACCAAGTAGTTAATGAACATAAAAAAATGTCATTGTACTATTTAATTTGTTACAAGAAGATATGATTATTAAACTACTATTTGTTTACGAAAACAAATAAAGTTGTATGACTATTCTTTTCTGATTGATTTAACTATGGAACTAGATAGGCGCGATTTCATATGCTCTTTTTGGTTGAATTTACCTATCATTTTCTTTGAGTGTACTAAATATTTTTGTACGCTTATAATATAGGCATTTGATCAAATCAAATAACATGCGTATGTAAATTTCTGAGCCGACTACAACTCTGATTGGTATATGTGATTTGTGAAAACCAACCAATTACCCAATATAAAATTCCAACTTTTGGAATACTAATTAGATGCCTGAAAATTTACTTTATAAAATTCTTCTCGCAACTTCCCGGTAAGTTATGCTTTCTATAAGAGCTTCCGGTAATGATCGTAATTTGAATTATATAACTCAAACATTAATAAAAGAACATTTCTAGTTATAGTTTTCTCTAGTAAAGTTTAATATATAGACATTTCTATGGAAATATGTACGGCAGACTACTTCATTTATTTGTTTAAATATCACCCTGCAGCTAGCGGGGTATAAAATTACACTTCCTATAGAGATACTACTGTTTCACAGATAGTTTAATACGGTTAAAACAATCAAACGGATTATGAACATAATATCGGTTTATATTGTTGTTTGAATTATCATAATGTAAAGAGATTTAAAATTATTTTCGCGTGTATAGTTAACGATGACATAGTATTAAATTGCTTGTTTTCTCTTGAATAGTATTTTATTTAACAAGTGGCTAAAATGGTGTTTTTTTTTACAAGTGGGGCGTTTATAGTACGAGCCGAAGGCGAGTGCTATAAAACATATGAGTAAAAAAAAACACATTTTAGTCTCGAGTTATATACAAAATTTTTTGTATCACCATTCGAAATTAGAAAATTATTTAATTTTGTAAAAATATACTAAATTCTATTGCTTTTTCCAAAGAAACCAATAAGTTTTATTTCATACTTTGAAATAAAATTTCTTTATTTCACACTTTTTTCTTTATTTTACACTTGTCAATAATACCATTGTCTTGATTCATTGAAACTGTCAAATACATGTCATTTTAGGATATGGCGTTACAAAAATTTCTTTACATTATTTCATGAGTTTATGATAGCAATGCTCGCCGTGGAAGGAGGAGAGGTAGGAACAATTTCTTGACTAGAACCTAATGATTCTTAGAGATATCAAAAGGAACGTTATTAAAGACATATAACATTTAAAACTATTTTCAAAATCAATCTTATATAGTACTTTCGTAGAACTTACAATATTCCTGTAAATGCGCTGGGAAAACAATTTATGTAGACAAACATATGTAGTCCGTTACATTTCCGTTTGTAGTATAGAAAATAATTTGTTTGCTTGAATTTGAGAGTAAATTCCATTTGAAGGGAACTATTGAGTGAGTGACTACTTCATAGAATACAGGATGTTTCGAAAATATTGGACAACGCTTAGCCGTAGATTCTTGATATCAAAACAAGTCGATTTAACCAAAAAAGTAGCGGTGTAACTCTTTTCGTTTTCAAGATACAAGGTGGTAAATTTAAAAAATTGTGTTCGTATTTTGTCTCTATCTTATAGACTATTATACATATCTACTTCAAAGTTGGTAAAGACATGCTTTTCATGTCGCTAATTACAATGGTGAAATTGCCGATGTCACATTTTATAGGTGACGCTAGTTAGAGTACTTTAAAATGACATTTTAAACCACAACATTTTTGAGGTTAGGTTTTGGATATTGTCTTCTATTATAATCAAAATGCAATTCAATTTTCTAAAGAAAAGGTGTACCAGTTTAAATGCGATAAAATGCACGCTTTCAGAGAAATACGATTTACAACTTTGTCCCACACCAGTTCGAAGAAATTCAATTGCACCTAAAAGCGTTTTTTATCTAGTAGTTGGTGTAAGTCAAGTATGTTATCTTGAAATCGTCAATAGTGCTTGTTGTAGATACGTATACTAGTCCCCAAGATAGAGACAAGTACAAATACAGTTTTTTTTACTATACCACCCTGTATCTTGAAAACGAAAAGAGTTAGACTGCTCCTTTTTGGGTTAAATCGACTTGTTTTGATGTTAAGAATCTGCGGCTAAACGTTGTTCCAATCTTTTCGAAACATACTAAAGGATATTGGAGACAAGATTTGACTATGTTAAGCGAAACCCGCCACCACCCCTGATGCATCTCGAACACCAGGCGTTTTTGTAAATAGAATGTTAGAAAATTATGTGTAAGCTATTATAGCACTGTATGGATACCAACTAAAGAAGCAACCAGAAGGTATGGTTGTAACATTGGCACCTCGATGAGTTTATCTAGGAGAGCACCTACATTTTGACATCTCTCCTAAGAGACGTCTGAAAACATATAAAGGTAAGGATAAAATTGTACACGAAGAGAGGCACCTTAGGTTTAATGATGCCTTAAGCTTATTAGTTAAGTACGTGAATTAGAAACATGAGTATGGGCATAAAAATAGGGGATTTTATAATCCCTGGAGATGAAATAGTCCACGTTCGTTTTATATAAAATAGAATGCATATGTCAAGAAGGGTATTAAGTAAAGAAGAAAAAGATGGTAAGTGGAAAGATTTATGAGGAGTGACTCCGCTCTGGGAGAGCAATCTTTTACCGAAGCCAGTGTGAGAGTAGAAGTTTAGTCTTCTACACTCACCGGATGACTGGAGAACTTCAATCATCGTACCATTTCATAAGAGGATAGGATTGAAGAATATCTTCGATACTACGATACTCCACCTGAACAGAATTTTCCGCTCATTCTGAAGCCAATGTCAAAAGAGGTGTTTCCATTAAAAAGAAAAGGTAAATTGTCCCCTCTGAACCATACAACTTTTGCACAGATCATATCTCGCTACCATGCACCTTGGTTATGAGGGCTACTGTCTGCTGTTTTGTGTCCCCAGGGTCTCGTGGTTATTTGGGCTGCTGTCTGCTAGTGTTCCCCGGGTCTCATGATTATTGGCTCTCCGGTCTTCTGTGTTAGTTTATGTGGTTGTGGTGTCGGCTACCTGTCTGCGGTGTGAGGTTGTACACTTGTGGAGTTAAGAAAATATCAGATTCGGACTCAGACATCCCAAAAACATGCATATGTATTTTTTCAGATTTTTGACGGTCTCTTCTGAATTTGACCATCAGATGCCCTCAACCATGATGCGATAGGATTTAACGGACCCCGGATTTGGATTCAGCGACTCCAGAAATATGTATATGAATTTCTTCAGATTTTTTGACAGTATTTTCTCAATTTGACTTTCAAATGCCCTTGACCCTGACGTGATGGGGCTTAATGGACCCCGAATTTGAATTCAGCGACCCCAAAACCTAAAGAGAATATGGTCTATCCTCCAGGTCAGGGCACTTTTTTCCATCTTGAGGTTCATGGACATATCCCATTTTCTGAGACTTTGCTTTCTTGATATCTCGAAAACCGTTAATTTCCGGAGTTTGGGCCTATGAACACTTTTGATCAGGAGGGTGTCAAGTACAACATATCAAAAATTCAGATGAATCGATCGGGAATTCAAGCCCATAAGGTTTGTGCGGGGTCCTTTAAAAATTATTTTTAAATGTTCAACTAATAGGGGAGCACAATCACGAATTAATGGCGTGATACTGTCAAGTAACATTTAAATAGAGGTCAACTAGAATAATGCATTTATCACAAAGCGTCTGTCAAGACTGTGAATAAGACGAAAAATCGAGATTCACTGTCGCAAGTTACTCTGGAGTAACATTTTACTGGACGAACACTATCAACAGGTCCCACCAGCCAGTAACGCATATGAATCAATATGGAAATCGCAGGCTCAACATGTACTTGATCGTTGTAAGTGCATCCTGAGCCTGCAATCCAATCCAACAAAACTTTATTTTAGAAATACAATGTATTCCACATATACTTCTCGGATCCTATCGGACATCCACGACACTCAGCGTCGTAGTTGAAGAACTGGACAAAGCAGGCTCTGGTGAACTCAAGCAACTAGAACGTTTAACATAATGTCCTTTTTCTAGAGGAGAAATTAAAGAAGATATCAAAAAGATTTCCGAGAAATGGATAATGAAATTTAGTATTAATTGAAGATAACGCGCAGTATTTTAAATGCATGTCAATCCTTAATCCAGAGATCCTGTTCACTATCCTTGGTCGGGGAACTGGAATTTATTTCTAGAGTTTATTGTAAGTTCAGTTATTAAAGTCCATGTTCTCTATAACCTAATGTGTATTATTTATGGGGTCAACGGTTTAATGCGGTATATCAATTAAATGTGATTAAAATTATACAACAAACTTCAATTAACTTCAAACTTCAATTTAGCATAAAAGTAGAAAAAGAAATTGTAAAAATTTCTAAACGTATATGAATAATTTTCTATTGTGTATTAAATAGGTACCGTTGAAATACTTCCAGATATTGCCAATAAAACGATTGATACAAGTATGACGTTTTATTGCCAAAGGGTTGGTATTCACAGTCCCAGTAGTTTACCATGAATAATCAAGTGCGTAAATATTTATTCTTTACCGGGTGTTGTCAGCACACATTCGTAACAATGAAATTTCAACTTAATGAAGTTTATTGAATGCGATGCGACCAGAGACTTTGTTAAAATTACTGAACACCAAGTCAACAGTTTACTTAACCGATTCGAATCGTTTACGTTGTTCTAAATCGATTAGATAAACACTGCAAATTATTTCATCCAATTTACATCTTTCTCATTCGCTATGCACCGAACACGACAGAGAGATTTCGTTATCGCGTATCGATTCGTTTACCGACTTTTAAAGCATGCTTGAAAACAAGCATCATGTTTGCTGGAACTACTGAAGTATTGTCGGATAGCTTAGTTAATATTGTAAATTTGGACGTGGCACCCGAATAAGGGTCTCAGGGTCTCAGTGGAATTTTTCTGAAATTATTATGTACAATTAATTGTCACTTACAGAACATACCCAAGTAGCACAAATATGCTATTCAGCTGAGATAACCAAAATGGAGCCACTAAAACGTTTTAACGGCTTTTGTTTAGTTATATTTTGGTCATCTTATTTTAGTCGTGGTTTAGTGTAAAATTTAAAAACTAAATAGCCATGATGATCTCTTTTTAGCTATATACTGATCATTACTAGTAGCCATAATATCGCCATGGTGGTTTAGTTATAAAGTCGTTTTCAAGATGTCATATATGAGCAAGTAATTAAATAGCAACAATGTTAAGTCCTAATACTGCCATACTAGCTACAGAAATGACTAGAATATGTTGACACGGTTTTTGTTATTAATATAGTGTTGATCCAAACTATGAAAATAGCCTAAACATGACTATATTAGTTAGGCTCTATTTTGGCGGTTTTCTTAGCTGTTATTATCGAATTATGACAAAAACAATAATGAAAAAATATCCTTATTAAATGACTATTTTAGAAGCAATTTTGTACACATTAAAATCTAATTGAGTATTGATAATGTTGAAAACTTTATACATACGCAAATAAGTTTTATATCAACAGAAAAATAATAATGAAATGTAAAAAAAATTTAAGCATAGTTCCACATATTATTGGAAAAGCAATGTCGCCTAATAGTAAGTTCAAATAATATGTACTTATATAGCGGCATAAAACTTTTCATAACTGCATAACTGTTTTCGTTAACGTTTGTGTCTACAAAAGCTTGTGAATTAATATAGTTAAAGTAAAGTGTCAACCTATCTTCTGCATCCATATCCAAGAATGCTGACATTTCATTTTCTATGGCTCTAGCCATCATTAATATGTTAATATTATTCCTTTTTATTGTACACGGTTGCTGGAATCATTTTGAGTCTGCTTTTGATTGCGGATTAGTCAAAAATGTATGTATATCTTTGTACTTGACAGTTAGCTATTTACTACCTACTCAACTTGAAGGAACTGCACTAAGGCAAATTTACTCCTCGATGGTTTGGACCACGCAATACATTTTCAGAAACTTTAGTAACAAATTTTAATTCGGTTGGAGAAAGGAAATGTAAAAATTTTGAAGAAACAAAGGTTAAAATGCAAAGTAACCCGTTAATCCATTCCTCACAAAGGCAGTTAAGAGAAACATAAAAAAGAAAGGTTATGTCTTTCTGCAAAATACGAGTCGCTCAGAGAGCCATGGAACGATCGATGTTGGGTATATCTCTCAGGGATCGAATATTAAACGAAATCATAAGGCAGAGAACAGGCGTAACAGATGCCATAGAGAGAAAAACTTCCCTAAAGTGAAACTGGGCAGGTCATGTTGCAAGGTTCAGTGACGGTCGATGGACTAAGAAGATCGTGGAGTGGAGACCTAGACAAGGGGCTTATCGAAGTAGAAGCCGACCCCCCACGCGGTGGATGGACGACATAAAGCGGTTGCAGGGAAATTGGATACAGACGGCACAAGACAGGAATCGATGGAAATATTTACGGAAGGCATATGTCCAGCAGTGGACGCAAATTGGTAGTTGATGATGATGTCTCACATAGGTTAGCCGTATTTTGATGCGAAAACTTGCTAACCACTTTAACCAATTTTCTGGTAATAGTTCGGCCAATATGATCTGTTAAATTTGCCATTTGACGAAAAAAGTTTATTAGATATTTTACAGTCATATTCTGGCTTATTTCTAGCATAATTAGCGAAAGCATTTGTCAAATTATGACAACTTGCCGCCATGTTTTCTATCAATTAAGAAGAACCCGAACGACGGCCATTACGTTCATTTTCAATACTTTATTAATTATACCTATAAAATAACGTTTTGATTTACTAATTCGATATTTTAATAAGTTTTAATAACCTTACCATCGATTGTGCTTCTTGAAATTACAATGTGTTTGTATCTATATATTTCAAATTAATTTCATTATACCTAAAATTTAGACATTTCTAAAGGTCTCTTTGTTTTTGTGAGTATTTTATATAAGTTTACAGAAAAAATTCGTGCTATGATAAAATTTAACCCTCTTGATTGACCAATGACCATATATGCAATTATGATGTTCATATAATTTTAAAGATGAACAAACTATAAGTATGATGGACGTCCATTATTTTATCTAACAACACCTGCTTAAACCGAAAAGATGACCATAATAGTGTTCTTGTTTTATTTTATGCCTAAAAGTCATGATTTAGTCACGGTGAAGTAGATATATCACCCCTTTCGCCATAAGAGCCATTTCATAACTAGTAATAAAGCAGCCACAAAAATCAAGAAGAGAACCAAATGAGTTGCACATGCGTTATGGCCATTTGACTCCAATTGCGCTTTGATGACCAAGTTATGATTCCTCATTTTCGTCACCAGTACGTTTTTAAAACGTAATAATTAAGTTTTAATAACAGCCACTATAACCAAATAGCCATCCTTTTTAGCTACTGTAACATGATGATGACCAAAATACAACTCCTTTTCCTACTTGTGTATGCAGTAACATTTTTATGGGGCTACTCGTTCCTCAGAAAACAGAGCTAGGGTCGCCATTATCTGGATTTTGGTATGTTTAAAAAACAATTTTTATTTTGATTTAAATTAATTTCAAGTATCAGTGAGTACAAAAATGTATTGGTTACTTATTTTAACAACGTTAAATGCTTTCCGTTATACTGATCACGTGCAGTCATAAAATACAAAATGAATATGTTTCTAACCGATAACGTTCTCCCGTATTTAAATTGAAATAACGTAAGACTAATAGGTGATAAGATTCTAACAGTGTTGGGAAGTCTAAAATATTTATATTTTTACAAAAAAATTTACTATAAACCAATTTTATGGACTTTTACTTACTTGCCATACCTATTTATCCCCAACTTTTCAGATAACATGAAAACTTAATCTAGTTCCAGAACTGATAATACATAGTTATACCGAAGGTAATAACATAAACTTCTTCGGAGTAATCGTGCACGCACAAAAAGATACAGACAAACCGAGAGGCAGACTTTTTTTTGCTCAAACTTAAAATCTCGATGTCTCGTGACACTCTAAGCATATTTGAGCATTTTTTTACCGTTACTATATTTTCACTTCACTACATATAATATGGATAGATATGGAAGTATAATATATTAAAAGTAAAATATGTATTTAATAATGGAGTGGACGTATATAGTAACGGTAAAAATAAAAAAAAAATTTATTCACATGGGCTTAGAATAGAATGATGTCATGAAACATGGAGATTTTAAGTTCCAACAAAAACATTTATGTCTGTCAGTCTGCATGTCTGTAACTTTTGTTTTTCACGATTATTCTGAAAATGGGGGTGAATAGGTAAAGAAGTCCATAAAATTGGATTTTAGCATATGTATGAGAAGCAAAGGTCTAAAGATTTTTTTGGCACCAGTCACCCATACTATTATATTCATTACCACCCCCATCCCACCATTAAAGAGGGTAGAAAAATAAAATTGTAATTTAAAGCGTGTACAAGAATCAAAGGCCTGCATTTTTTTTTCGTCAGCAACCCCCGCCACACTCACTAGTGAGAGTGAGTGTGGCGGGGGTTGCTGACGTATGTATAATATACAAATTCGTAAGGTTGAAATGTGGAATATTACCATGGTATGGTATTTTAGTTTTCATAAAATACAGTCCAGTTCAGTCCAATAGTCTCCACCACTGTATTATCTCAAATCCTCTCATTTTTTGGCTACATCAACCGGAGAGAGGACAATATAGAACGGTTGATAGTTCAGGGAAAAGTAGGTGGCAAGAGGTGAAGGGGACGCCCTCCAAAGCGCTGAGCTGATGTCACAAAGGAGCTGATGGGGAAGAGCTTCAATGAGGCTGCTAACAAGCAACGGCGATAGATGAAGTGATACCAACAGGCATGCTATCCAGCAAGTGCAGGCCAACTAGAATAATTTTCATGAATCGCAAAACGTCTGACAAGACGTTATGAATAAGAAGAAAAAGATGCAGTATTTGAAATAATAAACTGCTACTACATATACCAATATTATTTCTTCTCTCTCAGCAGTTTCAATCAGGGAAAATCGTTATATTCAAGTATTACAAGTTGCTTTAATGTTACTCTATAAAGAATTAGAAGGGGAATCCAAAATAAAATAATATAATAATAATAATATATGTTTATTTGTGATAAGAACATAAATACAAGGCAGCACTTACATCTAAATACAAATAAACATGAAAAGAAATCAACAAGGGGTAAAAAAAAATTTACAAATTAATGTAAGAATAAAAAGGGAATAATAAACGTTTAAAATGTTTGTGACAAAGGAAAAAAATAATAATGAGAATGCGGAGCATAGACAATATTCTGTTTCACAATTTTGGTACCATTTAATTTTTCAATTTTTAATAAATACTATGTATAATTATGTAGCAATTTTTTTCTCACTTACAATTTCTTGGTCAAAATATGCGGTCGGTTGATCGGTCATATATTTTTCTAAATTTTGTAAGCATCACTTTTGTTCAGCTTCCTTTTAAGTGTTTTTTACGTCTAATAATAGTTTGCGTATTTGAATTGCTGGAATTTCTGATTTCTTTTACATATTTCTTAAATAATTTTTTATTTAATATTTTGTTTAATTTTTCAGGTATAAAATTAAATGCCTTAACTGCCAAGATTACATAGGATCGTTGCCCGATTGTTTTGTACATTTGTTTAGCAGGTACTAGGTTACTGATGTTATAATCATGTAGAATATTTTTACTTTCAGAGTATTGCACAAGGGACAATCTGAAAGAAAATAACTGACGTGGATTCATAATTGACGTTTCTCTATATAAATTATCAGTGGGATAGGTACGTTCTTTGTTGTGCATAATTTTCATTATTCTCTTTTGTGTCAATTCTAATTTATTCAAATGTACATTCAATACACTTCCTCATCATATTATGCAGTTCTACAAGGGCCGTATAAATTATTTTTAAGTGTTTAATATCTAATAGTTGTTTAAGAAATTTAAAAAGATGGATGTGTATTCTTCGTTTCTCGGTAATGCAGTATATTTGCTTATCTTATCTTAGGTGACAGTCGATAATTAGTCCTAGATATTTGTGACATGTTTGAGAAGATATCAAAAACCTATTTTGCTGATCGTCTTTTGTTTCTAGAGGTTTAAAGTGTGCGGTAGGAGTAACAACTGTACGAAATAAAACACTGTTTTTTCAAAATTCAATTTCCATTAAAGGAGTTTATTATCAAACCATTCTTTTATATTCTTAAAGTCATTCTGTACCTTTTCCAGTAAGTTGCTCCAGGTATCACTTTTATAGAAAATGGCCGTGTCATCAGCAAAACTGATGATACTGCCCTCGATGCTAATTTCAAACAATTTGTTGAGATAAACAATGAACAAAATAGGTCCTAGTAAGGTTCCTTGCGGTACACCATATTCAATTGTTACGAAATTGCTTCTGTTGTTGCTGATTTCCAAACATTATTTCCTATTTGATAAATAACTAGTTAGTTTGAGTGCTGTACCTCTAATCCCGATGTCATCTAAGTTTAGCAATAGTAACGTGTGGCTTATCGTTTCATTTTATTTTCATTATTTGAAATGCTTAAAAATATTCGAGTTTGAAATAAATCGTGATTTTATTTCGAAAAATCAGTTGATTAAGATAAAATGCATTAAATCAAGAAAACCCTGATTTAATTTTATATTTATTGTTTTTTAAAATTACGTTGTTTAGTTTAGTTTGGTTTTAATAATTTCTTTAAAGAAAAATATTTTTTTAAATCATTTTCCCGAAAATGATCTGTGTAGAAAAATATATTTTATTTTTTAATCATATGTATTGTGCTCTACTAAAACAATAAAATATATAATAAATCATTAATAATATATCCTGTGATATACTGTACTTAAAATTGTGTCTAGTATATATTTCTCTAATATACTAAAGTGCTTACAGAAACATGAATAACCAATTCTAATAATTCGAGTTCTAACGATATTTTAAAACGTATTTATTTTTATAGTATTTATTCTTTTTTTATCTTTCTTCACTCGAAAGTTATCCGTGGCTTCTTGAAACTCTGTACTTCTGCCAATTACCAAAACTGCCACTAGCTTTCATATAAATGTTTCTAAATTTTCGTTCAGAGTATAAATTACGTTTTACAAATTTGTACGCGTAGCTGTTCTGTTTGTAAAATGGGTAAATACTTAATCGTACAAATGCAATTTGTAAAACAAATCTACATAAATAAAGGCACAACAGTTTTAATCCCAGAAGATGATTATTCGTGAAAAATTTAGGATGTAAAACAGCTATTTAGAAGCACTAAACCAGACTACAAGTAATGAATGTAAAGTATCAGAAAGGCTGAAAAAAAACGGTACCTGCCTCCACTCAATCCAAGTTAAACAGTCGAGTAAACAAAACTACTACTACTTGATTTTATTTTGAGCATCCTACATGACTTTTTGTTGCAAAATCAATAAAATTAAACTATTTACATAACCGATAATGAATTATAGTATTTTCTATGTTTTACCACAAAAATAATTCATATACTCAAGTAAACATTGTGCACTCAAGTATTTTTAGTATTTTATATAAAAAAAATAGAACAAAATAGTTTGCAGAGATGGGCCTCCGACTTTGTCCTAAGAATCGATACATAATGGGTTAGTTTATAATATACCCGATGCCGTTTTTTTACCGATTTCATGAAATTTATAAAAGGATGCCAATTGGAAAACATTGTTAGTTGATTGCGGTGTAATATAGGACAGATGGAACAATATATTCAGCCATTCGCTTGTAAAATTGCGTGAACTGTCACAAAGAAAATGTAATAATTTCTTTAATAAATTTTTCTCGCTTTAATAATGGGGGGGGGGCGGTAGTGGCTGGGGTGGGGTGGCTGATGCCACAAAAAAATATTGGGCCTTTGGTTTTTGTATACACGCTAAATGACAATTTTATTTTTATACCCCTTTTAATAACAGAGTGGGGGATAGTAATGGGGTTAGTAGAGGGGGCCCAAAAAAATTGAGGCTTTTGGTTCTTGTATATAGGCCGAATCAAAAATTTTATTTTTTAACCCCCTTTTAATAATGGGGTGGGGGTTGGTAATGGGGGCGGCTAATGCCAAAAATTTTTTTGAGACCTTAGCTTCTATTATATATAC
The DNA here is from genome assembly GCA_936432065.2 of Rutpela maculata. Classification (NCBI taxonomy): domain Eukaryota; kingdom Metazoa; phylum Arthropoda; class Insecta; order Coleoptera; family Cerambycidae; genus Rutpela; species Rutpela maculata. The sequence continues at coordinate 33,219,008 of OW386285.2, read as the reverse complement.
TAAATACCAATTTTATGGACTCTCACTTGCTTGATTTTCCTATTTACCCCAATTTACCCACCAACCCTTCACTGGAATAAGATCAAAATATAACCCAGTTCCAGATCTCGTTAAATTACATACGTGTACCAAATTTCATGTCAATATCTTAAACGATTCCAGAGTAATCGTGCGCACACAAAAGTTACAGACAGACTGACAGACATTTTTTTGCTCAAACTTAAAATTTCGACGTTTCATGACATTCTAATTGAACAATAAAGTTTTGTCGATTCTATACTTCCACTGGATGTGAAAGTAATTGTAAAGAAACAAACGCAAGGTATGAAACCATAGGCAAATATATAAAACAACAAAATTGCAATTATTAAACGCAAACGAAAAGATGGAGTAGTATTTATCACATAAAGCGTGAATCAGAGCGTCTCAAATAAGTAAGAGACACTGAGAAAGAAACTAATTTTATAGTGTTCTAAAAAAATAATATTAAAACTAAAATTGGGTGCCAAAAAATTCCTCAACAGAATAAAAGCAATAATTTAGAAAATGCCTTTTAATCCTATACTTAAAAGAATTAAAATGAAGAGATTTTAAATTATTTGGGATGTGATTATATAGTTGGAGATTCAATTGACTTAATTAAAGTTAATCTAAGCCGAGGCTGTCTGAGTTACGTGATAGCCTTAGGGCCAGTTGTATGAACTAAATTGAGCCAAGTTCAGCTTGAACCAAGATCAAAAGCCAAGGTTACGATTGTTACAATAATCGTAATCATGGCTTTTGATCTTGGTTCAAGGTGAACTTGGCTCAACTTAGTTCGTACAGAGGTGTCATAATTATGAAAATCAGAATTAATCGAAAAAGAACTGGACTGTTATGTGGACTGCTATGGACTGTTTGTATCGGAGTTACTATTACAGGGCCTAAGCCCACTTATAAAAGGGAGCCCCAGGCTGCTTAACAGCGAACGCGGGGTAGGGTAGTCACCCTGTGCCCTGAACAAAATTTTAATGTTTAACGTGCAGCGTGCAGTACCCCCTCTGCAATACACTGGTGAGGAAAGGAACTCACACGGCCGACTAGTCAGGTCCTTGGAGGTGGTTTCGATAATTGGGGTGGTGCAGGTGGTCAAATATAAAAAAGGTAACGTCGTTCTAAGCAAACATTTAATAAAACTAGCAGCCGCAGGTGGTAGACAATCTACGTGGAGTCTAAGGTAACGTGACGAGATCCCCAGTACCATACAAGCACAAGATGACAGGCAATAATCCAAAATCTGGATTAGAAGTCGAAACCAGAGTCAGGCTGGAAGTCCCTCGTAAAGTGTAGAACGTGACATAAAAGTTCAAGTAGAATGCAAGTAACAGATCCAAGTAAAATCATAAGGTAACAAATCCAAATAGCCATAAACCAACAAATAGATCCCAATACTCAACACAGATCTGAATACTCGTAACTTAACAAACACAGCCCTGCAATAAAATAAATAACCTACATCACCAATCTATTTCAACATTAAGTGGGGTTCAGAGACGTACCTGAGATGTGATGTGGGCTGAAAGAGGTCCTTTGCTGTTAAATGGCACACCAAGTCTTGTATTCGAAGGACGCCACATGCTTCAGAAAATTGATTTAATCCGAAAATCCGTAGTTGTATCTCCCCCAAAAACGATACTCAAATACCGAAATGGAAATACGACTAATTTTGTCATGCTGAATATTAAATCCCATAAATGGAGCAATCTTACAATACGTGTACTCGCACGACTCAATTTTCAAGCTAGCAAAAAGGAAATGACCAAGAGAATGTCACCCTATCAAATGTCAAGTTCTTGTAACTTCACGGTATATCCCACAACCCTGAATAGATTTATCTAACTTACCACATCTACCACAAATATTATCATAAGATCCTCCGAAGGCCGTTCTTTCATAAGTCTACACAACAAAAGAAAGTTTAATTAACAATACTGGCCACTGTGGAAGCTTTACCGAGGCGGTTTGCAACACGCTTTCTTAAAGAATACCGAACGCACCGTGTTCGGCTGGCTTCCTGTGCCAGCAGCGCATTTAATGACCGAAGTAAAATATCAGGTAGCGCTATTAGGCAACCAATTATACTCTTTTTGGGAGCCGAAGGAAATCTAGTTGTTTGTGTGTGTGTTTATATGATATATCTTAGGAAAATCTATGCTCAAATACACAATAAAATGTGTGCAAATAACGAAGGCAATTACTAAATGTGAAAATAGACTGTGATATTACGAAAACCGAATATTAACCTGGGGGGGGGGGGGGGGGCTAGCATCAAACTGACACCACCCGAAAACAACTATTATTTATTTAGTCAAAGGCGTGGCAATTTTAAAAGTGACTATGCTAGAGTGTTCTAGTAAGCATTATGCGCTAGCAAATTTGTGACGAAAAAGCAACAGTGTGGGGGACAAAAAAATAGACTACTTTATATTACCTCGCCTCGAGATATGCTAATTTTGTATTTGTGCTAGGGTGTGCTAAGTGTGAACATTGTGCGCAACTAAATTTGGAAGGGGAGAGCTAGCATCAACCTCGAAAACAACCCTTAATTATTGACTACGCAAAGTTGTGAGAGCTTTGAAAATGGACGTGCTGAAGTGTGCTCGGTACAAACATTGTGTGCCAGCAAATTAAGGAAGAGAAAATAACTAGGGAGAGGGAACAAGTTGACTGATCCAGAGTTTTAATAACTATCTGAACCAAAGGCTAGTAATATAATACTATAAAAACGCGCCACTACGAGCAATCCCATTCATAAATCTCACTTGAGGAAGGACAATGTTAAAAATAGTTGATTTTTGGCCCCCATCGGGGAACGCTTAAGACCCAGAGAAAATGATTGGAAAAGGCTCAAAATTAATAAAAATACGTCTTCGTGGTATCAAGAGGCTGGGAAAATTCTATTTCAACCCTAAAAATATAAAAACAACACCTAAAATTGCTTTGAATAATAGCTTATACTGAATGTGATAATTATATTTATTTTATGATAACTATTAGGTATCGATTCAATAGAGATGACAAAAGGGTAAAAGCTACCCCTATTCACACTATATTCAGAGAGCTGAACGCTATACACAGCACCTGATATTAAAAAACATTAAAAAAATAGGTACAAAGGTGATTAAAAATGTACAAAATGATATTTTAATACTAGTTGAGCCAGACCTTCACCTGATCCTCACCTCAGCATCTCTGTTTTCAAAAATAAGCCCTATAAGAGTATGAAATAATATTCACAGCAAGTATTATTTCAAAAAATCGTTTTAGTTAGCGACCATGGAAACCACCAAACTACCTTATTCGGGGATGCAATTCTATTGATAGTCTAGAATACTAAATACAGAATAAATACTAATTACTTAATAGTATCTCTATAAATTAAAATTGCCATTATTTAGAGATGTTAGAACAGCATCTAGTACAGAATATTTACAGAACAAATTAAAATAAAACGAAAGGTTTCTATTGGTTCTTATAGCTGCATTTAATAGATAGATATTAAAGATAGCTAATCACTGTAAGGGGTCAAAAATTATATTAGTTTATTCTCTTTTATATTATTCCATGTAAAGGTATTTCTGGGTAAGTACTTGTTGGAGAAAAGGGTACAGTAAATATGCAAATGATACTTGCGAAGGAAGATCATTTGGCCACTTATTGTGTTTTCCAGAATGCACCACGAGGAGGCGATCATTTTTACATTCCGAGTTTTTTTAATCACCTTGGTACCTATTTTTTTAATATTAGGTGCTATGTATGGCGGTCCACCCACTGTATAGTGTGTTGTTATCTTTATTGAACCTAATAGTTTTCATAAAATAAATATAATTTTCACATTCAGGATAAGCTGTTATTCAAAGACATTTCAGGGGTTGCTTTTATGTTTTTAGGGATGAAATAGAGTTTTCCCCAGCCTTTTGATACCACGAAGACGTATTTTTATTAATTCTGAGTCTTTTCCAACCATTTTCTCCGAATTTTATGTGTTCGCGATAGAGGCCAAAAATCATTTATTTTTAACACTGTCCTTTGACCTCTGGCATTTAAATTGGCAGTACCGCTCCCATGAAGGACATCAAACCAGTGTTGGCTCTAAGTGATGTGTAATCGAGTAAAAATTTTCATGCATGTACAAATATATACAAATAATACTTTACATATTGTACAAGGAAACATGGACAAGATGACACAAATTTTAACATTGTTTGGGAATGTCTCATTCAGTTATTACAATATCATACATCTGCGTAAAAGCCGGTTCTGGAATTTCTGACACAGATTCGGCAAAGCTAACCTGCTAACGCATGCGTAAAGAAACCGCGGGAGGTTTAATTCGGCATCTTCTCTCTCTCTCTCTCTCTCCCTCTTTCTCAAGAAACGAGCTTCTCTTTCCGAGTGTCGTGTCTTTATATATTTTATTATTTAGTCTTTGCCTAAACTATCTGAAAAGTGTCAAACACAATTTCCTACTCTCAATGAATTCCACTTCTGTAAAGAAAATATGGTAATTAGTTTAAAGTAAAGGTAACAAACTTTTCCCTTGTAAATTACAAACATTAACTATTAACAGGAACATAAAGTATTTCAGCGGAGAAATATACCACCTCTAGTTTGAACAGGTTATTTTAAATGTCATATAAATAATTCAAAAGACCTTTTTTAAATGGCTTCGTAGAATAAAAAACAATCCTTGGTACGAATACTAAAAATGTATTACGCGAGGGTATGCTAAAAGAGAGATCCAAACTAAGCGTTTGCTCAGCATTGAATATTTTAAATATACGTATGAGAATATCTTATATATTGTACACGTAGAGCTGGTTAGTACGGAAACCGCTGCAGTTACCTATATCTGATATTTTATTAATATTTCATACAGTTTCAGCGCAACGAGACAAGTTCCACTTAGAATTAGGTAAACCATTTTAAATAATTCAGCTCCTCAATGTCCTTTGTTTCTCAGTGCTTTCCCATTCTGTTCATAGTCTACTTGGCCTGATCTTGAAGTTCACATATGCAATTTTCTCTTCGTACATTCTCTGAAAAAAATTAAAAGAAAAATTTAAACATACATAGCCTGCCTGATACAATAGTGTTTATAATTAAATAATTATTCTTTTAGCTGAAGTTGTTAAATTCTTCAAGTTCACGAACACATTTCTTGGAGCCATTCAACAGAGTTATTCTAAGTAAGGATGGTGTAGTTCTAGGCGAAAGCAAGATTTATCTATCCAATTACTTTAAGAATTGATGAGTGTGAGGTTGTAAACAAGATGATATAACTTGAATCTCTTGTTGGCGATATCGCTAACTCGGAATATGACATTCAGCAGAGAGCACCGATCGGTAACTTTTTAGTGAATGAATTTTGACATGACAGAAACACAAAAATTATAGACTTGCTATCGTCCTAGCTATCTCCATCTTTCTTTAGGCCCCTGTGGCATGGACTGGTAATGAGGCAGCTGGCTTCTTGATGCTTTTAAGTTGTGGGCCCGAAGACCTTTGTTGCGAATTCCATAGACATCCCATAAAAATTACGCTCCAATATGGTATTCTCCAGCAACCTATCATGTGTGGCCACATCAACCTACTAGAGGAACGATGGTTAGGAAAAATAAGATTGCTAGCAGCGAATAGGATTATGTTGGGTTGATGCCACCAAGAAACTTTGATAAGGTTGCATGGCTAACGAACAACCTCCGCAAATGGAGTGATAATACGATCAGAGCCATAAAGCAAAGGGAAGTCAACAAGATTATCAATGTTTCACAAAATATCTGTCAATAAGAGGTAATTTCTAAGTGCGATAAATTTTTTCGTATAATTCTTGCTTTGTGGAGGTAAAAGGAAAAAATCCTGCACCTGTATTTTGCGTTCAGTTGAATGTGACCATTCATTTTCTGCCTTTTTCTTTAAATTAGTTTGCCAAAAATACCAAATTCATAATCAAAAAACTGCTTCCTGAGAAATCACTACTTCTACATCCAAATTTTCGGTGGGGGTGGTAGTTGAGAGGGTGGCTGATGCAAAAAAAAAAAATGAGGCCTTTGGTTCTAGTACACACTAAATCATAGTTTTATCTTTACCTCCTTTACTAATGGGGTGGGGGTAGTAGTGAGTGTGGCTGATGCCAAAAATAATTTTGAGGAGTTTGGCTCCTGCACACACTATATCATAATTTTATTTTTTACCCCTCCCCTTTAATAATGGGGTGGGGATGATAGTGAGGTCGTCTGATGTCAAACAAATTTTGAGGCCTTTGGTTCTTGTACATACACTAAATCGCAATTTTATTTTATTTTTTTTTACCCCTTTAATAATGCGGTGATGGTGGAGGTGGCTGATGCCAAAAAAAAATTTGAGAACTTGGCTTCTCATACATACACTAAATATCAATTTTATGGACTCTTACTGGCTTGCTTTACTTATTTACCCCTCATTACCCCCCAATGGAATAGAATCGGAGTATATATAGGGAATCTAGTTCCTGATCTCGCTATAATACACATAGGTGTACCAAATTTCATAAATAATTCTAAAATAATCGTGTGCATAAGAAAAAAGTTACAGACATACGGAAAAACAGACAGACAGGCAGACATTTTTTCTCAAACTTAAAATATTGACGTTTCATGACATTCTAGGCCTATTGCAAAAAAAATTTTTTACGATTATTATACTTCCACAACGTGGAAGTAATGGCCAACATATTAAAGTGGGCAGTGTTATGAACGTAATTCGACAATTTCTCCTACATCCCTGAACCGATTAAAAAAATTTTTTTATATACTTTCAGAGACAACTTTATAGAATGGTACTAGGCTATTGAAAACTAATTTTTTTTTACTTGTGCGAAAATTAAAAATTTTTTTTTTTACTTTTCAATAGCCTAGTAGATACCATTCTCTAATGTTATCTCTAAAAGCCTATCAAAAAAATTTTTGAATCGGTTCAGGGATGTAGGAGAAATTGTTGAATCACGAAATCATTTTCTTAAGCACGATACCGCCACCCTCAAGACTAAAAAGTTATGCATAAATGATAACGAACACCATACCAACCATACTCAAACAAATAGGTCAATCGCCAAATATGGTCAAAGAAGGCATAACTAAAAATGTTTTTATAATAATGACACACTTTTTCGTCATTATACGGAAAATACTTGGCTCTATATGAAACTAAATAATAAAAATAAATTGTGTACAAATCAGGTCCTAGACATTTTTTCTATTAAAGTATACTATACCTTAGCCGGGAAAGGAGGATAATAATAAATACACGTGATCAGTGCGTGAAATCAGATCCTATAGGCATTTAAATTTGGAGGGGGCGTAATTCAAAATAATTTTTACAAAGGCTTATCAAGTCAACGTCGCTCAGTGACATGTGTTGCTTAACACTACTGACAGTTAAATTCATTACTATACTCCTTTCTATAAGGTATATAGTTGGAGCAATGGATCTTTGAATTGACGTCACTTATGCAGGTAGCAAGCAAATACTATCGTTTGTATGTTGGCGTCTCACTTCTTACAATCGAACTGCCTGGGAATGGGTATAAGATTGTGTCTTCCACAGTATACGACCTACGTATGCTTATCCTGCGTGTTAGATTTGAGAGTAATGGTAACGCTTACATCTATACTACATAGAGGCGCATCTCGTGTATCAATCAATCGTCAGTGGCTCACATGTTGTTTACTTTTCGTAACGCACTTAATTCATTTAATTCATTATGACTGGAAAACGATTAACCTGATAATAATTTTGAGATGCATCTAGATGCATGACAGATTGAATTGAGACATGACATACACGATATTTTTGTCTTTTAAATCGTTTTTTGTGATTGCTCCACAACTGTTGAGTAATGAAAATGAACTCTAGTGATTGGTTCTTGCCCATTGAGTAATGAATTATTACCCACGGCCGTAAGTAATAGCCCCATTATTTGTTCAAAAACTTATCTATAATAAATGAATTATTTATTAGAGAATTCTTTGTTGTTTTAGTCATGGCACTCTTTTAAGTGCACAATTCTTCGCAACAGTGGATTTTTATTGGCAATTTCAGAATTATTATTTCTTACGGAAAAATTCCAAAAATAGGTATTTTTTCACGAAATTTGGTACAAACTCATTGAGGGTTGCCAAATCCAGTGGCGTCTTTAAATTAAAAAAAAAAAATGCTAATAAAAGTTCTTCATTTTCCGCCGCAAAAAAAACGCAATAGGGCGAGCTTTTATGTTTTACAGAATTTAACGTATCACAAGAATGCACTTTGCAGAGATCTAAGTTTAAAAAAAAAGATCTAAATCGGACTTACAACTAACTTTTTATGGGAGTAGTTCCAAGCAAAATGGGACACACTGATGTCACTCTTAGAAAAATTCAAAAATAGTTTTTTTTACAAAATTTGGTACAAACCCATTCAAATTTGAAATAAAACATTCGCTAATAAGATTTCTTTATTTTCCCCCGAAAAAAAGACTGCAGTACGCTGAACTTTCATGTTTTATAAAATACAATTGTATCGCAAGAATTTACTTTTCAGAGCTCTACGTTCTATAAAAACCCGATCTAAGTCGAATCTAAAATAAACATTTTATGGGGGTGGTTCCAAGCAAATTAAAACAAACTGAATATGAATGAACGAACATTTCCAAAAAATGATATTTTATTTCATGGTTATCTCAAGTGTAAATGAAAGTATAATTAAAATTGTGAGAAAATAATACAAATGTACGTAAAGTTTTTATAAATTCTTAGATTTTACATGTTTGATATTTTATAGTTACTGTTGAACCTACTGGCAATGCCAAAACTGTATTTTACGGTCTAGTCAAGTCCAATTTATCATTATTTATGATATTATTCCTCATTATTATAATAATTTCCAACAGGCTTAATACAAATTTGCTACGCCTATGGTGCGAAATAATTGTCATTCTTCAATGAACTAGTTCAGGCAAAAAAGAATGATGCCGTCAGTTCAAAGATTCATTGCTCCGACTATACCTATTTGCCTCCTACCAGTATCCACTATTTATATTACATGGGTGTTCGTATTAATATTATTTATACTAACAATTTCAGTATCATGAATTACTGTTTCCATTCGAGTTAAGTAAATCGCTATAGGTCTTATCCATCGTTATGAAGAAGATTTTCCATCAGCAAAATTTACCAGCACGATAGCGCAGCAGACTAAAGCGTGTTGCTGGATTCGATCCCCAGCTCCGACAGTGACAATATCGGAGGGTAATGGATGTTGTCTGAGTTTTTTTTAAAATGTGTAACCCCCTTGACATTGAATTCGGAGGTTGTTTACCATGTGTGGTGTTTTGCTTTTATTTCCATTTTTTCATTGATACTTTGTTCATCATTGACTGTACCGGCTCATTCACTATCAGAAGCATTGTCGCCAACATTCTGCGGCGAAGCGATGTATTTACACTTCTAATTGCTTCATCGTAGTCCATATCATTTTAATTTATTCCCTCCAGATCATTTCCGGGGCGAGCGTAGAGGCGACTTCAATGTGAATATCAGTCGATATTCCGTTGAAGCAACGTCGAGCGCGGTTAGTACTTGGATGGGGTCCCATCTTGGGAAATACAGCGTTCTCGTCCGACCTTCTAGAGGCTTGTATATCAGTGTATACTCGAAAGTTACGTAATTTCAGACGAGGATTACGTAGTGGATATATCATCCTTCGGAGGGGATGTAAAGCAGGCGGTCCCTTGTCTATTAAATGTTAGGCAAGTAAAAGATCCCTACTCTTCTTAAGGGAAGAGGTTCGGCAAAATTTCCAGGTTGGGGGGTAGCTCGTCTCCTGGCGTCGGTGATAGGCCCTGGTAGCGGAAATAGGCCGACGTCAAATAGTTAAAAAAAAAGAGATCATTTCCTCTCTTTGGAAACTATCAAAGACGGCGATAAATAGTCGGAAAGGATCGGCTATCTGGCAAGGCACGACTGGGATATCTTTCCCGATACATTACTTCTAGCTTTTGTTGTAGTACCATCTGCGATACCATATACGTAATGCATTGTCGTCATTTTCGCATTCATATAATTCACCATATTAACTGAGATATTCGAATAAAAATAGCGAAAAAATAAAATAAATTCAATGAAATACTAAAAATCGAAGAAATAATTGGATGAGATGATTTTGAACACCAACAACTTACTTTATAGTCCTGGGGCATAATGTATTCCGTGAGATATTTTATGAGGGGAAGGTGGGACTATGTGGAATCTCTTTATTATAATGGTGTAGTACCGGGTGTTTACCTTAGAATTGCGCTGTTTGGGTTTTATGGCGTTATACATCAAGATGGCCGCCACGCGAGACATTTTTTCTTTATATCAAGAATAACTCCTTCCAGAGTACTCATACGCAACATATATAACATTTTCTGTTCTACATGAGCCAAAGAACAAATTTAGTTTTTATCAATTTTTTCGTATCTTTTACCATTTAAGAGTTACACGCCAGTTTTACCACATAACACAAATTTATTAGTATACATTTATTGCCTAACCTATTTAATGCCCTGTTTCTCTGCAACAAATGTAATAAATAATCTACTATATTTATTGCCTATATATCGAATATATAGTTTGCAATTTCTATATTTCAGTTTGTTTATATTAATTTGTGCTCCTTGCATCCACCAGAAAATCAGACATCTTCCACATTAAGTCCTTCAATAGTAGATGTATTTAATAAACTCACAGTAGTTGTTTTTGATGGTATGGCAGAAGCACAAGCCCTGAAAAAAAAAAAACCACTGTTTAAACCTGTAGTGATCTTGCAAATGAATTTAACAGAAAACTGGAATATACACTATCACATTATGATGAAACCCACTTAGTCTTCGACACATACAGAGAAAATTCACTAAAATCTTCTATGCGTAAGAAAAGAACTGGCAACACACAATCAGTCCACTACAAAATCAGTGATATAACGTACATTGGGAACACATCTATGAAGTCATTGTTATCTCATGTCAAGACTAAAGATGAGTTAACAGCTTACTTGTCCGAGAAAGCAATACAGTATGCAACTGAAAGAAACAAGTATCTTGGAGGGAAACAGCAAAGTGTTCAATGGGGATTGAAACAGATGAACTGAAAAGCAATCATGAGGAGGCAGATACGAAGATAATTTTGCATTCCATGTTCGCCTGTCGTCACGGTGCTACACAGCTTCATATTTACTCACCTGATACAGATGTCTTTATACTTACTTTATGGTGGTATAAGTTCCTTTCACTAAACACCATGTTTGTAACTGGAGTTGGCCAAAATCCCTGGGCTCAAAGAAAACTTCAGCATAATTAGGTCTGCATGCATTATCCGGAAGTGCCACCACAGGGACTTTGACAAAGAAAGCGAAAACCTCCTTTTGGAAAGTCTTCAGTAAAGCAGATGATGACATTCTTGAAGCTGTAAGCAAACTTGGAAGCTTGGAAAATTTTCTTGATACATATAGGCTATTAATAGAAAAAGTTCATATGTCAAGTCTATGTTCCTGACACAAATATATCAGACATTGGAAAACTGAGATGGTGGATGTTCACAAAGAAAGAAACTCAAGGAGAAAACTTGCCACCAACAAGAGCATCACTGATACCATATGTTGATAGAGTTCGTTGTCAAACCATAGAATGGTGCGTGCTGACCAGTCCTGCCTTCGCCATTAAACTTCGGCTGGGAACTAAAAAACGACCATTATGCTCCTGTTATGTGTATGCTACTATGTGCTCCAGAGACAGTTCTTCAACTTATTCGGTGCTCTTGTGTTAAGAGAAAATGTGCTCCACAATGTAAATGTCTTTCTCACGATCTGAAGTGCACAGAACTATGTGTGTGTGGAGGAGACGAAGATATGTTTGACAACTGTGATGAGCATACAAGGCATGAAGATTCATCGGATGACGTAGATGGTGATGATATATTGTCTTGAAGAGAATAATAATATAGTATCATTAAATATTGTTTTCTGTCAATACATAATTTATTTTAAGAACCAATTTTATAATACAACTACTACGTCCTACTACAAATTGTATGTATTAATACTAGTTATTATTAAGGTTTTTGTGAGTAAATAGCAGCAGAATCATTCTTTTTCTTCCCTTAATAAATAACCGATGGCTAAATCATGTTTTAAACCGATAGTGACATGTATAATGAATCAAAACTCTTAATTGGTAAAAGATATGAAAAAATTGATAAGAACTAAATTTGATCTTTGACTCATGTAGAACAGAAAATGTTATATGCAGATGAGCACTCTGGAAGGAGTTATTCTTGATGTAAAACATAAATGTCTCGCATGGCGGCCATCTTGGATGTATAACGCCATAAAAACCAAACAGCGCAATTTTAAGGTACTACACCATTATCCCAGTACTACACTATTATCTAGCATATAATAAAGAGATTCCACATAGTTGCACCTTCCCTTCACAAAAAATCCCACTGCGTAGGTAAATGCGCATTATGCTCCTCAACTATAAGTGAACAAATATTGTTTTGAAAATGATGTTTGTAAAAACGTCTTTTATTCCAGGATAACTAGATTTATGTGTTTATGTGTTCAAAAATGATTATTAATCGATACTGCTAAATGAAGCAATTTGAATTTAATTGTTTTAATCAAGAACTGTGCGTCTGACGAGAAAAACGCAAGAGAACGTTTTCATGTAAAATTGACTACGCTAATCAGAAATCACATGGAAGAATGTCAGTGGCGTACCACTTTTTTGGTAAAAAAATGACTTTTCTTACTAAAATATGTGTTTTTGTGCCCTATTAACACATACCAAAATTGAAAATATTATCTAAAGGACTTCCTGAGATATTAAAAATTTACGATTTGAAAAAAAAAATCAAAAAATTTAAGTCTTTACGGACATATCTTCATATGAACTTTTCTTCATAAAATGACTTAATAAAGAATCACACCCTGAAATATTAGCGCGCCATTAAGGAACACCCTGTATATTTTTAGAGATGAGTGAGATGATTTTAGAGTGAAACAATTTGTCATATTTAAAGACCAACCTCTACCTGATCCATTTAGCGCGGAGGTTTGTTTCATTAAATTTTTAAATATTGTTGGGAAGTAGTAAAATACCTAATTAAGGGCAAGAAACCTGCATAATCACGATTATTGTACCAACATCGTGGTGTTACAGAATACCGAATGTTTTTTTAATTTAAAGAATGCTGCAAAGGAAAGGTATAATCATTAACACACAACTAACTACCTTAATTACACAAAGTACTAAAAAATCTATCGGATAGAAGGTCCGAAATGAACAGGCTAAAAGCAGCTCACGCACGAAAATTTACATAAGAAACTCTATTTATACAACTAAAATGTTTAGCTGGTACGGTTATGACCCCTCATGTGGAATACGCCTAAAGTTTCCATCAACCTTTAATTCCAACTTTAGATGCAAAGGCCCTTTTTGTATAACGCACTTTGGGTACGAAAGTTGCTTTAATCTAGAGAAATTATATACATCTTTAAACCGCATGAATTCTGTACACTTTGCTGCGGTAACATTTCAATCTTTTAATGCAGTCTTTTAAATTATAGTAATGGTCATAAAAAGCAAACTCGTGTAGTAATAGTTTTAGTTTATTTAAGATACAGAAGATGTTTACATACATGGTTTATACAAGGTGTAAGTAGTTTCATGTCGTTAAAAAAAACTGGTAATGGGGACCGACTAGACAAACAAAAAACCTTTATGACTTTTTCCCCTAGGGGCACTTTGAAAAAATTGACCTAGGTCAACGATTTGAATATTAGGGTAGGAAACATTTGAGAACCACTGCCTTTATGGGTCAATGGACGTGTAATTCCCAACTTTTAAATTGTCATAAAAAAGTGCAAATATTACCGACCGACTCGTTCTCGACAACCCGCGGTTTCAAAGCAAAGAACGGCGGCACCTTTGAAAACCACCTCAACCGAACCAATTATTAAAATGTAAATAATTCGTTTTCCCTGTTTTGCAGAACTGCAAGCAAATGATGGGCGTAGAGGTTTAAACACAGCATATCTTTACATGTGTGTTTTTTTTAATTTAGAACAGAATATCGGAGCTTTTATTGTTGTTTATAATTTATCAGATTTAAATGTGATTTATTAACATTTGTAACCTAAATGAATGTTCTGGGTTAAAAGCTTAAAAAATGAGTAATTATTATATGACATTGGGAAATAAAGAGTTAGACGTCTGAGGTACGATAACAGAAAACAATTATGTGTATTTTAAGTTAGGAAAAAATCTGATTTATTTAGCAAATTGCCAATCTGGTATCGAAAACTAAAATATTCGATGAATCTAGAACATAAGTTATTGTTGATTTACATAAATTGTTCGAAATGGCCTCTGTCTGCATCAATCCACTTTTAGGCACGTCGAACTACGGACATATGCACTCCGTTCAACACATTTGGTAAATTAGGATCATTTTTTATGGTTTCTATGCACATTAAAATACCACACTAAACTATCATCTAGCGTTGTTTATAAAGAAAATAAAAGAAAAAACTTGGTCCAAAATCCAAAAAGTAACACAAAAAGAACGAACAAGTAGTGTCTGTACGTAATCAAGAACTTAACGACTTGAATGGTAAGTCAATAAAATACATCTTAACTGTAAATGCGTGGCATAAAATTCAAAAAGAACAAAAGCAAGATACAAAAACAACGAACGGGCTAGAAGTGTGTACTTAACGAAATGCCCACAGAGACTAAAATATTGCACAAAGGAGAGTATTGTTTTCTTCAGATCTACTAAGCACTTAGAAAACGCCGACGTCTTTCACGTTTACCGCACCGCTAAAGACTTTACCTTACCTACTTTTAAAAAGCCATAAAAAAGTGTGATGATTATCAACTTGTGCCCTCGTCGACCCGCGGTCTCTAACAAAGGAGCGCGACACTTTAATAGAGCCGTATTAGCGTATTTGATGGTTAGAGGCGCCGACATACGCGAAGATAAAAGCCTATCCTAACATTCCAGTAGTTCTCAAACAATTTTACTGAAAATTTTCGAAATTTTTGTTTATTTTTTCTTTCTAAAACTATGGGCTTTAGACCCTATGTTATATAAGGTTTTTTGTTCGTTTAGTCTTTCCCTACCACCAGTTTTTTTTAATGACATGAAACTGATTACACCCTGTATACAGTCAACACGCAATTGACCTATTTTACGTTAGAAAGTTCGGTAAAAATTGACATGGCGAAAACTAGATAGGTATTACTAAAAATCACTGCACACGTTGATCAACTCGTCTAATTTACAAGCTTTGTAAAAATGAAATATATAATAATCAGTATCATTGTTTTCATTATCTTCAATATTGAGTCTACTTTAACTGACTAAAAACCAACTCCATTAGTTTCTTTTGTAGTTTACAGTATTAAAAAAAAAATTATGCAATCTATCACTTTATCAAAGTTGTCAGTTTAGAAGTTAGGTATTTCATTTTTACAAAGTTTAGGAATTAGATGAGTTGGTCAACATGTGCAGTGACTTTACAACTTTTAGTGTTACCAATCTAGTTTTCGCCATGACATTTTACCAAACTTTCTAAAGTGAAATAGGTCAATTGTTGACGGACTTCATTTCTTGGAGAATCGAGTTGTAAAAGACAGCAATAATCAAATAGGTTGGATAACATACAATTTGTCCCCGGATGGGGTATCGCACTGTTGTAAAGAGAAAAAGTTATTCTTTACAAAAGATTTGCTTGTTTTAGGAAGTCATAAACAGTTGTCAAACTTAAGATAAATTATACAGGGTATTCCAAAAATTAGAAAAAATTATATTGATTTTATGCAAACTACCTTTCTCTGCATTTTTATTGAAAATATTATTTAACAAAGTTTTTTCAATTATGAAGAAAAGCTTAAGCACGGAGTTTGATTACAAAGTAAGGAAACCACAATTTTTAAAAATAATAACATTTTATTCAAGTTGAAAACTGTTCTGCCCCCATGAGGAAGAACTTAATCTTAAAAAAACATAAAATGTAGATATTTGAGATTAAACATTAGACCGGTCTTAAAACGCACATGAAAAATTTGTTTTACCCAATGTTTGCGAAAAAGGTTAAATTTGTTTAAATTTGACTATAAAAAGGGATTTTATTACATATATTTAAAATGATATAGAAGTTATTTCCATTTTTGAAAAATACGGGGTTAGGCACTCTATGAATTGAACACATAGTACAATGCAAAAACCTAGTACCGTGTTTTTGCTTAGCATTTTTATGAAGTTTCTTGAAGTACCTCTGTAATTAAATTAAGACTTGACAATTGAAGTTGAACTTTTATTAAAATTAAAATTCAAAACATTTTAAAACGAATTGGGGGTCTACAATTATTTCCTAAGTAATAACATGGTATCTCAAGATTCCTAAGAATAAACATGGTATATCACAGAAATATAATAGATACGGTGTTCATGTGTAGTAACATGATAAATTCGCTCCAGATACGAGGTCGATAAAATGTTATAAAATAATGTTCGGGGTCTATTTTACAAGGTTTTTTCGATCTAATTGATGTTTTTTGTCGTTGAAACTGAAAACTCAAAATGCCCAAAAATGCCACATACGGGGTTCTTTCTTATGGGGGCACTATTCCACAAGTATATATTTTTTAAAATTTTTCATAGGCAGGAAAATCCTAATTCCCGATTTGCCACTAATAGTAAAAAGTTTAAAAAAGGGAATGTCTGGTGCATCACAGAATAATCGGCCCTTATTTTATGGATGGAAATTTAAATTAAAGTACTTATTTAGAAATTTTGAATAATTTTGTTTTGGGCGAACTGGACAATGAAAATACAGAATTTAGAAGAAAAATAATTGTTTAGCGAGATAGATGCCTAGCACTTTCTACAATTCTAGTTAGGCAATGGTTAGACAACCACTTCCACGACAGTTTGCAAAAAATTATAGATACTATTGCAACCATAAAGGAAGTTATGATCTCATCTGTCTATAAAGAATTTAGAAAAAGATTAGAAAAATGAGTACTAGTAGGAAGTCTACATGCAAAAAAACAGTTTTTTTCATTTTATACAAAAAACTTTTTTTTGTTTTAAACAGTTTTTTTGTTTAAAACAGTTTTTTTCAATGTTTTAAATGGTATGTTTAACACATTTTTAAAACAGATTTAAAACGTTTAAAACTCTATTCAACTAAAATTAAATGACGCCAAGTGACTGTGTCTGCTACTACTACTTGATACCAGATGGCGCTATTAAACGGATTTTACAGCACTCTACAATTAAATGTTCAGTTTAGTGCATGTGACCACTGACCATTTGACTCTACAGGGGCTATTTGAGTGTGTTTACCGTTTGTACCGGAATTATTTATCGGAATGGGCCATCATCGGCACTTTTCCTGCTTTTCCACAAACTGCAAAATAATACATCGCACTGTGTTCAAAACATCGTATTGTATATTAAATATGTTTTAAACATTTGTTTACAATACGGTGTGATGTTTTAACCCTTTGTGGACAAGTGGATATCTTGTGTACTCAGAAATGAACTTTAACAAATAATTAATTAATGAAATAATAAAAAACCGCTGCCCAAGAAATCACTACTTCCACATCCAGATTCTCTATCCAAGTCACTCACAACGAAAAAACTTTGTATGTGAAAATAATTGTTTATGGAACTTTAATAATATAATATTTGAAATCCTCTACCCTAAAAACCCATAAAACGATACCCCACATCGGTAGTGGGGAGGGGGGTAGTGATAGGCGGGTGATAGTGGGGGTGGATGAAGTAAAAAAATATTTTAGGGGGTTTCTGGTTCCTGTACATACACTAAATCATATTTTTTTTTTTATCCCCTTTAATAAGGGGGTGGGGGTGGTAATGGGGGTGGCTAATGCCAAAAATTTTTTTGAGACCTCAGCTTCTCTTGTATATACTAAATACCAATTTTATGGACTCTTACCTGCTTGATTGACCTATTTACCCCAAATTTACCCCAATTTACCCCCCAACCCTTCGACGGAACAAGATGAAAATATAATCTTGTTAGATCTAGTTAAAGTACATATGTGTACCAAATTTCAAGTCAATATCTTAAACGGTTCCAGAGTAAACGTGCGCACAAAAAAGTTACAGACAGACCGACAGACAGACAGAAATGTTTTTTTCGCTCAAACTTAAAATCTCGACGTTTCATGACATTTTAAGCCTATTTGGACAATAAAAATTTTTAAAAATTTTTTTGTCGTTACTATACTTCCACTGGACGTGGAAGTAATTATGTGAATTTTGTAACAAAAAAAATATATAATCTTTTTCTCTTTCATTATCTAAAATAATGTTGGGAAGCATTTGTCAAGAACTGTTTGATTTTTTTGTATTCGGTAAAACAATGATACGTCAGAGTCCCACGTGTAGAGGTACGCAGCATTAGTAGTAAAACATTTTTTAATGAGTTCGTGAAAGTGTACAGAATAATATCCTAAAAAGTTTACATTCCGCTCGGATGTAGAACATAAAAAGAAAGTGAAAAAAAAATGTTTTCACCCATTTTTTAAAAATTTTCATACCATGCGTGCAGCCGCGCGCTAGGCATAGGGAGTAAGGATCGGAAAATGGATCATTCTACACATCCTCGATTAAGGCAGTTGTCACCATTTCCAGCATCCTCTGAGAAGCAGGATTTTTAATTTTAATAACAGGATCAGAGGATTCCCACAGAAATTAAACGTATCGCTCAGATACTGATGTTGGCCTCATCAGTGATGCTCCAGTATTTACATCAGTCCCTATCACTGAGATGTTTCGGCAGTCAGTATATAAAATAGACGTTTCGTTTTTCCCAGAGGATTGGAAGACACCACTAGTATGGATATAGGTGTCTGCTGTCTTGGTTCTCCAATCCCCCTCGGAGAAATATCACGAGGCTAAACCATGCTCGATAAAGATTTGTAACTGAGATTTGTCAATACGAATCATCTTTGATCTTAGATAAATTAATTTGAGAGATTGATTCGACCTTCTGATGGCCAAACATCACTTTGATCATAGTACAAACCATACGCGAACGTAAAATATCCCGCTCTTTCAGAATCCGTGGCCAAAAACGCGATTCCATTTTATAAACAAAAGTTGACCTTGGAATGACCTCAACCTGATGGGGTTGAACAGACCTCGGATTCGGATTCAGCAACCCCAAAAACGTATAAGAATCGTGGTTTTCTAGCTTAAATGTTTTTCCCAATTTGACCTTGGAATGACCTTGACCCTGACCTGATGGGTCAAACAGACCAAGAGTTGGGATTTAGTTACCCCAAAAACGTATAAAAATGGTGGTTTTCTGCGCTTAAAAGGTTTCTTCCCAATTTGACCTTGGATTGACCATCACCTTAAACTGATGAGATCCCTAATTAGGATTCACTGACCCCAAAAACGTACAGAAATCGTGGTTTCCTTCGCTTAATCGTTTTTTCCCCAATTTAACCTTGGATTGACCTTGACCCTGACCTGATGGGATCAAACAGACCCCGGATTCGGATTCAGCGACACCAAAAACGTATAGATATGTTGGTCTAGTCTGCTGAACACAACATTTTTTTTTTGTAGGGCTGTGTTATCTTTTTCCGGGAATACTGTGGCTTTAGCGTTAAATTTTGTTAGGACATTTTTTGTTCATAAATACGTGGTCTATCCATCTGTATTTTTTATTTTTTCCTAGCTTGACTTAATTTAAAAAATTTGAAAAAATGGTTTAAAAAAATTTCTGCATCCGAGCGAAATGTAAACTTTTCGGGATATCATTCTACACACTTTCACGAACTCATTAAAAAATATATATATTTTGCAAGTTTTTGTAGGTAAATACCTTCGATACCGACGATACCTTTCGAAACCTTGGACCGATATGTCACCAAGAGCCGACGGAAAGGAAATTTGGCGAGGCCGTGCACATAACAGACAACCACCACAGATGATGAGATGCTGTCAGACATTCCATACAGCAAGGAAGGGCTAACTAGAATTTTACTTGAGTTAGAAGATGTCTATTAAGATGTCATATTTTCAACGGCGAATAGATATTTTCACACAAATGTCTGTTATTTCTAATTGAAAATGAACTTTTAAAGTAATACAATGGAAATCGTACACTGGTTGCACAAATTAAATGTCACATTCATGCAGGGTGATAAGTAGAATGTTTTAAGGCAAGGCAAGACGTATTTATAATGGACGAAAACAAAACAATTTCTACCAGTGTTACTCTAATCGTTTTTATAATAAACAAAGTAGGCCGATAGCAAGAAAACTCGCGCGTGAACTATTATGCGCTTGCGTATTTGAGGCAGTAGTGTTGTAATTGTTGTGAACGCGTTGGTTTTGTCTGAATCCACTGTTGCGGCTTATTTAAATTAAACTAAATTTAAGAAAATTATAATTTCGGGAATAAACTCTTTAAAATGTTTTGTGGCGTGAGTGAAATTATGTTGCAGTTAATTAATAAGATTGTGGTTAAATTAAAGTGCACTGCAAACATATTTAATATGTTGTGACTGGTGTCTGACTAGACTAGATGAACGAACTTTTGAATACAGGAGAAAAAGTAAGTCTAATATTTATGGTTATAAGTACTGTAATTACTGTCATAAAAATCAAATGATGTCAAGTTCTTCCATAGCCAACTGTATTTAATTAATAATAATATAACCTAAACTGACCATTTAGAGGAGTCAAGTTAGGATTTTAATGTGAATTGTCTGGTTAGTATAGAGCAGTTTTTCTGTTTTAAAGTGTTCAGGGGGTCGACATAAGTTCACAGCTCAGTTTTGCAGTTTCTGCGAGGTCGGCGTATTGTTTATTTAAACAATTTAATTGTTTAGACCGTGTTTTCCATTGGTTTTCTTTGAATATCTTGAAATATATAAGTCCTATGGAAAACTAAAAAGAAGGAAAATGTTCGCTTTGAGCTGTACAATATAAGTACACAAACTATAATTCATTCCAAATGTTATTATTATTTAAGAAAAATTGAATATTGCAAAATTATGCATTTTTAAACAAAACACTTCTTTCAAAAATTATGGATAAAATTCAATGAAATTTTGGAAAAGTATAGCTCTTGTACACTACAGTCACCACTTAAAAGTTCGAATCAAAATAATTACTATAACGGCTGATATATACAACTGTTGCTAAAACTTTGCTAAAGTCGGTATCAGGGATTATGACGTGTGCGTCACGAAAAGCGTACTGTCTAAGATGATTTGAAGTGAGGGACGAACAGTGTCGGATCAACCAGTTTTGCACTGCGGTTGAAATGAAGGAAATAAATTTAAAAAAAAACCTAAAATAGATTTATTTAAAATTACAAAATTAAACAAAATAATTCTCCACTAAAAAATGAAAGTAAATAATGAAAAATAACAAAAAAAAATAAAGAATTAATATTAATAAATAGTTGTAAATAAATATTTATTATTGAAATAAAAAAGAACAACAACATTCAGTCTTCCTCTCCTTCACTATTATAATCATCACAAAAATCTTCCTCCCCAGAACTTTCCGCCAGATTTATTATAAGTTTGGGTGTTTCATCATAACGTACTTCTTTTTCAAAGTCTTGCCTGATTAATTTCTCAGTGTGCTGTATACAGTTTGTCCAGACTTTCCTCTGTCCATCCTCTTTCTAGAGCATCATTCCATACTTTTAGCACATTTTCATCGCTATGTCCATTTTCACCAATGTGTCGATCATAATACTGTTTACAGATCCCCCATATCATCTCTATGGGGTTATATTGGCAGTGGTATGGAGGTAATCTTAGTACTTGATGACCGTGTTCATTCAGCAGCTCATCTATAACGTATCGCCTTTGACTTGGGCAGTTTTGCTTACAAATTTTTAATAAATCGGTTTTAAAGTCCTCCTTGTTGTATTCGATATTTTTGTTCTTCAGCCACTCTTGCAATTTTGCGGTTTTGGTCCAGGAAGTGTTCGGTAATTTCTCTGCCAGTGAGCTATGGTATGATGCATTATCCATAACAATTATCGATGGTTCTTCTAACGTAGGTATTAATTTTTCCAAAACCCATTTTTCAAATAACTCACTGTTCATAGAATCGTGATAGTCAGCACTTTTTGATTTTGTTGAAAATATTAGGCTAGCATTTTCCACAAAACCATTTCTATTACCAGCATGTACTATTATAAATCTTTTGCCAGTATTTTCGTGGCCCTTTCTGCAGCTTTTTACATCTTCATCCTGCCATGTTCTTTTGAAGGCCCCCTTTGAAAAAATCCATGTTTCGTCCAGATAGACAAATTCAAGAGGACTTTCGCTTTGAAGATTTTTAATATAGTTTCTCAAAAAACTAATACGGTTATGGAGGACGTTACTAAGCTGACAGAGATAACGCCGATTATTTTCCATTTTATATTTAAATCCACATGTCTTTAAGAATCGCCCCAAGCTTGCTTTGGAAATGTCAATTATACCCTTTGCCTTTAGTTCTTCATTCAATATTTGAAGTGTCATATGCCTTCCATCCTCCTTCATGCTATAAATCACATTCCTCACTTCTGCCTTGATACTATCATCCACATCATCACTTTTTTTTTTCGGCACCTTATGTGTTTGCCCCGGGGTATTTAGAGGTACACCCATTTTTTGTTCATGAATTATTCGAGAAACACTGCTTAAACTGATTTTTAAAGAATCGGCTACCCTTTCTTGGACAGATGTAAGCGGACGTAACGGTCCATTATTTTCTTTTTCCCGTTGAAAATACTCCAAAACATTCAATACAAGTTGCCGACTCTGTTTGTTAATAGTGCAACCAGGCATTGCGGTGAGAAATTTATTTTATTTACAATAATAACACAACCACAGTAATTAGACTACTGCGTACAGAATTATTGTCAATTAAGAAAGAATTAAAAGAATTCAAAGAACAAGCAACACAAAAAGAAAAATTCTATAAACAAAAACTAAATATGATAGAGCAACAGTCACGGTAGAAAAACATAGCTATATTTGGATTTAAAGAACGAAATGGAGAGAACCTGAAAAAGGATGTAGTAGAGTACTTTAATAATTTGTACATTCATTTTTTAAATAATATTAATATAAATAATTTAATTACACACACGCTTAATTTAATTTAATACAACAATATCTAATACACATATAGCTTGAATAATAAAAATAGTCCGTTATTCAAGTGATTATTATTTATCTACCTATTACTTATTTAAAATCTAAAATATTGTCGCACGGCTATGTCGAAAGTAATTGAGAAGGCACAAACGTTGTCCCAGTATCGATTTGAACCACATGCAAGAATGACAGAGATGAACGTATAATTGTAAATGTTTTATAGAGTGGAAAGTCGTAGGTAGCTTTACAATTACCGCTTGATATGTGTATGAGTGAGAACAAATCTTAAAGCAAGGCGTAGCTCGAACCGTACACACGTCATAAACCCTGATACCGACTCTAAAACTTTGCACCCTGCCATCTAGACCAAGGAATGTATACGATCGCTCAAACTGTAGCATTGTATAAGCACTTTAAGATCACGGAGAAAAACTTTTTTTTAAACCCGTTTTATTACAGTTGTTTATAGTTTTCGAAAGTTTATTTAAGTATAAATAGATTCAAGTAACTCTTTGTTTTTTTATGAAATCAAAAACGGTAAACGAGTAATGAAAGTAGATTAAAAAGGCCAACTTTTCAAAACAAAAATTAATGCTCTACCTTCATTTGTAGCTGAGATACGTTAGTTTTTTCGTTTAGGTCACTTCCAGGGTCACTTATAAATAAACAAATCGATATTTCTTCTTGAAATTTGGGCTTATTAGGTATTTTGTTTCTGCTATTTGAAGACAATCGAAAGCTTCAATTGTTAAAATAACATCGAATAAAGCGGTTTTAAGAACATAATGCCCATTTTCAATTTTTGTATGACTATTTTAGTCTTTGTCAGCGTTATGTTCATGTATACAGCTATATGAAACTTTTAATATTACTGATGTATTTCGCGAGCAAGATTTGAACCCGAGACGTCCGCACCCTGAATAAAAGTGCTAATCGCCTAATAGAGAGTGCTCAGCGCTCAAATAAACGCATAAAAATAAGTTCTGTGGGGGTTTCGTTGTCACAAGCTGAATTTTATATAAAATGGATGATTGTATACTGAAGTTTCAAAATCCCAAAGCAGTCAAAAAACGTAATGTTCAAAAGGGCATTATAATTAAAAAACGAGTTAAGCATATGGTGGTAAAGAAGACAAAAATTGGGATTGTTTGGTATATTTTTCATAAAAGGTTTTGTAGAGGAAATAGTTTTTAATAATTTTCAAATATTATCTTATACATTGGACCTTACGGGAGAACGAAACTTAAAACCGCAATATCTCGGTTTGAAGTGCCTCAAAATTTAATTCAATTTAGACAATTTTTGCGTCCCCATCGTATTATCTCCGAAATGAAAGCTGAAATCAAAATTTTGTACCCTTAAGAAAAATTTGCTATATCCTTTACGAACGTAATGGCGTATGATTCATAATTTTACGACTAATAATAAAGAAGATATACAACTAAATGCAATGCGATGCATATTTCCTAAGATCCGTCTGAAGCCATCTACTAGGCGACCCCACTCCAAAAACGCATGTTGCATTTCACTTTTCCTCATAGCTCCGTTGCGCTTCCACTTTATAAGGCTCAATACTATACAGGATGTGATCTCTACGGCGGTATAAAAATACATAAGAAATAACAATATATACGTAATGATAGTTTCAAATTCAATTTTTTTCCAAATTTCTTCTTTAAAGCATCTGTAAAAGTACGTTTTGATTTGATTCCTTCTAATGCAATTATATTTGCCATATATAGATGTCATAGCAAAAGCCTTTCCTTTTGAAATACCTTTATCCACGATATTTATAATATTTTTTAAAGCTTCGTCTTCTTTAACGTGGATTCTCAGTGTTGGTACCTGAGATGACGATTTTTTAAAATTTTCTTAGCCCTCTAATTAAGCACCTTGTGTGATATATCACTTCCAGTGCAATTAAATTATTCGCTCCTATCCTTTTCAATACTTCTGAATTTATAGTAGCTATATTTTTTTATTTTTTTATCAATATTAATCGACATAACTTGTGATAAACGTTTGCCAGAAGACCACTTTTGACAAATTACACATTTATTTACGTCAAAGATATTTTTTCGTAGAGCCCTACCTATTGGATAAGGCGGTTCGATTCGTTTCCTTATATTGTGCTTGCCTGTTTAATTTATTTCGTAAAACTTCTATATTCTTTTTGCTTGAGTAACTTAAATAACACGACTTATGCCAAAATAAATTTTCCCAGTCTCCATTTTTAATATCAAAAATTACTTTATGGATGTCTGAGTCGCATGTTTTGGTTATGGCTTCCCTAAGTTCTGTAGATCTTATGAAAGTATGGCCTGATTTTTCAGTAACATTTAAAGACGCACCTTAATTTATGTAAATTGTACAAATTGGTCGATGTTTCGTTTTAAATGTTGCTAAATATTCAAGTTCACTTCCAGAACTTGTACCATTCGTACTGTCCATGTTTAAGGTGGATTTCCGCAAACTCTACTTAAATTTAGTTAATGAAACATAAAAAGAAATGAGGTACTCACAAACCGCAATCTGTTAACTAGGTACAGGTACAGTTTCAAAGTTTTTTCACAATAAAAGTAAAATTAAATGTTAAATGGTGTAAACTGAACACAAAAGCTACTAACACACACAAAAATAATATTTTCGTTCCACTCTTAAACATTTTACAAAACTGTAAATGAATCCCTATTATTATTTATTTTTTAAATTTTAACTTCAAACAAGAATACACATAAATAAAATTAATACATACGACATTCCCTTTATAAAATGCAATGGAGCTATGAGGAAAAGTGAAATGCAAGACGGCGCTGTTGGAGTGGGGTCGCCTACTAGACGACTTCAGACGAAACGACTTCATAGGAAATTTGCGTCACATTGCATTTAGTTGTATATCTTACTTATTATTAGTCGTAAAATTATAAATCATACGACATTACGTTCGGAAAGGATAAAACAATTTTTTTTTAAGAGTGCAAAATTTTGATTGAGCTTTCATTTCGAAGATAATACGATGGAGACGCAAAAATTACCTAAATTGAATTAAATTTTGAGGCAGTTCAAATCGAGATATTGCGGTTTTAAGTTTCGTTCTCCCGTAAGGTCCAATGTATAATATAATATTTGAAAATTATTTAAACATATTTAAGGTACAAAACTTTTTTTGAAAAATATTTTAAAAAATCGCAATTTATCTCTTCTTTGCCGCCATATGCTTAACTCGTTTTTTGATTATAATGCCCTTTTGAGCATGACATGTTTTAACGGCTTCGAGATTTTGAAACATCAGTATATCATCATTAATTACTTCCACGTCCAGTGGAAGTATAGTAACGACAAAAAAAAATTTTAAAATTTTTATTGTCCAAATAGGCTTAAAATGTTATGAAACGTCGAGATTTTAAGTTTGAGCGAAAAAAAAAATTTATGTCTGTCTGTCGGTCTGTCTGTCGGTCTGTCGGTCTGTCGGTCTGTCTGTAACTTTTTTTTGTGCGCACGTTTACTCTGGAACCGTTTAAGATATTGACTTGAAATTTGGTACACATATGTACTTTAACGAGATCTAGAACTAGATTATATTTTCATCTTGTTCCGTCGAAGGGTTGGGGGGTAAATTGGGGTAAATTTGGGGTAAATAGGTCAATCAAGCAGGTAAGAGTCCATAAAATTGGTATTTAGTATATACAAGAGAAGCTAAGGTCTCAAAAAATTTTTGGCATTAGCCACCCCCATTACCACCCCCATCCCCTTATTAAAGGGGATGAAAAAAAATTGTGATTTAGTGTATGTACAGGAACCAGAAACCTCAAAATATTTTTTTACTTCATCCACCCCCCCCACTATCACCCCTCTATCAATACCCCCCACCCCACTACCGATGTGGGGTATCGTTTTATGGGTTTTTGGGGTAGAGGATTTCAAATATTATATTATTAAAGTTCCATAAACAATTATTTTCACATACAAAGTTTTTTCGTTGTGAGTGACTTGGATAGAGAATCTGGATGTGGAAGTAGTGATTCCTTGGGCAGCGGTTTTTTATATAAAATTCAGCTTGTGACAACGAAACCCCCACGGAAGTCACAATAAGCGTATTAATGCACTCTACTATTACCCCCTGGGATATTTAACGACTAAAGTGCGGTTTGTAAGAACATACCTAATGTAACATTACTTAAATTTAGATATTAAATGTAAGTATTTCATTCAATTTTATGTTAAATTAGGTGTTTCCTCTAGCAATATATAAACTATTATACAGCAATAAAATGTTTTAAATCGCGTCACATGTGTTCCAACCTTAAATCAACATGCTATAAGGTTGGAAATGTGATGCAAATGCGATTAAAACCGAAAAATGTTTACTTTAAACGGTTTCTCAAACTATGGTTTTGTTCACAGTTGCCAGATGTATTAGGTTTATAAAGACACGTTTATTGCGCAGTTCTGGCCACTACGGATATATTAATTTTACAGAAACTATGTATTTTTGTTATGTTGATAAAACAACGAGCATGGGGGACATTATTGGGGACACTCACACTGGATGACAGCTCCATTAAAAAGGTCACTGTCCTCCCTAATGGGAGACGGATGGTCCCTTTAGTATATCCAGTCTAGTAGATCATATGAAATACAGACAAATGGATTTTTTAACGTTATTTTTATTAAAAATGAATTACCGAAAAATCACGCTGGCAAAGAATAATTTGTTTTCAGGAGCTCGAACAACTTTTTGAATTTTTTAATTATTTTGTTTTATCATGATTCGTCATGGCAAGTACAGGGTGGATCAAATTAGAAGGGATTTGAGGTTTTCTCTAAAACTATGGCAGATAGATAATAACCAGTGTCCTGAACTCGATTTTCGAGAAATAAACATTGACGCAAACCGCGATGGTCTATCTTTTTCAACTACCGAGCTACAGAGCGTTTTTGGAAACTTGGCATTTTTTGATGACCTTTATATCTCAATTACCAAGTGTCAAATCGAAAATCTAGTAACACATTCTTGAGGCACTTTTTTTAGTAGAATTCGTTGCTGATAAGAAGAAAATTGTGCATGTCTCAGCTTTCGAAATATAGACATAACTTGTGCTTCTTTAAATTGAACACCCTGTGAATTATTTCATTATTTGACCACAACTTAAATAAGCTATTCAATGATATAGGTTATCACATGTCTCTAAAAAAAAGTAGCTCATTTTCGAAAATTTTAATATATTTGCGAGGATGCCATGGAAAACAATTAACAACAACGACACTTATAATATCCCCTCAGCAGCCGCACCAACTTCTACCGGGACGGGTTTCATATGTACACAACAATCTACCCCTTTGGCAAGTGCAACTGTTCATACTTCAACAAGGCCTTCGGTCAACAGAAAAGAGGACAACACTGATCTTTTTCGTGCCTAAACAAAAAATTACAGTTATGCATCAAAATATAAGAAGCTTAATAAACAAGGTATTACCTCTTGAACTTGTTTTAGCTACTAACAATGTCGATATTCTTTTAATCACCGAACATTGGCTAAGTCCAATGGGGATTGAATCTATACATATGTCAAATTATAAAATTTGTTCCTCCTTTTGCCGTACCTCGAGTGAGCACGGTGGTAGCGCTATATTCTGTAGAAATAAAATAAAGTATGAGGTAATTGACGTTAAAGACTATTGCATCGAAAATGTTATTGAATGTTCATGTATACAACTACGAGATTTTTCCATCACGGTTATAGTTGTGTACAGGCCACCCTCTGGCGATTTCTATCAGTTTCTTGAGTATTTCTGTGCACTACTTAT
This sequence comes from Rutpela maculata, assembly GCA_936432065.2. Classification (NCBI taxonomy): domain Eukaryota; kingdom Metazoa; phylum Arthropoda; class Insecta; order Coleoptera; family Cerambycidae; genus Rutpela; species Rutpela maculata. The sequence continues at coordinate 33,189,937 of OW386285.2, read as the reverse complement.
ATTAGTCGATTTGAAAATACGTCATCAATTATAATAGGAGGAGATTTTAATGTTGACCGTTTAAAAAATACTGCAAATAAACTGATGTTTGACGATTTGCTGGTGATGTATGATCTTAAGTCAACGATTAATTTACCGACGAGGGTAAAGGATAATACTGCTACATGTATTGACAACATTTTTGTAAATGTAGATCTTGTCGATTTTATGATCAATAACATTAATTTCTGTCTCTCTGACCATTATACTCAAATATTAAATTTTAATATGTATTGAAATAGAAATGAATCAAAAAAATCAAAATCTATAACCAAAAGAAACATGTGTAAAAAGAACATCGACAGGTTTAATGACCTTTTAGAAAATGAAAACTGGATAAATGTTTTTTCTTAAACCTGTCCAAACTCTGCCTTTAATGAGTTCGCGGATACTCTAAGTTATTATTTTGAGATTTGCTTTCCTCTTCAACGTGTCAAACAAAACAGAAAAGAATCTCCGCCTGTGTGGGTTTCGGAGGAGTTTCTAGAATTAAGACAAAGAGTGTGTTTGATCTCAGACTTTGCTCAAAAATATCCTCAACTAAAGCCTATCTGCAGAAATGTAAATAATGAGTATAAAAATAAACTAAAAGAAAGCAAAACAGCTTATAATGATAATAAAATTTCAGAATCAACAAACAAGGTTAAAGCAATGTGGAATATGATAAACGAGGTGGTAGGAAAATCTTCTGCTTCACAGACAAAAATAGTTGTTCACGAGGATGGTTCCCTTTTGCCAGATAATGTTATCGCAGATAATTTCAATGCCTATTTTACTACAGGTCATATAAATGCCCAAGTTGACCCCATCGATTTAAATTTATTAAATACAAACATACCACTTTTTCGTCAATCATTTTTTCTTCAACCAGTAACTGAAATAGATACGTTATCACTTATTAGTAGGCTCAAGCCATCTAATTCCAGTGGTCTGGATAATATGTCTAACAATCTATTAAAGAAATGTAAAAATAATTTCGTTCCACCGTTAACTTGCATAATTAATCTATGCTTTGTAAATGGAATTTTTTGACGACTTAAAAATTAATAAAGTAATTCCACTCTTTAAAAAAGGAGACAAAAACTCTTATAATAATTATTGTGCGATTAGCATTATTTCAAATATGTCGAAGGTTATAGAACTTGCATTTTTAGAACAATTAAGTGGATTCTTTCATAAAAATAACCTTTTATTGCCAGTTCAGCACGGTTTCCTAAAAAATAGAAGTGTTGACACTGCATTAGTAAACTTTCACAGCTCAGTAGTAGACGCCCTAGAAAAAGGATTATATGCTTTTGGTCTTTTTATAGATACTCACGAGCCTTTGATTGTGTGGATTATGACTTACTTATTGCCAAGTTGTTTAGATATGGTATCGGGGGTCCTGCTTTAGATTTTTTATCCAGCTATATTAAAAACCACGCGTAAGTAGTCTATGTGAATGGAACATAGAGCAACACATATCTAATAAATGCCGGTGTACCACAAGGCTCCATACTGGGGCCATTTATTTACCTTGTTTTTGCCAACGATCTTGCATTATACATTCAAAGCAAATACAACGTTTGCATTACTTGTTACGCCGATGATACTAACTTTTTAATTGTTCAAAAAAGTCCCGACGCAGTAAAAAATATATCGAAAGATCTATACAGGGATGTTATAATTTGGTTAGAGAAAAACCGGCTTACACTAAATAAAGAAAAAACAACTACTGTATCATTTAGGTACAACATCGAGCAAAACGCTAACGACGAATTTTTAGTAACAGATTCTGCTACAATCTTGGGTATTATGTTCGACCGAAATTTGACGTCGGCTGCTCACATAGATAGTTTGTGTGTGAAGCTTGGTAAAGGTTGTTACGGTCTGCGCAACTTAAAAAATCACTGCGGTAAAGGTTCTCTATTGACATTTTATTACTCTAACATACATTCTCATCTACGGTATGGAATTATGTTGTGGGGATTGAGTACTACCTATGTTCGTCGGGCATTTATTCTGCAAAAGCGTGTCATTAGGACTATGGAGAGTTTACATCCCCGAGAATCATGCAGAGAATCCTTTAAAGCCCTCAAAATATTAACTCTGCCTAGTATATATATTTATGAAATATGTTGTTATGTTTTTAAAAACAAATCAACTTTCCTTACAAACCAAACACACCACAATTATCAAACTAGATTCAAAGATCAGCTAATTCCTCATCAGCATACAACAGCAATATATCAAAAAAGTGTGTTTTACAACGGATGTAAAATTTATAATCATTTGCCCATTGATTTAAAAAATTGTAAAAACCTATTTACTTTTGAAAAGAGGATAAAGAATTTACTAGTTGAAAAGTGCTTGTATGATGTTAATGAATTTTACTCAGTTTGACTATTTATATATTTATGTGTTTATTTATTTATTGTGTTTTTATACTTTTGTAGTTTGTTATTATGTACGTGTTGTCGCTTATACAATTTTACATGTATTTTATCCTATATTTTGTATTATACTATGCTTATGCATATTAGCTCAGATTTTTGACGCACTCCTGAGTTACTTGTATGGTTATTAACTAATTGTACTTGTGATTGGCAAATAAAGGTTATTATTATTATTATTATTATTATTAAAATAATTTTGCCAAAAATACGGAAAACTAAACTACAATAAATGTTCGAATTGTCTTCCATTGACATCTCGCCTTTCAATATTTATTGAGATGGTAAAAAAAAAAAGAAAATCGAAATAATCCTAAATCTCAAAAACTAATTTGTGAGTTAACTGTGAGTGAGCATCATTAAAAATGGTTCAATTTAGTAACTGTGAAAAATATATGATTCAATGCTTTGTAGAATACGAAGAAAATTCAAATTTAGCTTCCGAGCTTCATTTTAATAGATGAGTTATAGACAACAAAACTTTATGCCAGACGTGCCGCCTAAGCAATATTTTTAGATATCCTGAAAAGGGACAGCCAGACATTAGAATATTCAAAAGGCTGCAATAAAATTTAAAAGAGTTTGAATCATTTATAAAACCTCGAGCAAAAATATATAATAAAGCAGGTAGAGAAGCTGCAGAAAATCCCATCTAATTTGGTCCACCCTGTACAGTACAATGTTGATTAAAAAATTTTGTACTGATTTAAAAAATATTATTTTGTAATTACTTGCTTAGTCTTATCGAATAAATATGACATATAGTTGACAAGACGTAAAAATACTATATTTAATGTCACCATTTTCTGCCTGATTCAGATTTTTTTTGCACCCTGAAGAATAAATCCCGAAGTTCAGCAGTTCTGAAATAAATTAGATGATACCTCGTTAGAAGACTATTTTGCAAAAAAAAATTAGTATTAGAAGTTTTTTCGCATGCCTTCAAATAACGGAGATATTTGACTTAAACACACTTCGCATGCTCGAGATTATCTGCCATAACTCTTAAAGTAGGTCATTGATTTTATATCTCTTTAAGCCATTTAGTAGTTTATCAAAATCGCCCGATTCTTGAAAAAAAAAATTTCTTGCACGATTGATATTAGGTAAGCGAGATTTAATCGAGTGTCCTGATAAGCCTGTATGGACGGTTAAAACAATAGAAAATCTCATGTATACAGGGTGTCTCATAAGTATTAGTACATAGGGTCAATGGCAGATTCCTTACGTAAAAATATTACGATTTAATCAAACTTATCTTAGACCAAAAGTTGATACATGATGTCAAAGTTAAATTCTTGTTTTGGTTTTTTTAAATAATTTCTTTAAAAATTGAAATATTTTAATAAAATTTGGTGATTGGGGATTTTTTGAGGCAAGCGATTGAAATCTACTCATACTTTTGCTGTTATTTGTAGAGGTAGTTTGCGTGTCGTTTACAAGTATGTCATATATTTTTGTCGATTTTTTTTTATCGTTTTAAAATAAAAATTCATATTTTCTTGTTTTTTTCACATAAAAAAAGGTATACCTTCTAAATATCGCTACGAGCAACAGTTTTCGAGATATTTGGCTTTAAAGTATTCAATGCAACCAATTTCAATTATGATTTTGGGATGTACAATTTTTCAAAGTAGGCTTTGATTAAAACAAAAACAATAAGAGACGCTTTCAAAATTAATATCTGTCAAACCTACTTGTTGCTTGTCAGAATTTTGTGTGTTGTTAAAAAATTATCTAACAAAAATAAGTTTAAAATGCCAAAGCATAATTTATTTTCAAACGAAGATATGCGCGATATGGTTTGCGTATACGCGCAAGAAAATTTTGGACGCAGAACTCATCGCGATATTTGGAAATTTATCCAAATAGAGGGCGCCGGATTTTAAGTTATTTCATAATATTTACAGTAGATTGGGGGAATCTGGTTCCTTTCGTCCCAAACGAGATACTGTGGGACGCCCAAAAAGTATTAGTGGAACAGGAGGAGGAAATCTTGGTCCGTGTTGCAGAAAATCCAGAAAAAGGTGTGAGGCGTATTTCTGCTGCTACTGGAGTAAGTAAGTCATCGATTTCAAGGATTTTTTTCATCAAGAAAAGCTTTATCCGTACCATTTTACGCCTGTTCAAAATCTGCTGGAGGCCGATCTTCCAGCCAAGTTACAGTTTGCTTGTTTCTGTCGTGCCCAGCAAAACCAATGTTTCTAAATAAAGTGTTGTTTACGGACGAAGTCACCTTTACACTTGAAGTGTATTTAACTTTAGAATCAAACATGCGTGGGACATACACATCTGCACTTAGTAGCCGAACGCTACTTTCAACATGAACATTTGGTGTGGAATTTTAGATAAATGTTTTTTTGGACCGTTTACCACCTAATATAAACAGTGAATTATACTTAAATTTTCTACAAACTCAGCTAGGCGAGTTCTTGGATGATGTACCATTATATTTAAGACAAAATATGTTTTTTATGCAAGATGGAGCGGAGCTCCTCCGCATGTTTTAATACCGGTCAAAAACTACCTAAATAGAAATATTCCTGGTCTCTGGATGGTCCTGGGAGCAATATGTCTTGGCCTGCGCGGAGTCCCGATTTTAATGCATTGGATTTTTGCGTGTGGGGGTACATAAATCTTTTGTGTATCAAGATGCAATAAATAATCGAGAAGAATTATTGCAGAGAATTAGAAATGCAATCGAATCATTTCAAATCGAACATCTATTCTTTAAAATAAGACGGTTGTTTAATAAACGCATGGTCAAATGTATTGAAGTAAACGGAAGTCACTTCGACCATTTGTTACCGAACACAGATTTTATTTTTTATTAATTATTGTTATTCGTTTATTTTTTAAATGAAATTTGTATTTAATTACAAACTGTTTCTCAAATTTTAAGTTTATTATTTGAAAGTCATTGTTCATCGTACTTTTTTTGCTAGTGTTGGAATGTATTAAATTTAAAAAGTCCGAAAAAATGAATTCTTCTCGCTTCACTATCAATTATTCTGTAAATCAGACAATAATATGATATTTTATTTAATTTAAACTGGTTGCATTGAATATTTTAAAATCAAAATCTCGGAAACGTTTACTCGTAGCGACATTTACTAAATATACCTTTTTTAGGTAAAGAAGACAGAAAAATAGGAAATTTTATTTTATAACGATAAAAAAAAATCGCCAAAAATATATGACATATAAACAACACCGGAAACAAGACGCAAACTACCGTAGGCGGTGCCCTCTACAAATAACAGCAAAAGTATGAAAACCGCTGCCCAAGGAATCACTAATTCCACATCCGGATTGTCTATCCAAGTCACACAACGAAAAAATTTTTGAATCTGGAAATAATTGTTTATGGAACTTTAATAATATAATATTTGAAATCCTCTACCCCAAAAACCCATAAAACGATACCCCACATCGGTAGTGGGATGGGGGTGGTGACAGAGGGAGAGGGGGGTGGATAAAGTAAAAAATATTTTGAGGTTTCTGGTTCTTGTACACACACTAAATCATATTTATTTTTCATCCCCTTTAATAATGGGGTGGGGGTGGTAATGCCAAAATTTTTTTTGAGACAGCTTCTCTTGTCTATACTAAATATCAATTTTATGAACTCTTACCTATTTACTCCAAATTTACCCCAATTTACCTCCCAACCCTTCGACGGAACAAGATGAAAATATAATCTGGTTCTAGATCTCGTTAAAGTACATATGTGTACCAAATTTCAAGTCAATATCTCAAACGGTTCCAGAGTAAACGTGCGCACAAAAAAAGTTACAGACCGACAGACAGAATTTTTTTTTTCGCTCAAACTTGAAATCTCGACGTTTCATGACATTGTAAGCCTATTTAAAAAATAAAAATTAAAAAAAAAATTTTTGTCGTTACTATATTTCCACTGGATGTGGAAGTAATAGATTTGAATCCATCACCTCAAAAAATCCCAAGTCACCAAATGTTAAAATATTTCAAATTTTAAAGAAATTATTTAAAAAAAAAATAAAACAAAAATTTAATTTTGGCACCCTGTATCTCTGGTAATATCAACTTTGGACTAAGGTAAGTTTAATTAAACCGTAATGTTTTTACGTAAGGAATTTGCCATTGCTCTATGTACCATTACTTATGTTATGTATAAATAACGAATGATCCCCAGAGAGTAAATATCATAATTTTTCTGAATCAGTTCGACGTCCTTCATCTCCTATTAATTTAATATGGGATCACCCTGTATATAAAACGTGAAAGGTTTTCGTTTGCTTATATCTAACGGTCATTGATGGCAAAATATTACTAATCTTGACTGACAAGTAAATAAAAATATATTTCAAAAAACAAAGTAATTATTTTTCCATAGCTACACTTATAATCTAGAGAAGCACTATTTGATTGAAGTAAATTGACCACACATTTGTGAAAACGGCTAGATTGATGGCAATTAAATATATATTACATGTTTCTTGATGGCTTTCTTTACTTGACTCTGTCAACTGTCGACCCGACCCTAGTTGATCTCAGGAAGATTCATTCATTTAAGGTTGAACTTCCTTTACGCGTAAAACTATTCAAAAAATCTAAAGGTGATTTATTTCCTTGTCCTGAGTGTTATCGAGAGCAGAAGCTAATGGCCGATCTTCTAAGCAAAAGTAATTCGTCACTATACCGGTTTGAGTTTTTTTTTTCTTGACTAGTAGAATGGAAAGAATAAAAACGCAATCAAAGGAAATAAATTTCGCGTGAGTAAATTAATTTTATTTTAAATATCAATTTATTGCGTGATATTATGGAATGCACAATGCACGTACTGACAAATTAGTCAAGCAATTGAGGTGCGTGTTGCCAAAAATTAAACTTAATGTGAAAAACAGCTTAGCAGTGCAATCCCATCTCGCATACGGTTTAATGGCATGGAATAGTGTGACTAACAGTTATTGCAAAAAAACTTGAGGTTATTCAAAAATGGTTACTTACTAAGAATTATATTCAGCAAATGTAAAAAACCGCTGCCCAAGGAATCACTACTTCCACATCCAGATTTTCTATCCAAGTCACTCACAACGAAAAAATTTTGTATGTGGGAATAATTGCTTATGGAACTTTAATTATATAATATTTGAAATCCTCTACCCCAAAAACCTATAAAACGATACCCCACATCGGTAGTGGGGTGGGGGTGGTGATAGGGGGTGGTAGTGGAGGTGGATAAAGTAAAAAAATATTTTGAGGTTTCTGGTTCTTGTACACACACTAAATCACATTTTTTTTTTCATCCCCTTTAATAATGGGGTGGGGGTGGTAATGGGGGTGGCTAATGCCAAAATTTTTTTTGAGACCTTAGCTTCTCTTTAATACACTAAATACTAATTTTCTGGACTCTTACCTGCTTAATTTACCTATTTACCCCAAATTTACCCCAATTTACCCCCAACCCTTCGATAGAACAAGATGAAAATATAATCTAGTTCCAGATCACGTTAAAATACATACGTGTACCAAATTTCAAGTCAATATCTTAAACGGTTCCAGAGTTTTTTTTTTTTTTTTTTTTTTTTTTTTTTTTTTTTAACATAAACACACCACAGATAGTAGACAACCCCCAAATCCAAAGCCAAGGCTGTCCGGAAGGGGGTTACACATTCGGAAAAACGCAGACATACATCCACACCCCCCGGTGTTGTCAATACCGGGGCTGGGGGTCGAACCCAGAGCGCGGTAGCGAGTCGATCAGCGTATTCGCCACTCAATACGCCTTAACCGATTGAGCTACCGTGCCGGTAAAGCGGAGTAAACGTGCGCACAAAAAAAGTTACAGACCGACAGACAGACAGAAATTTTTTTTTCGCTCAAACTTAAAATCTCGTCGTTTCATGACATTCTAAGCCTATTTGAACAATAAAAATTTTTTAAAAATTTTTTGTCGTTACTATACTTCCACTGGATGTGGAAGTAATTACCCACCAAATCAAATATACAATGAAATGTGAATACTTGATATTAGACAAGTGGTTTGTCATAACCTATTATTACATTTAAAAAAAAAATAAGCACAAAAACAATAATATTAATCACATATATTGCCGTGTTTACTAAAAGCGGTTTATCTATAAAAATTGATTTTTTCAGGATTCAGATTTTCTATCTGCTTATATTCTAAACTGTTTCTTAATTAAAAACCGCTGCCCAAGGAATCACTACTTCCACATCCGGATTTTCTATCCAAGTCACACAACGAAAAAATTTTGTATCTGGAAATAATTGTTTATGGAACTTTAATAATATAATATTTGAAATCCTCTACCCCAAAAACCCATAAAACGATACCCCACATCGGTAGTGGGGTGGGGGTGGTGACAGGGGGTGAGAGTGGGGGGTGGATAAAGTAAAAAAATATTTTGAGGTTTCTTGTTCTTGTATACACACTAAATCACATTTTTTTTTCATCCCCTTTAATAATGGGGTGGGGGTGGTAATGGGGGTGGCCAATGCCAAAATTTTCTTTGAGACCTTAGCTTCTCTTGTATATACTAAATACCAATTTTATGGACTCTTACCTGCTTGATTTACCTATTTTCCCCAAATTTACCCCAATTTACCCCCCAACCCTTCGACGGAACAAGATGAAAATATAATCTAGTTCTAGATCTCGTTAAAGTACATATGTGTACCAAATTTCAAGTCAATATCTCAAACGGTTCCAGAGTAAACGTGCGCACAAAAAAAGTTACAGACCGACAGACAGACCGACAGACAGAAATTTTTTTTTCGCTTAAACTTGAAATCTCGGCGTTCCATGACATTCTAAGCCTATTTGAACAATAAAAATTTTTAAAAATTTTTTTGTCGTTACTATACTTCCACTGGATGTGGAAGTAAAATGTACTATATGTACTAGTCAACCATCTTAAGTTGGCAAGTAGCCGCGCAGAAAGAGGAGAAATATCGTCACTGTTGGACACAGACAAACAAGTTTCTTAAGCTATCTAGCTAGCTAGCTAGCTTAAGAAGCTTAAGAAGCTTAAAAATATTGTTTGTCTCTGTCCAACAGTGACGTTATTTCTTCTCTCTATGCGCGGCTACTTGCCAACTTAGGATGGTTGACTAGTAGTAAGAAGTTATTGAAACATTCTTATTTTGTTTGTCCGAAGTGCACATCATCCGGCAACATTTTTCTATGTAATGATTTAACCCCATACCCCCTATATTCACCATGTGTTTTAAAACAATTTTTTTTTGGAAATAACCAAATTTATGACCGCATTTTGCTTAAATTACGTAAATAAAACATACCAATACATAGAAAAATGTTATCAATTGTAAAATTTTTTAGTTAACAGCTAGACAAATATTATTAGAGTAAAGAAATCTTTTTCAGACCATTAGTTCTGATATTATGGCACACTGTCTTTTTCTCTCATATCTTAGAATAGAATATAATAGAATAGAATAGAATGGAATTTATTTCGCCATTTTTTTGATACATAGGTTATGTACATTTGGCACGTCTAAATAACAATATTTATTTAAATAATTCACACAAATTAAAATAAACAATTTGTCTGTCTCGTTATAGCAATAAAACTTCAAATAGAACACACAAATACACAAAAATACACATTAATAAAAGAACTTATAAATATGTATGAAAACAAACAAACCTCTTATAAAAACTCTGTCTATACAAATGCAACACAATAGATTAAAAATAATAATAATAATAATAACAAATCTTATCTATTTAAAAATTCGTCAACACTATAAAATGCATTTGCTATTAATAGTTTTCTTATTTCTTTTTTAAATAAAGATAAGTTCAATTCTCTCATAGTTTTAGGAAGGCTGTTACATAAGATAATACAATTATAATGCAGTGAGTTTTGGAATGTCGCTGTTTTATGCACTGGGATCACCAACAACAGATCTTTATGTCTTGTATTATATAAATGATTATCTCCGGAAATGAAGAAGGTGTACAAATTTGTTTTTGCGAATACCAGACATTTGTAGATATAGGATACTAGGAACTGTAAAAATCTTATATTTTTTAAATAATTCCTTACAACTGGATCTATTATTTAGGTTAAAAATTAGTCTTAGTAATCTCTTCTGGCAAACAAATACTCGTTGTGTATGACTTGAATGGCCCCAGGCTAATATATTCATTGATAAATGTGAATATGCTAAAGCGTAATACACACTTCACAGACCCGTCTGGGAAATTGTATCCTTTAGCCGTAAAACAGCGAAGTAGGCTTTATTAAGAAATTTACAAATGTGCTCTATATGCAGTTCCCATGTTAATCTGCTATCTATGTAGGTACCTAGGAATTTTTTTAATTCAATAAAATGTATGTCACCACTAGAGGTTAATGCCCTTCTAAAATTAAAGTTTATAAAAACGGTGTTTTCATCACTCAAAATCGGTTTATTTCTCTGGCACCATGCGTGTACATCGTCTAGAGTAACATAAATTTTATGATATAATTCTTCCTGCGTGATACCGAAACAGTGGTATCATCTGCATACATCGTGGTAACGCCATATTGAATGTAATTTGGCAGATCGTTAATGTAAATCAAAAATAATAGAGGGCCTAATATTGAGCCTTGGGGGACCCAGGGTTACTTCATGGATATTTGATTAAAATTCATTACACTTTATAATTTACGATTTTCCATGTAGGAGTTAATGCAACTTAGAAGACATCCTCGTATACCAATAGCTTCCAATTTTTTCGACAGTATATGTCTGTCTACAGAATCGAGAGCTCTCGATAAAACGAAAAACAGCGACACAGCATATTTGCCCCCATCTAATTCTTTATAAATATATTTAAAGAAATATGCCGATGCCGTTTCAGTTGATTTTCTTGGCCCGAATCCATGTTGATATTCGGTCAGTATTTTATTTTGTTCTATAAATGACATGATACGGTCGTAAATAATTTTTTCTAATATTTTCGAGAACACACTTAAAAGAGAAATTTGCCGGTAATTTTCAACATTATTTTTATGCCCTTTTTAAAAATGGGGATTATGGACTATTACACTTGGATCTTTAATAATAGATTGCATATAGTTCTTGGTATTAACTACCTTGAATGGCGATGAGGAAGCCTTCCTCAGGAAAAAGTTCTCCACAACTTAACCATGCGTTCGACTCCTCTTTGTCGACATGTGGCTGGTCAAGGTCATGGGGGTGCCTCCCGTGGAGAACCTTGGTTCGCCATTCATTGTGTTTTTCTGCGTTGAATCACTCCATTGCTTTGGGAACGGTTATCTGACAAGTTCAAGAGTGTATAACTGATGTCTGCTATTCACACAGCTCGATGCAAAAGTGACTCTTGTGTTATTATTATGTAGTATTACTATTATCATTATTATTATATATTAGAATTAGTTCACGACTCGAATTAATCGTACAAGATAGCTAGCATTTCAATAATGTAAATTCTAAACATGTAATGTATACGAATAAAATCCTGGATATCAGAGGCTGTCTCTGAACTAAAAACTGATATTTCCCAGTAAGCTCCCTTGGGGAATATCGGGAAAAAACGGCGCCGCCGTGTTGAATATTTCAATATTTCGATAATAGTTGAAAACCAACTGACCTAAAGATTGTTTTCAGCTATTCGTAGCTATTTCTATTTTCGTTATTTATTATATGTTTGCCAGTGTTATTAATACTTTTGGGATAAGTTTGTGTAAATACACTAACATTTTATATAGTTATTTCCTCGTGGCATATTTATCTATATTTTATTATTTTTTACTGGCTATTTTACCACTGGTCCCCAAAAATATTTAACAATTTTAATGGAAGAAACCTCTACTCTAGAAGGTTCAAACAGATGCGAGGACAGATGCTTGTTTAATAACCATACGTGACTGAACATAAAAATAGTTATTATTATCGATAAATTAATCAATAGTCAAACGTAAAAAAAATTTTAAAAACAAAATTTGAACCGCCTTCAAAAAAGATACCTAAAAATTATGAAATGAAATTTCACCGTTCTCCAATTAATTGAATTTTCCCAGCGAACACTAGCATGTATAATATACGTTCCAATGATTTAAAAATAGTTTTGGTATCATAATAATAGGTTTTTATTATATATATATGATTTACTAAATTTCGACTAAAGGTAGAAAATCTTGTTTTAAAATTCTCAATATATTTACGTTATATACTAGTGGCATTTTAAAATATTGAGTCGATGCCAATGTAAGGTAGAAGAGAAGAGAAATAGACAAATAATATGCCGAAAAGAAACGGATTTAACCTAAGTTATTGCCACTTTTCTCTTTAGCTACTTTTAGTCTTCGACAAAACTCTTAACGTGCTGAAGTGCCTGGCATCAATGATAATATATCGCTTTCTTTCACATACATTATTTTGCTATTTATATTTCACTCTATCTTATTATAGGGATCGGCAAGATTTCTAGGTGCCACTAGGGTATACGTTATATCAACATTTAGCAGAGACTTAATACCTACCTATATGAGGTATGTATTAATTATTCGTACAAAATATATTGGTCATAAACTACTAGTAAACATTTCTTTTACTTTTATTTTTCATCATTAACCTAAATTTTACTACAAGTTTTAATATTTGGTATAAAATATATCGTTCATTAACTACAATAGCCCAATAAACATCAAAACTTGTAAAATGCGTGAAATATATTTCTAGTGGTTTAAAAGAGATTTTAGTACAATAACTAGAGGTTTGTTGAACTATTTATATAATTATTGCACATTCTAGAGAATACTCTTCGCAGTTTTCTTGTAAATAATGTGAGTTTTGGACATTCTAAATTTTGTGATATCAATTTTGTTGGTGAAACACTGGTTAGTATAAAGAAATATATAAAAAAAAGTTAAGTAAAAAAGAAACATCGAACCTGTCTGAGGTTTGAACACACAACCTTTGGATTGCGAGCAAGCAAGTAAAAGTTTATTTATATTTGCTACAACAATGTGCCTCCTCGGAACCTGGCCCGAAGACAAACAGATAACCACGGCGCGCAGTATCGTGGTGGATGTAGGTGGTAGGTCCGGTTTGGCTAAAACAATAATTAATGAAAGAAAAATAGTTAGAACTTCTGCCTAAAAAATAAAAGATTTAAAATTACCAATTTGATTGAACAATAATATATATAAAAATACCTATGGATAATTAAAATGACACTTTGTCGTAGCAGATGTACACTGATAAAACAATATCTAATAAGAGACTACAAACTATCATTTATAAATTCAGGTACTTAAAAAATATTTTAGATATTAATCAATTCAAAATACTATACTGTATAATTGTATGGGTGGTGTTGTTAAAACTCACTTAAGTCCCTTAGAAACATTGCAAAACATATTTTTAAAAATAATAATGTCTAGGGACTCAACGTACCCTCAGATCTAGGGCACAGACACACAAAAAATAAAAAAGGTCATGTACTTTTTTATCGACTATCATATCTATATGTATCTATATCTATCTATATGAATCCGAGGTCAGAATTGTCACATGTCGCCAATATTGTTGATCCATGTTTTTATACGCATTTTAGGGCGCTAAAACCGAATCCAGAATTGTCACATGTCGTCAATATTTTCATGTAAGCTCAAAGAAAAGCTTAAAACACACGTAAAACTGGGTAAAAAGTAAATTGCAAGATTAAATGAGTTCACTCATGTTTCTGTACGGGACGCTGAAACCGAACCCGAGGTCAGAATTTTCTTATTATGTTAGGATGTTAACATAACCTCAAAAAAACTCAAAAAACACCTCATAAATGGTCAAAAATGCATTTTAAAGTAGATTTAAAAACTTAAAACGACAAAACCACTTTACTTATCTGAATTTAGGAACGCTGAAACTGGATCGAATTCTCCCATCATATCAGAATTTTGACAACCTCAAAAAATCACCATAAAACACCTCAAAAATGATTAAAGATGTATTTAAAAGGAGGTTTAAACTGATCACAAGACACTAAAATCTACTATTAAATGCATTTTTGACCATTTATGAGGCGATTTTTGAGATTTTTTTGAGGTTATGTCAAAATCTTGACATGATAAGAAAATTTTGACCACGGATTCGGTTTCAGCATAACATGGGTCAACTCGTTTAATCACTCAATTTACCTTTTACCCGGTTCTAAGCTGTTTTTTGAGCTTACATTAAAATATTGACGACATGTGACAATTCTGACCTCGGATTCGGTTCCAGTGCCCCAAAATACATATAGATGATAGATGATAGTGGGTAAAAAGTACATGACCTTTTTTTACTTTTTGTGTGCCTGTGATATTAGACTGTTATATTTTTATAATTTAAATATAAATTTTCATATAAATGAACATATGGAAAGATCACCTGTACACCGACATAATACCAGACAAAAAAAACACACATACCATTTATGAGTAAGACAGTTGGACAAAGATCATATACGTTCCTAGCACCAAGAGTCTACAACACTTTACCTAATGATTTACAAATTATAACCAAAATACACTTATTTAAGAAGCTTCTGAAAAAATATATAATGAAATACTCAAAGAAAATTTGTTCATAACATCATAGATTTAAAAATTAAGTAAGTAACAAAGTACACAATAACATAATAATATCAACACTATATATAAAAATATATTTATAATTAATAATAATCGTTGATAGTGTATATGTTTTGAATAAACTGCTATGTATGTATGTGTACATGTGTATACGCATACATGTAAATTCTAAAATGTTTATATCATTATATTTTTATCTGAAACAGGTAATTAAGATGTAACCTTAATTTCCTTTATTTTTCTTGTTGCAATCCAAAGCAAGTGTTAAGTCACTTATTGGACACCTAGTTGTGTTTATTTATACTATTTACAGATACTTTGATCTCCCTTTATTTTTATTTTTGTACTATGCTGTATAATGTAAATAAATATTATCACGTCATCTGTCGTGGTTGCCTGTTAAGTACCTTATATTATTAATTTTTAAAGATAACAATTGAAAACATCGAATCATATCGAGAACTGATTCCTTAATGTTCAATTATCTGAGGGTTACATTTCAACAATTTCGCCTTAGAATTACGTTACAATCTGTTATATCGTATTCAGTTCCGCTCTAATAAACTAGTTAATGTTTTGCAGTGAATGGTATATATTATTACAATTACATAAAATTTAATTAAGTCTTGATTGCACCATCTGCACTTAGTGGTTAGGGAGGTTAATTTTAAGCTTGTTACACGACACTCATTTGTCTCTGACATATACATATGTAAATGTTATTGTTTGGCCCTCCCTTCATTAATTTCACTCCTGAAATTTATAAGTTAGTTTAAAGGTTATACGAAATGGTACAACAAGAATAATTTGATGATGTAGTTGTTAGCGTATACATGTGGTAATTAAATTGATATAATTATCTCGTTTGGATTTTCGTGTCAGATGTAATCATTTTCATCATTTAAATACACATACTTGTCGTTTTGAATTTACATGTGTCTTCTCTTTTCAATTTATATTATTCTAATATGGAAGAATTTGTAAAAATGTAATAATTATTAAAATGGATATACAATAATGTAATAATACACAAAGTCAATAAACAGTAATATTTGAAGCAATAGCGATACTATTGCTTTCTTATGATAAACATGAAGTGGGTAAAAGTTTGATAAACATTACTAGTTTTATAGTTTATACAGGATGCTGGAAAAAATAAACGTACCAACATGTAGTATGTTAAAAGACAATTATATTATACTCAATACACATATGTCCCAATATCAAAAATTTATAGACACTGAAATAAAACTACAAGAGATATCGAACTGCAATTAGATTTCTATGAAAACGATTAAGAATTCAATCCAATAAAGGGAGCTACATGTACACCTTCACTGAAAAGTTTTGTAATTGTAAACCTAAAAAATATACCGCGAACTATTGTTGTAGCAAAGCTAGGTTGGAATGAACAATAGGTTTATAGTGTGAGAGTAAATTATTAGGTGATAATTTAATTTAGTATAATGTTAATATATAATTAATAATATATGACTTCAATATTGTGAATGAACTTTAAGTTCATTTAGTCGCACGTTGTTTTCTGTGTCTCGTGACTTTAAGCTATAATAATTTATAATGTTATAATTTTTGTTCGCAAATAAACTGGTCTTTAAATTTTTATTTTTTTTTTATTTTAATAATTGATAATATTTACGTGTAAGTAATAAGCATAATAAATAAGTTTTTTAAATATTTTGCAATCACAGTATATTATGCTGCAAGTCACTGATGGACCAGAGCTCGCAAGACATGCACTTATAAACTCAAAATGGTAGCGGAAGCAACAAACGTAATCATATTTTTTACAACAATAAAGCAAGCAGATAATTATTTTACTAAAAGTTACTAAATTTAAATAAAAAATGTTCAAGCCAATGAAAATTGCTATCCAGAGACGCAAGGTACACAAAAATCCATTCATATAATAATAATAATAATAATAATTTTATTTCATCCAAATGATCATGTACATAATATAGGATGTCAAGAAATTATCTGAAATATCAGATATAATATAAAAATACAACAATATTAACAGTCACGTACGAAACACAATAAGACAAATATAACTAGAACAAACAACATAAAATTACGATTTAAAGTATACAAAATAAAAATGCCAAATAGTGTATATAACAAAATAAACATTAAAATAAAATAAAATAATATATTATTGGTAATCAAGAAATGCAGATAAAAATTCCTTGGTGCTATAAAAACATCCATTAACCAACATGACTTTTATATATTTTTTAAACATATCTAAACTTGCAACATTTTTCAAATTAGTAGGCAATTTATTGTATAATTTGATGCAGTTATAATTTGCTGAATGTTTGTATGTTGTAGTATTATGACGAGGAATATTCAATAGCTCACCGTGCCTCGTGTTGTGTTCATGAAAACAGGAATTATTGGTGAAGATATGATACTATCTTTTAACAAATGTTACGCATTTGTATATATATTCAAGGGGCAGTGAGAATTTTATTATTTATAAAAACCTGCCTACAACTTTCAATGCTCCTCATATTAAAAATCAGCTTTAAAAGTTTCTTTTGGGCTACAAAAATGCTGTTAAAATCTCTAGCACATCCCCAGTTTATTATATTGAGAGAAATATGTGAGTATGCCATGGCATAATATATGCTTAGAAGTCCTGAAACAGTTAGCATATCTTTCATTTGTAAGATTGCATAATACGACTTGTTTAGTTTTTTACAAACACCGTCCACATGAGCGTCCCAGGTAAGTCTATTATCAATGCAAGTACCTAGGAACATTACTGAATCTGAAAATTCCATATCACCGGGTCTGTATTTTGCTAGCAGGAATGCCCCCCTTCTTATAAAAAAAATTATACATTTGGTTTTGGTTTTATTCAAAATAAGTCTGTTCCTCTCGCACCATATGCTTAAATCACATATAGCACTTTGAATCAGATTTTCTAGCTCTTGTGGTGTTTCTGCTGATACAGTTATAGTTGTATCATCTGCGAACATTGTAACTAAGCCCCCAGGGATATGGATAGGAAGGTCGTTAATAAATAACAAAAACAGTAATGGGCCTAGTACAGATCCTTGTGGAACACCGAGTTTGACATCGTGCGCAGCTGACTTGGTACCATTATTGTTAATTACCATATTTCGCCCCTCAAGATACGATTGGATCCAACTAATTATATTGCCTGGTAAGTTGTAACTACTGAGTTTCGTTATTAAAAAATTTGGGCATACGGAATCAAATGCCTTAGACAGATCAAAAAGTAATGAGGCAACATATCTACCACTATCAAGCTCTATGTAAACGAAATTCAGTAATTCACAAGTAGCTGACTCAACAGATCTGTTCTTTCTAAAACCATGCTGAAAGTTGGTCAATAATGAATTGTTCTCCAAATATATAGAGAGGCACTGACAGACAACTTTTTCAATTAGTTTTGATAGAGCATTAAGAATTGAAATTTGTCTATAGTTATTAACATTGTTTAAGTCACCCTTCTTATATACTGGTAGGACTAAGGCGGTTTTAAATACATCCGGAAAACATCATTGGTGTAGTGATTGATTTAATAAGTACAGCAGAGGTTGCATAATTAAATCTAAAATATAAGAGATAGTGACCAATGATAGTTCATCAGTCCCTGATGATTTTTTATTTTTTATTTGAACTAGAGCATCAATAACATCAGATTCGGTGATGATACCTATATATAGGTTCGAGTTATTCTTGTTTGGCATCATTGTACAAGGTAGAGCCAAATTCTGTCCAAAGTGGTTAATAGCATTCTGCTCAGCTGCATTAGAGAAGTGGCTGGCGAAGAGATCCGCAACTTCTTTGGGGTTATCTATACAATCACCATTGTAATTAAGAACTATAGGTTTCATGTCACAATTTTTCCTTCCCAATTTAAAATTTATTATGTTCCAAGTCTCCTTGGTCTTATTGGATGAGTTATTTATTTTTTCATTATAATAGTTTGACTTGGCTAGTTTAATATTAAGTTTATGTTCCTGTTTTTTAATTTTATATAAGTTAATTATATCAGGAAGCCCTGTATTTGTCATGAGCCAGAATAGTCCTTTCAATTCCTCACCTTCTTTGACAATATCGTTTGTTACCCACTTATTGTAATTGGACTGCCTTCTGTATATTTTTTTAAAGGACAAGAAACATTAAAAGCCCAGCTTAAACAATCCACAAATGATTTGAAACCCATATTTATATTAAAATCAAACAAATAGGTCCAATTTATGTTACTTAGTCTAGTTCTAAACTCATTTAAATTATTTGCAAAAAGTTGTCTAGCAAAAACAGGAACTTCATTCTTAGATGATTGCTTGGTGATTATAAAATTCAGCTTCAGGATATGCGCGAAATGGTCAGGTATGTTCGGATTTACTAAATTGCAATCATATACCGATTTATCTAGGTTGGTGACCATATAGTCTATACAAGAGGAACTAGTGTGGCCATTCCTATTCGTAAAAATTCTGGTACTGCCAGTAGAGCACATGTTTAACTCGAACGAATTAAATATGTCCATTAATAGCTTGGTGTTCATACTATTAAGCTGGTTATAGTCAATATTAAAGTCTCCACAAAGGACAATGTATTTGGACCTACCTGAGGCGATGCTAAGAGCCTGGGACAAAGTGTAAGTAAATATATTAGTATCACCATTGGGAGGCCTATATAGAGTAATAATCGATATCCAAGAATTGTTAGAATATCTATAGAAGTTACCAATGCCTGCATTTGTCCTGATTTTAAGGGTGCACGATTTACCTCACTTTTTAAACAGTTTACATACGTCTTCTAGTAATATATTCTGCATCTCGTTTAATTGCCAATGCTTTTAAGCGTGTACAAAGAAATATATATCACTAGGAAAAATGATAATGCTATTGATGCGGTAATTTAAATCGACTTAAAATTGTTTATTTAGATTAGGCTTCTAACGTACCCTGAATATTTTCGATAACAGTGAACATTTGTGGTATAACTGTTCTATTTTAGATTTATTAGTGTTGCAAATTATTCATCACCCCGTACATCAAATTTTGGTAAAACCAACATTTTATTTTTGATTTAAATAGTTTGTTTCGTCACAAACAATTTCTTCCCAGAAACCCCGTTACCTTCGTATGATGAAGACGTTCTATTATCTTATAAATATGTAGAAGAGATATTCGATGTCATTTATAAAAATATAAAATATATGCGAGATGGCAAATTTCTTTCTTAAACTCGAAATCCCTCACTTCCATCTTTCATATTGATGCGAACACCAATATTCAATATATTCCACAGCCTCTATGCTCCTCTGAGATATGAATGAGCTTCTTTGAAGGATTCTGGCAAACGTTTATTCACATTTTTTACCTCAATACTCGACGAGCAGCTTGGCAAATATACAACGAAAAATAATAGTAAAGATGCAAATACAGATATGCTCCAAGGCTTCATTTATCCAGAAAAAAGCTTCCTTGAGCGGAGTGTTTGGCCTATAAATAAAGAATCAGTAGCAAGTTGACAATTTCCCTAAATATTTTATTTAACCAAATGGCTTCCACAAAAGACGTGCCCTAAGAGCTGCCTCCACTCCAGTTTGCCAATAAAACATTCATGTGCCGAATACTAGTTAGAAGAAGAGAGTTTGACAGCAATACAACACTTGCGGCTTAGTTGTACATGCTACTTATAGCCCGGGAGACAGCGACAGAAATTTTAGTCCTACTTCATTAACATTATTCTACTCTTTCTGTGCCAATGTGACATCAAAGAACGCAACTGAACTTTGAAGGTGTAACCAACTAAAATTCGCCATGGCAGCTCTAGTGTCGAAAGTGGATCGTGGAAAGATTTATTACTATGTCAGTTAATGCAATAATCTCAGAATAATTTATTTATCCACGACCACTATATTAGGAAGGTATAATACGTCTATTTTCCGTGGATTAATAGTATGTTATTCAACGAGCGGTAGTAACATTTAATATTTATTGTTATAATCGTAGATAAAGTATAGTATTCAACTTGCGGTAATGGTAGTAACTCACGCTCATCAAGTGAGTTACTACCATTACCGCAAGTTGAATACTATACTTTATCTACGATTATAACAATAAATATTAAATTGCGAAAATTTTGTTTAAATTACTCAATTTGTTTATTAAAAAAATTAACTGTAAAATTTAATTTTATATTTGTTGTCTTCAAAGATTTAGCCGCCTGTAAGCGGAGGTAGAATGTGATTTTTAATCGAAATAGTGTATAAACTGCTTGTAGACAAAAAAATCAGCTTTGTAGATTAACATTACGCGGCGGAAAATGCAAAACTTCTCCTCGAACTGCAATAGCCCGAAGCGCATATTCGGTCAAAAGTCTTGTTTTTTATGTTAGAGAAAAAATTAAAAAAGCGCCGGAAAGCTCAATAAATTCTCTTTACATAAGCTGTCTACAAATTTTTCGAAAAAAAAAAAACGATAATTATCGAGATATTCGAAGAAATGTAAGAAATTACACTTTTTCCCATAGAGTGTATGTAAATCTTAAAAAAATAATTTTTTTCAGAAACCTTTGTTTCGAAGGTACAAGATTAACGGAGCGTCAATGTAGTACATGATATTAAGTGAACATCGTATATGAGATCGATTTCAGTTAATTACCGATTAATTACGGTGGAAAAATGGAGAAACTTTACCAAAAAAAAAAGTCCCAAATCCCGACCCCTCTAATTCCTTCATTTTAGTCGAAATTCAAAAAAATAAAAAAAGGAGTTTTAGCAAATTTAATCCCATTTAAGTTAACTAGAGTAGTCTTTCGGCGTAGAAGCCAAGATTAAAAAGTTGCCAACTGTAGAAGCTCAAAATTTGCGATTTCTTGCCGTATATGGCCAACATTTCTGTAGTTATCTCCGAAACGAAAAAAAAAATCGAAATTTTGATAGTAGAAACAGATTCGCATTGGAAAATACTCATTTGACCTAGTTTTTTATTTCGAGCTAACTCCCACCGTTTCGGAGATATCTGCGAAAAATAACAAAAAACAGCTTACATTTCGGAGTCGAAGCCAAGATTAAAAAGTTGCCAACTGTAGAAGCTCAAAATTTGCGATTTCTTGCCGTACATGGCCAACATTTCAGTAGTTATCTCCGAAACGAAAAAAGAAATCGCAATTTTGATAGTAGAAACAGATTCGCATTGGAAAATACTCATTTGACCTAGTTTTTTATTTCGAGCTAACTCCCACCGTTTCGGAGATATCTGCGAAAAATAACAAAAAACAGCTTACATTTCGGAGTCGAAGCCAAGATTAAAAAGTTGCCAACTGTAGAAGCTCAAAATTTGCGATTTCTTGCCGTACATGGCCAACATTTCAGTAGTTATCTCCGAAACGAAAAAAGAAATCGAAATTTTGATAGTAGAAACAGATTCGCATTGGAAAATACTCATTTGACCTAGTTTTTTATTTCGAGCTAACTCCCACCGTTTCGGAGATATCTGCGAAAAATAACAAAAAACAGCTTACATTTCGGAGTCGAAAAAATTGCAGAAACATGCAATATTGACACCTTCATATTTATTGAAAAACACTATTGGGACGACTGTACGATGTCGCGACGTAAAGAGGAAGTCTCCCTGATCGTAAATTGCACGGCGAAATTCGAAAATTCGGCTCGGCACGAACGAATCAAAAGTAGCATTTTGTGACATTTCAGAAAATCTTTATAGATATTAACGAGAATAATCTGTCACTATCTCCCTGGCTCCACCTTCGCGTGTTGCGCGTTACGTCGATTGGACAAGCTGGGCATGAAGATAAAGGTGATTGGCTCTGTACCTAGTGAGGTATAATAACTCACGCATTATAACTCACGCTGTTTGTTTATTGATACTATTAATTGATCAAAAGCAGTTCATTAATTAGTACATAACCTAATAAGAGTAGATAAAAGCCCTTTAATACACTAGTGGATTAGAATTCATAATACCACGTTTCAATTTTATAGAATTTTATTTAGAATTATTATTAATATTAACATTAACATTTATATCAAGAACAATCTTCTTGTCATTTTGACCGGTATTAACAAACTCATATCATAGAAACGATTCAAAGACCTTCTATTTTTTTGCTTAAAATCAAATTATTCTTGATCAAAATAAACTTGTCAAATTTGACGTTTTTCAAAACAAGATTTTTTCACCTGCTCTCATACGGCTTTCACGCTCGTAATTTGGCCGTGGTCGTGGATAAAACGTTGAATTGCATTCGGGGATTAACAGCCTTTCAATATACTCGAAAAAATGTGACTCTTGGCTGCGCCATGAATACGCATTTTTTCTCACAGATTAAAGGCTTGTTAATCATTATACAATTAATAACTATTATTCATCGTAAAATAAAATTCAAAGATGTTTATTATATAGTCTAGGTGCCCGTCGACATAATTGCAATTTATACATATCCTCGTATAACTTCTTGTACGGCATAATTGCGCCTAGTCTATCACTTTTTTCCTCTGCGAAAATTTTCGAAAACGCGGCGTTCCTCCTCGGCATGAAAAAGACGATTTCCACACGTCGGACTGGAAAATCGGCAAATATATTTTGTCGGACAATTTGAGAATTGGATTCTACATATATATTTCATATATTTCTACAAACTTTCCGACAAAAATTTGGGAACGTTAAGGGTGTTTACCACCCTAAACATAACATAACATAACTTTAAAACATTTATTGATAACCAGCTGGTTTTTTCAAGATTGCTCAATAAAAATATGTAGAATCCAATTTTCGAATTGCCGGGCAAAATATATTTGCCGATTTTCCAGTCCAACCCGTCTTTTTCATACCGAGGAGGAACGCCGCGTTTTCGAAAATTTTCGCACAGGAAAAAAGTGATAGACTAGGCGCAATTATGCCGTACAAGAAGTTATAAGAGGATATATATGTATAAATTGCAATTATGTCGACGGGCACCTAGACTAATAAACTTATATAGGGGCGAGCGTACAGGCGACTTCAATGTGAATGTCAGTCGATATTCCGTTGAAGCAACGTCGAGCGCGGTTAATACTTGGATACATTTTGTTAAATACAGCGTTCTGGTTCCAACTTCTAGCGGCTTGTATATCAGTGTATACGCGGAAGCTACGTAATTTCAGACGAGGATTACATAGAAGATATACCATCCCTCGGAGGGGATGTAAAGCAGGCGGTCCCTTGTCTATTAAATGTTAGGCAAGTAAAAGATCCCTACTCTTCTTAAGGGAAGAGGTTCGGCAAAATTTCCAGGTTGGGGGTAGCTCGTCTCCTGACGTCGGTATTAGGCCCTGGTAGCGGAAATAGGCCGACGTTAAATAAATAGTTAAAAAAAAAAACTTATATCGGCACCAGCCAAGGTTAATTGGCAGAAGGGGATGAAGAACGAGACACAAAATAGAAAATAAAAACCAATGTAAAACGGTACAAATTAATATAAAGATTAGTAGATAAATACTTGTAAAATTTGTAGAACAAAATAATAATAAATAACTGGAATATAGGTTGAAGTTAAAACCTTCCTAATTAAATAAATTGCACTTGGTAAGCATTAGAGTAAAGAAAATATTTAGACTAGGTAGGTATGGTATGGACACGGATAAATCTGTATACAGTTTATATACAGTGTGTGCGATTTAAGACTGCAACACCCGTTATTTTGGAACAGGTTGGCCGATTTTAATTTTTTTTTGTGATATAGTGCTCGATGAGCTTTATTTGACTATTTTTAAGATTTTGTAATTTTCATATTTTCAACGCCTACTATGCTCCTCTAAATGGGACGGAATTTCGAGATCGACTATTAGGCAATTTTTTATCAGCAAATTGGATAGCGTATTCGATTCGCAGTTGTCTCAAATACCTCTATACAAAATTTTAGCTCGATACCTCATATAGGGTGTTTGTTATTCAATAGCCAAATTTAAAATTCCTCACTTTTCAACTGGCCCTGTATAAAAGTCGGTTAGGTTTACTAAAAAGATAAAGTAGTCATTCGACTTAAGGAACAGCAGACACTAAATGAGGAAGAAAAAAGAAAAGGTATTCTTTAAATAAATAGTGTTTCTATCCATTATTCGGTTGCTGTACGTAGGTGCCTTAACGAAAATTTTTCAGACGAGGATTAGGGCAGAATTTCTGTGGTCCAAAGAAAAAAAAAAAACTGAAAAATTTACACTTCATGGAAATTGCTCAGGTATGTTTATGTAAAATGATAAAAATTTTATTCCTTTCTTTTAATAATGCAAAATTTATTAATAAAGTATATACTGACCTTAGATGTTATTAGGTTTATTTTCACTATAAAATTTTGAACCTCAACTAATTGGGGAGAACATGTCCCTGTTCTTGCAGAAATAAAAATATCTACTTGTTTTTTGCCTTTTTATAACAAAAAAAACCGGAATTTGCACCAGTTGATTAATCAGGCCTGTTCTTTAATTAAAAATCCCTGAATAAGGCTTTTGGCCCAGTCTCTTTATACATGAACCTCTAAAAAAATTCAACTCAATATTTTCCAACGGAATTCTCTTTATTTTGGAGTCACAAATAATTTCCCAAAAGTCCATAAAGCCAACTGGATGGCTACAAAAGTTAGAGAACGTCAAAGGTCACGAAGATCAGTCTTTCTCAAATATCTCGTAAATTATCGGTTCTAAGTTACTTTTAGTTTTTATAAAATTTGTTCCTGAAATAAATCTGCATAAAAAAGGTCTTATACAAAATTTACGTAGAACCTATAGTTTTTAAGATATAGGGCTGAGAAAACTCGGGCATTGCACTGCATTTGTTTCCGCTCCACCATTGAGGTAGAATACAAGGCACGTCTTTTTTTTACATGGTGTCCATGGGTTACAAGTTATATTATAATTATGTTGATTATTGTTCATCTTTGCTGACTTCTTCTCCTTCATCTCCATCTATCTATTCTATTTCCATTTCTTCAATGTTTTCATCTTCATCACCAATCATCTCAGCGGAAAATAACGAAATGAGGCTTCATCATCGTTGAATTCATATTCAACGGTTGTATCCTCGAACATCGTATTGGGACACGACTGGCCCCGATAAGAGCCACACACTATGGAACAAGGCAATTCTATTTTTCTGCATCCACAATTAAAGCCACAACCTTTTGTGTAATTGCAGAAATTAGAATTGAGAAGTTCATCTAGTGTAGGAGGAATTAGAGTAGTTGCTGGCTCTAATAGATTATTGTTTAAAGTCCAACTCCATTGCTGAGGGTCTAAATCTTTTCCCAGCCGAGTTTGAACCTGGTAGTATACCCTGAATAGATGTTGTTGAGTAGCTGCTGCTGTGGGTGGAAATTACGACAATTGCACAGACTTATTTAGTCTAGTGCATTTTGCAAAACTAAAATATCTATAATTATCAATTGAAGTCTCTTTTTTTGGAGCTCCGTGCATAGCTAAAATAAATAATGTAAAGTTTGGTAGGTAAAATTTGCTGGTAGATTTCGGATAAGATTTTTGGTATATTATTATGGTTAAGAGTTTTGCTTAGCATTAACATATGTTTTGTTAAAAATGTTATTAATGATTAAGTTTTCAATATCAGAATCGGTTCTGATTTTTTTTCTGTGCTAGTTGTAAGATACATACATAGGCAATAATTACGTTTTGTAATATAAGTTTCAACATGAATAAAATCAATTTTCTGACTTTATCCCGAATTCCCGAAGTCTACTTTTCCCTTCCTGTGTCATTTTTTGTTTTTCCCTAATTTCTTATGTTTCTGTTATCTATTTAAAATTAAATCAGACCATATAATTACATAAAAAAATTCAATAACAACTTCTTAAAAATTGCTTCAGTAGATTTTTAGTAGGTTCAAACAAAAAAACGTGGCAACGCTGCTTACTATTATTATTATTATGAAGAAGAGTCCATTTCAAGGACATCTCAGACAGAAATTATGCGGGTATATATGCATAAACGATGTTCCTATGCATACATAGGTCTTGTTATCTATATACATCACTATACGTATAGAATAATGGCGTATGTACTTTGCTTCGAAGTTTCTCTCTCGATAACTATTGGTTCTATCTAAATTAACGTAAAACCGATAATTTACGAGATATTTGAGAGAAACTGATTTTCGTGACCTTTGACCTTCTGTAACTTTTGTAGTCGTCGAGTTAGCTCTATGGACTTTTCAGAAATTATTTGTAACGCCAAAATATAGAGAATCCCGCTGGAAAATCTTCGGTTGGATTTTTTTTAGAGGTTTGGATTTAGAGTGACTGGATTCTTTTGACATTTGTCAACTTAAAAACAAAACCAATATCATTGAACAAAGTTTTATTACGATTTTGAAATACTATATTTTGGAACACCAAGGTAGCCTATTCTATATAACTTATATTTAAATAACTGCATTCTGATTAGAACATTACCTTATGACTTGTATTAGAAAGCGACATCATACTGAAATGTTTATTACACTACGAAAATCGAGACGAAAATTTTCTTTCACAATTACCTAAAATAAATAAAAAGCTTAACTTAATAAAGGGATTCACTGATACTAAAAGGTTTACCGGCTTGCCAAGTATAGTTGAAAACTACCTCTACGGACTTAAACTGCCACATCATAAATAGTGAAAATGGCGGTCTGCCATGCCACGCGCAGGACAAGGCTCGACAGGAGCTTCTCAATTTTATAAAAAAAAAATAGTCTCGCTGACTGAAGTCATTAAGAACGAAACTTTTTTATGACTTATGGACTCATATGGGCTTCAATTTGCTGGTGATATTTGGTAAAATATGAGACAGGTTTTAAATCAATCAACTAATACTCAACGAATCCAATTACTGTGGTATGTTTTGTAGAACTGACAAATCGAATTTGAACTTTCCTCCCAATTTATTACTAAGGCTTTCACAATTAACTGTCAAAGATAGCGTAAAAAACTACTTTGAATAGCTCTAGATTCGAATTTAAGGATAGAATTTTGCAAAGTGAGAGGGAAATATGCGTTTATTTTCGATTTATTTTAAATAATTAAAAAACCAAACGTAGTATGTCTTTAAAACTATTTTAAATAATTGCTATTGTTCTAAGGAATCCAACTATGTATATGTTTTATTGTAAATTTCTGTTGTACTTAAATGTCGTAGTTTGTCAATGAAAATAGTTCCTAATTTCATTATTAGAGTAAGGCACTTAATTATATCCAAAATTTATGATAAAAACTATATATGGTTGTATTCCTTAGAGCAATGGGAAGTATCTGAAACTATTTTAAAGATTATACCATTTATGATTTTTTAAATATTTATAACAAACCGAAAATAAACGCATATTTCCCTCCCACTCTGTAAAATCCTATCCTAAAGTGGAATGATCATATTAAACCAAATTCCGTTCGCTATGCATTAAGAGTATTTTCAAGGTCTTTTGACACATCCGTGCCTAAAACCGTATATTATTCAAACTTTTACGGCAAAACTAAATATGGAATAACTACTTGGGGTGGTTTTTCTAATCTTGGGGAAATATTTACTATCTAAAAAAGATCAATCAGAATCATATATAACATGGATTTTTTAGCTTCCTGCAGGGGAGTTTTCAAAAGTAACAATTTACTAACTATACCGGGTTTATTTATTTATGATAGTATTTTATATGGAAAAAACACAGCAACCAGTTTTAAGAGCACGAACAATATCTCCCCTATAATATCAGATGCAAGGGTGACTATACATTACCCATTCATAGTCTAACACTTTTTGAAAAGTGTCCGCGTTTATCAGTGTCTGAAATTCTATAGATAATGCCCTTCCCCAACACATTAAAGAGTACAAATAAAAATTTTACAAACGTTTAAGAATCATAGCTTTGATTATGTATGCAATCTTGAACCGTACATGCTAGAGGATTTTCTGCAAATAAATTACCTTAGTTTTAAACATTTTAATTAATTATTGTAACGCCTCTTACAATTTTTATTTTTTTATATACGTAATTATTTTTTTACACTAGTTCTATTGACTTATGTACAAATTTTGTAACTTATGAAATCAATAAATGTATTTGTATTTGCATTTGTGTTTGCATTTGTGTTTGCATTTGCATTTGCATTTACATTTGCATTTGCATTTGCATTTGCATTTGCATTTGCATTTGTATTTGTAAAATATCCGAAAATTCCCATCTGCCATCATACCTACGGGACAAATATCACTTGCCAGCAATCCGAAGAGATGTATAGGTTGGCTCTCACCACCAGCACTAATAAATTGATAGACTTACCAAAATATAATACTTTTAAAGATAAACAAATCTTAATTCAAAACAATTCAAAAATATTGATTTCTTTTTCGCTGAATATATTTATATTAGACTCAATTAGACTAAGGGCCGGTTTTACAGGTTACGTTTTTCTTAGATCTGATAATTAACTTTAAGTTTTATCGAAAAGTATGTTTTATACTCATCAGTAACTGCCAGTCTTAAGTTTAAAGTTTAACCCTTTGTGGACTGATAAAAATCGGCAGGGGATACGATTATAGCCCTTATGAACCTCATGATTATCATCAATGTACGTACGGATGTCTACTCTGAGATAACTCTTATCTGATTTGGAAAAAATTTCGTGGTGAAGGTATTGTCTACCAGTCCTACTAATATCATTATCCATTTTTTTTTCAATGGACAGTTCGCAATTAAAATATGTTTTACTAGTATATCTTCAGTGCTGCGTACCTCTACACGTGAGGCCCTGAGATATTATTCTACTGAACAGAGCTGCAACGAATCATTTGAAAAAAGCTTTAAATACAAAATCAAAGATAATTTACTTTTTATCAAATGATTTAAATCAAAAATACTTTTATCTATAAAGAACTATTTAAATTATAAATCTTTTTGAGATTTAAATCTTCTATAACACTTAAAATCATTTCGCAAAAGATTTAAATATTTTTACTTTTTTGCTGCTATATGTAATTTATTTATTTACGTTATTAAGTGAAAATACATTAGGTACCAAATAGTATACAAATAAATATTTAAACACGAGAGGTTAGAGGAGAAAAATCTATGATAACAGTATAATATAACGGAAAGCAATCCAAATAAAATTAAGTAAAACAAGCTTTGAGGTTAGAGCACAAAAAAATAATAAAAGAACTACGTTCTCGATAATATTCTTACTTGTAGAACGCATGCGTAGAACTGTTGAGTGAAAAGGACTCTTCAATCAACGGTAGAACTAGCCATGTAGAAAATATTTTTATTATATATTTATTTATTCTCAGTAGAGAAAATTGATTACCATATGTAATAAACTTATAATCCAGCTCTGTTTTTATATTAGTAGTTAGGTTTCAATAGTTAAATATGAAAAATGACATACCAGTGACGTAAATAATTTATTTCGATCTTTAAAATACATGTACAGAAGGCATATGTTTCAAAGACTGCATGGAAAGCAAATCAAATTAACCTCCTCGTGCATGACGTCACTACTATTATAGTCCATTAAAATCATTATTGTTTATCTAGAAAAGGTTTAGACTACTTTTTGCGTGATTTAAATATTTTTGAAGTATTTAAATATTAAGAAAAGATTTAAATCATTAAAAAAGATTTAATTAATTTCGAAAACATTTAAATTTTATTTTTATTAAAGAAAATTAAAGATACTTTCTAAAAAGATTTAAATCATCAATCAAAAATCATTATTAAAAAAAATATTTAAACTCAAAAGATTTAAATCAAAAAAATGATTTATATCACAAAAAATGATTTAAATCTCCCGTTATGTTTCAGCTCTGCTACTGAATATATAAAATCAAACAACTCTTGACTAACGATTCTCAACATTATTTCAGATAATGAAAAAGAAGATAATTTTTTTTTGTCTTCATCTTCTAACACTGCTTATTGATCTATCACTTCTTAATATCCTAATCACTGTTTTATTCCTCTCTTCAGCTTCTCTGATCTGATCGATGTTCTGAATATCAGATGTTTAGGCCCTCTGAAGGTCCCTTTCATTCTCTTTATTCACTTGTCGACCTAACACACAAAAGCACCCGAGAAGCTAAACTTAAAGTTAATCATTCAATCAAGAATATACAAGAATTCATCTAATAATTTATTGAGTTCATTCAAGTTGCAGTAAATGTAGATGCAAGAACCTCTAATATTTACAAGAATTTCTACCAAACATGGCAAGGACGGACACCACTTTTAGAGGACGTCGTGTATCTCAACCACCATGCAATGGAGAGTATGTAGTAGCAATCGACTTAGCACAAAAGATTTATAACTTCCTAGAATCTTACGGGAGCGATTTAACTTGGACTTACGGTAAAAATATTTTACTAAAATTTTTGTGCATTTTTGTAATTAGCTTTTTATTTCCAATAGCGATTATATTATTCACAATCTCTTTCTGATGATCCTCTAGTTCTTTTATCCCATGGTCAAGTTGTCGAATGAACTCAAATTCTTTTTATGCGAAAAACCGACCTTGGCAATTTTCGCTTTTTGCCTGAAAATAATTCCATTTATAAGGTACGCCCCTTTGTCAGTTTTCTCGTTTTGCACGTAATATTTTGCAAGCTTCTAAAATTTTAATTCTTTCTCAGTCTACCTTTATAGTACTTTCTAATTCTGCAAGAGTCGCGAAGGGACCAAAACATGTTTTCGGCGTACTTCAGAATTTTTTTCTACTGTTAGCACAACACGTTTTCGCGGACGTGAAAAGGTTTTTTATACTGAATTTCGAAGTTGATGCAGAAATTTGATCAATTGTGTTCTACAATGTCTTCGATCTTTCGGCCAACATAGATTCTTCGAGGTTCTTCAACAATAACACTGACGATCTTGCAAGCACCTATAAAAAGTTATTTTACAAAATACTCAAATCTACAAGTAGTTGTGAAAATAGTAAAAAATATTCTACTACTGACACTCCACATTGGTATTGTTCCATTACACTCTCTTATATTTTAATAGTCTTTTATAAAAATGTGCGGAAAATTTGAGGTCTTGACCAGTTTCAACCAAAACGGTCGGGGAAAAGCTCTTTGAAACGACAAGGTTCAAATTTGACAGCCTGCGCCACAAAAATTGAATTTAAATTTGTTACTACACCCGGCTGTGTCGGGGTACCAGACATTCCATTCCATGTCTAGTGCCTACGCACTCTTATGACTGCTGAAATAACTTAAGTAAATCCGTTGCTGGCTCTTAGTCTACTAGCTTCCGTTCTATTAATAGATATTCAATTCTAACTAAATAATTGCTACTGTTTCTCCTGAAACACAGAATTTACTTAACATAGCCATATTATTATTCTCACAACGAATCCCTTCTAACTACAAAAAACATTTGACCCATTTCACGTTCTTTTTGTCGAAATAGCTTTATGTGAGTTATAAAAGTTTCTGAATCAATTTTTATGTTACAAATATTTTATATTTGTTGTGATTTTCTTTTATCTGTAAATCTGTTTCAAAACAAATCATGTTTGAAAGCATTATTGAATGTATTTGAAAATAACATTCTATTATACTGAAAAACATTTAAAACATTATAACACAATACTGGAATCGTAATTTTGAGTTTAGGATAATAGAAAAGTAAGAAAATGTACAAAGGGTTCTATAATTACATTTCCTTTTACCGGATGATAAAATAGAGAAAGTAGGTTCAGTGTCATGTCTATTTATATTTACTAATGAATATCACAATTTTGACTGGGGGGGGGGTACTTAGAGGAGTAGCAAGGATGGATGAGTTGTCCCATACTTATGTTCGTAGTAGTAATGTCACCGTGATGTTCAACTTCCGTTCGACGTCCATTTTTAATAGATTTCATTGTTGACAGCTTTAATTTAAGCTTCCTGAATATTTGATAAAGCCTCCGTTGCTGATTACGTCACC
This sequence comes from Rutpela maculata, assembly GCA_936432065.2. Lineage (NCBI taxonomy): Eukaryota > Metazoa > Arthropoda > Insecta > Coleoptera > Cerambycidae > Rutpela > Rutpela maculata. The sequence continues at coordinate 33,156,877 of OW386285.2, read as the reverse complement.
GGGTTGTTCGCCATTATAGTTTCGATATCATTCGTCAACTTGTATATATTCGTATTTTCTACATGCTTAATCAAAATGTCCCAAGCAAGATTTTACTCTAAATTTAAATGAGAGAGTTCGGGATACCACGATGTCAGAGAGTCGCTTAGGGAGACACATTTTTTGAAGAATCTAACTGTTATTGCGTTGGGTTGTCCATAGAATTCCTAACAAACGTTTCCAGCTCCACATCTCCATGGCATCAATATGCCGTCTGTCTGTCTCCTTAACGGTGTATGTCTCAGAGGCATAAAGGAAGATAGAGAAAACCAGGGTACTGCCAAGTCTCATCTGTGCGTTTTTGATTTCTTCCATACCAAATCGTGGTCAACTAGAAATTTTCCGATATTGCTAATTCTATTCTTTGTTGATTCTTATTTTCAGGGTAGTCTCCCAGTAACCTATCCTTAAAATCTCTGGATGGTTTTTATTTACTTTATCTACAATCATAATTTTCGATTTGTTATAATTTACATTTAAACTCGAAGCTTCTTGAAGGTTATTCAGCTGCTTTTAGTTTTAGTATCTTCCGTTTAGGGCTGTTTCTACTTCCGATTTCAGTATTAAATGTCCGCGTTCGTATTCCTTTTACTAGTCATTTTCTATCTTAAGATGATCATTTTCGAAAAGTTTTTTGCAGTATCGGCATCAATAATTTGATCACTGTCATTTCTTAGAGTGTCGGTGAAATTCTTAATAATAATAATTATATATTGGGTTTACATTTACTGATCTACTAATCTAATCACCCATACGGAAAAGTTCTTGCTATTATTGTGATCAGCTTGTGACTCCAATAATTTAAAGATGTCTTGCAGATAAGAATTATTATCTCTTCGACAAAGAGTTTGAATCCTTAGCTTCAGACTCTTATATCTTCCAATTTTCAAAATGGTGTTGACACCTTAAGCTTTGAGGTTTTTCCTGAGTTGTACTTCACTTATTCGAGATTGTTCAACATTTCCGTATCTCGCTTGTGTATGCGTTGCTGCCCATGTTTGTACTATTTTCTTATTGCTTAAGGTATTTGGATTTTTGCCATTTGACTTCACTTATACTTATACTTATATTTAATGTGATAGAAATATTCGAAACGCAAGAAGATTAGACTTGCTAAGGCTTTATTTTATCAAATAATACTATAGGGTATACTGACCGATCAAAAACGTCAAGAAGTACTGCGGCTGGAGTTACGGGGATGAACCACAGGTTAGTTTGTAGCTGGATAGTACTGCAGCAGTGTTCCAAATGGAACTCGCAGCTATAGAAATGTGTGCGCGAGAAATGATACGGAGGTCATACACTGACAAAAGAATTCGCACTACCACTCATAGCCAAGCAGCTCTCAAAGCTCTAGATGCAATAGAGACGTTCCGAAATGGTAAAAGACTGCCTTAATTCTCTGACGAAACACGCGGGATACGACAGTGAACAACTGGAGTGGACTCTGACGGACACCGGGGCAATGAAGGTAATGAAAAAACAGATAAGCTGGCCAAAGACAGCGTAAAATCAACCTTGATGAAACTCAACTCAACCTACGGGGTATCATATAATATCGCAATGAGATTGGAAAAGGAACTATTAAGTCAGAAACACAACTTGACCTGAACTGGGCGCCAGGGATGAGATAGTCACGTATATTCATCACTGATGGACCATCTAGGACAAAGACCAACGAATTGCTAAAGCTGAGTAGAAGATATCTCAGATGTGCAGTTGGCGTTCTAACAGGACATGGCACCCTAAATAATCACATAGCCAATATAGGAGTGAGGGACAATTCAGAGTGCAGGATGTGTGGAGAGGATGACTAAACTCTTCTCCACGTACTATGTGAATACTCAGCGTCTGGAAGGGTTTCATGGTTCCTGACCTCGGAAGAGATGCCAGAGCTTCCACCGTACACTCGCCATTTGGGGGAGGAACGGGACTAATGGGATAACGAGACTATGGAATACAATAAGTATAAGCTTGTCATTATTTTCTTTTATGCCTTTGAGATATGACCGTTAGAAAGGTAAGGCTTACAAAGTGATTATTGATGGATCTGAGATGTGGATCTGGAGACGTTTGCTACAAAATGGGAAAGCGGTTCGTATCAAGGGCTCTAATCTTCAAGAAAAATATCCCCCAAAATAACTTTTCAGTATCTTGTTCTCCTGAATCCTATCACAGAGAGGATAAAGCAGAGTGATTATAGTTCAGGGCAGAATTCCCTCCAAAACGCTGGGCTGACCTTAGCAAGAGAACTGACAAGCAACCGCGATAGTTGGCGTGATGTTGTCAGGCATACCATACAGTAGATGGAAGCCAACAGGAACAATAGATAGGTCACAATCGTCTATCAAGAGGTTTTGAATAAGGAAATAAAGAAACAATATATAATATACCATAAGTAATGGTACATAGAGCAATGGCAGATTCCTTACGTAAAAATATTACGATTTAATCAAACTTACCTTAGTCCAAAAGTTGATGTTAACAGAGATACAGGGTGTCGTTTTGGTTTTTTTTAAATAATTTCTTTAAAATTTAAATATTTTAACAAAATTTGGTAAGTTGGAATTTTTTGAGGCGAGGGATTTAAATCTATTTATACTTTTGCTGTTATTTGTAGAGGGCGCAACCTACGGTAGTTTGCGTGTCGTTAATATGTCATATATTTTTGGTGAATTTTTAAAAAAAAAATTTTTTAAATAAAAATTCGTATTTTCCTGTCCTTTTTACGTAAAAAAAAGGTATACCTTATATATGTCGCTATAACATGTAATTAACAAGAAACATGTAATTAGGTTTGTAACCTGTTTGTTTCTTCTAAATAAATAAATAAATAACCCAAGTAACACATAAAGTCGCGGGAACGTATCGGCGCCTACAAAAGCCACGATAAAGTGGACCGCTACCATAGTCTGCCTCGTCCCTGCTACGTGGCAGCTAGGTAGCCGCCACTAAAATAGGGAAGAATTTGTAGTCGCCGGGTAGTGTTTCGGGTAGTCCCGGCCTCTATAGATGTGACTATTTTTAGTTACTATAAAGGATCGGGGTAGTAGCGGGTACTACTTCGCGACTCAGCTGCCTAGTAACTGCCACTATCACTTTTTAAAATGGTGTTTATCTTTTAGCGACCTCTTTGTTTTTTTTCTTTTATAATAATGGCACAGTGAAATAATATTATATCAAAAAAATGTGTAGTTTAGGCCAGTGTTTAAAGTACTTCTTTAGCCATTTTTTCATACGCAAGTTACTTTTTTGATATAAGTTGACATATTAAATGATAAAATTTCAACGCGCCCTCAAAATAACCTTCTTTTGTAAGTATTTGACAAAATAATTTAAAAGGGGCAAGATTAAAAAATTTAAATATTTATTAGGGAAACATTTGGAAATCATTTTTCATAAAAGTTTATGATAAGATATTAACATAATCATTGTCTATTTTTTATTAAACCCAATTTTTTTTTCTAAAAATTTTAACAACTAATAATGGCCGATTTTAACAAAGGTACAAAGTTAGGCCCTCCACCATAAAGTATCTGTGACTTTGGCGACCCAATAGCAACTATCCTAATGTGTATCAGATTCTATTTTGGAACTGTAAAGTACCAACAGGAACTATTTCGCTACCCATGTTGCCACTAAAATGACACGATACTTTAAAGTTCCAAGTGATGGTCACTGGAACTATTCTGGAACCTATATTGCCTCTCTATGTACCCAGTTACTTTATTTAGGCATCTTAGTGGCACTGGTGGGTGGCAGTAACTGATTCACTAGAACTATATAGTTTTGCCACAAGAGAATAACAATAAAATGATACTGCTTTGTTCCAGTAACTACCCAAATGTTACTTTGACTTTGAGAGTTTACAGTTCCAATAAATGGTATCGGTGTGGTAACGGTTACTTTAAAAGAGCCATATAAAGTTAGCCTTACCCAATAAAGTAGCAATAGTAGTACCATTTGTTACCGAACGAACACAGATCTCTTTTTTTTATTAATTATTGTTACTTATTTATTTTTTAAATGAAATTTGTATTTAAATAAAAACTGTTTCTCAAATTTTAAATTTATTTATTTGAAAGTCATTCTTCTTCGTACTTTTTTTTTGCTACTGTTGGAATGTAATAAATTTAAAAAAATTGAAAAAAAGAGAATTTAATTTTATATTGTTTGCTTCACTATCAATTATTCTGCAAATCAAGCAATAATATGATATTTTATTTAATTTAAATTTGTTGCATTGAATACTTTAAAACCAGATATCTCGAAAACAGTTACTCGTAGCGACATTTAGAAGGTATTCCATTTTTACATATAGTCCGGGGTCCAAGCACTCCAAAATCAAGATGACCTGTTCCGACATGACGTACAAATGTTGGTATAAGTAATGAAGAGAGCATTACTTGGGGCACTAGGAAACACTTGTCGGATTAATTTTTGCTCTTGCGCAACTTCAGAAATCGCAAAAAAGATGGCGGATTGATAATTACAAAATTATGTTTTACAATGGTTATTCTCCGTTAAAACAAAAACTATGTAACCTACTGATCTGATTTTTGGTATGTATACTCAAAAGATATACGTGATTCTAACCAAGCTATTGGTATTTTTGAAAAGAATATTTTTTTGGAAAAAAATAATTAAAATCAAAAGGTTGATATTTACGTTCTAAAAATTTAGATATGCGGACAACTATGTTATATTTATGAAATTCTTATATACAATTGCTTACCAAATATAGTCCATATATTGAAAAAGTTTTTTTAAAAAAGATCCTGTCGATAATGTATACAGTTTTTTGTTTATGATTTTTTTATGAGGCGCGTAATTATGCAGCATTAAAATAAAACTAGTCTACACGATAATTAGTACAGTGTAACAGTAAAAAGCACTATATTGTTCAATATAATTGCAAATTTGTATTACTTTATTTTAATAATACAACAAAACGAATGAAAGTAGCAGTCGGGCGTTGCCGATTGCGGCCACTCATTTAAAAAAATAATAATCGATACAAAGTGAATTGTGTGTTCGAGCAAAATGTTAATCAAATAGGTATTCGCAATTGGCCATGCCCGAGTACAACTTCTATTCGTTTTTATATTGTTTAAGAAATAAAACATTAGTGAGAATTATTATTTTAGGTATTTAGCATATTTAATAGAAAGCAGAAAAAGGAGATATTTTAAATAAAACATTAGTGTTGTATATTATGTAATTTTTGTGTATAACTATTCTAACATTTTAGTCAGAATCACTATCATTATCAAATGATGCATATTGCTTTTTCCCTTAAAACAATTTTCAGGAAAAGCAGCACACGAGCACGCAACTGAATACCACTCACAAGAACATTTTGTGTCGCATTTTATTTTACAGTTGCACTTTTTAATTTAAGTTCAGATAAACTTCTTTTTTGTCGACATTATCGGTACCAGCTCCTGATTTACAATTCTGCATCCAAAATTTTGTGCAAGAGGTAATTTGAATGACGGTTCACAACACTGTGTAAAAAAGGTAATATTTGCAACATGTTGAAAAGCGTCTTCCGTCGGTGGGAGGGAGCGTAAACCACTTTTATTAAATTATTTTACCTTTTAATAATTTTCAAACGTATACATATAATACATTTGTAAAATTGACGTGTATATATTTGCAAAAAACTGATGTGGGGGATGTAAGATGAGTAATGGAATACATTAAGACAGATTTTGGAATTTTTCTCTGTTTGTCTGCTTGTCTGTTTGAACTCGCATGACGCAGAAACTACTGAACCAATGAGGTTCATCTAAGCTTGGAGTAACATTTAGTTCTTATTTCATCGAAATCGGCCTAGACTAAGCCAAGTTTTATAAAAATCGGTCTAGTAGAACAGGAGATACAGCTTGATCTCTACAATAAGCATATTTGCACGGCATAAACTTTTAAGATTAAACTTCTGTAATATTCCAGAAAATTCGAGAGTACTTTGGAATATTCCAGAAAATTTGTGAGTTTTCTGAAATATTCCAGAATGGTGATTCTACCTCAAACGTCGTTTATAAAGAAGCTTTTTAGTTAATATGAAAATTCCACGCGAACGTAACCGCGGGCATAGCTAGTAAATAATAAATATGAACCGCAGACAATAATCAATCTATTTAAACAATCAAACGCAAATAGTTTTTATAATGTTAAAATGTTTAGAAAAATAACTTCACACTATATACATAAGTACATACTAAACATAAACATACCAGCTAATTCCACTGTAAACTGTTTTCATGCGCTTTATGAATTTTAGGAGAGCTGTCGCCTTTATTACATGCGCCGCATCATGCACCCATTTTAAAAATTTAGAACTCAAATACTATATGCAATATCAACTTAGTTCTTGTCTTAAAAACATTTTCAATATATTGGGTATGTTTGTTAGCATAGTTTATACACAAAAAATTTAAAATTGAAGTACTTACTCATATGCTGAAATTCTTACTACAATATTTTATAGTTACAGATTTCATATTTTTTTCCCAAAAAACTAAACATATTTAAACAGTGCCATTGTGCCTCATCCAAGCGCTTATGTCTTTAGTGTATACTATAAAAAAATTAGATGTATAGCACTCATAGTTTCTTTTACAGGACGTGTTATGTATTAAAAAAAATTTTTTTAGGAATTATCATTTCGTCTCTTTTCTTATCATTTAAGAAGTTATGCAAGAGCTGATAAGAATCCGACAAGTCATTTCTGGTGTCCTATATAACCCTTTTTGCAAATCTGAAGTTGAAAAATGTACGTCATGTCGGAACAGGTTACTTGGAATTTAGAGCGATTTCGTACTGTTGGACCCCAGACTAATAGAAAAGACAGGGAAATATGAATTTTTATTTAAAAAAATTTAAAGAAAATCTCCAAAAATATATGACATATAAATGGCATGCAAACTACCGTAGATGGCGTCCTCTACAAATAACATCAAAAGTATGAATAGATTTGAATCCCTCGCCTCAAAAAATCTCCAATCATAGAATTTTGTTAAAATATTTCAATTTAAAGAAATTATTTAAAAAAAAAAAAGCAAAACAATAATTTAAATTTGACACCCTGTATCTCTGTTAACTTTTGGACTAAGGTAAGTTTGGTTAAATCGTAATATTTTTACGTAAGGAACCTACCATTGCTCTATGTACTTATGAGACACCCTGTATATTATAAAGGTACATGATATACACGTGCTTCAGCTAAATTAATTCTCCATGAATATAATAATCTAGTTTAATGTTTGCCTGCTTAAGACACGTTAGCTTAGTAAAAAAATGGGCTTTGTTGGTAATTTGCTGCAGGTGCTTAACTAAATAATCATGTAGCAAAAGGGAGGTATACAAGTTTTTGTTTGCTGTAGTAGAACAATTTATAAAAACATAATTTAACACTATATTCCCCGTCTCGAGTAAAATTAATTGAATCTGTGGCTGTAAAGCAATCTTAATTACCGTATGTTTTATTTGAATACTGTACGCAAAAGGTCGGATGGAGGCTTTAAACGAAACTTTAGCCGACAAAAACAATGACGGCTCCTAAATATCTTTCCATTATACCCTTACCGGTTTATAATGGAAAGGATAAAATATAATAACACAATTTAAGTCATGGATTCTGAAAAGTATTGAGAGTTGTTAAAAGTTTGTGCAGGGATAATATAGTCTGTGCAAAGCACTCTCCTGGTTTCATGACATGAACCAAGCAGACAGTTTTGCGGCGGAAATACAAGCTGGCCCCTATTATATTTCATAATCAGCTTTAGTACTTTATTCGAGACCGAACTGTTTGTTGTTTTTGGTGTTGAAAATGAGATTTGTAGTGGTACATTTTCCACTGGCAGGAATGGAAGCTTTAAACCTTTAAAGATTAATTTTAAGTAGTTGTGTTTCAGGTATTATACGAAAAAGGTTATTAATAGAATTAAACTAGAGTTAAATGAGTAATACTTAGGTACATAATTGGGCGATGAAACCACTGCTAAGATGCATCTCACGTTTTCCTTAATTTTTTTTAATCACTTGATTTCTAAATATGGGATTCTGTGTAAAATTCGCATCTGATGGTGTATCGCTTAATGACTTGTGATAAGAGAAAATGTGATTAATGGATTACTCGGAGTCTGAGTTGAATTACCAGGTTTGAAAGTTGTATATCCACAGGGAAATAAATTTCAATGATATTTAAGTAATCCAAAGTGTAAGAATAAACGGATTAGAAAGTCAGGGCTCTCCAAAAACGGCTCTAAGAATGTAATTTAAAATTTGAGGCCTTTGGTTTTTGTACACACACTAGATCACAATTTTTTTTTTCTTTCACCCTCTTCAATAATGGATGGTAATGGGGGTGGCTAATACCAACAAATTTTTTGAGACCCTTCAACGGAATAAGATCAAAATATAATCTAGTTCCAGAATTCGTTAAAATACGTACTTGTATAAATAAATCAAGAATAGGCTTGTAAATAATGAATGCATGAATGTTTCTATACTCTACTGATGAGAACTATTAATGAGTTCGAAAAAACTTTTACAACATTTCTGGAGTTGAAATAGAATGTAAGGTTCAATAATTGCTGTGATTGACAGAATTCCAATAAAAGATTTAAGTTTTTTCACAATTTTCAATATTTTTTTTGCTTTAAAATGCTAGGAATCCTATGATGTAATTACTTTGTCAGTATTAGCTAGAAGAGTAATAATTGTTTATATTGGTTCTACAACGGTGAATGTTTTAAAGTGTTTTCCTAAGTAGTATATTAGCCTGACCAGATTAAAGTACCAATACACAGATAGTAGATAATTTGATATTGAATAAAAAAATGTGAATTACTGAATTTAAATAAATGATTTAAATATTTTCAATATATTTTTTGCTTTAAGATGCTAGAAATCAGATCATGTAATTCAGCACTTCGTCAGTTTTAGCTAGAAGTGTAGTTGTTTTGATTGATTCTTCAATAATGAGTGTTTTAAAGTATTTACCTAACTAGTATATTAGCGTGCCCGGATTAGGGCAACAATATACACAAAGTAGGTATTTCATAATGAATAAAAAAGTGTGTAAGTTGTGATGTGCTTGATTCCTAAATAATATTCTCTAATCATTTAGCTTAATTAGAAAATTAGCAAAGAATATATAATATATACATAAAGTCATAGTATTCAAGATAAATAATAATAAATATATAATCCTATATTCACTTTACTATACATTTGTACAAATGTGATAGTTCAATTTTGAACACACGCAAATGAAATGGTAAAACAATAAAAATATAATAATGTTGAATATTGACTACAAAAATAGTGATAGACCTTATTAAAAATTATAAAATATTATATTTATTGTATAAGACAAAATTAATGATAAAAAATAGTTATAAACTGCATACTATTATAAAGCATTAAACAATATAATAAAAGAATATAATGATATTTATAATATATAATTCCATCGTTGTCTCCATTAAAAACATCTTGAAACAAATGAAAACATTTCTTTACTATTAGTTTAGTCAACGGAGCGCTAAAATGACCAAAATCTCTAATTTGAGTGCTAATGAATGGACTTTGATGAAACCTTGTGTCATTGAGGCAAGTCCAAAATAAAGAGACCATCAGATACAGAAAATATACTGAGGAGGGTATGTGTATCTTGTACCATAACTTGGAAAATACTGACTGGGAGTTTGTTAACGATCAGGAGGTAGACGTTAATGTAAAATTTGATAAATTTATAAACATACTAACTTCAAATATTGAGGAAGCTTTTCCGAAAATTGAAAAAACAGTTAATAAAATGACTGGCAAACCTATAAATAAATGGTTTACCCAGGAATTACATGTAATGCGTAACCATCTATGCATGTTATCTGAACTGAACCAAAATTTTCCTAACTCACAATTTAATCAACAGTTGAAAGCTTTTAGAAAGGTTTATAAGAGACAAATTAAGATAGCAAAAGGCAACTATTATTCTGAATATATTAACAATAAAGGGAATTACCCAAAAACATATTGGAATATCATAAATAATCATAGACCTAATAAAAAAGTAAATGTTGACATAGAAATTGATCTTGATGTAATGAATGACTTTTTTGTAAAAACTGCTGATAGAATAACTCAAACTCTCCCCATAACAAATGGTATAGTCATAAACAATCCATTGCAATCAAATCCAACGTTTCATTTCAGAACCATCAGCTTTAATGATCTCCGATCGGTAATAAATAATTTAGAAAATAAAAATAGTCTGGATCCTTATGATATAGGGGTAAAAATCATAAAAAAGATGAAAAATATCATTTTAATACCTCTTGCTAAATTAATAAACCACGCAATATCCAGTGGAATATATCCTGATGTACTAAAAATTTCCAAAGTTATCCCCATCCACAAAGGTGGGTCGCTGACGGACTTAAACAACTTCAGACCAATTTCTTTAGTACCAGTTATTTCTAAATTGCTGGAAACTGTGTTAAAAATTCAAATCTTGAAGAAAACAACTTATTTTATTGTAACCAATATGGATTTCGTACCAAAAAAAGTACGAATGATGCATCTACTTCGCAAAATTATTGAAGGTCAGGAAAATGGTAACTATGTAGGGGTTACGTTTTGTGACCTACAGAAAGCCTTTGACTGTGTGTCACATTCGGTTCTTTTGGAGAAGCTTAACGCCTTAAATTTCGAACGTGTTAGTTGCAATATAATCAAATCATATTTATTAAACAGACAACAGTTTATTCAAGTTAAAAATAAAAGTTCGCAGCTAAGCGAAATAAACTCCGGAGTACCACAAGGCTCTGTGTTGGGTCCTGTTTTGTTCTTGATTTACGTAAATGATCTTAGTGTGGCGGTACACAGGGCCGAACTCGTGTTATTCGCATATGATACCACACTTATCAATTCTAATAAAGACATAAAGCGAATCCTACAATCTATGAATGATTCTTGCGCCCAAGCTACCGACTGGTTTTCAACAAACAGGCTATCACTTAATCGTACAAAAACAGTCAATATGATTTTCACTCATAGACCGGTACAAGATTTTACAAACCCTGATGTGGTAAAGTTTTTAGGTGTCTACATGGACCCAAAATTGAATTGGTGCCACCATGTTCAACATGTAGCTAAAAAAATTTCCAAAAACACATTTGTCATTAGGAAGCTAGTTACGTTAGTGCCTACTAATATATTATTAACGGCCTATTATTCACTGATATTATCACATATGTCTTATGCTTTGATAAACTGGGGTCATGCACCTAGTGCAAAAAGGATTTTTGGGTTACAACGGAGGGTAATAAGAATAATTACTAATTTGGGCTATAGAGATGATGTCAGACACAAGTTTATTGAACTCAACGTATTAACTTTTCCGTCATTATACATATTTACCTGCTTAAAATATACACACGAAAATATTCATTTCTTTAATACTCATGAAAGCTTATTTTTACAATTAATTATTTTTTATTTATTTGCTTTTATCATGATTAGAGAATATTATTTAGGTATTATGCAAATCACAACTTACACACTTTTTATTTATTATGAAAATACCTACTTTCTGTATATTGTTGCCCTAATCTGGGCACGCTAATATACTAGTCAGGTAAATACTTTAAAACACTTATTATTGGAGAATCAATCAAAACAACTACTCTTCTAGCTAATACTGACGAAGTATTGAATTACATGATAGGATTCTTAGCATTTTAAAGAAAAAAAAAAATATTGAAAATACTTAAATCATTTATTCAAATTTAATCATTCACACTTTTTTATTTAATATGAAATTATCTACTTTCTGTATATTGGTGCCTTAATCGGGTCACGCTAATATACTACTTAGGAAAACACTTTAAAACACTCATTATTGGAAAACCAATCAAAACAACTACTCTTCTAGCTAATACTGACGAAGTATTGAATTACATGATAGGATTCCTGGCATTTTAAGGGAAAAAAATATATTGAAAATAGTTAAATTATTTATTGAAATTCAGTCATTCACAACAATTATTGAACCATGCATTCATTTCAACTCTAGAAAAGTTGTACAAGTTTTTTCGAACTCGTTAGTTCTCATCAGTAGAGTATAGAAACATTCATTCATTATTTACAAGCCTATTCTTGATTTATTTTTACAATTAATTATTTTTTATTTATTTGCTTTTATCATGATTAGAGAATATTATTTAGGTATTATGCAAATCACAACTTACACACTTTTTATTTATTAATAAATAAAAAGTGTGTAAGTTGTGATTTGCATAATACCTAAATAATATTCTCTAATCATGATAAAAGCAAATAAATAAAAAATAATTAATTGTAAAAATAAATCAAGAATAGGCTTGTAAATAATGAATGAATGTTTCTATACTCTACTGATGAGAACTAACGAGTTCGAAAAAACTTGTACAACTTTTCTAGAGTTGAAATGAATGCATGGTTCAATAATTGTTGTGAATGACTGAATTTCAATAAATAATTTAACTATTTTCAATATATTTTTTTCCCTTAAAATGCCAGGAATCCTATCATGTAATTCAATACTTCGTCAGTATTAGCTAGAAGAGTAGTTGTTTTGATTGGTTTTCCAATAATGAGTGTTTTAAAGTGTTTTCCTAAGTAGTATATTAGCGTGACCCGATTAAGGCACCAATATACAGAAAGTAGATAATTTCATATTAAATAAAAAAGTGTGAATGATTAAATTTGAATAAATGATTTAAGTATTTTCAATATTTTTTTTTTCTTTAAAATGCTAAGAATCCTATCATGTAATTCAATACTTCGTCAGTATTAGCTAGAAGAGTAGTTGTTTTGATTGATTCTCCAATAATAAGTGTTTTAAAGTATTTACCTGACTAGTATATTAGCGTGCCCAGATTAGGGCAACAATATACAGAAAGTAGGTATTTTCATAATAAATAAAAAGTGTGTAAGTTGTGATTTGCATAATACCTAAATAATATTCTCTAATCATGAAAGCTTACACTCGCATGACACTAGAGATAATTATAATTTAAGAACCGATTTTATCAGACTAAGCTCGAGTAGGAATGGATTCAATTTTTTCGGACCAAAATTCTTTAATAAATTACCTGTACACGTCAGAAGTCTCCCAAAGAACACTTTCAATAATACAATAAGAACTTTCCCATCAAAGAAAGCTTTTTATGATGCGAACGAATATTTAAATTGCAACCTTGACAATGAACTTTTCTAGCCAAATTGTGGATGTATAAATGTTTTTAAAATATCTAAATATAGACGCATCGCAATGTGTTATGTGATATTTCATGTACTGTGTTTCTTATTTTAATGTTTATTTATTTTTTGCATATTATTGTCTTGCCAAATTTTTATAAACTATATGTTTTTATAAATTATATTTATCCAAAGCTCTGTGCTATGTATTGACCTGTGTAAAACATGTACTACGTTAATGACACCAATAAATAATTTGAATTTGAATTTGAATGTGTTTCTAAAAAGTTGAAAAAAAAATTAGAGTAGAAAATGATCGGAACGGGTAGAAAACTCCCCTTTTATCATGGGTTCCGTAACTTGTAGAATTTGTTCAATATATTTTCCTTTTTTGGCCCAAAATAAGATGTTTTTACTCTTGTGAATTTTTTCGAAAAATCCATATTTTTCGAGATATGGAGTCGTATTCATAAAACAAAGGATATGCTTAAGCTTATACTTGCAAAATATGAAGGAAATCCTTCTGCGTTTATTCATAATAATTTGAAGCAGAACCTTATACTTATAGAAAAGTAAATGGGCATACATAAACCTTTAAAGAAAAAGCATATCCTTCAGAAAAACTGAGGTTGGTCAGTAGCAGACTTAGCGCAGTAGTGAATGTCGTTTTATTCGAGTTTGAGCGCGATGGCAGATAATGTGGATGAGGGATGTTAAACACAACAAGCCCCGCTTATCTACACTTGTTCGTGGCTTTAAAATATTATACCGGTTCAAAGAAAGAAATGTACAATGGCTTGCGGATAGATTCTTAAGTACAAATGAAGAAACTCCGGGAGGTGCGTTGTCATATGTTCATGAAATGAAGATATGTTTGCGTTACCTCAGTGATCGGTCAAGAACTTGGTGTTAGTCAAGCCACGGTATCTCGGACTGTGAATGCAGTAGTTTACAGCATAATTGCACATTCCAATGAATGGATAAAGTTTCCAAGTACCAACAGAGAAATAACAGAGGCAAAACAGTTATGGCAAATGAAGTATAAGTATCCGACAGCTATTGATGCAGTCGATTGTACCCACATAGGGATACTGCAACAAAACTCCATGGAGATGAGTACATTAATCGAAAAGGTAAGCCTACTATGAATGTGCAAGCCACTTGTGAGGCCAAAGAAATATTCACTAGTGTTAACGTGAGTTGGTCTGGATCCGTGCACGACTCGAGGATATGGAAAAATTCACAAGTGTGCTTACAATTACAAAATAAAAGCAATGCTGTGCTACTTGGTGATGACGGATATGGGATAGAGCCATGCCTCATGACTCCATTTCGAAATCCTACTCCTGGTGGTGAGTTAAAATATAACAAACTTTTCAAAAAAGAGAGTAATAATTGAACGATGTTTTCGCCAACTGAAACATCGGTTCTAACATGTCATTCAGCGCTCAGACGGTCAACCCTTTATTTCTGCTCGGAGGATATCCTCGCAAGTATAAGGTTATTATTATGAATTCGGAAAGAAGGAAATACTTATACTTCTACCTTTTATTTTAAAGCATAACCTTATACTTCTACCTTATGCTTGGGAGGATATCCTTTGTTTTTATTGCCACTCGAAAATTCCTAAAAGTGGGGTAGAAGAAAAGTTGAAAAAATCTGAAAAAAATTCAGGTGAATGTATCATCCAAATACAGGAACTTTTTTTTATTTGCAATTTTTCTGTAAAGTGCGTTTTCACCGAGTTTTTCCGGAAAAACATGAAAATTTTTTGAATTGTACTTTAAAAATATGTAATTTAAAAATTTTTAAAAATTCAGACGTATGCATTGAGGTCTTCTAAATATTTTTTGTAACTTGCTACTTTTCCGTGTTACAGGCAGTTTTTCACGATAAATAATGTACTACATTTTTGCACGTTAAAAAATTTTTCCTGAAAACTTTTTCACATTTTCAATTTAAAAATTATATTGAACATTTGAAAATGGTATAATTATATGGGTTTTATATATGTTTTTATAATTATATATATGTATAAATTACGCTCATTTTTTGAATTTTCATGTGCAAAAAATGTAGTACATTATTTATCGTAGCCGGTGGCTCGGAAAATTAGCAAGTTACAAAAAGATTCCAAGAGGCAAAAAATGTTTAGAAGGCATCAGTGCATATGTCTAACTTTTTCAAATTTTTAAATTACATATTTTTAATGCGCTACAATTTCAGAGAAAAGGGTAGTTTTCCACGTTTTTCCGGAAATTCGCCGAATACAGAAAAGTTGCAAATAAAAAAAGTCTTTTATACCTAAATTTTTTCAGATTTTTTTTTCAACTTTTACATTTCCCCTCCCCCACTTTTAAGTATTTTCGAGTGCCCATATCTCGAAAGATATGCATTTTTCGAAAAAGATCACAAGACTAGAAACATCTTATTTTGGGCCAAAAAAAGGTAAATGTTTTGTTTGTTTTTTTTTCATTTTTACACAAGTTACGGAACCCGTTATAAAAGGGGTGTCTTCTACCTCTTCCGATCATTTCCTACTGTAATCTTTTCTTCAACTTTTTTTATTAACGTCATTATAAACACATTGCACAAGGTTTAATCAAAATCCATTCATTAGCACTCAAAGTATATGTGAAACCTCATATACCCTGAAATATGAAAGATCTTACCAGATTAAAACATGTCTATTATAATAATAATTATAGTAGGTGCAGTAACTAGAGGTTTTAACTTCGGAATAATGTCATATTGAACGGATTTCGTTCATTATTGGCAATATAATAGTAAATGCTTCACAGAAAAGTTTCTATATTGTGCGGAGGCTTGATAATTTATAGGGGGTGGCACTTAAAAAAAATAACTATTTATTGGAAATGAAATAAAATACAATTTTAAGAAGAAAAGGTTCTGTGCGATTTTTCACATAAATTGATAGTTTTTAAGTTATAACGACTTCAAAATTGCGATTTTAGCTTAAAAAAAAGGTATTTCCAAACGGCTTTCGTCAAGTATCTCGAAAAGTGTCACTTTATTGAGAAAATCTTACGGATCAATTACAGAAAGTACAAACTGGGATTTAATTTTATTTTTTGTTTATTGATGTAGGATTAATAATTTCGGAGATATTTAAGTTTATATTTGGGATCCAAGTGTTTCGAAATTACCTTTAATGTTTAATAAGCATTTTTTTCTAAAGCAAGTGCTTTAAATGAGTATCTGAGCATTTGAGCATCTACGTAATGCTACATCTTAACGAAAAACTGTACTTGAGATATTTTTTTTTAAATTACTGGCTAATTAGAGTAACAAAATGGCGACCTTTTTATATAAAAAAATACAAATTCGCACATTTTTCCGCCATAACTTCTTTATTTCTTATGCTACAGGAACGAGTAAAAAATAATTTGAAAGCGCAATTAATTGTCTTTAATTTTGTTTCTTATCATGCGTGACGTAGGTGTCACAATTTCTGAGATATTTAACATTTAATCTGCATTTTTCGTCCTATAAACGTTCGGACGCCATTTGTAAACTTTCATATCTCCTAAAGTCTATATAAATAAATAAATAAGCGAAATTCATTATCAGTTTATGAACTTTATTTTTGGTCTCTACCCATTTTTCAATAAAAATATTTATTCAGATATTTGGAAAAGGACAAAAAAATTACGTTTTATCGAAAATACCTTTATAGTTTAAACTGTATTTTTTTCTAAAGCAAGAGCTGTATACAAACCAATTTGAGCATCTACGTCATGCTATATATTAATGAGAAACAGTGTTTGAAATTCCTTTTAATTACTGGCTAATTACAGTAACAAAATTGCGACGTTGTTATTAAAAAAAATGTGTAGACGCACATTGCTTCGGTTATAACTTCTTTGTATTTTTTCTACAGAAATAAATAAAAAAACAGTTGAAGGCTTAATTAATAACCTATTATTCTACTTATTAGCATCCTTGACGTAGGTGTCACAGTTTCTGAGATATTCAACTCGCACTCTAAATAATTATCTTATGAACACTTGGATGCCCAATGTAAACTTAAATATCTCCGAAATTATTAATCCTACATCAATAAACAAAAAATATAATTAATTCCCAGTTTGTACTTGTAATTGGTCTGTAATATTTTTTCGATAAAGTGATACTTTTCAAGATACTTGACGAAACCCGTTTGGAAATATCATTTTTTCTTAAGCTAAAATCGCGATTTTGAAGTCGTTATAACTTAAAAATTATCAATTTACGTGAAAAATTGCATAGAACCTTTTCTTCTTAAAATTTGATTCTACTTCAGCTCCAATAAATATATATTCTTTTAAGTGCCACCCCGGAGAGGGGGTGGCATCCATCCCCTATAAATTAGCAAGCCCTCGTACAATATAGAAATTTTCTGGGAAGCATTTACTATTATACTGCCAAAAATCAACGAAATCCGTTCAATATGACATTATTCCGAAGTTTTGCATATTTTTTTACCTCTAGGTATTGTACATAAATTACAACAGTAAGATACTGTCATGTTTGACGTATTAAAAAGTCTTCAAAGTTTTAAAAACAACAAAGCGATTTTTTCTCCATAAAGTTACATAAAATAAGATTCTATATTAACTAGAAAAATTTCTCTCATTAAATGTTTTAATACTTTTGCAAAAGTGGCAAACGAGTCAATAAATAAAGAAATATTTTAGCAAATTCAAAAAGATATATGAGTTTAATACAGAACATATTGATTCAAATTTTAATTTTAATCATAAACTAAGGATTTTTATGGAAAGTATACATGCACTCCTATTTCATGGGAGAGGTTGTTTAATCTGTCGCAGTGTAGCTTATATGCCGGCACTACATAACGTACAGGAGTGATGTCATTTCCAAGTTTAGGCATAAGCTATAGTTCGGAGTACACTAGCAATTCCAGCTAAGCTCTGGATAATAAGGTTCTTGAATTACACATGGCAGTGGAACATTGTTCTAATAGGTCGAATTAAAGGATAACAGTCAGACGTGATATATCTGATATGTAATGCATATGCACGCACATAGCAATATTTGAAAATTAACAATATTTTCTCCGTTCATCCCATTTCTAAAGGATCACAAAGGAAGTGTTAATTTTCATATACACAAATACAGAGTGAACAAAAAATTAGATGGGATTTGAGGTTTTCTCTAAAACTATGGCAGATAGGCAAAAATCAATATAGGTGTCCTGAGCTAGATTTTCGAGAAACAAACAATGGGCAAACCGCGATCATCTATCTTTTCGATTACCGAGCTACAGAGCGTTTTTGGAAAATTGGCATTTTTGGATGACCTCTATATCTCAATTACCAAGTGTCGAATCGAAAATCGAGGCACTTTTTTGAGTAGAATCCGTTGCTGATAAGAAGAAAATTATGCGTGCCTAAGAAATATAGACATAACTTTTGTCTTTTTAAATGGAATACGCTGTAATCTTTTTATTATTCGATCATAACTTAAATTAGCTATCCAACGATATATCATATGTCATATTTATCTCTAGAAAAACAGCACTTCTTATAATCCCACACAACACAAGGCTGTCCGAGGGACGTACTATGGCAAATCCCATTTAGTATTTGGGCTTGCCTATGGCATATCCCAGTTTGTATGCTTTTCGGCACTCTTTTGGTCATCCCAAAGTCACAACTCGGTATCAGATAAAAGTAGGACGAGGGACGTCCTGAAGGATATACCGGCGCTTGTACTAAGGACGTACCAGGACATTCCGGGATATTTCGGGATGTCCTAAGTATTACGAATAGGCTGTACAAACTACATACTGAAATGTCCCAGGATATCCTACGGACTGAAAATAGATATACAGGGGCAACTTAATTTTTCTGTTTCTTGGTGGGATCCTCCGCCACATGTTTTCTTCTAAAACAATGTCCGTAAAATCAACAAAATAATACAATTATCCAGTATTTTACTGGAAAATAAACTCTACGCCTGTGATTTTTACGTTATAAGAGCGTAGAGGTTATTTTCGAGTAAAATACTGGATAATTGCATTATTTTGTAGATTTTACGGACATTGTTTTAGAAGAAAACATGTGGCAAAGGATTCCACCAAAAAACATAAAAAATTAGGAAAAAGTCACAACCAACATTTAGACAATAATGTTTTACTTAAATTTAAAAAAAATTGTATTGTAACATTTTTTAGAATTTTTGTCAAATATGCACATTTTTGAAATATTTGCACTTTCCTATTTTTTCCTTATAACTTATACGTAATTTCTTGGGTTTATGGTCAGTTAAAAAATAAAATATTCTTTTCTTATGATTCGGTTTATTAACCATCGTCAAAGACAATACAATTTTATAAAAAAACAGAAATATTTTGTATGTATGGAATTAAGTGCTACCTAAATAATAATAATATTTTAATAATAGAAATAAGCTAAACACATTCAATATTTAAAAACATTTGTAATGTTAAAAAACTTTTTAGAAAAATGTAAAATAAATACCTATATTACTTTTGCAAATTTAATAATAGCCGAACATGAATTTTTAGAATGTAGCGCACTCCTACTTCTCTATTCTCTTCTTTGCCTCGCTTCTCTCTTTTGCACTTCTCGGATAATCTTTTAACAGCTTCTCTACTTCGTTTTCCATAATATACTCATTCATGGGTGCAGCTAAAATAAACGTAGTTATTATTATTTGAACCACTATTATTTAAAAAAATATATAAAAAGTGGGTGGAACAGAATTTATTGAAGGATATGGGTATGACCTATAGCACTCAGTGAATAATAATAATTAACACCGAATTATAAATTAATATCCATAAAGTACACTCTAGCAAATAGAGTTTCAAGATAAAAGATTGCAGTCTGTCCACCTGTGTTCGTCCTGATATTGTATCATATCATTCGTTTAAAAGTGTAATAAAAGTTTCAAATAATTATCTTAAAGCACAATATTTACTTACTTATTTTCATCCACAGTTGCTAGTTGGTTTTAAAAATATTAACTAAGTAGGCACATTATTTGTCGTCATTCTCAAATTCAATTTCATCAGGTTTATTGTCACATGTAACAATACTTTCACTGATTCACATTTTCTCTCCAAGCTGATTTCAGCATTCAATTTTTTAGCCAAATTAATATTTTATTCATAGTTTTCTCAGTGATTGTAAAATACGGGAATGTGTATAAATCCTCAATTTTTTTAGCTTCCTTTGGCATTCTGAAAGTATAAAAAATCGTATTAAATTTTCGTGGTTTCGAACACGACATTAATAACTAATTAAATATTTAATCATAATCAAATAAGTTTTTCATAACATGAAGTTTAATAGGTTATGTTATATTTTTATACATTTGTACTCACTTTTTATAGTCTGGAATGAAGACACTCCAATAAAGCTGAACCAAACAGATAAAACACAAATATACAACTTTAAAATATTTCATACAGCCACTAACAATAATTATTAAGTATTCTATCCTTCAAGCGTTTTGGTCAGTTTGGCCGGCCGGAAATCAAAACGGCGCTTTATTTAAATATATTAGAGACCTAGTATTGGGGTGCATTTTACGGAGATTTAGGGCTCTTCATCGGATATCCGTTCTTAATCCCGATGTTAGTCGACATAGTTAATGCCAAAATGGAACCTATTCAGGATAGCCCATTGACGTCCATAAAAGGATATCCTGGGACGTACTAAAATGGGCTATCTTGAGGACGTCCTAAAATAGGATATCCTAAAAAGGTACATCCGTTTCTCTATTTATTTTACGTACTGGGATATCCAAGTACGTCAATTTGTCATCCCATATCCCGATTGTGCTATGTGGGATATAACATAATTTTGCAAAAAATGGGAAAACTAAACTACAGTAAATGTTTAAATTGTCTTCCATTGACATCTATGCAAATTTATCGCATTTCTAAGATTTATTGAGAAGGCCATGGTAAAAAAAAAGAAAATCGAAATAATCGTAAATGTCAAAAACTAATTTGTGAGTTAATTGTGAGTAAGCATTGTTAAAAATGGTTCAATTTAGTAATGGTGGCGAATTTAGCTTCCGAGCTTTATTTTAATAGGTAAGTTATAGGCAGCAAAACTTTGCCAAAAGCGTCGCCTAAACAATATTTTTAGAGACAGCCAGACATAAAAACATTCAAAAGGCTACAACAAAATTTAAAAGAGTTTGGATCACTTGTAAAACCTCGAGCAAAAATATGTAATAAAGCAGGCAGAGAAGCTGAAGAAAATATTGTTTTAGAAATTGAAAGAGAAAATTCCAATGTATCATCTCGCGAAATACAGGAAAATTGAGGAATCTCAAAAATACCTGCGTTACGTTGCTTAAAAAAATAAATTCAAACACTACAAAATTATGATTAGTCACCATCTATACCCAAACGACTTTCAAAGGCGTTTTTATTTTCGCCAGTGGTTTTTACCTCAGTGCAATGAAGTGCCAGAAATTAAAGGAACAATTATATGGACAGACGATGCCCATATAAGCAGTGCCGGAATTTTTAATCGGCATAATAACCACCATTGATTGCGTTCATGCAAATTCGCACGTAACCTATACAGAGAATCGTTAAGGACGATTTGGATTTGGTGTATGGTGTGGCTTTATTGGATACCAAATAATAGGTCCTCATTTTTTTCACGACAATTTGAATACCAAAAATTTTATTAAAAGTTTACGACAAGAAATAAAGCCCTTTGTAGACAATATACCTGTAAAACAATTTCAAAGATTAATTTACCAACACGATGGCGCCCCAGGTCATACGTCAAATGAAACACGAAATTATTTAAATGCTTAATTTGGGGAGGATTAGTTAGGTATCTATATATCACTCGATACTAGTTTATCAATGTCTAGTTAGCTAAGTTAACTAAATTGATAACTAACAATAATTAATTTAGCTAACTGGACATTAATAAACAAAAAAGTAGTTTAGATATTGTTTAATTTTTAGGAAATAATGTTCCTATTTTCTGGCCAGCTAAATCTCCCAATAAAGTCCCTGCCGACTTTTGATTTTGGAGTTATTTGAAAAATTTTATATATAGAGAACGTTCTAATAACAAAGACGAATTGGAAAACAAAACATTAGCTGCGTTTCGGACAATAACTCCTGTCATGATTGGAAAAGCAACAAATGCTGTAATGAGAAGTTGTCAAAATTGCATAGATGTCAATGGAAGACAATTCGAACATTTATTGTAGTTTAGTTTTCTTATTTTTGGCAAAATTATTTTATATTATAAGAATTGTTGTTGTTAATAGTTTTTGAAAAACGACGAAAAGGAGTGACTTTTGGCCTTTTAAAGGGACGGGTGTGGTTAAAAACTTTTCCCACTATTTTTTTTTTTTTTTTTTTGGATTCAGCATCCTCGAAAATGGGGGAGTGGGTAAGTAGGTTTCATCGCTGCACCAAATAGTCGACCAAAAACGGCAAAATTTGGCTTTCTGACCTCCACTACTTCGTCATGCATTGAGTTGACTTCGCTTACAAATTTCCTGAATCAGTTCTGATGGGTAGGCGTATTTGTATATTTACCTTTGGCCCATAGTCAGCTTCAACTAGAAGGCACACATGCCCAATTGATAATCAAAACCGCAGTTGACGTTAGGTAAAGTTTACAGAGATTATTTGATGATTCCTATCTAGCTCCTATCATATAACCAATCTGATTTCAAATACACCGCCAAGTGACAGCCAAGCATAAAGACGCCGTGGATGTTGTTGGAATGCAGTACGAAAAAATAAAAAAAATAACCAAAAATACTCAAAACAAAAAAGGATTACTCCACCAAAAATGATAAAAAGATTTAAAAGAAATACAAAAAAAAGAGTCAGTAAAAATCCTAAAGAAAATAAAGAATCAAGCACACTACGTATCACCGCACTTGGCCAATAAAATTAGGCTGCAAAAGAGCCATAAAAACATTGTGCATTTTACAACCTATAGAATAATAACCAAATAACCGTATTGTGATGTGTTGCAACCCCTTCAATTAATTCAGATGTATTTGCACCTACTCAAGAAAGAACCTACCAGAAGTTCTAGAGCGATGACATCCGGAACAATCTAGAGAATGGTGACGTCATCACAGAAAAATCGAGATCAATGTCATTTTTAGGTATAAAAGACCGCATTCTCGGCGGGTAGTTCAGAAAGTATAGAAAGAGAAGTCTTGGATTTGACAAGTAAAGTTAAGACTCCAAAGTGAAAACAAAGTGATAAACATTGTTATTTTTTTGTCAGTAAAGTACATTTAAGTTAATAATAGTATTGTGAAGTATCCAGTAAACTATTTAATAAAGTGTGTTAGTGGTTATCTCTTGTTATAATTTTTGGAACCCACGGAATTTGCAAGGATGGTTTCCTAGGGGTGGAAACACGTTACAGTATGTTAACTACCATGTCATTAACCGTTTATTAGAGTAACTAATGTCACATATACAAGCTATGCTGATTTATGATTTAAAATCAGCCAGCTTAGTTAGTAAGAGCAAGATTAAAAATCCAGATGACTGAAAACAGATGACATGCACCTAAAGGTGGAACGCCATATGGCCATGAGACCAAACACTAGTACTTGGAATGCAGTATTAACTATCTTACAGATATTGTCTATGCAAAACTTAATTAGCCTTTTCCACCAAGGTCAACTCTGTCAAATACTAATTTTCTTCTTCAGAACGTTTTTTAGATATACAGCGCCCTTGTGCTAATCTAGGAATTCTAAACTTTTTCAAGCAACCATCTATCGGTCGAAAGCGAACAAATAGTTATTTATGTACCAAGGCTTGTAAGTGTATTTTACAGAACTCAGTGCAAACCTCAGCCCGTAGGGCTGAGGTTTGCAATGTTCTAGTCCTGTAAATACACGATACAAGCCGAGGTGCATACGACGTTTCTCGTACTACTAGCAATATTACAATTTTTAGGAAAATTCATTCAAAATTATTGTATTTCAAGATTTGTTGAACTCATTTATTAGTTGGCTTAGACTCTAATTTGAGTGAGTTTGCTTTCCGCTATGGTTACTGTCAATAAGTTTTCAAATTGATAACTTCATAATAATTTCCGCCATTCAGGTTATTTACGTGAATTTTTGCAATAAAAATGTGGATTATAATGAAGGTATTACATTCAGGAGACAGCCAAAAATGCGTGTGCTTGGTTGATGCCAGAATTTCATTATTATTTAACTTCCTTATTGCTTTATTTCTTTTTCCTAGGGCGTGAAAGTAAATTTACTTTTTTGGCCTAGGGCATAAAAGTAAATTTTGTACTTTTTGCTCATGGGCTGTAAGTGACACTTTCATAACATTGACAAACGTCAAAAAATGATACGTACAGAGCTAGTAGTACGAAAAATATTTTAGTTCAGTTATTCACATTTAATTTTATAACTGATCGAAAAAAAAAGGAAAAATTTGATTTTCCTCGAATTACAAATTTCTTGCTTATTAACCAGAGAGCCACCAAGCTCATCAAAGTAGAATGTAGTAAAATAAATTTAATGTTTGAATTGTTGATTCGTTCGAAAAGTTATTTCAATTACAATTGATTAATATTAACTCTAATTAGTATTTCTGGCATTATTGCAACAATTTTGCGTTCTGTGCATATGAAATCATATGCTATAAAGCAATTCGAATAGAGCTCAAGCTGAACTTTATCACTTCATAATGTTTAAATGTATATATCGATCTATTTCAACTATCTTTGAGTTCTTTTAGCCTCCTCCCAAAATGATTTTTTGATTTTTGAATTGAATTTTTTCCATTAATTTGAGAACATTATTATACTCTTCGCGAATACGAAAACGAAGAGTATATTACATTTGATCGGCACATTTCTAAAACTGTATATATCGCTCGCACACAAAGAATTTTCATACCATTGTGTTAGTGAACGAATTCTGAACAACTTTTAAAATGTCCGTCTGTCCGTCCGTCAGTCAGTCAGTCCGTCACGTTTCTTTTAAGCACGATAACTCAAGAAAGAAAAATCTGAAATTTGGACAGTAGGTTGGTGTTAGCTAGACTAGAGGATGAATCCTGTTGTTTTTTAATAAAATCGATCAGTAAATAAAAATGTTATTAATGATTTAAATTTGAGAAAAATTTTCTTTTTGATTTTTATGTTTTTGTAATTGAATAGAAATCTGGTGAAATGACATTTAATTTTATAATCTAAATATTTATATATTTTACAAATATACATTTCATAGTGTAATACACAACCGTGGAAATATGATTTTAGCTCGTCTCTTATCATGTAAAAATTTACATTTTTTTACGTGTTAAGTGGTGGTGTAGTTTTTAGGCTTTTGACTCGGAAATCAAGGGTCTCGGGTTCGAAATGGGGTATGATATAGTTTTTTTTTTATTTTTACTTTATTTTACACTGAATCTTTTACCAACTAAGTTCGTAATATAAAATTAAAAATGTCTAAAACTAACATTATTTACAAAAAACTGCGAAGAGTATCCTATAGAATGTGTAACAATTATATAAAAAGTTCAGCAAATTGGCGCAGAGTACGTTTTTAGCTTGTTTAAAATTATGGCAAATGTGAATTTTCCAGAATGTCTAGTAGTGGAGTGCCTGGAGCGTTAAAAACATGAAAACCTTGGATTTCAGTTACAGTGAATGAAATTTAAAAATTCAAAATGGAATGTTTAGCTAATGATATATATAAAAAAGTTTACCTATTAAAAAATTGTGATCTTGATTTGAATAAAAAAAAAAATTGATAATTGCAATAATAGTACAGTACCTAGAAGTAAAAAATATGCAAAACTTCAGAATAATGTCATATTGAATGGATTTCGTTCATTTTTGGCAGTATAATAGTAAATTCTTCACAGAAAAGTTTCTATATTGTGCGGGGGCTTGCTAATTTATAGGGGGTGGATGCCACCCCCTCTCGGGTGGCATTTAAAAATATATGTATTTATTGGAGCTGAAGTAGAATCAAATTTTAAGAAGAAAAGGTTCTATGCAATTTTTCACATAAATTGGTAGTTTTTAAGTTATAACGACTTCAAAATTGCGATTTTAGCTTAAAAAAAAAAGGAATTTCCAAACGGCTTTCGTCAAGTATCTCGAAAAGTATTGCTTTATAGAAAAAATGTTACAGACCAATTATAGAAAGTACAAACTGGGAATTAATTATATCTTTTGTTTATTGATGTAGGATTAATAATTTTGGAGATATTTAAGTTTACATTTGGCATTCAAGTGTTGATAAGATAATTATTTATAGTGAGAGTTAAATATCTCAAAAACTGTGACACCTACGTCAAGGATGCTAATAGGTAGAATAATAGGTTATTAATTATGCTTTCAACTGTTTTTTTATTTGTCTTAATAACAACGTCGCCATTTTGTTACTGCAATTAGCCAGTAATTAAAAGAAAAAGGAATTTCAAACACTGTTTCTCATTAATATATAGCATGACGTAGATGCTCAAATTGTCTGGTTTGTATACACCACTTGCGTTAGAAAAAAAAATACAGTTTAAACTGTAAAGGTATTTTCGATAAAACGCAATTCTTTTTTTTTTTTCTTTTCCAAATATCTCAATAAATATTAGTTTTATTGAAAAATGGGTAGAGACATAGATTTAATAGTTTCGGAGGTATGAAAGTTTACAAATGGCGTCCGAACGTTCATAAGACGAAAAATGCAGTTTAAATGTTAAATATCTCAGAAATTGTGACGCATGCTAAGAAATGAAATTAAAGACAATTAATTGCGCTTTCAAATACCTTTTTTTGAAGCTAAAATCATAATTTTGAAGTCGTTATAAATTAAAAACTATCAATTTATGTGAAAAATTGCATAGAACCTTTTCTTCTTAAAATTTGATTCTGTTTCAGCTCCAATAAATATATATTTTTTAAGTTCCACACCATGAGAGGGGGTGGCATCCACCCCCTATAAATTAGCAAGCCCCCGTACAATATAGAAACTTTTCTGTGAAGCATTTACTATTGTACTGCCAAAAATGAACGAAATCCGTTCAATATGACATTATTCCGAAGTTAAAACCTCTAGTTACTGTACTACAATTCAAATAGTATAATACATATTAGGCTGTAGAGTATTTTTGTATAACGAAATTAAGTTAACGTATCTATTATATAAAGACAGTAATCGGGGAAAAGAAGTAAATTAAGGAAAATTAAATAAAAAAGAAAATTATTAATAAAATATCTGTTTATTTAAACAATTTACATTTTTGTCCATATCAAATATTTTCTTCGACTTCATTTATTTGAATGAAAGATGGAGTATTAAAACAACTATTTTCGCTGCACTGTAGACATGCTACACTACAATATAAGCCACTCTTCAGACATCCACAAGCAGCTCCACATCCCTTTTTGCAATTACAAAATAACATTTGCAATAGATTATCCGGAGCCGGCAATTGATTCATTGTTATTGG
Source organism: Rutpela maculata (assembly GCA_936432065.2). Classification (NCBI taxonomy): domain Eukaryota; kingdom Metazoa; phylum Arthropoda; class Insecta; order Coleoptera; family Cerambycidae; genus Rutpela; species Rutpela maculata. Next base: position 33,129,099 of record OW386285.2, on the reverse strand, counting down.
GATGAACATGTTATTGGAATACTTCCATCCCCAATTTTCAATATCTACGTCATTTCCTAGCCATATCTGGATTTGCAGGTACACTCTCTTTAGGTGTTCAAATGCTGCATCAGTTGTAGGAGGTAATGACGACAAAAGAACACTTGTATTTTTGGCCGTTGCTTTTATGAAAGAATTGAACCTCAACATATTCAAATCTTTAATTTTTGCAGAATTGTTATTGGCCATTTGCAACGATGTAATAACATGCCTCCATCAATGACGTAATGAACATTGTCTAGACTTTTCAAATTAATGGAAATTTCCGGGAATAACTCGTAAAAAGTTGATTTTTTTTGTCTTTCACAGTTCGCTCGCCATTTTCAAATAGAGCAAGCGGATTTGGTGCGAGTTCATAATTCATATAATTTTTAAGCTCTTCATCGTTTTTTTTTAAATACAAATACGTTGAAACAGCAGCAATGAATCAACAGGAATCACATCGTCATGAATTTTAATTTTGTTATTTTTCGCCAATAAAGGATTTATTATATCTTGCCTTGATAATTTCAATTCGCGAAAATTTTTTCCCTCTGTTTTCTTCATTACATTTTTCAAAAGCATCGTAACAATTTGTATCTTTATCTCCAGTAATTCCGGTATCAATGGACGCAACAGCAGGAAAAGGGCTGTGTTACTTGAAGAAGTCCACCAATCTTTTTACATCGACATCATCCCTTTCTATTCTAGCATCTGTCGAATCACTATGCTGGTGACTTTTCTTGAATGATATATCACAAAAATGCTCTATGCCTTCAATAATATCTTGGCTATAACGGACCACTAACTTGATTTTTGCAATTAAAAATCTAGAACTACGTCCGTAAAGTAGAACATTGCAGCTGTCCTGTCGTTCTCCCCTCCACGTTTTACTACCTGTTTAAGGTCCCTACGACCCTTGTTACACTCAGGTATATTTGAAAGATATTCTTCTATGTATATTTAGGTGAAATTCAACGTATACATAAAAAAAATATTATTTAAAATAAAAGTATATGCTAAAATATTAATTTTTTATAGTTTTTTGTTCAAATAATGATAAAATCAAAAGCACAAAAAAATTTTTGGTAAACTTTGAAATCTATAGTATAAAAAACAAAATCCCACCTCGACCATATAAATTCATTCACTGTAACAGAAGTCCGAGGTCAAAACCCCCAGGCGCTCCACTATAGAGGTAGGTTTTCGTATCTGGACAAGAATGCATTCTGCTTTATATACCGGATGTTGACGGAATCATTAGACAAGCCATAGTTTCCAGAGTTTTCAAGATATAAGTCTTAAATTTGGCACGGGTAATATGTACCAAAAACGGCAAATTTTTCATAATTTGACACTTTTCCATCACTCCGGTTTCCCCGGAAATGACCCCAATTTTGAAATTTTAAATGGAACACCCTGTATATTTTTCTCAGTTTGACCTTCAAATGACCTTGAATCCCATGTGATAGAGTCCTGCCAACCACGGATTCGAGGTCAGCGACCTAAAAAAAACATGTAAGCATTTTTCCAGATTTTTTAGTCGCTTTTTCTCAATTTGACCTCAAAATGATCTCAAAATGCCTTGAAATGACCTCTAGATGTTCTTGAAGGGTAAAAATAACAGCAGAATTGAATTCAGCGACCTCAGAAACATAAACATAAATTTTTTCAAATTTTTTACAACACTTTTTCTCAGTTTGACCTTCAAATGACCAAGAACCTGACGTGATGAAGCTTAACCAACTTCGGATTCGGAATCAGCGACCCAAAAAACCGATGTATACTCTGGTAAAGTCTGGTGATTGTTCTTAGATCAAATGTTGACCTGTGATATCAATGCATTTGTCGTTAAAATTAGTATCTAACTGGATGTCTAAGAGATGTTGCCATTTGAAAAAGTTGACCTAACTACTTATTTCGGAAATTTTGGTTTGTCTTAGCTACTAAACCAATTCGAAAAATCTCACGTTTACATTTTTTTCTTATTGTTTTGGTCCACTTGATTGATTTGATTTCATTTCTCCGTACTCTAGATGCAAAAATCAAAATGGCCCTAAAAAAGTCAAGTAGTCTCAAAAAATTTTTGAAACTACGCAGTCATACTTAAAATTGTCTCCGAAATCAAAAAATGAAAAATATATACGGTCTTCTATTTAAAATGTCAAAGTTAGGGTCATTTCCGGGGAAACCGGAAGTGATGGAAAAGTGTCAAATTACAAAAAAATCGTTTTAGTATATATTATCCCTGCAAAATTTAAGACTTATATTTTGAAAACGCTGGAAACTATGGCTTGTCAAATGATTCCGTTGACACCCGGTATACAGATGCAGCTTTTTCATTCTATTATAATTTTATAATTAGTAAATGCAAACAGATGGCTTGCTTAGTAATTTCACATTAATAAATCGTTAAATATAATATAAATAGCGCGGTTATATAATTGGATTAGAAGGGTTATTTCAGCTTTTACATAACTCATAAAAAATTAATGTGAGTTAGCTTGGTATGGTCTGGCATAACAGTAATTAGGCAGTTTTATTTGCTGAATAAATATATTTGAGTAGAGAAATATGAAATTGAACTATAAAATATGTCGCACAGTTGCAAGTTTGCTTCCCGTTAATGATTAATGATATTAATGATGTATTCTTCTTCAAGTTAATTTGGAGATTTGAAAACAAAAAATATTTTCAGGTTTAGAAAAGTGTACAAATTTCTTAGGATTGTAAGTTTACTATGCTAAGATAATTTATAATAAAATATATTACATTTTAACATTGAAACTGTTTTTAGTTTCCTATATAGGCCTGGATTCGTGAATAGTACATGTTGCGTTTGCAGCATGTCGTAGACAAAGTTACTATAGTTATAGGTTGCATGGTAACTGCCGATTGCAGCATGATATAGACAGGTTACTAAAGCTATAGGTTGCCTGGTAACGGCTAAAAATCTAACTTCATAATTTTCAATGTCCCTACCTGGTTGCATCTTTACGAAAGACTATGGATTTTTTAGTAAGTGTGTGAAACGATTTTTAATTATCATGTACAAGTTTATTGTTTTGAAAACATAAAATATGATTTAAAGAACATACAATATTAATTTAAAATAACAGAATTCTTATGATGAGTCAAAGTTTCAAGTGATTTTAAGCGACCCGGATTTTGAGAGAAAAATAGGAAAATATGTTGTAGTCATCAATCTTGTGTATCAATAGTTGTAAAAGATGTAAATAAAATAGCTGAAAAAAGTGGTAACCGTATAAAGATTTATTAGAATGCTGGATATAGGTATAATGTGAGATAATCAACATTAGCGAACACGTTACTATTTTCCTTGCACATGCCGTAATTAAGTTCAAGTGAGAATAAAATACTTTATTATTGCAATATTACTATCATTTGTTGTCAATTTAACAGGTGTAACAATAGTTATAATATTGAAACTTCTTGACTTTAAAGTACTCAGTCAAAACATTATGCGGATAGGAATCATGAAGTTGTAAATTGGAGAAATGAATATATGGAAATTTAGAAATTTCTCAGTTTGCCTCGAAGTAATACATGGTTCGTAGTTCAGGTCCATCTAAAGTTGAAATAATCGATAATTCAAATAGTCTAACGAAAACGAAACAAGTCATCTGGTTAAGTTGGGTAATATTATTCCTGTTTTTTTCATTTCATCTTAATTATAACATATATAGAAGATGTTAGAAGTTCAAATTTCATCTTTTTGTTAGTATCAATGTTATTTGTTGTAAACCAGTCTTTTCTAAACATCTATTAATAAATATTAATTGGAATATAAAATTTGTTGAGTTCGAGTTCCTTATCTTAGTAAATAAATATTTACTTAGATAATGGAACTCGAACTCAATAGATTATATATTCCAACTTTTACTTCCACATCCAGTTGCTTAGGATGTCATGAAACGTCGAGAATTTAAATTTTAGCAAAAAAATCTGTCTGTCTGTCTGTCTTTTTTTGTGCGCACGATTACTCTGGAACCGTTTAAGATATTTACTTGAAATTTGGTACACGTATATATTTTACCGAGGCCTGGAACTAGATTTTATGTTCATCTTATTCTGTTGAAGGGTAGGGGGCAAATTTGGGTAAATGGGGGTAAACAGGTAAGTCAAACAAGTAAGAGTCCATAAAACTGGTATTTAGTATAAGAGAAGCTAGTCTTAAAAAATTTTTTGGCATTAACAACCCCTACCCCATTATTAAAGGGGAGAAAAAAATAAAGTTGTCATTTAGTGTGTGTAGGAGAACCAAAGGCTTCAAAATTTTTTATCCACCCCCACTACCACCCCCTTTCCACTACTCCCACCCCCACTATCGATGTGGCATATCGTTTTATGGATTTTTGGGGGTAGACGATTTCAAATATCATATTATTAAAGTTCCATATACAATTATTTCCACATATAAATTTTTTTCGTTGTGAGAGATAGAAAATCTGGATGTGGAAGTAGTGACTTCTTGGGCAGCGGTTTTTTATTTTGAATGAAGTCGACTGCATTTGAAATACAAGAAGCTGTGCCAAATTTGAGATTTTTTTTTTAACGCCATTTTTGATGACTTGAAAAGTGACAATTAGTACCAAGTTACAAAACGTACTTGAGGGCGAGGCTAGACCGTGTAACGTCAGCTACTAAGTAGACGCTTCGTTAGCTTGTCTGGAATATTTATACAAAACTAGAATTCGGAATATAAGGTTACGCCACTGAAAAAAAACCTAAGTTATACTTTAGTCTTTATTTATAATAGAAATTCTATCTGAAACACGCAAACTATTTAAAAATAAATATATTTTATTTTTACTTATACAATTGTTGAAAAATATTATTTTCGGTATTCAGCAGATAATTGTCGAGCTATCCAAAATCGATATACGTAACTGAAAAATAAACTAAATTTCTCTTATGAAGTATTAGGTAAGTTGCAAATTATTCAAAACTCAGATGATAAACTTCATAAACACGTGCCTTTTATAAGAAGAAACACCCGCAAATAACAAGTGAAATGTGTATTGGCTCACGAATTTTTTCATCTGGTGTGACGTCATGCATAGAGCGGTCTGGTCTGTTTTTCTAAACACCGAAGAGCTATTATAGTTCAGTTATTAATTGAAGTATTAATCTCAAATAAATCAGGTTCTTCTAACCCGTTAGAGAATAAATAAATAAATAAAATTTTTGTGGGATACGTAGAGGACAATATAAAATAATGTACCTATGACCAGAAATTTCACTTAATTGGTCCTAATTTTAAAAGTCTTTGAATATATTTAATTTTGTTAATATGGACATCAAAATTATTAGTAGTAGAGCGGCAACTCAGAAAGAAACGGCTATTAGTGAAACAATCTCGTAATTTTGTATACTGATGTCTGACATTAAAGCGACTATTTTCCCGAGTAGCGCCAAACAAAATGGCTTCAGGTTTCAAGATGGCGGCCGATTTAGAAAATTTAAAAGAACTAATTTTCTATCTAAGCTATTGATGTTACAAAATAAAATTGTTAAGAGAAATTGTTCTAAATTAAATTCTGAACAAAAAAGTTACGTTTTATTTATAATTTAAAAGTTTACAAGTTTCTTAACTAAATAATTACTGTTACAGAAAAAAATTGTTAAGAAAAATATTCTACATTAAAATTAGAATTAAAAAAAAAACTTTATACTACCTAACCCTAAAAATTACGCCGCTACACGGAGAAATACTAGAAAACGGATTTATGCATATTTCACAATCTAAAGCAATAATTATAATATTAATAATTATATATGATATATATAATTATAATCTTGTTCTTGTTGAGTATACCTTTACGAGAAACTGAAGACACATTATTTTTCAACTTAAAAATAATTTAATAAAAATAGGTAAAGATGTTCTTAATTAGACTTACATACCTTTTTTAAGTTAGTTGCATTCTCCTTTACAATTTGTGCAAATTTTCGCTCATTAAGAGCAGGCTTTTTACAACCACATTTGGTTTCAATGCATCTGTTTTGCAACTAAATTGAATTAATTGTTTAAGGGCTTTAGATACCTTCGGAAGTGCCGACCACTTTACGGTATCACATCCCGTTAGGGAGTGGAAACCTCCTAATGCATCACACTTGCTTTCTCCTAGTTTTTATGCTATCTCATGCACCTTTAATACTCTAAAATATTTATTAGCCCCAAACTGTATATTTAAACTATTTACCCCTTCTTTATACAAATAGTAAATAAATGAAACCGCCAGTACTACTACGTCAATGTCGACAGTTCTAATGCAAATGTCCTTCCAATCATTAATATGCAATATTAGTTCTAATGCAAATGTCCTTCCAATCATTAATATGCAATATTAGTCTTGTATCTGCTTCTTCTTGGTCGCAGGATTTTAGAGCAGTATTGCAATAACTATTTTTCGCAATTTCTTTGCCAACAATTTCGACTAAATTAAAGTTATTAGATGTTGTTATATCATTTGCCAATAAACAAAATAATTCTGTTATATTTTCAGCGTTTTTCAGAAATTTTGGGCAATTTTTGGTAGTATATTGTTACTGCTGACTTGCTTTCTGTTTTCAACTCCACTAGTTTCTCTCGTAAGACTTTTTAAACTCTTCTTTTTGTACACATCCCATACTATGTCAACATGTCTAGCTTTTAATTTGACAATATTATGTTTAATATGTGCCTGAAAAACTTTTTCTGAATATTCTTCAAATTTCGAAACTTCTTTAGGCAAAAGTAGATTTACTAAAGCGGGGCCATCTTAAATTAGGCAGCCCTAGTTACTTTCCGGTGTAATATTTGTCTCGTTTTCAGTTGTCTATGTGATTCGCTTACAGGACTGAGAATTAAAATATTATGCCTCCTAGTCTTTTAGTTTTTTCTATAATTCAACTCTGATTGATACTTTATGGTCAAAGGATAATTATTATGACAAGTATAGAACATTTGCCTAAAGAAAGTCCAGAGAAGAAAACAAACAAGACCTAACTTTTATAAATTAAGAAATCTAGAAACAAAGGAAGAAATAGCACGATCACTGAACAATAAAATAAAGGAGAATGTGCATCCGGAAACAACACAAACAATAGAGAACCCTTGGCAGTCTTTTAAAAGAATGATAAATGAAGTACAGGAGAATGAATTGGGAATCGAAGAGCGGAAAGCGAAACATAATTGGATGACCGAAGAAATCCTGCTGTTGATGGATGAAAGAAGAGAATACAAGCACAGGAACGTTAATAAGTATAAAGAAATCCACAAACAGATTACAAGATTAATAAGAGAGGCAAAGGAGAATTGGATGAAAGAACAATGTAAAGAACTTGAAGAACTACAAAGAAAACACGATAGTTTTAACATACATAAAAAGATAAAAGAGATAACTGGAAATAGGAAAGAAACCCACCAGGCGGCATAATCACAAATAATAATAACAAACAAACAATAGACCCAGAAGAAATAGAAGAAATATGGACAACCTATATACAAGAACTTTTCGATGATAATAGAACAGAACCAGAACTCAGACAAGTGGACCAGGAAGAGCAACCAATGACAATTCTTACATCAGAGGTGAAACATGCAATAAAACTATCAAAGGTACGTAAAGCTCCAGGCGAAAATAATATCTATGCTGAAATGCTTAAATGATGAAAGCATCAATCTATTAACTACGTCTTTTAATGTATTGCACAGGCATTTTACCACATGACTGGACCAAATCTATATTCATCCCGATACCGAAGAAGAACGGAGCAAACAAATGCTCACAGTATCGATTGATTAACTTGATGAATCATGTACTAAAGATAGTTTTAAGAATCATATATCAACGAATATACGCAAAATGCGACCAATATGTAGGAGAGGAACAATTTGGATTTCGGCTAGGCTTTGGAACTAGAGAAGCACTGTTTGGGCTTAATGTTCTATTGCAAACATGTAGAGACCAAACACAAGATGTACACATATGTTTCATAGATTATGAAAAAGCCTTTGATCGGGTACAACATACAAAACTGATCGACCTCCTATACGAGCAAGGGATAGATCAAAACGACATCAATATAATTAAGAACTTGTACTGGGAACAAACAGCTTCCATACGAGTAGAAGATAAATTGACCACTAATATTCCCATTAAAAGAGGTGTGAGGCAGAGGTACTTTCTCCAACTCCGAAAAAACAAAAGTAATGATTATTTCCAAGAAGGAAAACGTGTACACCTACATAAATATATACAATAAACAAATAGAACAGGTACACAAGTTTAAATACCTAGGATGCTGGATAACAAGAGATCTAAATCCGGAAACAGAAATCCGCTGTCGTATAGAGAACGCAAGAAGCGCATTCTTTAAAATGAACAAACTCTTAACAAACCCTGCGCTGTCGCTAAACATAAGATACAGATTTGTAAAAGCCTATATATACTCAATCCTTCTATATGGTAGTGAAGCCTGGACGATGGGAAACCGCTCGAAGACAAGCTATCTGGGACATATATACAGAAGCAGGAGATACGACTTTCTAAAACTAATAATGGAAGGCAAGATAGGTAGAAGAGGCCCGGGCAGGAGACAAAGTTCGTGGTTGAAAAATTTTAGGGATTGGACTGGTCTAAATTCACAGTCATTACTAAGAATAGCTTAAGACAGAGAGAGATTTACCGAAATTGTAGCCAACCTTCACTAGGAAAATGGCACCTTAAGAAGAAGATAGAACATTATATTGCGTATTTTGTAAAATATCAGAAGAAACTGACTTTGTGATATTTTACCCCGTAGAGTCTTAATTTTTAAATTTAGAAAAACTTGTAAGAACTTTCTTATTCAAAATTTAATGCGGAGCAATTTTTCTTAATAACTTTTCATCATAAAATCAATAGCCATTTTGATCTGGCGCTGCTCAGAAAAATAGTCGTTTTAATGGCAGAAATCAGTATACCAAATTACAAAATTGTTTCACTAATAGCCGTTTTCTAAGGGTTTTTATTGTGTTTGCCGCCACACTATAGGGTTTCATACAATGAGCGTGCGATCAAATTTTAAATCGTACTAGAGTATTATATAGAATTTGTATGGTATTTTTATTTAGGAAGCCACGTTGTACACGATATAATAAAGACGTAATGTAATTGCCTCTAAAAGAAGTCTGCTAATCTAGTATATTAATGCGGTATACCGTAAAATGTTTAGGTGATATGTAATAGAAATTCAAATATTTTTGGATTAGTAACACCTGCTGATTTTATCTTGCATCTGCCTGTGAAATTTTCAATTGTATTATTAGCATCTATTATTTTGTAACAAAGGTGAATACATTATAACCTAATATATCATATGTTCTAAAGTAACGCTTTTAGTATAATAAAAACAAAACTGCTGACGAGCAGTTAGCGGCTGAGTCCACAACTTTTTCTAAATTCCTTAGGCGAGAAATCTGCAAAAAGTTGATGGGTTGTCGAACTAATTCCCTGCGTCGAATTGACGAAATTGTAATGGTTTCACTCCGAAATAGCTGTCTTAGTGTTTTACAATGCCATTAGAGAGTTTTAAACTGTCCGTACAGCAATTTCAGATATCATCAAAGGCAGGAAACCCGCGGAGATGATTTAATTTAATTAATAGCACTTTTAATATTGTTATTCACGTCCTTATGTCTCATTTATTCACTTTGCTTCATCCGTACAATCAAAAATCCCATGTCTAATTCCAATGTAGGAATGCCGTAATGAGTTAATTAATAGCCGGCAAATTCCTTAAATTCTACCGAGAATTCCCGACAAAGGTAAATTATATTTGCTGAATGAGAGTGCACAGATGATAAATATCTAATTAAAAACAACTGATTAATTTTCAATAGACCAAAAGACCCTTGTAAAGTATGATGTAATATTTCCCAGCGGTACTTGTTTAATTAATTTGTTGGGCGTGAAAGTTCAAACAATATTTCAAAAGTGTCACTTCTCTTATTAAAATGGTAATTTAGAAAAGGTACATTCCTGATAATAAATTCTTTCATTTAAATTTAATTTAGATCAAAAAACGTATATATTGCAATTTGAAACGACTTATTTTTTGAATTTGCAGAGCGGAAAGATTTATAATTTTAGCCAAGTTGCTGACTAAATTACATAAAATACGTGTACTGTACAACATCTAAAATTTTATTACGTAAATGTAGATTGACCATGACCAAGGCATACTGATTGGCTTAGAGGAAGCTACAATCACATTCATCTCCTAATATTGCTGACTTTTTTGGCGAAATATGTCTTCAGTATAATGTTTTGATGTTGATGGAAACTATTTCATTTGCAGAGTCAACATTTTCAACTTTCTTCCAGATTATTGCGTTATTTTTCAGATTAATTCAATGATATTAAAGTAAAAATCTGTATTTTCTGTTACTTATTTTGTCAAGGTTATACATTTTATTTGTTTTATTTACTTTATTTATTTTAATTATTTTATTATTCTGTTTATGGTATTAACAGAAAAAATAGGAAAATAGAATTGTTTTTCCTATTTATTCTATTTATTTAATTTATTTAATTTATTTAATTTATTTAATTTATTTAATTTATTTAATTTATTTAATTTATTTAATTTATTTAATTTATTTAATTTATTTAATTTATTTAATTTATTTAATTTATTTAATTTATTTAATTTATTTAATTTATTTAATTTATTTAATTTATTTAATTTATTTAATTTATTTATTTTATTTATTTTATTTATTCTATTTATTTTATTTATTGTATTTATTGTATTTATTCTGTTTATTCTATTTATTTTATTTATTCTATTTATTCTATTTATTCTATTTATTCTATTTATTCTATTTATTCTATTTATTCTATTTATTCTATTTATTCTATTTATTCTATTTATTCTATTTATTCTATTTATTCTATTTATTCTATTTATTTTATTTATTTTCATTTATTTCATCCGAAATATGAATTTTACAAGACATTCGATCGTCGCACATAAATTCTGACCTTCGATTCGGTTTCAGTGCCCCAAATTACGTATAGATATAGTGATCAGTTCATGTAAGCTTCTTATTTACTTGTTTGGAATTTTTCGGGAATTTTTTAGGTGTTTTTTGAGGTTAGCATAAATGCAATAACACATTATGGATATTCTGACTAAATTTAATTTTTGCAGAAGGTATATAGTTAACAGGCAGTTTGTTGTATATTGATCAATAATCAAGTTTATCTATATCCGATTACAGTTTAATATAATTCATTATACTTTTGAACTATTCTATATCAATAATGTCATCTATAAAGAGTAACAATGATAAAGGATCTAGGTTTGATCTTTGTGGTACACCTGAGGTCGTTATAATTTGACAAATCATTTTTACTCAAACATATTAATTTCTGTTTTTGAGGAATGCATATCACATCCAGTTGATTGATTTGTATTTAAGTCTAGTTTTTCATTATTTTCTAAATTAATAAAATTATTTAATGTTGATTTTCTAATTTGAAAACTGTATGGAATGAAAATTTTTGTGGTCAATTGAACTGGAATCCATGACCAAACCCACCGACTCAATGCCGGTCAAGCGGGACTTTGTCTGTTCGTTTGATGTGCCCTGCCGTCAGATGAGCAGGGTCGAAGTCCTGCAGATGGAGAAGGGGCCACGCATTTGGTGCACAGATGGATCGAAGATGGCTGAAGGAGTTAGCGTGGGCGTAGCGGGGCCTAATTTCAGGCTATCCAGAGCCCTAGGCAAGACCTAAGTCATCTATCTTCCAAGCAGAAATGCATGTGTTCAGGAATGCACAAAAAAGGCATTCAAAAGGCAAGCAGCGTTTAAAGCTCTCAGGTTCTACACTTTTGAGTCCAATACATAAAATACATACAACTTCTGAAGCAACTGGCAAAGAACAACAAGGTTACCTTGATGTGGGTGCCAGGGCATGAGGGAATAGAAGGAAATGAATTAGCTGACGCCTTTGCAAAAAAAGGTGCTGAAGCTCTGTTTTTTGAACCCGAATCGTTTTGTGGCTTATCCAAGGGACACATAACGGAGGAGATCCAAAAATGGGAAAAGGAATAGAAAGAGTCCTGCTGGAAGAATACTCCAGGCCAAAGACAAGCGAATGCCACAAGGCTTCTCGAACTCGAAAAGTCCGACTTAAAGCTGATGACTGGCCTCTTAGCAGGCCATTACCATCTTAAGAACATGGGCAAGGCAGACAATGATACGTGCAGATACTGTGATACTGCAATAGAAACTATGGAACATATGCTTTGCGAATGCAAGTCCGCACTAGACTAAAATGCCTAAAAAACGTGGAACTAACGCTTGAAGACATAGAGAAATTAGCCCCCAGGAAATCAAAGTTCTGGGCAACAAGTAATTGTAGGAAAATTCACAAAAGATCTTTTAGGTCGATGTGAAGAAGGGTTGAAAGAGCAGAGCGGCCCCTTGAACAATCTACAATCTATCTTTTTCCCATATATTAATATAAATAACACAGGTCTACAAAAAAAGCTGATACACTCGCGTGTAACAGCTATTACATGTTCGATGAATAATATTCTATAACCTAACCAAGTAGAAATATAACAGATGCAGGATTTAAAAAAAAGGTCTTGTCTTAAGGTTTCTAATCTAACTTTTCTGAAGTATTTTGATGCACTGAAGCCAATTTTGGACAAAAAAAAAATTTCTACCGTTCCAGTTTTCCTCTACCACCCCTTTCAACTCCTAAAATTAGGCAGAAAAAGGTATTTTCTTAAGATTCTCATCTTACCTGTCAGAAGTAATTTGACGTGCCGAAACAAATTTTGGACAAAAAAAAATTTAGGGGTTGAAGGGGGTGGTAGAGGAAAACTGACCCGATGGAAATTTTTTTTGTCCAAAATTGGCTTCAGCACGTCAAAATATTTCAGAAAAGTTAGATTGGAACCTTAGGACAAGACTATTTTTTTTCCCTTTTTAGGGGATGAGAGAGGGGTGGTAGAGAAAAAGTGACACGGTAGAAAAATTTTGTTTGTCCAAAATTAACTTCAGCGCATCAAAATACTTCAGAAAAGCTAGATTAGAACCTTAGGACAAGACCTTTTTTTGTAGACCTGTGAATCATTTCAAATACTATGGAACTATTTGTCAGGTTTACAATGGGCATCTAATTGTGTATGACACTTTCTTATTCCTTCAATATAACTTAGTTTATAAAAATTTTAATTTCAAACCATTACTTAAATACTAATAAAGTAAAGAACCGAAGCGTAATCACCCTGTAATTTATATTCCTTCATTGTACCTTGTCCTCTATGATGGATTATCCAATAGGTCATGTGAACACTAATCTTCGTTAATTCAATATCCATGTTCAATTTAAAATTCTATTTATATAGAAGTAATGTGGGGAAACGCTACGCTAGATTAAATAAAAATTGTTACAAAGTATTTACTTTGTAAACTAAAAGATAAAATAAACCCAAGATTTAAAATTGTGATGACCACAAAAAAAATTTTCAACAAATGTTTACTAGAGTAATTTTAATAGATTATATATTGTGAAACACATTGCATTCCATTCCAAATTTTGAAAAGTTATAAGGCTACAGGTTCCGACATCAAATGCTTTTATTAATTCTCCAAGCAATGAAGTGCCCACAATGTTAAAGGGTTTTATGAGGTCTACAAAGCCACATAGTAGTTTTCATATTCACAATATTTTGCCGGGAGTTTTATGATGCATATATTATTCTAGTTACCCTACCTTTACTGTATGGTACGTGTGACAGCATCGCGTCATCTGTCGCAGTTGCATCTTAGACACATGGCCTCCTAAAACTCTTTCCCATCAGCCCCTTGGCGACATCAGCTCAACATTTTGGAAGATGTACTCTTCGTCACTTGCCAACTGCTTTTTGCTCTCTCTTCAGTTGATTTGGAAGAATTCAAACTACTATCAAGACATTTAAATTATGAATGTCTTGATAGTGGCTTTATGTCCTATTGATGTATTCATAGCAAGAGGAAAAACATTTCAAAGGTTAAGCGATTTCTAAGAGATAGAATGACACATTAACTTCAAAGTGGGTACTTGTAAATATAAAAGTTTACATAGATTTTTATAAATAAATTCATTTTAGAGCCCTTTATCACAACCAGATGTGGGTTCCCAGAGAATTAGAAGCATTGAAAATTGAGATTTTAACCTGACTTTCATTTTCATTTTCATTGAATAAATATTTCGTAAATAAATTCATTTATTAATTTCTAGTATATTTAGGTTTTCGCAGGTTATCAAAAGAATGCAGAGATTGAAAATTATTATTTTTGTGGATAGATTTTCATTTTAATTTTTCGTATATTACTGTTTCTGCTATTTGCGAAATTCTATAAAATATTATTTTTTGTTACAACTACTACTTTGCGCAAACAAAAAAAAATTAATCTCTTCAAGGTATATTATCAATTTTATATGGAAAAATATTTAATATATGAAAGTATATTATATTACTTAGAATCCATCGGTAACAAGATCAATTTAAGATTCACTCTCTTCAGATGATGAAGTTTCTGTTACTTCTACGTCCAGTGGAAGTCTAGTAACGATAAAAAAAAAAAATGAAAATTTTTATTATTCATATAGGCTTAGAATGTCATGAAACGTCGAGATTTTTAGTTTGAGAGAAAAAATTCTGTCTGTCGGTCTGTCTGTAACTTTTTTTGTGCGCACGATTACTCTGGAACCCTGACTTAAAATTTGGTACACGTATTGATTTTAACGTGATCTGGAACTAGATTATATTTTCATCTTATTCCGTCGAAGAGTTGGGGGGTAAATTAGGGTAAATATGGGTTAATAGATAAATCAAGCAGGTAAGAGTCCATAAAATTGTTATTTAGTATATACAAGAGAAGCTATAAGGTTTCAAAAATTTTTTTGGCATTAGTATTAAAGGGGGAGAAAAAAATAAAATTGTGATTTAGTGTGTTTACAAAAACCTCAATCCACTCTCACTAGCACCCCCTATCACCACCTCCACCCCACTACCGATATGTGATATCGTTTTATGGGTTTTTGAGATAGACGATTTAAAATTAAATATTATATTATTAAAGTTCCACAAACAATAATTATTTTCACATACAAATTTTTTCGTTGTGAGAGACTTGGATGGAAAATCTGGATGTGTAAGTAGTGATTCCTTGGGCAGCGGTTTTTGCTTTTCTAACGGATGCATTAGATATGCAACTGGATCCTTCCACTTGCTTCAATAACAAGACTTTGCTGGAGATTATGCAACTTTTGCTTAGATGCAGGATTGAGGATTTGGGGATTAGAGGTACTCAGTAACCTATTTAATTACTCTTCGTTCCAAAATAATCTAGAAAATTTTATTGTGTTGCATTTCCTACAAAATTGAGAACTTTATTCCTGGATTGATAATTGAAAAATTCATGTGAAAAATAATTCAGAAACCGTCAGTTGCGCTTGCTGTTAGATGCGCCTCTACCTTGATAAAATGAAAATTTCTCCTAAATGTACAAGAAAGCGGGACGGGATGTAAGATTTTTTTTATACCATTATTAAGAAAAGTTTAAGCTATGTTTTTACGACTTTTTAAAAGCCTTAGTTCGTCCTATTTTTTTGCATTTTTACAAAAAACTATTCCACAAAATAAAACCGCTAATATAACGCATTTGTAATCAGTGAAATTTATTTCACTTAAAACAGCCAATCGTTATATCAACCACAATCGGACCTCAACAATCTGTGATAAAATGAGAAACAAGCCAAATTAATTAAGCTCTGCAGAGTGACCAATCTGTTGAAGCCTTTAATATTCTATATATAAGCATGTTTGCGAACAGGCTGTGTTTTGAACTAATACTGCTAGGTACCTGAAGTGTTCAATTTCTGACGGGTCGCTTTCATTTATGTCTTTATTTTACAATAATGCCGACGACTGTCTAAGCAAATCAAATGAATTGCAACTGCAAAAAAACTACCAGACTTTCTATATCGAGTGGAGTTATTTCATAATTCATAAAGCTATGAAATAACCAATTATTACTTTAATATTGCAATTTAAATTACTGTTATTAAAATATAAATCAAATATAAATAAATAATAACTCATTAAAGATTAAAGATGTTCGATGTGTTCACCATTATTGTCAATGCATAATTGATAACGTCTTCTTATATTTATAATTACACCGGATGTGTCTTCATTATTTATATTCAGATTGTTTATTTCAAGTCGAATCCTGTCTTTAATAAATTTAGTACTATTGTTATTATTGACAATGTCTTTTAGAAATCCCCAAATAAATTAATCCATAGGGGTCAAATCCGGACTGTTAGGTGGCCATTTCATTGTTCCATTATTCCCTATCCATATTGGGAATATATTATTCAAATGATCTCAAACGGATAGGACACTATGCGGAGTTGCTCTATCCTGCATCCAAATCATATCATCAAGTTCGGCTTCCGGAAAATTCTACAAAAGAATATTTTCTGCTTCTGGGATAATTATGTCCAGATAGGTAACTCCAGTTAAACTATTATCATAAAATATAGGCCCAACAATTTTGTTTCTGAAAATTCCACACCAAACGTTAACAGTTTTTCTTCCTGATTTTTTTATTTGTTTTACCAATCTTTTTCTGTTGTGCTTGTTTTTCCACGACCTTCGATCCTATTAAAAACTCCTGCCGTAGAAAAGGATGATTCATCATTCCATAACATTTTAGTAAAAAAATCGAGATCTTCATCCAACTTTTGAATCATCTGGCGGCAAAAGTCCAGCCTTTTCCTTTTATGAGCCTCTGTTAAAACTTGTAGGGGTAAAATTTTATATGGTCTGTAGTTATTATTTTTTAACGTACGTTGGATTTTGGAATAACTTTTACTTAATTGATCGACTGCATTATTTATACTACATTCAGAATTTTCTAAAAAATAATACAATGTTTCAAAAAAGTCTATTGGCGAATAAATATGGATGGGCTTACCTTCGAAATGAAGCAGTATATAGCTGTTCTTCCTATTTTGCTTGAACTACACGCTTTGTGTTACTAAAACTAGGTATTATTCACATTTCGGTAAATATTTTTGAACGTATTTTCTGTTGGTGTTGAAAAATCTGGATACAACACCCTATATGCTCTTTTGGCTGCGCGTTTATTTTTGCTATTTTGTATATAAAAAGTAAATATTTGAACTTTTTGTTCCCCACTGTAAACCATTTTGATTATTTCATTAATATTTTATAATAGTTGTCATTTTGCTAGCTCACTTTAATAATGTTAACTGTTCCATATTTTTTACAGAAACTAATTTAACTAAGATATTCTACGTTTAATAACTCAAAAACGCTATATGGCAGTGGTAACATATGGTATATTTTTGAAATCAGAAAAAAGGATCATTTTAAAAACTTAATAATATACATTTAAAAATATATTATTCTTTTGTATCCCCTGAAATCTGCACGCTACTGTACTTTTGATAGCATTTTAACAAAACTCAGTCATAACCACAAAACATTTATTTCAAACTTTTTTTTCTATAGGTAAAAATAACGGTGATAAGAGATGGGTAATTTATAATGAATAACCCTGTATACACACTAAATTACAATTTTTTTCATCCCCTTTTATAATGGGTTGGGGGTAGTAATAATGGCTAATACCAACATTTTTTTGAGACATTCGCTTCTAATTTTACTAATTTCACTAATTTTATGGACTCTTACCTGCTTGATTTACTTATTTACCCTAATTTACCCCCAATCCTTCAACGGAATAAGACGAAATTATGTACCAAATTTCAAGTCAATATCTTAAACGGTTCCAGAGTAATCGTTCGCACAAAAAAAGTTACAGATAGACGGACGGATTTTTTTTGCTCAAATTTAAAATCTCGACGTTTCATGACATTCTAAGCCTATTCAACAATAAACATTTAAAAAAATTTTTTTTGTCGCTACTGTACTTCCTCTGGATGTGAAAGTAAAAGGAACAGCAGCTGCGAAGGAACCCACATATATATAAACTATAAGTTCCTTTGCAGTTGATGTCTGTCCATGAAATATTTAATTGCAACTGCTGTCTCTCCTTGGAAATCAAAATACGGATAATTACCGTAGCTGCAACTTTTATTCCAACATTTTGTCATATCCTAAAGATTTTTAATTTTTTACGAATATTCGTTTTGCCCCTCTTCTCACCGCCAACACCGCCATAAAGAACGTCTTAAAGCTTAATTAAATAAGCCCTATGTTTATTGTTCTATTGTGCAATATAAGTTAAAACATAATACTAACAAACACCAGTTAAAATAATATATTTAACGTGGATATCTTAAGCTAATAGTAAATATATATAATTGTTCTATATCATATACACATCCAATATGGCCGAAAGTGATAAGTGTACCGTCAAACAGCTCCTAAGTAATGTGTGTAAAAGATGCAAAAAAACCTGTGTTAGTGATCTTACCTGTGTAAAATGTGCAACTGTTAGTCACCAAGGTTGTGTTAAACGATTAAAAAATATACAATATGTTGATGAACTTAATATAAACTGTTGTGATAACGTGGCTTCCACACTTACATGTGACGAAATTGAACAAGAGGCCGATTTGGACTCGTCCTTTAGAAGTGCAAATGACGAAGATATCTATAGCGGCGACACTAAGACCGCGAAAATAATATACCTAAAAGAACTCTTAGCCCAAAAGAATATTATAATCGGTGATCTAAGAGAAAATATAACATCTTTAAAAGAACAAATAAAATTATTACATAAACTTGCAAATGTCGAACACCAAGAGGCGACACCTAGTGGCGAAGAAATAGCAGCACTAAATGCATCTAGCGTAAAAGTGCAGCCATCTACCAACGAATGGACCCAAGCTCCTAAGAACGCCAATACTCATCGAACTGCAACCCCGAATGTCTCTGTGTGCGATAAGCAAAATGGAAATAACCCAACCACAAAATCAGCTCTAAAGAAAATTACAGTAGAAGACGTCGCAAGTGCAATATCGAGTGCATTATCCAATAACAAAGAGACTACTAGAGACGATTTTGGGTATAGTAATTCAGCACAGAAGGCGGTGGAACAAAGACCAAATAACAATAAAGAACAAACAATTACTTACGCATCTGTTACAAAAGCAAGTGTTACAAAACCCTCAACCACTTATGCAGGTGTTACCAAAATAAAATCGTCCGTAATACTACAACCCAAAAATAAAGAGCAATCAACTACTACGACTAAAACCGATGTACTAAGAAAAATAGACCCAATCAATTCCGAAATCAGTATATGTAACGTAAAAGAAGTGCGTAATGGTGCACTGCTTATCAGCTGCGACAACGAGATTGAGTCTGCGAAATTTAAGGAGGCGGCAAGAACTCAACTAGGTGAAATGTATGATATTAAACAACTATCTTCTCTAAACCCAAGAGTCAAAATCACGAATATTTCTGAGAATATGGAGGACTCAACATTACTTAAATATATAAAAATACAAAACAAACAATGTTTTTCAGAAAATAGTGTATGCGAATTAATCTATCAAAAACCTCATCGTAAAAATAGAAAACTAAATCAAGCTGTTCTCCAGGTAGATATAGATGCGTATCATAAAATATTAAAAATTGGTAAGTTAACGGTAGGCTTAGACTTTAATTGTCCCGTGTACTGTGCTATTAAAATGAGGCGCTGTTACAATTGCTCCGGTTTTCACCATAGTTCTAAACACTGCTCTAAAGAAACACCTACTTGCCCAAAGTGCTCAGGGTCTCACCTGTCATCAGAATGCAAATCATCCGAGTTAAAATGTACACACTGCCTGATTTTAAAAACCGTCCAAAATGTAGATATAACAACGGACCACGCTGTATGGGACCCAAATTGTTATGTATACAACAAAACTCTCTCCAAATTTAAATATACCATTCTTAATCCAGAATAGCAATCAATACGTACAGAGTCAGATATAAAAGACGTATTATGCACCACCGAAAATATACACACCCCCATTCCGACCATTTCCTGTTATTACCAGAATGTACGCGGACTTCGCACAAAAACATCAACTCTATTTAATACCGTGCCAACCATTGAAGAATACCATATATATGCATTTACAGAGACATGGTGTACCGACAGTATAAAAAATTCAGAATTATTTGATCTCAACCGTTTTAACGTGTTTAGATCAGATCGTAATTATAACGCTATAAAAGCCAACAAGGGAGGTGGTGTTCTCTTGGCTATAAGCAATCATTTAAATGCGCTTCAAATAAATACCCATACTCTATGTGACAAATTCAATGAAATACAAACAATAGACGTTTTAGTGGTTAAAATTAAAATTAACTTTCATTGGTTATATGTTATAGTTATCTATATACCCCCATCGTGTAGTAACACTGATTACGAAATCCTATATGATTGCTTAGCCTCATTACACTGTTTATATAACGAGAACATAATAATAGTCGGTGACTTTAACATACCAGAATATTCAAGTTGCATTAACAATGATACCACTACCCCAAACTTTTTGGCTACAAAAAATTTTGCAGACTTCTTCTCTATTACCCAATGTAACTTTAACCCAAATAATCTTAATAGAATTCTTGATCTTGTATATTCCAACTGTAATTGTGAAGTAAGCAAAGCTTCAGAGCTTGTCTTATTAGAGGACGCGTATCATCCGGCACTAACAGTTAATATCGAAATTCCTAAATTCGACAACAATAAATTCTTGCCCAAAACAAATGCTGAATTCAATTTTAAAAAAGCAAATTTCATAATATTATACGAAAAACTGGCTAACACCGATTGGACTTTTCTTAACAGTCACGCCGAGGTTAATACTGCTGTCCAAGCATTCTATGACAAATTAAATGATATATTTTACAATAATATACCTAAGAAAAGAAATACGTCCAAGTCATATCCGCCATGGTTTAATGGTCAAATTGTATATAAAATTAAACAAAAACACAAGGCATTGAATAAATACAAAAAAACAGGCAACAATGATCATTTAAACAACTTCAAAGCGCTCAGATCTCAAATTAAAACTGAAACAAATATCGCTCATTCGGCTTATTTAGAATCAATCGAAAACGATATAAAAAACAACCCTAATAAATTTTGGTCTTACATCCAAGGAAAAAATAATACTTCAACTATTCCGATGATAATGACATATAACAACACCATCATTGAAGGACCTCAATCCCTGGTTGACAACTTTGCTGACTACTTTTCAAAATCTTTTACTGCCCCCGCCAATAATAATAATAACATTGACCCCCATCCTGCAGAACATAATATACTACCCTTACATATTTCATCAATTTCTGAAAACGAAGTAACTGACGCAATTAAAAAATTAAAGGCCAATATGACTATGGGACCGGACATGGTACCGGCATTTCTTGTTAAGGATTGTGTTCAAGTATTTGCTAACCCCTTAACCATAATCTATAACTTAATATTAAAAACAGCCCAGTTTCCTGATATATGGAAGCTGTCTCGTGTTTGTCCCGTCTACAAAAAAGGAGATCGAAATGATTTGACAAATCACAGACCAATCACCATTATTCCTAACTTTGCAAAAATATTCGAAATTACACTCCATCCCATCATCTTTAGACATATCTCAGGTAAAATATCAATTGAACAACATGGTTTCATGAAAGGGAGGTCTACGGTTACGAATCTTGTAAGCAAAACGCAATATATCTCTGAAAAACTCGATCTAGGAAGTCAAGTAGACGTTCTCTACACTGATTTCTCGAAGGCGTTCGATAGGCTTGACCACGATATCTTACTTTCCAAATTAGAGGCATTCGGATTTTCCGATTCCCTACTATGCGTCTTCAAATCTTATTTAACAAACAGATACCAGTTTGTGAAATATCGTGGTTATGTCTCTGACAAATTCCTTCAGGCATCAGGAGTCCCTCAAGGCTCGATATTGGGACCTGTTTTCTTTATAATATTCATCGACGATATTATATCAAATTTAGATGTGCGTTTTTTGTTATATGCTGACGATCTGAAATTATTCTGCCAGATACCATCTGTATTAGACTGTGAACGTCTTCAAAATGCGTTAAACATGATTAATAACTGGTGTATTAGAAATAGCTTGCCTCTAAATCCATCTAAATGCAATGTGATGACATTCTCGAGGAAAGTTAGCCAAATAAAATATAATTACAGCCTAGACAATACTACACTAGATAGACCCGAATATATAAAAGACCTCGGAGTTATATTTGACCCTAAACTTTCCTTTGTCCGTCATATAGAAATGACAATTACATCTGCATTTAAAAGTCTCGGCTTTGTCACACGAAACTCGAAACATTTTACCAACATGCATACGCTTCGTCTACTATATATGACCTTTGTACGATCCCGTCTGGAATACGCCTCAGTTGTCTGGAACCCTACTTACAATACCCATACTATATCTTTGGAAAGAGTACAACGACGGTTTTTAAAATCGGTACACTTGATGGTATTTATCCGCCTAGACATTACCCACAACAGTTGCTGTTAGATCGATTTGAACTACAGGAGCTTGCACAACGCAGATCCATACACAGTTTAATTTTCCTATACAACATTTTTAACAACAGTTTAGATTGTACAGAAATTTTAAGCTCAATAAATTTAAGAGTTCCCAGAATCTCATCCCGCTACCACAGCGCATTCAATATTCCTACAGCACGAACAAATATGTTGGAATCATCTCCGATTCATAAAATTATCACTACCTACCAAAATGTGGAGAACAGGATTTATTTTTCTGCAACATAAAACAGATAAAAGATATTTATACCTAACCAATTCTATTATTATGTTTCATAGTTTTCTTTAGATTAGTAATATAGGTATGTATGTATTATTTGTACATTTTTGTATTCTAACCATTATATATGTTCTGGTTGTATCCTGTAATTGGGCTTCTGCCTGTTGGGTATGTAATTAAAGTAAATAAATAAAAAAAATAAAATAAAATAAATATTGCAAATGCTACGTATTATTGTAGTTACAAAACAACTTGAAGTGAATTTACAATAACTGATTCAACTTGCTTTGAAGAGAACTAATTTCTTACGAAGTCTGTTTTGATTTAATTTAACTTAAAAAAATAGAACCACTAAACTACTTCCCAAAAGAAAATAAAAACAAAATCTTCAAACAAAACCAAAACAATGTCCATGATGATATCTTTGAAGTCAAACACGCCTTTGAACTATAAAGGAAATATTTGCTTTCAACATAACACGGTACAAATCAAAACTACTGACAGAATAGAATTAATTTCATAGGTAATGGAGCAACTTGAATAATTAAATGCATTCAATGATGCATGGACCTTGGCTGCGGAATTAAAGTTTTGGTTCTAAACATTTCAGTCTCAATTTACCATAATCAATCATGGATATGAGGCCAATATATTACAGTGTATTGTTTGGAGAACTACAGGGTATATATTAACTCGGAGAAATACACGTGTTCTTGGAGTTATTCTGATACAAAGTCCTAATAAACCTATATCCTGAAGTTACTACTACTAGACTGGTGGTACATGACCAGTCAGGTGCAACGTTTTTAAAATGCATGCCAATCATATATATGAATGAAATTACCATGAATATGCTAGAAATGCAAATTTTATGCAGTCGTCGCGTGCAGAAGGGTGTGCAAATCGTTTTTTTTTTGTGATTTTTTTTTTAATTTTAAAATAGATGCCAATAGTGCCAAACGAAAAGCCGAGAAAAAGAATCCAAAATCAAAATCATCCAATATCAAGAATACCAAAAAATTTTACGATTTAATGTGCACATCAAAATTTGTTTTGCGGGCGGAAACTGCATGCCAATGAATTTCCGCTGGATTCTTTTTCACGGCTTTTCGTTTGGCACTATTGGCATCCATTTTAAAATATAAAAAAAAAACAAAAAAAATCTATTTGCACAGCCTTGCTTCTGCACACGACGACTGCCTAAAACTTACGTTTCTGGCATATTCATCATGTGGAAATAATTGCTTATGGAACTTTAAACCCATAAGATGATATGCCACATCGGTAGTAGTATTGGTGGGGGTGACTCAAGTAAAAAAAATTCTTGACGACTTTGGTTCTTGTACACACACACTAAATCACAATATTTTTTCATTCACCCCCTTTAATAATGGGGGTAGAAATGGGGGAGGCTAATGCCAAAAATTTGTTTGAGACCTTAGCTACCCATATATTTACTAAATACCAATTTCATGAACTCTTACTTGCTTGATTTACTTATTTACCCCAATTACACATCAACTATTCAACGGAATAAAATCGAAATAATCTAGTTCCAGATCTCGTTAAAATACATACGTGTGCCAAATTTTAAGTCAATATCTTAAACGGTTCCAGAGAAACCGTAAGTACCAAAAAGTTATAAGACCAACAGACAGACCGACGCAACAGACAGCATTTTTTTGCTCAAATTTAAAATATTGACGTTTCATGACATTCTAAGCCTATTTGAACAACAAAAATTTGAAATTTTTTTTTATATTAATATACTTCTAATGGATTTTTTATAAGTAATACGCAGAAAATGGCATGAGAAAGATATAAAAAATTATTGTGTGCCGTGGACTACACGATAGAAGGAGAGCTTCTGCTTCAAGCATTTTCTTCGAGGAAACCTACTACGCATCCATACTACTTGAGGTAACCCACTATGCATCCAATTTACTGGAGGAAAGCCACTGCGCATCCAAAATTATCGAGGAAACCTACTGCGCACAATGGTGCTCGATTAAATCCACGGCGCATCCATAATACTCAGGGAAACTTACTGCGCGCATCCATTGTACACGAGGAAAGCCACTGCGCATCCATACTACTTGAGATTTCTATTTCAATTTCAATTTTATTCACAATTTTTTCACATACATACTATGGCTTTTTATAATTGTATAACAGGATGTTTTGTTAATGTGGTTTTGTTGGTACCTAGATAATTATTAGACAATAATCACCGATAACCTACTGCGCATGCATACTACTCGAGGTAACCTACTGCGCATCGATGGTACTCGAGGAAAGCCACTGCCCATCCATAATACTCTGGAAAACCTACTGCACATCCATACTACTCGAGGTATCCCACTTATTATGGAATCAAGGAAATAATAGAAGAGCTATAAACTCCGTACAGATTGCATGGTATTCTAATTTGAAATCGTAGAAGCTAGACACACACGCGATACCACGTCTCTGACGCTATATTCTCATCTGTCCTTGAAACATTGGTGTCAATTTAGCAACCTACTAAAGAGTGGTAGTGGGGGTGGATGAAGTAAAAAAAAAATTTGAGACCTTAGGTTCTTGAATACACGCTAAATTACAATTTTATTTTTTTCTCTTTAATAATATAGTGGGAGTAGTAATGGGGGTGGCTAATGCCAAAACATTTTTTTGAGACCTTAACTTCTTTTATATATACTAAATACCAATTTTACGGACTCTTATTTCTTGATTTACCTATTTACCCCCATTTACCCTATTTATCCCCTAACCGAAACGAAATAAGATCAAAATATAATCTAGTTCCAGATCTCGTTAAAATACATATCTTAAACGGTTTCAGAGTAAATGTATGCACAAAAAAGTTACAGGCAGACAGAAATGTTTTTTTACTAAAACTTAAAATCTCGACGTTTCATGACATTCTAAGCCTATTTGAACAATAACAATTTTCCATTTTTTTTGCATAACTACTTCCACTGAATGTGGAAGTAATATCGCTCAAAGTGTGATTCAGTAACCATATGTTTATCATCTGGAAGATGGTTGCCAAAGAAAATAACGAGGATTATTTCACTCATTAACGCTATAGCCAATGAGAGCCCGTTTTTTCACAACATTGCACCAATCAAACGTCATTATTAGTGGTAATTCAAGCTAGATCTGCTTTTGACAGGACCAACATGCAAAATTTATCGCTCTAATTTTTTAGGTCGCTGCAGCGGCAAATATTGCGAAAATTTTTTGACGTTTTGTGTCGTGTCATGTTTTCGGCAAATAGGACAAATCGTGCTTTTAAATGTTATCTATAAATATCTTCTCTAGCTTATTACTAATTGTTAACGTAAATTGTAAATTGTAGTACTGTATTAATAAACTAAAAAGCCAATGCTGTGTGGAACTTTTATATAGGTTCGGGATAAATTATAGGTACACAGCTTTCAATGGCTTAATACCTAACATAATTACAAAATAATTTTCCCAACTAAAATTAAATATGAATATCTACGAAGTAGACAAATCAGTTATTTCATGATAAATACACAAATGTAGGTACTTACTTATGGTAATTCATCAATCATTACAAAGCAGCTAATACTTATTTGGAAAATCAAAACTCTGCAGTATCACTGTATATTACATTATAATTCGTTGTACTTAAAGTCTCTCTACTTAAACAAGTAAACCTTAACTTAACTATCAAACTTCTCAAATTAGAAACAAGGATTAAATACATAAATATATATTAATAAACACTTTAATATAATAATTCAATTCACTGTTTAGGCTAGTAACTAAGTTAAGCTAGCGTTACTAGATGGCGGTACCATACCATCTGAGCCGGCAACCTTAGAACGTAAAAGAGATAGATTGGTAATATGCAATTTGTCTGATTTCACCCGTAATGAGATTGGTCGAAGCGTGCTTTGTTGTGATGACTAGTCTTATAAGTTACAGTACCTATGGTTTAACGTATATTGTTTTTCTTGATTGTCATAATTCAAACCTACTTTGTTTTTTATTAGATGAGTCGCTTTGGAAATGCATTTTTATGTGACGTAAATGATGAAATTGAAGATAATGGTGAGTAATCTCTAAAAAGAAACAAGGAAACGTCTGAAGGCAATTAATTACTGAACATAATATTGAAGATATACTTAAAGAATTATTTATTCGTGAAATATTCTCCACAAATACCACTCGTGCTTTAAATTTTATCTAAAAATTTTTTTCTCAAGCTAAGTTGCCCCTAGTTAATATAACTCGTGCAAATTGGCAGTTTATTATCAAAGATTAAATCCCTCCCGCTAATGCGGTCGGGATTTAATCAGATAATAAACTGTCAATTTGCACTCTTTATATTACCAGGCAACACGCTTTCGAAAAAATTTTCGATAAAATTTTAAGCACTAGTGATATTACATACGAAAATAATTCAGTCAATTTGTCAATAATTATTTTTTTATTTAATATTTCAAAATTGGCACTGTATGAAATATAAATTTATTATTTGTATTCAGAAGCACTGTGTTTTTGATGAACAAAAACGCAAACCTATTTTTATTGACTATTGACTATTGACTACTACATACAAAAATAATGTGATAATGGGCTATAAATTGAACAATGGATTTTTAGACCCGACACCTTTCATCTAATATTCCCTTAAATTTAATTCACAATTTATTTGGAGAAACTTAAATTACTCATTCTACACATCTACACGTCTAGGCTAATTTTGTAAAGCTAAAAGGCGCATTATAAATATTAGGGTCTGAGCGAATTATGCTAATGTATTTCTTTCGTGTGTTAAAATATTGGTTAGGATAATTTCACTGAGTATATAAGTATATGCAGTGCTTCCTTCGAAAAGGGTAAATATAGATATCAAATTAACAAGCATCTTCTTATTCCCTCGATTTCTAATAATGGCTCCCTTCTACACAGATAGAAATAATGTTTTGTTTGATTCAAGAATACATTATTTCAACGAATATGTAAATAAATAAATTCATTCTTCATATAAAACAAATAGGTTTGTTTCATAATTTATTTTGTGACAAAAGTATTTGTTTTGCATAAAGAATTTATTTATTAACATATTCGTTGAATCAATGGATTCTTGATTCAAGAAATTATTTTGATCTGTGTAGGCAACGTAATATAAAAAAAAATGGAAAAGACATCGTCAACAAAGATATGTTTATATTTAAATATTTATAAAAATATAAATTAACTTATGCACACAGTAATAAATAATTTTCATTTGATTAAATAACTTATGAATTTGCAGATTTGAAAGTTCAATAAGCTTTTATATTATACTATTGAAAACAATTTTATTATCACACTAGCTGTGTTCGCAACTACGTTTTCGTGGAATTTTGAAATTAACTAAAAAGCTTCATTATAAACGACATTTGAGGTAGAATCACCATTCTGGAATATTTGAGAAAGCTCACAAATTTTCTGTTCCAGAATGCTCTCGAATTAGTCCCTTCAAATTAGTCAAAAAATCGCTGTTTTATGGAAAAGTTTCCCACAGTTATGAGACCTGTAAGAAGTGAAGTATTTATATTTGGGTTGTCTAAATATGATTTTCACCCCCCGCAGTTCTAAAAAAGGGTGGTTTTTGAGAAATATATACATATATATGAGTTTTACCGTTTTTTCGTCTTTTTCTCTATTTTGAGAAAAACTATGCATTTTGGTGAAAAATATCAAGAGAGCAAAGTTGTAGAGCATAAAACTTCCTATAAGTTTTGTCTCTACTTTTAGTTTCGCCGCTAGAGGGCGCGAAAG
Source organism: Rutpela maculata (assembly GCA_936432065.2). Taxonomy (NCBI): domain Eukaryota; kingdom Metazoa; phylum Arthropoda; class Insecta; order Coleoptera; family Cerambycidae; genus Rutpela; species Rutpela maculata. Next base: position 33,100,405 of record OW386285.2, on the reverse strand, counting down.
AAATAAATAGACATATAGACTTTTGCTTCTTTTTTTAGATTTTGAGCCAAAATTATGCATTTTTATAAAAAATTACATGAGATCAAAGGTGTAGAACATTGAAAACGTTTTTCTCCAGGTCAGATCGAAAGTCGTGTTTGTGATTTTTAAGTAATGCCTCAGCAAATAACATCGGAGCAAGTAGCCTGAATTATGGCTTTAGTAGGAGACGGAAGAAGTAAAAGATATGCTGCCCGGGTCGTTGGTGTTCCCGAATCGACTGCACGTCGGGCAATTACAAGATACGAAGAAACGGGTTATTATCGTAAAAGAGCTGGATCAGGTCGTCATGGATATACAACCGTTATTGATGATCGGTTTATCCGGCTTCAAACTTTATGAAATCGCTTTCATACAGCAGTGCAAACAAATATTCATTTAAGACAAGTAAGAGGAAGAGTTGTAAGTGATCGTACAGTAATTCGGAGATTGAAGGAAATCCATTTAAAGTCTAGAAGACCAGCAATTGCACCAAGATTACTTGCAAGACATCGAAGAGCACGCCGCTTCTTCGCTAGAAAACACCCAAATTGGTATGAACAAAACTGGTCCCGGATCCTGTTCGTTAATGAATCTCGAATCTGTTTGTTTTCATCCGATGGCCGTCAAAGGATATGGAGAAGAGTTGGTGAAAGATCTGAGCAGAGCCTATTCAGCACAAAAGAAAGCTTTGGCGGAGGTTCCATTATGGTTTGGGAAGGAATTTCATTAGAAGCTCGCACAGAACTTTACGTGCTCTCAAGGAATTCCCTCACGGCCAACAGGTATAACGGGAACATTTTGCAAGACTATGTAATTCCATTTGCACCCTTCACAGGGAACCATTTTATACTGGTTCATGACAATGCGCGCTCTCACACTGCTCACAACGTAAATGAATATCCCGATGAAGTTTGCATAGACCGTATGATTTGGCCAGCAAAAAGTCCCGATATGAACCCCATAGAACACCTTTGGGATGAAATGGGACGAAGAATTAGGTGTCGCAATAGGGTTCCTGACACTCTAGATACCTTAGGAGAAGCGCTTATAGAGTAGTGGAATAATATTCCACAGATCAATATTTCAAATCAGAAGCATGCCAAGAAGAATAGAGACTTTAGTGAGTGCACGAGGAGGTAACACACGCTACTGATCTTTTTTCTCTGTTGAGAAAGTTCCACCTTTATTTTATGTAAGTTCGATTTCGTTTTGGTAATTGTAAAATTTAATCTTATTCTAATAAAATATTTCTAATTGTACCTGTTTCACCTACAATCGTATATTTTCTAAACAAAGCAAGATAAAGAGGTGAATCAAAAAACAAAATTTAATCTGAATTCCGCTTAAAACGCCGAAGGTATATTGAGCCTATTCCAAGTGCTGAATAAATCTACAGGGTGTTTTAAAATTCCTGAATAAAACAGTCACTTTTATTTTCCCTGTATCAATTATAAAAGTTTGGGCCTGTATGACGATCTTAAAGAATCGTTCTTCAAAATAGAAAAAGGTTAGTGGCAATTAATCAAGTAGTTGGAATTATGACACATTAAACTTAAGCAAAATTTCGAGGGTGCCACTTTTTATATCTGTCAGTGTTGTACAGATTTTTAAAAATTTAAATTTTATGTATATGAACATTTTTAGTTTTACTTTAGTTTTAATCATCTCCAAATAATGCCAACATGGTTTGCGAAACAAAAGTCAAGTGGTGGCATTCGAGTGTGGCGTTCAAGTGTTTTGGTGTTTGCGAAAACTATTTCAGAGGCAATATTATTGCTGGTTCTTCTATTTTTATTTTTTGCTATCTGCCTCTTCTGTTACAATTTATGAAGAATACCAATTTATTCCATAAATATACAAAAGCAGTTTTTTTAAATTTAGGTTATGGTTTACCGGTTTTTTTTTTGTTCAAATAAGTATTTTCAGAAAACGGAGAAAACATCGAATTCAAAATTAGTAACTACCGATTTAATTCTAGTTTTCTCCTTTCTGTTGTTGCCACGAATATATTTAAGGAATAAAATGGGTTTTCCATGACATTTTTCAAAATAAAATATAGTTTGACTGCACAATGTGGATTTTGAGTTTGGAGTACTAAGTTGTTCTAATATTTAATTTTCGTTGAGTTATTAAATAAAATCAATTAGAATGAACGGAGTAAATAATTTTCTTTAAAAAACATAATTCCTGATTATAAAGTAAGATGGAATCTGAGAATTTCGACATAAAATGCGATAATGTAACGCTTCACATTCATGAAAGAGAGTTTCTACAAATCGTACACAATAGGCCGCAGTCTTGAAAGCATATAGCTATTCCAACAGAATGGCGATAACGATATTGCGTAGCGTGGGAAACATAATGCTAGCATTAATGCTGAAAATATACATACACTGATATGTAACACTTTCTGAATAATTTGTGGGATTGTATTGTTTTACTATTACCCTTGTAATGTAATTAAGTATACTGAAATTATAAATACACCAGTTCTCAGAGTGATAATCTAAAAACGAATTAGCTGTCTTTTCCGCTTGTTAGAGAGACAACTTCCTCTGTTTTAGGTACAGTTGCTTTTATTATCAAAATTTGCTCAAGTGAAGTGAATCATAGAAGTTTCTTACTTATCTTTAAAAAGTCATAAAAAAGTGTAAAGATTACAGACTTGTGACCTCGCCGCCGCGCGGTCTGAAACAAAGAAGTGCGGTACTTTGATGGGACCGCATTAGCGTGTTGATGGTCAAAGGCGCCGACATACGCGATGATAATAGCCTACCCCAACATTCCAGCAGTTCTCAAACAATATTACTAAAAATTTTCGGAATTTTTCGTAATTTTTTTTTCAAAACTATGGGCTTTAGATCCCATGTTATATAAAAATTTTTTTGTTTGTCTAGTCGTTCCGACCACGAGGTTTTTTATTGACATGATACTAATTACACCCTGTATATATTTTATAAACTATGGTGGTGCTCTGAACATCATAATGTTTTGTTCAATAATTTTCAAGAGACTATTTCATTCCTATAAATATCGTCCAATCAAAATCGATCATTTTAATCAAAAAATAGTTTCGCATCGACAAAATTTAACATTTAAAATTTTGCCAGGGTTGCTCAACCAATGAAAAACCAGAATGAAGCAACCAATCTGTTTTTCGGCGACAAATTTTCCTTTGTTTTTTGAAAACATAGTAACCGATTCAACAAGTGGGGCGTCATTACAATAATTTTTGCAAACGTCAGTTCACGTCAGTTGTAAAAAATGTGCGAGCATCTGCAAGTGACGTCACAGCTAACCTCAAAAATATGTGTTTCTTAAGATTTAAGAATATTACGCAGCTATTATTAAAATTTCTGCCTGGTTCCCGTATTTTCAATTAAAATTTAGTTCATTGTAATGTCTATGAAGTTCTAAATACTTTGTCCTAATATAATAGGACTCTTTTTGTAGGTTGGAAATCTAACCTGTAATTAGCAGTCTATTTTTATTAATCAACAATATTGAAAAATTATTTACGTGAATTTTTAAATATTTGCATGGAGCCAGTACGGCTCCAAGCTAAAAATGCGTATACAAACATTAAAAATGAAAATAAACTTGAAAAACTTAAAATCTAAGGTTACATGATGCAGATGCCCTATAACGGCCCCAAATGTTCAAGATTTGGTGATTTATGTATTTATTTTTTTAAATTTACTTCCTATATCTAATAAATTTGTTTTCTTTTGCCTAAATTTTTATTCATGAAATAGTCATGACGAATACCATTCGTGATATAATTTCGTCTGGCAAAATTTAATGATTATTCTACTAGAGTTTGTTACTGTGGAAATTTCGCTCTTGACATTGACAAAAATAACTCGCCTGACGGCTCGTTATTTTTATCTGCCAAGCAACAAACTCTCTTAATAATCACTAAATTTTGCCGACAAAATTATATCACTTATGATATTATATATGAAAAAAAAACCGTTATAGTTTAATTGGTATCGAGCCATGACTTTCGTTACCATAACCTATAGCTGTGGTTCGCAAAATTGTGGGTACTTTTTTTTTAAATAATTTTTCTTATCAAATCTAGGTGTCACAAAGTAAATCTTTCTGTTACTTTTGACAGGTATAACTTGTACTTGGTTTCAAGTGATTTATTGCCAAAGTATAAATAAATGCGTAATTTGTTAAATAAGTGTTATGTTTACTAGGGTGGCCCATCTCTATAGGGGGTGAATTTTTTTTTGCGTATTTTTTAAGTCTCACCCCACGAAAATATACTATTATACTAGGAATAATTTGTCAAAGTTTCAGATAATTCGGTGAACGGTAACCCGTGCCGCATTCAGGCAGAAATTTGTAGATAAGATTTTATTACGGTAATACACTTAAATTTTACTTAAAATACAAATATCTACCTCTTTTCTCATAACGTTTTATTGGTGTAATTATTTCCTAGAAATTATTTGTTTTGGAAGTTTGGAAATATAATGCACCTACGGTAGGTTTTTATGTCAGTTTGCAATTGTGTTTTACAGTGGTGACATTATAAGTTCTAGCATACGTTCCTTTTTGAAAAAACATTTAACGATGGCTGATGTTAGATCCTTACGAAAGGATACTTTCAATTACTTAGTTGGACACTATTCGTCACAGATCATTGGCAATAAATTGCCGTCTAATAGACAAGTATTACAAGTGCTCTTTTATAACATTCGTGAAGTGAAGCTAAGTGTACATGAAAGTACTAAATTAACAATAAAAGAGGTGTCAGTTTTTTGGGATAAAGCTCGCATTCCGACACGTCAGGATTTTCATTGTGTTAAACAACTAGATAAACTTTATGCAGAGTGGAGGAACTTACAAAAATCGGCTAAAAGGGCCAGTGCGGGAGATAAAGAAATAAATTTCGTTGAAAAATTGGACGATCTTTTTGACATTTCTCATGTAAATGCATTGGAGTTGATGAAAATAGATGAAGATAAGCAGTTTTTAATTAACCAAAGAAAAAAGGGACGTCCTGGATTTATGCATGGTTTTGATTACCAACTTGCTTCTCAAGAAAAATCAGCTGAGGAGAAATTACAGAAATTATCCGAACGAATGCAACGAAGTCAATAAGAAAAAGCTAGATTAGAGGAAACAGTCACCTGTCCATCATCAAGTAGTAATTCAGCCGACTCCAACGAAAATGAAGATGAAATAATCGAAGCCCAAGAAGAGTTGTTACAAGACCAGCCTGGCCCGTCACAGCCAAAAAAGAGGAGATTGTATGGAACATGTAACATCATCACACCAAAAATAGACGCTGCATTTGATGCTCGCAAAATAAGCGACAGGTATGGAGTCCATATTTTGACGGCAGTAGCAGAAGCACTAGGATATGACACCACATCTTTGTCCATCAGCAGAACCACACTTCAGCGCTCTAGACAACGCATCCGCGAAGAAAGAGCTGAAATATTAAAAACTGCCTTCGGTAATTCTGAATTGCCGGCCCCAGTCATCCATTGGGATGGAAAACTTTTACCTTCTCTCACTGGAATGGGAAATATCGATAGACTTGCTATCTTAGTTACTAGTGCAGATATTGAACAACTACTTGGAGTACCAGCTTTGCCCAATTCAACTGGAAGAGAACAGACTGAAGCAGTTTATGATGTGCTTTGTGAATGGAATTTGGACGAAAAGGTAATAGCTTTGTGTTGTGATACAACAGCATCAAATATGGGTTATATAAATGGGGCAGCCATAGTATTGCAACAAAAATTAGAAAGAGATATTCTATATTTTCCTTGTAGACATCATATTTTTGAAGTGGTTTTGAGAAGTGTGTTTGACACAAAAATGCCTTCCTCATCTGGTCCAAATGTGCCACTATTTAAACGTTTTAGGGAATTTTGGCCTAAAATAGATCAAAATAAACTAAAAAGTGGATTTCAGGTATCAAAAATTAAACACATTTTACAACCAGTTAAAGCCGAAATTGTAAAGTTTCTAAATGCAGCTTTAACTTTGCAACAGCCTCGTGATGATTATAAAGAATTTTTAATGCTTTCTAAACTTTTTGTTGAAGAAGAGCCCACTCACACGACATTCTATCAACCAGGGGCATTTCATCATGCACGTTGGATGGCCAAAGCCATTTACTGTCTAAAAATATTTTTTCCAAGATCAGTTCCAACTAACTAAAAAAGAAAAAATAGGTATTGAAGATATATGTCTCTTTATTGTAAAGGTTTATGTAAAGGCCTGGTTTACAGCGTCATTTGCTAGTAAAGCACCGCTTCATGACTTAGACTTTTGTAAAGAACTCATTAATTATCAAAATATTGACAAAGAAATATCTCAAGCCGCAAGTAGGAAAATAGTGAACCATTTGTGGTACCTTAATTCAGTAAATGTTGGCTTATCTTTCTTTGATGACGATATTTCAGTTACCATTAAAAGAGAAATGGTTAAAGCTTTGAATAGGAAAGCACCAAATCAAGAGGGTATTAAACGACTTATGATTAGTAACATTACTGACGTTGAAAACAAGGAAATTCAGGACTTCATATGCGAGAACACTAAACAGTTTTTTCAAAAATTAGGTTTGTCTATGGAATTTTTGGAAAATGATCCAACAACATGGAGGGAAAATGAAAGTTATACCCGATGTTTCAATATTGTAAACAAAATTAAAGTTGTAAATGATGCCGCTGAGAGAGGAATCAAACTTATTACTGACTATAATGACATTTTAACAAAAAATGAAGACCAAAAACAGTTTTTACTCCAAGTTGTAAATGATTATAAATCACAGTTTCCAAATGTAAAAAAAGAAACCCTGTCGCATGCTTTGGCCTAGTGCAAAAAATATTGTTTTTATTATTATATGTCTTGTAGATTTAGGATAATATTTGGTACTATGTATGAAAAAAACGTTTCATAATAAAATACACAAAGATAAAACGAGAGTTTTATTTCAAAAACTTCTAGTCTAGTTTTCTTAGACTACGAATTTACAGTAGTATGACACATGTCATAGTCACAACAGATAATGTCTTTGATATTTGTATGACTTGATTAGTCATTCTAAAGATAAAAATGTTGCTGATTAAAAAAAAAAACAATGCATTAACCAAAGAATGTAAATAATTCCATTTACTTTTATTATTGCATAATAATGCATTCTGCGGCACCCCTTGCCTTCAATTTGCCTCAATAATATTTTGAGGGGACTGTTTTTTCTTCAAATGGAACCATTTGCAGGGGTGAGAAATAAAAAATTTCGATTTCGAAAAAGATGGGCCACCCTAATGTTTACAGAAACTAATAAAATTATTTTCAAAGTGTAAAGGCAATAGAAAATATGTGGCTCAAAGTGAACGTACAGACGGTCGACATTCTAAAACTTTGGATATGTCTTTATCTGGTGGTGTAGTGACAGGAAATCCTTATACTAGTTTTCTTATTGTTTTTGTTTCGGTTATTCTTAGCGAATTTGAAATAGATTAATTAAAATGATGCGCATTTCAAGAACAGTATTTTACTTTATTCAATATTTATTAACAACACGGTAAGAAGAGAGGCATAATTGTGTTGGTCAATAATTTAAAATGTAAGAGATAATGTTTTGCTATCTGCAAATTCATGTTTGATTGTTATAGAATCCATTGTACCAAATGCTGCCTTAGGAACTTAACAACCATGTAGAATACGTTGTGGTACATATTTTGTAATGTAGATAGTAATAGTAAATAGCCATCGACGAACATGTCTCATTTCATAGGAAAACTAGACAACTATTGTCTGTTTGTAAAATCATCGAAGTGCAATAATACGCTAGTGCCATAGCGGATTTTGAATGTTGAAAAAAAAAAAAAAATAGTTACAGGCAAGGACCAGTCGGGGGATTTAGTTAAGGTTATAAAGAAGAGAAAAAACAAAAATTAAACACGAGATAATATGAAATTGTGAAATGTTTAGGGGTTGAAAGTGGTCTTTTGCGATTTTTGCGATTTTCGGCGAAACGTGACCTCCTAGCAGGAATTGTCCTTCACAAAAGTTGTAGTTATTAAGAAAATCTAAAACTTTCATATAAGGCATTTTTCATCATAACCTCAAATTTTCCGATAAAATGGCGGAAAACCGATTTTTCGGTTTTTTATTTTTCTCTCGTAAAAATAATTCAATTTACATGAAATTCTGTGACAATATACTTTTTTTGCATTGAATAAGCATGATTTTTTTGGAATCTGAGAAACAAGTTGTTTCCGAGATATTTACATTTTTCGAAAAAAAAAAAACCAAATCTTCCACGGAAAACTTTATTGGTGTTTTTTTCGATTTTAATATTCTACCTGGGCTCATTTTAACCGTTGAAATGTCTACTGTAAAATGGTCTATACATGTTGATGGTTTATTGTATATTAAACTGCTTAAAATTGAGAAAAACCTAAAAAATTACTTTTCGGATCACGCATTTTTCAATATTATACATTATTTTCAATATTTTTTTATTATTTATGTAAATAATGGATTCAATTTCAATGACAGAATTTATTTCAATGTGATATTAACAAAGTTGAATGAATTTAATTGAGGAAAGTGGCGGAAAATCTCATTTTTGGAAAAGGTCAAATACTTGTAGCTCATCCTACCAAATATACAAATCTGGTACGACAACAACCCAATCTCAATAAGGTTGAAAATGCCTGGAACAAAAATTCAGGCATCTGTAGTTTTAGGCAGAATAGACAAATATGGAATAAGTTCATACATTAGGCATTAACCAGTTGTGTTTTATTTATTATACCATACCTGCTTATTCAACTGTGTATCTTAACTTTATCAACTTATCTATCTTCTAATCTGTGTAAAGCTATTCTTTTTCCTGTTTATATCATACTTTCGACCATCAATTCCAATGCATTCTTTTCTTATGATTTTTCTTTCTTATCTTTAAAATATTTTTCCGTGGTTTTCTTTTCCCTTTTTTTTAGTCATATAGATATAAGGTATATCTCTTCAGTGGCCAGTTTTTCTATCTATATAAGCTATATACCCAAATTAACTAAATTTCCGTCTATCTATTTCCGTTCGTATTTGAGGGTAGTTTTTGCCCCCCACTCCAATAGAGGCGATTTTCAACCTTATTAAAAAGATTGGGTGGTTATTGTACCAGATTTATATATTTGGAGCAATGAGCTACAAGTATATGAGTTTTAGCGATGGTTTTCATCCCCCATAAGGGCGGATTTCGGTTTAATTTATAGAAATAGCTTACTGTGGCTAGAATTTATTTATATTCTCTACTCTAGACTACAAAACATCTACCATTTTCCACACTTCGTTAAGAGTTATTACATTATTTCTATGATTTTACACCATTTTAAGGGATGTTTTTGACTAAAAAACAAAACTGACACGATAGATCCTTTTTTGGACTACGGATTCGGATTCAGCGTCGAAAAATACACCAAATCCATGTCATTTCGTCCGCTGCATAGAACTTTTTTCTTTTTGTGTGGCTGTGTTATGTATTCAAATTATTTTATTCAGATATACTTAAAACAGATTACTCATCGTTCTACTATTTATTTAGTGAAAAAATAGTAAAATATACGTTAATAAAAATGCCTCGTGATGATTATAAAGAATTTTTAATGCTTTCTAAACTTTTTGTTGAAGAAGAGCCCACTCACACGACATTCTATCAGCCAGGGGCATTTCATCATGCACGTTGGATGGCCAAAGCCATTTACTGTCTAAAAATATTTTTTCCAAGATCAGTTCCAACTAACTAAAAAAGAAAAATAGGTATTGAAGATATATGTCTCTTTATTGTAAAGGTTTATGTAAAGGCCTGGTTTACAGCGTCATTTGCTAGTAAAGCACCGCTTCATGACTTAGACTTTTGTAAAGAACTCATTAATTATCAAAATATTGACAAAGAAATATCTCAAGCCGCAAGTAGGAAAATAGTGAACCATTTGTGGTACCTTAATTCAGTAAATGTTGGCTTATCTTTCTTTGATGACGATATTTCAGTTACCATTAAAAGAGAAATGGTTAAAGCTTTGAATAGGAAAGCACCAAATCAAGAGGGTATTAAACGACTTATGATTAGTAACATTACTGACGTTGAAAACAAGGAAATTCAGGACTTCATATGCGAGAACACTAAACAGTTTTTTCAAAAATTAGGTTTGTCTATGGAATTTTTGGAAAATGATCCAACAACATGGAGGGAAAATGAAAGTTATACCCGATGTTTCAATATTGTAAACAAAATTAAAGTTGTAAATGATGCCGCTGAGAGAGGAATCAAACTTATTACTGACTATAATGACATTTTAACAAAAAATGAAGACCAAAAACAGTTTTTACTCCAAGTTGTAAATGATTATAAATCACAGTTTCCAAATGTAAAAAAAGAAACCCTGTCGCATGCTTTGGCCTAGTGCAAAAAATATTGTTTTTATTATTATATGTCTTGTAGATTTAGGATAATATTTGGTACTATGTATGAAAAAAACGTTTCATAATAAAATACACAAAGATAAAACGAGAGTTTTATTTCAAAAACTTCTAGTCTAGTTTTCTTAGACTACGAATTTACAGTAGTATGACACATGTCATAGTCACAACAGATAATGTCTTTGATATTTGTATGACTTGATTAGTCATTCTAAAGATAAAAATGTTGCTGATTAAAAAAAAAAAACAATGCATTAACCAAAGAATGTAAATAATTCCATTTACTTTTATTATTGCATAATAATGCATTCTGCGGCACCCCTTGCCTTCAATTTGCCTCAATAATATTTTGAGGGGACTGTTTTTTGTTCAAATGGAACCATTTGCAGGGGTGAGAAATAAAAAATTTCGATTTCGAAAAAGATGGGCCACCCTAATGTTTACAGAAACTAATAAAATTATTTTCAAAGTGTAAAGGCAATAGAAAATATGTGGCTCAAAGTGAACGTACAGACGGTCGACATTCTAAAACTTTGGATATGTCTTTATCTGGTGGTGTAGTGACAGGAAATCCTTATACTAGTTTTCTTATTGTTTTTGTTTCGGTTATTCTTAGCGAATTTGAAATAGATTAATTAAAATGATGCGCATTTCAAGAACAGTATTTTACTTTATTCAATATTTATTAACAACACGGTAAGAAGAGAGGCATAATTGTGTTGGTCAATAATTTAAAATGTAAGAGATAATGTTTTGCTATCTGCAAATTCATGTTTGATTGTTATAGAATCCATTGTACCAAATGCTGCCTTAGGAACTTAACAACCATGTAGAATACGTTGTGGTACATATTTTGTAATGTAGATAGTAATAGTAAATAGCCATCGACGAACATGTCTCATTTCATAGGAAAACTAGACAACTATTGTCTGTTTGTAAAATCATCGAAGTGCAATAATACGCTAGTGCCATAGCGGATTTTGAATGTTGAAAAAAAAAAAATAGTTACAGGCAAAGACCAGTCGGGGGATTTAGTTAAGGTTATAAAGAAAAAACAAAAATTAAACACGAGATAATATGAAATTGTGAAATGTTTAGGGGTTGAAAGTGGTCTTTTGCGATTTTTGCGATTTTCGGCGAAACGTGACCTCCTAGCAGGAATTGTCCTTCACAAAAGTTGTAGTTATTAAGAAAATCTAAAACTTTCATATAAGGCATTTTTCATCATAACCTCAAATTTTCCGATAAAATGGCGGAAAACCGATTTTTCGGTTTTTTATTTTTCTCTCGTAAAAATAATTCAATTTACATGAAATTCTGTGACAATATACTTTTTTTGCATTGAATAAGCATGATTTTTTTGGAATCTGAGAAACAAGTTGTTTCCGAGATATTTACATTTTTCGAAAAAAAAAAAACCAAATCTTCCACGGAAAACTTTATTGGTGTTTTTTTCGATTTTAATATTCTACCTAGGCTCATTTTAACCGTTGAAATGTCTACTGTAAAATGGTCTATACATGTTGATGGTTTATTGTATATTAAACTGCTTAAAATTGAGAAAAACCTAAAAAATTACTTTTCGGATCACGCATTTTTCAATATTATACATTATTTTCAATATTTTTTTATTATTTATGTAAATAATGGATTCAATTTCAATGACAGAATTTATTTCAATGTGATATTAACAAAGTTGAATGAATTTAATTGAGGAAAGTGGCGGAAAATCTCATTTTTGGAAAAGGTCAAATACTTGTAGCTCATCCTACCAAATATACAAATCTGGTACGACAACAACCCAATCTCAATAAGGTTGAAAATGCCTGGAACAAAAATTCAGGCATCTGTAGTTTTAGGCAGAATAGACAAATATGGAATAAGTTCATACATTAGGCATTAACCAGTTGTGTTTTATTTATTATACCATACCTGCTTATTCAACTGTTTATCTTAACTTTATCAACTTATCTATCTTCTAATCTGTGTAAAGCTATTCTTTTTCCTGTTTATATCATACTTTCGACCATCAATTCCAATGCATTCTTTTCTTATGATTTTTCTTTCTTATCTTTAAAATATTTTTCCGTGGTTTTCTTTTCCTTTTTTTTTAGTCATATAGATATAGGGTATATCTCTTCAGTGGCCAGTTTTTCTATCTATATAAGCTATATACCTAAATTAACTAAATTTCCGTCTATCTATTTCCGTTCGTATTTGAGGGTAGTTTTTGCCCCCCACTCCAATAGAGGCGATTTTCAACCTTATTAAAAAGATTGGGTGGTTATTGTACCAGATTTATATATTTGGAGCAATGAGCTACAAGTATATGAGTTTTAGCGATGGTTTTCATCCCCCATAAGGGCGGATTTCGGTTTAATTTATAGAAATAGCTTACTGTGGCTAGAATTTATTTATATTCTCTACTCTAGACTACAAAACATCTACCATTTTCCACACTTCGTTAAGAGTTATTACATTATTTCTATGATTTTACACCATTTTAAGGGATGTTTTTGACTAAAAAACAAAACTGACACGATAGATCCTTTTTTGGACTACGGATTCGGATTCAGCGTCGAAAAATACACCAAATCCATGTCATTTCGTCCGCTGCATAGAACTTTTTTCTTTTTGTGTGGCTGTGTTATGTATTCAAATTATTTTATTCAGATATACTTAAAACAGATTACTCATCGTTCTACTATTTATTTAGTGAAAAAATAGTAAAATATACGTTAATAAAAATGCACACTGGACCAGGGAGTCTTAACTCTAGCTTACGACTTTCAGTACGGTACGGTGCATTGTCATGAAACACTTAAGTTTCAGGATGGTTTCCGCCACTTTCTTCAATTAAATTCATTCAACTTTAGTAATATTACATTGAAGTAAATTCTACCATTGAAACTGAATCCATTATTTACATAAATAATAAAAAAATATTGAAAATAATATATAATGTTGAAAAATTCGTGATCCGAAAAGTCATTTTTTTGTTTTTTCTCAATTTTAAGCAGTTTAATGAGAAATAAACCATCAACATGTAAATCATTTTAAAGTAGACATTTCAATGGTTAAAATGAGCACAGGTAGAATATTAAAATCGAAAAAAAACATCAATAAAGTTTTCCGTGGAAGATTTGGGTTTTTTTTTTCGAAAAATGTGAATATCTCGAAAACTACTTGTTTCTCAGATTCCAAAAAAATCATGCTTACCCAATGCAAAAAAAGTATATTTTCACAAAATTTCATGTAAATTGAATTATTTTTACGAGAGAGAAAAATAAAAAACCGAAAAATCGGGTTTCCACCGTTTTCTCGGAAAATTTGAAGTTATGATGGAAAATGCCTTATATGAAAGTTTTAGAAGTTCTTAATATCTACAACTTTTGTGAAGGGCATTTTCTGCTAGGAGGTCTTGTTTCGCCGAAAATCACAAAAGACAACTTTCAGCCCCTAAACAGCCCCATTTCACGATTTCACATTATCTCGTGTTTTTAATTTTTGTTTTTTCTCTTCCTTATAACCTTAACTAAATCCCCCAACTGATCCTTGCCTGTAAATATTTTATTTTTGAAAAAGGTATTGGCACTAGCCTAATAATAGAAAAGGCATATATAAATCTGTACCTTATATTATTCTATAAAGTGAGCATTTTAGTTTACATTTTTCCACTATTTAGTTCATAATATCCTCAACTAGGTGAATTTTTCAACGTTGGCTCTTGGCATACGGTTATGAAGAAGATTATAATTAATTTTACAATATATTTCATATTTTTCATATGTAGTTGCCGTGTCTTGAGCGATCGAGTCACAATGTTTAAAGTATAGTTGCATAGTTGCATATAAAAAATGTCGGCGTGTTTGGTGGTGCAGTAAAAATCAAAGACGTCGACGCAAAATAAATCTGACATCTTACTAGTCGAGCCGCCGGTTATCACTTCTGTTGTATTGCAAGGGAGGATCCAGGGGGAGGGGCACCAGGGTCAATTGCCCCCTCCCCGAGAAGAATAGGATCTAATATTAGTTATTATTGAATATTGAAAATGTCGGTATAATTATTGATCGTTTGGCGGTAGACGGCCTCAGTACGGCCGCAGTGCCCCCATCCGCCCATAAAAATTTGGGACGAAAAAAGGGTGGGATGTAACTATTTCGGAGGAACGTGTTCATAAAATGGTCTTGCCATGTACAAGATGTTTGTACAAAATTATCTAAAACTTGTTTTGCCTTAGCGGCTGCATCTAATCACTGCAATTTATCTGTATTAAATCAATTATATTTTGTCCATTTCCATTCAATTATTTAATATTCCATAGTGTGCAGAGGGCTAGCAAATGAAGTACCTAGTGCTTGTTCTGCAAAAACCAAAACGTATATTGGCCGAATTAAACTTTAATGAATCATGCAGAGAATCCCTTCACCTTGACCTTCGTGTATGATTACCAAATAATTTGTTTTGTTTATAATAACAAACTTAAATTTTAAAATACTACATAACAGCATGATTCACTGCTAGGGAAAAAGGTAATCTCTTGCTACCAAAGCGCGATAGTGTTTTATACAGGGTGATTCATTAGGAGAGGGTCGTACTTGTATCAAGAAAATAGAACGTCATGTTAGGCAGACCCGGCAAGAAAAAATTTGATTTTAAATATGGTTGACCAGAACCGAAAAATCAGCACAAGAATAATTGCTCAACAATTAAATATTCCTGAAACCAGAGTTTGGAGGGGTATTAAAGGCGAACAAATGCAACCTTATTATATACAAATTGTACAACGATTGATGCCAAGTGATGAAATATTTCGGTTAACTTTTTGCCGCTGGGTTTTATCCCATAAGTAAACTAAGTTAAGAGTATTGTTTACCGATGAATCTCAATCCATCCGAGATGGTATAAATAATACTTGAAATGTTCATACCTGGAGTCACGAAAATCCCCGTGCAATAACACAAGAGAATTTCCAAACATAGATTTTCTGTAAATGTATGATGTTCAATAATAATCTCATAGGTTCTCATGGTTTTGAAGATCGCTAAAATGGTTAGAATTTTTTAGCTTTTTTTACAAAATATCGTTCCAAATTTATTAAATAATGTAAACACAAGAAGAATGTGGTTTCAACATGATAGAACTATGCCATATTTTTCGGCAGAAACAATCCGAATGAACAATATGGATTGGTCGGGGTGGTTTCGTTGCATGGCCTTCGAGATCACCAGATCCCACAGCTCTTGACTATGTTTTGTATTTAAAAACTGAAGTACACAAAGAAGAAATAAAGACCAGAGATTGTTAGAAAAAGTATAAATCAAATGATAAATCGATCAAGAAAATGTATTGAATTTAGTGGTAGTCACTTTGAAAGTAGACTGTGATTAAAAAAATTTAATTGGATTTAGCAAATTTGACTGATTTCTTATGTTGTTAAATTGTTAATTTTTATTATTTGTCATTTTAAGTTTATTAATTACACCTTCATTACAAAATATATTTTTATTATTTTACTAGTTGTGTGTAATATGAATAAAAGGTAGTGCAAATAGAGAACAACAAAAAGTGACTAATACTTGCAGTGACTTTTTTCTTTCAATTTCTCATTGAAAAAAGGAAAATTGAATACTCAACAATTTAATTTTTTTATTTGAATAATGAAATTTTGCCAAAATATATTTTTTATGGGATTTGGTATCTTTCTAGGTGTAAATTAATATTTTAATATCAAAAGTTTTCTAAGAATAATTTTAAAATATTTTTATTCTGGGTCCGGGTCCGGCCCTGATATTTAAGAGGCATTTGATGATGACTACGGTAACCAAAATACAAAATTTCATTGGATTTCGTTTCGCATTACAGATATATGGCGAAAAGAAAGTTCCTCCAGAAAATGTAAAACTCCCTGTAGTTCGAAAACAGAGCCGCTTTAGCCATTACTATATGGAGATTTAAGATCACCTGAATGTTCTCTATCTTTTGGTAAAGTACGACCCTTTCCTCACCCTGAATAATAAAAGTCTCTAATTTAATGGCTATGTAGTCTGTTGGCTGTAAACCTAAAACATCTTCCAACAATTGGGAAATTAAAAAATGCGGTAAAATTATTTCTCTTTGGAAGATTTATGTCAAAACATGCCAGTTGACATTTACTCTTTCGCAAATACGATAACGAAGAGTATATTGCATATGAACGGCACATTTCTAAAATCGTAAATATCGCTCTCAGACAAGAAAATTTTCATACCATTGTGTTAGTGAATGAACTGAACAACTTTTAAAATGTCCGTCCGTTCGTCCGTCTGTCCGTCCATCTGTCCGTCCGTCTGTCTGTCCGTCACGTTTCTTGTAAGCACGATAACTCAGGAAATAAAAATCCGATTGTACTGAAATTTGGACAGTAAGATAGTGTTGGCTAGAGGAAGAACCCTATTGTCGTGTGATTTTCCAGTCCGACGTGTGGAAATCGTCTTTTTCATGCCGAGGAGGAACGCCGTTTACGAAAATTTTCGCAGAGGAAAAAAGTGATTGATTAGGCGCAATTATGCCGTACAAGAAGTTTTACGAGGATCTGTATAAATTTCATTTTTGTACGCGGGCATCTGGACTATACCTTTTATATCTGCCAGTAACTGCCAATCTTAAGTTTAAACTCCAAACTCAGGTTTATGCACGCTTACGTTGATTAATTAGTAATATTTTGAAGGATGTTGCTCTCTATGCAAACTTCAAATTTCAACTTAACCTACAAATAATTGCCTATTATATATTCTGTAAAGAAAAAGTTATAGAAAATGGAGATTTTCGATATCTTTGAGGACATTTTATCAAGAGATGAAGGTGGTGTTACAAGCACCTCGTCGTGCACGAAAATTCCGAGAGAGACCAAGATATGGAATAACAAAGAATTTATAGATCTATTTCGAATATCTAAAGAATGTGTGCATATAGTATTATAACATATTAGTCCACATTTAACTCGACTAACATTTGCTTTATCCTTCCAACTGACGTAGACATTTAAAGATATTTCACCCATCGCGAAAAGTCAAAGTACCAGTGAAAATGACATCAATCGCTAATTTGTCACTATGCTACCAACTAACAAAACGGCGATAGAACTGACGATCTTGACAAGTACCTATAAAACGGCATTTTAGCGAACATTAAAATCTAAAGTTTAAACTCCAGTAAAACTTCAGTTTAAACTTCTAGTTAAACTTTGGTTTAATCTGTACCTATAAAGCCGGCCCTTAATAGTACTCCAGTGCTTTTGCGGTTTATAATGACATTGATCTAACTTTTTAAATAAATATTACTTAAATCGTTTACATTTATATTTAGAATAATAATGACAAAATATCTTAAGCTTATATACTTTTTGTACTGTCTTCCAAGCAAAGTAAATATTATTATTATTTTTATATTATAATTAGTCAACGGACTGTAATTCCCTCCTGAAATCTTATATTTAGCTACTCGAATGTGGCAGGTTAGCTGGATACTATGTCACATAACACTGAAATATATTGAACTAATGTTTTTAATAATATATCACCGCTTTAATGGAGAATAGTTTTTTATGTATTTCAGTTTTATTGCCATAAAAACATAACAATGACAGCTGCAGTAAACCGGCGAATCCGGCAGAAACTGTTAAAATTTCAGTTCTTTTCACTTTAACAAATACCCTTAAAAAGTAGACGTACAACTGCTTTCAATTATTTGATAGGTTGATTGCACGCTATTTGCTTACAGTTTTGAAACAAAGTTGATTTTTATCCGCATACACGTGTCTAATTGCTCCACGTAAAAGCTATTAACGGTTTTACTTTCTCTAATAGTTCCGTGAAATCATTTTGCATATTTTCTCGGTCATGTCGTTCTGTTTGTTCGCCTGCCTATTATATCCACCATGACTTTAACAGGATTTAAGGGAACTTATTCAATGTTCGTGTTTAACGTCATTAATAAAATTGCAGATTACAGCTTAAAGTTGGTGAAGTACAAGAAGCACTTTAGTTGAGAGTGTTAACAGTTTAGTTCTTATATTTTGGGATCATTTATGAGATTAATTTCAGTATTAAGAACGATGCATTTTGGATTGATATTAAACTATTGAAGAGCTATGTGGATAAAAGCGTTATGTGACATTTTTGAAAATTTTGAGATTTCTATACAGACAACTATTTTAACTTATAATCTATCATTTCACTAAGTTTTTGGGATAATAAACCTTTCCTAAATGTGTTCTAATGTTTGAAAAAGGTTGTTTTGTACATAGTGTTTTTATATAATTTCCATTACTGTGCGATGTTAAATTGTTTTAATCCAAAACACTTTGCTTTTAAAGTTATGTTATATTGACATTAATGTGACAAGTTGTGTTAAGTTTTCTTACTATTATACTGAAAATGGCCAGTCGTAGTAAACTGATATTACAAATGGCAATGAATAAACGATTTCATGAATCAGGTAAGATGTATAAATTGGGTGATATTTGGGAATAGTGCTTATAGTATTTTAATCCATATATTCATTTCGTTCAATTTCGAGATGGTATGTGTACACTTGAGTATCTAATTGCTGTAAATACATTTATACCTTTTGGCAATTCAGCAGAAATCAGTCAGGTAGTGACAATTTCTTCCCAGGCAAGTTTTAATAACATTTTAAAAACAAAACATTATCAATATAAAATGCAATAATAAAATACGAATTTACCAAAGTATTCTAGCAAATTAGTCTGTAAATCAGAAATACTGGAAAGTGACGCTTTGCTGTTTTGATTTTTGTAGAAATAAAAAATAAAACATTTTTATGATCGCAAGTGGAACGTAGAAATTTTTATGACAAGAGCAAAACTGATATCTGGCATGGCTTCTTAAAATAATTAACACATATTTACAAATAAATATAATACGAGTGAGTGTTGAAATATACAGCTAGTTAAAAAAAATAACTACTTATAAGATAATCATTTATTCAGGGATTTAGCAAAAAGTTAATAAAATGTGTTCAACATAGGCGTAATTCGGGGGGGAGAGGGGGGGGCAAGGCTAGGCAATTGCCCACCCAATATTTTGAAAGAGCATTAAATTGTTTAAGGCAAATCTGGCGAATTCCGAAATTCTTGCGGAAAAAATAATAAGTATGATAATTATGCCAATCAAGTCAAAGGTTATTTGGATTTATAGGGTTATAGTTTAAGAATTACATTATGCTTCTATCTATTGGGTTATCTGTGAAAAATCCCTGCCTACCCAATAAAAATGCTGAAATTACGCCCATGGTACTCAAAATTGTTTAATTGAGATCATGAAATGAATCACTTTTTTTCCCAAATGTGACGCTGGATATAGTACTAAAGAATACGAAGAAAATTACAAAGCAGCTTTCGAACAACAAAAGCGTGACAGAGCAAAAGTTGCAGACGATAGTACGGTTTGCTATCTTACTTTAGATCTTCAATAAACCATGCCGCTGCCAAAATTAAGTACATCGAAAGCATTTTACCTTCGTCAAATGTGGTTTTACTACCTTGGTATACATACATTGAGGAATACTGAAAAAAAAAACACGTTCTTTTTCACAGGGACTGAAGATATAGAGGAGCGAAAAAGAGGTAAAATTATGTCGTTTTTTTTTTATCAGCTTAGAACAAGATCAGACACAGTGGGTATTACCGACACAGATATTCTTATTTAAAAAAAGTGAAAAATTTAATTTTTTTTAAATTATGTTTTTTGGTACATCTATTGCCATATCTCAAAAATGAATTGAGCTATCGATGTGAACTTTTTTTTGTTATAAAACACACCCTTTAGCGCTCCTTTCTATACATGGGATTGCTAATAAAAAAAATGTGAACATGCCAAAAACATAGATGACCCTGAAAGTTTAGAGAATACGCCATCAAATTTTCACTAAGCGAGGAACTTTTTTGTTTTTGAAAATTTTGTGTAACATGCTATGAAGAAAATGAAGTCAATAGACTAAAAAGGTTTTTAGAACAAAAATATTTTCATTATTAGCAATAGTTTGTTAGTTACGAATTTTTTAGTATGGAGGAATTGTCGAAGCGTACGCGCGCGGCACTTAAGAATAATAATGATTATGTATTGTGTGTAACGGAACTTTTCATTATTATTTTTTTTGTGTTTAGGACTGTTTTATCACGTTTTAGGATCTGAAAGGATAACTTATTTTTTCCAGTGGCGTATTAAGGACTAAGGTTGAAGGCAAAAAGGAATTAAAAATCTTAAATAGAGTATCTGGGTTAAAAATGCATTGCATTGGGATCTCGGAAACGGTAAAAAATAATATTATAGTAAATGGAAAAAAAAGTTGCGCAACTAGGGGGCTAATAAAATTCCATAAACAGAAGTTTAGGAAAAGTAATAATTTTGGAGTGTTTTGATAAAAAGTAAACTATCGAGTTTTCCTTTTTTTTGCGTTATTATTGGAGCTAGTCCCTATCCGAAACTCCCATGCATTAAATTTTTACCCTAGATCCACACAATAATTGAGTAAACGTGTTATTTTTGCCTAAATTAGGTAACGAAAAAGAAAAAAATATCCTAAATTAAGTCTCTTTCAATTTCCGCAGCCCTAATTATAGAAACCCTGTTTCCATGGCTTGTGCACAAGTTTATCGTTCTCCTCTATTACTACGCCACATAAAATCCACTCCATTTTACAATGAAACTTAGACTGCTTTTTTAACTTATTTTTTTAGCAGATAATCCACGCACAATTCGCACAATGGCCATACGTTCTACAATATAATACAAGTGGTAATAAGGGAAAGAATATCGTTACACATTTTACTTCCACATTCAATGTAAGTATAGTATCGACAAAAATATTTTTGAAAATTTTTATTGTCCAAATAGGCTTAGAATGTCATGATTTTAAGTTTGAGCAAAAAAAAAAAATTCTGTCTGTCCGTCTGTCTGTAACACGATTACTCCGGAACCGTTTAAGATATTGACTTGAAATTGGTATACGTAACTATGTATTTTAACGAGATCTGGAACTAGATTATTCCGTTAAAGGGTTGGGGGGTAAACGGGGGTAAATAGGCAAATCAAGCAAGTAAGAGACCATAAAATTGGTATTTAGTATATATAAGAAAAGTTAAGGTCTTAAAATTTTTTTGGCATTAACCACCCCCATTACCAACTCCCACCACATTATTCAAGGGGGCGAAAAAATAAAATTGTCATTTAGTGTGTGTACAAGAACCAAATGCTTCTAATTTTTTTCACTTTATCCACCGCTACTACCACCCCTCTTCTTACACCCTCAGCCCCACTACCGATGTGGCATATTGTTTTATAGGTTTTTGGGGTAGACGATTTCAAATATTTTATTATTAAAGTTCCATAAACAATTATTTCCACATTCAAATTTTTTTCGTTGTGAGAGACTTGGATAGGAGATCTGGATGTGGAAGTAGTGATTCCTTGGGCAGCGGTTTTATAATTTGACCTTCGACGAAAACGAATAACGTTGATCGTACACCGCCCTGAGACTAGTTAGTTTTAGTGACGCGAGTAGAGTGTTTATACCGGAGCTGAGCCTCCCCCCACCACTTTTCGTGACGTCATGGGTGGTGGGGGGTAATTAGTATGGTGGGGGGTAATTACTGTGGTAGGGGGTAATTACTGTGGTGGAGGTAATTGGTGTGGTGGTGGGGGGTAATTAGGGTTAGTAAATTATATGGTGGGGGAAATTATTGTGGTGGGGTGGATCTATTACTATAAATGGGGTGCGACAGTATCACAAACATTAAATCCACATCTGATTACTCAAGAGTTAACAAGTGAGTGTAGCACAACCACCTCAATTATTTCAAGTGAGCAATATTTTTTATATTACTTTTTACGACTCTTTCACTGTAGACACCCATTTTAACTATGGCAATTTCGGAACTAGACTTATTAGCACTTAATGCGATGATAAGTGAAAGTAGTGAAGTTTTAGAGCAAAAGCCTATATCATCATTAATTAAAGACAAAGCATATGTCATAAAGAAAATGTCAGTGGTCAATACGCGGTTTGGAAAATCAATTATCGTAAATTTGTTTGAGGAAAGTACAATAACAACTTTCAAATCGTTTTTACCCAAACGAGTTGTAGAAAATATAAGTGAAGATGTAATCAATAAGATTAATTCATCTGGTGGTAAATACACACTAACATATTTAGGTCAGCGTCCACCGACGTACATCGGTGCAAAATCCAGTGCAATGATACGTTTTGGTGTTTAATTTATAAACAGCAATTGTATTAGTTACTTTTTAGTTCCTAGTTTTAATTTTCTACTAGACATAGAATATAGTTAGAAAGGGTAGTAGGAGTATTATAAAACACAATATTGTAGCTCATTTGAAAATATAAGAACGTTATTGTTTTGGTAAACGATAATAACTTGGTTTGCACAAAAATAGTTTCGTCAGTTTTTAAACTACGCTTGCACCTTGTGTAAGTAAGTGAATTGATTTAGTCTTTCTGTATGCATTTTAATATATTTGTTTGCTTTTAGTTCAACCATTACTAACAAAATATGTGGATGCTATATTCGGCACAAAGGTGGACATGGGCGGAAGACATTAATTCAGCCATTGATAGACTGTCTTGTCAACTGAGTGACCTAAGTATGGATTCTCTGCATGCTATAAACTATGATCTAAATTTCTGCTTCGATGCTGAACAAGTCGAACGTCTTAAGGCGGATTCTGAAATGTATAATACCGGCGCTAACCTGTGTGGCAAATATTCCAGCGGTATTTTAAATTTAGAAGAATTTTGTGAGCAAATGGTACAAATAGGTTTAAAACGTTTTCTATATGATATAGAAAAATATCTACCTAAAAAAATTATCGACAGATATCAACTCGACCTATCTGATGAAGAAGCTGTTGACAATTGAATTAGTAGTTAATCACTTATTGTTTTTTCATTTTGAAATATTTATAATAATTAGAATTATGTAACTATTGTAATTGATGATGTACATTAAAATGTATTATTGAACTATATTTATTTTATTGTAAGGGTAAAAAATGAAATAAATGAAACACACATTGCTAGATTATATTTTTTATTTTCCTATTTCTTGGCTACATATCTAAAAAATATGTTATTAATACTAAATATGAATATACTTAAAGATATTTATTCAAATTTTATATCTAAATCTACAATACATTTATTAAGATAGTGAACATTTGCAAGAGCACAGTGACTATTGTTGGGCTGATAATGCTCCATACATCTTGGTACACTCAAAGATTTGAGACTAGGTATACAGGGGGAGCAGTCATCTAGGTCTATGATTTTATTCCATCTTAGATGATGCAGTAGAACGTTTTTCTTTAGTCTGCCTTTGCATAAAATTATAACATCCTGTGGTGATACATTACATCCATAATTATTAGCTGTATTTTGACAAAGCCGTAGAAGTATCATTGGAAATTCTGATAGTTGAATATATCCGTCACTCCATTTTACACCGCCATGATAGTAGTTCTGTAGCCATCGATATTGATTCTGTTCACCTCGGGTTAGTGATGAAAAAGGATATGGTGGCTTGAAAAAGTAATGTGCTTGCTGGTTAGTGTTACAGCACACCACAGCCAATTCCTTTACTGTAAACACATTCTCTTTATATTGAAATCCTTGTAAGTCAACAATCAAAGTAGGAAATTCCTTGCTTAAAGATGACATAACAAAAGAAAGTGTTATTTAGCGCCGGCAATTCCAGACTGAACTGAACCATCCAGTGCACTATATCTTAAATATGTATCGTGGAGTATAAGCGCATATACACGAGTTTGTGCGGGGAACTTCGTCTTTCGTGTTTCAAATTCTATTTTTATGTCTACAGTGGATGATTTAATTGCATCCGGTTGGCAGGAGCAATCTATGACAAATAATGGGGATTTTCTGAATTCTCCCAGATCCATCAATGGTTCAGCCATATCTCTGTAATAGTAACTACGTTGAAAGTTCTCGTATGCATAGTATGCTGCAGAGTCGAGTTTTTTACCGAAATCCAAATTCCAGCGCTCATATGGAAATACTTCAGAGTTCAGATATAGTCGAATATTATTAATATCTGCAGATATAAACTGTGTGACGTCCTTGGTTCTATCATTAGAATTGCCATTGTTTTGAAATCCGATAATGATGTATCGAGGTCTCTCAAGGCTGCTAGTGGTTTTGACAGCCCATATGTCAGACGATGTATCACGTAAAGTAGGTAGCTCGTAGAGATCCCACATGCGGTAAGCCATCTTTACTATGGCATAATTACCGCCCTTATTAATTCTATTTAATAGTTTAAGTTTTTGTTTATCTTCAGGCACAATATGTTTTATCTTCCACTCAATTTTGTTAATTTCTAGATCTGCATCAACTTCACCAATGTAACTATCTTTAAAGGATCGAGCTATGATTAAAATTAATTCCTGCTTTGCATTTAAAACACCTTTTGTGTAATCTTCTGCAAAACCCATGATGTATTTAAGAGGCAGCCTACCACTGAATACGTGACTGGTAGTATCTAAAATTTCTTGCTTCTCTTGGGTCAGACCCCAACCTGCAGTTAAAAGTGATCGGAGATGTGTTTGTCCATATGATACCATAGTCTTCATTGTAGTAGTGATACCAGGCTTTCTAACGACAGCCACTTGTTCGCCACCCATTTCATATCTGATTTCCTCGAAGAGAAAGGCTAGTGCGTTATTGGATAAATAACACCGTTTGGTAACATCACTTGGAGTAAATTTTCCTTCTATGTAAATATAACTCTCTGTAATGTCGAGTATAAGGTCTTGAAAATTGATAGGAATGCGTATTTCATCCGAGTTATTATAATACGGTGATCCGTATGGTTTATACGTATGCTCATGTAAACTAGCAAGTGATTTATCAAACACGGGCTCGTCGAACACTTCAAGTTTTTCACTAGATGTAAAAGCTGCCATTATTATTTAATTTTCTCTCAGTTTTAATCCAATAGATTGAAGAAATGCACGGTCCTTAGCCGACAATCTATGTCTTAACTGTTTAAGAGGTATACGCTGAATGAATTGGTTTCTACAATCACTCTTCTTTTTATCGTTAAACACTTTATATCGGCAATGTGCCAATCGTTTCTGATTATATCGAAAGCCCATTTTTGCTCAGAATATTAAAATTGTTTCAATTCTAGCTTCACAATAATCTTTTCACCTCGAAAGTTAATTAAATCTCCATTGTCATCCAATATGTGCAGAGTAATGTTGTCGATAAACTGGCGTCCTTCTGGTCTAACAGGTAAATATATGATGTTAGCTGGCTCCTTAGTAAGTTTGTATCCAGGTTCAACATCAATATCAAACTCGAAGAGTGTGTGGGATTTTAGGGCATTCAGATACGCTCCGGAAATAATGTTGCAATTCACACGTACCATCCTTACTTTCATAATATCAACAGGGAGTGTTGATTCATGGCTCTGGTTTGGATGTAAGTATGTTGGTTCAAATCCCAACAGACTACCAATAGAGTTTGCTTGTGAAAAGTCAATTCCATATTTTGACCAAATTTCACACTTCAGCGTATTGTTGTTTGCTCGTAGCCGGAATAATTTTTCTTTTTCTTCCTCTGTATCAGCCGGTATAGCTTTCAGTATTGCTCGATATATTTCATCAATTTCATATGCTCCATATGGTATATGCTTGTATACGAGGGGTAGTTTTGGACGCTCTCTATAACAAAAACGATTGTTTGTCTCGTCTACATTAAAAATAGAGTTGTATGAATAAAATCCAATTAATCCCAGTCCATATCGACTACCCATATCTAGTTCAATGGGTGGATAAAATTCTGCACTGAGCACGCTTGAGCGGCTTGATAAAGTGAAGGTGTGTGACATGACTGATCTTTTTGGAGATTGCTGCATGAATTTATTGTGATTTACAGCAATTGTTGTGGATTAATCTTCTTTTTTTGGGGGGTGATGGAGATACATTTATGTCATTATTTGACACCACATTCACCTCGTCAACTTTACAGTAGCAGCAAAATATTTTTCGAGGTGGTGAGCCATCATTAACATCAATATTATTTTCATCATTAGAATAATGTTCTTGACAGTACTGATATTTTAAAATATCAATGTCATCCTGAAGGTGTGTAGGTAACTTATCCCAAACTAACGCAATTTCATTAGGGGCACACGCAATCATTACTTCTTTAGGCATATCTGAAAGTTGCTGTTTGCTCATCTTCAATAAGCTGCGTAGTCTAGAGAAAGCAATCAAGGAGTGGCCCATCCGTTTAATTGCTTCTCGATCCATTTGAAGAGTTTTACTTAATTTTTTGAGGAAAGAAACTTTAAGCACAAATGACCACACCACACTGTGTTGAAATTTTGTTGGCGCTCATAATTATAGTAGATTTTATCTACAGACATTGAACCGTTGCGCAAGTACAGGACTAATTCTCTTGGTGGGGGTAAATCGCCAAAACTATCGAAATATGTGACTAAACTGCCGCGTTTTTTAAATGCCACCCAGTGTGTTCCAGGGCCATCTACACTATCCAAATTTATGATGACGGATTCATTATGACGTGGTCCAGAATTTGGTAGATTGTCACGCATAAATATACCTCGAAAGTATGGTACCTTCATCTTCTCAGCATAATATTTAAGATCGATATCAGTAAGAGGTTTTCGAGGTAGGGTGTCTAGTAGTTTTTTGAACTTTGTGGTTTTAAATAAAGACCCAGTCCTTTACGATACGGTTTCAAATATAATCCTTTGCCACTTTTTCCTAGAGCAATCGCTTCCATGTGTCTATTGTGACGATTTTTTTCGGCCAATTCCTCTCTGCTTGTTTTAACATCATTTACAGCTTTGGCTATACCAGCTGCACTTCCAGCCAAACTACCTAACGCTGATAATCCAGCAAAAATAGGTATTAAAGGTAGAATTCCACCAACTTTCGGAATCGGTATTATGCGAGGTGTACGAATATTGCGTTTTCCACCAGCCGCCCTCATATGACGCCGTGCTGCTTGAAGCGCCATTTGAGCAATTTTTTTTGTATCATTAGCAATAGAGCGCTTGCCACCGGCCTTGCGTAGATCATCACGTACTTTGCGCACTATTCCAGCACCGAACGCTACATTTTTAACGTTCTTCCTGTTTTTTTTCTTCTTTTTAATCATATTTTTTCTTTTTGTAGTACGAGATGTTGACCTACATCCCATACCGAGACGTTGTTTCCCCTTCATTATGGTGGTAACTAACCACGCTGCAGCCTTTTCTTTTATACCTGCGTCTTTGGATTTAACTCGTTTCCAAGCAGCTTGTTCAAGCTGATAGTCTGCTTTGTGTCGGGCAGCTAAATCGTTCGTTTTTTGATCGTATGCAATATCGTGTTGCTTGCATGCAGAGTCCAACTTATTTATACCTGGATCACCTCGCGCTAATCTTTTTTGTAATTTAGTACCGGGGCCACAGTACTGATAACCTCCCGGTAAATGCAGTTCAAATGGAAGCTTATTTATTAGGGAATTTACTACTCCTTTACCAGCCTTTAACCGATGGTGGTTTTTACTTGTGTGCTGTTTGACTGACAACATTTAAATAACAATTGTAATGCATACATCTATTTATATAGTCTTCAACCGTGCTACAATGCGTATTGTGAAGCAGAGACAGAAGTTTGCTGTAGACAATTTAGACGAAAAAGTTGGATGTGGGTTACAAGTCGAATCGCGCCATGGACCATTACTTCCCTCAACTATTCGTGGGCTATTAATCGGCCCAAGTGCCTGTGGAAAGACAAATTTACTGATATCTCTGCTTACTCACCCACTTGGACTTCGTTTTGCAAACATTTACCTATATTCAAAGTCTCTATATCAACCCAAGTACGAGTATTTGCGCAAGATATTAGAGCCTATTAAGGGACTAGGATTTTACACCTTCAGTAATAATGCGGATATAGTGCAGCCATCTGATGCTAAACTTGATTCTATATTTATATTTGATGATGTTATATGTGAAAAACAAGATGTAATTCGTGCGTTTTTCTCAATGGGTCGCCATAGAAATGTAGATTGTTTTTATCTGGCACAAACATATTCTCGCGTGCCAAAGCAGTTAGTAAGAGACAACGCAAATTTTATAGCATTGTTCAAGCAGGATGACATGAATTTACACCACATTTTCTCTGATCATGTCTCGCCGGACGTATCTTTTAAGAAATTTCAAGAAATGTGTGCAGAATGTTGGAAAGAAAGATATGGGTTTCTTGTAATTGACAAAGATAGAGAAGTAAACGAGGGGAGATACAGGAAAGGACTTGATAGTTTCATATATCCATAAAGAATTGTAATTAGGACTTCAATCGATCTGCAGACAGCGTCGGTATTACATCGGCGAAATTAAGCAGAAAGCTAATATGGATAGAGAAGTAAACGAGGGGAGATACAGGAAAGGACTTGATAGTTTCATATATCCATAAAGAATTGTAATTAGGACTTCAATCGATCTGCAGACAGCGTCGGTATTACATCGGCGAAATTAAGCAGAAAGCTAATATGGATAGAGATGTGGGAGCTGAAATAAGTCTGAAACGTCAATTAGTTGAGGCTACCGACTCCGTACGTAAGAAATTCAATTCTCTCAAGAATAGAGATGCTGAGAATAAATTAACGTTGGAGAAGATATATGAACCTATAACCACACCTTTAAAAGACTTATCATCCGCTTCAAAGGTAAAATCACAAAATAATGTGCCAACACAGACACAAACACCAGGGGGTGCAAGAGCTAGTACCAGTGCATTTAAAGCAGCATCTGAAACTAGTGATGAAGATGATGAGAATAATGCAAGTCAAGCATATTTTATGGAGACACCACCGAGATCATCGTTAATGAGTACCCCAGGTTCAGAAAGTATCCTTAGCAGTGCAGAAAAAGAGGGTGATGTGATCAAACAACATGTAGAAAATGTAAAGTCTGGTAATCATAAATATGATAGTGTATACGGTGTGCGTCTAGATCCCAACACAGATAAACTACTAATAGGTAATAGCGAAATACGCTTTTCTGGTGGAAATATTACCTTGTGGCGTGGTAATAAGCGAGTGGGAAAGTATCCTGGCAGTTCTAAGTTGTATGATGTAATATTTATGAAATATCCATCAGTTCTACGTAGTGATGAAACTTTTATTGGAGATGAGCGTGAAATATATCGGCAAATATTAAATAAGACAAAAGCACCGTATAACCGCTATGATATAAGTCTGGGTTTGAAAGTAAAGAAATGGAAGAAATTCAGTGAAATTATAAAACCACTGTTATCTCCTACAGTAACGACGAGATCTAGAATAGGTTCGGGTATGCCTATTAAGAAATTATACAATAGTAGAGGTGTGGATTATGTTTATTGGAATAAACCGAAAGAGTTGGTGGATCGTCTACGTCTGCTGTATAGTTCAAAAATGGCAGGTAACAGTGGTGTTAACAATGAAATAGTTAGTTTGTTGGAGGAAATGAGAGAAGAAAAAATAATCTATTAGCGAAATTAAATTTAATTCCAGTAAGGAGTGTCAACGTAGGAAGTAATAATTTAAATAAAAAAAAGAAAAATTGATTTTATTAAATTTTCTTGTGAATATATCTAATTGGGAAGTATAATATATTGTGAAATACTTAAATCAGATCAGATGTAATCAGAAATGCTACCTGTTCACAACACAATTGACAAGTTTGGACGTAGAAGAGGCGGCGCTAATAAATCATTAGTCGTACGCGGTCCACCAGGTCTTGGCTTTAACCTCACCACAGATAATCACTTTGATATCCAGAATAAACGTTTAAAGAACATTGGAGAACCGGTAGATAGTAAGGATGGTGTAACACGTAACTATGTTGAAAACCGATTTGCTACATTCTTTGCAGACATCCACAAGGCTATGGATGAGATCAGTGACTTAATTATTGCAGCAATGAAAAATTATGTCAATAGTCAATCTGACTTAAGTAGTGTAGCTATGAAAAAGTATGTTAATGAGCAAATGCATAAAGTTAATGATCAAGCTGGCTTAGTTAGTGGTGCTGTGAGAAAGTACGTTGATGATAAAATGCAAAGAAAAAAAGAAGAAGTTATTGCAGCAATGAAAAAGTATGTTAATGAACAAATACAAAAAGATACTGATAAAAAACATAAAGAAGTTGAAAATGCAGTTTCTCTAAACACTAAACAGATTAATAATTTAATTGAGAAACTTGTTAAATTAGAAGAATTAACTTATTAGAAATTAGTCTGTCTGCAAACATCTATCAGTTAGGTGTATCTTTCGCATTGGAGCCAAGAAGTTATCATGGAAATTAGTAGAACAAAAAGGGGTATTGTGGAGGAGCTGCACAGATTACCCCGTAAAAATTTTCGTAGAAGAAGAACAATCATCAAGGGTTACGGTGATTTATGGCAAATTGATTTGGCTGAAATGCAACCACATGCTAATGAGAATAAAGGTTATCGATATATTCTCGTAGTGATTGACTGCTACTCAAAATATGTGTGGACAAGACCCTTAAGAAATAAAACGGCAATTGAAATTACGAAGGGCATGAGAAGCATTTTGCAAAAATCAAACTACACACCTAAGAATATTCAAAGCGACCAGGGTACCGAATTCTACAACAAACACTTTTCCACTTTAATGAAGAAGCATTCCATTAATCATTACTCGACGTATAGTACAAAGAAAGCAGCAGTTGTGGAGAGAGTGATACGGACATTGAAAAATTGGTTATATAAAGAATTCTCAGCTAGAGGTAAATACAAATGGTTCGACATTCTAGCCAACATTACAAATATGTACAACAACAAAGTACATCGTACGATTGGTATGAAGCCTGCTGATGTAAAACCAACCACAAAATTGAGTGTTTATGACAATATTAGGATTGCTTTAAAACCTAAGTTTCATGTTGGTGACGTAGTCCGAATAAGTGCATACAAAGGTGTATTTGAGAAAGGTTTTACAGTCAATTTTTCAACTGAACTTTTTAAAATTGTGAAAATAAACATAACTAACCCAACAACTTATCAGCTTCAAGATATGAATGCCCAACCAATTAAAGGATGTTTTTATGAAATGGAGTTACAAAAAACTAAATATCCCGATATATATCTAGTGGAGAAGGTGTTAAGGAAAAAAAGAAACAGAATATTTGTTAAATGGATGGGAATTTCCAAAGAACACAACTCTTGGATTGACAAAAAGGATGTTGTGTAATTTATTAAATTTTGAATAATGTAAAATATACATAATCAATATATTTACTTGTGTATCAGTAATATAGAAATAAAATATGTATACGACATTAATGTGTTTTATTTAAATGTCTAAAATTCATTATTGAATAGCTTTATTTCACTGTAATATTATTTACATTTTATATTTCAGTAAGTTAATAGAAGAAAAAAAAACAAATTAATTTAAATATATTTTATTGACAAAATATAAATTATTCTAAATCCAAATACAATAAAGAAAGAAATTTTACATCTTCATAAAATTCCATGCCTTAATTCCATGAAATAATCTCATGCCTTAACAACTGGATTTCTTGATTAACACACCAGCATTTTCTTTCGTGATGCACAAAATTCCCATAAAAATGACCAACATTCTCGCACAATATTTTACCTCCTCTACACATCCTACACACATTGTTCCAACAATCGTCTTTGTATCTATCACAAGAGAGACACCGCTGCCTTAATGGATGTTCCACCTTGCACACATCACAAACATCTCTGATTACTCCGAAATTTGTGCGAGTTAACAGCTGCAGACACTTGCGGCATTCATTTTCTTGGCGCTCGCCTGAATCTCTTCCTTGAACCCCTTGGCTTTTCTTAATTGGCACAGGATTCGCATCTCTACATTTTCTACATAATCCCGTACATGAATTTATGTACTCCTTCGGCCAGGACACGTAACAATTATGACACACAATTTGGTTATGCGTACTATATGGGTATGCAGCGATGGTTGGTTTGGATTCCCATTCTTTTGGAAAAGGCATTTTAACACTTGTTAATACTTTATAGTATATGCAGTACGAAAGCAGAAAAATAACTGTGCTCCTCTTCGTATTCATTCGCATTTAAGTAATGTTGAGGGTGCTGATGTCATCCAAGGTGTGGGGGTCATGACGTCACCGGTTGCATATAAATAAGGAGGAGACTTGATACGATTCAGTTGATTTTCGACACTCTACGTTTACGAACTAATTTTTTACTCTTATAATGGCTGCTGTTCCTAATTTTATGATGGGTGTACCCAGAGGATGTGCCAATCTAGAATTTTTGGATTGGTTGGCGGAAGTGGACGGCATTAACAATATGTGGAACGACCATGAAGGAGACGCCGATATAGCTGCCGAAGGGGATGTTGTTGGAGCCGGAGTGGAAGTTGTTGACGTCGAGGAGGGTGTTCTTCCAGGAGATGTGGACGGTGAGGAAGGTGATGATGCTGTCGTACTGGAACAAGTCGAACTTGATACTGCTGACGATGGCATAGTTGCAGACGCATCAGACGATGAAGAAGAAATGGAGCTCACCGATAAGTATCTCCTAAGAGGACACCACCCCAGGAATGAAATATTCTGCACCACTATGGCATATGTGGCTGTCGACGCAAGGGATGGTGCAGAGTATCAACTGTGCTACGGTTGTTATATGGGGTACCAACGACGTGTCGACCTGGCATTGCATCGGCACGTAGACTTTCACTCCACAACGCGCCTGACAGACGGGGAAAGGGGTTATTGCAAATCTTGCAGCGAGCCACTCCATCAAATTAGACCTGTGGAGATCTGCAACATTTGCAATAACAATAAAAAAAGTTAAAATGTAAATAGTTTAATATTGTAAATAGTTTAGTTTAAGTAATTGTATAAGTGATTAGTCCTTAGATTAATTTTTAAATAATTTATATAAATATGTTTCTTTTTTTTTTTTGTAAATAAATATATCTCCTTTTATGAAAAATGTTTGTTTTTACTATCTATTTTAAGTGCAAAATAAAGTGGGGGTATATCGACTTATATACCTAGTAAGAAATAATGAACTCTTATTCATTTGAGTTTGTGCATTTAACATGGTCACAATCCAAGATCCAACAGTCTCCTCTACCAGTGATTCGATATTATCGAATTTTGTACCATTGATATGGTATGAAGAAGTAAGGTATCAGGATCCTGAAACCGGCGAGTGGTGTTCATATTTATCGTGGGTTACAGAGGAGCCACCTGGTCCGGCCGATAGCACTACAAATGGATACCGACAAACATTCTCAGAAGCTGAAGCAGTGTCCTCTGAAAGTGATCCATCTGAATCCGACGCAGAAACGGATTCTGAAATTTAAAATAGTCTATAAGAAACTCATCTGCTGTTGGTTATGGGGGTGGTGACATTGATGGTACGTGTATAAGAAAGTTACTACCCCACTCTCGTTTATGTTGGTTGTGGTGGAGTGGGAATGTGTTTATATAAGAAACTTCTCACCGCTTGGTCCTCAGTTAAACTGCAAAACTGAAAGACAAATGGCTACTCAAGACAATATTGTCAGTTCGAGCGACTCCACGGAAACAACAATGTCCTTCTGGGAGTACAACGTGAAGGTTGCTCTATCATACGATGGAGATGGTCCAGATAGCAGTAGCTGGGTGGTGTCTGTGCCCAGCCATGGAGATCTGGGGCGTGAAGGGGATCCAGACAGTGGTAGCTGGTCCATGGAAGCTGAGCCGCCGAGCAGACCATATTCACCATCAGCTTGGTCTATGGTCACAGAACCAATGGGTGCCAGCGACTTGGACTCCGAGGAAGAGCTACCCAGCAGGCCATCTTCACCGTCAGCTTGGTCGCTGGAGACGGTGCCAATGGATGCCAGCGATTCGGACTCGGACTCCGATTGATATTTTTCATATTGTTTTTTTTTGTACATATTTTTTATATTGTTTTTTTGTACTTGTTTATTATTATTATTTATATTTTCATATTAGGTATGTAAGAAATAAAACACCAGTATTTGGAAACTTATTATTTATATTTTTATATTAAGTATGTAAGAAATAAAACATCAGTATTTGGAAAATTATTTTTTTATTCACAAATTTTTACTTAAACTATAAAAATCGCCAATATAGCGCAATCATCTCAAGAAGCAACATGGTGAATCCCCCAGCTGATGATCCGATACCTACAAGCTACGTTAAAGAGTGTTCTCTCTCACCACAAGATATATTAAATAATAATAAAATGACATTACCAAAATGACAACGATTGAAATCTTAATATTTTCGGTAATAATTCAATGCAAAAGAAAAAATGCAGAAAATAAAAAAGTATCAAGTGTCTCGTACTATATATGCACCCTGTATATATATTTTAATTCCATGGATCGAAATCTTAAGATATTTAGTACTAATTTAATGCAAAAGAAAGAAATGCATACATTTAACAAAAAAATATGACGTAATCAAGTGTCTTGTACTATATAGACACCCTGTCTATATATATTTTAATTCCATGGACCGAAATTATAAGATTTTCAGCACTAATTTAATGCAAAAGAAATACATACATTTAACAAAGATATGACGTAATCAGTAGTCTCGTACTATATAAACACCCTGTATATACATTTTGATGTCATCCAGCAGTCTTAATATTTTTCGGTAACAATTCAATGCAAAAGAAAAAGAAATATTAATTTAAGAAAAATATGATGTAATTTTATACCTACCCTGTATCTATAATATATTTTTTGTTAGTTTGTTAAATCAATACTGTTAGCTCCATCTAGATGAATATAGAATTTTAAATAATATGCTTTGTCGATGTTTTCTGTAGTACACATAAGGTAGGTAAAAACGGCAGGTAGGAAACCCTTAAAATTTTAAACCGGTAAATGCCTACAGTTAAATATATTGTCAGTAGGTGTGGTATTATATTAGCAAAGAAACATTAGAAATTAATATTTTTGCACTTAAAAATTAGTTAAATACTTATTCGCTTCAAATTAACAAATATTAACAAAGAAAAAGCAGTTTTAAGAATAAAAAAGAATAAAATCAAATATATTGGAAGTACATATTAAATAATAAACAACAAAAAATCAGGGTTCTGGTGGTCGCATAGTGTAAAGCGCTGGTCTTTGGGTTGATCGTCGAGGGTGTAGACGGTTCGAAACCTGTCGCCACTATATGATTACTAGAACTTTAGGATTAATTACATGGCAGATCAACTTCATTGATTGAAAATGTAAATTGATCCGCCGGGCAATCAATCCCGCTTCCGGAGTGGAGGGCGGGAGAGAAGCAGGGATTTATTTCCCGGTTTTTATTTTGATTTCTATTTTATATATTTATATACCACTTTTTTAAATTTTTCTTTTCGTTTTTTTTTCGTTTTTTTTGTTTTTTTTTTGGTTTTTTTTGTTTTATATATTTATAAAAAGACCATATTTGTATAATTATTTATTTTTGTTACATTTACATTTTATTACATTAGTGACGGCGGCTCCGCCGCCGTAACTTCGGCTTCGTCGCAGCGACGGCGGCTCCGCCGCCGTAGTGGCGGCTTCGCCGCCGTAGTGGCGGCTTCGCCGCCGTAGTGGCGGCTTCGCCGCCGTAGTGGCGGCGAAGCCGCCACCCACGCCTCCCCCCTACCTAACGTAATCTAACCTAACCTAACCTAACCTAACCTAACCTAACCTAACCTAACCTAACCTAACCTAACCTAACCTAATGTAACTTTTTTTTTATATTTTTTATGTATTTTTATATTTTTTTTGTATTTTTTTTTTTTTTTTTTTTATATTTTATATATATATATTTTTTTATATATTTTTTTTATATTTTTTTTGTATTTTTTTTTTAGTAAATTTTTGATTACAATATAACTGTACAACCTAACCTAACGTAAACTAACCTAACATTTATTTTTTTAAGTCTAATTTTTTATTACAATATAACTACAAATTATTTATACAAGAACTTACACTAATACTTATAACTAAACAAATTATGTACATATAAAAAATAAACAATAAAATGTTACCTCTTCACCTTCATGAGTTCTAGCCAAGATCTTTTAATTTCTTCTCAACACCTTCCAACTCCCGACGGGACTTAGCCTCAGCGTTGCGGCGATTATTGATACCCTCGATTTTTTGTTGGGCATCAATCCTCTCCGCATTCGCATTAATAATGATTTGCTCTCTCTAAGGTTAGCCTTTCAATTTCTAACCTTAGATTTTCGGCCTGCTGAAGGCGTTCTCGAGCATTGGCTTCCTGTGCTTCAGCCTGCCGTTCTAGCACATCATCATTAATGCGCGCCAATACATCCGCATCGTGTTTTTCCTTTTTTGATTTTCTTAGTTTTTTTAATGCCGCAATTGCATTTTTTAATAAATTGCGGTCATTCTCCTGTGACAGAAAATCACAATCCGAATCAGAATCTGAGGGATTCTGAATCGGTGGAACTGGTGATGGAAAACGTAATAAATCGTCAATATTTATATTGTCTAGTTCCGCGATTTCTGCCACAGGTTCAGGCGGTGGTACCGCACCCAACACCATGTCAGAATGTGTAGAATTCTGACTTGGTGTTCGGTGAGGTGATGGCGCCGCCGCATTAGAAGTGCCAGCTTCTTCTAGTGCGTCGTTGCCACCTGAGGGTGGTGATGATGGCACTGCATTAGAACAACTTGGTTGTTCTAATGCGGTGTCGTCAAATCTACCAACTAAAACCGGACTTGCATTCGCGTCGCGATTTACCTCGCCGTTAAGGCTCATTAAATTTCCCTTTCCTCCCATGCCTCTGCCTACAGTTTTTATTACAGGCCTAGGAGGATCCTCCAGAATAGGGGTTAACGGCGCAGGTAAATTTTGGTTTAAATCTAACATATACTGAATAATATGTCGTGGAGCATCGGAAAAGTCTGGTGTTAGTTGAGTAGCCGCCCTTCTTGAACCACGCCCTGATGCCACCGATGACGACTTTGTGCTGGGGTTCACAACACGAGTACCCCTGCCCCTACCCCTGCCACTCCCCGATGCCGCCGATGATGACTTTGTTTTACGACTATTACATTTTTCAATTTTGACGCTCTTTTTACAAGTTTTTCGCTTAACAACAAAGTCATCTTCGGAGTCATCACTGTGAATAACTGCCCCTTTAGGCTTTTTGACTACTGGCGGTTTCACAAAGTCGTCCTCAGAGTCATCACTAGTGACCAACGATACAGATGCAGACGAGGGTTGGAAGGTGACGCGACGCCCACTCTGATTCCTCGATGCAGAAGCTGCCCTTTTAGATGGTCTTACTTTGCCATCTAAACGAATCAGCTCCTCAGCATCACGGAATTCGCTTTCACGATCCTGTAATCCATCTACGACTTCGGTGCTATTGGAATTAATTCCTCCAGCATCGTCGTCGGAGATGTGAATTACAGGATGCATGTCAGCATCAGACTGGTCAACAGCGTGCGTCTGTTGATTGCCATAAACTGACCCATGTATCGTGCTATTTGTCGAAGTTGCATTAGAGGTGACATTAAGCGTTGTTGTATTCGTAGCCGGGATTCGAACATTCGATATTATATTTACCCCTAATCCCGGCCTACCTGCGATGCTGTATGTCGGGCCCATATTTCCAGCACCAGGTCCTAGGGGTGTCGGACCTGCTGCGCTACCACTAGGTGTTAATATTACATTATTTGCGACGCCGGCCACAACGAATTGAGCCGCTGGGGCTGCCGCATAAATAATATTCATCGTTGTATTAACAGGAGCACCTACCGTGGTAGCGGGGCCCGACATAAAATTTGACAAAATGGCCACACCCTGCAACATCCTCTGAGCATTAGTAGCCTCCGATACATTCGTCGTTTTACGGCCACCACCAGATACAATATGTCTCACCATTATGAGAATTACGAATTACGAACAATTAAAAAAATAATAAACTTACAAATTGTTAAACTTGAAACTTGGCACAGAACACAAAACACAGAACATAAAATTCACAACTACACACTGTGAAAGTTGAAGGTAAAGAGAACGTTTGAAGAGTCCACAATGTATAAATACACCACGCTAACCCCCCCCATCATCCCTACTCTAGGAGTGGTGGAAATGCGGCCTCCTCATTGGTTGAAATGTGTCACACCACCAAACCCAAACGCCGCGTCACCTCGACTTGGCATCAGCACTGTTGCCACATTACCCACTCTGAACAATAACCCAAACTGTGGTACAGCACCTACCATAAGAAATTCCACTTTATTTTACTTCAACAAAGAAATTCTTGTTGCCATTTAACCCACGCTGAATCTCACAACTTGCAAACATACCTTGAATAGACGCCAGCGTTGTTGCCACATGACCCACTCTAATCGGTATGTAACCCAGAATGTGGTACAGCACTTTCATAAAGAATGTGGTACAGCACTTCCATAAATACGTTGGTACAGCACTTCCATAAAGAATGCTGCTTTATTTTACTTTAAAATAGGAATTGTTGTTACAAACATGCCTCGAATAGAAGCTATGGTACAGTACCTTTCATAAATGACGCTCACTTTTATTTACTTTAAAACAGGAATTCTGCTGTAAAGCTTAATAACAACACATAATTATTCTTTTCTACATATACTTTATTACAATATAGTTCTCCAATT
This sequence comes from Rutpela maculata, assembly GCA_936432065.2. Lineage (NCBI taxonomy): Eukaryota > Metazoa > Arthropoda > Insecta > Coleoptera > Cerambycidae > Rutpela > Rutpela maculata. Next base: position 33,061,153 of record OW386285.2, on the reverse strand, counting down.
AATTATTATATATTTTTTAATTACATATTATTACATATAAAGTATGAAATTAACTTACAGTGTCTTTACAGAATAGTAGATGCATAAACTTAACATATTTAATAATATTTTGGAATTGTACGTTAAACGAACACCCACTTTTAATGACAATATAAATTACTTGCTTTACAATACTCTACTTAATTTACAAAGAAATATATAAATAAACTAAATCTAATTTATAATATTCTGGACCTTTACGTCAAACAAACATTCATATTTTAATAACGATTACTGGCTTAACTCTGCTATTGCCGCAAGTAAATGATCTATTTTATCAATTTCCACAGTACTACTTTGAACAACATTAGCAGCAGACATTAACCAACGCATATTTTGTTCTAGCTCAGTTTGAAAAAATTGTATGTCAGAGTGACCCCACGCTAGGGTTTTCGTTGTATTGGGGATGACAAAGCGTTTATCATCGTGATGAGACAGAGCCACTTTGTTCTTTACTTCGGTAAAAATATCATGTAATTGACTTCGAAATGTATTCATCTTTCTGAATATTAAGCCACCTTGTTCAACGATTTGCCTATAGTCATCTATTGATAATTCTTTTTGAATGACAGATCTCTTTACACCTTTTGCTTTTTTTAATTCATTCCCCACGGATTGTACGTAATAAGCTTTTGCTCCGGTACCATAAAAACTAATTATTGGGTCCGCGGGAAATTCATCTTTAAAATTACCTAAAACCGGTGGGCCTCTGGGTACATTAAATATATTACCATCCTGATAATTTGAAGTGTCGAATTTGTCTCGGTTATCTATTATAAAATCGTAAAAATTTTCTGTTAAAATTTTGATAATCAGACTATCGGTATCAGAATACAGTAAAGAGGCATTATCCCCATACTCTCTTTTAATTACATTATAGAAAAAGTTGTACAATACTGTCTTTGACAATTCCAAGATGCAAAAGCCCACGTAAATTGGTTTATTATAAGTCACCTTTTGTTTAGCCATATGGATCGCTACAAAATCTTCAGTAAATATCGAACAAGTTTTAAAATTTGGACGAGATATTAATGCATTTGCACCCATACTACGTCTAATACTTTCCCAATGAGTAACCAACTTTATGTCTGATCTGTTGTCCACATTTTCCATCGTCTTACCAAACGCCGCATTATTCATTAATTTGTATTGATCTTTTTCAAATTTATTTGTAGCTTTATTTCTTATCTCGGTGTTTAAGTCAATATATTTCTTTAACCACGCCGATTGATTAAATTTAAGAATTCTATGTATTTTCGTAACCACTAACCCGTTATTAATAGCCTGCTTTAAATTTACATAGTGTACGACGTACTTTTTTTTATCGTTCAGGTTTGGTATTAACTTTGTTAATTTTGATTTTGATTCAGGAGGCACAATATTTTCAACTAAGAAGGGGAGATCTGAGTGTAAGTCGTGCAGGTATTCCGGATAATGTATATCTACTTCAAAGACGTACCCGTGTGGGCTATCATCCGAGATATTCATAATATCTAAATCATTTATTTCTCTTTCAGATAACCACATGAAACAACCCGTGGGTAACACCTTAGACATACTATGTCCATATAAATTCGTGGCGTCTAGATACGTGATAAATGATGACGGCTCGTTAGGGTCATAATCAGGTAGAAATTTATTATTTGCAATATGCTTCCTTTCTGAACACTGACTTATTCCACCCCTTATACCTCTTTTAAAGAAATGGATCATATCGATATCCGTTAACAATTCTAACTCGATTCCGGTTAATTTCAACATAGCGTCCCACGATAGCCCCGGGGCTGTATAATACTGAGCTGGATCTAGTTCATATTTATCCAAAGAAATTGCGCGAAAATTTTCAAACACGTCACATAAAAGAAGCACGTCTGATTTCAAATAAATATCTGAATAATCACCTAGACTGCGACATTCAAACAAATCCCAAACATTCTTAGCCCGCAAATAATCAGCGTCTGATATATGCTCTTTATTTAAATTATCATAAAATTCCTCCTTAGATGGTAATTCAGTTCTATTTAATTTCTCTAAACTATCCATAAAACTGTATGGAAATACACCCTTCTGTCTCATTAAATTAAATTTGTCATTTTCGCTATAAAAACTCCGCATTGTCCCCAACTGATCATCATCTAAATTCGCACCTAAATTTTGTAATGAAGCCGATAAAAATTTAAAACTATCGATAAATCGCAGTTGTAAATATTTCTTTTTTGTAACTCCCTTCTTATCAACATAATCGTGCATATACAGATGTTTCGTAAAGGATATGTATTTTTCTTTATTTTGTGCTATTACACCAACTTTATCCTTGTATTTGCACAACTCTTTGATGAATAGGTGACTATCGTATCCACTCATGTTGTGAAATATAATAGGTATAAAATTGGGTAACTTGTAATTTAAGTTACATACAGAATGTGCGGCACCAAATCTTACCTTGCCCGTTAAGTGACAATGGTCTCGAACTTTAACATCCTCCCCCTCGAAAGGCCCCCCACATATACCGCACACGGTCGCATTCTGAAAGTCTAGGTTTTCTTGCGCTGTGAGTTTAGCCATTGGGACTATATTTTTCATATGTCTATTATATACATTCCTTAAATCTGTCTCTATATGCTCTATAAACACTCGGGCTGCATCACACCCCCGATATAAATCAAATTTAGATAGAGAATTATCAAAAGAGCATTTAATGTAATATGCGAATGAATAAGGCTCATGTTTAAAGGTTTTATTCGTGAAAGAGAGTTCGGGGTTTGGCTGACACGTATAGATAGGTTTTAAAATTGACTCAAAGTCTGCATATACTACGAATGGTACTCGCATTTGTTTCTCGATATTCTCAAATTTTAATATATTCTCAGCTACTTCTTTTCCAAATTTGTTAATACGAAATTTTGTTGTTGGTGCTGTTGTATAAATATGATTACAGTCATTTCTCTGGTGTTGAAATAAGTGACGTTCAGTATTAAAGTAAAGTAAACAACCGTCGCAAAAATGTTTCTTATGATCGCTAGCGGAAACTTGAGTGGAAACTAACTTAGACAAATCCTTTATCCAACAATAGTGACTATTAGCACAATCATTATTACAGTGGTGATTTTCATCGCCAACACATTCACTTGAAATTAACAATAAATTTACGTGAGTATACAATTTCTTACCCGAGTAACGTAAAGGTCCAACAACTTCATATTTAACCCTATTATTTTCAAATTTCTCTTCTAAACCGTACACATTAATTGAAATATTATTCATTTCTTCAAATTTCGATATATCTCGTAATTTTATTGGAAAATTCATACCTGTTACATTTAATACTCTTGAAAAATGTGGATATGATGATGTGTACGATACATGGCCATTTGCGGGGTATAACGCTGACGTCACAGCCCAAGCGAAGCAACATTGATCTTGATTCTGTACATTCACCACCGCCTTCTTATTTTCGATGTATTTCGGTAATTTTATGTACGATGAACCACCCAAAGGGCTATACTTGTTTACGTTAATTTCAACAAAAGCAATTCGTTCGAGGGCCCAACCTAAAAAAGAGATAATGATTAATCATTATGTTTTATAATTTAAAAAAATATTAGTATACCTGAATCACGCTCCTGAAACTCAGTACTTTGCGTAACCATTGAATCCACAAAACTATTCAAAACATCATTCAGATCCATGGATTCATCCAAAATCCTATTGGATGTATTAAATGATTTCATTTCAGTTAGATCTTGAGTCGGTAAAATGTACTTGGCGAACGATTCCATATTTACTTTCACTGTTTTATGGATACGCAGCACTTCTTCGAGTAGATTGAGAATCTTTGGTCTGATTTCGTTGAAAAACATGGCGTAATCTAGATAATTATTTTCACAATGCACTCGATATGTAATTATCCTATTTTTAAAAGCTGTTTGGACAATAGCTACACCATCCACCATAGGGGCACATGAATTTGTCCTATGTTGCAAAGTTCTTCTATGTGATTTCATCTGAGTCGCTGTTAAAGTCACGTTACAGCAATCACATGTTTGCATAATAGTACATGATGTTGAAGGCGTTGAATCAACCCTAGGTCGCTTCGCGAGAGGTCCATCGTTCCCACATGACTGCCTTTCATGACGACGTAAATTGTCGCCACGTGTGAAACTTTTACCACAAGACGTACACGAAGGCATACTAAATTTACTATAGGAGTCTAGTCTATTTAATGATCATGTGTCAACTCCTCTCTTGCTTTTATAAGGATGGGTTGCCCCCACTCCCGTGAATAAGATTGCAACGACAAATCATGAAGTCCTCTTTGCTACATCAATTACTCAATCACTCAGTACTCTTATTACCTCCAACCACACCAATTACCCCCCACCACATTAATTATTCCCACTACACCAATTACCCCCCACCACCACACCAATTACCTCCACCACAGTAATTACCCCCTACCACAGTAATTACCCCCCACCATACTAATTACCCCCCACCACCCATGACGTCACGAAAAGTGGTGGGGGGAGGCTCAGCTCCGGTATAAACACTCTACTGACGCGGGCGTATTAATACTCAATTTCTGCAATTCGCGTGCTCCAAAAAAATCACTGTACCTAAACTATCAAAGACACAATAAAAATTATGCTATCAAACACTTTTTTGGTCTTTTGGCTTTATTTTATTCGCAGCATGTTAAACAAAATTTCTAAAAACAAAAAAGTAAGTAGCTTAGTGAAAATTTGACTGCGTATTTTCTGAACTTTCAAGGTTATATAAGTTTTTAACATGCTTAAAAATGTTTTAATTAACAATACTCTACACAGATAGAAGCGCTTAAGTGTGTGTTTTATAACAAAAAAAAGTTCATGTGGATATCTCCATTCGTTTTTGAGATATTAGATGTTCAAAAAAACATGATTAAAAAAAACAAAATTTCACACCTTTTTAAAAATAACAATGTCCGTGACTACTAAAAAATGTCGTATTTCATGATTTCTAATGAACATCGACCTACTTAACGAAATGGTATATGTCTCAGTTTGTTCTAAGATTAAAAAAAAAAACTCGAGAAGGAAGCGACTTTTCCTCTGTTTTTTACTCTACTAATATGGCCAACCGTGGAAGCTTAGAAATTGCTAGTTGCTTACACACCTTTTCACAAATTTACAACGAATATTTCCAAGAAAAGATAGATCACATTATAATATGGTCCTACTCCTGTGGTGGACAAAATAAAAACTTCAATATCATTACACTTTACCAGTTACATTCATATTTAAGTTCAGACAGAGACTTTGGCAGAGTCGAGAAAATTTTAAGGAAACATCAAAACATTTACGTTCCGGACCAGTATCGAGAAATTTTTAGAACTCCCAAAGACGCCGTTGTCATAGATATGAAGAACCATTTCAAGGATATTGATGAAATTGCCTCAAAACTCAATTTGTACAACAGGAAGAAAAATTTGAACAATGAAAAGGTTTATTTTCGCGACGGTATAAAATGGATATGTGTAGACATCTATGGGTGCTACTATTATAAGACATCACTAGATAAAATAACTCCATTTTACAAAGTCGATATTTTAAAGAAAATGAATACGCATAAGATAAATTCCGACGGTATTGCTCTAACGGTGTTTAATGAAAACAAGGGCAGCCTAAGTGTAGAAAAACTGGCCGATCTTAAAGAACAATTACCATTCATAAAGGAGGAATACAGGCCGTATTATCACAACATACTTAGAAATGATCAACCTGTGGCACAAAACTGTAGAACCGTCTGACTATCTAAAAATTGTACAATGTTTTAATAACAATAAAATATGTTTAATTTCTTAACGCTTTTATTCACTAATTCCTTATTCATTTCAGAGAAACTTATGAACATTCATTTCATTATGTACATTCATTTTTTTAAATTTTCGAAAATAATGACAACTGACAACTTCAGTTATTTGTCTCTGAACAGTACATCAAATGTCAATATCATTGCAAAATGCAAGCTATGTAGTCGTTATAACAAAAAAGTTCTCGTCTAAAAACTTTCGAGTTAAATTACTCAATAACGTGTTTTTGTTACATCCACTTAGCTCTTCGATTATAACTTCCTATCATGTTATACGCCATTTTGCAACGGAAGAGAGCCTTGCATGGAGGCGAATCGGTCGAAGAATGTTTTCTACGATAATAGTACGAACTGAAACTTTTATTGAGAAACGCGCCCGTTGAACAATTTGCTTTTACAAACAAATTTTTAAAAATTTTGTATTGTTCAAATGGGCTTAGAATGTCATGAAACATCGAGATTTTAAGTTTGAGCAGGAAAATGCTGTCTGTTGGTCTTTTTTTGTGCGCACGATTACTCTGGAACCGTTTAAGATATTGACTTGAAATTTGGTACACGTATGTATTTTAACGAGATCTGGATTATATTTTCATCTTATTCCGTTGAAGGATTGGGGGTAAATGGGATAAATAGGGGTAAACAGGTAAATCAAGCAGGTAAGAGTCCATAAAATTAGTCTTCAGTATATACAAGAGAAGCTAATGCCTCAAAAAAATGTTTGGTATTAGCCACTCCCATTACTACCCCCCACCCCATTATAATAGGGGGTGAAGAAAAGATGTGATTTAGTGTGTGTAGAAGAACCAAAGGCCTCAAAATATTTTTTTTACTTCATCCATCCCCTCTACCACTCCTCTATCACCACCCCAATGTGGGATATCGTTTTATGGATTTTTGGGGTAGACGATTTCCAATATTATACATATACAATTATTTCCACTTACAAATTTTATTCGTTGCGAGAGACATGGGTAGCAAATCTGGACGTCGAAGCAGTGATTCCTTGGGCAGCGGGTTTTTTTTGTAGATTTATGTGAAACCTGGCATAATGGCGGAAACCGAAAAATGATTAATATCATGTACTGTGGTCTAAAAGTATATCATTACAAGGAACTAAAGTTATGATGTGTTATTTGTTTATCCTCCAGGCAGGGACCTTGAAATATGTGAAGCTACTAAAAAGTTGAAAAAAATTATTTTTTTTAAATCGAACCGCCTGCCCGCCTGCCTTCAAAAAATGTCTCTAAAAAGTGAGAAATAAAATCTCACTCAGTTTTACAAATACCTGTCTACCTAATAGTGGAAAGTAGCAAGAAACTGTACCTTATTAAGGAATATAAATTTGAAACCGGTGTAAAACTTATTTTTGAAATTAGTATTTTTTTTTCACCGACTTCAATTGTATTTGGTAATAAGGTACGTACTTACTTACTTGCTACTTTCACTAATAGGTAGACAGGTATTTGTAAAACTGCTTGAATTTTTATTTCTTACTTTTTAGAGATATTTTTTTTATTTCAAATGTTGAAATTATTTTGTGGCTATTTTATACAAATTTTATAAGATTTCGTAAAAAGAATACATGCAACTATAATAATAATTCTTTATTCTCAATTAATTGCATAAAGGAAAAAATAATACAAGTAATTGTAGAGAGCGTCAGCTTATGAATAAACAATACATAGACAAAGTGATATAATATAAATACAAATAGCACACACACAACGATTATTGTTTGTGACATCATTGGACAATATATATGTCTATAATACACAAAAAAAAAACAAAACAAGTAAGTTAAAGGTAACTTAAGTTTAACATTAATTAAAGAAAAAGAGTAACAGTTTTTATCAGTAAGTAAGGTTTTGAGCCTTTTTTTGAAAATAGTAATGTTTTGAGAATTTTTTTATCTCAGTTGGCAGAGCATTGAATATTTGGCACCCGTTAAAATAAATACTTTTTTGATACCGTGCTGTCGAATGTTGATTAGGTATAAGATTATTTTTAAATCTTGTGGCCAGTTAGATATTTTTGAAATGTCTACAAATTTTAATAAGCAAAGCAGCCTTATAAATATATGTGCCAGTGTTAAAAATTTTAATTCTTTGAATGCTGTTCTGCTGGATTTTCTTTTTGACACCTTTTATGGGGCAGAGGATTTCAAATATTATATTATTAAAGTTCCATAAACAATTATTTTCACATACAAAGTTTTTTCGTTGTGAGTGACTTGTATAGAGAATCTGGATGTGAAAGTAGTGATTCCTTGGGCAGCGGTTTTTTTGTAAGGTAAAGACGCGTTGAGAGTAACTATTTATTCCCCAATTAGTGATACCATATCGCATCTGTGAGTGAAAGTTGCATAATAAAGACTAATTAAAACATTTTGACTACAGTGGTTTACCAGTGATCATAACGCATATCACCAAGTGCGTAGTTTATACACAATTCATCAATTTGGATATCCTATTTTAAGCCAGAGTCAAAAGTGACTGCTAAAATTTTACCTGAGTTATGCATGTTGAATAGATTAGAATTTTGGGTATTCAAATTAACTTTCGAAATTTGTTGCTTGAAAAGTATCGAGATGGTTTTTGGCTTATTTAAATTAATTAGGTTTTTTTCAGACCAGAGAATGCATTTTTACTTCCACGTTCAGTGGAAGTATAGTAACGACAAAAAAATTTTTAAAAATTTTTATTGTCCAAATAGGCTTAAAATGTCATGAAACGTCGAGATTTTAAGTTTGAGCGAAAAAAACTTTTTTGTGCGCACGTTCACTCTGGAACCGTTTAAGATATTGACTTGAAATTTGGTACACATATGTACTTTAACGAGATCTAGAACTAGATTATATTTTCATCTTGTTCCGTCGAAGGGTTGGGGGGTAAATTGGGGTAAATTTGGGGTAAATGGGTAAATCAAGCAGGTAAGAGTCCATGAAATTGGTATTTAGTATATACAAGAGAAGCTGAGGTCTCAAAAAAATTTTTGGCATTAGCCACCCCCATTACCACCCCCACCTCCTTATTAAAGGGGATGGAAAAAAAAGTGATTTAGTGCATGTACAGGAACCAGAAACCTCAAAATATTTTTTTACTTCATTCACCCCCCACTACCACCCCCACCCCACTACCGATGTTGGGTATCGTTTTATGGGTTTTTGGAGTAGAGGATTTCAAATATTATATTATTAAAGTTCCATAAACAATTATTTTCTCATACAAAGTTTTTTCGTTGTGTGTGACTTGGATAGAGAATCTGGATGTGGAAGTAGTGATTCCTTGGGCAGCGGTTTTTGTATATATTTTCTGCCGAATTTATTTCTTCCGTGCCGTTGCTTTCCATGATTAGAAATTTTGTATAGTCAGCATAATATACCTACTATTTGTAAATTCTCAATTGGCTCTAGAACATAAATTAGATCATTAGCAAAAATAATATATAATAGAGGGCCAAGGATGGAGCCTTGTGGGACACCCTGGGTTACCTTCCTGAGTTCACTTTTGACATCATCGATTTGAACATTGATTTGAACAACTTAATCTCGATTGCTTAGGTATGATTTTATGAATTTTAATAAAGGCCCTCTAATTCCATACCTGCATAGTTTATCTAAAAGCGATTGCCGATCTACGCAATTAGAGATTGCAATACCGGTTAACCAGTTAACCGGTTAACTGGTTATCAGGACAAAAAACACATGATGATAATTACCGGTTATTTTAATTTTTTACCGGTAATTTCGGTAAATTCTGAACTTACGATATGTCACGTATTCAACGTTTCTATTTATGTCAGTGACTAGTATTCACTAAATACAGAGTGACTGTCCCAACACTGAGCACTTTTAACAATAAATAAATAATATTATAAAAAGTAAAATCCAAATACCAAGCCCCAAGAAATACAAGAGAGACATTGACAATATCTTGCGACAGAAAATTGAATATTTTACTTCCGCAAATATCCGTGGAATACATTTAGAAGTAGGTTATTACCAATTCTTATTAACTTATCGACCCACCAATATCGATTGAAGAAGGGCATCTTCAGCTGGTGGTATTCTATGCACAAATATCAGACGACTAACAGATACAGCTTTGAAAAACTAACCCTTTTAATGGGCTGTTTTTAAAAAATATTGTATTTTTAGATTAGGTATTCAGTAAATGCCCTATTTTAGTTTATGTTTATAATTTTTGTTATTTAAGTTGATATTTTTGTTATTTACAGAATAATTATCTATTTAAATTTATTTCATTTATATTTTTTCCTTTTGATAAAAAACCTTTTGTTTGTTCATTATAATGAATGTATGTATATAAAAATGTTTTTTGTTAAATTTGGATAATTTTGTACATGGAAAAAGACAATTGCCATTTTCGCCACCCTAATCATTCATTCTAAAAATTACCGGTAAATACCGGTTAACCGGTTATTTACATTTTTATTTACCGATTTACCGGTTATTAAAACTTCCGGTAAATTGCAATCCCTATACGAAAGCCCGGGAAAAATCAATGAATAGATCAAGCGGGCACATTTTTTTGTCAAGTCCAGTTACAATTTCTATATGAAGACTATTTAAGGCCGTTACAAAACCATGTTGTTCTGGTGAGATTATGTTATTTATTACGGATGCAAAAGGTTGCCAGTTGACCATTTACGGCTGACTCGTATATCTTGGAGAAGCTTGATAGTAATGTAATAGCTTGATAATTTTCATACAAGTTGTCGTCACCTTTCTTATATAAAGGACTAACCACTTAGACAAGGCGAAAGTCTCGCATTCGTATAAAAAAAATTTACCATACGATTTTTTTTGCATATTCACGTTCGGAACATGCCCCTGAATAAGGATCATGATTTTGCCGGACGAAAATCTGGTCTCAATTTCTTAAACTAACTTTTTTTATATAAATTTCAAAAATTCCTTTCTTTGGCCCGAATGAATTTTTTGTTTTTTTTTTATCATTTTAAACAGAAAAAGGTATCTTGTCATTTTTTCGTAAAATTGACCGTTCCCGACTTATAAACAATTTAATGTTTGAAAAGACGCAAAAACAGTCATTTTTAATGTTGAAAAACAATATTAAAAACTGCATTTTTTGACTTCACCAAAATTTTTGTATAATCTTTGAACATCCATTAACAAAATCCTGAAGAATAAGTGCAGATTATTTTATCCTAAAGGTTAAATTTTTAATTGTTAAATAGACGTTCTTGCGTTTTTTTCAAACATTAAATTGAAAAAATGACATGAGACCTTTTTTGTTTAGAATGACTAAAAAAACTAAAAGAAAATTCATTCGAGCCAAAAAAGGAATTTTTGCAATTTATATAAAAAAAGTTAATTTAAAAAAATTGGGACCAGATTTTCGACCGAAAAAATCATGATCCTTATTCAGGGGCATGTCCCAAACGTGAATATGCAAAAAAATCGTATGGGAAAATTTTTTCATACGAATGCAAGGTTGGCGCCTTGTCTAACTGAGAGCTTTCGTTTTTCAGGAAATACTCCTTGTTCAAGTGATAAGTTTATCAGATACGATAAGGGTTGACAGATAAGATATTTACAATTTTTTAATAAATTATTTGATACATTATCGTAGCCACTAGAATTAGATGGTTTGAGATTGTTTATTATGGCTACTACCTCCTGTTCGCTTAAAGGTGAGAGAAAAAATATAACATTACCCAAAAGCACATTCGCATTCAAGAATTCAAAATCTGTTTTTTGATTATTAGTTATTAAACTAGTCGTAAAATGTTTATTAAAATTATTTGCAATTTCATTATTGTTTAACTTAATATTATTTTCCACAATATTTATTTCCCTTCTGAAGTTTTGTTTTCCCTGTATTTCTTTTATAATATGCCACATAGTTTTTCTTTTATTATTCGACTAATTAATTTTGTTATCGTAATATTCCTATTTTGCTATACGTAGTTTTTGTTTCTATTGATTATTTAGGTGTTTACTGCAGTTTTTTAGTTCGGAATGTTTTTGTGCTAGATCCGAAAATAGTTGAACTATGTTTTTAAAATTGTTTATACTATCTGTTATTCACTCTTGATTAAAATTTTTCTTTTTTTGTACAAAACGAATCATAGGAAATGACAGGAGTTCAGCCAAATTTATCCTCTCACTGTTAAAATACCACGAGCTGCCACTGAAACAGCAACATCTGAAATTTCGTACATACACGCCTGTGCTGAGTCCCACCAAACCAACCTGCTTTTATTAATTGGGATCAACATAGCATAAATATATAACAAGTTATTTAGAGTACCTCTTGGTCATAAACCTAGATACACGTTATAATTTGTTACATTTAATGTAGGTATGAGTACGTTTTCCCCATCTAGTATATTAAACTGACCAGGCGTACACTAGTTCAAGTTAATTTGCAATAAACTAATATTTGACTTACGTTCATTTTAGCAAAATTAGAATTTGTATGTACGATACGAAGTTAGTAACGTACTCACATACTTTTTGTATATGCTCACCATACTTGTGGGCAAACGTGTAACCTTTAGCTGTTTGTTTAATAGACTGAGAATACATGACGTATAAAGTGCCGTCACTGTGATTGGTTGCATGAAGAGTGAACATTTCGAAATTAACCTATACTATAAAAGACAATGTACGGCTTTATTTGTTTGTTCGCATTATTTATTTGGATAGCTCTAGACACGTTAGGGACTTTAAATTTCGAAAGTAACTAAGAGCCCTGGAAAAAAATATGAAAATTGGAAAATTAAAAATGGTGGTTCTAACATGGCTTTCTAAAGTTACTAGTCAACCATCCTAGGTTGGCAAGTAGCCGCGCAGAGAGAGGAGAAATATCGCTACTGTTGGACAGAGACAAACAAACTTCTTCAGCTAGCTAGCTAGCTTAAGAAGCTTAAGAAGCTTAAAAACTTGTTTGTCTCTATCCAAGAGTGACGAGATATTTCTTCTTTCTCTGCGCGGCTAGTTGCCAACTTAGGATGGTTGACTAGTAAGTCAATTTATGATTTGATGATTTGTAGATGGCCACATTTGTCATTATTGGATAGATTAGTTTTTGTTTCATTAAAATCGGTGAAGTATTTTGCGAGATATGGCGATGCAAAGCATTTCCGTAGTATTATTTGCATGGTTTTAGAAATATTAACTATTAATTGTCATCTGTGTTCACACATGATTTCCTCAAATTTTAAAACAACATTTTAGCATAGTATAGTTTCTTTTATAAAGCAACTATTAGCAGATATTAATTTTAGATAAAAGAGTTAGGTTTTAGCGTTACATATTTTGTGGATTTAACGTTTATATGTCAGATAACAGAACAAAATCTTGATACTATAATAAATCATCTACAGTTTCCTTTCTTAATACCATAATAACTCATAACTTCACCACCTACGTAGGAAATTTGGTGTAGAAAAAAATTATTAAAAATATATGTGTGCTGGTGTTTATTAATATTATCGAAATATCCATAATACATTTTTTAAATTGTAAATTATTAACATCTTTCCTTTTCCTGTTATCGACAAAATAATTATTCATAAATATTTATTAGCAATGAAAATATTAGGTGAGTATAATTATTCATTCTAAGGACCCATGACTCTTGGAAGCGGCTCATCTAGTGCGGAAGACTACGTGAGGTCAGTCCATCAGCGGAAAATTATTAAATAAGTTAATATAATTTCACGTCAGACTTGAAGACCTTACCGGCCTACTACAAAGAGTTTCAAACGATATCCTACGGTATACCGATGGATCAAAAACGTCAAGTGATATCGGAGCAAAAGTTAAGGAGGATGATAGAGCCTGAAATTGGGTAGTAGTATAACAGTGCACCGAGAAGAAGTAAAAGTCATGGATTTACTAGTGAAATATTTTATCAAACTCCTCTATGCATTTCCTTAAATATATAAGAAATAAAAATCAGACTGCAACCAATAGCTATTCTCTGGACTAATGCCCCGCCGCACAGTGGCTTGAATCGTGATTTTTTCATTCAAAATTATCTAGAGCACTTGTTTCGCAACCGATTTTTTTTAAACACTCGTTATTTAATTTCCAAAAAACGAAAGGGAGCCGATTTTTTAATTATGCTAACCAAAATTATTGAGCTTAGCCAAAATGGCCATATTTTATTTAAATCTGAATAAAACTAACAAATAAAAACTTTTTTCGTATCCAGTTTACATAAATCTAGTTACTCGGGGGTTTTTGAGGTCGCTGATTACGAATCTGATATCCAAATTGTCATAAACCAACCTGCAAGATGGCAAAAGCAATGGCGGCTATAATATTATTTAAATATATTTAGGATAGTCAACAATTAAGAAAATTAGCAACTAAATTGGAGTGCTAAAACGCACCTAACTTCTCTGGAAACCATACAAAAAAGATTTATAAAAATAATGTTGTCAAAGGACCCAGGATATCCCACAGACCTGCTATACGCAGAGGCAAAGCTATTCGACATCAGGCAATTATACTACTACAACATAAATATAAAATATCAAATTACAAAAAACATAAAATCATTGCGTGCACACGAACACAACACTAGACAGAGAAGCCAATTCACTGTACCATTTATGACAAAGACAATCGGCAATCTTATACTTTCTTAGCCCCAAGGGCTTACAACACCTTACCCAAGGACTTACAAAAAGTAACAAAAATATATCAGTTCAAGAAACTATTAAAACAGCATATATTAGAAATCCCTAGAATATTAGTAAATGACGTCATTGACCTAAAGAATAATTAGACCGTATGACTTTGTTCCGTTTTTGGCTCTCCGACTGGCCGGGACTAAGCGCAGTTGCGTGTACCTACTAAAATAACCATGTTCTCACAACTGCACACGAGTAGTTCAGCTCCGGGCTGACGGGACCACCGGGAAGAAACATCCTAACTTTGCATTAAAACAATGATAGAATTCACTTTAGCCAACGGACTCGCCGACCACAACATATATTCCTAGCAACTATCAATAGTGCAAGTTTTGCCCCTCATTGTCTGTTTATCCTTAACACTAGTTTTTATATAAAAATAGTTTGTAGTATTAGTTTAGCTTAGTCTTTTTCAGTTTCTTATATGATAAGTTTGATATGATAAGTTCGTAATTCGACATACAATATCCAAAAGTTTTTACCCCGCTTTATACTCAATCTACTCAATACTCAATTAACAATCATTAAAAATTACATTTTATCACCCACCATACCAAAACAAGTGTTAAGTCACTTATTGGGAAAAAATGTTTATTTACAACTATTGCACCAATATTACCATTACACCCAACTCGTAACTATTGTAACTTACTTGTAACTCACTGTTATTTTCTCCTTTTCGTAAATAAACGTTATTATTATTATTATTATTAATATTATTTAAACAACGCAAATTAAACTGAGAAATTTAAGATTTAAATAATGACGAAAAATGTTTGCATTAAGTTACGTTTAAAGTTCATGATGTAAAACCCTTGACTTAGGTTATGTTAGGTTTAATATTCTTGTTTTAGAGTTCTTGGTGTTAGGTATTTATTATATTATTAGCAGATAAAAAAAAGAAATATTAATATGACTAACTTAAGGTTATGTTCAAAGTTAATGGAGGACTGAATCGCATATTAATGATCGATAATAATTAATGTATGGCAGCCATATTGGATATATTTGAAAACAGAAAATTTGTTCCTTTTTAAATTTTTTAATAATTCTTAGGAATAGCCTATTTAGTTTAATGCATTTAATTTATTTTTAACTTAGTTTTATCATCTTATTGCCGCTATCTTGGATCCTCCATCTTGAATTTCTTCATGAAACTTAAAAATTTAACCTATTTTGACTTAAAAGTACTTATCAGAAATATTCAAAACTTCTCGGTATAAACCTTAACAAAATATTTCATTTTTCATCACTTTTTAGCATTTTATACCCGCCATTGTTTCCGCCATCTTGCAGGTTGGTTTATGACAATTTGGATATCAGATTCGTAATCAGCGACCTCAAAAACCCCCGAGTAGGAAGATTTATGTAAATTGGATAAGAGAAAAGTTTTTATTTGTGAGTTTTTTTAAGATTTAAATAAAAAATGGCCATTTTGACTAAACTCAATAATTTTGGTTAACATAATTCAAAAATCGGCTCTCCTACGTTTTTTGGAAATTAAATAACGAGTATTTAAAAAAAAATTAGGTTTCCCAATCGGTTGCGAAACAAGTGCTCTAGATAATTTTGAACGAAAAAATCACGATTCGTGTCACTGTGCGCCGAGCGCTGGATTACGCATTACATGTCGTGGTTTTATAAATGTACCAAGAGTGATAGAGTGTCTCTTTGCAATCATTTTCGATCTACCTTGCACTGACGAGAGCCAACAGCTCGAAACTGCGGTCAGCAAGTGGTGTGAAGTGGCTGGCACAAGAGCTCCTTTGAGTAGGAATAAGTATTTCGGTTGATGCTTGTTGCAGTTGAAACTTTTGCATTTTGTCGCAATACATAGTTATTGTACTTAACACGGCCAGGCATTAGTCCGAAGAATAGCTGGTGGTTGCAGTCTGGTCTTTATTCCTTATATATTAATGGAAATGTATAGATGAGTTCGAGAAAATATTTCACTAGTAAATACTCTGCTCTTTAAAAGCATACCTATTAATAGTCCTAACGGTTTGTAAAAAATAAATGGTTCGAAAGCCACACAATAATAGGATGATCCGTATTATCACTGACGGCTAAGTAGCTATTGAAACTCTGAGGACAGTAGAAGTGCGTTCTAAAACTCTAGGAGACTGTCTGGACTGTCTAGTCTTCAAGGTATGCATATCAAAGATAAATTATGTCTAGTGGTTGATGGTCTGTGCTTTAATGCTGGTAACGGTTAAAGGGTATAGACCAAAAGGTGTTAGGAAAACACTTCTTTAAGTAGTCGAAGTTTCGTAAAAATTTATTGACATCCTCAAGACTATTTAGGTGAGATTTCCTTTGTTATATTTGATTTAAAAAATAAAACAGAACACATTGAAATCAACTAATACAACAACTCCTCAACGTATGAGTAAACTAGTCTATACTGAGACTAGTTTACTCATACGTTGAGGAGTTGTTGTATTTCGGTCTAATATAACAAAGAAGAACTCACCTAAATAGTCCTGAGAATGTCAATAAATTTTGACGAAACGTCGACTACTTAACAAAGTATTTTCCTAACAACTCTTGTCTATATCCGTTAACCGTTACCAGCATAAATTATGACGTTAAATTTTATATAAAGCTTGAATATTCAGAACCTTCACCTTTAACAATTTTTTATCAATAAATGTGAATATGAGCATATACTCCAGTCGGTAAAGTAAAAAATACACCAGAAGCTCGCAAAAAATATCTGAGATTCCTTTAGTAACTGTTATTTTTTATTTTGATTTTGCCAATATAACCATTTTCATATAGGTAATCCAAAGTTTAGCCGTTTTTCCTCTCTTTTCATTTTATTGAATAATTTTTTGAGCTAAATTTTCAAGACGTTTGGGTCTTTTTTTTATTTTTAGGAAGCAATAAAAAATTGGCCAAAATTTGTCTAACTTCAACATGCTGATAAATTTGTAAATGTGAATATTTTTATTCCTACCTTTTTCTGCATTGAAGTACTACCTTGAATTAAAAGATAAATGTACTTATCACTTATATTAAAGTCAGTTATTTTTTATGGGCCTGTGAAAAGTTAGAGGCGCAAAAAATTAAGAGATAACTATACTATATTGTTATTTTTATATACTAACTAGCTGACCCAGCAAACGTTGTTTTGCCATATAAATTATAACTTTTTGTCCAAAAAATAAAAAGGAAATTTCTGGATAGGGCCACCCTTATCACCTAGGGGTATAAAAAATAGCCTACAATCTATTCTCAGACCTACCAAATATACACCAAAAATTTCATAAAAATCGGTCAAGCCGTTTCGGAGGAGTTCGATAACAAACACTATGACACGAGATTTTTATATATTAGATAAATATCAATAGCCATCAAAAATGACAACACAAGAGAGTATTTTATATCCACACTCATTTTGATTTTTCTTCCTAGCTTGTTTGGTTTTCGAGCAATTCAATTTTTTTTATAGGTCCCGTGCAAAAAATTTTAAATAAACGAAAATTCGCGTCATATACAAGAAAATTACAATAGGACTTTTTTTTAGGAAATTAGTCAAGCTTTCTTTTTTATAATGAGCAATTTTTTTATATCTTTAACGGTTAACGAGTTATCAGTAAAATAAGGCTTATTTCACCGAAAGGGTGGTTTTTTGGGGGGGTTTCGGCACCTCTCCAGAACGGATTTTTGTGGTTTTGTGATGTATAATCCCTCCACTGAGTTGCTCAAGGAAAATCTCAGATAACATTTTTTGTGATGGAAATTTTCATAATTATTGGACTAATATGAGCGAATCTCGTATTAAATCAGACACAAAAACTGCTTGAAGCATGAATTAGATAATTTTGCCAAAACACATAAACTGATGTTTGTAGTTGTGCGTCCCTTGAAGATAATCGCTTGTTTGCGACCTTATCGGACCTCGAAATGTGGCGTCAATCTTATACAGTGCGTGTAATTGTCGATTAGGCATGTACATTCACGTAGCGCGTTCAGAAAAGAACGTAGTTTCCCATACTTTTCCAAATCTATATCGCGTTTTATTTTCAAAACTGCTTTTAGCAAGTAATAAAATGACTATAATGAAGAAGATTTGTATCTGCAGGTAATTGAGCAAAATAAGCTAATAATACATTTTCAGAAAGTGAGTTTTTTTCTGAATGCGCCAGTCCATGAAACTTTAGTACGGTTTATCACAAAAACATTTTGATTTCTGTGGGAGTAAATTAGATGCTACTCTTTCAGTTATTTCTGGTGAAGTACAGGGGATAGTATCTTCTGAATCACTTTCCATTCTTTCAACCACAAAACTAACATAATCAAACACAATTCCACAAAACCCGTTTTTACTTTGTTTGTTTATGGCGTCTGTTTATTTATTTATTTATTTATTTATTTATTTTTTTCATAGTTACCGGTCTCTATGGCATCTTTAATATGCACAGATATACTGATTAATGCATAATTTTCTGATTGGTACACGAGGGTGTATAGTGACCAGAATTCCCTCAACATAATTCCCTGTGGGATTAATTGATGCCATTATATACCAAGAATCACCCATTTAATGTTCATATTATTTATTAGTCGTATATAAAAAAATAACTAGAATAAATATCAGACCAAAATTGAACCACATCAACTAAATTGATGGGGCAATATTTTGAACAATCACTTAAACAATAAAAATTGCAAACATATTTTCGTTGCGGCATAATTGAGTCCGTTAGGTGCAAAACTCGCTTTTCTTCAAAAAATTCAGAAATGAGTTAAATACACCATTGCATTGATCTGTTTATAATCTGTGGTTTAAATAATTGTGGATGGTTCAAATATCCCTTTATAACGTTGAAAATCCTATCTAAAATATGCATTTCGGTGCAAAACTCGCTTTACGAAGAACAAATTTAGATGCAAAACTCTCTTTCTGCATTCTGGCCAATGGCGACGCTTTATGCAGGTCACGTGTATTAGTCATGTATTCAATACTAAAAAAACCGTATTCTTTTTGTCATAACTGTTTGTTCCAATACAATCATTATTTTAATGTATCTATTATTATTATTATTATTATTATTATTATTATTATTATTATTATTATTAGCAATACAAAATAATTTATTTTATAATTTGTTATTTTATTCCGCAATACTCTCTTTTTGTGTGCATACCACAATTCAAAACTGACTTTCTGCATAAGCCCGGTGCAAAACTCACTATATGATTTCTTTTATCTAAAATTAAAACTAAACTATAATAAATTGGATTAAAATTATTTTCAGACTATTAAGATTAAGTATGATACAACAGACAGAGAAATATATTGAATCAATTGGTCCAATATATAGGCAAAAATATGTTTTTCCTATTTATCTCAAAAGTAACCTACGCGCATATAGAGAGTTTTGCACCTAATGGACTCAATTATATTAAAACCTTAAAATTAAACTTAATAATTCTTTATAATGAAATTAATTTACCAAATATACCTTAAAACTTTAAACTGTAAACTGTATCGTGGCAAGTTTTGCCTGTGGCGTTAATAGGAGACTTTAATATAAAATTGCTTTTAACAGTAAGAATAAAATGCATTTATGGCATAACTAGTCGAAACAACACAGTAGTTTTCTCCAGCAAGAAATAAAATTAATTAAAGGTCCATTTTCACCATGTGCTGCAATTCAGTTTAACTCGAATTGTGATATCATCATTTGTTCTTTTAATAATGATTTGACCATACAAATTTTTTAACAGTCAAATTTTACGGTTTTGTATGTTTGTTTTAATTTTAGTTTCTTATGCCTAAATAAGAAGGTCCATTAATCATGAATATTATCGACTACGAGATATTTATGTTTTGACCTACAACGTCTCTGATGGGCAGAAAAGCAGCTTGTATAAATCTGTTGTAGAGGAAATTACAAACTCGGTTTAGTTAATCATATTCTGATGATACTAAACTGGTTGACGAAACTCGAGCCTATAGTAGTGTTCGGGGTTTGATGTTTTTGGTGTTCGAAATAACTACTTCATTGTTAGTTTCATATCAAAAGCAAAAAGAAAATTAATTAGCCGTTATATTTATCATCGTGTTTGCAACTGATTTATAAATCGAGAATTATGTTGTCCCAAGGTGTTGCCAAGATAGTAAAAAGCACTTTTTAGGCGACATGTTCGTAACTCCTCTAGGAAGCATTTTTGGACAAATGTTTGTTAAGCCAGTAAAGAGAATATATTTTAAAAATAATGAGAATAGCTCGAGTGTAAGGTTCCATTGCTGCAATGAACCATAATTGGGGTACTATTTAAGACACAAAAAGTTCTATAAAAAATATTTGGAACAGCACTTCCAAATTAAGGGTAAAGGCGGTAAAAGCGTTTTCTTTTGCAAGTATCTCTTAAACTGTTGATTTTATTGGAAAAATACAGATTAAAAGCATATTGAATTATCTTCTCTAAATTACGTTTTAAAATTCATTTTTTCTCATTTGGATAAAAAGTTACTTTGTAATCCATTTTCATGAAACAATGTTTACGCGTTTCCTCGTGATTTCCTTGAAAACTAAGCACCCTAAAATAAAATGTTAAATATAAAATTTAAAATTTATTAAGTCTTCTACAATTTGGTTTATGTTATTTATCCCTCTACTTCTAAATTTGTCTAGTTATGGTTGGTTTCTTAAAAGGGAGGTTTTTATGGAAATCTAAATTCTTCAGTCGTTTAAATTGCACTCGAACACGAAAAATTATGATTTTTTTTGTAGCTAATTCTACTGTACTATAGAAAAACTTTTTGATTATTTTTTTGTATAAAATCAGCTCCTAAATGGATGGAATTTATTCCCGCTGTGCAGTAGTGTAATCAGTAATATTAATTATTAAGTTATTAACTGGAAAGAAAATTTTTCTAAGAAAAATTTTCGGCTGCCCAACCGCACCTCAGTCCCCAGTAACATGCTTGCTTAACAATTCACGTGGCCTACCAAGTGAGGCAAAATCCGGCCAATATTCCAATTAACAAATTAGAGACTTGGCAAGCAGGTCAAGAAGGAATTGTATCCATTTTATTTTGTGGGTGTCTGCCTATCTAACACAATATCATCATAGATATTCGTTTTTTTCAAGTTATCTGGATTTTCCTGTGACACATGCAATATCTAATTAGGAAAATTAAAAAAAATATATTATTACACTCTTCGCAAAAACGAAAAGTATATTGTATTTGATCGGCACATTTCTAAAATCGTAAATATCGCTCGTATAGAAAAAAATGTTCATATCATTGTGTTAGTGAACGAATTCTAGCAACTTTCAAAATGTCCTTCTGTCCATCTGTCCGTCTGTCCGTCTGTCCGTCTGTCCGTCTGTCCGTCTGTCCGTCTGTCCGTCCGTCCGTCACATTTCTTGTAAGCACGATAACTTAAGAAAGAAAAGTTCGATTATATTTAAATTTGGAAAGTAAGTTAGTGTTAGCTAGAGGAAGAACCCTATTGTTTTTAAAGAAAATCAATTAGTAAATAAGAAAGCTATTAATCATTTAATTAAAAAAAAAATCTTAAATTTTGTCGCTTGTACTTCAATAGAAATCTCGCGAAATGTTTTCTTTATAATGTAGGTATATTTTTTGTTTATACATTTTACTAATATATATTTCATAATAATATATCTAATGAGTTGAAACATGATTCTCGAAAGATATATATCACAGACGTTCAATTTTTGTAGCAACATGTGATGATGGTCCACTGGCTAAAGTTTTGCCTTGCAATCCCAAGATCGTGTGTTCGATTCCCCAATGTTTTCCAAAAACTAACATTATTTACAAGAAAACTGCGATGAGTACCCTATAGAATGTGTAACAATTATATAAAAAGCTCAGTAAATTGGCGAAGAGTACGTTTTTAGCTTGTTACTACATTTTGAAAAAAATGTAGTATAGGTTTTGCATTTTTCCAGTTGACCATCGAAATCCGAAAAAAACGTCGGATCGAAATGAAAGTCATATCTATCGACTCGAGAGCGAATTTAGTCGGTCTGTCACGCTCAGCCCCCCCCCCCCCCCCCCCCAATCCGTTTTCGGATTTCGATGAAACTTGGGTGGTTAATGGGAGGCCTTTAGTAAACCTTAACGCTGGAAGCTCGGCTCCATTCGGAAACCGAAAATACCCGATATAGACGTTTCAAGTTTTTCGGGAAAAATTGAATAACTCGGTAACAGGTAGGCGGATTGAGATATTTCAAAAAAGAAATGGTGCCACTGGCAACGGTCTACAGATAAGTATAGAGACTATGTCGAAAAACAAATGGAAATTAAATTTTTTTGCAAAAAACTGGTTTTCTCGAAATCAGGCTAGGAAGCACGATAACTCTCCAGGATATTGATCGATTTCGATGAGACTTGGTGATACACGGCCACAAATGAAGCCTATTGCTGGCGGCCTGAATCCGTTGACCGCAAGTATTTTTTCCAAGGCCGAGTATGATTTTCCAAAGAGATTGATAACTCCCGAACCGAAGGTCCGATTTTGATTTTCAAAAATGGCGATTGTAGGGCTCGATTGAGTCTATTAGGTGACGTTTGTGAGACATTTGACAAAACCAAAGCGAATCTACAAATCCTGGAAAACTTGGTTTTTTTGATAAATTCTACAAATACCGAACAGTTTCCTAATAAAAATCGAAAATTAAGTATTCCGTCGATGAATCTCTATAACCGGTATAAGTACGGATCTTTTTGGACGAAAAATCTGATATAGAGTTTCCTCGAAAAATTAAAAATAAACGAGTTATTTACAAACATGCATGACCACAATATAACCGATACCCTTTCTGTATTTCAAAATGTAGTTAGCCTTTACTTTAGTCAATGCAAAAAGAAAAAAAAAGAAAAATAAAACATCAAAATGTACTGAGTCATCCTACGATCCTCTGCGGAAACAGGGATAAAAAGCATATCAAAATGTAGGTTAGCTTGTTACTACATTTTGAAAAAAATGTAGTGTAGATTTTGCATTTTTCCAGTGAATCATCGAAGCCCGAAAAAAACGTCGGATCGAAATGAAAGTCATATCTATCAACTCGAGAGCGAATTTAGAAAATTCCGTCCGTCGGTCTGTCTGTCGGTCTGTCGGTCTGTTTGTCTGTCTGTCTGTCACGCTCAGCCCCCTAATCCGTTTTCGGATTTTGATGAAACTTAGGTGGTTGATAGGAGGCCTTTAGAAAACGCTGGAAGCACGGCTCCGTTCGGATTCCGGAAGTACCCGATATTGAAAAATGAATGAAAAATTGAATAACTCGGTAACGGGCAGTTGGATCGAGATATTTCAAAAAAAAGATGGTGCCGCTGGCAATGATCTACAGATAAGTATACCAGAGACTATGACGAGAAACAATTGGAAATTGAATTTTTTTGCAAAAAACTGGTTTTCTCGAAATCAGGCCAGGAAGCACGATAACTGTCCAGGATATTGATCGATTTCGATGAGCCATTTTGGGATCAAAGGTATACGGCCACAACTGAAGCCTATTGCTGGCAGCCCGAATCCGTTGACCGTAAGTATTTTTTCCAAGGCCGAGTATGATTTTCCAAAGAAATTGATTACTCCCGAACCGAAGGACCGATTTTGATTTTCATAAATGGCGACTGTAGAGCTCGATTAAGTCTATTAGGTGACGTTTGTGAGAAATTTGACAAAACAAAAGCGAATCTACAAATCCTGGAAAACTTGATTTTTTTAATAACTCCTGCAAATACCGAACAGTTTCCTAATAAAAATCGAAAATTTATTCTGTCGATCAATCTCTATAACCAGTATAAGGCACGGACCTTTTTGGATAAAACGGAATAGAGTTTTTTCGAAAAATTAAAAATAAACGAGTTATTTACAAAGATGCGTGTGCAGTCCGCCCGAAACTAAAATCGTAAGTCTGAAGTCACTCCGCTGATGTTTCTGCATTTTGTAATTTTCCATTGCTATATTCTTGAGTGAAATTTTGGAAAATTAAGTAATAAAAATATATATAATATATAATTGTCCACAGAATTATTTAAAAAAATAAATGCAAAACAAAACAGGCTTTACTATGAAACAGATTTTGATATCGTGCCTCTCCGAAAAAAGTCTCTATTTTGGTAATACACGAAATTATCTAAAGGTGTCCAAACAAAAAAAAAAAAAAAAAAGAAAATCATACCGGGGAAAATTCTATCTCTATAAATAATATTTGACCGATTTTCATTTACTAAATACCAATATAACCGATGCCCTTTCTGTATTTCAGAATGTAGTCAATGCAAAAAGAAAAAAAAGAAAAATAAAACATGTCAAAATGTACTGAGTCATCCTACGACCCTCTGCTAAAAAGGTACTGAATCATCCCAACAGGGATAAAAAGCATATCAAAATGTAGTTTTTATCTTGTTATTATCATAGATTAAATAAGACGATATAGTCTAAGAGTTGGCATTAATTTGGTAAGCTAGTGAGCTCCGTTTTCCGCTCAGCAGCCTGAAAGTATAAGCAAAACAAATATAATTTTTAGTAGGGCCCTTGCTCAAAGGGCAGAGAGTCATGGGGTGGGGCAGAGACCACAGGGGCAAAATTTTTTGACGAACTCCCGATTGAAATGCTCGGTAGCACTTACTATATGTATTTGACATAGCGAAAATATAACAGGCATGTGGCACGCGCGCGCGAAGTTCAAAGAAAGGACAAAAAAAAAATTGCGAGCTCTTAACCAAACTTGGCAGAAATTATTCATTTTGATGTCCTTTTTTCAAAATCAATATGGCAGATAATTCTATGTAGTCATTTTATGTTATTCGCATGAAAATTTCGAAGAGTGCTCAAATTCAAAATGGCCAAAAATGGGTCTAAATTCAGAATTTCTGTATTCCATTCTATTGGATGGGTTCATTAGTATGTTTAATAAAAACATGTACTAATGGAAGACATTTTTTTTATTTAACAAAATTAAATAAAAATTGTTGCATTTCAAGCATTGAGACTTTATTTCTGAATAATTTCTCAAGAAACGAGTGGTGTGAAGGGGTATATAAAAAAAATTGTCTTCCGTAAATATATATTATTATTAGACATATTAATGAACCCACATAATAGATTGGAAGACAGAAATTACAGATCATTTTTGGCCACTTTGAATTTGGGCACACAAATTTGGAAATTTTGGCGCATGATCCATGCGAATTCGCTGCATATTTCCTCTTTTCTATGCTGGTTTTAATTTTTTTTTTTGGCGTCCTAGTGGTTTCAGCTTCCAGGTATTCTTCCTGGATTTTACGCACTTCCTTCTGAATGGAATACAAATTCTTGTTTTTATCATTGCTCTTTAGCTAACCGTGTGAATTTGTCCCTCCATGTCGGATATGCGCACTCAGTACCACATTAAAGGAGTCATAAACAACTAGAATCTGTTTCTCTCTTAAGCTACGGCCACCATCCTTATTGTTAACGTATAATCTGTGCACTTTTACTTTTGGATGAATCCCGCCCATTGTTAAAAATGTTTGCATCTCCTTGTCCATTTTCGCGATGTCGCTTTGAAGCCAATCTACAATGGATCGCATTAGTGTGACATCACATAATTATGTACTACTGTCATGTAGTATACATGTCACTGCCTGGAACTTGACACTTAATGCATATGTTTATAAGGCGACATTTTCGAGGATAGAAACAGCATAGAATTTTATTTTATTTCTCCCGTGGAAGAAATATTTAAAAACTTTCAGTTGCCATTTATCAAGCACAAGGTATCAGAAAATATACAAAAGTATAAAGCATTACAAAAGCTGTATTATGAAACTAAAATAAAGTTTTTTTAAATCAAACATGGATATATAAATTTTAAAGTATTTTTTAAATGTGAAATGGGTATTAAAAGTCCTTCAATAACCATTCCACGGAAGAAATTAAATTAAATTCTAGATTATGTTTCTATTCTCAAAACTGTCGCCTTATAAACATATCCATTAAAGGTCAAGTTCCAGTGTGCTTGGCAGGCAACCCGTGTGTCATGACAGTAGTATATAATTTGTAACGTTACAACTAATTGAATTCATTCCAAAGCTGTAGGTAACTACGGTAACAGCAACAGTCTTTATTACTGTGCATTTTTTCTGGGCGTTCTGATTGATCTTAAGAGCTTACCTAATGTGACGGTAATAATCTCTCGCGACGCGACTTTTCATCTAGTACAACATACAGGTACTTATTATGTCATCCCAGATCCATACTTCGTATTGCAGATTGATTTCTCAGAACGATATTCTGATATTTACATATTTACCTCGCTGGGGGACCACTATGGTGCATTTGGCTAGCCAAATTCCATCTTGATGCCATCTGAACGATTTGACGATATTCCAACTCTACCTTTAATTGCTCCATTATTAACCAATAACTTCAGGTCGTCGACATTAAACAGGTGATTTACTCCATTATCACCCATATATTTCAATGAAAACTCTGTGTTTGTTTAGTTGGTTTGAGAGTGGGACGAGTGCCAGGCAAACGAGTAAGATGAGAGTAAGCCTCCCTGGCGAAGTTCTTATCATTATTGTTATTATTTTAAATGATAACTCTGACCAACCTGTATTTTTGAATCCTTTGTGTTTTTGCTTTTTACAACTACCCATTTTCAACTTACGAGTGCCCAAAATAGCCACGACTGTTCGTTAGAACAGGACCTGTTGTCAGTCATAAAAGTCTTTCATATAAATAAACTGACTTACCTCTTTATTATGAATGAGAAAGTAGGAATGAATTGTCGCGTTCTGCGACATAAGCGAGGTTAAATACAGTGTCATTGAACGGAATTAACTATTGACTCGCCCATAAAAGATATGGGTTTACTAACATCCCCCGACAGCAGCATCATTCATCGCAGTCTACCCAACCCTTTACTTTGCACCTCATTGTTCAACTTGGGACACGATTATGTGTTTAACATCTACCCCAAAACTTGCAATATATAAAGTTTTTGTAATACCACCAGTCTATGTTCATTCAAAGGAGTATGTAATAACATGTAAAATATGTTAGAGGGCATAATATAGATTAATCTTTGAAACTTAAAGCATTTTGATATTCTCGTCTTCCTTAATCGCGCGAAATTTCGTATATTACCATAGAAAATGAATTCGCTGATAGCGCAAGAGCGCTGTAAATTGAGCTGACAATTTTATTGAATTTTCGGATTCAGTAAAACGTGGTAATAAGAACAAATTGGCACGTCACGGGAGCGGTCCTTTACAAGTGTTATAAACAAAATTAACTAAAGGATGATTATAAATACAACGGAACAAAAGACACTGAAGTAATTTATGAAACACAAAAACAGTGTCAGTGAAAATGCAATAAGAACAGAACCTTTATTCTGTGTCGTTCATAAAATTTGAATATCCACTCGCTAACTTACTGTACCATCACAAGAAAGATAATATATAATGACAGAATATTATCTAAAAGCTAGTAAATTAAATACAACAAAAATAGTATTAAAATACGTTCTATTTTATAAAGAAATAAGTAAACATTCGAAAACACACACTTGTTGTTAAAACAAATAAGTTTGTTTTTTAAAATATTGTTAACAGCAGGCACAAGAGGAATGTTTTTACTTCATTCGTAAAAAAAAAATACTGTCCGAGATTTCTTCAGATTCTCATATTTCAGACTATTAGAATTACGAGAATAATGTTCATTCAATTTCGCAGGTCTGTGTGTCGATCTGGTGTCTGTCTGTTTGTTGACACTATATACACAAAACTATTTTAAGGAGAAAAATAGTATTTAGTAGATAGTTAACGCTATTGCCAACAAAAAAATGGGATATACTTTTAGCCAAGGAGTAAACCGCTGGCGAAATTTTGTACACCTAATACCTTTTCTGGAAAAAATACCCTTTATTTCCCCTTAATTTCCCCCAATTCTCCTACTTCCTCTAATACCTAATCTCTGTAACAGAGATTTCAATAATTGTGCTATTAGGTAGATGTTTTATGTAAATCGTGAAACATTTTTTTGCTTTTTAAGTTCTAAATAAAGAGATATAATATTGGGACACTTAAACGATGTATTACTATCGGTCACTACACTGTTTGATTAATAGGAAAGTTACATTATATTTATGCAATATTTATTGCCTTAGTTATAAAATATTCAATAGAATTAAATTATTACTTACAACTTAGCGACTTTTCTTGTTTAATGACAAATCGATACTGTGTCAACTGACAATTTATACTTCTTTTCTATAAATATTTGAAAAGGTATATCTTAATAATACAGTATCAACAGATATATAGTTGTGAGTCGATATTTCAATATAGAAGGTAGGTAGTAAAAGTTAGTTTTATTGGAAAGAGTATTGCAATCGGAACTACTAACATATTGAAACATTAACAGCTAAACAGAACTATTCCTAAAACTTCCTTACTTCTTTTAACAGTGGGGGCGGTAATGGGTTGGTAGAAGTGGTGGTTATTGCTAAAACAAAATTTAGAGGCCTTTGATTCTTGTATCCACCACGCTAAATTACAATTTTATTTTTTACTCCCTATAATAATGGCGGGGGTGGTAATGGGGATGATAGTGGCTTATGCTAAAAAAAATCAGAGCTTGGCTTCTCGTACATACACTAAATCCCAATTTTATAGACTCTTATTTGCTTGCTTTTCCTATTTACCCCAATTTACCCCCATTTACTCCTCAACTCTTCAATGGATTAATATCAAAATATAATCTAGTTCCAGATCACGTTATAGTACATGAGTAAACCAAATTTCAAGTGAATATCATAAACGGTTCCAGAGTAATCATGCACATAGAAGAAGAGAAAAAAGACAGAACGACAGAAAGAGAATTTTTTTTGCCTCAATTAAAACCTCGGCGTTTTATGACATTCTAAGCCTATTTGAAGAAAAAAAAAATTCTACATTTTTTTTAAGTGAAATTACATACGTTGATGTTGATTCAGAGAGAAAGAAACTGTATTGCTATGTATTTATCAAATAAAAATGGAAGTATAAAGCACAAAAAGTTGTTCTAAGAATAATTTTACACAATTAAAATAGGCGTCAAATAATTAAAATATAGAAGAGGTAAAATGCTGTTTTCAGGTTTTTCCGATATTTGCAAAATCAATCCAGAATCAAAATTCTGTTGGTACCAGAGACATAATAAGGAAAGTACTCAAATTTTCACTATTTTAATCGAGGTCATAGCTCACCATAAGTTAAGCTAGATCTCAATGTTAGGAAGTTAAAGCGGAAAACTCTGCATATCCCACATCATAAGATTTCAGCAAATTATTACATATATTGTATAATGAATTTCCAGTGCACCGCATTGCCACAACTAGTTGCAAACTTCCACAATCAGTCAAATATGAAAATCAATAAGCTTAAAATTAAACATTATATCGTACACAAAGTCCGTCATTCAACTGTGGGACATTTGTATCGAAAATCTATATAATAAATTACATCTGTGGAGGAGTTGCAGCAAAATTCGAATGAAAGGCTGTAATAACACTGTCAAATTTACTAAGCTCGATGGGGTGTCTACGTTGGCCGCTTTCAACTACAAGAAAAAGAAATTTATGTTCTTTCAGCGTTACCTGGTAAGGACATTCTAGTTCCTGTAGACAGCTTCATGCATGGCAGGAACATGTCCATGTTCATTATATCATAGTACAACAAACAGAAAGTTCGTTCCTAAACTAAATTGCTCCTAGGAGTTCCCTGCTGCTTTATATTCAAAATACACGTTGTTTATCTTAAGTGCAATTGAAACCCATTTACATGAAAATAAACTTAACGTTGCGTTAGTTGGAAACTATGCAAAACCGCTTTTTATATTTTGGCATTGCGCTTGACACTTACTTATTCGAGATTATACAGGGTGTGCTAACATTTCGAATTTGGTCGATTGCAGCTGTATTTGAAATGGTAGAAATTTATTCTTGTGTTCTATTTTCTTTTTGCATAATCAATTCTTATAATCCAAAAATAGTTAGTATTATACAGGGTACACAATTTTCGTTGGTCGTTTAACAACTTTATTATATTAAATAGAAAAAGAGAACATGACATATTTCTAAATTAAGAGCAGTTTTTTGGAATGGCTGTAATATTGGGAATATCTGAAAACGGCAGATTAAATTCAATAAATTTTCACAAAACCATATTTATTTAATAACATAACAAATAAAACAATAACAACACAACAACTTACAAATATCTATACACACCGAGAGACGAACTCATGACGCAACGGGGCTCTTGGAGACGCTTCTAATGGGCAACACCTTGAGTCTGTTCTCGATGCCCGCATAGACACTTCCGTGCCTAGACACCCCTTTTGGTGTGCGGGTGGACACTCCTTGATCCTCATTTATTTTATTGTTTAAATACTGCAGATAAATGATGCGTCGGTATTAGTGAGATCAATGTTGATTTTGCTTACTAGCATAACCTTACATATAATTCATCTTCGTCAGCTTGCTTATAAATATATACAATTCCATATGCATTGAACCAAAATAATAATTTTGATTATTTAATACTACTATGCAGGTTAGTTATAATTTTTTCTATTTTTACGATACTCTATTAATAAAGTAAATGAAGAATTAGGTATGACTGTATCTCTGGTTTCATACACGAAAAATTTTTGAAAGCACTGTTGTATTGAGCTATTGAGCATGTTAAAGGCAAGAGGAGTAGATAACATTATAGATATTAATCTTTTCCACGGTGCCGAAAAATTTTGCCTCTAATAAAAAAATATCGTGAATTGACTATTTTCAAACAAAACATGCTGTTTGCAATATATCGTCCGGTTAAGCGTTTAATTGCCTTTCCATTGATGTATCTATTTATCCGTAGAGGTTGCATAGATATTAACGTTAATTTTCTACTTCATATGTATCTAAATAAATAAATTATTTCCTTCTACCTTCGACTAGATTCAAACCACCTAAAATTATTCAAATTACTTCTTTTTACTCCGAAACCATCAAGGTGGTGCATAATATATTCTAACTAAAATTACTATTACAAATTAATAAGAAGTATGACGATACATTTTATTTATTAAGACATGCATGTGGTGAGGGAAATTTAAAAACCTAAGAGCAAATCTACAAATTTACAATATGCTATCAAACAATCTAAAATTATTAAGTTTAAATTAATTCAAATATGCTACTAATCAGGAATCAGGAGCCACTAAATCGATCATAGGGTGTGAACTCGAAGATATAGTTTTTAAAAAATACATACATTATCCGAAATGACCTTGCGGATCTGAATCCAGAGGGCGCCATTCTCTCCGCGATTGCAAAAATGCGTAAAAAAATTTTTTCCGAAAATTTTTGTGTCACTAATTATTGATTAATTTTATATTCCCACCGCATTTACAGGCTTAATTTTTAACATTTCTTAATGATTTTCAAACCAACGAAAAGCTTATTCTTTCTAGATTCCGGTGCTGCTAAATACTTCTCACAATTGTTGTTAACAAATGCTACAGAAATTGTTTAAAAAGAAAAGAGTGCACGGTAAATTTCAGCATCGAGACATTTTTAAAACTATTATCGATAGATGCATACTTCTATGACATGAAATCTGCAAAACATAATGGAGCAGTTTTTAGAGAAAGAATTATCTACATTGCGTTATTGTTGTAAAAGATACGATTATTTTTGTACAGCACGCGTTGTGATCCGGCTCGTCTTTTGGTAGATATACAGTGTACATGTATGTCTCGCATTGCCTCGCTCTCTTTAGGCTTGTTGACTATCTGCTGAGGTGTAGTGTAATAACAAAAAATCTTATGAGTAGCGTACACAGTAACTGTGTTGTGTGTTGTTTATAAATTCATATAAAATATATTTAAAATAATTTTTGTATTAGTTTAATAGCCTGTATATTTCCATTATTATTGCAGAGTATCCGATGAAATTACAAAAATAATAGCGCAATTGCATTTTTCTCATCATAATCATAATGAAGCCGACACTAGAATATTTGCGATCATCCTATATTATCAAATCTGGAGTATGGTAGAATAATAATAGAAGCTACAACAGATATTTTTGTCTTATCCCTGTATTTTGTGTCTAGAATAATGGTGTCGTAGATTTGATGTATTTATTTATACCGATTCATCATGCTGTGCGAGAATTAACTATAGAGAAGACAATAAGTGCTCAAATGAATTTGGGTAATTTATTTTTGTGCATTTATGCTTTGACTGACTGTGATACAGTCAGTTTTCTTTTTAAAAAAGGAAAAACTAACGCTGTAAAAAATGTTTAAGACATACAGAAGATAAAGAACTACAAAGAATACTTCAATGATTTCATTACTTTTCAAAATCTGGCCCGGTATTTTTTTAAAAGCCACTGCCCAAGGAATTCACTACTTCTACATCCAGATTTTCCATCCATGTCTCTCAGAACGAATACATTTTTTATGTGGAAATAATTG
Source organism: Rutpela maculata (assembly GCA_936432065.2). Classification (NCBI taxonomy): domain Eukaryota; kingdom Metazoa; phylum Arthropoda; class Insecta; order Coleoptera; family Cerambycidae; genus Rutpela; species Rutpela maculata. The sequence continues at coordinate 33,028,074 of OW386285.2, read as the reverse complement.
TTTATGGAACTTTAATAATATAATTTTTGAAATCGTCTACCCCCAAAAACCCATAAAACGATATCCCTCATCGGTAGTGGGCTGGGGGTGGATGAAGTAAAAAAATATTCTGAGGTTTTTGATTCTTGTACGCACACTAAGTCACAATGGTTTAATTCCCTTTAATAGTGAAGGGGGTGGTAATGGGGGTGGCTAATGCCAAAAAAACTTTTGAGACCTTATAGCTTCTCTTGTAAATACTAAATACCAATTTTATGAACTCTTACCTGCTTGATTTATCTATTTACTCCAGTTTACTCCCCATCCTTTCAACGGAATAAGATAAAAATATAATCTAGTTCCAGATCACCTTAAAATACATACGCGTACGTACCAAATTTCAAGTCAATAACTTAAAACGGTTCCAGAGTAATCGTGCGCACAAAAAACGTTACAGACAGACAGATCGACAAACAGAATTTTTTTTCACTCAAACTTAAAATCTCGACGTTTTATGACATTCTAAGCCTATTTGAACAATAAAACTTTTCAAATTTTTTCTTGTCGTTACTATACTTCCACTGGATGTGGAAGTAAATGTTATATGGTCGACGATAAGTCTGATATAAGGAATTTATCGCCTACCGAAGATTCTTTTTATCAACATATGTTGAGAGCTGCGTATCAAATTATTCTGTGGAAGAGTGCAACTGAGATAAATCCAGAAATTCCCAATCCAATTGATTTTGGTTGGGATTTGAAAAATAACGTACTTATTCCTAAATTAATAACTATAAATGTTCGTCCCAATATAACTTCTCAAAATGTATTTTGTAAATGTAAATTTAAAAAAATGTATCGGAAACTGCAGTCGTAGCAAAGCTGGGTTGGAATGCATAATATATTGCTACTAAGAGGGTAAATATATTAGCTGTTAATTTAGTTTAAGTATAATGTATGTATGTATATTATTATTTTTGTATTTCTATTTCTCAAGCACAAAAAGTAAATTTAAATTCATTTAATTAGTTATATGGTTTTCTGTCTCTAATCAATATTTTAAATTAAAATATAATAATTTTGGTTCTCAAGTAAACTAATCTTTAAATACCTTCGTTTTTTTTCATAATGACAAATGATAATATTTACGTATAAGTAATACGCATCGTAATTTTTTTTCAATCACAGTATATTGTCAGCAAGTTACCGATCGGCTACAGCGCGCGAACGTGTCAGCCAAAACGATAGCGGAAATAACGGAGCGCTGTACAAAAATAGTCATATCTTTTACAACAATAAAACAATGCAGATAATTTTTTCACCAAAAACTGTTCCATTCTATTCCGCAAATTTCATATCATATAAGTATGCATCTATCTATAATAGTTTTTAAAATGTGTCGATTCTGAAATTTACCGTGCACTCTTCGGGCATGCTTTGTTTAAACAATTTCTGTAGCATTTGTTAACAATAATTTTGAAAATTATTTGGCAGTACCAGAATCTAGAAGGAATAAGCTTTCCATTAGTTTGAAAATCATTAAGAAATATTAAAAAATAACCCTGTAAATGAGATGGGAACATAAAATTAATCAATTTTCAGTGACACAAAAATTTTCGGAAAAAATTTTTTTTATGCTTTTTTGCAATCGCGGACAGAATGGATTTAGATGCGCAAAGTCATTCCAGATAATGTACATATTTTTTCAAAAGTATATCTTTGAGTTCACACCCTGGCATTTTAGGAGCGTCTTTTGAGAAGATTGATTCCCGACTATACAAAGAATATTGAGAATCAGGTGTAATTCTTTGGAAGATTTGTGAAAACCCCAAACCAAACAAATATAAATTGATATTGATATTGAGCAGACTTTCTTTGTGTCGAACTAACATTTTAGATTTTTAATGTATTATGTAACTTTTTTCTGTTATTTGTTGTGTGCTTTTTGTCGTGACATACAACAAAGTTTTCGCCATTATATTTATGAAATTTTTTACATGTATATTTAAAATTATTTGCGACTTGCGTGATAAACAAAGTTTTTGTTATTGTAGTTGAGTAATTTTTTACAAATGTGTTTATGTTTGCCTTTATTTTTCATCGTACAATATTATTATTTATTATTTTTTTATTATTTCAATTTTTATCCGAATTTTTCAAATGAGATATGCACTCTTAAAAATGGTGTGTACCTGTAAATAGGTCAGGTTCTTGTCCTTAACCGTGCGGCTATAGGTTTTGTTTATATGAATTTCTGTGCGGTTTTATTTCAATACAGTCGATCCGATATTAGTGGCGCACAAGTAAATATTTTTAAATAGTTTTAGAAGCTCCTATTTCATTTTTTTAGGCTATATCGTATTTGTGTGGATCTATTCTGTATTCACAAATTATTTTTCAGTTATGTGAATCACCCCATAGAGGGGTATGAAATATTTTCACTTTTTTTTAATTTTTCGGCCCAAATCTCTTGCGCGAATATTATATTACCCATATTTCACGTCTATAAATGTTTCTTCGACTAATATAAAATAAAATATTAAGAAAAAAATATATTAAAATAAATAAATATTATTTACAGATTTCTTTGGAGATTCATTCGTTTATCACAAATTTAAAGATTTGCACATTGTTACACGGAAAAGTATTATTAAATCGGCAATAAATCAATTTAAATCAAGTTTCCGTCCATTATAGAGGTTGAGGAGAGTCGGAGATGAAGGTGAATTTTTTATCGTGATCAGCCCGAAAACGGGAGAGGGCGTATTGACGATCCAAAGTGTAATTAACGAATTTTATACCCCTTGGAAGGGTTGAAGCAACCCCCGAGGTCGCTACCACCTTCTCTTCCATAAAACATGAAGTGATATGCACAGGAATAACGATCATGTGGAAAAACCTGTAAATCCTGGATAGCATGCTTTCTTGTGAGCGATGAGGGGTGGTTTTTGCCCGTTTGAAGGATGAAGAGGGGTTGGAGCCAAAAATGAATATTTTTTTCGTTATCAGCGAACCCGAAAATGGGGGGACGCGCGTTTAATCTTACTCATTTGAAAAAAAAGATTTTCTGTCCCTCGGGAGGGTTTAATCAATCCCCTAGGCCAGGTGTCTGGATTCCACTTACTCTATAACCCCCATGTTATTTCAAGTATAACCCGTCGATTAATCACTCCCCAGACCCGTTTATATATGAAGAAAACATAGAGAGGTGGTTTTTCGCCGTTTTTGGCGGTCAAAAACTTCTCCCACCACTTCCATCGCGTTCAACACCCTCGAAGATGGGGGTTAAGGTAATCTCATCTTTGCACGAAATATTTACACTATTTTTGCCTACACTACATAGACTACTTCCCATTGCTCTAAGGAATACAGCCTGTCACGTCTGAAAAGGGGCGGTCTTAACGTGCCAACGTCAGATAAGGGGAAAAAGGACTACTAAAATAATAATTGACTAAACAAACTAAATTGGCACGTTTTGATTACCCTTCGAGAGGCGGCAAAAATTTATATACCTGGCTTAGCTCAGTTAAGTTGGGGTGGGCACGTGGTTATCCAGCTGCGGCGGTCACTTGAAAACAAACTACGACATATTTTAACAAAATGTATATTTAATGATCAACAACACATTGACAAACACCTAGTTTTATAAAATTGATCAATGGTACCTAGAGAGGCACAATTTCATTAAAGAGCCAGAAGGGCTGTCGAACGAAACGATGTGGGGACTCCTAACCTATATGTTATTGAGGGTAAGGTGTAAAAGGCCTTTCGCTCGTTGTACAAAAACCCCAGTGAAAATCACACTACTGATACACTTAATTATTTACATAATTATTTAAAATTTCCCAGAATATCAGGACTATTCAAAATTCCTATCGAAATTCAACGAGTATTAACAGGAGCAATGCGACTGTCTAAAAATTCGTACTGATGTAATTTACTCTAATAAGCCACGAAACAAATGTCAAAGGGGCAATATAACTATGCGGTAAGTCTTATATCAATGTGACTTACTTTAATGAGACAAATGCCATAAGGGCAATACTTATGGATAAATAATCTACGTACAAAATATTGACATATACAGATGTAAATATAAAACGGCTCAAATAACTATATCACTGTGGGTTATTCCCATCACATAAGCCCTAAAATAATAATGCAAAATTTAAGTCTGACAAACAATAATAAAAGCGCACACACAGAGGGGTAGGTCGGTGGTGTCACACTACGCTCCAACTTCCGACGAGAGGGCAAAGATGAACAAATACAAAGCTACTTACAGTCAGGTGCTTTCTTGGGTTGAGCTTACAGTAACACTTCGTGGGTTCCGATACTCTAGCTAGACCACTGAAGTGGGTCGTCGACACGGGGGAAAAGATGCTCCAGCTCTGTCACCTGGCGTTATTACCAAGGACTCGAAGGGTCACCTACCCTGTCCACTCACAACTCAGCTAGGGGTAAGCTACCAAGGGCTCCAAAAAGAAAGTCCTCAAGACATCAATTATAAATCCCAAACATCCAGGGCGTTCAAAACAACCAACTTCTATAGCAGGCACCAAAAATAAGTTTTCGGGGTGTCACAGAAAAATGAAGTTCCAAGGGTGCTCCCAGGCAAAAACGGTAGAAAAAAGAACCCTGAAATATAATAACAATAGAACTCAATCCTCGTTAAAGACATCAAGGCGCAACTTACGGTTTAACCGGTTCCTTTAGCAAGCCAAGATGGAAGACCGTGCCGGCTCGAATCCCAGGAAATCTGGCTTCATCGGGGCTTCGACAAAATATCATAACACAATTTCCAATAAAACAACTAACCAGAAGCCCCTACCACTGAGGGTTAAGTTTAATCCGTGTTTCCACGATATTAATAATCACAAAATTATAAAACGCTAGCCCTCGCCGGCTTGTTTTCTTTCCGCTTGAGCAATAACCAAACAAAAACCAAATGACAGAACTAACCGCCAGCGCTACGATCGTACTTCCTATATTCTAAGTTCAGCGGACGTTGACAATAGGCAACTCTATATATACACTCAATAACACTCAGTGGCGTATCCAAGCCGCCGAAATGAGTTGCTAAGGGCCGAGAAATGTTCCCCTCGTAGCTCTTGTTACTGACGATGCAATAGGATGTAACATTCCATGTACAGTTTTATCATTTTTGTATACAGTTAAATGCCATACTTTAATAATGAAATTAGGAACTATTCTCATTGAGAAACTACGATATTCAAGTACAGCAGAAATTCACAGTGAAAAAATATATAGTTGTACTTGTTAGAACAATATCAAGTATTTAAAACAGTTTTAAAGATTGTACTATGATTGGTTTGTAAATATTTGTAATAAATCGAAAATATTTCCCTCTCACTCTGCAAAATTCTATCCTAAAATAAAGGGATCCCATTTAAAGAATATATCTATGATGTCAAAACTCCATCAAACATGGCGCAAAATTAAAAATACTGCAAACGTGACAGATTCCATATATTAATTGACTTGTTTTAGCATTTTGTTTTTTTGAAAACGGAGCAAGAAAAAGTATATGAATTTTATTCCTTACTAGTAAGGAATCTAGCAACCAAAAAGACGCGTCTAAAATGCCGAACCCTGAACTCGCGGGTATAAAATTTTAAAAATGTGGATATTACATAGAATTTTATGCCGGATCCGATTCCAGAGGGCGCGGTGTCGGCCAAGATTGCGAAATTGCAAAAAAAGTAATAATTTCGAAAAAAATTTGGAACTCAAATATTGCATTATCTTTCGTTTACATTGCATTTACGAGCTTATTTATAAAGATTTTTTAATAATTCTTGTATCAATCGAAAGCTTAATGTTTGTAATTTCATACAAGTGTAATAGAGAGACATTATTTTCATTATAAACAACACTATAAATTGTTTAAACAATATGTGCTCGGAAAGTGTAGTGTAATTTTCGGCATCGAGGTACTTTTGTTATTATTGCAGATAGATGTGTAGTTATTCGAGACGAAATACGTAGAATAGACCAACGAACATTTTTTGTTAAAACATTTTTTTAATTCGCTGAATAATTTAGGAGATATGATTTTTTTAAAATGAAGCGCATTGTTTTGGTTTACCGCCCGCGCGGTCTTGTCTCGTAGGCTATTTACACACGATTTCGAGGCACTGCTGTTATAATAAAAGTATTTATTATTACATACAGTGCTCGTCACAATAATTTTGCCACTTACGGCAAGTTTATTTGATTTATCAGTTATATAAATCCGCCATCCTTTACCACAACACAATTGACATTTCATTCTTATACAGCTGAGGACAATTAACAAAATAAACAAAAAAAATCTAATAATATACACCAGGAGGAAATGTGGAGAATTTCGAAAAAATGTAGGTTGGCAAGATTATTGTGACGAGTACTGTACATTATTTTATTAATTTTTTTGTAAGGTATAAGCAACATTTTTGTAACGTCTTTCATATGAAAGTCCATACAGATCATAAATAATGCTTACAAACAGAACAAATTATCTGCATTTAATTTAAAAACAAGTACAATGAAATTAAAATATTTTTCGTCTTGACAAAATAATGGTTGTATGCATTGTAAATTCTGTTTATCTACGATCACTACTGTAAATAGTAAAAAACACACTACCTGTCATCTATGTAAGTTGAATTTTACATATTGTAAACAAAACGCACTGTAAACAAATCGCAGAGTAAACAAAACGCACGGGACACGCAATTATAGGTGGCTTATATCACTGACGCGGGGTTTAAAAAAACAAATGCGCCTACTTAATTTTCAAACACTGTCAAAACTGACATAATATTTATTGAATAATATTGTTGACTAGTAAACTAAATCCAGATTTTACTAAATAACCAAATAAATATGATCGTAGGTAAAGTATAGTACATAATTCGAGTTGTATGGCAATTACGCACTCATGGAAATACGCACTCGCCGCTACGCGGCATCGTGCGCAACTTTTCCATTCGTGCGTAATTTGCTTCTTACATCACTCATAACGTAATATACTAATACATAATACATATGATATAACTAAAATTGGAGTATTATAGGTAAGTCGTTATACATATGATTGATGTTATAATGCTATAATTAAGTGTATTGATGTAATAATACTATAGTATAAGTTAAGAATGTGCTGGTGAAATGAGTCTTCAGTTGGTGGCAAATTTCGAATATCCGATTTACAAGTGTGAAATAAATGGGCTCGCAAATTGTCCAAATTACTAATGAAAAACGGTCTACCATTTAAGACTTTAAAGAAATATCGTGCAGAATTTTCAAATTCAGCAGTATCAAATGAATTGTCGAGTGGGAAATTCAATATTGACTGTAACTTAGGATCAATGGCATATTTGAGGCATGTTTTGAATACGTAAGTTTTTCCTTTTCTGAAAGGAAAACTGACCGTATCGCAACCACTTAAGACGTAAGTACATAGAAAAAAATTGCCCAAATAAATTTCTGATATATTCGGCGTAGTGGACAGTTTTTGTATTATGCAGTGAATAGGTATGTACACATCGAATCTATGTATCCACAACTCATTCATGTATATTCTAGTAGCATAGTATAGTGCCATGACAAAAATGTCTGTATGTGTAGCTTGTATTATTACCTTTTTGTAATTCAAATTTGAACTATTGCAAATATTCTACTGTCTCCTTAGCTGTGATCTGAAAAGTGTAAGTCGATCTGACTTAACACTAAACATAACATAGGTATCAACCACACATAAATTTAGAACTTGTAGATTACACTTTTAGTTCTTCGCATATCAGACTAGAACTAATAAACAATGCAAACGGCAAATGCACACTGGCAAATCGCGTACCCCAGGCCACGCTTATATTTATTATTATGATGAGTTATGACTACGGCCGCGCGCCCTACATTTAAAAAATCATATCTCCTAAATTATTCAGCGAATTAAAAAATTGTTTCAATAAAAAATGTTCATTGGTCTATTCTACGTATTTCGTCTCTAATAACTACACATCTATCTGCAATAATAACAAAAGTACCTCGATGCCGAAAATTACACTACACTTTCCGAGCACATATTGTTTAAACAATTTATAGTGTTGTTTATAATGAAAATAATGTCTCTCTATTACACTTGTATGAAATTACAAACATTAAGCTTTCGATTGATATAAGACTTATTAAAAAATCTTTATAAATAATCTCGTAAATGCAATGTAAGCGAAAGATAATGCAATATTTGAGTTCCAAATTTTTTTCGAAATTATTACTTTTTTTGCAATTTCGCAATCTTGGCCGACATCGCGCCCTCTGGAATCGAATTCGGCATAAAATTCTGGATAATATCCATATTTTTTTAATTTTATACCTGCGAGTTCATACCCCATGATCGAATTCGGACCTTTAGATTCTTATTACTTGAGACACACTATATTTTTAAGTGTTTGCCCAACTGCTTATATTGTTGTATTAATCTTGCCGCTGTGGTAACAACTATTTAGTGTGTTTTGTACATTCGAATATAATTATTTTAATCAAAACTCCTACAACAAAAGTAAAATGAAAAACTAAAACATGATTCATTTCAGTGCATATTTGCACCATTAACGTTAATAGCTAGTAATTTAATCTAATAAATCGGTATAACCTGCATGATGATCGTATTTACAGGCAAACCTTATTTCCGTTTAGTAAAAAAAATAAGAAACGTTTATAGAAGGACGCCGGCAAGCACGCAATATTTCACGGTACAAATAAGTCGCGTCTACTTTTATGCTAAATTAAATTTCTATTCAACTTTAAACTGTAAATCATTCATAAAAGCAATTTCATTCATGTCGTTTGTACATTTAATCTGTTTTCAAACAAGCACAAAATAATATCGTAACATAAATTGCACTTTTATATTTGCATATTTATCACTCTGGAAGTGACACTTTCAAATCTAATTTGGTGTTATAAATAAAAGGACAGTTTGGTAATACAATTTCTTGCCAAAGAAGTAACCTTTTGAAAAGTTATTGAACTTTTTAGCTGTTCTTTTATACAACTCGAGAATACTTGGTTTGAAACATCGACTTTAAAAATAAGTAAATTAATCTCGTGTATCAAAATATTCCCTTTAAAAAATAGGTTATTTAAAAATATCAAAAACCCGATCTCGAAAGAAAGTTCAAACTAAAAAGAACTAAACAAAATATCGTCAATACAGAAAAAAAATTATCATAAATTGAAGCACTTTCAACAAAGGTAGTTAATTATGAAATAAATATCCGTTATATTGATTTTTAAGCTTTAACATCAGGCTCGTTATCAAAGGAACCTGAAATATCCATGTTCAAAATTTCATGTAAATGTACTAAAACATAGTAATAGTAATAATAATAATAATAATGATTTAAAGAAAGCTAGAATCTGCCTACGAGTAATCCATCGTGGGACTGAGCGCATATATTCGACAAGGGAAGGACAAATTCACACGGCTAGTTCAAGGGCATGATAAGGGCAACGAGTTGTATGCCATCCAGAAGGAAACGTGAAAAATCAAGGAAGAATATTTGGAAGCCGAAACCACCGACGAGGAAGCCAAGAAGAAAATTTAAACCAGCATCGAGAAAGGAAAATTCTTCCGCGATATCGACCGACCAGCAGTAGACAAAAAGGCGTCTATGCAGTGGTTGAACGGCTCGGGCTTGAAAGGGGAAACGGAAAGTTTAATAATAGCAGCACAAGACCAAACACTAAACGTCAGGTACCACCAGAGGATGATCTTGAAACAGCCTGTTGACAGCAAGTGTAGGATGTGCGGCCTAGCAGAAGAACATGTCAGCCACGTGGGGATGTACTACGCTGGCACCATCAGAGTAGACTCACAGACGCAACAGAGTGGCCAGATATCTTCAATGAGTCATGTGCAAGCACTTCGATATACCAGTACCGCCAAAATATTATGAATATACCCCCTAGAAGGTTGTCAATGCCAACGACCTTACAATTATGTGGGACTTACCGGTTATAACTGACAAAGAAATACGCGCAAATCGAGCAGACATCGTCGTACATAACAAAAGAGAAACATCCTGTTTACTGATTGATGAATAGTTTCCAGCTACGGCTTATGAGATGAGATTATGCCGCTGTTAAGTCTATAATAATAATAATAATCTTTATTTGCCCAGCAGTATGAACCCAATTACTCGACAAAACATAAAAACAATCATAAAATGCTGTTTAAAAATATTAAATAGACAACAATTCACAAATTATAAAAATACAACATTTTAAAGGCTTAATATGCAAGTGACACACAATCGTATCTAAAATATTTTTTTGGTACATATAATAATATCCCAGAAATTACTCATTTTGTTAACGTTGTGACACATATTTGTAATGGATGACTTCAAGCGCCCATTAATTCTTGAGCTATTGCAATAGAATATACTGTGCTGTCTGGATCCTATTCTAGGTACCAGGAAATTTATTTGAACAACAATCTCACGACAGACAATTTTACTTCTTAATAATTTATATATATAAAAAAATGAACCGCCTTCAAATAAGGACGCTAGAAGCTATTAAATAAAATTTTTCTGTCACCTAGTTAATTGATCTTTATTACCTAATATCCGTATAAGAAGTCGGTAAAAATAAGTTTGAATTAGTTTTTTTGTTTGTTTTTATACTGACCTCAATATTGATATTAGGTAATAAAGATCAATCAACTGGGGACTGTGAAATTTTATTTAATAATTTTTAGCGACCTTTTTTTAAAGATGGTTCAATTTTTTTTCAAAAGTACTATAGACATAATAAAAACTAGTTCTTCTATTTGTAAATGATAAAACTATGCATTTATCGGTATTCAAATAAACTTCATTTAATATGCACCACTCTTGTAACTTATTAATTTCGGCCTGTAAAATATCACAATCATCTTCAGACTCAATATTATTAAATATTTTTAAATCACCTGCAAAAAGCAGTGTATTACAATAGATTTGACTGCGCAGATTATTAATAATAAAATTAAATTACAAATTTTAAAAAAACCCCGACACAAAATATCGAGTAAATAACTAATATAAAACAAAAATTAACACAACTTTAAAAATTATGAAATAATTTTGATTCCATATACGAACTCTTATGATTTATTTAAATCCATCTTATATTTTCTTTATGTCCTCGAGGTTTGCTTTCTTATACGCATGAATATATCGGGAGCTGCTGTTTTGAATATAACTATTTATTGTAATGTTTTTGCAATAACAATCTTTGCATTTGTTATTGCAAATAACAAACTAGTTGATTCTGCAGCCGTAGAAAAAGTATTGTAAACAACACGTTTGAAAACATCTTTTCACACTCATTCGACATATGGAACTCACCTTCGGCTCGTTCCACCAAACTGTCTCACTCGTGTGAAAAGATTCGTTTTCGGAACTTGTTGTTTAAAATACTATTTTAATGCTTTTTATTATGTTTTTATTGTCACTTAGTATAAATAGAATTTTATTTGCCTAAATAAATCAGTTTCAATTAATTACTTGTACTCATTTAACCAATATTTCCAAGCCATAATCAGGAGGTGAGGCTACCTTCAGGATTGGTTTTTACCACAACAAAAATCCCTACAGTCCACTGATCCCAGAGCCAATAACCCCAACTACCCTACTACAACTCTCATACGATTTCGCCAGTGACCCGCTCAGTCCGAGAATCATTGGGACACCGTACAAGGAGACACCCTGTATTATATGTCATTTTTGCAATGTTTGGGAATTATTACAGTTGGTCAACATGTGCAGTGACCTTTTACTACTTTTAGTGTCACAAACCTAGTTTTCGCCATTTTCTAACGTAAAATACATTGCACCTACAACCAAATTCATTTGACTAAGGGAAACCAAGGAGAAATGATACAGCTGGTAAACTTTATATTTATTCGCATGAGAATAATGAACTATTCATACAATACAAATAGTTCAAGAACCTAAGAGTCCTCCGGAGTTATTAATAATAATTATTACAATTTAAAAATACGCATTAAAATTCTATTCTCATTTTATTTTTATTATATTTGCGCTATTACTGTTAATAAACGGTAATTTAGTAACACAACCTGCACGAAGAATATTTTTACAGGAAAACAACTATACCACCTTAGTTTAGCCTGACAAAAAAATTAGAGGAAATTGTTATACTCAGGCGTGATTAAACACGCAATGTTCCAAGGAACAAATAAGTCACGTTTGCTTTTATGATACTATATAAATTTCTATAACGTCGTTAAAGAGATTTACATTAATAAGTGCCGATAAAATAACCATTTTTAAATATTACAAAGGGACAAGCACAGATCTGTTTTGACTAAACTCGATATGAAAAGTTAAGACACGCCAGTCGCAGTTTGTATTTGAACGACTACGTTCGGAGAAATGCAAGGAATTCGCTCATCTTTCTAGAAGCTTGCATATCGCCGTTTACGCAGAAGATATGCAATATTAGGCGAGGATGGCGTAGTGGATATTCCCTCCACAGGTGGTAACCTGTGGAGGGAATATAAGGCAGTCAGGTCCTTGTCTATTGGATGTTAGCCAAGTAAAAAATCCCTAGTTTTCCCTAAACATTGCCGAACCTCTTGTTTGGTAATATATCCAGATCGTCCTCTAGCTTGGTGATTTTCCTTAGTTTTGAAAATAAGTTGTTATTAAATACATACTTCAGAAAATAATTCCAAGGAGCTGGTATTCAAAAGAATGATAATTTAGCTTAAGTTAAAGTGAGGCACTAGGAAAATCATGCACTGCATTTCAATGTTGAATGTCATTAGTTAGTAAAGCTTCTTCATATAATTACATATTATTCAGTTAAAACTGATACGTTATACAGTACATTTAAAAATGGCGTTTAGTTAGTTCTATTAGAGAATATACGTTTCCTTCTTTAATTGGAAACCGGAGGTGATAGTTTTGAGTTCCATTTCACACTTGGTTGGAGATGAAGAACTTTAATGTGTGATGACTTATTTAAGAGCAGGTCGCGCTAGCGACCATCGTTTAGCGGCTGCCGCTAGCTATCGTCACCATCTAGATTACTTGGTTTAATGCCACACGATTTCAACATTTCATATATTGCTGCTACAGGAATGATATCAGTGATTTGAAAGTAATCAACTGAAAAGATGACTTGTAGTCTTAAGCAAGTATGAAGGACAGACAATTTCTTTCAAAATATTCTCCCTAGATCCTTGTGCGAGATAAGGCTATAAAAATGCTGGAATGCGCTTCACCAATATTTGATCTTTATGCACTTTTGATTTTTTTAAAAAAATTAACTGCCACCAAAGTCATTTCTACGCAAAAAAGGTAGATATATTTTAAGCAGCTCTTTTTTTTTACGAGACGTTGTGGCACTTTTGACTAGAAAATCTCATGCAGGAGTCATTTCTACACAAAAAAGGTAAACTTGATAGAGCTTGATAATACCAACCGTTTCCAAAAAGCTGCCGCAAAGATTCCAAGAATTCTTTGAAAACAAACTCAATTTGAAAAGAGCAAATTGTATTTATTGAAAAGTGTGCTTTGGTGACGTCTTAGTTCTGTTATTTGCGTGCAGTTTCATTAGATGGACATTTTGGCCTATTACAAAATGCTCTACCACTCAGGGGTTCTTTTGAATTTATGTGAGACACCAAAGATAACAAACGAGAAGAAAAAGTTGTTATGCATACCAAAAGATTGCTTACTGCTTCTCTCCAGCTGCCTTCAGATGTAGAACATTGCTTAAACTCTAAACATTTCTTAATTTTGAACCACTTTTATAGAACATCTCTCATTAATCTTCGTGATTTTATCGATGTCATGAATAACAAACTTAAGGATCTGATGAGAATTCTTTCAATATCAGTGTCGACCCAACACACGAAGACGTCTGAGAGATTATAGTTAAAGTAAACCATTCAAACCAAAAAAATTTAAAAGTTGACTAGGGTCCGGCAGAATGAAGTATCCATTTTCAAAGTTAATTTATGTCATAATATAATGAGATATAAATTCAAATTAAGTCGCCATGCTTCCTCGATAAATGGAAATTTAAGACAGTTGTTAAAGTTTTTTAACCTCCCCACAATAAAATTGTGGGTCCGGCGGGCCTTTCAACGAAATTGTAGAGAATTGAATTACCTAAAAGTCTTTTTTTGGATTTCTATGCTGCTCCAAAAATTACCGAGATGCGGTCGGCCAAAGTAGAGACTTTTTGAAATTCGTCCAAAATCTCGATTTTTTTCTCTTTAAACCTCCATAACTCTTAAACGGTGCCCCCTAGGCCAAAATATTTTGCCTTAACGAATTTATAGAGAATTTAATAATCCACAAAAAACTATTTTTTACTTTTTGCCGTAATACAAAAAATAAGGCCGCTACGAGCGATAAAAGTGGAAATTTACATTTTCCAAGGAAACGTGTTTTTTTCTCTTCTCTTGCGAATATCTGGATAAATATTGGTTTTAGCCAAAAAATGATAGGGATGTATTAGAAAGATAATAAAACGATGATGAATTTGATTTCTCAAAAAATATCTGTAGGATTAATGGTTTCGTTGCTATATACGTTTCAACACAAAATTTCGATTTTCCCATATGCCCAAATTATATTTGATACTGATTTTTAAAATCTCCGCCAAGTGAAATTTATAGTTTTTTGCCCTCAAAGCAGTGCAATGCACAGGGTGATATTATAATAATGACAGATGTGTTCACTGATTTCGGCTGATAACTCGGGAACGGTTGAAGATATCGAACTGAAATTTGAAACGTAGGTATAAATATTGTAGACGGACGGATTACGACATCATGTGACGTAGGTTAATTCACTCGTAATCCGTCCGTCTACAATATTTATACCTACGTAAACAGGTTATAATTGTAGATTGTCTTTATGTTTTCAGGAATGATATTATAAATTTTGGGACCTGTGAAGCTAATAGATTTCTTGTATAAGCTGGAGTTTGATCGAGAGACAATAAGAGCATTGCGTTCATTTTGTATTATATATATGGTTTGTTGGTATTCTTAGCTCCCTATTTTTGTAGATATATTTCGCTACATTAAATATATATAATCCATTTATGTCAAGAACTTTACTGCCTAGAAAAAGCTGTTCTGTAGAATATCTTCGATTTTTCCAGAGTATTACTTTAAGTATCCATTTTTGGGTAACTTTTAGGTTACTTAATTGACTGTTATATGTCCGACCCCATATTATAATGCCATACGTAAGTTTTGATTCTACTAACGATTTGTATGTCATTTTTAAGATATTAATTGGAAGAATATTGCGGAGTTTATAAAATACGTAGACAAGTTTTCTTAATTTCGTGTTAAGGTATTCGGTATAATCATTCCATCTCATTGTCTCATTTTTTATGAGACCCAGGTATTTAATGTTTGTAGTGTTCTCAATTACATTTTGGCATATACAGTTTATTAAGTCACATTTTGCGTGGTATTTTAAATTTTTAATTTTCGGCTGTAGTCTAGAACTATTGCTGAATGTGAGGAATTTTGTTTTTGTGTGATTAAGGCTTAATAGATTGTTATCCAACCAACATTTAATTTTATATAGTCCCTGTTCACTTTTTTGGTGACCTCACACCAATCTGTACCATGAAATTTTAGAGTAGTGTCATCGGCATACGCGATAATGTCCCCGCCTATATCTAATTCTAGCATATCATTTACGTAAAAGAGGAAAAATTGCGGACCTAAAACTGTTCCTTGTTGAACGCCGTATTTCACTTTTTTGGACTGCTTAGTGTTTTATTAATTTTTACTATTGCCTCACGATTAGATAAATAACTTTTTAACAAGTTTAATGCTACTCCTCTAATTCCATATTTTTCCATTTTCTCCAACAATAATTGATGAGATATACTATCGAAGGCTTTAGCCAGATCTAGAAATATGGCGATAGTTTTCTCATTTTTATTAAGATGTTCATGTATTTTATTTGTAAAGTGAAATAAGGCGTCTTCTGTGGAATGGTTTTGTCTAAAACCAAATTGGTTTGGTGTCATTATTTTATGGAACAAAGAGTTTCTCTGTAGTCGAGAGACCATGCATTTTTCATATATTTTGGCTATGGTATTAACTACTGATATTGGCCTATAATTATTTGTAACAAGTTTGTCACCACTTTTAAATATAGGGGTAATAATAGCTTGTTTTAGTAAGTTTGGAAATTGTCCATTTTGAAATGATAAATTAATCAGATGTACCAAGATACCAAGAATATTAGATTTAATTTTTTTTACAGTTCTTGTAGTTATTTGATCTATCCCGGGAGACGAGTTGCTTTTCAGATCATCAATTATATTTGATATTTCCTCTGTAGTAACCGGTTTTAGAAATATAGAACTTTCAATATTTGAGATTTTGGATGTCATATGTGCGGTTTCTGTCAGCGGACTTGATTTTATGTTGTTAGCTAAATTTTCCCCAACATTAGAAAAATATTCGATAAACATTTCAGAGACTTGTTTTTCGTTTGTTTCCACTTCATTATTTTGATTGTATATTTGATAATTACTATTGTTATTATTATTTTCTGATACCGAGTTTTTTATTATTTGTCAAATCTTCTTTGTATTTTTGTTTGCTTCATTTAATTTTTTTGTGTAATAATCTTTTTTTGACATTTGTAACAAGTTAAATAGTTTCTATATTCCTTATACTGATTCCATAACTGCTCATCATTTTTGTCTCTCAAACATTTCTTTTTCATTTTATCTCTGTTTTGAATTGATGTAATTAGTGCATTTGTGATCCATGGTTTGAATTTCTTATGTATTTTGATATTTTTATATTGAGTACATTTATTTATATGATATTTTAATTGTTTAATGAAATTATTATAAGCTGTATCAACATTTTCTTTTGTATATATATTGTGCCACGTTTTAGTTTGTAATATGGCATTAAGTTTATTATAATCTATTTTAGTAATTTGTGCAAAATCTTCAGTTTTTTGGTTATTTGTCTTAGTATTCTTTTCGTTTATATTAAGTATCACGCTGTAATGATCAGTAATGGCAGTTTCATAAATTATTGAGGTAAAATTACGTTGATCAGTTTTTTTATTCACAAACATGTGGTCTAAGCAATAAGTTTCATTAATTTATTCTCAGTAAGTACTTCGTTAATTATTGATTTTTAGTTTTCGCCTCTTAGGAGTAAATGCACATCTATTCCTTTTTATTTCAAGTTGATACCTTGAAGTTTAGGAATCCGAAAAAAAAGTAAAAAATTCCCAGCCGTTATAGAATTATTCCGAAGTCTGGATACTTTTTGACACCAAGTGCAAAAAATTTGTTCCTGCTCCCCCATCTAAATGTAGCCCCTTAAAGTGCAAAAATAACAACTAGCTTTTTACCTATAACTTCTGAACTGCTTGCTGTATTTGCTTCAAACTCGACATGTGATCTTTTCGTTAAAAAATATTATTTTGGGCATTGAGCAGATAACCTTCAAAGAAACCATTCGTTCATTTCATATACCATTGGTCCAAGTCTGACCAAGTTAGATTATCAACAAGAGTTCCCCCTACGAAACGACTTGTCGGCTTCTTTCATACACTTACAACATCATCTAACATTCAAAATGAAAAACAGTATAACGACCATTCTTTCTGTATATTGAAATCTAAGTCTGATCATGCTAATAGAGTATAAGAAGCCTCCATTATGAGAAATTATTTCTGGTATCTCTAGCCCAACTAGAATATACTTTATTATAATAAAGTTAAACATTTGTTAAATTTCAAAGCCAAACACTACTAAAAAGCGCAAAGAAAATTATAAAATGTCTCTCACCGCATGCATAAATAAAGTATTTCATCTACTTTCGATTGATTATTTCCTCTAAAAATTATACAATCTTTTTCGTTCTCTTTAGACCTCGTCAGGAGGGACATAAATTCAATTCTAAACAAAATTGCTAAACCCAATAGTGCCCGAGTAATTTTTTTTGGAAAACTTTTGAAAAAAATATTGATTGACCTTCATTTAGGGCTTGTCAGTACCCCCCAAACCACATTTTATTTATTCCTGTGCATTTTCACCAATTTTTTTTACGTATGATATATCATACCATAGGAATATGCATGTAGAATATTATTAAAAAAAATTATTTATTATAATACAAAATATTCAATAAATTTAAAAGAAAGTAGCAGAATATATCACATAGAAGGGGTATGATATCTTCGAAAGCATATGTCTGGATGTAATCCTATGTTACATTTGACACAAGAACATTTTGTACATTTGCCACAATACCCACAACGTCTTTGTGTAGCAAGTTTGTCAACCAGGTGATCAGTTTTGTCATACCTGATCTCTTTCAATATATTCCTACTACATTTTGGTTTAGGGCCAGCTAAATGTTCAGGGGCAGTTAAAGTTGTGAGAACAATTCTCCTCAAAAACTGCAGAAGGGACACTTTTGGATAGACAAAACAATAAAGAAGCCACATGTTGACTACCGATCCATTGAAGCAAGAGCGAATCATTGCCCAATACCATTTGCAAGATCAGATTCGTATACGATAGAGTCCTCTCATTTTATCGAACATATCCACACCTCCCGTTCCTTGGTTATAGAAACTTATAAGTGTCGGCTGATCCACATCAACTTGCTTCCTTTGTTGTTTAGACCATCTTGCACGTGCATTTTGCCAAACAATTGTCTTTGTTTTTGATGTTGGTTGCGATATTCACTTGACTATTGTCATACTATCTGGTGAGTTGAATACCACTATTGAGAAGTCCCTCGTTTTTCTTTTTGCAGCTCTTTTAAAGGAGCTTTCTCTATATGGTTCAATACATTGAATTTCATTATTTTGCAGAAGCTCAAGTAATGGTAAGGAGTTGAAAAAATTATCCAAATATATGGTTGAATGCGGGGGAATATATCTTATATTCTCGGTGACACTGGATTCCAAAGTTTTACCCTTGATTTTATCCACACTTTATCCGTATATGAGTTGAATTTCAATAAGTACACCTGGGGGGGGTTGTGAGGCACCAAAATTTAAAGCCATAGCGAATTGACTTTCACTTTATAAATTGCTCCATATTGTTACGGCCAAAATAAGGCTCCATAGCCTCATCCAATGAAAAAGAAGTTCTGAAACAAAACATTCATACCGCCATCTGCCTACCGTATGATATATCATACGAAGAGTTTTTTCCGCTGCTGCAATTACAGAAGGAATTGATATGACTATGAAATGGTATAACTACATCCTATAATATGTATAAAGAATTATTACATGAATAAAAGTCAAATAAATTACATCCAAATGAAAATAGTGAAACATAACCTTACCGTGAGCTCATTTTCTGCTGCGTAGAAATTTACTGGTTATAGAACGCTCGGTTATAACTTATTTAAGTATAAAACAATCGAATTTTTGTCCTAAGCTTATTATTTATATATCCAAATAACACTTTAGATGAGTAAAATCACTGAATTTATCACACTCGATCTGTTTACTCTTCATTAGAGACAACCTAACCTCTGTATGATAAATCATACAATAGGCACTATTGGGTTAAAAAATAAAAAGAAAATATTTTCATGTCAAAAACTGACAGGAAAAGATTTATTTACTTCACAAATATATCAAAAATAATACACAATCATTCTTTTAGAGCCTCATAGCTCGTCAAGTTTTTAAAAATAATTATCTTATATTTCTGCTTACGTCATTGTTAAATAATATTATTTTGGCTATGCTTATTATGAAAATTCTTGTGTATTTCTATAAACCTATTATTATTATAAATGTGTACCGTCCTTTTAAATGTCTTCCCAAAACTAAATAAGCAGAATATTAAATACTGATTCAGATTTTGCTCACGTTCTTTCATTATAAATGTATCGGATGTCATGTTTTGCTGAACTCGAATTTTTATAATTTAAGTTATTTAATTAGTTATAATGAAATACGCAGCTGAAATGGAAAACAATATTATGTAATAGCCAGATATTGGCTTAGGGACTTTTACGTTTCAAATGACATGATCTTATGCAAATTCTCCAACTTGACATAATGGTGGTAAAGCGTTGAAAGATCTTTGCGTTCACGATATCATTACTTAAAAGCTCTAGTTACTTTCCTCTATTTGTTTTGTAGCATTGCATTGAATAAATTTTTCAGTGAAATATCGCCCTGGTTTTGAAAGTTTCCTCGTTTTGGTACTGACAAGACACCAAACGTGTTATTTTTTTACTGCACCGGCTCACAATAGAACTAGGTCAAGACTCATGCTACGTCCCAGGGTGAAATTGTTGGGCAAAACTTTAAATTACAGTTCCATTTGTTATTCACATATACATATAAATTAGTTTCAGGTTATTAGTTTAGTTTATGCTTAATTAAGTTCATTCAATACATAAGTATTATCTCTGTAACTAAACAGATTTGCTGCTAAGCGAATTTCAACTACACAAATATTTTTTTATTTACAATTAAACACAGTATGATTATAAAATTTTACGTAAATGTTGAACAACTGATGGTGAAATAAAATGTATACAGGGTGGGCCGTAAGTAATGGCCCATAGAGCAAAAGTGGATTTCTGACATTATAATATTGCTATTTAGCTAAACTTACCTTAGTCTAAAAGTTGATATTCAATTCAATTTCAATTCAATTCATTTATTCAATTATTATCATACAAATACGTTTTATAATATTACATCAAAGAAGAAGTGCCTAAACCCCAAAGAGGTTTGTTTGAACTTAATTATAATTGTTTATAAATAGGTATAATAATAATCATCATAGTACATGTATCCTAGTACATGTATTAACACTAAATAATATAGGATTGTATACCTACGTACCCATACACACATGTGCATCTATGATACACACATAGATACACATTCACAAGCATACAATATAAAAAATATCTAACAATAAATGTAAAATAAATCATTGTTTGGAGAAATATCTTGAGTGGGATCGATGAATAATGATTATTTACATACAAAATTTTTCTGGGTTATTTATAATATATTCCAGTAATTTCTTCCTAAAATGTTTTTTACTCGAAATATTTTTTAGTTCTACTGGTATTACATTATAGTACTTGGGTCCTAAGTAATCTATAAAATTTTGCTGTTGTGTTCTAATATACATTTTCACATTTAAGTTTTTATTTAACTTTGATTTTGTATTATATGCACTTGTGGAAAGGCTATACATAGTTACATTAGTTTTTACATACACTATACATTCAAGAATGTATAAATGTTTTACACTCAGGCATTTTATTTCTTTAAATAAGGATATACTCGGATATATAGTTGATTTTCGCAGAATAATTTTTAATATTGTTTTTTGAATAACTTTTACAGGATTTAGAGCATTTTCATAAGTTCCACCCCAAACAATTATGCCATACCTTATAATTGATTCTATAAGTGAGTTATATACTGTAAGTAGTGTTTTTCTTGATAATATGTCTCTAAGATTGTAAAATTTGTATATTAGTTTTCTTATTTTTCCTGTAATATAGAGTATATGTTCGTGCCACTTCAAATTCTTGTCCACTATTACTCCCAAATATTTAATTTTATCTGTAGACTCGAGGTTTTCAGTAGTATTAGCAATATTTATTTGTTTAATGGTAGGTACTTTAGAATTATGTATTGAAAACATGATATATTTTGTTTTTGATATATTAAGTGATAATAAATTACTATCCAACCAATTTTTTATTTTTTCCCTATCTTTGGAAACTTTTAAAACCACTTCATCCCAATCTGACCCATCAAAAATTACCGCAGTATCATCAGCATATGAAATTAATTTTCCTGCGATATTTAGTTGACACAGGTTATTAATAAAAATTGAAAATAATGTTGGTGCGATGACTGTGCCTTGAGGAACACCACTTGTTATTATTTTGCTCTTACTAATTTTATCGTCAATTTTAACAAATTGTAGTCTATTTTTTAGGTAACTGGCAAAGACGTCCAGTGCACGCCCTCTAACTCCTATTGACTCTAGTTTTGTAATTAGTTTTTTGTGCTATACCGTGTCAAACGCCTTTGCCAGGTCTAAGAAAACAGTTATGCATTTCTTCTTTTCATCTAGTTTTTTGTTAATAGAACTTGTTAAAGTATATATTGCATCATTAGTACTATAGTTAGCTCTAAAACCAAATTGATTATTCGATATTATCTGATTAGCATTTAAAAATTCTTCAAGTCGATTCTTCAGAGCTTTTTCAAAAATTTTTGCAAAATTATTAATGACTGAGATTGGTCTGTAGTTGGATTTTTCGGTTCTGCTACCATTTTTTAAAATGTTCAGGGACACAGCCTGTTGAAAAGATGAGGTTAATAATATGTTTTAAAGGCTCAACGAGGTATATATGACACAATTTTATCAATTTTACAGTTATCTTATCCCGTCCGGTAGCACAATTATTTTTTAAACTGTTTATGTGTAAAATAATTTCGTTTTTATTAATGGGTTTTAAAAATAGACTGTTACCATTGGTGCGCATGTTTTCTTCACTTTTATTCTTGGTGGATTTTATTTTATCTGCTATATTTTTTCCAACATTACAGAAATAGTCATTGAATATATTAGCCTTTAGCTCATTGTCCTTTACTATTAAACTGCCATTATCATTATAAATATTTATATTATTACTATTATTTCGATTATTAGTTGAATTGGTTGCATCATTAATTAATCTCCAAGTTTGTTTGATGTTATTATTATATTTATTGAGCTCATGTCTGTAATATTCATCTTTTGTTTTCTTAATAATTTTATTTAGTTTATTTCGATATAATTTATAATCGTTTTTCAGTTGTTCAACATTAACGTTATTGTTATTATTTATTAGAATTGTTTTTTCATTTTATCCCTACATTTGATAGATTGTATTATGCCTAATGTGATCCATGGTTTAAGTTTTTTATTTTTATTTGTAATTATTAATGAAGTGGTAGCTTTATCTATACAATTTTGTATAGTTTTTATGAAATTATTAGTACTGACATTACTATCCTCAGAATTTAATACATTTTCCCAATTTTCTAAACTTAATAATTGTTGTACTTTAGAGAATATTATTTAGGTATTATGCAAATCACAACTTACACACTTTTTATTTATTATGAAAATACCTACTTTCTGTATATTGTTGCCCTAATCTGGGCACGCTAATATACTAGTCAGGTAAATACTTTAAAACACTCATTATTGGAGAATCAATCAAAACAACTACTCTTCTAGCTAATATTGACGAAGTATTGAATTACCATCTTTTACTTTTTCAGTAATATGCGTTTTATTGTGTCTTATGTTTAAGAGTATAGGATAATGATCTGTGATATCGGACTCAATAACAAACGGTTGGTAGTTTACGTTGGAATTATTATTGCTTGTTTTTATAAAAATGTGATCTAAACAACTGGCTGACGTTTCGGTTATTCTAGTTGGTACATTTATATGAGATATATAACCATATTGTGCCATTATGTTCAAATAATTATTATTCTGTAGGTCGCCCTTATTTAATATATTTATGTTCATATCCCCTATTATTAATTCGGCGTTATTTTCATTATTTGTTTGAATGTATTGATCAAGAACATTTAAAAAATTTAAAACATTTGTTGAAGGTGAACGATAAATACTACTAATACCTATGGTAAGGTTTTCAATTTTTATTGAGGCTTTTAGAATATTTATTTCATCCAATTTATTTATTACAATGTTGTGAGTTACGTTATCTCTAATATAAATTACCACCCCGTCATTTTGGTTTAGTTCCGATTCATTATAATAACTTATATATCCTGGTATATTAAAATCATTTAAGGAGTTGAATTTCCACGTCTCCGATAATATTATTACTTGAAAATTTAAAAAATTATTTGTTATATGAATTAATAGTTCATTGAAATGTTTTTTTATACTTCGTATGTTGAAATGTATTATACTAAAGTTACCTTTGTCTAGATTTATATACTGGCTCACTCCGTTTATATCCTCAGAGATTTTTGTCTCTACCTCAAGATATTCCTCCAAATCATCCAAGAATTCATGTGCTTCCATAACATGAGTTCTATACAGCTCCCACGTTAACCTGTTAATTACTTATATGTTTTGCCTATAACCTAACATTATTAAAACAGTGGAAGAGAATAAATAATTTATATAGAGTAAAAAAATAAATCAATAGAAGTAAATATTACTACTACATTTGGCCCATAAATATATCAACATATAATAATTACAGAAAAATTTCTAAATTGGAATTATATTTATATTATGTATACATTTTTTTTAAATTTCATCTTATATTCAAATAAATTAATCTGATATTACTTCTTCCTCGCCATTTCCTTCATCCTCTTCCTCCTCTTCGTTTATATTTTCTTCTGTATCTTCGTAGATTTTAGTTTCCGTATATTTTTGCCCATTTGAAATCCATTTAATTCGGCCGTCTAAAGTCCATACATTTGTAGACCCATATTTTTCTATTTTTTGTTTCAGAATTTTTACCCTAGCTTTGGTTAGGTCCTCATATATCGTTATTTTGGTTCCTTTTAATTTTTTCTTGTTTGAGTATATATTAGCTTTTATATTGTATGATGTGAATTTTACAAATATTGGCCTTGGTGCTTTCCCTGATTGTATACCCACACGATAAGAATTTTCAATATCCGCCTCAGTTATCTGGATGCCTAGTTTAGATTTTATTAATTGCATTACTAGCATATTTAAGTTTTCTTGTGCTGCTTCAGGGATACCAAAGAGTCGCAAATTATATCTCCTGGAATATTGTTCTATCGAATCCATTCTATTATTAATTAATTGTATGTCGTTCTTATTTTTATTACTCTGTTTTTTTAGATTTTGGAAGTCACTTTGCATTTTATCTAGTTTTTTATTAATATCAGTTATCGCAGTGTGAGATTTTTCGCCCTGTATAAGTATTTTATTTATTTTATCGTTCAAGGACAGATTTGTTGTTGAATTGCTACCAGTACCTTTCTTCACCATTTTAATTTCTTATCAGTATATGTTTTTTGTTAACTCCTATGGCGTTTTTACCACGAGGATGCAAGTTATTCACTTAAGTGTAAATATTAATTTGAGAATTGTGCATTAATATACAATTACTTATTTCAATGGTCTTTTTCTTCTTGTCTTAGTTTATCTATTTACCTTCTAATAATAGATAATTTTTTCATACATTTTTCGTCTGTTTGGAATAAGTTACTCACAATTATTTGTTTTTTTTTCCCACTACTTGCACTTTAATTGTAATATTTTTCACTACTATGTTGTGAATAACAGCTTAGCCGTTAAATCGAACATTTTTTGAACGTTTATATACAGTTTTTACTACTTAATTTTGTAATTAATCGGGAGCCGATATATTTGCGAACTACACGCCACTCAGCGCCATGAATGAATAGAGATACAGGGTGTTAAAGT
This sequence comes from Rutpela maculata, assembly GCA_936432065.2. NCBI lineage: Eukaryota > Metazoa > Arthropoda > Insecta > Coleoptera > Cerambycidae > Rutpela > Rutpela maculata. The sequence continues at coordinate 33,002,544 of OW386285.2, read as the reverse complement.
CAGTATTATATTTCTAAATTTCTCATATAACTCTTTGAATTTTTCAAATAATGGTATGAAAATTGGTGAATACGAAATATTAAAATCTGCTCCCATTTTTGGTGTAGATCCTAGAGGGCGCCACATAAGCAATATTTATGATGTACATGTACGCTTAACTTTTTTACCCGTAATGTTATGGCATTTTTTATTAAAAATCCTAAATATACCTCATGTTGTCGGAAAAAAGGTATACTAGTCAGTAGCCTTAGAATTTGACCGTTTTCGAAATAATCGCAGTTTAACAATCAGCCGCATAATTAATTTTGAGAAATATTAACATAGACTCCGATCCAACAATACTTTTAACAAATAATATTCTAATTTTGACATTCTAAGATAGAATTAAAGCACAAATTATTAATGCTCCAATCAAATTATATTTTGTTTTACTAAAAATTTCCACCCAGCTGAATTTTTGAATGAAGTATAGCAAATGAATTACTAAACCGAAAAGTTCCAACCCCTAAATAGTGTGCTTCATCCCCTAGGAGGTCGCTTCCACCCCCATTTTGATAAAATTACCTATATACAAATGTATTCCTTATGAAATTCTCTACAGTTTTTTTCATAAAATTAATAGTACCATGGGAAATAAGGCGCACATATTAAGGGTTGAATCCAGTTAACACAATAAACTGTACTTTTTACTATAATCTACTTTAAAGTTCAATGCTTAACGCTATAGCAGTAGCTATTAAACTCCACTTAAAAATATAATAAATGTAGCGCTTCCACCCTCTCACCCAAGAAAAATATCGCAATTTTTAAAGAAGCGAGAATATTGTATATTGTACTTGTTGCCACGCCACCAGGTAAAGTAATTGGCACATTTTTTTTACGTTTTGTCCCCCGTATACCTAATCCACTAATTATTAGAAGGTTACCTGCGGTAATTAATCTTCGTCGTCTTTCATAGATTTGATATATGCATGCTTGTCCGTGGCAATGGTAACACATTGTGAAGTAACGCAAGCCTACTCTTCTGCAACTGCACCTGTTTTCGCACCCTGACTTGCATGAACAAGAAATTAGTATTAAAAAAGATTTGGGAGCTCATTCTTTTGTTATCATAGTTGGGGTTAATATACCGCCTACTTTCTTCCATCCCCAATCAGTAGCTTCTAGCGTAACGTTTCTCCAGGTTTGAATTTGGTAAAAAACGCTATATGAGTGTTGCCCGGTAGCAGCAGAAGTTGATGGTAATTTTGATACCATTATAGTATTGCTCGCTTTACTAAAAAGTTTGTTAAAAGACATCTGTATACATCTAGACTTTTTTCTGCGAAGGAAGAGTTGTATAAAGCTAGAACAAATGGCTCTCCTACGTCTGCAATGTCTTCATGACTGGCTTTTTCATTATTAAAAGTTTACACGATGTCTTGTAAGTCATCTCTTTTATTAAGCACATTGATTGCATTAACCTTTCCTTTGGAAAAAACGCTGAGGTTGTGTCGTAACCGCTAAAGGCGTGTGCAAATAATATTGTTTCTTTACAGTTTTTCAAAAAAGTTGAGAATTGTAAATCTCGGGAAATGTAAATCCTTTTGCTGGTATTAACTTGTTTTTATTTTAAGAATTTAATGTCTTTGTTGGAGGGAGAAAGAGCAATAAGAAGGACTAGTAGGTCAATATCTTGCCCTACGATAACAGCTGTGTCGCACTTATAACATTTTTTGATAGCAGTTTGTACTGTTAATAAATCGGCGTCATCCGCAGCAACGAACACCTGGATTCCTTCCTTCCTACATGTTCTCGCTAGTTCTGCAATCAAGAGTTCTTTGTTAAACAAATGACTAAGGAACTTCTGCTGAGTTTCAGAAACAATAGTGTTTTCACCAAATATAATTTCAGGACAGGTTCTTTGAAGTAACTGCGTTCGTTCTAAGCATTTCATGCTATTTGCATTCTCCAAATAACCATCGATGACATAGTTACTTTAGTACCGTAATGTTTTCTTATGTAACTAACAGACGCATTGTAAACGCTATTAAATTCCCCTCTTTTTGGCCATATTACGCAGCGAAGCAAGTATCTTCCATCAATCACATACTCACTATTCTCGTTCTCGGTCTCGTTCTGGAACAGTATTAATAATCTGGTATAAAGTTACCTTGTTAGCTATTATTATTATTATTTTATTATTATTGTTATTATTATTATTATTTATTATATTTTTAAGTGGAGTTTAGTAGCTACTTCTTTAGCGTTAAGCATTGAACTTTAAAATAGATTATAGTAAAGATTACAATTTATTGTGTTAACTGGAACCAACCCTTATGTGTGCGCCTTATTTCCCACGGTACTATTTATTTTAGGAAAAAAATTATGGACGTTTTTTATAGAGAATTTTATAAGGAATAATTTTGTCAAAAAGTGCACCGTTCCCGAGATAATCCAGAAAACCTAAAAATGGGGATGGAAAGGACCTCCTAGGGGATGAAGCACACTATTTAGGGTTGGAAACTTTTCGGTTTACTAATTCTTATGTTATCCTTAAAATTTTTACCAATTTTCAAAACTTTATGAATTTTGTCCGATATATTAAAATATTAACTGTTATTTTACTGAACTATAAGTTGTTGGACATTTTTTGTTCATAAACATATCTATATTTTTAATTTTATCCTACCTTGACCTTGACCTTATACCTTTCCAAATTTTGAAAAAATGGATGAAAAAATGTTTTTCACTTTTTTCTTTAATGTTCTGCATCTGAGCGAGATATCAACTTCTCCGAATATTATTCTCCACACTTTCACGAATTCGTTAAAAAAAGACATTAATTTTGCAAGTTTTTTGAGGTAAATTCCTTCAACGACTGGGCTGCAATGGATAAATACTTAACCGTCACAAGGAGAATATTTAATTGTCAAAAGTATTGTTAGCATCTGCGCCTACCAAGTTAATATTTCTTATAATTAATTAATTATGCGGCCGATTGTTAAAATACGATTACCTAGAAAATGGTCAATTTCTGAGGCCAATGACAAATATAACTTTTTAACAAAAAAAAAACGATAACATTACCAACAAAGACCAACCCCTGATAATATATAATTTATTATTAGTAAACCAAAAATAATTTGAATTAAAATTTTTTATTTTGTTTGTTTCAGGTGAGTCAACACGATTTGGCTTCAGACGGCAGATAAAAGGTTTGAAACAAATAAACAATAATATAATTATTATCCTAGGCGTTATTGTAATACACTTGTGAAACTTTGCTGAATTCATTTTTGCAGTCAACTACAGAAAAATTTCATTCAAATATGGAATCTGAAATATTTATGACAAGTTAATATCAGAACTAACTTTGATCTTTTGCATTGACGACCATATATGCAACGTCACTTATTTGTATCTGTTTTAATAAAAATATTTTTCTTCTCTATTAGTAAAAAAAAATTGGCTTCCACACATTTTATATTCAATATCTCGTTTAATATCAAATCCAAGAATGAATTTAAATGAATCGAGAGAAAATCAAAAAATAATTTTTAACAATAATTTCATTTCTAATTATTCCAACAACCTACTTTTACTTTCGCATCGTGGAAGTATAGTAATAGTAAAAAAATGTTTTTTTTCTTTCATCAAATAGACTTAAAATGTCATAAAACCTCTGAGATTTTAAATTCGAGCAAAAAAATTCTGTCCGTCTATTTGTCGGTCTGCTGCCTGTCTGTCTATCTGTCGGTGTGTATGCCTGTAGCTTTCTATTGCACACGATTACTCTGGAACGGTTTATGATATTAGTATTTTGTGTAGGGGCGTGCGTAGGGGCGATATCAGAGCACACGTATTTATATGCATTATGTCACGACATAACCCCACTATCGGACTACTCCCAAGGAATTTCTGAAAAATTCTAGGAAATCAAGCTGGGCTATATTCCGCTAACCCGCAACATAACTCGAATCAGGTAGCATAATGCAATATTTTTCGATATAAGACACCCCACCATACCAGGCGTTTCCTATTTTCCGGAAAACTCTTCCCTAGCCATACTTTCCTATTCGATAACCTCTTATTTCCCTACTGTTGATCTTTATCTTAACTTTATAATTTCCAATCCACTATATTCTTTCTGTATATGTTCTATTTGCTCTTTTTTACCTTTGTTTCTAAATTCCGTTCAGACCAATATATTATAAAAATTCCAACTGCTTTTAACTCTAACTTACACTTCACCACATTTTCCTGGCAGGAAGACCGCCAGGGTGGAACTGCTTCGAACGAGTATTTTCATTGAGTTTTTTCCCGTGCCAGCAATCAAAATTTTTTAGTGCTTGCGCGCACGCGAGAATGCAAGTTTCAGTTTTATATATTAATTAGTTATAAGCATCTTTGTGTGTTATGTCAAAGTTATTATTAGTTTTAAGAGTTATTTTTAAACAGGAGCACTAACCCTCGCAATCTAATTACTGTTCTAGCCAAACCGGCTAGACCGGGCTGGACGGGACAGGTCCGGTTTGGTTTAACAAGAACTTGAACAATGAAAGTTAAAACTCCTACCTGCCTATGGCAGGTTTAAAAAACCGCTGTCCAAGGAATCACTACTTCCACATCCAGATTTTTTATCCAAGTCACTTACAACGAAAAAATTTTGTTTGTGGAAATAATCGTTTATGGAACTTTAATAATATAATATATGAAATCCTCTACCCCAAAAACGATACCCTACATGGGTAGCGGGATGGGGGTGGTGATAGGAGGTGGTAGTGGGAGTGGATGAGGTAAAAAAACATTTTGAGGTTTCTGGTTCTTGTACACACACTAAAACCAATTTTTTTTCATGGGGTGGTAATGGGGGTGGCTAATACCAAATTTTTTTTTGACGGGCGGACGGATGGACGGACGGACGGACAGACAGATAGAATTTTTTTTCGCTCAAACTTAAAATCTCGACGTTTCGTGACATTCTAAGCCTATTTGAAAAGTAAAGATTTAAACAAATTTTTTTGTCGTTACTATACTTCCACTGGATGTGGAAGTAATTAGCAATTGGTTTAAAACAATCTGCAGAGAGACTTAAAAGTAATTAAAATTAACATTAAAATACTTGGTGATGCACTAAAAAATTTTGGTTGCCGGCACGGGAAAAAGAAGTCAACTAAAAAAACCCGTTCGAAGCAATTAGAGCCCTGGTGGTCTTCCTGCCGCCAGGAAAATATGGTAGAATGAAACATGTATAAAATATTTGAATTTTTGAGGGAATTTTCGGTTTAAAAGGAATTTCGAAAGAAAAAGAGAGCAAAAAGAACAAAAAGGATAAAAAACAAGAACAAATAGAACATACAAAGATAATAAAAAGGTTAGATTATAAAGTTAAGAGAAAGATCAGAAGTAGGGAAACAAGAGGTTGTGGTGCAGGAAAGTGTGGAAGAGGTTGCCGGGAAACAGGCAACGCCTGGTATAGTAGGGGGTTAGCGGGCTATCGCCTAGTTTGAATTCATAGAATTTTTGAGAAATTTCTTGGGCGTAGTTCGCTAGTGGCGTTATGTCGTGACATCGTGCGTATAAATCTCTGAGGGATGTATATTTGTTCAAACCAGAGAGTACTGGAAGTTTTCCCATTGTCGTAGCCGGGATGCTCCACCATACCGGCGCGGCGCCGCGTATGTGATTGCCGGCCTGATCGCCATCGTGTACAACAGTTTTTTATTGTTTCTGTTTGGTCTGCTACCCCTGGCCTGGAGCGAGTACAGACTCCTGGACATGGAGTAGACCTTCCATATAGTCCCATTTACGTGGGTGTTAAACGTCAGTCGTTTGTTAACCCCCAGATACTTCACGCACCGTTTGATTGGAATTTATTGATCGAGATTGGCGTTAATATCCAGTTCTGTGTGAACCGGCGCACAGTGGCGAGAAATTCCAGTGTTCCACCCAAATTACTCTAGACGTCGTAAATTTTAAGTTTTTGAGACATTCTTTTTATTTAAATGTTGTTCTTGAATTTACCTATCGATCCCTCTAGCCGGATTTTGAAATTTCATTTTTCATTTTTTTAAATTTTTAATAGAAAATCATATTTTTACAAAAAAATACTATTTTTTGTATTAAATTTATTCTAACGGGCCGTACACTTGAGTTTTCGTAACATTTTTTTCTTAAATCTCCATCTTTTAATCAGCTATTGATCTGTCTAGATGAATTTTCGATTTAGTTGTTGACAACTGTCAAAATTACTGTCAAATATAAAAAAATACGATTTTTAGATAAATAATTCATACAGTAACAGGTTGGTGTTCAGAAAAATATATATAGTGTTTTCAATGTACCTGGTTCCGAAGTTGACAGGAAAATATGTATTTCTAAATTTGGCAGCTGCCATAATTGTTGTCAAATTTCCAAAGATAGATGGAAGAGCTTATTAATTTTAAAAATACCCTGTAAATATATAGAAAAATAGATATATATTGTTTTTGATCTGTTTGATTTAGTAATTGACAGGAAAATATGAGTTTTAAATTTGGCAGCTGCCATAATTGCTGTCAATTTTCAAAATACAATACTTATTAATTTTAAAAATGCATTACAAATGTATAGTAAAATAGATATATATTGTTCTCAAACTGCTGATTTAGTAGTTGACAGGGAAATATGGTTTTCAAATTTGGCAGCTGCCATAATTGCTGTCAAATTTCAAAAAATAGAAGTTAGAGCTTATTAACCCTAAAGATACCCTGTGAATATATAGCAAGACGGATACAAATTGTTTTTAATGTATCTGTTTCCGAAGTTGACAGGAAAGTATGATTTCTATAATCGATAATCGATAATATTTTCCTGTCAATTCATAAATCAGGAAGATAAAAAATAAAATATATCTATTTGTCTATACATTCAAAGGGTATTTTTGAAATTAATAACTTCTAATCTGCACACCTTAAAACTTGACAGCAATTATGGCAGCTGCCAAATTTAAAAATCATATCTTCCTATTACTTACGAAATCAGATAGATCAAAAATAATATACATCAATTTTTTTATACATTTATAAGGTATTTTTAAAATTAATAAGCTCTTACCTCCATGTTTTGAAATTTGACAGCAATTATGTCAGCTGCCAAATTTAAAAATGATATTTTCCTATCAGTTACGAAATCAGACAGATCAAAAATATCTATTTTTCTATACATTTATAGTGTGTTTTTAAAATTTATAAGCTTTTACCTCTATATTTTGAAATGAGCCATCAATTATGACAGCTGCCAAATTTAGAAATCATATTTTCCTGTCAACTTCGGAACCAGGTACATTAAAAACAATTTTTATCCGTTTTGCTATATATTCACAGGGTATTTTTAAAGTTAATAAGCTCTCACGGTCAATAAACGATACGGTTGCATCAATCAGCAGCTTTAGGACGAGAGAGACACGGGGGGCGGGAAATCGAATGAAAGAGTCAGACATATATGATTTCCGTGCAGAAGACAGAGACAAAGATTCCGGTAGGGTCTACAGCCTACGTCACCTGTAGACACTACAAGCATCTTTGTCTCTGTCTTTTGCATGGAAATCAGATATGTCTATCTCTTTCATTTGATTTCCCGCCCCCCGCGTCTCTCTCATCCTAAAGCTGCTGATTGATGCAACCGTATCGTTTATTGACCGTGATAAGCTCTAACTTCTATTTTTTGAAATTTGACAGCAATTATGGCAGCTGCCAAATTTAAAAACCATATTTCCCTGTCAACTACAAAATCTGGCAGTTTAAAAACAATATATATCTCTTTTTCTATACATTTATAGTGCATTTTTAAAATTAATTATATTTTGTAAATTGACAGCAATTATGACAGCTGCAAAATTTAAAACTCATATTTTCCTGTCAATTACTAAATCAAACAGATCAAAAACAATATATATCTATTTTTCTATACATTTACAGGGTATTTTTAAAATTAATAAGCTCTTCCATCTATCTTTGGAAATTTGATAACAATTATGTCAGCTGCCAAATTTAGAAATACATTTTTTCGTGTCAACTTCGGAACCAGGTTCATTGAAAACACTATATATATTTTTCTGAACAATAGGTTGGTTATTGTATGAATTATTTATCTAAAAATCGTATTTTTTTATATTTGACAGTCATTTTGACAGCTGTCAACAACTAAATCAAAAATTCATCTAGACAGATCAATAGCTGATTAAAAGACGAAGGTAAATTCAAGACAAACATTTAAAAAAAAATGCCTCAATAACTTAAAATTTACGACCTCTAGAGTAATTTGGGTGGAACACTGGCATTTCTCGCCACTGTGCGGCGCGTGAAGATAATTGACTCTGACTTCTCGGCGTTGATCCGAATCTTCCACTTGTTGTAATACGCCTTTGCACGGGCCATGTGCACCTTCAGCAACATATTTGCCGTTTGTGCATTATGTGAATGCCCGTATGTCTGGCTGACTCTGGACCAAGTTTCGGAGAGGCGCATATTTGTATACAGTATCGGAAAGCATTGGTTTTGGGATGGCAATAAGAGCAAGTGGATGCGGCAAGCGAGAGCAAAGCAAGCAATCATGTATAACTTCTCTTGAGGGGGCGTGTCACTGTTTACCTCTGCTAGAGTACTGGTAGACGTCTTTATTATGGGTGGTCGGTTAAATCATTAAAACTAGTGCCATACAAACACTTTCTGAATCTGTATGCTTAATTTAAGATAAATCTATTTTGCTTTGCTTTGCGTATTTCGATACTTACATTGAAGCAACGTTCATCGCGGTTAGTATTTGGATGAGGTAACCTACCTTGGGAAACACGGCGATCTCGTTCCACATTCTAGGGTCTTGTATATGAATGTATACGTAGAAGCTATATAATTTGAGACGAGGATTACATAGTGGACATACCATCCTTCGGAGGGGATGTAAAGCAGACAAGGCAAGGGAAAAATCTTTGTCTATTAAATATTATGCAAGGAAAAGATCCCTACTTTTCAACAGATATGAAGTTCGACAAAACTTCTAGGTTGGGGGTAGCTCGTCTCCTGGCGGTGATAGACTTTGGTAACGAAAATTAAATAAGATAAATTAAAAAAAAGTATTCAGTGTATGTAAGAGACATCAAGATAAGTTCAAATCAATCTAAGAATTATTATACCATTATTTAGAATCTTCAGTGTTCAAAAAGCAATAATTAGAATCGATTCTTTGCAGAATTAACTAATTAAAAATGAATTTCATCAGCGAAACTGACCCTGCGCGCTGAGATAGAATAGAGCACATACCAAACGGGATGTGCAATAGAGAAAACTAAAAATTATATATACTTATATAACACTTTCTCACTGCTATATGGGCGCGTTCCCAAAGATATTAAAGATATTTATTATTATTATTATTATTATTATTATTATTTTAAATGGATATTTTTTTATTTCTCTACCACCTGTCTAACATTTTGTGGTACTTAAGATATCTGAATTCTAAGAAGAAAAAATGTCTGAAAATTTTAAAATAAAAAGTCAATGCAATTTGTGATTAGAATAGAAAATTTTTAAGAGGTAGTGTTAGCAGTTCGTGAACAGAGCGAAACTGTAAAGCAATACATGCAATGGAAATCCTCTTTAAAATGCTTTTTGTTTTACAATAGTTTTGTTCTTCAGTTTGAGTTTTTGGAAATACTCATGCGCTTACAAAATTGAGAAGATCGTTCAGCTTTTTGATTGCGTTTTATACAGAGAGTGCCGGACAAAACAATATTGGACCTTTTTATGTAAAATTTGGTACTCTTTCATTTTTCTCTAAACTATTTTTCGTGTATTCTTACTTTTTATTAGATACTTTGGCAGTTCTGTTTTTCCCATTTTCGATGGTACTAGGGACTTCCTTATTTTATTCCATGAAGCGGCTACCCTACATATGCACACTTTAATTTTATATTGCGTACCTAATCCTATTTGCATATACAATTTTAAACTGATTGGATATAAGTTAATTCCCTGGGAAGTGCACTATACGCAAAACGCTTTAATATAATCGTTACCATAATGCTAAATGTTGATTTATTCTTTTTTTTTACTTTTTCTTCATAATCCTGTAGTAAAATTTATAACAGATTTTACGAAAAACAATCTATCTGAAATATTTACTAATCACTTAAATTGAAAAAAATAAATATTTATTTCAATATGGCAGATGCATAGAATATAATGGAATAGAACAGCGGTTTTCAGCCTGTGGGTCGTTTCCCCCTGGGGGGTCGCGAAGCAATTCCAAGGGGCTCCCGAGCTATTGAGAAAAAAACCAATAAAGTTAAATCATTTATTCTAAAATCTAAAAATCTAAATATTACACACATACAATTTTAATGAAACCAATTTTTAATGAGAAATCATACCAAAAACTATAACAAGAAATTTTAAAATTTGATTGATTTTAGATTTTATTGATAGAGATCGAGGTTGGGGGTCGCGAGAGGGTAAAACTTCTTTTTTCTTTTTGTAAGGGGGTCGTGGTTCGAAACAACTAGAATATTATGGAATAAGGGGAATGCAGTTAAAGTGGTTTAAGTCATATTTGAGCCAACGAGAAGTGTACGTAAGAATAACACATGGGACCAATACAGAACTAATAAATTATGAATCTGGTATTGCAGATATCAAATGTGGTGTTCCCCAAGGTTCTGTATTGGGCCCAACGTTGTTCATAATATATATCAACGACATAGTCTTTAATTTTCCAACCAAGTTGCATTTTCTCTTTTCGCAGACGACACGAGTATCATCATACAACATGAAAACATATCATCATTACAAACAGCCAGTCAGACCATAGTGGATGGTATCTCGGATTGGTTTTTGGCAAATAAACTAGCACTTAATTATAGCAAAACGCATAGCATTATTTTTCAGTTGTATCGGAATTGGCAAGACATAAAGATAAATGTAAATCAACAAGACATATCTACAACAGATTCAACAAAATTTCTAGGCATACATATAGACAACCACTTGGACTGGTCAGAACATATTACACAATTAAACTCAAAACTTAGTAAAGCTGTGTTCGCAATACGCACTATAAAACAAAATATAAATTTTACAGTCGCCAAGCAAGTATATTTTGCATATTTTAACAGTATTTTTGCAATACGGAATCGAATTTTGGGGGACAGCAGTAAACGCGACACAAACATTCATGATACAAAAAAGGGCAATTCGTACATTATGTGAATTAAGACCCAGAGACTCTTGTAGAACATTTTTTAAAAATCAGAAAATATTTACATTAACAAATTTATATGTATACAAAGTTTCTCTGTTAATTCATAAAAACCATAACTTATTGTTGCGACCATCTGATGTGCACAAGTACCCAACCAGAAAACAAGAATTTATACCACCAAAATACAATTACAATAGAACTCGAAATGGGCCCCTGTATACAGGCATAAGAATATACAATCATTTACCACAGAACCTCAAATTACTTTCCAGTAGAAAATTTAAAATATAATTAAAAAGACTACTTCACCAACATGTATTTTATAACCTCAACGAATATTTTCAAACCTCCTTTTGAATTATACACACTCTTATTAATATTTTTATCTATTTTTCTACTATTATTATTATCACATAAATTACGCACCTAGGTACTATGTAAAGCAAATTTAAATGCAGTAATGTTCTCAAGTTGGCTTTGTTCCAGCTGGCAACTCAACCGGTCCGGAAATACATGACAGGCATTATCAAAAAATATATATTTTCAAATTTCAGTTCCGATGCTCCGGGGATGCCAGGGGGAATAAAGCTAATATCTTTCCCAATGCTTATGGCTAAAGATATACATACATAATGTATGCATGTGTTATATGCAATTATTTACTATTACTTTATTATATAATCATGTATATTTCGGGAAATAAAATAAACTAAACTAAACTAAACTAAAGGTTAAAAACCGCTGGAATAGAAGACCTATATTTAATTACTTTCCTTCTGGAAAAGATGAATTTTTGTCGTATTCGAGGTTTGCCATTGAATCTTTTCTACTCCTATCTTAACAACAGACTTCAGTGTGTCGGTATACATAATTTAAACTCAGAACTTCTTCCGGCTACACATGGAGTTCCTCAAGGCTCTGATTTGGGGCCCCTACTCTTTATATTATATCTCAATGATTTTTTCACTTTGTCACCAAAATGCATCACTTATGCTGCCGATACATCCATTATTGATTTGAAGTTGAATATTCCTGATCTAAGTGAGGATAGCTTTAGTTCTATCAAACAAGCTGGTGCTTGGTTCTCTTCGAATAATCTTAAATTAAACGAAGAAAAAACCCAACAAATCGCTTTCTCAACAAATAATTCACTAATCAAGGGTAACAGTGTTAAAATTCTTGGCGTTGTTTTAGATGACACTCTTAACTGGTCCAATCATGTGGAGCAACTGTCACACAAATTATCAAGTTCGATATCCATGGTACGTAGGCTAAAAAATCAACTCTGTTCTAAAACCTTAGGAACATGCTATTTTTCATTATTTCATGTCCATATTAATTATGCTATCCTCCTATGGGGTGGATTATCTCGGGCAGCTGTAATCTTTTGTCAGCAGAAGAAAGCAGTCAGGTTAATCGTTGATGCAGGTTGAAGGGATCAGTGTTTGCCAATATTTAAGAGTCTTGGTATAAAGCCGGTTCCTTCTCTTCACATTTCTGTTCCTTTACTTGAAGTTCACAAGAACGTAAATTATTTTTGTACTAACTTAGATTTTCATTCGTATGGCACTAGATCTGCCAATCAACTTAAGCAGCCTCGTCTTAGATTAATAAAATCACAGAAAAACTCTCTAAACCTTCAACTATTCAATCACATCCCTAATGACGTAAGATCTCTTAATTTTAATAGTTTCAAGAACTTAATAAAAAAAAACACATTTTAAAATATTTTTTCTATTCAATTGATGAATTTGTAAACAGACAAATTTGTGATATCTTTCAGTTTAACATCTGCTTGTTTGGTATGCTCTGGCCATTTCGTGGCAGCTTGCCTCTTCTTTCTTTTTTTTGTATTCTTTATATTGTATGAAGTATTTGATAAAATGTCCTAAAAAACATCGAAAATCTCCATTTTCTATAACTTTTTCTTTACAGAATATATAATAGGTAATTATTTGTAGGTTAAGTTGAAATTTGAAGTTTGCATTGGCGTCCTTCAAAATATTGCTAATTAAATCAACGTAAGCGTGCATAAACCTAAGTTTGGAGTTTAAACTTAAGATTGGCAGTTACTGGTAGATATAAAACGTACTTTTTGACAAAACTTAGAGTTAACTATCAGATCTAAGTTAAACGGAACCTATAAAACCGGCCCTAAGGGCCAGTTTTATAGGTACAGTTAAACCTAAGTTTAACTAGAAGATTCTGTTGAGGTCCGAAATAAAAGTAAATAGCGTGTTTAGCAAAGTGTATATTAAGCACACTCGTCCAAACAGGAAATTAACAAGAACCTTTTAACAAGAACTCAAAAAGACGCTTCTCACAGCAGTTTTTTTACTACAAAAATAATTCGATAACTATCGATAATAACTCAATAACAACTATCAACACCACAGAATCTTTATTCAAATTTAATTAATAATTTCCTATTTGATGAATGTGCCTAATATACACTTTGCTAAATACGCTATTTACTTTTATTTCGGACCTTAACAGAATCTTCTAGTTAAACTTAGGTTTAAACTGTACGTATAAAACCGGCCCTAAATACGTGTTTTGTAACTTGATCAAAAAAATATCTATCTAAAATATCTATCGTAATTATCATGTTTGTGAAAAATCAAAGAAAAAGTTTGTCTGGTTTAAATTTGCCTTTTACAGCATTAGTTAGAGGAATAGTTGTTTGTGTTTAAAATTCTGCATTAACTATATTCCATTAATAACTCATGTCTCATACTATACACTTCGTGTGAGATTAAAAACAAGAGAGAATTTTATTATCGCGGAACGTCTACTTTTTAAACACAATAAAGGTAAAGCTTGGCATAACGACTGGAACAAAAAACTCCGAATGTTCATTCCCTAAAACGAAAAATAAAGATAACACCACCTAGATAAGTGACTTTATATTCTATTAACAATTAAATCTCTATAGTCTGTGCTACATAAAGCACAGATCCGCCGTGCGAGATTTTGTGGGCTTTTGAATATTAATCGTGCAATTATAGAGCCGCGGAGCTTTTTAACGACCTACCTGTACATAATATCAACTGAAACAACGTAAAATTCTCCGTCTTTCTTTCCATTCAATTTTGATGGTTCCGTAAACAAAACTACGTGCTGGAAAAGCGATGATATGGAGTCTTTATTTTGGCACATACTAAGGTCTACTATATCTTGATACACTTTACTTTGTTATAGTGTGAACCTGCTTGCTGAAGCCATGTTTTTATCTTGATCGGGAAAACCGGCGGATTACATTATATCAAGGGTGTACGAAGCATTAATTTAAATTTCGCTCCCATATAGTGCCTTCGTTCTACGAATATGCTACATAAGGCTGATAAAGTTTACATAGGCATTAAAGGTGCGGTTAGTAAATAAGTCGTTATGCAAATTTTCTCACTATGTGCCGTACACTATTTTTAAACTACTTACCCGTTTATGTATTCATATTTCATGTTAGTACTTGCGTGTAACATCTTTATGAATGACTACAATTTAATAACCCTAACATATGGTTCATTAACGTAAAATAAAGAAAACTTTTTTATGAGATGTTGAGGTACAAAGGTATTAATGAAGTAATCAGTCGAATAAATTAATCGATGATATTGCACTTTGGGCCACATTTAAATAAATAAATAAATATCACTTTATTGCCCAACAGAAATTAATCCAATTACAGGACAATATAATGTAAAGAAAGCAGAGCTTATACAAAAATATGAGGCTGGTAATAATTTGTCGATGTTCTAGAGACGGGACATTAAATCTGGAAATTAGACCTACATAATTTTATTTTAACATTTTATGTTGTGAAAATGATATAGTAAAACATTCTGTTAATTTACAACAATTTACTTTTCTAATAAGAATTACTTCTAAGAAAATATCGGTAAAACAACTTGCTGATAATTTCAATGCTTTTCAAAACGGGCATTTTCACGCTTCAAAATTACCTATCTACTCGGAAAACCAATGAGATTATGGATATCATTAGTTGGTAATAGGTTCTAACTGTGTGTCAAAGGAATCTTTCCTCTAAAACACCTGAGAATTTCCTCTTTTATTTCTTGTACTGTGATTGGTCTAAAGCAGTGGACTTGTAAATATTGGCCAATCAGAATCCAGATAAATGCCACAGAAGTTATTCGTAAAAGCGTCGAACGTTGATATATTGTAGTTTAGGTTTAACCTTCACCCGCTTCTGCAGTGACGGTGCATGTCAGTTGACAGATGACTAACCTAAAACTTTATTTATATTTTGGTGTTTTAGTCCAATAAAAATATTATTTTTCAAAAAAATTTCTCCCGGCAAGCTGATTTTTTTCAGGGTCGATGGAGGGGTGTCTCCCGAGTATCCGACCAAAAAGTCACAGTCCACACGCCTTGTAGGCTGTTGCAATATTATTTTTTTTTTTAATTTTCTTTTTCCAGCTTGTACATAGTAATATTCTCTACTCGATTCTCTACAACTTTGCCTAAAAAAATTTTTTTGTAACTTTGATTTTTGACGGTCCAGCGCCCATTATATGGGAAAATATTCACCATATTTATTTATTATGGTTCAGGAAATAGACAAACAAAAGGCTGAATAGCTGATTTTTGCAGGGTTGATTGAGAACTGTCTCCTGAGTCTTCAACCAATTTTTTTTTTTTTTTTTGGGAAATTAAGTTTAATAATACAAGCTATAATGATATAAAAAGAAGCTGGAAAAAAAAATTAACCTTTATTTAAACAAATCAGGATTTTAAGTTTTGCCTATAAATTTCTACTCTAATTTATTGCTAATTGCTAACATAACTTGTAAATTATAGTATTGTATTATATACATAATAATATAATAAGATAAACATAATATAAACAAACCACATAAGTTGACAACACACAAGGGTGTGTGGAATATATAGGCTAGGTTATACACAGCTTTCAATGGATTATAAAAACGTAATTACACAATAATAATTATCACAAATTAAATACAAATGCCTACCAAGCAGGCAAGTCAATTATTTCATGTGAAACACAAATTATTGTACTTACGTACGGTAATCCATCACAGGGTAACAACATGTTAATAATTCGGGAAATAAAAACTATATGCACTGTACCCTTTATTACAATAATTGATAACACGTTTCCAACTCAACTCTCAGAGTATTAATTAACCAAACAACCGTAACTTAATTCTTACACTCCTTAAATTGAAAATAAGAAATAAACAAGCGACCCCCCTTTTCCAGATGAGCTTATGTATGAAAAATCCCCCACCCATAACCAAATCAAATTTTGGTGTATTTACGGTTGTGGCGCCGATCTGATGCATTTTTTAGAATTTTTAACATTCAAAATGTTTTTATTTTTTTCAGCATATTTTGGTACCACAGAAGGCTATGCCGTTGTAGCAGGCGAATGTTTTTCTGATTATAAGTAGATCCTAATTTGTTCTATACTTGAGTAAAATTTGATTCAAATCGGAAACAAAATAAAAAAGTTATAAGAGCGTCTTAATTTTAAATGAGTCACACTGTATATTTAAGGAAATGCATAGATTTCGACAAAATATTACGTTCGTAAATACGAGTGTTGTAAAATAAAGATTGTTTTGTGATTGTGATTTATTAGCAAACCACGGTAAACCGCTTTGATAGAAATATTCAAGGTACCTAGTTCTTTTTTTTTAATTATCTATTTTGGCTGGCGAATATCTCGTAAACTATAACACATAGGAAGAAAATGAATTTAAACATTCTTGTAGGAAATTTAATTATGTTTAATATTGTATAGATTACCTTTTTCCATACGACGCGCGACGCATAGTTTCCGAGATATAAGCGAAAAACCAAAAAAAATGGGACCTTTAAAGTGCCCCCCCCCCGCTCACCACCTAGGAGTGGGGACTTTTGATATGTTCGTCTCCAGACTAGTCCAAACAAAGTCCCGAAGTCAAATTTTCTGTCCCTAAAATTTCCCTCTACACCCTTTTTTGAGCATTCGTTATAAAAGTATAAGTAAATATATATCAATAAACACTTTACCTATATAATACACTGTCTGGAGATTCTCAGTATGTAGCATTTAGAGTTACTGTTACTAGATGGCGGTACCAGAACTGCATTTCATTTCTCTTTGATCAACTTGAAATAGAATCTAACGGCGAATATTAGTAGTAGTGTTCTCTCTGTCTTTTGCATAATGTAATTAGTCGAAGCATGCCTAAGGACTGTTTACAGTGAAGACTCTCAGCAGTTTCGGACCAGTCTATGCATTACAATACCTATGGTTCAAGGTATATTGGTTTCATAATTGTCATTACATTTAAAATATGGCGAATTCCGTGGACTTTTATGTTGCAGCTGCGATTGTTAAATAATTATACCTACTTTGTTTTTTTATTAGCTGAGTCGGTTGGGAAATACATTTTTATGTGACATAAATAATGAAATTGAAAATAAAGGTCAGTAAACACTAAATAATTATAAGAAAACGTCTGGAGGCAGTTAATGGCAAAGCTCAATATTAAAGATGTTTTATGTACTATATTTATCCGTGAAATATTCTCCCCAAATATCACTCGTGCTAATGCGCTCGGGATTTAATCAGAGCCAATTTACATTCTTTATATTACCAGGCAACAACGCTTTTGAAAAAAATTTACCAAGAAAATTCTAAGCACTATTGATATTACATACGATTAAATCACGTCCGACTTTTAAATGCACCTAATTGATTTCATTTACTTCTTAATTGGACTAAATACAAAGTAAAACATATTACAAATTCAAGAATTATTATTTTTGTTTATAATTACCATGTACCAACGAAGTATTTATGCAAGTTTACAAAAATATTTTTAATATCAAACTGACACAACCTCTCAGATTTACAATCAAGATCGCGTAAGAAAAATCAAATATAAATATAGCATGTCCGTTTCCATGGCTGTGAAACAAAAATTGTATATAGAATGAGTCGTCGTCAATTAATTAATAAGAAACTATGTTTTCCTATGATTATTATTTAACTTATATAAAAACAAAGTGTATGTACCTATAAATAAAAATCTAAGTAAAAAAGTATGTTAGGAATTTGTTCATTTGGGAAATAATCTTGACATATACCCCTCGAGCTCTAAATCTTATCACACAAACTGCAGGTAGCTATATTTTTTGCTAAATTTTGCTTTTAAGCAAATGTTCTTGACTTAATAATTTACACATAAAACCCTCGACCTTCGGTCTCGAACATTTTCTAAGCAAATTTTTACAAAAAAGCTACCCGCAGTTTATCCGATAAAATTCAGAACTCTCGGTATGTCATGATTATTTATTTATTTTTTTTTTAATATTCAACCAAATATAACCCCAAAGAAATCAAACTATTAAGAAAAAAGTTATGCTTTTCAATACAACTTTTACACCCATTTGTAGCCTACTCTACGCTTTGATTATATTGAGAATTTTGCCCAACATTCTGAGCCTATTATTAGGAATTCGATGAAAAATATTCAAAATTCTCGATTTCTTGTCCTGTTACACTGATTCGATATAATTGTGTTATTTTAATCATTTCAAAATTAGACTATTAGATACAAAATTACAATTTGAATAATTATTTTCATTGGTATTTTTGCATTTAAAACGATAACAAAGCTGAATTTTATTTATTTGATATAACTTAGTTTGCAAATTGTACAAAGTTAGGTTTTTCATTTATATATTTACAGGAAATTTTCCAATAAGTATCTTATCAATTTCTATACATAGGTATCTACATATTCAATATATATGACAACATATATTGGACAAATAATTTCCGTCATTCTCTGTGTTGCATATCTCTGAATATTGTCACATATTTCCTATTGTTGATGGAAAATATTTTTTTAATATACAAACTTTAATATGTTTCTCTATTATTGCTCTCATTCAGTGCTCACAAAATTCCACAATTAAAATTGTAATTCATTTCATTTGAATAAATAATCATTGAATTGTTTGTTGTAGGTTTATTTCTATGTGCTGTGCGAGTGAAAACACATAAAGCTTTTAGCTGCAACAATGTAACAACATGTAACGAATGTTTATTTTTATGCAGAAAAAATCACATCATGAATAATGCGTTATTATACAAAGTTTACCGCATATCACTTAACGAGACATTGGAAGATAAGGAAGAACCTTTAAGTATCCTTAGCAAAGATAAATCGAAATTCCTTTAAGATACTCCTCCACTTTGTACAATTAGAAAGTTTCCATTTTTCTCATTTTCTCGTAATAAATAGTTGTAAAAATCTAAAAAATATCTGTAGATATATATTTTTAAATATCTCTATAAATAAAAATGTTAGCGCTCATCTGGACTGAGGCTCGATGACGTCACAGTACATGATTCCGTCAACAGCGAGTGGGTACGGGCACCTTAAGTTTAGTTCGTTCAATGTTATTCTTACCGGACACAGCCTAAGGTATTTTTGTAGTTGGGATTGTTTAACGTTTTAATCATTTGAAGAAGTAAGTTATGCCTAAAATAACAGCGAGTTGTGTACACTGACGTCACAGTCTAGCGCGAAGTATAAGAAATTAAATAAGTTCGTGAGTTTTTCAGATATCGAGATGATTTCTTTTTTGTTCGACTAGTTAACTGAAAGACTACTAAATGAGGTAGAATATACATGATATTTCTAAAATAGGAAACTTCCTAATGGTTAAGGACATAATTTGTACAAAATTTGGTTTTAATTAAACAAGGGGCGAGAACGTGACGCATAAGACTTTTTGAAAACTAAACTTGGTAGAAAAATTAATAATTTAAGTTTGGTTAAGTTTGGTTTTACTAGAAATTAGTATAAACTAAAATTAATTTATTTACAAAATACCTATCTAAAAAATAAAAATCTAATTAAAATATCATTAATACGTCCTAATGAAAAAATGATAACATCTAAATTTAATGAATTACAAGGTCATCAGGGCCGCGCCGTCCATAAGGGCAAGTCGTGCGCAGCGTTACCACATTTGGTAGATTTTTATTTCTTTTTAGTAGAATTTTAAGGATTTTTGTAAAGTTTGGTAGGTGAAATTTGCTGGCAGATTTCTGATAATTATTATCAGAAATCTACCAGCAAATTTTACCTACCAAACTTTAAAAAAATCCTTAAAATTCTACTAAAAAGAAATAAAAATCTAACAAATGTGGTAACGCTGGTCGTGCGGCGCATGCCGGTGCCACGTAACTAAATGCGCCGTGAGGTGTCCCAAGTTTTGAAATTTAATTTTTTAATAACGTGTAGTAACATTATAGCATGAACCAGGGCTAGATTATCCATTAGGCAAACTAGGCATTTGCCTAGGGGCGCCAGTGCCCGAGGGGGCGTTTCAGCGGTTCAAAACTAACTAATTTTATCACCCGATGATTGATCTTTACCGTTTGATCTGCTGGAAAATAGAATGCAAAAGGAAATTATTTATGTGTTATTTGATTATTTTATTTTGATAGAATTTTCGAATTTTTTAACTCTGACAAGAAGACCCAGAATGGGCAGAATAGGCAGAAGCCCAGAACCAAAAATACAAAAAAGGAGGCTTAAACGCTCCCTCACGACATAATGCGGTAACGCATCTCACAAATACCTACACCTCCCATCCCACATTCCTTTACCATGCGCCATGTGGCTCTCACTGCTGGCAACAAGCATGACCTTAGTCCAACCCAGCGTGGACGTAGTAGGCACAGCTGTATAACTTGGGAGCGGCAGCAATGCCTACCGCACGCTGGTAAATCAATCAATCAATCAATCAATCTGTACTGTAGCAGCATTTTAGAGAATTATTTATAGGATTATATTATAGTGGAGTTCGCAAGCAAGAAGTCACGAGAAAGGATGTTTTGTTTTTCAATCTATTGTTATTATATTTAGTCCAGGGGAAAATATAAGTACTGCATTTTTTTTCTATAACAAAACATTTTTTATAGGATTTTATATTTTTACGCCTTACGCCTCTGAAAGCTACCCAACAAGCAAAATTTAAATGTCATACAACTATTTTGTTTTATTGCAATTTTATAAATGTAATAAAATAGCAATAAAACAAAATTGTTGTAGTAATGACAATTATAAAACAAATTTGTTTATTGGGATACTATACTTTTCGAAAACAATATAATTTTATGTCAAATTTATAACTTTTAATTTGAGGCTGTTTGACCTTGAAAAATTTCGCCTGCGCTGCATTTTGGAGTCCCACCTATAAATAAAAGGACGCAAATACTTAATTTGCCTATGAGCGCTCCAATCCTTCATCCGGCCCTGGCATAAACTGGAAAATTTTGAACTTTTGTATTTAATTGTTTAGCGTGATCTATTTTAGACACTTTTTTCCTGTCCCCCTTTTTGGCTGAATTCTAGATATGCTACTGGAGGGCGCATGCTCGTATTTGCTTTGTTTTATAAGCGTTCAGACGCCAACTTTAAACTTCCATTTTTCCGAATGTTACAGAAATAAAAAAAAATATCCAAAGTTTATAAACCTTCTTTTTAGAATAAAATAAACATGTTACCAGAAATTACAAACTAGTTTTGCTCTTACAAAAAACTAATCAGAGATAATTATAAACATACATCTTTCTAAACAACCACCTTGCCTGCTATATTATGCCATGATCAATATTAGATCAAAAGAAAGACATAATAAACAGAAATATTAGTAGAGCGGCAATCCAGAAAAAAACGGCTATTAGTGAAACAGTTTTGTAATTTGGTATACTGATTTCTGTCATTAAAACGACTATTTTTCCGAGAGCGCCAAATCAAAATGGCTTCCGGCTTCAAGATGGCGGCCGATTTAGAAAATTTAAAAGAACGAGTTTTCTATCTAAACTATTGATGTTCTAAAAAAAAGTGGTTAAGAAAAATTGTTCCAAATTAAATTCTGAATAAAAAAGTTTAATACAACTTTTTACCTAAAGCTAAAAACTTTATTTTTAGCTTTAGGTAAGATAGAAAAATATAGAAAAGTTACTTTTTATTTATAATTTAAAAGTTTACAAGTTTTTAAACTAAATAATTACTGTTACAGAAAAAAATTGTTAAGAAAAATATTTTACATTAAAATTTGAATAAAAAAACTGTATGCAATATATTTACCTAACACTAAAAATAAAGCCGCTTACACGGAAAAATACTACGATAGTTATTTTTATACCAAGGCCGCGAAATTCCTTTCTATGTACCGAGAGAAAAATTATCGCCGAGGCCGCTTGCGGCCGAGGCAAGATAATCTCGAGGACGCTAAAAAAATTTCGCGGCCATGGTATAAACACTATTTTTTGTGCAACCGTAAATTATAGTTAGTATAGATAATGAAAATGACACGACCGTTTATGCTATATTTTGCTAAATAAACGCGGTGGCCTTAACGTCACAGCGTTTCTATGGAAACGGTATATTTTGAATATATACTTGACAGTCTGTTTAATAAAATATAACAATTTTTGTTTGTCATATTTTAGAAATGTCAATTTTGAAGTGACTTAAACGTCAAATATTATAAGTGACTTTTAGTTTTTCGGCCGTTACTCAGGGTAACGGCCGCGAAATTGAATTTCTCGGACTGTTTTGAGAACGGGAAATACTCATTTCACGTACGGCTGAACAAAAAATGATTTTATGTATATTTTACAATCTTTAGTTATCAATCAATAGTTATAATGTTCTTGTCGAGTATTCCTTTACAAGAAACTGAAGACACATTATATTTCAACATAAAAATAATTTATTAAAAATAAGTAAAGATTTTTTTTAATTAGACTTACACATCTTTTTCAGTTAGTTGCATTCTCCTTTACAATTTGTGCAAAGTAACTGTATTGCAAGCCGGCTTTTTTACAACCACATTTGGTTTCAATGCATCCTTTTTTACAGCTACATTGAATTAATTGTCTCAGGGCCGGAAGTGTTGACCATTTTGACACCCAATCATTTTTGGACAGGCACCATCCCCATTTTTCATGATTAGGCAAAATCAAATTAGATATCAGAGACTATCCCCAAATGTGCCCATTTTGGAAGCTAGCCTGTAAAATCTGTTGCTCCAAAGTATCCTTTGAAGGGATGGGGATGTTACACGTTGTCCTGTTCTTGGAAGTAAATAGTTCCTTTCGTGCCTGATTTATTTCAGTGCAGGCAGAAGTATTACAGTACATTAAAACAACAAACCGTTGCACATAAGGCCAATTTAACAATTTACGACGACAAAAATATAAAATATGATTTTATTTGATATTTTGATCAGAAATGCTTATGAGGAGGCTACTTAATAATTATCTTTCAGAAAAATACTTAACTAGGGTTAGTTGAGGTAAGGTGCTCATAGTATTCTAATTAAAAAAAAAACAATTTCATATTAAATTATTTTTGTATTTTGAATTAGTACAATTTTTACATAATGTACCATTTTAATTAAAATTTTATTCCACATCTACATCCTCATCGCCCTTATCATCATCAGACTCCTGTTCACCTTCATCATCATCACCACAGAAAGTAGGCGGTCTTAGCATGCTTAATAGAACTTCACTGAATTGCGTTTTATTTCTTTTTAGGTTTTTTTCGCTTATTTGTAGGTCCGAGGATACTAGTATCCAGTTAAATATATCACTAAAAATAGTTCCTTTCTCTTAATCTTCACTTCCCTTAGAGAACACGCTCGATTTAACAAAAGGGGAAACAAGGGGACTTGCATTTTACTTTTTTATATTAGTTATAAGGTATTTTTTCGAACTAGTAAAAAAAAGTCTGTGTACTTTTCGGAACTTTTTATATAACTCTATCTAAAGCAAGAATTTCAATTTTTTTTTAAACAAAAATAGTGTTTCATGAAACACATTATATCTATACTACGTACAACTGTTATATTTATAACAAGTGCAAATTAAAGTACATACCTGGTGCTTCAATATCCATGTTGAAAAAATTGTGATTATAAATTTAGGAAAATAGGACGAGCGTAGTTAATCCGTAAACAATTCATGCGCAACTAACCGGTATTGGCCGTACGAAAGATAACCCAACTTTGCGCACACGTGTAGGCTATTGTGTTGCGTTAAAAAAAACCGCTGCCCAAGGAATCACTACTTCCACTTCCAGATTTTCTATTCAAGTCACTCACAACGAAAAAATTTTGTATGTGAAAATAATTATTTACGGAACTTTAATAATATAATAATAATAATAATAATAAATGACTTTATTTAGAAAAATTGAACATTACAATTATATCATATTTGAAATCCTATACCCCAAAAACCCATAAAACGATACCTCACATCGGTAGTGGGGTGGGGCTGGTGATAGGGGGTGGTAGTGGGGGTGGATAAAGTAAAAAAATATTTTGAGGTTTCTGGTTCTTGTACACACACTAAATCACAATTTTTTTTCATCTCCATTAATAATGGGGTGGGAGTGGTAATGGAGGTGGCTAATGCCAAAATTTTTTTTGAGACCTTATCTTCTCTTGTATATACTAAATACCAATTTTATGAACTCTTACCTGCTTGATTTACCTATTTACCTCAAATTTACCCCAATTTACCCCCCAACCCTTCGACGGAACAAGATGAAAATATAATCTAGTTCTAGATCTCGTTAAAGTACATATGTGTACCAAATTTCACCCGGTTCCAGAGTAAACGTGCGCACAAAAAAAAAGTTACAGACCGACAGACAGACAGAAATTTTTTTTCGCTCAAACTTAAAATCTCGACGTTTCATGACATTCTAAACCTATCTGAAACAATAAACATTTTTAAAAAAATTTTTGTCGTTACTATACTTCCACTAGATGTGGAAGTAATTAATTCTTACGGTTCATTGCGAACTGGTTTATAGAGAACGTTTTGAAGGTATTTGTGACTAGTTTTGAAGAAACTACTTTTATCTATTTTTGTCGTCGTAATTTAGCTATTTGGCCTTATGTGCGTTGGAATAAATTTAAAATTTTATGAGGATTATTTTCTTGAGGTTCCGAAATGAACGGGAAAGCTTCTGTTACTCTGGATATGCCGTCCATATCTTCCAGGCAGTCACTTTTCCTTTTCCAGAAAAAAATGAAACGGTATCACATCCCGTCAGGGAATGGAAACCTCGTAATGCATTACACTTGTTTTCTCCTAGTTTTTGAGCTATCTTATGCACCTGTAATACTCTAAAATATTTATAGCAAACTGTATATTTAAACTTATATATTTAAACCCTTTAGTCCTTCTTTATACAAACATAAAAAAATAAAACCGCCAGTACGTCAGTGTCGACAGTTCTAATGCAAATGTCCTTCCAGCCTTGTTGAACACAATCATTAATATGCAATATTAGTCAGGATTTCAGAGCAGTATTTCAATAACTATTTTTCGCAATTTCTTCGCCAACAGTTGACACAATTTCGACAGGACTAAAGTTATTAGAGTTGTTATATCATTTGCCAATAAACAAAACAATTCTGTTTTATTTTCAGCATTTTTCAGAAATTCTGGCCAATTCTTTGGTAGTGTATTGTTACTACGGACTTGCTTCCTTATTTCGACTCTTCTGTTTCTACCGTATGACTTTTTAAACTGTCCTTTTTAGTTTATTTTACAAGTTATCATAATTCTATAAGTGTATCATGTATTTCTTTTTTGTAAATAAACTTTATTATTATATTATTATTAACTAATAGAATAAGGTAAAGAAAAAATTCGACACTGGAAAACAATCATTATCATCATTAAACTGGTCCTTTGATGATGCCCCCGAATAATAGAAATACGTCCAACAGAAATAATATCGACATATGCCAGGTGCTAGGTGGACATATTAAAATGAGCAATATTTAACAACAGCCTGTGACAATTAGCACGCCGGAATAACTGATATCCGATAAAATATAGTGTGACAGCAATGAAATAAAGGCTCAACCTGAAACTCAATATTGAAAATACGAATTATAGTTTGAATGTGGTGAGTAGCGAGCTCCAGTTTCACTACGGTCGAGCGCAGTATCTTTACATCTCCAGCTATACCATCCGGTTTAATATTGCATGTGGAGTTCGCAAATACAGCGACTATTTGCTCTGGAATCGAAGCGATCCAATTTTAACAAGTAATTACCAATAAAACAACAAATGCATTAGGCCAACAATAAATGCTACGCTTGATTAAAAGACTCGCTTCCTGTGAAAATGAATGTCTCTTGTTGCCATAACGAGTCGTTCACACTTAGCAAGTTATTGAGAATTTTTGGATTTAAGTACGTTAAAAATTAATATGGACAAACTTTATAGATACAGGAAAAACTCTATTATTATATTGCGGAGACGATGAGTGTATAAATAGTGGAGTCAAATTGTTCTTAAAGAAATTTCGGATGAACTACTTAAACCTACAAATTTCTGATGTTTGTTAACTTAAAAAAAACCGCTACCCAAGGAATCACTGCTTCCACTTCCAGATTTTCTGTCCTGTTCTCTCATGACGAACAAAATTTTGTATGTGGAAATGAAACTTTAATTGTTTAATATTTGAAATCGCCCACCCCAAAAACCCATAAAACGATATGCCACATCGGTAGTGGTGTGGGGATGGTGGAAGGGAGGTGGTAGTGGGGGTGGATGAATTAAAAAAAATTTGGGACCTTTGTTTCTTGTACACACACTAAATCACAATTTTATTCTTTTCATCTTCTTGAATAGTGGTTAATGCCAAATTTTTTTTTTTGAGACCTTAGCTTCTCTTATATATACTAAATGCAAATTTTATGAACTCTTACTTGCTTGATTTACCCATTTACTCCAATTGACCCCCAACTTTTCAACGGAATAAGATAAAAATATAATCTAGTTCCAGATCTCGTTAAAAAACATACGTATAGCAAATTTCAAGTCAATATCTTAAACGAAGTAATCGTGTGCAAAAAAAAGCTACAGACAGACCAACACACATAATTTTTCTTTCTCAAACTTAAAATCTCGACGTTTCATGACATTCTAAGCTTATTTGAATAACAACAATTTTCAAAACTTTTTTGCATTACTACACTTCCACTGGATGTGGAAGTAAAAAAAAAAAAGTAATAAAAATCATTAAAACCGCTGCCCAAGGAATTTTTTTATTAGTGGAGCGCCAGGGGTTTTGACCTCGGACTTCTGTTACAGTGAATGAATTTATATGGTCGAGGTGGGATTTTGTTTTTTATACTATAAACGTCAAAGTTTACCGAAAATTTTTTTGTGCTTTTGATTTTATCATTATTTGAACAAAAAACAATTTTAGCATATAATTTTATTTTAAATAATATTTTTTTTTATGTATACGTTGAATTTCATCCAAATATACATAGAAGAACATCTTTCAAAGATACCTGAGTGTAATGAGGGTCGTAGGGACCTTAACACGTTGACTGCCATCTCGGTCTATATGAGTGAGGTTTTTATTGTCTATTAGGCCAACTCTGTCCATAAGACCGAGTACTTATATTTGCCCTGTGGGTCGACTCGATCTATAAGACCGAGTCATGTTTTTGGGATCTCTGGGTATTCTGGATCTTTTCGGGATCTCGGAATCTCCCAGCGACTCGATCCAGTACACTTCTATCGTTATAAATAGACCGAGACGGTGTAGTAAAAGACCGAGACCTTTTTTGACGTTTTTTTTGCAGTTTTTTTTTCAAAATATTGTGTATCTATTCATAGTGTATTAGCCGATGATATTCATGGCCTGGGGGATATTTAATTTGGTTAAACCGTTGCTACCGGTTGGCGCCTTATGAGAAATTTGTCTTAACCCGTATGGCAGTCAACGTGTTAAACAGGTAGTAAAACGTGGAGGGGAGAATGACAGCGACAGCTGCAGTGTACAACTTTACGGACGTAGTTCTAGAATTTTAATTGCAAAAATCAAGTTATTTATAGCCAAGATATTATTGAAGGCATAGAACATTTTTGTGATATGTCGTTCAAGAAAAGTCATCAACATAGTGATTCGACAGATGCTAGAATAGAAAGGGATGATGTCGATGTAAAAAGATTGGTGGACTTCTTCAAGCAACACAGCCCTTTTCCTGATACAGATGCTGTTATGTCCATTGCTACCGGAGTTACTGAAGATAAAGATACAAATTGTTACGATGCTTGTGAAAAAGATTTAAATGTAATGAAGAAAACAGAGGGAAAAAAATTTCCCGAATTGAAATTATCAAGGAAAGATATAATAAATCCTTTATTGGCGAAAAATAACAAAATTAAAATTCATGACGATGTGATTCCTGTCGATTCATTGCTGTTGTTTCAACGTATTTGTATTTTTAAAAAATCGATGAAGAGCTTAAAAATTATATGAATTATGAACTCGCACCATATCCGCTTGCTCTATTTGAAAATGGCGAACTGCGAAAGACAAAAAAAAAATCAACTTTTTACGAGTTATTCCCGGAAATTTCCATTAATTTAAAAGGTCTAGACAATGTTCATTACGTCATTGATGGGGGCATGTTGTTATTACATCGTTGCAAATGGCAATTGAATGAAACCTTTAAATTAATATGTAAGCATTATGTAAGATATTTAAAGAATAATTATAATAGCAACACGTCCTTGGTATTTGATGGGTATAAGAAAGACAGTATTAAATCAGTACAAAGAAATCATCGTGCATTGAAAAATAAATATGCAGACATTGAATTCGATGAAAATATGCCTTGAAAGTAGCTCAAATAACAATATAGCTGTCAAATAACAAAAATAAAAGCCGTTTGATATGTGTATGCAATTTAAGCATAATGAAAACTACTAAAAAAAAGTAACCTTCTTTTTAAAGAATACTCTGGAACTATTAAAAAAAAAAATAAAAAAACTTATATCTACGTACTACAAACTACATAATTCAATGATAAATATCAATATTGTTTGAAACTTCATATAATCTACTTTTCAATTTTTTTTACAAACAGCTGAAACGGGTCACCGAATATATCACAGTATTGTTGCATGCTATTATAATTAATCATCATAGTAAAGATAGGTGATCTCATTACATAATTTTTCTTCAATATGGATATGTGAAATGTTCTATTGGATCTCGTCTTTAAATTAGGAACTCCAATGCAAATCTCTACTAGGGTGTCTGGGTCGTAAGTTAAATTATTTATTACATACATTATGCTATACATATAAATACATTATGCTATAATATATCCGTCTGTTATACAGGGTCATTAGATTATAACGTGGTAAATTTGGCAAATATTCGGAGTTCCCATGGTATACCCATCCAAAATGAAATTTGAATGTTTAATATATTTTTTTCTGTATGTTCTCTAAAGCCTGTATGTACTTTATATAGAAAGGACACCAAACTACAGGCAATAGTCAAGCCGCGACCGAACAAAACTCAAATATGGCGTTAATAAAGTTTTAATATTTTTAAAAGATTTAGAATTGCGAATTACAAAACCAAGATTTCTGTAAGCAAGATTAGAAACATAGAGAACGTGTTCATTAAATGATAATTTAGAATCGAACTTAATACCTAAATCAATTTTTAATTCTACTCTTTCCAGAATCAAGTTGTCCATTAAGTAGGAAAAATCCATAGTTCGTTTGTTACGTGAAAAAGTTAATATTCTACATTTTTGAATATTAAAAGGTAAGCGGTTATCTGTAGACATCTAAATATGTTATTAATGTCATGTTGCATTAACATAGAATCGTCGCAATTACGGATGATTTTATACATTTTTATATCATTTGCAAATAAAATTTTACAATTTTTGACTAAATAAACAATATCATTTATAAACAGTGTAAATAGTAAGGGACCGAAATGTGATCCCTGAGGGACACCAGAGCTTGCAAAATAATTATCTGATTCGTAATTATTGATCTAACATATTGTTTTCGATTAGACAAATAAGAGAGAAGAAATTGTAATAAGTCACTAGAAAATCAAAATTGTCTTAACTTTTTCATAACTACATAGTGGTCAACTTTGTCGAATGCCTTGGCAAAATCGGTGTAAATAACATCAACTTGATTATTATTTGCCAAGGCATTCGTTGTGAAATCAACAAAACTTATTAAATTGCCACAAATTTATCTTTTTTTCCTGAAGCCGTGCTGAAAACCGGATAACTTATTATCTACGTGAACATAAATGTGGTCATATAGCACAAGCTCAAACACCTTGGATATGTTTCATAGAATAGCAATGGGACGATAATTTGTAATATCATGGGAATTACCATTTTTGAAAATTGGAGTTACACGAGCAATTTTAAATTTTTTAGGAAACTCTTTTGTTTTTAACGAAAGGTTAAATATTATTTGTAAGGATTCGGCTAGTATGTCTTTGCAACCTTTGATTATATAGTTCGGTATATTATCGGACCTCATTGACTTCTTCGGTTTGAGCTTATCTATAGCTTTTATAATTTTTTCCTGTGATATATTGCTAGTATTCAAAACGTCAAGGTCACTTTCCATATTTATATTTTCAACATCTGTGATTTCAGATACTTGGTAAACAGATTCAAAATGTTTTGCAAATGTCTGTGCAATGCCTGCTCCTCCCTTATATCTAACATTCAGCATGAAAAAACAATAAGGCAACCACTCTTTCTATATATTGATAATTCAAGTCTGATCATGCCAATATAGTATAAGAAGCCTCTTTACGCGGAATTCTTTCTAGTATCTCTAGCCCTACGTAGAGGATACTACATCACAATCAAACATTTGTTACATTTCAAAGACAAAAAATACACAGGCCCACAAAAAAGAAAAGTTGTCTGCGCCGGGGTATTGGCCATACCTATCCCTTGTATTTTGAGCCGCTGAACACGAATCTGACCTTAATTTTTCCCCTATACGTCAGTTTTTTTTTAAGCAAAAAAGTCTAATATTTATATATTTATTTGCTGTTAAAAGAAAAACTTGACGTGCTGGGGAAAAACTAAGATCAGATTCGTGTTCAGCGGCTCAAAATACAAGGGATAGGTGTGGTCAGTACCCCCGCGCAGATGACTTTTTTTGTGGTCTGCTCGGGGGTACTGACCAAACCTATCCCTTGTAATTTGAGCCACTGAATACGAATCTGACCTTAGTTTTTCCCCAACACGTCCGTTTTTTTTTTAACAGCAAAATAAGTCTGTTGAATCGTAATATTTATATATTTATTTGCTGTTAAAAAAAAACCTGACGTCCTAGGGAAAAACTAAGATCAGATTCGTGTTCAGCGGCTCAAAATACAATCGATAGGTATGGTCAGTATCTCGGCGCAGACAACTTTTTTTTTGTGGGCCTGTGATATTAAAAAACACAACTAGAAAGATTTCCTCGCAAAGGAGGCTTCTTATACTATATTGGCATGATCAGACTTGAATCACCAATATATAGAAAGAGTGGTTGTCTTATTGTTTTTCATGCTGAATGTTAGATATAGTAAGAAAGAAGTCGACAAGTCGTTTCGTAGGGGGGACTCTTGTTGATCTTCTATTTTGGTCAGACTTGCACCAATGAAAGAAATGAAAGAAATGAATGTTTTCTTTGAAACTTATCTGCTGAGTACCCAAAATAATAATTTTTCACATTGATTTAAGGTTGGTTTTTCTTTTTCGTGGCAAAAATTGAAACAGAAAATTAAAAATGTATTGCATTTTTTATAAATACTAGGCAAATGAAAAATGTACGCTAAAAAACAAGCAATTTAAAAAGGACACAAACAAAACAAACAATGAAAATATAAGGAAAGAGGGGATTGATTAAAAAATATATATCCCGAAATGATCAAAATTGAGAGAGATATTGCATTAGATATATTGACTCCAAATGCGAGTACAATATTATTTTTTTAAGTGTTAGTTCTTTCATCTACTTACATAATTCGTTTACCGTTTTTTGGCTTTCACAGAGGTATTTAAATTTATTTATAACTACAATTACAAAATTGAAAACATTCCAAAGAAACGGTATAAATGAAGACATTATTTTCTTGGTACCATTGTAAAATATCTATAAAAACCTACATTTAGAAAAACTATTAAACAATAAAAAAAGTTAAATGTAGGTCGCAAGAATACTGTTGGTTTAGTGTAACAGCCATTACTAAACTATAAATATTATAGGTTAGATGGCACCTATAATATTTCATATTTTTATAAAATGTTTAGTGTCTTCATAGCCGATATATTATCATGCACAATATTTTTACTTATACATCAGACAATCTGTATATAAAAAGTCATAAGAATATGCAACCTTTTCAATACTTTTTTATATAGTGTGGTATTGTTTTCATGTTATTGTTTGTAGTTGTTCTACATTAAATGTTTTACCCATTCAGCACACAAATTAAATACACAATTCACAAACACTTCCTCTATGTATGTTAAGCATAATTAACAAAACAATTCATCCAACTCAATTAAAACTATTGTGTATGTGTGACACATAACATTATAGTTTATACGATGTTGGCTTCTAAGATACCCAAGGGAGAAATTCGTTATCAACATATATATGTCTATTGAAAAGCTGAGCGATTTCGATATTCGACGTGTTATATAAAGTTTTTTAATATCCGGTAAAGCATCTTATAAATCGATACAAGCAGCTGAGTATTTTCTCGTATAAAATGATTCAACTCTAGTGAATTTAATCTCAGTTGCATGCAAATTAGAAATAGTGCCAATGGCCAAAGCAAACTATATTAGAATAGGACATATTATGCATCGCGCAGGTTCAGTTAATAACTTTTGGAGTTACTGATTAAAATCGCATATAGTTTCGCTTGGAAAGGTTTATATTATTTATTTATCTTATTTCCGTTAAAATAAAATCAATAATTAGTAGATGAAAGAACAGTAATGTGTGGTGTGCCACAGGGCACTACTTTAGGTCCTATTCTTTTCACTATCTATTTTAATAATTTATTATCAATTGATTGTAAAGAAAAAGTTATTAGTTTTTACGCCGGCACCGCCGTTTTCTATGTAGACACGTCATAACCAAAAAGTTGAAAATAATGTAAATAATGTCATCGATAAAATTCTTTAATTTGCAACCGGTTTATTGAACAAATATTTACTTGACATCTTTAGGTACAAAGAATTTTTAACAAATAAATAACGAATGACATGACAATCCTTAATTTTATAGAGATAATAATACTAATTTGGTTTTTCTAATTTTGACATATAAAATGACACTTTTCAAAACTGACGTAAGTGTCAAAACGTCCAACTTTTCATAACCAGTTATGAAAAGTTAAATTTTACCTAACTGGTGAGGAAAAGTTCGTTATATCATCAGTTAAGAAAAATAGACTACTCTCAAAAAGAAAAAGAAACAATATTTATTCAACACAAAATTTAATACTGAGTCCATAAAGTGGAAGCTTTTCAATTCTTCTTTCCTTCAAAAGATGCTAACAAAACTTTTTTATTAACACCATTTACCTTATGCTATCAAATTAGGATTTCAAATAATATTATAACTTGGCTAAATAATGTTTTTCAATTTTGAGATTAAAATTATAATGTGTAATAATAGCAGCAAAGGTAACTATGAAAAAGACTACTTAATTTTCAAGATCTTTAAATACACTTATTTCATTTATGTTTAAAGGGTTTTTAGACGTTTAAAATTAGAACAACACCTTGTATGCAACACGTTCCGAAAGACAATATTGTGTATGTCGTGTTATTTTGAGGAATCTTCCTTCTCTCGTCGCGCAAACATCCACTCGTTGCACGAAATAAAGTCTTTCGTAACTGGATACAGAAATAGCTATTTACTTTCTGTAATGGTTTAGTATAAAAGTAGTAAAATAATTCATAACTACTATCAGAGATGATGCATAAGCTAGAGGAAGTGATTTTAAAAACACTATTTTTTTAAATTAATTTGTTTAATTTGAAAAACAGCAAATATTTATTCACTTCTACAAGCTTATACTAGATTTAATAATAGTTTCCTTTAACAATCCTAGAATCACTTTTAATATGCACAAATATGTCAATTTACATCTGTAAGTTATCAGAGAATGTACCTACGCATTTCTAAAATTCACTTGATGTGTTTATGTTCACAACCCCAAACCGAAATTTTAGAATAATGACTAAATTTGAATAACGAATGTGCTTGTATGTAATAATTTGCCACTGAATGATCCATAATGTGTTCTGAAATGTGAGTTCAGGTTGATAACCAGGAAGCCGTAAAAATGTATAAACCATGATGTACATCTTCACATTGACAATACTCGTTATGGTAGTTTTATTTGGTGACTGTCCTTTTCTACTTTATTGACTATCATTGCATTTCAGTGAATTTTTCATCATTGATTATAATTTAGGTAATGTATGGAAACATAATATATTGGCTACATGCGGCAACAAGTATGGGTAACCATACTTATTGTAAAATATCGCGACTCACTTGTTATTTTAACGAATAAAGGCACTTTAGAACCGTCAATCTGTCAGTCGACCCGTAAAAAAATTGAAGAACATCTTTTGGAATTAAAAACTTCAGATTTCGTTGTTTTGAAAAATTCGTCAAGTTTTGTAAAATACAAACACACATACATACATACTTACATGCAGACATAGTTGCTCCAATTGTCATATTTCTTCGTATGGCATAGCATCACTTTATCAGTCCCAGTTATCTGTTATGCATACAGTCTAGTCAAATTTATTTTCCTTCAGCTTCTTGGTATAACTGATCAACAAGTGCGTCAAAAATCACGTAGGTATGCTTTTTCTCTTTTAATTTGTGAAATTTTCATTCCCATCAGAAGTGACCTAATTTTTTTAACCTCCCCACAATAAAATTGTGGGAGGTTACTACAATTAGTCCAAAATCGAAAATTGAGATAACATCAAATCTTTACGTTTTGAGGTCCCAGGAACCCAAAAAAGTTGTTTTTGAAAAATGTCTGTGTGTGTGTATGTGTGTGTGTGTGTGTGTGTGTGTGTGTGTGTGTGTGTGTGTATGTCTGTTAGCACGATAGCGGCGAAGCCACTAAACGGATTTGGATGAAACTTTGCATGAGGGTTTCTTTAGTGCTCCAGAAGATCTGAAAAGGTTTTGGTTGAGATCGGATTACGTTTGTTGCTGTTTTGGCACAACAAGTTGTTTATTTTATGATTACTTACAATTTGTAATCGAACCATTGAAAAGCAGTAAAAATTCCGATTTCAACGATATATAACACTTGCACTCTTTAGCTTTGGTTTCCGTGAAAAAAATTAAAAACCAAATAACACGCTTCTTGTGTAAAATATATTTTATAGTGGAACCACAGAATACAGTAACTGCACAGAGGCGAAGTCTTTGCCGGTTTCTTTCAGTTTTGATGGCTCATTTTCTGTGACCTTGCGTACCAGTTGCGTCTACACCACGGTGTATTAAATAGGTGGTCCGGCACTTTCCTATTATAATAATGGCTTCGTAAGTGCATGGTTTCTATTTACTTTAATAGATGGCGCGAGCAATACGGTCCTACAATTACCTGGGCATGTGCATCGCATAACTAACATAACCTCAAATTTTAAGGTGTTTTCGTTTATTCTCATATTTAATGTTTGTATAGGCATTTTTAGCTTGGAGCCATACTGGCTCCAAGCAAATATTTAAAAATTCACGCAAATAATTTTTCAATATTGTTGATTAATAACAATAGACTGCTAATTATAGGTTAGATTCCTAACCTGCAAAAGTGTCTTATTTTATTGTGACAAACTATTTAAAACTTCATACATATTACGTTGAACTAGACTTTGGTTGAAAGTACAGGAACCAGGCAGAAATTTTAATAATAGTTACGTAATACCTGTAAATCTTAAGAAATATATATTTTTGAGGTTAGCTGTGACGACACGTGCAATACTGCATGTAGTGTTACATATATTCTTTCAATGTTTTAATTTAGCTACTTAATGTCAGATGTCACTGGACTCTTGTCAAAAACAAGAAGCCGGGAATGTATGCAGCACTGTATGTACGTATGCACAGAACCTATAAAATTATCTATCTATGCGTAAGTAATGAGAGAACTTAGTTGAGCCATCTTTTACAATATGTACGAAGTAAGCACTTATTAAGCCACTGTGAGGGTTGTCGTCGCATCACCTATTTAATACACCCTGGTCTACACTGAGAGATATGTTGTTTATTTCTTTTAATAGGTTAGATTTCTAACCTGCAAAATGCGTTTTATTTTATTGTGACAAACTAGATTTTGGTCGAAAGTATGGGAACCAGGCAGAAATTTTAATAATAGCTACGTAGTACTTTTAAATTTTAAGAAATATATATTTTTGAGGTTAGCTATGACGTCATGTGCAGATCCCCATTTAAGGATACACTGAAAAGACAGTGTATTTCGAGTTGGATTGAAAAATATTACGATTTGAATTGCTTATAATTGGCGCCTATTTTCAATTGAGTTGTACACTAGGTTTTATTTATGAGAATTTTAATTCTCGGTTAATGTTTTCAATATCCCAAAATGAGTGGAAAAAAAAATTCACAAATCCAAACTTAACACGATAAACATCAACAGTGTCAAGATAAAAGTGGGGTTGATTGTTAAACAATTAAGAAATGGCGATGAGTATACAAATTGGGTTTTGGCGGGAAGGCTAGCCTTCGCCTCTGTATAGTTACTGTACTCTGTGGTCTAACCTAACGTTCAATAGACTAGTGTGTAAAAGCGTGCAGACTGTATGCTGAGTAAATTTGAGTGTCAAGTGCATCGAGACATTACAAGTTTTTTCGACGTTCATAAAGCCCACGGAAGGTGTGAGAAGCCTTCGTGAACCGCTCACAAGCCCTACAAGTATAAGCAATCTCACCGGAACGTTTTCGGCGAGTTTTTTCCAATAAAACTTTAAAAGTGACATTATATTTTAAAAACTATTTCCGCTACTTCTGCCATCCCGCCGGAAATTCTTCCGGCAACATAACCTAAAAATAGTGCTACATAACTTAAAAATAATTTAAGACATTGGTACCAATCTAAAATATTTTTTCGAAAACTGTCAAAAACCAAATTCCCCCAGAAAAACATTGAAACCAAAAATTTGACAGCTTACTTCTCCGACCGATTTAGTGAAAAATCGGCCGAGGCCAGAAGATAAAACAAAATATATCAACTCAAACTTAAACGATCCACCATGAACACTACTCCGGCCACATCTGGCAGGGAAGCTGTCCACCAAGAGTTATATGGTTTTTCCAAAAGATGGCCATCCCTACCACCCATTACCAACGAACGGATGTTTTCGTTTAGTTGTTTCCAGTATCAATAATCAAAATTATTAAGTGCTCTTGCCTACGAACTTAGTTTTTATAGTGTTGTGTTTATTAACCTCCCCACAATAATTGTGGGAGGTTACTACAATTAATCCAAAATCGAAAATTGAGATAACATCAAATCTTTACGATTTCGAGGTCCCGGAAACCCAAAAAAGTGGTTTGTGACTAATGCCTGTGTGTTAGCACGATAGCTACGAAGCTACTAAACGGATTTGGATGAAACTTTTACATGAGGGTTTCTTTAGTGCTCCAGAAGATCTGAAAAGGTTTTGGTTGAGATCGGATTACGTTTAGTGCCATTTTGGCACAAGTTGTTTATTTTATGATTACTTAGAATTTGTAATTGAACCATTAAAAAGCAGTATAAATTCCAATTTCAACGATATATCACACTTGCACCCTTTCGATTTGGTTTCCGTTAAAAAAATTAAAAATAATTCGTTATATGTGCACATATGACAGCATCCAAAAAATTGGTATTATTGTTAGGGGAAAACGTATTTTGCCATCTGTCAAAAATATTTGGGTTGGTAACCTTTGTGAATGTTGATTTATAGCTTATGGTACGTGACGTCACAGCTAACCTCAAAAATATATATTTCTTAAGATTTAAGAATATTACGTAGCTATTATTAAAATTTCTGCCTGGTTCCCGTACTTTCAACTAAAATCTAATACAGTGTAATGTTTATGAAGTCCTAAATACTTTGTCCTAATAAAATAGGACTCTTTTTGTGGGTTAGAAATCTAACCTGTAATTAGCAATATATTTTTTTATTAATCTACCATTTTTAGGTCACATGGTTTTGACAATTTTGACATTTTGCTTGAGGGACAACAAAACGCAGTTTGCGTGGTTTTATATATTTTTTTCTGATTTTCTTGAGAAACTGTGTGTGTTTTCGTAATAATGTCATATAGTGAATATTATCCAACCCTTATGGGTGATGTAAAGTGTCGCTACGATGAGAAAATCAAAATAATAGACAATATTGACCCATACACCCTTGGAGTGGAGACTGGAGACCTTTCTGCAGATTTGTCTATTTTACCTTGTGTCCGTAATTAATATGGTAAATTATTTAGTGTCGACTCACAGCTTCTTCGCAGATCAGCAGTTAAAGGCATACAAATCTTTACAAGCATATAAATATTATGAGGCCGGATTTGTGCAAGATGTTTGTGCAAGAAAGATAAACTCAAATGTATTCATTGTTATGGGCAAGGCAAGTTTACATTTAAATAACTAAGTGCTAGATTTCAGTGATAAGCTTGTTATATTATCCGTATGTAGTATTCAATAGACTCTGCCAGAAAGTGATTTATTTACCTTTCTTCTAATCTTTTTTACATTCAAAATAAACCTTATCTCACAATCGCACCTTGTCGCAAAAAAAGACGGTGTTTTATTTTTATTTCACATTTAAAACTGAGATTACTTCTTTGTTTACATTGGAATAAAAAGTTTGGTTATCCCTCAGGCAATATGATCGACTTATCGTGACGTCATCCTAAGATGGTCTATATAGAAAAATTATTTGCATGAGTTTTTTAACTATCTGCTTGGAGTCACTGTGGCTCCAAGCTAAAAATGCGTAGTCAAACATTAAAAATGTGAATAAACTTGAAAAACTTAAACATGTTATGTCCCTAAATATATTTCATAACCTAAAAATCAACATTCGTAAAGGTTACCAACCCAAATATTTTTGACAATGTCAAAACTTATTTTAGTTGTTTTTTTTAAGGTAATAATTGTTTATAGCCGTGTTCGGATATTACGTCTGATTGATGGGACACGTCACAATCGTTCATTGCAAATCGAGTTAACTGAGCTAAATCTTAAACGTTCGAATATTACAAAATAAAGGCCTCGGACGAAGCTCGACTTGCTCGACATTTTTGATCGAGCAGGAAGATTTTAATTTGACCCATGCGTAGTCTGCTTGAACAGTCCATAATGTTATTGACTTGTTGGTTAGAGCGTCATTTGGGCTAAATTCTGTGTTATTATTTTTTTTTCATTATCCAATATTTTACAAAATCTTCGAAACGTTATCTGTTAATACCCTTATAATATCCGGCAATTGATTAACATGCAACATAAATAAACATGAGAGGTTATGTTTTAACAGATTGCTTGTAGTCCGCTTCAGTTCGTTCGATATTTGTTGATGAAATAAATGGCTCCAAAGTCACGTGTAATTTATCTGTTTGCTCAGTGCTCTGATTTCCGATGTAATATCCAAATACAGCTGATAAGGATCCACCGTGTGGGGAGGTTCCAGCCGCTTCCAGTAGCTGCCGATTTTTTTCATATAATTTTCATCAATCTAAATTTTATTATCTATGTGACTAAAAGTGTTAACTGTTCACATATAAATATTTTGAGAATTAAGATAATTCTTCATATTTTCATCTCTGGAATGTACAACTTAAGTATGTATCGTTACTAATGGCACACTCTATGTATACAACTAACATATGGAATCATTGTAGCCGTGTGTAACTTTTTAATGACATATTGAGGCGAATTTCAACGACCTTCCTTTATTGTGTCTACACTTGTTCAATCAACGTAATATCAAGAGTTAGGTATGGAATTGAAAATTTAAACTAGCGCTACATTTACAGTATATAAATCAAACTTTCTAAAGCTCATTACTTGTCTCCGCAATCGCATCTACGTCCTTACAGTAAATGCATAATGGTTAGCTGTATATATTAACATGCCTACAGACTGATATTTCCGAGTCATTTGCCATTTTTGATATATTTACTGAGAAAGTTGTCATATCCTGAATTTCGGCCCTTGTCAGTATTTTAGCAAAAACTGTTACAAATTAAAACCAATTTAATAAATACATTTTTGGTTCAGTTAATTCAGTTTGCATAAGTTTGTATACGCAGCAAACGTTGATGCCATGTTATAAAATTTCCAATTAATTATGTTTAAACTTATTATGTCAAAATTTCAGAGAACATACATTCAAATTTTCACACTCTGACCTGTGTTACGTAGTAAAGCTAATTGTGTGGGAATAAAAAACCTTTTTCAAGTACCTACATACTGTTGTTCTATAGATGTACTAGGGAATATTGGCCAGCAAAACAGTTATTAGTTTAATACTGGGCCTATTAAAATATTAATATTGTATAAAATAAAATTGAAATTTTAAAATGTTAAAATAAACTTCTATATTGATCTTGCACAGTGGGTAGCTTACCGATAAAACCGACTGATTAGTAATGACTTTTTAATTATATTTTATGGCTATTTTCAAGTAATTTACTTTATTTCGCAGGAACGATTTTGTACTAAAAAGTTCATTTTAAATTAAAAAAATATCAAACCATGATACGGATACCTATACAATTGTCGTAAGATTATTATTTAAATTAGAATAGAATCAGCCGTTTAAAATTTACTGAATTTTAAATATTGTGAAATAATTCAAAAATAATATCACAACCCAGTAAACACTGTTACTAAATATTTACGTAATTATTATATTATAACCTTATTTCCCAAGTTACATTTTACATAACATGTGAGTTAAATTCATATATGAATGGAACGTCAAATGTCCGCAACATGTGTACATAATTTATATATAACTAATAAATTAGTTTATTATGTACAGTTATATAACACTTTTATATACAACATACTTCATTTTTTTATGTGATTTTATATAAAAAATATATTATTTTATTATGTAAATATTATATAACACTTAAAATATTTTAATTTTGTTTGTAAAATATGTGTAATTATTTTACATAAAAAATATATTATACTATTATGTAATTTATACAAAATACTTCATTTTTTTTCTGTAAAATATCTGTTTGTTGTTATAATTCATGTATATCTTATTTACATTAACATATCTAATACTGTTTACCATAACTCCAATTGATGCTCACGAGGGTTACCTGCAAATTATAATGTTTATTAAATTATTACATTAATTTTATTTTAAATTGCCGTCGGTGGGGATTGAACCTGCACACCCGTGTTATTTCTATAACAGTTCTAATTATTTAACCGGTGGGCTATCCTGTGTCCGTTATTTTGGATGCTAAAAGTAGTATAGTAATGTGTGGAAGTCATTAAAATATAAATTAATATAAATAAAAACATAGACCTACCAATAAAAAAACAGCAGCATATCACCCCAAGATTTATTAGGCTATATGGAAATAATAAATGAGGGTGCGGAACAAAAAAAAATTTTTTGGCTTTCAAATAACTTAAATAGTTCAGAATTTAAATCGATGAATCGAATAAAGTAAATATAAAAATAAAATAAGAGTAAGTAAAATCAGTCGTTTTGCCAGGGATGTTTCCCGGATATTTTTCAAATTGCCAAGGTTATTCCCATCTTTAAAAAAGGTTGCCAGAAGATATTGATAATTACAGAAAAATATCTTTATTAAGTAGTTTATCGAATGTAATAGAGAAAGCTTTCTATGTTCAGCTCTTTGATTATTTAAAAAAAAAAAACATATTTTATCTACATTCCACATGGCTTGAGATTAGTTAAATCGATTGAAACAGCTTTTTACTATCAATTCTAGCAATGTACATATAAACAACGTCATTATCGTAATTCTGTTAATTTTGTTTTTTATTTATATTGTAGATTTGTATTTGTATTGTAGGTTTACAATTACCAAATTGGTAAGTGTTACGCATTTCATCTCAAATACACTGGATTATGGTGAACAAGCAGATATAATTTATACATTTGTAAAGCATTTGACAGGCTGGATCATGGGCTCCTATTGCAAAAGCTATCTGATTTTGGTTTAAGTCTTGACTTTCTAAGTTTCTTTAAGTCATATCTTGATAACAGAACGTTAAACGTGAAATATCATGGGTTTTCATCTATTGAAGTGCTAGTGACGTCTGGAGTTCCTTGGGGCTCTGTTTTGGGCCCACTCTTATTTATAATATTTATCAATGACATTTTCCATGATATCCAAAGTAATGTCCTCCTATACGCCGATGATCTTAAACTGTTTGCACCCATTATCTCCGCAGAAGACTGCCATCGATTACAACACGACCTCACAAAAATAAACTCATGGTGTGAAAATAATAGACTACCCTTAAGTGTATCAAAATATAATGCGATAACCTTTACAAGAAGAAAAACTCTATAAACTTTTTCTACAGAATAGGCAATGATATGGTAACTAGATGCACTCAATTCAAGGATCTTGGAAGTCATCTTTGACTCAAAATTAACTTTTACTGCCCACATAGATCACATAACTGCTAATGCCTACAGAAGTCTAGACTTTATTATGCGAAGCTCGAGGCATTTTAAAAATACTTCCACACTTTCTCTCCTATTTAATGCTCTTGTACGGCTAAAACTGGAATACGGTAGTATTATCTGGAATCCATAATACAATATTCATATCCTTAGTTTGGAACGGGTTCAGAGAAGGCACGTTAAATATCTCTCCCTCAAAGCTGACGGAACTTATCCTCCCAGAGGTACGCCACAATCTGACTTATTATCCAGATTTAATCTAAACGACTTAGTGACATGTAGGGTCTATTTTTCTGTTCTGCTCCTATACAAACTAATAACAAGTCAGATAAACTGCCCGGATATTCTTAGTACCGTACATTTCAATGTTCCATCTTTTCAGACTCGCCCATACGCCCTATTCTACTTAGCTACGCCAAGAACAAATGTACTAAAATCTTCTCCTATTCACAATATGTGTTCCAACTATTTAAGCTATCAGTCGAACCTTGATATTTTTAATTGTAGCACTAATAATAAAAAGCAACGTATTTTAATCACTCTTAAATTAACCTTTAGTTCCTACTATATCATTGTCTAGTGTAAACTATCTTCTCACATTACTTTGTATCTTCCATTTTTAAGTTAATAGGAATTACTCGCTGTTAAATATTTAGTTTTAAGTTTCTACTCTGTATTGTGTACATATTTTTTTATGTATATTTTCTGCCCTGTAATTGGGTGCACATCTGTCTGGGAAGCTGTATTCATAAAACAGAATAAAATAAAACATAAAAATTTATATTATTACTTGATTTTTAAACATATTTATCCTTTTATGTCATGTTATTTTATTATTACTTTGATCTTATTTTTTTAAAATTGTATCTAGTTTTTACCATCTTTTTGTGTTGTTCTCTATCCTGTAACTGGGATATAATCCCGTTGGATAGTGGTATGTGAAATAAATAAATAAATAATAAATAAATATCAAATCATTGAAGTTTATAATTCTATGCCGTCATATATAAAAAGTATAGCCTTACCGGCAACCTTTAAATCTATATTAAACACATAGTTTTTGATTCGACAAAAATAAAGCACCCTGAGCAAATTCTTCTCTTTTATTTATTTATATCTATACCTAGTCGTTCTGTGTACACTTTGAGACACCTTGTACATATATACCACCACATTTGACGTACCACGACGCAACATTTATAAAAGATCTTGTTCCTTTTGTAACTTGTCCTCGACAAAGTATTTTAGTAGTTACTAATGGCAGGAATAGATTAACGACTTTGGGTAGTATAAATGAACTTGTGCACTGGTTAAATCGCTCATGTCGTGACTTTTATTATGATGTTTGAGCGATTGATTAAATAAAATTACCTTGTCAAATAGTCACTTAAACTAGTTCTTTTTAATGAAACACATGCAAGCACTATAAAGCATAATTTTTGATGGTCTTTTGCGGAAAACTGTACAACGTAAATAACAATTATGCTGAAGTTGATTCACTAAAGGTATTTAATTTAAGCCTGGAGATGAAAATACAAAACAATTATGTTATGATGAAGCTGTGAACCACTGTAAATATTTATTAAAAAGGGAGTCGCGAAATATGAGGCAAGAATTTGTTTTTATCAACCTCACAAGATACACTATAATAAATCTTGAAATACTACC
Source organism: Rutpela maculata (assembly GCA_936432065.2). Classification (NCBI taxonomy): domain Eukaryota; kingdom Metazoa; phylum Arthropoda; class Insecta; order Coleoptera; family Cerambycidae; genus Rutpela; species Rutpela maculata. The sequence continues at coordinate 32,958,012 of OW386285.2, read as the reverse complement.
TAAGTTCTGGCATGATGACTTAAAGCTACCCAGAAACGACATAACGATTATAATCAATCGAATACAATTTGGACATGTTGTTACCCCGTACATCTTTGTAGAATAAGACTTTCTCCTACAAAATGCGAAATATGTAACGTTGAGAGTGACTTGAATACTTAATGTATTTTTTCACTGTAACAAACGTATTCATGCAACTAATGAATTGTGTAATAATCTGCTAAAATTAAACATAGAAATCTTTTTTCAACGTCTTGTCTTTGGTATAACTAGATTAAATCGATATACTAATACTGTCTTATAGACCGGGAGCCAGTGAACCTTTTTTTTTACGTCATTGAGCTCCAGAGTAAACTATAATTTGTGAATAATGTTCGCGGTAATGCAAATGAAAACAGATTTCTTAAATCCCAAACCCGGGGATAACAGTTGGGCTTATGCGATGAAAGTCCTGCTGTAATTAACAACAGGCGTCCCGTATGGGTAGGGGGGAGCTATTGGGTACTGAGTTTGGGGGCCCTGGCTTCCGAGAGATCCATAGCGTGGGCCCGCCAGATTTGTTGATATTTTTTTTTCTTCACATTTGTCCTCGTTTATCAATCATTAAGCGCAGGGGACCGCCAGAGATGTTGACAAAAACATTTTTTTCACATTTCTGCATAACCGAGATTCCAACGATTGTCATAACATGGCAACAATATCCGATGGTCCGTGAACCACTTTCACAGATATAGTAGTACTCACAGATCGAATCTATTCCAGTCTTTGCCTTATCGACTAGGATAAAAATGTGATAATATTTCCCACTACGATATCGGGATTTCATGTAAGCATGATCAGTAAAGGATCTCGTACCTAGCATAATCCAACAGCTATTCGGTGTCTCGGTGGCGGAGAAAACTTTTGCACTAAAAAAGTGCCTTCATTTGTATGCTCTGCATAGAAAGAAGCTGCATTTTTAATTTGATAAGGGCCTAAACTTAAGTGATCTAAGGTTAGTCTAGGGAATTGCAATCTTTGATTGTTCTCGTCATATCTCCAAAAAAAATTTCGACTACTTTAAAGTATCACCATAAACTATCATTTAGATCACTTTCAAATAAAATTCATGAGGACTACAAATGGGGCGAGAGATAGGAGTTTTTTTGTACCACTCTTTAAAATATGAAAAATATTCGCCGTAAAAATGACAGTGGAAAAAAGGATAACGTTTATTTGTACATCGAAGTACAAAAGAATGTTTATTTCTGCTCTAATCATTCTCCTCTCAATTTTCATCTGAGCTTCCACTTTCCTCGTCGATTTGAGATGTCCAGTCTTCATCATTAGTGTCTTCATTTCGCATTGCTCGACTCCGAAATTGATGTGTCATTGTCACCTGCACATTCGCGAATAATATGTTATGCAATATTTTTGTAATTAGCTCAACTTAGAATTTAATTTTACTGTTAGCTCAATCAATAGTTAAAAAAAGTGGGTCCTTTTTGCAAAAATAGCGTGTCAATTATCTTTTTTCTTCCTAGTATTTTTCCAAATTGGCGGGGTTGGGGTTAGCCTTCTTCTTTGCCATAAATCAAACGCAAATATTTCGAGTACCTTTGATGCAAGAGCAAAAGCAAAGTTATTTTTTGTCAGAGCTGAAAAATATAAGAGAAGTTTAAGTAATTTTTAGAGCTAACGTGGAAATGCCAAAAACCAATTCCAAAGTGGTAATAAGCTTTGTTTGCAAAATAAGCAGCGAATAAACCTTCAGAAGTATATTCCAGTAGGCAGGAGTAATATTTTATTATATTGTATTCTTGTTTGTAAATTATAATGTTACATTATTTTTGTCGTTTAAATTGCGTAAAAGTAGGATATAATGAGCGGATGTGCTTACATCTTACGATAATTGGAGAGGACTCTTTGATATCATAATAACTATTGCATTATTGTAACTTGAAAAGGATTCCACCCTCTTTGATGTAAAACAAGGTGACGTAAATAACATTGTTTGGATTATAATATATATTTACCAAGTATAGCGAAGACAAAGTCAACTAATTCGCTACTTGAATGCTGAGAGGAAGTTACATGCTCTAGCAATAACATCATCACATCACAAATTGTCGTAGTAAGAAAGACACATTTTTTTGCCTACTTCATAACATACGCAGATGCATACCAAAGCCCACTTTAGTTGTATTATTCATTAGTTTTCCACCAAAATCTTGAAATAATACAGTTACTAGAAAGAAAGGGATGGTGTTGTGAAGATTTATTAAGAAATAATAAAGCTCCGATTTCACCGTGAAATTAGGGATATCATTTCAGTAAATTAATTTTTTAATAATTATTCGAAGACTGAAATAAAGGGTGCAGTAATTTATAAGAAGCAGTTTAGTATCTTGTACTGTATATGTTATTAGCAAATATTCATTCTTCGCACGGATACGTCAAAATTTGAAGCAATAGGAAATATCCAATTCCCATGCCCGGAGGAAAAGGCGCCAGGTATTTTCCATTTTTTTTCGGTTTATTTAAAATACCATATCAACAAATTAACATAACGTTAGAATATTGATGCTAATATCGTTCGGAATAGTTACCTGAACGTAAGATATCTTGTGGTAGTTTTTCTTTAATTAAGACTTTTCATTTTGGTTTAAATTTCTGGCAATGGCACAGCTGTTTATAGTTTTGGAAAAGATCTTTCTTTATACATGGTTTTAGGAAACCTTCAAATTGTGATACGTCAAGCTCCCGATGGATATAACTATTTCTTATAAACCAATTAGCATTTACTGCAATTCGTAACACTTTATTTTCTATTTTTTGAACTTGTTTCGCTAACGGCAGGTCTTAGTATCGGTTTATACACATGCTAATGTCGCACACTTATTAACTCTGAATTTGGATTTTTTGTTAATAATGAGATCTGTTAATAATGGGATATTAATAACCATAACGTTTCGTTAGTTGTTTGTCTAAGTAGACTCCTAGGTACTTAGTTATACTGTTTGCTAGATTCCATATTGTTTCTTCATCGTTGATGCTAAAATTCTTGAAGTTTTGTGGTCTGCTTAGTATAAATATTTTTGCCTCTCATTTTGGTGGCTTTAACTTTAGTTGTCACTTTATAAACCAGTCTTGTAAAATATTAAGCGCATTTTGAAGTTTATTTGCAGCGATGTGAATATCACGATCTCGTGTTATTGTGGTGACATCTGCATATATAGTATAGTAGATTTCGCTGGTAGAGGATATAACATGAAAGAATATATTAAACAGTATGGGAAACAATAACATTTGTGAGATGTGCTGGTGAGTTTATACTGTTTAACTTGACTAATAGTCCATTTAACTATACGTTTCAAATGCTTGGACTACATCCAAGAACGCAACGTTGGATGATTTTTATTTTCAAATCCGGAGGTAACAATTTTGTACATCTGCAATATTTGCTGTATTGGTAAGTGGTTCGGGCATAATCCAAATTGGCATTCGGGTAAGATGTTGTTTTCTCGTAAGAAGTCGCTTAGTTTTTACTGTATTATTCTTTCAGAGATTGAGTTGTCAACAAGCTAATTGGTTTGCAATTTTCAGGCTTAGTTACGTCTTCATCAGATTTGTTTAAAAGAATACATGTTTCCATTCGTTAGAGAAGTATCCAATTGTATTTTCTACTATTAAGTAAAGCAATCAGTAAGCATAATATCGGGTCCTAGAGATTTCTTAAAAAGGAAGTGAATTTGTATAATTTTGTATTTTTCTGAGTATTGTGAGTAGTTGTATACCATTTTGGTTGAGACTTGTGGGCATTTACAAATCCTATCGCTTTTCTTGTAAATACATTACAGTTGCCATTCGTATAAAATGTATTTTCTACATACGCTTTCGTCGTTGACAAGGTCACCACATTTCCGGGTTTTGAATATTTCTCGTTGGTACTGAGATATTAGCTATAAGTGTGATTTTCAACTCTTCAACTAATCTCTAATTGGTTTAGAATTCCATGAAAAGAAAATTACTCAGCCCATCCGTTTGCCTGTCCGTTCATCCTTTTGAAATGACCCCGTACTTGGTTGGCTTTCAAAGGTCATTTTCTTACAATTGTCTATCAGAACAAAAGGTTTGAACTTCGTCTTAATCAGGTGAAAGAACTGGTTGGTGCTTACACAACAAAAATAATACTTTCAGTAAATTTCAGACTTCAAGGTCAAGGTGTTGACTTCATTCTCCATGGTGTTTGGCAAATATATCAACCCCCATTTTAATTCATTCGAATAAGGATTTCAGAAACTTGCTTCTTAGTAGGTGCTTACTATCAAAATCAATGTTCTCCACCATATTTCCGGTTTCTAGTTCAGGAATCCAGATTTTATATATGTATTAATAATAATAATAATACTTTATATCCTTCAGATGAAACCCATTACAGAAATGTTTCATATAGGATATATGTGGTTTCGCTATTATTTTTGTTTTATAATAATATACTTAATTTAAGAGAAGAGAGTACAATATATCTAATGCTACCTACAAATTTACAATATTTTATTTTATTACACATACACATTACAAATTATCATTAAAATATTCGTTTATAGTTACACCGTATATAGAATGATATGCTTTGGGCAACAGAATTTTTTTACCTCTGATTAAAATTTATTTATATTCGTTATTTTTCAGGGAGATCTAAATCGACATCTGGCAGGGATTCTCGTTAGTCTGCAATGTGGTATATATAGTTTATCTCTATTTCGGGTGCAACGCTGATGTATTTCTCGTTGGGTGGGATATTCAGTTAGCCTATTTTCTACATAATTAGAACATCCTAAAACATATATTAATGTAACTGTCAATAGATTGTATTTTACAAATAATGGTTTGCACGATTATCGCCTAGGACACTTCAGTTTGTCTGATTATGTTTTTTTGGGTTATGAGTACTGATATTACGCTGGTGGCTCCACCCAGCATATTATGCCGTATGCTAACTTTGAGTAGCATTGTCCAAAATACAGAGTTAAAAGAGTTGTGTCACTAGTATAGGGTTTCAGCTGCCTAAATAGAAATGACAATGAATTTAAATTTTTGCACAGGGTTTCGGTGTGATTTGTCCAGTTACGTTTGGCGTCGAGATGGATTCCTAGGAATTTCATATAGGGTATTTGCCTTATTGAGTTTCCATTGCCTAATCTAATGAGCTCACTTTGATTCTCAGTTTTGTTTCGTCGTAAAAAGAGTATGAATTGAGTTTTGCTGTAGTTTAGTGATTGCTGATTTTTTTATGACCAGGTATGCATGTTTGTTGTGCGTTTTCGACTTCCGTCATGAAATTGGAGTCGTCTGCATACAAGACGGGTAGAGTCTTGTCGTGGAATGAGATAAGTGGGTGTTCATTATTAGGAAGAAGGTAGGGGCCAGCAAACTTCCTACTTTATTTCGTAGCATTTCGTAGCACTGTTTGGTGTCTATGAGTCAGGAAATATTTTATCCATTTTATTGCTACCCCTCTTATTCCGGAATTTTCTAGATTATTAAACAGAATTTCATGTTGTACTGTATAAAACACGCGGCTGAAGACAAAGAATAGAGTCACTGTGTTTTTGTTGGTGTCTAACGCATCGAGAATATATTTAACACTTTCGTATAGGGCACTTTCGGTATTTTTTTTATCTATTTATTTAACGTCGGCCTATTTCCACTACCCAAGGCCTATCACCGACGTCAGGAGACGAGCTACCCCCAACCTGGAAATTTTTACCGAACCTCTTCTCGTAAGAAAAGTAGGGATCTTTTACTTTCCTAACATCCAAGTACTAATCACTCTGCTTTACATCCTCTCCGAAGGATGGTATATCCACTAGGTAATCCTCGTGTTGAAATTACATAGCTTCCGCGTATACACTGATATACAAGCCGCTAGAAGGTTGGACGAGATCGCTGTGTTTCCCAAGATGGATTTCACCCATCCAAGTACTAGCCGCGCTTCACGTTGCTTCACTGGAGTAGCGAGATACATACACAGTGAATACGCATCTACGCTCGCCCTTTCGGTATTTTTATTTTCTGTGAAGCCATGCTGAAAGGGGGATAGTATTTTATTTTTTTTTCAAGAAATTCCGTGAGTCGAACATGAAAAATTTTTTCAAAGATTTTCACAATCTGGTTTCGTACAGCTATTTAGCGGAATCTATCGGATCCCCTTTATTTTTGTACACGGGGGTCACTTTTGATTTTTTATAATCTCTGGAAATTCTCCCTGTTGTAGTCATACGACACATTCTGTATTTTGATCATCTATAAATATACTTTCATGCATATATGACCAAATAAATGGTTCTATACTCTATTCTATATACTCTATATACTTGCCACATACATAGTTCAAAATAGAAGTGGAATTTCATTTTGTTTCTTAACATGTTGAGTAAATTAGTAAAATTGGAAGAGGTGGAAATCTAAATAGTCAAAATATTTTCTGAATGACCATCATGACCATCATAAGAAACACTTATTGCGAAAGCAATTATTACTTATTTTTGTATTTAAACATTACAGCATACAAAGCAAGTCAATGAGCATCCTGAATTGTTTCCTTCTTGAATAATTTCAGCTGTCAGGAAACAGCTATACAAAAAGACGTTGCAGGAAAAAGAAGGAAGAGTGAAGAGCTTTCCTTTTATTTTCAAAGCAACAACGTGAATTAATGTAGTGTTATAAGCAGCTTGACATATTAGGGTCTCTGCTGCAAACTTTATATACGAACCTTATATTTGTTGGATACTTACGAAAAGTTTAACTTATGTAATGTCACATAAATCTCCCAAAGCATTGTGTCAAATCGGATTTGTTTGTGTGCTATCACCGTTTGAATGTATAGCTTAATTTGCTACATATACTGGGTGATTTAACTGATATGTTTTACAAGCTTGCCGTCTTCGAAATGGCAACAGTTAAAAAAATAAATTGAATCACATTTTTCATCCAAATCCTACTGTAAGCCTCACCTGTCCGAAATGTCTGCGAAAGCCTAAAACATTTCTAAATTAAACAGAATTCAGAGGCGGAACACAAACGAAAATCTAAGATAATTTTGTAATTATTTATTCATTTATTTCTATCTAATAAAGAACTTCAGAAATATATTACATATTCAGCTAACATGAGTTAAATATTTACCAAATACTCAGGAATACAGTACAATACCTGATAGGATGGTTGGTGAGGCTGTATGCCAGGCAATCCAAGAGATGGCGCGATGCGTTAGACGTGCTACTCAGGAAGCAGAAGCTAGACTTAGGAAAAACCTTAGGACTCTAGGTGTCAAGAATACTTTGAAATTGGAAGGGTATAACAGAGTGACGCAAAGAATTTAGATTATTTGTGGAAGTAATAAGCCTTTCACAGCCTTTACTTTTCCTTGCCTTAAAGTTGGACGAAAACTAAAATAATACCTATTGTTTACTAATCTAAATACATCACTTAACAACGCACTAAAGTATTTTATATAAAAAAAATTTGAATATACATAAAATAATTACATACCAGTGTTTAAATAACTGGGAGTTTTTGTAACTGCCAAGCGTTTGCAAGACGCTCCAGAAACGAGTAGGGACTTTATTTACCAAAACCTGTTTTGGCTTGTCGCTACACAGATATTAGGCAATTATATCAAAACAATTTATTTCCTATAGCGTACTCAAGAATGTATGCCTTTTTTAGCAATCAGATTAGTTATCCGAACCACTGTGCATCGTCGTTAAAGCATTCCTTGGGTATTCTAAGAACTGATCATTAAAGTTTTGTTTGGCGCCAATACTGTCAAAAGATTATAAATAAAAATATTTAAATCAAATCACAAATACGGCGACAAGTGGTAGCTGATTTTATGGGCTCGTGGATTCTGTTTTTAATATGAGTCAGAAAGAGAACCAATAGTTTCACAGGTAATCGCCCAGCTAGTTTGTTTCGTGAAGTAGTAATAAAATAGTTGTTAATAAAAAGGGCGCCATCCACAGTCAAATTAATAATACACTATCCTCGTTAATCACAAAAACCGACTACTGTGGAAAAGCCTGATGATAAAACATACACAAACAAATAAATTAAAATCTGTAAATTTTAAGATAAAATGTAGCATTTATTAATCATCTCTAAAAATGTGAAAATTCAGTGACATACAAGAAAATAGAATTATAAACTAGATCAATAGTGTAATTTTATAAACAAATATGGCCACATGGTCCAAAAGATTGTTATACAAAATATTTAATTAAAAGTTAGATTATTAATGATATCTTAGGTAAAAACACCCTGATGATCATTTTATAATCTATTAATAAAGCAAATAATAAATATTTAAGATCTGAAAAAATGGGAAAATAGATGTAAGGAAAATATATAAATTACAGAATAATGAATAGTTATCAGACATAAAAATACACTTAAATCTTACTGTTAATATATTGTTGCACAAATAATTACTAAAAGAAATAGGCACATTTCCCACCAATTCTTAAAATCGACACTAGGCGATGACTCTTGCTGGACACCGGCAGTTTCTACCAATAGTTTCTATGATGTGGTCTGAATAACCTGGATAACGTTAAGGTTTCGCTATGCGTTTTGATGACTTAAATCTGACTGAAGTTGACTGGACTATTGAGATTATGATTTAAAGGCAGATATTTAACGATATAATTGAACTGTATTGATTTTCAGAACGATGCAGGTTTTATACTGTTTGGATAAGTGTATTCGATGTTATAATAAACTGCAAACCGGATTAAACAGCATTGTAAATAGTAATAAATTCTTAGTTTACACTTTGATTAAACTTTTAATAAAAACAATTAAACAAAAAGACAGCAAAACTCCTGCGTTTGGGAAGAAGAAAAAATATCATTAGCGCGTGTTTGCAGAACTACGGTTATTATTAAATGTAAATTAAATTAAATTAGCAGAACTGAAAAATATGGCTGAAATATTTAACGGTATTAATGAGTGGAATTTATTAAATTTACTAAATAAATTTAATTACCTTTTACACGCTAGACCACTACAGAAAAAGTGGACAAGATAATAGCAAAAATGACATCTCGTGTCTCTAATTAATTATCAAAACTTTGGAGTGACTGATCTGTGTCAGAATCGGAAATGAGATTCCCTTCACTCTGTACTAGCTAGCAAAATTGTATCCTCTCCATTCAACGTATTATTACCATACTATACAAATAAAAAATTATTAAATATATGAATATGGGTAGAACTTAGCTCTAAGCAACCCACAATACTCTGCTGTTAATCATTTAAGATAACCAGTAGTACGCAAAATTGCAAATAAATGTAAAATTATCTACTACGCGGTCATAGCCTTTGTGTTTAATGAAAACTAGTCGTAAAACCTATAACATAAGAAGTAAATAGACGGTTTAAATATAAAAATACAAAAAGGTATGACTTACATCTAAACAACAAAGCTATTATTATCCCATAATTAAATGTCTGGGCGTTGTTAATTTAATGATAGTAGATATAATGTACAGTGTGTACCAAAATGAAACATGTTTTATTAGATTTTAATTAAAAGTGCATAAAAATCTAAGTGAAACGCAACACCATTCGAAAACTAAAAACTGACAAAACAGCTCTAATTACCAATACCACGACAGAGGTACATAATTTAGTTAGCGGAGATGGAATAGAAATCCTTCACAGAATATGCTAAAAAATACGAGAGCAGCAAGCCGGCTCGATGACTGGATAACGCCGAAGCTCCTTAAACAGATATCTGTAACAACTATAGATTGCTGTCATTAATATCACATGCCAGTAAAATAATGCTTATATTCTTCAATGCAGCTTCCATAATCACAAACATAAAAAGACCACATGTAGTAGGAAGGAGATTACACATTAGAAGGAACGCAGACATACATCTATACTCAATGGTATTGTCAGTGCTGGGACTGGCACTCGAAGTCAGACCACGATAGATAGTCATGCATTCAGCATCATCTATTTTGGCAAACATATATCCTGAGCAAGCGGGCCTTGTCAAAGGATGCTGTACTAGGGAAAGAACCCTGTATTTATAAATAATCGAGAAGATAAGGTGATACTGCACTCCTATATACCTTCGTAGATTACAGAAAGTTTTTGAAAATAGAAAATTTAAAAAAATGTAAACCGTACTATTATAGTTGATGGAGAAAATCAGACATCTCGTCTCCTTTTTGATTGTACATATGTAAGTTTTGTTTACTTTCTTTCCTTAATATTAAAATACAAAGTCCTATGTCCACTATTGCTCAATTTTAGTTGAATTTGCAAATTTGAATGAAAGCATGAACAGAAAGTGTCAATTATAGTTAGAGATCACGTCACTCGTTATATGCTGCCAGTAAATACAAAATAAACTATTTTCATCAATCCTCTGTAACATTTATGGTTAACACGTGGTACGATGTGTATTGGAAATCTGACAGGGTGAAGTAAGTAAGAATTTTCACTTTAGATTTGCAAATGATACCACCTTCAATAAGTTCTAAGAACCAGTTTAAATTAAAACAACATGAAAATTGACTGTAAATCAAGTGAACGAAAATCTCCAAAACTGTTAAGGAGCTTTTATTAATAACATCGGTAACTGCGAATATGTGAATTTGATATTAGAGAAATATCACAAATAATAGAAATATCAGGCTTGCCACCACCCTCTATCTTTACGCCTCTGAATCACAATAGGCAGGAGGTGTTGTCTAGATGTGAGTCTGGAGACGCTTGTTACGAATTCCGTGGATAGCCTATCCTCATTGCACCAACATAGATTCTTTAAGTAATGTGTAAAGAGATTCTTCAGCTTCATATTTTTCCGAATCCTTTCTTTCTGACCAAATCAATTGAGGGGAAGATAATAACACTATCTTCAGAGAAAAAATGTAAAACGTTTGAAATATTCGTATTTGTGATATATCGGACTCATATGCCTCCGAATTATTCAGGTAAGGTTCTCAATATGAATATTATATATGCTAAGATAAAACACTTTTTAAAGAACCAGTATTATGCAAACAAATGTAGAAAATGTACTAAGAACTAAAATATATCCTTTGCTTCATAACAACTTTTTAAAAACTGTTTTTTTCATTTTACTTCTTTACGTAAATATATTTAAAAGAACACCTGCAAACTGCAGATGCGGATATTACTCTCTACTGTAACTATAGTTCGAGTTCAGAGGAAGGTAGAAAGTGATTAGTAATGTTTACTAATCGTGCCACGACTGCCTGGTAAAGTAGCACTGTAATTATGCAGTAAACTCGATTCCGTTTTACCGGAGGACAGCTATAGATCGTTTTGAATTTGAACATATAACTTGTCTGTCTGTCTTCTAAATCTAGAATTATTTAATAAATTAGCAAGTCTGCCACATTACGCTGTATATGTATTGTGTATAGTGCTTAGTAAAGGACATGTCCCGAAGTCAAATTGATTGCTGGAATATGATGACGATATGTAAGTTCTCACAGTGAGTCTCTTTTTCACTTGTATTACCCCCAAGACGATGGCCCTGTATTGTCTGTAAGGAGCAATTGGCATATACGTAGAAACAAATTGTCTAATTGGTCAACAAGTTCCCTGATTTGAAGCCAAATTGTTTTTTTTTTAAGACAAACAAAACGTTAGTTGTCTATAAATTTTAACAAATTCAAGAGAATATTCATAATAATACACAATGACTGAAATTTATTCTCTGTTGCACAATTAATAATAAATACAACATGTTTTGGATTATTACTTAACCCACTGTATTCCCGAAGACTGGGAATAACTTTAGGCGAAAGAGATAAGGACACAGACCAAGAATTTGAATATATTGAAATTCATTAATTTTTTTGGCCACGGCCGGAAATCGAATTTGAAAGCTTAAAATGAAAGTCAAGTTAAGTCCCTTTGATTATCAGCTATCATAAACTTATTACAATATTGTTTTCTTTTTTATTTAGTTTTTTCCAATATTTTGTTTAGATTTCTTAAGTTACGTTAAAATAATTTATATTCTTGAAGTAAAGGGATTGTGTGTATACCAACGTCACAGTAAACACGATATCGAAAGTTCCCTATTGAAGATGACTCTCTTTCTTTTCAACAAGAGTGTTTCCCTATAATTAATATTTATTCCGGAAGGAACTCTCGAACCGCCTTTAAAAAATATCTCTAAAAGTAAGAAATAAAATTTCACTCAGTTTTACAAATACCTATCTACCTATTAGTGGAAAATAGCAAGGAACTGTACCTTATTACCAAATATCAATTTGAAGTCGGTGCAAAAAAATTATTGATTTCATAAATTCATTTTGTACCGACATTAAATTGATTTGGTAATAAGATACAGTTCTTTGCTGTTTTCCACTAATAGGTAGACAGGTCATTGTAAAACTGAGTGAAATTTTATATATTACTTTTTAGAAATATTTTTTGAAGGTGGTTCGATTTTTTAAAAACAAATTTTTTTCAACCTTTTTAGTAGCTTCATATATTTCAAGGTCCCTGCCTGGAGGGAAAACAAATAATACATCATAAACTCACTTCAGTTCCTTATAATAACATACTTTTATTCCACAGTACATAATATCAAATAGTCGTTTACTTTTCTGTTTCCGCCATTGTACCAGGTTTCATGTAAATCTACAAAAAATTCTACTGGCATGATCGCATCTCAATTAAAAACCATCATGCAATGAAATCGTCATCATTAACAGCATTAAAAACAACGGCGTCAGCGAGAGCATGCTGTATAATTTATTTGTAAAAACAAATTATTCAACGTGCGCGTTTTGCAATAAAAGTCTCAGTTCATACTGTTGTCGTAGAATACTGATTCGCCTCCATGCAAGGCTCTCTCTCATTGCAAATGGTATATGACATGATAGGAAGTTATAATAATGCTCCATTGTTTGTGAAAAATTATCATTATTACAATCATAAATCGAGAACTATAGTTTTAATTGGTGTGACCGGCGCATCCGCCATATCTTCGAATATCCTCGTAATAAAAAAAATGTTTCCAATTTTTGTTCACCTTACACTATATGTAGCTTGATAAATTCAGTGTGGTATCAGCGCCGGACCATAGTCTACAGTTTGCAGCATGTTTGACAGAAATCGCTTAAGCTACGCCAGAGTAATCATTGAACAAATATAAAAAAAACATACATATGGGTCAAATTGAGAACCTCCTCCTATTTTAAATTTTATGAAGTCGGTTAAAAATGAATTTTCATGAGTTGCAACAAAATGCCATCAAAAGGAAATTTGCGAGTAGGAACTTTTTGTCCGGAGTAACGGTTTGTTCCTTTGGAATAATGTATTTAAAGCTAAAAAAGTATTGTCCCAGAAGAGTTGTTTTGCTTTTTTTATGTGGAAAGAACTAGCTGTGGCTTTACCCTCGTCAAATAGTTTTACATGGAATCCCAGATGGATGTCTTTGAGATACGTTTTGAGTGTATCAGGCATTGATTTATTATTTAAATTGTAATTAACTCTGCCTCCATGTATCTTTTACATAAACCTAAAAGGTTTATTAAATATATCTGTTGATGAGGGTCGATGGTAATATGATGTAAAATAATTTTTCATTAATTATTCATCGTGTGTTAAGTGGGACTGTAAAACTAAAGGAAAGAATATACCTGGAGTACCCAAAAAGCGAAATCATATCTATATAGAGAGAAATTATGGACGTTGTGCAAAAATATGAATTCCAGATTATGATGAAAATTGATGTTTTGAAGGCAGAAAATACCAAATATATCTCAGTCAACGTGCTGTCTGTATGTCTATGGGTAATACATATTTCTCTCACACTACTCAACGTGAAACCTGAAACTTTAGACATGAGATGTGGGAGGGTGGTAGAAAGTAGAATGCTAGTGCATAATAATGATATCGGTACAGCAGGGGGGGGGGGGGGGGGGGCTTCAAGTACGATTCATATAATTTTTTGTCGAACGTTAGAAACGTTTCAAATAAAAATTATTTAGGACGGACAATTCTATCGAAAGGTTCTTTGCAAGTTATTCGTCAATGCATTAGACAAGGCTCCAGGGAGAATTCAAAACAATTTCTCGTCGAACCTTAAAAACATTTGAAATTAAAATGATTTAGGATTACACATTCTACTGAATATATCTTTTGCGAGTTTCTGGCTAGTGCGCCAGAGAATGTTTCGAAATAAATTTTTACTTCAATTAAAAATTTTACATATAAAAATTGCTTAAGATGAAAAACATCTGGAAATTATTATTTGCAAATTTCTAGTCAGAGCATCAAAAAAATCCAAAAACCGTATTTTGTCGGTCATTTTCCAAGATAGCGGCTTGAGCAGCAACTACTTCCTTTTGAGTAATTTAAAGGATTTCAATCAGAAGGCTGCAGAGATTATGTTTACAAATTGAGACTTTTTTCCTGAAATGTGTATAATGATTGAACTATACGTTTATATATTGAAAATTAACTAATTATCATCAGGATATCTGCGGCACCGCTCGCTTTTTCAATGTACTCTACAGCATTCAAATTGTTGGCATCTCGGCCACTTATTTTTCTTCTTTTTCCCGTCTTCACTGATGTTTCTCCAAATACATAACCCCCCCTTTCGGACGGATTTGGATGTTGTCTACTAATATGTATTTTATGTTTATATTATGCATTAATCTAGTTGAACTACATTCATTGTACAAAATTTATTTTGTACCAATTCTTTAATGGCATCTGTACCTCTCTTCGCCTTTGTTGCTCGCAACAATCGCGCTTTTTAAAGAAAATAGCACAAAGGCACTTAGGAAAGCAAAACTTTCGTTCAACCTGTATCAATAGTATTAACCTAATAGCATTAGGTATAATTAAATACAAAATAAATGTATGAAAGATAGTGTTCAAAATCTACAGCAAAGTAGTGAATTAGACGATCCCGAGAATTTCGTGAAAAAACCTCAGAGGCATTAGATCTAGAACCTGGGGGACCTTTCCATTACCATTTATCCATCGTTCCTCCCTGTTATATTTAGAATAAACAATTTTAAAATGTTCAATTTTCAAAGAAATTGTTGAAATGTTTATCATAATAACGCAATGACGAGAGAAACATTTTTGAACACGCAAGTTATTCGTGTTATTTTTTGAAAACCACTACTTAAAAATGTATTCAGAATATTTTTCACTTTTCACATACTTTATGTTTGTAACCATTAAAAATTCTAGCCATCGTTAAAAAAAAGTATACCAGATTTACAATTATGTAATAGTATATTACGTGACAAGAATTGTAAACACCGTATTACGCACTAGTGGAAGATGTTATAAACGTGCCACGAGCCATGTAGCGGCCAGTGTACGACTTTACGAGTGCGTAATTGCATTACAATTGAGTTATTTTTACAACCACCCTTATTTCGTAGAAGTAATCTTGGGCATTTAAAGAAATATATGGGAAAAAGGGCAAAACACGAAATTCTTAGTCGACCAAATATTCGTTAATACATGAGCGGGAAGGCTGTACGACATTGTTATTGAAACATCAGTATTGGTAATTTTTGATGTTTAACAAAATCAACTTGACGTCTTAGCCGAAAATGGCCATTCAGTATTTCAATATGAAACTTTCAGAATGTATCATTGATACATCATAGAATCCCGTGCGATCGCTTCTTTTACACACAAATTGCCTGCTGTATATATTTATTTAATATGAGATCTATTTAGACAATTACAATTTGTTAAAAATTAGACAAAGAAAATTTAAGCAGTTACATACAGTCTTCTGATGGGGTACTGCACTCTTATAAACTTTCTTATTCTTGATATGCCGAGAAAAAATCATTCTTTATAAAATGTTTTGCTTGTCTTAGGAGACCACAAATAGTTGTCAAACTAAAGATAAACTATACAGGTTATTCTAAAAATCAGAAAACTAACTTTCAGCAAACTACCTTTTTTAAAATTTTTATTGAAAATTTTATTTAACAACGTTTTTCAATTATGAAGAAAAGCTTAAATGCGGAGTTTAGTTGTAAAATAAAGAAATAACAATTTGTTCCACTAAGAAAACTATTCCACTACTAGCACGAGTTTTTCTAATCTTTTTCAAAACTCTTCATAGACAGATAAGAATATATCAAGTAATGCCTTGGATTAATGACAACGTCAGCGTAATAGATATTTATTCTTATTTTGGATTTTCTACCAAAGTAGCAGTTACTGATTATTGAATTATGCTAATTAGTACACGTAAATTAGATTAAAAAACACTGAATAGGAGAAATAATTTATAAAGTAATAATATTTGAAAAGTTCCCCCTCAATTTAGGGGTGGAACATCTCCCTTTTTTACAGATAAGCACCCCTAATAGTTTTTCACTTTTATCTTGTAAACCGTTCGTCGGAAGAGAAAAAGTATGGGAAATAAAAAAATTGTTAAACTCTGCATAAAAAACGTCCTATTAGCCTTGTAGCTTATCCTCATCTATTTCGCGCTAACAGCATCCAGTTTGGAGGGCACAAGTTTCACAGCGAATATCTTATCTCTGTATGGTATTTTAAATAAATAAGAAAAAAACCGCTGCCCAAGGAATCACTACTTCCACATCCAAATTTTCTATCGAAGTCACTCACAATCAAACAAATTTTGTATTTGGAAATAATTGTTTATGGACCTTTAATAATATATTATTTGAAATCCTCTACCCCAAAAACCCATAAAACGATACCCCACATCGGTAATGGGGTGGGAGTGGTAGTGGAAGTGGATGAAGTAAAAAATATTTTGAGGTTGCTGGTTCTTGTACACACACTAAATCACAATTTTTTTCATCCCCTTTAATAATGGGGTGGGGGTGGTAATGAGGGTGGCTAATGCCAAAATTTTTTTTGAGACCTCAGCTTCTCTTGTATATACTAAATACCAATTTTATGAACTCTTACCTGCTTGATTTACCTATTTACCCCAAATTTACCTCAATTTACCCCCCAACCCTTCGACGGAACAAGATGAAAATATAATCTAGTTCTAGATTTCGTTAAAGTACATACGTGTACCAAATTTCAAGTCAATATCTCAAACGGTTCCAGAGTAAACGTGCGCACAAAAAAAGTTACAGACAGACAGACCGGCAGACAGACCGACAGACAGACAGAAAATTTTTTTCGCTCAAACTTAAAATCTCGACGTTTCATGACATTCTAAGCCTATTTAAATAATACAAATTTTTTTAAATTTTTTTGTCGTTACATACTTCCACTGGATGTGGAAGTAATAAATAAAAAAATTTATATATATAAAAAATTCATTTCTCGTTAAAGTAACCTGTTTTAAGATATTCGCTGTGAAACTCCGAATAGGATCGATTTTTACCCGAGCGCTCTAAACTACTACCTCTCTGGACCTCCATTCTGTAAAGGCATGAAAGCACATTCCCATGAGAAGTGGGCGGAGTTCACTTGAAAATGAATAAAAGTCTATTCTGTAACTACAGGAGTGATCACCTCGTAGGAAAAATGCGTGAACTCACTTCTACTGGTAAATCGTGAGGGAATTTGTCAGTTCTCCGGAAGAACGGCGATCCTAACCTTACTTTTATGACAGTTTGCGTCGGCCAAAAATTATTGTTGTCAAATCTGTTAAACAGAATGGACATTGCGGATTTGCTCATCGCGAATGAGGTTGTAATAATATAATTCTTAGCAAATATTACAATTACTTTTAGTTTATTATAGTAATATTTTTTTAAACATATATTACCAATAACGAGGGTATATCTTTACGGAATTTTTGGTCAATAAATAAATTCTAGGTATTACGAGATCTTCGTAATGCCGAGGAGGATTTGGAATGGGAAAGACAAGTTCTTCATAGGATTAACCCGTTTGCATCATTAACCGACCAAGCACTTATAAGGAGAATCTGGGTCAGCAAAGAACTTGCGCGTGATATAATCGAAGTGGTAACTCCTTTCATACAAGCCCCCCATACGATGTTCAGGAATCACCACAGAGCATAAAGTGATAACTTTTCACTTATATGTTGTCAACAACCAACAAGAAGACGAGAATACGCCAATTGAGACTATGTACAGGAAGCAGGGAAACAACAGTGATAACAAATTTTGAGCTGTCAGGTGGGTGATGGGTGTTTGAAGGGTAGGGACGTGCGATTGACAATTTTGTGAGTGGTGACATAATCCAGACCTAGGTACAGCCTTTTTGGTGTAATGCAATAGAACAAGTCAAAAAGAGAAAATAATGGAAGGGAAGAGAGGCATCACAGATAGAGATTGTTGATCTTTGGCTTTTGTTGGTGTCGGGTTTAACAGGAGTGTGTTTTATGATACTGCATGTTCTTTGCGCTGTGGGTGTTATAATACAGTGTTGAAAATCTAATTTCAAATTTTTTCTTAGGTAAAGTATCAAGTGATGTTTTTCAGGCCAAAATTGTGCTCGTTGCTAAGTGAAAAATTCTACATTAAATTCTTCACTAAAAACAGGGAGATCAGGTTACACGCGGAAAACAACAGCCGAGAATATCATGAACAAACTACCAAACATAGAAAAATAAAATGAATTCCACAAAAAAAAATCGCAGTAATATGTACTCTACCAGAACCAGAATCCGAGGAATCAGAAGACTTAGAAGAAGAAGAAGATTTGTAGAAGCAGAAATATAATAATAAAAAGAGGAGCACAAACATGCCACATCATGACACAATGCGGCTACGCATTTCACATATACCTATAGACATATACTCTACCAGAAGCAGAAACGAAAGAATCAGAATACTCAGAAGAAGAAGAAAATCTGTAGAAGCAGAAACACAAAAAAGAGGAGCATAAACATTAAATATCACGAACACAACGCGGCAACGCATTTTAAAAACAACTACACTCCTGTGCCATGCGTCATGTGGCTCTCGCTGCTGACAACAAGCATGATCCAAATCTAACCCAGCATCGGAAATCGAGGAATCAGAAGACTCAGAAGAAGAAGGCGAACCAAAAACACAAAAAGGGAGCTTAAACGCTCCCTCACGACACAATGCGGTAACGCATCTCACAAATACCTACACCTTCCATCCCACATTCCTTTACCATGCGCCATGTGGCACTCGCTGCTGGCAACAAGCATAACCTTAATACAACCCAGCGTGGACGTAGCAGGCCCAGCTGTATAATCCTTGGGAGTGGCAGAAATGCCTACCGCACGCTGGTAAATCAATCAATCAATCAATCAATCAATCAATCAATCAAGTAAAGAGAAATGTCGGTAGAGCCATGAGACAAAACAATATTCAAATAGAGGCACACACAGAGAAACAGATATAACTGTACAAAATACAAAAGATAAATCAATAAAACGTAATAAAGGGGAATTGGCCAATTCCGCAAATAATAAGATAAAAACAGTAATAAATAAATAATGGTTTTTTCATTTTAGCAAAATAGTATTCAAAACAAATGGTTTACGAATGAATAATTAAATATTTATTTAACCTAAACTCAAAAATAGTATAAGAAAACTTAACTACAAGGTACAAAATGTGGTGTTTATACACAAATTATCATTTACATAATTTCTTTGAAAAGATAAATGATTATAAATTTTAACGTTGAATAGGTATCACTCACGAAAGTAAATTCGAGTGTTTATTTACTAGAAAAATTAGCAACTTGCATAAAGTTTTTAAGCAAATGGAAATGTAACAAAACCGCACTTCACTGTCGATCAAAATGTTGAAATGCCAGGCCCAATTCTCGCACAAATTGATGAATCATAAATAACCAAAGGGAAAATAAAATGTTTATTTTTACTTATAAAAGTTACTGGAACTCACAGAAGACACTAAAGACGGGACTGCAATACTTATTTATATCTGAGTAGCAGATTCAAAACACAATTATACCTCTTTTAGATATACTTTACACGTACACAGGAATGTTTTTTATACTTTAACCTCTCGTAAAGCAAACATAATACTTACGAGACAAATGAAATTGTTAATTTATTATTAAAACTGTTTGAACAATTAAACCATTGTTCTTACTCAAAGAAGACAATGGAACTTGACTTTCTTGATCAAAATTCGGATAACCAGTGCGTAGATCATCTCAAGTCCCATTTTGTATTAGACGCCAAGCGTTTACCACCAATCTGTGCGTTCTCACTGGAGGAAAGAGATCCACATTGGCAAGTGTACTGGTAGTTTACCGCGTGAATCTCATATTACACTATAACGGCATAATGTTAGACAAGGTGAGTGTTACGTTTTTTCATATTGAAACTAATAAATATACAATTTTTGGCAATGAAGACATAAAATTATGTAATGTAACGAATTTAAATATCAAATTAGGACTACTTAAAAGGTGACCGTTACAATGGGGGTATTTGAAGCAAAAAGTGTACGCAAACTTTGTTAAATTAAATTTTCAATAAAAATGTAAAAAAGGTAGTTTACCTAAGGTCGGTTTCATATTTTCTAATTTTTGGAATACCATGTGTAATTTATCTTAAGTTTGACAACTGTTTTTACACGCAAAACTCTTTGTAAATAATGACTTTTTCTCGGTAAAACAAAACTAAGAAAGTCTATAAGAGTGCGTTACCCCATCCGGGGACACATTGTATATTAAAGACAATGAAATTTCAAAGGACTAGATTATAAGAGGCTTACCCTGTATATTTCTAGGTATTAGCTCACACAATAAATTTGATATATGAATACAGCTGCCAACCTTCTTATATCTGAATCATTCTACCTCATAATCTCCATCTACATTGTTTTATTATGGATTCTGTAATGTTCAAGCTTTTGTTGTGGAATAATCCGGAGGTGGCGTCGCAGGCGGAAGGGTTTGCCTAACCCCGGAAAGTGTTCGCCGGGACTCATGACTTATTAAGGTGACCGCACTGATAATATCTATAAATAGCGGTTTGCATGGGACTTCACTACCCGAAAGAGAATCTCCGCTGGAGAAAACTATTTTACATAATTTTAGTGATTGTCCTCGCGAAATGGGCTTCTTTCCACACTAAAGCGCCATTATGTTTTATGAATTTTATCAGTTAAATTTTTAATTTTAATCAGGATTTTCTCATTCGACTGTGTGTAATGAGGTTTAACTATCCATGAAATAAGGTTTTAATATTTAACCTGGTTATTAGAACTGGAATGTCCTCTGTAAAATGGAATTATACGCCCAGTTTATAAATTATTTATAAAGCAATGATTTTTTTCCGTCCTCTTGGCCGCAGAATTCTATTTTAAGAGACTCGTTCAGTAGCTCTTCGTTAATAAATTATACCAAGTACCTATACAGGGACAAAGAAACTCCACAAATTTTTATACCATCTTTTAGACACAAATTTCAAACTTAGAGGAGCGAAAATGATGAATAAAATATTAAAGTTAGTTTAAGGGATTGCATGGTTGCTATTTTATTCATTAACAATCATCTTATTATAACATATACAAACATCATAATCTTTATTGCATAATCATGCAAAAGACAGTTTGATGGCAGTAAGGTGGAGGACGTTATTTAAAGTAAGTGATTAGCGATGGCAGCAGACTATAACGAAGAAAATATAGAAAAAAGTTAAATAAACATAATTAAAAAATGAACGACTTGAGAAATACTTACAAAGAACAATATTAAAAAAGGCATTTTTTTTGCCCATTCTAACATAATTTATCGAAAATAATGGGAACATGGTCAAATTGGCAGTTCTCAACTGTCAATGACATTATCCGGTAATTGAATATTGTCTAATGTTAGCACATGGTACATAGTAATATTGTTTCTTGCCCTAATGCAAGTTATTTTGTATGCTACTTTGTTAACTGTCAAATGCCAACACTGATTTTTAAACCGCTCAAATGGAGTATTTGACATGAGTCAACTGTTAATAGTTACTTTTGACCCTGGACTATGTAGTATTGCAATGAAAATTTTTAGCTCAAATAGCAATCCTATTAAATTCACCAATTTCTAATCACGTGTGCTGAAACAACCAATCAGAACAAAATTACACTGATAAGATCCCTTAGGGATCTTTTCACTTATGTCATCCAGTTTGACAGTTCAATTATTAAAAATTTATTTTTTGACAATGTCGATTTGGAACTGCAAATAACAATTTAATGAATATAATAATAGAGGAAAACACACCAAATAATACATAATATATTATATACATTTAATTTTACAAATTGCTCTTTAAATAATTGTGTTTTTAATAAATAGTTTTGAACAAATAAATAAAATAATTGCAAAAAAGAAGGGTGCTAAAGTCTTATGGGACTTTGGGCCCAATACGCCCTAGCTTGTAAAGTGTACGAAGTTATTGTACTTGGTCTTACAAACAAAAAATTCAATAGCCGTAATCCCCAAAATTGAGCTATTTCTAAGATATTAGTTTGCGAACCCGCTTAAGTGCATAAATTACACTGGCCTACAAATGGAAAAAAGTCATGCTCAGCGAACTAAATAATTGTATTCCCATTTATTTCGGCTCACTGAAATTGAATATGATCTCAGTTTTGGCCTTACTTATCATGAATCTTTCAAATATTTCAAAAAAGTGCTTTTTTCTTAGATGGTTACACTGTATGTGTGAAGACGTGAAATATCCAACCACACACACAAAAAAAAGTGGTCTGGTCTGCAGACCAGACCAGTATATTCTTATGTATTTGAACCCGCTGAAACCGAG
Source organism: Rutpela maculata (assembly GCA_936432065.2). NCBI lineage: Eukaryota > Metazoa > Arthropoda > Insecta > Coleoptera > Cerambycidae > Rutpela > Rutpela maculata. Next base: position 32,935,253 of record OW386285.2, on the reverse strand, counting down.
TCAGAAGTCAGAATTGTCAGATTCGCTCGTTTTCCACCCCCGACCCCAAAAAACGCCCCCAAAATAAAAAAAAAAGTTTTCGCGGTTTGAAGTTTACAAAATGTAACGTCAAAAATGGAACACTTGGTATACTATTATTGAATGTAATTCAATTGCAGAGTACATCTCTCCTTGTGTTCTTTCGACGTATCAAAAAGCAAATGAGTATCAATTACACGAAGAAAGTTATAAAGGTTATTGTAATCCATTACCTGTCAAATTTTTATTAAATGTCAAATATCTCTGAAACGGCTGGGTTTAGGCATATGGTATCCTATATGTTTTTGACTCAGAATTTTATGCTCTTTTCGAAAATCCTAAAATATATAGGGTGTTTTATTTAAAATAAGCAAGTTGGTATCGACTTCCGGTATAACCGAAAGTGCCAGATGCTTGTAGTTATTTTAGTTGGATTGGCCATACTACCATTAGTAGCTCCCTAAATTTTCAAAATTTTCTGGTCCGTATTTTTCCCTATATCGATCGATGCAGTTCCTGGTGAGAAACCTTGTATGCTATACAGGGTGCACAGGCTAGTGGCTCCCCCCTATATTTCCTTTATTTTTCAACTTACCCATATGAAATTTGAGTTACATAAACTACCTGTAAAAATAGATTATTGGACAGAAAGAACGGTATGAGACCATTTCTGGTTTACCCGGAAACGACCGCAACTTTTGATTTTTAAATAGAACACCCTGTATAATTTTACATATTTGGATTCAAGACAACATTCTGAGTCTATCACGAGATTTTTGCAAATTTTTGAGTCGATGTTCAGTTTCTTTAAGCATTTTAAGACATTCGTCTAAAGTGCTTTGGAATACCAAAATTTGTCCTACGGCAGGTAAAGTCCAAGATAAAAATTAATTTTTCGTTTAATTTCATTAATAACAATTTACGAAGCCTCTAAAGTTGAACAAATGGGGAAGGTGGTGGCTCATAGTGTTCAATAAAATATAGATTTTTTTCTGAATTAATTGATATCTATTTCAAATCTATGCCATTTGTTTTTCTATTTTATTAAATTTTTTTAAAAATAAAAAATTACTAAATAATTTTTATTGATCCTTAACTTTGCACTAGTACTTATACCTATTAAGAAACAAAATAGAGAACCAATAGGCTATTATTCACAAAAAGGTAGTTATTCATATTTTATTATTAGACATATGATTTTTGCAAAGGCAACTACGTTAAAGTTCAAGAAAAATCATATTTAAAGTGATATTTTTATTTTTAAATAAATTCAATAAAATAGAGAAACTAATAGCATAGACTTGTAATGGATATCAATGAATTCAGAAAAAAATCTATAATTTATTGAACAGTATGAGGCACCACCTTCTCGTTTGAAAAAAAAAGTTTTCGATAAAAAAGTGATTTGTTCAATTTTGGAGGCTTCGTAAATAGTTATTAATGAAATTAACGAAAAATTGTATTTTTCCCTTGGACTTTACCTGCCGTAGAACAAATTTTGCAGTCTAGACGAATATTTTAAGAAACTGAACATCGACTCAAAATTTCGAGAAAATCTCATGGTATACTCAGAATGTTGTGTAAATATGTAAAAATATATAGGGTAGTCCATTTAAAAATCGAAAGTTGCGGTCATTTTCGGATAAACCGGAAATGGTCTCATACCATTTTTATGTCCAAAAATCCACTTTTACAGGTAGTTTATGCACACCAAATTTCAAATGGGTAAGTTAAAAAATAAAGGAAATATAGGGGGGAGCCACTAGCCTATGGCACCCGGTATAGTCGTATATGTGCATAGTCGATTTTTTATTATATATTTTTCTTCACATTATGTACATGATTTTTATTATGCTAGGCATGCGTCATATATGATTATTATTAAATGATAATTTATTATTCGGCGTTTACAAACTATATCACATTTTTCTGGCCAATCGTATTGGACATTACGCTCTTCAGTGAGACTTGCTTCCATCTGTGTACATTCATCAACATCGTCAGTCTCATTGTCACTAACATTATCATTCTGTATTAAAATTTCTAGGATCAGCATTTGAATATCACCAATACTACCATCCTCATCTTTGATATATCTGGATTTTCAGCACGCTCGCTATTATAGCAATCACTACTTCTATAATATGTACAGAATGGATTACAATTTACATCTAATTTTATGCAGTTACGCTTCGTGTTACATCCGATCTTACAACTTAAAAAAATGTTTTCTTAACCGCTTCTCAAGTCACCGAAGTAACTCCTTGAAAATCCAGAATGATTTTGTGTTAGGTACAGAGAAACGAGGCCCTACAGCGTATAGTGGAGTCCGAACCACTTCTTGGGGCTAATTTTATAATTAAAATTATTTTGCGATGAGCAGGGATTGAACCTGCTTCGCTAGGTACGCCAGTATGCAAGTTAGACGCGCTAAACCACTGAGCTACCGTCCCGTAACTGCAGTTATATTGTTTGAAAAATTAGTCAGGAATTAGCTTTTCGGAGGAAAATTTCGGTTGTAAGGGCTATTTCCCGTTTTATGCATTTAGGGGTAGTTGTTTAAAGTTGGAAGGCTAAATAATATCAGCATCGTGTTCCTCGCCCTTGAAAACAAGTAGAAAACAATTTTCAGCACGTTTTGATGATTTTTGCATGTTTCGCTATTGAGGGAGGGGACGATTTCAACCCCAGGGGGTCGTTAGCATGTCTGGTCGCGAAACTGTACAGGACATATTGAGTTTCCTAAAAAAAGAAACCGATCCAACAAGTTCTCCCAAAAATGGAAAAGAGAGGTGTTTTGCGCAACTATCACCATCGTATTGGCCGCCCGCGCCCTTGAAAACTGGGGGGTAGCCATGTATGGGCACTACCTTTGAACTTTGGTATGAACTGTATCATCATCTACAAATCTCTAGTTTAAATTTTTAATTCACTTATGTCCTATGCGACTAGGCTATAGGCAAACTATCTACTTCATTCCTTAGATGCCCCTTATATAATATACTGATTCCTTTTATCACGTCCTAATAAATTAACAGAAAAATAACATATTGCAGGAAAGAGTGTATAAAAATATATCAGCTGTATCATCTCATCTGAAACTTTTAGAAGGGCGTTACATATCCCAAGTAATAAAACGCTTCCCCGCTAAATGGTTTGGAGGTGATTTAACCCATGGCACTTCCACTCTGCTATTAAAGGTATAAAATTAAGTATATCATAAAATCATATATAGCATCTTCTTGTACTTTATTTTTATGAGGGGAAAGATACATTAAATAATCCCCCTAACAAGTATATGGGTTTCATATTTGGGGATATTACCGTCTAGAAAAGTAAGTATAATTCAATTATTGTTATTATTATGAGCTATTTTTATACACAGGATCTGTTGGAAATGTCCCACTTAAAATATTTTTGTTATTTAGCTAATGAAAAATGTATCATTCTGATTCAATTAATAAAAATACAAAAGAGGGTATGTGAGGAAGGAACAATAATTTTCAAAATTTCCGTCATTTGTAATTTTCCGATAAGTTGGCAACGGCAACAGACAGGGTTGAGTTAAGAGTGTCGATAACAGTAATACTCTTAATACAGGTAAGGGATTGGATATACTCTTAGTGAAAAGTGAAATTACAGGGTGGATAACCTAAAAAAATAATGAAAGAAAAGAATGTGACGGAGGACGGTCGTATTTGACATGCAGTTAACACAATGAGGGAGCTGCATGATTTTTTTTTATAATGAAAATCGATAAAGCATACAAAAAAAATATAAAAACGTAAAATTTATGAGCTTTGAATATTATTGCAGCGGAAAAAAAATTTCTTTGGTGAAAAATTTGGATATTTCAAAACGTCAGCAGTAACTGTGACGAATTCCGATATGATTTTCCAAAAACGTCGCCGCGATTGACATCAACAACCAGAATACGTCAAAAATACCATTTTTGATTCGCTCCTGCCGGGTCGAATTTTCGAATTTTGCCATGCAATTTACGATGCGGAGTAAGTACAACTCCCCCTCTTTCCGTAAACAGCATACGGCCGCCCTGCTGGTGTATTTCGAAAAATATGAACTTTATAAAATTGCATATTTTTGCGCGATTTTCGACTCCGAAATGCATATTTTTCTTACTATTTTTCGCTGATATCTCCGAAAGAGCTAGCTCGAAATAAAAAAAATGCCGTAAAACGAGATCATCTCATTGCGAATCTTTCGGTTTCATCAGAATTTTGATAGTTTTTTCATTATCGAGATATTTACTGATATGTCAGCGATGTACGGCAAAAAATCGGACATTTTTTTTCTTAAAACCTAGGTAACTCTTTAACCTTGCATACTAGGCCAAGAAACTATTCTAACGAATTTAAATAGAATTAAATTTGCTTAAACCCTTTTTTTATGTTTTGTCCTACGCCAAAAATGTGGGAACTGGAAGGGCGCCATTTTGTCACCATAATCAACACAGCCCCACAAAAAAAAAGTTCAAAGCAGCGAACCAGACCCATGTATTCCTATGTATTTTCGGTAGCTGAATCCGAATCCGGTGTCAAAAAAAAATCGTACACCCCCAAAATAATTAGCTAGAGCCAAAAAACACCCCTGAAATGGGGTAAAAAGAATATTAAGCTAAGAGAATAGTTGTTACATCTTAATCAATCGAATTATACAAGTCAAGGTTAAACAGCAGCGTACATACAATAGATATGAAACACACCCTCAGGGAGGGGTGAAAACTAGCCCCATATATGTATAAAAAAAAATCGATCCAAAACAGCAGTGACTGCTGAAAAAGCTCAAAATGTCTAAGTTTTGTTAAAGTGATAAGAAATTGCATCAGGTCCGACGTGATCTTCATAAACTGCCCCTATAGATTTGAGAACAACCACCCTCAAGTTTAAAGGACACGAGAAAAACAAGAAAAAACGTAAAATGAAACAGGACTTCTATTTTCATGGATGCTATGATTGGCAGCGATATTGTGTAGTACTCTAAAATAGAATTAGAAACTTACGTACCATCAACATTCTACAGTGTCAACCCTCAGAGGGTTGACTATAAAAAGTTACAGTGACTTCTATAAAAATTCGAAACACCTGCGTTGTGTGGAAGAGAGAAGAAACTAGACTATGTTCGACGCTGTGCTTGAAAACCACCCCCACGGGGTTGAGAGACGCCACCCCTATAAAAAAAACTATGGAAATGAAACGAATAAGCAACAGTATAGCTTTTTCGTTACATCTTCAATTACGGTAGTTTACATCCCTTCTGGGGGTGTTACCTAATAACATTTATAGGACATGAGTTTCAAACTATAAGTGTGCAACGCGATTTTTGCCAATCATAGCATCCATAAAAATCTAAATCCGGTTAGTTTCTCTCTGTTTTTCCAGCATCCTACAGATAGAGGGGTAGTATCTCGCAACCCCGTGGGGGTGGTTTTCAAGCATATCGTCGAACATAGTCTAGTTTCTTCTCTCTTCCACACAACGCAGGTGTTTCGAAATTGTACAGAAATCACTATAACTTTTTATAGTTAAATTTTACATAGGGAGTACTTTTCACACCCTCTAAGGGTTGACAGTGTAAGATGTTGATGGCACGTAAGTTTCTGGTTCTATTTTAGAGTACTACGCAATTTCAGCCAATCATAGCATCCATGAAAATGGATTTTACGTTTTTTCTTGTTTTTCTCGTGTCCTTTGAACTTAAAGGTGGTTGTTCTCAACCCTATAGGGGCAGATCATGAAGATTACGTTGGACCTGATGTAGTTTCTTAACACTTTAACAAAACTTAGACATTTCGAGCTTTTTCAGCAGTCATTGCTGTTTTGGATCGATTTTTTTATATATGGGGGCTAGTTTTCGCCCCTCCCTGGGGGTGTGTTTCATATCTCATATTGTATGTACGCTGCTGTTTAACCTTATAATTCGATTGATTTAGAAGTAACAACTATTCTGGTAGCTTAATCTTCTTTTTATCCAATTTCAGGGGTGGTTTTTGGCTATAGCTAATGATTTTGGGGATTTTTTTTGGATTCAGCGACCGAAAATACATAGAGATACATGGGTCTGGTTCACTGCTTTGAACTTTTTTTTTTTTTGTGGGGCTGTGTAATCGGTAATTAACTGAAATCGATTTCAAATACAATGTCCACTCAATATTATGTATTACCGAGACGCTCCATAAATCTCGGCCCCCTTTTCTAATATTTACATGCATTTTCTAGGAAAACGTGAAATTTCCTTCATTTTCTCGAATATCTCGATAATTATCAGTTTTTTTGGAAAAATTTTAGGACACCAATATCAACGAGAATCGATTCAGCTTTCCGATACGTTTTTTATTTTATCTCCAGCATAAAAAATAACAAAGTTATGACCGAGAGAATGCACGTTCTTGTTCGATTAATAAATAATATTCTTTCACGCTATCACAATGCCGGCTCTAACGCCTGACGTCATTGACGATAAGAAACCGTTTACAGCCATTGGCTCAAACTACAAAATGCCGGTGTCGCTGCCGACGTAGCAAAGTACAGAGTTATAATAATCTGCCTACATGGTTAGCAAAACGCTCGTCTTAAAGGAAAAAATATCAACCTTAGTATCTATCTAATAAAAAAATATATAAAGTTATTATTAGTAATCAGAAAGTAGCTCTGCGGGTGCAAATAACCCCTTGCTTCCAACTTGCAAGAACAATATTATAAGTAAATTTATTTAGTCTGATATTTAATTTAAGCTCTGAGCGAGTTGGCACAAAGTTGATAGTGTCAAAAAGCAGTTACATTTTATCAGGATAATTGGTAACTTTCTCGAAATTTTTAAACTAACAAGTATTTTTCAATTTTCATTAAATTTAAGATTCAGTGTATTGAGATAATTCTAAGCAACTTTTTCAAATAAAAATCCTATAAAAAATATTCATATTTTTTTATTGACTAGTTATTAAACAAATCATTAAAGAAAGTTTTTTCTACCACGAACAGTAAAAAATGTTGTCTGGTTGCAATATACCACTTTATTAAATCAAATATAAGTAAAATAATAGGTTTTTCCCAGTCCATTAAGTTGTATCCATCTTAAATAGCAGATACTATTTAGTAATGACAATATCGATAACAGTCTCGCTTATAGTCTTCAGCGATTAATCTTTTAGAAACATCTTATATTTATCTAAGCTATCGATTTTATTTAGTGGTTTGTAACAAAGTTTGCATATTTATTTTACTTTCTTGTGTTTTAGTTTATGTTTCACGTTTTAAGTTACAGAAGCATAAGAAAATAAATACCCATTTCTCTTGACTAAACTTAGCACATATCCCTACATTTTTAAGTACGGTGAGTTTTTATTTGTCTCAATAGGCAACAAAAGTAACCCACAAAGTTATTATTACTTTTACTTGTATATTTAACTTTAACTCCATGGAGGAAAATAAATAACTTACCCACGTGAGTAAATACTGAATACTTGTAGCATTATGCCTTGCTTATATTCTTGTTGTTTGTTATTTAGTTATAGATAGATAGACATTTTTTAGTATATCACATATAAAATGTTTACAGCAAGTCACAAAAAAAAAATTTACTTACATTTTAAAAATACTTATTTTCTAAATGTAAACGTAAATTATTACAATAAATCTATCAGTCTTAATATATTTACGTGGAAAAAAAAAGAACGCAAACAGACAAAAAAAATAATAAAAGCTAAACATCAATGAAATAATGTGGTACAAAAGGTCACAAGGAAAATTGTACATATATTTTTATATCCTCTAAATTACAATGATCTTTCTAATAATAGTGATTTAAAAAATCTGAACAAGAATAAGATTAAAAATTAAAAGAAATTAGCTATGTTCTACTGAGGTGTTCATATACTCGTTTATTAAATAAAAACAGTGTCTTTGAATGTGGTACTTTACCTTTTAAATTTATTATATTCGAGTGATTTCAAACTTTCCGAGGAGTTTGTTGTATAATTTTACGTCTAACGAATTTCTTGCCGATTTTGTGAGACGACATTTTGATGTTTTCAGATATTTTGCAGACCTAGTATTGTAATCGTGATAATCTGCCTGAGTGGAGTATGAATTTTTGTTGCGATGAATTTGCAAGATACTATAATAAATATATAGAGATGAAATTGGCATTATTTTAAATTGAAAGAATTATGGCCTACAATGCTCTAAGGGATGGACACTGGACACCGGCAATTACTCTCATACATCTCTTTTGCAACACAAAAACTTTATCAGCATCAGTGGAGTTACCCTAGAGAATAATATCATAGCTCATGTGCTCACCGGATAAGTGCGTGATATGCATTGAATAGTGTTTCCCTATTCACTAATTTTTGAAGTTGGCGTAAAAGAAATACATATATATCCTGATGTTTTATTGCACAGCTGATTAATATGAGAGGACCAGTTTAGTAAATCATGTAAAATAACTCCAAGAATCTTTACACTTTCACCTATAATTAACGAACTATTTGTGGAAAAAATCATCTTCTGCGTTTTATCCTTGTTAACTTTAAGTAAATTATTATTATACCAATGTTCAGCAAAATTTTGAGTTTCGTTTATCATTAGTTTCAGATCATCCATATTTTTGTTATGATTTATTAGTGGTGCATCATCTGCGTACATTAAAACGTTGTTTGGGAAAAGATAAAAAAATAAATCGTTTACAAATATAATAAATAATAGAGGACCCAAAACTGACCCTTGAGGCACTCCGTGTTTCAAGGTTCTGAAATCAGATATTTTATTGTTATTATTCAATGTTTACGTTTACTTAGATATGATTGCAATAGTTTTAAAGAAATGCCTCTAATGCCATAGAAATTAAGTTTCTCTATTAATAAGTTGTGGAAGACACAGTCAAATGCTAAGGTCGACCATAAGTTTTGTATTAGAGTATTGTTTAGTAACAGAGGTGGCAGCCAGCAAGGATTTAGACTTTGACAGAACTCCGACGAAGTGATGGGAAATGTTAAAATGTCTGACAAAATCCATTACTGATTAGAAATATATAGAAGATTTGTGGAATGCTGAGTCACTCATGTAGTTTTAACCCTTAGAGGAGTTCCAGATCTGTGGTTCTGTTAAAACACAAGAAAGTGTTTTACAAGAGTTAACAGAGGGGCACGGTTGATTGTCACGTGGATGACGATCAAAGAAACCTGTAAGTTATATTGTTATACAAGTATTTGTTGTGCCCTTGGCTGTATCAGTTAAATATTATTAAATCAACAATTCAAAATACTTAATTGTGTTTGTGTAAATATCTGCCTGAACTTCTCTTTAAATTACCTTCCAAGAGATAAAGGCAAAAAACATTACATACTTAAAAGTTTTTTATTTTATTTGCAATTGCATTCTACATGAATGACAGTTAAGATAATATTTGTCAATATAAATAAGTTTATTCTATGTTCTATATCTATTAAAGAAAATGAACATGAATGAATAATTATAAACTTGTATATGAAATTTCGAACGTCTCTGAAATAGTTTCCAACCCCAAAATACTTGAGCATTATACTCGAATACTTTTAGTTAAGGTGGGTTTCATCCACGGTCAATAAACGATACGGTTACATCAATCAGCAGCTTTAGGACGAGAGAGACGCGGGGGGCGGGAAATCGAATGACAGAGACAGACATATCTGATTTCCGTGCAGAAGACAGAGACAAAGATTCCGGTAAGGTCTACAGCCTACGTCACCTGTAGATACTACAGGCATCTTTGTCTCTGTCTTTTGCACGGAAATCAGATATGTCTGTCTCTTTCATTCGATTTCCCGCCCCCCGCGTCTCTCTCGTCCTAAAGCTGCTGATTGATGTAACCGTATCGTTTATTGACCGTGGGTTTCATCAACCACCATATCGCGTCATCCGGAGATTATTAAAATTAAAACCAATTTAAATTGTAAATAAAAATTGTACAATAGCATTGATAAAACAAAACCATCCATGACTGTTTTTCTAGATCTAGCTAAAGCATTTGATACAATGTCGCATAAAAAATTAATTCCTAAATTACCTTTTTCGAGGGAACATCTTAAAACTTATTGAAAGTTATATCAGTCAAAGGATACAACGTGTGAAGATTAGGACCAGGATCGGTGACCCGTTGGTATGCCACAGGGAACCGTTTTGGGTCCTATTATTTTCATTTTATATATCAATGATGTCTCTAACGTAGAAAAAACATGCGATATTGTATCATACGGTGATGATACAGCTATATACATTGAGGGAAACAGCTGGGACGAAGTAAAAAGAAAGTCTGAAAGATGCTTACAAAAAATTAAAATATGGTTGGACGATAATCTAAGTTGAACTATGATAAAACAAAATTCTTAACATTCAAGTCGAATTCAGCCACTCAACCTCAGGTGGATAAAATAATACTACGTGAAGAAGAAGGCTAAATAATATCTGTGGTTGTAAAATAGAGATAGAAAAGGCACCCAAAATAAAGTATTTAGGTGTTATTATTGACTGTAATCTTCGATGGGAGGAGCAAGTTTATGCAGTTTGCGGAAAGCTAAGGAAACTTATACCGTGTGTGTAGCGGCTCGCTAGGCATAGGCAGTAAGAATTACAACATCGCGTGTGCCAGCTGGCTGAATTGAAATAACTGAGAGCTGGGATACTCCGCTAACGGACAAGTTTACAGCGCTGTGTTGTCATATCTCTCGCGCTACGTGAATGTACATGCCTAATGGACAATTACACGCACGGTATATACATTTAAATTATTGAGAAACACTCTAAACCTTGGATTGCTGCGGATTGCATATTACGTTTTGGTACAGTCGGTGATTACATACGGTATTATAGCATGGGGGGGCCGCCTATAATAATGTTATGAAACACCTATATACTGCGCAAAAATTAATTATAAAAATAATTTTAAAAAGACTTATTCAATATCCAACCGAACAACTTCATTTAGAAATGCAGGTAAATAATCTACGAGAACTATATGCTCTTCAAATAATAAAATGTATATTTAAAAATAAACCAACAATAATCATAGGACATATTTATCCCACTAGTTATGTAACAAAACTTAATTATGCTAAACCATTTATGAAAAAAAAGGCTGGGACAAAGAAATTTCATATATATTGCAGCAAAAATATATTAACAGATTACCACAAGAATTAAAAAATTTTCATAAGTCATATACAGGGTGTCCGGAAAGTAAAGGGACCCAGCTTAACTGTAGCTTTCTGAGGTCAAATGGAACCGGTTAAACTAAACATACATTAGTCCAAAAGTGCTTCCTTAAGGAGTTATAGGGCATTAAAACAATTTTTTTAAAAATTTATAATGGGTATATTTCGGAAAACAAATGACTAATCAAGCTGAAAATTGGTACACATATATTTTAGGGGAGTCCGAATATTGTGAGGGTATAAGTGTATCTGCATATCGTAGATGGCGCTGTCGGCATATTTTTTTTGACACATTTTTTATCATAACTTTTTATTATTATTTTGGATTCGTATTACTTAATATTATGATATAATAACTAATTTTACAAAAATAAGGTCTACTTGTTTCATTCTCAGTACAATCGCACTTATGTATTTCAGCGCATTCCATACCATGCAAAATAATATTCGATCAAGTTAGCGTTTGTCAAATTTATATTGTTGAACCAGTTTAGTGACTAAACCAAACATATCTTAGTCCTAAAGTGCTTCCTTGCGAAATTATGCGTTTTTAAAAAAATATATTTTGTATTGTTCTAGGTATAAATACAAAATACAATATATTCTAGAAGTTTGACCGGTTTAGGATGCTTAGATTTGAAAAAAGTTTGATTCAAATTTGAAACAATTTTTGAAATTTCTTAAAATATTTTAATTTTTTCACAATAATTCAAAAACTAAAGATACGTAACAATGCTGGACTACGAAAATTTAGATTTTCTGTATCCGTTAAATTTTGCAATTGAGTGCGAGAACCACCTTCTCTGAGCCGTTTAAACTCAAAAATCTCAAAAATGAAGGGTTCAAGGAAGTTCAACTTTACATGCCTTGTAGCCCTGAAAATAATTTTTGGAGCGATTGGATAGCTTAAAAATTAAGGAAGTTATCGTTGAAAAACCAATCGCAATTTTTCGGTGAAATTTCCGGAGCATGTAATATTTTATTCCTGTATATGTCATTATTATTGTTTAAACAATATAAATAATTATTTGCTTCGAAATATTTCAAAATATTTATTGCACTAAATTTTCAATAAAACAATTCACTTTTTCATGAATATCGCGGAAAAACAAAATTAATTTTTCCTGTAAAAGTTGTTATTATTGTTTAAACAATATAAATGATTATCAACTCCAACTGTGAAAAACATTTGTGAACTTAAATTTTCAATAAAAACAACTCAATGTTTTATAAATATCGCGAAAAAAAAATTAAAAATATTGTTTCCTGTTTAAAAGTTTTGACGATTTTTAGGCTTCATTGACTCGACTATACAGATTCAGAAAATTCTTCGTTTGCCATTGCGCTATCAACCGACCGCCCACAATAAAGACGTCTACCAGTACTCTAGCAGTAAAGAGTGGACACACCCATCAGGCATGTATGTAGAGTGAAATTACTTAGAGAAGATAACATACTAAAACTACTAAGTTTACTATTTTCGTTTATTAATAATATTGGACACTCGCAATTAAAATAAATTTATTTCATCTGTTTTATTCATAGAAACAGTTGAATATTCACTATACATACATAATAAATACCGAACACGACCTAGACAATCGGCACGCGTTAGCGATATCGGTTTGTGAGGATGTTATCTTCTCTAAGTAATTTCACTCTACACGATTGCATGCTTGGCTCTCGCTTGCCGCGCTCTCGCTTGCTCTTATTGCTAACCCAATACGTACAGTTTCCGATATTGTATATAAAATTGGCCAAATCTTGAATTAAACAAGAAAATGTCTTTATTAACGAATTACTTGATTCAATATTCTTCATCATTATCCATTATCTGCTAAAAACCTTCTGTTTATAGAATACACTATTCTCACACATTTTTAATATTTCTTATAGCACAATATTTGCCACAGACAAATCACTTAGTGATTTAAGTGGCAGATTTACCTGTTTCAGTAACGAAATTATGCAATATGAATTCATATATCATATCTTACCAAATTAATTAAGATTAAGATTATTGTCATAATGTGTTGCTGTTATTGTTGATATTAAATAAATATTATTATTATCATCTACCGATGATGCCGACATGGTTGGCGAAATAGGCATCGAGTGTAGTGTTTTGGTGATTGTTGTTTGTGTGGAAACTACTTCAAAGGCAGTCTCACAATGAAAGGTCCTCAGGTCAAAGGAATAAACGCCATTCAATTATTTTTCTGTGGCATGTGTAAGGCACGCAATTATATTTTATTAATTAAATTTTTCTACTATTTTTAAAATTGATTTCGTGAATTCAGTTATAAAATAGTAATTGTTTAATGTTCTGTAAGTAATTTATAATTGGTAAATTCACAATCCCCCAGTTTCCTTAAAAAGAAGATTAAATAAAAGTTAGTTCATTGTTTTAAATGTTGAAATAACAGCAAGGTCAGGAGTTATCGATTTATTTATAATTAATAGTGGTTGGTTTCTTTTTTACACAGTTTAAGGTTTGATCGAATTTTCCTTTAGATACCGAATAAATAATTGAAAAATTAGTCAATTTACCTACAGGAAAATTACTTTAAATTATATAATATAATAAACAAGTCCCGATGGAATGATACATAAACACATGTAGTTTCCGTATCTTTAGTGATTGTGTTACAATGTTCAAAGTGAGTTTTTCCCTTTATATCCTCGCACAATCTTCCTACAGGTAAGTCTATTTAATTATATTTCATAATCTGCTTCTCATGATTACATAAACACATCGCATATGTTTTTTAATTGTACCTCTAGTATCCTTTTGGGGCCCCAGTGCCTCCGACGTATGTGACTGCGACTACTGTAATATTCAAAATCTGCTCTTAGCACCTATCTAACCAGGTTTTATGGTTTAAATTGCTCACTAAAATGAAACCTATAAGCACTGAGAGCTGCGCAAATTTTTACGTATACGTATAAAGGGAGAAATTCTGAAGGGAGTGGAAATTTTTGGTTTGATTACGTCCGAGGAGTAGTTTCCACAAAGTGTTCAAGTGTTTTCGTAATTGTGGAAACTACTCAGAGGTAAATGGACCTTTGCACCTTTGATTCCAAGGCACAGTAAATGTTGCCATTTTAGCAATTGGGTTGTTGACGAATTTTCAAAAATGGTGAAATATGGTAGTGGAGGACTTAATTTAGTTATATATTTAATTTGGAAGAAAAATTCTTAGCGCAACATATTTTAAAAAATTGTTAAACTTCGACTATTTGAATGTGCCGCGAAAACGGTAGTGACATCATAACGGCAGTTAGATGTGAACTTATAAGCAGAACAGATGAAGACGAATAAGTTGACATTGCTGACAAGAAAGAAAATTACCTCATATGTCAAAAGTAAATTTGACGTTTAGCTAGCAGTGATTGATGTTTGCAGTTATTGTTAATATTTTTTTATAAAACGACTAAGGCAGTATATCTGTAAAAGTTAATTCTGACATTCTACTTGCGGTAGATATATTTATGGTACCTAAGCGAATTTTTAAAAAGAGACGATCGTTTTGACATTGCAATGGTTGGAAGTGCAAAAGCTGCAAGGTACTTACGTTACAGCTGATATAGACAGTACAAACTATTGTAATTTCTGCAAGAACTTCCTTATATGTCTAATAGGTGTTTTATTATTTAATTTAGATGAATTTGTTAACTATACTTTGTATTTTATTAAATATTTCCTTTTCATTGTTTTATTTCCTATTAACTATATACATGCGTATCTAACTGAAAACAACAAAATAAGTTTATCTACTAAAGAAATTAGAAATTATCCATTGATATACTCACTGCTAAGAAGAGTCAGAATGAGACTTACGAAGATATCAAGAAAGGTCTGTATTATAACAAAAAATAATAAATAGGTAAGTACTTTATGCTAGTATCTATCTAAGCAATAAGCAATGATATGTATTTATAACACACATAATTCAAAGGGCATTTATAACTACAATCCAACGCATTCGTAGCCATTTCCGACTGATTGTGTTCACCGACTTTAGACGAGTTTCACAGTTTGTTTCATATAGTTTTTCAGCGGCGAGTTTTTAAATTTCCTTTCTTAATTTATATTGACCATCCTAGTATTTTGGGGCGTCTAGGGAGCTTCATAAATAATCAATAGCTAACAAAAACAACTGCACTTTATTCCAACACAAACTAGATAAAATACATAAAAACAGATTAAAGACATTTCCCTCCTTTTAGGAAGTCAAAGCATGAATAACATTCTAATCTAGAGCCGTTAAGAATACACCCTGTTTTATCCACCAGTTTGGCGGGTAATTTAAATTTGTAACAGCTAGAACAAGTCTTGTAATGCGGCCGTTTTTTCTACAACATAAACCCATATTAAAAATCAAATTCCTACATTAAGATACAACTTACCACAAATAAAACGCTTAGAATACATTGTAATTTGTTACTTTACTTGACATTGAAATGGTCTCCACAATAAGAAGACTTGGTCCTTCTCTGGTGGCTTTGAATCATTCAATATTACGTTCAGCGTTTATTATTGGAACACAACAGTTTTTCTGGTAAATTGGTGGTATTATTTACACAGTACGGCAGAAAACACTATCTGTACTTATATTTATCCATAACTAGATGGTGTTAAACTATACCGAATTGTAACCTATGAACGTCGGTTGAATTTGACGTTAAATATAATGTCAGATTAAACTGTCGTGATTGTCTTTTTTCTCCGTCGCTATCAGTGAGTTTCTAAATTAGTACACGTTCCTCGTCGTTTTATAACTAACTTCTCTACAGACTGCCGTTATTATGTCATCTCCGTTTTAAATGCATGTATTTTTGTAATTAATATTATAATATTATAAGACTTTCTTTTCAACTTCTACATGTTTCTAATGATTTTTTATGAATAATTGTTACTATTTAACATAGATTCTCCTCAAATTTTAACTTAGTGCAACAACCCAATTTCATGTCTTTTTTGTCCACATTCATATGACAGTGAGTATATATTTTTTCCCCCAATTTTGGCCTTGGATATACTCCTTTAGCCAAGAGACTCTAACAAACCAACATATTATGTGCAAAAAACAGTGAGTATAACAACAGTCAAATATGACCATTAAATAATTTTTGGGTTTGTCCCCAAGTTCTAACAAGGCATCGAGCATCGAGCAATTTTATCGAGCATCTCCAGAGAGACGGTGTTGATCATTCCAAGTGAATTTTCAATCAAGATACACCTAATTATTTTACCTTACTAGATAAATAAGTTTGTGTGACATTCATTTGGAACGGTTAATGACAGCTTTCACTTTTTTGTGGTTGGTATTATGACTGTCTTGCTTGAATTGAGTTGGAAGCCTTCCTGGTAATGTTTATACCTGCATATAATGATTAATTATGGAAAATCCGTTAAACCCCTTACTAGCCGAAATTTTCGTAAATAATTTAGAAACCAAAATTCATGGCAGTAAATTAAATAATAACTTTTTATATTGGTATAGATATGTGGATGACATCTTCGCCTGCTTTACGGAACCACAAGAGAACTAAAGAATTTAAAAAACAAAATTAATAATTTGCACTCGAATATAAAATTTACCATTGAAAAAGAAATAGATAATGGTATTAATGTCTTGGATCTGACTATAACTAGAAAAAATAACAATCATGATTTTTCGTTTTATTATAAACCATCACATACAGACACAGCTATACGCAACTATTCGACACACTCTTTTCAACATAAATTAGCAGCTTATCACAGCATGATACATATAATGAATGTTTCAATGAAAATAAATTTAACAAAAAATTAAATTCATTAAACAAGTTGCTTTTAATAACTGGTTTAATCCCCATCTAATAAATAAGTTGGTTGCTAAAACACATACCAATTATGCATTACAATAAGTTTTTCCCAAAGTAAAAAAAAAAATCATCAAATTTATTCTCAAGGGCGTAGATAAAGGTAAAGGGGGTAAACCCCAAGGCTATAACATTAAAGAGTTTTTTCGATGCCTTTTTTTTTCGAGTAAAATTTTGAGGAGAGGATAAGATGATAATTTTTTTAGCATATTATGAGATGAGGACAAAAAATTTTCTTCAATTCTAAGATGAGGACAACAATTTTTTCACACTACCCCCCCCCCCCCCCTCCATGAAAAAAAAATTATTTACGCCCTTGACTATTCTGTGGCAAGAGCTTTTTTCTAATGCCAATCACGTGCCCCCCCCCCCACAAAAAAGAAATAATTCTTTAGGAAAGCATATTAAAATTAATAAGAATAAAACACCAAAAAATAAGTGTGTAACTTCTAGTGATTTCTCCAAAATAATATATTCAAAACACGTCGTTTGGGAGCATAAAATAGCTACATAAATAATTGTTTTTATTGGAATGCTTAGAAATAAACAAACATAAACATGTTATCCGTTGTTGAATGACCAAATTAATATCAGTCGCTCTCCATTATTATACTCTTCGCAAAAACGAAGAGTATATTGTATTTGATCGGCACATTTCTAAAATCGTAAATATCGCTCGTAGAGAAAAAAATTTCATATCATTGTGTTAGTGAACGAATTCTGAACAACTTTCAAAATGTCCGTCTGTCCGTCTGTCCGTCCGTCTGTCCATCCGTCCGTCACGTTTCTTGTAAGCACGATAACTTAAGAAAGAAAAGTCCGATTGTATTTAAATTTAGAAAATAAGTTAATGTTAGTTAGAGGAAGAACCCTATTGTTTTTGAAGAAAATCGATCAGTAAATAAAAAAGTTATTAATTATTTAATTTAAAAAAAAATTTTTTTGTTAATTTTTGTGGCTTGTACTGAAATGGAAATCGCGAGATATTATTTCCATAACAAATTTTTTTTTGTGTATGAACTTTACTAATATTTCTTAGAAGTGAAATATGTATGAATGTCGAAAGATATATATCACAGACAATCAATTTTCCTAGCAACACCAAACGAAACTGACGAACACGAAAACATAACGAGACTTGCAAGACAAATCCCCATTCGATATCCCATCCTTCCTAGAAAACTGGCAAAAATCATTACAAATCCAACTGAAATACAGAATATTTTAAAAACATTACCTAATCTGAAAGCCCCCGGGCCAGATAATATCCCAAACTTATTACTCAAAAAGCTTCCCAAAAAAGCGATTATTCAGTTTTCCTATATAATAAATTCGGTGATTAAACTGCAATATTATCCTGCATCATGGAAACTGGGGATAGTGATCCCCATCTTGAAGCCGAATAAGCCGCCCCATGACCCTCGCAGCTACCGACCCATTTGTTTGTTAAACACTATGGGGAAGGTGGCTGAGAGGGTCGTGTTACGGCTTCTACACAAAAAACTTAAGAAACACCGCTTACTTCCGGTGAACCAGTTCGGTTTCAGGGAGGGGCACAATACAACGCTGTCGATGGTTAAAGTGGTGCAGGACATAATTGACTCTTACAATAAGAAGCAGTGTACTGTTATGTTGCTATTAGACATTGAACGCGCCTTCGATACCGTGTGGCATAACGGGTTAGTCTACAAGCTACAATATGTTTGTGGACTGCCCAGGTATTTGGTTTCCCTCATTAAGAATTACCTTTGGGACCGGCGAATAATGGTCCGGGTGAATAACATGTATTCTGAAATACATAGACTTTCGGCGGGGGTACCTCAAGGCTCCATACTATCTCCTACCCTATTTAACCTTTATATCTCCGATATTCCATCCCATCCTTCCACAAACCTCCTACTATACGCCGACGACACCACGATTTACGCAAACAGTTTTTACGGACAGACTGCGACTCAAAAAATTAGATACCATACCATCGAACTATTAAAATATTATAAACTGTGGAAGGTTGTGATTAACCACTCAAAATCGGAAATTATAACTTTCCACAGAAAATTCACAAATATTAAAACAATTACGAAACTAAAATTAGACAACCATGACATAATTGAACGGAAAACTGTAAATTTACTTGGACTTACACTGGACACACGGCATCATTTGCACCTCATATAACCAAAGTAATAAATAAAACTTACGCTTCTTTAAGTAAGCTTTATCCATTAGTTAATAGACGCAGCAGATTGTCTGTGGACAGTAAAATCTGCTTGTATAAAGTAATTTTCCGACCAATTTTAACATATGCCTGTGCGTCCTGGAATTTAATCTCGGACGCACAGTGCCTTAGACTGTAAAGAACACAGAATAAGCTGCTGCGATTGTTAACTAACTCTCCTAGATACATAACAATTGCTGAATTGCACAGAATAACTGGGGTGCAAATGATGCGCGATTTTATAGACGAGACCTCCCAAAGATTTTTCACATTCAAATTAGTAAATTCACAACTGACCCAAAACATAACAAGCATAAGACGACACGACAACATTACGCACACACATAAATACATTTACGTCTTCCAATATACGACACTCCACTCGCTGAATAACAAAAATTTCCCCCATAAAACACTCAGACCATGCAAACCACCTTACCATCAAAACCACTACCTTATACCCTTCCCCTTGACCCTCCGTCGAATTCTCTATTTCCAACAAATAATCTACCACCAAAGTAGTTGTTTTTACATCTTGACGTCTGAAGTAGGGTTTTTGTTTTTATTTTTCCCTGCATTTTATAAATATTACTCTCAATTCTCCTGTAAAAACAAAATAAATTTTTAGAAATGTGAAATCTTTTATATTGCTATCAAATACGATTAAACTGAAAAGAAATCGTTACTATAAATAAAATTACATTATCAAAGAAATCATTTGCCAACAATATCCGGCCGTTGCATCACTCTTTGCGCTCGTTCGCGATAATGTGACGTAATGTTTATTGATTGTAAACTGAAATATATGATATATATAAAATGATAAAAAAAAATGAAATGTAAACCGCAGCTAAATAAAATTAAAGAATTGTAATTGGTAATTGGTCTTTTCGTTGCAATCCAAGGGTCCCGTGTTCGAATCCCACAGGTTGTTTTTTTTTTTCATTTTTTTTTTCATACAATTTTTTTCACAACAAAGTTTATATCACAAAATTTAGGATGTCCAAAAACTAACATTATTTACAAGAAAACTGCGAAGAGTATCCTATAGAATGTGTAACAATTATATATAAAAAGCTCAGAAGATTGGCGTTTTTAGCTTGTTTAATACTTCATTTAAATAAATTTAGTCCAGTGCAATTAGTCATTATAAATGAAAAATAATGGAACCCAGCTATAGTGAACCGATTTGAATGATTTCTTCTTTCCATGGATTTCTAATGCCATTTACTAAAAAGTTTACCCATTTAAAATTACCGCAATTTCGAAAATCAGTAAATTAAAGAAATAATAATAAAATTTTTGGAAATCTCAACGAAAAATACAATTAATATTTCTTTTAAGAAAGTAATGATTGTTATAGTTTTCGAAGTTGTTTGAAAAGAATTTGTAAAAAAATGAAACTTTTTAAAATTAATTTGAAGATGGCAGAAGCTCCAAAAAGCGAAATAAATGAATAGTACAGTAAGTGAAGCTCTTAAATCCTAGCCCGAAAACGATGTAATGAATTTCCAATTTTTTTTCTTCAACATGCTGCTTATATACATAAGAATCTATATTGTCATTTTCCTGCTTTTTGGTTAGGTGTGGCAACCACCTCTTCTTGGGGGTTGTCGCAAAAAAAAACAAAAAATACACATAATCTGATAGAGAATCAAATTATAAGAAAGAAAAGTCTTTTTCTAAAATGCATATTTTTCGAGATATTGCGAACTGAAAATTGCAATTTTCACCCCCTAAAATCAGTATTCCTAGACGTTTTTTTTTAGATTACTCGAAAAATGTGGACTTTAAAAAAAATGTAATGGTATAAAATTAAAGCTTTTACGAAAACAAATCGCATGGTTTTTCTTTTTTTATCTCCAATGTTTAGTTTTGAAAATATTGCATTTTCAAAATGGTGACGAAATGTTACGACGTTAAAATCTAAAATTACTCAAAATCTACAACTATGAGAAAAATTGTTATTCTTATAAAAATTAAAGGTATTAAAATTTTATTTCGATTGAGACGTATTTCGACCTTTTATACTGAAAACTAAGAAAGTTACAAACAAAAAAGTGGCGCATTTAAAAATTTAGGGGCCATTTCTTTTAGTCTTATTGCTCTAATTTCTTATTATTTAATTTTTTTTTTAATCCTTCGATATATTGTTAATGCATGTTATTACCAACATGCTCAATTTTTTTAGAATTTTTAAGATAATTATTTTTCATTCTGTACCCAATTTCAATAATTGAAATTTTCATGATTTTTTGAAAAAAAATGTTAGAAATTGCTCTGAGGGGCACAAAAATGAAGCTTATAAAAAACGAATAGTTTGTTTTTTTTTTACTCTCCTACGACAAACTTTTCCAGAGATATTAAGGTTTAACGATGGCGCTTGAGCGCATACGCAAGAAAATTATTATTTAAAATTGAAATATCTCAATAACTATAAGCTTGATAAAATCATGATATAAGAATGAAATGAAGCTTTGAGTTTGGATTTTTATTTTTTTTCCTACGACAAACTGTTCCATAGATAACAGTTTGAAATAATGTTGAAACTTTTCAGTTTGTACGCGCATTTTAAATGTGCATCATAGTAGGTAGAGAAACGAGCAATATCCGTCTATTTTTCGAAGAATGCGCAGGAAAAGCGGGTTGCACTGCATTTTAGTATGTTTAGAGTGCAGATTAAAAATGTAATTTAATTAGTTTACTTAATTGTATCAATTTGATTTATTTATAACAATCTGTATTTTTTGCATATTACTATACCCTCTTGTGACCATTTTTAATCAACCATTTTTTTTTTTTATAAATTTAGACCTCATAATCATATTCAGTGACCTAAAAATCATAAGTATATGGATTTTCGTGAATTTATTTGTAACATTAGAAGAATTAGTAATTTTTCAGTATTTCAGGATAATTTCAACACTTAATATTTTCGTCATAAGTTTTGATCTGTCATATTCAGCGACCTCAAAAACATAAGTCTATGGATTTTTGTTAATTTATTCACAAAATTAGAAGAGTAATTAATTTTTCAGTTTTTAGGATTGGTTTCCATCCTTAAAAATAAAAAGCTGGTAATGCGACAATATAGATTTTAAAAATTACAGATTAAAGTTTCATTTTTTTACAAATTCTTTATAAACAACCTCGAAAACAACCGTTATTTTCTTAAAAAAAAATATTAAAAAATTCCGATAATTGTATTTTTCGTTGAGATTGCTAAAAATTTATTGTTATTTTTTTATTTACAGATTTTCGAAATTGCGGTAATTTGCAATGGGTAAACTATTTAGTATATGGCATTAGAAATTCAACAAAAAAAAATTCTTTCAAATCCATTCACTATAGCTGGGTTTTAAGGTATAAACCTGATTGCATTGGACTATTTGTGTAGGTAGTAGAAATATCAAATATGTTTATTATTGGCAGGTAAATCAGTTTTTAGTTTATGCTACCTAATAAATATTTATGTAAGTTAATTCGATATTATGTTAAATTTTTCCAAATGTTTATATACAGAGAAAATGTAAAATTTAAACTTAGTAGTCACTTCACCACCTGAGAAAGCCTATGTTAGGCGAAAGAATTGTCATAAAAATAAATTTTGTAAATCTATAACTTAATGTTTTCGTTGAATAAACTTTTTTTTTATAAAAATCTCCCTTTGGGACACATCAATTACCATTACCGAATCACTTTCCGTTGCACTCGTTATTCTTCGATTATTTAGCACAAATACGTCTTGCCATGGAAGATCGAAACTTCTCTCTGTTGCTCCCTTTATAGTGGATTGTGTGAGTGATGCAACCAGATTAGTTCTCCCCCTCATTTTCGAGGATGCTGAACACTGTGGTAGTGGCAGAATTTCTCATTGGGGTGACCCATCCCCGCATATGGTCAAAAACCAACTACAAACTGAGTCAAACGCGTATTATCATTGTTTGAAGGACTCTTACTTGATGATCCTCCATTCTAGAGGATGCTGAACACCGTGGTGATGGTGGAATTCCTCCCCGAGGTGACCCACCCTCGCAAATGGCCAATAAAAACCCTCAAAAGGTGTGAGAGTGCGTTCTTAGCATACCCTCGGGCAAAGCTACCCCCCGTTTTTGAGGATGCTACACGGGAAAACAACATTAAGATGTCACGTCAATTTCGTCAACAAAGTGGTCATCTTCATTTACTGTGGAGCTGAAAAAAAAAAAAAAGATGAATGTATACTTTTTGTACATATTTTTTGGGAAAAATAGGTTTATACAGGGTGGACCATTAATAATAGGCCATACTTCAGGGGGACTAAAATATGAGGATCTAACCAAGCATGCTTTGGTAAATTTTTGCTGTGGAAAAAGATACAGGCTGTCAAAATTGTAATTCCTTTTTCTGCAATATCTCAACTACCTCTTGACCGATCTTCTCCCAATTTAGTAAGAAAACATTGTTTAAGCTAAGAAACAATAATTTATGTATTACATCACGCTAGCCCGTGGAGGGTGCCTCATGAGCTATACCTGAAGATGAAAATTTTTTCTCTTTTTTTTCTACGAAACGTAGTAGCACTTTTGACTAGAAAATCTCATGCGGGAGTCATTTCTACGTAAAAAAGGTACGCTTGATATAACTTGATAATACCAAACGTTTTTGAGAAAACTGCCGCAAAGATTGAAAAGTGTGCTTTGGTGACGTCTTAGTTCTGTCAAAATATCAAACTAATGAAACTGTACGTATGTGACAGAACTAAGACGCCACCAAAGCACACTTTTCAATAAATACAATTTTTCCTTTTCAAATTGAGTTTGTTTTCAAATAATTTTTAAGAACTCTGAGGCAGTTTTCTCGAAAACGGTTGAAATATCAAGTTCTATCAAGTGTACCCTTTTTTACGTAGAAATGACTCCTGCATGAGATTTTCTATTCAAAATTGCCACTACGTTTCGTAAAAAAAAGAGAAAAAATATTCATCATCAGGTATAGCTCATGAGGCGCCCACCACGGGCTATCCTGATGTAATACATAAATTGCACAGGTCAACATTTGATCTAAGGACAATCACCAGACTTTGCCAGAGTATACATAGATTTTTTGGGTCACTGATTTCGAATCAGAGGTTGTTAAGTTTCGTCACGTCAGGTTCTTGGTCATTTGAAGGTCAAACTGAGAAAAAGTAAAAAATTTGAAAAAAATTTGGTCATGTTTCTGAGGTCGCTGAATTCAAATCCGCTGTTATTTTTATCCTTCAAGAACATCAGAACATCTAGAGGTCATTTCAAGGCATTTTAGATCATTTTGAGGTCAAATTGAGAAAAAGCGACTAAAAAATCTGGAAAAATGCTTACATGGGTTTTTTAGGTCGCTGACCTCGAATCCGTGGTTGGCTGGATTCTATCACATCGGATTCAAGGTCATTGAGAAAATGTGGTGTAAAAAATTTGAAAAAAACTTACTGTTAAGCACTTGATTCGTGATCCTCTCCGTGTTCGGCATGCTCTCCAGTGGTATGATGAGAGCGCTCTCTCACTTCTTTGGAGGGTGGTTATTAACAGTTGAGGGGTGGGCGGGTGCCAGGCATGCGTCCCAGGGTCCTCCCTATAATAGACTGGCGGTACATGACCAGTCAGGTGCAACGTTTTTAAAATGTATGCCGATCATATATATGAATGAAATTACCATGAATATGCCAAAAACGCAAATTTTAGGCAGTCGTCGCGTGCAGAAGGGTGTGCAAATCGTTTTTTTTTTCGTGTTTTTTTTTTATTTTAAAGTGGATGCCAATAGTGCCAAACGAAAAGCCGTAAAAAGGAATCCAGCGGAAATTCATTGGCATGCAGTTTCCGCGCGCAAAACAACCTTTGATGCGCACATTAAATCGTAAAATTTTTTGGTGTTCTTGATTTTGGATGATTTTGATTTTGAATTTTTTTTCAAGGCTTTTCATTTGGCACTATTGGCATCCACTTTAAAATAAAAAAAAAACAAAAAAAATCGATTTGCACACTAGGGTGGGCTGAAAAACACGAAAATTTGAATTTGCAGATGGCCTACTTACTAACTTATTACTATGTATGTTGTTGTTGTTTGTTTGTTTGTATCTAAAACTAATTCGGGTCGATTTTTAGCCAAATCGGTGAATATCTAGCTGGCCCACCAGGGCCTTAAAAATGAAAGAAAGGGCCAATTTTTCGATTTTTAACATTTTTTAAATTGACATTTGAAATTTTTTTTTGACTCTTTATTAATGCCTAAATGCGTGTAGAAAAAGTTTTCCGAATAAAATATTTTTCAGTTCCAGGGAAATTAGAAATCTTATACAGAAAACCTTATTTTCGTCGAATTCTACGTTTTAGTGACAAATTTCTAATTTCCCTGGAACTGAAAAATATTTTATTCGAAAAACTTTTGCTACACGCATTTAGGCATTAATAAAGAGTCAAAAAAAATTTCAAATGTCAATTTAGAAAATGTTAAAAATCGAAAAATTGGCCCTTTCTTTCATTTTCAAGGCCCTGGAGGGCCAGCTAGATATTCACCGATTTGGCTAAAAATCTGCCCGAATTAGTTTTAGATACATAGTAATAAATTAGAAACTGGGCCATCTGCAAATTCAAATTTTCGTGTTTTTCAGCCCACCCTATTGCACACCCTTCTGCACGCGACAACTGCATAAAATTTACGTTTCTGGCATATTCATGGTAATTTCATTCATATATGTGATTGACATTCATTGATCCCCCGTTTTCGAGTATGCCAATTATAGGGAACGTTTGACCCAGTTTGGGGGTGGTTTTTGGCCGCTTGCTGAAGTGGGTCACCCCAATGAGAAATTCTGTCACCAGAATCCTCGAAAACGGGGGGGAGGGGGGGGGGTGAACTACTTTGGTTGCATCAGACAATAGTCGGGTTTTTCGGGCTTTTTCCGACTCACACAATCGACTATTATTATTGACTAAGAAGGTATTGTCTGTGTGTGTATGTATAAGTTTCAATGGCAGTATAAGTATATAAATTCTTCGGTAGTAATTCAAATGCAAGAAGTTTAAGCACAATCAATAATATTTTGAATAACACAGGTTTACAAAAAAAAAAAAAATGTCCGCCCAATGGGATTCCATTACCGTACCCCGAAGGTTTTTGACGTGCTGAATACGATGCCATAGTCCGTTTTGCGCCATCACGTCAGAATTTCGAGTAAACTTAACCTAAATGTGCTAAAAATACCTTTTTCTCCTTTGTTCATGCACAAATTAATTCATTCAAGCGACCCCAAAAACCCCCTATCAATAAGTTTTGGGCCATAATCTTCAAATTTTGATGAATTTCTGGATTTTAGCATCTGCCATATTGGATCCGTCATCTTGGATTTAGAAATTATTAAATTCTGACTTCACATTCGTGATCAGCGACCCCAAATACCCCGACTAACAAAATTCAGCCCGAAATATTGAGTGAATTAATTTGTGCATGAACGAAAAAGATATTTTTAGCACTTTTGGGTTAAGTTTTCTCGAAATCCTGAGATGGCGCAAAACGGAGTACGGTAATGGGATCCCATTGGTCGGACATTTTATTTTTTTGTAAACCTGTGTAATTTTTTATCATTTCACATAATAACAAACACAAAAATCAATCATATAATATATAATTAATGTATTATGCACAACCTTATATCTTTTATTCTAGTCAAACACAAGTAATCGTTGTTTGTTGCGTCCTCGATTCCAGTCCAAACTTGGATAGAGTAGGTGGCGATGTCCTATTTTTTTAAACACAGGTTACTCCTTGGATTTGAGAGTTATATTTAAATCGTGTATTTATTTTTATATTTTATAGTTTATCACAGAAAGCTCCCAAATAAAGAATTTATTTTATAACCAACCATTTTACGACATCAAATGCCGTTTGTTCACTTATGCAAATGATTGAAAGTATTCGTCTAGTGTACATCTATCCGGAAGAATGATCTGAAACGTGTTTAGTCACCGGAAAATAAAAAATATATAGGTTAGTACTTTTAATTACATGCTTATTTTTGTATGTAGGTCTCGTTGAATTAAACATTTTTATAGAAATTAATTTTCAGTATAAAGAGGAGCTCTCAAATATTTACCACAGCATAGGTTAGCTCTTTATTTTTATGTGGATATAAAATTTATATCTATTCGGTCTGTCGACTGTTAAGTTATTTATATTTATAACTATAAATTCAAATTTTAACAACAGAAAGCTTTTAACAAATCAATAAGAGTGCGGTGCCAAAAATATTGTTTAGAAATAACTTGAAAAACTGTCTACCTATTAGTGCGTTTACTATCTATCTATCTATATATTTAAAATACAAGCCGTTTCCTCTTCCAGCCTCGCCAGCGGGTCCCACTGGACCAATTTTGATGACTTTTTTTTAAATAAAGCTTTTTATCCACAGAAAATGTGTCGTCACTAATTTTTATTTTCTTAAATTGTTATTTTCATCCATAAAAAAGAAATAGAATTTGAAATAAATTAATGAACCTCAGCGCTCGAACTATAACATACCCTGCTACATCAAACTGCGCATGTAGAAGCCGCAGTGACCGAAGAAATCCGAGTAAATCAATCAGTTTTCATCATGGTACGAAATATTATTCGCATTTTAGGTGACGGCAATTGTTTATTTGTTAATTTGTTTATTTTTTCGTTTCATGAAGGTCTGCGATGTTTTGTTGTTGGTTTTGTTGTTGGGCAGATGGGGGGGTCGTTTCCGAAGTAATTTTTGAATCCGAATCTGGCCTCTGAATTGGGCCACCACGTCAGGATTTTGAAATATTTGAGGTTAAGTACTTAAAAATGGCCTTTTCGTCTACTTTTGAGGTAACGTCTAGGATTCAAAAATTTTTTTCAGCTTATTTCTAATAAATGCATCATTTAGTAATCTCTCTTTAAAATAAGCTTTCGAGTGGTCATCTACGATGTTTCCTCGGAAAGTTATAGCCGTTTTAAGGTGACATGAATTTGAAACCATGATTCCCTACAACTCAACAATCTTAACCAAATGACTCCAAACGAATCAAGATTTTAAGTTAAAAAAAATCTCTCGCAAATTTTTAATTTTTTTTCATTGAAAGGTATTTATTTTTATTTAGGATACAAATATGCGCCTAGCCGGAGTATGACCCGGTGTCAACCTAATTTATTTATTTATTTATTTATTTAGATACAACCACCCAACAGATAGCCAATGGGAATGTTACACTTGAAAGCACTAACAGTATATTATATGTACTAAATACACAGTACGTCACAGAAGAAACAAAATACAAATATTATACTAAGAGAAGCTGACTTGAAATATATATACACAACATATACATATCACATTATGCTAAAAACATGTAAACGATAATACGAGGAATGGGATTATACGCTTATTCGTTTTATACGGATAGTCATCTTTTAATTGAGGCAGGACTACAATTAAATATATCAAGCTCATTTTGTAGCGAATTATAATTTTTATATATAAAATGTATTGGTGAAAGTTTTAGTAAATTGGTTCGGGGGGTAGCAAGATAAAATGTTTCTATACGAGGTACATGAAGACATAGTTGCTCCAAAATAGTCGGGCAATCAACCATATTGTAAATAATTTTATGTAGGAAAATTATAGACTGTGCTATTCTCCTATTTTCTAGACTCGGCATATCAAATCTTTCTAACATGAGGTTTTGTGAATAACCAATTGTGGGATAATCACCATCTTCAATAAAACACAAATACTTAACAAAACGGCGCTGAATGTTTTCAATACATTTTATATAGGTAGCATATCCCGGGGACCATACCAGCGAGCAATATTCTAATTTTGATCGCACAAAGGAATAGTACAGTAATTTCATAATGTCCGTATTACTAAAACCTTTACAATTCCTTATTATAAATCCTAGGCTTTTTAAAGCTGATGATACAGTTACATTTACATGTTCATTGAAACTTAAACTTCTGTCAAAGGTCACTCCCAGATCTTTAATTGTTTCAGGTCTTTGTAACTCCTGGTTATTTAAATGGTAATTATAATTAACATGATTGCGGGCTCTACAAAATGTAAATGCGCTACATTTAGATACATTGAGAGGTACTTGATTTAGTAGACACCAATCATTTATATTATTCAAGTTATTTTGAAGCTTGTCACAATCTTCTTCAGTTTCAATTACATAATAGATTTTTAAGTCATCCGCATATAACAGTCTTTCAACGTCAATATTTGTGATAATGTCATTATAAAAATGATTAAAAAAAAGTGGTCCCAGCACAGATCCTTGAGGGACACCTGAACTAGCCAAAACGTGGAATGACCTGAAACCATGGTATTCTACATATTGCCGCCTATTTTCTAAATACGAGGTAATTAAATCTAATAGTGCCACTGATAGTCCGAATTTGCTAAGCTAATGAACTGGTTAAGATTGTTGGGTTGTAGGGATCATGGTTTCAAATTCATGTCACCTAAAATAGCTATAACTTTGCGAGGAAACATCGTTGATAACCATTCGAAAGCTTATTTTAAAGAGGAAGGAAAGTACTAAATGATGTATTTATTATAGCCCAGACGACAGAGAACATTTTAAAGTGAAACCTACAAAAATTAGCAAACTGATTAATTTTTTTTTAACGATTTCGTGAAAGTGTATAGAATAATATCCTGAAAAGTTTACATTTCGCTCAGATCCAGAACATAAAAAAAAAGTGAAAAAATTTTTTTTCCCGTTTTTTCAAAATTTTGAAATTAAGTCAGGGTAAGAAAAATAAAAAATACAGGTGGATAGACCACATGTTTCTGAACAAAAAATATCCTAATAACATTTATCGCTAAAGCCACGGTATTCCTGGAAAAAAGTAGTGAAGTAACTTTGTCACTCTGCGCGGCCAGCGCACGGTTAAATGCACGCTATGGAACTGTTGTATCGAGTAAAATAAAGCTTTTTTTTTTCTCTTTCTATTACACGTTTGAAACATTTTTCTTAGTGAATAGGAGGATAAATGGTGAGTATGGAGGGAAAATATATAATTCTCAACGCATACACAGACACCACACATACCCGCTGAATCGCTCACATGAATTTTTACGTGCCTTTACTCTATTGTATTTATTACAGGTACACCTATTCACATTTCAGCTATATCCAATGGATTCCTTATACATTTGTTAATGTATTGGAAAAGTTCCAGAATATATATTCAAAACGATCAAAAATATTTTCATAGTTATAAGGATAAGATCGTGAAAATTGCAATTTCTTGTCATGATCTGATTGATCATATTTTCCAAAAAATGCATACAAGTAAACGATTTTGTGTTTGAACATTCGAAAAATATACATTTTTTTCCGAAATAGTGATATTTTATTTTTTCCAATGGGTTAATTTCTCGACAAGTTACAGCCTCCAATATATATATTTATCAAAAAAAATCATCAAACAAGGAAATTAAAATGATTTGAGATGTACTTTTTTTTAATCCTCGTTACTACAACGTAATAAACCATAATAATCATGAAGTGTACATACTTTTCAACAGTTCTCAATGAAGAAAAGATTTTTTTAAAGGGATTTTATTTTTTTCTATATTGTTTATTGCGACGATTGAGTTCGGGCGTGATAATATATATAAGTATATTTTTCCCATCCTTTGCTTGTATTGTTTAAAACAAAAAAGCATCAGAAAGCTACAATTTCCATCTTTTAAATGAACCAACACTCATATAGATTGAACAAATTCTGATTTAGTGACATGTAATTCAGTGCGTCGGTGTAACAGTCATGCGTATTCAAGCGCGTGCACGCATGGATCTCGCTCCGAGTTATAACGTTACACTTGACTATTTTTTTCCGGGAAAACCGTGGCTTTAACGATAAATTTTGTTAGGACATTTTTTGTTCATAAATACGTGGTCTATCCATCTGTATTTTTATTTTTTTTTAGCTTGATTTAATTTAAAAATTTTGAAAAAATGGATGAAAAATTTTTTTTCACTTTTTTTTATGTTTTGCATCCGAGCGAAATGTAAACTTTTCAGGATATTATTCTACACGCTTTCACGAACTCATTAAAAAAAAGTTTACACAGTTTGCAAAATTTTGTGGGTAAATACATTCATCGACTGGGCTATTAGAAGTAAGCTGAAAAATTTTTTGAATCCTATGCATTACCTCAAAAATTGACAAAACAGCCTTTTCTTAAGTTCTTAACCTCAAATACTTTAAAATCCTGACGTTATGGGCCAATTCTGAAGCCAGATTCGGATTCAGCGTGAAAAATTACTTCGAAAATGACCAGCTGCCCAACAACATTCGCATACCTGTGTAATTTAACTGAATATGAAAATTTGTTTTCGTTATATGGTGCATACGTTGGTCATGTTGAATTGCATTGCATGGCATTAGTTATTTTCTAATTATTTATTTAGGGTATATGGAAGCGATAACAACGAAGAAAATCTTGACTAGGGTTTGGAAATTATTATTTACAGGTAATTATAATTGAGAAAAAATCACTTTCCAAAATAACTCAATATCATCATATTTCAGATTATGCAGATACGAAAATTAGAGTTTTCCATTGCGTTAGTACTTAGTCTGTCGGTATGTCTGTCACGTGTGTATCTATTGGCGTTGGCGTCACATTTAATAGTATATTATTATATGAACGATTATGATAGCCATTATTCACGAAGATGACGTTTGAGCCCAAGAGCCGTAGGCGAGTGGCGCAAATCATCTGAGTGAATAATGGCCATAATCGCGAATGTAATACTATGCTTTTTCTACATCTATTAAACAAATAAATTAGACTGAAATTTGATAGCATTAATTGGTACCTATTCGTAATAAGTCGAAAACGTAAACAAACAATATGGCGGTACACTTGTCACTGTCACGCGAGTTGATTGTCAGCCGGAGCAGCAAGAGTTGATCGCGGTCGATTTAAAATATCATTGAATCAGCGAAACAATGATTTTTGAATTTGTATTTGTGATTGGCCGGATGCAGTGAATTATGAATCCATAATTCACTACAGTGAATTATAGGCACGATTTTTCACCAAAAAAATGCTAATAATTGTCATATAATTAAATAGGTGTAGAAAAAATAATTAATGAATAGAAGGAGTCAAATAGAGAGGGCGATTTTTGCAAATAATTTTACAAATTCTTTATATTCCTCGCTTACCGAAGAGAAGTATTGTAATAGTGGAAAAAGCACTAGTCCAGATTACTTAGGATTTTCACATTTCAGATTTAGATTATGAAAATTTAGGTAATTCAATTCAACCATTCAGTTCGTCTGTCGGTCGATCTCTTGGTCCTATTGGTATAAATATTTAATAAACACAGTTGCAGAAACTTAAAGTTCTCAGAATTCTCCATATTACCTCCACATCCACATATAGCCCAGTCACTTTACACATGAACCTCTAAAAAAATCCACCCTAAGATTTTCCAACGGGATTTATTTTGGCGTAAAAAATAATTTCTCAAAAGTCCATAAAGCCAACTGGACGGCTACAAAAGTTACATAAGGTCAAAGGTCACTAAAATCAGTTTTTTTTTAAATATCTCGTAAATTATCGGTTGTACGTTAAATTTGTTTGTGGGATAAAAAGTTCTATATAAAATGTATGTAGAACCATTAGTTTTTGAGATATAGGTTTTTTTTACATGGTGTCCCCTGTAAGCCTAATTCCTGGGTTACAAGTTATACTATAATATTGTTGATTAATGTTCGTCTTTGCTGACTTCTTATTTTTCGTCTCCGTCTATCTCTTCTATTTCCACTTCTTGAATATTTTCATCTTCATCAACAATCGTCTCAGCGGAAAATAACGAAATGCGGTCGGCTTCATCATCGTTGAATTCAGATTCAACGATTGTATTCTCGGACATCGTATTGAGACACGACTGGCCCCGACAAGAGCCACACACTACGGAACATGGCAATCCTATTTTTTTGCATCGGCAATTGATGCCACAACCTTTTGTGCAACTGCAGAAAATTGAATTGAGAAGTTCAAAAGAGAGGGATCAGAGTAATTGTTGGCTCTAATAAATTATTGTTTAAAGTCCAACCCCATTGTTAAATCTTTTCCCAGCCAAGTTTGCACCTGGTAATATACCCTGAATAGATGTTGTGGAGTAGCTGCTGCTGTGGGTGGAAGTAACGACAATTGCATCAGGTTTATTTAGTCTAGTGAATTTTGCAAAACTAAAATATCTATAATTATCAACTGAAGTCTCTTTTTTTGTAGCTCCGTACATAGCTAAAATAAACAATGTGCCTCTATTTATTAGTGGCAGTTTTCTATTTTGAATGCCGCCAATGCTTCCTGTATCTGGTCTTTTTTATAATAATTCAAATGCGTTTATTTTCGGTTTTCGAAATAAAGCACTAGTAGTATTGCAACCACTAACGGCATGTAAAAATATAATATATTCTCTACAATCTGCATACTTCTGGATTGCCCAGGGATTGTAGATCTTCGATTGGACGTTTCATTTTCCGGGTTTAAGAAAATAAATATTGTGAGTAATCGGAGTGCGTCCTATTAAAATTATGAAGAGATCAATATCTTCTGCAACAACTGTAGTGCGCTCAATTGACTGCTTCAAAGCTGTTTCTATGATTAAAACAGCATTTCTAATTTGGTCATTAGTAAAGAAATAAATCTATTTTTATTCATTATTGGACAAGACTTGTTCTTGATTAGAAACTATTGGCGTTGTCTCTTCGAAAAGCAATATCAGTGGACTTTTGAGTTATTCTCATACATCAACGCTGCTATTATTATTATGAAGAAGGGTCCATTTCAAGGACATCTCAGAAAGAAATTATGCGTGTACATGTGCTTAGACGACGTTCTTATGTATATATGGGCCTTGTTATCTATATACACCACTATACGTATAGAATAGTGGCATATGCACTTTGCTCCGATGTTTCTCAGCCCGATATCTCAAAAACTATTGGTTCTACGTAAATTTTGTACAGAGCCTTTTTTATGCAGATTTATCTCACAAATTTTATAATAGCCAAAATTAACGTAAAACCGATAATTTACGAGGTATTTGAAAGAAACTGATTTTCGTGACCTTTGACCTTCTGTAACTTTTGTACCATCCAGTTGGCTTCATGGACTTTTGAGAAATTATTTGTGACTCCAAAATAAAGAAAATCCCGCTGGAAAATCTTAGGTTGGATTTTTTTAGAGGTTTGTAGTTTTTTTTTTTTGTATAAAGTGACTGGATTAATAGTGAAGTGAAAGCGTAATAAGGGTAAAATAAAATTTGATTTTTTTTTTAAATAAGCTCATGAAATGTCGAAATTTTGAGCTTGTTAAAAAAAATCTGCCTCTGTCGGTCTGTAACTTTTTTTTTCGGACGTGCGATTACTCTGGAACCGTTTATGATATTGACATAAAATTTGGTACACCTATGTATTATAACGAGATTTGGACCTAGATTATGTTTTAAACCTATTCCATTCAATGGTTGGGGGGGGGGGGTAAATGGGGTGTAAATAGGTAAAGTAACCAAGTAAGAGTCCATAAAATTGTGATGTAGTGTATATACGAGAAGCCAAGGCGTCAACATTTTTTTTCTGTATCAGCCACCTCCATTACCACCTCAACCCCATTAAAAAATTGTGATTTAGTGTATCTATAAGAACCATAGGCCTCAAAGTTTTCTTCTTGGCATCAAGCGATCCCTCTACCACCCCGATATGGCATATCGTTTTATTGGTTTTTGAAATAAACGATTTCAAACAGTATATTATTATGTAGGTACCTTGAATAATTACGGTGGAGTGGAGTAGACATAGTGGAGTGCAAATATATTATCAACATGTTTTCGTTGTAAGAGACGAATAGGAAATCAAGATGTGGAAGTAGTAATTCCTTAGGAAGCGGCTTTTTTCTTTGTTCCCGGACATCCTGTATATATCACAGTGAATCTTATAATCTCACGAAAATAATAGTAATTAAAAGCATTGTTATCGTTAAGACTTTTAAGTAAATAAATCTAGGAGGAAACCATTGCTTCGTAGTACCACTGAATATTAAAAGTTGGTAAAAAGCCTCAGTAAATGCTAAAAGCCATTTAATGGTTTGAATAAAATGAAAATGACTGCATAGCACGGAACAAAATGAAACCAAATGGAATGTTTTATTTTTAATTTATAGGTACATATTTTAATATGTAAATATTAATAAATACAATAATTTACAAACTTACATAGAATTTTATTTACTAGTTGCTTGTGTTCAATCTGTTTTTAGTTTAGCTAC
Source organism: Rutpela maculata (assembly GCA_936432065.2). Lineage (NCBI taxonomy): Eukaryota > Metazoa > Arthropoda > Insecta > Coleoptera > Cerambycidae > Rutpela > Rutpela maculata. The sequence goes on along the minus strand of OW386285.2, from coordinate 32,899,622 downwards.
AAATAGGTTTGATTTTGTCTCATTTCGTTGAACTGTATGGATATGAGTTAGTGTACGTTACATTATATTTACTATAATTTGAGGCTAACTTCAAGTTTTTTAATAATCTGCAGATGTTATCAAATTATATTCAATATAGAAAAAATAAAACACCTAAACATGTCAGTCAATGCAGCTTTTTCCATTACAACTCCATTCAATTGTAATAGGATCCGCCCTCATAGTATTAATAAAATGTTTTTAGTTCCCCTCAAATGGACATATAATTTATTTCATTTTATTTAGATTCATATCATCTATGCAACAGAATGAATAATAACTATTATTATTCTTATCGTTTATCTCATATACAAAGTTACACAATTGTTGTGTGAAAAAGGAATAAAATATTCGTATTTTTTTATCTTTATTCTAATAAATAATGCATTTGCCTAATTTACTTCCCTTGAAAACGATATAATAAATATATTGATACATTTAGTCAAATAGTTGTTTGCCGCTATTTGATTTAAGCAATTAGTTATATAATTTATAGAAATTAATTAGTATAAATAAAAATGTTATAGAACATTTTAATTTAAAAATTGAACTTGAAGAGAGTTGCGTTTAATATGTTACTAAGACTAAAGAAGTTTCTATAAACACTAAAATACTGCAAATTCTATTAATACGTCTCGCCATCACAGTCGGCATCATTCAGAGAAAATATTTATATCATTAGCTGGCCGTACATTATAACATTATAATCGGCAGTATTTGGATGACAGGCTTGGACTGCCATTCTTTTACTTTCACAGGCGAATACATTGATAGACCATTGACACAAATAGAACAAGAAGGGCCACTTTTATTAAATCTGTCGCAATTCAAGAATGCTAGTTGATGGTAAAATACATCCATTAATACTTTTAAGTTTATCAAATTTGTGGCATTCTGACTCGTCTGAAGTCCTTGATGAACGCATTTGTACTTTTGTGGAAAAAAAGTGAATTTTATATTAGTTGAAAACATATATGAATCTAGGTATATGTGAAGTTTGATAATAAGTTGTAGAATAAAATTAGCTGCTTTTGCGGTAGCAGGCGCGTGCTGGGACGATTTTGGGCCCCGGGAAAACACCTTAGCAAGGGCCCCAGGCACAAATATGAAATTTTTTTGATGAGCGGAGGGAAGAAAATCTCAAAAAAAACTCCTACCCTACAAAAAAAAATTATTCAACAGGGAAGGCTTTTCATGAAGGGCCCCTTTATCAAGGGCCCACCGGGAAACTCCCGGTATCCCGGTGAGCTAGCACGCGACTGTGCGGCAGTAAGTGTCATGGTTTTGGCAATATTGGGAAGAAAGAAAAATCGTGGAGGAAGAAGTCGATAATCAAAAGAGAAATCTAAAGCCATTTATCCTTATTACAAGAACTGAGAGAAAACGATACTCTTGATTTTATAAATTATCTTTAATTTTAACTACAAGCGCAAACAAACGAACGAAGACTGTGCCTGTCGCCAACCACTAACATTACTGTTAATGTGTAAACCTGATCAGTCCACGACAGTAAACTATAGCGGGTAAAGAAGGTATTGTTGCCAACTCACTCAATAACCGTATTTCTAGCGATATAATTCCGTAACATTCAAATCTCTCCAAGTATACTGTTAATGTATGGCCAGCTAATGTATTAGTCATCGAACTCCGATTCGGATCGGTCTGTTTCTCGCAAGCATGACAATTTAAGGAGAGAAGTCTAATTGTATTGAAATTCGGACAATAAGTTAGATAGAGGGGGCGAGCGTAGAGGCGACTTCAATGTGAATATCAGTCGATATTCCGTTGAAGCAACGTCGAACGCGGTTAGTACTTGGATGGGTGACCCATCTTGGGAAATACAGCGTTCTCGTCCCACCTTCTAGCGGCTTGTATATCAGTGTATACGCGGAAGTTACGTAATTTCAGACGAGGATTACGTAGTGGATATACCATCCTTCGGAGGGGATGTAAAGCAGGCGGTCCCTTGTCTATTAAATGTTAGGCAAGTAAAATATCCCTACTCTTCTTAAGGGAAGAGGTTCGGCAAAATTTCCAGGTTGGGGGTAGCTCGTCTCCTGGCGTCGGTGATGGCCCTGGTAGCGGAAATAGGCCGACGTTAAATAGTTAAAAAAAAAAGTTAGATATATATAGTTTATTCCAATAGACTAAATTACAATAGTATAGGAAAAGTCAATGGAGATTCCTCTGATTGAATAGATACATTTCAAATACATATAGTTCAGTAAAATAACAGTTAATATTTTAATACAGTGTGTCCCACTTTTCATGGTAACACCTACGTAGCTCGGTTATTGGTCATCCAATTTCAACCAAATTTGGTTCGGTATCAAAGATCTTTAATATTTCTTTTTTGAGAAAAACAAAACTTATTTCAGTCAGTGACGTGCATTTTTATTAAGAAAAAAAGGGTCGATTTTTCGAGAAATCATATTAGGCATTTTTTTGTTGAAAAACTAATGCAATATTATCGATCAGCATGCTGTAGAACCCCCATATTCAGAATTTAACAACATTTTGATGTTGTTAACCATGAAAAGTGGGACACATTGTATATCGGACAAAATTCATAAAGTTTTGAAAATTGGTAGAAATGTTAAGGATAGCATAAGAATTAGTAAACCGAAAAATTCCCACCCCTAAATAGTGTGCTTCATCCCCTAGGAGGTTGTTTCCACCTTCATTTTCAGGTTTTCTAGAGTATCTCGGGAACGGTGCACTTTTTGATAAAAATACATATATACAAAATTATTCCTTATAAAATTCTCTACCAAAAATGTCTCTATAATTTTTTTCCTAAAATTAATAGTACCGTGAAAAATAAGGCGCACACATGGTTCCAGTTAACACAATAAATTGTAATCTTTACTATAATCTACTTTAAAGTTCAATGTTTAATGCTAAAGCAGTAGCTACTAAACTTCACTTAAAAATATAATTAATGTACAAAATAATAATATTAATAATAATAATAACTAACAAGGCAACTTTATTCCAGATTATTAATAATGTTCCAGAACGAGACCATATTCTCGAAAATAGTGAGTATGTGATTGATGGAAGATACTTGCTCCGCTGCGAAATACGTCCAAAAAGTGGAGAATTTAATAACATTTATAACGCTTATGTTCGGTACATAAGAAAACATTACGGTAATAGAGTAACTATCTTGATCGATGGTTATTTGGAGAATGCAAACAGCACGAAGTATCCAGAACGAAGGCGGTTACTTCAAAAAACCTGTCCTAAAATTATATTTTATGAAAACATTGTTGTTTCTGAAACTCAGCAGAAGTTCCTTAGTCATTTGTTTAACAAAGAACGATTGATTGCAGAACTAGTGAAAAACATTAAGAAAGAAGGAATCGAAGTCTTCGTTGCTGCGGATGACGCCGATTTATTAATAGTACAAACTGCTATCGAAAAATGTTAGTGCGAAACAGCTGTTGTCGTAGGGCAAAATATTGACCTGCTAGTCCTTTTTATTGCTCTTTCTCCCTCTAACAAAAACATTAAATTTTTAAAATAAAAACAAGGTAATACCAGCAAAAGGATTTATAGTTCCCGAGATTTAATAATGATAATTATATCAAATATTAAAGTGGTAGATGTACATAATATATCAGATCACAGACTAATAATATGTAATCTTTCATTTCTCGTTGAAAAACAAAATCAATTTTTTTACACGTATAGGGAATTTAGATATTTCAATTACGGCAATTTTTTACAGGATTTATCTCAGGTACCTTGGGAATTAATTTATGATTTGGAAGGTGTTAATGATATGGTCACTTTTCTCAATAATAATATCTTACAATTGTTTGACGTTCATGCTCCTTTAAAAACTGTAAGAATTTCCAAGCCAAGAGCCCGGATGACTAATACAATTAAACTTATGATTAAGAACAGAGACAAAGCTCTAGCAAAAGCTAAGCAAACTAGATCTAGAGACGATTGGACATATTATAAAACAATTCGTAATTATGTAACCTCAGCAATAAGACGTGAAAAAAGGGCATATCTTCGGCATATTCAAAATTCTCAAAGTAATAAAGAACTGTGGAAAACACTTCAAACTTTAGGCGTAACTAAATCTCGTGATTCTGATATATCGGTTCATCTTTCCAGCCCCGATTTAATTAATAGCTTTTTTATGGCATCAAATAATAAAAATTTAAATGTTGACATGGAACTTATAAATTACTATGAAAATGAAAATTTTAAAAACGGGGCCTCATTTGAATTTCAAAACTTTACAGATGAAGATGTCTCCAAAGCAATTAATGGTATTAAGTCTAATGCGTCAGGGCACGACTGTATCTCTAAAAAAATGCTTCAAATATGCATGCCACAGTTAAATGCATATTTTACTTACTTATTTAATTGCTGCATACTACAAGGTGTATTGAAAAAAATTAGTATTCCATTAAGTCTTTCAGATCTACGACCGATAAGCCTCTTGCCGATTTTTTCTAAAGTGTTAGAACGTTTAATGCATAATCAGATTATAACCTTTGTTAAAAAACATAACATTCTTCCTGAAAGTCAGTCAGGTTTTAGACCAGGGCACAGTACAACCAGTGCACTTTTAAAAGTTACAAATGACATAATTAGTGGAATAGATAAAGGTGAAAACTCGATCTTAGTAATGTTGGATTACTCTAGGGCGTTCGATACCATTAATCACAGATTAATGTTATCAAAGCTAAAATTCTATGGGTTTGCTGAAAATGCACTTAACCTCATGCGGTCATATTTCTCCTCCAGAATGCAAAAAGTTGTTTTAAATGGTTCTGTCTCAGGCTTTGGGAGGTTGGGATCTGGTGCTCCGCAAGGATCGATTTTAGGACCGCTACTTTTTATTTTGTATACCTCCGATTTTGCTAAACAGCTGAAATCTTGTCAATCTCATTTTTATGCCGATGATACCCAGATCTACCGCACCTTTAAACCTGACATGATCTTTAACGCAGAGGTAGAAATTAATGATGATATTGTTCGCTAAAGCAACTATATTCAAATCGACACATTCTAAGTCAAAGACTTAAAGTTTTGTTATGTGATGCACTTGTACTGTCCTGTTTTAATTACTGTGATATAGTCTACGGTCCTTGTCTGGATCAAACGACGGTAACCAGGATACAGAAAGTGCAGAATTCGTGTATTCGGTTTATTTTTAATTTAACAAGGAGGCAGCACGTTAGTGAAAAATTAAAAACATTAAATTGGCTAAATGACCCAAAGACGACATCATCTAGCATCTTTTACACATAAGTTACTAGCCACTTCTATCCCTCACTACCTTGATAAACTCCTAACTCCATGGTCTTTACTTCATCCAAGAAATCTGAGGTTTATTGATTTGTTGTCAATTCCCCGATATCGGCTTACTCTCTTTCGTAGATCTTTTATTTATTCGGCAGCATCTCTCTACAACTCTATCCCTATTGACATAAAGAAGCTCTCTATCCCATTGTTTAACCTCAAATATAAAAAATATGTATTAAACCAGTAAATAGCTACCATCTCTCAAATTAGTGTTAAGTCTCTTGAATTTCTTATTATGTACTTAATAAAAAAAATCTTTGTTTATCTAGTTTTTCTAAAAAAATTTTGGTTGTGTGTAAGAGCAGCTCTAGAAAGCTGAACTCCGCCATTGTGAAAACGCAAATAAAGACATTATTTATTTATTTATTTATTTATTTATTTATTTATTTACTATTCTCAACTTTTTTAAAAAAATGTAATGAAACAATATTGTTTGCATACGCCATTAGCGGTTGCGACACAAACTCAGCGATCTTTTCCAAAGGAAAGGTTAATGCAATCAATGTGCTTAATAAAAGAGATGACTTACAAGACATCGTGCAAACTTTTAATAATAAAATAGCTAGTCAAGAAGAAATTGCAGACGTAGGAGAGCGATTTGTTCTAGCTTTATACAACTCTTCCTCCGCAGAAAAAAGCCTAGATGTATACAGATTCATGTCTTTTAACAAACTTGTTAAAAGCGAAAGTAAAGCGAACAATACTGCAATGTTATCAAAACTACCACCAACTTCTGCTGCTGCTTGGCAACACTAATGTAGCGTTCTTTACCAAATTCAAACCTGGTAAAACGTTACACTAAAATTGTATAAGGAACTATTTTGTATATAGGTATTTTTATCAGAAATTGCACCGTTCCCGAGATACTCTAGAAAACATCAAAATGGGGGTGGAAGCTACCTCCTAGGGGATGAAGCACACTATTTAGCGGTTTAATAATTATGCTATCCTTAACATTTCTAGCAATTTTCAAAACTTTATGAATTTTATCCAATATAAATCGTTATATTACTGAACTAATAGTTTAGAGTAAAATAATAAATATTTGCAACTAAATGTAAACATACAATATATAACCTAAAACGACGAACAAGTATACCGAGATTAATAGAAAATATAATATACTGATATAGGGACATATTTTAAACTCAATATATAAACTATAGGTACGTTGAAATTCATATATTCAGAAACACTATAAAACACATTATCAAATAACATATGGTAGTTTTGAATATTTTAGATTAGTCGGGGAGCCCTCCCTAGCTGTACGTGCAACCCCCGCCTGATCCTTGGGGACAATATTTTTCATAAAGATTGAAGCCTAAAGGGTCGGGGGGGGGGGGTGGGGGGGGGGGGTGCACGGGCACTTAGGGTGGGCTCCCGTAGTAGATTGTTTATTTGCCTGATTTCTGGATTTAATTTATTGTAAAATTTAATTCCTGCATACATGGGGCTTTCCTCATACATTGACAAACTATGTGAATTAATGACAGTAAATAGTTGTGTCTGATTTCATATTCGTGGAATTCGCCATTAGTTACAAACTTATTTAAGTTTGATTTGACATATATTAAAATTTCCAAGATATGCAAGGTAATGTAAGTAATCGTATTTTTTAAAATATGGCCTGCATGATGTTCGAACTGCTACATACATCTGCTATATTCCTTATGACTTTTTTTTTAGTTTAAATGGCTTGATGATCCCCAGAATAAGATGCCATAGCGTAAGCGTGAAACAAATTGAGCGAAGAATACTTTTGCTAGTGATATTTTTTAATCTAAAGAGGGCGAAACATAAAGACGAAAGTTTATTACAAAGAATATCTGTTAGAGCGTTAGATAGAAAAACAATTCAATTTTTTCGATTGGTAAATAACAATATAAATTTTAGGAAAAACTCGGGAAAAAATATACGTGAAGAATTTTGTAACCCTTCATAAGATTTTACAAACATAAAAATACTGCGGAGTAGTACACTGACGAGTATTTCGTAAATCAAGATGGCATCATCAAATGATGATTGAGATTACAAATATTTGTTACATTTGTAAGAAATTCCTTGTTTCCAAAAAAGCCCAGAGAATCTTTAACTGTTATATATAAAATGCAATAGTTCGGTACAGTTTACTTATTATACTCTTGACAATGAAAACGAAGAGTATGTTGCATTTGATCGGCACATTTTTACCGTAAATAACGCTCGCAGACAAAAAATTTTCATATCATTGTGGTAGTGAACGAACTTTCAAAATGTCCGTCTGTCCGTCCGTCACGTTTCTTGTAAGCACGATAACTCAAGAAAGAAAAATCCGATTGTACTGAAATTTGAACAGTAAGTTAGTATTAGCTAGAGGAAGAACCCTAGATATTACGAACAAAATCGATCATTAAATAAAACGATTTAAATTCGAAAAAAAGAATTTTTGATTTTTATGTTTTTGTAATTAAATAGAAATCTGGTGAAATAATATTTCATTTTAATATTTAAATAAAAATATTTATATATTTTACAAATATACATTTCATAATGGAAATGTGATTTTAACTCGTCTCTTATAATGTAAAAATTTGCATTTTCTTTATGTATTAGGTGGTGGTGTAGTTCTTACGCTTTTGACTCGGAATCCAAGAGTCCCGGGTTTGAAACCCAAATGGGATATGGTATAGTTTTTTTATTTTTACTTTACTTTTCACTGAGTCTTTTACCAACTAAGTTCGTACTATAAAATAAAAAATGTCTAAAACTAACATTATTCATAAGGGTATCCTATAGGATGTGTAACAGTTATACAAAACGTTCAGTGAACAGGCGAAGAGTACGTTTTTAGCTTGTTTTATTTATTTCTAGTTTACGTTAGTATTAGTTATGCTATTATAGCCAAATTTCGATATTCCTGTTCAAATATGTGCCTATTTCCAAAATATCCATCTAGTCATAAAATCGAAAACGAATTCAATTCCCAATATTATTCAGTATGCCAGAAATTTCTAAAATTAGCTGGGAAAGTTTTAGTGATGTTTTAATAAAAACAATTGTTTTAAGAACTTTTTGAATAATCCACAATTCCGACAGTCCTCGAAACGTTCATCACTTAATTTCACTGTTTGTATTTTCTTCGGCTATTCTGAAACTTTGTAAATGTAATTACATATTTTAATTCGGCATTGAGAAGTTTGTAAAACACATTTTAAATAATTATTAGTGAAGTAAAACTGGTTGGTTTTGTTGATTAATTACTGCTGCGTTACCATTAAGAGTAATTACAATAATTATTATTACAGAATGTTATATTGGCATATACTGGGTCAGAAATCGTAATCGTCGGTGAAAAACCTAAATGAACTTTTAAAATTATACAGTTTACATCTTCTGCATATGTAATAAGCCTAACTCTCCCGAAATTCATGGAAATAGTTTGCGTTTCTTTAAAGATTACTTGTCCCAATAACCTCAGCTTTATAAATGGTAGAGTAGAAAACCAAATGTTTTTAAAATGTGAAGTTCCTCAGGGTACGGTGCTTGAACCCATATGATTAAATATATGTGAATAATCTATTTTGCAGAGTTTTAAAGATAAAGTGATAAGCTTCGCAGACGATATGCCTATTTTTTATAATGATAACGGCTAGGAAATTCTCTTGGGCAAAGTCACTGTTAACTTTAAAACTACTTACGTAAATTTTAACCACATAACATAACGTTTCTACTATTTGCAACAAATAAAACATGTCTGATATTCCCTGACTTAAAACTGACTGCGACGAGATCACACAAACTTTGGATATCAAATATTTAATATTATTGACACCCAAGAAAAAAAATTCGTCAAATAGCAATTCTCGTCGGAATAAGCTAAGTATAAGGCCAATTGCTTTACTACCTATTCTAGCCAAAGTATTTGAGAAAATCATTGCCTTAATAATAATTAATTATCTCGAATCGCATAATATTCTTACAAATAAACAATTTGGGTTTAGGAAAGGTAAAATACCTCACAAGCTGTTTGGAAGCTTGTTAATTTCATTAGCGAGGGTTTTGAAAATTTTATCTCAACATTAGCAATTTCCCTAGACCTAAGCAAAGTATTCGATTGCGTTTCCAAAGAAATTTTATTAAATAAATTAGAATTTTATGGTTTTGAGAGTGTAGTTCATAAATTGATGTCGTCGTACTTATCAGACAGTTATCAGTGTGTGTGTTACAATGATAAACTTAACAACATGCTAGCAGTGGAACACGGTGTGCCACAGGATAGTGCACTAGGACCGCTACTATTTTTAATTTATATTAATGATGTACCTAATGCTCATTTAGCACTAACAGTCCGATTTGCAGACGACATAACTTTCGCGGAACATTTGAGAGATTCTGGTATTAATGTTGTTGATTTGCAAACCAACATTTTACCCAAGTCTTCTGACTGGTTTAATATTAACAAATTATGTTTAAATACCAACAAAACGCATACATTACTCTTTTCCACCACGAGTAATAACCTCCAGACTATAAAATTTTTAGGACTAACATTAGATAAAATATTAAGTTGGCATCCACATATTAATGAACCAACTACTAAATTGTCCAAAAAGTATATGCCATCAGAGAAATAAAAAACAAAGTTAATCTAGACCCAACAATTGTTGCATATCATGCTTTATTCCATAGTAGTAGTAGTAGTAGTTTGTTATTTACTTTGACTATATTAGTATCATATCCTAGCGTTATATTTTTGCCTGTATTGTTACTTAATTTACATATTTATGTTGACGTGTCAAAACACTACGGTGTATTTTTATGATCAATAAAAATTATTATAATTTTTATTATTATTATTATTATGACAACAAGCAAATATATGTATTCAATAAGGTCACCTGTGTGAAAAAATGCTTGCTATCGCGCTCTGTGGAGTTTGCAGTTATGACATCCCTACCTTTATCAATTTATCGTCAAATAACTCGACATTTATTTAACCGATTTGCTTGTATGAAGTGTCACATATAAGCCTATTAAATGTCAACTAAAGCGTTCAGAAAATCAAGAGTTTAAGAGTGACATACTCTATCAGAAAATAATTAATGCATTTTCAGCTAAAAACTTAATTCAATCATTAATTTCTGATGAAAAATAACAAAGACACGTTAGTTTTAAGCGCTGTAGAATAGATTTCAGAGTATCTCAATTTAATAGATTGATTTTCGTGACAAGAAACCGGTACAAGATTTTACAAACTCTGATGTAGAAAAGTTTTAAGGTGTCTACATAGATTCAAAATTGAATTGGCGCCACCATGTTCAACATGTAGCCAAAAAAAATTCCAGAAACACATTTAATTTGTTATTAGGAAGCTAGTTACGTTAGTACCTACTAATGTACTATTAACAGCCTACTATTCACTGATATTATCACATATGTCTTATGCCTTGATAAGCTGGGGTCACGCAGTTAGTACAAAAAGGATTTTTGGGTTACAATCTAGGGTAATAAGAATAATTACTAATTTGGGCTATAGAGATGATGTCAGACAAAAGTTTATTGAACTCAACATATTAACATTTCCGTCATTATATATATTCACTTGTTTAAAATATACACATGAAAATATTCATTTATTTAATACTCATGAAAGCTTGCACTCGCATGACACTAGAGGTAATTATAGTTTAAGAACCGATTTTATCAGACTAAGCTCGAGTGGGAATGGATTAAATTTTTTCGGACCAAAATTCTTTAATAAATTACCTGTACACGTCAGAAGTCTCCCAAATAACACTTTCATTAATACAATAAGAACTTCCCTATCAAAGAAAGCTTTTTATGATGCGAACGAATATTTGAATTGCAACCTTGACAATGAACTTTCCTAGCCAAATTGTGGATGTATAAATGTTTTTAAAATATCTAAATGTAGACGATTCGCAATGTGTTATGTGATATTTCATGTTCTGTGTTTCTTATTTTAATTTTTATTTTTTTTGCATATTATGATGTGGCAAAATTTGTATAAACTATTTGTTTTTATAAATTATATTTATTCAAAGCTCTGTGCTATGTACTGACTTGTGTAAAACATGTACTATGTTAACGACACCAATAAATAATTTGAATTTGACCTAAGGCCATGCTATTGATTTTTATGAAAAATTGCCGGCAGCGGTCTGAAGCAAATTTGACATCTATAAAGCCGAAATATCAGTAAATGAAATTGCAGAATCAATTGATCAATGGGAAAAAAAACTTTCTGGCCTACAACGCTTTAACATGGTGCAAGTGCGCCGTCTGGTCATACAAAGAAGCCAATTTGGTCAACATTCAGAGAGCATTTCAGGCTCTTGGAGGATTTTGGTTTTAGACGTTATCCTGAGTTGAGTGAAGAAAGAATCCTGATGAACGAGAAACTCTTTGAAGTATACACTTCACGAAAACCAAAAATTGAGAGATACTCAAGAATTTTATAGTGGAATATACCACTGTGAAGCTGTTATTTCGTTCGATATAGGAATTGTTCAAAAGGAGTTAAAAAATAAAACATTTTTGAAAATATTTCATAGCTAAATCTATGAATACTTTTCTCGAGCATTCAATAAGCTTATAAGTGACTCATCAGACAATCAAATGTTACACAAATATAGAGCTATTATAAATAGAGTGCGTGAATACCAATAGATTGTGGGAAATGGAGGAGTTTTCAATATTTTAATTCCAGAATAGAATCTTGGGTGACCCTGTTCTATCTTATTCTTAGTCGGTACAAAAACTACCCTATGATAGGGTGGAAACCATCCTTATTACAGAATAAAGCACAAATGCCAGTAAATCACGGGAAATAACTTTTTTTATAGTTTAAGAACAGAACATGAATCTGGAGTGACTCCCAGGGCACCTCGCTTACTCGTGACCCAAAATCTCTTCTATAAAGGGTGGTAGCCACCCTTATATAAGAATAAATTGCATGAATACCAATAAATCGTGGGAAATGTTGGAGTTTTCGTTGTTTCAGTTCCAGAATAGATTCTTGAGTGACGTTGATCTACTCTATTCTCACTTGGTACCCAAAATCATCCCTAAAAAACCACCCCTACATAATAAAATGTACATATGCCAGTTTTTCAATTTTTCCTCTCAGAATACCTTTTCTTCTCATTTTCAAATGATCTCCTCACTGGCTCTCTTTTATGTTCTTCGTGCGTGTCTCTTTTCATAGACCAACAGTAATCGGCCATCATGTGGACATCCCACCTTCCTTGATACCGCTTCCCCATCTCCGAAATATCCTGGTGAAAGCGTTCGCCTTGCTCTTCATTGTATTCACCCAAATTTTCTGGATGGCGGACAACTGTTGGTCCATAAAAAGAGGCACACACGAAGAACACCATAGGGAGCTAATGAGAAGATCATTTGAAAATAAGAAAAAGGTATTCTAGGAAAAGAAGATTAAAAAAATGTTCATATTCTTCAGTCCAGCTGCATTTATTGCACGAAAAGGTTAATGCAGCTTGACTGAAGAATGTGAACGTTTTTTTAATCTTTTCTTCCTAGAATACCTTTTTTCTTATTTTCAAATGATCTTCTCATTGGCTCCCTATTGTGGGTGGTTTTTTAGGGATGATTTTGGGTACCAAGTGAGAATAAGGTAGATCAACGTCATTCAAGAATCTATTCTGGAATTGAAACAATGAAAACTCCAACATTTCCCACGATTTATTGGTATTCATGCAATTCATTCTTATATAAGGGTTACCACCCTTTATAGAAGAGATTTTGGGTCACGAGTAAGCGAGGTTCCCTGGGAGTCACTCCAGATCCATGTTCTGTATTTAAACTATAAAAAAGTTATTTCCCGTGATTTATTGGCATTTGTGCTTTATTCTGTAATAAGGATGGTTTCTACCCTATTGTAGGGGTAGTTTTTGTACCGACTAAGAATAAGATAGAACAGGGTCACCCAAGATTCTATTCTGGAATTAAAACATCGAAAACTCCTCCATTTCCCACAATCTATTGGTATTCACGCAGTCTATTTTTATATAAGGGTGGTTTCCACCCTGTTATACGGGTGGTTTTGAGTCACGCGTAAGATTCATGTACTGTATTCCAAACATTTTCCCTTCCCATGTTTTTCACCATTAATTTACATCCATTCATTGAATCCTGATGTATGGGGCGGTTTTACCCCATTTTCGGAGTTGTTTTTGGCTGTAGCGCAAAAGTTTGGGGGTATACGAATTTTTTTGACCTCGGATTCGGCTTCAACGTCGAAAAACACATAGGAATACTATGGTCAGTCATCCAGATCAAAAACTTTTTTCTTTTGTGGGGCTGTGTAATGTTTTGTAAAAAAATTTTAAAATCATCCAGACATGTTAAGGGTATGTGACTCAGCGGTAGTGAACAAAATGACTTGGAACCCTTGTGGACACTACTATCAAATGCGAATATGAGATTCGGTGAAAAATGCAGATGGCGAAATCGGTAACTTGCTTTCAAATGTCGAATTGCAATCATGAGGAACAGGTAGTGTGTTCTTTATGATTTCATATTCATTCGGCAAGAACAATAATTCGAAATTTACTAAAAATACTCAATAAATAGCAGTAACCTCCATTATTCAATGGAACAATTCAGTTTTGGCCACATTTATATGTCTTAGTATTAGCAGTTAGTGTTTTATTTGAGAATCAACTTGACGTTATTTCAAGCTTTTTAAAAAATTCAGGAACGCCTTGATAAGAGTGCTATTGGTAAATGAAAGTGTTTTTATACACTATAATTATTATTATTGCAAATCAATGTTTTCAGGCACAATACTGATAAAAATCCTGATCAATCTACAAGGAAATACAATTCATGCTGTTCTATAATTGTAAAATTTTACTTTAAGGTAGTAAGGATGCATCTGACAGAAGGAACTTTGTCCTTTGCTAACTGCAATGAATACGAAATCGTATCGTAACGATGATGCCTCCAAAGCGTTATTCTGTGGGCATCCTAAACCATAGATTAGACAATCACGTCGTCATTTCCTATTCCAATGCGACAATACAACTTAATCTGCCTAACATGCATTTCTAATTAATTTCAAATTGAATAGGATTAGGTAAATCTCTTTAAATAATATGATATGTATATATATCAACAGTTATATTAGTTAATTTATAACGAGGAATGTAATATGTGTTGGTATTACAGTATATATTTTCGTATACGAAATAAAGGATTTTCTCAAAAATACTCAAAGCCCTATAGCGACTCATAGCAAACCTACTGATGTTAATATTAATAATAGGAAAAGGTAAAAATGCTATAATCCTAAGCAAACTATTTACAAAGCCGCTGCCCAAGGAATCACTACTTCCACATCCAGATTCTCTGTCCAAGTCACTCACAACGAAAAAACTTTGTATGTGAAAATAATTATTTATGGAACTTTAATAATATAATATTTGAAATCCTCTACCCTAAAAACCCATAAAACGACACCCCACATAGGTAGTGGGGTGGGGGTGGTGATAGGGGGGTGGTAGTGGGGGGTGGATGAAGTAAAAAAATATGTTGAAGTTTCTGGTTCCTGTACATGCACTAAATCACATTTTTTTTCATCCCCTTTAGTAAGGAGGTGGGGGTGGTAATGGGGGTGGCTAATGCCAAAATTTCTTTTGAGACCTCAGCTTCTCTTGTATATACTAAATACCAATTTCATGGACTCTTACCTGCTTCATTTACCCATTTACCCCAATTTTACCCCAATTTACCCCCCAACCCTTCGACGGAACAAGATGAAAATATAATCTAGTTCTAGATCTCGTTAAAGTACAAATGTGTACCAAATTTCAAGTCAATATCTTAAACGGTTTCAGAGTAAACGTGCGCACAAAAAAAAGTTACAGACAGACCGACAGACAGACAGACAGACAGACCGACAGACAGACAGAATTTTTTTTTCGCTCAAACTTAAAATATCGACGTTTCATGACATTTTAAGCCTATTTGGACAATAAAAATTTTTTAAAATTTTTTAGTCGTTACTATACTTCCACTGGACGTGGAAGTAATATATTACGTTGTAATAAGAAAAGATAAGAAGAAATTCATTTACGAATATGCCTGCTTTATCTTGCAAATACTGACGTTAATATTAATAGAAAATATTCAAGAATATTGTAATAAAACTATTTATGGCTTGACTATATTATTGAAATAATAAAATATAAGAAAAATAATCGAAAATCTAATTATAGGTAGTGATTAATGGGGACCATTTTTTTTATTATTTCAGCCAGAGTGCAGCAGCCGTACTCGGTTGTTTCACATAACTTTCTAGGTATGTGGCTTGTTTGCGCTGTTGGGGTTATGTTATATCCAATGTCAATACGAACAGTATCTCTTTGAATAAACAAAATTAATTAGAAAAACGTATAAAATGAAAACATGTTGCTGTGTAACAAAGTGTTCCAACACAGGAAATTTAAACTATTACAGGTTATATTACACAGCCCCACAAAAAAAAAAGTTTTCGATCTGGATGACTGACCATAGTATTCCTATGTATTTTTCGACGCTGAATCCGAATCCGAGGTCAAAAAAATTCGTATACCCCCAAACTTTTGCGCTACAGCCAAAAACAACCCCGACAATGGGGTAAAACCGTCCCATACATCAGGATTCAATGAATGGATGTAAATGAATGGTGAAAAACATGGGAAGGGAAAATGTTTTATATTCACCAGTCACTTATTTGAATATTGACTGGAAAACTACCCTTATAATGTGCTGAAATCTCCGCCTGTACAAGCATGGAGTATATAAATGCCAATAAATCGCGAGAAATGTTTAAGTTTTTATAGTTTGGAATACATTTTACGCGTGTCTCAAAACCACCCATATAACAGTGTTGAAACCACCCTTATATAAAAATAGACTGCGTGAATGCGAATAGATTGTGGGAAATGGAGGTGTTTTCGATGTTTTTATTCCAGAATAGAATCTTGAGGGACCCTGTTCTACCTTACTCTTAGTCGGTACAAAAACTACCCCTATAATAGGGTGGAAACCATCTTTATTACAGAATAAAGCACAAATGCCAATAAATCACGGGAAATAACTTTTTTATAGTTTAAGTACAGAACATGAATCTGGAGTGACTCCCAGGGCACCTTGCTTACTCGTGACCCAAAATCTCTTCTATAAAGGGTGGTAGCCACCCTTATATAAGAATAAATTGCATGAATACCAATTAATCGTGGGAAATATTGTAGTTTTCATTGTTTCAGTTCCAGAATAGATTCTTGAGTGACGTTGACCTACCCTATTCTCACTTGGTACCCAAAATCATCCCTAAAAAATCACCTCTACCTAATAAAATGTACATATGCCGGTTTTTCAATTTTTCTTCTCAGAATACCTTTTCTTCTCATTTTCAAATGATCTCCTCACTGGCTCTCTTTTATGTACTTCGTGCATGTCTCTTTTCATAGACCAACAGTAGTCGGCCATTATGTGGATATCCCACCTTCCATGATACCGCTTTTCCATCTCCGAAATATCCTGGTGAAAGCGTTCGCCTTGATCTTCTCATTAGCTCTCTATTGTGTTCTTCGTGTGTGTCTATTTTTATGGACCAACAGTTGTCCGCCATCCAGAAAATTGGGTAAATACAATGAAGAGCAAGGCGAACGCTTTCACCAGGATATTTCGGAGACGGAGAAGCGGTATCAAAGAAGGTGGGATATCCACATGATGGCCGACTACTGTTGGTCTATGAAAAGAGACACGCAACATAAAAGAGAGCCAGTGAGGAGATCATTTGAAAATGAGAAGAAAAAGTATTCTGAGAAGAAAAATTGAAAAACCGGCATATGTACATTTTATTAGGTAGAGGTGATTTTTTAGGGATGATTTTGGGTACCAAGTGAGAATAGGGTAGGTCAACGTCACTCAAGAATCTATTCTGGAACTGAAACAATGAAAACTCCAACATTTCCCACGATTAATTGGTATTCATGCAATTTATTCTTATATAACCACCCTTTATAGAAGAGATTTTGGGTCACGAGTAAGCGAGGTGCCTTGGGAGTCACTCCAGATTCATGTTCTGTACTTAAACTATAAAAAAGTTATTTCCCGTGATTTATTGGCATTTGTGCTTTATTCTGTAATAAGGATTGTTTCCACCCTATTATTGGGGTAGATTTTGTACCGACTAAGAATAAGGTAGAACTGGGTCCCTCAAGATTCTATTCTGGAATTAAAACATCGAAAACCCTTCCATTTCCCACAATCTATTGGTATTCACGCAGTCTATTTTTATACAAGGGTGGTTTCCACCCTGTTATATGGGTGGTTTTGAGACACGCGTAAGATTCATGTACTGTATTCCAAACTACAAAAACTTTAACATTTCTCGCGATTTATTGGCATTTATATACTCTATGCTTGTACAGGGGGAATTTTCAGCATATTATAAGGGTAGCTTTCCAGTCAATATTCAAGTAAGTGACTAGTGAATATAAAACATTTTCCCTTCCCATGTTTTTTACCATTCATTTACATCCGTTCATTGAATCCTGATGTATGGGACGGTTTTACCCCTTTTTCGGGGTTGTTTTTGGCTGTAGCGCGAAAGTTTGGGGGTATACGTATTTTTTTGACCTCGGATTCGGATTCAGCGTGGAAAAATACATAGGATTACTATGGTCAGTCATCCAGATCAAAAACTTTTTTTTGTGGGGCTGTGTTATATGACAAGTTCAGGATGACTAAACCAAGTACGCATGGTGCTATCTGTCGGATATATTAAGAACTGGCTTGGATTGTTCCCCATTGATACAATTTATAGAAAATGTAGAACCTTGAGCCCATTTAATTATTTATATTGATTTAATTACTTCCAATAACATAATTTATAGAAAATGCGGAAAGTAACATATTTCACAAGAGAAAGATAAATTATTTAAAAGGAAGAACTTTTTTCTAATCACAGTTATAAGGGAATATACTATAACTATTGATATACATATTTAAATTAAATTTGTTTTAAAAGCTTTAATTATATTTTCAAGTATTAATGTTGAGAGAAAACCTCAAAAACTTTTTTATTTTCAATAAAATACAGAAAGAAACATTGAACTGCCTTCAAAAGAGGTCGATAAAAAATTTATTGTATATCAGTCAGGTAGGGAAGAAATTACAAAAGGGTTCTGTTTAGTAGTCCATAGCAAGTTATTTCATAAGGTAGGCCCCAGATTTGGTTGCTTTTCCATTTTTTCAAGTTTAGTAGGTATATCATTCTCGTCTTCACGGGAAACTTTGTGCCAAATATCAACCTTATAACTCATTAAGTGCAAAAAAACTTCTAGAAGGCTTAATTCCAGTAATTCTAATATATAAACGTTAATCCTTATATTTGTCGGAAATAATGTGAAATATACGAATTCCTTTTTTTTAGACGCAAAATTAGTAATATGGTGAAAGGTATATTAGAAGTGAGAGAGCTGTCAAAAATGTTCAAGCAACTCATTAAGGTTAACGTATAAAATATATATCACGTAAAGATTTAGATAACTAATAACTTTTAATGCCAGAGTATTAGCCAAGTAATATATCTTTTAGAGAAGATGGAAAGATAATCCAGGATGGAGACGTCCCTTAAGACCAGCGCCATTAATAAATAATTATCGATTTCGGATATTAGTGGAACATAAATACTTCGAAGAAGGGATATATGTTTCCTTTTTCTCAAATTGCTAACTTTCTCCTCTTTATACACTTAAATACGTATGTGCTTATTTAACTTGCAATAATTCTAGTACAACGTAAATATGTGTTTGATTTCTTCTACGATGACATTTCAGCAGCGGTGAGCAGATTTTAGTTTATAACGATAACAGTAAGTATTGTTTTCCATAGTTTTCATAATACTCTAAGGTTACTCAAGCTAAGGTGGCGCCCTGAACAACATTATATTTCAATACTTTTATATACTCATAAAAAAAATCTGAAACATACCTATATTAATAATAATTAAGTACCGTTATAACTATTTTAAATTCGAACCACGACTGTGTTCCCCATAACTCGGAGTTGCCGTTCGCAAACTTGAGTGTTCCTTTTTGGGAGAAAGCAATTTTTGATTAAATAGGTGCTACGCAGTAGTTTTCTCGAAATTGAAGAGAATATTCACTTTTTCTATCAAAATTGATTGCAATATAAGTTATTTCGTTTTATGCGTATTATTCTGAGAAAACTACTATAGTAAAAAATATTCAGGCATTAAAAATAAATTAGAAAAATAATTTGGCGCCCACTATCGTGGACTTTTGTTCAGCTAATTATTTACTTTTAGTCAATTTATTCCACATCCACGAAGTAGTAATCTTAAAAAAAAATGACATTTTTTTGTTCAACGGTTTATGATATTAACTTGAAATTTGGTACACCCATTATTAGAGTGAGATCCGGTTATTAATACAGTAACTAGAGGTTTTAATAATGTCAGGAACATTTAGGGCCGGTTTATCAGTGCGCGGTTAAATGTTCCTGTTACGTAGCTGCCAGTCAAGTATAGCTGGCTGTTAAAGTCTCTGTTAAATTAAAAAGTGTTTATCCTGCCTTCAACCAACCGGCAGTTAGAAAACCGTCAGCTACATAAAATGGAAATTTGGCAGCAGAGTTCCAGCCAAAGGGGATGTAGACAATGTTGCCGGAAATACTAATTTGTAGCATATTTAAAGAGTATGTACCTCTATGTTGCGTTTCATGTATATTTCAAAGAAAATTGTTTAAAAAGATTAAAAACAATACTTATAGAAAGTTATTTTGTGAGTAGAAATATGTTTTCGAATTCAGTAACTAAAAAAAAATGAAAATGTATACGTGATAAACCACCGAACGAAATAGATATTTGTGAATAAGCAACAACGTAAATTCATAATTTCTAACCCAAGATTTTCGGTTATTTTTCGTCCTAATTTTGTTGGTACTTTTTATTCTTGTAATACAAGTGATAATACTCACTGGGTACTCCGTTTGTGATAATGGAAAGTAGCAATAAAAAACCAAAAAGGTCTGCAAATTTGAAATTTTTTATGAAATTCTACATTATCTAATTCTTCAAAAGGATCGTATCTTTCCTTAACCGCATCATATAACTAACATAACCTCAAATTTTAAGTTTTGTAAGTTTATTCTCATTTTTAATGTTTGTATACGCATTTTTAGCTTGGAGTCGTATCGCTCCAAACAAATATTTAAAAATTCAGGCTAATAGTTTTTCAATAATGTAGGTTAATAAAAATAGACTGCTAATTACAGGTTAGAATTCCAACCTACAAAAAGAGTCCTATTTTATTAGCAGAAAGTGTTTAGAAATTCATAAACATTACACTGAATTAGGTTTTAGATGAAAGTATGGAAACCAAGTTGAAATTTTAATAACAGCTACGGAATACTCATAAATCTTAAGAAATATATATTTTTGAGGTTAGCTGTGACCTCACGTGCTTATGCCCTATAAGGTCTTCTCACATAATCAAAAAAATCAAGCAAGTCCTCATCTTCATCACTAACGTCGATTTCTTCAAAATACATTTGATTTCTATATTTTCTTGACACAAACACGAACGGTTTATAACCTTACTTTATACATGTAAACATTGTAACCTCCAGCTATTTCCATAACAGGCAAAAAAAGCGCCTGCTAAAGTAGCCGCGACTTTGCCTTACGGTTTGCGTTAACCGGAACACTAATAAAGAGTTTGACGTTAATATGGCCGACAGCTAATACTTGACCAACGGTTAAAGTACATAACCGCGAACTGATAAACCGGCCCTAAGGCTCTTACGAAGTAGACAGAGAGAACAGGTTCGATGATTATTTTTTGTTTTTAGTGCAGTATTTATAAAAGCGTGTTTTCTTAGTTTAGTGTTTAGTTTAATTAACTATTCATTTATTTTTTAACTTTTTAGTCTTATATTTAAGGAAAGAATGTTGGTACTTTCAACATTTATGTAAAGAATTCTACCAAATATTTATAATCTTCGACCTCGAAAATCCCCAAGCAAATATCGATTTTAATACGAATCAGACCATAAATTACAAAAATTATCAGCTATTTTGACGCCACCATTTTGAATTGTTAAATTTGGACCAGATAATTGTAATCTGCAACCTCGATAACCCTCTTGAATCCGACGATAATTGATGAAACCTGTCCGCCATATTGACGCCACCATTTTGAATTTTTAAGTTTTGATCACATATTTGTTTTCTACTTATCAAGCCCTTTCTTTTGATACCCTATCAAGGGGATTGTAAAGAAAATGATAATCCGCCATCTTGGGGCGGCGGCCATTTTGAACATATTATAATATTGAGCATACTATATTATATTTTCATCAGAGCTACACACAGTTGCCAACTTTCATGATGATAGAACAATTAGGAGTTGGTGAAATTTAGTTCCTTAGACTTTTTACTTACATACATACATACATGTTAGATCACGATTTACATTAAAGACTTTTTAAAAAACTTTTATTAAATTAATGAGAGTCAATGTTGACTCTTCGAAATAAAAATGTAGTTATAAAATGAACTGTTTAATCTGACATGAGTATAAGAACTGAATACAAAAGATTATCTAACTAATTTATATCCTCGGTTGGCTGTACTTAGTCAGCATTAGTATTGTTTCCCAAGCTAAGCCAAAGGAAATATGATATTACATATCAGCGATAAATAATATGAGGGAATTCGTTATCAACACGTAGCTGAAATATGATATGCTGAGATAATTTAAAAGGAATAAAAGTCACGTACAAGTTTTTATACAGTGTACCAAATATTATATAACAACTTCCCCCTTATTAAAAAAGTTGGTGATTATACAGCAACTTTTGTAAAATATAAAAGCAGAATAATAATAAAATGAAAAAATAAAATTGTAAAATATCAAAATGCAAATAGTATATAAGAATATTTAAAGATGTACATATAACATAAATTAATATTAATCATGAAATAAAATTGGTAACAATGTAGGATGTCTTTAAGTTAGTTCCACTTCTTCGGTTTCTTCTTCTCTTTGGATACTGGGTCTTCTCCTTGGAGGTAAGGTACTGGTGAATCTTTTGTATGTTCTTCTTGGCATCGGTGGAGATGGTGGAGATGGAGGTGAACCGTGTGATGCATGAACAAGGGCTAACTTTCGGCTTCTTTTTCTGCATTTGCAGAATAGGTAAAGGAGGATAAGGGAGATCACTAGGGTTATAGTGAAGTACGTGAACCACGAGATGTGTTTTGTCACGTGGGGTTCGTTAATGAGGTCGTCTAAATCCTTGGAATACTGGTCTAATTTGTGTTTCGCAATTTCGAGGTCTTCTGTATTTAAATTATTTAATTTCAATGGTTTTAAATTTGGTAGTTGAGTTTTGTCTGGAAGGTCACTGCAGCAATCATACGGAATTTCGATTGGGTGAGTGTTATCTTTGACATCTAACACTTCATTGGAACTGGCCTGGATTTTGGTAATACCAACAAAGGCATAACAGCTGGGTTGTAATTTTATAATGGAATTTTTCGTGATGACTTCTGTTTTTGAATTTCTCTTCGGACAATTAACGGTAACATGTAATGGTTCTGCGTTGATGACTAGCCAGGTGTTTTCTTGGAGTTTTTGTACATTGTATCCTTGACTGATTATGAATGAGGTTTGACAATTTTGGGGTAGAGTCATGAGGTTTTTGAAGAGCCTTGCTTCACATATGGCATTGTTATCTATCGGGTAGGCGAACAGGTTGGAGCATAATCTGGTTCCCATGTAAAGTTGTTTGCACTCGTCTAAATCCGGGATGGGTAAGAACATTAAGGAATCATCACATCTCGCGATATATTTTTGTGATACCGATAATAAGTGGTGTAAACCAGTTCTATTATCCAAAATAGGATATAATTGATAGGCTGTGTAAGTTTGTGGGTCTACTAAAGGTACTTTTAAAACAAAGATTAAACTTGAATCGGTCTGAAAGGCTTGGACTTCCATAATATCCAAATATTGAGCAACTTTTGATAGCCTTATTGAAAGCGGTAGGTTATTTTTATGCAAATTCTGTGAAATTTCCTGTAAGGATGAAATTAAGTCTGTTGGGGTGATGATTGACGTATGAATGATTTTCAAGCGTGCAAATGTTATTGCATTTAGAACATCATTTAAATTATCTTCGATGTACAAATAACTTGCCATTAACTGTTCGCAATAATGTAAGAATATTAATTTGATTTCAATGGCTTCGATGTGACTTGTCATAGATTGAATTGTGCGGTCGATTTCTTTGATATTTTTGTTAAATGTTTCTTCGTCAATTTGAAGTTTTTGAATAGTTGAATTGAAATTTTTGATAACGGATGTAGTAACTGAAATTTGATTTTTAATTAGATTCTCTAATTGGTGTTCGTCATTGTTTAGCTTATTGATGCAATCAGAATAATATTGACCGTCCTCGGCATCTAAATTTCCGGTTATTGATTTGAAAATTGTGCCGAAACCGTTGATTATTCCGCGCTTATATCGTTTTGTATCCAAAAAGATTTCATCAAATTTTGATTTTATAGTTTTAGATATTTGGGTTAACAGATTTAGATCTGTTTTAACTTCACTCCTGAAAGTGATCGTTTTCTGATCGGCGGCGTCCAGGGTGTTTAGGATAAGCTCTAACATTTTTTCGTTTCTGTCAAAGGTTGTTTTTAGGGACGAAATGTTCTTGTGAACCAGTAATGTCCATTTGTCGTTGGTTACTATTACGTCAGTTTTTTCGTGGTAGTATATTCCTATGGTGTTGTTTATAGGCGTGATTTTATATTGGAAGACCACTAGTGTTGCTGATCCGAACAGCAGGAATAACCTGAAAACAAGGTTAGCTTTCAAAATAAGGTTTCATTCGGTCAAAATTGACTTTACTAGTTTGTTTAGTTTCTGGGTTGAGTAAGATAGCTGAATTTTCAAAGATTTTGGTAATTTCGAATGGTCCGTTAAATTTGTTTTGCAATTTATTTTAAATCTGTGATTCTTTTACGTAAACTTTGTCTCCGACGTTATATTTAGTACGGTTTTCGGGGACGTTTTTATCGAATCTAATTTTGGCTTTTTGTTTTTGAAGTTCCGTTCGGTCTCTAGCAACTTTATAGTAATGGGAGATACGATTGTTTAAATCTCTGACGTATTTCGTTATTAATTCCTTTTGGTTATACAAGGTTTCTGGTGGTCGAACTGATGTATGACCAAAAACTAGTTCGTATGGCGTAAATCCGTGTGTTTTGTTAACAGAGTTATTGTAGCAAATTACAGCGTAAGGTAAAATAGTGAACGGGTGTTCGTTCGGGTTTTCTGTTTGGTTAACTCTTATCATTTCTGCTAACGTTGCGTGGAATCGTTCAATTGAGCCATTCGATTGCGGGTGTCCTACGCTTGAAAAGGTTAATTTTATATCGTATAAAATACATAAATCTCGTAATAATCGGTTGTCGAATTCTCCTCTATAGTCGCAATGTATTCTTAGAGGAGTACCATAGTGTTGGAAATATAGTAATAAGGTATTTACTACAGATTTAGCGGATTTATCAGGGACTGCGTAAGCTTGTGTAAATTTGGTTAATTCTTCGCGTATCGTTAAAGCATAGTTGCGTGTGGGAAACTCGAATAGGTCAATGTTAATTCTCTCAAATGGTGTCTTTGGTGTTTCGGTTATTACTAACGGACTGCTTAAATTTTTCCTACAGACTTTACTTTTTTGACAAGTTTCACAATTTTTTACAAAATTTTCTACGTCTTTAGTTAGACCTTGCCAAGTGTATTTTTCTCTAATTCGTCGAATAGTTTCGTTTATTCCGCGGTGTAGATTATTTTTACCGCTGTGATGTTGATCTAGAATTATAGGAATTTGGTCTTCATCGGGGGTTTTGACAATATCTTGACAAATTATTAATTTTAGGTCCTTTTCCGCAAAAATGAATGACAGAATTTTAAGTATAGGGAGGTCTAAATTATTTTCGACAAAGTAAGTCTTAGAGAGATCCAAGACGTCTTGGTTTTTAAATAACACCAGAAATAAGTGTTCAATTACGGATTCAATATCGAATGGTAACGGGATGATAAAGTATCTCCTATGTCTGACCGTCTTGCTCGATACAATATTGATCTTGTCATTGCGGAATTCTGGGTTTTCTTCAAATATGTCTTCGATAATTTTGTGATGGAGGTCTTGTAAATTGTTTTGTTGAAAGAAAGTTATAATATTTTTGTGTTCTCGATACAATAGTTGTTTGTTCGAGGCTTTGATTTTTGAATAATCTATTAAAGATGTTGTTTTGTACAAGTTGACAAAGGTTTCGAATTCTTGGGTAATTTGGTCATTGGTAAATCTAGCGTTATCGTCTTGGGTTTCGTCATTTGATTCATCGTCTCCGTTCGCAGCTAGAATTTTGGAATAAAATTTGGAACAATCGTTAAAGTGGTTAATTTTGATTCGGGACAAGGCGTCTGCGTTTTTATTTATTTTTCCGGGTTTATATATGACTTCGTAGTCGTATTCTTCGAGTTTAAGGCGCCAGCGAGCTAATCTACTACCTGGGTCCTTTATAGAAAATAGCCATGTAAGTGGTCTGTGGTCGGTTATCAATTTAAACTTTCTACCGAATAGGTATGGCCTAAAATGCTTTACTGACCACACTATAGCCAAAAGTTCACGTTCTATCGTGGAGTATTTAGTTTCGGCGTTGCATAAAACTCGGGAAGCGTAAGCAATAGGTAAATCTTTACCAATTGGTCCTTGTGAGAGCACAGAACCGACGGCAAATGCGCTCGCATCAGTAGTTAGTATGAAAGGTTCGTCAAAATTTGGGTAAATTAATATTGGTGATGTAGTTAGTGTTTGTTTTAGGTCGGCGAAAGAATTTTGACAGTCGTTATTAAATTCGAAAGGAACATCTTTTTGCAGAAGTTTTGTCTAGGGTTTAGAAATTTTGGAAAAGTTTGGAATGAATCTTCTATAGTAACCTGCTAGTCCTAAAAATGATTTGATTTCTTTTTGGTTCTTAGGTTGCGGAAAGTTTAAAATGGCATCGACTTTACTAGGATTTGGTTTCACACCGTCCTTTGTGATGAGGTGTCCTAGGTAGGCGACTTCTTTGCGTAAGAATTCGCATTTGTCTGGTTGAATTTTGAGGTTGGCTTTTCGAAGGCGTTTAAAAACTTCTGTTAGACGGGAAATATGTTCGTGAATGGTAGGCGAGTAAATAATGATGTCGTCCATATAGACGAGACACCGTTCATTTTGGATGCCTAATAAAATATTGTCCATCACTCTCTGAAACGTCGATGGAGCATTTTTAAGTCCAAATGGCATTCGCACGAATTCGTAATGACCGGTTTCGACAGTGAAAGCAGTCTTTTGAATGTCTGCGGGATTAATTTCGATTTGGTGAAAACCAGAAGCCAAATCTAGGGTTGTGAAATATTGGCATTTGCCAAGTTGGTCTAAGAGATCGGAAATGTTGGGCAGAGGATATTTGTCACCGATTGTGACCTCGTTGAGTTTACGATAGTCAACTACAACCCGCCATTTCTGTTTGCCAGAAGCGTCCAGTTTTTTTGGGACTACCCAAACAGGGGAGGACCAAGGTGAAATTGAGGGTTGAATGATACCTTAACATTTTCGATACTTGGGACTTAACTTCTTCTTTATGGACCTGGGGATAGCGATACGATTTTGTAAATATCGGTCGGGAATTGTCGGTGTCAATAGGGTGTTTGATTTCGTTGGTAAAGGTCAAATTGTCTCCTTCTAAATAGAATATATCTTGAAAATCTAAACAAAGCTGCGTTATTATTTCGGCCTCTTCTTCGTTTAGATGGTCCAAGCGCAATTCGTTCTTAATTTCAAAGGATCTGTCCGTCATTGGGTGTTGGTCGGAGTTTTGCGTATTTAAGTTAAAAATTGACTTAAATTTTTGTAGAGGTTCTAAATTTAAATTAGAAAAATCGACAGTCTTCGGGATGACGTTAGCGTTGATTATTGTCGTTAAAAATTCTCCGTTTTCGTTTACTCTAACAAGAGCATTAGGTAAACGGACTTTTTCGTTTTCCTGCGCTTGCAAAATAGCGTCAGTATTTCTAAGATTACATTTTAGTTTATAAATTTTTTCAGTACGGCCGTCAATTTGGATTTTATTTTGATTAGGGTTGTGGTTTGACTGAATTTTGTCGCATTCGGCTCATGACGAATCGTCGGTTACTTTGAAAAGTGGAACCGTTTTAAAATTGGTTATTAATTGTTTATTTCTTATGTCGACGATACAATGATAGTGCTCTAGGAAATCAGCTCCTATCAGTCCATCAAAATTGATATCTAGATCATAGATGTAAACTTTATGTGGGTCGTTGTCCGTGAAGGGTATAAGAACAGATTCATTAATAGTAATTTTCTGATCGGTTATACCTTGTATAATTACATTTTCTGAAAATCTTCGTTTGTAGTTTTCCGCAGTTTTTGGTTTAAAGATAGAGATACCTGCGCCCGTATCGATTAGAATTTTGAATTTATTTGTGATGTCTTTAATGTAGTATAAATTTTTTGAATTTACGGTCAACAGCGACCTACATGCACCCTTGTTCCGGAAAGTTCAGGAACGGATTGAAATTGTCGTTTAGATTCATGGCTTGAATTTGATTCGATATTTGGTCGAATTGGTCTGTTTCCTGTGTTGGAGTATCCGCAGGATACTCCGGACCTAAACAAAAATCCTGAGAATTGGTATTGTAGTCTTCTTGAGGCGTTTGAGAATTAGCAGCATAACTCTCGTATTCATTTTGCCAAATATCGGCGTGGTTTACCAGTATAATTCTCCTGTGGTAAATATTGATCGTTAAAATTGGTTTGGTAATTTTGGAAATCGTTGTATTGCTGATTGTCGAAATTATCAGGTTCATTATAGTAATTAATATGTTCATAGTTTAGAGGATCATAGTAATTGTCAAAATTAACGTGATGCGTTCTTTGTGGATTTTGACGATTGATATTTGGGTTTTGTTGTTGATTCGGAAATCTCTGTTTGAAGTTGGGGTTCGGTCTTATTACCGAAGGTCTATTTTGTTGTGGATTATTTGCTTGTTGGAAATTTTGTGGAGAAAATTGCCTTTGATTATTTTGGCTGGAAAAATTCTGGAAATTTGGTCTTGAAGTTTGCGCTTGATTAGAATAAGTGTTTGGAATAAAACTAGGAGATGAAAGTTGTTGATTTTGCCTTGTGCAGCATTCATTAATTGTATGTCCGTTTCTTTTGCAGAAAGAACAGAATTTTTGTGGAATTGGAGAGCGTTTGGCTTGAGTTTGAATGGGATTTTTATTTGGGTTATATTTGTTGAATTTCTGGGATTCAAAATAAGATAATTGTAATTCTCTTTTTACTCGGAGAGTTGCATCGAGTACAGTAGCCGGGTTTCCAGCTCGGACTATCTGGCCTAATTTGGGTTCAAGTCCGGTTAACAAGGTATTAAGGGTCATAGTATCAATTAAGCGTGTTTGCGCATCTTTCTGTTCGTTTGTCATAGCGATTTGCTTGTTTACCGCGGAAAGCATTTTCGCGTTATGGGTTTGTAGCCTAGAGATAAAAGTTAATGGTGATTCGTTATTTAGTTGATGGAGTCGTTGCAGATCTTGTATAAGCGAGGTTAGATCGCGTGCGTCTCCAAAATGAGACTCTAATAAGTTTTTAGTTTCACCCCATGAAGTTGGGTTTCTTGAATTTATTACCTCGGCAGCTTTGCCTTTTAATTTATTTTTTATATGTAGCGAGAGCAATGTTTTTTGGTCTGCCACGGCCATGCAATAGGCTTGACTACAAGCATATAAGAAAGTTTGTAAAAATAAAGGGTTGCCATCGTATTCGGGCACAATTGAGAAAATTTCACTTAATTTATACGGTTCAAGAACCGGTGCTGGTGCTGGTGCTGGTGCCGGACCTGATGCTGCACCTTGTGCTGTACCTTGTGTTACTTCGTCGGGCATGTTGCTCGATATTTAGTAAATTAAGGAGTTAGAACGAATTGATTAGAATAAAAAAAATGTTGTACCTTTGGTAGATCGATTGGGTTTTTAGTGATACGAATGTTGCATTAACAGTATAATGCACAGTATTTTAAATTAACTCTTACGATTTTAGTTGAGCATTAGCAGTATAATGCTGTAGATTAATCGTTTGTGCTTAACGTCTAGTTTGTTTGTAATAATAAAAATAAATATAAATGGGGATTGGATAATAGAAATAGTTTTTCTGTGTATTAGCAGTATAATACACTACGTATAATAATAAAACGATAAGTGAAAATTACGAGATGATTCGTTAAAGTACTTACATTAATAGATTCTTCATCGAGTGTAGGTTCTTCCAGTAAGGGATTAGGATCCGCCACCACAAGTGAGGAAGGTCTCCTTGTTCTGATAGACAACTTGCACTAGTTAGGCACCTCGTGGAGATGTTGTCCTTGTTCTTCGTGGGTCACTACCAGTTAGGCTTCTTGTTCTTAATGGTGTTCACGGAATCCTACCGACTGCGCCAATTGTTAGATCACGATTTACATTAAAGACTTTTTAAAAAACTTTTATTAAATTAATGAGAGTCAACGTTGACTCTTCGAAATAAAAATGTAGTTATAAAATGAACTGTTTAATCTGACATGAGTATAAGAACTGAATACAAAAGATTATCTAACTAATTTTATCCTCGGTTGGCTGTACTTAGTCAGCATTAGTATTGTTTCCCAAGCTAAGCCAAAGGAAATATGATATTACATATCGGCGATAAATAATATGAGGGAATTCGTTATCAACACGTATCTGAAATATGATATGCTGAGATAGTTTAAAAGGAATAAAAGTCACGTACAAGTTTTTATACAGTGTACCAAATATTATATAACATACATACATACATACATAGCTAGACAGATAGTTACAGGTCAACCTAATAAAAGCATCTTAAAAAGAAGAATAAGAATAAGAATTCCTACCAGAATATTCATCTTTTATAATGTAGCGGGGGTTATAACAACAATTTATTGAAGTTTTCCACAAAAACATTGTTGCTGCTACGGTCGCCATGTTCGAGAAATGAGACTGAAAATAGATTTTAATTCTAGCCAAAAATCAGTTTACACCAATAATGTAGGAAATAAAAAAACATAAAATTGTCTTAGATATCAAAGGAAAGTATGACATTTCTACTTCATTCGTCAATTGAACTGAAATGTGACATTTCAGGTTGGAAATTGACATAAGTGACTTTTCAGGTTGGAAAGTAGCCACTTTCTTACCAGTTGTTTCGGGTTGGAAAGTGAGCATTTGCCAACACGAAATAAAAAAAACATGAAATGCCACTTAAAAATTTAGTGAACGATTTTCTTGGCTTTTTGTTCTTTAAGGGAGATGATTGTGAATAAAATAGTATACAAACCTTGGTGGAAAGTTTCATTGCTGCCTCGAGAATTAGTTGACCTCGCCGCTTAGCGCCTCGGTCAACTATCTCATCTCTCGACAACAATGAAACACTTTCCACCTCAGTATGTAATATACTATTATTCACAATCATACAGAAATAATCAAATTCTCTTACATGTCAAAAGTTGGAAAGTATGACATTTTTACTTCACTCGACAATTGAACTGAAATGTGACATTTCAGGTTGGAAAGTGATATTTAAGGTTGGAAAGTAGCCACTTTCTTACCAGTTTTCGGGTTGGAAAGTGAGCATTTGCCAATCTGTGTTTTTTACTTT
Source organism: Rutpela maculata (assembly GCA_936432065.2). NCBI lineage: Eukaryota > Metazoa > Arthropoda > Insecta > Coleoptera > Cerambycidae > Rutpela > Rutpela maculata. The sequence continues at coordinate 32,868,424 of OW386285.2, read as the reverse complement.
TTTACTTTTTTCTGGCAATAAATTTTCTGTTGCTCGCTCGGCAGCTTCCCTGAGTTTAGGAGGAGTACATCCCATTTTACTATCGGTATTATTATCCTGAATTTTCTATAAATAGAGGCAAGGGACAAACACAAACGACTTTGATATAATATGTCGTCTGACATAAGAATTTTTTGTTCATTGCCTGCTTAATAAAAACATAAAATGCTATTTAAAAATTTTGTAAACAATTTTTTTGGCTTTTTGTTCTTTAAGGGAGATGATTGTGAATAAAATAGTATACATACCTTGGTGGAAAATTTCATTGCTGTCTCGAGGATTAGTTGACCTCGCCGCTGCACGCCTCTGTCAACTATGTTATCTCTCGACAACAATGAAACACTTTCCACCTCGGTATGTAATATACTATTAAACAATATTGCTCCATTTTTAATACTTTTATATACGATTTACAAAGGTCAGAAAGGTGACAATTTGAGGTTCACTGTAGTTTTTGCAATTACCTCTGTTCCCTCTGTTCCTATGTGGTAATTAGTAATTATCAATATTGTAAATTATAAAATTTCTTAAAACTTTGATTCAAACAATTTTGTTCCAAGGTCAAAAAAAAGTCGGAAATAAAAACCACTCTAAATTGTAATAGGTATACAAGTTTCCTGTGACAAATAGTTTTCTAGGTTTCCCACCCATAGGCAGATAATGGATTTGAAACTCGTTAATTTTTGCAATCTACATCTTCTGAAGCATAAAAATTCGAAGAATTCTGGAAGGATAAATTTTATGATTGCGTTTACGTTAAGCCAGGGAAGTAAAATTAGTTTAAGTCTGTTTATATAAATATGGAATATTATTTTTCAAGACGACTTGTTTTTCTGCGAGGTTTAAGAGAGATTTAATTAACCTTTACTACATGTAGTAAAATTCCATCCAAATGAAGACGACGTGATGTCTACGAATGGCACTATCCCATTAGTTTAATGAAATACGGAAATTCTATATACGCATTTACATGTTAGTACTGATGATGAGAATTTGATTAATTTAATTAATGCTTTCACAAATGCACATTTTGAATAAATCTTGAATTAAACAAAGTGAACTAGTAAAATCGAGAGCTTAGCTAAACTTGCTTGTCGCCCATGAGACAGTGATAGAAATTTTAGGCTGATTTCATTACTTACATTGTTTTTAACATTATACTCTTTCTATGCCATTAATAATGAAATTAGTTTACGGACGGGAATGTCACAACTACATAAAAAAATTCGCTGAAGCGAATAATAATACAGGAAAATTGGCCAAAAAAGGAGGAAACCTGGACAAAATTACTAAAAATCTGAATTTTTCTTTGAGGTGTCCCAAACCCAAGATATTGAAGATCAAAGTTTTTTGCAAATATCTCGCGTCCTATGCATCGGATGCCCATGAGGTCAATGTGAAAGTTGTAGCGAACTATATAGAACTATTTCCCCCCCCCTTTTTCCAAGGTCAAAGTTTCAAAAGCGAATATCTCGCGCCAAAAAAATCGGACAGCAATAAAATTAACATGAAAGTTGTAGATAATTCAATTATCTACAAGACAATATTCTCCGAAGCAAGGTGGCGGTGAAAGGAATACAGACAATCAGGGGCGGCTTAAGGGGGCAACCCGGGCGATAAAAAATTAAAAAAACAACTTGTAGATAATTTAATTCTCTACAACTTTCACATTAACCGCATGGGACCATATGCATAGAATGCGAGATATTTGCAAAAAACTTTGACCTTCAATGTCTTGGGTAGCCATGTTGGGATTTTTGTGGATTTGGGTTTGGGACACCTCAACGATAAAGTTCTTTTTATGATTTGTAGACACTGTGAAATGTTCGAAAAAAGTCTGTCTGCTATCACTCATTGTATTTGTGGAACAAAATGCATATACCACTTAAACAAGTAGTGACACTATTTTTTTGTAATAGTTGAGATGGTCCTGTCCTCGCATGGCCCAGACTCACCATTCAGTAATTGAGAGATCAATATACTACGAAAAAAAGCTTTACAATGATAATGATGAAATGAGCCACCCAAAACTGTGGCTGGATCACGGTCTATTACTTTTAAATGAGGTTTATTACTGATCTATGTCAATTTTATATAGCTACCTTCGACATGTGTTTACATTTTTCAGCTCAGTCTCATTGTATTAATTAAACGAGGTACATTTTGTTTTTCGTTGATTTTAAGCTTTTTTTCTTACTCTACATTCTTCCACATTAAGATGAATCTGGTCATAAAAACTGTTCAGATTTTAACAAATACGCAGAATTACAGTGCCTATATCTAAAGAATAAGACAACAGGAAACATAAAAAAAATGTTTTTAAGATGGTCAAAATTAATAAAATAACACAGGCACACAAAAAAAAGAAACCCAGAGAATAGACCCTCCTACCTTTATGTATTTTGTGATGCTGAAACCGAATATGACAATAAAAAAAGGTTCTAATTTTCCTCTAGCACCCCCTTACAACTCTCCTGGGGGATTTAAATTCCACTTGTTCTAAAAAGTTGAAAATTACGTATATTTCTAGGTTTAAAAGTGATTTGAATCACCCAATCACCCTCTAGCATCTCCCTACAAGCCCCAGAAGGGATTGAAATTTCACTTATTTTAAACATTTAAAAAGTATGTTTATTTTTAGATTTTTTAGTGCGCTGAAACCGAATATGACGATAAAAAATAATTTTAACCACCCGGTCACCCCTTACAACCACCTCCTGGGTACTAAAGACATGAAAAATATGTATATTTTTAGATTTTTTTGGTGCACTGAAACCGAAGATGATGATTAAATATGATTCTAACCAATCGGTCACCCCCTTACACACACAGTCGTATGTATTTTGTATTAGATCTGGTTATAAAGTTAAAGGAATATCTTTTTTCGTGATAAATTTAAATTTATTTTTTTCTATGATACCGAACTCTCTTGTTTTTGGACGACCTTCCAAGTCTAAGGCGGGGTTGTAAGAGGGTGCTAGGGGTGTCTGAGTGGTTAAAATAATTTGTTATCGTCATATTCGGTTTCAGCACACCAAAAAACCTAAAAATTTACATACTTTTCAAATGTTTAGAACAAGTGGAATTTTAACCTCTCCTGGGGGTTGTAAGGATATGCTAGGGGGTGACTGGGTGGTTGAAATCAGTTTTTATTGTCATATTCGGTTTGAGCGCACCAGAAAACCTAAAAATATACATGCATTTTCAATTTTCAACCCCACCTAGGGGGATTTAAGGGGGTGCTAGGGGTGACTGGATGGTTAAAATCATTTGTTATAGTCATATTCGGTTTCACCGCACCAAAATATTTAAGAATATACATACATTTTCAGTTTTCATAAAAAGTGAAATTTTAACCCCACTGGGGGTTGCAGGTGGTGGCTGCGTGGTTCGAATCAGTTTTAAACCTAAAAACACACGTTTTTTTATCTTTTTATTTAACGTCGGTCTATTTCCGCTACCAGGGCCTATCACCGACGCCAGGACACAAGCTACCCCCAACCTGGAAATTTTGCCGAACCTCTTCTCGTAAGAAGAGTAGGGTTATTTTACTTGCCTAACATTTAATAGACAAGGGACCACCTACTTTACATTCCCTCCGAAGGATGATATATCCACTACGTAATCCTCGTCTTGAAATTACATAGCTTCCGCATATACACTGATATACAAGCCGCTAGAAGGTGAGACGAGATCGGTGTGTTTCCCAAGATGGATTTCACCCATCCAAGTACTAACTGCGCTGAGCGTTGCTTCAGTGGAGTATCGAAATACAATCACACTCAGGAGGTTTGTAAGGGGGTGCTAGGGGAAAATTTGATAATTAAAACCTTTTTTTATCATCATATTCGATTTCAGCGTCCCAAAACACATAGAAGTAGGGAAACCCTCTGAGTTTCAACTTTTTTGTGTGTGTGTGCCTGTGTAATTAATGCCAATAAATGAACATAGTTTGTTAAAGTTTGGTACATTAATATTCAAGTGGATCATTAATGTTTCTTTCTATTTTAAAATCTATATTATTTGAACTATTAATAATAAGAACCTATATGTATGTACTTCCCTGATATATTATAAAAAAAGCAATTCAGTCAAACTCTGCCGCCTACACAGGCATGTTTGGGATGCGACCGGACAACGATTATCCAAATTAATTTCCCTTAATCGGGTCCTAATGGCGGACTTGCTAAATTCTGTATGTCCTCTTATACCAGAGACACTTAGTGTGGGCTGTCAGCTAATTGAATAATAAAACAGTCTATCGTCTAATAGTAGCCCTAATATAACCACTTCAAAATGTCTTATTTAAACATTTTACTTGATTGATTAGTTTATAGTTCATATAAACGTTTTAAAGACGATATACACGGTGTAATTAGTTTCATGTCGTTAAGAAAAACTGGTGGTGTGGAAGGACTAGACAAACAAAAAAAAATATATAATATGGGGGTCTAAAACCGATAGTTTTGGAGAAAAAAAAATAAACAAAAATTTCGAAAATTTAAAAAAATATTGTTTGAGAACTACTGGAATATTTGGATAGGCTTTATATCGTCGCGTCTGGTCGCGCATGATATTCTGACATTTGTGTAGATAGGTATATTTTTGGTGGTGTAGTAAAGATTAAAGACGCCGACATTTTTTGAGTGATTAGTTGATTTTTTTATTTAACATCGACCTATTTCCGCTACCAGACCAGGGCCTATCACCGACGCCAGGAGACGAGCTACCACCAATCTGGAAATTTTGCCGAACCTCTTCTCGTAAGAAGAGTAGGGATCTCTTACTTGCTTAACATTTAATAGACAAGGGACCGCCTTCTTTACATCCCCTCCGAAGGATGGTATATCCATTACGTAATCCTCGTCTTGAAATTACATGGCTTCCACGTATACGCTGATATATAAGCCGCTAGAAGGTGGGACGGGATCGCTGTGTTTCCCAAGATGGATTTCACCCATCCAAGTACTAACCGCGCTGCACGTTGCTTCACTGAAGTATCGAAATACAATCACAGTGAAGACGCCTCCACGATCGCTCCGACTAGTTGATCTGAAAACAACTGTACTCTCCCTTGTGATATTCTCAAGCAATATTTTAGTTTATGTCGTTATTTGGTTAAGTACGTACACATGGCCTACCCGTTCGTTGTTTTTGTATGTTACTTTTGTTCTTTTGGAATTTTGGGCCACTGTATTTTAGTTTATTTTATTGACTTACCGTTCGAGTCGTTAAGTACTTGGTTACCTACAGACACAACATACTTGTTCGTTCTTTTTGTGTTGCCTTCTGGTTTTTGGACCAAGTTTTCTTTCTTTTTTTTTTTGTTTATTGACGACGTTAGTTGATGTTGTAGCGTTTTTAGTGCTGAACGGAGTGCGTATGTTCTTAGCCCGACGTGCCGAAATGTGTATTGATGCAGATGGAGGTCATTTCGAACAATTTATGTAAATCAAAAATAATTTATTGGTAAGTTCTAGATTTCTCGAATAGGCCTGTCACATTCCTGTCACTTTCAAAGTTAGGTATTTAAACTTATTATGAGCAACTTCTGTAGTTTTGTGACAAATTCAAAAGAATTATTGTTCTGTTATTGTTCTGTGTTATCTGTTGGGCAATAAGGGCATTATTATTATTATTCTTATACGCTGTTTTGTTCTTATTTGTTTATTATTGTTTACATTGATTTCCATTAATACCAAAGACTCGATTTTTAGTTTTTGATACCTGGTTGTAAAAAATTATGCGCAGAATTCGTTAAAAAAAAACAAATTTTTCCTGACTTAAAATACACATAACTATTTTCTGTCATCATATCTCAGACGTTTAACTGTTCGATTTCCAATTTCATGAAATAATTGCTCATTTTTTCAGCTTTTAACATAGAACAATTATTTGTTACAACTGTTAATAAATTACATTTAAATTTTATAAATTATAGACAATAATAAAAGGTCCAAAAATTTTGTTCCAAATTAAAAATCACACATAACAATATAAACAAATCCTCTGTTTAGATCCTGCGGTCATCCTGTGCTTGCGGTTGTGTAGATAGAGATAACGAATTATTCACATTTTTACAACACGCATCTGAATTTAAGATGTCAGCGCCAAATCGGAGAACATGTGAACTGATTAATGGCCCTGTGGCAAATTGCGTACCTTGCTTCTTTCTGTTCGTTATTTTTGGCATTAAAAATAATATGAATAATACACGACCTAATGGTTTCCAAGATTTTGTTGTAAACAATTTGCAAGATATTGTTGACATTACTCAACAAAATTAATATTTTTTAGGTTACTTACTTTTCTCTTGAAAAGTACAGTTTCTTAGACAAACACGGTGTTTGGCGAGTTAACATAAGTAAAATATCATAATGGTGTAACAGTATATATTATTTTTAAATATATCTACTGAAATTACATGTATTTTATTTAAAAAATTTCACTACAATTTGTGTGATTACTGATTGTCCAGACCACTAATGTTGCCATGGTTATTTGCATCAGCTTTCTACTACTCAATGGCTGGTTAATGGAATTTACACACGATATAATTTGGTGAAGCCAACTTAGGCGATATTCTTTAAACATTGCCGTGCTAAATCAACTTTTACGAGTTGTCCCTGCAATCTACAAAGGATACCGACTCGATTGGCTTCAGCAAATTGTATCGTGTGCAGACCCCCCTTAACACTATAATATGTTTAATAATTTAATATCTCAGTTTATTATTCTACTTTGTTTATACCGTTGTACACACTATGCCCAGTAATTAGCTTGGCTAAAGACCAGTAGGTAGCATACTTCATATTTTCAGACGCCTATTGGTATAAAATGTTCATTCAAGTAGTCCCATCAAAGTACCGCGCTTTTTGCTTTGAGACCGCGCTGCGGTCACTTTTTTGAGTTTTTAAAAGTAAGTAAGCAACTTCTGATTCTATACGACACTATACGTCCATTGAACCAGAAAAGCAGTGGTTCTCAAATGTCTCCTATCTTAACATTAAAATTTTTGACCTAGGCCGCCAATATTTTTCGGTGCCCCTAGAGGAAAAAATCATATAAGTTTTTTGTTTGTCTCGTCGGTCCCCATTACCATTTTATAATTGTACCTCGAAATGTACAGCTGGATCTCACAATTCACAATTGTAATAGGGAATTACAATTTTAAGTCAGAATTCAAAATTGTTAAGTTGAAATTCACGTTGATGAAATAGTTTCTATTATTTATAGAACATTGTATTTCTGCGGACTTAATAGGAGATTGTATTTTGTACACCAATTACTGATTTTGTTTTAAGTTTTTCTGCAAGTGAAGACGATCTTCAACGGTGTAAATTATAGAGAACAGTTTCAAATCATCACACATTAAGTAATAGGGAACTTGCCCATTTTTACTTCCACGTCCAGTGGAAGTATAGTAACGATAAAAAAATTTTCAAAAATTTGTATTGTTCAAATAGGCTTAAAATGTCATGAAACGTCGAGATTTTAAGTTTGAGCGAAAAAAAATTTCTGTCTGTCTGTCGGTCTGTCTGTCTGTCTGTAACTTTTTTTTGTGCGCACGTTTATTCTGGAACCGTTTAAGATATTGACTTGAAATTTGGTACAGATATGTACTTTAACGAGATCTAGAACTAGATTATATTTTCATGTTGTTCCGACGAAGGGTAGGGGGGTAAATTGGGGTAAATTTGGGGTAAATGGGTAAATAAAGCAGGTAAGAGTCCATAAAATTGGTATTTAGTATATACAAGAGAAGCTAAGGTCTCAAAAAAAATTTTGGCATTAGCCACCCCCATTACCACCCCCACCCCCCTTATTCAAGGGGATGAAAAAAAATTGTGATTTAGTGTATGTACAAGAACCAAAAACCTCAAAATATTTTTTTACTTCATCCACCCCCAGTACCACCCCTTTCACCACCCCCACCCCATTACCGATGTGGGGTATCGTTTTATGGGTTTTTGGGGTAGAGGATTTCAAATATTATATTATTAAAGTTCCATAAACAATTATTTCCACATACAAGTTTTTTCGTTGTGACTGACTTGGATGTGGAAGTAGTGATTCCTTGCAGCGGTTTTTTAATTTCATTAAAGTGTGTGTTTATGTATAAAAACACGCCACATCGAATATCAGCTCTTAAATCGCAGCACTCACTTTGCAATAACTAATTAAATTTGAAATCCTCGTGAAAAGCACTGTGACGTCACTTTGTGAATAGTCTCGCGTGGTGTCCTTCAGATGGCGTACTTTAGCCGAGCGGTACGTCTTCTCATTAATTAATAGACTGGGCTGCGGTTGGCTTTGAGATGTCCGCATGCGCATTTGCGTTTTAGTTTTGTCACAGAGTAACACCTTCTAACCTAACTTTCGTGTTTACGTTTGCTTGTGTGAAAACGTTGTGTTGTGTATTCACGTGAGAAATGGAAAATACTTATTATAAACACTGTATAGTGTCACTGTGTAATAATACAACTATTAAATCAGCAAATAAAATTTTCATTCGCGTGCCTAAAACTAAAAATCGCCGATCAAAATAGCTAACAGCATGCAGAAGAAATAATAGAGGGGATAAGTATAGCCAAAATACCAAGAATTAAATTTTTAAATAAGATATTATATTATAGGTTACAGGTCAGTGTTAAAGGCTTATTTTATTTTACCATAGAATAGAGGGTCATAAACTTTAGTTTCTTTAAATACTCTGCTTATTTTTAACTCTTAATGTTTTTAATGTATGAAGCCACCATGAACGTATCTACACTAGGTAAATTGTCTGATTGTCCTTTTGAAAAACCTGCACCGACCGACAGACCAACCGACCGACCGACAGACAGACAGACAAACATACAAACATACGAGTCAAACTTATAACATCCCTCTTTTTGGGTCGGGGGTTAAAAAATTAAAAATTTTTAAAAACCCCCGATCGATGTATCTAATCGTACCAGTTTCATATGACCGAATCAAAATGAGACCGAAATCATATTCGGCTACCATAATTGTCTGCACATTTTCAATTTTACTTCGATCGGACAATTTCTAGAAAAGTTCAACATGGCGAATTCAAGATGGCGACCAATCATCAAAATATAATATTGCAAAAACCTTCTCGACAAAATACTCTTTCAAATAAAAAAAATGCATCAAAATCGGATCACCCGTTGAAGAGATATGAAGCCACAGACAGACAGACAGACAGACATACAAACATACGCGTCAAACTTATAACACCCTCTCTTTTGGGGTCGGGGGTTAAAAATAACAAATAACAAATATCACTCAAAATCAATGAATATCAATATGTTTTTCCAACGAATACGTATCTGGCTATGAGCTTTTACGCGGAATAGTATTTTTAGGTTAGGTTGTGTTCACTGCTAGGTTGTGTTCACTGCAATTTTATTTTTTGGGCAAGTTCCTTATTAATCGTTTTGTAGATACAGCGCCAACAGAGACTAGACTGTCAGACAGACTAATGAAAATCCGTAATTTCGTGATCTACATAGTACAAAACGTGAAAATCCGAAGATATCTTGAAGAGTGATTTTTTTCACGATTACAATACTTCCTTCCGGTAAGCGATGGAAGTAAAAAATCGAACGTAGCGATATTGATCACTCCGAAATCTATATAATCCATCCAAAATTGAATGAACGCCTTTTGACCATCTGAGCTCCAACTGTAGCGACAAAGTGTAACAGATAAAAACTACCAGTTGTATATGAAACATGTCCGTCTTTTTATTTTTGTTGAACTATCTCCATCTCGAGCTCTGCGGCCTTTGTGCTAAACAAAGTAATACGAACAATATAAGCATTAAACTCAAATTAAAAGCATTTCTAAACGTAACTATACCATAAAAGTAAGGTAAAATAATAAAGCGCTTAACAAGTTATTCTATTAAGAATAAGAATGTAATCAAAACGAAAACAATACCTTGTCAGAATGGAGGAGGCAGCTTACTGCAGGATTAAACTAAACTCATAAAAGTTACACTACAGTATCTGAATGGCAAATAAGGAAAAGAAAACTTTACACTTAGGCAACATTAAGAAACATTTTCAATTTCTTCCTTTTTAGCTGCGTTGTGATTGCTTTTAGTTTCGTTTTAACAAACAATGGAGCTCGCTCGTATTATAAAGCGCTAAAAGCATATTCCCAACTAATTCAGAGCAGGCCATTAGCTACTAGATCACCATCTACTCAAGACAAATAATATTAGAACTTGGCTCTTCCCGAAATAGGTGTTTTGAATGCGACACAACATTCGGAAGTGTTCATTTGGTGAGCCCGAGGCCGTCTTCATCGTCATTGTTTTAATATAATGCCACCCGGATCATTTTCATTGAGCCGTTAACCTATTTTAGCAGTACATATTAGGCCGTTATTGTTAACGTTTATAACTCTAAAAATACGGATTGCAAGCTACGTTTAATAGCAAAAACGTGCTTATAGTCCGAGAGTCCGTGTCGTTTTTTTTTCCAGTTCCATAGCGACATATAAAATTCAACATTGTTTCAACAGTTAATGTCACCCTGAGAAAAAGGTCTAATAAGACTGATATTTTTATCGTTGCTAAAGGGTTCAAATCAGTTATTGAAGATGTAAAGTAAACAGAGTCATATTAGTCATCACATCTAGTCAGTTTTTTGTTTTTTTCTTAGATACTAATGCACTAGTCAAACAAATTGAATAGTTGATTGATTCGACCTTTACTTAATGGAAATCCATACTAACGAGGAATAAATACCACAGACAGTGGCTTCTTCTTTGTAGCACAAATATGCTATTCAGTTGAAATAACCAAATTCAGCCACTAAAACGTTTCAACGGCTTTTGTTTAGTTACATTTTGGTCATCTTATTTTAGTCGTAGTTTAGCTATATACCGGTCATATATGAGCAAGTAATTAAATAGCAACAATGTTAAGTCCTAATACTGCCATTCTAGCTATAAAAATGGCTAGAATATGTTGACATGGTTTTTGTTATTAATATAGTGTTGATATCTCAACTATTACTAAGAAATTAGCCTAAACATGACTATATTAGTTAGGCTTTATTCTGGCGGTTTCCTTAGCTGTTATTACCGACTCATGACTGAAACAATAATGAAAAAATACGCTTATTAAATCACTATTTTAGAAGTAATTTTATATCCATTAAAATCTAAATTGAGGCCAAACGGCAAGATAAAAATATAACCTAAAAACAAGTATTGATAATGTTGGAAACTTTATACATACGAAAATAAGTTTTATTATATCAGCAGAAAAATAAGAATGAAATGTAAAAGAAAATATGGGCAGAGTTCCACATGTTATTGGAAAAGGAATGTCGCCTAAAAGTAAGTTCAAAGAGTAGAGGTATAACGCGGCATAACACTTTTCACGGAGTGTTTTCTTTGACGTTTGTGTCTACAAAAGCTTATGCATTAATAGGTACAAATATTTAGATTACACAGCCCCACAAAAAAAAGTTCAGACCAGCGAACCAGACCCATGTACCTATGTATTTTCGGTCGCTGAATCCGAAACCCAGGTCAAAGAAATTCGTTCACCCCCAAAATCTTTAGCTAGAGCCAAAAAACACCCCTGGACTGTGGTAAAAGGAATATTAAGCTACGAGAATAGTTGTTACATCCTAATCGATCAAATTATACAAATCAAAGTTAAACAGCAGCGTACATACAATAGATATGAAACACACCCCCAGTGAGGGGCGAAAACTAGCCCCCATTTATAAAAAAATCGATCCAAAACAGTAATGACTGCTGAAAAAGCTCGAAAGTTTTGTTAAAGTGATAAGAAACTGCATCAGATCCGACGTAATCTTCATAAACTGCTCCTATAGGGTTGAGAACAACCACACCCAAGTTTAAAAGACACAAAACAAGAGAAAACGTAAAATACAACAGGATTTCTATTTTGCGTAGTACTCTAAAATAGAACTAGAAACTTACGTACCATCAACGTCCTACAGTGTCAACCCTCAGATGGTGTGAAAGATTGTAAGATTTATCCATAAAAAGTTACAGTGACTTCCATAAAAATTCGAAAAACCTGCGTTGTGTGGAAGTGAGACTATGTTCGACGCTGTGCTTGAAAACCACCCCCATGGGGTTGCGAGATGCCATCCCTATATCCGTAGGATGCTGGAAAAACAGAGAGAAACTAACCGAATTTACAACTTTATGGATGATATGATTAGCAAAAATCGTGATGTACACTTCCAGCGTTCTACGGATATAGGGTAGCATCTCGCAACCCCATGGGGGTATATACCTGTAACCCCAAAGGGTTACAGGTATATATTTCTACTAGGAAACTTATAATAAATTATTCATAATAACTAATTAATATGTATTTCTAAAACTGTTTAGTGTAGCGATGAAATTCAATTTAAAACCAAATTTAAGGGTGAATTGTTCGTATCTTTTTGATCATTTAAAATTATTCCTGAGTTTTTTAGTTTATTAATTTCTATAGACTCTAATAAATCTAATTTTGATACTTTAGTTTCTAAATGTAATATTTCAAAATTATCATTCATCCTGTGGTTTTCATCTTAAGATCATTAGGGTAAACAGAATTAGTTTTTTTGTTGCCAAAACTATATGTATGGTCGCTGATTCGTTTAAAGAATGTTTTACCCGTTTGTCCTATATATGCTTCAGGGCAAGAGCCACATGTCAACTATAGAAAAACTGACATTTTCCGCCTTGCGCTTGCTGCTGGTGGAGGAAAAATGGAAAAATTTTGGTGGGTGAAATTAATTGTAATCGGGGCATGCCAGTTTTATATTTCATTGGATGATTTTGGTGGGTTTAGACATGTAAAAAATTAATGAAAGAACTGACGATTTAAGCGTTGCGCTAGTAAGTTATTTAATCTACATGATGTGATTTTTTGTGGCGCTCTTCTATTGAGAGTGATTAGAAGATTGTAGGAAAAATAGAAACTGACAGATTCATAGTTGCGGTTTCGAGAAAAATCGTTTTTGGTAGCGTTACCGTGGCGTCAAAAAATAATACTAAAATAATATTTGGAATGTAGTTGTCAGTTGCTAGGAAGGAAACCTGACATAATTTTAATTAAAAAAGTATACAGGGTAGTCATCCCACAGAAAAGATAATGAATAAATGAAAAGTGAAGAACTTTTAGAGGTCGCTATCGTGACTTGAATTTGGAAAATAATCATAGTTTTTAGTTAAAAACAATTTACAGGGTCTTCATTGAACAAAAAAAATAATTAATGACTAAAGGATGGTTTAAAAAAAGATGGGGGCAATTCTGATGCTGCGGGAGAAAGTCTATACATAAGCGCGTGGCTAGATATAAATGAAAGAGAAAGTGTGTAAAATAAACGAAGATGCTCGAGCGATGAACGCGCATACGCTACACTCTATATTTCATTTCTTGAAGCTATGCAAAACGGTAAATGCCAGTTTCCGTTTTGAGCGGTGTTTTTAAACCATGATGCACAATCCAATCCAAGTTGCAGCCATGCCGCTGTGGTCGCATTGGGTCATTTCTTTTACAACTGATAACATTGTTATCAGCTTTTTGCAACGAGATATATTTCAGTTATCGGCGGATTCCCTCTGTTTTCATGATTTTAACAAAATTTCGTCAATAACTGGCGGGATGCCGTCACTAAATTCTCTCCGAAATTTCGACGGACGGAAAATGATTTTTAGCAACATGGTAAGATTTTACTTCATATAACTTTAGAATCTTATCTTGGTTTAAACTATACAGGGTGATTTAGCATGATATGTGGAAAATAAAATGGTGTACTAGTCTTCAATGTGGCAAAGCCCCTGTAAAATTTTAGAGTGGTCTGAGGTAATTTAGTATATTTACTTGCATTTAAACTTGCAGAGATAGGCTACTGTTATTGTCTAGGTAAGTGCAGAAGACAATGAACCACGCACCTAGAAATTAAGGCCCATCGAATTTGACCAACACGCGATCATGACTGGCATCTGTCTCTTTCTATCTTATTATAAACTTCAACGATCGGGTCCGTTGCAGGTACGTAGTATGTGTGTTTATTGTCTTCTTAACTTCCAGTTGGAGCGTACCGTTAAATTTTAAATTGTATTCGTAGATCGATACCGTTCAATATGCCACTCTGCGCTTAGAACAGTGAATTAAATATAATGCATTCGAACATTTTCTTTGACTTTTCATTACTTTTAAGTTTTGTGCTACACTGAGTTCTACAAAAATTATTTTAGTTTTTGCGATTTTTATAGTGTGATTAAATTCAAAAAGTCACTTCTAATCCCGCCAGCTTTGCTGTTAGTCCTAAGCCTGATAATGGGGGAGGGGAAGTGATATGGTTGTACCGCGTTACGTCAGATTGGTTAAAGTCGATAAGGTAATATTTTTTGGTCATATGTTTTTAATTTTTCATTTTTTTAACTCATTCAAATGGGGATAATCTACTGTTAAATTTTCCGCACGTAGTGGTAGATCACCCTGTATGTTTCCAGAACCACTAGCCAGGCCGCGATGATGGGTAATTTTGGTCATGTCCCTCGGACTATTAGTACTGGGGATAGTTAGTGACGTGTTTTTTAAATACAGGCTTCCAATTAGGACATCTGAAATTCATTTCATACGAATGATACAAAACACTTTTTATCTCGCCCCAAAAAGGTATTAATTGACAAAACTCATTTTACTTTACGTGACATGTGTTTTTATGTGAACTTTTGTTCCAATTACACGTGTGTTTGTAGATATTTACTATGTAAATGTAACTAGATCCATTACTCTTTTATGTATACTTACCTATTTTTTGTGTATGTGTCACTCACAAATAAGAGTACATTTATACAAACTTTTTGTTAGTTGTTTCGGGGTGACTGACATAAAATTGATATTACATATTAAATAAAAATTTAGTAAATATTAACCGACTTGATACATAGAGAGCTGGGTAAATTGAATCGTCATACTCGGTATTCATATAATTGTAACTAATTCAGTATACTGAATTACTAAAAGTAAATGTAAATAAACTAACAAGAAATGGATCCTTTTCTAAATTATAGGATTCGTTGTTGATAACATATTCATTGGAATCATTATAATTGTTTTAATTTTATTACATTTGCGTGTATATTATAGTAATAAAATGGAGGCATTTTCGAGATTTTACAAGACGCTAATGAAACAAATAATGTAGTAAAAAGTAATAACGATTTTCTAAATTTAAAATTAGTCCACAATAATATCCACAGTATAGGAAAACATTTTGACTAATTTAAAATATTTCTTGAGCAGTTCGACCTTTCTTTTGATTGTATAGTGTTAACAGAAACATGGGCAATACCTGATATTAGTGACTTTAATTTAAAGTGATATAAATTACTATATAATAAGGGCGATCTTAACCAAAATGATGGAGTTATAAATTTTGTAAAATCTTCTTTATAATACTCTCATCGCGTTATAAATTTTAATGGCTCTTCTCTGACACAGTTAGATACAAATATGAACAATAAAATAGTTACGATTAATGCATATTAACGATCACCATCAACATGTATATATCAGTTTGTCAATGAACTAAAAGAATATTTAAACATTAACAAAAAAAATTCTAATTTTAATATGCTAGTAGGAGACATAAACATAAATATTTTAGAAAATAATGACTATACCCAACAGTATCTAAATACCATGAGTGAGAACGGCTTTGTATCAGCTATAAATATACCTACGAGGTCATAGGGACAATAAAACACTTGTATTGATCACATATTTATTAAGACAAAAAATGAATATTTGGGTACACTATTACCTATAGTAGTTCAAACATGTATCATTATACTATTATTTTGCAAATTTTAACAAAAAAAAAATAAAGTAAAAAGCAAATACAAAAAAAATTTATCTAAAACAGATTAATGAAAAAAAATGTATCGGAACAATAAGAAATACTCAGAGAATATTATTTAGGTATTATGCAAATCACAACTTACACACTTTTTTTTATTTATCATGAAAATACCTACTTTCTGTATATTGTTGCCTTAATCTGGGCACGCTAATATACTAGTTAAAACTCTACTTTTTTTTAATGCCTCTATTTATATTAACGTCCTGGCGAAGTTTAGCTAATGCTACTCTACCACTTAACCGGGACGGCGAGATGAGATACGGTCACCAGTCCAAGTGATGGACTCGGCTCTACGTGCTTAACTTCGCCGATCGAGGTCCACTCAAATCAGCCAAATTAGCCAAATTAATCTTCAGGGAGGGGCATAGTACCACACTCTCCTTGGTTAAAGTGGTGCAGGATATCATTGGCTCATACAGTAAGAAGCAGTGCACTGTTATATTACTATTAGATATTGAACGTGCCTTCGATACTGTGTGGCATAACGGGCTAGTTCACAAACCACAGTATGTTTGTGGACTGCCCGGGTATTTGGTTGCCCTCCTCAAAAATTACCTTTGGGACCGGAGAATAATGGTCAAGGTAAACAACACCTGTTCAGAGTCATATAGACTTTCAAGGGTCCGTCCTCTCACCCATCCTCTTTAACTTATATATCTCCGATATCCCCACACATCCCTCCACAAATCTCCTATTATACGCAAACGATACGACCATATACGCCAACAGTTTTCACGCACAGACTGCGACACAAAAAATACGATACCATACACTACAATTACTGAAATTCTACAAACTGTGGAAGGTTGCGATCAATCACACTAAATCGGAGATCGTAATCTTCCACAGAAAATTTACAAACATTAGGACTATAACAAAACTAAAACTGAGCGATAACGAAATAACTGAACGAAAGACCGTAAAACTACTTGGACTAACACTAGACGCAAGACTGTTATTTGCCCCCCATACTACCAGAGTCATAAACAGGACGTATGGAGCTCTGAGTAAGTTATATCCACTCGTCAACAGGTGTAGTAAATTAACAATAGACAATAAACTATGTTTGTATAAAGTAATACTAACCCCATACTAACATATGCATGTGCGTCCTGGAATTTTATCTCGGACACACAGTGCCTCAGAATCCAGCGGACGCAAAATAAGCTGCTGCGCCTGTTGACCAACTCTCCGCGATATATAACAATCGCGGAGTTGCACCGGATCACGGGGGTGCAAATGATACGCGATTACATAGACGAGATTGCACAAAAATTTTTAACACAAAAAATAACAAACTCACCACTGATAAGAGACCTCACGAATATAAGAAGACACGACAACGTCAGACATACGCATAAATATCTACATGAACGACTTCCAATCTACGATGAACCTCGATTTGACTGACCACATTAATTCCCGTAAAAAACACAGCCCCATAAAAACACCTCCCCTCCAAACCACCTTTCTTATCCCCCCCCCTCTACCCCCCCTGATCTCTCTCTAAACCTCTATGCACCTGTAAATTTGCTCATGCAAATCCGTTTTTAAATGCTGACACTTAGAGTAGGGTTTTTTACAGAACTTTTCCCTACACAACACTGATATAAAACATAACGCAACATACCAACTAAAGCGACTTCATATGGAACTTAAGTCTATGATGACAAACAAAAATCAAACACGATTGAACTAAGTAAGAAGATCGTCAAATAAATACAAGACATGATCTGAAAGTCTCTTGCCAGCAACATCTGGCCGTTGTGTCACTTCAACGTGCTTAGACGCGTAATTGTGACGCAACGTTTTATAGAAAAAATTATTGTAATCACAAAATAAAATAAATGAGATAACTAAATGACATGTATGTATAGTTAAATAGAATAAAAGTACATCCATTTGGCTAATTTGAGGTCCACTCACTGAAACCGGTACCGTACCTCACCTCACTATTCTAGCTAATACTGGCGAGGTATTAAATTACACAATATGATTCTTAGCATTTTAAAGCAAAACATATATTGAAAATACTTAAATCATTTATTAAAATTTAGTCATTCACACTTTTTTATTTAATATGAAATTATCTACTTCCTGTATATTGGTACCTTAATCGGGTCACGCTAATATACTACTTAGGGAAACCCTTTAGAACACTCATTATTGGAAAACCAATCAAAACAACTACTTTTCTAGCTAATACTGACGAAGTATTGAATTACATGATAGGATTCCTAGCATTTTAAGGCAAAAAAATATATTGAAAATACTAAATTATTTACTGAAATTCAGTCATTCACAACAATTATTGAACCGTACATTCTATTTCAACTCTAGAAAAGTTGTACAAGTTTTTTCAAACTCGTTAGTTCTCATCAGTAGAGTATAGAAACATTCATTCATTATTTATAAGCCTATTCTTGATTTATTTTTATAATTAATTATTTTTTATTTATTTACTTTTATCATGATTAGAAAATATTATTTAGGTATTATGCAAATCCTAACTTACACATTTTTTTATTTATTGTGAAAATACTTATTTTCTGTATATTGTTGCCCTAATCTGGGCACGCTAATAACTACTACTCTAGAAAAGTTGTACAAGTTTTTTCGAACTCGTTTGTTCTCATCAGTAGAGTATAGAAACATTCGTTCATTATTTACAAGCCTGTTCTTGATTTATTTTTACAATTAATTATTTTTTATTTATTAGCTTTTATCATGATTAAAGAATATTATTTAGGTATTATGCAAATCACAACTTACACACTTTTTAATTTATTATGAAAATACCTACTTTCGGTATATTGTTGCCCTAATCTGGGCACGCTAATATACTAGTTAAGTAAATACTTTAAAACACTCATTATTGAAGAATCAATCAAAACAACTACTCTTTTAGAGTTGAAATAGAATGTACGGTTCAATAATTGTTGCAAATGACTGAATTTCAGTAAATAATTTAAGTATTTTCAATATATTTTTTTGCCTTAAAATGCCATGTAATTCAATACTTCGTCAGTATTAGCTAGAAGAGTAATTGTTTTGATTGGTTTTCCAATAATGAGTGTTTTAAAGTGTTTTCCTAAGTAGTATATTAGCATGACCCGATTAAGGTACCAATACACAGAAAGTAGATACTTTCATATTAAATAAAAAAGTGTGAATGACTAAATTTGAATAAATGATTTAAGTATTTTCAATATGTTTTTTGCTTTATAATGCTAAGAATCCTATCATGTAATTCAATACTTCGTCAGTATTAGCTAAAAGAGTAGTTGTTTTGATTGATTCTCCAATAATGAGTGTTTTAAAGTATTTACCTAACTAGTATATTATCGTGCCCAGATTAGGATAACAATGTACAGAAAGCAGGTATTTGCATAATAAATAAAAAAAGTGTGTAAGTTGTGATTTGCATAATACCTAAATAATATTCTCTAATCATGATAAAAACAAATAAGTAAAAAATAATTAATTGTAAAAAAAAGAAATACTTCATGGGAAGATGTCTACTTCGTCGAGGACATGGATTCTGCAACAAACTTATTTATTAATATCGTACAAAAAATGTGAAAAGATGTACTACCTATATTAAAATAAAAAATAAATAAATAAAGACAAAAAATTGGATAACTAAATCTTTAATAAATTGTGTAAATAAAAAAAAATGTTTCTTCGATCAAGGAGTGATCCTAATAATCTAATATTAAAAATGAGTACATAAATTCCAAAAAACCCTAAATAAACCTAAATAAATTAATGAAAAACTAAAGCTGATTATTACAAAAAATGTATTGAAAAAGGAAAAAATTATACAAAACATTTATGGAAAACTATTAATCAATTATTTGAACCAAGTGTGATAGTGACAGAATACAGCCCCGTCTCATACCTTTGGCAACTTACATTTCGACAAAGCAGAGTTCTCTTCCTACAGTCTACGAATAATATAGACGAGATGATGGGTCGTCCCATCTTCAGTAATGCAGCTCCCAGTTTGTCCCATTCCACATTGTTAAAAACCATACAATCTACAAAACATAGGTACATAGACACAATATTGTCTTGCCTTTTCTATAAGTTGTCGGAAATTCAATATTTGCTCTCTTGCATCGCATCCTCTGACAAAGCCTGTTTGTGTATATAAGATTACTGCCAGCAATAAGAAGTTATTGCAGACGTCTGTCCTCCCCTTCTTGTGAAGACTGAGTTTCTTCAGTCATCGGGCTAAACTTCTGATTCTCATATTTTTTGACATTCTCGATATCGACTTTTGCGGCAGTCAGTTTTTAATTTATGTATGGCTGTCTCCATTTCTGATGTTAGTATTGAAGGTTCGTACTCGTAATCTCGCTGCCAGGCATCTTCTGCTTCAGGATGATCACTTTCACAAAGCTTTTGGCAATATTGGCGCTAAATTTCAATAATCTGATCCATGTTGATTCTTAGAATATCGGTGAAGCCCTTAGTTGACCACATTATAGGCTTACATTTACGTGTAATTACTCTTACTGTTTGGAAAAGTTTCTCGCTATTATTATAGTTAGCATGTGTCTTCAATTCTTTATGAACGTCTTGTAGAAAAGAATTCTTATCTGTTCTACAAAGAGTCTGAAAACAAATACCATTCGAAATTCTTAAAACCCAATAGTGCTTATTGTATGATTTATCATACAAAGGTTAGGTTGTCTCCAATGAAGAGTAAACAGATCGAATGTGATAAATTCAGTGATTTTACTCATCTAAAGTGTTATTTGGATATATAGACAATAAGCTTAGGACAAAAATTTGATTGTTTTATACTTAAATAAGTTATAACCGAGCGTTCTATAACCAGTGAATTTCTACGCAGCAGAAAATGAGCTCACGGTAAGGTTATGTTTCACTATTTTCATTTGGATGTAATTTATTTGACTTTTATTCGTGTAATAATTCTTTATACATATTATAGGATGTACTTATACCATTTCATAGTCATATTAATTCTTTCTGTAATTGCAGCAGCGGAAAAAACTTTTCGGATGATATATCATACGGTAGACAGATGGCGGTATGAATGTTAGTTTTGTTTCAGAACTTCTTTTTCATTGGATGAGGCTATGGAGCCTTATTTTGGCCGTAACAATATGGAGCAATTTATAAAGGGAAAGCTAATTCGCTATGGCTTTAAATTTTGGTGCTTCACCCCCCAGGGGTACTTATTGAAATTCAACCCCTATACGGATAAAGTGGGGATAAAATCAAGGGTAAAACTCTGAGATTCAGTGTCACCGAGAAACTTTGTATGAGATATACCCCGCATTCGACCATATATTTGGATAATTTTTTCAACTCCTTACCATTACTTGAACTTCTGCAAAATAATGAAATTCAATGTATTGAACCGTATAGAAAAAGCTCCTTTAAAAGAGCTGCAAAAAGAAAAACGATGGACTTTCTCATACTCTGATTGACTCTAATAGTGGTATTCAACTCACCAGATAGTATGACAGTAGTCAAGTGAATATCGCAACCAACATCAAAAACAAAGACAATTGTTTGGCAAAAGGCACGTGCAAAAGCTGGTCTAAACAACAAAGGAAGCAAGTTGATGTGAATCAACCGACACTTATAAGTCTCTATAACCAAGGAACGGGAGGTGTGGATATGTTCGATAAAATGAGAGGACTCTATCGTATACGAATCAGATCTTGCAAATGGTATTGGGCAATGATTCGCTTTTGCTTGAATGGATCGGTAGTCAACATGTGGCTTCTTTATCGTTTTGTCTATTCAAAAGTGTCCCTTCTGAGGAGAATTGTTCTCACAACTTTAACTGCCCCTGAACATTTAGCTGGCCCCAAACCAAAATGTAGTAGGAATATATTGAAAGTGGTCAGGTATGATAAAACTGATCACCTGATTGACAAAATTGCTACACAAAACGTTGGGGGTATTGTGGCAAATGTACAAAATGTTCTTGTCTCAAATGTAACATAGGATTACATCCAGACATATGCTTTCGAAGATATCTATGTGATATATTCTGCTACTTTCTCTTAAATTTATTGAATATTTTGTATTATAATAAATACATTTTTTTAATAATATTCTACATGCATATTCCTATGGTATGATATATGATACGTCAAAAAAATTGGAGAAAACGCACAGGAATAAATAAAATGTGGTTTGGTGGTACTGACAAGCCCTAAATGAAGGTCAATCAATATTTTTTTCAAAAGTTTTCCAAAAAAAATTACTCGGGCACTACTGGGTTTCAATTAAAATGAGGGCTGTTAGTTCTAAAAAGGTAAAAAAAGTGTATTTTTTTTAACAAGATTTAATTCTACATTTTTTCAGACACATCAACCTTTGTAAATGTTTACTATCGCTTTCAAAGCCACAAACGGTTTGTCCGCATTCTAACAAATTGTTTAACAAAGTAATAATCAAACGAAACTCAAAAGGCTTAATCGCTTCATTCAACCTTAGTTCGTCTAGTGTGCTGTTAAAAATCATTAACGGAAACAAAGCGCCGTAATTAGTTGAGAATACAGCAAAGCAAGCTCCGTGGGGCCAGAGCAATTCTGTTTGTTCGCCTCATATGACCATTGCAGCAAGCCGTACTTTATATACGTACAAGAATCAAGCTGCCATTGCAACTAATAACAGCGCTTTTATTATTCCCTAATTTACGGGCATAAACTATGCCGGATATTATCGGGAACAGTTACTGTCGCGTGCTACAATATCGATCGCTCTCTGGTGGCGCATTGACGCTTTATAATTGTTTTAAAGTGGACACGTTTGACATTTTAAACTACTTAATGCCACTGCGCCTTTTACATATTCTTCCGCTATAACGTTTATTGCACTCTGTTTGTATCATCATAATAATAACAAAAGAAAATGCATGAATATACATTTCCATTAACAAAGATGAAATTTAGTCAGCAGCTACCTTAACACTTAACATATATTTACCTATATATTAGCTGACCCAGCAACCGTTGTTTTGCCATATAAATTATAAATTTTTGTCCAAAAAATAAAAAGAAAATTTCTGGATAGGGCCACCCTTATCATCTAGGGGTATAAAAAATAGCCTACGACCTATTCTCAGACCTACCAAATATACACCAAAAATTTCATAAAAACCGGTCAAGCCGTTTCGGAGGAGTTCGATAACAAACACTGTGACACGAGATTTTTATATATTAGATATATTATAAGTATTATCTATTAAAAAACCGTTAGTAAAACGAAATATGCACAACCCCGGAAGTTGCTTTACAGGCAATGTCTCTGATTTCTAGAAAAATTACTTCGATTCTTGTTTGTTAGTCTGTTATATATACAAAAAAATTGCGATGGATACAAAAACTAAATAAATAATTCTTTTTATTTTTTATTTCCCATCTGATAATCATGAAATAAACAAGTTTTTGTTAAGAAACTGTTTGTAACAATAAATTTGACACATATACAGGGTGATCTACCATGACATGCGGAAAATTTATCAGTAGGTAAATTAAAAAAAATATGACCAAAAAAATTACCTTATTTTTTTTGTAAAAGTGCGCCGCCATATCACTTCCCTTTTAAGACTTGGGATTGACAGCAAAGCTGGAGAGGGTAGAAGTGACTTTTTGGTTTTAATCAAATCACACTACAAAAATAGCAAAATACGTCGAAAAGACATTGACCCTATGCTAGTGAACTCTGCAACAAAAAGTAGATATAAGAGATATTCACTTAAACCTGTCAATAACACAAAAACACCCAACTTTGGCGGCACTTTGTACCAGCCGGTGCACAGTGGGTCGAAAATATCAAAAAATGGACAAAAATCTAATTTTGTCATAGACCGATTAACAATCACATATATAATGAGAAAAAAATTATTTAAAAAATAAAAGTCCCCAGGGGTGGTTTTTAGGGGTTGTTTTTCTGAAAAATGGTGTATTTCAGCTTTTTTCGGTTAGACGTTATAGCAAGCCGTTTGAATAAGACCGAAAAACTAATTAAAAATATATTTACCTCGCGGGTTGCTTTTAGGGGTTGTGTGTTAGTGCACATATTGGCATATTAATTTATTTTTTTAGTTTAGCGTTATTGAAAACCGCTTAATTAACCCATAAAAAAATATAAAAAAATATTTACTCCCAGGAGCGACTTTCAGAGGTTGTAGGTATGTAGAATGAAACTAAACTGAATTCCTTTAGAAACATTCCTTGAACAGGTCAAATTTTATTGATAATAAATACTAATTATAACTTCAAAGGATATTATAAAGATAAAAAACTATTTAACAATTGGCTCCGCATCCCCTTGCATCAAATGAGCGATACTGCAAAACTTTGAATTGATATTCTTCAGTTTTAACATGGCGTCGTCATCACTCTCGATTCTATAGTGTCCCACTAAATAATCGAATAGATTATCCGTTCGATTTGAACGATTAGGTCGTTCAAGTCGAACGACGTCAAAAATTTGCCTTCTGGTCACCATTTCCCCTCTAAAAAAAATTGGTGCCACTACAGAAGAAAATAAATGTAAATCTGAAGACAAAACTAAAGTAAAGGCTAGAACCGGCATTAGTTATAAGCTAACTTGATTTTCCGTCAAGTCAAATAAAATATCGCAAATATGGAATAGAAATCAGTAGATTTTACTTCTTAAATTATAAAATAAAATGTGCAGTTACGGTTTCAGAATGCATACGTTCGTTACGGTTCGTGCATATTCATGAACAAGACCTAATCCAAATTGAAATATCTTTAAAAGGCACTTGAACGCGCCTATAAATTTTCGTATGTTATTAGGGAATGTTCAAGCTATATTTCAGTTTTTTAGTTCAAGCCGTTCTAACGTACTTATTTTATCTATATGTATAGACTCATTTAAGTTTTTCTCATATGTATATATAATATGAAAATACATACCGTGAAGAAGTTTTCTGTACAATTAAACTTTTGATTCAAACGCTTTATAACACACAATCACTGGTTGAGAGTTGGCAGTATAATAAACAAACGCTTGTATCTGTACGGACGTTACAAGGAACTTTGTGTTTGGGAGCAGGTAGCTGAATGAAAGTACCTTCTACCTGCTCAGAACAAAACATGCACTCTCTATTTTTCTAAGTACCTGCAAATTATGTTAACGGTGCTATTACTTTTATAAATATCGATTTTTGGCCGCTTTTCGAATTTTCTGGCCCACTGTGCGGTGCCCTGATTGTTCGACCGAATGCAAAAAACGCGGAACTTTGACCGCACTCGCCAGCTTAACTTTTTATGCTAATTAAGGAAACGGAAACATCTCCGATTATGTTCTTTCCTAAGTAAGTTCATTGCTCTATACTGACCCCACACAAGTAACAGTAGTTTATCTTTGCAACTTTTAATGCAACAAAAATTACTAAATTATCTCGGATCACTCTAAAATTTTGCAGGGACTTTCCCATACAGAAGACTAGTACTCCATTTTATTTTCCACATGTCATGGTAAATCACCCTGTTTACAGTATGCAATTTTAGATAAAAGTAAGTACATGCATTTAGCCCAAGCAAAGAAGTGCTAAAATGACCATATGTCGGAAGTAATTAGAGACAGGCTGAATTTTTGCCAGTTATTATAGAACTCACTTAGAGGTACATTTTCCCAAATGTCCCCGCCCCTCCCCCTTGGGCTTCCAAATTAAACACAACTTTTGTACGAAAAATACTATTTTCACATTTTCAAGTTCCCACTCATCTATATCTGTCATTTGTTGACGTATAAACTTGATTTTTTAATATTACAATATTCAAACCTTTCGCTTTCCAACGGTGTATGCAAAAATAATATTTGTTGTGATATGACTGAAAAATAAATAAATATGAATCGAGAAGTTGCGATTTTTGTGTAATTTACAGCGAAAAGGTGTGGATCGATGTAACTTTTTTATTTCTCAAAATAACTGCATACTGTAATGAGTAAATTGTAGCTAATGAAATGAGGAAATTTTTTCATTTGGAGCATTTTTTTATAAAATGCATAGGAAGTGAGATAAAGGCCTTGCAACATGAACATTGCTCTGGCGTTCAATCCCCAACCGTATCGTTCACGCAGGCAATGAAATCCAAAAATAACCATATGTCGGAAGAAATTAGAGAAAAGCTGAATTTTTACCAGTTGTTAGGAGCTAATTAGAGGAGTATTTCCTCAAAAGTCCCCGCCCCTCCCCTCATTTTAATTCAAATAATAGCGTTACCGCTGCCAGTACAATTGTACTACTTGTAGTACAATGGAAGGCTTGCCAGTACATCAGTACTCCCCTTTCAATTTTAGTACAATTTATGTTTTTTCTGTTTAAATATATTTAAAAATTTAAAGCTCAACTACATACGTGCTTAGCATACATATACCATATACCATATACTATTCGGATATTCCTGGACTTTCCTCTAAGGGCCGGCAAAACAACCTCACCATAAAGAAATGATTGCTCTCGAACCTACATACACAAGCAGTGTAGGGATATCTCAAGACTGGATTCCCATGAAAGTTCTCCAACCAGTGACTTCTTTGAAGACTTTTGCGCCAAATGGTCTTTTGCGTTTAGTGTCATGTTCCTGTAAATCTGCTTGTGGGAATTATTGTGGATGCAGAAAATCGGGTTTGTTTTGTTCAGCTATGTGCGAGCATTGCAGTGGATATTCGTGTCACAACACCCCAATCGTGGACGATGATCAAGACATAATTAATGATAATTAAGCATGTATATAATGTAAATAGTAATCTATAAATAACCTAAAGATTTGTAAATATGTACTAATAGTAAAACACAAAGCAAGAAAATGTTGATAAAAAAAATAAAAAGATGAAATTAACTAGTGGTGGGTGGAAGGTCCGCGATCCTGTGGATGACATTGATTTCTAAATTAGTAACAGTTTTTAATAAACTGTTACCAGACTGCCAATTGCCAGTCTGGTTCACGGCGGGTCCATAGGTGGTGGATAATGGATCTATCTTAAATTTTAAGGTTAGTAGCAAAGCTCCCCGAACCAAAACTGGCAGAAACTTATCCTAACAAAAAAAACTGTTTTTATCATAAATACATTTGTAAAAAGTTTATATTCATATTAAGGCCTATAGTGTCATTAGATGTTATAATATATAATCGGTTCATTGGCGTAATTTCAGTATTTTTATTGGGTAGGCAGGGATTTGCCCAATTGTATTGTAATTGAAAACCTTTGACTTGATTGGGGTAATTGTCATACTCATTATTTTTTCCGGAACAATTTCGGAATTCGTCAGATTTGCCTTAAACAATTTAATGCTCTTTCAAAATATTGGGTGGGCAGTTGCCTACCCTTGCCCCCCCCCCCCGATTTACGCCTCGTAAAGGCACACCCTAATCTGTTGCCGTCTGTACGTGTTCCGACCCCCTTAACAGTAGAAGAACGTATATCGTTTGAGAAATTGAAAACCGCACTACAACTTTTATTTAAACTGTTTTGCTATATTATTCCAAATAAATATGTTGGGCCCTAAAAACCACACAAAAATTCAAATACAAAGGGAAAAATTTGTATATTTTAACGAATACTCGTTAAAGTATTATGTTTACAGAAAAATATTATAATAGCTTTTTTAAAGAGCACGGCATTAAATTTATGAATTTAGAATAAATAATGACGGATATATGAACGATACATAAAAGGCTTGCAAAATGGATGTTTAAATGGGGGTGGGGGATTAAGCGCAGGGGTGAGGGGCGGACACTTTTGAGAAAATACTCCTCTAATTATGTCCTAACAATTTGCAAAAATTCAGCTTGTCTCTAATTACTTCCTACAAAAAACCTTCATTGCCTGCGCTATTTCCCTGATGTAGCACAAACAGAAACTCCTAACATGTGAATTCACATGTTAGGAGAATATTGTTTTTACTGTATAAAACATTTACCTACACAAAATAATACACTAAACTAAACTTAACTAAACATACATCACAGTAAATAACTTAAAACAAAACCTCATTCCCAGGCACTCTGGTATAAAATATAAATACACAAAATAATAAACTGAACTTAAGTAAGCTTAACTAAACACACGTAGTAATAAATCTTCAACAATGGTATAAAAAGATACACAAAATAGTAAACTAAATTAAATATACATCACAGTAATTAACTTAAAATAAAACTTCAATCAGGAGGCACTATGGAGAATAAACATATATAAATATGATTAAAAAAATGAGCGTTTACATAATGAGAAGTAGCATTGTGGTTTGTAAAAGGAAAATATGTTTTACATACGAATTTGTAAGCTTGCTGTACACATTTAAATATAAATCCAGGATCATTTTGGTGGTAATTTTGGTGGCACTCATGCTTATACTGTGATTAGTGTGACAATTATTACATTTAAATATCATATTTTGCTACATCTAGTTAAATATACTTACTTGTGTTTTGTAGATTTATGATAAACTTGAAATTTAACGAATTAATCACTGCCAGAAATGATAAATGCACAATGGCGACAAGTTTTATCATTTACTTCAAGTTGTTTGTAGTCTTCATCACGTGATAAAATTTACCAATGCTACTGGTTATACTGCTACAGTATTCTTGTAATTTTACAGTAGTAATGCGAATTCACATAGTTGTAACATTACAAAAAGGTCTGTAAATTTACACGAGGGCTAGTAAATTTGCACTCAATGTGGATAATTACATTGTAATTTAACAGACAGTTGACGTAAAATCGCAGCAGAACAGGGGTAAATTCGAAAGCTATGTATATTTCCATGTAGCATGTATTACTTCCACATCCAGTGGAAGTATAGTAACGACAAAAAATTTTTTAAAAATTTTTATTGTTCAAATAGGCTTAGAATGTCATGAAACGTCGAGATTTCAAGTTTGAGTGAAAAAAAATTTCTCTCTGTCTGTCGGTCTGTCTGTAACTTTTTTTGTGCGCACGTTTACTCTGGAACCGTTTGAGATATTGACTTGAAATTTGGTACACATATCGTTAGTCCGGAAGAAAAACGCTCTTTTTTGTTTTTTTGTAAAAAATGACTGCCAAAGACGTATACTTTTCACAAGAAAAATGTCATAACTTAATTTATACTAATAGCCGAAAGGTGGCACTAGTGTCACTTCTCCTCCCTAGTGATTTATCAAATCGCCATTGAAGAAAAACGTCATATGTTTAGTTGCATCTTGACATTTGAAGTGTGGACTTATGGTGTTAAGAAAATCGACACATTTCGAAAAGTGATTGTTTTTATGTGTTATTTATTGGAGAAAAGTGACATTTCTAAAGTTGGGACACTTTTCTTGTTAAGGTGAGTACAGTTAATTTTATCACGCATGGTATTATTTAGAATTGAGTCATTTTTCATCATTTTGCACGATTTTTTTTCTCAGATGTGACTATTCTCGTTTATTGAATATTAATTTTAATTGTCAAATCATGAAACATTGCACTTTTTATTATTCAAAATTAGTGTTTAATTCTAAAGATATCTATTCAGCAGAAAAACGAACCAAATTTATTAGGTTCAGATAAACATGAATGGAAAATTTCTAGTTATCAGAAGAATAACTTGAGCAGTAGCGTATCAGAGGGAGGTTAGTACTACTGCAGTTTTAGTTTATAAATCGGTATATACAAGTTGTTTTATTCTTAGTATACTGATTTAAATTGAGATCTTTTGACTATTTCAGATAAAGGTTGCACATTTACATCGACTGATACAAGGCCAGATATTTCCACTAACCACATAAATGAGTGCGAACCTAGCACTAGCGGCATCAACCTGGGTAATACCTCATTTCATAAATCAATATTATCATAATATTCTTATAGTCTAATATTGTTTAGTACAACATTGCTTACTATTCACAGGAAACCAGAATAACACCAATCTGGATGATCTTCTAGTAAAAAATCGTGAAGACAACGACTCAAATGAACTCAATTTTTACACAACCGACTCAGACGACTCTGTAGCTGACCCAGATTATAGTACAACCGATTTTTCAAGCTCTTCTAATAATGAAGAAATTGAGGCTGTGCCACTAGAGGATATAATTGAAAGAAATGATTTTGCTGAAAACATCATGAATGAAACAGGTGACAACAACCAAAAAAGAAAAGTTTAAAATCCATGTGAAACCAAGAAAAAAAGGTAAAAAACGTTTACATAACCCAGATCAGTGGCAACTGATTTCTGAAGACCTTAGAGGAAGACACGGAAAGCATGCCAAAGTAGACGAGGAAATTAAAAATGGCATTCGAAATCATATAAACTCTATACCCCGAATACCTAGTCACTATTGTCGTGCCGTGACATCAAAGGAGTAAATAGATAGAAGTAAATCTATCGCCGATCTTCACAGGGATTATGTAGCGAACTGCAAAGAAAATAAACTTCCTTCTGCCCACTACATGATGTATTCCCGAATTTTTAATGAAGAGTTTAACTTGTCCTTTTTCCTTCCTAAAAAGGATCAGTGTGAACTATGTATAGCTTATTCAAATGCTACGGAAGATGAAAAGGCCGAATTAGAAACTAATTATAACTCTCACCTGGACGAGACCAAATTGTCTCGAGATGAGAAACAAAAAGACAAAACAGCAGAAAATAATACCGTAGTAGCTGTGTATGACCTTCCAGCTGTTCTCCCTTGTCCTATAGGCTTCTTCTTTTTACTACGTATCTAAGTTGGGTGTCTATAATCTAACTGTATTCAATTTGAAAATAAATGATGGTCAATGTTTCGTTTGGCATGAAGGTGAAGCCCAGAGAGGATCAAACGAAATCGGATCCTGAAAGATGAAGAGCACAACACTACCGATGGCTCGAATGAAGTTGATGTCATTTTTTATTCCGACAATTGCGGTGGCCAGCAGAAAAATCGATATCTGGTTGCAATTTACATGTACGCAATCTCTAAATGCAAGTGGATAAAAAGTATAACACACAAGTTTCTTGTAGTTAGACACAGTCAGAATGAAGGTAACAACTCCCATTCTGTAATTGAGCAACAAGTGAGTCGGGCCAAAAAGGCCGGACCCATTTTTGTTCCTGAGCATTATATTTCTCTCATAAGATGTGCTAAAAAAACTGGTCACCCTTATAAAGTAAATGAAATGTGCTACGATGACATTTACGATTTGAAAACCTTAGCGGCTGATATTGGATTTCCAAAAAAATGAAGAATATTGACGGGGAGGATTTTAAGATAAGTCAAGTGAAAATTTTAAGAGTAGAAAAAGAACATTTCGGAACATTTTTCTACAAAACGTCCTACAAAGTCACAGAATTCAAGCGTGTTGAGATTATACAACCCCTACAATCCAGAATGTCCTTAAGGCCAGTGAAGTTCCAGAACTTGTTTTACAAAAAGAATATAAGAGCAGACAACCAATTGCTGCAAATAAAAAAAATGGTTTACTCTATTTAAAAAAAATGTATTCCAAAGTTTTATTTGCCATTTTATCAAAATTTATAACTCTTCCGTGTAATATAACCTAATATAATCCAATATTTTGTAGTGTGTATTAATCAGAAACTGTAGGTATTAAAATAAAAATGTCATAAATTTGTTTTTTATTTTTTCAATAATTTAACTCAAAAAACACAATTAGTTTCACATGAAAAGTGACACAAGTCAAAATAAGGAGTAACCCCCTAAATTTAGGGGCGATTTCTCAAAAATAGTAACCGATACATAAGGTCCCTGAGTTGATTCAATTAATGAATGGTACGTACTTATCAGCAGTAGAAATATGTAGGTATCGCACTTCATAATTTTGATCAGTGCGAGTGTAAAAAAAATAAAAATTTAAATGGCTCCTACTGAAAAATTTAGTTTTTTGAGTTATGTCACTTTTCTTCCGGGCTAACGAATGTACTTTAATGAGATCTAGAACCAGATTATATTTTTATCTTGTTCCGTCGAAGGGAAATTGTGGTAAATTTGGAGTAAATAGGTAAATCAAGCAGGTAAGAGTTCATAAAATTGATATTTAGTATAGACAAGAGAAGCTAAGGTCTCAAAAAAAATTTTGGCATTAGCCACCCCCCATTACCACCCCCACCCCATTATTGAAGGGGATGAAAAAAAAATGTGATTTAGTGTGTGTATAAGAACCAGAAACCTCAAAATAGTTTTTTACTTTATCCACCCCCACTCCCACCCCCACCCCACCTGTCACCACCCCCACCCCACTACCGATGTGGGGTATCGATTTATGGGTTTTTGGGGTAGAGGATTTAAAATATTATATTATTAAAGTTCCATAAACAATTATTTCCAGATACAAAATTTTTTCGTTGTGTGACTTGGATAGAAAATCCGGATGTGGAAGTAGTGATTCCTTGGGCAGCGGTTTTTTTACATGTATTATTTGTCTGTAGCGATTTCTTATTACATTATTCTAACAGTAAAATTTCATGAATTCTAATGTAATGAGGGTGTAATTTTACGTGCACTTTTTTCAGTGTAAGTGTGTATATACTATCAGATAGTTCTCGTTTTTGACATTTCCTTTATTTTACCTTTACTGTTTTGTATTATATTATTACGTTAAATATTTATTTATTTTTCTTATTACCAATATTCATGAATTAACTTGATTTCAGCCACTGATAAATTATTGTGGAACATATAGATAATATATAAGGAAGATACTCAAATTAACTCGATCATTTTAAACATTCGACACTGATTTAATTACCTTAATTATATTAAGTGGAAACTTTGTCATATTATAACATATCATTATTTCAAAGATGTGTAATAATTAATTTTGTTTACCATTGAAGCTTTGAACATTACTTTGATTTCCGTTAGAAAAGGAATTGTATCCTTCCGAATTCCATGAAAGGAAATGTTGTGCTCACGAATGAAACATTATTTTCTTTATTTGTCGTTTAAATATGGAAAATGTTGTAACTTAGAATTAACGACAAATACAACTTCAGTTTGTACATAAACTTTGACGATTATTTTACAACTTCGTATTTAGACAGAAAGAGGGTTATTTCACAGAAATTGGTCTATCAAGACACTGCTGAGTGCTACGGAGATTTTTCAATAGCTTCTGTGCTTTTTTAAGGGCTACATAAAAGGCAATATATTTTCGAATAACGCGAAGTATGCAATGGCATACATTTTTATTATTATTTGCTATTCAAAAATATGTAATAAGAGGAGAAATATGGCTGAAACGGTATGTTTTCAGATATAGATTGTTCTGTGTATGCAGGTGAAGATATTTAAGTAAGTGAACCAGGAAATAGCAAATAACAATAATGTTTAAAAATAAAATTTTTCAGAAAGTCGATAATAAATGAGTTTCCCATCTGGTGGACACTGTACAAGATTCAAGGTTTATACAATATCAGCTGTAATTTTAGGTTAACAATCTCATGCTATAAGCGACTGTGCAATTATTTTATGAAGTGTACTGCAGCAGTAGTTCTAGTCTGGAATCACCGACTTCTAATACGTATGTGTAATTAACATTTTACTGGAATACGGCATAATTCACTTTTAAGTGGCGCCACTGAGATTAAGTAACAATTAAGTTTCGTAACAATCTTATTAAAAACACCTTAATAACATTTTAAAGTAAAATTTAACATTTACTTTGTACCTTTAAAATTTATATAATAAATATTTCCATTGTTTTTAATGTTTCATTTTACTTCCAGTGGAAGTATAGTAACGACAAAAAAATTTTAAAAATTTTTTATTGTTCAAATAGGCTTAGAATGTCATGAAACGTCGAGATTTTAAGTTTGAGCGAAAAAAAAATTTCTGTCTGTCGATCTGTCTGTCGGTCTGTAACTTTTTTTGTGCGCACGTTTACTCTGGAACCGTTTGAGATATTGACTTGAAATTTGGTACACATATGTACTTTAACGAGATCTAGAACTAGATTATATTTTCATCTTGTTCCGTCGAAGGGTTGGGGGGTAAATTTGGGGTAAATAGGTAAATCAAGCAGGTAAGAGTTCATAAAATTGGTATTTAGAATATACAAGAGAAGCTAAGGTCTCAAAAAAAATTTTGGCATTAGCCACCCTCATTACCAGCCCCGCCTCATTATTAAAGGGGATGAAAAAAAATGTAATTTAGTGTGTGTACAAGAACCAGAAACCTCAAAATATTTTTTTACTTTATCAACCTCCACTATCACCACCCCCACCCCACTACCGATGTGGGGTATCGTTTTATGGGATTTCAAATATTATATTATTAAAGTTCCATAAACAATTATTTCCACATACAAAATTTTTTCGTTGTGAGTGACTTGGATAGAAAATCTGGATGTGGAAGTAGTGATTCCTTGGGCAGCGGTTTTACTTTTAGGCACCAGTGCCTAAAAGTGTCACGTTTGCGCACTAGTGCCTAAAAGATTTCGATATTCTAATGAATATGAAAATTTGTCAATTTCGAAACGCTTTCACAAAAATATTTTTATAAACGACTAAGAAATTTTGTATACAATAGGCATGTCCACAAAATTTTAATTTCAATTGAAAATTATAGATTTATCGGTACCTATTAAGAACTAATGTAACAATAAAAAAATATATATATATTTATTTTGTCAGTTACTCGTAATAAAAATGACCACAATGCAGCGAGGCTAAGAAACGTTCCCTGGCAGAGGCTACTAATATGACAACATCTCCTTGCAGGCACGCGGACCTGTGTAATGTTAATGCGGGCCCGTTGTTTTTTATCGAAAGACTAATGTAATATTATTGATCAGCATGCTTTAGAACCCTTATATCCAAAATTTAAAGACATTTTGATTTATGATTTTCGAATTACGGCCCCCTAAAATTATATTTTTCAAATATTAAATAATTAATAACTTTTAAACGGATTGTATTTCGAAAAAAACTCATTCTTCATTTTCTATTTATATTCACTTTTTCTACAGCCCAGCATCATCTATAGTTCCAAATATCATAGGCCAAGAATTTTCATTGAAAAGTTACCAAAGATATTAAATATCAAATAATTTATAATTTGGAAACGATTTTGTTTTTCGAAAAAAGTCATTTTTCATTTTCTATTTAAAATCACTTTTCCTATCACCCACTGTTATACATACTTTCAAATTCGGCAATCCCTAATGCACGAATAATTTACCGCGCTGGTGCTTCACAATGTTTTGTAATTTTTTAATGAAAATTATTGGCCTGTGAAATTTAAAAGTATAGATGACGCTGAGTTGTAGAAAAAGTGAATTTAAAAAGAAAATGAAGAATGACTTTTCTTCAAAATACAATTCTTTAAAAGTTATTAATTATTTAATATTTGAAAAATATAATTTCAGGGGGCCGTAATTCGAAAACAATAAATCAAAAAGTTTTTGAATTTTGGACATGGGGGTTCTAAAGCCCGCATTACACACAGGATGTACCTGCAAGGAGGTGACGTCACGTCTACCTTGGGAACGTTTCTTAGTATCGCTGCGTCGAGGTGATTTCTATTACGAATAACTGCAAAATAAAAATATTTATAAATAAAAAAAATTCTGATTTAGGTCTAATGTATGGTTTTAACTAATATACACGTATATTATTTTTTTTGTGGACATGCCCATTCACGAATAGTTTTCCATTCACTAATTGACTCCAATAGTAACTAGATAATGATCTTTTTATTATTATCATCAGAGAATATTATTTAGGTATTAAGCAAATCACAACTTACATGCTTTTTCATTTATGATGAAATTACCTACTTTCTGTATATGTTATCCTAATCTGGGCATGCTAATATACTAGTTAAGTAAATACTGTAAAACACTCATTATTGGAGAACCAGTCAAAACAACTACTCTTCTAGCAAATACTGACGAAGTATTAAATTACATGCTAGAATTCTTAGCATTTTATTATTATTATTATTTTCTTTCATATTACTATTAAGTATACATTTAAAAAGAAATAGATATGGAGCTCCATTTTGATTTTGTTAACTTTAAATCGGTGTTTCTCCATATATCTTCCAAAAAATTATGAGGCTTCTGCAAAATGAACGATGTGTTGAGGGTTTCCACCTTTTTATATAAAAAACAGAAAAATTTTTCAGATACGATTAAAAGCTTCGTTTTTATCCAAATCCCTTTAGATGGTTAAACAACTCTGAGGAAGAAATGTTTTTGCAATTTCATTAATATTTTACACCCACTGTATAATTAGCGTAAAATGTTTCAAGTCAAAAAGAAAACACGAAATAAATTACGGACTCAGTTTATTCCGTGTAACCCGTAACCAAAGGATAAAGAATTTTAAAAGTAGTGTACCTTTATAAGGACGGAAGAGAAGCCTTTCTTGGTCTACATGAAATTGAATTCAATTTAGCAGTAGGTATACTGAATACCCTTTTGTTGCCACTCACAATGCATGTATAAAATATTAGTGACCCGCTCGATGCATGCCTCTAATAAAAAATTTTACAAGATTATAAATAGGTTTCCAAGCTCCCGCATAAACGCTATAATGGGAGAAGGAAAGTAGAGAGCAGAAACAAATTTGTGGTAAAATTTAAATAACAACCAACATTTTCGCGGTTGTTGATCGCGTGACATTGATAAGTTTATAAAATTACCCTTATTAATGCGTAAATTAGTTTATTAGATGTATTTTAATTGTTTATTACTTAAAAGACTGTAAAAATAATTAATTATTCAACGTCTACGTTGTTCACAATTTGAAGATTACACCAAATTGAAATAGGGAAGAAAAAGAAAATTACAAGATATGTTGCCGTGAGATTGAGACTAGAATTTTTTCATTCATGTGAGAAACAAGAAATTCCGAAGCATCGTCTTAAATCTACTTTTACCAATTGCAAAGTATGGATTAACCTTTGCCATATATTATAAATATCTAACTGTGTATGAATATTCTACAAGGTAGCTGTCGTATTAATCTGAATCGTAAGACGCTCTCACCACTTCTCTCCATCACCACACATTCTCGTATCAAAAAGATTTGTAGAGTACCCTCATTGTACATTCCTTCCATGATATTATTACGAATAATAGTTGTAGAACTTTGACCAACTCAAAGGACCTCCTACCATTTCTCAATTAATGACACACCACTACCTACACCACAGTCTCCGTGCAGACAGTATCATATCAAGTAGAGTTCAAGAACACCCCCACCACACCCAGCCTCTACTATCGATATTAGCTGGTGAAGAAAGGGGTTTGGATTAGCAGGGAGTGGTCTAATTAAAATGGTGAGAAGTCAGAAAATATAAGGTTCCCTCTTTGTCTATAATGGTATTGATGAATGAATTTCCACCACACATTTTCATCGAACGGATATCTGATATGGGGATGAAAGCTGTTAAAAAGTTTTGAAGCAGATCTCAGTTTTCTTCTTCCTCCGTCACTCTTAAACAAAGTGTTATTTTTCAAACCACTTCGTACTAACAGGGAAAGATAGTAGATGATGTGGCTAGAAGATTAACACTCGTTACTTTTATTGAGTTCATTTTAGTTCTAATCATCTTCCAATGGTTCCAACTTCATTGAAGAAATATACGAGTACATCGAAATTCAATGTTTTGAGCATTACCAGCTCTCGTAAAAGTCTAGAGGTATCTGTAGTTAATTTCTTTACTAACCAGTCAAAATATATTTAAAAACATAAAAACTCGTCGTTTTGTGTATTCTGTACAGCTAGTGGTCGACAAAAATGAGCAACAATTTTCTAGCTGCTACATCATGGTGGAAATAAGAAAAGTTTATACGGAATTGGAATCCTGATATGTTAGAAACATCACATATTCATCGGGCTTGTTAACTCCTTAGTAGTTTCATCTGTATTTGCGCCTCTGAGATATGGACCATTAGGGAAGCAAATAGAGGACGTATTGATGCTTTAGAGATATGAGTGTAGAGACGTTTGCTACGGAGACGTTTGCTACGTCGGATTATTAGCTCGATTCTCTGAGAAATTCGTCCCAAAAGTGACTCTCCAGCATCATACTCACCCGAATCCTCTGATTTTTTATCCACATCAATCGAAAAGGGGTCAAGGGAAACCAAATTAAATGGAGGTCAACTAGAATAATGCATGAATCAAAAGCGTCTTGCAAGACGTTGGAAATAAGAAGATAAGAGAGAGGATGTTAAGAAATTCCTTTTAGAATCCCCAGATAAAAATTTCTTGCATATGGAGGTTTTACTCCAAGCATTTTTGTTCTAACATTTCTTCTAAATTTTATAATTTTTCCTAATAAGTAGTACTGATAATGTGTCTAGCAGGAACGTGTTGCCGTAAAGAGTTGACAGAAACCACTCTGGATAACAATGATGACAAGGATATTGTTAGTGTTCCTGAGAGAAAATTCCATAGAAGGTTCAGAGTAAGATTGCACGGTGATAGACTACTTAACTCGTAGCAATTCATCGAAAATTGTTTTCGCTGTAATTTTGTTACTTTTTGGTAAACATTGATGCCGATATTAGTAATTTGAAAAGATATGGAGGTTGGAAATCGAAAACAATAGCTGAAGGATATATATAAATGGTACTCCTAGTGTTTCCACATTTTTTTATCAGTAAATAATTATTCAATTGAAATAAAAAACCGCTGCCCAAGGAATCACTACTTCCACATCCAGATTTTCTATCCAAGTCACTCACAACGAAAAAATTTTGTACCCCCCAACCCTTCGACGGAACAAGATGAGAATATAATCTAGTTCTAGATCTCGTTAAAGTACATATGTGTACTAAATTTCAAGTCAATATCTCAAACGGTTCCAGAATAAACGTGCGCACAAAAAAGTTACAGACAGACCGACAGACAGACAGAAAATTTTTTTCGCTCAAACTTTCGACGTTTCGTGACATTCTAAGTCTATTTGAACAATAAAAATTTTTAAAAATTTTTTTGTCGTTACTATACTTCCACTGGATGTGGAAGTAATTAAATAATTCATTACTTTATTTTCCTGACTACTCTTGAAAAGATAATTTTCTGGAGTATTCTATAAAGAAATAGTTTCTGGCTTGAACATTTTCAATAATGCATAATTTTCAAATTTTGGATGTCAAAAAAAATAACTTCCAAAAGTATAATGATCCAGCGAGCAATGTGAGAAGACACGCCCAAAAATTCAGTTTTTAATTTACTATTATGTATCTTATGACTATGCGGTCCAGAGGCAAGTACACTTGGCTCTCACCCTGGCGTTCTGGGTTCTATTTTCTACCGTGGCACTGAAATTTTTCGGAAGGAGACATTTATCCTAATATGCTTGGATATTTGGTGTGTCCTTTAAAGGAGGTTATACCACCTGTGGTGTATTACTGTCAATGGTGGGTTGTAAAGTCAACAGACTTCCAGGCGTCCATGTTCAGTTATTTATAGGAATTAACTCATTCTAGTAGTAGAATTTTGGAACAACATTATTAGTCAATTGATATTTTGTGAAGATACTCGTACATTTACAGATATGTCGCGAGCAAGCTCTAACTTGTTGACGACAATTTTCGGGCAACATGGCCTGTTCCAATTTCAAGCGTAATTTGTTGTTTATATCTTGCGTTGTAAGCAGTGTTTCGAGGCAATATGAAAGACTATCGGGCTTTTAATGTTAAATTTGTAAATATAAAGGCAAAATATGAAATTTTATATGATTACACCAAAGAAAATAAATTTGCCGAGTGATCTATTATTTCTTCTGATTGACTACTGCTGGATATACTACGATGTAATGTAATGCTTTATTTTCCTTTCGACATATTACAATGTATAGGAATCGTCATAAAATCACTTAGAAACTATGATAAATAATTACACAGAAATTATTTCAATAAAGACAATAATTAAGAGACAAAATAATAAATACATTTTAGTTGAACTACAGAAACTATCTATCTATCTATCAGTGCAGAAAATCTTCCACATAGTAGTAGCTTTTTTTTTAATCTTTAAGCTGGGCTCTAAAAGATCGAAAACGTGTAACAGATTTAATTTGGCGGGTAACTTATTAAACATTACTAATCCGAGCACATCAGGTGATTTGTATGATGTATTGTATTTAGCAAGAGGAATATGAGTTATCTCTTTCTCTGGTATTCGAATTATGGATATGCTGCGCTCAATATGGATGTAACAAAAATTTTCCCTCATTTCGCTTCTATTTCAATTTTGTACCAATACTAGTTGTAAGCAATGCATCCTCATCCGAAGACCTGATTCCGCCAATGAATGACGTCTGTAATTTCTTTACGGCACATCTCTCAAATTAAGACTTGTCTACGACATGTCTCATCAAAAATGTTGCAGATATGTCGCGTATATGAATGACCGGCCTAAAATTTTTTTATACAGTTGAACTATATGATATGACACCAAGTAGTGGTGTTAGTACCCTACTTTAATTTACTTCGACGAGCTTCTCATAATTATGATTAAACTTCACTTAGGTAAGTTTGTTTAATCTTTTAACTTTATCTGATATATACTTCAAATTATGATTTGTTAAAATCGTTGCTCTCCTAACTTGCTGTGAATCATCATTTTATGAGATTCTAACACTAATAACCTTAAACTATTTGGTAGGGTAGGACTATCATCTCGTCCATTTAGATGAGAAAGTAACGCTTCTGAACTTAACTTGTCTTGAAACCATAGTAAACGACGCTAATATAAAATTCTAACAGAATGTTAGAACTAGTATTGAATCCCATTTATCACTAACAGAGTTGTCTCTTTATTCTGCGTCCACATCAATCTTGTTTTGGACGTGCTCTATAAATTCCTTGATGACCGCTGAGTTCATACTTAAGCCACAAATTCTACATTTCTATTCACAACATTTTCGTGAACGCAAGGATAGAAATTCCTAAAATTCATCTAAAAGCTCCAGATGAATTGAAAGGGTAATGCTGTGCGATGTGTGGCAAAACTTTACAAGAAAATTGAGAAGGTTGGCCGTAAATTAAGTTTATTTCGTAATTTCGATTTCTGTTGATGTACTATAAATAGATTTACAATAAAATGCTATCAAATGATTAACATTAATAATAGTTTAATTAACAACAACTTATCTCTAAGGCAATGCTGCAATAGAACTTCAAAAGCAGTTACTGCTTATTTTGAGCATCGTCTATACTGGCAAAATAGTCACTATATTACTTCCACATCCAGTAGCGCAACGACAAAAAAAATTTTGAAAATTTTTATTGTTCAGTTAGGGTTAGAATGTCATGAAATGTCGACATTTTAAGTTTGAGCAAAAGAAAAATTTCTGTCTGTCTGTCGGTTTGTCTAACTTTTTTTATGCACACGATTACTCTAGAACCGTTTAAGATATTGACTTGAAATTTGGTACACATATGTATTTTAACGTAATCTGGCACTAGATTATATTTTCATCTTATTCTGCTGAAGGTTGGGAGGTAAATTGAGGTAAATAGATAAATCACGCAGGCATGACTCCATAAAATTGGTATTCAGTATATACTATAATAGAAAAATTTTTTGGCATTAGCCATTACCACCCCATTATTAAAGGGGGTGAAAGGAATTGTGATTTAGTATGTGTATAAGAACCAAAAACCTCAAAATAATTTTTTATTTCATCCATCGTCACTACCACCCTTCCATCACCAACCCCTCCACACTACCTATGTGGCATGTCGTTTTATGGGTTTTTAGGGTAGACGATTTCAAATATTATATTATTAAAGTTTCATAAACAACTATTTCCACATACAAAATATTTTCGTTGTGAGAGACTTGGATGGAAAATCAATGTGGAAACAGTGATTCATTGGGCTTTTTATTTTATTAGAAGAATTAAATTTATTTAGGTATTAGCCAAATTTCACACTTAATTTTTTTACTTAATGTAAAATACGCAAGATTTTTTATAACATTACTGCAATCTAAGTACGCTAATGTACTAATTAGTTAAACACAGCCTGAGAGAGAATCAATTAAAACAACCACTCTTTTAGCTAATATTAAGAAATATTGAATTACTTGATAGAATTCTTAGCATTTTAAACAAAAACATTAATTTGAAAATATTTAAAATTTTCGATGAAAATCAGCCATTCAAATTCTCTTATGAAATCTATAAAAAAAATTAAAACAATTTCCATCTCCATAGATCTCATCAGTAGACACGTCTAAAACTAGTGTAGTTTACAAAAAAACTGCGAAGAGCATCCAATAGAATGTTCAACAAATGTATAAAAATTTTAATAAACCGGCCGAAGAGAATAATGTTAACTCTACTTATTACTTCTGCATCCAAGTAGTGGAGTGGAAGGGAAGTATAGTAACGATAAAAAAAATTTTCATTGTGTACGTTGATATTTTAAGTTTGAGTCAAAAAGATATTTGTATTTGTTTGTCTGTGACTTTTTTGTGCTCACCATTGCTCTGACATAGTTTATATTGACTTGAAATTTGGCACATCTATGTGCTATAACGAGATCCGGAACTAGATTATATTTTGGTCTTATTCCGTTCAAGGCTTGGGAGTAAATGAAGGTAGTAAGATGAATTGGAATTTAGTGTATGTACGATAAAGCAAATTCTCAAAATGTTTTTGGCATCAGCACTACCACCCACATTACCACCTCCATCATATTGTTATAGGGAGTTAAGAAATAAAATTGTGATTTATTGTGTGTACAAGAACCAAAAGTCTCAATTTTTTTCTTTGGCATCAGCCGGTAGTGGGTGACTTGAATAGGAAAAGACTTGGGTAGGAAATCTGTATGTAGAAGTAGTGATTTTTGTTATTTTGTGTTAATGTTGTAATTAATTTCTTATTATAAACAATTTACCAACAGTGAAGAATTCAAGGATATTGAGGACAAGGTAAAGCAATGAATGAATGAAGACAATGAGCATTTAAAGCAAAAAGTACACGCAAACGATTTCGAAGAAGACGTAGATTTATTAACGCAAAAAATTGTGGATGCTGTTGCAACCATAAACGAAGATGATCTCATCTCTCTATAAAGAACTTAGGAAAAGATTAGAAACATATCTACTAGCAGGAGGTCTACATGTTGAATAGTTTTCAACTTAGTTGAATAAAACATATTTTTTTTGAAAATTGTTATTTCCATATTTTGCTGCTAAACTTAGTATTTAAGATTTTCTTCATGATTGAAGAAGCTTTGTTAACTAAAATGTTCAATAAAAATGTAAAAAAAGTAGTTTGCTTAAGGTCG
Organism: Rutpela maculata; assembly: GCA_936432065.2. NCBI lineage: Eukaryota > Metazoa > Arthropoda > Insecta > Coleoptera > Cerambycidae > Rutpela > Rutpela maculata. The sequence continues at coordinate 32,825,204 of OW386285.2, read as the reverse complement.
ATTTCATATTTTCTAATTTCTAGAACATCCTGTATAATTTATCTTAAGTTTGACAACTGTTTATGACTTCCTAAGACAAGCAAAACTTTTAATAAAGAATAACTTTTTCTCGGCAAAACAAAAAACCGCTGCCCAAGGAATCACTACTTCCACATCCAGATTTGCTACCCAAGTCTCTCACAACGAACAAATTCTGTATGTGGAAATAATTGTTTATGACACTTTAATAATATAATATTTAAAATGATCTACCCCAGAAACCCATAAAACGATATCCCACATCGGTAGTGGGGTGGAGGTAGTCATAGGGGGGTGGTAGTGGGGATGGATAAAGTAAAAAATATCTTTTAAGGCCTTTGATTCTTGTACACACTAAATCACATTTTTTTTTCACTCCCTTTTATAACGAGGTGGAGTAGTAATGGGGGTGGCTAATGCCAAAAATTTTTTTGAGACATTAGCTTCTCTTGTATATAATACTAAATACCAATTTTATGGACTTTTACCTGCTTGATTTACCTATTTACCCCCATTTACCCCAATTTACTCTCTAACACTTCAACAGAATAAGATGAAAATATAATCTAGTTCCAAATCTCGTTAAAATATATACGTGTACCAAATTTCAAGTCAACGTTCCAGAGTAATAATAATAATAATAATAATAAATGGTCTTTATTTTCCCACTAGAGTACATAAATTAAATAAAGAAAATACAAATCAATTGAGGGGGAAAAACGCCGAAGATCAGATGGCTATGCACAGGCATGCCCCTGTTTTTAATCTTACGCGTTAGAGACCAATTGAAACTTATTTTGTAATAGCAAATAAATTGCCACACAAGTCTTTAGGTGCAATGGGTAGGCATATACGATTACCTTAGCTCAGATGTTGTATTTATGGTTGTCGATTTAAGAGAGATTTCTTATAATAATATTTAAATGCGGATATTGGCTTATTTTTTATAGCAGATGGTATGGAATTATAGATTTTAGTTATTTGGTAAGAGAAGGAGCGTTTGAACAATTCAGTACGATGAAGGGGATGAGTGAGAGTACCTTTAAAATGGATATTTATATATATTTGTATATTCGTTCTATAAGAGATCTTCTTGTTCAAATATTTGGGAATTTTGTTGGTTATAATTTTATGAAATATACAAGCGGAATGGAGCAGGCGTCGCCCAGACATGTTAAGCCATCCTATCTCGGGCAGTTTATGTGAAATATGCTACGCCGTATACCAAAAATTAGTCTTAAACAAGAATTCTGAATGACTTGAATTCTGCGGTTATCTTCCGCATCTATACATGGACGATATACTGAGTCGGCAAAATTAAATCTAGATAATACTAGTGATTCACATAAAATTGTTTTTACTTTTTGATTGAGATAATGCCTATTACTGTAAATCATTTTAAGGTTCATGTAGGCTAATCGGATACAATTATTTATACGAGGCTTAAATCTAAGTGAACTATCAACGATTAACCCTAAATTCTTTGCCTTTTCAGTAGGGCTTATGTTGTGTCCTTCCATGTTTATTTGAATTCTATCCGTTAACTGGGACCTAGCACTTGGTTGTCCGAATACTAGAACCGATGTTTTGTTGGCATTAATATTTAGTGAGTGAGATTTTGATTTTTCCAGTAACGAGCGAATGTCATGGTTAATTTTATTCATTGCATCTATATACTGACTTGGATCGAAAGAGACATCTGCGTATAAATGCATTTGACAGTCTGTAATGGCTTTTTGAAACTCCAATGTATATAGAGTGTACAATAAAGGGCCCAATATCGATCCCTGCGGAACACCACACAATACATCAAGAGGGGCAGAGATATTCTCATCAACTTTTACTCTTTGAGTTCTACCCTTCAAATAGCTACGAAAGAAGTTGACCGCTCCATTGCTTAAACCAATAAACTTGAGTACAGTTAAGAGTATTTTATGATTTATAGTATCAAATGCCTTTGAAAAATCAATGAGAACCAACACTGTAGCTTTTTTCTCATCTGCCCCTCTCAATATATCGTCCGTAATGTTCAAGAGAGCCGTTTCACAACTGTGTAACGGGCGAGACCCTGATTGTATATCAGGCAGTAAATTGAACTTTGTCACGTGCTCTAAGACTTTTGACACTGTTGGTAAAATGCTTATTGGCTGTAGGTCCTTAAACTCAGTGGGATTATTATTTTTTGGAATTGGCAGTATGGCTTGCTTCCAAGCATCTGGAAAAACGTTATTTTTTAAACAAAAGTTTGTGATGTGCGTTATATGAGGCAAGATATGAGGACAACACATTAATAGTATTTTGATATTGAGTCCATCATAACCAAGGGCATTGGTTTTGATTCCGTATAAAATTTTTTGCACAAGAAATTCGGACATAAGTCGGAAAGTAAATGTCTCTATATTTGGATTGATGTTGTTATTGTAATAATTAATGACATTTTGATCTGTAGGCATCAGCGGAATATTATTTGCATAATAGTCATTCAGGTTGTCCACATTTTTTAAATGATTGGGTATTGAATTCTTTTCAGTTTTTCCTATATTTAGAATTTGCAAATCCCTCCGTACATTATTAACACCATTTACCCTCAGTTTATGCTCAAAAAATGCTTTTTTTCCCTTCTGCACGAGAGTGTAATTTTTTAAGTGTTTATAATAATTAAAGTGACCCTCGTTTTTAATTTGACGCCACCTACTACGGGCCTTATTCCTAAGAGATATCAGTAAGCGTATGTTATCAGTCATCCATGGAGAGAATTTCTTAGTAATTCTTATAGTACTCGACGGTGCATATACATTCAAAAGGTTTAGAATATTCTCATTTAAAAAATTTAATTTATCATTGACATTATTCATGTAATTAATAACCTCAAAGTTAATTAACCCAAGATCATTGTAAAATTGTTCCTGATTAAACTTTTGAAGTTTCTTATTGTTTTAAAGTTAGGTGTATTCAATTTACTTTTAAAATTTAACTCACAATAAGTTAATTCAAGATCAGACAAGTGGTCGAGGGGAACTACGTTTACACAATCTACGATGTCATCATTATTAGTAGTTATTATGAGATCAATAAGTGTTGAAGAATTAAGAGTGATGTGAGTCGGAGAATGAACTAGTTGATCTAAATTAAATGCCTCAAGCATCTGACTAAGTTTAAGACAACTTAGTGAATCAGTCCTTAACATGCCTATATTGAAATCACCAAGACAGAATATTTCGTCATATTGTGGTAATAAAACAGACAACTGCTGTTCTAATGTATTTAAAAATTCACCATATGATGAATCTGGCTGTCTGTACACGACTCCCACTGCATAGTTTTGTTTATTTATTTTAATTTTTACCCATAGCTGTTCTGTATTACTTTCAATATCAGTGAGAGAGAACGAGAGCGATTCTTTAATGTACATACCCACTCCACCCCCTCTACCAATCCTACGATCCCTTCTTACCAATTTGTATCCTTCTATTGTGATAACGTCATCTCCTATAGTGTCAAACATAGCACAGAATAATCAGCCAGTACTAGGTGGTCTCTTAATTCATTAAATTTTGGCAAAAGCGATCTGATATTGAACTGAGCTAAAGTTATCGGTTTATACATGTCTAGCTACAATATAAAAAATTTTTTTATTAGTATATTAGTATAATTCAAAATTTGTCAAATAAAAGAGAAATTTACAGTTCACTCTACTTTATTATTATTTGAAACAAATTGGACAATGTGATAAGATCAAACCCAGCGCCTAAAAGAAATACGATAATTGTTTTTACAAATATATAAGAAATTAAAAAAAAGCAAAATAAATCAGATGTAGACAAGAATATGTTTATCTCCATACGGTAAAAAAGAAGATATATATTTTAAACATAATAAACTGAGTAGAACATTAATTAATTATTTGTAATAATTCTGATATATTCATCAGAAGTCGATATAAAATGTTTTTTATTTCTCAATATGAATACTATCTTCCCATTCCTGGTCCAGCATTCCGTCTTAAATTTTTCTTTTACTTCTTTATAAAGTTCGTAGCGTGACGGTGTTAACATTTCGCTAATAACATACCCAGACCTTTTAAGACCTTTCTTCTTGTAAAATATGTAGCGAGGTTTCCAGATATGCACGAATTCCATTACTATTGGCCTCGTTTTTGTTTCATTTCTTATTCCATATCGATAACAATCCGATAAATCACACTTAGATAGAAGAGTATCCTGGTTCTCCTTTAATTGTAACTTGGTATTTAGAATATTTGTTACTATAGAAAACAAATCCTCTTTGTCAGTTTCCTTAACGCCGTAGAGTAATAATTTATTTTTGTTTGATCTTTGAGTGTAAATATCTACTTGTAAGGAGATTTCACTAACCTACTGTTGAAGTTGCAAAAAGGACTCTTTTATTTTAGCTTCGAAACTTATAAATCTTTGCATCAGTTGGTCGATTTTCGTTACATTTTCCGGAGCATTATCTTCTTTTCGCAATCCTGATAATTCACCTTTAAAATTTCCAAGTTGTTGCAAGAAGTTTTCCTCTATTTCTTGTAGACGAGTGGTAATATCAACATCACTAGTTGTTTTTTTATTCATATTGCCTTTTTCTCCCGTTTTTGTAGACATTTTGCATAAGTTCTATTTGGTTTATTACTATTGATTAATATTTAAGCACTTTAAGCAGCAGTATGATACTTTTATTATGTCAAATTACTTTAGTTTATAGGAGACTCGCGCGCCGCCATCTTACTTCATCCTGCGTAGAAAAAAGTTACAGACACACAGGCCGACAGACAGAACGAAAGACAGATATTTTTTTGTTCAAACTTAAAATCTCGACGTTTCATGACATTCTAAACCTCTTTGAACAATATGCGGTACCCCATCCGGGGACACACTGTATAGTATAGATATAGAAAAAGAAATCTGAACACATTTGTTTATATATACAAGTAAATGCAGCAGTGATAATGATACGTTACTAATGGAAATAATTTCCAATATATTCCACGTATTAATTAAATTTTTTAATAGCCCAAAAAATGCGACTGTGATAATTTCCGTAATTCAAAAAACAATAGTATCATAATGTAAAAGGTTTATGTAAATTTTTACAATAATGTTATTGATTAAAAAAAGTTAAATCCTTGACATTCTACCTGACAAAAGAAGCAAGAGAAGGTATTATTAATTAATGAATCGCAAGGCTGACGAACACATTTTGCGCTACTTTACATGCAACAAAATGTATTATATCAAACATCAAACGTAATCAATAAGCGGCAGAAAGACAATTAATTTTCTGGTGTAATTTCACACTTTTCATTGACGTTCCCCAGGGGTCTGACTTTCAGATTTAAAATTTATACGAGTATCAATCATGGTAAGGTCCATTTAGCAATTTCGGGAATTAAATTATGGGGTATGGAAAAAGATCTAGCAGATATAAATACTACTGTCATTTCTGGGATATTTTAGAATTCGATTTAAAATTCATTTTTTTGAATATCTATCAACACCTACTCAGATCCAATATGATTAAAATTAATCATTCAAGATACTTATTAAAATGATTACGTGTTATTAATTTAATTCATAATTTTGGACTAAATTTTCATTCGAAAAAATCACTGAATCTTTTGTCATTATGATAGTTATTTACACACAAGGAGGTATGTAGTTTTTGCCAGTTGAGGCCGATTTTGAGCAAGGGTGGCGAGGGCTGGCAACAGGGTCCAAGAACGGTCAAAGTTACTTACTTCGTGCGTGGTGTATAATGTTTTATCTGCTCCCACAGCTACGGTTCATGAAATAAAAAATCAGATTTTACATTTCTTGATCAATTTAGTGACACTAAGAAATTTTTTTGACATTGATCGATGTCACGTAGTCTACTTGAAAACACTTATTTAGCCATAGGAGAGTAAGTAGCTCACTTACCTGCCGTCGCGTCGTCAATAGCAACTAGCTCTTTCCCGGTAAAATAATATTTAAGGGTAAGATCATATGTATTCTGGCCAGTAGGATCAAAATATGTAAAAATATATAGGTTGTCCCATTTAAAATTTGATTTTCATGTCAATTGAATCGAAACAAGTCGGCCACTTTGGTTCCTTACATCATATAATTGAAAATTTCATTCCATACCATTGCGCCAAGTTTGAAAAAAATTCATTCTCCCATTGAAAAGTTACAAGAGTATTCTATCGGCTGCGCCACCCGATATACACACGTACATACTTATACCTCTCCCTCCCCTAATTGGCCCACCACACCCATCCTCCGGCTCCAATTTCATCCGCTCCTCATCTTTTCGTGAAAAAATTTAGGAATTACTTTTCTGTATATTAGTGTTAGGACAAAAAAATTTCACGAAAAGTTACCGTCCGATTTGAAAAAACCAGATTATGTGCTTCCGCGAGAGAGACGTTTGATTAAACTTTTTTTCGTCAAGTCAATAATAACGAATTTATCGTAGAAAAACGTGTTTTTGTGAATTTTAAATGCGAATTCCTCCCACACCCCGTGCGATTAAGTTGAACTAACTTGATAACATGATAAAAGAGAACACGTGTAACTGAATTGTCAATTTTTTTTTTAAGTTAGTTTCAAAACTTCTCTTTTTCTCGACAGATCCTCTCCAGTATACATGCATATCCTACGTATACCTATACATATAGATTAGACATATAGTTATCCACACCCTCATATATTTTTTCTTGTTTTTTTAAATTTATTATTATTATTATTTTATTTCCTGTTAATGTTTTTAATCAAATATGAAATTGCTTTTAGTACAATGGGGGAAGTAACTTCTTATTATAGTTTTATTACACTATAATTTCAATAAATTTTTAATGACCTTGTTTTAATCTATAATATTAAGTATCATTACCAGATTTTACAGAACTCAAGTATTCATTTTTTTTCTTAAATATATAGATACACTGCTTCTTTTATATTTTCCTCCAATTTATTAAATAACCTTGGCCTTATATATACATAGCGTTAATAAATGCAACAATCGGCCAATATTTAAACCCAGAATCGTTTCTAAAAGCCTCAATCTTGCGCCCAGCTGGTAAAGTATTTCTGACATTAAAAAAATTTGCAAAAACGCATAAACCAGCTGAACACAAAGCTAAAAAGTGGTTGCAATGTGTGGTTGATATACTTAGCAAAGGCATTCGATGGGCGACAAAGATTAAACTGATACTACACGCACGACATCATACATACATTGAATGTTGACCTCCTCCTAAGGTTTAGGAGAAAATTGGGGGACAATACGAACTCTGTGGGTTACTAGGCAAGAAATTATTTGGCGTAAGAGACGGATCAAAGACAATAATACTTTCTGCACAGACTTTTTCCATCGGAAAGAAAAATAGACAGTTAAACTCACCAAAAGCGAAAAAAGTACAGTGAATTTGGAAGAAAATATAAGAGAATGCGACATTATTACTGGACAATCCAATCCCCAGACTCTTTTGACAGATATTGTGATCAACAGTTAACACAGGACGAAGATTGTCACTCTGTAACTATTATCCACTATAATTTGTTTTGTTTCTAGAAAACGAAATTACAATAAACACGACATTTTTTATCGTTTTCCCTATGATCTAGTCTCCCATTGAGATCTATTATTATACTTTACAAAATTTATATAATTTCTGCTCCAGAAAAATACTTGTTTACCGTCCATGTTCACATTTTACCAAAGTCTTTCATTCTATAGTCAACTTTTCAGTATCTAAAACTAGTACAACGATAACATGACTATTTGAAAATAATTTTGAATATAGCAATTTGTTCAACGGACGAGACGTATAAGTAGCAGTTTCCATGAAACTTACATGATTGTATTCTGAGGGAATTTAAGCTTAAGCTTAGTAACAATTATAATTATCGAATTTTCTAGTTCAGGATTATGTAACAATATATCATTAATTATGATTTCATCACTCACATTGGGATCAACATTATTAATTAATCGACGAGGATTTAACAGCTTTAGATAATTAACTTAATTATTAGTAGCATTGTATCAAAGCACATTATATTAATTCTGTATTGTCCATGCATACAGGGTGCCCGGAAATACCGGTTACAAACTTCTGGTGCAGATTCTACATGCAAAAAAATTCATTAAAACATATGTCCAGAAATACTTCCTAAGCAAGGGAGAATCTACCTCAACCAATCTTTTTTGTATAACCCAATATATATATATATATATATATATATATATATATATATATATATATATATGATGCTATCGACGCTAATTCGCAAGATTAATTTACACAAACTTCGTTAAAGCGTTTGACAGACTTGATCACAGTATTTTATGTTTAAAATTTCAATAATTTGATTTCTCAAGAAATTTGTTGTTAGTTTACGAGTCATATCTTGAAAATAGACACCCTATAGAATACTGTGGTGAACGGTCTGCAGAATTTGTATATCCCAACGTTCTATGTTAGGTCCATTATTCTTCAATATTTTCATTAATGACATTACAGTAGAACTGAGGATCAACTGTTAATACAAGTTGATAACCCTGAACTAATTTCTTGATTGGTACTTTGGTGAACAGCGATTCGACGTCGAGCTCACCATGATATCACTAGTCGTTATCTTCAAGTTCTGTAAAATTTCTACGAGGTGTCCGGACTTCTTTTCTGAGCTGCTAGTCTTATCGTCGATGTGTGTCTTCGACGTATGCAGCCAATTCATAAGTCTACATTTACTGACGATTGGTTTCTAAGGATTGCCAGACTTATGAATTTTAGACAGGCCGTCTAAATCATCATGGTGCTGTAGTTTCGCTTGGTAGTCGACATCGCTGTCCTTCTATATGGGATAAATCATTCCTTAATATTAATATGGGATAAATCATTCCTTAACAACAAACTAGCACATTATGTTCTTTAGTAAATTATTAACTATAAGCCTCGCGGATAGTGTCACATTATTTTTGTCTCTCTTCATTCGGTCCAAACTTCCAAACATATATGCTTGGAATCTTTACGAATATTTAGTAGCAGTAATGAATGTTATAAGTTCTGAGTACATTTTATTAATATATAATCTATTGGAATTAGGAAAATAGGGGAAATAAATTATAATGTTTTGTTATTTGGCAAGCATACGTGTGCAACAAGCGATCACACTAGCGTGTTGGAGCTCAATATGCTCAAGCTTTCCATATTTCTAATATACAGAATGCCACGATAAAATTCGAGGGGTCATTTCTTGCCTGATTGGTACGATGCACGAAAAAACTAAAGAATTACAAAGATTTTAGTCAAAGATGATGCAGGCAAATCAATAAAACAAAAATCCGTTCAGTTGCAATAGCTTTTTTCTCTGTCACCCCAACCCACCAGAACTTCGCCGTCACTGGTTAGTTTTTGATGAAACTTGTCGCGTACGTTGTTACTGCGGAAAAACTCTTTTCCCCAAGAAGTTTGGAGTCGAAAATTTTAAAAAATTCCCCTAATCTGTCCATGTTTCTTTGCGCTACCTCATACAGTCACATACTGAAAAACACTAACCACGAGACAAGTACATGCTCCTGATCGTACCAATCAGAAATCGCCATTTCTCGCATCGAGTCTTCAAAGCAAACGCGTTTCATTCTTTCCTTGATACGATTCTACAGTCTAGGCATGAGAAATCTAGTTATATTCTTTTATTTAACGCATAATTATTATTTTTCTGATGTAAGTAAGTAAGTAATAAGAAATTCATGCACTTCTCATATACTAAATTTTCCACCCAAAATTTAAGCGAAGTAATGGTGTGCATTGCATTATTTGTTCATCTTGTACGCTGTGCATTAATTATTCCAACTCACTCAAATCTCTTAATGGCGATAATCTTGACGATTCCAGCACCAATTAAACAATAACAGTATGTTAAGAGGGAGCAATGCGATCAAATCAGAGGGGAGTGAGCGGAAATGAACCAATAAAGTACAGAGAGCTGTTGTGTTGGTTGTCTAGTTTTGGCGTTCGTACTTTCTTTACTATTGCTCTACCTACTTACAATCACACCTGAAAGGTCAAGAACACATCGAAATCAAGCTTCAAATACACGAAATGAGTGCGCATCGGTTATAAATGTAATTATTTTTGCAATCATTTTAATTATATCGAAGTGATTCCATCTACTAAAACAGCATTGTATTAAAAAAAAATTACAGCAAAAAGCATTTTTTAGCGAACTCGCTCATTTTATTAAACTGATCAAAGGATATTCTTGTAAGTAAATGCATATTACACTTCTATTGAAGAACTTTTTTAGCTAAATCTTGTTTATTAGCCAATTGTGATGAGGGATCTTCCTAATAAACAAGTTTTAGCTAAAAATGTTCTTCAATAGAAGTGTAGTAAGTATTCATTTACTTACAAAAATATATTTTTTTCAGTTTAATAACGCCAGCCGTTTGGCTAAAAACTGCTTTTTCCCAGTCAAAATTTTTAGTACAGTGATTTTTAATGTATCCAACATAATTTTAAGTTTTTCAAGTTTATTCTCATTCTTAATGTTTGTATATGCATTTTTAGCCGTACTGGCTCCAAGCAAATATTTAAAAATTCACGTAAATAATTTTTCAATATTGTTGATTAATAAAAATAGACTGCTAATTACAGGTTAGATTTCCAACCTACAAAAAACACATATTTCTGAGGTTAGCCGTGACGTCACGTGCAGGTGCCCTATAATAGCCACACTGCTTACCCTTCACCCCTCTTCAGCTTTGTGATTGACGTTGTCTCCTTTTAAGTTTAAGTACTCCGCAAAAACGTATTGCGAACAATATTCTATTATATTTACATCTAATGTTTAAAACCACTAATCACAGTAACTACTGCATTTCTACATTTGAGCGACATTATTGTAGCTATAACGACGTATTGTGTACAAATAACATCTACCAGATCTATCATAATTAAAATGTTAATAAAATGGACTCAGAACTGACTAATTTTATAACCTCTAAATATACGTAGACATTTCAAACCTGTATGAAATGAAAATATACAAAAATAACGTGACTTTATCCGCGAGGCTTACAGTAAATAAGTTACTATAAAACATAATTTTTTATAGTACCCTGTCATGATATATGTGTAGGTATGCAACACATAATGGAAAACACCGAGACTCTTTTAGTTTCACTTCCACGTCTGTCTATACATAAAATAACATTTCACTTTCATGACAAAAGCATATTTTAACGTTCCATCTACTGACATCTCACATGAGTCTGTTTTCGGAGTGAAATATTTTATAAGTTCGCAGTTTATGACAGCTATAAACTAAGTATATACATTTTTTAAAATTTAATAGAAAGATAAACTTCCCCCTCATAATTATAACTGACATGTCGTGCGCATGCAAATGAAATTACGAGTTTAATGTGGTTATTTTTAATAACCCAATTATCATAGTATAATAATTAACCATAAATTGGAATTTAAGTTAATGTAAACTATTATTTGAGAGTTTATGATGTAGGGAAGTAGCATTTCTAACATGTAATATTTTTTGCTTATCCCTTGGATCTAAGAAGCTAATTATAATATAGTAAAATCAGTATCCAATTTGACATTATGGGAAGAATTGCGACTACCAGGGGAATAGACTATGTTAGCCAAAAGAACAAACTTTGTAGTTGCATTGAATAGATTACCCAAAGAAGATATTATCGCTGAAATTGAAAACACCATTAGTGGATTGCTAGTTAAAGGCGTCGAGAAAGTGTGATACTAAACGTGCCGTACAATAAAGAAATCAAGATCACCCAGGAGGAACATCACTCAAGTGGATGAATGAGATCTTAAAGATATTCACAACAATCAAGATATCGTCGTTTTAAAAGCAGATAAGGGCAACGCAACAATGGTCTTGAAGTAATAAGAATATAAAGAAAACAACAATCTTTAGAAAAACATTATGCAAGACTGTGAAAGGAGCAAACTGCTATCCTCGTTTGCTTTTCAACAATCACGGATCCCAGTAAAATAGCGACGCCTGCTGCTGAACGAAACTATAACACCACGACTCTCAGTCATTAGCACATGTTTAGCGCCGATTAATGAATTGGCTAAATATATTGAAGACACAATATTTAGACAAGACTAGCAGCTACGTAAAGAACTACGGATATTTCGTAGAATTTTACAGAACTTGGAAGTAATGACCAATGACATGATGGTGAGCTTAAATGATGTTAAATCGATGTTCATCAACGTATCAATCGAGAAAGTAGCTGACCTGATACGTCAACAACTTGCACCAAAAGGATCATCTGGTCTATTTTTGCTATCGACAACATATTATCTGTGGAGATTTATAGGAACAGAGGAATGCAGCATCCGCGGGACTGCCGTTTTCACCAATAATAGCTAATACGTTCATGGAAGCATTCGAGGAGGAAGATATATATAGCAGTGAGAAGAAACCAAAATGACGGATATGATATGTAGATGATACGTTCATGTATGGCCACATGGAAAATCATCTTTATCTGTTTTCCTTGACCGCTAGAATAATCAACATATTGCAAATATCAAGTTTACGATAGAGATCGGGCAAGATAAAGTTTTGCTGTTCTTAAATGTATTAGTGAAACGTGCGTACAACTATAGCTAGCCCGTGGCGTCTACAGAAAGAAAACATACCGATCGTTATATACATGTTACAGTTTCGACTTAAGTAGGGACTCTATTTCCCAAACAAACGCAAGTGGGTAAATAAACACGTTTATAATAAAACCTCGACTCAGAACTCACTCCTAGACTGTAGCATCGATTCAAGGAAATAATCAAATTTATAGTTTCATGTGAGTTAGTGTCTTCCAGTATGTAACTGTGATGTAACGCAAAGAGACACGCACAAATTAGGGAATATTAGGGATTTCTTTAATTCGTCAAAGAGCTGATAATAGTCACCAAGTTAGTTTATTGGATGAACACTAAATTCCTTTTCAGTGTTATTACTGATGATCCAAAATCTTACCACGACACTACTATACAAATCTCAATCAGTGTTAGACCAAATTTTTAACAAAATTACCAGTCACATCCAACAATTACTAACAGATATGCCTTAATCGGTGAATTATCATGTACACTGTGATGCAAGTGTATAACCGCAGTTTAAACCGGTGCGCCAAAACTGAACTATGTTTTAGCGCAACGTTTCGATATCGTGAAACAGTACATTGTACAACGAGCATGGAATGGTACTGATGGTCTTTACGAGTGAGTTTGGCATAATACTCTTCCTATGACCATATTTATTATACATACAAAAACAATTTGCAATTTTCACTTTCGAGCGACACTAGGAGTGAAGAAATAATATTGTAATGGTCCAAAAATTCGTCTTCGGGTTTTTGACGGATTTTGATTTTCTACCACTCCTATATTAGTCCCCTATCAAATGTACATCCGTGGGATCTTTGATGATCCAAGTGTGTATCGAACATAAATAAATTAACAAATACCCCCATCTCCCCTATGTTTTACAGAATAGGTAGGCATAGGAAATTGAAAGATAAAGTACCTATCTAATTTTAATGTTTTTCTTTTTACTTCCTTCTCTTTCCCCCATCTGTGCAGCTGGCTGATGGAACCCATCCAAAGCCATAAAAGGGGAAAAAAATTTAACGTTTAATGAAGAAACTTATAGAAATACAGTAGTTACAGATTTATATAGACAAAGTACAGACAAGCAATACTTTCACTTCTACAATGATATTTTTAATTAAAATCATCGTCACTTTCAATGAAAATCTCACTTAGCTCCAAATCTTCATCATCGCCTTGCTGGCACTCTCCTATATTATCACATCGGTCGAGATTACCTTCGCACTTACACATTTCGGTACACCGGAGTCCATTCGACTGACACGTACATGGAGGAGAGCAACGCCTTTGGGTGCATGAGCAGCGACAAAATTCCAAGATAAGCTCTGGTGCACAAGATTTGGTACAAGCAACTAGCTCGTATGTGCTCCCTACTTTCTTCCATCCAAAATCTAAGGGTGGTGGGTTATTAGGATGCTGAATGAGGTCCTGATTCCACTCAAAACACTGAAGGTGGACCCTTAGCAAAGCCGGATCCAGTGCAGATCTTGTTGGAGGAAGGTTCTCATCTTGACATTGTTTCTGAGTGAACAACAACCATCTTACAGCTCCTATGTCGGTCAGTGATGTTTTTGGGGTATAAAGCTGACAAATGAACGCCAAGTTAGCCCGGACATCTTCTGTGAGAGATAGTGTAGTCCCCAATGTAGCCAAAGCTTCTAGCAGCTTATCACTTGCAGGATTAAAATTTTTCCACCACTTTATTTTACCTTTGCCAGCAAATGATCCTGTTACATCTGCTCCTGAAAGTGTGTGTAATCCAGGAAGTGCAGAGGCTTTCAGAGGTCCAAGTGCTCTATAAATTGAACCAACCTGAACAAACCTTTTCATGCCATGGGCAAGGAAAAATGCAAACTCTTTCGAAAGTTGGGGATATCGTCTTAGTGCCAAAATTAGGACATCAATATCTTGGAGAATATATGAGTAGTTTTAATTCCTTTCTGTGCTAAATACACTGTATGTAATATGATCTTTGTGTCCGCCTCCTCCTTCATACTTGAAAGACTGGATACATCATCGCCATGTGATGAAGCCGCTTTGTCCCTCCAACTGATTACAAACCTTTTGTTATTGGTCACGTCAAATTGAAGAATCTGACCGGGAAGGAACTCCGTCAGTTCATCCTTCGTCTTATCGTGGGACAAGAATTTATTCATTGCTATACTTCCAATTTTCGTTTCTGGGCCGATTTTGTACTGTATTAGATCTGAGCCTTTTTGCCGAATCACTCTCATAGCTTTCTTCAACGAGTTTTCTTTGTAAGAGTCGAAAACAACATGGACCTCACTGTAATTGCTGAATTTTTGTCCGCCCATTTGCTGAAGCTTAAACCGAGGTCACGGCATGTCTTCACTGTGCTAGGTTTGTGGTAGGTGTGAAAAAGCACCATGCCATCTATTATCGCAGCTTTTTCCTGTAGTTCCTCATTTTCTTCTAAAACTGCAGGTGTGGTGGAAGCATGATCATCATCGTTTTCTTCGGCAGGTATACTTTGCATTGATTCAAGAGCATCCATAAGTTTGTACTTAGCTAAACAATGGTGCATACTCCCGTCAACTGCAAATAATGACTTCGGTAGTGCTGAGAACTAGTTACTCAAATAGTATCACAAATCTAGGTCTGGTCTGCTTCTGGATGCTATCAATAATCTTTATGGCTATAGACTTGTCTTTAGGGGTAATTTTAACTCTTTGATTTTTAAGGTATCTAAGCAACCTGGGACACGAAATGGCCCGTTAACATATTTTTACCCATTAATACATATAAAACCATGAAATAATTCTAAAAATTAAGTTTCTGGGAAAATGGTTAGTCCTGCATAAAAGCTTATAATGATCTTTTTTGTGTAAAATTGATTTAGCAATATTTTTTGTGTAAAACTTTTTTTCGTAATCCCAATGGTTACTTAGATAAATTGGAGAAAGTGTTTGCGATGGCGGCCATTTTGTTCTTTGCGCGCAGTACTCATGCGCAACATCGAAATTATGTTTCTTCAAGGCCTAACAAAGAGATTCAAACTACTGCCACACTTGCATTATCAAGGAGCCCACGGGAGTCTATTTTTGCACACTTGGCAGAGGACTATATACAGAAAATGAGGTTTTGAAAAAAATGTGTTTTTGTATCCTCCATTATATGGCTGTAGCAAGCGTCCATAGCTTTAATCACAGGTCTACAAAAAAAAAGGTCTTGTCTTAAAGTTCTGACCTAACTTTTCTGAAGTGTCTTGACGCGCTGAAGCAAATTTTGAACAAAGAAATGTTCTATTGTGTCAGTTTCCCTCTACCACCCCCTTTTATCCCTCTAAAAAAAGGCAAAAAAAGGTCTTGTTTGTCCTAAGGTTCTAATCTAACTCTTCTAAAGGATTTTGACGTCTTTTTCCCTACCACCCCCTTTATCCCCTAAATAGGGGGGGAAAAAGGTTTTGTCTCAAGGATCTGATTCAACTTTTCTTAAGTATTTTGATGCGCTGAATCCATTTATATGTATAACATACAGTTACCACTAGATATTCATTATCTGGAACTGGTTTAATTTTACTAATTAATTTCCTCCGATTTGAAGATTTTAGATTTTTTTGGGTCGATATACTTCTGATTTTTGCTTCAAAAGGCTCCTAATTTTACATACATAGCTATATCCACAATGTTGAAAGTCGATCAACATGGAATATTGTACCCATAAAATTGAAATTTTAAATATATTTGCAGAGCGGATTTACAGATACCCTTAAGAAGCTTTAATACACTAAAAGAGGCCCTGATGGGTTCTTTTAGGCTTACTACTCTCATTGGTAATAATTTAAATAAAAAAACATAGGCAGTGCCCCCGCTGCCAATGGCACCCGAAAAATAGACCAATGGCTGCCGCCGCCGGTTTCTGCAAACAAAAAGCATTGTTGCCGGCAGTGCCGACTATCAGTTACATAACTTAAAATATGTAGGTCAATAGTAAACAGCAATCGAATAGGTTTATAGCCGTGAACATGAAAATCGGAGATAAATTTTCTTCATATAAAGATTTAATAATGCATTAATAGTGTACAATGATGAATTTTGAATTCAAGATACTAGAAAAATCGAGTATTAATGAAAACAAGCTCCAGAAAACATTGGCTTTTAGGTATTAATATATGCAACTAGCATGCGTTCAAGTTGGTAAAACTTTTAAATAAAAAAATGAGAATGCTAAAGAAAATATACAACGTATATCGTTGGCTTAGACTCCATAATCACAAATTTTACAGGAGACACAAAAAACTGAATATCTTTTATAAATATCAGATTTTCAATTCCTAAAAACACTTGTGCCATAAAATGTCACCTATGGAATAGTTACAGACAGATAATTTTTCAGTTACACTTATTATTGCATTTTTATAGTCGATTTTAGGAGATAGATGTTTTGCATTTATGAAAATGTTTGTTATTTGGAAGTTAGAAGTTTATTATTGACAATTTATAATTGATGAAATAAACAAAAAATGTTTAATAATAACAAAAATGAATAAGATACTGCTAAATATATTTTGGAAGAAACACAACACCGTTTGACATTTTTTATTCGTGGGTCTGATTATCATAATAATGATGGTAATCATCAGGTATAACGCTCTTCAATGTTCAAATTTTTTCATTTTAATTTTAAGCCGGCTAGAATACAGATTGGGCAACTCATTTAGGTCCTTTGAAGACACTTGCTTCTTTCGTCTTTGGGGCAGAGGAGTCCACTCATCACTAAATCTTAACTTGTAGACTATTGCACCTGTAGGTTGGTATTGAAGAGCACGTAGGTCAGTCACTTTAAAAAAAATTATATTAGATTGCTTGTAGGTAGTTTCAAAGAACATGATTACCTTAGAATCACCCTTCTTTTTTCCAGGGCGTACTGACCTGTAAAATTCAACTATACCGAAAGATTTAAAAAATTCGTGGCTTAAATAATGGACATCAAAAGGTTCAGGTTTTTTTCTAGCATTTCTACAAATTTCGGCATACTCAGCAGGAACATTAATTACTCTATTCTTAGTTTTTTTTTCTATTTTCGCATGCATTGAATCACACTCCATTTGAGTGTGACCAACCTCTAAGAACTTTTGCTCAATAATTATACTATTTGTAATTGCAAGATTCAGTAACGCATTGCTCATTGTTATGTTACGGTTGTACACCTCGCTGTAAAGTATTACTTTTTTGTTTGGTGTTTCTGGATTCATTTGAGGAATGACTTTATCCGTTATAAATTTAACTACCATTGATGAGAACTCTTCTGCGTTAAGGCCCCCCTCGGACTCATTCCACAGATAGCATGAGCCTTGGCTGGTCTTTAAATTAAAGAGACAAAAATTATGCACGCAGAGTTTTGTCTTATAATAGAAACTAGATACGGTCGACTTAGATGATAACAAAACGTCCTGAAGGTCCATGGTAAACACAAAATCTTCGCGTTTTTTGTCTTTCTGTTTTTCAAGTCGTGCTGCTTCTTTTCTTTTTATGTGTGCAGCATGATCTTCATTTGAAATATGTCCCAGTATGTGAGAGCAACAAATGTGGCATTGGTCCTTCTTAGGTTGAAACAATGAGATGTTTTTCACGTCCAAAGCGTTATTGAATGAACATACGGATAATGGTGCTACATTATGAGATCTACACCAGTCAGATACATAAAAATTGTATAATTCTTAGGTGACCAATCTGGCAAGAGATAATTTTTATTTGTAGTTTTGCGGCAGTAATGAGACCCCATCATTGGCAGACTATTAAGAAAGTTATTAAGCGCTCATTTTCCTTTGAAAATGGAATAGTCTTAAGTAAAGCTTGTGGTTCTGACTGTGAAGCAGCGTTACCACATTTGGTAGATTTTTATTTCTTTTTAGTAGAATTTTAAGGATTTTTGTAAAGTTTGGTAGGTAAAATTTGCTGGCAAATTTCTGATAATTATTATCAGAAATCTACCAGCAAATTTTACTTACCAAACTTTAAAAAAATCCTTAAAATTCTACTAAAAAGAAATAAAAATCTACCAAATGCGGTAACGCTGCTGTGAAGGTATATCATGTTCCCTAGATTCACGATTTTTCGTTTTCCAGTTTAGTACCGACCATTTTCCTACACACAATGTGTTTATAAACATTGTTTTGCAAGCCCTAATCAAATCGTCTTGTTTTTTTAAATGATAAATTGGCGAACAATTTCTTTTAGATTCCCTCGGGTTTGCTATATCTATGTGACGCTTGGTGGGTGCAACTTTTACTAAACTATCTATATATTTTTTTTTTCACCCCATGTCATCTTCCAAAATGCATCAAAAATATTTTTTCTATCTTCTTCAGATATATCAGAGCATTTTATAATGCTGGTTAATTTTCTGTTACACTTACATCTTGGCTTAAGGTTCCTGGGTTCCTTTTCAACTTTCGTCCAAGCATCACCATTCTTTTTTCTTCCGAAGTATTTTAAACCTTTTTCTCTTTGTTTCCTATTTTTTTCGTACAGCCAAGTTGATTTGTCTACTTGGCATCTTTTTCTTCTTTTAACTTTCGGGCAATTCTCCTTATCTGATATTTGGTCAGAATCAGAATTTTCTGAATAAGGTACTAACTTTAATTCGTTTATGCTTTTATCACTGATATCATAGTCATTTGTGTCGTGAATAATATGCTGAGATGTATTAGATAAATCTACTTCTTTTTCTGAATATGACAAAAAATCTATGTTAGATGAATCTTTCAAGCATGTTGTATCTTTAGCTAACCCTGAATTTGCCAAAAATGCATCACTCAAAGCTGAAGTGGACGCAACTTCAAGTTGTGAAAAAACTGCATCTTGATTATCATCCAAAGCAGAAGTAGAGCATGTGATTTCATCTATTTCGTAAACGTAATCGAACTGGGTAAACTCTTTAATTTCTTCAATAACGATATTATTTTGAAATGTTTTGGAAAGAGATGAATCTGTAATTAATGGCACATCTTTTTCAGCAACAATTATAATAGGTAATGTGTCTGAATATTCAGGAGTCTGCTCTAAATCAGATGCCAGTGGCACAGTGTTATGTTGGCTGATTTCTTTTTGGAGGGCTAATTTAAGAATTCTTTCAGAACGTGACATTTTATTTTGCAACGATCTGAAATAAAATAAAACTTACCTTAGTCAATTATTAATATTAATAAAACAATATTGAGTTTTGATGCGATAGGTAAATTTCTCTAAACGTATTAAATTATTTGTTATTCTTTGACTTTAAAAAAGTATCTTTACATTACTATAAAAGTACGAAAAAGCTGTTAAAATAAGATTAAAATATTACAGCCAACTCCAAATTTAGTTAGTATTAAATAGTATGTAAAACAGCTAACTCCAAATTAAATTTTGTCATGCATCAAATTAATTGTTTACAATAAAATGTAGAATGTTAAGTGGAATAAAGGATAACTTACCTATACTTAATCACTTATTAATGTTTAGAACACAGATTTACAACAATTTTCCACTTATTCTAAACAAAAACAGACAGGCACTGAAACTATAAAACTAAGCTAATTCTGTCACAGTTGTTTCTTGTAAAATTACCGTTAAAGTGGGAGTTAGACGCTTTGCACTGTTGATATTTTACTGTGTGGAGTTATCTGGTTTACGTCATGAATGATTTAGAAAAAATTCGACATTATTTGGTGTTACACGGTTTTCTAAAATATTTATTTTACAACAAAGACTACAACTAAGTATCAGAAAGTGTAAAAGTACGCGCAAATGAACCTTGAAAATCTGGTACAACTAGAAAGGTTGTACTGGATAAAATAAGAACAGTACAGATAGAAGACGAAAAGAACTTTCAAGAATACTCTGTATGGTTCATCTGACGCCAAAGTTTCTCTGATTGAATTAGTAGCAAAATATTTAATAAAAAATAAATAAATAATTATAGACAATATTTTTGAGCGCTCACTAAAATAGCCAAAAAAAACATTTTCGGAAAGCGAGTACGATTTTTTGCTTTGAATGACTTATAGTTATAATTTCCCTTTGATATTTGTGGTAACAAATTAGAACAGGTAACATTCGCAGCTTCCCCAATATTGGGGGGGGGAATTTATTTTACTAAAGCTAATATATACACAAATCCACAAATTATTAAAAACCTCAAAGATAACGTGCGTAAAATCGGCTCCTAAAGAAGCGGACGATAATTTCAAAATACTCTGTATATGAATGTGAAAATATTTCGAAAATTTGTATTTGAATTATATTACTTTTGTATCATTTTCTTCATTGTTATTTTTGATAAACAAAATAATCCTAAATTATTAATCCTCTTACTATATTCACAGTTAATATTAATTTTTTGTACTATTCCCACATATTGGAAACCGTTACAAATAACCATTGGAAATAAAACATATTCCCTTATCACCCGAATTATTAAACGAAAATCTACCGGAAAGTCGACAGCGGCAATATAAATGGAGTGTAAAAGTTGAAAACGGAACCAGAGAATAGATATTCCGTGTTTTGTAATACCAGATTTCAACCTCTTTATCTCGGCTCCCTAACGTAGAGCTAGCAAACTTACATCCGCTTTTTATGCGTTTAGAATTTTGATTAACACGACTTTATTAATTTAACAAATTTATGTAGAATGGATAAAATATGCCCTAAGACCTTCTTTGTAATACAAGTTCTCCTCAGTGAAAGCTAATTTGTATTCTAGAACGCGAGGATATATTTTTATTTCATTGGGCAGAAGGTGAAACGATCTCGCAATCCGATCCGATATTCCTTGCTATATAGTTTAACACGGGCATCAGGGACTTTCTTACCAAACTGAGCACCAGAAAACTTGTTCATAAACAGGAAATTATCATTTTTAACAAAAATTGTTAAAAAAAATCCTGCTATTCCCTTTAATAATGATAATATAATAATAAATCGATTTATATTTCTGTCTTACGTATGAAAGATCACTGGTCAACAAGAAATAATTACTTTATTTTTTTAAATGATAACTTTGACAATATTTTAAAATTATTTGGAATTGAATTGTAATTAATTACCGCTTGATAAGAAAAACTTCTTTGAAAGGACAATGTTAAAAATAGCTGATTTTTGGCCCCCATCTCAGAACATATAAGACCCAGAGAAAATGATTGGAAAAGGCTCAATATTAATAAAAATACGTCTTCGTGGTATCAAAAGGCTGGAGAAAATTCTATTTCACCCCCAAAGACATAAAAACAACCCCTAAAATTGCTTTGACTAATAGCTTATACTGAATGAAACTGTTGATGTAATATTTTATTGATTCTATATATTTTATAAAATGAAAATCTTTTTTTTTTTTTCTCTAATATTACATTATCTAAAGTGCCTGTCATCTCCAAACTGGAGTAGATTTTTATTAATTTTAGTCTAAACTCGCTACTTGTTCTTGATTGATTGGTTGATTGATTTACCAGCGTGCGGTAGGCATTGCTGCCACTCCCAGATATACAGTTGGGCCTGCTACGTCCACGCTGGGTTGGACTAAGGTTATGCTTGTTGCCAGCAGCGAGTGCCACATGGCGCATGGTAAAGGAATATGGGATGGGAGGTGTAGGTATTTGTGAGATGCGTTACCGCATTGTGTCGTGAGGGAGCGTTTAAGCTCCCTTTTTGTGCTCTTGGTTCTGGGTATCTGGCTTTTCTGAATCTTCGTGTAAAATATGTGTTGTGTCTTAATATGGAGTGTTTGTTTATTACTGTTTATGCTCTTCTTTTTTGTTTCTGCTTCTTCGAATCTTCGTTTTCTGATTCCTCGATTTCCAATGCTGGGTTGGATTTGAGTCATGCTTGTTGTCAGAAGCGAGAGCCACATGACGCATGGTTTTTTCATTTTTCCCCTCGCTTTTCTTTCCCAGTTTGTTTATGATCCTCTCGATTGTTTCCATGTAACATGGTCTCCCTGTTTTTAGTTTGGTGCTGTTCAGTGTTAGCGTTTTCTTCAGAAGGTTTTCTGCTGTCCTTTTTGCTTTAACCTTCTTGATCCTTCCCCTTATCTCTCTGCTTACCAGAATATGGTCTATTTGTATGATTGAACTTCCATTACTCCAGGTGTCAATGCATGTTTGACTTTTACTTCATGTATTTCTTATTGTTAAGTCAAACATGTGTGCTAGGTTTTTCGGCGCGTTTCCATTTTCGTTACACCATGTGTGGAATATATGTGCATTAAAGTCTCCAGGTACACGATTTCACTACACTATGCATATGCTATGATTTACTGCGTTAGAGGGAAGCACTGTGGAAAGACTGGGTTTGTGCACCTAATTAAACACTAACTAATATTCCTTATCAAGCTGAAAATATTCCGAGGTATAAATTATTTTACAAACACATTCATTTATACAAACTTAAATATAACTTCTATACGTTGTCACTTTGTATTTAACTTTTTCAAGCTTTTATGGGTATTCATTGGTGACAGAACACCTGGCTACCAGAATATGATCTATTTATTGAGTTGAGTTTCCGCTGCTCTAGGTATCAAGATTGCTCTTTTCTGTGCGTATTTTCTTGGAAACCATTTTCCTGAGAGAAACCTGTATCACGTATACATACATTGAGGTGCCATAAGAATTCAGTCTGGACGCTATACACCGACAGTACCCCATTGATTATTTCTGATCTAATCAAAGTTAAACTCGTTTGAATATTTTTAGCAATTATGAGAACCTCACCTGAAAGGTATACTTTAAGAGTAGTGCGCCACTGATCATTACGTGTTCAATTTTGATTAAATTTGTTTGAATATTTTTAGTAATTATTAGAAAACACACTTGAAGGTTCACACAGGAAATCTGTATAATCACACTTTAATAGCAATGCATTACTGATTATTTCGGGTTATTATTATAACCATTATTATATTATTATTATATATGATTGGCTGAAAGAAATTCGGTTTTGGCTATTAATTATTATTTGTATTTTTGCTGAAAGAAAAAGATTAGTGCCCTTATTTTAATTTATTGTCTTGGAACTGTCAAGCATTTAAAGCATATAGGTATAAATTTAAGTAAAGTGGTATAGTCGAGTGTAGACTTATCTTTAGCCTTAGTGTTGATTGATTTATGGTTTCCTAGAGGCTCTCGGGTTATTCTCCACTTTTCACTTTTTATGCACTGAGATATTCTAATCACCCACATTAATTAAATATTAGCTATATAACTTAACTGTTGTAATGTTATTTTATATATCACCTTGCGTATAATTTTTCACTTATCACATCAGCGTAATTTCTTCCTATTGTGCCGTCTTTTAATCGGGATTTAAGCCAGATTACTGGCACCGAACTTAAACGCGTTCGATGTCTTTGAGATCACTAGACGAATCCCTCTAAACTCGCTACTTGTTCTTTATTTAAAAAACGTTGACTAAAACCATACAAATCTATTGTAACATTACGTGCTGTAAATATCTTTCATATTCGTATAGAGATAGTTTTTCGTAATAAGAATACTCACGTCAGTGGCTGTCTGTCCCTTTTACTAGTAGAAAATAATTTTGTGCATTACGAAGTGCCGTGGCATTTTTTTTAGTATCCGAGAGTGTCTACAGAATAAGGTAGTTTGGTGGTTTCCAGGGTCGCTAACTAAAGCGCTTTTTCGTGATAATACTTGCTGCGAATATTATTTCATACCCTTATTGGGGTTGTTTTTGAAAGTGGGGATGCTGAGGTCACGATCAGTTGAAGGTCTGGCTCAACTAGTATTAAAAAATCATTTTGTACATTTTAATCACCTTGGTACCTATTTTTTTAATGTTAGGTGCTATGTATAGCGTTCCACCCTAGCTCATGAATAGGGGTAGTTTTTACTCTTTTGATATCTCTATCGAATCGATACCTAATAGTTATCATAAAATAAATATAATTTTTACATTCAGTATAAGCAATTATTTAAAGCAATTTTAGGGGTTGGTCTTACGTTTTCAGGGGTGAAATAAGAATTTTCCACTGCCTTTTGATACTACTAAGGCGTATTTTTATTAATTTTGAGCCTTTTTCGACCATTTTCTCTGGGTCTTATGCGTTCTGCGATGGGGACCAAAAATCAACTATTTTTAACATTGTCCTTGTCCTGTAAAATGTATAGGTACGGTAAGTTCATCTGTATATCTTAATTAATCCGATGAATATTATATCTGGTTCAAGTTCATTATACAAGTATGTTGGATATTGCACGTTTGCAAGGTTGTGGGTAAAGCAAGCAATATGGAGAGCTCTACTATAATGCATTTTTGACCATACGATTCCTGACATATCTGCATACATAATCTCTACGATGTAAAACATAAATAAACCTAATGCATGGATTTTAAACTTGTTGTACTCGCGAGGAGGTGTTTAGATCAAAGCACGGGCCATAAACGACATCACAATAGTTAAACATATACCGGGTGATTCAGTTTGGTATTCGCCCCCTGTATCTTTTTTATTTTAACAGAAAACTACAATAAACCATATATATTTGCAAATCGTTTGTCAAGCTCTATCGAATGACGTCCTTAAATGATCTTTTTGATTACATATGCCAAAATTACGATAGTCAACTTTTTTTTTTAAATGGTATGCTATTCATTTTTTTGCCGATTGTTGTAGAGCTTCTCTTTCTGCATTCAACCATGTGAAAAAAGTATACACTTCCATAAGGAAAATTTCGAGAAAATTAATTAAATACGAAAAAACTTCATTTAAAGGTTTTGTTTCTGATTCAACATAGTTAGCCATGGAAACAATTGAATTATGTCACTGTTAGTAATGTCAAATTGAAAATACTGTGTTATTCGTTTTTGTTTTATGTTATACTTCTAAATAGATTTACACAATGGTATCTTACAATAATGGAAAAAAAAATGGACATGATATCAATTTACGGAGAGTGCGGAAAAAACAAAGTAGCCAAACGTTTATATCAAGATCGCTTTCGAAATAGGCCGGTACTATCAGTCAAAATGTTTGCAAAATTGGCAAGAAATATGAGCGAAAGTGGAAGTTTTGAGAAAAAAAGAAACGTTTTTAAACACCGTTAGATTTCTTCCTTTGGTTTTATCTGAAAGAAAAAGTTTACTTTATACCTCTAAATGATGTCGAAGATCTTAAAACTAGAATACGAATTGAATGCTGCAGATGTTAAAATGTTAAAATTCATTCTTCAACAAAAGGAAAATTTCGAAAAAATTAATAAAATATGATAAAACGTCATTCAAAGGTTTTTCTGAATCAGCATAGTTAGCCAAGGAAGCAATTGAATGTTGACATTGTAAGTAATGTAACTAGTACCAACTAGGCAAATCAGATTCGAAAAAGAGGGATTTTTCGAGGATTGTGTACGGCACTGATGAGGCATAAAAATTTCGAAACAAAGTTTGATGTTTTGACCAAACAAGGTTCTGTTTTTAAATAATCATGTAATTCATTTCTATATAAACAAACATTTAATGTCGTATCTTTAGTTAATTAATGATAATAACACTCAACAATATTATTAAAATAACAACTAATAATAAATAACAATTGCCAATAAAAAAACTACCAATACTTGAAAACTAACTAACAATTAAGAAAATAAAAACATTATTCATTGCTTCATATGTTCGAAGAGTCCTCCGTTCGCTTCTGTGTTTATCACGCCCTGGATACATACATGTTGAAGAATTTCAACATTTAATCTGCGGCATTCAATTCGTATTCTATTTTTAAGATCTTCGACATCATTTAGAGGTGTAAAGTACACTCTTTCTTTTAGATATGGCCAAAGGAAAAAATCACACGGTGTGAGATCCGGTGATCTGGCAGGCCACTTGACTGCCTCACTACGATTTCTGATCCATCTACCTGGATAAGCTGCATTTAAGTAATTCGTTACAATTATAGCATTATGTGGCGGTGTCCCATCTTGTTGTAATATCATGTTATACCTAATATGTAATGGAACGTCTTCTATGAAATTTAACAACTCTTATCTTAAAAACTGTAGATATCTTTCTTCAGTAAGCGTGCCTTCGTGAAACTTTGGTCCTATAATTTGTCCGTTGAGAATTCCACACCATACATTAATTCCCCAGATATTTTGGAAATTAGTTTCCCGAAGCCAGTGAGGATTATCCTGTGACCAATAATGGCAGTTATGTCTATTGACAATTCCATTATTATGGAAACGGGATTCATCTGACCACATGATGTGATCTTAATAGTCATTTCTTGAGCAACTGCCAACCACGCTACAAAATGTAGACGTCTCTCGTAATCTCCTGGAAGCAAGCCCTGATGTAAATGTATTTTATATGGTCGCAGTTTATTGTCTCTCAGAATTCTTTGAATTGAAGAATATGAAATATCAGTTTCTCTCGCTAACTGACGAATAGAAATATGCGGGTCTACGAAAACACGGGCTAAAACTGCAACTGTATGTTCCTCATCTCGTGCGGTTCTGGGCTTAAAAACGTTTCTTTTTTTCTCAAAACTTCCACTTTCGCTCGTATTTCTTGCCAATTTTGCAAATATTTTGTGTGATGGTACCGACCTATTTCGAAAGCGATCTTGATATAAACGTTTGGCTGCTTCACTGTTTTTCCGCACTCTCCATAAATTAATATCATGTCCAATTTTTCTTCATTAGTGTAAGATACCATTGTGTAAATCTATTTAGAAGTATAACATGAAACAAAAACGAATAACACAGTCACAGATAACAGTATTTTCAATTTGACATTACTAACAATGACAAAATTCAATTCTTTCCATGGCTAAGTATGTTGAATCAGAAACAAAACTTTAAATGAAGTTTTTTCGTATTTTATTAATTTTCTCGAAATTTTCCTTATGGAAGTGTATACTTTTTTCACATGGTTGAATGCAGAATGAGAAGCTCTACAACAATCGGCAAAAAAATGCATAGCATACCATTTGAAAAAAAAAAGTTGACTATCGTTATTTTGGCATATGTGATCAAAGAGATGATTTAAGGACGTCATTCGATAGAGCTTGACAAACGATTTACAAATATATATGGTTTATTGTAGTTTTCTGTTAAAATAAAAAAGATACAGGGGGGCGAATACCAAACTGAATCACCCGGTATAGTATGATTGAATCACATGACACAATTTTTGAATTTTTATTGAGACAGTGTTTGTTAGCGTAGATAGTTTTTAATAAACAATATGATTTCCTGACTAAATAGTTCATTTAATATTCAAACCAATATTTAAACCTAGACATTTCATTTCTTCCTTATATTCTAACTTATATCCATAAACTGATATAGAGATGGTTCTCTGGCGCTCCTTGGCCGTACGAAATAATATAGCTGACGATTTATTAGAAAGGGAGTGATTTTTTTAAATAAGAACCAATGCATTGATTTCTTTCCCGAACAGATCGACCTTATTTTCTAGATGTTGAATGTTAAAGGTATAGTATAATTGTGTATCATCTGCATAAAATTTAGATTTAGAATGTTGTAAATAGTGATGAAAATTAGACGTATAAATTATAAATAATGACGAAGCTAAAATTAGCCCTTGAGGTGCACCATATACGACAGCTTTATCATTTGATACGTGGAATACTGAGGAATAATTTTATAAAATGTGTTGTTTCATCAAATCAATAATATTTGAGTTTCGAACATAATAATTTATGGTTCATGATATCAAATGATTTGGTGTAATCAATTGAAAGAATTATAGTGATCTTTCTCTTATCCAAACCTCCAAAAATATCATCAGTTATTTTTAGAAGAGCATTATTAGTACTATAGTTCTCACTAAAGCCGGATTGGCTTTTTAAACCTTTTAAACCTTTGATGATTGAACCTCCCAACCATTTATAAAATATTCGAAAAAATCATTTATCAACAACTCCGAGAGCATATTAACGAATACAATATTCTACCGGAAAATCAGTCTGATTTTCGGCCAGCATACAGATGCACTACTGCAATTCTGCAAATAATAGATGACATCCTCGAAGCAACTGATAAAAGTAAGCTAACGGCTCTAGTATTACTGGATTGTACTAAAGCCTTCGATACTCTCAACCATGAACTCTCAGTGGAAATTCTGAACTTTACCGGCCTTGATACAAATGCCATTAATCTTATAAAGAGTAGACACGAGGACGCGCAAAAAGTACCACTCAGCAACTCATCGGTTCCTTTACATATAACGGTGGGCGTAACACAAGGATCCATTTTAGGACCTTTGCTTTTTACAATATACACTAGTAACTTTATCAGCTATCTAAAATATTCAAAAATGCATATGTAAGCAGATGACATTCAAATATACCATAGCTTCGAACCTCACAAATATCAAGTGGCACTTACCAAAATAAGTGCTGATTTACAAACAATGTCTTCCGTCTCTCGTCAACATCATTTGCTAATAAACCCGACCAAATCTGCAGTTATAATTTTCGGAGGCAAATCTTCTTGTGTCAGGATTGAACATAATATTGATTTACAAATCAATAATAGGTACGAATATTCCAGTCGTAAACAATATACGTAATATTGGTATTATTTTAGATAACTCATTTAGACATATACTTCATGTCTCGCTTATTGTAAATTAACACTTTTGTTTCTTCTTAGATCTTATTTACCTCGGAATATTAAAACACTTCTATGTGAAACTCTTGTTCTATCAAACTTTAACTTTTGTTGTCAAGTTTATGCTCCATCTCTCGACAAAGAGTGAAAATAAAATACAGAAAGTTCAGAATAGCTGCATTAGATTTATATTTGGCATCCTAAAATATGAGCATGCATCTCATAAACTCAAAGGGCTACCCTGGTTAAATATGAAGAATAGATCTCAATTCCATTCTGCCTGTCTCTATCACAAAATTGTATGCACCAAACTACCTTCCTATCTGTATAACAAATTGGTAATTCGAACTGATGTACACAGAATTAATGCCAGAAACAAAGACATTTTAACGACTCCTATTCATCGAACATCTCAATTCGAAAGATCTTTCAGCTTTAACATATATAAAATACAGGGTGTAATCAGTTTCGTTATAAAAAAAATTGGTAATGGGGACCAACAAGACAAACAAAAAACCTCTATGACTTGTTCCTCTAGGAAAAAAACCGACCTAGGTCAACAATTTGAATATTAGGGTAGGAAACATTTGAAAACCACTGCCTTTCTGGGTCAATGATCGTATAGTTCCCTTTAAATTGTCCCAATTATAAAAATGTAAATAATTCGTTATTTCTTTTTGCAGAACTGCAAGCAAATGATGGGCGTAGAAGTTTAAACACAGCATTTCTTTACATGTGTGTTTTTTTAATTTAGAACAAAATATTGGAGCTTTTATTGTTGTTTATAATTTTTCAGATTTACATGTGGTTTATTAACATTTGTAACCTAATTGGGTGTTGTGGGTTAGAAGCTTAAAAAATGAGAAATTATTGCTTGACATTGGGAATAAAGAGTTAGACGTCTGAGATAAGATAACAGAAAACAATTATGTGTATTTTAAGTTAGGAAGAAATCTGATTTATTTAACTAATTGCCGATCAGGTATCGAAAACTAAAATATTCGATAAATCTAGAACTTACCAATAAATTTGTTGGTTTACATAAATTGTTCGAAATGGCTTCTATCTGCATCAATACACTCTTCGGCACGTCGAACTAAGGACATACGCACTCCGTTCAACACATTTGGTAAATTAGGATTATTTTTTATGGTTTCTATGCACATTAAAATACCACACTAAACTATCAACTAACATCAATAAAGAAAATACAAATAAAAACTTTCAAAATCTAAAAAGCAACACAAAAAGAACGAACAAGTAGTGTCTGTACGTAATCAAGAACTTAACGACTTGAACGGTAAGTCAATAAAATAAATCTTAACTGTAAATACGTGGTCCAAAATTCAAAAAGAATAAAAGCAACATAAGAAAACAACGAACGGATTCGACGTGTGTACTTAACGAAGTGCCCACAGAAACTAAAATATTGCACAAGGGAGAGTATAGTTTTCTTCAGATCTACTAAGCACTCAGTAAACGTCGATGTCTTTCATCTTTACCGCACCTTTAAAGACCTTACCTTACCTACTTTTAAAAAGCCATAAAAAAGTGTGATTATCAACTTGTATCCTCGCCGACGCGCGGTCTCTGTTTTTTTTTTCTAAAACTATGGGTTTTAGATCCCAAGTTATATAATTTTTTTTGTTCGTTAAGTCATTCCCCACCACCAGTTTTTTAATGACATGAAACTGATTACACCCTGTATATAATAATGAGATACTCACACAATACAACATTCTAAATGAGAGATTGTTTAAAATAAAATTTAAAGAATATCTATCTATTTACTCAACAGTGATATTAAATCACATACTTCTTCTTTTCATGTATTTTTATTTATCTCCTTCTTTCTTTCTTTTTCTACTTATGTGTATGTCGTCCCTTCCTGTTTAAGTATTAAGTAAATTTGAAACTATTATATACGTTACTTGTAAAATGTTATTTTCTGGGGTTAAGTGGAAGAGCAGAGGGTACATTTAGTACCCATCTGAAGTCATGCCTAATTTTCTTGGGATCCAGTCCTGTTATAGAGCGGCTAAGCTCTAATCTTTTCATCAGTTTCTTGCATTGAGATAAGAATCAAAAACAGTTGCAGACTGAGTCTTATATTCTCATAAATACTTTATGTAAATATCTTCTATTTATATAGCTAAAATTACGTAAAATAGCTATTGCTCGTAGTTAATACTGTTACATGAACAAATATACCTTTCCACGTAACGCGCACAAATGAGACAGTAATACTTTAGGTCGTAATGAATCTGGAATGGAGATTTTTCAAGTAAAATTAATCCAAGTTAAATTGGCAGTGGTATCGCTTACAAACCGCTGGTGTACCAAGAGCGAAAATTATTTTTAATGAGTGTGCTCGCGTGTGCGTCTCTCTCATTTCAGCCACATCCCGAGTATCTCCACATGATTTACAATTTATATATAATAATCTTAAAACATAGACAGGTTTCATATTTATTTTGAAATTGTTTTTCTTTCTGAGAAGTTATATCATATAATGAAAGAACAGTTTTCTTTGCTTAGAGACGGGCTCTGTAAATTTAATTAGTATCGCATCTTCGGGCAACACATAATTTGATCATTAAAAATAATATTTGTTAAATCTCTCAACCGGTCGCTTAATATTTTGTGAGATCTTTTAGCTTCCGTTCGTTGTTATTTCATAGAAAAGAGTTCATATCAGGATAATATTTCAACTACGAAAGCTATATTATTTAACAACGTTGGTAAGAAAAAAAAACGCGTTTATATTTTTGGTAGTATTCTATATATTTTATTTTAGAGAATATTATTTAGGTATTAAGCAAATCACAACATATATTTCATTATATTGTTGCCTTAATATGGGCACGCTAATATACTAGTTAGGTAAATACATTAAAACACTCATTATTGCATAACCAATCAAAACAACCACTCTTCCAGCTAATACTGATGAAGTCGAATTACATGATAGGATTCTTAGCATTTTAAAGCAAGAAAAAGTATATTATTCAACGAGCGGTAATCTAGGTAAAAACTCACGCAGATGAAAGTTTACAGGACGAGCCGTAGGCGAGTGCTGTAATTCATCAAGTGAGTTATTACCATTACCGCAAGTTGAATACTATACTTTATCTACGATTATAAGAATAAATATTAAATTGAAAAAATTTGTTTAAATTACTCAGTTTGTTTATTAATGAAATTAACTGTAAAATTTAATTTCACCCTTTTATATTTGTTGTCTTCAAAGATTTAGCCACCTTTAAGCGGAGGTAGAATGTGATTTTTAATCGAAATAGTGCATAAACTCCTTGTAGACAAAAAATCAGCTTTGTAGATTAATATTACGCGGCGGAAAATGCAAAACTTCTCCGCGAACTGCAATAGCCCGGAGCGCATATTCGGTCAAATATATTTTATAATAAAATTTCTAATGCGTTGAAATACGATTCTCGAAAGATATATATTGCAGACATTCAATTTTTGTAGTAATGTATGATGGTCGAGTGGCTAAAGTTTTGCCTTCCAATCCAAAGATCATGTGTTCGAATCCCAGACAAATTGGAAGTTTTTTTTCTCATTTTGTTTATATAATTTTTTTCAAAATAAAGTTGATATCACTAAATTTAGGATGTCCAAAAACTAACATTATTTACAAGAAAACTGCGAAGAGTATCATAGAATGTGAACAATTATATAAAAAGCCTAGTAAATTGCGAAGAGTACGTTTTTAACCTGTTTTCTATAGATGTGAAAGTGCTATCAACAAAGGCTTCAGGGTATTGATTGTTTATAAGAACCTCTTTTATAAAGCGTTCCTCATTGCCTAATATTTAATCATTAGAAGAAATTATTTTGGCCCTATCATACAAACATTTTATTACACCCTTCGCAATTTAATAATTAATAATAATTCTATATATCATTAAAACGCTTTTTCATGGTCTTTTAGATGGTGTAAAAAATTAACTGGGTCTTGCATTTAACAGAACCCAAATAAAGTTTATATCTTCGAAATGAGACTTTCATTTGTGTTTCTGACGTGATTTTTTGGGAAATAGATGTAATTTTCTATCATATTTATTTTTGAACTTCTTTATATAGCTCATAACTAAGTTAAATGGAGTTCTAACGTTCATGCGAACACCCTATACAATTCCGATAATTTCAAAATTATGTACGTACGTTAGTACGTTACTTTATGTCAATTTGTTTTTTTTTTACCAATTTCGATAAATCAAAAAATTTTGCTTTATTATCTGTTCATAAAGACCTGTGAATAATCACCTTGTAGAGTTGCATTTTCTTAAATGAGAATAAGTAGCAATTATGAGTCCAAATAAGAATATCACAGACTGAATTTTAATTATTGCTTGAATATTCAAAAAATATACAAAGGCCTCTACAGCAGTAAGGTGTATTATGCTCTTTGTATTTTGTTTAATATAAAAATGCATAAAAGATCACGATGCGGTGTAATAACAATTTTAAATATTCCAACTTGATATTTGCGGATTGACATTTTAATGCATTCCTGGGTCACTGCGCTCATACATTATACCAACTTTGTCATTTTCGTTAATATAATTCAAAGGGCTCCATATAAAAATGTAGTCATAGTATGCATTTCGTTTAAGATTTTAAATTATATTTAAACCATTTCTAAACGCGGATTGACTTTAATTTTACGGACGATGATTGAGGTCTAAGTTACATTATCAACTTCGTACATGAGGCACGAAATTGATAGTAAACTTTAATATGTTTAAATAAGAAATTTCTAGTAATAGTTAACCAATGGAAAATATTGTATAAAAAATAAAAATTAATATCCAGGTTTTATGTACTATACAGGGGAAAATTCACATACAATAATATATTTACTAACGAATTAATGACGAATTAGCTGTGCTTAACTTAATTTACAATGGTAGGCGTATGGAAAATATATTAATATTTTATTTTGTTTACCTGTTTCATCGGCTTGTTTATTGTTTTCTATGTGACTGACAATATTGGGTCTTAGGCAACAGAAACTTTCTCCCACCATTACTATAAGTTAGCCCCTTAGTTATTTAAAACCTGATCAAAACTTTTCAAAATCTATTCAAAAAAAGATCAGAGCTACTCAAATTCGACTCAGGATTTGATGAGGTCAAAATGCATTAAAATTAAAGTGAAATTTAAAAAAGTTGTTTAGGAATGCATCTCAGTTAAGTTGATTGATAGTGGGAGTGGATGAAGAAAAAAAATGAGGCTTTTGGTTCTTGTACACACACTAAATCAGAATTTTATTTTTTTCACCCTTTTTAATAGTGAGGTGTGGGTAGTAATTAGGGCTAATGCCAAAAAATGTTTCGAGAACTTAGTACCTCTTATATAAACTAAATACCAATTTTATGGACTCTTACTTGCTTGATTTACCTACTTATCACCATTTATTCCAATTTATCATTTTTTTTCAAATTTCTCCCCCCGCTCATCAATTATTAAGCAGGGGGGCCTGTTGGCTTTGGAAGGGCTGGGGGTCCGCCAGAGATTTTGGGAAAAATTTTTTTTTCAAATTTCTACCTCCCGCCCGCTCATCAATTATTAAGCACGGGGGCCCGTTGGCTTTGGAAGGGCCTGTAGTGGGAGCCCGCCAGAGATTTTGACAAAACAAAATTTTCCCGCTCATCAATTATTAGGCGCGGGGGCGCGCCAGTGAATTGGGTACCGGGGCCCATGATTTGATGCGGGGGGCCTGGGCCCCCGGAAAACCATTCGAACCCAAGATCAAAATACAATCTAGTTGCAGATTTCATCCAGATATCTTAAATGGATCCAAAGTAATCGTGGGCACAAAAAAAGTTAGACAGACCGACAGTCAGATTTTTTGCTCAAAACCTATTTGAATTATAAAAAAATTTTTGCGTAAGATTTGCGTCATCTGCAAACAGGATGGTTGAGGTTGTGCTTTCTATCGAAGAAGGTAAATCGTTAATAGAAATTAGAAACAGAACTGGATCAAGGACTGAGCCCTGTGGTACACCAATCTTCATGTCAAGTCGAGTTGATATACTGCTGTTGTATGCGACGTACTATTGCCTAGTGCTGAGATATGATTCGATAAGCCTGATACTATCTATTATGAAGCCATAAAATTGCAGTTTATTTATGAAAATTGTGATATACAATTAAAGGCCTTGGTTAGATCTAGAAACTTGGAGTAAATTAATTGTTTTTATTCAAAACCTAGATTTACCTGATTGTTTAACTTATCTATAGCCAAGGTGGTTGATAATTTATTTTTAAATCCGAATTGACTTGGACTAAATAAATTTTTACTTTCAAATTAGTTATTTGCTGTTTTAAGGATGATTCATAGATTTTAGCTATTAATGGAATGACAGAAATAGGTCTGTGATTTGACGGTACATTTATATCATTTTTTTTTTTGTACAAATTTTAATATTTTTAAGAAGTCTGGCAATAGACTATTTCCTAAGCTAATATTTATTAATGTTGTTGGGGGTAGTAATGTAGAAACTATAATGGATTTAATTATTCATGTGCTTATATCTTACACATCCTTGCTTTTTTGTTTTTAAGATTATTTATTATTGTAAGGACTGTTTCATTATATTTTATCAAAGTGAAATTGAAAGTATTATAAGCTTTTAATTCCTTGACTATGTTTAAGGCTGCATTAGCGAAATATGTATTAAAATCATTTGAAGTAATTTTATTAATAACAAGGGGAGGATTAGGCTTAGTACTATTAATGATTTTCCTAAATTAGATATCATTAAGCTTTTAGTGGTAAAGTGGCAATATTTAAATATTAATATTTTAAATGTTAATGATGCTCTAACTCAATTATACTCTTGCTTTGTATGCAGTCGTTCCTAATAATATTATTTTAAACTCTATTGTGTAAATGTTTTCTTGTTTTGCAAAGCATATTTAGTTTTTAGTTGAATCCGTAATCCCGCCGGAAAAACGGCAGCTTAGTTTCTAACTACCTCAATAAAAATAAAACCTAAATATACAATAAGTACGTTTTTTCCATCGTTAAAAGCAGCCATACGTCTTC
Organism: Rutpela maculata; assembly: GCA_936432065.2. Lineage (NCBI taxonomy): Eukaryota > Metazoa > Arthropoda > Insecta > Coleoptera > Cerambycidae > Rutpela > Rutpela maculata. The sequence continues at coordinate 32,788,856 of OW386285.2, read as the reverse complement.
CAAGCGTTATACGAGTTTTCAAGCCAGATAGATAAACATCATTCTTATGTTTCTAGTTTTCTTTCCTCTTCCTCATTTAGAGCTTTATTAGCACATGGTATTTCCCTTCTTGGATAAAACAGAACGTTAATGCGAGTTGGCTTAAGTAGTTAGTCGGTTCACCTACTACAGATAATAAGGGTAAAGGAAAAGATGTCATGACTTTTGTAACACAGCAGAGTCGTACATGAAATATAATTTGTCTCATCTGATATACGATGGCCCAAAAAACAATCATTGCAAGTTTTGAATATTTTTCTGGTTTTGTATGGCAAAAATGAAGAATGTGTACAAAATGTTTCTGAATTATGTATTGATTCATAGTTTAAACCAAATAATAATAATAATAATAGTAGGAGAGTTCTGAAACCAGACTGACTGATGTCTCCTTTTGAGGTTTCATTAAAAGTATGATTGAAGAAATTCCTATTCCAGTTTTTATTATTCTGTTTTGCGTGAGACACCTACGCATACTGCAATATATTTGGATATTGTAACTTTAACATAAATATCAATCATTTGTGTGCCCAAATAGATAAACTATTATATTAAAAATAAGTTTACTTGACTATGGAACCCGAAATTTCTTGAGTGGAGACCGCCCAAAGCGGCCTCCTTAACGACTCGCCACAGACTCTACTAGTTACTATTACTTTACCGCACCAAGGCTATGGACAGCCTCCTCTCTAAAAGTAAAAAATTCCTATCTCGAACGCTCTAAAAGACAGAGCCGGCTTAGGTAATATTTTATGACGGAAAATATATAAAAAGTATTAAATGTGGTAATTTAAACTAATAACTACTAGATGTAAAAAATGGGCAGTTAGAAAAATTTCATAGAAATCATATCGAATGAACTGGCGAGGTCTGTGCAGTCTGTGAATTCATAGTATCTCCCTTCTGTTTCGTTCATTAGGTAGGTAAATTCCAATATTGCCACAGCAGCGTAGGTATTATAATTACAATCTATTACATTTCTACTTAATTCAGTCCATTACTATGCCTTTTATAAGCTAAAATTTTCAATAAAATCAATATACGTATTAAAACTTTAAGATCAAATAAAATTCTGCTCTATAAATTTCACAGTACGGTTTAGAAGTAGTGTGATGTTTAAAATCTTTATTTATGTTTGCTGCGTATGATTTAATATAAAGGTGAATGGGGGTAAATATAATAAAGGAGCAAATGTAACACTGCCTTAGTGATGGCTTTTACAATGTTTATGTTATGGCAACATCTAGTGGAAAACGTTCATACGCATCCGCTTAATGTATCTTTGGCATAGAAAACTTTATAACCGACCGGCTAGGCAGTCTGACAGTGTTCAACGTCTTGCGAGCAATAACCACTACAAATTTTCCATTTGCAGATCACATTTCAATCTCTTTTTAATTTACACCCAAAGAAGTCAAATCCATCTAAGCCAAACGTAATCTTTATCTTTCGTAATTACCTATTCACTCTAATTTAGACCAAGAAACATAACCTAAATCTTAATTTATTTATTTATCTATTTTCACTTATAGTACCCAACAGGCCCAAATGCAATTAGAGGATAAGTTTATACATATAAAATTAAAATACAATAATGTATTGTTACATAGATTTTAAACAAAGACATAATATGGAACACAAGGCAAAATTAGACAGTACAGTGCAAGAAGTGGCGAAACATTCTCTGATATAGACATAAATAAACACATATAGTAGACAACCGTTAAATACAAAGCCTAGGCCGTACGGAAGTGCGTTAGACATTTGAAAAAATCTAGACATACATCCATATCCACATAACTGTTTTTATCTTAATGATATAACTTTAATAACTATATTTTGATGAAATTTAAATTTTCAAGACCTACTACGTATTTTTTACGATGACAAAAATTCAAAAAAAGTTATTTGGCTGCGCCACTTAATTCAGGATGGCTATTTGCAAGATTTAATAAAAAAATAAAATTTAATAAAGAACTATTAATATTTAAAGGAGATCTTTTTACAAAACCCCATACAATAGATGCATATTCCATCTTTGTTCAAACAAATATGTTAAATAATAGTTCATTACTTCGATAGTTTTAAAATGTTTCGTGTTTCTGATTACAAAACCTAGGCTCTTGTGTGTACCCACTCCCGCTACCATTTACCAAAGTGAACAACGGAAGACACTTCAAAATCGAACGTGGTACCAATATGTTCAATTACGTTACACCTGCTTAGGATAGAACTATTAAGTAAAATAATACAACAATGACCTCTTTAGGGACTATATGTCATGACATTATATTTTCTTGGATGAGGGGCAATCTGTTATCAACACGCTAGGAGTTTAGTGTATTGAGATTGTCTTGTGGTTTGACAGCATTAAGTTCATATCTAACTTTGCAAAATATTTTTATGTCATCGCATACAAAAGATAATTAATATCCTAATTTACCACAGTGTCGTTAATAAAAACGATGAAATTAGGAATCCCACAATCGAGGAACTGCCGAGCTTTGAGGAAACTCAACAAGAGTGTGCCCATAACACTATACAAATTATGTTCTAGATAAGTACGATTAATTGAGTTAATAAAAGCAACACCATTCAATAAAATTCAGCTTGCACAGCGCACAGTGGCACGAATCGTGATTTTTCTTTCAAAATTATCTAGAGCACTTGTTTCGCAACCGATCGGATAATTAAAAAAAAATACTGGTTATTTAATTTCTACAAAACGTAAGAGAGCCGATTTTTGAATTATGCTAACCAAAATTATTGAACTTAACCAAAATGGCCATTTGTTATTTAAATCTTAATAAAACTTTTTTCTTATCCAATTTACATAAATCTTGTTACTCGGGTGTTTTTTAAGGCCGCTAATTACGAATCTGATATCCAAATTAAACCAACCTGCAAGATGGCGGAATCAATGGCGGCTATAAAATATTAAAAAATGATGAATAATGAAATATTTTTGTTAAAGTTTATGCCGAAATCGGATCTTTTACGTCTTTTAGAAATTAAATGACGAGTATTTAAAAAAATATATCCCAATCGGTTGCGAAACAAGTGCTCTAGATAATTTTGAACGAAAAAATCACGATTCGTGCCACTGTACAGCGGCGAACTGTTATCAAGTCTGTTGAGGGTCTTCGAACATAGATAACTTCTACCTGACCTCCGCGATCAAGAATCTCATTTATGTACACATATATTAAATTTGTAGCTATTGAGCACCCTCTCATGAAGCATTTCTATTGTAGTATTACGATATTTCTAGTTCCAAGGAATAAACTATGATGAACAGAAAATTCAAAGATTTTAGTAAATAACTAATAATATTTTGAACGACACTTTAAACTCACCTATAATTTCTTATCGGTTTCTTGATCAACTTGTTTTCAATATTACTTCAAAAATCTTAGAGATAATGGGGATGATGTTATGGGGCGGTAGTTCCCTATTACCGAAATATCACACTTTTTAAAGATTGGTGTTACTTTTGTAATTTTGAAAGCATCAGAATAATTTCCTTCACATATACAAGCATTAAGTAAGCATGTTAGAGGACGAACAATGACATCTAAAGTATCTGTGATAATTTTGTTATTTATACCATAAATATCTGTGCAGCATGAGTTTTTCAGTTTTTCTGCAGCCTCAATGACTTCGCTCTCTGTAATCGGTTTCATAAAAAAAGTTAAGGTCGGGGATGTCACGCCATTCATATAGTCAACTGCACTCTTCGGAAATGTATTTTTGGGTAGTGTATTAATTATATTTTCGGCTACAGATGAAGAAAAATCATTAAAATCAGTAGCTAAAATGTCATGGTCAGCTGTTGCGAACTTTGCTGTCAGACCATGCAATAAATTCGTCACAGTTATTTTTCTTTGCAGAAAAATTTTTAAGTTTATATTCTTTTTTAAGAGTATTAAAAGATGAAATAAGATGTGGGTTTTTTGAGGAGTCACAGACTCTTTCAAGAGACGGATGCGTCTCAGATTGTCATTAAACCATTCGACTGGAAATTTGTTATTATTCACCATATAAGCTCTCAACGGGAAGTGCTTTATTATTAAGTCCGTATAAGTTTGTGTTAGAAAATCGGCAAGCAAATTAGAATTATTTAATGGGCTTTCGAAAAAAGACCAATTAATTTCGGTAAGCGATTTTCTTAGTTGTGTGATGGCATATTCTGTTATTTTATGTTTCCACACCTTACACGTAGATGTTACTACATTGTTAAGAAACATTATTTGTGCTCGATGATCGGCTACGAAGGCCTCTATTACAACTGATTCATAATCATCATACCCTATATTGTTATAAAATATTATTTTGGGTATTCAGCAGATAACTTTCAAAGAAATCATTCGTTCCTTTCATATATTATTGATCTAAATCTAGATCAATAATATATGAAAGGAACGAATGATTTCTTTGAAAGTTATCTGCTGAATACCCAAAATAATATTTTATAACAATGATGTAAGCAGAAATACAAGATATTTATTTTTTAAAATACCCTATATTGGTTAAAATATTATCTAGACATGTTGAAGACTGAGGTGTAACTCTTGTAAAGTCAGAGATTGTTATCTCTAAACCAAAAGACGTAATTAAGCATACCAATTCATTTAGAATAGATGAAGTTTTGCGGAAATTAATATTATCGTCACCAATCATGATTATATTCTTGAACATGTTAGAGCAGGTATCAGCAATTTCTCCAACAAATAAAAAAATATATCTATATTACCATTGGTAGATCTATATAAGGTAATGATAATTGTTTTACTTTTAGTGAGTTCAATAGCACAAAATTCTCCATGTAATTCTCTGGAGAAAAAAATCTAAATTGACATTTATTGGACAACCAATTGGGAAGGCAAGGGAATATTAAGTGAAGAATGAGTAATACAAACTAGGGTTTGCTAACTCTAAATAAATCTATTTCAGCATTCGCAGAATGGCGACTATCACAGTACATCATTATTTCCAGATAAGAACTATTATTTTTTTAAAAAATTGATTTATTTAATGTCGGCCTATTACCCACGCCAGGAGATGAGCTACCCACCTGGAAATTTTGCCGAATCCCTTCTCTGTCGAGAATAGGAATCTTTTGCTTGACTAACATTTAATAGACAAGCGACCAACTGCTTCATATCCCCATCCGAGGGATGGTATATCCACTACGTAATCCTCAAGTCAAATTACATAGCTTCTACGTATATACACTAATATACACTGATATACAAGCCACTATAAGGTGGGACGAGATCGCCCTGTTTCCTTAGACAGTTCACCCAAGTACTAACCGTGATGAACGTTGCTTCAATGTAAGTGTCGAAATACGTCTATATTCAAGATGCTTCTACCTCGTTCATTTATTAATTATGAAAGTAAACTGATGTACAAGCCACTAGAAGGTGGGACGAGATAGTCCTGTTTCCTTAGACGAGTTCTAACCTTGACGAACTTTGCTTCAATGCGAAATACGTCTATATTCAAGACACCTCTACGCTCGCTCATTTATTAATTATTATGAAACCAAAGTTATAAAAACGACAAGTTATAGTCCTATCGTAATATTTTTATATTATATAAAATATGATAAAATGTAGGGGAAAATAAGGCAGGAAAAAACAACCTGAATGTAAATTTAAATATTGTGTAGCAATTTCCGAGGCGACAGCTATAATTTGCTGTCCATCTGTGCTGTATTTATATTGGAAATGACATTAGACTCTACCTTTCGATCAATAATTTTATCTAAACGGAACCATCAAATAATTTTAATAACAATTTTAAATATTCACTATTACCTACTGAATTGTACATTGATATTTTAGGTCAAATTTTACAGGAGTTTTGTGAATGTAGCATAAAGTACGAAGCTCTACAGATCTGGTGAAAATGATTTTATTAAATTCTTCTATCTTCTTTCAATAAATAAAATTTTCATTCAAATACTTTAGTTAGAATAAACACTACGTCTCAATACTTCAGATTAACAATTTTTGGGATTCCGAAGATGATAAGATAAATGATACATATCTTTTATCCTTTAAAGATATTTTCTATAAGTTAGTCTCATTCCTACAAACAAATTAGTTAGAAATATATACATAATGCCAATCATTAAATGAATTTTATTCCCTGCGTTTGTTGTTGGCAAGTATAATTTGTAAATGTATGAAATTTATTATGAACGGAAATTTATTATATTTTTCCCTACAGTATTAAATGCTTTTCCTAAACTTTTATCAAATAAGGATAATAAGATGAATATGTAGATCAAAAATTATCATATAAAATGAGAATATTAAAATAAGTCAAGACTCCTCAAACTTCCTTGGTCTAAACCTTTCTATCTGGCATATTATGACCTGCTCATTATTTGTCAAAGGCACTATTATCTTTCTTTCTCTAGTGGTTTAGTGTGAGAATGTTGTCAAAGAAACCATGATATACGGTGGTATAATAAAATCCTAGGAAAATTTCCAGGATTCCATATATGTTAATTATTAATTTCTTTAGAAACACCGTTAATTTATAATTTTTATACTCATAATTAATTTACTATAACTTCGTTTTTTTACATTATTTTAAAACTCATAACAGTCCTAGTATTGCTTGTTTCGTTTGTTTTTATGGTAATATTACTTTATTACTTTGTCTTGTAATAGCTTTTGTACTGTTAGACAAATACATGAGTACTATTGTTATATTTATCATTATCGTTATTGCAATCGCAGTCGTTATCGTCATTGTTATTATTATTATCATCGAGTTTTGCCAACTTCTTTTCAAAGAAGAATTGTTAGAAATACTACACCAAGAAATACAACTCTGTTAGATCCGTTTCCAGATATCTGGGAACATTAGGCGACGTTGGTGATGTCTCCCCCAACAGCTTAGAATCCAAATCGCAACAAGGAATATTACTCTAAGACTTTCCTTAGTATATGAGCAGTTGCCAACAGTTCTATATTCTGCACTTATTGCGTAAATTTCGGTCATGGCCCTTTTTAACAATTCTGAGGACTCCTACAATCACGACTGTGGTCTTTGCATTTCACATTATACTGACTTCTATTTTGAGATCCGCATATTGTTCCACTTCGCACTTTCTTTAAAAATCACACTGGCGTCATTCGGGTTGGACACATCGATTAGCACACAGGACATTTTTTTATCATGTATGATGAAGTATGCCCGATTCACGCACGTTCCACACAATTGTGGCATCTTTCGTATGGACGCTATTATCAGAGACCTAGTGTAACGGTTCATTTTTTACCTCTAGAAATTACTAGTTCAAAATTTATTACTTTTTACCTTATTATAAGTCCAACTTGTACTAGAACCTCTACGAAGGAGTTTTACTTCGGCGCATAATCGAGTCTTCTCGCAGGAATAAAAGAATGAGAGTCTGAGGCGAGCCGTTGAAGAGGCGGTCTGAGCTCAAGAGATTTGAAGTTTATAAAAATGTAGAGTGAATTTCTCTCTCTAAAATTAACACCTGAATAACTACCATTATAATTTGTTTAAGTAATTATAAAATAGTGGGTGCATTTGAGTTTCAGCACAAGTTTTCGACGACTAAATACGTTATTTTGGTCACTATGCTTAGTGAGCTAAATTATGTTGTAATTTGAATTTGTGGCTGATGAAAGCCTGATACCTACTATATAATTTGATTTTGTACACATGATAAGTGAGTACGTCGACTTTCCTGCATTTTCTGTAACTAAATAAACAATTATCTTATTCCGTTTTGGCCAATGGCTAATTGCAGTTTACAAGGGCTACATTCCCTTGATTAATACCACTTGCTTGTGTGAGTTGTGATCGGTATGAGCGATTAGCGTGCTTGTGAGACATTTTCATACCTGCTCTCCGTTTGAACGGTAAACGGATTTCTTCCGTGAGTGCATCGTTTTATTCCCTAAGAAACATATGTAAATATTTTCTCCTTTAGCACAAATGTTATAATGTGCAGAAGCACTGTATTTTTGTGCATGTAACTTTTAGATAAACATGCTAATATGCATTCAATTTCATCCTTTTAAATAAAAAGCTGGACTATACTTCTTCGTATTTTTTTTTGAGACTTGATTAATTATTTACCTAAATCAATAAAATAACGACGTTATAATATTCATAATGTGCTTGCGTATGACCCAGTGAAGATATGTGGTCACTCTGTTGTGTCTGGGACTATAATACTCCGATGGTGCCAACGTAGTGCATCCCTTACCACGTGACCGATATGTTTCTCTGTTAGGTCGAACATCCTTCACTTGCTGTTAAAGGCTGTTTTAGAGCCACCTTCTAGCGGTATCTGGTGATTAGCGTTTGCTCCTACATCTATATTATTAAACTTATTTATTAATTATGAAACTATCGGATTCCCCTTTGAGCCCAAGCCGCTCAACCATGTTGTAGAGGTCTTCTATTTCCTTTCTCGATGCTGATTTTAATTTTCTTCTTAGTGCTCCTAGTTAATTGTTAGAGGTTCCTGACCAGATACTCTTATTGAGCTTCATGCGTTTTCTTTTGGATGAAATACAAGTTTTTCCCTATATCATATTATTTAACTAATCGTGTGAATGTGTTCTTCCTCTGTTGAATATACGCGCTCAGTTATTTTTATTAGTATTATCAATCCACATTATGAAAAACAACATGAAATAGAAGCATTTTAGCCTTCCAACTCATACCAAATAATGGCGATATGAGATAATCTCAGCGAGGTGTTCGCACTAAAATGCAGCCTCGAGCAACCTCATCAAACGAAACGAACCCAGCAGAGCGTCTTTTGCATTTTAGTCACCTAAAATTATGAAATATAATTTTTTTAAATTTAATTTCATAATTTTTACGTATCTTTTTCAATTTTTTTTTCAAAATTTTTTTTTTTTTAGATATAATAGCAGTGATCAAAAAAATAGTAATACGCCAGGGTGTGCATAAATATATTCAATTTACTCTTTAAATCTCTCTTCAAATTTTGTGTCCATACTCCGTATACTTTGATTTTTGCAAGGGTTACGTTTGTTGTACACACTGTATAATTGGCAGTGTATACTTTCAAATTTTAACTTTTTAGAACACGTGTGTACGTATAAAAATTCAAGTCATAATAAAAAATGTATTTCGTTTCATCTTGATAATCCCCCAGGAATCATTAACATCGTCCAAATTACAGCAATTAATCCAGGGTTCGGGGTATGCTATTACCACGTTAATATTTGAAAAGGGTTGAATAATTTGCATAAATATAGTTTAACATTTTTAATAAAATTTGAGTCGATTTAAATATTAATAGACTCCATTAACCTGACTTACTAGTAGGTTCAATTATAACATTTATAAATATACGTTGCGTTTTAATGGATGAAGATAAATCCATTTGTGAAATTTTAATCATAAATTTTGTCCTTTTGATTTACATTTAAATTATTTTGGAATTACTTTGTGCCCACTTAAAATCAATTTTGTGTTTACCCACGCACAACATATACAGTAATATACAGAGATGTCAAAAATATTGTCAATATCAAAACTACGTTCCCTCCTTTTATGCTAATTTCTTTGTTTCAGGTTATGACTTAGTGACATGTTGTATAGAAGACTAATTTGCTTTGTCCTTGGATGATACTAACAGAAATTGGTAAGTCTCCTTAAGACAATACACTACACTAGTTTAAGAAATATTATTAAAATGTTTCATTGTAGCTAAGAAGTGATTAAAACTTGAACAGATGACAGCATTTTCGGTTTTTTCATTCTTTTCATTTTGAACTGCTCATTTTATGGGAAATTTCGATAAACGTAATGTGATCAAGTGTATAAACATCTTTGGAAATGCGTAGAGTTCGTAAAAAAATAAATTTCTGTCAATCAAGTGACTCTAAATGAGTCCGAATAATAGTGCTGATTGAATAAATTGGGGGGGTATAAATCGGGGGTATTAAGGTAATCTGAGGAAAGTCTCCGATGACATGAGCAACAATTCTGATCTGAGCGCTATAAAACAACGACGAATCGGAAAAAACACCACCTACGAACTTTGATTCTAGGAGATAAATTTTTTACGACGTGGTCTATGGGGGTCGTCAGTATGTCGCCAAAGAACAATGTTAAAAAAGGGCTTTTTGGTCCATCCGTGGTCAAATGTAGAAACCATCCCTTTTTACTAATTTTAAGGTGCCGAAAACGAATTCGTTACCCGTTTTGGCGAAAAATCTCGGGAACACATTAAAGAACACACTTATTTGCGGGGTCACATTGGAATTGATATTAGAACTTGCCACTAGAATTAGAAGTACAATAGGTTATTCTTTTGCAGGAAATTCTCTTAAAATACTAAGTTTCGATAACTAAGTAGAAAAGAAGTAAAAAAACCAGTTGGAACAATGTTAAAATAGGAGACAAGAATGGATATGGATAATCAACTCGAGTTGTACAGTATACTTTTTCTACGACCAGCTTAAAATAACTACAAAATATATTAAACATTAATATATTACACAAATACACACTGACAGTACACACAGACAGTTACTTTGACATCTTACGTACTAATTTGATGGTTGGTTTCATTTCACATCCATCCTAGAACTGATATGAAATATATCCGTTCAGTTAACTGGAATTGCCTACTTATCCATTCTACAGACTGTACAGAAAACAGCAAATTTACATAAGGGAGTAGAAAATAGTAGTTTTTGACCCATCCTTGGAAAAATGTGAAAGCCGTCTTTTTACTAATTTTAGGGTGGTGAAAACGAATCCGTCACTCGTTTTGGCGAAAAACCTCGGGAAATTATCCTTCAACTCTCCTCGCCATTCCCTCACCACCTCCAAGAAAGTTATAAGCTACTATAACAACTATATAGTTATTTACATGTTTAAAAAAAACACACCTCATTGAGTGGTTGCTATCAAAATATAATAATATGATTACTTCTGAGTACACTCATACGCCTCTTTACCCCTAAAAGAGGTGGGTACCATCTTCTCAGAGATATTGATCGGTTTTATTTAAAGGAAATCCTAATACTCAGTTGGATGTTTTTTTTATCATATAAAGTGAAGATTCTCATTTTCCCAACCAAAAGTCATTTAAATAATAAAAGAATTTCTTAATATAAAAAACAACTAATATTTTCTGGGTAGTGATATGCACACCGTACACCCCAACCTCAAAAGTGTGAGAAATATTCATCTGAATATTCTAAATCACCTTATTATGATAAAAAAAAAACGTCAACCTGGATGATTAAAGATTTCTTTTGCAATTAAAAACAATAAAAATTCTAGAAAGATAAAATCCACCACTTTAATTAGTGAGAATGGGTGTAAAAGTATTCAGAAGTAATCACATTATAACCTAATAATAGCCATTTAACGAGGAGTTTTAGTTTTTCTTTAAATAAATAAATAACCGTAGTATATTAGATATTGTAACTTACACAGCTCTTATGGGTGTGAGGGGGTGTGGGGTGAGGGGTTGAATTTTATAGTTTTGCTTCTTTTTCTGCTTACCTAACGAAACTGAGTATTTTGAAGGAATTTCCTGCACTAATGAATAACTTTTTGTTGCAAGTTCTAATATCAATTGCCATGCCACCCCCAAATAAGGGTTGTTTTTTAATGTATTCCCGGGATTTCCGCCAAAACGGGTGACGGATTCGTTTTCAGCACCTTAAAATTAGTAAAAAAAGATGGCTTCCACACTTTACCACGGAAAGCCTTTTATTTAACATTGTTCTTTGAAATTTAGGTCTTCATTTCTACGACCATTTTTGTGTCTATCCTTTTCTCCATCACGCCCTTTAATCGCCATAGCGCAACAAGAGAGTGAGTTGGAGGACAGAACAGGGATATCAACGAACACTGTTCAGTGATGAGTCTGCATTTTGTTTGAGTACGTATAATGGATGTAATAGGGTGAGACGCCAGTGTGGTGACTGACAATAATTGAAATTATCTGTTGAACGTCAAACACCCATTCTTTAGTAGGCTTATTATTGTGACACTCCCGTTTTTGTATATATGTCCTCCCGGTCATTTCATGTGCTGCAGACTAGCCCATACTGTTCTATGAAGGGTGAGTGTACAATTCAGTACCATACCTTTCATTAAGGTAACGGGGACCTTGGTACGAGACATACACGATAGCGGACGACGTAAAAAATATATCTTTTACAACAATAAAATAATGCAGAAATAAAATAATGCACTAAAAATTGGTACGAGGTGTTCCAAGGTCACCGATCAAGTTTCCCATCGAAATATTAACTGCACATGACATTGCCTCACTTTCGTGATTAAGTGGGTTTGGTTTAAATTCAAGTCAATTCAGTGAAACTTTATTCCTATCATCAAATGCAATGTATTCCTGACACCTGTGACCGGATCCTGTTGGAAAATTGAAGGGCATGTCGAGAGAAGATCTCTTCAACTTAATAAAATTAAACATGTAAACCACAACTCCTTTCACCATTCTGGGAAGTTAAAGTAGTAGATAAAATTCAAGGAATGGATGACTAAGGAGACTAAGAGATAACGTGCTCTGTTTTAAATTTTAATATTCTGACATGAGAAGAAGAAGCAAATTTAAAAAACTTGTCTGGTTTAAAACCTCCTTTACTTTTCGCCCTTTCTTGAGATGTGATGATGCGAAGCAGTGGCAGTAGGCTATCGTTAGTCGCCGTTAATTGGTACTAGTTACATAACAGACATAATAATTCAACGTTTGAGAAGGTATTTGACAAGGTTTATAACAAACTCCTTGCAAGAAGCTAATGTAGTGTGTCTTTCATAGTCCTCACGGTAATTCAACCTGTCTTCGATCAATATAACAAGCCGATACTGACAAAGTTACTCTAAGATTTGGCTCTATAAAATCATATTTAGTAAATCACAAAATTAATCAATGGCCATCGGACGATCTAAATGAAAATTACTCTGTTTTTAATGACTTATTGCAGGCTAGTTTGAATGTCGGTACTACATATATTAAAAAAAGAGCAAACTGTATAAAAAGAATGATTGGGTTAGCCATGGGTTATTAATGGCAATTAAGGAAAGAGATGCCATATATAGACAAGTAAAAAATCGCCCTTATAATGACATTCTTAAAAATAAGTTAAAAGAAATTAAAAAAATAATTAATGGGCTAAAAAAACGCGATAAAAAACATTATTATAATAATAAGCTCAATAATTCTAAGAACCCTCGTGAAACATGGAAAATTTTGAACAATTTATTGAATAAAAAAAATAGCCAGAATGAGAGAATAATTTTAGATGTAGGAGATAATTTATTAACAGATCAAAACTTAGTCGCAGAAGAATTTGTAAATTATTTTAGCAGTATTAGTGAAAAAATTGCACGTGACACATCTGCTGGACATCCAAATTATACACTTACATTAAACTTTTCATCACTTCACTCCATATTTTTACACAAAACAAATAAAAATGAAATAATAACAGCAATAGGATCCTTAAAAAATGATTGTAGTCCAGGTTATGATGGGATAAGTAATACATTTTTAAAAGTATGTCATAATATGGAAATTGTTGATATGTTGGTAGACTTACTTAATATGGTATTTGAAACAGGACAATTTCCTGATGTCTTGAAAATTGCTAAAGTTACCCCTCTTTATAAATCATCCGGAAAAAACACTGTACACTCGAACTTCAGACCGACATCTATATTGCCGGCTGTTTCAAAAATATTTGAAAAAGTACTGCATAATAGACTAGTACATTATTTAGAAAAAATAAAATTCCTTAGTGACTTTGAGTACGGATTTAGAAAAAAGAAAAATACTCAAATTGCTGTATTAGACATTATTACCAACGTTCAACAACAAATAGATAAAGGCAACATAACAGCTGGACTTCTTGTAGACTTACAGAAAGCTTTTGACACAGTTCATATACCAACATTAATAAAGAAATTAGAAATATTGGGAGTGAGGGGTACAGCTTTAGATTTCTTTAGTTCGTATCTCTCTAATCGTAAGCAATATGTTCAAATAGGTGAATCAAAAAGTAATACTGTTAATATAAGTTATGGTGTCCCACAGGGCTCAATTCTGGGACCCTTGTTGTTCAATATTTATATTAATGATATAACCATGCAAAATTTTGAGGGTGACACACGACTGTACGCCGATGACACCTGTATTTTTTACTTCTCTAAAGATATAGACAATTTAATTCAGAGTATGCAAAGAGACGTGAATAAATTAGAAATATGGTTAAAAAATAACAAACTCTCTTTAAACGTAGACAAAACAAAATATATTGTAATGACATCTAAACAAAAAAGCATACCATCAACCACATTATATTTAAACGCCAAAAAAATTGAAAAAGTCAACAATATAAAATATTTAGGATTAGTAATAGACTCAAATTTAAATTGACATGATCACATACAGTATGTAATAAAAAAGATTAACCCCCTAGTAGCAATGTTCAAACAAGTGTCATATATTTTGACAGAAAGTACTCGAAGAAGTTTATATTTTGCACATATACACTCACGGTTAGTTTATATGTTGCCCGTTTGGGGCGCCACAACCAAAACAAATCTAGGTTTCTTACAAGTTATACAAAATAGAGCAATTCGATGTCTTTATGCTTTTACAAACTCAAATTCAACAAATTCAATTTATAATAAATGTAACTTTCTTAAGCTAAGCCTGTTGTTAAAATTTGAATCCATAATAACAGTTTATAAAATAATACATTGTAAATTAGAATCTAATTTAACACTAACTCAAAACCTCAGCATTTATTCCTACAACACACGCCAAAGAAATAACTTCGTTCTGCAGCCTTTCAATACTTTATACGGTAAAAATTGTTTCCTGTATTACGCACTAAAACTATTTTACAAATTGCCAAGTCAAGCAAAGTCGTATACTACCTTACCATCCTTTAAAAAGTGTGTGAAAAAATTTATCTGTAGTCTACCAGATGCATAAAATGGTTAAATAGAATTATTCTGTGATTGAACAAAGTTGAATGAAATAATCTTTCATCTTTTTTTTTCATATTACTTACTTTTATCTATGTTTTTTTTCTTTATCATTTATGTAATCTCCCATTGTGTGATATATATATTATAATATAAGCCCTTGTAACATGCGTTTTAAGGTGAATAAAACGTATTTATTATTATTATTAAGATCTTTGAAAAAATCATTCCCCTTTAACTGCATGAATAGAATTTTTAATCATACATAAGAGTTTCTTTCTTCTACAAAATGGAAATATATTATATTTAATAAGGTTGAGAGGTAAATTATTTGGGTTACACCAGACTTGAATTTTTTTGGAAATTCCTTTAAATCTTTTGTCAATACATTATCGTATTTATGGCAGATTTTTTTTACATCAGCCGCATATAATAAGATATCAAACTCCATTTGCAACAAAACTTTTAACGTCAGTTCGATCAATTTATAGGAAAATTTTGGTAAGCATTCAAAATATGAATTTAATCAATAACTGGATCATACGTGTTGATTTTATGTATCTCATGCCTTGATCTCACTGTGAGGTTGTTGAAAATGTAGAACTAGGCAATTTTTTTTCTCGATAGGCGTTGCATAGACTAAGTTTTTTAAATGACTCTTTAAAAAATCTAATAGATTGAGGTTGGGTGAGCGAGGTGGTCATGGATTAGGTCCCTTATGAACAATTCTCGATTTGAATAAGTAGTAATATTCCCTACATATTTAGGCACCCTCATGCATCCCGAGAGAGTGCCCACCTTCACCAAGACACCCTGTATATATTTTTAAATCCAACTATCCCGTATTATGACTTGTAGACAGCGTTGACCATTTTGAACGCTTACCACCTACCTTTACTATAATAAAAACAACGAGATATTTAGTTTTACTTTCCAACAAAAACAGTTATTGTTAATAGCGTTCCGCTGAAAGAAGTAGACCTAATACTAAAGGCTGCAAAAACAAAGGGCGGATAATGGCAACATTGGACGAAGTTCATTATCCTGATTCACGTAAGCAATAATTTTATAAATGAAATATATTCTGACACGAACAAAAGAGAAGCTTAGTTAAATTAATGTTACTTTATTCATCATTTGAAAATAGAAAAAAGTTTTTATATTGGCGATTTGCGTTGACTGTGATAAATTTCTGAAGGCCTTAGTTTCACACTTCCTGAGTATAAACCATTTGTTTTTATTGGTAATCGAAAAGAGACAGAAAAAACTTTTTAAGATTTCTTGCGTTTCAAAGAGGAAACCTTTAGAAGTCAAGAATGAGTGGCATTTACAAAGAAATAGAATATAAAGCAAAAAGTCGGACTCGGTTGTATTTTTAAATTACGCATCTAGTTTGGATAATGGAGAAGTGTATATAATTATAAAAACTGGGTTCATATACGGATAGCAATAATTAAACCAAAAAGAGAGGCCTTATTGGTATTGTAAACTTTAAAATTCAGCTGTGTTAATTCCCACTCTTCATTATACAAACTTTACTTTGTGGCTCGGTTGTTTTTTAGAAGTTTAATTTAGATTTAAAAGCATTCTAGGAAACATAACAGCGTGGTGGAAAAAATACGAAAATCTGTTTTGCAAGTAAACAGTAAACTTTACCTTCATTTACATTTTTTATTTATAACGTTAAATATTTAATTTTCCCAAATAACGATTACAATTTTATGTAGTCATTCAGATGTAGAGAACGTATACCTAGTTTAAATTTCATTCCACTAATTTAAAACAAAATTTTAAGAACGTTTTGTTTTGTTTAGGTAAGTGGAATACTGCTTTAGAATACTTCTACGCTCACTTTTGGAATATCTCTTTTTATATTAGAAGGAATTGGTCATTAAAATTTTTATGAGCATCGGGTACCTTGCTTGTGAATCTCATAGAGTAGCAATCAGATCACCGTCTCCCTTATCAGTACACGCAAATTAGATTAATAAACACTGAATAGGAGAAATAATTTATAAAGTAATAATATTTGAGATGCGTACTCTAGATGGGTTTAGAAATAGATAACCGAAAATTGTCCCCCCCAATTTGGGGGTGGAATGTCCCTTTTTTTGCAAAAAACCACCTCTAACGAGGCCTTAAAGCTGGTTTTTCATTTTTATCTTGTAACCCGTTCGTCGGAAGAGAAGAAAGTATAGGAAATAAAAAATTTATCGTTAAATTCTGCACAAAAAATGTGATACTAACCTTGTAGCACATCCTCACCTATTTCGCGCAGGTGAGGATGTGCTACAAGGTTAGTATTACATTTTTGTGCAGAAGGGGTAGCAGTTTGGAGCGAATAGGTAAAAATCAATCCTATTCCAAGTTTCACAGCGAATGTCTTATCTCTGTATGATATTTTCAATAAATAAAAAAAAATAAATAAAAAAAATAATAAAAGTAACCTGTTTTAAGACATTCGCTGTGAAACTTCGAATAGGATCGATTTTTACCTGTGCGCTCTCTGTTTGGATGCTGTTAGCGCGAAATAGGTGAGGATAAGCTAGAAGGTCAATAGGACATTTTTTATGCAGAATTTAACGGCAAATTTTTTATTTCCTATACTTTTTTCTCTTCCAATGAACGGTTTACAAGATAAAAACCACCTCGTTAGAGGTGTTTTTTTGCGAGAAAAGGGACGTTCCACCTAAATTGAGGGGAACTTTTCGGGTATCTATTTCTATCTAGAGTACGCATCTCAAATATTATTACTTTATAAATTATTTCTTCTAAAATGTCTAAGCGTGGACCTGCGATAATTTTATTAATATTATTTGTTTTAATGAAAAATTATGCGAATTCGTAGAAATATTCTGTACTTCAGTTTACAGTAGCAGCATTTACTATCATTGAGTCTGATTTTTAGAGAATTAGATGTTGTGTCTGCTGCCATATTATTTTCAATATTAATGTAGGAACATTTCTTTTCTGACAGAGTCCCAACTTCCCTCGTGGTTATTTTATTTAAGTCTTTATATCTTATTCTACATTTCCCATCTCTATCTGTACTGTTGGGAATCTACTCTTAAGAGTAATTTTATTTTCTAATCTAGGTCTACTGGAGCAGGTTGAGTTATTAGTGGAGCAGAAAAAGACCTACTTGATTAGCATTGAGAAACTGCTATCTGAGGCTTCATTAAAATTATGGAAAATTGTTAATAATGAGAACTTTTTCATTGTGTTAGCATTATTTTTGCTATAATATACATTGAATATGCCCATACTATTTTTGTAAAATAGATAAATAGTTATGTGACTCTGCTAGATCACAAAATGCATGTGCAAATTCGATGTTTTCACAATTTTTTAAATGTTTTGATTGTGATGGTAATACTCAATTATAATTAAAAACACTTGAATTTCCACAACCAGTCGGGTAACAAAGAAAACATTTTTAAATTTGAATTAAAATTTTAGCGACAAAAACACTACACCACATCAACGGGCGCTGATGCTGATGACGTTATCGGTCGTATTGGGGGTAAATAGAACGTCAAGAATACATATTTATTTAAAGGAGGAGGGCCTATAAGGCCGGTTTTCGGCCCTTTTTATTTTTGGTCAAAAAATTTCGAAAAAAATGTTTTCATCATATATATTCAGTATCTAATCTATTCCACCCCGAACAGAACTTCCCCCAACCCATCCCCCTCCATGTAAAAGCATTAAATTATTATAGAACAAGTTTACATTAGCACACATCTTTAGATGTTTTTGAGATTGAAAATCTTATTTCCTTGAAATAAACTGCACCCTAAGCTCCCCCTACTACTATATAATACCCCAACACACCCTCCATCACAACCACCCTCTCCTTTCACAACATAAACCTTTATGCTGCTACCAGATATAAAATAATTTTAAAAGGACTTTTTAATTACATTATTAATAAAATGCCAATTCCTCACACCCCGAACAATTCTGTTGGGTAGAGAGGTTTAGGTTAGAATTTTTTTTGCTTTTTTGCCTATTGATTTAGAGCTTATAGCATATGTACTTTTGTCTGGTTTTTTTCAGAACTTAGAGCTTAATTATCTTTGTTCGTATTTTTGTTCCTTTAGATGTAGGGAGAGGGAGTAAAACGGGCGCAAGGTTATATGTTTCTGCCGATAAAAAAAAGTATAGGAAAAGTCTTTGTTATACCATTTTTGAACTTGTAGCAGTATGATGATGACGGGAATGTTTCGGTAGAATGAGTGTTGGGAATTGACATTTTATTAATAATGTAAATAAAAATACTTTTATAATAATAATAATAGCTTTATTGCCCAACAGTGCAACCATTTACAGAGCAATACAAATAAATTCACATAAAGTAACTTAGAACTTGGAGCATAGATATACTATTTATATATGTATAAAGTAAGATAATAAATAAACATTAGAATATAGATAAAAATTACAATTATTACTTATTGCAACTATTACATCTACTTATTACAACTATTTTAATTATTTAGACCAGAAAAAAAATTGATAGCTTCTTGTGTCAACTCCTTTACGGAACAGGTATTAATATCACACAAATGACAAATTTGATTAAAATTGTCACACATTACATTGATTGGGGACCTTAGCAATATGTTCGTTCGAGCTCTATTGTTATAGAACAAAGTATTTTGCCTAGATTGAAGTCTAGGTGTACAAAAATTAATTTGAGCCAGAAAATCGGAACAGTCGATTTGTTGGTGTAGCAGCTTATATAGGAAAGTCAATGAGGCACATTTCCTTCTAATTTCTAGACTGCTGATATTAAATCTTTCTGTTAGGTGGTTATAATCTATGCCTCTTGCAGGATATTCACTATCAACCTTGAACGCCAAATACTTTAAAAATCTCCTTTGAACACATTCTACTGCGTCTACGTGATAGTTATAGAAAGGATACCAAATTAGAGATCCATACTCGTTTTGAACGGATATATGAATAATACAAGATTTTTAAGGCATTGACATCTGTGAAACTCCGACAATTTCTCGCAATAAAACCAAAGAACTTCATGGCATCAGATATTTTCTGCATCACGTGATCATTGAAAGTAAATTGGGAGTCAAAAGTTATGCCCAGATTCTTGAAAGAAGTGCAACGGATTAGTTCAGTCGTATCGATGTAATAAGCATATTCTTGTACTAGCTGTTTTCTGGTGTAACTTACGACTTTACATTTGACCGGATTTAGATGTAACTTGTTGTTAATGCACCATGTTTGAATACTATCTAAGTCAGTCTGCAACTTCTTACAATCATCTATGGCATGTATATCAGTAAATATCTTTAAATCATCCGCAAAGAAGAGCTGGCAACACTGGATATTACAGTTTAAATCGTTAGTAAACAGAAGAAATAACAGTGGACCCAAATTCGACCCCTGGGGAACTCCTGAGGTAGCGACGTAATTAGAGGGATTAAATCCGTTGTAAGATACATATTGAGTCCTCGTTTGCAAATATGATTTAAAGAATTGTTTCATACTGTCATTAAAGCCAAATTGTCCTATTTTTCCAAGCAAAACGATATGATCAATTCTATCGAATGCCTTTGAAAAATCTGTGTAAACCACATCTACCTGTCCACGATTATCTAGAATATTTGAGACATACTGCGAAAGAACTGCCAAATTTGAAACAGTAGATCTATGGCACATAAAGCTATGCTGATAGGGAGATATTAAATTGCGAACTGATGGATAGATGTGGTTGTATAGGACTATTTCAAAGAGCTTCGAAAAGTTGGACAAAATTGAAATTGATCTCTAATTTATTACATATGATTTGTTACCACTTTTGAAAATTGGTACCACCTTGGCTTCTTTCCAACGATTCGGAAACGTAGTTGTTTTTAAGGCAAGATTGAATAATATATTCATTGGATTAACAAGTGAGTCTATACCGTCTTTAACAATAAATGATGGTATGCTGTATGGACCTGAAGTCATTTTGTTCTTTAATTTTTTTGCAGCTACAATAATTTCATTTCATTTTAAAACTAATTTATACCTGGTAGGAGCATAAAGGTTTCTGTTAGTGGGGGTTGCTTGTAGTTGGGGGTTGGAGTGTTGTATAGTAGTAGGGTGAGCTTAGGGTGCAGCTTGTTCAAAGGAAATATGATTTTCAAGTTCAAAAACATCTAAACATGTGTATTAATGTAAACTGGTTCTTTAATAATTTAAGGGGAGTACATGGAGGGGAGAGGGATGAGGGAAGTTTCGTTTGGGGTGGAATAGACATTACTTTCAACAAAATCTTGTTAAACGTAATGGTTATTGAAGTTTTAAATACTTTTTTCTAACAAAATAAGGCACAGTTTGTAGGTTGGAAATCCTAGTTATAATAAGCTACCCATTTTGTTTATTCAGCAATATTGAGATATTTTTGCGTGAATTTTTAAAGGTCCACTTGAAGTCATACTGGCTCCAAGCGAAAAGTGCAGATATAAGCATTAAAAATGAGAATAAACTTTAAACACGTTCTGTATACTTGTTCAGTTATTCAAAATTTGTTGAAATTTTAAACTGATAGATGATAGAATGCTATTTAAGTGTTGGGAAGTGTTTTAATAATATCAAAAAAGCAAATTTGCATATAGTGAAAACAACAATTGTCTCTAAACAGTGCCCATTCTATAAATTTGATATATTGTTATAATAGTTTTCAGTGGCGCAGCCAGAAAATTCATCTGGGGGGGGCCAATAGAACCGGCCTCCTCAGAGGTTGAGGGAAACTTTTCAGAAAATGGTTGAAAACGGACCTGTAAGAAGTAAAGTATTTGGGTTGTCTAATCATGATTTTCACCCCCCCCCCCCCCCTCTCGCAGTTCTAAAAAAGGGTGGTTTTTGAGAAATATATAAATGTGTATGAATTTTAGCGTTTTTTCGTCTTTTTCTCTATTTTGAGGAAAAACTATGCATTTTGGTGAAAAATATCAAGAGAGCAAAGTTGTAGAGCATAAAATTTCCTTGTTTCCTTAGTTTCGCCGCTAGAGGGCACGAAAGAAATATGGAGTCAAAATTATGCATTTTTATGAGAAATTACGTGAGATCAAAGTTGTAGAACATAAAATATATATATTTTATGTTTTATGAAAAAAAAAAAAACTAAAACTACAGATAGTGAATTTTATGTTCTACAACTTTGATTTCATCTAATTTTTCATAAAAATGCATAATTTTTGCTCAAAATTCGAAAAGTAGAGACAAAATTTATAGGAAATTCTATGCTCTACTACTTTGCTCTCTTGATATTTTTCACCAAAATGCATAGTTTTTCCTCAATATAGAGAAAAAGACAAAAAAACGCTAAAATTCATATATATGTATATATTTCTCAAAAACCAGGGTAGTTTTTAGAACTGCGGGGGGTAAAAATCATGTTTAGACAACCCAAATACTTAATTTTTTACAGGTCTCATAACTGTGGGAAAATTTTCTTAAATATTTCCTAATCTGAAGGGACTATTCGTAATAATAGTGATTATGCTTCTTTATTTTTTGGTTCATGGAAGACGGCTTGGGGGGGGCCCAGGCCCCATGCCCCCCCCCCCTGGCTGCGCGCCTGACAGTTTTACTTACTGTTTGACGAATCATATATACTCTTAATATATATACTCCTAATTTGAGCACGAAACTTTCTAATTTTATATTTAGGCGTTCATGAATACGTTCTTTATATACCACCGTTGTACTGACTTGATATTCAGCTCCGCAAATTACCCAAAAACATTAACTTAATTCATACACATGTGATTCGCATGACGGCATGACACAAGAAAATAAAGTAATAACGCAAGGGGTGCGGGAAATAGCTGATTTTAAACATCGTGACTCAATCGCCCAAGAGACGAAAACTATCTGTATTTATGTAATTATTAAGGAAGAGGTTGTGAAATATAATAAACTAATAGTTGAGGAAGAAGCACTGGATCATCTAGCAAGCTTATTACTAAGATAATACAATAGATATAACTTTTTTAATACAAAGTATTTATTTAGCTACTACTAAAAAAAAAAATCTTTTTTACGAGAAAAATAATACATATATTACAGAAATCATACATGTTACCAGCTATTTAGATGTCGAAGACTATTTATTGTTCGACTATTTCAACACTTTAGTTATTACTTAACATTTTATTATTAATACTGTTGCACACTTTATATATCTGCTTTTACACTTAAAGCTGTAATAAGGTGTAACTACAACGGGTAAATATCTGAGTAACCGCCAATTAATCTTTAAATTCAAATCCTTAGTTTATGGCTGCTGTCATGCTTTGTGAGTTTAATTTTACTATCTGGTCGTTTAACATGAAGTTTCCCAAGTTATTTGCTCTTAAGAGGTTTATGTGCCAATTTCCTTAAAATGATATATAGTGACGAACTATCTCGAATGAATAATTAAACGTCTTATCTTGTCTAGCTTGGCATTTGCTTACAAAAATTTAGCCCAGGTTAAGTAAACAGAATTTTATTGTCCGTTGCGATGAAGATGTCATCCATAATATAGTCAGGCAATATGTAACGTTGCAAATAACTTATAAAGTAATAGATGCATTCGTAGATTGTCGACTCTGAATAATAAAAATTAAAACTGCCTTAATAAAATAAAACTTTATTCTAACATGATAAATCGTACAAAAGATTTTACTGTTGGAACAAGTTCATTATATGCTTCTTTTAGACATACTAATTTTTCCCCCTCGCCCGCCCCCCGGAACACCCCCAATTTTGGGTGAATATCTCTTATAAATCATTTTTTGCCAATATCTCGATTCTGAACGGTCCTACCAAAAAAAATATGGTTATCAAATTTAAAGATATGTAAATTTTCTATCGAAATGCTTGAGACAAATTTATATGTAGCATTAACATTCTTGGAGTTATGGGCGGGAGAAATAAAGCATCGTATCTCATCCGCGCTGTATATCGACACTTTTCTACACTTACACGCTTTCTACCTGCTATAATTTCATTTTAACATTTTACGTCACGTAGATATGATTATTTAGTGAAAGGCATTTATGTTTTATAATCTACATACAATTATATAGTCCACTCAAATTAGGAAAAAAAACGCCGTTTTATAGAAAGATTTTGAACAGCAGTTTCTTTGCATAGATAGTAAGTACTCAACTTTTAGAACAATTTTTTGCTTATACGCAGAAAAGAAAGACATGATTTTTGAGATATATACATATATATACGTTTTTTCGTGTTTTTTTTTTCATTTAGACTTTCATATCTCGAAAAGTACACGTTTTCAAGGCTAAACGAACATAGGTGAACGTGTTCAGAATTCGATTTATTACAAAAGAACTTCTATACATTTTCCCGATTATCCCATTGGTTTTTCCGGAAAAGCGACTTGAAAAATATATCTGTGTTTCTTTTATTTTGAATGCAAATATCTGGAAAATAACGCAATTTTAGGGCTAAATGAACATAAATAAACTTATTCAGAATGAGATTTTCTACAAAAAAGCTCCTATACATTTTTCGATTATCCCATTGGTTTTTCCGAAAAAGCTTTTTGAAGAATATATATTATTTGTTTTTTCGTATTTCTTTTTTCATTTGGACGTATATATCTCCGAAAGTACGCATTTTTAAGGCTAATGAACATTACTAAACTTGTTCAGAATGTGATTTCCTACAAAAAGGTTCTGTATATTTGAGAGATATATTCGTCAAAATGAAAAAAAAACACGAAAAAGCAAATGTATATATTCTCCAAGAAGCTTTTCCGGAAAAACCAATGGGATAATCGGAAAAATATATAAGAGCTTTTTTGCAGGAAATCTCATTCTGAACAAGTTTACCTATGTTCATTTGGCCCTAAAAGTGTGCACTTTTCAAGATATTTGCGTTTAAAATAAAAAATACACGAAAAAAACACATATATATATTTTTCAAGTCGCTTTTCCGGAAAAGCCAGTGGGATAATCGGAAAAATGTATAAAAACTTTTTTGTAGGAAGTCGTATTCTGAACATGTTTACCTATGTTCGCTTAGCCTTAAGAACGCGTACTTTTCGAGATATGTACGTCTAAATGAAAAAGAAAACACGAAAAATCGTATATATATGCATATATCTCAAAAATCATTCCTTTTTTTTCTGCGCATAAGCAAAACCTTGTTCTAAAAGTTGAATACTTACTTCCTATGCAGAGAAACTGCTGTTCAGAATTTTTCTCAGCTATTTTCCTAATTTGAGTGGACTAATATATTCAATTTTTCTTAGTAGATAATTTGGCGAAGGCGCCACATAAAATTTAATCCGAATTGCATTAAGTACTACGTATTTTAATAGTTCATACCGAATCTGATCTCAGAAATTAAGAATTTAAGACGGTGAATTCAAAATGGCTACCGTAAATGCAATATTTTTCAGTTCTTGGCGTGCATCTTTATTAAGAAAGAAAAGGGTCGATTTTTCGCACGGTCATTAAACTATAACGGTTACCTCATCCAGTAGCTTCTAGACGAAAGAGCGCGCGGGGGGGGGAACATGGGTCTAGCGCCTACGTCATGTAGCCACCGATATCTTTGTCTCTATCTTTTGCATGGGAATAGGATATATGTCTCTCTTGCACGCTTTATTTGTTTAATTATTCAGATCAAGGTCAAAGTCTAGGTAGATCCAGAGCCGGCACTAGTTGCCGCGTGTCGTGTTTTCAATTTGTCTGGCAGTGTGTTTATTTTTATATTATTTGTCGCACGTCGCACTGTCACTGTCTGGTGTAATAAACTAGTTTGCTCTCGTCCCAGTGTATACTATTCGTTTATATCAGTGTTTATTAATTGAGTGAGTAGCAAAATGTCTAGTGCCGGCCCTGGCTGGGTCTAGAGGCTACGTCATTTTCGTTTACCCCCCCGGGCGCTCCTTCGTCTAAAAGCTGCTGGATGATGCAACCGTATAGTTTACTGACCGTGGATTTTTCGAGAAGTCATATTAGGCAATTTTTTATTGAAAAACTATTGATCAGCAGAACCCTTTGATTCAAAATTTAGTGCCATTTTGATTTAAGGTTTTCTACGGCCCCCTTAAAATTACATTTTTAAAATACTGATTAATTATTAATAACTTGAAAATTCATTCTATTTCGAAGAAAAGTCATTCTTCATTTTATATTTAAATTCACTTTTTCTACCGCATAGTGTCATCGATAGTTTCAAATTTCACAGGCCAAGAATTTTCATTGAAAAATTGAAACATTTTTATTTTTCCTTGTGACAGGATTATCCGCACGTTGTTCTAACGCGTATTTTATGAAACTAAGCAAGGGGAAAACGGACGGACGAATTTATTCATCGAACTCTTTTAAATACTCAAAAGAAGTTGCGGATAACATATTATTCCTCCACGCATTCAGTGGATGTGACACAACTTCTGCATTTTTTAGGCAATGCAAAGCAAAATTCGTTAAATTATTACAAAAATCTTCAGGATTACCAAAAAACGTGGAATGTTTTAAAGACCCCAGTTCTCACCCTGATGTTATAAATACAGCAGGTCAAAAAGTTATCTTAGCCCGATCAGCATTCTTTGAATGAATTCCAGTACAAACGCTTCATTAAGTCAGTGGCAAAAAGTACATGTAACCTTGCATCGTTACCTCCTACTGAGTCTGTTGCACGCCAACACTCTTTTAGAACGTACTATAAAATTCAGCAGTGGTATGGAAATACCAAAAGTTCTCAAGATTGGGATTGGATAAAAAAAATGGTTTGTTTCCTATTACTACCAAAAACGAAGCTGCTCCACAAGAACTATTAAAAACAATACGCTGCAAGTGTACGATAGGCTGCGAAGCCGCGTGTGTACTTGTAGAAAAGCTGGACTGTGTTCGTTATTTGTTCTGGATATCAAGGACAAGACAATCGTGTGGAAATGTCGAAATATATGTAGACGACTCAGATCAAGTCGAACAACCGAGGATAGGATAGCTTTTTTTGAACACGATAAACACGAGGAGGCTGAATCTGACAAAGACGATGCAGATGATAATAAAATCGACACTCACAGTTTTATTGAAGCAAGGGACAATTTTGTAGACATACAGCGCGGATGCGATAGGATGCTTGACTTCTCCCGCCCATAACTCCAAGAATATGAATGCTACGTAAAAATGTGACCTAAGCATTTCGATAGAAAATTTACTTACCTTTAAATTTGATAACCATCTTTTTTTTTGTAGGACCGTTCAGAACCGAGATTTTGGCAAAAAATGATTTTTAAGCGATATTCCCCCAAAATTGGGGGTGTTCCGGGGGGCAGGCGAGGGGGAAAAATTAGTATGCCTAAAAGAGGCATATAATGAACTGGTTTCAACAGTAAAATCTTTTGTACGATTTAAAATTATGTTAATTTACCTGTCGACTGGCCTATGAGGGTAATGCAGGTAATGCATGAGGAAACTTATTGCCACCTTCTATTGCCTGTTCATCTATGAGCAGGTTGGAAACAAAACTAATCGGTAAATATATTTATACAAAACTTCTTTCTCTGTTGGATGACCACCCTTTTTTTTAACTTAAAAAATATCAGGTTTTCTTTCTGGCAATAGTGACAATTGCATTCCAAACATCCTCCGTCATTTTTTAATTCATTATTTTTCAAATTGACCCTGTTTATTTTTCACTAAAAAAATTAAGGACATAAAGGAGCTTTTTGTAATATACAAGCGACATATTTGCGTTTTCCCATCAGCTCCTTGGTGACATCGGTCCCACGTTTTGGAGGATGCCCTCTGTACCTCTTGTCATCTGGTTCTTCCTGACTAACAATATTGTATTTTTTTCAATTGATATTGCCAAAAAAATTGAGAATTCAGGGAAATACGATGCTGGAGGTCGCTTTTGGTTAAATATTTCTTGAAAATCGAGCTTATTAGTACAACGGGCTATTCAGGGAATTTCTTACATTTCTTAACATATAATTGAAATAGTATAATTGGTGAAAATATAAACATATTTAGTACTTATAGTACTATCTGGACAAAAACTCTCAATGATTTTAGAACTTTCATATTAATAAATTAGCAAAATACCGCCATTAAAATTTTATCCAATTGGTCCAATGTAAGTTGCATCAAAATGAGTTTCAATTGCCTACCAGTATGTAAAAGTGTTAGAAAATACAGGCAATTTAAGTAACAAACTAACTAGTAAAACTTTACAATTCTACAAGTAAAAAACATTGAACATTGAACCTCTGAAAATACTTTTATTAGAGTTTTATTTACTTGTCCTACATTTCAATTGAATTGGATCACATTTCTGAAGCAAGTGTTCATTCTACTGAAAGCAGTAACAGGAAGTGTATATTCCACCTCAAGTAAGTGCAAAGAGATAGTAATAATTTAATTGAAACAAAGGGCAAAATGATGAAAAATAGCGCAGCTCACATTTCAGGCATATTATTGTTTCCCTTTGTTTCGTAGTAATATCGGTGAGATTTATTTCGATAATTTACAGACATAGGCATTGGAATATGTAATGTTATGGACATCTATGTTCAAACTGAATATGTGTTGCACATCTGTTTGGAAAAAATAGGGTAATATTTATATTGATTTAAAATGTCTTTTATCTAAATTCATTTTTGTTTGGCTTTGAGTTTTAGACCGTGCATCCTAGTCGCAAGTGCATTAATGTATTTTATCTACTCTTATTAGGTTATATACTAATTAATGAGCTGCTTTTGATCAATTAATAGTATCCATAAACAAACAGCGTGAGTTATAATGCGTGAGTTATTATACCTCACTAGGTACAGAGCCAATCACCTTTATCTTCATGCCCAGCCTGTCCAATCGACGTAACGCGCAACACACGAAGGTGGAGCCAGGGAGGTAGTGACAGATTATTCGCGTTAATATCTATAAATATTTTCTGAAATGTCACAAAATGGTATTTTTGATTCGTTCGTGCCGAGCCGAATTTTCGAATTTCGCCATGCAATTTTCGATCAGGTTTATCTGGAAGATTTCCTCTTTACGTCGCGACATCGCACGGCCGTCCCAATGGAGTTTTTCGAAAAATATGAACGTGTCAAGATTGCAATTTTTTCAACTCCAAAATGTAAGCTGTAAGTAGGAAAATTTGACTTTCAGCACAATCGTAGAAAAAAAATTTTACGTAACTGATTAGTGAACCTATTTGTTGACACCAATTTTGTAATTTCTTATATACTTCTTCATATCTGCTTTTTGATTTACCAGGTGTTATTGAATTTACTGCTAACGCCTTGTTTTAAGTATATCAGATGGAATATCCATATCTGAATGAATCAATTTCAACTTAATTTGCTTAAAAAAATTCAGCAGATTGACAAGTAAAGTTTGTTTACACAAACGTCAATCCGTACTAATGCTCAGGTAAAGTGGTAAACACAAAATTTATTTGTACGGCTCCAAGCGGCTATGGGAACCGTAAAATAGTGTCCAAAATAAATTGTCATTTCTTTTCTAATTTAGAGCGGGATTAGATAAAATTTTGTACTTAATATGTTATGAAAACAGTAATTTTACTTGATTCATGTAATTTGCAAAACTCGCTCGCTTCGCTTGCTCGTTTTGGCAAATATTACATTCGTCATGTAAAATTACTCTTTTCATAACTGGTTACGTGAATAACTATTACCTTACCTATATTTTCTTATTCTTCAGAGTCAAATGATTAAATTAGCTTGTAATTTCTATTCTGTAATTAGGTTTCACCTTTGAATAATGTTCCGAATAAATAAAATAAAATAAATATGTAGCCATATTCCTTGCTAATTTTAATTTTTACATTAATTTGAAACAGAAAAAGACTGTTTCGTTTCGTGTTTTACTTCTTTGTTTATTTTTTATAATTAAGAATATTCATTCCAAATAACGTATATTAACTAGGATG
Source organism: Rutpela maculata (assembly GCA_936432065.2). Lineage (NCBI taxonomy): Eukaryota > Metazoa > Arthropoda > Insecta > Coleoptera > Cerambycidae > Rutpela > Rutpela maculata. Next base: position 32,758,877 of record OW386285.2, on the reverse strand, counting down.
TAACATAATCTCATTATGACGCACCTCTGACCAATCAGGATTTAGCAATTTTCATTATAACGTACCTTTACCATTCAGGAACTAGCAATCAACGGGCGAGGAGTCCATTTTTTCCAAGGGAGAGTCCAAGTTTTCGGTTGACGTTTAAAACGTCAAACAAAGTTTTATTGTGAACTAACTTTGTTTTTTCACTTTTAAACGATTAAAAAAGTGAAACAGTCGTGGACAAAGTATAGTACTTTGACCACGACTGTTTTCACTTTTTTAATCGTTTAATTCTACTAGCGCATAACGGCTATTACACGCTCGGATGATTTACGACACTCGCCTTCGACACGTGTCGTAAACATTACCCTCGCGAGTAATAGCCATCATTATATGCTCGCTGAAATTATTCAGTATTAATAGTATATTAATACTATTCAATGAAATCCCAATCTTCGCCATTTACACGACTTTGCAAAATAACGAACTATAAAAAAGCGATTTTGTACCAATACATTTATTTTGCATTCATACTAAAAATGTCGGTATTTTGCTAATTAAAGTTGCCGATGGTGTGATATCTGAAAATATGTTGGCTGTTGAATATCTGAGTATATCACCGAAAAGGGCGTACCTGCAAAAATTAAAAATAATTTCCTTATCGTAAATGGTAATCACTATAGTTACGATTCGCTAATAGAAGGCTCAGTAGACATAGCGGAATTATCTCCGCAAGCAAGAAACACGGATTTAGACAATAAGCAAGCAACAAACTACATGCAACAAACCTCAGGTACTAAACCGAATAGAATAACGAACTATATGCCAGAACCTCTAGAAACTCGATCAGGGAATAGAAACAGAATAGCGAAAAATTATAAATAGATTATTAAAAGACCTCATTAAGTTCTATATCACTATTATTATTATTAATTAAGTACATATAATTATAGATATAATATATTATCATGAATCAATCAATACATAAGAGATTATGAATATATACCAATCAATACAACTGTAGTTGATCTTCTTGATTTTCAAAATTATTTTAATAAAGACATTGACATCAGCTTTCGATTACTGCATCTTAACATACGTAGTTTGCAAAAAATTTCGATGAATTTCAAATATTGCTGAAGCAATTAAAATCCGAGTTCGAATGCATTGTTTTGACACAAACCTTTCAAGTTCAGGATCTACCCTTCTTTAAACTTAAAGGTTATGATATTATTTACAATAATGACAATTTAAACAGAAATGATGGTGTCGTTGTGTTTATTAAAAAAACAATAAATTATTCATTTAAAATTCTTAATATACATAATACTAAAGTAATTCAAATTGCATTTAGCTACAAAAATAGGAAGTTTTTTAATAACAGCCTTATAGAGATCGCATGCCGTAGAATGACCAATTTTTTTACCGAATTTGGAAGATTATTTAAAAAACAGTACAAGACAAAATATAATGTTGAAAGTATAAATTCATTTATACTAGAAAATAAATTAACTGATCATTTTCCAATAGTAATTAAACTCACGGTAGAAAATGATATTAATAAAAACACACAACAAGAAGAAAATATTCGGAAAGTTGTAGATATTAATAAATTAAAGATAGAAATAAAAAGCGTAAATTGGCATGACTTTTATAATGCGGATAATACAGAGGATGCAGCAAGTATATTCATTAGTTTATTAACAAGCTAACCTACATTTTGATATGCTTTTTATCCCTGTAGGATGACTCAGTACGTTTTGACATGTTTTATTTTTCTTTTTGCATTGACTAAAGTAAAGACTAACTACATTTTGAAATATAGAAAGGGCATCGGTTATATTGTGGTCATGCATCTTTGTAAATAACTCGTTTATTTTTAATTTTTCGAAAAACTCTATTTCCGATTTTTTATACTGGTTAGGGAGATTGATCGACGGAATACTTAATTTTCGATTTTTATTAGGCAACTGTTCGGTATTTGTAGAATTTATCTTAAAAATCAAGTTTTTCAGGATTTGTAGATACGCTTCTGTTTTGTCAAATTTCTCACAAAGGTCACCTAATAGACTTAATCGAGCCCTACAATCGCCATTTTTGCAAATTAAAATCGGACCTTCGGTTCGGGAGTTATCAATTTCTTTGGAAAATCATACTCGGCCTTGGAAAAAATACTTGCGGTCAACGGATTCAGGCTGCCAGCAATAGGCTTCATTTGTGGCAGTGTACCTTTGATCCCACCAAGTCTCATCGAAATCGATCGATATCCTGGACAGTTATCGTGCTTCCTAGCCCGATTTCCCGAAAACCAGTTTTTTGCAGAAAAAATCAATTTACATTTGTTTTTCGACATTGTCTCTCGTATACTTATCTGTAGATTGTTGCTAGCGGCACCATTTTTGAAATATCTCGATCCGACTGCCCGTTACCAAGTTATTCAATTTTTCCCGAAAAACTTGAAACGTCTATATCGAGTACTTCCGGTTTTCGAACGGAGCCGAGCTTCCAGCGTTAAGGTTTTCTAAAGGCGTCCTATTAACCACCCAAGTTTCATCGAAATACGAAAACGGATTAGGGGGGCTGAGCGTGACAGACCGACAGACCGACAGACCGACAGACCGACAGACGACAGACCGACAGACAGACCGACTGACCGACGGACGGAATTTTCTAAATTCGCTCTCGAGTCGATAGATATGACTTTCATTTCGATCCGACGTTTTTTTCGGATTTCGATGATCCGCTGGAAAAATGCAAAACCTATACTACATTTTTTTCAAAATGTAGTAACAAGGGTAATAGATAAGTGCACAAATAAAATTAAACTAACTCAAAAAAATCGGAAACGAAGTTCTTATATAACCACAGGATTAGGTAATTCAATAAAAAAAATATATCAAAATAATCCTCACAATTTAAATTTTAAAACTGAATTTTTAAACTACAGAAATAAATTAAATGAATTAATAAAAATAACTAAATCTAATTATTATAAAGCTAAAATTGCAAACAGCAAAGGTAATAGCAAAAATGTATGGAACACAATAAACGAAATAAGCAACTGTAAGGATAAAAGTAACACGATTAAGGAAGTAAAAACTGAATCAGACACAGTAACATCGGATGAAAAAGGAATGGCTAATATATTTGTACAATTTACTTACTTTACGAATGTGGGAAAGAATCTTGCCTTGACAATTAAGAAACCTAAATTCACCCCCCCCCCCAGATAATTCACAACATATTCATTTTTCTTAACATCTACAAATCATTAAAGCAGAAATACTAAAAGAAATTGCACTAAAACAATTATCGTTTTTAGTTAATAAAGTTTTTGATACGGGTACATGCCCTTCTGCTTTTAAAACTGCAGTAATAAAACCCTTATTTAAAAATGGTGACAAAACTGAACCATCCAATTATAGACCTATATCTATTATTAGTAATTTGGCAAAAGTGTTTGAAAAAATTGTGAAAGATAGGATAAATAACTACACCGAAAAATATAACCTAATTTCTGATAGACAATGTGGTTTTCAGCAACATAAATCTACCCAAGATGCTATTGCATTTTTAACATCGCAAATTTCTCAAGCTTTGTATAAAAGTAAACCCAATTTGTGTGTGTTTTTAGATCTTGCCAAAGCATTTGATACAGTTAGCCACCTGCAATAGTTAGATACGCTAGAGGATATGGGATTTAGAGGACCAATATTAAAACTTTTCAATGACTACTTAACGAACAGAAAACAAATAGTTAAAATTAATTCAACCTTAAGTGAAGAATGCACGGTTGAATACGGCGTACCTCAAGGTACCATATTAGGACCGCTATTGTTTATATTATATTTGAACAATTTACTTACTCTAGGAAACATGGGCACAGTGATAAGCTTTGCCGATGACACGGTAATCTTCTATGAAGACTGCACTTGGCAAGATCTGAAAATACAGGCAGAACAAGATTTAAAAAAAATAAAGGATTGGTTTGATTACAAATTGCTTACCATAAATTTTACTAAGACTAGATACCATACCGTTCAGCTGCTGTAACAGAAAAATACTTAACTTCAACTCCCTAAATATCGACTCTGAGACTGAAATAGAACAAGCGGAATCCATAAAATACCTAGGTATTACCATCGATAGATTTTTGAGATGGGATATACACCTTAATAATGTATGTAATACGCTAAGAAGCATAATATTTAGATTTAAATTCTTAAGGACCATCATAGACACAGCTAACTTAAAAATCATTTACTATGCATTGGTTGAATCAATCCTATGGTATTATCGGATGGGGAAGTGCAGTAAAACATCACATAAAAAAATTAGAAATAATACAAAAGAAATTTTTAAAAATCATGTTGGATATAACCCATCGGACAATCTATACAAGGATGGAAATGTTCTTGATATCAAACAATTATTCTATTATACTGTAACAATAAATCAATTTAATAACAAACATTCATTAATAACTGTTAACCATACTTATCAGACGAGAACAAAAGCAACCACTTGCAGAACTCCATTTTCCTCAAAGTCAATAAGACAGCGAAATGTCTCCTACCTCTCTCCCAGATTTTATAATTATCTTCCAGACGAAGTAAAAAAATTAAATTCTATTAACTTATTTAAAAGAAAAGTAAAGAAATTTATCCTAGAAACTAATAGAATTAACATACACAAAGTCGTGGAAATGAAAAATTAGCTAAACCCTAAACTTACTGTATATATTTGATTCGTAATCTCTTATTATTACTTATTATTAGTCATTACTATTAAAATTAAAATAGATTTACTCTAACTCTATTTAAAAATGTATGTTTAAGCTTATATATTATAAATTTAGTAGAAATTTTCTTTTAATTATTATTTATATGTAAATTGTTGTTAGCCAATATTTTGAAGCTTTTTAAACTATAGTCATCAAATAGTTACTTAGTTATGAAATATATTATGCAAATATGAGAAGTGTATGTAGATTATTATAAACAGATATAATACATCATAAATCTGAAACTATTGTTTTCCTCACAGACAGTCTACGACTTTGTGAGTTTCTTGTTTATTTGTTTGTAATATATATCGACATGTATTGTATATTACATTATACAGTAAATTACATTATGTACCTACTTGAATGCAAATAAACTATTATTATATTATATTATTATTAATGGGATAGTGAATTTATAAATACTTTTATTGTTACTTTTCCATCTCACTTATATATTAACCAGAAATAAACAGGAATACACTTGCATAATATTTATATAAATGCATGACGTAATTGCACTTTTATGTTTAAATGTCCATTAGTATGAAATAACGAGTTGTCTCGTAAAAAAATCGAGAAACCGAAAAAAAACAAATTTTTGAAATAAAATTTAAATTCAAAATTCTACCGTCCTAGTAGTAAATCTAATTACAATCTAAATATACCTTTCTAATCAATTTTTATTAAAGAAAACAATCCCATTATCTAGAAATAACAATTTTAAGAATCATTAAACAGATGCAGAATTTTAGTTTATGATTCATTGCGCCTGTGCTAAAAGCTATTTTCCAAATTTAATATGCATTTGAATGATATTAACATTAACCATTACATTATACACAATTCATTGCTGTTAAACCCCAAAGCAAAATCGCAGTTCCACATTAATAGAAATTTACATAATAGAATCAAATCATAATTATATTTAGATATTCATAAAATTATTGACTTTCTATCACCTCACAAAAATTCCTCACCAGGATCATCGAACGAAGCCTCGTAAAAAACACTTAACCCTATACCGAAGCCCCGCTTGACACCGAGACAAATTACCAAATTCCTATGCGTAAATCTCTTAAATTAAAACACAGCTTTATGGGGATCGTAGCCGTTCGAAAAATAAAGTCGAACCATGACTATACTACTAATGCTAAAATTCACAAACTGGCTTCGTTGCCGTCAATTAATTAGTGAACCCTTCTTTATATACGAAACACGTACCGGGTTTATTATTTCCAAACATAGTCTGACACGGTAAATGAAAGACACATCTTCTCTCTATCTGACTTTAAACCAGCAGGCTGTGACAATGTAGCAACTACGCCCATGTTTCTGTTTAGCCGGAGCTTCAAAGCCAACTAGAGCTTATGAAGCAAGATAGTTTTGCTGTAACATAGTTGCAGGAGGGCCTAGGATTCTTTGCTAATTTTCACGTTATCATGTGGACAGTAAACTTCATAACTGGTACATAATCTGCGGAATTTTACGTTAAGTTAAATGAATACTAGCACGAACATTTACGTGACACAATTTAACCATTTTACTGCATTAAAGTAACAAATCAATTTGCAGTTTATTTCATATTAAGTGCGGTTACAACACAAACATAACCCTCGTTCTCTTTTTCAATAATCTCGTTAATGTAGCGGTCGTTTACTGGCGACAATGAAATCGATTTTGGTTTTTCATTTTATTATTATTTTCTAATAACACCCATTAACGATTTAATGACAGAATATTAACTTACTTTGTGTAGCAGAAAAACACAGCTAATGTATTTTTAAAACATATTCGATACCTTTGAAATTATCGTCATCGGTAAATACGGTATTGTTCCACGTAATTTTTTCAAAATGTTGTATACCTAATGTCAGTAAGTGAATTAATTTTCAACTCATTTTGTGGATATTAAATTACTTTTTAGCCTTTTTATGGATTTTTAAGATCAAATTTTTTAATAGATAGATTCCGATACTGCTAGTACTATGGAATTAGAAAGATTAGCTGAAAATCATATCATATTATGTAGTAAAGAAATGTTTGCTAATGTATGTATAAAAATGTATAAATATCGAATGATCATTTAAGTAATATTCTTTAATTTAGTTAAGATGTTGAAAAACGATATTGTCGAGAAAACTGTTTAATAGAAAGTTGTTTGTTTTTTTTTTGTTATAAACAATATTGTCTGAAAAATTGCTCGCAAAAAAAATATTTTTCGAGATAATAAAGAAAAAAGTTTTTTTAACAAAAATAATTGTTTATAACAAATTATTGTTCAGTTAAAAAAAATCGACATGACATTTCAACACGCTACTCCAGATTAAAAAAAAAAACGACAAAATCGGTCCATAATTGACGGAGAAATGGTAAATTCTTTGTTGACGCACGGATTTGAACTCGTCTTGATCATTTTATGAACATGTTACAGATATGACTCATGCTTCTCTCTCCTATTCTGACGCCTATTTAAAATTAATTGTTATCGTTGCAAAATGCATTTTTTTCTCCAAAACTCAGCTCTATTACAAAGATAGACTATTAAACTAGTTGTTCGCCTAGTTTCAGCTCATAATGTTTATTAATAAACAAATTACGAATTTATTAAAAAAAATCATCTCGGCTTCTAGTAAGGCTACAGAGTCACTTTTTTTTAAAATGTGTGAATAATCCCAGCAACAAAGATATGAGAACGATATTGAAATATCTTCATTTGTTTAAAAGTAGTAATATATTAAATTATATTTAAAAACGGAGTACCTAAATGCTGTTCTATACATTTTTAAAATGTTCGCAAATTCCATAACGTTAAGTTGTCACTTGCCCATGGTGGACTAGTTGCTTGCCAAGGTCGAATATGTTCTGGCCATGTGCCACGCCTACTTTTCCAGTCATCCAGTCTCTCCTTATTATGTCGCTGGTTCTATCCACTTTATAGTTTCTCATATTTATCAATTGTATGAAAGCCGTCACTGGAGCCAGATACCTACGGTTCAATCTCTGGTGATCAAGTACAATGTGTTATTCATAATAATAAATATACATATAAAACAACAATGAATTTTGGAGTTCTACAAGGATCAGTTCTGAACCCACTTCTCTGCATCATTTATACAGCGAATCTTGAAACCTCTGTATCATACTACAAATGTCATTACTATGTAGATGACGTTCAGTTATTTCTCTTATTTCCATCATCTGAATTTATCGATGTTTGCAAAATTAAAGTTGATTATAAGTTCCAGCTAATATAGCTCCAGACCATTCCTTACAACCTAATAAATCCAAGTGAAGTAATGACATAACACTGGTAATGCAAATACAAATTCGTAATGATCAAATTGCAATTGCTAGGAAGGAAAAGAATTTTGGTGTAACCTTAGAGTCTCACCTAAAGAACAAAACAGTTGTAAATTGTGTCAAGTGGAGAGCGAAATTCGATAGGTAATATTTTATTATATATAAAAAATGTAATATAAAATAATAATTTTTCAAAATTTTTTCGCAAATAAGAGTAAAAGCAATTGTAAATGGAGTAATTACTCTATGACATACTTTTAATAGAAAATATACAGGGTCATAAAATTATGATAAATAATTAGACAGGAATTATTACAACGATTTGCAGACAAAACAATAATTACATTTCACTTAAACTACATAAATTATATATCAGTGTAAAAAATCTTCCACGAGATGGTAGCTTTTAAAAATTCTTTGAGTAGATAGAGTAGTATTATTATGAGAAGATGCTTGCAAAAAAACGCAGAAATGAGTTTGTATACATCTATTATTCTAAAGCCGGCGCCACACATGCGGTATTCGTCGATTTCCGAATAACGAATATTTTCTATTTGGCGAATACCTCAGATCCACACATATGCGATGTTGGCAAATATTTGCTATTTGCAAAACATCAAATAAGTCCCGTTGATTGTCGGTAAATGCGCACACATCAAAGAGACGAATATTCACCTTATCGCAAATCATACCACCGATCCACATATGCGTTGAAACTGAATTCATTTTAGTATAGTATATCTTTCATAATAGAGCGATTGTCATTATTTTAGTGGGATAAATAAAATTAAAATATAGAGTGCCACAATACCTACATAGGGAATTTTGCAATTTGAAATGTCGCATATTGATTAAAATGAATAAACACCTGTGTGCAATGAAAAAGCGTACACCTACTATTTGCCTGTACATATCAAAATTCTTTCTAGTTTACATGACGTCTACTAATAAATCTGTCGTAGATTTTCGATAAATTTGATTTAAAAACATTGTCTACATAGCTAAAAAATTTGATCTGTTCCGATTAGGGGAAACCATCCACCATCTTCTTTGTCTAGGCTTTCTTTTCTCTATTTTCTTTAATAAGTATGCAGCACTCATAAATGAAAACGCTGCTGCACAAATTTCTGATTTGTCCATTTTAATCACCTCTCTCTAGAGGTCACTTCTCTCTAGAGAAAATGTTTGCCGAATGATTCGCCTGTTTCAGTATCCGCACTGAGTTTTGACAACTGCACATATGTGTGGATCAATGTGCTTGTGATTCGGCAAATATTCCGCGAACAGTTCGCCAAAAGGCGATTACCGCATGTGTGGCGCCGGCTTAAGCCAATGAAAGCGAATTGCGTCATATTCTAAGTCAAAACCAGTGCCACCCGTAGCTTGTAGTAGAATTATGTTCGACGGCGGTGATTAAATTAAGTGATATAAGTGTGAAACGTCTTTATATTTTTGTATTATATATTTGCTGTTAGGAACCTCTGCAGCCTGTGTAAATGTAGAAGAACGCACTACCGGGCGTCAAAATGACGCGACACCAATTTATTTCTCAGGGGGCGCCAGTCGCGTGTTACCCCGTTCTTCTACCTCCCAGGCGGGTTCGAGATAAGATGCACTTCGATAGGCGAATAATGGACCAAGGCTGCACTACCACAGATCGGTAACGACGCTCTCTCTGGACATGAATTCCCTCGTTAGGGGTTTAGGGTTTAAAATTCTGGATTTTTGCATAAAAAAATCCCAACCGAAGAATTTCTCTGCGGAGGGATTAATTTTGTACGTGGTATCCACGTTTTTATCTGATAATAACGGACTCTACACCTTAGGGATTTCTCAAAAAACGCATAAAAATATCCTTATCAAACCCCCCTCCGTAAGGCAACCAGAAGGTCAAGTGTTAATGTGAGTTAACTCGTTTTCGATACGAAAGTTCCAGGGATTATAGACCGTCAACAGGCCCTTCAAGATCAAGTAAGAAACACTAGTTCAAAGAATCCATTTATTTAATAGAAATGGTTACACAAAATTCTCAAGATAAGGATCGTGCCTTCCCCAATCAAGGTAATGGCTTTCAGACCATACAAGCGAGAGCGCTTACGCTAACGATCGATTAGGTAGAAAAGATTCATGTATATCTTCTCAGAATCAAAATGCGAGCTTTTTAGAGAAGTCTGAGACTATTTGTAATTCATAATTACGGCTGACTGATTTTAACTTAAAAAAATTTTACTAAATGAATTTAGTTTCGCTAGAGACTACTTAGCTTTAAAGTTCTTGTATCGTGGCGGTTCACGTACTCAAACACATTCGTGAGGACTTATGACTGCATAAGTTTGATGGCGTTCAATCAATCCACAATTTACTTGCCCCTATGCAGTTGTTCAATATTATCGATATGGCAGCAACCCACCTTCGAGCGACTTTTAGGCAAAATTGAATTTTTGGTTTTGTATGCACAAGGCGTTTTCCTCTATAACTTTGTCATTTGGAAAGTCCCGCTATTGGCTTTCCTACCATTGCTTTGTCAAGACCACTCAACGCGCTCGACCAAATTGCGAGCCGCTGAGTTAATCCAAACTCTTTCTATGAGAGAAACCGGCCTTGTGCATGTGCTGATTTTTATCAATTTTTTGCTTATCGGCACTACGCCGGCTTTGATAAAATCATCTATTTTGCCTTTTGGATGCGATGCATCGCTAAAATTTTATGCTCATATTTTAGAACGGGGCATTCAATGACCGTACCTCAAAGGTCAATCAATGTCTTTGATGGAGGAATAAAAATGAAGAATATTTCAATATTTTTCAAAGTATATTTTCATGGTACTTTTTAAACTGGCTTTTGCAATAAAATTTTGACAAATCAATTTTCAGGCCAAATTTCGAGGCAGTTTTGAAAAATTATCTGCAAGTGAAATTTCGGCGTACTTTTGATAAATTAATTTTCAGGCCAAATTTCGACACACTTTTAAAAGTATTATTTTTCTAAGTTCAATTTGTGGTACCTTTGAAAAAGTATATTATTCATAAATCTTTGTCATTATATACTTTTGCTCTCATATCCTGAACCAAAACATATTTTCCTAAGTGAAAATTCGGTGTTTCTTCGAATTTTCACCTGGTCATTTCTAACGCCTTATAGAACCCAAAACGGTCCTTATGGGTTGGTCTGTGCCTCTTGAGTCCCTCAGACTCTTAAAAAATGTCTTTAAATGAAATTTTTGCCTAAGTCGAATTTTGATTCTGTCTTTAACTTAAGACGATTTTGGAGAGTTCTACAACATAAACACCAGAGTTGAGAAAATTTTACTATGTTGCACTATAGAGCTCCTCGGCGACGAAAATTTTATTGCAAAAGATGGTGAAAAATAATATTCCGAATTTAGTTGAAAGAAACCGAGAAAGAAACCTGATATACTTTATGTTAATAAAAGTATACAGCTTGGGTATTCAATAGAAAAAATATTAATAAATAATAGGTGCCAAATGCAAAGTGGAAGTTTTGCTTGAATACATTTACAGATTTTTTTGCTGCGAAACTATTGTCTTTACAATAAAGCGTTAAGAGGTTTTGCACTTTTTATTTTAAATCTACTGAAATCCTGGTAAAGTTAAGATTTTTTTTTCGTGGAGCTACCGTAAACTTACCATAGGAAAATCGCCTCCTTTCCTGAACTATCATATATAATTTATCCAATTGGACGAAGATTTGAGTTTGCTTAGAACAAAATCTAACGTCAGAAATGTTAACTGTTATCAGTATATTGGAATTTAAACTAGAATATCAAAAGCATATGCGCCAATAGCTTTACAGGGCACATGTCGGCGTTAGCTTTATGTAGTCACGTTTTCCTTTCTTATTCATGTTCACAAAACCACTGACGTTTATAATGGAGACCAAAGTGCATGTGCCCTCTGACAGCCGTTTTAGCGCACATTCAGAACATCTACAGATGTTATATTTATCGAATCTGACCATTCGATGAAATGATGGAACTTAATATTGTCATTTAAATAAATAAACACTTTTATTGCCCAACAGATCACAATGAATCCAATTACAGGACAAAATTAATAAGTAATAACTAAGCTAAAGTAACCTAAGTTAAAGTTAAATAATTATCAAATAGAATTACAAAGTAGATTAGATAATTAAGTTATATAAACAAGTTAGTTAAATAAGATTCAGTAGTTAAATGAGGTTTCCGTCATCTCCAACCATTTTGGAGAGCTCTATTAATTTGTTGTGATGTATATCGCAGATCACAGAAACCTCATTCACACTATAGGCGTCTGAAAATAAGGAGTACGCCACCTGGTGGTCTATAGTCAAACTAATTATGGGCTTTTCTGTCATTGTCTCTTTAGTGTACGATAATATCAACAATAAGTAAAATGATAAACTGAGATGCTAAGTTATTAAAAATATAATAGCGTTTAAAGGGGCTACACAAGATACAATTTGCTGGAGCCAACCTAGCCGGTATCCTTTGTAGATTGCAGGGACAACTCGTGAAAGTTGAGTTGCATTGCAATGTTCAAAGCATACCCTCTTTAATGCAGACACCTTTAACCAGGCATTAAGAGGGGAAAAGCTGGTGCAAATAACCGTGGCCCGAGTAGAAGTAATAATAACCTGGAAAAACCACACATTGTAAGTGAAATTTTTGAAATAAGTAAATATATGTAATTTCAGTATATTTATAAAAGTAATATATACTATTGCACCATGCACTATTATGTTTTACCCCTGAATATTTCTATTTCATATTTTACAAAATACTATTTCATTTATTTCACTTAAAGAATTAATAAATGTCTTTTCAGTTATATTCAATGTACCACTAATTTCATGGGTATTTGAATCTGAGACACTTGTTTGTGAACATAGAGCATACACATTTATTAAGTCTTGTGTTGAATATGGGTTGTTTCACACAAAATAATATGTCCTGCATTTAAAACATATTCCCCTTCATACACATACTTAGAATTTTTACATTTTTAACGCTTCCCAAATGTTCCATACATTGCAATATGCTTAACCTAAATGTCACTCATGTTTCCTGAAAGAAAAGTGATTTAAACTACAACTGTACATAAATTTAAAGAAATATTTTAGTTTATTAATATTTAACTAGCCAGACACCGTTTATGTCGAAGAAACTGTACTTTTCAAGGGAAATACTAGATAACCTAAAAAAATATGAATTTTGCCGAATAATGCCATTAACATATTGCAAATCACTTACAACAAAATCTTGCAAACCTTTAGGTCATATATTATTAATGTTATTATTTTTAACGCCAAAAATAACAATAAACAGAAAAAAATCGATATGAGTATTCGCAATATAAACAAACAAAAAGCCTATAATTAGTTCACGAGTTCTCCACTTTGGCACTGACATCTTAAATTCAGACGCCTATTGCACATTGTGTATATAGGTGATCGTAACAATATATTGGTCCTGGATATAGGTAAATGAAAAGCAGTCGAAACTCTTGTATGAAATCGCGGAACTCGAAATGAAATTTGATTGACAAGACTAATGCAATCAATTTTATTATGTAGGAGCTTGTAGATGAAACTTATTGAAGATAACAGCCTTCTCAGATGTAGCGATTGAAAATTCAAGGAATTTAACAACAGATGTTGATCATAGCCTCTTACAGGATATACTCCTGAGACTTTGTATTGTAAAAACTTAAGAAATTTCCTCTGAACATTTTCTACAGCCAATTCTTGTGCATTATAAAATGGATACCAACTCAAGGAACCATATTCTAATTTAGATCTCACATAAGAAAAATAAACTGTTTTTAATGCAGTGGGGTTATGAAAATTACGAGGGTCGAATTATAAAGCTAACATTTTTAGTGCAGAGGTTGTACATTGATTGGTATGTTCATTAAATGACATTTTTGGATCAAATACTGTACCAAGATCTTTTATGGATTTACACCGGCTTAGGTCTGTGGACTTAAATTGATAAGTCAATTCTGTCTAGTGTTTCTTTAGTGTAAAAGTTAGGTTCTTGCATTTTTGAATGTTTAATTGGAGATTATTTTCTTCAGACCAATCTTCAATCTTTATCAACTGGCTTTGAATAAATATGCAATCTTCAATATTCTTTACAGCATGGTAAATTTTGAGATCATCAGCAAATAGCACTTTTTCACAATCAATAATCTGTGCCAAATCATTAATAAAAAGCATGAATACACCAGAGGTAGAAATTTTTTTTTTAGAATAAAAACCCGTTGTAAGATATATACTGAATTTTGTTGGTTAAGTAGGACCTAATAAGTGCTATAAGAGATTCATCAAATCCAAAGTTATTTAACTTAATCAAAATTATTCCGTGGTCTATGCGATCTTTCGATCTGGCGAAGTCGGGATATATAACGTCCACTTGTCCATGATTATCAAGCACGGAAGCCACGTATTGGGAGAATACTGCTAAATTTGTTACAGTGGAGCAGCTCTCCATGAATCCATGCTGGTGCGGTGAGATTAGGTTTTTTATCGCGGGATATAACTATAGAGTGATATCTTCAAAAGTTAAAATTACAAAGAATAGAAATGGACCTATTAATCATTTGAGAGGGATCGCCGGATTCAAGTACCGGTAATACTCTCGCAATTTTCCACGTATCGGGAAAGACAGAAGTTTTAAGAATCAGATTGAAAATAATTAATAGAGGAGTTACAAAGGTATATCTACAATATTTTACTAAGAAACTAGGGATTTGGTTATGACCTGATGTCATTTTGTTGTTTAACTTATTGGCAGGGGCGAGCGTAGAGGCGACTTCAATGTGAATATCAGTCGATATTCCGTTGAAGCAACGTCGAGCGCGGTTAGTACTTGGATGGGCTCCCATCTTGGGAAATACAGCGTTCTCGTCCCACCTTCTAGAGGCTTGTATATCAGTGTATACTCGGAAGTTACGTAATTTCAGACGAGGATTACGTAGTGGATATACCATCCTTCGGAGGGATGTAAAGCAGGCGGTCCCTTGTCTATTAAATGTTAGGCAAGTAAAAGATCCCTACTCTTCTTAAGGGAAGAGGTTCGGCAAAATTTCCAGGTTGGGGGTAGTTCGTCTCCTGGCGTCGGTGATAGGCCCTGGTAGCGGAAATAGGCCGACGTTAAACAGTTAAAAAAAAAACTTATTGGCAGAATTCAGTAAGTCCCTTTCAGTAAATTCGCTGATATTAAGTGTAGCTAAATATTTAAAACAATCGGTATCAGTATCTAGGCTAGTTGAAGATGAGTAGACACTGCTAAAATAATCACTAAATCCGTCAAAAAGCGTCAAAAACTACATCGCTGTTAACAACTTTACCTGGTATTCTTGTTTGTTGTTTTTTTTTAGTGAATGTAGGTCCAAAAGTATTTGGAATCGTTTTCTATGTTACTTTAAACATTTTCATTTATAAGCTACGTTGATTTCTGATTTAACTAATGACCTTAATCTTTTAAATTGATCTAAATACTTAACTAATTTTGTTTGTTTGTATTTTTTATGGTAATAACTTTTTAGTTTGATATTATTGATGGATATTTACTCTTAAAGTTAACAATAGTTGGCACGTGTTTTTCAAATATGCTTGTTAGTGTGCTATAGAACATTTCACATGCTAGATTAACATCGGTACATGAATTAAGAAAATTCCAGTCAGTTGTTAGAAGTTCTATATATAAGTTAGGATAATTTGCCTTACAGAAATTATTTTTTTTAATACCATCATTATTATAGGAGAAGTTAATGTGATTATCAGTAATTGAAACGTTGATCCGTAGTGAGGAGTGATGTAGATCTTCATTAATAAGCGGAACTGAGTCTCGATGTGCTTCACAATTTAAGTTACTAATAACCAGATCCAATAACTTGCCACTACTGTTGCAAACGTTTTTTAACTGTTTAAATTTTGTATTTTCGAACATTTAGCATCGTGCACTAGTAGGTTATTAAAGTTTGGAATATTGAAGTCTCCTAAAATAATAACATTATCGTAGTTTAACACAATATTTTCAAGCATCTCAAAAAAGTTTTCAAAATCTGCAACTGATACGCTAAGCGGTATGTACAAAGTATAAATAAAAATTGAACATGAGTTCAAATAAAGTCTACATCCAACTAAATCGATTGATGGAGAATTATTCTCTACGTAAAATAAGTCTAACCTTTCAACATTCAAGTCACTTTTATAGGCTATGAGTACCCTCCACGTGACAAACCAATGGCCTCAAATTTTCGGTCACATCGTAGCACCTGATAATTTCCTCCAAAGTACTCTGAATTTAACACGTTACTGGGCAGCCACATTTAAGTCAGGCAAACAAATACATACTCGTTATCACTGATCCCGGTACAAAACTCGTTTACCTTGGCCCTTAATCCTCGAACATTTTGAAAATACAGCAAAAAATCGGACAACTTTGTTCCATTGGACTTATTTAGATTAAAGGTGTTATTGATGTTATTTTAGGTATTCCGTTAACGTTTTTTATTTTAAGGTTGGCTTCTCCATTTGACATGCGCTCATCAAGTTGTTTTTTTAAGGTCTGTAGTATTTCTATTTGCTTCGGGATACGATCAAGCGAGATTGATATGTTTCTGAATTCGGAGTCCTTCAGTTGCTTAGCGTTACGTATAATTGTATTCACTGACTGCTCATTGTCAAAGGTAATCCGGATAGGTCTGGGTTTCCGGCTATCAGGTAAATATTTCCCAAGACGCATAGACTTAATGTCCGAGGTAGAGACACCATTAGCTATGAAATTTACCGCATTTCTTGCATAATCTCTGCCATGATTTAAACGAGTTTTTATATCAGCACTTGAATTCTCTTCGATGCCGTAAATAATGATGTTTCTCGATCTTTTTGGCGTTCTGTGACCTCTTTGACAATTTCGTTGAACATTTCCCCACTGAGAGCCTTATTATTGTTAGCTTCCTGATGCTGAGCTTTTAGGGCCACAACTTCGTATTTGAGTTCAACTATGGCCCTTTTAAGTTCATTCATATCCTTTGAAAATCGTGTTGAGAAAAATTGTATTATTACAATATCACGTCGCCAAAGATATAAGGAACGTGTTGATGGTATATTTAAAATGACATATTTCATATGCAAAACGTTCGACTGTGCATCACTTTACTGGTTTAAAAATTGTCCAGCTATAATGTCAGCATCTCAGTTATTAAATCCTACCTATATACTCGAAGGAAAACGATCAGACTAATATATACAATCTGGAAAAGCACATGGTTGAATCTTGGGCCCTGTATTATACCAAAGTTACATCAATGACTTGCCAAAAGCACTTGAGAAAATCATTTTATGGTGATGACTCAACACTCTTAATGTCTGATCCTGACCTGATGTCGAGGTGCGATGAAGAGTGGTTTATATCTAATTTTTTTAAAGCTAGGAAAACAAGAAAAATTATCTCAAGTACACTCGACCTGAGCAACTTGCCGAATAACCCCACAAATATTAAATTTCTAAAAATCTTCATTGGTCATTGGGATGCTCATATTGTCTATGTTGCCGAACAGCTGACAAAAATATATATTGCCTTAGACAATTGTCTAATTCAGTGTATCTAAATATGCTAATAACCGCTTACTTTGCTTGTGTCATTCTCGCCTGTCTTATACTCCTTGGTTGGGGGCACTCTGCTGATATGCATTTTGATCACAAATCACAAATGAACTGGGTTATGCAGCTGCTAAGACTGCTTATTTTTCATTAATCGAATCACACCTAAGGTACGGCATTGCCTTCTGGGGAGTATCCAGTAAATATCTTATACAAACAATATTTGTAATTCAAAAACGTGCTATTCGCTACCTATACAAAACTAGAATTCGTGAATCATGTAAGCCACTGTTCTTGACACATAGAATTCTCACTGTGATATCCATTTACATTCTAGAAACAGTTTGTTTAGTTCATAAGCATAAAGTAATATCATAAGTACTCCCTCCATACATGTAACTCGGCAAGTCAATAATGTTGCTCTGCCAATTCCCAGATCCACCCTAGTCAAAGACTCAATTATTTACAATGGCTATAAAATATTCAATCACTTACCAAATAATATTAAAGAAATAAGCTCAAATACAAACTTCAGAAAGGCGGTTAAAAGCCTGTTAATTGTTAAACCTTATTATAACTTAGACGAGTACTATAATGACGCATTGTAATTAGACATTAACTACCTTATTTTATCGTCCTTTTTTACTTTTTATATTAGCTGTTTTTATTATTGTATTAAAATTTATATGTAATCTGCGTTTTGTATTTATGTAATGTAGGTGCACTGTGTAAACTATATATGCTATGTACCTATGCTTATTTACATTGTTAATGAGAAACTCTTTCTTCTGAATGATAAAGTATATTTTGATTTGATTTGATCTTCAAAGGAGTGCGGTCAGGAACGTGGTGTTGTAGGTTACCGCGATGGTACTAAACATCAGTGATGGGATAATTCGAATTAAAAATAACCTGTAATCCGATCAGTTAAATAACCTTCATAATTCGATCATAGAGTTCCGTAATTCGAATTAAAAATAATCGGAAAATAATCGAAAAGCAGGTGATAAATTACGAAATACGAATAATGATTTCTGATTACTGAACGAATGAAAACTCGAATCCTTAATCGGTTGAACTGAATGATTGAATCATTTGAATTTCGATTCGATTCTCCGATTCCTGGTGTGCCAGCACTAGTTTTTTAGAACCGGGAAACATTTTGATTGAAATTATACACCCACAATAAAAAACAAATCAATACCATAATACCAATAACCAAAACCCACAGTGTACTGACTAAATAAAACAGAGTAACCCCAACATTGTGGTTACTCTGTTTTATTTCTTGCTTGCTTCTTGTTCAAGTGTGGTCGAATCGTCGATTCGATACTAGTTTTATTATAACGCTGTTCACCAAACAGCATTTTAAAATTAATTTGAAGAACTGATAATTCATAATTTTTAATTCGTATGATTACTATAGTTGTAAAATCGCTAAAATCGAGACCGAATTAAAATTAATTCGAATTATCATCCGATTATTGGAATAATCGAATCGGTAGAATCCGATTATTGAAATCATCCGATTATGCCCATCACTGCTAAACATCTCTTTATGTCATTTAACATACTTACCGTGCCTTGCACATGCGCATTAGAATGTATTTTATACATGCATTTAAATAATTGCTGGCAGCTGACTGCCATCAGTACGAGAGCAGATACAGGGATAGTACATGTCCTGAATTTACAAGGCGTACCCGGGGACAAACTGGTGTTAAATTCGATGGTATTAAGATCTATAATATTTTACCCAGCAGTATAAAAATTTTGCTTCAGCAGAATTCAGATTTACAATTAAAGACCCTTTTCAAAAAAATGCATTCTTCTCATTAGAAGTAATTGAATGTGAAATTGAAAATATGGAAATTTTATATATTATTAAGCTGCAATTTTGTCTATTACTTCCACGTCCAGTGGAAGTATAGTAACGACAAAAAAATTTTTAAAAATTTTTATTGTCCAAATAGGCTTAAAATGTCATGAAACGTCGAGATTTTAAGTTTGAGCGAAAAAAAAATTTCGGTCTGTCGGTTTGTCTGACTTTTTTTATGTGCGCACGTTTACTCTGGAACCGTTTAAGATATTGACTTGAAATTTGGTACACATATGTACTTTAACGAGATCTAGAACTAGATTATATTTTCATCTTGTTCCGTCGAAGCATTGGGGTGTAAATTGGGGTAAATTTGGGGTAAATGGGTAAATCAAGCAGGTAAGAGTCCACGAAATTGGTATTTAGTATATACAAGAGAAGCTAAGGACTCAAAAAAAAAATTGGCATTAGCCTCCCCCATTACCACCCCCTCCCCCTTATTAAAGGGGATGAAAAGAAATTGTGATTTAGTGTATGTACAGGAACCAGAAACCTCAAAATATTTTTTTACTTCGTCCACCCCCCCACTACCACCCCCCTATCACCTCCCCCACCCCACTACAGGTGTGGAGTATCGTTTTATGGGTTTTTGGGGTAGAAGATTTCAAATATTATATTATTAAAGTTCCATAAACAATTATTTTCACATACAAAGTTTTTTCGTTGTGAGTGACTTGGATAGAGAATCTGGATGTGGAAGTAGTGATTCCTTGGGCAGCGGTTTTTTTATTAGTAACTGTTACCTGATTTTTGGAAAGAATGTGCAGTGTCCGCCAAAAAGTCTACATCAAGAAATGCAGATTTTTTTCTCAATATGCTTATTTGGTAAAAAAAGTACTGCTAAAGTTAATCAGTTTACCTGAATTTACGTAAAAGCTTTTTTTGACGTGTTCATTTTTATGATTTTAACATAAGTAAATTATTATAGTAATTAATATATTAAACTCATATAATCATTTTGCAGATTTGAAATTCGGACAAGAAGTGAAATTAAAATTAATCAAAACACTGTGTTTATTCACATATAGAATTCGGAATGCTATATGTATGTTATTCTCAGTATTTTACATTTAACCTAACTAATATAACCAATTAACATTTCAACGCATACTAAATTTGTTTGTTGTATACTATATAACACAGAATATAACAAATAATATCAAATTATCTGTTTGTACAAATGGATTACATAAATGATAATAATCGAATTCACTACATAATCACAATATGTGTACATAAATTAACAAAAAATGAAATGCCTTATCTGTTCAGTCTCATTATTCATTAAAGTGCTTTGACTAACATTTATGTTGTAAAAATTAAACCAAATTAATTAATTTACAATCTAGTAGCATTTAACAAATTAATTTAAAAGAAATTTTCCGTATTTGACACGTTATTTATTAAGCAAATCATTCTTAGACGTATCTATCAATCAGTTAAAAAAATATCTCCCAAATATATATTAAATTATCGTTTTTCCTTTATTAGATACACAAATACAGAATGTGACATCGTATTGATTTTTTACCTTATTCTCATATTTTATTTACAAGCTATTATTCTTTTGTTATTACTATAGCAATTATAATATTTAGACAAATAATGCTGTGGATAGAGTATAATTTTTCATTTGGCAGTAAATATAAACATGCAGCATTCTTTATATATATTCAATATTTTATATTTTTTTAATTGCGCGATTTTGTTTTTCTTTTTTTGTTCTGCTACTCATCAAAATGGTTATCATCGGGTATTTGCGTTTACTTTATCGGCTTTAGTCCATCTCTGAACCACTGGAAGAATCTGCTTAAAGTCTCCATAAAACAACAACGTTACTCCACTCATAACGTTGTTGTTGTTTCGCAAATCCTAAAGAATATCTAATTTTTCAAAGAGAAATTTATTATCCATTATACTGTATCTTTTGATCCTACAAAAGACCTTTAGAATTATATGAATTAAATGGCAATTTAAAAGTTCAACGTGCTGTTCGTGCTCTTTTAGAGTGTTGCAGTTATTCCTGAGGATGTAACGTCCAGAAGATATCACTTTTGCTAGTATTAAATTGAGTAAAAGAGTTTTTCTTGTGCCACCAGAGGAAGGAAATTTACTACTCACTTTAAATTATCGTTATAAGCTGCAGTGTTCTTTATTTAACTTAGTCTGATTGATGTTAATTTATTCTAAAAGTTTATTTTTATTATAAACTTTCTCTTATATATTTAATATCATATGAACCTATTTGATTGCGATGGGGGAAAAGTAAAATCAAAATCTTTATGACACACCAAGTAGTTTGTCCTCTATGAGAGTAAGACCTTCATTGGAAATAGCATCATCGTAATTTATAGTTTGATCGATTGAACTTGTCTTCGTCGTAAAAGATATTCTACAAGACTGTCTCTATGATTGTTCCACGAAAGTCAGAAACTTGACAAAATGCAGAAATAATTATAAATGTTATATAAAATTATACGCTTATTACCAAGACTTAGCCATAACAAACCTTCACAGGTATATCATATTACATGATAACGACTTCTCTTATTAATTGCTTATCTTCAAGATATCATATTTCACCTTTGTTTCTCATAACTTGTGATGACTGCAGAACTGCATTTCCTTTGTTCTATATTTTGCTTACTCAGGTTCTGTATGTTATAAATATGACTAAACACGCTTTGTTGAATCAGTTATTAAACTCACTTAGAATGAAACACTTCTAATTATTATTATATTCCTTCTCCAAGAGCCAACGTTGGCTCCATTTAAGTAAATAAATCTTTTTAAAAAGTCACTCATGTGAACCGTGATCTAACATTGGCGCAGTCGGTAGGATCCGTAAACATCATCAGAACAAGAAGCCTAACTGGTAGTGAAGCGCAAAAGAACAAGGACAACATCTGCAGAAGGTGCCTAACTAGTGCGTGTACATCTGCGAGAACAAGGAGACCTTCCTCACTGGTGGTGGCGGATCCCAATCCCTTGACGGACGAAGAACCTACCCATGGAAACGAAACTAACGTAAGTCATTATAAGAATCATCTCGTACCATTTTATTATTTTATTATTTTTCGCAACTTATTTTATTAAAAGTGTATTATACTGCTAATACACTCGGCGCACAAAGCCAGTTCTATTGTCAAAGTGAAATCCATTCCTCTACAAACGCAACGAAACAAGTTCATTTAATTTTAAGTTTATTTATCTTCGTATTATACTGCTAATACGAAACATTGTGTATTATACAGCTAATATACAATCCATTTACACACGCAACGTAATAAGCTAATTTTAATTTAAGTTCGTATCATACTGCTGATACGCAACCAATTTTTAATTCAAATAGTCTCTAAATACAAAAGCAACAATGCCAGATAGAGATTCAGCTCAACCAGTAGCACCCCAACCAATAGTACCGGCATCAGCCGAACAACAACAACAACAACAACAACTACAACTACAACAACAACAACAACCAGAACAAATTGAGCCTTACAAGCTCTCTGAAATATTTTCTCTAATACCTGAATTCGATGGCAATGCCATTAATTTACAAACATTCCTCAACTCCTGTCATTGCGCCCAAAGCATGGCAATTGGAGATCAGAAAATTCTTTTGACCGTCCACATAAAAAATAAATTGAAAGGCAAAGCTGCCGAATTAATAAATTCGCGTAATCCTGGCACCTGGCCAGAAATCAAAGCACTATTGGAAACCCACTTTGGGGATTCCAGAGATCTAACGGCCCTAATTCAGGACCTACAACGAATTCATCAATTACCCGGCGAATCCGCCCTAACATTTGTATCGCGTCTACAGATGCACAACGCGAAGATGCACGCCGCAGTGCAAAAACAAAATCTCACGGGAACGCAAAGAACGGCACAATCAGATCTAATAGAAACCATGACGCTAAACAATTTATTAACAGGCTTAGAACCGAATTTAGGCCGCATCATACGTGCTAGCAATCCTCCTAGCATACTAAAAGCTGTAAGCAGAATTCGTAGAGAGCTACAACTCTCTTATTTCGAGCAACAGAAATTTCCGAAAAATAGTCCGGTCAAAAATCCTATTATGCAACAAAAACGACCAACTTCAAATTTTCAGCAGAAATTCTGTTCGTTTTGTAAACGAAACGGACATGTCATAAATGAATGCCGTACAAGGCAACAAACACAAACAATGCCGTCAACTTCACAAAACTTCCAACGACCAAATTACCCAGGAAATTCAAGTTTCCAAAACTTTTCACAAAATAATCAATTTAGCCAGAGGACATTCCCTCAAAACGGCCAACCTAATCAATCGCAACAAAACAGGCCCTCAGCCATAAGGCCGAACCCTAACTTTACGCAACAACGACCATCCGCTATTCAACCAAACCCAAATTTCAACCGATTTAATCAACAAAAAACGCATCATTTAAATTACGAACCTTATGAAAACCAATGCGATTTTAATCAATACAGTGACTATTCTTCTGATTACCAAACTGCAGAAGATACTTACGAAAATTATAACTTTGAAACTAACCAAAATTTCCAAGAGAATTATACAGCTAATTCTCAATACGAACAGTACGAGGATTATACTGCTAATCCTCAGGATTTTCGATTAGATCCGGAGTACCCCACGGATACTCCAACACAACAAACAGAACAATTCGAACCAATTACGGAACTAGAAACTCAAATACAAACTATGAACCTCAACGACAGTTTCGACCCAATGCTGAATTTCCCAGAACAGACGTTCATGTAAATACGCTTTTCCATACCCTATTAACTGTAAACTCAAAGAACCTTTACTATATGAAGGATGCAACTGGTAAATTTAAAATTCTAATTGACACAGGCGCAGGTATATCAATTTTTAAACCTAAAACAGCTGAAAATTACAGACGTAGATCTCCTGAAAATGTAATCATACAGGGTATCACTGATCAAAAAATTTATATCAACGAATCTGTTCTCATCCCCTTTTCAGATGAGTCACACAAAGTTTATATCTATAATCTAGATATAGATTTTGATGGATGATTAGGCGCAGACTTCCTAGAACATTACGAATGCAAAGTAGACTTTAAAAATAAACAACTAGTCACAAATTTCAAAACCGTACCACTATTTAAAGTTACGGAAGAAACTACAGTAAATTTACCTTTACAACCAACTATTAATTTCGATATAAAAAATTCAAATTTAAACAACATCAAAAATTTAATTTCTATTGAACCTCGTATGGAAAAAATTTGTAAATTAAAATGTAACCTGCGAAATACCGAGGCTATACTGTTAGCCCAGGAAAATGAGAAAGTACGCTTACCAAATGCAATTGTCAAAATCGATCACAATGGAGAATTTTTAACTTCAATAATAAACGCAAACGCTATTCCAAAAACCATAAACTTTTCAAACCTTAACCTGGAACCAGTACAAAAATTCAAGTCAATTTTTAACTTAAATGCGCAAAACTCTGACCAACAACTAACGACGGACAGATCCTTCGAAATTAGGAACGAATTGCGCTTGGATCATCTAAACGAAGAAGAGGCCGAAATAGTAACGCAGCTTTGTTTAGACTTTCAAGATATATTCTATTTAGAAGGAGACAATTTGACCTTTACTAATGAAATCAAACACCCTATTGACACCGAAAATTCCCGACCGATATTCACTAAATCGTATCGATATCCTCAGGTCCATAAAGAAGTTAAGTCCCAAGTATCGAAAATGTTAAGTCAAGGTATTATTCAACCCTCAATCTCACCTTGGTCCTCTCCTGTCTGGGTAGTTCCCAAAAAACTGGACGCTTCTGGTAAACAGAAATGGCGCGTCGTAGTCGACTACCGCAAACTCAATGAGGTTACAATTGGTGACAAATATCCTCTGCCCAACATTTCCGATCTTTTAGACCAACTTGGCAAATGCCAATATTTCACAACCTTAGACTTGGCTTCTGGTTTCCACCAAATTGAAATTAATCCCGCAGATATTCAAAAAACCGCTTTCACAGTTGAGAACGGTCATTATGAATTCGTGCGAATGCCATTTGGACTCAAAAACGCTCCATCAACTTTTCAAAGAGTTATGGATAACATCCTGTTAGGTATTCAAAATGAACGATGTCTCGTCTACATGGACGATATCATTATTTACTCTCCTACAATTCACGAACACATTTCCCGTCTAACTGAAGTCTTTAAACGCCTTCAAAAAGCCAACCTCAAAATTCAACCAGACAAATGCGAGTTTCTCCGCAAGGAAGTCGCTTATTTAGGACATCTCATTACAAAAGACGGCGTAAAACCGAACCCTTCGAAAGTTGACGCTATTTTAAATTTTCCTCAACCGAAAAATCCAAAAGAAATTAAATCATTTCTAGGCTTAGCCGGATATTACAGGCGCTTTATCCCTAATTTCTCCAAGATAACCAAGCCCCTAACAAAACTACTACAAAAAGACATACCATTTCTCTTCGACAATGATTGTATAAATTCTTTTCAAAATTTGAAACAAACATTGACGACAACTCCGATATTAATCTGCCCTAATTTTGACGAACATTTCGTTCTAACCACTGATGCGAGCGCATTTGCCATCGGCTCGGTGCTGAGCCAGGGGCCTATTGGCAAAGATTTACCCATTGCCTATGCTTCTAGAACCTTGTGCAGTGCAGAAACTAAGTATTCAACGATTGAACGTGAGCTTTTATCGATAGTATGGAGTGGTAAAGCACTTTAGACCCTATCTGTACGGTAGAAAGTTCAAGCTTGTAACCGACCACAGACCACTCACCTGGCTATTCTCTATAAAAGATCCAGGAAGTAGACTTGCCCGTTGGCGACTCAAATTAGAAGAGTACGACTACGAAATAATTTATAAACCCGGCAAAATCAATAAGAACGCGGACGCACTTTCCAGAATCAAAATTAATCATTTTTCCGAATGTTCCAAATTCTATTCAAAGGTTCTAGCCGCGAATGACGAAGAGTCAGACGACGACGAAAACCCAGACGATAACGAAATCACTAACGAACAAATTTCTCGAGAATTTGAAACTTTCACCAACCTATATAAAACAACATCTTTAAGAGACTATTCGAAAATCAAAGCCTCGAACAAACAACTTTTGTATCGAGAACATAAAGATATTATAACCTTTTTCCAACAAAACAACTTACAAGACCTACATCACAAAATTATCGAGGACATATTCGAAGAAAACCCTGAATTTCATAACGATAAAATCAATATTGTATCGAGCAAAACAGTCAGACATAGGAGATATTTTATCATCCCTCTACCTTTTGATATCGAATCTGTAATTGAACATCTATTTTTGGTACTATTTAAAAATCAAGATGTTTTGGATCTTTCTAAGACATACTTTGTCGAAAATAATTTAGACCTCCCCATACTTGAAATCCTATCATTCATTTTTGCGGAAAAAGACTTAAAAGTAGTAATTTGTCAAGATATTGTCAGAACTGCCGACGAAGATGAAATTCCAATTATATTGGAGCAAAATCATTTTGGTAAAAATAATCTACACCGTGGAATAAATGAAACGATTCGAAGAATTAGAGAAAAATACACTTGGCAAGGTCTAACTAAAGACGTTGAAAATTTTATAAAAAATTGCGAAACTTGCCAAAAGATTAAAGTATGCCGGAAAAACCTTAACAACCCTCTAGTAGTCACAGAAACCCCAAGAACACCATTCGAAAGAATTAATATCGATTTATTTGAATTCCCAACTCGAAACTACGCTTTAACTATTCGCGACGAGTTAACTAAATTTACACAAGCCTATGCAGTCCCGGACAAATCCGCAAAATCTGTCGTAAATACCTTGTTGTTATACTTTCAACATTACGGTACCCCGCTAAGAATCCATTGCGATTACGGTGGCGAATTTGACAACCGTTTGCTCAAAGATCTCTGCACCCTCTACGACATAAAATTAACTTATTCAAGCGTAGGACATCCCCAATCGAACGGATCCATAGAAAGATTTCATGCTACTTTAGCCGAAATGATAAGAATCCACAAAACTGAAAACCCAAACGAACATCCTTTCACGATTTTACCATATGCAGTGATATGCTATAACAATTCGGTAAATAAAACACACGGTTTCACCCCATATGAACTTATCTTTGGTCATACGTCTAACAGACCACCTGAAACTTTATATAACCAAAAAGAGTTAATAACCAAATACGTTAGAGATTTAAACAACAGAATATCCCACTATTATGAAATAGCCCGTAGTCGAACACAATCTCAAAAAGAGAAAGCAAAAGTTCGCTTCGACAGAAATGTTCCCCAAAAACGACCTGAATACAAAATAGGTGACTTAGTTTATGTAAAAGAATCACAAATTAAGAACAAACTACAAAACAAATTTAACGGTCCCTTTAAAATAAAAGAAATTTCTCAAAATTCTGCTACCTTACTAAATCTCGAAACAAAACAAGAAACTAAAGTAAATTTTGATAGAATGAAACCATATACTGAAAACTAAATTTATTTTCAGGTTTCTCCTGCTGTTCGGATCAGCACTCTGTCAAATAAAATTACCCCGATCAATAACACTGTTGGTGTATACTACCACCAAGACACGGACATTGTGGTGACAAATGACAAATATACTCTACTAGTGCATAAAAACATTTCATCCCTCAAACTAGCTTTTGACAAAAATCAAAATATCTTAGACAGAATCTTGTACACTCTCCATAATGGTGATCATAAGTCAGTTATTTTTACGAGTGAAATTAAAACAGACTTTAACCTTTTAACACAAATATCCAACTCTATAAAAATGAAATTTGACGAAATCTTTTCAGATACAAAAAGATATAAACGAGGAATACTTAACGGTATCGGTACAATATTCAAATCCATAACTGGAAACTTAGATGCTGAAGATGGCCAGTACTATACTAATTGTATAAATAAACTAAATAACGACGAACATCAATTGGAAAACTTAATCAAAAATCAAATTTCAGTTACAACTTCTGTTATTAAAAACTTCAACTCGACTATACAAAAATTACAAATTGACGAGGAAACCTTTAACAAAGATCTCGAAGAAATAGAACACACAATTCAAACAATGACTCAAGCTATTGAGGCTGCTCACATAAAACTAAAATTTTTATACATTTCCGAACAATTAATGGCAAGCTATTTGTATATCGAAGATAATTTAAATGACATTCTAAATTCAATAACATTTGCCAGACTAGGAATCATTCACACGTCAATCATAACCCCTAATCACTTAGTGACAGCACTACAAGAAGTTTCACAGAGCTTACGAAGGAACAATTTGCCTCTCCCCATTAAATTATCGGCAGTTGCTAAGTATTTGGACTTTATTGAATTGCAAGCGTTTCAAATGGATTCTAACTTAGTATTTGTTTTAACAATACCACTTGTTGAACCCCAAAATTATAACACCTATCACCTATACCCTATCCCGATACTTGATAACAGAACTGGTCTACATCACATTTTATCTATTTCACAAAAATATATCGCGAGAGATGATGATTCTTTGATGTACATACCTATACAAAATTTGAAAGAATGCAAACCACTTTATTTTGGAACCAAACTATGCTCTAACCTGTTTGCATATCCTATCGACCAAAATGCCATATGTGAAGCCAGAATACTAAAACCATTGCCAAAACTTCCAGAGAACTGTCAAACTTCCTTCATTATTAGTCAGGGATACAACGTCCAAGAACTTGAAGACAACACATGGCTAGTAATTAATTCCGAACCACTTCACATTACCATCAACTGTCCAAAGAGAGAATCCACAACAGAGTTAATCAACAAAAATTCCATCATCAAACTACAACCAGGATGTTACGCCTATGCAGGCATTACTCGAATACAAGCCAGTGCCAAAGACTTCTCCGAAATTAAGGACAATTCACATCCTATCCAAATTCCTTTTGAATGCTGTAATCACATGCCCGACAAAATCGAAATTCCAAAATTAAAACCACTCAAATTAAACAATCTCGACATAGAAGATCTAAATATTGCAAAAACCAAATTGGACCAATATTCCAAAGACCTGGATGACCTCATAAACGAGCCTTTTGTGACCAAACACGTATCTTGGTTCACGTATTTCATAATCACTCTCATCATTCTATTAGTTCTACTTTACATAACTTGTAAATGCAGAAGAAGAAGATGTGGAGCATTGCGAATCCAACCCAAAACGGACAACCCTCCTTCACCTCCTTCAGAGCGAAGCAGAGTTTTTACCAAATTTCCTAGACTGATCCCTCCAAGAAAGCGACCCGGTATTAAACCTCAAGAAGAAGAGGACATCGAGTTAACATAGACTTTCATATGTGGAGTTTTACCCTTGTCTATTAATTTAGACCATTGTATTTTATTCTTATCACATTTATGTAATGTACTACTCGCTTATTATTATTACTATTTACCAATTTTAACTTTCATGTATTCTATTATTTTGCTTTGTATTCATTCAACATTGTTTCAATTTATTTTGCATTATATTCATTTAACGTTTCTAACAATTTTCAAAAGTTGCTGCATAACATCAACTTTTTTATTAAGGGGGAAGTTGTTATATAAAATTATACGCTTATTACCAAGACTTAGCCATAACAAACCTTCACAGGTATATCATATTACATGATAACGACTTCTCTTATTAATTGCTTATCTTCAAGATATCATATTTCACCTTTGTTTCTCATAACTTGTGATGACTGCAGAACTGCATTTCCTTTGTTCTATATTTTGCTTACTCAGGTTCTGTATGTTATAAATATGACTAAACACGCTTTGTTGAATCAGTTATTAAACTCACTTAGAATGAAACACTTCTAATTATTATTATATTCCTTCTCCAAGAGCCAACGTTGGCTCCATTTAAGTAAATAAATCTTTTTAAAAAGTCACTCATGTGAACCGTGATCTAACATAAATGTATCTTTTAAAATTGTTGCTGAATTTGACAACGCTCCTCCATTGAGTGTTTCATTCCAGCGACTTTCATCCTTTGGTAAACCAAGAGCTCCGCACGTGGCTTGGAACGTAAGATAACTTTGTCCTTTAACATTCTTTAAAATTTTAAATGACGTAGGTCCTGGTATTTTCTGCAATAACATCCGATGTAAAAAATACCCTGAATTGGTTGAATGTATCTTATATACTCGACCTACAGTAGAGCTTTTAGAAATTCCGAAATAACCTGGCACTGCTACTCCTTGTTTACGCCAACTGATTGCTTTTCCAGACCAAGTATAATAGGAATGAACATCACAATACGATAATTTTGACACAATTTGAAAAATGCCGCTAGCTTAGTTTTAGAGAGTTGCAGAACAATATTGTTAGCATTCCCGTTCGCAATTTCTAAATGTACTGCCACATGTTTTACCGCCGAATATCTTTCACGTATTGGAAAATAGAAAATTCGTCATGTTTTTTTCGAAGTGCTAATGTATTATGTACTTTGAAACGTTGAATTTCATCATTGTTTGTTGTCAACCCAACTCAACCAGTTATCGATTTTGATGAATTTAATATCAGCCGTGTTTATCCTGCCAACATTACCAAAGTCATACGGAATCACTTTCGATTCCGTTCAGTGTAAACTTGAGCGCATCAGAGCTATCAACGTAGTGCCATTTTGGCGAGCAAAACCGATCACTCCTCCTGATTCATTATTATGTTCCTTACGTCAACTTTCATCTACTAAGAAGTTGGGGGATGATTTTGTGATAGTCAGATTTCTTTGTGTATTCGAATAAATATTAAGTTTCTACGTTACTACAATTGTTCACCACTAGGGGGGGGGGGGGGTGTCAGGGGTGACATTTTTACAATTTTGGATTTTTCCTTTTATTAGGTTCCCAACACCTAAAATCGTGCCAAATTTCGGATATCTATGTAGTCTGAAAGTGACCAGGATTATTGGACATTCAAGCACACATACATTTAACTTTTTATACAGCATAGATTACACATGTCTGCGAATAAAGGGTCATGAATGTTGTTGTATAAAAGATCCACGACGTCACTATGTCCCTTGTCAGAGACATCCTTTAAGGATGAAATGGAAGGACCTAGAGTTATTCCTGCGCCACTAAAAATCATTAAAAAATTGTATTAAAGTGAACCCAAGTTTCAGATTTTTCTGAAAATTATTTTTGGTTCGTTACTGAAAGGGTTAAAATTGATAAGCGAGGGGGAGAAATTCAAAAAAAATTTTTGACAAGCAAAAAATTTTACTTGTGGGGGGCAGCAGCGCGCGTCTGAGGCCCGGTAGGGTAGGCGGCGCAACCGAAATTATGAAACTTTGGATATTACGGAATTCCTTAAAAAAAGTACAAAGCAAGATATATTGTATCATACTTTCATAAAAATCTTTCCGCGCTGACCTAGAGCCAACCCTGATTTTGATATCACAGAGATAAAATTCCCGAGCTCTAGTTATTAGACCTATCAATTGGCATTATAATTAAAAATTGGTGACCATCCCTAGTGGTGTAAGTAATCAGTTGGATATGCTAACAAGCAAAATACAAATACAAGGATTGGAGAAATATTCGTGCAATAATATATTAGGGTGACACACCCTGTAAAGTTATTTCTTTATTGGTTATTGAAAAAAGTTATTCTTTGGTTATTATTTAAAAACAGAATTCCTTTATTTAATATTTTCTGAATGGGCAATTCTTTCCTTTAATTACGCCGACAAAAAAGAATAAAGGTATAGACCGCTACTTGAAAAAATACCATTGCACGCAACATCATAAATCTTACTAGGCACATATAGGCAATGAAAAATGAACGTTACATTGAAACTTTTCCCTTTGGAAATAATGCAATATCTGCTTTATATTGTTTTTGCCTATCAGGCCATAGTGGTTGGGATGAAGCGCACAATGATATAATACCATGATCAGCGGTTCTACAAAACCGATTAGCGATTGTTTTGTACTGCGGACTGTTGACACGAATGGTCGTGTTCAACGTAGATGTTCGGTGTTTAAGTTATCAGCTTTACAAAAATCTTCCTATTATTTAAATGTAACGTTTTTATTAATGAATTTCCGTGCCTGTATATAATCGTTATTAATATTACTCGTTTTCGTGACCTAAGTGGCAAGTTCAGCACCACAGGCTGATTCTCTTTTAAACCAGTGAGTGGGCCCAGTATGATAAAAAAAAGTTATCTGAAGAATATGCATGGCAAGCTATTTGTAATACATTTTGTTTGTAATGTAATAATCTTTATTTAATAGGAAAATTCTAATATACAAACACTGCGTACGGTGTCAGCGGATCATTATTTGTTCTTATTTTTTAGAATATCAGAATGAAACTTGGTATATGTATTATATAACCAAAAAGACACTTTTTGACATAACTGTCATTTTTTCCCTTCCTGTTCCACCGGAAATGACCCCAAAATTTGATTTTGATGATTGAGTATGCTGATACCAAGTGACATTTCGACTCCATGAAAAAAAATTTTGCTCGAAATTTGTTGTACCATGTCCAGAGAAATTTGCTTGTAATAAACCGGTATGATGTCAGAAAAATCCAATCAAGCATAAAAATGTGAGAATGTGTAATTAATAATGTGTGGGTCATCAAATTTGGCCGGAAGAGTTTTTTTAACAAAACTTAATTTTATCGAATGGAACCATAATGGTAGAGCACTACCATAAAATGACAGATACTCTAAGGAATCCGTGGATGTATATAACAATCATTATTTTCTTAAAATAATTATTTTAAAATTCGAATAAATGTATTTTTCGTTGAGATTTCTAAAAATTTTATTTATTTATTTTTTAATTTACGGATTTTCAAAATTGCGGTAATTTTCAATGGGAAAACTTTTTAGTTTATGGCATTAGAAATCCAAAAAAGAAAAAATAATTCAAATCCATTCGTTATAGCAGAGTTCCGTAATTTTTCATTTATAATAACTGATTACACTGGACTATCGGGGGTCACTGATATTTGACGGCACGTATATTACGGCGTATGACGTATATTAGGCATCAAAAAAGCTGTAATAATGAATACCAGAGAAAATCGTATTCTGGTAAAAAGAAAACCTATTTATGTAAACCGTTTACAATTTGTACAACGAACGCTATTGTCGTTGACTTTACTGGGTCACGGAAAATAATGAAGACTATTATGAAGAAAGTGTTTCAAGATCCTAATCTTGAATCTCTATTACGGCAAAATGATATATTTGTTGTAGATCGAAGTTTTCGCGATGCTGTTAACTATATCACTGAGCAAAACTACACTGTACTTATGCCTGCAATTAAAAGTAATCGACCCCAGTTACCAACTAAAGAAGCTAATATGTCAAGATAAGTAATTAAAGTCCGATGAGTAGTGGAAGCTGTACACGGGTCCATTGCTCAAAAATATGCTTTACTTCATCACAGTCTTGATAATAAAACTCTTCCTAAAGTGAAACTCTTTAAGTGAACAGGTAGAAAACCAGCAATGGAACTGTAGAAAGATAGTTTTCCAACAACTTGTAACATCGGATATTCTGGATTTTCCACGACTTAATGAAGAACAATTAAAAATATTATTCATAGGTCCCTGTCAGCTATCATTAGGTGTTTAATATCTGGCTGAAATAATGGACGACATGAATAATCTCTTCATATATTACGTCAAACAAACTCCAAATATTGTCAGGTTAAATGTTCGATCACGGCATGTGAATAGTAAATATTATCGGGTATTCATAGATAATGTTCCTAACATTAACAGTATCGAAGGAATTCAATGATACTATTGCGATTGCCCAAATAGAGACAGAACAGTTGGATGCTGTGCCCATGTGGTAAGTGTGTTATATTATTTAGGAAATATTTATCTGGCATTGTATGTTTTTTTTTTCAATAATATTTTTAAATGATGATTGAAATTATCTGCAAAATATAATTAAAATAAACAATTCTTAATGAGAAAGCATTTTCTTTTGTAATTAGTACTTACATATACTTAGTGAATAAATTATTATTCGAAAAGCGCCTCTTTGATTTTGATGGGCCTTTGTGTTGTATAAGTATTGAAATCAAACAAATATTCTATATTTTTTTGGTTGGTGTAAGTACTGGAACTGTACAAAAACATGGCATTTGTAATATGTACAATTATTTTGCACTATTAACAGTCAATGAAAAATCTGAAGAAAATATAGAATATTCTCGAAAGTATTCCTCAAAATATGAAATTGGTTTAATTTTCCTAGCTTTTATAGTTTTTGAGAAAAATTGAGTTTGAAAAATAACGACGATTTTCTGGAATATCTCATGGGCAGGTCAAGGTCAAGGGTAAAAGACCATGTATTTGGTATTCTCTTGGCGTACCAATATCAGCACACATAATATTTCAGACATTGGCCATGCTGGCCATTTCGCCATGCTTATCTCGCTAGACTCTTTCATCAATAAGTTTGCTTTTATAATAGGTTTATCTAGATTTCCACCGTAACAAGCAACAAATGTATCATCAGCAAACATATTAAACAGTACAATTTATATCAATCAAGTAAATAATAAAAGCTGAATTGGGCCTGAGATACTTCCTTGTGGTACCTTTTTTGTCATTTACTGCTTCATTAGGTAATACTTTATTACTAATTTTAGTAATCTGTTAAGTATGTATTTTTAAGAATTGTTTCATTTTATTCGTTTTAAAACGTTAGCGTCAATGAATCTCATAGTACTGTATGTTTTTTTAACAATTTGGCTATCTACGCTATCAAACGCTGTTTTGAAATCAAGGAAAATTGCAAGAATATATTTTCCTTCACCAAGCAATTGTTTCCATTTGGACACAGTTGAAGAGCGGTTTCGTGGGACTGATTTTCTCTAAAACCAGACTGATTGCCAGTTCAAAGTAAATTGTTTTTACTACAATATTCTACCAACTGTTTCTTGCCAGAAATTTCAAGGACTTTTTCCTATAAAAGGAGGGGTATTTATGGGTCGATGACTGCGCTAAATATTAACAGACTGCAAGAAAAAGTTTTTACTTTGGTTATATGTTTATCCGTGCGTGTCTATCCAAAAATACTAATGCAAGGAATATAAGCCCGAATAGGTTATGTGCTTGTGTAGAAGAACACACTACCGGGCGTCAAATTGACGCGACACCAATTTATTTACTAAGGGACGCCAGTCGCCGTTACCTCGTTCTTCCACTCCCAGTCGGGTTCGAGATAAGATGCACTTCGATAGACGAGTAATGAATCAAGGCTGCACCACCTCAGATCATTAAGATGCCTCTCAAGACGTGATTTTCAATTTTTTACTGGAAATAAGGGCCTTTACGTCTTTATATTATTGCGATTTTTGCATAAAAAAATCCGACGAAGATTTCTCTCCGACGGGATTGGAATTTGGCCTAATTTTGGTCTGTTTATACAGTAATTAGTGGTCTGACGTCTTTTGGTTTCTGTTATTTTTGAATAAAAAAAAAATCTCTATCGAAGTTTTCTCTGCGACGGGATTGAAATTTGACGTGATCTGTATGTATTTACCTACTAATAATGGTCTCGGCACTTAAAGATTTCTGAAGAAATCGCATAAAAAAACCCCATCAAGTTCCCGTAAGGCAACCAGAACACTGAATATCAAACTCAAAGAATCATGAGATTCCGATTACTCAGTTTTTTAGGTCTTCCAAGCGAAAACTCCAGGGATTAAGACTAGCAACAAGTCCTTACATCAATAAAATGCAATTAGTTCAAAGAATACCATGTATTTAATAAGTATCAAATAATACAGTAATTTTCATCAAAATGATATAATGTGAAAGAATTACGCCTTCGCAACTAAGGCAAATTACTTTTTAACCATACAAGTGATAGCTAACAATCGATTTGGTAAAAAAAAGTCACTCAACCTTCCCAGAATTAAGTATAAGCCTTTTTAGAAATTTATATGACTTTTTGTAATATAGTAATTACGGCTGACTAAAATGTTTTACTAAAAAAATTTAGTTTCGCTAGAGACTACTTAGCTTTAAAGTTCTCGTGACATGAGAT
Source organism: Rutpela maculata (assembly GCA_936432065.2). Lineage (NCBI taxonomy): Eukaryota > Metazoa > Arthropoda > Insecta > Coleoptera > Cerambycidae > Rutpela > Rutpela maculata. The sequence goes on along the minus strand of OW386285.2, from coordinate 32,722,193 downwards.
TTCACGTACTAAAACGACATACAGAGGACTTACTTGGTAAGTTTGATAACGTTCGGTCAGTCCACGACTTACTTGTCCTTATGTAGGGGTTCAATACTGGAAAAATAACAGCGAGCCACTTCCGAACGACTTTTGGGCAAAATTGAATTTTAGCTTTTTTATCCACAAGGCGTTTTTCTCTATAACTTTGTTATTTGGAAAGTCCTAATATAGGCTTTCCTACCATCGTTTTGTATTGACCACCCAACGCAGTCTTCCAAATTACGAGTCGCTGGGTGAATCTAGACTCGTTTTATGCGAGAAACCAGCCTTGTCCACTTTCATTGATTTTTTGCCAATTTTTGCTTACAGGCGCTACGTCATTTTTGCCAAATTCTTCGGTTTCACCTTTTTGATACATTGCCTTGCTAAAATTTTATTGCCATCCTTTAAATCAAGGTATATTATGACTGTACCTCCATGGTCAATGTCTTTGACGGAGGAATTAAAATTTGAAAATATTATGAATATTTTTGGCGTACTTTTAAAAAATAATGTTCAAAGTACAAGTTTGGCGTACCAACTCATAACGGTCCTTTTGGACTAGTTTGTAGCTCTGAAGTCTCTCAGTCTCTTGAAAATGTCCTTAAATGAAATTTTTGCCTAAGTCGAAACTTCATTTTGGTTTCGACTTAGGTGGATTCTGGGAGGTTCTATAACACTTACATCACGACCACATAGTTAGTTTAATTTTATTTGTCGACGTTTATAGAAAAGGTGTCAAAAAACCCTATTGCTTACATTTTCATTAAGTGAATATTGATATTTAGAGCAAACTTGCCCTTGCTAGAAGTTCGACGTTAGACAGAATAATTTAATTTTGAATTGATAGTATACATCAAATAGAAGACCATGAGATTTTTATTTATTTTTAAACCGAGGAACTTTGGAATATTCCTCTCTGAAAATCTGCTGCATTCGATTATGTAAATTTAAATGGCTCGTAAAGTTCAAAACCAGACAAATGCTTTCGAAGACATGTCAGGTGTAAAATTAATCAAAGTATTAGATAGATAAATATTCTATTGGTGTCAGAACACAATGAATGTTTACACAAGTCAAAATACGTCAGTATATAATAAAATTGCAAATTAATAGTATATCTGTACATAAAATATGCATCGAAGTGTAAATCTTATTGTGTCAAATAAAATAATAATTAAGCAGTGATAGACAATCAGAAAGTAGTTACAGTAAAATATATAGTGTAAAAAAATATGGAGAATAAAATTAAGTAATATTATGCGTTACATATTGATGTTCGTTTTGTTTAATGTAAAGTTGTGGTGAGGGCTCAAAGTTTAAGCTACTCTGGGACATATTAGCATGGAAAGAACCCTAGTAGTAATTTCACTAGCTTGTCAGAAGATTCTTTCTCTGGTCTCGATGGTATAAAAGTACTTTCCATTTTTGCCGCAGAACCAGTCCATATCCGTTTAAAAAATATATATATTTAATTTACCAAATCATATTTTTAGGCATAAGTGGTTTATTTTGTGGAACAATTATGTTTCACAAACTTCACTATATACACCATAATTCATGATAACAGCAACAAATTTTAGAACGATGAATTTTTCCCTTCAAGGAAATATATTACAACGTTGATATGTCTAAAGCTAGCCCTTGCTTGTTATGCTGCTCATATATTTTAAAATTATTTTTACTTCAGATAGATTAGGAGACCTACGTGTTTTTGACTATGTGAAATACAAAGTTGCTTCAACTAAATTAGTACAAAAAATTGTTGTTGATTGCAATATCCTCGCTCAGTTTAATTTAATACGCTTACTGTTAATTGGATAAAGACAATTGTACAATAGTGTTACGAATTATATAAAAGGAACTAAAATTATACGTCCCCTCGTTATTTCTTGTTCCGTTTTCATTCTCATTTTGCATAATTGCAAGGTCTCAATGAAATATTTATAAGAAAAACAACCAGTTTACTTCCAGATCCAGTGGAAGTATAGTAACGCGAAATAAATGTTTGAAAATTTTTATTGTTCAAATAGGCTTAGAATGTCATGAAACGTCGAGATTTTAAGTTTGAGCGAAACAAATTTTCTGCCTGTCGGTCTATCTGTTTGTCTGTCTATCTGTTTCTCTGTCTGTCGGTCTGTTTATCGACCTGTCCGTAACTTTATTGTGCGCACGATTACTCTGAAACCGTTTAAGATATTGACTTGAAATTTGGTACACTATGTATTTTAACTAGATCTAGAGAGAGATTATATTTTGATCTTAGTCGGTTGAAGTCGGTAAATAGTGGTAAATGAAGGGTAAATAGGTAAATCAAGCAAGTAAGAGTCCATAAAATTGGTATTTAGTATAGGTAAATAAGAAAAGCTAAGGTCTCAAAAAATTTTTTGGCATTAGCCACTCCCATTACCACTTAAAAGGGGTGGATAAAATAAAATTGTGATTTAGTGTGTGTACGAGAACCAAAGGCCTTTTTACTTCTTCCATCCCCACTACCACCCCTCCACCACCCCCACCACCACTATCGCTGTGGCATATCGTTTTATAGGTTTTTGGCGATTTCAAATATTTTGTTATTAAAGTTTGACAAACAATTATTTACCGAAAGTTCGTCGGAGTAGGTTATTATAGTTTGTCCCAGACCTCCTCCCTCCACTTTTTTTTTTGTGACGTCATGGGGAATGTGGCTTGCGGAGGGTAATTAGTGGTGGTTATTAGCGGGTAATTAAAGGTAAGAGTAATTAGGGGAAGGTGGGACAAAGTGGGATAAAGGTAATTAATAGCAATTAATTAGCGAGTAATAATTAGTTATAAGGGGCAACTAAAGGTAACTAGCGGGTGATAAGGGTAACCAGATAATCAAGGGTAATTAGGGGTAATTAACGGTAGGGTAGGTGGTAGGGTAATTAACGGGTAAGTGTAATATAAGGGTAATTAAGGGTAATCAAAGTAACTAAAGGTAATTAAGGGTAATTAGGGTAAGGTGGGACAAGGATAATATGGATAAATAAGGATAACCTACTGTTTATTAATATTTGATGTCATACTGTGAAAGGGTAAACATGTTGTCATGTAATATTTGTAATGCAACATTCACGTGATCTTGAGGACTAAGCCGCCGTGCTAATATTCATAAAAACAAATATGGTGTAATGAAATATTTAATATATAGGATAACTTGAAAGATTTGTTTTATTAATTTTTTTTTTGTTGTGAGAGGCTTGAATGGAAAATCTGGATGTGGAAGTAGTGATTCCTTGGGCAGCGGTTTTTCAGTTATCTAACGAGTTATCCGAAAATAAAATCACAGATGCCTCTTGTTACATGCGTACATGCACACATACAAACAGAGACACAGACATTTATTGTTCGATATACAAGTTTAGCGTGTTATGAAACGGATTTCTGCACTTAAAATATACCGCATCGCGAAAGTATAGTAACCACAAAAATGGATTTTTCTTTTCGAGAAGGCTTAAAATATCATGAAATGTCGAGATTTTAAGTTTGAGTAAATACAAATGTCTGTCTGTCGGGCTGACTGTCGGGTTGTCTGTCGTTCTGTCTGTAAATTTTTTGGACGTCCAGTTACTCTGGAACAGTTTTTGATATTGACTTGAAATTTGGTACACGGTACACGTATGTATTATAACGAGATCTGGAACTAGATTTTATTTTCATCTTATTCCGTTGAAGAGTGGGGCGGTAAATAGAGTTAAACAAGTAAAGCAAGCAAGTAAGAGGTCATAAATTGGAAATTAGCGTATGTAGGAGAAGCCAAGGTCCCAAAATTTTTTTCGCATCAGCCACCCACTATTACTCCATTATTAAAGGGGGTAAAAAATGAAATTGTGATTTAGTTTGCGTACAAGAACCAATTATTTTTTGCATCAGTCCACTGCCACCCCCTTTATTAATGTAGTGGGGGGGTGATAGTGGATTCCTTGAGTAGCGGTTCTGTTTAGAATGACAATTAAATCTTTTGGTTTTGAATAAATCAATAGGTTAATAATTGCACTTAGGTAGAAATAGTCTGTACTTCTTTAAATTTAAATCTAAAAACTATTCTCATATTAATTTCCACAATAGCTGAACACGCGAAACAGTAATTTCATAGATACTTAGGTACATAAATTTCACCGGCTTTTTGCTTTAAAATTTCGTTTTCCTATTAAAGAGAAAAACGAATGGGTGCGATGTAAGGGATCAGTTCATGACTGGCAACCCCGTTTTTACAGGAAGCGCTCAAAATAATTTACGGCTGTTTATTATTTATTTTTACTATACCCTCATCAAATCACGCCGGCTCAACTGGAATAGCGGGTGTGACGTTACGTCGAAGCACTGAGGCCTTGTTTATAGGTGGCGCTGACTTAAACCGTTTTACACTTCGCACTTCACCGATGTGCTTTTAAAAGCACAGTACAAATTGAGAAATAATTGTATGCAATAGTGCTTAAAATTTTATGGAAAATTTTTTTGAAAGCGTTGTTGCCTGGTAATATGTATAACTCGTGGAAATTGACAGTTTATTATCTGATTAAATCCCGACCGCTTTAGCTGAAGGGATTTAATCTTTTATAATAAACTGCCAATTTACACGAGTTATATTACCTATTGGCAACTTAGCTTGAGAAAAAATTTTAGATAAAATTTAAAAGAACAAGTGGTATTTGGGGAGAATATTTCACGAATAAATAAGGTACATAAAACATCTTTAATATTAAGTTTTGCCCTTAACTGCCTCCAGACGTTTTCTTATAATTTTTTAGCGTTTACTTAATTTTATTTTCAATTTCATTATTTATGTCACATAAAAATGTATTTCCAAGCCGACTCATCTAATAAAGAACAAAGTAGGTATAACTATTTAACAATCGCAGCTGTGGGAACTTAAAATTTCATGGAATTTGCCATATTTTATATGTAATGACAGCATTGCCAGTGGATCAAAAATTAATGTACTGGTATCGAAAAAAAAAACGTGCCGATTTTAAGAAAAAAGTACCAATGTTACTAAAATTGATGAATGGGAGGAAGAAATAAAAAAATCGTTTTGATGGGCGGGGGGAGAAATCCGAAAAAAAAATTATTTCGTTTCCCGAATAAATTGTTTAAATTAGGAGTCTAGAGTTACAAAATAAGCCAGTAAAGCTTCATGCAAAAAAAATGTACTAATGAAAGTAGCACTAACGTACTGATTGTGGTCAAAATGTAGTCATTTCAGTACGAATGTACTGACACTGGTAACGCTGTGTAATGACAATCTATAAACCAATAATACCTTGAACATAAGTGTCATAATGCATAGATCGATGACTGGTCCAAAACTGCTGAGGCTCTGAGAGTCATCATTGTAAACAGTTCTTAGGCATGTTTCGACCAATCACATTATGCATAAAGACAGAGAGAGCACTACCAATGTTTCGCTTTATGTTCTATTTTTAGTTGATTAAAGAGATGAATATGGTTCTGGTACCGCCATCTAGTAACGGTAACGCTAAACGCAGACAGTGTAATGTACAAGAATTATTGTATAATGTGTTTATTAATATATAAATTATTTCTTATTTTCATTAAAGGAGTTTAAAGATTAAGTTACGGTTATTTAGTTAAACAGAGGGTATTTATACTGAGAGAGTTGAACTGGAATCAGTGTTATTAGTGATGGATTACCATACGTAAGTACATTTGTGTTTAACATGAAATAATTGACTTGCCTTATGTTATGTTAATATTATTATAGTACTACTTATATAATACAATAATACAATTTACGTTAGCAATTAGCAATAAGCTAGAGAAAAATGTATAGATAAAATTTAAAAGCAAGAGTGAATCTATTCACCTATTTGCGGAAACATTTCACGAAACAAAACATGACATGATTGTCAAAAAATGTTCGCAATATTTGTCGACGGGGCGACACAAAAAATTATAGCGATAATTTTTTCATGTTGGTATTGTCAAAAGCCGATCTAGGTTGGATTACCACTAATAATGACGTTTGATTGGCATTAATGAGTGAAATAATCGTTGGAAATTTAGTTTCCCGACTGTAGATCAATTATATCTGTAATGTCTCTCATTTGATGCTGTTGGATCTTGCATAGTAGTTTGGAAGTGTTTCTGACTAGGTCACCCCAATAACTGTCTTAGATTTAGAAGATCTAGATTTGTCTGGATATAGGAGAAGGGGACAGTCTACAGTGAAATAACCATAGACTGCAATGAAAAATTATTTTCCTGTACGTGATGCTCGAATTCATTTCGTTAGGTATGCACAGAATGCAAACTATACACGCTAACCAGTGAGCTACCGACCTCCCTTAGCACACAAAATATAAAAATAGATTTGTTGCTGCATTTATAATTGTAACTAGGAAAAAGAAGGGTGGTCGATGAAAGAAATATTTTAGACGACAATATAGTGGAGGTATAATGAATGACTTAAAAGATGAACACAGAAAAAGATTTAGAAATGTTGTGAGGATAACACCTTGCTATTGATTATTACTCTTAAATTTTTCATAATTTATTTGTGAAAATGTTTTTTATATACTCAGGTCTCGTCTGTTGAAAAATGTCGAAGGCATTGCAACCTCCTGGGCTTATTGTCCTTTACCTGTACTGATTCGTTCTACCCATTTTAGTACCACCGTGTCACTGATCAAGTGGTACAGATCTGAAAGTGGGTGAGTAGTGACGGTTTTAAGTCCTATCTGCGTTTAGATGTTATATCTTCTGCGGGCCAATAATTAGAATTTGAATATAATATAGAATAGAATAAAATAGAATAGGAAAATATTTCTTGTAGGCACATTGTAAATACAGTGTACAACACAAACGGTGACTTTCGTACAACCGTTCTTCCATGCCACCCATAATATTATCCACCATTTCTGGTTTCCGTCTACAGTTCAACTCGTCTCCGAATTTTGCGATTATATGAAGGTATGCTACTTGACAGGAAAATGTCCTGCTAGTGAACTGTTATAATTCTCAACTGCATCCTCTTCTTACTAATCAGTTCTTCAATTTGTTTTGAATATGACTTGGGTTCTGGGCCATAGAATGTGCTGGCTGCTCCTTCTCTAGCATCAGCTTCTTCATTGCCTATTTTGGAATGCCCTGCCACCTAAAGAAGTTAACTCTGTTCCGCTCACTCAGAATTTTGAGCTAGTCGTCTTAGTCACATTATATACCATAAAACCACGTTAGAAGCCTTATATGCCACCTCCCTGCCTGATACAATGGAGATCTGATTATTAACCTACCTTCGTTTGCGTGTGCATACATTCAAATATAGTCAGAATTTTTGCCTGAAATACAGTGGAGTGGTGTCAAAAGAGAGACTTATACTCGCCCTTGGTCTTTCTCTATGTATTCCTACTCGAGCTCCTGTCTCTATCCTAGATCGGTTAGTGTAACGAATTAGACCACTTCGTAGCATATGAAGAACTCCTATTGACCAATCCCTCCCGTGATCCAATGGTGATACTGAAAGGCTTGTGAAACGTGATTTTTGCTATCATATTCAGGAGAGCATCTTCTACTATGTTAATTATTCTCATGTGTCATTTGTGTTGCTTGAGGTTTGTGGACTATGTGCCCCTATTCGGTCCATAGTCCTTTGAACCACTATACTAGGAAGGAAGTTTAGTAGGTTCTTCATGGGGATGTTTCTCATAGCACTCGTGATTCCCAAGTAAGTCAGACTGTATTCAGCTCAGCTTGTTAGTGGCTGTTGTTTGAGTTACCTTAGCTCACCAAACTATTGCAGGATTATGATATAGGTCTTATTATGTTGGCATAGAACCAGTGCAATATATCAAATTTAAGCTCCCATGTTTTGCCAGTTGATAGCCTATATGTTGCCAATATGGCTACTTACTTATAATCCTGTCTAGATATTGATTTCATGTTAGTTTGAAGTCTGTGATAACTAATCTGTAGGGTAAATAACCAGAGGACCCAGTCCTTCCAAGTTTCTCCTTCTAGTAAATGGAATGTTGTTGGTTTCTGTTGGGCTTACCTTCAACCCCTCTTCATCAAAACATGTTTTTACTACATTCAGGGCGTTTTATAAACGATCCCTGACTATGTCGTTAAACTTTCCCCTGACTGATTACTATTGTCAGTATATCATTGAGCCTTAAATCCTTCATTTGTAAGTTTTTTGATAGGCCATCAACTCCAAGGTTACCCTATCTTTAATAACAATAAAGCAATTATTCAGTACCAACATTTTTCATTAATTACACCTACCTGGTTTTATTATTATAATTAATATATTTAACGGATAATAAATGACAGTACACTTATAATAATCATCTCCTACAAAGACAACACTTTTTGTGGTGGGATACAGCAACAACTGATTTGCTGCTAATCTATTGATGATCTACGAAGATATAGTCGGCCAACAATCGATCCAAAATTTCCAGCTATTGTTTCCCAGTTTGTGTTAGTCTTAACAAATATTTTGTGGGAACATTTGGATTAGTCTAGGTTTATTTCTTCAAATTCGAATGTTTAGAAGGAAATCATAAGCACCTCTAAAGGTACATTTTTTCAGTTTATCCACAATATCTTCGTAAGAAGTGAATTGAGAGGAAAATGTCAAGAGAGTTAAAATATAGCTTATAAAATTTTCTTTAAAATGATGTAATAAAGTTATAATTCCACTAGCTCATTGGCGTGCAATGGGGGTCTAATATGAGACATATTTCAAAAAAACCACAAAATAGTTAAACCAGATTTTTTTTGTATTTCCGAACACTGGTGTTCTGATGTTCATTTAAACAGCTTATTTATACAAGAATATAAAAAAATATCGTGTTTTTGCCGCTGTTACTCTGCACATGGGTGGGGGGGGGGGGGGTGGTGATTTATGCTGTAGATAAGTTGGAATCAAGATGTAGGGTGGTTAATGCAATCAATAAAATGTCATGTAAGCGGTGTACTGAATGTGTTGCCATAACTTTTGATAATGAGGTATGTACTGTCACAATATATAGACCACCAAGCGGTGATTTTGATGCATTTGTTGAGCGACTAGGAGAAATAATTAAAACTTCTAGCAGTAAGTGTAATAAAATAATTTTATGTGGAGACTTAAATGTAGATAAGTTAGTTGGAACAATCACATACATAATGTTTGCACTAAGTTAAGTAAGTCGTATTTTTTCATTGCCACATTAAAACAAACATTAAACGAAGAGGCACATTTAAGTGTCTATTATGCTAATGTTCACTCTGCTATCGCCTACAATATAATATCATGGGAACAAGCAACTGAGATCGATCGCGTCTTCATCATTCAAAAACGAATAAATAAATAAATAAATTAAGATTCAAAAATCTAAAAATGTATCTCGAGAGGTTTTTTTTTTACATTCTGTAGTATTATATGTCATATGTATTGTCTCTTTTTATCTGTATTTTACAAATTTTATGTAAATTTTTGACTTGCCTTATCCTCTTTATTGTGGCAACCAGAGGTAAATAAAATTATTATTATTGTTATTATCATTATATTTTACACATAAGGTGAAAAAATATCCTTCTGAACAACTATGATGAACTATTTTGTTTTTTTTTTTTAAATATGTCACATTTTAGACCCCCACTGCACGCCAATGAGCTAGTGGAATTATAACTTTGTATACATCATTTTAAAGAAAATTTTATAAGCTACATTAAACTCTCCTGACATTTTCCTCTCAATTCACTTCTTACGAAGATATTGTGGATAAACTGAAAAAATGTAGGTACCTTTAGGGGTGGTTTTGGGGTGGTTCAACCCCGAATTCGAGATGCCAACCCAAATTTTCGGAATCAGCGGGGTCGAGTTACTCTAAAAACAGGTTGGCGAAAAGTAATATGATTTGCTTCTAAGAGTGATTTCCGAAGGCTTTTTAGAAAATTGGGCCTAGACTAGATGTGCACTTGTGCACCTATTCTGAACTGACAAAGAAATTACATCTATCTAGCTCAAAGGTTAATAGATATGCTACCTCCTGTAATTAAAAAAATGAAATCATATACATTGTATAAAACTGAAATTAAATGTTGGATAGAAAATGCACATAGAATGCTCATACATCAAATGATTGACTCACAAGTATTTTAGCTAGTAAAAAACGATTAGATTTAATAACAAAAGATACCATTATTCATCATTGTTATTAGCTTTATTTATCTGACTGAAATATTAAATTAAAGAAAGAAATTATTATGATGTGATACCTTTCTACAGCTACCTGATTAAGATATTTACCAGATTGTGACAAAAACTTCTTGATTTTGACATTTGTATGTATGTGTGTATATGTATGTGTAAATGTACTGATACACACGCACATACAATGTTCTTTCATGGCCGATATATTCGATTTTTAAAGTTTGACTTCAGATCAAAATTAGTGACAAAAAATCTTGTGTATCAAATTCCACACAAATCGACAAAAATGTTTCAATTATGTCTTAAGGTCTTTTTTGATCTACAAAAAGCCTTTGATACACGAAAAGCTGCTTACAACTTTTGTATGGTCTCCGCCATAATGCTCTGAAATTAATAAAGAGCTATCTAGAAAATAGAAAACCAAGAGCATATGTCAATGATAGTTACAGTAACATTGAGTTAGGAGTGCATCAAGGAATAGTTTTAGGCCCAGTCCTATTTATTTTATATATATTACCACCATTTTTGAAATTTCTACGTGTGGTCAAATATTTTCCTACGCTGACGATACAGCAGTTATATACAAGGATACTTCCTGGGAAGCACTAAGAGATAAAGTTGAAAAGGACTTAACTTTATTTAAGAACTGGTTCGATAGAAAATTAATTCGCCATAAATATTAAAAAAACTCAATATCTTCTTTTTGCAATGTACTCAAATGGATTACCCAAGTTCAACTCGCTCAAAATTGGGAATTGGCAGCATATCGAGTAGCAAATAATAATCTAAAATACCTTGGAGTAATCCTGGATTCACACTTAAGATGGGAGGAGCACATAAAATCAATAACAAATAAAATTAGATGCATATTATTTAAATTTAAACAACTTAAAAAATACTTACCTATATCTCAACTTCGGTATACATTGCCCTTGTAGAATCACCTTCAACTACAGAATAATTGCATGGGGGGAGCTCTGAACTGCCATATGGGCATTTTAGAGACATTACAAAAGAAACTTTTTAAAATACTACTAGGCAAAAGCCCTTTGTACCCATCTGACCTTTTCTTTAAAGAAAGCAATGTTGCTGACCTAAAATAATTATTAGTTTTTTAATGCGTCCTAGAATCTTATCTGAAAAATACCATAATACTAACTTCCATTTATATAACCAGACAAACCGTCTAAATAATCATGCATGTGCCAAAAATGAACACAACCGCAGCACAACGCAGTTGGATTTCCCTTGGCCCAAAATGTTTTAATGCACTCCCAGAGGATATTAAGTCTCTACAAAAAAAGACACTTTAAACTAGAGCTTAAAAAAATGCTTAGTGGCAGACAGAAAAAAAATTAGTGCACGAATTGACTTAAAGAATCAATGTGATATAATTGATGAATGTTATAAGATTTAACAATAAACAAATCTCAGTATTCTGCAGTCAAAGTGTTTTCTTTTAATACATTTATCTCGTTGTGTTTTTTTTTATTCTAATTTTCGGTTATAGAAAATGATATATTGTACCCACCTATGATATTTATTATCTCTTCTATATGTAGGTATTTCTTATATATTTTTTTGTATTTTTATACTTTTATAATTGTGTTTGTTATACCTATATACTTTTTTATGTTTCACTTCATCATGCAAAGAAATATTTGTTCGCCGGCATAAACATCGGTCAGGTTTGTAATGCAGTTTCCTTCTTCGTCATCATTAACAACGATCTGGGTGACAGCGTGCTGTATAATTTGCTTGTAAAAGTAAATTGTTCAACGGGCACGTTTCTCAATAAAAGTCTCAGTTCATACTGATGTCGTAGAAAACATTCTTCAGCTGATTCGCCTCCATGCAAAGCTGTTTTTTATTGTGAAATGGTATATGAGATACTAGACAGTTATAATAAGACCTTGTTTGTGAAAAATTAACATTATTACAAAATCGAAAACTAAGCTTTTATGAAATCATCTGCGACTCAATCAACTTGTTTCCAATTTTTTTCACCTTGCAGTAGATGTAGCTTGATAACGGACCACCGCGCCGGACCCAGGGACGTCTTAAGCATTCTTGAGGTTCTGGCCCCATATGCAAATATAGGCCCCCCCTTTTATAATTTTGTTTGCAAACTAAAAAATAACTTATATAGTATAGTATTTGTCGCCTCGCATTTATATTTTGAATTATTTTAATAAGTATATTTTGTTTTTGTTTTTTGGATTGTGTGTCGTAATTAAATTAAAATAGAAATAACCTTTAAATGGGCATGTACGATGAGGCCTCTCGGAAGCCGAGGCCCCCGGCTATGGCCCAGTTTGGCCATGCCTTAAGACGTCCCTGGCCGGACCATAGCCTACAGTTTGCAAGAGTTTTGACAAAAATCGGTTAAGCTATGCGAGAGTTATCGTTAGCCAAATATAAAGTTTAATTGAAAACCTCATCCTTTTTTAAATTTCATGAAGTCGGTTAAAAAGTAAAAAACGTTAAAAAAAGTAACATTATTTCACTCTTATGTATAGCCGGATCCACGAGTGCACTGAAAACTATTGAAGCTGTCTCACAATTTTCGCTTTAGAAACGTCAAATTACGAATTAGTGTTTTGACGCTAATTTTGTAACTTATTGGTCTAAATATGGAAATTGAGGACTGTCCTAGAGAAACTATTGTATTAAGCTTATGCATAAAGTGCCTCTTTTCCCCTTATGGGATTGCCATCAAACTTCCCATTTGTGAAAAAATGTACTACTTTATGTACTTGTTGCATATAGTATTTTATATAATAAGTGGCTAAAATTGTGTTTTTTTTTACAAGTGGGGCATTTATAGTACCAACCGAAGGCGAGTGCTATAAACCACACGAGTAAAAAAAAACACATTTTAGTCTCGAGTTATATACAAAATTTTTTGTATCGCCATTCGAAATTAGAAAACAATATAATTTTGTAAAAATAGACTAAATTCTATTGCTGTTTCCATAGAAACCATTAAGTTTTATTTCACACTGTGAAATAAAATTTCTTTATTTCACACTTTTCTTTTATTTTACACTTGTCAATAATGACACTGTTTTCATTCATTAAAACTGTCAAATAAATGTCATTTTAGGATATGGCGTTACAAAACTATTATATAACAAGTGGCTAAAATGGTGTTTTTTGTTTACAAGTAGGGCGTTTATAGTATGAGCCGAAGGCGAGTACTATAAACCACACGAGTAAAATAAAACACATTTTAGTCTCGAGGTATATACAAAATTTTTTGTATCGCCATTCGAAATTAGAAAACAATATAATTTTGTAAAAATAGACTAAATTCTGTTGCTGTTTCCATAGAAACCAATAAGTTTTATTTCACACTGTCAAATAAAATTTTTTTATTTCACACTTTTTTCTTTATTTTACTCTTGTCAATAATGACATTGTTTTGATTCATTAAAACTATTAAATAAATGTCATTTTAGGATGTGGCGTTACAAAAATTACTATTCTTTACTAAAATGTATATCGTCCACATCCAACGACATTTTATCACTTTTTTATAACTAACCGACATTCTTCACCATTTTTTTTTCTATTACCATTATTTTCATGAATTTTTAATATCATAGGTTCTATATTAAACCGACCTTTTGCCACATTTCATCTCCGTTAATCCCCGTTACCCTAGATCTTAATATATGCCTGAATAGTTTCCTTTGGGAATTCTCAATTGCCGATAAATACTGAGAGTAGATTTGATTACCAGCATGCAATATTTACATGGTCCGACTATTCAATAACCCTCGACTAGGTGTTGTGTATTCAGTATACGAGACACCTTAACTATTAGATTACTTCGTATATCAAATATAATTAGGAATAAATAATAGAATATGGATATAAGCGATATTAAACCGCTATTGAATTGTTGAGCTAGGAATGTAGTTAAATACGATTACAACGTACATGGCGAACAAATAATTTAACTGTTTTATCGCATTCCTTTCGTATTAAAATTAATTCTAAGATATTTTATCTATGATCCGACATATGAAATAGGTCTTTTTCACTCACATTTTATAGGGCAAAGTTTACTGAAAGGTAACATTAAACGTTCACTTGTGTGCATTTGTCCAATCACAATACAAATTAGAGCCGCAGCAAAATTTAAATAATTTGGCAGTTTGTGTTTTGTTCGTTTGTTTGTTTATTTTAATCGCTTACAGCTAGTTCTATAAGTCCCTAAGGAGGCATTACAAAAATGTTTTTTTTTATCAAAAGATTCGATATAAATTTCTCCTTGTGTTTGTTAAAAGTGTTGGTGCTGCGATTTGGCATGCTAAAATTAAAAAAAATTAAAGTGCATGAATATCGACATATAGTCGATGCCAGTTCAAGTCCATCATCAGAAAATGAGGAGGAAAATTTTGTAGTTTTAAAGGGAGGCCAAACTATATAAAACGAGGAAGCAGTGCTTAGCAAAATGTCATGATTGTAGACTTTCTTTTTTCGATTTCGATTGACAAAACCCAATGTGTTCGCCTAGTTATAATAAATAGATCTTTTAATAACTTTTTCTACAAACAAGTGTCTACATTTACAACATTTGTCATTTATTTGTCTCTTTATTTTTCATCATTCCCTTATTACTCTAATCATTTGGTAGTTTTTACCTGGAATGTTTTGGAGATTTTTGATTCTTTTATGTTTTTTGGGCTGCTGATTGCGAATTTCTACTTTACCACCTCAGAAAATTTCGGGAAATGTCAAAAAAGCAAAAAAAAGCCTCTCTTTGTTTTTCTTTCTTTTGAAAACCTTTTTAAAGTTGTGATTTTTGGTTCTTTTATGTTTTTCGGGGTGTTGATTACGAATTTGTATTTTGCCAACTCGACAATTCTCGTAAATTATAAAAAAGTCGCAAAAAACACAAAATAGTTCCTTTTTGATTTGTTCTTATGACATGACAACTTATGTTCTTTTCGAGAAAAATTAGTACCTTCAAAAATAAAATACATAGAGTAAGTAGAACATTACTGTTAATAATTTTCTTAAATATGTAGGAATACAATATACAAGAGAAATATGTACTATGTAATAATTAAACAGATTATTATGCCTGCAGTACACTCTCGCCGAGGCGTTGCGAGGGCAGCGAGTGCGAGAGTGTACTTGCTGCGCTCGCATCGCCCCGTGCGTCCTCGCTTCGCCTCGCCTCGCCTCGCCTCGCCTCGCCTCGCCTCGTTAACGCTCCGATTTGTGTCGGTTTTTTGGTCACGAGTCAAAGGGAACACAAGCCGCGAGGCCGAGACCACCTAGTATATTCTTGCTTGCTCTCGTCTGGGGGGCTAAATTTTTGCAAAAAGGGCAATTGTTAATTAAAAATTTCTTGCAACCTACCTAATGGACGAAAAAATTTGAAAATTATCGATCATAAAGATCTTCCAGATGAATTCAGAAAAAAATGTTACGTCGTATGAAATTTTAAAAAAATATAGAAAAATCCAAAGTGCCCAAAAGTTTATTTTTTGAAAAGATGTTATTATGATATTTTTCAGACAGACGCGCATTTGTGTTATTAATACCCTCAATTTTTTTCAGATTTCTTTATTTGGTGGCACATGTTGAAAAAAAATAAAAACTTCAAAACAAATATTTATTACATTTCTTAATAACATAATTTTTAACTAAACATCAAAAGGATAATTAATCCTCGTTACTTTCCTCATCTATCATCAGCTGCATGTTTGCGGTATCAAAAATAGGGGCCACTTCAGCTAGATTAATAAATTCATGATAGATATCTTCTTTCTCTTATAATATTCACAGCGTCTTCTGGAAGATCTTTATGGTCGATAATTTTTTCAAATTTTTGGTCCATTAGGTAAGTCGCAACAAATTTTTAATTAACAATTGCCCTTTTTGCAAAAATTCAGCTACCTCTTGGATTTCTGAAATAATATTGTAACAAATATTTTTTTACAGTCAAGGGAATATTTTGATGCCCATTTCTTGTAATTTCCCTTATGGGCATTTTTCATATGCTTAACCGGCTACACCCTTTATTAATTCAGGCATGTTTCATTGTTATACAGTGAGGTAAATAATAATTATTAAAATCACATTTAAATTTTCAATTGTTCTATTTCGATGAATTGTTTTCATCCACCATCTTCACCTAACTAGTATATTAGCGTGCCCAGATTAGGGCAATAATATACAGAAAGTAGGTAATTTGGTAATAAATAAAAAAAACCGCTGCCCAAGGAATCACTACTTCCACATCCAGATTTTCTATCAGTCACTCACAACGAAAAAAATTTGTATGTGGAAATAATTGTTTATGGAACTTTAATAATATAATATTTGAAATCCTCTACCCCAAAAACCCATAAAACGATACCCCACATCGGTAATGGGGTGGAGGTGGTGATGGATGAAGTAAAAAATATTTTGAGGTTTCTGGTTCTTGTACACACACTAAACCACAATTTTTTTGCATCCCCTTTAATCATGGGGTGGGGGTGGTAATGGGGGTGGCTAATGCCAAAAATTTTTTTGAGATCTTAGCTTCTCTTGTATATACTAAATACCAATTTTATGGACTCTTACCTGCTTGATTTACCTATTTACACCAAATTTACCCCAGTTTATCCCCCAACCCTTCGACGGACCAAGATGAAAATATAATCTAGTTCCAGATCTCGTCAAAGTACATATGTGTACCAAATTTCAAGTCAATATCTTAAACGGTTCCAGAGTAAACGTGCGCACAAAGAAAGTTACAGACAGACCGACCGACAGATAGAAATTTTTTTTTCGCTCAAACTTAAAATCTCGACGTTTCATGACATTCTAAGCCTATGTGAACAATAAAAATTTTTTTTTAATTTTTTTGTCGTTACTATACTTCCACTGGACGTGGAAGTAAAAGTGTGTAAGTTGTGATTTGCTCAATACCTAAATAATATTTTCTAATCATGATAAAAGCAAATAAATAAAATTAATTAGTTGTAAAAATATCCATGTCATTCATTCACATTACTAAAAACAGAGACATTCGCCGAGCGGTCTCGGCGAGAGTGTACACATGACCCTCGTGTTTCCTCGCCTCTTGGTAAATGTCTCGCCGAGACATTCGCCGAGCGGTCTCTGCGAAAGTGTACTGCAGGCATTAGAATCGTCTTTGCTGCTTTATCGCAGAAGGTTCGGGCTGTCCGATGTTCTTGTTGTCTTCATCCAAAGAATTTCGTTCTCCTAGAAAAGACGTAAACAAATGTAATGCTAGGTCAACCTGACTGTATCAAAGCTAGGGTATAATACCATGGCAATTGAAATATTAAAGTAAGTATGTATAGTTGTGTCTGTAAATGTAATAAGAATACCTTCTGATTGTTTCTTCTGAAGTTCTCGGCCCTGTTCTTGAATTTCTTGGATGTTAGAATCATCTTTATCCTCGTCCACACCAACCTTTCGTCTACCTAGAGAAGAGGAAAATATGTAAAACAGTTTTCTTAATTCAATGTAATTCTATCAAGGTGTGACTAAGGTATAAATCAATAGGAAGTAGTATATTGAAGAATGTAAAGTTGCGTTCGTAAAAGTAGTATTCAAAATACCCTCTGATTGTTCTGCTTCCAGTTCTTAATCTTCGTCTTTAATAATTTCGATATCGGATTCATACACATGTTCATCCTCGCCCACATCGGCTTTCTCCAAATTGTCGCAGTTTCTTTCACAGTTCAAACAAATTTGCAAACAATACAGACCTGCCTTCTACAGCCACAATTCCCCCGGCAGCCTTTCTTATATTTTCATGAAATATGATTAGTACTTCGGATGGCGGGCTCTAGCGTTCACTAACCCAATACCGAGGTATAACCAAACAAAACCTATTTCATTTTATTCAGCAGGTTTTTTTACATAGGAAATCACTTTTGACGACACTCTCCATTGGTTGAAACTGAAGTTACAAGAAAAAAACAAAAAAAAAATGAAAATAACAAAATTCAAATTCAACAACGAATAACTTTCAAACGAAAAAAGATAGAATTATATATTTTTTTTAGTTTTATAGTACAAACGATTCTATTTAATTTGATGTATAATTTATTACAAAAATAATAATTTTAACACTAGAAAATTGACGTTAATTTAGATGGTACACAAATTGTCAATTTTTTTAAAAGTTCTAACTTGTTGTAACTCGCTTATGTATTGAGCTATTCGAATGTTTTTTTCGCCAAAAACTGACAAATTTCATAAAATTCATTTTGTCTCAATTAATGCTGGGTCTAGCTCTGTAAATAAAAGCGGTACAGCCTTTTAAACACAACGAAGCGCACTACGGCGACGGAGTCGAAAGGCTTCCCCTCTCGTTCCCGCGTTCGCCATAAAGCGCGCAATGATACACCCAGCGGCCGTAACAAAAGAATAATATTCCTTTATTGTAAGATGATAAAACTAACAAATCAAATTGAATAATACAATATTAGTTGTAATAATCCGGTATTATTGTGTCGTGCAATGTGGGTGGTGCATTATTAAATGAAAAATAATAGGTATCAGACAGAGATAACTGATTTTCAGATATATCATTATTAAACTCATGCCAGCTAGTAAAGTTTTTACTTTGCTTCGTATATTTTAATATTTTCCATAAAGTGTCAGAGGTAACCACATAATCAAAACAGTTATTTGGCATGCTTTCACTAACTCGTAGAGGATCTGAACGATTAAGTATTTGGATTTTTGTACATCTATATTTTTGTTTTTATGTAAACTGGAAGGGTTAAAATCAGTTAAAAATTGGATAGATATTCTTGTGTAAATAGGCCGATCTTTTTTTAAATAATACCATTCCAAGCAGTAATGGGAGTGGGATTTTTACCATCTAGCCTGTCTTAGTTTTGATCAAAATTGTCGATGTCGATGAATGTAATTGTTTTCTTCAGAACTTACTGGAGGAATTCCAGTTGAAATAAAAATGTCGTAGTTTTTACTAATACGTGACTAGCTAAAGATGTTAAATATCCGTATTTCATCGTAGGAATAACCATAGCCAAAAGAATAAAGCATATCAATAAGTTTTTTTTTCTTCTGACGGCACGATACACATGTAATTATATGTAAAGGATTGAAAAAGTGGCCCAAGCTGGTTGGTTTTTTTTCCATAGTTATTAATATAAATTGCATTACTATAGAAATAACGTTTAAATCAAATTTGTCTGTGCTGACATATTTAGCATCCACGACATAAATGTTTATAACAAATCTGAAGCTTCTTGTTTACATTGATGATTATTCTGATTAGTAGTCGTGTTTTTTTATAGTTTTAAAATGTCCAGCTATAGCTTCATTTAAGATACTGGCAGGACTTGTGTCTGACAACAAAAATTCGTTAGTCTTTTTAGCTTTATTATCACTTGAATGAACTGTTGTTGTATTTCCTTTGTGTTCCCAAAACACTTTGTTTGTTTAAATGCTTTCTAGTCTTTTTCTTATATTTCCGCTGATATAATAATCTAATTCTTCTTCCGTGATTTCTTCAAATATATCATTAAGAAGTGTTTTTAGTAATGTTAAAGTTAAGGATTCTTTTTTTCTAAAACAGCAAGTTCAACCTCCCTAAATAAAATGTTTAATGCTACCTTAAATTCATTTTTTCTTTCAGTGGTTTAGTTTGTACACATTTAATTTTTTTTTGTTAATATATTTTTCACAACAAATTTTATGATAAATTCCGTCATCCCCAAATAAATCTCAATAAAAATAAAACCTGCTTTTTATTTCTAATCACAATTCGTCACTGCAGCTTTAATATATATTTTTTTCTAGTTTTCGCCATCGCTCCTGTACAAATTGCTACTTAAAAATGTTTTTAATTTATTCTTAATTTTTCTGGATGTTCCACAGATCAGACAATGCTATATTATTTTAATCTGATTTTTATCTTCATTATAACCACATGAGGGCTCACTTACATTTTTAATCACGTTACTAATATCAGAGGCAATATGTATTGTCTCTACTAAAAAAGACAAGAATAATGACATCAGTATCGAAGAGTGTGCAAATAAGTGCCACCACTTTATTTTATAAGAATTTTAATGAAATAGAATTTTTTCTTTCATTTGCACTATGTATAATAGACCTGATGCCAGTAACAATTGGTTTTTTACCATTAGATTTTCTCTGCTTTCAGCAGTTTCGCAAAAGAAACATGCAGTTTTTCTTCATTGATAAAATTGTATCTACAATATACATAAACTGTAATAGCCTAAATGATAATAAAATAGTATATACTTATATTAATACTTATCCAGACAATAATGAAGCCAGCAGCCGATACGTTTCTTGATGGACCGAGAGAGTAGCGCGGGCGAGAGAGGAAGCCTCGTGTCTTCGTCGCCGTAGTGCGCTTCGTTGAGACAAAATGATGCCTATTAAATTTGGCAGTTTTTGGTGAAAGAAAAAATTGAATAGCTCGTTATATAAGCGAGTTATGGCGAGTTAAGAATTTGAAAAATGTTGCTGATTTGTGTATCCTTTTGAATTTTGCCAGTTTTTTTATGTTAATTTTTTAATTATTGCAATAAATTATACTTCAAATTAAACAGCAACGTTTACTTGTCAAAACCAAACAAAAATTTTATTTTTATCTGTATTAGTTCTAAAGTTATATTTGATTAAATCTTAAATTTCTAAATTTCTTTTTTTTTTAGTTTTTTTCTTATATCTTCGGTCTCGACCAATGGAGAGTGTCGTCAATTTTGATTTCCTATGTAAAATAACATGCTTTAACAAGTAGTGAAGGTCCCATCTGGTTATACTTCAGTATTGGGTAGGTCAAGAAAGAGAAGGCTTTTCGCTCTCTGCCCGAGGGGCTATTAATATAGCTTCTGGAGCGGGGAGCTGCTAGGTGGTGACTGAAATGAGCCCATTCTTGGATGTTTTCCACCCCCATTCTTCGGGATATTTTTCATATTGTTGAACCTGATGAAACACCCGTAGCGAATGCTGTCGTGCCCCAGCTTCAGTAGGGGATAGTGAAGCAATGTTAGCTGTGGTCTTGTATGCAGATGTTATGTAGTACCTGTACCTCAATTGGTCCAATGAAACTACCTTTTTATCACCGAACTCGTACAATGCAATATGGAAACGTTTACCTGCATCGGCAACTGCCTCTTGATTAGCCTCACGTTACTTCCATCTTCTAATGCACTATCTCAAATAAAACACACCCAAAGAGACATTACTGTGGAAACGAAGTTTGATTTCGAACTAAACTGCACAATTAAATAGTAACAGTAAACAGCGTAGAGTGTACACTGCGTGGACAGATGGCCGACTGACCGACATGTGGATCTACACCTGTTGAACCAGTTTTAGAAGTTATAAAAGGGAAGGGGGAGCAAAATGTGGGGGGAGGGGGTCAATTGTAGGAAATTTTGGCCATTGATTTTCTTCATAGTAATAATTTAGAAAAAAAAAACAAAATGATGCATGTTTTCTTTTTTTTTCTGTTTTTCTGATATTTCCTGAACATTTTTGAGGTGGAAAAGTGGAAATTCGTAATCAGCACCCTGAAAAATATAAGAGAACAAGAAATCAGAACTTCTCGAAAACTTTACAGGTAGAACCGATTTCGACCACTAAATGATTAGACTATATCAGAATAGATGGATATAGTCGAACTTTTTATTTTTCTTTATAAGCCAATACTTCAATAACTGAACAACAAACATCAATTAAATGGGATTACAAATAATCAACAGATAGAAAATGTTAGGTTAGGGTGAGATAAACATGATGAAATGCTGTCAAAAAGCAGTCATATTGCGTAGTGGCTAATGTCACAGTACTATTTGAGAGTCGCCAACAGAACAACCTTTACCTAACAGGGAATTGATCTATTTCACGTTAGAAAGGTTACTAAATTAAGCCTAACGATAAAAATACTGAAAACAATGATGATTGTTATATTATAGGCATTACATTTTTACAAAGTTTGGAAATTATACCATGGATCACAATACGTCTGGTAAGGATAAGAAGAAGACCCTTCTAAAAACCTGTCAATATTGAATCTATTTTAGGGATTAACAAAGATTGTCGAGGCTACCACTTGAGATAAAATATTCATTTTCTGATGTTAATTAGAATGTACGATTCCCCATTTCGTCTCTGTTTTTCTGCAGCAAACGCTAATTATTCATTAAATCACGCATTACAAAGATGGCTGCTTCTATTTATATTACATTTTTCGTTCAACTTTTTGCAGTTAAGTAGTGTTTGACTGAGCAATCTCAGCTATTTGTCAAATCCAAAAATATCTCCTAATTTAACTAAAAGCAAACAAAAAGTGATTAATTTGAAACTCCTCTCCTCTATTGTGCACCGGACTAATTAAAAACAGGTCCATTAAAATATTATTCAGGACTTTTTGCGAGACGCCGAAAGGTGATAAAGATATGCTCTTTTAAACCCCACTGAAATTAAAGAACGTACATTATAAAGAAATGTAAATTTACGATAATCTAGTGATAACAATGTTACAATGCTATTTTGTGTTCTTTAGCGATAAAAATGATTAAATTAAAATTTATGTGTGAAAGTTTTTAAACATGAACACGAAAGTTCCAAATATTTATTTTTATTTCCATGTCTGGAGATTATCGATAAGAATATAAATATAAATTATTATTACAAAAATATCCCATGTTAATTATTAAAAATACAAAGATATCTTAATAACAACAATTAAGAAATTAGAGAGTTAATCCAATGTGGGTCCATGGGACTGAAAAGCAGTATATATTTCTCACAATTCTTTTTATCAACGATCCGCCTGTTTCGTGATCATAGATTACAGACATTTTTTTAAAGGTTTGTTTTTGTAATGTGTGTTAATCATGTCGTCCATAGTTGATTAGTATACTTACAGCCCATGCGAAAGTTGCAAAAACCCCAAAAGTGCAAGGGTAACGACAAAATATGTCTACTCCCTCATTTTCTAGGACGGCCAACACGATGGTAATACTCGCGCGGTCCCTCTCGAACTACCCCTAAACGCAAAAAACCACCCCTCTTCTTCCAT
The DNA here is from genome assembly GCA_936432065.2 of Rutpela maculata. Classification (NCBI taxonomy): domain Eukaryota; kingdom Metazoa; phylum Arthropoda; class Insecta; order Coleoptera; family Cerambycidae; genus Rutpela; species Rutpela maculata. The sequence continues at coordinate 32,698,911 of OW386285.2, read as the reverse complement.
TTTTCGTTGTTAGGCATGCAAGGACTTGTTGGCCTTTTTTTGAGGAAACTCAATATGTCCTGTAAAATTTCGCAACCAGATATCTTAACGACCCCCGGGGGTTGAAGCCACCCCCTCCCTCAATACCGAAATATGCAAAAAACATCCAAACGTGCCGAAAATTATTTTTTATTACCCCCATTTAGGGGTAGTTGGTTAGGGATGGGAAGCTAAATAATATCAGCATCGTGTTCCCGGCCTTGAAAACGTGTAGAAAACAATTTTCGGCACGTTTGGATGTTTTTTTGCACGTTCCAGGGAGGGGGTGGTTTCAACCCCCTGGGGTCGTTAGGATGTCTGATTGCGAAATTTTACAGGACATATCGATTTTCCTCAAAAAAAACCGATCTAACAAGTCCTCGCATGTCTAACAACGAAAAATGGAAGAAAAGGGGTGGTTTTTTGCGTTTAGGGATAGTTCAAGAGGGATAAGGATCGCGCGAGTATTACCATCGTGTTGACCGTCCTCGAAAACGGGGGAGTAGACATATTTTGTCGCTACCCTTGCACTTTTGGGGTTTTAGACTTTTTTTGCAAGTTTCGTATGGATTATTATATATTGTCTAGGTACCCGTCGACATAATTGCAATTTATATATATTCTCCTATAACTTCTTGTACGGAATAATTGCGCCTAGAAAAAAATTTCCCATACGATTTTTTTGCATATTCACGTTCGGGACATGCCCCTGAATAAGGATCAAGAGTTTGCCGGACGAAAAGGTCCTCATTTTTTTAAACCAACTTTTTTATATAAATTGCAAAAATTTCTTTTTTTGACCCGAATAATTTTTTTTAGGCTTTTCTGGTCATTCTAAACAAAAAAGTTTCTAGTCATTTTTTCGTAAAGTTGACCGTTTTATAAACAATTTAATGTTCGGAAAAACGCAAAAACGGTCATTTTCAAGTAGTCCAATCAGTGAATGCCCAAAAGGGGATTGTAGAGAACATTTAGGAGGGGAGAATTTTTCTCTTCAGTCATGTGTTGGGGGTAGTTAGGAGGTAAAAATACTAATAGTTCCCGCCCTTAACTCCGCTGCTTCAGGGGCGAAGGGAGGTGGAAAGGTTCCTTTTTTCGATTCTTCGCTTATAACTCTTTTCTAATGCATTTAATTGCTCCAATGTAAGCTGTAACCCATTTCCCAGAGGAATAAGGACATTTTCATTACTATCAATCTCAAATATATTTAAAGCCTTATGTTTTGTACCTACCTATTTTACTTGCTGTAACACAACCGGTGAACGCATGTAAGGCTGGTAAAATTTGACACAAACGATAATTTAAAGTTTCGGCTGTTACATGACAAGCTAATAATTTTGGTTTTTGACTATTTACTTTGAAAAATAAACCTTGACAGTTTAAAGATTTGAAATGAGACCAAAAATAAATGTCTAAAATGAATATATAGGTATCAACGGAATTAATAATTATTTCTGAGTTCAATGGAAGCATACAGGGTGTGCCAATAAAAACTCCCAAGTGAAATATTTCGGGTAATATCAGGAGATCTAGCTGGGCACTTGAGTGCTTGTACCAATCCATCTTCCTGGATATGTTTGGTTTAAATAATTTACCACAATATTGCTATTATGTGGGCTAGCGCCATCTTGGTGAAACCACATAGTATCTAATTGAACTGGTAAATTATTCAATAGCACAGGTAAATCATTTTGTAAAAAGTGTAAATAACGTTTTCTTTTTTTTGTCCACGTTAATATTTCCTTTATTGCTACTACGGTTGCACTGAAAAAAATGCATGGAACATATTTTTATTCAATATTGTTTAATAAAATACAGGGGCGGGCGCTTTAAAATTGTAATAAACGTAATTTCCGGTTGAATTGGAAGTTGTTAAAAAAGTTTTATTGCCAAATTATTCACATTATCTTTCTATGAAGAAAGTTTGAAACAAACTATCGTATAAAATTTAATGTAAGAAAGTTACGGCGATTTTAGTTTTTCAAAAATTAAATATTTTAAACTCAAATTTCAAATTTTTTCGTATCACGAAATCTACTTGAAATTAAATTCTCTTTAACAAAGATAACATTTCTAAGTTCCTGTCATCCAAAAAATAATTTGTACCGCAGCGCTATCTATCCCTGAACATATTAAAAAACTATTTCTATATAAAACTATAGCCATTTATGTGTTGTAGCAATGGACTTTTACAGAACTCAAATATTTCTAGTAGTTTCTAAAATATTTCACCTGGGAGTTTTTATTGGCACACCCTCTATACCGAGCCTGACAAAAAATTCTAGTATTTGCCTCTAAATGATTGTTTTGTAATTCAAGAATTTCATACATCATATTGCCTTGAATTTTGTAACATTTTTCTAAATCATCAAATCCTCCCGATATAATTATTTGTTCATCATTGTTAACGTAACATAATTTAATACAGTGCGTGTAATTTCCCATTAGGCATGTACATTCACGTAGCACGATAGATATGACAACATAGCTGCCGTAAATTCCTCCGTCGAGCGGAGCATCCCAGCCTGTTATTTTATTTCAGCCAGCTGGCACGTGCGATGTTGTAATTTTACTCCCTATGCCTAGCGTTTGGCTACACGCACGGTATATTTGCACATAAGAATTTAACTAATTTGAGCTTATTTTTTGCATTAGTCATCAAAGTCATTATGTTGTTTGGAATTTTTGCTTCATCTAGTCGGCAGTAGCGAGTGCGCGCACCCGCAATTGAGAAAGAGTGCGCGTCTGGCTAAAAACGTCTATTTAAGAATTAAACATTTTAGCTTTAGAATGAAATAATCTGCATTTACTTTTCAGAATTTTGTTAATGGATGTTCAAAGATTATATAAAAATTTTGGTGAACTCAAGAAATTTTGTTTTTTAATATTGTTTTTCAACCTTCAAAATGACCGTTCTTGCGTTTTTTCAAACATTAAATGGTTCAATGTCTAATAAACTTAATCTTTAACATATGTATTTAATTCTAATATTCTTACAATAATATTCATGTTTATTTACAAATATATTTTGTGTCTTTTGCTATTGTATAGATGTATCGATATATATCTACATTTCTATTCTCTTTTTATATCTATGTAATTATGTAAATCTTTTTTTGTAAATAAATTTTATTATTATCATTATCATTTTTATTATTAATATTATTATTATTCAATTGATATATAATATATTTTAAAAACAACCCTTTTGCCGCATATACACACTACTATTACCGTTACATAAATGATATCTTGATCTTGTCTTAGATGCGACGTGCTCTCGATCACGAAACCAGTAGCACATCAAATAAAAAAAGAATTCTTATGATTCCAAATATTTGTAAAACATAACATCCTTAAATACTGAATTCTAAAGTTAATAGTAATATAATATTTTATTTGATCGATACACACGTTGAACTAACTATCCATTTCGACTAGAGGTTCGAGAGAGCAATTTTAAAGAGATCTGCTTGCTCCCAGCTTTTACATAGGGGAACTATGTTATTAGCGAAATTAAGCTCTCTTCGGAGGGGGGGAGTTGAAGTATCCCCAGGGTTTACCAGCTTGGGCCCTGACAGATTAGACTTCACACTGTGAAATTTAGAATTCATACGCGTAGCATGCAGATGTCTCTTTTTGGATTACTTTTACTTATGTACGTAACGAATTTAAATCCACGAATACTCGTCCACAGAGAGTAGTCTAAAATAATTAATAAAAATGGGCTACGGGATGTAATAAATTAATAAAACTCACCTGCTTATTAAATATTAATACTACTAGATACGGACTTATCATTAGATATAATAGTTAATTTAGTCTAGTGACTTGCGTCTCGAAAATGTCTCGATACTTCCACTTTTGAGTAATAGGAAATCCTTTTAACCATGAAAAGAACTAGTCAAAGTAAGTAGATTTTTGAACAGACCCACCCCGAGAAATCATGCCTGCTCCCACTGCCCCCCCTCAAAGGGACTACCTGTATCTGCCTATATATTTTTTTCTCAAAAACGGTAGGAACTAGAGGAATGATCTTAGCGCCCTTAGATAAAGTATAAAATTTTGCATGAGACCTTTATTTTGCTTTTTGCTATTTTCTTTTTTTTTAAAGCCCCACAGCAAAGAAAATGGGGAGGAACCTTCTCACAATGACACGTGATTGAATATATCTCTAAAACTGCCCAATAAATCAAAATTCTACAAGATACAGGAAATAAAGACCATAATTTTTTTCTATCGATTGGTATATTATTTGTATTTGTTATTTGTTTAAATAAAGCCGTCAGTAACATCTAAGCAAAATTAGCTCAAATTAGATGTTAATGTATTCAGCCGGCTCAAAATCGGGATGGACTTGGAAAATTTCTTTGAATTTGAAAATCACCCCTACTCCCCTCTCCAGCTCAACTTGGGGAAATGTATCATGGAAATAAGTCTGATTTATTACGTTGCCCTGATGAGTATTTTACTACTTTAGATAAACCAACTGATGTTGATGCTGTTCTATTAGACGGAGCTGCTCTTGTGCATATTCTGTAACCCAAAGCCTGCTCAAATTTTTGTGATTACATTTCAAACGTTGTTAAACCATACTTATTTAATATTCTAAAATCAGTAACCAGGGAGATATTGTTTGGGATGCTTATTTAGAGAATAGTTTAAAGGGACAAACTAGGGAAAAAAGAGGCAAAGGAAATCGAAATTAGTTAGACTAAATACAGAAATTCCAAATAATTGGTACGATTTCTTGCGCGTTATAGCAAAAAACAAGAATTCTTTAACCTAATTTCCACCTACTTTGGCAGCATCCCATTACCTGAAAATAAAGTTGTTGTATGTACTAATGATGAGAATATTCTGTATAATCCGCCTCTCGATAATATAAATACAGCCCCATTATGCAATCACGAGGAAGCGGATACGCGTATTTTCGTGCATGCACAAAATTGCTATGAGAAAAATTTAAATAAAATAGTAATAAAGACTGTGGATACTGATGTTCTTAGCACTCTTTTATCAATATCAAAATGAAAATCAGGGCATGTGGATAGAATTTAGCACTGCAAAGAATCTAAAATATATATCTTGTAAAGATATATCCAATCAACTTCAAGAAAAATATCTTGCTCTCCCCTTTTTCCATTCATTTACGGGTTGTAACACCACTTCTCTTTTTGAAAAAGGAAAAAAGAAGTGTTGGGAAGCTTGGAGATTCTTTTCCGGATGTTACCGCCACGTCACATTCATAGATTTGGTTACAGATCCAAAGCAGCCAAATAATGATCAATTAAGAATGCTGTCAAAATTAGTCATAATATTCTATGATAAGTATTCCGACACAGATGATATCGACCTATGTCGAATGCAATTATTTTCACAAAAAAGCGAACTTACCCCAAACAATAAATGCCTTGTCAATTTATATCAATAGATGTATTTATCAAGCAGGATTTGTTTGGGGTAAGCTGAGTCAATCGATCATAGAACTCCCAAGTCCATCCAAATGGGGATGGATAATGATAAATGGATGCCCCTCTGGACTACTCTCCCAAAAATGAGAACATTTCATCAAATGTATTGTTAAAATGTAAGGGAAAAATTTGTGGGCCTAAGTGAAAATGTTCTTTAAAAAAATTAAAATATACAAAACTATATTCATGTGTAGAATGTTGCAATTAAGTTAATTAATTTAAAATTTACTTTCATTAAGTAGGTACTATAATTTAGTTATGTTATTTTCTGTTAAATGTTTTTTGTTAATGTGTTATAGAATAAAAAATGGTGAAAATATTGGGCTTTAAATATAATATTATTAAAAATAAGTTATAATGCAATTATATACATTGTTTTGTTTATACACGTCACTGGCGACTTTATTTAAATAAATAATATTTTTAAATTATATACCAATTGACAGAAAAGGTAAAAATGCAGTTTTTTTTATCTAGTGCCTAATTTATTTGGTTGTTCGCATGACGGCCAAAAACTTGTTATGCATTCACCATATTTTTTTGCTAAGGGGTTTTGTGTAAAAAAAAATAGTAGAACAACTAATGTGAAATAATTTTGAAAAGGTAAAATCAATATTTTCGCAGTTTGTGATAATAACAATAATAAATTATTTTAAATAAATTCATTATGCACATGCGTAGCTTTCTCTTTGTACGCCACAGCTTTATTTAAACAAATAACATACAAATCGATAGAAAAAATAATGGTCTTTATTTTTTATATCTTGTAGAATTTTGATTGATTGGGCCGTTTTAGAGATATAGCCAAACATGTGTCGTTGTCGGAAGGCTCCTCCTCCTTTTTTTTGCTGTGGGACCTTAAAAAAAAGAAAATATCAAAAAGCAAAAGAAGGGTCTTATGCAAAATTTTGTACTCTATCGAATGGTGCCAAGATCATTCCTCTAGCTCCTACTGTTTTTGAGAAAAAAAAATTAAGGCAGGCAGAATGAAATTTAGATCTATTCTTCATATTTAATCAGTGTAGCTATTTGAGTTTATGAGATACATGCTCATATTTAGGATGCCAAATATAAATCTAATACAGCTATTCTGAACTTTTTACATTTTATTTTCACACTCTTTGTCCAGAGGTGGAGCGTTACAACAAAAGTTAAATTTTGATAGAACAAGAGTTTTAATATTCCGAGGTAAACAAGATCTATGAGGAAACAAAAGTTTAAATTTATAATAAGCCTTTTTCAAACAATTTGAGACATGAAGTCTATATCTAAATGAGTTATTTAAAATGATACCAAGATTACGTATAATGTTTACGACTGGATTATTCGTATTATTGATTTATAAATCAAAATTATGTTCAATCCTGGCATACTAATTGGCCTTAAGTGTTTGAATGCAATTGGCTCACCAATTTTCGGAATCGGGATTATGATATCATGTTTCCAGTTCAGTGATACTCGAATTTAAAATGTGAGTAACGAACAGTATATTATAAGGGCAGCATTATTTTATCATAGAAATATTGAGATTGTCATTGCCACTTGCAGTCGATGTTATTTCTTGTGTGCATTTAGCTATAGTATGATTATCAGTAAGTTGGAATTTAAAAGTTACGTTTTTATTATTTTTGTAAAAATTTAATGTTTCTTGGCAGTTGTTAATTTAATTTAATTCGGAATATATTTTATCCACAGTTATCGTATAATCCTTGCATAATACGTGTAACAATTGACGAATCATTATGAAATATTATTTATTTTAATAATTTTAGCGACATTTTTTGAAGGCAGTTTAATTTTTTTATAAATTTTTTTAGAGCTACATTGGGGAAATGAAATTAAATATATTATGGAAAACAAATTGTTCCTGAAAATAAAATGATATAAATAAAGTCAAAATAATAAAAAATATTTATTTAGAATAGTATATTATTTAGCGAGCGTATAATAATGGCTATCACTCGCGAGGATGATGTTTACGTCACGAGCCGAAGGCGAGTGTCGTAAATCATCCGAGGGTATATATAATAGCCATATTAAACGCGAGCATAATACTATACTTTGTACACGGTCGTTTTATAATATATCAATTATACTTGTGTTTGTTCAATCATAATTATATAGATTATTCACTACTACCAGTGATTAATCATTAATCGCTGGCAGGTACTTCTTCAATTTGAGTTCAATCTCACAACTTTTTACTAGAATTTATGGTCAGTTTCTGAAACGTTAAAAGGAATTATTCGTTAACTGTCATGGCTACAATTATGTAAACAATTTTACCGTTATTATGAAATTTATGAATAGATAGCTTTATTTAACTTTTCAGAAGCAGATTCTTTTTTATCATACGATTTCGTTTTATTTGTTATTTTAGCGTGGAAAAGTTAGCATAGGGTAAAGGACTTGCATAAAAACATTATATTATACCATCCTGCATTCATAACCCATACAGAATTTTACAGAAATTAAAAAATATTTTCTCTTCGTACAGAACGTCGCCGTAAGTAGGGATGAGCATTTTTTTTTTCAAAATGTGTCCACTTCAGATTCAAAGCTATATTCAATTGACTAGTTTGGAAACAAAAACATTGTATATTTATTTGGCATGTTTTCCGAAAATTATTAAAAACAAACCACAAACAATATCTTTCAGTTAAACACATTAATAATAAATGACACGTAATGTTTAAAAGTACATAAAGCAGTGTAACATGTGCAATATCTCTCGTGCGGGTATTAGAACTGCAAGATGAAACGTTTTATGGTGAAGTTTCATCTCCTCAAGTCGAAACAAGATAAATGGTTTGTCCTATCTCGTAAAGTTGTATTGAATATGCTTTAAAAATATATAAAATAGATAGATTTTATGTATTCTTCTCCATGACATGGGTTCCTCTTTATATTTTATAGTTTTATTTATAACTTGCAGGACCATTTAGTTAAAAAATTGGATTGGAATGATTAGTTATGTTAGGTTTTAAGTTTTCCCTGCTTTAAATAACAGGCAACAAATAGTACATTTTAGTTTGCGTCGAAATAACGTAAATGATCCTCTTCGCTGTAGAATTAACGGAAAATTCTCCCGTTTTCAACATACTTAATAAAATATCTGCTAAAATGTTACATAATTAGGCTAAAAATAAGTACGATTGTTTCAAACAAATATAAATTGAAGCTCTGCCCAAATAAACTCATTTTACTAGTTTTTGTTTTAAGCGAGACATGTTTTGGAACTTTCTATTTTCTACTACGAATATTATGAGTAAATCAGTATATCCATTGCAAGAGTTTTTAAAATGCGTTTTATCTCTTCTTTATCCCGGTCCAAACATCACAAAAAGTAGTACTTTGGACATCAACAATATCCAGAAGTATTGGGTTATAGTGTTTATTATGAAAACCGCATTAATACGTTTTAAAGGATGGTGGTCAAAATAGGCAATATTATTTTTGTCTCAAAACGTGACTGAAACCAAATGATCACTTTTCGATTTTTGTGGCCGTTTCATTGCCAGCTATGAAATAATTTTAATTATGAAAATATAACTATAGAAAATTGGCCTGTTGCGGAAATGATTCAGCTATAAAATCGCAGGAGACTGTGCTAAATAAACACAATACACAACTAATTAAGAAAAGGGCGACGGACTATAGGATGTCTGGTGAAGTAGAAGAAGTCCTGCTTCACATCTTATGTGAATGTCCAATCCTGTGGCCAAGAGACTTGCACACTTGGAGTTAAAAGCTTCCATCAACGGCGGCACACCCACCTTTTTTGGAAAAATGGTATGATGAGACTAAAAGGTATAATAAGCTTAAGTTTTCGCAAATGGATTTTCAAAAGAACCTGTAAGGTATAAAAAATATTATTGTCACGACCACCCGTTCCGATGGTCACAACTAGGGGCCACTTGGTTTTTGGAGAGGTTTAGGTTGTCAGGAGAATTATTCAAACGGATAAAAAATAACATAATTTATTAACACATAATATCATGAGCAAATCATACATCCAGCGAAACAAATCAGACGTCAAACAAAATAATAAACCATGAAAGGTCTTACCCTATGCCCATTATGGAGAAGAAGTGTCAACTCAACACCGCCCAAAGGGCGACGTCGGTCTATCACCAAATTAGTCTATACTAGACTCTTGACTCTGAGTAGACTCTCTGTTTACAACTGATCATCGAATATTTACATTCTTAGTGAATGCTTACTTAGCAGTTTTCAGATATACTAAGAGTGTAGAGTTTGGACAAGCTTATTGTTCGTTATTGTTTAATGTTCTCAATATTGTTTAATGTTATTAATCGTTAATTATCGTTGCCTTAACTTTACATTCTTAGCTACTGTTTATTTATTGATTAAATAATAAATTAATGAGGTTGAATTTGTTTTATTATTTCAAATTTGGAAATAATTTATTTATTAGGCTTTTCTAATGTTTTCTCTCTTATGGTTCATCTGCTAGTTAGGCATTCTGTAGATATGAATGTTTCCTACATGACACATCTCCCCCACCTGGCAGCGCTGGCCTCCAGCTCATATCTGTACACAAAACAAAAATAAGTGGGCCCAAAAATGGGACTAGAAAAAAAATGTAATTAATCACTTAAAATAAATAGATAGATTTAGTTGATGCACAAAAAATTTCCTCTAGCTAGGGCAAGAGTTGTGATAAAGCAACGTCAACAAAGCTTTACTTCGGTTATGCTGCTTAAGAGAAAAAAATATATATTATTAAAATTTAATTTTTCCTTTGTTGACGCCTACCTCACATTTAAAATCGTTAACATATAAGCCGTTTCATAATGGTAATCATGTTCAAAATTTGTTTTTCGATAAAGTCATACCACCAATAAAGTCTATGGGCACACACGGTTCATGTCGCAGCACTGAAACCGGTCCTATCTCTGCTTGAGTCCGACTTATATGGGGATTGGCACTAACGCTATAGTTCTCTACGGGGGCACCTGAGGTGCGTTTAGGTGGGAACCCGGACGCCGGGGTGTCTAGGCACAGACCTATGTTCGTTGAAAGCTTAGTGGGTTTGTATCCTAGAGTTAATCGTGGTTGTGATATTATTTATAAAGTGTATTGTTATTCTTCTATTTGTTGTTATCAAATAAAATTGTTTTGTTGAAGTGCAGTGAAGTTAATTCATCGTTTTAGTCCGGGTATCCCAAATTTTCAGCTTGAGCACGTTTTAGGCGTGACTTATGGTGGAGGCGCCAGCTTCGGTTTTGGTCGGAATGGTTGTTACGGTAGAACTCTGAAAAGGAAAATTATTTTACAAATGTGGTCAATTTAAAAAATATATATTTTTTTAACTTGGCAAGTATTTTCCTTTCATTTTAGTCAGTTTTCGGCTGGCAGGGAAAATATTCCATTACACTCTCATCTTTTACTTTTCTCTTCATTTTAGTCAGTCTCTGGCTGGCGGGGAACAGTAAGAATTATGAGATAATCTATCTCCAAGTAAGGAGAGAAAAATATTTTGGCCTCTAACTTAATCTAATAAAAAAGGAAATTTCTTTTTTCAAAATTTGGCCTCCGGGGATTTGTGGGGATTTCGGTAAGCTTTAATTCAAAAAAAAATTTGTTCATTTCCGACAAGATTTGCGCTTTCCACCCATTTTCTTTTTTTTTTTTGGCCTTTAACTTAATGTAATAAAAAAGGAAATTTTTTTTCAAAATTTGGGCTCCGAGGTTTTGTTGGAATTTTGATAAGCATTAATTTAAAAAAAAATCGTTCATTTCCGACAAGATTTGAACTCTCTAGCCATTTTTGAACCAAAAAAGTCAATTCTGGACCACTGTGCGTTGGTGAGGTAACTTCACCGCACTTTTGAGGGAAACACCCTTTTTGTCTATCATAAACTACAACCATATCAGAGCGCATCAGGTGTCAAGGTCAAGTGCAACGCTCCCCAGCAGTGCCAATTCCAGGGAAACTTGTACCGTTTTGAACTATCAATATTACCAATCTAAGCTGAACTCCTATAGTGACTGCCGGACTCAGTGTTTTAGTGTCAGGACATGAACCATGTGTGCCCATAAAACTTTATTGGTGATATGACTCTATCGAAAAACAAATTTTGAACATGATTTCCATTACGAAACTTTGCTTATAAGTTAACGGTTTTCAATGAGAGAGGTAAGCGTCAACAAAGAAAAAATGAAACTTTAATTATTATAATGATTTTTTTCCTGTCAAGTACTAGCACAACCTAAAGTGAGCTTTGTTGACGTTGCTTCACTACAACCTCATTTTCCGTTAGAGGAAAATTCCATGTATTTTAGTGTTTATGTACCTTTTTTTTCCTAGCTTCATTTTTGGCCCCAATCATTTTTTGTGTGTACAGATTTTTTAGAGCTGGGGGCCAGCTCTGCCAGGTGGGGGAGATGTATCATGTAAGAACATTCATATCTACAGAATGCCTAACTAGCAGATGAACTATAAGAGAGAAAACATTAGAAAAGCCTAATAAATAACTTATTCCCAAATTTGAAATAATAAAACAAATTTAACCTCATTAATTTATTATTTAATCAATAAATAAACAGTAGCTAAGAACGTAAAGTTATGACAACGATGATTACCAATTAATAACATTAAACAATATTAAGAACATTAAACAATAATAAACAAAAAGATTGTCCAAACTCTACACTCTTGGTATGTCTGAAAATTGCTAAGTAAGCATTCACTAAGAATAGAGAGTCTACTCAGAGTCGATTTCGGCACCAGTCAAGACTAGGTGGTAATAGATGGACATCGCCCTTTGGGCGGTGTTGAGTTGACACCTCTCCTCCATGATGTGCATAGGGTAAGATCTTTTATAGTTTATTATCTTGTTTGACGCCCATTTGCTTTTGTTATTATTTGTTAATAAATTATGTTATTTTTTATCCGTTTGAATGATTTCTCCTAACAACCTAAACCTCTCTAAAAGCCAAGTAGTCCCTAGTTGTGACCATCGCAATGGGTGGTCGTGATATTATTTTGTATAAGTTAAAATACTCTTTCTGAAAATTATTTATATATAATTAAATAATTTTATGTCATTTTATATTATCTCTTAAAATGGCGTAATAAATGGAACCTTAATAGCTTTATTTGAGTGACTGAAAAGCTACAAGAGAAATATGAATAACAAAATGCATTGAAAACGTTTTTAACATAAGGTGTGATAAAAAATAAAGTGTAAAAATTTACCCAATCTTCTTAAATCTTCTAAAAATGTTTGGTGACGTAAATTACAATAAATCAAACGTAAAGTTCCTTGAGCGATCAAAGTGTCAACCTATATCATAATACGTATAAAATCAAAAGTTTCTTAAACTCTCTTGTAAGGCTACTGAATCCGTCGAGCTATTCAATAAAAAATGCTTTTAGACCAAGTAATAAAAGGAATTTTAAGCAATTTGAAACGAATTCAAATTTATACTGTAATTTAATATTCTCTCTCCCTACACATCCAATGACAGTAAGTAGTTACTAAGTAGGTTACAAGTTTTATTATGAATTCAAAGTGGCTTTATTTTAACTTTTCTCATTTTTATGCTAAAGATATTTTATAGGCAGTCTCTAAAAATATTAGTTTTATAACAAAGAAAAGAGTTCTTCTCATCCATCGGTTCATAGGAATTTCAAATTTAAATACTTCTTTGCAGATTATCGCAGTAGGTATCAAATATTAAATATAAAATTTAATAAAGTTTCTGACAACACTACACAATGGGCATTGAGCGACATTTCTCGAGCAAGGTCTTCCAGATTTATTGCAAAATTGGTTTATATTTAGAACAGTAGAGACGTTTATTTAATATATTTTTATGGGCCAGTTCCCGATTGCTAAAATAACAGTAATTTCTCAGAGTTTTTATGACCTAAAAATATTTTCCCAAATTACTATAAAAACCCCATTATGAATATGAACCAGTACTAAATAAATATGAACACACATATTGCTACTTGACAAACTAACCTTTTGGGGAATGTCTCATATGCTGGTTCGATTCACACCTCAAAATGAGGTATTCTGCCTTATGCACTGATCTACTATGCCACGGGGATATTTTCTAAAGTCATTACTATTCGTCCTCCATATTTTATTTAATTTTTTATTTTAATTTAATTTTATTTTGCAAACCCAGCAGAATTACATTTCAATTAGAGGGTAGGCACATACAGTCAGACGTAAATTGACATAGATTATACATACAAAACTAATATACTTAACTACATACTATAAATTATTCCACTTAGACTTTATTTTATTGATAGTACAGAAAAAAATATCTATATTAGGTATGCTCTATTCTGTTAAAATTTCTATATATTTCATATACGGGTGAAAATTTTAAAATATTTGCTTTTTAAATATAGCAATGACGTGGATCGGGTGGGTATTGAAGGGACATGAAATTTTATTTTCTTCATTAAGTCGAAACATCTAATTTTTTGTTTAACAACTTAAAAATAAATACTACACTGTTAAAATCTTTTCATTTTGTAAGCTTGTGATGGTATAGCCATTTAATAGGAAATTGTGTTCAAGGCCAACAGGAAGATAAATGTGATCGATGGTAAACGAGCCTACAACTTAGGGTGGGCCGAATTTTAACAATTTCGGAATTTCGATTTGGAATAGTGAGGGAAAGTTGCGTCTTGGCAATATAAAGAAAATGTTTATTTTCGATTTTTTTGTCAATTTAGTTTTTTCACCCTCTACCGAGAATTTTCTGTGCCGACATTGTTGGCACAGACAATCCCAATACAAATTTAAAGCAGTTGACTATTTTTATTTTAAAAGTATATGCTCCCATGTTTCTAATAAAATTTAATCCATCATTTAAACATGGAGCAAAGCATATTTTGCAAACTATTAAGGTGAGCCGATATTTAAGCCAAAAATTAAAAAGTGTTATTGACCCTGTGATCCAGCGCAACTCATATTTTGCACATCCAGAGAATATTTTGTTGTGTATGTTATGCGATTCTCGCCAGTTTGTTTGAGAACTTGCTCTTAGACGGATTATCAATGCAAAAAAAAACTAATGAAGATAATCAACATAATATTCGGATTTTTACAATACCAAAACTTAATTTTGACGCTTATGATTACATCGATTTGATTAACTGGCAGGAAAATGAGATTACCTGTCCTCCGATATTACAAAGCATCAGCGCTGAAGATATCAGTCATTTCATAAATAATCCTGAGAAAATTTTAGAATTTGAATCATATCCATGTCACACTCAAGCGGTGGAACGATATGTAAAATTAGTGACGGAAGCTTCATGTTCAGTTGTTGGCATAGATAAAAGGGATGGTTTTATTAAAGCAAATATAGATTCACGAAGATCAATGCCACAGTTTCAAACTAAACAAGACTTTAACCAATAAATAACTTGAGTTTAGGTATAGGAAGAGTGGGATGGAACTCGCTAAGCAGCCACATCCCCGCGGTGAGTTCTGGTTTTTTTTATCATTTATTATTGGCCTAATACATGTTAAAAAAGCGAAGAGCTGCTCCACAAGCATCATTTTAACGGATAATAAAGCCAAATGTATAAAAATACGAAATATAATTCACGCTATTCTTTGGTAAACTCGGAAATCTGAATTGTATCGTTGTTTTTAATTTTCTAACCCCCTGTAGAGGATGGAAAACGCAAATTGATGAAAAAATTAAAGGTAGATATTTTCTTTCTTTTGTCAAAAGGAGGCTTTTCCACCCCATTCCAAGTCAAATTTGCAAATTTCAGTTTTTCAAAATTTTTAAATTTTTTAACCCTCGGTAGAGGGTGAAAAAACTAAATTAACAAAAAAATCGAAAATAAAAACGCAACTTTCCCTCACTATTCCAAATCGAAATTCCGAAATTGTTAAAATTCGGCCCACCATAGCCTACATACATATGAGTATATATTCCATCACTATGGATATTAAAAAAAACATTTTTATTTTATTACTAGCTGACCCAGCAAACGTTGTTTTGCCATATAAATTATAAATTTTTGTCCAAAAAATAAAAGTAAAATTTCTGGATAGGGCCACCCTTATCACCTAGGGGTATAAAAAATAGCCTACGACCCATTCTCAGGCCTACCAAATATACACCAAAAATGTTATAAAAATCGGTCAAGCCGTTTCAGAGGAGTTCGATAACAAACACTGTGACACGAGATTTTTATATATTAGATAAAAATTTACGTTTTACAAGTTGATTTCTATCTTATTTAATAGCCTTACGTATTTGTAATATTTTCTTTTTAAATTTTCAATACTGGCAATATATGTTGAACTCTCAGAGAAACCGCGAGAGTTTCTAATAATGAAACCTAATGACCGATATGAGGAGGAAACTAATGAATCTATTCGTTCAATAAAGGTAAGCTTACTGTCAAAAATAACCCCTAGATCTTTTGCTGAGGTTAAGCGTATTCAGGCTGTGTTTTCTAGTTTATAGTCGGACTTAGTTGTTGATTTTCGTTTGGTAAACGATATGACATTACGCTTTCCTATATTTAATGGTAATTAATGTATAAGGCACCAATTTTCAAGTTTGATAACGTCGGATTGAAGCATATCGCAGTCACAGATTGAATTTATATTTTTAAATATTTTTACATCATCGACATACAATAGTGACTCACAGCTGCGCTCCATGATGTCATTAGTAAAAATAATAAAAAATAGTGGACCCAGAACAGAGCCCTGTTGAACCCCAGAGGACGATGTGAGGGCAACAGATTAGAAAACTTGGTACTGAACGCTGAACGAGTTTCCTATGTAATAAGTGGCTAGAAAAAATTTCTATAAAATTATTTAAGAAACCACATTTTTTCAACTGACTCAGAAGTATACCATGGCTCAATATATCAAAAACTTTTGAGAGATCGGTATAAATGACATCCACCTGTCCAGGGGTCAAGAAATTCAGATAGATACTGTGTAACACAGGTAAAGTTAATAACGGTACAAAGTCATGTTGATTTTCAAATATTTGTTGAGAAACTGGAGGGTAAATAGAGTTGTATAAGATGTTATTATATTCAAGTGTTTTGGTGTTTCTAGGAACTACCTCAGATGCACTTTTTTTATGACCAACATCAGCTACTTAGTAAGTATAGATATTTTATGCTACACTTAGATATATGTACCAATTTAAGTATATTCTGTCGCAAAAGGTTAAATTAAAATCAATTGGATTTTAAATTTTATCCGTGACTGCTTATGGTGATGTAGTTTATGAACTATGCCAAACAAATAAAATATTATTTATCCACGACTAACGTATAATCCTTGCATAATATATGTAAAAATTGACGAACAATGATAGTCATAATTCCAACTTAACCTATAATGAACACAATCTCATTATAACGCATCTTTGACCAATAAGGAACTAGCAATTTTCATAACCAACGGGCGAGTCCATTATTTCCAAGAGAGGATTCATGTTTTTGTGTTTGACGTCTTAGACGTCAAAAGAAAGTTTTAGTGTGAATCAACAATTGAGTCGAGGATAAAGTATACTATTCCGCTAGCATATTGTAACGTGTTTCCACCCTTAGGAAACCACCCTCGCAAATTCCGTGGGTTCCAAAAATTATAACAAGAGAGATGTCCACTAACACACTTTATTAAATATTTACTGGATACTTCACAATACTATTATTAATTTAAATACACTTTTACTGACTAAAATCACAATGTTTATCTTTGAAGTCTTAACCTCACTTTCTATACTTTCTGAACTTCTGAACTACTCGCCGAGAATGCGATCGGTCTTTTATACCTAAAAATGACAGATCTCGATTGTTCTGTGATGACGCCACCATTCTCTCGATAATTCCAGATGTCACTTTGGAATCTTCTGGTAGGTTCTTTTTCGAGTAGGTGCAAATACATCATTCTAGGGGTTGTAACACATTACACTGCCCCCTCCTTAAGCCTGAACGTCCCGGTCAGGCAGTTCAGCCTCTTTCACGTACTTCGCCAGTCTATCCAAGTGTACGATCTTCATCTTGGACTTTTTGTTTCGTTGAATCCGATAGACGACATCATTAATTCGGGTAATAACAGTATACGGTCCATCCCAAGGAGGTTGAAATTTCGGGGATCTCCATTCCTTCCGCTGTGGGTTGTACAGCCAAACCAGATCCCCCACCTTGAATCCCCCTGTACTGGCATTCTGATCATAACGAGCCTTCAAGCGGTTACTAGTTCTGTTCATCTGCTCTCGATCATTCTTTGGCTGTTCTCGACTTCCATTTCTGTAGTTGCTCATGGAAAATGGTTCCCCACGGGCAGCACAATTCTTACACTTGCGACACCAGGCCTCCACATCCTGGCGACTATTAACCCAATAGAATTGTTCCCGTGCTCTACTCAATGTCTTGTTTATGCCGAAGTGTCTGCTGGACGTTTTATTGTGCGCTTTCTGGAGTACTTCTGGTACACGACACCTGGGAATCACTAGACGCATGGCAACCTGCTTCCCATCTGGGCTTTCCCATGCTCTCCTTAAAAGCCCATCTACGACCGTAAGTGAATCCCATTGTGACCATAAAGCCTTCAGCCCCACTTCTTTGTCGGAAACATCCTTCCACGCGTTCCCTCTTCTTTTGCTCGCAACATGGGTCCGATTTCTACATCGCGCAATTGCTCTTGCCTCAGAATTTTCTTTGACCAACTGTCTGGAAGATCGACCTTGACAGTGTTCACTTCAACCATGTTCGGCAATTTTCTCACCTTGCAATCTTCCTTGTCTGTTTTTCTGTATAATGCAGGAGTTTTGACTGCCTGCGTTGTCAACAGCCTGGTTTTCTCGCATTGGTCGTTCACTTTTGACAAACTAAATTGTTCGTTCCCAATCCTTAACATTCGCTTCCCTACGTCAAAAATAAATCCATACTGTTCCATAATGTCCAGTCCCAAAATGAAATCATCCGTGATGTCAGCCACGATGACCCTGTGGTCGAACCTTAATTGTCCAATCTGCAAACCCAGGTCTACTTCTCCATGAACCGTAGCCCTGTCCCCCGTAGCTGTCCGGACGATCACTTCTTCATTTTGCCTCTTGATAATATTTATGCCCTATATAAATCCTGGCCGTACTATTGATGACGTAGTACCTGTGTCGATGGTAAACAAACATTTTCTTCCGTTCACATATCCATGCAACAACAGACTGCTTGCGATTCTTCGAAACTGGGAAATCTTAATTTCTCTGGGGGCACTGCATTCCCTAGCCAGAACAACCCCCCTGGTTCTGTTTTCCTGCTTCTCTTCAACATTCACAGCATTTACTCGACTCTCCGAGTTCTGCTGTCGACAGTCTCGTTTTATATGTCCCACCTTGCCGCAGTTGAAACATTTAATACCTCCGCTCGGCTTTCCTCTATTTTGTTGTTTTTCTTGCTTTCCGAGGCCATCCAATTTATCGCATAATTTGGTGAATATTTTCTGCATCTCAGTCAGCAAGGGGTTCTGGTTCATTTCTGGTTGCGATTCTTCGAGAGTCACAGCTCGCACTCTCGACCTTGGAGTATCCCTGTAAGCGGCTTCTACTTCGAGTGCACGCACCAAAGCTTCGCTACTACTTTGGTGTCTCGTCAGCCTCAGAACTCGCCTGACCTCTTCGTCCCTTATACCATCTAAAAAGGCCCCCACGGCTAATTGCTCCTGAAATTCTCTAGGTGCACTCGGATACGCCAGGTGTGCCAGTCTCTCTATGGCAGCCTCGAATTCTTGTAAACTTTCTCCAGCCTTTTGTGTTCGTGATTTTAGCTGGGCCTGGTATACTTGGGCGAGATGTTGGTCGCCATATCTCAAGTCCAATGCAGCTTCCAAGACTTTGAAGTCCCTTTGTTTGTCCACTGGGATAGTCTGAAGCAACTCTGAGGCCTGGCCCCTTAATGCCAGAACTAATGCCATGGCCTTTTCCTCATTATCCCAGTTATTCGCCGATGCTGCTGCCTCGAATTGTCTCTTGTAGGTTGTCCATGAGCTTTGGCCGTCAAAGGAGGGAGGTTTTAACCGGTGACCTGATGATACCACCTGCTGGCTTCCTCTATCTCTCAACTGTCGTTTAAGCCGGTCTATTTCTCCTTTGACTTCTTCTTCGAACTTGTTTACTTTTTCTTTAACTTCATTTACCTCCCCTTTGACTTCGCTTACTTCCTCCTTGATTTCACTCTTTAGTTCTTCATTGGCAGAAATGATTGCGTCCTGTTGTGTTTTTATTTGATCGCTCAGAATTTTCCTTAATTCTTCCTGGCGTTTTTCTTGTTCTTCTTTTTCTTCTTGGCGTCTTATTTCCAGATTTTCCATCATTTTCTTTAATTCGTCTCTCTCTTCTTGACGTCTTCTTTCTTGCTCTTCTTTTTCTTCTCGACGTCGCTTTTCTTGTTCTTCCTTCTCCTCTTGACGTCGCTTTTCTTGTTCTTCCTTCTCCTCTTGACGTCGTCTTTCTTCCTCTTGACGTCTTCCTTCTTCATCCTCTTTTTCTTTCTGACGTCTTATTTCCTGATCTTCCATAATTTTCTTTAATTCGTCCCTTTCTTCTTGACGCCGTTTTTCCTCCTCTTGGCATCTTCTTTCTTGCTGTTCTTTTTCTTCCTGACGTTTTTTCTCCTGTTCTTCTTTGTCTTCCTGCCGTTGCTGCGCCATCATTTTTTGGAATTGTTCGAATAAGTCCTGTATTTGTTTATCGGATGCCATACTTCTTGTTGTTACGGGCATACGATGAAATTAAAATAAAATAAATTTAACTGTCACGTCAATATCGGTAATGGAACTTTCTAGACAAATCTCGAAATAGCACGAAAAAGTCTTATCCAGAGTCTTTTGTCACTATCCAGTTCAGAGAATTTAATAATCTCCACTAATGTCCAAATAGAAAAGTTCTAGAAATTTTCACGCACTAAATGAGTCTTTTTCAGTGTCTCTATCACTTCTCAGTTCAAAGGATTTAATTATCACATTAATGTCCTAATAAAATGTTCTACAATGTCTCAAAAATGCACTTAAACACTATTTTCCTGTTCGAAAACAACCCTCGAGCAATGTCCAGTAAATTAGTCCTGTGTTAGCACTAACCCTCGAGAATCCTTCTCGAACACTCCAGCACAACTTCAGAGCTCTTCTTGTCATAAAATTCCGCTTCTGACACCAATTGTAACGTGTTTCCACCCTTAGGAAACTACCCCTTGCAAAATCCGTGGGTTCCAAAAATTATAACAAGAGAGATGTCCACTAACACACTTTATTAAATATTTACTGGATACTTCACAATACTATTATTAATTTAAATACACTTTTACTGACTAAAATCACAATGTTTATCTTTGAAGTCTTAACCTCACTTTCTATACTTTCTGAACTTCTGAACTACTCGCCGAGAATGCGATCGGTCTTTTATACCTAAAAATGACAGATCTCGATTGTTCTGTGATGACGCCACCATTCTCTCGATAATTCCAGATGTCACTTTGGAATCTTCTGGTAGGTTCTTTTTCGAGTAGGTGCAAATACATCATTCTAGGGGTTGTAACACATTACAATATAATGACTATTACACACTCGCCTCGTATCACTCTCGTGAATAATAGCTATCATTATACGCTCGCTGAATAATATACTATTATATTGAAAAAAATAAATATATCTGCTTTGCCATACTCGCTTATAGGCGGGTATATTATATATTTTTGTATATTATATATAGTATTATATATTGCCAATCTTACAGGAGTGTAAAATACTTACTGTAAAGAAAAGGTAGATCTTACAGTTGTGCTGTTTTATACTCTATTTTAGGCTGTCATATGCCTGCATATTTTCGTGGAAAAATTAAATATAGAACCGAATTATAAGGTAGAAATTTACGTTAAGTATCCAATCTGTTTCGTACCGCAGCATAAAACCACCTTTTAAAAATCATTTAGTTTCACTTTTTGTGATGAGCAGCATATAACACAAATTATAGGGGTAATTATTATCTTCCCTCTATTTAATAAAATATTATAACAGTAATTATTGAAAAATTTTTTGCGTTATATATTCAATTATAACATTATACATAAATGATTATACATTATTTGTCGAGTCCGAAAAATAATTGTTTTAATTAAATTCATTCAGAGTCAACTATGAATAGTTCATTTAATGCCTGCCCTAATTATTGTATTTATTTAGTCCATTGCGAAAATCGATTAATTGGCATTACACTGTAAATAAATAATACATTGTTAACAGATATGTTAAAATTATCTATAATTATTGTCAAGTTTTTTAAACTCGAATTCGGTAAGGCTTCAATACATTATAATTTACCTTCACTTATTTTAACTATGTCGTTAACACCGTTGAAAATAAGTCGTTGTCTTTTCAACACAATAACATAATCTTGTAATTTCTTCTTCGTGTTGTTGACGCTCGACCGCTAAGCCTTTAGCCACATATATAAGGTTTCAACTGCAGTCGAATTCTGCAAAACGAAACCCTGCGTAATATTATTAATATTATTATCGCTGTTGATGTTCTTAAAAACTATTTCTCTTATTTTCTCTTTAATTTGAGATGATTGAAACTACCTAGCCGAGTCAATGAAGCAGAAAAATCCTCAAAAACAGATCCGATTTTAATGATTCTTTTTTAATATATAGCCCAGTCAATGAACGTTCAATAAGGGGGTCTAGAGAGAAATGCCGAGATCACAATTTTTGACTTGTTTGGACCATACTAAAAGTCCCCGAACGTAGGAAGTGGGGGGGATGCAGGGGGGCACGAAGAAAGTCCCGATTTTTGGTTTTTCGCTCATATCTCGAAAACGGTTAGCCCTAGTCAAGAAGAGGCTATGTGCAAAATTAAAGCTAACTAAATTTTCTACAATAATGTTTCTATTAATTTTTTTCGTATCTGTTATGGTCCATTAATGAATTGTATATCTTTTGACAGTATTCTAACTTTATTATAAATTTATTTTAAATTGAAAATAAATTTTAATAATCATCGTAGAAAAAAATTTCTTTTACAGATATCCGTCTCACAACAGACTGAACTGAAATATCGAATAAAAAATGTCTTTGCGTCTGTAAGTGTGTGTGTGTGCGCGTGTATATCTATATGTGCGTGTATACCGCTTCTTGTAAACACGATAACTTCTCTTAGACTTAAAATAATTGATTTCAATTTGGAACATATGTAAAACAGCATATTACCATAATCCCTATTGAAATTGGGCCATATCTGTAATACATAGTGATAACCAGAAGCCTACAAACTCTCATACGTAAAATACGTTTTATTTTAATTTCAGAGCAAAATATTACTAAGCATACAAAAATAGGAAGATGTATAAGATTTCTAAACCGCAATATATTCGTGCCCCCCTTCTCCCCCCCACCTCCTACGTCCGGGGACTTTTGGTATGTTTACCTTTTAAATAGTCCAAACACAGCCCTCTAGTCAAAAATTGTGATCTCAGCATTTCCCTCTAGAAACCATTCATTGACTGGACTAATATTCAATTATTCAAAATCAGAAACATGAGTGATGGGGCAGATAATTTTCTGAACCCCAAATTTAAAATTTTTTGAAAAATTTTGTGAATTTTATTAAGTTTTATTATTAGTTCTATTATTAAGTCTGGTTTTCGAATAAAAAATATGCCTGGGGATTTTCCGGGTTAATGATTACAAATATATTATTTAAAAAATTTTCTGAAGTCAAAATAAAAAATTCAAAATGGCGGTTAAAATATGAAGGATGGACATTTTTTCTAAAGCAAGTGTTTTAAAAGAACAAAAAAAATTGAGCATCTAGGTGATATAAATGCTGGACAATTACTAAAACAAAATAATGTATCTTCTTATTATTCACAATTTCCGGACAAACGTTTTGTGACCTATGGGTTATCCTAATTGGTATCTAGTTGCTGTACGGTACGTCTGACAGTATCACACCATTTGTCCCATCGACCTGTTAGGCACACCTCCTCACCAAAACTCTTTTCCATCAGCTCCTTGGTGACTTACAACCCTACTCCTCTCTCCGGTTGATATAGCCAAATAAAATTAAATGTAAAAAAAACTTTTTAAAAACAAGTTATGTTGAATTAATTGTCTTATAAGCTTGTCGCCCGCCAGCACTTCATACAGGCTGTAATTTTGTTCAACAGAAATTGTAAGTACCTAAGTAAGTTTTTTCTCTAATCACGTTACAAATTTTTCAGAAAATTAATTCAATTAATAATGAAAGTTTGTTTTTAACAAGTTTTTGTTACATTTAATTTTATTTTTAAATTTTCAGTTACTTCTTAATTATTATTTTATATTCGTCATCAATTAAAAAAATTACATAAACGTATGACACATTCAAATAATCTAGAAGACGTTGAATTTTATAAAAAATACAAGAAAATCTATAGGCAAGTAATAAAATCTGCTAAAAAAATGCATAACGATTTCTTTTACATAAATTCCCATAATAAGTCCAAAGCAGCTTGGCGTATTATTAACGAAAATACAAATAACAATAATGATTAAAATAATGCGATAGATGAAATACAAGTTGACAATAGCCGTGAAACTGACTCATTCAAAATTGCACAACATTTTAATTTTGAATTCATTGACAAACCTAAACAGTTAAACAAAAAAATTTTGAACTCAAATAACAATAATTTTAACCTGGATTTTAAAGTTGAAAATACTTTATTTTTGGAACCTCTTACTGAAGCAGAAATATTTAATATAATTCTAGAATTAAAAAAGTCAAATTCCTGTGGATTAGATAATATAACAACTAGTTTATTACAGAGGTCTGTTAAGTTTATTGTTGCTCCAATTACATATTTAGTAAATTTTTCATTAAGTACAGGAATTTTTCCAACAGTTTTACAATTAGCCAAAATTATTCCACTGTTTAAAAAAGGAGATAATACGTTATCTGAAAATTATAGACCAGTTGCTCTTTTGTCATCTATTTCAAAAATATTAGAAAAAGTTGTTTTCAGGAGAATCTAAAAGTTCTGTAACAAGAATAATTTGTTTTCTCAAGTGCAACATGGTTTTATCAAAGGAAGGTCAACTGAGACAGCAATTATGGACTTTCTTAACACAGTGTATGATAGAAAAAAACAATAACTGCATAGGTATTTTTATGGATCTCAGCAAGGCATTCGATTTAATAAATCATGCCTTGCTCATAGAAAAACTTCAAAAATATGAGTTAAGAGGGAAAAAAACTGGATTACTTCATACCTTTCTAATAGAAAACAGCTGGTTGAAATAAATGGTATTAGTTCTGAAGAAATGCATGTTGAAATTGAGGTACCTCAAGGCTTGGTTTTGGGCCCATTACTATTTCTCCTATACATTAATGATTTACCGGAAATCTTTAATCAAAACACCTTAAAAATGTTTGCAGATGACAATTCTCTAATTGTCTCTGAAAAAACTGTACCAGAATTATTAGTAATGGCTCAAAATATGACCAATAGTTGCACAGATTGGTATAATAACTCCAAATTATCCTTGAACATCTCCAAAACTGTATTTATCAATTTCACACCCGGATTCACCTCTTTCAATAGTAGTTATTTGATAAAAGTAGATAATAAGTCAATTGAATAAGTCAGAAGTACTAAATTTTTAGGAGTACACATTGAT
This sequence comes from Rutpela maculata, assembly GCA_936432065.2. Classification (NCBI taxonomy): domain Eukaryota; kingdom Metazoa; phylum Arthropoda; class Insecta; order Coleoptera; family Cerambycidae; genus Rutpela; species Rutpela maculata. The sequence continues at coordinate 32,673,723 of OW386285.2, read as the reverse complement.
TGTGGGCTAGATTGGAATGAACATATAACTTTGTTGTCAAAAAAGCTGTCGTCAATCTGTTTTGCATTGTATAGGTTAAAAAATATTTCCAATATGTCAACTGTAATGTCTTTTTATCATGCTAACTTTGTGTCTAGAGCTAAGTACGGCATAATGTCCTGGGGAGCCTCTCATAATTTTGAAAGAATTTTTAAATTGCAGAAAAGAGCTATTAGAAATATGGTAGGAGCGACAAGAAATACGTCCTGGCGAAATTGATTTAAAGAGCTAAAACTTTTACCGTTAGCATGTATATACATACTAGAAATAGTATGTTATGTTAAATCCAACCAAGATTCTTTTAGAACTAATAATTTTCATCATAATTACAATACCAGAAATGGTCAAAACTTTACATTACATTATCTAACAAAATATGAGGAGTGCCCCAGGTATATGGAAATAAAATTATTCAATCAGCTTCCAGCTGAACTTTGTGTTGTTAATTAGAAGTTGTTTAAAAAGCTAGTTAGTCAATTTCTTTTACAAAAGAGTTTTTATAGTGTGACTGAATTTTTAACTGACCAACATGTTTGAGAAATTTTATTAATGTGTTGTTTTACAGTAGCTTTAGTTTTAAATTTTTTTAAATGTCTGTGATGACATAGTCTCTCACAAAATTGTTTGACTAGTCCTATATCACCTTTTGTGATCATTTATTTCTTATGGACAATAAAGATTATTATTATTATCCTTACTTAAAATAATACCGGAGTCTTCGCCATTTCTTAGAATGCAACGTCTGAGTGAACACTATCCGATCAAACTATAGTTTAAATAAAAGTTTATGGAATTTAACGAACTAAAAAAACACACTTTTTGGTACCATGTTATTGTATTTTCATCAGAACTACACGTGTTTGCAAAATTTCAGTTCAATTGGACGTTGTTAAGTGGTTCAAAATTGACTTGCAAGGTTTAACTAAACGTACTAAGATACATACATACAAAGCAAATTAAATAAAAGCTTGTAGTATTCAAGAGAATAAGGTGTTAGAGAATTGAGCTGTCTAGGGAGTGCGTAACAAACGTCTTCAGACTCACATCTCGAAATAATCAGTACGCCGTCTGTCTACATCTCATACAAAATTTTAGCCCGATACCTCATATAGGGTGTTTGTTATTTAATAGCCAAATTTAAAATTTCTCACTTTTCGACTGGCCCTGTATAAAAGTCGGTTAGGTTTCCTAAAAAGGTAAAGTAGCCATTCGACTTAAGGAATATCAGACACTAAATGATTAAGAAAAAAGAATAGTTATTATTTAAATAAATACTGCTTCTATACATTATTCGGTTACTGTACGTAGGTGCCTCAATGAACATTTTTCAAACAAATGGATTTGACGTAATAGCTTTTCTTTTTCTTCCTTATTTAGTATCCTCATTTAGTGTCTGATATTCCTTAAGCCGAATAGCTATGTTGCCTTTTTAGTTAACTTTTATACAGGGTCAGTCGAAAAGTAAGAAATTTTAAACTTGGCTATTGAATAACAAACACCCTATACGAGCTAAAATTTTGTATAGATATATTTGAGACAACTGTGAATCGAATACGCTATCCAATTTGCCAATAAAAAATTGCCTAATAGTCGATCTCGAAATTTAGACCCATTTAGAGCAGCTTAAAAATATGAAAATTATACATTTTTCAAAATAGTCAAATAAAGCTCATCGAGCACTATATCTCAAAAAAAAATTTAATCGTCCAACGTGTTCCAGAATAATAGGGTGTTGAGGTATTAAATAGCACACACTGTATAAAGGGATATATACGATTTTGGTTAAATTGGGCTTTCTCGAAGGACCGTTTGACATCTGGCGCACCAGGAACTTGGGGAGGATACATAATCGCCTCAATTAGAAAAATAAATAACGTGACCTTAGCTGACGCCTCCATAATATTTAATTTGAATGCACAACAGAATTTTAAAAATACCGTTAATAGTCTTACCACAGAGTACAGTACCTACACAGAGGCGAAGGCTTTGTCGGCTCCTTTGATTTTCGATGGCTCGTTTTTTGTGACCTTGAGTACCAGTTACGTCTACACTGAGAGAAATATGTTTTTAATTTTTTTCTGTACCCTACATTTAAGGATACACTGAAGAAAAAATGTACTTCAATTTGGATAGAAAAATATTACCATTTGAATTGTTTATAAACTGCGTTTATTTTCAATTGAGTTAGGCCCTAGCAAATTTTCTCAAATGTAATTATTATAATTGCTATAATGATACCACTTGATATTTTTTTGTTTCGATTTCGAGCTAAAAATATTATTATAATGTGACGAAGGAGTATTATAATTTCCTTACCAAGGAAATGTATTTTTCAAAAAAACTGTATACCTTCTAATATATTTAAATAAGGCGCCATTCTGATTTCCGACCGCCCGGCCGGCCAAATTGGCTAAAGCAAAGCAAATACCCAAGCAACACACACAGCAACCAAGCTTTATTAGTTTTTATTTCTCAAATATTTAAATAATAATTATTGTTAGTGGCTCTATGAAATATTTTGAACGTGAATCTTTGTTTTTTCTATTTAGTTCAGCGCTATTTGAGTGTCTTCATTCCAGACTATATAAGTAAAGTGAGTAGAAAGAAATGTATAAAAATATAACATAACCTTTTAAACTTCATGTTATGAAAAACGTATCTGACTGATTGAATACCTATTTAATTATAGTTATTATAATGTGTTCGAAATGATGAAAATTTAATACGATGTTTTATACTTTCAGAATGTAAGCTGAAAAGGAAGATTTATATATATTCCAGTATTTTAGTTGACAATCGCTGAGAAACCTACAAATAAAATATTATATAATTTGGCGAGAATTGAATAATATTGAATCAGCTTGGAGAGAAAATGTGAATCGTGAAAGTATTATCAAATCTGACAATAAATCGCTAACGTTTTGAGAAATCGTGAATGACTAGTACAAATGTTGGTGTAAATATCTCATAATATACTGAGAATTGCTTGGTTTTTGAGAGAAATGCGTAGACAAAAGGATGAGTTCAAAAGGCACTCAAAAATCTTGAAGGTATATGTGGTTGGGTGTAAGAAGTACTCTCCAAGAAATTTGCAGGATAAAAGCTTTTTGCAAAGGTAAGACTTAGTTGTCGATGATCAACCTTTTTTTCAATATATGCTTACCTGATTAAACATTGCTTAATGAATAATTGCCAACAATCAAATTCATTTTTCAGGTTATGAACTCTTAGCGTAGCATCTTCAACAAAAGCCATCGACTCCTTGGATTACTCATTGTGACTGTGTTACTAATCTAGACAAAATCGTTCACTACCTATCAGTCTTTACTTTCAATTTTTTAGCAGTAAACACGGTGGCTTTTTGACCTCTTGCCTATGATATACCTATAGATGGAACTATACAAACCATTGTAATTTGTACAAAAACTTCTTTTTATCGTGTCTTGTTAATGTTATACAGTATCGGAAAGCGTTTGATTTGGTGCGGCAATAAGAGCAAGCGAGAGCAAAGCAAGCAATGATGTACATTAAGGGACGTGTCTGCTTTGCCTCTGCTAGGGTACTGGTAGACGCCTTTATTGTAGGCAGTCGGTTAAGTCGTTGAAACTATGCAATCTCAACGGTAGAACTTTCCGATACTGTATAATATGTCTAACACGTATTTTATTATTTTATGTAGGTAGGTCAATTGTTAAATATCCCTTGTATTTTATTAAATACATATATTCACTTTTTATTATATTTTATTTATCACTTGTATTATTGTTGTTAGCAGTAAATTAAAATAGTCGATTATGTAGAACTTATATATACATGCATCTTTGCATCTAACTGAAAGTAAAACAAAATATATTTACTAAATATCAAATTATTTATTATCCAACGTTCCATTAATACTCAGAAGAAGAATTAACAAGAAACTTACTGGAGATATAAAGAAAGATCTATATTGCAATAAAAAATAAATGATTATATTATACACATACTAATATCTAAGTAATAATAAGTAACATTTGTAATTACATAATTCAAAGAATATTTGCTACAATTTGACACTTTCAAAACCCATTCGGACTTTATTTATGTGTTCACTGACTGGAGGATCACTTTCAGTCTTAATTTCATAGTTTTTGAATGTTAAACAATCCCAACATTGGGTTTTTAAACACCACACAATATATTTTAAAAGGACGTTTAGTTCCAGATCAATCAATGACAGCAATACTTTAAATTTCTTGGATTTAAGCACTTCATCAGATATCTTAATGTAGTCTGTGTATTTTTCTCTTGAGATACCTGATTTAAAAAATGCTATTAAGCTTCTTTCTCCCTCAGCATCAGCTCTACCATCGCTCAACTAAAATTTAAACATAAATGATTATTAAAAATGCTGACAAATTAATATAAAGTGTTATTTTTTACCATGAATTGTTTATTGTTTGCTTAAGCAGTAGTTATTATTATCACAAGCACTTTTAGTTCCACATTTAGCTTTTAAAGTTGTATCCCATAAACATCTAACTGGATGGATCATAGTGGTCTTGAATTACGGACTTTCCTGCAACATAAATCCACACTAAAAATCAAATTCTTAAATTAACAAGTAACAACTTACCATTAATAAAATACTTGGAATATTCCAGTAAAATAATTCCTTTTAATTGCTTGGAATCTTTTAACCCTAACCTCTTCTGGTTGTAAATCGACGTTATTTTATAAAAACTGATGTTTTCTCGGATTGCCACACTTCAACAACTAATAATACAACAAAAACTGGCCATTTTGTATGACATAATACATAATGTCCATAAAAACTATAATATTATGAAAAATTCGTCGCCATTTGACAGCAATGACAAGTGAATTTAGAAAGTGAGGTTGATTGATATACCAGTTAAAAAATGGCGATGCGTATACAAATTTGGTTTTGGCGGGAAGGCTTGCTTTCGCCTCTGTGTAGGTACTGTACTCTGTGGTCTTACTTTTCAAGCACAACTGACGCAGGCGGTATTATTGTCCTTCTTAAGTCATGCTTTTATGTTTCAACGAAATGTACATTTTTAAAAGTTTTTATTTTTTTTATCAGAAAACAAGATTATTCAGCTCGATATGAGCAAAAATCAAACAATATACTCCCCTTATGATCCCTCTTAACAATAATATACATAACGACATTAGATTGTTTTTATTAACAAAATTTGAATAAATGTAATGTGTCTAAACAGATTTTACAAGATTTGTACCACCCAGCTCAGGAAATTAAAATTGAATGTGAAGTAAAAAATGTAACTACAAATTTAAAAAATTTAAGTGAAAATTGTGGATGCTTATTGGGATAAAGTTATAGTTCAAAGTAATGTAAATGTGGCATTTTAACAAAAATACCAAATTTTAAATAATATTTTTAAAACATATATTCCCCTATGTAAGTTCAATGTTAATTAAGTATAACAAATTTGACTTGATCTAACAAAAAAAATGAAGTTGGCCAAGATATGTTTATATAAATCTGGTTTGTGTGCAAAAATTTTTGGACTTTTAAAAAGTTACTTACAACATAGATATTTTGTAGTGAAGTACAATAGGAACACTTCTAAGAAATATTATGTAAAAAGTGGATATCGCAAGGACCATATTTAGGCCTATTATAATTCATATTATTTATTTGGGTTCTTTGGTTGTCAAATTCTTAGAATGTGACTACTTTAAAATTTTCAAGAAAGTTAAAATAGAAATTGTACGGATCTCAATTACTCGAAAGAGAAAGCTCATAGGTGTCGACTACAATATGAATCACGTTTATTTAAATAGGACCATTAGTGGTAAAGACCTGGGTGTTGCCCATAACTATTACACTGGCTGACAAAAAAAAATGTTCTGGCTTTACAATCAAACATATCATTTCCTATGTATTTTGATGCGCTGAAACCAAAATTTGGCAAAAAAAAATTTTTCTACCGTGTCAATTTTTCTCTCCACCCCCATATAATAGACCAGGGTCGATATTTTGAAAATGGTAAAAAGTGAAAAAAAATTATAGTAGGATGAAACCCATTGGAAAAGGTAGAGAATATAACAAAAATGAAAGGAAAAATAATTTACGGGCGATCTGAGGTCGGGAAGGGGAAGGGGGTGAGTTTTTAAGGGTAAAAACGGTTTATCTCGATTTCCGGCAAAACTACAAGTCCTATGAAAAAAAGTTAAATGACAAAGTTGTAGGTAATAAAAAGATCTACAACTTTTGTTTTTACACTTTTTTTACATAACCTCAAAATTTATGTGAAAAATTCAAATAACCAAGTTTTTGGTTTTTTATTTTTATCTTTTGCAAAAAAATTTATTTTTTCACGAAATTTGGTGAAAACTTACCTTTTTATGTCCCAAACACACAGTAATTTTTTTGATTTAAAATATTCATTTTTTCACCTTATTTTGACTTAATATCGAAAAAGCACCCTAATTTTCAATCTAAAATTCTCACGTCAAAATATCTGCTTTTTTAAAAAAGTCGGTGGGCTTTTTGTTCGTTGAAATCTCTACTTTCTGATGGTATATAAAAAAAAAATACTTTACTATGGTAAATGTTCTCAGAAAATGCAAATAAACGAAAAAAACTCGAATCCGAAAATTTTTTTTTGAATCATTATATACAACTTTGAGCTATTTATTAAAATTTACACTTTAATTACTCGAAAAACGTAAGATTTCATGTTACATTGATAAACAAAAAAATTACAAATCCATAAAACATAAAGAAAATAGTTGTTCTAAATATTAAAAATAAGATTTAAAGGGGATTTCATCTAAAAAATGTGACTGCTGCAATTTTTTTCAGTAATAAAGTTGATTTATTAAATTCTAATTACATTTATGTCATAGAAAATCTCATAATATATAAATATACATGTAAATCGTAGTATTGAATTTAGATACTTTATACTGACTACGTTATTCATTATAATTTTTTTAAATACTGTAACGTGTTTCCATCCTTAGGAAACTACCCCTTGCAAATTCCGTGGGTTCCAAAAATTATAACAAGAGATGTCCACTAACACACTTTATTAAATATTTACTGGATACTGCACAATACTATTATTTACACTTTACTGACTAAAAATCACAATGTTTATCACTTTGTTTATCTTTGAAGTCTTAACCTCACTTTCTATACTTTCTGAACTTTCTGAACTACTCGCTGAGAATGCGGTCGGTCTTTTATACCTAAAAATGACAGATCTCGATTGTTCTGTGATGACGCCACCATTCTCTAGATAATTCCAGATGTCACTTTGGAATCTTCTGGTAGGTTCTTTTTCGAGTAGGTGCAAATACATCATTCTAGGGGTTGTAACACATTACACTGCCCCCTCCTTAAGCCTGAAGTCCCGGTCAGGCAATTCAGCCTCTTTCACATACTTCGCCAGTCTGTCCAAGTGTACGATCTTCATCTTGGACTTTTGTTTCATTGAATCCGATAAACGACATCATTTATTCGGGTAATAACAGTATACGGTCCATCCCAAGGAGGTTGAAGTTTCGGGGGTCTCCATTCCTTCCGCTGTGGGTTGTACAGCCAAACCAGATCTCCCACCTTGAATCCCCCTGTACTGGCATTCTGATCATAACGAGCCTTCAAGCGGTTACTAGTTCTGTTCATCTGCTCTCGATCATTCTTCGGCTGTTCTCGGCTTCCATTTCTGTAGTTGCTCATCGAAAATGGTTCTCCACGGGCAGCACAATTTTTACACTTGCGACACCAGGTCTCCACATCCTGGCGACTATTAACCCAATAGAACTGTTCCCGTGCTCTACTCAATGTCTTGTTTATGCCGAAGTGTCTGCTGGAGGTTTCATTATGTGCTTCCTGGAGTACTTCTGGTACACGACACCTGGGAATCACTAGACGCATGGCAACCTGCTTCCCATCTGGGCTTTCCCATGCTCTCCTCAAAAGCCCATCTACGACCATAAGTGAATCCCATTGTGACCATAAAGCCTTCAGCCCCACTTCTTTGTTGGAAACATCCTTCCATACTGGTCGCGTTCCCCCTTCCTTTGCTCTCAACATGGGTCCGATTTCTACATCGCGCAATTGCTCTTGCCTCAGAGTTTTCTTTGACCAACTGTCTGGAAGATCGACCTTGACAGTGTTGACTTTAACCATGTTCGGCAATTTTTTCACCTGAGGGTAGCGCTTGCAATCTTCCTTGTCTGGTTTTCTGGATAATGCAGGAGTTTTGACTGCCTGCGTTGTCAACAGCCTGGTTTTCTCGCATTGGTCGTTCACTTTTGACAGAATAAATTGTTCGTTCCCAATCCTTAACATTCGCTTTCCTACGTCAACAAAAAATCCATACTGTTCCATAATGTCCAGTCCCAAAATGAAGTCATCCGTAATGTCAGCCACGATGACCCTGTGGTCGAACCTTAATTGTCCAATCTGCAAACCCAGGTCTACTTCTCCATGAACCGTAGCCCTGTCCCCCGTAGCTGTCCGGACGATCACTTCTTCATTTTGCCTCTTGGTAATCTTTATGCCCGATATAAATCCTGGCCGTACTATTGATGACGTAGTACCTGTGTCGATGGTAAACAAACATTTTCTTCCGTTCACATATTCATGCAACAACAGACTGCTTGCGATTCTTCGAAGCTGGGAAATCTTAATTTCTCTGGGGGCACTGCATTCCCTAGCCAGAACAACCCCCCTGGTACTGTTTTCCTGCTTCTCTTCAACATTCACAGCATTTACTCGACTCTCCGAATTCTGCTGTCGACAGTCTCGCTTCATGTGTCCTACCTTGCCGCAGTTGTAACATTTAATACCTCCGCTCGGCTTTCCTTTATTTTGTTGTTTTCTCTGCTCCCTGAGATCATCCACTTTGTTGAATACTTTGGTAAACATTTTCTGCATCTCCGTCAACATAGGGTTCTGATTCATTTCTGGTTGCGATTCTTCGAGAGTCACAGCTCGCACTCTCGACCTTGGAGTATCTCTGTAAGCGGCTTCTACTTCAAGTGCACGCACCAAAGCTTCGCTACTACTTTGGTGTCTTGTCAGCCTCAGAACTCGCCTGACCTCTTCGTCCCTTATGCCCCATCTAAAAAGGCCCCTACGGCTAATTGTTCCTGAAATTCTCTAGGTGCACTCGGATACGCCAGGTGTGCCAGTCTCTCTATCGCAGCTTCGAATTCCTGTAAACTCTCTCCAGCCTTTTGTGTTCGTGATTTTAGCTGGGCTTGGTATACTTGGGCGAGATGTTGGTCACCATATCTCAAGTCCAATGCAGCATCCAAGACTTTGAAGTCCCTTTGTTTATCCACTGGGATAGTCTGAAGCAACTCTGAGGCCTGGCCCCTTAACGCCAGAACTAATGCCATGGCCTTTTCCTCGTTATCCCAGTTGTTCGCACATACCGCTGCCTCAAACTGCCTCTTGTACGTCGCCCAGGAACTTTGGCCGTCAAAAGAAGGAGGTTTTAGTCGCTGACCTGATGATACCACCTGCTGGCTTCCTCTATCTCTCAACTGTCGTTTAAGCCGGTCTATTTCTCCCTTGACTTCTTCTTCGAACTTGTTTACTTTTTCTTTAACTTCATTTACCTCCCCTTTGACTTCGCTTACTTCCTCCTTGATTTCACTCTTTAGTTCTTCATTGGCAGAAATGATTGCGTCCTGTTGTGTTTTTATTTGATCGCTCAGAATTTTCCTTAATTCTTCCTGGCGTTTTTCTTGTTCTTCTTTTTCTTCTTGGCGTCTTATTTCCAGATTTTCCATAATTTTCTTTAATTCGTCTCTCTCTTCTTGACGTCTTCTTTCTTGCTCTTCTTTTTCTTCTCGAAGTCGCTTTTCTTGTTCTTCCTTCTCCTCTTGACGTCGTCTTTCTTCCTCTTGACGTCTTTTCTCCTGTTCTTCTTTGTCTTCCTGACGTCTTCTTTCTTCATCCTCTTTTTCTTTCTGACGACTTGTTTCTTCATCCCCTTTTTCTTTCTGACGCCGTTTTTCTTCCTCCTGGCGTTTTCTTTCTTGCTTTTCTTTATCTTCCTGCCGTTGCTGCGCCATCATTTTTTGGAATTGTTCGAATAAGTCCTGTATTTGTTTATCGGATGCCATACTTCTTGTTGTTACGGGCATACGATGAAATTAAAATAAAATAAATTTAACTGTCACGTCAATATCGGTAATGGAACTTTCCAGAAAAATCTCGAAACAGCACGAAAAGGTCTTATCCAGAGTCTTGTCACTATCCAGTTCAGAGAATTTAATAATCTCCACTAATGTCCAAATAAAATGTTCTACAATGTCTCAAAAATGCACTTAACACTATTTTCCTGTTCGAAAATAACCCTCGAACAATGTCCAGTAAATGAGTCCTCCGTGTTAGCACTAACCCTCGAGAATACTTCTCGAACACTCCAGCACAACTTCAGAGCTCCTCTTGTCATAAAATTCCGCTTTCTGACACCAATTTGTAACGTGTTTCCACCCTTAGGAAACTACCCCTTGCAAATTCCGTGGGTTCCAAAAATTATAATAAGAGATGTCCACTAACACACTTTATTAAATATTTACTGGATACTGCACAATACTATTATTTACACTTTACTGACTAAAAATCACAATGTTTATCACTTTGTTTATCTTTGAAGTCTTAACCTCACTTCCTATACTTTCTGAACTTCCTGAACTTTCTGAACTACTCGCCGAGAATGCGGTCAGTCTTTTATACCTAAAAATGACAGATCTCGATTGTTCTGTGATGACGCCACCATTCTCTAGATAATTCCAGATGTCACTTTGGAATCTTCTGGTAGGTTCTTTTTCGAGTAGGTGCAAATACATCATTCTAGGGGTTGTAACACATTACAATACAATAATCTTGTTATTTATAAATACCTTATCTTGCATTCTAATCACTTCTCCATTAGTTTTTGTCTCTTTGATGGCATTTATTCATCGTTAGATTCGACAAACCTTCCCGATTCTAGTGGATCTTCGAAATCTTCAAGACCATCACCGTCTTCGTCTCCAATATTATTTCCGGTCTGCATTGGTTCTTCATCCACAATTTCATCTGAATCATCAACTTCCTCGTAGGTTTTTTCTTCCACATTGGAGCATGTTTCAGAACCATGACAATTTGAGCATAAATTTGTGCATTTTAAACCATGTTTTCGGCAGCCACATTTTAAACTGTTACATCCAGTTTCACAGCTGCAGCAAATAGTTTTGAGCAATATTTCCGGAATTAACTCCTTTTCTGTAAATTTGGGCATAATGCCCCGTTGATGTTGCTTCCAGTCCCAACCTGTTGCTGTCAGTTCATTACCCAGCCAAGTCTGAAGCTGATAATATGCCCTGTAACAATGTCGTTCTGCTGCACCTTCTGTGGGTGGGAGATTTGCCAATATGAAAGAAGATTTAATTCTTGCCAATTGATATTTTTGAAATCTTAATTGATTCAGTGTTATATTATCATTTTTACATTTATAAATAGATTTGATTAATTGTAATCCATTTTTTTTGATATCTTCTTTGTTTGCATCTTTTTTATAAAAAATATTGGCCAAATTTGACAAATTTTTATCGTCTAATAATGAGTTGACGATACTTTTCTTTCCTTTTCCGGCAAATCCAGATGTTGTATCGCAACCAGAAAAACAATGCAGAAATGCAACGGTATTTTTGAAGGATTCATATTTGAAACTATTAGACTTGAAAAATAGATCTTTTACATTTCCAGAACCTGGCTTGAGAAAATAAATATCATGATTATTTGAATTTAATTGATTCAAAAGGACCAAAAGATCAATATCTTGACCCACAACAATGATAGTTTTATTAGTATCTCTAGCAATTTCTATCGAGGTCTTAATTATGTCAGCATCAGCAACTTCTTCTGCTTGTTTACAGGAAAATCCTTGTGACTGTAATCTTTTTATTAACGTTTTTATTATTTCGTCCTTGTTTTTCTCGTTAGATAAAAATTTGGCAATTTTTTTGTTTATCAATGTAACATGAAATCTTACGTTTTTCGAGTAACTAAAGTGTAAATTTTAATAAATAGCTCAAAATTGTACATAATGATTCAAAAAAAAAAATTTCGGATTCGAGTTTTTTTCGTTTATTTGCATTTTCTGAGAACATTTACCATAGTAATGTATATTTTTTTTTATACCATCAGAAAGTAGAGATTTCAACGAACAAAAAGCCCACCGACTTTTTAAAAAAAGCAGATATTTTGATGTGAGAATTTTCGATTGAAAATTAGGGTGCTTTTTCGATATTAAGTCAAAATAAGGTGAAAAAATGAATATTTTAAATCAAAAAAATTACTGTGTATTTGGGACATAAAAAGGTAAGTTTTCACCAAATTTCGTGAAAAAATAAATTTTTTTGCAAAAGATAAAAATAAAAAACCAAAAACTTGGTTATTTGAATTTTTCACATAAATTTTGAGGTTATGTGAAAAAAGTGTAAAAACAATAGTTGTAGATCTTTTTATTACCTACAACTTTGCCATTTAACTTTTTTTCATAGGACTTGTAGTTTTGCTGGAAATCGAGATGAACCGTTTTTTACCCTTAAAAACTCACCCCCTTCCCCTTCCCGACCTCAGATCGCCCGTAAATTATTTTTCCTTTCATTTTTGTTATATTCTCTACCTTTTCCAATGGGTTTCATCCTACTATAATTTTTTTTGGTCTCAAAAATTATCGACCCTGGTCTATAACCTCCATAAATTCTTATAGAGGATATTTTTTGAAAAAAATTTTTTAAATTATTTTTTATGATTTTTGTATGGATTTTTTGTGTCGTTGATCATGAATCTGAAGTCAAGAATAAATTTCGATTTAATGGCAGCTGTAAACAACCTGTCAAATTTCACCAAAATGTAAAAAGTTGATATTAATTGTATATTCATAAGTATTTTAGGTCGCTAAATACAAATCAGAAGTCAGAAATTAATTATGACTTAATGACAGCTGTCAAAAAACTGTCAAATTTTACTAAAATATAAAACATTGATATTAAATGCACATTCTTAAGTTTTTGAGGTCGCTGAATATAAATCAATCAATCAAAAATGAATTTTGAATTAATGACAGCGTTAGCAAACACACACATTATGTTAAGCTTAACATAATTATGTTAAGCTTGGCTTAATATCAGCATATACTGAACATCTCTTTATTTTTTTTTTGGAAATTTTGACAGTTTGTTAACGCTGTCATTAATTCAAAATTCACTGTTGACTTAGGATTTGTATTCAGCGACCTCAAAAACTTAAGAATGTGCATTTAATATCAATTTTTTACATTTTAGTAAAATTTGACAGGTTGTTGACAGCTGCCATTAAATCGAAATTTATTCTTGACTTCAGATTCATGATCAACGACACAAAAAATCCATACAAACATCATAAAAAATAATTTAAAAATATTTTTCAAAAAATAACCTCTATAAGAATTTATGGGGGTTATATGGAGTAGGGAGAAAAATTGACAGGATAGAAAAATTTTTTTTGGCCAAATTTGGTTTCAGCGCATCAAAATACATAGGAAATGATATGTTTGATTGTAAAGACAGAACATTTTTTTTTGTCGGCCAGTGTTATCTATCATTTTCTGAACACATTGAAAACATCTACTTAAAATGGCACAAACTTCCTCTTTCATCAACATTAGAACCATTGCATGCATGAATTTATAAAAACCGTACTTGAATTTGCATCGCTTACCACTTTATACAGGGTGATTAACCATGGCATGCGGAAAATAAAATGGTGTACTATTCTTTTGTGTGGAAAAATCCCTGCAAAATTTTAGAGTGATCCGAAGTAATTTAATAATTTTTGTTGCATTAAAACTTGCAAAAATCCGCTATTGTTACTTGTCTGTGCTCAGTATAGAGCAATGTACTTAGGTACTTGGGATAGAAAATATTCGGAGATGTTTACATTTGGAGATGTTTACATTGGCATAAAAAGTTAAGCTGGCGCGTGCGATCAAAGTACCACGCTTTTGGCTTTCGGTCGAACAATCAGGACGCCGGCAGGTACAAGGTACCGCCAAAATTTGGTGTTTTTGTGTTATCGACGGGTTTAAGTAAATATCTCTTATATCTGCTTGTTGTTGTAGAGTTCACTAGCATGGGTTCAATGTCTTTTCGACGTATTTTGCTATTTTTGTAGTGTTATTTGATTAAAACCAAAAAGTCAGTTCTACCCTCCCTGCTTTGCTGTCAATCTCAAGTCTGATAAAAGAGGAGGGGAAGCGATATGGTCGTACCTCGTTACGTCAGATTGGTTAACGTCATTAGCGGCGCATTTCTACAAGAAAATAAGGTAATTTTTTTGTTTGTATATTTTTCATTTTCCATTTTTTAACTCCTTTTGGTGGACACAACCTGCTGATAAATTTTCCTCATGCCATGGTAGATCATCTTGTATATAGTGATATGGACAAAGTTTCATAAACGCCGTTTAGTTTTTTGGAGAACTTCAATAATTTAACAAGCAGATAATAGTTTCTATCATGGAAGTAGTTCATAAAATATTTCGCTGCTTTTTAATAAACAGTAATACGCAAACTTTAGCAAATATTTAATATCATTCTTTTAATATTTAATCATGACGATTAATCAAACTGAGTTTAATATTCTATAAATATGATTGTCAATTATATTTTCCATTTCTGTGTTGCTTTGTTTTTCATGATATAGTATAATAAAGGAATATCCTAATATTAAACCTCTAAAATATGGAGCCGCTTTATGATAATACATGTTTCCTTAAAGCTTAAGATAAATTGCTTTGAAATATATCAGTTAGGTAAATCTACCCGATTTTTTTACTAAGAAGAACCGTTTAAATCGAGTGATTTTATCGTTCTTTGAACCTGTCATTTCAATTCTCGTATATTCGCTATGTTTTTACTTCATAAAAATTTCCCAAAATAGACTTATGCTACTAATATATCGTGCTGATAAAAATTATTATAAATCTATTTCACTTACGTTTAATTATTGTTTTTGTTTAACAATTCAACTAATTCAGTCCAATCCTGGAGAAGGTTGGAACGCTGAATATAATACCAACACTGAAACGATTTCCCTAATATCGAAACATGGAAAACTTTAATCATGTCCAGACGATGCCAACTTCGCTGGCGAAAGTTGCGTTGCATTTGAAAGTTGCGTTGCATTTAGCATTCTTGATTTGATGTTCGTTGAAACCACTACTACTGGGTTAATTAATTCAATAAAAAAACTTAATTTCTCATGTAGTAAACCCAAATAATTATAGCTGTAATTTATTGTGCTAGAACAAAAATAGAACACCTGAAACCAACATTTCTATTTATATTCACAGAAATTATATTATTCATTTTTGTGTAGAGTTATAAATATATCTTATTAACAGAAAATATTTTCCACCAAATAATAATAACACAGGTACACAAAATAAAAAAGTGGGTCTTTTTCTGGTACTGTATTTGATAACCCATATGTATTTCGACATACTGAACACGAATCAGATGTCCATTTAGCTCCATTAGCCACCATTTTTTTGTAAATCGCGAAAATAACCTAAAAAACTTATAATTTGGGTTATTTTCGAGATTTACTAAAAATTGGAAAACGGATACTTAATTCGTATTCAGCATGTCAAAATACATAGCAGGTTGCCTAATGAAGTCCCAGAAACAGACCTTTTTTTGTGTATGCGTCGAATTTTGCGTTAATGTGGACACACCGGACAAAAGCACCAAATTTTTTACAGGTACTAGTTAGGTACGTATCTTTCAATTTTTGATAGGAACCAACTCCTCCGTCGGCCATCTTGGATTTTATAGCGGCCATTTTGAAATATAGGTATATTATCAATATCTCGACTTCTAAATCACTTAGGACTACAAACTTGGTGTCTAAGTATACATATTTGGGGTCAAGCAATACAACTACACAATTTTTAAATGTATCACACGATATAGTTATTCACTAATATATGTACCAATTAAAAACTCTTCACCGATGAACTGTTTTGTCCGGTGTGTCCACATTTTCTAATGTTTTTTAATTTTGCTTCAGATTGAATTGTAATACAAGATGGATTGGAACAAGTGCACGATCTGTCAGAAAACAACTTCAGAAAATATAAAATGTCCACTCAATGCATATGGAATAGAAGACAAGACAACTCCATACCGGTCATTCTTGAACAATATCAATGAGTTTAGAAGCTTGGAGTCATTGTCAGTGGAACTAAATTTTGGAAGCTACATGAGTGCGGTTGAACTGGCCCAAAGCCATGGTGCATGGCACAAATCTTTTTACATCAAGTTCAGCAATTTGAAGTTGAATGGAGCCAAAAAGCGAGGAAATACTTCAGGAGGCAGCACAACCGTGGATAAAAGATACCGACGGGAAGCGCGTAACAAAATGGCATGTTTGTCATGTCATTAACAACTGATACGAGCATACCAAAAATGGCAACAAAATTGCAAGAAACCCAGTTGTTGGCAGCATTAGAAGGTGGTGGTCGCATTGCCGTTGACGCTAAATATCATCTGCAATGTTACACAGCACTACAATTGCAATTTCTTTACGCACTAACTTGGTAGTCTTAGCTAACAAAAAGACATCATGTTCATAATCACACGACATGGCCTGCTGCAGAATTTCACGCATGCCTTCTTCAAACAGCAAAACTTTATACTTTCCATCACTTTGTTCTTGTGCTTGTGGCAAGTAAGGTAGCACTTTCTCCTTCAATCTGGTTCTATTAATCTACTTCTCAACGCCAAGGATTCTCATACAGTTCATGCAACTTTGAAAATTTAAAGTAGAAGGTCCTATCTTCCACACAGTTCTCTATAAAAGCATAAAGCTCCACAAATGCTGTAGCCTCTATCTGACTTTCCTCTGCAGATACTCCCACCAAATCCTGCTCTAGTTTCGTTAGGTGAGACCGTAGCGATTTCTCAGTGCTCTATAACATTGCAGATGATATTTGGCGCCAAGGGTAATGAGATCACCACCTTCTAATGCTGCCAACAACTGGGTTTCTTGCAGTTCTGTTGCCATTTTCGTATGCTCATATCAGCTATTAATGTTCGAAATTCATAAAGGAGTCCATCGCTTCCACGACATAAAAAATACGCCATTTTGTCACTCGCTTCACGCCGGGATCGTTTCTCCACAATTGTACTGCCTCCTGAAGTATTTCCCCGCTTTTTAGTTCTCTCCAACTTCAAATTGCTGAACTTGACATAACAAGATTTGTGCCATGCACCATGGTTCTGGACCAGTTCATCCGCACTCATGTCGTTTTCAAAATTTGGTTCCACTGACAATGACTCCATGTTTCTAAACTCATTGATATTGTTCAAGAAAGACCGGTATGGAATTGTCTTGTCTTCGATTCCATATGCATTGAGTGGACATTTTAGATTTTCTGAAGTTGTTTTCTGACAGATCATGCACATCTTCAATCTGAAGCAATTCAATCTGAAGCAAAATAAAAAAAACATATTAGAAAATGTGGACACACCGGACAAGACAATTCATCGGTGAAGAGTTTTTAATTGGTACATATATTAGTGAATAAATATATAGTGTGATACATTTAAAAAAACCGCTGCCCAAGGAATCACTACTTCCACATCCAGATTCTTTTCCAAGTCACTCACAACGAAAAAAATTTTTGTATGCGGAAATAATTGTTTATGGAACTTTAATAATATAATATTTGAAATCCTCTACCCCAAAAACCCATAAAACGATACCCCACATCGGTAGCGGGGTGGGGGTGGTGATAAGGGGTGGTAGTGGGGTGGATGAAGTAAAAAAACATTTTGAGGTTTCTGGTTCTTGTACACACACTAAATCACAATTTTTTTTCATCCCCTTTAATAATGGGGTGGGGGTGGTAAGGGCTAATGCCAAAATTTTTTTTGAGACCTTAGCTTCTCTTGTATATACTAAATACCAATTTTATGGACTCTTACCTACTTGATTTACCTATTTACCCCAAATTTACACCAAATCTACCCCAATTTACCCCCCAACCCTTCGACGGAACAAGATGAAAATATAATCTAGTTCTAGGTCTCGTTAAAGTACATATGTGTACCAAATTTCAAGTCAATATCTCAAACGGTTCCAGAGTAAACGTGCGCACAAAAAAGTTACAGACAGACAGACCGACAGACAGAAATTTTTTTTCGCTCAAACTTAAAATCTCGACGTTTCGTGACATTCTAAGCCTATTTGAACAATAAAAATTTTTAAATTTTTTTTTGTCGTTACTATACTTCCACTGGATGTGGAAGTAATTGTGTAGTTGTATTCCTTAACTCCAAATATGTATACTTAGACACCAAGTTTGTGATTTTAAGTGATTTAGAAGTCGAGATATTGACAATATACCTATATTTCAAAATGGCCGCTATAAAATCCAAGATGGCCGACGGAGGAGTTGGTCCCTATCAAAAATTGAAAGCTACGTACCTAACTAGTACCTGGAAAAAATTTGGTGCTTTTGTCCGCTGTGTTCACATCTTCATGATAGGCTGCCCTACTAACATAAATTATGAGTTTTTTAAAGGTATTTTCGTGATTTGCAATAAATGGTGGCCAATGTAGCTAAACGGACTCCTGATTCGTGTTCAGGTGGTTGATGCAAAAAAATAAGCCCTTGTATATGCACCAAATCACAATTTTATTTTTTACTAGGGGTGATAATCACCCCCATTATAGTGGGGCTGATAGTGGGGTTGGCTGTTTTTCAAAAATTTTTTTAGGACTTGGCCTCTCGTACATATATAATAAATCCCAATTTTAAGGACTCTTACTTGCTTGCTTTACCTGTTTAGTCCCATTTACTCACAACTCTTCAACAAAATAAAGAGAACAACAGAATATAATCTAGTTCCAGATTTCATTATAATACATAGGTGTACCAAATTACAAGTCAATATCAGGAACCGTTCCAAAAAAAATACAGACAGAACGACACACAGAATTTTTTTTGCTCAAACTTAAAATTTCGACGTTTCTAAGCGTAAATAAACAAAAAAAATCGTCGATTTTGCTAAGTTCTATAACAGCCTCTTTCTCATCAGCTCCTTGGTAATACCAATATTTTGGTGATCGCCCTATTCGCTTTTGTCACATGTAGTCGGGGGACCTAACACATCCCGTGGGAAATTTGATGATGAAATTGTGGTACCAATGTTAATACCTTCTTTATGCCCTTCATAATCATGCCTTACCAGGTGCTTTGCTTGATTTTGTGGCAGACGACCAATATATATGACCTCATATATCCAAGATGGCGTCCACCCCAGACATCATCGGAAGTTCTCGATGAAAACTCTTGATAGAGCCATCCTATCAATATTTTATACCGAACCTTTTTTATTTACAAGGAAATTTTCTATAAAGAAGGTCCTTAAGACTTTATCGATATCTTTTATCATTTAAGTGTTTTGTATAAAAACATTTTTAATTTTGTTATCGCTCGTATCATTTCAAATTAACATAACACAAAAGAAAAATACTTTAACACGATTCTTTTTTACCTTTTCTGAGCTGCCAAGACTTTCTACAGAATCCAAAGCAATGATTGGAATTGCAGAAGAAGTAAAAAGAAAACACCACCATTTGACATGATCTAGAGGAAAGCGACCATGAAGATGTGCAATGTATCTATAGCACTATCAGAACATCGACCAACACTATAACATATGAATGCAGTGAACTGATCAACACAACAACAAAGTGTGTATTTCATTTTAGAAAAGGGTTGTGAAATGTACACCGCTTTAAAAATAACCGAATTGAAACTGACAGTACGAATTTCTGGGACCCAATGTAGAAAGGAAAACTTAATTTATTTAAAGCTACACTCAAAACAACAAGTTAGCTGACACTGTAATACAATTCGACCAATCATTATCCACGCGCTTGCTAGTTATAACGAGACTGATATTGAACTAAAAACATCATTAAGTAATTATGAATTCTCGGCAGTTCCGTTCTCCATATTTAATCTGGATGGATCAATGAAGTTGTTTTGTATCTGAATGCAAAATTCCACTGTGTCGCTGTTCTTGATGAAATGGCAAAGCTGCAATCGTTGAAAAAATCAGGGCAGATTAAAAAATGCAATGATTTAGCTTTGGAATTTAACAATAAAATCAAGGGAACTCTTTTAAAATATGATGAAATTCACTTGGGGTTTGACACATATCTTGGAAATTCTCTTAAATCTGCGATGTGACATAAAAGGACATCTACAGTAACACCCATTGAGTACAAAATAACCGACTCCACAAACATTGCAAATATATAGATAAAATCCCTCCTTTCTCATATAAAAACAAAGGATAGCTAATAGCGTATTTTGCAGAAAAAGCTTTGTTGTACGCACGCAATATTGAGAGAAGCCTAATCGTAAGCTGGAGGACTGAAACCAAATTATCTTTCGGAAGTAACGTAAGTAAACTTCAAAGTAGTCATGAAGAGCCTTTTTGCCTCCCGAAGAGGAGCTACTGCGATTCATATATATTTGCCTGATACATACGTATTTCTACTAGTATTGTGATGGTCAAAATCTTTTACATGTCTAAGCATGTTTGTCACTGGTATAGGAAATAATTCGGAGAATTATTGACGGGAAATTTGAACCGCATTAGGTCTGCATGCTCTGTCAGGTTTACTTGCAAAGAAGGGAAAATCATCGTTTTGGAAGGTTTATAAGACCACAGATAATGACATTTTTGGGAAACTTGGATCCATTGAAGAATTCTGGGATGAAGCTGAAACCGGAAACTCTCGTTGAAAAATGTATTCGTAAGGTATATACACCAGGGACGAAGCTTTCAGACATTGGGGAGCTTCGTTGGTTGATGTTCTTCAAGCACAAGACGCAAAGTGAAAATCTGCCTCCTATAAAAGCGTCACTATCTCCTTTTATTCGTAGAGCACATTACCAGGTTATGGAATGGCATCTTGCTGACCAACAGCACCCTAATCTACCAACTCTTCCTTGTGCACCTGAAACCGTTTTAAAATTAATTCGGTGTTCATATGTAAAAGGGAAATGTGGTGTATCCTGTCAATGTAAATCCAAAAACATTTTGTGCACTGAGCTTTATATGTGTGGAAGCGATGAACACATGCGAGAATCATGGCCAATATTCTGATATCGATGACCTGTCAAATGAGGAGTGTTAAGCTGAAAACATTTTACATGCAATACAACATTACAATTCATTCAATAAAAATATTGAAATAAATATTAATTTCTTAACTAGTTGCTATTTTTCAACCTAAAAATCGAAAAATCCTCTAAAACCAAAAATTAAAAATTTGTTAATACACTTTTTAACTGACTATAACTGATAACCGGTAGGTTATACCACAAAAACAGTTATAACTTTTTTGTTTAAAATTTTATTTAGAACAAAAAAGATTCAGTATAAAATATTGCCAGAGTGGGCCTATCAACAGTTATAATCGAGAACTTCCGATGATGTCTGGGGTGGCCGTCATCTTGAATATATGACGCCATATAGGCCGTCTGCTACAAATTCAAGCAAATCACCTGGTAAGGTATGATTATGGAGGGTATAAGGAATGTATTAAACTTCACAATTTCATCATGAAATTTCCCACGCAGTGTATATTTCATCAAGTATGCCCCCCGACTAATGATATGGCAGCTAAAAAAATGAGGGAATTTGAGAGAATATGATGTTGTAGAGTCACTTTGGGGGACAATTTCTTAGAGAATCGAGCTTTAAAAAAAAACATTTTTAACGACAATTTTTTCTGCAGAATTATTTTGAATTATAAAAATATTTTAGATATTTTCGATGCACCCTGTATCACAAAAACTGGTCGGAGAATTGAACAAGACTTTTTTATATAGCAGTCATAGGTGAAACCCAGGGCGAAATGTACCAAAATGTTATCAATCGGTCGAGCATCAGAAATCCCCTATAAAGTGTGCGAAGTCCTTTAAACGTATTTTGAGATCTCACCTTTAACATAGTAGATTTCTAAATTAACTTGAACATACATGGTGTTAAAAGCGCATAAAGCTTGAGGCAGTTTGCTGACAAATAAGTGGTGTGTGCAATATTAATATTCCTATCAAACATACAGTCTCTTCTATCTGGGTCAATGGTTTATACTTGTTTCTAGTCGCTCTCAGGGAAATTACAGACACCTGACCTTAACATCTCTTCATATCCGGTACTGTCAATATACCCAACAAGTATTGGGTTTATAAACACTTTCCATTACACAACAGAATTGAGCGAGAAAAGGGATCAGACTATCAAACAAAGCTCTTAGTGCTTGCTAACCTAACATCATTTGTCACTTTTCACGAGCTTATAGTGTACTACTTCTATTTTAGAAACTGATAAAATATGAAGTATTGCCTCTCTGCCGTGCTCTTGTTTGAGAATCCAAAGTGAAGCCTTCCACATATATTTTCAGCAGAGAATAAAGTTGTTGGAAAAATTCATTATTTCCCGAATGAATAAATTATACATGTCCTGGTGGATTAGTTATGTACACGTGATATATCTTGCACTGTTGGCTTTTTAGTTTGCTCAATGTTGGGATTATTTTTGTATCCACCAATTATTTTAAGGATTTAAAACTGATCCTGCGGCAATGAAATTTGTGTCCTGAAAATATAAATTGGATTTTATCATCCGTTTGACACGTATTTTTAAAAATCATTTTAATTCGGTGTTGTACTTCCTCTTTTGTTTCATATCATCCCAATATCCAATAAAATATTTCTTTCACTGAACATGTCGATAATAAAGGAATACTTATTTGACATAATTTCCTGTTATGGCAATTCAGTGTATATTAGCAGAAGCAAATAAGCGAAAATTATCCTAAAAAAGTTAAAAATACGTTTGAATTCGTTATTTGTTCATTTTTATACCGACGATATTCGGTAATGAGATTCAGTTAATTGGGCGACGAGACGGTGAAATTTTATATCATAATTTTTGGCCAAATTTTTTGAGGGCAATTCAATTTTTGTTCAAAAAATTTTTTTCACCCTTTTTAGTGGCCTCTATATCAGTCGTTATCACTTTTTAAGCTTTAACATTAAGCTCGTTATCAGAGAATCCTGAAATTACTATGTATCAAATTTCATATAAATCTGTAAAAATATTGCAATTAACGAATCTTGAATTTTTAACTTTTGACATAAGATTCATTATCAGCTAGTTCTAAAGCATATATCTACCAAATTTAAATGCAATTTTGATGGAATTTGAATTTATTATCACATAATTAAATCATGACTAGGACTTCACCATATAGACCAGTGCCAGTAGTTTTTGAAAAAAAAAAATTCTTAGCAGTATATGGGTGGTGTGATTTAATATTAATGGTATATAAATGGGGAAAAATCGATTGGACAGCAACAGATAACCGGAAGTGGGGTGGGGGTGCGAAAAGGCGTGTGTTTAAGGGTAAAACGTGGTTTTTTACGATTTATGGCAAAAGTAAACCCTCTATCGAAAAAAGTTTAACGTAAAAGTTGTAGATAATTCAGAGATCTACAACTTTTATTTGAACCATTTTTTTACATAACTTACGTTTTTCTCGAAAATTTTAAGAAAAAGCCAAAAACCAATTTTTTGTTTTTTATTTTTATCTTCCACAAAAATAATTTAGTTTTGATGAAATTCGGTGAAAATGTACATTTTTATATATCAAAAAAGCTGTAATTTTTTTGAGGTATAATATTCATTTTTTGATTTTTTTGCGAATTTAATTTGAAAAAAAGGCCTAATTTTTAATCAAAAAAGTTGATTAACAAAGTTTTGATTTTGAGAATTTCAGGACGGTATTTTTTTCGTTGAAATTTCTACTTTAAGATGGTGTAAAAAAATTACACTGTTACTGTGGAAAAACATTGTCAAAAATGGAAAAAACCAAAAAAACACTTTTTTCAATATCGATTTTTCCGTAAATGTCATTAATTATTCATTGTTTATTTAAATGAAGTATTGGTAAGTGGTGCAAAATGGTAATTTCAATGTAATACGTAATAAGGGAACTTTAATTAACCGTTTAACTTTCGGACTGCTGAAAATCGAAATGTTTAAAAAATCAAAAAATGAATATTACGCCTCAAAAACATTACACCTTTTTTCATGTATAAAAATGTACATTTTCACCGAATTTCATCAAAATTAAATTATTTTTGTGAAAGATAAAAATAAAAAACAAAAAATTGGTTTTTGGCGTTTTTCCCAAAATATTTGAGGTTATGTAAAAAAATGGTTCAAATAAAAGTTGTAGATCTCTCAATTGTCTATAACTTTTACGTTAAACTTTTTTCGATAGGAGGTCTACTTTTGCCAGAATTCTTAAAAAAACACACACCTTTTCACACCCCCACCCCACTTCCGGTTATCTGGTGCGGTGCAATCGATTTTTCCCCATTTATATACCATCAATCTTAAATTTTCCCACCACTCATATACTGCTAAGAATTTTTCAGATTTTTGGCCTCTGAAAACCGGTTTGGCACTGATCTAATATTCCCGAATATTCTCTACTAAAAAAAACTTGTTGCAATTTTTGCTCACGATACATTAGACGTAGCCCGTTAAAATTAAGAGGGGACCACCGCCTAGCCATACCTCACAATTTGAGAAGATTTCATATAAATTGCTTTCGCGAATCTATAATTGAACAAATATAAAAAAAAATCATATATGGATCGAATTGAGAACCTCGTCCTTTTTTAAATTTCATGAAGCCGGTTAAAAAGAAAAAAGCAACAAGAAGCCAAAAAAACACGTTTTTATTTCTTATTTTATACCATCTTAAAGTACTTTGTTAATGCGCTTATCTTGGATGTGATATAGTTAACTTTAGTTAAAGATTTGACAGGATTTGTTATTGTGAAATGTATATTAAAATAATAACAGTTTAATGACGGACTAACAACTACTTTTATATATGAACATAGACACTCAAACATTGTAGAATGATAGAGTACTTTTCGGTATCTTTCTTCAACACTTCCCCTCGAGATGTAGGAGATTGATATTCTACTCTTCAGGATCTTGAACTCCTAATAATTCAAGACACCTTCAATGTTTAGATTTTGGAAGTCCCTTCGTGAGAACATCAGCAGCCAGATCTCTTGTAGATACATAGACAATCGAGAAATGTTCTTCTTTCTTTAGAATATCTCAAATAAAATGATACCTCACATCAATATGTTTAGTTCTGTTTAGTAAGTCGGGTACACCAAAGAGAGCTGCACTTTTTGATTGGAATGTGCCACTTTCTATGGTCATAGTTAATAGCAAAAGGTAACTTTTCAGATAGGGGCCACTTGAAAATCCGTGCAGAACACCAAAATGGCGGCCTTAAGGACAGCCGCCATTAGACTCTCTAAATTTGTTTATATCCCAGCTCCTAATTGTCCGATTTCGATTTTCTTTTTTTTGCTTGAAAGCTCTTGTGAAGAGGACACTTTTTTCTCTATACGTTTTTCACTATAGCTTAAGGGTTCTGCGCAATTTTCAGAGAAACAAATAATTTTTAATTTTCACAGACTTTTGGAAAATACTGTGATACGGAATTCAAAACCAGAATTTTGTATGATGCTGAGAGGTGCCATGCAAACAGAATATACATTTCTTGGGATACTTACTCAAAAACCTGTCTGAAGAGCCATGTGAGAGATATGAGAGGCGTTGGTCTTCGTCGCCAAGTAGCACAAGAAAATATGCTACCAAAAAATTGGAATTACTACCTCTGTTGCGATCAGATTAAGACAGAACTTTTCAAGTTACTTGGAGAAGATGCATTCTTGAAGTTTGATTGCGATCACACCAGTACTGAGATTGATGATATAATTCATTTATCTCGACCGGATGAAACTTCAATTGATGGAGTACAACACAGGCAACAGGAAGAAGCAGACGGCAGGATTTTTCTCCACGTTAAAGACAGTATTGAACATGGAGCAAAAAAATAATTATTTGCACAGAGGATATTGATGTAGTTTTTTTCGATCTCTTTCTTTCAGATTTTCAACATTGCGGGACTTCAGGAGATATGGATTCTCTTTGGTGCTGGGAAGGGTCAGAGATACATGAGCATTAATGCCATGTTTGAAAGTATGGTGAACATAAAGCTGTTGTATTGAAAGAATTCCATGCATTCACTGAATCAGATGCAACGTCATCATTTGCAATGAAAGGGAAACAGATTGCCTGGAAAGTATGGACATCATTTTTTTACAATCAATTATTTTTATTTATTTGCTTTTATCATGATTAGAGAATATTATTTAGGTATTATGCAAATCACAACTTACACACTTTTTTATTTATTATAAAAATACCTACTTTCTGTATATTGTTAGGTAAATACTTTAAAACACTCATTATTGGAGAACCAATCAAAACAACTACTCTTCTAGCTAATACTGACGAAGTATTGAATTACATGATAGGATTCTTAGCATTTTAAAGAAAAAAAAAATATTGAAAATACTTAAATCATTCATTTACATTTAGTCATTCACACTTTTTTTATTTAATATGAAATTATCTACTTTCTGTATATTGGTACCTTAATCGGGTCACGCTAATATACTACTTAGGAAAACACTTTAAAACACTCATTATTGGAAAACCAATCAAAACAACTACTCTTCTAGTTAATACTGACGAAGTATTAGCTAGAAGAGTAGTTGTTTTGGTTGGTTCTCCAATAATGAGTGTTTTAAAGTATTTACCTAACTAGTATATTAGCGTGCCCAGATTAGGGCAACAATATACAGAAAGTAGGTATTTTTATAATAAATAAAAAAGTGTGTAAGTTGTGATTTGCATAATACCTAAATAATATTCTCTAATGGACATCATTTCCTGAAGCTGCTGAAACCTTCCAAGCTATCTCTCTTCTGCAACAGTCTATTGCTGATGAGACTTTTCAAGTTCTGGAGATACTTTGCTTTTCTACAAAGACGCAGAAGACTTCTCAGTCAATCATGTTAGAAAGCTTCTCTTTACTTCAAAAAGTCACAGTCTACAAAGTCTGCCCCCAACAAAAGAGACACTAAGGCAGCATTGTCTTCGATCAGCATACCAGGCATGACAAGTTTGGGGTCGTGCGTTCTCAGTGATGGACAACATTCCAGAGCCGGAAGGTTGGGGATGGAAAATGGTTGCTGGAGAGTGGACGCCGGTCTGGTCTTCTCTTCCTTCTATTAAGGCAGCCTGCAGAGGATTGGTTCCGGATGCCGTATACGATGCTCTTGTTCAATGACCAAGGTTCCATGCAGGCTACTTTACACGAACTGCATTGGGGGTCGACAATGCAGCATTAAATACAATAAAAGCGTTTTAATGATTAAATGATTAATTTTAAATACGTTTCACAGTTTCAAGATCATAATATTGCTTTGTTGATGCAATGCCTTAATACCGTGTGTGTAGTCGCGGGCTAGGCATGGGGAGAAGAATTACAACATCGCGCGTGCCAGCTGGCTGCAATGAAATAACAGAGCTGGAATGCTTCACCAACAGACGAATTTACGGCTGCCGGTGTTGTCAAATCTCTCGCGCTACGTGAATGTACATGCCTAATGGGAAATTACACGCACGGTGTAATAATAATATATAATTATTTTGTTCCAGGGATGAATTGGAAGATGAAGAATATGACTGCGTACTCCAGAGTCATAAGAGCTGTACAGAAGCAGTTCATTTACATGAGTATTTTTTAGTATTTAATCGTTTGTTGTTTGTAAAAATTCTTTTCCTTAATGTAATAAATGTTTTCAAAATAATTAAAATCACTGTTGCGTATGAAAACAAGTCTTTCTTGACATATTCGGAACCCCATAAACATAAACCCTTTTTTTGTAGGGAAAGAAAGACATATTGAGCACAATTAAAAACTTACTTATCAATAAAATTCGTGAGAAAAATGAAATTTTCAGATTTTTGAAAATTGCGCAGAACCCTTAAGGTGTAGTGATAAATGTACAGAGACAAAAAAGTGTCCTCTTCGCAAGAGCTTTCACACAAAAAAAGAGAAAATCGAAATCGGAGCATTAGGAGCTGAGATACAAAAAAATTTAATGAGGCTAGTGGCAGCCATCTTTAATGGCCGCCATTTTGCTTTTCTGCACGGATTTTCAAGTGACTCCCTATCTGAAAAGTTACCTTTTGCCATCATCCACAGAAAGTGGTGGATTCCAATCAACAAGTGCAGCTTCTTGGCTTTTCTAGTTATGTACCCGATGTACTATATGGAAAATAGAATTTTTCGCTATCTTCTGAGCACCTTGACTATCACTTATCAGTTTAACGTGTCCCATCGTCTCGAAACCAATTTCAATTAAAAAATGACTCAAGTATAATGCAGCTTCTATAAGAACCATATATTCTGCTGGCGTTTGCTGCTTTCTTGATTTCCAAGAAATCGGACTACTTTTCGGAATAAAGGAACAACCTGTATAAGATTTTCTATCATTCGGACAGTTTGCCCATTCTGCATCAACGTATCCTTTTAATAATTCTTCAGTCTTTCTAAAGTTAAAGACCAATATCCTCTATTCCCTATATAAGAAATATTGGATCTCGTACACACAGCCAAATACATAAGCGACTCCAGTAATTCTCTGTACGGCAATTCCTTTAATTTATTCATCCTTGCTTTATTTTCATTTTTCGTATATATTTTTTTTAAATTTTACTACTCCAATTGGAGTAGTGACTGAATTCGAGTTGATCATCTCAAATCATTCAAGGACATCCTTTATGTATCCTTTTTTATTCATTTTGATTTCATCCTTTTCACGCGTAAATTCAATTCCTATGCAATACTTGACATTTCCGAGACTCTTTATTTCAAATTTATTCGACAAAAATTCCTTAAACTGTTGAATCTTCTGCTGATCTCTTGAAACAACCAGAATATCATCCACATAAATCATCACCAGAAATATATCCTCCATTCGTCCTGAATAGAATACGCATTGATCGTATTCAGATTGCTTAATGCCAAATTTATCCAATTCTTCACATAATTTGAAGTGCCAGCGACGTCCAACCTGACGCAAACCATAGAGAGCTTTTTTTCATGAAGCATACATTATTCCTTTCCTGAAATTCTTCAAGCAGCTGAGTGGTTTTTTTTCTGATCTCGCTGGTTTTTTGATCCCATAAGTATAATTTTCTCCAGTGTATCCTCTGTGTAGTCTGGTACTAGTGGGTGTGGATTCTGTAATACTGATGTAATAATAGTTTTTTCTACGCCATTTTTATTAAAACAACAAATATTTTTAGTGCAAAATATTATAAAAGGTATATAGAAAGTATCACAAAATAAAATGTATGAAAAAAAAATTATGAATTCAGAAATTTTTAATTTTTTTTTTTTAATCTTAAGCTATATTTCGGAAACTGAATGTAGGATGATCGAGTTGGGCCCATGGGAGCTTTTTTGATCAGAATATCGAAATCTACAACACGTTATAAATTCAGCCAATTTGACCAGAACCACTTTTCCATATGCTTTGTGCGGGGTGTTTTGTATTTTTTTACCATTCAGTTATGGTAGTCCGAAAAATATATATCAATCATTGAAATTGTTTATTTTATTTAAAAAAGTGTGAAATTTATTACCAACAAATATCTTGACAGAACTAATAAATTGTTTGCTATAAATGACAAACTTTTGTTTTCCACGACTGATTTGATAAATTGTAAATTAGAGTAAATACGACAAAAAAATTGTAATGTAAATGCTATGTGTTATATACCATTGAAAAGCTTTTTTATAGCCTTCCAGATGGTATAAAAATATACAGGGTGTATCCAAATAAAGCTCATATCTCCAAAATGCGATGTTCAATTACAGAGGCCTGCAAAAAAAATCTTTATGAAAACTTTTTTTTTATTATTTAGGGTGATCTATTAGTTTTGAAAATGACATCAGTTTTTCTCCATCACTCGCCATTTTTCCGCAACTCGACCCAATATTTTGAACCTAATAGGCATGAATATGGCTATTTTAGAATGTAGAGATGTGTCTTAAAAATTTTTAAAAAGGTTTTATTATTCCAAATTAAGTTTATTTACACCGAAAGACACTGTTGTATTTTCAATTAATTTAATCCACATTGATGGTCCTGTACTTCCTTTCCCTATTCATGGAAATCTCCGATTGTTACTTTTCCTCTTGTGAGTAACACCTGGATTTTCTCGAAAAAGTGACCAGCAGTAGCCTCAATACAAATATGTATGTACCTATTATATAGTTCTCGGTGATATTAAGTTATTATTTTGCATAAAAACGTCGGCGTCTTTGAAAGGCGGTACAAATTGTACCACCACTCAAAGACGCTCTTAAAACTTATTATTTATTATTTTCAAATTCTAAAAATAATGTAAAAAAGGAAAAAAAATATGTCCTTTCATATGTTACAAGTTACAAAGTTATAAGTGCAAGATATGCAGTCGAGCGAATTTTTATTATTCTGATTTTGCCTGCCGCCCCTAAAAATCTGCCGCTTTACGCCCGTGCGTAATTAGCGTATAGGGTAATCCAGTACTGCTCCCATTTCAATGAAATCATATTAAAATTAAAAAAAAAGAAATAGGAAAATGTATGAGGCTGCTTTTCAACTAAAAATTTCATACCAACACCCAGAAAAAACGAAATTTGCAAGAAAACTGGGTGATGGAATTTTTTTAATTATTTTTCCCGGATTCAGCACCCAAAAATTACCTGTTAGTTTCAAATAAGTTTTTTGGTCGCAGGCCTGTGTTATTTTTCTGACATTATTCTTAGAAAATGCATGTGATTTTCCATATCCTTTATTTTTCAACTTCTTTACGTATCTCCAAAAATAACCAAGTCAAATGGAGTTCTAACGTTCGCGCGACCACCCTCTACATATAAATTTGCATAAAAAACGAAATGGCCGAACAGAATCTCTGAATAGCCTCCTTCATATAATTAATCTTTCAAAATAAATTCTCGGTTGTCTGATCATATGACGTGCGCAATTTGAGGAATACCGATCAGCTATTCAGGATAATCCCCTTTAAATAAATTGACTTCATTTTCATTTAACCACAAGCTGGAACTGCAATATACGCGAGATATGGTTTTTTCATTTTGATAGCCTTTAAAACTTCAAAGGGCGTATAATAAAATATTCATATTTAGTTCTGTCACATCTTTCGAACTGTCTCATTTCTCTTATTTGAACGCTTCAAAGTACGAAAAAGAAACGAGCATATAAGAAAAAGATGGGCGTATAAAGAAATGCAGTTCTGAAATATACCAACCTGCCTTTTAGATTTGGATTTTATTCACCGTGTTCCTTTACTTGCATCTGACTTGCAGATACTCGAATGTTATAATGCCTCGCTGGCTGCAGCATTCATTAAATTATTGAACTGATTTCAATAGAATACAAATTTATTGCCCAGCGACCAGAACAAGTACGTCGAAAATATACTGGTTTAAATAAAAAATGGAACATCGGGATTTTACATAAATTTTGATGAAAATTGTCTCCTAGAATTACGACGGCGCACAGTGTGGAATTTACGAGTTTTTTAGGTCCTCTTTGTAATTCATCCAAAATCAATCTATTTGGACTCAACATTTTCGTAATACTGAGCACTTTAATGAAGGACTGCAAAAATTGCAATCCAGCTTATTTTTGACACATGGCAGCCGTCAAAAGCCTGTAAGAAATGTGCCTATAAAGGCAGAATCCACTGTTATTTC
Organism: Rutpela maculata; assembly: GCA_936432065.2. Classification (NCBI taxonomy): domain Eukaryota; kingdom Metazoa; phylum Arthropoda; class Insecta; order Coleoptera; family Cerambycidae; genus Rutpela; species Rutpela maculata. The sequence goes on along the minus strand of OW386285.2, from coordinate 32,641,848 downwards.
TTATACAACTCCTTAGAAGTCTATCAGTATCATAATTTATCATGAATTTTGACTTGCAGAATCTGAATTTCAAGGTTGAAAAGAACCAACAATAAATAAATAAATACTACAGGGGACTATTAGATGAAACTCAAAAAATTAAAACCTTAAACATTTAACGAATCTTAACACGTTTATTTAACTTTCTCTCTGAGAAAGTTAATAACGTAACTTAAGGGGGTTCCGCTCCAATACATATGTCATATTTTAAAACTTTATTATTTCATTTAAATAGAACAGTTCAAAAAATTCAAAATTTCTGCTTTTATAGGGTTTTCACATTTTTTACAGACTTTTGACAGCTGTCATGTGTCAAAAATAAGCTGGATTGCAATTTTCGTAGTTCGTCATTAAAGTGCTAAGTATTACGAAAATTTTGATTTTGGTTGAATTACAAAGGAGGAGTCGAAGTTTGACCTAACAAACTCGTAAACGCCACACTGCGGCGTATATGGACCAATGTGTAAAAAATAAATCCCTTAATTGACAAGTTAAATCTAACAAGTAATATCACGGAAGTGGAAATGTTCACGCAATAAAAAAAAATCGAGTGTACTGTTTGTCCTTGTCTAGTAACGAGTACGCGACGAAATTTCGATATGGTCTTGCACAAATAATAGTTCGGAGTTCGTCAAAGTAATTTTTCTGGTGCTCCCTTGGATATTTTTCTTTATTGTCTAGATAAATAAGGTAATTCGGCAACCTCGTCACATGGAACTTTTTTTAGTTTTTATCCGATTTAAACCAAACCGGTTTCAAACGATGGAGGTCATTATTGATTTTTACTTACTTATGACCACAAAATTATTTGCCCTTTTCAAAAGCAAAGCAACCTACGATTGAATGAGAAAAATAAAAAATTATATACTTTTTTACGATCTTTTTTTATGAGAAAATGTTATACACGGTGATTCAAAAGAAAGTACATTAAGTTCAATTATACATTGAGAGATAAAAATGTTCCTAATAAAATTTTTTCCTACCGCGCCTCATAACCGAGTTACTGCCTCTTAAAGTGGGTGCCTGGCAACCAGTTTATTCCTAACAACCTTCAAGCGGATTAACTTGACGATGATCAAATTGTGGATTCGGCTCTATATTTTGATGGGCTACATGCTCATTAGAGCAAGTTCGTACTGATATGCAAAATGTGTCCTATACAGGGTGGTCCTATAAAGTTCAAGGTCAATATACAAATTTATTGTTTTTTGTTCAAATAGGAATTGGGTTAACAAATAAATACACAGAATAATTATGATATCGTCTGCGATACTCCCTTAATACGTATGTCAATCCGTTTGAAGGTTATTATATCCCAGACGACAGAGAACATTTTATAGTGAAGCCCACAAAAATTTGCAAACTGAATAATTTTTTTTAAATGAGTTCATGAAAGTGTATAGAATAATATCCTGAAATCCTCTGATGCAGAACATAAAAGAAAAGTGAAAAAAAAAAATTCTTTTACCCATTTTTTCAAAATTTTGAAATTAAATCAGGGTAGGAAATAATAAAAAATACAGGTGGATAGACCACATGTTTCTGAACAAAAAATATTCTAATAAAATTTATCGCTAAAGCCACGGTATTCCTGGAAAAAAAATAGTGAAGTAACTTTATCATTTCACGAGGCCAGCGCATGTTTAAATGCATGCTATGGAACCTCTAAAAATTCTTAGCGGTTCTATCGAGTAAAATAAAGCTTTTTTCTCTTTCTGGTTACACATTTTTAACATTTTTCTTAGTGAATAGGAGGATAAATAGTGAGTATGGAGGGAAAACATATAATTATGAACTCATACACAGACACCACACATAGCCACTAGATCGCTCGCATGAATTTTTACGTGCCTTTACTGTATTGTAGTTATTACAGGTACACCTATCCACATTTCAGCTATACCCAATGGATTCCTTATACATTTGTTAATGTATTGGAAAAGTTCCAGAATTTATATTCAAAACAATCAAAGAGATTTTCATAGTTATAAGGATGAGATCGTGAAAATCGCAATTTCTTATCATGATCTGATTGATCGTATTTTCGAAAAAATGCATATAAACGATTTTGTGTTTGAACATTCGAAAAGTTTACATTTTTTCCGAAATAGTGATATTTTATTTTTTCCAATGGGTCAAGTTCTCGACAAGTTAAGCCTCCAATATGTATATTTTATCAAAAAAATCATCAAGCAAGGAAATTAAAATGATTTGAGATGTAGGTACTTTCTTTTTGAAACCTCGTTACTACAACTTAATAAACCATAATAATCATGAAGTGTACATACTTTTTAACAGTTCTCAATAAAGAAAACATTTTTTTGAAGGGCATTTATTTTTTTCTATATTTTTTTATTGCAACGATTGAGTTTAGGTGTCATAATATATATAAGTATATTTTTCCCATCCACCCTTTGCTTGTATTGTTTAAAACAAAAAAGCATCAGAAATCAACAATTTCCATCTTTTAAGTGATCCAACAGTCATACAGATTGAACACATTATGATATAGTGGCATGTAATTCAGTGCTTCGATGTCACAGTCATGCCTATTCAAGCGCGCGAGCAAAACCATGGCTTTAACGATAAATTTTGTTAGGACATTTTTTGTTCATAAATACGTAATCTTTCTATCTGTATTTTTTATTTTTTCTAGCTTGATTTAATTTTAAAAAAATTTTTTCACTTTTTTTTATGTTCTGCATCCGAGCGAAATGTAAACTTTTCAGGATATTATTCTATACACTTTCACGAACTCATTGAAATAAAAAATTATTCAGTTTGCACATTTTTGTGGGTAAATACCTTCATCGACTGGACTATTAGGAGAAATCTGGTTGCCAGGCACCCACTTTAAGGGGCTGCAACTCGGTTATGAGGCACGGTAGAAAAATTTTTTATTAGGAATATCATCATCTGTGGGGCACTCCAATCTACAGTTGAATTTAACGTACACTCTTTTGAATCACCCGTATGTTAACAAAACTTGTTTGGTATGATCGAAATAGCTTGTATCCAAAGTTAGATTTAATTTCAAAGTGTTTAAAATATTGATGAAATTTGCAAAACCAAAACAAAATAAGTTACTTGACAACTCCTCAACAGTTCAATTCGAGATTAAATTGATAATATATTAATACTCCAGTCAAATAGGGAGAATTAGAGGGAAATAACTGTTTTAAAACTTGGTAAAGATATTCATTTAGGCCTACTATTAGACATGTTAAAACTCCTGAGCTCTAACTAGTGCGAGCTACGTGATCCCACATCATATGTCTTCTCTTTTTATAGTCAGGTCTAGCGATAAGACCAACATTATGAATCTAGGTAGAAACATATGTTTATTCGCTTTCATTAGATTACCGCCAATTGTCATTACTGTTCTTTGTGTTACTAAAGTTTTAATTCTTTAAAAAAAAAAAAACAAAAATAATATATTTTTCTAGCGTTTTTAAAGCCAAATTTGTTTCCTTTCTCAAATCTTTATTAAAAAAATATTTATGTGCTCAGCAAAATACATTGTTTTTATATTTGTTATTGTTATTTACATATTCTGTCAAAAAACACCCTCTAACTGTTTCGTTGATGTAAAAGTCATAGGTGTAGAGGTTATTAACCGGTAATATACCTGATAATTGTATTATTTTATATACCTATAATAACACTATACCTTGTCAATACTTAAACATGCTAAGATGCATCCTTACAAGATGCACATATATCAGGATTTAATTAAGCATGATCCGGATCGCAGAATGACCTAATCAAATATCTCTGGAATTGATACTTTTTCGGACGAAAGTACATTCAGTTTACGTGGTGAAGTTAATCGACAGAACTGTTGTTATTGCACTGATGATAATCCTCACTGGGTGCCAGAAACTAAATGTGTGGGCTGGAATGATTGATGATCCAGTGAGATAGACAAAGTTCTTCAGCAATAATCTTAATGGGCCATTCTTACTTTTTTTCTTACTTTCAAAAATATTGGCGGCTTTCTCTCCAAATCAATTAAATCCAGTCTTACTCGACGGAAGGCTCTGGTATCAACAAAACGGAGTTTCACTCCACTATGCTGCGACCGTTCGCCGTATTTAGACGAAATTTTCCCAAATGTTGGATTGCAAAATCTTCGGATATTACTCCACTCGATTTTTCGTAATAGGGATGCCTTAAGAGTGAGGTTTATGTAACAAAATCGAAAAACAACATTGAGGACGTATCAGCCATAAAATCGAGCAAATCTCACCGGAACTGTTACCAAATGTAAGAGATTGATTCTATCACCGATTGATTTCTTGCTAAGAAATATATCATCTACATTTTGTACTTCTCATATATTAAATACCGTTTAACTTAAAATGTAAGTTTTTATTTATTTTCACTTAATCCTTTTTTAATATTTCGCAAATAATTCATTGTATTCGTCTCTAAATGAGCTTTCAAACGATGTGTCACTTGATATGCCTTTACATTTAAAAATAAAGTTAGTGGTGAAGATAAACTAAGGGCATTACCATTGAAATTTAGCCAGTGAAATAGTAAAATTTTCGTGATTTAGGATTTTTTACTAAAATATTACGTAATACTTATCTAAGTTACATCTCATCCTACTTAAAATTCCACACTGTATATCTCGCCTGTAATTATTAAAAACGCCTATACAGTTGCTGCAACACTAGTGTCATATATTTAAATATATTTTATGTTTATGATTCGTTTAATACTTCTGTTGGTTCTGAATTTCCTCAAATGCTTCTCGCACCCATATCCGTTTCCATTCTGTGTTTTACGCAAACACATTTAGAACAAACGTATTTAATTTTTACACAATAAAATTTGAATAAAAAGAAAATAGGTGGGTAAATGCGGCGTAACCTTTTTACAACTTTTAACATATGAAGCTTTTTTTTGATGCAGGAAATGCTATTATCTTTCAGCTAAAAGGTATCTACACACCGTTTACCTCGGTTGAAATGCAAATGGTGCTTGAATATTCTGGATTAAAGCATTACATTTAAAATGATTATCAAGTATAAAAGACGAGTTGTAGGTAACGCTATATGGATAAGCCCTTTGTAGTTTGGGTATTCGATATCAATTGTATGTATAAGGGGATTTCAGTAACAGCTTCTATAATATTATTGGTATATCCTCTTATCGATTGACGTTTTAAGATAAATGTAATATCGTTGGTAAAACCAAAAGTGCAAATCCGCAAGCTATTTCATTGGTCACTTTTATTTAAATTTGCAGTATACAGTGTGTCCCCGGATGGGGTACCGCATTGTTGTAAACTTTCTTATTTTTGATTTGCCGAGAAAAAGTCATTCTTTATAATAAGTTTTGCTTTTCTTGGGAAGTCATAAACAGTTGTCAAACTTAAAGTAAATTATACAGGGTATTCTAAAAATTAGAAAATATGAAATCGGCTTTAAGAAAACTACTTGTTTTACATTTTTTAAAAAATTTTATTTAACAAAGTTTTTTCAATTATGAAGAAAAGCTTAAATAGGGAGTTTGGTTGGAAAATAAGAAAAAAAATAACATTTTACTCAACTAAGTTGAAAGCTAGAGAATATTTTTAGGTATTAAGCAAATCACAACTTCACACGTTTTTCATTTATTATGAAGTTAGCTACTTTCTGTATATTGTTGCCCTAATCTAGGCACTCTAATATACTAGTTAGGTAAATACTTTAAAACACTCATTGGAGAACTAATCAAAACAACTACTCTTATAGCTAATACTGACGAAGTATTAAATTACATGGTAGAATTTCTACCATTTTAAAGCAAAAAAATATTTTGAAAATACTTAAATCATTTATTTAAATTCAGTCATTCACACTTTTTTTATTTAATATGAAATTATTGTTATTTTTTTTATCTTTTTATTTAACGTCGGCCTATTTCTGCTACTAGGACCTATCGCCGATGCCAGGAGACGAGCTACCCCCAACCTGGAAATTTCGCCGAACCCCTTCCCGTAAGAAGGTAGAGATCTTTAACTTGCCTAACATTTAATAGACAAGGGACCGCCTGCTTTACATCCCCTCCGAAGGATGGTATATCCACTACGTAATTCTCGTCTTGAAATTACATATCTTCCGCGTATACGCTGATATACAAGCCGCTAGAAAGTGGGACGAGATCACTGTGTTTCCTAAGATGGATTTCACCCATCCAAGTACTAACCGCGCTGCACGTTGCTTCACTGGAGTATCGAAATACAATCATAGTCAAGATGCCTCTACGCTCGCCTCTGGTGAAATTATCTACTTTCTGTATATTGGTACCTTAATCTGGTCACTTAGAAAAACACTTTAAAATACTCATCATTGGAAAACCAATCAAAACAACCACTCTTCTAGCTAATACTGACAAAATATTGAATTACATAAGGTGCCGCCAATAAATGAAGTCACGCTTCTTGTGCCAATTTTTGCCCCCCCCTCTGTGTCACACAATGTCACGCTCGCCGAACCACCCACCTGTCTGTCACATCACAATTGCTTGAGCCCCCCCCCCCCCCTCTCCCTGTCACAGTGTCAAAACTTTCAGATCCCCCCCCAAAAGCGTGACATCATTTATGGATGGCCCCTAATAGGATTCCTAGCATTTTGAGGCAAAAAAATATATTGAAAGTACTTAAATCATTTATTGAAAAATTATTCACTACAATTATTGAACCTTACATTCCATTTCAACTCTAGAAAAGTTGTACAAGCTTCTTCGAACTCGTTAGTTCTCATCAGTAGTGTAAAAACATTAATTCACTATTTAAAAGCCTATTCTTGATATATTTTTACAATTGGTTATTTTACTTCCACATCCAGTGGAAGTATAGTAACGACAAAAAAATTTTTAAAAATTTTTATTATTCAAAAACTCTTTTTTTGCGCACGTTTACTCTGGAATCGTTTAAGATATTGACTTGAAATTTGGTACACATATGTACTTTAACTAGATTACAGGTAAGAGTCCATAAAATTGGTATTTAGTATATACAAGAGAAGCTAACGGTCTCAAAAAATTTTTTGGCATTAGCCACCCCCATTACTACCCCCACCATTATTAAAGGGGAAGAAAAAAATTGTGATTTAGTGTGTGTACATGTGTACAAGAACCAGAAACCTCAAAATATTTTTTTACTTCATCCACCCCCACTACCACCCCCACCAGAGGATTTGAAATATTATATTATTAAAGTTCCATAAACAATTATTTCCATATACAGAATTTTTTCGTTGTGAGTGACTTGGATAGAAAATCTGGATGTGGAAGTAGTGATTCCTTGGACAGCGGTTTTTTATTTATTTTCTTTTATCATGATTGGAGAATATTATTTAGGTATTAAGCAAATCATAACTTACACACTTTTTTTATTTATTATGAAATTACCTTCTTTCTGTATATTGTTGCCCTTATATGACGACGTAGACTTAATTAAAGCAAAAAATTATGAATGGTGCTGCAGCCATAAATGAAGATGTCTATGAAGAACTTATAAAAAGATTAGAAAAATGTGTACTAGTAGGAATTCTACATGTGGAATAGTTTTCAACTTAGTTGAATAATTTTTTTTTTTGAAAATTGTTATTTCCTTATTTTGCAACTAAACTCCACATTTAAGCTTTTGTTTATAATTGAAAAAACTAAATTTTCAATAAAAATGTAAAACAGGGTAGTTTGCTTAAATTCTATTTAATATTTCCTAATTTTTAGAATACCCTGATAATTTATCTTAACTTTGACTACTATTTATGATTTCCTAAGATAAGCAAAACTTTTTATAAAGAATGACGTTCGGCAAATCAACCATAAGAAAGTTTGCAAGAGTGCGGTACACTATCCGGAAACACACTTTATATAATAATATATCATAAAAAAAAACTATGAAGTGTTATGTAAAACAAATTTAGACAGGAATGATTGATCTACTGGTACTTTAAATTATACGGCTACCGTGCTGCTATATATATATATATATATATATATATATATATATATATATATATATATATATATATATATATATATATATATATATATATATATATATATATATATATATATATATATATATATATATATATATATATATATATATATATATATATATATATATATATATATATATATATATATATATATATATATAAGTTTCCATGAACGCGTCTCACTTCAAAGCGAGTAAAAGTTTACGTTCAATGGCTACAATTTTACATCGTTCTATGTGTTTTTTTATTTGCGAGAGCGTTCCATATCTTCATGTGTGATTTTCTCTAAAAGTGCTAATCCTAAAAAATACTTTCAAATAAAAACTAGCCTCCACACCATATCTTTATTTTCCCTCTATATACTTCGTATCTATTTCAAAAGTTAAAAAAGTGTCTCGCTTGATATACTTACATCTGCATAGTCTTAGAAAAAAATCAAATTTTTTATATTTGATAAAATTTGAGCATCATATAAACACATTTTGTTGTCAAAAATGTACTGATAATACGGTAAAAATATGAGACTAATTCATTTGTGAGTATTTGCGTCAGAGCGAGTTAAACGAAAAATTAATTGTTTTATTTTATTTTTCACTATTTACTTAATAGACGCCGAGACCAAGAGAAATGGTTCGCGAATACTCGTGATGGCAATAAATAATTATTTACATTAACATTTATTATAATTAAACTTTTATGCTGATAGAAGACGAAGCGATTAAGAAAAAAGCAAGTGGAAGCGTTAACAGAGTACATTCACCGACAGTCGGCACGTGGAGCCCCATGTGAACTACCCATTCGACCCGTCGAATTATATGAAATAAAAAGAAATTAGTAGGGTCAAAAACAAACAAGCTAAAAACGTACTCTTCGCCGGTTTACTGAACTTTTTATATAATTGTTACACATTCTATAAGATACTCTTCGCAGTTTTTTGTAAATATTGTTAGTTTTAAACATTTTAAATTTTATAGTACGAACTTAGTTGGTAAAATAAAGTAAAAATAAAAAAAAACCATACCATACCCCATGTGGGTTTCGAACCTGGGACTCTTGGATTCCGAGTCAAAAACGTAAGAACGACCTAACACGTAAAAAAATGTAAAAAATGTAAATTTTTACAAAAACCAAAATTAAAAAGAAATTCTCAAATTTAAATCATTAATAACATTTTTATTTACTGATCGATTTTGTTCAAAAACAATAGGGTTCTTCCTCTAGCTAACACTAACTTAGTGTCCAAATTTCAGTACAATCTGATTTTTCTTTCTTAAGTTATCGTACTTACAAGAAACGTGACGGACGGACGGACAGACGGACATTTTGAAAATTGTTCAGAATTCGTTCACTAACACAATGATATGAAATTTTTTCTCTACGAGCGATATTTACGATTTTAGAAATGTGCCGATCAAATACAATATACTCTTCGTTTTTGCGAAGAGTATAATAAGGAAGGAAAATCGCTCCGTATACCCTAAAGAAGAAACACCAAACAGTTACGGTTTCGGAATTATTGTTCCTATCTGGTTTTTTCCAGATCCTTTTTGACGTTTCGGTACGCTGATGAGGAACAATAATTCCGAAACACGTATCCGTAGCTGCTTGGTGTTTCTTCTTTAAGGTATATGGCGTAATTTTCCTTCCTTATTTGTTTTTGACCCTTTTATTTTTAGTTATGCCTTAAGTTTTACATTCATTGCGTCGTCCTTACTTAATAAAAGTATGAATGCAACCTCTGAGTGAATACACTATCCGATCAAATTATAGAAAACACACTTTTTGGTACCATATTATTGTATTGTCATCAAAACTACCGTGTATGCAAATTTTCAGCTCAATTGGAAGTCGTTAAGTGGTTCAAAATTGACTTGTCAGATTTGAACTAAACATACTAACTAATATAGATACAAACAAACTAAAAACGTACTCTTCGCCTGTTCACTGAACTTTTAATATAATTGTTACACATTCTATAGGATACTCTTCGCAGTTTTTTTGTAAATAATGTTAGATTTAGACATTTTTAATTTTATAGTACGAACTTAGTTGGTAAAAGTCTCAGTGTAAAATAAAGTAAAAATTAAAAAAAGACCATACCAAACCCCATTTGGGTTTCGAACCCGGGACCCTCGGACTCCGAATCAATCAATCAATCAAGTATTTATTTAGTATTAAGAGTACAATATGTGCCTCTTCGGAGCCCAACCCGGAGCCAGCCACACGACCAGGATAGATGACGTCGAGGTGGATGTGGGGCTGGGCGGGGTGGGCCCGATTCAGCTTAGAGATAGTTCGAGTGGGGGGCTAGAAGCTCCTGTCCACCGCAGGTGGACTTAAAAACTAGGTTAAAATATTTTATTGTCCACATGGACCTAAAAGTAAATTAAAAATAAACACAACACTAAAAACATTGGCGAACGCGCACTACACAATTTTGGTTATTGACACGGGAAAACTGAACGAAAAAACCCGTTCGAACAAATAACGGCCTTGCGGTCTGATCGCCTACAAGGAAGGTAAGGGAGAGAGAAAGGGGTCGAAAGATTAAGATAAGGGAAAGGTAGGTTATCGTAGGAGAGAGTGTGGCTAAGGGAGTTGCCGGAAGATAGGCAACGCCTGGTATGGTAGGAGGTGTTTTATATTGAAAAGTATGGCATTATGCTGTCTGATTCGAGTAATGTTGCGGGTAAGCGGGTTACCGTCCAGTTTGAACTGATAGAATTTTTGAGACGTTTCTTGGACGTAGCCCGCTAGTGGGGTTATGTCGTGGCAACGTGCATAGAGATCTCTGAGAGAGGTCGACTCCAAATCAAAAGCGTAAGAACTACACCACAACCTTACACATAAAAAATGTACATTTTTACATTATAAGACACGAGCTAAAATCACCTTTTCACGGTTGTATATTACATTATGAGATATATATTTGTAAAATATATAAATATTTAGACATTCAATTACAAAAACTTAAAATTCAAAAAAAAAATTTCAAATTTAAATCATTAATAACATTTTTATTTACCGATCGATTTTGTTCAAAAACAATAGGGTTCTTCCCCTAGCTAACACAAACTTACTGTCCAAATTTCAATACAATTGGATTTTTCTTTCTTGATCTTGATATTGATCGTGCTTAAAAGAAACGTGACGGACGGATGGACGGACGGACGGACGGACGGACAGACGGACGGATGGATGGACGGACAGACGGACATTTTGAAAGTTGTTCAGAATTCGTTCACTAACACAATGATATGAACATATTTTGCCTGCGGGCGATATTTCCCGTTTTAGAAATGTGCCGACCAAATGCAAGCTTGTAAAAATATAATAAGTGGGAGAACATTAACTTCTTGTTTCAGTTTTTATTATTTGTTTTACTGCCAGATTTAAGAAATTTAATTTATTTTTTAATACAGTTTAAGTTAGTTAGATAGTCAGATTTTTAGAACATAAAATATAAATATATGTAAAATATGTAATACACATGTTAAACTAGTTTCATAGATTGTGCTTGCATTTACATTAAATGAAAATTATGTGGATATCGCAATATTCTTTTTAAATTTTATTCAAATCCAACTTTATTCTCCAGTTTATAAGTTACAATTTACATAGGTATTAATATTATTTTTAATAATATTTTATATATTAATATATATATAAAATTTACAACTATGAATTCTACATAATATATTCGAGTATATTACCTAATATTATGCATACACATGCACATTTATGTTACATATATTGCTACTTATGACAAAAAAACAATGGAATTTTTCCTAAAGTGTAGATTCAGTTTGTGCGTGAATATCCCCGGTTTTAGGAGAAAAGATGTCCCTATTAGAGCTGCAGATATATAGATAAGGAGGAACATCATGCTAAAACTAGGTTCATTGTTACATAATGTTTTTATGTAGGTCGAGAAATAAATGAAAGTAATAAAGAAACGGAAAGAAAGAAAGAAAGTATTTGTATTGTCCTATATTTTTAATTGTTCAGCACTTATATACGTTTATCAGAGTGGTTGAGATTCTGCGTCTTAGTTTTTATTTAGTAACTTTTTCCATTATACACTCGTGGACAAAATTATCGTAAGTTCCAAAAATTTTCCATGTTTTTGAAGTTGATTTTTTGCGAAACCGTTTTCCGATTTTAGTGATTTTTCTGAACTCTGGAAAAGCCATGCTGTTTTAAACGAAATTGTTTCTTTTTTTAAATACGGGGTGAACTAATGAAGCAATAATTTTTTTCAAAAATTTAAAACACTGAGAATCGTCAGCACCAAAATTAAAATCCAGTTTATACACAATTAGTCTCATATTTTCTTAACTTTTTCGTTTTTGGTACGTTTGTCTATCTTTGTTATTAGATATGTGAAGAAAATAAATTCTGAATGCTGCTACTAAACCGATCCCAAACACATAACAAACTAATGACATTAGATTTTATTACTTGTTTTCCACAGCTACCTACTCAATAATTTTCAATATATGCTTGTAACTGGCGTTTACTAGTATTTTTTAATTGGTCATATACTCATCTATAATGGACTAATTTAGCTCAACCGAGTTTTAAAATGCAAAGAAAGGAGTACTCTCACGTCCTGTCATTAGGCAGCTTATTAAAAAAAAAATATTGATTTTTTTTCGCTTCATGGTAAATACAAAAAAATAAGTATAAATGAAAATTTAAGAAAAGAAAGCTACAATTAGGTCTAATCTTGCTGCTGGTGGATGTCCATCAGATGTTTTGATTTTTTTAAAAGAAAACGACTTTATTGTTATAAATAAATAAATAAATAAATAAATAAATAAACACTTTATTTGCCCAACAGGTACAACCCAATTACAAGGCAAAAGTTATATTCAAAGTTTAATCAACAAAAATTATCAATTAATTTAAGTTAAAGATTTGTATGATTTTTTTTTTTAGAGAGGAAAGTAGAACAAAATGAAACTTAAAAATAAAAGCTAATTGTAGAAAAATACATCTATATCTACACATTAATTGTATACTTAAACACACATATACTTATAATTTCTTAGTGGAGAGAAAAGAAAACTTATATAATAAAAATCTGTCTTGCACAATTTATCACTTCATTTTGAGAACACGTGTTTATATCACAAAATTCACTTATTTTATTATAGTAATTACACATACAGTGTACAGGTGATTTTAGCCACATTAGTATTAGCACTTTCACAATAAAACATTATATTTCGACGAGAATGCAACCTTGGAACGTAAATATTTAACTGAAAAAGAATTTCTGGGCAGTCAATTTTATTACGAATGGTTTTATATAAGAATACCAAAAAATAACAAATTCTTCTAAATTCGAGGCTCTCAAAATTAAATGTGCTTAATAAATAATTGTTGTTCACACCTCTTTCCGGATACTGTCCTGTTGATTTGAATGTAATAAATTTTATAAACTTTCTCTGAATTTGCTCTAAACTGTTTTTGTGAGTTTGATAATGTGGATTCCAAATTATTGCTCCATATTCAAGTTTTGATCTTACATATGAGTAGTACAATAATTTTAATACCTCCATATTGGTAAATGATTTGCAATTTCTCAAAATGAAACCAAGCTTTCTAATTGCTTTATTACATTTAATTCTAGTATGTTCTCCAAAACTCAGTTCCGTGTCGAAGTAAATAACCAAATCTTTAATCAATGTATCACGCTCTAGTATCGTTTCATCTATAGAATAATTGTAATTAAACCAGTTTTTCTTTTTCGTATATGATATAACTTTACATTTTCCGACATTCAGATCTAGTTTATTAAGAGGACACCACTGACTGACTTTGTCCAGTTCCTTTTGAAGTACTCTGCAGTCATCTTCAGATTTTATTCTTTTAAAAAGTTTTAAATCATCTGCATATATTAGTTTGTCACATTCTAAAGTTTCGCATAGATCGTTAATAAATAATAGAAACAGCAAGGGTCCAAGGTTACTACCCTGCGGTACTCCAGATGTAGATGCATATATAGATGATTCAGAACCGTTATAGAATACAAACTGATATCTATTTTCTAGATATGATCCAAAGAACAATAACAGTTGGGTATTAAAACCAAAATTCTCCAATTTGTTTGGTAATGTTTTATGGTCAGTTGTATCGAAAGCCTTAGAAAAATCTGTATACAACACATTCACTTGTCCTTGCGCATCTAAGGAATTTGACACATATTGAGTGAAAACTACTAAATTTGTTACGGTTGATGTGTTAGTCATAAAACCATGTTGATATGGTGATATAAGTGTTTTGGTAGACGAGTAGATGTGGTTATACAAAATCATCTCAAAAACCTTCGCGAAGTTATTCAGAATAGAAATTTGTCTTTAATTGTTTAGATTAACTGGATCTCCCGCTTTAAAAATTGGACAAGCCTTTGCTATTTTCCAATCTTTCGGAAATGTTGATGTTCTTAACGACAGATTAAATATTATGTACAATGGAACTGATAGCACATAAGCACAATCTTTGACCAAAAAGGAGGGTATTAGGTCCGGACCGGATGTCATTTTGTTTTTTAATTTCTTTATAGCCTCTTCAATTTCTGTTAATGATATATGTGTGATATTAATGTTCTCAAAGAGGTTCTTCTTTCCCGTGTTGTTAATATTGATATTGTCATGTGGCTTTGAGAATACTGAGCTGAAGAATTTACTAAATATGTCAACAATTTCTTCAGAAGTTTCATAAGTTTTATCCATATATGTCATTTTACCTGGAATCCGTGTTTGTTTTCTCTTTGAATGTACGAACGACCAAAATTTTTTTGAGTCTGTAGATATAGAATTCTGGGTTTTAACAAGATAGCTATCATATGCTTTGTCTATTTGTGGCTTCATTAACGATCGAAATTCTTTGAATTTATTTAAGTGATACTGGTTGTTTGTTTTTTTATAACTACGATTCTATTCTATTCTTTTCTTTAATATTACTGATAATTTCTTTTGTATACCACTCTGGATAAGATCTTTTATAATATTTGTATTCTGAGACGCAATCATCTAGTATGTTATATAGTTTATCATAGAATTCCTTAGTTGCTATATCAACATTTGGAAAATTTTGCAAATAATACCAATCCGTGTTCTCTAGAGCACTGTAGAGAGCTGGATAGTTCGCCCTTTTAAAATTATATGTTTTCTCTGCTTTTTTTGCCAGAAAGTTATTGCATTTTATTGAATGCCTTATATATAAAGACAAACATTTCATATAAAACATGTAGTAGATTCTGATCCGAATAAGTGCGGAAGTTTTGAATCTTTGGGAATTTGTAGATTTGGATGTCATAAATGAAATAAGAAAGAATACAAAATGTGATCTCAGCCGCTGGCGCCGCCATATTGAAAAAATGGCTCAGAAAAACAGTTTCTTTGAAATATCTCACTACGGCAAAAAATGTTCTTAGCAAAATAAGAGAGAATTAAATTTCCACAAAATATGTCCTATACATTTTTTTTTATTTAAACTGAATAGTTTCGGTGCAGAAGTCGAGCGAAGACAAGCATTATTGACAAAAATATGTTTTTTGAAATTGCTCAATTTAGTGCGACTTCTATGAAGAAGTATTTTTGTACTGAAAGACAAAATTTGTTTTCATGCGTAAAAATCCTCAAATATAGCTGATTTTACTTGTCTCCTCCACATAGCTCAATGTTCAATACTCGTTTCCACACCACCTTTACGTGGTTGTCCCCTATAGGCCTAATCCATGACTAGCCTGCTTCTTGCTGCGTTTTAGGTGCTTGATGTTGAAGGTCCAGGTTCGTTGTAGTCATTAACAATGCTTTCTTCGGAAATTACTTCCTTTGCGCTGTCTACTGATTCTACGCATAGATTGTTCTCCATGCTTGCGAGAAATGTTTCGACTGGAGAGTCGACTTCCTCGTCGTCAGGAAGCTCATCAACTGTTGCTGGTGCATTGTTGCAGCTTTGTCAGTTACAAAATTTGCAAATTACAGAACATTTTAACTCTGCCTTTCTACAACCACATGCTGCAGTGCACCCTTTCTTGCATTTACAGGAAAGAAATTTAAGTAGCTTTTCAGAATCAGGATCTTTCAGCAATGTTACTGGTGTAACCCCAGCTTTGCTCTGTTTCCAGTTCCATTCTTCAACATTTTTTACATATTTTTCACTGTTTCATTCACGATGCTGGAACTAAATTGAACTAAACGCAAACAGGCGGATGGTCGCCCACAGTTGTATCTAAATGTCAGCAGTTCAAGGTCAAACAGGTACTCTATGGTGGTGTGGAAATCAGTATTAACATGCGAAGCAGAAAAGCTACTTTTTTTTAACTGTGAAAACAATTTTTGCATCTAAACATAAAAATACTGCTCCATAAAAGTCGCACTAAATAGGGAAATAGCAAAAATAAATATTTTTGTCAATAATGCTTGAATTTGCTCGGCTACTGTACCGAAACTATTCAGTTTAAAGAAAAAAAATAATAGGACATATTTTTAAGAAAACTGAATGCTCTTTTATTTCCATAAGAACATTTTTTATTTCGAAGCAAGATATTTCAAAGAAACTGTTTTTGTGCGCCATTTGTTCAATATGGCGGCGTCAGCGATTGAGATCACATTTTGCATTTTTTCTTATTTCATTCAGGGCATCGAAGTCTACAAATTCACAAAGTTTTAAAAATTCCGCACTTATACCTTATACCTTTTTCTATGGCTTCACCACTGTATTAATAGTATATCTCAATCTCAATTCAGAAGAGTTAACCTGTATAAAAATATATTAAAATTGGAAAAATGGTTTGGAAAAAATCCCTTTAAAATCATGTCAAATTTTGAACAACGAGGTAATTTTGTCGATGAGTGTATAAAATATATGATTAGTTGTAGAATTTCGGTACGTAATAAATTATAAACGTTTGAAAAATGTATTTGTTATAGGTGGTTTTAGGGTGGTACAAATTTATACTAGTGAAAAAAATCGATTTTTTGTCTCAGCCCCAAGTACATTCAAAATCTCCGAAAAATTATCACCATATTAACATATGCTTCCGAGACTATGAGTTTCTCATGTATTTCTGATGGAAAAATACACTTACGAATTGGCCGTAAATACGAATTAATAATCAGTGGGAAATGTTTGCAGTGACAAATTAACGGTCCAATACGGTATACTGCAAGGTACGATTCTAGGTCCTATACTATTTTCCATCTATGTTAATGAATTATTTACGAACAAAGGAGAAATTATTGGATTTAAAGATGATACTGTTATTTTTTATAAAGCCAACACGTGGAACGTATTAAAACCAGTAGTGGAAAATGTCTTATATGTTATTAAAAACTGGTTTGATCATAAACTTTTAACGGTCAACAAACTACATACCTTTTAGTTGCAACATGTTAAATCAACCAACATTTGATTCTATAGATAGATAGATATTGAATTTGATGAAAACATACTATCTGAGACAAATATAAAGTACCTTGGGTTGGTTATTGATAGACATATGCGATGGGATCTACATATAGCATACGTTACAAAAAACTACAAACTATATTATATAAATTTAGGTATTTATGTAACATGCTAGATAAAAATTATTTAAAAACAATCTACCATGCTTTAGTTAAAAGTCACTTAAATTATGTTATCTTGGCTTGTGGAGTAGCTACCAACAAGCATATATCAAACCATTTGAAATCCTAAAAAAAAAATTATTAAATTAATGCTTAATAAACAAAAACTTACCCAAGAGAGCTAGTTTATAGTGATGCAAAATTATTTGATGTAAGACAGCTTTTTTACTATAATAGTAACGTTAACTATCATAGCAAAAAATAACATACAGTAAATTCTCATGTACAATTCTCATGAAAAAATAGTAAGTATATAACACCATTCATGACGAAAACTATTGGATAACAATCATACACATTTTTAACAACACGGTTATATAACACTGTTCCCGATATAGCAAAATTAGAAAATATTTTTACCTTCAAAAAGAAATGAAAAGAGTTCATCTTATCAATGGCCAGAGAAACAGTTCACAAATATACCAATATAAAAAATTATTAAGAATAGAAATTCATGTTTCTGCAGTGTCAAGTATTTTAGTATTTTAATATTATATTCTTTTTCTATATTACGCATGTAAGTATTGTCTGCACATACTTGCCTTGGTAAATAAAAAAATTAAATCCAGTGCAACGACAGTGCAATTAAAATAGTGTGTTAATCAACGTATTCGTCAAAAACTTCGATTTTCGTCAACACGAACTGCAGGAACCTACCTGTTCAACCAGACATAGGCGTAGCAGTATCGCGTGCAGTTGAGCTCAAGGAGGTAGAATAAGGCTAGTAGAGGCGAGCGTAGAGGCGACTTCAATGTGAATATCAGTCGATATTCCATTGAAGCAACGTCGAGCGCGGTTAGTACTTGGATGGGTGACCCACCTATCTTGGGAAATACAGCGTTCTCGTCCCACCTTCTAGCGGCTTGTATATCAGTGTATACGCGGAAGTTACGTAATTTCAGACGAGGATTACGTAGTGGATATACCATCCTTCGGAGGGGATGTAAAGCAGGCGGTCCCGTGCCTATTAAATGTTAGGCAAGTAAAAGATCCCTACTCTTCTTAAGGGAAGAGGTTCGGCAAAATTTCCAAGTTGGGGGTAGCTCGTCTCCTGGCGTCGGTGATAGGCCCTGGTAGCGGAAATAGGCCTACGTTAAATAGTTAAAAAAAAAAATAAAAAATAAAGCTAGTATTCGAGAATAAATAAAAGGTACCATAGATTAAGTATAATTTCTCACTGATCAGTTGCAACTTAAATTGAATAATAAAAGGCCACATATAACTTATCATTTCTTTATTTAATAATTGTTTCTTTTGTTTGTAAATTTTATATAAAATCTTTAAAAAACCCAGAACATTAAACTTCATAATTTTCAAACTCAACTGTTTATTATTTGGTTTGCTAGTATAACTTTTTATTTCAGAACCGGCTATCTGAGAGACAGTTTTCTCGTGCTCTGGATATTTTGATAGTTACGAGAACTCGTCTGTCCATTTTAGTGGTTGATTCACCTGGCGCCCAAAACCAAATTAATCAATTTTTCTTAACATTTGTTATATTATTTTAAATTCTGCACCGTGTGTATAGAAAAAAGAGCAATACATAACAATCTTGGCACAGCAACGTGAGGCTTTGAGGTCTGCACGATTGTGTATAACTTATATATAAAAAAAACATTACGTAATTGTATTAATATATTATGTGTATTATATACATAAAATATTTTTTTTTTTCTAAACAAGTGTCCTCGGTTACTTATCGAGTATCTCTGTATTTATTTACATTATTATATTGCGCATTATACCGTGCGTGTAGCGGATCGCTAGGCATAGGGTGTAAAATTACAACATCGCGCGTGCCAGCTGGCTGAAATGAAATAACAGAGCTGGATGCTCCGCCCGACGGAGGAATTTACAGCAGCTGTGTTGTCAGATCTCTCGCGCTACGTGAATGTACATGCCTAATGGGAAATTACACGCACGGTATATAATTGATCAGAAGTTGTCATTATTATATTACTGTCTACTAAAATAAATATTTTACATAGTACTAATTTGTACTTTGGATACGTATGTAATGTAACTATTATTATCATTATGTAACTTATTATTATTATTACTTTTTTGAAGGTTTTTTTTTACTATTAAAACTGTAAACTCCTTTTATTGTTACGCCTATGTTGTTGGAGAATACTTTGCCAAGAACATACTCACTTTTTGTCTGAATTCAAAATTAGGTGGCCACAAGATTATATAGGAAAGGAACGCAAATATTGTATTGTTCTAGCTTATGCATCCATGTTCCAACGTATCATAACAAGTTAATATAAATAAAATATAAATGTTATGTACTAGCATGTAAATTGCAAATATCCTTATTTAAATATCAAAGACACACAATACTTATACAGCCAACGGTTCTTCTAGTAATATATTAGTTTCCACATGGAAATATACCATAAATATAAATAAGACATTAATTATTTTTGTAAAAATGAAACTTCCGAGTTTCTGTAATTTACAATACTATAAATTATTGTACCGTCCACAATAAAAAGTAACGAAACAAATTAAACAGTGGGGTAAAAGTTCTATCGACCAAACGACGAGGGAGATTTACGTACGACTTGGAAAGATAAAATCAAATTAACAATATACTGTGTTCGTGTATTAATACTTTGAATGAATGCGTTATAAATATTCAATCAACCCAAAAAGAAAATACTCACGATACAATTATCGGTTCCTTTCTTATAAACATGTTATGTGCTAGCCATTTTGGCACAATATTTAAAAGAGTGTCGGCATAACAGATTTAAACTATTTTTTTACACAATCGGTTGTAAAATATCACTTTTTGGGCGAAAAGGTTTTCGCAACAACGTTAAAATAATATATTAATTTGATAGGCTAATAAGTACAGTAATTTGGTGATAGGACTTCGGACTAATTCTATAGCAGTTTTAAATTCAAATATTTTTGGATAGTTTGATTCAAAATGGGATAAATATTATTAGGAAAAAAATGGGGAAAGTTTTGCTATAGTTTTGATTTTCTCATCCTCTATGTTTTTTGGGTCACTGAACATGAATTTGAAGTTCGCAGGCAAAAATTTGGCCCGGAACTTTGTTTTTTTGGCACTTTTTTCAGTTTTTGGCCTAAATCTCAAAAAAGGAAGCGTTTTTTTGACAAGTCCGCTCTATACACCCCCATTCAAAACTCTGCGGTCGGCTTTGCTTTCCACAGATATGTATTTAAAACGTTTGCGGGGGGGGGGGGCACTCAGTTTCAGTTACGCCACTGAATACCACTGTATTTAAATACTCACCAACCTATAACTGCAATATATTTTATAATAAACTGCCAGCTGATACAAAGATTATATGATATATAAAAGGGAAGTTAGAATTTTACTTACTAATGGATGCTATTATAGCGCTGGCGAATTCTTAAGATTTACTTTTAACTATAAATGTATCTAATATGTATATTGACTGGATATTTACAAGAAATGTGTATGTTACTTAAGTTAGCTGGTACTTTATTTTGTTGCTTGTCACTATTTTATTTATTTATTTTATTTTTTGGGTATACCTTTTATGACTTTTCATATCTGTATTTTATACGAATAAATATTATTATTACTATTATTATTAATATAATCAATGTCGTTCTTTTAAACATTTTAACCACTCGATAATACACCGAAAACTGAAGAAATGTTAGACTCTCTTAATTGTTTACAGAAGTAAAATTAAATTACAATTTAATTGCTGGAAAATAAACACATGAATAATTAAAGATGAATTATACAGAAATTTTATTTTATATAGAACAAACAAAAAATATAATAACTTTTCCTTTTTTCCTTCTATCATCATTTGTAACCTTAAATTGCCTTTATAATGTTATGTAAATCATTTTGGCTCTGCCTCGAGACTGGATCAATATTTGAAATTTTTCAAGTAATAGAAACAAATTCTAGGTAGGTGTACGAGTATTTGATTTGAATTAATACATTATCTTGGTACTATGGTTTACATATTCAAATAAAACAAAATTGTTATTTGTACAAAAGCAATGCATGTTGGTTTTATTAGTGATCAGTGGCGTAACTTGAACTAAATTATAGGAACAGAGTGTCACCTAGGTTTTAGAGCAAGAAAATAAATAATTTTTTAAACAGACCCAGCTCTACATGCTATGAGTATGCAGGTTAAGCAAACATAAGGACAAATAGTCGAATTATGTAGAAACCACCGCTGCCTAAGGAATCACTCCTTCCACATCCAGATTTTCCATCCAAGTCTCTCACAACGAAAAAATTTTGTATGTGGAAATAATTGCTTATGGAACTTTAATAATATTTGAAATCGTCTACCCCAAAAACCCATAAAACGATATCCCACATCGGTAGCGGGGTGGGGATGGTAGTCGGGGTGGATGAAGTAAAAAAAAAATTTTGAGGTTTTTGGTTCTTGTACACACACTAAATCATAATTTTTTTTCACCCCTTTTAATAATGGGGTGGGGGTGATACTGCCAAAAAAATTTTTTGAGACCTTATAGCTTCTTTTGTTTATACTAAATACCAATTTCATGGACTCTTATCTGCTTGATTTACCTATTTACCCACATTTACCCCAATTTACCTCCCAACCCTTCAGTGGAATAAGATGAAAATATAATCTTGTTCCAGATCACGTTAAAATACATACGTGTAGCAAATTTCAAATCAATATCTTAAACAGTTCCAGGGTAGTCGTGCGCACAAAAAAAGTTACAGACAGAGGACAGACAGACAATTTTTTTTTGCTCAAACTTAAAATCTCAATCTTTCATGACATTCTAAGCCTATTTGAACAATAAAATTTTCAATTTTTTTTGTCGTTACTATACTTCCATTGGATGTGGAAGTAATAAATAATAAGTTTTGAAATCATTAAAACTATTCCTTACTTTACCTGTTTGATTTAATCAAATAAGTTTATATGTATATGTGATGTAGAAACTGTTTTTTGTAAAGTAGTATTATTATGAAATATGCTTGAAAATAAATATGCGTAGAGACGAGTTTGTACACGTCCATCGTTCTAAGCCAATTAGAGCGAATTGCGACGTATTCAAGGTCGAGACCAGCGGCACCGGTAGCTTGTAGTCGAGTTGTGTTCGCCAGCGGTGATTAAATCAAGTAATATAGACCTATTTTGAGTGCGAAATATCTTCACATTTTTCCAGTGTCGGGCAGTTATGTGTAACCTATGCTAGGCTGTTTTCTGCTAGTTTCTTAGCAACGGACTAAAATGCTGGAAATGTGCATTTTTCGATCTGAAATCGCGCCGAAAATATAGACATTACCGATCGATTTCAGAAAAACTTATTTGTTTTATATAAACTGTTTTGTAATAATTTCAGAGCAAAATATTACTGAGGTTTTTTAATTAAGCACACGAACATGTAGATGATATTGAAACTGTAATATACAGTGTGTATCTTAGGCTCGAACAAACTTTGCGTGGATTCGTGATGAGTGATATTTCACGAACCATAATTTAATCACTAATAGAAATCACCGATAGCGACTATTACTAGAGTTGCTATAAATCTGTGACCAGCGTCGTATCTAGGGCAGGGTAATCGGGGCCCATGCCAGGGGCACGAATTAATAACAATAATAATAATAATAAGAATAATAATAATAAATTTCGAGGGTCAAAGAGAGGTGTCGCTGGCTGCAAGGAGAACCTGCTTATTGACAGGTGTGTCACGCAGGACTCCGTGCAGTATAAGCGTAACCTTTCCATGGCCTGGATCGACTACCGCAAGGCATTTGACATGACATCTCATGAGCTTATTTTACACTTGCTCCAATGTCTTGCGGTGCCCGGTCCCGTAGTGAGATGTATTGAAGAACTGATGCCGCTCTGGAGGACTCGCTTTACCATAACATCGGGTAACGATAGAGTCCAGACGGAGCCGGTATCGTTCAGAAGGGGAGTATTTCAGGGAGACTCCCTCAGCCCCCTTCTGTTTTGCATCTCACTACTGCCATTATGCGTTTCGCTCCGGAAAACCCGTGGCTACAACTGCGGTACCCCCGGCGACAGGAGGCATAAGGTCACCCATCTGTTTTATATGGATGACCTTAAACTTTATGCCTCCGGAGAGAGGGACCTACACCAGTCCCTCAGGGTGGTACAGGAGTACACGCAGGCTGTCGGTATGGAGTTCGGGCTGGACAAATGTGCACTGGTCCATCTCAAGAGAGGACGATACGGGGACTACGGAGAGGACGCGCAGCTCATAGACGGAAGCATCTTACATCATCTAGATGCCGGAGAGTCGTACACTTACTTGGGTGTCGAGCAACGCTCCACTCAAGAAGTGAGTGTAGTGAAAAACGCTCTCCGCGGCAAGTATCAGCACCGACTCCGACAGATCTGGTCTTCAGAACTGTCGGGGAAGAACAAGGTTGTCTGCTACCAATATGCTTGCCGTTCCGATCCTTCTCTACTCCTTTGGGGTAGTGAAATGGAGTCGAGAAGAGTTGCGTCAACTCGACGTAGGAACTCGCAAGAAGATGCATCTCAACAGGAGCTTGCATCCTAAATCGTCCGTTCCACGGCTATACCTCCCGCGACATCGGGGAGGCCGTGGACTCTTGAGTTTGGAGAGTCTCCATAATAGGATGGTTCTGGATGGAGCCTGTAAGGTCATCAGGAGTTCGGATCCCCTCCTCTGCATGGTCCGGGACCATGAAAATGCATTTTTGTTTAAGGCAGCACAGAGAGCAGCCGATGAACTTGGTCTCTTCTTCGACGTCGAGCGGGTAAATCCCGACTCTGTCACCGAGTTGGAACCTGCTCGACGAAAAGCCCAAATAAAAGCTGCAGAACACAACATCTTTCTGCAGCTTCACACGGATAAGCCAATGCATGGAGTTTTCTATAAGAATATAGAAAACCTTGGCTTATCCGAAAGTCTGACCTTTGCCTTCTTAAGGTCAGCCGGGCTGAAGTCTGAGACCGAGGGATTCATAATGGCTTGCCAGGACGGTGTATTTAATACCCTCGTCTATCGAAGTCGTGTCATGGGTATAGAGGTCCCTGATGTCAGCTGCAGGGCCTGCCGCAGGGCGCCAGAGACTCTGATGCACTTGTTGTCGGCTTGTCCGACATATGCAGTCTCGGCCGATATCCAGAGGCACGACGGAGCATTACGAGTGCTTTATTACCATCTAAGGCACTCGTATGGGATAGACGAAACACCAGTGCTGCCTTACGCTCCGGGGGATATTGAGTCCGTTGTGGGAAATGAGAAGTGTCTAATTTATTGGAACTACTCTTTTCCCACCGTCAGGCAAATACAAGCCAACAAGCCTGACGTAGTACTCCTCGACCATCAACTCAAGACAATGTTCGTCGTGGAGTTCTCGGCTCCCGCGGAGAACAACATTGTCTTGAAGGAGGAGGAAAAACGGACAAAATATCGAGATCTGCTCTTCGAACTCCGCAGACTCTATCCAGACCATACTGTAAAGATAGTGGTACTGATTATAGGAGCCCTCGGTGGAACGAGACACACGCTGCTTTCGGAACTCAAGATCATACCGGCATTCCGAAATTCGGCAGAGATCTTAGCCGGCAGAATGCAGAAGGCCGTCATTCTCGGTTCATTACGTCTGCTCAGGGCACACGATTCCCGGACCCAGTAGTCACTTACCCCACGGGCGTGGGGAGTGGCTTCCGGTACTACCAGCTCCCCTCTGTGAGGATCGGAGCCACAGAGAAGGGTGACTGGTTTTTAGCTCGCTAAAAAAAAAAGAAAAAAATAAATTTTAATAATCTTATTTGGTGGCGCAATCTTATTTGGGCTCGCAAAATTAGATGCTTGCCCTGGACGCCAAAGTTTCTAGCTACGACGCTAGCTGTGACGTAATCGTGACTTTCCGTTGCATCGATCAGTACATTTACACTTAGCTTCATTAGCTGTTATCTATAGACCAAAGTAATAGTTACAATGCTAAGAGGACGACAAATTTCTGTAGTACTTGCAACCCATTACTTCTGTTCGACAACAGAAAATACATCATGCTTGTAAAGTAGTACACTTTTATTAAACCGCTATCAGTACTGGAGGTCATTTATAAGCGTGGCTACGGAAAACATAGTAATAACATAATTGAAGGACATTGCAACTTTTAGATTTGTTGTGTTTCGGAAGCTTTCCCAATATAATCAATAAAAATGTCAAAAATTTGACTGTCTTCGTGAATTCAGATATAATATTCAACGCGATATCTCTCGATGATCTTCCAATACTTGCAAACTTGCAGTCAAAAATTACGTTTGACTTAACCCAAGTAGCACAGAATTCTTTAAGATATCTTTAAGAAGTTTTATTTACTGCCCGCGAGGATATCTTGTATTTATGTACTCTAGAAGTCCTTCTGAAATCAAAATGAGAAATCTTTATATGTGCTCAACTTTTATGCACTGCATCTACTAGAAGTTCTAAAAGGGAATTACCATACAGCTCAATTTTCTAAGTATTATAGAAATCAAATAAAGTATTAAAAGGGAAATAGTATTATTATCCTTAACAGAAAACTGGTAGACATCTTCTAGAAGTCCTAAAAGGGAATTACCATACAGCTCAATTTTCTATGTATTACAGAGATCAAATAAAGTATTAAAATGGAAATATTATTATTATCGCTAATAGAGCAGCTATAGAAATCGCAAGAAGAAATTCTTTTAATGCGTAAAATTTGTTTGCTTACGTAGTTTGTTACAGAAATTATTCCTAAATGACGCCACGTACAAACCACTGACGATAATCAGTCATGCATTATCTTATGAATTTATAGAACATTAATAACATTACTGCAACGTTCAAATTCTCTCAGGTTTGGTTTGGGCCTGATGTCTCATACTGAGATTTTGATTAACCAACGTTTCACCAGCTGCCGCGCCGCTGGCAATTCTATAAGAAGTGGTACATCTCCTAGAAATCCTATGAAGATGTTTTCAATACCGTTTACATTGGTAAGCGATAAAATACCTGAAAGATTACTACAGGAATTAAATCTGTTTGCAGGATCGATGCGGTACATCTAACAGAAATCCTGTAAAGATGTCCTCAGGACCATTTATATTGGAAAGGAAGATATCCTAAAGATTACTATGGGAATTCTATAGGTATGCAAAAGGCTGCTCACATGATTCTATACTAATAGTTTTTTTCGATTACCATGGGAAGTACTAGTTAATACTGATATGCTGACATTTGCCTATCTTAGCGAACTCTTAGAGACCTCTAGAAGATACTTACTAATTCCTAAATTTTT
Organism: Rutpela maculata; assembly: GCA_936432065.2. NCBI lineage: Eukaryota > Metazoa > Arthropoda > Insecta > Coleoptera > Cerambycidae > Rutpela > Rutpela maculata. Next base: position 32,614,873 of record OW386285.2, on the reverse strand, counting down.
ATCCTTGGGATATCTTGAGGAATTAATTGTGCTACTTGGGAATGTTTATTTTCTTTTTCATTCAGTGAAGTAAAACCTTTTTCTTTTAAAACAAATCATCTATTTTACATTTATTTAAATATCTACCAGCAGAAGACCCAACTTGGGCAACTAGGAAACGGGATATTCGTAAAAAACCGATTTCCGTAACTTTTGGCATCAAATAACTTGCGACGCCGGTACGATAACGATTGGGACTTTTCGCAGGTCAAAATAAAACAGTGTACGAAAATACAGCTCGCTTTATTTTCACCAGATTTGCCGTTTTTATGCCTAAAGTTACCGAGCTGTAATAAGACAGATGAAAAACGAATGAAAGTTCCAATTGAACGTTGCTGAACATCTATTTGACAAATAAAAATAAAAAGATATTGACTGTGTGCTTGATATCGTTGACATCACATAAAAGTTAATTCCGCCGTATTCGAAAAAAAAAATACGAATACGACATATATATGTACCGCAGGCAGCCAAGCTTGACTACAAATTTTACTAGTTCCATTCGTATTGTACATTTTAAAAATATATAAATTAATTTTGTACACGTTTCAATTATTTATAAATAACTAAACGCGCAATTTCCATCATGCACAAATTTGTAGTTAATTTGTCGACGTATCTCGTAATTTATGTCAGTTAAACACAAATTGTTTTAACTCAACCAAACAATGTTTTAATTAAAATATATTGTTAAAACAAATAGTTAACGCTTGCGAAACTGCAGAATAAAATAATTAAAGAAAATTATGTTACAGTTCTAGTTAAGAATCGGATTATAAGAAACATTCCGGTGCATTGCTTAAACTTTCGTTTTGATAAACGGCAAAGTTTCAACATTTGAAAGCTTCCTGTTTTGTTATATTAAATCGTAACAACTGAAATAACTCAGATTAATATCTCTAGAGAGACTCCCATTTATCAAACAGTGTGCAAGTTGCAATTGTATGTATTGCTACATTTGTCGTATGCATTTTAGGTTAGGTTTTTGTTAGAAAATGAATAAGGATATATTGGTCTGTGCTTATCTCTTGACGCGGCCTTATAAATAGACGAAATGAAACAACATAATTGTTCAACGTTCATGCTTTTCTCTACAAATACTTACTTACCATCATATCGACAAACGAGCTAGTGGTGATTACAAACAGAAAATATTAATCGTTATATTTTCAGTAATTACTAAGACAAATAATACCAGATTATGACATTGTTAAATATACTCGAGTCTAGAAGTACGATATGCACTTTTTACGTCCATGTGAGTAAAAAATCATCTATCTTGGCAACTACTTCCAGAGCAAGCAAGCTTTGTTAAAGGATGGGATACTAAAAAACAAATACCGAATTTACAACATCTTATCGAGAAGGCTACGGGAATATTACGTTGAATTTTCTATATAATTGAACATGCTGTAGCACACATTCAACTATATACTCTTCATAGTTTTTTAATAAATTCAAATTTTCTTGATAAAAATGCTAAAATCCTTACTTAGTCATCTCCTCATGATTTCATTGTGGATATTCTTGTCACCTTTCGCCTTAAGTACAAAGCAAAAATCTATATGCTGAAGGCTCAATATTTGGTGGTGTCTTTCCACTCTCAAGGTGATTCATTGCAACTCTTAAATGACTACTTAGGACCTGAGTCATGCGATAAGGGAAATAGAGAAAATTGTCTACTCTACCACTCTCCGATGTCTTTGCTTCGTCGATGTGATGCTTTTCATTCCGATATATGTTTTAATGTAATTACTTTTATAGAACTTCGTTAGTTTCTGTGTTATAATCGTGATCCAAATATTCGAAATAACAAAAAATTTCAAAATTCGAGTTTTGTCTCGAAACTTATTATAACATAACATAACATAAACATAAACACAAACACACCACAGATAGTAGACAACCTCCAAATCCAAAGCCAAGGCTGTCCGGAAGGGGGTTACACATTCGGAAAAACGCAGACATACATCCACACCCCCCGATGTTGTCAATACCGGGGCTGGGGGTCGAACCCAGAGCGCGGTAGCGAGTCGATCAGCGTATTCGCCACTCAATACGCCTTAACCGATTGAGCTACCGTGCCGGTTATCCAAAGTTAAAATAAGATTCTGAACAACTTTCTCTAGTAACTTAGTAGTAGTAAAATACCTATTATTATAAAGAAAAAAAAAAATTATAACTATATAAAATTTTTATTTTCAATTTTTGACTTGGTATTCTATTTTTTCAAGTTTATAATAATTCAATAATTCTCAATATGTTCAATGAATACTTATGAATTTAATTATTTCCAAAAACAAAAGTTTAAATTTTCATGGGGAGTTTTCAGCGTTCCGTATTTTCGAATAAATATGGCTGCTTTCTTGCAATGTTACTTAATAGGCGTCAGAACTTAATTTCCACCAATATTTTTGACTTCATCTTTAGAGATTAGTGAGAAACAAGCTATCTTTGCCATCTATTAGGTAATAAGTGTCTAATATTACCAATATTTCCTCACATAATTGTAATTATTTCACCTAATTACGTTATGGTACACCAATTGGTCTCCTGTTTTAATGTATCTACTTAACACTTAATATGTCCTTAATTCTACGTAAATCACTAAATTCACCTTATAGGGGTTATTCTACAGCCTAACAAGTCTCATTTTGGTGGCTATTCCATGCATAATAGGTGATTTCACCCATTAGATCTTACATGGACCAACAGGTTATAGTATAGGAAATAGCGTGCAAATTCGACGACGAGTGGTTACCGTCTGCCAGTCGGTAATCGAAGAGACCATGTGAATACAAAATTTTTTTTCTCTCTGGAACTTTTTGGTATGGTGGGGGATAGGGAGGGGGGGGGGGGGGGGGGGCATTTATTTTTAAATCGAATAATTATCGATATCTGTCCGCAGTTAGTATATGTACTTCACATACCCCAATTACTCTGGCGAACGGCGCGCGCGCTAACCGGAAAAAGAAAAAAAAGATTTAGTTTCTTTTTCCGGTTAGCGTGCGCGCCGTTCGGAATTTTCGTCTGCCAGCGTAATTGGGGTATGTGAAGTACATATACTAACTACCTATGCGGACAGATATCGATAATGATTCGATTTAAAAATAAATGCCCCCCCCTCCCTATCCCCCCACCATACCAAAAAGTTCCAGAGAGAAAAAATTTTTGTATTTATATGGTCTCTTCGATTACCGACTGGCAGACGGTAACCACTCGTCGTCGAATTTGCACGCTATTTCCTATACTATATGTATAAAGTTATATTTATTTTATAAACCATAACATGGTCATGCATGTAACATAATGTATATAGTGTTCATACAAATTGCATATTTCGGAAAATATATAATCAACTTGAAACCAAAATTATTACTTGTTCAGAGTTATTTTTTTCTAATTTTAACTAGTTTGCTTATTTATCTGAACTCCGATTTGCAAAATGGATGTCTTTTTTAGAGCATAAAATAATGGGTACAGTAGGTGACTAGTGAACGAGTTTGTGCCACCCAATACCTCAGTCGTGTCGGCGCGGCGCGGCGGGACAAAAACGTAGATGTAGATGGATCTTCAATATCTGAACGAGATGATGAAGCATATAGATTTTCTGCAGTTTGTCCTATCACGGTTTCACGGATAGTTTTCACGGCTTGTGTACAAGAGACGTTAACAGAATAATTATTGCTGCGCATTTGTATTTCATTTTTACTTCTTATTTTCTTAACTTGTCGATAAAAATCGGTCGTGTATGTCACTTTTCTTTTACTCATAGTGTTTTAAAGTTATTACGGAGAAAGTGAAATGAACGAAATGACAACACAATCACACTGGACCACAGAAGCATGAATAATGACGGCAAGTTCTTAATACTAAATGCTATTTCCTGCGTGTCGCTTATGTTGGTAAAATTCGACAAAATAAGTAATTAATAATTTTGACCAATAGGTGCAAATAACTTATTGATTGAATAATAAAGTCATTTCGACTTTTTGTATTTTTAGGGTCCTTATCAGGTGTCTAAGAAGCTTTCTTCAAGACATACCATCACCTATTTAGTCATTTCAATACACTAATATCTCCTATCAGGGTATATTGATAACGTCAACAAAATTACTTAATAAATTATTTAACGAAAATATTACTTATTCAGTCACAAATATCCCCTTATTTACATTACCAAATTGTTTCAAATAGGTTACTTTTTACCTTCTCCGCCCCTATTAGGTGAAAATATTTACTCAAATATTTGTCATAACCTGCTAAGGCACTAATTTCACTAATAATTTACCTGTACCTAATAGCGAACACAGCGACTTAACCAATTAAACTTTAAAATTACCTAATTTCGACCTGTTTTGGTCGAATTTCCTTTAGCTGAAGTCGTCGACACCTAAATTGTTAGCTGGAAGACATAATTTTGTTTTTTTAAGTTGAACACGCTGTAAACTATTTTATTCTTGGATCGCAACTTAAATTAGCTATCCAACGATATATCATATGTCATATTTATCTCTAGAAAAAGTGGTTAATTTTAGAAAAATGTAATATATTTGTGAGGAGGGCATGGAAAACTATTAACAACAACAACACTTCTTATAATATAAAATAATTTTGCTAAAAATAGGAAAAACTAAACTACAATAAATGTTCGAATCGTCTTCCATTGATTCTATGCATGTTTATCGCATTTCTAATATTAGAAGGCCATGGTAAAAAAAAAGAAAATCGAAATAATCGATTTTCGTAAATATCAAAAACGAATTCGTGAGTTAATTGTGAGTGAGCATTATTAAAAATGGTTCAGTTTAGTAATGGTGAAAAATATGATATGATTAAGTGTTTTACAGAATGCGGAGAAGATTCAAATTTTGTTTCCGAGTTATAGGCAGCAAAACTTTGTGCCAAAAGTGCCGCCTAAACAATATTTTTAGATATCCAGAAAAGAGACAGCCAGACATAAAAATACTCAAAAGGCTACAACAAAATTTAAAAGACTTTGGATCATTTGTAAAACCTCGAGCAAAAATATATAATAAAGCAGGTAGAGAAGCTGTAGAAAATATTGTTTTGGTAACTGCAAGAGAAAATCTTAATATATCTTGCAAAATACAGGAAAATTTAGGAATCCCAAAAACAACTGCGTTGCGTTGCTAAAAAAAAAATAAATTCACACCATACAAAATTAAGATTAGTCACCAACAATACCCAAGACACTTTCAAAGGCGTCCCAATTTTTGCCAGTGGTTTTTGCGTCAGTGCAATGAAGTTCCAGGATTTGAAGGAACAATTATATGAACAGACGAGGCCTATATGAGCAGTGCCGAAATTTTTGATCGGCATAATAACCACCATTGGGCTCATGAAAATCCGCACGTAACTGCTACAGTTAATCATCAAGGACGATTTCAATAATATTGATCGCAATTTATTTAACACCGTTGCTTACTCACTCGATTGGACAATGGTAGAACACTTTGATACCATCGACTCAAAAATCGACTATCTAAATGAGCTGATAACATATGTTTTTGATGTTTGCTCACCATACCGGAAAATTAAAATAAGTAAAAAACCTGCTCCGTGGATAACTCATAATATTAAATTTATGATGAGACTTCGTAACCGCGCTTTTTCTAACTATAAAAAATATATAAGACATGAGAATTTTAACTCGGATCTTGCAAATAATAAATGGATCTATTATAAGCAGCTAAGGAACTTAGTAACAGCATCAATAAGACGTAAAAAAAAGGCATATACAGATTTTAAACTTAGAACGAATGCAAGTTCTCGTGATTGGTGGAAAACAATAAACCAGTTGGGTGTACATGATTCTAATTTAAACAGTGACGCTCTACATAATTTTGGTACTTCAAACATGTTTAACAACCATTTCATTAATTCTGTGCCGAGTACATCAGTTAGCAATGAGGACATTATTTTTTATGAAAATAATAAACTCCCATCTATATTAGAAGAAATGTCTGTAACACTTGTGACCTCCGAAAATATTTTGAATGCAGTTAATAAAATTAAATCTAATGCTGCTGGAGGAGATGGTTTCTCTTTAAATATGAATAAAATGATATTACCTGTTTGTTTGGATGCAGTTACACATATAATTAATTTCTCGCTACAATCTAAAACAGTTCCCTCTCAATGGAAAACGGCATGTGTTATACCTCTACCGAAAAAAAGTGAACCCGAAACTTTAAATGATTTCAGGCCTATTAGTATTTTGCCAGTTTTTTCGAAAATATTAGAGAGGATTATTTATGATCAGCTAAAACAACATGTACAAACTAACGACCTGCTTCCTCATACCCAATCTGGTTTTCGTCATGGTCATAGTACTGTTACAGCTCTGTTGGATATAAATGACGACTACTTAGCAGCTATAGATAAATCAATGGTAACTACAGCCGTTATGCTTGATCTTACAAAGGCCTTTGATTGTCTCAACCATGAGATGCTTTTAGCAAAACTGCACTATTTAGGCTTGGCATCAAACACTATAGCATGGTTTCGTAGCTACTTGTCACAGATAATGCAAAAAGTTAAAGTACGTAACTTGCAAATTTCGGATAGTTTAGTTGTCAATTCGGGAGTTCCTCAAGGCTCAATACTTGGACCAATAATGTTTTCCTTATACCTGTCAGATTGTCCGAAAGTTGTAAAGCACTGCAAAGTGCATTCGTACGCGGATGACACAAATATATTTTTCATATCGTCCTACATTCGTTGAAGAATCCATGGCAAAAATTAACGAAGATCTTTTCAATATATCCATATGGTTAGATAGACAGGATTTAAAACTTAAGTGTAGTAAAACATTTGCTATAACTTTCAGATCTGCCAGGAATACTTTTGAAGATAATCTTGTGCAACTATTTATAGACGGCGAGCAAATTGATAATAAAAATACCGTGCGAAATCTTGGAGTTATTTTCGATAGCCATTTAACTTTCAAAGAACATGTAACCAAAATTGTGCAATCCTCTTTCGCTAAACTTAAATCTATTTATCAATTTAAACACGTACTATCTACATCCACAAAGTTAAGACTTTCAAATTCGTTAATTTTGTCCAAAATTGAATATGCTAATGTCGTTTATGGCCCTTGTCTAACAGAAAGGGAGGCCTATCGATTACAAAAAGTTCAAAACTCATGTGTTCGTTTCTCGGTTGGTGTGCCCAGGCGTGAGCATATAACTCCTTATCTAAAAATGAATAATTTGCTTAATATGCATCAGAGATGGGAACTCCATCTCGTTTACCTTGTTTACTGTGTTTTAAAAAATGATGCACCCTTATACTTCAAAGATAAACTTAATTTCCGAAGTCAACATCACAATGCTCATCTCAGATTCGTGGCAAATACTTTGCATATTCCTAGACATGTAACTACTCTCTTTAAATCATCTTTCTCATACTTAGCAGCGGATTTGTATAATAAAGTTGCCCAGTCTTTTGTGTCATTATCCTACTCTACTTTTAAGAAAAAAGTAAAAATGTATTATCTTCAGAATTAAGATTAAGCTTGTTATCTTTCACCGACTTCATTATATTTACGTATGTACTAGTGATAGCTTCCTTCGTAATGTTCTTTCTTATCTTCTTTATCTTATAAGGTATTTTTTTTTTTTTTTTTTTTAGGTATTCTTTATAATAGTTAGGTTAGGTTATAGTCGGATATAAATATCATTTTATCCGTATTCTAATTTTTATGGATTTTATGACGATTGTGTTAATCAATTGATTATCTGTTAGGTAAGATAATGTACTGGCCCTGGTTGGCATTTATAGCAGCTTTGTGAGCTGACACCCCGCCAGGTTAAATAAAGGCATTTTTATTTATTTATTTATTTTATTATTTGGATTTGGTGTATGGTGTGGTCTTATTGGATATCAAATAATAGGTCCTCATTTTTTTCACGGTAATTTGAATACCGAAAATTTTATTAACATTCTACGACAAGAAATAGAGCCCTTTGTCGACAATATGTATATAACACAATTTCAAATATTAATTTACCAACACGATGGCGCCCCATGTCATACGTCAAATGAAACATAAAATTATTTAAATGCTCAAAATGGGATGATTGGATTGGGTTATTTAAAAAATATTATATATAGAGAACGTTCTAATAACATAGAATAATTGTAAAACAAAACATTGTGTTTCGGGCAATAACTCTTGGCATGATTGAAAGTACAACAGATGCTGTAAGGAGAAAGTGTCAAAATGCATAGATGTCAATGGAAGACAATTCGAACATTTTTATTGTAGTCTAGTTTTCCTATTTTTGGAAAACTTATTTTATAGAATAGAATAGAATAGAATAAAGTTTATTTAGCATAAGCTATTTACAGAACAACATAAATTTGTACATATAGTCATTCATTATTTTGTGCTCTAACGTCTATATATAATTTAGTAACATTTTTAGTAAACCGTTTTAAATTACTAGAAGATTTGATTTCTGTGGGCAAAGCATTGTACGCGCGTATGCCATCGCTAAAAGTTGATTTTTTTAAGAATGATATTTTTGTGTGGTCTATGTTGTAGTTTTCAGCAGATCTTACAGAAGAATTGTGCAGACTCGATCTTTTAACTAAGAAAGGTTTAAGGTAGGTAGGTACTAGATTTTTCTCGATTTTATATATTAAAATTAAATTTGCTCTTTCAATGCTTTGCTCTACTGAAATCCAACCCAACTGGTTTAACATATTCGAAATAGGTGTATATGTATCACAATTTAATATTACACGCATTCCTTTATTATGTAACACTTGTAACCTCTTAATATATGATATGCTACATGATATTAATAATGAAAAGCAATAATTAAAATGTGGGTAAATTATTGTATTATATATAATTAATTTTGACCATTGTGTTAAATCTGCAGATATTCGTTGGAAGAAGGAGGTCTTTTTGCCAATTTTCTTACATAAATAATCAACATGTTTTGAAAACGTCAACTGTTGGTCTAAAATAATTCCTAAATATTTAATTTCACTTACAAATTCAACTTTTGTATTATTAAATATTTTCGGCAATTTGCTTTAGTTCCAAGAACCATACATTTAGTTTTTTCATTATTGAGTTTCAATTTATTTGTGCATAACCATCTATATAATATACAAAGTTCTCTATTCATTATATTTGTGATTTCAATATGATTTTTTCCAGATACAGATATTAATGTATCATCAGCAAAAAGGTTTACATATAAATTTTTTAGGACAAGATTTATATCATTCACATATATAATGAATAAAAGAGGCCCCAACACACTGCCCTGCGGTACCCCATACGAACTAGGAATTTTAGTAGATGTCTTATTGTTCACTTTAGTTTTATGGTACCTATTTTCTAAGTAATTCTCAATCCATGTTGAAGCTATTTCTGTCACACCATAGTCACTTAACTTCTTAACTAACCTACGTCGATCAATAGTTTCAAATGCTCTTTTTAGGTCTACAAACACGCTAAAAACTACATTACCGTCATTAATCTCGTTCCTCCAGTTCGCACACACTAACTGCAAACTTGTCTCGCATGAATGACTTTGTCTAAATCCCGATTGACCACAGCATAAAAGTTTGTTTTCTTCAAAGTATTCCCTCAGCTGTTCGGCTACCACGATTTCTAATATTTTATCCACTATCGGAATTAAGTTTATTGGTCTATATTCGCTCGCTTGCTTTGGGTTTTGAACTTTTGGAACTGGAACTATAACACTTACTTTTAACTCAGATGGTATTTTTCCGGTTGTCAACGACGTGTTTATTAAATTTAACAATGGGTATCCCACGCTGTCAAATATTTCTTTCAGCAAGTTAATATTTAATATTTCATCACCGGTAGATTTATTTTTTAAACTAAAAATAACTTTTCTTAACTTGTTTAAGCTTATTGTCTTAAACTCGAATAGCTTAGCCGCCTCTGGTACCTTATTTTGGATTTCATCATCATCAGAAAAATCATCAATGCTGTTTGCAATACATTCAATACTATCGGCATAATATTTGTTAAAATTTTCTTCAATACGTCCCATATCGGTTTCAAAAGTTATATTGGCTCCTTCAAAGTCCCTTTTTTTATTATTACCCAATAAAGTTTTTATTGGGTTTTTATACTATAACAAGTGTTGTTAATAGTTTTCCATGGCCTCCTCACAAATATATTAAATTTTTCGACAATTATCCAGTTTTTCTAGATAAATATGACGTATGATATATCGCTGGATAGCTAATTTAAGTTGTGATCGAATAATGGAATAATTTGTAGGGTATTCCATTTAAAAAAACACAAGTTATGTCTATAATACAGTGTAATCTATCGAAAATTTAAGGTTAATAATAATTTTTTCATTTATCACAATATTTTCAGACGACTACTCAGTATATCCAGTCTTCTTCTTGAAGTTTATTTCAATATTTCTGTGAACACTATTCATTTAAACAAGTTCCTCCACCTCACTGGCGTGTTTAAAGTAGTTTCTATCCAATTATAAATTATATATTAGAGTTGTCTCAAGGTGTAATAATATTATATCTAGATAACTCCCTCGAGTGGGAATCCGTGTTTGTCTAAAACTTGTGAATGTATATAATCTTCAGAATACGCCTCTGATGTAAGTGCGAAACAGAAATATTGGAATAAACTTTAAGCTGCAGGATATACTTTGTATTAATTTGTGGGCTTATTTAAGTAGCAATATTAGTTAACAAGAAAGTGGTAAGTTAAAGTTGAAGCGAAAGCTTTAAGGGTGTCTTATGTGGATAAGATAATAGCAGATAATAGGCGAGATACAGCAATACGTGACAGTTTGATTTCTTTAATTCCCCATTAAGTACTTTGGCTCAGTCAAAACAAGGTTGAAGTTTGACTCATTAATAACTTGAGACTGTAACGTTGAACTTATAAGATTTAGGCATTATGCCACCCTCAAATGTATTTCGATTACATTATATAGGATAAATACAGAATAAAAAAGTATGTTGTACCAGAAAATAGACCATTATATCTTCACGTATTTTGGTGAAAAAAATTTTGGGCCTTTAACTTAATATTAATAAAAAATGATTTTTCTTTTCAAAATTTAGGCTCCGAGGATTTGTTGGAATTTCGGTAAGCTTTAATTTAAAAACAAGTCTCGTTCATTTCTGACAAGATTTGCTCTCTCTAGCCATTTTTGAATAAAAAAACAATTTAGGACCACTGTACTGTGCAGCGGCGACGCAAAGAAAGACGCCTATTAATGAAACAATTTTGTAATTGTGCATACTAATTCCTGTAATTTTTTCAAGCAACGCCAAATCAAAATGGCCTCCATTTAAATATGGTGGCTAATTTCGAAAATTTATTAAATAATTTTTCCATTTCAACTATTGATCTTAGGAAAAATTGTTATAGATACATTAAAGCTCATCGTGGTTGGTGGCCGATAGACGTTTTAGAAAAACTACAAATAATTTGAAGCTAAAAATTTAGGAAGAGAGGTTTTCAGGTGCTCTACCCAAGTAACACATAAAGTCGCGGGAACGTATCGGCGACTATAAAAGCCACGATAAAGTGGACCACTACCATAGGCGCCACGTCTCTGCTACGTGGCAGCTACGTAGCCGCCACTAAAATGGAGAAAAATTTTTAGTCGCTGGATAGTGTTTCGGGTAGTCCCGGCCTCTATAGATGTGACTATGTTTAGTTACTATAAAGGATCGGGGTAGTAGCGGGTACTATTCCGCAACTCGGCGGCCTAGTAACCGCTACATGGCTGCCTAGTAACTGCCACTATCACTTTTTAAAATGGTGATTTTTTTTCTTTTATAATAATGGCGCAGTGAATTAATATTATACCAAAAAGATGTGTACTCTAGGCGCGTGTTTAAAGTACTTCTTTAGTCATTTTTTCAAACGCAAGTTACTTTTTTGATATAAGTTGACATATTAAATGATAAAATTTCAACGCGCCCTCAAAATAACCTTTTTTATAATATTTTGACAAAATAATTTAAAAAGGCAAGATTAAAAAATTTAAATATTTATTAGGGAAACATTTTGAATACTTTCAAAATCATTTTTCGTAAAAGTTTATTATAAGATATTAACATAACCGTTGTCTATTTTTGATTAAAACCAATTTTTATTCTAAAAATTTTAACAACTAATAATGGCCGATTTTAACAAAGGTACTATAAAGTTAGGCCCTCCACCATAAAGTATAGGGAACTACCCCATTTTACCTCTAAAAGATCTGTGACTTTGGTGACCCAATAGCAACTATCCTGATGTGACTCTATAGTATCAGATTCTATTTTGGAACTGTAAAGTACCAACAGGAACTGTTTAGCTACCCATGTTGCCACTAAAATGCCACGACACTTTAAAGTTCCAAGTGATGGTCACTGGAATTATTCTGGAACCTAGATTGCCTCTCTATGTACCAAGTTACTTTATTTAGGCACCTTAGTGGCACTGGTGAGTGGCAGTAACTGATTCACTGATACTATATAGTTTTTGCCACTACAGAGTAATAATAAAATGATACTGCCTAGTTCCAGTAACTTCCCAAATGTTACTTTGACTTTGGGTGTTTACAGTTCCAATAAATAGTATCGTTGTGGTGACAGTTACTTTAAAAGTACCATATAAAGTAGCCTTATCCAATAAAGTAGAAATATTAGTACCAGGGTGTACCCCAGGAACTAAGGCTTCGTAGCAAAACCGAAACTGAAAGGATTTGGTACCATGTGTGTTACTTGGGTATTTAATGGAACTAACCTGACGTATGTGACACTTCCGGTTATACCGGAAGTTGACATCAACTTCCTTATGGCCGACCCGAGCGACAGACACTTCAAGTACTATAATTGATAACAGTTTTGTGAATTTTGATAATGATGGAACATGTTGCGTACTTGATAACTTTATCTCTGATCATAGGACAGTATTATTAGAACTAGACTATTATGGGGCAGTTTCTTATAATAAAAGTTATAAAAAAAGGAATTTTTAATAAAAATAACATTTTGCAATTTGAGCAAAGAGATAAAGAAGACTGGTCATACTTATACCATCTAACCGATACAAATGTGGCGTTTGACTATTTTAATTATATATTTTTGCATTATTTTAATATAACTTTCCCTGAGCGTAGATATTATACTAATATCGACACAAAGAGGAAAAGATGGGTAAATGATATAATAAAAAAGTCTAGTTCCGATCTTAAGGATCTTTTTCATTTAAAACAAATGTATTCTGATCTTATTTCTCTTTATAGACAAGCAAAAAGTAGACATACTGCCTTAATCAGAAAAAACAAAAAAAAGAGTACTATCAGAATGAAATATTTAATTCTGATAATAATCCAGCAAGTGCAGCTTGGAATGTCATAGCCGAAATGTCTAATAAAAAGAAAGAAAACAGTAATGTCACACTAAATAATAATGGGAGAATAATAGACAGTCCTGAAGAAGTTGCTTCAACTTTTAATTAATTCTTTATTAATGCTCCAAAAAATTATTGCTAATAAAATAAGAACCGTTACTATTGTAAATCAAACTAATTTAAAAGTAAATCAAAGTTTGTTTCTCGATACATTTACTGACGATGTACTGTTTAATTTACTAAATAATAAATTAAAAAGTAAAAAATCGGCAGGACCGGATGATGTTCCAATGTTTCTTATTAAACATGTTTTAAAGTTATTAATAAACCCTTTAACATAACGAGTGAATCTATCATTCGAAACCGGTATTTTCTCTGAACTACTAATGACGGGAAAAGTCGTACCTATTTAAAAAAAAATGACTGAATGGCCCTAGAAAATTATAAGCCGGTTACCGTTCCTTTAATCTTTTCAAAGGTTTTTGAGTATGCATACTTAAATCGTTTGACAGTATTTGTAAACAAATTAAAAATTTTATCTAATAACCAATATGGCTTTCGCTCTGGAATGTCTACCATTACTTCTACACATTCCTTTTACGAAAAAGTTATTAGATGTATTGATGCAGGCGAATGCACTGTTGGAGTCTTCTGTGACCTCAGTATGGCGTTTGACTGAGTAGATCATGACAATTTACTCAATAAACTTTACGATTACGGCATACGGGGTGTTCCTTTGAGTTGGATATCTTTTTTTATACATTCTCGGAAACAATATGTTTCAGTACAATATAGTGATCACGATTCCATAAATGGGGTTAATTCCGATGTTTCTTTAGTAGATATGGTTGTACCGCAAGGCTCCGTCCTGAGCCCTGTACTATTTATGTTACAGGTATGTAAACTCATTAGAGTCGGTATTAGCTAAAACTGTTTTCACTATGTACGCTGATGATTTGTCTTTAATTATCTCAAACAAATCGTTTGATAATTTACATTTAGACACCATCAAAACTTTAGAACATGTCTGCAGTTAGTTCAGTCAGAATTATTTACATTTCAATGCAAATAAAACACAAATAATTAGATTTCACAATTGGCAAAAAAGTGTGACCCTGTAGCGGTTAATATCAATAATTGTAAAATTGAAAACGATGGTGCTGGTAGTATTAATTTTTTAGGAATTCATAATAATAATAATAATAATTTTATTCATCCTTTCGATCACAATACAATGAAATAGGACATGTCAATAAATAGAATACAATATAAAATAATATGGCTAATTATACTATATGCACATATACACAAAAATATACAAAAATATACAGTAATACAGCTCTGAACAGGTAGCTCTTTTTTTAGATATAAAATGTATGATTTAAAAAGTCATCGACTGAATAATAACAGCCACTTATTAAATAGCTCTGTAATTCCTTCTTAAAGGAATATAAGGAAGCTTTTTCTTTAATTTCGTTAGCTAGACAGTTAAAGAATTTTATTCCAGCCAGTAGTGGAGACTTTTCATAGAGCGCAGTTCTATGTTTTGGAATTTTTAGTAAATTACTGTGTCTGGTAGGGTAATTATGTAGTTGCGAGTTTGTCTCGTACTTGCTAATATTCTTTTTTATATGTATGAGACAATTATATATATACACGCAAGGAAATGTCAATATAGCGTGTTGCTTAAAGAAAACTCTGCATGACTGAGTTTTCTGCAAGTCGAAAATTAATCGTATAACTCTTTTTTGAACAGTCACAACTCTCTCGCTATCAGAAGCGCCACCCCACAAAATTACATTATACGACAGCACTGAATTTATGAGGGCATAATAAACATTTATTAGTGTTTTTTGGTCTAATACACTTTTCAGTTGTAAAATTGCATAATAGCCACTACTTATTTTCTGACAGACATAATTAATGTGATATCTCCAACTCATATCACTGTCAATATGGATACCAAGAAATTTTGTCGTTTCACTTGGAGCAACTGTTAATTGATTATATGTAATATTTATGGGTGCTTGAACTCTTTTCCTACCAAAAAACTGTAGCAAAATAGTTTTCTTGGTGTTAACAATCAATTTATTAGTACCACACCAGTTGATAAATTGTTCATAAAGAGTATTGAGCTTATCCTGCAGCTCCTCAGGAGTGTCTGCCTCCTCTGCTATGGAGACGTCGTTCATTTATAAATAAAAGAAAAATAAGTGGCCCCAGTACAGCACCATGAGGAACCCCAAGATCAATACAATACTTCTCTGAACTGGCTTCTTCTAGTTTTACAAAAAATTTTCTAAAGCTGAGGTACGATATTATCCATGAAAGAAAGTTACCTCTAAATTCCATCGCAGAAAGTTTATCTGCCATGAATGTCGAATCTATAGAATCAAAAGCCTTGGACAGGTCAAATAAAAGGGCAGCAACGTACTTTCTGTCATCCACGCGATTGTACACAAATTCCAAAAAGTCAGCCGCCGCACTCTCAGTTGACCTGCCAGGGTGAGATCCATTTTGACATCTGGAAATAATTTGATATTTTGTTAGATATGGAAATATTTTGTTATATATAGCGCGTTCAATTATTTTGCATATGACAGTGAATACAGTGATAGGCCTGTAATTATCTATTATGTGTGGATCATTGTTTTTGTAGATTGGAATTACTTTCCCTATTTTCAATTCTTCCGGGAATTTTCCCAGTTCTACAGATAGATTGACAATATGGACTAGTGGCTCGGCGATAAACTGAGCAATAGATTTAATAATTTTTGTGGACACACAATCTCTTCCTACAGAATTGGTATTTTTTAATTGACTTATTATGTTTAATATATCTTCAGCAGTAACAGGCGTGAAGAAAAATGTATTGTTATTATTAGGCATTGTAGTACATTTTTGTGGTACTTGGTTACCAAAGTGATACTTTATTTTATTTGGGACCTCGGTAGAGTAGTGCTCAGCAAATGAATTGACAATTTTATCAGTGTCGTTTATAATTTCATTGTTAATTTAAATTTTTATTGACTGCGAGGTCTTAATTTTACCGGTCTTTTTACGCACTAAATTTCATACTTGTTTTTGTCTATGTTGAATGTTACTGTTACTTATACCACTTAACGCATTCTGATAATAATTTAATTTTGCTCTATTAATATTTTTCTTATGTACTTTTTTCATTTCATTATACTTAATTGCCACACCAGCATCATTTGTATTCTTTACCAACCAGAACATATCCTTCATATAGATGAATGTCTCAACTGGAAAGCTCATTATAATTTTCTTGTTTCCTATATGAGTTAGAAATATGAAGGAAATTTTAAATAAACAACAATTAATTAACTTATGTTATGCAAAGGTAGAGTCACGATTACGTTATGGTATCTGTTCCTGGGGTGTGTCCACACTATCTCAAACCGTTTTTATATCGCAAAATACGTATCTTAGGTAATGTAGCGAATGTGCCTAACCAATATACCTGCAGAACCATTTTTGTGCAGTATAAAATTTTAACTTTAACGTTTTTGTTGATATTTGAAATATGTATATATATTTTTAAAATTAGACATACGTTTAATCTCAATAAAGATATACACGGGTTAACAAGGCATAAGAATGATATTTATGCACCCTTTTCCAAACTGTCAGTTACCAATAAATCACCCAATTATTTAGGACTAAAAATTTTCGATAAATTGCCAAATGATTTTAAACAATATATTGAATTACACCAATTCAAGAAAAAATTTAAATTATTTCTGGTAGATGAGTGTTTTTGTTCTTTAGACGAACTTTTTATTACTTAGGTTACGTTAGATTAGTTTTTATTATATTATATTATATTATTTTCTCCTTTACCACTTCTGACTATTGTTATACAATCTTGTAATTGTCCCAAAACAAAATAAATTGATTTGATTTGATTTGATCTGATTTGATTTGATTTGATTTGATTTGATTTGATTTGATTTGATTTGATTTGATTTGATTTGATTTGATTTGATTTGATTTGATTTGATTTGATTTGATTTGATTTGATTTGATTTGATTTGATTTGATTTGATTTGATTTGATTTGATTTGATTTGATTTGATTTGATTTGATTTGATTTGATTTGATTTGATTTGATTTGATTTGATTTGATTTGATTTGATTTGATTTGATTTGATTTGATTTGATTTGATTTGATTTGATTTGATTTGATTTGATTTGATTTGATTTGATTTGATTTGATTTGATTTGATTTGATTTGATTTGATTTGATTTGATTTGATTTGATTTGATTTGATTTGATTTGATTTGATTTGATTTGATTTGATTTGATTTGATTTGATTTGATTTGATTTGATTTGATTTGATTTGATTTGATTTGATTTGATTTGATTTGATTTGATTTGATTTGATTTGATTTGATTTGATTTGATTTGATTTGATTTGATTTGATTTGATTTGATTTGATTTGATTTGATTTGATTTGATTTGATTTGATTTGATTTGATTTGATTTGATTTGATTTGATTTGATTTGATTTGATTTGATTTGATTTGATTTGATTTGATTTGATTTGATTTGATTTGATTTGATTTGATTTGATTTGATTTGATTTGATTTGATTTGATTTGATTTGATTTGATTTGATTTGATTTGATTTGATTTGATTTGATTTGATTTGATTTGATTTGATTTGATTTGATTTGATTGATTTGATTTGATTTATTTTAAATAGCATGCCTTATTTTTTATGCTGGATTCGAATTCTATTCATTATTTTAAGGTAACTTTCAATGTCATTCCCTTTCTAAAAAACCGAGTTTTTGAAATATTTCGATTTTAATGAAATCTGATGCGAAAGTCAAACCATAGATGGAAATTAATTACATTCGCCATGGTAAATTCCGACACAAACAAATAATTTAACTATTTTTCTAGTAACTTTAAATAACCCAATAACGCTATATTTTAGCTCTAGGGAATGTACATATTAGTTGAAAGGTTATAAAAGAGGGATGCGAATAGGCTTATAAAATATAGTATGTTCCATTTGAAATAAGCGATTTAATGGAAGTCGAAGTTGTACCTGATTTTCCGGACACCTTGTATATTTTGGGGCATTTGTAGCTTGGGCCCACATAAGTTTCATCTCTCATAGACAGAAAAATTGGTTATTGGAAATTACCACAGTGAATGTTAATAATTTCCAGCTATGGGTTGGTTTTCGCATCAGATTTCATTAAAATATCTCAAACACTATTGGTTTTTAGATAGGGAATGATATTGAAAATTACCTTAAAATATTGAACAGAATTCGAATCCGGCAAGAAAAATAAGGCATACCATTTAAAATAAGGAAGTTGATGTCAACTTCCGGTATAATCGGAAGTGTCACATACATGACGTTATTTTCATTAAATAGAGCACTGCTGAAAACCTCTCTCCCTAAATTTTTAGCTTCAAATTATTTGTGGTTTTTCCAAAACGTCTAATAGGCTACTAACCGTTATGCACCCTGTACGACTTGTTTACTTGCAACTAAAAATAAACAACGTAAACAGAAAAATTTAGAAAAACTAATTCTTACTGACATTTTACGAAATAATGTAATTTAATTTTGTATAAGCTTGAAGTATTACATCAACGTAGAAAATTGTAGTGCCGGTAGCTACCGAGGCTATTTATCCAACATAAAAGTACTTTAATAGATGTAAGAGTTAGTTTTATAGCCAGGCGCATATTCATTATTATGTCAAATCATATTTTCCCTTACAAATCTTGAAAAGTAAAGTGCAATGCAGACACATTTGGTTTTGGTACCAACATCTTCTCTTGCAAATACATTGAATCAATGTTCCTGCAAGTGTCGATCATTTTTGTAACCAAATGTTTTTGGTATATACCATCTCCATTTTTTAAATTCAGGTAAAATCAATCTATATTTTAAAGATTGTCCGCATACGCCCACTTTGATAACAAGCCCTCAGAATGTGTTGCTCAAAGGCAGCTTTCGTTGGCGGGAAGTTGGAAGTCGTATTATTTCTGTATATAAACAGTTTCTTCTGTCCTTGATTAATTTCAGTGCAAGGGCATCCGAACAAGAAACTGCTCAAATAGATTCAGAATTTCGCCAGATGTGTTTTATTGGGTCTTTAAAATGAAAGAGAAAGTTTTTTTACCTTTGGATATGTAGCCTAAGTTTTTGAAGTTCACATTTTTCACTTTGCAGAAAAAAAGCTGTACCACATTCCGTGAATGAGTCAAAACTTAATAATGCAGCACACTTCCTGGTAATTATTGTGCTATCTCGTGAACTTTTACAAGCCTAAAATATTTATCGACTCCAAACTGTAGTGGAATAAGTGAAATACCCAATTTACTCATTCCGTTATAAGAACTTTTAAAGAAGAATATAAAATTATCGTGAACAAAAAATTACAGTAAAATATTCAGGTATCATTATATTCCAGATATTGAAATAAGATTATAACCACTGGCTATGTACTCGCTCATGTTTTACCAGGTTGTTAAGAAAATTGGATCTTGTATTGTCGTGGTTGGTTTGTAACTGACTGTTCCATGCTAATGGAGATTAATAGCTTGAAAGGGATTCACAGATGGTGTGATGCGCATTTCAATAGGGGAGTTCCTTAAATTAAAAATAAATCCTGTTCTATTGACTTATTGCAATCAACGAAGTTTTTGCGTACACGTTTAATAGTCATTGAAAACTGTTCGGTATGTACGTGAATATTACTGATAGTAAGAATGTTACGTTCCCTTTTTATGAGCTAGAGAATAAAGGGCCTTACTAGTGAATTGTGACATTCACGGACTCCTTGGCAACTGAGGCTGGTAAGAAAAATATTAATTTAATGTGTTTGTTAAGACTACTCACAAATACGTGAAACAACTTCCAAAAAGAATGTTGTACGATATATGCACTTGAACAGCCTCCCATTCCATTTGCACATTTTTTTAATGCCTATTTAGGTTAAGGTCCTGGCGAAGTTTAGCTAATGCTACTCTACCACTTAACCAGGACGGCGAGATGAGATACGGTCACCAGTCCAAGTGATGGACTCCGCCCGGCGCGCTTAACTTCGCCGATCGAGAACAAGTCACTGAAACCGGTACCGTACCTCGCTTCACAACCGTACCTCACCTCACATTTGTTGTCACATTTGTTTTTTAGGCTTTGTTATTTTATTTTGCTCAATGGTTTTACACCACTGGAAGCCTATTTTCACAAAGTTTCGTTGAAATATATGCATTATTATTCAAGTTATCGTTTTCTTCTTCTTCTTTTTATTCACAATACCTTGGCAGACGTTTTGTGATCTATGAATTATTCCAGTTGTCCCTCTCATTTCTATATGGTACGCCTGACAGCATCGCCAAAGTTTTTTCCCGTCAGCTCCTTACTGATATCAGTCCAATATTTAGGGGGACTTCCAATTCGCTTTTTGCTTCCCGCGCTTTATTTAAGCTGTCATTAACTGTTGAAAATTTACTCTCTCAGTTATTTTTATTTATTGCAACTTAACAAGTTACCCAAAATGCTCAGACAAACGTAGCTATCTATTCGATTTCATAACGAATAATCTTTTGTAATTTCATAATGAAAAATCTGTGTTTTTTTATATTGTGATCGAACTATACAACAAGAGACATAAAGAAATACGACGAAGAAACTCTATTTTGAAAATTTTTTAGCTTAAAAAAATGCTTTCCGGAACTCAGTCTTATTCCAAAGTTCTTTGTAATGTTTACTAGTTCTGGCAATAAATTTGATATTATAAGACAATTCCTTTTTTACTCTCAAGTTTACGCCACACAGTGGGATATTGTGGACTTCTTTTGGACAAAATTCGCCCGACAACTGAATTCGCAACGAAAGCTAACATTTTTTTTTGAATTACATAGAAAGGTTGTCGCTACAACATGATTTTGATACAAAGTGACTAAAACTAATCTGGCTGCTGATTTGCGGGTCTTCTTCCGCGTAGACTTTGTTGAGTACTTTATGTTTCGACCATCTTGTCGTGATCTTCTTCTGAAGCGAACGAAGTTTATGTGGAAGAAGACCCGGAAACCAGCCTTAGCACCAAGATGACTAAAATTAAATCTGACCTGCAAAATCTTAAAACAATTCCTATTAAATCCATTCAGTCTAGTCAATTTTGAGTACTTTTGACGGATTTATATGTTTTGTGGGTCGCTGATTACTAATACAATAGACATTTTGTCCTGATAATTTCATTGGATTTTGTAATAGAATGTTCAATTTTGAAATAATTTGATAAAAACATCAAAATATACCCAAAATTGACTAGACTGAAAAGTTTAATAAGAATTGTTATAAGATTTTGCAGGTCAGATTTACTTTTAGTCACTTTGTAGCAGGACCATGTTGTAGCGACAACCTTCCTATGTAATTTTAAAAAAAAATTGTTAGCTTTCGTTGCCAATTCAGTTGTCGGGCGAATTTTGTCCGAAAAAGGTTCATGATTTCCCACTATGCGCCGCTAGTAGAGGTCCTTTTAAATTTGAAATCTGCACATAAAAAGTTGTAAAACTTTAAACATCACTGCCTATATATTTTAATTTTCTCCTCATTTAATAATATGGCCTGCTGTAGACACTTCCACGCTACAATCTTTCCTCGGTGGGCATTGTACCGGTCCAGGCACAAATTATTTTCACATTTTCATAAAATCAAAATAATTTTCTTATAAACCCAATGAAAAGCGTTCTATAAATTGGCCATACTAATTTACACCCTACTTTCATGTAAAATCCCAATAAGAAAGAATCTGTTAATGTTATCGTGGTACGCAGATGGGGCAGAATGGAATTAGATAAGCTATTTTTGCGTCGACATATTACTTCTACATCCAGTGGAACTATAGTAACGACAAAAAAAATGTGTTGTTCAAATAGGCTTAGAATGTCATGAAACTTCGAGATTTTAAGTTTGAGCAAAAAAAATTCTGTCTGTCGGTCTGTAACTTTTCCTTGTGCGCACGATTACTCTGGAACCGTTTAAGATATTGATTTGAAATTTGGTACACGTATGTATTTTAACGAGATCTGGAACTGGATTATATTTTCATCTTATTCCGTTGAAGGGTTGGGGTAAATTAGGGTAAATTATTGGGGTAAATGGAGGTAAACAGGTAAATCAAGCAGGTAAGAGTCCATAAAATTGGTATTTTTTTTACTTCATCCACCCCCACTACCGATGTGGCATATCGTTTCCTGAGTTTTGGGGTAGATTATACTATTAAATTTCCATAAACAGTTATTTCCACGTACAAAATTTTTTTCGTTGTGGGGACTTGGAAGTAGTGAGCGGTTTTTTTCTACTACTGTGGCTGCAAGTCCTATATTAGTCGATTTCCGAATCACCAACATACTTATTTCCTATATAAAATGCGAATGTAATAAAGATCTATATAGTAACATTAATATCAAAAGGGTTATTTATTCACAGTGAAACTAGTTTATCTGATATCAAATACTCTATAAATAACATAGTTATCAGATGTATGTAAAATGCATATTACTTACAGTTGAGTGACATATTGTGGTTAAAAAATACATTTTACTAAAAGTTGTGATACTTCTAATTTATTTACATAGTAGAGTTGTTTATGCAGACATACCCGTAATTGCTCGCTGGTTCTTTTAAAAAAGACACACCCTTATATACTGTTTTTCCGTACTCGTGTAACACTCAGTTTAATTTCGTGTCAAGAGTGAAGGGCAGTAACAACTTTACAGTATTTTATTTGTTTTATTTATAATTCATTCCCTGAAAGGGAAGTTCATTTAGCGTTTTCCCTAAGTAATTAAATTGCTTTCTTGTGAATTAACCAATTTAATTCCATTTATGTTTCTTTAATTGAAGGCTGTTTTGTAAAAGTATAAATAAATTTTAAATTAAATAACAATAAAACAGTAGTAAAGATATGGAGACACGTGTTTGGATTAGCTCTAGGTGCAGAGTTTTCATAGTGGCCATTTAACCTGCGACAGACTGATTTTATGACGTCATCAAGTTAACTGCTGTTAGACTTAAAGCATTCTACATTTATTAACCTCGTTTATTCAATTGGAGGAAGAGAGAAAATTGAAACTGATTTATCAAATATTACTAGGAATTAGAAAATACCGTTTCATTAAAAACGAGATATTTAAGATACTAGTCCCACTTTTGTGGAATTTTTACTGTTAAAAACTGTCGGGGGGTGGGGGGGGGGGGGGGGTGGAAAATATAACTGGCCCAAAAAGTGATTTATTTTTGTTTAGCTTTTACGTTTCCCTATAGCTAGAGAGCCGCGGTGAGAGCTATATATCTTCCGCTTTCTAAGGTGAAAGTATATACCTTAAAGACGCCAAATATAAAATATTTTTGAATTTGGGCAGGGCGCGTCCAAGAACGAAGCCAAGATATTTTTTAAAATTTTTAGCGTTATATATATGTCTTCCACTTGGATAATCTGTAGTAAAAGTGATCAGTTATCGTCTGACAAAGCGGAAGAAATTTTGGTCACTGCGCATTTGCACAAAAGAAATTGAAAATTTTTTGTCAAAACTTTAAAAACAAAAAAAATACGTCTTATATATACTTACTTGTAAGTGCTTTTACTTTATTATGACCGTCATACAAACGAAATTGAGGTGGGAGACTTTTTGGACAAGGCGCAGTCACAGGGTTGGCCAAAGTAACCACTTGAAAAACTTGCGCGTGCGGCTAAATTTAAAAATACTTAAGTGTACTTGGAATTCATTTTAAGCTTTGAAATTTTGTATGGGGCTTCTTTAGGGACCAATAACACTAAATTCACGAGGGAAGAAGTTTTGGCCAACTTTACACCCCTTACTACCCCTTTCAATTATAGGTTCGATTCTACATTAAAATGCTAAAAAATTTTAGTTCTGCAATGAATCAAAATGCGAGATCAAGCCCTGGGGCCACGTCAAGGCATCTATCAACCCAGGATAAGTTCTAACCTGGATTTAGAAAATACCTTCCGTATGTTACCTAGCTTAAAGTTACTTAAGAGCTTAAAACATTTTGGAAAACAATAAGCTTTCACTGAAAAATTTCGTCAATACTAGGATGCTAACCGTAATTTGCAAATGCTATCTGGGGGTTAAGTGTACGAGAAAAGGGAACTTGTAGTTCAAAAATATTTTTTAGTTTTGGTTTTACCGACAGATTTTATAAAAGTTATAACGGTTGCCACATCTGATTTGTATTTATTTTTATTTTTGAAAGAAGCAAGTGAGAGAGAGATACGGATGAGTAGAGGGGGGAGGATCCCTCACGTTCAAACAATTTTTTTGCCATTTTCGGATTCAGCGAATTTTACTAAAGATAGGTGGGTTGGATGGCCAGTTTGGATTTTTTGAGTATTTGGGGGGCATTCATGGTGTATGGGGTATGAGTAATTGTAGAAAACAATGCAGTATTCTAGTCAAGTATAATAGCTATTACACCCTCGTTGAATCATACACTATTATTTTGGTATGCACTACCCAACCTTGAGGAATCGAACCTTTTACACCCTGTATATATTGAATATCCTCTAAAGATATTGTAGGTGTCCTTTTAATACAAAGGTAATATAATTTATAGGCTAAACTATTGAATTTATAGTAACTTTCCGTCGATATTTCCAGTACCACGCAATATTTGATGTATAAATATTTCTGAAAATCAAGATTGTAATATATCTGCTACATCTTACGTCACTGTATTAATTTATGTGTATTTGACGCCGCACTAATTAATTTGAATGTCTCTCTTTTAAAAGCACAAAACAGGAACTAGTATTTTACCGTTATTTAATGTTTTTGTTCTGTTACGCTTTTGATTAAATTTCCTTGTATCGTCTGTACGTAACCCCATTTCATATTTTTCGCAGACAATTAAGATAGCAGAATTTCATATAGCATTTTATATTAACATGAAATAAAGCAATCTTGCCCAATTTAATTTCAGCATCGGAGCCTGAAAAACTCAAATAAGGCAAAAGTAAACATAATTATGGCGCTGCTTTCGTGGCATGCCCTAAGAGGTCTTTTTAAGCTTCAGAAATAGCTGTTCTAAGTCAGACAGACAACTTCAATTTCCATGCACATATATGCATGATTCCATGAGATTTTTATTTGCTTTTATATTTTCGGCGCAGGTGCATGATTACAAGTTTGGAAAACTTGATTACTGCATGTCTATGTTTGCTTTGCTGTCGCGTTACGGTTCAACAATTCTGATTTATTTGATTAAACGTAATTTTTTTCATTACATCTACTTTTAAGTTTTCTTTTATTCTTTTCCGTGGTGTACAACTAAATGTAAAGCTTACACTATTCGCTGATTTACTGAAGTTTTTATAGATGATAGACAGCAAGATTTATTATCAAGAGAATAAATTATTTATTAGTAGAACAAGAACAAGCCCTAAGTGGGACAGGCATTCGAAAACGTGGCATTTAATCGTAAAATGAAACGAGCTATATGTTGTTGACATATGGCAAGAAAACATATCAGTGTATCATTTGCGCCACTATCTAACTTCACTCAAGGTCATCTCGCCTACTACCACCTCCATGAAACTGTTATTGTTAAGTAGTATTTGCGTATGCTCGATGCGCTAAATTTAATAGAACTTTTAAGTGGAAAAACTCATTTTTAGATGGATCCACTATAGTCGGGTATGTACTCAATATATAACATTATTTTATTATAATTGTTTAAGTTATTATAATTTCAAAAACAAGCCTATGCAAATATATCAATAAATTACAATATATTTCGTAACCAAAGAAAAAGTTTACTTTCACAAATATCAATTTTGTGAATTTGATATATTATTATAGATGAACTATTATAGTTTAAAAACTAAAGTTAAACTGGTACTCATGTGTACTCGTTAAAATTTAAATTGAATTCTTGAAAATGTATTGAATGATATGAATCTTTTTGAAACGTGTAGTACCTACAGTCGAATTGATTTAATCCAATTTCACTAGAAAATTTATTGTTGATTCTTGTGTGTGTATGATTACGAAAAAAACATTTGCGCTCAAAAATTCCTAATGCGTCAAAAGTCATTTGCACTTTTTATTATTTGAAATAAAATTCTTAAAAATTATAGACTTATCCGATATGTATAGATCAATCCGCCATCTTGAAAAAAATATAAAACATCAAAAATGTCCGAAAAAATCAAAATTGAATATTTTTTCGAATAGAATGAGTAATTTCACTAAAGTTGGTAAAAACAAAACTTATCTATGGTCAAATATAATGCACCAAACCAGGGCGCTGTAATTCAAATGGAACGCTTAAAGATGGCGGACGAAATATTTTTTTTTTTTTTAATTTTTCGTCAAGTACCAAGGAGGCTTTGTGCGACACTTTTTTTTTATTATGGTACTTTATTTGGTAATTTATTTATTTTAGGTACTTTAGGGAAATAAAGTTCATTTTTTTCTTATTTTCAATAAAAATGCATTTACTATAATTTTTAAAAATGCATTTTCTTTGAACTTCCTTTTTTTCATCTATTATTATTATCATTACCATGCGTATGCTTAATAAATTTCGTTATCAAATTAATGGAGTTTCATTTGTTATCAAGTTTTTGAAGTTACACGAGACTTTCCATAGTATATTTCAGGGAAAATGCATTTTTGAAAATTGTACAAATAATAAACTTTCTCCCCTGTATGTACCTAAAAGAACCTACAATAAAAAAAAAACAGAAAGTGGCGTACAACGCCTCCTTGATATTTGACGAAGATTAAAGAATTTTTTTTCGTCCGCCATCTTTGACCGTTCTATTTGACTTAGGGCGCCGGGATTAGTGCATTATATTTGACCATAGATGAGTTTTATTTTTGCCAACATTGGTAAAATTACTCCTTCTTATCGAAAAGATATTCTATTTTTATGTTTTCAGCAATTTTTCGTGTTTTTTATTTTTCCAAGATGGTAGATTGACCTTTACATAAAGGACATATTTTACATTTCAACGTCAGATTTAAAATATACATCCTTAAAAACCCCCATAAATGATTTTTTTAGGGATTGTTCCGGAAATTAGAATTATTGTCATGTTTTCGACCGTGCGTCGTATGTATGACATTTCTTTAAATGAATCTTGTAGAGGCCTCATCAGGAAAAATAGGTTACTAACTGTTGTTGCAATATACATCTTTGAATGTTTAATATCTACTTTGCAATACAAGAATAAATATGAACAACATGAGATAACTTACAGCTATACAATGACTAAAATTTGTTTATTAACAGATTAAGCATGATAGAAAATGTATTATGCCATATTATGAGATATATCAATATCCCACTAAACAGCATTAAAAAACATAAAACATGCAAAAAATATAAGAGAGAACTTTTTAATTTGTTATTTGAAATTGAACCATATAATACAAACGATTATAAGAGTATTTGTAGTTGTCTTTCCGCCGTTCAATGTCAGTCTGTATTTTCTAATTTTTAGAATACCCTGTATAATTTATCTTAAGTTTGACAACTGTTTATGACTTCCTAAGATAGCAAAACTGTTTATAAAGAATGACTTTTTCTCGGCAAATCAAAAATAAGAAAGTACAGATACCCCACCCGTGGACACACTATATACTGTGAATTACCTTTAATAAAATTTTGTTTATTTAAACACATGTTCGCAAAATTTGTCAAAACAGATTTTCAGCATATATAGATTTTAGCCGCTAAAAACTATATGTAAATATGTGTGTATTACTGTGTATTTTATACGTAGGTATTAGTACGTCGGGTACATGGCTAAAAAAGCCAAAAAGCTGCACTTTTTATTAGAGTGTGCCACTTTCTGTTGTCAGAGTTGATGGCAAAAGGTACATTTTTCTATTTGAAAATCCGTGCAGAACACCAAAATGGTGGCCATTAAAGATGGTCCGATTTCGATTTTCTTTTTTTTTTTTTGTTTGAAAGCTCTTGTGAGGAGGACACTTTTTTGTCTCTATACATTTTTCACTACACCTTAAGAGTTCTGCGCAATTATCAAAAATCTGTAAATTTCACTTTTCTCACGAATTTTATTGATAAGTAAGTTATTAAGTGTGCTCAATATCCTTTTTTTTCCTACAAAAAAGAGTTTATGTTTATGGAGTTCCGAATATGTTTTCGTACACAACAGGGATTTTAATTATTTTGAAAACATTTATTACATTAAAGAAACAAATTTTTAGAAAAAAAAAAATCAGACTAAATACTAAGAAATACTCATGAACTGCTTCTATACGGCTCTTATTACTCTAGATCACACAGTCATCTTTTTCATCTTCCAATTCATCCCTGGAACAAAAGGCATTTTATCAACAAAGCAATGTTAAGATCTTGAAACTGTGAAACGAATTTAAAAATAATCATTTAAATGCATACCTTGTATTGCATTAATTGCTGCATCCCCCAATGCAGTTCGTGCAAAGTAGCGTGCATGAAACTTTGGTCTTTGAACAGGAGGATCGTGTACGGAATCCGGAGCAACTACACTTAACCAATTATCTGCAGGCTGCAGTCCCCAGCAGCCATGATACATACCCATCCTTCTGGCCCTGGAATGTTGTCCATCACTGAGCACGCAAGACCCCAAACTTGTCATGCCTGGTATGCTGATCGAAGACAATGCTGCCTTAGTGCCTCTTTTGTTGGGGGCAGACCTTGTAGACTGCGACTTCTTGAAGTAAAGAGAAGCTTTCTAACATGATTGACTGAGAAGCCTTCTGCGTCTTTGTAGAAGAGCAAAACAGTAAACTTCTCCACAACTTTAAAAGTCTCATCAGCAATAGATTGTTGTGGTAGGGAGATAGCTTGGAAGGCTTCAACAGCTTCAGGATATGATTTCCACACTTTCCAGGCAGTCTGCTTCCCTTTCATTGCAAATGATTACGTTACATCTGATTCAGTGAATGCATAGAATCCTCTCAATCCAACAACTTTATGTTCACCTATACTTTCGAACATGGCATTTATGCTCATGTATCTTCGACCCTTCATGGTAGTCATTCCAATTTTTTAGTAGCATATTTTCTTGTGCTACTTGGCGACGAAAACCAACGCCTCTCTTATCTCTCACACCGTCTTCAGACAGGTTTTTGAGTAAGTATCCCAAGAAATGTGTATTCTGTTTGCATGAAACCTCTCAGCATCATTCAAAATTCTGTTTTTGAATTCCGGATCACAGTATTGTCCAAAAGTCCGTGAAAGTTAAAATTATTTGTTTTTCTGAAAATTGCGCACCTTAAAAGTATACACTTACTCTTTGCAAATTTATAATGGTAAACGCTTTTTTTAGACACGTCTGACGGAATCGGGACTGTACTGATCTGTTAGAGTGAAATTCTGCATCTCAACGCGACATTCCGAACGACTAATTACACAGGTTTACAAAAAAAAGTGTCCGACCAATGGTATTCCATTACCGTACCCCGAAGGTTTTTGACGTGCCGTAGTCCGTTTTGCGCCATCACGTCAGGATTTCGAGAAAGCTTAACCTAAAAGTACTAAAAATACCTTTTCCGTTCGTGTGCAAATTAATTCACTCAATATTTTGGCCTGAATTTTGTTACTCGGGGGTTTTTGGGGTCGCTGATCACGAATCTGAAGCCAGAAATTTATCAAAATTTGAAGATTGTGGCCTAAAACTTATTACTCGAGGGTTTTTGGGGTCGTTTGAGTGAACTAATTTGTGTACGAACGAAGGCGAAAAAGGTATTTTTAGCACTTTTAGGTTAAGTTTTCTCTAAATCCCGACGTGGTGGCGCAAAACGGACTACGGTATCATGTTCAGCACGTCAAAAACCTTCGGGGTACGGTAATGAAATCCCATTGGTCGGACATCTTTTTTTTGTAAACCTGTGTTATTTACGGTTAATTAGTTATTAACGCGCAAACACTGTCTATCTCTTTTTTGCGGGGGAACGAGATGGAAGATGGACACTCTTCTAACACAAATTCGCGATCGAGAAACGTCAAACGAAAAAAAATGATAAATGTCAGGGACAAAAAAATGTCCTCTTCACAACAGCTTTTAAACAAAAAAAAAAGAAAATCGAAATCGGACCATAGGAGGTGCGATACAAAAAAAATTAGTGTGTATTAGTGTGTGTGTGTACTAAAGATTAAAGATGGTCTCCATTTTGGTGTTCGGCACGGATTTTCAAGTGGCTCCCTAACTGAAAAGTTACCTTTTAGTATCAACTATGACCACAGAAAGTGGCATATTCCAATCAAAAAGTGCAGCTTTCTTTAGTATACCCGACATACTATATGTGTGTATATATGTACGTAAATATGTTTTTTTCTATGTAGGTAGCTCTTTTGTTTCATTTTTTTTTAAATGTAAGATCATACTTTTCTTCGACATAAACTTAGTGATTAATTTATAGTTATATATTTTTCTAAAATTTTAGACTTATTTTGTTATTCATACTTTTATTTATTTATTTATCAATTAAATTATTCAAATTCAATATAAATCCTTTTTCTACACGATCTGTTCGGTCAAAACTTTGAAACTGTCTACGTATATAAATTCTGTACGTGAAATATTGCATCCAACAAAAGGAAATTTGTGTCGCTGGATAAATAAAATGCGATGGTAAAACTTTATCTGTAATAACTGTATTTACTATAAGCGATTGAGTGAAATTGTTTTACACAAAATACACAATTTGAATATAAATGAGTACAAGTTGATTCTCAACAATGTTCAATTTAAATTTATAAAATAAAATAGGATTGCTGAAACTCTGGCTATATGATGAAGAGAAGAAAATGTGCCATCTACAGCGCCGAACGGTCTCGAATACTCTAATTTGCTGTTTCACCCAGGGAGCGGTTATTACTAGATAGCATGACCCTTCAAACTGCGTGGCTGCCTGGGGGTCTAAGGATTTTCTCGTACATCACTCCGGTTATTGTGAGAAATACATTCGTGTTCATTAAAAGTGACAAATTGAGTTTTATCTCCAAGGTTATGTTACATTAAATCTAAGCGAAACAGTAGACCGTGAATGAAACCTAAATCATTTTTATTTTGTTGCAAAATGTAAGGTAATTAATTCATTAAAATGTATTTTCCTTATAGTACAGTAACTAGAGGTTTTAACTTCGAAATAATGTCTTATGAATTAGATTTCATTTATTTTTGGCAGTTTAATAATATCACAGAAAAGTTTCCATAATCTGTCGGCGTTTGTTTGGTGGATGTCACCCGTTTTCAGGGGATGACACTTAAAAAAAAAAAATATTGGAGCTGAAGAAGAATTTGAGAAGAAAAGGTCCCATGCAACTTTTTATATAAATTGATAGATTCTAACTTATAGTCCGAAAGGTGGCGTCAAATTTAATTACATCATTTCCACAAAGCTCATTTTTTCAGTACAGGTTGTTTTTTCATTGCTTATCGAAGAATCGGGTGTCAGCTACTGCAATCGCGGAGATGAAGGGCGTGGGAGGCTGCGCATCCGGTAAAATAATTTCGTTTTTCACGTCAATCCAGCAAGGCTACTAAACTATAAATAGTTTATTTAATAACATAAATGAAAAAAAAATGTGTCAGCTGGATAGAGTAAGAAGCGAAGGTTGTCAGCTGTCCTAGTCAATATGTATGAAAAACACGTGAAAATTTGTTATTTCAACAAAGCTGAAATTTATTCATATGATAGTTTACGATATAAAAAAAAACAATTAAAAAGTGTCAGCTGACAATACCATGGAACAAAACCTGTCAGCTAGTCCTTTTAAGTGTACCGCAGCGTCCAGACGCCCATCGCGCGCGGTATCTTTAATGTCCCAGCTAACGTATTATGTCATTTTTTTTAACCACCTGATGATCAATTTCAAGTTTCTCTCAACACAAACTAATAAAATCCTCTGTTTCCTCAAGTCCATCTGGATTCCACTTACTCTGTAATCCCCTTCCATGTTATTTCAAGTATAACCCGTCAATAAATAACTCCCCAGACTCCCCCGTTTATATATGAAAACATAAGGGGATCCCCATAAAATGGGTGGTTTTTGGCCATTTCAGCTGCATGGAGTAAGAAGCGAAGGTTGTCAGCTGCCCTAGTCAATATGTATGAAAAACACGTGAAAATTCGTTATTTCAACAAAGCTGAAATTTATTTATATGATAGTTCACGATATAAAAAACCGCTGCCCAAGAAATCACTACTTCCACATCCAGATTCTCTATCCAAGTCACTCACAACGAAAAAACTTTGTATGTGGAAATAATTGTTTATGGAACTTTAATAATATAATATTTGAAATCCTCTACCCCAAAAACCCATAAAACGATACCCCACATAGATAGTGGGGTGGGGGTGGTGATAGGGAGGTGGTAGTGGGGGTGGATGAAGTAAAAAAATATTTTGAGGTTTCTGGTTCTTGTACATACACTAAATCACATTTTTTTTAATCCCCTTTAATAAGGGGGTGGGGGTGGTAATGGAGGTGGCTAATGCCAAAATTTTTTTTGAGACCTTAGCTTCTCTTGTATATACTAAATACCAATTTTATCGACTCTTACCTGCTTGATTTACTCCAATTTACCCCCCAACCCTTCGTCGGAACAACATGAAAATATAATCTAGTTCCAGATCTCGTTAAAGTACATACGTGTACCAAATTTCAAGTAAATATCTTAAACGATTTCAGAGTAAACGTGCGCACAAAAAAAAGTTACAGACAGACAGACCGACAGACAGACAGACCGACAGACAGACAGAAATTTTTTTTTCGCTCAAACTTATAATCTCGACGTTTCATGACATTTTAAGCCTATTTGGACAATAAAAATTTTTTTAAATTTTTTTGTCGTTACTATACTTCCACTGGATGTGGAAGTAAAAACAATTAAAAAGTGTCAGCAGACAATACCTTAGGACAAAACCAGTCAGCTAGTCCTTTTAAGTGTACCGCAGCGTCCAGACGCCCATCGCGCGCGGTATCTTTAATGTCCCAGCTAACGTATTATTTCATTTTTTTTAACCACCTGATGATCAATTTCAAGTTTCTCTCAACGCAAACTAATGAAATCCTCTGTTTCCTCAAGTCCATCTGGATTCCACTTATTCTGTAACCCCCTTCCATGTTATTTCAAGTATAACCCGTCAATAAATAACTCCCCAGACTCCCCCATTTATATATGAAAACATAAAGGGACTCCCATAAAATGGGTGGTTTTTGGGTCGCGGCGGTCAAAAACTTCTCCCACCACTTCCATCGTGTTCAGCACCCTCGAAACTGGGGGGAAAGGTAATCTCGTCTTTGCACGAAATATTTACAAAAAACTCGTCAAATAATGCTTCCTTACATAGACTATAAGGATGACGTTCTGATCTTATGACTTTTTTTTTTCACCCGTTTGAAAAAATCAAGTTTTTTTTGCTCTTTTTTCGAAATTTATTCAAAAGCATTGCATCCTACGTCAAACATATTCTACACAAAGTTAAAAATTGCCTTTAACATGACTTACGACTTTTTTCCACCCGTTTGAAAAAATCAAATTTTTTCGCTCTGTTTTGAAATGTATTCAAAAGCATTGCCATTCTACGTCAAACATATTCTACACAGTTGAAAATTGCCTTTAACACATCTCTTTTCGATATCAACGGGCAAAAGTACCCAAAAATATATATTCCTGGAAATTCACTCTTGTTGAGTAACTCGTGTACTCCCGATTTACTTTAGACAAATTATGTATTTTAGAGGATAGTTGGCGATGAGTATTGTTTGGGAGGATGGTTTTTGCTGACATGTAGATACAAAACACATTTGGAATCTTATAAACAGAAGTGATGCAAGTAGTATATAATCTTTTGATCAAAAAACATTTTTACTATACAAAATAGGCGCCTTCCTTATCATTTCTCATAAATAATCAAGTTTAAACAATGAAATGACCAAAATCTTCCTTGCGTACTAAATTAAAATAAATTACCTTTCAAGTGCCACGTGCGGCATCCATTTATCTCAATTACAGCTTTAGAAATAGCCATTCCAATATAAGCGAAACTTATAATATAAGTTCAAAATTTTACAATTTTCATAAACAAAATCATGTTTAATTTGAATTACAATATTTCAGCTATACAAGCCCGAAAAGATTTTTTTTAATCCATCTTTACTGTGAGAAATGGGTATTTGAAATTAGTCTATTTTTTACAGCAATTAATTACTTGCGAATAATTAGAACATTCCGATTTTAGAGAAATACATCAGGCAAGATAAATTAAAGTTGATAAAATTGTTTTTTAATTTGTTATACCCATATATAATTTATATACAATTAATATTATAACCAGACACACGTTTTTAATAATCATGTAGAAAAGTTTTTGAGAGAAAATCCATTTTATAACATGCTGAACTCAAATATCAAATAAAAAAAGTCTGTGTGTATCTGCGTTTCTTGTAAACAGATTTAAAATTTCTATTTCTTTAGAATATAATTAATTAGCATGAAATTGAGCCTTGTCCTTCACATCAACAAGGCCTACAACCAAATTTAAACCAAAGTTGTTGCCACTCGGATTTTTTTTAATACATTCTTAGATGTATATAGAACCAATTTCCCCGATATTCAAAATCATTCATCGCAGAAATTTTTTTTACAAGTAGGTATTTTATTTTTTTTGTTTGACACAGCCACACAAAAAAAGTGATCTAGTCTGCGGACCAGATCAGTGTGTCCTTATGTATTTGGACCCGCTGTCCAGCGGACCATAGCAGTGTATCCTTATATATTTCGACCCTCTGAAACAGAATCCGAAGACAGAATTGTCAGACCCGCTCCACTTTCACCCCCCAACCCCAAAAAACACCCCAAAACAAAAAAAAGTAATCTGACCTGCGGACCACACCAGTATATCCGTATATATTTGGACCCGCTAAAACCAAATTCGAAGTCAAAATTGTCAGATTGGCTCATTTTTCACCCCCAGCCCCAAAAAAACACCCCCCAAAAAAATGGTCTTTCGGGCGGATCATACCGGTGTATCCTTTATGTATTTGGTAAGGATACATTGGTCTGAAAAACTGAAAAACGAGCCAATTATCACTCGGTTTCAGCGGGTCCAAATATATAAGGACATATTGGTCTGGTCCGATGTCCAGACCACTTTTTTGGGGGTGTTTTTTAGGGTTAAGGGTGAAAAACGAGCGAATATGACAATTCTGACTTCGGACTCTGTTTCAGAGAGTCCAAATATATAAGGATACACTAGTATTGTCCGCCGGACAGACCATTTTTTTTGGTAGAGGGGGGGGGGGTGTTTTCCTTGAGCTAATCTGACAATTCTGACTTTGAATTCGATTTCAGCGGGTCCAAATACATAAGGACACACTAGCCTGGTCCGCAGGATAGACCTCTTTTTTTTGTGCGGCTGTGTCATTAAACAAAAAAGTAAAATACTTGTAAAAAAAAATTTCTGCGATGAATGATTCTAAATATCGTGGAAATTGGTTCCATATACATATAAGAATGTGTTAAAAAAAAATCCGAGTGGCAACAACTTTGATTTAAATTTGGTTGTAGGCCGACGTGCCTTATCCATAGTTTTAGAGGACAATGTTTCTAAGGTTTTTGTTTATTAAGCATACAATAGTAATAAAATGTAAAATATATCGAAACTTCTATATACAGTGTACCTCTGGGATTAGAATAAACTTTATATAATTTAGGTGATATATGATATATCAATTCTACTTTAAAAAGTTAAAAAATATTTTGAACGACCTGACCATTAGAAACTAGTGACTATCTATTAAACACATCTGTTAAGCGTAAAATTTTTATTTTAAATTTCGAGGATATGTAAAATGTCTCATGTTTATAATACACCTTATTTAAATTAGATCATATTCGTAGTTGGGATAATTTTCAAAGACGTGTAAACTATCTAATTTTATATAAAAAGCATTATTCGAATCTTGGAGCAAAATGTTACTAAGATTATCGATTTGGCACACAAAAATACGAAGATGCATAGGATATCGAAATTGAAATATACAGTATGTTTCTCAGGTTCGAACAAACTTCACGTAGATAAGGTGGATATATCAATTTTACTTTTATCAGTTTAAAACGTTTATGTTTATTAAGACTCTTTAATAAGCGAATTTAAGCTGCATTCGGATGGTGTTGAATACCAATTTGAAAATAAGAAATGCGGTGGAAACTTTCAAAGTTATGCTAAATTTTTACATATTTTGTGAGTATATAAATTGTAAAATTTGTATCTATACTTCCACCATTGTATAAAAATAAAGAGCAAAGATAATTTTATGGACTCTAATTTACATTTTTCATTTTTCTCTGAAGTCAGTATTGTACGAAATTCGCAATAAGATATAAATTTGTTTTTTCTCAAACTCAATTCAGTTCATCGAGAAGCAGCACGAGGCAGCTGTCAGCAAAAACCTGAAGATGGCAGATGTGATTCTGCCGGAACGTCGTTTAGACAAACGTATATTATTACCTTTTAATGAATTTTTAATTTTTAAAAACCGCTATCCAATGAATTATTACCTCGACATCCTGTTTCCTGTCTAAGTCTCTTTTTATTCAGGTCCCCCTCTACATTACCTAGCCCATTATTAAAGGGTAGCGGGGGGTTGGCTGATCCCAAAAAAAATAATGAGGCCTTTGGTTCTTGTACAGAGGTACACATACTAAATAACAATTTTATTTCTTTTCCTCCTTTAATAATCGGTAGTGTGGTTGGTAATGAGGTAATGAGGGTAAATTGGTAATGAGGATAATAGTGGGGGTGTCATATGCCAAAAAATGAAACTTGGCATCCCGTACACACACTAAATTGTAATTTACTTACTTACTGGCTTACTTTACCGGCTCATGCAATAAGAAGCAGTGTACTGTTATGTTGCTCTTGAATATTGGAAGCGCCTTTGATACCGTGTGGCATAACGGGCTAGTCTACAAACTACAATATGTTTGTGGACTGCCCATATATTTATTAGCCCTCATTAAGAACTACCTTTGTAACAGGCAAATAATGGTAACGGTAAACAACACCTTATCAGAACCCTACAGACTTTCAGCGGGGGTCCATTAAGGGTCCATCCTTTCTCCAATATTTTTTAACCTCTACATTTCCGATATTCCCACTCATCCAACTACAAATATACTACTGTACGCTGACGATACCACGATCTATGTATACAAATTTTATGAACAGACGGCAACGCAAAAAATACGGTACCACACGAACAAACTAACAGACTATTACGATCTTTGGAAAATTAAAATTAACCACTCGAAATCTTATCACAAAACTTAAATTAAATGTCAAGGAAATTACAGAACAGATGACAGTTAAATTATTCGGACTAACACTCGACACAAGACTCTCCTTTGCACCCCATATAACTGGAGTTATTAACAAAGCCTATGCAACTCTCACCAAATTATACCCTTTGGTCAACAGACGTAGTAAGCTTTTCATTGATAACAAATACTTATACAAATTACTGACCAATGCCTGTATGGCCTGGAATTTTATTTCAGACACACAGTGCATGAGGCTGCAGATAACTCAGAACAACGAACGCTTCCCAATCTACGATTTACAACGACAAGACTGACTTCCCATAAAACCCACCCCACCATGAATACACCACCCACAACACCACGCCTCCCTATTCACGTCCCCTCAACTCCCCCCCTAGCTGAAAACAAATACCTATAAATTAAGTACTGTAACAGCATGTTCCTTTTTTACCAAATGACGTTCTCAGGCGTTTTTATTTTTCCCTTCTTCGTATATGACAAAAATAAATTAAGTCCAGAAACGATTTCATTTGTGTATTTGTACATAATTAAAACGAACGCAAATGATCTTTCAGAAGTTTGCCTGTAACTTTCGTTCTTTGGTGGGCTGGGGTATTTCGCCGAGACATCTGTTCGCTGCGGGGCATCGCATAGTTCTCGTGCTTGTTGTCCCATAGAATTTTATTTTATTGTAAACTGAAATAAAATACCCACATAATGCCATATTAATCATAGTTAAATAAATAGAGCTTTTAAATAGCAAATAGCTTGCTTCACCTATTTACCGCCTAACCCTTCAATGCATAGGATATCGAAATTGAATGGCATAAGATCAAAATAATCTAGTTTCAGATCTCGTTATAATACATAGATGTACCAAATTTCAAGTCATTATAAACCGTTTCAGAGTAATTGTGCGCACAAAAAACGTTACAAACAGACCAACAGACGGAATTTATTTTTGTCAGACTTAAAATCTCTGCGTTTCATGATATTCTAAGCCCATTTGAACGAACAAAATTTCAACATTTTATTTACTGTTGCTATACCTCGACTGCGTTACGTAGACGTGGAAGTAAGTAAAGTGAAATTAACTGTATTCCAATAAGTTAAAGCATCTTGTGTTGTCTGCAGACAAAAATCATATAGACAGTAAAATGTTATTCTCCTCATTATGTGACGATTCAATTTATAATTAATAAACCTCTGAAAATAGAGATACCAATTGAAAATACTCAAAATCACTTTCTCAAAAATGTTTATATGAAACAGATTGATGTGACTTCATTTAACCTTTTCCATAGTACATATAAAATACAAACTTTACTGTCAACTTGTACAAGGAAACAAGTAACTAAATTACGAACACTCTTGCTGGCCAATGTCTGGTCTATAATATTTTTATCTTTCACTTGCCTCCCGTCACTTCTGACGGCCCTGCTACCTTATTTATGAGCTGAATCAAATTCCAGTTCATTTTATATAATGTTTTTCATTTCCATTCATTTATATTTATACCTATTTAAAATATATGAATAAAAGATACGCTTTAATTTTAATAACGTATAAAAGTTGCAGTCGGTCATACCAACCGTGAATAAGTATTTGAGGGAGGTTTGACTTGAAGATAACACAGTTGAATTGTACAAGGTGTGGGTATATCTAAGATTAGATAGATAGACAGATATTTTATGTGACAAAGTTATAATGCTGTTTGTGGCAATTCAGTATAATAGCATAATCGAGAGTAATAAACTTTATAAGAATTTAAAACAAACAACACAAAGTGTTATTCATGTGTCAAAATATTTTAGACAAATTACACAGGCACACACAAAAAAATGTCGAGTACTAGAAAACAGACCTATGTATTCCCATGCATTTCGACCCGCTGAACACGAACCCGATGTCCGTTTTGCCGGACTGGCTCTTGCATTTTTGCTAACCTCAAAAAACACCTTAAAAATTCCCGAAAAATTCCGAACAAGTAAATAAAAAGTTTAAATGAGCTGATCACTATATCTATACGTAATTTGGGGCGCTGAAACTGAATATGAGGTCAAAATTAGCCGATCAGTTAGGAATTTTGACCTAACCTCAAAAAACACCTAAAAAACCCAAAATAAATAAATTAAAAACTTAAACCAAGAACCTTAAAACTAACAACTTAAGGCAAGAGCATTACACCAAGTACTTTGAACCAAGAGCTCTAAACCTAACATAACCTAAGGCAAGAGCTTTAAACCAAGAACTTTAAACTAAGAATTCTTAACCCAACATAACCTGAGACAAGAACTTTAAACCAAAAGCTTAAACATATTCTATATTAAGACAAGACTGTTAAGTTCCTAAGGTAAGAACTATTAAGGTTTAGAATTGTTGGTTTAGAGTTCTTTGTGTAAAGTTCCTGTCTTAGAATATGTTACATTTTAGAGTTCTTGGTTTAAAGTTATTTGTGTAAAATTCTTGCCTTGTTTTTAGTAAATTCGATGTTCCGAAATATCGAAGAAAAAAATCAACGATAAAATAAAAAAATATTTATCTAAAATGTTATAGCAGATATGGAAATAGTGGATAAAGGTTTTCCATGGTACCTTGCATCATATGTTATAAGATGTTATACAAATGGAAAGAACGTTAAAAAGTAAAATATAAAAATCCAACAATATGGAAGGAACCTGGAATCCGTAAAGAATGTTATTTTTAGGCAATACAAATAGACCAGGGTCGATAATTTTAAAAATGGTAAAAAGTGAAAAAAAATTATAGTAGCATGAAACCCATTGGAAAAGGTAGAGAATATAACAAAAATGAAAGAAAAAACAATTTACGGGCGATCTGAGGTCGGAAAGGGGAAGGGAGTGAGTTTTTAAGGGTAAAAAACGGTTTATCTCGATTTCCGGCAAAACTACAAGTCCTATGAAAAAAAGTTAAATGGCAAAGTTGTAGGTAATAAAAAGGTCTACAACTTTTGTTTTTACACTTTTTTCACATAACCTCAAAATTTATGTGAAAAATTCAAATAACCAAGTTTTTGGTTTTTTATTTTTATCTTTTGCAAAAAAATTTTTTTTTCACGAAATTTGGTGAAAACTTACCTTTTTATATCCCAAACACACAGTAATTTTTTTGATTTAAAATATTCATTTTTTCACCTTATTTTGACTTAATATCGAAAAAGCACCCTAATTTTCAATCGAAAATTCTCACGTCAAAATATCTGCTTTTTTAAAAAAGTCGGTGGGCTTTTTGTTCGTTGAAATCTCTACTTTCTGATGGTATAAAAAAATATACATTACTATGGTAAATGTTCTCAGAAAATGCAAATAAACGAAAATATTGTAGATGTCTTATTAAATATTAACTTTATTAACTTTTTTGGTTGTTAATTATAGTAGTATATTTCGATTAGCAATTTTTTTGTTTATCAATGTAACATGAAATCTTACATTTTTCGAGTAATTAAAGTGTAAATTTTAATAAATAGCTCAAAATTGTACATAATGATTCAAAAAAAAATTTTCGGATTCGAGTTTTTTTCGTTTATTTGCATTTTCTGAGAACATTTACCATAGTAATGTATATACTTTTTTATACCATCAGAAAGTAGAGATGTATCTCGTAAGCGGAGATGGGTATCTCCGCTTACGAGATACGTGGTGAAATGATATTTCTCTATAAAGTTTGCAGATTGCGCTTTAATTCTGACTCTACGGTATTGTGTTCAGCTCTTGAAAATACGTCGGAAATTATATATTTAGATATTGTGTAGGGCAAAGTATTAGGGTATCAGTTGATGTAAGCTTTATATTTACTTGTTTGAGATTTTTCGCACATTTTTTAGGTGTTTTTTGAGGTTATGTGAAAATTCCTAACTGATCGGCCAATTCTGACCTCAGATTTGGTCTCAGCGCCCCAAAATACTTATGAAAATGGTGGTCATCTCATTTAAGCTTTTTATTTACTTGTTTGAAATTTTTCGGGCAGTCTTAGGGAGTTTTTTGGAGTTAGGAAAAATGCAAGAACTAATCCGGCAGAACGGACATCGGGTTCGAAATGGATACGAAAGTCGGCAACAAAGGTATATAAAATGAATTTTGATTTCATATATTTTTGATGTACGTGATTCATATGTGGATATACATACCCACAGAATGAATATGTAGTGTATGTACATTGTATATTACACATAATTTTGTTGTGTGGGTGGGTAATATGTTTCAATGAATACAAACTAAAAGAAGAAACTACTTAGATCTTAATATTATCTTCCAGAATTTTAAGAACAATACATCAATAATACTGATATTAATAACCACAGTATTTACCTCCAGAAAATGTCACAATCGTATGAAATAATCCTCGAATATCTCGAACACAGCTGTAAATAATGTTCTCTATAAAATGTCGATTCGTATTTCAGCTGCCATCAAAATAAATTAATTAAGTGTGTGAGGGTAACAATAGTGTATACAATGATTACACAGCCCCACAAAAAAAAATAGAAAGTTCAGACCAGCGAACCAGACCCATGTTTCCCCATGTATTTTCGGTCGCTGAATCCGAATCCGAAGTCAAAAAAAAATCTTACACTCCCATAATCATTAGCTAGAGCCAGAAAACACCCCTGGACTGGGGTAAAAAGAATATTAAGCTACGAGAATAGTTGTTACATCTTAATCGATCGAATTATTAGTCGGAGAGCAGCCAATCTGTAGGAAGCATTTTAAAAGTAGTCTATACAACTCGCGAACACCCACCTAAAAAACAGATGATATTATGTAAAATGACCTTCTGGATTTGATTTTTGAGTTCGCCCATTAATTTGAGATTGCCAAATCGGTCAATTCGCAAATTTTTTGAAAAATTTTAAAATTATGTGTTAATTTTTGTTTTGCACATAACACATCATATCTTTTTTATTTTAATTCCGATTTTGACCAATATTTTACACATTATCCCTCCAATATTCTTGGACAGGCTGACGGCAAAGAATATAGTGTAACTAATAATATAGTGCCTAAAAAAAATATAATTACCCTCTATTGTCGCGGTTTTTTAAAATTTGCGTTGAAAAATACCCGATCTAGGTAACTTTTTTATTTTTAAAGAGAGAGTTATAGTATAAACGAGAAAAATGTTCCATATACTTTAAACAAACTTTTTTATAAAGAGATTTTTTGGAAATTCGGCTCATGTAACGAGATGACGCTGTTGGAAGCGGCCGCGCAACTCGTCCGCATTAATTTAAAGCATAACTTCTGTTAACGTCGCCCATCTGTGGTGTCGTTTAAGCGATCAAGTGAGTCTACGGATTATTTAGTTTCTATTTGCAATTAAATGTTATGCAATTATGTAGATAATTTCGAAACATACACATTAAAAAATATATTTTCATTAATTATAACAGCAAGTGGGTACTAAAGATTACATTTTCCTTCGCATAAACAACTTATGTTACATTGCGCGTTTGCTTTGCTACACTTGCAGCTTGTAGTACAGTTATATAATTTACATTTACAGAATGGAGTTAACTTAATAAAATTGGGTTTTGGGCTTTTTGAAATCATCTTTGGAAATAAGATTTCCTCCTTTAGGTACCATCCAAAATCTAAAACATTTGGAATTCTGGGCTTAATTTGGTAGGCTGTCTTGTAAATAGCACATTGCAGAAATACCCTTTTTACTTGTATTCTCTGGACTAGGATTTACAATATCTGATTTTCTTTTATAAGCAGTTCGGGTATACGATCTTCTACATTGTGCATGGTAAACTGGATTTAGTGATAAAAATAAATTTTTCTGTTCTAAATATTGTTTTAGAGCCACAGAAATGTCATCGGATTTTGCATTTGATCGGTACATTTCTAAAGCCGTAAATATCGCTCGCAGACAAAAAAATTTCATACCATTGTGTTAGTGAACGAATTCTGAACAACTTTCAAAATGTCCGTCTGTCTGTCCGTCCGTCACGTTTCTTGTAAGCACGATAACTGAAGAAAGAAAATTCCGATTGTACTGAAATTTGGACAGTAAATTAGTGTTAGCTAGAAGAAGAACCCTATTAGAACAAAATCGATCGATAAATAAAAATGTTATTACTTAATGATTTAAATTTGATAAATTAACTCCTATATAAAAAAGTCTATTTGACAGTCACATTTTGTCACTTTGATAGCGATAAAAAAGGTGCATCGTTTCTTATCACGATAAAAATGCCTGTTCCTCAAAAGCAGAGTATATCTAGTAGTCGCACGTCATTTTAAAATCTGTAGTGTCGGCTATAATTTTTAAGTATTGTGGAAATTATACTGTACGATATGAGTCGTTTTGAGAAAATTATAATTATTTTTAATTGTTATTCGTTCACATATTCTGTCGTTAATTTATCTTGCCAAAAATCACTCGAGCTTTTCTTTTATGGATAAATTTCTTTTTAACTCAATATTTTGCTCGAAAAACTGACATTTGACAAAATCGCTCGATCTTCGGTCTCGCGATTTTTTCATGTCAGTTTTTCTCATAAAATCACTGATTGGCAAAATTATTTCGTTACAAAGAGAAATTTATCCGATAAAAAAAAACTCTTGTGATTTTACTGTTGAAAAAATTTTTTTTTAATTTTTATGTTTTTGTAATTGTATAGAAATCTGGTGAAATATTTCATTTTACTATTTCTAATTATTTATATATTTTACAAATATACATTTCATAATGTAATATACAACCGTGAAAATATGTCTTATAATGTAAAAATTTACATTCTTCTACGTGTAAGGTGGTGGTGTAGTTCTTTTGACTCGTAATCGAAACCCAAATGGGGTTTGGTATAGTTTTTTTACCAAGTCATTTACCAACTAAGATCGTACTATAAAATTAAAAATGTCTAAAAGTAACATTATTTACAAAAAACTGCGAAAAGTATCCTATTGAATGTATAACAATTATATAAAAATCCAGTTAACAGGCGAAGAGTACGTTTTTAGCTTGTTTCCTTTGATTTCCTATCCGAGTAATTATAATTTATTATGCGAAACTATGTGTTTATAACGCACTAAATATAAGGACTGAGACAAAATGCACTTTCAACTTAACATAAATGGATACTGGAAAATAAT
Organism: Rutpela maculata; assembly: GCA_936432065.2. Lineage (NCBI taxonomy): Eukaryota > Metazoa > Arthropoda > Insecta > Coleoptera > Cerambycidae > Rutpela > Rutpela maculata. The sequence goes on along the minus strand of OW386285.2, from coordinate 32,569,931 downwards.
AATCACCCGGCACGTGTCTGCGTTTAGCTCTAGATGCGATTGCGGCCGATTCATAGTAGCGCGCATTCGTTCGGACGCTGAACCAATCAAGGAATATTTCGATAAGGGAGCAAAATTTCAAAAAAAACTTCTTATAAAAGATTTTATTTAGTTCATTCGGAACATTTTCTTCGGTTATAGTAGGCACCTAACTTTAAAAATAAAAAAGATACCTCGATCGGACATTTTACTCTGCAAATTTTAAAGATTTTGCGTCAAAGAAAAGTTGTTATTTTTTTTTTGCCAACTAATTATTTTTTAGGTAAAGTTTTTTACTTTCAACATATCAAAGAATAGTTAGAGAGTATTATGTAAAAAAATTTAAAAATTCTGAAGTAAAATAAAAATTATATGACGTGTTATATGAAAAACAAAAAATAACACATAATTTTTATTTTTTTTAGAAAATTGCCAATTTGGTCATTTTGGCAATCTCAAATCAATGGGCGAATTCAAAAATCAAGTTTAGCGGGTTATTTTACATCAGATTACCTATTTTTTAGGTGGGTGTTCGCGAGTTGTATAGAGGGTGTCGAATTCAGAGGGTCTGGTCTTCCACTATATGCAAATTAAGGTTAAACAGCAGCGTACATACAATAGATATGAAACACACCCCCAGTGAGGGGCGAAAACTAGCTCCCATTTATAAAAAAATCGAACCAAAACAGTAATGATTACTGAAAAAGCTCAAAATGTCTAAGTTTTGTTAAAGTGATAAGAAACTGCATCAGGTCCGACGTAATCTTCATAAACTGCTCCTAAAGGGTTGAGAACCTTGTGTTTACACAAAAGAAGAAAAAACGTAAAATCCAACAGGATTTTTATTTTGCGAAGTACTTACTCTAAAATGGAACTATAAACTTACGTACCATCAACGTCCTCAGATGGTGAGAAAACTACCCCCTATGTAAGATTTATCCATAAAAAGTTACAGTGACTTCTATAAAAATTCGAAACACATGCGTTGTGTGGAAGTGAGAAGAAACTAGACCATGTTCGACGCTGTGCTTGAAAACCACCCCCATGAGGTTGCGAGATGCCACCCCTATATACGTAGGATGCTGGAAGTGTGCAACACGATTTTTGCCAGTTATAGCATCCATAAAAATGTAAATCCGGTTAGTCTCTCTGTTTTCCAGCATCCTACGGATATAGGGATGTCATCTCGCAACCCCGTGGGGGTGGTTTACAAGCAGAGCGTCGAACATAGTCTAGTTTCTTATCATTTCCACACAGCGCAGGTGTTTCGAATTTTTATAGAAGTCACTGTAACTTTTTATGGTTAAATCTTACATAGGGGATAGTTTTCACACCCTCTGAGGGTTGACACTGTAGGTCGTTGATGGTACGTAAGTTTCTAGTTCTATTTTATAATAGTACGCTAAATAGAAATCCTGTTGGATTTTACGTTTTTTCTTGTTTTGTGTCCTTTAAACTTAAGAGTGGCTGTTCTCAATCCTATAGGGACAGTTTATGACGATTACAGTTAGTTATCACTTTAACAAAATTTGGACATTTTGAGTTTTTTCAGCAGTTATTGCTGTTTTGGATTGATTTTTTTATACCGTGCGTGTAATTTCCCATTAGGCATGTACATTCACGTAGCGCGAGAGATTTGACAACACCGGCAGCCGTAAATTCGTCCGTTGGTGGAGCATTCCAGCTCTGTTATTTCATTGCAGCCAGCTGGCACGCACGATGTTGTAATTCTTCTCCCCATGCCTAGCCCGCGACTACACACACGGTATATAGGGGTTAGTTTTCGCCCCTCCCTGGGGGTGTGTTTCATATCTATTGTATATACGCTGCTCTTTAACCTTACTTTGTATAATTCGATTAATTAAAATGTAACAACTATTCTCATAGCTCATTCTTCTTTTTACTCCATTCCAGGGGTGTTTTTTGGCTCTAGCTAATGATTTTGGGGGTGTACGATTTTTTTTGACCTCGGATTCGAATTGAGCGACCGAAAAGATATAGGGATATATGGGTCTGGTTCGCTGGTCTGAACTTTCTTTTTTTTTGTGGGCTATATTATCACATTATACAATGAAGTGATAATAATAGTATATTATTCAACGAGCGGTAATGTAGGTAATAACTCACGCAAATGAAAGTTTGCAGCACGAGCCGTAGGCGAGTGTTGTAATTCATCAAGTGAGTTATTACCATTACCACAAGTTGAATACTATACTTTATCTACGATTATAAATATTAAATTGAGAAAACTTTGTTTAAATTACTCAGTTTGTTTATTAATAAAATTAACTGTAAAATTTAATTTTTGTTCACCCTTTTATATTTGTTGTCTTTGTTTTTTATGTTAGAGAAAAATTTAAAAAAGCGTCATAAAGCTCAATCAATTCTCTTTACATAAGCTGTCTACAAATTCGAAAAAAACGATAATTATCGAAATATTCGAGGAAATGTAAGAAATTACACGTTTTCCTATAGTGTATGTAAATCTTAAAAAAATAATTTTTCTCAGAAACTTTTGTTTCGAAGGGCCAAGATTAACGGAAACATCAAAGTAGTACATGATATTAAGTGAACATCGTATATGAGATCGATTTCAGTTAATTACCGATTACTTACGGTGACAAAATAAAGAAATTTTACCGAAAAAAAAAATCCAAAATCCCGCCCCCTCTAATTTCTTCATTTTTGTCGGAATTCAAAAAATAAAAAAAAAGAGTTTTAGCAAATTTAAATCTTATTTAAGCTAACTAGAATAGTCTTTTGGCGTAGGAGCCAAGATTAAAAAGTAGAAGCTCAAAATTTGCGATTTTTTGTCGTACACGGCCAACATTTCAGTAGTTATCTCCGAAACGAAAAAAAAAATCAAAAGCAAAAGCAAAAGATTCGTAATGGAAAATACTCGTTTGACTTTGTTTTTTATTTCAAACTAACTCCCACCGTTTCGGAGATATCTGCGAAAAATAACAAAAAACAGCTTAGAAAATAGAGCAAAATCGGCTGAACACGTGCCTCCGAGACCATCTATTTTATTTCCATGAATGAACCTCCATAAGATCCTTTTATAAGGTTCTAGAAATGACCGTAAGGGCAAACATAGAGTATCGCGTACTTTTGATTTTTATTTATTTATTTAAAAAAAATCAAAAGCAAAAGATTCGTAATGGAAAATACTCGTTTGACTTTGTTTTTTATTTCAAACTAACTCCCACCGTTTCGGAGATATCTGCGAAAAATAACAAAAAACAGCTTACATTTCGGAATCGAAAAAATTGCAATAACTTGCAATCTTGACACGTTCATATTTTTCGAAAAACACCAGATAAACCTGATCGTAAATTGCACGGCGAAATTCGAAAATTCGGCTCAGCACGAACGAATCAAAAGTAGCATTTTGTGACATTTCAGAAAATCTTTGCAGATATTAACACGAATAATCTGTCACTACCTCCCTGGCTCCACCTTCGTGTGTTGCGCGTTACGTCGATTGGACAGGCTAGGCATGAAGACAAAGGTGATTGGCTCTGTACCTAGTGAGTTATAATAACTCACGCAATATAACTCATGCTGTTTGTTTATGGATACTATTAATTGATCAAAAGCAGTTCATTAATTAGTATATAACCTAATAAGAGTACATAAAAGTGCATTCTATAACTTAAAAGTATGCTTTTGGCTAGGTTTCTTTAAAATTGCCCCACTGGAATACTCTACTCAAACTGTGTTACTAACATTTTGTTCTAAAGTTATAAAACAAACCTTGTATAAATTATCAAATTTACACTGTTGCTATCGGCATCGACTGCGGTTCAAAGTCAATACAGAGTATTCTAGGTTATTTTACATGAAAATTTTGTTAATTATAAAATAATCATCAAAACCGTTTTAGATGCGACTTCCTTAAGAACTTGAGGATCCAAATTCGTGTGTTTTAAAGGGGCCTTGCTTAAAATATAGGGCATATCCGCGGGCAGGTCGTTTAATTAACACATATTTGGTAGACATAAGAGTTCTTGGTGCCTAAACTCCTTAAAAGGAGAGAGAAAAAATGTTGCCTCTAGGATACAGATTTAGAAATCTTTGACGGAATATAACATGGAACATAGCTCTTTACGATATCCAGTTTCAAGAAATAATTAGATATTTCATACCCTCAAAGGAACCCCGCATAATTCTTATGAAAAATGGCTTTCGGTGGAATTGACTGAAATTGCAATATGTTATAGATATTGAGGTTCTGATCAAATGCTTCAATAGACACAACCTTAAAAAATGGTCAGTTTTCGAGTTAAATCTGCCTTCAGTCTGGTGATACCATGTTATAATATACAACACTTAACTGTGCATAGTAGGAGTGAAAATATTAAGATTTGGCTAATAATAATGAATTGTTGATAGGTAAAAAGGGTGTTATATTTTAAATTTAATTACTTCCAGTGGAAGTATAGTAACGACAAAAAATTTTTAAAAATTTTTATTGTTCAAATAGGCTTAAAATGTCATGAAACGTCGAGATTTTAAGTTTGAGCGAAAAAAATTTTCTGTCTGTCGGTCTGTCTGTAACTTTTTTTTGTGCGCACGTTTACTCTGGAACCGTTTAAGATATTGACTTGAAATTTGGTACATATATGTACTTTAACGAGATCTGGAACTAGATTATATTTTCATCTTGTTTCGTCGGAGGGTTGTGGGGTAAATTGTGGTAAATTTGGGGTAAATGGGTAAATCAAGCAGGTAAGAGTCCATAAAATTGGTATTTAATATACAAAAGAGAAGCTAAGGTCTCAAAAAAATTTTTGGCATTAGCCACCCCCACCCCCTTATTAAAGGGGATGAAAAAAAATGTGATTTAGTGTGTGTACAAGAACCAAAAGCTCCAAAATATTTTTTTCTTCATCCACCCCCACCCCCACTACCAATGTAGCATATCGTTTTATAAGTTTTTTGGGGTAGAAGATTTCAAATATTATGTTGTTAAAGTTACCTTGAGTAGTATGGATGCGCAGTGGCTTTCCTCGACTACTATGGATGCGCAGTAGGTTTCTCCGAGTATTATGGATGCGCAGTGGCTTTCCTCGAATATTTTGGATGCGCAGTGACTTTTTCGAGTATTATAGATCGCAGTAGGTTACCTCAAGTAGTATGGATGCGCAGTGGCTTTCCTCGAGTACAGTGGATGCGCAGTAGGTTACCACGTGTAGTATGGATGCGCAGTGGCTTTTCTTAAGTGCTATGCGCAGTAGGTTACCTCAAGTGATATGGATGCGCAGTGGGTTTTCTCGAGTAAAATGGATGCGAGTGGGTTACTTCAAGAAGTATGAATGCGCAGTGGCTTTACTCGAGTAAATTGGATGCACAGTGGGTTACCTTGAGTAGTATGAATCAGTAGTAGGTTTCCTCGAAGAAAATGCTTGTAATAGAGGCTTTACTTCTATCGTGTAGTTTACGGCACACAACGATTTTTTATATCTTTGTCTTGTCATTTTCTGCGTATTAGTTCGACATTCAGTTGAAGTATATTAACGCAAAAAAAAATTTGGAAATTTTCATTGTTTAAATAGGCTTAGAATATCAGGAAACTTAAATATATTAAGTCAGCAAAATAAATTTGTCTGTTGCGTCGGTCTGTCTGTTAGTCTTCTATCGTTTTGGCGCTCACGAGTACTCTGGAACCGTTTAAAATATTCACTTAAAATTTGGCACACGTATGTTTTTTAATGAGATCTGGAACTAGATTATATTTTGATCTTATTCCGTTGCAGAGTTGAAGGGTAAATTGGGGTAAATGGGGGTAAATAGGTAAATCAAGCAAGTAAGAGTCAATGAAATTGTTATTTAGTAAATATAAGAGGAGCTAAGGCCTCAAAAAAAAAATGGCCATCCCTATTACCTCCCCCACCCTATTATTAAAGGTGGTGAAAAAATAGTGTGATTTAGTGTGTGTATAAGAGCCACAGTCATCAAGAATTTTTTTCACTTCATTTTCCCACCTCCATTACAGATGTGGCATATAATTTTATGGGGTTTTGGGGTACATGATTTCAAATATTATACCATTAAATTTGCATAAACAATTATTTCCACATAGTGAAGTGCAAATATAGTATTTTGTTGTAAGAGACTTGGATGTGGAAGTAGTGATTCCTTGGGCAGCGGTTTTTTAACATTGGAAGGAAGAAATTGGTAGTGTGACGCTTGATGTTCGGAAAATATGTAGAATTTAATAAGGGAACGGTAGAAGCTAGATATGGTATATGCTATATGAGGCATGTATATAGGGGGGGGCATAAACATGAAAAGTGTGGCAAATGTTCGGTCGCGACCGCTGAGCGCAGGGGTGGTTCGACCGGGGTGATTTTGGTATCGTTGTGTAGGACCTTCCTGCATCGCAAAAAAGTGAGCCGAGGGTTCCACGATTCTGGGGGTGGTAATGAGGGAGGAAAATGTTGTACCTCAACATTTTGGCTATTTTAATTTTTTGTAAACACGATAAATTCTGTTAGACATAATATTTTTATTTCAAATTTGGATGGTAGCATGGTAGAATACTCCCTATTGAATTTGGGCCATATCTGTCATACAGGGCGATTGTCAAAGGCGTGTTCACTTTCATGTTTTATATAAACTATGTTTTATTACAATTTTAGAGCAAACTGCTACTAAGATTTTTGATTACTCTTTGACTCGTTGTGGTACCTTATATGTATCACCTTTTTACTGTTTTTTGATAGCTCCTGTATCTGTCATACAGGGCGATTGTCAAAGGCGTGTCCACTTTCATGTTTTATATAAACTATGTTTTATTACAATTTTAGAGCAAACTGCTACTAAGATTTTTGATTAATCTTTGACTCGTTGTGGTACCTTATATGTATAACCTATTTACTATTTTTTTGGTAGCTCCTGTAGCCTTGATATCCTTTTGCAACCATTGTGTTGTAACCTTTAGTATAATTAAAAACGGAAATTTATTTTGTTTGACAAATATCCGAGTAGTAGTGTTGGTTTTACATTAGTCACTCGTCTCCCATGGCAACAAGCAACAAAGTACTTTTACGCTCGCTTGAGTGCATCTGTCTTTACACAAGTTTGGTCAGATATTTGACAATGTATTTTTATGAAATAGTAATGCACCAAAACTGTTGCTAATATAATGAAAGTTGATGTAAGGGTAATAATTGATTACCTAATTTATTTATAAAAAAAGAAATACAAGATTTATAATAGTTAATAAAACTGAAATAAATTGACAGAGATTGTGTTTTGTTCGTCTGTTAATTTTACTTACATAAAATGGTGATAAATACTGATTTCCAGCCAGATTATTCCTTTTATTTAGATATTTTCAAATGATTATAGATAAAATCATGTGTGTTATTCGAGCGCAAAGTATCATTGTCACTCTCAAGTGTTTAAACTTATACTGTCGAGCGACAATGAGGCACTTTGCGCTCTTAATACGCAAATAGTTATTTTACAAGCTGTAAATAAATAAAACTAAAGTAGTTCAAATTTTTTTCTATTTTTTAAATGTCACATACTTATTTACTTCATTTTACAGGAATTTCACTCACTGCGTCAGAACGTTTTGTGCAATTTAAATTTCTAGTAACTAAATCTTTGCTGCAAACATTAATTCTGGCCTGTAAATAGTGTCCATAAAGACATCAAAATGGCCGGTCGTGCTAAAACACTTTTGTTTGATATAGTACTATGCAACGTAAAAATTATTGTAATATTTAGAAAGTGGAGCTAATTCAAAATTTGTTTTTGTTTCAGGTGAGTGGCTTTACTTATGCGAGATATCCCGTAAGTATTAAATTTTTACATGCTAATATGATTTTGACAAGGTTAATATTCCAACTCTTCAACTGTTAAAACAATTTCGGGACTTTGCTGTTCCTTTTCGCAATTTAAAAATTTTCCTTTGCAATTTTAATATTTTCTTTAGCATTTTCTATACTTCTTAACCCACGAATTAAACCAAATATAGTTGTATAAATAATGCATTTTAATTTTCTTATTAATGGTCTTCCTAGCTAATAGTTAGGGGCTGGTGCCAAAGCGGATTTTCAATGCTGAAAAAATATATATATTAACAGGCAAGGACCATCCGGAGAATTTAGTTAAGGTTAAAAAGAAGAGAAAAAACAAAAATTAAACAATATTGTGAATTGCATACCTATTTAAAAAGCTAGTCCGCCATAGGAGAGCCATTGGACAATTTCTAAATATTCCATTTGATTTTAGTGACAGCTATTTCCCAGAACCACTTTCTACCAGCAGAATGCTGTCTCCAGCATATGCTATGACTTCTGTAGAAGTGCTCAAATGTAATAATTAATAATAACAATTTACAAAGATGTTAAATAAAGCAGGTCCCTTCTGGTAATCCATACCATGATTGAATCAAATTTACTTAACGATTTATTAATATTTGCACACTGTTTTCACATAGTCGGGTAACTTGTAAATAAGCTGTTAGTTATGCCTTTAATTTTACACCATAAAGTTTTAACCTGTTCAGAAGCAAGAATAATTAGTTTAATAACTTCTTTTCGGAAGCTAATGTGAGTATTTTGTACCAAATTATTTTTGTTTTAGTAAAAATTGTACTTCATTTTAGCCTTGTAAATAAGATTTATGAATATTTTCATTATAATGTTTAAAAACAGCGTGCTTTTATATCATTCATGAAATTGAAAGGTACAATAAAAAAGGTAAAGTAGCATTTCAAAAATTCATGCAAAACGCTGCTCGCTATTTTAAAAGATTTATATTGTAATAACATTTTATTCTTTAGGCAATTCATGTATGTTCAGCCCGATACTTGCCCTTTTCCTTTATCCGCTTTTTCTTCTGTTATACATTACTTTTCTGTGAAAATTTAAACAAGTAATAAATCTATCTTTAAACAAATACAAAACTAACACTTGAAAAATAATTTTATTTTATGCACAAAATAGAAAATTAACAAGCTAAAAACGTACTCTTCGCCTGTTCACTGAACTTTTTATATAACTGTTACACATTCTATAGGATACTCTTCGCAGCTTGTTAGTTAGTTTTAGACATTTTTAATTTTATAGTACGAACTTAGTGGGTAAAATACTCAGTGTAAAATAAAGTAAAAATAAAAAAAAACTATACCATACCCCATTTGGGTTTCGAACCCGCGACCCTTGGATTCCGAGTCTAAAGCGTAAGAACTACACCACCACCTTACATGTAAAAAATTGTAAATTTTTACATTATAAGACACGAGCTAAAATCTTATTTTCACGGTTGCATATTACATTATCTATCTATAATTAGAGAAATGGCTAGGGTAGCGTGACCATTCGCACAGTGCCAGTATTACATTATGAAATGTATATTTGTAAAATATATAAATATTTAGATATTAAAATGAAATATCATTTCACCAAATTTATATTCAAGTACAAAAACATAAAAATCAAAAAAAAAAATTTTTCAAATTTAAATCATTAATAACATTTTTATTTACCGATCGATTTTGATCAAAAACAATAGCTAACACGAATTTACTGTCCAAATTTGAGTACAATCGAATTTTTCTTTCTTGAGTTATCGTGCTTACAAGAAACGTGACAGACGGACGGACGGACGAACAGACGGACATTTTGAAAGTTGTTCAGAATTCGTTCACTAACACAATGATATGAAAATTTTTTCTCTACGAGATTTTTAGAAATGTGCCGATCAAATACAATATACTCTTCGTTTTTGCGAAGAGTATAATAAAGGGTATAGCAACTTCTACCATTAAACACAAGCTTTATAGGTATATTCATTTGGTAGGCTTCTTATGATGTTGTCTATTGCTATCAATCTACCATCATTTTTTTCAAGTGATACAAAGTGTCCTGGGGCCCATGCCATAGTCACTCTACTCTTATTCCTAGGCACATAAAGGCATTTATACAATCCCACACATAAAACTAACATTTGAAAAATATTTTTATATTATGTACAAAATAGAAAATTAATAAATGGTAAGCAATTTCTACCATTAAACACAAGCCTAGGTATATTCATTTGGCAGGCTTCTTATGTTGCTGTCTATTGCTAACAACTACCATTATTGTTTCAAATGATACAAAGGGTCCTGGTGACCATGCCACGATCACTCTGCTCTGGGTCCACAAAGGCATTTACATAATCCCACACTAGTCTTGAATCGGCCTGCATGAGATCAATTGCCTTTTTCTGCTATCGAAATAAATGGTAATTACCTTTTTAACAGTTCCTTACCTCATTATTTCCTTTGCACATCACTGTGAAGCGGCCACTTCAGCCTGAAATACTTTAGCGTGTATTTCTATGCCTTATCGGGATTTTTGTTTTCGATCTTATCCCGTAAATCCCAGCTCGGACTCCCTCTGCAGTCTTGGAGACGTTCGTATGCCAACCTATTTGTGCCAATATTAGAGGACCATTTGTCCAGTCCTATGTGTCTAGCATTTTGATTTGAAAATTTTTGTTGGCGTTATACTTTGGAACGATGGGATCTGCCCTCAGCTCTGAGTATAACTTAGGCGTTGTGCCTTACATTAGCCCGCAATTTAGTGCGTAAACTTTATTGATTACATTGAATTGAAGTATTCACCAATTAGCCAGAAGTACCAATAGGCACAGGAGAGGCCCAGTTTGCCAAATTCCATGTTCTTCTTCAATCTTCTTGCTCCATTTTATGGAAATAGAAAGGGATCCTAATGAAACGTCAGTCATGAAAATGAAACTAATGGGGTCTATTTCTAGCAGTTTGATTACTACTTTCCCTTGTAGAGAAAAATTACGTCTTCATTATACTTCTAATTTTTGCTAAAATCCAGTACAATCAATTAAAAATTGCTGTTTCTTTCCATTATGTTTAATATTTTTTCCCAATTAATCAGTATGACATAACTCATATTCGTATTTATGTGTGCTTAGTCAATAATTTTAGTAACATTTCGCTCTAAAATAACAATAAAGCACAGTTTACATAAAACACGAGAGTTTATATGCCTCTGGTGATCACCTTGTGACGAATATGATCCAATTTCAATTTAAATTATTTAAAATATTCTGCACTACAACCATTGTATCTCTTTATGATATATTCACGATTTTTTATGAGATAGATAGATTATTGGCCATTAAGTAGATACATAATTATATACATCTGGCAAGTCATGGATAAAAAAAAATAATGATAAATATAAAATATATACATAATCAAGATATAAAATATAATATGTAAATATATAACAACGAGACAAGATAAAACAAAATAACACAAAGAAAGACATACAAATTAGTAGTTTGTGCAACAAGAGTGGATATGATATCCATATCGCACGATAAAGAAGTTTGAGCACGACGCCGTAGGCGGAGTGCTTCAAATCTTTTGAATGCGATATGGATAATCCACTCGAGTTGTACAGTGTACTTTTTCTACGACCAGCTTAAAAAAACTACAAAATTTATTAAACATTAATATATTACACAAATACACACTGACAGTGCACACTGACGGTTACTTTGACAGCTTACGCACTAATTTGATTTTAAAACGAATAGTACGTACTTAATACACGAACTGTGGTTGGTCGGTTTCATTTCATATCCATCCTAGAACTGATATGAAATATATCCGTTCAGTTAACTGGAATTGCCTACTTATCCATTCTACAGACTGTAGAGAAAACAGCAAATTTACATAAGGGAGTAGAAAAAATTTCTTATGTATCCTCTTGAATGAGGACTAAGTCTCTAAATGTTCCTGAACTGAATAAAAAGTTTTTTCAATAAAAAAGAGTTTTGTTTGTTTTTTAAATTTGTTATATTCATTACTTTCTTTTAGTTGGCCTGGTAATTTGTTGAATATTGTGATGAAATTGTAGTCTGGTGAATTTTTGAAGAAGCTGGTTTTATGTAATGAGGTGGACAATTTTTTGCCATGCCTGGTATTGTAGCTGTGATATCCACCTAGGTAAATAAAATCAGACTTATGTTTGAAAATATATAAAACGCATTTCCATAAGAATATTGAGGGAACCATTGGGGTAATGTTAAAATGTTTATTTGTATAACCAAGAACTGAATATATATTCATTTATCATGGATTATTAATATTATTATAGATGTATAGAAAGAATTAGCATATCCCATCTACAGGGCCGTTCCTGGCGGGGGTGCAACAGGTGCAGTTGCACGGGGCGGCACAATTTAGGGGGCGGCATTTTAACAGACCCGAACACGGTGCCGCCGTAATATACCGATTGGAAATTCGAGGAAGGATATTATGAAATAGACTTACGGGCGGGCGATTCGACGGTTGCGTAGCATTTCGGATTCTGGAAGTGAAAGAAGTGACCGAAAGTAAGTATTATACGTTCTATTCTATGTGTTGAATTGTTTTCTGATACCTGATAGTAAGGATCGGATTTTGCAAGAAAATATGCATTTATTTTATTTTGATTATAAATATTTAAAAAACCAAACAGTATAATCTTTAAAACTGTTTTAGGTACTTGCTATTGTTCTAACTAATATAACTATATATTTTTTATTGTAAATTTCTGTTGTACTTGAATATTGTAGTTTATCAATGAAAATCCCAAGTAGCACCTTAAGTCAGAATTACGTAATGTAGACCTCGTTTTGGTCCCGTTTTCCCGTTTAACCTAACCTAATTGACTTAAAATTTACGTAAAATATAAGTAAATGTGGAATGAGCCGACGTCATGAATACCTCTTAAATAAGGCTGCTCAGTTATAATGACCTATTGGTTATAGAACATATTTCCCCGAACAGGTAATTTAAACGTAAAAATTTTGTTTAATTGTGGTCGCTGATAGGTAATATTTACCAAATCAGTTATCCTCTTTCAACTGCAATCTTTCTTTCTCAGAAATAACTAATATGATTTTATAAGTCACGAGGCATAAGCAGCAAAGACAACTAGAAACCATCAGACATCTCTATTATAATGATGGAGTAGAAGTGCATCATATAATGTCATACGTAGTTGTGAAATAATGTGTCCACTTCCCCTCTGTGTGTGTTTTTTACTGCCAATCAACTTTCATTGTAAATATATCCATTCTACCTCGGAATATTAAAGGGGCCTCAAGTATTTTACGTTTTTAAAGAAAAAAATTTTTTTTTAGCTTATATGTATTTTAAAAATATTTGTAAAAGCCTATTCAATTGCTCGGCAGGACTTTCCTGGGGCATAAAATATTATAATATTGTACTTTGTATCTGTTAAATAACCTTATATTAATGATTTTTTTCAATTAAATACTCATCAAAATTTCATTGTAAAATGGCCTCTTACAGCTGGTTGAAAAATATGGCGAACATAGTGCCATGCGACTTCGAAGTATTCTCTCCCAATATTTTAGGCCTCATTGACGTTTTTCCTTGAGACGAAATGTTAAAACTTATATTATTTACTTTAAAGTTAAATGGGACCAATATAGGTTAAAATAATTTTGTAGTCTTCAAAATTGTAAAGTCTTTAAAGTTCATGCAGAACTAAATTGGTCATATTTCCCAAATTAGGTTAGAGAAGGCGGTAAATTGAGTGACGTCACTTCTGTTTCTAACCTCAAACTTCTTTGGCTGCAATTGTTGTTTTGTGAGTTTGTGGTTTATTCCTTCAATTTTCACTTGTATTTTGTCAATAAAAATGGATGTGTTTTGTTTTGAATGTGAGAAAGTATTCTCCAGCCAGTCAGCGTTAAATCGGCACAACAGAATTGTGTATAAATAAACAAATCCGACGTATTTATATCAAATCTACAGTGCCCAAAAGATACCTGTGCTTAGAGTGCAAATTGTGTTTTAACTTTAATAACGACTTGCGTTTACATTTGATAGAAAAACATGATCACATCACGGATTCGGTGAATTTGGAATTTAAAAATATTTCAGGTAAAATAATGAATCTTTTGTTGGTTAGTTTAATACGTTATTTTTTATTTGAATAAATGTATTAACAGAAAACACATCATATGACACTTGTTTTTTAATTCTTAATTACTACTTCCCCATCTATCAACTTAAATTTGTTCATAGGTATAGGTTTAAACCTTCTATAGGGCCATAAACCATTTTTACAACTTCTCTTCAGTGAGTACATTCAGGAACACTGAATACAGTCCAAATAAAGTCACTCAGTTACACTACTAACACTACTGAACTTCACTTAGCTTTTCATTCTGCAAACTAAGTACTGAAATCTAGAGAAAAAAATAGTTACATTGTACTAAACTCTCTGAAAGATTAACAACTGTTTTACCTGATATAATGTAGTCATTACTTCGAATGCAAACAAGTCGGTAATAAAAAAGTTGAAATACAATTACAAGTATCTTTAAGTACACCGCATATTCGATATAATTATAATTATGTCCTATTTGCTTATGCACTTTTCAGTTGTGCCGACTAAAGGTTGACTGGCTGTAGAATACTTTCTCGCATTTAAAACAAAACACCTCCAATTTTATTTTTAAAAACACGAAAACAGAAAACCCAAACAACAACAAAATAAATTGCTACAAATTAGGACATTATCCCTCTAATAAAGTACAGTTGACACTGGGAAGAGCATCAACATAAAACAATCATTATAGTCCTTTGAAGTAATTTAGACAATGAAAACGTAATTTGGCTTTCCAGGGAAGGCACCTAATTTTATTTTTTAAGTAAAAATAACTTTCAGGACATTTTATGGAGTAATATTTGCCTTTAGGTTAAACACATATGCTAGGTTAGTGGAGAAGTAAAATTAGGGTGAATTTTACCTAAAATTGGAACTATTTGTGACCATGAAGTTAAAGTTATAACCTAAATCTGACTACAAGGACAAGACAAAACTCAGGTTATACTTACGTAAAAAATTGGTAAAATTTCCCTGTTTTTATTTAGACAAAAGACAGCGACTCCAAAGTTAATAATTTAGTCTAAAATTATATAATATTTTCTTACACATAGACCTCAATATGCACTTTAACTTTAGAGTTAAATTTTAAGGAACAGTAACGTAAATATTTCTTATAAATTACACTAAAGTCAATGTGACTTTATCAGGCATTTCATAAGAAAATATTACCTAAATATTGCTTACTAAATTACTATTAAGTCCATATACCTTCAAAGTTGAAAGCAATGGTTGCAATTACGTTATATCGACTATCTTAGGTTAATGTGGCTTTAAACTGGTAATATAAACTAATTGTGCTGCTTGGGATAGTTCCCAATTTCATTATTAAAGAATGGAATTTAACTATATAAAAAAATTACGATAATAACTGTATATGGTTGTATCCCTTAGAACATTGGGAAGTACCTGAAACTATTTTAAAGATTATTATGCCATTTATAATTTTTTAAATATTTATAACAAACTGAACATAACCGCCTATTTCCCTCTCACTCTGCAAAATCATATCCTTAATAGGAAATAATTTCTAAATTTAGTTTGTAGTGTAGGAAGAAACAATAATCATTTTAATGTTTAATTCTATTTTATTTGATTATATAGTTATTATTATTTCGTTATGTTATAGAATGTCTGGAAGAAAGACGAAGAATGAATCAGGAGCCTTTTATCGTAATAATTATCGTATCGTAATTTCCTGATATAATTCTTGTGTTCACCCAATCATACAGTGAACGGTGTGGATAACTCACCCACGTAATATCTGTTACACTCACACGGAATACTGTAAATGCAGTTTTTTGAAATTTGCTCGTGGTTTTTCGGTTTTGTCTTTGTCAGAATAGACCTTAAAGTGTTGCTCCTTTGAAATACCGTCCTAATATCAAATCTGTCATCTATACGGCCTAACTTTTTGGATAATCTGTGCACATAAGGAATTAACGCTGTGTAACGTTTTTTAGGTTTTTGTTGTATCTGATTGTTATTTTCAATATTTATGAAGGTTTTATCAACAAAGGCTTCAGGGTATTGATTTTTATAAACCATTTCTCATTGTTTAATATTTCATCATTAGAAGCAATGATTTTGGTCCTATATCTTAAACATTTTAAAGCCCCCCTCTTAACACCTCTGTTGGTATGTGTTGGTTCTCTATACACACTTGTTTCAATTATACCATTTATTCTTTTAATTAAAACAGCTAGAAATGGTAATTCATTTCTAGTTTCCTTTTCTAAAGTAAATTTAATATAAGGTTATTTATTATTTAAATTTTCAAAAAAATTATCTAGTAACTTCATACCGTGAGTTCGAATTGCAAAGATATCGTCTACATATCTCTACCAGATAACCGGTTTGTATGTACAATTTTGAACATGTTTTGTCTCAAAATCCTCTATAAACATATTGCTTAAAATTGGTTTGCTATACCGAAATACTGCTGACAGAAATCATTTTCTAACTGAAAGTAAGTTATTTTGATACACATAGTTAAAAGTTCCATTATGGTATTTACACTCAATTTAATAACTTTCCCAGTAAGATACTGGCTAATTGTATTATTTTGTGGATTCCCCGAACGTCAATTAGAAGTAAAAATACATGTGACAGGAAGTCCTAAAGAGAAAAGTGGAAGAGTTGAGAAAATGCCATAAATAACATATAGACAATATTTAAAATATACACAAATATACAAATATACTATTTACACACAAAAAAATATTTTGAAAAAATATATTCCATAATTTAAGGGGCGGCAAAATTTCTTTTTGCACGGGGCGGCAAAAGACCCAGGAACGGCCCTGCCTATCTATAACATATTTCCCATTACCCAACTCTTTATATACAAAGTTTAGTAGCTGATAGAAGGCAGTTTCTATGGACATATTTTGTCTAAATCCATGTTGGCTTGATGATAGGTATAATATGCATTTTTGTAGGTAATTTGCAATTACATTGTACACTATTCTCTCTATAAGTTATGATATGACACTCAGGAGTGATATTTGATGATAGTTTACGATGTTTGACGGATCGTCTTTGTTTGAAAACCGGAACCGCATAGGCAGTTTTAAGTATATCAGGAAAGATACCAAGTGCAAGGGACTTATTTATTAAATAAGCTAAGGGTTTGTATATTACCTCACCAATGGATTTTACTATTTTTATGCTATTTTCATCTAGTCCAGTGGAATTTTTATTTTTTAATTTACCTAATTCTTGCATTACATAATTTTCGTCAATATGTGGAATAAATAGCGAATTAGCTACTGAATTGTTGTACAGGGAAGGGAAAAATTTTTACCCTTATGTTGCTCTAGGCTTGTTATTGCCACACTACTAAAATAATCAACAAAGGTATTTGTAATTATTCTAGGTTCTTTTACATATTGGTTGTTAATTGCTAATGTGATTTGTTTATTGGAATCTTTGTTTCTGCTTAGTCTTTCATTGACAATTTTCCAAGTCTTACGGGATGTGTTTTAGGCTTTTTTAATTTTAATTTTATTTAAATTATTTTCTCCTCGTTTGATTTCAACTACATTTAAGAAGTGATTTTCTACTCTATTTTTTAAATATTCTCGCAAAGAATAGCATTTTATAATAATCGTGTAATATTTAATCACCTGTGATATCCTGAAAAATTTTATTTTCCGACGTTAACAATATAAGACTAAATGCAAGTATATGTCAAGGGCTTCTTTCGCTGAAAATATTAAGTGAAAACTGATGTCACATAGCGAAGTATAGTGGATTTTCCTGCATCGCTTCCCTTACTTTTTCTTATTATTTTCCGGCTTCCTAACAGTTCTCTGTAACCACAGGGTCATGAAGCACTGTAAGAACAGTAAAGACGTTTTCCACAGTGCTTTTTTGTCATGCATTAGATTTGTTGAATATTATCGACTCACCTAGCTGTGAAATTATGAGGAAAAGTACATTGAAGATGAGACAATCAGAATCTGTGCAACTATATTGTATTTATTAATTCTCTTAATTCGCGGTGTTGGGAAACTATGAAAGTTTACAGTTATAAAGAAAAATACATCTTATTCTAAAAAAAAGGTGCCTGCAAAGAAATTGTTGCTTTTTAATAAAGTTATGATGTTAGCTGAGGCATAATGAAGGTTCAGTATCTTCCCGACAAATTAGGGTTCTTTCGAAATTCATTTATTAGTACCAGTTTATCACAATCCTTACGTTAATCTACGAAGCGAAGGAGACGATTAAAACTGGTTTTAGTGTTTAGTACTTATAAAAATAAATAAATAAATATTATTTTCTTACTGATTAGTTAAATTTCATTTTGTTCCATTAAAAAAAGCTATACATTCAATTTTTCGTATATTTTTGTATGAAAAATACATCAACAAAAATTAAAAAATATATATTTTTTGTATCTACAGACGGGTATCGAGTCCCTTTATATTTCGGTGATATTAGGAAAATATTTTGGAAAGTTTTGGGACTAGCCAAAAATTAGTCTACCTCTACAAAATTTGCTTAGGAATCCGAAAAAAATAGTGTTGACCACTCAAAGCGACGGCTTTAATTGTTATTTAACTTTTTGTAAACAAAATGAATTTTACAACTTAGTTTTTTGCTTATATCTTCGCTTCTAAAGGTCGTAGAAAAACGTTCGACCTGTCAAACTCTTAGGTATGAGCTCCTCTGTCAGGTAGGTATACGCAAAGCACGAATCTCTGATTGTTAACATTTTATGGCAAAGAACTAAAGAAATTTAATTTTTCGATCCTCGAACTTTGAAGTAGTGTAGAAACAAATGTAAAATCTGTATGTTAACGATATTATGATAAATAGTACATATTTTTACCCTTAATAAAACGCAGTTTGCCCCGTTGCAAAATATTACTTATTTTTTTTGCAATTAATTTATAAAAAACAAATTCAAACTGGTATATTGAAAGACCAAATTAATATTTTAGTTTCGTTTTCTGTAGATACGTTGTATTTGTCGTACATTTATATAATCGAAAAGAATGTTGCAAGAAAAAATTAATTTGCAACTTTTTTACGCAAAAAATCAATTTTTCAACTTAAACAAATGTAAATATTTCAGTGGATTTTGCACAAAATTTATTGCAACCAACGGCATTTCAGTAGTCATATAAACACACGAATTTTAAAAAAATATGTACTTCGATGCTTTGGAGCCGAGATATGAGGTGTTTTTTACGATTACGGCGAAATTTGAAAATATTTTTATATGAAAATTTAACTGAATATTTCTCAGAGTGTGTGTTATCACTTAAAAATAGTGTCATGTCCACATATGGGCCATAGAAAAAGAAATCGAGAAAATTGCATCTTTGGCGTCGCGCTGACGCTAGATGCCAAATTTCCCTAACCCCCTTCAATGACGATTATGACAATGATTGTCTGTACGCAGAAGTGCGAGGCGAAATGGACAGCGAGTGCGACACAGGAAATCAACTTAAAAAAAAAAATGAGGACAGAAAAATAAACTTTATTTTGTATATTCAATAAATTAATTTTTAAATACAAAATGTATACCTTTTTTATCCCCAATAAGAGTAAAAACTGTTCACTCATCAATATATTATCAAACAAATTGTATGTAATATTTAAATATTTATTTTATGAAGCAACGTAATTGAATGATTGAAAAATAATCGAAGAATCGGAAAGCTAAGAAAAAAATAAGTTGAATTAAAAAAAAAACGTCCATCTAGCCACTCCTGAAGCCGAGAAAAAGAGAAATTAAGCTGCCGCCACGGTAAAACTGTCCAAGTACGTCGCTCGCAGTGAAGGGAGAGGGGAATCTGGCGTCTAGCGTCAGAGCAAGCGCCAAAGATGCAATTTTCTCGATTTTTTTCCATGGCCCATTTATATATATAGACATGGCACTTTTTGTAAGTGATAACATACACTCTGAGAAATATTCAGTTAAATTTTTAAATAGAAATAATTTCAAATTTCTCCGTAATCGTAAGAAACGTGAATTCTTCATATCTCGGCTCCAAAGCATCGGAGTATATTTTTTTTTAATTCGCATTTTTTTATGACAATTGAAATTCCGTTGTTTGCAATAAATTTTATGCAAAATCCACTAAGATATTTACATTTGTTTAAGTTGCTAAATTGATTTTTTGCGTAAAAAGTTGCAAATTAATTTTTTTTTGCAATATTCTTTTCGATTAGTAAACGTACGACAAGTACAATGTATTTACCGAAACAGAACTGTAAAATATTAATTTGATCTTTTAATAAAACAGTTTGAATTCTCTATTTTTTATAAATTAAGTGCAAAAAAAATATTAATATTTTGCAACGGGATAATGTGCATTTTATGAAGGGTAGTATTTGTACTATTTATCATAATATCGTTAACAGACATATTTTATATTTGTTTCTACATTACTTCAAAGTTCGAGCATCGAAAAATTCAATTTTTTCAGTTTTTTGCCATAAAATGTTGTTAACAATCAAAGATTCGTTCTTTGCGCACACCTACCTTATGGGGGAACTCAAGACGAAGACGAAAAAACTAAATTGCAAAATTCATTTTGTTTACAAAAAGTTAAATAACAATTAAAACCGCCGTTTTGAGTGGTCAACACTATTTTTTTCGGTTTTCAGAGGAAATTCTGATGGACTAATTTTTGGCTAGTACCAAAACTATCCGAAAAATCATTTTTTAAGCTAAAATTACCGGATTATTACATCTGTGCCAAATTTCAACTTGATATCTTTAACCGTTCCGGAGGTAAGTGGGATTCCTTTTGGTATATTTTAATGTAGGAAACCCAAAAAAGGTTCCCCAATCCGTGATCTTATACCGATTTTGGGTACTCCACTGATTACCATGCAGAAAATATACTTATTTTTATAGTTTTAAAGGAGCTACTATGAGGTATTATAATAACCTACAACGATCGGCGTTTACAAAATACAGTGAGGCCTAACGCCAAAAAAATTGTAAAATGGTTTTTAAAATAAGAGATATTAAAAATTTGAGAAATCACTTCTCGCCCCATAAACCAATGACTAAAAAAATGCGCACCAAAAAAATATAAAATAATTTTTGTGGAATCTCGAAAGTTATAAAGAATCGGGCAAAAGTCGCTGTTTCACAAATAAATTATCCTTTAAATCCATATTGATATCAATTCTCTTTCTCAAAAACTGTGGATTTAAATTCAACCTAATTCGCTTCGTTCGTTTCATTTGTCCAGCAGTTTATATTATTAATATAAAAAGCAATAAACGAAAAATTTGTAATGAGCATACAATAATGTATAATTAAATGCATTATTTATAAACCGTTTTATTATTTGTGCCCACGATACAGAACATTACCGTGCATTAATATAACACGTTATGTCGAATTATATAAATTATTGGTTGTTCTAACAACATTAATACAAACATACTGCTTTATAGCTGATATGAATTTAAATGCTGTAAATACAAAGGGTAAACTATTACAGGATTTATATTTATTTTAGTATCCATTTACTTATCGCGATCAAATGTGTTGATACTATTGATATTAGATGAATGTAAATAAAATTAATAGAAGGGATCGAATACGATCTTGAACTTTAAGTAAGAACAGCGGCGTAGAGAGGGAGAAACAATTTTTTCATCGATGTATTCTTTTACATTGATCGAGTATAAATATTATTATAGGTATTATTATTATAGGTATTGGAGTAAGTAAAATAACGATTTATGTCGGACGAAATTCATAAAGTTTTGAAAATTGGTGAAAATGTTAAGGATAGCATAAGAATTACTAAACCGAAAAGTTCCCACCCCTAAATAGTGTGCTTCATCCGCTATGACGTCTATAGACTTATCATATAGTTAATGATTTCGTCTATATAATCGGAGAACGAGGGATCTCTACGATGCATTTTAAGGACCCTCTATAACACTCGCGAACAACCACCTAAAAAAAATTGATTCTCATGTAAATCGACCTGGCGCATTCGATTTTGGAGTTCGCCAGACAATCCGGAATTGCGAAACTGGTCAAAATCGGCAATTTCCGAAAAATCTCAAATTTTATGGAAATTTTTTAATTTTTACTTATCACCCTTTATCTCTTTTAGTTTAAGTCCGATTAAATTTAAATTTTTAGGAGAGCCAATTTAGACCTTTGTTATTCTGACTGACATGACAGAAATGCAAAAAAGATTACGTGTCACCAGTAATATTTTTTTTAAAAGTTGGTGACACGAAATTTGTTAAAAATGCAGCAACAAATACTCGATCAAGAAAACTTTTTTGTTTTTAAAGATAGATGTATATAGTAATCTACAAAGTTGTAGCCAAAGAACTAAAGAAACTTTTTTATTTCGGTGATTTTTTTGATAACTTACTTAGTTTTCAAGAAAACGGTGCTGCAGTATTTGACCGCCGGGCCGGGTCGCGTCGCAAGATATAAGATTGGCCTAACCGCGGCTTTGTTTCTCGTCTTTCAGGATGCCCCGCCCGATGTAAATAAAATAACGCGTAGTTGTGAATATTGGTTTTTCTAATTTTGACGTATAAAGTGACAGTTTTCAAAACTGACGTAAGTGTCAAAACGTCCTACTTTATGTAACTAGTTATGAAAAGTAAAATTTTACGTAACTGGAGACGAAATAGTATTTTATATAACAAGTGGCTAAAATTATGTTTTTTTTTTACGAGTGAGACATTTATAGTACGAGCCGAACGCGAGTGCCATAAACCACACGAGTAAAAAAAAACACATTTTAGTGTCAAGTTATATACAAAATTTTTTGTATCGCCATTCGAAATTAGAAAACAATATAATTTTGTAAAAATAGACTAAATTCTATTGCTTTTTTTTCGATAGAAACCAATATGTTTTATATCACACTGAAATAAAATGTCTTTATTTTACTCTTTTTTCTTTATTTTACACTTGTCAATAATTTTACACTTGTCAATAATGACATTGTTTTGAGTCATGGAAAGTGTCAAATAAATGCCAAAGTTCCTTATGTCATCAATTAGGAAAGATAAACAACTCTCAAAAATATAAAGAAACAATGTTTATTCAGCACAAAATAGAATACTAAGTCCATAAAGTGGGAGCTTTTAAATTCTTCTTTCCTTCAAAATACGCTAACAAAACTTTTGCATTAATACAATTTACCTTTATTATGTTATCAAAGTAGGATTTCAAATAATATTGTAACTTGACTAAATAACGTCTGTCAATTTTGACATTAAAATTATAATGTGTGATAGCAGCAAAGTAACTATGAAAAAGATTACTTAATTTTTAAGATTTTTAAATACATCCATTTCATTTATTATGTTTAAATTGTTTTTAGAATTTTAAAATTAGAAAAATCATGTACCTATGTAACGAAAGACAATCTTGTGTAACTCGTGTTGTTACGTCTTTTGTAACTGGTTACATGAATAGCTATTATAAAACGTTTATTTAGTTGTTTTTAACCGATCGAGTTAAAGGAGTTATTGTCATCTGTGTGGTTTATGACGCTTATTCTTATTGAAAATTGATGAGTTGCAGCTATAATAATAATTATTATTGCGTTAGGAAAGTGCTTTAGAGGGTAAAGTGCATATTAAAGTAACGGAATTTCTTTTCCAGACATTTAAAACTAGTTTTAATATTTAATTTGAACAAAGAACAACTTTTAAGCAATTTTTTTAACATCAGCAGTTTTGTGCGCATTTCCAACTTTTTTTTAACAGTTAAACCCAGAGTTAGACTTTATGAAATGCATATTTTGTCAACAAAATAGTAAAGAAACTGTGCAGGGTGTTACAGAAGAAGCACTGGACTAAGCATTTAAAGCAGTTTCTATAAAGTCGGATGATATCTCTCTTAAGTTGAAATATTACAGCAAAAAAAGGGATTTATTTTTGTCAAAATGTCCTGTCTATCATGCAAGATGCAGAAGAAATTACACCCGAAAAGCTTATAAACAAAAAGCGGAAAGCACAGATGTGGCTAATACTGGTTATAAAAAAAGGAAGACCGTTTAAAGCCCAAAACGTTGTATAATTTGCGATAAAAAAAATACAAATGTGTTAACTATCTCTTAAATATTGCTGCTTAATTTTACGAGTAGAAGTTAAATGTGGAAATAAAATGAGTATGTCTAAATTGCCTTTATCAAAATTTAAAACTTTATTTTTTATATTTTGCTCCTTTTTCAAAATTAAAATTTACTGAATAAACGAGTATTAAATAGGTTATTATTAGTACAATACAAATCCTGGCGCTCTCAAGCTATGCATGGCGTTATCGCTTGTGCAGTACGTGACCGGCCGCGGCCGGCATTGTTCTTTTCCAAATTGCGGCACCGTTATGTTAAAAACCAAGCCGGTTATCAAAAAAATCACTGAAATAAAAAAGTTTCTTTGGTTCTTTGGCTACAACTTTGTAGCTTACTATATACATCTACCTTTAAAAACAAAAAAGTTTCCTCGATCGAGTATTTGTTGCTGCATTTTTAACAAATTTCGTGTCACCAACTATTAAAAAAAATATTACTGGTGACACGTAAATTTTTTTGCATTTCTGTCATGTTCGTCATGATAAAAAAGTTCTAAATGGCTCTCCTAAAAATTTCAATTTAATCGGACTTAAACTAGGGGATATATAGGGTGATAAGTAAAAATTAAAAAATATCCATAAAATTTGAGATTTTTCGGAAATTGCCGATTTTGACCAGTTTCGCAATTCCGGATTGTCTGGAGAACTCCAAAATCGGATCCGCCAGGTCGATTTACATAAGAATTAATTTTTTTTAGTTGGTTGTTCGCGAGTGTTATAGAGGGTGCATCTTAGACATTGCTCGTTCTCCGACTAATAATATAAATATTCATCTGGTGAATTTATAAGTAGCAGTATCAGTACAGCTTTTAAATTGATACATAAATCGTTTTCTGGTGGATTAGCTATAACATCATAAATATTATTTATAATCTCCAATGGATTTGCGACTACTTGGTCATGCTTTTTACGATCATTAACGATCCTAGCTACGGCAAATTGCGATTCAACCTGCGTGAACCAAATCTCTGGTTCTCAAAAAGAGGTTTGACTGTTGCGACATACTGGATATGAGGTAATACTACTGGATTAGCAAGTGAAATATCATATGCAGGTTGTGTCATCTTTAACTAATAGATCTTTCTTTCTAATAACAGGGAAAATGATAAAACAACCCACTTACCGTACAATTAAAAAAAGGTTTAAATAGGAAATTAATTTGGATTATCTTCAATTCTTTCTTGCGGTTCTTCAAACTTGATTATGAGTGGTAATGATTGAAAATCCAGGAAATTGCTGCATTAAACTCATTCAAAATTCCAAAAAAAGAAAAAAATTTTGTTGAATCATCGGGTTCAATTTATTTTAGCAATATTTATATCCACCATTCTCTACCAATTTATTATTCGATTCAGCAACATATAGGAAGTAATTTGTCGATCAATATATGACCAAATTATTAGTTCGTTGACCAATATGTTCTTCGTCGGCGTCACCAAATTATAGGCGGCTTATCATATATTTAATGATTTCGTCTATAATAAATAAATATTCATCTCGTGAACTTATAAGTATACCGGGTGATTCAGTTTGGTATTCGCGCCCCTGTATCTTTTTTATTTCAACAGAAAACTACAATAAACCATATATATTTATAAATCGTTTGTCAAGCTCGAATAACGTCTCTTTGATCACATATGCCAAAATGCCGATAGTCAATTTTTTTTTTTTTTTTAAATGGTATGCTATACATTTTTTTGCCGATTGTTGTAGAGCTTCTCTTTCTGCATTCAACCATGTGAAAAAAGTATACACTTCCATAAGGAAAATTTCGAGAAAATTAATGAAATACGAAAAAACTTAATTTAAAGGTTCCGTTTCTGATTCAACATAGTTAGCCATGGAAACAATTGAATTTTGAAATTGTTAGTAATGTCAAATTGAAAATACTGTTATTTGTGACTGTGTTATTCGTTTTTGTTTTATGTTATACTTCTAAGTAGGTTTACACAATGGTATCTTACACTAATGAAGAAAAATTGGATATGGTATTAATTTATGGAGAGTGTGGAAAAAACAGTAAAGCAGCCAAACGTTTATATCAAGATCGCTTTCGAAATAGGCCGGTACCATCAGACAAAATGTTTGCAAAATTGGCAAGAAATATGAGCGAAAGTGGAAGTTTTGAGAAAGAAAGAAACGTTTTTAAACCCAAAACCGCACGAGATGAGGAACATACAGTTGCAGTTTTAGCCGTGTTTTCGTAGACCCACATATTTCTATCCATCAGTTAGTGACAGAAACTGATATTTCATATTCTTCAGTTCAAAGAATTCTGAGAGATAATAAACTGCGACCATATAAAATATATTTACATCAGGGCCTTGCTTCCTGGAGATTAAGAGAGACGTCTAAATTTTGTAGCGTGGCTGGCAGTTGCTCAAGAAATGACTAGATTAGATCGCATCATGTGGTCAGATGAATCCCGTTTCCATAATAATGGAATAGTCAATAGACATAACTGCCATTATTGGTCGCAGGAAAATCCTCACTGGCTTCGGGAAACTAATTTCCAAAATATCTGAGGAATTAATGTATGGTGTGGAATTCTCAACGGACAAATAATTATAGGACCAAAGTTTTACGAAGGCACGCTTACTGGAGAAAGATATCTACAGTTTTTAAGAGAAGAGTTGTTAAATTTCATAGAAGACGTTCCATTACATATTAGGCATAACATGATATTACAACAAGATGGGGCATCGCCACATAATGCTATAATTGTAACGAATTACTTAAATGCAGCTTATCCAGATAGATGGATCGGAAATCCTAGTGAGGGAGTTAAGTTAAGGTCACCGGATCACATCATTAGATTTTTCCTTTGGCCATATCTAAAAGAAAGAGTGTACTTTACACCTCTAATTGATGTCGAAGATCTTAAAAGTAGTATACGAATTGAATGCCGCAGATTTAATGTTGAAATTCTTCAACATGTATGTATCCAAGACGTGATAGACACAGGACAATTATGTTTAGAAGCGAACAGAGGACTCTACGAACATATGAAGCAATAAATAATGTTTTTATTTTCTTAATTGTTAGTTAGTTTGTATTGGTAGTATACCAATTGTATTGGTATACTACCAAGTATTGGTAGTTTTTTATTGGTAATTGTTATTTATTATTAGTTGTTATTTTAATATTATTGTTGAGTGTTATTATCATTAATTAACTAAAGTTACGACATTAAATATTTGTTTATATAAAAATGAATTACATAATTATTTAAAAATAGAACTTTGGTCAAAACATTAAACTTTGTTTCGAAATTTTTACGCCTCATCAGTGCCGTACACAATCCTCGATAAAATCCCCCTCTTTCGAATCTGATTTGCCTACTTGGTACTAGTTACATTACTTACAATGTCAAAATTCAATTGCTTCCTTGGCTAACTATGCTGATTCAGAAAAAAACTTTGAATAACGTTTTATCATATTTTATTAATTTTCTCGAAATTTTCCTTATGATGAAGAATGAATTTCAACATTTAATCTGAGGCATTCAATTCGTATTCTAGTTTTAAGATTTTCGACGTCATTTAGAGGTGTTAAGTAAACTTTTTCATTTAGATAGAACCAAAGGAAGAAATCTAACGTTTCTTTTTTTCTCAAAAGTTCCACTTTCGCCGATATTTCTTGTCTATTTCGAAAGCGATCTTGATACAAACGTTTGGCTGTTTTACTATTTTTTCCGCACTCTCCATAAATTAATATCATGTCCAATTTTTCTTCATTAGTGTAAGATACCATTGTGTAAATCTATTTAGAAGTATAACATAAAACAAAAACGAATAACACAGTCACAAATAACAGTATTTTCAATTTGATATTACTAACAATGTCAGAATTCAATTGTTTCCATGGCTAACCATGTTGAATCAGAAACAAAACCTCTAAATGAAGTTTTTTCGTATTTTATTAATTTTCTCGAAATTTTTCTTATGGAAGTGTGGTATAGTTGAATGCAGAATGAGAAGCTCTATAACAATCGGCAAAAAAAATGTACAGCATACCATTTGAAAAAAAAATTGACTATCGTTATTTTGGCATGTGTGATCAAAGATATGATTTAAGGACGTCATTCGATAGAGCTTGATAAACGATTTAAAAATATATATGGTTTATTGTAGTTTTCTGTTGAAATAAAAAAGATACAGGGGCGCGAATACCAAACTGAACCACCCAGTATATTATCAAATAATATTTTTAAATGTTTCATTTATGTAAAAATATATACTGTCATTATTGTTTTTTTTTAATATCCTTGGTTACTTCATCGGTTGTAGGTAACAAAAGAAACTTGATTTTGAGGTAAGTGACTCGCTATAACGTTGTTTCCATACCCATTTTGACATTTTCTGGATTATCTCGGGAACGGTGCTCTTTTTGAGAAAAACACTTTTATACAAAATTATTCCTTATAAAATTCTCTATCAAAAACGTATTTTCACTTTTTTCTTAAAATTAATAATACTGTGGGAAATAAGGCGCACACATAATAGTCTGGGAGGTAGCGTCAAATCTAATTACATCATTTCAAAGAAGCTCATTTTTTCTGTACAGCTAGGCCTTTTAAGTGTACCGCAGCATCCAGGTGCTCACCGTTTATGGTATCTTTAATGCCCCCAGTTAACGTGTACAACTTGAAAGAAAATCATATTTGTATGAAATATTAAACATACATTAGAGAATACTTAGAGATTGCAATCATTGATTGAGAATAGTGAGGATTAAATAATTTTGGCACATTCAATACGAATAAAACAAATCAATTCTCATCTGAATCACTCTCACTGCTGTATTCTAAATTATCTTCCTATTCGAAAGTGCTATCTGAATGGTCTTCCAAATCTAGATTTTCCTCAGATTCTCGTCATCGTTCTTATTTTCGTTTTCCCAAATATCTGTCGAAAAATATTGAAAATCATTGAAGTGAATAAAAGAGAATTCATGAAGAAGTAAAAGATTATATGCATAAAATACCTGGAATTTCCTCGCTCTCATTTATGATACTTTCAATTTTCGGTAATTGATCATCATGAGACCACTTGAAAATATACTTCACATCATGTTCTTCCCATCCATAATCATAATCAGTTGGAAAACCCAAAGTATGAAGAGAAATGTTTATTCGGGTACGTTTTCCCCTCCGAGTCTTCATTTATCCGCAATGGCGCCATCTCGGAATTTTTCAAAATTTTTGAAATTTTGACAGAACTAGAACGGAAAATTATGAACAAAATGTGCATCGCACATCTGAAATACGAACGGATATGCTTCTCCTAATTTTTTATGATAATTTCGAACCAAATCGGACCAATAGCAACCTTTCTGCTGCACTTTATAGCCAGCTCTATAATTTCTGTGACTTAGGCCCTTGTTGCTCAGAAAAAACAGGGAAG
Source organism: Rutpela maculata (assembly GCA_936432065.2). NCBI lineage: Eukaryota > Metazoa > Arthropoda > Insecta > Coleoptera > Cerambycidae > Rutpela > Rutpela maculata. The sequence goes on along the minus strand of OW386285.2, from coordinate 32,540,463 downwards.
CTGACACGACGGGGGAGAGTAGGGGACTTTTTAGTACATGTTGTTCTGGGCCAAAACTAAAATCTTGGATATTTTCAGCTTAACAATAATTAATTCGGGGTAGAAGCGATATATTGACTAAATCTCCTGTGCTAAAAATACTTTGTTACTATTTGTGCATAATATTATTATCTAATATTTCATACGAATATGATTTTCTTTCAAGTTTCATATTAGAAAAACTATATCAGCAGGCGTGAAATAGAGTATTTCATTAGTTTGTATTGAGAGAAACTTGAAATTGATCATCAGGTGGTTAAAAAAAAATGAAATAATACGTTAGCCGGGGTATTAAAGATACCGCGCGGTGAGCGCCTGGACGCGCCTGCGCACAGTGGGGAAAATAGCTCATTTTTTGGACAAACGATAATTCCCAAGCCTGGAATTAATGAAACTTAATTTTTTTTTCAACTAATCGTTATAAAATTGTCTTTAATTCTATCGAGCCCGAATTTTGAAATTTCAAAATTAAAGATGGCTAATCCAATATCGCGGACATAAATTTTGAAAGTAAATTAAAATTTTATCAAAAGATTGTTTAAAATTATAAAAAATTGTTACTTGGGTTTTTTTTTTTGGTTTCTAATCTCATTTCGGATCCCCGAATTTTGCGATTCAAAAACCAAGATAGCGGATGCAATATGGCGGCCATAATATTTTTTTAAATGAAATGTACATGCACAAACTGTTAAAAATTGTTACTTAGGTAAGCCTGCTCTTCTGCAACTTCACCTGTTTTCGCACCTTAACCCATTAGCGCCGGAATTATTTTTTTTTCGTTTTTAATATTTTTTTTGTATTAGACATGTTACACTGGACAAAAGGAACAAAAAATTATGTAAACTTTTTTTTGACAGATTGACAGGTAATGAGATATTTGCCGTTGCCATATGGCAACGCTAGGCGTCTGGGCTACCGTAATTTTAAACAAACTCCAATTTTTCATATTGTTCCAGAAAATTGTTAAATAATAAAAATTAAACGACTTTATTACTAAAAAACTATTTTATTGCAAAATTTAGGACGTAAAAATAGGAAAACATATTTATTGGGAATGAAATGGGACAAAACAGTCTATGCAAAGACCAACATTGCATTTTGCACACAATGTGCGTACTATTGATTTGCATTCATTACGAGCACATCTTCTTTTCTTTTTTTCAATGGTGTGACGAACCAAATGATTGATGCCGTCGAATCTGACAGTATCAGATATTCGACTGTCTGATGCTGCAGGTGACGCTGAAGGCCTCCCAGCTGCTTTAGGTGGTACACATACCGTATTTTTTCAGGTAAACATTAGCAATTTCTCGTTTATATTCCAGTTGTGATAACTTTCGCCCAGATTTGTTGTTCAATAACCAACTGTTTTCCAAAGCTACATCTAAAAGCCATGTAAGGATAGACCAGTACCATTTTTTTCCGCGTATTCCAATACGGTAACAACTGACATTTTGGTCCATTTGATCTGTCCCTCCCATAAATGAGTTGTATTTTGTAATGAGTTTGGGTCTTGAAACCATGACAGAACGTTTCAATTTTTGTGAAAACCGTTTTGTCTGGGTAATCTCTTGTGTGCCACATGAAGAAGAAATCATAGTAACAACCGCATTATCAAACCAACGTACATACAAATTACCATCATTTGCTTCTATGGCCGACTCGTGATAACCACGCTCTTTTTTCATAAAATCTTTTTTACTTGTTAGGGGACACAATTTAGGAGTTCTGTTTTCGCGGATTGTGCCAATTGCTGAATAGCCACGAAATTTCATATATGAAAATAGTGCAGGTCCGGAAAACAAATTGTCCATATAAAAGTTGTATCGTAGATTTCGTTTCTCAGGTGGCAATTCATCTAATAAAACCAATAATGGACTGGCAGCCTTACCAAATACTTTTTCGTATTCTGGATTTGATTTAGGACCTTTACCTTGGTACAACTCGAAATTAGCAAGATAACCATCCTTTGAATTTAAACACCACATCTTGTAGCCAAATCTAATCGGCTTTCCGCGAATAAATTGTTTGCAACCGTGCCTGCCGTAGTACTTTATCATACTTTCATCATAGGCTAAATCCCTCTCGGGCACAAAATTTTCAACGCACTTCTTTTTTAGTATTTCCATGATAGGTAGTATTTTCCAGGCCTTATCATTTTTGTCAATTTTCGTATTGTCGACACAGTGCAAAAATCTACAAATCTGCAGAAACCTATCTCTTCTCAGACTTTGTGAAACCGCTATGTTCTTCATGTCATCGTTATAATCCCAATAATGCCGCTTAGATGGTAGATCGTTGTAGCCACTAACAAAAAGAATGCCTATAAAACAACGTAGTTCTTCAGCCGTTATTTTAGGATCTGGGTAGTTCTTAAATAATGCATATCGACGTGTTTCTTCCACCAAGAGCTGGATAAATTCGTCATCAATAAATTCTTCAAATATTTGAGTTGCTGTCATCTTCACATATTTGGAATAATCCGGTTCTGGAAAAGGAGTATCAAAGTCTGCATTATTTATCCACCTTGGCTCTAGTTTTGAGGCCCCTCTTTCTTCAATCCATTTTTAGGTTTCTGGAGATATGGGTGGAAAACATATGCCTCCCACTGAAGATTCTGCACTTCCTGCTACTACATTTTCCTCAGGGTCGTAATTATTGCCCATTCGATCGTTATTGGGAAGCTTTATCTCTGCATTTGCCAATAACTGACGAGAAGTAAGATTGTCAATTTGTCTAAAAACAAATCACTTGTTTAGTTTTATACTCTTTCAAAACAATAATAGTTGCATTACTTACCCGCCTTCATCTTCATTGTCCGAATCTTCATCCGTGTCTACATTTGGATCTGGAGGCTCTATAAAAATTTCACCGTCAAGTTCATCATTGTACGCAATGTCCATTGCCTCTGCTAAAGTCAACCCGCCCCTAAAAAGAAAGAAAACCTTTTGAGCTACTACAAGCGCCTAGCGTTGCCATATGGCAATACTCAAGTTTGAACAGCTAAATTACATATAATAAAATACATTTTTTTTTTAAATTGTTAAAATAACATAGTTTTGAGTCTATAAAACACCATTATATCCAAAAAAATATTTTAAAAGCACTGTGCAGAAAAATATAATACTTACACAAAACGTACGTCCATATTTTCGGCCATTTTGAATTCACCACAAAATTGTAAACAAATGCTCAAATCACTGTCAAGCGCAGACTAGCTTGCGGAACACGTGCCACGTTAGGCATGTTTTGACACATAAAATAACATATTCCCCCACTCTTATCGGCACGCATGACATACAGGGGTGATATGAAAATGACATGTGTTTACCGTTGCCATATGGCAATGCACGGCGCTAATGGGTTAATTTGCATGAACAAGAAATTAGTGCTAAAAAAGATTCGGGATCTGGTTCTTTTGGTGTCATAGTTGGGGTTAATATACCGCCGACTTTTTTCCATCTCCAATCCAGCAGCTTCTAGCGTAACGTTTTTCCAGGTTTCAGTTTGGTAAAAAACGCCGAGTGTTGCCGAGCAGCAGCTGAAGTTTTGGTAACATTTCAGTATTGTTCGCTTTACCAACAAGTTTGTTAAAAGACATCTAGATTTTTTTCTATGCAATTACCTATATGACCTGCGCTGATTACATATTTTTATCAATAAGTGCACCATTCCCGAGATAATCTAGAAAACCTCAATATGGAAACGACGTCCTAGGGGATGAAGCACACTATTTAAGGGTGGGAAATTTTCAGTTTAATAATACTTATGCTATCCTTATTATTTCTACCAATTTTTGAAACTTTATGAATTTTGTTCGATATATTACAATTTTAATTGTTATATTACTGAATTACCACTAGGTTTTAACCGTTTCAAAAAAGAGATTTCAGTTTGGTTATTTGTTTTGCGTATGTCCCTGCGGATGTATCTCGAGAGAATTATTGATTCGATTTAAGTGCGGTTTTCACTATTGTAAGAGTTATAAAATGGGAAAGGAAATAGGCTAATATCATTACGATCAGGAAGTAGACGAGTAAGCAGGAAAAGAAATCAAAATTTTAAAAGTTTTTAAAGTCCCCGGCGCATCCGCCATTTTATAAAATGGCTCGAAAAATATGTAAAAAATATAATGGAATAATTTATTTATTTATTTATTTATTTATTTATTTATTGAACAACAACTTTACAGGCGAAGCCCAATTACAAAGTTGTAAAGAGAACATGATTTACATGAGATTAAATAATACGAACAACATGTGAGAACAACAAACAGAGATTTACAAAGAATAAAAGAAAAACGAAACAAAATACACATACATATATAATATACAGAAAGTAGGTATTTTCATAAAAGATAAAAAAGTGCGTAAGTTGTGATTTGCATAATACCTAAATAATACTCTCTAAACATGATAAAAGCAAATAAATAAAAAATAATTAATTGTAAAAAATATATAAAACCTTACATAACATACAATCACGTATAGTGAACATATTAGGTATCGCTTAACAGTTACAATAACAACTAAGTATATACAGAGTAAAAAGGTAAAAATGTAAGACTTAAATAAGTAATAAGGCGTTATGCAACTTAAATTTCGTTAAGAGTGATTGATTTAACATTCTTTATATAATTGGCAGAGCTAAGGGTAAATAAATCAAATCTCGAGTGGGCAAGGTTACCTAATATACATAGTCTTACTAGAGGGCTGGATAGGTACATATTCGTTTTAAACTGTGGAATATAAAAAAGGTCAAAATTTCTACCTATTCGGTTTGGTACATTAAATGGCAATTTTGATAAAAATTCGGAGTTATCAGAGAGGTGATTCAGAAGTTTATAAATATAGATTAAAAAGGCATGAACACGTCTCAGCTCAAGAGGTTCGTAGTCATATCTAAGCAACAGTTCATTATAGTGAGCAAAATGATCATACAAATGAGTTTCTTTATATAGAAGATACTTAAGGAATTTTTTTTGTGTACTCTCTATAAGATCAATAGAATTACGATAGAACGGTGACCAAATGATTTGACAATAATCAAGGTTAGACCTAACAGGGCTATTATATAATACTTTGATACACTCTATATTAGTAAAGTCTCTAGTATTTCTAACGAGGAAACCCAGCTTTTTTAGACTAGCATTACTTATTTGTCTTATATGGCTATTAAAAGATAAGGTTTTGTCAAAAGGAACACCTAGATCTTTATATTCTTTAACGCGGAGAAGTTCAGTATTATCAATAGTATAGGGGAAATCTATGGTTTGATTTTTGTTGGAAAACGTCATTGCTACACACTTTTTAATGTTGAGATCATCTTTGAAGTCATTGCACCATGTAGAAATATTGCTTAGATCTTGCTGCAAAAGAATACAGTCGTCAGTATTTTCGATTCTACGGTATAGCTTGCAGTCATCTGCAAAAAGAAGGCAAGTTGAGTGACACAAAACATCAGGCAAGTCATTAATAAAAATGAGAAATAGCATAGGGCCTAAATTGCTTCCTTGTGGTACGCCGGAACTGATTTCAAAATTTGATGACTGGTAGCCATTTAAACTGATATAAACCTGTCTCCTATACAGATAAGAACATAGCAGACAGATGATGTCAGAATTTATTTCGTAATTTTTTAGTTTAGCAATGAGTCTGATGATCCAGCCTGTCAAAAGCTTTAGCTATATCCGTGTAAATGACATCCAGCTGTATATTATCTTCAATGGCAATTTTGGCATCTTGAACAAGATTTAATAAACTAGTGTTAGTGGATTTTGCAGGTAAAAAACCATGTTGAGAAACGGAAATCACTGGTTTAACTGAGCTATAAATAATTTCGTAGATAACCATCTCAAATAACTTGGAAAATGCACATGGAATAACGATTGGCCGGTAATTTGTTATATTTTTTTTATCAGCAGATTTATGTATTGGCAGCAGCCGCCCTACCTTCCATTTAGAAGGATAATAGGCATTTTTTAGGGTCAAATTAAATACAATACTTAGTGGTTCTAACAAGAGCTCTGCACAAGCCTTTACCAGGTACGCCGGTAAGCCATCAGGCCCTGCGGCCCTTTTAGGTTTTAACTTTTTAGCAGCCCTACTTATATCTTCATAGGTTATCACTATGCTGGGGAATGTATTCGATTTTTCAACAGGGCATTCAAGCGTCTCGGGTAAGTATACTGAGCCAAAATATTTAGAGAAACCCTCCGTTATATATTGCCCGCCTTTAAAAGTATGTTCATTGTATGACATTTCATTAGGAAAATTGGTGTGCTCAGCTTTTGTGTGCAGAAATGACCAAAATTGTTTAGGGTTTACAATTAAGTTATTTTGAACTTGAGCTACGTAATGCTGGTATGCTAGTCTGATTTGTCTTTTTAATTCAAATTTAATTTCTACTAGATGTGGGTTTAATAAGTGATTGCCTTTCCTAATTTGTTTCCTGTACCATTCTTTTTCCTTTATTAATTTTATAATAACACTATTGTACCAGACTGGATACTTCGAAGGTTTTGGAGAGTGCTTAGAGACACTAACGTCCAGGACTGAATATATTTTATCGTAAAAGTTTGTAATAAGATCATCCACTGTGGTAAAATTATGTAGGAAGGACCAGTCCGCATCCAACAATAAGTTATACATGGATAAAAAATCCGCTTTCTTAAAGTTATAAGATTGCTGAGGAGCTCTTTTTACTTCTTTTTTGATCAGCTTACCATCAAATTTTGCGACAATACTGGGGTGATGAATATCTTCCCTAGTAATAGGATCACTGCACTTTTTGACCTGTAAGACTAAATTACTCAGAACGAGATCAAGAATTACTAGATTTTGGTTTAAGACTAGATTATATTGAGTTAGGTTTCCAATTAACGCTAAATGTTCTAACAATTGCTTTTTAGGGTTCATGACATCAATATTATTGTACTCCGGTAGGTTGAAATCACCCACTATGATTACATCATTCGTTAAGACAAGGTTTTCTAATGACACACACAGCTTCATAGATGGAATATGAACTGCCAGGGGGAATATAGATACAGCAAATGTAACAAACTTTGTGTTTTAATTTTAATTTTATACAAACCCCTTCGATATTTTTTGGGAAAACATCAATTTGGTCGGCTATAAGATTAGAGTTTGTGGCAATTAAGGCACCCCCATCCCTTAATTTATTAGATGAGTGTTTACTGCGGTCACAGCGAAAAACATTAAATTTGGAATGAAAAAGCTCTAGGCTGTTGATAGTACTGTCTAGACTGGTTTCCGTAAGTGCAATGATGTCAAAGTCGCAAGCAATAGTATTTAAATAGACCTCATTAAGTTTCCCCCTTATACTATTAAAATTTTGATAATATAAAAAAGTAGCAGTCTTATTGGCATAGGGCTCATTCAGAGACAAAGGATTTGTTTCACTTAGAATATCACCAGATATTAATTGCTAAATCTCACTATCATACTGTATGTTATGTTTTAAGTTATCGAGCATTCTAAGATAGTATGGGCATGAACAGCTTAGACCTGAGTGGCATATATCGAAATTTGATTTATTTACCTTATTATACCGAATACAGTTTGCACATTTTTTTTCATCACTAGTACACAGGTTAGTTTCGTGACCTCCGGCACATTTCCCATAATGTTTCATTAATTCAAATGTGATGCAGTTAAAAAAAGTATTTGAATACACATTAAAATAATTTTTGCATTTTACATCTCAATAAATATAAAAGATGTGGTACGGTAGCTCAGTAGGTTAAGGATAGGATTTTGCAGGGTGAGAGGGAAATATGCGTTTATTTTCGGTTCATTATAAATATTTAAAAAATCATAAATGGTATAATCTTTAAAATAGTTTCATTGCTCTAAGGAATATAACCGTATACAGTTTTTATCATAAATTTTGTATTTAGTTAAATGCCACACTGTAATAATGAAATTAGGAACTATTTTTATTGACAAACTATGATATTCAGGTACAACAGAAATTTACAAAAAAATATATATATAGCTGTATTCGTTCTAACAATAGCAATTATTTAAAATAGCTTTAAAAATTATACTATGTTTGGTTTTTTAATTGTATATAATAAACCGAAAATCAACGCATATTTCTCTTTCACTCTACAAAATCCTATCCTTAAGGCGTATTGAGTGGCGAATATGCTGACCGACTGTCTAATGCGTTCTGGGTTCGAGTCCCAGCCTCGGTGCTGACAACCCCGGTAGGTATGGATGTATGTCTGCGTTTTTCCAAATGTGTAACCCCTTTCAGGACAGCCTTGGCTTTGGACCTTGGGGGGTTGTCTGCTATATGTGGTGTGTTTATATTTATGTTTATGTGAGAATATCAAATCTTAAGAAATACAAAACATAGAAGCCTTGCCTGTGCGTGAGGAGGCATAAGGATACATGTTAAAATTTAAACAAGCTAAAAACGTACTCTTCACCGGTTTACTAAACTTTTTATATAATTGTTACACATTCTATAGGAAACTCTCCACAGTTTTTGGTAAATAATATTAGTTTTAGACATTTTTAATTTCATAGTACGAACTTAGTTGGTGAAAGACTCAGTGTAAAAAACCGCTGCCCAAGGAATCACTACTTCCACATCCACATTTTTCATCCAAGTCACTTAAAACGAAAAAATTTTGTTTGTGGAAATAATTGTTTATGGAACTTTAATAATATAATATTTGAAATCCTCTACCCCAAAAACCTATAAAACGATACCCCACATCGGTAGCGGGGTGGGGGTGGTGATAGGGGGTGGTAGTGGGGGTGGATGAAGTAAAAAAACGTTTTGAGGTGTCTGGTTCTTGTACACACACTAAATCACATTTTTTTTCATCACCTTTAATAATGGGGTTGGGGTGGTAATGGAGGGTGGCTAATGCCAAAATTTTTTTTGAGACTTTAGCTTCTCTTATATATACTAAATACCAATTTTATGGACTCTTACCTGCTTGATTTACCTATTTTCCCCAAATTTACCCCAATTTACCCCCCAACCCTTCGACGGAACAAGATGAAAATATAATCTAGTTCTAGATCTCGTTAAAGTACATATGTGTACCTAATTTCAAGTCAATATCTCAAACGGTTCCAGAGTAAACGTGTGCACAAAAAAAGTTACAGACAGACCGACAGACAGACAGACCGACCTACAGACAGACCGACCGACAGACAGACCGATCGACAGACAGACCGACCGACAGACAGACCGACAGACAGACCGACAGACAGACCGACAGACAGACCGACAGACAGACCGACAGACAGACCGACAGACAGACCGACAGACAGACCGACAGACAGACCGACAGACAGACCGACAGACAGACCGACAGACAGAAATTTTTTTTTTTCGCTCAAACTTAAAATCTCGACGTTTCGTGACATTCTAAGCCTATTTGAACAATAAAAATTTTTTTTAATTTTTTTGTCGTTACTATACTTCCACTGGATGTGGAAGTAATAAAGTAAAAATAAAAAAAACTATACTATACCCCATGTGGGTTTCGAACCTGGGACCCTTGGATTCCGAGTCAAAAGGGTAAGAACTACCTAACATGTAAAAAATGTAAATTTTTACAAAAACATGAAAATCAAAAAAAAATCTCAAATTTAAATCATTAATAACATTTTTATTTACTGATCGATTTTGTTAAAAAACAATAGGGTTCTTCCCCTAGCTAACACTAACTTACTGTCCAAATTTCAGTACAATCGGATTTTTCTTTCTTGAGTTATCGTGCTTACAAGAAACGTGACGGACGGACAGACGGACATTTTGAAAGTGCCGATCAAATGCAATATACTCTTCGTTTGCGTAGTTGCGAAGAGTATAATAAATGAACGAGCTAGTAACATGAATAACAAAAATAAAACATATTACAGAACGCAACATAATATAAAACCTAACAACAAGCTAAAAACGTACTCTTCGCCTGTTCATTGAACTTTTTATTATATAATTGTTACACATTCTATAGGATACTCTTCGCAGTTTTGTGTAAATAGTGTTAGTTTTAGACGTTCTTATTAATTTTATAGTACGATCTTAGTTGGTAAAAGACTCCGTGTGAAATAAAGTAAAAATTAAAAAAAACATACCAAACCCCATTTGGGTTTCGAACCCGGGATCCTTGGATTCCGAGTCAAAAGCGTAAGAACTACACCACCACCTTACACATAAAAAATGTAAATTTTTACATTATAAGACACGAGCTAAAATCATATTTTCACCGTTGTATATTACATTATGAAATGTACATTTGTAAAATATATAAATATTTAGATATTAAAGTGAAATATCATTCCACCAGATTTCTATTCAATTACGAAAACATAAAAATCAAAAAAATTTTTTTTCAAACTTAAATCATTAATAACATTTTTATTTACCGATCGATTTTGTTCAAAAACAATAGGGTTTTTTTTTTTTATGGCGTTCGGTCAAGGACCATACTGCCAGCCGCAATTTTTTTAAAAGTTAATTAAAAACTTAAATTAATTTGTTGCTTATACACCATACATGAATACTATGATAAGTATGAGAAAATGATAAAATATCCTATGTCTATATCTAACCTAACACGAGAGAGACACAATAGGGTTCTTCCTCTAGCTAACACTAACTTACTGTCCAAATTTCAATACAATCGGATTTTTCTTTCTTGAGTTATCGTGCTTACAAGAAACGTGACGGACGGACGGACAGACGGACGGAAGGACAGACGGACGGACGGACAGACGGACATTTTGAAAGTTGTTCAGAATTCGTTCACTAACAATGGTATGAAAATTTTTTGTCTGCGAGCGATATTTACTGATTTAGAAATGTGCCGATCAAATACAATACACTCTTCGTTTTTACGAAGAGTATAATAACAAATAAGGCAAATACGTGATGTAAAAGTTCAAAGAAATAATAATTAAGGTTAATGGCTTGACATCAAAAAACTTATTTTGATGAAAAAAAAAATGAATTTTGATGTTCAGAGGGAGATTTTAGTTGAACATAAAAACTTTTGCCATTAAAAATGTTGAATTTTTTAAGTAAACCTTCTTTAAAAAAGGTCAATAAAATTTAGGAAATATTTCTCCTGTCACGCGGTTATTTGAACTTATTACCCAATATTGATGATAATAACACAGCCCCACAAAAAAAGTGGTCCGGCCGGTGAACCAGGCCAGTGTATCCTTATGTATTTGGATCCGCTGAAACCGAATCCAAAGTCAGAATTGTCAGATTAAGTGTGAAAAACGAGCCAATCTGACAGTTCTGACTTAAGATTCGGTTTTAATTATATGAAGATACACTAGTATGGTCCGCCGGATCGACCACTTTTTTGTTTTGGGGGTGTTTTTTTGGGGATAGGTGTAAAAAAGAGCCAAACTGACAATTATCACTTCCAATTCGCATTCAGTAGGTCAAAATACATACGGATACACTGCTATAATCCGCCGGATGGACCACTTTTTTGTTTTGGTGGTGTTTTTTGGGGTCAGGGGTGAAACGAGCCAATCTGACAATTCTGACTTCGGACTTGGCTTCAGTGGATCCAAATACATAAGGATACATTGGTATGGTTCGCCGGACAGACCACTTTTGGGGGGAGAGTGTTTTTTTGGGGTTGGGTGTGAAAAACGAGCCAATCTGTCAATTCTAACTTCGAATTAGGATTCAGTAGGTAAGAATACATAAGAACACACTGGTATAGTCCACCGGAGAGACCAATTTTGTTTTGGGGGTGGTTTTTGGGGTTGGGGGTGAAAAACGAGCCAATCTGATTTGGATTCGGTTTCAGCGGTTCCAAATACATGAGGATGTGCTGGTCTGTTCTACCGGACAGGCCACTTTTTTTGTGGGGCTGTAATAACTAAAGTAAACATTGTACTCTTCGCCGATTTGATGAACTTCTTGCTGCACATTCTGTAGAATACTCTTCGCATTTTCTTTGTAAATAATGGTAATTTCTTTACATTTTATGGTGCTGACTTAGCCATCAGTATTAAAAAAAGTAAAAAAAAACTAACTACATCTTACCTGTCCGTGTTTCGAGCACGCGACCCTTGGATTTAAGTCAAAACTTGAACCATTGACCCATTTACTATTATGTAAAAGTGTTAATATGTCTAATATAACATCTCTATTTGAAAATCATGTTCCGACGTTTAATGTTATATAGTCATGAAATGTATTTAGTAAAATATATTAATAAACGATAGGAAATAACATTTCACAAGATTTTTATTCAATTACAAAAAAACAAGAAAACATTTTTTAAAATTTTAAACGATTAATGACTTTTTCATTTATTAATTTTATTGTAATAAGGCTCTCTTTCTAGCCGACACTAACTTACTGTCCAAATTTCAATATAATCGGACTTTTCTTTCTCAAGTTAGCGTGCTTACAAGAAACATGATGGACGGACAGAGTTCGTTCACTAACCCAATTATATGAAAAATTTTTTGGACACGAGCGACATTTCCGGTTTTATAAATGTGCCGATCAAATGCAATAACTCTTCGTTTTCGTATTCACGAAGAGCATCATTAAAAAGAAATTAAAGAATGTTAAAGAATGTAATGGAATAATTATTGCCCCAGAAAAAATGCCGGCGAACGGTGGTTATTTAATTTTTAATTACAGAATAATCAGTTAACAATTCTGTTTTAGTTCATATATATTTTAGGTGTGAGGCATTTTGTATCAGAAGAATTCAGAACTAACCTTTGTTTGATCCATTTGGAACAGAAGCAGGAAATTATTAATATGCTACAAATAAACAAAAACAGGTGGTCATATAAGTAAAATTATAGTAAATAATAGTAAATTTTTTTTCATCACAATAATATATTATATATTATTAATATATATTATATTATTTACATAATATACATTATTTCAAATTATTTCAAAACTTCAAACTGCTATGTGCTTTATTCGCGATGGTCTCGTCTCTAAATATTTTAAGACCTTTTTTAATTAGAGGAATTACGAACTTAATTCCAAACCGAAATAATTTAATTGAGGTATGTTTTTAAATAAATTAAGTAATGAGAATACAGCCCTTGAATTGAATTTTAAAGAGCTTAATTAGTGTAAAACCTGGTTTCATAACATTTCAAAATTAATTTAATAAGCATAAATTATATGCATTGACCTTGTGTATGCAGTACGAATTAATATGGGGTAGTATATGTGGATTATGCAATAAAACAATATTTTATTACCTCATAGTTTTTAAAAATCTAATTTGAACTTAGCAGTATACATAACACCCGATATATAATATCTAAATAAAATGTTTTATTTCTGAAATCTATTTCTTTTTTCGTTAGCTCAACTATAAAACTATGAGAATATACTATTGGTAATAAATGAAAAATTATAGTTAAAAATATTTTTAGGATAAAGTAAAAAAATATTTTGAGGTTTCTGGTACACACACTAAATCACATTTTTTTCATCCCCTTTAATAATAGGGTGGGGTGGTAATGAGGGTGGCTAATGCCAACATTTTTTTTGAGACCTTAGCTTCTCTTGTCTATACTAAATATCAATTTTATGAACTCTTACCCGCTTGATTTACCTATTTACTCCAAATATACCCCAATTTACCCCCCAACCCTTCGATGGAACAATATGAAAATATAATCTAGTTCTAGATCTCGTTAAAGTACATATGTATACCAAATTTCAAGTCAATATCTCAAACGGTTCCAGAGTAAACGTGCGCACAAAAAAAGTTACAGACGGACAGACAGAATTTTTTTTTTCGCTCAGACTTGAAATCTCGACGTTTCATGACATTCTAAGCCTATTTGAACAATAAAAATTTTTAAAAATTTTTTTGTCGTTACTATACTTCCACTGGATGTGGAAGTAAAATACCAGATCTGGTAACTATGCGCAAGTACTAGCAATTCAGTACTGCAAATCACGAATAAACCATATTATTATAAGAGAAAACATATGGACAATTCTGTTTTAGTTAAACTACTTAACGTGTTTCAGAGAAATGATAATTCATTATCTGACAAGTAGGCGTCACCTCAAAATTTTCTGTAAAACAATGTTTATATCCTTCAACGTTTCTAGTGCCACAAGTTTTTCGACAATTGCTTAGAATATTTTTCTGGTTTCCTCTGTTATATTCATAAGCGAATTTTGAAATAAGATATTTTGAATATTTTCTTAAAAATGTTAGAAGTATTGACACAACTTACTACCACTACGATGGCGCCACAGCCCATATCGAGCCTTGGCCTCCTCAATCCTCTTTCTCCAACCGTCCCGATCCACCGCTGCATATCTCCAATTTCTTATACCCAGCATTTATTCAGCGTCCTTCTGTACCCCATCTTCCCAGCACACCTTCGGTTTTCCTACCGGTCTCTTTCCTTCAGGTTTTCCTGTGAGCACCTTTTTTTTGGAATCCTGTCGTCCAAAATTCTCTAGGCATGTCCTGCCCATCTCAATAGCATCAGTTTTATATGCATTAAGACTCTGAATTCTTCGTATCGCTGGTATATTTCGTGATTCATAAGTGCTCTCCAGTGATCCCCATGGTTCACTGGGCCCAGAATCCTTCTTAAAATTTTCCATTAAAAACGGTCTAGGAACTCCGAGTTTTTAGCTGAGAGCATCCACGTTTCAGCTCCATATGTCAAAACTGTACGGATTATTGTTTTGTAGACTCTAATTTTGTTCTTTCTGTGTACGTCCCTTTAGGATGGGTAGTACTGAGCGATAGGTTCTATTTGCTGCGTTAATCCTTCTTCTAATTTCTTTAGTTTCGTTATTGTTATGTGACATGTTTGTGCCGAGGCAGGTGAAGTGTTTCAGTATTTCAAAATTGTAGTCGCCAAAGGTGATGTTTTGGCCTAGTCGATTGCGCTGTTGTCTGCTTTGCAGTAGTAATTTGGTTTTTTGTTCATTTATGACTAGACCTATTTCCTTTGCTGCATTTTCTATTTCTGTGAAGGGTTCCTTTATAAACAGTATTGTCATTGCTATTATATTCAGATCATCTGGATATCCGATAATTTTATTGGATCTATTTATTACTGTTGAGGTTACGTTTACGCTAGTTTTTCTTATGATGCTTTCTAACACCAAATTGAAAAGTGCTGATACCAGCCCATTTCCATGTTTCAGTTCCTGTGATACCCTAAAGGCTTCACCTGTTTCACCGACCACCTTTACCTAGCAATAGGTGTTACTCATAGTCAGTCTTATTAGCCTTACCAGTTAAAGTCTAGTAATAGTGAGTACAGCTTTTCTCTTCTTATACTATCATAAACTTGTTTGAAATCGATGTAGAGTTGATAGAGATTGACATCGTATTCCCAGAATTATTCATTGATTTATCTCACTGTGAAGATTTGATCTATCGTAGATCTACCTGGTCTGAAACCAGCTTGGTATTCGTTCAGAATGTTTTCAGCTAGGGGTTGTAATTCTTAAAAAATATTATTTTGGGTATTCAGCAGATAACTTTCAAAGAAAACATTCGTTTCTTTCAAATACCATTGGTGCAAGTCTGACCAAAAAAGGAAGATCAACAAGACTCCCCCTACGGTGACTTGTCGACTTCTTTCATACACCTACCATATCTAAGATTCAGCATGAAAAGCAATAAAACAACCACTCTTTCTATATATTGATGATTCAAGTCTGATCATGCTAATATATATAATATTAAGTATCTCTAGCCCTACCTAGAGGATACTACATCACAATCAAACGTTTATTACATTTCAGAGTCAAGAGTGGTTGTTTCATTGCTTTTCATGCTGAATCTTAGATATGGTCGGTGTATGAAAGAAGTCGACAAGTCACCGTAGGGGGAGTCTTGTTGATCTTCCTTTTTTGGTCAGACTTGCACCAATGGTATATGAAAGAAACGAATGTTTTCTTTGAAAGTTATCTGCTGAATACCCAAAATAATATTTTTTAACAATGATGTAAGCAGAAATAATAGGTATTTATTTATTGTTATAATTCTAATATCTTAATTAAACTAAATTTATGACTCCATTTAGCACTAAATTGTATCTAGAAGAAGCTTGTAGCACTTGAAATAATAAAGCCGTGCCGATTAAACTGCCTTTTCTAACGTACAAACTATTTTTGTTGGAAAATATCAGTCGGGTTGAAAAGTTGAATGTCGCATTCCTACTAATATTTTTATCTATTAAATCTAATTAATATTTCAATATCAACTATTCAGTTTTTTTTTATTAAAATTTAATGTAAATTTAAAAAGGAATCACTACTTCCACATCCAGATTTTCTATCCAAGTCTCATAACGAAAAAATTTTGTATGTGGAAATAATTGTTTTTAGAACTTTAATAATATAATATTTGAAATCTTCTACCTCAAAAACCCATAAAACGATCTCTCACGCGGTAGTGAGGGGGGGGGGTGTTGGAGGGGTGGATAAAGTAAAAAAATATTTTGAGGCTTTTGGTTCTTGTACACATACTAAATCACATTTTTTTTACATCCCCTTTAATAATGGGGTAGGGGTGGTAATGGGGGTGGCTAATGCCAAAAATTTTTTGAAACCTTAGCTTCTCTTGTATACACTAAATACCAATTTTATGACTACCTGCTTAATTTACCTATTTACCCCCATTTTACCCGCCAACCTTTCGACGGAATAAGATTAAAATATAATCCAGTTCTAGATCCCATTAAAGTACATACGTGTACCAAATTTCAAGTCAATATCTTAAACGGTTCCAGAGTAAACCTGCGTACAAGAAAAGTTACAGACCGACAGACAGAATTTTTTTTGCTCAAATTTAAATCTCGTCGTTTCATGACATTCTAAACCCATTTGAACAATAAAAATTTTCAAACATTTTTTTGTCGTTACTATACATCCACTGAATGTGGAAGTAAAATGGGTCGTACTTCTAAGCAACATCTTTTATTATATTCGTAGATTCCGTCAGAGAAAAAACGGCTAGAACGGTCTCAGTTTATTAGCGGTCGACATGTTTAATATACCTCGCGCCAATATTCTTGGCTAGGTGACAGGCGTAGTGGGCGCGTGAGCTAACCCAGCAAGAGGCCTTTGTGAATCGGAGGTCAGGCAGGACTATTGACTTTTACCCCGGTGCATCGCTTGTTGGACCTTGCTGGCTGAGGCCTTTATCTTCTGGCGCTCTTCTGTCTTCGTGTTCTTTCTTCGCCAGCTTGTCCCCCTCCGTAGGTCTGTTGGGTGTTTTGTGGTTTTTGGCAGGGATTGACTGCCGGTATACAGAATGCCAATTGACATCCTTCATCCGGATCATCGGTAGGATAAGGATGAGTTGTGTAGCTCGAGGAAGGGCCGACCTAACTACGTTGGTAGCATTTTTGGTCTGCCCAGAGACAGGGTGACTACGGGTACTGGACGGTTGTTTGTCCGTTACCCGCAGGGTCTAATATACCTCTTTGAAATAATCAAATAGATATATTATAACCGGACAAGAATATTAAGAATCATAGTAGAAAAAAACTACTTTACTAGTTGTTTTAAGCAAGTGCAAGATATTTTTCGAATATTTGTAATTATTATAAACAGATTAATATTAAATAGACCTATAATTCACAATTAAACAACAAGTTTCGAAAACGAATTTTTCACACGAGTGAGACAGTTTGGAACGAACCGAAGGCGAATTCCACAAGTCGAATGAGTGTGAAAATATGTTTCCATTATACCTCCCTGAAAACACTATGTTTACATACCTATTTAGCGCACGGAAAATAGGATTCTCCTGTGCGCCCACACAGGAAAAATTTTCCCGTGCGCTAATGATATTAGCTGCCTACTTGCCAGTCGTAATAAAATAATAATTATTGAAAGTTCCTTAGTAACCACAAACAATGTTTAGTTTCCTTAGCAACGCTAAACAACGCTTGTATTGTGACAGGTTTTCAAATTTTTATTCAAAATATTTTTAAAATGGTTTCACCAGAAGAAGAAATATTACTCGAAGCGGCAAAAGTAAGTGCAGAGTTACTGCCCAGGAAATCTTGTGGGAGATATGAAAATGAATACCGTTTATTTTTCAAGTGGCGCCAGCAAAAAAAAGTTGACATAGTAAGTGATAATACTCTTCTCGTATATTTGTCCGAAAAAGCCAAATCAATGAAAGCTTCAACTTTATGGAGTCGATTTTCAATGTTAAAAAATTGTCTGGCAATAAAAGGAAATGTGAATGTTAGTAATTTGCCGAAAGCTACTGCATCTCTCAAACGACAAAGTGTCGAAAAACGAAAAAGTATTAACTGCAGACCAAGTCGACAAATTCATACTTGAAGCACCAGATGAGAAATAGTTATTAACTAAAGTAATTTTAATATTTGGTATTTACGGTGCATGGCGAAGAGACGACTTGATTCGTTTATCTTTGAAAGACGTGGAAGATAATGACCGTTTTTTGGTGGCATTTCTTCGAGATGGCAAAAATCACGAACCAAGAAGTTTCACAATTGCAAAGGAAGGATGTCCCTTTGATCCATGCAGTTTTTATCGTAAATATATTAATCTAAGATCTACAGAGAGAGTAAGAGTAGAAAATTACTTATTGCATATCGCAATGGTACAACAAAACAGATTGCTGAATATCTGAGCCCAAAAAATCCTGAAGAATATACTGGACACGGCTTAGGACGATCTTCAGCGTCTATGTTGGTCGAAGGCGGAGGGGATTTGCTTACTCATTCAAGAATAGGAAACACAACATCAACACCAGAAAATATTTTATTCAGTAATATTACGGTTCAAATTGAGATATATCCGACAAAATTCATAAAGTTTTGAAAATTGGTGGAAATAATCAGGACAGCATATGTAATAATAAACCGAAAAGTTCCCATCTCTAAATTGTGTGCTTCATCCCCTACGACATAGTATTCACCCCAATTTTCGCTTTTTTAAAATTATCCATGAAATGGTGCATTTTACGACAAAAATACCTTTGTACAAAAGTGTTCTACAGGAAATTCTCTACAAAAAAAGTTTTTAGACCAATTTCTCCTCAAACGAATAGTACGTTGGTAAATCAGGGCCGTAATTAGCGCAAGTCATATAATTCGTTATCTATTTACCATCACCGAAATGTTCGGTGTTACTATGCAGCACATCATTCCGCACTTCCATAGGTCATTGCCCTTTACGGGTTGGTACTTCATCGCAGATGCAATAGTATATAAAAGTGTGTCGTGCAAATCGTGTAAAGCCGATATCCAGTTTGAGGAATACAATCAAAATTAATGGCAATGATGTTCAGGTTGATTCAACATTACTCTTTCAAAGAATTATTTGCACTGTTCATTCGAGTCTGGAATTAAAAACGTGCTTTAGTTTTGAACTAGCTTCAGTACCTCTTTCTCTTTTTGATGAGAAAGGCCTAATGAGAAAAACCAATAAGGCAGCTTTATACCAGATTATCAATACTGTTCCAGAACGAGACCATGTTTTCGAAAACAGCGAATATGTGATTGATGGGGGATACTTGCTTCGTCGCGTAATATGGCCAAAAAAAGGGACATTTAATGCTGTTTACAACGCTTACGTTAGTTACATAAAAAAAAATTACGGGAATAGAGTAACTGTCGTGTTCGATGATTATATGGAAAATGCAAACAGCACGAAGAGCCTAGAACGACAAAGGCGGACACTTCAAAGAAGCTGTCCTCAGATTATGTTTGACGAAAATACTGTCGTTTCTGAAACTCAGCAGAAGTTCCTAAGTAATTTGCTTAACAAAGAACGTTTAATTACAGAGCTAGTGAAAAGGTTTAGAACTGAAGGTATAAATGTGTTCGTTGCTGCGGATGACGCCAATTTGTTAATAATGCAAACTGTTATAGAAAAATGTAAGAATTGCGATACAGCTGTTGTCGTAGGGCAAGATATTGACCTGCTAGTCCTTCTTATTGCACTTTCTCCCTCTGACAAAGACATTAAATTTTTAAAAGAAAAACGGGGTAATCCTGTAAAAGGATTTACAGTTCTCAAGATTTACAATCTGCAACTTTCTTAAAAAATTGCAAATCCGCCATTTTATTTGTACATGCCATCAGCGGTTGTGACACAACCTCGGCGTTTTTTTCCAAAGGGAAAGTGAATGCAATCAATGTATTTAATAAAAGAAGTGATTTACAACATATTGTACAAACTTTCAACAATGAGGAAGCTACTCATGAAGAAATTGCAAACATGGGAGAGCGATTTATTTTAGCTTTATACAACTGTACCTCGGCAGAAAAAAGTCTAGATGAATACAGATTTATGTCTTTTAACAGACTAGTTGGTAAAGCCAGCAACACTGTTATGTTGTCAAAACTTCCACCAACTTCTGCTGCCGCTCGGCAACACTGTTATCGAGTTTTTCACCAAATTCGAACATGGAAAAACGTGACGCTCAAAGCTACCGATTGGGGGTGGAAAAAAGTTGGCGGTATATTAATTCCAATAATGACTATAAAAGAACCAGCTCCCGAATCTGTTTTAACGCTTATTTCATGTTCATGTAAATTGGGGTGCGAATATAGGTGTAGTTGCAGAAGAGCAGGCTTGCGTTGCTCTACAATGTTTTATCATTGCCATGGACAATCATGCTTGAATTTTGAATCTGTGTGAAGAAGACCAAGATTTATAATTGACATTTGATAATTAGTGGATTAGGCCTACAGGAGATACCACTTTAAAAAAAACGCGCCAAGTACTTTACCTCTTGGGTGGTGTGGAAATAAGTACAACACGGTCTTTTTATAGAGGTGAGGGGGTGGAAGTTGTATATTTATTAAAATTGTAAATAAATTTTAGTGCCTACTGCTATTTTAAGCGTTAAACGTTAAACTTTAAGGTACATCGTACTGTAGAGAGTGCTAGTAGCCTTATGTTTGCGCCATATTTCCCACGTTATTATTAATTTTAGGAAAAAAGTGGTAAAAACCTTTTTGATAGAGAATTTTCCAAGGAACAATTTTGTATATAGGTATTTTTGTCGAAAATTACACCGTTGCCGAGATAATCTAGAAAAACTCAAAATGGGGGTAGAAAGGACGTCCTGGGGGATGAAGCACACTATTTAGGGATGGGAACTTTTTGGTTTGGTAATCCTTATGCTATTCCCAACATACCCACCAATTTCCAAATCTTTATGAATTTTGTCGGAATAAAAACGTAATATTCCTTCCTGAACTAAAAATGAAGTTAAAGAATTGCAATTTACAAATTGTAACATAAATATTTCATTTCGTAAAAATTAAAGATATAGGTTTTTGTTCGTTCATTAAAAGTAAAGTTTCTAAAAATGTAGATTTGTTTGCCTTATTTCTTGTTTTCAGAGAAATATAATGAAAAATATCGTTCGTTACACATCCATAAATGATTTTCACGGGCTTGCATGACTTCCCGTGTTCGGCTTCAATACTTTTTCTACGACTGCAGCATCAACCATTTTTAATAAACTTTTTTAAAAGTGATGTTGTTTAAGGACTTCAAAACTGATTTTGTTAAATAAGTCGGTTGCTATGAACCTGAATAGGCTGCTTCAAGAAATACAAATAAAAGGTGTCATTTCTGTTTTTGACAGGACTGTGTGAAAAACATGACAGCACTGTGTTTTTTGGAAAAAAGTGTTTTCAAAACATTACAATGGCAACAAGCAATTTGATTTTTTTTAATGTTGATGTGTTTATGTTGTGAAGTTCATACACTCAAATGATGCTCTAACGTCGCTAAAATTCAACGAATTAAGGCTCAATCATAAGTAAAATTATTCATATTACTAATTTCTCTAATAATTCAAATAGAGCCGTTACTATTTTACTCTGCCCCTTATAGTTCTATTTAATTAATCATTAATCAACATTTTGCTTGACTAGATAAACATGAAATACTGTTTTATTTGCAGTATGCTATATTTTGTCACAATTCTCTTGCTGCGTATATAAAATTGCACTATATCAAAATTAATTTTAGGCTGAAAACAATATATCTCAATGACATTAATAAACAAAATTTCTATTATAATAAAGAGGCAATCTAAAGTCATTGATATTAACTTTGTGCTCACCCCTTGGTACACGCTGTTTATATCTGTATAATATGCTTCCGAACGTCATCTCGGATATTTAAGCTGATGTCAACAGTTGAGTGGGATGACGTCTCCCACACCCATTCAATTCGCCATTGAAATCGATATGTGTAACAATCCGGCATACTTCATATTTCGACCTACGAAAAAATCTCTGTACGTCAATGAACAAAAATAAATATTTTATAATGTAATTCTTTAAACTATGACACATGAAAAATTATTACTCACCTACTCGAAAAGAAAAAGCTTGTTTTCGAGCCTTATGCGGAGAAAAGAATGAAACACATATTCACATTCACCTTTAGTCGAGCCAATGAAAGTTTTCACTTCTTAATTCTCAGCAACAGCCCCGATTTTGATCATTCTCATTTTAAAATCTGTCTTTTTTAAATATTATTCAAAATCAGAAACATCCCAAGTGGCGCAAATAATTATTTAAATCACTGTAAGTGTTGTTAATTATTTATATTGTTTAAACAATAATAACAACTTTTACAGGATAATTTTTTTTTATGTTTTTTTCCAGATATTCATGAAAAAGTTAATTTAGTCCAGTGTTTGAAGGTTTTTCGCTCAGAATTCTTTCGGATAAAACCAGTTGACGTGAAATTTGGACAGTAATTAGGAAATGGCTTAAGGAACAAAAGTTATATAGTGCCAATGTGTGCTTTTACCTTAAGGGTGGATGCCACCCCTTCTCGGGGGTGGAACTTATTATGTTTAAAGTAATTGCTGAAATCAATAGATGAATGAATTCTAAGTAATAAACGTTCTATGAAATTTTTTCGATGAGTTAATACTTTTTGAGTTATTCTTGATTGAAAATGTTGATTTTTCATATAAAAAATGCATCTTTTAGAACGATTTTTCACTAATAACTCGAAAACTTTACGTTTTACCAAAAAAACTATTATGAGCAAAAATGAAGCCTATAAAATAACAAATTGATTGTTTTTTTTTTTTTCTATTTCTGTAGATGCAATACGAACCGAGTTATAGCTCATTGAAGCCAGTTAAATAACGGAAAAACGGAAAATTTTTGGAAGAAACATATAAGACATTTTAAAAGTACTTGATAAGACACTTATAATTAACTTTGGTAAAAGTCGTTAGTATAAAAACTAACGGAGTTATAATGAAAATAAAATGGTTGTCTCTTTTTTCGGAGAAAAAGTCAGCAATGAAACCAATAGCTTCACCGCAAGAATTGAAATTGAACGAAATCCA
Source organism: Rutpela maculata (assembly GCA_936432065.2). Lineage (NCBI taxonomy): Eukaryota > Metazoa > Arthropoda > Insecta > Coleoptera > Cerambycidae > Rutpela > Rutpela maculata. The sequence goes on along the minus strand of OW386285.2, from coordinate 32,517,059 downwards.
TTTACAATTTATTTTATTTAAGTACTAATTATATGTTCTAGAAGTTTCACCGGTTTAGGATGCCTATATTTGAAAAAAAGTTTGATTCAAATTTAAAAAAAAAATTTCATTCTTTCACAATAATTCAAAGACTAAAGAAGATACGTAAAAAATGCTACAGTCAAAATTTTTTCGAGACCTTAGCTTCTCTTGCATATACTAAATACCAATTTTATGGACTCTTACCTGCTTGAATTACCCATTTACCCCAAATTTACCCCCCAACTCTTCGACAGAACAAGATGAAAATATAAACTAGTTCCAGATCTCGTTAAAGTACATATGTGTACCAAATTTCAAGTCAATATAATAATAATAATAATAATAATAATAATAATAATAATAATAATAATAATAATAATAATAATAATAATAATAATAATAATAATAATATTTGCTTTTATTGATAGATATTAGATTACATTGTTAATAAAAAAAACATAAATAAAAATAGATTATGTACCCTATATATCTATCAAATGGCAGAGTTCGCTGTTCATCGGAGTACGAGGAACCGCGCTCTTCCACTCAACCATAGACACCCACCGGAAACAAGTAGTACATTAAAGATTTATAAATTTGTAAATAACATTGACTAAATACAATACCACTTGCCATGGTGGGTCAGACATTGCAATTAACTAATTTACTTAATAAAACAGTAGACTGGGAATATCAAAACCAAGATAGAGACATATTTATTATACAGGTTAAGTAAATTCGAAAGTCCCTAATGTAAGTATTTCTTTGAGCTTCTTTTTAAATAAAAATACAGGTAATCTCTTCAAGTTATCAGGAATCGCGTTGTAAAGGTTCGCAATGTTGTAAGAGAATGACGATTGAAAACGAGCGGTGCTGTGTTGAGGAATTGTTAGGTAACTTTTGCGACGTATATTTATATTATGGACATCTGTACGAAATTTGAGCTTGTTATAGAGATATGATGGTTTTTTTAGAGAAATAATTTTGTGGAAAAGAACACAGCTATGCAATAATCTCCTATTTTCTGTATTGAGCCTCTTAAATGAGTGGTAACATGGTCACGCCTTCTTATACCACAAATTAATCTGACACAAGAGTTTTGTATTAGTTGAAGTCGTTGAGAGTCAGATTTAGTAATACAAGGGCCGTACACACTATCTCCGTAGTTTAAATGTGACAATACTAATGAGTCGCATAGGAGTATCTTACACTTTTTACTAAGAATATTTTTGTTAGAGTAAATTAATTTAAGGTTGCAAAACGCTCTTCTGGTTATCATTGCGACGTGCTGAGAAAATCTAAGGCGATTGTCTAAAACTAATCCTAAGCTTTTTTCACTTACTGCAAGTGTTAATTGTTCATTATTTACTTTTATGTCAACTTTATTTGAGCATCTATTACGAGCGGCATCTCTTCCGAATAATATGACCTTAGATTTAGTAGGATTTATTGAAAGGCAGAATTTTTCAGAAATAGAGACTAATGACACCAGATCTTCATTTAGTTTAGTGCAAGCCATCTCTAAGTCAGTTTCAGGAAAAGCTAGATATAATTGTGTGTCGTCAGCGTAAAAGTGGGAACTAGAGTATTTTAGATGTTGACAGAATTGAAATGTATACAAGGTGAACATTAGAGGTCCCAAAATGGAACCTTGTGGAACACCATTTTTTATAATTGCAAATTCAGATTCTAGGCCTTTCAATGCAATAGATTGTAAACGATTTATCAGGTAGTTTTCCATTAAAAACATCGCATTTCCCGTGAATCCAATATAATGCATGATGGCCAAAAGTAGCTGATGTTTAATTCTATCGAAATCTTTAGAATAATCTAGTAAAACAAGTAAGCATAAATTATTTTGATCGATAGCAGTGAAGAAATCATCAGTCACTTTTAGCAATGCGGTGGTACAACTATGTCCCGAACGAAAACCCGACTGATGCAAAAGTAAAATATTAAATGTATCCAGATGTTCTCTAATTTGAATGTTAATAATTTTTTCAAAAACTTTTGAGAGGCAACAAAGAATACTGATGGGACGCAAATCTTTCAACTCTTCTGGGTTAGTGATTTTCGGTAGAGGAATTACTCGTATTTGTTTCCAGATAGCAGGATAAACTCCTTTTTCTATAGCAAAGTTGAAAATATGTCTAATATATGGTAGGACATGTGGACAGGCATATAATAACATGCTTATACTAACTTTGTAAACCCCTACAGCTTTTGATTTAAAAGATGAAATCGTTTTAAGAACTTCAGTGTCATTAGTTGGCATAAATGAGAAATCCTCTACATTTTCGGCTCTATTGTTTGAGTAAAAATTAGCTGTAATGACATCTAGAGAACTACCGCTATTTGAGGAATTTATAAAATATCTATTGATTGATTCTACGTTACTTAAACGATTTGGAATGTGACGATTTTTTTGTTTAGTATGTAGATCCAAATCTTTGAGATGTTTCCAAATATCTTTTTTACTTTCTCTGTTATTACTCAGATTAAATTCTAAGTATGCCTTTTTTTCTCGTTTTATTTCATAGTTTGTTTGATTTTTTAAGTCCTTGTAGTAATTCCAATCACGGGCATGTTGGCTTTTTTTATATTTGGTAAGTGCCTTGTCTCTAAGAGACATTATAAATTTAATATTCTCAGTTAGCCAAGGAGCTCTCTTTTTGCGGATCATTACAGTTTTTACTGGGGCATATTGATCAAATAAGCCGAGCAAAAGATCATTAAAACAATTCACTTTATCGTCAATATTACTGAAAGTAAAAATTTGATTAGTATTTTCTAGATCAACATTAAAACGGATGTAATCAAAATGTCTGTAATCTGGGAAGGTGTACTGAAAAGGTTCATATTTAATTTTCCCACTGCCCACAATACAGGATACGAGACAATGATCAGAAAAGGTAGTGGAGGCGGCTGATACATGAGCACTCCTGACTGGAATGCCATCTGAACAGCATATAATATCAATTAACTTGGAATTATTGGGACTATAACGCGTGAGTTCATCAATTATTGGCCTTAGATCAAAACATTCTAGTAGATCAGAAAATTTTTGCAATTAGCTGTCGGTTGTATCTAGCCAATCAATATTTAAGTCTCCAGTACAAATTACATAATCATATTTTGGAGAAATAATGCTGAGGGCCTGTTCAAATTCATTTAAAAAAGTATTTGATGAGAAGTCTGGTGGCCTATAAAGAACTCCCAGTGCATATGTGTGTTCATTGAACTTAAAAGACAACCATAATTGCTCACTATCAGTGTGGTGTAAATCATTTATTAATGTTACTTTAAAATTATGTTTTAAATACACAGCAATGCCTCCTCCTTTTCGACCCATGCGATCCCGTCTGAGTAAATAATACCCATTAAGTGCAATAACGTCTTCTGTCAGATTAGAATTTAACCACGTTTCGGACACAGTTATAATATCGTATTTATTATATAGTAGTTCTTTAAAGTCACCGAAATGTCTAATTAATGATCTAACATTTATATGTGATAAATTAAAATTAAGGTTATTCGACATGATCGAGTAATTTGCAAAATTAGAGCAACGTTTTCTTAAACGGTTCCAGAATAAACGTGCGCACAAGAAAGTTACAGACAGACCGACACGTTACTAGACTTCCACTGGATGTGGAAGTAATAATTTCCACCCCCGATAAGAGGTGGGTAAAAGCACCAGGGTAAAAGCACACATCGGCACTATATAACTTTTTTCCTTCAGCCATTCCCTAATTACTGTCAAAATTTCATATCAATCGGTTTTATCCGAAAGAATTCTGACCGAAAAACCTTCAAACACTGGACTAAATTAACTTTTTCATGAATATCGGGAAAAAAACATAAAAAAATGGATTTTTCTTGTAAAATACGTTATTATTGTTTAAACAATATAAATAATTATCAACCCCGACTGTGAGAAAAATTTTTGAACTTAAATTTTCAATAAAAACTCAAGGTTTTATAAATATCGCGAAAAGAAATTTTCTAAATATATTTCTTTGTAAATGTTTTTATTATTGTTTAAACAATGTAATTAATTATTTGCGCCACTTGGGATGTTTTTGATTTATAGTAATATTAAAAAAGACACATTTAAAAAAAAAAGAATGATCAAAATCGGAGCTGTTGCTGAGAATTAAAAGGTTTTGATGATTTTTAGGCTTCATTGACTCGACTACCTCATAAAACAGTTATTTAGTAATAGCAACAACAGTCACATTTTCAAACTCTGTGTAAGGGAAATTTCACTCTTCAATATTTTCATATATTTTCCATAACCAACCCTCCACAATTTTGATTCATTGTCTAATACCGAAAACTAGGCATGTTATAAATGTTGTTTGATTTTGCATCTCATTTCCTGAGGAAGCAGTTAAAAGATAAGTGGGTTATTTTTCTTATACCACTTTTCCTTATGGCTCTTTTACCAAATTTCATTGAACCCCCTCTTACTAATGCCAAGATAAGTTATCCTGGGGGAATAGCATTCTCATCACAATACGATGAGCATATAACAGTGTATTTTTCTCTTATAAGGTAGAGTTTATTGTGTGGAGAAATTGGTGTATAGGCAGAAAACGCCGGTTCCCCCAGCAGGTAGAGTTTTAACCAGAATTGAATAGCCCCGACTTTCACAGCAAAGGGGCGGGAAATGAAATATTCCTCTATAAAGTAATAAGGGTACGTATTCTTGTTAAAATGAATTACTGCCGATAATTTGATAAAAATTTTAAGTTGAATGGACTATTTTAACTGCAATACAACGAAGAGGGGATTAGATATATTATACATTTTTTTTAAATCTATTTAAGTTTACTTTGATCGAATCTGGCTATTAGAATATACACAAGTAAAAAAAGTGGATGAAAACATTATACTCAGCGCCGGATTATTGAAGTTTTTATGTAATTGTTTTATACAAGGTGCATCACGGTTAGTGGCCTATTAGACGTTTTAGAAAAAGTACAGGTAATTTGAATTTTAAAATTTAGGAAGAGGCGTTTTCAGTGATGCTCTATTTAATGAAAATAAAGTGACATATGTAACATTTCCGGTTATGCCGGAAGTTGACATCAACTTCCTTATTTCAAACGGCATGCCTTATTTTTTACGCTGGATTCTAATTTTACTCATTATTTTAAGGTAACTTTCAAAATCATTCCCTATCTAAAAAACCAATAGTTTTCGAGATATTTCGATTTTAATGAAATCTGATGCGAAAACCAACCCATAGTTGGAAATTAATAACATTCGCTATGGTAAATTCTGATAACCAATTTTTCTCCCATGTCTGTGAGAGATGGAGCTTATATTTAGGCTCAAGCTACAAATGCCCCAAAATATACAGGATGTTCAGAAAGTGAAGTCCAACTTCGACCTCCATTAAATCGCTTATTTCAATTGGAACATACTATATTTTATAAAGCATATTCGCTATTCAACTTTAATGTGCATTCCCTATAACTAAAATGTACGGTTATTGGGTTATTTAAAGTTATTTAAAAAAATGGTTAAAATAACATCAATATCGACAATAGTGTGCCATGAAAATATATTAGTTTACCATAATTTTGTAAGAGAATCGTAGTAGATTCATTAAAGTTGCTTAAAGTTCGTCAGAGATGGTAAGAAGTTCGATTTATTTGTGATTTGTACTTTCTCTGGATTAAAATGAACTGAATGAATTAAAAATGCCGAAAATACATGTATAATGTCACAATAATTTCCTACTGAGAGAAGATGATTCCATAACCTCCTGTCAGAAGGCAGTGGTCCAATATCGTCTTATTTTTATGTTCTCAACGCTTGTATTGTTTTTGTTATAGATTTTAAAATTTGTACAAATTATATACCGTTTTTCATACTGCTTTCAATAGCTCGCTTGGACAAAAAAATGCTTGAAATTTTTCTCTTCTGTGTGGAGGTTATGGAATCATCTCCTTCTCCCAGTAGGAAATCATTTTGATATTGCACATGTATTTTCTGCACATGTATTTTCTGCACATTTAATTTTCTTTTCCAGATAGAGAAAGAGGTAAAGCGAGATATAGAGAGAGAGAGAGAGAGAGAGAACACAAAACGCAAATAAATCGAACTTTTTACCATCCCTGATGAATCTTAATTAATTTTATTGCATCTACTGTGATTCTTTTACAAAATTATTGTAAATTACTATATTCCCATTACACACTATTGTCGATATTGATGTTAATTTAACCATTTTTCTGAATAACTTTAAATAACCCAATAACAATACATTTTAGCTATAGGATGAAAGGTAATAAAAGAGGGAAGCGAATAGACTTATAAAATACAGTATGTTCTATATGAAATAAACGATTTAATGGAGGCCGAAGTTGTCGAAGTTGAACCTCATTGACGGTACATCCATTATTGATTTTAATTGGAATATTCCTGACCTATGTGAGGATATCTTTAGTTTTATCAAAGAAGCTGGTGCTTGGTTCTCCTCGAATAATCTTAAATTAAACGAAGAAATAACCCAACAAATGGTTTTCTCAACAAATAATTCACTAATCAAGGATAACGGTGTTAAAATTATTGGCGTAGTTTTAGATGACACTTTAAACTGGTCCAATTATGTGGAGAAACTGTCACACAAATTATCAAATTCAATATTCATGCTGCATAGGGTAAAATATCAACTGTGTTCTAAAACCTTAAGAACATGCTATTTTTCATTATTTCATGCCCATGTTAATTATGCTATCCTCCTATGGGGCGGATCATCTTGACATTCTGTCTGCAGAAGAAAGCTGTCAGTTTAATTGTTAATGCAGGTTGGAGATACCACTGTTTACCAATATTAAAGAGTCTTGGTATAAAACCGGTTCCTTCTTTTCACATTTATGTTACTTTACTTGAAATACACAAGAACGTAAATTCTTTTCGTACCAACTCAGATTTTCATTCGTATGGCACTAGGTCTGCCAATCAACTCAGGCAGCCTCGTCTTAGATTAACAAAATCACAGAAAAACTCTCTAAACCTTCAATTACACAATCACATTCTTAATGACGTAAAATTTGTTTATTTTAATAATAATAATAATAATATAACGTTTATTCATAAATAAAGAGAACAATAGCCTATGACATTTTAATAATAATAATAATAAATAAACGTGTAGTCGGCTCACGAAGCACTCACACGTCATGGACTGTGAGTACTTGTTTGTGAGCTAAAACCTACCAAAATCTATTTTTAATATGGCATTATTAAATTTAAATATATGTACATATTTTTTTTCATATTTTTTCTTTACATTTTTTTTTTTAATATTATCTATAAGTATTTTTTTTCATTTTAACATATCGATTATATAAGATAAAATAAATTCATTTTTTCAGTCATATAAATATACTTAGTTTCTTAACTACGCAAACAAATCAACGGTGGTACAATTTGAAACATAAAATTATGTTTGACTTTCTCAGAATATATCACAGCAAGGGCTAACACCGTTACTGATTAAGACTAGGCATAATAATATGTTTTGTCTATTATCGCATGTACTACATTTCTAGGTGCATCAAACATCCATTGTTTAATTCTTTTTTTTAATGAATGGAGACTGTTTAGCGTTTTAATATCCTGCGGTAATGCGGAGTACATTTTGGAGCAAAGGTATACATAACATCTTTGACCTACTGTTTTAGTGCATTTTATGTTTCTAGAAATAGACGCAGTTTTTGTCCTGGTGTTATATTGATGTTCGGAAAAATTTAGAAGTTTTTTGTTTTTAAATATTTCAGTACACATGGCTAAACCAAACAACTGACGCACATCCAGCACTTTTGCTTCTTCATACAATAAATCAGACGAGTACGTATATTTTCTTTTCAAAATTATTTTTAGGCGCCATTTCTGCATTACATCTAATGAGTGTAAGTAGTTCTTATTAACTCCTCGTAATTGCGTAATTTATATGGCTTTGAATTAGGGAAAAATATATTGTTCTAAGGTCGCGAAATTCTAGAAAGTCGGTTAGGTATTTTATTTTTGAGATAATGCCCCTGATTTTTCTTACAATGAAGTTTATTTGTTTATCCCATCTTAAGTGACAATCTATAATGATACCTAGGTATTTGACGTTATCACTTTCTTTCAGACTTATAGCATCATGATTTATTTCTATCGATATGGATTTATATTGTGGTAAACCGACTTTGTATGAACTGAATGCTACGTATTTTGTTTTGTCCGAGTTTAGTGTTAAGGTGTTATTGTTAAACCATGGTATTATTGTGGAAAAGTCTTTTTGTACGTCAGCCCGTATGGAATCCCATGTTTTACCTTTATATAATATAACCGTGTCATCAGCGAAGCTTGTTATTTTCCCCAAACTGTTCAAGCTCAGTAGGTCATTGATGTATACCGTAAATAGTAATGGTCCCAGTACGGTTCCCTGTGGGACTCCATACATGACTGTTTTGGGATTACTATATACTTCTTGTATTGAAACATAATTAGTTCTGTTTTCAAGATAGCTTTTGAGAAGTTGAAGAGTTTTTCCCCTGATACTGACAAGAACTTAATAAAAAAAACACATTTTAAAATATTGTTTCTATAATTGAAGAATTTGTAAAAACACAAATATGTTGATATCTTTTAGTTTAACCTCTGCTTGTTTGGTATTCTCTGGCCTTCGTGGGAGCTTGCCTCTTCTTTCTTTTTTTTTTGTATTCTTTTATATTGTATGAAGTATTTGTATATGTAGTGAAGTGTATACATTTTTTATATTATGTATTTTCTATTTTTGACTTGCCAAAAACGTATTTTGTAACTTGATCAAATAAAATATCTACCTATCTATAATTTTCTGGTCACCCTGTATATTTTGGGATATTTGTAGCTTGAGCCCACATAAGCTCCGTCTTTCATAGATATATGGTTATCGGAATTTACCATAGCGAATCTTACTAATTTCCAACTATGGGTTAGTTCTCGCATCAGATTTCATTAAAATCGAAATATCTCAAAAACGATTGGTTTTTTAGATAAGGAATGATATTGAAAGTAACCTTAAAATAACGAATAAAATTCAAATCAGCCGTAAAAACAAGGCATGCCATTTAAAATAACGAAGTTGATGTCAACTTCCGGTAAAACCGGACGTTATTGTCATTAAATACTTCACCTCTAAATTTTTAGTTATTATTTGTAGTTTTTCTAAGACCTTTAATAGACCACTAACAGTGATAACAGGATGTTCTAGGCAGTATTTGTTAATAAGTAAATTTTTCGCTATTAATTACTATAATTTTATTTGAATCATCTTCCTATGATACCAGCTTGGTTGACGAAACAATCGTTAGTATACCATGCAATATTTTTGTGTTCTTCAATTTCCACTTCCACGTATTGGCATGGAAGCATAGTAGCAATAGAAAAAATTATTTATTTTTTATCATGTACGCTTAGAATGTCATGAAACGAGTAAAAAAAAGTTTGATAAAAAAAAATTCTGTCTGTCCAACTGTAACCTTTTTTGTGCGCGCTATTACTAAAGAACGGTTTATGATATTGACTTGAAATTTGGTACAACCATGTATGTAACGAGATCAGGAACTAGATTACATTTTGATCTTATTCCTTTGGAGGGGGAAAATAAAGTAAATAGGTAAAATAAGCAAGTAAGAGTCCATAAAATTGGAACTTAGTGTCTGTACGAGAAGCCAAGGTCTCAAAATATTTTTGACTCCATTACTACCCCCACCATGTTATTTAATAGGTTTAAAAAATAAAATAGTGATTTAGTGTGAGTACAAGAATTAAAGGCCTCACATTCTTTTTCTTTTTTGGCATCAGCCACCCCCAGTACCGTTTTTGGGGTAGATAATTTTAAATATTATATTATTAAAATTTTATGATTATTTTTACATAGTGAAAATAATCAATATTTCCACAAAGTGGAGTACAAAAATAGTATCAACATTTTTTGCGTTGTAAGAGACTTGGATAGGAAGTCTAAATGTGGAAGTAGTGATTCCTTAGGCAGCGGTTTTTTAATCTTATCAAAGTTCGCAACTGATCTTAATAATAATTATCAAGAAATAACATAAACATAGAACACATAAAACACGGCGCACATTTTGATTTCTCCAAGGTCTAATTTTCATTTCCCATTTAACCGGAAACAGTTATTGTATTTGTATTTTTTATTTACACCAAAGATAGTACATTTAATATACAAAAATACTTAGAGATATCTATTTATAGTGCTTTGAATATAAATAATCCAAGAGAAATCACTTAAGAGTATATAAATACCCTTGAACGTGATAAAAATATGCAAAATTTATATTATCATTGCTGTAACTAACCAAAACCAAAAGATGTACTTAATCACTTAAAATAACACTATATACTAATTTACTAACTGTATACTAATATAAAAAATAAAAATAGAGAAGGAATATAGTTTACCACGTAATGTACTATAATAATACTATATAATATAACAATACATCCCAATATTATATATATACTAACTATATACAGCAACCTTTTTTTGTCAGTGAAAGGAGGAGGGTCGATTTGGGCGGTTTTTGCCCCAAATTATTTTTGGATGAAAAATCAGAAAACATTTTTTTAGTGTCTATTAACAATAATAAGTCGATTTTACCCTAAACGGACGATCCCCCCTAGCCTCCCCCCCCTCAATCCTGAATATGCCATCACTTGCTAACAGCGTTCTTGGGGAGATATATCGCTTTCAAACTTATATGTGCTTGATAAACTACCACACTAACTCCCTTTTAACTGTATCCGCTCTCATTTATCATATTTTCCCTTGATGTGATACCCACCCCCCCACCCCCTGGGGGGGGGGGGGGTAAAAAGGGAAAAATGATAAATGAGAGCGGATACAGTTAAAAGGGAGTTAGTGTGGTAGTGTGGTATTTTATCAAGCAAATATAGGTTTGAAAGCGATATATCTCCCCAAGAACGTTGTTAGCAAGTGATGGCATATTCAGGATTGAGGGGGGTGGCTAAGGGGGGGGATCGTCCGTTTAGGGTAAAATCGACTTATTATTGTTAGTAGACATTAAGAAAAATGTTTTCTGATTTTTCCATCCAAAAATAATTTGGGGCAAAAACCGCCCAAATCGACCCTCCTCCTTTAGAACTGAGAGTTATTTTTAATGCTTCAATATTTTTTTTTCTAATAACGCCTTGCTCCAAAATGAAAAATCAGCTACTTCCACATTCTCCCTGTTTTTGTGTACCCGATTCTTGGTCTTTTTACCATATCGGCCTACATTCAGATAAGAATACTTTATTTTCGAAGAGCCAAAAATAAAGAGACTTTTCCTCTTGTTGCGTTCATCCGTGAACACACCGTATATATACACGGGGTATAATTTGATAATTAAAGAAGGTATATCGTTACTGAAGTATTTTTAACGTTTTTTTTTTTTCATTTTGTACTCCTCCACCTTTTCTCTGTCTATTCTTATCAGTTGGAGCCAATAATATGACTTACGTTACGTCAGACATAATTAAGACCTATCCTGGCCCACGCTCATTCCTTCCAGACGAAAAACCTACCGCTCCGTAAACTCTTGCTAAAGTCAGTTGGAAAAATCATAAAAAAATGCCGACAAAGCGCCGACGTTTGATCTGTGCCGCTATCAAAGTACAGCCGCGGTAAAAATCAACGTCGCTTTTTCAGTTGAGGATATATAGATTCTACAACCGTTTTGGCGTTACAAAGTTATATTTACGAAATAATTTTATCTCCGAATCAACAGAAGACAACACGTGAAGAGGCGAATTCAACTCTGCGATGCAAAAGATTAAAATACAAATTCCGACAAAAATATGAACACATTCAAAGGGGAATGTAAACGTCACATTCCTGAAGTTGGGGTGTGATTTATTCGTAATTAAATGGCAAGTGACACAGAATATTAGGGTGACAAGTTTTCCCCAGATTTAGATATTTTTTTATAATTTACGACCAGTTAAAAAGTCCATTACGCAGCTTCAATGTATACGGCCTTATTTTAAAAGTTTTACGAATGTTTATTCGAATCCAGAAAATTGTATGAAATTTTATTTCTTAGTACGTAGTATTATACATGGTGTCAAGCATAACATAGCCAAAATTTGAGGTAATTTCTTGATTAATTTTAAGACAGAAAATTCATTTGTCCAAACGACTTCATTTTTGAAGTACAGAGTGTTTTATTTGACAAAAAGTGTTAGTGTTAGCGTTAGTTTTAAAAATCTACAAAATGCTGAGATAGCTTTTAGAACTTGGTATAAGTTAATCGTACCTAAAGTGGAATTTTTCCGCCAAATATTATTTCCTCACTGGTGTAATCACCAGTGGATGCAATAGGTCCACTTCAATAATCTCATTGTAAAAAAAATGGTATGCTACCGTTTTTTACTCAATTTGACAACTTTCTATGAAATATTCATTAAAAGTAAACAAAATGTTCGTTACTTGTTATTTTTTTTTATACATTTAGGCCTTTTGGAGAAAAACGATAACATTACTGGCCTATAAGTACTAGAATAATTAATTATAAGTAAATGATAATCACTGTGATGTGCACTAGTTTTTAGTAAAACAAGTACTGTAATATAAATATTGAAGTACAATATTTTTCAACTTCAAATACTTCACCCCGTGAAGTATTTGAAGTTGAAAATGTAAATGAAAATGTAAAATATGTTGTTTAGAACATATATTTATGTGAACCTTCTGATTTAGAAAAATTCGAAGGATTGCCCCTTAAAATCTTTTGCAATTATTTAGTACGGCCCTGTAGTGTCGCGTCGCCAGCAACTATTAGTTTAGCTTAGCTCAACTTCGCTTTCAGCGGTCGCTCGCTTTAACGCTTTGTTTACTTCACAAGTACTGCTATTGTATTACGAGAAAAACGTATTTTATTGCACTTGATCCAAAAAAAGTGTTGATAAAAAAATATAGAAATATAGAACAGCGTAGTGGCTCTGGGCATTTTAGCTATAAAACTGTGTGCACAGGCATAAAGCGTTCCCTCGAACAATATTTGACGAAATATTTATTTTTGTTAGGAACAATAATAATTAATTTGTAAAAGAGCAGTTCCAATGAAAAACAATTTGTAATAACCCTTTCGATAAACAAGTTAATTATGTTCATAAAAGGGACGAAATTAAAATAGCACTTTTATAAACTAAATACATTGCCGCAGCAGTGTGAAAATGAGAAACAAATCTATCCACTCGGCAAGCTTGATGCAAATTTTATTCAATACCACTTTCATCAAATCGATTTGAAATTCTCAATAAAATATCTACAGTGATTTGCTCAGACAGAACAAAACATATGATAGTTTAAATCTAAAAGACAGTCTGTCAGACCCTATCCAATCTACCCGTCTGTCATGAGGCGCAGATATCAAATTTAAAATTACATTTTTCCAATAAACTAGGATACGTGGCAGGCTAAAGTTGACAAATTAATGTTAGACACAATAAGTAACACGTATAGCGATTTATGCATGTTTGCAAGAAAGGTTGTTGACAACTCCGCTATTGTATTTACAAAATATATTGCTTTCTTTACTCCTGGAAGACTGGCAGAAGATTGTTGTTTTGAAAGTACAGGGAACATTAGAACCCCATTTAACTTCGTTATTTTTGGAGTTACGTAAATAAATATATTTAATAAAAGTTATAGACAATTACAATTTCAAAAATCATCTTCGAAGTGCTATTAACAGTGACATTCCGGACATATGAACTTTATTTGGGTTTTTCAAATGACAACCCTGTACATAGGTTTTTCAATTTAATGATTTACATCATTTAATTTAATATGCAAAAATGGTATGCTACCGTTTTTTACTCAATTTGACAACTTTCTATGAAATATTCATTAAAAGTAAACAAAATGTTCGTTACTTGTTATTTTTTTGATACATTTAGGCCTTTTGGAGAAAAACGGTAACATTACTAGCCTATAAGTACTAGAATAATTAATTATAAGTAAATTATAATCACTAGTTTTTAGTAAAACAAGTACTGTAATATAAATATTGCAGTACAATATTTTTCAACATCAAATACTTCACCCTCTGAAGTACTTGAAGTTGAAAATGTATATGAAAAATATGTTGTTTTTTGATTTAGAATAATTCGAAGGATTGACCCTTAAAATCTTTTGCAATTATTTAGTACGGCTCTGTAGTGTCGCGTCGCCAGCCACTATTAGTTTAGCTTAGCTCAACTTCGCTTTCAGCGGTCGCTCGCTTTAACTCTTTGTTTACTTCACAAGTACTGCTATTGTATTACGAGAAAAACGTATTTTATTGCACTTGATCCAAAAAAAGTGTTGATAAAAAAATATAGAAATATAGAACAGCGTAGTGGCTCTGGGCATTTTAGCTATAAAACTGTGTGTACAGGCATAAAGCGTTCCCTCGAACAATATTTGACGAAATATTTATTTTTGTTAGGAACAATAATAATTAATTTGTAAAAGAGCAGTTCCAATGAAAAACAAGTTGTAATAACCCTTTCGATAAACAAGTTAATTATGTTCATAAAAGGGACGAAATTAAAATAGCACTTTTATAAACTGAATACATTGCCGCAGCAGTGTGAAAATGAGAAACAAATCTATCCACTCGGCAAGCTTGATGCAAATTTTATTCAATACCACTTTCATCAAATCGATTTGAAATTCTCAATAAAATATCTACAGTGATTTGCTCAGACAGAACAAAACATATGATAGTTTAAATCTAAAAGACAGTCTGTCAGACCCTATCCAATCTACCCGTCTGTCATGAGACGGGGATATCAAATTTAAAATTAAATTTAAAATTACATTTTTCCAATACGTGGCAGGATAAAGTTGACAAATTAATGTTAGACACAATAAGTAACACGTATAGCGATGTATGTATGTTTGCAAGAAAGGTTGTTGACAACTCCGCTATTGTATTTACAAAATATATTGCTTTCTTTATTTCTGGAAGACTGGCAGAAGATTGTTGTTTTGAAAGTACTTTCTCAACAGAAAATGACGCAGTTCACAATAAAATTATGTATTAACAACAGACTGCAGCTTGTGTGTATTTCAACCACCTTCCATGTCACCTCAATGGCTCGAACCCACTTCGCTATGTATGCAAATTAGATGGGATTTGGTTTCTCTAATGGCAGATAGACAAAAACTGGTATAGGTGTCCTGAGCTCGATTTTCGAGAAACAAACAATTATCAGGTGTTGAATCGAAAAACGAGTAACACATTCTTAAGGCACTTTTTAACCTCCCCACAATAAAATTGTGGGAGGTTACTGAAATTGGTCCAAAATCGAAAATTGAGATAACATCAAATCTTTACGTTTTGAGGTCCCAGAAACCCAAAAAAGTGGTTTTTAAAAAATGTCTGTATGTGTATGTGTGTATGTATGCGTGTATGTATGTGAACACGATAGCGGCGAAACTGCTAAACGGATTTGGATAAAACTTTGCATGAGGGTTTCTTTAGTGCTCCAGAAGATCTGAAAAGGTTTTGGTTGAGATCGTATTACGTTTGGTGCCGTTTTGGCACAGCAAGTTGTTTATTTTATGATTACTTACAATTTGTAAACGAACCATTGAAAAGCAATAATAATTCCGATTTCAACGATATATCACACTTGCACCCTTTCGATTTGGTTTCCGTGAAAAAAATTAATAATTCGTTATATGTGCACAGTGTGCACATATTTTTGGATGCTGTCATGTGTGCACTGCACACAGCATCCAAAAAATATTATTGCTATTATTGTTAGGAGAAAATGTATTTTGCCATCTGTCAAAAATATTTGGGTTGGTAACCTTTGTGGATGTTGATTTATAGGTTATGGTACATTTATAGGGAATGTGCTTCATGTAACTAACGTAACCTCAAAGTTTAAGATTTTTAAGTTAATAATCTTGTTTAATGTTTATATCCGCATTGGAACCATACTGCCCAAGCGGTTACTTAAAAATTCATACAAATATATTTTTAATATTGTTAATTAATACAAATAGATTGCTAATTATAGGTTAGATTTCTAACCTGAAAAATGCGTTTTATTTTATTCAGACAAACTATTTAAAACTTCATAAGCATTACATTGAACTAGATTTTGGTTGAAAATACGGGAACCAGGCAGAAATTTTAATAATAGCTATATAATACTTGTAAATTTCAAGAAATATATATATTTTTGAGGTTAGCTGTGACGTCACGTGCAGATGCCTCATTAAGCGATCCAAAGACCTGTCAGAGTTTTTTTAATATGGCGTGGAGGGCAAACACGGGTTTATTTTTATTAGATTCCGGAAACGTAGCCAAGACAACAAAAAAACACAAACGTTTAACGAATGAAAACGAATGTTTGCCCTCCGCGCCACATTGGAAGTCACGTGGTTTGGATTGCCTAATAGGTTGTCTCTAAATTTATTTCATAACCTAAAAATCAACATTCATACCAACCCAAATATTTTTGACAGATGTCGAAACTTATTTTAATTGGTTTTTTTAAAGGTAATAATTGTTTATAGCCATGTTCGGATATTACGTCTAATTGATGGGGTGCGTCACAATCGTTCATTTAATGCAAATCGAGCTAACCGAGCTAAATCTGAAACGTTCGAATATTACAAAACAAAGCCCTCGGACGAAGCTCGACTTGCTCGGACCTTTTTGATCGAGCAGGAAGATTTTAATTTGACGCATGCGTAGTCTGATTGAATTGTCCATAATGTTATTAACTTGTTGAGATTAGAGTGTCATTTTGGCTAAATTCTGTGTAGTTATTATTTTTTTTTCCTATTTAATATTCTACAAAATCTCCGAAACGTTATCTGTTAATACCCTTATAATATCCGGCAATTGATTAACATGAAACATAAGCAAACATGAGAGGTTGTTTTAACAGATTGCTTGTAGTCTACTTCAGTTCGTTCGATATTTGTTCATGAAAGAAATGGCTCCAAAGTCACATGTAATTTATCTGTTTGCTTAGTGCTCTATGTAATATCCAAGCACAGCTTATAAAGATCCACTGTGTGAGGAGGTTCCAGCCGCTTCCAGTAGCTGCCGATTTTTTAAGTAGAATCCATTGCTGATAAGAAGAAAACTATGCATGCCTCAGTTTTCGAGATATAGACATAACTTGTGTTTTTTTTTAAAGGAACACCCTATAAATTATTTCATTATTCGATCACAACTTAAATTAGCTATTTAACGATATGTCATATTTATCTCTAGAAAAAGTGGTTAATTTTCGGAAAATTTAATATATTTGTGAGGAGGCCATGGAAAACTAGTAACAATAACAACACTTCTTATAATATAAAATAATTTTGCTAAAAATAGAAAAACTAAACTACAATAAATGTTCGAATTGATATCTATGCATTTTTGCCACCTTCTCCTTACAGCATTTGTTGCATTTCCAATCATGACAGTATGTTATTAGAATGTTCTCTATATATAATATTTTTTAAATAACCCCAACGCCAAAAGTCGGCAGGGGTTATATCGGGAGATCAAGCTGGCCACAAAAGTTCCAGTTCCAAATAAGGAGACCTAAAGGAACGCGAGAGTCATGAAACACCATTAGACATGCTCCAAGAAGCTTCGACAGAGTACGAGGAACACTGAGATTGTAGGTCATTTTCTAGGAAACAGTTATTTAATCTACCGACATCGTTTCACTGTTTGTTTTCATAGATTATGTTATACCCAAGCTTCTAACTTTTCATTTTTATATATTTGTCGTATTATTTGATTCGATATTTTATATTATTGATAAATGAAATTATTGTTATAACGTATATTTCATTATTTTTATGAAAATATTGTAAATGAAAATATGTTGAAAAATATAAATTGAAAAAAAAAATTCACAAACTTTCAAATACTTCATAGCGTGAAGTATTATTGAAGAAAATTTAGCTCTTTTTCAATAATCTCAAAAAAATTTCAAGATATTTTTCTGAAATTAAGTATAAGTTTCATATGTCCTATATCTTTTAGGAGACATTCATCAATTACACAGCCCCACAAAAAAAAAAGTTCAGAGCAGCGAACCAGACCCATGTATTCCTATGTATTTTTGGTCGTTGAATCCGAATCCGGGGTCAAAAAAATCATACACCCCCAAAATCATTAGCTAGAGCCAAAAAACACCCCTGAAATGGAGTAAAAAGAATATTAAGCTACGAGAGTAGTTGTTACTTCTTAATCAATCGAATTATACAAATTAAGATTAAACAGTAGCGTACATACAATAGATATGAAACACACCCCCAGGGAGGGGTGAAAACTAGCCCCCATATATAAAAAAATCGATCCAAAACAGCAATGACTGCTGAAAAAGCTCAAAATGTCTAAGTTTTGTTAAAATGATTGTAATTCATGTTCCATTACTAAAGTTTTCGGTTTTACACACAACACCAATATGCACACGGCACGCAAATCTACCCAGCTCCTGTCTAGAGACATGGATTTGCACACGACACTAAACTATACGCAGTTCTACGTCACCAGTAAGCGAGGATTCTCGGATATAAAAGCCCGGCCCCAAATCAACTAATTCAAAGTGTGAACAACTCTGACAATCTGTCTACAGCGTGCTGAGCTGGACATATTACAGTTTTGTACATCTCCCGACGCAAACACGACGGAACGAATGCAATCTGACCCTGGGAATCCTACAGCGTATTGAGCTGTAGGATTGAGTCGTTAGTCATTCCCCGGGGCCGTTTCGCCGCCAAAACCAGAGCGAATGAGCCTGACCTGGAGACCTCCTACAGCGTGTTGAACTAGGAAACTTCTTGAATCGACGATATTCACCCGACGCCCGATGCCACTCCCGTTCGAACAACAAACGTCGCATCGCAATCGTTACACACTCCCTCTCTCTCAGATAATATAAAATGATGTCCTAAAAATCGTAAAAGATACGGACATATAACCTGTACCTGTATGTTATGTAACACTGCCACACATTACCTGTTTGGAAAAGTAAAATAAATTGTTTATATTTTTATTGGGCTGTCTTATTAACTAATCTGGACCCTGATTAATCTCCGAACCAGTTACCCGACAACAAACCATTACATGATAAGAAACTGCATCAGGTCCGACGTAATCTTCATAAACTGCCCCTATAGAGTTGAGAACAACCACCCCCCCCCCCCCAAGTTTAAAGGACACGAGAAAAATAAGAAAAAAACGTAAAATGCAACAGGATGGATGCTATGATTAGCTGAAATTGCGTAGTACTATAAATAATAAAATAGAACTATAAACTTACATACCAACAACATTCTACAGTGTCAACCCTCAGAGGGCGTGAAAGCTACTCCCTATGTAAGGTTTGACTATAAAAAGTTACAGTAACTTCTATAAAAATTCGAAACACCTGCGTTGTGTGGAAGAGAGAAGAAACTAGACTATGTTCGACGCTGTGCTTGAAAACCACCCCCACGGGGTTGAGAGACGCCACCCTTATTAAAAAAACTATGGAAATGAATGATTTTAAATTTTTCTTGTTTTTCTCGTGTTTCTTAACACTTTAACAAAACAGACATTTCGTGCTTTTTCAGCAGTCATTGCTGTTTTGGATCGATTTTTTTATATGTGAGGGCTAGTTTTCGCCCCTCCCTGGGAGGTGTGTTTCATATCTGAGTCGTATAGATGCAAAGTGCGACATGTCCAAAAGAACACAATTTGAGAAAAATATGAAAAACATATGGGGGGAAAATTATTGGGATTAGATGGGAATTGATTTGTATACACCTTGTATTATGTGTTTTAGGTAACCCATCTTTAACTTAAAAAATATTTGAGTCATGGTTTTCGAGAAAAACTTAATATTATTATGGACATGTAGCACTTTGCATCTAAATAAAACAAATATGTTTGATCCACTTTTTTTATTTGCATTAAAAGATGAAAAAAATAATGAAAAACTTACAGTCTGTTACATAACACAATGAAACTGTGCTCTGTTATTAATTAAAAAAAGGGAATTAAACAATAATTGTAAGTTCAAAACTCTAAACATCTTCAACTTCACAGACTTCTTGACTTTCTTCATGTTCAGGAGCTTCTAAAGGAGTCTGCCTATTTTTTTCATTGTTTTGAAATAAAGTTGTAAAATAACACAATGATTCTTCTGTTTTCCAGTCAGAACCATAATGTGAAGCTAGTAAACTTGAAATACTTTTTATTTTGTCTATTTTTAAAGAAACACCCAGTTCCAACTCTTTGGGAATCATTAGCTTGAAGTTTTTCCCTTTCTTGCAAATCTCTTTACCTACTCCGACATTATTGCGGTAAAATGGTTCTCCTCTCACTAGAATTCCACCGGAAGTACCTTTCGTTAATATGAACTTTTTAGTAGGCTGGAATTTGAAATGCCAATGTGCTGTCGATTTTATTCTGTGCTTCGGCTCTCCAATCTCGAACTACATAATCTTCTCCCATTTTTAAAACTGTCGCGAATTTTTTTATAATATTTATATAACCATCTGGATTTGTCACTGTTGAAGTTTTTCGTACTATTTTTTCAACATTGCCAAACACTCTATCCGGAGGAATGTAGGAGTGTCCTACTACAGGGAAAATTATCTCCAACTGGGTAACATGTTTTGGAGCATTACAGCCAGTTGCACAGCATTCCTATAACTATGGTATTTTTATTTTGGCTTCCAGTCCCGTCGCAAAATAAACGAATAGTTTTAACCTTAGGACTAATTTCATACGTACTTAAGAGATGATGAACTGCTGATGCAATCTCACTTGAACTTTTTTGGCTCTCGGTCTCGGTCCACACAAAACTATAAACATTGCTAGTGGTAAGTTTGGTTTTTGAACTTCCAATAACCACAGTGAAGTTATAAAAGTTTATCCGCATACTGAAGTAAGCCTTTTGATCAGGTACTTTTGGTAATTGCAAATTCTTTTGACAATCAAAAACAAACACCAGCACTTCAGGGTTTTCTTCTCGTAGTAGGTCATAAAAGCTTTTAGCTCTTAATTTGTGGATTTTGTTTTCCATAATCAGTTTTTGTTTGATGGAGTTTTCGGTAACAGTTTTAATCTTCTCTTTAAACTGAAGACATGTAGAGCATACATCTGATTGTGGGCTACCAAAACCTATGTTGTAGTTTTTGCAAAAATAATTTCTGAAGTAACTTTGCTTTACTTTCAAATCATCATTAACTGTATTATTATACATCTTCCATAGTTGAACAATATTCAGATCACAACTTGGATACACTCTTTGGGTAGATTTACTACGGCAGTAATGGGTCTCCGTACATCTTAACGACTCAATAAAATTTTTCATTTTTTCTTTTTTGGCGTCATTTCTTTTAATTCGATTTCCACCTCTCCTCTCATGAGGTAATTGACCAGTATCTTTGAATTTTTTCAGTACTCTCAAAACGCGGTCTTTTTTTATGCCTAGGATTCCTAAAAATGCCTCTCTACAAACTGATACTAACCGTCCATGTGTAGCTTTGACTCTGTATTTAATTGTTATAGATTTTGACTTATGCTTCACACAATCAATGCGAGGTCGCTTTCTCTTTGGATTGTCGATTTTACAATATGAAACCAGAAAAGCGTCTTGTGCAACTTTTGTTTTGTTGCCATAGAAGTTCATATGAAAATATTTAATATCTCTCATTGTTAAATGTGACTCACATTGATATGGCTGATAAGGTCTTCCTTTGTGCCCACACGTAGGAAAATCCCGTAACGACTTTGGCAAATACCTGTTATAAATATTAACTACTTATTTTTATAAAATAAATATAATTTTATATGAATTAACATACCTAAGTGCTTTTGCTTTAGCCCTTTTATTTTCGTTTATATTGCTAGTCTTTGATCTAGCTTTGTTTCCAGGACACGGTTTAATCAATTCAGAGTTCATTGAGTCACTTTACATTATTATTAATTGCTGCAGTAATTAATAATTTAAACAAACAAACTACCACAAAGATATCAACAATACACCTCTAGCTATCTGAGACAAGAGGTTAACTGTGTTTTTATCCAAACCATGCTTGTAAACATGCGAGTGATAATGTGATCTAACTGTGACAGCTCATTGGCTCTGGTGGACATGTCGCACTTTGCATAAAATTTATACCTGGACATGTCGCACTCTGAACTTCAAGGCACTTTTTAAACGCGAATCACTATGTTATATGTCTAAAATACCTTCAAAGCAATGCTGATTTAAATGAAGAATTCAGATACATCTATAACTTGTTTTTCTAAAATTTGTGGCATGTCGCATTTTGCATCTACACGCATAGATTCTATTATATGCATGCTGGTGTTTAACCTTAATTTGTATAATTCAATTGATTAAGAAGTAGCAGCTATTCTCGTAGCTTAATCTCCTTTTTATCCCATTTCAGGGGTGTTTTTTGGCTCAAGCTAATGATTTTGGGGGTGTACGATTTTTTTTGACCCCGGATTCGGATTCAGCGACCGAAAATACATGGGGATACATGGGTCTGGTTCGCTGCTTTTAACTTTTTTTTTGTGGGGCTGTGTTATCTATAGCTATATTGAGGTCCAATTTTACTTAGATAAACATCGAACGCCTCAGATATTTTAAATTTGGATTTTTTTAGAATATTCGGCACATTCTACATAAAAGTTTATAGATTTTTTGTTGTAAGACAAATCAGACTTGGATAAGAAATGCCAAAAAAATTATACCTCAAGGAGACAAAAGAAAACGATCATTTAAAAAACCTAAAAGCAAGAAGAAACTGCAGTGATTTTATTGAAAAATATATAGGGTGGGCAACTTAAAAAAATGAACGAAAGAACATAACGAAGGATAATAATATTGTCCAGGTCACTATTGCAGTACAAATTAAAATCAAGTTCAATGTCTTCTTGCGACCTACATCTCCCTTTTTATTATGTTTATTGTATTGATAATGCGACATAAAAATCTTTATAAAACGCCGGTGTCTCTTATAAAAGGAATCCTCTGCTGTCTGAATCCTGTGCTGTTTTTCATACTTCGTTGTTTAGCCGTAGGTAGACCGCCGCACAGTGGCGAGAAATGCCAGTGTTCCACCCAAATTACTCTAGAGGTCGTAAATTTTGAGTTATTGAGACATTTTTTTTTACATGTTCGTCTTGAATTTACCTATCGATTCCTCTAGCCGAATTTTGAAATTTCATTTTTAATTTTTTTTAATTCATAATAAAAAATCATATTTTTACAAAAAAATACTGTTTTTTCTTTTAAATTTATTCTAACGGGCCGTAAATTTGAGTTTTCGTAACAATTTTTTTTTAATCTTTGTCCTTTAATCAACTATTGATCTGTCTAGATGAATTTTTGATTTAGTTGTTGACAACTGTCAAAATGACTGTCAAATATAAAAAATACGATTTTTAGATAAATAATTCATACAATAACGGGTTGGTGTTCAGAAAAATATATATAGTGTTGTAAATGTACCTGGTTTCGAAGTTGACAGGAAAATAGGTATTTCTAAATTTGGCAGCTGCCATAATTGTTGCCAAATTTCCAAAAATACAGATGGAAGAGCTTATTAATTTTAAAAATACCCTGTAAATGTACAGATAAATAATATATATTGTTTTTGATCTGTTTGATTTAGCAATTGACAGGAAAATATGAGTTTTAAATTTGGCAGCTGTGATAATTGCTGTCAATTTTCAAAATTTTATTAATTTTAAAAATGCACTATAAATGTATAGAAAAATAGATATATATTGTTTTTAAACTGCCAGATTTAGTAGTTGACAGGGAAATATGGTTTTTAAATTTGGCAGCTGCCATAATTGCTGTCAAATTTCAAAAAATAGAAGTTAGAGCTTATTAACTTTAAAAGCACCCTGTGAATATATAGCAAAACGGATACAAATTGTTTTTAATGTACCTGGTTCCGAAGTTGACAGAAAAATATGATTTCTAAATTTGTCAGCTGTCATAATTGCTGTCTTATTTCAAAATACAGAGGTAAGAGCTTATAAATTTTAAAAACACCCTATAAATGTATAGAAAAATAGATATATAATGTTTTTAAACTGCCAGATTTAGTAGTTGACAGGAAAATATGGTTTCTAAATTTGGAAGCTGTCGTAATTGCTGTCTCATTTCAAAATATAGAGGTAAGAGCTTATTAATTTTAAAAATACCCTATAAATATATAGAAAAATAGATATATATTATTTTTGATCTGTCTGATTTCGTAACTGATAGGGAAATATCATTTTTAAATTTGGCAGTTATCATAATTGCTGTCGCATTTTAAAATATAGAGGTAAGAATTTATTAAATTCAAGAATATCCTGTAAATGAAAAGAAAAATAGATATATGTATCTGATTCCGTAATTGACGGGAACTTGAAATTTAACAGCAATTATATGGCAGCTGCTAAATTTAAAAACCATATTTCCCTGTTAACTACTAAATCTGGCAGTTTAAAAACAATATATATCTATTTTTCTATACATTTATAGTGCATTTTTAATTGAGTGCATTGAAAATTGACAGCAATTATGACAGCTGCCAAATTTAAAACTCATATTTTCTTGTCAATTACTAAATCAGACAGATCAAAAACAATATACATATCTATTTTTCTATACATTTACAGGGTATTTTTAAAATTAATAAGCTCTTCCATCTATCTTTGGAAATTTGACAATTATGGCAGCTGCCAAATTTGGAAATACATATTTTCCTGTCAACTTCGGATCCAGGTACATTGAAAACACTATATATATTTTTCTGAACACCAACCTGTTATTGTATGAATTATTTATCTAAAAATCATATTTTTTTATATTTGACAGTAATTTTGACAGTTGTCAACAACTAAATCAAAAATTCATCTAGACAGATCAATAGCTGATTAAATAACGAAGATTTAAAAAAAAATTGTTACGAAAACTTAAATTTACGGCCCGTTAGAATAAATTTAAGAGAAAAAACAGTATTTTTTTTGTAAAAATATGATTTTTTATTAAAGATTAAAAAAAATGAAAAATGAAATTTCAAAATCCGGCTAGAGGGATCGATAGGTAAATTCAAGACGAACATTTAAAAAAAAAATGTCTCAATAACTTAAAATTCACGACCTCTAGAGTAATTTGGGTGGAACACTGGCATTTCTCGCCACTATGCGCCGTTTACCAATCTTACAGTGTTAACAATGTGTTCGATTTATCTAGCTTTAAAGTTAATTTGTAATGAAAATAATAAAACGCTGTAATAAAAGAGGTGATGAATAAAGTGTTTATTGAAATTCAATTAACTGCTATTAATTTAATTACTAGAGTGGTTAAGGAAATCTTCTATAATAGATAAAAAAATATATCTCATCATTGTTTTATTGTTTTTAAATGACAGTGTTCCAAAATGGCACAGAAAGAAGTGTTGCAGCGCTGTAGAACCCATGTTATTGACACGACAAATGAGTGAAACATCCTTCTTTCTTCCATCTTCTGTTTATATTAGTACTGTCTAAACTGAAATCATTCCCTATTTCTAATTAATTTGAAATCAAAAAATAGGTTTGAGCTGGGAAAAAATTATAAGGGCTTTTTACTTCTTTTAGGCCAGCGTGTCATCCTGCAAAATATTTGTACGTCTGCAGCAAACACCCTGTATAATATCTTTTAAAAATATAAGAAGATATTCTAGGTGGGCAAATACCTTACGAAAATTGAAGAAATTCAAAAAAGTGGTTCAAGAAAGACACTAAAAAAAAAGCTACCGACTGTGCATTTTGAGGCGACAAGAGTCGTTAAGTCACTCCCTCTTTAGAAGAAAACCACTTGATACAATATGTGCTTTAATTGCTCGGAAATTAAAAGCTCAAACCTTTTATTCTGGAATTTTTACGATTGCAATAATCGAGTCAAATTAGGACTTAAAAATTCCGAAATGTAAATTGTCTGGTCGTGGCAGTTTTTTTGTTTTAACCTCTTCAGAGGGGCAACTTAAGTTCACAGTTCGTTTTGCAATGTCGACGTGGACCGCGTATTGTTTATTAAAACAATTTGTTTTTTTAAATCGTGTTTTCTATCGATTTTTTAAAAATATCTCGGGATCTATGAGCTCTATGGGAACCAACAAGAAAGGAACATAATCATTATGAGTCGTGTAATTAATGCATATGGAACACAATTCATTTCGATTAATATTATTATTTAAAAAAATAAATAGTGCAAAATTAGGTATTTTTAAATAAACAATACTGCAAACTAAACTAAGAACTTAAGTTGCCCCCCCTGAACATGTTAAAACAAAAAACTGCCTTAACCTGACAATTCACATTAAATTCCTAATTGACTCTACTATAAGGTATGCATTGTTTTCCATGCAATTTTCTGTTCCTTCAAAGTATCCAGTAAACTCTGGCTGATTATTACTGGCAAATTTTTGAAATGCCGAATGACGTGTTAAACCCTCCGAACCTCAAAATTAGCAAAACATATATTACTTTTGCGATATAAACGTGTACAAATAGTTTTTTATTTAATATTTATTACAATTGTTTAAAATAATATATGTTGAAAACCTAATTAGTTAAATTAGTTGGTATTTTAAACTATTTTTAGGGACGTTTTCCCTCCAGAACATATTTTTTTTATATTCACTAGTTTTAAAAAGTCAACATTATGTATATTAGGGTGGGCCGAATTTTAACAATTTCGGAATTTCGATTTGGAATAATGAGGGAAAGTTGCGTTTTGGCAATACAAAGAAAATGTTTATTTTCGATTGTTTTGTCAATTTAGTTTTTTCACCCTCTACCGAGGGTTAAAAAATTTGAAAATTTTGAAAAACTGAAATTTGCAAATTTGACTTGGAATATGCTCCCACATGGGAGCATATACTTTTAAAATAAAAATAGTCAACTGCTTTAAATTTGTATTGAGATTTTCTGTACCGACAATGCTCCCATGTGGTTTCTAATAAAATATAATCCATCATTTAAACATGGAGCAAAGCATATTTTACAAACTATTAAGGTGAGCCGATATTTAAGCCAAAAATTAAAAAGTATTATTGACCCTGTGATCCAGCGCAACTCATATTTTGCACATCCAGAGAATATTTTGTTGTGTATGTTATGCGATTCTCGTCAGTTTGTTAGAGAACTTGCTCTTAGACGGATTATCAATGCGAAAAAAAAAACTAATGAAGATAATCAACATAATATTCGGATTTTTACAATACCAAAACTTAATTTTGACGCTGATGATTACATCGATTTGATTAACTGGCAGGAAAATGAGATTACCTGTCTTCCGATATTACAAAGCATGAGCGCTGAAGATATCGAGCATTTCATAAAATTTTAGAATTTGAGTAATATCCATGTCTCACTCAAGCGGTGGAACGATATGTAAAATTAGTGACAGAAGCTTCATGTTCAGTTGTTGGCATAGATAAAAGGGATGGTTTTATTAAAGCAAATATAGATTCACGAAGATCAATGACACAGTTTCAAACTAAACAAGACTTTAACCAATAAATAACTTGAGTTTAGGAAGAGGGAGGGTGGGATGGAACTCGCTAAGCAGCCACCTCCCTGCGGTGAGTTCTGGGTTTTTTAATATTTATTATTGGCCTAATACATGTTAAAAAAGCGAAGAGCTGCTCCACAAGTATCATTTTTAAGGGTTGGTAACGGATAATAAAGCCCAATGTATAAAAATACGGAATATAATTCATGTTATTCTTTGGTAAACTCGGACATCTGAATTGTATCGTTCTTTTTAATTTTTTAACCCCCTGTAGAGGGTGGAAAACGCAAATTGATGAAAAAATTAAAGATAGATATTTTCTTTCTTTTGTCAAAAGGAAGCTTTTCCTCCCTATTCCAAGTCAAATTTGCAAATTTCAGTTTTTCAAAATTTTCAAATTTTTTAACCCTCGGTAGAGGGTGAAAAAACTAAATTGACAAAAAAATCGAAAATAAACATTTTCTTTGTAATGCCAAAACGTAACTTTCCCTCACTATTACAAATCGAAATTCCGAAATTGTTAAAATTCGGCCCACCCTAATGTATATACAGGGAACATTAGAACCCCATTAAACTTCGTTATTTTTGGAGTTACGTAAATAAATATATTTAATAAAAGTTATAGACAATTACACGTATTTTCCAAAAATCATCTTCGAAGTGCTATTAACAGTGACATTCCGGACATATGAACTTTATTTGGGTTTTTCAAATGACAACCCTGTACATAGGTTTTTCCATTTAATGATTTACATCATTTAATTTAATATGCATTGCTTATTAACTGGTCCACAGGGAAAAAGAAATTATGCTTTTTGTGTTTCTTGCCTTAACTACATAAGAAAAAATATAACCAAACTATCGATTATTATTTAATGAATGTAAGACAGGGTGAAAGAAAAAATAAATTTTCATATTTACGTATTTACATAAAAGAAATAAATGTATTTAAAATATAAATATAGGTAATGAACTTTTCAAATTTATGAATGTCTCTATCCAAGATTGTAAGCAACTTCTTCAATCGTTTTTGTGTTCAACAAATAAATCTAAAATTACAACGCCTTGTGAATCAGTCAATTCTAAAATCAAACTTTATTTGAGACAATAGGTTTCACCACAACTTCTCTGTATCTTTTTAATTGTCAGGTCTGGCATCCGACAGGAAACAAAACCGCAATTTCTTGCGTGATATTTACGTATGTTTCATTAAGTAGTAACTCGTCTTTCAGTGTATCGTGTTGACTGATGAGTTGCTTTTATAATATCAAACAATTCATTTATGTGAACTGTGATGATGGTTAATATCAAATCAACGTTCCCTTCCCTCAAAAAGTTATTGTTTGCCAATTACTAATTACAGAAATCAGACATTTTTAGTAAAAATATCTGTGATTTCTGGCACCACACACGAAGTAGTAACAAAAGTAATAATAAAACAGGCCTACAAAATAAAAAAAGGTTCTCATTTAACTTTTCTGAAGTATCTTGATGCTCTGAAGACAAAACAAAGTCGAGTTGCGGATCTTGCCATCTATATTACTCCCCAAATCTCATATTTGCAGTTGGAAATATTGTCCACAGGGGCTCCAAAGTATATCATCTTGTTTACCACAGTCACTTATTTTTAATATGTCTAATACGACAAGGTTATCATTTGCTCGAGCTATGATCATAATTTTCGTTTTATTGTAATTTGCACTTAAACCATAATCAGAGCGTACTGTCTGAAGCTTGTCCAGTAGCTTATGAGCTCATATTCGCTTACTGCGACTAAGGTGGTGTCATCCACGAATCTCAAGTTAGATATCTCCACTTCGTCTATAGTTACTACATCCTGTCAGACTTCCAACACACGTCAGATCACGTGTTAAGAGGATTGATGCCAGAATTGTAACAGCTCAAAATTTACAATTAAAAATATAGATACAGTATGTGAACAATGTTATAGTTGCCTAGTTTCACTGACACGCAGCGTGCAGGCCTCGGCACAGCAGCGGTAGTCTTCCAAACACACTTTCCTCACCATTTGTCAAACCCAGTATTCTGCTCTTGCAACTCCATGTCTGGCGTTGATACTAAATGTTATTTCCATTGGCACCTTATGAAATCTCTGGTACTCATTTGTTCATATTGCTTCCTGAAACAAATATAAGGTTATGTTATAATCACATAATTAAGTAATTACACTCAAAGAAATAGTATGGGTAAATTCAACAACAAAAATGGCTAACTAACAATATCGTTAATTCTGTTAAACTAAATTATATTGATGGTATTTTTAAACAAAAGGTGATTGTTATTATAATTAATAAAAAGTTGTCGTACAACAAGACAAACATTAACTTAAAAAATAGATGAATAAGACTATTATTTTTTTCGTCTGACTATTATTTTGTTGAATTCTGTCAAATTAAACTAGATAATAGTATATTTTATTTTTAACTATTTTGGAATGAGCAAAATGCATAAATTTTTTTGACATCACCGAATAATAGATCACTAAAAAGCGTTATTTTCTATGTATTTTTTATTTTTTTTTTATCGGAATTAAAGGATAAAAAAATAATTTAGTTTCGCTGAGAATTTAGACACGTTCAAACGAAGCAAGTTTCCCGCCATTTGCGTGTGACGTCATCCGGCATTTAGTATTGGCAATGTTTATTAGTATTATTTTCAACAGATATTTAATCTATGTACTTAGTGGTGGCAAACTATTTAATATAAAAAAGTTATATAATCTGAGACGAAAAACAATAGTTAATGTTGATAAAAATATTAAAATAATGCATTATGTTTACATATTCTGAGGTTAGGTATCTAAATCTAACTGCAGTAAAAGGATAAAAGTGAGCGTAAACAAATTTATTGTTACGAACAATGAATGATGCATCCTTGTCGCTTTTCCACCTCCAATTTCTGCACTGATATAATCGGTATTATTACCAAAAAATTGCTCATCATAAACACGTCGATTTTCGGCAAATTGTCACTTTGAGCTTGCACAAAGTCGCTGTTCGTCATTTTTACCACTTAGATAAATTAATACACTAATAATTTTTACAAAAATAAACAAATCGATATTTAAAGGTCAGCAGACTAAAATTTAACATTTAATTAACACACAATTTAATATTTCAGCACTAGCAGATGTAAACTGTCAAAGCTATCAAACTTGTCACTTGTCTCCGTACTTTTCTAAATTTACCACTGGGTGGATAAAATACGAAGCTGATTGGCTGTGTTTTTCAAATTAGCCAATCATATAATGTTATTTCTTACTGATGTGCTCCACCGGTGAATTTAGAAATCTGCGGTCTATGGATGAAACTAAAACGTTATGCCAGATGACATCAGTACCGTTTATAGTCACGTGGTTTTGTTCCGATAAAATTTGAATTTTAAAATGATTTTTTTTTACAAAATAACTTTTTTTATAGTTTCCTTTCATTATATACTCGGCTTATATAATATGTATAATGAAAAAATAATAAATTAATGCATTTTTAAAATTCATGCATCTTGCTCATTGTAATTGTAAACCCAGTAGCAGTTTGCTCTACTATTATAGTTGACAGATAAATCAATATTATTGTAGAGTTAACCCGCAGTTCTGTTTACATAAACATAACATCGTTCTGCAATCCACTTTGATGAATTAAGACGTCACATCAGCGCTTTTGTTTGCAAATAATAGAGGTCAAATCAATCAAAAAAATATATATTGTTCATTTTGTTAAATTGAAGTATATTTAATAGTATTTTTAAATAAAAGGTGATTGTCACACAACAAAATAAACATTAACTTAAAAAATAGGTCCATAGGATTATAATTTATTCATCTTACTAATAATTTGTTGAATTTGAAATGAAACTAGATAAATAGTAGACTTCATTTTTAAGTATTATCGAATTGTAATTCTAACCCAGTATTAGTTCGCTGTATTATTGTACTTGGTAGACAAACCAATATTATTGTCGTCTTCTAGAAGTTCTAAAAGGGAATTACCATAAAATTTTTTTGCTTACCACGTAGTCTATTACAGAAATTATTCCTAGATGACGCCACATACAAATCACTGACAATAATCAATCATGCAATATCTTATACTCTTATGAATTTATAGAAAATTAATAACATGATTGCAATGTTCAAATTCTCTCAGGGATCATCGATATATGTGGATGGATCTTATAAACGATCTCTAATCTTTGGTTTGGGTGGTCTTATGTCTCAATACTGAGATTTTGGCTAACCAAAAAAAACTTCATCGTACAATAAAGTGTAGATCAACCTAAAAATTAATTGGTGAACAAAAAACAAAGTCGTTGTACTATTTAATTGTAGACCAAATTGAAAATGATTAGTGAACATAAAAAAATGTCATTATACTATTTAATTGGTTGTTCTACAAGAAGATATGACTGTTAAACTACTATTTGTTTACGAAAACAAGTAAAGTTGTTGTAGGTCTAAAAAATGAATTACTTACTTAACCACCTAAATTTCATGTTCAAAATGACAATGAAAATTGTATGGTGACAAAATTTGTTCGACTATTCTTTTCTGGTTGATTTAACTATGAAACTAGATAGGCGCGATTTCATATGCTCTTTTTGAGTGTAATATTCTGATTTGTTTTGATTTTGGTTGTCAATTTGTTACAGTCTATTTTCACATTTAGTAATTGCCAGAATTTTATGTACTAATTTTCGTTATTTTACCAAATTTTATCGTGTATTTGAGCATAGATTTTCCCAAGATTTATCATATGCAACTAGATTTCCTCCGACTCCCAAAACGAGTATAATTGGTTGCCTAATAGCGCTACCTGATGTTTTCCTTAGGCCATTAAATGCGCTTTGGTACAGGAAGTAGCTGGATGAGTGCACTCGAATGTTCTCTGAGAGTGCATTGCAAAAACGTCTTTTTAAAGCTTCTACAATGGCGGTATTGTTGATTAAACCTTCTTTTGGTGTGTAGACTTATGAGAGGACGGCCTTTGGAGTAAATTACTATATTATTTGTGGTTGTAAACGTAGTTAGGAAAATCTATTCAGAGTTGTGGGATATACCGTAAAGTGGAAATTCTGAACGTCCCATCGGAAGTTACAAGAACTTGACATTTGATAGGGGAATACTTTCTTGGTCATTTTCCTAAGTCGTGCGAGTACACGTTTTAGCATATTGTAAGTTTTGCTCCATTTATGGAATTTAGTATTCAGCACGACAAAATTAGTCGTATTTCCATTTTGGTATTTGAGTATCGTTTTTGAGGAGATACAACTACGGGTTTCCGGATTAAATCAATTTTCTCAAGCACGTGTCAGCCCACATCACATCTCAGGTACGTTTCTGAAACCCACTTAAGGTTAAAATAGATTGTAATTTAGGTTATTTATTTTATTGCAAGGCTGTTTGTGTGTTTGTTAAGTCACAGGTATTGAGACCTATTTGTTAGTTTATGATTTATTTGGATTTGTTAATTTACGAGTTATTGGGATCTGTTAGTTTATGGTTTATTTGGATCTGTTACTCTACGTTAACTTTTATGACACGCTCTACATTTTACGAGGGACTTCCAGCCTGACTCTGGTTTCAACTTCTGGTCCAGATTTTCGTGTCTATATTGTGGAGTATTGCCTGTCATCTTGTGTTTGTATGGTACTGAAGATCTCGTCACGTTACCTTAGACTTCACGTAGATTGCCTACCACCTGCGGCTGTTATCAACTAGGATTACGCTACCCTGGTAAGACGGGAAAAGGTATTCAGACACTACCAAAGGTAAGCGGAATCATATTCTCTTAACGAGGGATCCGGTATATCAACACAACGTCCACATGACAGTAAAATAAATTTCAAGTAATAGACTAGTAGATGGTGACAGAAAATCAGAACTGATAGCCTACCATCTGCAAATAATTTAGTCAGTATTATGTATACAATAAAGCTCAATTTTTGGTACGTTCAAGGTTTGCCCGCGTGCACGGGATGTAGGAAACGATTTCCGGTTTGCATAAAAAAACAATGTTTTCAACTGATACATTACCGTCTGCAAAGTTCATAATTCGAAATTAAAGGAATAAAAATATGTCGGAAGCGCTTTTGCAGACAGTTCTGCCATGCACCAAACCTTATACAGGGTACTCCAAAATGTACCAAATTTTAGTAAAAAAAAAAAAATGATAATTTACCGTCCGCAAGCAATACAAAATGATGATTCTGGTTCATGAAGACGAGTCGGGGAAAGGTGCAGACGTTTACGATATGCACATCACCATATCGTGCGCATGTCAACTCGTTATTATACTCTTCGCAAAAACGAAGAGTATATTGTATTTGATCGGCACATTTCTAAAATCGTAAATATCGCTCGTAGAGAAAAAATTTTCATATCATTGTGTTAGTGAACGAATTTTGAACAACTTTCAAAATGTCCGTCTGTCCGTCACGTTTCTTGTAAGCAGATAACTTAAGAAAGAAAAATCCGATTGTATTGAAATTTAGAAAGTAAGTTAGTGTTAGCTAGAGGAAGAACCCTATTGTTTTTGAAGAAAATAGATCAGTAAATAAAAATGTTATTAATTATTTAATAAAAAAAAATATTCTCTTAATTTTTGTCGCTTGTACTAAAATGGAAATCTTGTGAAATATTATTTCCATAATATATATTTTTTTTTTTTGTTTATGAATTTTACTAATATATATATTTCATAGAAGTACGAGTTGAAATACCTATGTATGATTGTCGAAAGATATATATCACAGATAATCAATTTTTGTAGCAATAGCTGGTGGCGCAGCGGCTAAAGCTTTGCGTTTACAATTCAAAGGTCCCATGTTCGAATCTCACACAGGTTGGATATTTTTTTTTCATTTTTTTTTTTTTTTCATATAATTTTTTTCATAACAAAGATGGTATAACAAAATTTAGGATGTCCAAAACTAACATTACTTACAAGAAAACTGCGAAGAGTATCCTATAGAATATGTAACAATTATATATAAAAAGCTCAGTAAATTGGCGAAGAATACGTTTTTAGCTTGTTTTTTTTTTGAACTTTGAACAATTGTTTACCGTTTAATTATAGTTTTATTAGAAAATTTAGGTTGCAAAACTATTGTAAACAATGTTTGCAGACGAATTCAATATGCACGGTTGTCCATTGAATTCTATAAACTTGTAAGAAAATGGGGGTAACTTTTACCGATTATTAACTATCTACAACTTGGTGCAAAGAAAGGTTATTGGTTCGATTACGCAATTATTTAATTTGCAGACAATGAGCACATGCACAAACACCACAATGGAGTGTCAAAATTTTGCGAAATCCGTTTTATATCCTCCTACCGCGATGTGTACCAAAAACAACTATCTATACCGTCTGCAACTTGGTACAAAGAAAGATTACTGGGTTAAATACGCACTTATTCAATTTGCAGACAATGCCCACATGCACGAGGGCCACAATAGAGTCAAAACTCGAATTGCGTTTGATATCTCTTCGTGTGCGATATGCACCAAAAACAACTCTTTACCATCTTGCCATGAAATCTTAAATGATTTCCAAACCTCTAACTAATCTTTCAACTTATCGAAACTAGTCGAGAGTTGCACATTGCACCTGCAGAGGGCTCCACGTTGTGCCTGCTAGAGCCTCCTGTTAGTGGCCTATGGTTTCAGATGAAATATATGGCTCTCATGCATGTGCGCATTGTCTGCAAATTAAACAATTGCGTATTTAAACCAGTAACCGAAAGTTTCTTATCTCACCGAGATGAGCCATCAGATGGCATTAGAGATGGTACTTTTCGGAACAGTTCGGACCTGTTGCGAAGAAAATCCACTCAGCACCATCTCTAATGCCATCTGATGGCTCATCTGGTGAGATAAGAAACTCTCGGTAATTTTTCTTTGTGTCAAGTTGCAGACGGTTGATAGTTGTTTTTTGGTAGATACCGCAAACGGAAAGATATCAAACGCATTTAGCCAAATTTTGACACTTTATTGTGACTCTCGTGCATGTGCGCATTATCTGCAAACTAAATAATTGCATATTTGAATCAATAATCTTTCTTTTTACCAAGTTGCAGACAACAAATAATTGGTAAAAGTTTTTTTACACAAATACGTTCGGCGGCAAGTGCTTTGTACACATTTAATATATCTGCAGATAATTCTTTATCGAAGCACTATTTTTAAATCATGTTTTCTTTTTAGCTGCAGAAGTTAAACAATTGTTCAAAGTTGTAAAAAAAATAACAAGTTCACATGCGCACGATATGGTGGCCTGCATATCGTAAACGTCTGCACCTTTCCCTTACTCGTCTTCATGAACCAGAATCATAATTTTGTACTGTTTGCAGACGGTAAATTATCATTTTTTTTTTACTAAAATTTGATAAATTATGGAGTACCCTGTATAAGGTTTGGTGCATGACAGAACTGTCTGCAAAAGCGCTTCCGACATATTTTTATTCCTTTAATTTCGAATTATGAACTTTGCAGACGGTAGTGTATCAGTTGAAAACATTGTTTTTTTATGCAAACCGGAAATCATTTCCTACATCCCGTGCATGCGGGCAAACCTTGAAAGTACCAAAAATTGAGCTTTATTGTATACACAATGCTGACTAAATTACTTGCAGACAGTAGGCTATCAGTTCTGATTTTCTGTCACCATCTACTTAACATTTTAGATTTCAGTAATATTTGGTATATTTTGTGTAACGTTATCTCACTACTTAAATAGTTTTGCCTTATTTTACAAATAGATTTCAATAGTTTTAAGTAACTTATGTTTCACCTTGGGTCACTTGTAGTTATTTTGTCACGCTTCTTGTACGTGACCTTTTCGTATATTTATTAGTTTGTAAGATATTTTGTGTATATTAGGTTAAGCGTGTGTGCCCCACTTATTAGTGCACTTTTTGAGATTAATATTGGATATATTGTACTGCGTACCTTGCTATTTTTATTAAATGTATGATTAGAACGACATCGTCCTTTTATATTTGATCACCTGCACCACCCCAATTATCGAAGCCACCCCCAAGGACCTGACTAGTCGGCCGTGTGAGACCCCTTCCTCACCAGTGTATTGCAGAGAGGGTACTGCACGTAAAACATTAAAATTTTGTTCAGGGCACAGGGTGACTAACCTACTCTGCGTTCGCTGTTTAGCAGCCTTTGTGGCTCCCCTTTCATAAGTGGGCCTAGGCCCTGTAACAAATTGTCAAAATTTAAGTCAGGGATTTGCAGAACTGCATACAAAAATTCTTATCTCTTCGACAAGGAGCGAATTCTCCGCGTCAATCTGTTATACACTTCCGATTCCAAAACATGTTGACACCGTGAGCCTTCAACGTATAGTCTATATTTTTAATTATTTTTCTACTTTTGTAAATGTTTCATATTTATGTAATTGATTTTATAACCATTGCAGGAGTCTGACGTTTAAAATGTATTTGTCGCTATTGCGAAATAAAACTGTGATTTGCTATATTGTTTTACAAACTCATTTATTTACAATAGAGATAAAGGACAGTCATTAAATTGTCATATTGTCACTATTTTTACTATTATTATTATATATTACTAACCATTAAAAACCATTATTATTTTTATTATTTACTTTGAGATAAATATACTAGCTAACTCTCGTGCCTGGTTTATGAACTAAATTGTACGCACTAACTAAAGTTGCTTGCTAATTTAGCTAACAATGTGTTTTATGTTAAAAAACTAAGTTGCTTTGATTTGCATACTATCCACTTAATCCATAAACTAACATTTTAGACGTAACACATAGGGTATAGAATTAATAACAAAATTGAAAATAATATGTTGCATACAAATAAAGAAGGTGCTTTGTCAGAATTTTTCAAAATTAGAAAATCTAATAAAGGAAATAACATTACTTCTAAAACTTTCGAGTTTATTAAGAGCGAACTAACTAAAATTTAGAACTCGACGTGCAACTAAGTTAAAAAATTTATTAATTGTTAACTCTCACCACGATTACCTCAAGGAACTCGCCGCGACTTGAATTTAATTACAACCTTGAAACTGTTTATAACTTTATCGCAAACCTAATTATATCGATGTCAAATCGTTTTTCATAAACTAAGGAACTTTTAATTAGACCTGCCATCCGGGGAAAAATGCACTGCAATAAATTCTTACGTCGCGTCATCCGCGTGCGATAATTCTTTTAATTATGATTTATTACAGTCATATGGTTCATTTCTATGATATAAAAATCAACGAAACATTAAACAGATAACTCCAATTTATTTAAAAATAATATATTTTGTCCACGACCGTTTTATAATATACCATTACACTTGTGTTTGTTCAATCATAATTGTATACATTATTCACTAGTACCAATGATTAATCATTAAACATTATCTAGTAGTAATTAATAATTAATACTGGTAGGTACTTCTTCAATTTGAGTGCAAGCTCGCAAATTTTTAGTAGAACTTATGGCCAGTTTCTGAAACGTTAAATGAAATTATTCGTTAATTGTCATAGCTACAATTGTGTGAACAATTTTACTGTTATGTTTATGAATAGATAATTTTATTTTTCTAATTGTGACACATAAAGTGACACTTTTCAAAACTGACTTAAGTGTCAAAACGCCCTACTTTATGTAACCAGTTATGAAAAGTAAAATTTTACGTAACTGGTGACGAAAAGTTCGTTATATCGTCAATTAGGAAAGATAAACAACTCTCAGAAAGAAAAAGAAACAATGTTTATTCAACACAAAATGAAATACCGAGTCCATAAAGTGGAAGCTTCTGAATTCCTCTTTCCTTCAAGATATGCTAACAAAACGTTTTCATTAATGTAATTTACCTTACGTTATCAAATTAGGATTTCAAATAATATTGTTACTTGGCTAAATAACGTCTGTCAATTTTGACATTAAAATTATAATGTGTGATAGCAGCAAAGGTAACTATGAAAAAAATTACTTAATTTTTAAGATCTTTAAATACACCTATTTCATTTATGTTTAAAGGGTTTTTAGACTTTTAAAATTAGAAAAAATCATGCATGTAACACGTTTCGAAAGACAATCTTGTGTAACTCGTGTTATTTTGCGGGATCTCGCTTCGCTCGTCCCGCAAATTCCACTCGTTACACAAAATAACGTCTTTCGCAACTGGTTACATAAATAGCTATTAATGTTTCAGAAACATACCCTTTTTTAACAAGAGAATCGGTTGTGCCTTCGAAGCGAACGGTTGGGTGCCTGAAACAGTCCCACTATAAACGCAAAATTGCCGTGAAAAACTCCGTCAAATTCGATAAAAATTAGGTAAATTATAGCCCAAGAATTTACGCGCAAATTGATACCTCATATCAAAAGAACAAAGTTGAAACAGAATTAATATTTGAAAACAACTAATACAGTTTTGTGACCAGTGCTGTGTATTAAGAAACGAAAAGAGCGTAATTAAACAAACAACCCAAGACAGGCAAAAGCAAGATAAGTACCTCCTTTTTCATTTTTAAGTACCTTCCCAGACAAGTATATTTATATACAATTGAAGGGTTTAGGCCCATCACCCTTGAAGAGTCGACATTGTCGACAAGTTTATGGCAATAAATTAAAGCATGGCATGATGTGCCTCTGTAAACCTGTAAATTATTTTTTTAACCATTATAAAAATATTCAAATGAATTTGATGTGTCTGTAAAGTATGGTCATATAAATTTCTTTTGTTAACCTTCAAATAATCTTTTTTCATAATTATTAAAAATACTCAGGCGAATTTAATATAAACTGAACCCGTAATAATCAAACGTATATGGTCATAATATTCTCTTAGGTAAAATATCAAGTGAGGTCGAAATTACGCTCATTGTCAAGTGTAATAACTTAAAAATAAGTCAATAAACAATCTTTTCTAGCAAATTTACATATGAGTCTGGCCAGGGACGTGCCACATCAGGGTGATAGTGCACCGTGTGGAATTGAAGCAATTTAAGAATATAATGGGAATTTGAATTGGAGGCCATTGGCTTGGTTTCGGTGCCATTGGAATTTGGAAAGCCTTATCCATGCTATGGAAACATACAATTGTTTATGCTTCTGGTGCGGCTAGGATGGGACTGAGAAAATGTATTAAAAAGTTTAAAAAGGTTAGGACCGTAATAGTGACAAGCAGGGGGTAAACGGGAGGTAGTAGCTCTCCGGAAAGCACAAGAATGATGTATCTACTGCGGAGCGCGGGAGCGAGGACACATTGGCTACTGGTGCGAGGGATCGACGGCGACGGGAATTGTCTGTGTGGAGCGCTGGGCCATCGTTGGAAGGAGAAAACATAGAAAACACATTCCTTTTTGTGTGCCATCACTTGGTCTGGATACAGAGTGCGAAGGATACAGTTTTGAGTTAGGTGGTGGATGAGTGTTTGAGGGGTGATGCATACCTCGGGACGTGCGATTGACGATTTTGTGAGTGGTGATTGGTTTGATGATCCAGAGCTAGGTGCAATGTTTTTGGTGTGGTGCGGTAGAGCGGATCAAAAGGAAAGGGGAATGGAGGGGAGGAGAGGTATCACAGAGAAGTGTTGTTGATTCTGACTTTTTGTTGGTGTCTAGTTTAATAGGAGTGTGCTTTGTGGTATCGCATATTTTTTGACGTTGTGGGTGTTACAATATAGTGTTGTGAATCTGATTACATAATATTTTTCTTAAGTAAATTATCAAATGAGGTTTTCAGGTCAAAATTACGCTCGTTGATAAGTGAAAAGTTCTACATTAAATTCTACACTAAAAACAGGGAGACCAGGTTACACGTGGGAATCACAGAAAGGATATAAATGTACGTAATGAAGTACTGGGGACACGTCCAAAGAAGGGAACCAACACACCTACTGAAGAAAGCACTAACACTGAACAGCAGCAAACTTAAAATGGGGAGACCATGTTACACGTGGTAAACAACAATCGAGAGGATCATGAGCAAACTGGGAAAGGACCAAACATACTGGGAAAGAAAAGCGAGGAAATAATGAATTTCACAAAGAAAAATCGGAGCGATATATACTCTACCAGAATCAGAAACGGAGGAACCAGAAGAAGAAGAAGACTTGTAGAAACAGAAGTACAAAAATAGGAGCACAGATAGCAGCGACACAACGCGGCAACATATCTCACAAGAAGACCCAGAATAGGCAGAAGCCCAGAATCAAAAATCCAAAAAAGGGGGCTTAAACGCTCCCTCACGACATAATGCGGTAACGCATCTCACAAATACCTACACCTCCCATCCCACATTCCTTTACCATGCGCCATGTGGCTCTCGCTGCTGGCAACAAGCATGACCTTAGTCCAACCCAGCGTGAACGTAGCAGGCCCAGCTGTATAACTTGGGAGTGGCAGTAATGCCTACCGCACGCTGGTAAATCAATCAATCAATCAATCAGAAACATACCCTTTTTTAACATACAATTTCGTTTTTAAATTTTATTGAGTAGACCGTTATATGTCAAAAGAACGGCTTTCAAATTAAATTTAAACGTCAACGTTATTTACAATAATTTTACATATTACTCAAAAGAATAATATAATTAATTAAATAATTAATTTCTTCAGGAAACAATTTAATAAAAAATATTTAATAGTCATGGGCAAAGTATAGTATTCTACTTGTATAATGGCTCACAATAAATCTCAACAAGACAGTTTATCTACCAATGGTATGTAATAAATCCACATCTCCACAATTTGAAAATCTTAATATTGACAACAGTTTTATCATACACGCCGCTACAGATGGGCATTTGGCTTGACTCTCATCTAAAATGGGACACATATATTAATTATGTAATAAAAAAAAAGACGTGTGGCACTCGGGGACTGCCGCGGTAAAGCTATTGCATAGCATTTTGTATCAACTTATGCAATTATAATTTTATTTATTTATTTTATTCATGCAGTATTGCTTTTTCTTTGATATTAATTCAAGTTACACTTTTTGAGCGTGGTGACCGATAAGAAAACAAATTTTTCTATTATTAAATAATGACTTTCTTCATTAATAATAAATGCACTTTGTTCATTCATATTCAAAACACTTTATACACAAATTTTACAAGTACAGCTATTCACTGTTGTACATAAATACCTATACACCTATATACTTTCTCATAAACAGCTGCTTATGTATTCGTCCGATTTCGGAGCAGCTCGTCTCGATTCGTGCGAGTTTCGTAGAGTCGTACAATACGTCTAATCGCACGCACACAACGCCGTGTCGAAGACTGCTGAACTGAAACGACGTTAGACGATGCACGGCCTTCAAGCCACACCTCCTTGCCCGTCGGAGTGGGGAGCGTGAGGTTTTTTCGTTACGGAATTTCTGGATTCGGTCCCCGCGCTCAAGGCCCGCGATAGAAGCTATGCAATAGCTTAAAAAAATACAATACTTAATATATAAATTCAAAATATTAAGAGATATGCTGAATTTAAAAAATCTGAAAATTATATATTATTCGTTAGTCGAATCTCACATTAATTATGGTATACTAGCATGGGGCAGCGCAGGGAAAACTAACTTAAATAAACTGATAATTGTACAGAAAATAATTTTGAAAGTAATTTTTAATAAAAAGCATACATATCCAACAGATGCGCTATACCGGGTGATTTTTTTAGTTGGTACAGCACCTTTTCCTCGCTTATTATTAAAGATAAAATTTTGAAATTTTGCAGGCATACTTAGTGACATTGTTTGCATCTAATGCACTTTTTTAAATTTTTCTGCTGTTTCCCGTCTAACCGGAAGTGACGTCAACTTTCGATTTTCAAATAGAATACTATAGGTTTTCTTTTGGATTTCAAAACTAGATTTTTTTCTGAGTTAGAATATGTAAAAAAAGTATAGGTTGGAGAGGAAAGTTTTTGAGATAATGCGATTTTAAGGTTTCAGGTGTTGAGAAGCACTAAACATCGAGTTACCTATGGAATGATTTTGTGGCAGATTAAAATTGCCGTCAAAACGCGTAGTAGGCGCATGTCAAGTCAATAGAAGTTTGCGTTGTCGTCTTTGAAACATTTCAAACAATAAAAAACAAACAAAACAATAAACATTTTTGTTTCAAACAGTGACAAAAATTTAAACATGAAGCTGCAATAACAAGAAAATTATCACAAATAATTTTCAAATAGGCCACCATTTTGACACTTTCTGTTGTGTTTTCAATAAACTGGGGTTCATCTCTTGGCAGATTTCACGAACACGTGCTTCCAAAGCCGCTCTTGTTTCGCGCTCGAATTCATAAACATTATCTTTAAATTAAATGAATTGAGATCCGAGGACCTCGCTGGCCATCTAATCTTCTCGAAGGTTCCGATCCACCTGTCCTAAAAAGTAACTGTTAGAGTACCGTCCCTTGCATCGTGAGGTGGGGCTCCGTCTTGCATAAAATAAATTTCTCTAAGTGATGTCAAAGGTAAATTACCTAGATAATTTTCTTCCAAGAAAGGCAATATGTTTTGGGAATAAAACGCTGCATTGAGATTTTAATCATAAGCAACAGGTCCAATCAATTGGTTCTTAATAAGCCCGACCCAAACATTGAACTTCCAAACTATCTGAAAATTGCTGGATTTAGTTAAGTGTAAGTTAACCGTGGACCAGTAGTGTGCGTTATGTCGATTGAAAATGCCGTTATTGGTAAAACTGGCCTCGTCGCTCCAAATTACTTCGCGCCAAAACCCCGGATCTTCTTGATTTTTATCATGAACCATTCGCAGAACGCAGTTCGTCTGAGAAAATCTCCAGGAAGTAGCTTTTGATGTACCAAGTATTTGTAAGGATGCTGCCCGTATCGTTTTAATATTTTCTGGATGGAGGAATATGATATGTCAAATTGCACTTCTAGTTGACGAATTGAAATACCTGAATTTTCCGTAATGGCCAATAGAATATTTAATTCATTATTCTCTTGCCTCGTCACATAGAAGTTCTTAAATTTGTAATTATTTTTTTTTAAACAAGTCTTCTTTTCTCGGGATATTCTGCATTGAAACTACGACAAGTTGGTAAATATCTTTGACCTTGGTAAAAAATCATGATGTTAAAGAAATCTTCGTTTGTATAATCATTTTCAATTGTTTTCACTAATTTTTTGTAAACTGACGCCAGAAAACTTTGAAATGCTAAATTCAAAAACGACAACGCAAAATTCTATTGACTTGACATGCGCCTACTACGCGTTTTGACGGCAATTTTAATCTGCCACAAAATGATTCCATAGGTTAACTCGATTTTTAGTGCTTCTCAACACATGAAACCTTAAAATCGCATTATCCCAAAACTTTCCTCTCTAACCTAATACTTTTTTTACATATTCTAACTCAGAAAAAAATCTAGTTTTGAAATCTAAAAGAAAAACTATAGTGTTTCATTTGAAAATCGAAAGTTGACGTCACTTCCGGTTAGACGGGAAACAGCAGAAAAATTTAAAAAAGTGAATTAGATGCAAAAAATGTTACTAAGTGTGCCTGCAAAATTTCAAAATTCTATCTTTAATAATAAGCGAGGAAAAGGTGCTGTACCAACTAAAACAATCACCCAGTATAGAGAAACGGCCGTATTGGATTCCCGACAGTTATTTTTTATACAATCAGGCAACAAAGCTGCAAAAAAATACTCACGCTTATGATACGAGAAAGAGAAAGGGTATAGTAGAATAAGCATGGTAAAATGACCCCAGAAGCGTTTGGGCCTAATTCGGTGTCAGTAGATCGATGATAGGAAAAGAAATGTTTTCCTCGAGTTTTGGCCCCCCGTCGCCACGGGTAACCCCTGTACCCTAATAAACATAACACTTCGTTTTCATTTTTTATCTCTGCAAATTGTGCGTTAATTATCATGAAAAATATACGATGTACGTGTAATTTAAATGCATCTTAGGAAAAAAAATCAGCTGCCTCCTTCGAATAAAAAAAAATATTTAAATATTAGAATATTTATTTTTTCATGAAAATAATGATTCGCATACACAAAACTTTCACCAAAAATACATTATGAGTAGTCTATTGTAGATTTTTTTAAATTTTTTTGGAGCGGTGCGCCATAATTAAAAAAAATAAAAACTGTTACCAGAGCTGGGAGTAATTAATTACTAAAGTAATTAAATTACTAATTTAACTACTTTTTTAAAAAAAGTAATTGTAATTGAATTACATTTTTCAAAGCAGTAATTGTACTTAAAATGTATTAAATCCTCAAGCGATACTCTGAAAATACCTTTGCAGAGTAATTAATTACTGACAGAAATTACTTCATGTAATTTAAATTACTTCAAGTAATTTAAATTACTTCAAGTAAT
The DNA here is from genome assembly GCA_936432065.2 of Rutpela maculata. Classification (NCBI taxonomy): domain Eukaryota; kingdom Metazoa; phylum Arthropoda; class Insecta; order Coleoptera; family Cerambycidae; genus Rutpela; species Rutpela maculata. The sequence continues at coordinate 32,472,083 of OW386285.2, read as the reverse complement.
TTAAATTACTTCTCAATAATTTCAAATCTCTAGAATAATTTGAATACTGTAGAGTTTAATTGTTTTACCGTAATTAAATTATTTTAGAGTATTTATATTACTTTACATTCCTATTAAAAGGAAACATAAACAAATAATATTATTCATATTTCATAGTTTGTGTCATTTTACTTCCACATCCAGTGGAAGTATAGTAACGCAAAAAAAAAATAAAAATTTTTTATTGTTCAAAAATGCTTAGAAAGCCATGAAACATCGAGATTTTCAGTTTGAGCAAAAGAAAATGTCTGTCTGTCGGTCTGTTTGTCTATATGTAACTTTTTTGTGAGCACGATTAATCTGGAACCGTTTAAGATATTGACTTGAAATTTGGTACACGCATGTATTGCGTGGGTGGTGGGTAGTGGGTGCGGTGAACATAATTCGACAATTTCTTCTACATCCCTGAACCGATTAACAAAAATTTTGTTGGGCTTTTAGAGACAACTTTAGAGAATGGTACTAGGCTACTGAAAAGTAAAGAAGGAAAATTTTTTTTCTCGTGCGAAAATAAAAAAAAAATTGTTGATTTTAATAGTCTGGTATCATTCTATCAAGTTTTCTGTAAAGGCCTATCAAAGAATTTTTTCAAATCGTTCAGGGATATAGAAGAAATTGTCGAATTACGAAATCGTTTTCTTAAGCACGGCACCTTAACGAGATCTGGAATTAGATTATATTTTGATCTTATTCTGTTGAAGAGTTGGGGGATAAATTAGGGTAAATAGGTAAATCAAGCAAGTAAGAGTCCATAAAATTGGTATTTAGAATATATATGAGAAGCTATTAGCCACCCCCATTACCACCCCCACCGCATTATTAAAGGGAGTGAAAAAATAAAATTGTGATGTAGTGTGTATACAAGAACTGAAGGCCTCATTTTTTTTCTTCATCCACCCCCACTACCACCCTACTACCACCACTCCCATCCCCACTACCAATGCAGCATATCGTTTTATGGGTTTTTGGGGTATGCAATTTCAAATATTATATTACTAAAGTTCCATAAACACTTATTTCCACATACAAAATTTTTTAGATAGAAAATCAGTATGTGAAAGTAGTGATTCCTTGGGCAGCGGTTTTTGTATTTGCTTTTAGTTATAGATTTTCATTCCTTTGCGATTACTGTCTTTACTGATTACTAAAAAATTTGTGTTATTCAGCATTTGTATATATTTATAATTATTTGTACACCAACAAATGATCTTATAATTTACTAAACATCTCCCATTTCCAATATAACAAATTTAGAAGCTCTAAAGTAATTATAAAAGTAATTTATTTATTCAATTACCATTACCAAATAATTAGTAATTTAATTACATTTTTTTAATACTAATTTAATTACATGGTAATCAAATTACTTTTTAACATTAGTAATTTGTAATTTGTAATTAATTACTTTTTCAAAGTAATTCGCCCAGCTCTGACTGTTACGACGGATTGTTTAGTGGTGCTTAACCATTGAAACTTTAATTCAAACAAAAAAAAAGTGGTCTATCCGGCGAACCAGACCAGTGTATCCATATGTATTTGGATCCGCTGAAACCGAATCCGAAGTCAGAATTCTCAGATTGGCTCGTTTTTCACCCCTAACCCCAAAAAAAACACCCCCCTAAAAAATGGTCTGTTCGGCGGACCATACCAGTGTAAGTATTTGGCAAGGATACACTGGTATGATCCGCCGGACACACCATTTTTTTGGGGGGGTGTATGTTTTCGGGGTCGGGGGTAAAAAACGAGCCAATCTGTCAATTCTAACTTCGAATCCGGATTCATCAGATCAAAATACATAAGAATACACTGCCGCACAGACCACTTTGTGTTTGTTTTTTGTTTTGAGGGTGTTTTTTTGTTTTGGGGGTGTCTTTTGGGGTTGGGGTGAAAAATGAACCAATCTGACAATTCTGACTTCGGATTCGGTTTCAGCAGGTCCAAATACATAAGAATATACTGGTTTGGTCCGTCGGACAGACCATTTTGGGGGGGGGGGGTGTTTTTTGGGGTTAGGGGTGAAAAACGAGCCAATCTGACAATTCTGACTTCGGATTCGGTTTCAGCGGGTCCAAATACATGTGAATACACTGGTCCGGTTCGCCGGACAGTTTCAATGGTTAAGCACCACTAAACAATGCGTCGTAACAGTTTTTATTTTTTTTTTAATTATGGCGCATCGCTTCAAAAAATTTGAAAAAAATCTACAATAAACTACTCATAACAATGTGTTTTTGGTAAAAGTTTTGTGTATGCGAATCATTATTTTCATGAAAAAATAAATATTCCAATTTTTAAATATTTTTTTTATTCGAATGAGGCAGCAAAATCAGCTGATTTTTTGTTATAAAATGCATTTAAATTACATGTACATCGTCTATTTTTTTCATAATAATTAACGCACAACTTGCAGAGATAAAAAATGAAAACGAAATGTCATGTTTATTAGGGTACAGGGGTTACCCGTGGCGACAGGGGGGCTAAAACTCGAGGAAAACATTTCTTTTCCTATTGTCGATCTACTGACACCGAATTAGGCCCAAACGCTTCTGGAGCCATTTTACCATGCTTATTCTGCTATACCCTTTAACATATTTACCACCATTGATGAATAAGGCCATTGGCCAACAAATTTTTACGTATTTGGGTCCAAGACTATATAATAATTTACCAAGTGAAATAACCAACATAGAGCTCGCGTGTACATTTAAAAACCGTCTAAAGAAATATATACTTTCTATTCCCCGTCAAAAAGTACATGATATTATTGAATGCAAATAAAAAAAATAGGTAATTAATAAAGGTAAATTTCAAGGAAAATACGTATATAGATCCATATATTATTATATATTTAATATATTTGTTTTAAAAAAATATGAATATGAGCGTGAGCCCATAATGTAAATTTCTGTGTATGTGTGGCTAGGTGTTAGTATTGTATTTTATAAGGTATTTTTTTATGGCGTTTTTCACTCACTCCACATTTGTGCACTCGGAGTATCTAAAATGGATGGAAGTAGTGCGTGGAAGTGTGGTCGGTGGAAGATGCCATTATTGTCATACTCCTCACAAGGTTTCCTTTAGGAGTGCTTTCTTGTGTATTATGCACTGAGCTTTTTTTGTATTTTGTATAATATTTTACTGCAATAAACATATATTATTATTATTATTATTATTATTTTATAATCAATTTGCAATCGTATGTGCAAAACTATTGCCATCTACATTATTTTTTCGGATATCCGAAAATTGGCCTGTACTATTATGAAGCTGCTCATTACATCGTTTGAAAATCCATAAACGTTAGCAGAATAATATTAATATTGAAAGCTACTCCACAAGACTCAATATGCATGACCTCCGAGAGATCTGTTGTAGAAACGCTTAATTAATTCATAAATCATTAATAAAAAAGTTTATATTAAATTAGCATAGGCTCTTGTTCAATCTAACTTTCGGAACAAGGCGATTTACAGGCATTAAGTATTTAAGAACTTCAGGCCATAGAGATTATATGTTGCATAATATAACAATAACCAGTCGCGATAACTGGTGGTGAATAAAAGGAAAAGGAGCAAAAGTGGCCCCTGTGAGATTAGATAAAGTTATGTTCGTGGTATATCGTATTGTATGTTATATCATGTATGAACCACAACTAACAGATGTTGGTAATATATTTTCAAATCTTTCATCCTTGAGGAGGATTTGTGTGCATTGTTTACGTTCATATTCCATTATATCAGTTTTTGCTCACATTTGGTTCGCACAAAATAGCAATATTTTACTTCATGTTTATTTTTGTAAGCGAGCATAAAGCAGTTAGTAATTACAGAGGTGCTTTTTGCTATATGTACACTTTATACTTTTATTTTTTAGCAGCGTGTGCGGGGCTTTCAAGTGAATATTCCCACCCTAGTTTGAGGTCTACTTTTATAGGTACAAACAAATTATTTATATGAAATTTGTGTAACTATTTATGAGCATTTTATTTATAAAAAGAGAAAACAATCGAATGGCAATTTAAAGTCATATGAACCAAATATCATTTATTTAATGGAAACATCCTGATAGTTGTTGGCATGGGCGCAGCCAGGGAGGGAGCCATGGGGCCCGGGCTCCCCCAAGCCTTCTTCCATGAGCCAAAAAATAAAGAAGCTGTACCAAGCAGTATCTAAATTATCCCTTGAAATAAATATTTTGTAATTAATGCCAATATTATCTAAATAGGGGAATCTACATACACATCCGTTTTCAACCATTTTCTGATAAATTTTCCTCATCCTCTGGGGAGGCCGGTTCTATTGCCCCCCCCAGATGAATTTTCTAGCTGCGCCACTGGTTGTTGGACTATATAACTATGAAAAATCTTACTATTATTATTCGGCAGTGAATATAGATAAACTCAAATAAGCCTTGAATCATACCATTTCCAGTGCAATCGGAAGCCCGCAAACTTGATAGGCCAGGCTAGATAAGTGCCAGAATTAAAAAAAAAAATTATAATTCGTTACAGCAAACTGATAGCAGAATATTTTAGAACATATCACAACTAAAGAAGGAAAAATAATCCGAACCACCTGCGGTTGTCTGGGGTGAAGTGGGGTGGGGTTTTAGGGGTGAAAAACGTTTTTTTTTTCGATTTATGGTTTAACTACGCATCCTATCAAAAAAAGTTAAGTATAAATGTTGTAGGTAATAAAAATATCTACAACTTGTGTGGAGAGCATTTTTATCCTAACCTCAAAATGTTTCGAGATACACGCAAAAAACCCCTTTTCGGTTTTTTATTTTTTTCTTCCACAAAAATAATTCGATTTAGCTCAAACTTGGTGAAAGTATACCTTTTGCTGCCCCACATAAGCACTACTTTTTTTGTAGCCAAATCCTTAACGGTTGTTGTTTAATTCAATTTAAAGAAAAAAAAATGAAATTTTCAACTGCGATTCCTCATAAAAGTACTTGTCCGATAGAGTTCGGACAGGGCTCATTTTTTTTGTTTTTATGTCTACTTTCAATAAATAAAAAAATTATATAGTACAATGGAAAAAAATTGCCGGAAAATCGAAAATTCCGAAAAAATGCCCTTTTTCGTTGAATGCTTTTTAATTATTGTCAAAAATTTGTTATTATTTATTACAATTAATATAATTTTGTAATATCAATGTATGCTACAAACAATAAGCAAAATAATTAATAATTAATTACATTCCTCAACCACGTTTGAATTATTAAACAAACAAAAAGTATGATCCTGATTTCTATGCCTTCTATTGTAACCGTATTGGTACGGCCTATAAATGACCGCATTTTTATTTATTTGATAATCTACATATATTTACCTTTAATGTTGATTGTTAATAACTTTTAAATTGTAAAAATTGATAAAAATTGCTTTGTTAATTTTTATTATTAAACATAATATAAATAATTTTTTTGTAAAAATAATAAATGTACTTTTTAAAACTAAAGACTAAGAAAAGGCAAATATGTGTATATATATCCACATACACATACATCCGCACATATAAAACCAATTGCTATCTTATAAAATTTGGAGAGAGAGGAAATGAGATTTTATCGTTTTGCTAAATTTATTTACAGAAGTTGTTTTCAGTTGGTCATCTATATTATTGTAGATCGAGATTGCGTTATATACAAATGACTGTACTTTTTGAGTTTAAATACAAATCTGCAACAGCTACTTTGCATATTTTGCAAACGATATTGCGTAATCTTATCAAGACATGGAAAGTATACTATATTCCAATAATTTAAAATGGGCACAAGATTTTCACACAATTTTTTTCTTACTTTAAAACTTAAAATACTTATAGTAAAATATAATATTTTCAATGAGTAATATGCTTTTTTTAATAAAACTGCCACGTGCTCCGTGAAACGCATCTTATAGTCAAAAATAAGACCTAATTTTTTTGCTTCATTTAGAATGGGCCAAGTATTGCCCATTGATAGCGATCTTTAGATTTGCCTTCGTGTATTCCCGTGTTTTATTAGAAGTAAAGCACAATACTGCACTTTTGGTGGCATTTAGTTTAATACTGTTTTGATTAGCATAATTATGAATAGAGTCTAAGTCGGAATTAATTAAATCACGAATATTTATTGTGTTTTCAGAAGGAAATTTATAAAACAATTGAGTATCATCGGCATAACATTGGACTTTAACATAATTGATATTGTTATGAATTTGTTAATTTTAATTTTTTTTTTTAAGATACACATTTATTAATTGACAAACTCTACGCACATAAATTATTTATAATGTAAAAGGTTAAGTTGAGTAGCTATTAAGCTAGACTTCGCCTTAGTTTAGAAATATGATGTAAATTTAATTATAAATAAAGCCATTTTATTATTATTATTATTATTATTAATTGTATGTTTACTACAAAATGTAAATATATTAGAATCTTGTATTAAAAAGTACATTTATTATTTTTACAAAAAATTATTTATATTATGTTTAATAATTAAAATTAACAAAGCAATTTTTGTCAATTTTTACAATTTAGAAGTTATTAACAATCAAAATTAAAAGTAAATATATTTAGATTATCAAATAAATAAAAATGCGGTCATTTATACGCCGTACCAATACGGTTACAATAGAAGGCATAGAAATCAGGATCATACTTTTTTGTTTGTTTAATAATTCAAACGTGGTTGAGGAATGAAATTAATTATTAATTATTTTGCTTATTGTTTGTAGCATATATTGATATTACAAAATTATATTAATTGTAATAAATAATAACAAATTTTTGACAATAATTGAAAAACATACAACGAAAATAGGCATTTTTTCGGAATTTTCGATTTTCCGGCAATTTTTTCCATTGCACTATATATATTTTTTTTATTTATTGAAAGTAGACATAAAAACAAAAAATGAGCCCTGTCTGAACTCTATCGGACAAGTACTTTTACGAGGAATCGCAGTTGAAAATTTCACTTTTTTTCTTTTTAAATTGAATTAAACAACAACCGTTAAATATTTTGCTTCAAAAAAAATAATGCTTATGTGGGACACCAAAAGGTATACTTTCACCAAGTTTGAGCTAAATCGAATTATTTTTGTGGAAGAAAAAAATAAAAAACCGAAAAGGGGTTTTTTTGCGTGTATCTCGAAAAATTTTGAGGTTAGGATAAAAATGCTTTCCACAGAAGTTGTAGATTTCTTTACTATCTACAACTTTTATAATCAACTTTTTTCGATAGGATGCGTAATTAACACAGAAATCGCAAAAAACCGTTTTTCACCCCTAAAAACCATTTCACCCCAGATAACCGCAGGTGGTTCGAATTATTTTTCCTTCATTAGTTATGATATGTTCTAAAATATTCTGCTATCAGCTTGCTGTAACGAATTATTTTGTTGTTCAACCCTTATCTAGCCTGGCCTATGATCGAAATTCCAAATTTTCACTTCCTAAAATAGTTTAAGTCAATACTATTCTTTCAAATAATAATTCCTAGGGATTATAGAAGTACAATTATTTACGTATTCGAATGGAAATTTTCTAAAATATAAGTATTTGGATTCATCCTTTGAGAAATAAATAAAGAAGTTAAATAGTACCCAAAAGAAGCTACGAAATGAAGAGAATTTCATGACGATGCAAAAATGAAGCAAATAATTTACTTTCTTTATGCTACTCCCCTTTTAGAAAAATACTCATTTTATATTGATATGACTGTTTTTCTGGGACAAGGGTTATAATAGTCGAATAAACTTTAACCTGACGAGTCCAAAGGTCGCTTCATCATATAAACTAAGAGAATCAGATATACGCGACTAGTTCCTCTCTGCGTCACTGCAATGGTTCTATGCGCATCGCATATCAAATCATACGTTGTGTTACGGTAGAAAACCTACCACACAGCGTCTGAGTGACGCAACACCAATTTATTTATTAAGGGCGCCAGTCGCGTTCCCCCTTGTTCGTGTGTGGTCTTCCGCTCCCAGGTGGATTCAATAAGATGTATGAGATATTTGATAGCAAAGAAAGGCCAAGGCTGCACTTACCGTAGATTACTAACGACGCTCTCTCGAAAAATTGTTTTTTCTCTCAAAGCACTTTTTCTTATTTACCTAACGTTTTAATGGTTTTATGCTTAGAGATCTCTAAATTGTGTTCATACAAAAATCCCTCTCGAGCTCCCGTAATGTGACCGGGGTATTGAAATGCAAACTTGGGGAGTCTGAGACACCCAATTTACTCAATTCCGGACTATCAAACGAAAACCCTCGAGGTATAATACTTGAAACAAACCATTCAATCAATAAAATGCAATCGTTCAAATAATACCATTTATGCAATATCCTATCTAATAAAGGACCACGCACACAATACATGCGATTTGGCTGAAAATTTGGTATGTTATAGTCCATAACTTCGTGATCAAAAGTGCTTATGGTCACAAAGCCCAAAATGTCCTAAATTTCGAGATATTGAAGGTCAAAGGTCGTATGAGCTATCACTTATTATAGCTACCAAGTCACCTTCAGGTGCCTCTCTGACCCTAGAAATATTAGTCTGGTATAAAACTCGACGACCTTGAACAGTTCTATGACCTTGGCCCATGGATCATGGCCAAAGTTACCTTAAAGTGCCACACCAACTATGGTAAGATTTATCTGGCATATAAAAAAAAGAAGTATCGACAGTTTTTTTTTAGCCTGACTCTTGGCGGGTCAAGGTCAAGGGTCAGTGTGTCTTGATCAACGACACCTTCTTACTACAATTTGACTTTCTACCAAAGGACTGAATCGCCATCGCTATAATAAGTGATAGCTCATACGACCTTTGACCTTCAATATCTCGAAATTTAGGACATTTTGGGCTTTGTGGCCATAAGCACTTTTGATCAGGAAGTTATGGACTATAACATACCAAATTTTCAGCCAAATCGACGGCTGTATGAAATCCCATGTATTGTGTGCGTGGTCCTTATATAATTTGAATAGAATCGCCTTCCCCAAATAGGGCAAGGTCGACCACCTCTTCTAGAGAGCTTTTGATGGTTGATGATACAATAGGGAGCGTGCGATAGCAATCGATTTGGTAGAAAAGATTTACACAACTTCCCTAGAAACTGATGAGATCATTTTTGGATTTTGGGCTGACTTAAAATAATATTAAAATATTTTACTTAGAATTTTGGGACGCTTGTGATTAGCATTAAAATTTTTTATCGTGACTATATCATTCACAAGAACGGAGTTCCATTTGAATTCAACTATATATGAGTTATTACAGCTTTCTGTCTCACGATGTACCGGTCCTCATATAGGTTCAATCTAAGGGATGTGACATGACTTCGCCTTCGAGCGCCTTTTTGGCAAATGGCTTTTTGTCTTACTTATGCACAAGGCGGTTTTCTCTATAACATTGTCATTTGGAAAGACCTGAATTTGGTTTCCCTACTATCACTTTCTACAGATTATCCAACGCACTCGTCCATTTGACAAGCTGTTGGATGAATCCAAATTTGTTTTATTCAAGGAACCGACCTTGTCCATTTTTATTAATTTTTGCCAATTGCCTTTCAGTACGTCGCATCATTAAAATTTTATTTTTATTCTTTTGAATGATATCCACAATGACTGTATCTCGACTATCATTGTATTTCGTGAAGCGATTAAAAAGTCAAAAATATTCACAAATATTTTCAAACTGCATTTTAGAGTATTTTTTTACAAAAATATAAATGACGCATGCAGTGAATATGAAAGTGTAACTGAAAAGGGTGAGCTAAATGCCCAATATATTGCGGATACTAACAGTGCTAAAGGGAAACAAGCAGATATAAAAAAACCTAAACTAAGAAGCGATAATATAGTGGTGACAAGAAACAAGCAGCAAGCAAAAAACATTATAATTAACATCTCGCCTGGATTGTAATCATCTCGCACTAGCTGGTAAGTTTTTTTTCTATTTATTAGTGTAATTTGCTATTTATAATTGTTAATTTTAGATTTAGATTTTATACTTATATATTTCTTAAAAGCAACCAAATTAAACATTTTCTTAATGGATAAGTTTAGTTTTACACATATAAATATTCGTTCTCTGTCTTCAAATTTTAATAGTTTTAGGGATTTTGTGGAGACAAATGATTATGATGTACTTGGGATATCAGAAACTTGGCTTAAGGCGAATATCGACAGTAAATTATTAGAAATAAACGGGTACAATTTTATTCGAAATGATAGAGTGGGTTCTAGAGGTGGTGGCGTTGCTTTTTATGTTAATAATCATATAATTATTAAAGAGATCAATTTTACTAATAATTTTGAAGAAGTAGAACACTTATGGATTAACTTTAGTATTAAGTCAGATAGGTATGCTGTTGGGGTACTTTATAGACCCCCAAATAATAACTTATTAATTTCATTAGATCAGGCAAATGACATGCTTTCGATGATTATGCCACAATATGATCATGTAATATTTATGGGTGATCTTAATATTCGAACGCTACTAATGTTTTACAACTTAAAAATATACTGGATTCATACGATTTAGTGCAACATATCTCAGAACCCACGAGGCTAACTGTAAACTCACAAACCTTAATTGATATTATAGTTACTGATAGAGCATTACAAATAACTAATTCAGGATCTGTTCCATTGCATGGCTTATCTGACCACAATCTTGTATTTTGTCATTTACCTATTAAAAAGAGCAAATTTCACAAATTTATTACTCACCGTAACTTCAATAACTTCAATAATGATATTTTCGTGGATGATTTGAATAAAATAAATTGGTTTCCATTTTATAACTCAAGGGACATAAATTTTAAAATTGATTTTTTTAATACGGCAATAACAAACCTGTTCAATGAACACGCTCCTCTGGTAACTGTCAGACTTACCAAAAAGCCAGCTCCCTGGTTAACGCCTGCTTTAAAATTAGTAATGAAGCGAAGAGATGAGGCTTTCTCTGTTTTCAAAAGAACCCGGACTGATACAGATTGGGAATATTATAGAACCCTAAAGAATTATACCAACCATGCCATCACACGAGAGAAACATGCATTTGCGCAACATTGTTTAAACAATTCTAATAACACGAGAAATACTTGGGACACTATAAAAAAATTGGATTAAACCTAAATAACACAAATGAAATTCCCCCTCATCTGTCTGATGTTAACTCAATAAATAATTATTTTGTCAATCAATGTGCAAATAATATCTCTGACTGTCAAAATCAAATATTGTATTATGGCAATTCTCAAAATCGAGTTTTTACAAACAACTTGTTTGTTTTAGAATGGTTCCAACTGAAGAGGTTATAAAAGCATTGAATTCTATAAAAACAAATGCTGCTGGAACTGATGGGCTCAATATAAAAATGATCCGACTCTGTCTGCCTAACATACTACTACAAATTGTTCATTTGGTTAATTTTTGTATAGAACACCATAACTTTCCTGATAGTGGAAGGAGGCACTTATTCGTCCCCTTCCTAAAACTAATAAACCCGATAATTTTTCTGATCTCCGGCCCATTAGCGTATTACCTGTACTGTCTAAAATCTTGGAAATAATTTTAAATGACCAGCTTACAGATTACATATCTGAAAAAAATATATTGCCGGAAACTCAATCTGGGTTTGTTAAAGGTAAGTCGACAACATCAGCTTTGTCAAAAGTTTATGACGACATTGTCAGTGAAATTGATAATAACAAGGTTTCTGCTTCGATTTTACTGGATTTTAGCAAAGCCTTTGATAATATTACCCATGAACTTCTTTGCACAAAACTATATCATATTGGATTTAATAAAACGCTATTGACTTAATAAAAAATTATTTAACAGGTAGAACTCAAAAAGTGGTATTAAATAGTTGTGTGTCCAGTGAATTATCTGTTAATAAAGGTGTCCCCCAAGGACCCATTCTTGGGCCTCTTTTGTATAATATATATGTCTTTGATTTTAAAAACTCAATTGAGCACTGTGACATTAACATGTATGCTGATGATACACAATTACGCAACTCTTTTTTACCTGAACATGTTATGGTAGCAGTTGATCAGATCAATGAAGATTTAAATAAAATCGTCAGAACCTCTGAAAGTCACAATCTCACGATTAATGCAAAAAAATCTTGTGTGCTGTTTTTTGTGAGCAAAAATAATAAAAATAAAATACAAAATATGACAAAAACCATTAAAATTAAAAATATTGCTCTTGAGGAAAAAAGTATTGCAAGAAATTTAGGCTTGGCAATGGACGATAAATTAAAATTTGGCGAGTATATTAATAATTTAACACGTATCTCCTTTGCTAGGCTGAAATTCTTGTATAACTTTAAAGACTCTTTTCCGGTAAAACTAAAAGCATTATTATGCGATACGTTGATACTATCTAGGTTCAATTATGCTGATGTCGTGTACGGGCCAGCTCTGGACAAGCATTTAATCAATAAAATAGAAAAAGTACAAAAAGCCTGTCTTCGTTTTATTTACAAAATTAGGAAATATGATCCGGTGTCACATAAATTAAATGAGTTAGGTTGGTTATATATGGAGCAACGACGTAACCTTCACATGGCAACATTTGTACATAAAGTAATAACAACAACAAAGCCTAAATACTTAAAGGAAAAATTACTCCCCCGATCTCACTTCCACCCATTAAATATAAGGTCTGACAAAATACTAAATATCCCCAATTTTAGGACAATTTATTTTAAAAAATCCTTTACATGCGCAGCGTGCCACATCTATAATAATATACCTGAAAACTTTAAGACACTGTCTAATTCAAGATTTAAAAAAGCTATGCGCCATTATCTGTCACAGATTTCTTAAAAATCAGTAATGATAACGAATATTATAAAATTCTACTTACTTAATTATTGTTTTTTTTTTAATTCAATCATTATTATTAACAATTTATGGTTGCAAATGTTCTGATTAGTTAATTTTTAGTGTTTTCCTATTTAAAATTCAATTTAACTGTTAATGTATATATGTATATATGTGTGTGTGTGTGTATATATATATATGAATATACATTGTGTATATGCATTTACGATCAGTGTGAATCTAAATATATTTTATGTTTAAATATAGTTTTTAAGTGAAATATTGGAATTACTAATCTTATATTCAGTAAATATGTTCAGGGTTAAGTGTTAGAGAACCATAAATGTAAGGTTAACTTCGCCCTTAATAAAGACGTTAATATTATTATTAATATTGTTTCCCTTTCCTATAGAAATATTTTCTAAGCCTATTTGTACAAAAAAGTATATATCATTTTTACCGTTTTCCACTCCACTACGTGGATGTTGAAGTGAAATTTTATATAAAATCGATAGACATGTTTGAATTCAAATGTTTCCAGAAATTTTCCCACTCCCACTTTTATGGTTAAAATTTTCAATGATAACTACCATAATATTGATCACTAAATGAAACAATAAATAAGTTTTACTTTGATAATGAAGTGATATATTATTTACTCGATGTGTACATACGAGTGTACATATGTACATTATTCAGCCTTGCAATAAATGTACAAAATTTTGCCTGCAAGAATGCAAAAGTACAAAAGAGGACAAAGAAAGCGAACGAAGAGCAATGTAACAAATCTCATGCTAGTTCTGCTGGGACACAAATGGTGGTAAAGTCGGTTTTCTCAATCGCAATGTTATGATCGCACAACAATTTTGTTCATGGTAATTAAAAAATATAAAATGTATTAGTTATATTAAAGAGCTTAAAAACTAATCCTGTATTAAACAAATGTCGTTGATATCTTATATAAGAGACAATATATAATCTACAGTTTGATAATAAGTGAAATGTTGAGAGCCTTAAAGGGAAAGGGCGTTAGGGTTGTGTGCCTATATACTTGCATATCACAATTTGATAATTATGTGGCTGTCTTGACTAAGCTTGACTGAATCTTTTATCCTATGATTAACCTTTTTTCTCAATTTCAAAATTCTATATTTCTAATGTTTTTTAGGGGATGTGCTATACAGGGTATGTCAAATATAAGAAAAACGAACATGGTAACAATTGGTAACAGTTGGTAACTTACTAATGTATATGTTAATTTACTTTCTTCTAATTTCATTGGATAGCTCAATATCCGCTAGTAGAATACAACTAATTATTGTATATAAAAAACATAACAATAACATCCTATGATATTGCAATATCAATTAGTAAAATACACGCATTTCAAACGCCAGTGTTTGTTTGTTTTCAATTTATTCCTTTTCCTGTGTTCTGCATATAAGTTCACATCTAACTATCCTTATGGCGTTACTTAATATGTTGCGATTAGAATGTTTCTTTCAAATTAAATATATAATAAAATTAACGCTTCCATTATTATATTTCCTCATTTCTTAAAATTCGTTATCAATGGAATTAAACAAAAAATCTTGTTGTAGTGTACAAATAAATTTGCAAAACCTCCACATTAGTGGAGTTAGTGTATTTTAAACATTTTTTAGCTTATCACCATTATAAATTATTAGAAATCGAAGTCCTAGAGTTTTTCATTTGTGTTTTTTCTTGATCCCTTATAACGCATCTTATTTTTCCAGTCATTGTTCGCTCATATTTAAAAAAAATTGTATAAGCAGAGATAAAATATATTATTTCCCTATAATTCTTTTTACAGAATTTTTAATGATGTCGCATTGTGTCCAAAATTATGTGTAACGAACGTTTATAAATTCCAATATCCTTTCGTATTCCGAATAAAACATTTTCATAGATAAACTGATTTAATAAATCATTGTCAAACATGTTGGTTACGTTTCAGTAGTTACGATTTTTTATTGTTTAATATAAAAACGTAATGAAAACGTTAGCGAGAGAGAATAATGATTTATATTTAATTATTCGAAATATCGACAAATCTGCAAGCACTTAATTGTACCGATACAAATACAATCTCGGTTTAATTGTTGTTTACAACAAACAGTAATTTCGATCTAGTGACAGAAAGCCGACTGACTACATGGTGGAGTGGTTAAATAACACATTCTTTTTATTTCGGTGAAAAGAGTATATCGAAAAGTATACAGATAGAAATTACATACAGCATTAATACTAATAATAATTACCTTAAATCTAAAAAAATTTTACACTAATTTGACTCAAAAAATCAAGTTTAAATTGTTTCTTTTCGTTTCAGATATATTCGAAATAAAAAATGATCTCCAGATTCGAACAAAATCGGTTTATATTAACTCATACTTCAGAGACCATGAATACCTTGTCATTTTGTTGTATATGGATGTATATTATTCAATTACTGTATTGTATTCTCAGGATTTTTAAGTTTTTAAAATCTTACTTTTCAACCAAAATTCTCTCTCAGTTTTCTTACAAATATTTCGAAAATCGCGAAAGCAAATAATTTGAAAACTACCAAATTACCTTACATTTGAGACAAGTCTCGTTCTGGTTGGTCAGAGATATGATTTTTTAAGGTATAATTGTGCGAATGTATACCATTAAATTGTGTTTTAACAAAAAAGTTCATTTAAACTTTTTTATAGCCCTTTAAAAAATTTTAATCAAACGGCAAATATTACTATTTTTAAAAATAATTTGTAATCAAAGAACTGTCTTTAAAATGTAACCAACCGCGTTCATTTACCTGAATTACAGCGTCTTCCATAGCCACTTGAATCTGATAGAAATGATGGAAAAAATACATTTTCTAAGTATTGTCAAAAAAAAAATTACGGCGTATAAAAGAAGGTTAATGTAGGTTCTTGAAGTGTACTGCTGCAGCTAATTGATCATGGCTTAAGTTTCTTTTGTCTGTCTGTAACTTTTTTGTGCGAACGCTTCCTCTAGAATCGTTCAAGATATTGACTTGAAATTTGGTACACGCGTATGTATTTTAATGAGATCTGGAACTAGATTATATTTTGATCTTATTCCTTTGAATGGTTGAGAGGTAAATTGGGGTAAATGGTGGTAAATAGGTAAATTAAGCAAGTAAGTGTCCATAAAATTGTTATTTAGTATACATAAGAGAAGCTAAGGTCTCAAAAAAATTTTTGGCATTAGCCAACTACATTACCACTCACACGCCATTATTAAAGGGGATGAAAAAATAAAGTTGTGATTTAGTGTGTGTACAAGAATCAAAGGATTCAAAAACTTCTTTTACTTCATCTACCCCCACTTTTCCTCAGACCAATCAATAGTTTTCGAGCAGTAGCCGCGAAAAGTTGAAAGTCTCTGTGCGCCGGGTGCATAGTTTTGCACTCCCATACGACTGTTCTTCGCCATTACGTGCTAGCGTTGTCAACGTTGACAACTTTGCGCGGCTACTGCTCGAAAACCATTAGTCTGAGGAAAAGAATGCATAAAATCTTTTTTTGTAGAGAGTTTGATTGTCTTTAACTTTGTATACCACCATTTGGAGCGTAAGGTCGATAAAAAGACGAGTTATTGCGCAAAAACTCCATATTGGTACCTAATTTGCCTATTTGATATCTGCAGTGTGTACATTTTTGATATGTTATTCCTGACCTCGAAACAAAGCTATTAAAAGACACTGCCGCCTCAATTTGCTAAAAAATGGAAATTTTTTTCTTCCTGTCGCCTGGATTATTAAGATACTTGAAATTTCGTACACACATGTATTTTAACGAAATCTGGAACTAGATTATATTTTCATCTTATATTGCTGAAGGGTCGGGGGTAAATTGAGGTAAATGGGGGCAAATAGGTAAATCATGCAACAGTCCATACAATTGATATTTGGTATATATCAGAGAGAGGCATTGTTTGGCATTAGCCACCCCTATTACCACCCCCACCCTATCATTAAAATGCTGATGTGATTTAGTGCGTATACAAGAACAAAAGGCTTCAATTTTTTTTTACTTCCTTTCAAATATTATATAATTAAAGTTCTATGAACAATTATTTCCACATAGCGGAGTGCAAATATATAAAAAAATTCTGCTTCAAAGTACGTCTTTAAACAAAAAAGTGTATCTATCTATCAAAACTCTACATTGCAATGTCAATAATGGTAGCCAGTGCAATTTTCATTTTTTCGGAAAATTCACCCTTAAAATGAGAGATTTGTAATTCTAGTTGAGAAACATAATATAATTCTTTATAAGCTTTATTAATTTGGAAGATATATGATTTATCGTCAAGCTATACGTTGCAGTTTGAGAAAAATATGATAAAAATTACTTAAGCCAATCCAGAGTAATGCTTGAACACATATAAAAAAACATATAGACTGCCCGAATTGAGAACCTCCTGCATTTTTAATGTTTTGAAGTCCATTAAAAATTAAAAAAAAAATATTTTCTGATAGGTCATCACCCTATATAGTACCCTGTATTAAAGACTAAAACGCAATTTAAGCGAAAAGGTAAACAATATTTCTCAAATTACATTTAAATTACTTGTGTACTATAAATATTTGATGTAAACTTTGACGTTGGGCTATACTTATTCCCTATCCGGCATGATAAACTCTGTGCAAAAATCTTACCCTTAAACCGTAAACTTAAATTTACAGACTTTCTAATACTAGTTATATTCCACTGGGATATGAAATAATTTGGTTTACGTTAGATCTTATAAATTATATAAGAAAACTTTCGGATCGGTTCATGCTTTAGGCGTGTGTACAGAGAGGTATTCCCCCAGTATTAATAAAATGCTTCCGATTCCAAGTTCCGATCGTGCGAGTCACTGGGCGCGATCTGCAAGTACTCCCATTGCTTTGTGCCTATGGCCGGTCACCAAGGAGCTTATTTCCAAACGTACAAGCCCGCAGGGAGCTGGCCTGTGAATTATTAGTAGGTCGTCTTAAACCACATCGAAATATCTACAGCCTTCCGCCTCCTGCTGTTTTGGTACGCTCCTCTACCTTTCCTCCAACTCCCAGAGGCGCCAGAGAAAAACGGAATTATAGATTTAAGAGAGGCAGCCAGAGGATACGACTCACTCCCAGCTTGTTATGTAAAAACGGCGGGCATACATATGTAGGTAACTTCAAAGGATTTATTATTGAATTTTATATTTTGCTTTTAAGTTAAAGAGTGCTCTCTTTGTGGGCTGGCGTAATTACCGGTAAAAGTAATTCATGCATAAGTTGCTTGGTGAATAACTTCAATATGTCGGGCCTTTCTGACGTGAAGTCCTCTGCGTATTGGAGTCATCGAAATATGAAATTTTAATCCTCTTATACAGAACAGATTGTTGATCTCAACTTTCAATAATTAAAAATTGTTTAGTATCTTAAAATCTGTATTATTTAAAGTGGAATTTGTAACAAAATGACATTAAGTTAATGTTTTTTTATTAGCTAAAATAACTAAGCCGTTAACACCTTTAAAAAGGTGGGTTCTTATAGACCAGTGAGCGAAGACAAAGAATGCCTGAACAGGAACAAAATTAGATATTGTATTATCAAGCATTGCGTCATAGTCGACATCATAAAGTACCAACTTAAAACTGAATCAAAGTGCTAATTCCGTATAGATATATAGTAATAATAATAATAATAATAATCGACTTTATTCAGTTAATAAACGTTATATACAAAACATCATATAAATATTAGCTGTCAGGAGATAGTGAGTTCTAGCTAAATAGTTATTCTACTTGATCACAGAAAGAAAGAAGAGAGAAATACCAAATTAAATATGAAATCATTGATAAAAAAAAAACGAATTAATGAAATTACAGAATACATGTACATTCATATAAACACACACAGATACCCATTTATGTACTAATAAAGACATTTATCTATAATTGTACTTTTTTTTTAAAAAATAATGAAAACAACTTATAGCCCAGGAATTTTAGTTTTTGACCCGGAATTAATTATTGTAAAGCTAAAAATTTCCAGGATTGTAGTTTTGGCTCAGAACAACACGTAGCAAAAATTCCAGTACTCTCCCCCATCGGCTTTCCTGTTTTTTCAGAGCAACAAGGGCCTAAGTCGCAAAAATTGCAGAGCTGGCTATAAAGTGCAACAGGAAGGTTGTTACTGGTTTGATTTGGATCGAAATGATAATAAAAGATTAGGAGAAGCATATTCGCTCATATTTCAGACTTTCCATGCATATTTTTGTTCATAATTTTCCGCTCTAGTTCTGTCAACATTTCAAAAATTATTTATTTTTTTTAAATTAGAGAAATTCCGAAATGGCGCCATTACAGATAAATGAAGATTCGGAGGGGAAAACATGTCTCTTCATACTTTGGACTTTCCACTGGTATGTCTACCTTCTCTGTAGCGTCACCCGTTACGGAGTTACGCCACTCTGAATATCGCAGCGGCGACACTCGGACATTTAAGTGCGTTCATTGTTGCACCTATCACGTCTAGTCTAAACAATCAAGAAGGCGCAAGATGAGCTATACCCCCCTATAGTTCATTAACTTTGACAGTTCTCTGAGTGTATGCATTGGTTCATTGGTGCGGCAAAATTGAGTGATCTTAGTTAAGCCATGTATCACAGGAATTTTAGATTTTGACCCGGAGTAAATTATTGTGAAGTTGAAAATTTGCACGATTGTAGTTTTGGTCCAGGACAACACGTACCAAAAAGTCCCCTACTCTCCCCCCGTCTGCTTTCCTCTTTTTGTAGAGCAACAAGGCCTAAGCCGCAGAAATTGCAGAGCTGGCTATAAAGTACAGCAAAAAGTTTGTTACTGATCCGAAATGATCATAAAAGATTCGGAGAAGTATATCCGTTCGTATTTCACATGTTCCGTGCATATTTCGTTCATAACTTTCCGTTCAAAACTTCAAAAATTGAAAAAGATGTCGAAATGGCTCCTTTGCGGATAAATGAAGACTCGGAGGGGAAAACGTACCCGAATAAACATTTATCTTCATACTTTGGGCTTTCCATTGGTATGTCTACCTTCTCTATAAAGTTACCCATTACGGAGCTACGCAACTTTGAGAGTCAGCGTGCGGCAACCGCGCCCATCATGTGCCCGGTGAAACTGCCCTGGCTGCGTTGATGAGACCAGTTGCGAATTCCTGTTTATTGGTGTTTTATAAGATTTATTGAATGGAATTTAACTTGCCAGACTCAGGAAATGACTTTATTCGGCTAGACAATTGACATTATTGATCTACTGGGAAGTAAGATCGTCCGGATCATCATCCATATCCACGACTGGCTGTTTGTGAAGCTTCGACACATGATGCTGCAGTTCAGACCAGAGTTCCTGCACTCGCACCGGGCACCGCAGTCCGTCTTGCAGACACAAGAAATTGGCGGTAGCAGGCTATCAGGAGCTGGCTGGCTTGTGGTAGGAACAGGAATCGGAACCAGGCCCTGGAGTCCTGATTTCCACCTCCAGTCCTCCAGGTGAGGAAAGGAGAGTAGTTTGGGAGAATATTGTGAGGATTTAATCTCCCGAAAAGCTTGCAGTACTCAACTAATGTGCATGTGCTTTTTGCAGATCTAGCAATGGCTAGACGTCAACTTCAACTCAGGGTGGAAATCAGGACTCCAGGGCCTGGTTCTAATTTCTGTTCCTACCACAACGCAGCCAGCTCCCGATAGTCTGCTGCGGCTAATTTCTTGCGCTGCTAGGCGGATTGCGATGACCGGTGCGAGTGCAGGAACAGTGGTCTGAACTGCAGCATCATGTGCGGAAGCTGTAGAGGATCCAGCTGCACAAACAGCCAGTCGTGGATATGGATGATGATCTGGACGACCTTACGTCCCAGTAGATCAATAATGTCAATTGTCTAGACGAATAAAGTTATTTTCTGAGTCTGACAAGTTAAATTTCATTCAATAAATCTTATAAAACACCAATAATATATAAACAGGAATTCGCAACTGGTCTCATCAGTGCAGCCAGGGCAGTTTCAGCGGGCACCGGGCCAAAAACTAAAATTCCTGGGCTACATGGCTTAACTCAGATCACTCAATTTTGCCGCACCAATGAACTAATGCATACACTTAGAGAACTGTTAAAGAACTAAGGGTAAAGCTCGTCTGGCGCCTTCTTGATTGTTTAGACTAGTCGTGATAGACGCAACAATGAACGCACTTAAATGTTCGAGTGCCGCCGCCACGACACTCAGAGTGGCGTAACTCTGTTACGAGTGACGCTACAGAGAAGGTAGATATACCAATGGAAAGCCCAAAGTATGAAGAGAAATGTTTATTGGGGTACGTTTTCCCCTCCGAGTCTTCATTTATCCGCAATGGCGTCATTTCGGATTTTTTAAAATTTTTGAAATGTTGACAGAACTAGAACGGAAAATTATGAACAAAAATATGCATGGAACATCTGAAATATGAACGGATATGCTTCTCCTAATCTTTTATGATCATTTCGACCCAAATCGGACAAGTAACAACTTTCCTGTTGCACTTTATGGCCAGCTCTGTAATTTTTGCGACTTAGGCCCTTGTTGCTCCGAAAAACCAGGGAAGCCGACGGGGGAGAGTAGGGGACTTTTTGCTACATGTTGTCCTGGACCAAAACAAAAGCCTGGAAATTTTCAGCTTTACAATAATTAATTCCGGGTAGAAGCGATATATTGACTAAAACTCCTGCGCTATTAGTTAAATTCATTCAAAAATTAACATTAATATTTATACATCATATAAAAAATAAATTATTAAGTAAAACAAATTTGAACTACTTACTTTACACCATTCTCTTTCTTTACACAATTCTCATGTGATTTTTTCGAAAATTGCTAATCCTAGAAAATAATGCTTGAAATAAAACAGTGGCTTCCTTCCTTTATTTATATTTTTTAATCCCGTAGTCAAATGGATCAAATTTAAAAGTAGCCGGTTTTAACAAGTCTGTATTAGTTACAATCCGTGATTTTCTTTCCAATGTGGCTCAGTTTAAATATATTTGTCCATGATCGTTTGAATAATGGTTAGTCACTGTCATTGCCATTTTCATTTACATCTCCAGAAAAATGTTTTTTATCAAAATAGAAAAATCTTACCTTTCTAGATTGCCACTTTATCATCTTTGAACATAGAAATGAAGTATTGTCGATTCATCTTCAGAATAACTTTTATTTTGACTTAAGGAATATATTCCTGAATTTGTGTCATACGTTTTTAGATGCCCTGTATAAACAGTCTACTTCTTGTAGTCTACCTACCGCTATTATAAGAAAAAATTTAAACGCAATCTCCCCATAACCCCCAGGTAAATAATTATGTCAAATACACATTTATCTAACACATGATTAGAAAATGTGAGCTGAGAAACATCACATGAACGTTTTATTGGAGTAAAATATCAAGAAGTACGTCCTTGGCTAAATCTGATAGGCACTTCTCCTTGAAATTTATCGTTATGAGTATGAGAGCTTGTTGCCTTCTCAGGCATTCTGCAGCAGCAAAGTGACTACACCTTGTTCACTTTTATTGAAAGCGGTGTTGAACTTTAAAACAGTTTTATCTTGAAATAAGAATATACTTTAATTTATATTTACGTATATATACTTATAAAATATTAATTTCAATTGAAGTAATTTAATTACTTTTGTTGCTTTTCAAATATACATTTGTTCATTTATTATCATTACTCTAGTCAATATACACAAGGAAACGTATATACTTTAATGGCAGATAGAGGACACCAAGGGTAATCATAATCATCCATAGAAAAAGCCAGATGGGTCCTCGTTGCTGAAATACAGGGTACAAAATTTCTTTTGGTTGTTACTTTGTAAAGGAATGAAATAATAAATTCATATTTGGCACATATAATACACTAGTTATCCTGAATAAGTACTTGTATCACACACACAAAATATCCAGGTTTGGACTTGAAAAACAAATGATTTTGCTGTTCTTCAAGGAAACAATACCCTTTATATGTTTTTTAAAATTTCAATATTAAATTCGAAAAGTACCTAGAAAACTGAACAAAATGACTTCATTAATTTTTTTGTAACACTTTTGCCGCTTTCGAAATAAATTCCACTAGATAATGCAATATAAGACTTTATAAAATATTGATGAATGATGCTTCGCAAAAATGCTTCCAGTATTAAATTAAGCATTTACTTTTTTTTCATCAATAATTATTATGTTTTAATTACCAATTTTTATGGAAAATGAATAAGAAAATAAATATTAGAGGGAACCGAATCAGGACTCTATTTCATTCCTCTCATTTATTAAAGACTAGTATTACAGCAACATAAGATACCAATTAACAACAACAATAATTGTAACAGAGTTGCATATCAATATTGCACATAGTAACAAGATAACAACAAAATAACAACAGAATAATTGTACCAAAAACAAAAATTCAGGTACTTATTGTCATAAAATGTATTTGCAAATTGGAGTTATAATTCAATTTTATGTTTAAAATGTCCTCCACAGATTCAGTACATTTTCTAGTGCAGTTCACGAGATGACCGATTGATCTTCTGATAACATCTGGACTGTTTATAATTTCTTTGTAGTATTCAACAATCCTTTGAGGTAATTGATTCCTGCAATCAATGTCTACCTTGTAGACCTCACTCTTAGGTGACCTCATAAAACTAATCTACATGGTTGAAATCCGAAAACCTTGCGGGTTATACATGAGGACCTTCGTGACCAATCCTTCTGTTTGGATATGTTTCATTTAAATGGTTTCTAATTTGGATGGATAAATGCGGTGGGGCCCCATCATGTTGAAAGAACATATCTCGCATATTTATATTTCCTAAAAAATTCGGTAACGTATGTTGTAAAAACCTTAATTTGAGATTTTTGTCTAAACTAACTTGCAAAAAGACTTATCAAAACAGACCAGAAATTTTATGCATGCGCGTTGTTAAGATGCAAGTAGTAGGACCAATCGCCACCTTGAAATCAACTTGGGCAAGTTTTTAAAGTTGAAAAAAATATACATGTACTTAATCTCAGTAACACCACACAGAAGTGAATCGTGACGTATTCAAGCAAAATATTAGTCAAATACATATCGCAGTCGGCCACGCCCGATTGCAACTTCCACTCGTTTTCAATTGACAGCGTAATAATTTTTTTTCTAGTTTCAGTGGGGTCTTACTGATCCTATCATGTGAACCGCATGCAATAAAATACAATCGATTTAACTAAATCTTGTTATACTTTTCTTGTAAACGTGACCAAGGATTGCGGTTTCCAGTAATTTGATTGGTTCGAGTTAATTTGCATCACAAAGGGAAACAAAGCAGATTATTTAGAACAAGTCAACTTTCATTATCATTAATTTTCATAGACCGTTGTAAGCAAAATGATTTAAAAAAAACAACAACAAAATTGACAATGCAGTAGTTTCTACAAACATTAAAACACTTAATTAACACTTCTAACATTATAATTTACATGTTTGTTGAGATGATTAACATCTCCACATAATACTTACTCGGTTGATGAAATTCAGTTCAGGAACAATGTACAGTAGAGTGGTTCAAAAATGACTTAATTTTTACTTCCACATCCAGTGGAAGCATAGTAACGACAAAAAATTTTTAAAAAATTTTTATTGTTCAAATAGGCTTATAATGTCATGAAACGTCGAGATTTCAAGTTTGAGCGAAAAAAAATTTCTATCTGTCGGTATGTCTGTCGGTATGTAACTTTTTTTGTGCGCACGTTTATTCTGAAACCGTTTGAGATATTGACTTGGAATTTGGTACACATATGTACTTTAACGAGATCTAGAACTAGATTATATTTTCATCTTGTTCCGTCGAAGGGTTGGGGGGTAAATTGGGGTAAATTTGGAGTAAATAGGTAAATCAAGCAGGTAAGAGTTCATAAAATTGATATTTAGTATAGACAAGAGAAGCTAAGGTCTCAAAAAAAATTTTGGCATTAACCACCCCCATTATTAAAGGGGATGAAAAAAAAATGTGATTTAGTGTGTGTTCAAGAACCAAAATATTTTTTTACTATATCCACCAACCCACTCCCACCCCCTGTCACCATCCCCACCCCACTACCGATGTGGGGTAATGTTTTATGGGTTTTTGGGTAGAGGATTTCACTTATTATATTATTAACGTTCCATAAACAATTATTTCCAGATACAAAATTTTTTCGTTGTGTGACTTGGATAGAAAATCCGGATGTGGAAATAGTGATTCCTTGGGCAGCGGTTTTTTATAGAGGGTCTCGATCCCCCGATTTGTTTCCAAATCCTAAAAAAAGTACGTACGTATTTTTTTGTTTTTCAAAATTTTTATTTTAAATGGTGCCTATGGAGACCTGAAGTTTCCCATTTAAATTGCATGGGGAAAAATCAATTTTTGGGATTTCTTGAATAATTGTTCAGGTTAGGGAAAATCTTGCATTACACTTAGAGGACTTGGAGAGGACTATCCAACGAAGAATTTGATGTATATACATTTGGGTTTGTCGCCCCCAACACACCTCCGAGACCTTCTATAAAAAATTAAGTCATTTTTGGACCTCCCTAGTGCACAGTGTTAAAGCGAATTATTTTTTGTTTGTTTATAGTTATAGTATAGTAAAGAATTTTTTTTTAAGATTTCACAAACAGCAGAAAAATCAAAAACAAAAATCTATCTATGAAATATCAATTTGAAAATTTTGCATTCTATTGATAATCCACATTCTGATTATACTTGAAATTAAAAAACTGTAAAATGAATTTATTTGCCAAACACCAATCTATCGAATAGATAGGCGTTCCTACACGGGGTGTCAACGAGGTCACTTTTCGGCCACCATTTCTTTATTTTTTATTGGATCGAGATGAAACTAAGTATGTCTGATATGTGACCAAAACGATATTTTTTATCTCTCTGCCAAGTTTCTACGACTTCAGGTTTTATCGGAAGTGACCCCCATTTTTATATTTTATAATGGAACACCCTGTATATTTTTGCATTTTCTGATTCTAGAGGTCATTTTCCATATGTATATTAATTTCATGTCTCTTTCCGCCATTTTGAAATTTTTGCAGCCAACTTAAATTTTCAATCTAGTGTGCCAGAATGTGTTGTGGTACATTGTTAGATTTGTATTGAAAAACTACATTTAGCTGTACTATGAAAGAATTTTATTATTTGAAAATTTTGAGTATTTCGAAAAAGTTATTGATTTTATCAATTTTCGACCTCTCTGTGACACATCTTAACAAAAAAAATATCCAATACGTATTTTTCTTCAAATATTTATGAGCATTAGATTAATTTCTGATGGGTCATGGTACACTAGATTAAAGATTAAAATTGGTTGCAAAAAATTCAAAATGGTGGACAGAGTAATAAAACTAGCACAGTCATATGCAGAATAATCTGGAGATTCGAAAAATTTAAAAATATACATGTTGTTCTATTTAAAAATCAAAAGTTGGTGAAACTGGAAGTCGTAGAAATTTGACAGATGGACAAAATAAAGTCATTTTAGTAACACGTGACATACACCAAATTTCATCTCGATTCGTTATAAAAAATGCCGCGGAAAGTGATCTCGTTGATACCTGGTACATAATTTATTACAAATTAATCTAAAATAATCTACATGTATACAGATAAACGTAAGACGTAAATATGGTGTAAAAAAATCACGTCTTTGTTATGTGGCATTCTGACGTGATTTTTATGTCAATTTTACGTCACTCCTTGTCAAACACTAAGAACAGTTGAGTAGCCAGCAACATTCCAGATTTGAAGCCACTTGATTTTTCTCATGAAGATTTTAAAAAGTATGAGATATGGGTATTAATA
Organism: Rutpela maculata; assembly: GCA_936432065.2. Classification (NCBI taxonomy): domain Eukaryota; kingdom Metazoa; phylum Arthropoda; class Insecta; order Coleoptera; family Cerambycidae; genus Rutpela; species Rutpela maculata. Next base: position 32,445,292 of record OW386285.2, on the reverse strand, counting down.
AACGCACAATTATTTATTTAAATCGGGATACCCGTTTCATAATTTGTGAGGCGGAAAGCAAAAAGGGACCTCTTGTCGGCAATTTCTGATTTTTAGTTATTGATATTAAATGAATTAAGCTCTAATTCTGAACAATTTGGTGCAAAAATCATATCTCTATGATTTTTTTTTGTTTAAGTTACTAGTACGTTTATGAAAAAGGGCCTCTTGTCGGTCCCCTGTTATTTCTCCATAAACGTGAGGAGGTATCTTTTCCAGGGCTAAACATTGACTGCTTTATCGATTATTTTAAGTGTTTCATTCAATTATATCGGTTTTGTAATCGATTATAACCTGTAAAGGACAAAATCCGAAAATCAATCATTGTGACCCAAACCACTAATTTCAACTGTACTGAAAAATTGACATCGCCGACAAGAGGTCCCTTTTTGCTTTCCGCCTCACATTTTATTCAAAAAATTAACGGATTTCAGTTAATATCAGAAAACTGTACGTTTACTTAAGCGATTGAATAGGCATAATAAAAGCATGTTTTATGAAACAAAGAAACTTATGAATATAGTACCTGATGGAAAACGTAAATCTCATTAAATGTTCTATGAAACAAATAGGCTAACGTCATGTCTATTTTAGTAAAAGAGTGATGTAGAACTAATAACCTATAATAAACTGTTTTATGTTCAAACGCAATATATTAGCCATTATTTATAATAGTAAGTCATCAGGAATATGTCAGTCACCCTATTTACACAGACATCAAAACTGTCGACAATAAAGCACACTACTTTATTTCAGTGCACATTAGCCATATAGCAAGGCCATAACTCTGTTCTAATATTTATATTAAAATATACGGTTACACGTGCTTTTTTTACGTTTTCTCCGTTTTATAGCATATTTGCCTCTGATTATTGGCTGTCATAGTCCGAGAGACAGGCGTATGAAATCCTACGTCATCGAACACCCGATTATTATACTCTTCGCAAAAACGAAGAGTATATTGTATTTGATCGGCACATTTCTAAAATAGTAAATATCGCTCGTAGAGAAAAAATTTTCATATCATTGTGTTAGTGAACGAATTCTACACATCTTTCAAAATGTCCGTCCGTCCGTCCGTCTATCCGTCCGTCCGTCACGTTTCTTGTAAGCACGATAACTTAAGAAAGAAAAGTCCGATTGTATTGAAATTTAGAAAGTAAGTTAGTGTTAGCTAGAGGAAAAACCCTATTGTTTTTGAAGAAAATCGATTAGTAAATAAAAACGTTATTAATTATATAATTAAAAAAAAAAAAAAATCTCTTAATTTTTGTCGGTTGTACTAAAATGGAAATCTTGCGAGATATTATTTCCATAATAATTTTTTTTTGTTTATGAAGTTTACTAATATATATTTCATAGAAGTGAAATATGTATGAATGATATATATTACAGACAATTTTTGTAGCAATAAGTGGTGGCGCGGCGGCTAAAGCTTTGCGTTGTAATCCAAAGGTCCCGTGTTCGAATCCCACTGGTTGGATATCTTTTTTTTCTTTTTTTTTTTCATACAATTTTTTTCACAATAAAGATGGTATCACAAAATTTAGGATGTCCAAAACCTAACATTATTTACAAGAAAACTGCGAAAGGTATCCTATAGAATGTGTAACAATTATATATAAAAAGCTCAGTAAATTGGCGAAGAGTACGTTTTTAACTTGTTTCATGATAAATTCAATAGAATAAATACCAACAAACATTAAACCGTAGGTCTGCCAAAGCATATTCTGGCAGGGGGTCCATAATTAAGTTAATTACGGTGAGTAAAGTTTGTAGTTTCCTACCCATAAAAAAAACGATTAAAATTTGCAATGTAATTATAACATGGCTAACGAAAAAATATACTATATGTATGAGAAATATTACCCCTACTATGGAATTATAAACATACTCCATGTAAATTTCCATAAATCAGATAATGTTTCTTTCACGGTAACAAGTCTTCCACAAATCGCGTAAATATAGCGGATGATATTACACTTGGTAAGTACAATTTAGTTAGAGATTGAAAACTCGCTACGTCTCACAGTGGGCAATGTATGGCTTTTCTTGGACAAAAATTGAGACGCGACTTATTTCACAATCGATTGCTCTATTTTTATTTAAATAATCATCAAGAGCTGTAGTTTACTCTACCACTGCTAAAATTTGGAAAAAGTCGATTCTTATTTTTACTTTTGACCATTAATGCTATCATCCCTGCAAGGACGGAAAGTCTATTTCTCTTATCGTATTTTATCATATTTTTAAAAAGAGTATTTTGATAATGTAAGTGTCTAATTTTATGTTTTTGAGGTCGTCAATTAATATCTGATGTCAAATTCCCGATATTGACAGTTGGCAGCTGTCAACTAACTGTCAAATAGCCATGAAGAATTAAAAAAGCTAACATCATTATATAACTTTATGTTTTTGAGGCCCCTGAGTTCATATTTAATGTCAAATAACTGTCAAATAGCCGTATATTATAAAAAACTCAACATCATTGTACAGTTTTATGTTTTTGAGAACGCTGAGTTCTGAGTTGATGTCAAATTGACGATATTGCCAGTTGGCAGCTATCAAGTAGCTGTCAGATAGCCGTAAAATATTAAAAAACTTAACATAATTTCATATGTTTTTGAGGTCAGCTAAATTCTGAAACTTCCTCTGTGTAATTTGAATATTAGATAAATGTCATTGTGTGTATTTTACGTACCTTAAGCAAGACTATATAATTAATAATATCTAATTAGTTAATTAATTAATAATAATAATAATAATAATAATAATAATAATAATAATAATAATAATAATAATTTGGATAATGTAGGATTTTCAAAATTCAATAACTTTAATTATTGATAGTACTGATATTTAACATTATATAATATAATTTGATTTTTTGTCATTAAATTGTTTCCTTTAAAAGTCTATGCAAGTATCTAGTTACTTTTTAGATTAATTTTTATGTTTGTTGTAAGTTCCTGATGTAAAATTTTTGTCATTATTATTATTATTATTATACTCTTCGCAAATACGAAAACGAAGAATATATTGCATTTGATCGGCACATTTCTAAAACCGTAAATATCGCTCGCAGACGAAACATTTTCATATCATCGTGTTAGTAAACGAATTCTGAACAACTTTCAAAATGTCCGTCTGTCCTTTTGTCCATCCGTCACGTTTCTTGTAACCTCGATAACTCAAGAAAAAAAATCCGATTGTACTGAAATTTGGAGAGTAAGTTAGTGTTAGCAAGAGGAAGAACCCAATTATTTTTGAACAAAATCGATCTGTAAATAAAAATGTTATTAATGAAAAAATTTTGATTTTTATGTTTTTGTAATTGAATAGAAGTCCGGTGAAATGATATTTCATTTTAATATCTATATATTTATATATTTTACAAATATACATTTCATAATGTAATATACAACCGTGAAAATATGATTTTAGCTCCTGTCTTTTAATGTAAAAATTTACATTATTTACGTGTAACGTGGTGGTGTAGTTCTTACACTTTTGACTCGGAATCCAAGGGTCTCAGGTTCGAAACCCAAATGGGGTATGGTATAGTTTTTTTTTTTATTTCTACTTTATTTTACAGTGAGTCTTTTACCAACTAATTTCGTACTATAAAATTAAAAATGTATACAATAATCTGCGAAGAGTATCCTATAGAATGTGTAACAATTATATAAAAAGTTCAGTGAACAGGCGAAGAGTACGTTTTAACTTGTTCTTTTTTACAATAAACAATATTATTAATATTCTTAGAAATTTACATACATTGTATATTTTACTTGTAATTTTACATTGTAAAATTATCGTAGTATTCCATCTCAAAATTACATCGAAATTTTGGGACGAAATATTTCATTATATCCTAATATTATTACATTGCATTTACCTCTAATGTAGGGTAAATTTGCAGTTTGTATTTCCACAACTAGTAAATAAATTTACACATGAAAGTTCCACTTAAAATTTAAACTTACTACGAGTAATTTTACTCCTGGAATTATATTTAAATGTGTAGTCAGCTAGCAAATTCATATATAAAACATATTTTCGTTCTAAGCACCACATTGCTACTTCTCATTATATGAACGCATTTATTTTTACTATTTATATATATCGGGAATGCGCAGTGTGGGTATGGCGTGGTCTGCCGGGTACTTCCACCAAGGTGAGGCAACGCTGGCCGAAAAAAATTTGAACAATTTATATTTCTCTACAATCTGTATAAATAGGCTTGTTGCATGTGCTGTATATTTTAAACTAATTTATATATATTTATATAGTGTTACTAAACGTTAGCAATTATCAAATCTGTTTTCATAATTTTTAACTGAAAAGTATTTAAATCACCGACTAATATCCGGGAGAAGGGGCAAATCTGAGAAAACACTAATATTGGACTGACGCCGTCTATCACTATATCTCAGCACGCGCAATGATTCGTACATATAATTCGTGCAGTTTGCGGTTATTTCCTAAAATTGTTTAGTTGTATTCGGTCTGTGAAATTAAATTATAGTGTGTATCAAGGGCGGATCTAGAAATTTCAATAATTTTTTTTCTCGTCTGTGGCGCATGGGACCCATACGAAATATGGGAAATAACATCTCGAGAAGCACTTCCTCTAACGATCCCTAAAAAATTTTGAAAAAGCAGTTTGCGAAAATTGTTTCAAAATTCGGTTACCCCCCCCCCCCCCCCAGGTCTAGGGACTCCTGTTTAAAAAATTTTTTTTGTCATATGCATTTTACTTTTCATAAAAATACAACAATATGCTTTGAAGTTTATGAAAATATTTTCATTACTAACTGAGATACAACGAATTGAAATTTTGTAATGTACAATTTAACAAATCACAAAATTTCAATTCGTTGTATCCTCGGTTGTATCTCAGTTAGTAATGAAAATATTTTCATAAACTTCAAAATATGTTGTATTTTTATGAAAAGTAAAATGCATATGACAAAAAAAAATAATTTTAAACAGGAGTCCCTAGACCTGGGGGGAATTTTGAAAAAAAATTTCGCAAACTGCTTTTTAAAAATTTTTTAGGGGTCGTTAGAGAAGTGCGTCATATTTTGTATGGGTCCCATGCGCCACAGACGAGAAAAAAATTATTGAAATTTCTAGGTCCGCCACTGGTGTGTATTTAAGTGTAACATATTTAAACGGGTTTAAATTGTTTTAAACACGACTGAAAAATGTTTTTTCAAAGGTCAATCGGATACTTTACGCCGTACGCCTGCCGGGTGTATGCCATATGCTATTGTGTCACAAAAATATTCATAAATAAAAAACTATAAGTCCTAAATTATTATTATTTTTTTTTCAAAAACTTCTCCTGTATCTTGGCTTCAATTGCTTCGCTGCATGCTGCATGTAACAATGTGCCCCACTTAAGGATTAGCCCCCCCCTAAAATGTTTATTTATGAACCGATTTTTATGTTTTTTTTTTGATACGTGGATCTCGAAAAAAGGCATTAGAAACATATTCTATTAATTCCACGGTCAACTACGACCATTGTTTAAGTGCGAAATATTGAGAAGTCGTATTTGGCCGTGCTTTTGAGCCAGAATTAACGGAACATGTTTCTAATGTCTTTTTGCGAGATCTGCATATTAAAACAAAAAACAACAATCGGTTCATAAATAAAAATTTTACGGATGAGGCTAGTCCTTAAATGGAACACACTGTATATGAAAATTTGCAAAATTAAAAAAATATTCAAATCGATAGCTCAATTAGATTTGAAGATATGGCAGTGCAAATGTTAAAAAACAGGATTTTTATAATCAATAAATTTCTCAAGTTTTTTCGAAATAAAAAATATCTGTACCACAAAAAATATCGTAAATGGCCATTTCTTATGTAGAATTGTTCACTTTATAAAAACTATAAGGTCTGGTCTGGTTCTGCGCTGATTTTTTTTCTAGAGAACTCAGAGATTTTTATGGTCTCTTTCGCTCCACTATTAAGTTCTCACAAGGGCAACGTCCATGAATGGAATTAATTCAAAATGTACGCTAGTGCTGTGGCGTCTCCTGATGCATGACGTCACGCGTTGTTTGCTCGCCTAACGGATTTTTTGAAACTTTAATGTTGAATACCGTATGCAAAGAAAAATAAAGAAAATCCTTTACACACTGTGTTTTGTATTAAGTAAAGATTCTAAAAATGCTAAAATTATATTTTGTGTAACAAGCCTATTTTAGCAGGATGTTTTTTATGCTCCGTAATTAGCTTAATTGTAGACCTTCCGCCAGAATACGTTCAGGCAGACGGTTTAGTCTTTGTCAGTATAAAATTCTTTCGAATTTGTCATGAAGTAATCGAACGTTCGATGAAACAAGGTTTCATACGGTCATATCTCGGCCTATTAGGAGGATCCCTAGTCTCTTTTTAAGAACCTATCAACCCCGGATATAATTCAGACAGCTGCTCGACGTTTCTCTCGGCTAGTTATGACACTTCTAACTAGAGGTTGTAAAGGCCTCTCAAAAATTTCAAACATCCAGCACTTCAGCCGGTCGCTGGTCTTTATTATAGCCACCACAATCTTTTTATATTTCCCTCATAGCGCATTCGATACTTGATTCTAGTGCTTATTGTTGTGTACCTTATTGTTGCTGTTTGCCATTGTTCCGTTTGAAGTGCATTTTCAGCCAGAGTTTTTAAGGAATTGAACCATGAAATTTTATTAAAATTTTCTCTTGAAAGTAATAGCTCAGTTTTACTGAATACAGGGCCATTTAAAGCCGCCGACAAACGGAAACTGGAATACTACGAAGGAGAACAAAATGAGGACACGCTCTTGAACAATGTTTTATAACATACAGAGGATTAAAAGAATACTTTTGATGAGTTTTAAAATAGTTGCATATCAAGGCGAAATATTGAATAAAAATTTGTTAAAAAAAAGTTTATATCTTGTTTAAGTTAAGCTCAGTTTCTGAATAAAGGTGTAGAAATCAAATTTACGCAATTCTTTCTTTTTATAAAACTTGTTTTTTCCTCAATTTATATTCAGTAGCTCGTTCACTAAATAATTCTAGTCTATGTAATGAAGAAGACTTTTTTTTATAAATATTTCGTGCAAACACTAGATTACCTCCCCTCCTCGTTTTTTGAGGGTTCTGAACATGATGCAAGTGGCGGAAGAAGTATTTGACCGCCACAACACCCTTAAACGGCTAAAAACCACCTTATTTATGGATTATGGATCCCTTTATGTTTTCATATATAAACGGGTCTGGGGAGTGATTTATCGACGGGTTATACTTGAAATAACATGAAAGGGGGTTGTAGAGTAAGTGGAATCCAGACAGCAGATCTAGGGGGTTGATTAAACCCTACCGAGGGGGTGAAAAACCATTTTTTTTCAAATTGTTCGGTTCAAACGCGTATCCCCCCATTTTCGGGGTCGTTGATCACGGGAAAAATATTCATTTTTAGCTCCTCAAACGGGTAGAAATCACCCCTCACTCAGAGAACACGTATTGCGTGTTTACTTTCAATGCCAAGCGAGGCTTTCGAACGATCTGATTGCTACTTAGAGGGGGAGGATAATGAAAAATAGTTCTGTGGAGTCAAAATTTTCAGAAAGCATTGATACCAGATTTTTTTTAAATCAAAATTACCACTGTACTTGTAAGAACAGCTGTTCAAAACCATGCAGTTATTTAAAATTAAGGTTAACATGTACTGTTTTCTGTAAATACTGCAAAGGCGAAATTTGTGAAAATTATATGCCAGGTGATAAAGATGTATGTACAGAAGAGATAGCAGATGACGATGACGATAATGACGATAATGACGATAATGATGATAATTTTTATTTTAATTTAATCCCTGAAATTGGTTTAAGCGATTTCGATTCAGATTGGCCCACTGAAACGGCGGATGAAGAAGAAGGAGAGATCGCGTGATCCCATTGACGACAAAATTTATTATTAATTACTCCCCGATAAAGAAATCATTATACCCTACCCAGCAACCTACACAATCATCGCCCCAGCGGTAAGCTTCCGTCCATTATAGGGGTCAAGGAGAGTCGGAGATGAAGGTGAATATTTTTATCGTGATCAGCGCCTGCGAAAACAGGGAAGGGCGTATTGACGATCCAAAGAGAAATTAATGAATTTTGCATCCCTTGGAAGGGTTGAAGCAACCCCCGAGGTCGCTACCACATTCTCTTCCGTGAGAAATGAAGGGATATGCACAGGAATAACGATGTGTCGAAAAATCTGTAAATCCTGGATAGCATGATTTCTGGTGATGGTCTCTGTCCGTTTTAGGGATGAAGAGGGGTTGGAGCTAAAAACGAACATTTTTCACGTGATCAGCGAACCCGAAAACGGGGGTATACGCTTTGAACCGAATCATTTGAAAATAAAATGATTTTCCACCTCTCGGGAGGGTTTAATCAACCCCCTAGGTTTTCTGTCTGGATTCCAATTACTCTATAACCCCATTCCATGTTATTTCAAGTATAACCCGTCGATAAATTACTCCCCAGATCAAAGGGATCCATAAGCCGTTTCAGGGGGTTGCGGTTGTCGACAACTTGTCCTACCACTTGCATCGTATTCAGCACCCTCGAAAATGAGGGGAGGAGATAATATCATCTTTGCACGATATATTTAAACTATTTCTGAATAATCTATGTAATGAAATAGATTATTCTTTTCCTTTCCTTTAACAGTTGATTTTTTCGTGTAGCATGCAGTTTACAAATAAGGTATATCTAAGTATATAAACTTTGGTGAAGAACTCTATAACATAGACTACTTGTGTATTTCTTAGTGCAAGAGACTGGGTAAAATTTTCTGAAAAACCGTAAACCGTCTAACAACGATGTATACATTCAAAGAAATAGTATGGGTAAATTCAACAAAAAAAATGGTTAACTAACAATATCGTTAATTTTGTTAAACCAAACTATATTGATGGTATTTTTAAACAAGAGGTAATTGTTATTTTAATTAATAAAAAGTTGTCGTACAACAAAACAAACATTAACAAGAAATAGATGAATAAGACTATTATTTTGTTCGGCTGACTATTATTTTGTTGAATTCTGTCAAATTAAACTAGATAATAGTATATTTTATTTTTAACTATTATCGAATTTTAATTCTAACCCAGTATTCGTTCGCTGCTATATACCGCTCACCTAGTACATGCCCACAAATTTTCAATAAACAGATACTAAAATACCTTGAACAATTAAAAAAGAATGACATGCAAATCATACTGGGAGATATCAACATAGATATCCTGTCTGACATTGATTATATCGAAGAATACAAAAATATAATGAGCGCGCAAGGTTTCATATCCTATATAAATAAGCAAACACGTCCACAAAGCAAAACTTGTCTAGATCACTTTTTTATAAAGAGTGCACTGCACAATGAAGATAACAATATAAGATCGTATATTTTTGAATATGATATCACTGATCACTACCCCATAGCCGTAACTTTTGAAATTGACAAAGCAGCAGACAAAGAAAACAATTTAAATCCAAAACAGAAGTGTAAAAAATACATTAATTACGCTAATCTCAAGTCTGACTTACGTCAAGAAAATTGGTATGCCATGTATCAAGAAAACAATATAGACAAAATTACAAATACCTTTATAGAAACTCTAAAACATCACATTGGAAAAAACACAAACGAAATTAAAATAAACCACAAAAATATACAGCGAAAACAATGGATAAGCTCTGGACTTGTAAAATCTATAAATGAAAAAAATAAATTATACGTAAGCTTACAAAAAGACCCAAATAACAAAAACTTAATTGATAAATATAGAATTTATAAAAATAAACTAAAGCAGTTAATACAAAAAGCAAAAAAAGAATATTTTAAATCTTTAATAAATAAAAATAGAAACTCATCCACGGCTCTTTGGAGCTGTGTAAATGATATCTGCAATAAATCACAACCTAAAACAACTATAAATAAAATTAAGTTAGCAGCTTATTACAGAAAATAAACAAGAAATCGCAGACGCATTTAATCAACACTATAGCGACTTAGGGGAAACATACGCAAATAAGATAATAAATCCACCGGATTTTACTGAAAATAATACCCATATTGAGAACACGATGTATTTACACTTGACTGATGAAATAGAAGTATTAAAAATCATAAATGAGTTAAAACCTAAGAAATCGCCTGGTATCGACAATATTAGGTCAGAAGTAATAAAGAAAGTAGCGAAACAAATATCAAAACCATTAACATTCTTAATAAATAAATGTTTTGAAAACGAATGTTTCCCAAAATCACTGAAAATTGGTATCATAAAACCTCTTTACAAAAGCGGTGAAAAATCGGGGATAATAAATTACAGGCCTATTTCTCTAATCTCAAGCATAGCTAAAATCATAGAAAAAATACTGAAGCAAAGGATTACAATATTTCTAGACAAACGTAAAATTATTTCAAATAATCAATATGGATTTAGAGAAGGAAGATCAACTGAAGATGCAATACTTAAATTGACATCTCACCTGTATAGAGCTTTAGACTCAAAAACACCTGCATTATGCATATTCGTTGATCTCTCCAAAGCATTCGACACAGTTTCTCACTTAAAACTATTAGAAAAAATAAAATATTATGGCCTCCGGGGAAAGGTGTACAATATCTTAAAAAGCTACTTATCCAATCGAGAACAGTATGTAGATATTGATGGTACCCTTAGTAATTCTAGAACAATTACCTATGGGGTTCCGCAAGGAACGGTACTGGGACCATTGCTATTCACTATATATATCAATAGTTTACTGGACATTGCAACGGCAGGCACAATCTTAAGTTTCGCAGATGATACTGCTGTTTTATACACAGAGAAAACATGGGAAGATCTAAAAACAAAAGCAGAATCAGACTTTAAAAGAATACAACAATGGTTCCAATACAATAAACTCACACTGAACTGCGACAAAACTAAATACTTACCCTTCACCTCCTATGCTAATAACCTGCCAAATTTTGGCCCGTTAAATATTGACCAAAACCAACAAATTCCAGAGGCCGATTCTATAAAGTATCTAGGTATAACTATAGACCGGCATCTTAGATGGGATCTACAAATACTAAACTTAACTAAAAAGGTCAGAGGATTACTAACAAGATTTAAGTACCTCAAAGAATACCTCCAGGAAAAACAGCTAAAAATTCTTTACTATTCACTAGTCCAGTCACAGATCTCCTATGGTATTGCGGGATGGGGAGGAGTAAATGACAATCATCTCGAAAAACTTAATACTGTGCAAAAATGGATTTTGAAAATAATTTATAATAAAAAGCGCACTTATCCAAGTGACACCTTATTTAAAGAAACCAACACTCTTGATATTAGACAACTATTCTGCTTAAATATGATACTAAACATAAAAAAAAATAAAATACACATAGAACCAATTAACCATCATTACCACACAAGAAAAAGACAAAGCCAGTATAACAGGCCCCGAAGTGACAAGACTATAGGTCAACGCAACTGCAATTATCTGGCACCCCGCCTATATGAAACCTTGCCAAGCTACATTAAAAATATTAAAAAATTCAAAATATTCAAAACCAAAGTGAAAAAATGGCTTCTAAATAATGAACGTATTCAATTTCATGATATAATCAACCAAAGAAATAAGTAAAATAAACATTTTCTCCTCAAAAATAAACTATATTATTGTTTTCTTCTTGTCGCCTAGCATAATCGATATAACCTTATCTAGATATTGCTCTCAAGTATGTATGTTATGTAATTCTATTCTATGCCTATATCCTACCTATCTTCCTTCAGTCACGCACAAACAGTACATTGCTACTGTTTCAGTGATTGTAACTGTTTATTTACGCATTGTATGTTATACACTGTAATACTGTACAAAATTCTAATGTTATATTATATTGTATACTGTACCGTATTGTAATAATTACTGTTGCTAAATAAACTATATTATTATTATTATTATTATTATTGTACTTGGTAGACAAACCAATATTATTGTCGTCTTCTAGAAGTTCTAAAAGAATTACCATAAAATTTATGGCTTGCTTACCACGTAGTCTATTACAGAAATTATTCCTAGATGACGCCACATACAAATCACTGACAATAATCAATCATGCATTATCTTATACTCTTACGAATTTATAGAAAATTAATAACATGATTGCAATGTTCAAATTCTCTCAGGGATCATCGATATATTTGGATGGATCTTATAAACGATCTCTAATCTTTGGTTTGGGTGGTCTTATGTCTCAATACTGAGATTTTGGCTAACAAAAAAACTTCATCGTACAATAAAGTGTAGATAAACCTAAAAATTAATTGGTGAAGAAAAAACAAAGTCGTTGTACTATTTAATTGTAGACCAAATTGAAAATGGTTAGTGAACATAAAAAAAATGTCATTGTACTATTTAATTTGTTACAAGAAGATATGATTATTAAACTACTATTTGTTTACGAAAACAAATAAAGTTGTATGACTATTCTTTTCTGATTGATTTAACTATGAAACTAGATAGGCGCGATTTCATATGCTCTTTTTGGTTGAATTTACCTATCATTTTCTTTGAGTGTAGGAGCGAAGATGAAGACAATATAAAATATATGTAAATTTTTCATTCCTAAATTTTTTTAGTAGCCTTTTATTTCGATCACGAGTTATTGGATAATTACTAATTTTATACAAAGATCTTCGTCACTTTGATAAAGAAACCCGTTTGTTTTTTATTTTATGATCAAGTGCAATAGTGGACATTTGTCAAATAATGATTAGACTCTACCACAGTCATATTTTTGAAAAAAATTGAAAACCTTCAAAATGGTCGATAAAAATGATGAGTAAAATTTTGCTGTTGTTCAGCTAATTGAATATTGTTACTTAATATCGATATTGAAGTCGATTAAAAATATGACCGATTTCCTGTTATGGCACTGAATTTTTTTCAGAAAAGAATATACTCGAATAATAATAAGTAACTTTTTTTGTAATCTACATTAAAATAAGTATCATGATAATATAAGGAGTATATGGATAATACTCCTTATATTGGCGCTTTATCTTTTAAGCAAGGAACTTTATCATTATGAATGTTTGCAGTAGCCATAATACCTAACAATCACATTATTTGGAATATTTGGAACTAACTTATTTCTGAACCAATCTACAAAAAATTCTATAGATCTGTCTTCTTGATAATCAACAAAGGATTCTTCTATATTTTTCGATTAGAACAACAACGCCTTTAGCACTTATCCGTTTTCAGATTAGGCATGTAATTTGATTAGCCTTTTTTCTCGGCACTTTTATTTATTTATTTGAAAGTACAAACAACTGCTCAGATACAAAAAATCAAATTAAAGGGCGGGAAGATACAAATGTTAAAAACAACAATATATCTCTATATAAAGACAATCTCAAATACAAACCTATTATATAACTTAATTACCCAACATACATTTCCTAATATTACAAATATTATAGTTAAAAAGATCTAAGTCCACCTGATATTGGGTAAACTGTGAGCACATAGAGTAAATAGGAGAAAATTTTAATAAAGTAGTACGAGGAGTCGGTAAATAAAATAAAGAATACGATCGAGTTTGAAAAGAGAGTACATTGAAGTAAATTTCTTTAATAGCTCAGGACAGTCAATTTTGTTGGTTAAAAGTTAATGCAAAAAGAGTACAGCAAAGTATATTCTAACGCTAGCTCATTTAAATCTAGCCAACTATAGCAGGCTTAAAATTCAATAATAAAATTTTTATATAGCAGATATAAATATGTATATATTCCAATAAGTTGTTTTTAAATTAACATTCTTAAATAAACATGTTGTTATATTTTTTGATAAAAATTGTTATTATATGTATTTTGTTTTTTATTCCCCTCCTTGGTTACTTAAGCTTCTTGTGTGTGACTTATATTTACCCAGCAAGTGAACTGATCGCCACACTACTCCCCCGCTAAGAAAAAGATCAGTCAGTCATTCAATTCGTCAATAGCAAAACGAACTTTCTTAATCAAAGGTGGAGTGACATCACATTTGTCAGATAATAAATATGCTGGTTTAATCCTGTCAATGTTTACCGTGACGGCTTTAGTTCCTTTAACAAAAGTAACCAATTTATCTGTACGGGACAACACTTTAAAAGGTCCATCGTACAGCGGAGTAAAATATTTTTTAAAACGTTCTTTCCGAACGAAAACAAAACTACAATTCGAGATGTCTGGGCTGACAAATGATTTGTAATTAACGTGGTAAACTGGTGAAATGAATGTTAAATTATTAAATGAAGTACGTAATTTAGTAATGAAATAGGAATATCCGGACAAGTATATGATTTAATAAAAATTTCACCAGGTATTCGTAATGTTTGACCAAAAACGAGTTCTGCGGAAGAACATTGCAAATCGTCTTTAGGGATAGTTCTGAGAGCTAATAGTATGCTAGGAAGTTCATCTACCCAATGTGGTGTAGAAGTCCTAGCTCTCAGAGTAGTTTTAAGAGATTTATTAAACCGTTCAATCATTCCATTCGAGGAAGGATGATATGGCGTCGTACGAATCCTATGAAATCCCAAAAATTTTGAAAATTCTTTGAACAGTTTTGATTCAAATTGATCGCCTTGGTCGGTTGTCACTGTGACAGGGACACCGAATCGACAAACATAATTCTGAAATAACGTACGCGCTACAGTTTCCGCAGTAATATCCTGAAGTGGATAAGCCTCGGGCCATCTAGTAAAACGTTCGATCACAGTGAGAATATAAGAACAACCTTTAGAAGGAGGTAATGGTCCTATTAAATCTATATGTATGTGATCGAATCGTCCTTTAGGTATATCGAAGTCAGTAATCGGGCTACTCGTATGTCTTGTCACTTTATTAGTTTGACAACTAATACAAGTTTTTGCCCAGAGATTACAATCTGAAGTCATTTTAGGCCAAAAATAATTTGTAGAAACTAATGTTCTAGTCGCTTTGATACCAGGGTGAGATAAACCATGAAATATATCAAAAATTGTCCGTCTATAAACGATGGGAACATAAGGACGAAGTTTAGGGCGAAAAACGTCACACCAAATAAACTTGTCAGAATATGGAATTTTAATTTTCTTTAAATGAAAAGTTCTCTTTGTGTTCGATGAAGTATCTGATAATAAAAATTTAAGGTCAGAATCATCTTTTTGAGCTTCGCTCAATAAATGTAAGTCAAAGTTAGTATCAACTAGGTTGGGGAAATGAATTGTGAAAAGTGTCTGCAACAATGTTATTTTTCCCTTTGATATGTCTGATTTCGCAGGCAAATTGAGCAATGAATTCTAAATGTCTAGTTTGCCTGGGAGATCTTTCAGTTTTAGTGAATAATGCTTTGACCAAAGGTTTATGATCAGTAAAGCAAATAAATGTGCGACCTTCAAGTAAAAATCTGAAATGTTTAATCGCTGTAAATAAAGAAAGTTCCTTGTCAAAGGAACTATATTTGGTCTGTGCCAAGGTAAGCTTTCGTGAAAAGAAGGCTAATGGGGCAAGAATACCTTTGTCATCGCGCTGTCCAAGAACAGCCCCCATAGAGACATTAGAACAATCAACAGTAAGCGATAAAAACGAGCTATCATCACAACGTGGATGTGCTAAAAAGGTTGCACCAGCTATAGCAGCTTTGGCTTTGGAAAAACTGTCAAGACAATCGGTAGGCCAATCGTTTATTATTTTAACTTTATCATGCAGTAATCTAGTACAAAGTGCATGTAAAGGAATTAATATTTCAGCGAAAGAAGGTATGAAACGATGATAAAAGTTAACCATACCTATGAAACGCTGAAGTTGTTTGACTGTAGTAGGTAAGGGAAAATTATTTATGACATCAATACGTTCAGAAGAAGGTAAAATGCCGGCTGAAGAAATATTGTGTCCTAAAAATGTCAAATGACTGACACCTAATATGCATTTTGACGGTTTAATATTTATCCCGTACAATTCTAACCTCTGAAAAACAAGTTTTAAGTGCTCTAAATGTTCCGAACTAGATTTACTTGCAATCAGGATGTCATCTAAATAGACGAAGATAAAGGGTAAACCTACTAAAACTTCGTTCATGAAACGTTGGAAAGTTTGACCGGCGTTACGTAAACCGAAAGGCATACGACCAAATTCAAACAAACCGAAAGGAGTAGTAATCGCTGTTTTAAAAATGTCGCTTTTTGCGACAGGTATCTGGTGATAAGCACGTACCAAATCTATTTTTGAAAAAATAACACAATTATACAACTGCGAGTTAAAATCATGGAGGTGGGGCAACGGGTATCTGTCAGGAACAGAAATTGAATTTAGACGACGATAGTCCCCACAAGGTCTCCAGTCGCAGCTTTCTTTTTTTTCAACCATATGCAATGGTGAGGAAACAGAAGAAGAAGAAGGTGCACAAATACCTAATTCTACCATATTATTGAATTCGTCCTGTGCTATCTTGAATTTAACGCTATCCAACCTACGTGAGCGTGAGAAAGGTAAATGACCTTCTGTAACAATGTGATGCTCAACTGAATGTTTAACTGGCAAATTGTAATTTGGGGAGCTAATTAAAGTAGGAAATTGTAAAAGTAATGCAGTGAATTCATTTGATACGCTAAATAACTTAGGAGAATGTAACGGACCATTGTTTGAAAATAAATATGTTGACAAACTAGTCATATTGTCGATTAAACATTTATGTTTCAAATCAACAACTAAACCAAAATGAGCTAAAAAGTCTGCTCCGATAATGGCGATATTTATATCTGCTATATTAAAAACGAAAGGAAATAACCTACGTAAGTTTAAATCGATTTTCAAAAATTTCTTCCCGAAGGTATCTATAACTGAACCATTAGCTGCTGTTAGTACTACATCAGGGTTTCTCCTAGTATTCGTTAATAGATTCCGAGGTATAATTGATAAATCAGCGCCCGTGTCAATGAGGAATTCAATTTTATTAGTATTATCAAATATAAAGAGACGAGGTTTACTATTCGAAATTTTAACGTCAGTTGTCAAAATATTATTGACATTTAGTCATCTCTGATTGTCGGTTTTGACATCTTTGGCGAACGTGCACCAATCTCCGAGACACTTAAATGCTTTACGACCATAAAGTTGATGGTAATAGCAAACCTTGGCATTAGAAGGATTATATCTAACGCTGGTACCACTTCGACTATTAGAACGGGGCCTTGAGCCTCTGCGATTTCTTGAGTCTACTCGACTTCTACAACTATCGCAATAAGTGCCAGAAACTGTAGGAGTAGTGGAAGGAATTGAAGAAACTTTAGATTCAATAGCAAGTAATTGAGAAGTAAAGATTTCTTGTTTGTGTAAGACTTGATTTAACGTGTCTTGAAATGTTGCGATCAAACTAGATGTAAAAACTGTTGGATTGATGTTACAAATTGAATTCGAGGTAAGGGAAGTCATAGAATTCTGACACGACTCCCATATACGATCGGCAATGTCGATTAACTCCTTAATATCAGTTTTTCCCGACGCTGTAATTGCAATGAAGATTGTTTTGGGTAGTCGCCGCTTCCATAACTTGACCAGGAGCTCCTGGCTCACCACATGGGAACCTCCGACCGTTGATAGCATTGATCGGTAAAAATCTGATGGTTTTTGGTCTCCCATCTGGGAACCAGCGAGTAGGTCCTCCAACCGCTTTTCCTCGCTTGAAGTCAAACGAGAAATTAGTATATTTTTTAAGTTGTCATATAGATCTTTTTCTGGCTGATTAGTGACAACGTCATATACCGTGGTAATAATTTCAGGAGGTAAACTGGCAATGACATAATCGTATTTTTCACGATTGCTAACAATCCTGTGAATAGAAAATTGCGACTCAATTTGAGTAAACCATATTTCTGGTTTAGATACCCAGAAAGGTGGTAATTTAATGGTCGCGACGTAATTACCATGAGATGTCCCTGCACCTGATGAAATTTGAATGTCATCTAATAAAATATTATCTGTTGGTGGTGCCATTTTTAAAACAAAGAAATAATAAATCGATGACTAATTGATTGAATGATTAATTGATTGTATATATTATGCTTTTTGCTATGATTTTGAATGAGATTTTTTAAAAACGTCAACGTTGAATGACTGACATGATTCCCTTTAATAACGAATCAATGGGAAAACAATTCACTTACCAGATAAATAATGTTTTGCCTCTTCGCCGTCTAGAATTGATTTAAGAGAATATTGTTCCAAGTCTACGAATCTGAATCTGGACTCATGCGGAATACCAGGCCTAGTTGTAGTTTTAATCTTCCAGGATTTTAAGAGAGATTTCTTGCTTGATTCTTTATTTTGTGCTGTCGTTTAACTTTTGCTTTATAATTATTAAGATTTCCTTTTAATTTCGCTTCCTTGTTGTCCTCGTCGTACTTTAAGTTCCCATTGTTAGAAAAATAATAATGTCTGCATATTTCTTGTACCAAATTCGTATTCCTGTCGGAGGTCACCAATTTATAGCAGGGTTAAAATTCAATAATAAAATTATTATATATATATGTATATATTCCAATAAGTTGTTTTTAAATTAACATTCTTAAATAAACATGTTATATTTTTTGATAAAAATTGTTATTATATGTATTTTGTTTTTATTCCCCTCCTTGGTTACTTAAGCTTCTGGTGTGTGACTTATATTTACCCAGCAAGTGAACTGATCGCCACACCAACAATTTAGATTTCAGTGTGCCAACAGCTGGATAAACACCATCAGACTTATAAGAAAGGTATTTAGCATGCTTGCTCTGAACTTTTTCTAAGTTAGAAATATTAGTTTCATAGTTTGGGCTCCAGACAACTGAAGCGTATTCTAGTTCAGACCTGACAAAGGCATTTAACAGCAAAGTAATTGTTGAAACATCTTTAAAGTGCTTTGAGTTTCTCATAATGAAACCCAGATTTAGCTATAATGTAATCAATATGAAGAATAAAAGTTAGTGTAGAATCAAAGATAACACCCAAGTCCTTAAATTCGGAAGATCTGGTAATGGCTTCACTATCTATATTATACAAAAAGTTTAGTTTTAGTTTAAATAGTTTTCCTTGTGAAGAACATGGCATTACATTTCGAAATATTTAACGGTAACTTATTGGTATTACACCAATTATTAATTTTTGTGGGATCTTGCTGTAATTTGTCTCAATCACTTGGTAAATAGCTTGAGGTCATCGGCATATACGAGAGCATTAGATGTCTCAATGTCCTGACAAATATCATTAATGAATAATATGAAGAGTAGGACTCCAAGAACTGAACTGAATCCTGCGGTCGATGTTGCATTGCCGAGACTTGAGCAGATGTGAAACCACGACAATGTATATTTAATAGCCTATTAGACAGATACTAACAGAAAAAATTGGTAAGGTGCGTGGTTAGTCCAGTTAGTTGATAATTTTTTTCAATGAGATACTATGATCTAGCCTATCAAAAGCTTTGGAGGTCAATATAAATTACATCAACCTGACCACCTTGATCAAGTGATGTAGCAAGATAATTGGTAATTCTTACAAGATTACTGATTGTTGATCTACCAGCTAAGAAACCATGCTGATGAACTGATATTTGAGATTTCATATGAATGGATAAGATATCATATAAGATAACCTCATAGAGCTTGCCGTTACAGGGGGATAACTATTGCATTCTTGTCATCTTTTTTTAATAGACAAATTCTTGACCTACACCAAATTTGAGGAAATGTGTCTGTTTGAAGAGCTGGATTAAAGAGTAGTCAGCGGTAAAGAGAAGATAATAGCGCAGTCTCTCAGTAGAAAAGATAGAATTCAATCAGGACCAGTAGTTAATTTGTTTTTAAACTTCAGTAAGGCTATGAGAATTTCTATCTTATCAGTTGTTTCAACTGAACCTTGTTTCGTCCAAGTGGTAATTCGTTCGTTCCCTCTCGTTTATTTTGATTATATTGTCAAATATTTCATTTGGCCTTCTTAAAGTTACGTTTCCATACGAACTTAGCTCTGAATGACTTTCATAAATATAAAATCGATGCTTTGAAGACAAACTTCTGTAACCCCATCCTTAATATCAGTTTCATATATACGACTATATTAATTGAACTATCCAAAATTGGCACAGTTTGTCGAATTATGTCCCCCATCATATCTACAGTCTGTCCAGAAATAATGATGATTACTTAATATCCACAAAATTTGCATAGACTCGTTAATAAGCAAATAAAAAAAACAGGCTACTCGTTGGCTCCTAGGTCATCTTCAGTCGATTTTTTAGATTGTATCTTAATTTACCAAAGAAAAATTGCTAATAATTATGATTGTATAATTGACCTTGAACACTTTTATAACAAGAGAATGTGGCCGGCCAATTAAATAAAACCTAAGTGCAAATACACTTAGCAAAGATAACATGGGCTTTATAAGGCTATACTAAAATCTATACATGTGGCTTTCCACCTGCAGGTGCTTGTTATAGGTTTTCAGCCATCTGAGTTCATAACTTGCTCTTTCTGAACCTGCTGTTTGTAAGGTTAAACAAAGCCTCTGGGATTTCATAGAGCCGCCACCAAGACGAATCCGTCTGGGAACTTTAAACTTAACCTATACATTTTCGCCTCCTACTAATAATTTTCACAGCTCCAGTGCTGCAGCGACGCACATTCATTTAGAACTTTTAGTTAAAAGGTCTGTAGAGCCCAAAATATTCTACAAACCCAAAAGGTGTCAAATTAGAAACTGAACTGGGCGAGTTTGATAGTGGGTAATTTAAATTTCTGAAAAATTGTGTAGGTTAAGAGAAATGAAATATTGAAATCAAATAGAGGTACTTGGTTAATTAAAATTACATTTAAATTTTGTTGAATAACAGCAAAACAGTAAAACTTGGATGTGTTTACTTGGTGCGTGCTTTCAGAACCTAGAAGTGTTTAATTGTGAAGTAATATCACGCAGTTATATTAACAAAAACAACATTTTAACCTCTCATTTTCACATATTAATCGCAAATGCCATTTAAAAAAGATTACGCGAATTTTTTTCCATTTCGTGTTCTTCGTCTAGTGTTTTTTATTTTGAAACTCAACTGTTTCACTTTTATCATGTAAAGAAATATACGTTCAGAGAAACTCGAGATTTTGTTTTTTTCAAATAAATAAATGCATCAAAACGACACTATCGCACAAACTCTCTGCGTTTTAACAGTTTTTTTAACGTATGGCCACCCAAAATTTCCAGAAGAAACATAACTACAATTCGTGAAATGCTTCTAATACATTTGTTGTCACGAACTGAGTTTTAGAAAGTGTTTTATGAAATTAAGATTTGCCTTTTAGATTTATGATGCTTTTTTTCTTTTTCTTTATAGTGGTTTCAACAAAACATTTTTCAAGGACGTTTTAAGAGACTAGTTTTGTAATGGCTTTTAATAAGTATTAATAGACATTGACAATATCTAGTTTTAAAAATAACTTGAAATGTATTTACTGCGTACTTGTTAAACCATAAAGAATAATTTAAATTTTAAATCTTACTGGAATTTAAGAAGATAATAAAACCATATGGAGAGTTTTATATAGATATAATAAACCCATTACAAATACAAATAATCCCGACATCAAATTAGCTTTATCATTAGGTTTTACAGAATGCTTTAAAACTTACTTTATAAGAGCAAATATACTTGAAGCCTAAAAGATCTTAGTCACAACATCAATAAAGCAATAGACTATTTAATACCCCTGACAAACCTTTCTTAAAACTTCCTGAGGACCAAATAACTTTTAAATTATTTATTGGGTTGTCTTTGGATTTGGGAGTTGTCTACAATGCGTGTTGTGTTTATCGGTATCCACAAATACACGAAATGCCAATGAATATTTTTTTATGCCTTATTTATATTAACGTCCTGGCGAAGTTTAGCTAATGCTACTCTACCACTTAACCAGGACGGCGAGATGAGATACGGTCACCCATTCAAGTGGCGGACTCGCCCGGCGTGCTTAACTTCGCCGATCGAGGTTTCATTACTGAAATCAGTACCGTACCTCACCTCATCACTTAATACAGCTATAAAACTACCTATTTTAAAACAAAATAGTCTGGAAAAAGGGAAACCAAATACTTTTATGTTTAAGACTGATTTTTTTACAGGTTTTTGCCCACCTCATTAACACTATATCAAGCTGTATTTATGAAGGTTCGATAGGAAACTTAGTAATTTTTGAGCATTTGGAGATTTTAGGCAGATTTATATGCCAGAATTAACAACAAGATCATGTCATAGAGCAACTATAAAACCACAATACTTCCCAAGTTCTTCAATAAAACTCTATACCAAGTTGGGTTTTATTGAAGGCTTGACAAGTTAGTCATAAACCAATAAAAAATACAAAATAATTTAGTTTTAATACAAATTGTTGAATGCCTTTTTAAAATTTTCTTTAACACAAAACTATCTTTAAGTACATTTGACATTATAGAACACTGATAATACACAAATATACCTAAAAGGAATTTAAATTGTTACTTGAGTTCAGAGGTGTATTTTCACTGAAAATCATTCGATTATTAACTTGCAGAAACAGGAGGGTGTACGCTCGGCCTCCTGACTACCTCATATTTATTAACCGGTATTGCTCAACTAAGAATAACGTCCTCGAGATAGATTAAATATTAAACTGTCGTGATTACATACCATTCAATAAACTGCCAAATAAACATTTCTCAAAAATCGCTGTTTTACATACCGAAGTTAAATTTATCTAACCACGTGTGACATACGCCACAGACGTTTCTAACTTAGACTTTCCAAGTGCAGGTTTATAATTAGAGGAAAGCGTGGAACAATTCAGTCCTTGACTAACGTGCTGAACAATTAATTATCCATTTCGAATGACATTCAGTGTATATAATCAGACAGCTGTGACTATTGCTGTTGTTGACCTTCTTCACAGCTCTAAGTTTAAACTTGTAATATATCTGTTACTTTGTTAGTTGGATAGATGAAGTGTACTTGACCCCAAGAACACCAAGAGCTTTCATTCACAAGGTTTTAAAACATCGGAACATAAGCTGCTCGTTGGGTTTGCAGAATGGAAATGGAAACTTCGTCACATACAAGCATCGGTTTTTTAAAATCTAGGCTTGAGGCACTTAGGCAGTAACTCTCACTAATTTGTTTATATTGATTTTGTTTAATACACAGATTTTTCTTATTTCGGCGGATGCGTAAGGAAAGCATGTGGATTGTGGAAAAGAGAGCAATTCAGTGGCGGCTGGTGAAATTTCAATATTTTTTTTCTCGTCTATGGCGCATGGGACCCATACG
This sequence comes from Rutpela maculata, assembly GCA_936432065.2. Classification (NCBI taxonomy): domain Eukaryota; kingdom Metazoa; phylum Arthropoda; class Insecta; order Coleoptera; family Cerambycidae; genus Rutpela; species Rutpela maculata. The sequence goes on along the minus strand of OW386285.2, from coordinate 32,421,856 downwards.
AAATTTGGGAAATAACATCTAGAGAAGCACTTCTCTAATGACCCCTAAAAAATTTTGAAAAAGCAGTTTGCGAAAAAATTTTTGAAAATTCGTTAGCCTCCCCTAGGAGCTCCTGTTTATTTTTATTTTTTTTTGTCAAATGCATTTGACTTTTCATAAAAATACAACAACAGATTTTGGAGTTTATGAAAATATTTTCATTCCTAACTGAAATACAATGAACTGAAATTTTGTAATTTACAATTTAACAAATTACAATATTTCAATTCGTTGTATCTCAGTTAGTAATAAAAATATTTTCATAAACTCAAAAATCTGTTGTTGTATTTTTATGAAAAGTCAAATGCATATGACAAAAAAAAATAAAAATAAACAGGAGTCCCTAACGAATTTTCAAAAATTTTTTCGCAAACTGTTTTTTCAAAATTTTTTAGGAGTCATTAGAGAAGTGCTTCTCTAGATGTTATTTCCCAAATTTCGTTTGGGTCCCATGCGCCACAGACGAGAAAAAAAATATTGAAATTTCACCAGCCGCCACTGGAGCAATTTTATAATAATTGTGAGAAAAATGACGAGCATTTTTAGAAGAAACAATTTGAGTATCTACTAACATTGATTTACTATTACATTCTACGTGCTTATCTTATCGACGATCCTCTATGTTATGAGATGGAAAAGCAATGGGTCCAGACAAAATACACAGTAAAATTTTAAAAGATAGTAAAATATGAAGTCATCAAATTTTTACAGTCATTATTATTTAACACATTAATCGTATTAGGAATATATCGTCCACATTCGTTACCTACCGTTAGTGGAAGTGCATGGATAATGATTAAAAGTGTCAGCATTTCTATGTTTAATTACACAGCCACACAAAAAAAAAGTTGTCTGAAACCGATTTGTCAGATTGGCTCGTTTTTCACCCCCAACCCCAAAATAACCCAAATAACCCTCCCCACCTTATTATGCCATATCGCAACTGAGATTCAATTAAAGCAAGATAAGTTGTTCTAAGTTGATCAATATTTAAAATATCTCGAAAATTATTAAAGAGGCAAAGCGTAGTTCTTAATTTACTAACTAATTTATTTATATGAATATCCCACTTGAAATGAGAATCTATATAAATGCTAAGATATTTCACATGAGTGTTAGATAATATCGATATTGATTGATTTTTGTCCAGTAGTATATTTAGTTCGTTGTAATTTGGTAATGTAAACTTATAGCAGGAAAGGGAATAAATAAAGTTTTGTTAAAATTTATCATTAAAAGTTTTGAGTTTAGAGGTTAAACAAGTCAATTAGTTGATTTAATATATAATTTAATGTAATTTAGTCCTTTTTATTGGAAGCGAAGCAATAATACATTCAATTTATCTATTTTCTTCATCTTCATCAATAGCATAACAACAATATTGAATCATTATATTCATTTTTTTTAAGTTGATAGAAAAGTAGCATTGTTCTTTCGTCTGTAGCTCTTAAACAAAGATGTTTCTGGGAAAATGTCAAGAATAATGTTCAAAATCAATTTTCTCAACTTTTTCATCTCTTGATATATTTTCGTACAATGCTTCATTTACGAGTTATATTGCAAATAAAGCGAAAAATGGCAAAAAATTGACGTTTTTTGAATTTTAAAGTGTTTTGCCCCACCTGTCACGAGTGCGGATAGATGGCATACGTTTCTGGACATCCCAAGTTATACTTTAAAAAAAATTGCTTGTGAATGACATTTCGCACAAAAATCTGGTGTTTTTTTGGGGTTAAGGGTGAAAAACAAACCAATCTGACAATTCTGACTTCGGATTCGGTTTCAGCGGATATAAATACATAAGGATACACTGGTCTGGTCCGCAAGCCAGACCACTTTTTTTTGTGTGGCTGTGTTATATTACACTAAATATATCATTATGTTTCATGCCACCCTGATGTGCGCGTTCCTTGATGATGAAAAATTCTCATCGAGATTTTAAGCTTGAGGAAAAAAAACTTCTGCCTGTCGGTCTATCAGTCTATATGTCGGTCTGTCGGTCTGTCTGTAACTTTTTTTGTGCGCACGATTACTCTGGAACCGTTTAAGATATTGACTTGAAATTTGGTACACGTATTAGTCTAGGTTCCCGTCGACATAATTGCAATTTATACATATCCTCCTATAACTTCTTGTACGGCATAATTGCGCCTAGTCTATCACTTTTTTCCTCTGCGAAAATTTTCGAAATGGGGGCGCTCCTCCTCGGCATGAAAAAGACGATTTCTACGCGTCGGACTGGAAAATCGGCAAATATATTTTGTCGGACAATTTGAGAATTGGATTCTACATATACAGTGTGTCCCAGGATAGATGTAACAAGAGGTGTAATGGACCAAAAATTTTGGAATTTTGGAATGGTATTTGGGAATTGAGTCCTGCTTGTTGTAAAACTAAAGTGTACCAAAAATGACTTGATTTGGTGTTCTACAGGGTGTTTTATAAGCAAAGTTCAGGTAAAAATCACCACTAATGAAGTACCTTTAGTTTTCATATCATATGAAAAAAATTCACTAATAAAAGTTATTTAGAATGCAATTTTATACCTCTATACCAAATTTTAGGAATATAAAATTATTTTTCTGAAACTTGAGTTGAAACAAGAGTTGAATTCATATTTGAAGTTGTGTAGGAGCAAATGTTAATCATCTCAAAAAGTAGGCTATTGGTAAATAAAAAATTAAATATACGAGATGTAAGAAGGTATAAAATAATTTCTATCCAGTTTTAATTGAATGGTTCAAAATAAAATACTAATTTATTGAAAAAATGGGAAGTTTCAAAAAAATAATTTTATATTCCTGAAATTTGGAATAGAGATATAAAATTGCATTCAAAATAACTTTTCTTAGTGGAATTTTTTCATATTTTGAAAAATGAAGGTACTTTATTAGTGGTGATTTTTACAACTTTGCTTATAAAACACCCTGTAGAACACCAAATCAAGTCATTTTTGGTATACTTTAGTTTTACAGCAAGCAGGACTCGATTCCCAAATATCATTCCAAAATTCCAAAATTTTTGGTCCATTACACCTCTTGTTACATCTATCCTGGGACACACTGTATATTTCATATATTTCTACAAACTTTCCGACAAAAATTTGGGAACGTTAAAGGTGCTTACTACCCTAAACATAACATAACATAACTTTAAAACATTTATTGATAACCAGCTGATTTTTTCAAGATTGCTTAATAAAAATAATATATGTAGAATCCAATTTTCGAATTGTCGGACAAAATATATTTGCCGATTTCCAGTCCTACGCGTGGAAATCGTCTTTTTCGTGCTGAGGAGGAACGCCGCATTTTCGAAAATTTTAGCAGAGGAAAAAAGTGATAGACTAGGCGCAATTAGGCCGTACAAGAAGTTATACGAGGATATGTATAAATTGCAATTATGCAAGTCAGAGTCCATAAAATTGGTATTTAGTATATATAAGAGAAGCTAAGGGGTCAAGAAATGTTTGGCATTAACACATCAATAGTGTTGTAACATTTCATAAGATTCTACAAACTAAAAACTCAAATATTTGTAAATTTTTCAAATAATTAATACACTTGCTATTATAATAGATAATATTTCTTAAAACATTTACATGTGTTATGTAATTGTAAAGGAGGAGATTGTAAAATATAATTAATCGACGTATCGGAAAATTATTTTAAATTACATTAACAATCTCCTCCGAAATGATTACTCCCGCCTTTCCGTATAAACCCTATTCTAAAGATCTATTTTAGCATAACACTACAGAAGAGCATAACACAACAGGAAACGTTCTGAAGCTTGTCCAATTTTTAAAAAGGGTGACAAATCTGACATATCAAACTTTCAGGCTAGTTCAATAATATGCAATTTTGCAAAACTACTTGAATTTCTACTACACGACATCATTTATGATAAAATCAATACAAAAATGATTACCTCACCTATCTGCTTTGTGTTACACAATTTATTTCGGAATCCATTAACGATCAACCCCAAACCGACATAATTTATACAGATTTCTCCAAGGCATTCGACAGACTTGACCATAATATGTTGCTTAACAAACTAAATTATGCCGGACTTTCTGATAGTTTGATAGCATTATTCAGGTCTTACCTGTCAAACAGAGTCCAGTATGTTACCTTCAATGGATTCAAGTCTATCGAATACGTTGCTACTTCGGGAGTACCGCAAGGGTCGGTTCTTGGATCACTAGTTTTCACAATATTTATCAATGGCATAGCGGATGACATAACAGACAATGTTAATTATTTAATGTATGCTGATGATTTGAAGCTCTTTTCTAGAATTTATATCATTGACGATTGTCTTCACACGCAGGAAAATTTAAACAAAATAAGTAACTGGTGTACTAAATACAATCTTCCATTGAATTCACAGAAATGCAATGTTATGTCTTTTACATGTAAGTCCATACCTGTTTCCTACGATTATAATATAGACTATAATATACTTCATCGGCCCGAAACACTACGTGACTCAGGTGTTATCTTGTCGGCTCATAGTGAGAAACTCCCGAGATTTTTCAAACTCAGATACGCTTAAGATACTCTGTTGTTGTTACGTCAGGTCTAAATTCAGTACGCGTAACTTGTTTGGACCCCACACTATAATGTACATGTCAACCAGTTTAACGCAAATTCCTTAAATTTATGCATTTTAGATCTGAAGGTACTTATCCAGCAATCGGTTTTCCACAAGAAGACCTGTTGGATAAGTACTCTTTAGTTAGTTTAAGCCGTAGGCGAGAATGCTTGTCTCAAATTTTTCTTTTTAAAATCATTAACAATATTATTGACTCACTAATATTACTATCAAAACATCCCCAGAACAATGCCCTGTAGCAGTTCTGTATTTTACCTAGATTTTTTTTTCGGGGTGGAAATCCTTTATGGACACCTGAACGGTAGTGTGGGACTCACCTCTAGGCATACCCACTAAAACCACCCCTCTTCAGTGTATGATGTATCCTGGAACCGCTCTCGCTTCTCTTCAGGATACACGTCAATCGTTATTCAATGTGTAGATGTTGTTTTTTTTCCCGTGTCTTTGTTCCCTGTATTCCCTCTAGTTGTGCAGAGGGTATAGGTCGGGATTCCTCTCATCTTCTCCTTTATGCATGACGATCCGTATAATGGCTGTTTCGGCCTCTGCCCAATTGTCTTCAGATTGCAGCATGAATTCCACAAGCTCATCCGGCCCTAGACGATTTATGCCTCGTCTCTCCTCCACCCATCTGTTGCAGTGAAAGACTGTGTGCTCTGCATCGTCTATTTCGCCACAATATGCGCACTCTCGAGAGTCCAGCTTTCCTATTCTCAACAGGTAGTCGGCAAAACAGCCGTGACCTGTCAGGGCCTGCATGAGATGATACCCTACTTCTCCGTGTTTCCTTTCCACCCACTCTTTGACTGTAGGGATCATGCGGTGAGTCCATCTTCCTTTATGGGCGTTCTCCCATCTGTTCTGCCATCTTTCGAACAGTCTTTCCCTGGCGGTTCCTCTCTCGACTCCTTCGTACACTTCTACCCTTTCCTTGACCAGTAAATCCACTGGAGGATCCCTGCTACCACCAGCACTGCCTCGTACGATACTGTCCGATAGGCGCTGCATACCCTCAGTGCCATCTGCCGTTGAATCCTTGCCAGGCTTACTTTGGCATTAGCCCTTTCTTCTAAGGCGTATCCCCAGACCGGAGCGGCATATAATATGACTGAATGCACCACGCCACAAAGCACTCTTCTTTTGCTGGCCTTTGGCCCCTTCGTGTTGCACATCACTCTTCCCAGAGCGGTTGCTGATTTCCCCGCTTTTTCCGCCGTTTTTGCTATGTGACTGAATGTTAGTTTTGGGTCCAGCCAGATTCCGAGGTATTTAAGTCCATTCCCCGGTCTAATTTCCATCTATCCAACCCTGATGGTGACAGGCTGGACAGTTCTTTTCCTTGTGATCATCACTGCTTCGGTTTTTTCCGGAGCAAGTTTTAATTTTACGCTCCGCAGCCATTCCTCTATTCTCTCAATAGTGGCATTCGCCTTCTCCTCGATTAGCCCTGTCCAGTTTCCAGTCACAGTTAGGGCAAGATCGTCAGCATAGCCCGTAAGGGTGACCCCAATTGCGAGGGGAATCCGTAGGACGTCGTCGAACATAATGTTCCACAGTGTTGGCCCGAGTACCGAACCCTGTGGGACACCGCAGGTCACGTTTCTCCATTCAAAGGTGTTATTTGCGTCCATCCCTATTTGCCTATCCCTGAAGTAACTCTTAATGGTATTAATGATATAAGGTGCCACTTCCAATCTCTCTAGTTTGCTTATAGTTGCTCCCCATCCTGCAGTGTTAAATGCGTTCCTGATATCAAGGGTGACGATTAAGCACATTGTCTTTGCCTCCATGGCCTCTCTTGCCTTGCTCGTGATACGGGTCACAGCATCCACCGTCGACATTCCTCTGCGGAATCCGAACTGGTAGTTCGACAAGCCATCCCTCCGGTCAATTTCTAGCTCTAACCTTCCCACAGCATCCAACAAGCAGATGGGCCTATAGGAGGATGGTTCTTCAGGTTTTCCGTTCCCTTTATTAATAAGGACTAGCCTTGCTTTCCTCCATCTGGATGGAAAGTCTCCTCTCTCCAACCCCTAAAACCGCTTCGGGGGATTCTTCGACGACTATTTTGATCACCTCCGGGGGGATGTTATCTGGACCCGGGGATCGGCCGCTCTTTAGTCTTTCGTTTGCCCCCTTCAGTTCATTTTCTGTGAATGGGGGGACATCCGCTACATCCATGTCATCCCACCTTTCTTCCTCCCTGTGGGGAAAGAGTGCGTCAGCTATCTCCCTCATCCTCTCCAGTGGAATCGCTGGAGGGGGTGCTTTTACCTAGCTACGCCTCGTACAAATATTCTTTCACCCATGTACGTAAAATGCGACAATCACAATGCAATCTGTGGTGATACAGACATTTTTAGTTGCTGCCTGAATGCTTTAAAAACATATTACCCAAGAAACTAATTGAACTCGGTTTTTTTTTTTGTATTTCATCTTTTATATAGATAATATTAAAAAATTATAGTTTGCTTTTTCCGTTTTGTTATCTACCATAAGTAGATAAAAAGACATGGTTTTAGTAGAATTCCTCTCTACCTCCCTGTTCTACAGTTGGGTCAAGTACCTATTGGGCAGTGTAATCAAATAAATAAAGAAGTGATAATCCAGAGCCTGGTAGGTGAGAAGTGCGGTAGGATATAGGGAAAAAACTCACTTTATACATTGTGACTCAATCAATCAATAGACGGAAACTACGTGTGTTATGTAATCATATATGGGATTTTTCATATCCTTTCAATATTCAGGTAAATCTATTAATTTTTCAATTATAAATGTTGTAGTTGTCGTCAAGAATTTTTGAACATTTTGTGCATTTTTTCTTCATTTTTTTTTTTTTTAAAGAAGTTGACAAGTCGGTTCGTAAGGGACTTCTTGTTTATATTCTAGCTTGGTCAGATTTTATCAATGGTATATGAACCCAAAATAATATTTTATAACTTTATTTTATATTTCATAGATGAATAATATTCATCACAGCTAGTAAACTGAGAACTACGTTCGTCTATAATAAAAATGTCATAATTATTGGCATAAATTAGATGCAGAATGTAAAGTACAACGAACCTGTTACAAAGTTCATCCGTTTATATTTCACATCAAATACGTTCCTATGAATTATCGTACGAACATAAACTTTACGGGAAAATTAGGAATATCCTGAATAATTCTTGCTCTTAAATATAGTATATTGAAAATTGTTCGTAACTTGTCTTGCATATCGACGCAAATTGCAGTTGCATATTCATGAGGTACTCTCCTGTAAGATATGTTCACTGCAGGGAATTCCGGAAAATTGATAGGAGCTGTACTGTTCTAAGGTACAGCGAATCCTTGCTGCTGGCTGTATTCTGTTCCTTCTCTTAAGAGGTGTTGTCAAGGAAAACGCTACATTAGCTACAAGCCGCAGCATTCCCGGAACAGCTTATGGACTTTGGAATTTATAATTCACTTATACAGGGTGCTTTACAACAAACGGTTATAGATATTTTTCTGTAACGATTAATTACTGAGATGCAAGGTGATAAACTATTTATAACCAAAAAGACCCCAGAACGAAACCAATGAAAATGGTGTTTTGGTGAAATTGGCTGAAACTTTGCTATGTTCAAGTCATGCTGATCAAAAGTTCTTATCACATCGAGCCGATCCTATGGACAGTTTTTGAGTACAGCTTTGTCAAAGTTAGGTAATTTGGGTCATTTTAGATTTTTTACTCTTAAACTATTAACTTGCAAGGTTCGACACATACATATACTCAAACGCACGCACGCATATACACAAACACGCTAGAAGCCATTCATAAACACGTATACACGTATACGTACATAGATTATCCGTTACCTCATTGTTAGGACCTTCAAGCACTCCTGGAACGAAAACCACTCATAGAATCGACTCGATCCTAAGAGTCATGCTGATGACTTTAACTACAAAATAGCAAAGTTTCAACCAATTCCAACGAAGCATGCCGAAATACGACATATATGACATATATATTTCTTAACCTAAAAGTTGATAGAAAATTCTAAAAAAAATCTTGATCTTTAATAGTTCAAGAGTAAAAAAATCTTGAATGTCTAAAATGACGCAAATTACCTAACTGTGACAAACTGTATCCTTGTTATCTGTCTGAATTGGTTTAATTTTTTTACAATTTGCATACTTATTAGAGTTAACATACGGACTTTTTTAATTTATATTTTTCAACATTCAGTGGAAAATTATAAAATTTGACACATCAATAAACAGAAATATGCAAATAGTTTTAATTTACAAGCCACCGTCTTCGGCGAAACGAGGAAGTGGAAGTTAATAAATTATAATAAATAAATAATCTAATTAAGAGTTATGTTTTTATATTACGAAAAAATATTTTAAAAACAACTGTTAAAGTTTTTATTCCAATTTAAGTTTAATAAAATTGTTGTGTATAAATACATAGATCCCAGAAGAGGAATCATTGAACAATTTTCTTTTTATTACAATTAAAATACGGTGTTCCCCAAGGCACAATTTTAGGTCCCCCGCTCTTCATTATTTATGTGAAGGGCCTATTCCCTATTGAAGCGTCAAGGAGTATTTTCAGTTTCGCTGACGACGCAGCAGTTTTCTACGAAAACAAATCATGGACAACTTTAAAATCTGATATAGAGAATGATTTCAAGAAAATAATTGACTGGTTTAACTCTGAACTTCTAGCAATAAACTTTAATAAAACAGCATTTCCTTTTATTTTTCGTCTTATAAGTCTACAGTATAACGAACTGAATCTACCAATGGTCGAAAATCAACCAATATCGATAGTATCTAACACCCATGTGAAATTTACTAGTGAAATATTTTGTCGAACTCCTCTATACATTTCCTTAAATATATAAGAAATAAAAAACCAATTGCAACCAACAGCTATTCTCCGGACTAATGCCCCGCCGAGCGCAGAATTACGAATTACAAGCCTGGCCGCCAACTATGTATTGCCACAAAACGCTAAAGTTTCGATTGCAACAAACACCAGCCGAAAGAATTATTCCTACTCAAAGGAGCTCGTGCCAGCTACTCCACACCACTCGCTGGCTATCGGCTCTCATCAATGCGAGGTAGGTGTGGGATGGCTGGAACGAGGCTCTTGTTCACTCTTGGTGCATAACGAGATTTATAAAACCACGACATGCGACAAAAATAGCAGGCTCCATCTAGCGGTTGATGTCTATTGCAATTGAAGCAGCAGTAGCCCTGACATGGGCACAATTAGTAGATATGCTTTTAGAGGATAGAATATTTACTATAATAATAATATGTTTATCCGCCAATTTAGATACATCTAAGTACATTTGGTAAGTCAAGTAAAGTAAATATAAATAAATAGACAAACACTGAATTAAATAATGACAGTATGGTACATTTAACATATAATAACAGTAAATACAATAGTATTTACATAGTCTAAACACACAGATAAAAAACAATAAAAACAGTCTATCTTAAGAGAAACAGAGTTAAGGACATGTTTATACATATATTATTGTAACATTAAAATAAAATACTTAAAAATAGAAACAATAATAATAATATATTTGGTTTAAAGTAACCGTTACTGCCTAACAGTTATCCTCCGTATATTCTTTCACCGAGTAAAATGTTTTTGAAATTAAAAATTATGAAAGTTTCCAATCTGCTGATGAGTTTATAGATTTGTTTTTACTACTAGTGAAATATTTTGTCGAACCCCTGTAAACGTTTTCTTGAATGTATAACGAATAAAAACCAGACTGCAACAAACAGCTATTCTTCGGACTAATGCCCCGCCGAGAGCTGAACTACGAATTATAAGCCTGGCCGCGTTAAGTGCAATAACAATGTCTTGCCACAAAACGCTAAAGTTCCAATTGCAACAGATGGAGTCTGCCATTTTTGTTGCATGTCGTCGTTTTATAAATCTCGCCACCTACCAAGAGTGAACAACTGCCTCGTTCCAGAAATCCCAGACCTATCTTGCACTGAAGAGAGCCAATAGCTCGAAACTGCAGTCTGCGAGTGGTGTGGAGTGACTGGCACGAGAGCTGCTTAGAGTAGGAATAATTCTTTCGACTGGTGTCAGTTGAAATCGATTTTCATTCTATTCTTATAATAGTCCTGGATAGTTTGACATTTATATATTTTGCTCATCGGACCAACACCTCGATTCTGCAAGAGATACGTTCCACAAGGCGATTTTTCAGCATCGCATTCTCCCGAATCGTCTCTTTCCTTGACCTCATCAACAGGGGAGAGAACAATATAGGACGATTGATAGTTCAAGGAATACCAGGTAATAAAAGACAAAGAGGACGCTTCTCTAAACGTTGGGCTGATATTACCAACGGGGTGGTGGGTAAGAGCTTTAGCAAGGCTGTGCACCTAACATGCAACCACGACATGTATAGTGATGCTGTCAGACGTACCATGCAGCAAAGACTACACTAATTCATTATTACGAATAAGAAAAAAATGTATTTCTGTCAATTTTATCTTCAGAAGATTTCCATTTTCTGATTTTAAGCAATATTTCTCTCCTCTTTTAATTTTTGCATTCAAGGAGCTTGATTATATTTGTTATTTACAATAATAACCGGGGCTAAATTATTTAATACCACACATGTATCTATAATAATATAATATAATTATATACAAACATACACAGGAAACTTTTTATATGTTACTGAACAATTGTTTGTTTATATGCCGTCAGCGTATAAATAAATATTTATTTTTAATGATGATTTTTAGCAACTAAATCTATTTATAATCTAGGAACACATACCATAATCTAGACCAGACAAAATAGTATTATAGAAGCCAGTTTTCCGGTAGTAAGTACGAGCTACGAGTTATCCAACAAGCAGTTTAAATTTCTGCGAGACAGGTAATTTTAATTATCTTTCAGTAATTATTATATTAGGAGGCTCATGCTAATTTAAAAAAAAACTGCATGTTTTTCTGTTTTTCTTTCTGGGAATCTCTGCCACGTGTATTTTCTTCAAAAATGATGTCCGTGAAATCTACAAAATACAATTATCCAGTATTTTACTGGAAAACAACCTCCATGGATGTGACTTTTACATTGGTTTTAGAAGAAAATATATGTAGCAGAGAATCCTAGTAAGAGACACAAAAAATAAGAAAATGCCACAACCAACAATTAGACAAAATCTATGTGTTTAGTTTGGTCTGATAATCGTACATGGCTATTTCCAACCCAAAAAGATTCAATTACTATTGTCATTAACGAAATTTAAAACTACTGAATTCTTTACTATATAATTACAATCTGAAAGTTCCAAAACTACATTTTTGTGTTTCTAATAAATTATCGAAAAAATAGTATATTTTACAAGAGATGAATACACTCTTTTTTCATGAGATGAGAATTTGCGAAGCGAGTTGGGCAATCTCACGAACGAAAAAACGTATTTCATCTCGAGTAGGAAATGCTATTTTTTTCTACTCATACATATATAAATATCAATTTTTCCACTGTCGACTCTATATGAAAATGAAATTTTTTTACTCTAGAGAAGAAAATATTCTCATGTCTAGAAGTGAAAATGAAAATGTCAAATTGATTATGTCAAATTATGTCAAATAGAAGTTCGGTCCTATTATGATTCCATTTAATACGCCACAGCACACATTAACACCAAAAATTCATTGATTTCGTGTTACTCTCATATATCTTGGGTTTTGATCAGACCAGTAGCGCCAATTATGCTAAGAGTATTATTGTGAGCGACTTTCATTACTCCATATAATACAGAAGTGAAGCTTTTAAATCCCAGCCCGAAAACGATGTAATGAATTTCTAATTTTTTTTCTTCAACATGCTTCATAAAGTATGTACATAAGAATCTATATTGTCATTCTTCTTGCTTTTTGGTTAGGGGTGGTTTCCACCCCTTCTTGGGGGTTGTCGCAAAAAAATCAAGAAATACACATAATCTGATAGAGAATCAAATTATAAGAAAGAAATACATTATACACTTTTTTGCTAAAATGCATATTTTTCAAGATATTGCGAATTTAAAATTGCAATTTTCACCCCCCAAAATCAGTATTCCTAGACGTTTTTTTTAATTACTCGAAAAATATGGAGTTTAATAAAGAAATGCAAGGGTACAAAATTAAAGCTTTTACGAAAACAAATCGAATGGTTTCTTCTTTTTTTTCTCAGATGTTTAGTTTTGGAAATATGGCATTTTCAACATGGCGCCGTAATGTTCAGAAAAAATATACGACGTTAACATCTAAAATTACTCAAAACCTACAACTATGAGAAAAATTTTTTATTGTAAAAATTAAAGGTATTAAAATTTTCTTACGTATTACGACCTTTTATAATGAAAACTAAAAAAGTTACAAACAAAAAAGTAGCGCATTTAAAATTTAGGCGCCATTTTTTTTACTTTTATTGCTGCCATTTCTTTTTTAAATCCTTCTAGGTATTGTTAATGCATATTATTACTAACATGCTCAAATTTTTTAGAATTTATAAAATGATTATTTTTCATTCTGTACCCATTTTCAATAATGAAAATTTTCATAATTTTTTGAAAAAAATCGTTTTTTTGGAAATTGCTCTGAAAAGAGATATAAAGGTTTAAAGATGGCGCTTGAGCGCATGCAAGAAAATTATGTATTTAAAATTGAAATATCTCAAGAACTATATGATGGATAAAAGGATGATATGAGAATGATTTGAAGCTTATAAAAAAACGATAGTTGGAAAAAAATAAGGAGAATCCTTTCATAGTTTCCGGTTTCCGGGCCGGAAATTTTACCATTTTTACTGCTTCGCTTACTGTACTGATAAGATATTTGCAGGAATTTAAAATTGATTATTATTTATGTTCTTGATATTATTTTATTACATTCTCCGTGAATATTAAACAAGTTTAAAAAGTCTTCGAGGGTGTAATTTAAACGCGGTGGCATTTTTTGACATAAGAGAATGACTGATATTAGTGATTGTTCTAATCATGACTAATTTGATAAAGATTTTACCAGGAATACTTGAATTTCTAAGAAAATCGCATATAATTCAAAAAGTCGTAAGTTAAACCACTACAACGTCTACGCGGAAAAAGGGGGAATTTAATTTTACATAATTAATTTAATGCAAAAAAATACACGGTGTTCCGTTTGACTTAACAAGTGTTCGCGGTTTGAAGTTGACAGTTGTAACGTAAAAAACTGAACACTTGGTATATTATTATTGAGTCTCTTTAAATTGTAGAGCGTAGTGCACTCTATGGTCTTTTCGCATGCTAAAAAGTAAGTAAGGATCTTTTACGCGAAAAAAGTTATAAAGGTACCGTTACACCTGTGAATTTTTTTATAAAATGTCAAATATCTCTGAAACGGATCGGTTTAGGGATAGAGTTTGCTACATGTTCTTGACTCAGGATTTTTCGCTCTTTTCGAAGACTTCGAAATATATAGCGTGTTCCATGTAAAATAAGCAAGTTGGACTTCCGATATAAGCGGAAATGCCAAATGCTTGTAATTATTTTCTTTGGATTGGCCATATGGACATTCCCTAACTTTTTAAAATTATCTGGTACATACTTTTCCCTATATCGACCGATGTAGTTCCCGGTGAGACACCCTGTATAGATATTATAGGAATATTTAAATTTTTGTATGGCACCATAACCATGTTTCTAGATTATTTGCATTTATAATGAGCTTTTATTACTCTGTCTTTGCAAATAGGGTATAGTTAAAAAAAAGTGTAATTTTATTTTAGAGCCATTAGAGAAAGATTGCAGTCTCAGTTTACTGTTCTTATTAACTAATATACTACTAATAATGACTATACAAAAGCATGTACGAGTATAATAAAGCTAGACAATTTATTAAATTTTCCACTTTATTTTAGAGCCTTTAGAAAAAAAATCGGCTTCAGTTTACTTGAATCTCAGCAGAATATATGCGAGAGAAAAGCAAATTAACGAAATCCAGTAAATTTCAGATATTTTATACAGACGCGAATAAACACCCTAACAATTTCTATTCCAATTGATACAACATCAGTTTCAATCTCCGAAAATACATTAGCAGCAATCGTATTGGTGAAAAGTGTCATCTAAGTGTGAGGTAAAGCTCTTAAAATGGGGCACAAATGTTTTGGAAATTGAACTGGAGTCTCTAGGGCGGCATTACTTGATAGGTGGAGCATACATACTTCACTGTTCTTTACAAGGGTCCCCTTTCCTCTCATGTCCCCACAGTCTATTTTCTAAATTTCACATCGCTTTGATTGTTGCGCGTGCTTAACACTTTAATATGCTAAAGTGCGTTCGAATCTAAATTGTAACTGGGTACAGGCAAATTGAAATTTAAATTACGTCCTCGTTTGGCAAACAAGTTAATTTCATTAGGATTTAAGGCAATGCTGTTTTTACCCGAGAGTCTGGAGAATACTTACCACCTGAACATTTTCATACAAAGTACTTTCATAGAAGTATCACTTTGTAATTTATTACAGTGGCGATCAAAATTAACGCACCACCGAAAATTTATCACGACATTGAAATTGATTTTTATTTATCGTTTGTCCGATTTTAATTATTTCTTATTTCACAAGTATTTTTAATTGTTCAAAAACTTTTGCTTATTCTAAAAAGTCCTTAGCCATTCTCAAGATTACTATTTGCTATACAGGGTGATCTAAAATGGAGAAAATTTAAAATTTTACCAAGGTAAAGTATCTTTCTCTTGATGAAAAAAATCGAACCTTATGAAGAAAGTAAATAATGCCAAATACAGTCCTAATACAGAGTGTCATCCACATTGTCCATAATTAATTTTCCGGCTTAACTTATACAATTTGTTAATAGCAGTTATTTTAGAGAGTAAAATTTGGAATGGAAATTAACTGTTATAGTCTTGGGGCATAATGTATTCCGTGGGATTTTTTGTGAAGGGAAGGTCCGACTATGTGAAATCTCTTTATTATATGCTAGATAATGGTGTAGTACTGGGTGTTTACCTTAGAATTGCCCTGTTTGGTTTTTATGGCGTTATACACCCAAGATGGCGGCCATGCGAGACATTTATTCTTTACATCAAGAATAACTCCTTCCAGCGTGCTCATACGCAAAATCTGCATAAAACATTTTCTGTTCTACATGAGCCAAAGAACAAATTTAGTTCTTATCTATTTTTTCGTACCTTTCACCGTTTAAGAATTATACGCCAGCTTTACCACATAACACAAATTTATTAGTATACGTTTATTGCCTAGCCTATCCGACTTTCAACAGATTATAAACTCTGTATTTTGTGCCAAGGTAAAAGTAAATTACCTCTTGTTAATCCATTGAAGGTTGAAAAACTTCTACAGTGTTTGAACCAAAGAGAAGAATGATTGGATCCAGAGAATATTAGTAGTCGAATCGGGAATTTAAGTGTACAACAGCTACAAGACTCAATGCAAAATGGCATAAAGAATGTTACAAAAAACTGGCTCATACATGGATAGAAGCAAAAAACTTTTCGAAAAAGGAAAGCGCTGTGAGCCTACGGATGATTTAGAAGCGAGTACCAGCAGTGACAAGGCAATATACACATTACGATCTAAAACACCCGCATATAACAAAAAAAACTGTTTTTTTGTGATGAAGGAGAGAAAAGCAAAGAGAGACTGTATTGCATAGCAACAGACCAAAGTGGCGAGCGTCTTAAGTTAGCTGTCCAACGATCTAATAGTGAAATATTGAAAGTGCGCTTGAGTGACTGCAGAGATCTCGGAGATGCCCATGCAAGAGACATACATACACTATCACGTTATGATGAAATCCACTTAGTCTTCGACACATACAGAGAAAATTCACTAAAATCTTCTATGCGTAAGAAAAGAACTGGCAACACACAACCAGTCTACAACAAGATCAGTGATAAAACGTACATTGGGAACACATCAAGTCATTGTTATCTCATGTCAAGACTAAAGATGAGTTAACACCTTACTTGTCCGAGAAAGCAATACAATATGCAACTGGAAGAAACAAGAGTTTATTTTTATCTTGGAGGGAGACAGCAAAGTGTTCAGTGGGGATTGAAACAGATGAACTGAAAAGTAATCATGAGGAGGCAGATACAAAAATAATTTTGCATTCCATGTTCGCCTGTCGTCGCGGTGCTACACAGCTTCATATTTACTCACCTGATACAGATGTCTTCATACTTACTTTATGGTTGTATAAGTTCCTTCCACTGAACACTATGTTTGTAACTAGAGTTGGCCAAAATCAAAGAATGATTAATCTCAGCAAAGTAACCGATTCCCTGAGCTCAAAGAAAGCTTCAGCATTATTAGGTCTACATGCATTATCCGGAAGTGACACCACAGGGACTTTGGCAAGGAAAGCGAAAACCTTCCTTTGGAAAGTCTTCAGTAAAGCAGATGACATTCTCTAAGCTATAAGCAAACTTGGAAGCTTGGACATTTTTTTTGATACAGATAGACTATTAATAGAAAAGTTCATATGTCAAGTCTATGTTCCTGGCACAAATATATCAGACATTGGAGAACTGAGGTGGTGGATGTTCACAAAGAAAGAAATTCAAGGAGAAAACTTGCCACCAACAAGAGCATCACTGATACCATATGTTGATAGAGTTCGTTATCAAACCATAGAATAGTGCCGTGCTGACCAGCCCTACCCTAATATTCTGCTTTCGCCATTAAACTTCGGCTGGGAACTAAAAAACGACCATTATGCTCCTGTTATGTGTATGCTACCATGCGCTCCAGAGACAATTCTTTAACTTATTCGGTGCTCTTGTGTTAGGAGAAAATGTGCTCCACCTTGTAAATGTCTTTCCCACGATCTGAAGTGCACAGAACTATGTGTATGTGGTAATGTAAATAAACGATTTAAGTACTTTCAATATATTTTTTCTTTAAAATGCTAAGAATCCTATCATGTAATTCAATGCTTCGTCAGTATTAGCTAGAAGAGTAGTTGTTTTGATTGGTTCTCCAATAATGAGTGTTTTAAAGTATTTACCTGACTAGTATATTACCGTGCCCAGATTAGGGCAACGATATACAGAAAGTAGGTATTTTCATAATAAATAAAAAAGTTGTGATTTGCATAATACTTAAATAATATTCTCTAATCATGATAAAGGCAAATAAATAAAAAATAATTAATTCTAAGCCTATTTGTACAATAAAAATTTTTTAATTTTTTTTTTGTCGTTACTTTACTTCCACTGGATGTGGAAGTAATTATCGCCTAGTAGTTTATTCTATATGTACTCTAACCCAGCTTTGCTACATTTTTTAAGTTTACACTTGCAAAATACATAATCGAAAGTTAAATTAGGACAAATATTTATAGTTATTAACCTGATATAAACCAAACCAAAATCAATTGGATTGAGAATTTCTGGATTTATCACAGTAGAACTTCTCCAAAGAATTATTTGATACGCAGCTGTCAAAATGTGTTGAAAAAATAATCTTCAGTAAGTAGTAGTAGTAGTAGTTTTATTATCATTGAAAATTACAAATCAAATATTACAATTTAAATTATTACAATGAAACAATAAATATAAAAATATGTTATAAACAATACATTATTATGTATATATTGTATAGTAAAATTAAGACATTCACACATTAAATTTTTTTTTTGTTTCAGTCACGGAAGCTATTCAATAGCTGTTACGTGACATAATAAATTTAACAGTTTATAATATAAATAAAATAGAGTTAGGTAATATCAAATATTTATATTAATTTAGAATATTTTTTTTTATCTTTGTATTTTCTCTGATCCATTTTTCACTTTGTTGACAAATATTTTATATGAATAATTTATTATTTTTAACTCTGTTGGCAGATAGTTGTAAATTTTATATGATAAGTAGGTGAAACTTTTTATACCAATTGTTTTATTTCTTTTCGGTATTACTGTTTGTAATTGTGTTTTGGATCTTTTATTATGCATATGATTTGGCAGATTGAAATTATTTTTATTTTTATAATAATATTTTAGAGTTTCTAGCGCATATAGTTGTGATATTCATTACATTAAATTCATTAAATAGTAATTCACTTGAATAAGTAGAGGGCTTATTAAGTATAATTTTAATAATTCGTTTTTATAATACTTCTACATTATTAATTATAGTTTTATTTGCGCCTCCCCAAGCTAGTAAACCAAAACATATAAGTGACTGTATTAATGCATAATATACATTTTTTATTAATTTTAATGACAATATATTTTTTAGTATGTTGAAGTAGTAAACTATTTTTCGAATTTTATTACATAAGCTGGCAATATGTATGTCCCAGCTCAAATGGCAATCTATTTCTATTCCCAAATATTTTGTATTGTCTGTTCTTTCTATTTTTTGACAAGAGCATATTTTTTTGTTTGTACACGTATGTTTGTGAATTTTTAGATGATTAATGTCTGGTAGATTAGTTTTATAAGACGTGAAAGTTATAAACTTCGATTTATTATAATTTAGTTTTAGGAGCTTGCTGTCGAACCAGTTAGAGAGTTTTTGTAGGCATTTTTCTGCATTGGATTTAACTTCTTGCCAAGTATTCCGCTCCACATAGACAACCGTATCATCGGCATAAGATATAACTGTACTATTAGTGATTTGGAGAAATAAACTGTTTACATACAGGATGAACAGTAACGGACCCAGTACTATTCCTTGGGGAGTACCGGTCTCTACAACTAGCGGATAACTTTTTTCGTTTTCAGTTTTTACTATCTGTTGTCTATTTTCAAGGTAACTAGTTAAAATATTTAAGATTATGCCTCGAAATCCATATTTTTGAATACTGAATAACAATTTTTGGTGGTTTATGGTATCAGACGCCTTTGCAACATCAAGGAAAATACCAATGGATGGACGGGAGTTATCCAAGTTGCCATAAATTTTTTCTGTTATGAAAGATATAGCATCCTGGGTTGATAAATTACTACGGAAACCGTACTGATATGGTGACAATATATTGTGCTTTTTTTATAAAGTTCTGCATTTAATAATTTTCTCATAAACTTTACCTATGTTAGATATTAATGACATAGGACGGTAATTTTCCATATTTGTATCGGGATCATACTTATACAAGGGATTAATTATGGCTATTTTTAAAATATCTGGAAAGGTGCCCTGTTATAAGCTAATGTTAATTAACTTTGTTAGTGGAACTAAAATAAAAGCAGCAATTTTTTTCAATATTTCGGCAATAATTTCATCAAATCCAGGAGCTTTACCATACATTTTTTGTATTAATTGACGTAATTAGGGCCTGTGTTATCCACGGTTTACCTTTATTTCCCTTTACTGATATATTTGTTGTTGATATATTTATTTTATACTTTAAATAGTTTATAAATTTTTCTGTCATTAAATGTAAGTATATTATTATCATTAAAAATGTCATTATCCCAATCAGTATTTCGCAAAATTTGTTCTAGCTTAGTTTAATTAATTTTTTTTACTATAAGATCACTTCCTATATTTATTTTATCTATTGTACTATTTTTTATCAAAATTGTTCAGTTCAGCATTATTAATAAAAAGATCCATTGTTAATAAAATTTACATATAAATTTCAGAAATATTATTAATGTAAAAACAATTTAAAATATTCTAAACTAATAATATAGAACGCTTACATGTACGTATGACATTTATTTCTTTTATTGTTTCTGAAGTTGTTTGAGCTAATATGATTGTAGGTTTTCCCTCTATTTCTTGTAGTTGTCTTGACAGTTGCTCCTTCCGCCGTTGGTTGATTCTCGTATTTGTCTTGTTCTAGATTTTTCTTTTCTTTTGTCTTCTTCGGCTCTGCTTTTTGTTCTAGCATTTCTTTTGTTGGTAATTCATTTTCATCACTACTGCCCTCGTCACTACCGGACTCCAAATAATTTTTCTTGTTGATGTTTTCGAGTTCGTTTGCCGTGTAAGGTTGATTATTTATAAACAATTTGTGTGGTAAATTTCTTAGACCAGACTTACAGGTATGAAATAACTTCGCGCATTTATTCAAATTTCCTGTAAATGATGGCCGACCACACAGAATTCTGACAAAATATCTAAATATTTAAGAGGAATTAAATCATTCATGCTATATTGGCGGTAATTTAGTAATGTAGTTCTTTATCTCGTGTATGCGTTAAACATTTTACAATGTTTAATTTGCATTTGTTTAATTAGAAACCTATCACAGCTAGTCAAAGCACAAATATACAAAAATATATTACTCAAATTCATTTGAGCACTTGTTGTTTTCTCTATAGTTAATGAATCATTATAAGAGGCTATTCAACAAATGCGTTGGCAAAAGTGGACTATTTGTGAACCCATCACCCTCCTTAGTTGGACGTTTGTTTGCATACTCCCCCTGCCCATTATACTTTTTCAAAAATACTTAAAATATTTTTCAGCGAAATTTATTATCGTCAAAATGTTGGAATGCATATAAGTTGATTTTGTGGCAGTAAATTATTAGGTGATAATTTAGTTCAAGTATGCATTATGTAAACATATAACTTCGATACTGTTATTTTTCATGCACAAGAAGTAAATTTAAGTTGATTTAGTTGCTCGTTGTTTTCTGTATCTCATAAATATTTTAAATTATAATTTATAAGCAAACAAATTACTCTTTTATTTTGAGAATTTTCGTAATTTTCTTTACCTTTTTGCAATCGCGGCCAGGATGGCGCCCTTCACATTTAGATCCGTAAGGTCGCTCCATATAATGTACGAATTTTTTCAAAACTATATCTTCAAATGCACACCCTGACATTTAAGAGCGTCTTTCGCGGAGGTAGATTCCTGACTAAAAGTTTTTTTACTCTAGGTAAGAAAAACTATTTTTTTCATTTTTAATCTCCCAGTATAGTAAATCGTAATACTGAGAATAGCTAAGAACTTTTCAGGATAGGCAGAAGTTTTTATGAAGTGGATTTTTACTAAAAAAGAAAAAATAAAAAAGTTCTATTCTAATGTCGCAGTAAAAAGCAATGTCTAAAATTTCACAGTTTACTCCTTTTGCTGAAGAACTTTATCACAGTATTTTTTTACGCCTGCTTTACACAGTTAAACGTGATATGTCTATGGTATGTTAGATAACAGTTTTTAATTTTGATTCAAGTAATAATACCAGTTCTAATTTTAAATACGATACCAATTAAATTTCAGTCGAAAACGAAACTATGAAAAATATTGTAATAAGCGAAAGAGATCATTTTTGAAGAAA
This sequence comes from Rutpela maculata, assembly GCA_936432065.2. Classification (NCBI taxonomy): domain Eukaryota; kingdom Metazoa; phylum Arthropoda; class Insecta; order Coleoptera; family Cerambycidae; genus Rutpela; species Rutpela maculata. The sequence goes on along the minus strand of OW386285.2, from coordinate 32,399,910 downwards.
AACTTTCTTATCCATATTCATCCGTTCTTTTGTTCAGAAGTTCGACTAGTTCCACTTCAATTTCGCTAGGCGGTCGTAATATTCTTGACAATCGCAAATCCTACAGATCAGAAACACCAATGTGTGTTTACCGATATCCTATTGGAAACAAGTTTCAATATTTACTATAAATACAAGCAGTGGAGAATGTCAACGTTTATATATAGAACGTTTTATATAGCCCGAATCTTTTGTTTCATGTTGTGCTGTATTTAATTATGCAAACAATATGGCCTAAGTAAATAGTTATAAAATACCCTAAATATATTTTACAAATCAAAAGAGCCGCAGTTGACAGAATTATGTACTTCTAAATGACAAAAAAACACACCACACCACAGATAGTAGACAACCCCCAAATCCATAGCCAAGGCTGTGCGGAAGGAGGTTACACATTTGGAAAAACGCAGACATACATCCACACCCACCGGTGTTGTCAATACCCGGGCTGGGGGTCGAACGCAGAGCGCGGTAGGCAGTCGATCAGCATATTCGCCACTCAATACGCCTTAACCGATTGAGCTACCGCGCCGGTAGCTATCAGATACGGGCTTAAATTTATATAAATTTAACGCGCGACTTTCGTATTCGATTTTATTTTTTTTTTAATTGTCATTGTATAATGAGGTTATTTTCTGAAAGGAAATTATATTTATAAAAGTCCTCGAAGAGAAACAAAAAGAATAGCCTGATTTTTCTATAAGAAAAACTATATTTGTAAAGTAAAATTAGGGAATAAAATAATGAACTTTTGAAATACACAAAAAAAGCTATTTAACAATAACAAGTTTTATTGCAAAAAGAAATATATGGGCAGAGCATTGAGACATACAGGGTGTGGACAAATAAAATTGTGCTTACGATACTGATATTCTACAAACAAATATTAGATAAAAGGTACACACAGAAAAACAGACATAAATATAATAAAATAGCAAAACGTAAGGAATAGGAGATTGGCCAATTCCAAATATAAAAAATATAAAGTTAAGTATAAACAAATAATTGTTCATTTACTTAAGATAAAGAGAATCAAAAACAAACGTTTTTTAAAATGAATCATGAGGTATTTACAAGAATTATAAATCAAAAAAGTAAAACAAACAACTAAACAATGCAAATTTTGTGTTTAAACACTGTCTATATGTTACATAGTTTCTTTAAAGGTGAATTCATGTGATATTGAAACAATCGCAAAATACAGTTTTGTATACACGAAATATAGAGAGATAAAAGGTAAAATTGGCTTAAAATTCAGGGAGAACGCACTGCACTAGCGATCAAAATGTTGAAAAGCCAGCCGACGAAAACTACGAACTCAATTCCCCCTTGATTATAAGAATCGTTGATGACCAAAGGAAGGTAATAATTTTGTTTCTGTACTTACAAGATTTGCTGGGCCTTAAGGTATACACTATAAAGATGATTGCATTACATAGGTATAGATTGGTAGTAGTTGTATGCACAATATGCATAATTATACCACTTTAGGTATGCTGAACACTTACACTGGAAAGTCTTTTTACATTTTAATCACTCGTAAAGCAAACATAATACTTTATCAGATTCTTATTTAGTATATACTTATTTACGAGACAAAAGAAATTGTTAATATCTTGTTTGGACTATTAGATAAAATTCATCATTGTTCTTTTTACACAATACACAGGTACTTGGCTTTCTTAACCCAGATTCTGATCAAAAGTCATAATTTCGATGGGACTGCAAGCCTGAAGGCTGCAGGGAAGTGTCTATATCTCACTCTTTTACGGTTTTATATGCGCGCCTAATGCCTCATTTTCGGAGGTCGGTAACTATGGTAACCAGACACCATGTCATATTCGCATTTCCCGATTGGAGGAACCGTTTCTATGCGGCTGTTTTAACCGCGTATTTTGTGGAATTTCTGGGAGGCTAACTCGTTATTTACCGCGAGAATCTAATGTTGCCTTGTAAATAACAAGAAGTCTGACAGGGCCGGCATTAAATCGTTTTAATAAATATAGCAAATTAGGTAATTTTTGTAACGAAGATATAAAATAATGTAATTTAACGAATTTTAATGGTAAATTATGAATACTAAAAAAGTTGACCGTTACAATTGTATTATGAAATGTATTATGTTTATATTAAGACAGTATTTAATTGTTACAAACCACTGGATACTGTAAAGTATCACAAATTAAATGCAAATGGCCGATTTAGACTATTTGATAAATTGCAGCAACTTTTAGGCAACCCAAAGTAAATGGCCCGGAATTTACGAAATTAGTTGTAATGATTGTAATTTGTAGTATGTTGAACAAACAAAACGTCTAATTTTAACAAGATCTAAGTAACATATGGCTCGCCTCAAAATTGAGAAAACTTAAAAAAATCTAGTGTCGCTCAACATACCTTAATAACTATTATAGGACAGATATCAGTAACTTAAGGTTAATTAGAAACGTAACAAATAACAGACAGCTGGATTCCTTTGAGAGCTTAGAGGTTGCAAGAGAGAGAAGAGATAATGCAAAAATAGTATTAATAGTCTCATTCGATGTCTCACATGGATACATTTGTACAACTTTCGCTATATTCAGATTCGTAATTGAAGCAATAGTCATTGAAATTGTTCTCTAACTTCTTGAGATGAGAACTTAATTGGATTTCTACAACATTAATTACAATATGCAATAGCAAATATCATATTTCTTATTAAAGCATCAGGAAAACAAGAACTTGGGTCCACGAAATTTATTTTTCGAAAAAGATATAACTTTCTGCCAAATCCATAATTAGGAAGTTTCCTATTTCAGAAATATCATGTACATTCAACCTCATTTAGTAGTCTTTAAGTTAACTAGCCAAACAAAAAAAAATCATCTCGATATCTGTAAAACTCACGAACTTATTTAATTCCTTATTTGAATACTTCGCGCTGTACTGTGACGTCACAGTACACAACTCGCTGTTATTTTAGGCATAATTACTTCTTCAAACGATTAAAACGTTAAACAAGCCCAACTACAAAAATATCTTATACCTATATTAGTCTTGGGGCATAATGTGTTCCGTGGGATTTTTTGTGAAGGGAAGGTGCGACTATGTGGAATCTCTTTATTATATGCCAGATAATGGTGTGTACCGGGTGTTTATCTTAGAATTACGCTGTTTGGTTTTTATGGCGTTATACATCCAAGATGGCCGCCATGCGAGACATTTATTCTTTACATCAAGAATAATTCCTTCCAGAGTGCTCATACGCAAAATCTGCATACATTTTCTGTTCTACATGAGCCAAAGAACAAATTTAGTTCTTAACAATTTTTTCATATCTTTTACCATTTAAGAGTTACACGCCAGTTTTACCACAAAACACAAATTTATTAGTATACATTTATTGCCTAGCCTATCCGACTTTCAACAGATTATAAACTGGGTATTTTGTGTCAAGGTAAAAGTAAATTACCTCTTGTTAATCCATTGAAGGTTGAAAAACTTCTACAGTGTTTGAAACAAAGAGAAGAATGGTTGGATCCAGAGTATATGCATATTAGTAGTCGAATCGGGAATTTAAGTGTAGCAACAGCTACTCCAATGCAAAATGGCATAAAGAATGTTACAAAAAACTGACTCATACGACAAACATGGATAGAAGCAAAAAACTTTTCAAAAAAGGAAAGCGTTGTGAGCCTACGGATGATTTAGAAGCGAGTACCAGCTGTGACAAGGCAACATACACATTACGATTTTAAACATCCGCATATAACAAAAAAATATATTTTTTTTGTGATGAAGGAGAGAAAAGCAAAGAGAGACTGTATTGCATAGCAACAGACCAAAGTGGCGAGCGTCTTAAGTTAGCTGTCCAACACTCTAATAGTGAAATGTTGAAAGTGCGCTTGAGTGACTGCACAGATCCTGGAGATGCCCATGCAAGAGACATACATACACTGTCACGTTATGATGAAACCCACTTAGTCTTTGACACTAAAATCTTCTATGCATAATAAAAGAACTGGCAACACACAACCAATGATACTACAAGATCAGTGATACAACGTACATTGGGAACACATCTATGAAGTCATTGTTATCTCATGTCAAGACTAAAGATGAGTTAACAGCTTACTTGTCCGAGAAAGCGATACAATACGCAACTGGAAGAAGCAAGTGTTTATTTGTGTCTTGGAGGGAAACAGCAAAGTGTTCAATGGAGATTGAAACAGAAGAACTGAAAAGCAATCATGAGGAGGCAGATACAAAAATAATTTTGCATGCCATGTTCGCCTGTCATCGCTGTGCTACACAGCTTCATATTTACTCACCTGATACAGATGTCTTCATACTTACTTTATAGTGGTATAAGTTTCTTCCACTGAACACTATGTTTGTAACTGGAGTTGGCCAAAATCAAAGAATGATCAATCTCAGCAAAGTCACCGATTCCCTGGGCTCAAATAAAACTTCAGCATTATTAGGTCTGCATGCATTATCCAGAAGTGACACCACAGGGACTTTGGCAAAGAAAGCGAAAACCCCCCTTTTGGAAAGTCTTCAGTAAATCAGATGATGACATTCTCGAAGCTGTAAGCAAACTTGGAAGCTTGGAAAATTTTCTTGATACAGATAGACTATTAATAGAAAAGTTCATATGTCAAGTCTATGTTCCTGGCACAAATATATCAGACATTGGAGAACTGAGGTGGTGGATGTTCACAAAGAGAGAAACTCAAGGAGAAAACTTGCCACCAACAAGAGCATCACTGATATCATATATTAATAGAGTTCTTTATCAAACCATAGAATGGTGCCGTGCTGACCAGCCCTACCCTAATCTGCCTTCGCCAACTTCAGCTGGGAACTAAAAAACGACCATTATCCTCCTGTTATGTGTATACTACTATGTGCTCTAGAGACAGTTCTTCAACTTATTCGGTGCTCTTGTGTTAAGAGAAAATGTGCTCCACCATGTAAATGTATTTTCCACGATCTGAAGTGCACAGAACTATGTGTGTGTGGAGGAGACGAAGATATGTGTAACAACTGTGATGAGCATACAAGGCATGAAGATTCATCGAATGACTTAGATGGTGATGATACATTGTTTTGAAGAGAATAATAATATAGTATCATTAAATATTGTTTTCTGTCAATACATAATTTATTTTAAGAACCAATTTTATAATACAACTACTACGTCCTACTACAAATTGTATGCAATACTAGTTATTATTAAAGTTTTTGTGAGTAAATAGCAGCAGAATCATTATTTTTCTTCCCTTAATAAATAACCGATGGCTAAATTATGTTTTAAACCCATAGTGACATGTATAATGAATCATAACTCTTAATTGGTAAAAGATACGAAAAAAATGATAAGAACTAAATGTTCTTTGTAGAACAGAAAATGTCATATGCAGATTTTGCGTAAGAGCACTCTGGAAGGAGTTATTCTTGATGTAAAGAATAAATGTCTCGCATGGCGGCCATCTTGGATGTATAACGCCATAAAAACCAAACAGCGCAATTCTAAGGTAAACACCCGATACTACACCATTATCTAGCATATAATAAAGAGATTCCACATAGTCGCACCTTCCCTTCACAAAAAATCCTTCGGAGTAGGTAAATGCGCATTATGCTCCTCAACTATATGCTGTATCCGGTAAGAATAACACTGAATGAACTAAACTGCCGGTGCCCGCGCCTGCTCGCTGTTGACGGAATCATGTACTGTGATGTAATCGAGCCTCAGCCCAGATGAGCGTTAACTTTTTTATTTAGAGATAATTTTTTAAAAAATATTTTTTAGATGTTTACGATTATTTATTACGAGAAAATGAGAAAAATGGAAACTTCCTAATTTTTTATTTAAGGCAGTTTGATCTTGAAAAATTTATTTTCTCTCATCTGCGACACAGTTTAGACGCCTGTGCACTCTACTATCAAAATGACTTCATTGGCCTAGTGGCGGTCCAGTCCTTAATACAGCCCTGCAAATGGCTGTTGTGAAATTAAATTAATAACACTCACAGCGAAATGTTTAACATGTTTTATTACATTTTGTGTAATATTCGTCAATTTATCAAGAAACACTGTTTTGCACATTACATGAATTAATGAAGAATGTAATTGTATTTAATTTGGTTCATACACAATTTTAAAATTCATGTTAATTTGTTATACCCAACCAAATCCATATTAATTAAATCTCGAATTTTACTGTGTGGGTGTCCCGTACTGAATATTATTTAATGAATATTCTGACCCAAGAACTCAATTTCCTGGGATATGAGAAAGTGACATTATATCATTTTATTAAGTATACAATTCTCAAAATTATGAATCAATTTACTAAAATATTGAAATTTGCGAAAATAATTACTTTATTAGGGTAGTTAGAAAGGGAGTTGAGTTTAAGATTTACAGTTAATTTATCATATTAATGGCCATTTATACCATGGAGGTTTACCTGTAATCATGAATCGAATAACTAGATTCAGTTATCTTAAAAATGGTATTTATATGCTTTTATTTAATTCAGTTTCTCTGTGTTTATTTGATTCAAATCTTGTAATCGATTTTTAACTAAAGCTTGAAAATTGTCACGATAGTGACAATACAATAATCAGTCATTAATTTTGCCAATTAATTAGTCAGTATATCAATTTCTAGTTCCAGTATGGATCTAACGGAACTGCAATGAAGTTGGCGCTGTCAGCATTATGGAATTGTTACATAAGTAGCCATTATTTACTTGATATTTTAAATATGAACAAGCTTCTTATATATATTTTATCTAATGTAATATCTTCTTGTAGGTCTTACTTGTGTCTGTTTCGTATGTTTCCATATATTTTCTCTTTTCTCAGTATATAACGAAATTACACTTCTGCCAATGAAGTGTGCTTTGTCCTTTTCAAATTGAATTTGTTTTCAAAGAATTCTTGAAATCTTTGCGGCAGTTTTCTAGAACACGATTGGAATTATCAAGTTCTATCAAGTGTACCTATTCTATGTAGAAATGACTCCCGCATGAGATTTTCTAGTCAGAAGGGCCACAACGTTTCGTAAAAAAAAAGAGAAAAAATATTCATCATCAGGTACAGCTCATGAGGGGTCCTCATGAGCGTGATGTGATACATAAATTACTGTTTCTTAGCTTAAGAAATGTTTCTTTACCAAATTGGGAAAAGATAGGTGAAGAGGTAGTTGAGATATTGCAAAAAGAAAAAAAATACAATGTTGACACCCTGTATCTTTTTCCACAGCAACAATTTACTGAAGCATGTTTCGTTAAATCCTCATATTTTGATCCAAAGAATCTACCCTTGAACTATGGCCTAATATTAATGATCCACCCTGTATAACTTGGAAACAAATTGTAAATCATTTTATAAATAATATATTAATCAAAATCAGTATTTGATTAGCAGTCATAAAATACTCCAGCATATCTTGTATATCGATTTACCCTTAGCATATTTTTCATTCTCGTATTTTAACGATTTTATAATACGATTTTGTCAGCAGCATTCAAGTAATACAGTACTGTGTGGCAATATTCAAAATGTGGTGCAATCAGAGTTCCGTACGTTTGCGATGTTGCTAGAAGTGTAATTTACGTATTCTATTAAAATAATTCTTTATTATTTACTTTCTTTGTGTATACATCATTATATTTCAACATGGCACTGTGAGAACGATCACACTACCCTACCCATTTCTTTGTGTGTGTGTGTGCATAAGTTTCAATGGCACTGGTATCATACTAACTAGCCAAGTCATTTCCTTGATTGTAGATACATAGATTTATTTTCTTTATCACATGACTATTGCGACTCTTAACATTCAATTCTCTATCTATTTAAGTTCGTCTACAATTTCTAATTCTTCTCTCATAAATTCCAGTTTGTAATATTTTTAGTATAATGTTTACCCCTTAACATAGTTTTAGTTTTTTTAGTATTCACAAACTATTATTTTCCAACCATCTCTATAAGTTCTTCAACTCTTGCTGCATTTTATGTAATACCTTGTTTATGTTACTACTACTAACGAATATGGCTGTATCATCCACATAAAGATTTAATATTGTATTGCCATGATTTTATGTCATTAATGTATATTAAGAACAATAATGGACCAAGCGTAGGTCCCCCTCCTGTCTTACACCGCAGCGTGACAAACTACAGCGTTGTTAGACTAATGGTCTCTATTCGTTTATCTATTTTCAAGATAGTTTTGGAACCATGGTAAAGGGTTTTTTTTAAGACCATAAGATTTAAACTTCTTCGCTCTTCTATTACTGATTTCAAATGCTCTTTTAAAATTTATAAAAACTGTCGACACTACTCTTTTTTCATCTTACAACTCCTTCCACTTTGATATCACTAGCTGCAGTGCCGTTTCACAAGAATTTTTAGTTCGTAATTCTGAGTGGTTATCAATTAGTACATTATTTGTAGATACATGCAATTTAACTTGTTCTTTAATGTTTATTTCCATTATTTTTTCTAATAAAGAAGTATATAGGGGGTGTACATGCTTAATTGTAATTATTTAAATAACAAGTATGGCTTTGCCTTTGCCCTCTCACTTCCTTTGCATTTTATAAAAAACCCTCCAAATGAACAAAAAATCCTCATTGCATTAGCTGCAAGTTACTCGCTTACATAATGCAGTGATTTTCAAAAATGAAAAAGTTACCTCTATCCACACTTTCTCGCTGTAAATTACACAAAAATGGCAACTCTTCCATTAAAATTTATTTATTTTTCAGTCATATCATAACAAATATTGTTTTTGCGTACACTGTTGGAAAGTGAAAGGTTTGAATATAGTTATACTAAAATAAGCTATTACGAAAAGAAATGGCAGATACAGAGGAGTGGGAACATGAAAAATGAAAAAATAGCATTTTTCGTGAAAAATGAGAAAGTGCAATTTTTTCAATTTCGCAAATCCAATCGTTACCTTAAAAATACGGTTTGTGAGGTGTTTTTACGTAAGAATCAACTGCCTGTTTTTGTATGTTTGAGAGTTGCATACCATGTGTCGAATTCAGGGTCTTGCTCTTCGATTATCATGGGAAACTAAAAATATTTTAATGGAATATTCTTAGTAAAAAATGTACCGATAATTTTTTAATTAAGTAGAAGGGGCAAAGTGGCGTGTACAACTTTCTCATAAACAAAGTAGAAAAATAAATAAGACGTACAGGCGAACATTTTCATTTCTATTTTATTGAATTCTAATATATTCGATTACATCTCTCACATAGTAGTGGTAGGAGGTAAGAAAATTGTAAAAGCCATTTTAAAAATTGTTCGACTTGGCTGTCGCGTAACGGCGGGGTGCCTTAAACCTTTTTCTGCGTTGTATCCTGTAAATCCATTTCTGTATTATGCTAGGCCGATTCAATCTGTCAACTGAAAATATTCAACGTATGATATTTTGTGTTATATATTTTTCAGTCATGCATGTCTCGCAGTTCCTCAATGCACTCGTTTTAGGTAACAGAGAAAGACATCACTTTTCTTGCATGTACATCGAAGGTTGCATTCACAGACATCTGCATGCATACTGCAGCACTTTCTTTATAGAAGTAGGTGAATTTATATCAAAGAATGTCGTATTCTAGTAAATTTATTTATTTATTACGGGTTAGCCCAATTACACATAGAACTTTAAAAAAATATGCTTAAATAACAATTAATAAATTAATTACAAAAAATAAACATAAATTTAAAAACAACAGTAAAACATATAGAATGAACATAAATAATCAGATCAGATCAAGAGGGAATATATATTTAATTAAAAGCAAACATTAACTTAAAGCTATAAATAATAATTACATCAAATGTCTTTTTAACTTATTGACTGAAATATTAATAAAATCTACTTGAGTATTATTAGCATTTCTTACAATTTTACTTAGATATCTTACTTTTACTTAAATTAGAACCATATAAGGTTCGATGATTCTGAATAGAAAACGTATAAGTTTCTCTTATATGTCCCTAGGGGCCATAGAAGTCTATTGTAGAGAGTAATTCAGGTGAGTCAATAATACCATTGCTAATTTTGAAGTTATATTATAATTAATATTATCAGTAACGATGTTGACCTTATATGCAGCATAACGTTAGAATCTTTTTCGCACTCTTTCTATCTTATCTATATGCACTTAAAAATATGGAGACCATATAACTGAACAATTTCCTAAGTGAGTTCTAACTAGTGAATTTATGGCAGCTATGTTTCTAAAGTCTTTAGTATGACTTTTAATGAAACCTAGTACTTTTAGATATTTATTGCATATTAAGTCGATGTGGCGCACAAATGTCAGTATAAAGTCAAAATATATACCTAAATCATCAATCATCAGTCAATTATGTACGAATTTATTGATATCTCTTTACTGAACTGGATATATTTGCATTTTGAAACATTCAGTGTTAATTTTTTACGCTTACACCAATTCTGAAATCTGGCAATATCATATTGTAGTTCAACAGTAGAAGTGGAATCTTTAATCTTTTAAATACTTTTAAGTCATCTGCATACATTAGTGCCTGACTATATAAGAAGCATTCTACAACATCATTAATAAATAGATTGAACAGCAAAGGTGCCAAGTGCGCCTCTTGAAGAACACCTGAACTAACTTGAATTTCATGAGAATAATAGTTTTTAACTTTTACAACATGAACTCGGTAACTTAAATATAATTTTAACCATTTCAAAAGACTGCCGTGAATATATCGGGATAGTTCGTTTAGGAGCAATGTGTGATCTACTTTATCAAATGCCTTGGAGAAATCTGTGTTTTAATCCACACAGTATTCCTTCTCCAAAGATTTGACAATAAAATCTTCATATACAAGTTTGTTATAGATCTGCCATGAAAGAATTCGTGTTGCTTGTTATTAATATAGTTTTTCAGTTTAGAAGTTATAGTCGTTTACCAGTGATTCAAAAGTTTTAGGTATGTGCGAAATTCTAGTAATAGGTCGATAGTTAATAACCAGTCCTCTGTCACCATACTTTTTATAGATAGGAACAATATAGGAGTAAACAATGTATGTAGCGTATTTCAATGATGTAGGTTAATTATAGATTCTAGACACCAAATTACAATTAGTCTAAGGACGACCGCAAAATTTTAGCGACCGTCACAGAATATCCGACTAGTTTATAAAAGAAATGAGAGTGTAGGGAAAAGAAACAGTTTTTTAGCGTGGGCATGTTCTGACGCAATTGCAATTAATGAGCTAATTAAACTTAATTAATCAGTATGTTGCATTCATTACATAACATCCGGATCAAATTTACAGGATTTGGAGAGAAATACCTGCACTTTAAGAATATCTTTGTCAGCCTTACCCTAACCTGTCAAGAGTGCCCGGCTGACCACTCTGAAGTCGCCTTATGGAGTTGTATAGCTGATAATTTGAAATGTATTCGGTCTCTAATGAAAAAGATACAGGAGTGTCTTTACGAGAAGTGAAACACACTGTATACACAAAGAAATAAATTCTTCAATACAAAACAAATACTTTTGTTTCAAGAAATAGTAAGTTTGTAATAAATAAATTTACTTACGATAAGCTTTTTATATGTATGAGAATAGTATATTATTCAGCGAACGTATAATGATGGCTATTATTCGCGAGGGTGAAGTCACGAGCATAATTCATCCGAGCGTGTAATAACTATTATATGCGAGCGGAGTACTATATTTTATCCACGACTATTCTTACTGTTTTAATCGTTTAAAAGTGAAAAAATCAAGTTAGTTAATAGTAAAACTTTGTTTGACGTTTTAAACATCAAACAAATACACGGACTTTCCCTTTCCCTTGAAAAAAATGGACTCACCCGTTGATTGCTAGTTCCTGATTGGTTAAAGGTGCGTTATAATGAGATTGTGTTCATAATAATAGGTTAGGTTGAAATTATGACTATCATTATTCGTCAGTTGTTGCATGTATTATGCAAGGATTATATGATAGTTGTGGATAAAACAGATTCTTGATTCAGAACTTATTTTTTTCTGCATAGATGACGATAAATTAGGTCTAGTGTCGATTTCTCGTTGTTCCCGCTAAGCAAGATTTTGGTCACGTCTAGCGAAGTGTTAGTTCCGAGATTTTCGTTCGGTACTTTTTTATTACTGTTAAAGTTTAAAGAAATAACCATTTAACTATGACATAAATAATCCTTGTAAAAGTTCAATTTCATGCATGTCTGTCACCTCTTTAGGTGACAAACATGCATTAAGGCTCCGAGCAAGTCATCTGACAATATTTGTGTCTTATATGTTATTATGTAAACAATCACTACACCAAAAATCAGTCATCGTAATTCAACAATTTTGTTCACGTTCAATCCCCAATAACCACACTTAAAATCAGCTATTTCAAATTTTTATCGTACGATAACCTATTTTTTCGTGATAATCGCCTTTCATGATTTCATAACAAATAGTTATTTTCATTTCAAAATGATGTAAGGAAAGCCTGGAGAAATAAGAGGCTCATATTAATTGAGATCGATCTAATCTGCTTACAACGCCTAGCAGAATATTTTTTAATGCTAATGTTGAAATAGACGTTGTGACAATCGTATCCCGAAACTATTTATTTTAGACAAAAAGATAACAACATATGTTATACAAAATTTGCTCTAGTTTAACTCATTATATAACTACTCTTATTATAAAATGAACTGTGAAGCAGATATTGACGGTAAAATCGTTTTTGATTGCAATTTATTCAATATGATGGTACCAGCGGAAAGGATACGAGGTGAAAAAGTAAAAATTCGAAAAGAACATCTCAAAATATATTCTTAAACACACCACACATAGTGGAAAACCTCCAAATTCAAGGCCATCCAGTACAGATAATATCAAAATTTTGATTGGAGATATAAATATTGAAATTTTTGAGAATGAAGATGTTTCTGAAAAATATCTTGACATAGCCGATTAAGGCTTTGTATCCACTATAAATAACTATATCAGAGAATTACCGGAAACATATTAAACATCAGTCATTTTATTTTACAAATTAATTTAAGTTATCACTACATCACTTTGCTGCAAATCAAAACTGCACATGTAAGAGAAAACAAACATTTAGTAGACAGTAATTATATTGAACATTATTTAAACAAAACTAAATTAATAAATCTTTTTAAAAATGAAAATTGGGAAGGGATTTATAAAGAAAATGATGTAAATATTGCAACAAATATATTTTTAGTGAAATTATCCGAATGAATCAATAATTTTAAGCAATGCAATATTAAAAACAAAAGAAATAAAAAGAAAAGAGTGGATAACGGTTGGTCTAATAAAATCTGCTACCAAAAAAAAATCGATATGCACAAAAAATTACAACAATATCCAAATAATAGTGATTTTGCAAGAGAGTTTAAAACATACAGAAGTAAACTTAATGAGCTTATACACCAAACAAATATTAATTACTATGAAAAACGGATCGAGAAGAACAAGACTTCCAAATAAATTATGGAACGCTGCCAAAAGTATCAGTGAATCAAAAAACGAAAGAGGAGAAGTAAAATAAATAAAAATTGGAGACAACGAAATCACTGTAGACAAAAAGGTAATAACTGAACATTTTGTTGAATATTTTAGCAATCTAGGTAAGAAACTAGTGAATAAAGTCCCATTAATCCCATATCTTCTTCAACTAGGTAATCTAATTCTATGAGGAAATGAGGTCAATCAAATTATTGACACACTCAAAAACGGAAAATCGCCAGACCTAGATGACATCAAGTCAGAAAACTTAAAAGACATAGAAGATTATTTTTCAGAATACTAGCTTTTATAATTAATAATTCCATCAGAACCGCTATTTTTCCAGATGCTTTTAAGAATGCTCTAATAAGACCAATCTATAAGAATTGCGACAAAACCGACTTGCAACTGTAGACCCATTGCTAAGATATTTGAAAAAAAATTAAAAATGTGAATTACTTACTTTTTAAATAAATACAATATTCTTTTAGACAGACATTTTGGTTTTAAAACGACGAGGTCGACAGAGGATGCAATGGGAAATGGAAAAAGTATGTAAAGCAGTAGATGAAGGAAAGCCGTCACTACGCATCTTTGTCGATATAGCCAGGGCCTTTGACACTGTCTGTCATAAGAAACTAATCAACACACTGGAAAATATTGACTGATCTTATGCGTAATCACCTGTCAAACAGGAAGCAATGCGTGGGGATCGGAAATATCGAAAGCTTGGAAAAGCTGTAGAATTTGCAGTACCTCAAGGTACTGTTCTAGGTCCTCTTCTTTTCAGTACATACGTTAATGATTTGTTTAGTCTTAATATACAGACGCACATCACCAGTTTTACTGATGACACTGTAGTATTCTCTAAAATTACCTCTTGGGAACAACTAAAGGATCTAGACGAAAAAGATTTCCTGATAACACAGGTCTACAAAAAAAAAAGGTTCTCATCTAACATTTCTGTATATTTTGATACGTCGAAGCCAATTTTAGACAAAAGAAAGTTACTATCGTGTCAGTTTTTTAGGGGATGAAAGGAGTCGTAGAGAAAAATGGACACGTTGAAAAAAATTCTCCAAAATTGGCTTCAGCGCGTCAAAATACTTTAGAAAAGTTAGATGGGAACCTTAGGATAAGACCTTTTTTGTTTGTAGACCTGTGTAATTATTAAATGGTTTAATAATAGGCTCCTAACCATGAATTTTAAGAAAAACAACGTTTTTTATGCCGTTCATTAGTCATTCAGACAAATTACCGTGCTACAACAATATTCACATCAAATTTCACGATTAAGCAAAAATTTCCGATGCGAGTAATATAAAATATTTAGGATAGTTATCGACAGCCATCTATCGTGTAGACCATATTGTAATTAAACTTAGATGTTTAATAAGTAGATTCAAGTTTTGCAAGAAATTATTCGAAGTTCAAACACATTTAGTTTGGGGTAGTCTAGTAAAGAACACCTTAGTAAACATTTTTATATAACTACATAAAAATGAATTCTTAAAATAATATTTGACAAGAATTATAGATATCCAGCTGAATTGCTTTATAACGAAACTAATATTTTTGACCTAAACCAGTTATACTTCCAAAGCCTACGAGACAGACATTTTAAGACACTTTAAGTACAAAACCTCTTTTCCAGCAATTGAACATTAACAACTTTTTAAATCGAAAACATCTAAAATTAAAAAAAAAACGGTTGGTCCACGAAGCTTTAATTACCTTTATCCATTGGCATATGCTGAAATTCCCATCGAAATAACAAATATTCATTCACTAGGAATTCTGAAAAATCTAAAACATGGCCTTCCCATACACAAGATACATAAATCCATAGATAGGAAAAATTACGCATGATTATTACTCTCTACACTTATTCAGAATAGTGCCACTCTTAATTTCGCCCATTTTAGTTTTAATATTATTCTACTTTTTATTTCATTTGTATCAAGAATAATATAATGAATTAAAATTTAAATATTTACAGAATAGTTACAGAATAAATGAATAAATAAATCTTATAACTTATAACCTATAACTTGTAACTTGTAACTTGTAACTTGTAACTTGTAACTTGCAACTTGCAACTTGTGACTTATAACTTGTAACTTGTAACTTGTAACTTGTAACTTGTAACTTGTAACTTGTAACTTGTAACTTGTAACTTGTAACTTGTAACTTGTAACTTGTAACTTGTAACTTGTAACTTGTAACTTGTAATCTGTAATTTGCAATATGCGAATTTTTATAAATAAACATGATTGTTATTAACCGGAAGGGATACGCATTTGGAACACTCTATACATCCATACTCACCAAAATTGTCAGTGTCGGGGCTAGAAATCGAACACAGTACACGATAGACAGTGCGACCAGCATATTCGCCACACAGGACGCTTTAACCGACTGAGCTACCGTACAGTTAAAATGCCAAATATCAAAAATCCTGCAAAGCTTTTCAGCTTTTATCAGCATGTTATTCCTAGAGGATAGACTGTTAATAATTTTTTTGAGCGTCATACATGTTGACAAGATACATTTGTTAAATTATAAGTTCAAGAGGTCTATATTTGTCCAGAAAGGAGTGAGAAAAGAAAAAGAACCTGTTATGAACACTTAGCAATTCACTCACGTAATGCTAGTTCTGTGCATGCGACAGCCGGTTACCAAGTTCAAACTATTCTTTTTATTTATTTAATTTTATGTGGATAGTAAAAGACGCATAAAATTTTAAGTTAGTGTAATTATTTACTCACGTTTTAAGTTAAGCTTCCGATAAATTTTCAAAGTTTTTTTATGCACTGCGACTAATTAAAATGAAGTTCAAAGGGTTTCGTAAACATTAAAATGTTTGAAGTTACCCGAGCAGCAATGCAGTTAAACGATTTCCTGCATTACGAATTGCTATGCACATTTATCCGTGTTATTTTATTATCTTCCGCAAAAAAATACACGGCTTATAAAATAAATTTGTGTTAATCGTTTTCGTAACATACATAGAATGTAGGACATAATATGTAAAATAAATTATTCACCACGATGGGACACAAGAAACTTTGTTTTAAAAAATTAATCATCAGCAAAACATGGAAACTAAGTTCATATCTCAAATTAAAAAAATTTGGTAATCGAATTGTAAAAATGTAAAAATCGATTTAGAAAAATGTTTCGTCTCAAAAGACGTTTTATGTCGAAACAAAGCTAATTTTTGGAATCCACGCAAAATATTGACTGAAAAATATTTTTTCACATCTCAAACGACATACAGTACAAAAGACGAAAAGTTGGAAAGTACTCAGAAATGTTTATGTCGTCTCACACATAAATTATAAAGTGCGCTAAACTTTTATTTTGTATTTTAAAAATTTGCAAAACATTAAGTACCAAAAACAGGAAAGTACGATCAGGGCGTACCCTGAAAAACGAAATTTTATTCAAAAAACAACATTTCGAAAGGTTTTTACCATTATTATAATTTATTTTTATACGGCGACTTGACCGTAGAACAGGAGCACCGGATGGACATTAGAAAATTATAATTTCATTCCTGAAGGCGAATTTTGAATTTTAACGAAATTATGGAAGATTCCAAAAAGCCAATAAAAATCCTTGGACTGTGAATCAGGAGCCGGAGTCTACTCAGATGAACTTCATTCAACAATACTGCTAGGCACACATATTATGTTTCAGGAGAAACTAGTGAGAATTCTACAAGCGATAGCAGAAACTACTAACTATAGTAGTAAAAAGGTGCTCATATCAACGGCCAGCAGAGTAGTCTTGCTTGCTCTAAACAACTGTAGGGCATACTTTGGGCTGGTTCTGCAAATTAGAAAGACCTTAGATGTGCTTGGATGATGTGTCTAGCTCTGCTGTGTGAAAAGATACGATGGAATTCAGGGTGACAAAGAGGGGATTATCTAGATCGCAAGGGAACTGAGAAAGCTCTGTCAGGTTTTTCTTTTAACAGCAAATAAATATATAAATATTACGATCCAACAGACTTTTTGCTTTAAAAAAAAACCTGACGTGCTGGGGAAAAACTAAGGTCAGATTTGTGTTCAGCGGCTCAAAATACAAGAGATAGGTATGGTCAGTACCCCCGCGCAGACCATTTTTTTTGTGGGCCTGTGTAATAAAAAGTGAGTGATTTTCTGATACAATTTTTTTAGAAGGGCAGGGGTGACCCATAATAGTTATAAAATGAATAAAATAAATTGATAAAAGATCTCTAACACTGGGAGATTTCTGACGCAGTATGGTCAGTAGGTTTCCGCTACGTTTCCTCCTCAAGTATGTCACAGGTGTCACAAGTCGTAAAAATTTCTTCAGCTCATTCCTCTCATTATTTAGAATACTTCATTCAGATCATTCTGTTATGCATTTTTTGTCGCTCGATACACGGAAGATGAAATTTCTGGTGAAACTAAAAATATGAGATCAAGCCACTTTTAACTTTTTTTTTGTTTCATATTTAAACCGTTCTATTAGCTATAAAAAAAATAAAGATAAAAAGTCTCGAATTTCACCACCAAAACGCATTGTGTTAATATCGCATGGCCGGCGTATTAAATAAAATACGCGTTGCTATGAATATTGTCGGATGTTTTTCTGACGTTTGAAGAAAACTGTTATTGTTCAAAAATTTAATTTTTTCACAATTCATTTTGGAGAAATTAGGCAAGCGTTGTTCACAAATATAATAAGCAGAGGAGCACTTAAGTCAGAACATTGAGATATATTAGTTTATAACTTTATAATTATCTTATATCTCTAAAAATTCCTTTGGTGAATCAATTTTTATTAGTCACTTATTAATTATTAGTTAGTATATTAAATGTAGCGATAGAAAAACGACGTGTTCAAAAAAGGGCACAGAGATAATATTTTTGTAACAAACCACGGGTTTAAATGTATATTCATGGATAGTCGTTAGCACATTTCATCTCGTATTGTGTACACGGAACTTGCAAATATCATGTTGTTTTAGCGGTTTGCGAATATACAACGTGCTAATATTTGGTCAAAACTTATCAGGAACGCATAATAATGAATATCCGTTATCAATTTAGCAAATTGCTCTACACACTCTAACGAAGTCAAATTTTACGGGAAACTTTGTTAACTGTTATTATTTTACAGTAACCTCACGATATATTACTACTAGTTATCCTATTAAGTGGTTAATAGTTGTGCCACTAACGTTGTTTATTAGTTGTTATGTAGGCACGTATAACTACAATGTTGCGGTTATAGTAATAGTTGCAAGTTGCATTCTCCGCACTGCTATTTACTTGATGCACGTTTAATGTTAGCCTGAAATGGCAGAGCGAGGATTTTGCCGAAGCCCAAAACTTTAATTAGGAACAGGAACAATTAGACTGTTTTCATAATGTCTCAATTTAATTCTGGAGAATTTTTCATGACAACGTATACAGCTCACCGAATATCTAATTATTACTTGGTTTTGTCAGAAAGAAAAACTTTTTTACCTGTTTAACTTATATTTTATTTTAACACCTTATTTATATTAACGTTCAAGCGGAGGCGGAGTTTAGCCGTAGACAATTTCACCACTCAATCAGGACATATTCACACACAGACAACATCGCAGCACCCATTCCCGGAGACGTTTCCATCTGCTGCAGCGGAGATTCGAACTCAGGAGATATAACAATGACTAACCCACTGCTACTGACTCGGTGACACATTAAAAAAGCCACTAAACATCCGTACCCTAGCCAGGATTCGAACCCAGGGCCCCGTAGTCGCAAGCCTAACACTGTTACACCACTGAGTCGGTTACCCTAGATACTCGGTATTATTTAACGCCTAGACAGAAATTTAGTTACGGGGCAGTAATTTTACAACTATTAAGGTCAGCACTGTATACTAATTTTAATGGCAATCTATTATTTAGAATTTTGAGCTAGCAATCAAATGGATACATGAGAGCTGTGACGTACTTCACAAGCTTCTTCACACAAAAGGTGCGAAATATCATGTTGGCACTCAAGAGACGATTTGCCGTACAATTGTGCGGGCGCCAGTTTTGGTTTTCAAGTGGTGGGACACCACTACCTTAAGAGTCAGTTAAGCAGGACGCAATTACAGTGAAGAAACAGTAATGTCCAGCGGGTCAAGGTAAAATAAGACTTCACGTATACAGCAGTAAGAGGCAGGATTTGAAATACAATAATATTTATTATACTAAACTTACTATTCAGAAACAGCTCTCTGTGTGGCTGTAGAAGAACGCATTACCGGGCGTCAAAATGACGCGACACCAATTTATTTCTCAGGGAGCGCCAGTCGCGTGTTACCCCGTTCTTCTACCTCCCAGGCGGGTTCGAGATAAGATGCACTTCGATAGTCGAATAATGGACCAAGACTGCACTACCACAGCTGCTCTCATATCCTGAACCAAAACCATTTTTCCTAAGTGAAAATTCGGTGTTTCTTCGAATTTTCACATGGTCATTTCCAACGCTTTACAGAACCCAAAACGGTCCTTATAGACTGATCTGTGCCTCTGCAGAATCTTAAAAATGTCTTTAAATGAAATTTTTGCCTAAGTCGAATTTTGATTCTGTCTTCAACCTAGGACGATTTTGGAGAGTTCTACAACATGGCCTCCGATCTGGGCACCGGCACTCGATCGGCGAAGGTAAGCAACGTCGGTCGCGTCCAGTACTTGGATTGGTGACCCAAGTTCTCGTTGGAGATCTCAGTCCATATGCTGAGCTGTAAAAGCCTGACTGGACTGAGGCGGCTCGGCGAGAGAAAGACAGAGGCTGATAACCGTACCTGGGGGTCCTTATCAACAGACTCGAAGTCTAGGAAGACCATGTTTGGATAGGGAGCCTTAAGGTACAAAAAAGGGAGTACTACAATAGACCTTATAGGTCGCAGTGGAAAGGGCCAATCGCCAGCTCCTTCAGAATAATCTAATAATCTACTATTCAGAATACTACAAACAGTTAATACTAATGCCAATAAACAAAACCAATAAGAACCAGGACTCATATAATGGTTAGGTTACGGCGGGCCGAGGCAAAGCTATGCTTAATAATATGGTGACTACTATAATACGGTAAAACGGACAGGCGGTTAACAAATCAGTAAGATGGAAAGATATAGGTCAGTAACTATGAGCTACGTGGAAGTCACTGTCGGTTGATAGTACAAGCACTGACAGTATAAGACTGAAACGAAAAAAAATTATCAAATGATCTCTTGTGGCTTCGAACAACTACTAGAACTACTGCTGCTACTAGAGTAGGAAAAATCACACAAAACCTTCATGCATTAGAACAATTGAGGAAATATTTTCTACAACAGTTCCATGACTAATTTTGACAAAGGGTACGGACTGCTTTACCGTGGTGGTACAGTAGACGACATAGTATATATCACCTAGGCGTTTCACTCGAACGGCAGGCCACTTACTGAATTTAATATCTACTAAAGTTGAGAGGTTATTTAGTCTTTAACTTAACTTATGATTAAAGAGATTTCCTAGATAACATAAACACATAAACCTAGATATTTACAATAACTACCGTTCTTCGTTATTAATGAAGTAGACAAATTTATGAACAAGAGGTATGTCACCGTTTTACGTTTTAAGATATTTAGCAGTTTAATTGACACTCCAGTGGCTTCCTACAATTAAAAAGAAATAAATAAAGCTTTAAGGTATATTTAATGACCCAACTGGCTTACTCAGTTACAACTGTCGCCTCGCCTACCAAATTACTGAGCTGAGGTAGTTTTACATATATTAACAGTAAGCTTGAATATATATTTGTCATCTGGTTATTTATTTATCAAAATTATAAAATGTAAGTAGAGTCACAAATGCTAAAAAACCAGATTTTCTAACCAAGTCTCTTACAACAACAAAAATGTCAATACTATATTTGCATTCCACTCCGTGAAAATAATTGTTCATATAATAAATAATAATACAATATTTGAAATCTTCCACTCCAAAAGCCGATATGCCACAAGGTACTGAGGGTGATAGAGGGGGAGACTGTTGACAAAAAATTTTAGTTCTTATATACATACACATTAAATCACAATTTTTTTATACCCTTTTCAATAAAGAGGTGGGATGGTGGAGAAGGTGGTTAATGTGAAAAAAGTTTTGAGGTCTTTGGTTCTGATATACACTTAGTGTGTGTACAAGAATCAAAGGCCTCACAATTTTATTTTTTTACCCCATGCAATGATGATAGGGTGGGTGGCTTATGCCAAAAAGTTTTGAGCCCTTTGGTTCTAGTATACGCACTAATTCACAATTTTATTTTTTGCTCCTTTTAATATTGGTGTAGGGGTGATAGTGAGGATGGCTGCTCTCAATAAAACTTTGAGCCCTTGACTTCTCGTACATACACTAAATCCCAATTTATAGATTCTTACTTGCTTGCTTTGACTATTTACCCCCATTTTCCTCCATTTACAAAAAAGTTACAGATCGGCAGAGAGAGATTTTTTTTGCTTCAACATAATATCTCGGCATTTCATGACATTCTAAGCCTTCAAACAAAACAAATTTTCGACAATTTGAATTTGTTTAGATTACTGTACTTCCACTCCACTACGCGGATGTGGAAGTAAAAGAACAAAGTCGTATAAAATTGTTTATAATCATTAGAACATAAAACTGCACTCTATTTCATTTCATCCTATCTTTTACATATGGCAATAATTCCGTTAATACAATGCTCTTTTTTCTTTAACTGTAATTTCTTAACAGGTGTGTAGTTAAAAACTCTGTAGAAATTACTGCTTGGAGGAAATAAAAATTATTCGAAATATTTACTTTGGACACAAGGGTGTAACCATATATTAAAAGAAACAATTTTGTCGAGATAAAAAGTTATTATGATACGGAAAATTTGGTATTGTGAGAAACATACATCCAATTAAAAAACATACCAACTTTAAAAAATAAAACCGACTAATAACTGAGGACACAAGTGGATGAAGTGATTTTGATGTAAGATCTCAAAGTTTTTAACAACCTACCAACTTCAAGAGTATTTATCAATTTATAAATCAGATATTTTAGTACTAGAATCAAATGGAGGAATTTCGTAGGTACGTAAATCCATCATTCATATAAAAAACTCGTTTTTTTCGGAAATGTCACATATGGTCCGGAAGGTAGCGTCAAATTTAATCACATCATTTCAACAAAGCTCATTTTTTTCAGTACAGGTTGTTTTTTCATTGCTTATCGAAGAATCGGGTGCCAGCTACTTCAATCGCGGAGATTAAGGGCGTGGAAGGCTGCGCATCCGGTAAAATAATTTTGTTTTTCGCGTCAATCCAACAAGGTTACTAAACTATAAATAGTTTATTTATATAATATAAATGAAAAAAAAATGTGTCAGCCGCATAGGGTAAGGAGCGAAGGTTATCAGCTGTCCTAGTTACCTAACATGTATGAAAAACACGTGAAAATTCGTTATTTCAACAAAGCTGAAATTCATTTATATGATAGTTTACGATACAAAAAAACAATTAAAAAGTGTCAGCTGATGATCAATTTCAAGTTTCTCTCAACACAAACTAATGAAATACTCTATTTCACGCCTGCTGATATCGTTTTTCTCATGTGAAACTTGAAAAAAAAATCATATTTGTATGAAATATTAGATAATCTTATTATGCACAAATAGTAACAAAGTATTTTATAAGTAATACTTTATCGATGCTCAAATGTCGATATTCTGTATCTGAAACAACATGAGGCATGTTTTTTAATACATAACATTTCTCAACACGCACCTGAAAACTTGGAAGAGAATTTTACTATTCTGAAGGAATTTGTTTGTCATATATACGGTTCTAAAAGAATCAAGAATATTAATCTCGTACCCGTAGCTACTTTCATGAAGGCGTGTAATGTCAGTCAGAAAGAAGATGTCTTGAAGATTGACCAGAATTTCGAATATTTCGAATGGTTTTACCTCCATGTAAGACATAATTGAAACAGCATTTTTGCGAATTTCTTACATTGCGCAATTGTGGAGTCATGCACATCTTCATACGCCAAGTTTGTCTTTGTCAACTGATTATGGATGGGAAGAACACGATGTAAAGTTTCAAGACGATCAATTACCGAAAATTGAAAATATCATAAATGGTATTCTATGCATATAATCTTTTACTTATACATGAATTCTCTTTTATTCACTTCAATGATTTCCAATATTTTTCGGCAGATATTTGTGAAGACGAAAATGAGAACGATGACGCTCGAGAATCTGAGGAAAATCTAGATTTAGAAGACCATACAGATAGCACTTCCGAAGAGGAAGATAATTTATAATACAGCAGTGAGAGTGATTCAGATGAGAATTGATTTGTTTTATTCGTATTGAATGTGCCAAAATAATAGAAATATTAAGATTTTTATATTGATTCTCATTATTTAATCCTAATTATTCTCAATCAATGATTGCAATCTCTAAGTATTCTCTAATATATATGTCTAATATTTCATACAAATATGATTTTCTTTCAAGTCTCATACGTTAACTGGGGCATTAAAGATACCGCGCGAGATGAGCACCTGGACGCCGCGGTACACTTAAAAGGCCTAGCTGACCGGTTTTGTCCTATGGTATTTTCAGCTGACACTTTTTAATTGTGTAAAGAAACAATAAATAATTAAATTATTAAAAATTTGTACTATTTACAAATTTTTAATAATTATTATGTTGACCTACCTACGTCATTAGCGAATAAATTTTCAGGTGTGAAATTGAATAATGTTGGTATAAATAAATTATATCCCATGATATTTGTTGAACCTGTAGGAGAAAATTAAATATTTAATATTATCATGCAAATGAAAAAATCAAATTCTTCTGGTATTGACAAAATAAGCACAAACATGTTAAAATCAGTTGTTAATTATATAGCAAAACCCTTAGCATTTTCGGTAAACTGGCCTCTGACAGAAGGTGTATTTCCTGAAGAATTTAAAATCGCCAGAGTATTTCCACTATAGAAAAAGAGACAAAGAGAATCTATCGAAAATTACAGACTTATTTCTTTATTATCATGTGTTTCAAACATTTTAGAAAGAGTAGTATTCAATAGGATAATTAAATTTTGTACTATTAATAAAATATTATGTGATGAGCAGGACAACTCAATCGGCAATACTGGGCTTTCTTAGTGAATTATATGATGGCTTAAATAACAACAATAACAACAAGAAGTGTTTTTATAGATCTGAGTAAAGCATTCGATCTGGTAGATCACGCTTTACTTCTGCAAAAGTTAAATAAATATGGTTTACGTGGGAAGCTTGGTGATTGGTTGAGTTCGTATTTGACAAATCGTAAACAACTTGGAAATAAATGGTATTAAATCAGAAAAACTATGTATATCTAGTGGTGTTCCCCAGGGTTCTGTACTGGGCAACTTCTTTTTATACTTTTTGTAAATGATCTGCCTGATATTGTCAATGAATCGTTATTATTTATGTTCGCTGAAGATAATTCACTTTTAAATTCAAATAATCACCTGCAAAACTTAATTCAAAATACACAATTCAAATTAGATCAATTTGTATCTAAATTTCAAAGTAAAAAATTGTTACTAAGTGAAAATAAAAGTGTCTTCATTCAGTTCACTCCTAGACATCTGAATTATAAAGAATCTCATCTACTGAGAGTAAATGGAAAGTGCTTGGAACAAGTTTCCACAACGAAATTTCTAGGTATTTACGTCGTTAATGCTTTTAATTGGGAAACACACATTAGCGAACTTTGTAAAAAGTTGTCTCCTATATGTATAGACTAAGAAATATCAGAAATAGGAGCGTTCTGTTGTCTTATTATTACGCAAATTTTTTTCAAGAGTTCATAATTTTTTGGGGATGTTCTCATCACACAGGTGGAGTTTTTAAATTACAAAAGCACGCAATTAGGAATATAGTTGGAATTTCACGGCACACTTCTTGTTGACAATATTTTAGAGAACTACATATATTATATCTATGAAATAATATTATTCGCTAGATCGAACTTAGATACGTTCTTGCCAAATAACTTTAATCATAGTTATGATACTCGTACACAAAGTAACTTATTAATTCCTATACATAATTTGTCTATTTATGAAAGGAGTCCGAAGTATATGGGAATAAAGCTGTATAATAAATTACCGAATACTATGCGACAAATTAACAATTTTAATAGATTTAAAAGTTCTTTGCGAATATTTCTAATAGATAATATGTTTTTAGTATAGAAGAATTTTTAGAATATCCATTTTAAACTGCTTATAAAACATTTGTCTTTCCTCTATTACTATTTTCTGTATTTATTTTGATTTTACACTCATTTGGTTTTAACTTATTTATTTTATCCAAATTCTAGTTAGAATTAAATATATATATATTAAATTAAATATAGGTACTATATTTGTTTTATACTTATACTTCTAGTGTTTTTTAACATTTACTTTTATGTTTGCTGTACAAGAGAGTTTTTGCTCCATACATGTTTCTATATTTACTTATTTACATTTTATTTATTTTATTTTTCGACACATGTAAACTTAAAATTACGAGTAATTAATATTACGTTGCTCTGTTTTACAATTTATGTAATTATTTGTGTAAGGTTTACCATTTTGTCTGTTCTCTGACGAGTCCCATACCACTGTAGTTTGGTCTAACGGACAATAAAGATATTATTATTAATATTGTATCTAACACTAAATATAGCACATAAAGATTCGTTATTAAATCGCCAGGGTTCAGTTTCGGTTAAGGACCCGAGAAATTGTTGAGTAATCTTAACAATTTCGTGATTTAAGTAGCCTTTCTATAAACGTTTGCCTTTTAACCTGTTAGATTTCAAACACAAGCAGTTTAATGGTTTATTGTCATATTTGAAAAGACACCTCACTCACATTTTAATAATTCGCTTATATTAATATTCGAGTGGCAGCTAATAACAATCCACACTCGCAAACTTTTGAGCACATTGAATACTGTGGCATTCAATATATTTTCTATTATCAATGTGAACCCTAAATTGGATATTATTGATTGTATGCATACATATCAATGGCACCGAACTGGTAACCCGAACACCTCCACTTTGAAATATGATTGTCGGGATTACATTTTCCCGACACATTCCATTACATATTGGATAAGGTAATATGGGCCTTTTCCACCAACCGATATAATCCCCGTTTAAAAATTTAATATTCTATCTTGACGTTACATTTTTATCAGTTGCTATATTATCGTGATACGTTGGCCTAATTTAAATGTGGATAACATAACTCATTTTATATTATTTGTGTTTCAATTCATGAACTGTGTTAATTATGAATGGTTTGAATTTAATTAAAACCTAAATGATTTTTATTATGCTTGATGTTAAATGCAAGGTCATCGTCAAGTACTCAAAAGGAGACAAAAAGGATAGCCTGGCTATTTTATAAAAAACTGTATTTTAAAGGTAAAAATCTGCAAAAAGCGAATCAATTAATTTAAATAAAAACCTAGCTTATTACTTCAAAGAAAGAGAATAACTCCCAGTCCGGGATATAAGGTAAAATTTTGAAATAAAAAATAACTAATTAACAATAACAAATTTATTGTAAAGATAAACGGCAGTTGTAGAGCAACTGACAAATCAGGAGTAGGCGAATAATATTTGTGCTTGGATTATACAGATCAAACAGAATAAAAGATGTACAGAGAGACAGACACATTTATCATATACAAAAAAGGTAAATAGATACGGTAACGTACAAAGATAAAACCACAATACACAAAAACTACTGTAAATACTTCAAAAGATAACTAAATTGTTAGTTGATTAGTTGGCCAACGTATTTATTACTAAATGAAAAGGTTAAATACTTCTAAACAAATTTTGATGTTTTATAAACAAAATCTTTAAACATAAATAAAGGTAATAATATAAGAAATTGAATACATGGTAGCATTTTAGGGTGCAAGATACATACAAAAACGAAAGGTGCTATACACAGAAAATGATTTACAACTATTAAATAAGAAATTCTATTAATAGTCTTTCAGAAACGGGACTAGCACTCGCGAAAACAACGAAATGCCGCACAGAACATTGAAGATCACATCAAATTGGCTTTTATCACGAGGCAAAGGAAAGTTATCAGTTGCCGATAAACACAAGACAAAAATATAAATGTACTTACAGAACTTCTGCAAAAAGAATGAAGGCACTGTTATGAGTTACAAGCTCAAATTAATAGGTTGGTACCAGCTGTAACCTCAAGAATTGCATAAATATACCAGTATATAGGTATATTAAATACTGACTTTAAACTTAACTCTCTTATTACTGCACTTAACGCAGCTAGCACTGCACTTATTAAATGCTCTTAATTCAGGACATCTATACTGAACAGATTTTATTGTTAATTTTTTAACTACTAAAGAAGATAAGTCTCCAAACTAATAAACACTTAAATGGCTCAAATTCTAGCCATAATTTTGACGACATTGTCAGCCCGAAGACTGCTTCAGAAGTTGTATAAATCCCATTTTACTGTTTTATACGCGCATCTAGCGCCTTATTTTCGGGGGTCGGTAACCAAGGTAACCAGACAGTCATATTCGCACGTGCTGATTGGAGAAACAGTTTCCACGCGGCCGTTTTTCCTGCATATTTTATGGAATTTCTGGAAGGCTAACTCGTTATTTACCACGAGAATCTAATGTCTCCTTGTAAACAACAATAGGTCCTACAGGGCCGGCATGAAATCGTTTTAATAAAAATAGCAAATTAGGTAATTTTTGTAATGGAGGTATAAAATAATGTAATTTAACCGATTTTAATGGAAATTTCTGAATAAAAAAATTGACCGTTACAACGTTGCTAATTTTGCTCAAAAACTATTTAAAAAATATTTTTAATATATGTACAAATATCTCAGAGAAATTCTTAATTACAGCTTACTATGGACTCTATCATGACAATATGACTTACGCAGCACTAAATTGGCGACATGTGTTCCACAGTAATACAATATTTAGTCTTCAACGCAAATGCATTAGGATCATGGCACAACTTCAATATAGAGACGATTGCATAAATAATGTCATTAATCTAAAAATACTTACCCCATCATGTGTCTCTATTCTGGAATGACTGATCTGTATTAAATATCGGCAAGTTCTCCACAAACACAATAGGTTAGGTTTAAGGAGGTTAGGAGATGACTCAGGTTACTATTGTATTAAATTCTTCAATACAATATCCCACCAGATAAAGTAGTTGAACTTTATAACCCACAGATATAAAATAGAAAATAATTTTGAAGAATACATACAAAACAATTTTGCAGATGATGGTTTCACAATAATTTTTGTTCGTATATTTTTTTTACATATTTTACTACATTTAACTATACTCTTACCTTATTGGTGGAGTGTACTTAAATTTACTGTTGTGTAAGGTTTATAAATATTTAAAGAAAAGTCAATCAAATGCGACTGTCGGCTAAATTTTGGAGAAGGAGTTAAGTAACGGTTTTTTGCAAATATCTAGTAAACTGAGAATTTTATAAAAATAAGTTAAATATGCAACTTCAAACTTGTAAAGGTACCTTTAATTTGATACTAGTCGCATTCAATTTTTCATGAGTAACTCGAAAGCTAAGACTGATTCTTATACAACCATGTATCGTAAAAATTGACCTAGTTTTGGCTATTTGTTATTTAAAAAAGAAAGAAAATTTAACCGCCTTCAAAAAGTGTCGCTAAAAATAATGAAATAAATTTCCATCCAGTTAATTGAACAGTTTGAATCGTCAATTAACTAATATCTACAGTGTGTCCCAGGATAGATGTAACAAGAGGTGTAATGGACCAAAAATTTTGGAATGTTGGAATGGTATTTGGGGATTGAGTCCTGCTTGTTGTAAAACTAAAGTATACCAAAAATGACTTGATTTGGTGTTCTACAGGGTGTTTTATAAGCAAAGTCGTAAAAATCACCACTAATAAAGTACCTTTATTTTTCAAAATATGAAAAAATTCCACTAAGTTATTTGAATGCAATT
The DNA here is from genome assembly GCA_936432065.2 of Rutpela maculata. Lineage (NCBI taxonomy): Eukaryota > Metazoa > Arthropoda > Insecta > Coleoptera > Cerambycidae > Rutpela > Rutpela maculata. Next base: position 32,370,215 of record OW386285.2, on the reverse strand, counting down.
TTATACCTCTATACCAAATTTCAGGAATATAAAATAATTTTTTTGAAACTTCCCATTTTTTGCGAATCAAGAGTTGAATTCATATTTAAAGTTGTGTAGGAGCAAATGTTAATAATCTCAAAAAGTAGGCTATTGGTAAATAAAAAATTGAATATACGAGATGTAAGAAGGTATAATAAAATAAAATACTAATTTATTGAAAAAATGGTAAAATAGTAAAGAGTATGTGAGCATATTCTTGGTTACTAAAAGTAGCCATTGAAATTAATTTTACTCAATATGTCAGAAACTTAAAACAAATTATCAGTACAAAAGGACACAACACTGAGGATATATATATATATATAAACTTCGTTAAAAACAAAAGAAATACGAAAGTGTGCACGTTGACAGCTGTCACTGATATTACCGACAAACAAATAACTAGTTCTGACTGTTTTTGAAACGCTAGCTTTGTTTTTGTTAAAGAACGCCCATATTTAATTTTTGATTAACTGAAAAATTATTGCCGATTGATAGTCTTTTGTCTATTTTTAGTGACTGGTAAAACTTGATGGTATGATATTGCCACTTAAAGAGGATACAAAAGAGAAGTTTTAAAAGTAATTGTAATATCTAAATGACTTTTTAAAAAGACAAAATCGACACTTTTAATTACCATTACAATTTTCTTCTAATGTCACTTTTTTTATATGGTGTTACATGTCAAAAGCAAGATTGGCTATTTAATTTCTGGATTTAAGTTATTGTCATTGCCAAAAGTAGGCATTAAGCATTGCACGTTAGTGTAAAGAGGGTTGCAGCTCCTAAGGTCAAATTTTAACGCGTCACCGGGTAGGCGTATTTGAAGGCATTCTAGAAGATCAGTTTTACTCAAAATGATTGACCAGCACGTTGGTAAATTTTTCTGGTGAAAATTATCTATTTAATAAGCACCATGGATGACCGAAAATGTTAGATTTATGATGTCGTTAAGAGACAGAGCAAAAATTACTTTTAGGAGAACTAAACTACCACAACATTGGAACTATTATAAACAGATGCGCAACTTAACAACACATGCCATTTCCAACGAAAAGAGAGCTTACTTTAATTATATCGCTGATAATAAAAATTCTAAGCAATTGTGGAGGGAACTCAAATTATTAAATATATCTACTAAAGCTAAATACGAGTTACCGCAAATAATGGAGGACTCCGAAGCGATCAACAATTATTTTATAGATAGTATTCCAAAAATTACCGCAGATAAAACAGAAATTCTCAATTACTACTCAACAAATCATTTATGTGAGTTCAAATTCTCGTTTAAACTTATTGGTACTGAAGACCTGCAAAATATTATCTCAAATTTAAAAATTTGTTCAGCTGGATCCGACGATTTAACGGCATTATTTTTAAAACTTTGTTGTCCTTATTTGCTGCCTATTTTAGTTAACATTATAAATTCGGTCATTCTACAGGGAAAATTTCCTTCCGCTTGGAAAAAAGCTATAATAACCCCTGTTCCTAAAGTAGCCTCTCCAAATGCTTTTTCTGAACTCAGACCAATAAGTGTTTTACCAGTTCTTTCTAAACTTATGGAAAAAGTAATGGAGATGCAACTAAGAGAACATATCAATAAATACGACATATTGCCTTCCACGCAGTCAGGTTTCAGACCAGGTTATAGCTGCTCAACGGCACTGTTAACTATTACAGATGATATATTTCAGGCAACAGACGAGGGCAACGCAACGGCATTGGCACTGCTTGACTTCAGTAAAGCATTTGATACAATTGATCATGAAATACTCATCGAGATACTGAGGTCAAGTGGTGCAAATGGTGATGCTACGAGTTTATTATCATCGTACTTGGAAGGCCGTAGCCAGCAAGTGCGATTGAAGGGTGTTATTTCTGCTAGCAGAACTGTGTCGACAGGTGTACCACAGGGGTCCATTTTAGGACCCTTACTTTTCACAATTTACACATCAAATTTTCATAAATTTATCAAATATTCAAAAATACACGTGTATGCTGACGATACTCAAATTTATCATTCCTTTCCTTTAAAAGACGCACAAATTGCCAAGCAAAGGTTTAATAATGATTTAAAAGTATTAGCTGAGCTGTCTTCCAAGCACGCACTTCTGTTAAATCCTTTGAAATCTGTTTTATTGCTATTCGGAAAAAAAACAAGATTGTTTGGCATTAAGAAATAACTTTAAAATTATAATTAATGATACGCCTTTAAAAATTTCAGATAGTGCTAAAAATCTCGGAGTTATTCTTGACCCCTCACTACGTTTTCGTCAGCATACCCAAAAAAATGTGCAGAATGCTTACAATGCTCTTAGACTTCTTTATCCGCATAGGCGTCATCTGCAGACAAAGGTCAAAAAATCACTATGTGATGCTCTCGTGCTCTCCCAGTTCACTTATTGCTCTCCCGTATATTCGCTTTGTCTGGATCAAGATCATTTGAAGCGCATTCAAAGAGTGCAAAACTCTTGTATTCGTTTTATTTATGAAATACGAAAATTTCAGCACATCTCTCATAAATTCTCGGAGCTCGGTTGGCTTAAAATGAAATATAAATTTAAAGTACATACACTCTGCTTGTATCACAAGGTATTAATCTTTAAGGCACCTCCATATTTGTACAATAAGATTACCTTCAGAAGTGATGTCCACAACATTAATGTTAGATTTCGGGGTTTAATTACTCCTCCTATACATAAAACCAGTCTATATGAACGAAGTTTTCGATACAATATTGCTTCTCTTTATAACGGTCTTCCTCTTGAAATGAAATCCCTCAAATTATCTAAGTTTAAAAAAGAAATAAAAAAATATATCACACAAATATAGTAACTAGTAATCTTGGAGGATTAATTGTGTCAGTCAATTATCATTTCTTGTCTAATTTCTGTCTTATTTCGTTATATTTACATTTTTTATACTTATCTTGTCAAATGTGTCATATTAGCCCAAGAAAATTGAAAGTACTTTATTAGTTATATTGTCCTTAGCTTTATTATAATATATTAGGTTAAGTGGTAGAGCACAGTTAATTGTGAACTTCGCCTTTTTTCGGAAATTTATTTGTTCTCAATGTATTTGATTGCTTGTTTGTTAATTACTGTACATTGTTACCGAAAATAAAGACATTATTATTATTATTATTATTATTATTAATTGACTTTTATGGGCTTTCCATTTAATTTATTTATGGGATTTTAGAAGTTCACTAATTTATGTGTGCATTTTTGGTTATTTTGAACGCCGCACAATGTTCGTTTTGACGGATTTTTAATAAATTGTAACTAGCATTTTTTTTGTTAACCTTGAAGCGCGTATTTCACTAACATATTTTCCTGGTATCGCAGAAAGCCATTTTGTCTTGATTATATCCAAATGGTTTAATATTTTGGATCACTGATTCGAAACGCTCTTCAGCTTTGAGTAAGTTAATAAGGCCGATTTTTAATTTTTTTTATATGTACTTATATACCTGTATTTTTTTTCAGGCCTCTCAATTTTAATTGCAATTTTTCCATTTCAATTTAAATTTCAAATTTTACCTTCGGCAATAAGCGACAGAAACTTTAATTTATTTTCTTTTGTTGGAAGTTTATGTATTTCGGATAAAGAAAAAAAAATTTTAGAATATTCAAAAATTAAATTTAGTACGTAATACTTAAATAAATGATGAAATATGGAGATTTGTTGAAAAAGTAGAAAATCGGCAATATCAAAGAAACATTTTTCATACAGGTATGTTTGGTCATATATATGCCAAATGACCCCTTCTACCTCCCTGTTCAGGGTCGACATCGCCTTACCAAACACCCCTTGAAACAACCTGTATAGAAAGTTCAATAAAAATGCGAAAAATATGTTTGGTCTACTTTTTTTCTTCACTAAATTGCTATAAGTTTTATCAAACAGTTTAATACTTAGTATTATCTAGGCGAGTAGTTGTTTCATATCTTCCCAATAATGTTTTTTAGTTGCTTTAGATTTTCTTTAGTTAACTTGCATCTAACAATATTTGCATCTTTAACGATCGTACTTAATCCTTATTTTTGTTTCAGGTACAATGCTTCTAGTATGGACTGCCCTAATTGTCCAGATAGTTCGGTGTTATGGTCTTCAGGCAAACAATTGCGGCTTTAACTCAATGTGTACGTGCTCTCCCGACCAACATGATCTTAGTGCCAGAACTATTCACAGCGTCAGTTGCCTGTCAGTGCCGTTTTACAAGTTTCCAAGTAAGTAGGAGTTGTAAGTGTCACCGCTACCATTATGGAAACCATGCTTTGTCAAATACATACATTAGTTACCAGGGTTGAATAACTGAATATGTCATATAATGAATTAGTTAATTTTGGGTAATACGAAATTACAGAAGTTGTCCCATTTCATTTTAGTTATATAACTAACTATAGGATTTACTAACTGCAGTTCTCTTGAATTAAAGTAATTTGAAGTTTACCTAAAGTCACCTAATGATTTAATGAAGTATGTTCAAAAGAATAGTAGATTTAACTAAACATTAAACATATCCCCAAAAGGAGTTTGAATGGAAAAGTTCGGTGAATTTTTATGTGAATGTGAATGTACCTAAGTGGAAGTGCCTTACAGCAATAACAATATTTAAATAAAGCATGAATAAAACTGGTTTAAATTATATCTCCCGCCAAATAGACGTCGATAATATTGCGGAAATTTTTCTGCGACTTGTAAAAAACCTGTGCTTTTTTCATTATTTTTTGTGCTTAATAGTATAATAACCAACAAACGTGTAATTATGGCTATTACTTAAGAGGATGACGTAATTCATCCGAGTGAGTAATAGCTATTACACACGAATAGAATACTATACTTTTTCTACGACTACTCAAGAGGAAGTTGCAGGTAAATTTTCAGAAAACAATAATTGTAACAAATGGCGAGATTTTTAAGGAATAATGCGAAGAGGTACATTCTTAACATTCTTGGCGCAAGTGCCATAGTTTTTGACGTAATTAACTTTTAAAGAGCTATTTTGCCTTAAAAAGTTTGAAGTCATTTTTAAACTTCCATATATCTCCAAAAAAACAAAAAGTTGTTCCTCGGTTTATGAACTTTTTCATAGAAATTTTTGTTTTTTAGCTATGAGTGATGCTTTTCGATTTACTCGACAAAAGCCGTGTTCGTTTTCGCAATCTGCAAAGAAGGCGAAACACGAAATCTTTAAATGTTCAGATCTTTTTAATATATGAGGAGAGGAAGAATTGAATTTGATGCACTGAATCTCACTGGTGAAATAGAAAATTCTAATCGACAAGGGCGTACGAAAAATGACATTTTTTGACTTTCGGCGAAATCGATGACCTTCTTATTATGACAGATTGAATTGAGTTATGGCACACACGATGTTTTTGAATTTTAAATCGTCTTTTGTGATTGCTCCACAAAAACTGTTGAGTAATGAATATGAAATCTTGTGATTGGTCCTAACCCATTTAGTAATGAATTATTATCCACGACCGTTTATTGTAATGGTGAAAAATAATATTATTTCACATTTGTGTGTATATCTGGATCAAAAGTTGCGTTATAAACATTGACCTACGGCTTGTATGTCAAACTGCATATTTGTTAAAAGAAGTAGGTACCACTTTACGCACTTGATTTATTAATTGATTTTCCAGCGTGCAGTAGGCATTGCTGCCACTCCCAGGTATACAGTTGGGCCTTCTCAGTCCACGCTGGATTGGCTTAGGGTCGTGCTTGTTGCCAGCAGCGAGAGCTACATGATGCATTGTAAAGGAATGTGGGATGGGAGGTGTAGGTATTTGTGAGATGCGTTATCGCATTGTGTTTAAGCTCCCTTTTTGTGTTTTGGGTTCTGGACTTCTGCTTATTCTTCCGAGCCTTCTTGTGAAATATGTTACCGCGTTGTGTCATAATATGGAGTGTTTATGCTCCTCTTTTTATGTTTCTGCTTCTTGGAGTTTTATTTTTCTGAGTCTTCTGATTCTTCGGTTTTCGATGCTGGGTTTGATTTGGGTCATGCTTCTTGTCAGCAGCGAGAGCCATTAATGGTACAGGAGTGGGGGATGGGCGGTGTAGGTGTTTGTGAAATGCGTTGCCCCATTGTGTTCGTGATATTTAATGTTTATGCTCATCTTTCTTGTGTTTCTACTTCTACAGATTTTCTTCTTCTCCTTCTGAGTCTTCTGATTCCACCGTTTCTGGTTTTGGTAGAGTATATATCTGTAGGTATTTGTGAAATGCGTGGCCTCATCGTGTCATGATATGGAGTGTTTGTTCTCCTCTTTTTGTATTTCTGCTTCTACAAATCTTCTTCTAAGTCGTCTGATTACTCGGTTTCTGGTTCTGGTAGAGTATATATATTGTGAAATTTATTTTTTGCCCTCGCTTTTCTTTCCCAGTAAGTTTGGTCCTTTTCCAGTTTGTTCATGATCCTCTCGGTTGTTGTTTTCCACGTGTAACCTGATCTCCCTATTTTTAGTGTAGAATTTAATGTAGAATTTTTCACTTAACAACTAGTGCAATTTTGACTTTAAGAGTAATGCAGTTGATTATTACGGGTGTTATTCTATTGTACCACTCTGTGTAGAATTTTTTCATTTAACAACGGTCTTTGTTACTCTTTTTTTTTCATTTCTTTACACTGAGAGATTTAATCACCCATATTAATTAATTATCACTCAATTGTCATAACAGCATGTACCACTCTATGTAAAATTTTTCACATAACAACGAGCGTAATTTCGACTTGATAATTTACCTAAGAGAATATTATGACCATAGTTTTAACTATTACGGGTTCAATTTATATTAAACTCGCTTGAGTATCCCCAATAATTATGAAAAAAGATTATTTGAAGGTTAACATAAGAAATTTATATGACTATACTTTACGAATAATACGATATGGGTTATTTCGGGTACAATCCAAATCAAATTCATTTGAATATTTTTATAATGGTTAAAAAATAATTTACTTGAAGGTTTACAGAGAGATATCATGGCCATAAAAACAATTTATTGCCCCCATAAGCTTGTCGACAAATGTAGACACTTCAATGGTTATAAATATATTTAAAATGAAAAGGGGTAGCTTTATTTTGCCTGTGTTGGGTCGTTTGTTTATTTACGCTCTTTTCGTTTCTTTATACACAGCACTGGTCACTAAATAACTCTGTATTAGTTATTTACAAATATTAATTCTATTTCAACTTTGTTCTTTTGTTATGACGTATCGATTTATGCTGAATTTCTTGAGCTACAATTCACCTAAGCTTTATAAAATTTGACGGAGTTTTGCGTTTATAGTGGGAGCGTTTCAGGTACACAACCGTTCGCTCGAAGGCAAAACCGACTATCTAAGTGCCACTTTACAAACTTGTTGCTTAAATTAATATTAGAAGGATCTCAAATATTTCACTTGACGCTTGGTAAAAAATATATCTCCACTAAACATCAGCCTCATATTTATTAGTTTTTATTTTATTAACGAAATATATTTTTGTATGCATAAACATTCAGGAAACGATTTAACCACAGAAAAGAGAACTACCAGAAGCGACGATTAACCTTCCCGCCCGAATTCAATGGACGCTATCTTGTTGTTGTATATCCATCAATTTATTTATTGTTTTAACATTCTAATAATATCCAATAATCCAACTATATTTTTACCACATATTAGGACCATTGTGCTAACTAAAAATTAAATTGAAACAAATATTAACGTTTGAAAAATCACTTACGCAGAATTCAAAAATACAACAATGCAATAGGGTGTTCCATTTGAAAATCAAAAGTTAGTGTCACTTTCGGTGAAACTGGAAGTGGAAAAAAATCATTAATATGCCAAAAAGTGGCGTTCATTAAGTATATAGGATCTTTCAAATTTCAATCGTTTGTTTTTAAATCTAAAGGGAAAAATGATCCTGTTACACGCGGTATATATATGATAGCTCATGAACTGAAATATAATAACACAGATACACAAAATAAGAAAAGAGTCTTGACTACTATATATACAGGGTGATTTACCACAACATGCGGAAAATTTATCAGTAGGTTGTCCCTGTAGAAGAACGCACTACCGGGCGTCAAAATGATGCGACACCAATTTATTTCTCAGGAGCGCCAGTCGCGTGCTACCCCGTTCTTCTACTCCCAGACGGGTTCCAGATAAGATGCACTTCGATAGCCGAGTAATGGATCAAGGCTGCACTACCTCAGATCATTAACGGCACTCTCTTGGGCCGTGAATTCATCGATTTAGGTTTTGGTTACCTTTTGAAAAGCTAAATTTTTGCATAAAAAAAATCCCGATCGAAAAATTTCTCTCCAGTGGGATTAAACCTCCGTATAGCAACTAGAAGGTCGAGTGTGGTGCAGTAACTCGACACATCTGGTTTTCGATACGAAAGTTCTAGACTAGCAACAGTCTCAAGATCAATTAAGATGCAATAGTTCAAAGAATCCGTTTATTTAACAGATATGGTCGTACAAAAAAAGGGTTATAGTAAAATTCTTATTGTAAGAATCGCACCTTCTCCAATTAAGACAAACGGCTTTCAGACCATACAAGCGAGAGCGCTTACGCTAACGATCGATTAGAAAAGATTCATGCATACCTTCTCAGAATCAAAATGCGAGCTTTTTAGAGAAGTCTTAGACTCTTTGTAATTTTAATAATTACGGCTGACTGATTTTAACTTAAAAAAGTTTTACTAAATAAATTTAGTTTCGCTGGAGACTACTTAGCTTTAAAGTTCTTGTATCGTGGCGGTTCACGTACTCAAATACATTCATGAGGACTTATGGCTGCATAAGTTTGTTTGGCGTTAGATTAGTCCACAACTTGCCCTATGCAGTTGTTCAATATTAGCAAAATTCCGACGATTAACCTTCAAGCGACTTTTGGGCAAAATTGAATTTTTGGATTATTATGCACAAGGCCTTTTCCTCTATAACTTTATTATTTGGAGAGCCCTGCTATTGGTTTTCTTACCATCTCTTTGTATGGACTACTCAACACGCTCGACCAAATTGCGAGCCGCTGAGTGAATCCAAACTCTTTCTATGCGAGAAACCGGCCTTGTGCATGTGCATTGATTTTTATCCATTTTTTGCTTATCGGCGCTACGCCGTCTTTGTCAAAATCGTCGGTTTCGCCTCTTAGATGCATTGCATCGTTAAAATTTTATGCTCATACTTTAGAACAGGACATTCAATGACCGTACCTCAATGGTCAATGTCTTTGGTGGAGGAAGTGCATTTTTGGAGTACTTTTTAAACAAGCTTCTGCGTACCTTTGAGGAATTAATCTTTAAGTCCATTTTTGGCGTACTTTTAAAAATATTATTTTCTTTCAAAGTCCAACTTTGAGCACCTTTGAAAAAGTATATTATTCTTAAATCCTTGCCACTATATACTTTCGCTCTCATATCCTGAACCATAACATATTTTCCTAAGTGAAAATTCGGTGTTTCCTCGAATTTTCACCTGGTCATTTCTAATGCCTTATAGAACTTATAACGGTCCTTATGGACTAGTCTGTGGCTATGTAGTCCCTCAGACTCTTAAAAATGTCAAATGAAATTTTTGCCTAATTCGAATTTTGATTCTGTCTTCGACTTCGATTCTGGAGGGTTCTACAACATCCCCACCGAAGGGAGTTAAAAAAATGAAAAATTTGAAATATATGACCAAGAAAATTACCTCATTTTTTCGTAGAAATGCGCCGCCTATGACTTTAACCAATCTGACGTAATGCGGTGCTACCTTATCACTTCCCCTCCCCCTTCATCAAACTTGGGACTGACGGCAAAGCTGGTGAGGTTTGAAGTGATTTTTTGGGTTTAATCACACTACAAAAATAGCAAAAACTAAAATTACTCTTATAGAACCCTGTACAGCACAAAACTTAAAAGTAATGAAAAGTCAAAGAAAATGTTCTAATGCATTATATTCAATGCACTGTTCTAAGCACAGAATGGCATATTGAACGATATCGATCTATGAATACCATTTAAAATTTAACGGTACGCTCGAACTGAAATTTGAGAAGACAATAGACACATTAACTCTATGTGAATTAACTCTCATACTACGTACCTGCAACGGACCCAATCGTTGAAGTTCGTAATAAGATAGAAAAAGACAGATACCAGTCACGATCGCGTGTTGGTCAAATTCGATTGGCCTTACTTTTATTTGAAGGACGGATCCGTTTCAGATACTTAGTTCATTGCCTTCTGCACTGACCTAGAAAAACAGTAGCGTATCTTTACAAGTTTTAATGCAAGGAAATATACTCAATTACCTCGAATCACTCTAACATTTTGTTGGGGCTTTCCCACATAGAAGACTAGTACACCATTCTTTTCCACATGTTGTGGTATATCATGGGGTGCTGAAGCCGAATCCGAGGATATAACCTCAAAAAGCAGGTAACCTCAAAAAACGGATAACACCAGCCAAAACTGTTAAAAATAAATTGAAACTGTACACGAGCTAATCGCTTTACCAACATGTGTTTTGGAGCACTGAAACCGAATCCGAGGTCAGCATTGACCCATCACGTTAGAATTTTCACATAACCTCAAAAACAATATTATAAATTGCGTTCTATTGTAGCGTACCCTCTTACTTTTTTTTTCTCTTCTGTATTTTCTGGTATATCCCGTTTCAACATCCAACAGTGGTCTGCCATCAGGAAGATGGTATGAGAAAATGATAGCAATTTATAAAAATATTTTTGAGATAGCCCTCCGCCTTCGACAAGCAACGTGCTTTCGATTGTCATAAAATTATCTCGTACATTATCAATGTTCTAGGGATATTAGAGCTGATAATTTTTCGTGTTGGCGCTGTCAGAAACCGATCTAGGTTAGTTTACCATTAATAATGATATTTGATTGGTGCAATGTTGCCAAAAAACGAGCTTTCATTGTCTATCATGTTAATGAGCGAAATAATCTGTGACGTTTTTAATATTTCATCTGAGCATCCGGTGAAAATTTCACGTACAATATACTCACTTTATGATGTCCATTTAAAAACCATTCAATTCTTTCCTCTTTGTCTACTTTTTAATTCTCGCTGTGCGACAATATTAACGGACATTGAATAAAAAAAAGTGTCCCGACTAGGTTGTAATTAACTTGCAAACGTGTCACAAAACATTTCAAATGCCGCTAAAACAATTGACCAAATGAAACAATAAAGTGAGCAAAACACAATCGTAAATGTAGCGCGCTGAATCCTGGCGGTGTGTAGTCGAGACGTATAAGGTCACTAGATTGGGATCGCACAGTTCTATTTGACCGCAAACAGACCACTATGGACTGTAGAAACATGGAACATATGCATACTGCCTTCTGCGCTGCTCGTTCCTTTACCACTAATCTACAACAGGAAGTGGACTGAAATAATGCTGCTTCATGATCAGGAAAATACCTCCGTGTCCTCACTTGCAGTCCAGATAAACGGCTTTATATGGACTCTTCTCCGTTTCCGCTCTATTAAATAATTGTACGAAAATACCCTAAATGCATTCAATTTTCTGCGATTAGATTGTTCACCGCTTTATAAAACTTGCCATATATCACATTCTTAGAATTTCAGTCCTTATTTTAAAAAAGTACAGGAATGTGTAGGGCGCTTGGTAATAGATAATAAATAGGAGAAAACAATCTATAAAGTCAAATTGGAAGAATGGCATATTTACTACATTCCGGTTTACACAATGGTACTGTTTACTGTTGTACAACGCAGCAGGTTAACGTTGAAACGCGGTAAGCATTGGTCAAAATTATTCGATAATTTAATTTTTTGGCCATACCTTACTTCATACGACTTAAGACATCTTTGAAATTAACATTATATTAATATTAGGAGATTCACTTGTCTGCTAAATTCGTCGAATTAAATGAGGTAACTATTGCGACCTTATTGTTTATCTCAATAATATAAAACTAAAATAACAAACTATTAGATTTAATTTTATCTTACAAAAGGAGAAGTGTAGCTAAGGTCGATTTTAGGCCTATTTTATTATTGGATTTAAATTTGTTTAAATCATTTTTTTGTCATCTGTCATCAATATTAAATTGATTTCACTCCAAACGAAACCTCCCCCCACTCGCACATATCTCTTCTACCTCTTTTAAGTATTAGATAACTAGAATCCAGGAACGGTATAGCTATTTTTTGCATTTATAAAGTGTTTAGAACCTCCAAAAGTCTTTTTTTTTTTTCAAGAAAGTTCATCTGGACTACCTTTCCCCACCACGCCTACTTACCCACCCACACCGACTTTGGGGGGTAAGGTAGGGGGTAGGGGTGGAAGAGATATGTGCGAGTGGGGGGGGGGGGGGTTCCGCTTGGGGTGAAATCAATTAAATATTGCCCAGATAGCATTTTTACATTCAGAGCATGTGCTCGGAATGTACTTTATGTACCCATGGAACTAAGAATGAATATTCATTTTGTATTGGATGTAGAAAATCTGAATGTCAGAGAGACGTACAGATGACCGCCTCTCGATATACGAGTAAGATTCCTACAACGTACCCATAGACCAAAACGGAACTTGATATGAACCAGAAACGTATATTGATATACTGATAGATACATGAGGTATAAAGGAGGAAGGTCCATCCTACATTCACAATGTACACTGCATGTTCACGGTATATGAGTACTACCTTCGTAGGAATTAAACCGTAGGTGCCTGGTATGTTACACATGGATCATAAATCTATGATGCATGTATATTGTAGGAATGAACATTATGTATCAGTGGCAGCTATAAGTACTTCACTCATGCCAAGTATTTTCTTCAGAGTTTAATTATTATAATAATTTATTACTTATTGTAATCATTGATGAGTCGCTGCTTCATTCTGAATATGTTCAGTATGACGCAGCGACTCATCTATGATTACAGCAAATAATAAATTATTATAATAATTAAACTCAAGAGAATACACGATATGAGTGAAGTACTTGCATATAATAAATCCAATATCTAATTTTAAAGTTTAATTGTTACAGTCAGTTATTAGGTACTTATTCTAATTTTCCACATTTCACATTCCTTGTGAAGAATATTATGTAAGTAAATGTGGAATATATGCACAGAAAATTTGTTTTTACCATTAGTTTTCAACTAAAGTCAAATGTTTTATTCATCAAATTTTATTGAATGGAGCATACAAATGCTAAATAAACTTAAATAAAACTGTATTTGCTATAACAATACTTTACAAAGGTCCAAGAATATATGTAAAAAAAAAATAGTTTTACGTTAATACGATCTGTTAAAAACCATTTTAAAATGAATCAAACATTTATCACTCTAAAACTTCAGCTTAAAAATCATATTTAACGTGTTATTTATGAAAAAATCTAATGATCATATTACATTACCTTAAAGTTTTATCTATTTCAAATCGTATTTTAAATTGCCAAGAACAAAACATGATTTTATTTAGGAAGAGGTATAAATAAAACAGTTGTTACTTTAAATATATTTTTATTTTTTGTTACAAAAATGAATTGCAATAATAAAAATTTCAGTTGAGATTTTTTTTAACAAAAAAAATTTCTTTGCAACTTATGAACTGTCATATTTTACTATAACGAATTTTTTTGTCAATAAATAAAAAATAGTAAAAATTGGAGGGCTTACATTTTCAAAACCAGTGTCCAGGTGTTGCCGATGGTGATACTTGTAATTGCGAAAGTCCACTTTTCATTCTCAACACATCATCTGTGACTGATCCTACTGGATGAATATTTTCTTTTGGCTTTTCCAATTTTTAGGAGAAGGTATTTCCTTCCTGTCCAGCGGAGGAGATACACGTGCTAGTCCAACTACAAAAGAAAATACATTGTATTATATTTGAATAGGTACTTATTTCTCTTTAAAAACTGGCCATGATAAAGTTGAAAAATATAAAAACATCTTACAAAGATCTTACAGAAAAAATAAAACTGATCAAACATAAATTAAACAAATTGATATTATCATAAAGGACACGGCAGGCACAAAATAAATGGAAAAGAAGGTAAAGTGAAATGGGCTGAAAATGTAGTATGTTGTACTTCATAATATCCTGATCAAAAGTTTTCATGGGCACAATATCTGAAAATCGCCAGTTTTTGAGATATGAAAGGTCAAAGATCAGGACTATCAGTACCCGTTGTCATAGTTGAGAGTATCATATTATGACGAGGATTTGTTTAATGTTGTTATTCTAATGTATTTGCACATATGAACCAAAGAGTTCTGACTAGAGGAAATAAGCCGTTGATTTGCTGGACGGCGCGAGCATCCTTGTCCTTGTCGCACACCTCGTACCCTCTCCTTTGCTCTCCACTCTGTTTTACAAAGCAACACAGCCCCTCATGTACTGTGCGACAAAGAGAGAACGAACTGTGTGAGAAGGATGAGAATGCTCACACCGTTTGCGCGCTGTCCACTGCTCATACATTACAACTCTTTGATAGGAACACACTTTCTCTCACGCACGCTAACCAACCCCCCCCCCACTACACACATACACACACATGCACACCCTCACTTTAAAGTAAGCATAGGAACTTAAAAAAAATCACCACCTCATTCATGAAACCTGCGGCATTTCCGGTTTTATGAATATGAATAACAACATTAAACAACTCGTCACTAGGGATTGCATTACCGGTTAACCGGTTATTAGGACAAAAACCACATAACGATAATTACCGGTTATTTTAATTCTTTACCGGTTATTTCGGTAAATTCTGAACTTACGATATGTCACGTATTCAACGTTTCTTTTTATGTCACTGACTAGTATTCACTAAATACAGAGTGACTGTTCCAACACCGAGAACTTTTAACAATAAATAAATAAATAATATTATAAAAAGTAAACTCCAAACACCAAGCCCTAAGAAATACAAGAGAGACATTGACAATATCTTACGACAGAAAATTGAATATTTCACTGCCGCAAATATCCGTGGAATACATTTAGAAGTATGTTATTACCAATTCTTATTAACTTATCGACCCACCAATATCGATTGAGGAAGGGCATCTTCAGCTGGTGGTATTCTATGCACAAATATCAGACAACTAACAGATATAGCTTTGAAGAACTAACCCTTTTAACAGGCTATTTTTAAAGAAGTATTTTTAGATTAGGTATTCAGTAAATGCCCTATTTGAGTTTATGTTTATAATTTTTGTTATTTAAGTGGATATATTTGTTATTTATAGGATAATTACACAGGCCCACAAAAAAAAAAGTTGTCTGCGCCGCGGTATTGACCATACCTATCCCTCGTATTTTGACCCGCTGAACACGAATCTGACCTTAGTTTTTCCCCCATTCGTCAGGTTTTTTTTTTAAAGCAAAAAAAGTCTAATATTTATATATTTATTTGCTATTAAAAGAAAAACCTGACATGCTGGTGAAAAACTAAGATCAGATTCGTGTTCAGCAGCTTAAAATACAAGGGATAGATGTGGTCAGTACCCCCGCGCAGATGACTTTTTTTTGTGGGATGGTACCACACTGAGTGTGGCACAGTGGCAACCAAAAAAAGTGGTCTGCGCGGAGGTACTGACCACACCTATCCCTTGTATTTTGAGCCGCTGAACACGAATCTGACCTTAGTTTTTCCCCTACACGCCCGGTTTTTTTTTAACAGCAAAAAAAGTCGTGTTGAATCGTGATATTTATATATTTATTTGCTGTTAAAAGAAAAACCTGACGTATAGGGTAAAAACTAAGGTCAGATTCATGTTCAGCGGCACAAAATACAAGGGATAGGTATGGTCAGTATCCCGGCGCAGACAACTTTTTTTTTTGTGAGCCTGTGATTATTTATTTAAAATTTCATTTATATTTTTTCCTTTTGATAAATTAACTCCTATATAACAAAGTCTATTTGACAGTCACATTTTTGTCACTTTGACAAGCGATAAAAAAAAAGTGCATCGTTTTTTATCACCGATAAAAATGCCTGTTCCTCAAAAGCAGAGTACATCTAGTAGTCGCACGTCACTTTGAAATCTGTACATTTAGCTATAATTTTTAAGTATTGTGGAAATTATACTGTACAATATGAGTCGTTTTGGGAAAATTATAATTATTTTAATAAATTATTGTTATTGTTCGTTCACATATTCTGTCGTTAATTTATCTTGCCAAAAAACACTCGAGCTTTTCTTTTATGGATAAATTTCTTTTTAACTAAAAATTTTGCTCGACAAACTGATATTTGACAAAATCGCTCGACCTCCGGCTCGCGATTTTTTCATGTCGGTTTTTCTTATAAAATCACTGATTGGCAAAATTAATTATTTCGTTACAAAGAGAAATTTATCTGATAAAAAAAAGCTTTTGTGATCTTACTGCTGATAAAAAAACCTTTTGTTTGTTCATTATATTAAATATACGTATATAAAAATGTTTTTTGTTAAATTTAGATAATTTTGTACATGGAAAAAGACAATTGCCATTTTTGCTACCCTAATCATCCATTCTAAATATTACCGGTAAATACCGGTTAACCGGTTATTTACATTTTTATTTACCGATTTACAGGTTATTAAAACTTCCGGTAAATTGCAATCCCTACTCGTCACATAATACTCTCAAATATGACATTAGTGGGTACCAATATTCCTGATCTTTGACCTTTCAAACTGGCCATTTTCAGACATTCTGCATTTTCAGCCCACTTGACTGTGCCCTCTTTTTCATTTGTTTTATGCGGTGTCCTTTACCTACAAAACATAGATATTTTTTTGGAATTCGGAAATATTTATGCTTGTGATTTTAAATGTACCTGAAGTTTCGAACGTTCACTTGAATGAATTTTAGATGAAAAAGAAAAGTTAATAAAAACCACACATCGATTTAGGCATAAACACTTCATTGCCACATTTGCTGACAATAAATATCCACAATACTTAAGTTTTTACACCTAAATCGAAGTGTGGCTTTTATTAATTTTTCTCTTTCATACCTATGAAATTCGTTCAAGTGAACATTCGAAATTTTAGGTAAGTACTTGATTTTAAATGCCTACCAGAGTTATTAAAAGAACATATCTTCTTTCAACTTCTAGTATGGACAAAATTTCTTGGGAAGTCGACGGCTTCCAATATGTTCTTCGATATCATTATGTTCATCTGACGGGAGGAATAACGTGTTTTTTGTACATAGTCCTTTGATTTGTTTTTATTCACTCTTACATCAGATGTGATCTCTGCCCTTTTCAATTAATTGCAGCTCTTCTATAATCCTCTGAAATAGGTATAAAGCAAATTACTACAAATAAATACCTATCACAACTCGTACGTTGTAATCAAATCCAATGATTGTGATTTAAATAAACAAGAGCTCCTTAATATTGAAATAGATCGAACCTACCTTCTTGAAAATAAGATTTAAACACCCCGTAAAGTGTCCACGTTTCTGGGGGGTTTTCTCCTGTTTTTCAATGATCAGTCAAATTGTTTCCGTTTGAATGGTGACCACAATGCTTCCTTTTCGTGGACCGAGACCATTACAAAGACCACCTCAGTTTTTTTTCCAAAAAATCGATATCTACAAACGCCGTAATTATTATAACTAATATAGGTGGTATGCTTAGTATAATATGTACAAAGGGATACACATTAAACATTAAACTTTAGTGTCTAAATATAAAATATCTGCAAATGACTACAAAACTCTGTGGTAGTTATATTGTATACAATATTTGTAAAATACTTACTGCAATGCAATTAATGTATACTTGGACTAATTAATAAATCACGGGAAAACAAAAAACAAAAAACAAAAAACAAAAAACAAAAAACAAAAAACAAAAAACAAAACACAAAATGAAATCGACATTTGACAGCAGAAGCGTGACGTGTCTGCTAGAGCACGATGAGCATGCGCACTAATCTAAGGACCGTGGCGCGCATTTAAAAAATTCTACAAGGGGATTGTAATGACATGGAAAACGGAAATCTAAATATATAAGATAAAATGTAATTAAATAACCATTCTAAGTCTGAACTACTTGCTTAAGAAATGCCGATAGTTACCGAGATAGTTACTAATTAATTGAATACAGTACATAAATTAAAAAAGGATTATTATTCATTATTATTTAATATTTCATTCATTATTATTTAATATTTCATATTCATTATTATTTAATATTCGATCATAAATCTAAAGCCTGGATTCAAAATTTAAAACATATTTCATATATACAATATTGACGAACGATTTAAAATTTATAAAACGTCATACACCACACAGGGGATGATTATAAATGTACTTAAACCAGATCTATATAGATAGAGAAACATCATAATTATTTTTGTAGGTAGGTAGATAGGTACTATAAAACTAGCATTGCTGTCTCATCAGTTGAGATGCAGGTTTATTTTTATTAGTTCAAAAATCGAACCAATATCAGCGTTCGAGTTAAAAGTGCTGAACTTTTGATGATATTACTATCGGCGCGGCGCTCGGGCGATGCAAATATTTCTACAAAAAATATACCTGTATTATACAGATAAAATCATTGACGAATGTCCATACGATGTACATGAACACATATACGAAGAACGTTCCCTGATACGTGTACACAGTATATGCGACTGTGAACATAAACTTTTCTGTATATTCCATTTATATCGTATGTATAATCATATTGTATATGTGAAAATATTATTTATATGGGAATGTTGAGGGAACATACATGGCAAGTACAGAATGCAATTAGAACATTGGGAATGCAAAATGTACATTCGTGGAATAATAAATGCTATCTGGGTGATGACAGATGATAAAAAAATTATTTTTTTAAATTTAAATCCAAAAATAAAATAGGCCTAAAACCGGCCTTAGCTACTCTCCTACTTTCTTCTAATGATGTTTTAAAAGATCTGCGCCATCGGAAAACCGTTGATGTCATAATTTTAAGAAAGTGGACTCTATACTATTTCTAGAATGAACTATGTACTAGTACTACTGAACTATGTACTACTACTACAGTGTCCAAAGATGAAAAATACGAAAACTTTAGAAATAATGTAATATGAAATTATACATTTTTCATGGGTGATTTTTGTAATAAAAGATACCATCTTTAGTTTCTATATGTCTACTTGTTCTTACACCTTCTTTAGGGGTGAAAATCACCCCTAAAAGAAAAATTTTATATTCGAGAATGTATTGTAATATGAACACAGAATTGCTATATATATTAACTAAAAGCCGTATTTAAGAATTTCCTTTATTACTAGATAACACAGCCCCACAAAGAAAGTGGTCTGTCCGGCGGACCAAACCAGTGTATTCTTATGTATTTAAATCTCTTGAAACTGAATCCGCCAGAATTGTTGTTTTTATCAACTCCAAAAAACACCACCCTAAAAAAATGGTCTCCAGGCCAGTATATCCTCATGTATTTGGACCTGCTTAAACCGAATCCGAAGTCAGAATTGTCAGATTGGCTCGTTTTTCACCTCTAACCTAACCCCAAAGAACGCCCTCAAAACAAGAAAAAGTGGTCTGTCCGGCGGACTATACCAGTGTATCCTTATATATTTTGACATGATGCTGAATCCGAAGTCAGAATTGTCAGAACCAGTTTTTCCTATTAACTATATACATGCGTGTCTAACTGAAAACAACAAAATAAGTTTATCTACTAGAGAAATTATTTATTATCCATTGATAGGGTACTCACTTCTAAGAAGAGTCAGAATGAGACTTACGAAGATTAGATATCAAGAAAGGTCTGTATTATAACAAAAAATAATTAATAGGTAAGTACTTTATGCTAGTATCTATCTAAGCAATAAACAATGATATGTATTTATAACGCACATAATTCAAAGGGAATTTATAACTACAATCCAACGCATTCGTAGCCATTTCCGACTGATTGTGTTCACCGACTTTAGACGACTTTTCACAGTTTGTTTCACATAGTTTTTCAACGGCGAGTTTTTAAATTTCCTTTCTTAATTTATTGATCATCCTAGTATTATGGGGCGTCTAGGGAGCTTCATAAATAATCAATAGCTAACAAAAACAACTGCACTTTATTCCAACATAAACTAGATAAAATACATAAAAGCAGATTAAAGCCATTTCCTTCCTTTTAGGAAGTCAAAGCATGAATAACATTCTAATCTAGAGCCGTTAAGAATACAGTAATACACCCTGTTTTATCCACCAGTTTGGCGGGTAATTTAAATTTGTAACAGCTAGAACGCCACACAAGTCTTGTAATGCGGCCGTTTTTCCTACAACATAAATCCATATTAAAAATCAAATCAAATCATAATGATTTTTTATGAATAATTGTTATTGTTCAACATAGATTCTCCTCAAATTTTAACTTAGTGCAACAACCCAATTCTGACTTCGATTCGGTTTCAGCGGGTCCAAATACATGGTGATACACTGGTCTGGTCCGCCGGACAGACCATTTTTTGGGAGAGTATTCTTTTGGGATTAGGGGTGAAAAATGAGTCAATATGACAATTTTGACTTCGGATTCGGTTTCAGCGGGACCACGTACATAAGGATACACAGGTCTGGTCCGCCGTACAGACCACTTTTTTTGTGGGGCCGTGTAATTAAAGTAACAAAATTGCAACATATTTATTAAAATAATGTGAAGACGTACGTTGTTTCGGTCATAATTTCTTTGTTCTTTATGCTACAGAAATAGACAAACATTTTATTGAAAGCTTCATTAATTATATTCATTCTAGGTTCATGGCATTTTTGAAGAAAGTTACAGTTTCTGAAAAATTCAGGATTAAAACCAAATATTTCGTCCTATAAACGTTCGGATGCCAAATTTCAAATCTCTGAAACTATTAACTCTACAGACACAAAAAAAAAGAGAAAAAACAAATTCATCCTCAGCTTACAAGATTATTTTTGGTCCCTACCATGTATTTGCTAAAACTAGTACTTACTGAGATGTTTGCCCGAAAAACAAAAATTTTACGTCCTTCCGAAAATACCGTTATGGTTTAAAGTCCAATTTTTTGCAAAGCATGTGCTGTAAATGAAAAAAAATTAGGCATCTAAGTTATGCTATGTTAACGAATATAATATTTGAGATATATTTTTTCAACTTACTAACTAATCATAGTAACAAAATGGCAATGTTTTATTAAGAAAATGTTAAGACCACATTCATAACTTATTTGTTTTTTATGCTATAGGAACAGGCAT
The DNA here is from genome assembly GCA_936432065.2 of Rutpela maculata. Classification (NCBI taxonomy): domain Eukaryota; kingdom Metazoa; phylum Arthropoda; class Insecta; order Coleoptera; family Cerambycidae; genus Rutpela; species Rutpela maculata. The sequence goes on along the minus strand of OW386285.2, from coordinate 32,348,931 downwards.
AAATCATTCGAAAATTTAATTAGAGATTTAGTGTATGTACGAGAAGCAGAGATCTCAAAATTTTTTGGCATCAGCCACCTCCAGTACCACCCCGTTTACCAATGGTGGTGGCGGTAATGGGGTACTTGGATAGAAAGATACTTAGATAGGAAATTTGGAAGTGCAACTAGTAGTCGGAGAACGAGCAATGTCTAAGATGCACCCTCTATAACACTCCCGAACAACCACATAAAAAAAATTGATTCTTGTGTAAATCGATCTGGCGGATCCGATTTTGGAGTTCGTCAGACAATCCGGAATTGCGAAACTGGTCAAAATCGGCAATTTCCGAAAAATCTCAAATTTTATGGATATTTTTTAATTTTTACTTATCACCCTATATATCCCTTAGTTTAAGTCCGATTAAATTGAAATTTTTAGGAGAGCCAATTTAAACCTTTGTTATCATGGCGGACATGACAGAAATGCAAAAAAATTTACGTGTCACCAGTAATATTTTTTTTAATAGTTGGTGACACGAAATTTGTTAAAAATACAGCAACAAATACTCGATCGAGAAACCTTTTTTGTTTTTAAAGATAGATGTATATAGTAAGCTACAAAGTTGTAGCCAAAGAACCAAAGAAACTTTTTTATTTCAGTGATTTTTTGGATAACTGGCTTGGTTTTTAACATAACGGTGCCGCAATATAGAAAAGAACTATGCCGCGGCCGGTCACGTACTGCACAAGCGATAACGCCATGCATAGCTTGAGAGCGCCAGGATTTGCATTGTACTAATAATAACATATTTAATAATCGTTTATTCAGTAAATTTTAATTTTGAAAAAGGAGCAAAATATAAAAAATAAAGTTTTAAATTTTGATAAAGGCAATTTAGACATACTCATTTTATTGCCACATTTAACTTCTACTCGTATAATTAAGCAGCAATATTTAAGAGATAGTTAACACATTTGTATTTTTTTTATCGCAAATTATACAACGTTTTGGGCTTTCAACGGTCTTCCTTTTTTTATAACCAGTATTAGCCACATCTGTGCTTTCCGCTTTTTGTTTATAAGCTTTTCGGGTGTAATTTCTTGCATCTTGCATGATAGACAGGACATTTTGAAAAAAATAAATCTCTTTTTTTGGTGTAATATTTCAACTTAAGAGAGATATCATCCGACTTTATAGAAACCGCTTTAAATGCTTAGTCCAGTGCTTCTTCTGTATCACCCTACACAGTTTCTTCACTATTTTGTTGGCAAAATATGCATTTCATAAAGTTTAACTCTGGGTTTAACTGTTAAAAAAAAGTTGAAAACGCGCACAAAACTGCTGACGTTAAAAAAATTGCTTAAAAGTTGTTCTTTGTTTAAATTAAATATTAAAACTAGTTTTAAATGTCTAGAAAAGAAATTCCGTTACTTTAATATGCACTTTACCCTCTATAGCACTTTCCTAACGCAATAATAATAAATTATAGCTGCGTCATAAACCACACAGACAACAACTCCTGTCGATCGGTTAAAAACAACTAAATAAACGTTTTATAATAGCTATTTATGTAACCAGTTACAAAAGACGTAACAACAAAAGTTACACAAGATTGTATTTCGTTACATACATGATTTTTCTAATTTTAAAATTCTAAAAACAATTTAAACATAATAAATAAAATGGCTGTATTTAAAAATCTTAAAAATTAAGTAATCTTTTTCATAGTTACCTTTGCTGCTATCACATATTATAATTTTAATGTCAAAATTGACGGACGTTATTTAGTCAAGTTACAATATTATTTGAAATCCTAATTTGATAACATAATACAGGTAAATTGTATTAATGCAAAAGTTTTGTTAACGTATTTTGAAGGAAAGAAGAATTTAAAAGCTTCCACTTTATGGACTTAGTATTCTATTTTGTGTTGAATAAACATTGTTTCTTTATCTTTTTGAGAGTTGTTTATCTTTTCTAATTGATGGCATAAGGAACTTTTTGTAACGCCATATCCTAAAATGGCATTTATTTGACACTTTCCATGAATCAAAACAAAGTCATTATTGACAAGTACAAAATAAAGAAAAAAGAGTGAAATAAAGACATTTTATTTCACAGTGTGATATAAAACTTATTGGTTTCTATCGAAACAGCAATAGAATTTAGTCTATTTTTATAAAATTATATTGTTTTCTGATTTCGAATGGCGATACAAAAAATTTTGTATACAACTCGAGACTAAAATGTGTTTTTTTTTACTCGTGTGGTTTATAGCACTCGCCTTCGGCTCGTACTATAAACGCCCCACTTATACAAAAACACCATTTCAGCCACTTGTTATATAAAATACTATTTTGTAACGCCATGTCCTAAAACGACGTTTATTTGACAGTTTCAATGAATCAAAACAATGTCATTATTGACAAGCGTAAAATAAATAAAAAAGAGTGAAATAAAGGAATTTTATTTAACAATGTGAAATAAAACTTACTGGTTTCTATGGAAACAGCAATAGAATTTAGTCTATTTTTACAAAATTATATTTTTTCTAATATCGAATGACGATACAAAAAATTTTGTATATAACTCGAGACTAAAATGTGTTTTTTTTACTCGTGTGGTTTATAGCATTCGCCTCCGGCTCGTACTATAAATGCCCCACGCGTAAAAAAAACATCATTTTAGCCACTTGTTATATAAAATACTATTTCGTCACCAGTTACGTAAAATTTTACTTTTCATAACTGGTTACATAAAGTAGGACGTTTTGACACTTACGTCAGTTTTGAAAACTGTCACTTTATACGTCAAAATTAGAAAAACCAATATTCACAACTACGCATTATTTTATTCACATCGGGTGGGGCATCCTGAAAGGCGAGAAACAAAGCCGCGGTATAGGCCAACCCAATCTTTTATCTTGCGACGCGACCCGGCGCGGCGGTCAAATACTGCAGCACCGTTTTCTTGAAAACTAAGTAAGTTATCAAAAAAATCACCGAAATAAAAAAGTTTCTTTAGTTCTTTTGCTACAACTTTGTAGATTACTATATGCATCTATCTTTAAAAACAAAAAAGTTTTCTCGATCGAGTATTTGTTGCTGCATTTTTAACAAATTTCGTGTCACCAACTTTTTAAAAAAAATATTACTGGTGACACGTAATCTTTTTTGCATTTCTGTCATATCAGTCATAATAACAAAGGTCCAAATTGGCTCTCCTAAAAGATTCAATTTAATCGGACTTAAACTAAAAGAGATATAGGGTGATAAGTAAAAATTAAAAAATTTCCATAAAATTTGAGATTTTTCGGAAATTGCCGATTTTGACCAGTTTCGCAATTTCGGATTGTCTGACGAACTCCAAAATCGAATCCGCCAGGTCGATTTACATAAGAATCAATTTTTTTTAGGTGGTTGTTCGCGAGTGTTATAGAGGGTCCTTAAAATGCATCGTAGAGATCTCTCGTTCTCCGACTATAGTGATTCCTTAGGCAGCAGCTTTTTTTTGAAAGAACGCTTTTCTTGTTTGTTTTTTTCACGAAAATTTTCGCTCATTTGCCTCTATTACAAGTAATATTTACGACTTTACGTGATTTCTTATCGACCCATTTGACTAAGTTATCTCGTAAGCGAACCGTGACCGCCTAGCAAAGTCACATTGTTTTGAGCCTTTCGACTCTCGGAACTCCAAGAGATATCGTTGTCACCTTCGACTAGAAAGGATACGGCCTTAGAGGCATTCAGGCATAATCCCACGGATGATAGCTTCACATCACCGCCCGCTCGAGCGAGTGCGTGAACAAAATGTTCGACCTGCGGTTCCTCTCGTAGTGAGCAGGATTACTATCGTAACGATGACTCATTAGTAGGGTAAAACTAACCTGTCTCACGACGCGACGGTCTAATCCCAGCTCACGTTAGCGTGAATCATTTTTGGGCATAAGAGTATTTTCCATAAGTCTGGAAAAGAAGCTTATTAAAGCTAGGACACTCTGTAAGTCTTTGGTAGGAGAAAAATGGACCTCCGATGGAAGAAATGTATTTACGTTAATCAATTATAAAACATCCCTTTAGCTCAAAGTTTAATGAATTGATTTACGCAGACCGTTTTATTAAATTTACTGGGTCCATACTTAATCATGAAAGTTAAAGGACATATTATTACGCAGTATTACATTATTAGCTAACATTTAAATTGGCTTTGAAAAAGTATTATGAATTCGTACCGCCATTAAACAAACTTTCCTGATTGTAGCGTGCTAATTAGCTAGGGATATTTAAAACGCTATAATGTAGGTTTCCAAAAGCGTATTAGACTCAATTAAATTACCGTACGAATAAGCCATACCAAAAATATAACTTCCAAGTAAACTTTGATTTACCAATTAATATTAAAAGCGTAAACAGGAAAGTTCTCTTCCGAGTTCGGTAAGTATTTCTAAAGTGTATTCATATAGTCATCTGAAAATAATTATTTTGCAAATACTTCTCCTTATTTATATATACAGCGAGTGACTGTGTACGGTGATCAATACCTCTCGTACTAGCATCGGTTCTCAAAGCGGCGAGGATTGGTGCAAAAATGAAAATACCGATAATAGCCATCTGAGGCTAGAGATCGGTGAGAACTATTAATTTTTCAGTGATGATGTTAGGCATCGGGACAACACGTAATGGCATAGTTTCTTTCAAGAATTCTTTAAATTAGATGATGTACACCGGGAATAAAAATTATATCAGTTTGTTACAATTCAATTTTTCACCGTTGTCCTCACATATTGATTATATTGAACTTTATCATTAAACTTAAAGCCAAACTCCTAAGTAATTATAAATATAATAACGACCTTAATATTTTTGAAGAATTTAAGCGACCAACCTAAAATGAAACTAGATATTAATATCTCCTGCAAGAACTATAGAAATTCAACCAAAAATAATATACAGAGCAATCCAAGTAAATTTTGAGATTTCATGAAAAGCAAAAAGGGCCAACCAATATATTCAACAATATATTTTATAAAAAAAAAGTAATAATATAGAGGAATGGTAGATGAAATATGCAATTTTGTCGTTTTCCACTTGGTTTCCTAATAGTCTAGGAAATAGCGTGCAAATTCGACGACGAATGGTTACCGTCTGCCAGTCGGTAATCGAAGAGACCATATAAGTACAATTTTTTTTTCCCTCTGGAACTTTTTGGTATGGTGGGGCATTTATTTTTTAATCGAATGATTATCGATATCCGTCCGCATAGGTAGTTAGTATATGTACTTCACATACCCCAATTACGCTGGCAGACGAAACTTCCGATCGGCGCGCGCGTTAACCTCAAATCGAAAAAAAAATTTTAGTTTCTATTTCCGGTTAAAGCGCGCGCCAACCGGAAGTTTGGCTGCCAACGTAATTGGGGTATGTGAAGTACATATACTAACTACCTATGCGGACAGATATCGATAATCATTCGATTAAAAAATAAATGCCCCCCTCCCTATTCCCCCACCATACCAGAAAGTACCAGAGAGAAAAAAATTTTGTACTTATATGGTCGCTTTGATTACCGACTGGCAGACGGTAACCATTCGTCGAATTTTCACGCTATTTCCTGGACTATAGTCATGCGTAATATTCTGAATTTTCTTGTATCGAAACAACAACACTGGCACTGCTTGAAATGTCAACACAAGCGCAATTGTGTCATATTTTAAACATATTTTTTTATGTTTATAATTGTTTCGTTTCATTTACTAAACGGCTTGCGGGCGTGCGCTGTCCGCAGCCACTGATACCATGATCCGTGATGTCGCACACGGACCCTCAGCTCGCGCCATATTGAGCGTTATTTTATTAAAGTGTCACTGTGTCATGTAAGCTATTTCTGTTATTTCAACACAAGTGACACACCGAAATGTGTCATTCAACACAGTGTTACACATCTCCCTAGTTCGAACAGCGTTCCCAGATAAATCGTGAGATTTTACGATTTCATACTAAATCTCACGATCTCATGATAACTAAATTGTATCTCACGATTTTGATGAATATGATGAATAGATTCTACTTTTCATTAAATTTTAACGCGATTTCGATCCAATGAACCTCGACAGCTTGTGACTCGCATTTGCCAATGGCAGTACAGAAATCAGAGCACAGATTACATAATCCAATAGCGTGTCACCAGCGTCACCTCATTCCTCAATTTATCATTGCCATCTCGAGTCCAACCTCTGTACTATTCTGTATATGAATTTTTAACTATATGCGAACCAGTAAAACGTTAATCAGTATATTTGGTTACATACTCAGATACCAAATATTTGGGTACAATTTTAAGTTTAACTCACTCTACAGTATTATTATAGTACTAATTTCTAGACGAATGTGAAATACCTAATTATCAGGGATTTACGAAAATTAACTCTATGTGCGGTGTGCTCAGATCCCTATCTCTGTCTTTGTTATTCTTGTTGTTTTAGAGAAAGATAGTGATATTCGCAAATCACTCAGAGTGAATTTTTGTAAACCCCTATTATTTACAAATATTAATTTCAAATAGTTTCATTGAAAACAGTGTTTTACTGAAATCTCACGATTTCTCATGAAATTTTCAGAACAACGAAATTGATACGAACAACGTTAGTATCATCTGGGAATGCTGCTTCCGAGTCTGCTTTGTGCTGACGAGAGCCAAAAGCTCGAAACTGGTACGCAAATGACTCTGGACATCCGCCTCATCGGCGGAACACCTTTAATTTAAACAGAATTCAGTTCACCAGCATTTGTTGCAAGCACACTATGTTTCTAGTAATGATAGTGATATCATTCAAAACGCACATCCTAATTGTAGAATTCGGAAACCAAGAGGAATACTACAAAATTGCATATTTTAATATCCGAGAGATATTTTGGATTTATATGTTTATTTTTTTAGTAAATCGTTTACACCTTTATCTGATGTATTTTTTAACGATGGAGAATTTTTATTTAATTTTCAGTTACATATAAGTGAATTTCATTGCAAAGTATGACAATCTGAGCAGCTGGCTGATGGGAAAGACCCGAGGCCAGTTCAGTTTAATTAGCATTGAACTGGTATTGTATCGCATCTTTTTCATTAAATACAAATGCCTACAAAGCAGATAAATCAATTATTTTATGTTAAATACACAAATGTACTTACGTGGGGTAATCCATCACAAAGTAGGTAACAACACCTTATTCAGAAAATCAAAATTCTGCACTAGCACTATACATTATAATTCGTTGTACTTAAAGTTCTCTCTACTTAAACAAGCAAACCTTAACTTAAATATTAAAGTTCTTAAATTAAAAGTTAAGATTAAAACATAAATATATATTAATAAACACTTTAATATAATAATTCTTGAAAAGTTCACTGTATACACAGTTAACACTTTAACTGCCACGTGCATCGTATCGACTCACAGGTAAAATAAGTAGTTTTAATAGATTACATATAGAGACCAATTTGGTCCGAATTAAAGAAAACAAAAATTTGGCCTTGGAGGAAATCAATCTAAGTCGCCTGGCAGCTAATGTGTTAAGTTAATTCTAAGTTAGTTACTAGATGGCGGTACCATTTCATCTGATAGCGGCAACCTTAGAACGTAAAAGCGAGAAATTGGTAGAATGAAATATTGTCTGGCTTTACTCTTAGTGTAATTGGTCGAAGCGTCCCCGAGAACTCTTTACAGTGAAGACCAGTCTATGAGTTACAATACTTATGCTTCAACGTATATTGTTTTTCCTGATTGTCACTGTCATCACATCATTTGTACCTACTTTGTTTTTTATAAGATGGAAATGCATTTTTATGTGACATAAATTATGAAACTGAAAAAAAAAGTTAAGTAAACTGTAAGAAGTGATAATAAAACGTTTGAAGGCAATTAATTACAAAACATAATATTGAAGATGTACTTAATGAATCATTTATTCGTGAAATATTCTCCCGAAATACCACTCGCGCTTATACATTTCATCTATAAATTTTTGCTCTAGCTAAGTTGCCAAATTCGTGTAAATTGGCAGTTTATCATCAAAGATTAAATCTCTCTCGCCAAAGCTCTCTGGATTTAATCAGATAATAAACTGCCAATTTACTCTCTTTATATTCCCAGGCAAAGCTTTCGAAAAAACACCGATAAAATTCTAACATTAGTACATACGATAAATAACAGAAATTTTGTGTTCGTTATTCGATACTTTTATATTTTGTTTTCGTCTATCCTCACTTTGGTCAGGTCAGTTCGCAGTGTAGATATAAAAACCGCTGCCCAAGGAATCACTACTTCCACATCCAGATTTTCTACCCAAGTCTCTCATAACGAAAACATTTTGTATGTGGAAATAATTGTTTATGGAACTTTAATAATATCATATTTGGAATCGCCTACTCCAAAGACCCATAGAACAATATGCCACATCGGCAGTGGGGGTGAGGGTGGTGACAGACGTGGTTGTGGAGGTGGATGAAGTAAAAAAAAACTCAGGCCTTTGGTTCTTGTATACACACTAAATCACAATTTTATTTTTTTTCACCCCCTTTAATAATGGGGTGGGGGTGGTAATGTGGTTGGCTAATGCCAAAAAATATTTTTTTACCTTAGCTTCTTTTATATATACCAAATACCAATTGTATGGATTCTTACTTGCTTACTTACTTACCTATTTACCCACCCACGTGTTTATGTGTTTATGTTTATGTTTATTTACCCCCAACCCTTCAACGGAATAAGATCAAAATATAATCTAGTTCCAGATCTCGTTAAAATACATGCGTGTACCAAATTTCAAGTCAAACCTTAAACGGTTCCAGAGTAATCGTGCGCACAAAAAAGTTACAGACCGACAGACAGACAGAACGATAGAGAAAATTTTTTTGCTCAAACTTTAAATCTGGACGTTTCTTGACATTTTAAGCCTATATTTGAACAATAAAAATTAAAAAAAAGAATTTGCTTTACTATACTTCCACTGGATGTGGAAGTAATTACGTTCCTTCTAACATTATTTATAAATTTATTTCTTCGTTGTTTAATCGGCTAAGACATTTTTCAAAGTTTATATTTTTACAAAATAAAGTTTCACCTATGGCCCTGTCAGTGAATGGCCGAGATCACAATTTTTGATGTGTTTGGACTATTTAGGAGGTAAACATACCAAAAGTTCCCGAACATAGGAGGAAGGGGGGGGGGGGATGCAGGGGAGGCACGAAGAAGGTCCCGGTTTTTTGTTTTTCGCTCATATCTCGAAAACGGCTAGCTATAATCAAAAAGTGGCTATAAGCAAAATTAAAGCTGACTAAATTTTCTACAATAATGTTTCTATTAACCATGTATTACAGATATGGCTCAATTTTAATAGGGATTATTGTAATATGCTGTTTTACATATGTTCCAAATTGTAATTAAATATTTTAAGTCTAACCAGAAGTTATCATGTTTACAAGAAACGGTATACACACACACACACTCACTTGCAGACACAGATATTTTTATTCGATATTGGAGTTCAGACTGCTGTGAATATGTGTACAAGAATTTTTTTTCCACGATGATATTAATTTTTTTTTTTTCAATTTATGATAAATTTATAATAAAGTTAGAATTCAGTCAAAAGATATAAAATTTATTGCTGAACCATAACAAATACAAAAAAAATTAATAAAAATATTATTGTACAAAATTCAGTCAGCTTTAATTTTGCATATAGCCATTTTTTGATTAGGGCTAACCGTTTTCGAGATATGAGCGAAAAACCAAAAACCGGCACCTTTTTCGTGCCCCCTGCAACTCTCCCCCCCTCACCTCCTACGTTCGGCGACTTTTGGTATGTTTACCTCCTAAATAGTCCAAACACAGCCTTCAAATCAAAAATTGTGATCTCGGCATTTCCCTCTAGACCATAAATATCGTTATGTTGACCAGGACATTTTGGAAAATATGTGTACACGGGGCACGCGCTGCGGGGGGAGAGGGGCAGTAGCCCCCTTAGCGCTCCGCAGACTTTTTTAAGTTCAAGGTCATCGTGATTTTTAAAGTGCCTTAATTCGTATGGAAATGTTTTTTGGTACAAAATAATAAACTATAATAATAATTAATAGAAGGTGGATATAATTTATAATTGAAACTCTAGGTAATTATTATTTGGTGAATTTAATTAATGTACAACACAAATTCGTCATATTATATAATTTGACTAGCTAGCTTGCTAGCTAAAGCTAAAAACATAATATTTTATAAGCCTATTATTCGCTTCCCTCTTTTATTACCGTTCGACCTATATATGCATTTCCTGTAGCTAAAATATACGTTATCGGGTTATTTAAAGTTATTTAGAAAAATGGCTAAATTTACATTAATATCGGCAATAGTGTACCATGAGAATATAATAATGTACAATAAGTTTGTATAATAATCAGAGTAGGTTCATTAAAGTTGCTTAAAATTCGTCAGGGAGGTAAAAAGTTCGATTTATTTGTTTTGTACTCTCTCGCTGGAAAAAACATTAAATGTGGAGAAAATACATATATAATACGAAAATAATTTCCAACTGAGAGAAGAAGATTATTCCATAACCTCCACTCAGAAGGTAGTGATTCAAAACCGTCTTATTTTCATCAACGTTCTCAGCGTTTTGTTGTATTGTATTTATTGTAGATATTAAAAGTTATACAAATTCCATACTGTTAAAAAATGTCATTTTGGGTATTCAGCAGATAAGTTTTAACGAAAACATTCGTTTCTTTCATATACCATTGGTACAAGTCTGACCAAAAAAGAAGATCAACAAGGCTCCCCCTACGAAGTGACTTGTCGTCGACTTCTTTCATGCACCTACCATATCTAACATTCAGCTTGAAAAACAATAAAACAACCACTCTTTCTATATATTGATGATTCAAGTCTGATCATGCTAATATAGATAATAAAAAGTATCTTTAGCCCTACCTAGATGATACTCCATCATAATCAAACTTTTATTACATTTCAAAGTAAAAAAAAAAATACTAAAAAGCACAAAGAAAATAGTTATAAAATTTCGCTCACCACATGCATGTCCAATAAATGAAGTATTTCATATATTTTCGATGGATTAAGCCTCCAAACATTTAGACCACAAGCCCATATTAAATTTAGGGGGTCATGTGATACCGCTTGAAAAGGTATAATTTTTGTAGTCCTACAGAAATAAATCACTTTGAGCCCTATGCCGTACATTTTAGGTGGGACATGGGAAAGCTGCGAAAAAGTGAAAATTGTAACTCACGGGGGTTGCATTTTTTCAAACGATCCTGTACGGCTTACGTTTATTTGGACTGTATTTATATCTGTGACTCTTAAAAAGAGAATGCCGTACAAAAATAATGGGACAGAAGTACAGGAATAATTTTCGTTTTCCTAAGGTGATACGATACCGTACGGCTTTTATGAAATTCGATTTTTATATTAACAAGGATGAACTTTTTTGCTATGCTGTACAAATCAGTTGGACCACGCGAGATCAGCCCCCTTCCTAGACCTCTATAAAGGGTGGTGATTTGATACCACATAAAGCTTAATTATTTTAATACTATTTTATATAATAATAATTTTTATTACCATGCCGTACATTTTAGTTGATACATGTGTCTGGAAAATTGAATTTTTCGTCCAAGAGTGAGCTTTCTGAATAAAAAATTATTGTAAGACTTTATTACATTCCAGCATTGCTTGATATTGTAATTATTCGAAACCAATAATTGAAAATTAATGGACCTAAAACGCAAAAGGATTTTCCGAAAATTTTCCGCTGTATTATGTCGAAACAGTGCATAAATAAATTATACTTTATAAAAATGAATATTTATCAAAATATGTAAGTAATAGAAAAGCTGAAAAATATTATTTTCTATTAGTCGGAGAGCAAGACAGTGGCGGATCTAAGGTAAAAGGCTCAGGTGGCAAACGCTTTGAAGGACCCATTTTTTTGGATGATAACCTATATATAATCTACAGTAAAAGGGCCCTGAGGTGGCATTTGCTCATTTGCCGCCCGGTTAGATCCGCTACTGGAGCGACACCCAGAATTCGACACATGCTATACAACTCTCGAACATACAAAAACAGACAGTGAATTCTTATGTAAAAACACCTCAAAAAACATATTCAAGAAAAATTCGTCTCTGAAACCTCACTAACACAATGATATGAAAATTTTTTCTCTACGAGCGATATTTACGATTTTAGAAATGTGCCGATCAAATACAATATACTCTTCGTTTTTGCGAAGAGTATAATAATAGGTATTTATTTTTTCCATACTGTGTTTTACATGTTGTGTTTTACAATAGCTCACTTGGACAGAGAAATGCTTGAAATTTGTTTCTTTAGTTGGTTCTGGATCACTACCCACCCTCCTTTAAAACCCCTCTTCCTAAATTTTCAGCTTCAAATTATTTGTAGTTCTTCTAAAACGTCTAGCAGGTTACTAATCGTGATGCACCCTGTATATAATAGCGTTTTCTCAATTTACAGTCATTATATTGATTTTATTAAAGTCTAGGATTTATAGAGGTCACCACAATAACTAACTTTCAGAAATCATTGTACACGTAGAATATTTGGCAAGGAAAATATTAATTCATTCCGCAAATTATGTTTCGGATTATATTTTCACACATTTTCTATTCAAAATCACAAAAAGTCACTATTGTTTTAAGATATGTTTAATAATGTAAAAAAAAACATTAAAAAAAATAAATAGGAATAAAATTTCATTTAATATATCCATTCTCTGAGGGGAATCGAGTCCGACGCTATTGCAAAATCTCCAAGGAACCAGAAAATATAGACCCACATACAATTTCACATTCACAAAACGATTTTATGATAAATTTAGCCACTTACGTACATAACTATGTACGGTCTACTATAATCTAAACATGTTATTAAGAAATAAAATAGATGAATAACTTCTATTAGGATTTTTTTTTAACAAACAATTGGTAAGAAAAGTGAATCCAATGTTTCTTAAAAAGCGTAAATATCATATGTTAGTTCCTAAGGTAACAGATGACAAATCATCATTTGGTAAAAAATGAGAAAAGGAAGTCATCTCACCCAATTAAATGTAACTGATGTACAATAGTATATTGTAATACAAGAGGCAAGGGCTTCATTGCAAAAAGATGTATGAAAGTAGGAACGCGAGCGCAGCGAGTGTTTCTATCATACAAGTTTTGCACTGAAGCTTGCCACATGTATGTCACATACATACATACATTTTCTACGGTCGTGAAGTTATTTCCCTTAAAGTCCTTCCAAAATGTTTAATTTGTGAAGATGTAACCGTGTGGCTAAGTAACATTTTCCGCAGTCATTTTGAAGTTAGAAAATTTGATTTTCAACTCAATCGCAGAAAAAATAGTGTTTAGTCCTTGACAGACGTTGTGTCATCTATGCAATATTCTAGTTATCCTCCCTTTGCTGTATGGTACGTCTGACAGTGTCACGTCAAAATTAATGTAGTTGCAAGTGTTTGAAAAGTATATTCAATTGACCAATATTGGTATACTAAAAAAGTAGTTATTTTCAAGGGCTAAAAATGAAATTTACATATTTCTTAGTCAACACCATAATATAGAATAGGTTTTAAACTTTAAGAAGCTGTCTTTCAAACATTTTTTAGGTCCAGGAAATCCTAATGCTCGAAGGAACATCGCCGCGTAAACGCGTTCATTCGGCCAGAGCAGTCCCAGGATGAGACAACTAATCTCAGAATTCGTATTTACGTACTAGTTTTTAAAATCCTATAAAAAAAGTCAATTTTATGGATAAGAGCAGCTGTCAACGGTGAAACTGTCAATTCATTTGGACACTGTATACCGGGTGTCACAGGCTAGTGGCTCTCCCCTATATTTCCTTTATTTTTTAACTTATCCATTTGAAATTTGGGGAGCATAGGGGATTCAAGACAACATTCTGAGTATACCACGAAAATTTCGAGAATTTTTGAGTCGATGTTCAGTTTTTATCACTTTCAAAATAATTTTTATTGATTCTTATACTTTGCACTAGTACTTACCCTTATTAAGAAACAAAAGAGAGAACCATGAGGCTATTATTCACAAAAAGGTAGTTATTCACATTTCATTATTAGACATATGATTTTTACAAAGGCATCTACGTTAAAGTTCAAGAAAAATTATATTGAAAGTGATTTTTATTTTTAAATAAATTCAATAATATAGAAAAACAAATAGCATAGATTTGAAATGGATATCAATGAATTCAGAAAATTTATAATTTATTGAATACTAGGAGCCACCACCTTCCCATTAAAAAAAAAGTTTTCGATATAAAAGTGATTTGTTGAATTTTGGAGGCTTCGTAAATAGTTATTAATGAAATTAAACGAAAAAGTATATTTTTCCTTTGGACTTTACCTGCCGTAGAACAAATTTTGGATTCTAAAGCACTCTAGACGAGTGTCTTAAAATGCTTTAAAAAATGAACATCGACTCAAAAATTCGCGAAAATCGCATCGTATACTCAGGATGTTGTCTTGAATCCAAATATATAAAAATATATAGGGTGTTCCATTTAAAAATCGAAAGTTGCGGTCATTTAAACCGGAAATGGTCTCATACCGTTTTTTATGTCCAAGAAATCCATTTTTACAGGTAGTTTATGTGCGCCAAATTTCAAATTGGTAAGTTAAAAAATAAAGGACTAGTCTGTGGCACTCGGTATATTTGGTCAAATAAAAAATTGTGCATACCAATGATCTTAAAAAAATGCTCATGTTTATTTTTACAGTTTCTGTCAATATTGATAGCTGTCAACCGTCAAATTGTTAGTCCTTGTTACAAATGAAACATTTATTAAATATAATGATATTTTGCTAATTAAGAAAAAGTAAATTTTCTCATAAATTATGCACCATTTGAGGTATTCATTTATTTGCCATAATATGCCCCATTTTTTACAAGAAAACGCATTAAAAATGATTTTAGAAGCTTTAAAAAACTATAAGCAACATATTTTGAAATAATCAGTACTTTCAAAGATATTAACTACAAGTACGATATTTCTTCTGCACTTAAAAATGCGCATTCACAAACAAATCCTATCACGGTCAATTTTTCTCGTAGGAAGGAAAACAAACATTAAAACAATTTTATTAGCTACAAAAAATATCCTTTAAGTACATTTTTTGCAAAAATTAATATTTAAATAGTACTACTAAACTACTAGTACTAGTACTAAATAGCGCGCAAAAACGCACTGCCACCTTATTTTTTCCAATCCCGGGTGGATAATTCACTTAGACTTTTTTTGTCGTAACGTATACGTTATTACCTATGCGACTGCAAAGTTTTAGCCACCCATCTATTAATACGTTTTTACATTAAATGTTTAACTTCATTTCCTATACTACAGCAAAACAGCAAACTTTGTTTTTAGTACCTCAGTAAAAATAACGACGGAATATTTTGCAAACTTAAACTGAAAATTTTCCCATAAACTGTCAACTACCGGTGCTTTTACCTTAAATAAATTCTTGTCTGTACACTATGTTCATTTTATATTGATTCCACAATGCAATGATTTATGTCTTCAGCTATCTTGGAAGAGAAGTGATAAATTTTCATTTATTTGGTGTGAAACAATTACAATTCGATATTACCTACATGAAAAATGGATTTTCTTAAGTTTTCCTTTATACTGTGACAGGCATAATATATCACAAAAACCATGCGACTTTAAGGATGGCTACGAAGGGGTCAACCAGAATTAATACATCATATTATATGAAGATAGGTCGTACATTACGATCGAACACGTTTGCTTTGGCGGAAATATAGTAATAAATTTCATACATGTTATATATCTGTGCCGGAGGATCGTTTAAATTGGAAAATATAAAATTGAAAATCACTGTAAAATTTCGGTATGTAGGCTTAAACATACCTATAAATTATTTTCTTATATGTTCACATGTATCCTAGCGGAATAATTGGTAGCCGTAGATACTGCAAAAAAACACGATATATTACAGTTACCTACAGTTATATCCATTTATTGCGTACTTCCATTTGCATGCACTTAAATTTTAACGATTCAAATTTACCGGTTGTTTAAATTACTTTTTCAAATAAATGGCACAAAAAGTTTTAATACCAGATTTCTATGGAGCTCGCAAATACATTCACCAAAAATGAAAACAATGAAAAATTGACAAAATGTAACAAACCGTAACTTATTATGGCATTTTTAAAATAATTAATTGATTGATTACATTTTTCATTTTATTGGGAAAATATTATCGATCAATAAGAGTACTTCACACATATTTTTTTTCGTAATACTGTTGCCGTTATTGCATTATAACTGAACTGAAGTGAGAAATGAAAAGTAATTTTAAACAGCCGCCGTCCGTTGAGGACCATTATTTTAGTCAGTTATGAAATATTTTATTTGTCAAATCTGACATAGTAGGGCATTTCAATACTTTTGTAATAGGAACCGCAATATCAATTAGTCGTCCCACCTTCTAGCGGTTTTTATGTCAGGCTATATCTAGAAGTTATACAATTGAAGGCGAGGATTGCATGGTGATTATATTGTCAGCAGTCGGCCCCTCGTCTATTCAATATTAGACAAATAACACAGGTTTACAAAAAAAAAAAAAATGTCCGACCAATGGGATTCCATTACCTTACCACGAAGGTATTTGGCGTGCTGAATGCGATGCCGTAGTCCGTTTTGCACCATCACGACAGGATTTCGAGAAAACTTAACTTAAAAGTGCAAAAAACATCTTTTGCGCCTTCGTTCATACACAAATTAATTCACTCAATATTTTAGCCTGAATTTTGTTACTCGGGGGTTCTTGGGGTCGCTGATCACGAATCCGGAGTCGGAATTTGATAATTTCTAAATCCACGATGGCGGATCCAATATGGCGGATGCTAAAATCCAGAAATTCATCAAAATTTGAAAATTGTGGCCCAAAACTTATTACTCGGGGGATTTTGGGGCCGCTGATTGCGATGCTGATATCCAAATTTGTCCATCATCAAATCCAAGATGGCAGATACAATAGGGCGGATGCTAAAATCCAGAAATTTATCAAATGTTGAAGATTATGGCCCAAAAATTGTTACTCGGGGTTTTTGGGCACGCTGATCACGAATTTGAAGTCAGAATTTGAAAATGTCTACCTCCAAAATGGGGATCCAATATGGCGGGCCCTTCTGAGGCCTACATTTTTTATTACATTATTTATTATATCAAACTTTTTAGTGTGAGTTTTTTTTTTGGCTGATCATGAATCTGAAGTCAAAATTTGAGAATTTTCAAATTCAAGATCTTGCGGTGCTTTGTTTTGGTGAGTACCTAGCCTCTCACTCTCGGAGTGCTTTATTCTGGTGAATCCCCTTGCCTCTTACCATCGTAATCGAGGTGCTTTATTTTGGTGAGTCCTCTTGCCTCTTACCATCGCGATCGGGGTACTTTATTTTGGTGAGTCCCCTTGCCTCTCACAATCGGGATGCTTTGTTTTGGTGAATCCATAGCCTCTCATTCTTGGGGTGCTTTATTTTGCTGTATCAGTTTGAGTGGCAAGGGGATGCACCAAAATAAAATACTCCGAGAGTGAGAGGCTAGGGACTCACCAAAACAAAGCACCCCGATGGTGATAGGCAAGATTAAGATAAAAATTCTCAAATTCTGAGTTCAGATTCGTGATCAGCGACCTAAAAAAACGTACAGTAAAAAGTTTGATATAATAAATACTGTAATAAAAAATGTAGGCCTCAGAAGGGTCCGCCATATTGGATCCGCCATTTTGGATTTAGAAATTTTCAAATTCTGACTTCACATTCGTAACAAAAACCCCCGAGTAACAAAATTCAGGCCAAAATATTGAGTGAACTAATTTGTGCATGAACGAAGGAGAAAAAGGTATTTTTAGCACTTTTGGGTTAAGTTTTCTCGAAATTCTAACGTGATGGCGCAAAACGGACTACGGCATCGTGTTAAGCACGTCAGAAACCTTCAGGGTACGATAATAGAATCCCATTGGTCTAATATATTTTTTTGTTGTGTAAACCTGTGTAATAGATACCTACTCGTCGACAGAGAAGAGGTTCCGCAAAAATTTTCAGTTTGGGGAGTAGCCCTTCTTCTAGCGCCGATGGTAGGCCTTGATAATGGAAATAAGTCGACGCGCGACGTTATATAAATAAATATAAAAAAATATCAATTAGTACTGTTGCTAGGGAACAGATTCTTTACAGCTTTTGAACAATGACGGTCGAAAATGAGAATTTCGATATTCCTTTGGAATTATTACAAGAAGCATCCGCTTCCAGCGCGAATTTGTTTCCTGAAAAAACTAAAGAACGATATCAACAGGAATATGAAAATTTTATGAGGTGGCGCCAGTACAAAAACGTGAAGATAATTAGTAAATATGTATTACTATCGTATGCGGAAGGAAAATTATTCCTTCAATATTAAAACTTGCTTTGAAGATTCATGAAAACATGGACATATCAAAGTTAGTAATATGTATGTGTGTATTCCAGAAATGCTAATGGTTATAAAGAGGAAAAGAAAAACTTTTATCAGCAAGTAATGCAGTCTTTGCTGGATGATAATACCTGGTTGTCCGAAAAGTTTGTATTAATGTTTGTATATTTGGCGTCTGTAGACGTAAAAAGCTTGTTTCGCTGACTGTGGATGATTTCTAAAACACTAGCAAGAGCGTTCCGGTTACATTGAGACATACCAAAAACAAGATGAATAGAACATTCTTAATTCCAAAAGAGGGCCTTCCTTTTAATGCAGCTTATACAAGAATTATTGAACTTCCAATTAGGGTCTCGGCGATTTTTCATTAGTTACAGAAATGGTAAATATGTTAAGCAAGTTGTGGGCTTCCATATTATTGGACGAAAATTGCCATGTTCTAAAGTTAAAAAATGCCAAATTCTACATAAGGCTTTCATTTCGAAGGACTTCAGCTATCATACTCATCAAAAATGGTAGTGATTTGCTGTCAATAAAAGGACTTGGAGGGGTTGGGACTCTTCACTGGTGGCGGAAACGTATATTGAGAAATCGGTTTCCACAAGAATGAAGACTATGAAACACCTTTTACAAAGTTGTGAGAATTTAGCATCTACATCGACAACCTTTGATCAGCACTGTAAATATGCTTTAGATGGATTACAAATTTTCCAGTAATAATATCTGCGAATTCAATTTTCATATTCATCATAACTTAAGATATTCGGGGTTTTTTGACAAATGAATTATTCTTCTGCTGTTGATGGAATACAATGCAAACAGTTTTTATTTTTGATTTTTTTCATAAACTTTTTAGGCTATGTGCTTTGAAAAACAGAGCTTTACTCTGATTTTCAAAGCACAGAGAACAAAAAAATGACATAAATTTCACGCACTTTTCCACACCACAAGGATATATCTCCAATTTTAAATTTGTAAAAGTATATAAATTCTCCTTAGAGAAGCTGGTAGATGAAGTATTCATGCTTTCGTGAAGTGGATCTGGAGATATTTGTTATGAATTTCCTGAACAATCGTATTATTGCCACATTAACCGAAGGGAGGAAAATATACACCGGTTAATGGTTCAAAATATGGGCTAGCACTTAATTGCCCCACCTCCTTCCTATTCAACGATTTGGAAACACCTTAAATAAGCTCGGACAGGGGCTGCGTAATGGAGATATGCTCCATCTTGTTGAGATAAAAAGTAATTTCTAGGAATATCGGGTTTTTCTGGATCTGGATGCAAAATCAGTGCAGGCATGAGAGTGTCTTAAAGAAAATGCAAATACCTCGGACTGGTTAGAGTTTCGGCAAAGAAATAATGAACCAGACACACCACACACCACACACCACACATTCAATTCTTGAAGGTTTTTAGTGTGATACTCCTTCATCCAGTGAAGCTTCTCTGCACTCCAATAACGACATTTTTACCAATTGACAAGACCATCTGAAAAAATTATTCTTTTTACAAAGTTATTATCATTATTGCATAGTTCTTGCGGTTGCTCACAAAATAGATTTCGTCGATTAAAATTATCTTTATGAACGTGGCATGTCTTATAAGGATGGTACCCAGGTAGCAAAGGCACGTGAAAATGACGTGAAAAAATGGTCAGGAATGAAGAGAAATGACGAGTTATATGACGTAAATGAAACGTGAAAATGACTTCCTAATGACTCAGACGAATGACGTCTTTTTCAGGTTATATTTGGTAATCCCCCCCACAGGTTTTTAGTAATAGGAACATATAAAACTACTTACTAGTTAGTAATCTACTTGATAAAAATAAAATAATTAATGCATAAATAAGTTTTGTCCTAATGAATTTGTTTGTTAGCCATCCGTAATTTTATTTATATATTACATATGTAATATTGTTTACCATCACTCCAACTTTTTCTCACAAGGGTTGCCTACAAATTATAATGTTTATTAAGTTATTAAATTCATTTTTACTTACCTTTACCAATTGCGGTCCGTAGGGTTCGAATCTACATGTCTCCCGTTGTCCGTATTACAGTACTGACTCTTCTACCAACTGAGCTATCTTAGTGACCGTTATTTCGGATGCTAAAAGCAGTATTTATGGTGATGTGTATGAGGTCTTTATTATGTGAAATTGAATTTCTAGCCTTATTTAAAATATATGAAAATCTTTCAGGTTCTCTTTTTTTTCTATTTTTTTACCAAACCTGAATTTTTCGAGGTACTAGTATTTTTATTTATTTATAATTATTAAGAAGAACTTATTTAATTTAATTAAACTTTTACCAGTGTCACCTGAGAAGTACGAGTACTTGTTGAACAATGTAATTATTACATTAGTGGCGGTTCGTTAAAAAAAATGTTTAGTTTAAGAATTTAAGTTTTAAGTTGAAGTACTTATACAAACCTGGGAACAGTGTTGGAGAAAAAACGGTAAAGGTATAATATCATCTACAACATAAATAGAATATTTAATGATTTAAAACAGACCTAAAATTGAAAAGAAGTATATTCGTACATCGGTTTTATAAGCAATTACCTTAAAAAAAAACAACTAAATTTTTTTTCGCAATTATTTTAACAAAAAAAAAAAAAAAAAAGACGGAATGAGTAGGGGTCGAACCCCGGACCTCTTGACTTGAAAGACGACGCTTAACCCTTTCGACCACTAACCTCTGTTTGAATACTTGCTTAAAGCCTTTATAGTGGAACACGTAACGGCTAGATTTTGCTTTTTAATGCATTTTAATCTAATTTTATTATTAAAAGAACTCGATATCTTCACAAATAAACTGCCGAATCTTTGCAAACTTTTCCGAATATAAATTATTTTGGATATTATTAAAAAACATTATCCTCGAATAAAAACGCCAATACTTATCCCCCACGACACGGTTTGTTTTTTTAAACTTTACGCTCTGCTTACGATAACAAAATGCCATCAGCGAGTTTTAAAGTTTGTGATCCGATAAAATATAAATAAATTTAACACCGAAAAAAGACGGCAATATGACGTGATATGTAGCACGTCATTTTAATGTCATATATGAGACGTCATTATGTCGTCGATTTTTATTGCCCTGACGTATTTTTGACTAGAAACACCAGATTTTGACGTCACTATAACGTATCCTTGCTACCTGGGTACTTTACTTTCTTGCGTATTTTATGGACAGTGGATATTGCCATATTATTAAACGCATATCCTTAAGTGTGGAATGAGGAATTTCTTGCACTGTAAACTATTCTTGTGGTGATGATTGGGGTAGATCGCGAACATGCCCAACTTCGCTGAATATTGACTCTATTCTGCTTACCATGTTTTGGCTAATAGGTTGCCGATATGGGTAAGTTGAATTGTTTAATTCGATACAATTATATTTGTTTGCGCATCCTGTCACCAAAAATATTCACGGAAATAATTCCTACTTCAAGTTCGGTTAGTTTCAGAAAAATTACACTGGCACACAAAAAAGTCAATTTTCTGAAGTTTCACATATATACTCCCATGTATTTTTGAGCTCCGAACCCAATCCCCATGTCAGTTTTACAAAATTAGGTCTGGATTTTTTGTTAACCATGAAAAAACAGGCCAGAACAGGATTTAAAATATAATTTGAAGACTTTAAATAAGTAGACCATGTATTTTATGTATTTTTGACCGCTGAACACAATACCGATGTCAGTTTTACTTCATCAGGTTAGGATTTTTTTGTTAATCACGAAAAACAGGTTAAAACAGGCCAGAATAGGGTTTAACATATAAATTAAAAATTTTAAATAAGTAAACCATGTATTCGATGTATTTTTGACCGCTGAACACGATCTCGTTGTCTTGCTACATCAGGTCAGGATTTTTTGTTAACCTCGAAAAACAGGTTAAAACAAGCCAGAATAGGGTTTAAAATAGTAATTAAAGATTTTAAATAAGTAGACCATGTATTCAATGTATTTTTTGCCGCTGAACACGGTACTTATATCAGTTTCAACCAACAGGTCGAGATTTCTTATTTATTCCGATTTATTCTTTTCTGTGATAACGTACTCTTTTGTCTTCAAATGATCTGCGTAACGGTTTTTTTTTTTTTCATTATTGCTATCGTTGTCACATCCCTTTTCATTGTCCAACAGTAGTCTGCCATCATATTAACATCCCATCGACCTTGATATCTACGCTCCATTTCCCCTTTATGTCTTGGTGAAAACGTTCACTCTTCATTATAATCCCCCAAATTTTCTGAAAGCTGGTCTATATGAGAGTGTAGGAAATGTAGTTTCAAATTCATTAGACAACCTAATTTTCCGAATTTTTCTACCATGTTGGATACTATTTCTTTGTAGTCTTCACTCCTGTTTCCTAAAAATATATCAACAACTTCTTTAAACCTCCACTAAGCTCTTTTTTCTGTATCTGACATTGTAGTGACGAATTTCTTATCTCTTAACATTTTCCTTATGTGTGGACCATTGAAAATAGTCCGGTTGCCAGAACCAATACCATAAAATTTTGTATTAAGTTTTTTTTTACTGCTGAATCAGTACAAGGACATATTAAGCTTCAATAAAATGGATGGTGACATTCTGTCACCTTGGGCAACTCGATATATTCAATATGGCGGTTACAAATTACCTTAATTTGATAATGATCTTTTCATGAAGTTGTCAAACTATATGTTTTTTAGGATGCAGAGTTCAAAAACACCATTGAAATTGTATTAGATTACAAAAAAAAATTCATTTCTCAAGCATAAGCAATGTAATTGATAATATTGATGACAATTATAATATGGTAATTTCTCTTGGTATAAAAAGAAAACATTTATGAATCAAGACTAACAAAATGTTGTCTAGAATTAAGTCTTCATCCCGTTCCACTTCTACTTCAGCAAACCGTGTGAAATCATTGGAACAGGAAGTATTTGTGCATGAATAAAACATGGTGCGTGGTAGGTTGGCACTTCTGCAACTACATCGATAACTCTTGCATACCAATACACTTTCACAGGAGCACTTAACCAATTTCAGAATTTCCGGCGGTGCAACTTGCAGTATTCTCTGGCAAACTCGTGGGTAGCAGACATCTCGAGTTTTTATCCTTGTAGAATCCGTGAAGCAGTGGATCCAAATCTGATGGGTCAGATTCCATTAAGTGTTTCCAAATGCAGGTTTGTAAATGAGCTCGCTTAAGGTTTTCTTCAAATGCTGAATTTGTTGATGGCAGTGAGCACAGTTTCGGTAGTTGTGATTTCGCACTTCCAACTTTGTCAGCCCACAGTTTGACTCGAGCCTCTGAAGTTGTGATACACTTACTTGCTCCGTAACATGCAGCCATAAACTTCGATGCTTGCCACTTCATGTCAGACAGATCAGCATGTAGATCTCCAACCAATGACAAGGAGTATCCGCTTTTCAAAACATTAATGGCTTTATTCTTCTCAATGCCATAACACACAGCAGTTGTATCACATTCAGTGATAGCATGAAGTTCTAGCACATCAGGTATTATTTTCTCGTGTTTAATAGAGGATGCTCTAATGTCAATTAGTGTACGACCCTGGACAGGTGATTCCATCAGAATTGTTGCAGATATCTTCTTAAGGTTGTAGAAGTACAAAAGAAGCAGAAAAACATCTGTGTCATCTGATATGACGACAACCCACTTGTCTGCATCATCAGCAGCCACAATAGCTTGTTGTACAAGAATCGTATCTGCTTCTTCGTGAGTATTTCTTATATCGTGCATTCGTTTTACTTTTGCACGAAAAATGTCGTAAGGTTCTTCTTGTGGACCTGTCAAAATTAGCCTGCATTTACTAGTCTTGTTTTTTTTAAAACGACTCGTCACCAACAATGCTACTGAAAATCAGTTTAATCAATTGCTTCTTGTTTTCATTTGAGCTCAAAATATCTCTCCGTGAAGGCAGAGATGTAACATTATCAACACTGCATCCTAATAAACATATAGTTTGACGTACCAAACTTGCATGAAAAGATCATTTTCAAATTAAGGTAATTTATAGCCGCCATATTGAATATACCGAGTTGCCCAAGGGTGACAGAATCAATTTTCTTGCAGCTCAATATGTCCTTTTACTAATTCAGAAATAAAAAAAAACTTAATACAACAATAATTTTGGGTTTACATAAAATATACAGTTTGGCAACCGGACTAAAATGCCTTCTTTCAATTTGGCTTCGCTTATCTGTGAAAATTGTATTCTCAATACTCAAAACATTTTCCTAATTGGTTGAGACTGACATTGGGATCGAGTTCGGCGAACAAAATTCATCGAATACATGGTCTACTTATTAAAATCTTTAATTTATATTTTAAACCCGATTTTGGCCTGTCTTAACGTTTTTCGTGGCCTGATGCTGGCCTGATGAAGCAAAACTGACATCGGAGTCGTGTTCAGCGGTCAAAAATACATCGAATACATGGTCTACTTGTTTATAATCTTTAATTTATATTTCAAACCCTATTCTGGCCTGTTTTCCTCGTGGTTAACAAAAAAATCCTGACCTAATTTTGTAAAACTGACGTCGGGATCGTGTTCAGCAGTCAAAAATACATGGGAGTATTTTGCTCACGACAGTACATTCGAGCAAAAAAATTAAAAAACTAGTAACGAGGACGGTTTTACCTTATCATGGCCGAGAGCATTAAAAGAGGAACCTCAGTCATCTTGGCTACTGTCATATTGTTAATGGAGCACAATTCTAACATTTAATTTAGTTGTTTTTGAAATTTCTTTATTTATTGCAAGGTAGTATTTTTAAATTTCAAGTTTTTCTTAATTTCCTTATGCAACCCACACCGATATTGTATGTCAAAAATGTGCTGTTTCAAATTCCGTAAAAAATGGGGGTCTCCATTTGATAAATTTAATAATAATAATAATTATTATTATTTATTTATCCAATCGATCATATACATGATATAGGACAAGTCAAAATAATATCTGAAGTATCAGATTAAATATATACAGTGACAATATATAAACAAACAAATAAAGCAATAAAAAAGATTAAAATATACAGCACATAGATACAAATTAAAATTAAATTATAAAAAATTTAAGGATTACAAAGTATCATTAAGGTACTCGTTAATTGAATAATATGCTTTGGTTTTCAATAAATGCTTAATTTTTATTTTAAAATGTTTCTCGTAAATAGACTTGTACGAATTCGGTAGTTTATTGTACACTTTAATTGCTAGTTATTTTGGGCTATGTTCGTATAATGTTAGCCTGTGATACGGAATTTCTAGGGTGTGAATATTTCGAGTGTTATATGAATGATTTACATTAACAGTATTATTGTTTAATTGTGATCTAGCATATATCAAGAGACTAAGGAGGAATAAACATGGTAGAGTAAGTATTTCATATTTTTTGTAAATATCTCTACAACTGGCTCGCCTAGTTACTCCCGCTATTAAACGCACAGCTCTCTTCTGCAATTTAAAAACTCTCAACATATCAGGTGAAGCACCCCAAGCAATTACGGCGTAACTAATAATTGACTCGAAATATGCGTAATAGTATGTAATTAATACTGATTCAATAATTATACACCGTAGTTGACTTATACAATAACATATTGGAGCTATTTTTTTACAGATTTCGTTAATATGTACAGACCAAGTACAGTTCTCACTAATGTGCAACCCTAAAAATTTCGTGTATGGAACTTGTTGAATGGATCCTTCATTAGACTTTATTAAGAGGCTCTGGTTAACATTAATTTTACTTATATTAAAGTGAATAAATATGGATTTATTAATATTTAATATGAGGCTGTTTTCGGTAATCCAATCGTGAGCACTGCCTAATTGTTCGTTTGCTTTTGAGATTAAATCAGCAGTTCTTTGGGCGGTGATAAGTAAAGAACTATCATCAGTAAAAAGAATGGAATTTGTACTACAAAAATTGTTAACATAAATTATGTACAGTAGTGGTCCCAGGACAGACCCTTGTGGCACACCTACTGTTCCATTTGATTAGATTTGATGTTCTCTACTTGCACATAATGTTTTCTACCATGTAAGTAACTCCTAAACCATTCTAGTGATACGCCTCGGATGCCATAATTCTCCAATTTCTGCAAAAGTGAATTGTGATCAACTAGATCAAAGGCTTTACTGAGATCTAAAAATATCCCTAAGCATTTGTTTTTATTGTCTAAGTTGTCATATAACTCTGTCAAGAATTTAGTGACAGCAGTAGTAGTGGAGCGGCCTCTTCGAAAACCAAATTGATTATTATTAAATAAATCATATTTATCAAAAAAACTTATTAACCTGTTAGATGTACATTTTTCAAACACTTTGGAAAAAGAACTTAGAATAGAGATGGGCCTATAATCATCAACTTTATTTCTACAACCTGCTTTGAAAACCGGTCTAATTTTGACAATTTTAAGTCTATCAGGAAACGTACCCTCGGAGAAGGAAGAATTAATTATTAGACATAAAGGTTTGATTACTACCGGTAGACATTTTTTTAGTAAATTAACGCTAATGTTATCGTCCCCATGGGATCTTGAATTTTTTAAGCCTTTTATTATGTCAGATATTTCAAGTTCATCAGCAAAGGTTGAAAAAAAAATGAAAATTTGTTTTTACTCATTTGTTGTTCTTTATTTTGGTGGTTCATATCTCTTAATAAAAGTTTAGGAATAGTGTTGAAATAATCATTAAATTTATTACTTATGGTTGTGGGATCGGAATGTAAAACATTATCAATATTTAAAATAATTTGTTTGTTGTCTCTTTCTTTGTTCTTGTTTATAAATTTCCAAGCAGTCTTAGACTTATTTTCAGAGTTTCGTAAAATGTTGTCGTGATACATTTTTTTTTGCCTTGTTTATCAGTTGCCGATATAGAGATTTATACTTTCTGTAATAGTCTATAATTTGATTTCCAGTTAAAGTAAGGCGGTATAAATCTTTTAACTTTTGTGCGGATATTTTTAGACCCTTTGTGAGCCATTTTTTTGAAGTGTTATTACAATCACCGTTTTTAATACTTTTTGTTTTCACAGGAAATGCCAATTCAAAATAATGTAAGAAGGTATCCATGAAAAGGTCAAATTTTTTGTTTGAATCGTAACTGTCATTCTCTAAATATCTCCAATCTTCCGAAGCCAATAATTTACAAAAATAATTTATATTTTCTGTATTGTCTAAGGATCTATATCTCAGAGTTCTTTTTGTGTGATGAGGATTCTTAGACACAGACAAGAGCTGTGCATTATGATCACTAATACCATTTTCAATTATATTATTGTTGTGAATAGTTTCATCTAAATTCGTACATATGTTATGTTAATTTGCGACGTCATAGCTTTGATTTTTTTTTAACATATCAAAAGATATGATTGTATGAATATTATGAACCTTTTGACATGTCTTAGCGAGTTTCGTTGAATTTATCCACTGCGATACGAAAGCACTCTAAATATTTTATTTTCGGCGTCAGTATGGTAAAAACCGTGTACTTTGTTAACATTTTTATCGTTTATTTTAACGATCACATTACTTGATTTTTACGAAGGCGATAACGCAGTGGGTTAATATCTCATGAATGAAAATCTTACAGTAAAGATGCATAAATTACAACGAGTTTGTCGCTGTTTCATTAAGCGGTTTCTGGAAAAGTTTTATTGATATTCCACATTACTGCTTTTTGGTTCGGTTTATTTACTACCATTCACAAAAGATATATTATTATGTTTTGAAACTAAATATTAATTAATTTAATTTAAACTGTGTAATACAAATAACAAAGGGGAACGATGAAAGTAATAAGTAAATGTGAATCCACATATAATATTAAACATAAGTTGTAATGTTCTAGAACCAACAGTAAATTTTGGGGATAAAGTGGAAGGAATGCTTAGACAATATTTTTATGATTTATTTTTTATATCTTCAGTCAGAAAATTTTACACATGGGAACAATACAGGATATTTGATATTGCAGAGCGTATTACAACATTTTGGAATATAAAGTTAGTTTATAGTTCCTTTAAAGATATGAATGATCTGGGTTTAGCATTTTTTCTGTATTTTATGTATTATTTTTATCACCGAACGCACCATAAACATGAAAAATAGGTAAAAAATTTATTATTTCCGTCATATAACATTAAGCGTAACTAAGTTTACTAATAGATTTTAAATAAAAACTAGATTTAAACATTATACTCCTCGGCCAATGATTGAATTTTATATATAACTGTTGAACATTCTATAGTATACTCTTCGAAATATTTTGAGTTAAGTTGATTGTTTAAATTTTTACTATAACTTTAATCGTCACCTGATGGTGCCATTTTGATTTCCGAAATGTTGGTCGGTATATTATGTGTATTTGTATGTTTGTAGAATCTTTTCAAAGGTTACAACACAACATTCTTCATGCGCAATTGTTTTTTTTTTTAAATGTCTCATAACTTTTGTATTTACTGAACGATTTTTTTCAAAGATAACAGGTTTCTTCCTCTAGCTAACAGTAACCTACTTTCTAAATTTCAATTCCTTTCTGTCTTAAGTTACCATGCTTACAAGAAACATGACGTGCGGATAGATAGACAGATAGACGAAGAGAAAGATAGACAGACATTTCCAAATTTCAGAATCGAAAACTAACACTTTGGTATGAAATTTTTTTCTATACTAGCGATATTTAGAAATATGTCGATCAATTGCAATCCACTCTTCGTTTTCATATTTGCGAAGAGTATAATAGTAAGCCAGTTGAAGATGGAAAATTTTAAGAGAGAAGGTTGGCTTATTATTGGCCTTGACCATCGCGATCCTTGTGGATCTCACTCCTAATTTTACTCAGAGCTCCTTATCCAGCTTTCTCTTTTATATCAGACTGGATAGCCTTGATAAGGACTCCTTGGCATAGCTATCTGCTCTTGGTGTCTTCTCGCCAAGTAGTTGGAATATCAGTTTGGCTAGACCTTCGCAATGTCACTGCATATGTACTGAGGTTTTCTCTTCCTGTTGACAGAATCTGCATGTTACATCCTCTGCCAGGCCCATTATAGACTAAGAGCTAGTGAACATTTCGCGTCATTACTCGAAGTAGGCTAAAAATTTGCCAAGAGGTTGCCATCTCGCGATGGGCAGCAGGGGGTGTAAGAACACCCCAAATTCGTAAAATAGTAGTCAAAATTTTCATTATTGCAAGTTGTTTGGAACTTCGTATTTTGCTTGAATAACCATACAAATTTTCAAACAAAAATTTCAGCAGCAGGGGGTGTAAGTCGTAAAACAGTAGTTAAAATTTTCATTATTGCAAGTTGGTTGAAACTTCGTATTTTGCTTGAATTAAGGTATATGAATAACCATACAAATTGTCAGACAAAAATTTCAGGCAGCAGGGGATGTAAGAACACTTCAAAGTCGTAAAAAAGTAGTCAAAATTTTCATTATTGCAAGTTGGTTGAAACTTCGTATTTTGCTTGAATTAAGGTATATGAATAATCCTACAAATTGTCAGACAAAAATTTCAGGCAGCAGGGGGTGTAAGAACACCTTAAACATGTATTTTTTTACGTGAAATTTTTATTATTTGCTTCGATCTGACAATCGAATATGTTATTCTAGAGACCTTTTTGACCGTGTAATTTAATTGTCAGGCAAAAATTCGGGGCAGCACACCCTGTAAATACGTTGCAAACTTTCCTCTCGGCCGGCCGCCAGTGACCCCAAGCGCGCCATATATTTCAAAAAGAGATTTCGATTTCTATGGCGCAATGATTTTGTTTTTTTTATATTTTGGAAGTGATTTTAAACAAAAAAGAATAAAAATTATTTATATCACGCTTAATTTTGAAGATACACTCCATTCTCTGATTAAACAATTAATCCACGATATCTTTTTAACTATTTCATTTATTAAAAACATGCAGTTACGTTGGCAATTTAATTTTCTATAAGATATTCAATGACTTTTTTGTTATCTCAGTTGATTCTCGAGATGTAAGCTGAACTATAAAAAAAAACGATTTAATTTTTTCGGACTTTATAATTAAAATATATTAAAAAATATTAATATATATTAACTAAGCGAAATACAATAAACCGTCATTGGAAATTTTTTGTTTAAAAATAAATAAATTTTTATGTAAAAGATTGTGAGCATTTTTTTCAATAAAATATATAGTTTAGAAGATTTTGCGCATTGATTGATCCATTATAAAATTTCAGTCCAAAAAAATAAAATCGTTTTTTTTATACTTCAGTTTACATCTCAAGAATCAAGTGAGATAACCAAAAAAGTCATTGAATATCTTTTATAGAAAATTAAATTGCCAACGTAAATGGTCATAAACATTTTTTTAATAAATGAAATAGTTAAAAAGATGGATTAATTGTTTCATCGGAGAATGGAGTGTATCTTCAAAATTAAGCGTGATACCAATACTTTTTACTCTTTTTTTTTTAATTTAAAATCACTTCCACAATATAAAAAAAAACACAAAATCATTGAGCCATAGAAATATATGGCGCGCTTGAGGTCACTGGCGGCCGGCCGAGAGGAAAGTTTGCAACTTATTTACAGGGTGTGTCCCGATTTTTTATCTGACAATTAAATTACACTGTCAAAAGGCCTCTAGAATAACATATTAAATTGTCAGACAGGAGCAAATAATAAAAATTTCACGTAAAAAAATACATGTTTGTTCTTACACCCCCTGCTGCCTGAAATTTTTGTCTGACAATTTGTAGGGTTATTCATATACCTTGATTCAAGCAAAATACGAAGTTTCGACCAACTTGCAATAATGAAAATTTCGACTACTATTTTACGACTTTGAGGTGTTCTTACACCCCCTGCTGCCTGAAATTTTTGTCTGACAATTTGTATGGTTATTCATGTACCTTAATTCAATCAAAATGCGAAGTTTCAACCAACTTGGAATAATGAAAATTTCGACTACCATTTTTCGACTTAAAGGTGTTCTTACACCCCCTGCTGCCTATCACCAAGTCGAAACGTTCGAGATGGCAAACTTTTGGCAAATTTTTAGCCTACTTTGAGCAATGAAAGAAAAATGTTCACTAGCTCTTAGACTATTAGGCTCATGTGCCTATTGAGCCTACAGTGTCCAGTTAGAAAACCCACAATTATGCTAGTGGCCTTTCTATTTTGGCGTAGTAAGTCTTCCATGAATTTGACCTTTCGCCGGAGAACGAATTAAAATAGGTTGTAATGTTTGAATAATAATACTATAATAATAATTATTTATTTACATTCATTTAAGAGACATATAAAACATAATTAGACATAGATAGATAGATAATAAACATACCGGCTCGGTGGCGCAGTGCTTAAGGTGTTAGGCTTGCGACCAGGGGGTCCCGGGTTCGAATCCTGGCTAGAGTATGAATGTGTAGTGGCGTTTTTCACGTGTTGCCGAGACGGTAGTAGTGGTCTAGACTGCGGTTGTGTGAGAGGCAACACGACCTAGTCGCTCTCCTCTCCTGAGTTCGAGTCTCAGCTGCGGCAGATGACAATGTCGCAGGGAATGGGTGTTATGATGTTGTCTATGTGTGTGTACGTGTGTGTCCTGGTTGAGTGGTAGAATAGCCTACGGCTAACACAGATATAATAGACACAAATATATGTAATATGTAAATAAATAGAAATAACCCCATGAAGTACTAGGTACTTGTTGGTGGGCTACAAGTTACACATTTACATCCACATTTAGTTAGAATCTTTTATATAGTACAAATGAAGAAAAAATAAAAGAAAACAAAACTTCAGTATGTTAATGATATAAATAAATAATAATAATATAAATAAATAATAAATGAATAAATAACGTGTAATTAAGTGGAATTAGTAATAAATTACATATTTTTCTTATCAATTACGTGGTGTATTACTAGTCTTGAAGTATCCAATATCCATAGATTAATTTTCTTTTTGTAAATATTAAGTGACTTTGTGGTTTTAATTTCGGGTGGAATTAGATCATAGATTTGAGGAACAAGGTAACTGTAATTCCTTTGACCCACTGTTTTATTAGCTTTCGGTTTTATGGTAACTATGTTCTTGTTGCGTGTATTATGGCCGTGTTGAGTAATATGCGCAATAAAATTTTTTAATATAACATACAAATGAAATAATAAAACTTATATAATAATAAAAGATGGCGTACACTGAAGACGAATTTAGCTTGCTGACGCAAGAAAAATGCCTAAATCAACAAACCTACTTCAAATAATTTGAATGGGTGGAGCGAATGTCATATCGTTAAGATTGTGATTTTAAAATGTTGCAATTTTTAAAAGGTTATGACTCTATAAATTTGATGATTACGAAGAGATAATTTAGAAGAACAACAAAAGTACAAATAGAGCATGAAATAGGGACAGGAAATAAGTAAAGTCATGATTATTATCTTTGATAGAGGTGAGGTAAAGGGACAGCGGACAGTATTCCCTCCACAGTAGTTTATCTGAAGTGGGTTATTTATCTAGATATGAGTAATCAAATTTTTTTACTAGTGTGTGCACACTTTTATGAGTTTTAAGTTTTAATTTGTTTTATTCCCTTTTGGCTAGTTCTAGGTCGGGTGCCAGTTATGCAGTTGTTTGAACAGAAATAGCTGTATTTTCATTGGTTGGTTTACTATATGATTAATAGATGATTAATAGATACGGTTGGGTTCAAATTCTGATGGCCTTTATTTTTTTAGTATATTAAAAGTTTTTGAAAACTGTGTACATGAACTTAAGGTAGTTGTTCAGGCTCATTTTCAATTCCTTTCAATTCCTTTTGTATTACTTATATTAAATCCGAAAAGTTGATGAGTGGAAAGGTCGCAAATCTAATTACGCTAGTATATTAACAAGAAACATCTTGTCAACTTCTTTCGTAACACTTACTATCTAACATTAAGTAAGGAAAACAAGAAAATAACAATTTTTTCTATATACTGATGATCTAAGTCCGATCATGCTTGCATGTTACAAGAAGCCTCTCTTACGAGGTATCCTTTCTAGTATCTCTAACCCTGCCATATGGTATACTGACGAATCGAAAACGTCAAGTGGTACTGGAGCAGGTGTTATGAAGGACCAACCAGGGACAGACATCAGTCTGAACCTGGGCAGTACCGCACCGGTGTTCCAAGCAGAAGTCACAGCCATAGAAAACTGTGCACAAGAAATGATGCGGAGGTCATATACTGACAAAAGAATCCGCATCATCACTGACAGTCAGGCAGCTATCAAAGCTCTGAATGCAGTAGAGATACGTTCCAAAACGGTAAAAGACTGCCTTGAAGAATCCCTAGCGAAACTGGCGGAACACAACAGTATACAGCTGGAGTGGACGCGAGGACACCAGGGCAATGAAGGCAACAAAAAAGCAGATAAGCTGGCCAAAGAAGGCACAAAAACAGCCTTGATGGGACCTGAGCGGGATATAATACAATACCGCAAGAGGAATGGTAAAGGAACTATTGAGTCAGAAACATATCTTGTATTGGACCGGCGCGCCGGGGATGAGGCAGTCACGTATGTTCATCACCGGCGAGCCATCCATAACAAAGACTAACGAATTGCTAAAGCTGAGCAGAAAACAGCTGAGATGTGCAGTGGGAATCCTAATAGGACGCTGCACACTGAATAGACACCTAACTAAAATGGGTGTAAAAGATAATCCAGAATGCAGGATGTGTGGTGAGGATGAAGAAACTCCTCACCACATACTATGTAAATGCCCAGCCTTGGTGCCTGGGAGGTTCTCACACTTCGAGAGACTAACCGTAACCCCGAAAGAAATAGCCAGAGCTCCCATTAACCGTATACTCTCTTTCTGGAGAGGAACGGGATTAATGGGATAACGAGACTATGGCTTAAGCTTCAGTACAGCGGGGCTTCGGCACCGCAACCCATAAGGAAAAAAACCCTGCCTAGAAGATACTCCATCATAAACAAACATTTCTTACATTTCAAACTCAGGAATTACTAAAAAGTGCAAAGAAAATATGCATAAAATTTTACTCACTGCATGCATGACTTAATAAATAAAATATTTCCTTCTATTTTCGACTGATTACGCCAGTCTAAAAATTGATGAACTTTTTTCATCTCTTTAGAATTCATCAGGAATGGCATATACTTCAACTGAAACAAAGTTACTATTAGTATTAGTAAGTTATCTGCTAAATACCCAAAATAATATTTTTATTTATATCCAGTCAACCAGCTAAAATGACCAAAATTTCTAATTTGAGTGCTAATGAATGGATTTTGATGAAAACTTGTGCAATGTGTTTGTAATGACGTTAATAAAAAAGTTGAAAATAAGATTAGAGTAGGAAATGATCGGAAGGGGTAGAAAACACTTATAGAATTATGTCAAAAATGGAAAAAAAAAACAATATACCTATTTACCTTTTTTGGTCTAAAAGAAGATGTTTCTACTCTTGTGAATTTTTTTGAAAAATGCACATTTTTCGAGAAATGTAAAAGTTGAAAAAGAAATCTGAAAAAATTCATGTGAATGTATCATCGAAGCACAAGACTTTTTTATTTGCAACTTTTCTATAAAGTGCGTTTTCACCGAGTTTTTCCGAAATAACATGAAATTGTAGCGCTTCAAGAATATATAATTTAAAAATTTGAAAAAATTCAGATATATGCATTGAAGCCTTCTAAACATTTTTGGACCTTGTAACTCGATAATTTTCCGACTTACAGACAGCTTTTCACGATAAATAATGTACTACATTTTTTGCACATGGAAAAATACATGAAAATTCGAAGAACTAGCGTGATTTATATATATTATTATAAAAAAATGTGAAACCTATATAGTTATACCATTTTTAAAGGTTCAATATAATTTTTAAATTGAAAATGTGCAAAAATGTAGTACACTATTTATCGCGAAAAACTGCCTGTAACTCGGAAAATTAGCAAGTTACAAAAAAATTCCAAGAGACAAAAAATGTTTAAAAGACCTGGGTTTTTTCAAATTTTTAAAGTACATATTTTTAAAGCGCTACCATTTCAAAGAAAGGGGTAATTTTTCATGTTTTTCCGGAAAAACTTGGCGAAAACGCACTTTACAGAAAAGTTGGAAATAAAAAGTCTTGTATTTCGATGATACATTCACTTAAATTATTTCAGATTTTTTTTCAACTTTTACCTCCCCCACTTTTAGGAATTTTGAAGTGGCCATATCTCGAAAAATATGCATTTTTTGAAAAAAATTACAAAAGTAGGAACATCTTATTTTAGACCAAAAAAGGTAAATATATTGTTCTTTTTTCTTTTTTGACCTAATTCTACCAGTTACGGAACCCGTGATAAAAGGGGTGTTTTCTACCCCTTCAGATCATTTCCTACTGTAATCTTTTTTTCAACTTTTTTATAACGTCGTTGCAAACACATTGCACAAGGTTTCATCAAAATCTATTCATTAGCATTCAAATTAGAGGTAAAATCCCCCGTTGACTGTGCTATTTTTTTTTGCATCTGGTCACTTGCAATACAGCCAACCGCTACCCTAAAAAAAAAAAACATTTATTCCAATTAACCTATGTCGACAATGAAAAAATAAATATAGAAGATCAACAAAGGAGAGTGTGCTATTAATAATAGCAGAAATGCAAGATATTTATTTTCAAATAAAAGGCCGCAAATTCTCTCACTGATCATTGCTCTCAAGAAAATGTTTAAGCTTTAACGTCAAGATAGTTATCAAAATATCCTGAAATAACCGTTTATTATGTACCGGCGTGGTAGATAGCGGACTAAGGCGTATTGTGTGGCGAATATGCTGATCGAGGCCCAGCTCCGGTACTAATAATTTCGGTGGATATGGATATGTGCCTGCGTTTTTCCGAATGTGTAGCCCTCTTCCGGACAGTCTTGGCTTTAGATTTGGGGGTTGTCTACTACATGTCGTATGTTTGTGTTTATCTGCAAAAATATTGCAATTAACACATTAGATTCGCCGCGCCGTTTGAATTCTTTTCTTTTGACATCACATTTGTTATTAAAATATCTAACTATCAATTTTAATGCATTTTCGAATAAATTTGAATTTTCTGTCACAGTATTAAATTTTGCATAACTAGCGCAGTCGCCAAATTCTCTCGACTAGAAAAGATCTGGTGTTTAAAACACATACGAGCCGAATTTTGAACCTTGAATTTTGAATTTTTTTTAAAAAATTTTGTGAAATCGGTTAATGTTTAGATTAAATAATAGATTTTGTAGGTTGTAGGTGGAGTCGCAAATATTCTTTGTTTCAGCGTGATTCCGTCAACGAAAGGGAATGTACCGACGAAAAATAAATGATTAAAATACCATAATTTCAAATCAATAATTTAAGGATTATCTGGCAAGAGATACTTGTAAATAGGTGGCGTGAATATATTTATAATTCTGTATTGATTGCTGGTTTTTGATGTTCTAGTGGTTATTGAAAAGCAGCGTTAAGTACTCGTCGGATTACAATAGATAAATATGTTTATAGCACTACCAAGTCATTGATTACTTTTCCCTGGAAATCTATTTAAAACTTTATATTTTAATAACTATAATAATGAAAATGTAGCTCACGAATAATGCACTGTGATTTAAATCCACAGCCGCTTTACTGAAATTGAGCTTTTACAATAATTATCATCGTTATGTCTTTCTACAGATTCACACTTAACGTTGATGAGTGGAATTTGTGAGAGGAAATGATTAATTTTTCATAATATCTACCGGGCCCGTCACATGTAATTTTCGATCATTTTTAATCACTGAAACATGCACCATCAACGTTTTTGTCATTAAAAACTAAATCCGGAATTAATGAGCGTAGAAGGCTTCTAATTTAGCGTTTATCTCTTAAGGTAGTCTTTGTTTCAATAATTTATAATACTTGGCATGTAATTCTTTGCCTTTAAAAGCTGGTGCCGCATTTGAATAAATATTTATTTGGAAATATTTATTCTTGGACGTTTTCTGTCAAATATATTATATATGTTTTAGAGGCAAGAATAGAAAATGTACATGAAAAATTACACAAACACGTAGACTTGAAACTAATTTATCGTTAATTGGTTCGTACTACTCATTTTCAGAAGCAAAATTATATTACCATTGAATCGATCATGATTGGAATATCACAAGCAATTGTAAACAAGTTGAGCTAACGTTGTACCAGCCAAAATTATACCACGTTTTCTGGCATGTATAGCATTAGAATAGCCATAAATATTCAAGTGCATTTAGATGAAAAAAGTGCGGTTTTACAGAATTACTTTGAACTTAAGGAATTTGAGTGAAACCTTTTGCAATGTACTCTAAAGGTAGTCTTTGTTACAATCATTTATAATACTTGGCATGTAATTCTTTGCCTTTAAAAGCTGGTGCCGCATTTGAATAAATATTTATTTGGAAATATTTATTCTTGGACGTTTTCTGTCAAATATATTATATATGTTTTAGAGGCAAGAATAGAAAATGTACATGAAAAATTACACAAACACGTAGACTTGAAACTAATTTATCGTTAATTGGTTCGTACTACTCATTTTCAGAAGCAAAATTATATTACCATTGAATCGATCATGATTGGAATATCACAAGCAATTGTAAACAAGTTGAGCTAACGTTGTACCAGCCAAAATTATACCACGTTTTCTGGCATGTATAGCATTAGAATAGCCATAAATATTCAAGTGCATTTAGATGAAAAAAGTGCGGTTTTACAGAATTACTTTGAACTTAAGCAATTTGAGTGAAACCTTTTGCAATGTACTCTAAAGGTAGTCTTTGTTACAATCATTTATAATACTTGGCATGTAATTCTTTGCCTTTAAAAGCTGGTGCCGCATTTGAATAAATATTTATTTGGAAATATTTATTCTTGGACGTTTTCTGTCAAATATATTATATATGTTTTAGAGGCAAGAATAGAAAATGTACATGAAAAATTACACAAACACGTACACTTGAAACTAATTTATCGTTAATTGGTTCGTACTACTCATTTTCAGAAGCAAAATTATATTACCTTTGAATCGATAATGATTGGAATATCACAAGCAATTGTAAACAAGTTGAGCTAACGTTGTACCAGCCAAAATTGTATCACGTTTTCTGGCATGTATAGCATTAGAATAGCCATAAATATTCAAGTGCATTTAGATGAAAAAAGTGCGGTATTACAGAATTACTTTGAACTTAAGGAATTTGAGTGAAACCTTTTGCAATGTACTTTAAAAACAACCAATTTAAAAGTTTACCCATTAAAAAAGTGTGCCAATATTTTTTTTTAAATCCAAAAAATCAATATGTTATCACAAAATATTTTACAAATAATGTAACTCAAACAATTTAAATGATAAAAGTACGAAAAGATTCATACAAGGATTTTGGAGACCACTGATTAGTTTGTTGACATTATAATTGCAAAACTCAAAAGCGAACTTAAATTTAAAAATCGTGCAAATATTGCAAAAAAATACATAAATATGTTGCACTGTTTACAATACACACAAAAAATTTAAAAAATGGAAAATCGCCTTAAAAAAATATCTCTAAAAAGTAAGAAATAAAATTTCATTCAATTTTACAAATACCTGTCTACCTATTGGTAGAAAGTAGCAAGGAACTGTAACTTATTACCAAATATCAATTTGAAATCGGTGCAGAAAAAAATTACTAATTTCAAAAACACGTTTTGCACCAACTTCAAATTGAGTTATAGTTCCTTGCTACTTTCCACTAGGTAGACATGTATCTGTAAAACTGAGGGAAATTTTGTGGTAATGGCCGCCGTTGAGTAGTGCTATTGTTTGCTCCTGCAATTTAATCGATTTTGTGCAGCAAATAATAAACCTAAGTTGTTAAAAATGGCATATAACTGCAGAATTAAGTGATATTCTACAATAAGTGAATTCTCAAAACCAGTAAAATTTAATAAGGTACTGTATTTATCTATTTTATATTTGGTTTTCGTTCATTCGTCTCGCCCCTCATAATTAGTGTACCTACCAGTTAAATATTACTTACTATCAGTAATTATTCCAAAGTGCGCAGGCACAGTGACGTACCTGCGTGGACAGTTCCAAGACGACCGGGAGGGTTAAGTGCGTGAACACATCTTCTTAAGAATACTTAAGTAGACTGATCGCATGTAAGTTCTAAAATGGTGAACAAAGATTTACGTTCTGGTGGCAACAAAATGCTGGATGATAATACAATACAAAAATTAATTAGCGAAATATCGTCTAACATCACCGCTAACATAAAAACTGAAATAAATGATATGAAGCTAAGTGTGAAAAACCTAATTGAGAATATTACAACCCTGAAAGTAAATATTAATACAAATACAAAAACAATATCCCGTATTAGCAACAAAATAGACAGCGTTGAACAATTCAGCCGTTTAAATAATTTAAGATTTAATGGTATTGATGAGGCAGGTAATGAAGATACGGATAAGCTGGTGTTAGATTTGGTAAACAAAAAAATGGGTGTAAAGTTATACAAAGAAGATATCGAGTTTTCATATAGGGCTGGAAATAAAAGTAATAAGCAGAGATCAATTTTAGTAACATTTCTATCTTATCGGAAAAGAAATGAAATATTTGGAACAAAAACAAAGCTAAAGGATACTGGTTTTTCTGTGGTAGAAGATCTTACGCAGAACAGGTATAAGCAACTGATAGCGGCGAAAAAAAGATTAGGGATAAAAAACGTATGGACTGCCAATGGTAATATATTTATGATGGAAGATGGGCAGAAGAAAAGGATGCGTCTAGATGATTTAAATTCTCCTTCGGATGAGCAAGAGGCCCTCACTGTTTTTAATTAAATCATTTTTATACTGTATTCAATATATATGTATATGTAAATTTACACTTTTTGTTAGTAATACTATAAGAATGCGTCGTGTTTTATTTCGAATTTCTTTAATTAGAAGCATGTTATTTTATATGTTACCTTAATAAAAAATACACTTAGGTTATTAAACTCGTCAGCTGTTTTTAATAAATTTTATTTTGATATACAACTATTGGTATATTTACAGGATAAACATTAATTTAGGTAAATGATATATTTATTAATTAGTACTTATTGCATTTTATGGCACATATATTTTTTAATATATATGTATTTATATACTTAGGCATTTATGTATACATACATTAACGTTAAGTATTTGCTTGCACTTAAAA
Source organism: Rutpela maculata (assembly GCA_936432065.2). Taxonomy (NCBI): domain Eukaryota; kingdom Metazoa; phylum Arthropoda; class Insecta; order Coleoptera; family Cerambycidae; genus Rutpela; species Rutpela maculata. The sequence goes on along the minus strand of OW386285.2, from coordinate 32,308,136 downwards.
CTTAAAATTAAAATTTTAACGTACTCAGGAGTGAATATCGTAGTATGAATTTCAAAGTTGGTCATCTAAATGCAAGGTCGCTGTTCACTGGATTTGATGACTTGAGACAACTAATATTGTCAGAGTCTTTTCAAATTTTTGCAGTAACTGAAACTTGGTTGAACAATGATTTAGATAGCGAACTAGTTCAGATTCCAGGTTATAGTCTAATTAGGAGAGATAGAGTTGGTAGAGGGGGTGGTGTTGCCATATATCTGAAAAATAATCTTCATTACAGCATCATACAAGCTGACAGAATGGCTGCAGTGGATTAAATTTAAATATAGGGGCAAGATATATGGATTTGGGGTGGTATATAGATCACCTACGCTTAATGTTAATGATGCAATGCAAACATTAGAGAGCAGTGTAACTTATTTATTACCTCAAGTTGATGAGTTAATTTGCATAGGGGATATAAATATTAATCAGTACAATATTAATAGTTGTGATATGAAAAAATTTAGTTCTTTGCCAGATGCCTGTGGATTATTACAAGTTGTTGATGAACCCACAAGAATTACGAGCTTTAGCGAAACACTGATAGACATTGTATTAACTACTACAGAGGCACTTATAACAAATATTAAAGTGGTAGATGTACATAATATATCAGATCACAGACTAATAATATGTAATCTTTCATTTCTCGTTGAAAAACAAAATCAATTTTTTTACACGTATAGGGAATTTAGATATTTCAATTACGGCAATTTTTTACAGGATTTATCTCAGGTACCTTGGGAATTAATTTATGATTTGGAAGGTGTCAATGATATGGTCACTTTTCTCAATAATAATATCCTACAATTGTTTGACGTTCATGCTCTATTAAAAACTGTAAGAATTTCCAAGCCAAGAGCCCCTTGGATGACTAATACAATTAAACTTATGATTAAGAACAGAGACAAAGCTCTAGCAAAAGCTAAGCAAACTAGATCTAGAGACGATTGGACATATTATAAAACAATTCGTAATTATGTAACCTCAGCAATAAGACGTGAAAAAAGGGCATATCTTCGGCATATTCAAAATTCTCAAAGTAATAAAGACCCGGCTCATCTTTCCAGCCCGATTTAATTAATAACTTTTTTGTGGCATCAAATAATACAAATTTAAATGTTGACATGGAACTTATAAATTACTATGAAAATGAAAATTTTAAAAACGGGCCTCATTTGAATTTCAAAACTTTACAGATGAAGATGTCTCCAAAGCAATCAATGGTATTAAGTCTAATGCGTCAGGGCATGACTGTATCTCTAAAAAAATGCTTCAAATATGCATGCCACAGTTAAATGTATATTTTACTTACTTATTTAATTGCTGCACACTACAAGGTGTATTTCCAGACTCGTGGAAAATGTCAGTAGTTAAACCATTGAAAAAAATTAGTATTCCATTAAGTCTTTCAGATCTACGACCGATAAGTCTCTTGCCTATTTTTTCTAAAGTGTTAGAACGTTTAATGCATAATCAGATTATAACCTTTGTTAAAAAACATGACATTCTTCCTGAAAATCAGTCAGGTATTAGACCAGGGCACAGTACAACCAGTGCGCTCTTAAAAGTTACAAATGACATAATTAGTGGAATAGATAAAGGTGAAAACTCGATCTTAGTAATGTTGGATTACTCTAGGGCGTTCGATACCATTAATCACAGATTAATGTTATCAAAGCCAAAATTCTATGGGTTTGCTGAAAATGCACTTAACCTCATGCGGTCATATTTCTCCTCCAGAATGCAAAAAGTTGTTTTAAATGGTTCTGTCTCAGGCTTTGGGAGGTTGGGATCTGATGTTCCGCAAGGATCAATTTTAGGACCGCTACTTTTTATTTTGTATACCTCCGATTTTGCTAAACAACTGAAATCTTGTCAATCTCATTTTTATGCCGATGATACCCAGATCTACCGCACCTTTAAACCTGACATGATCTTTAATGCAGAGGTAGAAATTAATAATGATATTGAACGTCTAGTGCAGTTTTCCACCAGACATTGCTTGAATATAAATGCACAAAAATCAGCAGTCATAGTATTCGGTAACAATAAAGAATTTATATATGATAATATTAATATCTTCGTAGAAGACCATAAACTGTCTTTTCAAACTACTGTTAAGAATCTAGGACTTACTATCGACGTAGATCTGAGATTTACTCCACATGTAAATAATGTATTAAAAAAAACATATTGTTCGCTAAAGCAACTATATTCAAATCGACACATTCTAAGTCAAAGACTTAAAATTTTGTTATGTGATGCACTTATACTGTCCTGTTTTAATTACTGTGATATAGTCTACGGTCCTTGTCTGGATCAAACGACGGTAACCAGGATACAGAAAGTGCAGAATTCGTGTATTCGGTTTATTTTTAATTTAACAAGGAGGCAGCACGTCAGTGAAAAATTAAAAACATTAAATTGGCTAAATATGACGCAAGGACGACAACATCATCTAGCATCTTTTACACATAAGTTACTAGCCACTTCTACCCCTCACTACCTTTATAAACTCCTAACTCCACGATCTTTACTTCATCCAAGAAATCTGAGGTTTTTACTTCATCCAAGAAATCTATGTTGTCAATTCCCCGATATCGGCTTACTCTCTTTCGTAGATCTTTTATTTATTCGGCAGCATCTCTCTACAACTCTATCCCTACTGACATAAAGAAGCTCTCTATCCCATTGTTTAACCTCAAATATAAAAAATATATATTAAACCAGTGAATAGCTACCATCTCTCAAATAAGTGTCAAGTCTCTTGAATTTCTTATTATGTACTTAATTAAAAAAAAAAATCTTTGTTTATCTAGTTTTTCTAAAAAAAATTTTGGTTGTGTGTAAGAGCAGCTCTAGAGAGCTGAACTCCGCCATTGTGAAAACGCAAATAAAGACATTATTTATTTATTTATTTATTTATTTCTTACTTTTTAGAGATATTTTTTCAAGGCGGTTCGATTTTTTTTTTATTTTTTGTTCAACTTTTTAGTAGCTTCACATACCTCAAAGTCACTGCCTGGAGGATAAATAAATGAGAGAGATACCTCACTTTAGTTCCTTATAATAATATACTTTTAGTCCACAGTAAATAGTATCAAATAGTCGTTTACTTTTCGGTTTCCGCTATTGTACCAGATTTCACGTTTTACAAAAGATTTGCTGGCATTATCACATCTCAATTAAAAACCATCATGCAATGAAATCGTCATCATTAACAGCATTGAAAACAATGACATCAGCGAGAGAATGCTTGAAACATGCATGAAACATTATTTGTTTGTAAAAGCAAATTGTTCAACGGATGCGTTTCTCAATAAAAGTCTCAGTTCATACTGTTGTCGTAGAAAACACTCGTCGGCGGATTCACCTCCATTTCGTTACGAAATGATATATGACATGATAGGAAGTTATAATAATGCCCTGTGTTTATGAAAAATTATCATTTAGGCCAGGCAACGAATGCTCAAAAAAGCGTGTAGAGGGAAATTTTAGGGACAGAAAATTTAACTTCGGTACTTTGTTTGGACTAGTCTGGAGATGAACAATCAAAAGCCCCCACTCCTAGGTGGTAAGCGATGGGGCGGAGCACTTTAAAGGTCCCATTTTTTGGTTTCTCGCTTATATCTCGGAAATTATGCGTCGTATGGAAAAAGATAATCTATGCAAAATTAAACATAATTAAATTTCCTACAAGAATGTCTATATTCATTTTCTTCCTATGTGTTATAGTTTACGAGACATTCGCCAGCCAAAATAGATAATTAAAAAAAAGTATTAGGTACCTTGATTATTTCTATCAAAGCGGTTTACCGTGGTCTGCTAATAAATCACAGTCACAAAACAATCTTTATTTTACAACACTCGACGTATTTACTAACGTAATATTTTGTCGAAATCTATGCATTTCCTTAAATATACAGTATGACTCACTTAAAATGAAGACGCCTTTATAACTTGTTTATTTTGTTTCCGATTTGAAACAAATTTTACTCAAGTATAGAACAATTAGGATCTACTTATAACCAGAAAAACATTCACCTGCTACAAAGGCATAGCCTTCTGTAGTACCAAAATATGCTGAAAAAAATAAAAACATTTTGAATGTTAAAAATTCTAAAAAACGCATCTGATCGGCGCCACAACCATAAATACACCAAAATTTGATTTGCTTATGGATGGGGGATTTTTCATACATAAGCTCATCTGGCAAAGGGGGTTCTTAGTTTCCGCAATTTGTGGTGGATACGTGAAATTCGCCAAGACCCATTAATACGATTTTTAATATTTTTCAGCATATTTTGGTACCACAGGTGGCTTTGCCTTTGTAGCAGGCGAATGTTTTTCTGGTCAAAGTAGATACTTGAGTAAAATTTGATTCAAATCGGAAAAAAGTTATAAGGGTGTCTTCATTTTAAGTGAGTCACACTGTATATTTAATGAAATGTATAGATTTCGACAAAATATTACGTCAGTAAATACGTCGAGTGTTGTAAAATAGAGATTGTTTTGTGACTGTGATTTATTAGCAGACCACCGTAAACCGCTTTAATAGAAATATTCAAGGTACCTAATACTTTTTTTTTTAATTATCTATTTTGGCTGGCGAAATCTCGTAAATTATAATACATAGAAAGAAAATGAATATAAACATTTTTGTAGGAAATTTAATAATGTTTAGTTTTGCATAGATTACCTTTTCCCATACGACGCATAGTTTCCGAGATATAAGCGAAAAACCAAATGGGACCTTCAAAGTGCCCCCATCTTCCCCGCTCACGACCTAGGAGTGGAGACTTTTGATATGTTCATCTCCAGACTAGTCCAAACAAAGTCCCGAAGTCAAATTTTCTGTCCCTAAAATTTCCCTCTATAATCAATCGTTGCTTGGTCTACATTATTATAAATCTAGAACAGTTTTTAATTGATGTCACCGGCGACTCCGCCAAAACATCGAATATACTCGTAAAAAAACTGTTTCCAATTTTTGTTTAACAAATATATATAAAAAAAAACATTTATACGGGTCGAATCGAGAACCTGCTCCTTTTTAAAATTTTATGAAGTCGGTTTAAAATGAAAACGCTACCAAAGTGGTAAGAGATATGAAGAAAATAAACGTAAAAGCAAAGTTGTAAAGAATTAAATCCTTTACAAAAAATTTAGTGAGAAAATTTAATGAGAGTTTAGAGTCTATCTTTTATAGAATGTGCGAACGAAGAGTACAAAGTGTGGTATCGTACAGATTCATCGAATTTAAACGCATATATTCCCAAAACAATAAAAGATACATATATGCCGCCACTCACTTTTTTATGTCAAAGGACCCCGGAACAAAATCGATTAAAATGATGTTTCGGTGGAATTTGCCGAAATTTTGCTATTTTGTAATTCAAGTCAAGGTTATCAAAAGTTCTTATCACATCGAGCGGATCCTATGGAGAGTTCTTGAGATACAACTTGTCAAAGTTAGGAAATTTGCGTCATTTTAGACATTCCAGAATTTTTCTCAAAGGACAAAAGTTTTTGTTCTTATATTGTTTTTTTTTTCGAGAGTAAAAAATCAGACCGTAATTATGTTCTGAGTTCCTGCTTTGTATTTAAAATTGCCTTCGGAATTTTTCGGAATGTTCAAAAATTACATATACGGGTGTCCGGAAAGTAAAGGGACTCAGCTTAACTGTAGCTTTCTGAGGTCAAAATGGAGCCGATTAAACCAAACATACCTTAGTCCAAAAGTGTTTCCTTAAGGAGTTATGGGGTGTTAAATCATTTTTTTTTAATTTTATAATGGGTATATTTCGGAAATCAAATGACTAATCAAGCTGAAAATTGGTACACATATAATTTAGAGGAGTTCGAATATTGTGAGGGTATAACTATATCTGCATATCATAGATGACGCTGTCGGCGTATTTTTTTGACCCATTTTTTATCATAACTTTTTATTATTATTTTGGGTTCGTGTGACTCAATATTATGATATAATAACTAATTTTACAAAAATAAGGTCTACTTGTTTCATGTCGATAAAATGCACCGTTTCCAATACAATCGCACTTATGTATTTCAGCACATTCCAAGAGCTACTACCATGCAACATATTCCATCAAGTTAGCGTTTGTCAAATTTATATTATTGACCCAGTTTAGTATAAATACGAAATATATTTTTATATCGAATATCATGTTGTATGGTAGCTCTTGGAATGCGCTGAAATACAGAAGTGCGATTGTACTGAAAACAGTGCATTTTATCGACATGAAACAAGTAGACCTTATTTTTGTAAAATTAGTTATTACATCATAATATTAAGTCTTACGAACCCAAAATAATAATAATAATAAAAAGTTATGATAAAAAATGTGTCAAAAAAATACGCCGACAGCGTCATCTATGATATGCGGATATACTTATACCCTCATAATATTCGGACTTCCCCAAATTATATGTGTACCAATTTTCAGCTTGATTAGTCATTTGTCTTCCGAAATATACCCATTATAAAATTCAAAAAAAATTGTTTTAAGGCCCTATAACTCGAAAGCACTTTTGGACTAAGGTATGTTTAGTTTAATCGGCTCCATTTGACCTCAGAAAGCTACAGTTAAGCTGGGTCCCTTTACTTTCCGGACACCCTGTATTTATACATAGGATTACATGAATTAAAAATAAATTCGCATAATACGATGATTTTCTTCTGTTCACTCAGCAATTAATTGGATTTATTCATTTCATTAATAATTGCTTTGAATGTTGTATAAAACAATATAAAACAATATTCCACGGGAATAGTTACGCCCAAAAATTGTTGTGTCGTAAAAGAATGATATCGGTGGAGTGCATGAAATTTAATTAAGTCGTAAGTTAACCTTTTCAGTAAATGCGCAATAGTATGAAAAGCGCGTCTATAAAATAGAACTGGAAACATCCCTTGATGCCAGGATTTTATTCTCAGTAGTACAATATAGTGCAATGACGGAGAAGGATTTTAAAAATGATGTATTAAATAAAGGAGTGAGATTAAAAATAGGACAGGAATAAGAATTATTACAATTATTTGAGAAAAACCTGTCAGATATCAGATCGTATAATAATATGATTACTGCTCAGCTATTAAATTGCATAAGTAATCGTAATACATATATTTATGGGTTATCGCAAATTGAAACTATATATCAAGATAGCAAAATTACCAACACATGACAAAGTTCAGAAGAAAGTGTTTCTGCAATATGATGGTATGGATATCTGCAAAAAAATGCATGGAGAGCATTGACTAAAGAAAACATGGTAATGATACTCCTAGAGAAAGAAAAGTAGACCACAAAAATAAATGACAAACGTGATATCAAGGCAGCAATGAAGAAAGAGACTTATATAAGACTGGAGAAACAGTTATTTAATGAATAAGGTACGAGAAATTTTAGTATAGACAATACTTGCTGCTAAAGCTGAAGAATAACATATAGTAGAATGAAGAAGCTACACTGTGTCCCAAAAGTAAGGATATATTTTGGTAAAAAATTGTGACCTTTCTGTAGTGTAGCGAAGCTGCTTTCGCCTTCTATGTTTGAAATGGTTAAACCTGACCGGCTTCGTTACGTTCCCGCACTAGGATAGAGAATCTATTCACTGAAAGGTAAAGACAGACAGTTTTAATGTTAAGCATACTGAGCGCATCACTGTACACATCATCGGCTATAATGGGATAGCCTGTTCCGTATACAAAATGTGACTAGTGTCTATCGAGCTACCTCGAGGACATCCAATGGCATGATACCGCCAACTATCTTGTCGTGATCATGGACAAAGGCCTAACATGGAAACAGAACACAGAAGCCATCATCAAGAATGCCAAAGGAACGAGAGCTCTGATCTACCCCATGGTGGGCAGACAGAGCAGATTCAGTCTGAGAAATAAGCTCACGCTTATCAGGTCACTCATCAGGCCCCAACTAACTTACGCCTCCGTAGCCTGGGGCTATCAAGTGAATACCTACCTCCTGCAGATCCAAAGAGTGGAGAACGTCGCCCTCCGGACAGCGGTGGACGCAACATGGTTCGTACGCAACGCAGGGAGGCCACTGAGTACGATCCAGCAGACGCTCCGTGGCACAAGAGGCCGAAGATGCAAATCATGAATAACGGATGAGAACCATACCACCGCTGAGGAAGACAACCCACAGAATAGACATTTGATCACCCAACCACCCACCCACTGGAGGTGGGTGGTTGGGTGATCAAATGTCTATTCTGTGGGTTGTCTTCCTCAGCGGTGGTATGGTTCTCATCCGTTATTCATATGTCAAGATTATTTCCCAAATGAACAAATTCCTTACGTAATATTATGCTCAAGTTTCTATTTCTTTTTCTTCTTTTTTTATATAAGTTATTATTATTTTATCTACGATCGTGTAAAAAGTAACAGTTTTTTACATCATTTCCAGTGTAAAAGGTGGCCTTTTATAAGAAACTGTGCAATAAAAATTTTTATTGCACGCTTTTATTGCACGATTTCTAAAAAAATTATCAGTAAGGACAACAGTATTTTATTCATTATTAATTTTTAACAATATTTACTTCTACTTTGCAATTAGCACAATTTTTAACATGAATTCTAGGCAACTCGTGACTCTTCGATGTATTAAGCAGTATATCATTAGCGTCAATGGCATCATTTGAGCTTGCTTCCTCAGATGGTTCTTTTTGCAAAATTTGATGTGATATCTCAATTTTGTTTTTAATTGATTCTTCAACGTAAGATTCTGCCACCGTCGATGACTTCCAGCCACCGTGCCTCTTCAGACATCCCCTCCTGCATCTGCAAGCATGGTGGCAGATGACCTTCTGAAACTATGACCAGTATACTCATGTGCATTGGGCAACTCAAGATATCTCGCAATTTCGCTTGATATTTTCCCAAAGGTATTAATATCTATCGGCTGAACAGAACACTTTCCATTACGGTAGTTCACAAACAGTCGATCATGTTTTGTTGCTGGTGACCTAAGAGTGGAGTATTTTCTATTTTCAACCATATTTTCCAAGTCTCTCGTTTTACGGTCAATAATGAAAGTTCGAGGTTTATTTCTTTTTGATGTTGGAATTCTCACTATCAACATATTACCAATATCTTGCACATCACCAACGCTCATTTCATAAAACTCGTGTCTTCTGCATGCACTGGCAACGCCAAAAATTGCTACAACCTTCATCATTAAATATCTATCATTAGGTGTTTCGTTTACAAATGTGTATATTTCATCTTTGCTAAACATTTTAGATTTCTTGGAACGGTAACCTACAGACTGCCGCTTCATATAAGCGGTTAACTTAGAAAACTGTTTAAGATCGATGTCCTCTTCAGCTATCAGTAAAGCTTTCACCATTGAATATTCCGACCAAAGACTTGAAGGTTTTATATGCTTTGCCCTTTCTGAAAAATACGCAAGGAACACATTTTCCGTAAGTTCTTCACTATCTTCAAAACACACCAATCTTTAAGTCGTTTATACACCAACTCATATTGTTTTCTTGACTTCTCAGGTATTAAAGTTGACGTTGCCGCTTATGCCATCTCCATAACTTCTGAGGGAGTATTTTGAAACTCTTCTACATTACTATAATCACCATTAAACATTATTAACTTGATATTTTAATTCAAACATTCAAGAACAACAATGACGACTTCAACTACGCCAGTTTATTTATAATATCGTTTCCTTTGTTACTATCATCACAGAAGACAAGAACTATACAGAAACGAAAGCTTGCCGCGGCACCTTTGATATCGGGTGTCTGATTTATGTGACCTACTACACTCAGAGAAATGATGTACACAAAAAAATACATCAATATTTCGGTTCAATACACTGTACACTGGGAAGACTGATTTGTTTTATATTTAGTAGATGGGTACATGAATAGGAATACGTATATACGGTATTAATGAAGTTGGGGCCCAAGTCATAGTGTATTGCAGAATGTTCAAAAAAAGAAGTACACTTTTATATTTATATCCCGTATTTCAATCATAATAATGCGCTTTTAAGCCAATGCATTTTTTTTCATACTGCTACCAGAATATGAAAATGCTATCATGGAAAGTAGTACAATGTATAGATATACAATGAGAGAGACATATATTATGTATATAACTATATTGGCTATATTGTTGAATAGAATATTACAAATCAAATAGTACAGTGAAAAAAATGTTTACGTAAAATAACAATATACGTGAATAAGCTAACCTCAAAAATATATATTTTTTGAGATTTATGAGTATTTCGTAGCTGTTGTTAAAATTTCAGCTTGGTTTCCATACTTTCAAAATCTAATTCAGTGTAATATTTTTGAAGTTTTAAATACTTTCTCCTAATAAAATAGGACTCTTCTTGTAGGTTGGAAATCTAACCTATAATTAGCAGTCTATTTTTATTAACCAACATTATTGAAAAATTATTAGCCTGAATTTTTAAATATTTGCTTAGAGCCAGTATTGCTCCAAGCCAAAATGGTATACAAACATTAAAAATGAGAATAAACCTGAAAAAACTTAAAATTTGAGGTTATGTTAGTTATATGATGCACATTATTGCACATGTCCAATTATTGATTTTTTTTAATTGATACAATGAAAAGTTGAGAGTCATTACTTAATTACCTTATTCATGGTCACAATACAATTCTGTTCATTAGAAACTGATGAACATATTCTGCAACTTATTGCATTTCTGATAAGAAAATATTTCCTTTCATATATTACTTCTTTTCAACTGCTAATTGTTTAGTATATCTAACATTACTTTCTAGTTGTTTCAGTAATATAAATTTGTACATACCTTTCAAGATCTTTGGGAAATAGAAAGAAGCTTATTTGTTTCACCTTCGAAGGGCATGGATGATAAGCACTGTAGCAGGCATATTGCCGCCCCATAAATTATAAAATATTTTAACTTAAGCGTGAATGTCCGCGGTAGATTTAAATATATTTCTTAAAATTGCTTTTTAATTAAACACAACTGTATGCAACCAGAGTTACGCCTAAAATCAGCTTATCTTTATGAGTGGAGAGGGTAACGAAGCGATGCGATTTATACGCATCGAAAAAGAAAGCAGAACGATATAGTTTTCCGTTACTAGAAGGTTAGAACTTCGATTGCTCGATGAACTTTTAAATAGTGATGTATTTTCATTAAATTTTTCCTTGAAGACTTCAACATTGAAAGGGTTGATAGTCCCTCTTCTTGATTATGAAGCAGGCCTAATTATCTTCACCGGTTTAATCCGGTTTCACTATTGGATAAATAATTTTATTAATGGATAAACAATTTTCATATTGAATCCAAATAATTTAGTTTTGGACGAAAAATGTTAGTATTGGACAAAGAATTTTTGTATTAGATGCAAGTTTTATTATAAAAATGCAAATCTTCTAAAATTGGAAGCAAGTTTTATCAATCTTGGGATGCACATCGTAGTTATGCATTGCTTATTAACGTCATTAAATTTTGGGTTGGAAGCAAATTTTGTATGGAGATCGCGACGATAGTATGGTAGGATAGTTGGGATTTGTCCTTATGGAATTTCTGGAAGCGTCGAATATGGTATTGGAAACTTCTAAACCTGATCCCGAGCTCTTCTAGAAACCAACAATTATATCACTGTGGGTTGGATTTCACCAACATCATCCCCTACTAAAGTCACCATTTTCATTCACAGAAAAATTCCAGATAAGTGTCACAAATAAGTTTTTTTATCTAACGTTTTTTATATAAATACTTCATATTTTTACCTTTTAACATTTTTAGAGTTTTTAAAGTATCATGTTCTATTTTTTTTAAAAAAACTATTTCTATTTTCAATTTTATTATTAACATGTTTCAATGAACAGTTGATATATACTATTTTTATCAAGGTATAAATTATCGACGTTACGTCTAATTAAAAACAAATTATATAAAAGGTTCTGTAAAGACTTTGTGATCACAATTTCTACGAAACATTTAGGTATAGTTATATAATAAAATTTGACTTTTAAACACCATATTGTCGGTTCATGTTTTAGACAATATTATAAATAATATCTGCATAACATTTTATCGTCCACTCGATATATTTTTTTTTGTATATAATTTCACTTAATATTAAGGCCTCAGTTTAGTTGTTTTATAATAAAAACACACCAAGTTTGATTGATTTATAATAAAATCAATTTTATAATCACATTGTCCACTTATTTCAGGTATTTTGATACAAACCAAACTTTACAAACCAAACTTTACAAACTAAATATTTAGATATTACTTACTGTATTAATTATTTAATCTTTGATAATAAATTGAACATCCTTTAGTAATATTCAGAGGTATTAATCTAATCTTGACTTGTGCTAAATTTGAATTATTAATTTACATTTTTTTTATACAACTAGTACTTTCTCTAAATTTTGATTAGTTTATCTTTCTTATAATCAAACTTCAGTTTCAGTGTAAATTATAATTATAGAAAGATTGGCGCCCCGTTATTCTGGAAAATTTACCATTATCTAAGTGAAATTAACATCTCTTAAAAAAAAAATTTTATAAAAACATCTATCATTTATTAATCTTTATCTACCTAACACGTAAAACCATTCGTAAAGCATTTTCTTACCCATGACTCATCTGCCGAGTCTCTGAGCTACTGGGGTAGTAATATTTTTTCTTCAAATAACATAAAGTGCAGTAAGACTCTCAAACACTTGATGAAAATTAAATTTTATTGAACAGCGAAGAAATAATGTTACAGCACAACCCCAAACCATTTAGAACCCATTATAAACAAAAATCAAATAAATAAATAAATAAACTTAGAATAAGAAATTTTCGAAAATTGGAAGAAAAAGGCACGAAAATAACCAACCACCATGTAAGAGTTTCAAAGACTGTCAATCGCACAACGTCAAAAAATATCATATGGCTTTTGACAAATATATACCTTATCGTCATGGCGACTATGAACAAATTTGGTCCCGTCAGAAAGGCTTGCTTGCGCTTCTGTATAGTTCCTGTCTTCTGTGCTATCATCACGACCATGAAGTAACATAATTAGAATCGCAACTACAACTCGAATAATACTAACCGTCAAATTGACATTCACAAAAGGTTGGTACAGTTTTACAAATATTCATGAAAAATTGCCCATTTCTTACAATAATTGGCACGATCGAAGATAAAACGTTGTAAGACACACTTGTAAAAAGCCTCTTTATTGCACTCATGGCTTTTAAAAACACTCGCTTCGCTTGTATTTTTAATCTAGCCATTCGTGCAATAAAGAATGGCTTTTTACACTTGTATCTTAAATATCTATTATTATATTCATTGACGGCGACACGTTCAATAAACTACTTTTGTCTCGTAGCCATGGAAACGGACGTGGTAGATACTTATTTGACTTTTGTTATGCGATCGTGATTGTAAATCTGACAGTTTATGTCAGTTTGATATTAAAAAACCTTTGTAAAATTGCATAAATACACCGTCGGTACATAGTAATAAATAAAATAATAATTCTTGAATTTGTAATATGTTTAATTTTATTTTTAGTCCAACTGAGAGTAAATTAAATCAATTATGTGCATTTAAAAGCTAGACGTAATTTATGATAAATTTTAAAAAAGCTAGCGTGCGTTTATTCAGTGTAAAACTGTTGTCATTGGTTGAAATTTAAAAATTCAGGAAATATCATTGTACCATACTTTATGAGGGAAATAATCCCGAAAATGATACTTTCCTCGGTTAACGAAGCGAATAGAAAAGTCTTGCTAGTCTTGCTAGATTCATACATTTTTTATTACCTTGTTTGTTGGTTTCGTAGCTATATTGTGTTAAAATATATTTCCATTGCATTATAATAGCTTATGTTTAAGTCACAAAATAGAATTGTAAGGAACAAAATTGTACATGAAATTGTTTGGCTAGAACATATAAAGGGAATTAATAACTATATACACTTGAAAAGGTTCTCTATGAAACTAAAATGTAAGTGGTAGCGGGAGTGGCAGAAATGCGAATAAAATACTAACACGTCATATTTTTCATTCCACAAAATTATTTCTTGTTTAGTGTTGCACAAAAATTATTAAATAAGCAGTAATTTTACTGGAAGTATTTCCAGCACAAAATTCAACAACGGCAAATTTCAAGCGCATTTCAATAAAATAGGAATAGCAGTTGACACCTTTGTAACTGCGGATAACTCGGGGATATAAACCACATTACTTTTGGTGGTCGAAACAATAGAGACCGTATTAATGTCGTTGTAAAAGCTCCGCGATATAAATATCATTGGTTAACGGAAGTAATATCGAAGAGTAAATTTAAATTACTAAAAACCATATACGAATATTTGAAAAGGCCAAATATAATCTAATTTAAGCAGTGGCGTTCCCAGCTTTTTGTTGCGGTGGAGGCAGTCCGTTTAAAATGCGGTATAAAAAAGTCTGCAAATAAAAATGAAAATTCATGAGCGGGGGGCGTAAAATGAGGAAAAAATAAATGTTGGTGAATAGATTTTTTTTATGGACGGGGGCGCAAAATAGAAGAAAGAAATTTGATGAGCGGAAGAGGGCTTTCTGAAATTAAAAATTTTCACATTCCCTAATTTTTTATAAAAATTTTTAAAATTACCTACTTTTTTAATACATTTTCCAAATTTCCTCATATTTTTAGGCAACCGGTCGCTATGAACCCCGCAGCAGGGACGCCCCATCATGAGGGTGGGGGAGAGGGTTCGGCAGCCCCCTAGTTACTCCACTGAAAATATGTTACATTATAGTCTGCATAAAATAGTACAAAAGCTTGGTGGTGCAGTGCTTGCGGTGTTAGGCTTGCGACCACGAGGACCCGAGTTCGAATCCTGGCTAGGGTATGGATGTGTAGTGGCGTTTTTCACGTGTTTCCGAGACGGCAGTAGTAGGCTAGACTGCGGTTGTGTGAGGGATAACACGATCTAGTCGTTCTCCTCTCCTGAGTTCGGGACTCAGCTGCGGCAGATGGCAATGTCGCAGGGAATGGGTGTTGTGATGTTGTCTATGTGTGTGTGTGTGTGTGTGTTCGTCCTGGTTGAGTCGTAGAATAGCCCACGACTAAACTCCACCAGGACATTAATATAAACAAGACCATTATAGTTATTAAGGTACCAAAGGTATTATAAGGATAATAACGTACCGAGGTCGGCAGTGTACTTCCCGAGGGCCTCTGGCCCGAGGGAATGCACGTCGACCGAGGGCGTCATTATCCTTTAACACCCGTGGTGCCTTCAACGTTTAATGTCCTACAATTCTGTTATTTAATTCGATTTTTTTTGACATTTACGATTTATTAATTTGACATCTATTATGTTCAGAACGATTTGATTTAAAACAAAGTAAAAATCAAAATTGTTTGTACACGCCGCCGTTGCATAGCAACGTATTTTGTTTGTCAATAACGGTATCATAATTTGCTTATTTTGGTTTGTGTTATAATTTTATGATGCCCTAGGACGTTATAGATATTCATAACGCCCTAGGGTGTTATTTTTCATTTAATGTATCTCAGAATAGGGTGATTATTGTAAAATAACAGACTTGTAGGGCATTAAAAAAAACGACCACGACATTTTAAACCAGAATACTGAATGGAGTCAGAGAATCAGCACCTTTAGATAAATTAATGTTTTAATGACACACAACCTTTGTTCGCCATAGTTATTACTACTAGCAGAAGTATAAATAAGTAAAGAAAATTGACAATTAAATATTCCTTTGTCAGTTATTTGAGACAAGGCACTCTTTTAAATACACAATCCCGTGCAACAGTGGACTGTCTTTGGGCATTTCAGAATTTTTATTTGTTTATTTGGAAAAAATCCGGAACTAGGTATTCTTTCAGAAAAATTGGTAAAAGTCCATTTGAGGGATTACCGAGTCCAGTGGTGTATTCAGATTTGAAATTAGAAAATCGCTAATAAGATTTATCATTTTCCACTCACAAAAACAAAAACAAAATCAGTAAGTCGACCTTTTCTGTTTTTTTAAATTTAATGTATCGCAAGAATACACTTTTCAGAGGCTTACGGTTAAAAAAAAACAGATCTAAATAGAATTTTGCAGAGTGAGAGGGGAAATACGCATTTATTTTCGATTTATTATAAATATTTGAAGAATTATAAATGATTTAATCTTTAAAATAGTTTCTGGTACTTCCCATTGCTCTAAGAAATATAACCATACACAGTTTTTGTCATACATTTTGTGTATAGTTAAATGCCATGCTCTAATGATGAAATTAGGAACTATATTCATTGACAAACTACAATATTCAAGTACAAGTGAAATTTACAATAAAAAATATATACCTAGTTGTATTCGTTAGAACAAATAGCAAGTATCTAAGAGAGTTTTAAAGATTAAACTATATTTGGTTTTTTATATATTTACAATAAATCGAAAATAAATGCATATTTCCCTCTCACTCCGCAAAATCCCATCCATAATTAACCTTTTTACGGGGGTGGTTCCAAGCAAAAAGAGACGCACTGTATATACAAGGTGTTTGGAAATCCCTGTCATTTACTTTAGATGGTATTAGTTTATGCAATAATATGAAAGAAATTCCTATAGATGCGTCTCCGGAAATGCTTCTTAAGAGAGCTATGGACCTTCGAAGTTGGGACCCTATAGTATATTTTTATTTAACATTTCAGGAACCGTTTGCACTGCAGCGATGACAGTTGATATCTTGCCTAGTACCAAAAAGGGAAATTATATCATGGCATTACCCATAACATTACCCGTAGAGAACGGGAACGCTCTCCTTTATATCTCAAACATGTTTTACATGTTTTTTTTTAAATGTTGGTACAGGAATATGGTTGCCTATTATACAAAAAAGTTATCTTTGTTAAACACAGTAAAACCAATCGTTTTTCATAACAACTGGTTTAAAATAGTTGTTGCAGGGCCATTTTGTGTCACAGTTTCAATTAACAATCTAATTTCTTCAGTTTTTTTTTTAGATTTTTCAGAATTAAGACCCTCCTTTGTGCACTTGAACTGTTTCAATTCCCAAAATATGACATTTGGGTTTAAAGACAGAATTTAGATTATTATTAATTGAAATAGGACCACAAAATGACCATGCAACAGTTATATTAGGCAAGTATTTATACCGTGTATGTAGTCGCGGGTTAGGCATGGGGAGAAGAATTACAACATCGCGCGTGCCAGCTGGCTGAAATGAAATAACAGAGCTGGAACGCTCCACCGACGGACGAATTTACGGCTGCCGGTGTTGTCAAATCTCTCGCCCTACGTGAATGTACATCCCTAATGGGAAATTACACGCACGGTATATTATTTATATAAACGGTTGGTCCTACAATTTTTATATCCCTCATCATCATTTCATGCTTATTCCATTGGTTAAAATCTCTTTGAAAAGTGGGATATTTTTCTATGTAATTTGGCAGATCTTTAAAATTGTTCAACATAAGTTATTCAAATTTCAGCGAGTGATTTACGATAGACATAAAACGAACACATCATTTTTTTAATTTTTTCAGCCACTCAGTTTTTGTGATATTAGCGGTTAAAGTGAGGGACCATCGGTAATCAAGAGTTTAATGCAGCGCGTTCAACGTTCAAACTTATTACACTTCTATGTCCACCAAACTTTCATAAACAACGATTTTTTGTTTTTCAAAATTTAACTCAGTTCTTAAACTACACTTAACTCCCTTATACTAGTCCTCTATCTTCAATAATAAAAAAGTTCCCTCGATAAAGACTTTTTCAATGTAGCTGCAGAAAAATCCATGTGGTTTGGAATGAAAATATTATTTTTGTACCAGATATTTTATCTTTGGTACGATTTTATGTATGGCAATCGATTCATTATGCCTCAGAATGTATGCGACCACATTTTGAAGCCGCGTTGTAACGGGTCATTTTTGACCTCTAGAAATCACTAGTTCAAATTACCAACTTTATTCCTTTTTACATATTTTCCGCCCTAAAAATATGTAAAATAAGTCCGAGCCTGTGCGCGTAATGTAAAAGAAAATCATATATTTAGTTTAATATCTCGCCATAAGCACCGTATCTAACGCGTCGGTTGCTAGGGAGTGCATTGAAATTCCAGCACAAGCTTTCTATGATCACTGTGTTTAGTTAGCTAAATAACGGTGTGAATTTGACTCTTGGCTGCTAAAAATCTGATACCTCACTATAGAAATTGTTTCATGTAACTTTCATAAGTGAATACGCCAGTTTTCCTGGGCCTACTGTAAGTAAATAAACATTCGTCTTATTTCAATTGTGGTGAACGGCGAATTAGGAAGTTTCCATTTTTCTCATTTTCTCGTAATAAATAGTTATAAAAATCTAAAAAATATCTGTAATTTTTTTTTAAATTATCTCTATAAATAAAAAAGTTATGGTCCTTCCAAGTTTAAAATGCTGATGATCTGGGCTGAGGCTCGATTACGTCACAATACATGATTCCGCCAACAGCGAGCGGGCGCGGGCACCTTTATACTCTCTGGCAGGCACCGGCAGTTTATAGCCAGCTTGCATTTGAGAGCCGAAAAAATTGCTAAAACATGCAATTTTGGCACGTTCATATTTTTCGAAAAACACCATTGGGACGGCCGTATGATGTGGCGACGTAAAGAGGAAGTCTTCCAGATAAACCTGATCGTAAATTGCACGGCGAAATTCGAAAATTCGGCTGGGCACGAATGAATCAAAAGTGACATTTTGTGACGTTTCAGAAAATCGAACACATACACTAAATAAAGAAAACATGCGGCGGGCCGCCGGCATGGCAAGTCAGCGCGTTATGTATTGTGACGTCACGGTGGACTTCAGCCGAGGCGAAGTATTCAAATAAGAAATTGAATAAGTTCGTGAGTTTTTCAGATATCGAGATATTTTTTTTTTTTTTGCCTAGTTATCTGAAAGACTACTAAATGAGGTTGAATGTACATGATATTTCTAAAATAGGAAACTTCCTAATTGCAGGTTAAGGGGTATAGTCCCTTGATTTTCTTCATACACCATAACTGTTGACGGCGTCTTGGCGTCGTTCATCTTGTATGCAGTGCAGTGTTTTTTTAGTTCCATTTTTTTAGATTACCATGTGTGTCTCTCGCATTGTACTATTCAATTTTGATAAGTTATTTTGTAGAAATATAATATCGAAGGTACTGTTTTATTTGCCCACACTGAGATGTCTCGTTGCTCTATCTATATATTTATCTTTATCATATTTTTTTTTAATTTTTAAATAGTGGCTTTTATTTCAAAAGTCCCTTGATTCATTTACGTATTTTACCTTGTGATATCCCGAACAGGGATTTATTCTCCTTCTTCTAAATAACAAGCTGAGTTTTGCTTTAAATATAGTTTAAATTTTGCTTATAAAAATTAAGGTTTTTTGTTGATTTTCAGCGTCAATGGATAGAAATAAAGTTATGGGATGGGAAATGTAAAATACTGTACTTTTGAGAAATTTCATAAAAAAAGTGGAAAAGTGCGATTTTTTCCGATTTCTCAAGTCCGAATGGAATCGCGACCTCCATCGTTTAGTTCGGAAGATCATTTTACATAAGAATATGATTCCAATGTTTGTATGTTCGCGTGTTTCATAAGCCATTTCTATTTTGCATATTTCAAAGGTCGCTCTCTGGCTATTATGGAGCGTTAATGGATCAATTAATAAACGCACTTACTAAGATTTTATTTCCAACTGACTGACACAATTAATTTACTAATTTCACTTGTGGATCGTGCGCCAACTGAGCATATGATTCTGACATTTCGTCGTTTTGTTAACTAGGAGTAAATTCATCCGCAGGCCACAGCACAGCCCTGGGAATCTAACTTTGCGACATAGTTGATGAAACATGCAATGACTGTTAAATTGGCGAGGAATATTTCCTATTTCGGCTTCGTCTTGATAAAGTAAAGTTTGATAGTATTATTATGCTGACATATTAATTTGCATATATGTGGAAAATTCCGATTAAAAAAAATTAGTAGGTAACCGATCCCTGAAATACTGTTAGTTACATTACTATAACTTTTTCGAGTGTTTGATTCATAATAATTTATTTCCTTTCATTTTAAGTGCCTTGTTTATATTAACATCCTGGCGGAGTTTAGCTATAGCTGCTCTATCACTCAACCAGGAGGGTGAGATGAGATACGGTCACCCATCCGATATCTTGCCACTGAAACCGATACCGCGCAGTTAAAAATTTTAACAGATGATATTTATATTGGATTAAGTTGAACAAAGAAAATCTTAATATTTTTATCAATCTTGCACTGTTAACCGAGTAATTAATCAAATAACTAGTGCATCGGACAACACCATGCCATATTAGCTACACAATAATCTAGGTACTATATGTAGTATTACACTCACTTTGCAGTAGGGTATCCAGCGTTCGTCAGGATGAATTTTAGAAGGTTTACAAAACACAAACTAGTGGAAGCATTATACTCTTTGCCGATTTACTGAGCTTTTTATATAATTGTTGCACATTCTATAGGATACTTTTCGCAGTTTTCTTGTAAATAATATTAGTTTTTGGACATTCTGTATTTTGTGATACCAACTTTGTTGTGACAAAATATATGAAAAAAAAATTAAAAGAAAAACCACCCTCTCGGAGATTCGAACACACAATCTCTGGATTGCAAGGCAAAGAAAAACAGATTTATTTTTAATTAAGCATGTACAAATATGCGCCTCCCCGGAACCTGGCCCAGAGCCAACCAGACAACGATGGCGCATAGCGCCGTGGTGAATGTAGGACATTTATATGCAAGTATGACACCATATACTTTTTATATGGAATTCCGTAATATCCAAAGTTAATATGGTCAGTTTATTATAAACATTCACTCGAAGGGGAGGTATTGGGGGATGTAACATTGAACTGACTCACACACAGATGTATTTTTCACTACCTTAAAGTAACACATACAAATTTCTGTATACTGTCGATTATGTATAATTTCACGTTAGGTTTGTAGATACATATTATACCCGCCACGGATCTTGGCGAGCGACAGGGACTGTAGGAGAACGTCACTACCCACAGTTCTCCGATAGGCCACTGCCTATAGGTAGTGGCCTATCGGAGAACTGCTCGCCCACTTCCTATAATAATTTATCCGTGTGCAGTACCAATCATGGTAGCGCTGGACCTATACCGCTATCTACATAGCGATTCCCCTTTGCTCACCAATGCTCGTGTCGATTGCAGTACATAGATGTGACTGAAACTGCGATTTTGGATGATCTTCCCTTTTCCTTTATTAAATGTTGGCGTAAACGTGTAGAATTTTCAGAGTGTATAGTAAAAGGGAAAATAAACATAATAAACACGCCACACATATTAAACAGAACAGGAAAGTATGTGTTCGATTCAAAATTGTTTTTTATTTGTTAGATATTATTATGTGTTTTTGTAAGACGTATTAAGTGTCTTTGTAAGAACCATTACCGTTTTTAGATTAAATTTTTTACCAGAAATACATTGTAGCTGGCAATGAATATTTCACCATTTCGTCGTTTTTCTAAATGTTTCAGTAGTATAATATCATGTCTATATGAGAGCCTTCTCTGGCGCCGAGATAAAATTTCCGAGCCCTGGTGATGACAAATCGGTGAATAGAGCGTCAATTAAAAAAAATATCATTAAATTGGGTAAAATTTTTAATCTACCCTATTTATAGTTCACTTTAAAAAAGTTCAGACATTTTTTAATAGCCCTTTCTAATTCATCTAGACAAACTTTACCATAACAGCATGTCCCTTTCGCTGTGAATCACCTTGTGCTCATATGCTTTAAGCTGTTGTCACGTTGCTGTCTATCCTTTGATAGCACGTTTAGAAACCGATTAATGGCAAACTGAGCGTAGTTATTGGTAAATATTTCCTATATCTTATTTATGGAGGAAAACGATTATTGATCACAGATTATATTGTTGGAAACCAAGTTTCAAAGCGGAAAACAGGAAACAATTTGATATCCGAATCGGGACAGCTCGGAAGGAAGACACGACTTATTTTTATTTTGTACGTATTAAACGGATATAAATTCAGACATAATATAGAGTAGCTGAATTGTTAACAGGTTTAATTAAATTTTGTTGTAAAAAAATATATGGAATTAAAATTCACAGAAGAAGGGCATAATCCAGTTAACTTTAAAACGAGGTATACCGTTTCGTATAATATCTAGACACCATTTCAATGACATTGGACTTTAACAGTAACAAACGAATTTAAACGGTAAGTCACGTTGGAAAATATGCAGTTTCAATGCATTTTGGTGAAAATATAAGATTTTTCAGTAAAGTACTTTGTTTAATGTATGTTAATGCAGTCTAGTAAACTTTAACTTGGCGTATGTATACCAATACCAATTTTCAAGTTGGTAACACAACGTACGATTTGATAGAGCACAGAGTCATTGCAGTGACGTAGAGAGAAACCAGTCGCGTATGTCTGATCCTGTTAGTTGATTATCTATGTATTTTATCTTATTGTCTATTATTATCTATTTTTTTATCATGTCTTATCAATGTATTTTATCTTAATGTCTTTTTTATTTTTTTTAAATTATATAACAAATGTCTGTAGTGTGACCTATCCTATGTCAAATTCTGATTCATTAGATGAATAAATATTATTATTATTATTACTATTTTTATATGATATGATTTGGATCCGCCAAGTTAAACTTTACTCGACTCTATTTGCGGTGATGTTATCTACATCGCTTGCGCATTAATGAATTTCGTATGAATTTGCATAATAGATATTTGTATGTTGTTAATACAATTCTTGCCTGTCAAAAATAAAGATATATCGGGTGTCATGTTGTCAACTTTGACCAACACATATTATTTTCTGACTTCTTAAAACTTTAATTTATTTAACTTAAGAGAGCTGCAAATTGTAAAAAATGGAACAAGAATATATTAAAGATAATTCTGTACCACATGTACATACAAGTTTGTATGATAGATGAATATTACCTGTCGAACTTAAATTTTCTAAATGCTGAAGTAAAGAATCTAAAGACAAAAGGGTTAGGACTATTTTGGCACTTTGTTTAAACTTCAATTATAGTTTTTAACATCTTATATGATCCTTTGAAACTATCAAAAAAGTTTAATCCATTGTACTGATGTATTTATATAATATGGCACAAACACAGTTTATCCATTTTCGCATTTTTTAAATTTGATAACTTCCAAATTTACAAATTATAATTTTGGCGTCTTTTATAGCCCGCTTAATGCGAACAACCAACATAAAATATGGACTAAACGTGCATAGCGGCTTATGTTTTAAATATATAGATTATACTTCATTTCTCCGAGTCTCTTCATTTGTTCAAAACTACTCTATATGCCTTTGCCGGTATTCACATCATTTCATTGATCAGCTTTATAACTAATTTCTCTATTTACAATCGACACTTTTTCAAAGATAAAATTATGATTTTCCGTTAAATGAGTTGGGCTAGTTATTTCTTTTTAATTCTTATGATTTTCTTTGCGTAAAGTGCTTACACAATAAGAAAAATTGTTAAAATTACCAAATGAACAGAGACAGAGTTTTCATTGTTGTCCATTCACTGATTCCTTCATAACATTTTATTAAAATGTAGTACAATTATAATTAAATTTATTAAGGTCAAGTGCTGCAACACTACTTGTAATGAAATAAATTAAAATGAATGTTGAATAAAAAGTAATTATGATTAAATAGCAACTAACATCGCATCAGTAGATCATAAGCCGCTTTAAGTGGCTGCCACGAACTTGATTTGAAAACGTTCATCTTGTGGCGTCTTGTGAATAACCGTTCTAAAAAAGGCGCCGTTACACGGCGCGTGGTTCGCCGAACCTGGTCCGACGAACCACGGACCACGCGCCGTCTGACATGGGTGGTTCGCTATTAATTCGCGGTTCGCGGTGCGTGCCACCGCGATCCATCGGATGTCGGTAAACTTGCACGGAACAAAAGATACAACCAAATGCATCACAAATCTGAATGAACTACGTACTATATTGACACCCTCAATTTAAGGCACCGTTACACGGCGCGTGGTTCGCCGAACCACGAACCTGGTGCGTGGTTTGGCGAACCACGCGCCGTGTAACGGCGCCTTAAGATTGAACCCAGACCGAAAGTATCTCTCCTCTTTAGTTATCATGCTTACAGGAAACTTCCAGATGAACAAAAATTTATAAATATTTTGATAATTCAATAACTAACACAATGATATGAAACTATTTTCTCCGTGGGCGATAGTCTTAGTTAAATGCTTTATTATTTTGGAATATTCACCGAAAATTGATATTGTCTCAAAGTGTAGTAATAATCAATTCTAATTTTACTTCTGAATGTAATTTTTAAGGAGAACTCCAAACATCGGGATAGTTATTCATTCTGAGTGAAAAAAGTTTCTTCATCCATCAAGGTAGCTTTTCTCCATTTATGAGGATGCCGCAAAGAATTTATCGTCAATTATTTATTCCACTTTTACTTGGAAGTTCGAAAAATCATTTTCCACAGCCTAAATATTGCGATACATTTTTAAATAACTGAAACAACAGTATACAAAGTAGGAAAAAAATACTAAGTAAGACAATTATTAATTACGAATTCATAATGCATGAGCTCCGACATGATCAGTAAAGTATACAGGGTGAACCGTTAATAATAGGCCATAGACCAAGGGTATATCCCGTGGATCAAAATATGATAGTAAAAACAAACATGCTTCAGTAAACTGTTGCCGTGGTAAAAGATACAGGGTGTCAAAAGTGTAATTTTTTTTCTTTTTTTTTTGCAATGTCTCAACTACCTCTTGACCGATATTCTCCCAATTTGGTAAGGAAACATTTTCTTAAGCTAAGAAACAATAATTTATGTATTACATCACGTTAGCCTGTGGAGGGCGCCTCATGAGCTATACCTGATGATGAATATTTTTCTCTCTTTTTTTTTAAGAAACGTAGTGGCACTTTTGACTAGAGAATCTCATGCAGGAGTCATTTCCATAAAAAAGGTACAAGCCAATTGAGGTCTGACTTTTCATCGTCGCACTCACGGTTCGCCTAAAAGCAGAATATGAGGGAACCTTATACTCTACAAATATTAGATATAGTCGACTAAACTCTAACTTAGCGTGTGTATGAGTTGGTAACGCAACGTACGATTTGATTTGATTTGATGATGAAGCGACATTTGGTCCCGCCAAGTTAAAGTTTAGTTGACTATAAAAAAGATTACTGGCCGTGAATATTCGCTTGTTGGAAGCTCTTTAATAATATCATACCTTTGATTTTTTTTTTTGCATGTCAGTGCTACCGGACTAGTTTTAAAAACATCATTGCGGTAAGTATATTAGTGATTCGAGGAATTTATTATTGTGACAACATGGCAATTATTAACAAACGATTATTTTGGTCGTATATCTTGGAACTATTATGGATAATATCGGGAACTGTAAATCTGAGATTTGGCAAATAATAAGGTCGGCAACTTGTCAGTTGCGCTGAATTTGGCGTGACTGAAATATCGCGAAACGTACAAAGGGCAAACTTGTTAATGTTATAGAACTCAACAAAATCTACTGAATTTAATTTGGCAAAATTTTTCGAAACTGCAACGAAATCTGACTTAATCCCAAACGACGTTTTTCCATCCGTCGACGTAAATGTTTGAGAACCGCTCTTAAAAGCACTGAAAGTGCACATCCGACGACAAGAGGTTTTGTGAGAAAAAATTTCAAAATTATATGATAGCTAACTCACATAACATGATATGCCGCGTCGCTAAAAGAATATTGTTAACTTTAAGAAAATAATTACTATGATATAGTCTTTAATTCCAAATTCTTGATATACCTCATAAATATTGAAAAATTTTGAGGATAAGTATTTTATTTATGGAAGCAAAGTACTCTAAAATCATTCATTCCTCTGTACTGTCACTCGTGTTATACAGAATATAAATTAGCGTATGCACGATATGTTTTAAAAAAGTTCATAGAAGTGAAGTATAAATAACAACACTTAAACCGACGGCAAGGGAACTTTAATAAATCAATACACTGAAACAAATCATTTTTTTAAACAAAATCGATTTATTTTAGTGTTTTAATGAAAATATTGAAAATCAACAACGAGATCACTATGGGATAAAAAATTATTCAAGGTCAAAATTCACAAAAAACGTTTTTTTTGCGAATATTACGCTTTCTATGGTTCGGAGGTCAATTAAGGTTATTATCAAAATGAAAGATAATGAAATTCCGCACAAAAATGATCTCTTTCATTTTTTATGTACAACGAAAGGTTTAGACAAAAATGTGCCTCGAAGTTTCCGCGCAAGGCATAATATATATTTTCTTATTTTGATTAAATTTTGGACTTAAGGTTTTTGGATAATTCTGAAGTTTAATTAACAAAATTTTCCGACAAAAAAAATGCCTAATGATTTCTTGATTTTCTCCGCATATTTTGGTACCGCAGGTGGCTTTGCATTTGTAGGAGGCGAATGTTTTTCTGGCCATAAGTAGATCCTAAGTTATTCTATACTTTAGTAAAATTTGATTCAAATTGAAAAAAAAAATAAAAAAGTTAGTGTTACCATTTCAAGTGAAACACGCTGTAAATATATTACCAATAAATTTGAATGTGAAGATTTAGAAAATATTACTGTATATGACGGTAAATATATATCGATCAGCTAATAATATACATAGAACAAGCACGTATTTTATGCATGGACTATATGAAATGGAGCATATTATATGTCCTGCGCGAAAACTTCGAAGCACATTTTTGCCTAAACCGTTCGTTGTACATAAAAAATAGAAGAGATCATTTCTGTGCGCAATTTCATTATCTTTCATTTTTATAATAACCTCAATTGGCCTCCGAGCTATAGAAAGCGCGATATTCGCAAAAAAACTATTTTTGTGAACTTTGACCTTGAATAATTTTTTATGCCGTAGTGATCTCGTTGTTGATTTTTAATATTTTCATTAAAACATCAAAATAAATTTGTGATCAGAAAAGTCTAATTTTACTGGACTATTATACACATAATATCAAATAACAACCAATATCAATAAATTAACTGATCGTAAAATAGCCAAGTACGACAACCCAAGAACAACCAGCCATTGAGCAAGTCAATGACCAGAAATTCAATCCAAGGTAAACATCAGGAAGATGGGGAGCCTAATTTTTATTTTCAAAAAGCTTGTGTGTGTAAAAGTCGTCACTTAGCATACGTAAACATATAATTTATTTTTTTAATTTTATTTATTTTTTAAGCTGCCACAAGGGTCATCATTTCTTGAAATTTTCGTGAATGACGCCATTTTTGAACATTTTGAAAAAGTGGTGGTTTTTTCAAATTGAATTATACTTGGAATTTATTGACGCCCACGACGCAGGTTGCTTTCTAAAACAAAGCCCAGAGGCGTTACATTAAAGGGTTAAAATGCAAAAAAAATTGAATATTTAGCAGCCTTGCGGCAACTCATAGCTTTTTAATACGAAACTGAGTTTTTTTTTAAGAGACTGACAGAAGTATTTGAATGGCTTTTTATACCCAAGCTAAATTTTTACACAAAAAAATAAAAAGATATAAAGATTATTTGAAAGCGGGTTTTTCCAAAATAACAATAGATTTTAATAATATTTTATCCTGGTATTGCTTATCTGATGTAGCAACTTTTGATTTCCAAAAAAAGTGTCTTTTTCACTCCACCCTAATCTGCATAAACTAATACGCATTTATTACTATCATCCTTTTGCAGATTTAGTATAGTGTCGTATTCAGTCAATTTAACAAACATTTAATCCTAGGACGACAACACTGGGTCTACATCGTACCCAGGGGCGGCTTAAAGGCCGGGCAACCCGGGCGACTGCCCGGAGTGCCGGCGCCGGCTCAGAGGGGCGCCAAACTAAACAAAAAACAATTAAACAATTTTTTGCTTAATTGTTTCTTGTACCCTTTTTATTAGTTTTCTTTGGAAGATAATATCAATATCAGTATCTATGTTGGTTAAAATTGTAATAATGCAGAGCAGTCAAATAACATTAAAACCGCCTAAATAATTCAAAAATGTAACACAAACATTTTTGTTAGCTATGAGATAACTCACTACTCATACTTTAAGCTTCCCGCCCTATTATTGACTGACACTGAGTCGATTATTAAATATTTTAAATGCCAGAAACATGCACTTTAATTCAGAAAAACTTCAGAATACTCGGAAAATTGTTATACCAACATTAGCTCTTTGTATTTCGTATCTTACGTAATTTACTGTTTATAAATAAATAAAATGAATAAATAAATGGCAATTTGTTTTGTATGAAATATTAAATATATATTTTTTTATTTTACAAAGATCGCATCAACCTCTTGAAGAAAAACTGCTGCCCAAGGAATCACTACTTCCACATCCAGATTCTCTATCCAAGTCACTCACAACGAAAAAAACTTTGTATGTGAAAATAACTGTTTATGGAACTTTAATAATATAATATTTGAAATCCTCTACCCCAAAAACCCATAAAACGATACCCCACATCGGTAGTGGGGTGGGGGGTGGTGATAGGGGGGGTGGTAGTGGGGGTGGATGAAGTAAAAATATTTTGAGGTTTCTGGTTCCTGTACATAGGTACACTAAATCACATTTTTTTTTCATCCCCTTTTATAAGGAGGTGGGGGTGGTAATGGGGGTGGCTAATGCAAAAATTTTTTGAGACCTTAGCTTCTCTTGTATATACTAAATACCAATTTTATGGACTAGTACCTGCTTGATTGACCTGTTTACCCCAAATTTACCCCCATTTACCCCCCAACCCTTCGACGCAACAAGATGAAAATATAATCTAGTTCTAGATCTCGTTAAAGTACATATGTGTACCAAATTTCAAGTCAATATCCTAAACGATTTCAGAGTAAACGTGCGCACAAAAAAAAGTTACAGACAGACAGACCGACAGACAGACAAACCGACAGACAGACAGAAATTTTTTTTCGCTCAAACTTAAAATCTCGACGTTTCATGACATTTTAAGCCTATTTGGACAATACAAATTTTTAAAAAATTTTTTGTCGTTACTATACTTCCACTGGACGTGGAAGTAAAAATATATAATTATATATCTAATTACAATATACCATAATGTAAACATACTAAATTTTTGAAATTACATTGATATTTGACAGAAATGATACTAAGTTCTTTACTTCACATCTGTTATCTAAAATTGTGTTTAGATCTGCTGGGATTTGTCTGTTACACCTTTCTAAGTGATATTGAGGGCAATCTACTAGTATATGTCTCACAGTTAGTTTTGTCTGGCACATTTCGCACTTAGGTTCCTCACTTTTCTTAAGAAGGTATTCATGTGTGAGTCTGGTGTGACCTATTCGTAGGCGGATCAGGAGTACTTGGTTTCTTCTTCCGTTCGGGCCTAGGGACCATGGTTTAACTGAAACTTTGATTTCGTTTAGCTAAGTTCTTCTCTGTTGCCATTCATTTTGCCAGTGTTTTGAGCCACTTTACATCTGTATGTAAAGATGTGGTAACCACCATGGAATTTAAACTTGAAATAGCGTCTCGTGCAGATCTGTCGGCTTGCTCGTTACCTAGTATCCCGATTTGAGAAGGTACCCACATAAATATAACAGATTTATTGTTCTCTCGTACGAGGTGGAGTTCTTTAATTAAGTTTAATATAGGGTTATTAGGATACAGTTGATTGATTCCTTGGATAGCACTCAGAGAGTTCGTTATTAATATAATTCTGCGATCGTTGTGGTTGTTAATATATTTCAACGCTTGTAGTAGGGCATACATTTCACCTGTGAATGTGGTACTGTTTGCTGGTAAATATTAAATATTCCTTTAAGTAAACTTGTTTCGGTGGTTCTCTCATTATAATAGCGTTCAGATGGTGTAGACAAAAAATTTCATTATTTTATTACAAATTAATTAGAAAAAAAGTCTTGTCCTAAGGTTCTCATCTAACTTTTCTGAAGTATTTTTAGGCGCTGAAGCCAATTTCGGCCAAATATTATTTTCAATCGTGGCAGTTTTCCTGTACCATCCCTTTCATCCCCTAAAAAGGGCAAACAAAAAAGGTCTCGTCCTAAGGTTTTTATCCACCTTTCTAAGTATTTTGACACGCTGAAGCTAATTTTGAACACAATTTTTTTTCCGTCGAGTCAGTTTCCCTGTACCACCTTTTATCCCCTAATTTGTTTTTGTGCAAAATTGGTTTCAGCACGTCAAAATACTTCAGAAAAATTAGGTCCGAATCTTTGGGACAAGGCCTTTTTTGCTATTTTTTTAGGGGAAGGAAACTGAAATGATGGAAAAAATTATTGTGTCCAAAATTGCCTTCAGCGTCTCAAAACACTTCAGAAAAGTTATATCAGAACCTTACTACGCCCCCCCTTTTAGTGAATAAAAGGGGGTTAGAGAAAAACTGACATGAAAGAAAATTTTTTTTCTTCAAAATTGGCTTCAGTTCGTCAAAATACTTCAGAAAAGTTGGATTAGAACCTTAGAATAAACAAGAAATTTTCTTGGCCTTTTTTAAGGAATAAAAGGGAAACTGGCACGATAGAAAAATTTCTTTTTCCAAAATTGATTTCAGTGCGTCAAGATACTTCAAAAAAGTTAGATGAAAACCTTAGGACAACACTTTTTTTGTAGACCCGTGTTATTAATAAAATGTTGTAAATGCACACTGATGTGTACACATAAATTAATTGAGAATGGTTTATCGAAATGCAATAAGAATATCTTTTTTTATTTCTAATGATCTGAAAATTATTTTTTTTTACTTTTAGAAATATTTAAAAAATAGAAAAGTTAGGGGTAAAACTACCGACAGCCTCCCCTTAGGCAGAAGATAGGGTTTGACTGATACTATATAAACTGATGTCCAGACGGGCTATATCTAAATTTAAAATATGAATTTTATAGTTTAAGGCGGTCGAGAGATATTGCAAAGGGCGCATCCGAGTTGTCACCCGCCAGGTAATTTTCAGGTATGGATCATAAATGGTTATAGGTAAATTCTCTCCCATGCATGCAGGTAACAAAAAGGGTATGTTAGTATTTTATTTTGGTTTGAATTTGAAATAATACTATTAACTGCCAAGAAATAAATGTATTCAGTTTTATTTATACATGTTATATACATCTTCATTTAGAAACTATATCTAAATTTATAAGAGACTTTTTAATAAATTGTAACATAGTCAAGTTTCCAACATTTAAGTTTTCTAATTGGTTATCAAAAACTGTTTTTTGTCTAAAATGCGTTTGTCATAAATACTTTTTACTATATTGCAGCTTCTTTGTCTAATATAGGAATCTATTTGGAAATTTAGTAAGATATTTTATTTTATTTTTATTTTATTTATTTATTTATTTGTTACGATATTCAACAGGCACAAGGCCCAATTACAGGATAAAGAGAGAACAACTACAACTACAAATAAATTAGGATACAAAGATATATATAAAGATATAAACAAAAGTATACGTACAGTAGGTATATATACTTATTTTAGAGTAATATGAAATGGTAAAATAAAACAAGATGGAAAAAAAAAATGAAAACATGACAGTCTTTAGGATAAACAATTAGTTAATTAAAAACATATTTCTTTATTTGCGATGGGTTAGTGCAAAATATATCAAGTCGACTTTCCAGGTTTGAGTAGTTAAGGTACATTTGATATAGCGGTGAAGACATAAGAATATTTGTTTTGGCAGTGGGGAGATGAAAAAGGTTGCAATTTCTTGAGGAAATTCTAGGTACTTTGTATATGATTTGATTGGAGAGCCTGATGCAATCGAGGCGATTATTTACTATTTTATACAAGAATATTATAGAGGCAGCGATTCTCCTTTTGTCCAGTTCGCAAACATTAAAGCGATTAAGCAGTATATCGTGGGGGAACCCGATTTGTGGATAATAAACGTGAATTATATATGTGGCCGATTTGAGAAACCTATGTTGTATTTTTTCAAGTTGGAGGATAAAAACGTTGTACGTAGGGCTCCAAACCACTGAGGCGTACTCGAGGCGGGATCTTACAAATGTCACGTATAGGGTGCGCATAGTGTCAATGTTCACAAACCCCTTACAGTTTCGTGTGAGAAATCCTATGGTTTTAGTGGCGCCGGCTACTATTGACTCAATATGCTTTATAAAATTAAGTTTAGGATCAATAGATATCCATAAAAGAAAAAATATTGGGGTGAGGCGAATAAAAAGAGGCTTTTAATTTAGAATGAAAGGACTCACAAGCATTGGTGGTTGTTTGAATTGAAGAAGAATTTTCCGCCCAAATATGAGGTGGAGATAGAGAATCATTATCAATATATGTAGAAACAAGGTAAACTACAAATTTCGTTACGGATGATATTGGCTGAATAGCGGACAATTCAAAAGCAAAACAGTTACCAACATCTTCTGGGCGCAAAAATGGCAAACCAAAAACGTAAGTTAAATATTTTGCAGTTTCTGATTCGATTCTCCCTTGTTATATTCAGCAGCTAATCCAACTTCTTGTATTTTTCTATATCATGATTGCCCCAGATGAAAACGATATCCTCGAATTAACACTCGAGTAAAAACTGCACGTATTGCTTTGTGAATTACAACTTCAAAGTCCACTGTAATTCTGGACGGAGAAAAATTGGTATTACATACTTCATATGTTTCTTCTCTTAAATACATTAAGGCTGCCTTGTATGCTGTATATTGTTTGTTTGGTGGCAGAAAAAATACAAGGGGAACAGAATAACCATTTTTAACACCAAATATTGTGAATAATTGCAAAACATATTTGGGGCAGTACTCAAATGTACCGTCCATGTACAGTTCTTCGGCATTGATTAAGAACTCAATGTTACTTTTGCAAGAAAACATAACGATATTATTACTTCTATCGTTTCTCATTAAAAAATCTTTGTTTTTGTTGGTTTTAACAAGCCTTTGTTCTAAATATACGTGTACTTCGACGTTTTTTGGCAGGGCTGATATCATCTCTCTTCGTGCATTATACATATTTTTTCTTACCAAATTAATATCTTGTGTGGTTACAGTGTCAATATCATATGTTTTCAGTTCTTGGTGCATTATTTTTGCTGGTCGTTCGGATAAATCTTCTTGAGCTTTTCTCTTCATCTTATTACTAAATTGTTGCCTTTTTAACAAGGGACTGGACAATTTCTCATGGTTATGGTTCAACACTGATTTTAAAATTACATTTTCTTGTCCGTGTGTTTTAATATATGCTTTGCACAGAGTTTTTCTTGATGTACATATCTATCGTTTCACACCTTCAGCTACTGTCTTTTGAAATGAAAACTTATGTCCATTTATAACCAAAAGCACTTTTCCATTTTCACTTGAAACCACTTGTAAACTCATTTTCGCACAACAACTGAATAAAATAGAGAGCCCAAATACAATTATCAAAGCAGACTATGAAACTAGGACGTTTTCAAAAATATGTTGGTATAAATAGTAACTTTAACAGATACCTAAAATTTACTTACTTTTAAGAAGAATAATTATTATTATTGGAATCCACAATAAAATTTTATCAAGGTACCTGTTGCATTCCGGAGACAACTTACCTATGACCCGGAAACAATTTACCCACCCATTTTTTCTACCTACGGTACCCGGGTGATAACTAGTCTCCGCCGATTGCAAAAGAACTGACATTTATTGTTCATTCTTTAAAGGGGTATCATTTCCTTATTATTCATTGAGGGTACTTTTATTTTTGGATGTACTATCAGCCACATAAATATCGAGAGACAATTTTGTGTCAACTTAAAAAGTAGTGATCGGGAAGGGATATCCTTGGACTTTAGTACGTAGTATGTCTGTGGAATTTCCGTGATTATGTCAGGGAAGGGCGCCAAAAAGTGGTCCCTCCCGGGTGAAAAATTTACCTTGAGCCGCCCCTGATCGTACCTGCTTTTATTTTGTACGTAATGTAATGACGCTAATGTTATTATTTAAATGCGTTATTCTACCATAAATAATTTATGCTCACAAATGTTTTTCCTATAGCCAGTCAATGTTTATTTCATTTATTACAAGATTTTTTTCAGTGAAATACACCATTAAATAATAATTAATCAGAGTCACCGGCCTGTTTATTTAATAGGTATATCACAATTTGAGCTGTACTTACAAATTAATGGAGATAGGAACATTATAATATACATAATTGATTGTTCTCCTTGGTGCGTGATGTGTTTTTAGAACAAATTCCCAACAGTCATGCTATGACAATGGTAAATATATCAATTTAGGTATTGAAAACATTTTTAATGGAGCCATATGTAACACGTGAGTTTTCCGCAGGTTAAAGGAATGAAGGAGGAAAACAAATAATGTGTTATTGGGGAATCTGAAAATGTCTTTAATCAAGTGAACTGCCGTAAATCTTTCTGGCTGTGAATTATCCACTCGGACAAACTTGCTTTATCTAAGGGTCTAGATTATTCAATTGGTCTTTCGATTCTACCAAATTTAATGAAATAGCGGAAGCGAAGGACTATTTATAGAATGTATTATATACGAGGATTTTAAAATTGACTTAAAAAAAGCCATTTAACTCAAGGGCGGTTTTACGGGGGGGGGGGGTGATGGTGGTAATTCCCCCCTCCCCCCCGAAACATCCGCCGGTGCAATTATTTTTACTCTCGTATTTGCGGGCGCTTTTCTGTATATAAACATCAATTCAAAATCATATTTAGCTATTTTTTTAAGTTTCAGTACTTCTTCAATTCTTCATTCATTTTGCGATATTTATTTATTAAATTAAAGATATTTTGAAATGTAGGTACCCCAGTGTACTAGCCTAGAACTTCCCTTGGTTTAACTTCATTTTTAAAGGTATAAACATTAACCGATTTTTTTTGAGTATCTGTATTAACCTTATGAACATCTATACTACGAATCTACGAATGGCAATGTAATGAGCTAAATATGTTTGTTCACATTAATTTCTTGCAAGCTTTCAGGCATACTAGGAATTGAAAACTTGAAATAGTAAAAAAAAAATACGACCGCTTTGTTATATGTTGAATGTCATAAATGACGATAAGTTGGGACTAGTATTGATCTTTCGATATGTGCGCCATCCCAAACTTAGGTCACCTCTGGCAAGATGTTAGTTTAGCGATTTTCTGGCAATTGTATATTAGTTTTGTGGGGATTCTAACTGAAAGTTAAAAGTACGTTTGACCGACGTAAATGGCCCCATGTGGTGCCACAGAGCTTTTGAATTATATTATTTTTCGTATGGAGTTTCGAGACTGTTTTAGTTAAATGCTGTCTGTAGTTCAAAGTTCTGTCCTAAATATAGTTTTATGTGACAGGAGGTTGTTATTGAAATATGTTTTGAGTTCTCTGTTTGTTAGTTTATTGTTCAAATGAAAACACGCCATCTCTTTTTTAGCTGGGCTGGGTTGGAGTCTATTTGCGGAAGTAGTTCCCCATGGTAGCTAAGTCGTTTGTGAAGGTATCCTAAGTGTGTCTTCCCTACTCTTATATTGTGTGGCCAGTGCCCAGTCGTCAGCATATCCAATTTTTTGGAATCTTGTTATCGGCATATCGGCAACATATATATTAAAGAGCAACAGGGCCAGTACTGAGCCTCGGGGGACGCCATTGTTGAGTTTCATTTGTCCACTTGTGATGTTGTCCATAATAACATGAAATGTTCTGCGGCTCAGCATTCCGTCTAGTAGAATTTGAGGCAATATAATGCGAATAAGCTTGCAAATCAGTCCCTGTCTCCAGACAGTATAAGATGCCGTTGTTACGTCTACATACACAATTGGTTTTGATTATCTTTGGAACCCAGCCTCTATATATTATTATCATTTTATAAACACCCTGTGTCGTGGATTTGGAAATTATAACACCAGGTTAAAACTAAACACCAATTATTAACTTACGTACTAATTACAACAAATAATTACTTGACTAAGATAACACTGAGTACTATACTTCAATTATTCAGTAACTTGATCACTTGGCTTACTTCTGACCTCATTATCTGAACTCAACTGTCTACTAAACTGAACTAACTCGTGTGTCCACTCACTCTCCTTTTATACTCTTGGGTAAGTAGTTCTGGAACATTCAGAAGATGTTAGTAGTTTTCTAGACTTTCCTAAATGAACGCGCCATCTCTGGAACGATATCCGAACTAACCAACCAACTTAATTATCTATTGCTTACACATGGAACTTAGGGGAAATTCCCATAGATGTATCTGGGGATAGAACACGTAACAATATGTTGTTAGTGAGAGAACTTGATCTGGGCAGCTTCTGTTAGGTCGAAAACTAGCTTGTTCTGGTGGGATTAATGATGATTATTTCACAATAATTATGGAGGAGTAAATTTGAGACACACCTGTTGAGACAACGGAGTTTCGAAAACTAACTAGCTATTTGATCACTTGAGTTCTCAGCTAGTCTGCGAGTTGCGTACAACCTATCTCTCAATTACTAAAAACTAGGTAATACGAAATACACAATGTATGCAAATTTGATTGCCTACCGATTACGCTTAGATTGTTGAATTTAGTAAACAGTTTTCTAGTATGGCGATAGAGCCGGGTATTTAATAATTATTATGAAATATATTTATTTTACTTATATGCATGCAAAATGTGCAGATGAAATTCAGTGCTCTCCTCGTTTCCGTATTTGCGAATAGTATAATGAGGAGAAAAATAATAAGAAATCTGCGGGCACAATTTTAGAATGAACCCAAATTATATAGCTATTTAAAGCATAAAACAAATAAGCTGCGAACAATTCCGTTCCATTAGTGTCTCTAATAGTAGACCGGCGAGGACGCAAATTGGTTTCTCGCGTCTGACGTGTGTGTTTGCAGTTCTCACAATGGGTTTGCTACGATCGTAATAAGCCGAAAGTAGACTAATTTATGGGATATGAAGAGATCAAATAACTAAACAAAAAATTTAAAAAACCGTCTACGTTGTAAGTTACAAGAATCTACTTTTTTTAATTCTATTTTACATATGTGCTTCCCTAAAAATGATTACACTGACAAAAAAAAATGACAAAAACAACATGAAGGCGTACGGATTTCAAAGAATTAACCCAGATGGGAACAGCCAAACATCTGGTTTCTATTATATGTGAATTTTCTTCTTGTTATTTACGGCATTTAGTCAAGTGCTTTGTAATCCATGGACTTCTCTAGTTGGCCTTCGTTTGATATACAGCAAATATGACGGCATCGTACTATATGTCGCGGATGCCTGTTGGGCGCGCAGCTTCACCAAGGCTCCTTCCCAGTAGGTTTTTAGTGACATTAGCACAGCATTTTGGAGAACGTCCCCTTCTCGCTTCCTTAGGACGTACGTTAGCATCGTTTTTTACCATATATATTTTTTGGCTATCAATCGGCGTGAGGA
Source organism: Rutpela maculata (assembly GCA_936432065.2). Taxonomy (NCBI): domain Eukaryota; kingdom Metazoa; phylum Arthropoda; class Insecta; order Coleoptera; family Cerambycidae; genus Rutpela; species Rutpela maculata. Next base: position 32,270,484 of record OW386285.2, on the reverse strand, counting down.
TAATGTAAATCAGTTAATGGATTAGGTAAAACCAGATGGTGCGGAGCGGAGAGTATATCCTCCAAAATGGGCTGATGTTACCAAAAGAGCTTTAGTGAGGCCGTAAATCTAACAGGTAACCATGACAGACGGTGTGAGTGAATATGACCAAATTGAATATGGATTGAATGCATGGGTCACATATCTGGGCAATTTAGTGCAATAAGGATGTAGCACATAAGTCGTTCTATATCGGCCAATTACTGTTCATCAGTCTATTTATCAAAAAGTTAATATACTTTAGCCATCGATTGTGCCGACCTTGTCACGTTTTAAAACTTATCCAAATACACCGAGTGGAAAGAGCTGAATCTTTCTCCAAGAACCTATACGAGATAAAGAATGGATTCGGATAATTTTCTGTGATGAATCTCGATTCTATCGAATTTCTGAGTTCACCAAGTCGTCTTGAAATGCTTGTTTATAGTCATAATGTGCTCCCATAATATTATTGCAAGACTTAAAACATCTGAAATTTTGCAGTGATATAACGAATCTTTACCATAACGTTATAAAAGCAACGCAAACAAGATTCTTACCGGAGTTGTTTACAGGGAAATAGGTGTTCATCCTGTGACTATCACCTGTTTTATCTTACGAATCTGTCCAATTTTTTTTTCCAATTAATTGGCTTTGAGCTGCGCACATCCAGCCACAAGACCAAAAAAAAAACACTAAGAAAGGATAATAGATAGGGACATATACTTCACGCCAAGGTGCCGTTCACGGCGACTCTTTTTTCTAAACAAAACAAGGTAGGCAACGCAACGGTAAATAGGTTAACCCAAAAAGGATGTCCACATAAGGAGACAACAGCTGAACTAAAATTACTTGATCAATTTTTACGTTCAGTATGTTTTGGAAAATTATAAAACATTATTCTTAGACGATCATTCCTGACGATAAGGAAGCAAAGTGATGTGCTACATTGTGGCAACGGAATATTGTTTTTGATTAGTTCTTGCATTAATAAGGTGGCTGCACGTGAATTATAATGGCACTGAAAGATCAAGTGGTTGATGTCATTCATTGCAATTACAAGAGTTGCCAATAATTTCATTTTAAATAAATGAGAGTTGACACTCCATGCCCAAATATACATCTGGAATACTTGATGATAATATTTCTATTTGGATGACTTCTATTAGCCAAAGGGGAAGTAGATAATTTGTCGTTAATTTTACAATATATAGTTGTTGTGATTACAAACTTTAGTCCATTCCTCTTCCCATAGTTGTTTCATATTTGTTTTCAAAACTGGTATTATGTCAGAGTAAGGTAAATGATCGATAGGATCTCTGTCAATGAAGACTTGGCTAATTTGTCTGCTATAATATTCCCTCTCATATCAGAGTGTCCTTTAGCCCAACTAAATATAACATTTTCATTGGGGTCTTTTACTTGTTTTTCCATAATTTCTACAATAATTGAATTTGAATATATGTGATTTAGTGGATTAGAAATAGCCGTCAAAGTTGAGTCGAGTCTGTCATAATTAAAAAGTTTACGAAATTATTATAGTTATACATGGCCCAATCTAAAGCTCTGCTTATTCCGATAGATTCAGCAGTATATATAGAGCACATATTATTTAATCTCTACTTAAACGAGTCTTGGGTATTTTAAATGTACACAGAACAACCAAAACCACTACAGGATTCAGAACCATCAGTGAAAATTTAACAAAAGGTATGGAATCTAGATATAATTTCCTGCAAAATTAAGTTATTTCCAGTTGCATCATTATATTTGGGTATTATCACCATAGATTGGAAAAGTAAATGTTGTATTTAGAACCAAATAAGGTAAAATCAGTCATTTTACTGCTAGAATCGTATTCAGCCACCTTAACAAACTATATGATAGCTAACTCACATAACATGATATCCCGCGTCGCTAAAGGAGAATTGTTACCTTTAAGAAAATAATTATTATGATATAGTATTTAATTGCAAATTCTTGATATACCTCATAAATATTGAAAAATTTTGAGGATAAGTATTTTATTTATGGAAGCAAAGTACTCTAACATCAATCATTCCTCTGTACTGTCACTCGTGTTATACAGAATATAAATTAGCGTATGCACGATATATTTTTAAAAAGTTCATAGAAGTGAAGTATAAATAACAACACTTAAACAGACGGCAAGGGAACTTTAATAAATCAATACATTGAAACAAATCAAAAGAGCAATAATAAACATATAGCAAAATAAACAGCGTGGACATCAACTTAGTTAACCAAAAAATACTATTACTTCAGTCATTTTAGACAAAAATATGGCTTCTGTTCTAACAAATTATACCTTCATTATTTTTTTATCGATTTATTTTAGTGTTGTAATGAAAATATTGGAAATCGACAACGAGATCCCTACGGCATAAAAAATTATTCAAGGTCAAAGTTCACAGAAAACGGTTTTTTGCGAATATCACGCTTTCTGTGGCTTGGAGGCCAATTAAGGTTATTATGAAAATGAAAGATAATGAAATTCCGCACAAAAATGATCTCTTTCATTTTTTATGGTACCGCAGGTGGCTTTGCATTTGTAGGAGGCGAATGTTTTTCTGACCATAAGTAGATCCTAAGTTATTCTATACTTAGTAAAATTTGATTCAAATTGAAAAAAAAAATAAAAAAGTTAGTGTGTATTTTTTAAGCTGCCAGAAGGGTCATCATTTTTTGAAATTTTCGTGAATGACGCCAGAAGGTAAAATTAGTCATTTTACTGCTAGAATCGTATTCAGCCACCTTAACAAATACATCTGCCAGGGTGAAGGATGATTTATTTTGCCAATACGGATTTGTCAAATCGTGATTGGTGGTTAATTGGGCAAGTTTGGGATGAAGATTACTCTCCGAAAAGTTACTATATTTCAACAGGAATTTTTGAGCCAGAAATTGGCGCCTAAGATGTAATGGTAGTTCATTAAATTCAGCCAGTAGTGCGGAAGTAGGCGTAGATTTCATGGCACCAAGAACTAATCTCAGTTTAAAATAAGTTAGTATTGGCCTGGAAGAAAATTGTTTTTCCCATGAACAATGCTATATCTCATGCACATGGGTGAGTACACCAGCTTCATTAGCAATAGTGATTCTAGATTAGACAGCAGCATAACCTACAACTAATGTACGATTCAAAGCCCCCACTACCATTCAAATGAATTGAAGTCTCACTTTAATAGCGAAAATATAAAAAACTGAGCGGAAAAATTGAAAAAATTATGTATTCGTAATGTGTTTTTGTAAACCAGTCATTGCAATTTGAATTAAATTTTTTTAAGTGGCAAAATACTCAGCAAATAGTAAGAAATTATGAATATGCCACGTATAATAATAGACAATATTTGAGTTACTTCGGTTGAATCCTTTATTTAATTATTACCGCAATACTTCTAACGAAACTCGTAATTTTTAGAAAATCACTTATTATTTCTATGTAAAATTTTGTAGTGGTATGAAGAAATATCCGTTCTATATGTAGTAAATTTAAAAAATGGTAAGACCCTTCGTTATTATTAACAAGAATGCCACACCATTTCTGTTAAGTTATCTTTGGTGTTAAGACAAAAGTATGAAATTATTCAAGATAATATGGATGGATGCTCATAACTATATGGATGCTCATAACTATTCAATGTAAGCTGATCAAATTTTAGTGAGTAGTTTATAATTACAGGGTGCCCCATTATATTTTGACCCTAGTTGAGACATTGAAATGTATTTTCGCCAGTATTTTTCTAATTTTGATAAGTTATTTCCTGAGTATCCATCTTTCTTTGCTCACTTCCGGTTTAACCGGAAATGACCGAGTATTTTCGGGGATAGGGCAACTTTGTTATTTCAAATGAAACACTCTGTATATTTTTCACAGTTGGAAAGTCCATTGTTTCCCCTTTCCAAAAAGCCCATATTTGTCATGGGCATTATACAGAGTGATGATTTTATAAGCTTTTAAAATGAATACTGAAAAGTAATGATTCAGAAAGTAGACTATGGAAATAAAAGACAACATCACTACTTGTAAACGTCTAATTAGTTTATTGACAATTGTATGTTACTTCAATTATTAACATTGAAAATGTAGATATGGAACTCGATATGACAAAGTGTAACAGGATATTTATTAATCAAATAAGAAATAAACAAAATAATACACATTAGTTAAAAATTGTTCAATATGGTGCCCACTAACTTGGATACATTTACTTATTCGCTTTACAAAGGTGTCATAGCTTCTATTTAACTGTTCGGGGGTAATGTTGTTAAAGACATTTCGAATGTTTTCTTTAAGTTGTCTTAAATTTTGTGACATAGAGCTATAACACCTGTCTTTCACATACCCCCATATGAAAAAATTAGGAACTGTGAGTTCTGGGGGTCGAGGAGGCCATGCTGTAGGACCTCCCCTCCCTATCCAACGATTTCATTCAGGAAATCTCTAGTTACCATAGCATAATGAGGCGTAGCACCATCTTGTCGAAAATAGACTGCCCTCAACAAATTATCCTGTTCAAGTTGCGGATAAAAGAAAATTTCTAATATGTCCAAATATGAGGAGGCATTAACAATTGGATTGTTAAAAAAAGGACAGTATTTTTTTTTGTTTTGATACCGCACACTAAACTGTAACTTTTGTAGAGGATATGACATACTGATGGAAATATCTGGGATTTTCTCACCTTGCTATTTAAGTGAAATGATGCTTCGTCTGCTTCGTAGATTAACTTATCAAGAAAATGCCTATCTCTTCTACGTAAATTACGAATTTCTCTTCAAAATTGTAATCGTTTTGGAAAATCAGTTTCCTTTAATTCTTGATGAATCTGAATTATACAAGCATTCAATTTTAGAAAATTTTTCATAATATTATGAACAGTAGTTTTCGGAATACTTGTTGCGGAAGAAATTTTTCTTGTAGGAGAGTAAGGATCATTTTTGTCATTTTTTTCAAAATTTCAATTGCATTATTAAGCATATTTTCATTATTTGGAATTCTTTTTTAAGGTCAATACTACCCGAATTTCAAAAGTTTCTATACCATTTTCTAATCGAATTTTTTGTTGGAGGTTCCTTGTTAAACATAGTTTTAAATCTTCTTTGTGTTGTTTTGCAAGATTTGGTTTCAGCAAAAAAGATTACATGTTTAACTTTTTCACTTAAAATAAGCATTTTTCTTAAAGTAACTCAAGTACCTGAGTTATCAATAAACTAATTTGACGTTTACAAGTGATGTTGTCTTTTATTTCCACAGTCTACTTTGTGAATTATCATTTTTTTCGAAGCATTGCGATAAAACGCAGAATTCAATTTAAAATTTCCATGACAAATATGGACTTTTTGGAAAGAGTGGAAAGATATACATTGAAATAACAAAGTTGCCCTATCCCCGAAAATACGCTATGTCATTTCCGGTTTCCGGTTAAACTGGAAGTGAGCAAAAAAAGACGAATACTCAGAAAATAACTTATCAAAATTAGAAGAAGACTGGCGAAAACCGCATTTCATTATCTCAACTAGTTCAAACGTTATATAGTTATATAGGTTTTAAAATGGTCAAAATATAGGTAATGGGGCACCCGGTAGATATGAACACGTATTTTGTTTAATTTCTACTCCTCCGTTTTTGAAATATACGCAGTTAAAGTAAGGACATTTGAATCATATAGCTCAGGAGCAATACTTCATTCATCTAATATCCGAAACAGCTTTTATTTATTCGTTTCAAGTATTTTTTTGTTTCCGTTTGTTTAACTTCTTTGTCTGCAATTTCTTTTTATTATATTGACAGAAATAGAATCTTTGTATTATATACATTGTAAATATACAAACATAGCGCCAGAGATTGTCCTATACAAAGCGAATTAACTTTGGAATTGGCTTGTTCAGTTCACTTCCAAATAGAATTAAGGAATTACCTGTACAATTTGAAACAAAAAAAATTAAAACTACATCTTCTCATCAAATGTTTATTAAATTTTAATTAGATGTAAACCTATGTTACTGTATGTAATATATTGTTGGTTATGGTGTTGACTAAATTAAGATCATATTCCAATGTTTTTTTTATACCGGTGGCTCAGCCAATAGGGACACTCTTGTAACTCTTGAACGAGCGAATGACTCTCTTTCAAATTTGGTGTAGTGATATAGGATGCAATTTCCAATTATATGATGTAAAGAACCAAAATGTTGCTTATTTTTTTTTGCTGCTAGCTAAAATACATATGATCTGACCCCCAAATGTTATTTTGATTTCATGTATGTGCCTATTATATTTTCCGATTTTTAAACTTCTGTATATATTTTTTTAACGTCTTATTTATATTAACGTCCTGGCAGAATTTAGCTATAGCTTTTTCATCACTCAACCAGGACACGCACACATAGACAACATGACAACACCCATTCCCTGCGACTTTGCTATCTGGCGCAGCTGAGACTCGAACTCAGGAGAGAAGAGCGACTAACTGTGTTTTCTCTCTCACAACCGCGGTCTACCCCACTGCTACTCTCGCCAACACTTGAAAAAAGCCACTACACAATTTAGGGTGGCCCATCTTTTTCGAAATCGAAATTTTTTATTTCTCACCCCTGCAAATGGTTCCATTTGAAGAAAAAACAGTCCCCTCAAAATATTATTGAGGCAAATTGAAGGCAAGGGGTGCCGCAGAATGCATTATTATGCAATAATAAAAGTAAATGGAATTATTTACATTCTTTGGTTGATGTATTGTTTTTTTTTTTTTAATCAGCAACATTTATCTTGACTAATCAAGTCATACAAATATCAAAGACATTATCTGTTGTGACTATGACATGTGTCATACTACTGTAAATTCGTAGTCTAAGAAAACTAGACTAGAAGTTTTTGAAATAAAACTCTCGTTTTATCTTTGTGTATTTTATTATGAAACGTTTTTTTCATACATAGTACCAAATATTATCCTAAATCTACAAGACATATAGTAATAAAAACAATATTTTTTGCACTAGGCCAAAGCATGCGACAGGGTTTCTTTTTTTACATTTGGAAACTGTGATTTATAATCATTTACAACTTGGAGTAAAAACTGTTTTTGGTCTTTATTTTTTGTTAAAATGTCATTATAGTCAGTAATAAGTTTGATTCCTCTCTCAGCGGCATCATTTACAACTTTAATTTTGTTTACAATATTGAAACATCGGGTATAACTTTCATTTTCCCTCCATGTTGTTGGATCATTTTCCAAAAATTCCATAGACAAACCTAATTTTTGAAAAAACTGTTTAGTGTTCTCGCATATGAAGTCCTGAATTTCCTTGTTTTCAACGTCAGTAATGTTACTAATCATAAGTCGTTTAATACACTCTTGATTTGGTGATTTCCTATTCAAAGCTTTCTCTTTTAGTGGTAACTGAAATATCGTCATCAAAGAAAGATAAGCCAACATTTACTGAATTAAGGTACCACAAATGGTTCACTATTTTCCTACTTGCGGCTTGAGATATTTCTTTGTCAATATTTTGATAATTAATGAGTTCTTTACAAAAGTCTAAGTCATGAAGCGGTGCTTTACTAGCAAATGACGCTGTAAACCAGGCCTTTACATAAACCTTTACAATAAAGAGACATATATCTTCAATACCTATTTTTTCTTTTTTAGTTAGTTGGAACTGATCTTGGAAAAAAATATTTTTAGACAGTAAATGGCTTTGGCCATCCAGCGTGCATGATGAAATGCCCCTGGTTGATAGAATGTCGTGTGAGTGGGCTCTTCTTCAACAAAAAGTTTAGAAAGCATTAAAAATTCTTTATAATCATCACGAGGCTGTTGCAAAGTTAAAGCTGCATTTAGAAACTTTACAATTTCGGCTTTAACTGGTTGTAAAATGTGTTTAATTTTTGATACCTGAAATCCAGTTTTTAGTTTATTTGATCTATTTTAGGCCAAAATTCCCTAAAACGTTTAAATAGTGGCACATTTGGACCAGATGAGGAAGGCATTTTTGTGTCAAACACACTTCTCAAAACCACTTCAAAAATATGATGTCTACAAGGAAAATATAGAATATCTCTTTCTAATTTTTGTGTGGCTGCCCCATTTATATAACCCATATTTGATGCTGTTGTATCACAACACAAAGCTATTACCTTTTCGTCCAAATTCCATTCACAAAGCACATCATAAACTGCTTCAGTCTGTTCTCTTCCAGTTGAATTGGGCAAAGCTGGTACTCCAAGTAGTTGTTCAATATCTCCACTAGTAACTAAGATAGCAAGTCTATCGATATTTCCCATTCCAGTGAGAGAAGGTAAAAGTTTTCCATCCCAATGGATGACTGGGGCCGGCAATTCAGAATTACCGAAGGCAGTTTTTAATATTTCAGCTCTTTCTTGTCTAGAGCGCTGAAGTGTGGTTCTGCTGATGGACAAAGATGTGGTGTCATGTCCTAGTGCTTCTGCTACTGCCGTCAAAATATGGACTCCATACCTGTCGCTTATTTTGCAAGCATCAAATGCAGCGGCTATTTTTAGCGTGATGATGTTACATGTTCCATACAATCTCCACTTTTTTGGCTGTGACGGGCCAGGCTGGTCTTGTAACAACTCTTCTTGGGCTTCGATTATTTCATCTTCATTTTCGTTGGAGTCGGCTGAATTACTACTTGGTGATGAACAGGTGACTGTTTCCTCTAATCTAGCTTTTTCTTGTTGACTTCGTTGCATTCGTTCGTATAATTTCTGTAATTTCTCCTCAGCTGATTTTTCTTGAGAAGCAAGTTAGTAATCAATACCATGCATAAATCCAGGACGTCCCTTTTTTCTTTGGTTAATTAAAAACTGCTTATCTTCATCTATTTTCATCAACTCCAATGCATTTGCATGAGAAATGTCAAAGAGATCGTCCAATTTTTCAACGAAATTTTTTTCTTTACATCCCGCACTGGCCCTTTTAGTCGATTTTTGTAAGTTCCTCCACTCTGCATAAAGTTTATCTAGTTGTTTAACACAATGAAAATCCTGACGTGTCGGAATGCGAGCTTTATCCCAAAAAACTGATACCTCTTTTATTGTTAATTTAGCACTTTCATGTACACTTAGCTTCACTTCACGAATGTTATAAAAGAGCACTTGTAATACTTGTCTATTAGACGGCAATTTATTGCCAATGATTTGTGACGAATAGTGTCCAACTAAGTAAATGAAAGTATCCTTTCGTAAGGATCTAACATCAGCCATCGTTAAATGTTTTTTCAAAAAGGAACGTATGCTAGAACTTATAATGTCACCACTGTAAAACACAATTGCAAACTGACATAAAAACCCACCGTAGGTGCATTATATTTCCAAACTTCCAAAACAAATAATTTCTAGGAAATAATTACACCAATAAAACATTATGAGAAAAGAGGTAGATATTTGTATTTTAAGTAAAATTTAAGTGTATTAACGTAATAAAATCTTATCTACAAATTTCTACCTGAATGCGGCACGGGTTCCCGTAATAAAATCTTATCTACAAATTTCTACCTGAATGCGGCACGGGTTACCGTTCACCGAATTATCTGAAACTTTGACATAAATTATTCCTAGTATAATAGTATATTTTCGTGGGGTGACACTTAAAAAATACGCAAAAAAAATTCACCCCCTATAGAGATGGGCCACCCTACTACACATCTATATCTTAAACAGGATTCGAACCCGGGGCCCCGGGGCAGCAAGCGTAACACCCTGAGTACTGCGCCACTGAGTCGCTTATTAAGTACTGTAAGTTACCATTTTTCACCAGTCAAATAAGTTATATGTTTATACTGTATAAATTTGTTGATGAATAAATCTTATCTTATCCTATCTTATCCTAGATATGAATCTTCTGCGTTTTTATTTATATTTGTTTATACTTCTTTAAATGACATGTCAAAAACACTAATAATAAACACAAATAATAACGAATAATAATAATAGAACAATCAATTATCGTTAAGATAATCGTCCCGAAGTAGTAGGGTAATTTTAGCCTTCCAATCTGATCCCAAACAATGACTATATGAGACAGTGGCTCATTATTATTGAGATTATTATTATTATAAATAACTTTTTAACCGCCTTTTATTTACTGGTTACTGGTTATGGTTAGCTCCTGAGCAATGCTGGGTAAATTCAGCTAGTAGTATATAAGGCGAGTAGAATTTTCTTTTAGAATTCAGCTAAGTAAGTTAATATCCTATTTATATTATAAACTAAAACTTACCGTTCTGTTGTCTCAGCCTTTGGTGCATTAAATTCACTGCTCCGTACTCTGCATAAACATTCATTAAATCTATTTTCCTGACGCAAATAAAAAGATGAATCTGAAATAACTCATAATTCCCATTAGATACATAAAACGCCTCAGACTACAAACAGGTGGAATTTCTCAGGGATGTCTAAGAACGTCTGCAACGGAATCCTATTAAAAATCTTTAATTTAATCAGATTAAAATTTATAAAATTTTTAGTGAAATATCCAGACTATGATTATCAAAAAGAAAAAAGAATAGTAAAATATGCATGCATAAAGAGATTAAACAGTTGTATAGAAAAAGATAATATAATATCTAAGTTTTATTTAGTAGGTATTAAGAACATAATGTACAAATCAAGAAAATTATTACTTATTCATTAACAAGTCTAAAATTCACAATATTTCGAAAACTAACATTAAAAAAATTGAGTAGTTGAAAAAAAAGGAAAAAAGGTGTCAGATTAAAAAAATTCTGATTGAACGTCAGAAAAATAATATTGAGAAAAAGAGAGAAGTTAATTTAATAGAAGAGATAAATATTCTACGTTTATAAAGGAAATTGTGATTAAAAAGTATAAATTAGAGAGGCTCAAGTATTTTGACAGTGACAGAACACATTTTAGAGTGACTAGCAGGACTTGGAATTTAGGTAATTATGACGTCAGAACCAGGATTGCCTCTAGGTTGGGTGCCAACGCATAACGGTTTTTTTATCGCCTTATTTATATTAATGTCCTGGCGGAGTTAAGCCACAGGCTATTCTTCCACTCAACCAGGACGGACACACACACATAGACAACATCACAATACCCATTCCCTGCGATATTGCCATCTGTCGCAGCTGAGACTCGAACTCAGAAGAGGAGAGCGACTAGACCGTGTTGTCTCTCACACACGTCAAAAACGCCACTACATATCCATGCTCTAGCCAGGATTCGAACCCGGGACCCCGTGGTCGCAAACCTAACAAAATTATCAAATTACCAAATTAATGATTCTTTATTATTTTGTCTAACTGTGGGTTAACAGGTCATTGTTTGTATGTCATTTTATTTCATTTAATAATCTAAATAATCTACGTCACATTAACGCGTCTGAGAGCGCAGAGTGACGCAGTGGCTAGGTGTTGTGGCGAAACGACTTGATCCTGTTTTTTTAAAATAATTTAGATCGATTCCTATATAATTTAATTGAATTTTAGAATAATAATACATTGCTTCACATTTGAATTCAAATTCAAATTCAGTTATTATTTTATTAAGGGTGTTGTGATTAATAAGTTATGAATGCAGGGAAGGTGTCATGAGTTAAAAACAAACATTTACTATTGAATAGCAAATTATTTGATGGCAGATAGGCTTTCAGTAGAGGGTCAAGGGGGGTGTATGGAATGATGATAAGAAAGGTGGTTTTGAGGGATGGTGTTTTTCAGGGATAGTGAGTTTTATGGATTTTAGTAGCGTTAGTCAAGTAATGAAGTTTCGTATATTGAAAGTCGTTCATGTATTAGTTTATGTGTATGTTCTATATTGTCTCTCAAGCCTAACACCTCAAACACTGCGCCACGGAGCCGATTTTGCCAATGACACAATATACCTTACCTTGTAACTTTTCTTAGTGAATTCCCTAATATCCAAAGTTGATAAAGTCAATTTATTATAAACGCTCACTAGAAGAGAACTGGAGGTATTGGGCGATGTAACTGATTCTGCCTAATACAGTCACACTCCTTTGATAAATATTTTTTTTAGTTTCTACTCCTACGACATATTGCTGTAATTGCCACTAATATACTCCTTGTTTGTTACTATCGCTAAAGCCACTCACACCTCTTTTATGATTTTCTAAGGAAATGTGTGCAGTTATATTTCGTGTAAACTGAAATGTTACTTCATCTGTATATCACTGATGTAAGAAATTTAGTAACTATTCACGATGTGATTGAAACATTGTGATATCGCCCATCACTAGTACTGACTAGCAGAGAACATACTAACTGCATGTGTTCTTCCCACTTCCCGGTATTCTCTTCATCGCAGTACTCGCCTAAATTAATCATTAACATGACTGATTATGGTAATGCATTGGGCTAAGGTGTGTTGTTGCTTGACTTTTAGCACGACGAAATTATAAAATTTTGAGTTGAGAACTTATTGTAATATAATTTTGCTTATAAAGATCTGCATAACAATATTTACAAAAAACTCTGCCTGAATGTGTGAGCTGGAACGTATGTCAGATTTATTCCTTGATAATATGCTAACTACATGGTGAATATTACTTTCCTTCATGGAATAGTTTTGCGCAACCACATACAGATAGATTTAGAAAATTGAAACTCTTAAATGTCGTAGTTTACATCATCTGACACGAGAATGTGAATAAATCACGGAGTATGATTTCACGTTTATATTTCGTACATACAGTTTTTATATATCTCGAATCAATAGTACTAAATGAATAAAAAAATTAAAATAACCTCGATTATCAGAAGTTATACACTCAACTTCAGGCTGTTCAGAATCAAATTAAGTCTCTGTTCGAGGTCGTAAATTTTATTTTGTTCTTGACGATACTTATACACTCTGTATGGCATAACAGCAGTTATCTATTCTCAACGAAGTATCTCATATTTCAGTCTTGTCGAGGGCTACATCTAGGAGAATTTATGTACCAGCTAATATTCTCGAGTAAGATATAAATATAAATATAAGAATATAATATAGAAGGATGTTTATATTCCTTCTGATATTTCAAGCCAATAGTGGAAACAAATAAACCACAACAGATTAATAAAATACGGCATTCCATTTAATGTTTATGAGTCGTATAGTTCGCAAGATTCGTTCTTAATGACGCAGATGTTATGTTGGCCGTCGTAACGTTCCAAGATATATTTAGTATTTATTAAAACCAATGGATGGTTGGCTTGATATATAGTGAGATTTCGATCATATGTCAACAAATATGATAAGAAAATATAAGATGTGAAATTAGGAAAATCTTATGGAAGAAGATGTTTATTCTAAATTAAAGTTATTGTAATATTAGTTCAGATTTCTTTGAAGAGGGTCAAAAATCAGAAGAAAAAGTTCTTCGCGAATCTCTCGTCATCTGTTAGACCCAGAGCTGGGCAAATATGTACTTACAAATACCTCATAAGGTATTTAAATACTAAAAAGTATTTAAATACCGAGTATTTACATACGTCTTGCAGCAGGTATTTGTATTTATACTTGCAAATACTTTATCTGAAGTATTTACTACTTAGTATTTGAAAATGATCCTAAACGTATTTATAAATACTTAAACTATTTAAATAACTGGAGAGTATTTAAGTACATTTAAAAAAGTATTTAAATCCTTTTCTGGCAGTATTTAAATACTTTCAGAAATATTTGAATATTATCTAAGTATTTGAATCTCAAAAGAATTTTTTAAATTAGGGTGACCAGATATTTGCAGTTTGAATGCTGTACACTTAGAAGAGGGGGGAGATATCCGAAAAAAAAAAATTCCAACCAAAACGTAATGTACTGTACTGTACATCCAAGCATGCTGTACATGCCATTAAAATTCCGGACAATACAGCGAAATTTCGTACGTATGGTCAGCCTAATTTAAATAAATACAACAAATGTAATCAAATACATCAGGGAGACAGGCAGATACTCGACAAGAATCAAGACATGTACTATACTATATAGTTACTAAATACATTGCATCATTCAGTATTCAGTCATTCACGTTTTAATTTCCAGAAAGTTGGTTGAGAGCAGACATAGACAGTAAGTGTTAACTGTTAATGGATATGTTTTGTGATTGTGACAGAGAATAGTTGAACAGAACAGTAGTATTCTGGTGCCATAGTCTTTGTGCTTTATTTATGTATTTGCAGAAGACGCAAAGGTTTACTAGCTCTACGGATAAGTAGAAATCCAATACCCAACTAGAACTGATTAAGTATAGAGGTATTAAAATAGTGTCGTAGAAGTTCATGAAAGTCATAAAACATAAAATTTTGACACCTCAAATAGTCAAATAGTATTTAATATAATAATAATAATAATGATAATGATAATATATTGATTTTTACAAAAATAGAAAATACCATTTGGCGAAGTTTGGCCATTAATGGCTATTGTTACACTTAACTATGCTTCAAAATATTTCAGTGCTATCAAAATATTTAAATATTCAGAAAGTATTTAAATACTGAGTTTAACCTATTTAACTACTTTTGTTATTTATTATTTAAATACTTTTATCTTTTGAAAATACTTAACATTTAAATACTTTCAATTTTCTGAAAGTATTTAGTATTTAATATTTAAATACTTTTTCAAAGTATTTGCCCAGCTCTGGTTAGACCAACGACCAAAATAGTTACTATGAAATTTGTAGGTTAGGAAGTATTTTACAAAACAGGTTCTATGAATAGGACTAGCAACCATCCCGGAAATAATATAATGTGAATTTTTAAACAATAATAAATATACCTATGCTGGTGTCAGTAAGATCACTTTCCGGCCGACATTTCTGTATTCTTTATTGGATCGATATTATACGTGGGATTATCTCACATGTTATCAGCATACCAGCACATTTTTTCTCTCATCTGTCAAGTTTCTACGATTTCGGGTTTCACCGGAAGTGAATAATTCTTCTTTGAATAATTCTCTCTACTTTGAGAGAATTATTCAAAGAAATAATTTTCATTGACAACACAAGATAATGTTTGTTTATTCAGTTTTACAAACAATACAAAATATCACAACACATACGACAAAAGTTGTATATTTTAGAAACTATATGACAATAATCGAAACACATTAAAATATATCGTCATAATACTCCTGTGAATTAATAGTATATTATTCAGCGAGAGTATAATGATGGCTAATACTCGCGAGGGTCATGTTTACGGCACGAACCGAAGGTGAGTGTCGTAAATCATCCGAGAATGTAATAGCCATTGTACACGAGCAGAATACTATACTTTATCTTCGACTTAATTGTTTAGATCGTTTAAAGTTGAAAAAATAAAGTTAGCTCACAATAAAACTTTGTTTTGACGTCTAAGACGTCAAACAGGAAAACATGGACCCTTCCTTGGAAATAATGGACTCGCCAGTAGATAATGAAAATTGTTAGTTCCGGATTGATCAAAGGTGTGTTATAATGAGATTATGTTCATTATACGCTAGGTTGGAATTGTAACTACAATTATTTGTCATGTATTGTTACATAGTACCGGCGTGGTAGCTCAGCTGGTTAAGGCGTATTGAGTGGCGACCGACCGACTCTCTATCGCGTTCTGGGTTCCAGCCCCAGCTCCGTTACTGACAACAGGCCATCACATATGCGGCGCCGGTGTGGTGCAGCATCCCGGTCATGACAATGAGAAAATTTCGAGTCTTAGAACATAAATTTATGGCGCTTCATTTCGAACTCCGATAGGTACACCTCCCTCAGAGATCTCTATGCACGTTGCCACGACATAACCCCACTAGCGGACTTCGTCCAGGAAATATCACAGAAATTCTATCAATTCAAACTGGGCGATAGTCCGCTAACCCGCGACATAACACGAATCAGATAGATACTTTTCGACCTGAAACAGCCATTACCATACCAGGCGTTGCCTATCTTTCGATAACTTCCCTAGCCCCACTTTCCTATACCACAATTTTCCTTTCACCACCTTCTACTATTTATTAGCTTTAAAACACTCATTATTGGAGAACCAGTCAAAACAGCTACTCATGCTCTATAAAAAATCCCTGATGCATTTTTTTCATAAAACTAATAGAAAAAAAGTTATTAACAATATTAGTTTTTCATCCCTAAATTTTCATTAACTTTTGCTTATAACTTCTTAACTATTGAAGTTACAACAAAAAGTTGTAGATAATATTATCTACAAAAAAGCTCTTCACACATTTTTTGTGGGAGTTATAGTTTTCAAGATATATTAAAAAAACTTCAAGATGACGGCCACGAAAAATCAAATTTAAGCTAATGTTAGCCCCCCCCCCCTACATAATAAAAAAATAATGTCACATCCTACAGAAAATGCATGGTTGAAGCCCCAATTGATTGGACTAATTACCAAGTGCAAAAATCGCTAGGTAACGAACTCAATTTTGAAGACTGGGGATCATTAATGAGCAATGCCACTTTGAAACCCGATTCTAATTCTGTTACAACCTGTTCCAGATGTTCTGCTGATTACATTTTTTTCTAATTACTTCAAAGGCTGTGGATCAAACTAATAAATAAATAGGCTTGTATTTCTCAGCACTGCGTGGTAATTCCCATGTTCAGTCTTGTCTTAATGCAGCAGAATAAAGGATATAGATCCTGCAAGGTTCTTAACAGACGCCATGCAAATTGAATAGATTAACGCAGAAATGCTGGACATTAAGTTAATCAATTATACTGAAGAAGAAAGAACTTAATTTTTTATTTCTACTGAAGAAACGCCGTGGATTAGGCCTATTGAGGACATGACGCTGAAAAACACCAGTTAGTACCCAATATCCGGGGTAGTGTGAAAAAAATGTATTATTCTTCAGAAGTATGAAGGCTGAAACTTTGTCATCCGTAATAAATCATGAAAACTGTTCTGTAGACAATTTCCAAAGCTACAACAGCTAATAACAGTTATGTTTGTCGTAGAACTGATACCTGATGAGATAAAACTTCTTTTTTAACTTTGAGCCTCTTTAAACTGTTTAGTTGGTGTCACATCGAGGGGGATTCTTGACACATTGTTTGAAATGACGAAACAACAAAAATTTTGCTTGCTGGGAACTATTTCGCAAAGTCATATTTTTGCTTAATATACCTAAAGTATAGATAGTACAGATATGTTTACAGTATAATCGATGTTAACAGTTTCCGAAAATTTTGGAATATTGTTAATAAAGTCAGTAATCGACATTTTTCACACGTGGTGCAACTCTTTTCTCCATATATTGGTATTTAAAAGTGTAATCCGAAATTTGACAGATTATAATTACTCATAAAATATCTATGGTATATATTGATCGTTGCTATTCAATTACAAACTTATTGCTAAAAGAAATGTCAACTACAAATACTTCACTGAAATTCTGAGAGTATCTAGAAAGAGAGAGAATTTAAGATGAAGTTAAGAAGTAAGGGAAAGTGAATAGCACAATTTATTGCTTTAGTACTTCCCTTATATTTACGGAAAAACAGGCATATTTTATATACAGAGAAATACATAAATAAAGCTATACCTTCACATTCTGTTATGGAAGAAAATGCCTACCTATTTGCCACAGAGCGATTTATGAATTTAAAAACTGTAGTTTAAAATTTAAATCTGTTCAACTTCTATAAAATATTAACTTTAATTATTATCAAAATCAAAAACATATTTATTTGCAAATTTTACAACTGCAATAGTATTATATAAATTATACAATAAATATAAAAATAAGCACGTAAGTGTACAGTGTGTCCACGGATGGAGTTCGGAAGAGGAAAAACTTTTAAAATCTTGGTTTTATGGAAAAAAAGTAATTCTTAATGAAAAAGTATGCTTCACCATTATTTTCGGTTATCGGATCTTTACCACATCTACAGGGTTAGCCAGAAATCTTGATTTTTCGAAAATATTTTCGAAATTATTTTAATATGGGGATATCCATAACCTGGGCTGCTTCCTTATACAACTCATTACTAGGTTAAGATACTTTTCAATTTTAATATCCTTATTTATTGCTTTGGTACTTCCCTTATAATTTTTTATTAAGTCGTTTGCTATGTCAATCTGTCAATAAGATGGTTGTCCAGATTTATATGAAGAGAAGACTAAGAAAGCTTTTTTCCACATTTGACGTTTAAAGATGATGGTCAAGAATTTACTTTTTTTAAATAATTTTCGAAATTTTTATATTTTTCCAGCTATTGTCGTTGTAAAAAATACTATTATCGTCTGCAAATCCAATTATTTTGCCTGTAAGGTTTATACTGAATAAATTATTAATACCCAACATGAAGACCAACGGGCCCTAGCGCTGTCCCTTGGGAAAACTCAAAAGTAACTATTCTAGGTTGACACAATATATCGTCTATTTTTACATACTGATAACAGTTTTGTAAATAAGTTTGAATCAGTTTTAAATGCACATCTTTGATTTCAATGTCTTCTAGTATTTCAGTATTTTATCGTTATCGCTAAGTCTAGAAATACATAGCGAAGGCTTTCCCTTTATCTGTATTCTGTCAGTGTGTCAATTGCATCGTTTGTTGATTTGCCAAACTGTTCTGTTCGCACACTTTGTTGTTTTGTTGGAAGTGAAGTAACTGAAAATGTCAAAAATAGCACAGACAGAGGCACAAATATACAATACAACTTTATTTATTTTGGTGGACGCCTGATGGATTATATCATCAAATCTAACAGACGAGAGCACTCGACACCTGTCCAAAACCCAAAACCCACAATAGTGAAAAACGACCCTCTCCTGGTTCTGACGACATAATTACCTAAATTCCAAGTCCTGCTGGTCACTCTAAAATGTGTTCTACCAGCTGGCTGGCAAACCTCGGCATCAAAAGTATAAGAATGGTAGAAATGTAACATATTTACAGAAATACTTACATAACAAAATACATTCATCTCAGGGCCGGTTTATCAATTCATGTTTCTATCTGCCAGTTACATAACTGCCACACAATAATAAGCATAAGATAAAGCTCAAGTTTGCGAGAGAATGGTTTATCAAGAGTTTGCTAATTTGTTAGATAGATAACCGACAGATAATAAATGTTGGTAATACTGGTGAATACATATTATGGATTTGACTCATTTTTCGACATCATGTGACGAAAGACGACAGTGTTTTATTGTTATTATACTGCAAGTTCAAAGTCGAGTGAAGCTAAAATTCAAATTAAAATTTATGATGAAAATGTTCACTGATCAATCACTGCAGCTATTAAACGATGCTTCTATCTGATACCAAGTTTCT
The DNA here is from genome assembly GCA_936432065.2 of Rutpela maculata. Taxonomy (NCBI): domain Eukaryota; kingdom Metazoa; phylum Arthropoda; class Insecta; order Coleoptera; family Cerambycidae; genus Rutpela; species Rutpela maculata. Next base: position 32,251,163 of record OW386285.2, on the reverse strand, counting down.
TCCTTAGCTTTCCATGTTGTACAAGAAGATTTTTTTATTTCGCGACGTACTTCATTTCGTATAGTGTTTCCATTTTAAAGGAAGCCAAATACTGAAGTCCACATATTATTGAACTAAAACTCAAAACATCTAGGTACATATAACAAATAAACGATTACATAGTTTTGAACTAAAAACAACAAGGACAACATAAGACAGAAAAGATAGAAAAATACAAAATGGTATCTAATGTGTCTAAAAAATCATATTCTATGATTTGATTCTCCAGTGAACCAGTCATACGCCACTTCAAACTGGTAGATAGATAACTATGACTTTATCTCTTAGATAAATATTATCCTACGCACGATAAACTCACTTTTCAACACTATCTGTCAGATAAGCATTATCTGCCAGTTATTTTGGAAATGATAAACCGGTCCTCAATGTTTTATTAAACAAGTTAATTTTAGGTATTTATATATAGAAGATATGTTGAGAATGATACTTCTTGAAGGTTTTCAATAGCTCGGTTGCTCTTCTCCTTTCTGGGATATGTTCAATTCAGTTCAATAAAACTTAAAGCCATTTTATTATGCTTAAATTCAAAATGTAGTTGTCCAGTACTAGCACAATTGAGCATACCTGATAGAACTGATTTATATACAATGTAATAAAAATTATATAAAATAGGATGAAAGCGGCCTTAATATAGGATCCTGAAGAATTCCAGATTTACAATGTATTATATTGTTAGGTCAAAGGGGTAATTATGCATTATTTATGGAACCAGGTAAAAAGGAAACTCTTGATAATAAAAAGATGTCCATTTATTATAGTTACTTATTCTACATTTTAGAACTAATCTATAATTTTATTTACTAGTAATTACATCCCTGAGGATATGGACAATTCCAAAGTATCTTGAGAGTGAATCACCCTTGATATTTGATAGAACTTTATCATTCACCATTATTCTGAAAAAAAATATATTTCAGGTTATGTATAACTTAATTACTTCCACGTCCAGTGGTTTTAATTATATTATTCAATTAAAAAATTATTATTTATTTATTGAACTCTTGTTTAAGTTACATATTTTCCATCCTCTGATTATATATGAACTTAAAGAGGGTGATATCTCAGTTGATATGGCCGCTGCTTCTTAAACCGGATGATATTAACCCTCAGGACTAACAAATGTGAGGAAGCCATTTGTCAAACACGTCGACTACAACTTTTACTGGTTTACTATTGTTGACTCTCAGTTACTTGCTATATATACTTATTATTTACCCAAGACGCTATGAATTTATTCATTCATGGAGTATGATATGAAAGGCAACAAAGACGACTTCAAAAAAACTAAGTCCAGTAAGAAATCAAATTCAGAGTGAAAAAAGTAAAAGTTGTTATCATGCATGGCCGACTACGAATAGCTATTTCAATAACATTCTACTCGAATTCGGCCAAATTCATTTCTACGTGGTACTACTGATATTAAGTCCACAGCTATTATTTTTGTTAATTTTTATTGTTCAAGTAGTTGCAGTTCCGAAATCTTTGTACATCGTCCTATTTATGCGTTCTTAATCAAAAGCTTTGGCAACATTTTGCTTTAAAATCATACTTGACACTTTACATATCTCTGGCGATCACCCCGTATGACTTATATGGCCTAATTTCAATATGAGTTTTCTCCCATGCTATTTTACGTATTTTTGCAAATGAATAAAAATTTTCATTTCAACATAAGTTGTGTTTACAAGAAACGTTTTTTCGTCGATTGTAATCGGATTTTTGTATATATTTTTTTCTACAATGACTGTTAACTATTTTTGTCTTGTACTGTTCGATTAAATTATTTCAAATTCAATAAGGGACTAATAGTTGAAGTCCATTCTGCGACTACCTCTTTTATTTTCTCACATTAGGTATATTAACGTCCTACTCGAGATTAGTCACAGTTATTTCACTACTAAACGAGGACACACCATTCCCTGCGGGATTCTACTGAGTTCGAAGGAGAACGGCTAACTATGTTACCCCAACGAACTGCGCTCTAGCCTACTGCACTAGTATCTCGGCTCGACTAGCTTTATACTCAGACACGGCACAATTAATTTTCAGATGATATTACTAAAATTGGATAACATTTTTACATATTTTTTAAAAGTTGTAAATGATGAAATAATTGTTTCAAAGGTCAAAGATATTAGTATAATGATACCAGATCAAACTAATGTTTAACATTCAGCATTTCATGAAGTTTATTTTTATATTACGAATATACTGGGATATCGATTTTAAAGGTAAATATTGTATAATGTTTTCTCTTGATAACGTTACGTAATGTGAATGCCAGAAAAAAATGTATCATAATGTTAATTCCAGAAAGTCAAAACATATACGAGTATGTAAGTTAAAACCATATAGGAGAAAAAACTCATAATTCTTCTTCGGTATTTAGGAATAAATTAAGAGGAATCTTTATATTTCAAACACATTGTGTTATTTAACCCCATTCTGCTCGGGCACTTTATTATATACCATATCAAACATTTTATACCATCAGAGAAAAAGGAAAACGTAAGGTTACCCACTTTTATTATAGTTACTGAAAATACATATGACAAGAACATAGTACTGAATGTCAAATGACCTCGGAACAAAACCCATGGGAATGGTGTTTCGATGGAACCAGCTAAAACTTTGCTATTTTGTAGTTCAAGTTATGCTGATCAAAAGTTCTTATCACATCGAATCGATCCTATGGACAGTTTTTGAGATACAACTTGTCAAAATTAGGTAATTTGTGTCATTTTAGACATTCCTCGTTGTTAGGACCTCCAAGCACTCCTGGAGCGAAAACCACTCATAGGATCGACTCAGTGCAATAGGAATTTTTGATCAGCATCACAAACTACAAAAGAGCAAAGTTTCAGCCAATTCCACCAAAGCATGCCGAAATATGACATATATATATATATATTACTTAATCTAAAAGTTGATGAAAAATTCTGAAAAAAAATTGTGAGCTTTATTGGACTTGAATAAAAATATTTCGACCCTTGTAATTTATTGCTAAAGTTAATAGTTTGGGAGTAAAGAATTCTTTAATGTCTAAAATGATGCAAATTACCTAACTTTGATAAGCTGTATCTCAAAAACTGTCCATAGGAACAGCTCGATGTGATGAGAACTTTTGATCAGCATGACTTGATCTACAAAATAGCAAAGTTTCAGCTGATTCCACCGGAACACCATTTTCATGGGTTTTGTTCCGGGTCCTTTGTATTATTTGAAGTATTTCTGTAGGGCTATAAGCCCTCCTGTTAGTCTTTTCATTTTTATGAAAAACTTAAAATTTCGACGTTTCATGACATTCTAAATCCATTTCAGCACTAAAAAATGTCAAATTTTTATTTACAATTACTATACTTCCACGATGTGGAAGTAAAATAGTTTCTGCAACAAAGATAAACATATTTCCCCCTTTTTCATATTGCTCAGTTATTCTTTGCAACATCTAAGTCCGTACACAAAAATTACCTAGAAAAACTGTATCAGTATTGTTAAAGCTGATCTAGAAACTTGGAAATTTCAAGCAGTTTACACTAATACGTATTGTTACGTGTTTACACCCATCTTGTAAACACCCTGTATCGTGGATCTGGAAATTATAACACCAGGGTAAACTAAACACTAATTTATTAACTTATGTGCTAATTACAACAAATAATTACTTCACTAACATTACACTAAGTACTATAATTCAGTTATTCAGTCACTTGATCACTTGGCTTACTTCTGATCTTATTGTCTCAACTGGACTACTCTGCTCACTGAACTGTACTGTCCTCACTCGGCTTCGCCATGCCTTTATATACCAAAAGATGGGAACACCAGAATGTTCTCATCTAATCTGTAACTTTCTAGTTTATGACGCCGCGCGCCATCTCTGAGATGATGGCCAAACTAACTAACCAACTTAATTCTATGTTACTTACACATGGAACTTAGAGGAAACTCCCATAGATTCATGTACACAATATTAAGTAGTAATTTATGCAGCAAGAGCATAAAGTGGTACTATTTTTCAGGAATGAAAGACACTATGCTTAGTTTCGAACATTTTTTATAAAATCAATTTCCATATTTAAATAAGTAAATTTCAAAATTAGCTTAAACGTCAAAACACAAATCTATAATTTGACGTTTTTAAGGCAAAGATCGCAAGAAAACTTTTATTGTTTTCAATGCACTCTTATATTTCAACTAATCGTCAGAGTTAAATAATGTTATTTTTTCCACATTACCATTAATACAATAAGCGAAGCAGAAAAAGTCCCGGCCCGAAAGCGATGAAAGGAATTTCTTTAATTTCTTTTTGCAATATGCTTTATAAAATACGGATATCAAAATCCATACCGTCGCATTACCTGCTTTTTATTTCTAAGGTGGAAATCACCCCCAAAAACGGAAAAATGAATAATTCTTCTAATTTTAAATACATAATTTTCTTGCGCTTACGCTCAAGCGCAATTTTTAAACTTTTATATCTCTAGAACAGTTTGTCATAGGAAAATAGAACAAAAACCAAACTATTCGTTTTTTTATAAGCTTCATTTTTGTACTATTACCATTTTTTGTAAATAAGATATTTTCTGAGCAATTTCCAAAAACACGATTTTTTTCAAAAAATTATGAAAATTTTCATTACAGAATGAAAAATAATCATTTTAAAAATTCTAAAAAATTTGAGCAAGTTCGTAATAATGTACCGTGCAAAGAAAAAACGCCGTATTGTCAATTTGAGAACTATTGCAAATATGGCGTTTTCCCTTTGCACGGTAGTAATATACATTAACAATATCTAGAAGGATTTTTAAAAAATTTCAATTAATAAGAAATTAGAGCAATAAGACTAACAAAAAATGGCTCATAAATTTTTAAATGCGCTACTTTTTTGTTTGTAACTTTTTTAGTTTCCATTATAAAAGGTGGTAATACGTCTCAATCGAAAGAAAATTTTAATACCTTTAATTCTTACAAGAATAAATTTTTTTCTCGTAGTTGTAAATTTTGAGTAATTTTAGGTTTTAACGTCGTATATTTTGCTGCATGTTTTGGCGCCATTTTGAAAACGCCATATTTTTGAAACTAAACATCGGAGAAAAAAGAAGAAACCATTCGATTTGTTTTCGTAAAAGCTTTAATTTTTGTACCCTTGCATTTTTTTATTAAAGTCTACATTTTTCGAGTAATTTAAAAAAAAACGTCTAGGAATACTGATTTTAGGGGGTGAACATTGCAATATTCAGTTCGCGTATCTCAAAAAATATGCATTTTAGCAAAAAAGTGTATAAGAACTTTCTTTCTTATAATTTGATTCTTTATCAGATTATATGTATTTTTTTTTTGCGACAACCCTGGGAACCACCCCTAACCAAAAAGCAGGAAAAATGGCAATATAGATTCTTATGTGCATACTTTATGAAGCATGTTGAAGAAAAAAATTTGAAAATTCATTACATCGTTTTCGGGCTGGGATTTAAAAGCTTCACTTACTGTACTACATAAACATATGTTTTATGAAACAAAAAATAATAAAAAAAAGTACAGCTTTTTAACAGCCGTAGAAAAAATTAATTAAATTCCATATTTTCAGCTTCTTTGCATGTTATTTCATTTTCCTCTCCTACTCATGAAATAAATTACATCAATCAGATATATCAGGTAGGTATACATTTTCATTAAGTTAAGTGCTTTAAGTCTGATTACCTTTAAAATGCAACAAATCCTTGAAAGATTTTCTAGTTACATTAACTGTCCATTTTAAATCGTCATTTCAATTCCCATGATAATAATTGGCGGGGTAAATAAACATTAGTGTTCTCAGAACAGACGTGGGAACGTTTATTTAAATTCTGTACATGATCCTGAACTTGAATTGTTTTCTGCGCTAAACTTTTAAACCTCGTAAGATTAAATTAAAACCAAAGCGTAACCCGAAAATTAATGCTTGACCTAATTCCAGCTTATTTTTATTTTCTGCGAGAGAATAGGTATGTACCAATGCATTGAAAGTTGATTTTTTTATATGGTGATTTTACCTTCTACATGTAAACTATTATCTATAATTGGTTGGTTTATAGAAATTCCAAAATCACTGGAAAAACATATCTAGGTTTATCATAGTTTAAATTTCCCGTCAATTAAACACAATGAATTTAACTTTTGGCCAACTGAAATGGACCAAACGAATTTTTAGGTTTAAATTTAATGCACATTTTTTTGAGAATAGATATCCACATGCGGTTTTCAGGATTTAAGACATAATTTATTTGTGAAACAGCGAGTTTTGCCGGATTTTTTTAAATTTTGAAGTACGTTACTGTCTACAAGGTGTAAAAAAGAGCGTATTTTTTATCAAACTTTATAACTACCGAGACTGCACAATGGCCTCATTTAGCATTTTTTTTAATTCATATTTCGAATGTACACCTTGTAGTTAGTAAATGTGCAAAATATTTGATTTTTTTTTCAACTCCTCCCGAGAGCGAAAATAGAGCTCTCGAAAACGCAGTGTGACGTCAAGCCACCCGCACTCCAGCCAGCGGTCGACCGTCTGTGGGTCGATCGCTAGCCTGCACCCACATAGTTTGATACGGCAAGCACAACAGACCGAATAACTCATAAACAGCGTTGCCAGTGGATAAAAAATTAACGTACTGCTATCGAAACAAACAAAGTAATAATCTTATGAAAAAGTACAGATGTTAGTTAAATCATTTATACGATATAATTTTAATGAATATAAAAAAATACTTCGCCACTCAGATAGTTTTTATTTGTTTTGTGTATAAAAAATATGTTCACAATACTCACTTGAACTGTTACTACAAAAAGAGCTAGTGATTACAGGACACTGAAAGTATTTCGCATAGAAATGCGAAATACTTTCAGTGTCCTGTAATCACATGTTAAATTTTTATTAGTGTATGCAATAAGTATTGAATTTTTAAATGTCCCTCAGTGCACTATAACTTCTCAAGGACCACAAACATTTTTACAATTTCTATAGACTGTAAATACTTAACTTCCTTGCGGATAACCCAAGTTGGTCCCTATTGCCATGCATCCATTAGACATTTTTTAAATGCAAAGATAACACTTTATTCAAGCGAGATACAGAGAAAAAGAATTTTGGAAAGTGATGGAAAATTCGGAACTAACTTGAGAACAGAAACATGGTATTCTCTTTATCTTGCCGTATTTCAATTCATGGATCATGATAAATTATTTTAAAATTTGTCGTCGAAGTCCCAAAATAAGTAAATAGGACGTCATACAAAAAAATGTAGCAATACAATGAGAGCAGCACTGATGTACTGATTGTGCTCTAAAAGTATTGATTTCAGTACAAATGTACTGACACTGGCAACGCTACTCATAAAGCCAGTCGAGCAGGTGCCGTGACATCATCCGCGCTCTATCGGGCATTTTAAATATGTTACGAATTGAAAATCAAATATTACAGTTAATATTAACGCTAGCGGCCTAATTTTTTCACTATATACTTAAAGCGTTAAATACTTACAGAAAATGCTAAAATAAATTGTAAATTAAATATCACTAAATGAGCCCATTCTTATTTATGTTTCTATGATGGGTATGTTTTTACTTACTGGGAAAAAACAAATATGTCTAACTTTTTATACCTTTATTTTATAATTTAATAAGTTTCCAATTCTTTTTCTAAAATCGTGTCATTTCTTCATTTTCTTTACGATTACGCCTTATTGTGTTTCATAAGAATAATAATAAGTACATTTTTACACTTTCAATTCATGGTGACTTGTATAGTATCCAAAATCGGTATACGTTCACGAATTAGTGAATGTTTTTTCGGATTTCCTACGTCAAAATGTAAAAAACGTAACCACAATTATCTTCGCAAGAGTTAAAGATATCAAGTTGATATTTAGCACTCATGTAAAGGACTTTAGATCTCTGAGCACAAAAAAATTCTTTTTTAAATTTTGTTGATGCATTTTTCACACAAAAAATAAAAAAAATTTACTATATGTATTTGTTCATTCAGAGGGAGACTTAATAGATGACGAATCAATTTAAGATCAGCCGACTGTTTCAAGTATAGTATTCAAATGTACTAGTGAACCATTCTAGAATGGCAGGTGAGATTAGGATGCGCAGTGGTCGAAACCAGTCCGCCGCTACGGAGCTTATTTGTTTATCTTCCTTCTATGTATAAATATCAGTACAATCTCGAGAAAAGTGCTTGCAGTGTATAACTTAGATTTGATACATATTTAGGTACATATTATAGCCCAGTCCATAAAGGTATTTACCTACAAAGACTTGCAAAATGAATATATATTTTTTTATGAGTTTGTGAAAGTGTATAGAATAATATCATGAAAAGATTACATTTCGCTCGGATGCAGAACATAAAAAAAGTGAAAAAAAATTTTTTTCATCCTTTTTTTCAAAATTTTGAAATTAAGTCAAGCTAGGAAAAAATAAAAAATACAGATGGATAGATCACGTATTTATGAACAAAAAATGTCCTAACACAATTTATCGCTATTATCGGTTTTCCCGGAAAAAAATTGTCAAGTGTAACTCGGAGCGAGATCCAAGCGTGCGCGCGCTTGAATACGCATGACTGTGACACCGACGCACTGAATTACATGTCAATCTATATGAGCGTTGGTTCATTTAAAAGATGGAAATTGTAGCTTTCTGATGCTTTTTTGTTTTAATCAATACAAGCAAAGGATGGATGGGAAAAATATACTTATATATACAGGGCGTAATCAGTTTCATGTTATTAAAAAAAACTGGTGGTGGGGAACGACTAAACGAACAAAAAAAACCTTATATAACATGGGGTTTAAAACCCATAGTAGAAAAAAAAAATAAACAAAAACTTCGAAAATATTCAATAATATTGTTTGAGAACTGCTGGAATGTTGGTATAGGCTCTTATCTTCGCGTATGTCGGCGCCTCTAACCATCAAATACGCTAATACGGCTTTTTCAAAGTATCGCGCTCCTTTGTTAGAGACCGCGCGTCGGCGAGGACACAAGTTGAGAATCACACTTTTTCATAGTTTTTTAAAGGTAGGTAAGGTCTTTAGCGGTGCGGTAAAGGTGAAAGACGTCGACGTTTTCTGAGCGCTTAGTAGATTTGAAGAAAACTATACTCTCCCTTGTGCAATATTTTAGTTTCTGTGGGCACTTCGTTAAGTACACACGTCGAACTCGTTCGTTGTTTTTGTATGTTTCTTTTGTTCTTTTTGAATTTTGGTCCACGTATTTACAGCTAAGATTTATTTTATTGACTTAACGTTCAAGTCATTAAATTCATGATTACGTACAGACACTACTTGTTCGTTCTTTTTGTGTTGCTTTTTGGATTTTGGACCAAGTTTTTATTTTTATTTTCTTTATTGACAACGTTAGTTGATAGTTTAGTGTGGTATTTTAATGTGCATAGAAACCATAAAAAACGATCCTAATTTACCAAATGTGTTGAACGGAATGCGTATGTCCTTAGTTCGACGTGCCGAAAAGTGTATTAATGCAGACGGAAGCCATTTCGAACAATTTATGTAAATCAATAAGTTATTGGTAAGTTCTAGATTTACAGAATATTTTAGTTTTCGATACCTGATCGGCAATTCGTTAAATAAATAAGATTTTCTTCTAACTTAAAATACACATAATTGTTTCCTGCTATCGTATCTCAGACGTCTAACTCTTTTTTTCCCAATGTCATGCAATAATTACTCATTCTTTAAGCTTTTAACTCAGAACACTCATTTAGGTTACAAATGTTAACAACCCACATTTAAGTCTGATAAATTATAAACAACAATAAAAGGTCCAATATTTTGTTCTAAACTAAAAAAACACACATGTAAAGAAATGCTGTGTTTAAACCTCTACGCCCATCATTCATCATTTGCTTGCAGTTCTGCAAAAAGAGATAACGAATTATTTACATTTTTATTATTGGTTCGGTTGAGGTGGTCGTCAAAGGTGCCGTCCTTCTTTGCTTTGAAACCGCGAGCCGCCGCGGGCCGGCGAGAACGAGTCGGTTGGTAATCTTTGCACTTTTTTATGATAATTTAAAAGTTGTATAATTGGGAAGTACACGTCCATTGACCCAGAAAGGCAGTGGTTCTCAAATGTTCACTACCACAATATTCAAATTGTTGACCTAGGTCAGTTTTTTTCAAAGTGCCCCTAGAGGAAAAAGTTATAAAGGTTTTATGTTTGTCTAGTCGGTCCCCATTACCAGTTTTTTTAGTGACATGAAACTTATTACACCCTGTATATTATCACGCCCGAACTCAATCCGCAATAAAAAATATAGAAAAAATAAGAACCCTTCAAAAAAATTCTTTCTTCATTGAGAACTGATAAAAAGTATGTGCACTTCATGATTATTCTATTTTATTAAGTTGTAGTAACGTGGATTCTCAAAAAAGTACATCTCTAATCACTTTAATTTCCTTGCTTGATGATTTTCTTGATAAATATATATATATTGGAGGCTGTAACTTGCCAAGAACTTGCCCACTGGAAAAAATAAAATATCACTATTTCGGAAAAAATTTATACTTTTCGAATGTTCAAACCCAAATTCGTTTACTTGTATGCATTTTTTCTAAAATATGATCAATCAGATCATGATAAGAAATTGCGATTTTCACGATCTTATCTTTATAACTATGAAAATATCTTTGATTGTTTTGAATATAAATTCTGGAACTTTTCCAATACATTAACAAATGTATAAGGAATCCATTGGATATAGTTGAAATGTGGATAGGTGTACCTGTAATAAATACAATACAGTAAAGGCACATAAAAATTCATGCGAGCGATTCAGCAGCTATGTGTGGTGTCTGTGTATGCGTTCATCATTATATATTTTCCCTCCATACTCACTATTTATCCTCCTATTCACTAAGAAAAATGTTAAAAATGTGTAATCAGAAAGACAAAAAAGCTTTATTTTACTCGTTAGAACTGCTAAGCGTTGCATAGTATGCATTTAACCCTGCGCTTGGCCGCGCAGAGTAACAAAGTTTCTTCACTATTTTTTTCCAGGAATACCGTGGCTTTAGCTATAAATTTTATTAGAACATTTCTTTATTCAGAAACATGTAGTCTATCCACCTGTATATTTTATTTTTTCCTACCCTGACTTAATTTCAAAATTTTGAAAAAATGGATGATAAAATTCTTTTTTATTTTTTTTTTTATGTTCTGCATACTGAGCGGAATGTAATAGTTTCAGTATATTATTCTATACACTTTCACGAACTCATTAAAAAAAAAATTATTCATTTTGCAAATTTTTGTAGGCTTCAGTATAAAATGTTCTCTGTCGTCTGGGCTATTATAAGTACCCACTTATAAGCATTGTTATGTTTATTATTACTAGTAGTATTTATAAGAAAATATTATGGTGCTTGAAAGCAAAGTAAAACATAAGGCTTGGTCCGGTCAGAGCTGAGAAATTATAAGTTCTGTCTTATAATAAAATATATGAAGCAGGTATCTATAGCTGAAACTCTATTATACTATTTTCAAAAGTAAGTGTACAAATCTATTATCAGTTTAAAATTTTGTATTCTGACTACTAATGTAATTTAATATTGTTTACCTACTGGGTTTCCTCGGAAGTTGGGTTGAGCAGGTAAATAAAGTATAGTGTAAGCGCTTATCTCAATCTTTATAATTTTAGGCTCGTTCTATTTGTTTTGTATATTTGCGATATCGTATTGTTTACTTGAAACTAAAACAAGTAATATTATAATTAGTATAATTAAATATATCAAATATAAAAACAAATGACTGTTCAAGTGTTCGTTCGAAAACATAAATTGGCTTGACACATCGAGATTCTCGGTGAACAGGGCGCGCACTTCACATTTTACTGAAACTTTTTCCTCCGAATGTACTTTCATAGCATAAGAAGCTTATTTGTCCAACAGTGGCGATATTTCTTCTTCTCTCTCTCTCTCTCTCTCTGCGCGGCTACTTGCCATCCTGGGCAGTGCTCAAGAGTTTTGGTCTCTGTGAAAACTACTTCGTACTTAGTGTCATATTAAATACATCTCCCTTCTATGATTTAGTAGTAACAAGCAACATACGTTTGCTAGCACGTAGACGTATCATTGAAATCTTAAAACACTAGACGGTAGCATAGGGATCAAAAGAAATGAAGCTCCTGTCTAACTTAAATGATGCGTCAATATCTCGGAGAACATTCGCATCCACAGGGAATCTGCCAGCAAGAGGCCCTGATTTAAATCCGATAGAACATTTAATAAAAAGGCAACGCAAAGCGAAGCAATATTAATGAATTCACTCTATGATATAGAAATTTGACAATAAATTGATCATCTGTAACTAGTAGCTTTATTTGGAACATAGGACGCCGATCTTATGACGTGGAGACATATTGAAACTATTTGAGGTATTTGTCCAGATAGTTCATTTATCTCATTTCTTTTACCCCTTTGTTTTTTAATTAAAATATAAAATTTAAAAAAATATATATATGTGTTACGTACAAACATTGCGATAAACTCATTTCCAGAAACATTAAAAGTTGTTATAGTTAGACGTGCTTGATTCGAAGAATGGTATTTTGGCAGAATTTTTGTGACTAATCGAAACTTTTATTTTTGACCAATATATGAGAGCATATTCGTTGGTCCTTAGCTGATTGTTTATTAGCCTTTTAACAACTGTTGAACTCAAACTTTCGAAATGAGGCTATAAAAGATATTTAACTGTCTATGTCGGAGTAAGTTGCCCCTGGAGCCCAACAGAGAAATAACGATGCAAATAAAAATGGCAAGATAAATATTTCATCATTTCGTCGTTATAAACATTATTACGGTATGACGATTAAAATATAAAATTGTCGGTGTTTCCAACTAACATTAAAATAATAACTGTATTTTATATAATGAAAATTTCATGAAGAAACAAATTTTATATTCTAGAAAACAGTGGTCAATGTCGTGGAATATTTGTAAAAATAAGTAAATTTTAGGATTCTCACATAATACGGTTCAAATAGGCTTGATAACGGGGCACTACCATCCAGACAAGCACCTTGATATAATGAGGGTGCACAGTGATCCCATTTGCAGGACGTATTGAGCGCACAAAGAGGCTTCACTCATATTTTATGTGATTGTGCACCACATTGTATTTGTATTGAGACTTCGGTATCTCGGAAGGTCATTTTATAGCCAGAAAAATAACAGGACCTACGAGGGAGAACGAGAATTTTTTCTAGGTAACACAAATTCTTTTTAGGAAAGTCGTGAATTATCTTTGTTTTTGTTTTAGTAAGTGTTAATTTTTGTAATGATTATTTTTTGCTCAATATTCTTAAAATTATTAAAACGAGATAGACTGGACGTTTTTAAGGGACGCAAATACTGCTATCCGAAACAATGTTCATCTGAGGTGGAAGATGTACAACAATCCACAAGAATTAGCAAATAGGTTTTCAGAATACTTCGAGGAATCTTTTTCAGTACCATACAAATACTACAATATTAATGAGGAAATACATACACAGTAATAGTCTAAACATTAGCACAGTAGTTTAAGCTAATAAAAATACTATGTCCCAAACTTACCAAATGATATGATGGAATACCATCTTTCAGCATCAGATACTTATATTTTTTGCAGGGCAAATTTCCAGAAGCGTGGAAAGATTCTCGCATTACTCCGTTTCACAAAAAAGGTAAAAACTATCGGCCTATTCCCATAATCTGTAATTTCCCTAAAATATTCGTATTCGCTTTACATTAGACATTATATACTCTCATTGACGCAGTCAGTGTGGTATTGTATATGATGAATTTACATTAACTAATCCATTTATTATTATTTTTTTTTTTTTTTTTTTTTCGGTTTGCCCGCTGCCGGACAGGACTTCCGTGGCCTCCGACACCTCACGGTAGCCGCGCCGGCGAATTCCTTGCAGCCACTCTCCACGACCTGTGGAGTTAGTGACTGCAAATACCTAAATCGTGTGCCCTAAGTAGACGAAGGGACCCCAAGATAACCGCCTTCTGCATCTGGCCTGCCAACCATTCTGCCGAATTCTGGCAGGCCGGTATGATCTTCAATTCTGAGAGCAGCGAAGGCTTCATCCCTCCGAGTACGCCGATTATTAGGACGACCATCTTGACAGAGTAGCCTGGGTACAGCACTTGGAGCTCATACCGGAGATCACGATATTTGGTCCGTTTTTCCCCCTCCTTCAAAGCGATATTTGTCTCAGCAGGTGCTGAGAATTCAATGACAAACATCACTTTGTTCTGATGGTCGAGGAGGACTATGTCAGGCTTGTTGGCTTGAATTAGCCTGACGGTCGGGAACGAGTAGTTCCAATAAATTCGGCACCTCTCGTTCTCGACAACGGACTCAATATCTCCGGGGATGTAAGGCAGCACTGGTGTTTGGTCTACCCCATACGAGTGCCGTAGGTGGTAGTATAGCACTCGTAAAGCCGCGTTATGGCGGTGGATGTAGGCCGAAATCGCGTATACCGGGCATGCTGAAAGCAAATGCATCAGCGATTCCGGCGCCTGACGGCAGGTCCTGCAGTTGGTATCAGGGACCTCTACACCCATTACGCGGCTCCGGTAGACCAAGGTGTTTATTACACCATCCTGACAGGCCACAATGAATCCCTCGGTCTCCGACTTAAGCCCAGCTGACCTTAAAAAGGCGAATGTCAGCCTAGTCGATAAACCCAGTGTTTCCATGTTTTTGTAGTATACACCGTGCATGGGTTTATCGACATGCTGCCTAAACAGGCTCTCCTGTTCGGCAGCTTTTATTTGGGCTTTCAGACGAGTCGGCTGAAGCTCAGTGACTGACTCTGGGTCAGCACCGCGCCGGCCGCCTCGTCTGGCGTCGAATACGAGACCGAGTTCATCTGCGGCTCTTTTTGCTGCCTTAAACAATCCTGCGCCCACCCCTGCGATTTCGTGATCTCTCACTAATAGCAGGAGCGGATCCGAGCTCCTGAGGATGTTACATGCCATACTCAGTACTACTCTGCCATGCATACACTCCAGACCCAAGAGTCCTCGGCCCCCCCGATGACGTGGGAGGTAAACACGAGGAACAGACGATCTAGGATGAATACTCCTATGGATGTTCATCATCTTGCGGGTGTCTCTGTCTAGTTGGCGCAGCTCATCTACCGTCCATTTTACTACTCCAAAGGAGTAGAGCAGAACAGGAACGGCAAGCATGTTAGTAGCAGACGCCTTATTCTTCCCCGAAAGTTCGGACGACCAAATCTTTCGGAGTAGGCGTCTGTACTTGCCGCGGAGAGATTCCTTGATTTGTTGCACATCCTGGATGTGATGTTGTTGCACACCCAGGTATGTGTAGGTCTCTCCGGCATCCAGATGTCTTAGGATGCTTCCGTCTGCGAGCTGCGCGTCCTCAGAAAATTCCCCGCATCGCCCTCTCTTGAGGTGGACGACCGCGCACTTGTCCAACCCGAACTCCATACCAATGGCCCGCGTGTACTCCTCGATCACCCTTAGAGCATTTTGAAGTTCACGCTCTCCGGAGGCATACAGTTTCAGGTCATCCATATAGAATAAATGGGTGACTTTATGCCTCCGGTTGCTGGGTGGTCCACAGTGGTACCCGCGAGTTTGGCGGAGTTCAACAGATAACGGCAGCAGTGAGATGCAAAAGAGGAGGGGACTCAGAGAATCTCCCTGGAATACTCCTCTTCTGAATGCCACCTGCTCTGTCGTAACCCGCTGTGCACCTGATGTTATGGTGAAGCGGGTCCTCCAGAGTGGCAGCAGTTGTTCTATGCATCTCACTAGTGGCTCTGCTACCGCAAGACATTTGAGCAAATGTAACAAAAGTTCATGTGATGTTGTGTCAAATGCCTTACGATAGTCAATCCAGGCCATCGATAGATTCCGCTTGTACTGCACAGAGTCCTGTGTAATACAGCGGTCTACCAGCAGGCTGTCCTTACAACCTGCCATGCCCTTCTTGCCGCCACGCTGCTCGTATATCTGCTGGAAGACCGGATCAACCTGCCGTAGTGTCCGAGCATACAAGATACGAGTAAATAGCTTGTAGCAGGAGTTCAGACAGGTGATTGGTCTATAATTCCTTGGGTCAGACAGATCACCCTTTTTAGGGATGAGCACAGTACGTCCCTCGACAAACCAGTCCGGAATCTGCTGCCCCTCGTTCAACCACTTGTTGAAAACTCGGGCCAGACGACGGTGTGTGGAAGGAAATTTTTTCCACCACCAGTTATTTATGCCGTCTGGCCCCGGAGCAGCGAAGTTCTTGGTGCCAACGAGAGCTTGTTGGACTTCCTCCGGACTGATTGCCGGGCACACTTCTTCCGGCTCTTCAAAGGTTCTGTGGCACAGAGCCTCGAAGTGTGCTATTGCTGGAGTGTTGCTATCGAACGGACGTGTTGTTTCGTAGATTCCTTTCCAGAAGCTTTCGACATCGGCTACAGTTGGTGGATTATCGACAACACGCTGTGGCTCTTGAAATAGGCGGGAAGGATTCGTACGGAACAAGTTATTTTGCTCCATACTTCGTACCCGCCTATTTAGCTTTTTCTTGATAGCCATAAGCGCTCGAATCCTATCTAAACAGTGCTGCTTAATTGTGAGCATCACTGTTAGATTTAGAGTGTGGTGCTGGCGTCTGAGTCCGGCTGCTGTTCGCCGGACTTTAGGCGTAAATGCCTTGCCAGTGGTTACGTATTCCACCACACTCTGGATTCGAGAAGCGTGTTGTCTGGCCAACTGTATTTTGCCTTCGATCTTTTGTACACGCCGCTTAGCCTTTTCGATACCGCTCGAGGGGTTGGTATTCCTCTCGCGGGGCACGAGTTGGCTAGCAGCGTTGTACACGGCACAGTTGATCTGCCAAATGTCGGCGTCTTCTGGTAATTCCTCATCGATAACAGCGTCCATCCGAGCCAGGTCTTGTGGCTTTAGGTTAACCCTGGTGTTAAGGCTAACCCTCGTCCTTAAGTTGACTTCGGCGTACCTTCTAGGATGTTCCCCGTCAGCTCTTTGCCGCGGTGGCAGTGCGGCTGGCGCTTCTTCCTGCTGACGGGGTTATTATTATTATTATTATTATTATTATTATTATTATTATTATTATTACTGTTATTATTATTTTGCGCAACACGATTTATTTGGACGTCACGTTGGAGCAGCCATTTTGAATTTGACAAGCTTTCAATTTTTTCGGAGGGGTCAAAAAGGTACTCACTAACTCCATTCCAAATTTCAAATTCCTAGTTCATCGGAAAGTAACCAAATAATTCACAGGGCAGATAAAGATAGGTAAAAACCGCTACCTGAGGAATCACCTTCCACATACAAATTTCCTACCGAAGTCTCTTACAACAACAAAAAAATATCAATACTATATTTGCACCATGTAGAAATAATTGTTCATAAAACTTTAATAATATAATATTTGAAAACCCATAAAATGATATGCCACACGGTAGTGGGGTTGGTAGAAGTGGAGGCCGTTGTCAAAAAAAAAATTGGAGGTCTTTGTTTCTTGTGCACACACTAAATCACAATTTTGTTTTTTTTGCCTCCTTCAATAATGGGTGGGCGTGCTGGAGAGGGTGGCTAATGCTATATAAAGTTTTGTGACATTTGGTTCCTGTATACACACTAAATCACAATTTTTTTTTTCTCTTCAATAATGGGGTGGGGGAGGTAGAGAGGGTGGAAAAAAATTTTGAGGCCTTTGGTTCTTGTATACACACTAAATCATAATTTTGTTTTTTTCCCTCTTCAATAATGGGGTGGGAGAAGTAGAGGGGTAGCTAATGCTAAAAAAAAAATGCAGGTCTTATACACGCTAAATCACAATTTTATTTTTATCCCCTTCAATAATGAGGCGGAGGTGGTGATGAAGCGACAGAGGTGGTGGCTAATGCCAAAAAAAAATTTGAAGTCATTGGTTCTTGTATACATACTAAACCACAATTTTATTTTTTACTCCCCTTAATATTGGTGTAGAGATGGTAATGGGGGTGATAGTGGTTGATACCAAAAAAAATTTGAGCCCTTTGCTTCTCATATATACACTAAATCCCAATTTTATGGATTCTTACTTGCTTGCTTTACCTATTTGCCCCTATTTTTCTCCATTTATTCCACAACCCTTCGACGTAATAAGATTAAAATATAATCTAGTTCCAGATCTAGTTAGAATACATAGGAGTACCCAATTTCAAGTCAATATCATAAACCATTTCAGAGTAATCGTGCGCACAAAGAGAAGTTACGGAGAAACCGACAGAACGACCGACTAACAGACAGAATTTTTTCTTGGTCAAACTTAAAATCTCGACATTTCATGACGTTTAAGCCTATTTTGACAAAAAAAAAATTTCAAAAATTTTAATGATTACTATACTCCAGGAGGTGGAGGCAGAATATAGTTAAAAGGCAATAAATATAACAGGCACATTTGTTTGTCCGATTGATTTGTTTAGGATCTTCCAGGCATGCTAAGAACTTCAACCCCCCAAGAAAATTAATGAAATTTAGAAACTCAAAATGGCCCCCCCAATTTGGCACCCTAAAGTTGAGTTAACTTTTTTGGAACTTCCAAATTTGTATAATTTATAGATGGTCATTATTTGAATAGTTTGGTTATTGATAATGAAAACTGAATGGGAGGGGGATTATTCATCATTTTTAGTTACATTAACCCGTAGTGGAATACGGACATTTTGCCAGTACCCTATAAACAAGAACGTTTTTTTCCAAATCAAGACTTTAATAATAGTCCAATCAATGAATGCCTATAAGAGGATTGTAGAGGACATTTTGGGGGAATTTTTCTCCTCAGGAATGTGTTGGGGGTAGTTAGAAGGTAAACAGACTAAAAGTCCTCGCCCATAGGCCCGCGGCTTCAGGGGGAGGGGGGGTGGAAAGATTTCCTTTTTCAGTTTTTCGCTTATAACTCGGAAACGATGCGTCGTACGAAAAAAGGTAATCAATGCAACATTAAACATAAAATTTCCTACAAGAATATCTATATTCATTTTCTTCCTATGAGTTACGAGATATTCGCCAGGCAAAATAGATAATTAATAAATGAATTAATACTACCTGAAATTTTTCTATCAAACCGGTTTACCGTGGTCTGCTAGTAAATCACAGTCACAAAACAATCTTTATTTTACAATTCTCGACGTATTTACTAACGTAATATTTTGTCTTTATCTTTTACCTTAAATGTACACTGTGACTCACTTAAAATGAAGACCCTTATAACTTTTTTATTTTGTTTCCGGTTTGAATCAAGTTTTACTCAAGTATCGAACAAATTAGGATCTACTCATGACCAGAAAAACATTTGCCTGCTGCAAAGGCAAAGTCACCTGCGGTACCAAAATATGTGGAAAAAATAAAATCATTTTGAATGTTAAAAATTCTAAAAAAATGCATCGGATCAGCGCCACAAACGTAAATACACCAAAATTTGATTTGGTTATTGATGGAGGATTTCTCATATATAAGCTCATCTGGCAAAGGGGATCCTCAGTTTCCGCAATTTGTGGTGGATACGTGAAAGACCCACTAATATGATTTTTAATTTTTTTCCGCATATTTTATTACCGCAGGTGGCTTTGCTTTTGCAGCAGGCGAATGTTTTTCTGGTCATAAGTACATTCTAATTTGTTCTATACTTGAGTAAAATTTGATTCAAATCGGAAACAATATAAAAAAATTATAAGGGTGTCTTCATCTTAAGTGAGTCACACTGTATATTTAAGGAAATGTATAGATTTTAATAAAATATCACGTTAGTAAATACGACGAGTGTTGTAAAATAAAGATTGTTTTGTGACTGTGATTTATTAGCAGACCACGGTAAACCGCTTTGATAGAAATAGTCAAGGTACCTAATTAATTTATTTATTATCTATTTTGGCTGGCGAGTATCTGGTAAACTATAACACATAGGAAGAAGATGAATATAGACCTTCTGCTAGGAAATTTAATTATGGTGCGACGCGTCGTTTCCAAGTTATAAGCGAAGAATCGAAAAAAAACCGTTGCACCTCCTCCCCCTTGAAACGGCTGGGCGAGGGGCGGGGACTTTTAGTTTTATGTTTATGTTTACTTCCTAACTGCCCCCCCCCCTCCAATACATTCCTAAAGAGGAAAATTATCCCCTCCTCCATGTCTTCTACAACTCTTTCGTTGACTGGTCTATAACTAATTACTATAACATTTTAAACAAAAAAAGACAAGAACATTTTCATCTTCAAATATCCCAAATTCCATTTTCCGTTTGTTTATAAGTATTGTAAAAAAAAACTTAATATATCAGTTTAGATCATTTTATCATCAGTTTTATTATTTGGTTGTTGGGTTTTTACGTATTTTAAAAATGTAAAAACTACTTATATGGCATTTTTTTCTGAGGAATTTAAATCTGCATAGACAAACAATTGGATGTTAAATGAGAGAGAAAGCGCAAAACTAATTTTTTAAAATAGACACCCTGTATATTTTATTTCAGAATTTAATTTATACTTTCACTTCAAATTCACTTCTGGGGAAAAAATGCAATATTGCATATTACAGTGTTTCTTTTGACTTGTATCGTATATGTTCCTTTATATTTTAGCACCAATAAATTATATTGCTGTACAATATTTATCTATCTATATATCTATACTTATTTAATCAAAGTTCAATATTACAGTAATTATTTTAGAAAATGACGCTTTTTAAATTAATCAGCGCTCTAATGGCGAAGTATTTAGCAGCGTCTAAAGTTAACATTTCGCTACGAGAACTGAGCTGTTTAGTAATTAAGATGTAATTGCACCGAGAAAAGGGGGCAACTGTATTAGAAAAACTTTTGTTTCGCATTGTTCCAAAGAGTCGACGAGAATTCGTAGACTAGTTAAGGTAGTTCAGTCACAGGTTACTTCTTTGGGTTGAATTGAGTTTGTGAAAAGCGGAAGCGACAGACTTTGCTGGAAAATCTCAAGAATTTAGAGACATCTGCTAAAGCTGACATTTGAACAGTGCCGTGGTAAGAGGAGACCTTAGTTTATTTAGAATAACTCAGAATACATATACATTTCAAATAGTTATATAATTTTATATGTAAAGAAAGAAACGTAAAAAAAAAATTAGCAGAATTATAAACAGACCAATTACGGTACCATGGAATGACAAAGTTCCATCTGCGCACACAACTGTTTGGAGATAATGGCTAGCAAAATTTTCTTTAATTACAGTTATCTTCCCTATTGCCAAATAAACGTTTAAATTATTACAAATTTCTACTTTGTTTTTTATTGAATTTATTCATTATTACCCATGTGAAAATTGTAACTAAATTCTGTAAAATGAAACTACATAAAATGCAATAGAACTTTGTCCAGTTTTCACATCCTATTCTGGTGAAACGAGGTTCTAAGTGTCTGTTAGAACCATGTCGCCTTGAATTTTAAGGAAACATTTAAATGTTTTACTAGAATATTATTCCTATCTACCTCACAGAGCAGTACTATTACATTTATTTATATTTGTAAGTTGTAACTAAAGTAGATACAAAAATAATGAACAAAAGTTTTATATGAAAATTTATTTTTTAATATGAAAACTTAAAACTTCAGTTTTAACTCAAAATGCATTATTTTTGCATTAATAAACTAAAGGCATATTTTTTCATTACTTTAAATGCAGAAGAGCCTTAAAATATTGCCTATCAATTTCTGGCATACACGGGATAATTTTCTGAATCGCTTCAACGTTTTCTCAAAGTTTTAACTACACTTTAAGTGGTATAAGGTTATATCTGCATGACAGTTAGAACTATGTCATTCGGAACGTGACAGATAGAACTTTGTATCAGTAAAATTTCAAATTATGGACCCGCAGTTAGAACTCTGTACTATTGAAAACTCCGAAACTATCCATCAGATGGAACTGGTAACTTCAAAATTGACAATATTGATTAAAATAGAACCTTGTCACATGTCTTATGAAAAAATGTCACTTAGAACCTTGTCATTCCATGGTACCGAAGTCAAATTATTAACAAAATAGTAACACATGATTTTTCCACAGCTGTTTAAATTGAAAATTTCTGATGTGATTATATTATCTCTTGTGTCAATTAACGAAATTTTGGGAAATTTTTTAGATGGAGATGCTCAATTATCTGGTCTTTATGAATAAAACTTTCAGTGAAAGTAGACAACATTAACTCCGACAAATATAAAATTGGAAAAGCTGACTTGAGATTTGCAGATGATACTATTTTAGTTGCAGCAAACAAGGATGAACTCATTCACCAGCAAGTCAGGCTTCAGACAATAAACTCAGATTATGGTTTAAGTATAAATTACAAGAGAATAATTGCAGACCGAGCAAATGATATCCACTTAAACATGTTAAGAATATATGACTGTGAGGTAGTAGGTTAGGTTAGGTTAGGTTGACGTGTGAGTGGGCTAATATACAGGATTCTCCACTGCGACCATCTGCTCTGTTGTGGCTTACTCCTAATTATATTTAACATATGTCTCTGCAATCCAGAGAGTTTAACTTTGGTCGCTTGTTGTAGCCCTATGTACCCCCAAACTATAGAGGCATACTTCTACCATTGGTGTTATGATCGTAACGTATAAGATATTTGTTGGGAACCAATGCCTCAGAATTCTCTACGAATTCTACGACAAGGTCTTGCTTTGTGAATCACCTTTTCCAGATAAAAATTCCAGTTAAGTGATTTATCTAGCGTAATATCTAGGTATTTTACTTCCTCTACAAATGGAATAGTTTCGCCTGCTAAGCAGGGCGGTTGTAAGTTATCCAGCCTTCTTTCTTTGGTAAAGGGTACTATTACAGTATTGTAGGGGTTAAGAGACAACTACTCCCTTTCACACCAAATCTGAACTGTAACTGGTACTTCTTGAAGGGTATAAGAAAGTACCTCTTCAGATTTTCTATAATCAAAATGACTAGATCGTCCGCATAGCAGGGTCCAATTTGTACACACCCTCTTGCGGCTTTAAATCTGACTGTGTCTCACTGTACATATGTCATTATGCATAGCTTGAATCCAATCAGCTATGGTTACCTCCAGCAGCCGCTGCTATATATAGGGAGTCGGGCAGTAATATCGAGAAATGCTGCCACCTGAAGAGATTAGGTGATTTTCCCAACTGGGTTATTAAGTGCTTGTACTGTTGATTTTCTCGGCTGATAGGCGTACTGATGAACATCCAGAGAATAGGTGCTCGGGATGTTTCCTCTGATATATCCGTCTTTCCTTCCCAAAATCTTTCAACCGAAATTATGACAGGCTAATGGGTTTTAGCGATTTAGAGTCTGGTTCTCTCCGACCTATTTTAACCTCCGTCCAACTGAATGGGATGTAATTTCATACCAGATTAGCTCTGTATAGTCTGATGAGGAATGGTAGCAACGTTTCTATAGCAGCGCTGGAAAAATGCCATCCTCAGCAGGCGATTTGAATGGTTGGAAAGCTTCAATAGCCCTCTCAATCGCTGAAGCTGTGATGATGGTAACTGTTGGTTATCCAAAATCAAACCCTCTGGGAAGTGGTTCAGTGTAAGAAGATCAAGGGTTTCCTTTCCAGATTCAGCAAGTGAGCCATCTGGACGTTTCACTATACCAAATTATCTTGCTGGCTCTGTAGAAATGATTTTGTGAATTTTAGTACTGCCAGGCAAATCAGTAATACTCTCGCAGAACTTCCTCCAAGATACCCTTTTTGCCTTTCTGATTTCTTTGTTAACTAGTAAGACGGTATTCCTCCTTCGTTATATGTCCTTGTGTACAATACCAGCAATTGTGAATATGAGAGTCGGCGAAGATGGGAAGGTCGGCAACTTACCAGTTGAACAAATCTTCGCATGACCTAAATGTCGCGAGACGCACAAAGATCATTGTTAACGCCCTAGTTTTTTTCATCATTCTTTACGCTTCTGAAACATGGACCATTAGGGAAGCAGGCAAACGGCGTATTGATGATTTCAAGATGTGGGTCTAGAGACGTTCACTATGAATTTTCTAGAGAGCCCATCGCACTTATAGCTCGTTTCTTCAAGCAATACGTCCCCAAAAGCGACTCTCCGGCATCTTATTCTCCAAAATCCTCTAATTTTATGACCATATCAATCAGAGAAAGGAGAATATAGAATAGCTGATAGTTCAAGGCGAACCAGATGACAAAAGGCGTAAAGAAAGACCTCCAATAACGTTGGACTGACGTCATCAAGAAGCTAATTGGAAAGACTATAACAGGTATGATGCTATCAGACGTGCTATACAGCAAACGGACGTCAACCAAAATGATGCGCAGAGCAGAGAATATCTGGCATGACGTTATGAATAGAAGAGGAGGGCATTTTTGCTCTATGGAATTACTTCTCGGAACCACAGCCTCATGCTTTCACTAATTCCAACTTTTAAGTTTAAAATGTCGATATATTTTTATTCCTTAAATTGGCATATAGAGCTGTAATGAGGAATATAGAGAATCCAATTATCTTTAATTAGAATCAAATTTTTAAAAAAATATGTATAGTTCGCATTAAGATTAAGCTTCAAATTTGAATTGTCTCATTTAAATTAACGAAGTGGAATTTTCTACCTCTGCTTCATTCAGTCATGCAATTTCATTTTATGTCTGAGCTGACATTTTTCAACATATCTGGAGTAATTCGCTGACACCTATCAATTTGGTGCTATTGAAGTTCATATAATGTAGTAAGTTGAATAACATAAATCCGTTTTCAAATGCCTTTCCTTCCAGTCGACTTCTGGATAATGTCTAATGAGATATACACATGCTCGTCGAGAAGAGCTTAAAGAGACGCCATATGTTGATGAAAAATAAACATATATTCATTTAAATTAATATCAGTTTCAGTAGAAGGAAAGAATTTTTTTTGTTGTCGCCCAAAATAGCGAAACATTAAATAATTCTGACATTTGGACCATCACATATCCAATGTGACTTTTTTTGTATCTCATTATGTAGAATCATCCTAAACATTTCACAATAACACTAACTCAGAAGAAAAATACTGAAAATCGAGGATACAAAATTTTCAATTTTTTTCTTTTTTTCTTGCTTACAGAATCCTTTCGAAAAAATGTGTGTTGTACCATATATAAAACGCATTTTAAATAAATAACCAGCTTTATTTCAATGATCCAATGACAACCATTTAGACAGGTTAAAGTTAGATGGCAAAATGGAGCCCTAGGAGCCCTTGTGGAAAATATTGATTTTATTGATAATATTGTGACATACTTGGAGGAGGAAGGCTATGAGGTAGGTGTCATAGATCCTTGCCTGTTTGACCATTTTGGACAATTTATTAAAATATATAGTAACAATGACACATCGTCTGTCGTTTTTCGCAGGAGATTTACTAACCATGGTTTAGTAAAGCTTAGAAACCAATTGCTTGACACTGACTAGAGTATCTTTTATAGCAGTAATAATGGTCATAATAATAATAGTAAGTATTTGTCCGAGCTTCTGGTAAACAGATATCGTAACTTGATCAATCGAATTTTTCCTTTAAAAAAATGTACTTTATATAAGAAGATGCCAATCAATTGGTTTACTGATTCTTTACGAAATAAAAGGGACACGCTTTCCTCCGTTAAACTAATTTGTAATATAACTAGAAATCCGGTTGATTACTCTATTTATAGTGCTCTGCGTAAAGAGTACTTAAACGATATCAAAATTGTTCAGAAAAGGGCTTGCAACAAATTCATCAATGACTCTACCAATAAGGCAAGAGATAGTTGGAAAATTATAAATTTTGAAATAAACAATTGTCGGGATAACGTCGTCAATCCATGTATTTCACCAAACACATTTAACAACCACTTTGTATCTGTTGCAGGCGACTTAATTAATTCGTTGCCCAACATTAACGTTCAAACTAACTTTACCTCCAACAAAATATCGAATATATATATCCTTTTTCTTGCGTCCAATAACCATACAAGAAGTAAAATCAGCTATTAAATTATTAAAAAACTCAAATTCTTTAGATATACATGACTTAAATCCCAAAATAATTAAATTTACGGAGGATATTATCGCCGCTCCTCTAGCCGCTCTATATAATAGTTGTATCGCTGAAAGTGTCTACCCAGATATATTTAAAATTGCCCGCGTTATACCGATATTTAAAAAAGGACAACTACCGCCCCATATCAATCCTCCCTATTTATGGTGAAATATTTGAAATTATTCTGACAGAAAGATTGTCAAGTTATCTGGAACACGAATCACTTCTCAGCCCCTATCAATATGGTTTCCTCTCTGGACGCTCAACCACGCAGGCCGTCGTAAAGATCGTGAGTGACATAGTCGAGGGTCTTGAGGAAGGGCATCATACGGCTATCACTCTGTGTGATCTTTCCAAGGCCTTTGATTGTGTCTCTCACGATAAACTAATCGATAAAATGCAGTTATATGGAGTTAGAGGGTTATCTCTATCTCTTTCTAATTCTTATTTGAAAAAGCGTCAGCAATGTGTAGTCATAGGAAATACCATGTCAGATACTCTAGTTATTAATCATGGTGTACCCCAAGGCTCTGTCCTGGGGCCACTGTTATTTCTGATCTACATTAATGACTTTCCACAATTTATGTTGCCTAGCAAATCAACTTTGTTTGCTGATGATACCACTCTCTTGTGCTCTGACCGCAACATTGCTAATCTGATCCAACTTAGCTCCGACATAGAACTCCAGGCAAAAAACTGGTTCACCTTGAATAAACTAACACTCAATCAAGAAAAAACTCAGAGACTTATAATATCAACCAATAAAAATGTACCCAAAGGCAGCACGTTAAACTCCTAGGTATATATCTATATGATAACCTTAGCTGGGTAAACCATATTGATCAGTTAAATAGAAAGCTCTCAAGCTCCTCAGGAAATTAAAAGGCATTCTCGAATTCGACATCTTAAAAAACACTTATTTTTTCCTTTTCCACTCTAGAATTTCCTACGCAGTGGTCTTATGGGGTAACTCCTCCCACGCATTAAAAGTTTTCCGACAACAAAAGAAAGCTATAAGAATACTCGTTAGTGCTAAGTTTACGGAACACTGTCAAGTTATTTTCATTAAACTGGGCATTATGCCCCTCCCTTCACTATTTATTTATCATAATCTTGTAGAGATTCACAAGAGTGCATCCAGTCTCTCTGTCCAGTCTGATTACCATCAGCACAACACCCGTGCTGCTGGACTTCTTAGAGTACCTCGCTACAGGTTATCTCTAAGCGCTAAAAATTCTCCCAACCTAAATTTGTATAATCATTTACCATGTCATATAAAGCAACTGAACTTACTGTCCTTTAAAAAGAATATAAAAAATTTAATTCTAAAGTACTGTTTTTACTCGGTTGACGAATTTTTTAAGACACTCTATGTTTCTAATCCACACTCGACTATTTAAATGCTCATATTTACAGAATGCTCTGATACTCTACATATTTTTGCATTTCATACTTATTCATATCTTATGTGTATATCAATGTGAAATGTTATATACATCTATATGTTTTTGTATTTTTATAAATTTATTGTTTTTATTGAAATGTTATATTTACATATATATGTTTTTGTGTTTTATAAACTTGTAAATATTATAATTTGCTATTCACCAGCTTTTACCCTGACTTGCTGCAAATGTTCATGTATGTACATATAGTGGTGAAATAAAGAGTATCTATCTATCTATCTATTTTCAACTGCCAGCATGAGATTTGCAACTTGCCAACAATAACGCAAAATGAAGAAAGATTAGGCATGTAGATTAAGGAGTTGTTTGGCCCTAAATTGGCTTTTCTTCACTTCGACCTAAAAGATCTTTCGTGAATTACCCTACAACTAATTGTTGCCTAGGATTCAAAAAATTTTAAACAGCTTGTGATTTTCCTGAGAGCTAATGTCCCTGTGTCTTCAGGCGTTCATTTCGCCCGTTCCAGGTACTAGCCTAATACGGATTAATATCTTGCATTCACAAAGTATATGTTCCACAGTCTTTGTTGCAGCATCGCAGTATCTACATCTGCATTTATCATTTTCTGCCATGCCCATGTTCTTGAGATTAGATCTCAAGGAGCAATGACCAGTAGAAGGCGTGTGATCAGCCTTAGGTCGGACTTTTCGAGTTCGAGAAGCCTTGTTGCTTCTTTGTCGAATAGGTTATAACATTCTTCGCTTGTCTTTGGCCTGAAGTATTCCTGCAGTGGGACTTCTTCTGTTCCTTTTCCCATTTTTGGACCTCCTTCGCTATGTGTCCCTTGATAAGCCACAAAAGGTTCGGGTTTGAAAAATGGGGCTTCGGTCCCTTTTCTTGCAGGGCTGTCAGCTAATTCATTAGCTTCTACTCCTTCATGCCCTTACACCCACATCAAGGTAATCTTGTTGTTTTTGCAAGCTAGATATAGGACCTCAGAGCCTTTAGTGCTGCCTGGCATAGATCTTTGCCTTTTGAATGCCTTTGTTAAGGTATTCCTGGACACACAGATCTATAGCAAGATTTCTGCCTCGAGATGTTTGGGGGGTGTTGCGAAGGGCTTTAGATAGCCTGCATTTAGGCCCCGCTACGTCCACATCTACCCCTTTAGCCATCTGAGATCCATATGTGTACCAGACAACCACAATGCTTCGACCCTGCTCCCTTCGACGCTGCTACTCAATCATCACATCAAACGGGCAAAAAGAACAGACTTGCTAACGCCCTATTTTATTTCATAATCCTTTACGCCTCTAAAACATGAACCGTTAGAAAGGTAGGCAGATAGCGTATTGAGATGCCTTCAAGATGTGGACCGGAAGACGTTTGCTACAGCCCATCTCATTAATGGTTGAATTCTCCAATAAATATGTCCCCAAAAACTAGAATAAGGTATGGATCCCAAAACGTTTATATAGTAACATCATTAGGAGTATTCACTTCTCACTACTTTGGAAAGAGGAATGATCTCTGATTGTTGGACAATACAAAACGGTCGAAGCTGGGGCAGATTCTTGCATGACCTGTCTATAGAGGAAACTATTCTGAATTAACTGCTAAAAAAATATAATCTCCGCATACTGATGAGAGGGGCCAAAAACCTGTGATTTGGATTAAGATGCTACTACAATATCAAAAAACCAGGGCCGTGGAGAGAAAATACCCGATGGGAAAATTTTATTTTGAAAATTTATAAGCAGGGGGGAGAAATCCCAAAAAAAATTTTTGAAGAGCGGGGGGCGAAAATCGGAGAAAAAATTCAGAAAAAAATTATAATGCAAATTTTCAACATTTCAAAACCGAGCCCCTCAAAACGAGCCCGGGCACGGGGGGAATTACCCCCGCACTCCCCTCTATCCACCGGCCTGCAAAAACTAAGTCATAGAATATTTGCATAACTCGCGATATTTGCTAATAACACATATTAACGTTAATAGAATTTATGATACATAATTTGTTACGAGTTGAAAAAAAATGTTTTGCATAATGTTTACAAACGCGTAACTAATATGTGTGTGTGTGTTTGGGTTAAATGGATTTCTCTTGATCAATTAGTCTATTTTAGAGGTAAAATCAAAATGGTAAATCAATTTTGCAAGATACATTTAACAATTAGTTACATATGTTTTGTATTTTGTCAATTGCTTAACACTTGACTTATATTTTACTTAATGCGTAACTAATGAATTGTCTTCCAGCCTTAGAACTAATTGTATTATGGGATTTTCTGTTTTGGATACAGGTACACGGACACCTTGCTGACGTCACGATCATGGCTATGCCACGTTACAGTTCCAAACTGATCGTTTGAGACTGTTCGCCCGCGTTTATCATCCCAAGCATCTCGTACAATGTTGCCTGATCTTAACCACTTAACACATGTAGACGTGTGTTACAAAGTTAACGCTTCATGTTTCTAAAGCCTCTTTTATTGAACAAAGCGAAAAATCAATGGGCATGTCCAACTTTTTTTTTATTTGCTTAATCATACTTGTCACGAGTTGACGTGGAATTTCCATATAAGGGAGATATCAATATATATTCCTAATAATTTAAATTAATGTACTTGATGAATGCTTTTACCAATTAGTTTTAATAAAGCACTAGATGAGTAGTTCGATTCGATTGAATGAAATTGCAATGAGAATGTTTTTCCTTGGTTAAGAGAAGTTTATTATTTATGAAATAATTGGCTGCAGTGGACAGATTTTCGTTCAGCTTGGTGATGGTTTCATGTTCATTTTTGGCACTAACAATAATAGAAATGTTATCTGTAAATGCACCATGAAATATAGAGAATACTCTATCGTGTAATATGTGTATAATAAAAATAAAGGCCCTAACAGACATCTCTGAGGAACTTCATTTAACATTGCGAAATTTAACAAATTGTTTTCGGTTACCTAAATAAGATATAAAAATGTTATGACATTGACTATGCAGACTATAACATTAGTCTCTACGCAGTTAAAGGCCTTTAATAAGTCAGAAAACACTGCCATAACTTCGTAGGATTCCACAAAGAGCATTTCGCCTTAAATGTACGCGCAAGAAGTTGATTCTAACATAAATATTAGGTTCATGATGACTAACTAAGAATTTAATCTTGATAGCAGATAGAAATATTTGAAGAAGAAAAATAAAAAAGTTAGAACTGTGAAATAAAAAATTATTTGGTGTATAAATATGACCAATCTACACGTAACTACCTGAAACACACCTGGCAGGAGTCTGTATGCGTGGGAAGATTTTGTTACAATCCAAACAAATAATGTAGTTTTCGTTTCACATTGAGAACCCAGAAAATATAAGAAATAAAATATGATGAGGAATCTAGCATCATTAATTCAAGAAAAAGCAACTTTTATTTCTATACAACTATATCCAGCAAATAGTATAAATTTATTATATCTGTAATTTTAATGGGGAAGGTAATTCATTGTGTGTGTTTTACCAGCAAAACAAGTAAAGGAATTTTAAGTCTGTGTATTTTATACGAAATATTATACAATATGCCTGCTGTATACGTATAAATATTTTGCATGATAATATATTGACCCAAAAGAAGTAAAATAAGTCTTTTAAAATTTTTGCTTTACTTGAAAGGTTTTGAAATTACTTATTTTCTAAGAAACCAATATTTTCACTCCAGGCAGTATTTGTGTATAATATATAAAATATTGTGTAGGTCAGTATTGCAGTACAGTTCAATGACATCTTGCGACCTACATCTCCCTTTTTATTATATTTATTGCATTGATAATGAGATATAAAAAAACTTTAAAAACCGCCGGTGTCTCTTTCATAAAAAGAATTCTCCGCTATCGGCACCGACGGTTGTACGAAAATAAATTTTTCATACTACATAGACAAAAAAGCAAAAAATTTACTCTTGTGTCCCAGGGCAAAAAAGTAAAGTAATAAGGAAGTTAAACAATAATGAAATTCTGCTACCAACAAAGCACACACATTATTGGCTGCCTCCCGAATGTCGATACTTTCATCATAATCCATATTTTTATTGCAAAAACTCACGTAAATAACTTGAATAGCGAAAATTATTATGAAGTTGTCAATTTGACAACTTATTGACAGTAACCATAGCAGAAAGCAAAACCCTCAAATTAGGTCTAAGCCAACTAATAAATGAGTTCGACAAATCTTGAAATATAATAATTTTAAATGGATTTTCCTAAAAATTGTAATATTGCTAGTAGCATGGAAAACGTCGTATGCACCTCGGATTGCATAGTGTGTTTACAGGTCTCGAACATTGCAAACTTCAGCCCTACGGGCTTCGGTTTGCACTGTGTTTTCGACCTGTAAAATACACTTACAAGCCTTGGTACATAACTATTTTGTTTCATCCTACATCCGTTGAAGAATCTATGGCAAATATTAATAAATATCTTTTTAATACATCCACATCGTTAAATAGACAGGTTTAAAACTTAACTACTGTAATACCATTGCTATAACCACAGAATAAGGAGCTACCAGAAGCGACATTCTCGGCACCGCTTTTGATGTGTCTTTGATCAATTTGAATGATCACCATCTTTTTGTTGATATTTCTGTCAGTTCAATTATTGATTTAAACTAACATTCTGTGACATAATATCCAACAACCCAACTGTTTTTTTCTCGTATTAGGACTGTTGCGATGTGCATATACACGAAATCATAGCGAGAAGGTGTTGTTAACGAGAAATTTTTAATAGCGATATAATGAGTAAACGAGGTGCTGTTCGGGGATGTTCAAGCAGAACGACAAAAAAATGCATTACTTTATTTATGTTTCCAAAGGACCCCCAAAGGTTTTTATTATTGCTGTAAATTATAAGCATTTCCAAGTAGTTGTGCACTTTTCTTCTATTAAAGTCCGAATCGCGGTTGACAGCAAGCATTTGTGAGGATTTGACATGAAAAAATTCAGCCAAATTTTACAATAACTTGTGTTTATTTTCTGACCAACGTTAGTGGAACTTCTCTATTTGCACAAGATATTGGACCAACAACGTGCAATCCAATCCTAATATATGAATATGGATTGTACATTGGTCCAATATTTGTGCTACTAGGGTTATTTGCAATTGACTTAATATATAAGTATTTGAGATTTGAGACCTTTTAATTTTTTTAAGGTTAACAATTAATGAGAAATACTTATAATTTACAGCAATAACAAAACACCTTCTGAGATCCTTAGAAAATATAAATAGTAATAATGTATTTTCATGTCGTTCTGTTTGTCCCCCGATCAGCTCAAACAATTTTTACGAGGGCTTATTAAATCAACGTCGCTTAATGACATGTGCCATTTGAAACTGTTGACAGTTCAATTCATCGCTATAGGCGTCTGAATTTAAGATGCCAGCGCCGAAGTGGAGAACTCGTGAACTAATTATAGGCTTTTTGTTTGTTTATGTGGAGAATACTTATATTGATTTTTTTCTGTTTATTGTTATTTTTGGCGTTAAAAATAATAACAATAATATAAGGTTTGCAACATTTTGTTGTAAGTGATTTGCAAGACGTTAATGGCATTATTCAGCAAAATTCATATTTTTTTTAGGTTATCTAGTTTTTCCCTTGAAAAGTACAGTTTCTTCGACATAAACGATGTCTGGCAAGTTAAATATTAATAAACTTAAATATTTCTTTAAATTTATGTACAGTTGTAGTTTAAATCACTTTTTTTTTTCAGGAAACACGAGTGACATTTAAGTTAAGCATATTGCAATGTATGGAACATTTGTAAAGCACTAAAAATGTAAAAATTCTAAGTGTGTGTATGAAGGGGAATATGATTTAAATGCAGGACATATTATTTTGTGTGGTACAACCCATATTCAACACAAAACTTAAATAAATGTGTACGCTCTATGTTTACAAACAAGTGTCTCAGATTCAAATACCCATAAAATTAGTGGTACATTGAATATAACTGAAAAAACATGTATTAATTCTCTGAGTAAAATAAATGAAACAGTATTTTGTAAAATATGAAATATAAATATTCGGGGGTTAAAACATAATAGTGCATGGTGCAATAGTATATATTACTTTTAAATATAGTGGAATTACATATATTTACTTATTTCAAAAATTTCACTTACAATGTGTGATTGTCTAGGACATTATTGCTACCCGGGCCACGGTTATTTGCACCAGCTTTTTCCCTCCCAATGCCTGGTTAAAGGTGTCTACATCAAAGAGGGTATGCTTTGAACATTGTCGTGCCAACTCAACTTTTACAAGTTGTCCCTGCAATCTACAAAGGATACCGACTAGGTTGGCTCCAGCAAATTGTAGCCCCTTTAAATGCTATCATATTTTTAATAACTTAGCATCTCAGTTTATCATTTACTTATTGTTGATATCATCGTACACTAAAGAGACAATGACAGAAAAGCCCATAATTAGTTTGACTATAGACCACCAGGTGGCGTACTCCTTATTTTCAGACGTCTATCCTCCTTTCCTGGCTAAGGTATAGGAATATTTTCATGGTGGAATTATTATTGTAGATTTTGGCGAAGGCGCTGGGAAGACCGCAAATCTGAGTAGATTTTCTCCAATTTCCATTTTTTTAAATTAAAATATTATTTAACTACAAAATTTAGACAAAACAATTTTTTTTCCTGTACTTTGCTTCCAATTTTATTTATATTCCAATTTGAGAATGCTCCTAGTCCTTTTTTTAATATTTGTTAGTCTATAATTTTACCAAAATTTATACGTCTTTCTATTAGTTGATTAATCTGTTTCAAAATTGATCACATATTTGTTTCATATATAGTCCTCAGTACATTCAATATTTTCCTAATTTTCGGCCGTAGGCAGTGTGGAACTCCTGTTAGTTACGTGGCAGCTGTTTGTCGTCAGTAAATCTCAGCTCAGAAGTATTTATTAACCTGCCAAACATCACTGGTGCAATATCGTCTCACAGTAAACTTTTTTTTATAATCTCTCTCCGTTTAGTCATAAATTGCAAAGACTAACCACTTGACGCTTATTGGCACTACCAGTATTCCTAAAACTTTTGTAGAGAGCCCCATTTACAACACATGTTGTGTAGAGTCTTATTAGATTCTGCCGTTTTCTTTCACTTAAAAGCTCTCAAAGCCACTACTAGACAGCATTCTCTTTGAAAATTAATATTCTAAATTATTTACAATATGAATATTTAGCATACATATATCAAGATAATTTAATCATAGGTATTTTCTTTTTAAAAAATTATTAATTTACCAAACAGGAAATATATATTTACAGGGAATTTCAGTTTTTCGTCCATAACTTTACGAAAGATAAGAATAAACAACTTTTTTTGTAAACTCTCTATCATACTTCTATAACCATTCGTCATAAAGATCTGAAATCTAACACACTTAATAGAATATTGCAGGGGCAGTGGAAGTAGAGTAATGACAAAAAGAATGTTGAATATTTTTATTGTTCAAATAGGCTTAGAATGTCATGAAATGTCCAGATTTCAAGATTGAGCGAAAGAGAAATTTCTGTTTGTCTGTCGATCTGTAACTATTTTTGTCCGCACGATTAATCTGGAACCGTTTAAGATATTGGCTTGAAATTTGGTACACGTATGTATTTTAACGTAATCTGGAACTAGATTATATTTCCATCTGATTCCGTCGAAGGGTTGGGGTAAATTGGGGTAAATGGGGCTAAATAGATAAATCAAGCAGGTAAGAGTCCATGAAATTTGTATTTAGTATATACAAGAGAATCTATAAGGTCTCAAAATATTTTTTAGAATTAGTCACCTGCATTACCACCCCCACCCCATTATTAAAGGGGGTGAAAAAAAAGTGATTTAGTGTGTATACAAGAATCAAAAATCTCAAAATATTTTTTTTAATTCATCCACCTCCACTACCACCAGTCCTATCCCACTACCGATATGGGATATCGTTTTATGGGCTTTTGGAGCAGACGATTTCAAATATTGTATTATTAAAGTTCCATGAACAATTTTTTCCACATACAAAACTTTTTCGTTGTGAGGGACTTGGATGGAAAATCTGGATGTGGAAGTAATGATTCCTTGGGCAGCAGTTTTTTGACATGTAGAGCAAATATTTATATTATCCAGTGGCGTAGAAATTACGTTTTGCAAACCCTTTTCCCTGTAATACCTATGTCTCTATTTATTCATGAAAATTTAGTACATATTTTTATTCTTTATTCAATATGAAAATGGAAAGTTATTTGGTTTTTCTCAGGACGTACCGTTTTTGATATGTTCCAACTCCAACATGAGAACCTGCCATCAAAATACCCACAGCAATAAATTAGAAAAGAATTATTTAATTATTTTCAGTTGTAACAGTAATAGTAACAAACCAGTATTTAAATTAAACATTCAAATGGTATCTATTTTTTTGAAAATAACTCCTTCATCAACTCTTAATATTACTAGTTGTATGATTCAGGTTATTGTTTTTTGCCACCTTCTATCGCGAAAACTGAAGTTTTTCAATGTAAGCTTATATAGGGAATTACCATTAATTCTCAATCTTCTATGGCTTCCCAAAGTTATAAACAAGAAAAACTGAAACTTCCTGTATATTATTAATCAAATAAGAGTACGGTTAAATCACTCTAAGAAAGAAGAATAATAATAAACATACACAAATTTAAATTAAAATACATTTAAGTTGTTAACTGATTATTTTTAACTATAACAACATGTCTGCTATGGCTATAATAATGATTTAAAACAATCTAAAAACGTACTGTTTGCGGATTTATTTAAGTTTTTATATAATTGTTACGTATTCTATAGGATACTATTCGTAGTTTTCTTGTAAATAATGTTAGTTTTTGGACATCCTAAATTTTCTAATACCAACTTTTTTGGTGAAACATTTATTAGTATAAAAAATATATTAAAAAAAAGTTTTAAAAAATCTAACTTATCTGGGATTCGAACACAGGACACTTGGATTGCAAGGCAAAAAACTTTAGCCACTGGACCATCATACTTTACTACAAAACTTTAATGTCTGTAATATGTATCATTCGACAATCATGGTTATTATGACTGTCGAATGATGTATGAAAATAAAAAAATAATGATAGGAAATAACATTTCGCAAGATTTCTATTTAGTACAAACGAAAACATTAAGAAAATATTTTTTTATTTTAAATGATTAATAACTTTCTTATTTACTGATTGATTAAAAAAATAATGGGGTTCTTCCTCTAGCTAAGGCTAACTTACTGTCCAAATTTCAATACAATCGGACTTTCTTTTCTTAAATTATCGTGCTTACAAGAAACGTGACAGATGAACAGACAGATAGTTATTGGTCACATTTTAAGGTGTTCCTAAGTTAAACTCATTTAACTCGAATAATACAATATGTGAGGCGGAAAGCAGAAAGGGACCTCTTGTCGGCGATGTCAATTTTTTAGTACAGTTGAAATTAGTGGTTTGGGTCAAAATTATCGATTTTCGGATTTTGTCCTTTACAAGTTGTAATCGATTACAAAACCGATCTAATTGGATGAAACACTTAAAATAATCGATAAAGTAGTCAATGTTCAGCCCTGGAAAGGTACCTCTTGTCGCTTATGGAGAAATATGGAGAAATAACATGGGATCGACAAGAGGTCCCTTTTCATAAACGCACTAGTAACGTAAACAAAAAAAATCATAGAGACACGATTTTTGCACCAAATTGTTCAGAATTAGAGCTTAATTCATTTAATATCAATAACTAAAAACCGGAAATTGCCGACAAGAGGTCCCTTTTTGCTTTCCGCCTCACATATATTACTTCCACATCCAGTGGAAGTATAGTAACGACAAAAAAATTTTTAAAAATTTTTATTGTTCAAATAGGCTTAGAATGTCACGAAACGTCGAGATTTGAAGTTTGAGAGAAAAAAAAATTCTCTCTGTCGGTTGGTCTGTCTGTCTGTCTGTCTGTCGGTCTGTCGGTCTGTAACTTTTTTTTGTGCGCACGTTTACTCTGGAACCGTTTGAGATATTGACTTGAAATTTGGTACACGTATGTACTTTAACGGGATCTAGAACTAGATTATATTTTCATCTTGTTCCGTCGAAGGGTTGGGGGGTAAATTGGGGTAAATTTGGGGAAAATAGGTAAATCAAGCAGGTAAGAGTCCATAAAATTGGTATTTAGTATATACAAGAGAAGCTAAGGTCTCAAAAAACCACCTCATTATTAAAGGGAATGAAAAAAAATTGTGATTTAGTATGTGTACAAGAACCAGAAAGGCTTACAATGTTTTTTTTCTTCATCCACCCCCACTACCATCCCCTATCACCACCCCCACCCCGCTACCGATGTGGGGTATCGTTTTATAGATTTTTGGGGTAGAGGATTTCAAATATTATATTATTAAAGTTCCATAAACTATTATTTCCACATACAAAATTTTTTCGTTGTGAGTGACTTGAATAAAAATCTGAATGTGGAAGTGGTGATTTCTTGGGCAGCGGTTTTTTTACTATATTTTGTTTTGCCAAGGTAAACATTTAATTTATGATTACCAAATTTTTTTCTACAGTTGTGTTTATACTAGTCAAATTATCAATAAAGATATTATTACTATTATTATATCTCATCAATTGTACACATCCAGTATATATTTTATTTGTTTTGCATATAATATTAATATAATATAAATTTAATAGAAACTACAATTACCATTTTAAATATTTTGTTTCATAAATGTATAAAATACATTAATTTGCAATAAATTTTTCGCACAAACATTGTAAATTATTTAAACAACTCATTTATAAATATTCCTGCAATTAAACTTGCATATGTGTACACATAATTTTACTGCAAATAAAGTATTTAATATGCATCTGCTCCTGTTTGTAAGTTTGATTTTATACCACCCAGATACAAAACCTCGTGAGGGTAAATAATAAGAAAAAAACTAATTTAAAACAATGGAACAATTAGTCATACAGTGACAAATGATCATGTAGGCGCATGACAGTTAATCTAATTAGACAATTCAGTTCCATATTGTAAAATAAAAATCTTTTTTGTTTTGGTTAATCTACAATCAATTGCTGTTTTTTTTTTTTATTTTAATGGAACGTCTGCAGTAAAGAATGACAGCCACAATGCTATGATAAATGAATAAAATAATAACATATATAGTTTCGTATGTAATAGATGGACGGAACTGAACCTAAATTATATATAAACACATCATCTATCATGTTTTATAAAAAATGAAAATATATATCATATTACCTTCATAATAATTGTTTAAATTGAGATGCTAGGCCACGTATTATAAATCATTGTAATGTAATTATCATTCTGAAGCCAATTTTCTACCGAAATATTCTTTATTTACGTATAGTTTATCATATTTTTGTTTCCACTAAGAGGAAGTTACCTAGTTATACAAGTTTTAACGCTTTGAAGAAATTAATTACACAAGTCAACAAAAAAAGGTCTTATCATAAGGTTATAATCTAACTTTTCTGAGTTTCCCTCTACCACCCCCTTCAACCCCTAAAAAGGGCAAAAAAAAGGTCTTGTCCTAAGATTCTTATCTAAACTTTTTGAAGTAACTTGACGCGCTGAAACTAATTTTGGACAAAAAAAAAATCAGGGGGTGAAGGGGGTGGTAGAGGGAAAGTGAGATGAGAGAAAAAATTTTTTAGTCCAAAATTGGCTTCAGCGCGTCAAAATACTTCAGAAAAGTGAGGTCACAGCCTTCGGACAAGACCTTTTTTTTGCCCTTTTTTAGGAGACAAAAGGTCGAAAAAATATTTTGTCCAAAATTGACTTCAGCACGTCAAAATACTTTGAAAAGGTTAGATCAGAACCTTGGGACAAGGATAAAAGGGGATGGTAGAGGGAAACTGACACGATATAATTTTTTTTTTGTCTAAAATTGGCTTCAGCGCCTCAAAATACTTCAGAAAAGTTATATCAGAACCTTAGGTCAAGACTTTTTTTTTCTTTTTATGGGATAAAAGGGACGGTAGAGAAAAAATGAGACGATAGAAAAATTTCTTTTCCCCAAAATTGGCTTCAGCGCGTCAAAAACTTCTAAAAAGTTAGATGAGAACCTTAGGACAAGACCTTTTCTTTTTTTTTGTAGACCTGTGTTATTATATATGTATACAGGGTGTCCCGAAACTCCCGCCTTCCCCTTTAGGTGCTAATTCTCCATGCAAAAATAGTAAGAAAGGATCTTATAAACATGTGCCCGGAAATGCTTCCTAAGGGAGTTACGGCCCTCTAAGAATGGCGCAAAAATAGGTGTTTTTACTAATTATCTCGGAAATGATTTGGGACAACTTTATGAAATTCGGTTAACTTTTTTCGATTATTAAAGGTTATTGCTTTACAGTATTAGCCAAAATTAATTTTATCCAGGGGCGGAGAAACGAGAGGTCGGTGTTCTTTGTTTCTACATATTAGTTTTTCCATTTGACATTTTTAGTATTTTAATCCCTGATTCCTTGGTTAATTCTGCATAAAAAAGGGCCTCTTTACAATTAGCCATATGGCAAGCCGTTTTCGAGTAAAAGCGGTCTAAACGAAATATTGCGTATTCGTTTGCTAAATGCGCATTATTTATTTTTCAAAGTAGGCGTATGTCATTCAGTAACAGAAATGGCAGAGTACACCTCGCAGGAATATCTCGATATGATTATCTGTTATGGTATGATTTCCTAAAGGAACTATTTTTAATTATTTGGTAATAATGGTAAAAGAAACATTGTGCAAAAGTTTAATGAACATTTATGAATTAAAAAACAAGCACGGCGAACAATATTATTTGTGGCTCTTTGCGCCATTTCCCTGGTAATAGTTTCAAATGCCGCAATTGTGTCGGCTCGCATGTCGTCCTCACTAATTGTCTCATTAAAATGAATCAAATTTTTAATATGACCCCATACAAAATAATCCATCGGATTTAAATCCGGCGATTGAGGAGGCCAGCTTATTGGGCCACTTCTTCCTATCCAGCGCCCACGAAAAACACGGTTCAAATGACGCCTTGCTACCTTACTAAAGTGCACCGGAGCCCCATCGTGCATAAAAATCAGATTCAAGCGAATAAGCAGCGGGATTTCATCCAGTAAACCGGGTAGTTGTCTCCGGAGAAATCGTACATAATTCGGTCCATTAAGTCGTGCGGGAAGAAATATGGGACCAATCTGCAAAATTGGTGGTAAATATTATTTTCAAGTTTTACTTAACCTATTAGTTACCCAATGAAAATGTAAAAGTACTTACCATTAGATTCCCTATTTGTCCCGCCCAAACATTAATTGAAAATCGGTATTGAAAATGTATCTGTCGAATTAAATGAGGATTTTCATGGGCCCGGTAAACAAAATTCCTTGAATTAAATACTCCATTTGGGGTAAATTCGCTTCATCAGTCCACAATATCTGATTAAGAAATAATGGATCGACCAAATGATTTTCCAAAACATCTGTGAAATTAAAAAGAAAATCGGTCGGTTTAAGTGGTAGAATACTTTGCATTACAAATTTATCACATGTGTATAAAATTTGTTTTTATTTGATGTAGATACTGCATACAAAATTCAGCTTACTTGTACAGAAGATCATTCGAGGTTCATGGTCTCGCGGCAAGAGTTGCTGAACCCGTCGATAACGATAACAATGTTGATTTTCACGTCGAAGGGTTCGATGAATACGTGTTCCTCTTGTCCCCAGTAGTCTACCGGCTCGCCTAGTACTCAACTTTGGCTGATCAGGAAATGCATCAAGAATCATCTCTTCTTCAGCTACTGGAATCCCTCTTGGGCGACCGTTACCTCGTCTATTAGGTGTCCTCGTCTGTCCCGTACACGATTGAGGCAGCGCGTGATAACTTTTGCGTCGGGAAAGTGTGCTCGTTGCGGGAATCGTAACACAGCAGAGAAAGAGAGACAGCAGGGAGACTTGAATGGCGGGAACGGTTTGCGCAGATCGTCGCGCACGAACCATTTGGGGTTAAAACCTTGGAAAACAGTGCGGGCGACGTAGGTAAAATTTGGGTATAATTTATTTAGTTCACAGACGTACTTAGTGTTATTCGGGGTTTACGATAATTCATTCTGAGCGAACTGCAAATATTATTCTCTTTTTCTAAAGCTACAAGAATAACAAAGACAAAGATAGTGATCTGGGCACACAGAGTAAATTTTCGTAAACCCCGATTGTGTTATTTATTACACATTATGCTGCTGCCGCTGGCCGACAAGCAGAAAAAATTCTTTGATTTTTATGTTTTATAGAGGTATTAATTGATTTTTTCTTACGTTCATATACATATAAATAAAATATAATTAATTTTATTTATACAAATCATTTTTTAAGCCTCAACTTTTAATTATTATTATTTTATGTTAAATTAATAAAGAAATACCAGCATAGAAACACGCCAAACACAGCGTATGAAATGACAATATTAGAGATGCAGGTAAACGAAAATATACATATGGAGAAGAAAATATAAAAGCTCTGAACATATGATTTAAAAAACAGCTAAAAGTCAGTACATAAAGCGGATGGCTCGAGATTTCTACAAAAATATTCAACTCAACTCTGGCATTCCATCATTTTTAAATTTGGTATGCGGGTAATCGAAAATATACACACGGAGAAAAAAATCGAAAAGATTTGAATATGTTATGATTAAAAAGCAACTAAGAAGTGTATACATAAAGCCGATGACTCAAGATACCCACAAATAATATTCAACTTCACTATATTAGCGGCTGCGTTGCGATTTCATTATCTGCTACTGCTGTTTTCTGAATAACAGTTTAATAGCAGTAAGCAAGAACATTTTTACTACGTCGTGTCGTTGATTGAAGAGTCTATTCACTCAACGGTCGTGTTTCTTATCTGTTATTTTCTCACCTGTTATTTTCGGCTAAGAACATGAAATTTTGCAAGTAGATGTGTACTAAACTCTCAAGAAAATTAATAAAATTGGAAAGTCGAAATGGTCGTCTGATTTTTATGATAAAAATTGGATGGAGGGTGTTATATTACTAATTATTTTTAGTTATAATGAACCCGTAGTGGAACCCAGGCATTCTACTATTTGATATAGTATAATTATCATCACTTAACTCAAGTAACGAAGGCCCTTCTGTTATAA
Source organism: Rutpela maculata (assembly GCA_936432065.2). NCBI lineage: Eukaryota > Metazoa > Arthropoda > Insecta > Coleoptera > Cerambycidae > Rutpela > Rutpela maculata. The sequence goes on along the minus strand of OW386285.2, from coordinate 32,208,334 downwards.
AAAAAACTCCAAATGAAGCTATGAAGAAACTATTGTTCTATTTTTTGAGCTATTTTTATTTAAAAAAATACTGAAAAAAATTATATCAATGTATTTATAAAAGAAAATTCTGTTTCATATGCTTTTACTTCCTATTTTTACAAGTTGGAAAAAAAATTACAGACTTTTTTAGCTATCTAAAATTATTGTGTATTTAAAGAAATCAATAGAGTTGTCTGTTACTTTGTGATATTCCGTTATAACAGGTAACGAACACAAACATTTCTTGTTAAATATCACAATATTTTTTCTGTTTATGGCTAAGTACAGTTTCGTAGTTTCTAGTCTACATTTTCAAGCACACAGACTGTTTAATTTGAATTGGATAATACGGTCCTGTCGGAAACATTTAAATTGTTTGGAATCCAACTCTGACTTTTAACCCGAAATGGCGACTTCAAGGTGAATGATTTTTGGCACGCCAACACAAAGGAACTCACGAGAGTTTCTTTGCTGTCTCTCTATCTATGCTGAGCTCGTAACGCGTACAGTCGTGCGGCTGGTACAGCTTGTTCATCAGCCATACCATAACAGACAATATCGAGATATTCCTGCGAGGTGCACTCTGCCATTTCTGTTACTGAATGACATACGCCTACTTTGAAAAATAAATAATGCGCATTTAGCAAACGAATACGCAATATTTCGTTTAGACCGCTTTTACTCGAAAACGGCTTGCCATATGGCTAATTGTAAAGAGGCCCTTTTTTATGCAGAATTAACCAAGGAATCAGGGATTAAAATACTAAAAATGTCAAATGGAAAAACTAATATGTAGAAACAAAGAACACCGACCTCTCGTTTCTCCGCCCCTGGATAAAATTAATTTTGGCTAATACTGTAAAGCAATAACCTTTAATAATCGAAAAAAGTTAACCGAATTTCATAAAGTTGTCCCAAATCATTTCCGAGATAATTAGTAAAAACACCTATTTTTGCGCCATTCTTAGAGGGCCGTAACTCCCTTAGGAAGCATTTCCGGGCACATGTTTATAAGATCCTTTCTTACTATTTTTGCATGGAGAATTAGCACCTAAAGGGGAAGGCGGGAGTTTTGTATACTGATTCAATAATCAAACTCTGTTGAGAACACAAATTACGCTTACAATCAATATATTACTATATTTTCTAGATCAACATGTGGTCGCGCGAGCGTTAAAACCTCATTTAACTTTGTTACTTTTAGAGTTCAAAAATAAAAGTATTTTCCAAAAATCATTTCAGGAAAATAACTGAAAATCGCTTATCGGAGATATGAGCTTTACCTTGTTTTTTTTTTAATGGCATGTTAATTAAATGATGTGAATAGAGAATATTATAAGCAAATCACAACTTAGACTCTCTTTTATTTATTATGAAATTACCTGTTTTCTGTATATTGTTGCCCTAATCTGGGCACGCTAATATAGTATTAAGGTAAATAGTTTAAAATACTCATTATTGGTGAACCAATCAAAACAACTACTCTTCTAGCTAATACTGACGAAGTATTGAATTATATGATAGGATTCCTAGCATTTTAAGAAAAAAAAATATATTGAAAATACTTAAATCATTTATTGAAATTCAGTCATTCACAACAATTATTGAACCTTACATTCTATTTCAACTCTAGAGAAGTTTTACAAGTTTTTTCGAACTCTTTAGTTCTCATCAGTACAGAGTATAGAAACATTCATTCATTATTTACATTATTTCTTATTTATTTTTACAATTATTTTTTATTTATTTGGTTCCTTCATGATTAGAGAATATTATTTAGGTATTAAGCAAATCACACTTACACATTTTTTTATTTATCATGAAATTACCTACTTGCCCCAATCTGGGCTCGCTAATATACTAGTTAGGTAAATACTTTAAAATACTCATTATTGGAGAACAGATCAAAACAACTACTCTTCTAGCTAATACTGACGAAGCAAAATACGACATTTTTATATTTTTGTTCTTATTCATTATTTGGCAAAAACCACCCTCTAACTGAGACTTTGGCGTAGAGGTTATTTTCTAATAAAATACTGGTTGATTGTATTATTTTGTAGATTTAACGACATTGTTTAGAAGCAAAACAGAGAAAAATACCATTATAATATATACACTGCCTTTTTAAATTTGCTATTACTACTGACGGTTAAGGAAACTTAAATGCATTTTATTTGCTGCGAACCAAAATGCCTGTACACTAATTTATACAGAATATTTTGGTGAAAAAACAGTTTGTTATATGATCTTTTTATTGTGGTATCTTACTCAATTCATTAATTAATAATTTATATTTTTATTGTTGAGCTAAATTCAGACTACTCCACTGAGTACATGAAACTTAAAAGAGTATGGCGTTCGTGTATAAGAGAGAATTTCGCTACTCAAGATTAATAAAAAGAGACACCTTATATGTCGTTGCAACCTGCCAGAGAACTTCTTAAGACTTCTAAGATCTCATGTAATTCCAATGGCACTTAAAACTTAGCTATAACGATGTGCTTGGATTTTTATTAGTGTTAATTCTTTTAACAGCAAATAGATAACATGTGCCACGTTATCAAATAATCATTAGACAAGAGACACATTATGAGTATATGTATTTGAATTTTAATAAAATCGATCCACTTTGGTACGGATACATGTAAAATCGCTTATTTTAAGAAATATTACGCTGTACAAATTCAAGGATGTTATCAAGTACGTTTTCTAACTGCCTTCATAGATGTTCAAGTTTAGTAGAGAACGTGGATAAGGGAAAAGTAATTTTAAAACTTTTAATGAAAGTATAGCATAAATAGCACAAGAATCAAATACTAAAACATTTGAATATTTATTTATTTATTTATTTACGTATAAATACATTTACATATGATGATACTAATCCTAAAAACTTAACAACTAAAATGAACATAAATAGAAAAAGCGAAATACAAAGATAAGATTAAAAACTGAATAACAACAATAATAAAAATTATCGCAGTATAGCACGTTTGGCCTGATTTTTAAAACCATCAAGAGATTTACTAAATAAGTCAAGTTCAGTACAGTATTTGTTGACTGTTGAACTTATTCTATTCACCGGAATAAACATAGCGTAAGTTGTTCGGCAATAAGGTACAGACAGAATGGATATATTTCTAGTGTTAAAACATGGTACATTAAAACGCATAGACTCCAAGCAGTCAGGAGAACTGATGTAGTTATTGATAACTTTGAAGGCGAAACAAACATCGTAATATTGGCGCCAGCTGTGTAAAGAACTAATTCCTAAATAATATTTTGCTTCCTCATAGGTTAAGAATACACCCTTTGTGCTCAGTTTATAGCACATAAATCGGACAAATTTGTTTTGTACAGATTCAAATCAGTTGATATATATGTTGTGACCAAACAATGTTGCAATATTCCATAATAGATCTAACTAGAGAAATATATAAAATAGTTAATGCTCGAGGATCTGAAAAATCCTGAGCCATTCTCTTGAGAAACTCTAACATTTTGGAAGAGATAGTCCAGTCATTAGGTGAGATAAGGGGGTTTTAAAATCAAATCGTGGAGTAGTTAAGATTTTTTGCTCTTTATGTTTTTGGGGTGCTGATCACGAATCTGAGGTTTGCCAACAATTTTTTTTTCTGGAATTTGAGTTATAGCCAAAAAATATGAAGAAAAAATTTACTAGTGAAATATTTTTGTCGAACTCCTCTATACGTTTCCTTAAATATGTAAGGAATACAAAACCAGAGTGCAACCAACAGCTGTTCTCCGGACTAATGCCCCGCCGAGCGTTGAATTACGAATTACAAGCCTGGCCGCGTTAAGTGCAATAACTATGTATTGCCACAAAACGCTAATGTTTCGATTGCAACAGACACCAGCCGAAAAACTTATTCCTACTCAAAGGAGCTCTCGTGCCATGAACAAAAATGTTTTTTCCCGGTTTTTTGCTGATATCTCGAAAACTATCAACATTATTCTATACTAAAATAATCTGCATAAAATTTTCTCTAATTTAGGTCCTTACTACTTTCTTCGCTACGTATACTATTTAGGCGCAATTGCTAGTTGAAGTTTGACGAATGTTTAACTTACCTGCTGCTAAATCGCTAAATCTTTTAAGCGATTCGCATTACAAACTTTCGAAAAAGCTAACATTGTAAAAAAGGATAACAACCAAGAAATTCAGCATTCTTTCCCAAAATATTTATTTGGTCAACAAATTAATACATTACTTAGGCTGAAACTATTAAATAGGGAGAATTGTTAATAACAGAAAAATATTTAAAAATATAGTTCAGGAATTATGTGTAAAATAGTGGAAGATTTTTATTTTTAAAATACAACAGCAACAATGAAGTTTCCCATAAGGTGCAGACTTTTTGGCGGACACTGTATAAGCTGAATCGTTCTCAGTATTCGCCATATCTCCATTTTACAACTATGGTGATAGTAGAAGGATGTGTTTCACCTCGTATTATAGGACTTTCCTAGTTCCTGATACTTCTCAGTTCTTGAATGTTTATAATAACGTTTATGGAAAAAATTTTTTTCCAGTTTTATACATTTTTACCATTCCTTTTTTTTTCTAAGCTTGTCATGAAAAACGTCAATAACACAGGCACACAAAGGGTCATGTATTTTTGTGTCATGTAAGCTCAAAGAACAACTTAGACCGAGCCTGAAATCGGGTATAAAGTAAATCGAAGGATTAAACGAGTTAACACATGCTTCTATACATATTTTGGGGCGTTGACACCGAATCCGAAGTCATAATTTTCTTATCATGTCAGAATTTTGACATAACCTCAAATCTCGAAAAACACCTCATAAATGGTCAGAAATGCATTTAGAAGTAGATTTTAGTGTCTTTTGATCAGTTTAAACTTCCTCTTAAATATATTTTTAACTATTTCTGAGGTGTTTTATGGTGATTTTTGAGGTTATGTCAATATCCTGATATGATTGGAGAATTCTGACCTGATTAAGTCTCCAGCGTTCCAAAATTCATGTAAGTAAAGTGGTTTGGTGGTTTTAAGTTTTTAAATCTACTTTACTCTACTTCTACTATTTCTACCACTACTACTTCCACTACTTCTTCTATCTATTTACTTTTTCTATTTATTTTTTATCCTGTAACAGGGTTGTTCCAAGCTGTATTTTTGAGCTTACATGAAAATATTGGCGACATGTGACAATTCTGGCCTCGGATTCGGTTTCAACGTCTCAAAATACATACAGATATGATAGTCGGTAAAAAAGTACATGAGCTTTATTATTTTTTATGTGCCTGTGTATTCGTTCATTATTGTCACATTACTGACACTAATCGAATAAGGTGACTAAATTGGGCCAGAATCATACTGACTGGGGACTAGATCAATGGGGAAATTTTGTATTTGCAAATGATTCCAGGATGTGCTTGTTTACAAATGATAAGAGGATGTGGAGAACTAACCACACTATTTTTCAAAATTGAAAAATTGTTCACCAAAAGTCAATTACTAAATGAAACAGTTATGAACAACTGCCTTTTCCATCTTACAAAATAATCTATTTGTTCAGTAAAATATTTATTTCAAAAGCACATCAAGTCTTATCTGAAGCTGCGTTTCATAATATACGGCACAGTGCAAGTTTCAAGACAATACTCAGCTAACACTGAAATTGAGAAGGTTTTGTGTAACGTGTATTTATTCTGGGCTTCTTGTTTCTATAGATAAGGAGAAATGTACTACAATGATTATACAAACATTACATAAGATGTTATCTCTAGTCCTGTGGAATGGCACTTAGAAACAATCGACTCTAATCCTAACGGGGAAAGTCAATAGTTATCTCTATTAAATAATTGGTCAAATATTTGTTTAAGGAATGAAAAAGTTTTATATTTAGAATTCCTTGGTGTTTACAACTGTGTGCTGGATTAAATAAACATAGAATACAATTAACAAACTTTCAGGGTCTTATTTTCTTCAACTACAAATTAAGAAAGTTGTATAGAGGAGGGCCAAAAGAAAACCTACTGGGACACTGTTCTTTGCATTCATTTTGTGTTTACTAAATACTACGATAACCTACATAGACCGAATTATTTTTGATGTGGTAAAACTTTAGAGAAAGTTTTAATAAGAGAAATGTTAATTATATGTAGTAAATGGTATTAAACTGATATACAATTACCAAGAAATTTGGTGACAAAATTATTTTGGATTATACAGGGTGTACTGGAATCCTCTGTTCATACTTCGTGAGCCGACTTTACATAGAAAAATAATACGATATTGTCCTACAATACAATCATTGTTTCCATTTTATTGTAATTTGCTCTTAAACCGTACTCAGGGCTATTATTTTCTGAAGCATATGTTCAGCAGGTGTATGAACTCATTCCCGCTTGCTTTAACTAACGTGAAGTAAATCACAAATACCATACTGTTATTTTATTTGTCGGAGGAATAAGGTGGTAACTTTATTTGGCATGGCAGCAGCGAAGTTGGTACTTTGCATTAGAAAAGCAGAAAAAGTTTTTTCCAACAAATGCGGCCCCCAAACGAATAGATGGTGAAAATTATACTTGTCAAAAAAGTGTACTTTTCTTAATGGAACACATTTTATTTTTACAAAAACGATTTTATTGTTGCAACATATTACATTTATTTCTAATTTTGCTCAGTACTTTCATTACGAAAATCAATATAAAATTCAAATACTATATACCACGAACAACTAAGTATCTTGAAAAAATGAGATATCTATGAAAAAACCCAATTTTTGACGTTTCCACAAAATTTCTCGGTAATACCAAAGATCCAGACTACAGAAACATTGTATCAAAAATGATAAAGAATTACGAAAAGTTGTATGATGAGTTTGAAATTGCACTTTCTCGACTCACAACTAGATGAGTTTCCAGAAAATAACGCAGACTTCAGCGAAGAGCAAGGAGAAAGATTCCATCAAAATTTAAAAGACTTTGAACGTCGATTTTAGGGTAAATCAGATGTCAATATGTCAGCAGATTACTGCTGGATGCTACAAAGAGAAGTGAAACCAAAAGGAACAAAACGACGAAGAAACCCCGTATACAGATCGTTTGAAGATAGCGCGTTCGAAAACGAAAACCCATATAAAATTGAAATACTATATATCACGCACAATGATTGGGTATCCTGAAAAAAAAACAATTTTTGACAGTTTTTTTGATTTTTCTCAGTGTTTTCATCACTGACCCCGAAATTTGACTCCAGATTCGTGATCAGCGGAAAAAATTACTCGATAAACGTGTATGCCGACCATTGAACACGCTATGCGTTCATGAAAAAAACATGATATTCATAAAAAAATATAGTATCCGTGAAAAACGCGATTTTTTATGGTTTTTCAAAGTTTCCTCATCGTTTTGACAATTAGCCCTGGGTTCTAACAATAGATTTGAGGTCAATGGGGCAAAAATACTTAAGAAAAATACATGCAGCCTAGCCGAACACGCCACACTACCCAAAAAACCATAAAAAACGCATTTTTTGACAGCTTTTCGAGTTTTTCTCTGTAATATGCACATTAACCCCCAATTCTGACTTCAGATTCGTAATCAGCGGGAAAGAATACTAAAGAAAAGTATATTCAGATGTTCAGTTCAAATAACTTTTTTTTTGTGGGCCTGTGATAATTCTCGAATGATATACATTATAGACAATTCTTGTAGTAATGTGCGATGGTCCAATGGCTAAAGTTTTGCAAGGTCGTGTGTGCGAATCCCTCAGAGAGAGTGGTGGTTTTTTTTCATATATATATATTTTTTTTTTCAAAACAAAGTTGGTGTCACAAAATTTAGAATATCCAAAAACTAATATTATTTACAAGAAAACTGCAAAGAGTATCCTTTAGAACGTGTAACAATAATATAAAAAGCTCAGTAAATCGGTGAAAAGTATAATGCTTCCACTAGTTAATATATGCATGTATTGTATGATCACTAGGGTGGCCCATCTCTATAGGGGGTGAATTTTTTTTGCGTATTTTTTAAGTCTCACCCCACGAAAATATACTATTATACTAGGAATAATTTATGTCAAAGTTTCAGATAATTCGGTGAACGGTAACCCGTGCCGTATTCAGGTAGAAATTTGTAGATAAGATTTTATTACGGTAACCCGTGCCGCATTCAGGTAGAAATTTGTAGATAAGATTTTATTACGGTAATACACTTAAATTTTACTTAAAATACAAATATCTACCTCTTTTCTCATAATGTTTTATTGGTGTAATTATTTCCTAGAAATTATTTGTTTTGGAAGTTTGGAAATATAATGCACCTACGGTAGGTTTTTATGTCAGTTTGCAATTGTGTTTTACAGTGGTGACATTATAAGTTCTAGCATACGTTCCTTTTTGAAAAAACATTTAACGATGGCTGATGTTAGATCCTTACGAAAGGATACTTTCATTTACTTAGTTGGACACTATTCGTCACAAATCATTGGCAATAAATTGCCGTCTAATAGACAAGTATTACAAGTGCTCTTTTATAACATTCGTGAAGTGAAGCTAAGTGTACATGAAAGTGCTAAATTAACAATAAAAGAGGTGTCAGTTTTTTGGGATAAAGCTCGCATTCCGACACGTCAGGATTTTCATTGTGTTAAACAACTAGATAAACTTTATGCAGAGTGGAGGAACTTACAAAAATCGGCTAAAAGGGCCAGTGCGGGAGTAAAGAAAAAAATTTCGTTGAAAAATTGGACGATCTTTTTGACATTTCTCATGCAAATGCATTGGAGTTGATGAAAATAGATGAAGATAAGCAGTTTTTAATTAACCAAAGAAAAAAGGGACGTCCTGGATTTATGCATGGTATTGATTACCAACTTGCTTCTCAAGAAAAATCAGCTAAGGAGAAATTACAGAAATTATCCGAACGAATGCAACGAAGTCAACAAGAAAAAGCTAGATTAGAGGAAACAGTCACCTGTCCATCATCAAGTAGTAATTCAGCCGACTCCAACGAAAATGAAGATGAAATAATCGAAGCCCAAGAAGAGTTGTTACAAGACCAGCCTGGCCCGTCACAGCCAAAAAAGAGGAGATTGTATGGAACATGTAACATCATCACACCAAAAATAGCCGCTGCATTTGATGCTTGCAAAATAAGCGACAGGTATGGAGTCCATATTTTGACGGCATTAGCAGAAGCACTAGGACATGACACCACATCTTTGTCCATCAGCAGAACCACACTTCAGCGCTCTAGACAACGCATCCGCGAAGAAAGAGCTGAAATATTAAAAACTGCCTTCGGTAATTCTGAATTGCCGGCCCCAGTCATCCATTGGGATGGAAAACTTTTACCTTCTCTCACTGGAATGGGAAATATCGATAGACTTGCTATCTTAGTTACTAGTGGAGATATTGAACAACTACTTGGAGTACCAGCTTTGCCCAATTCAACTGGAAGAGAACAGACTGAAGCAGTTTATGATGTGCTTTGTGAATGAAATTTGGACGAAAAGGTAATAGCTTTGTGTTGTGATACAACAGCATCAAATATGGGTTATATAAATGAGCCAGCCACACTATTGCAACAAAAATTAGAAAGAGATATTCTATATTTTCCTTGTAGACATCATATTTTTGAAGTGGTTTTGAGAAGTGTGTTTGACACAAAAATGCCTTCCTCATCTGGTCCAAATGTGCTACTATTTAAACGTTTTAGGGAATTTTGGCCTAAAATAGATCAAAATAAACTAAAAATTGGATTTCAGGTATCAGAAATTAAACAAATTTTACAACCAGTTAAAGCCGAAATTGTAAAGTTTCTAAATGCAGCTTTAACTTTGCAACAGCCTCGTGATGATTATAAAGAATTTTTAATGCTTTCTAAACTTTTTGTTGAAGAAGAGCCCACTCACACGACATTCTATCAACCAGGGGCATTTCATCATGCACGTTGGATGACCAAAGCCATTTACTGTATAAAAATATTTTTTTTTCCAATATCAGTTCCAACTAACTAAAAAAGAAAAATAGGTATTGAAGATATATGTCTCTTTATTGTAAAGGTTTATGTAAAGGCCTGGTTTACAGCGTCATTTGCTAGTAAAGCACCGCTTCATGACTTAGACTTTTGTAAAGAACTCATTAATTATCAAAATATTGACAAAGAAATATCTCAAGCCGCAAGTAGGAAAATAGTGATAGTACCTTAATTTAGTAAATGTTGGCTTATCTTTCTTTGATGACGATATTTCAGTTACCACTAAAAGAGAAATGGTTGAAGCTTTGAATAGGAAAGCACCAAATCAAGAGGGTATTAAACGACTTATGATTAGTAACATTACTGACGTTGAAAACAAGGAAATTCAGGACTTCATATGCGAGAACACTAAACAGTTTTTTCAAAAATTAGGTTTGTCTATGGAATTTTTGGAAAATGATCAAACAACATGGAGGGAAAATGAAAGTTATACCCGATGTTTCAATATTGTAAACAAAATTAAAGTTGTAAATGTTGCCGCTGAGAGAGGAATCAAACTTATTACTGACTATAATGACATTTTAACAAAAAATGAAGACCAAAAACAGTTTTTACTGCAAGTTGTAAATGATTATAAATCACAGTTTCCAAATGTAAAAAAAGAAACCCTGTCGCATGCTTTGGCCTAGTGCAAAAAATATTGTTTTTATTACTATATGTCTTGTAGATTTAGGATAATATTTGGTACTATGTATGAAAAAAACGTTTCATAATAAAATAAACAAAGATAAAACGAGAGTTTTATTTCAAAAACTTCTAGTCTAGTTTTCTTAGACTACGAATTTACAGTAGTATGACACATGTCATAGTCACAAGAGATAATGTCTTTGATATTTGTATGACTTGATTAGTCATTCTAAAGATAAATGTTGCTGATTAAAAAAAAAAAAAACAATGCATCAACCAAAGAATGTAAATAATTCCATTTACTTTTATTATTGCATAATAATGCATTCTGCGGCACCCCTTGCTTTCAATTTGCCTCAATAATATTTTGAGGGGACTGTTTTGTCTTCAAATGGAACCATTTGCAGGGGTGAGAAATAAAAAATTTCGATTTCGAAAAAGATGGGCCACCCTAATGATCACTATAAGTATTTTCATGTACTATTCAGAGCTATTGTTCAGTTTTTCCCACCCGGTATATTAGGATTTCACCGCTGCAATGTTGCGATAAAAGCACGTAGACAAATTCAATAATAAATAATTTTGCGGACAACCCGAAGCAGATAAATCAGATAGAGATAAAAGTTTAGCACGATCCACACATCGTCGTTCAATAAATTATACAAAATTATATTTTATACGACACATCTATTATCCACAGGTTAATATTGTTTAGTATCGGCATTGTATACATGTTAATGTCATAACATATCCGATAGCAGAGGGTTACCGGGCCCAAACAGTATAGATGGCATCAGACATTTATACCGCGGATTCCGGAGTAGGGTCAAAATCGGAATCGGCATCAGATACGGGGTTCTATTCATTAAGTTTGCCACCGGATCAATTCCATTCGTTGCTAACACGGTTACGGGTGTTTAGTTAGTGCTGCGTGAGGTTGCCGCACTCATTTATCCCGGACTGTGGTCAGCTGGACTCCCCGGAGCCCTAGAATACTTCCCCTGTAGATACGGCCTAGCCTTCGTAATTTGTAGGCCTTCAATTCGCCACTATAAATACAGACACCATTCATAATGTATTGTTTGCTAGCAGGCGGCGGACATGGAAAAATACCGTAAGGAAGGACAATTTGAATTATAGTGGTGCTTCACGTCCAATCTGCCGGCACAAGTGACCAGTTCAAAGTTTAATTCTGTTTGGGTGAGAATGGGTTAAGTTAAATTGCACTAGATAGATTTTAATCAACTAAACTGGTAGAATATTAACTAAATTATCGTTAATGGTTTCGAATGAACTAACGGCGGAGTATGTGCTTCTACACCTTCTTAAGTGGCAAGGAGGGGCAAACGCATTTATCAACCGTTAACTTAGATGGAATTTGCGGAGATAAAAGTGGAAATAAAACAGAAATAATTAATGAGCGGCAGATTAAACGAATGTAATTAATTATATCATAAGTTGTTGAAAATTTCAGTTATTTGTTTGTTATGATGATATCAAAATTTAATTGCAGTTAAATATCAGCGTATATGGATTTTGATATGAAAAAAAAAACGCCGCCCAAGGAACCACTACTTCCACAGCTAGATTTTCTATCCAAGTCTCTCACAATGGAAAAATTTTTTATGTGGAAATAATTGCTTATGGAACTTAAATAATATAATATTTACCCCAAAAGCCCATAAAACGACATCCCACATCGGTAGTGGGGGTGGATGAAGTAAAAAAATATTTTGAGGTTTTTGGTTCTTGTACACACACTAAATCACATTTTTTTTCATCCCCTTAAATAATGGGATGGAGGTGGTAATGGGGGTGGCTAATGCCAAAACAATTTTTGAGACCTTAGCTTCCCTTGTATATACAAAATGCCAATTTTATAGACCCTTACCTGCTTGATTTACCTATTTACCCCCCATTTACCCTAATTTAACCCCCAACCCTTCGACAGAATAAGATGAAAATATAATATAGTTCCAGATCCCGTTAAAGTACATATGTGTACCAAATTTCAAGTCAATATCTTAAACGGTTCCAGAATAATCGTGCGCACAGAAAAAGTAACAGGCAGACCGACAGACCGACACACCAACAGACCGACAGACAGACGGACAGACAGAAATTTTTTTTCTCTCGACGTTTCATGACATTTTAAGCCTATTTGAACAATACAAATTTTCAAAATTTTTTTTGTCGTTACTATACTTCCACTGGATGTGGAAGTAATAATCAATAAACAAGCGCTTTCAAGCAATTACTATCCGACTTGTTTTACTTAACACATCGCTGAACATCGCTGAAGCTCGATATGTAAATTTCTCTTTTAGATTCATATTTAGATCTATTTGTTGTAATTTATCATGTTGGTATTATTTTACTTCCACGTCCAGTAACGACAAAAAAAACTTTAAAATTTTTATTGTTCAAATAGGCTTAGAATGTCATGAAACGTCGAGATTTTAAGTTTGAGTGAAAAAAATTCCTCTCTACCTGTCTATCCGTCCGTCCGTCCGTCCGTCCGTCCGTCCGTCCGTCCGTCCGTCCGTCCGTCCGTCCGTCCGTCCGTCCGTCCGTCCGTCCGTCCGTCCGTCCGTCCGTCCGTCCGTCTGTCTGTCTGTCTGTCTGTCTGTCTGTCTGTCTGTCTGTCTGTCTGTCTGTCTGTCTGTCGGTCTGTCGGTCTGTCTGTAACTTCTTGTGCGCACGTTTACTCTGGAACCGTTTAAGATATTGACTTGAAATTTGGTACACATATGTGCTTTAACGAGATCTGGAACTAGATTATATTTTAATCTTGTTCTGTCGAAGGGTTGGGACGTAAATTGGGGTAAATGAAGCAGGAAATAGTCCATAAAATTGGTATTTAATATATACAAGAGAAGCTAACGTCTCAAAATATTTTTTGGCATTAGCCACCCCCTTTACTACTTCCACCTCATTATTGAAGGGGATGAGAAAAGATTATGATTTAGTGTGTGTACTGTTAGACAGGGAGCCAGGTGAAAATTTGGTCAATTATTTCTTCTCGAACGATAATTAGTGAGACGCATCAGGGAGTTGTATCATAATGCCTCGTGAACGTCAGCTGCGGTTCCGTGGGTGGGATGAGCGGCGGTAGCCTCCCACGCACGGAGAAAAAAAATATTTTTAGTCATTTCCTCCTGACTAAAAATTTGTCAAACTATAGCTAATCCAATATCTTGAAGAAAAAAAAGTCAGCTGACTATAACATGGTGTATTATACGTCAGCTGGTCGCTTGAACATGAAAAAAAAAATTATACATTCAATGATTTCCTCTCAACTAAAAATGTACCTGATGATAGCTTATATGCTACTGTGAATGAATATAAATGTGAATGAATATAAATGTCAGCAGGCTGTACCTCGGTGGAAAGATCGTCAGCTGATACCTTGAAAGTTGTAACGTAGAAGTTAGGCGGGAGCTTCTATCGCCTATTTAAATGCATCAGCTGACGTGTTTTCCCTCGACTTACTGCTACCTGATTTTTTTTTGTTAATTACAGAAGTATATTAACAATCAGGTTACAAATTTTTATCCGGGAGGAAATGACGTATCTTAAATTATTCGGCATTACGCTCCGATATGAGTGTTCCGATTAAATCAATATTCTGTATAGATACTTTAAAACTAATAAGCATATAATTGAATAACTGAAGAAATATTTAGATAAGTAAATTAGTCAATTTATAGTTTATTGTAACTTAGCTGTTCGATAAATAACATTCATTTTAAAGAAGTGATTAAAAATAATAATGTAATTTAATCATTTTCGTTCTCGCTTTGGCTTGTGTCACTCTCATCTCTCTCTGATTCACTGTCAGAGTTGCTGTCAGAGCTGTCTTCCATCATGTCTTCATCATCATCATCTGTACAAAAATTAAAAAAATATATTAAGATGAATATTTAGTGTAACATAATCAAAATGATCAAAAAAATGTTACCTTTTTCGAGCTGAATAGTTATTTCTTCAATCGACTCTGGTAACTGAGTTCCAGAAAACCAGATGAATTCAAATCTGTTGTCGATTTCTACCCAGCCATAGTCTGAAGGTTCATCAGTAATTGGGACTTTGAGGTGTGCGTGCGACCAAATTTGAGCTATGTAACATGCTCTTAAAAATTGCTGATATAGCTCCGATTTGCATGGTGGTAGAGAAGAGCCATCAATACCCTTTTTGGGCAACTTGTGTTTAACGGTCACTATACTAATTCTTCTTGAACACTCTCTACGACTGACTACGCATTCTATTGTGATCGCCTACTCGCGTGCTGGATTCTGTAATGCTATTGGTCAAATGGCCATAAACTGCTGATAACACTCATCGCGGTTTCGGTACAGGTGGGTACTCAGACTCAGTTTGAAGTACATCGTTGTTGTATCTGTTTACTTTTCATGTCATTGTTTGAATTGCATCTTTGTAAATACCGTACCTTGTGATATGATTATTGTATTTTATTTATATGCTTTCAGAGTATATTAAATAAGTGTGTTTGCCTCTCGGGCATATACCAAGACTTTGACTTTGTGTTTTGTTTAAATACTTTTTCGGTGTATCAAATATATCAAGGACACCTAAAAATATCTAGTAGCACGGATACAGCTGATGAGCCCACAGAAATTTGTTTGTCTCCTCTTAAAAAGTCTCATTTCGATGTAAAGACCAAGGAAATGATTTTAAGCGTATATAAGCATGAGATTTAAGAAAATCCTATATTACTAAAAGATGAAATTGTAAACAAAGTGGCAAATATGACAGGAGTGTGTGGCCGCAGTGTTTACAAAATTGTCAGAGAGTATACCACTAACCATAAATTTTCAGTGCCAAAAACCAATCAAAACCATAAAAAAATTGTTGATATGGTGGATCACTTCGATCGATATGCAAATAACTTCTGCGTTACAACTTTCAAGGTATCAGCTGACGCTCTTTCCACCGAGGTACAGCCAACTGACATTTATATTCATTCACAGTAGCATATAAGCTATCATCAGGTAAATTTTTAGTTGAGAGGAAACCATTGAATCTATAAATTTTTTTTTCATGTTCAAGAGACCAGCTGACGTATAAACACCATGTTATAGTTAGCTGACTTTTTTTTTCTTCAAGATATTGGATTAGCTATAGTTTGACAAATTTTTAGTCAGGAGGAAATGACTAAAAATTTTTTTTTCTCCGTGCGTGGGAGGCTACCGCCGCTCATCCCACCCACGGAACCGCAGCTGACGTTCACGAGGCTTTATAATACAACTCCCTGATGCATTCCACTAATTACCGCTTGAGAGGGACTTGGTCATGAAAATCTGTGGCTGGCTCTTAGACTATGTGTACAAGAACCAAAAACCTCAAAATATTTTTTTACTTCATCTACCCACACCCCACTACCGATGTGGGGTATCGTTTTATGGATTTTTTGGGGTAGAGGATTTCAAATATTAGTTCCATAAACAATTATTTCCATTACAAAATTTTTTCGTTGTGAGGGACTTGGATAGAAAATCTGGATGTGGAAGTAGTGATTCCTTGGGCAGCGGTTTTTTAAATTCGGTTTGTAGCTACGTTTGTATGACATTTATAGTTACTATGCTTTTACTTATTCACTATAATTAATTGTTTTTATAATGTAAACTGTTTATAGTAATTAGTAGAGTCGATGAGGACCCAAAAACAGCAACACCTCGGAATCTGGACTACAAAGATGAAATCGTAGGAAACACTTTGTAACGTGATTTGTGTACTGAAAACCCCCACCCCATTATTAAAGGAGGTGAAAAAAATAAAATTGTGATTTAGTTTGTGTACAAAAACCAAAAGCCTCAACAATTTTTATTTTCTTTCCACCTCAAGTATCCTCCCCCCTACCTCTCACATCATCTACTGATGTGGCATATCTTTAGGGTCGCCGGTTTCAAATATTATATTATTAAAATTCCATAAGCAATTATTTCCACGTAATGGAGTGTAAATATAGGATCAAAATTTTTTTCGTTGTGAGAGACTTGGGTAGAAAATCTAGAAGTGGAAGTAGTGATTCCTTGGGCAGCGGTTTTATTTTCAATTTCTTTATTTTAATAACTATTTAAATTTTTATCGAGTTTTATTCATAACTAACATATATTTATTAAATATGATAATCTATATGTACTGTAATTTTTGCATTTTTGTAACATTGTAAGTTACACATTTTTTTCTTCTGTAATCCCGAAGAAGATTAAAGAATTAATAGATATGCGAACAAGTGGAAACAACTATCTTTATTATCTTTTATTTTTATTCGATATGTCGACTATTTTTCTCCTTTTTTATCGAAATGTTAAATAACTTTGATGTTTACACATCGATATTTTTCGAGAACAATAGAGTTCTTTATCTAGTTAACCCTAACTTACTATCCAAATTTCAATTAAATCGGATTCCTTCTCAACTTATTGTGCCTGCAAGGAACATGACGCACGGGTCGACAGACGTGTTTCGAAATTCGATGACAGACGTAACTATTCAAGAATTACAATATCCTCTTCGTTCCTGCGAAGAGTGCAATAAATCATTGAAATGCGAAACTTTGGCGTACATGTTCCTAACTGATGCGACAATGTACTGACTTTATCAGGATTCTGATACTCTACTTTTAATCATGGTCACAGAAAAAAATTATTTTCGATAATCATACTTAGGCCATTTTTAAACATTACCCACTCAAATCAATTATTTTTATTATCTTTAACTAATACTTGTTCTTGAATAATTCTATATTGTTCACAGGCTTTTATTCGTACTAATAAGTTTTAAACTAAATGAAACAAATTAGTAGTTTATTAGAAGCGAAGGACTTCCATGTAAGATAATATGCCAGTAATATACGAATGTTGATACCGATACAACAGTAATACAAGAAAATTGAGAGAACGAGTAAAGAGAACGGTTATCTGAGTGAAAAGACCTCTTTGACCTGTTGAAGACCTTTGGCCACATCCCTCGGGATATTTTATGTCAAGAAATATTTTGCATCCTATCTGAATAATCCAGTCAAGTATAACTTGCTTGAATTTGTGTTATTGTTTTTCATGTATTACAAAAAATATAGTGCAAAATTAGGTAAATAATTTAGTTAACAGAAAGTATTAACGTTTTCTCACTTGGTAGCTGTTTTTAACTTAATATAATCATAAGTGGTACTGTATGTAAACATCTTAGTAGAAACAACTACATATAAATTACAGAATAAGAAACATTTTAGTGCTTTCTACTAAACTTCCTTTAGTCCAGGTAATAGGTAGATTTAACCTTGCAAAAGGTCAAGGAAAGTTTATACTTGACATAGTTCTTAAGTTTAGCATTCTAATTAATATTTTTATAATATAACCTTCTTTTTTTTCAAAATGGCCGCTCCCGCCGCCATTTTGAAAAAAATTACATGGGACAAATCGTTTGTTAGGACGCTTTGAATAATAAGAAATAAGTATATTAATACTTCACATTTTTAATAGCATGCATTATCCTTCTCTGTGTGGATAATATCGCACTTGCACGGGAATTTATAAAAAACATTAATTTGTTACTATTAACAGTGTCCACTATTTTCTAACATTTGTAATTGAGGACACAAAAGAATTAAAATATAAGATAATGCGGATTTATATATATATAAATGCCGAATTAAATGATTGTCTATGAGTTGGGTCTCAAACCGGCTTCAAAATGGGTTACTGCAGCATTACCGTGACGCTTATCTCATGGTGCAGGAAAGAGGGTTTTAAAATGTAATTGAACGTGTAATATCTCCAATCTTGAATAGGCTCTCTAACCTCATGTTGATTGCTAATTAAGATCGCAGAACACTTTGTTCAGGAGACACTCATTTGCTTATCTTATCTGTCGAAATTTAATATTCCCCTCGAATAATTGAGTTAAAGTTGTCGTATGTTGCGTATAAATCAGACGTCCCAACTAACGTGGAAAGATATGAATTTGGAAGGATCTTTCTAATCCCCACACAACCATAATTTTATTGATTGGTATTTTATTTTCAAGTTTCATGTTTTGAAAACTAGAATCTCAAGCCGGACGTGGCCGAGGATAAGGTCTCTCCCCAGGCCCTTTTTTATGTGCCGTCACTTAAACTAAATACAAAGTGTAAAAGATATAAATTTAAGTTGCCAAGTGGGTGGCAGGTGTTTGAAAAGTAATACGCATCTTGGTGTGATTTGCGGTTCCGTGAGAAATATAGTTACTGATTAATTACACACATGATACAGAACTCCACAGTGTTTTTAATGTAATGGAATAAACCAAACCAAAAAGGAAAAGGAAAAGGAAAAGAAGAGAGGTAATAACGTATCACAGATAAGTGTTGTTAATTTTTAACGTATTATTTGTAAATAACTTTCTTAGAAACATAAACCAAGACGTGCTTAGGTCCACCAAACTTTTAAAAATCGACAGCTGTCGACAAATTTATGATAAGCCAATAAGTTATTAAAGTATGGCCATAGTATCCCTACGTAAACCTTCAAGTAAATTATTTTTCATGATTATTTTAAAAATAATCAAACGAATTTAATTTAAACTATACCCGACATAATCAATAACGCATTATCCTTAAAGGATGGTCATATAAATTTCTTATGTAAACCTTCAAGTAATTATTTTTTTATAATTATTAAAAATATTCAAATGAATTTTCTATAAATTAAATACGTAATAATCAATAATGCATTACTCTTATTATGGCCATAATATAAATATCTTAATAAATAAGTAAATTTTCAATTAACCACAAAAAGGATAGAAATGTACGCAATGAAGTACTGGGGACGTGTCCAAAGAAGGGATCCAACACCCAACACATCTACTGAAGAAAGCCCTAACACTGTACAGCAGCAAACTAAAAATAGGGAGACCATGTTACACGTGGAAAACAACAATCGAGAGGATCATGAACAAACTGGGAAATGATCAAACATACTGGGAAAGAAAAGCTAGGGGAAAAAGTGAATTCCACAAATTCCTTTGGGACTCTTGATCAATTTGAGTAAACGTTTCCCCTATAAGTGGGTTTTATTTCTGCTGATAATAGTTATATCGTCCGTATTGCACATATTTGAGATGATTTGATTTCAATATGACTTATGTAATTGGTGTTTTTCATTACAGCTTCAAGTAGCAAGTTGAAGAGCATGTTTGAGAGTGCGTCACCTTGTGTTCTTCTTCTTTTAGCGGGGCGACGAAGGGTCGCCGCACTCAGGCTTTGTGGCCCATTGTGCTGCCGCTACGAATTTATTGAAATCCCCCATTTAGGCCGGATTCTAAGGCCAAAATCCTTCCTATAGGGGCATTCCTTATTTCCTCCAGCACCGGAAAACCAATGCCGAAGTGTTTGTGCCTCAAGTTCATAAAACTAGGGCAGGAAGTAAGGTCGTGGATGGAAGTCTCCTCCTCGTCCCAGCAGACCCTGCAGTCGGGGTTGTCGACCACCTCTATAATGTGCAGGTGTTTTTTGAAAGAGCCGTATCCAGTCAAAAGACTTACCACGATTCTGACCTGTTTCCTGCTTAATCGCAGGATTTGTTCTGATTTCTTCGGCAAGGGCCCTGAGATTAGGAGCTTCGCTTGCCGGATTCCTGGGTGTGAGGCCCAGAAGTCAAAGAACTGGGACCGTGTCCAGCTCTCTACTGACTTCTTGGCACTTGATCTAGGGTAGCCGAGAGCAGGCTCCGGACCCAGTAGAGGTCTCTGAGAGCCCCTCTGGCCAGAGCGTCTGCCCGTTCGTTACCCTCAATGTTGCTGTGTCCTGGCACCCAGAGAAGCTTGACCCAGTTGGATGAGCCAAGTTCACAGAGTGCCTGTTTAAAGTTTTGAACCAATATTGACTTGATCCGTACTGATGCAAGGGCCTTGAGGGCCGCTTGACTATCTCTACATATATATATGTGCTTGTTGGAATATCTTCTTCGGATGTGTTACTCGACATTAATCTAGATTAATGTCGAAAGTTGATGATAATTCTCCGTCTACTCTCTGCCTCCTTTGATCAGTCTAATGTCATCTTTATCAACCTTATATATTTGTCGGGTATTCCTAGGATATGAACATCTTGTAACATTTGTTCGCGTTTGACACTGTCAAATGCTTGTTTGGCTACATTATTCCCATAGTCTATTCTTCTGGCATTTGTTCCTGTGTTCATATTAAAGTTATTAAGATATGGATTCTTCTCCATAGCTCTGAACCTTGTAACGGTTTGTTGTCGGGTAGCTGGTTCGGAGATTAATCAGGGTCCAGATTAGTTAATAAGACAACCCAATAAAAATATAAACAATTTATTTCCTTTTCCAAACAGGTAATGTGTGGCAGTGTTACATAACATACAGGTACAGGTTATATGTCCGTATCTTTTACGGTTCTTAGGACAACATTTTCTATTATCTGAGAGAGATTGCGATGCGACGTTTGTTGTTGCTACGGGAGTGGCATCGGGCGTCGGGTGAATATCGTCGACTCAAGAAGTTTCCCAGTTCAACACGCTGTAGGAGGTCTCCAGGTCAGGCTCATTCGCTCTGGTTTTGGCGGCGAAACGGCGCCGGGGAATGATTAACGACTCGAGGGTCCCAGCTCAACACGCTGTAGGATTCCCAGGGTCAGATTGCATTCGTTCCGTCGTGTTTGCGTCGGGAGATGTACAAAACTGTAATATGTCCAGCTCAGCATGCTGTAGACAGATTGTCAGAGTTGTTCACACTCTGAATTATGCGCCAATATTCTTGGCTAGAGATGTCGGTCTCGGATGACTGGGGCCGGGCAGGACTATTGCCCTTTACCCCAATACATCGCTATAGACCGGGGACCAGCCTCGTGCAGGGCGGGCGAACTTACTTTACGTCGGCCCCACTCACAAATGTGAGCGGTGCAGACGATTTCGGCCCACCTCCCTGGGTCCTGGCTCGTTGGACCTTGCTGGCTAAGGCCTCTTCTGGCGTTCTTCTGTCTTCGTCTTCTTTTCTTCGCCAGCTTGTTTGCCCCCCGGGGGGTAGTCATCGGTCTGTTAGGTGTTTTTGGGTTTGTGGCGGGAGTGACTGCCGGTACACAAGATGCCAAGAGGCATCCTGCCATCCGGATCATCGGTAGGGTAAGGATGAGCTGTGTAGCTCGAGGAAGGGCAGACCTAACTGCTTTGGTAGCATTTTTGGTCTGCCCGGTCTGAATTATGTTGATTTGTGGCCGACTTTTATATCCGAGAATCCTCGCTTACTGGTGACGTAGAACTGCGCATAGTTTAGTGTCGTGTGCAAATCCATGCCTCTAGACGGGAGATGGGTAGGTTTGCGGGCCGTGTGCACATTGGTGTCGTGTGTAAATCCGGAATCTTAGTAATGGAACAGGAATTTAAAGAATGCTTCATTACATCCTCCATTCTTTATCT
Organism: Rutpela maculata; assembly: GCA_936432065.2. Classification (NCBI taxonomy): domain Eukaryota; kingdom Metazoa; phylum Arthropoda; class Insecta; order Coleoptera; family Cerambycidae; genus Rutpela; species Rutpela maculata. The sequence goes on along the minus strand of OW386285.2, from coordinate 32,186,213 downwards.
GCTCTGCCCTGATTCCGTCCACACCGGGTGCCTTATGATTTTCCAGTTTTCTGATTACGCATTCTACCTCTTCGAAAGTTGGGTTTTGGATATTTATTTTTGCTATATGGTAGTGTACTGTCTCATTTTCATTATTGTCTACGCATAATTTCTCCTTAAACTATTCTCTCCACATATTTATTATTTCTTGTTTCTCTGTTAGTACTTTTCCTTGTTTATTTTTGCTTGCTGTTAATTCTGGTCTAAATACCTGTGTGCTTTCTTTTATGCTTTTGTACAAATTTCTGTTCTCTTTCCTATTATTGTGTTCTAGTACATCCTTCACTTTCGCCCTGATTGCTTCTCTCTTTTTGTTTCTACATGTAGGGCTTTTATTTGTTTTTAGTTTTATAATTCTCTATTACTCCTAGTATTTCTTTGCAGTTGCTATAGCCTTTCCTGTCTTTTTTCTTCTACTGCTTGTCGACATTCATCATCATACCACTGTGCGTTTCTTTGTTTTTGGTCTCTCCAATGACATCTCTTGCTGTGTCTGTTATGATATTTTTTAGTTAGTTCTATTCAGTTTCTATATTGTTGCTTCCCGTGTGTTCTTCCTACTTTATCTGTATGTTTGTTTGGTTTGTTCTTTCTTTATTGGGCTTCTGAACTTTTCTACATTCCATTTTTTGCAGCGTACATTTACATTCCATTTGCTACCACCGCAATCTTTTGTCTCAGTCTGGCTCTTACTCAGATAAACAAAGAAATATGGATAAATATTTTCATTTGAAGTACACAGAAGTTGTGTGTAGGGAGGATAACCTTCTAAGAGGCAGAGTGGAGAGGAATGTTTATGTTTGTGGAGTCGCCTAATCAGAGGCGTAGACAGATAAGGGGGTTAAAATTTTTAAAATAATCGATTAATGTTCTCGACTATTACTTAATACTATATCTGACAATAATAGTACCACGACTCTATTGAGACAAAAAGAGTACTGTTTGATTAGAATTTTTACAAAATGTGTTATTGAAGAGAAATGAAAGTATTGAACTGTCAATTCTCAAAGTTAAATGGTTCTTAAACGATAAGTTACTCTACGCATTTTCTGAGTAAAAAAAAAATTAACTTTTGGTTAGGATATAAAAGTAACTTGATGTAGGTATATCCTGGGGTTATGCAGTCTTTATAATAAAATTATTATTTTTGTTACGTTTTGGTTTATTCAACCATCGTCAGAGAACTACAATTAAATGAAGACAAATATTTTTTTAAATGCTATTTTTTATACACATGGATTTAAGTTGTATGTGTATAAAAAATAGCATTTAAAAAAATATTGGTCTTCACTTAGTTGTAGTTCTCTGACGATGGTTGAATAAACCGAAACGTAAGAAAAATAATAATTTTATTATAAAGACCGATAACCCAGGATATAACTGCATCAAGTTAATTTGATATCAACGGTCAAGAAAATAAAAACATCTATATATATTAGCATATAAATGAAACCAACTAGTATTTTTTCATATTACAGTATAACATATTCATCTAAAAGTTTACATACTTATCACTCTACAGTACCGGCAAGCGTTTGATTAGGTATGACAATAAGAGCAAGCGAGAGTGAAACAACTAGGTTATTTTTCTTATCGTGTAACACATCCTACTCGTGCCACCTGCTTTCCTAATGAATCTGGTCATACGCTACCCGTACCATATATATATAAAACAAAAATAACATTATATTACTTTTGAATCTCTATATTGTAAACAAATATACTTTACATAATGCACTACCTTTTAGAGCGGCAGCTAAGTGGCTTTTTCGGCAGCTCATCGCTTTATGAACTTTGAGATATTTTTATGGTTTAATGGATGATAACGATTCATAAAATCGACTTCTGGCGGAGCACCTCCTGTCAGGAGCGTCACGAACACTGTTTAAAAATCAGTGAAATCATGTCATCATTACAAGGCTCATTTTTTTGTATGTGTACACATTTTATGTTTATAATGAATAAAATATGATCGCCAGAAAGTGTGGGCTGTCAGGAGGCGCAGCCAGAAAGGTAATTATGATACAATACGTCTGAGATACGGTACGGAGTCAAGTTAGCCGAAAGTATTAAATTCCTGTATATTTAAGAGCCTATGGTACTTTTGTTGACTTTGTTTACGGGGAGGCTATTCTATTGTTGAAGGAGCTTATATTTGCGTTTTAAAAAAGAGCCAGAACTTGTAACGATGAGTTTATATTTCTGAGATGAAATATGCGAAAAAAATCTAATTTTCTTCAAAAATCCTAAACATTTTCTTTCTGGCTAGCCTTATCGACGGGAGTTTCTTTCTGGGAATTTTTTTCTGTGTTCAAAACATAAAACATGCTCAACCTTAAAAAAAGTTTGTAACGATGATGTTATATAACTCCGTTTTTTTACCTCTTTGACCTTTCTGGTTGCGCCCCTGATGGCCCACACTTTCTGGCGTTCTTATTTTATTCATTCTAAACATAAAATGTGTACACACAAAAAAACTTGGCTTTGTAACGATGATATAATTTCACTGATTTTTATATCTTGAACCATGGCCAACTCGACGGGCTGACATATGCCAGAAGTCTATTTTGTCAAGTTCGATAGAATTAATCAGCGCATAGAAAATGCTTGTAACGATGAGTGCCCGAAAAAGCCACTTAGCTCCCGCACCATTACTTCCAGTTTTTAATTTTAATATTGTTGAATATAGTTACGATAAAGATAATACAGATTCCTTATTAAATCTGTTTTCGATACAACGCATCAAATTATTTCAATCTGATATGGCTATAAGAAAATATAATAAATTGCAGTTAATTTTCTAACTTGGTAAATTTAATTTATATCGGTATCTTGGCAGGGCCGTGGAGAGAAAATATGGACCCTCAAAAAATTTTAATTTTTTGATGAGCGGGGAAGAGAAATCCGAAAAAATTTTTAAAATTTCCGGGCCCCCTAGACAAGCGAGGGCATACCCCTCCTCTCTCGTCGGGTCTGTAGGTATCGATTCTGAATTAATTCCAGTAAAAGCAAAGATAAAGCAGAGAGTAGCCTCAACTCGACTCTTGTTAGTATTAAAAAGCAAATTATATGAGACACCCTTGATACGATAACGGAAGTGAAATGAGTCTCTTGGTAAAACTACTAGGAAACAAACTTTTTTTTTAAACATCTTTGTCCTGTCCGGGTTACATAAAAGTCAACAAACTTGAAACGATTAAAGCATACGTAATTGTAAATGCTTCAAATTTTGGTCAGTTACCTGTAGGACAGCGAGTCACTTTTTTCTAAGCGTAATATTTTCTGGGAGCCTACGGAATAGCAACATAACGTAGCACATATATCAGGCAACCCCAACAATTTCAAAGTCAAGACTGTTCAGAAGGGGGTTACACATTTAGAAAAACGCGGATATACATCCATTACATATCAACGTTGACAATTTTAAAGCTGGGGATCGAACCCAGTGCATTATTATTTTGAAAAGTTAATACAGTCTATTATGTAATAATGTAAACATTCTGTAAAGTTTGAAATACTCGTATCAAATTTAAATAGGTATACTTATGTAACATTTAAATTTAGAGAAATAAATCTAAATCTGTTAATCTATCTATCTATCTGATAATCACACAACTGTCTTTTTACGTTTTTTACTTGAGTGTAAAGACGAGAGAGGCAGAAGGGAAAATTATTTATTGCTAGATCAGCAAAACAATAAGACAATAAACCTAACTATAACCCTAACCTACGACTATGTACACAACTATGCTTGCATATAAAATGAACGAGATTACTCCCTTTTGTAGGTCTTTTAGTAAATTAAACAATCCTTAGTCATTTTTGAACCGTATAAAACGTGATTAAACTGCAAAATCAACACAAAATTGTTTATAACTGGATAAAAACAGCGTTAAAAGCAATAAAACAATATGGCGGCACAAGAAAATGTAAACAACGGTCAACGTCCTTCGGAAATACATCTCAATAAGTGCTAAAGATTAACTATTAATCAACAAAATTTATTTAATCGAAATCTATAAAACATTTCATCGGACTTTATAAAATCTGTAAATAAATTACTACAACTTCAAGGTTTCTAAAGAAATATTTTTATTCGTAAAATTAATCCCTGCTCACCAAAGCTGTTTTTCTTAATGTCTTTTCTGGTCATTATGTACTAATATTTGTATATTTTATTTGTGTTTTAACAAAAGTGATATTTCTGTGCATGTATGAAGTTCATTTTAGTTCGCTATGTATATTTTTTCCTCGAATTTTTCCCATTTGTGCTTTGGCGCCATGTGTACGATTAAAATTTACATAAGCATGCTTTGACCATAAGCTGCAAATACCATTACAAGTCCTTTCTCCTTAACATGCTATTATCGTGATGGCAATGTTATTACAGCAAATTGATATTTATACAATAAAAATATTTACATAATAGAACACACTTCATAAGTTGCGTCACTTCAAATATTACTCAGAAACACGTTTGCACCAGCTTCCTAGTAATCTTACAAAAATAAAACTTTTCAATGCAATTTTCAATAAAAGATTCATTCTATCAGTTTTCTCTTCTCCCTTATTCTAACACAATTTCGTGACTGGTAGAAGCTGAATGAACTGTAAAGAAAACCGCGTTAGTCGGCAAGGATTTCTATCAAGAGCCGCGGTTATTTAATCAATCAAAAATCGAGGTCGGCGCAATTTGGAGGGTAATTATTATGTTTGCTAGGAACTTTACCCATTGTTGATATTAGTGCGAGGACTGTTTTCTATTTTATTTAGCATCGAAACAAAATAATATTTGGAATAATATAAAGAAAGCTCCTTCTTCAATTAAGTATGTGCTTTTGTATTTCGTTAATGAAATGTTATTAATAAGTTTGCCTCAACGTTCCATCTATTAAGGCTGTGTTTGCACGCCACAGTCAATTCTTATATAGAAATAGCGAACTAATGGTTCTGCCGGTAAAACAGGAACCATGCAATTGTCTAGTTATGAGTTGAGATTTACTTATTTGTTGTTGGCAACAGAAGTGTTGCAGGGCCGTACGCCAAAGATGTTTTAGATCTATGCCGTACGGACAGTATCGAAAATAATCGACTAGATTTAAAACAGTGAATTAAGTGAATTAAAAAATTATTCAGCTCCTATTCTATTTTGTAACTTTTGAAATAGGATTTGATGTTCGTAAACAACTAAACAATTCATGGTATCTAACAGTAATAAATTCAATTATTGTTGGATTAAATTTGACGTGTTTACGTGACACAAAAAACTTTTATTGTATTACGGTAAAAAAAATATTGAAATTTCACCAGCCGCCACTAATCTTCAGCATGTTCATACCCTTATTCTTTTTGATCTAACTAATTTGACCAATACAATTACTTTGAACACCAGGAAATGAATATTTTGTTTAGGTTTGTGAGTAATATAAGTACAAGTATTTACAGTTATTTATTTAATAAAGAAAAAAATTATAGTGAACAATGTAGATTTTTTTTACACCCTCATAAACATTCATACCAGAATGCAATAAAAAATTTTGAACATTCACTTCTTAAAAACAACATTTTTGTACTGCAAGTTTAATTATCATTTTCAAATACTAAAGTGTCAGTCCCAGACACAATTTGAGCTCTCCTTCGGGAAATAAAAGAGACATTTTACTCTTTCAAAATAATTATTGATTATATACACTAAAAGAGTGTGTGCAGAGATTGTTTGTCCATATACCATAATATTATAATTCTTTTGTGACATTGATTCTTCACAGTCGGGATTAAAAATAGGTAAATTTAGTCCTTTGATATAATTGTAATCACTTTTTATAGTAATGATATTTTGTTAGATATACTAATAAGTTATTAGCAAAATTACTAACAAAAAGTTATTGAAAATGTAGAATAAACAAGAAATGTAGAACTTCAGAAAAAATAATAGAAAGTAAAAAAATTAGCTTTTATGTAAAAAAATTCTGGATTTGTGCAGTAAGGCTGAAAGTATATGCTCTAATATAAAGAATACAACTTCGTGTAGCAATTTTATTATTAAAAAATTGTAATCATAAAAAATCGTAATGGCTACTTTGTTTTTACGTACAGACTGAGAAAAAAAGCCGTGCATAAATAGCCATTGGCAATTCTCTTTGTATTGTAGTAAGTATATGCACTTAAGAGACCAAGTCCTATCAATCATAAATAAAAATAAATTAAACGATCTTAAAAACGTGATCAGTAATAGATAATGTGGACAATTCAATCGGTAAGAAAATGAAAATTCTTTTAAAATCTATTTCAAACAGAAGAGAAATGAAAAATAAGTCCGACCCTGCTCATACTGTCTTTCTAGTATTATTATAGCAGTGTCACCTCTTCGAACGACTTCTGTCGCGGCATCTACTAGCAAAACGTCAAACTAATGTTGGTATAATTCCTCAAATTTTTCTAAACAAGTAATCTTTTATTGTAGCAAATATTATGCGGATTTTTAACTTTTTTATGTTAAATATATTTATTCTATTACGTATCACATTTTATTTGAATATTTGAGTTCCATTAAAAAATATATAATCATTATAGATGAATTACGTACGATTGACGGGTACGTTCACGTTTAATAATTCAGAGGAGGAAACTTTGGAAACTTAATTTCATTTAGTATTTAAATATAAGATATGATACGTAACAGATTTAAGTTAACTAGTTTCAATAATTAAATCAAATCTGAATTCTGTTGGTTCGTTTTTAAGAATACTGTCCCCGAAATAATTACAAAATGACGAATTAATGAACGCGATATTTGACCTTGGTAACACAGCCTTAAAGAATACAGGCTGATAGTTGTATCAGGGTGTACTAAACCATATTTTCGAAATTCCCTGACTTTTCCAGATTTTCCAGGACCTTTCAATAAAAATTCCAGAAGATTTTTCTGTTGATTGTCAAAGAATAAATATAATTTTATATTATTAATAGAAGAATTTTATTGGAACGACTAGTAATTGTATTTAGATCTACTCCGCATTGAAAAAATGTCGGCGTCTTTGATCTTTACCGCACCAGAAAATTTTGAAAATTTAAGGAATTACTAATGTCAGTATGGCCAATCCATAGAAAATAACTCGAAGTCGAGTCGAAAACATGTAGCAGCCTCTAACTGTAAACCTATCCGTTTAAGAGATATTTGATATTTTATGAAAAATTTGACAGTTGTAACGGTTTGCAATAACCTTTATAACTTTTTTCACGTAAAAGATCCTTATTTGCTTTTTGACAGGCAGAGAGACCATAAGGTGAGCAACGCTTTACAGTTTAAAGAAATTCAATGATAGTATACCAAGTGTTCAGTTTTTGCGTGGCATTCTGTCAACTTCAAACCGCGAGAACTTGTTTAAGTAAAATGGAACACCCTGTATTTGTTTCTATTAAATTATGTAAAATTAAATTTCCCTTTTTCTCCATGTAGATGGAGGGGTTTTAACTGACGATTTTTTTAATTATTTGTAATTTTCTTATAGTCCACTCAACGGAGCGCTAAAATGATCCAAATCTCTAACTTCACTGCTAATGAATGGATTTTGATGAAACCTTGTGCAATGTGTTTGTAATGACGTTAATAAAAAAGTTAAAAAAAGATTAGAGTAGGAAATGATCGGAAGGAGTAGAAAACACCCCTTTTATAACGGGTACCGTAACTTGTACAATTAGGTCAAAAATAAGAAAAAACCAATGCATTTACCTTTTTCGGCTCAAAATAAGATGTTTTTACTCTTGTGAATTTTTTCTACAAATGCGTATTTTTCGAGATATGGCCACTCGAAAATTCCTAAAAATGGGGGAGGGGAAATGTAAAAATTGAAAAAAAATCTGAAAAAATTCAGGTGAATGTATCATCAAAATATAAGATTTTTTATGTGCAACTTTTCTGTAAAGTGCGTTTTCACCGAGTTATTCCGGAAAAACATGAAAAAAATATAACTGAAAATTTGAAAAAATTCAGACGTACGCATTGAGGCCTTCCAAACATGTGTTGTCTGTTGGAATCTTTTTGTAACTTGCTAATTTTCCGAGTTACACACAGTTTTTGACAATAAATAATGTATTATAATTTTTGCACATTAAAAAATTTTTCCGGAAAACTTTTTCGCATTTTCAATTTAAAAATTATATTGAACCTTGAAAAATGGTGTAACTATATAGGTTTCATATTTTTTTATAATAATATACATAAATCACGCTCATTTTTCGAATTTTCATGTGCAAAAAATGTAGTACATTAGTTATCGTGAAAAACTGTCTGTAACTCGGAAAATTAGCAAGTTACAAAAAAATTCCAAGAGACAAAAAATGTTTAGAAGGCCTCAATGCATACGTCTGAATTTGAATTACGTATTTTTAAAGCGCTACAATGTCAAAGATAGGGGTAGTTTTTCATGTTTTTCCGTGGTGAAAACGCACTTTACAGAAAAGTTGTAAATCAAAAAAAGTCTTTTATTTCGATGATACGTTCACTTGAACTTTTTTAGATTTTTTTTTTAACTTTTACATTTCCCCTCCCCCATTTTTAGGAATTTTCGAGTGGCCATATCTCGAAAAATATGAATTTTTCCAAAAAAATTCACAAGAATAAAAACATCTTATTTTGGGCCGAAAAAGGTAAATATATTGTTTTTTTTATCATCTTTGACCTAATTCTACAAGTTACGGAACCCTTGATAAAAGATCCGATAATTTCCTACTCTAATCTTTTTTGAACCTTTTTATTAACGTCATTACAAACACATTGTACAAAATTTCATCAAAATCCATTAGCACTTAAGTTAGAGGTGAAACCCCCCCGTTGACTGGTCTATTAGAAATGTTGCAGTTCCCGGTGTGTGTACAAGAACCAAAGGCCTCAATAATTTTCTTTTACTTCATCGACCCCCACCACTACTCCCGATGAGGCATACCGTTCTATGGGTTTTTGGGGGGGCGAGGATTTCAAACATTATATTATTAAAGTTCCATAAACAACTATACGCATATAGTGAAGTGCAAATATAGCAAATATAGTATCAAAATTTTTTTCGTTGTGAAGGACTTGGAGAGAAAATCTGAATGCGGAAGTAGTGATTTTTTAAAGTGGCATCAGAATATACACAAGAGCATCCGATTTATGCCTTCCAAAGTTTGTTATTTTATGCCGTATGATAAGCACCGGCCTCATACACTTGCCTCACACTGTATGAAATGCAATATTTTTCGACATCTGTTAAATTTAAAGTTTTCGGTGAACCATCGTATATGACTACATGATGTCAGCGCGCGACATTCAAGAGTCGCTACCAAAAATAAAGACAAAGAAAAATCCTAAAAACCATTCACATGAATGGCAAACACCCTGGAGATAAACCCTTAATGCACTTACGCTCATCGGCGGTTGTTTCGCACTTTCATGACACTGCTTTTGTTCCAGACTTACCCGAGGGTAGCATCAGCCAACTGGAGGTGGTGGGATCGAAGACCGCTATTCTGGAGGCTGAGAGTTTGGCCGGGTGCCAAGTGCAAGCTCTCATCCTGACCAATAACCAACTGCAACACGTGGCGGATCGAGCTTTCAGGTGAGTCCAACGCTATTCTTACAAATACTTACTAGTTGTTCATTTTTAATAGGGACCACTTCAGAGATTGATTTTTGTCAAAGGGTACTTTTAAATATGCTCCCTTTCGTGAGCGTTTCGAAGGTCGTGAAGTTGAGGGTTGTTTTGTTTTAAATATTCTTTGCACTTCACATTTGGTAGTCAATTATAGCAAAGAGGGAGAATTATTTTAGTTTTTATGCAATAAAAGAATTTCTTGAAAAAACGTGGGTGCCACAGCAAGAGGGTATCCGTGTACAAATAAAATGAACTGAACTCAAAACTTAACAAACCTAAATTAATATAATCCACACTTAAAGAATTTTTAAACTCCGCAATTGCTTATTTTTACTTTATTACTGATAATTTTAGTTCTAATTTTAGAGGTTCATAAATACTAGGCTTAAAGTTAAAATTTTAGATTAAATTCAACAAAGTATAATATACCTGTGTGTGTACAGAAAGCACTTAATATTAATTTTGAGGTAAGTTATTACCGAATTGATTCCAAATCACATAATTTAAAAAAGCTTAGAAATCTTTAAGTATTATTGAAGGAAAAGCACATCAAGGGGTGTAAAATATAACGCTAACTGTTGAATCACAAAACTAAACATGGAGGACAAAAAAGACAAAAGACGATGGCAATATTCGATTGTTGCAAAGTCTCAGCTCATGAGCATCTACTAAGCAAAGTGAAATATATTTTAAACAAATATTTGTTACAGTTACAGTCTGTCCCACTTATGGACTAGCCACCCCCGTAAAATTTTATATATGAACCGATTTTTATGTTTTTTTTTAGTTATGTAGACCTCGCAAAAAGGCATTAGAAACATGTTCTATTAATTCCGGAACTCAAAGCGACAGCCAAAGCCTACGACCATTGTTTAAGTGCGAAATATTGAGAACTACTATTAGGGATTTTTTTAGAATATTGGAACGGATTTTTATTCGGGACCACCTATATACCTATTGTATCAATTTTTGTCTTGATAGTAATACAGGGTGGCCCAAAACATTAAAAATAAGTTTTTAAAATAACGAAACTTAAAGTAAAAGAACACGTTACTTTTATAATATTTAAATTATGTATTGATACAATTATTATTATTATTCCAATTTTTATTTATTTCGAAACTTTATAAACAATAGGCCTCTTGCACAAAATAAATTTTTGGCATTTTTATAATCTTTACTTAATACAAAACACAGTGTGTAAAGAGTCGCTACCAAAAATATAGACTATTTTTTCTTTTACAGAAGATATTCAACATTAAACTTTGAATAAATCCGTTAGGCACGCAAACAACGTGTGACGTCATGTGTCAGGTTACGCACAGCGCTAGTGTACATTTTAAATGAATTCCATTCATGATCCGTGATCACTGATCAGTTATTTGAATTTGAAAAAATTAGACATAAACACAACATATGACATATTATTTTCTTTTGATTTTAGTGGCTAAATAAATCAAACTTTCGACACTGGGTCTATATTAAACTATTCTCTATTTAAACTGGATAAAGCTGTTGCGGTACTAATAATCCCAACTAATACTTTCCATGCTAATTCAGATTACAGCTGCTCTCTGTCTATCATGTATCATAGTAACAGAATACACCGTTCAACACACAACTGACCAATGACGTAAATGATCGCTTAGTTAGCACTACTGCGTGATGAACGCAATCATTGCACGCATGCACGCGCAGCAATATAACTAGTGACAGATGACGTCAACTTCAATATGAGTGTTTTCTGAGATTTGCCCCTTCTCCCGGATATTAGTCGGTGATTTAAATACTTTCCAGTTAGAAATTATGAAAACAGATTTGATAATTGCTAATGTTTAGTAACACTATATTAATATATACAGATTAATTTAAAATACACGGCACATGCAAGAGGCCTATTACCATAAGCCTGTAAAAATTTTTTAGATTTTTAGGTTTGTAAGAACCTGAGCGGTTTGTGTTATTAAAAGTCAGTAGGCGTGGAAAACAAAAAATGTTAGTTGAAAACTGGCTGCCACTGTCACTGTTTAACTAGTATCTTAGTTCTTTGATAAACGACTAAAACAACTTAGTTATTACGTATTATTATAAAGAATAATAATGGCTCATTATTCTTTACAAGAAAAAGTGGATATTGTGCGATTGGTTGGCGAAGGAACACGAAGTTTTCGCGGAGCTGCTGCAGAGTTTAAAATGAGACATCCTGACCGTAAAATAACACAGTTGCCAGTATTAACAGTTTTTTTAATCAAAATACTATAAATGACCTCCCCAATCAACACAGAAATCGCGTGGTTCCAGGAAATCAAATAATTCTTGAATATTTTAATCAGAATCCACACTCCAGTATTAAAGAGGCCAGTTTAAATTTAAATATCCCGAAAAACCGCATTTGGAGATGTTTGAAGAAAAATGGAATGAAACCCTTCAAACTCAAGCTTCTGCATAACTTCAAAGTTGGTGATATGGAAAAAAAAAGAATGGAATTCTGTTTGTGGTTGCAGGCATGTATTTAGAAATCCAAATTTTCTGAAAAAATTATTATATACTGAGGAAGTAACCTTCACGACAAACGGCGGTGTATCTTCACAGAATATTAGGATGTGGTGTGACGAAAATCCACATTGGGTGGTGGAATGCAAGAGACAATATTCCACTTAGGTGAATGTCTGGTGCGAAATCATCAATGAAAACATCATTTGAACAGGGCGGCGTTTCTTAGATTTTTACAAAACGACTTTAGCAATAATATTGACGAACTACCTCTGGATTATCGATATAATTTAATTCCATAGTTTGGTGGAGAAGCAATACATAATGCCGTTATGGTTAGGAATTGGTTAAATTTTCCTAATTGTTGGATAGGGAGAACTAGCCCTTTAATACATTGGCCGCCGCGATCCCCAGACCTCACGCCGCTAGATTCATTTCTATGGGAGACAATTAAAAATAAGGTTTATAAATCAAAACCACAGACAAGGAACGAACTTTGTGATCGCATTAGAGTGGCTTGCTGCAATATCCCCAGACAAACCCCAGAGAAAGTAATTAATAATAACCGACGGCGAATTGAAAAGTGCATAATGGAAAGTGGTGGTCTCATCGAGATGCACAAAATTTAGTTTCATTTGTAATCAATGAAAATAACACGAAGAGTAATGTGTTCTTTTACTTTAAATTTCATTATTTTAAAAATTTATTCTTAATGTTTTGGGCCACCCTGTATTACTATCACGACAAAAATTGGTACACTAGGTACTTAGGTGGTCCTGAATACGAATCTGTTCCAATATACTAAAAAAAAAAAGAATCGTAGTTGGCCATGGGTTTGAGTTCCGTAATGAGTAGAATATGTTTCTAATGCCTTTTTGCGAGATCTACATAATTAAAAAAAACAGAAAAATAAATAAAAATCGGTTCATTAATAAAAATAATATGGGGGTGGCTAGTCTCCTTAAGTGGGGCACGCTGTATACTGTTTACTATTTCCCATATGCGTTTGAATAATATTTGCATACATACATTGTTATAAAAAAAAGTAATAAAAAGCAGTTAAACAGTTCATTAATTGATCTGATTCAAAATTAATGTATTATGTTCATTTGTATTTTACACTTATGTAAAGTAATACAAGTCTACAAGGCAATAAGTTGTATTAAATCATTCTATGTAGATAAAATGTATATTAGTACTCTGTGTTACCAGATGCAGTGCAACCGATTTGATTTATTATTCCAATAAGACGGTACATCCTGCAAACTAAAGTTCATAATATACTTTTATTTGGCAGCATTCCACTGCACAAATTGCGTACGTCCAATTTAACACTGAAGTTAAAAATTTCTATATAGAAAATATTACAGTTAAATTAAATTTGTTACAAGAAAACAGTAGTTTCAAATCTTTAAATATCACTTTAATTAACATTTTTGCCAGAGGCAAGATAATTTCAATTTTCAATTACGTCACAACATTTATTCTTCCTGCTTTAATTTGTAAAAAAAAACATCTTTTTCTAAATGCTTAAGTATTAGTTAACTCATACTAAGTCAAGTCTCTCTTTACGCCCCTGAGACATAGACCGTTAGAGATGCAGCCAGACGCTGATGCTTTCGAGATTTTACGGGGATTCCCTCAGCGGGTAGCCAACCGGCTCAGCGATTAGAGGATATCAGAACGACTCTCTACTTTGGCAAAACAAAATAAAAAGTCTTTCTCCTTTAACTGCCCCACGTCTCTTTCTCATAATTTCTCGTAAACAATCACGCTGAAACAAATGAAATCTCCAGTATCCGAGCCAGTATCTTCATTGCTCACTAAAGTATATAAATTATATTTTTTTTCTGTTACGGGAAAAAAGTTTGACATTTTATCTCTCTTGACAGGTAACAAAATGTCACTTTTTATTAAATTACTTTTTCCCCTGGAAAAAAATGAATACTTTTTTCCCAGATATGTACACATAAGAACACGGAGATATTTAATTTTAGAATATTTTATTATACAAAACTTCCTTAACATTTCCTTAATGTCAAAAGTACAGTTGTTAAATGTGCATTGCATGAAAGACGTGTTCCTCGAACGATTGGGAATTTCTGCTACAGTGGAATTTTCTTGAGTTGAAATCATATTTTCTGCCATTGGCACAACTGCCGTTGATGGTCCTGGTCGAAAATTGGGTCTTATTTCGGCTAATGCACTGCCACAGGTTCTAAACACTTTATTAGATATTTCTGTCCTATGCGCCACCGATTCATCAACATACCCTTCAACTACCGTTGATGACTTCCAATCACCATGTTTCTTTAGTGTCATCAAGTCTTTTCCAGATTCAACTAAAAGTGTAGCAGACGATCTTCGAAATTCATGACCTGTATATGACTTAGCATTTTCAAGTAGAAGATAATTGGCTACTGTTTCAGGTATATTATAAAATTGATTTTTACCAACAACCTGATTGATACATGTTCCATTGCGATATGCATAAAACAGGCGGCGATCCTTTGCTGCTGCTGAACGATGGGCTATGTACATTCTGTAAAATTTTATATATTTTTCAGTAACTACAAATCTCCAGTTTACATCTTTCTTTATTTACTTAAGTTTCACAATTAATAACGTTCCAGAATCATCAATATTGTGACGTGTTTCCACCCTTAGGAAACTACCCCTTGCAAATTCCGTGGGTTCCAAAAATTATAACAAGAGATGTCCACTAACACACTTTATTAAATATTTACTGGATACTTCACAATACTATTATTTACACTTTACTGACTAAAAATCACAATGTTTATTACTTTGTTTCTTTTTGAACTCTTAACCTCACTTTCTATACTTTCTGAACTTTCTGAACTACTCGCCGAGAATGCGGTCGGTCTTTTTATACCTAAAAATGACAGATCTCGATTGTTCTGTGATGACGCCACCATTCTCTCGATAATTCCAGATGTCACTTTGGAATCTTCTGGTAGGTTCTTTTTCGAGTAGGTGCAAATACATCATTCTAGGGGTTGTAACATATTACACTGCCCCCTCCTTAAGCCTGAACGTCCCGGTCAGGCAGTTCAGCCTCTTTCACGTACTTCGCCAGTCTATCCAAGTGTACGATCTTCATCTTGGACTTTTTGTTTCGTTGAATCCGATAGACGACATCATTAATTCGGGTAATAACAGTATAAGGTCCTTCCCAAGGAGGTTGAAGTTTCGGTGACTTCCCTTTCTTTCGCTGTGGGTTATACAGCCAAACTAGATCTCCTGCCTTGAACCCTTCTGAACTACCCTTACGGTCATATCGAGCCTTCATTCGGTCACTGGCTATGGTGATTTGGTCTCTAACCAGCTCATGAACATTTCTTAGCCGTTCACTCATTTCATCCACATAGCTGTTCACAGGAAGCTGTTCTCCGCCTGGTGTTCCGAAAATCAAATCACACGGCAGTCTGATCTCGTGTCCAAATACTACACGGGCTGGTGTTTGTTTCGTAGACTCGTGGATAGCAGCTCTGTATGCCATGAGGAAGAACGGTATGTGGAGATCCCAATCGCGTTGATTCTTATGAACCACTTTAGAAAGATGTTCTTTCATGGTCTTGTTATGTCGTTCCACCATTCCATCTGATTGCGGGTGAAGGGCTGTTGTCCGTGTTTTGTGTATCCCCAATAACTTGCAGATTTGTTGAAACACCCCTGACTCAAAGTTCCTCCCTTGATCTGAGTGCAGCTCCAGGGGTACACCAAACCGACATATCAAATTATCTACCAAGACTTTGGCGACAGTGACTGCTTCTTGGTTTGGAATTGCATAGGCCTCTGGCCACTTACTAAAATAGTCCATGGCAACCAGTATGTACTTGTTCCCATCCTTGGTTACTGGGAATGGGCCGGCTATATCGATCGCAATCCTCTCGAAAGGAGCTCCGACGTTATATTGTTTCATTGCACCCCTACTTCTAGTCTGCGGTCCCTTACTTGCTGCACAAATTTTGCAATTGCGACACCAAGCTTCCACATCCTGACGACTATTTACCCAATAAAATCGTTCTCGTACTTTATTCAGGGTCTTATTAACGCCGAAGTGCCCACCGGATGCTCCATTATGCACTTCCTGAAGTACTTTCGGTACTCGACACCTGGGAATCACTAGACGCATAACAACTTCCCTGCCATCCGGGCTTTCCCAAGCTCTCTTTAGCAGCCCGTTCATGACTTTAAGTGAATCCCATTGGGCCCACAAAGCCTTCAATCCAACTGCCTTATCCGAAACATCCTTCCACGCTGGTCGAATTCCTTTCTCCTTTGCTCTCAATATAGGCCCAATTTCTGTGTCATTCAGTTGTTCTTGTCTCAGGGCTTCGGTCGTCCAATCGTCCGGAACCTCTATTTTAATAGTGTTGACGGCCACCGTACCCTGCAATTTCTCAACGTGGCGGCAGTGCTTGCAATCTTCCTTGCACGGTCTTCTAGATAAAGCGTCTGCGTTCTTATGAGATCTTCCAGGTCGATGTTCGATTTTGAAATCATACTGTTGCAGCCGTTCTATCCAACGAGCCAGTTGACCTTCAGGGGTTTTCAACTGCAACAGCCATTTTAATGCAGCATGGTCGGTCCGAATCTTGAAATGTCGTCCATAAAGATATTTATGAAAATGGTCCACTGATTTAACGATGGCCAGTAACTCTTTCCGGGTTACACAATAGTTTCTTTCCGGTTTGGACAGCACCTTGCTGAAGTACTCGATCACTCTTTCCTGCCCATTTTGCATTTGAGACAGTACACAACCGACCGAAGAATTGCTGGCATCCGTGTCTAAAATAAAAAGTCCTTCCCGTTGTGGGTACGCTAGCACAGGACCAGTGCATAGAGCTGCCTTCAATCTTCTCCATGCCGTTTCACATTCCGGTGTCCATTGGTATTGCACTTTCTCTTCTGTCAGCCGGTGTAATGGCTTCGCAATTTCTGCAAACCCTTCTACAAAGCGCCTATAATAAGTGCAGAGGCCAAGGAAGCTCCGTACTTCATGAACGTTAGATGGTCTTGGCCAATCTCGTACAGCAGAAATTTTGTCGGGGTCTGTTTGTATTCCATCCGAAGACACCACATGACCAAGAAATTTGACTTCTTTCTGGAATAGCAGGCACTTCTTCGGGTTCAACTTCAGATGGGCATTCCTCACTCGCCCAAATACTTCTTGAAGATTTTTCAAATGTTCTGTAAAATCCTGTCCCATAACAAGCACGTCGTCAAGGTAAACCAGGCACGTCCTCCAGGTTAGCCCTCGCAGTACGAATTCCATCAATCTTTCAAAGGTAGCTGGCGCATTGCAAAGTCCAAAAGGCATCACAGTAAATTGATAAAGACCACTGCCTGCTGAAAACGCTGTCTTCTCCTTATCATCAGGATGAAGCCCCACTTGCCAGTATCCACTCCTAAGGTCTAACGTTGAAAACCATCGTGAGCCTGCCAACGTGCTTAACGTGTCGTCAATTCGTGGTAATGGGTAACTGTCTTTCTTCGTGACATCATTTAATTTTCGATAATCGACACAAAATCTTAATGTTCCGTCCTTCTTGGCAACCAAAACTACTGGCGATGACCAGGGACTCGTCGACTCCTCAATGACTCCATCTTGTAGCATCTTGTCTATCATTGCCGAGGCATCTTCTTGTTTTGCTAATGGAAGCCTCCTAGGTGGTTGTCGAATAGCGGGTGAGTCGCCAGTATTTATCCGATGCTGGACTATGTCTGTTTTTGTAAGGGCCTCTGTATTCTTGGCAAATACTGAACTTTCCTTTTCCAGGAACTTGATTGCCTCCCTTCGTTCATCCTCAGATAAATGCTCCAACTGGGTACTCAACAAGGTCAAAACTTCCTGGTCTATTTTCATAGATGAACTTCCCTCTGTTTCTTCCTCGCACCTCGCTACCCATGTGACCGGTTCATAGGAGCCAATCGGTTTGCCTTCCTTAATTGTCACCGAGTGGGAATTTAAATTAACGACTCTAATTGGGATTTTGTCTTTAGTCCGGGTTAAAGTTCTCGCCACAATAATATTGGGTAGGGACTTAATCGATTCGTCATCTTCAACTAGGCCAACACGGTACCCTCCAGGATTTCCTTCTAAGGCAACATCAATCATTTGTTCTGAATGAGCAGGAATCTTGATTGTTTGTGTTGTTAACAACCTTGCTTTATGGAATTGGTCGTCTGCGGTTGCCAGAATAAATTCCTCATTTCCAATTTTTAAGACTCGCTCCCCTACGTCAACAATGAATCCCTGCTCTCCCATGATGTCCAGACCCAAAATGAAATCATCCATAATGTCAGCCACAATGACCTTGTAATTGAACCTCAACCGTCCAACCTGCAGTTCCAAGTTGACCTCTCCATGGACCGCAGCCCTGTCCCCCGTGGCTGTCCGAATGATTACTCCATTTTGCTTCTTGTCAATCTGCAAGCCTGATATAAACCCTGGCCGCACTATTGATGACGTAGCACCGGTGTCAATAGTAAACACGCATTTTCTTCCATTCACATATCCTTGCAACAACAGACTGCTTGGAATTCTTTGGAGCTGGGAAATCTTTATTTCTCTGGGGGCACCGCATTCCCTAGCCAGCACAGCCCCCTTGGTGCTGGCTATCTTTAGTTTTCCTGCTTCTCTTCAACATTCACAGCATTTACTCGACTCTCCGAGTTCTGCTGTCGACAGTCTCGTTTCATATGTCCCACCTTGCCGCAGTTGAAACATTTAATACCTCCGCTCGGCTTTCCTCTATTTTGTTGTTTTTCTTGCTTTCCGAGGCCATCCAATTTATCGCATAATTTGGTGAATATTTTCTGCATCTCAGTCAGCAAGGGGTTCTGGTTCATTTCTGGTAGCGATTCTTCGAGAGTCACAGCTCGCACTCTCGACCTTGGAGTATCCCTGTAAGCGGCTTCTACTTCGAGTGCACGCACCAAAGCTTCGCTACTACTTTGGTGTCTCGTCAGCCTCAGAACTCGCCTGACCTCTTCGTCCCTTATACCATCTAAAAAGGCCCCCACGGCTAATTGTTCCTGGAATTCTTTAGGTGCATTTGGATACGCCAGGTGTGCCAGTCTCTCTATCGCAGCTTCAAATTCTTGTAAACTTTCCCCAGCTTTTTGCATCCGGGATTTTAGCTGAGTCTGGTATAATTGGGCAAGGTGTTGATCGCCATACCTCAAGTCTAATGCAGCTTCCAAGACTTTAAAGTCCCTTTGTTTCTCAACTGGGATGGTTTGGAGTAACT
The DNA here is from genome assembly GCA_936432065.2 of Rutpela maculata. NCBI lineage: Eukaryota > Metazoa > Arthropoda > Insecta > Coleoptera > Cerambycidae > Rutpela > Rutpela maculata. Next base: position 32,166,769 of record OW386285.2, on the reverse strand, counting down.
CTGAAGCTTGGCCCCTTAATGCTAGAACTAATGCCATGGCCTTTTCCTCATTATCCCAATTGTTCGCACATGCTGCTGCCTCAAACTGCCTCTTGTACGTCGTCCAGGAACTTTGGCCATCAAAAGTAGGAGGTTTTAGTCGCTGTCCTGATGATACCACCTGCTGGCTTCCTCTATCTCTCAACTGTCGTTTAAGCCGGTCTATTTCTCCTTTGACTTCTTCTTCGAACTTGTTTACTTTTTCTTTAACTTCATTTACCTCCCCTTTGACTTCGCTTACTTCCTCCTTGATTTCACTCTTTAGTTCTTCATTGGCAGAAATGATTGCGTCCTGTTGTGTTTTTATTTGATCGCTCAGAATTTTCCTTAATTCTTCCTGGCGTTTTTCTTGTTCTTCTTTTTCTTCTTGGCGTCTTATTTCCAGATTTTCCATCATTTTCTTTAATTCGTCTCTCTCTTCTTGACGTCTTCTTTCTTGCTCTTCTTTTTCTTCTCGACGTCGCTTTTCTTGTTCTTCCTTCTCCTCTTGACGTCGCTTTTCTTGTTCTTCCTTCTCCTCTTGACGTCGCTTTTCTTGTTCTTCTTTCTCCTCTTGACGTCGCTTTTCTTGTTCTTCCTTCTCCTCTTGACGTCGTCTTTCTTCCTCTTGACGTCTTCCTTCTTCATCCTCTTTTTCTTTCTGACGTCTTATTTCCTGATCTTCCATAATTTTCTTTAATTCGTCCCTTTCTTTTTTGTCTTCCTGCCGTTGCTGCGCCATCATTTTTTGGAATTGTTCGAATAAGTCCTGTATTTGTTTATCGGATGCCATACTTCTTGTTGTTACGGGCATACGATGAAATTAAAATAAAATAAATTTAACTGTCACGTCAATATCGGTAATGGAACTTTCTAGACAAATCTCGAAATAGCACGAAAAAGTCTTATCCAGAGTCTTTGTCTTTTGTCACTATCCAGTTCAGAGAATTTAATAATCTCCACTAATGTCCAAATAGAAAAGTTCTAGAAATTTTCACACACTAAATGAGTCTTTTTCAGTGTCTCTATCACTTCTCAGTTCAAAGGATTTACTTATCACACTAATGTCCTAATAAAATGTTCTACAATGTCTCAAAAATGCACTTAACACTATTTTCCTGTCCGAAAATAACCCTCGAACAATGTCCAGTAAATTAGTCCACTGTGTTAGCACTAAACCTCGAGAATACGTCTCGAACACTCCAGCACAACTTCAGAGTCCCTCTTGTCATAAAATTCCGCTTTCTGACACCAATTGTGACGTGTTTCCACCCTTAGGAAACTACCCCTTGCAAATTCCGTGGGTTCCAAAAATTATAACAAGAGATGTCCACTAACACACTTTATTAAATATTTACTGGATACTTCACAATACTATTATTTACACTTTACTGACTAAAAATCACAATGTTTATTACTTTGTTTCTTTTTGAACTCTTAACCTCACTTTCTATACTTTCTGAACTTTCTGAACTACTCGCCGAGAATGCGGTCGGTCTTTTTATACCTAAAAATGACAGATCTCGATTGTTCTGTGATGACGCCACCATTCTCTCGATAATTCCAGATGTCACTTTGGAATCTTCTGGTAGGTTCTTTTTCGAGTAGGTGCAAATACATCATTCTAGGGGTTGTAACATATTACAATATCATCTAATGTTATCTGGCTGATTTCACAAATTCGACAAGCTCCTGCAATCCCAAATACAACAATAACCTTGGCCATTAAATAAACTTCTTCAGGAGCATTATTTAAAAAATCACTAATATGTGTACTCGTAAAAATCGAAGATTTCTTGGTACATGCCCAAGAAATCTTTCCCATTTTGCTTCAAAAATGTAATTAGTTTGCAATATTTTGACATCCCTACATTATTATTGGATTGTAACGTACTTTTAATCATTGGATAATCCAACCACACTATTGATGGCTTTTGTTGTTGCGCCAGTTCCGAAAAATAAGCCAATAACACCATCTCCGAGAAAGAACTGCATGTCTTTTTCACCTTCCATTCCATAAATCTTGAATACGCGGTTTTGTAAATTTTCCGCGATTTAGCTGGCAATAATTTTAGTGATGCTACTTTCGCTGCTTCTGCTAATTCCGGTGGTGTAAGAGAAAACTCTGAATCAGAAATATCCATTTTTGAACTCTGAATATTCAAAATATTTAATAAATAACTTCGCTAACTAAGTTCGCAAATTTTTAAACCCAATCACAGAATTAACTTGACAGATATTTGATTACTTTAAGATTTCCTTAGCAACGAGACAAACACAACCTCGAGCTAAAATCTAATACTTTTTCCCTTGTATAATAAATAACTATTTTTCTACTCCCATGTTTTAATTCGTTTATTAGACATTTCCTACCTGTACTTTAATGAGATTCATTAAAATACAAATTTTTCATTAAGATACAAGTTTATAACCAATAGAAACGCGACACACAGCAATATTCTGTCAATATCAACTATTGCCTTGAATGTGTGAAAGATCTAATATTTATCAATTTTGACAAGTCATACTTACTGTTTACCTAGCAAATTTTCAAACTTTGTGCTTCTTGTAATTAAAATGAGTGAACATGTGTGATAGTGAAATTGAAATAATAATCCATAATATTTCCTAACTTCAGTTTTCATAATATTTCTTAAATTGTAATCTATAATTAATAAACTTCAGAAATAAAGTGTTAATTTTCTATTTTATTATGACTGGTCGTAGAAAAAATAGTATATGCAACTCACATTTAATGGATATTAAGACACTCGCATTCATTATGACATTCGCCTACGGCTCGTGTCATAATTCTCATGCTCGTGTCTTAATAGCCATCATTAAATGGTCGTTGTATAATATACTATTAAATGCCACCTACGGCATCTATTTATTTCAACTGCAGCTTTATAGTAAATCTAGTGTACCACAGATGGCGCACTAGACGAATGTGACTTTTCAATCTGGTTATACTCTACACTTTTCAGTGCAGCTAATCACAAAATTGAAAATGTTAGGAGCTGGTTGAAGCCCATTGCATAACCATTCACTCCTTAAAAGTAGCAGACGCGTTTCGCCTTCCCAGGCTCATGAGTGCCACACGGCAGAGAAAGAACGAAAATGCAAACGCTTCAGTATTGGTGTTTGAAGAAACTAACTCAAAGACAAAACTTAAATGACTGATAACTTTTTATTTACTGAACGATTTTGTTCCAAAACATTAAGATTCCCCCTCTAGCTAACACTAACTTACTGTCCAAATTTTAATACAAATGTGTCTTTTTTTTTCTTAAGTTATCCTGCTTATAAGAAACGTAATGAACGAACGGACGGACGGCCAGACGACATTTTGAAAGTTGTTCAGAATGTGTTCACTAAAACATTTGCAATTTTAGAAATATGACGATGAAATGCAATATATTCTTCGTTTTCGTGTTTGCAAAGAGTATAATAATAAATTGCGATGTTATTAAGAATAACAACTAGAAATTCAGGGTTTCAGTAATCAGCTATTCAACAACGTAATATACTTTTACTATTGAAATAAACACATCGATGAATGTTCCGCTCAAGGGCTTAAAATCTATTAATAACACAAAACTTTGTGTTGTTTCTTGTTAATCCAAACCTCTATAATTTAGTTCTGACGTTTCCTCCATTAAACACCATTTTACGATAAGGTAAATCAATGGTTTTGCCTGATTATTGGGGCTATTAATCCTTCAACACATTAAGCACTTACCGTACATATTGTTCTTGCATGTTATAGCGATGTGTTTTAGAATTTAACCGAAACGAAAAAGTAAATATTGACGTTGTAAAATATACATGTTTATTTAGTATAATTATGAAACTTTTAAATACCATGGCAAGCATTATATTATACTAATTGTGGAGATTCTCTATTGTTTTATGATGAAAAAAACTATGGATACTTAAGAAATTCATTTTATTTCAGTATAAGAAAAAATAATTGGGACATCCCAATACATTGAAACCATTATCTATTATTGTTTGGTTTTTAAAAAAAAGGTAGTGACAGAAGTATTTAGTTTCAGCATAGTTTAAATTTAATTTTGCCACTGGTTAAACAGTTATTAAAAAAATTAGAGATATCGAGATATTTAGTAGCCGAAACAATGTTGTCATATTTCTTTTCTATTTTCTATTTCTTCCGTTTTGTTTTTAGTGTTTGAGTTTATTGCGTTAAGATTATGAATTATTTATCCTCGTTGGTGTTGTTATATACTATTAAACAAATTAATTTGAGTTTCGTTATGCGTTTTATGACCTCACTAGTGCAGCAGTGAATTCATTATCACACTGTTTTTTTCTGATACAAGGAATGATAGAAATTGAAAGAGAATTAATTTATTTCAACAGTGTGTGTCCCCAGATGGGAACTTTCTTCATACACAGTTTTTAAGTCCAAGATAAATTGTACGGGGTATTCTAAATATTAGAAAATATGAAATTGACTTTAAGCAAACTACCTTTTTTTTACACATTTATTGAAATGTTATTTAACAAAATTCAATTATGTAGAAGAGCTTAAATACGGAGTTTGGTTGCAAAATAAGGAAATAATTCTAAAAAAATAACATTTTATTCAAGTATGTTGAAAAGAGAATATTATTTAGGTATTATGCAAATCACAACTTACACACTTTTTTATTTATTATGAAAATACCTACTACTCCACATGTAGACCTCCTACTAATACACATTTTTTAAATATTTTTCTAAATTATTCATAGACAACCATAAGGGTCCATCCTTTATGGTTGCAACAGCATGCACAATTTGCTTTAATAAATCTACGTCGTCTTCGATTGGTTTTTGTTTTGTTTTTTTTTTTATATTTTTTACATCCCCAGTGGAATCAAAATTATAAATTAATTTACGTACTACTTGCGAGTCACTTTAACATCTATACTTCGATACTTCTAATTAAAAACCGCTGCTCAAGGAATCACTACTTCCACATCCAGATTCTCTATCCAAGTCACTCACAACGAAAAAACTTTGTATGTGGAAATAATTGTTTATGGAACTTTAATAATATAATATTTGAAATCCTCTACCCCAAAAACCCATAGGGGGTGGTGATAGAGGGCAGGTAGTGGGGGTGGATGAATAAAAAAATATTTGGTTCTTGTACATACACTAAATCATAATTTTTTTTCATCCCCTTTAATAAGGAGGTGGGGGTGGTAATGGGGGTGGCTAATGCCAAAAATGTTTTTGAGACCTTAGCGTCTCTTGTACATACTAAATATACTAAATACCAATTTTATGAACTCTTACCTGCTTGATTTACCCATTTACCCCAAATTTACCCCAATTTACCCCCCAACCCTTCGACGGAACAAGATGAAAATATAATCTAGTTCCAGATGTCGTTAAAGTACATATGTGTACCAAATTTCAAGTCAATATCTTAAACGGTTCCAGAGTAAACGTGCCTACAAAAAAAGTTACAGACAGACCGACAGATAGACAGACAGACAAACAGACAGACCGACAGACAGACAAACAGACAGACCGACAGACAGACAGACAGACAGAAAATTTTTTTCGCTCAAACTTAAAATTTCGACGTTTCATGACATTTTAAGCCTATTTGAACAATAAAAAACTTAAAAAAAATATTTTGTCGTTACTATACTTCCACTGGATGTGGAAGTAAAACTATTACTTATTTATAAGGACGTTTCTGATTGCATAGCATTACATTCGTTGTTCCAGTGTTAGCATAATTCAATAATCAATATAACTAATAATTTTTATAGAAAATACAAAATACGAATAAACCTTCACTATAGCATTACTTGATTCGAGATATTTAGCAGCCAAAACAAGGTTATCATATTTCCTATGAAGAATTCATAAAAAGATTAGAAAAATGTGTACTGGTAGGAGGTCTACTTCTGGAGTAGTTTTCAACTTAATTGAATAAAATGTTTTTTTTTTTAACTGTTATTTCCTTATTTTGCAACTAAACTCCGTATTTAAGCTTTTCTTCATCAATTAAATCTTGTTTTAACCCGGTAAAAAATGCTCTTGAATCGAGAATTTGATTAGTCGATTATTTTTGGGCAACGCATCGTAGAGCAACTAGTCTTGCATCAAAATACAGTTTGTTTATATACTTTAAAACTTGTTTCTCATTTTCTTTGTTATTTTACACTTTTTTTGTTTTTTTTTGCTGTAAAAAATCAAAAAATGAAAAACAAAAATCGAAAATAATGATAAAGATTTATTATTTTAGGCCATTTTAAATTACGTAAAAAAACTATATTTTAACGTCAGGTTCTATTAATCAAATTTTCAATTCAAGAGCATTTATTAGACGTTTAAGAAAAAAATTAATTCCAAATTTGACATATTTGTTTACAATCATAAGATGTATCCGTTCGGAATTTAATTCAAATATACGCACTACAGCAGAGTAATTTAAAAAAAATACTAGAAATTACTCGTGGCGCTGTGGTTTGCAACTTTTTTTGAGGTTATGCAATTCATTTAAAGAATTGAAACGTATACACTTTTGAATTAAAATTTGTCTCGCATTATTTATTTTTAGCTCATTCTGATAACTAATAGAATAGAAAACTCAAATAAAGATTCTGGTTCTTGGACAAAATAAAGAATATGTCTACAGACTCTCTACGATGTCTAGAATACGTTTTAAAAAACCATTTATTCTAATATTTGCAACTGTCCTCGTGAAAAAAAGTCTTTTTTCAGGAAAATGTTCACTCGTTTGCCGCCATTAGTTCTTTTTAGTCAAAATGAAAGAAAATTATGTTGCTTCGACAAATAATCGATACACACAGATAATTCGACACTGCAATTGAACTGTACTCTTTATAAATACGATTTTGGTTCAAAGTACCTTGCAGTTGTATAGTTTTCCAACATAATTAAATACTTAAAAAGCTTTTGTAAGTGTTAGAACATCAGCGAAAACGGCTATTTCTTTATCTGTATAGAAATTGGGTGTAATATCAATCTAAATGTTAAAGTTTTGGTGCATGTCCATTTCTTATCGCTGAACACGTTAAGGGCCCCAAAATACATAAATTATTTAAATTGAGGTTAGGTCAAATCGGAAAGGCTGCTTGGTCACAAACGTTACAAGATTAATTCTACACGGCTTCGACGGATGTGTTCATTGGCATGGATTAAATCACAACTTCGTACTGAATAAATCAAGCTACTTTGCGAAATACTTTGTAAGTAAGTTGTTATTAAGGTCGGCTGACTTACTGATTAGCAATTCATTTATAATTTGAACTAAACTTTGCGATTATCGAAGAGTATACAATATCTTTTTTGAGAGTAGACATTTCCTACGCGGTCTCTAGAGGCACTCATTTAATTTCATTTTCAGGCGCTATCTTTAGTGTAAGTTTGAGGAAACTTTTAGCAATGTAGAATTCTTTCAAACTCTGATTTGAGAAAATTAACATACAAGGCACGAAAATTTTGCATTGTTATTTAATCTCAACATTGCGTTAAGCAAATATAAGATTTTTTTGAAAGTCGTGAAATAAAAAGTGCTCAAGGTATACATTGCATCTAATGCATTTTTAAGGTTCCGTATTGAAAAACGAAAATTGAAACACTTATAGAATAACTCGTTTGTCCGTTCGTCCATCTATCCGTCTATTATTATAGCTAGAAAAATGAAATTTTACAAGTAGTTAAAAAATGACACCAGGAAACTATTCTCGAAATAGCAGAGGAAACATTTGGTCTGAAAAAATATGACAAAAAACCGTAGATATCCGACACCATTGGAATATTATAGTAAAGAGAAAAAACAACAAGAGGAGAAAGGAGAGTTAGAGAGCACCAGGAGCTCAACAAGACAGGTAAGAAAAGTGCTAGGTAAACCAAACGACGGTCAAACCGTGAAAGAATCTGCTGAAGTCGGCAATAGCAAAGAGCTTTGTTCAAACACCAAGTGTCCAGGAAATCAAGATAAACCAAAAGACCACCCCAAAGATAAGGGAGACTAGCCATTAAGCAATTCAGAAGGTCAGTTAAGGAGAAAGCATGATCATGTCAGCAAGACAGTGAGCTAGCCCCCTTGGGAAGAAGAAAAGCCAGAGCAGGTAGCAGCACCAACTGAAATCGACATCAGGGTGGCAACCAATGAACCTAACCTCCAAGAGACCAATAACGCCAGTTAAATGCTAAGTCAGGAAAGGTCCCTAACGCTGGTAACATACAATCCGAGTTGCTCGAAATGAGATAGAAGGTAGAAGATATAACGGCCCACCTTTTACTCCGAATAGTAGCTCACTGGTGGAATGAGAAGAGCATATTTGCAGGCTGGAAAGAAAGCTTAATTGTCAACCTTCCAAAGAATGTCGACCTATATGTAAGCTAAAGGTGACTGGCATAATATTTCTTAATAGAGTCCTTCGCGGGCTATTATAATATTCCTAGTTTAGATTATATATTGTTTGGCCTCTTCACGCCGACCTAAAAGATCTTTTGTAAATTACCCTATAACTAGTTGTTGTCCAGGGTCACAAGACTTTTTGCAAAGATTGTGGTTTTCCTGAGAGCTAATTTCCCTATAATTACGCCTGTTCTAGGTACTTTAGCCTAATGCGGACTAGTACCTTGCGTTCAGTCTCAGTCGCAGCTTCACAGTATCTGCATTTGTCATCTTCTCCCATGCCCATAATCTTGAGATGATATCTCAAGGGGCAATGTTCAGTTAGTAGATCTGTTATCAGTCTTAGGTCGAACTTTTCAAGTTCGAGAAACCATGTGGCATTCTTTGTCAAATACGTTATAAACCTCTTCGCTTTTTTGGCCTAGAATATTCCTCCAGTAGGACTCCTTTTGTTTCTTTTTCCATTTTTGGATCTCCTCTTAGATAAACCACAGAACGTTTCGGGTCCGAAAAACGGGGCTTGAGCCCCTTTTCTTGTGATGCTGTCTGCTAATTAATTGCCTTATATTTCTATATGCCCTGGCACCCATCCGCCCATTAAGGTAACCTCGTTATTTTTTGCCAGTTGTTTAAGGGATTTTCTACATTCCCAGGCAATTTTAGACTGGAAGGTAATGGACCTGAGAGCCTTTAGTGCTGCCTGGCTATCTGAAAGTATCTTTGCGCTTCGGGTGCCTCTGTTGAGGCATTCCACGGCACACAGACCTATAGCATAGATTTGTGCCTGAAAGATGATTGGAATGTTACCAAGGGCTTTAGATAGCCTCCATCTAGGCCCCGCTACGGCCACACCAACCCCTTCATCTATCTCGGATCCATCTGTATACCAGATGAGTGATTCTTTCTTCAACCGTAGTACTTCGACTCTGCTCGCCTGTCGGCTTTCAATCAAACCGGTAGTCAAAGTCATGCTTTTGACATTGATTCAGTGGGTTTGGTCGTGGATTCAAATTTAATTAGCTTCAAAATCCTTAAATGACCTAGCCCTAGTCTAAGTCCTATAGTATAATATTCCTAGGCTAAGACCCCTTATAGACTCGACCATCAGGCCGGAGCAAGCTGGATTAGACCCCGGCAGATCTTACACTGAAATCAACACACTCAGTCAATGATACGTTCGCAGAGAGGAATCAGATGACAACTGACAAGCAGGCTAGAATACTTGAATTACGCAGATATCTCGTATCATACGTGATATTAAGATTAAGCTTGACAACTTAGAGAGAGAAGCAACTAAGGGGAGCTGACTCTGAATAAAGAAAATCTATACGTTCAAAATTCAATGACAGATAGAGTCACCGAATTCGAGTGCCTAGATAGCAGAGTCAATAGTCAATAACAGTGGAGAAACAGATCGCTATAGCAAATACTCTTAAAGGCTAAAACGTTTGGTGCTCTCAGTGACATCTCGCAGTTTTCAGTGTTCTCGAATAGAGCCAAACACGTTTATTTGATAGCAGTGTCGATCAAGTCAGTCCTACTATGCGGATGTGGGACGTGAAAGAGCAGTAAATCCACGGATCACATGATACAAGTCTTCTTCGACCGTTTGCGCAGCATAATGCGTATATTCTTGCCTAAATTACTAACAGGGAGTTATGAGATATTATGAGACAGTCAAAGGTGAAACAAGGTTGTGAAAGTGGAAGTGGCTGGGCTGCACGCTTAAGAGACCAGAAGATAACATCTGACAGGCTGCCCTCTACTGGAATCCCCAAGGCAACCAACCAAAAACAAAGCTTCACTGGAAAACCGATCGTCAATATACCATATAGTATTTTTTTGCTAAATCTTATCAAAGGTCGCAACCTTCTCCAAATACATTTTTTGGATTAAATTGTTTAACTTTTACATTTTTACTAATAGATTTTTTTCAAACAATAATATTCTTACTAAATTAAGACTATCTTACTGTCTTCATTTCAGTCCGATCGAATTTTTCGTTCTTAAGTTATCGTGCTTACAAGAGACGTGACGGATAGATGAATGGACAAGCGTACAGATGTATGGACGGACGGATATTTTGAAAATTATTAAAAAATTCGATAACTAGCACAGCGATATGTTTTTCTTCTGCGGGCGACATTTGCAGTGTTAGAAAAATATCTGCAAATATGATCTTCACTTCCGTAAAGAGTATAATAATGAGTATCTTCTCATTCAATATTAAAGTTAAAGGAATCTTAAATAAGATTCATTAACGGGGCATTTCTACTAATAAATATTTAATTGTGGGGTTAAAGTAAGTTATTATTCAAAAAATAAGAAACCATCTACCAAACTTTTATTATTTACCAGAGCGTGGCTTTAGCCTAAAAGATTATATTCATAATTTATTCATTTTGTTGAAAACTTTCTCCAACAGTTTTCTAAAAGTTCATGTGTAGGTTGTACGAGATTTGCCGTTTCCTTTCGCTTTCAGATTCTTAAATTATTTCGTAGAAATCAAATACAAAAGTATAACATTCACATAACCATCACCACAATGCCCGAATTGCCTTGTATTTCATTCATAATAATAATAATATAATTTATGTACATCGAATGTGGTACAGAAAATGTCAAGAAAGTAGAGTTACAAAATGTAACATAAAATTCATCAACAATATTAATAGTTGTGGACACAAACATACACAAATTATACGTATTAAAAAAAAATGAACTTCTAATGAAAGTAACGCATAGATAATCACAATGAAATAGGGTAGATAGATAGGTGTTTATTTAACCACGTTATACAGTATGTCTGAAAATAGCAGTTACAAACTTCTGGTGAAGATTTTACATGCAGAAATATGAATAAAAGTTATAATAATAATAATAATAATAATAATAATGTTTATTTATAGAAAAATATTTCGAGTACAAGAAAAAAAAAATTGCCTGTATGATATACATAAATAAACATAATACACCACAAAATATCTCGGAAGATATTTGAGCGTGGGAAAATGGTATCCTATGCAAGAGCACAAGATTGAGCATTGTATAAATAAATATTACATGTTAAAAACTTATCCTAAAATAGCAATAAAAATAATATTAAATAATGCCTACGTACAACATGAACAAAAATAATATATGATAATATAAAACTTAGTATATATATAATGAATAATTGATAATATTCGTATATGTATATATACACGCGTACGTAGATGCCCACACATACACATGTAAACCCAATACAAATACACATGAAGAAAATAGAAAAAAAAAATTGAGATTGATTTGTTACACAGGTCTAACAGGTATGACAAAATATGATTACAGAAAATAAATCAACCTACATCATTTAATTATTCTTAAGATCAATTCGTTGATGAATCTCTAATCTCGGTAATTCCATTATATGTTTTTTACATTGCTTTTTAAAAATAGATAAAGATTTAGTATTTTTCAAGTTATCTGGTAAGATAGAATAAATTTTTGGAGCTAGGTATGCATAATTTCTTTGCCCTACTGTTTTTTTCATAAATTGAATAGTAAACTGTTCTCGGTTTTGTTTAGTTAAATAATTGTGCGGTATACGTGAAAGATTATTTTTATTTCTATATTGATGTATGCAAATAGTGTAATAAAACAGTTGTCTGATGTCAAATAAACGGCTTTCTGAAAACAAGTCATTTGTCGGATAACTTATATCTTTGCCAAACATTATCTTTAAGATTCTTTTTTGTGAAACTTCTAAGTTATACAATATTGTTTTGTTGACTCCACCCCAGCCAAGTATGCCATACATTAAATGTGATTCGACTATTGCATGATAAATTATTACTAAACTTTTTAGTGGTACAATGTCATGTAAATATTTTATACAGGGTATAATGCATCTTAATTTTTTTACCAAATATTCAATATGGGCTTCCCATTTCAGATGTTGGTCAATGTAAATGCCAAGATATTTTATTTTATCAGTTCTAATTATCTCTGTAGTGGTATTCATTTCTGTGATTAGTAAACAATTATAGCTAGGTAAACCAGATTTGTATGAGGCAAAAGGTACAAAGAAAGTTTTTTGTAAATTTAATGTTAATATCTTGCTATTAAACCATTTCTTTAGTATGGAGAAATCAGATTCAACCTTTTCTTTTAGTTCATTCCATGATTTATCAACATAGTAAACTACAGTGTCGTCAGCAAACGTAATTATTTCGCCCAAACTGCTTTGCAAGAATAAGTCGTTTATGTATAAGACAAACAGCAGCGGTCCCAGAACTGTACCTTGCGGTACTCCATATTCCGGCGTTTTAAAGTTACTTCTGTTCCCATCTATATCAACACATTGCTGTCTATCATATACATAACTCTCCAATAGTTTCAGTTCCCTTCCTCTTATACCTATGCATTCAAGTGATTCTATTAACAGTGCAAAATTAACAGTATCAAATGCTTTCGCTAGGTCCAGGAAAACTGCTAGTGATGGTAGAGATTTATCAATAGTGGAGTAGACTCTATTTGTTAAATAACTTATGGCGTCTTGAGTTGATAAACTTTTTTGGAATCCATATTGATTTTTAGCAATAATTTGGTATTTATTAATATAATTATCCAGACGTATTTTCAGAATTTTTTCAAAGACTTTTGAAAAATTCGTTATTATAGATATAGGTCTGTAATTTTGAGCTAGTAGCCTGTCACCTTTCTTATAGATTGGTTTTATAACTGATGTTTTAAAGGCGCTAGGGACATGACTTGTAGAGAATATTAAATTGATAATATAAGTTAAACGTTCTACTATATAATTTGCTACTTCTTTTATTGTCTTAACGCTTATCTTATCAATACCTGTAGATTTTTTGTTTTTTAAACTTTTAATTATATCATATACTTCGGTTTTGTCAGTATGTAACAAATAAAAGGAATTCATCAAAACTTTTTTTTTAGGAGTATATGCAACATCTGGAACTATATTGTTTGCTAGTTGAATTCCAGTATTTATAAAAGTGTTATTGAATTCATTTGCTATATCTAAATTTGAAGTTAGAATATGATTTTCGGAATCTTTTATAGAGCATATCTTGTTAGTATTATTGCAGTTTTTTATTGAATTCACTGTGTTCCACAAATACAATTTATTATGTTTGTTATTTTCAATTTTTTGTTTATAATAATCTTTTTTCGTCTTTATTATAATTTTATCTAAATATTTTTTGTAATTATTATATTTTAATTTTATTTCATTATTTAGTGGGTTTCTTTTCATTTGTAAATATAATTCCTGCTTTTTGTTAACTGATCTTACTAAGCTGTCATTTATCCATTCTTTTCTTCTTATCAGTTTGTGTTTGATTTTTTTATAGGTTGTGCAAGAAGTTATGTGATCAGTAAGTATTTTGAGAAATGTATTTAGCGCCATTTCTGAGTAATTGCAAATATATATTTCATTCCAGTTTTGATTTATTAGTATATTTTGTAGTTTTTTATAGTTAATAAATTTTTGAAACTTTATTTTTTGTTTAACCTCATCTCTTTGTTTATTTTCCATTATTATTTGTAGTGATATCATATAATGATCAGTTATATCAGTCTGAATTACTAATGGTAAAGTTAATTCAATGTCATGGTTAGTTTTTAAAAATATGTGGTCAATACAAGAGTTAGAGTTTTGCTGTACCCTTGTATACTCATTTATTGTTGAGGAAAATCCAAACTCCGAAAGAATGTCTAAGTATTGACTTGCATGTTCTGTGTTTTTCAAGATATCAATATTTATGTCGCCGATTATCAACCCATAGTCAAAATTTTTAGTACTTTGTTGTAAATGATTGTATAAATCTATATTAAATTGAGTGGGATCCAAAGATGGTGATCTATATAAAGCTAGAATGTATATTTTTTTGCCATTAAATATTAATTGTAGTTCTATTAATGATATATCATGGAACATTATAATATCAAAATTGTATTCTATTTGTTCTTTTATATATACAACTATACCATCGTTTAGATTTAAGGAACCATTATTATACACCATTTTGTAGCCATTTATTTGATGAAGACCTAGATTAGTAATTATGTGTGTTTCTGTTAGTATAATGCAATCAAATGATTGTTTAAGTTGGCTTAGGTGTATTTTTAATTCATCCAGATTTTTTTGAATGCTTCGGATATTACAATGCATAATCTTAAAATTTGACAAATTTGAATTTATATTAAATACCGCATTTGCTTCCATGATTGTGTTGGTTTTTTCGGTCTTTATTTTATTACATCTGAAATCCCTGATATAGTTATCCATTATATGCAATATATCCACACAATTATTTAACAAATAACAACAATTGTATAATAGATACTGATGCAAACTGAAAAACACAAAATCATGTGGCAGAGAGTTAATTAACTGAAAAGTAATTGGAACGGGTGAAAATTTTTGCCGAATATTTATCTACAGGTGGTTGAGATCTTATGGTTTTCACTATTTGGTTCCTCTTCTCCTGTTCGGGCAACTTTTCTAAGCCTTTTGTTTCTAGTTCTCCCTTCACTTCAGGATGACTCAGCTGTAGATTTAATGCACTAATATTGGTTTTTTGATCTTTATTATCGTTTGCAGAACTTTTTTGAATTTCGGCAGTGTAAGGTTTATTTTCAGTCAGAGTTTTGTTAACAGTTACCGACGCTTGGGTTTGGTTAACTTTTTCTTCTCTCAATTGTTGTCGGATTATTTTCTCGTTCTCTCGATCTTCAGGGCACAGGTCTTTGTTGATATATATATTTGTGCCTTTTAATTTTTTCGCATTTCTTATTACCAATGATTTCTTTTGAAATGAAGAAAACTCGATTAATACTGGTGGTTCGGGTTTATTTTTGTTTCCAATTCTGTAGATATCGTTAATATCACAATGCGATATTTCAATTTTAAGTATTTCAGTAAATATTTTAACAATATGTTCCCGCAAGTTTACTTCAGAACTCTTGATGCCAAATATTATTACATTGTTTTTTCTTACTTTTCTTTGTAGTAGAATGATATTTTGATGTAAAGACTTATTCTGCTCTTCTAATTTTCTAATTTTTTCCTCATATGTAGTTGAGACAACGTGAATTTTTTGTTTTAATTCTTCAATTTCTTGCTTAAATCCGTTCATTAACTCATTAGTTTTTTCTTTAAAAATTGATGTAATTTTTACGAAACATTCATTCATATATTCCTTTTGTGCATCGCTGAACTCCGACATAATTTATAGTAATTAAATGGTGTGTTTATTAAGATTATCGTGTGTGTACCGCTTTATATCTGCTGTATTTATATTCTCTTATCATTATCAGTTTAGCTCAAAACATTGTTTTTTGTGTAATATAGAAATACTACACCAATTATGACAAATGGTATTTGGTCCATATATTTTAATACATTTTAGATATCAATCATATAATTACACATTTGCACATTTAGTGACGGGTATATAGAAATCTCAGATTTTTCTAGTTATTTTTTCTCATAGATAATAACAAAATAATTTTCGTACCTCTGACACTATGTTGCTCAACCTAAAGTCACACACGAAATGCAGAAATATGAATAAAAGTTATGTTCGCAAATACTTCCCAAGGGAGCTAGGACTCCTTAAGGTGGAGCCTTAGAGTGAGTTTTTATTTAATATTTCAGAAACCAATTATACTACAGGGATGAAATTTGGTTCGTAATTAAGTATCAATAAGGGGTATTATTTCTTGGTATTGCATAAATTGGAATTCATTCATAGAGACGCAAGAAAGAAAGGCGATCTCCTTTATATTCCAAAATCTTCTTGCCTGTGTTTATATGTATTACCATTTACTCTGGGATGTACATATTAAACAAATGTGTGAAAAGTTAAATAAAACGTTGTTTGCTAGGTTGCAAATGAGGGATAACTTAAATCAAACAGGTCTTTTACACATTTATTATGCTCTGGCATAATTACATATATCATATAATATAACGAGGTAGTTCCAGAAACATGGAAAGGTTGTATATATGTCAGAACAGAATAATTCGATTAATTTTTAAATTAGATTACAACGAAAGTGAGCGAAATACATTCTAACAACAGCATATTAACCACACCTGGTATATCTGTTTATAAACATAACAAAGAATGGACTTGGGTGTGAAACCGAATCAATATCACACTTATGATACTCGAATACTCGAAATAGAGAATTATTAAGTGTACCAAAATATCGTACAATGAAATACAAACATTCTTCAGGATATAACTGTATTGTTTTATACAACAGCTTGCCATTAGATGTAAGAAACAATAAAAACTATATAAAATGTAAAAGCTCTGTAAAAGACCTATTGTGAAGGGAGACTTTTATAGTGTTAAGCATTTTTATTCAGTAAGTTTATAAGAATTGTACTCCACGCATATATTCCATATATTTTATGAGGTGCCATTATATACTCCATGTGTCTTAAATGATTAGTAAATATTATTATTACAGATAGGTAATAAGAAATGTTAAAAGAATATACAAGTAATTCACGGGCCTTTTCAGTAAAGATGTATTGTGAATTCAGCACAAGTTTGAATTTTTAAAAGCCATTATAACAATACTTTAGATACCTTCCGTTAGAAATCTAAAAAAAAACATCCGGTTTTCATGAACTAACACTATTTAAAATATTATTGACGAAATATCTGATCCTCTTTTATATTTAAAGAATTCATCGCTGGAGTAATAATATATTAAGAAAAAAAGCAATCTAAATGTAATCAACAACTACAGACAGATAACCATCTTAAATGTCCTATTCAAGTTAATTGAAAAAATTGTATTTGTCAGAATAGTGTCCTTTGTTGAGAAGGAAAATATACCGACGACATATCAGCATGGTTTCTGGACAGGGAAATCCATTGAAACGACGTTTTATCAATTTTTAAATCATGTTTATCAGAAGATAGACGCGACAAATATGTTGTGTCCATATTTTTAGATTTATCAAAATCCTTTGATACTGCTGACAAAGCATGTAATACTACAGTCGGAAACATGTGATGTAAATTTAGGAGTCCCTCAAGGCTCGATACTGGGACCACTTAATTTTAAGATGTTTATTAATGATCTGCCAGTACACATAAGAGATGGTTTCACCATAATATATGCTGATGATATCACAGAAACTGTATCTACTATATCACTTAATGAATTAGAATACAAAATAGACTCTGTGACTGATGGCATGTTAAATGGTATCATGACTGTGTTTATAAAAAAACAGCTGCCTAAAGAATCATTTCTTTCACATTCAGATTTCCTATAAAGTCTCTTAAAACGAAAAAAAGTTTGATACTACATTTGCACTCTACTATTATAATATTATATAACATTTGAAATCGTATACTTGAAAAACCTATAAAGTAATATGACACATCAGTAGAGAGGGTGAGATTGGAGGTGGCTAATTCCAAAAAGGGGGTGAGGGCTTGGCTTCCCTGACAAACACTAAATCCCAACTTTCTTAGACTCTGCGGTTATTATACTCTTCGCAAATACTAAAACGAAGAGTATATTGCATTCGATCGGCACATTTCTAAAACTGTAAATATCGCTCGCAGACAAAAAATTTTCATATAATTGTGTTAGTGAACGAATTCTGATCAACTTTTAAAATGTCCGTCTGTCCGTCTGTCCGTCCGTCACGTTTCTTGTAAGCACGATAATTCGAGAAAGAAAAATCCGATTGTACTGAAATTTGGACAGTAAGTTAATATTAGCTAAGGGAAGAACCCTATTGTTTTTGAACAAAACCGATCAGTAAATAAAAATGTTATTAATGATTTAAATTTGAGAATTAGTTTTTTTTTTATTTTTGTTTTTGTAAAAATTTACATTTATTTACGTGTTAGGTGGTGGTGTAGTTCTTACGCTTTTGACTTGGAATCCAAGGGTCCCAAGTTCAAAACTCACGTGGGGTATGGTATAGTTTTTTTATTTTTATTTTATTTTACACGAACTAACTTCGTACTTCGTACTAAAAATGTCGTACTAACATTATTTACAAAAAACTGCGAAGAGTATCCTATAGAATATGTAACAATTATATAAAAAGTTCAGTAAACCGGCGAAGAGTACGTTTTTAGCTTGTTATTTAATATGAACTATAAAGAAAGTTAAAAAGGAAATTATCACCATTCCTTGTAATTATATTATGTAAGTGCTTGTTATTTATTAAGAGCAATCTCCAAGTATTCGACAAGGTGACGCATGCTCTTCAACTTGGTACTTAAAGCTGTAATGAAAAACACCAATTACAGAGATCATATTGGAATCAAATCATCTCAAATATGTGCCTATGCAGACGATGTAGCTATTATCAGCAGAAATAAAACCCAGTCAGAGAAAGCGTTTACTCAAATTGATCAAGAGTCCCAAATGAGAGCTCTTGTAATTAATGAAAATAGAACAAAATACATGAAAGTGAAAAGAACGCCAACCAACAATAACAACAGCATCCAAATCGAAAACAATGACCTTAAACGCATGGAAACCTTTACATACTTAGGAGCTGAAGTTAACCAAACCAATTCCATAAGCAGTGAAATCAAGGCACGTGTAGTCAGTGGAAATCGATGTTACTACGCCCACAAAAACTTAATGAAAAGTAGACTATTAGATAAAAACACGAGAACAAAAATATATACAACCTTAAGGCCTGTAGTAACATATGAATGTGAGACCTGGACCATGACAAAAAGAGACGAGGAAAGAAAGATCCTGCGAAAGATACATGGGTCAGTCCAGAACGCTGATGGAACATGGAGAATCCGCATAAATGCTGAACGGAATCAGATCAATAAAGGAAGTGACATTATTAAATATATAAAGTCAAAGACTAACATAGCTGAAGCATGTCAACAGAATAGAAGACTCGAGAGTAATTAAGAAAATATATGAGTGGAAACCTGCTGGAAGACGACGAGGAAAACCTAGGATGCGATGGATAGATGATGTAGAAGATGACCTGAGAGCTATGAATATTAGAAACTGGGGAAGAAAAACTCAAGAGAACAGAATGGAAGAAAATAGTCAGACAAGCCAAGACCCACCCTGGGTTATGATGCCAAAGAAAAAAAAATCTCCAGATATTTATTAGCCTAAATGGCAGATATTTATATAATACAAGACAAGGTGGTAAACTGTCGATCGTTTAACTTTACTAAGAGATGGCTTTTATTCGATTACTGATTTTTTGACAAACGGAATGATCATTAAACTTATTGTTTTTATTAAATAGTCTTACTAATTTCCCCTCATCCTTATGAGGTATGTGGGTATTTATTGGGTCTAATTTTGTACATATTAAACCTATCATTATATTTATCATGATTATTTTAATCTGCTGCTTTTCTTTTTTAATTGACATTCTTATAGGGACATTGCCATATTTAACTTATTTATTTGTAATATTATTTTATTACATATTTAATAATAATATATTCTGAATTCCCAGTCGGAGCATAAAGCTTCAGAGGACTTTCTTTGATATTATACTTATTTGGAAAGATGATGCGTACTATTATTCTAAAGTATTTTTATTAATATGCGTTTTTAAGTGATGCGATATTTGTTGGTTAGCCATCCAAGTCTGGTAGCAACGTAGTAAGTACTGTTTTTCCTAGTACGTTAAAGAAGCGTCTTTTTGTTCTGATTGAGTATGTTTGGAATTTCAAACTGGGTATAGCATGCCATAGGTCCTTTTAGCCTGCGTAATACGAATAAAGTACCTTTATTTTTCAAAATATGAAAAAATTCCACTAAGAAAAGTTATTTAGTATACAATTTTATACCTCTGTACCAAATTTCAGGAATATAAAATTATTTTTTTGAAACTTCCCATTTTTTCAATAAATTATTATTTTATTTTGAACCATTCAATTAAAACTGCATAGAAATTATTTTTTGTGAATTAATATTTAAAGTTATGTAGAAGCTAAAAGAAGGCCACGAGAAAAGCAGTGGATACACATTTATCATTTATTATTGACATATCTGTCAAACGTAGTCAATATTATCCTTAATTTCTGTTTCAAATTAACGAACCAAGCATAAAAAATTAAGTAAAAATGGTACTCACAGTGCGTGAACAAATTTATATTGTGCAATGCTACGGAATTGGCGGTGAAAACTCGCTAAGAGAAGTGGTAAGGCAATTTAATTTGAAATTTCCAAACACTGCTTTGTCGCGTACTCAGGCTATGAGAATAATTAAAAAGTTTCTGGCTACTGGTAGTGTTCTTAACATGAAAATAAAAATAAAAGCATATGATGAAGACAATGTTGGGGCTATTATAGCTCATGCCTCTGTTATAGAAAATCCTAGGATGCCACTAAGAGAGAGAGAGATCAATCAGCTCTTATTAATATTAGCAAGTCTGAACACCAAAGAATTTACAAGGCAAAGAAAGTTAGGGCATATAAAGCAAATTATAAACATACGCTTGAAGAGGGAGTGATGGCCGTAGGTTGGATTTTTGTTTGACCATTGGAGAAAAAATCATGAAAGAGAGATTTTTTCATCATTTCATAATTTTCTCAGATGAATCCACATTCACAACCAATGGTGTTGTTTTATCTCAGAATTGTCGGTTTTGGGCTTCTGAAAATCCAAATTTTATAATTCATTGTAGAAGACAATATTATAAAAAAGTGAATGTGTGGTGTGCCGTTTCTTATCACGTTGGAGTTATTGGACCTTATTTCATTGAGAGAAGGTTAAACCAGCACACTTATTTACAGCTTCTTGAAAGATTTTCTGAAGAACATTTAAATATTTTAAGAGATATGCCTTTAGTTCATTTTCAACATGATGGTTGCCCTGGCCACTCCACAGAAATCGTTAATCGGTGGTTGAATTTAAATTTTGGAGAAAATTGGATTGCCAGGAATGGACCGATCAAGTGGCCGGCGAGATCCCCAGACCTATCAATATTGGACTTCTTTTTATGGGGTCGCCTCAAGCAGTTGGTTTACGCTGAACCATTTTCTAACGATGTAGCAGTATTGAAGCAGAGAATTACAAATGCCGTTAACTAAATACCGTTAGTTCATATTCGAAACAGTTTTAAGGACTTCGTGCGAAGGATGTGTGGATGTGGGTGGTAGCTACGTCGAATAATAAAAAATTGTAAACATTGTTTTGTATTGGTCATAATTAATTTGTTTGTGAATTTGTTATGTTTTTGACATTTATTACTTGTTATAATTTTTAAACCTCATTAATCTTCTGTTAGTAATTGTTTCTTGTTTTACAATTAGTTCGATTAACATTATACCTTCTTACACCTCGTATATTCAATTTTTTATTTACCAATAGCCTACTTTTTGAGATGATTAACATTTGTTCCTACACAACTTTAAAGATGAATTCAACTCTTAATTCGCAAAAAATGGGAAGTTTCAAAAAAATAATTTTATATTCCTGAAATTTGGTATAGAGGTATAAAATTGTATTCTAAATAACTTTTCTTAGTGGAATTTTTTCATATTTTGAAAAATCAAGGTACTTTATTAGTGGTGATTTTTACCACTTTGCTTATAAAACACCCTGTAGAACACCAAATCAAGTCATTTTTGGTATACTTTAGTTTTACAACAAGCAGGACTCAATCCCCAAATACCATTACCCCAATCCCCAAATACCATTCCAAAATTTTTGGTCCATTACACCTCTATCTACATATCTATCCTGGGACACACTGTATATATTTTTTATTGACTTGTTAAATATATAAAATTTTTACTCTTTATTGGTAATTTAATTTCTATACATGACTTTGTCAGTAACAACAGCAGGACAAATATTGATCTAATATTTTTTGCAAAATGAGAAACTATTTATTTTAATGTTTTTCACTAATTTTTTGTGGTATATTAGCACAAGTTATTACAATTTTCATCTATTTGCATTATGTTGCTAGTCAGAGTATTATTACCACTGTTGTACTCGTTGAGTATTATCTAATGAATGTTGATGACTTTCCAAGTTACTTTACTTTTATTTACAGTGTTTAATTCTATGAAGAAATACTTTGCGGTACTATATAAAAATAAAACTTTTACGCGTAAAAAATTGTAATACAGAGATTGAATACGTGCTTTATATCCCGCTCAATAAATAAAAAGTATAAAATAATGACATCAATGTGGGTTCTATGGCCGATGTAGGTTAGTTTAACAATTCCCTAAGGGTTTTGCCCTTACTTTCGTGGCTATTGATATAAAACCGCTCAGTTGGTGAAAGGAGTTGACCCTCATGTTTGTGAATATACCTTTTGAAGTACATCTATAGAAAATTGTGGTGCCAATTTCTCCTAAATAATCTCTCTATAGAAGTTGGGAACTTAATTTAACTGAAATACTAAGAAATTATTCTCGATTTAGGGAAGGCTGAAACGTTAATCCCTCTTCAAATCGGAACAAATTCTAAATATGTACATAAAATCCATCAATATAATATTAATGCATAATAATAAGTTTCGCCCCAATTTGCTGACTTGGTTACGTACGTAAATAATTTGGGAATAAAATGTGTTTTAAGTGCTACATTACAACCGCTAGAAACTCTTCAGTTTCTAATCATGGGTAAGTTGATGGAAATTTTTACTAAAAATTCTTGGACATTTAAGAAAAACGCCAATATTTCGAAAAGTTGTAACTTTAACCCCTACAATGCTGATACTATAAAAAAGGGAATTTAATTTAACATAATTTGATGTTAAAAAATACAGGGTGTTCCATTTGAAATAAAAAAGTTTTTGAGGTGTGAATTTGATAAAATGTAACGTGAAAAATAAAACACTTGGTATACTATTTTGGAACCTATTTTTTTTTTTTTGTAGAGAGTAACTCGTCTTGTGTTCTTTCTACGTACCAAAGAGCAAATAAGGATCTCCTACACGAAGAAAGTTATAACGATTCTTGCAAACCGCTGCACCCGTCAATTTTTTAAAAAAATGTCAAATATCCCCTAAACTGCTCGATTTAGGTATAGGGTGTGCTACATGTTTTGACTCAGAATTTTATGGTCATTTCGAAACGTCGAAAATATATAGGGTATTCCATTTAAAATAAGCAAGTTGGTATCGACTTCCGGTATTTCCGGAATTGCCGCTATTTTGAAATTATTATTTTCGGACTCACAATGGTCGATTATGGTAGGGTACCAAATCTCAAATGTCTGTCTCATCTGCAAGTGAAAAAGATTCTAATGGCCGCCTTAAAAGAATCACCCTGTATATATATATATATATATATATATATATATATATATATATATATATATATATATATATATATATATATATATATATATATATATATTTTTGGATCAGAAATTGTGCGTAGCTATATCAAATATCAGCCTTTTATTTTCTTATTCAAATAAAGACGTTGATTTATTTATTTATTTAATTATGTTGACAATACAAAACACATATTTTTTTAACGTAATAACAAAAGAAAGAAATTGTTGACAGCCGCAGGCTACTTAATAAATGACTTTAAATATCTTACACACATCAGCCATTGTGGTTTTTATAGGAAATCGTTTAAACGGAAAAAAATAATGAATAATTTAACAGCAACCGAAAGTAGCCGGAGTTTAGATCACGCCATGAAAAGTGTACAAAAGCTTTAGCAAACTATAACAATCAGTTGTAAATAATTAATCTACACAGAAGTGTCAATTTATTATGGTTAGAGCACGCAATTGGGCTATATATATGCCCATAGAATATAAATAGATATAAATTAAAACACATAATTCGTGAGAGAGCAGAGTGATTTATAAAAACTCAATTCAAACCAATGCAATGCAATTATACTATGTTGAATTTGCGTCCGCCATTCACTATAAAAAACACAATCTTCTATCAGACTCTCCCAATAAAGAATAGAAAACCAATTTGATTCTATTTACTAAAATAAATCTGTTTCACTTGACGAAGCAGTGGCGGTCTAATGGAGGTGTGCTTCATTCAAGTAAAGTAAAGTTGGATCTGGATGATAAATGAGAATTTACTTCCTTCCGAGTGTTTTTCTACTTAAATTTACAAATGCATTTTAAATTTTATGTAGAGAGGAATTACAGTGTAGTGAATTTTAGCAATTTCTTTTGGAGTAAAATTAAGTACTTTTGAATTTTAATTGAATGTCACTAAACAATGAAAATAAATACTGATTTTATAAGATTTTTTAATAATACCAATATTGTAGCTGAAATGTTCAGTTCATTTTTAAACTTGTTTGATTTATTTATTTGAAATATTGACAATAGTAACAAAGAGCCACAAAATCCCAAACGAATATTAACTTCAGCTAACAACATTAGGTACTGAAAATGAAACTGAAATCGCCAATTCGTTTATTGATGTTTGCCACTGACATTGGCCGAAATCTTGCTGCTAAAATAAGTAAACCTCCAACTGCGCCTCCTTATTTAAGACAAAATAAAACGACTCCATATTTTTGCAACCTACAAATAAAACAGAACTAGGTATTATTTATTATCCAATCTCTGAAAAGCAATAAGTCACCCGGAATTGACCAAATAGAGTGGGAGCTAGGTGGCTTTTTCGGCACATCATCGTTTTATGAATTTTGAGATATTTTTATGGTTTAATGGATGATAACGATTCATAAAATCGACTTCTGGTGGGACACCTCCTGTCAGGTGCGTCGCGACACTGTCTAAAAATCAGTAAAATCATGTTATCTTTACAAGGCTCATTTTTTTTCGTGTGTACCCATTTTATGTTTAGAATAAATAAAATAAGATCGCCAGAAAGTGTGGGCTCTCAGGAGGCGCAGCTAGAAAGGTAATAATGATACAATATATCTGAGGCACGGTAGGAAGTCAAGTTAGCCGAAAGTGTTAAATTCCTGTATATTTAAGAGCCTATGGTACTTTTGTTGACACTAAGAACTTTCTGGGAAAGCTATTCTATTGTTGAAGGAGATTATATTTACGTTTTAAAAAGGAGCCAGAACTTGTAACGATGAGTTTAGAGTTCTAAGATGAAATATGCAAAGAAAAATTCAATTTTCTTCAAAAATCCTAAACATTTTTTTTCTGGCTAGCCTTACTGACGGGAGTTTCTTTCTGGGAATTCTTTTTTGTGTTCAAAACATTTAAGTGACCATGCTCAGCCTAAAAAAAGCTTGTAACGATCATGTTATATAACTCCGTTTTTTTACATCTTTGACCTTTCTGGCTGCGCCCCTGACTATCCACACTTTCTGGCGATCTTATTTTATTCATTCTAAACATAAAATGTGTACACACACAAGAAATTAGCCTCGTAACGATGATATAATTTCACTGATTTTTATATCTTGAACCATGGCCAACTCGACGGGCTGACATGCCAGAAGTCTATTTTGTCCTTATTTAAGTCCGATAGAATTAATCAACGCATAGAAAATGCTTGTAACGATGAGTTCCCGAAAAAGCCACGAGGCTCCCGCACCATAGTAAAGGCAGCAACTATTAAAGAAATTTCGGAAGAAATAGCATTACCTCTAGCTCATCTTATAATAGCTATTTATGTAACCAGTTACGAAAGACGTTATTTTGTGTAACGAGTGGAATTTGCGGGACGAGCGAAGCGAGATCAAGCGAGTTACATACATGATTTTTTTTAATTTTAAAAGTCTAAAAATCCTTTAAACATAAATGAAAAGATCTTAAAAATTAAGTAATCTTTTTCATAGTTACCTTTGCTGCTATCACACATTATAATTTTAATGTCAAATTTGACAGACGTTATTTAGCCAAGTAACAATATTATTTGAAATCCTAATTTGATAACGTAAGGTAAATTATATTTATGAAAACGTTTTGTTAGCATATCTTGAAGGAAAGAGGAATTTAGAAGCTTCCACTTTATGGACTCAGTATTCCATTTTGTGTTGAATAAACATTGTTTCTTTTTCTTTTTGAGAGTTGTTTATCTTTCCTAATTGATGACATAACGAACTTTTCGTCACCAGTTACGTAAAATTTTAATTTTCATAACTGGTTACTTGAAGTAGGACGTTTTGACACTTAAGTCAATTTTGAAAAGTGTCACTTTGTGTCAAAATTAGAAAAATAATATTATGTAGTTTGGAATATGCCCTCCTGAATTTAAAATTGCAGTAATAAATCCCGTATACAAAACTGGTGATAAAATGTTAACATGTAACTACAGGCCAATATTGCTAATAACAAATTTGGCAAAAATCTTTGAAAAAGTTTTAAAAAATAGAATTATAGATTACACAAAAAATATAATTTAATCTCCCCAAAACAATTTGGATATCAGGAGGGCAAATCTACACAAAATGCCATAATATCTTTAACAACTGAAATGTATAGGGCCTTAGATGAAGGAACACCAGCCATCTGCCTCTTTCTAGATCTTGCTAAGGCGGTCGATACTGTGGATCACTCACAGTTATTGGAGGTCCTGCAAGATTTGGGTTTCAGGGGAAATGCGTACAACCTTATGGCGAGTTCCTTACATGACCGTAGACAAAAAGTCACAATTAATTCAAAACTGAGTAAAGAGAGAGTTGTTAAATGTGGAGTACCGCAAGGTACTGTCTTAGGCCCCATCCTTTTTACAGTATATTTAAATAACTTACTAACTAGAGACACTGCTGTTACAATTATAAGTTTTGCTGATGACACAGCAATATTTTATAAAGGAACCAATTGGAGCGATTTGAAGCATAAAATTGAAACTGACCTTGAAAATATAATTGACTGGTTTTATCATAAGATTCTAACAATACATTTTTTGCCAATATCTTGTAACAAGAGTACATTACCAACATATAATACCCTAGATATAAACAGCCATGGTAAATTAATAGAAATAAAATCTACAGTTAAGGCGAAATATTTAGGAATAACTATTGACCAACGCTTAAGATGGAACGAGCACATAAATAATGTAACGAATACTCTAAGAAGCCTGCTATATAAATTTAAATTCTACAAAAAAGTTTTAAATATATCTCATCTGAAAATCTTATATTATGCGCTAGTAGAGTCATGATTCAGTTATGGCTTCTTGGGGTGGGGTGGAGTTTGACGTACACATCTACAAAAATTAGAAGTCTTGCAAAATTATTTTTCGAAAATCATGCTTAGAAGGAAGCCATTTATTTAGATTTGTATATATTATTTATTCATTGAATGAATGAAAAATAAATGTATGTATGTGTATGTGCGTATTAATGTATATATATTTATGCACATGTACGTGTGTACGTATACATTAAGCCACTTACAAGCTTCTACTTTTGTGGCATTTTTTTCTTTGTTTATTTACATGAATATTTTTTAAATATTTTAATCTCCATAATCTCAAATAAGGAACCATATACTCACCTAGTAGTATATAATAAGTAGAGAATCTGTAATCTTATTTTTCTGTAAATAAACGTTATTATTGTTATTATTATTATTATTCAAATAGATAATATTATAAAAGATTTTGTATAATAACACAGCCACACAAAAAAAAATCAGGCAGAAACTAGACCTACCAATCTTTATGTATTTTGATCTCCTAAATTCGATGCCGCCATCAGACTTTTTATCTTAGATTTTATCTTTGAAATAATATTTTTATGTTCTGTAACTCTTGTAATATAATTTGATACAGTACATCTACAGGGTGTTTCTGTGATTATATTACAAACTTAAGAAAGGAATTATCAAAATTAAAACAAAATTTTATAAAATAGATCGTCCTGAAATGTTTATGTAAATTTACAAATATTAAAGTACAAACTATTCTTGAATATAGTGTAATCTGAAAGAAAATTGTATGCAAATATTCATTACCTGCAGTATCTCTAGCTAATTTTGTAAATTTTATATGCCTTCTTGATGAAGTAAAGGAAATTGTATTGTTCGATATAATTGCCTACGTGTGTGCTTGTTGCCTCATTTACAAACTTTCCCAATACTAATAAACAAGCCATTATTCCAACGGCAATACTTCACCGAAGTTCTCTCTTCGCTATCATCTTGGCGCGCTCCTTTAGTGTCGACTTTGCCTTGTAAATAAGTTTAATAAACTTGAACTGCGCTTAGTAATTGATAATTAAGCAGTTAAAGAAGAGACACTTCAACACAGTCTGATAGCCTTCTCCCAAGAATTCCCTGATGTTCAATTATTTAGTGCAGTAGTTTAGGGAGCGGGCTGGCAGGATTTGTTGCGCATTTTCCTGCAGTGGCGCTCTGATAAGTTTACCTTGCCCGATAAGGAAGGATTCTTTTCAAACTCAAACAAAAAGTCTTAATAAAATTAACAGTTGAACGAAAAGAATTCAGTCAACTTCTATTGTTCCTTTAATAATAAATGTCGCTTCGCAATTGTTTAAGTTTAACTCTAAGAGCAGAAGACCATTATATAAAAAATCATTTCATCTGTCATTTAGCTGCCCTATGTCTTAACTTTTGAGGATGTGCCGTATGATGCTAACCTCCTAAGTAACAATTTAAATGCCTAAATGGCATTATAGTACAGTAGATATATGCAAACATATGTGATAGGTGGAACTAATTCCCACAAAGACGGGGTTTGAATTTTTTAGTTCGTTATTGGTATGTTTTTGACATACTAAAAGTCTAGAAAAATTTGAGCGTGCAAAATGCGTTTTTTTGAATGCCATTTAGAAAAAAATTTAAAAAATCATAAGAAATCGTGTGTTATATCAAATTACAGAACATTTCATGCTGAAAAAGATTATAATATTATAATATTCCTACTTTCAATCATCGTTCTGCAATGAAGCCCTTGCCACACCGGTATTACAATATACTATTAGTGGAGTCAATAGAGGCTGAAAATATGCATTATTTCGGAATAATTACGGGAAGCTTCGATTTTCCAAAAACCTGTTGATGTCGCTTTTACATAGCTTAAAATAAAAAGTTATAAACATATAATCGTGAGGAAATTGTTTATTAATTATTTAAACAAAAAAAAATTTAACAGCCCAGGATTTCCTCATCTCTCTTAGTCAGAGCCCATGTTTCCGAGCCGTATGTTAACACTGGTCTTATGAGTGTCTTATAAAGTTTAACCTTCGTGCTTCGAAATATGTTCTGTGAGCTGAGCTGCGAGGCTAGTCCGAAATAACATCGGTTGGCCATAAGGACCCAGCGTTTTACTTCTGATGTATCATTTTGGCTATTGACTAGCGATCCGAGATATACGAACTCCCTCACAGACTCTATCTCCTTGTTTTCGATGTTTAGAGGCCGCTGTTTCTCCCTTGCTGATTGTGCTGCAGCTAGCATGTATTTTGTTTGTTTATATTAATTACCAGTCCCATTTCCTTTGCTGCATGTTTCAATGCTATGTATACTTCTGTTACCGCTGCTTCGGTAATACCTATGATATCTATATCATCCGCGTAGGCCAGTATTTGAATGGACTTATTGTATATTGTCCCCGTCATGGTAACACCCGCTGAACGTACAACTTTCTCGAGCGCGATGTTAAATAATATGCAGGAGAGTGCGTCCCTTTGTCGCAACCCATTGGTGGTTTCGCACCCTGCATTCCACTTTTTCCAGTGTTAATTGTGTCAGGTTTACCAAGTGATTCGGTATATTTAATTGTCTCATTGCTGCATATAGCTACTTTCTCTTAATCGTGTCGTAAGCTGCTTTAAAGTCAACAAATATGTGATGGGTGCTTATTCCATACTCCTGTGTTTTTTCCAGAATTTGCCTTAGTGTAGATATTTGATGTATGGTTGACTTCCCTCCTCTAAAGCCGGCTTGGTATTTTCCCACTTCTCTCTCCACATATGGTCGTATGTGTTTGCCCAGTATTATTAAGAATACCTCGTATGCAGCATTTAATAGGGTAATGCCTCTATAGTTTGAGCATTCGAAGACGTCTCCTTTTTTGTGGATAGTGCAGATTATGCCTATCTTCCGCTCCTCTGGGAGTATCTTTTGTGTCCAGATTTCTGACAGCAGCTTATTTAATTAGCTCCTCACTATCACCTTTAAGGAGCTCCGCCGGGAGATTGTCACTTCCCGGAGCCTTGTGGTTTGCCAGCTTCTTAATGGCCTCTTTAACCTCATTCATGGTTGGTGGTAGTTGCTGGTCCTTATTATTTCCTGGCTCTTGGTTGTCATTTTTCATCTCTGGTGGCACATTTCCTGGCTCGTTTCCTGTATTCAGTAAGGTGTTGAAGTGTTCCACCCTCCAATCTAATACCTCGCGTCTAGCGCTTAAAAGATCTCCTTGTGCGTTTTTACATTGTGTAGTTTGTGGTTTGTAGCTTCGTCTTGCAAAATTTGACTTTTTGTAAAACTGTCTATATTCTTGTTTTCTGTTGAGATTCTCTATTTCCTGCAGCACGCGATTCAGATATTACCTTTTTTTTGCTTTATGGATTCGCTTTTCTTCCCTTCTTCTCTCCTGATATTCCTCTACAGCTAATCTTGTTCTTCGGGTCTGCATTTTTCTATACGCCTCATTATTTCTTTCTGTTACTTCCGCACATTCTTTATCAAACCAATGATTCCTAGGCATCCCGCGCTCTTTGCCCAGCCATTGCTGTAGCCATTATGCTTTGTTTGACTTTCATCCAATATGTGTGTATTTGTTGGTGTCCTGTCTCGTTCCCGTTTATATTGGCTATTCTATCATTCAACCCGTTAGCATACTGTTCCGCTACGACATGGTCATGAAGTTTCTGCCGCTATACTTGTTCGCTACCAGTTTGGCATCTTTTTTCGCACTTCGCTTGCCGTACTTAGATGTCTACGCGTTCCATTTTCGTGCGTTAAACAAAAAAATCTGGAGCCTACATTTTTGATCGTACAAAAAAACTTCATATACATTTTTGATGTGAAATTTCCCATACTTTCGAATGGCGTAATTTTTTTTTCCTTATGGGTTGCGTTGCCGAAGCCCCGCTGTACTGAAGCTTGAGCTTACTGTTATGGCGTAATTAGTTTTTGAAAGAAAAAAATATTTTAAGATATATTTGACAAAAACTGGTATTTTGTAACTAATTTGTTTAATAACAAATTACCCTCAAGGACTATTGTTGGTAACTTTTGGTATGTTGTTCCTGACGTGTTCAGAGATGTATTCCCAAAAGTTATCGCTTCCCGGAATTTTTCCGAAGTAAAAATCTCTATTGACTCCACTATATTACATACTAGACTTTTAGTGTGTTATTTATTTTTATTTTTTAACACTAATATCATAATCTTTTTCAGCGTGAAATGTTCTGTAAATTGATACCACACACGATTTTTTATGATTTTTAAAACATTTTTCAAGATGGCGGCAAAAGAACGTATTTTGCACACTCCGATTTTTCTAGACTTTTAGTATGTCAAAAAGATAGCAACAACGAACTAAAAAATTCAAACCCAATCTTTGTGGGAATTAGTTCCACCCAAAAACTTATATCTACTCTACTATTAAAACTAAATTATGTCTTAGTTCTTACAACTGCCTTATCAAGGTATTTATCAAACATTCAAAATAAAAAATAACTCACACTTATCCTCAACGACCGTAAATTTGGAACAAAATGACGACAAAATGGGGGTTCGGGGTTTTATTTGTCATCTTGAAACATAAAAATCCATGTCAATAAAAACCGGATTAGTAATGATACGATTTATACAACGTTTTCCATTTTTTCAGTTTTTTTTTAATTGCCTTATTTATTTTAATGTCCTGGCGAAGTTCAGCTAATATTACTCCACCACTTACCACTTTTTGTTAATTATTTAAAATAATGATTTTAAATTAAAGTTAAGTTATTTCGAGTGCATAACATATATTTACAGTATTCTAATATTCTTGGACATCCAAAATAAATTAAATGAATCGCGAATTTTAGAGTACTCTAATAACAATTATACATTTATTGATAACATTTAATTTGTTTACATTTATTAGGCGTGTGTAAAAAAAAAGATGTTTTGGGAACGACATAGGTTTACTAGAAAAGCTAAGATTAAAAGTGTTTATCGCTTCGTCGTCAAAAAAGTTTATTCATTTTGCGAATTGCGAATAACTGAGAAATTCCTATTAATCGTATGCATAGGTTCTCAGTAGGAGAAATCGAAAAAAATTGAATTTCGTCGATTACCTCGCCAATAAAAAATATTTCAGACAAATTCTACGTATTTTTAGCCATATAATCCGAATCTGTAATAAAAAATGGGGGATCCCGTTTAAGATTTCAAAGTTACTCCCGCCCGACCTACAAGGAGGAGGGAGGGTGAATAATTTTAGCACTAATGTATTTCCTCCGCGGAATGATTAAATTTTGATTATGAGCATGTTTTTCGTAGAGTGCTTTTTATTCGAGATATTTAAAAGTTTCAGGTTAAAAAAATCACCCGGTATAACAAACTTGGAAAATGTCCAAAAAAGGATATTAAAAGTCATTTTTAAAAAGGAACTATCTTACCCAAGTGACAAGTTATATGAGGAAGCCCAGGTTATGGATATCTGATAGATATATTTTTTACATGTATTACAGAAGTCATACCTTATTAAAAATACACTAATTCTTAATAATTGTAATTACAAATTTAGAAATTGTGATCACTTACCCGAATATTTTCAAAACCAGTCAAATTGCGAAGTTTAACGGAAAAAACCGATAAAGTTTTGAATCTTGGCAGAGATGTTCATTAAGGACCACTGTTCGTATTTAAAGTCGAATACTTGGATTCTTGATGTACCACAGTACTACAATGTTGCTCTATATTTAATGTTTTTCAAATTATATACTGACTGGAATATTATGTATATCTAGGTAATCTGTAGAAATGTAAATGTACGTAATTTTGAACTCTTTATTAATCAAAAATTTTCCGGGTGAAATATTGCCTGTAAAAAAGTGTTATAAGATGCAACATTTTTTCTGAAATATAATATGATTTTTAACTAGCACTCAAAAATAAGCATAACACGGCGGCTTACTAATATTTTATTTAGTCCTTAAACGTTTCCCACTCTAGGACACTAATAAATTGTGCGTCAGCCACTTCATTATACGATATTCTCAATACCACTTTGAGCTTTTAAGTATTAAAGGATCGGTTAAAACGTTATGTAGTACTTTACACGCTGTAAACTATTGACGGAATGGCACCCTCTATTAGATCGATATGTTGGGTGAACTGAAGAGTAATTAGTTTTAAAATTAGAAAATATATTATGATCACTTACTTTACGGTCAATTAGCACCATATTAAAAAATTACTCATGGAACTATCGAAAGCTCTTAAACTCCCAATTAATCATATTTGGTCAATTTTCGTATCAATTACAAATTATCTTGATACGTTAAATCAAATCATTATTTCATATTTAAAAACACAATTTCATCTCGACACTCGTTTCCGTGTTTAGCCGGACATCCGCTGGCCAAAACTCCGCGGCAGTTGAAGGACTGTGCAGGAACGAGGTCGAAGTAGAATAAAATAAATTGTCACAGTTACCCTGCTCCTACTTGACTAGTAAGTTCAATGGGGAAGTAAGGTAGTCATATATCTTACGACTTAACACAACTGAACATATATATAAACAAAAGCACTAAATTAAATTCAGATTGATCAGACAGGAAATTAACACAATGAAAATAGCTGCTGTAATCAATGAAATGCAAGAAGGGAAAGGCTATGCCAAGCCGTTGAACCTTTTGTAAATATTAAGTTTTGGTACCAAATGTTTTTGAATTTTTAAATAATTATAATTGTTTTCATATTTAGAATAATGTCCTGCAGTGTCGATAGTTTATTGTTCACTCGTATCTGCAGCCATCTGCCTGTCAGATATGAGTGTACAGGGTGGACCGAATTAGATGGGATTTGGTGTTTTCTCTAAAACTATGGCAGAAAGACAAAAATCAATATGCCCTGAGCTCGATTTTCGAGAAATAAACAATGGCGTAAACCGTGACCGTCTATCTTTTTCGACTACCGAGCTACAGAGCGTTTTTGGGAAATTACCAAGTGTCGAATCGAAAATCGAGTAACACATTCTTAAGGCACTTTTTTTAGTACAATCCGTTGCTGATAAGAAGAAAATTATGTATGCCTCAGTTTTGTGTTTTTTTTTAACGGAACACCCTGTAAATTATTTCATTATTCGGTCATAACTTAAATTATCCAAAAATAGAAAAACTAAACACAATAAATGTTCGAATTATCTTTCATTGACATCTATGCATTTTTGACACCTTCTCCTTACATCATTTGTCGCATTTCCAATCATAAGAGGAGTTATTGTCCGAAAGGCAGCTAATGTTTTGTTTTCCAATTCTTCTATGTTATTAGAACGTTCTCTATATATAATATTTTTTAAATAACCCCAAAGCCAAAAGTCGGCAGGGGTTATATCGGGAGATCTAGCTGACCAAAAACTAGGACCATTATTTCCTAAAAATTAAACAATGTCGAAACTACTTTGTTGTATATTAATGTGCAGTTAGCTAAATTAAGTTAAATCAATTTAGTTAACTTAGCTAACTAGACATTGATGAACTAGTCCTTTTAACAAATTGCGGCTGGCAGTATGGTCATTGACCGAACGCCATAAAAAAACTAGTCCTAGGTGTTATATAGATACATATCCAATCCTCCCCAAATTGAGCATTTAAGCAATTTCGTGTTTCATTTGATGTACGACCTGGGGCGCCATCGTGTTGGTAAATTAATTTTTTAAATTGTCTTACAGGCATATTGTATACAAAGGGCTTTATTTCTTGTCGTAGAATGTTAATAAAATTTTTGGTATTCAAATTACCGTGAAAAAAATGAATACCTACCTATTATTTAGTATCCAATAAAACCACACCAATCAATCCAAATCGTCCTTGACGATTAACTGTAGTGGTTACGTGCGTATTTTCATGAGCCCAATGGTGGTTATTATGCCGATTAAAAATTCCGGCACTGCTTATATGGGCCTCGTCTGTCCATATAATTGTTCCTTCAAATCCTGGTACAGTTCATCTCAAACTTATAGCAACATGAAGCCCAGTGTTTCAATGCAAAGTTAAGCACTTTATCCTACAAATAAATTAGCTAGAAGTTTAGAATATGAAGTTGCATTATTAAAATGTTTAATAAAAGCATATTCTAAACTTCTAGCTAGTTTATTTGTAGGATAAAGTGCTTAACTTTGCATTTAAACACTGGGCCTCATGTTGCTATAAGTTTGAGATGAATTGTACATTGCACTGACGCAAAAATCACTGGCAAAAATCGAGACGCCTTTGAATCGTTTTGGTATAGATAGTGACTAATCCTAATTTTGTAGGGTTTGAATTATTATTTTTTTTTTTTTTTTGAACAACGCAACGCAGCTGTTTTTGGGATTCCTAAATTTTCCTGTATTTCACGAGACGATATATTAGGATTTTCTCTTACAGTTTCTAAAACAATATTCTCTACAGCTTCTTTACCTGCTTTATTACACATTTTTGCTCGAGGTTTTACAAATGATCCAAACTCTTTTAAATTTTGTTGTAGCCTTTTGAATATTTTTATGTCTGGCTGTCTCTTTTCTGGATATCTAAAAATATTATTTAGG
This sequence comes from Rutpela maculata, assembly GCA_936432065.2. Lineage (NCBI taxonomy): Eukaryota > Metazoa > Arthropoda > Insecta > Coleoptera > Cerambycidae > Rutpela > Rutpela maculata. Next base: position 32,130,688 of record OW386285.2, on the reverse strand, counting down.
CGGCACTTTTGGCACAAAATTTTGCTGTCTGTAACTTACCTATTAAAATAAAGCTCGGAAGCTAAATTTGAATCTTGTCCACATTCTATAAAACACTTAATCATATCATATTTTTCACCATTACTAAATTGAACCATTTTTAACAATGCTCACTCACAATTAACTCACAATTAACTCACAAATTAGTTTTTGACATTTACGATTATTTCGATTTTCTTTTCTTTACCACGGCCTTCTCAATAAATATTAGAAATGCGATAAATATGCATAGATGTCAATGGAAGACAATTCGAACATTTATTGTAGTTTAGTTTTTCCTATTTTTGACAAAAGGTTGTTGTTAATAGTTTTCCATGAACTCCTCACAAATATATTACATTTTTCGGATTTTCTAGAGATAAGTATGACATATGATATATCGTTGGATAATTTAAGTTTTGATCGAATAATGAAATAATTTACAGATTGTTCCATTTAAAAAAACAAGTTATATCTCGAAAACTGAGGCATGCATAATTTTCTTCTTATCAGCAACGGATTCTACTCAAAAAAGTGCCTTAAGAATGTGTTATTCGATTTTCGATTCGATACTTGGTAACTTTTTTTTTTTCGAGGAGGGGGAAATCTTCAATAAGACCTGGGTGTTTGGCGGCGAGGTAGTGCAGGATTTTTACCTGCCAAAACCCCTCCCCTCTTCTCGCTCCACATACTGGAAACCGCTTTCGCATTACTTCGGTACGTGAGCTGTCCTTAATAACTTCTATCTTCTCGCATCTTTTTCTTTATACTCTATTATGTACCTTATAACCTCGTAACTATTGTTCCACTCCACTTCTGATGTCACCAGTCCTTCCACCATGTTTTCCGGATTAAATATCCTTCCTGTTTTTTGAGTGAATTCCGTCCTGACATGTGCCCACTTAGAGCATTCAAAAAGAGTGTGTTCTGAATCGTCCACGCTGTTGCAATAGACACATATGTCGGTATCCGCTCTATTGCGTTCATATAAATATTTTTTGGAACATCCATGCCCGATAGTGCTTGTGTGATGAAGTAATCCACCTCGCCGTACGGTCTATCCATCCACCTCCTTACGTTTGGTATTAGCCTATACGTCCACCGCCCATAGGTGCCATCCCTCCACTTTTCCTGCCATCTACTAATAACATTTTCTCTCGCTGTTATTCGCGGCACTCCACTATATGTTTCATTCCTTTCTTTAATTAGTAGGTCTATAGGCGGATTGCCCGCTATCACCCCTACCGCCTCAGTGGAGATTGTTCTGTATGCCCTACAAACCCCAATTGACATAAGTCGTTGTACTCTAAGTAATTTTCTAAGTAGTTTTTTATTATCTGTTTCCGTGTGCCAGGCCGGAGCAGCGTATAATATCTGTGAGTGTGCCACGCTAGATAAAATCTTCCTCTTTGACGCCCTAGGTCGTCTTATATTTGGCATGAGACCAGACAGTGCGGCTACCGTTTTTTCGGCTTTCTGTACCGTCTTATCAACGTGTTCAGCAAAGGAGAGCTTCGTATCAAGCCAAACTCCCAAATACTTCACTGCCTTACTTGGGGTGATTACGGTGCCAAGGATGTCAAACTCAACCGGGGCAATCTTCCTCTTTGTCGTGAGGAGGGCGGCCTCCGTCTTTTCCGGAGCGAGATTCAGCCGTCTCTCCTCCAGCCAGTTGGCAGCAAGCTGCACTGCGGTGTTTGCAGTCGTCATCAGCAGCTGCTCGTTCTTTTCCACCACCACGACCGCCACGTCATCCGCGAAGCCGATCATCGCAGCCCCATCCGGTAATTCTATTTCCAATAGGCCATTGTACAACACGTTCCACAGTGTTGGGCCCAACACTGAACCTTGTGGGACGCCACTATTTATTGCCTTTGCCTTAACGCTATCTTCCGCTTCCAGAACTATCTCTCTATTGGACAGGTAGGATGCTATTATGTTAAGCAAGCTTTCATCTATGCCTCTCTTTCTCAGTTCGTCCAGGATTAACTGCCATGGCGCACTGTTGAAGGCATTCTTGACATCAAGCGTAATCACAGCACACAGTCTCCGCTGCTGGTGTGTGTATGCCGCTGCTTCTCTGGCGATCCTTACTATGGCATTTATTGCATCCACCGTCTGACGGCCCTCTCTTAATCCATACTGTCTGTCTGACAGGCCACCTGTTCATATCAGCTCCTTCTGTAACCTTATCAGGATCAACTGCTCGTAGAGTTTTCTTTCTGCATCTAGTAGGCTAAGTGGCCTGTAGGACGACGGGTTTTCAAGTGGTTTATCTCCTTTCCTTAGAAACACTAGTCTAGCTATCTTCCATTCACTCGGAAATTCCCATTTACTAGCCAGGCCATTGTATACCGCTAGCACATAGTCAGACTTATTATGCGCAACTTCTTTTATAATTTCCGGAGGGATATTTCCTAGACCTGGGGATTTGTTACTCTTGATCTTCTTACATGCTAAACTCAGTTCTTCACTTGTAAAACTTAAAAATATCACAGTATTGTCACGTTTAAATATCACAGTCTCATGCTCTGGGAAGAGATGGTTAACTACTTGTTCCATCATCAACATGGTCATTTGCGGTCTGGGAGGATAGCCGCTCAATCTTTTCATGACAATCTTGTAACCGTCTCCCCAGATGTCACAGTCAACGCTATCACAAATAGCCTTCCAGCTAGCCCTTTTGGACCTTTCGATACAATTTCTCAGAGTTTTCTTCGCATTTTTATACAGTTCCCCTAAACGCAGGTTTTCTTCTGTTGGGCTACTCCTGGCATTTCTAGTATACTCCCTTCTTATTCGGATGCACTCTTTTCGAAGTTGCGCTATCTCTTCAGACCACCAGTAGACTGCCTGTCCTCTCGGGTTGTTTCTTTTCCTGGGCATGCTTTTATCGCAAATTTGGTTTAATGTGGTAGTAAACCCTATGGCAGTTTGCGTTCTTTCATCGCTCGTGATTTCATTTAGTGCATGTTGCAGCTTTTGTCTATCCAGCTTTTTAATCTGCCACCCTTCTCTTTTATGTGTTTTATTCTCTGTTTCCTTCTTGATACTTGGTAACTGAGATATAGTTAGTTAACTTAGCTAAAATGCTAATTTTGGAAAAGCGCTCTGTAGCTCGGTAGTCGAAAAAGATAGACGATCGCGGTTTGCGCCATTTTTTGTTTCCTGAAAATCGAACTCAGGACACTTATATTGGTCTTTGTCTCTCTGTCATAGTTTTAGAGAAAACCTCAAATCCCATCTAATTTGGTCCACCCTGTACCGGTTTTCTTATGTGTCTTGGGAAATTGTAGTTGTGCATTTTGTCACGAATTCCCTGGACAGCCCATCGCACTAATATGTCGAATATCCAAGAAACACGTCCCCAGAAGCTACCCTCCAACATCGTCTTCTACTGAATCCTTTAACTACTTCCACATCCTCCAGTGGAAGTATAGTAACGACAAAAAAAAATGTTGAAAATTTTTATTGTTCAAATAGGCTTAAAATGTCATGAAACGTCGAAATTTTAAGTTCAAGCGAAAAAAAAATTTCTGTCTGTCGGTTTGTCTGTAACTTTTTTGTACGCACGATTACTCTGGAACCGTTGAAGATATTGGCTTGAAATTTGGTACACATATGTACTTTAACGGGATCTGGAACTAGATTATATTTTCATCTTATTCCGTCGAAGGGTTGGGGGGTAAATTGGGGTAAATAGGTAAATCAGACAGGTAAGGGTCCATAAAATTGGCATTTAGTATATACAAAGAAAGCTAAGGTCTCAAAAATTTTTTTGGCATTAGCCACTCTCATTACCATCCCCACTCCATTATTTAAGGGGATGAAAAAAAATTGTGATTTAGTGTGTGTACAAGAACCAAAAACTTCAAAATATTTTTTTACTTCGTCCACACCCACTACCACCCCCTATCACCACCCTCACCCCACTACCGATGTGGGATATCATTTTATGGATTTTTGGGGTAGACGATTTCAAATATTATATTATTAAAGTTCCATAAGCAACTATTTCCACATACAAAATTTTTTCGTGAGAGACTTGGATAGAAAATTTGGATGTGGAAGTAGTGATTCCTTGGGCAGCGGTTTTTTTTAAGTTGAGAGAGAACAATAAATATAGAACGGTTGATAGTTGAAAGAAAACAAGATGGCAAGAGGCAAAAAGGACGTCCTCCAAAACGGTGGACCAATATCACGAAGGAGTCTGTACACGCAACAGGCAACCACACGAGATGACGCAATGCTGTCAGATGTGCTGTTCTGCAAATGGAGATCATCTTGATATGCAGGATGATTTAAATACGGTGTGTGTAGTGGCGGGCTAGACATAGGGAGTAAGAATTGCAACATCGCGTATGCCAGCTGGCTGAAATGAAATAACTGAGAGCTGGGATGCTTCAGTGGTCTAGCGCCGACTCTTTAATCTGTGCCGCCGACGGGCGAGTTTGCTGTTGCTGGGTTGTCATATCTCTCGCGCTACGTGAATGTACATGCCTAATCGGCAATTGCACGCACAATTTGTCAGGATGATTACACAGGCCCACAAAAAAAAAAGTTGTCTGCGCCGGGGTACTGACCATACCTATCCCTTGTATTTTGAGCCGCTGAACACGAATCTGACCTTAGTTTTTCCCCTATACGTCAGGTTTTTTTTTAACAGCAAATAAATATATAAATATCACGATTCAACAGACTTTTTTACTGTTAAAAAAAAAACCGGACGTGTAGGGGAAAAACTAAGGTCAGATTCGTGTTCAGCGGCTCAAAATACAAGGGATAGGTGTGGTCAGTACCCCCGCGCAGACCACTTTTTTTAGTTGCCACTGTGCCACACTCAGTGTGGCACAATCTCACAAAAAAAAAGTCATCTGCGCGGGGGTACTGACTACACCTATGCCTTGTATTTTGAGCCGCTGAACACGAATCTGACCTTAGATTTTCCCCTACACGTCCGGTTTTTTTTTAACAGCAAAAAAATCTGTTGAAGCGTGATATTTATATATTTATTTGCTGTTAAAAAAAAACCTGAGGTATAGGGGAAAAACTAAGGTCAGATTCGTGTTCAGCGGGTCAAAATACAAGGGATAGGTATGGTCAATACCCCGGCGCAGACAACTTTTTTTTTGTGGGCCTGTGTTATTTAATATTTCCCAGTAAACGCCTTGAGAAGTTTTCACTGAATCGCCCAGTGTAGAGTAGCAAAAGTTGGACACGCAGCATAAAATTGTACAAAATGTTAAAGCTCCGTTGTGGAGAAACACTAAAATGTATTAATCCTCTCCTGCGGGTAAGCGTAATAAATAAAATAGAAAGGAGAGAATGTCAATTTGTCTTCTTGTTGTAAGATAAAAAGTTACGATATGACGACTATCCTCAGGCAAGTTACTCTTTGAAGTATTCGAGAAGCGAGCTTGTATGTTACATAATTTTTAAAACGGTATTCGGGTTTGTTTTTATTTAGCTCGTAGCCACTATTATCCCAGATAGCATTTTTACATTCAGATGTACTCGGAACGTACTTTATGTACCCATGGAACTAAGAATAAATATTCATTTTGTATTCCGTGTAAAAAATCTGAATGTCAGAGAGACGTACAGATGACCGCCTCTCGATATACGAGTAAAATTCCTACAACGTACCCATAGACCAAAACGGATTTTGATATGAACCAGAAACGTATATTGACATACTGATAGATACAGGAGGTATATAGGAGGAAGGTCCATCCTACATTCACAATGTACACTGCATGTTCATGGTATATGAGTACTACCTTCGCAGGAATTAAACCGTAGGTGCCTGGTATGTTACACATGGATCATAAATCTATGATGCACGTATATTGTAGGAATGAACATTAAGTATCAGTGGCAGCTATAAGTACTTCACTCATGTCATGTATTTTCTTCAAAGTTTAATTATTATAAAAATTTATTACTTATTGTAATCATTGATGAGTCGCTGCTTCATTCTGAATATGTTCAGTATGACGCAGCGACTCATCTATGATTATAGCAAATAATAAATTATTATAATAATTAAACTCAAGAGAATACATGATATGAGTGAAGTACTTGCATATAATAAATCCAATATCTAATTTTAAAGTTTAATTGTTACAGTCAATTATTAGGTACTTACTCTAATTTTCCACAATTCATATTCCTTGTGAAGAATGTTATGTAAGTAAATGTGGAATATATGCACAGAAAATTTGTTTTCACTATCAGTTTTCCACTAAAGTCAAATGTTTTATTCATCAAATTTTATTGAATGGAGCACACAAATGCTAAATAAACTTAAATAAAACTGTATTTGCTATAACAATACTTTACAAAGGTCCACGAATATATGTAAAAAAAATAGTTTTACGTTAATAAGATCTGTTAAAAACCATTTTAAAATGGATCAAACATTTATCACTCTAAAACTTCAGCTTAAAAATCATATTTAACGTGTTATTTATGAAAAAATCTAATGATCATATTACACTACCTTAAAGTTTTATCTATTTCAAATCGTGTTTTAAATTGCCAAGAACAAAACATGATTTTATTTTATTAATTACTTTACATTGTTGTAACAATTAAGTATGCATCTTATAAAAATTATAAAATAGGAAGAGATATAAATAAAACAGTTGTGTTACTTTAAATATATTTTTATTTTTTGTTACAAAAATGAATTGTAATAATAAAAAACAATTGTGACAAAAATTTCAATTTAGATTTTTTTTAACAAAAAAATTTTCTTTGGCTTTTCCAATTTTTAAGAAGGTATTTCCTTCCTGTCCAGAGGAGGAGATATACGTGCTAGTCCAACTACAAAAGAAAATACATTGTATTATATTTGAATAGGTACTTATTTCTCTTTAGAAAATGGCCATGATAAAGTTGAAAAATATAAAAACATCTTACAAAGATCTTACAGAAAAAATGAAACTGATCAAACATAAATTAAACAAATTGATATTATCATAGATAGATAGATAGATAGATACATTTATTTGTTCCTTTTTACATACAATACCTCATTGGGTGTAGAACACGTCAAAAACATTAAGAGAATACAACAGAAAAAAAGAATATAGTTAATATTAATGTAAACAATACATATCATAATAAAATTGAAACAGTAACAAATGGTAACAGTGAAAATAAATAGAGGACGACAACAGTAATTAAAGTTAATTTTAAAATAGATAATATGCCTAGTTTGGATAAAAATGTGTTTGGTTAAAATATTAAAATGGTATAACAATACAATACAATGATAAATTTGAGAACAGCCTAGTTTGAGAGTACAAAAGTAAGTTTTTTATTAATGTATTAAAACATCAGTGAAATATTCGTCCACCGTATAGTAAGTAAGCCTTTTTTATTAGTATCCGTTTGAGTTCTAGTTTTAATGTTTTTAAAGTGAGATTTTTTATGTTGTCCGGCAATTTGTTAAAAATGTTAATTATAGAATACTCAACATTTTTTTGTATATACGAGAAAGGACACGGCAGGCACAAAATAAATGGAAAAGAAGGTACAGTCAAATGGGCTGAAACTGTAGTATGTTGTACTTCATAATATCCTGATCAAAAGTTTTCATGGGCACAATATCTGAAAATCGCCAGTTTTTGAGATATGAAAGGTCAAAGATCAGGAATATCGGTACCCGCTGTCATAGTTGAGAGTATCATATTATGACGAGGATTTGTTTAACGTGTGATTTTTAAATGTACCTAAAGTTTCGAACATTCACTTGAATGAATTTTAGATGAAAAAGAAAAGTTAATAAAAACCACACATCGATTTAGGCATAAACACTTCATTGCCACATTTGCTGACAATAAATATCCACAATACTCAAGTTTTTACACCTAAATCGAAGTGTGGCTTTTATTAATTTTTCTTTTTCATATGAAATTCGTTCAAGTGAACGTTCGAAATTTCAGGTACTTGATTTTAAATGCCTACCAGAGTTATTAAAAGAACAACATACCTATCTTTTTTCAACTTCTAGTAAAGACAAAATTTCTTGGGAAGTCGACGGCTTCCAATATGTTCTTCGATATCATCTGACGGAAGGAATAACGTGCTTTTTGTACATAGTCCTTTGATTTGTTTTTATCCACTCTGTACATCAGATCTCTGCCCTTTTCAATTAATTGCAGCTCTTCTATAATCCTCTGAAATAGGTATAAAGCAAATTACTACAAATAGGTAAATACCTATCACAACTCGTATGTTGTAATCAAATCCAATGGTTGTGATTTAAATAAACAAAAGCTCCTTAATATTGAAATAGATCGAACCTACCTTCTTGAAAATAAGATTTAAACACCCCGTAAAGTGTTCACATTTCATCTGCATTTTCACCTGTTTTTCAATGATCAGTCAATTGTTTGAATGGTGACCACCAAGCTTCCTTTTCGTGGACCGAGACCATTACAAAGACACCTCAGTTTCTTTTCTAAAAATCGATACCTACAAACGCCGTAATTATTATAACTAATATAGGTGGTATGCTTAATACAATATGTACAAAGGGATACACATCAAACTTTAGTGTCTAAATATAAAATATCTGCAAATGACAACAAAACTATGTGGTAGTTATATTGTATACAATTGTAAAATACTTACAGCAATGCAATTAATGTATATACTTGGAATAATTATAATAAATCAGGGGAAAACAAAAAACAAAACATACATTTGACAGCAAAAGCGTGACGTATACTAATAGCAGTACGATGAGCATGCGCACTAACCTAATGACCGTGGCGCGCATTTAAAAAATTCTACAAGGGGATTGTAATGACATGGAAAACGGAAATCTAAATATAAAAGATAAAAAGTAATTAAATACCCAATCTAAGTCTGAACTATCTGCTTAAGAAATGCCGATAGTTACCGAGATAGTTACTAATTAATTGAACACAGTACATAAATTAAAAAAGGGTTATTATTCATTATTATTTAATATTTCATTCATTATTATTTAATATTTCATATTCATTATTATTCAATATTCGATCACAAATCTAAAGTCTGGATTCAAAATATAAAACATATTTCATATATACAATAATATTGACGAACGATTTAAAATTTATAAAACGTCATACACCGCACAGGGGATGACTATAAATGTACTTAAATCAAATCTATATAGATAGAGAAATATCATTATTATTTTTGTAGGTAGGTAGGCAAATAGGTACTATAAAACTAGCATTGCTGTCTCATCAGTTGTGATGCAGGTTTATTTTTATTAGTTCAAAAATCGAACCAATCAGCGTTCGCGTTAAAAGTGCTGAACTTTTGATGATATTACTGTCGGCGCGGCGCTCGGGCGATGCAAATATTTCTACAAAAAATATATCTGTATTATACAGATAAAATCATTGACGAATGTCTATACGATGTACATGAACACATATACGAAGAACGTTCCCTGATACGTGTACACAGTATATGTGACTGTGAATATACACTTTTCTGTATATTCCATTTATATCGTATGTATAATCATATTGTATATGTGAAAATATTATTTATATGGGAATGTTGAGGGAACATACATGGCAAGTACAGAATGCAATTAGAACATTGGGAATGCAAAATGTACATTCGTGGAATAATAAATGCTATCTGGGATAGAACAGCTTTTTTAATTTCCATTAGTTGTTAAAGGGAAATACGTTCTGTCTCTCAGTAACTTGCGTTGCAAGAACTTTAACGACATTTAATTCTGTTTATTATGTATTATTGGTGATGATTTTTACAAAAGCCATTCACTATGTGTAATTGTGTAGCAACTACTGCAACAAAAATTGTGTAGTCAATGGCATATATTAATATAATGTTAATACTAATTTTTATCATGAAAAACATTTTTTCTTCTTTGGTTATACTCAAAAAAGAACTTTTAAGTTCACGAGCAAAAATTCAAATAATGAAGAATTTATTATTATTATTCTAATAAGACTAGAGTTTCATTGAATTTAAGTATTATTAATTTATAAAAAAGAATAAAGGCCAACAAAAACGTCCTAGGATGGCAATGTAGGAAAGGAATGTCACAATTTGCCGATTGCGCTCTATATATATATTTTTTATTTACAGGAAAATATCAATGAAAGTAATAAAATAGTATAGCTGCTCGTTGAAAAACTTTGTTAGTGATACCTAAAATTTAAGCTTTTAAATCTGTTGTCACAAAGGTGTAATAAAGAATTTGAGGGTAAAAATAAAAATGACGAAAACTTTCTCTACAAAATGAATTTCTCGGCTTGAATATTTAAAAAAAAAAAAACTTATTTTTGGAGTATTATAGCCTAAGCGCTGGCGTGATTTTTTTCCCATCATTTGTACCAAAAGATAAGCACATTAATGTTGAAATATGGTTTCAAGTGAACAAATATCGCTACGTCTGCCGTTGCAAACCGGAAGCGTTTGGCCGGAGGCGGCTACTCAAATTTGTTATTTTTTTTCAAAAACTTGATTTGTACCACCTGCAGACTATGAAATTCGGCTTTAGGAATACAATTTGACCACAAAAGTGAAATGACAGACAATAAAGTCGGTAGCGTTTCTTAATTACAGCCAACAATAGGTTCCGCCGTAGCGGTCTGTGAGTGCAGACGAGATGAGTTCGGGCTCGCAAACGCGCGGCGGATGGAGAAGGATATATTACTCTATTGAACGCATTGGACGCATGTTCGCACCTCGATTCTGCCTTGTACCAAATCGGTGCATTTCCCGCTCTTTGTATGGAATATTATGAGATGATGCACATGCACAATACTCAACAAGGGCTTTTTATTTGTTATTAGTGCCTTTTTATTTGCGTTTTATTTTGTATTAGTGCCGTTGTTCCACTGTTCATTACCTACGTTCCAACTGTGTTGCTGCACCTAAGGGATAGTACTTAGGTAAGATTATGTAACCTAATTTTGGGGTAGATAAGTATTTATGTTATCAATATTTAGGTTTAAAGCTATGGATGACTCATTAAATGCAAGGCGATGCTCAATTCATTTGAATGAAAGAATTTTACCTACAGCAGAACCATTAAAGAAATTTTCTCCACTGTTGGCTCTCCAGTGGATCTTACTTTAGAACAGACCATTAATGCCAATGCTGCGAATAGGATGAATGGAGCTATACCTCTGACTAACTCTATTGCTGCTCCTCAAAAGTGGTGCGTCTGTCATTCACTAAGAACATTCCTAATTACGCACCTAATGAATAAATTAAATTTACATAAGAATGAAGATGTGACAGAAGAACCCCGACCACACACAATAAAGAAAAGCAATGCTGCCGTTAATGAAATAATCAATGGTATTACAAGTAATATAAATCCCTTCGATTACGGAGTTAACAAAAATTGCTTATTTAATCTTAGTACTGGAGAAGAGGCCAGCAATGAGACCAAAGATTTTTTATTAAATATAGAATTTATAGGGGAAAACGCCCGAAATAAATTCAGATCGGAATATGCAGGACGCTCATCCAGGTTTGAAGAACCAATTAAAAAACAGATTGTCCGAATGTTTGCTTCCGATTATAAGAAAATCATTATAAAAGGTAAATGAAAAATTGGTAGAAATTAAATTTGAACGGAACTTATGGGGAAGCCTGCTAGTGGTGGCTTTAGAAAAACGGATCGATTTAGAACGTATCCTTGAATATCCACTGACTCCTGTTCTTCTGTCGTTAAGCCACATAGATGGAACTATGTGCAAGACTGCAAAATCTACCCTATTTACACATTTGGAGAAGCAAGTTGACAGTGAAATGCCTGATTCTGTACAGTGTACAATAATAGATGGTTTTTACTTTTTACACCTTCTTGGAAATAATATTCCGCAAACTTTTGGGCTAGCTGCCCTGTATATACTTAAAAGAATTTGTAACCTGAAGTGCTCAAGGATTGACGTCATATTTGAAAGACTGCGAGAGATATTAGAGATATTATTAGTAGACCAGAACAACGCACACCATCAGGTAAGTACAATAATAATTATAGTGTAATGTTTAAAAGTATTATTATACTATATAAACAAGCTTCAAGAGGTCATTAGTTGATTTTATCGTTCAAGAATGGTCTTCACATAAATGTTTTCAAATAACATCTGACAAAGAATTGTATGTGAATTATAACGACATATGCTACAAAATCTACAATAGGGATGGGGAAATTGCAAAGCAAGAAGAAGAAAATTTTAACTGTCACCACAAAGAAGCAGACAGCCGAATGGTTTTTTATGTGTCACGTTTACCCTAGAAATAACGAAAATTGTAATTAAAACGTCCGATAGAGATGTACTTATAATTTTTTTGGGAAATTTCCATCTCTTGGGGTCATATTAGTTTGGATTGAAACAGCTACCTACCTAACTTTACCTAGGGTATGTCATTGCAATAGTTGTGAACTCATATATCGTTTTAGGAATAGCCTCCAAAAATACATTGCGGTATTTAAGTGTTAACGCAGTTTTTAACAACCTAAGCGATTGTCTCTGTAAAGCCTTGCCAGCCTTGCATGCATTTACCGGTTCAGATTATACTTCGTCATTTGCAAGGAAGGGAAAACTGAAACCCTTTAAAAATTTTGTAAAAGAATGATACGCTTGTAGTGAACAACCAAATTTTTATAAACCACTTGAGCATGGGTGGTCACAGGATAGCATCAAGTATATTATACAATGGTTCACTGGACCGCGATGTCCACCAAATTTAGACGACATCATAGAGCAGGATAATGACGAATGTGATGATTTACTAACTTTTGATGACTCTAGCGATGAAGACTAAATATTTTTTATTTTTTTATATTTTTGTTACTTTTATTATAATATTTTATATTATGTTATAATATTTTTATTATAATATTCAGAGTGTATAATGTTTAGTTTTCTTATTACTGAATATTAAGTTTCAATAAAATATATGTTTGCTTATATTTATTTTCATACAAATCTATTTACAGAGCCACTAGACATGCGTGATAAAAACTGTATATGGTTGTATTCCTTATAGCAATTGAAAGTACCTGAAACTGTTTTAAAGATTATACCATTTATGATTTTTTAAATATTTATAATAAACCGAAAATAAACGCATATTTCCCTCTCTCTCTCTCTCTCTCTCTGCAAAATCCTATCCTTAACCCCAATATACTTGAGCAAATTGTTGTTATGGATTAGCTATATGGTGCCAAAGTGGAAATTAATTAATATTTTATTAATTAATTAATACTTTATTAATTAATTAATACTTTATTAATTAATTAATACTTTATTTCCCAATCACAAATACAATCATATTATAATCATTCAGTAACTAGGGAGTGTGTCAAAGTTTTAAGACTGATAGTATTTTTATGGAAAATAATGAAATAAAGAATAAATAATTACAGAAAAGGGTATACGATAAACACATAACAAGAATATAAAGACAACAAGCTACAGAGAAGTTAAAAACAATAATTCATAAAAATATTAACAATAGTTTGAAATATATAAAAATATAAGATACGCTGCACTTATAGATTTGCAATTGACTAGAAAAAGAATTCATCAAGAGAATAACAGTTTTTATCAATAAGAAAAGCTTTAAGGCTTTTTTTGAAAATATATATGGGACGTTTCGTGTCAAACGGATCACGTGCACTCCCAAAATTTGTGCTGATGGATTTTGACGTTTGAGGTCACAAAATGTTCGTTAGGCTATGTACTTTCAAAAAACTGCTGGCCTTTAAACAAATTCAATATGGCGGATTCAATATGGCGCCTACAAAGTCAGTTCTCGAGATAAAATTAATTAAAAGGTATAATAAAATGTGAATAATCTTTTAAAAATACCATCTTAATACATATTACATAGTTTTTAGGATCGCTAACCATCACCATCCACCATCAAAAATACGACATTCAAAATGGCGGATTCCTAAAAAACGATTTTATCGCACAAAATGATTTCGAATCAGTTTTCGATATTGGAATGGGGTTTTTGGAATCTCTTAGTCTTATTGTATCATCGAAATTTCAAAATTAAAAATGGCGGATCCAATTTGGCGGATGCAATTCCCTTCAGTTTTCAGCTGCAGTGTGAACCTACCATATTCGAAACTACTGGTATGGGGGGTTTTCGTTTCTCTGCAGTTTTTTGAAAGTACATAACCTAGCGAACATTTTGAGACCTCAAACGTCAAAATCCATCAGCACAAATTTTGGGAGCGCACGTGATCCGTTTAACACGAAATGTCCCATATGTTTTTGGATTTTTTTTAATATCCATTGGAAGAGCATTCCATATTTTGTATCCATGAAAATAAAAAATTTTTTGATAGAGTGTTGTAGAATGCTGATTCGGGTTGAGACTATGTTTAAATCTTGTTCTATAATTGTGATTTATTGTATTTACTCGAAACATAGCCAAATTTTTGTAAACAAAACAACAAAGTTCATAAATATAAGTGTTATTTTTAACTTTTTGAAAATAGGTCTGCAAGATTCTCTTTGTGGTAGCTTAGATAATATTCTCAAAGCATATTTTTGTAGAAAAAAAACTTTCTTTTCAGTTTTTTTTCAATAACTCAATAAACTTTATTCTATTCTAATTTTCACCAAATTTGGTGAGGAATTATTTTTTAAGGATAGAAACAATTAATCACATCATGATTTGGGGTAAAGGGCACCGAGTGCGCTATGCACCTGATGAGTAATTAATTATTCAGGCAATCATTTTGACACTTCCGACTAAGTAATATGATAAAGATATCATTTTTCCATGAAATATTGTAATGTAATGTAATATGATGATGATATATAAATGAATTTGAAAATGAAACTATTTTCGGGGCTATAGGAAGCTACCCTAAAATATTTGGACTCAAACATAATTTAGAAAAAATTAGAGACTATTACTTCCACGTCCAGTGGAAGTATAGTAACGACAAAAAATTTTTTTAAAATTTGTATTGTCCAAATAGGCTTAAAATGTCATGAAACGTTGAGATTTTAAGTTTACGCAAAAAAAATTTCTGTCTGTCTGTAACTTTTTTTTGTGCGCACGTTTACTCTGGAACCGTTTAAGATATTGACTTGAAATTTGGCACACATATGTACTTTAACGAGATCTAGAACTAGATTATATTTTCATCTTGTTCCGTCGAAGGGTTGGGGGGTAAATTGGGGTAAATTTGGGGTAAATAGGTCAATCAAGCTGGTAAGAGTCCATAAAATTGGTATTTAGTATATACAAGAGAAGCTAAGGTCTCAAAAAAAATTTTGGCATTAGCCACCCCCATTACCACCCCCACCCCCTTATTAAAGGGGATGAAAAAAATTGTTATTTAGTGTATGTACAGGAACCAGAAACCTCAAAATATTTTTTTACTTCATCCACCCCCCACTACCACCCCCTATCACCACCCCCCACCCCACTACCGATGTGGGGCATTGTTTTATGGGTTTTTGAGGTAGAGGATTTCAAATATTATATTATTAAAGTTCCATAAACAATTATTTTCACATACAAAGTTTTTTCGTTGTGAGTGACTTGGATAGAGAATCTGGATGTGGAAGTAGTGATTCCTTGGGCAGCGGTTTTTTTAAAAATTTATAAATGAAAACAATTTGCTTCAATACATTTTCCTAAGAATTATTACATGAAATGTGATGTAATTACATTTAATATATTTATTTTTCTTATCATAATATCAATATTTTTCAAACTGGTCTGTTTCTAATTTTTTTTTTCTAAATTGTGTGTGAATTCAAACGTTTGGCATGTTACCTATGTGCAGTATACAAATTTCAAAAATGTTGCCTTGCTCGCGAGCTATTAAGTACTTGCAAGCAATTAAGTACTTGCAAGCAGAGAAGGGCTAAATTTTTAGTCATGATTGAAATTGACCGACTAAATTAGTCATGACTAATTTAGTCATTAATCATCAGTCATAAATTAGTCTTAGTCGCGAATCAGAACTGGTATTAGTTGACTAAATTTTTAGTCATGAGTCATGACTAATGATTAAATTCATGACTAATAGCCTCAGAGCGACAGGAAATGAAAAAAAAAACTTAATGCAAATTAATTGCAGATGTAATAATGGTGCGGGAGCTAAGTGTCTTTTTTGGACACTCATCAAGCATTTCCTATGCGCCGATTAATTCTATCGAACTTAAATAACGACAAAATAGACTTCTGGCATATGTCAGCCCGTCGAGTTGGCCATGGTTCAAGATATAAAAATCAGTGAAATTATATCATCGTTACAAAGCCATTTTTTTTTGTGTGTACACATTTTATGTTTAGAATGAATAAAATAAGATCGCCAGCAAGTGTGGGCCATCAGGGGCGCAACCAGAAAGGCCAAAGAGGTAAAAAAACGGAGTTATATAACATCATCGTTACAAACTTTTTTAAGGTTGAGCATGTTTATTTAAATGTTTTGAACACAGAAAAAAATTCCCAGAAAGAAACTCCCGTCAGTAAGGCTAGCCAGAAAGAAAATGTTTAGGATTTTTGAAGAAAATTGGATTTTTTTTCGCATATTTCATCTCAGAACTCTAAACTCATCGTTACAAGTTCTGGCTCCTTTTTAAAACGTAAATATAAGCTCCTTCAACAATAGAATAGCCTCCCCATAAAGTTCTTAGTGTCAACAAAAGTACCATAGGCTCTTAAATATACAGGAATTTAACACTTTCGGTTAACTTGACTCCGTACCGTGCCTCAGATGTATTGTATCATTATTACCTTTCTGGCTGCGCCTCCTGACGGCCCACACTTTCTGGCGATCATATTTTATTCATTCTAAACATAAAATGTGTACACACAAAAAAAATTAGCCTTGTAACGATGACATGATTTCACTGATTTTTAAACAGTGTTCGTGACGCTCCTGACAGGAGGTGCCCCGCCAGAAGTCGATTTTATGAATCGTCCATTAAACCATAAGAATATCTCAAAGTTCTTAAAACGATGAGCTGCCGAAAAATCCACCTAGCTCCTGCTCTATAAGTAGGTAAAATTATATCTGAAATAGATGTGTAATTTTTTTTTAAGTTAAGAATACGATTTTGGTGATTTGACTTCTACATTCACGTAATGAAGAGTAAAATTTTGAGAGTAAATTAGTATTAGCTGAAGGAAGAACCCTGTGTTCTTAAACAAAATGTTTTTGTCTTTATCCTTTTTGCTCTATTTGTCCTATTTATGTTCTTCTAAATTCTCTCTAGGCCAAACAATTCTTCAAAATTTATTTTTCCATATATTCCTGGCGGCAGGGAGACCACCAGTTGCCTCAAACGAGCTTTTTGGTTCAGCCAAAATGTTTCAGTATTTGTGTTAGTGCAAAAGTGATAGTTTTTAAGTCTTAATTAGTTCTAAGTCTGTTTGTGAATTATTTTTCAGGAGTAGTGTAAATACTAAAATTATATTATAAATAGGAATATTAAGTAAGTCTCATTGTTGTTAAGCCGAACCAGACCTGCCCCATCCAGCCCCACAATGGTTGTCTGGCTGACCCCGGTCCAGGTTCCGGCGAGGCATTTTGATTGTCAATAAACGTGTAAAGCAAGTAAAGTAAGTCTTGCAATCCAAGGGTCGTGTGTTCGAATCCCATAATCTTTTTATATATATATATATATTTCATGCTAACGAGTGTTTCACCAACAAAGTTGTACCACAATATTTAGAATGTCCAAAACTAACATTATTTACAATAGTAAAATACTTATTGGCCTCACTAGTTATTTTATCACCTCTGGTCTTGATAAACTCTCTTCGACTCTCATTCTATGTGCTTTGCGATATTTTCAGCAACAATGAGTATACCATGTACAGGTATATTACATTAATATACATCATTTTCACTGTTCATAGCAATAGACGCATAATAGACTTTTCTTGTTAAGGAAAATTGTATTAGATTAAGTTCAAATACGAAAATCGATTAACGTTGCATAGAACTTCTAGCAGCTGCAACCAACTATAATTTAGTTTAGTAAACTGTCAAACTGCTATTGTTTACTTAGAATACTGATTTGTTAACAGGCTTTTACCTAAATGAAATTCATTTAACTTTTAGGGCTTTAGTGAACAAACGAACTAATTTTCGCGAGAATATCGTCATAAAATTAATTTTATTTTTTAAATTGATTTCAATTTTACGTTTAAATTTTTAATTAACTTTTAAAGTATTTCAGTTTGCGCTGTATAGAAATATTTTTAAATAAATGAGCAATGAGCATGTGACAAGTCTGCCTTTCTTGAGTTCGATTGCCGCTCCTGGAAGTGGCAATATCGAGGGGATTGATAGAGTCCGCGTTTTTTCAAATTATTACCCCTCTCCGAACGGCTCTGATTTTAAATTTGGGAATTGTTTAATTTACCTGGTGTACTATATGTACTGTGTTTATACTTACAGAATACTATACAATATAAAATGTAAGTCAGTATTCTGTATACAGCTAAAGTTACTACTAATATTTGATTTGTAGATTATTATTAATTACAAAGTAGTGTGAAATGAAACAAATGCATTAAAATCCGAAATCAAGTACCAATTTGCTAGGAGAGTTAGTGGTTAAAGAGTAGGCGAACAGACAATTTATTGAAATTATTTTATTAACTTCTATACTACATAAAAATAGTTGATTTGTATATATATATTTTTTTAATGTCATAGTTAAAAGCTATTTAAACAAAGGCCATGGTAAGTTAAGTGTCCGTGTCTTTGCAACCTTTTGCGTGTGATTCTTTCCAGTGATGTATCTTTGCGTAAGATACTACCACAGAAAGTTTTGACCTCAAGAACTTCATATCTGGGAAAAAAAATTCTCAAAAATCCGAAAATTTTTTTTCTTAATCAAGTGAACCAATTTGTTTATATTTCACATATATTGTAAATCTACTTATGACAATTTATCAATGATATTTTCAGAACATCTTTTCATGAAAAAAAATTTTTTTGATACTTTTGAATTTTTTGAAAAATTTAAATACGTTGGAGACAGCCGCCAATTTTTTATTAATTTTACACCATACAATAAGCTACAACATATACACGTTATTACCTCCACGTCCAGTGGAAGTATAGTAACGACAAACAAATTTTTTATTGTTCAAATGGGCTTAGAATGTCATGAAACGTCGAGATTTTAAGTTTGAGTGAAAAAAAACGTCTGTCTGTCTGTCGGTCGGTCTGTCTGTCAGTCTGTCTGTAACTTTTTTTTTTGTGCGCACGTTTACTCTGGAACCATTTAAGATATTGACTTTTTTGGTACACATATTTTAACGAGATCTGGAACTAGATTATATTTTCATTTTGTTCCGTCGAAGGGTTAGGGGGTAAATTGGGGTAAATGGGGGTAAATAGGTAAATGAAGCAGGTAAGAGTTCATAAAATTGGTAATTAGTATATACAAGAGAAGCTAAGGTCTCAAAAAATTTTTGGCATAAGCCACCCTCATTACCACCCCCACCCCATTATTAAAGTGGATGAGAAAGATTATGATTTAGTGTGTGTACTGTGTACAAGAACCAAAAACCTCAAAATATTTTTTACTTCATTCACCATTCAACGCCAAAATATCTTTTAAGGGCTTAGAAACTGAATTAAAGCTAAAACCTTCATAAAGTTCTTCATACGCCCATGGCATTAAAATCCTTTTATGATCATGACATTATCTTTTCCAATTTGACTACATTACACCTTCAATAGAATGTTGTGAAAAATATATGTTGTAGCTTATTGTATGGTGTATAATTAATAAAAAATGGCGGGTGTCTCTGACGTGTAAGTACGTATTTAAATTTTTCAAAAAATTCAAAAGTATCGATTTTTTTTTTCTTCATGAAAAGATGTCCTGAAAATAACATTCATAAATTGTCACGAATAGATTTACAATATATGTGAAATACAAACCAATTGGTTCACTTGATTAAGAAAAAATTTTTTCCCAGATATGAAGTTTTTGAGGTCGAAACTTTTTGTGGTAGTATCCTACGCAAGGATAGATCACTGGAAGGAACCACACGCAAAAAGATTGCAAAGCTCGCACACTTATCTTAACCTGCCATGGCCTTTATAAGTTTTTCTATTGGCTGTGATG
Source organism: Rutpela maculata (assembly GCA_936432065.2). NCBI lineage: Eukaryota > Metazoa > Arthropoda > Insecta > Coleoptera > Cerambycidae > Rutpela > Rutpela maculata. Next base: position 32,110,535 of record OW386285.2, on the reverse strand, counting down.
TAAGAGCGTATTTTCTAAGCCTATGTTGCCATATTTCTACAGATAATGTAAGACTCCTACTGCACTGCAGGCAATCCTATATATAATACTAGCTGACCCAGCAAACGTTGTTTTGCCATATAAATTATAAATTTTTGTCCAAAAAATAAAAATAAAATTTCTGGATAGGGCCACCCTTATCACCTAGGGGTATAAAAAATAGCCTACGACTATTCTCAGACCTACCAAATATACACCAAAAATTTCATAAAAATCGGTCAAGCCGTTTCGGAGGAGTTCGATAACAAACACTATGACACGAGATTTTTATATATTAGATTTAAATTTCAGTATTAGTAGCAGTAAATTAAATATAACGATATTTATATGATCAATATTTGAAAGAAAGCTAAAAATGTGTGTTAAAATTATTATTTTATTATTAGTTTTGTATTTTTGTTAACAATTACAACATAATATTAAATATACATGTAGAAGTGGAAGAGACAGGGACAATCTAAAATGATTATTATTTTAGTTTACTCTCAGTAAAATGAAATATAATTAAACAGACCCGCACACTAGTTTATTACTAATAAATTACTTCTTTAATACAGTATGTCGTTGGATTGAGTATACTATAAAGAAAAAAAAATTATTTTTATTTTTATCAAAAATTGCCAAATTAATAAAAATTTTGGCATGATTTAAAACTGACAAATCTGTAATTAAATCTTCAATATCAATACAGTATGTTTTTAAAATCGGAAAATGCGGCAAAAAATATTTTATTTCTAATTTTACAAAAGATGTCAAAGGAACAAATCCTTTTGCTTGATTTAAAATAGACATATCTATAATTAAAACTTCAGTATTAAGACAGTGAGTTCTTAAAATCGGAGAATAAAGCAAAATGATAAATAAACTAATTCAAGAATATTTCAAACAATTCGATTAATCCATCACTCCTTTCAGCACATAATTCAATTCTATGTATAACATCTCTTATCTGATTTTTTAATATTTTCACGTTATTAAATAAGTTTTCATCGTAAACAGGTTGTTTTAAACGCCCCCACAAATAGCGAAGTGGCTTAGAGCTCTATTTCAAAATTACCGTTACCTGGCGGATAAAAGCACCAAATTTGGTATGAAACTACCTTGTGGTATACTAATAAATGTTAGTCTAGGAGCCCTCTGGAATTTCTAAAGATTGTCATGTACCGCACTAAAATCCAAAATGGCCGACAAATACGACAAAATATCACTTAACACACCCTATTATACTGTTAATTTTTAATTAAAGCTTGAAGCCAACTAATAGACGAGTCTGCCTGGGATTTTTCCCAAAAATTTTTTATACCATTTGAGTTAGCCACGGATTCTTATAGGAAAAAGTCCGCTGAACGAGATTTTCTTATGAAAAATGTTCCTAAACCGCGAGCTTCATGGTCAAATAATTGTTTAAACAAAATTATTTTCGTTTTTATTTAATAAAATGAAAACGGTTTGACGGATCCGAAAAAATCTTGATTCAATCGAAAGATATTTTTAAAACGCGTCGTTTGCCGCCAGGCACAACTCATTTTGTCAACCCGTTCATTTGTTATAGCCAAAATAAATGTCTTAATTAACAAATTGATTACTCCGAAACTAATGAGGTCAGGATATTGTTTTTTTTTTTCAAAAAACATGCCTTTTATACCAAAGAATATACCATATTTTTTTGGCCCGATATCTTCAATACTTTTTGATTGTTTAAACAATTGGCATAATTTGTTAATTGGTAAATAACTTTTTTTTCGAAAGTTTGATCGACTTCAAACCAACTTTAAACGATAAATATTGATGCCGGGCATAACCCCCTTAGAAGTCCGCACGAATGCAACTTTTTGCTTTTGTTTATTTAAAGTTTAAATTAACACACACAAAGGGTAGTCTACGTATTAAATAAAATACAATGAAATATATCCATATCATTTATTACAGTAATGTGTATGTCCAAAATATAACGCTAATAAGAGTTCCCAGTAACAGAGAAATATTTATAATTATTCATTCGACGGAATTTAGTATGCAACAGTTATAAATAAATTACACTTGCACTTGCAAAGTGGTGAGCAGTTCAGATTGGCTTTTCCAAATTTGCAGTTTTTGCAGTCTCCTTTGCAGGAGCATTTAGTCAATTCCCTACATGATTGGGAAACCTCTGGAATTGTCATCCAAACTGGTACCCATGACTTTGAGACCTTATTGTATATTCCAAGCAAAATCCTGTGGAGAAGGAATCACTTGCTGTGTTTGTGTGCTGGTCGTCCAAAGCTTGATAAACTGCCCTTCAGATATGTTGAAGAAGCGCATCTTCAGTCGGTGGAAGTTTGTTCATTGCTCGATTCTTCTGACAGAAAAACTTCTTTCTTATCTGCCTGATATTGCTGAAAAGAGTGTTTTTATCATATAGAACAACAGTCAGTCATTCCACCTTCTTGAAGTGTTCAGAGCCGGCTATCAGCAGTTGGAGAAGGAATGAATGGCCAAATACACAAATGCATCAGTGACGTCTTGAAATGCTTGCCATACTTCCCAAATTTACTTCTTACTCTTACCTTTGAAGGTCGAAGTTGTGTCGCAACCAGAGAGTGAGTGAAACACAGGTAGTGCTCTTGATTTTGGCTCCTACAGGTTTGCTCAGATGGCGTTGATGTGGTAAAATCTGTAATGCCTGCCAAAGGCCACCCAGATATCGGCCAAAGGTTGAGTCACTATTAGATCATAGAATGTGCCAGCAAGGATGACAATCACATCTGTGTCTACAGTACGCACAAGGATACTCTTTGTCCCTTGCTGTAGTGAATGGAGTACATGAACCACAAGCCTCGTGTCTGCCTTTTCATGATTGCAGTTTTCCATGGGTGTGTTCGAACCGATTTGTGCAACTGCTTTCCCTGTTGTGACATACATCTTTGGCTGGTAGCCAGTTGAACTCTACAACCTTGGAAATCAAGAAGTTGAACAATTCCTTCTTGTTCATTGAATCACAGAGAAAGTCCATCCAATTTCGTGGAAGTTTGGTGTGGCCAGATACTTTCCTTCAAATCCTCTCACCTCTTTTTTTCCGGGTAAACTCTTTTAAACTGTCTGGAATGTAGGTGTTCCAAACAACATCTAATCTTTGGGAATTCTCCAGCTGCTTATGAAGGCAAGGTAGAAATATCTAATACATCAGCATACTGATTGAAGGTGTTGTCACTAGTTGTGGACAGGCAGTGGACGATGACGGTACCGTCCAGAAATTTGGAGTCTTAGGTTGAAGGGCTCTGATTGACCTGACTGCTCAAGACATTGCAGTATTCCAACCTTGGTGGTTGGCAAATGAAGCTTGCCAAAATCTGAAATGAGAGGAGGAATGACTGAGTCTCATGCGCAAAAAACTCATTCAAATCAGATATATATATATATATATATATATATATATATATATATATAGGTATATATATATATATATATATATATATATGTATATATATATATATATATATATATGTATATATATATATATATATATATATATATATATATATACATATATATATAGAGATATGCATGGTCATATACAGGCCCGTTTCATACACTGAGCGGTTGTAGTGCAGCCCGAATTGACGTTGTGCAGCCCGGGGTCGGGCTCATCAACGTACCCTTGTGTATATCATCACTAAATGGCCACAAATCACGTTAGCTTCCTTCCTACAAAATTTTGGGGTGGGCTTCAAAAAGTCATATTTTCATGTTCCGAGATACACTTTTAGTTCAGCACTACTGAGTCAGGCGGCGCTGTTCCTGTATATCCAAGACTCTTATACAGCTGATATCTATCGCACGTTATATAGCCCGATATTTGGCATCGTTGCAATGGCTCGATAACGTTCGATTCTTATTTCCTCTTAAATACTTTCTTCATAAAGTCACAATCGATGAATGAAAGCTCTTTATTTGAATCAATTTTTTAACCTCACAAGTATTTTATCATATTCGAACAATTTTTCTAAATTCAAAAATTCATATGCCTACTAAGAATTATAAAATACAGGGTACAGTGTTATGAAAGAAGAATAGTTGTTAGCATCTTAAACATCTTAAAATGTCTTTTGAAGTGTAATACAGAAATTCAAATAAATGTCCCTAAATTAGGATTGTGTTTTTTTGCATTCAGTATTCAATAAAACTATACTTAATTATTATAATTTTGGTACTAAAATTTTCATGAAGAAATATCGGTCATTAAACAATAATTATTATTATGCAGAATGATGTTTTACATATTATAAGGACATATAGGCATTGTCCATAATCACTATAAGCTGGTACTACTTCCACATCCACATAGTGGAGTGAACGTATAATAAAGGTAAAAAAAATGTTTTTTTAAACAGGCTTAGAATGCCACGAAAGGTCGATATTTTAAGTTTGAGCAAAAAAAAATTGTCTGTAATTTTTTTTGTGCGCACGATTACTCTGGAACCGTTTATGATATTAACTCAAAATTTGGGACACCTTTGTATTATAACGAGATCTGGAAATAGATTATGTTTTGATCTTATTCCGTTGAAGTTTGGGATGGGGGGATAAATAGGCAAAGCAAGCAAGTGAGAGTTTATAAAATTGGGATTTAGTGTATGTACGAGAAGCCAAGTACCTACTCAAAATTTTTTTGACATCAGCCACTTCCACTATCACCCCCATTACCATCCCTACCCCATTATTAAAGGACGAAAAAAAAATAAAATTATGATTTTGTGTGTGTATAAGTACCAAAGGCCTAAATTTTTTTTGCATCAGCTATACCCCCCCCACTACCATCCCCCTGTCGATATGGCATATTGTTTTATGGGCTTTTGTGGTAGACGATTGCAAATATTATATTATTAAAGTTCTATGATCAGTTATTTCCACATAATGGACTGCAAATACAGTATCAACCTTTTTTTTCTTTGTAAGAGACTTGGATGTTGAAATAGTGATTCTTTAGGCAGCGGTTTTTTAAGTCAGGTTCCCTTTACTGTATGGTGCACCTAACTGCATGACGTGATCTGTCTTGGTTCCCTGTTAAGCCTACATGGTCTCTAAAAAAACACAATTTTGATGGGCTAACTTAAATCGTTTTATTCTATTTGGACGTGCAAAAGAGAACAACGTCATAACTGAGAAATACTTATTACTTACACATCCACGTAGTGGAGTTGAAGTATAGTAATCGTAAAAAAAATTTTTTTGCTCTAATTATTGAAGGTGATTATGGAAGGGAATAAAAAGGTAAAATTGTGATTTAGTGTGCATAAAGGAACAAAAGGCCTGAATACTTTTTTGGCACTCGCCACCACCTCTACCACATTATTAAAGGGAATAAAAAAATAAAATTGTGATTTATGTGTACAAGAGCCTCCAAATTTTTTGCCAACAGCTTCCCCCTCTACTACCTCCACTACCATGTTGCACATCGTTTTATGGGTTTTTGGGATAGACCATTTCAAATATTATATTATCAAAGTTCTATGAACAATTATTTTTACACAGTGGATTGCAAATATAGTATCGACATTTTTTTGCTGTAAAAGGCTTGGGCAGGAAAATCTAGATGTGGAAGTAGTGATTTTTTAGGCAGCGGTTTTTTTTATTGATGAACATATATTTTTATGATGGTTATTTGAATTTATATTTATAATCGGTCTCCCTGCATGGTGCATCTGACGTCATGCACCTATCTTGATTGCATTGGATTCGGAATGACGTCTAGAAAAATGTGCAAAAGTTTCAAACCGCACATAAACAATTGCAAAAGTTATAAACTAATGAAAATTGAAAAAATAACGAGTTCCGTTTTTTGCAAATAACTCGAAAACTATTAAAAATTTTAAAGAAAGATAGATTCTTAAAGAGGAAGAAATTCCCAATAAAAAAGTCCCGACTCCCGAAACTCTACATCTATTATTAACGAGATTATTAATAATTTTAATTTAATGTTGAAAATAGAGCTCCGCGCAGCGAACACTAAGGTGTTACGATGCTCTGAAACCGTCCGGAACAAGTAAAAATATTTTTTGTTATTAGATATTAATTTTAAAATTCATAAAAGTTATGTTATTATTTAAACATTTAAAGGAACAATACCCCGTTGAAAAAAAAAAATTTATTAATTTTAATTACTCTTACTGTTTTTATATTCAAAAATACTATAAGATTACAAAAACTTAAAATTTTTATTGCTATTTGTTTAAACACATTTTATAAACAAATAGATAAATTACGTATTTTTGAAAAATATTTTTCTGCCATTTTATTTGTTATAGAATATTAGATTTAAAAAAATTCTTAAAAACTTAAAAATTGTTTTCAATTGTTTATAATCACTTTTGTCTTTTTTCATTATTTAAACATGTTATTAAGAAAAAATTTTATTCCTAAATTTATTATTTGCAATTATCCAAAAGGTGGAAAAAAGAATTTTTTTTTGTTGTGAATTTATTTGTTTATTTAATAAACAATTTGTTATTAACAATCGCCGAATGTGTTTATATTTTTTTAGATAGAAAAAAATAACAAAAACAACCGTATACATAAACATGAAAATTCTTTTGTGAACAATAATTTAAAAATCGAGAAAATACTCGTATCAAGTATGCCGTGGAAATTGACAAAAACTAGATTCAAAACATTGATTTTGTCTGCATAACCAAAGCGTTCTGTCCGAAATGTCCATTTTATTTAACACATGTTAGAATCAAAACATAGCCTACTGCTATTCTTGTTTTATTACATGTAGGCAAATAATATACCTACATATTTAGATAAAAAAGGTATATTTTAATCACAGTTAGAAAACACTAACGAAAATATTATTGGGAAAAGAGCAGAGCGTTTGCCCTAAACAACTTTATGACAGCATCAAAAAAGGTGATTAAGGAATTCTTTCTGCCGCGATTTTATTATTTTAGTTTGTTTTTGGTTTTGGTGTGGTAACAAGTGCAATAAGAAGTCCTGAACTAAATCTAAGCATTGAATAAAAATAGGCAAACACTTTCTGATAATTTTATTGCTATTTGTTTAAACAAATTTTATAAATAAATAGATAAATTACGTATTTTTGAAAAATATTTTTCTGCCATTTTATTTGTTATAGAAATTAGATTTAAAAAAATTCTTAAAAATTGTTTTTAATTGTTTATAATCACTTTTGTCTTTTTTCATTATTTAAACATGTTATTAAGAAAAAATTTTATTCCTAAATTTATTATTTGCAATTATCCAAAAGGTGGAAAAAAGATTTTTTTTTTGTTGTGAATTTATTTGTTTATTTAATAAACAATTTGTTATTAACAATCGCCGAATGTGTTTATATTTTTTTAGATAGAAAAAAATAACAAAAACAACCGTATACATAAACATGAAAATTCTTTTGTGAATAATAATTTAAAAATCGAGAAAATACTCGTATCAAGTATGCCGTGGAAATTGACAAAAACTAGATTCAAAACATTAATTTTGTCTGCATAACCAAAGCGTTCTGTCCGAAATGTCCATTTTATTTAACACATGTTAGAATCAAAACATAGCCTACTACTATTCTTGTTTTATTACATGTAGGCAAATAATATACCTACATATTTAGATAAAAAGGGTATATTTTAATCACAGTTAGAAAACACTAACGAAAATATTAGTGGGAAAAGAGCAGAGCGTTTGCCCTAAACAACTTTATGACAGCATCAAAAAAGGTGATTAAGGAATTCTTTCTGCCGCGATTTTATTATTTTAGTTTGTTTTTGGTTTTGGTGTGGTAACAAGTGCAATAAGAAGTCCTGAACTAAATCTAAGCATTGAATAAAAATAGACAAAAAACTTTCTGATAATTTGTTAACTAGCAAGAAAATAAAAACCATTAAAAATTACTGTCTCTGTATAATTTAAGAAATATAGTGTAATAATGCATAAATCTGTAACGAAAGTGAGTGAAACTATATCTTTTATTGCTCTATTTTTCGAGTTGTTTATAAAATATTGAAGTTAAAAATATCACGTGTATATTCAAAAAATAAAGAAAAAAATTTGTACCATCTACAAATAATTCTTTTCGTGAAGTATACGTCATTACCTCTAGGACTGAAGTTTTCGCCATGTATTTTCACGGAATTGAAAATTATTTTTTCTGTACTAAAGCATTTCTTATAAACAATGACTTTCATTTTATTTTAAATTTCCAACTGCTCAGTTAATTTGTTGTAATGTATTCTAATGTTTTGATTATTTAATTTTAACAAATTCTAAAATAATTTTTTTTACTTCATTTATACATTTTATTCTCGTCATAGTAATTTAGGACTAATAATTTTTTAGTTAGATTTATGGCTAAATACTGTAATATAACTCTATCTTGTTTTAAACAGGCGTTGTGTAGCTTTTGTATACCATTGGTAACAGTTCTTTTGGCATTTGAGACGCTTTAATTGTTTTATTGCTCTGTGCAAGAAAGCAACTGTCACCAGGCCCGTCGGGCAGAGCGCGAAAAGCCCTTCTCTTTCTTGACCTACCCAATACTGATGTATAACCAGATGGGACCTTCACTACTTATTAAAGCATGTTATTTTACATAGGAAATCAAAATTGACGACACTCTCCATTGGTCGAGACCGAAGATATAAGAAAAAAACTAAAAAAAAAGAAATTTAGAAATTTAAGATTTAATCAAATATAACTTTAGAACTAAAACAGATAAAAATACAATTTTTTTTTTGGTTTTGACAAATAAACATTGCTCTTTAATTTGAAGTATAATTTATTGCAATAATTAAAAAATTAACATAAAAAAACTAGCAAAATTCAAAAAGATACACAAATCAGCAACATTTGTCTAATTCTTAACTCGCCATAACTCGCTTATATAACGAGGTATTCAATTTTTTCTTTCACCAAAAACTGACAAATTTAATAGGCTTCATTTTGTCTCGATTAATGCTGGATCTAATTTCTTAACTAAGAGTGCTACAGCCCTTGAAACACAACGAAGCACAGTGCGGCGACGAAGATGCGAGGCTTCCTTTCCCGCCCCCGCTACTTTCTCGCCCCATCAAGAAACGTATCGGCTGCTGGCCTCATTGTCTGGATAAATATTAATAAGTATATACTATTTTACTTACATGTAGGCTATTACAGTTTATGTATATTGTAGATTCATTTTTATCAATGGAGAAAAACTACATGTTTGTTTTACGAAACTGCTGAAAGCAGTGAAAATCTAATGGTAAAAAACCAACTGTTACTGGCATCAGGTCTATTATTAATTGTGCAAATGAAAGAAAATATGCAATTTCATTAAAATTTTTATAAAACAAAGTGGTGGCACTTATTCGCACACCCTTCGATACCGATTTCATTATTCTTGTGTGACATCTTTTTGTAATAAATAACATTAGCAAAGATAATACGTATTGTCTCTGATATTAGTAACGCGATAAAAAAATTCAAGTGAGCCTTCATGTAGTTATAATAAAGAAAAAAAATCAGTTTAAAATAAAATGGCATTGTCTGATTTGTGGAAAATCCAGAAAAATTAAGAATAAATTAAGAACATCTTTAAGTACCAGTCTGTACAGGAACGGGTGCGGAAACTAGAAAAAAATATATATTAAAGCTGCAGTGCCGCATTGTGATACAGAAATACAAGGCAAGTTACACATTTATTCAGATTTATTTGGGCTAATGGAAATTATCATAAAATTTATTATGCAAAATATACACACTAAAAAAAATTTGTTTAGAGCAAACAAAAATTTTGTTGCGTATATACAAAGCAAGTTCTGGGTGATGTTAATAAATTTTTGTTGCTCCAAACAAAATTGTTTGAGGCAACAAAAATTTATTAACATCAACCAAAAAATTGCTTTGTATATACGCAACAAAATTTTTGTTTGCTCTAAACAAATTTTTTTTAGCGTGTATTAGCAAAAAAAATTAAATGTGTACAAACTAAACAACTGAAAGAAAAAAATGAATTTAAAGTAGCTTTAAATATTTTATTTAAGGAGGTTTATCTTGCTGTTTTGCAAAAAAGAATTCTTAACTCTAATATTTCTAAAAACACGCCTTAATGATATATTTGAAGAAATGACGGAAGAAAAATTAGATTATTATAGCAGTGGAAATATAAGAAAGAGATTAGAAAAGCATTTAAGCAAACAAAGTGTTTTGTGAACACAAAGAAAATACAACAACAGTTCAGTCAAGGGATAATAAAGCTAAAAGAATTTTTGTTGTTAGTCACAAGTGAATCAGGCGAAGAAAACTTGGTTCATGAGAATGAATTGACAATTCCTGATAAAGCTGCCGGTATCTTAAGAGAAGCTATAGCTGGATGTTTTAAAACTATAAAAAAAAACACGACTACTAATCTGAATGAACATAAATGTAAACAAGAAGTTTCAGATTTGTTATAAACATTTATGTCGTGGATACTAAATATGTCAGGACAGACAAATTTGATTTAAACGTTATTTCTATAGTAATGGAATTTATATTAATACTTATGGAAAAAAAACAATCAGCTTAGGTCATTTTTTTAATCCTTTACAGATCACTACATGTGTTTCGTGCCGTCAGAAGAAAAAGAACTTAATGATATGCTTTATTCTTTTGGCTATGGTTATTCCTACGATGAAATACGTACATTTTTAACGTCTTTAGCTAGTCACGTATTAGTAAAAACTGGTGACATTTTTATACCACCTGGAGTTCCTCCAGTAAGTTCTGAAGAAAACAATTACATTTATTGCAGCGATAATTTTGATCAAAACGAAGACAGGCTAGATGGTAAAAATCCCACTAGGAATAGTATTATTTAAAAAAAAGAACAGCCTATTTACACAAGCATATTTAGATCGTCTATCCAATTTTAACCGATTTTAACCCTTCCAGTTTACATGAAAACAAAAATATAGTTATGTACAAAAATCCAACTAATCGTTCAGAGCCTCTACGAGTTAGTGAAAGCATGGCAAATAATTGTTTTGATTATGTGGTTACCTCTGACATTTTATGGAAAATATTAAAATATACGATGCAAAGTAAAAACTTTACTAGCTGGCATGATTTTACTTCCACATCCATGGAAGTATAGTAACGACAAAAAAATTTTAAAAAACTTTTATTGTTCAAATAGGCTTAGAATGTCATGAAACGTCGAGATTTCAAGTTTGAGTGAAAAAAATTTCTGTCTGTCTGTCGGTCTGTAACTTTTTTTGTGCGCACGTTTACTCTGGAACCGTTTGAGATATTGACTTGAAATTTGGTACACATATGTACTTTAACAAGATCTAGAACTAGATTATATTTTCATCTTGTTCCGTCGAAGGGTTGGGGGGTAAATTTGGAGTAAATAGGTAAATCAAGCAGATAAGAGTTCATAAAATTGATATTTAGTATAGACAAGAGAAGCTAAGGTCTCAAAAAAAAATTTGGCATTAGCCACCCCCATTACCACACCCACCCCATTATTAAAGGGGATGAAAAAAAATGTGATTTAGTGTGTGTACAAGAACCAGAAACCTCAAAATATTTTTTTACTTTATCCACCTTTATCCACCCATTATAAACAATTATATAAAATAAAATATAAATATTATATTACCTTTAATAACGATAATTTAACTATCAAATGTACCGTTTTTTATTATAACAATTATACGAGAGAATTTTATGCTCTACCGAAAAGTTACGTATATTGTTTTGCCCTATCTTGCTTAATTTTCAAACGAAAAAGCATATTTTGTGGCAATTATTGTTAGTAACTTTTGAACCCGAAAAGAAAGAAAAGAAAAGAATATCACACAAATTCCTTTTTAAGAGTATGACCTGCGAAGACTAATTAATATCGGGCACAAGTATTTTATATGCTTGCACTAATAGTACAGTAACTAGAGGTTTTAACTTCGGAATACTGTCATATTGAACGGATTTAGTTCATTTTTGGAGGTATAATATTAAATGCTTGACAGAAAAGTTTCTATATTGTGCGGGGCCTTGCTAATTTATAGAGGGTGAATGCCACCCCCTCTCAGGGGGTGGCACTTAAAAAATATATACATATATATTTATTGGAGCTGAAATATAATCAAACTTTAAGAAGAAAAGGTTCTATGCAAATTTTCACATAAATTGATAGTTTTTATGTTATAACGACTTCAAAATTGCGATTTTAGCTTAGAAAAAAAAGGTATTTCCAAACGGCTTTCGTCAAGTATCTCGAAAAGTATTACTTTATCGAAAAAATGTTACAGACCAATTACAGAAAGTACAAACTGGGAAATAATTTTATTTTTTGTTTATTGATGTAGGATTAATAATTTCGGAGATAAGTTTATATTTGGTATCCAAGCGTTTCGAAATAACCTTTAAAGTTTAAAATGCATTTTTTTCTAAAGCAAGTGCTTTAAATGAGCAAAAAAATTTGAATATCTAGGTAATGCTACATCCTAACGAAAAACTGTATTTGAGATAATTTCTTTAAATTACTGGTTAATTAGAGTAACAAAATGGCGACCTTTTTATATAAAAAAATATAAATACGCTAATTTTTACATCATAACTTCTTTACTTCTTATGCTACAGGAACGAGTAAAAAATAATTTGAAAGCGCAATTAATTGTCTTTAATTTCATTTCTTAGTATGCGTGGTAGGTGTCTCAATTTCTGAGATATTTAACATTTAAACTGCATTTTACGACTTATAAACGTTCGGACGCCATTTGTAAACTTTCATATCTCCGAAACTATTAAATCTATGTAAATAAATAAACAAGCTAAATTCATTATCAGTTTATGAGCTTTATTTATGGTCTCTACCCATTTTTAAATAAAACTAATATTTATTGAGATACCTATTTGGAAAAGGAAAACAAAATATCTTTTTATCGAAAATACCTTTATAGTTTAAACTGTATTTTTTTTCTAGCAAGTGCTGTATACAAACCAAATTTGACATCTACGTCATGCTATATATTAATGAGAAACAGTGTTTGAAATTCCTTTTTTTAATTACTGGCTAATTACAGTAACAAAATGGCGACGTTGTTTAAAAAAAAATGTGTAGACGCACATTGCTTCGGTCATAACTTCTTTGTTTTTTATGCTATAGAAACAAATAAAAAACAGTTGAAAGCTTAATTAATAACCAATTATTCTACTTACTAGCATCCTTGACGTATGTGTCACAGTTTCTGAGATATTTAACTCTCACTCTAAATAATTATCTTATGAACACTTGGACGCCAAATGTAAACTTAAATATCTCCGAAATTATTAATCCTACATCAATAAACAAAAAATATAATTAATTCCCAGTTTGTACTTTATGTAATTGGTCTGTAACATTTTTTCGATGAAGTAACGACGAAAGCCGTTTGGAAACTTTTTTTTTAAGCTAAAATCGCAATTTTGAAGTTGTTATAACTTAAAAACTATAAATTTGTGTGAAAAATTGCATAGAACCTTTTCTTCTTAAAATTTGATTCTACTTCAGCTTCAATAAATATATATATTTTTTAAGTGCCACCCCCTGAGAGGGGGTGGCATCAACCCCCTATAAATTAGCAAGCCCCCGCACAATATAGAAACTTTTTTGTGAAGCTTATACTTCCAAAATGAACGAAATCCATTCAATATGACATTATTCCGAAGTTTTGTATATTTTTATCTCTAGGTACTGTACTATAATAATTATTATTATTTTTATTAGTGCAAGCATATAACATATAATCAATAAAATAAAATATTAAATTTTTGCTTGCCATGCTTAAAAGGGAACTTTGTGCTTTATAGTACGTCGGGTACATGGCTATATAAGCCAAAAATCTGCACTTCTTGATTGGGATGTGCCACTTTCTGTGGTCATAGTTGATGCCAAAAGATAACTTTCCAGATAGGGAGCCACTTTAAAATCCGTGCAACACCAAAATGGCGACCATTAAAGATGGCTGCCATTAGCCACAATGAATGTTTTTTTATCTCAGCTCCTAATGTTCGATTTCTATTTTCTTTTTTTTTTGTTTGAAAGCTCTTGAAAAGAAGACACTTTTTTGTCCCTATACGTTTATCTGTACACTTTAAGGGTTCTGCGCAATTTAAAAAAATATATATTTTTAATTTTTAAAGATATTTCTTTGCACAGTGGGACAAACTGAATCTGAAATCTTATTTCATATAATGCAACTTTCAATTGATGTCAACTTGGGACAGCTGGTACGTAGTAAAGGTCATTGTAATAACTTTTTCAAAATTAAGCCTATAAGTATTATAGTGACAGTGAAATAAAATTAAATAAAAACTTATAAATACTTCAAAGAGAACTTCATGCTTTGTTGTTATTTGATGGCAATCATTTTTTACTCATATTTGACCCATATACTCGGAAACACAAAGGTCACTTGCTGTCTCAAAATAAGTACATTTTCAAACGAAAAATTGCATCAAGGGATTCTTTTACTATTATACCTGATGTTACTGTACTATTAAAACAATTCGTTTTATATATCTGTGTTAGATAAATAAACGTAATTTAATTTCTACCCCTTTGCATATTTTTATTTTACTGTTAATAAGGCAATACTTTAAAAGTGGAAAACAAAAAATGAGGACAAATTCAAAATATTTAAATACTTTTAGGCCTACCACGGAGTAATTACATTAACAGTTATTAATAATTAATGTCTACTTGCATAAAAAAATAACCTAATATTTTATTAGGTTCTTCTAATCTTCAAATTCGTAACAATGAATAATAAAAAACGTAACTGTTATATTATTTTGGCGTTCAAAGAATGAATATATTTCCTTTAATAGCTGGCCCTCCATTAGCGTCTCTACTGTAAACAGTAATGGTAGTAGTGGCGCAGTATAGCAAGTACTCCTATTATATTGTGCTTCGTGATGATGCATGCATCAAAGAAATATATATTATAAAAATATAACCTACTGAGGCCCGATTACATTGGCAACATCGCTGGGACGGAGAACGAACGCTAGCTATATCCTTATATACAGCGGGCTTTGAAAGGATCAGTAAATATATCCGGGCTCTGAAATATGCCATGTTTATATAATTGAAAGAAAAATAGTAATTAGCTACCCCTAGTGGCTTCCTATTAGAAAAGATTCATAACAATCGCCATATTTAATAAATTTGTTAATTTATACACTCGGGAAATGCCGGGCTTATGAACAACCTGTCGATATATCGGGCTACACAATGTACCGTCTATACCTATATATATATATATATATATATATATATATAGTTGACTAAATAGTTCCACATTGTTCTGAAGCACTTTCAGCTTCTCCTGCTGAGATGTTACTTTTTGCTTTGGTCTCTTGAAGAGTGCATAAAAACCGCACTTCTTATGGTTTTTGCAGTAGTGGTGCCTCGATAAAAAAGATTATCACATGTAATATTTTGTCGTATTTGAAAATTTTTTCAGAGGGCTCCTAGGCTAACATTTATTAGTATACCCTAAGGTACCTTCATACCAAATTTGGTGCTTTTATCCGCCAGGTAATGGTAATTTCAATAAGCCACCTCACTAAAATAAGAAACTAAAATTACATAGAATATGAATCGATTATCAAAATAGTAACTGTAATAGTAATAATAGCGAAGTGAACAGCCACGTTAATCCCAACAGTAATATACAGTTTTCAAATACCCCTAGTTTATCATTTTGCATGTTTCTGCAAGACTAAACAGTACCTAGTTTCCCATCAAACGATTTAAATCAAATTCAGTTTACAATGGTCTGTTATTCATTGACCTACAACCATATTGCACGTAGCATATTATTAGTCTATTGAAATCACATTTTGAGATAACAATAATTCCTACAAAAGCAGTTTCCATTCAATATGGAAGAATATGAGTATTGTTTCAATGTATTGAAAAGAAAGAACAATATATTTGTGCATACCTACTTCATATTACCATCGTCTTTAATATTAAGCTAAATTTTCTTCTCCACAGCTGTGGCAATGAATGTATTACAAGAAATGTTTGAACAATACAAATATTCTGCATTAAATTTAGGTTAATTTTTATTTTAATTTACTAAATAAGAAAATGTGGTAATCATGATTGTATTCGTTGACGTTAACTAATATTTCATTTTATCTTTTAATCTGCTCAGTTCCTTGAGGATAGTTTTTAAGTTACCATAGTAACTTAAAAACTATCCTCAAGGAACTGAACACATTTTATATTTAATATATAAATATATAGTAACATTTTAGCTGGCATATCGAGTATATACATACTCCAGTCAGTATGTCCGAAGAGGTCAACAGTCACCCGACGCCAGCGAGCTTTTGAGGCTTGCTGGGGGGGGTCATTGATGAGTGTATTGGCGAGCTCTCGACGCGTTGCGCAATCAAGATTTGCCACCACCTTGAAAAAATAATCAAGAAAAAAAAAATAAAAATTGTAGAACAATGATTTTTATTTCTGAACAATAATTTACACTACAACGAGCAGTAAAGTCATCATGTCAGTTTTTTTAACGTGGTTTTTCCGATAGGCCAAAGCCACTGTCATTGTCGATGATAGATGTTTATTCGTTCTCTTCGGCGGATTCGTTGTTGACGCCGTCCTGCATACAGATTTTCGGGAATTCCGTAACATTGCTTTACTATTGCAGTTTTGATATATAACGGACAATTTATTCTAGCCTTGTGGCAACCACAAGCTGTTCCGCAGTTTCCTTTGCATTTACAGCGAGGAGTTCGTGGGAGACTTTTTTTCTTCAGAGATGCTTCCAAATGATAACACAGGTCTACAAAAAAAAAAAATTCTGCTCCAAGGCCTAAACCTATCATGCCTTAAGTATTTTTGTGCGCTGAATCCAAATTTTCAATTTTAAAAAATTGGAGCAGATTTTTTTTTTTGTAGACCTGTGTAATTGTTCTTCAAAATGGTGATGAATCTCGATTTGCCAAATTCGAAAACAGAAGAAGTTATGTGTTGCACTTGCTGGAGGTGTGTAGAAGCAGGATGTTAGAGCTTATGATTTCGTCATGTCAGGGGCTTGATGATGAGTACAGTTCCTCGGCAATTTTTCCATTTGCGGGTTTTTTGACAAACACAATTTGTCACGGGCCAGTCCTGTTAGTAACAGGAGAAGATCGATGTTCTTGCCTACGATTACTACAGAATCGTAATTTGAAGCATGCCTAATAACGGTGTTTACTATCTCGGTATCGACGTTTTCTTGAACCTGTGAGGCTGTTATGTTGTTTTCGTTCGAGTATTTCAGGAGCATTTTTATAAATTTATCTTTGTTTTTTCGTTGATTAAAGACTTTTCTTGAGTCGTCGATACCACCATTGCATCATTAAATGTGTAATCTCTACAACATTGTAATCTCTACAACATTGTTTTCTCACCCTCATAGTAGTTCGGAAGATTTTGTTCCGAGCTTTTTCGAGAAAGTTTGTCTTCGCAATTCTTGACGATGTTAAAAACCATTTCACGAATAGAATTTTTTTTTATGCGTTTTGAACTTTTTTCCGCACTGTTAATTGATGTTTCGCTTTTAATTTGAAGAGTTCTTGACTTTCACGGTGCAGAAAAACAGCAACGTAAATTTGACTGTTCGCAAGGTAGCAATCGACTGAGTAAAATATGAAAAGCTCATGCCGCGTTCCGTACCAACTGTATTGTATAGTGACCGTACCATTAATGTAAAACATTTCTGCTTTATTGTACAGTTGTACGCGCTGACATGCCGACTTTGCGATGTGTAGTGCAAACTATGGTTCAAAAATAAAAATGAAAAAAAATTTTCTCGTAGGAATTATAGTACGGTCGATAGGTAGATTCTTATCCGAATAACTGCGGGAGTTTTGGAACTTTGGGAATTTGTAGATTTCGATGCCCTGAATGAAATAAGAAAAAATGTAAAATGTGATCTCAGCCGCGACGCCGCACAGTGGGGCAAATAGCTCATTTTTTGGACAAGCGATAATTCCCAAGCCTGGAATTAATGAAATTAAATTTTTTTTTTTTTAAACTCTTCGTTATAAAATTGCCTTTAATTCTATCGAGTCCGAATTTTGAAATTTCAAAATTAAAGGACTTAAATTTTGAAATTAAATTGAAATTTTATCAAAAGATTGTTTAAAATTATAAAAAATTGTTACTTGGGGGTTTTTTTTAGTTTCTAATCTCATTTCTGATCCCCGAATTTTGCGATTCAAAAACCAAGATAGCGGATCCAATATGGCGGCCATAATATTTTTTAAATGAAATGTACATGCACAAACTGTTAAAAATTGTTACTTAGGACTTTTAAAGGTTTCTGATCGAGAATCTGAAATCTAAATTACATAATATCGTAATCCAAAATGGCGAATCCAATATGGCGGCCATAATATTTTTTAATTGACATGTAAATGCGCAAATTGTTAAAAATTGTTACTTGGGGGTTTTAGAGATTGCTGATCATGAATCTAAAGTCCAAATTACGTAATATCGAAATCCAAGATGGCGGATCCAATATGGTGTCCGTAAGTTGAAGATTCTACTCGTTCATCATTTTACGTATTAGATTATGTTAGATTTATATCTTATCGTACTTTTCTAGCTGTTTGTTTAGGACTAGAAGCATTAGGTTATTTTAAGTTCATGGCTTACAATATTTTACTGTAACGTGTTTCCACCCTTAGGAAACTACCCCTTGCAAAATCCGTGGCTTCCAAAAATTATAACAAGAGATTGTCCACTAACACACTTTATTAAATATTTACTGGATACTTCACAATACTATTGTTAATTTAAATACACTTTACTGACTAAAATCACAATGTTTAACACTTTGTTTATCTTTGAAGTCTTAACCTCACTTTCTATACTTTCTGAACTACTGAACTACTCGCCGAGAATGCGGTCGGTCTTTTATACCCAAAAATGACAGATCTCGATTGTTCTGTGATGACGCCACCATTCTCTAGATCATTCCAGATGTCACCAGAACTAACTTCTGGTAGGTTTCTCGAGTAGGTGCAAATACTACTACTTTTTAGTAACCAACATAACCTTAAATTTTAAGGGGTTGCAACATATTACATTACTTTCTGTCATTCTATGACTTGACGAAATATTAGAATTAAAGTTAATAGTTCTTGCCTAATAGTATTAGCTAATAGTATTTGTCTTTTGACTATTCTATGATTGGACATTTAAGGTTAATTTTTGATTAATTATTTCATTTTAGCACATACTGGAAATGCAACCCTAGAATTCAAAATTACGAAATTTTAACTGCAGAATCAGAAACCTCTAGGAACTAATTTTTAATGATTTTTGCATGTACGTCTTATTTTTTTTTAAATTTATAACAGCTATATTGGATCCGATATTATGGTTTCCAAAGTGACAAAACTAAAATATCCGAAACAAGATTAGCGAATTAAGCCCCTGAGTAACAAATTTTAGCAATTTCTTTCTTGATTTATCATTCTATTTTAACTTACGGACACCATATTGGATCCGCCATCTTGAATTTCGATATTACGTAATTTAGACTTCAGATTCATGTTCAGCAGACCCTAAAACTCCTAATTAACAATTTTTAATAATTTGCGTATATACATTTTACTTAAGAAAATATTGTGGCCGCCATATTGGATCCGTCATATTGAATCCGCTATCTTGGATTACGATATTACATAATTTAGACTTCATATTCATGGTCAGAAACCCTTAAAAACCCTAAGCAATAATTTTTATCAATTAGCGCATGTACATCTCTTTTAAAAAAATATTATGGCCGCCATATTGGATTGGTTTTTTGAATAGCAAAATTCGGGGATCAGAAATGAGATTAGAAACCAAAAAAAAACCCCAAGTAACAATTTTTTATAATTTTAAACAATCTTTTGATAAAATTTTAATTTACTTTCAAAATTTAAGTCCTTTAATTTTGAAATTTCAAAATTCGGGCTCGATTGAATTAAAGGCAATTTTATAACGAAGAGTTAAAAAAAAAATTTTTTTAATTTCATTAATTCCAGGCTTGGGAATTATCGCTTGTCCAAAAAATGAGCTATTTGCCCCACTGTGCGCCGCCAAATCGAAAAAATGGCACACAAAAACAGTTTCTTTGAAATATCTCGCTTCTGGTGCCTCATACGGCAAAAAATATTCTTATGAAAATAATGGAGCATTAAATTTTCTACAAAATATGTTCTATATATTTTTTCGTTAAACTGAATAGTAGCGGCGCCGCAGCAGCGGACCGAAATCAAGCATTTTTGACAAAATTATGATATTTTGCAATTTCTCGATTTCGTGCGACTTTTATGAAGGAGTATTTTTGTGTTGAAAAATAAGCAGAGGATTATTGGGGATCTAATCATCGTGTATGTTCACGGCGGTATTCATGACTCCAATAGGAAGGACTTTCTCCTTGCGTTCAATCGTGACGTCGCTAAAATTTTTGCCAATTATTTTCAATATTCCGTTTGCTGCGATTGCACCATTCATTCAGGACATATTATCAAGTCCAGGAGTGGCAGGGGGTTTGTAAAAATGTTGAAGAATGGGGCTGGAAACAAAGCAAAGCTGGGCTTACACCGGTAACAATGCTGAAAGATCCTGCTTCTGAAAAGCTACTTAAATTTCTTTCTTGTAAATGGAAGAAAGGGTGCAGTGCAGCATGTGATTGTAGAAAGGCAGGGTTAAAATATTCTGTAATTTTCAAATTTTGTAATGAATAAAGTTGCGAAATACACCAGCAACAGTCGACGAGCTTCATGATGACGATCAAGTCGACTCTCCAGTCGAAATATTTCTCACAATCATGGAGAACAATCAATACGTAGAATTAGTGGACAGCGCAACGGAAGCAATTTCCGAAAAAAGTATTGTTGAAGACTACAATGAACCTGGACCTTCGACATCAAGCACCTAAAACGCCTCAAGAAGCAAGCTAGTCGTTGATTAGGCCTATAAGGGACAAAAGAAAACGCGCCATATACTCTACCTCAAGGTGGTGTGAAAACGAGTATTGAACATTGAGCTATGCGTAACAGACAAGTAAAATCAACTATATTTGAGGATTTTCAGGTATGAAAACAAATTTTTTCTCAACACAAAAAAACTCCTTCATAAAAGTCGCGCTAAATTGAGAAATTACAAAAAATCATAATTTTATCAAGAATGCTTGACTTCGATCAGCTGCTGCACCGAAACTATTCAGTTTAACGAAAAAATGTATACGACATATTTTGTAGAAAATTCAATGCTCTTTTATTTTCATAAGAACATTTTCTGCCCCATGAGATATTTCAAAGAAACTGTTTTTGTGCGCCATTTTTTCAATATGGCGGCGTCGGCGGCTGAGATCACATTTTGCATTTTTTCTTATTTCATTCAGGACATCGAAATCTACAAATTCCCAAAGTTTTAAAACTTCCGCACTTATTCGGACTAAACCCAATGTTTTATGCTCTGACCGCTGTATTATTACCTGTATCGAGAAAAAATCGAAAAAATGCGTGCCATCATGCCTTCATTTTAAATTTTCTCTCGCAACAAAAAAAAAACTATCAGTCCTACGAGAAAAATTAATTGCGCATGCGACATGGGAAAAAAATGGCTAGAGAGCGCAAATCTTGTCGGAAATGAACAATTTTTTTTTTTAATTAAAGCTTATCGAAATTCCAAGAAATCCTCGGAGCCCGAATTTTGAAAAAAAAATTCCTTTTTTATTATATTCAGTTAAAGGCCAAAAAAATGTTTTGGCCTTTAACTTAATATAATAAAAAATTTTTTTTTTTTTCAAAATTCGGACTACGAGGATTTGTTGGAATTTCGATATACTACGGGAGCCCACCCTAAGTGCCCGTGCACCCCCCCCCCGATCCTTTAGGACAATGTTTTTCATAAAGGTTAAAGCCTAAGGAACAATTTAAGACATGTCCTAAAAAAAAAAATTGGCTGCACTTTCAAAATGGCGTCCGTTAAATAAAAAAAATTTGCAAATATCGTTTTTGTCATTTAACACAAAAACTAAAAAAGATGGAGAAAAACTTTCTGTACAAAAAATAAAGTGCATAAAATTTTCTACAATTTTGTTCCTATACAATATTTGCATTGGAGTTACCATTTCCCAGATAAATGATTCAGCTCTTAAGATAAAATATAAGATTCAGTATAAAACGTAACACTACGGAAGCCCACCTTAACTGTCCGTGCACCCCCCCGATCCTTGGGGACAATGTTTTTCTTTATTAAAGCCTAAGGAACAATTTAAGACATGTCCTAAAAATAAATCAGCTGGCTGTACTTTCAAAATGGCGTCCGTTTAAAAAAAATGCAAATATTGTTTTTGTCATTTAACACAAAAACTAAAAAAGATGGAGAAAAACTTTCTGCATAAAAAACAAAGTGCATGAAATTTTCTACAATTTTGTTCCTATACAATATTTGGATAGGAGTTACCGTTTTCCAGATATCATTGTTACCGTTTTCGAGATAAATGTCTGCAAATTATAATATTATTATTATTATTAATTTTTTTCAGTTTATTTTATTTTATTTTTATGTTAATAATATAAAGTTATATTATACGCCTTACAATAATTGTCACAGTTATTTCTTTTAAATGATTTACCGATATATGAATTTCCATGTTTTCTTAATTTTGGACTCATTTATCTGGAAAATGGCAACTCCTATCAAAATATTGTATAGGTACAAAATTGTAGAAAATTTTATGCACGTTGTTTTTTGTGAAGACAGTTTTTGTCTATCTTGTTTAGTTTTTGTGTTAAATGACAAAAACCACATTGGCAACAGTTTTTTTTTAACATATGGCTGCCATTTTGAAAGTACAGCCAGTTTTTTTTTTTCTAGAATATGTCTTAAATTGTTCCTTAGGCTTCAATCTTTATGAAAAACATTGTCCCCAAGGATCGGGCGGGGGGTGCACGTACAGCTAGGGAGGGCTCCCCGACTAATAAGCTTTAATTTAAAAAATATGGTTTTCGGTTTTTAGTGAAGTCAATAGAGGTTTTCACTTCGGAAAAATTCCAGGAATCGGTAACTTTTGAGAATACATCTCTGAACATGTCAGGAGCAACATACCAAAATTTCCCAACAATAGTCCTTGAGCGTAATTTGTTATTAAACTAACTAGTTGCAAGATTCCAGTTTTTGACAAATATATCTTAAAATAATTTTTTCTTTCAAAAACTAATTGCCCCAATCGAAAGTATGGCAAATTTATGTGATGATGAATTTCAAGAGTCAGAGGTGTATAGGACATCGATAAATTGATATTTCTACACATTTATTGATATAACCCTTTCATAACTAGGGTTGACTAAAGAGCAGTTGCTTTCATTGAATATTAAAAATCTAAAACAAAACTTACGTATAAAGCATTCGTCTGCAACTGCGGTGTTTAAATATTCACCATTCTTCAGGAATTGTACACGTAGACACACTTCTTCTAGTAGACAGAGATCATATTGTTCGTGTACATTCTGCTGCAACTTCATAAGAAAGTGAACATATGACAGTTATTGCTGTTTATACAGATATTTTAATATTACTTTTATAGCATGCAGAGAGCACATTGTAATGCAATGCACATAGCTAGCTAGAAGAAAAATGTGAAATTTCTGACACGGCACAATTGACAAGAAAATATAGGGTTATCCGTTCACTCACTCTTTAAAAGGGTATGGTATAACTTATTACACCAGTTTGGTTCAATGAGACGCATATATTACAATCGGTTAGAAATTTTAAATAATCATCGAAAAGAAATAATTGTACAGAAATGTGTTTCATAACTGGCCGAACTCAAATATTCGATGAAAATCAAAGTTTAATCGATCGATTTCGAACATTTTGTACCTTCTTCTTTATGAATTGGAACTTGTTTAGGCGGCAACTTAAGAAAATTTCCGAAAATAATAAATTTTTGGAAAAATTATTTGATTGACCAAAATAGTTCTCTAATAACTAATTTATCATCATTCATCACATTTAACATAATAGCAAAATGGTTACCTGTTTTTTTAATATCTAGTTCAGCAGTTTTACTACATTTTATACTAGAAATTATTAATACAAGAAGTTGCACGATAATGATTTAAGTCTAACTACATTATTTGACATACTTCTTCAAGTGGCAAATGTATTCATAAGAAAAATCAGCCTTAACGATTTCAGTCAAAGACATTATTTTATTTTACATAATACAAGCCCACAAAAAGAAATTACTCCAAGGACTAAACCTATCACGCCTTAAGTATTTTTGTGTGCTGAAACCGAATTTTGACAATAAAAACCGGGATTTATTCGAAATCTACGCGGTAGAAAATTTTTGAAATTGAAAATTCGGTTTCAGCACACAAAAATACTTAAGGTATGATAGGTTTAGTCCTTGGAACAGAGGTTATTTTTGTAGACCTGTGTGATTGAGAGGCTCCTGTGGACGCTCTTGTTTCGCGCATATTCTGTCAGACAGCCATTTTCACTATTTATAGCAGAAAAATGAGAGAATAATGTTAAAAAAAAATTAAATTAATTGCATTTATGTCGCTAGTTCTAGGGCTATATGTATAGTACATCCAATATTTTACACCTCTTATGTAGATCTAGCCATTTATCTAAGACAAAATTCGCGTATTATTCATAACATATCCGTAAAATGTCTAGGCGTAAACTAATGTACCAGAATGTTTGTATGTAATTTATTATAACAATATATTCTGCAATACTTTGCAGCAGTTTTGCAAAGGCCTTGTTGCATTATGTTAAGATTACATCACGTCCGATTTTCCTCTGTACTGGTAATAATAACGTTTTGTTTATCGGATTTCGAATCAAAGTAATAAATTACAATCGTTGAGGATATTTTATATTCTTATTCTCTATAAAAACAGAAAAGTAATAGGGCATCTGCACGACGTCACAAGGTCGTTGCCTGGATGGTGAACAAATAAATAACCTCACTTTATTTCCTTAGGAATTTCAGTGTTCAACGTATAATAATAATTAATATACATAATTAGAGTCAAATTTCCTTATAACACACGCAGAAAATCGCCCAGCTAAATATATTATTGTTCAAAGTATACAAACTGCGAATATCACAAAGCACAACTCTCACCAAACCACAAACGTTAGAAATAAAGTGAGGTTATTTGTTTGCTTACCATCCAAGCAACGACCTTGTGACGTCACGTGCAGATGTCCTATGTAGTCAGTTTCTCTAGGAAGGAAACAACTCAGGAATATTTATTTTTGCTTAAACTTTTCATCTGGACATTAAAAAAAAGACCTGAATTTGTGCATTTTTACTCGTAATCCAGGACCCGGCTCTAGTTCATGTAGGAAATGTTGAGTAGGGAGATTTTGTTTTCAGGAATACTTAGTAGTAGGTGTCTTAGCAAGTATTTTTGACTTGGGTGGACATCCACCACCTGGTACATTTTCCCGCTATGACGTCATTAAAGATGGCGGCAGCTCGATCACAAGACTGCTTATATCTCTGTTAATACTTGACCGATTTGCATGGAAATTGAGTTAATATGTCGTAATCACTATTTATAAGGTGAATAGAAATCCTTTATTAACTATTTTTTGTTTTACTGTTATTATTACTTCCACATCCAGTGGAAGTATAGTAACGACAAAAATTTTTTTTAAAATTGTCGGTCTGTCGGTCTGTCTGTCGGTCTGTCTGTCGGTCTGTCTGTCGGTCTGTCTGTCGGTCTGTCTGTCGGTCTGTCTGTCGGTCTGTCTGTCGGTCTGTCTGTCGGTCTGTCTGTCGGTCTGTCAGTCGGTCTGTCTGTCGGTCTGTCTGTCGGTCTGTCTGTCGGTCTGTCTGTCGGTCTGTCTGTCGGTCTGTCTGTCGGTCTGTCTGTCGGTCTGTCTGTCGGTCTGTCTGTCTGTCTGTCTGTCTGTCTGTCTGTCTGTCGGTCTGTCTGTCTGTAACTTTTTTTTGTGCGCACGTTTACCCTGGAACCGTTTAAGATATTGACTTGAAATTTGGTACACGTATGTACTTTAACGAGATCTGGAACTAGATTATATTTTCATGTTGTTCCGACGAAGGGTTGGGGGGTAAATTGGGGTAAACTTGGGGTAAATGGGTAAATCAAGCAGGTAAGAGTCGATAAAATTGGTATTTAGTATATACAAGAGAAGCTAGCGTCTCAAAAAAATTTTTGGCATTAGCCACCCCCTTACCACCCCCACCCCCTTATTAAAGGGGATGAAAAAAATTGTGATTTAGTGTATGTACAAGAACGAGAATCCTCAAAATATTTTTTTACTTCATCCACCCCCACTACCACCCCTCTATCACCACCCCCACCTCACTACCGATGTGGGGTATCGTTTTATGGGTTTTTGGGGTAGAGGATTTCAAATATTATAGTATTAAAGTTCCATAAACAATTGTTTCCACATGCAAACTTTTTTCGTTGTGAGTGACTTGGATAGAGAATCTGGATGTGGAAGTAGTGATTCCTTGGGCAGCGGTTTTTTTTTTATTAATACAAAAAGATTTCTCGATATTTTGACTGATTAAGTTATATATTGCAGCAAATTCAATACTACTGTTGGAAAAATAAGGTAATAATGGAGCAACAGGTTAATTCATTTTCTTTACAAATGCTTGAAGATTTGGCACATTTTAAACTACTACATGCCCCAACAAAGTCATCGGGATATTTTTTTAAGTACTTTTCTGCCACCAAATCATCTTCTATCACGTCAAAGCCAAATTCAGAGGAGTCTAAGCGAACAACCATGTCATCTGTGGGGTTCCACATAAAAATAAAAAATATAAAGCAATATTTCAGTATGATTTTATGTAGTTTAAAAGTTTAAGATAAAAATTTACATTAAAAACATATACCCATACATATATATTATCATTGTTATTATATTTTATGTAACCTAAGTAACAAACTTTATTTTAATCTAGGGGATCTAGTTTTATGTAAAACAATATAACAAATAATGGGGAAAATAGTTAGGTAACTGCACCACATCATCCATACAGTGTTGCTGAAGGTATGTGTAGAAATAAGATTTCAACAGATGCCCCTCAGCACTTCTACTTGTAGGTGGCAAATATTCAATATCTGTATTCTTTCCATGATGATACAACCACAGTCTGAGTTCATCGAGAGATCTGCAAGATGACCCCTTTCGTAATAACTGCACTAAGTATTCTTCTGCAGGTTTAAAGCTTTTTTCAATCTCATCATGGGATACTTCAAATTTCTCCAAATATGCTGTAGATCCACTATTAAGAGCTACTTTCTTGGTACCAAACTTACTTGTTTAATCTGATCCAGATAGTGCATGAATGGCTGGAAGCAAAGAGCACAAGTTTTGGTCCATTTTTTGATGAATGACATGAACAGGCAAAAGTCGCGTGGAATCACCAATTCCAGTGCATACCCGCATTTCTTCTACACCAAGTTGATGAAGAGTAACACAGTGAAATAATGCTAAAACCATTATGTCAGTGTCAGCACTCACAAGAACGATTTTAGTAAACCCACACTGGCATGCATGCTTTGAATGATACAGCATTTTAAAGTCAGCTTCCTCTACTGACAAATATAATTAATAATAAAAAACTAAAAAAACATGCTTTTATAAATACCTGTTCTCTCGTAAGGGCCTTAGTGTAAGCCGTGTTTTTAATTAAGCATAATATTTGAGTATAAAAGTGTGGGGCGTTTTTCATTCAATCCAATGATGTCTTTAGCGTTTTAATTATCGAGCCTGTTCGAAATAGCGTTCAAAAAACGCCCCACGCTTTTATACTCAAATATTATGCTTAATTAAAAACACGGCTTACACTGAGGCCCTTACGGAGTAGACAGAGAGAACAAGTTCGATGATTGTTTTTTGCTTTTTAGTGCAATATTTATAAAAGCATGTTTTTTTAGTTTTTTAAACTATTAATTTATTTTTTTAATTTTTAGTCTCATATTTAAGGAGAGAATTTTGGTGCTGGAAAAACAAACAATTTGTTAAATTTAGACCGGATAATTCTAATCTGCAACCTTGATAAGCCACAGATACCTATTTTCGGTCAAATCCGACGATAATTAATAAAACCTATCCGCCATTTTGACGCCGCCATCTTGAATTTTTAAGTTTTGATCACATATTTGTTTTCTACTTATTAAGCCCTTTCTTTTGATACTCATATCAAGGGGGTTGTAAAATAAATGGCAATCCGCCATCTTGGGGCGGCGGCCATTTTGAACATATTATAATGTTGAGTATACTATATTGTACTGTCATCAGAGCTACACACAATTGCCAAATTTCATGATGATACAACAATTAGAAGTGGGTGAAATTCAGTTCCTTCAATTTTTTTACTTACATAGATACAGGTGAACCTAATACCCATTACTTGGATCGAGAGCAACTTCCATTAGTTTCATAAAGGTAAAATTCGTATAAAAATTGTTTTATGAAAATCGGTCAAGTATTAACAGAGATATAAGCAGTTCTTGTGATAGAGCTGCCGCCATCTTTGATGACGTCATAACGGGTAAATGTACCAGGTGCCGGATGTCCACCCAAGTCAGAAATACTTACTAAGACACCTACTAAGTATTCCTGAAAATAAAATCTCCCTACTCAAAATATCCTACAGAAGTAAGTACAGGTACAGGACTATCGGTCAAGAATTCAGAAAGACGTTTTAAAAATGATGCTATAAATTACGAAATCGTGTTTTTTTTTTATTTTCATTATATTCTACGTTAAAAAATATTGAAAAAAAAATTATATTTCTGGGGGACAAACTATTTCGCGGAGGAATGAGAAAAATGCATGTTATTGGTGGTTTTTAAGGATGAAGCCTGCATTTGCGCCTTGGGAACACTTTTTCTCCTTTTTTTTTTTTTTTTTAACTATTTAACGTCGGCCTATTTCCGCTACCAGGGCCTATCACCGACGCCAGGAGACGAGCTACCCCCAACCTGGAAATTTTGCCGAACCTCTTCCCTTAAGAAGAGTAGGGATCTTTTACTTGCCTAACATTTAATAGACAAGGGACCGCCTGCTTTACATCCCCTCCGAAGGATGGTATATCCACTACGTAATCCTCGTCTGAAATTACGTAACTTCCGAGTATACACTGATATACAAGCCTCTAGAAGGTGGGGCGAGAACGCTGTATTTCCCAAGATGGGTGGGTCACCCATCCAAGTACTAACCGCGCTCGACGTTGCTTCAACGCTTTTTCTCCTTAAAACTAGGCACTTTGCGCGTATAATTTCTAAACTGCAAAACATTATGATTTATTTCTCCTATTTTTCCTAATATCAATAGACTAATGGATGTGATGGAAGTTCTGAAACATGAAGGCTGATCTACTAGTTCGCACCTTTTTTAACAAATAAACATTTAATTTGAAGGGCCGACACAATTTTTTCATTTTTTTCACCTTCACCTTTCGCAATGAAATTAGCGAAAATATACCCATTCGGTCTTTTTTCCTTTTTTATTACTTTTGAAATTTGCATTTCTGGCGGAGGCGCTGGTGTCAGGCACATACGGATGTCCCTATGAAGGTTGGGCAATCTCTCAGAAGCGTAATAGATCTTGTAAATATAACTCCATCAGTTCATAAAGGGTGAGTCATGAGGAACTGTACATACTTCTACCGTAAGTAGAGGCACCTAAGACGAATACCAAGTGACCAT
This sequence comes from Rutpela maculata, assembly GCA_936432065.2. Classification (NCBI taxonomy): domain Eukaryota; kingdom Metazoa; phylum Arthropoda; class Insecta; order Coleoptera; family Cerambycidae; genus Rutpela; species Rutpela maculata. The sequence goes on along the minus strand of OW386285.2, from coordinate 32,080,763 downwards.
TAAAAAGTGTTTGTTCCTTTTCTTTACTATCTTACAGAGTGATTTATGAATTTTGTCCAAAAATTCTTTTGGTTATAACATTTTAACGGTTAATCCGATTTGCCTCATTTTTTACAACAATGTACACTGTTGCCTAACAACCATTATACATATTCAAAATTAAAAAAAAATCCAGGAACGGTTTCAAAAAATTTGTTGAATTGCTTCGTATACGATAGTTCACCCTGTATATGATTTATCTAAAAATTGATATGAAATTTGTATAGGACACAAATAGGTAGTAAAACCTGAGTATTTGAAATTTTTGTCACACTCTCAACAAATTTTTTATTAACGATCAATTTTCAAGTCAAATGAAATGTTTGGCAAAATGGAATATTTTAATGTATACTAATGTTTATTAATACAAACGTGTAGCTAAAAATATATATCTACATAACTCGTGCCTAGGTTTAATAAGTACCATCATTTTAGTCAATTTCCAGGCCAGGTCTTAAAAATGTGGCTGACGTGGTTCATCTAAAAAGTTGCCTCTGTATGTGATTTCTTCAATTAGTCAAATTGCTTCCAAAAAGAACAGAAATAAGTAGTAAAATTTGTGTTACCTAACTTTCCCTCATTTAAAATGTCCAACTTAAATGTTCACTTTAAGATCAATTTTAACGAGAACTGTAAATTTTTCGAAATATTTTTAAAAGTCATCATATTCAAATGCAAGCAATGCATTTAAAATAAATACAACGTACGGATCTACGTCCTTTAGTGCTTGTTATTACGTAGGTACTTCCATTTTATTTAATTTTCAAGCAATGAAAATGTCAAATTGTCACAGATGTCGATGATCTGTATAATTTCAACAATAATGGATGCATAATGTCTGAAAATTAAATTAAATGGAAGTACCTACGTAATAACAGGCACTAAAGATAGATCCGTATGTTGTATTTATTTTAAATTCAATGCTTGCATTTGAATATGATGGCTTTTAAAAAGATTTCTAAAAATTTACAGTTTTCGTTAAAATTGATCTTAAACTGAACATTTAGGTTGGACATTTTAAATGGGGGAAAGTTAGATAACACAAATTTGACTACTTATTTCTGTCCTTTTTGGAAGCAATTTGACTAATTGGAGAAATCACATACAGAGGCAACTTTTTAGATGAACCACATCAGCCATATTTTTAAGACCTGGCCTGGAAATTGATTAAAATGATGGTACTTATTTAACCCAGGCACAAGTTATGTAGATATTATTTTTTTTTAGCTAAATTTTTGTATTAATAAATATTAGTATACATTAAAATATTCCATTTTGCCAAACTTTTCATTTGACTTGAAAATTGATCGTTAATAAAAAATCTGTTGAGAGTGTGACAAAAATTTCAAATACTCAAGTTTTACTACCAGTTTGTGTCCTATACAAATTTCATATCAAGTTTTAGATAAATCATATACAGGGTGAACTATCGTATACGAAGCAATCCAACAAATTTTTTTGAAACTGTCCCTGGATTTTTTAAATTTTGGATATGTATGATGGTTGTTAGGCAACAGTGTATATTTTTGTAAAAAAGAAGGCGAATCGAATTAACCGTTAAAATGTTATGAACAAAACAATTTTTGGACAAAATTCATAAATCGCTCTGTATGATAGTAAAGAAAGGGAACAAACACTTTTTAATGGTCACTTGATATTCGTCTTAGGTGCCTCTACTTACGGTAGAAGTATGTACAGTTCCTCATGACTCACCCTGTATAAAATTTCCTCCTACGACGATCCCTACCGAGTTTTTAATTGTTGATAAATTGTGACAGTTTTTGGAAATTTCATAATGACCGAAGGTAGTTAAGATAGTGTGGCACATCTCTTAGTAATTCATCGGGGGAACAGGAGAGAACTACCTCTACGCTTTCTCATCTTAATTTTCTTTAAGGAGTAATTTTCTTTTTGTAAATTCCAAAAGCATTTTTGTAACAAAAACTTCCATAATATGAATCATTGTCGAAATAATAACACTTAGTTAATAGGGACAGCTTATTGAGGATTTTCGTGGCCCTTATTCAGATATACTATAATTTAATTTATAATAATAACTATTTTATCGTTCATCAACAAATAAATTACCATTTTAGCCCCACTTTATTGTTAACTATTTTGCTAAAAATTGTAAAAAATTAAAAGCAAAGTCTGTATTTGAAAAATTAAATTGATGATGTAGACAGCGAACGAAACGTTGTGTAGTACAATAATATCGTTAATAATTTATAAATGTTGGTAAAAAGTGACAATGAAAAAGTGCCTTTGGTTTTTTTTTATATGTTTAAAAATATTACGGGGAAAATCTTACACAGGCTCATGCAATCTTACAACCGTTAAGTGTTATGATTATTAGAATATTTCATATTATTGAAATCAAATACAAAAACATTTCAGACAAGAGAGATATAACTCCATGAAAAGTATGGCACAGTGTATACAATGAGGCGTAATACGCCCGAAAGTCTTAAAAAATATGATTTTTAAATAATAACTAAAATCTTATAAAAGAAAGAAGAGTGTATTTCGTCAAATAAACATATATTCCTCAATATAACTCGGAAAATATATTTAATGTAGATTCTTCTATTTGTGTATTCAAGTTCCCGTTTCAGATTTCATGTAATGAGGCAATATTGGCATTTCATGGAGCATTTACCGATACATATATCTTTTACATTGTATGCATTTAATATTAAATAACTCTATACATATAAGAAGCAGTAAACTAAGGTAAGTATTCAGTTTATGATCACATCGCTTATTCTGAACATCTCTCAAGGAAATGAAATGGGGAAACCTGAACATATACTCCGACATATTTAACTAACTTCTAAAAAAGGTGGTTCTCAATACGATCCGTATGTAAGAATAGGATAAGGCTAATTTTCGCCTTTTGCTGTCTCTTTTTGTAGGGGAAATAAAGAATTTAATCCATTATCACCTGTCATCATTACGATAATCCAGTTTCATTCCAAACTATGGAGATATAAGACAGTGGCTCAGGGCGGTGTTGGGGCATCCTAAATCTCACCTCACTATACGGAGTGAACCCAGCAGAGCTTCCTTTTGTATTCTGGCCGCCAGGGGTGTAGAGATAAATCTACAGATAGGAATGGTCTTGAATGTTTTAGATTAGATTAGATTAGGTTGAAGGGAGGAGTTGACCTTGGTCTGTGGATCTATTGAGGCGCTCCTAATCTAATTCATTTAGAGTTATTTATTCAGCTTTATCCTTTGTACCAGACTCCAGAGCCTTGATAGGGGCTCCTTAGTATAGTTATCTGCCCTTAGTTTTTCCTCGCCAAGTAGTTGGACTTTCAGTCTTGCTAGGCCTTCGCAGTGGCACAGCACACGTACTGAGGTTTGCTCTTTCTCTTGACAGAATCTGCATGTTGCATCCTCTGCTAGGCCCATTAGACTCATATGCCTATTGAGCCTACGGTGTTCAGTTAGAAGACCCACTATTACCCTAATGCCCTTTCCATTTTGGCACAGTAGATCTCCCGTGAATTTGACCGATCGTTCTTTAATAAACTCTTTAGCCTGTCTCTGTCGCAGGAAACCCTTCCGCCTTTCTAGAGATTTGGCTTGTACCCATTTATTAATGGATGATTGTTTGCATGGCTTAGCACACCACAAAAGGGTTCGGGACTTACAAGGACATTAGACGCTCCTCCCCGAGCCAGTTCATCAGCATTTCCATCACCCCTGTGCCCCTCGTATCCTGCTGCCTATACCACAGTCAGTTTATACTGACTTCCTAGGTCCATAAGGGCATTATACAATCACATACTAGTCTTGAATCTACCTGCATGAAAGCGATTGCCTTTAGCACTACTTGGCTGTCGGAAAAAATGGCAATTGTTTGGTTAACAGTTCCTTGCCTCATTATTTCCTTTGCACACCACTGTATAGCGGCCCTTTCAACCTGAAGTACTGTAGCAAGTATTCCTAGACTTATCGGGATGTGCTTATCCCGTAAATCTCAGCTCCGACTTCCTATTCTGTCATGGAGCCGTCCGTATACGAGACTGTTTGTGCTGATGTTGGAGGGCTGTTCTTCCAGTCCTCTGTGTCTGGTATTTTGATTTGAAAATTTGTATGGAAGTTTAACTTTGGGACCATTGAAAGTCTTAAAAACGGTCTAATAAATATCATCAAATATCAATTAATTTACAAAACCTGCATACATTTTATTAAATTTGAAAAATTCCCTATATTTATCTCATTTCCGACATGGTGCATCTGCTTATCCATGTGTTGCCAGCACGGTAGCTCAATCAGTTACGTCAAAAAATAAAAATTCTACTAATTTAAACTTGGTGATAGTCCGCTTACAAACAACATTACTCAAATTAGAGAGCATAATGCACATTTTCGTATAAAACACAAATTACCATATCAGGCGTTGCCCATCTTTCGGCAACCTATTTAGCCACATCCTATTTTCTCTATACTATACAATCTATTACAACAATTTCCGATATAACTCTTTTTATCTTCTTCTTCATTTCTGTTTGTTGCCTTTTGTACTTTTTCTAAATTTTTTCCTTCCTAATTATATTTTTTGTAATTATCAAAATCTTCCAAAACTTTAAATGTTTTAAAATCATAAATTGTGCGGTCTGGCATAGTCGCCCGCTCTTGCAATTACTTGACGCGGGTTTTTTGGTCGTTAATTTTCTTGCGTGGTCACCATATTTACATACATGCACCTTTTGCCTTTTTGTTTCAATTATTTTAAGCTATCTTTTTGACATGTTTAACTTAATTAATATTCATTCAAGATAATATATTATTTTTCCGTTCTTCTTAGCTTTACCTGACCTCACTTCATCCAGTCCTTCAATCTCCACGACGACTGGCGCCTTAGATGTCTGACTGGCTCCGAAGCGAGTGTCTGGGGAGGGTCAAAGTTATAATTATTTTAATTTTAACTAAACTAGTTTTTAATTTGATTCTTGCGTATCGAGTGGCGAATATGCTGACCGACTGTCTACCCCATTATGGGTTCGAGCCCCAGCCCCAGTACTGACAATACCGTTGAGTATGGATGTATATCTGTGTTTTTCCAAATGTGTAACCCCCTTCCGGGCAGTCTTGGTTTTGGATTTGGGGATTGCCTACTATATGTGGTGAGTTTATGATTGCCGTCTCAGCAGGTGTTCATACTCTGCCATGACTAGTGTTTGGTCTCAGAGTGGGGGATCCATACGGCTTCCACCTCTATTGGTGGCTGCCATATAGTTTGCTAAGCAATTTAGTATATGACTTGCCCTAATTTTGGCTGGCTGTTTTTAGGTTATGAAGTTTTAAAGATCAAATTTTAACATTTCAAAATAAACTGCTGGTCAATTGAAACGGACCAAGCGAATTTCTAGGTTGAATTTAAATCCACATTTTTTGAGAACGAGAATAGATATTAATGTGCGGTTTGCAGGATTTAAAAAATAGTTTATTTGTGAAACAGCGAGTTTTCCCCATTTCTTTTATTTTGAAGCACATTACTATCTGCATGGTGTGAAGGAAAGGTGTGTTTTTTTACCAAACTTCCGAGGCTCTATCAAAATTATTTTATATTTTTTTTATGCGCATTTTATTAGTCACTGGTTTATGGAGAAAAAAGCAATTTCTTAAATTTTTTATATCTCTCTTATTTTATGAGATACTGATATTTTTCTAAAGACCTGTCATTTTCCCATTTCTTTGCCGTTATGCCTTATTGGGTTTCGTATTAGGAGATTGTTGTATAATATATCGCCCATATTTCAAAAAAATAGTCCCAAGAGGTTTTCGCTATATCTTGAAAAAAAATATCTGAAATAAAAGTACAACAATTACATTTATTTATTTATTTATTTATTTATTGTAATTTTAAAATAAATTATGGGTGGCTCTACTGTAGCCCATGGCTATAACTATTTCATTGTCTTCAGGCGTTTTGCTTAATTTAAGTTTAAATTTAATCATCAGAAGACAACGAGAACTGGATTGCAGAAAGTGATGTTAAGTGGTGTTTATTGGTGGTTGGTAATTTTGGTTTAAGCAACTTTAGTTTAAATTGCATTGTTTGGCAATTATTAAATACAATAATTTATATTTAAGAAGATGGCTGAATATGTATTGATTCATTTTTTTCAAATAATTTTCCATCGCAAAAATAAAATAGAAATATTTGCTAAGCTATCATCACTAAACCATAAAATATGTTATTTAGTTCTTCATGCAAATAAATTAATATCTTCCTGTTGCGTAAGAACTGGCAATTCGCATGCCATGCGTGACAAATATTCGGATTACAAGATACACGAATATTTTAACACGCGAATTAGATGTTGTAGTTACAACAGTGTGTAGTATAGTGTGCGAACTTTCACAGAACTGAATACTTAATTAACCAAGCAAAAAAATAGGTATCGTGTCCTCTCAGAGCTACAAAATTTGTCGGATTTGCAGGAATTTCTGTCAATCGGTAATAAGTATAGAAGCTATGATTGCGTGGTTGTATATATTACTATAAATGCCAAAATATTTTATTTACTGCTTTAGAGAAATTCATTTCCTAAGGTGACTGACTCACTTCGTGCGTGGCTTCAATATCAACAAGGAAAACACGTGTATGTAAATCACATTGTTATGGTTCATATTTTTTCATTTTTCCTGATTTAATTGAGCTATTTTATGGGAAAGGTCCCAGTCGTTGCTGGAAATACATAAAATGCCTAGTATTGTACAAAATCAATTTTACTTCAAAAGTGGTTGAATAAAAATTGCATATAATATCTATACTCTACCTCCTTTAATTGGTTAAAGTCGACGTGTGAAAAATTCAAACGTTGCTTAGAAATGTGTGGAATTTTCTTAAGAACCATTTTCTTTTACAATATCGTCTGCTTTCCAGCTAATCAACACAAAACTGAGCAGACAACAGCTCAAATTCGTACTTTCAAAGCATCCACCTTAAACATATTGATCTAATCACAAACCTACCCTTTTGTTATAGGAATTGACAATATGTGTAAAGAAACTTGTTTATTTCGTAGTCGGTAGCAGATATCGATAAAACGTTTTTGTCTGAGGGCCACTAGAACTAAGAACACATAAAACCTTAACCTGTATACATTGTTTTATGTAGTTAGTCAAAAAATATCTAATTTGTTCTAGGTGGGTCTCAGGTCTACTAGAAATATTTTCAATTTTTAAGAGATAGTCGCCTAAAATATAATTGTTAGTTTGAACAGACTAAATAATGTGTGGGTCACGGCTAGGGATTGCAATTTACCGGAAGTTTTAATAACCGGTAAATCGGTAAATAAAAATGTAAATAACCGGTTAACCGGTATTTACCGGTAATTTTTAGAATGGATGATTAGGGTGGCGAAAATGGCAATTGTCTTTTTCGATATACAAAATTATCTAAATTTAACAAAAAACATTTTTATATACGTACTTATATGTGATATAATGAACAAACAAAAGGTTTTTTATCAACAGTAAAATCACAAGACTTTTTTTTATTGGATAAATTTCTCTTTGTAATGAAATAATTTTGCCAATCAGTGATTTTATAAAAAGAACTGACATGAAAAAATCGCGAGACCGGAGGTCGAATGATTTTGTCAAATGTCAGTTTTTCGAGCAAAATTACTGAGTGGCAAAATTTTGAGTTAAAAAGAAATTTATCCATAGAAGAAAAGCTCGAGTGTTTTTTGGCAAGATAAATTAACGACAGAATATGAAAGTGAACGAACAACAATCATTTATTAAAAATAATTATAATTTTCCCAAAACGACTCATATCGTACAGTATAGTTTCCACAATACTTAAAAATTATAGCTGACAGTACAGATTTCAAAGTGACGTGCGACTAATAGGTGTACTCTGCTTTTGAGGAACAGGCATTTTTATCGGTGATAAAAAACGATGCACTTTTTTTATCGTTGTCAAAGTGACAAAAATGTGACTTTTTTATATAGGAGTTAATTTATCAAAAAGAAAAAATATAAATGGAATAAATTTAAATAACTAATTATTCTGTAAATAGCAAAAATATCCACTTAAATAACAAAAATTATAAACATAAACTCAAATAGGGCATTTACTGAATACCTAATCTAAAAATACAATATTTTTTAAAAATGGCCTGTTAAAAGGGTTAGTTTTTCAAAGCTATATATGTTAGTCGTCTGATATTTGTGCATAGAATACCACCAGCTGAAAATGCCCTTCCTCAATCGATATTGGTGGGTCGATAAGTTAATAAGAATTGGTAATAACATACTTCTAAATGTATTCCACGGATATTTGCGGCAGTGAAATATTCAATTTTCTGTCGTAAGATATTGTCAATGTCTCTCTTGTATTTCTTAGGGCTTGGTGTTTGGAGTTTACTTTTTATAATATTATTTATTTATTGTTAAAAGTGCTCGGTGTTGGGACAGTCACTCTGTATTTAGTGAATACTAGTCAGTGACATAAATAGAAACGTTGAACACGTGACATATCGTAAGTTCAGAATTTACCGAAATAACCGGTAAAAAATTAAAATTACCGGTAATTATTGTCATGTGTTTTTTGTCCTAATAACCGGTTAACCGGTTAACCGGTTAACCGGTTAACCGGTAATGCAATCCCTAGTCACGGCACACTTATACACTTGTTCCATAAATTACTATTTATTAACTTGATGTACCGATATGAAAAGAAAATAAAAAATATCAATATTAATATTTGCTCAATACTTTTCCCTGTTTAGCAACTTTAACTTATTAATTTATTTTATTTTTCTCAATCAAATGGTTTTTTAGATATAACTCCAACAGACCAACAGACACAGTGAATGATTGAACTGATAGACTTTAGTTTTCATAATCTATATAATTTGAAATATGAAAAACCTATGGTTTTTTTTTGTCTATGATAAATACAAAAAAAATCTGTTCCCTGTCTACGTAATGTGATCAAATAGGTAAAACTTATACAGGGTGTCCGGAAAGTAAAGGGCCCAGCTTAACTGTAGTTTTTTGAGGTCAAACATATCTTGGTCCGAAAGAGCTTCCTTAAGGAGTTATAAGGACTTAAAACATAAAATTAAAAATATTATAACGGTTATATTTTGGAAAAAAATAACTAATCAAGCTGAAAATTGGTACATATATAATTACTAAGGTATGTCTGGTTTAGAAGGTAACGATGTTGTAAATGTAATTCAGAGGCTGAAAAGTACTAAAAGTACTAACTCTATGACTGTATATGGACAAAAATAATTAAACACATACGTACTCAAGTTGCTCTACCCCTCCATCTTATATCATAAATTTTTCCGTTGAGAAGGGAACATTTGCTGATAATTTGAAAATTGGTGTAATAACTCCATATTTAAAAAAATGACCCGCTGGATATTAACAATTATAGAAGCATTACAGTTCCAACTATCTTAAATAAAGTAGTCGAGAGGATAATATATGATAAAATGCTATCGTATCTTAATTAATACAATATAATTTCTAAATGCCAAACTGGATTTTGTCCAAGTAAATCAACGGAAAGTGCTACCTTATTGAGTACATATATAAGGGTAAATATGTAGAAGCAATATTCTTTAACCTCCCCAAGGCCTTGGATTTCTTAGACCTTGTTTTCATTAGAGATAAATTGTACGCTGTTGGTTTTCGAAGCACTTCTTATCGTGGTTAATGTCATATGTTTGGCACAGAAGCGTTTATGGAAAATGAAATAATAATATCTCTGACATTCAAGATACAGATCTAGGAGTTCCTCAGGGCTCAATATTTGGTCCACTCATATTTCTTATTTTCATTGACGATCTTCCATTCCATTTTTGCACTTGCAGTTTTATTCTCGAAAAAATAATACTTCTTTTCATGTTGTCGTAAATAACAAAGTAATTCAGTTGTCATGTTTTACTAAATTTCTGGGGACTTTTACAGATTCTGATATGAGTTGGAAGAGTAATTGTGACTATATATGCAAAAAAACTAACTGGCTATTATGCCTTGCTCCGTTGAAAACAATATTTGATATTAAACAGCTTCTTAATGTATATTACGCTCTTACTTGGCATATAATGTTATTATTTGGGGTAATGCATGCATTTTGAATGTCAGTAGAATTTCAATTTGTCAAAAACAGGTTATTCGTCTACTATTTGAAATTGCGCCAACTAGCTCTTGCAAACCGTATTTTGTAAAACATAAAATATTGAGATTTCCTTGCATTTATATATATACAAATGTATACTACATACCGCCAAAAATATTAGTTCCTTTGAAAGCAATTCTGACACACATAATTATGACACTAGACATGTGAATCTTCTTAGAATACCACATCACAACACTAGCTTATATGAAAAATTACCCTCTTATATGGGTATGGATCATTCTCATGAAATTGTGAAATTTTGTGTCCTGGTACTATAATTTAGTTACTTCGTATCTGAATTTGACTTTTTTTAGTTTTTAGTTTTATTGCAAAGTTTTAGTCATAAATACCTGATTATTTTCCAAAAATTATACATCCATTTATTTTTTTACGAGGTAACAGTATGTGAAATCTCACGTTTGTTAATTGTCCCCAGCCTCACCTGTTTGATTTGATTTATAAAGAAAATATTGTAATTTCAAAAATATTCTATTGATTACAAAAGCAAAGCAACACTTTATCTCATATCTAATATAAAATATGTATATATATATATATATATATATATATATATATATATATATATATATATATATATATATATATATACAGTTTATTTGATCTCTTTCTCATGTCCTCAGTTGGTGGCTCACTTCCGTTAATGATATTATTGGTTACTACTATATATCATAGAGAGCACCAAAATGATGATGTTTTGCTAGAATTCCTTGCAAATCAACAGTTGATATGTGAACTTAAGGAAGTGTAGATATTAGCTTTTTAACGTGGGCATAATTATTTAAATATTGAACAAAACTTGTTACTGTCAAGCATCAGCTCTCACTATTGTTAATAACAACAAGTAGGTAAGCATTGAATTTATTTCAAGTCTTATTTTTTTAAATTTTATATACAATTACACGTGTTTACTAACAAAGAGATATATTTAACTTTAAAAGGTTAGGCTAACCAAAGCGGGAATTTTAAATTGGAATCTCACTTCCATTAATTTAATTTCCATTAATGTGCTATATTAACGGATGTGAGGTATATTATCAGCATGAAGGTTATTGTAGATTTTATTTTTGAAAAAGTTTAAATTAAGAATATATTATTGGATTTTTATTAACTTTAATGGTTTCAATATCTACCTATGCCCTTTACCTGCATTAAATTTTATTATTTATAATTTTTAGAAATGGCAAAATTTTCCCAAAAAACATGATAAAAAAATATAAACTTCCACTCAGAGAAAAAACATTGTAAAATTTAAAAAAATCCCTAATGATTGAAAATAAATCAAATATATTTTTTCCTCATTAGTGTTTATAGTTAATTCAAAAAGACAACATATGGTTTTGTGATTTTGTGAAGCGTTTTCAAAACAAAAGTGCCTAATGATGATTTAAATATTTGACCCTTTTAAAATAACTGCATAATGTTCAATTGAAATTATCAGAAAAAATAATATAACTTTGTTTCAAGTGTGCTGTTCTTTAAAAATGTTAACTATCGTATACACAAAACTAATGAGTTTCTTTAAAATGTAAATGTTCAACTTTTGTTTATATGGATGAGTTATTAATGTAGTCAGGCAAGTAAAACAGTCATTTTAAATATTAAAGGAAAGGAAATTCCCTATATTTTGAAGGGTCTATAGCAATAATTTGTTCAATAATCAATATAAAAGAAAAAAATATACAAACTTGATATGTTGAGTTTTGACGACTTAAATTCAGTACATCAATATATTTATATTCAAGTGATTTCTTCTGCTTTTTAAAACGCCAAAAGTGTCAAAACGAGAGATCTAAGAAGTGTATGGAAATATTGAGAGAAAAAATACGAAATGATCCCATATTATATGAAGAACAGAAACGGAAGGAAAGGAAAAGTTACAAGGTTCGAAAAGAAGCAGAAAGAATAAAGTCTATAAAGGAAATGACAGAAAGGGAAAAGAGAAAGGTCAGAAAAAAATGGAGAAGTCGAAGTAAGAAGTTATATTATGTTAGTAAAGAACGAGAAAATTTGGATAGGATGTTAGAAAAAAATAGTCCCCCCCCCCAGTCCAGTTGTCTCGGAAGAATACCTGGCTGGTCCTTCTCATAGACCTGACGATACCACAGCTGGCCCATCTATCCAACAGATCGCAGGCAAGAAGATTCAACGAAGGAACAGAGAAAAAAAGAAAAGTGAAATTGGATATCTGAGAAAAAAGCTGAAGAAATCTGAAATGAAAAATACAAAAAAGAGAGCTGCCAGGATAAAAGAAAAAACTCCCGATACACCAAATAAGATGATCATGAATGACGAATGACCAACATGTTGCGAAGGTAAAATGTAACAGCTCAAGTGAAAAGAAATTTAGTTTTAAGAGAAGTTCTAAAGGAACAGCTAAAAATTAATTATGGTAAACAAAAAGCCGACGAAGATAAACGTAAATTTATCAGTTGTATTTCTGGTGGAATAGTTAAAAAATACAAATTTAAAAGTTTGTTTGGCAGATTAAGTTCTAGAACTAGATAGATATAGTCTAGACTATAGTTCTAGATTATAAAAAGACAACTATCTAATATATTAACGGGGCCAATACGAGTTTAGGGACAGCGAATTATTAAATATTGATCGTTTATTTTAAATCTATATTTTACTGATTTTTACTCAAATACTTGATAGCCATTTATACGTTTACAACTTTTAGAGTTTATTTTTGTTTTACCACAAGAACTGTATATGTTTTCATTAAAAGTTTATTTAAACCATTCAGATTTTGAAGTTTTTCCCACCTTCGTTAACCATCCTCACTTTTGTTAATCGTACAATTTTTGTCTTTAAAAAAAAAGTGGAAAAAAGCAATCATTAAGCTCAACCACTATTAACACCTCATTTATTACGCTACATTCCACAATTAAAAAAAAAAAGAACAATCAAAAAAGGTAGTTTTCATTTTTTTGATTTCATCACTCCAAAATTCACAATTTCGCAAGAATTACCCGTATGAAGTTTATGAACTATCTACCGCTTGACATTAAAGAACAAAAATTTTTTAATGATTTAAAGTTAAAGTTAAGGAATATTTAGTTACCAAATGTTTTTGTAACAAATCTGAATTTTATAATTTTAGTAATTAATTTACGAGGGGTCAACCGAGCCGAATATTTCCTCTTTGACGAAGATTTCCTCGGATTTCCTTCTGGGTGTACACCAGATTTCCTTCGCGGTTTGCCCCTCGTTAGTTTACCACTTGCGAGAATTTTGTTTTACATTTTCTTACATTTTTGTGAATTACCGATTTATCGATTATGTATATATCTAAATGTGTTAGTCAATTGTTTATTATATTTGTTATATAAATTATGTGACTTATCCAATATCATTGTACGATCTCTATGGACAAAACAAATTCTTTTTATTAATATTATTATTAACTGGCTCCATTTGAAAGCCACAGTTAAGTTGAATCCATTTATTTTCCGGACACCTTGTATATACCAAAGGTGCCCTAAATTTTAGAAAAGTAAGTAATTCCTGTGATATATAAATTACAACTCCAACATAGCCTGATTATAACTTGACAGGAGCATTTCCAGATCATAACAATTAAGCAAGTTAAACCAGTTAAGTAATTAAATATAGCAAGTTAAGTAATCCAGTGTAAAACCGAATCCCCTGTCGCGATGAATTAATATCAAATTTTAAAAATTCTACTGAACACCTTAGGCTAACTGCGTTATAAAAAATGGAAGATAAATAGTTAATTCTGCCCAAGTGATATGCGTGCGAAGCTCAACACGAAACTTTAGGTTTGAAATTCGTGTGATAGTCTCTTCATTAAATATTTTATTAACACAGTCAAAATCTATCGCATTTAATTTACTACCTAATCTACAAGCCATCTTAAATATTTTATTATAATATTCATAAAGGGCGTAGTAGAGTTCCAAAGCATGCGAACATAAAAACATAAAAGTTTAAGGGTGCCAATAACAGTAAAATGTAACACAGCAATCAACTACTAAAGCTAGTTTGTAAAGCCATGATTTATATTACTTTCCGCAAATTGCGATTTTATTTTTCACAAAGCATTTAAAATCTAATGCATTATGTGAATGAGTTAATAAATTTTAGTAATAATACATTTTTAAGGTGCAGATTTTATGTTTTTATGTTATGTTAGATAGGTCAAAAAGAAGGCAAAACATCACATAAACATTTTTGAATTACAGTCAACTATTCTGTCTTCTATACAGAGTGATCTACCCAGATCTACGACACATATTTAGAGTAAACATCGTTATTGAACTTCTTTTATAATTGTTGTTCATTCTAATTACCTCAATTAAAGATGATTAATTAAACTTTTGTTTCTATATCATAAAAAACAGAAGTTATGGCCAAAACAATGTGCATTTTCACATTTTTTTTTTTAATGAAATGTCGCCATTTTGTTATTGTAACTGTCCAGTAATTAAAAAAAATCTCAAAAATACTGTTTTTCGTTAATATACAGGTGAACCATTAATAATAGACCATAGTTCAATTTTGATTCTTTGGATCAAAATATGCGGATATAACTAAACATGCTTAAGTAAATTGTTGTTGTGGAAAAAGATACAGGGTGTCAAAATTGTATTTTTTTTCTTTTTGCAATATTTTGACCAATCTTCTCCCAATTTGGTAAGGAAATATTTCTTAAGCTAAGAAACATTAATTTATGTATCGCATCACGCTAGCCCATGGAGGGCGCCTCATGAGCTGTTCCTGATGATGAATATTTTTTCTCTTTTTTTACGAAACGTAGTGGCACTTTTGACTAGAAAATCTCATGCAGGAGTCATTTTTACGTAGAAAAGATGCAAGTAATAGAATTTGATAATTCCAATCGTTTTTGAGAAAACTGTCGCAAAGATTTCAAGAATTCTATGAAAAGGACAAATTGTATTTATTGAAAAGTGTGCTTTGGTGACGTCTGAGCTCTGTCAAAATGTCAAACCAATGAGTTATCGTGTTTACAAGAACCGTTCTATGCACACATACACAGATAGACAATACCAATATTTTGAATTTTTTATCAAGTTGAAAGGAAGTTCCTGCATGCAAGTCATCATCATATCGTCAATATACATATTTTTCAACAACTTCTTAACTAACATTATTTTAATAGAAAAAATCCTTAAAATGATTCGAGGTTTGTATGATTAGTAAAATTGAGGTTTTGTGTAAATATTTATAGATTTTTATTAGAGTTGGCAATTTTCCCAGAAATGGTTTTTTTTTTAGGGAGGGTTAAAACCCATTTTTGAGGACTGAAACTAAAAAATATGTCAGAATTGGAGGCAAATTCAAAAATGGGTTTCAATCCTTCCAGGAAAAAAACCCATTTTTGGAAAAATTGCCAACTCTAATTTTTATATAATCGTTGGACATTATATGAGATATTTCCCGAGTTTTCTTGAACGTAAGTTAAATTTTTAGCTATAGTTTACAGTCTTCTACCAATGATGCCAGTGGCGAACTGCTCGTACACTGTGATATTTTTGTTTTCGTGGAATCTTGTCAAAGACTAAAACACTCTTCGCGAACATTTTTATGGGTCATAATTTTTGTATCTGATCGTTTTCTTTTTCTCAAAAACGTGAGAGCCCTTCTTTTAGCTAACACTAACAATGCAATAAAACTTTTATTTTTTAAATCACAGTGTTCATATTTTGAGTATTGTTCAGAATTAGATGCCTAAAGATCATTTTTTCTCTGAAATCGATAGGTTTACGATTTTGTAAAATTGCCAGAGAAACATACTATTCGTTCGTTTCTGAGTATAATAACAGGTCGAATATTTGCAATTATTCAATTGTGAGGGTAGTGAGCCGAGTTCCAGTTTCCACTTCAACAAAATTCTTTTACTTTTTTACCCCCCTTATTTTTTAGATTGAGAAATGTCTACTTCTAAATATGCCTTTCCAAATCCGTAATCCAAGTTAAAACGTATTTCAGGTCGGTATTTTTCCGGTATATCCTGTAGATTGTGTAGATCCTTTAATAGTATGGCGGCAAACACAGTACAAACTATTAGTGAAACAATTTTGTAATTTGGTATATTGATTTCTGTCACTAAAACGACTATTTTTCCGAGCAGCGCTAAATCAAAATGGCATCCGGTTTCAAGATGGAGGCTGTTTTAAAGAATTTAAAAGGTCGACGTTTCTAGCTAAACTATTGATTTTATGAAAAAAAGTTAAGAATTAAGAAAAATTGTTCCGCATTGAATTTTGAATAAGAAAGTTCTCATAAGTTTTTTTTTCTAAAACAAAATGAAGACTCTACGGGGTAAAATATCACAAAGCTATTTTCTTCTGATATTTTACAAAATATGCAATGTAATGTTGTATACTTGTCATAGTTATCATAATTATCCTTTGACCATAAAGTAACAATCAGAGTTGAATTATTGAATAAATTAAAAGACAAGGAGGCATAATATTTTAAATCTCGATCCTGTAAGCGAATCGCATAGAAATAATATTTAAATTAAAAAAAAACTTTTAAAAAACAAACTTTTATTTCAATATGTTAGTTGTACCAAAATGAAAATAACTTCCTATTCTTCTCAGCAAACCCTTACATATATTACACCGGAAAGTAACTACGGCTGCCTAATTTACAACTTTACTTAAAGAAGTTTCGAAATTTGGAGAATATTTAAAAAAAGTTTTTCAGGTACATGTTAAACATGATATTGTCAAATTAAAAGCTAAACGTGTCGACATAGTATGGGATGTGTACAAAAAGGACAGTTTAAAAAGTCATGTTATGTATGTTACCATTGTAAAGACTCGCCCTGTATATAAGTCTGTTGTGATATAAAATACCAGATAGCTGCCTACCGGCGCGGCGGTACGCAAGTAGTCAGTTCTCGGATAATACCTATGTACAGTTGTATTTGTTTATGTGAATAATAAATGTTAGTGTAAAAGTTATTAAGGTTCTTATTTATTCATCCACAAAGACAGAACAAGTCATATGAGAGAAACTAGAGGAGTCGGGATAAGAAGTAAGTAGTAACAATATACTACTAAAGGATTGGTCAGAATTTCTCAAAAAGCTGAAAATAAAACAGAATTATTTTGTTTATTAGCAAATGATATAACAACATCTAATAACTTTAATACTGTCGAAATTGTGACAACTGTTGGCGAAGAAATTGCGAAAAATAGTTATTGCAATACTGCTCTAAAATCCTGCAACCAAGTAGAAGCAGATACAAGACTAATATTGCATATTAATGATTGTGTCCAACAAGATTGGAAGGATATTTGCATTAGAACTGTCGACACTGACGTAGTAGTACTGGCAGTTTCTCTTTTTTTACTATTTGTATAAAGAAGGGCTAAATAGTTTAAATATACAGTTTGGGGCTAATAAATATTTTAGAGTATTAAAAGTGCATGAGATGGCACAAAAACTAGGAGAAAGTAAGTGCGATGCATTACTAGGTTCCCACTTCCTAACGAGATGTGATACCGTTTCTTTTTTTTTCTGGAAAAGGAAAAGTGACTGCTTGGAAGACATGGACGATATATCCAGAAGTAACAGAAGCTCTCTCGTCCATTTCGAAATCTCAAGAAAATATTTGGTAAAATTTTAAACTTACTCCAATGGTTTGTTGTTTTAAAGTACTGCAATACTTCTGCCTGCACTGAAGTAAATCAGGCACGAAAGGAACTCTTTACTCCCAATAACGTGTAACATTCCCCTTCAAAGGATGCTTTGGAGCAACACATTTTACGGGGTAGCTTCCAAAGTGGGCACATCTGACATTAAATTTGATTTTGCTTAATCTTGAAAAATGAGGATGATGCCTGTCCGAAAATGTATGGATGCCAAAATGGTCAATGCTTCCGGAAGTATCTGAAGCCCCTAGACAATTAATTCAATGTAGTTGCAAAAAAGGATCCATTGAAACCAAATGTGGTTGTAGAAAAGCCGGCTTGTAATGCACGATACTTGCACAAATTGTAAAGGAGAATGCAACTAACTTAAAAAAGGTATGTAAGTTTAACTAAAAAAATTCTTTACCTATTTTTAATAAATTATTTTTAGGTTGAAATGTAATGTGTCTTCAGTTTCTCGTAAAGGAATTCTCAACAAGAACATTATAATGATTGCTTTAGATTGTAGATCGTAAAATATACATAAAATCATTTTCTAGTATTTCTCCGTATAGCGGCTTTATTTTTAGTGTTAGTGTTTATTGTATAAAGTTTTTTTTATTCAAATTTTAATGTAGAATATTTTTCTTATTTTTAGTAAATTTTAAATTATAGATAAAAAGCATCTTTTTTATGTTTTTCTATGTACCGTCTTTATTTATAGCTTTAAGTATAAAGGTGCATTAAACTTTTTTATTCAGAATTTAGTTTGGAACAATTTTTCTTAACAATTTTTTTTTGTAACATCAATAGTTTAGATAGAAAACTCGTTTTGTTGTTGATTTGGCGCTGCTCGGAAAAATAGTCATTTTAATGACAGAAATCAGTATACCAAATTACAAAATTGTTTCACTAATAGCCGTTTCTTTCTGGGTTGCCGCTCTACTATAAAACAAAATGAGCATTACAGCAAAAACAAAGATTTATGAAAAAGCGTGATCAATAATAATTATGCTAAAATTAGTGCATAAAAGTTTAAGATAGTAAATACTAATAAAATCTTAACGTAGAGCAACAACTGGTTCATAAACTTCGTGACTGGATTACCAATTTTAAACGAAAGTTACTTCACTTACTAGCGCTGCTACTTATCTCGTACTTCATTCACACTATTTGTTCATAAAAAGTTTACTCGCCAAGATAGTGTTCATTAATACTGATTACCTGAAAACATTTACTTGGATATTTGTTTTCTGTACGAAATACGGGGTACGGAAAACCGTCATTTTATTAATTTTGAATTAATCTTCTTGTGCACAACGTATTGGCAGACATCTTATGGTCCGTGCATAATTAGAGAAAGGGAAGGAGAGATAAATACTTTATTGTCCAAAGAAACAATTCTCATTGGCATAGTTTGCTAAATATAACATAAAACATTTGTTTAGTCAATTTTACAAACAATACAAAAAAATACAACACCCATAATAGTTTCTAGAAATCCTATAATAGTACTCCAGGGAAATAAAGTGTTTGCCAGGACACTAAACAGGCATCTGACAAGTTTTTCAGGTAATATAGGCCTATAGGAACAAAACCTATATTTTTCCTGCAGTGGATTTGGCGTGGTTTTTTAGTTATTAACTAGGAAGTTTCCTATTTTAGAAATATCATGTACAACCTCATTTAGTAGTCTTCCAGATAACTAGTCAAACAAAAAAAAATATCTCGATATCTGAAAAACTCACGAACTTATTCAATTTCTTATTTGAATACTTCGCCTCGGCCGAAGTCCACCGTGACGTCACAATACACAACGCGCTGACTTGCCATGCCGGCGGCGCGCTGTATGTTCCCTTTATTTAGTGTATGTGCTCGATTTTCTGAAATGTCACAAAATGTCATTTATTCTATTTTTGTCTGTTATTTTATTTTAGGTTTTTATTTTTTGTTTAATTTCCTTGAACTACATTTACAATATTAATGATTTAAGAAGATAATATACACGGTGATTCAAAATTATCTCCAGATATTTCAGTGACTGATAGTACATTAAAATAAGAGCACCTGCTCTAAGGTGATGAAATTTGCAAATTACAAGTTCCATCCTGCCAGTCCTTCAGCACACATCGCATCACGTCTTCACTATAGATGTTAAAGAGGATTGGTGTTTGTTTGGCCTTCTAGGTCACCTTTATGAGTCTATGAAATCTAGAAAATCTAGATTTGTTTAACTAAAGCAGAGTATAAGCAACATGGGCATTTATTTTCAAAACTTATCACTTCTCCACTACCCAAAAATAATACTTTCATCTACAATACTAAAAGATGTTGAAAATTTGTGAATCAGAATCATTAATAAAATAACCTTGTCTGAATAAAAGGATAATAGCTTTATATTTTACAAAGTGTACAAATCACCATACCTTTTTTGTTTCATACTTTAAGTACAAGTAAAAATTATTAAAAACTAGCCTTTCAATTGCGTTTGTTAAGTTTACAAAGTAATATTGCTTTTAGGGCAATTTTTTAAACAGATGTTTTTTTCACTGACAAAAGTCATGAATTTCC
Organism: Rutpela maculata; assembly: GCA_936432065.2. Classification (NCBI taxonomy): domain Eukaryota; kingdom Metazoa; phylum Arthropoda; class Insecta; order Coleoptera; family Cerambycidae; genus Rutpela; species Rutpela maculata. The sequence goes on along the minus strand of OW386285.2, from coordinate 32,060,336 downwards.
CAAAAATCTCATTAATTGCATATGTTAAATCCAGTGGTGAACAAAAAAGTGTAAACACAGTATATTATTCATGGTATTTCCGTAACATTCCGTAATAAACATTTGAGTATGGATTTTCAATTGACCCTTTAACAGTAGCTACAAAGCCATTGTATTACATCTCTTACAATCAGTTAATATGTAATAGTATGTAATCAACAGTGACGTACGAGGTTTTGCACTCCACTCATTAATATTACATAGTTCAATCCTGGAACTAAAGCAATTGTTATATGTAAATGTTGAGTCATTTTAATTGATTTTAAAATAACAAGTACTTTAATGGCATCATATAATATAGAGAATATATTGCGCAAAGAGCAAAGCTAGTTTTATTATATTTTGTATATATTGTTCTGTAAATAATCATAATTCTATTAGCAGACGTTTTATAGACCAATCACCATACCTTTGTCTTTTTTCATATATTGTATTATTTTTTGTAATATTTTGTTTTTTATATAATGTTTGTATTATATTATATTATATTATATTATATTATATTATATTATATTATATTATATTATATTATATTATATTATATTATATTATATTATATTATATTATATTATATTATATTATATTATATTATATTATGTTATGTTAATACAACTGCGTTTCATTTATTCTGTACTTTGTTCTACTATTTAAATAAGTTGTTCTGTTGAGTAGTAAGTGTAGGAATAAATTAAAATATCTGTATAGGTATTTACCTAAAACTTTCCTCTCCATTTGACACCTATTATTTTTTTATTATTTTTTTCTGTTGGATGATCACCCTGTATATTGTTTCACCAGAGGTATGTAGATTTTTTTCATTACATTACAAGTATTATTTCCGGCTGTTGTTTCCTCATTAATAATTTTTTTAGAGTGACCACCCTGTATATTTTCCAGTAAAAGTATGTGAAGTTTCTTCCTCGGTAATAGTATCAACTACAATCCAAATATTATTTTCACCATAATTTCTTAATTAATAATTTTTTAGGGCAATCCTGCATGTTTTTCATTAAAGTATAGCAAGTTAGCAAGTTTCTTCTTTTGTAGTTTCATTAACCACATGCAAAATATTATTGTTCTTCGTCACATTTTCTTTCGTAAATAATTTCTTTGGGGATGTCCACCATGTATATTTTTCACTGAAAGTATAGTATGTTTCTTCCTTGGCAATTATATTAATTACATTCCAAATATTATTGTCCAAAATCATGTTTTTTTATTAATTTTTTTTTTGACGTCCACCCTGTATATTTTTCAATAGAGATATATCCCATTTCTTTGTTGGCAGTGGTATCTCCGTCAAACAGTTTTGTTAATATAGCGACAACAGACCGATAGACAGACATACTGACGGAATTGAAAGAGTTTAATTTTCGTAATCTGGATATTCTGGATTGCGAAAATTCAAAAAAATCTCGCAGAGTGATTTTCTTGCGATTACAACAATTCTCTTTGGTAAGAGAAAGAAGTGAAAATTTTGGAAAAAAACGAACTATCTTCAAAAAAGTCACTAAAAATTATGAAATAAAGTCCGTCGGCCGTCGCCGGTTAATTAAACCTTATTACCTAATACCTACAAACGCCTTGATTTACAAATCAAGGGGTTTGTAGCTTTCAACTTGATTTACTGTTTACCTTGATTAATGCACTACTTGTATAAGCGTGAGGTTAAAATTACAAAGGACATATTTTGTCCTGGGCTATATTAAAATTTGCTGAGGAAAAATACTTTTATATTAACAGAGAGGCATTGAGCAATATCATCTCTATTTGTATAGCTAGCTAGTAGCTAATAATGACAATGAAAAGTAGTTTAAACAGAGCATCATTATTATATAATAAAAATAGAATAGGCCCCAGGAGGTTGCCTTGGGGTACTCCAATTTATATTGACAGTTCTATTGAGTTTTCTCCCAGGAAGTGGACAAATTGCTTTATATTACACGTTAATTTGTAGCAATTACAGCGCAGCTCACAAACTTCTATTTTTTTTAACAGAACCTTATGGTCAAAGCAGTCAAAAACTTTAGTGGAATGATCAAGTATGGTCATAACTTTGTTTTTTTTTATCCAACTCTTTATAGATAAAGTCTAAAATACTACAGAGAGCAGATATTGTTGATCTTTTTTTCCCTAAACCCATATTAACTGTTTGATAAAATATTGTTTTCTTATAAAAAAATTTTAATTCTTTTGATCAAAATTCTTTTAACATTTTTTGAGAATACTGAGAGAAGAGAAATAGGTCGATAATTTACTATTGATTTTGGATTACCTTTTTTGTACAAACAAATAAATTATTTTCGGCATTTTTATGATGTTAGGAAAACTGCCTTCATTGAGGCACAGGTTATTCATAATGGTTTAGCTAAATATGAAAAAAAATTTTTTATTAAAGATGTAAAATTTTTTAAGTTGTTTATTATATTAACAACTTCGTTCAAGAAAAATGCTTAGATCTACGTGTAGTTGTGAATAAGTTTACCATTGTTTTAGTATTGTTAACAATACAATTTTGGTAAATTTACAAAACGATCGTTGAATATGTTGGAAATTTATTTTTTATTCGCTATATAAGCACATATATTTTATACGGCAACACGCACGACATTGTCTCGTAGCAAGTTATGTAAGAAAGCCAATAAAGATTTAATTTAAATCAAATTGAGTCTTCAGGCATCGTAATACTGAGCGCACAATACTTAAAAGTTTTGCTAGACGTTTTTTAAATATACACAAAAGCTATCTTGTTTGCCATTTTATACGGATATGAAGTGCTGCCACAAACATTTTACGAGAAGCAAAATACTGATATTGCGTTGGTCGCTGTAAGTTAAATACATTCGAGTAAAGTTTTAATATATAAAAGACTAGAATCAGCCAAAATACAGTTTTTCTTTATTTATCCCCAAACATTTATTTCATTCAAAAATTTAAACATCATTACCTGAAAGTCTTTAGAGCCTGTAGAAATTAATTGGCTAATTAGAAATGAATTCCTTCTTTAGGGAATTTTTAAGGATGTTTATAAGCAGAGGCGGTGTGTTAACGTAGGCGATAGGGCGCGTCTCTAATAAACAGTGAATTGAAAAGGTGGGGTAGGAAAAATAGTGGTGGATATGCTGAGGACCAAAGATAAGAACAAATTGTGGTGGCATAGCTAGAAGGAAGTAGTTGGCACCAAAATATGATATTCAAGAATCTTTACGCTTATAACATCGAAAAATAAGTAAAAATTTCCATCGAATATTAATTACCCGATTGCAAATATTTACTTCATTAACTTTAGCTATGCTAGAAAAATAAGTTACTTTAGTTTTAAGAGTTTGTTTGTTCCTAGACAACGTTATGTTGAATTGGTTACTTAGTGCCCATTTCCAAAGTCAATCACGGGCATCAAGAAATGTGGTCATTAGTATATATGTACAGTGCACTGCAGATATATAAGAAATAACTTTCAAGAGATACCTCCCAGCAGATATAATTTTCCTTTTACCAAATAAAAATATTGAATTTATCTGTAGCTGCATTAAAAAAAATAATGCTCTTGTACTGCTCTTAGTTAAGTCATTTTAATACAAAATCAATAAAAAATAGATTGAAATTAATATTTATCAAAATAAGGGAATGTCAAATAATTGTCCTATGATGAACGAACTACTGGGAAATCATTTTAAAAATCCGGTGCCAGAGGAATCACTAGTTCTACATCCAGATTTCCTATCAAAGTCCCTCATTACCACCCTGACCCCATTATTAAAGAGGAGGTAGTATACTCATGCCAAAACACGCTCTTGTACACACACTAAATCACTTTAAATTATTTTATTTTTACCTCTTTTTTGATAGGGTGGGATGGTAATGAGGGTGATAGTGGAGGTGCCTGATGCCAAAAAAATTTCTGAAGCGTTTGTTTCTTGTACACACACTAAATCATAATTTTTTCTTCTCCCCTTTAATATTGATGTGGGGGTGATAATATGGGCGGTAAAGGGTATTGTCTGATGTCAAACAAATGTTTTACCTATTTAGCCATATTTGAGCCCAAATCCTACAACTGAATGAAATCAAAATATAATCAAGTTCCAGATCTCGTTATAACACATTAGGTGTACTAAGTTTCCAGTCAATATCATAAACCATCTCACTACGTGTAATGAAAGTAATTAACCATCGACAATTTGTTAATTTGAAAACTTGGCATGATATACGTGATACAGTCCAAAGAAGTTTGGATGACTTATTTTATTAATTATCATGTGGCAGACAAAAATCTACGCAATTACGTACTCTGGTTGCTGTGTTAGGACTATCATGTCAACAAAGATGCCAAAAATATGAGTGAAGTTACGTCAATGGGGAAAAGCTAAATATTGGATCATTTTGTAAATATCTTGGAATAAATAATCTTAATCTTATCGGCAGATATTAGTTCCATATCTACGGAGTGAAGTGGAAATATAGTAATCGTAAAAAAATATATACAATTTTTATTTAAATAGGTTTAGAATGTCATGAAACGTCGAGATTTTAAGTTTGAACAAAAATAAAATTTCTGCCTACCGTTTTTTCTGTCGGTCTATCTGTAACTTTTTTTGTGCGAACGAGTACTCTGGAACTGTTTATGATATTGACTTGTAGTTTGGTACTCATATCATAGCGAAATCTGGAACTAGATTATATTTTGATGTTATTTCGTTAAAGGGTTAGGGGGTAATGGTAAATAGGTAAAGCAAGTAAATCCAAAGAACGCAAAGTAAACAAAATAGTGGGTTCTAACGCCGAAAATGGTAACTTAGTAGCAGGACGAAAAGACTGATACTTCATATCTAAGTATAGAACTTCATATTCAGCTGAAAACCTAGAACAATATCTCCAAAGCAAGTTCCCCGACAGAAACGTTGTGGTAGAGCAGGTCAGAAATTGGGGTAATTTTAACTCATTCAGGATGGCTGCCGATGAAGATTTAGCAGACAGAATTTTAAGTTCTGAACTATGGCCTAACGATGTAGAGGTTTCAAGATATAATTTCATTCAGCCCTTTCGTAAACAGAAAGACCACAATTTCAAGAACAATCAATACAGGAGGAGAAACCCATACAAACAAGAAAAAAAAAAACAAAATGCAGGTGTTGCATCTGAACATCCAATCCATAAGAAATAAGGTACATGAATTGGAAGCTTTTTTAGGTGATAATAAACATAGATTTGATGTTCTATGCTTCTCAGAGCATTTTCTAGACAAGTATGAAATTCAAAATTTAACTATTGATAAATATAATGTCGTAGCAAGTTATTGTAGATCAAATTCAATTCATGGGGGGGGTGACAATTTTAAGTAAAAAAGACGGTTTAAATTTTATTCCATGCGACACTTTAAATGCTCTTTCGATTGAGGTTCATTGTGAAATAGTTGCCCCTGAATACGCTGAAATAAATCTTGTAATTGTTACAGTTTATAGAGCGCCTCTGGGGGATTTTGAAACATTCTTAACAAATTTTAATACCATTTTAAGTAAACTTCACATATTAAATAGGAATATAATAATAAATGGCGATTTTAATACAAAATTCAACTCAAATGAAAAAAGAACTTATGATTTCAAAGATTTATTTACTTCCTTCTCTTTTAGGCAAGTTATTACTGAATCCACTAGACAAAAGAACTGCATTGACAATATACTGGTAAACTTTACCGATTTTCAGGAAGAGGTGTTTGATCCCGGTTTATCAGATCATAAGGCAATAACCATTTCATTCAATACTGTTATTAATAATGAGACCAAGGAAACATTTAGAACAAGGAAATTCACAGAGGAGGGATTCTTTTTATTACATAATAGGTTAGATAATATCGACTGGAGTTTTGTGAGTGATGAATCATTAAACATAAAAATTAAACGCTTTATGACAATTTTGCAAGAAACCATAGAGGGAGCTTTTCTACTGGTTGAAATTAAAATAAATAAAAAAAGTAAACACACAAATAATAATTGGTTTAGTAATGAATTGCAGAGAATAAAGGAGAATTTATGCTTGTTATCAGAATTGTACCACAATTTTCCTGACCCGCAGTTAAAGGAACATTTAAAAAATTTCAGAGTTTATTATAAGAACAAATCAAGATAGCAAAAAGTAATTATTACAAAAAACTTATTAATCAAAATGGTAACACCTCAAAAATATATTGGGATATAATAAATAAAAATAGGCAAAAGAAAAACAAATCTTATTCAATAGATTTAAATCCAGATGAGGCAAATAACTATTTTGTAAATGTAGGTGAAAATATAATATCAAATTTGCAAACGGCAAATAATAGTTACTCTGATTATCTGACAGGAAATGCAAACTGCAGCAACCCTGAGGGTCATAATACAGTTAGAGAAGTTATAAATAAACTAAAAAATAAGAACTCTAGAGACCACTATAATATGAATGTTAGGCTAGTAAAAAGTATAAAAAACATAGTAATTAAGCCGCTAGTTATTCTTTTTAACCAGTGCATAAATTCCGGTATTTACCCACAAAGGTCATACCAATTCCAAAAAATGGTGCATCTGTAGATATCAACAATCTTCGACCAATATCATTAGTTCCAATAATTTCAAAAATTTTCGAAACAATATTAAAAAATCAACTAACAGGTCATTTTGAAAATTACAATTTATTTTACAATAATCAGTTTGGTTTTCGCAATAATAAATCAACATATGATGCAATAATTCACCTTACAAATAATATTGTCGACGGTCAAGAAAGGAAAGAGTATGTTGGAGTTACCTTTTGTGATTTGCAGAAGGCTTTTGACTGTGTTTCACACCATGTGCTGTTAGAAAAGTTAAAGTATCTCAACGTTGAATTAGTAAGTTGCGAGCTAATTAAATCCTATTTATTAAATCGTCAGCAATATACGAGTGTAAATAATATGAACTCCGATATCAAGGATGTGAAAAGTGGGGTACCTCAGGTCGGTATTGGGACCCACTTTATTCCTGATTTATGTAAATGATCTTAAGCAAGCCATACCGGAGGCTGACCTCGTATTATTTGCAGATGACACCACGTTGTTAAGATCAGATTAATCATTAAATGCACTTTAGCAGCACATGGAGGATACACGATCAAATGCGGCAAGATGGTTTTCCTGCAACAAATTGTCCCTAAATCAAAATAAAACAGTAAATATGATTTTTATTCATAGACCTATAGTGGACTATGAAAACCCAAAAAAAAATCAAGTTTCTTGGACTCTATCTTGACCCAAAGTTAAATTGGTGTCACTATGTTGATTTCCTTGCAAATAAATTGAGTAAAAATACTTTCATCCTAAGAAATTTGAGAAATGTTGTGCCAATGAATATTTTAACTATTGCCTATCACTCATTAATTGCATCTCTTATAGCATATGGACTGTTAAACTGGGGACATGCACCTCAAGCTAGTAGAATATTTTCTGTACAAAGAAAAGCTATTAGAATCATCTCAAATCTGGGATATAGAGATGATGTTAAACAAAAGTTCATTGATTTAAATATATTAACATTCCCTTCATTATATATTTATACATGTTTATTATTCATTTATAAGAATGTTCACTTGTTTGAAAGAAAAGGTTCTAATCATAATAGAGTGAGATCCCAGAGCTGCCAGACCTACGTCATTTTAGCAAAGCTAATATTTTGACAACAAATAGTGTAATATCTAGTTAAGAACGTATGCGTATTTGCTAGTTTGAAAGCGGGGCCCTTTTGCAGAAAACAGGTATAAAAGGTACATAAAAATTTTATTCAGTACGTTAAAGTATGATAGCTGGATTATTTTGCACGTGACACGCTAACTACATGGTGTAAGCGTCAACCTCCGGAACTTCGATCGAGGTTCGATCCCCGAACGTTCTCAGTTTTTTTTTTTTCAAATATACGTACTAAGAAAAAAAGTTATGGCCAAAAATAATAAATATTTCCCTATCGGTTGTCTTTTTCTTGGTAATCGCCGCTTTAAGTTAATATTTGTTGAAAAAAAAAGCTGAGAACGCTCAGGATCGAACCTTGGACCTTAAGATTCGGAGGTTGACGCTTACACCACGTCGTTAGTGTGTCACGTGGAAACCAGCTATCATACTTTAACGTACTGAGTAAAATTTGTATGTACCTTTTGTACCTGTTTTCTGCAAAAGGGCCCCGCTTTTAAACTAGCAAATACGCATACGTTCCTAATTAGATATTACACTATTTGTTGTCAAAATATTAGCTTTGCTAAAATGACGTAGGTCTGGCAGCTCTGGGATCTTGGACTATAATTATAATACTAGACATGAGTTTGATATAAAACTCGACTATAACAGACTGAAATCAAGTAATTATGCATATAATTACTTCGGTCCTATTATTTATAATAAACTTTATTAACATGTTAGAAGTCTCCCAGAGGTGAGATATAAACATATGATTTCCTTAACAAAACGGCATTTTATGATGTCCATGAATTTTTAAACTGTGATGTATCTACGTTGTGATAAGCTGAAATAGGTATTTCAGGTCTTCTGTAAGATGTATTATTTTATTTTATTTTATTTTATTTTATTTTGTTTTATTTTAGTGTAACAAAGACTGTGATAATGTGTAATGTTTTTTTAATTACTTATCACCATTTTTTTTTGCTATCTTATAGCATTCATTACAAATTTTAAATTTTATGTACGTATGATACTTTGTGTATATTGACGTGTGTAAAACACATACTGTGTTATGAACATCAATAAATGATTTGATTTGATTTGATTTGAAATAAGAGTCCATAAAATTGTGATATAATGTATGTACAAGAAGTCAAGGCCACAATTAATATTTTGCATGCGCCACCCCCATTACTACCCGACCGGCGACCCCATTATTAAAGAGGGTGATAAAAATGAAATTGGGATTTAGTGTGTGTACAAGATCCGATGGCCTCAAAATTTGTTTGGCATCAGCCACCCTCCACTATTAAATGTGCTAAAAAATAAATTTGTGGCTTATTGTGTGTTGAAGAACCAAAACCCTAAAAAAATTTTTCGCCGCCGCCACACCCACTACTACTTCTACTCCAATATTAAAGGGGATAAAAAATTAAATTGTGGTTTAGTATATGTACAAGAACCAAGAACATCAGCCACCCCCACTACCATCCCCACCGGAAATTTGGATGTGGAAGTAGTGATTCCTTAGGCAGCATTATTTTAGTGCTGCGGAAAAGAAGGTAGATGCGTTTAATGTGTTATAAATTCGTTTTCTCTTAACGTCTTTGGCGTAAGTCTTAGTTTTTAACGTCAAAATTACGGTTTTCCCGAAAAATTCACTTTCTTCACAATTCTTTTTTCTGTAAAAAAATATATTTACACAATTTTGAAGTAGGTAGTGTTAGTCGGGGAGCCCACTCTAGCTGTACAAGCTCCCCCCCGATCCTTGAGGAAATGTTTTTCAGAAAGATTAAGGCCTAAAGAACAATTTTAGATATGTTCCAAAAAAACTGACTTCCTGTGCTTTCAAAATGGCGGCCATATGTTAAAAAAAACTGTTGCCAATATGGTTTTTGTCATTTAACACAAAAACTAAAAAAGAAAAACAAAAACTTTTCGCACAAAAAACAACGTGCATAGAATTTTCTACAATTTTGTTCCTATACAATATTTTGATAGGAGTTACAATTTTTCAGATAAATTAGTCCAGAATGAAGAAAACATGGAAATTCATATATCGGTAAATCATTAGAGGAGAACTTTGACAATTTATTGTAAGACGTATAATATAACTTTATATTAACATAACAAAAATAAAATAAACTGAAAAAATTAATAATAATAATAATAATAATAATAATAATATAATTTACAGACATTTATCTCGAAAACGGTAACAATAAATTATGAACAGATTAGGGTTAAAAGTGTTGATAGTGATATCTTTTGGATTCTGTTGGCTCATTCCAATAAAATTAAATGTAAATTACTCTTTGATATCGGATTTGGCAATAAAAAAAAGCTTATTAACATATTAACATATACGCATTAGCAGAAGGGTACGGACCTCAAAAATGTTCCATTACTGGGCCTTCATTCCTTTACTGGATGCGACTCAGTCAGGGCCTTTAAGGGAACAGAAAAGATAAACCCCTAAAAATGTTACTTTCTCCCAAATATACCAAATACATCCGAACATTTCAAGATTTGGGAATATTGATGACAAATTAGTCGCACCATTAAAGGAGTTTACATGTGCCATGTATGGATCAAAAAATGCACTAGCGTGGACGAGCATCTCCTTATTGCCATTAGACAGAAATGTGGTGACAAAAATTCGTCTTTATCAACTGACACTAAAGTTGATTTTTCTTCGATTCCACCATCAAGAGCTTGCCTTATAGAGCATACTAAAAGGAGTGTTTACCAATCGCGTATTTGTTGATTAGCCGACGAAGGTATTCACAATATTCCAAAGCCTTGGAATGATTATGAATGGCAAGAAAATGGAGAACCTCTTTGGTGTTCAGCAGATAAAATACTGCCTCAATCGCTTACTGAAATACTTCAGGAGATGATTCAAAATCAAATCATAATAGACGAAAGTGAGGATAATAACGATATCATAAATGAAGCAATGGAGGAAGAAGACTTGGAAGAAATATTCGATGTATCGGGAGACAGCGATAGTGAATCTGAAAGCGAATGTGAGGTGTTACTTACGTTTTATATCGAGTATTATATTTTATTTTAAGAGCTGATTCATTTATCTGGAAAATGGTAACTCCTATCCAAATATTGTATAGGAACAAAATTGTAGAACATTTTATGCACTTTGTTCTTTGTGCAGTTTTTCTCCATCTTTTTTAGCTTTTGTGTTAAATGACAAAAACAATATTTGCATTTTTTTTTTTTATAAACGGACGCCATTTTGAAAGTACAGCCAGTTTTTTTTGGAACATGTCTAAAATTGTTCCTTAGGCTTTAATCTTTCTGAAAAACATTGTCCCCAAGGATCGGGTGTGCACGTACAGTTAGGGTGAGCTCATATTATTGGAAGTATTTTTCTACCCTTTTAAGGGAGTGGAGACATTGTTGAGCTGTACCAAAATTTCTTGCGCCTGAAACTTAAGTTTTCAGTGGTCTAAATAATGTGTTTATACATTACCAGAAGATTTGTATACTACAAGCCAAAATTTTTTATATTGAATACACAGGTGCCGAAAAAGTACAATTGCAATTTCTTCCTTACTTATTTCTCTGTGTTTAAAGTTGAAATCAATTCGTCAAAATTATTTTGTATGAGTTATGAGATATGTTTTTCGTTAGTGGAAAGGTTCGACCTTTGGTAAAAATTCACATCAACATTGTAGTTTAACAAATTAAACACTGATATATTGTGTCAACATGGCATGACATGAAAATTTAAAAAACATTTCAGTGTTTTATTTGTTAAATCAGAGTGATGTTTTTCGTTTTTATTATTGTTTGAATTTTTCCAATTTTTTAACTTACCACTATCTACTCACTTGTGTAAAATATTTATGCCTCTTCACTTTCCTTACTTACTTTTGAAGATTTAGATTTTAGAGCGGTGCCGCGAACGTAATTTGACAATTTCTAATACATCCCTGAACCGATTTAAAAAATGTTTTGATAGGCTTTTAGAGACAACTTTATAGAGGGAGTAGGCTGTTAAAAACTAAAGAAAGAAAAATAATTTTTCTTGTGCGAAAATCAATTACTTTTTATTTAATTGACAATATTCCGATATCATTCTATCAAATTTTCTCTAAAATCCTATTAAAGTATTATTTCAATCGGTTCAGGGATATAGGAGAAATTGTTGAATTACGAAATCATTTTTTTAAGCACGGCACCGCCACCCTTAAACGTAAGAATAGAGATAATAATTACACTTCGCCTAATAAAAAGACCGGTTATTATTATCAATAAAAAATTATTACTGAAGGAATTTAAAATAAGAATTTTGAATGTACTTATTCAATTTTAATATTAATAAATAACAAAATTCAAATTGTTAACTTTTTTTTACTGTATATAGTATTTATGTATTCAGGGGAGAGAGAAAAGCATTATAGATTGAGTTGACCACCCCTGACATAAATAATCATTAAATGCTGGGAATAGTTTATGTTTTCCGCATTTAATAAAGACGTAGGATGAAAGCACAGATATTTTTGTCAATCTGGGAGCTCTAATAAATAAGAGGTTCTAAATACATAAATCCATGAAAAATACTCAAATTAAATATAATATGTGGATACCTATCTATTTAAATGTCAGATATGAGCGCTTTGCCTATTCAATATCTGATGAAAACATTGTTTTATTTATATGTTATATCTATACGCTATAGAACTTTAACAAACGGGCTGAATAATATTTTCGAACAAAGCGTTCTCCACCATTGTATGTATAAATTTACCCTACAATCCTCGAGTAGGATAAATCACCAATGCATGCAGGATATAATTTATATAACATGCTTCCTGTAGACTCAGAAGATGTTCAGATATACAAGACTTGCTACTATCGATTAGAAAATTGCATTTGCTCGTTAAAAATAGAAGACATGTTAGAAACAAGGAATATGTAGGTTAACTATTTAATAAGGTGAAACTTACAATTTCTTACAGTTATTTAAATATTTTGAATGGTTCACATAAAATGTAAACAATGTTCTGTTTAAATAATCTAATGGCAAATTTTATATTGTCAGATATTGTTAAATGTTGTTATTTACAGCACATATTGGTAATAAAAAGTCTCTATTTAGCATTCGTATATCTATTTTATCGGTGTTATAGTTTTAATGTTAAGAAAAACGATACCGATAACAACACAAAAATTGTAAAAGAATTATTTGGTTTGCTAAATATATCCTAATTAACATTTGTAGTCAAAATTACTTTAGTTATGCCCACTAAAATGTCAGAATATTTGAATGACTAATTTACTATAAAACCGCTGCCCAAGGAATCACTACTTCCACATCCAGATTCTCTATCCAAGTCACTCACAACGAAAAAACTTTGTATGTGAAAATAATTGTTTATGAAACTTTAATAATATAATATTTGAAATCCTCTACCCCAAAAACCCATAAAACGATACCCCACATCGGTAGTGGGGTGGGGGTGGTGATAGGAGGGTGGTAGTGGGGTGGGGGTGGTGATAGGAGGGTGGTAGTGGGGGGTGGATGAAGTAAAAAAATATTTTGAGGTTTCTGGTTCCTGTACATACACTAAATCACAATTTTTTTTCATCCCCTTTAATAAGGAGGTGGGGGTGGTAATGGGGGTGGCTAATGCCAAAAATTTTTTTGAGACCTTAGCTTCTCTTGTATATACTAAATACCAATTTCATGGATTCTTACCTGCTTGATTTACCCATTTACCCCAAATTTACCCCAATTTACCCCCCAACCCTTCGACGGAACAAGATGAAAATATAATCTAGTTCTAGATCTCGTTAAAGTACATATGTGTACCAAATTTCAAGTCAATATCTTAAACGGTTCCAGAGTAAACGTGCGCACAAAAAAAAGTTACAGACAGACAGACCGACAGACAAGACAGAAATTTTTTTTTCGCTCAAACTTAAAATCTCGACGTTTCATGACATTTTAAGCCTATTTGGACAATAAAAATTTTAAAAAATTTTTTAGTCGTTACTATACTTCCACTGGACGTGGAAGTAATATCGTATGGCGCCAAACACAGTAAACACCCTTAAAAAACGGCTATTGGTGAAACAATTTTGTAATTTGGTATACTGATTTTTGTCATTAAAACGACTATTTTTTCTAGTAGCGCCAAATAAAAATTGCTTCCAGTTTCAAGATGGCGGCTGTTTCAGAAAATTTAAAAAATCGACGTTTCTAGCTAAGCTATTGATTTTAAGAATAAATAGAATAAATAGAATAAATAGAATAGAATAGAATAAGTTTTATTTGTGCAAAAATGTATAGAAATTGTACAAAAATAAATAGTTAAGTCACAGAAACCTAGTAAAAGGTTTGTTCGTGACTCCTGTAATATTTACAATTTGTTGATATGGCAGTAATAATATTACATATAAAAAGTTTCTAAAAAACAATAAAATAGTACTTACAACTAAAGTAAATCTAAATGAAATAACACAAGGTACATTCTTACAATAAAATAATATAAAGTGTTAAGTTACTAATTTTACAAGTTTCTTAAATACAATTAAATAGTACTTTTTACTAAAGTAAAATTGAAAATAAAATTCTTACACTAAAATAATATAAGGTTTTAAGTAATTTACTAATTATACAAGTTAGGGTATTCTATAATTACAAAAATGTAGGACGCTAGATAAATATGTGATCAAGATTTATATTTGAATTTTTAATCCACATTTTAATTTTTTTACTGTATAAAATGATGCTGCCATTAAATAGTCTAAGTTCATTCGGTAGTATATTGTAAATATTAGATAGATAATACAGGAAATATTTTTGAGTTGTCGTTTTGTGTGAGATAGGAAGTATACATTTATGATTTTTTATGGCTCTGGTGTTATATTCATGTTCAAAACGGGTTACGGAATTTTTATGCTTATAATAATATTTCAGTATATCAAATACATACAGTTCTCTTAAAGTGAAAACATTAAAATTCGAGAACAAGATTCTAGTTGGGCAACGCAATATTTACAATTTGTTGATATGGCAGTAATAATATTACATATAAAAAGTTTCTAAAAAACAATAAAATAGTACTTACAACTAAAGTAAATCTAAATGAAATAACACAAGGTACATTCTTACAATAAAATAATATAAAGTGTTAAGTTACTAATTTTACAAGTTTCTTAAATACAATTAAATAGTACTTTTTACTAAAGTAAAATTGAAAATAAAATTCTTACACTAAAATAATATAAGGTTTTAAGTAATTTACTAATTATACAAGTTAGGGTATTCTATAATTACAAAAATGTAGGACGCTAGATAAATATGTGATCAAGATTTATATTTGAATTTTTAATCCACATTTTAATTTTTTTACTGTATAAAATGATGCTGCCATTAAATAGTCTAAGTTCATTCGGTAGTATATTGTAAATATTAGATAGATAATACAGGAAATATTTTTGAGTTGTCGTTTTGTGTGAGATAGGAAGTATACATTTATGATTTTTTATGGCTCTGGTGTTATATTCATGTTCAAAACGGGTTACGGAATTTTTATGCTTATAATAATATTTCAGTATATCAAATACATACAGTTCTCTTAAAGTGAAAACATTAAAATTCGAGAACAAGATTCTAGTTGGGCAACGCATTGGTTTAAGAATGGTTTTAATAATTATTTTCTGACAGACAAATACTTTTTCTAGATTATTTTTATTAGTTTCACCCCAGGACAGAATGCCATACGTTAACAACGGCTGTACAAGAGCATAGTAACAATTCCTAATCAATTTATTACTAAGAATGCCGCTTAAACTTTTAAATATGAACATGCATTTTTTGAATCTTTTTGTTAAACAGTTAATGTGTTCATGCCATTTAAGAGACTGATCAATGATTACGCCAAGGTATTTGATGTTATTAGTTTGTTCAATCAATATACGAGGGACAATTACATGCATTTCGATTGCATATATCCTGGTGTAGAATTAATTGATTTAAATTGACTTTGTCACGAAGTGAAAAACATATAAATTTTGATTTTGATGTATTCAGTTTTAGCAAACTACTATTCAACCATATTGTTATAACTTGTAACATGTGTTCAGATTTTGAGCGAACATCCTCCCAAGAATCACCGCTAACGTGAATAACTGTATCGTCGGCATAAGCAAAAATGCTCACACTATCCAGTATTTATAAACAAATCATTAACGTAAATTATGAAAAGTACAGGGCCAAGAACTGTACCTTGTGGTACACCACACGTTACTGTTGATTCGCTACTCCTTTCATTATTTGTTACAACATATTGTTGTCTGTTGCTGAGATAAGTTTTTATTAAATTATAGGAACAGCCTCGGACCCCGTATATTTCTAATTTTTCCAGAAGCTTTACATGGCTGATAGTATCAAATGCCTTTGCTAGATCTAGAAAGATAGCAGCTGTCGGTATGCTTTTATTTACATCATTATATATTTTTGTTGTCAAGGCCGTAATTGCATCCTGGGTGCATTTATTTTGTCTGAATCCGAATTGATTATTTGAAAGGATATTGTATTTTTCGAAATAATTATACAATCGTGCGGTTATTGCTTTCTTAAAAATTTTTGCTATATTTGATATGAGAGAGATTGGACGATAGTTTGCCATCTGATTACGATCGCCACCTTTATGTAATGGTTTAACAATAGCGCACTTTAATATTTAAGGAAATATTCCCGACGTCATTGACATATTTATTAACTGAGTTAGTGGTTTCACTATATATAATAATATTATTATGGTGGATGATCGTATGCCATCTATTCCTGGAGAGACATTATTACCTAGACTGTTAATGTAATTGGTAGTTTCTTGTTCAAGAATCGGCTCTAAAAACTGAATGAACAACTCGTTTAATCTTGCTTTTAGTATTATTATTAGTTTTTGGTATACTTTTTGTGATGTTTGAGCCAACATTTAGAAAATGATTGCTGAAACTTTCGGCAATTTCTTTATTTTGTGTTATAGTATGATTATCTTTTATAATTTCTTCAATTTTGTTATTATTATTATTTTTATTATGTATTACTTCATTTGTGATTTCCCAGATTTTTTTAGGATTATTTAAATTATTTTTGATTAGATTTGAAAAGTATTCTTTCTTGGTTTTTTTTTAATAGACAATTTAAGTGATTTTTGTATAATTTATAGTGCTCTTTTAATTGCAGATTATTGGGTTCTTTCATTGTTTTTAGGTACATATTGTTTTTGTTATTGATTGATGTTATTAACCCTTGAGTTACCCACTGTTTTCTTTTAATATGTTTTCTGGTCAATGTTCTAGTTTCAGTTGCTGCGTTTAGAATATCTTTTATTTTGTTTATAAAATTTTCTGTGTTAATATTTATGTCATTTGTGTTTAATACATCTACCCAGTTTACTTTAGCTATATTTTCTAGTACTTCTTTATGATTAAAGTTTCGTATTATATTATGTGAGTTAGCTTTGTTGGATTCAAAATTTTTTATTTGTAATATACAGGGTAAGTGATCTGTTATTTGGAAGTTTGATACTATGACATTGAAAAATGGATCAGTTAAGTTTGATTTAATAAACATATGATCAAGACATGTTTTTGTTTGTTCTTGAATTCTAGTTGGAGTTATTAATATATGATTTAAATCCGTTTAAGGCTAACGTATTTAAATAGGTTTCAGTACTATGTGAAATTGGGGCAGTTTCTATTATATTGATATTCATATCACCAACCAAGATTTCAGTATCCAGTTTGCAATATTCCGATAAGTAAGTGTCCAGATGGGTATTAAAGTCATTTACATCGCAGCTATGAGATCTGTAAATACCGGTTATTCCAATATTTTTATTTGTCTTGTCTTTAAATATTAGACACATAAAGCTGAAATTTTCAATTTTAACAATTTTTACAGAGTGTGATAGGTTACTTTTGACGTATATTATGACACCATCATTTTTATTTAATTTACTTTCATTATAATACATATTAAAATCATTTAAATGGTATAATTGTTCATTTTCTATTATAAATGTCTCCGTGAGTACAATAATCTCAAATCTATTTTCCAGATTATATAAATATGTTTCAAGTTCCTCAATAATCTTGTTTATACTTCTTATGTTTGTGTGAATGAGATTTAAATAGTTATTATCACAAATTAGGTAATTTTTTAGGTCTTGAGTAGTGCTACAGATTTTCGTTTCATAGCGTTTATCAAGTACGTTAATTAATGTGTCTGTCATAAGGAGAAAAAATGTTTATATAGCATACCACTTTAGGACTAAACTGCAGGGATGTACTTAGGACGATCGCAACTTACACAAATCAGCTTCAGTTTGGACACTTATCACTGAACTGTTGTCACTTTTCCTAACTAGCACCTGCTCTCTTCTGAACCACACATATTTAAAGTTATTTTTGCGTGCAATATTCTTCGTAAGGAATAAAAGATTTCTTAATACTGAGTAAGATTTTCATTAATATATATCTTAGTTTCCTGCGGGGTGCCTTTATTTATGACTGCATTTTTCTTACTCATAAATTCGTTCCTTTTTTTCTTTGTGGCAAATTCAACTACGATTGAGCCGGATTTTTGTTTTTGTTTGGAATGAATTCGTCGTACACTTTCAACATCACTCTCCGTTAGTTCTACATTAATTTCTGTCGCAACTTGCTTGACAATTTCGTCCACGTTTTCATTATCTCTTTCTGGAACATTGAATGTTTCCACGTTACTTTTCTTGTCATATTGTTCCAGTTTATTTATTCTTAATTTTAAATCAAAAATAACTTTATCTTTCTCTTCGTTTTCTTTAGTCATTTTCGTAATTGTGGTAGTTAATTTTGCTATTAGGTCATTGTTCTTCTCCAGAGTCTCCTTCATTTCATCGTATTGGTTGCTTATAAACTCTGTAGATTTTTTCATCTCGTTGATATCTTCCAACTTTGAGTTTATTTGATTAAGTGTTTTTTTAATTTCTAATAGTTCCTTCTTTGTAGTGTCTGAACTCATCTCCTCTTCTTTATTATTTCTTGTTCTCCTGTGGTTTACCATGAAGGTTAATACAGACCTGTGCTAGGTTTATATTTTTATCAATTATTATTAGTGCCGTTATTTCACTTGACTTTTCACAGCGTTGTAAGAAGAGGGTAAACTAATACAAAACACCACTTATATTAAATATGTTGTTTATGTTTATGTCACCACTTGAACACTATCTTATACATTTGCTTTATTTGCAGCCTCTTTTAAGAAAGAATATTAACTTGTATTTTTAGGGTTTATTGCTATTTTCATAACACGTGTGTATCGTCTGACTGCCCAAGACTGACTGTGACTTATGAAAAACAGTTATTAAGAAAAATCGTTCCGCAATACTTCTGCCTGCACTGAAGCAAATCAGGCACGAAAGGAATTGTTTACTTCCAATAACAGGACAACGTGTAACATTCCCCTTCAAAGAATGCTTTGGAGCAACATATTTTACGGGCTAACTTATAAAGTGGGCACATTTGGGAACAGTCTCTGACATCAAATTTGGTTTTGCCTAATCTTGAAAAATGGGGATGGTGCCTGTCCGAAAATATTTGGGTGCCAAAATGGTCAACGCTTCCAGAGGTATCTAAAGTCCGTAGACAATTAATTCAATATAGTTGCAAAGAATGATGCATTGAAACCAAATGTGGTTGAAAGAAAGCCGGCTTGTAATGCATGTTACTTTGCACAAATTGTAAAGGAAAATGCAACTAATGTAAAAATTGTTTTAATGTACTGGGATGGTGCCTGTCCGAAAATGCTTGGGTGCCAAAATGATCAACTCTTCCGGAGGTATCTAAAGCTCTTAGACAATTAATTCAATGTAGTTGCAAGAAAGGATACATTGCAACCAAATATGGTTGTAAAACAGCTGGCTTGTAATGCACATTACTTTACACAAATTTTACAGGAGAATACAACTAACTTAAAAAAGGTATGTAAGTCTAAATATAAAAATCTTTACCTATGTTTATTAAATTATTTTTAGGTTGAAAAATAATGCGTCTTTAGTTTCTCGTAAACGAATACTCAACAAGAACATTATAATTATTGCTTTAGATTGTAAAATATACATAAAATCATTTTCTAGTATTTTTCCATGTAGCGGCTTTATTTTTAGTGTCAGGTAACATATCGTATAAAGTTTTTTTTATTCAAATTTTAATATAATTTTTTTTTTCTGTAATAGTAATTATTTACTTGAAAAACTTGTAAACTTTTAAATTATATTTAAAAAGTAACAGAATTTAATTTGGAACAATTTCTCTTAACAACTTTTTTTGTATCATCAATAGTTTAGATAGAAAACCCGTTCTTTTAAATTTTTTAAATCGGCCTCCATCTTGAAACCGGAAGCCATTTTGATTTGGCGCTGCTCGGAAAAATAGTCGTTTTAATGACAAAAATCAGTATACCAAATTACAAGATTGTTTCACTAATAGCCGTTTCTTTCTGGGTTGCCGCTCTACTAACAGGAAGTTGACCCGAAATATGTTCACAAAATAACTTTGAGGGAGTCGGCAACGTCAGTCCACAACTTTCATTCAACTCGTAAGAATGAGTTAATTTAAAAATAATTTAATAATATTTTAAAGTAGAATTGAAATCGCCTAATCTACGTAAAGTACATTCAAACCTAAAATACATACTGTATATTACAGTTCCGATATCTTCTACATCTTCGTATTTTTGTATGCTTAATAAAAAAATATAATATTTATTTTAAAATTTTAATAAAACATGGTGTATTTAAAAACGTGACAGTTTACATCCTCTGGCGATGAATAGAAATTATTCTACCATGCTCTTTTACATTTTATTCGAAATTTTAAATAAAAATTTTAAGTCTAACAGATGTCATCCTGTTTACAAGAAACAGTCCAAATACATACATACTTACGCGCCAACATTTCTTATTCGACATTTGAGTTAAGCGTGTATTGAAATGTATTTCTGGAAAAAATTTTAACCTATCCACTCATAAAATGCGATTGGTCCAAAGTCGAAAATTGATATAAGATCAATTCTTTACGCTTTGAAGCCCTCGAGATACTAAAAAGTGGTTTATAAAGACGTCTGTGTGTATGTAGGCATGTATGTAGACACCATAGCGCGGGAACTGGCATGGCGTAGCGATTTGGACGACATTTGGGACGAGGCTTACTGTTCATGAGTTGAAAAAGTTTTGGTATAGATCTGATGACGTTTGGTGTCCTTTTGGTATATAGCTTTCTTATTTTTCAACATAATGTTGGTAGGATCCACATATGTCTATTTTTATAAGAATACAGAAAATGGGATGGTATGGGGATTTTTCGTAAATCCTTGTAAATTTATGTTTCGTGTACAGGTTATTGAATTAACTTCTTAAATTTAGGAAAAATGAATAAATATTAAAGGATCTTCTACTTAGGTCTTAAATATTTCATCTCTGGAGGTCATTTACTTTTTGAATCTCAACAAGGAGAACATTACAAAATAAAAATTGTCTGCTTTGTAAAGATTAGGGGCTGGATTTTTTAGATCTTAAGGTCATGATAATTATGTCAGACGTTTTCGAGTAGATAGTCTTGTATAGCATCTCTTATGGGGTGAGCGTAGAGGCGACTTCAATGTGAATATCAGTCGATATTCCGTTGAAGCAACGTCGAGCGCGGTTAGTACTTGGGAAATACAGCGTTCACGTCCCACCTTCTAGAGGCTTGTATATCAGTGTATACTCGGAAGTTACGTAATTTCAGACGAGGATTACGTAGTGGATATACCATCCTTCGGAGGGGATGTACAGCAGGCGGTCCCTTGTGTCTATTAAATGTTAGGCAAGTAAAAGATCCCTACTCTTTTTAAGGGAAGAGGTTCGGCAAAATGTCCAGGTTGGGGGTAGCTCGTCTCCTGGCGTCGGTGATAGGCCTTGGTAGCGGAAATAGGCCGACGTTAAATAGTTAAAAAAAAAAAAGCATCTCTTATAATTACAACAATTGCATTTAACAACATGTAGTACTATATATTTTCTAACATGAATTATACAACTTCTATTACCGCATTGAAGTAAATAATGATTGGCTAGCATTCTGTTTGATGATGTTAACAACGCTTATTACATAATGACGTAATAATATATTCCTCAGATCTTCAAATTCTCAGCTACTAAATCACAATACCGTTCTCATAACAAAGAGGAAAATTATAAAGCATCAACTGAACAACCGGCAATAATCTGAGAAGAAGTCACCGACTTAACAGTTTGTTTCCTTTTTTTGTACAACATAGAAAAGAATATGTACAGAATGATTTTTTAAAGTAATGTGCTGCTCAAAATTATCAACACAGTGTATATACACACGATCGAGGCACCATAGGGTGGTTATAATGCAGCGAAACGGAGATGTAAGGGAGATGCCCATAGAATCTTAAAAGGACATTGAAACAAGTTCACGATAGGCTTATGAGCAGACAAGTTCCAAGCAATCGGTTGAAAAATGAGCAGCAAAATATGCACTATGTTCAATAGGGATGTTCACAAAAAAATTAAATCTTGTTTAAACATAACAAAAACATCCAAATTAGTCTTTAAATTACATGTATAAAATTTAAGGAAATTCTAAAAAAGCGTTCTGTTGAAAAAATCCATGCGAATAAACCATAATTATTTAAACTTTTTATGCTTTTTAAGACAAAATGACAACTATGTACGAAAATCATTCAGGGGCGGGTGAAACTGGGGGGGGGGGCTAGGTATAATTTAGCCCCAACTTTATTGTGTGACACTTTTACATTAATTTATGAGCAAAACTTAGAAATTTGAAGTTTTCTACACAAAAAAAGTCTCTTGTGTTTTTTCTCTAAAATTATCAGTTTTTGAGGTAATCTTATCTGAACTTTATTAATTAGTAACCATTATTACCAGCATTCCTGGTATGCAGGAGTGTGCCATGATTGTAATGTTTGTAACAAATGAAAAATAATCTAGCATACAATGCCAGAATGACAATAACGACATTGTTGTTTTTTGTGTTTTCTGTAGTTCATTGTTCTGTAGTTTTTATTATTTCCTTTTGGAAAAAGTGTTCTATTGAAAAGTAAAAAATGGTCATGTTTAGTAGAGTACGCGGATATTCATTTTATTTATGGACATTGTAATGGAAACGCGAATATCGCAGAAGATTTCCTAATAGAAGGAAACCATCTAAAGATGTTTTTATTCGAACCCACCTAGAATTTAGAAATATTGGACCTCAAGGAGGTCCAAGAAATGAAGAACAGCGAAATGGGTGATTTAAAAATATAATTTTGGTCAAATTTAACAATAATAATAAATTAAGTATCAGAAGAGCGGTCCAACAGCTGCGTGCGCAAGCTGTGCATGTTTCCAAAAACAAAGTTTTTTGGATTCTGAAAAAAGACCACAGAAAAGCTTTTCGAATGCAGCCAGTCCAAAGCCTTCAACCAGGTGATCCCGAAAGGCGTATCCATTTTTGTAATTGGTTTATAAATGCCATGGAACAAGATCCCGATTTCGGAAGTAAAATTATTTGGACCGATAAAACTACCTTTAACCGTAATGGATCGGTTAATTTTAATAATTTAAGAATATGGGCTCATCGGAATCCTCATCTAATTTGCACTAGGACATTTCAACAGGAGTTTAGCGTTAATGTATGGTGTGGTGTTATAAACGGGACTTTTTGTGGGCCCCACATCCTTCCTCCCCGTTTAAATGGACCATTATTTAACGATTTTTTAAATAACCATTTTTTTCAATATCTCGAGGATATTCCTCTTAATTTAAGAAATGAATGCTGGTTTCAAATGGACGGAGCTCCTGCACATTTTGCTGTTGAGAACCGTTTGTGGGTAAGCAATAATTACCCTGAACGGTGGATCGGTCGATTAGGTGCAAGAGCCTGGCCACCCCGTTCGCCGGATTTAACTCCAGTTGATTTTTTGTCTGGGGCTATTTAAAGGACAAAGTCTACGCAAACCCTGTAAACACACGAGAAGAGTTAATAGAAAGAATTCTCGAAGAATGTGAAAATTTGCGGGCTAATCCTGATTTCATTCGTAAAGCTACACACTCTGTACGGCGCAGAAGTCAGAAATGTGTTGATGCTGGCGGAATGCACTTTGAACAACTCTAGTAATTTGTAATTTACCTTACTTTAATCTAATTCATTGTTGTCTAATAAAAAATAATGTAATCAAATTTTGTTTTACTGTTCCGCTAAAATATTCATAAAAAACTATTCCCGAATAAAGTTCAGATAAGATTTACTCAAAAACTGATAATTTTAGAGAAAAAACGCAAGAGACTTTTTTTGTGTAGAAAACTTCAAATTTTTAAGTTCTGTTCATAAATTAATATAAAAGTGTCACACAATAAAGTTGGGGCTAAATTATACCTAGGCCCCCCTAGTTTCACCCGCTCCTGAATGATTTTAAAAAGTTAAATTTCTGTGTAAATTATCATTTGTTTATCTTTAGACGTTTCGAAAATATTCATAAAAAAACATTTTCAGGAGAATTACTTGAACATACTGTATCTCGGAAACTAAGCACTTCCCGTCCCATGTTTATAGGAACTTTTTTTCTTATTTTGAAAAGTTGTATTGCTTAGTGAAGTTTGGCCTATGCAATTCGGGACACCCTGTATATATAAAAATCATCTCTAGAAAATTTCACAAATATACATAATCTAAAATCCCAGTTATGATTCTGTTATAAAAATTTTTATGGAATACTTATTTCAATATTAGTTTCGTCTCAAGTAACATTTTTATTACAAAACTAACATGAAACTATTAAAGTTATATATTCCAGGTTAATTAAAATTATGGCACCATCTTTCAATCAAGGCATGGCAAGCTTTATAGCTAGGGAGCTTGTGACAGAAGTTTCTAAATGATTTAATCATCGAACTGAAGTTATTATTGTGATAATGATATAGTAAGGAATAATGACTACTGCAAGAACGGTGTCGCTGCGTCATCAGTTGACAATGCTTCAAACTTGTAAAAAAAATCTACGATATAATGTGATCACCTTTGCCTTTTGAATGAATGTGTTGATCATATAAACTGTAAAAGTGCCCAAGGCAGAAATCCTACATTAAAGAATAATTTAACGCCTGCCTGATTTTCTGATGTTTTATGCGATGTAATAAATACGATAAATCGAAATAGACCAGGCTAGATAAGGGTTGGACAACAAAATAATTCGTTACAGCAAACTAATAGTGGAATATTGTAGAACATATCATAACTAAGGAATGAAAAATAGTCCGAACCACCTGCGATTTTCTGGGGTGAAATGGGGTGGATTTTTAGAGGTGAAAAAGGTTTTTTTGCGATTTCTGGCTAAACTGCGCATAATAATAATAATAATAATAATATTTATTCACCATTTAAGACACACAAAGCATATATGGCAAGTCATAAAATGAAGAAATGTATGTATAGAGTACAATTTATCTAGAATTATAAAACACAATTTAATGTATAAGCACACTAAACTTTTTGAACATAAATATATACATATACAATATATAACAAAACACGAGTAAAATGGTCAATACAACTACATGGTGACAAGATCAAGACAAATACATAATATATACACAACCTTAAGGTTCTCTATTTAAAAATTCGTTTATGCCGTAAAAACCTCCCTTCAGCAGTAAATCTTTTATAGCGCGTTTATATCTAATGCAGTTGGTAATGTTCCTTAAGTCTGATGGCAAGCTGTTATATAAAATAATACAGTTATATTTGGGAGAATGTTTATAATTTGTTGTACGATGTTTTGGTACACTTAATAGTTCTCCATTTCGAGTGTCATATCTATGATATTGATTCCGCTTTACAAAGAAGTCCATATTTTTTTTAACATAAATTAGACATTTATAAATAAAAATACAAGGGGTAGTTAATATGTTTTTGTTGATGAATGTATTTCGGCAGCTTTCATTGTAATGTAATTTGAAGATTAATCGAATAATTCTTTTCTGACATATAAATACCCTATCCCTGTCTCTGGCACTACCCCAGCATATTATATTATATGATATATGAGAGTATGCCAGAGCATAATAGGTATTTAAAAGACCTGTTTGATCTAAGCTATCCCTCAATTGCAATATAGCAAAGAACGCCTTATTTAACTTTTCACATACATGTTTTATATGCACATCCCAAAGTAAGTGGTAGTCAATATAAGTACCTAGCAGCCTCGTACTCTGTGATGACTCAATATTGTCATACATGATGATATTATTTGGCAGAGGCCTCTGTATCGTAAAATTCATAAACACGGTTTTGCTATTGTTTAATATAAGTTTATCTCTTTGAGCCCATGTACTTACTTCCTCCATAGTCTTATCAACAATTGCTTGGAGCTCCTCAAGCGTGTGTGCCACTAAGGTGACCGTTAGATCATCAGCAAATATTGTTACATGGCCTGAAGTAATATTTTCAGGAACGTTGTTGATATACAGTAAAAAGAGTAACGGCCCCAGTACAGACCCTTGCGGAACTCCAACATCAAGATTATGTGTTTCAGACTCGTATCCATTTAATTTTACTTTTAATCTTCTATTTTCCATGTAAGACAAAATCCATGTTAATAATGTTCCCCTTATACCAATGTTGTATAGTTTAGATTTAAGCAGTTTGCTATCAATTATATCGAAAGCCTTTGTTAAATCGAACATTAAAGATATAACGTATTTACCGGTATCCAGAGATTCATACACATATTCTAAAAAGTTGTAACAGGCTGTTTCAGTGGACTTTCCCTCTCGAAATCCATGTTGTGCTATAGTCAGAATTCTGTTTTTTTCACAATATGAGGCAATTCTATCATATACGATTCTTTCAAATACCTTAGATACAACACTCAGTAAAGATATTTGTCTGTAACTTTCTATTTCATCAAAAGGGCCTTTTTTATAGAGTGGTACAACAATTGATTATTTTAGTATATTGGGAAAATGACCATGAATTATTGAAAGATTAAATATATATGTTAAATAATCCACTATACTACATTTAATAGTCTTCAATAAAAATGCAGTTAAACTGTCAAACCCTACAGATTTTTTGTTCTTTAATTTGTCAATAGCCTTATTGACCTCATCATTTGTGATTAGTTCAAAAAACATAGATTGTTCCCTGCATGCAGAAGTGGTATAAGGTAAGGACATATTTAAGCCGAAATGTTGCTCTAATTTATTTTTGGCTATTACATGAAAGTGACTAGCAAATGCATTAGTAATACTATTTTTATCACTAATATGTTCACCATTATGCTCCAATGTTGTAATATTATTATTATATTTATTTCTGCCTAATCTTGTGTTGACAATATTCCATATAACTTTATTTTTATTTGGAGCATCTTTAATTTTTTTGGCATTGTAATTATACTTAGCATTTTTTATACTGTGTTTTAGTTTATTTTTTTCAGTTTTATAAAGTGTTTTAAACTCGGACGTATCAAGAGTAGTCATTAACCAATATACATTTTTTAAATTTTTACTTTGTTGTATTAACTCGTTTGTCAACCATCCTTTATTATTATCTTTGTTTGATACTTTAATTTTTCTTAGAGGGCAGCTAACATTGTAACACCAGATAATATTGTCAATAAATAATTGAAAAGATTCATCAACATCAAGATAATATAATTCTGCCCAGTTTAATTTGTCAAAGTTGTATAAAAAATCGCGAATATTGTTATCGTTAACAGGCCGTGTTTCAATTATTTTCATGGTGCTTTTATCATTTGGCTCATCTGTACTGACAAAATATGAGCTTTGTGATCGGCAATATGTGGATTAAATATTTGACACATATATGTATTATCAGGCATATTAGTGACCATATAATCAATAGTAGAGGAACTGGTGTGTCCATGGATATTGGTAAAAACTCTTGTGGGTCCTGCATTAGAAATCTTTAATTCAAATGAATCAAATATGTCAAGTACTACATTGGCATAACGAGAGGTATTATTTATATCAATATTTAGGTCACCACATAACACAACGCTACTAGAAATAGTAAAAGCAATGCTTAATGCTTCTGTTATGTTAGTATAAAAAATATCAACATTACCATCGGGGGGCCTATATACCACAATTACCAGAAGTTTTTTGTTACTTATGTCTATGCATGCTGCACAAATTTCAATGTGAACCTCAACTGATAACTGTTTAATACAAGGGATGTCATATGATTGTATTATTTTATTAACCATTATAAGTGAACCACCATGTATGTGGTCAAGTCTAGAAAAAGAGATATTATTTTATAATCAGAAAAGCTAATATTTTCTATGTTGTTACTACATACCCAATGTTCTGAAATACACATAATATCAATGTTTTTATTAAGTAGCAAAAAATCAATTTCATTAAGTTTATTAAGTATCCCTTGTACATTTACATGCACTATATTTATGGTTTTATTTAGCGGAATATTATTATTACCTGCAACTGTTATTTCATCATTCCCGAAAAAACGTATATTTTTTAATGAGAGAACCTTTAGGCCATTTTTCACCATCGTAAGCTTCTTGTAAAAGATCATAATCCAGCCCTATTTTAAAAGCCTCTGTCTTTCCATTTTTCCATTGTGGTAATTTTTCTACAATAAATTCGTGACCTGGAAACATAACGTTAACATGTTCTTGCATCCCCTCCACGCCTGTCCCAGGAATCACACGTCCAACATAGAGCCACGTCCTCCTAGTTACTGCTGTGAGATTAGATTTTTTATTTGTCGCTGTACCAAAAATTACAGGTTTTTTAGTAATTTTGCGTTTCCTAATTTGTTGGAAATTCTCAGTTTTTGTAACATATCGATCAGTGCGGTTTTCAACTTTTTTATTGTATAGATTACTGTTTTTATTTTGTTCTAACGTTTTTGTATTATTCCTTGCATTGGAGTTTTTGTCACTGGAGTTTTTATCCTTGCTAGTCTTTTTATGTCTAGGAGTGTTTTTGTGGTTGATAACTGTAGTAGTAGATGAGTCAGATTCAAAAGACGAATCGAGGACACATGCAGAGATATTTTCAGAATTATATCTGTAATAATCACTTTGTAATTGTCTTTTGGTCACCTGCGGATTAGTTAACAGTTTAACAAGGTCTATATTTGATTCACGTAAAATTCTCACTTCTGTTTCTAAATCGCCGATTTTTATTAATAGTTCACTTGTACTTTCTTTCACAATTTTGTTTACTAAATTGTAAAAAATGTCACTTTTTAGAAATTTTATAACGACATTTTCATCTGCACCACTTGTGCTTCTAGTGTTAGTCATTTTATTAATTAAATCACAAAAATACTTATGGATATTTAGAAATACTTATAACAGCGTTAATCGTACGTAC
This sequence comes from Rutpela maculata, assembly GCA_936432065.2. Lineage (NCBI taxonomy): Eukaryota > Metazoa > Arthropoda > Insecta > Coleoptera > Cerambycidae > Rutpela > Rutpela maculata. The sequence goes on along the minus strand of OW386285.2, from coordinate 32,031,164 downwards.
ACGTCGTACGGCTCTACTACTAATGTCCTATCGAATGTCATGGTAGATCACGTTGTATAATGCATACAATAATTGTTTATGTGTATTCATCGTCTTGCTCTCTTTGTAGAATGTGATGGTTCTTCTTCATCTGATTCCACAAAACTAACAGGTTCTTCAGCATTTTCTAGAGTTTCATTGACTGCTTCAACATTACTTGGCTCCATTTCCATTTCTTCTGAGTAACTGTCATCAATTGAAAATCGTTGAATTTCCGCATTTGAGCAATTGTCTAAATTGTAACAATATGAACATAAATTGGTACATTTGAAACCATGTTTTCTACAGCTGCATTTTGCAGAAGAACAGCCCTTTCCGCAGCGAAATGAACCGAGCCGTCTAATAGTACGTCGGCCCGTCCCCTCTTTTACTTCAAATGCCCTATTAAACTTTTATTACATTCTACTATGTTCCAAAACTTTCCAGAATTACACTTTTTCTGAGATCGATCGGCAATGTCTACATTTTCTGCGCGATTTCAGATCGAAAAATGCACAATTTCAGTATTTTAGTCCGTTGCTAAGAAACTATCAGAAAACAGACCGGAGAAGATCCGTTGCCAAGCAGCGATCAACAAAACCGTACGGGAATGTTACTTTCCCGGCCTAGGCTGAGAAAGTAACATTCCCGTACGGTTTTTTATGTATTTTTAGACAATAAGTAAATACACGCAGACAAACCAACTCACATTAAAATTGCATTTATTAGTAAGCAGTTGGATTGTAATGAAGAAATGTTATGAAGAAATGTTATGCATTAATACAAATTCCTTAATTTATATTGATTGTGATTTCAGAAAAATAGTATGTGTACTTCGGTGTGAAAGCATATTCCCGAACTTCGATGCTTAATTTGAATCGTTATCCGGGAATGTACCTATTGCTTCCACACCTAAATACACAGTATACTATTCTAGAATAATATTGAAATTGAAAAATTGAGAAAGAAACTAATTCGGGCTCTAGCCAAGCAAAACTAAGTTTTTGTTTGTTTAATAATTCAAATGTGGTTTTTCACTTACTGTTTGTAGCATACATTGATATTACAAAGTTATATTAATTTTAATAGGTAATAACAAATTTTTGATAATAATTATAAAACATACAACGAAAAAAAGGGCATTTTTTGGATTTTTCGATTTTCCGGCAATTTTTTCCATTGTACTATACATTTTTTTTTATTTAGTGAAATTAGAAGTAAAAACAAAAAAATGAGCCCCATCCGAACTCTGTCGGACAAGTAATTTTATGAGGAATCGCAGTTGAAAATTTCACTTTTTATTTTTTAATTGAATTAATCAACAACCGTTAAATATTTTGGTCCAAAAAAATAGTGCTTATGTGGGACACCAAAAGATATACTGTCACCAAGTTTGAGCTATATCGAATTATTTTTGTGGAAGAAAAAAATAAAAAACCGAAAAAGCGGTTTTTTTACATATTTGTCAAAAAATTTTGAGGTCAGGATAAAATTGCTTTCTACAAAAGTTGTAAATCTCTTTATTACCTACAACTTCTATATTTAACTTTTTTCGATAGAATGCGTAGTTTAGCCAGAAATCGCAACAAACCGTTTTTCACCCCTAAAAATCCACCCCATTTCACCTCAGAAAATCGCAGGTGGTTCGGACTATTTTTAATTCCTTAGTTATGATATATTCTACAATATTCCACTATCAGTTTGCTGTAACGACTTATGTTTTTTTTTTAATTCTGGCACTTATCTAGCCTGGCCTAAAAGTAAAAAATCATATCATATGACGCATCATATCATATTATATAACATATTTTTTTACAAATGAAGCGCTGTCAATTGACAAAGCAACAACAACAAGCTTTCCTTGTAAATTTTCTTATTTAAAATAGCATAAACCACTATATCTTTCAATACAAACTACAAAGGGTGATCAAATTATATACAAAATGTCACGAGCTCACAAACTATTACATGTGAAAGTAATAAACCTGGGTCGTAATATGAAAGTTATAAAAATGTCCATTTTTTGCTTCCATTCACACCTCTGCAGCTTATTAGGTGATTATACGTAGTAATATGTCTGTTTCAGTTCGTTGTGGAAAAGCCTCACCTCGCTGGATCTGAGCTATAATCAACTAGACAGCGTTCCTTTCGTCGCACTCAAAGAGCTGCGGAGCCTGCAGTGGATTAATTTGCACGGGTATGTAACTTACAAAAGCTAGCACAATACATAAAGCAAGATCCTTATGACTTAAAAATTGCTTACACCTTTACCTCTTTATATTTCGTTATTAATTAAGATATTTTCCTTCACGTATACAATAGTACACGTTAATTTTAATAATATTTTGTGTGGAAAGTGTATATTATCTAAAAGCTTGTTCCCCTGGAGCACTATAGAGCGCCTTTTAAGTTTTCAATTTCCTATATCCCCACGAAAATACAAGACATGTCAAAGATCTAACGAAGGAGAAACATTTCATGCATTTTATTTGAGATGTTTAAACTTATGTATTTAAAATAAGAACAGACATACTTAATTCAATCAGATATTCAAAGAATTTCAAATATTATTATTATTATATTAGTAAAGAAAAATCAACGTTCAATTACGCCAATATATCTGGCTAGTTCAAACTTCGTATAGATAATTATGTATAATTGACGTAAAATAGTATATTGTGCGACAAGTGTAGAATGTCATAAGTCATAAGTCGCACAAATGTGAAAGTGACTTTCATACGTGTTGCATACTATACTTTTTCTTTATTTTATTTATAGCTAATCGACGTTTGAAGAAAAAATAGCATGTTCTATTTGGAGTAAGAGCCACTTGTTGTGACTCGTCACTTCGTTCGTCCTGCACACTCGTCACGAAAGTATCACTTCTAGTCCTAATAAAACAATATACTATTATTGGTGAATTACTTGCAATTGAAATATAATTTTGGCACTTATTATGAAAAAAATGCTAATATTGCAACAATTTATTTAAAAATCATTGTGAAAGTAAGTTATTAGGTGATAATTTGGTTTAAGTAGGTATGCATAATGGAAATATATATCTTCGATATTGTTATTTTTCGTACACAACAAGTAAATTTAAGTTCATTTAGTTGCACGTTGTTTTCTGTATCTCATGAATATTTTTAGTTATGGTTTATAACGTTATAATTTCTGTTCGCAAGTAAACTACTCTTTAAATTTTTCTGTTTTTCTTATGATAACAAATAACATTTACATATAAGTAATAAGCATAATAAGAATGTTTTGTAAAGGTTTTACAATCGTAGGTATATTATTTACACGATGAAACAATGCAGATAATTCTTTCACAAAAAACTTATCCATGCTTTTCTGTAGATTTCATATCATAGAAGTATATGCAATAGTTTTAAAAATGCCTCGATGGTTAAAACTGCTCTATTCTGGTTCGCATTGTTTAAACAATTTCTGTAGCATTTGTTAACAACAATTTCCAGAATAATTGTGCAGCACCTGAATCTAGAAAGAATAACCTTTCCATTGGTTTGACAGTCGTTAAAGAATGTTAAAAAATAGACGCGTAAATACGGTGGGGACATAAAATTAATCAATTTTCAGTAATACAATTCGAAAATGAATTTTTACGCCTTTTTGCAATCGCGGTCAGGATGGCACACTCCACATTTAGATCATCAAGGTCGCATAATGAACGAATTTTTTCAAAACTATGTCTTCGATTTCTTATGTTGGGTATTTTGCCACTGTAAAAATATTTAAAAATTTTGATGAAATAGACCTCTGCGCCAAAAGGATCAGACAGATGCTGGTTTTTAATACTTCCATTACAAAATGTCTCACACCTAAAAATATATAACTTGAAACATAAATGATAAATGCTAATGACAAAAATTAAATCGAAGGCTGTTAACGTTTCGAAAAATATTTCTTTTTCCGTTATGAAAACTTTCACTTTTGAATCACTTCAAACCTGAAAGTTTGTTGTTTATGTATTTCCATAGTCACGTGAGACATTAAATTATGTTTATTTTATTTTTACATTCTTCGTCTCTGAGGACCAACTCGGCAACCAGCTGCTTCAGAAATCTGTAGAGTAATTAGAAACACATTTATCCTCATTTGACAAAATAGTAGCGGATTCCTTAAATTTTCTTTTAGTTGAGTCGCTTTTCCACTGGATCCTATAATTGTTATCCCACAATTTTTTTTACTTCTCCCTTTCTAATTCGGTATTCATTGGCATCATCTATTCGTAGTTTCTGTGCAGCTTGTTCAGTTGCAGTTATGATATCAAAGGATGAGGGTCTCTAAGGACGGTTTTCGGCCTAATTTATTTCTTGAGGAAAAAACTCGAAAAACGTTTTTTTAGTATCTACTAACAATATTTAATCGATTCCACCCCAAACGAAACTTTCCCCCACCCTTCCTTTTTACCTCCTTTTAGAAAATACGCATCACATTGATCAGTCTGTAAATGTATGAATGGAAGTTGGAATTGTATCCAAAAATACTTGTGGATTTGTAGATGCATATGCAATTTTCAATGCACTAATGTTTGGAGATCTCTACCAGTAGGTATTCCATTCTTTAACAGGGTGTGACTACACGGCAGCTTTCTTCAGAAAAGGGAAACTAAAACCCTTTGAACTCTTTAAAAATGACAAAAAAATGCAGGAGGCATTTGGTACATTTGGCAACAATGAAAGCATTTCCAAAGATCAGGTTACGTATGTAGAAAAATTAATTTGTGCTATGTATGAGAAATCCACATTATGTGATGTCAATGAAGCTCGATTCGACATTTTCTACTCTCATTGTAAACCAAAACCAAATCAGAGTCCATTCGATAACCTGAAAAAGTTTGATAGTACTATGTTTCCTCCATGCAAGAACGTATTGCTTTTAAAAGTATAAAGAGCAAATCAAATATGTGCCATATGGGATAGTGCCACCGAAAAACAACCAAAATTTCATAACCCCTCAGAAAATGATTGGAATTTAAACGATAATAAGTTTTCGCCGATTGGGTTTGATGGACCTCAATTACCTAGTGCCCTAGACGAAATAGTTGTACGCAAAACCGGCATGGAGCAAAGGCATATTGATGATGAAAATGAAGGGGATTTTATTGATTCATGTGATGACAAAAATGACGAATAGTTATTTTTCTTTAGATTTATTATCAAACAAAACAAAAAAACCTCGCTATTTTTATTTACTACTATTGTATTGTATTGCTGTTGTTTCTTGTATACGAAGTTGTTTTGCCTACATATTCACGGAAGCAAAATAATAATTGTAATAGTTTTCCTAGTGCATTGACAAATTTCCGAACATGTACTCAATAAAACCCTGTACCGACTTTGGCATTATTCTTTCAGATTACATTTTCTAGAGCATCTGCTCTTTATAGTTGACCGTCTGCCGATCTTTTTGAAAAACATTTATGATCTACATAAAAAAACCTTTGATTTGAACCCAGGTTTGTACATATACCTCATGAGGTAAGAAACGTCGGAATTTTGGGCGTCGCAACGGGCGTCTGCTCCATGTATGCGTTCAAATACTGACGTCTGCCACACAAAATAAAAATTGTAATGGTTTTCCCAGTGAATTGTCACGTTTTTAACGATGTACCCAACGAGGTAACTTTAGCGACTTTTTTCGCCTCTTTGACAAACTGTTATAATGAGAAGATGACCATTGAGCAGTGGCAGACGGTCGGTTTTTTGCTACATATATGTGGTATTTTTACTACAAAAATTCAAACCTTTTGTACCTGATGAGGTAACTTATTTGCCTCTTGGCCGTAGGTCTAATAGTTTTCGGTGTTACAGCATAATTCAAACTTCTAGTTAATACAAGTTTTCGGATACATTAAGTTCGCCATTTGACAGATTAATGACAGTTTTGTTACAAAGGATTGTTTTGAAAATTTTGTAGTTCTATATTTTGTTTTTCACTATATTCATTTCTATATTTGTGTAAATGTGTATTTGTTCGTGAATTACATTGTATGTACGTAGAACACTGTTGTGCACGTGGTTGTGGTCACTTTCTTCGACGTAGTGGTATAAATTCTCTAAATTAATTTCAATGTCTCTTGAAATATGTGTTTTATAAATAAATAAATAATAAATAAATAATTTATTTTCCTTAACAGACAATACAAAATTGTATAAGAATAGTCAATAGCAACTACGAGTAAAAAAATACAAGTAAATAAAAAAGAAACACATTACACAAGTAATAAAAAGGTCAACTATATTAAATTAGGTATAAGATAAAAATCCGTCAGTGAGTAAAAACATCGTTCTAACAAAAACGATTTAAGCCTACTTTTTAAATAAATGTAAGTTTTTGCTTAACTTTATATAGTCAGGTAAATTATTAAAAATTCGGGTACCATTGTGAGATGGTGAGTTTTTGGTGACTTTATATTTTGCAAAAGGCACATGTATTAAATCTTTCTGCCGTGTGTTAACATCGTGAATGTCTTTATTGAGCTGAAAGTTGTCTTTATTAGAAAATACATAAATAGATATTTCTAAAATATAGAGACTGGCAAGTGTTAATATTTTATACTCACAGAATAACTTTTTACATGAATGAGTCTTCGGAATATTTCCAATGCAACGCAAAACACGTTTTTGTGCCAGAAAGACGTCCTTGGTCATGATGGAGCTGCCCCACAAGCAAACAGCATATCGCAACCTAGATTCGACCTGGGTGTAATATACACTTATTAGTTGATGCTTATCCAAAACTAATCGTAAATTTCTAAACATATATGTAATAGAATTTATTTTGGAAATCAAGTGTGTACAGTGAGATTTCCAGCTCAAGCATTCATCCATGTACACACCTAAAAATTTTACGTCTGAATGTTTGTTTTGAAGAGTAGTGTTATTAACGTTGAATTTTAAAGGTTCAGTCGCTTTGTGATAGTTATGAAATCATAGCACGTGTGTCTTACTAGTATCTAAATATAGATTATGCGAATTGAAATAGTTAGAAGTTGAAGTTACAACTTTTTCACATGTATTATTAATGTTTTCAGTATTCTCTGCAGAGATAAGTAAAGAAACCTCATCTGCATACATAACAAAGTGTGGATGAGATATTTCAGCTTCTAATTGATTTATGTATATATTAAGAATAGGACAGGCCCCAATATGGAACCTTGTGGGACCCCCATTTTGACCTGTCTAATTTCAGATATAGCATTCGAGATTAGATTTTCATTTTGGTATTTTATGGAAACATATTGATCCCTATTTGTCAGGAATGAGGAAATCCAACTCAAAGAAACTCCTCTTACGCCACAATATTCTAATAAACACAGCAATTTATCGTGATTTACGCAGTCGAATGCCCTACTTAGGTCACAAAATACTGCAGCAGGGCACTCGCCCCTGTCTATAAAATTTATTAGTTTATCGTAAAAAGTGAGTAATGCCGTTGATGTAGATTTTCCTGAACGAAAACCGTGTTGTTTCGGTGTTAAAATATTTTGTTTATTTATAAAATTTAGGAAACGATCACAAAACGCATATTCAAAAACTTTTGATAAACTATCTGGTGTAGTGACTGGTCTATAATTCTCTAATAGAGTCGAATCTTCTTTCTTATAAATAAGTGTAACCTTCCCGGTTTTTAGATTCTTGGGAAAGATACCCGATGAAAAGGATAGGTTAATTAGGAATGTAAGTGATTCAATTATTATGTGTAGCACCTTTTTTTTAGGACAAAGACGGGTATGTCATCCGCACCCGCAGATTTTTTATTTTTCATTTTTATATTTAATAAATTGAGAAGCTCCTGTTCAGTAAAAGGTTGCAGAAATAGTGTAGAATTAGTAATATTATTTTTGGATTGGATTTCTCTAGGATAATGATTGGTATTTGTTTGAATACTATTTACTAAATTAAGAGGTGTGTTAATAAAATAATTATTAAATTCAGTAGCGATGGTATTAGGCGTTTCGATTAGTACACCATCTTTTTTTATGGTAATATTACTTCTATTTTTGTTTTTATTTGTCAGTTCAGAAACTACACTCCACATAGTTCGACTATTATTTTCAGATTTAAAAATTTTTTCCTGATAGTATTCTTATTTTATTTTGCCTATGAAACTGGATTCTTTCCCGCTGCATTGGCTCTTTCTAAGATCAATTGCTCTTAGATGTATTCCTTTTGGAAGTATTAAAAACCAGCCTCTATCTATTCCTCTTGGTGCAGAGGTTTATTTCATCAAAATTTTTAAATATTTTTACAGTGGCAAAATACCCAACAAACATAAGAAATCATGAATATGCCATAAATAATGATTTATAAACAACACTATGTCTTCGAGTGCACAATTTTTTAATTTTATTTTCTGTACTATGTGTAAACTATCTTTCGACATTGCAACCTTTGGATTTGCTGACAAAAATAAATACGATTGCCTTAATGACGGTAAATAGCATGTCTTTTTTATTTAACTAAGGTGTTGGGTTCGGTTAATCCACAATTTATAAAACCAAGTCACAAGCAATCTTATCTAGAAAATAAAAAAAATGTGTTTCAATGAACTCAAGAACATTTAATATCATTGGTATAGAAATTGGTGTAGCCAAGGTTCTACTATAGGCGCACTCTTTATTCTTATTTTCTTTAACGACTGATAAGATATTTTTATTTGTGCAGATAATATAATGTCATAATTCACAGTGACCTTGACAATAGAGCTGGAAAATACAACAGTGTCGTTTAAAAATTTGAGGAATCGTGCTGTAAAAATTCCTTAATTGTTAATATAACATAATACGTATTAATATTATTAATAAATAACGATGTTCTTATAGTTGCCAATTTAAAATATTTTTGCATCTATAACATGATCGAGTTTCATGACCTATAAAGAAAAATGAAATGAAAAATGTATAGTTTTATCCAATTTGTGTATTTTGCGCACAGAATCAGCTTCTAATAGACCAGGAGCCCGCCGATCATTAATTGTGTGTCATAGCTTTACTCCCAAAATGTGTGAATTGTTGTTAATTTGGGGTAGTAGAGCTCAGAAATGTCCCTGCCGTAAATTTATGATATTTATCGAATTACAAGAGTAACTAGTACATGCGGTAGGAACAGCCGATACGCGTCAATTGTGAAAGGCAAGACGTGCGTACCACTTTTCAAAGATGGCGAATGTCTTTTTGCACTCAGGAGGTTCATACTTACCAAGTTCCTGATTTCCATTCATAAACCTATCATTTTTTTTACCTGACTTTTTCTCAAAGGGCATAGCAGGATAAGCATGTGTTAGGTGCCCCCGCACCAATCGGGTCGAAATTTTTAGCACAAGTTGATAATAGTGTTAGATGAAATCTCCCAAAATATTATTTTTGGAAAATCATTTTTACGGGAGTTATGGGGGTAAAAAGAAAAATGAAAAAAATTTTTTTCTCGAGAACGGATAAACCGATTTTCATGAAAAAAATATATGTTACGGCTTTTGATGGTGCAAATGTGGGAAAAAATTATTGAACCCATTTGTCGAAAAAAAGTGGTAAAAAAATTTTTTCAAAATAAAAAAAAATTTTTTTAGGGGATGTTCCAGAGGCACACCCACCATTTTCTACCAAATAAATGCTTATATGCCCCTTTAAAACATATCCAATTTTCAAAGCGGTCGGAAGGGTACAACATACTCAAAATTGATCATCATTGGCAGACTGCGGGCGGCGCACAGTCTATGTAATGAAGCACGACTTTTTTGTAAATATTTCGTGCAAAGACGAGATTACCTTCTCCCCCTCATTTTCGAGGGTGCTGAACACGATGCAAGTGGTGGGAGAAGCTTTTGACCGCCGCAACCCCCTGCAAATTTTTTGAAAAATTTTTTCAAAATAAAATTTTTTTTATGGGATGTTCTTGAAGAATGAAGACTAAGAAAAGTCTCATCAATATAGAGTAACCTGATTCGTGAGAGGCAGGAGGACTCACGCAAAAAAGTCAACCCGAATTGTGAGAGGCAAGGGGACTCATAATAACCAAGCACCTCGACTAATGAGCGGCAGGGGAACTTACAATAAACAAACGACTATTTAGAGGCAAGGAGACTCACGATAAATAAACACCCCGACTCATGAGAGGCAAGAGGACTCACAATAAACAGGCACCTTCACTAGTGAAAGGCACTGTAACCTCCTCGTAGTGGACTTTGAAAACTAGTTCTTTCGTAGGCTGACTGCGGACGTCATCCTTGCAAAATCTTCAGATTTTCAAACTAGATTTTGTTTGACCCCACAGTTGACGTCAGAGAATTTTTGCACCACACTTCTTGAAGTTTGATACTGATTTAATGTAATGGCCGCCAGTGACCGTTGTAGTAAGATATAGTAAGATGTAGTAATGAACCGCTAGTCTATGTAATAAAGGCAGAAATAGTGTAAATATTTCTTGCAAAGACGAAATTACCTTCCTCCGTCCGTTTTCGAGGGTGTTGAACACGATGCAAGTGGTGGGAGAAGTTTTTGACCGCCGAAAACCTCCTTATGGATCTCTTTGTTTTCTATACGGGTCTGGAGAGTCATTTATCAACGGGTTATACTTGAAATAACATGGAAGATGATTATAGAGTAAGTTGAGTCCAGACAGCAGGTCTAGGGGGTTAATTAAACCCTTCCGAGGAGTGGAAAATCATTTTTTATCAAATAATTCGGGTTCAAATGCGTTTCCCCGGTTTTTGGGCTGATCATGGGAAAAATATTCATTTTTAGCTCCAACCCTCTTCATCTCTCAAACGGTGAGTGAGAGGTGATTTCTGCCCGTTTGAGGGGGTTGGAGCTAAAAATAAATATTTTTCCCATGATCAGTCCAAAAACGGGGGAAACGCGTTTGAACCCGAATTATTTGATAAAAAATGATTTTCCACTCCTCGGAAGGGTTTAATTAACCCCTTAGACCTGCTGTCTGGACTCAACTTACTCTATAATCATCTTCCATGTTATTTCAAGTATAACCCGTTGATAAATCACTCCCCAAATCCGTTTATATATGAAAACATAAAGGGATCCATAAGAGGGATGGCCGTTTCAGGGGGTTGCGGCGGTCAAAAACTTCTCCCACCACCTGCATCGTGTTCAGCACCCTCGAAAACGAAGGGGGGGAGGTAATTTCGTCTTTGTACGAAATATTTACAAAAGAGTCGTCTTATAATGCTTCATTACATAGACTACACGCCGCCCGCAGTCTGCCAATGATTATCAATTTTGAGTATGTTGTACCCTTCCGATCGCTTTGAAAATTGGATATGTTTTAAAGGGGCATATAAGCATTTATTTGGAAGAAAATGGTGGGTGTGCCTCTGGAACATCCCCTAAAAAAATTTTTTTTTTTATTTTGAAAAAATTTTATCACCACTTTTTTTTGACGAATGGGTCCAATAATTTTTTCCCATATTTGCACAATCAAAAGCCATAACATATATTTTTTTCATGAAAATCGGTTTACCCGTTCTCGAGAAAAACATTTTTTTTCATTTTTCTTTTTACCCCCATAACTCCCGTAAAAATGATTTTCCAAAAATAATATTTTGGGAAATTTCATCTAACACTATTATCAACTTGTGCTAAAAATTTCGACCCGATTGGTGCGGGGGCACCTAACACATGCTTATCCTGCTATGCCCTTTGGGCGAGCATAGCGCCTCCTTGTACCACCCAAAATGAATGGGAGTCTGGATTCATGATTTTTGGGGACAAATTAAGAAATCCCTCCAACCCCCATGCGTAAACCTATGGCTTATTTGTGGCTTTTTTTACTTTTAAAAGTCATATTTCTTACACATTTGGAGGCCTGCCGTACGCCCCTGTACCAAAAAAAGAGCTGGCATGGCCATTTCTGTGCTCTACTACCCCAAATTAACAACACATTCAGTGTTGCCGATTTGCAAGTAATTGCCTACATTTGTAAGTATTTTGAATGCTTGTAAGCAATGTTGTAAGGATTCACAGTATGTAAGGATTTTGTAAGGATTTTGCACCTAATGGTCGGGACATACATTTTTATACTTTTTGAAATGTTTTAAAGATATTCAAATAGCAAACATAAAATAAAATTAAACAACTGGAAACGTTAGTTGCCCTACACCTACACCAACACCCAACACCACTTAAGAACAGGTGGTGTTGGCTACACGTTATTAGTCAAAACTTCAAGCTCTCTTTCTCTTATCTTCGTGGGGTGGGCTGTGTTCTGTTTCTGTTCTGTGTTGTACTGTTGTCGTATTACTCGTATTACGGTGCGTTAAGGTGTGGTGTGGTCTGACGTCTGACAGCAGTGAAGGACGCCTAAAAACGTTAAAATTTAAAAATATAACATAACCTCATGCGTGAACCTCATTCTGTAATTTTGCGATCCATAGCCGCGTTAGTAACCTCTTGCGCCACTATTTCAAATAAGCCCATTGGCCAATACGATCCTACTAACGGTGCTGCCATCACGCGAACTACACTTTGACCTCTTTTTTACGGAGAAGAATGTCGCGAAAATGTCTATTTCGATAGTACTCCTGAGCTCTTCTAGTCCTTCTTCTTTAAACAGCGCCGCGCAAGTAGGGCCGACCTTTGGGAGAGGGGGGGGGCTAGGGGGGCGACCGTGCCCTGCACGAGAGCGCCACGAGCTTAATTTTTTTTTTCAAGTTAAATGAGAACGAATTTTTTTTTATTTTATTCCCCCCCGCTCATCAATTTTTTTTCTGACTTAACCAGAAAAAGGGGCGCCTTTTAAAATTTCGCCCCAGGGCGCTTGAGAAACTAAAGCCGGCCCTGCGCGTAAGGATTTTCCATCATTCGCAAGTAAAATGTAAGGATTTTGGCGTTCAACAGTAAGTACTTTGCGAATTAAGTTGGCAATACTGCACACATTCTACATTCACACAATTAGTGGTCGGCGGGCTCCTAGTCTATAAGCGGACGAGTGTTCTTTTCCTCACACCATATTTAACGGTTAGTCATATATTAATTTATTTTAGATTCTAATCAAATTAATTGTACATATTCAAGTACATGTCGCACCTAATACAAACATTTCGATATGTCCTATTCTGTTTGGCTTGTCATTAAAAAATAAACAAATAAGTAAATATAAACATAACAATATTATTGTTTGTTTCATAGTGTGTTTAGAATTGTACCTGTTGTTGACTAATTGAATATTTTATTAACTAAATGTTTTGTTTATGCAGGACTATTATGAATATTATGACTTTCTGTCAACTTTAACGTACCTATTAAAAATATTTTGTTACCAGAGTTTTCATAATTCATTGGTCATATAGTTGAGTGACAATATGAAAACTATTATACACTCATTTTAAAATATACTACCTTCTAGTAATAAAGAATTAATTTGAAATGTAAGTTAATCCTTCTCTCCCTCTCCCTCTTTATTCTTATTCCTAACGTCTTGCCAGACGTGTTGTAATCCATTAATTTATTCTAGTTGGCCTTCCTTTGTTGTATAGCACGTCTGACAGCAACACGTCATGTCGCGGTTACTTGTTAGGCGCACAGCCTCACCTAAGCTTTCACGACTTGCCAGACGTGTTGTAATCCATTAATTTATTCTAGTTGACCTTCCTTTGTTGTATAGCACGTCTGACAGCAACACGTCATATCGCGGTTACTTGTTAGGCGCACAGCCTCACCTAAGCTCTTTCCCCACCATAAGTGAATATTTTGATCGCAATAATCCTATATCTTTGTGCTTTAATTTCCAGATTATAATTAACTTCACTATTCTACATTTCTATCCAACAATCCATATTAAATAAAGTACGCCCAGCAAGGGCGGTTATACGGGGGGGTAATTACCCCCCCCCCCATCCGTAGGCCGCTCCGGTGCAATTATTTTTGCTCCTGTATTTGCGGGCGCTTTTTTCTTCTCCATATAAAGGTAGATTCAAAATAATATTAACTATTTTTTAAAGTTCCAATAGTTTAAAACAAAAATTCGGATTTCTCCCTCCCGCTCATCAAAAAAAATGTTGCGGCTTCAATATCTTGCGCTGTGCTTAATCAAAAACCTTAATAACATTATACATCTATAATTGTAATAAAACATGTTTTATAATAGAAATGACAGCTTACATATCTCTCTGGCGATCGCCCTGTATGAAGGATAGGGCACAATTTCAACCATATTCTACCATACTATTTTACATACGTGCCGATTTGAAACGAAAATGTTAAGTTTAACATAAGTTATCGGGTTTACAAGAAAGGTCTATACACACAGATACAGACACATACATTTTTCATTCGATATTTTGGTTTGGTGTGTTATGAAACGGATTTCTCTATAAATATATATATATATATATATATATATATATATATATATATATATATATATATATATATATATATATATATATATATATATATATATATATATATATATATATATATATATATATATATATATATATATATATATATATATATATATATATATATATATATATATATATATATATATATATATATATATATATATATATATATATATATATATATATATATACATATATATATATATATATATACAATGGGATTTGTTTAAAGTGTTAAAAACGGCTATCGATAAGTGGAAAAAATCGAGAAAAATGTATGTTACTTTTTTCGTAGTAGCCATGTGTCAAACTAAAAAAGTCATTGAAATTATTAAAATCTGACATTTCACGTTTTGATTTCTGTACACAAAATGAATGAGAAAAAGCGATTTGGTGATGTTTCACAAGAAAATATTAACTAAGCTATGAATGAAAGTGTCCCAGTTAAAACGAGAAACGCTAAAAATTCTATATGGAAACAATTTAAAGCTTTTTGCAAAGAGAATTATTCCCTCGAAAAAGATACGACTACTATGATGAACTTGCAAATATTTTGACTGACTGGGGTTATAACATAATAAAAAACATTAGATAATATTTTCATTTTTTATTATAAATCGTTATTTTTAAAACATTAAATAAACAGTTTTGTTGTTTTAATAATTATTTTAGATAATATTTTTTAATCATATATTAATCTTCTGTAATACACACGAGGTTGATTTTCTACTTGGGTAAATTTTTTTTGAGTGACTCAAACCTGTTTTCCATGAAAATTATGCTCGAATTAAGGGACATAGGAAAAATCACTCCACTTCGTGTCGCGATTTTTCCATGCCCTTAATTCTCGAATAATTTTCATGGGAAAACAGGTTTTTGTCCAAAAAAATTTACCCGGTAAAAAATCGACCTCTTGCGTATTAATAACCGAGAATTTAATTATAATTCTAATTTGTAAATATGTTTTATAACAATACCTGCATTTTTGTTTTTGGCATAGCTATTCTGTTGATATTTTGTTGTTATCCTGTTACTATGTGCATTATTAATGTGCAACTTTGTTATTACAGTTATTGTTGTTGTTAATAGGTATGTTATGTTGCTGTATTACTAGTCATTTAATAAATGAGAGGAATGAAATAGGTTCTTGATTCGATGTCCTCCAACATTTATTTTTTTTTATTAATTTTACCCCATCCATAAAAACTGGTAATTAAAACATAATAATTATTGCTGACAAAAAAGTAAATGTCTAATTTAGTAGAGGAAGCATTTTTTGCTCGTATCATTCATCGATATTTCTTAAAGTCTCATATTGCATTATTTAGTAGAATTTATTACGAAGACGTCAAGGGTGTGGCAAAAAAATTAATGAAGCCATTCTGTTCAGCTTTTTATGTACTTTTCGAATTTAATACTGAAATTAAAAAAGAAACATATACAGAGTATTGTTGTCTTGAAAAACAACAAAAACATTTTTTTCAAGTCCGGATCTGGATTTTTTTTTGTGTGTGGTATAAGTACTTATTCAGGATAACTAGTATATTATATGTGCCAAATATGAACTGATTATTCCATTCCTTTACAAAGTAACAACCAAAAGAAATTTTGGCAAAAATACATAAAACACCCTGTATTTCAGCAAGGAAGGCCCAACTGTCTTTTTCTATGGGTGGTTATGATTACCCTCGGTGTCTTCTATCTGGCATTAAAGCATGTCCGTTTCCTCGTGAAACACCCTGTATGCAGGATGATCACTTAAAAAAAATTAATAAAGAAACGTTGGAACAAAATAATGTTTAGAATGTAGTTGTCACTATGGCCACAAAGAGAATGAGACATACTTTTAGTAAAACAATGCACAGTGTGGTCATTCAACAGAAAACTAATTAATTATGAAGGATGACAAACAAGGAGTAAAGTTTTGTGTAAATATCTCTACAGATATTTTTACAACAATTTGATTTCAGCGTCAATGCTTTCTGGTACGTGCTTAAGATTTCAGATATTATAGAGCTCATTGTTCAGATTGTGATTAAGTTTAAAGTTTAAAGATATTACCGGTCGAGTCTCACAAACCCGAACACATCTAACAAAGCCTCTGCCTTGTTTCCAGCTCACATCGCATCGTTTTGATTTATAGATTCATCCCCAGATTGCAATTCCATAATTTATTGTGGTTCAACCATTGCATAGTAAAGAGGTTGGCAAACAGGCAGGAACTTGCCAAAATTATTTATACATTTTAATTTTTAAATAACTGTGTTTGCATATGAGCTTGAGACATACAGTTTTAATATAGTGGGCGATTCATAATTCTTTCTTTGTACATAGATAATTACTGGTCAGTAGAAATTCGCAACTAGTTTGTATTTGAATAAGAAAATTAGATATTAGGATGATTCAAATATGAATAAAATAAAAAATAAAAAGCATTTGTTCCCTCTATCTATTATACCTGTTTGATTTATAGTTCAGTAATATAACGATTTATACCGGACAAAATTTAGCAAGTTTTGAAAATTAATGGAAATGTTGAGGATAGCATAATAATTAGTAAACCGAAAAGTTCCCACCCCCTAAATAGTGTGCTTCGTCCCCTAGGAGGTCGTTTCCATCCCCCATTTTGAGGTTTTCTAGATTATCTCGGAAACGGTGCACTTTTTGAAAAAAATATCTATATACAAAATTATTCCTCATAAAATTCTCTATCAAAAACGTATCTACACTTTTTTCACTAAAATTAATAGTATCGTGCGAAATAAGGCACACAAATAAGGGTTGGTTCCAGTTAACACAATAAACTGTAATCTTTACTATAATCTACTTTAAAGTTCAATGCTTAACGCAAAAGCAGTAGCTACTAAATTCCACTTAAAATTATAATAAATGTAGCGCTTCCACCCTCTCACTCCTAAAAAATATCGCAATTTTTAAAGAAGCGAGAATATTCTATATTGTACTTGTTGTCACGCCACCACAGCGGTAAAGTAATTGGCGCGGTTTTTTTACGTGGTGTCCCCTTTATACCTAATTCACTAATTATCAGAAGGATAGTGCGTTAGTTAATCTTCGTCGTCTTCCTAGATTCGACATTCATGCATGCTTGTCCATGGCAATGGTAACACATTGTGGAGCAACGTAAGCCTGCTCTTTTGCAGCTGCACCTGTTTTCGCACCTTAATTTGCATGAACAAGAAATTTCAAAACAGATTCAGGAGCTGGTTCTTTAATTGTCATAGTTGGGGTTAATATACCGCCGATTTTTTCCCATCCTCAATCAGTAGCTTCTAGTGTAACGTTTTTCCATGTTTGAATTTGGTAAAAAACGCGATATGAGTGTTGCCGAGCAGCAGCAGAAGTTGGTGGTAGTTTTGATAACATTACAGTATTGTTTGCTTTACCAACAATTTTCAGGTCACGAATCTGTATACATCTAGACATTTTTCTGCGGAGGTAGAGTTGTATAAAGCTAGAACAAATCACTCTCCTACGTCTACAATGACTAGCTTTTTCATTACTAAAAGTTTACACGATGTCTTGTAAGTCGTCTCTTTTATTAAGCACATTGATTGCATTAACCTTTCCTTTGGAAAAAAACGTTGAGGTTGTGTCGCAACCGCTAATAGCGTGTGCAAATAATATTGTTTCTCTACAGTTTTTAAAAAAAGTTGAGGATTGTAAATCTCTTGAACTGTAAATCCTTTTGCAGATATTACCTTGTTTTTCTTTTAAAAATGTAATGTCTTTGTCGGAGGGAGAAAGAGCAATAAAAATGACTAGCATGTCAATATCTTGCCCTACGATAACAGCTGTGTCGCACTTACAACATTTTAGATAGCAGTTTGTACTATTAATAAATCGGTGTCATCCGCAGCAACGAACACCTCGATTCCTTCATTACTAAATTTATTCACTAGTTCTGCAATCAAACGTTCTTTGTTAAACAAATTACTAAGGAACTTCTGCTAAATTTTAGAAACAGCAGTGTTTTCATCAAATATAGTTTCATGACAGGTTTTTTGCAGTATCCAAATAACCATCGAAGACGACAGTTACTCTATTACCATATTTTTTTTCTTATGTAACTAACCTAAGCATTGTAAACGTTATTAGATTCTCCTTTTTTTTGGCCATATTACGTGGCGAAGCAAGTATTCTCCATCAATCACATACCTACTCACTAATTTCGAAAATATGGTTTCGTTCAGGAACAGTATTAATAATCTGGTATAAAGTTGCCTTGTTAGTTTTTCTCATTAGGCCTTTGTTGTCGAAAAGGGAAAGAGCTACCGAAGCCAGTTCAAAACTAAAGCACGTTTTTAACCCCAGACTCGAATGAATTGTGCAAATAATTCTTTAAAAATTGCGATATTTTTTAGGGGTGGGAGGGTGGAAGCGCTACATTTGTTATAATATTAAGTGGAGTTTAGTAGCTATTGCTTTCGCCTTAAGCACTGAACTTTGAAGTAGAGTATAGTAAAGATTACAATTTATTGAGTTAACTGTGTGCGCCTTATTTCCCACGGTACTAATAATTTTAGGAAAAAAAGTGTAGACACATTTTTGATAGAGAATTTTATAAGGAATAATTTTGTATATAGGTATTTTTGTCAAAAAGTGCACCGTTCCCGAGATAATCTAGAAAACCTCAAAATGGGAGTGGGAACGACCTCCTAGGGGACAAAGCACACTATTTAGGGGTGGGAACTTTTCGGTTTACTAATAATTCTTATGCTATCCTTAACCAGGGGCGGCTCAAGGTAAATTTTCCACCCGGGCGAGATCGCTTTTTGGCTTCCTCGTGAGATAACCACGGGAATTTCACGGACGTACTACATAATGAAGTGCGAGGATATCCTTTTGGGCACTGCGGTCCCTACTTTTCAACTTAACACATGGAGTAAGAGAAATGTGTATATAATAAACTCTTTTTCTAAATAACCTGAACTTTTACTGTCGGTAAGTTGTCAAAGCTAAAGCTCATTAAAAGCAGTTTATTCTTCTCCTGAACGTATTTAAAATATAGCGAAGCAGGTTTGTATATTAATCCGAAAAATAGCACGATTAAATAATTAGTTAACCGTGTATTATTTGGCTTATGTCTATAACTGATCGACTAAGTATCTACTACAAAATTTGTATTATAAGAACATCTGTTACATCTGAACGTATTTAAAATATAGCGAAGCAGGTGTGGATATTAATCCGAAAAATAGCACGATTAAATAATTAGTTAACCGTGTATTATTTGGCTTATGTCTATAACTGATCGACTAAGTATCTACTACAAAATTTGTATTATAAGAACATCTGTTACATCTGAACGTATTTAAAATATAGCGAAGCAGGTGTGGATATTAATCCGAAAAATAGCACGATTAAATAATTAGTTA
Organism: Rutpela maculata; assembly: GCA_936432065.2. Classification (NCBI taxonomy): domain Eukaryota; kingdom Metazoa; phylum Arthropoda; class Insecta; order Coleoptera; family Cerambycidae; genus Rutpela; species Rutpela maculata. Next base: position 32,011,365 of record OW386285.2, on the reverse strand, counting down.
ACCGTGTATTATTTGGCTTATGTCTATAACTGATCGACTAAGTATCTACTACAAAATTTGTATTATAAGAACATCTGTTATTAGTTTATGAAAAGTGCACTTTGCGGGCCTTCTTTTCTGCATAGTCTTAATGATCAACTCTGTGTCAATCTCTTGAAGGCCGTCATATTCGATTGCCATCATTGCTAGTCCCTCTAAACCGTCCTCTGTGACATTGTCGATTTCAACTAGGCTTATACTAAGTTTTAGTTTTGAGAAGCTTCTTTCTCCCACACAAGAAAGAATAGTAGTATCCGTAGCTCCACTGTTACGTTTGAAATGTTTTCACTGAGGCTAACTGATGTACTGATCCAATGGGTCATTTATACTTTTGCCGTGAAAGAAGGAAAGTAGCACTAAAGGTTCTTGATGTAGTTGCATACCACCAATATCACAATGGCTTCCGTTATTTAGTGCTGACCGACAGTCTGAACATTTCTGTACGAGTTCATCCTTTTCCCGACTTTCAATGTTGTACATAAAACCAAACATATCATTGTGAATGTGGTTACAAATCTTTCATTCAATGACATGATGGCACAGTCTAATACGTGGAAAAAAGTTGTTCTGAATGCCTTTTTAAGATCAACAGCAGGTTCGCCATGTGACTCATAGTCAAATTGAAGCTTTATTGGCGCGCACTCATGTTATATTAAAAATGGTGCAATAAAGAAAATTAAGACAATCTTTCGCCTCAGTCTGGCGCCCCCCAGAGCCGGTGCCCCGGACGGCCGCCAGGATTGCCCGGCCCTTAAGCCGCCCCTGTCCTTAACATTTCCACCAATTTTCAAAACTTTCTGAATTTTGTCCGTAATATTACAATATTAAGTGTATGATATTGTGAAAACATAAGAGAACTTTTAGTTAGGTCATAGGATACTTGTAAGAGTTTGAAAAGAAAATTTCCTAATCGGCTACATGATAGAAGATATTGATTTTTTTCCCGAAGGGTGGGAACCGTCAAAAATCTCCAAAAATATTAATTATCTCGAAAACCGGAATGTTTAAGAGTATGTTATGGTACATAAACCTAAGCTAAAATTTTATGAGGAATCGAAATATGCAATAAAATACAGGGCGTTCCATTTAAAATAACGAAGTTAGGTGCTACATCCGGTATAAGCGGAAGTAGCACAAGCATGAAAATATTTTCGTTGGATCCGCCATATCTAAAAACCCCCTCATACTAATTTTCAAATTTCTAAACTCGACAGATCCCAAGAAACGTCTAATACCCGCTTTCCGTGCTTTCTTTCACGGCAAAAGTATAAATGACCCATTGGATCAGTACATCAGTTAGCCTCAGTGAAAACATTTCAAACGTAACAGTGGAGCTACGGATACTACTATTCTTTCTTGTGTGGGAGAAAGAAGCTTCTCAAAACTAAAACTTAGTATAAGCCTAGTTGAAATCGACAATGTCACAGAGGACGGTTTAGAGGGACTAGCAATGATGGCAATCGAATATGACGGCCTTCAAGAGATTGACACAGAGTTGATCATTAAGACTATGCAGAAAAGAAGGCCCGCAAAGTGCACTTTTCATAAACTAATAACAGATGTTCTTATAATACAAATTTTGTAGTTGTACGATCTCCCAATGATGCTCGGGCTGAGCGGGTCACTGGCGAAACCGTGTGAGGGTGTAGTTGGGGTTACTGGCTCTGGGACCAGTGGACTGTAGGGATTTTTGTTGTTGTGGTAAAAACCAATCCTGGAGGCAGCCTCACCTCCTAATTGTGGCTTGGAAAGATTGGTTAAATGAGTACAACAAGTAATTAGTTGAGACTGATTGATTTAAGAAAATAAAATTCTATTTATACTAAATGGCAATAATAAACATAATAACAAATCGTAAAAACAATTAATTATACGTTACATATGAAATATTAAACTTGTCCTAGAAATTATGCCAACTATAGAAATGCAATGTTTGCACTTGATTACATACTTTGCTGACATTGTTTATAGTTAATGTTTATGTAGATTGCAATACGAAATAACTAATATATGTCGAAAGTAGGATACAATAACAATAAGAAATTAAATTATTTGAAATGATAAAAACTGTATGTTTAAGAGATTAAACATTCTGGCAAGACCGGGAGGGACGAGGTTCGTTGGTTTGCTAATGAAGTGGCTGGAGTTCATTCATCTCATCTGGGTTTGAACGTTCTTGTTGTTTTCTCTTCCGTCTGCGTTGTCGCATTAGGGACCGGGCGAATACCAGTAGGAGCAGCAGGATGACTCATAGTTGTAGTGGCTGCCTGCTCGTCTACGGTTGCAGTGCTGGGTATATCAGTTTCTGAAGCAACAGGTAATGGAATGATCTTATGGATGCTTCTCTTCAACGGTTGACCTTCTGCTCTTTTAACGGAAACTACTCGAACAATTCCATCTGCAGAAGGATGTGTTTCTGAGATCCTAGCCAATGGCCATCGACTCGGGTTAATATTGTCGTCCTTGAGTATGACTAGGTCACCACTTTTCAGGTTTTCCTGACGCGTTTTCCATTTGTATCGCTGTTGGAGTCTGTTTAGATAGTCGGAGGACCATATTTGCCAAAAGTCCTTCTTCATTTTTTGGACCAACTGCCATCTTGATGATAGGTTTGTATTGATGTTTGTTGTTACTGGATTGGGTGGAGATACAATTCCAATTATCCCATCCATAATCCATAATAGCTGATGCTGTTTCTCGGTTAGATGATGGAGCAGTGCTGTGCATTGTACTTCTTGAGAGAGTCGTTTGGTTGCGTTGCAGAGGCTGTCAAATTGCGTGATAACCTCTAAGGTATTTGCAACATCTTCTTGGAGTTTCGACTTGGAGTACTTCAACTCTATCCGGGTATGGTCAATGCGTTCTACGTATGGTTCGGGTCGTGGATACTGAATAGTGTACCCGGCTTGTGTAGACCCTGGCATCGGAGCGAACAGTAGACAGAGCAACAGAAATAACGTCCAGAGATTGAAGGAAATTTTCTTGCTCCTTGGAGGCCGTTGACTGGTACTTGTACTCTCAGGTGCCTGCTCGTCTGTGGTTGTAATGTTGGGTGTGTCGGTTTCTGACACAATAGGTATTGGAGTGACCCTTCTCATGTGACCAGGAGGGTTCAGGTGCTCTTGCGTGAATTCTGCATGCAAGGGTTTGGTTGTAATATTGGGTGTGTCGGTTTCTGACACAACAGGTATTGGAGTGACCTTTCTTATGTGACCAAGGTTCAGGTGTTCTTGCATGAATTCCTCATGCAAGGGTTTGGTTGTAGTGTTGGATGTGTCGGTGTCTGACAAAATAGGTACTGGAGCGACCTTTTTCATGTGACCAGGGTTTAGGTTCTCTTGCATGAATTCTTCATGCAAGGGTTTGGAATCTCCCAGCATGAAAGGTAACTCTTTCAGGGGGATTTGGATGGTGTATGTTGCGTCTGTGCTTCGTGTCGTGGGCTTGGAGAATTGTTCTTCACTTGCTATGTCATCTGGGGACAGGATTCTCTGGACCGAGACTTCTTCTATGTTCCAAATTTTTGTGAACTGTTCATCTACTTCAGTACGACTTGTCATGCTGATGATGTTAACATTGTTAGGCTGGGTTTGCTTAACGTTGCCTGACAGTATCCATCCCAGTTCTGTCTGTTGGCCTAGGAGGCCATCCTCGGTTTTCTGCAGTCCTTGCAGAATAATTTTTCCATATTCCTCAGCTCCAAGAATGGCGTCAATTGGTCCAGGTCTCTTGTATGTGGGATCAGCGAGGATTTGGTTTTGCCATTGCTGCTCATTTAGGTCTTCTAGTTCGCATGTTGGCATGGCCTGCGTCAATTTAGATAGTACTAGAAAATTGACGTTTACGGAGAAAAGACTAGGAAACCGTGGACAGACTTCAGCTTGAATCTTCGTTCTTGATGTCTGGGGTCTTCCTTCGCCGAGTCCGGTAACTTCTGCTCTGATTTTTTGCCTGGTTATTCCAAGAGATTGAGCGGCTCTTTCTGTTATGAATGATGACTGGGAACCAGGGTCAATTAGTGCTCGCAGGTATTCTGGTGTCCCTGACGATGACATGATACGAATCAGGGCGGTGGCTAATAGGACTGTGTTATCTTGTCTGCCAACATGGCTGCTGGATGAAAGCTGTTCTTCCATGACTGTGTGTTCGGTTGTCGTCGTAGTATGTGTAGCAGCCCTCGAGGTTGTGGGAGGAGGGGCGCTAGCTCTGGATGGTCTTGATGTGGATTCTCTGTGTAGTGTTGTGTGGTGTTGATCCCCGCAAATTTTGCATCGCTTTTGACTTCTGCATCTGTCTCTGGAGTCATGATTCAGGCAATTGAGGCAGAGGCGTCTGTCTTTGGCTGCTTGAATCCTTTCGTTGATGGCCAAATTCCGGAATTGTGGGCAGGCATACATGTTGTGTTGTTGCATGCAATAGCTACAAGAGTTGAAGTTATTGCCGCTGTTCTGACCATTGCTGGGTAACATGTTCTTGGCTATAGCAGTGGACTCAAGGGACTGGAATCTTCTCTCCAGGAACTCCATCATCTCCTTGAATTCCTGCACCTTATGTGGGGCCTTGAGGGATTGTTCATATTGCCGATTGGTCTCTGCGTCCCATCTTCTGGTGATGATGCGAGAAACTAGTGGTCCCCAAGACGTAGTGCTAATGCCTACGTTTTCAAGTGCCTTTAAACATTCAGTGGTAGTGTCGTGTAGCTGCCTTAATTTGTGTATGGATTCGCCTTGCATTGGCGGTATATCCAAGATTTTGTCAATCAGCTTGGATACTAAAAGTCGACTGTTTTCGTATCTTTTCATTAGTAGCTCCCAAGCTGCGTCATAGTTTGCATCTGTGATTTGGAGATGTTGAATCATTCTGCTTGGCTCGCCTCGGACGTGGGTTTTGAGATACTGCATCTTCTCGACTTTGGACAAGGACATGTTTGAATGAATGAGTTTGAGGAATATGTCGTTGAAAGTAGGCCAGTGTTCATAGTTTCCATCGAAGAATGGAATTGAGATTTTTGGAAGGTGCAGATTGGGTCTGATTGCATCAGGGGAGGGGGAAACTGCGTCGATCTTGCTTGAAAGTTTTGTTACGGCGTTGTCGTATCGTTGTCCTGCTTCCTGGTACTTCTCATCTCCGAAGTAGTTGGACTGGAACCTGGTTTCGTGAATCATGATATCTTCGTGTAGGGCCTGGATGGTACTCCACTGGTTATTAATTCTTTCAAGCAGCAACTCGTAACGTTTTTTGGGTTTGACTTCGAGCAGCTCTTTGTCAATTAGTTGGATGATCTTGTCTAGTTCTTGCATCCGATGCATCTGACGTTTAATTTGTATAGATTGCTCGGCGTCGTTGTTTGGATCCTCAATGGCTGAATTTTGTTGATGGTTCATCTCATCTTTGGATGGCATCTTTAAGTAAAGTTTGAATTTGGGTGGAATGGTGTTGATAGGATTTGATTTTGCCTAGGGTTGGATTGAGTTATCTTGTTGTATTCTTCTTCTTCTTCTTCTTCTCGGGTTGAATGGGTTGGATTGCTTTGTGTTAGCTTGGGTGGGCTAGGGTTGATTAGGTTGGTGTTGGTTGTTTTCTTGGGTTCGTTTGGAATATGTAGACTTTCTGGTGATTCGGTTGATTTGATTTGGATAGTTTTTTTTTTTTTTTCTTCTCGGGTTGAATGGGTTGAATTGCTTTGTGTTAGCTTGGGTAGGATGGTGTTGATAGGATTTAATTTTGCTTAGGGTTGGCTTGAGTTGTGTTGTTGTATTCTTCTTCTTCTTCTTCTCGGGTTGGTTGTTTTTTTTTTTTTTTTTATGGACTGGCTGTCCGGTGGTTTAGTTGGGTTGACTTGGATTGTTTGATTTCTTGTTTTTGTGGACGATACGGCTGTATCGACTGGTTTTTGCTCGAAGAACAAATGAACGATCTCTTCTACGTGGGGACGATACGGGTGTATCGACTGGTTTTTTGCTCGAAGGACCAATGAACGATCTCTTCTACGTGGGGACGATACGGGTGTATCGACTGGTTTTTTGATCGAAGGACCAATGTACGATCTCCCAATGATGCTCGGGCTGAGCGGGTCACTGGCGAAACCGTGTGAGGGTGTAGTTGGGGTTACTGGCTCTGGGACCAGTGGACTGTAGGGATTTTTGTTGTTGTGGTAAAAACCAATCCTGGAGGCAGCCTCACCTCCTAATTGTGGCTTGGAAAGATTGGTTAAATGAGTACAACAAGTAATTAGTTGAGACTGATTTATTTAAGAAAATAAAATTCTATTTATACTAAATGGCAATAATAAACATAATAACAAATCGTAAAAACAATTAATTATACGTTACATATGAAATATTAAACTTGTCCTAGAAATTATGCCAACTATAGAAATGCAATGTTTGCACTTGATTACATACTTTGCTGACATTGTTTATAGTTAATGTTTATGTAGATTGCAATACGAAATAACTAATATATGTCGAAAGTAGGATACAATAACAATAAGAAATTAAATTATTTGAAATGATAAAAACTGTATGTTTAAGAGATTAAACAGTAGTAGATACTTAGTCGATCAGTTATAGACATAAGCCAAATAATGCACGGTTAACTAATTATTTAATCGTGCTATTTTTCGGATTAATATCCACACCTGCTTCGCTATATTTTAAATACGTTCAGGAGAAGAATAAACTGCTTTTAATGAGCTTTAGCTTTGACAACTTACCGACAGTAAAAGTTCAGGTTATTTAGAAAAAGAGTTTATTATATACACATTTCTCTTACTCCATGTGTTAAGTTGAAAAGTAGGGACCGCAGTGTCCAAAAGGATATCCTCGCACTTCATTATGTAGTACGTCCGTGAAATTCCCGTGGTTATCTCACGAGGAAGCCAAAAAGCGATCTCGCCCGGGTGGAAAATTTACCTTGAGCCGCCCCTGGTTAAGGATAGCATAAGAATTATTAGTAAACCGAAAAGTTCCCATCCCTAAATAGTGTGCTTTGTCCCCTAGGAGGTCGTTCCCACTCCCATTTTGAGGTTTTCTAGATTATCTCGGGAACGGTGCACTTTTTGACAAAAATACCTATATACAAAATTATTCCTTATAAAATTCTCTATCAAAAATGTGTCTACACTTTTTTTCCTAAAATTATTAGTACCGTGGGAAATAAGGCGCACACAGTTAACTCAATAAATTGTAATCTTTACTATACTCTACTTCAAAGTTCAGTGCTTAAGGCGAAAGCAATAGCTACTAAACTCCACTTAATATTATAACAAATGTAGCGCTTCCACCCTCCCACCCCTAAAAAATATCGCAATTTTTAAAGAATTATTTGCACAATTCATTCGAGTCTGGGGTTAAAAACGTGCTTTAGTTTTGAACTGGCTTCGGTAGCTCTTTCCCTTTTCGACAACAAAGGCCTAATGAGAAAAACTAACAAGGCAACTTTATACCAGATTATTAATACTGTTCCTGAACGAAACCATATTTTCGAAATTAGTGAGTAGGTATATGATTGATGGAGAATACTTGCTTCGCCACGTAATATGGCCAAAAAAAAGGAGAATCTAATAACGTTTACAATGCTTAGGTTAGTTACATAAGAAAAAAAATATGGTAATAGAGTAACTGTCGTCTTCGATGGTTATTTGGATACTGCAAAAAACCTGTCATGAAACTATATTTGATGAAAACACTGCTGTTTCTGAAATTTAGCAGAAGTTCCTTAGTAATTTGTTTAACAAAGAACGTTTGATTGCAGAACTAGTGAATAAATTTAGTAATGAAGGAATCGAGGTGTTCGTTGCTGCGGATGACACCGATTTATTAATAGTACAAACTGCTATCTAAAATGTTGTAAGTGCGACACAGCTGTTATCGTAGGGCAAGATATTGACATGCTAGTCATTTTTATTGCTCTTTCTCCCTCCGACAAAGACATTACATTTTTAAAAGAAAAACAAGGTAATATCTGCAAAAGGATTTACAGTTCAAGAGATTTACAATCCTCAACTTTTTTTAAAAACTGTAGAGAAACAATATTATTTGCACACGCTATTAGCGGTTGCGACACAACCTCAGCGTTTTTTTCCAAAGGAAAGGTTAATGCAATCAATGTGCTTAATAAAAGAGACGACTTACAAGACATCGTGTAAACTTTTAGTAATGAAAAAGCTAGTCATTGTAGACGTAGGAGAGTGATTTGTTCTAGCTTTATACAACTCTACCTCCGCAGAAAAATGTCTACATGTATACAGATTCGTGACCTGAAAATTGTTGGTAAAGCAAACAATACTGTAATGTTATCAAAACTACCACCAACTTCTGCTGCTGCTCGGCAACACTCATATCGCGTTTTTTACCAAATTCAAACATGGAAAAACGTTACACTAGAAGCTACTGATTGAGGATGGGAAAAAATCGGCGGTATATTAACCCCAACTATGACAATTAAAGAACCAGCTCCTGAATCTGTTTTGAAATTTCTTGTTCATGCAAATTAAGGTGCGAAAACAGGTGCAGCTGCAAAAGAGCAGGCTTACGTTGCTCCACAATGTGTTACCATTGCCATGGACAAGCATGCATGAATGTCGAATCTAGGAAGACGACGAAGATTAACTAACGCACTATCCTTCTGATAATTAGTGAATTAGGTATAAAGGGGACACCACGTAAAAAAACCGCGCCAATTACTTTACCGCTGTGGTGGCGTGACAACAAGTACAATATAGAATATTCTCGCTTCTTTAAAAATTGCGATATTTTTTAGGAGTGAGAGGGTGGAAGCGCTACATTTATTATAATTTTAAGTGGAATTTAGTAGCTACTGCTTTTGCGTTAAGCATTGAACTTTAAAGTAGATTATAGTAAAGATTACAGTTTATTGTGTTAACTGGAACCAACCCTTATTTGTGTGCCTTATTTCGCACGATACTATTAATTTTAGTGAAAAAAGTGTAGATACGTTTTTGATAGAGAATTTTATGAGGAATAATTTTGTATATAGATATTTTTTTCAAAAAGTGCACCGTTTCCGAGATAATCTAGAAAACCTCAAAATGGGGGATGGAAACGACCTCCTAGGGGACGAAGCACACTATTTAGGGGGTGGGAACTTTTCGGTTTACTAATTATTATGCTATCCTCAACATTTCCATTAATTTTCAAAACTTGCTAAATTTTGTCCGGTATAAATCGTTATATTACTGAACTATAAATCAAACAGGTATAATAGATAGAGGGAACAAATGCTTTTTATTTTTTATTTTATTCATATTTGAATCATCCTAATATCTAATTTTCTTATTCAAATACAAACTAGTTGCGAATTTCTACTGACCAGTAATTATCTATGTACAAAGAAAGAATTATGAATCGCCCACTATATTAAAACTGTATGTCTCAAGCTCATATGCAAACACAGTTATTTAAAAATTAAAATGTATAAATAATTTTGGCAAGTTCCTGCCTGTTTGCCAACCTCTTTACTATGCAATGGTTGAACCACAATAAATTATGGAATTGCAATCTGGGGATGAATCTATAAATCAAAACGATGCGATGTGAGCTGGAAACAAGGCAGAGGCTTTGTTAGATGTGTTCGGGTTTGTGAGACTCGACCGGTAATATCTTTAAACTTTAAACTTAATCACAATCTGAACAATGAGCTCTATAATATCTGAAATCTTAAGCACGTACCAGAAAGCATTGACGCTGAAATCAAATTGTTGTAAAAATATCTGTAGAGATATTTACACAAAACTTTACTCCTTGTTTGTCATCCTTCATAATTAATTAGTTTTCTGTTGAATGACCACACTGTGCATTGTTTTACTAAAAGTATGTCTCATTCTCTTTGTGGCAATAGTGACAACTACATTCTAAACATTATTTTGTTCCAACGTTTCTTTATTAATTTTTTTTAAGTGATCATCCTGCATACAGGGTGTTTCACGAGGAAACGGACATGCTTTAATGCCAGATAGAAGACACCGAGGGTAATCATAACCACCCATAGAAAAAGACAGTTGGGCCTTCCTTGCTGAAATACAGGGTGTTTTATGTATTTTTGCCAAAATTTCTTTTGGTTGTTACTTTGTAAAGGAATGGAATAATCAGTTCATATTTGGCACATATAATATACTAGTTATCCTGAATAAGTACTTATACCACACACAAAAAAAAATCCAGATCCGGACTTGAAAAAAATGTTTTTGTTGTTTTTCAAGAAAACAATACTCTGTATATGTTTTTTTTTTAATTTCAGTATTAAATTCGAAAAGTACATAAAAAGCTGAACAGAATGGCTTCATTCATTTTTTTGCCACACCCTTGACGTCTTCGTAATAAATTCTACTAAATAATGCAATATGAGACTTTAAGAAATATCGATGAATGATACGAGCAAAAAATGCTTCCTCTACTAAATTAGACATTTACTTTTTTGTCAGCAATAATTATTATGTTTTAATTACCAGTTTTTATGGATGGGGTAAAATTAATAAAAAAAAAATAAATGTTGGAGGACATCGAATCAAGAACCTATTTCATTCCTCTCATTTATTAAATGACTAGTAATACAGCAACATAACATACCTATTAACAACAACAATAACTGTAATAACAAAGTTGCACATTAATAATGCACATAGTAACAGGATAACAACAAAATATCAACAGAATAGCTATGCCAAAAACAAAAATGCAGGTATTGTTATAAAACATATTTACAAATTAGAATTATAATTAAATTCTCGGTTATTAATACGCAAGAGGTCGATTTTTTACCGGGTAAATTTTTTTGGACAAAAACCTGTTTTCCCATGAAAATTATTCGAGAATTAAGGGCATGGAAAAATCGCGACACGAAGTGGAATGATTTTTCCTATGCCCCTTAATTCGAGCATAATTTTCATGGAAAACAGGTTTGAGTCACTCAAAAAAAATTTACCCAAGTAGAAAATCAACCTCGTGTGTATTACAGAAGATTAATATATGATTAAAAAATATTATCTAAAATAATTATTAAAACAACAAAACTGTTTATTTAATGTTTTAAAAATAACGATTTATAATAAAAAATGAAAATATTATCTAATGTTTTTTATTATGTTATAACCCCAGTCAGTCAAAATATTTGCAAGTTCATCATAGTAGTCGTATCTTTTTCGAGGGAATAATTCTCTTTGCAAAAACTTTAAATTGTTTCCATATAGATTTTTAGCGTTTCTCGTTTTAACTGGGACACTTTCATTCATAGCTTAGTTAATATTTTCTTGTGAAACATCACCAAATCGCTTTTTCTCATTCATTTTGTGTACAGAAATCAAAACGTGAAATGTCAGATTTTAATAATTTCAATGACTTTTTTAGTTTGACACATGGCTACTACGAAAAAAGTAACATACATTTTTCTCGATTTTTTCCACTTATCGATAGCCGTTTTTAACACTTTAAACAAATCCTATTGTTCGATTTTTTTGAAAATGTACGTTCTGATTGGTTAATAAAGTAAGAATATATTAATCTGTTCAAAATGTCCTCCTCAGCTTCAGTACATTTTCTAGTGTGCTTCACGAGATGGCCGATTGATCTTCTTATCACTTCTGGACTGTCTCTAATTTTTTTGTGGTATTCAACAATCCTTTGAATTTAATTGATCCATGCAATCAGTCTTCATTTTGTAGACCACATATAAATGACCTCATAAAAAATAATCTACATGGTTGAAATCCGAAAACCTTTTCGGTCATACATGAGGACCTTCGTAGCCAATCCATCTGTTTGGATATGTATCATTTAAATGGTTTCTAATTTGGTTGGACAAATGTGGTGAGGCTCCATCATGTTGAAAGAACATACCTCGGATATTTACATTTCCTAAAAGATTAGGTAATGTATGTTGTAAAAACCTTAATTTGAGATTTTTATCTAAACTAATTCGCAAAAAGAATGATCAGATCAGACCAGAAATTTTACTTTAAGCGATGGCCTTAAACGTAAAATCAGTTAGTTTTAGACTATGAGGTCACTTAAAGAGTGGACATTGACTGCGTAGATCAATTAATTCAAAGTATTGTTGAATGCCGCAACGAAATTAGAAATAGTCCAGATGTGATAAGAAGATCAATCGGTCATCTCGTGAACCGCACTAGAAAATGTTCTGAAACTGAGGAGGCTATTTTGAACATATAATTTAATTATAGTTCTAATTTGTAAATATGTTTTATGGCAATATCTGCATTTTTTGTTTTTGGTACAATTATTCTGTTGATACTTTGTTGTTATTTTGTTATTATGTGCATTATTGATATACAACTTTGTTATTACAGTTATTATTGTTGGCAATAGGTATGTTGTGTTGCTGTATTACCACTCTTTAATAAATGAGAGGAATGAAATAGTTTCTTGATTCGGTGTCCTCTAATATTTATTTTTTTTATTTATTTTCACTTCCTCCATAAAAAAATGTAATTAGAACATAATTATTGCTAAAAAAAAAGTAAATGCCCAATTTAATAGTGGAGGCATTTTTTGTGCATGACATTCATCGATATTTTCTATAGTCTCATAATCTATTATTTATTGGAATTTATTTCGAAGACGGCAGAGGTGTGGCAAAAAAAAATAATGAAGCCACGTTGTTCAGTTTTTTTATGTATTTTGCGAATTTAATATTGAAATTAAAAAAAAAAACATATACAGGGTATTCTTTTCTTGAAGAACAACAAAAACATTTTTTTCTCAAGTCCGGACCTGGATTTTTTATGTGTATGATACAAGTACTTATTTAGGATCCTAGTGTATTATATGTGCCAGATATGAACTTAGTATTCCATTCCTTTACAAAGTAACAACCAAAATATAAGTATTTCAGCAACGAGGGCCCAACTAGCTTTTTCTATGGTTGATTATGATTACCCCCGGTGTCCTCTATCTGTCATTAAAGCATGTCCGTTTCCTCGTGAAACACCCTGTATTTGTAAAAGTATATCAGGTTTATCCCTTGACGATTTTATTAACTATACCGGGCGTCAAGGGAATCATTAGACAAGCCATAGTTTCCAAAGTTTTCAAGATATAAGTCTTAAATTTGGTAGGTTTAATATATACCAAAACGGCATTTTTTTATATAATTTGACACGTTTCCATCACTTCCGGTTTCCCTGGAAATGACCCCAACTTTGAAATTTTAAATGAGAGACCCTGTATATTTTTACATTTTTGGATTCGATTTTAAGTACGACTGCGTAATTTTAAAAATTTTTTGAGAGCACTTGATTTTTCAGGACTATTTTTATTTTTGCATCTAGAGTACCTACAGTGAAGGCACTCAAAAAATGGACCAAAACAATAAGAGAAAAATGTAAACGTAACATTTTTCGAATTGATTTAGTAGCTACGATAACCAAAAATTCCGAAATCACTAATGTGTAATTATGTCAAACTTTTTCATATGGCAACATCTTTTAGACACCCAGTAGTTAAATACGAATTTTCACGACAAATCCATTGATTCCTACAAATCGAAAATCAGTTTGATATTAACCCAAGTACACAAGTTCTTTGGTGGATAATAATTAATTATCGAGAAAACACGCCTATCAAGTAAGTATGCCGTGGAAATTGAATAAAACTAGATTCAAAACATTCATTTTGTCAAGAAAACAACGCTGCAAATAAAAGAAATGTGCTGTCAAAATGATTCGTTTTAACAATTAAAAAAATATTAAAAGATTAACTAAATGGTAGCAAATGTTCAAAGTGCATCCCCCCTTCTTCGTGACATTTTCTGGCTTAGTTAACGGTGTTTTGCATAACGTTTCGCAACATAGCAGGAGTTATACTTGCAAAAACTTCGTGGATACGATTTTGTAAGATTTGAAGTGTTTGAGGGGGTGTATAAAAGATTCGTTCTTTCACATAACCCCACACAAAAAAATCTATAATGCTTAGATCTGGTGAACGGGCAGGCCAACGTACAGGTCCATATGTTGCAATGACTCGCCCATTATACCAGTTCACTAAATGGGCCATAAATCTAGTGGCATTATGAGGCGGAGCCCCATCCTGTTGGAAATACATTTGTTCAGAAACTGTAAGTGGTAAGTCCATCAACATTTCTTCAATATCATTATGCAGGAATTCTAAATATCTGTCCCCTGTCAAAGGTCCAATAATTCTTGTTCCAATCACCCCATCCCATATTTACTCCAAATCTTTCCCAAAAATTACTTTGCCTCATTAAATATTCATTTTCCTGCATCCAATATCTATTGTTTTGTTTATTGAACATTCCATTGTTGATGAATCTCGACTCATCAGAAAACAATATCAAAGAAACAAAATTCGTATTAGCGGTATTGTTCTGAAGTAACCAGTCACCTAACCTTCTTTTTTTTTTTTTTTCTCCAATTTTGGCCTTGGATGGGTTCCATCAGCCATCTACACAGATAGGGAAAAGAGAAGGAAGTAAAAAGGATAGACACATTTCACGCCCAGGGGTCCATCAGGGCGACTTAACATTACACATAGACTGGACTGCGGATGGTAGGTTAAACCACAAAGGTTATATAAACAAAGGCATATTAGGAATAAATATCAAAGTCAAGATAACTATTTGACAAACGACAACTAATGTTAAACAACTGTACCACATTGAGATAAAAAATTATAAATTAATCGGAATACATTTACATTTTTGCTTGAAAGAACGTAGTTAAGATTCATTGGTAGCTTAGTTCACTTACGAGGATCAATGATCAATGTGTAAAGAGCAACCAAAGAATATATGATTAATGTCACCTTTCTGTCCACAAGCGCATCATAGATCATTATTTAGGATTCCAATTTTAAATAAGTGATCTGGAAATCTACCGTGATTAAGTTGCAACCGTGTAATAGTAGAATAAAAGAAGAATAGAATGAAGGCGCAATGAATAAATATTCGAAAGTAGACTGTAATCTTTAAATTACTTACCCCAATCTAGTGGTAGCAATTTTATGTTCTGGAACACTGTTTAGGATAAGGACACAAGGGATCAGGTTCTAGAGTATCACTATAATCACTACAATGTATGCACTATTCAATCAAAAATTGAGCACGAGTCTATCTGTCGACAAGCCTAATGTTGATCTTTACACACTGTTCTCCCGCCTATGTATCTGTACAAAAAATCACGCGTGCTCATACGCTATCTTAAGGAGCACAGCCTATTGTCATCTTTTGGCATTAATTGGAACCAAAATAAGGCGCCTAAACATCAAGGTCTTGAAACAGGGAATCCGTCATGCCATCTAGACTCCACCTAACCTTCGGTTGCCGGCATACGTACAAATGCTGGTGCACTTGACATTTAAACGAGCGGTACAGTAGGATTCACTTCTAAGAATCATTAATTTCTGTCGCTTCATCAACGATAAAAGCTGCAGGATTGTTATCAATTCCCCTCCTGATTTGTTTCTCTACAATTGGAAAATATTGAAAACATGTTCGGATACCTTTGGGCATACAAATCTGCGGCGTTTCTGGGATTTTTGTGGTATTCCCCAAAAATTAATAACGTGTCCACTTTTTCATCCCTCGTATACATGTTAAACAATAATAACTACAAATTTAAAGGTAAAGAGCAATCTTACTAAGTTAACAACAATACACGCGTATTATTGTCTGTGAAACTTCTTTTTGCTTCCACAGCACATTTCTTTTATTTGCAGCGTTTTTTTTTTGTTGACAAAGAGAAAGTTTTGAATCTAGTTTTATTCAATTTCCACGACATACTTGATAAGCGTATTTTCTCGATATTTTAATTATTATCCACCAAAGAACTTGTGTATTTGGGTTAATATGAAACCGACTTTCGATTTAAAAGTATCGATGGATTTGTCGTGAAAATTAGTAATTAACTACTGGGTGTCTAAAAGAAGTTGCCATTTGAAAAAGTTGACATAATAGGCCTTTTCATCATAGAAGCGCGCATGTGCTGCCGCTATGTTTGTTTGCGGAAACTATGAAATGTTCGGACACTTGATTGTCAAAATGGCTGGACCGGTATCATTTTTTCACATTAATTTAGACGAAAGTGTGATTGACGGTGCAAAATTAGTACACAACATTGTGGAAGAACACACTTTCGCTCAATTAAGGCGCTGGCTCAAGTCTCCTGGCCGTAAAATGACTGGAAGCAAGAATAAAGAACTGGTTGCAAGGTTAGAATTCAACTATCAACTTATCAATTTATATTCAAGTGCATTAAAAGAAAACAATTGTGTTTAATCTACAATATACTTAATAACATTCTTCGTGCAGTAATTGATAATGCAGTAAAAATATTTTCTGTTTTTTTACTCAAATGTAGGCTCAAAAATGCAATTGAAAATGAGGTTTTTTGCCGATCTTTCTGTGGATAAAGCTGGCTTCTTTTTCTCTAATTTTTTCAAATAGGTAAACTATATGATATGGCACTACCTATTTTCAGAAAATTGGTAACAGATTCATCATTATTTGGTTAAAAAACGTAATGTTTATGTCAAATCCAATATTGACATGCGAGAACTGTCCGAATAAACATGGCGGAACTCGACGTTTTTTAAACAAATAATGATGAATCTGTTACCAATTTTTTGAAAATAGGTAGTGCCATATCGTATAGTTTACCTATTTGAAAAAAATTAGAAAAAAAAAATAAGCCAGCTTTATCCACAGAAGGATCGACAAAAAACCTCATTTTCAATTGCATTTTTCACCCTACATTTTCGTAAAAACACAGAAAATAGTTTTACTGCATTATCAATTACTGCACGAAGAATGTTATTAAGCATATTGTAGGCTAAACACATTTGTTTTCTTTTAATGCACTTGTATATAAATTGATAAGTTGATAGTTGAATTCTAACCTTGCAACCAGTTCTTTATTCTTGCTTCCAGTTATTTTACGATCAGGATACTTGAGCCAGCGCCTTAATTGAGCGCAAGTGTGTACCACAATGTTGTGTACTAATTTTGCACCGTCCATCACACTTTCGTCTAAATTAATGTGAAAAAATGATACCGGTCCAGCCATTTTGACAATCAAGTGTCCGAACATTTCATAGTTCCCGCAAACAAACATAGCGGCAGCATATGCGCGCTTCTATAATGAAAAGGCCTATTACAAATTAGTAATTTCGGAAATTTTGGTTCGTCGTAGCTACTAAACCAATTCGGAAAAATCCCAAGAAATATTGGAAGAAGATTTTTTATGATTACAATACTTCCTTCTAATATTATATCAACACAGAAAAAAGTTTGCAATGCCTCAAAATGCTATGAAATAAAACGAATAACTACTTTGAATTAATTTGTTAAAATAGTCTTTAAAAACATTTGATCTAGGTAGATATTGATCTGGATATTACTGCAGTGAACAAAAAGTATGGTAATGTTTCATTTAAGCAACGGCACATAACCAGGGCTCGGAAATTTTATCTCGGCGCCAGGGACGGCTCTCATATAGACTTAATATTATATTGCAAACATCTACTTTAATATTCAGAAAAACGACGAAATGATGAAATATTCATCATTACCAGGTACAATGTATTTTTGTTAATAAAGTACCCCGCTCATTTCTTATGGGAAGAGGCCCCCGGTGAAATTGGCTGAATTTTTAATATACTGTAAATTTCGACAACTACTATAAATTCTTGTAAACTTTTGTAGGTATCTTGTCGAACTTTTAATTTATTGATGGGGGATTAGAGGTCAAAGGAGCAATTTCCGAAAGTATTTCAATTAAAGTTTTTTGATCAGGAAGATACATACTTTGTGTAAAAAATGTTTTAGCCAATTTGACAGAATATTTCTTTACTTGTTATTTTTATATAGATTTCCCGGCGCCTACGCCAATATTTTTCAAACTTGAATTTTTTCTACACTATTTTTATTAAAACAACAAATGGTTGTAGTGCAAAATATTATAAAGGGCTATTATAACGTATCACAATATAAAATGTATGAAAAAATCAATATTTTTTTTAATTGTACATTTCTTGGAAACTAGTCATAGGATCGAGTTGGGCCCCATGAGAGTTTTTGATCGAAATCCACAATATATTAAAACTTCTTCTTCAATTTTCGTAATCTAAATCCAAAATGTGAAAATCCGAAGATCCGAGATTACAATACTGCACTTTGGTAAGAGGGAAGTAAAAATGAATAAACAAAAAACTTCATTTTTTAAATTAATATAATTGGTAGATTCTTGTAGCTTGCTACCAGAAATATAACTCATGTTTGTGCTCAGGATGTAGAGTACAGCCAAAAATCATACTCAACATGTTCAGTTCCAAATATTAACATTTTTTTATTTTTCAGTGATCAGTCAAAAAGATATAGTAATACAGTCAATCTGTCATTTGACCCACGAAGAATTTCTACAAGAGATTTTCTTTTTTTGTACTATAGAGGGGCTTGCCTCAATCTTTAATTGATATTTTCCACAAAAATATCGGCCGCCATGTTGAAAAAACGACAGTCAAAGTAGGTTTTTCTCAATGATTTCCTTTCCTGTTAGTTCTACTCTAAAATTGGGTATTACCAATATTGTAGAAAATGAAAAAAGCAACAAATTTTATTAAAACTATTTTCCTCTATTTAACGATTTACAGCAGTCAGAATGGTGAAGATTTGTGCTTCGCCTCACAATTTTGCAATTATCTCTGTCCTCGTTGCTCATACATAATTGGCTATTATCAATAATTTAGATCATGAAATTTCTCAAATCTTTTGTTTAAACACAAAAGGAGATAATCGGAAACTCTCATTTGACTGTCATTTGTTCAACATGACGACCGAAGTGGACACGACATTTTTGTGGAAAACATCAATTAATGATTGTGACAAGCCCCTCTATAGTATATAAAAAAAAGAAAATATCTTGTAGAAATTATTCGTTTTTTTTTTTGTTCTAGAGACTGTATTATAGTTCCATATTACTTTTTAATGAAAAAAATAGACACCCTATTCATGTTTGTGAGATCAAATTTAACCAGAAATCCATACCCCACATGTATATTTTGGACTAATATAAATGGCTGTAATTTATTTCTTTTTTTAATGGGCGCGTGCCAAATGGCGCCGTGAGGAGCTGAAATACAGTATTGACCTTATTCTCAGATTTGCGGCCCGTTGTAGAATTTTGTAATCCTCGCAAATTCCTACGTAGAACTAATAATATACTAGTGGGAGAGCAGCCAATCTGTAGGAAGCATTTTAAAAGTAGTCTATACAACTGGCGAACACCCACCTAAAAAACAGATGATATTATGTAAAATGACCTTCTAGATTTGATTTTTGAGTTCGCCCGTTAATTTGAGATTGCCAAATCGGTCAATTCGTAAATTTTTTGAAAAATTTTAAAATTATGTGTTAATTTTTGTTTTGCACATAACACATCATATCTTTTTTATTTTAATTCCGATTTAGACCAATATATTATACATTATCCCTCCAATATTCTTGGACAGGCTGACGGCAAAGAATATAGTGTAACTAATAATATAGTGCCTAAAAAAAATATAATTACCCTCTATTGTCGCGGTTTTTTAAAATTTGCATTGAAAAATACCCGATCGAGGTAACTTTTTTATTTTTAAAGAGAGAGTTATTGTATAAACGAGAAAAATGTTCCATATACTTTAAATAAACTTTTTTATAAAGAGATTTTTTTGAAATTCGGCTCATGTAACGAGATGACGCTGTTGAATGCGACCGCGCAACTCGTCCGCATTAATTTAAGGCATAACTTCTGTTAACGTCGCGCGTCGCCCATCTGTGGTGTCGTTTAAGCGATCAAGTGAGTCTCCGGATTATTTATTTTCTATTTGCAATTAAATGTTATAAAATTATGTAGACAATACTCGAAACATACACATTAAAAAATATGTTTTCATTAATTATAACAGCAAGTGGGTACTAAAGATTACATTTTCCTTCGCATAAAAAACCTATGTTACATTGCACGTTTGCTTTGCTACACTTGCAGCTTGTAGTACAGTTATATAATTTACATTTACAAAATGGAGTTAACTCAATAAAATTGGATTTTGGGCTTTTTGAAATCATCTTTGGAAATAAGATTTCCTCCTTTAGGTACCATCCAAAATCTAAAACATTTGGAATTCTGGGCTTAATTTGGTAGGCTGTCTTGTAAATAGCACATTGCAGAAATGCCCTTTTTACTTGTATTCTCTATACTAGGATTTACAATTTCCGATTTTCTTTTATAAGCAGTTCGAGTAAACGATCTTCTACATTGTGCATGGTAAACTGGATTTAGTGATAAAAATAAAATTTTCTGTTCTAAATATTGTTTTAGAGGCACAAAAATGTCATCCGATATTGCATTTGATCGGTACATTTCTAAAACCGTAAATATCGCTCGCAGACAAAAAATTTTCATACCATTGTGTTAGTGAACGAATTCTGAACAACTTTCAAAATGTCCGTCTGTCCGTCCGTCACGTTTCTTGATAGCACGATAACTCAAGAAAGAAAATTCCGATTGTACTGAAATTTGGATAGTAAATTAGTGCTAGCTAGAGGAAGAACCCCATTTGAACAAAATCGATCGGTAAATAAAAATGTTATTAATGATTTAAATTTGAAAAAAAAAATTATGTTTTTGTAATTGAATAGAAATCTGGTGAAATGATATTTCATTTTGATATCTAAATATTTATATATTTTACAAATATACATTTCATAATGTAATATACAACCGTGAAAATATGATTTTAGCTCCTGTCTTATAATGTAAAAATTTACATTCTTTTACGTGTAAGGTGGTGATGTAGTTCTTTTGACTCGGAATCCAAGGGTCCCGGGTTCGAAACCCAAATGAGGTTTGGTATAGTTTTTTTTTATTTTTACTTAATTTCACACTGAGTCTTTTACCAACTAAGTTCGTACTATAAAATTAAAAATGTCTAAACGTAATATTATTTACAAAAAACTGCCAAAAGTATCCTATTGAATGCATAACAATTATATAAAAATCCAGTGAACAGGCGAAGAGTACGTTTTGAGCTTGTTTCCTTTGATTTCCTATCCGAGTAATTATAATTTATTATGCCAAACTATGTGTTTATAACGCACTAAATATAAGGACTGAGACAAAAAGCACTTTCAACTTAACATAAATGGACACTGGAAAATAATATCACCCGGCACGTGCCTGCGTTTAGCTCTAGATGCGATTGCGGCCGATTCATAGTAGCGCGCATTCGTTCGGACGCTGAAACAATCAATGAATATTTCGATAAGGGAGCAAAATTTCAAAAAAAACTTCTTATAAAAGATTTTATTTAGTTCATTCGGAACATTTTCTTCGGTTATAGTAGGCACCTAACTTTAAAAATAAAAAATATACCTCGATCGGACATTTTACTCTGCAAATTTTAAAGATTTTGCGTCAAAGAAAAGTTGTTATTTTTTTTTGCCAACTAATTATTTTTTAGGTAAAGTTTTTTACTTTCAACATATCAAAGAATAGTTAGAGAATATTATGTCAAAAATTTAAATTATTCTGAAGTAAAATAAAAAATATATGACGTGTTATATGAAAAACAAAAAATAACACAATTTTTATTTTTTTTAGAAAATTGCCAATTTGGTCATTTTGGCAATCTCAAATCAATGGGCGAATTCGAAAATCAAGTTTAGCAGGTTATTTTACATCAGATTACCTGTTTTTTAGGTGTTCGCGAGTTGTATAGAGGGTGTCGAATTCAGAGGGTCTGGTCTTCCACTATACCGAGTGTTTCAGTTAGGGATTGCAATTTACCGGTAAATCGGTAAATAAAAATGTAAATAACCGGTTAACCGGTATTTACCGGTAATTTTTAGAATGGATGATTAGGGTGGCGAAAATGGCAATTGTCTTTTTCGATATACAAAATTATCTAAATTTAACAAAAAACATTTTTATATACGTACTTATATGTGATATAATGAACAAACAAAAGGTTTTTTATCAACAGTAAAATCACAAGACTTTTTTTTATTGGATAAATTTCTCTTTGTAATGAAATAATTTTGCCAATCAGTGATTTTATAAAAAGAACTGACATGAAAAAATCGCGAGACCGGAGGTCGAATGTCAGTTTTTCGAGCAAAATTACTGAGTGGCAAAATTTTGAGTTAAAAAGAAATTTATCCATAGAAGAAAAGCTCGAGTGTTTTTTGGCAAGATAAATTAACGACAGAATATGAAAGTGAACGAACAACAATCATTTATTAAAAATAATTATAATTTTCCCAAAACGACTCATATCGTACAGTATAGTTTCCACAATACTTAAAAATTATAGCTGACAGTACAGATTTCAAAGTGACGTGCGACTAATAGGTGTACTCTGCTTTTGAGGAACAGGCATTTTTATCGGTGATAAAAAACGATGCACTTTTTTTATCGTTGTCAAAGTGACAAAAATGTGACTTTTTTATATAGGAGTTAATTTATCAAAAAGAAAAAATATAAATGAAATAAATTTAAATAACTAATTATTCTGTAAATAGCAAAAATATCCAATTAAATAACAAAAATTATAAACATAAACTCAAATAGGGCATTTACTGAATACCTAATCTAAAAATACAATATTTTTTAAAAATGGCCTGTTAAAAGGGTTAGTTTTTCAAAGCTATATATGTTAGTCGTCTGATATTTGTGCATAGAATACCACCAGCTGAAAATGCCCTTCCTCAATCGATATTGGTGGGTCGATAAGTTAATAAGAATTGGTAATAACATACTTCTAAATGTATTCCACGGATATTTGCGGCAGTGAAATATTCAATTTTCTGTCGTAAGATATTGTCAATGTCTCTCTTGTATTTCTTAGGGCTTGGTGTTTGGAGTTTACTTTTTATAATATTATTTATTTATTGTTAAAAGTGCTCGGTGTTGGGACAGTCACTCTGTATTTAGTGAATACTAGTCAGTGACATAAATAGAAACGTTGAACACGTGACATATCGTAAGTTCAGAATTTACCGAAATAACCGGTAAAAAATTAAAATTACCGGTAATTATTGTCATGTGTTTTTTGTCCTAATAACCGGTTAACCGGTTAACCGGTTAACCGGTAATGCAATCCCTAGTTTCAGTTTTCAATCTCAGCATTTTAGAAAGTTGGCGTTATTTTAGGCAGAATATTTCTGAGAAATGTATGCTCCCTAAGGTAACTATACCCCAATAGAGGATTTGGAAGCGAAATAATTTTTTATAAATACATTAAAAATCGTCGTACGTATGGTCCAATTAGCCCTGAGATGGGATGAAATTTTATTTGAACTAACTTTTTCTTTTCTTATTTAAAGTAGGTCATTTTTTTCAAACATTTTTCGGGTTTTAGTTTAAAGGTTGAGCAATATTTGACGTGGCAGAAATATCATTAACTGCACAAAGATCAGACCTGCTAGATTTATTCGTGGACCATGTGTGGGAAGACATTCCGAATAAGAAGAAAAATTTAAAATAAATAATACATTTTGTCTTAGACAAAGTATATTATATTACCAGTTTCTTTATTCGTATACTCTCTATTACAACGCCATTGGCTTTACAAAAATTACGATTAGAAATGCTAATTAAAGTAAAGTCTAAAAGAAATTCAAATAAAACACAAGTGGCGAGTGCGTACGGCTAGCTAATTTTATGCGGGGCTGAGTCGTGAGTTTAAACCAATATCTTCACGGTATCTTGCCAAGTCAGTTTGTCAAGGGTAGCTTTGCAAAAGGTCTTAAACAGAGGGCGCCATCCACAGAAAAAGTTGACACTATTACTACCCTGGAAATGGAGAGACCGACCGCTGTGGAAAGACCTAATCGTATTTGAGACGGACACAGACAAAACAAATAAGAAAATAATTTTTAAGATAAAAATCACAATTTATTTAAATCCTTTAAGAAATGTTGTAATGACAAATGAAGCAAAATTTATTATGGTAAAAAAACCTCCTATCAAATTATAGATCATATAAAATTAAGATTTTAGTTAATTGTTATTAAGATTAAAGGTACCAAAAAACATGACAAATATAATGACAAAATATAATGACAAACGTTATATTATTTCTAAATGATCAAGTGCTATAAAAATATTAAAATCAGATCTTGTAAATATTGATGAATAAATTATTACACAATTAAATGTTCGTCAATGATAAAAAATGTCATTCAATATCATAACACAATAAAAACAAAAACGAAAATTACACTTTCTCACCGAACCTTGGCTAAATTGACACTAGAAGGTAAATACTTGTACAGTATAACTCCAATATTAGGTGTAATTTATTAGGATTTAATATAAATGCGTAAAGTTCCCAGATGTACGCAACATCTCCTGGGCTACAAACTTCATATTCTGAAAGGAATGAGTCCCAATCCGTGCTCGTTATATAGTATACTATTTTACTCCCGCGGTTTTTACTGTGGTGGTAGACCTAAGGAAGCGATTCCGGGTATAAAGAAATATTACTCCTAAAAGAACATTTCCTTCAACCTCCTTTTCTATGATAGAAAACTGAAACACTCTTTATATAAAGAAAGTTTGTATTAAACAATATTAAAACAAAATCGAGTATTCCAATTACAATACATCATACATACTACTGCAGAGAGCCAACTCAGTCTCCTAGCACTTAAGTTTCCTGTTCAAACTCCATTGTGCATACCTGGGACATGAAAGGTAGGTGTTAATTGATGATTGATCTATACTGGGAAATACACAGTACTTACTACAAATTAATTTTCAATATGTCAATACGAACAGATACTAATGATTTAGTGTGGCATTATCGTCTTTAGGGAAAACACTACCTACTTCGAGTAACGAATATTACAACACGCTCATTGAACCGCTCATAGAACACAATAATACATGTATGAAAAACTATCAGCCTAAACAAGATGGATACAAGGAGATTTAAAAGTCACTGCAAAATGTCTGCATAATAAGTGACGATACACTCCCAGGCTGGTTAGAGATAAGATATAACTCGATAGAGCACGTAATAGGCCAAGGCTACACTACCGTAGATTACTAGCTACGCTCCTTCTTGTACGATTTGAAATTGTGTTTAGGGATCTCACTTATTCACCCACTCATTCACCCAGTTATTCACCTACTAGTAATGGATTCTACACCTAATGATTTCTGAGAAATCGCATTAAAAAATCCCTATCGAGCTCCCGTAAGGCGACCAAAATACTGAGTTTCAAACTTGGGGAGTCATGAGACTCCGATTAACTCAATGTTTCCGGTCTTCCAAACGAAAACCCTCAAGGGATTAAGACTAGTAACAAGTCATAATATCAATAAAATACAAATAGTTCAAAGAATATCATTTATTTAACAGGTTTAAAACAAGTACAGTGAAATTCTGCAATATCCTATCCAATAAATTATATAAATTGAAAGAATCACGCCAAGAATTTGATACGGTTAATAAAAGCTATTTAAAAGAGAAATTACTTAATATGGGTTTCCGTGGAAATATATTAAATTGGACCATGTCTTACTTACGTGGAAGGACGCTGAGAGTCAAATTGAATAATGAATAGCTTTAAAAAGTTTAAACCT
Organism: Rutpela maculata; assembly: GCA_936432065.2. Lineage (NCBI taxonomy): Eukaryota > Metazoa > Arthropoda > Insecta > Coleoptera > Cerambycidae > Rutpela > Rutpela maculata. Next base: position 31,985,705 of record OW386285.2, on the reverse strand, counting down.
TGGAGTTCCTCAGGGCCCCGTGCTAGGTCCATTTCTTTTTTTACTTTATGTAAATGATTTACCAAATTACATAAAAAGTGGGCATGTAACGATGTTCGCAGATGATACCACAACAACTGTATCTGCCGACAGCCCTGAAGAGGTAGAACGATTAGTTCATACTGTTATGGATGAATTAGGTATGTGGTGTCAAAGGAATAGACTCATTATAAATGAGAGAAAAACTGTTTGTTTGAATTTTGGTTTACAGGCTACCATCTATAATAATCTATGACCATCTAACCTTATCAGAATTAGGTAAACTGCTGGGAACTAGTGTGGATGTGAAATTATCATTTGACGTGCACATTGACTCTGTTTGCAAAAAGTTAAACAAAGCTTATTTTGCTTTTCTCCAATTAAAAGACGTACTGGATGAAAAGGAATTACTACAAACTTTGGCATGCCCTCACATTTCCTATAATGTAATTTGTTGGGGAAATGCTAAGGACAGAGAAGAGAGTATTTGTAGCTCAGAAAAGATTTATTAGTTTAATATATAATTTATAACCTCGCGAAATACGTCGCAATATATTTAAAAATAAAAATATTCTTACAATACCCTGATATGCATATTAAAATGCTTATGCTTTACTAAGAAAAATATAAACATTTTCGAAACAAGAAACAGAAAATAACTGTCCCATAAGTAATAATACATAGAGCAATGGCAGATTCCTTACGTAAAAATATTACGATTTAACCAAACTTACCTTAGTCCAAAAGTTGATATTAACAGAGATACAGGGGTGTCAAAGTTAAATTTTTGTTTTGGTTTTTTCTTTCTTTAAAAATTGAAATATTTTAACAAAATTTGATGATTGAGGATTTCTTGAGACGACGGATTCAAATATATTCATACTTTTGCTTTTATTTGTGGAGGGCGCCATCTACGGTAGTTTACGTGTCATTTAATTTCATATATTCTTGGCGAATTTTTTTAATTTTTTTTAAAATGAAAATTCATATTTTCCTGTCCCTTTTACGTGAAAAAGGTATACCTTCTAAATGTCGCTACAAGTAACCGTTTTCAAGATATTTGGTTTTAAAGTATTCAATGCAACGAGTAAAAAACTTTTTCTCAAATTTTAGTTTATTTATTTGAAAGTCATTGTTCTTCGTGCTTTTTTTGCTAGTTTTGAAATGTAATAAATTTAAAAAATCTGAAAAAGACAGAATTTAATTTTATACTGTTCGCTTCACTATCAATTATTTTGTAAATCAAACAATAATATGATATTTTATTTAATTTAAATTGGTTGCATTGAATACTTTAAAACCAAATATCTCTAAAACGGTTACTCGTAACGACATTTAGAAGGTATATCTTTTTTACGTAAAAAGGACAGTAAAATATGAATTTTTATTTTAAAAAATTTTAAAAAAATTCGCCAAAAATATATGACATAAACACGCAAACTACCGTAGGTGGCGCCGTCCACAAATAACAGCAAAAGTATGAATAGAGATTTGAATCCCTCGTCTCAAGAAATCCCCAGTCACCAAATTTTGTTAAAATATTTCAATAAGAAATTATTTAAAAAAAAAACAAAACAAAAATTTAACTTTGACAGCCTGTATCTCTGTTAATATCAACTTTTGGACTAAGGTAAGTTTGGTTAAATCTCAATGTTTTTACGTAAGAAATCTGCCATTGCTCTATGTACCATTACTTATGGGACACCCTGTATAATACGAGACACGGCCAATTACTGTCGATTCCATACCACTGCGAGATATGAATATTCTCCATATTATAGGCCAGGAAACGAAGACATTAATTCGGAAATAAATAGTGTTAAACGGATTATTATTTTAAGTTGTAGGGTTGACCTTTGGGAATAACATACTAAAAGTCCCCAGCCGTGGGCCTCATGCGTTAGACGGGAGGGGGGTGGAAAGGGTCGGTTTGTAGTTATTATCTTGAAAACTAAGCATCCTAGCAAAAAGGTCGTTCTATACAAAATGAAAGTAAATTAAATTGTCTACAAAAAAGATTCTATTCATTTTTTCGCTAGGGGCAGTACTTAAGGTTGTACGTGAGTTTGAAAATGCGAATAGCTGGAAAACTGTGTATTGTGGGAAGTAATGCTTGGAGTAGAAAATTTTATAATATTACAAGTATTTACAAGGCCATATTAAGTAATTGGTCGAGTTAATCGTCAAGATCATCATCATCGTCGTCGCCGTTGATGCTGACGATTGGAGGGCCGTTGGTACACGAAGCGCGGCAACTGCTGCACACAAACGAGCAGGGTATGCCTGCTTTGCGGCACCCACAACGGCCCCCGCAACCAGTTGTGCACCCGCAAAATATGTTGTGTAGGGCGGATTCTGGCGCAACTGGGTCCGTGCTTGTGACGGGGGTAAGGAAGCCATACGACCCCCCCCATCCATCCCCAAGCAGTTGGCTTCTGCTGCTCCTGTTCTCATTCATTAATAGAAATCAAAATAAAAAAAATATTTCAAATTAATTAACAAAGAACAGTATTCCTCCCCTAGCACGTGTCGGAGACAGCCAGATATACACGGTGCGAGGCGCAATCAAAGGCTGGATGGAACATGGCCAGATTAGATTAAAAATATTTAAAATAAATGAACACAAGCTCCATTCGCAGCAAAGCGAACAAAATTGTGTATAAAATGAACAAAGGATATAGAAAAAGTAACTTAAAATAATTAATGTATGCAAAGGGTGTTATTGTGAATCAAATATAAAGAGTATCATTGACTGTGAGGGAAAAATCGCTAGCGATGCGAAATTGCATTTAATTTTTTTTGTTTAAATTGCTCTACTGTTCAAAAATTACTAATTAACCATTCTAAAACTGCGGCAATGAATAGAGATTTAAAAGGACAAAACCAACGGTTAAGAATATAAGTTTCGTATAAGTAACTAATTTAAATCTAGCCTAGTCACTAAACTTCGACACGGTCTCCAGCATCTTCAATTACCCTTAAGCATCGAAAATAATAACAACCTGGAACGCGCACTCAATGTTTTAGACACACGAAATAATTGAAGTAGAAAGAGAAACTCGCGTGCACTATTTTGCCCTTTCCTTACAAGATTTGGCTGATTGAAGAAATGTCTGATTGGTTGAAGGAAATCAGTGGAAGGAAACATCAACCATCTGTATGCAAGCGGAAAAAGAATAGAATAGTGCACGCAAGTTTCTTTTTCTGCTTCACTTTCTCTAATCCAGTGCGCGTTCCAGTATGTTATTAATTTCGATGCCCTTAAGATATACATGGACGGATATTTTACTTGTGCTTCATATCAAGCATATCCTATACATATCCTACGTACACGTAGCAGATTGAATGTACAACGATACAAAGGAATTCAAATAGTGGGAACTCGATTATAAAACCCATTCCGCAAAATGTATTTGCCTATCGCTATCTGTGTATGCGTTCCAACTGCTTTTCTAAATTTCAAAGTAAGTATTATAAAACCTAACATGTCGCATGTAAGATTTATTTCCTGCATGAGTAAGGTTTAATTAACTTGAAGTAAAGTTTTTTTGATTTGATTTCTATTAATGAATGTTTAAAATAAGTAAATATTTAAAAAAATAAAAATCATCAGCTATGCAATTTTTGCTAAAAATAATAAAGTTTAATGTACTATAAATAAAGAAAAACTGGCTGTTCTACGTAAAGGTCCCACAAATAATTAGTTTTCGTTGAGTATAGGCACAACTGCAATTTTAAATCTTAAAAAATAAAATTAACTTTGTTTTATACCAAGATTATGATGTACCCGGTAACAAGCTAGCATCAATGTTCTATCAATCAATGCACGTACTTACTTATTTACTAAGATAGTAAATTTTAATAAAGCTACTTATGTATATGATGTATTAAATTGAAGTAAATAGATGTTGTGCATTCGAAAAACGTCATTTGACTTCACTTCCGGCAAAACCGGTAGTTCAGGCACATTAGTCTAAGACAAAATAATAGTAAATAGTTTGATTATTCATTTCCAGCAGTTATCATTTCAATACCTGCAGTACATTTTGAGAAATCGTTGATAGAGTTTGGAGCCATCTATCGGAGAAACTCTCCATAATTTGAAGTTTTGCCAAAGGAACTTATTGTTTAGAAAATAAAATAAAACAATTATTGATTTCTCATTCATTTTATTATATAAAGGACTTACATATTCAAATTTATTAAAGCTGTGATAAATTATGTTTAGTTTTTAAGCTGTACTGTCTCTTTTTAGTAGTAATAGTAATAGTAATAGAGAGTGCTACAGATGTAGGTAACTGTTTATATTTATATATATATATATATATATATATATATATATATATATATATATATATATATATATATATATATATATATGTTCACACACGCATTTCTCTTCTTTATTTTGTTTTTATATCTTTCAACTATGATTTTGTAACTTTTGACTTACCATATATACAAATTGTATCTTAAATGGTCAATAAACATTCCTTTTCATTCCATCCCATTTCCCAACTAAGGCAAGATAAATTTTACCATACAAATGAGAGCGTGCGCTAACAATCGATTTGCTAGAAGAGATTCTTGCAACTTCCCCAGAATTTAATACAAGCATTTTAAAATTTGTGAGTTTTGGTAATTATGGCTGACTGAAAATAATATAAAAATATTATACTTAAAACATTTTGGTTCGCTTTTGATTAGTTTTAAAGTTCTATATCGTGATTATATCATTCACCGAACGGAGTTCGACTAATACATGAATTTGCTTTTGTTTACTCGATGAAACTCTATTTCAATCATTGTATTATTTTTCGTATCATGGTGGTGAATATCATTATGATAGTTGAATAGATGAATACTGTCTCTTATTTATGGTAAACATTTCAGCGCATGCACACAAGAGAAAGTAGGAATTTTTAATTCGACAAATTTTTGTTTTATATCTACACGATACCCTGATCCTGTGATAGCTTTAATTGCATGTCGTTGAAATTTACAAATGTGCTCGGTATGGGAGAATGTCCCCAAGCTAATATTGCATAACACATATTAGAGTGGAATAGACCATGCAGTATAACTGAACTGTCTACAATAGGGTATAAATTTCTCAAAACGTAAATATTTTTGGAGAGTTTTTTTGACGGTTGTTCGATATGTGTTTCTCAAAAAAGCCTGGAGTCTAGGTGTATTCCAAGAAATTTTACTGACGACAGGTTATCAAAATCACAGTTTTTTTGTGTAAATATGCATTCCATGCAGGTGTAGTTGATTTACTGTAATCCATTGAGGTGTAGTTGATTTAATGTAAACCGTGAGGAGGCCTCTTATTGTATTTTATTCATTAAAAAAAGCTGTTCTAAGTTGTTATGTTCATCCAGAGTAGCCGTATTATCTGCATGAAACTAGATCACTATTTGGAAGGCAGTTAGTTATATCGTTTAAGTAGATGAGAAATAGCAACGTTCCCAGTATTGACCCTCGTGGCACTCCATATTTGATAGAACTTTTGCTAGAATTCATGTCATTCTAGTGGACCATTTGTTGTCTGTTGGTTAATTTTAGTGCTCAAGGGATTAAATCCATAAAAATTATTGGGTATAGAATCAAGTAATTCCGAAGCATTCGAACTCACTGGCATTTATTACTGGACGCCTTGTATACTCCACACGACTCACAACTCACTAACTAAAGTTAGATGTGTCTTCGATTTTTATCTATACGTCAGTACCTAAGTGGCTCGATCAAATAAGGTGTCTAATCAAAAACTGCCAGGCTTCACCGACTTCAGACATTCAAATAAGCTTTGGCTGGGGAGAATCAACAATCATTATAATTTGATATTAAACCCCTCGATTAAGCTTAAGTTTTGAATATGATGGCCTATGATTTATGAAAGTTTCAATCGTTATTGTCTGCTCGGGACCTTCCACTCTAATACCCTGTAGGGATTTAAAAGTTTCACAACTTTATATTTGCACTTCCACCGGCCATCAATAACGTTGCTATTATTGAGGATTTTCTTTTAGATGGGGCTCGAGTTACTTCTGTTACCTTGGACACACTCTAGAAAATCTCCCGCACTAAAAATGCTGGTTATGAATAAATACCGAATACACCTCTTAAAACTCCGGGCCTTAACTCCTAAATTCAGTATTAAAATATTTATTACGAAAAATGAAGCAGGATTACGGAATATTCTCTTTCGCAGCGAGCAACCCCTTTTGGCATTAAATCTGTGTCGTATTTTTGCGCGTAATTTTAAACTATGAGTTGTTTAAGTTGGTCATTACTCTGGAAGTGGTTGAAGTGATTAATGTTGAAGCATGTATTGTACAGTAAAATTATGTGTTTATTAACATTTGAAATGAAAAATTCTCAGATTTACTTGTATGAAGATGAAATTAATGAAATGCTCGCTTTGCTGTTCTTTGTGTTGTAAATCAGCGCTTTTGTAAATATTTTTATTTATTAAAACAAACTTTACGATTTACGTTGTAGTATATTGACATGAATAGATCGATATAATTAAGGATCTCAACTACAGCAAATCGGGAGTTCGGCAGTTTACTGAAAATGGATGCCTTTGGTATCGTACTAGGTGACAATAAGGTTAATTCCGTTCCAAATTCTCAATTGTTTTTGGCAATAAACATTTGAATTTTGGAAGTACAATTAAAAACTAATAATATGACGAATTATGTTAGTTTATGTAGTTCTTACGCATTTATAGATCTGTTATTAATGTACAATAAGATTAAGGGGCCATATTTGTTTTATGATTATGGGAATGAACAATGGTACGTGTCAGAGAAATTCCCAAACCATCTTTAGGCGAAATAAAAACATAAGGACTTTGCAGTTTTGGTTAAGAACCTTCCAAGGTTTACATTTTGGTCTCACAGTTACCCGAACAATTTAATTATCGAGCAATAATCTTAATATCACATTTGCAGTATGACGTGTGCCTATCACGTAAAGGAATAGTAGTAGTAAAATGGTTATATGATAATTTTAACGCCGGTGGACTAGTCTCATGGCGTCATGTGTCCGTAGATTGGCCACCACATTACCAGATTTAACTCCATTAGATTTCTTTTTGTGAGGCTATCTGAAATATACAGTATTTGCATTTCTAATGGATGATTATATGGAAGTTCTAAAATGACGTATATCAGATGCAGTTAAAGTAATTACTGGTAGTATGATGTAGAGCATATTTAAGACCTAAATTCAAATTGTGCAATCAAAGGCGGCTCTGATATAGAGTAAAATAAATCGACCTCCGCAAAATGCTAACAGCTTCACAACCTTTTTCTTTTTATATTTTTTTATTACTCTCTCAGATTTGAACATTTAGTTACTAATTGATGACAGATAACCCCAATAAACTTCATCGTGGGACATACTGTATAAAAAATATAAGAGTAAGAGGAAATATGTTTACCAAACTATCAACCGTTCTATGTTATCATCCCTTCATATGATGTGGCTAAAAAATGGGGAGAATACGGTGTTGGAGAGTCAGTTTGGGGGAGGAATTTTTCGTAGAATAGATGTTAGTGTGATGGGAAATACATAGCAACCTTCTCCACATCCCTAAATCATTGACACGTCGACTCTCTGCCTCTCTAACATCTTAGAACCATACCGAAAGTTGAAGAAAACTATAGGTCGTTAGCGAGTCTGATCTCTGTATGTTACGTAATATTTCTGTAATGTTTCTCATGATTTTCATCTGCGGTACATATTTTCTCTTAATGAAAAATTATTATTATTCATTTTTTCTTCACTATTTACATTTTTGATTTAAAATGTATATAGTCTAGGATAAAATTAATAATAATTAATTGTATGTAATACAAATTCAATGTTATAAAACAAGTACATAAAAATCTTCGTTTATTGTAAATATTGTAGTTTCAAAATTACACCAGCTCGAAGTTTGAAAAATGGTGAAATTTTCCAGCTGCTGTAATTTTTTAACAATTGACCAAAATCGTTTAAACAAAGGTTTTAGGGAATGTTATAACCCACAATAGTGATATAACTAATTACTACCTAGGAGCAAGAAGACAGATAATTGTAAGAATCTGCAGTGAAGTACAAATTTTCACCTTTTTGGTCGAGTGTAAATCGTAAAGTATTACTATAGCCCTGTCAATGAACGTTCAATAAGAGGGTTTAGAGGGAAATGCCGAGATCACAATTTTTGACTTAAGGGCTGTGTTTGGACTATTTAGGAGGTAAATATACCAAAAGTCCCCGAACGTAGGAGGTGGAAGGTGCGGGGGGCACGAAGAAGTTCCCGGTTTTTGGTTTTTCGCTCATATCTCGAGAACGAGATATGAGCGAGAATCAAGAAATGGCTATATGCAAAATTAAAACTGACTAAATTTTCTACAATAATGTTTCTATTATTTTTTTTCGTATCTGTTATGGTTCAGTAATGAATTGTATATCTTTTGACTGTATTCTAACTTTATTATAAATTGAAAAAAAAAATTAATAACCATCGTAGAAAAATATTTCTTGTACAGATATCCGTTTCACAGCAGACTAAACTCAAATTTCGAATAAAAAATGTCTTTGCTTCTGTAAGTGTGTGTGTGCGTGTATATGTATGTGTGCGTGTATACCGTTTCTTGTAAACACGATAACTTCTGTTAGACTTAAAATATTTGATTACAATTTGGAACATATGTAAAACAGCATATTACAATAATCCCTATTGAAATTGGGCCATATCTGTAATACATGGTGATGACCAGAGACCTACAAACTCTCACTTCATACATAATTGCAAAAATCTGCAGTAAAGTACAAATTTTCACCGGTGACTGTAAATTGAAAGAGAATAGAGAAGAAATTGTTTAAAGAAAAGTTGTAGCATTTCTTTTCTACAATATTGGCAATTCCTAATTTTATGGTAGAACTAACACGAAAGGAAATAATCTAGAAAAACCAATTTGGACCGTCATTTTTCCAACATGGTGGTTTTAGGAGCAACAATAATTTTGTGGAAAACTTTAATTAATTGTTGTGGCAATTTCCCCAACATTAAATACAACACACAAGACATAGACACACCACATATACTAGACCACCCTCAAATCTAAAGCCAAGGTTGTCCGGAAGGGGGTTACACATCTGGAAAGACGTAGATAGACATCTATACCTAACGACATTGTCAGTGCCGGGGCTGAGGCTAGAACCTAGTGACCGATAGATAGTGCGACTAGCATATTTGACACACAATAAGATTTAGCCAACTGAGCTATCATGCTGGTAGAAATTTCTATTATGACTTATTCAGACTATGAATAAGACAGATAGTTTTTATCATTCAAAAAAAATTGATGAAAACAGTGTTTTTCGTCTTATTTTCAAATAATTAACTTTCTTTCTAAAATAATAAAGTTAAAAATATCATGCGTCTATTCAAATGATAATATATGTCGGTAAATTTTTATCGCAGAGAAACAAAAAACAAAGGAATAGAGATAATTCTATTACCTACAAAAATAGTATATTGTAATACAAGTATGGCAAGGGTTTCATTGCAAGGCGATGTATGAAAGTATCATACGATTTTTGCACTGAAGTTTGCCACATGTGTGTTACATACTATTTTTTTTACAGTTGTGAAGTTATTTCCTTTAAAGTATTTCCAAAATTTTAAATTTGTGAAGATGTAATCGAGGCGTGCGGCAATGAAACATTTTCCGCATCATTCATTTTGAAGTTAGAAAATTTGATTTTCAACACAATCATAGAAAAGGCAATATATAGTTTTGTTGCAAACATGAATATTTGAGATATTTACTAAAGAGCTCGCAAAAACACATTGCCATCCTTATTTTTTCCACCCCCTACGTCTGGCAGGTAGGTGATTTACTAAATCCATTTTTTTTTCGTTTACAAGAAACTAAATTATTTTTCAGTGTACGCCATCTTTTATTAGCAAGTTTTATTAATCCATTTAGATATTCAAACCTCCCAACCTTTTTTAATTCGTCCTCCGACGGAAGGAGTCTTGGTTTCATCCAGCTAGATTTGTTAAGTTGATCCAACTCCATCCCGTCCAGCTTTTCAACTGCCACGACGCTGTGGGTCGAGGAGCCAACCCTCCGGGGCTGTTGTCGGAAATACATTGTATTTTGTTTAATATTAATTAATCATCATTAATAATCTTAGAAATACAATGTTCAGGGTCTTCCCCAAAAAACGGGTTAAATTAAAAAATTCTAGAACTTGGATTACAAGTCGAATAAAGTTTCATGTAAACAATGCAACTTATAAGCAATAAGCACAGAGATTTTGAAAAAAGTGATAAAGCAAGCTAAAAACCTGGCAAATTCTGAGTTCATTTCAAATGCAGAAAAACAAAACTAAAGCCACTTGATCCCTCATAAAAAATATTACTGGGAAAACAAAATACGCGAACGAAAACAATGTGTTAGAGAATTTTAAGAATACAGACTCCAACGCAGTAGCTTACTAAATAACGCAAACAGCTATTTTATAAATTCCTGCCCAGGCACAAACGCAACTTCTGACGTAAATTACAATAAAATCACACAGTCCACTCCTAGCATTTTTTACGTCCCGTTACACACATTTATTATTATTATAATTATTTTGTTACAGCTAATGACCAACTAGTTGTTACAAATCAAAGTAAATTAAACAGTCACTTTTAGTCGTTCCAAATAGAAACATTTTAACAGTAATAAGTTTGGACTATTAAATAAAGAGAATAACACGCTTACTTAATTGTGGCTACATATATTCGAATTTATTGCCACTAGAGGTGGAAAAATAGATTTTTTAGTAGTGGTAAATAGCAAAGACGTGTTACTGCAACACAAATTACATAGAAATTTATTTATAATAACTAAAAAAATCCAACTAACATTTTTAGTAGAAGGGATTTTCTGTGTATTTTTAGCGCGTAGACAAACTGGCACTGAACAATCCACAATTGTATGACTTTTTTGCACTTTTTCACTTTTTTCAAAAGAAAATTCGGGATTTCCCATAGATATAAGGGGAAAATCCACTATTTTTCTATAACAGTACTTATAATCATCGGAGTAATAATAGGTTTATAATCTCCCTTGTCATCGAAATTCTACTATCGGTTATATGTTTTCAAACTGCTCTTTTAGCATGTTTACTTGCCAACAGTTTCACAGAATATTTCCGTACCAGTACTGCACTACACAAGTGAATTTAAAATTGCCTCGGAATGGAAGGATTAGAGAGACACAGACACTGTTCATAATTGACCTTATTAACTATTCACAATTTAAATATTTTAGTATGCAGTACAAAGTAGGTTTGCCAGAGTGAATGGGGTAACATGTTATGCTTGACACACCAAACAAAATTAAGTGATACATAGTTATAGTCGTCTAGAAAGGCTGGCGTCGCGTCGTCGGCGAAGCCTAAAGTAGTAAAAGTTACGAACTGGGAATGCGGGATGTGCAAGTGGGTTTAATTAAATATACGGTGGACTGTGGGCGTAGAGAACAATACAAGTTGTACACCACCCTGGCAATGACGACTGAGAGTATTATACAGGGTGATTTACCATGACATGCGGAAAATAAAATGGCGTACTAGTCTTCTATGTGGAAAAGTCCCTGCAAAATTTTAAAGTGATCCGAGGTCATTTTTAGTAATTTTTGTTACAGTAAAATTTGCAGAGATACGCTACTGTTACTTGTCTGTCGTCAGTATAGAGCAATTCACTTACTTGGGAAAAGAACATATTTGGAGATCTTTACATTTCCTTAATTGGTTGCTTTTTGCTTTCGGTCGAACAATCAGGACACTGGCAGGTACCAAGTGCCGCCAAAGTTTGGTGTTTTGTGTTATAGACGGGTTTAAGTAAAACTCTAATATGTCCGTCGAGGGTCCGACGGACATGTTAGAGTGGCAACAGTTAAAACTAGTTCAGGAACTTTCAAATGAGCTATTTCAAATGTATGTCCTTTACCCAAACATGAGTTATTTTGTTCTGTTTGAAACTAATTGTTTCAACGGGTGCCGGCATGTTCAGAATATAGTACTTTAGTAGTAATATTATGAGCACTATAAAACTTTGTCTTAGCATTGGTCCAATGTTAAGAATAGAATTAATGCTTCGAAGGGCCTTGTTTATTATAATCAATACCATCTAGGATATATATTCCCGATGGATATTATTGGGCTTCGACATATACTGAACACAATTTGAAAATTGACTAGAAAGAAAATTAACTAAAAAGAAGTTAAGTATTAAAACTGTATAGCAAACCTTCTATCAACCTGGTGTGACGTAATGGAGCCGTGAGTCTTTTCCCTTCCTGTGTACACACTCTTGTCTCAATTTCAATTTCATCCTGCCGAAAGTGTAATTGACAGACCTTAAAATAAAAATAAATAGAAAATCATATCTAATTTCGTTTTGAAAATAAAATATAAAATTAAAATACTTATTATTAAATTAATCGAAAAATTATAAACATAACCTTCAAGCAAATCATGGCACAATTATAATTTATCCATAAAATGAACATAACATATATTTTATAAAGCCATCAATTACTTACTTCTTCATGACAATAAAGACTATTCAATAAATAAACAAGTAAAACTCCAAAACTCGAAAAAATAACCAATAACGCTATTTATGAGCCTTGTCCACGAACTTTGTCGTTGTGTTGATGACTCATCAATTGTGAATTTGCACTTGCCAGTGCTAGGTGGCTAGGTGGTGTTGGTATATATAATTCATATTTTTTCCTACATTAATACAAAAAAAATGTAATATTTACCTTCATGTAGTTTATTTTATGATTAAATAAAACATAATAGCTATATTACATATTGCAACAGATTAATTTTGAAATAATCAACGGTCAATTGGCATTTTATCGTTGTTGGGCCATCAAAGCATATTTATCATCGCCCTATAGTTACTTATAAGACACAGGGCCAGCATCATTACACGACAAACGACAGTTGCCCGGCAATAAATGCATTGGCCCGACACTTTGCCGGACTTGCTGTTTACTGGAATCTGGGATCTCTTCATTTGATGAAGGTCTCCATAAGATTTTTTGAAAATGTGTATCTTGATCATTTACTCGTATTTGTCGATACATCTTCTCTATGTCCACTGTTAATACATATTTATGTAATCGAAATCTCAGTAATATTGAATACAAATCCTCCTGGACAGTTGGGCCCACCATTAAAATATTGTTGAGAGATACATTAGAACTCGTGGAAGCTGAAGCATCAAACACAACTCGAATTTTTGTTGTTAGGTTTGAGGTTTTTATTACAGCATGATGAGACATGTAATAACCCCTTTTCACGACCTCAGAAACCACTTCTTGCATGTGACCCAGAAGAAAATATTCTTGCAAAAATTTAGAATATTGAATCTTTAAATCCACGTTATGTTTAAATTTATTCTCCAGATGTAGATAACACCTCAATGCAGTTGTGTATGAATCGCCTGAACTTTCCTCACTAGTTTTAAAAAGCAGTGTCCAGTTGAGTCTCATATTGTATTATTTTTTAAATGTTTCTCGCACTCGAGTTCCTCTTGCGAAAGAATCTTCCCATACTAGACGGTTTAAATAAATATCTCTTACTTGGGTGTTTTTGAGGTCGCTGATTACGAATTTGGGAATAGTTTTTTCAAGAACAAAATGGCGGCTCCAATATGGCGACAAACGTTTGAGAAAAGTAAGTCATTTCAATTGGAAATTGGTACACGGGTTTTCGAGGTCGCTGATTACGGATTTCAATTCAAATTTAAAAAATTAAATTAATTAATTAGTTTGAATTCAATTTTACATACTTTTAGGCATTTTATAAATGGGCTTGTTACCGATAATTATTTTCTCGTTATTTTTTTATGGCATTGAATAGAATTCGATCATCTAGATAATCTGTTAAAATTTCAACTTCATAAGTATATCCAATCATTAGATATTCAATGTTAAAGATTGAGTTCCAGTATAAAGCGCTTTGCCGACTCGTGACGTCATTCTGCATAAATACTACTCATTTTAAACCAGCAAGAAGATAATACAGATATAATTTAACAATCAAACGCCGTTTCCATAGAGAAACATAATAACACCCGCCACACGCTTGGGGCATGTGCATCATATAACATAACATAACCTCAATTGTTATGTTTTTTAGGTTTATTCTCATTTTTAATGTTTGTATATCCATTTTTAGCTTGGAGTCAAATTGGCTCCAAGCAAATATTTAAAAATTCATGCAAATAATTTTTCAATATTGTTGATTGATACAAATAGACTGCTAATTATAGGTTAGATGCCTATCCTGCAAAAAGGGTCTTATTTTATTGTGACAAACTATTTAAAATTTCATAAACATTACATTGAACTAGATTTTGGTTGAAAATGTAGGAACTAGGCAGAAATTTTAATAATAGCTACGTAATACTTCTAAATCTTAAGAAATATATATTTTTGAGGTTAGTTGTGAAGTCACATTAAATCTCAACTGTCGCCTGATCAGCATGTGCAAAGTGACGTCACGCGAAGCTCCGCCCCGTTTTCGCGCCTTAAAAAGTGTTCTACTTTCGATTTCTAAAATTTAAAAAAAAATAATTTTTCAATAATTATTTTTGACATAATAAAATGCTTTAATTTTTTCAAAAATTGTTTAAAATACATAAATGTTATAAATTGTTACGTTTAAATGGAATTTTTATGCTAAAACAACACTATGTCAGAAAAACGATCACAAAAATAACAGTGGCACCTAGAGGCAGCCAATTTTTACATATTTATTACAAGAATGTTCAACGAACAACTTAAAAAAAAAACATTGAACGAGTGTGACAGAATCATAAAGTTTTTTCTTGATAAAGAAAAAAATGTTTTGTATATTCTATGAAAAAACCACCTCCTATTGAATGTTAATAATTTTCTATAAATTAATAATTACGAAATTTCACCTTCGACATTTAATTATACATACCTTGTGGAGGAGAATCCATTTTAATGTATTTTAATGCCACTATTTTCTAAATTTTTACAGCACTTTCTATAACTACAACAACACGCGTGAAATAAACAGCTCGGTGCGCTTCGTGTGACTGTCACATTCTGAATGAAGTTACAAAGAGCTCGGGCGGTGTCGGCTCCTAGGACCGGTTTATATTATACCTACTAAACGTTCTGGGACAAAAAGTCCTAAATTCGAAACTCGATTTTTCGACTTTTGGCCAGCTTTTTCGGATTCTGGCCCACTGTGCAACGTAGTGCAAATTAAAACCTAATGTAATCTTAGGTATAGTGCAGGCATTCGCAATAGTGATCGACGTACCGCCTATCTAGGCGTTGCCGTTGAGACAGATTGGCTACAGAACGCAGAGTCTACGATTTCCTACACGCCACGTCAGATGACCGGTATCTTCTCACTCACTTAATGTAAAAACTGTGGAGCAAAGACAGGAGATCTATTTACCGACCTATTCATTCGTCTCGTCCCGCATAACATCATACCCCTCACACTATTAAGAATATTTCAACTATATTTTAAAGTTCTCACGACCTATACCTAAGCCAAATTGTTAGTTTTATTCTAGTTTAAGACAGGAGTGCTAACCCACCACCAGTTACTCACCGTTCCAGCCGAATCGGACCCGCTCCACCCAGCCGCACGCTCACCATGACGCTGCACGTCGTGGTTGTACGGCTGGCTCCGGATCGGGACCCGAATAGGCGCATATCTGTAATAACTAATTGTTAATAAATTGTGATTGAATTGAATTGGACGACGCGACGGTTGAAATATTATTTCATGATATTTATCTTTTTTGAAATTGGTTCAATTAAAAAATATATATACAAAGTACCTAACATGTAATTATTCGAAACTCAGCCATTTCTCTAAGAGTAATTTAAAAAAATATTCAGTTACTTTTGTTGAAATAAACATATAATTTTTTTGCATTTGTAAATTTATTTTAATTGGAATTGAAAATGTATTGTTGGTATCCTGATGTTGTTTGTAATGACGAGCCGCCTCTGCTTTAATAAAAAATATAAAATATAACAACCCACACAAATTCACTAAATATTGTATCTACTCTTGTATAACTAAATTTGTGAGGTCATTAGTAGATTAAACAAAAATGTTGGACGTGTAAGTGGAAAATATGTAAACCCACATGTTTTAATTTACTCTAAAATGCTGCACTAAAGCTGATGAAATAAAACACATTCGGTATATTACCTTTAAAGCGAATGAAATTTTATGAGGTGAAGTCAATTACTAAATTGAATCCTGGCAGGCTAACAGTGATTGTTTTGTTTCAGAAATCAAGTATCGTCAATAAGCGGCGAATGGTCCCACATGAAAAACACGGTGGCCACGCTTTTTCTCGGAGAGAACGACATCACCGAGATTCCGAATGAGACATCCGATCACATCTCGAAAAATCAGCACGGTCTACGACAGTTCAAGTCCCTCATTTGGCTGAACCTGGACGGAAACAGAATATATAAAATCCATAAGCACTCTCTCCCGCTCACCCTTCAAACTGCCAGTATTTCGCATAATTTGATTGAAAACTTTCCTCTCGACATCATCGCCGCTCTACCTCATTTACAATGGCTGTACCTACGAGGCAACCATATCAAAACTATACCTGAACACACGTTCGCCAGGAAATTATGGCTGGAGAAAATCGATCTGGGAGAGAATTATCTTAAAACTTTGCCGCGCTGTCCGTTCAACAACTCTGTTTACATAAGAGACTTAAATTTGGCTTTTAACGACTTTAGAACACTAACAATGGAAAGTTTTACAGGACTCCAGACGGGAAGAATAATACTCTCTTATAATTTACTGGAAAACATCGACATAAACGCATTCGCCGGCATCGACGAGTCTTTGGAATACTTGGACTTTGATCATAACAACTTTCAACACATACCCCAGGCCGTTAGCCAGCTGAAGTCTCTGAAATATCTGTACCTATCATCGAACTCGTTGAGCGAGATACCAGACGGGGCATTCGAAAACTTCTGCCATAGCTTGAAGGCTTTAAGTCTAAGCGGGAATCATTTAACAAGAATACCGTCGGAAACGCTACAGAACTGCACGAAAATTTCACATTTTAATATCGCCTTCAACGAAATCTACGACATCAACGAAAACGACTTTTCTAATTGGGGTTATAACATTAAGAGCCTAATTTTAGGTAATAACCGGATTACCAGTTTAAAAAGCCAAATATTCGCCGATTTACAAGAACTTAAAGAACTTAGCTTGAGCTTCAACCCGTTAAGAATAATCGACACAGATGCCTTCGTGGGCATGGACGGGTTAGAAAGTTTAGAAATATCCTTCGGGTTGGATCGTGACGATCTCCCCCATGAAATCTTCAAACCCCTGGCTAACTTAAAGTGGCTCTCAGTCGACCACAATAATTTCCACATGGTGTCTGAACTATCCCTCGATTCCCTACCAGAGCTGAAATATCTTAATATCGAATCTAATAAAATTCAATCGATCCCAATCAAGCTTCTGAAGTCCAACGTTCACGCCAAATTAAAAGATATACGTTTGTCGAACAACGAGCTAACATTCATTGAAACTGGCACCTTTCGATCCTTAAGCAGTTTAGAAACGATTTTGCTGTCAGGTAACAAAATTAAGTACATCCAAAGCGAAAGTTTCATTGACCTCCCGAATCTCAACAAATTGATCCTTTCCAATAACTTTTTAAGTCGAGTCGGGCACGGGGCGTTTTCTAATTTACCCTCCCTTTCGAAATTAGATTTGCAGAATAACTTAATATCGGAAATATCCTTCGGCTACTTTACTAATATGTCGAGCCCCTTATTATTAAATTTAAGCAGGAACCAAATATCGTCGTGCTTGTCGGGCTCGAAGATTTTAAACGTGGAAGTATTGGATTTGAGATACAATAACTTACTAAGCATACCCAAATGTCTGGAGCATACGGCCTTGTTGAGGAAGTTATATTTGGATTTTAATATAATAAATTCTTTGGAACACAACAGCTTTATGCACCTGACATCGTTAGAGCACTTGAGTTTGCAACAAAATAATATCATGGGTGTTAGCAGAAAGGCATTTTTCGGGCTACAAAACTTGCAAATATTGGATTTGTCTAAGAATTTAATAAGCCAGTTGCACACGAGCCAATTTGCAAACATGCCAAAGTTGCGGATCTTAGATTTAAGTGGGAATAGTTTAAATTACCTCCCGAAGGACATTTTTAGCAATACTTTACTGGAAATGTTAGATTTGAGTTATAATTTATTTGCAGTCGTTCCTAGTTTAAGTATTTCAGACGTCGGCATAACTTTGAGGCATTTGTCTATGCGCTCGAATAACATCGAACATATAGACATAACAACTTTTCCCGATATTCCTTCGTTACAACGACTCGATTTAAGTAATAATAAGTTGACTATACTGCCCGACAATGTATTCACAAGTCTAGGGTTGTTGCAAACTCTTGACCTAAGTTCTAACCCTCTGCGTGCCAACTTCAAGGAACTATTCCACTATGCTCAAAGTTTGAAACATCTTAATCTAGCTAATTCCGGAATTACCTCCACCCCACATTTGCCTTTACCTAACTTGGTTCATTTAAATCTTTCGCACAACCACATCGAGGCCATCAATAAAAATTCAGTTCAAGAATTATCCAAATTAAAATCGCTCGACCTTAGTCACAACGATTTATTTCAAGTGCCGTCCCACCTATGGATCCATCTGCCAAATTTAAAAGTATTAGATTTATCTTACAATCCGATTAAGGACATCGTCGCGGACAACTTCTACGGGCTGCAGAATCTCCAGGAATTAAATATCCAGCATTTGAAATATTTGAACAGATTCGAAAGTAAAAGTATACTTCAACTTAAAATATTGTCCTCGTTGTCTATGCAAACGTGGCCAAAGATCGATCATTTCTCGGACCAATTCTGTCATTTACTCTCTCATTTGGACCAGTTGAGGATACTTAAAATACACTTCACCGAAATGAAACTGGATGACCAACTGCTATGTGTCACGAACAGGAAAATAAGACACCTCGAAATTACCGGAAGGAACTTGAAATTTATCGACAAAGACGCGTTCGCAACGTTCACCAGGAATCCGGATTTGGTTTTAAAAATACGAGGGACTCAGATCGAAGAATTGCCCTCTGGGCTTTTCTCGAATATGTATAAGATTTCCTACCTCACAATTGATTTAAGGTACAACTTATTGTCCTACTTGAATCCCGAGATATTTTATGGAAATTCTACCACATGGAAGAACGTCGGAACGACGTTAATATCAGGTATTTATATCTTTTTTAAAATAATCTTAATTTCCATGTCAGTTTAAGTTAGAAAGCTTTTAAAAATATTGAAAAATACCCAAGTGGAATAAGTTACAAACATTATACATTATGATATAGTTTTAACATAATGAAAACAATAGAAAGAGTTAATACTATTTCATTACTTTATTTTGTAATAAATAACGTACAAAAAATGTAATACTCCCTACATGTATTCTATTTTGTTATTAAATAAAACATAGTAGCTATACAGAGTGACCCATCTAAAAATTTTATTTATTGTGCGATTTGAATCAAATCTTATAGCTAGAGAGCCGCGAGTTCTGAAACGCGATGAGAAGCTATATGTCTTCCGTTGTCTGAGGTGAAAGTAGATACCTCAAAGACGCCAAATATAAAATATTTTTGAATTTGGGCAGAGAGCGACCAAGACGAAGCCAAGATATTTTTAAAAATCTTTAGCGTTATATATATATATATATATATATATATATATATGTCTTCCACTTGGATAATCTGTAGTAAAGGTGATCAGTTATCGTCTGACAAAGCGGAAGAAATTTTGGTCACGGCGCATTTGCACAAAAAAAATTGAAAATTTTTTGTCAAAACTTTAAAAACAAAAAAAATACGTCTTATATATGCTTACTTTTAAGTTCTTTTACTTTATTATGACCCTCATACAAACGAAATTGAGGTGGAAGACTTTTTGGGCAAGGCGCAGTCACAGGGTTGGCCAAAGTAACCACTTGAAAAACTTGCGCGTGCGGCTAAATTTAAAAATATTTAAGTGTACTTGGAGTTCATTTTAAGCTTTGAAATTTTGTATGGGGCTTCTTTAGGGACCAATAACACTAAATTCACGAGGGAAGAAGTTTTGGCCAACTTTACACCCATAACTACCCATTTCAATTATAGCTCTTTTTATAGTTATTTAGTGTACCATTTATCATTTGACAGTTTCTGTTTTTCCATATTTAAGTGAATAAAGTTAGCCTGACTGTTAGTTAATAAGAAAAATAGTCAGGTGTTGATTTTTTTTGTAAATGATTTATGTAAGTAAGTAAGTAAGTATTTATATTGGTGTCACAAATTACAAAATTTTACACAGGTCAAAAAATAGAAATTAACAAAATACATAGTTTTGTTGTTACAAATCGTATGACAAACTATTAAAAATAGTTATAGTATTACACATTAGACATTAGCTTTATCACAAAATGACAATTAAAATAAGCTATTGATAAAAATAAAAGAAACAGTCAGTCAATCACTTAAATTTTACAAATACAAACACGTTAAAATTAATTGAAACAAGATGAGGCTGTATTAGCAAACAATATTTTTTATGTTATCATGAATTTCCTGAGTTGAAAAAAATCCATTTTCTACAAGAAAGTTTTTAATTGTAGATCTGAATCTGACCGGTGGCAGCGCCTTAACACTTTTAGGTAATAAATTGTATAGTTTTATGCCATAAAATCTGGTGCCAGTTTGTCCTCTGGTGAGTCGTGTAAATTCTGTGCAGATATTTTCTCTATATCTAGTTTGATGTTCATGCACATTTGTGTGAGAATGAAATTTCTTCAGATTATCATGAATATATGTTATACATCGCAGTGCGTATATGCTAGATACCGTAGGTATTTTAAGTGTTATGAAAATATTTTTTGTCTCGTCTCGATATCCTACGCCACCAACTATTCTGATTGCTCTTCTCTGTAAACGAAATATTCTATTCGTACCAGCTGAATGCCCCCAGACGAGGATAGCATACGATATACGGGAATGAATTAAAGCGAAATAAGCAGTTTTTAAAATATCTGGTGAAACTGAGTTGGACAATTGTCTAAGACAGTAAATATTTTTGGTAATCTGATCTGCCAGATAGTTTATATGACTGTCCCACTTTAGAGAATGATCAATAGAAACTCCCAGAAATTTATAGCTGGCAGGATTGTCTGGTATATTATTTATAACACGTGTACTTGTGACCATTTTTACAGTTTTTGTCTCGTTTAGTGCAAGAGCATTAGGTGTGAACCATTCTTTAGCTTTTGACAGCGTGTCATCACACTTTAAGAATAGAGATTCTAAGCTCTCATCAGTCATTAGGAAAGTAGAATCATCGGCATAAAAAATACAAGTGACATTTTCCAGGGCATTTGATAAATCGTTTATATAAATGAGGAATAACACCGGGCCCAGGATTGAACCCTGTGGTACTCCTGATCTAATATCCAACTGATCCGATATTTTTCCACTTAGTCTTACTGACTGTTTACGATTTTCAAGGTAAGATTTAATAAGAGTAATACTTGAATGGTTAAAATTATATTTTGACAGTTTTTCAATTAATCAAGTGTGTGACACACAGTCAAATGCCTTGCTTAAGTCACAGTACACAGTAGCAGTGTACTGACCTCTTTCAAAACATCCTAAGGTATGTTCGGTGAACTTTAAGATAGCATCCGTTGTTGACAATTTTTCGCGGAATCCATACTGGAATTTATATAGAATATTATTGTTTTCTAAGTACTTCGTTATTTGAATTTTCATTGCCCTTTCAAAAATTTTTGAAATAATTGGGAGTATTGAAATGGGTCTATAGTTACTTACGTCATCTGGGTCACCTTTTTTAAAAATTGGAACAACAGAGGCTATCTTCAATTCATCTGGAAATGTACCTGTCCTAAAACATTCATTTATCAGTTTGGTAAGTGGTATTAATATATGGTTTTTAATAGCTTTTAATAAAGTAGTGTTTAGGCCATAAACATCTTTCCTATCCGTATTTTTTAATGAATTTATATATCTCTGACTTCATTATATGTGATCTCACGAAATGTAAAAGGTTCTCTGGTATGAGTTTGTTCTACGTAAGACAAAGGGTCGATGTCTAACTTAGGAAGTTTACTGACGACTTCTTCACCAACATTGACAAAAAAGTTGTTAAAATTATTTGGATCAATACAGGGAGTTTCCCTATGTTCATTTTTATTTCTATGTGAGTTAATTATGTTCCATGCAGTTTTTGCAGGGTTACTGGAATTTTTCACATTGTTGTCATTAGACTTTATTTTTTCAAGTTTAAGTGCTTTTCTGTAATTACCTCTATATTTATTTCTTATCCTATTATTATTTGGAGTGTTATGCATTTTACAAACATTATTTAGGAAATGTAAATGTTCACGCATTTGACGTAGATTTTCTGTATACCAAGAAACATTAGACGAATTATTTTTGACATATATCTCTTTTTCTGGGAAAGAAATATAGTAAGCCTGCAATAAAATATTTAAAAACATTACGGTTGGAATTGTTAAACCACTTTATAAAAACGGAGCAAAAGATGAGATAAGTAATTATAGACCTATAACCCTTATATCTAATTTTGCAAAAATTTTCGAAAAAATTATTAAAAAAAGATTATTGAGCTTCCTAAATAGGTATAAAATAATTTCAGATAAACAATATGGATTTAGGGAAAATAGGTCTACTCAAGATGCGATATGTGATTTAACCTCTAAAATCTATGAGTCTTTAGATAAGAGCGAACCAGCCTTGGCAGTCTTTGTTGACCTTGCAAAGGCGTTTGACACTGTCTGCCATGATAAGCTGCTCCAAAAACTTTATGCTGTCGGTATCAGGGGAAAAACTCTTCAACTTCTCAAAAGCTATCTTGAAAACAGAACTAATTATGTTTCAATAAAAGAAGTATATAGTAATCCCAAAACAGTCATGTATGGAGTCCCACAGGGAACCGTACTGGGACCATTACTATTTACGGTATACATCAATGACCTACTGAGCTTGAACAGTTTGGGGAACATAACAAGTTTCGCTGATGACACGGTTATATTATATAAAGGTAAAACATGGGATTCCTTACGGGCTGACGTACAAAAAGACTTTTCCACAATAATAACATGGTTTAACAATAACACCTTAACACTAAACTCGGACAAAACAAAATACGTAGCATTCAGTTCATACAAAGTCGGTTTACCACAATATAAATCCATATCGATAGAAATAAATCATGATGCTATAAGTCTGAAAGAAAGTGATAACGTCAAATACCTAGGTATCATTATAGATTGTCATTTAAGATGGGATAAACAAATAAACTTCATTGTAAGAAAAATCAGGGGCATTATCTCAAAAATAAAATATCTAACCGACTTTCTAGAATTTCGCGACCTTAAAACAATATATTTTTCCCTAATTCAAAGCCATATAAATTACGCAATTTTAGCTTGGGGGGGAGTTAATAAGAACTACTTACACTCATTAGATGTAATGCAGAAATGGTGCCTAAAAATAATTTTGAAAAGAAAATATACGTACTCGTCTGATTTATTGTATAAAGAAGCAAAAGTGTTGGATGTGCGTCAGTTGTTTGGTTTAGCCATGTGTACTGAAATATTTAAAAACAAAAAACTTCTAAATTTTTCCGAACATCAATATAACACCAGGACAAAAACTGCGTCTATTTCTAGAAACATAAAATGCACTAAAACAGTAGGTCAAAGATGTTATATATACCTTTGCTCCAAAATGTACTCCGCATTACCGCAGGATATTAAAACGCTAAACAGTCTCCATTCATTAAAAAAAAAAATTAAACAATGGATGTTTGATGCACCTAGAAATGTAGTACATGCGATAATAGACAAAACACATTATTGTGCCTAGTCTTAATCAGTAACGGTGTTAGCCCTTGCTGTGATATATTCTGAGAAAGTCAAACATAATTTTATGTTTCAGATTGAACCACCGTTGATTTGTTTGCGTAGTTAAGAAACTAAGTATATTTATATGAGTGAAAAAATGAATTTATTTTACCTTATATAATCGATATGTTAAAATAAAAAAAAAATACTTATAGATAATATTAAAAAAAAAATGTAAAGAAAAAATATGAAAAAAAAATATGTACATATATTTAAATTTAACTAAACAATGCCATATTATAAATAGATTTTGGTAGGTTTTAGCTCACAAACAAGTACTCACAGTCCATGACGTGTGAGTGCTTCGTGAGTCGACTACACGTTTATTTATCATTATTATTATTATTAAAATGTCATAGGCTATTGTTCTCTTTATTTATGAATAAACGTTATTATTATTATTATTATTATTACCTGAAACTTTTCGGTAGTATCAAGGTTAGGGTCAACAATAAACTCCCATTGACAATTAGATATTTTTACAAAAAAATTTTGTTTACCGTCAGCTGTGATGGGTCTAATTATTTTTTGATAATATTTATTTTTATGCTCATATATAGGTATCTCAAGAACCTGACTATTATGATCCGATAACAGTGGCTCGATGTTGTAAGCATTATAATCTTCTAATGAAAAGTTTATAAAGATGTTATCGATGCAGTTTGACAACCTGGTATTTTGATAAATCGTCTGTACATAACCAAATGTTTTGAGTAAATCAATTAACATGATTGTAGCAGGATTATTAGATGTATTAAAATGGACATTGAAATCCCCACAAATTATTACCTTATGTTTTTTATCTGTTCTGTTTAGTATGTTTTCTAGTATTTCAACAAACTTATTGAAATTTCCATTAAGAGAACGATAAATACTGATTATAACAATATTCATATTTTTAATTTTGACAGCAGCTACCTCACAGTGTTTCTCCTCAGAGAGGTCATTTAAATGCGTTAAAATTTGACAATCTAAAGTGTTTTTAACAAATATTAAGGCACCGCCATGGCCAGATTCATCTCTACAAAAAATACTTTTTAAACAATAATTTTTTACTCTTATAAAATCAATTTCGTTTTTCATTAGCCAATGTTCACTGACACACAGAATGTCTGTTGAGATTTCGTTAAGGAATACTTCCAACTCGTTTATTTTGTTTCTAATACTCTGGATGTTAATATGTACAAGTCTTAGTACGTTCCTTGCTACCTGTTTTTCTTGTACATCAATATTTATATATTCTGGATTATTTATGTTTTGTTCATGTGTATCTCTGTAGCTGGAAAATTTTGTTCCTGCTCTCTGCTCTCTCTTTTTCTTGGAGTAAATTTGTCCACTATTATGCCTTCGGACCAGAAACCCAACGATCTAGCCTGACGTTCCATTTGTAATGGAACTCCTAATTTGAAGGAAATTAATCTAGGATTTTGCCTTTTTGTTATTAGCTGGCACACGTATTTATCCACATATTTCTGGTCTAAACAGTTCATTATATCTTGAGCTGTTGTGTCAGGGCTGAAGCCAGATAGGTATATCCAGCCTAGTCTCGTAATAACCTTTAAATTTGCCATTGGATTGCCAGCAGTAGATGCACCCGTGGCAATTTTATTTTGCAATTTATTTGATTTATACTTTTTTTTTTTCAATAGTTCTCCAGGATGCATTTTCGGCTGTGGTTACGTTGGAGCTGTCATTTTCATTTTGCTTGTCAATCTTATCATTTTCTATAGCTTCGGTGTTATTGTCTTTTACTAATGTTGCCAACTTAGTGTTGTTCTGGTCAAGTGTCAATTTTGAGGAAGAGGAAGAAGATAAATTGTCAGTTTGGTTTCTCTGACTCTGATTTATTGATAGCTTCTCTTTATTTTGGCCCACAGGTGTAGGAGATACTGTTTCTTGTTGGATTTTTTTTTCGCATTTTTTGTAATCATTTATACTAACACATTCCACATTTTTTGATGACCCTGGGGGAGACATTCTAAAAAAAAATTTTTGAATAAAAATTTCCAACTTTTACCCAACTTTTGCCAAGTTCCGTCGAAATAAAAATTGATGTGCGGGGGAGAGAAATTCTAAACAAAAATTTTTCAATAAAAATTGCCCACTTACGTCTCAAATTTCCAACTTTTACCCAACTTTTGCCAAGTCTGTTTCGCTTACGCCCCTGACCTCATCGAAGTTTACATTTATTTATCTTCATTTATCTACTCTACACGAGTAATTTTCTATGCCAAAATGTACTATTTGACTTCATTAAGAACAACCCATATGTAAGGGGTTGAAATTGACTATTTTTCTTATTAAGTAACAGTCAAGCTAACTTTATTCCTTAAATATGGAAAAAGGAAATTGTCAAATGATAAATAGTACACTAAATAACTATAAAAAGAGCTGTAATTGAAAGGGGTAGTAAGGGGTGTAAAGTTGGCCAAAACTTCTTCCCTCATGAATTTAGTGTTATTGGTATCTAAAGAAGCCCCATACAAAATTTCAAAGCTTAAAATGAACTCCAAGTACACTTAAATATTTTTAAATTTAGCCGCACGCGCAAGTTTTTCAAGTGGTTACTTTGGCCAACCCTATGTCTGCGCCTTGCCCAAAAAGTCTTCCACCTCAATTTCGTCTGTATGAGGGTCATAATAAAGTAAAAGAACCTAAAAGTAAGCATATATAGGACGTATTTTTTTTTGTTTTTAAAGTTTTGACAAAAAATTTTCAATTTTATTTTGTGCAAATGCTCCGTGTCCAAAATTTCTTCCGCTTTGTCAGACGATAACTGATCACTTTTACTACAGATTATCCAAATGGAGGACATATATATAACGCTAAAAAAATTAAAAAATATCTTACCTTGTTCTTGGACGCGCCCTGCCCAAATTCAAAAATATTTTATATTTGGCGTCTTTGAGGTATATACTTTCACCTCAGAAAGCGGAAGACATATAGCTCTCATCGCGTCTCAGAACCCGCGGCTCTCTAGCTATTACTCAAGTATAGAAAACGTCCACCAAAATTTCCAGAAACACGATTAAAGAAAATTTATCAGTTTTTTAAATAGCTTTTGTTTCTTATTGTAATTGTCCAGCAATTAATTTTCTCTTCA
This sequence comes from Rutpela maculata, assembly GCA_936432065.2. Taxonomy (NCBI): domain Eukaryota; kingdom Metazoa; phylum Arthropoda; class Insecta; order Coleoptera; family Cerambycidae; genus Rutpela; species Rutpela maculata. Next base: position 31,958,470 of record OW386285.2, on the reverse strand, counting down.
ATGCTGTTTTTTCTTAATATATAGCATCACCTAGATGCTCAATTTTTTTATTGTACTAAAGCGCTGAAGGGCCACGGGAAATATTATTTTTGCCAAAAATTACACATAGTATCTGTAAATTTACACTTAATATCTGTAAATTTATACTTATAAATAGTCTACTTTATTTTTATATTGTCGTATATGTTCATCTTATGTTCTTAATAAAGCACGATTCATAAATTATATAACTGTTTATTAGAGATTTCGTATTTGTTACAAGAAGCCGTGAACTGCCATTCGATAAAAGAAAAACAAAAAAAGAAAAAATGGACGTAGACATTAAGAATGTTTCCATGCTTTGTAACCGAAAATGGCAGGTAGGTTGGCGGTTGCGCATGCGGTCTAATATATGATAGACGGGAGAACTCAAAAAAAACTTACCATTTATGGTAAGAAAAAATGTATTTTAAAAAAATTATTTTTACTCCTAATAATAGTTAACTTAATAAAACACAGTTATATATCCTAACAAATAACACCTGTTTTTATAGTAACATTAAACATTTAAAATAAATCTGATAATTGAGATCTAAGGTATATGTGTAAGTATTAACTGCCTCGTAAGGATCGTTAGAAATACACAATCCTGCTTCATTTAGTAGGATTTCACAGGGCTCAAATCACAGGGCACCGCCTCTTCGAAATACGCAATATTCTTTTGCAACTTCTATCTCGAGACCTGTAACATGTAATTATGTATATAAATGCTGGCGTACCATATTGTGGTGTTTCTTCTGAAGAAGCTGTTGAAGATGACCGTTCTCTGTACAAATGTCAGGTCAACCGTATGGGGTATTCCACCATAGCGAACAACATTTTTCGTACAGCAATCACACACACAAGGATTGTTGCTGGTACTACCATCTCTTACCCACATAATACGACTAGAAAATCCATCGATATATCCATTTATAGCAATCCCATATGGTTTGAGCTTATCATATGAGTCAATGTGCCAGAAATAATTTGGTCCTTTATTAAAGTATTGCCTCCTTCTTAGCCTTTTTTGCTTTCTTTTACTGACACCTAGAGGATCTAGAAATTTCAAAAGACGACGTACTGTATCTTGATTCATAACCAAGCCGTAATGAATGCATTTTAAATGAATTCAAGATTTCCGTGTAATTGTCCTGATTCGGACACTTGCTTGTCTTAAAAAAAAGCTACTCGGTCCATATAGACGTATATCGCTTTCCTTGAAAAAGGTTTAAACTGTGAAGTCTCCTTTTTCAGTGTCCAAAAACTTATTTCTACGCTATGATCCTTTAATAATAACGCCATAATTTCATTATTCTTCATTCCCAGTTTGAAATAACGTGAATTACTTCACTTAGGTCACTCATGCTCCCTCGTTCATTTACTATTTCGTAAATGCATAATCAGTTTACGCAGTTAGGATAGCAACTAACTATTGTTCCAGCAACTGTAAATTAACGCCTAATAAGTGTGAATTTACAGATAGTACAAATGTACATTAACAGTTAATAAGTGTAAATTAACAGATAGTAAGTGTAAATCGACAGATATTAAGTGTAAATCGACAGATATTAAGTGTAAATTTACACATACTATGTGTAATTTCTTACAAAAATAATATTTCCCGTGACCCTCCAGCGCCTTCGTACTATTGCCCCACCCGTATATAATTAAAAATATATAAACACAGAAAATTAAATTATTTTAAAAAAATTGCGAAGTGTATCCTATAGAATGATATAAAAACGAATAAACTGGCGAAAAATATATTGGTTACACTTAAGTTTTTAGTTTTGCAAAATACAGGGTCAAAGAATGTACCTTTTAAAAATAAAACTGTTTGTTTAAAGAGCGTTTCTGAAAATTGCGAGGAAAATTGTCATCTATTCTCTATCTCTATTCTTTGTTATTTTAAGAGCACCCACGTAAATTGCCGCATAAATAATTTAGTTCCTTGTTCCTTATGATCGGCCTTCTAGAGGGTAAAATAAATTAAAAACACGTTAAAAAACGGAATTGTTTAAGCACCACAATGTTCAGACATAGATTACGTTTCCCAGATCAGCTCGTATACTTTGTCATCATGAAATACGAATTAATATCGGCCAACAGTGGAAACTGATTACGTACGTTACAAATCCCATTTTGATTATTTTTTGCTAATACTTGGTTAAATAAAACTTGAGATTTAAATTTGATTCATAAGAGATAATGCGAGATAATTATATCTGAATTATTTTAAAGCTTACACAATAAATATTCAGCGAATAACTAACAGTTAGATAGAGAGTATATGATCTATATTAAATTTACTTAATTTAGTGGTCTTATATACGAGGTCTTCTATGACGAACAGTACATGTAATCCGGCTCGAATGACCAAAAATTGTTCTTACCAATATAAAATGCTCATTAGAGCTAAGCAGACTGGATATACCTTGTTTTATGAGCTTGGGATTAATAGTTAAATAGAGAATGAATATTTATACCAGTTAAGCGAGCTGTGGTACATGTGTTTCTGAATTCTCAGGCTCCACTTGATTGTTGGTTATTGATCAGAGACCTCCATAATCACGCGCACACAACAGTTTAAAATACTACTAAGATGCTTTAATCTATGAACACGGAAATGCATCTACAAAAACTACGACGACCAAATGCTACTTGTCTTGCATCTATCTACACTGCTAGCGTACTTGTCTATTGTTCTCCCCTCTTCTACAATACAGTGGTGGGTGGAAATCTTAACTGACAAATGATAGGTAACTAGTAAAACGCGTAATAAATCATCATCGAGCTTATAGGGAACGTGAGCTGGGTTTAGACCGGCGTGAGACAGGTAAGTTTTACCCTGCTGATGACTCGTCGTTGCGATAGTAATCCTGCTCAGTACGAGAAGAGCCGCAGGTTTGGACATTTGGTTCACACACCCGCTCGAGTGGGCGGTGGTGCGAAGCTACTATCCATGGAATTATGCCTGAACGCCTCTAAGGCCGTATCCTTTCAAGTCGAAGGTGGCAACGATATCTCTTGGAGTTCCGAGAGTCGAAAAGCTCAAAACCTCTGATTAAAGAACGTATATCTAGATACATAACACTATATACCTTGTTTGCTTCTAACATAGTCACATTATATGTCCATTAAAATGGATAGATGAACATCACATCCCATAGGCAACAGTGGCGTTGTGTGTGTAGAAAATGTGTAGAATGGTAAATATTTTCATTAAAATGAATTATTGCAATTCCTGCATTACCGGCTCTTTATATAACGTGATGTAGGCATACGATATTACAGTAAGATAAAACAGTAAGATAAATATGTATTGAAAGGATATTAAAATTTAATTGCTATTTACTTTATAACTGTAAACTGAACTTCATCATGTTACGACTATGGAACGATCGATTTTCTTCTTTTCTAAACTGCTTTCTGCAAACGGCAGAGCACTTCACTATTTATTTGCACAAAATATATTGTCACTAAACTGTGTAAATATGAATAGAGAATATTATTTAGGTATTAAGCAAATCACAACTTAAAACAAAATTACTTTTTCACCAGTTTTTGGTCGGAGAACACGAAAAACATTTATTGACATTAATGGCCGAACTGTCAACTGAGATTATGATAATCGAACTGAAGCCGATCGTGCACGAGCGGCCGCGAATACGCCGATGGGCCAATCAGCAACTTATGGGAAGAAGTGCCTTAGATTGTGAGTCTTTCAGCGACAAATAAATCAATGCCATTATGTATCTAGATATAAGTTCTTTAATCGGAGCTCAAAACATTGTGACTTTACTAGGCGGTCGCGGTTGACAATAGATGCGAATTAAAAGCTAGTTACATTTAAAGTGGTAGAGCACCTTACGCTTGCGTAAAATGGTGAACTTCGCCTGTACCATATGTGTATTGGAATGTACCTTTAATTTTTTTTCAATCTTGGTAAATAAAGACATTATTATTATTATTATTATTAATTACTAAAATGGGATTAATTCTCAACATATATTACATTCACTTAATTTACGGGGTGTTTCATGGCGAAATGTACATGCTTCTAAGGGAGACAGAGCACTTCGTGCCTATTCACGAACGGCAGTGGAAATCTTCTGCTGCGCTTCATTACCGAGATACAGGGTGATAAACTACTTACGACCGACATTTCTTTTGACTAAAACTTTCTTACTGTTTATCAGAATTTGTTTTTTTATACAATTTGTGTACTCATGATAATTAAATACCGCGTCTAACAGTATCATGAAAAATTCCTTTTTATCTTTTAGTTTTAAAGACAAACGATTGAAATTTGGAGCCCTTTTTGACATATGACGTATGATTATTTGTCATATTTGTTTTACGTATCTAGTTTATGTCACCCTTGCATTCTTTGGATTCCCTTACATATTTTGCTGTGATTTTCATTTCTTTGGTGTTTCTGTGATTCAGTAGTACTTTTCTGGTTTTGCCTTTTTGTTTATGTTTGAGTCTGTGTTTTTGCTATCTTGTTGGGTGCTTTGGAGTAATGGTTTAAGTTCAGTTTTATTAAGTACAGTTTTATGTCGTGTTGTAGTTTAATTTTACTTCCACGTCCAGTGGAAGTATAGTAACGACAAAAAATTTTTAAAAATTTTTATTGTTCAAATAGCCTTAGAATGCCATGAAACGTGGAGATTTTAAGTTTGAGCGAAAAAACATTCTGTCTGTCTGTCTGTCGGTCTGTCTGTAACTTTTTTTTGTGCGCACGTTTACTCTGGAACCGTTTGAGATATTGACTTGAAATTTGGTACACATATGTACTTTAACGAGATCTAGAACTAGATTATTATTTTCATCTTGTTCCGTCGAAAGGTTGGGGGTAAATTGGGGTAAATTTGGGGTAAATAGGTAAATCAAGCAGGTAAGAGTCCATAAAATTGGTATTTAGTATATACAAGAGAACCTAAGGTCTCCAAAAAAATTTTAGCTTTAGCCACCCCCATTACCACCTCCACCTCGTTATTAAAGGGGATGAAAAAAAAATGTGATTTAGTGTGCACAAGAACCAGAAACCTCAAAATATTTTTTTACTTCATCCACCCCCCACTATCGCACCCTATCACCACCCCCTATCACCACCCCCACCCCACTACCGATGTGGGGTATCGATTTATGGGTTTTTGAGGTAGAGGATATCAAATATTATATTATTAAATTATTTCCACATACAATATTTTTTCGTTGTGAGTGACTTGGATAGAAAATCTGGATGTGGTAGTAGTGATTCCTTGGGCAGTGGTTTTTTGATCCAGTTTAGTATGTTTCATTTTTGGTATCTTTATGTTTGGTTCCGTTCACTTAGTAAATTTTACTTCCACATCCAGTGGAAGTATAGTAACGACAAAAAAAAATTTTAAAATTTTTATTGTTCAAATAGGCTTAGAATGTCATGAAACATCGAGATTTTAAGTTTGAGAGAAAAAAAACTGTGACTTTTTTTGTGCGCACGTTTACTCAGGAACCGTTTGAGATATTGACTTGAAATTTGGTCCACATATGTACTTTAACGAGATCTAAAATTAGATTATATTTTCATCTTGTTCCGTCGAAGGGTTGGGGGGTAAATTGGGGTAAATTTGGGGTAAATAGGTAAATCAAGCAGGTAAGAATCCATAAGATTGGTATTTAGTATATATAAGAGAAGCTAAGGTCTCAAAAAAATTTTTGCCATTAGCCCATTACCACCCCCACCCCATTATTAAAGGGGATGAAAAAAAAATGTGATTTGGTGTGTGTACAAGAACCAGAAACCTCAAAATATTTTTTTTCCTTCATCCACCCCCCACTGCCACCCACTATCGCCACCCCCGCCCCACTACCGATGTGGGGTATCGTTTTATGGGTTTTGGGGTAGAGTATTTCAAAGATTATATTATTAAAGTTCCATAAATAATTATTTCCACATACAAAATTTTTTCGTTGTGAGTGACTTGGATAGAAAATCTGGATGTGGAAGTAGTGATTCCTTGGGCAGCGGTTTTTACAGTGTCTTGTTAGGTGTAGTGTCGCACTTCATGTTTGGTTTGTAGTTATTTTGAATTTAATAAGCGTATTTAAGAGCTTATTTACAGTTTTGGGATTTAAATCTGGATTTGTACAGTATGTACATTTTTAAGTATTTCGTTGTGTATTGGTATTTTTACCATTTTGTTTTGTTTGTGGTCTAGTAATTAGGTTTTTACGATTTTGTTAAATTTCAGTCTACATATTTTGCGTTTGGCTTATAAATAATTTTTTTCCACTTTCGGTTTCACAGGAAGTGACACTAACTTTTTATTTTCAAATGGAGCACCCTGTGTATTATTGCATTTTTGATTTCTGCATAATTACTTACACATTCCAGTGGAAGTATAACGACAAAAAAATTTTTGCAAATTTTCATTGTACAAATAAGCTTAGAATGTCATGAAACATCGAGATTTTAGGTTTGAAACAAAAAATGTCTGTCTGTCTGTCGGTCTGTCTGTAACTTTTTTTTGTGCGCACGATTACTCTGGAACCGTTTAAGATATTGACTTGAAATTTGGTACACATATGTACTTTAATGGGATCTGGAAACAGATTATATTTTCATCTTATTCCGTCGAAGGGTTGGGGGGTAAATTGGGGGTAAATAAGTAATTTAAGCAAATAAGAGTCTATAAAATTGTTATTTAGTATACATAAGAGAAGCTAAGGTCTCAAAAATTTTTTTGGCATTAGCCACCCTTCATTACCATCCCCACCACATTATTAAAGGGGATGAAAAAAATTGTGATTCAGTGTGTGTACAAGAACCAAAAACCTCAAAATATTTTTTTCATCCACCCCCACTACCACCCCTCTATCACCATCTCACCCCACTACCGATGTGGGATATCGTTTTATGAGTTATTGGGATAGACGATTTCAAATATTATATTATTAAAGTTCCATAAACAATTATTTCCACATACGAAATTTTTTCGTTGTGAGAGACTTAGATAGAAAATTTTGATGTGGAAGTAGTGATTCCTTGGCCAGCGTTATTTTCTGAATGTAGCGGTACCACATAAGTGACATTTGAAACGCCAATATTTATCTTAATTTATTCTTTTCTTTTCCATTTAAGCGTGCCACGGCTTTTCCGATTTATTCTAATTGACCTGTGTAATACTAGAAAAATCGAAATTCCGTCGAAAATACCAAATTATGTGATTTATGAGCAAATAAAGTTCATTCAAAGTTTTTGGGACAGAACACAATTTTTTCAAATGGAACCATATTGGTACCGTGATACCGTTTTTTTAATTATTTATTTATTTAACGTCTGACTATTTCCGCTACCAAGGCATATTACCGAAACGACAAGCTACCCCCTAAACTGGAAATTTTGCCGAACCTCTTCTCTTTCGAAGAGTAGGGATCTTTTACTTGCCTAACATTTAATAGACACGGGACCGACTGCTTTACATCCTCTCCGAAGGATGGTATATCGACTACGTAATCCTCGTCTCAAATTTACATTTATTACTACTATTAATAAGGAATTTATTCATATGCCTTATTAAAATGTGCGATAAATACAACCAAAATTACAGCTAAGAGAAAATAGGAAAATACAATTTACTTATAATTACCTAGGTATACATAACGTAGCTCTGCCATACAAAAAAGGAATACAAAACATTACAATAGCTGCTCAAAATGCACTTCTGAACTCGCATAATTATGCCTCGAAGAATATTCCCATTGCTGGGCCGTTATTCTATTAATTTCGCGTCTTGCTCGTAGCCGGGGCCGGATTATCCATAAGGCTAACTAGGCTGTAGCCTAGGGGCGACAATGCGTGAAGAGGCGCGCGCAATCAATTTTCGATTTCGAGAAAAAAAAATTTCATAACCCCCCCCCCCCCCCGTTCCGCTCATCAATTTTGAATGTTTTTGTCAGATTTTTGCCCGTCCCGCTCATTATTTTTTTTCCATTATGAAGAAGAGGGCGCAAATACATGATTCGCCTAGGGGCGCGCCAATCCTTAATCCGGCCCTGCTCGTAGCACCAGGTTTTCACGGTTGTAACAGCGGTTGCGTAGACAATGTTTTTTATAACAAAAAAATCTAAGGGAGTCAAAACCACCTATCTGGACCATTCGTCGAGGTGACGTTTATCCGAATCAACTGATTACCGAAGGTAATCATTTGCATTCTCGAATTATGGGGAGAAGCGCCATCTTGTTGGAAATACATTTTCTGCCCTAAATTCAAAGGTAATTCATCTAAAATGTCCTCAATCTCATTTTGCAGGAATCCCAAGCATCTGGGGACCATTCAAGGGTTCTTCAAACATTATTCGACCAACGATTGTAGTACTGGTCAACCCAAACATTGAAACCGAACCGCTGCGCTGATGAAAATTACCTTTCCCTTAGTAAATTTTGATTTTCATCAATATCTCGTATTTTGTCGGTTAAATAACCCCAAATTTGTGAACCTAGACTCATTGTTTGGCTGCACGTTATTCCGTACAATCCAATTGCAATATTCCATCCTACGTTCATAGAGGGGATGAAGTAAAAAAAATGTTGAGGTTCTTTGGCTCCTGTTTAATAATGGGGCGGAGGTGGCAATGCGGGTGGCTAATGCAAACAAAATTTTTGAGACCTTCGCTTCTCTTATACCTATAAACCAAATAATAATTTTATGGACTCTTACTTGATTGATTTACCTATTTACCCCCCATTTACCCCAATTTACTCCCCAACCCTTCAACAGAATAGCATCAGAATAATTTAGTTCTAGATCTCATTAAAGTACATATGTGTACCAAATTTCAAGTCAATATCTTAAACGGTTCCAGAGCAGTGGCGGCTCGTCAGAGGAGGCAGGGGAGGCTGAGCCTCTAGCAGCATGAGCCTCCTCTAGCAGCATATCCAGGGGTGGTGAGGAAATGTACTAATTGTAATCATATTGCAAGTTAATTGTCTTTTAAATATCAAGCTTCCTCTGCACAAAATATCACGAACCGCCACTGTTCCAGAGTAATCGTGCGCACAAAAAAAGTTACAGACAGACCAATAGACAGAAATTTTCTTTTGCTCAAATTTCAAATCTCGACGTTTCATGACATTCTAAGCCTATTTGAATAATAAAAAAGACTTTTTTCGTTACTATACTTCCATTGGATGTGGAAGTAAAATCAAAAGAGGCGAGACAAGAGGTCTATTTACATATTTTTATATACTGATGTATGGACTTTTATAATTTCCCACTGAATGTTGAGAAATATATATTCAGGTGAAATAATGAAAATCAAATTTAATTCTGGGCCTAAAATTTTTAAATATTTATAATAGTATCAAGTGTGATAAATACACAATTTGTGTAAAATTTAAACAAATCCTGATAAGATTAAGAAAGTAAATTGATAAGTCCTAGGGAAGAAATGGAAAAAATCGTACACTGGCGCGTGCCCCGTCACGCATTGGTGCCCCTAGGCTACAGCCTAGTTAGCCTAATGGATAATCCGGCCCTGATGGGAGAGCTGATTTCAAAATATACAGGAGATTTTCTAATTTGTAGCAAAATTTGAATCGCCGTAGTTTTTATACCGTTTTAACCAAGGCACATATATCGCGTATGATATTCAGGTCCACACAACACTACTGTATTTTAAAAAATACAGGATCGGACCAGGAAAAATTATGTTTGTTAGTTGGTCATCAATAATCAATGTATAAAACAAATCTTTTTTATCGATACGAAAACTGCATAAATGAATAGCCAACAATATGCAATCAAATTTTGGACACTATTATATCATTTTGGCGCAGTAATATTCACGCAATTATTCTAGATTTAATATTTCTTGGGCATTAAAACACTGTTCGTTGTAGGTGGTTTATCCATATCTGACAATCCTTTTCGATGTGGTTGCCACCTGGCATGGTTGGGCCACTGGCTAAGAAGATGGACAAGGGAGAGTCTCCAGTCCCACAACGCGCCCGTTGAGACTGCCCTGAGGATGCACGAAATGGTGAAAGAGGCAATGTGCGTAGATGTTACTACAGGAATTCGAATTCCTATAGTTCAACTACCCCCAGAGGATATGAGTTGTCATGCCAGTGCTTTAAGTGCTGCATCAAGTTTAAATAAAAATTCTGTGATGTTTGTTTTGTTACTATTTGTTGTTGATTTTGTTAATATTTACATACTTATATAGTTTTAATATAGAGAGTAATTTATCCATTCTTCCATATATTATTTTATACCAATTGTAAAATAACAGACCGTCAATATGTATATATACATATACTTACATAGGTTAAAATTTAATGTAAATACATTATTTTTATTTATTCATTATTTGTTGTCATTGATAAAAAAGTGTAAAATATGTACATAAAATAAAATAAAACATATCATGCCCGTTAGTGTAGGGGTTTGTTTGTTTTTAAGATATGATTGCTCAATTGAGAGAATGTCAATCAAAAATGCACATGACTTGTTTCTTAACAATTCTTAATTGATAGTGTTTTGTAATGATCAATAAATAAATATATACATTGTTATTTGTTTTTTAATATATACATGCTCACTGCAAACATATACACGTGGAGCTCGTAATTCAGTGGCGCCTGGTGAAATTTCAATATTTTTTTTTCTCGTCTGTGGCGCATACGAAATATGGGAAATAACATCTAGAGAGGCACTTCTCTAATGACCCCTAAACAATTTTGAAAAAGCAGTTTGCGAAAAAAAAATTTAAAATTCGGTAGCTTCCCCTGGGTCTAGGGACTCCTGTTTATTTATTTATTTTTTGTCACATGCATTTGACTTTTCATAAAAATACAATACGTTTTGGAGTTTATGAAAATATTTTCTTTATTAACTGAAAAATAATGAACTGAAATTTTGTAATTTACAATTTAACAAATTACAATATTTCAATTCGTTGTATCTCAGTTAGTAATGAAAATATTTTCTTAAACTCCAAAACGTATTGTTGTATTTTTATGAAAAGTCAAATGCATATAACAAAAAAAAATAATAAACGGACCCAGAGGGGAGGCTACCGAATTTTAAATTTTTTTTTCGCAAACTGCTTTTTCAAAATTTAGAGAAGTGCTTCTCTAGATGTTATTTCCCATATTTCGTATGGGTCCCATGCGCCACAGACGAGAAAAAAATATTGAAATTTCGCCAGCCGCCACTGTCGTAATTGCATGTTGATGGCAGGCATTCAATTATTTTCTTGTCGTCATTAGTTTAGTTCGCTATTTTTCATTAACTTTAGGACAGTTCCCCGAAGCCCCAGGCCTTTAGCCCCACCCCTCTCCCCCCCACCTAGCCCACGAAATAATATCGCGTTGTGTAATTGTACACAAATACTTGATATTTGAGTATGCAAGTTTATTATTTCAGTATATTTTTATAGTAATATTCATTACCTAAGTTATTAAAGATTATACTTTTAATTTCAAACAGTTTCATTGAAAATTTGATCAATAAACAGCGTTTTACTGAAATTTCACGATTTCTCACGAATTTTTCCAAACAAGCTCACGAAATTAGGTTAGTTGCTATACGTATAATTTAGTCAGATTAGAGAATTAACTCTAATCTTTGATTATACTGTAGAGTGCATTAAATTTCAAATGGACCCGTTTAGTAGTGACGTCAAATATTATGCAACCAACAATACAAGTGGGATAACGAAATTTACAGTTATTATTTTCGCTCTTATGCACATTGCTATTAAGGATGATAAAAATTGCCGTTAACAATTTTGTGTTATTACTCAATTATATGGCATATCTAAGACAATTCAATTCATAGGCCATATACTTAAGATACGTTAGATTCGTTCTACATATAATTTACTCAATTAAATTAATATGTGTTTTTACCAAATAAAATTAGAGGCCCTGATCAACAGCCATATTTTTAGCCCTTAAATGTATAGTACATAAGGCTCAAAATCTTTAGCAACACACACTTGTATTGTTGGTTGCCTAGAATTTGACGTCACACTAAACGGGTCCAATTTGGTATTTGAGTATGCAACCAAATATACTGATTAATGTTTTACTGGTTCGCATACAGTTAAAAATTCAAATACAGAATAGTGCAGATTTGAACTCGAGATGGCAATGATGAATTGAAGAATGAGGTGACGCTAGCACGCTATTGGATTCTGTAATCTGTGCCCCCAGTGATTTCTGTAAAGCCATTGGCGAAGGCGAGTTACAAGCTGCCGAGGTAGGTTCATTTCGAAATCGCGTTAAAAAGACAATTTTGATGAAAAATAGAATTTATTCATCATATTCATCAAAATCGTGAGATACAATTCACTTATCCTAAGATTTAGTATGAAATCGTGAAATCTCACGATAAATCGTGAGATCTGGTAACGCTGGGTTTGCGGTTTGTTTTCCTACGGTCTCAGATCTGTAACGTCACAGGTACACGACCTAAGCACAGAATAAGGAATTCTTTTCTGTGACCTAAGATTCCTAAAATTAAATTCTACTAAACATCTAGCGCTATCTGGCGTCGGAAGGAAATTTTATGAAACACTTAATTTCTGTCTAGCAGAAACCTATAAATTAATGTTTGTCATGAGTTAACAACGCTACCGCTAGATGGAGCAGTATTACTTTCTAACACAAAAATAAGAGGAGTTAATAAAATATAGAATAAAATGAAACATTTATGAAAATAACAAGCAAGCAAAAATATTAAAACATTTTGAACGAAAAATGGGAACAAGTTTAAGCCTTACGTATCATGTCAGAAATAGGTTTGAACTTAGTACTTACAGTTTCCTAATTCAGATATCCCTTGTTGGGCATGTAAAAGCGATGATACATTTGTGGTTTTCAGTTTATTTCTCAAGTCTGTTTTCACCAAATTGACTTGGTAAAACACACGTTCACAAGATTCGTTGGATGCAGGGAAACATCATCGTTTTTGCAAACGTAGCGAGTGAATCATTTTATTTGATTGAGTTCGGTGGTATTCCAGTAGGTGTCACTTAGGTTACTAGCTTAAATTATCATAGATGGCGATAAAATATAGTTCTAAAACTGGGACTGAAATCTACTAAAATTACTAATTATACTAAAATTCTGCTGCCCACCCTCATTTTTATTGAAAATCTACTAATTTAGTAGGCAATCTACTGAAAATAGTGAAAATGGCAACAATACTTGTTCATTTCGAACATGCCTTACAAAAAAGAATAGTTTTCTGTCGTTGGCAACATTTTAATTCGAATTCAAACTATTCGATTGACCGTTATTAGTCGAGGAGTAGTCTTGAGGAATTACCATTATAAAAAGTTTTGAATGAGAATAAAAAATAAATGATGGAAGAACATATTATAAGGGAAATCATCGAATTGTTTAAACCTACACAGGTTACTGCTGCTGTCCACCAGAAAAATTCAATACTTTTAAAAAGATTATACGAAAACGTAAGTTAACCTAACCTTCGTATTGTAAACAAACATAATAATATATATTATTTTTTAGTCGGAGTCCGAAGTATTTGTTTCGGCATTTAAGAAAATACTCAACAGAATATTAAATACTGAAAAGGGTAACAAATTTGTCGACAGAATTATAGACTTCTTGGCTTTATTGTGTTCTATACTAAGGTCGAAGCAGATCGAGTCAAATGATGAAGCAGTCGATTATGTTGAACATCCTCTACTTTCAGAAATATTTGCGTACTTACTGGAAGTATGTATATTTTGAGTGTACCGTTTCTAGTATAATTAAGTATATTCTTCTAGGCTTCTAATGTTTCCAATGATGTGGTACGATTCAGGTCATGCGAATTAATTAATAAAATATTAGATCAGTTGGTTGGATCCGAGGTTAGCAGTGATCTATGTGAACAACTGGAGGACACATTGTTAATACGTTTACAAGTAAGTTATGTTGTAATTATGAATTATTAAACCACATAAATGAGAAGGGAAAACAAAAATGACTGAATACCCACATAACACAAAGACATCCCCAGGATATATTAAGGATATCATCTCTGGACAAACCCCATGATAACCTCAGGATGTTGATGGGACTGCCTGGGCCTTCCTCACACTCAAAGAAATAGTATGGGTAAATTCAACAAAAAAAAAATGGTTAACTAACAATATCGTTAATTTTGTTAAACCAAACTATGTTGATGGTATTTTTAAACAAGAGGTGATTGTTATTTTAATTAATAAAAAGTTGTCGTACAACAAAACAAACATTAACTTAAAAAATAGATGAATAAGACTATTATTTTGTTCGCCTGACTATTACATTGTTGAATTCTGTCAAATTAAACTAGATAATAGTATATTTTATTTTTAACTATTATCGAATTGTAATTCTAACCCAGTATTAGTTCGCTGTACTATTGTACTTGGTAGACAAACCAATATTATTGTCGTCTTCTAGAAGTTCTAAAAGAATTACCATAAAATTTGCTTGCTTACCACGTTGTCTATTACAGAAATTATTCCCAGATGACGCCACATACAAATCACTAACAATAATCCATCATGCATTATCTTGCACTCTTATGAATTTATAGAAAATTAATAACATGATTGCAGTGTTCAAATTCTCTCAGGGATCATCGATATATTTGGATGGATCTTATAAACGATCTCTAATCTTTGGTTTGGGTGGTCTGATGTCTCAATACTGAGATTTTGGCTAACCAAAAAAAACTTCATCATACAATAAAGTGTAGATCAACCTAAAAATTAGTTGGTGAACAAAAAACAAAGTCGTTGTACTATTTAATTGTAGACCAAATTGAAAATGGTTAGTGAAAATAAAAAAATGTCATTGTACTATTTAATTTGTTACAAGAAGATATGATTATTAAACTACTATTTGTTTACGAAAACAAATAAAGTTGTATGACTATTCTTTACTGATTGATTTAACTATGAAACTAGATAGGCGCGATTTCATATGCTCTTTTTGGTTGAATTTACCTATCATTTTCTTTGAGTGCATGACCTCCTGAGGATAGCTATGGAGGATAGGTATAGTGGTGTGGGTCAATTATAAGACATTGTTTACGGATATATGGGCAGGTATCCTGACCTAATCCTATAATCTCAGAATAGTCAGCACGGAAAAAAATAAATTTTGAATCAAATGTTTTCTACGAAAACGTAGAAAGGCCATGCTATTTAGGTATATATTTTTTTCTAACAATTTTGTAAGCCAGAATTCACAATTGTAAGAAGGAATTCACAGTTGTATCGCGGAATTCACAATTGTTTAGTCGGAATTGATTAAAACTAGAGTAATAAATTTAAGAATGTATTTTATTTATACCAATCTAATTTCATGGTTCAATGAAATCAGCCAGTCCCGTCAACTCTATCTACACTCTATCTCGACTCGACAAACCTCCTCCTGTTAGCCAATCAAGCGGGATATTTGGGAAGGCCTTTGTCACCGTTCATACCCTTTTTACATTTTGCCATTTCTATGCTTCCTAAAGCATAGGATTGCATTCCTAATTGGATTCCTAATTAACTTTTGGTTATTTATCTATTTATCATAGGGAACTTAGAGCATAAAATTGAATCATACGAAAAGTCCGGGATTTTCAAAATCAATTGTAAGGATTATAATTTGAAGAATGTTGGACTAGCGAAATGTCCTAGTATAACTAGATTCAAGGAGCATAATATGACCCATCTCTAAAAATTGAAAAACTGGAAAATTTAATGTTGCCCAGCCCAACATAATCATGGAATAGATATCAACAACTTAAGGTTAGTTAGGAACATAAGAAATAATAGGCAAGTGGATGCATTTGAAAACTTAAAAATTGCAAAATGTAAAAGCAGTATGAATAATGATAAAGACCTTATGTTTAATTTCCATTAGTTTTTAATCATCGAGTATAGCATTCGAATATCTGTAGAACTAACTCCGTTGGAGCGACCCACTCACATTTACAAGTCACTGACTTTGTATTGCTCGACTTTATTAAAAGCAAGAGGAGCCCGCAGCATCAAAGGTGTCCGAGTCTGCTTTGTGCTGACGAGAGCCGAAAGCTCGAAACCGGTACACAAATAATTCAAACAGAGCTCCCCCTTAACCAGCATCTGTTGCAAGCGCACTGCATTTTAGCTCAGACGACAGAGGTCATTTTATAGTGAAACCCACAAAAATAAGTTGCAAACTGAATAATTTTTTTTTTAATGAGTGAAAGTGTATAGAATAATATCCTGAAAAGTTTACATTCCGCTCGGATGTAGAACATAAAAAAAAGTGAAAAAAAAATTTTTTTATCAATTTTTTCAAAATTTTTGAATTAAGTCAAGCTAAAAAAACAAAAAATACAGGGAGGTAGACCACGTGTTTCTGAACAAAAAATGTTCTAATAAAATTTATCGCTAAACCCACTGTTTTCCCGGAAAAAAATAGTGAAGTAACTTTTTCTTCAAGCGTATTAAAATGTTTAAATTATGTCACCAAAAACAGAAGTAGAAGTAGGACATTGTTTTACTAGTAACAAAATGTTAGTACCGAACGCCACCGTAGTGGACATTGTTTTACTAGTAACATAATGTTAGTTCCGAAAGCGCCACCGCAGTGGGTATTGTTTTACTAGTAACATAATGTTAATACCGAAAGCCACCGGTGGCGCGCTATCCACTAGCCACTTGTCATATTGTGTCAACATGTAAGACTGTAGTTTGAATATTTGTACATTTATGATAAATAAATGAATTTTTGCATTTTAATACTCTTGAAGAAAAAATAGTATATATTACACGGAGTAGAACGCCTTTTTTTGTGTTTCGCCCAGTTTGCGGGGTGGGCTCAACACAAAAAAAGAGTGTGTTCTACTCCTAGTAATATAATATACTATTGTCACTCTGCTCGGCCAAGCGCATGGTTAAATGCATACTACGAAACCTCTAAAAATTCTTAGCAGTTCTAACAAGTAAAATAAAGCTCTTTTCTCTTTCTGATTAATCATTTTTAACATTTTTCTTAGGGACTAAGAGGATAAATAGTGAGTCTGGAGGGAAAATATATAATTATGAACGCATACACAGACACCACACATAGCAGCTGAATTGCTCGCATGAATTTTTACGTGCCTTTACTTTATATCCATTGAATTCTTTATACATTTGTTAATGTATTGGAAAATTCTAGAATTTATATTCAAAGCAATCAAAGATATTTTCATAGTTATAGGTGCGAAATCACAATTTCTTATCATGATATGATTAATCATATTTTCGAAAAAATGCATAAAAGTAAACAAATTTGTGTTTGAATATTCGAAAAGTATACATTTTTTCCGAAATAGTGATATTTTATTCTGTCCAATGGGTCAGTTTCTCGGCAAGTTACAGCCTCCAATATATATATTTACCAAAAAAATCATCAAGCAAATAAATTAAAATGATTTGAGATGTACTTTTTTTTGAATCCACGTTACTACAACATAATAAACCATAATAATCATGAAGTGTACGTACCTTTTAACAGTTCTTAATGAAGAAAGAATTTTTTTGAAGGGCTTTTATTTTTTTTTCTATATTTTTTATTGCTACGATTGAGTTCAGGCTTGGGAATATATATAAGTATATTTTTCCCATCCATCCTTTGCTTGTTTTGTTTGAAACAAAAAAGAAAGCTACAAAGCTATAATTTCCATCTTTTAAATGAACCAATACTCATATAGATTGAACAAATTTTGATTTAGTGACAGGTAATTCAATGCGTCGGTGTCACAGTCGTGTTTATTCAAGCGCCCGCATGCATGTGTCTCGCTTCGAGTTATAACGTTACACTATTTTTTTCCAGGAAAACCGTGGCTTTAACGATAAATATTGTTAGCACATTTTTTGTTCATGAATACGTGATCTATCCATCTGTATTTTTTGCTTTTTCCTAGCTTGACTTAATTTCAAAATTTTGAAAAAATGGATGAAAAAAAATTTTTTTCACCTTTTTTTTTATGTTCTGCATCCGAGCGAAATGTAAACTTTTCAGGATATTATTCTATACACTTTCACGAACTCATTAAAAAAAAGTTTGCAATTTTTTGTGGGTAAATACCTTCATCGACTGGGCTATTTCTAGTAATGATAGTAATATCATTCAGAGCCAAGAGGAATGCCACAAAATTGCATATTTATTCCAATACATCCCTCTCTATTATTACTTCTTTAGTAATTCCAACTTAACAATTGTGAATTTTGAGTTAAAAAAATAATATTGATACCATGGCCTTTCTACGCTTTCGTAGTTTTCTCATATACAGTGCGTGTGATTGCGGACTGGGCATGTACTTCCACATAGCGCGAGAGATATGACAACCACTCGCCCGTCGGCGGCATAGATTAAAGAGTCGGCGCTAGACCATTGAAGCATCTCCGTTCTCATTTCAGCTAGCTGGCACACGTGATGTTGCAATTCTAACTCCCTATGCCCAGCCCGCCACTACACACACTGTATACACAGAGAAATAAATTTTTCATGGAAAACAAATACTTCCGTTTCAAGAAATAAAATGTAGTCTATGTTGGGATTAAATAAAACATAATAGCTAGAGACTATTTTGAAGCAGATTAATTTTGAAATAATCAACGGTCAACTGCCATTTTATCGTTATTGGGCCATCAACGTATATTTATGAGAGTGGTCCTTAGCTATACTTGATGATATCTTTTTTTTTTCAATTTTTGGGTCTCACCCCCTAGTTTTTCCAATTATTTAAAAAATGGAGTATACAAAATTTTAACTTTATAGAATGACGCTAACCGTGCCTCAAGACAATTAAAATTCACCATCAGACGCAACTTTCATCAATATTATTTTCTTACAATTTTTTCGGCCTCACCCCCTAAAATGGTTCCAATTATTAAAAAATTAAGTGTACAAAATTTTTAACTCGATCGGATAAAGGTAACCTGTGCCTCAAGGCAATTAAAATTCACCATGTAGAACATTTAGATATGATCAACCGGTAACGAGATACTTTTGAAAATAGGTGAAAATTGCGTTTTTTAGTGACTTTTAATGGCCTTGAGGCACGGGTTAGCGTTAACCGAGTTGAAATTTTGCATAGTTCATTTTTTAAATAATCGGAACCACTTTCGGGGGTGAGACCGAAAAAACCCAATGTCACAAAATAAAAACCCTAATATTTATCATCGAATTATAATTACTTACAAGACACAAGGCCAACAACATCATGCCGCAAACGACAGTGTCTCGGCAATGAATATAATGACCTGACATTTTGCCGGACTTGCTATGTTTACTGGGAGGATTTAACTAGGGCATTTTGAGGATATCTTGAGCTGTGTGGGTATTTGGTTTAATAATTAGTACATAAACGAGAATAATAATAAAGTATAGATAAGCACTGAGGTAGAATGTGATTCTATCTTTTGGACACTACTATTGAGAAACCCTAGCTCATGAATACTACATTTTTATTCTGATTTAGGATCCAAAAAGTATAATCAGACAGCAAGCTGTGCTAGCATTGCATCGTTTACAAGATCCTCATAATCCAGAAGATGCAATAATACCACAATTTATTCATTTGATGAATGCTGATAGTTTTGCAAAAGTAAGTTTTATTTTTAATAGTTACTTAAAATATGTTCATTAGTTGTTCTGAAATAAAATCTTACATATAAAATTATTTTATTCTGCACGAGAATTATGATAAAGTGAATATGTTCCTAAAATATAATTGGAAGTAAATGTGTATATTGTAGCCCCTTTTCGAGGGTAGGGAACACGTGACAATATTTTCCGACCCACCCTTCAAGAACTACTCCTAAACCGGAAAAACCACCTCTTTTCTAATTTTCCGATGCTGGGCATTTTTTTATCGGAAAATTTTATTAACGAAAGTTGTTCAGAATTATCCAAAAACCCTAAATCCAAAATTTAATCAAAATTAAACAATATTGAAATTTTTAAAAACATAATGTCCAAGTCAGGGACCGAAACCGAAATTAATTTCGGGGAATTTCGGTTAGGGTTAAATAACATATACCGTTTTCAGTTTTCATAGCAGCGAAAATTTGGTTTTCATTTACGGTTTCGGTTGTCAAGGCAGCAACAATTCGGTTCTCGGTTATGGTTTTTGGTTTACAGATCCGCGGCAATTCGGCTTCTGTTAGAAAAAATTAGTAATGGACCCGTTTAGTAGTGACGTGAAATATTAGGCAACCAACAATACAAGTGGGATTACGAAATTTACAGTTATTATTTTCGCTCTTATGCACCTTGCTATTAAGGATGACAAAAATTGTCGTTAACAACTTTGTGTTATTACTCAATTATATGATATATGTAAGACAATTCAATTCATAGGCCATAAGATACGTTAGATTCGTTCTACATATAATATACTCAATTAAATTAATATGTGTTTTAACCAAATAGAATTAGAGGCACTGATCAACAGCCGTATTTTTCGCCCTTAAATGTATAGTACATAAGGCTCAAAATCTTTAGCAACACACACTTGTATTGTTGGTTGCCTAGAATCTGACGTCACACTAAACGGGTCCATTACGGTGCGGTTTTCGGTTTCGATTTCGGTTTTTGGCTTTTTACTTTTCTTTTGCCTTATATAATCTTTATAATGGACGAATCGACTTAGATACCATACCACATGATAGAGCCAATCATGAAGCATATTTTATCCAAAAATCATTAAATTCTCTGTAGAATTTCTATTTTATAAATAAATAAATAAATGATTTTTTACGTTGGCTTATATGGCAGTAAAAAAACAAAAATCCTCATTTTCTCCGTTCGACTACAGCAGAAAATTAATTATTTTTCGAACACTTTTTCTTTCCCACGACGATATCTCCCAAACTATTATAATTATCAAAAAAAATTATTCTTTATAAAATATTCGCTATATTTTTCAGATTACTAAGGTTCTTATATAAGATTTTTTGAGGATCTAATAACCGAGATATTTAATATGTAGTGTGATGTCAATTTTCGAAGCATATCGGCAGCGTCACGTTCGCTGGAGATCTTCGCTGTCCCACTACTTTAAAGCTGTTTCAACAACCTGTGCTGCTTCCCGCAAAGGCCTGACTTTAAATAGACACACGCATTGTAACTTGTGATTTGTGATATTTTTAAATTTCTTGTCTTGAAAATGATTAATATGAAATAAATATAAGTATTTGTTGATTATATTAATTCAGTGTTATATTGACCTACATAAAATTTGTATGTAATAGATTAACACGTTATAAGAAACTCCTTAGTTTACTGTTTGCAAGATATTTTCAGCTGATATGTATTTTTTCAGTAACATTTTCGACCTTATGATGTATGTGCTTTTCAGAAGAAATTAAAATGGAAAGTACTACTGACGTCACAAGTTCTAAAAGGGAGGTAGAGACAAAAATAAAGTTTAGAGTAGTAAGAAATTTTGTAGGAAACCGGCCCCTGTAATCAAAGGTTCTGAGAAATCATTTGCAACATTTATTGATTGTTTAAAATTCCAAAAAAAAAATATATATATATATATATAAGCAACCAAAGAAAAGACGAGATATATTCTCGAACTATATCATTTCGAAAAACAAACAGTTTTGACGGTTTGGTTTGGCACCGAAATTGCTATTCTAGTTTTACTAGCAAAAAAATATAGAACATTTAAGGAAAAAAAAAATAGTAAAAGTTTCTCTTGAAATTGAAAACAGTTCAGATGGATCCAGTGCCTGTCCATCAACTTCTTCAGGTGTGCCCTTGCGTAAAACTAATTTTTTTTATAGAAAAATGTATTTTTTGTCAAAAGGTATCAACAGTTAATAAGGTCTCTCAAGTAATAACCACGAATACAGAAAGAAAAATAAGACTAATAACAGCTCAATAAAATCCAATAATATTCGAAAGAATTGGTGCTAATGATTTAATAGCTATGGAAACTAAATATCATGTTTCATGTTTCTTAAGTCGTAATAGAAAATGCTATCTAACAATAAAAATAAAAGTGGAAAACGTAAAATCAGAAGAGATCTGGCATTTACCAAAATATGTAAAATTCTTGAGAAAGGTTTTTTAAAGCAAAAAGGGTATGGTATGAGAAGTATGAGACGTAGCTCAATCGGTTAAGGCGTATTGAGTGGCGAATATGCTGATCAACTGCCTACCGCGCTCTGGGTTCGACCCCCAGCCCCGGTATTGACAACACCGGTGGGTGTGGATGTATGTTTGCGTTTTTCCAAATGTGTAACCCTCTTCCGCACAGCCTTGGCTATAGATTTGGGGGTTGTCTACTATCTGTGGTTTGTTTATGTTTATGTTATTTAGAATTGGACCGATGTAAGTCCAAGAGACAGATCAGTAGACTACGTAAAAATACATTTACTGACAAAGGAAAGGAAAGGAGAGGAAAGGAAAATATACATATAGGTACATAAAAGAACGCTACTCGCACACTTAATTCAGTATTACGAACTTATACAAGTCGTTAGATATTTGATGTTTTAAAAATTCTATTCTTTTAGAATGAGGCAGTAAGGTTTGTTCTTGTAAAAAAAAAAGAACATGCCATGCATCTATTTATGCTCCTGCATGGGGAAAAAGTCCTGCAAGAACTCCTCGTTCAGAAGAAATAAAAAACTACTTAAAGTTGACTACACAATTATTCCTATACGTGTGAAACATGTCTGTTTCTCTGGCGGTGTGGTAAAGATCAAAGACGCCGACATTTTTTACACGCATAAGAATTGTGTAGTCAACTATATCAATAAAAATATATTTGAATTAGATGAAGAAAGTGTATAGTGTATATCTTTAATTGAGATTTAAAGTTTGTTACATTATCTTTCATTTTTCATAACTTTTTTATTTTGATATGGATTCTGTTATCTGCCAACATTGTATTTTAAAATTAATAAAATTTGAAAATCAATTGAAATATGTATACATTAAACACATTATTATATAAATTAATAATTGGTACAAGATACGTACAAATCAGGTTCGGTTAGATTCACCTCGACATTATTTCCTCATCACATACGACTATAAATTCCTTTCCGAGTGCACTAAGATACGCTTTTAAGTGATTCTTCTCATTCTAAACAATTTTTATTTGAAATATTTTTAGATCCGACGATTGTTTTTAGGCTCTCCCTGGAGCGGCCCTGGTGCACCGATTGCAATAATATTCAACAACGTTTTACCTTAAACCTCCCAGATCTCATGTCAAAAATTTTAGAAAGTCCATTTCGTCGTAATCTGAAATTTGGATTTGTACACGTCAATTTACCTATAGATAAAAAAGTAAAATAAATTAACTGAAAAGTTCACAGTCCTGTGTAGGTATTCATTCACCCAAGTGGAACTTGGTTGCTCCCGGAGTTAGAGGGGGTTGTTGAAACAGAATAACAATGAGTGGGGGCTCGAAGCCGTAAACAATTTCAATCCGCAGATAAGCTTCGAAAATTGACATCACGCTACACATTATTAAATATCTTGGTTATTAGATACTCAAAAAATCTGATTTAAGAACCATTGTAATCTGAAAAATATAACAAACATTTTGTAAAGAATTATTTTTTTAAATAAATATAATAGTTTGGGAGATATCGTCGTGGGAAAGAAAAATTGTTCGAAAAATAATTAATTTTCAGCTGAAGTCGAATGGAGAAAATGAAGATTTTTATTTTTTACTGCCATATAACCCAATGTAAAAGTTCGTTTATTTATTTTAAAAATAGAAATTCTACAGAGAATTTAATGATTTTTGAATAAGATATGCTTCATGATTGGCTCTATCACGTGGTGTGGTTAGTTAAAAAATTTTGATTTGTGGCTTTATATTTATTACGATTTTTTACGATAAGTGGATTCCTAATCTACAGGGTGTCAGGTACATATCTGGCAAGGTCATACATTTTTCTCTAATAGTGCCAACGGGCTGAAAGAAGAAGAAATTAAATTGCACTCCACTATACTGTTACCACACTAAGAATTCTGTTTTAATATCTGGTATAGTTTATCTCAAATAAGAATGCAGTGCTTGTCTTTACAAGGATACAGGCTTCCTATCTTTGCAGGAAGCCTGTATCCTCAACTCTGATTGGTATATTTTGTTCACGCAAGCAAAAATTAGTAAACCACAACAGATTTCTTGCCAGATCCGGAAAATACTTTAAAAGGTAATTATAAAATGAAATAATGTTTTACCAAGGGCCAGTTTTATAGATACAGTTTAAACCAAAGTTTAACTGGAAGATTCTGTTGAGGTCCGAAATAAAAGTAAATAGCGTATTTAGCAAAGTGTATATAAAGCACATTCATCAAACAGGAAATTAACAAGAACTCAAAAAGACGCTTCTCACAGCAGTTTTTTTACAACAAAAATCATTCGATAACTATCGATAATAACTGTCCATAACAACTATCAGTACCACAGAATCTTCTCTCTAAAATGAGGCATTCCAACTGAAAATATTGCAGTCAATCTGGGAAAAATAGTAAAAAAATTCTATTATGCCTAGGGGTAGTTTTTAAGGGGTGAAAATAAATTTTACCTTCGAAAAATCTGAAATTGGGCATTCCAACTGAAAATATTGCACTTAATCTGAGAAAAATACTAAAAAAATTCTGTTTTGCAGGGGTAATTTTTTATTGGGTTGAATTGACTTATTATTTCCTTCCGAAACTTTTGGAGAAGGCGAAAAGGGGTCTTTTTTGTTGGTGATTGTTGGTTAAATCACTCTTTTTATTAATTGTTGGATAAATCACTCGGTTATTAATTTGGAGTAAAATAGAAACAGTCCAGATCATTATTTCCACAATTATTATTTAATATTTACAAGCATAATGTTCACAAATTTTTTATGTGTGTCTTGAGTTGAGTCTAAAATCTAACTTTTTCCCTTCAACAAATTTTCGACTATTTATAATGGTATTTCTAGATTAATGAATTTACATAATTATAATATATACAATAAATTAAACTAACTGATATAGACCCTTTTGGGTAGCAATAAAATTTCTAATATCTTATAATCTTGCATCTGTTCTTTCCTTGTTGGCTTTGGAAATTTTTCAAGAGCGGATTTCCAGCCCGTAGGAAATATGAAGCAAGCATTCAAAAAATCGAATCCATGCGTGCAGGCTAGATAGTCCGTAGGATAGTGATGGAGTATTTACAATCCTTTGCGATACGCCTTTTAAATCGTTAATTTGTCAACAATAGCTTTTGCTCAACAAGCAGTTCCATCCCATCTAAACTAATTTTAGTTGGAACCAGTTTTTCTATTTCTTGTTGAATAGCATTAGCTTTCTCTTTGGTAAGTTCCGCAGATTGTTTCTCAAATAGAAGCTGAATGGATCGACAGTACCGCGTTGAAGAGTGTCTTGTATTTTGCCACAAAATTATTTCTTTTCCTTCTTCACTCTTACTGTCAGTATTTATTTGCAGTGGGACAAGAGAAATTACAAACAAAGAAGAGTCATTTGCTGTTTTATCAGACCCTTCTACTTCCTTGAATTTTTGTTTAAAGGCACTTTGACTTATTGCACCATCACATCCCCATTTAAAAAGAGCAGATGATGAAGAAGTTGCCACTCCTACTTTTACATTTTCCAACACTTCGCTCTGAACCTTAAGTAGTCGTTTTATCGTATGATCCAGTAGAGATTGGATATCTATCAATGCTGATGACTCTGTAACTATTATATTGTCAGGAGAACATTCTTTTTTCGCTTGGATAATATGATGGTAGTTAGGGTATATAATAATATCAGCATTTTGCAATATTGCGTCTTGACGAATTGCGATATATTGACTTTAATTAGCTTTCTATCAACGTAACACGCTAAAGCTTGTTCAGGTGTAAATTTAATGGGCAGTTTTGTCTTTGGGGCGGTAAATGCCTTTTTGATTTTGTTGCCCTCATTGGAGAAAATTCAGCAACTTGCTTTAAAATTTGCGCTGTATCTCTTCTTCCTCTAGCCCATTTGAGTAGCCAACGTAAGTTCTTCATGCGTTGTGCCACTAATTAAAGATTGTATTTTTCTCTTCTTGCTTTTTTTGCTACTATCTCCAAAAAGTTTCCTCGGTCAACCACGATGAGCACGAGTTCCCGGATCATTACTTGATGGAACGTTGCTGTGGTCACTCGCACTCGTACTTTGAATAGCCGTCACGTTTTTTACTATGTTGGGAAATAGTACATCCCCTTGAGCCACGTTGAATTTTTTATTAAAAATTTATTTAAAATTCGCCGGCTTTTGATCCATTTTTCTTTCAGTTTCGCACAGAAATTGTCTGAAATTTTTTTTATATACCGCCTATCACTTTCTGTAGACTCCTGTAAATCAAGAAACTCGAAAACACGGCTTAACACAAGGAGAGGTTTTAATTGACCCCTCATCTTCACTCCTCCATATATTAAATAGGACCATTCGAGGTACTGACATAGCTACAACAAATAAATGTATAACTAAAAAAGTTGTGCAAAGTAGTACCTAATTTTTTTTTACATATTCCCAGATATCTGCCCAATTGGCCAAATGAAGGATTACGTCGAATACGTGCAGATATTTTTTTGTGAGGCAAGCCCAATACAGCAATATTATTAAAAGCGGCAGTGTTAATTTCACACAAGGTAAAACAAATGTTACATGGAATAAAACTGATTTTTTTCTATGGATTAGGCGAGTACATACCTTTAGAGGAAGTTTATATTACAATAAAATAAAATGTGCACTTGTAAACACTAAACAGGACTGTTCACTTCGCGGCGTATATAAGACGAATAATGTGCGCTCACGAGATGAGGGTCAGTTTGGCTCCCGCTATCTGCGTACTGGGTTCGTCATCGGTCGTAGCATTTATGACTTATTACCCCCCTATTGTTCAGCTTGAGCTAGGCAGACATTTTGCGATTTCTGAGAAGTTTCATATTTTGAATTTTGTCCTGCTAGAATTTGAATTGGAACCACTGTGCGGCCCTTAGAATTTTTTTTATTGTATAAATTAAACTAACTTAATATAAAATTAACAACACTACAAACATTGTTATTTAAAAAAAATTATAATTATTATATCTATTCAGTAATTATATGTACAGCAATTCTTTAATTCAATAACAATAAGGATGAATATGACATTCTTCTGAATCAAGTGTCCTGTATGTAAAATTTTTGTTTACATTAACAATTAAATTTTGATACAATTTAAATAATATACATACAGTTTTATATTGGCAACATTTTATTTAAAAATAAATCTATTGTATATCAAACACTCATTACAATCATAAATCCGAAACAACGATTTTTTCACAGTTCTTAAAAGGTTTGAATACTAATCTTTGAACTATATGTTAAATACATAAAATAAGAAGAGTTCATTTTGCTTCCACATCCACGTAGTGGAGTGGTAGTATACTAACGGTAAAAAGAGATTTGATATTTTTGTTGTTCAAATGGGCTTATAACGTCATGAAATATCTAGATTTTAAGTTTGAGGAAAAAAATTATATCCGTTGGTCTGTCTTGTATACAAGGTTGCTAACGTATTAACAAATGTTGGTAGGTACGACTTTATTGTATTGAAAATGTCGCAGCCCGTAAAGATGTAATGAGCCATTTGATTACGAGAATAAGAGATGTGGACGTACATGTTAGGCTGGCAGCATTTAAGAGGTTATCAAATTTTGCAGAATATCTTAAGGTAGTTTTATAAATAATAACAATTTGTTGATATGAAACGATATTTAAAACATTTTCAGATTTCTGAGAAACGTCGTATTCTGCATTGTGGATTTTTAGATGATTCCATTAATATAAGAGATTTTGTGTCAACCACTCTAATAAAAACTTGGTTAGACTACTATGGAGGTGATATTCTGAAATTATTGAAATCAGTTAGGTTAGATGCTGATGAAAGAGATATTGAAAAAACGGTGTCATTGTTTGAACATATATTATCAGCATATTTTAAGTAAGTTAATATATAGCTGTGACTTTAATAATAATAATAATAATTAATGTATTCATTCCTTTTGCCAATAATACATTGGATAGATTGGATTTTATAAAATAATTACTCTTAATTTTAGAACTAAACCATTGATGGAATTATCGGCAGTTTTACCTATAGATGAGAGAAAGTTAGTGTCAGCAGAAAGGTTGAATTGGGAAGTAGCTAGCTACTGGAGAATTTATGTGCAATATTTAAACAGAAATGATGAATTTGAAGATGAGTTGGATAAAGTTTTACCAGAACTAGTGTATTTTTGTACATATACTAAAGAGTATGTATTTTTATTTTCTCTTCGTCATATAAGTTTTAAAATTGTTTTTTTTTTCTGTAATTTATAGAATTTTTTGTGACATCACTTATAATAGTTGTCAGATGAACGGTTTTTGTGTACATTTTAATTTTTCGAAAATTGTCTAACCTGATCTAAAATTCTATTGAAAGTAAGGTGGTTACTAAAAGCGAGTTAGTTTTATATTTTGATTTTGTTATAACTTCAAATTTCGAATTAGAAAATATGTCGTTTTTAAGTATTCTCTTCAATGCCTTATTAGTATCAGAACGTAGGAGATAACGGCATTTGTAGCAAATAAATGTCCATCATGCTTTGGAGTGGGTATCATGAGGAAAGTGGAGCAGTGCACCAGTCCACATCATAGTTCAAGGAAGCTCCCTAGTAGTTTATTTTCACCACTAGAACCTATGAGCTACATGTTCATAAAGTTTCATTGTCATCGTCTGTGTAATATAGGCTGAGAAAAAATGGAGACACCAACCATTTAGCTGAACTTTTTTCTCAAGTTTTTATGTACCATTAAAATAATAATAATAATGAGGGCGCTCAAACCCTGAGATGCGAGTCTAGTCAAGTATATGCATAAATACATGATTTACATTGATAGCATTCCTGCAAATAAACGAATAATGTTCCTTTTGACTGATTAGATTTTATTTTTATTATTTTGTATTTTTTATTTAATAAACTTGGCTGCAAGCTGCAACTCAATAGTAGGTATATTTCAGATATTATACCCATGCTAGGAAGGAAGTAACAACGGTCGAATTTTTAGAGCAACAATTCATCTTAAAGCAGTTCTTTCTGATTATTAAAACATATGACTATGGAGATGTTGCAAATAGGCAATGTTTAAATCATTTAGTGTGCAATATTTTGGAAAAAGTCGTACTTGTATCTGATGTCACTGAAGTTGTAGTTAGTACTTTACAATGTTCCATACCAAACGTCAACCGTAGATCTCAATTTGTTACTGAGATAATTTCTGAAATTATGTACCCCATAGACTCCGAGCTGTGCCAGAAAGTAGAAGAAGAAAGGGAGTTCCAGGTTAGTTTTTTTTTTATTCCCAGATTTTATGCACTCAGAATGGACTGTAGCTTTATTTTCCAAAGGCCGAACACAAACCTTTATTTTTTTCTGGACCGCTACTCTAACAACCCTTATTTTATTTTACATTAGCTTCACCGATCAAACCATCAAAACCTTTAAAAATAATTTCGGTTATTAAAGTTTTTTATGGTCCCACCTCGTCATATACCTATATTGTTTATATTTTGTTTTGTACTGTACATTTCACCTCTAATACTTCTTAAAATCAACAGTCTGTATATTTTGCTGTGTAATAAAATTTGATAAATTATCAAATTATGTAGTAGCGAACCTCAGACCAAAAAAAAATCATTGTGATCTGCTAAAACCGTGAACTGGACCCAAATATATAGGAATTAATAAACCTGTAAAAGCAGAAACCGAACATTTATTTATTTATTTATTTAATACGGTTTGGTCCAATTACACATAGAACTTTAAAGAAATATGCTTAAATAGCAATTAATAAATTAATTAAAAAAAATAAATACATTTTAAAAACAACAGTAAAAGGTATATAGAATTTAACATAAATAAACGGGTCAGATCATGAGGATATATTACATCCTTAATTAAAAGCAAAGGCTAACTTAAAGTTATCTTAAAGCTATTCTATAATAATTACATCAAATGTCTTTTTAACTTATCGACTGACGTGTTAAAAAAATTTAGTTGAATACTGTTAGCATTTCTTACAATTCTACTTGTACCTCCGATTAGAGAACTTATATCTAGATACATAATGGCTATCTTTTCTTCATATACCTTATTTGCTCCTAACATAGTCACATTATATGTCCATTAAAATGGATAGATGAACATTACATCCCATTGGCAACAGTGGTGGGTATGTGTAGAAGGGAAAATGTACAATATTGTATCTATTTTATGTAATAATTGTTGGTTAACCTCTAGGAACATAATCACGGATTTAAAAAATATAATAGTAGACTAGTAGATGGTGACAGAAAATCAAAACTGATAGCCTACCGTCTGCAAGTAATTTAGTCAGTATTATGTATACAATAAAGCTCAACTTTTGGTACTTTCAAGGTTTACCCGCATGCACGGGATGTAGGAAACGATTTCCGGTTTGCATAAAAAACAATGTTTTCAACTCATACACTACCGTCTGCAAAGTTCATAATTCGAAATTAAAGGAATAAAAATATGTCGGAAGCGCTTTTGCAGACAGTTCTGTCTTGCATCAAACCTTATACAGGGTACTCCAAAATATATAAAATTTTAGTAAAAAAAAAAATGATAATTTACCGTCTGCAAACAATACAAAATGATGATTCTGGTTCATGAAGACAAGTAGGGGAAAGGTGCAGACGATATGCATATCACCATATTGTGCGCATGTCAACTTGTTATTTTTTTTAATAACTTTGAACAATTGTTTACCATCTAATTATAGTTTTATTAGAAAATTTAGGTTGCAAAACTATTGTAAACAATGTTTTCAGACGAATCCAATATGCGCGGTTGTCCATTGAATTCTATAAACTTGTAAGAAAATGGGGGTAACTTTTACCGGTTATTAACTGTCTGCAACTTGGTACAAAGAAAGGTTATTGATTCGATTACGCAATTATTTAATTTGCAGACAATTCGCACATGCACTAAAACCACAGATATGTACCAAAAACAACTATCTATACCATCTGCAACTTGGTACAAAGAAAGGTTACTGGGTTAAATACGCAATTATTCAATTTGCTGATAATGCCCACATGCACGAGAGCCACAATAGAGTCAAAACTCGGCGAATTCCGTTTGATATCTCTTCGTGTGCGATATGCACCAAAAACAACTCTTTACCTTCTGCAACACAAAATTGTGTAAGCTAACTTATGCAAGTATATTTTTTTCGGATGGGCAGACAACATGCAGATGCACACGGACCAGAATTAGTGCTGGTATTCGATAAAGTTGATCGATAATTCGCGTCGTAGTTAAATTCAATTGAAAAAATATTATTTTATTAACGTTGTAACAAAAATCTTATACATATTATCATAATAATAATAATTATTTATAAAAAATTTTGTTCGCCGTCTGTTTCTTCTTCAACATCATTATTCTCAACCGCTGTCACTGATATGTTCTAAAAACAAGTTTTCTTCATCTGAATCATTATCAGCATTGTTGTCGGTGAGCATTCTTTGTTCGTTATCCTCCCTACCACACTGTTACTGGTAATTGCGACTGTAATTTTAAAAATTAATCAGCATTTGAAATTCATTGGAATTAACAAGAAAACTACCGTTGTCGTTATCAGCTACAAAAATTTCTTTGACGGTTTGTGGCATTTCATCTCTATCAAACAGTCCTCCGATTTGCACCAGCCATACTCCTCAACTTTTAAGCTTGATGCTTAGGCAAAGATGCGTTGCTCAATATTTTTGACACTTTATTGTGACTCGTGCATGTGCGCATTGTCTGCAAACTAAATAATTGCATATTTGAATCAATAATCTTTCTTTTTACCAAGTTGCAGACAGTAAATAATTGGTAAAAGTTACCCCCATTTTTTTACATAAATACGTTAAGCGGCAAGTGCTTTGTACACATTTAATCTGTCTGCAAATAATTTTTTATCGAAGCTCTATTTTTAAATCATGTTTTTTGTTTAACTGCAGACGGTAAACAATTGTTCAAAGTTGTAAAAAAAAATAACAAGTTGACATGCGCACGATATGGTAACGTGCATATCGTAAACGTCTGAACCTTTCCCCTACTCGTCTTCATGAACCAGAATCATCATTTTGTACTGTTTGCAGACGATAAATTATCATTTTTTTTTTACTAAAATTTGATACATTTTGGAGCACCCTGTATAAGTTTTGGTGCATGACAGAGCTGTCTGCAAGAGCGCTTCCGACATATTTTTATTCCTTTAATTTCGAATTATGAACTTTGCAGACGGTAGTGTATCAGTTGAAAACATTGTTTTTTTATGCAAACCGGAAATCGTTTCCTACATCCCGTGCATGCGGGCAAACCTTGAAAGTACCAAAAATTGAGCTTTATTGTATAGATAATACTGACTAAATTACTTGCAGACGGTAGGCTATCAGTTCTGATTTTCTGTCACCATCTACTGGCCTATAAGGTAGAGATGTTTTATTCAAGGGAAATAAGTATTGAAAGGATATTATTTATAATATTATTATTATAACTGTAAACTGAACGCCATCATGTTACGACTATCACCTACTTACTTGTGAAACGATTGATTTTCTTCTTTTCTAAACTTCCTTCTGCAAATGGCACAGCACTTCAACATGTAGCACTAAATTGTCACTAAACTGTGTAAATATGAATAGAGAATATTATTTAGGTATTAGCAAATCACAGCTTTAAATAAAATATGACTTCCTCACCACTTTGTCATCGGAGAACACGAAAAACAGTCATTGACATTAATGGCGGAACATCAAACTAAGACGATGACTTAACCGATCGTGTAGGAAAGAGCCGCGAATAGGCCGATGGGCCAATCAGCAACTTATGGGAAGAAGTGCCTTAGATTGTGAGTCTTTCAGCATCATACAAACTAATGCCATTATGTATCTAGATATAAGTTCTTTAATCGGAGATTTGTACCTAAATCAGAACCATATAAGGTTAGACGATTCTGAATAGAAAATGTATATGTTTCTCTTAAATGTCTCTGGGGAACATAGAAGTCTATTGTAGAGAGTAATTTAGGTGAGTCAAAAATGCCATTGCTAATTTTGAATGCATAGACAATATCTGCGTTTCTCTAAGGTACAAAGATTTAAGTTATTTAAAATGACATTATAATTCATATTTTCAGTAGCAATGTTGACCTTATATGAATCTTTTTGCATTTTTCTATCTTATCTATATGCACTTGAAAATATGGAGACCATATAATTGAATAATTTTCTATGTGAGTTCGAACTAGTGAAATACAAAGTGATTTTATGGCATCTGTGTTTCTAAAATCTTTAATATGTCTTTTAATGAAACTTTTAGAGAATTATTGCATATTAAGTTGATGTAACATACAAATGTCAGTTTAGAGTCAAATATATACATAAATCATGTATTACTTTTACATCTTCAATTGGTACATCCATAATTACATACGAATTTATTATTGGAGATATATCTTTACTGAACTGGATATATTTGCATTTTGAAACATTCAGTGATAATTTTTTTCGTTTACACCAATTCTAAAATCTGGTAATACATGAATTCAAACCATTATATCAGTTTTATTTGAAACTGGAACCAATTTTCAATATTTGTTAAAACCACAATCTAAACTATTATTTCAGTTTCACTTAAAACTGGAATCGTTATTTTATTTTTATCCCGATTCCTGGTTTAGAAAGATATTGGTATTTAACTATCGCCACGGTAGCTCAGTCGGTTAAGGCGTATTGAGTAGTGATGTGTCGTTCATGAACGACCAGTTCACAATGAACGGGTCTTGCAAAAGACCTGTGAACGATTCGATCACTCTCCGTGACCTACCGTTCATATGACCTGACTGAACACGGAACTTCGGATGGTATTTTCTACTAAGATATTCACGATCGGTGCGCGGCGAACAAGAACCAACAGATCATCTCGCAAACAAAATTTTAAAAGGAGGTATAATATAACAAATGTATGCTCTGAATTGAAATAGAAAATATATTATTATTTTCAAAATGTTTCATAATTCAGCGAGATGAAATGCAGTCATAATTTATAAACTTGGAAATTGATAATGTTGACTTTAAATAGTGTCGGTACCTTTTATTGATTTATTTAAAAAAATATAAAAGTTCCGCGTTACTCCACACACTAAATTATTTTCGGGGGAAAGTGCTTAATACAAAAGAAAATACATCAAAGGACCCTCCGCTGCACGGGAATGAACGACGAAACATCTCATCTCGAGCGGCGTCTCTCTCTAATCCCACCGGGTCATATGAACGAATCTTCATGAACGGGTCATTTGAGTGATTGACCTGGTAAGACCCGGTTCACTCAAATGAGCCGGGTCTTACCATCACTAGTATTGAGTGGCGAATATGCTGACCGACTGTCTATCACGTTCTGGGTTCGAGCCCCAGTCCCTGTACTGACAATACCGGTGGGTATGAATGTATGTCTGCGTTTTTTCAAATGTGTACCTCCTTCCGGACAGCCTTGACTTTGGATTTGGGGGTTGTCTACTATATGTGGTGTCTTTATCGTCAAAAAATCCTGAAATATTTCCTCTTGAACTGTTTGAAACTAAACTATTAGTTAGGTTTATTTCTTTAAAGGAGAAGCTATTTAAACTCAAATTAATGTTGAATATTATTAAAAAATGTGAATTTTCCTTCTCTAAATATGCCAAAAATTGTCATTTTCAGTTATCAAAGGCCAGAGTAAAACTAAACTGCTTATTGGATGAGCAAAATGAGGCCATAAAACAACAGAACTATGTCGAAGCTGAACGCCTCAAGCAAGAAATTGGACAAGTTAATGATGAAGTTAGAAATTTGAAAAATTCACAAAATCAAGAGCA
Organism: Rutpela maculata; assembly: GCA_936432065.2. Classification (NCBI taxonomy): domain Eukaryota; kingdom Metazoa; phylum Arthropoda; class Insecta; order Coleoptera; family Cerambycidae; genus Rutpela; species Rutpela maculata. The sequence goes on along the minus strand of OW386285.2, from coordinate 31,923,474 downwards.
GCAACAGTTACAACAGATTGAAAAGAGAACTGATATACCTACTATTATAAAATACCTTGATATTGCTGCTGGTTTGTTGCTATCCCCACAAGTAACTCAATTAATTTCGCCATTAAAAGCATTAAAGGATGATGTTATACAAGAGCTGTTAATACATGACAATGACAATGTTAGAGCAAAGGCCTTAAGATGTTATGCTTTATGTTGTATAGTTGATAAACAATGTGCCTCCACTGGTATACATATATTTTCAACTCCGGTAAGAAATATCATTGTCTCGAAACTACTAATTATTATAATTGAAGAGCTAAGTGGATAAAGGTGTTATGTGACATTTTTGAAAATTTTGAGATTTCTACACAGACAACTATTTTAACTTATAATCTATCATTTCAATAAGTTTTTGGGATAATAAACCTTTCCTAAATGCATTTTAATGTTTGATAAAGGTGTTATGTACATATGGTTTTTATATAATTTAATGGATAAAGGTGTCATGATCACATACCACCTTTATCCATTACTGTGCGATATTAAATTGTTTTAATCCAAAACGCTTTGCTTTTAAAGTTATGTTATATTGAAATTAATGTGACAAGTTGTGTTAAGTGTCTCTTACTATTATAGTGAAAATGGCCAGTCGTAGTAAACTGATATTACAAATGGCAATGAATAAACGATTTCATGAATCATGTAAGATGTTTATAAATTGGCTGATATTTGGAAATAGTGCTTATAGTGTTTTAATCCATATATTCATTTCGTTCAATTTCGAAATGGTATGAGATGGTACAAGAGTCGAGATGGTACTTGAGTATCTAATTGCTGTAAACACATTTATACCTTTTGGCAATTCAGCAGAAATCAGTCACATAGTGGCAATTCCTTCCCAGGCAAGTTTTAATAATGTTTTAAAAACAAAACATTATCAATATAAAATGCAATAATAAAATACGAATTTACCAAAGTATTCTAGCAAATTAGTCTGTAAATCAGAAATACTGGAAAGTGACGCTTTGCGGTGTTGATTTTTGTACAAACATTTTTATGCTGACAAGTAGAAGAGGGCTGGACCGTAGAAATTTTTATGACAAGAGCAAAACTGATATCTGGTATGACTTCTGCCCACCCAATATTTTGAAAGAGCATTAAATTGTTTAAGGCAAATCTGGCGAATTCCGAAATTCTTGCGGAAAAAATAATAAGTATGATAATTACGCCAATCAAGTCAAAGGTCATTTGGGTTTGTAAGGTTATCGTTTAAGAATTACAGGGTTCGCTATGCTTACATCTATTGGGTTATCTGTGAAAAATCCCTGCCTACTCAATAAAAATGCTGAAATTACGTCCATGGTATTCAAAATTGTTTAATTGAGATCATGAAATGACTCGCATTTTTTCCCAAATGTGATGCTGGAAATAATACTAAAGAATACGGAGAAAATTACAAACTAGCTTTTGAACAACAAAAGCGTGACGGAGCAAAAGTTACAGTAGATAGAACGATTTGCTTTCTTACTTTAGATCTTCAGCAAACCATGCCGCTGCCAAAATTAAGTACATCGAAAGCATTTTACCTTCGTCAAATGTGGTTTTACAACCTTGGCATACATACATTGAGGAATACTGAAAAAAAAAACAACGTTCTTTTTCACATGGACTGAAGATATGGCCAGCCGTGAAAGCCTAGAAATTGCTAGTTGCTTACATACCTTTTCACAAATTTACAATGAATATTTCCAAGAAAAGATCGATCACATTATAATATGGCCCAACTCCTGTGGTGGACAAAATAAAAACTTCAATATCATTACACTTTACCAGTTGTTGATTTTAAAGAGAGAATTTAAAGTTATCGACCATAAATTTTCGGAGGTGGGACATTCATATTTAGATTTAGACAGAGACTTTGGCAGAGTCGAGAAAATTTTAAGGAAACATCAAAACATCTACGTTCCGGACCAGTATCGAGAAATTTTAAGAACTCTCAAAGACGACGTTGTCATAGATATGAAGAATCATTTCAAGGATATTGATGGAATTGCCTCAAAACTCAATTTGTACAACAGGAAGAAAAACTTGAACAATGAAAAGGTTTATTTTCGCGACGGTATAAAATGGCACCTATGGGTGCTACTATTACACCACTAGATGAAATGACTCCATTTTACAAAGTCGATAATTTAAAGAAAAGGAATATGCATAAGATAAATTCCGACGGTATTGCTCTAACGGTGTTTAATGAAAACAAGGGCAGTCTAAGTGTAGGAAAACTGGCCAATATTAAAGACCAATTACCATTCATAAATGAATGGTAAAGCCGTATTATCACAACATACTTGGAAATGACCAACTGTGGCTCAAATCCGTAGAACTGTCCGACTACCTAAAAATTGTACAATGTTTTAATAATAATAAAATATATTTAATTTCTTAACACTTTTATTCACTAATTCCTTATTCATTTCAGAGAAACTTATGAACGGATAAAGGTGTTATGTACATTAATTTTTTAAAATTTTCGAAAAGAATGACAACTGACAACTTTAGTTATTTGTCTCTGAAAAGTACATCAAATGTCAATATCATCGCAAAATGCAAGCTATATAGTCGTTATAACAAAAAAGTTCTCGCCGAAAAACTTTCGAGTTATATTAATCAATAACATGTTCTTGTGACATAACACCTTTATCCACTTAGCTCTTCAATTAATATAAGCATCTATCTAATAAACTGTTTACTTTTAAGTTAGGTGATATCCAGGAAATTGAACTTATAATAATAATAATAATAATAATAATAGACTTTATTTTCATAAGACTTGTAGATACAAGTGTAGAATATTGTCACAAAATTGTTAATAAAAATACAAGCCAAAAATAGAAAAATTTCAGGTTTAACAGTAGTTAAAAAGGAAAAAATAATAAAATAGTGTAAAACATCAAAAATACAATTCAATACAAAAATACAAACGTACAATCAATCATAAGACAAAATTGTCACAATTTAAAAATTCACCAATAGAGTAAAAACTATATTTTTGCAGCATATTACGAACACTCGATTTAAATAAATTAAAAGTAGGTAAGGACTTCAAAGAGGTTGGTAATTTATTAAATATCTTAACGGCCATGATCAACGGCCCATTTGCTGATCTAGACAAACTATGTCTCGGTATTTCTATATTAAGTGTAGGTCTAAAATTGTAGGGCGAATTTAGGTCTCTGGTAAGTGTAAACTGATCAGGATGTGACTTAACATAGCAAACGCAATTTAGGATGTATATATTCGTTATAGTTAGGAGGTTTAATTGCTTAAATAGGTCTCTGCAGGAGTATCTAAAGCTTTTGAATGTCATTGTTCTTAAGATTCTTTTTTGCAGGATTAAAACTTCATTAACTCTTGTACAATTTCCCCAACATAAGATACCGTAGTTCAATGTGGAGTAGACATAAGCATAATAATATGTTATTAAAACGTCAGTTGAAACATAATTTCTGAGCTGCCATAAGACAAAGCAAGAAGTTGATAATTTCTTCAGTATGACATCAATCTGGTTAGTCCACGATAAATGCGAGTCTATACATAAGCCAAGAAATTTAACTTGTGAGCTCTGTTGAATACTCTTACTGTTTATTTTTACTAATATACTTTCATACAATTTTCTTGGAGTGAACAGTATGAGATCAGTTTTGAGATCATTAAGGATAAACCCTGTATACCGACAGTAATTTATCATAATATGAATAACATCGTTTGCAGTGTTACTCAGATCATTAAAATTGTCCGAACTCACAGCTATTAACGCATCATCTGCAAAGAGAGATACAAAACCACCTGGGAAATAAGAGAAGATATCATTAATGAAAGTAATAAATAAGAGGGGGCCCAATACGCTCCCCTGGGGTACCCCTACTTGGATTGTTTTGGGCAGTGACTTGTAAGTGACATTATTAGTTCTCAAAATAACTTCTTGGCTCCGACCCTGTAAATAAGAGGATAGCCAAAGTAGGGCTGGTCCACGTATGCCATAATTATAGAGTTTGTTCAATAGTAAATCAGTGTTGACCGTGTCAAACGCACGTTTTACCCCTACTTGGATTGTTTTGGGCAGTGACTTGTAAGTGACATTATTAGTTCTCAAAATAACTTCTTGGCTCCGACCCTGTAAATAAGAGGATAGCCAAAGTAGGGCTGGTCCACGTATGCCATAATTATAGAGTTTGTTCAATAGTAAATCAGTGTTGACCGTGTCAAACGCACGTTTTAGATCAAATAGAATACACGCTATTTTGTTTTTACATTCAAAATTCTGCAGAATATAATTGTAGACTGCCATAATAGTATAAAATCAAATGCAGTCAGATTCTCTCTTGCTTTGAATTTGTTTTTTTTCCTTGTACATTTAAGCAAACGTTAATACAAACCATCCCCAAAATTACTAACCCTAGTCTAGATCTCCTACAGACTTACGACCTATTAGCACACTCCCGATTTTATTAAAAATGTTAGAAAAAATTATTTACAAACAAATATCTCACTACCTGAATGAAAATAACTTATTACTTGAATGCCAATCGGGCTTTAGAAAATCTCCTAGCACCACCTCCCCCTTATTAAATATCACAGACAATATATAATCAGAGCCTGCAATGCTAAGACCATTACGCTGTTGGTGTTATTGAATTCTTCTAAAGCCTTTGATACAGCTAACCATGGCCTCTCGTGTACGAAATTAAAATGTATAGAATTTGAACAGATTTATTTAAACTTATTCATATTCTTCAGATAGAAGTCAAAAAAGTTGTGCATAATAGTGTCTTGAAAAGTATACATATTATTTCAGGGGTGCCACAATGATCTATCCTTGTCCCCTTGCTCTTTCTTATTTACACTGCAGATCTCTACACTACATTAAAAACATACCAAATACAAGGATAAGCTGATGACACACAAGTTTATCGTAGTTTCTCTCTCATTAACACACAGCTGGCTAATAATTTAATAAACTTTGAATCAGCTAAAATGTGTAAAGTGAATTTTGTGTATCTCATGACTTAAAAGTAAATGCAAGTAAAATTGTTTTTTATGTTAATTGGAAATGCACGTATTATAGAAATATGATAATCAATTTTACTCTTAAAATTATTAATAAAATAATTCCGTTCACTAAAAAAATGTATAAATTTGGGTTTAATTTTAGATTCTAACCTAAGATTCATTGAATATGGCAATACATTGACGGAACAATCCTATTGTGTCTTGAAAGTGTTAGGTATATGCTAATCAAAAGATCGTAAGTTTTAATTTGAAGAAAAAATTCACTTGTGTTCTCAATTTTTAATTATGCACATATTGCGTATGGTCTGTGTGTGTGGATTCTATAACCCGAAACCGCATACAAAAAATACAAAATTCATGTTGTAGATTTATGTTTGAGTTGAGAAAGTTTGATAAAATTACTGCTAAATTAAATTTACTTTGTTGACATTTGGTTGGGGAGCTTCATCTAATTAATTTTGTTCATTTCTTCCACACAGTATACCTTCAAATCTAAATTGATATTTCGTTGTGATGTACAGTGTTATTCATTATACAGTATGTCTACTTTTCATAACTCCTATATCACAGCTCCCTTATTAACCCTTTCACTGCTCAAGACGAGTATACTCGCCAACGTGTTAATTACTCCAGACGAGATAACTCGCGGTTCAAAATTAAATAGGATCTGACTGCTCTAGCCGGATTTTCTCGCGGTGTTCAGGTTTATGGGTGGGAACTGGCCGATTGCAATCGTGCTGCAATTTTTTTTTTTTTTTTTACCATCGTACCATATCAAAATAATTCTTTTAGTTTTATACGTTATGATTTATGATTTTTTTCAAAATTACATGCTTTATTGTGACAAAATTATTTTTTTAACTGAAAAAAAGAAATTAAAAAAAAATACTCCTTCGAACCATACTGCTCCAGACTCGCTAGCAGCAAAATAATTGCGCACAGCACCAAGCCATGGCATTTGGGCTGTCCGCAGTGAAAGGGTTAACAATGCGATTTTTTTAAAATTTGGGTAGGTGGATCAGGAGATAGTGTCACCATAAAACATTCAAAAACCCAAAATTTAACAATATTTTGATGTATGGTTTTCGAATTACGGCCCCCTTAAAACTGCATTTTTAAACATTAAATAAACAGTAACTTGGAAACAAATTGCTTTTCGAAAAAAGTTATTTATCATTTTCTTTTTAAATTTACTTTCTCTACCAGTCTATGTCATCGATACTTTCAAATTCGGTAATTTTTAATGTCCGAATAATTTACAGGGCTGCTGTGATATGGGAGTCATGAAAAGTGAGACATACTGTATTGTTATTGTGAGACATACTGTATATTGTATATTTCTGTTATTATTGGAAATAAAAAAAAAATTCGTATAAAAGCAGTACTATTTACATATTTTGTTTAGGGTTTCTGTCCCGGGAATCCCGGGACGGGATTTCCCGGGATTTATATCAGTTTTTGTAAGTCCCGTTCCCGGGAAATAACAGTCGGGATTTCCCGGACATGCGGGAATAAGAAGACGTTCTAAGAATATTAAATTTCGTGCTCTTGTCAATCAAACTGTTTCTGCAATGAGTGAATAGAAATGAGTTGCTACTGAACAACCTATTATTTTATAACTGTTATTTGTGAATGATATTAACAGGCTGTACTTGCTGTACATACTGTGTCTTGTTCAGATGTTATTTATTTTTAGTAATGTATACCTAAATAAAACAGAAAACAGTCCGAGTTTTTTTTACCAAAAAAAGAAAACAAGCACATTTTTAAAAAATTCTATATTTGGATGACAAGATTAACATTTTGAAAAAAAAAAAATGTGTTTTTTGGCCAATATATATAAAATGTATTATTTCCCGGGATTTCCGGTATTCCCGGGATCGTCAATTTTTATTTCCCGATTCCCGGGAATGAAAAAAAGTCGGGAAATCAGAAACCCTAATTTTGTTGCATTAAAGACTATATGCGCAATAGTACATTGTGAGTAGTAAAAGCAATACGTTCAACATTTAACAAGCTTTGATGTCCGGGCATGTGCTTTTACTACGAGGTACACATACTATTTGTTCTGAAATAGCAATCAATAATATTAATATATAAAAATTAAAAAAATATACACATTAAAATATATATATAAAACGGTCTGGGAAAATAACTTTTATATATAAAAAAAGTTAACTTTCCCGGACTGTTTTCTGATAGTTCCTTGGCAACCTATTAAAATACTAGAATAGCGTATTTTGGGGTCTGATAGTAGACATTCTTGATCGATTTCAGGAAAATGTATTAATGTTCACTCTCCAAACTCTTTGGCATCAATTTGGTTTTTGCAAAGGTTAGTTTAGACATTTCCTATGCACTATATAAACATTAACTTAAAATTATAACAGATTTATTGCTATTAATGCCTGCTTTGCAATTTTTGTGCCTCCTTTCAGATATTCGCATATCAAAATGGAGAGGAATGTGATACACAGACACTTCTGATTTGCATTAGTGCTGTTATAGATTTATTAAGAATTTATGGATCTAAGTTGATGGCCGCCTCAGAGAAAGAGGTGTTATCGGAGAGTGTGGATGAAGATCATGAAAGGGTGTTTGCAGGTGGTACTTCTCTCACTGATTTAATCCAAGGATTAGTTGACCTTATGGATGACGAGGTAGGTTCAAAATCAGAGATCTAAAACTGCTATGCATCAGAGTTAGAGAATAATTACTGATGCAAACATAATTCTAACAAATTCTTCTATGATTTCAACAAAGAATGATATTGTGTCAATGAATTTAGCACATCTTTTTATAGCCTAACAGAATCATGTTAAGAACTAATGCACACAGTTTGTATCTGGCACCAACAACTCCTAATGAGATTGAATATATAATAAGCAAAACACATTAAATCCTATATAAATAAAGACATCTACAAAAAGACAGAATTCAGATTTGCTCAGAGCATTTTTGCATTTCTGTGAATCTAGAGTGATGGGCTATAGCAGCACCTCACTGTGAAGAATCGCAATATTTTTTATGGGAGTTATCTGTCAAATCTGTCCAGTTTTAATTAAAACCTAGGGTAATAATTATTTTAATGAGATTTGACGATAAATTATGTTCAAACGGCACAAGTATTTGACAGCTGACTCCCATTAAACTTTAGACAGTCACCGATGATAGCATTAGTTGCACATTTGCTCAGTGCCTATCAGAGATGGCAATTTTCCCAAAAATGGGTTTTTCCCGAAAAAAAGAACGGTTTCTTCCCATTTTTGAATTTGCTGCCGAACTAACAATTCCTTTCAGTATTTTTTCAATTACTATTCATTAGCATTAGCAGCATATGAGATATTTGGAGAAAATTCACATGCATCAAATGATAAAAAAAAACGAATTTTTGAGGACTGAGACTAACAGTTATGTTAAAATCGAAGGCAAATTCAAAAATGGGAAGAAACCTGTTTTTTTTTTTTTTTCGTTTTAACCCTCCCACGAAAAAATCCGTTTTTGGGAAAATTGTAATCTCTAGTGCCTATAGTCTAAACGGCATAAACCAATTATAATGTCTTGTTTTATATAGAATTATATAATAATATAAAATATTATATTAGTGCTATCTGTTTTTATCGGGCTTTTTCAGCTTCTATGGGTTGACTGTGTCACATTTTCCTTTATTGTTTTTTAGCAATATGAAATACAAGAAAAGGCTTCATTAGGTCTATGTCAGCTGGTTTTAAGTGACCGAATTCATTCTCCTTCGCTCATTTCTCGACTTGTCTTAAAGTGGTGCAGTCCAGCCTCAGGTAAGATTATAAAAGTAACGATTTTTTTTTTGTTTTAACCTGTTTAGTCTGTTCACAGTTAAGTTTTGCAGGCAAGGTCGAAATTATATTTATTTAAACAATTTTAATGCAAAACGTGTTATTTTATCGTTTTTCTTTAATATCTTTTCTATAAATCTTATTGGAACAAAAAAAGTTGAAAATATTTGTTGTGAGTTGTACAACAATTCTAGATAAACATGAAGTCAATCTGATAGTTATTATTGTTATAAAAAAAATAAGCAAATAAATATTGCAAAACTTGCCATTTTTTAAATAAATCATTGTATTTTAAATAATAGCTGAATTTCGATGAAAATTTTGGAAAATGTGACTTTTGAGTACAATCATCACCTAAAATCTCAAATAAAAATTTTTCCCTGGTAAGACTGACACTTGGCCTAAGATAAGTGTCATTACGTTAATTCAAACGAGAGATCTGGTGTATAATTGCATCATTCACTGTAAAACAAAAGGAATATCACCGAGCAAGACTGGAAAACATCCTTGGTTACGTAGCTAAAACAGTACAACATAAATTAGTTTCGTAAGATTTTGTATATAATTTTCAATGGGCTTGTTACCCATAACTTTTTTCGTTATTTTTTTTATGGTATTCAATCGAATTTGATCAAGATAAACTGTTAAAATTTCAGCCTCAAAAGTATATCCAATCCTTAGATATTCAATGTTAAAGATTGGGTTTCGGTACAAAGCGCTTTGCCGACTCGTGACGTCATTTTGCATAAATAAAAATTGAAAAAGTACATTGTTTCTGTCATAACTTCTTGGTTTTTTATGCTATAGAAATAGAAAAAAAACATTTGAAAACCTAGTTAATAGTCTTTCATTTCTGTTCTTACCACTTTCGACATAGGTGCCATAGTTTCTGAGATATTTAACATTTAAAATAAATACTTCGCCTTATAGACGTTCGGATGCCACCTTTATAGTTCCAGATCTCCGAAACCATTAACTCTACAGAAATTAGAAAAAAAACAAAATTCATCCTCAATTTACTATCTTTCTTATTTATAGTCTTTAGCATGTTTTCGCTCAATGTAATATTTTTCGAGTTATTTGATGAATATTGTTTTGAAATACCTTTTTTTTAAGCTAGAATCCCAATTTTCAAGTCGTTATAACTTAAAGACTATCAATTTTTATGAAAAGTTGCATAGAGCCTTTTCTTCTTAAAATTCTATTTTAGTACACCTTCAATGTTTTTCATTATTAAATCTCGACTGTCGCCTAATTAGCATCTACAAAGTGACGTCACACGAAGCTCCGTCCTGTTTACGAGCGGTCCAACTTTGGTAATTCATTTAATGTCTTAAAGATCCGAATAGAAACCTAAAAATTTGGAAGTTGCCTTAAAAAACGTTCTACTTTCGATTTCTAAAATAAATAAAAAATGCTGAACGGGCCTATTGTGTTAAGTATTTCATGTTTTACCGTACAATTTGGGTCAACACTCTTCAAATGTTGCAATTTTGAGTATATTTGTTACAGTCTTTGTTAGTGTAAGACATTTTCTAAATATTAGTAGAATAAGTTTTGAGGGTTATTGAATATCCAGTAGAGGGGTTTTTATTACCGTAAGTTCTACAATATGGGTAGCTAGGTTAAATACTGTATATGATTTTTTTGTGGCTGGCTATTGAGCTCAAGTTACCGATATTAGTGTACCTAGTTATTTTATGTACCTACAGTGCGTGTAATTGCGGACTGGGCATGTACTACCACGTAGTGCGAGAGATATGACAACCCAGCTAACAGCAAACTCGCCCGTCGGTGGCATAGATTAAAGAGTCGGCTCGTTCTCAGTTATTTCATTTCAGCCAGCTGGCACGCGCGATGTTGGAATTCTAACTCCCTATGCCCAGCCCGCCACTACACACAGTTTATAAATATTTCTGTCATATTAGTTCAAGCTTCCGATATTAGGGTACTTGGTTATTTTATATACCTAGATACTGTATATGATTTTGTGGGACACAATTGTTGTTGCATGTACCTAGATGTTGTTAAAAATTTTTATTAGAACTACATTATCTCCGTTTGATCAAACAACACCCCACTATCGGAACCCACTCCCAAGGGTGGCTAGTACATTGCAGAGGGGGTACTACATATTAAATATTAAAAATTTTTATGCGGCTACAGGGTGACCAATCCTACCCTGCTTTTCTATGTTTAGCAGCCTTTTGCTGCAGCTACCAGTTTTGACGTCTTGACACGTGCCCCTATTACAAGGAGTTATAAATATCTTGGTCCAAATTATTCAACACCCTCCCAGATGAAATAAAAAACGAGAAAACATACGTTTATTTAAAAGAAAAATAAAAACTAATTTAAATAGATTCACAAGAAATATTCATATTTAAAGAAATATTTCTTATAGCGATCTTTAACGCTTTGTTTTAGATGATGGTGAATCGGAGAGGCTTACTCAATTTATTGGTTTTACATTGGAGAAAGTGCCGTCAGTAACGGACAGTTCTGAACAACTTGAAGAAGCAGTCCTTATGACTATTAAAGCTCTGGCTTTTGCTCCCAGAATGAGTCCTTTAGCTGATGTGAACATAGAAAATATTGCCAAATTCATGATCGCCCTTTGTAAAACATCTCGTGAGGTAAGTTTTTCAATGCAACAGTATACAAAAGATATTTAGAAATAAATAATAAGATGATGAAATATTCAGATCGGACCATAACATAAAGCTGTCATTTTTATTATAGAAAACAGTATACTTTTTTCAAATCTAAATCACTGTTACAATACCAGAAATAAAGATAACCTCCACACAAATGCAACAAAATACAAAGTACATACAAAGAAATGTCCATCATAGTATTATAAAAATTTGGAATAAATTACCTTTAACCTTGAGAAAACTTCCCAAGAGACAATTCAAACACAAATTAAGACTATCTGCTTGATAATGCATATTACAGCATGGAATATTTTTTTGCTGACACTAGTATGAATTCAATCTAAAAAAAACTTTGTATCGGAACAGGTGTCTCATATATATTGTTTGTTGATTTTATATCTTGTACTGAAATATGTTACACTACATTTATACATTTTGACATGTTCTACACCTATGGTATAAAGGAACTAATAAACTACTACTACTACTACTAACATGTATATTTTATCGATATTTCTGTGGCAGCCGTACTAAATCATACCCCCAAATTTTTAGGGATATCTTTTAGTATCACTGGTATGCTAGGTTCTATTATATTTATTTTTAATTTCTAATAATTTCCTTTATCATTCCAATTTCTTTAATATGTACACTTTCTAAAATAATAAAAAATTTGATTGAAAAGTCAACGGTAAAATCTTCAGGGGAATACTCTAATAAAGTTAAGTTGCTGAGTTCCACAAGGGCCTGTTCTTGGTCCAGTTCTCTCTTTGCTATATATAAATGACTTGACAACTATTAATATATCAGGAAGTTTTATGCTTTTTGCTGATGACACCACAATTATTGTTTTGTGTTATATTTAGTAAACTTTATCAATGATAATTATTTCTTTAAACAATAAAATATCTCTTTCTCTCTATCGTGGTTTTTTGCTGTGCAAACAATTAGGCATCATAGCTGAGCGGATAAGAGTACTTATTCTTACTTATTTAGTAGCAAAGTTCTATGGTTTGAATCTATCCTGGGACAAAACATATATTTGTTTGGAGAAAAATATATGGAACTGTGGATGTTCTAGAAAAAAATTTTAGGGCGTAAGGCTTCCTTTAACGAAATACTGGATTTTCAGAGAGTTATTTTGACAACTTAACTAAAGAGATGGTTATGAAAACATTTTTTTTTAATATCTACGTTTTTTGAGTATCATTACTGACTTGTAAAGTTATGCAAATGAAGAAATAACCACGATAACCTTTTTATGTTTCAGGGTATTCATATCCATGCAAATCTAGCTACAAGAATTTGCTTTGAAATAAAAGACAAACCTAAAAACAAAATCAATTTGATTTTGTCGAAAATGCTTCTCATGTTAGATATACCCACCGATAAACTAATCATCAGAGACTTGTTGAAAATTTGTGATCAGATAAGAGATGTAAGTAATTTATGAAATAATAAATAAATTATTTAAAATGAAATTTGTAATAAAAGTTATTACAAATGAGTCCTATATACCTTTAAGCCTGGCTGTGTGTATATGTAGACTGTAAAGTAGCAAATGATAAATTTTACTTAGAGGAGTAATAAATCCATACTCTTCTTAAGAGAAGTTTGGTAAAATTTCCAGGTTGTCTCTGTGGTTGGCCTTAATTGTGGAAATAAACTGATCTTCTCTCTATTTCTTATTATGCTCTGCCACATGTATTTTCTTCTAAACAATGTCTGAAATCTACAAAATAATACAATTAACCAGTATTTTACTGGAAAATAACCTCTACGCCTGTGACTTTTAAGTCAAAGGATCAGTTAGAGGGTGGTTTTGACAAATAATGAATAAGAACAAAAATATAAAAATGACATATTTTGCTGACGTTTCGGAAAACGAATCTGTTTCCTTTCTCAAAGCGTATTATAATGTTTGTGTGCTGTGTATATTAAATACACGGCTTTAAGAATATATTTGTTATATTCAGTATCCATAGATATTTACTGCTTACACAGAACTACCATTTTTAGATGTTTTAATTAAAAGAATAAATAATACAGTTGAAACAAGCGTTTATAGAAAACCAACTCACACCAACAGGTATTTGAATTTTAACTCAAATCAGTCGATGCATGTTAAAAAGGGTGTCATAAAATGCTTATATGATAGGGCCAAAATAATTTCTTCAATCAATACCCTGAAGCTTTTGTTGATAGAACTTTCACATATATAGAAAATAATAATCATGTACGACAAAAACCTGAACAACGGTACACGACGTTAATGAGAATGATAATGATAATGAGATTCAGAAATCGAAGTTTTGCGAACACGCTTGGGAGAATGGACATAGAATAAACTGGGACTTGGCAAAAATTTTAACAAAAGAGACAGATACCAAGAAAAGAAAAATTAAAGAAGCAGCTGTAATACTATTGAATGAGGATAAATGCTTGTCGAATTGTTCCATAGATGTTTGCACAACCTGGCTGCCAATGTTAAAAGAAGAACTTAACAAACTCAACATTGTTTAAAATAAAACTATCAACTAGATATATCAACAGTTCTGTGTAAGCAGTAAGTATCTATGGATACTGAATATAACAGATATATTCTTAAAGCTGTGTATTTAATATACACAGCACACAAACATTATAATACGCTTTGAGAAAGGAAACAGATTCGTTTTCCAAAACGTCAGCAAAATACGTCATTTTTATATTTTTTTGTTCTTATTCATATTTGTCAAAACCACCCTCTAACTGATCCTTTGACGTAAAAGTCACAGGCTGGTTAATTGTATTATTTTGTAGATTTCAGACATTGTTTAGAAGAAAATACAGGTGGCAGAGCATCCCAATAAGAAATAGAGAGAAATTAAGAAAATGCCACAACCAACATTTAGACAATATTTATACTGATCTTAAATAAATGAATTTAAAAAAATGTTTAAACCAGGGACCGTAACCGAAAACCGGAATAAGAATTTCTGATAAACTGAAACCGAATACCGGAATGAGAGGTTCTAGCAAACCGAAACCAAAAACCGGAATGAATGTTTCTGGTAAACCGAAATCCAAATCGAAAACCGCGATGAGGGTTTCTAGTAAATCGAAATTAACATTCTCAGGAAACCGAAACCTAAAGTATGATAAGTTGCATATATGAATTTGCTCACATTTGAATTGTGAATAAAGTACAAAAAATATGGCAGAAATCAAAGATTCAAATCCTTAAACTGTTATGTAGAAATGCCAAATTGTATGGTGAAAACCATATATCTAAATTGATTTGCCCATTATGAAGATTATAGAAGGTAAAAGGCAAGTTAAAACCAGGGACCGAAACCGAACCGAAACTGTAACCAAAAACTGCACCGTAATTTCTAATTTTTTTCTAACCGAAACCGAATTGTCACCAGTGGCGGTGCAAGAGCACTGTTTGTCCTTTAATGGCCTACAACATTTATTTAAAAATACGTTCATAGGATGAGCGACATAAAAATATTTGAATATGTGAATATTTGAAAGTTTCTAAATTCAAATATTTTATTGGAAACTTTCATTTTTATCAAAACATCGTTCCAGAAACTCCCGAAAATTTTCTGGGAATTTTCGTTGGAAAGTTTCCTTTACCCATCTCTGATTTTTTTTTACAATTGTGACATGTTTAATTTTCATTTTGTTACCGATATTTCATTCTGGTAATTTTATTCCCTGTATTTTCATTCCTTCTTAATTTTGTTCTGTGATTTTAGTCCTCTTCTGAAGGAACAAAAGTTTTTGTTGTCAGTTCCTATTTTAAATAAATCACAAAACCGTGATTAAGAGTCGCTTATGGTTTCGCTTATCGTTTTAAATGAATAAACGTAAAGGATTTTTTTGAAATAAGGAACTCTCCCCTCCATGCCACTGAAGTAAAAGCAATTGCTGCAGACTGATTTCTGGCTTTTTAATTTGGGTAGTAACACTGCTGTGTTTATGGCTAGAGGTATAGGACTTTTAGTAGTAATACTTTATTACTTTAAATTTGTACAGTGGTCCCAATATATCAGGCGGAGCACGTCATAGTTTTGCTTCGTTTACAAAATATCAAAGTTATTACATATAATCTTTAGTTCAACTATTTACCATAATATTAGTATTGAAAAACACACAGTAACTAAAACAACATTGATTAAACTTGCAATAAAATGACGAGCCAAGTTATTCAAAGCAACACGTGGAATATACTATGTAAACATAGTTGTAGTGCAATATCAAACTAAGTGTTCAGTATATGCATATGAAATTTGCACGTTGATATAATTTTGAATTGGTATTTTATGATGACAGGATGTCACTAGTTAGTACACTACCGAGGTAAACAATATGTAAAATTTCAGAATAATTGCATTATGTAATTTAGTCTCAAAGGTGAAAACCACCCTTAAATTTAAATATTCAATATTTGAAAAAGTATTACTAATTTATTTTTGAAACATAGGATAGTTATGTTTTTGAGATCGCTGATTACGAACCTGAAGTCAAAATAAAAAAAATTAAAGTGGCGGCTCTAATATGGTGGATGGAATTTTTTTTTCTATAACAAGTGTTTTAAACAGAAAAAAAATTGAGCATCTAGGTAATACTATATATTAACTAAAAACTGCATTTTTGAAAAAATTATTACTGAGGAATTACGATAACAAAATGTGACATGACATTTTGTTTAAGGGGTTGTTTTGATTTTTCAGGCAAATAATTGACGATTTTTGGATTTTTTTTTAGAAAACCTTTCTTATTTTTATGTACAAAACTTTTTTACAAAGTATTAAAAAGTTCACAAAAAAAAATAATTTTTTTTGCCGTCAAATAAATGTGCAGCACGCGCTGAAGTTGAGACCACCTGAAAAATAACATGGCAAATGATTCCAGCGATAGCTCCACCTCCATTGGTCTGAAACGCAAAAATCAAAAACAATCTGGGTAGAAATTACGTCTTTTAGTTTGTTAGTGTCGACATTAATTAAAATTCCAGCAATAAAAAATTCCAAGCTTATTTTAGTGACAAAAACAAAAAAATGCCATTTTTCCGACCAAAAATGGGTAAAAAAAGGGGGGATGCAATATTAATAACAAGCTTTTCAAAAAAAATTGTACACTAGTGAACTCGCCAACATGCTTTTTGACCAATTGCCGAAAGATTTAAGTCAATATGTTAAATAGTTTTTTTTTTAATCGCTGGAACCGTTTTGATAAAAAATGGCATTTTGAGAAAAACGCGTTTTAAATTTTTTTTTATGTTTTAAGTAAATTGTTTTTAAAATTATTATTTTTTTATTTAATTTTTTTTTGCCATATGTACGTTTGTGTTATTATATTCGTGTACATAACAATATCAGCAGCTGCTACTGCCGCACGATGAGCGGCCGGCTGAAAACTGTTTTTTTTGTATCCTATTTATAATACATCGAGGGGGCAACCGCTGAGGGGAAATAGTGTACACATCGGAGGAATTAGGAAGGAATTGAAGGTATTTCGGAAGGAATTATTAGGTATTAAGTGAATTACAGGGGAATTTGGAGGAAATAAATATTATTACGAGGCATTAGAAGGGAATTAAGAGGAGATAAAAGGTATTAGGAGGGAATTGGAGGTATTAAATAAGATTTGCGCATGCTCTCATCTACATCAGAATTTAAATGAGTTAAAAACGTTACATTACGTTAGTTAAAAACAGGTGCGTTGTGTTGTCTTGTGCTTAGGTAAGTAATAAAAATAAATCATTTAGATTAGAATTGTTAGTCGACTACCGACAACTATCAAAATATGTAATTACTTACCAAGAATAATAAGACCAAGAAGGATAGTTTATTACCATATGAGACCCTCCTATGTTGGCTTTTCGATCGGCGGGTATAAGGTATTATTATTTTATCTTAACTAAATTTTGTTTGAATAGAAAAAATTAATTGAATATTGTGATTATATTTTACGGTATTTTGTCGTGTATACTGTAAAAGTTGTTTAATTTGCTTTAATTTGATGTATAGGTATACTTGGGGTGCGTAAAAATATTGAAATGGAATGTTTATCTTGAAGAATTACATGCCAATTCTTATAGAAAGGACGTCAGTGTTGTAAAAACATTAGCGCCGAGATTCGCGCTAAAAATAGCAAGTAAAAAAAAATATTTAATTTAATTAAACTACCGATGAGACTGTGGACTTCTAGTTTAGTAATATAACGATTTATATCGGACAAAATTCATAAAGCCTTGAAAATTTGTAAAAATGTTAAGGATAGCATAAAAATTACTAAACCGAAAAGTTCCCACCTCTAAATAGTGTGCTTCATCCCCTGGGACGCCGTTTCCACCCCCATTTTGAGGTTATCTAGATTATCTCGGGAACGGTGCACTTTTTGATAAAAATACCTATATACAAAATTATTCCTTATAAAATTCTCTATAAAAAACGTCTCTACACTTTTTTTCCTAAAATTAATGGTACCGTGGGAAATAAGGCGCACACATAAGGGTTGGTTCCGGTCAACACAATAAATTGTAATCTTTACTATAATCTACTTTAAAGTTCAATGCTTAACGCTAAAGCAGTAGCTACTAAACTCCGCCTAAAATTATAATAAATGTACCACTTCCACCCTCTTACACCTATAAAAGAACGCAATTTTTAAAGGAGCGAGAATATTGTACAGTGTACTTGTTTCCACGCCAACCCAGAGGTAAAGTACTTAGCGTGTGGTGTCCCCTGTAGGCCGAATCCATTAATTATCAAAAGATTACCTACGTTAATTATTTTTCGTCGTCTTCCATAGACTCGACATTCATGCATGCTTGTCCGTGGCAATGGTAACACATTGTGGAGCAACGTAAGCCTGCTCTTCTGCAACTGCACCTGTTTTCGCACCCTAATTTGCATGAACAAGAAATCAGTGTTAAAACAGATTCGAGAGCCGGTTCTTTTGTTATCATACGGGTTAATATACCGCCAACTTTTTTCCATCCCCAATCAGTAGCTTCTAGGGCAACATTTTTCCATGTTTGAATTTGGTAAAAAACGCGATATGAGTGTTGCCGGGCAGCAGCAGAAGTTGTTGGTGGTTTTGATAATATTACAGTATTGTTCGCTTTACCAACAAGTTTGTTAAAAGTCATGAATCTGTATACATCTAGACTTTTTTCTGCGGAGGTAGAGTTGTATAAAGCTAGAACAAATCGCTCTCCTACGTCTACAATTTTTCCATGACTAGCTTTTTCATTAAGTTAACAGTTAAAATTGTAGTATATCGGACAAAATTCATAAAGTTTCAAAAGTTGTGTGCTTCATTCCCCAGGACGTTTTGAGGTTTTCTAGATTCCTTTGGAACGGTATTAGGAGGAAATAAAGGTATTTGAGGAATTAGGGGAATTACAAGGAAATAGAGGGTAAATAAAGGGTATTTTTCTAGAATAGGTATTAGGTGTACAAAATGTCGCCAGCGGTTGCCCCCTCGTAATACATATACACATTATGAAGTAAAAGAAAGCAAAAAAAAAAATAGACTTTTTGAATCCGAAAATCAGAACAACCCCTTAAAAAAATGAGAAAATGCACATTGTATAAGCCATAACTTCTTTATTTTTGTGACAAAATTATTTAGAAATTAGTTAATTATCTTTAATTTTGTTCTTTTGAATTTTTTATGCAAGTGTCACATAAGATATTCAACATTTAAACTAAATACTTCCTCCCAAAAATGGAGTATGCCTTTTATAAAATTAAATAGCTCCGAAACTATCAATCCTACACAAATGTATAAAAAAAAGACAAATTCGTTCTCAATTTATAAGCTTCATTTTCTATGTCCAGCATTTTTTCCCTAAAACTAATATTTATTGAGATGTTTGCAAAGAAACAAAAATGTTAACATTTTTTCTAAAATTTCCTTACAGTTGAAAATGCAATTTTTTTCTAATGCAAGCACTGTATGCGGATGAAAAAAATTTGAGCGTCTATACTGGGCGACACAGGCTAGTTTCTCACCTATATTTCCTTTATTTTTTAACTTATCCGTTTGAAATTTGGGGCGCATAAACTACCTGTAAAAATGGATTTTTGGACATAAAAACGGTATGAGCCTATTCCCGGAAATGACCGCAACTTTCGATTTTTAAATGGAACACCCTGTATATTCTTGGCGTCCACCCCTTATAAATTATCAAGCTCCTGCATAATATAGAAACTTTTCTTTGATACATTAAGTACATTAAGTTGCCAAAAATGAACAAAACCTAATTCATGTCAGTATTTCGAAGTTAAAACCTCTAGTTACTGTACTAAGTGATGACATGTACCGCTTGATATATCTATGCTATACCTCTATTTTTTTTAATGATATTCCACGTAAATTGTTTTCTTTTTTAAGGATGTCAGTGATCGCATAGTCCTTAATAATGTTGTGAAGTTTGTATCATCATTGAGTAATAAAGATCTTGATAAAGATGCCATCATTGAAGAAGAGTAAATAGATATGAAGATTGGTGAAGATTCAAGAAATAGTTAATTTTTCGAGATACATTGGTTTAATTTGTTTGATATTTATCAGGTATCTACTTCAATCCTCAGGCACTATGTCTCCAGGGCGGCGCCAAGCCCTTTGAGTGAGGTCATGCAAATACGATCATGCGCTCTCCAGTAGCGTATCCGGAAAAGGGGGGCTTGAGAAAAAAATTGATGCTAAAAAATTTAACATTAAAATTCAACATTTTTCAGTTCATGCTAACCAGAGCTCGTATCTTAGTTTCCAATTTTACAATTATGAGGGGCAGACTCAGATGGGTTTGTAACAACGCTATTACTTTGTACGTATTTCATGTGTAAAAATGATACAATCATACCTTGTCAATGTGATGATGTTTTTATAGTTAAACCCTTGATATATATTATTAATGAGTCAATATCTAATTGTGTTTTTCCAGCGAGACTGAATGTGGCTGTTAAACCCATCTATAAAAAAGGTGACCCTCTTCAAATGGAAAATCACAGACCTATAAGTATGCTATCGAGTTTCTCCAAAGTGCTTGAAATAACCATGTATTCAAGAGTATTATCTTTTCTTAATCTTCAAAAAATAATTGCTATGAATCAACATGGCTTTCAAAGGGACAAATCAACAAAGACGCCAATTTTAAAATTAGTGGATGATGGTTACCTTGCACTTGGCATCTTCCTGGATCTCTCAAAAGCCTTTGACTTTGTGAACTATAACATACTTTTAAGTAAACTTGAAAAACAGGTATACGCTGATCAGCTTATAACTGGTTCGAGTCCTACCTTAAAGGACGTACGCAAAAAGTAAACATTAGAGACTACTTCGTAGATTACTATTCAGACCCGGAATGTATAACCATTGGAGTCCCACATGGTAGTGTACTTGGTCCGATTTTATCCATCCTTTACATAAATGACTTATCAAGAGTAATCACAGACAAAACAACTATTTTAACAAATTATGCAGACTATACAAACAAACATCTCTGAAAAAACTTTTGTTAGCATGTCACGAATTTCGGAATGGTTTCAAAATAACTCATTAGTGTTAAATATGGACAAAACCAATTGCTTTCTATTCAGGCATAGCAGAAATGATAATACTTATCCAGCAGAAATCAAAATTAATAATGTAGGCGTTGTCCTTGCAAATTCAACAAAATTTTTAGGTGTCATTGTTGATCAGTGTATGAAGTGGGAGGACCATGTGCAGTTGCTTTGTGGAAAACTCAGCAAAGTTTGCTACTTCATTAAAGAATTTAAGAAAAAAGGTTGTAGATGAGAGTACTCTATTAACAGCCTATTATGGTAATTTTTATTCGGTACTGACATGTATGGAATATCATTTTGGTGTGGTTCATACAGTCAGTTCAAAAACTGGTAGTCAGGACAATGACAGGGAAAAGAGTAAACGAATCATGTCTCTAGGTTTATTTAGAGCACTTTATGGGCGATGTTCATCGATGTTTTGCTTTCGATGTCCAATGTTTTCTCCAACGATGGTACATTATGAGTAACATCGATGTAATATCGATGTTATTATATAGCATTGGATAAAAATGCGTAGGATAAAAATAATAATAAAAGATAGGAGATCATCCGCATTACGCAGTCCCATAAAAGTCGAGGAATGTGAAAATTTGTAATGTTCATAATATAAAATTGCAAATTCCTAAAACAATCACACAGACGACCTAATCACTATGTTAGATATATTTGACCCGAAGCAAATCATACCACAACCTACTCGGATAACACCTGAAACCGACTTTTTAATTGACATCATATGCATTAATAAAAAATAGAACGTAAAAGAGTCTGGAACAAGGGACACATCATACCTCTCTGACCACGATATCATTTATGCTTTCTTAGAATTTGATTATGATGACACAACAAAACCACAACAAAAATTCTGTAGAAACTACAAAAACACCGATATCGATAAGTTTGACGAAGACGCAAACAGAATGAACTGGAGGCGGGTATACCAACTGGACGATATTGATGATAAAATAAACTGGCTAAACTCATGCATTTTAACTTTCATGCACCACTCATTCCAATAACAAAAAAAAAGAATAAGGCACCCTGGATGACTTACAATTTAAAGTGCATACTAAATGCTCGAGACAAAGCCTATGGAAAGTATAAAAAAAAAACAACGCAGCGGCAAATAGACACTACTATTGTCAAATGAGAAACTATGCTAATAGAGCTGTCAGTTGAAAAAAAATAGGTATTATGAACATATGCTCAAACAAGACATGAATAACTCTAAAGAGTTCTGGAACAAAATGAGACGGTGGGGTTTCGTAAGTAACAATAAAAACAATAATATAGCATCATATGAAAATTTCAACTCTAATGAAATAAATGAACACTTCATAAACTGTACCAATCACATATTTATAAATTTTGATCACGAACAAGGAGAGCAAGTAGTAACATCGGCATTATCCGATCATGAAGCACAAATTCTAAACTTTGAATCATTCAAAAAGAAGTCACAAAGAATTTTTATGTAAAAAAAAGAATATTTTCTTTAAATAAATTGAACAATTTAAACGGTTACTACAAGATGAAAGCTGGGAAGTTGTATTCCAGGAAAATGATGCTAATAATGCCTATAATAAATTTGACAATATCATAAACCATGCTCTAAGATTAATTTTTCCTTTAAAAAATATAAAAACATCCAATCACATTTCTAAACCATGGATAACTAAAGGAATAAAAATTTCCTCAAAAAGGAAACGTTTTCTGTATACATAAATGTTAGCAAATCGAATCCCTAGAGAATATTACAAAAAATATACGAAAATTCTAAAACATTTAATAAAAACTGCAAAACAACTATCTCACAAGCACTATGTGGAATCTGCGCAGAATAAAGGCAAAGCTGTTTGGGACATTGTCAAAAAATATACAGTTAACAATAATGTAAAATCTGAATCCATTCTAAAACATATACAGTATGAAAATCCTAAAGACATTAAACTATGTAAATAATAATCTCGTCAACCAATGTCAAAACAATAGTAATAAAAAAAGTACCCATACTGAAAATATATCCACAAGCTTGAAAAACTCTATTTTTGGAGCCTTCCACGCCACAAGAAATATTTAATATAATTGTGCTACTAAAACATAAAAAATCGGTTGGTGATGGTGAGGTACCAATAAAGCTATTAAAATATGTTGCGGATATCATCTGCTATCCATTGAACCATATTGTAAATTTAATGCTCTGTAAAGGAACTTTTCCAGATAGGTCAAAAAATGCAAATATAAAGGCTATCTTTAAAAAAAGGTGATAAAACTGATTGGCAAAACTATCGTCCCATAGCACTCTTATCCAACATAAGCAAGATATTTGAAAAATGTATTTACAATAGAATTACAAAATATGTAGAAGAAAAAAATTTACTTTCTGACTCTCAAAATGGCTTTAGAAAAGGCAAGACGACTATCCTTGCAATTTTCAAATCTTTAATGCAAATACTAAACTCACTAAA
Source organism: Rutpela maculata (assembly GCA_936432065.2). Lineage (NCBI taxonomy): Eukaryota > Metazoa > Arthropoda > Insecta > Coleoptera > Cerambycidae > Rutpela > Rutpela maculata. The sequence continues at coordinate 31,899,901 of OW386285.2, read as the reverse complement.
CAACAATAAAGAAACAACTGCAGTATGTCTTGACCTGTCTAAAGCGTTTGATAGTGTTGAGCATGATATTCTCTTAAATAAATTATGTAATTATGGTATAAGAGGTACAGCACTACAGCTAATAAAATCTTATTTATCAAACAGACATCAACAACTAGTAGAGAGTGACGATAGTGGAGCAAAGGTCAAATCAGACAAAAAATTGATCAAAAGAGGCGTACCACAGGGCTCAATTCTCGGGCCCTTGCTATACATACTGTACACAAATTATCTACCACAAGTTGTTAATCATAATATGGTTCAATTTGTAGATGATACATCTTTAATATTTAGTCATGATTCTAAAAATAGCCAAGAAAAAGATATCATTGATACAGTAATCACACTACAAAATTGGTTCACTAACAACAATCTGAAATTAAATGTTCAAATAACCCAAATAATAACATTTTCGTATTTCATCCAAAATGAAGAAACAACACTTACCTACAATGACATAAATGTCCCAAGTAGCCGGTCAGTAAAATTCTTAGGAATCACTTTGGATTCAAAGCTTGACTGGAGGCTTCATGTTGACAGCCTGGCTGGGGATATGTCACGGTATTGTTATGCACTTGGGGTAGTGGCACGTTTTGTAAGCGTGGAAGCTGCCATGAGTGCATATCATGCATATGTGCAGTCACGTGTCAGATATGGAGTGATATTCTGGGCAAATTCTATAAATGCACATAGAATCCTCAAAATGCAAAAAAGATGTTTGCGACAAATATTTAATATGAAACCTACAGATAGTTGTAAATCGGTATTTATAAACAGAGGCATACTAACACTCACAAGCCTATACATTTATGAAGCAGCAATATTTGTAGAAGAAAACATCATACTTTTCAAATCTCTAGAGCATGATTATGACACAAGAAACAAAAACAAATTAACAACCAATAAAAAAAACTTCTCATATATACAAAAAAATGTTGAGTATTCTATAATTAACATTTTTAACAAATTGCCAGACAACATAAAAAATCTCACTTTAAAAACATTAAAACTAGAACTCAAACGGATACTAATAAAAAAGGCTTACTATACGGTGGACGAATATTTCACTGATATTTCAATACATTAATAAAAAGACTTACTTTTGTACTCTCAAACTAGGCTGTTCTAAAATTTATCATTGTACTGTATTGTTTTAGCATTTTTATATTTTAACCAAACACATTTTTATCCAAACTAGGCATATTATCTATTTTAAAATTAATTTTAATTACTGTTGTCGTCCTCTATTTATTTTCACTGTTATCATTTGTTAGTGTTTCAATTTTATTATGATATGTATTTTTTACATTAATATTAGCTATATTCTTTTTTCTTTTTTTTTTTTGTTTTATCTTAATGTTTTGATGTGTTCTGCACCCAGGAAGGTATTGTATTTAAAAAGGGACAAATAAATGTATCTATCCATCTATCTATCACGTGCAAAAGCCAGCTAACAAATCACTATTATGAACATTATCTAATTAATCATCAAGAATTTACTATAACACCCATTGACCCTGTACGAATAGGAACAACAGTACATAAAATAAAGTCGAATGCACTCGGGATGGATGGAATCACAGCATACATGATAAAATTCTGCTTACAATACTGCATTAATGAGCTGATCCACATTATAAACTGTTCACTACAAACAGGCAAAGTGCCTAAAATCTGGAAAAGTGCTAAAATCATACCACTACAAAAAAAGGAAAACACCCAGGATCCTCAGGACTTACGACCAATCAGTGTCCTTCCACCGGCATCAAAAGTATTAGAGAAAATTGTACATGAAGACCTCACTGAATACCTAGAAAAACAAAATACACTTCTCAGCACGTAGTCAGGATTCCGTAAGCACCACAGCACGACAACAGCATTACTGTAAATAAATGATGACATCATCACTGCTACAAATAACATGGTCACAGTATTGATACTATTAGACATGTCAAAAGCATTTGATAGCGTAAACCATGAACTGTTATTATCTAAATTGTACTTCTATGGCATCAGGGGCATGATGTGGGAATGGTTCAGGAGTTATTTACTAGAACAAACTCAAACGGTCCAATTGACCAGTCAAGATAGGCAGATACACTCGGATGATGTAAGATAAAATCTGGCGTACCACAAGGGTCAATACTAGAGCCCCTACTCTTTAATATTTTTGTTACAGATCTAGTGCAGAAAGTTAATTACTGTAGTATACATTTTTGTGCAGTTTTAGTGTTGAAGAATGCTATAAAGCCTTCCAAAAAATTAGTAAAGTTCTTAACAGTATCTTACAATGGACACGAGATAATGGCTTGCAAATACGATCATAAAGATAAACATTGACAAGACAGACTACTTTCGGTAGTAATAAAAACAGAAATGCGGCACTCAGCAGCTCCCCTACATTGACTTTAAACAATGCTAATATAAACTTCAGCGAGCACGTAAAAAACCTTGGCCTATTCATGGATGAAAAACTAAATTATAACAATCATGTATCCTCCCTATGTGGGACGGCACTATGCAAGTCTGAGAGGCTGTATCACTTAACACCTTGACTGCGATACATGCCTTTTTCGGCATGTGGCCGTTTTTTCTTATGTGCGAGTGGAAAAATCACCGGTCCTTTTGTAACTTGCGGAATGAATAAATCCGTTAATTTTCAACGGATCTTGCTGAAACAAATAGCAGTAGGGTTGTAAGTGATTGTAGGACGTAACTAACACATTTTTGTACCACATGCCTCTAAAGGCATGTGACGCACATGACTAATGTGTGCGGGCACATGCCTTTAGTGGCAGGTACGGGCATGCTTAGACAAGAATTATTCTAATTGCGGTAACCGTAAATAATAGCCAACCAACCGAACTACTCAAATTACTTTATTTTAAAAATAATGAAATCTGTAGCCATAATAATCACATATGCAAAATAGAAAGAATACTGAAAAAAATAGTAGCAAACTTCAGTCAACAATCAAACTTGGATGATGAGCCAATGGTACTCTGCGGAAGGCTTCTATTTCGTCAGTACTTGACTAAAAAGAGTCACAAATATGAAGTTAAACTCTACAAACTTTGCTCACCAAAGGCACTTTTGAAGTGATTGTTTATTCAGGAAAAGGAGAAAAACCGGAAGTAAACCAATTACAAGATGTTGTTTTCAAATTGTTAGCAAACATACACGATAAAGAATGTAAAATATTGTATGATGACAACTTCTACTCGGAAATATCTCTTGTGGCAAAGTGATTGGAGCAGAAAATGACTGTGGAACGTTCAATCTAAAAAGAAAAAGAATACCTATTTTAAAAAATTCAAAGAAGCGGATGAAGAAGGGGCAAATTATAGGAATAAATAAACAAAAAAAATATTAAAACAATAAAATGGATGGACAAACTACCAGTGGTAGACACATTTTTTACGAAAACCAGAAGAAGGAAAGAAAAAAGAGAAGACCCTGTAAACGTAGAGAAATATTTAGAGAAACTCTCTCACCCAGAGATGCCTATAAAAAGTCTGTAGGGTAGTTACATTCCTTGACGACTGTCCACGAAAACCAGGCTACTGTTTAGAATGTTTCAGTACTGTTTATACATAATACTAATATTTAATTTTGATTATCTACATCTTTAGTTTTTGTTTGAATACAAAATTTTTTGTAATAGAGCATTTTTTCAGTATCTATAAAATGATCCTTTTTCTTGTTGCTGTCTGTACGGTACATGCCTACCTAGGCATGTGCGAGTATAATTTAAGAAAGATACCTATCCATACAAGTATTCGACATAATACTTTTGTATCAAAGTTCTGAACTTGATGTATAGATGGCGTTTATATACAGTTCCGCTGACATGCCCCTAACGGCATGTGACGCACAGAAGTAAAATATCATCACATGCCTCGTAAGGCATGTGCCGCACATTCAAAAAGCCATTCAAATATGGCCTCGCAGTCAAGGTGTTAAGAGAAGCCAAAAGAAGCCAAAATCAAATTAAGTGATTCATTGGTGTTATCGAGGTTAAACTACTGCGATACAGTCAATGGATCCTCTCTTACGGTTGATAATACTCACAGAATACAGAAAGTACAAAACTCTTGCATAAGGTATGCACAATATATCCCCTATAGAGAACACATAAGTCCCCACATCAAACTATGAAACAGAGACGGTGGGTACATTTATGCTGCATGGTGCATAATGTGATAGTCACAAAGAAACCAAACTACTATACGAAAAAATAGAGAAACGTGAAAATGCACATAACGTGGCAATTAGAAACGGCGATGTCCTAACTATTCCAATACATCATACCCAACACTTTAAGAAGAGCTTTTCCTATCAAGCAGCAAAGATGTACAATCAAGTACAATCAACTACCAGTTAATTTAAAGAGACTAAGCCCGAACAGCTTTAAAGAAAAGTTAGTACAACTTATAAAATCCGATCAACTGATAATCAAGTACTAATAATTACTGTGCAATAGTAGAAAATAACTAAGAAACAAGAAGAAGCCCAATTAAAAACTTATAAATACAAAGTACTAATAGTTTATTTTATAGTTTTTATTATTTATTAAATTTTATATTATATTAATTAAGAACATTTTTATATCAATGAGGTATGTGTGATCGTACCAAGGCCAGGTTTTAAACCACCAATGTTAAATTGTCACCTGGCCTTATTTTTGTAAATTTTTTTTAATTTGCAGAATAAACTGATTTTATTATTAGTATTTATGTGGCTAATGGCAATTAGCTGAAAACCATTAAACAAAAACAAAAAATCATCTCTGTATCTAAGACGAGATAGTATACGAATGCATCTACATTGGTTGTAGGCCAAAAATGTTGGAAGCATATGGGCTGAGGGCCCCTAGTTTAATATTCCGTACAACATATTGGCATGAAGAGAACCATAATAAGCCGTGAGTAGGTAACTATAAAGGATACTGTGTTGACAGTAAGCGAAGGAAATAAATATTTTTAGAGAATTTACTCGATAGTTTTGTAATATGTTCTTCCCACGTTAATATTGAGTCTAAGTACACACCTAGAAATTTTACGGATGCATCAGTCTGTTCTATTGGATCCCTACTTCGCAATGTAAATGTTTGTGTCTGATAGATAGATAGATAGATTTATTGGTCATATATACATAAATTATGTTTTGACATGTCAAAAAATATAGCAAAAAAAACAACAAAAAAGTGGTTGTCTAAAATAAGAAAAAAATACACAATAAATAAAACAAATAAATAACAGAGTAGAGTAAATAACAATAAAACACATAGAATAACGAACAAATAATCATTATCACAACATTGAGTAAGTTTATAAAATTAAACGAGAAAAATCAGAATTCGTCAAAATCATAGAATGCATTCTTAAGGAGGAATCCTTCAATTACGTATTTAAAGCGAGTACTTAAGTGTTTGTACAGCAATCGGTAACACATTGAAAAATTTTACTGCATAATAGCATGTGCCATTTCTGGTTTTTGAAAGACGGAAAAAATCCAAATATATATTACCCCCATTACGAGTTGAGTACGTATGTACACTTTCACATGTTATATAATTAAAGTTATTTTTAACATGGACAAGGCACTGCAGTATATAATTACAGGGTAAAGTCAGTATCTTAAGGCTTATAAAAGCATCTCTACAATCAGCCCTATATGACAATCCAGCAACGATTCTGACAGCCTTTCTTTGCAGTGAAAAAACTGTTGAGGTATGTGCCGAGTGGCCCCATATTAAAATGGCATAACAAAGGGAAGATAGAATTATTGCGTGATATGCCTTTAAAACCGTTGACTGTGACAAACAGTTTTTTAAATTGTGCAATAAGAAAATATTGCGTGATATATTCTTACAGATGTAGGACGTGTGTTCTTCCCATGTTAACTTACTGTCCAAGATAGTGCCTAAAAAGTTAACGCAATGAGAGGACATCTGTACAGAGTGCTGTCTTAAAGAAAAAATCATAGTCTCTATTTTATCCTTATTTAGTACTAGCTTATTGTTTAAAAACCAGTTGTGAACCATAGACAGATTGTTTTGAGCCTCTGATAATAAAATATTACAATCTTTATGGGAATGAGCCAATGTTGTGTCATCAGCAAAGAGAGTGAAATTTGTTGAGAGACTACTGTTTGGCAAATCATGAATATAAATAAGAAATAAAACCGGTCCCAAAACTGAACCCCGAGGGACACCAAATTTAATATCGATGGTACCAGAATTAGCATTATTAAAATGAACAAATTGATGACGATCAGTCAAATACGACATAATCAATTTTCTGCTACCCTCAGAGAATTTATAAAATTCTAGTTTATTCACTAAAATATTGTAAGGCACACAGTCGAAAGCCTTACTGAGGTCTAAAAATTGCACATGCACAAATTCTTTGGCCTCGAAACCTTTATTTATTACATTTATCAACGAATTAATTGCTAACGTCGTTGACAATTTTGACCTGAAGCCATATTGACAACTATTAAAAAGATTATAATTTTCAAAATAACTTGTGATTTGAGAACTACCTCAAAGATTTTGGCAAATAATGGCACGATAGAAATAGGCCTGTAATTTGCCGGATCAATACAGTTTTTTTTAAATAAAGGTAACACTTTTGACAGTTTAAGACATTTTGGAAAAACATTCTTTCTAATGCATTCATTAATTATAGTCTGGGGTCCAACAGTACGAAATCGCTCTAAATTCCAAGTAACCTGTTCCGACATGACGTACATTTTTCAACTTCAGATTTGCAAAAAGGGTTATATAGGACACCAGAAATGACTTGTCGGATTCTTATCAGCATAACTTCTTAAATGAGAAGAAAAGAGGCGAAATCGTACTTCCTAAAAAAATGTTTTTTAATACATAACACGTCCTGTAAAAGAAACTATGAGTGCTTTCCATCTAATTTTTTTATAGTATACACTAAAGACATAAGCGCTTGGATGAGGCTCGATGGCATTGTTTAAATATGTTTAGTTTTTTGGGAAAAAAATATGAAATCTGTAACTATAAAATATTGTAGTAAGAATTTCGACATACGAGCAAGTACTTCAATTTTAAATTGTTTGTGTACAAACTATGCTAAAAAACATACCCAATATATTGAAAATGTTTTTAAGACAAGAACTAAGTTGATATTGCATATAGTATTCGAGTTGTGAATTTTTAAAATGGGTGCATGATGCGGCGCATGTAATAAAGGCGACAGCTCTCCCAAAATTCATAAAGCGCATGAAAACAGTTTACAGTGGAATTAGCTGGTATGTTTATGTTTACTAGGTGTATGTACTTATGTATATAGTGTGAAGTTATTTGTCTACATTTTAACATTATGAAAACATTATTTGATTGTTTAAATCGATTGATTATTGTTTGCGGTTCGTATTTATTATTTACTAGCTATGCCTGCGGTTACGTTCGCGTGGAATTTTGAAATTGACTAAAAAGTTTCTTTATAAACGACGTTGAGGTAGCAGCCCAAGTAGCACCTTAAGTCAGAATTACGTAATGTAGCCCTCGTTTTGGTCCCGTTTTCCCGTTTAACCTAACCTAATTGACTTAAAATTTACGTAAAATATAAGTAAATGGGGAATGAGACGACGTCATGAATACCTCTTAAATAAGGCTGCTCAGTTATAATGACCTATTGGTTATAGAACATATTTCCCTGAACAGGTAATTTAAACGTAAAAATTTTGTTTAATTGTGGTCGTTAATAGGTAATATTTACCAAACCAGTTATCCTCTTTCAACTGCAATCTTTCTTTCTCAGAAATAACTAATATTTTATTTACAACAATAATGATTTACTTATAAGTCACGAGGCATAAGCAGCAAAGATATAACTAGAAACCATCAGACATCTCTATTATAATGATGGAGTAGGAGTGCATCATATAATTTCATACGTAGTTGTGAAATAATGTGTCCACTTCCCCTCTGTGTGTGTTTTTTTACTGCCAATCAATTTTCATTGTAAATATATCCATTCTACCTTGGAATATTAAAGGGGCCTCAAGTATTTTACGTTTTTAAAGAAAAAAAATTTTGTTTAGCTTAAATGTATTTTAAAAATATTTGTAAAAGCCTAATCAATTGCCCGGCAGGACTTTCCTGGAGCATAAAATATTATAATATTGTACTTTGTATCTGTTAAATATCCTTATATTAATGATTTTTTTCAATTAAAAACTCATCAAAATATTCATTGTAAAATGGCCTCTTTCAGCTGGTTGAAAAATATGGCGAACATAGTGCCATGCGACTTCGAAGTATTCGCTCCCAATATTTTAGGCCTCATTGACGTTTTTACTTGAGACGAAGTGTTAAAACTTATATTATTTACTTTAAAGTTAAATGGGACCAATATAGGTTAAAATAATTTTGTAGTCTTCAAAATTATAAAGTCTTTAAAGTTCATGCAGAACTAAATTGGTCATGTTTCCCAAATTAGGTTAGAGAAGGCGGTAAATTGAGTGACGTCACTTCTGTTTCTAACCTCAAACTTCTTTGGCTGCAATTGTTGTTCTGTGAGTTTGTGGTTTATTCCTTTAATTTTCTCTTGTATTTTGTCAATAAAAATGGATGTGTTTTGTTTTGAATGTGAGAAAGTATTCTCCAGTCAGTCAGCGTTAAATCGGCACAACAGAATTGTGTATAAATAAACAAATCCGACGTATTTATATCAAATCAACGGTGCCCAAAAGATACCTGTGCTTAGAGTGCAAATTGTGTTTTAACTTTAATAACGACTTGCGTTTGCATTTGATAGAAAAACATGATCACATCACGGATTCGGTGAATTTGGAATTTAAAAATATTTCAGGTAAAATAATTAATCTTTTGTTAGTTGGTTAGTTTAATACTTTATTTTTTATTTGAATAAATGTATTAACAGAAAACATATCATATGAAACTTGTTTTTTAATTCTTAATTACTACTTCCCCATCTATCAACTTAAATTTGTTCATAGGTATAGGTTTAAACCTTCTATAGGGCCATAAACCATTTTTACAACTTCTCTTCAGTGAGTACATTCAGGAACACTGAATACAATCCAAATAAAGTCACTCAGTTACACTACTAATACTACTAAACTTCACTTAGCTTTTCATTCTGCAAACTAAGTACTGAAATCTAGAGAAAAAAAATAGTTATATTGTACTAAACTCTCTGAAAGATTAACAACTGTTTTACCTGATATAATGTAGTCATTACTTCGAATGCAAACAAGTCCGTAATAGAAAAGTTGAAATACAATTACAAGTATCTTTAAGTACACCGCATATTCGATATAATTATAATTATATCCTATTTGCTTATGTACTTTTCAATTGTGCTGACTAAAGGTTGACTGGCTGTAGAATACTTTCTCGCATTTAAAACAAAACACCTCCAATTTTATTTTTAAAAACACGAAAACAGAAAACCCAAACAACAACAAAATAAATTGCTACAAATTAGGACATTATCCCACTAATACAGTACAGTTAACACTGGGAAGGGCATCAACATAAAACAATCATTATAGTCCTTTGAAGTAATTTAGACAATGAAAACGTAATTTTGCTTTCTAGGGAAGGGACCTATTCTATTTTTTAAGCAAAAATAACTTTCAGGACATTTTATGAAGTAATATTTGCCTTTAGGTTAAACACATATGCTAGGTTAGTGGAGAAGTAAAATTAGGGTAAATTTTACCTAAAATTGGAACTAGTTGTAACCATGAGGTTAAAGTTATAACCTAAATCTGACTACAAGGACAAGACAAAACTCAGGTTATACTTAGGTAAAAAATTGGTAAAATTTCCTTGTTTTTATTCAGACAAAAGACAGCGACTCCAAAGTTAATAATTTAGTCTAAAATTATATAATATTTTCTTACACATAGACCTCAATATGCACTTTAACTTTAGAGTTAAATTTTAAGGAACAGTAACGTAAATATTTCTTGTAAATTACACTAAAGTCAATGTGACTTTATAAGGCATTTCATGAGAAAATATTACCTAAATATTGCTTACTAAATTACTATTAAGTCCATATACCTTCAAAGTTGAAAACAATGGTTGCAATTACGTTATAACAACTATCTCAGGTTAATGTGGCTTTAAACTGGTAAAATAAACTAATTGTGCTGCTTGGGAGTACTCTCGAATTTTCTGGAATATTACAGAAGTTTAATCTTAAAAGTTTATGCCGTGCAAATACGCTTATTGTAGAGATCAAGCTGTATCTCCTGTTCTACTAGACTGATTTTCATAAAACTTTTCTTAGTCTAGGCCGATTTCGATGAAATAAGAACTAAATGTTGCTCCAAGCTTAGATGAACCTCATTGGTTAAGTAGTTTCTGCGTGATGCGCGTTCAAACAGACAAGCAGACAAACAGAGAAAAAATCCAAAATCTGTCTTAATGTATTCCTTTACTCATCTTACACCCCCACATCAGTTTTTTGCAAATATTTTCAATGTACATACACGTCAACTTTACAAATGTATTATATGTATACGTTTGAAAATTATTAAAAGGTAAAATAATTTAATAAAAGTTATTTACCCTCCCTACAGTGTTGTGAACCGTCATTTAAATTACCTCTTGCACAAAATTTTGGATGCAGAATTGGAAATCAGGAGCTGGTACCGATAATGTCGACAAAAAAAGTTTATCTGAACTTGCATTAAAAAGTGCAACTGTATAATAAAATGCGACACAAAATATTCTTGTGAGTGGTATTCAATTGCGTGCTCGTGTGCTGCTTTTCCTGAAAATTGTTTCAAGGGAAAAAGCAATATGCATCATTTTATAATGATAGTGATTCTGACTAACGTGTAAGAATAGTTATACACAAAAATTACGTAATATACAACATTAATGTTTTATTTAAAATATCTCCCTTTTCTGCTTTCTATTAAATATGCTAAATACCTAAAATAATATTTCTCACTAATGTTTTATTTCTTAAACAATATAAAAACGAGTAGAAGTTGTACTCGGGCATGGCCAATTGGCCTATTTGATTAATTGAATAACATTTTGCTCGAATACACAATTCACTTTGTATCGATTATTATTTTTTTAAATGAGTGGCCGCAATTGGCAACGCTCGACTACTACTTTCATTCGTTTTGTTGTATTATTAACATAAAATAATTCAAATTTGCAATTATATTGCACAATATAGTGCTTTTTCCTGTTACACTGTACCAATTATCGTGTAGACTATTTTTATTTTAATGCTGCATAATTACGCGCCTCATAAAAAAAACATAAACAAAAAACTGTATACATTATCGACAGGATCTTTTTTAAAAAAACCTTTTCAATATATGTACTATATTTTGTAAGCAATTGTATATAAGAATTTCAAAAATTTAACATGGTTGTCCGCATACCGAAATTTTTAGAACGTAAATATCAACTTTTCGATTTCAATTATTTTTTTCCAAAAAAAATATTCTTTTCAAAAATACCAATAGCTTAGTTAGAATCACGTATATCTTTTGAGTATACATACCAAAAATTAGATCGGTAGGTTACATAGTTTTTTTTTTTAACGGAGAATAACCATTGTAAACCATAAATTTGTAATTATCAATCCGCCATCTTTTTTGCGATTTCTGAAGTGGCGCAAGAGCAAAAATTAATCCGACAAGTGTTTTCTAGTGCCCCAAGTAATGCTCTCTTCATTACTTATATCAACATTTGTACGTCATGTCGGAACAGGTCATCTTGAGTTTGGAGTGCCCGGACCCCGGACTATTAGTTACATGAGTGGAATGATAATAATGTATTTAATACAATTGAGAATTTTAATGTTGATATCATAAGCATCTTTACTCTGTTTGTTTTTCAGATTAACGATTACATCTAGGACTTGATTATAGTGACTTCAGTAAAAATAAAATCCTTGTCAGCACCAGTTTCTATGGTAAAATAATTTTCAAAATTGTCGGTGGCAGATGACAAGGAGTTAACTAAATTTTGAGCAATGTTTCCAAAATAATTATTAAATTCGTCAGCAGAAATAATTTCTGACAAATTGTCTGTTTTATTTTTATTTATATTAACGAAATTCCACATTGCTTTTTGCTGATTCTTATTTCGACGAATATAGTTATCGTTTGCTACTTTCTTGGCTTTTAATATTTCATTTTTATAAATACGTTTTTTGTCGTTAATCAATTTTTTCAAATCGCTAGTAGGATTATAAATATCAAGAAGGAAATGTAATGTCTCTCTCAATTCACGCAAATCATCAGTGTACCAAGTTACATTAACTTTCTTGTCACTGGTTAAAATCTTGGACTTAACTGGACATCATTTAGTTTTAATCTATTGGTTAAAAACATATACACAAACAAACATATTCAAAATAGCAACATCCACTACAAATTGAAAGTATTTAATACCAGTAAAAGATATTACTAATAAAAGAGCGTACATGAACGAGTCTTAAAAATCAGGTGATACAAAAGTGTCTGTACACTGAGAAAGGTAAAATGGACAGTTCATGTTGTACGCAAAATACGATTGTGCAATTGCAACCTGAGGTACAAGCTCTGGCTATAACTAAACATTTTTATTTTTTTCAATTTCAAAACTCGCGGCGTCTTTAGGTACCTAGCACCATCGTGCGCTGCAAGATTTTCCCTTATGGACGGGCATGTTTGTCTCAACAACTATAAAAAGAAATAATAAATATTTCATTAAAAATATATTGAATTTTAACTTTTTTTAAATAGTCTCTTGAAGCCCAGAAAGTCTTAGTGGAACCTGATATTAAGTTTTATAAAAAAATATGTTTATTTATACAAGTGAATTAATTTTTAGTATGTAAAAAATATATTTAAATTTTTTTATACATTTTCTTATATTGCTGCTGAGCTGCTGTAAATAAAACTAATAAATTAATTTTTATAATTTGAATTGTATGATTTGAGATTTTGAAACCTTAAACGAAAGAAACAGTCAAGCCTAGACGTAAAAAGAAAACCCTAAATTATTACAGGTGGAGCATAAGCAAGGATGGTTTGTGAATTGCAGCTGCTTACATTAACAGTCTGTAAAGGAGTATGTCGCTCCAATAGAAACACTCATTAAAACAATTCAGTTACAGCTACTTTGCGGAAGTTTGAGACGAATTTTAACACACAAGATCCACCTTCTAGGAACCATTTGTTATTGTGGATTAGAAAATGGTGAGGAAGGTTATGTGTGATTTATGCTCACTTCCGGCTGGTCTGTACATGTAAGAATGTGAATTTTATGCAAGCTGAGGAAATGGTTTCTTCCGGGTGTTGCCGTGGGTGTCGAATTTGACTTGACGTTTCGCTGATCATGCTGTCAGCTTCTTCAGAAGGATTCTATATACGATTAAAGTTGTGTTCTGCTCCTCGTTATATACATTGGCGCTACTCCGCTTTGCTACTCATTCGCTGTGCTTCGTTGACTGTGACTATTTAAACTACTGGTGCTTGGCAAAGCTAGTCTCCATGTGTTACTCAGTTGATACCTATCTTATCTATTGAAGTTGTCCCTGTTTTTCACAATTTTTAGTGATTCTCTAATTATCCTTGGGTACTAGCCATATTTCTATCCAATGTTTTGTGTTTTGATGTTCTTATTCTCGATTTTATGATTCTCATTTTGATCAACATGTTCTGCCACTGCCGACTTATCTGTGTACCCAAGTCTTGTGTTCCTTGATTCTGCACTGGATACTGTGCCCTGTCCTTCCGATCTAACTCTTACCACATGAACACTCCAATTAGTAAACATCCTTGGCTAGTAGTAGTAGGGGTGGGGTCCTTATAAGTCGTTCCTGTTCTTCTGTTGTATATCCCTTTTAGACCAGGAGCCCGACGGCCACTAATTGTGTGACATAGGTTTACTCAATGTGTGAATTGTTGTTAATCTGGGGTAGTAGAGCACAGAAATGTTCATGCCTTTTTTTTGGCAGGGGCGAAAGGCAGGCCCCCAAATGTGTAAGAAATATGACTTGTAAAAGTAAAACAAACAGCCACAAATAAGTCATAGGCTTACGCATGGGGGTTGGAGGGATTTCTTAATTTACCCCCAAAAATTATGAATCCAAACTCCCATTCATTTTGGATGGTACAAGGAGGCACTACGCTCGCCCAATTTTGAAAACACTAGTTACACTTGTAATTTGATAAATATCATAAATTTACGACTGGCAATCACATACTTGGTAAGTATCAACCTCCTGAGTGCGAAAATATATTCGCCATCTTTGAAAAATGGTACGAAGGTCTTGCCATTCACGGTAATTGGTGGCGTACCGGAGTTTCCTACTGCATGTATTGATTAGGTACTCCTCTAACTCGATGAATATCATAAATTTACGACTGGCAATCAGAAACTTGGTAAGTATGAACCTCCTGAGTGAAAATACATTCGCCATCTTTGAAAAGTGATGCCAAGGTCTTGCTTTTCATGACAATTGATGGCGTATCGGAGCTTCCTACCACATGTACTACGTTTCAATCCCTCTAGCTGGCTTTTGTACCACTTGTCAAAGATGGCGCACATGTTTTCGCACTCAGGAGGTTCATACTTGCCAAATATCTGATTGCCAGTCGTAAATTTATAATATTCATCGAATTACACGGATAACCAGTACATACGGTAGGAAGAGCCGATACTCCATCAATTATCGTGAAATATGGCGAATGTTTTTTCGCACTCAGGAGGTTTATAATTACCAAGTATCTGATTGCCAGTCGTAAATTTATGATTTTTATCAAATTACAAGGATAACTGGTACATGCGGTAGGAAGAGTCAATACGCCGTCAATTATCGCAAGACCATCGCACCACTTTTCAAACATGGCGAATGTATTTTCTCACTCAGGAAGTTCCTGATTGCCATTGATAAACTTATCATTTTTTTACCTGTTTCTTTTTCAAAATTGGGTGAGCGTAGCGCCTCCTTGTACTACCCAAAATAAATGGGAGTCTGGATTAATGATTTTTGGGGGTAAATTAAGAAATCCCTCCAACCCCCATGCGTAAACCTATGACTTATTTGTGGCTGTTTGTTTTACTTTTACAAGTCATATTTCTTACACATTTGGGCCTTATGCCCCTGTACCAAAAAAAAGGACTTTTCTGTGCTCTACTACCCCAAATTAACAACAGTTTACACATTTTGGAAGTAAAACCTATGACACACAATTAGTGGTCGGCGGGCTCCTAGTCTATTTGTTCTTACCCATTTTTCTCTAGAGCTTGCTGGACATTCCTGAATTCTTCTGGCTTGCTTGCGTCGTCACATATTTCTATTGGCTCTGTGGAACAATGTTCTGATTAACGACCTCTTTTGGATGGTGGTGGGATGCAGCATGCAGGTAACGATTGGTATGTGTTCGCTTTCTGTAGATTCCATGGGACAGCCCATCGTTGTTTGATTGTTTCACCGATACACCTAAGAAAGTCAAAACTCCCTCTGGTTCGATCTCCATTGTAAACTTGATATTTGGGTGTTGGTTATTTAGATTTTAGAACAGACAGTGAAGAATCTCCATGCGGCCATGTGGTGAACGTATTGTCAACATAACCCAACCAACATTTTGGTTTCTCTACAGTACAGCGTATGGCTTTTTCTTCAAATGCTTCCCTGAATATGTTGGCTATTAACGGTGAAAGTGATGATCCCACCTACTTTTGTTGATAGAAATTTGTGTTCCACTGAAAATATGTTACTGATAGGCATAATCGAACCAAATCAGGTATATCTTTTCTTAATCCTTTGAGTACAAAGTTCTCAAAGGAAACTTTCCCAGAATTTTGGCAACTTCCCAATATTCAAATATTCCAGCATTTTATTGAAAACTTTCATTTTTATCAAAATTTAAAATGGAAAGTTTCCTTTCCAGGGGCGGCTTAAGGGCCAGGCAACCCGGCGGCTGCTCAGGGCGCTAGCTCGAGGGGGCGCCAAACTGAGGACAAAAATTGGTTTAATCTTTTAGTTTAACAATAGTTAGTTTTAGTTAAAAAATATCACTATCTGTATCAGTTAAAATGGTAATAATGCAGAACAGCTGAATAACATTAGAATCGCTTAATTTTAATAATTTAAAAGCGTAACACTAACTTTTTTATTTTTTACATAAAAATTCCCATAAATAATAAATTTCAGGTTATTAGAAATAAGAAAGATATGGTGTCTGGTGTCCAGATGGCCTTTATCTCAATTTTAAACATGAATCAGCCACAGAAATATCTAGAGCTCCTATCATGCTATTCTCGCTACATGATGGTTTCATTCATGTATCTTACGAAGTAGAGTTTTATGCAGCCGCTGCCTAGGAGATAAAAGAGGTGGTAGAGGGAAACTGACACGATAGAATATTTTTTTTATTTTCCAAAATTGGCTTCGGTGCGTCAAAATACTTCAGAAAAGTTACATCAGAACCTTACATAACCTTTCCTTGCTCTTTTTAGGGAATAAAAATAAAAACTGATATGATAGAAAAAATTTATTTGTCCAAAATTGGCTTCAGCTCATGAAAATACTTCAGAAAAGTTAGGTGAGAAGCTTAGGATACGACCTTTTTTTGTAGACCTGTGTTATTTTAATTTCAACAAAATTGGTTTCTTAATTTCTTATACCTTTTGTACTAATTGAATAGAAATCTTGTGAAATGTTATTTCTTATCATTATTTATTTATATATTTTACTAATATACATTTCAGAATTAATAATATTAGTCCAGTCAACAGGAGTTTAGAGAACATGGAGAAGGGGCAAATTTTCCTCTTCAGGAATGTGTTGGGGGTAGTTAGGAGGTAAACATACTAAAAATCCCCGCCCTTAGCCCCGCCACTTCAGGTGGAGAGGGGGGTGGAAAGGTTCCTTTCTATATTCATTTTCTTCCTATGTGTTATAGTTTACGAAATATCTGACGGTGAAAATAGACAATTAATTAGGAATATTTCTATCAAAGCGGTTTACCGTGGTCTGCTAATAAATCACAGTCACAAAACAATCTTTATTTTTACAACACTCGACATATTTACTAAAGTAATATTTTGTTGAAATCTACATTTCCTTAAATATACAATGTGAACTTAAAATGAAGACACCCTTATAACTTTTTTATTTTGTTTCCGATTTGAATCAAATTTTACTCAAGTATAGAACAAATTAGGATCTACTGATGACCAGAAAAACATTCGCCTGCTACAAAGGCAAAGCCATCTGCGGTACCAAAATATGCTGAAAAAAATTAGAAATCATATTAGTGGGTCTTGGCGAATTTCACGAATCCACCACAAATGAAACTAAAGGTCCCCTTTGCCAGATGAGCTTATGTATGAGAAACAAGCTAAAAACGTACTCTTCGCCAATGTACTGAGCTTTTTATATATAATTGTTACACATTCTATAGGATACTCTTCGCAGTTTTCTTGTAAATAATGTTAGTTTTTGGACATCCTAAATTTTGTGATACCATCTTTGTTGTGAAAAAAATTGTATGAAAAAAAAAAATGAAAAAGAAATATCCAACCTGTGGGATTCGAACACGGGACGTTTGGATTGCAAGCAAGTAAATAATATTTATTAATATTTATATATACATATGCGCCTCCTCTAAACCTGGTCCGGAGCCAGCTAGACAACCACGGCTTAGTGACAATGATAAAAAGAACAATTAAAATTCCTACCCACCTAGCGTGGGTTTAAAACAGAGATGGGTCAAGGAAACTTTCCATTGGAAAGTTTCCAGGAAAATTTCGGAAGTTTCCGGAACGGAGTTTTGATAAAAATGAAAGTTTCCTTTAAAATATTTGAATATTCCGAAAGTTTCCAAAATTCCGGGGAAGTTTCCAAAACTCCGGAAAAGTTTCCAAATTTTTCACGAATATTTACAGTTATTATTTACACATATTTACTCATAAATTTGAAATTGCCGCCACGATGATCTAACATAACCTCAAATGCCAGAAATCCAGTTTTGATTTGTTGATATTTTTTCGAAATTATCAAAAATTAATCGGATGTTTGATGACGTAGGGTTTCATATGGTCACCGCTCGGATTATTACTATTGGCATTGGCACAGAATTTCTCTAATTTCGTGCTATTGGCTATGATCAAGGATGAGTTGACACACATATGATAAGTTACATTTATTTGTATATCCGCACTATCGCTTCCCGATGAATAATATCTAGCATTTTTTTCTGTTACATTAAAAACGAAAATGATTAAAAAGAAACATACTTTTATTTTTTTACAAATTATAAGATATTATTTAATTTAGTATATTTAGTGTTATTTTAATTAAATAATATGCGATTTGGATGTTATTTCTGTCTTGCCTTCTATATTTCCATTTCTGCACAAAATAGGAGTTACGACTTACATATGACATTATTTACATAAATTTTTAATTTTATAATCCACATATTTATCACATTCTATAAATTATTTTATTTATATTTAATTATTTAATAATTCAAATAAAACAAATAACTGGGTAACCACCCAATTGCTCCATATTCTTCATATAGCACAGGGCACATATAGCGGGTGTCATATAATATCAGTTATTTGGTAAAAATCTGTAAAAGTAATGTAAATAATATATTTATATGCACTTATTTGGTATCAAAATGAAGCACAGATCATTACGAATCAGATTTCACCATAAAATAGAATCTGAATATTCCCAATGGAAAGTTTCCAGGAAAGCTTCCTGGAAACTTTCGGAGTAATCAAAACTCCGGGAGTTTACCCATCTCTGGTTTAAAATTAATAATACCTTTGAAAATAATGCTGCCCACATAGGCCTAAAACTAATACATATAAAACTTAGAACTAGTAACTGGTTATAACACTAAGTAAATTTTGGCTGCTGACTCGGGTGAAAAGCTAAACGAGAAAACCCGTACGAGAACTGACGACCTGGTGGTCTCCCTGACGCCAGGAAAACGTGGTGGAAAAAGGATAGGGTTTAAAATGTTTGAATTTTTTAGAGATTTATCGGCCAAAATGGAATTTTTGATGACAAAAAAAACAAACAGAATAAAAAAAAGGAACAAACATAGAACATACGGAAAGAGACTAGAAAGGATTGGAAAGATCAAAGATGGGGAAATGGTAGGTTGTGGTATAGAAAAGTATGGCTAGGGAAGAGGTTGCCGGAAGATAGGCAACGCTTGGTATGGTAGGGGGTGTTTGATCTGGAATGGGGCATTATGCATTCTGATTTGAGTTATGTTGCTGGTTAGCGGACTATCGCTTTGCAATGCAAAGCTTTAGCCGCTGCGCCACCACCTATTGCTACAAAAATTGATTGTCTGTGATATATATATCTTTCGACATTCATACATATTTCACTTCTATGAAATATTAGTAAACTTCATAAACAAAAAAAAATTATGGAAATAATATCTCGCAAGATTTCCATTTTAGTACAAGCCACAAAAATTAAGAGAATTTTTTTTTTTAATTAAATAATTAATAACTTTTTTATTTACTGATCGATTTTCTTCAAAAACATTAGGGTTCTTCCTCTAGCTAACAGTAACTTACTTTCTAAATTCCAATACAATCAGACTTTTCTTTCTTAAGTTATCGTGCTTACAAGAAACGTGACGGACGGACAGACGGACATTTTGAAAGTTGTTCAGAATTCGTTCACTAACACAATGATATGAAAATTTTTTCTCTACGAGCGATATTTACGATTTTAGAAATGTGCCGATCAAATACAATATACTCTTCGTTTTTGCGAAGAGTATAATAACCAAATTAAATGTAGGTGTATGTACGTTTGTGTATTTTGGTACTGCAGGTGGCTTTGCCATTGTAGCTAGCGAATATCTTTCTGGTCATAAGTAGATCCTAATTTATTCTATACTTGAGTAAAATTTGATTCAAATCGGAAACAAAATAAAAAATTTATAAGCTGCCTTCATTTTAAGAGTATATTTAAGGAAATGTATAGATTTCTACAAAATACTACATTAGTAAATAAGTCCAGCGCTGTAAAATAAAGATTGTTTTTTGTCTGAAATTTATTAGCAGACCATAGTAAACCGCTGTGATAGAAATATTCAAGGTACCTAGTTAATTTATTTATTAATTATTTATTTTGGCTGGCGAATATCTCTTATACTATAACACATGAAAAAAATGAATATAGACATTTTTATAGGAAATTTAATTATGTTTAATTTTTCATAGATTGCCTTTTTCTGTACGACGCATCGTTTCCGAGTTATAAAAGAAGAATCGAAAAAAGGAACCTTTCCACCCCCTACGCCCTACTCCCCCGAAACGGTGGGGACTTTTAGTAGGTTTACCTCCTAACTATCCCCAACATATTCCCGAAGAGAAAAATTCTCCCCTCCTCCATGTTCTCTACAATTCCCTTTTGGGCATTCATTGATTGGACTATATAGCTAACCTTCGAGATGTTATCTTCACCAAGACTTATATTGTAGAAATTAGCATTTTTTAAAGGAATAGATCTAGCGGTTTCACTTTTGCCTCGAAATGAAAGGGTTATGGGTTTGAATTTTTACTTTATATTACACCGAGTGTGTGTCACCAAGGCCCCCACAAGGGGGGGGAGAGGGGGGTCAGTAGGTACCGTGGTACCGGGGCCCCGTTAGACCGGTAAACGCAATCCTCGCTCATTAATTATGAGACCCAAACAAAAATTTTTTTTACATTGCCCCTCGCTCATCTGCCTGCCAGAGAATTTGGTACCGGCACCCATAATTTGACATGAGGGGGCCTGTGTCACCAATAGATTGACGTCAGAAAAATAGTGTTTAAAATTAACATGAAAAGAAAATTTCGAAGAATGTGCAACAATTATAGGTACCGTAATTTCACGCAACAATGGTCCAATTTTTATTGATTTTGTGAAATTTACATTGTAACTTTCGACCTGACTTGCTTTAAAATTTTCTTATGGGGCTGCAAGACTTAAAAGTGTCTAGGAAATACGTTTTATTTTTCAAAATCTTGTTTAAAGATATATATTTATATTTATATACATATATATTATTTTGGACCATTGTTGTGTTACAGGGTACACATTTATGGTCCATATCAAATTTATCACACAAAATTGAAAGGTGACCATAGTTGGGGGATTACAACACAACAGTGGTGTAAAGCAATCAAAAGTATATATGAAAAAAATGTATTTACCATTTATTTTTTATATTTAAATAAGTCAAATTTTTGTGATCTCTACCTACATAGGTAGGTAACTCCAAAATATCATTGAAAATTATTTTGAAGATAACTCAAAAAATAAAACAAAAACGTTATTAACTATTATTAACTATATTAAGTACATTATTTCTTTGGAAGCCCTACTATATCTCCCAGTTTAGGAACAAAAAAAAGTTGCCGTTTTGTCGACATTTGCTTTGGCTTTTTTATAGCAAACTTAATTTCGTTTTTTCATAAAATATGCAGTCTTCCTTTTCTGACCATCTCCACAGTTTTCTACATTTTGCCATGCACTTAATACGCGCTCCTTCTATTTCTATGGAAACCACTTGTCCTGGCCAATATTGACCCTCGTAGTCAACTACAACAAATTCGTGAATGAATACACAATAAAGTGTATGAACTACCATTTTGGTTACAACTATAGTCCATACCATATAAGTACACTTGATAAATCGCTCACTCACAAACACAACTATGGTCCAGAAAATAGTTTGGACTGTAGTTGGAATCTAAGTGTGAATTTTTACAATTTTTCTGCTAGGACAAAAAAAAGAAGTTTGCAAGTAACTAGTTGCATATCGAGACAATACTACTACTACTCATGGCACTGATCTAAAATAATTAAAAAATTGGCAGTACTTACCGCCTATAGTATAGAAAGTTTGCAGATCAAAAATATTCACCACGTGCTGTGTGTTACACTGAATCTCAAGGTAAAGTGGATATTCCTAACGGAACGCGATGTCACGCTGAAATCGGTTCCTTTAGACTATTAGCTTACGCCTAGTACATATACTTAATACTAGATGTCGCCTACACATGTTTTTACATATTTTCTTAAATATGCCACTCATGGACTATAGTTGTGTGGCTGGATTGTTGTTGTGTGAAATTACGGTATATAAAAAGTTCAATAAATCGGTTGAATATTATAATGTTTACTTCAGTTTTAAGTTCAATTGTATCACTATGTTCTCTGAAGCCCTAAATGTCCTTAAGACCAAACGCAGTATTTCCCTCAGCACCCTAATCCTCCTGTTTCTTACACAGTTTGGACCACTTTTGGACTTAGCAGTTGACATGCTCACTTATAAATAGTTTAGTACTTACTATTTTATTGTCAAAAAGACAACTAGTTATTGACATATTTGTTTCAGAAATTTGTATTCAAAGAATCTTTTTTGTTATTTAATTTTGATCTAAAAATGAGGTATGAGGACCATAACTATGATTTCAAAGTAGTCTTTTTGTGTGTAGCTGGGTAAGTTTCCCACTAGCTACAATTAAGTGATAAAATTACTAATCGAAATATATTTTTAGAGCCCTCACATTAATATTTGTTTTCCTCTTGTCTGCATATCTTGTAATGATGAAACCAGTTGTCGAAGTAAACATACATACTTAAGATAAATATTAAAAAACTGTAAAAGTAAGTTTAATATTGATTAATAAATCATCTTTTTATGTAATTTAACGTTATCATCACTGTAACCAATATAATAAATAAACATATTTTTATGAAATATTTTATTAAACTCATGTCATACACTGTTAATACATTCCTAGTGGAGGTGGTCCACCAAATACATATTCCCATGAACTCGGAATTACAGTCTTTGATGCAGAATAGTTTATCCCTAATATTTTAACTAGCTTTCCTAATGTCATAAGGGCGTCTGGTCGATTATCCCCTTCCGAAACATATTTCACCAACAATATACATCCTATATTTACACTTAGAATTTCATAAAGCTTCGTCGCAAATCCAGAACCATTTATTGTATATTTTCCATTTAAACTCCTCTCTAAAGGTTTAATATTTTCAAGTTCCATAGCGTTTCCAATATTTTCAGTACTGAGGTAATAGAACTTTTCACTGTTAATATTTCTTAACTCATAGTCAAATGCACTGGATAATATAACTACGTTTTTTAAATTCATTTGTAAAATTGCTTGTTGCAAATCGAAGAAAAAACTTAAGGCCAATTTGGATTCCACTGTTGATCGTAATTGTATTGTAGCCAACTTTAGCTCTTTATTAACATATAATTCACACGCTGTACATATTTTCAATCTATCTGAATGATAAGGATCATTTCCTACAGATGATACTATCGCTGGATGCAAAATTGTTGTAATTTTATGGAAATTATACGTAGTTATTAACAAATCTACTGTTAATTGTGGAACATTTCCTACTGAAACACTTGGTATGATTAGCGTATAATCAGAGAGTTCAGTTTCATCGCTTAAATTCATCAGTTTCGGCATTGTCAATAAAATGTTTACACTTAAGGATGACTATTATAAATTGGACTTCCTTATAAATTACTAAAATTTTTAAACACAAGTAACAACATAAACATGATGACTCATGACATGACCAATGACCATAGACATAGCACAGAAGACTAAGCAATCAGAATGGAAACTGGCGGCATATCCCTTGTGCAATAGACCGAATGCATGTAGGCAGCGTCAGAGTCGCGTTTGGGTACTGCAACATAACCTCATTTTCTATATTGTTTACTACTTCTTTAAAAATGCCAAGCAGTTGTTGTGTGCCTCAATGCATTTCCTATTACAGAAAAAATAAAAATTTAAAGTTTCACTAATTTCCAGTATCCAGCAGTTTTAGAAGAAAGTGGACAGTTGCTCTCAAATTACAAAAAAGCCCATCTAGTGTGTTCAAAATATTTCAGACCGAATGCATGTAGGCGGCGCCAGAGTTGCGTTTGGGTACTGCAACATAACCTCATTTTCTGTGCATCTTTGTTTACTACTTCTTTAAAAATGCCAAGCTTTTCTTTTAGTTCACCTAAACTATCCATTTTCAGTAGGTTTCAAATAAACAAACTTATTTCAACAAATCAAAACTACAAAGCACAGAACATAATGAATAGTGTACCCAAAGCCGATCGGTAACCGCCTGGCGGCGAAATATTTTACTAAACCTATGCATTCCTCCTATTTAACTCCAGAATCGCGTATCTTGTTGGAATTGATATCAGGGGCGTATTTTGTAATATTGTAGTCAGGGTCGCAATTAGGAGTTTATAATTTAATTTTGCACAAATCTTCAACTTTAATCAAATTTGCAATATCACTCTTTCTGAATTGTCTAAAAGTTGTCTTGGTTTGACATAATGCTGAACTTGTCATTTTGTTGATTTTTTTTAATCTATTTTCAAAATTACAAAGTATGTAACTACTAAATTATTGTACAAATCAGATTTTTTTGTACATCTGGCAACTCTGTATTGAGTACCAGATTATTTGTTGGTCTCAATCTACCAAATGTGGCATCGCTGTATTCTATTCCAGGGGATTCGATGCACGCTTAGAAATGCGCGAACCTTCCCCCTCCCTGAAAGATTCCATTCTGATTGTCACAGTGATTGTTTAGTCTTCTGTATATAAATCTTTTATCTATGGTCTTCTGTGGACATCGATTACTGGGACCATAGAAAACTATGGACATGCGCTTACCTCACCTGTTGTACAGACGATGGTCATAATAATCAGTTATAGAGGGAGCCAGTAATAGCGACATATTCAAAGAAGTTTATCTTTGGGTATATTTGAATGCGTTCTAAATATTAATTAATTTCGTCATATATACAAGTAACACGTTGTCGCGCATTAGAATCAATATCAAAAAGTCACAGTAATGAATCACAAAAAAATCACGATATCGCTCCATTACTCAGCGGTTATTAGATAATTCGGTTGTTGCAATATTTTTAGTAGAATTTGTGTTAAACAATAACATTTTTTCTTAAAAAATCATTAGAAAGATATAGAGGTTGAAGGAAATATATATGTATTATAATATTACAATATATCTATTAGTAAAATCTACGTCTTTCAAACGCCGACGACATCACAACGGCAGTCTGCAGAGAAGTTAATCATAAAAACACGATGAATAGTAAAAAGGAGAAAACACGCTGTAGATTAACTATTCCCGTAAAGGTGAAAGTGGGACTATTTTTCACTTTTACGGATTGAGTTAAGTAGACTGTGTCTTCTGTGTACTATGTACTTCTCTGTGTTATTGTCCATCCCAGCGACATAATAAGGAGAGACTGGAAAAGTAGGCGTGGCACATGGCCAGAGCATATTCAAGCAACTAGTCCGCATGGGCGTCACTTCAACTTAACGTTATGTAATTTGCGAATATTTTAAAAATGTATAGAGCAGCATTTACTCCGTTTTTAAATATGATATAATTTATTACTACTTCTACAGCAATTTGGTTAATAGATTTGAGCTCAACTAATAATAGAACAGTGATAAAAAAACAATATTCATTCATTAATTATATCCCTCAAAGCAGTACTCCACTGCAAATCATGGCAACTAGGGCCAACAAATGACCCCCCACTGCGTCCCTCGAGTGTTTATTCTATGGCCAAACAAACCGTATGTATACTGAATTGGGATTGCCCCTCTATACTTTAGACCTCGTTGGTCCATCCACTAAACACTGCTAGCAAGAGGTGAGTAGTACTCGTATGATTCCTATCATGGGTACGACTCCTTGCAGTGATTCGAATAGTACGAATCCCACAAAAAAAAAAAAATTCGTACATTTCGTATCATGATATACGAATATGGAATTTTGGTACCGGTATTGCGTATCGATGCGATGCCATACTGTACTAAACCAGTCTTGTCTAGAAAAAAAATTTTTTTTGAGATCCCCCGCTCTTCAAAAATTTTTTTTCGAATTTCTCTGCTCTTTAAAAAAATTTTCGGGCTAAAAAAAATATTTTCTGATTTCTCCACGCCACTTTTCAAAAAATTTTTGACCCGATACTGGGCAGCCAGCACCCAGCGGTAGCGGTACGAAATATACGAATCTCTCGATACAAATCTTTTCTTGATACGGATTGGTTTGGTACGAATCATTAAAAAGAGTCGAATCGCCCATCTCTACTGCTAGCTAACACATAACTTTTGACATTTGAGGTTAATTTGTTTGTTGTCAACTTGTTCCTCTTCTTCTGTTTTGCACATAAGTTCATATCTAACTATCCTTATGACGTCATTGCCATTTTCGCGTCACAATCAAATAGTGAAAGTTTCATAACTGTTTTTAATATATGCGCTGCGCTTCGAAATCTTTATTCCAAATTAAATACGTATAAGTAACGAAATTTACGCCAACATTTTTGAAAATTTGGTTGCGAACATTTAATTGTTCACTATATACCTAGAAGAATTCCTGAATTCCCTCAAAATTATATGGGTGAATGTTGAAAGTTTTTATTGCAAAATCTTTTATATTAAATAGAATATGCACAGCAGGTTGAGTGGCCCATGATATTTAATGGAACGCTATTGTGAGGATGAGGCGAATAACAGTGGGTAAAAGAGAGTAAAATTCAACTAGATATAAAATATATGAATGAAGGACCAAAAAACAAAAAACTGATCATATACCTACCTATACTTAATATTAAGTATATGTCGCTAAAGCAGGCGGTTCTTAGGGGAAGAGGTTCAGAAAAATTTCCAGGTTGGTGGTAGCTCGTCTCCTGGCGTCGGTGATAAACCCTGGTAGCGGAAATAGGCCGACGTTAAATAAATAGATTAAAAAAAAGTATATGTCGCCTTTCCGTGTATGAAATCAACTTTAAAACAGTGCGTATAGGTAAGATGTAGACTGTATCCCACTTCAAAGCCGTGTGGATAATAAATTTTCCCAATAATATCACATCATCAGTCAACTCTTAACACACCATCTCTCAATTTTATTTTCAAATAATTTCATTACCTCTTTCTGACTTTATTTCGCTTAGAACTTGAATGAAAGAGACAGACATATCTGATTTCCGTGGAAAAGACAGAGACAAAGATACCCGTAGGTCTACAGCCTACGTCACCTGTAGACACTACAGGCATCATTGTCTCTGTCTTTTGCACGGAAATCAGATATGTCTGTCTTTTTCATTCCATTTCCCGCCAACCGCGTCTCTCTCGTCCTAATGCTGCTGATCGAGATAAACCATATTGTTTATTGACCGTGGAGTTCCACCACACCACAGTATGCTTTCCCTTTCTTACAACTTACAAGTGATACAGAGATAGCAGCACGTTTGGTGTCACATGATGGACTCAACGTTGAAATAAAGAATACGCCCATATAATTTATTGGTTAATCTGTTATTTTCACAAAAAAAAAACGCAAAACCCCGCCGTAAGACACACCACTGTCTTTTAAATTGCTATGCAATCAAAGGAAGAAGAATACGAAAAATAACCTAAAATTTAAAACCAATAAATGAAAACAACTGTTACTGCTTGATCAAAATGAAAAATCAAATCGGTACAATATGAATTCAAATTGTATTCCTGATTTTAACGCAATTTGTAGAGTTTGTTTAGGATACGAAGCAGAATTAAAATCATTATTTCAATCTGAAGCAGCCAATATGTTGAACTTTTGTCGGTTTATGGAGGTAGATATACGGTTTGTGGTTTATTCAATTTTTTATTGACATATTTGAATGCAGGTTTATGAAAATGATGAATTACCCTCTAATATATGTCTGCAATGTGATAAGATGTTGCAGGAAATATATAAATTTAAACAAAAATGTGATATGTCGTATAAAACTTTAAAAAAACTCCTAAGACGAGTAGAGGATGACCAAATAAATAAGGAAGAGGAAACAAGAAATGTAGAATCCACTTTCATGTGTACAAGGTGCAGCGTATCATTTTTAAGTGAGCAACTTTTGCAAGAGCATTTATTAACGGATGTTGATAGAGGATTTATAAATTGTAGTAGTTCAAATAAATTAGAAACGGAGGAAACCGATGACAATGACAAAATAAATTATGAAGAGAAGTATGCAGGTTTTGTTCCCTATATATAGTAATACATAATTCATTTTGTGTGTGTGGTGTAGATGTCACAGTAATTTTTTAACTGAGAAGTAAATAATATATTGGAAAATAGATTTACCATAATTAGGAAGGGTCAGATACGTAATTAATGTTTAACCCTAGAACGGTATCGTAAGTTAAATTTATGTGTGTAAGAATAATAATTTGCATTTGCAAATTTTCTATGCTTGCCTAAATAACTTAGCGATATGTTGTTTACATTGTCAGTTTCACAATTGCTTGTGCTAGAGGTTATACATTTATTATTTTCTGAAGCTCTACACGTAAATATTACGTATCATTACCAATACGCGCTAATTAGTATATAATTTTTACATGTCCAATACCAATAAACATTTACAATGTCGAAACGAGGTTAACAGATGAAGAGCTGGATGAAACATTATTGGAAAGTACTAAATTTACTTTATTTATGCTAATTTAAGTTACCATATATATTTTTCTACAGCAACATCGAAATATTGCCATTAAACGATCGTAAATTCAATAATAAACAGCTACATTTTGCACAGAATATCATATTGCATACACAGTCCGCTGTGGCTAATGCGACAACTAGAGCGACGGCGGCTTTGAGAATATGACACCAGAGCCGGACTGGGTCTTTCAACCAGGCCGGGCAAATAACCCTAAGCAGGCCACCGAGCAGTACCTCTCCACAGCCAAAAAGCATCACAGATCACAAGCGAAAATTGGAAACTGTTTCGTCAAAAGTTTTTTTAATTTTCAAATTAATAGCAGGATTTTGATTTTGTTAAAGTAAAACAATAACAAAATAAATGTACTTTTTTCATAAAATGTCATTTAAGACAACAGAATACAGAAAAATATATAAAAAACATAAACCGAATAACAAATTCATATTTTC
The DNA here is from genome assembly GCA_936432065.2 of Rutpela maculata. Classification (NCBI taxonomy): domain Eukaryota; kingdom Metazoa; phylum Arthropoda; class Insecta; order Coleoptera; family Cerambycidae; genus Rutpela; species Rutpela maculata. The sequence goes on along the minus strand of OW386285.2, from coordinate 31,870,823 downwards.
ATTTAAGAAAACAACACAATATAAAACAAGTATAAAAAAATATAAAACAGAAAACATAATAGCAAATTCATATTGGTATAACTAGGTACCAACTAAAAAAGGAACAAAAATTACAAAAGGAACAATAAAAACAAAGACTAGGCCAAATAAATATCAAGTTACAAGTAAGTTAGTAGGTCTCTCATGCTTTTTGATTTATCTGTCAGCTGATGTAAAATATCATCGTTTTCAACTGACATTAGAATGTCTTTTTCGGAAGACATTAACATGAAAGCCTCCAAATGTTCTTGCGACAGACAGCTTCTTACTCGATTTAAAATAAATTTTAATTTAGAAAAAGATCTTTCACATGCCGTCTGAGAAATAGAAAGGGTTAATAAATATTTATATGCCTTCTCTAGATCAGGGTATGCCTCAGCATATAAATTATATTTTTGCAAAACGTAGTAGCAACAGACAATACATTTTTTGCAGAATTTGAATTTGTGATCAACGGGAACGGCAGTGTCGGCAGTAACTGCACTGTTTTCTACATCTTCTGCTTCAACATCAATAACATCATCCTGTTTAAACATTTCCTCGGTGTACTCGTCTGGTAATGATGATGATAAATTATTCCACTTGGAACCAAAATCCAAAAGTTCCATTTGCAGATTTTCCTCAGTCACTTCAGGATAAAATTTTGTCAGTGTTTCACATACTTTATGTAGTATATTTTCCGACAAGTCTGGAAGGTGAGGAAAACTTGATGGGTGAAAACATTCAAAAGCCTGATACAACTCCTTGTGACTTGCGAATCTGGATTCTAAAACACTGACAACTGTGTCCATGGTTACATTAAAAACATCGATTCTAAATTTGTCATTTGGATTTTGTAGTGCTTCGCCTTCGCCATTCTCGTCGTGAAATCTTTTCCTCTTTCGTTGTCTTTGGAGACGCATCGCTTTCTCAACTTGTAGCGGGATTTCTTTTTCAATAAATTTCTCATTTGCCTTATGTACAAATTCTTCAGTCTCTTCTACTATTGTATGAAATTTTCGAGAAAATGTCTTAAGGGACTTTAAGGTGTCCTCCACCATGCGGTATCCTTGCAACAAATCCATACCTGATGTTTGCAGATATTTTGAGAGAGGGGAAGTGAGCATGAAAATTCTTCTGAACAACATTGCGGTAATAATTGTCTCATACTTCAAAAAACCTCCAAGAAGACTTTCTGCTGTGTATCGTACCTCTGCATTAAAGTTCTGGGATTCTGATATTTCATATAATGTTTGACATAATTCTACGAAGACACCCTTTTTGCTGCCAACAATTTTAAATAATGCTTTGTCTTTGGCCCACCATCTGGTCTCTCCGATAACATTTACAAAACTACTAGCTGATGCAGATTTCCAGACATTCATTCTCAAATGAGACTCTCTGACAAATACGGCTACTTTATTTATGAGACCAAATAATGAAATAACCTGTACTGTTAATTTAGTTACATCTCCTATTACCAAATTAAGCACATGTGCGTAGCACCAAACATGTATTTGGTCAGGAGAGTCTTTTGACAGCCATGCTGTGAAGCCATTGTATTGACCTTGCATGTTCGCTGCTCCATCGGTTGAATTACCAATACAATTGGCTACATCGAGCCCCAATTCACATATGCATTTGGCCACAACTTCATGCATGTCTTTCCCTTTGCCAGAGGTACAGTCGATCAAGCTAATCAATCGTTCATATACCTTATTGTCCTTCACATAACGGATTATTACTGAACATTGGTCTACAACATTTATGTCTTGGGTAGTGTCAATTTGAATGAAATATATTTTGGCGTTTTTTATTTCATCAGCAATTTTTTCTTTGATGAGGTTTGATATTGCCATTATTATTATATTAGCAGTTGATTTTGACAAAAAAGTAACTAAAGTACCTCTGCTTTTTGAACGACCTACCCGCTCAAGACGTTCTTGACTTTGTTTTGCAACTTCTTCAATATGTTTTCGCAATAAAGGATCAAACTTTGAAATAAGCAAGATAATTTCCAAAAAATTCCCGTGGTCAATATTTTCATTTAATAAAGAATATGCTGCTTCATTTCGGCTTCCACCTCTGTAGCTTAAACCACGTTTTCCAATTAATTTTATGGTTTCGATCACCCTTTTAATTAATTGCCTGTTCTTTTCAATTTTTGCCCTTCTTTCTGCAGCAGCACTTGAAAACAACAAGCTATGTATATCTTTATTCTTCTTATGTAGCAGGTAAGCTTCAGTGCTGAGTATATGTGCCTTGGTTGATTCATGCTCTTCTAGCCTGGTGTAAAAATGCTTCAGTTTTAAAGAAGAATTGATACCAGTAGCAAAGGTATTATTTACGGTATCTTTACAGAATGCTAAGCACACCCAACAATGAAACATTTTTTTAGATGTATTGAAACTCACCCACGTTCTTTTCGAGCCAGACTTTCTGAAATATATTAATTTGGCATTGTAATTAATAATAATAATAATAATAATAATAATAATAATATATATTGGTGTATACAACAGAAATTGTTTTACACAAGTCAAAATTACAAAGTTATGTATACAGTCAAAAGAAAGTAAAAAAAAAATATATATATATATATATATAAAAGGTGTTATATATAAATATAAATATAAATTTACACATTGTAAAATAGCCAAAAAATACGTTGTAAAAAGCAAATATAATACAGTCATAGCAAACTTAAAACAAAATTGTAAAGAGAAAAGACAAGAGAAGAGATAACAAATACCAATTATGTAAAGAAGTCATCAAATACATAACAGTTTTTTTCTAGTAATAATTTTTTCAATTTTTTCTTGAAAACATAGATGTTTTTTGATGATTTAATGTCATCAGATAAAACATTAAAACATTTGCATCCAATATAAAAAAAGTTTTTTTGATAAAATGTTGTCCTGGAAGAGTTTGGCTGAAGTAGTCTCTTGTATCTTGTATTGTGTTCATGGTTGACTTGGTTAGCAAGATACTTATGCTTATTCTTGTAAACATATAGGCATACTTCCAAAATATACAAACTGGTTACTGTTAAAATCCTTAAATCTTTAAATATATTACGACAACTTTCCCGAAAACCTAGACCTGCTATAATTCTTACGGCATACTTCTGCAGAATGAATATGCGATTTATGTATGCACTGTTTCCCCAGTTTAAAATCCCATACCTCAAATGACAGTGAAAATTTGCATAGTAGAGACTCAAGAGAATCTTACTGCTACAATGCATAGACATAAATCGTAACCCGTAGCAGCTACTACGCAATTTACTACACAGACTGTTCAGATGATTTCCCCATTGCATATGCTTATCAAAAGTTATTCCCAGAATTTTTACTGTGTCGCATATTTCTATATCGCTGTCAGAGAGATTGATATCTATGTCTCTTTGCAAAGTGAATAGTAATGTTTTTGTTTTATTTTTATTTAAATTGAGCTTGTTTTCTTCTGACCATTTAATTATATTTGAATACACTAGGTTAGCAGTATTCTCAATTTCATTTAATTCACTATCTATGATAAGAACGTTTGTGTCGTCAGCATAACATATAGTATAGACATTTGGTATTCCACTTAGGTATGTTATCAAATCATTTGCGTATATATTAAATAATAGAGGACCCAGAACAGATCCTTGTGGAACACCTTGTGTTATTTCACATATATCGCTAGACACCTCACGATTCAGTCTGACAATTTGGGTTCTATTATTGAGGTAGGAAGAGAGAAGGTTTAATGGAATCCCTCTGACTCCATATCTTTCCAGTTTATTTAGGAGTAGTTTATGATCAACCATATCAAAAGCACGGGAGAAATCAATAAATAATCCTAAGGCGTACTGCTTCTGATCAAGGGCATCCACAATTAGTTCATGGAAATCATAAAGTGCCGATTGTGTACTTTTATTCTTAGAGAAACCATGTTGAGAGGCAGTTAGTAAATTATTTTCGTAAAAGAAAGACGACAATTGATCTTTTAGGACAAGTTCGAAGAGTTTTGAGAAGCTACAAAGTAAACTAATTGCCCTGTAGTTTTCATAGTCGTTGGGATCTCCTTTTTTGAACACCGGTTGAACAATAGCTAATTTAAATATGTCAGGAAAAGTTCCTGAATTAAAACATAGATTTATTAAAAAGGCTAGTGGCTGACAGATACTTATTCTACAATGTTTTATTAAATTATTAGATATGCTGTCATATTCACTTGAATTAGAAGATTTTAACCTATTTATTAATGAGATTACATCAGATGGTGAAATTGGAGTTAAAAAAAGTGATCTTTCAAAAAATGTTATATTTGCACTTAGAAAGTCAGGATCGTATGCGCAATTATTAGCTACCATATTTGTAAAACGTTGATTAAAATTATTAGCTACAACAACATCTGGTATTTTTTGTCCATTTTCAGTTATAGATATAACAGGAGCTTTATTCTCTTTACCTTTTAGTTTATTTATTGTATTCCACATTGCTTTTGATTTATTACTGGATTGTTGAATTTGTCTATCATGATATTCTTTTTTGGCTGTTTTAAGTGCTTTACAATATTCCTTCTGCAGAAAAACGCTAATGTCTTTATAATCTTCGTTCACTTTAGCCAGATCACTAAAAATTGTAACTCTATACTTTAACAGTCTTAACTCATCTGTCATCCAACAATCTCTGTGTTGTTTTCTGAAAAGTGGTACTTTTTTTAGTGGGAAGCATAGATGAAAATAATACATTATAGTGTCACTAAAAATTTTGCAAGCCATGTTTGGACAATACTGAGCATAAGTCTCTTGCCATTTTTCTCTCTCTAAATAGTTACAAAATTGCATAATATTTTCTTTACAGAAACTTCTGCGTTGTGTAAATTTATTCTCTCTGTTTTCTGGACATTGGGTATTTATACAAATTGACTGAGAGAAATGATCAGATAAATATAAGTTAGTGACTTCTGTAGAAAAATTTATTACTCTGGAATTTACTAAGAAATTATCAATACAAGTACTTGATGATGCGGTTACTCTTGTAGGAGATTTAATGGTAATAGTAATATCATAGCATCCTAGTAAATCAGTTATAAGTGCCAGGTTGGTACTACCTGTGGCAAAATCTATGTTAAAATCACCTCCAATAACTACAAGTTTATCCTTAACTGACAGATATTCTAATAAACCATCAAATAACTCTAAGAACAGTTTAAAATCACCATTGGGTGGTCTGTATATAGTTACATTTACAATTATTTCCAAAGCTGTGAATCGGTTGTAATGGGTGAGCGTTCAAAAATAATTCTAACTCGTGGCCTGATGGTTTCATGAAGAAAAAGTCCTGGTCCATATTTTCATTAATTTAATTTTCTTTATCTTGCACCTCATTGCTTTTGCTTGCTCTACCCCACCCCACTTGTACTCCGCTTACACCCACATCTTCATCAGGATTTAATTCTAATATGTTGTCGGTTTCCGTTTTTTCAACACTTTCGACCTGATTAGAAATAGAACCAGTTTCTGCTTGATAAGAAGCATCATTATTTTTGGTTTTATTTTCGTGGTTATCCCTGGTTTCAGTTTGGTTATTATATTTGATATTTTGCAAATCCCCCGACTCCGATTCATTTTTGTTTACAGCAAACAATTCCGATATTCTATGACAACTCTCCGCACTTTTTTTCAAAAGTTTTCTTCGTTTTTCTCTTTCCCTTTCTGCTCCACCTTTCCTCTTTGACTTTAAAGCTATGACTTTTTCGTTATTTTCTTTGCTACTATCACTCATCTTCTAATTCGCTAATTCTATATAAAAAAACATTAGAATATCATATTCATATTTCGTACACAACTCACTTAACTTACCCGGTTTAGTGGTTTGATATATAAATCTTTTTTAACGGATCAGGAAATACGGAACTAGAAATAGTGATTTGAATTTGAAAACATTAAAACATATAACGAAAATATTGCCGCACATTACAGCGTTGAATGAGAGTGACTAACACCAACAGCTTTACTTTCTGCTGTCTGATCTCACTCTCTCAGCGATCTCCAATTGTATTGCACGACGCGGGGATGTGCTTTGCGCAATGCATAAGCTAAGCACCGGCCCTTATTCGCAAGATACTTTCCATTTCGCATTTCGTGGTTGCCGATTTTACCTAATGTTCTCGGCAACGAGTTCAATATTAATCCGAATAATTAACAAAAAATAATTACGAAAGTTAATAGAGACTGTAAGTATAATGAAAACTTGCTTCAAGTACTCCGAGAATTAAACCTATCGTCTCAGCGACGAATTTACTAAAACAGGCACTACAGGCAGTGCAGTGGCAGCCCAGGCCATCGGGCTAGCACCCGATCGCCCGGCGTCCCAGTCCGGCTCTGTATGACACTAGCGATGGGATATTTAAATATGTCATCAGTATTTCTAACATCAGGCATAGTAACCAAAAGAACTAAGGTACTGATATATAAAACCCTCATTAAACCTGTCCTCATCTATGCGTTAGAAACATGGACGATTACAAAAAGCGATGAGGAGCTGCTGGGCTGCTTTGAACGAAAGATATTTCGTCATATATACAGAGGTGTGCAAGAGAATGGAACATGGTATAGGCGTTATAATTTCAAATTCTACGGCCTCTACGAAGAGTTTGATATTGCCCGATCCATCAAAGTCAACAGATTAAGGTAGCTTGGCCATTGGCCACCTAGAAAGGATGGATGAAATAGAACCTCAAAGCAAATATTCCACCAAACACCGGCAGAACTCGAAAGAGTTCCAGAGTGGAAGATAGCTTCAGAACACTGAGAATTAGAAATTGGAGAGACAAGCAAGAAGTAGAAAAAATGGAAACTAGTCTTGGTACTGGCCAAGACCCACCCGGGGTTGTAGAGCCAAAGATGATGATCAGTATTTCTGACAACATTTTTATAGTTACATTACAGATGTTTGCATATTTCTTTGTATCAGTGCTTATTAGAATATTACACGTGAGTAGTAGGTTCTCCTAAAAAAAGTATAGTATACAACTCGCACAAAATGGCCAATTCTCACACTCGTGCAAAATGCTCCTCATTTTGTGCTTATTGCATAATAACTAATAGGTATATTATTTGGCGAAATATGAATTGAGTTTTATTAATTTGTTTAACGTAATTTTAATTTAAAGCTTATAAAAACAATATGTACATAAAATTTACATATCGATACCAATACAGTAGGTACCACAAAATAACGATACCATTCTAGGGTTAAAAGCTTTTGCAAGCTTATTTATTAAAAATAGAAAAGACTGTTCTAGTGATACAACCGCTGAGCATACTTCTGTGTGACATTCATTTACCAGCACAATCACGAATAGTATTTTTTGATCACACCATATCGACTACCTCTTCAATACCAATAGGAAAATGAAAAACATGTTGGCTGCTGGTTTGCCTCTTTTGGAATAAACAATTGGATGTCCTTGCTGAAGTTTTTTTCAAGGCAACTCAACATTCCTGTTTGTGAAAAGTTTGTCATCATAAATTTCATTAACTTTTGCACTAATTTCAGTTAAAATAATACCAATTCCACATTTCAACTGTGGAGTGATCTCATTTATAACAAGCGCAATTGCTTCTTCGTTAGATAACTTTGTTGCTTCTCTGTCACTAGATGCTGATAACTTTTTAATTTGACTTTCATAGTTATTAAAATACGAACGTATACAGGCGGGGTGATAGAAAAGGTCCTTCACCAGAACATTCTTATAATCACTAAGGTCAGCAGTGCGAGTGAACACATCAAGCGAGACTTTAAAAAAATGTTTCGCCCTCTCGGTTTCACAAATCTTGTACTTACTATAATCTCCTTGATGTTTATTGATTCCGCATATAATACAGGTTATTTGTCGCACATCAGGATTACATAATGGTGCAGGAACAGGATTTATTGACGAACGAATTTGTCTTATTTCGCTTGTTACTGTGATATCATCTGTTTGCAGTGGTTCTTGATTATTAAGTTTTCTACACTTAGCGATGATCCTCTCTAGCTGACCCTGGTGAGTGTAGTTTTTATAACATGTATTAGTTACATGGTAATTAAAGGTGCTACCTTGACCCACTTGCGTGAGTCTGTTGAAAGTTTCATCTTGACGAATATCACCAGCCTGCCAGACTCGTTTTCGACAATTTTCCGTTGATACTGGCTCAACTTCCACAAATTTTTGGCATATTACACATAGTTCAGAATCAACTGAAATGTTTCTTATTAACGATATACCCCTTCTGACTCCATATTGTAACCACTCGTCTTTAATCACTCTAGACTACAATAATAGGTGTTATGAAAATATAGAAACACAAAATTAATCAATGCAAGCAGAAATGATTTCCATATCCACTAATAATTATTTGATATATTTTTGTTAAACTGTTACACACACGATTACCAACAATACCCATATGGATGAATCTCTGGTAAATGGATGACATACAGAAGCGTTGTCAGCAAATGGACTATAGAATATTTTTTATAAATTTTAATTTCAATAAACAAATAAAATAAATTGAAACAGTTGTATAGTTAAAAGATTCGTCGAAGATTTTATAAACACAAGATTTTGTTTTTAGTAAATATGTTCAAAATAACTGGCAGGATGAACTGACTTCTTTCCTGGAAGTTAAATCTGTCATTTCCTTGGCTTACAAATGTAACCAATGCACTCAGTCATTTACCGAAGAGAATGATCTGGATTTGCATATGTCTACACATACAGTAGGTGATTTGTTATGTGTAGTATGTAATAAAGTGTTCCGAAGTAAGTATATATAATGTTCTCACAAAATGACTTATTTCATTTATCGTTATTTTATGAAAGTCCATATTAGCTCATAATATATAAAATGAATGTGTTAAACAAATGTTCACGGGTATCAAAAAGTTTAATATAGAATTTTTTGTTTTTTCATGCTAAATAAAAAAAGGTTCTAATAACATTTGCCGTAAATTTACTTTGAAAAGAAAATTCTAAATGACACCCTGTGGGGCCATTTAGCACTCGCTGTACAGGGCCTCAGCCACAAATTCAGGCAAAACACCTGGTAGTCCATAATTATACGTACCATTCTCAATACATCCACCATAGTCACATATTCCCTACATTTTAAATCGCTTAATTTATGGTTTTAAGAGAATTTATGAAAAGAAAATATGGAATATCACGAAAACATTAACCACTAACTCAGATATAAATAAAATGTGTCCCAAAGAGAAGTGCCCAGATGAAAATGGTAGAAAGAACGAGTCATTTCATCGACAAAAAACTTATATTGTCTAGGTCGGAATGGCTTAAATTGATTATTCTCTGACAAACTTTATTTTTTTTGGTAATCAAAATTGACGAAGATGTTATAACCTCATATCAAAAAGGCATTAATTAGCTTTGCAAAACAATTCTTTTAATGTAAATTGACTGAGTAGTTCAAGAACTAAAACGTAAATGTTGTTTCAGCTAGACAAATGCTTAAAAGACACATAAAGACACATATGATTAATAAGCCACATATTTGTCAAAGATGTGGGAAGGGCTATGCAGAATCTCATTCATTAACGAAGCACATGAGAACACATATGGGTATTCCAAGGGAGAAAAGGCACTTTTGTGAGCATTGCGGCCAAGGGTATGTTATTAAAAATAAATAAAATTATATTTTTTGTGCAGCCGTACGTGAAATGAGTATTACACGTTCTCAAAACAGTCCGAGAAATTCAATTTCACGGCAGTTACCCTTAGTAACGGCTGAAAAACTAAAAGTCACTTTCATAATAATTAACGTTTGTCGCTTCAAAATTGACATTTCTAAAATATGACACAAAAATTACTCGCTGTAACATTTTTCGTATATCTGTTTGGATTTTTCTGGTATTAAATCGGCAAGCACCGAATTTATAATACTTTTTAACTCTGAAATCTCATTATCGTTCTCAGACATTATTACGATTATTCGAGAACTGTCAAGTATACGCATTCAAAATATACCGTTTCTATAGAAACGCTCTGACGTTAAGGCCAGCGCATTTATTTAGCAAAATATAGTATAAAACGGTGGTGTCATTTTCACCATCTATACTAACTATAATTTACGGTTGCACAAAAAATAGTATTTATACCATGGCCGCGAAATTTTTTAGCGCCCTCTAGATTATTTTGCCTCGTCCGCAAGCGGCCTCGGCAATAATTTTTCTCTCGGTACGTAAAAAGGAATTTCGCGGCCTTGGTATAAAAATAACTATTGTAGGTCCAAAATGATATTTTATAATTTGTAATTTTACAGATTTTCAGAGCCTTACTATTTGAAGGTTCACAGCAGAAAACATACAGGTGAACGACCATTAATATGTGATACTTGTGGAAAATCCTTTGCCGATCCTCGTTCTCTGAAAGCGCATAATATGATGCATTCTGGAGAGAAACCATATAAGTGTCATATTTGTCCGTAAGTATATCAATTAGTAAAATATACACATTTAAAAATCCGATGACATCAAAACTCCGATTAAAGAACTTATATCTAGATACATAACAGGCTATCTTTTCACTATATACCTTGTTTGCTCCTAACATAGTCACATTATATGTCCATTAAAAAGAATAGATGAAAATCACATCCCATAGGCAACAGTGGCGTTGTGTGTGTAGAAAATGTGTAGAATGGTAAATATTTTCATTAAAATGAATTATTGCAATTCCTGCATTACCGGCTCTTTATATAACGTGATGTAGGCATACGATATTACAGTAAGATAAAACATATGTATTGAAAGGATATTAAAATTTAATTGCTATTTACTTTATAACTGTAAACTGAACTTCGTCATGTTACGACTATGGAACGATCGATTTTCTTCTCTTCTAAACTGCTTTCTGCAAACGGCACAGCACTTCCTATTTATTTGCACTAAATATATTGTCACTAAACTGTGTAAATATGAATAGAGAATATTATTTAGGTATTGAGCAAATCACAAAACTTAAAATAAAAGACTTCTTCACCACATTTTGACCGAAAAACACAAAAAACGCTTATTAACATTAATGGCGGATATACTGTCAAAAGTGTCAAACTGAGATTATGATAATCAAACTGAACCGATGGTGCCCGAATCGGTCGCGAACAAATCGACTAGCCAATCAAGAACTTATGGGAAGAAGTGCCTTAGATTGTGAATCTTTCGGGATCACACAAAGTAATGCCATTATGTATCTAGATATAAGTTCTTTAATCGGAGCACCAAAATAACAGTCTGTAGAGAAGATAATTATAAGATATGAAGGATAGAAAGAGGAGTAAGCACTCCTCTGTACTTGAACTATGCCCGTAAAAGTGGAAGTGGATCTTGCGCTTTCATGGGCATAATTAAGTACAGCACATCATCTATTCTTGATACACTAAACACTGTTAGCTAAACATCCACTTAACTTTTGACAGATGAGGTTGCTTTGTTGTCAACTTATTTCTCTTCTTTTATTCGGCATATAACTTCACACTGCAGAGATGGATAAAAACCGCGTTTTTATATTTTGGGGTTTTTACCCGAGAAAGAACCCGGTTTTTTCCCCGGAAAAATGTTTTTTTATCAAAATGAATTGGTCATTAAAAGACCATCATTTTGATACCAAATATGGGAAGAAAAACCATTTCAATCCTCCCAGGAAAAAACCCATTTTTATGAAAATTTCGAACCTAACCTAACTTTTAGTCTAAAAGTTAGATTAAAATTGGCGGTAAATTCAAAAATGGGAAAAACCGGTTTTTTTTCGCCAAAGCAGACTGGCATCCCTAGACGCTTGTGTACTAAATGACCTACTTCATGGACATGGATGGACAGACACCATCTTTTCTATTTTTATACTCATTTTATTTCTGACTTTTTTCTTCCCGCTATTTCATTCTCGTAGTTTTGTTCTCGTCTTTTCATCATCAATGTATTTTGTTCTTGGTTTTGCTCTCTGTATTTTTGTTCTTAATTTTGTTCTCTGATTTTTGTTGTGTTCTTATCTTTTTGGTTCCCAAGAGTAAAAACTAATATCTATTTAATTTGTTGTTAGGAAAGCCTTCAGTCAAAGCGTCAACTTAACAAAACATATAAGGGTGCATACTGGAGAAAAACCATATGTGTGTCAACTTTGTGGTAAATGTTTCACTCAATCGTCCAGTTTGGATAAACACAGCAGGACACATACTGGAGAAAAACCCTTTGCTTGTGACAATTGTCCGAAAAGGTAATAATTAGAGTGATACTTAATTAAATTAAATTAAACTTTGCGTTTCTGTTTTGATAAGAGTTTAAATAATAATAATACATGTCAGTCACTTTCCTCTTTTATAGATCTTGCTTTTTATTTTTTTTTTATTTCAGATTTGCAGAAAAAGGGACATTGATTCACCATATAAGGACACACACTGGTGAAAAGCCCTACATATGTGAAGTTTGTGGGAAATCATTTGCCAGTTCATCTGAATTGAAATTGCACGATCGCAAACATTCAGGCATAAAGAAAAATATTTGCAACGTCTGCGGGAAAGATTTTGCAAGTCCCAGCAATCTTTTAGTTCACACTCGATCTCACACTGGTGAGAAACCTTTCGAATGTGGAATTTGTGATAAAAAATTTGCAGATAAAGGAACGCTAAATAAACATGGTACACTTGTACATAAGGTAAAACAAAACGTGTTTGCTTAAATTTTTTAAGGATGTTGGAGAAACTATGTGATCTATAAATATATACATGTACAGTATGTGAATAAAAATTGTTTTGCACCAAAGTGAACAATTTGTATTTTTTATCTAAAATCTATAGTATCTTTTACTTATAACTTACATAATTATATGGTTTTATTATGCTCTAGAAATGGTATGTAGGAATAGAACTCCTATTTACAAATCTAACCTAATAAATTATATAAATTTTAGTACAGTAATTAGTGATGCAGCGAATAGTGATTTTGCTGAATAACCAAATATTCAGGGCCAATAGTGGCCGAATATTCGGTAGCATCTTTCTTCACCACCATTAAATTTGAATTACAATATGTATTTGTTGTAAACGGTCGAATCCTTTTTATACAACGTAAACTACCATGACATGCAGAAAATGTAACAGTAGGTTGTCCCCACCGAAAGGAGTTAAAAAAATGAAAAATTAAAAAAAAGAGTGAGTTTTTTATAGAAATGTGCCGTCAATGACTAACTAATCTGACGTAACACGGTACAACCATATCACTTTATCAGACTTGGGATTGACACTGTTGACAGTAAAGCTGGAGAGGATAGAAGTGACTTTTTGGTTTTAATCAAATCACACTACAAAAATAGCGAAATAAATCGAAAAGACATCGACCCCATGCGTTACGTCAACTCTGTCTCAATAGCAAGAAATATTTACTTAAAACCCATCAATAACATGCCGGTGTCCTGTTTGTTCGATCGAAAGCAAAAAACGCGGTACTTTGATCTCACCGGCCGGCTTCACTTTTTATGCCAATTAAGGAAATGTAAACAACTCCAATACATTCTTTCACAAGTAAGTTCGTCGACCTATTTCCGACCTACTCAACATCAGTAGTGTATCTTCGCAAATTTACTAATAATTTAATATACTAAATTACCTCAGAACCCTCTAAAATTTTGCAGACTAGTACACCATTTTATTTTCCGCATATCATGGTAGATCATGCTGTATATATTATGTATAATATTCGAACTAATATAGCAAATTATGTTTTTCTCGACCGTACTTGTGATGTTGCGAAAAGTTTACTTAATGGTTTTTCATTTGCATTATACAGTGTCCCCAGATTGAGTTTGCGATAGGTGTAATATACCAAAAAAAATTAGTACGGCTTTCATTTTTTGCAATCTCGGTCTGTTTGACGTAAAATGGATTTTTACCAAATTTCAGTTAAAATGGGATCTAACTCGTGGAGTTAATCTTAGAAGAAAATTAATCATTATAGGTAAACTGATCTTTGTTAATTTTACGGAAAAATTCTGTTTGGATAAAATATTTTGCATTGAAACCCAACTTTCATTGCATTTGAACAAAAAAAAAAAATACTACTTAAAGTAAATAAGTAGCTTATTTTTTAACACAATTAACAATTTCAACGAATTCAACTAAAAACCTATTCAAATAGTACCATTACTACATAATTCCACCCTTCTTGTAATTCTTTGTAACTCCTAATTTTTTCAAAAGGTATTATTTTTATTATTATTATTATTTTTTGTTCAACTGCAATGAAAGTTGGCATATGGCTCTAACTTTCAATGCGAAATATTTTATCCAAATAGAATTCTTCCGTAAAATTAACAAAAGACCAGTTTACCTACAATGATTTATTTTATTTTATTTCCTTCTTAGATTAACTCCACGAGTTAGATCCCATTGTAACTGAAATTTGGTAAAAATTCATTTTACGTCAAGCAGACCGAGACTGCAAAAAATGAAAGCCATATTAATTTTTTTTTGGTATATTACACCTATCGGTGTAGGTATTTGTGAGATGCGTTACCGCATTGTGTCGTGAGGGAGCATTTAAGCTCCCTTTTTTGTGTTTTTGGTTCTGGGCATCTGCCTCTTCTGAATCTTCGTATGAAATATGTGTTGTGTCTTGATATGGAGTATTTATGCTCCTCTTTTTGTGTTTGTGTTTCTTCGAATCTTCTTTTTCTGAGTCTTCTGATTCCTCGGTTTCCGATGCTGGGTTGGATTTGGGTCATGCTTGTTGTCAGCAGCGAGAGCCACATGATGCACGTTTTTTTTTTTTATTCATTTTTCCCCTCGCTTTCCTTTCTCAGTTTGTTTATGATCCTCTCGATTGTTGTTTTCCATGTGTAACATGGTCTCCCTATTTTTAGTTTGCTGCTGTTCAGTGTTAGCGCTTTCTTCAGTAGGATTTCTGCTGTCCTTTTTGCTTTAACCTTCTTGATCCTTTCCCTTATCTCTCAGCTTACCAGGATATGGTATACTTGTGTGATTGAGCTTCCATTACTCCAGGTGTCAATGCAGGTTGACTTTTGCTCCATGTATTTCTTATTGTTAAGTCAAACATGTGTGCTAGGTTTTTCAGCGAGTTTCCATTTTTGTTAGGCCATGTGTAAAGTTTTTCCTATGATGCTTTTGTCCTCCTTCATCTGATCGTCTTTTCCTATATGTTCATTGAAGTCCCCTAATAGTATAATGGACATTTTTCTTGATTTTTCATAGTGTTGGTGTGTGCTGGGGTTGTTATGTTTTCTCCTTCTAACTGATAGTTTAGTGCTCCATATAGACAGTTCTCTCTTCGGTTGTTATTGATTTCTTTCTCCTCTTTGCCGCCTGGCACTATTTCACTGCACTCTATATATACTATGATTTACTGTGTTAGAGGGGAAGTACTGTGTAAACTTGTTTTGTATACCTATTTAAACACTAACTAATATTTCTTATCAATTACTGAAAATGTTCCGATATATATATTATTTTACAAACACATCCACTTATACTTTAAATATATCTTCTACACGTTGTCACTATTAACCTTTTATAAACTTTTATGGGTATCCATTGGTGACCAGTCCAATGCGTTGCCGTATTGTGTTCGTTATTTAATGTTTATGCTCCTCTTTTTGTGTTTCTGCTTCTACAGATTTTCGTCTTCTCCTTCTGGGTTTTCCGATTCCTCGGTTTCTGGTTCTGGTAGAGTATATCGCTGCGATTTCTTTGTGGAGTTCATTTTTCCCCCTCGTTTTTCTTTCCCAGTATGTTTGGTCCTTTTCCAGTTTGTTGATGATCCTCTTGGTTGTTGTTTTCCACGTGCAACCCAGTCTCCCCATTTTTAGTGTGAAATATAATGTAGAATTTTTTACTTAACGAGCGCAATTTTGACCTGAAAAGCTTCACTTGATAATTTACTTAAGAAAATATAATGACCATATTTTAAGAGTAATGTATTTGATTATTACGTGTGTTTTGCTAATATGTACCACTCTGTAGAATTTTTTACTTAGCAACGATTTTTGTCACCCTTTTTTCATTTCTTTGCACTGAGTTAGCAATCAGCGTGATTTCGATCTGAAAACCTACACTTAGGCAAGCATTTTGGATGACAAATCCAAAATGCTTGAACTCCGCCTTTTCCACAGTTTACTGAAATATGTGTCTCGTTTATTTGTTTGTATATTTATATTATTGTGGAATAAAGACTGTTATTATTATTATTAATAATTTACCTAAGAAAATATTATGACCATACTTACACTTACAAGAGTAATGCATTTGATTATTACGGGTTCAATTTATATTATGAGTGTTTTTAATAATTATGAAAAAAGATTATTTGAAAGTTAACATAAGAAATTATATATACTTTACGAACACTATGTTATTGATTATTTCGGGTACAATCCAAATCGAATTCATCTGAATATTTTTATAATGTTAAAAAATAATTTACTTGAAGGTTTACGTTCTTTTCGTTTCTTTATGCACAGCACTGGTCACTAAACAACTCTGTATTAGTTATTTTCAAATATTAATTCTATTTCAACTTTGTTCTTTTGTTATGACGTATCGATTGAGCTACAATTATTCACCTAAGCTTTATCAAATTTGACGAGTATTATCCATTTTTTTGCGTTTTGTTGGGAGCGTTTCTCCGTTCGCTTCGAAGGCACAACCGACTATCATTCAGGATTCAGGAGTTCTGTTCAATACAAAATTATATTTTGTTAACCATATCAATCAGTCACCGCTAACTCATTCCAGAGGGAATTAGGCTATGTTTTTAGGAACTGTAAGATCTCCATTTTCCAATGTATGTTAGGTTGCAGGTAGTGATGCGTGATATACCAGGTGACACAGGAGATATGTAACACCCCGTAGCATGTTTATTTAAAAAGATATTATTTTGGAATTTGGTAGACTTATATAATGCATGATTATCCTTTTTTTTTGTACAAACAAGAAATCCTGTGTCACCTTTTCAACTATACTAGAACGGGCTAAAGCCCGTTTTAGCTCCTAGCGGAGGGCTTGAGTGCTTCGCACTCAATTTTAGCGCTTCGCGCTAAATTTTGAGCGCTCCGCGCTCAATTTCACGTTTGAATTAATTTTTTTTTCCGTGTATTTCAAATTTCTTTAATATTTTACACATTTCCGAAAATTTTCCATTTTTATAAATTTTCATTTTTTTTTTTTAATTTGACATTTTTTTTTAAACCGACATATTGGAAGATTTGACATCTTTTAAAAATTTTGACAATTTTTATTACCTTTAGTTGGACATTTTCTGAAAATTTGACATTTTCTTAAAATTTGAAATTTATTGAAAATTTGACGTTTTTCTGAAAATTTAACATGTTTTAATAATTTTACATTTTTTTAAAAATTTGACATTTTTTAATTTTTTTTTATTTATTTTTTTTTTGTTTCCTAATTTTGAGTAAAATTCTATAAACACCTTATTCAATAGGTATTTTTCCGAGTGTATTCTATAAAGTTCATTATTCTAGGTTGAAAATGTACAATGTTTAGAAGTAATTATATTTACACAACAGTATTGGATGCATATGTTTCTCCGTGTAGCGTAGGTCTTTTTTTATATATAAATAACTTGTGGGTAACAAATATTATGTAGAGCTATGTGAGCTATGAGGTCATAATGTTTTATTAACTTTTCACTTAATAATAATAATGTACGTTTCAAATATGAAGTCGATATCTCTACCCATCTGTGCGCTATAAGAATTTTTCACTTTTGTGACGTAGGTGTATGTTTGAATCACTCGAATTTCGTTTTTCTTCCAATAGTTCTACCCACGTTTCAAATATGAAACCAATATCTGTACCCGTCCGTGCGCTGTAAGAATTGTTCATCTTAGTGACGTAAGTGTATGTTTGATTTACTTGACTTCGTTTTCTTTCAATAGTTCCACCCACGTTTCAAATATGAAGTCAATATCTGTATCCGTTCGGGCACTGGAAGAATTTATTATTTTTGGGTTCGGTGTTGGGTCCTATCTTGTTTATAATATACGTCAACGATATAACATCTAGCGTACCCAACAATGACCTTATACTATTCGCGGATGATACCACTGTAGTATCTAGAAATAAACAGCTTTCCTTACTGCTTAAAAATATGGAGGATGCACAGTCGAAGGTGACAAACTGGTTTGCAACTAATAAACTCAGTCTCAACAGCAGTAAATCTGAGACCATTATCTTTACACTTCGAGAGGCTAAGGAATGGAAAAATCCTCAGTCAGTTCGCTTTTTGGGTGTACACTTAGATCCTAAACTTACATGGGAGGCACATGTGAATCATGTAGCAAAAAGCCTGACAACTAATATCTTTGTCATAAGAAACTTGATAGGAATTGTAGCCCAGCCAGTACTTAAAACTGTTTACCATGCACTAATCCAATCTAAGCTAAGTTACGCAATTTTAGCCTGGGGCCATGCACCTTCGGCCTCAAGATTATTCAGTCTTCAACGCAGAGCTGTACGTTTAATTGATGGGCTAGGATATAGGGAAGACTGTAAAAAGAGTTTCATTGAGTTAAAGATTCTGTCCTTTCCATGTTTATTTATACTTGAATGCCTTATGTACGTAAAAAATAACAGCGAGCGGTATCTAATGCATAACGATGTACATAATTATGAAACTAGAAATAATTCCAGTATTTACTTAGATTATCATAGAGTATATAAATCACGTACAAGCATTTCCTATTTTGGACCTAAATTTTTCAATCTCCTCCCAAGTAATATCAAAAACCTGCAACCAAGATTATTTAAAAATAAAATCAAGGAGTATTTGCTCAATAAATGTTTTTATTCACTAAATGAATTCTGTAATAACAATTTTTCAGATTTTGTAATAGGAACTTAAAAGATACAACTATTTCCATTTTATATTTTACATTAATTGTTTATTGTTAGTTTGTTCACATCATCGTTATTGTAGTTTATTACTTTTATTACTTTACTTACTAATTTGACATGTGTAAACAGTTTATTGTATTAACACGAATAAAGAATTGAATTGAATTGAATATTCACTCTAATTACGTTTTTCTTCAATAGTGTCACCTACATTTCAAATATGAAGTCAGTACCTCCATCCGTTCGTGCGTAGTATGTGTTTTTCTTTTTTTGTGACGTAGGTGCATTTTTGATTCACTCGAATTACGTTTTTTCTTCAATAGTGTCACCTACATTTCAAATATGAAGCCATTATCACTATTCGTTTGTGCGTAGTAAGAGATTTTCGTTTTTGTGACGTAGGCGTATTCTGGATTCACTCGGATTTCGTTTTTTCTTCAATAGTGCCACCTACATTTCAAATATGAAGTCAGTATCTCCATCCATTCGTGCGTGGTAAGAGATTCTCTTTTTTGTGACGTAGGTGTATTCTTGATCCACTCGGATTTCGTTTTTTCTTCAATAGTGTTACCTACATTTCAAATATGAAGTCAGTATCTCCATCCGTTCGTGCGTGGTAAGAGATTCTCTTTTTTGTGACGTAGGTGTATTCTTGTTCCACTCGGATTTCGTTTTTTCTTCAATAGTGTTACCTATACTTCAAATATGAAGTCATTATCTCTATCCGTCTGTGCGTAGCAAGAGATTTTCTTTTTTGTGACGTAGGTGCATTTTTGATTCACTCGAATTTCGTTTTTTCTTCAATAGTGTCACCTACATTTCAAATATGAAGTCATTATTACTATTCGTTTGTGCGTAGTAAGAGATTTTCGTTTTTGTGACGTAGGCGTATTCTTGATTCACTCGGATTTCGTTTTTTCTTCAATAGTGCCACCTACATTTCAAATATGAAGTCAGTATCTCCATCCATTCGTGCGTGATAGGAGATTCTCTTTTTTGTGACGTAGGTGTATTCTTGATTCACTCGGATTTCGTTTTTTCTTCAATAGTGTTACCTATACTTCAAATATGAAGTCATTATCTCTATCCGTTCGTGCGTAGTAACAGATTTTATTTTTTGTGACGTAGATGTATTATTGATTCACTCGAATTTCGTTTTTTCTTCAATAGTGTTACCTATATTTCAAATATGAAGTCATTATCTCTATCCGTTCGTGCGTAGTAACAGATTTTATTTTTTGTGACGTAGATGTATTATTGATTCACTCGGATTTCGTTATTTCTTCAATAGTGTTACCTATATTTCAAATATGAAGTGATTATCTCTATCCGTTCGTGCGTGGTAAGAGATTGTCTTTTTTGCGACGTAGGTGTATTTTTGATTCACCCGGATTTAGTTTTTTCTTCAACAGTGCCACCCATATTTCAAATACGAAGTCATTATCTCCATCCGTTCGTGCGTAGTATGGGTTTTTCTTTTTTGTGACGTAGGTGTATTTTTGATTCAATCGAATTTCGTTTTTTCTTCAATAGTGTCACCTACATTTCAAATATGAAGTGATTATCTCTATCCGTTCGTGCGTGGTAAGAGATTGTCTTTTTTGTGACGTAGGTGTATTTTTGATTCACCCGGATTTAGTTTTTTCTTCAATAGTGCCACCCATATTTCAAATACGAAGTCATTATCTCCATCCGTTCGTGCGTAGTATGGGTTTTTCTTTTTTGTGACGTAGGTGTATTTTTGATTCAATCGAATTTCGTTTTTTCTTCAATAGTGTCACCTACATTTCAAATATGAAGTCATTATCTCCATCCGTTCGTGTGTAGTTTGTGACGTAGTTGTATTTTTGATTCTCTCGAATTTCGTTTTTCTTCAATAGTTCCACCTACGTTTCAAATATGAAGTCGATATCTCTAAGACTGAGGGCGCTTATGCAGATCGACGGTTTATAAAATTGTCCTTGGTTTCAATCTGCATCGCACAAAAACACGAAACAAATGTCAATGTAAACAAATCGCCCTGTATATGACTTTTTATCGCCTCGCAGATTGACAGCAGGGGACGAATCTGATTGGACGTTTCGATATTTAGCTATGACATAGGCACGGTCGGGACGAAAAAAAATTAAAAGGAGCCTCCACTTTGGCCGTCCGCAGTTAATTAATTCTTGAAGCAGGACAATTAAAAAAAAAAAGACTTTTAGATAATATAATTCTGCGCAAATTCGTTAGGGCGAAGTTTTTTGGCCTAGGAGCCACCGTTTAGGAGTTATGGAGGTTTTAAGTGAAAAATGTACCATTTTGAGTCGTGCATCGCCATACATTTGGGTCAATTTCTCCGAAACGAAAGTATTTAGGACAATTCTGATGGAACTGGACGATTTCCCAAGAAATTATCTGGACCCTTGTGAAAATTTATTTTTGAGCTAGCTGCAGCCGTTTCCGAGATATAAACGAAAAACGGCGGAAAAAAAAGTAGCGTTTTGGAGCCGAAAAAAGTGCATAAACATGCAATCTTAAAATGTTCATATTTGTCGAAATACACCAGCGGAACGACCGTACGATGTCGCGATGGAAAGTGGAAGAGTTCTAGTTGAACCGCATCGTAAATTTCATAGGGCAAATAGAAAATTCGGCCCGGCACGAACGTATGAAAAGTGACATTTTTTGACATTTCAACAAAATTGCAAAATGCAACGACACGACAAAGGGAGCATCGTGAATAAAAATTGAGGGTTTCAAAAATTCGTCCAGAAAGAGACGGACGAATTTAATCAGTTAATTAAGAAGTTAATCGTTAAATGGATTCGACGAAATATATCCTAATCCAGTAAGCATTTTATTGTGTGTCCGTCAATACCGTTTCGCGCCCAGAGAATTGAGCGCGAAAAAAGCCTTTGCTGCAGTAAATTTGGAAAGAGTAAGGGGTACAGCCCTCTCAGATTTTAATATATTGTAATGTATAGCAAGATGTCATTCATTTTTAAAATGGCTGCTGAAAATCATTTTATTGCATTAAGTCAAGATGGCTATGGTATGAAATGTGGCGGTAATTAATGCTTAGTGCGCTGCGATATCAAATGAACCTTGTTCATTGTGTACCAGGCATTAATTGTTTAACTAGTAATATAAATAGCTATTCTTCTCCATTATATGCACAGACCAAGATAGTAACGCATTCCCCTGTTCTTGTTTATCAAACGGTAAGTCATGAAAAAATCCCTTTTATATCGGAGGTGGTAAGGGAAGATAGTGGTAATTTCAGAAGATGCTGGAAAGGTGGAAAAAAAGGTGAGGGTCCATGTAAAGCATAAGCTAATAAATAAATAACCACTATTTAATTTATTGTTTTTTTATTTTAAAGTTCTATATATTGTTTATATTTATATTGTAAAAATAATTTAATCAATCACGAATTAGGGAAGAAAGACACACATTAAAGGAGACATAACATTTAAAATTAACAACACTGGGAAATGCTCACCAGGGTCTATAAAACTGCAATCGACAACATTTTGTAACCTCTGGATAAAAAAATGGTATCAATTGCCACCTGCAAACTGACAGCAACTGATTTTGAAAAAGAAGCTAATTAAGCCAGCTAAAGAAAGAAAATACTTCTGTGAGAAAAGAACCATTCAATTTACCTCCTAGGACACCGCAAAGAAACTATCCTAATCATAATCGCCAGTCAATATCTAGAAGAAACGCCAGAAGGTATTACGACAAAATTGAATCCACACGAGTTATCACAGAAAAAAATATCAATTTAAAATATGATTGTGCATTATGCATATTTCATAATTAACAGTGACCAAATGAAGAATGGCTTATTTGTTAATTGTTGGCATCACTTCGAAACCAGTGAAAAGAATTTTACTCTTAACAAAACAACGAACATTTTAAAAAAATCATAATTCAACAATAATAAATTAACACCGTTTTACCTAATATACGTACACATAGGAATATTCTATTTAAAAAAGTATTCCCTAATATTAATCAATACAAATAACATCATCGGATTCTCTTCTCTGAGGTGGATCGCCTCGAGAAGTAATTGATTTTGGCACTAAACTCTCTTTTTGGGGGATTGAAACTTTCTCTTGTTTGGAGACCTTTGGATCACTTACAACTTTTGTAATTCTAACAGATGGTGGTAGATTCTTGGATGAAACGGAAGACGATGCAGGTCTTTGATGTTTTAATGAAGATGCTGCCATGAGATTTCTAACTAGGGCACTATTCATTTCAAAATCTAGAACTTTCTTGGAAATTCCGTCTGAATGCTTTTTAGGGCTATTTATATACTTGTGAGGTCTTTTTGGAGACAATTTTTCTGATGTGTTTGGTACTGGTGATATATCGACAGACATTTCTAAAGATTTGATTCGATTCGAGTTTGGATCAGTCTTTGAGGTGCTTAGGCTGGATTTCATCGGATGACTGGCTGGTACCTGAAACAATGATGTAAGTGTAAGAATAAAATATCATTTAATATTCTTAATTAAACTATCTACACTACCCATGCATTAGATTGCAAATATTCTACCTAAAAACAGTTTGGTTTCGAATTCAGTTGCTTTTAAGAGAAAAAAAAATAAATGTATGTATTCAAAAGACACCGCACGTTTTATAGGTAAATTGGTGGCCTGTCAAATCTGATGAATTTTTGATATGTTGTAGTTCAACTGATTCTGAACAATAAGTTCCTTTGGCAAAACTTCAAATTGTGGACAGTTTCTCCGATATAGATGGCTCCAAAGACTGGACCTACCCCTTGATATTGTATCAACGATTTCTCAAAACGTATTACAGGTAGTTAAATGATAACTGCTGGAAATGAATAACCAGACTGTGTACCATTATTTGACTTTAGATTGGATTGATGTGCCTGAACTTCCGGTTTTGCCGGAAGTGACATCAAATCACGTTTTTCTAATGCACAAACCCCGTTTACTTCAATTTAATGCATCATATACAGTATGTCCGCGGATGGGGTTTACAATAGGGGTAATCGCTAAATTTTTTAACTTTTCGAGAAAAATTACATTTTTTATTTTGGAACAAAATGTAAAATAAAAAAGTTGTTTCAAATTATATGGTCTGTCCAAATTCAAAATTTCACTTGAATATTGCAATGTTTCGAAATGAGTGAATTTTTATTAAAATACTTGTTGGGTTTTGTAATTTTTTTTTTATTTTTATTTTATTTTGACAACTACTACAAGCTGTAGAAATTTGGAATCATGTTCTATTTGATTGTTAGGTGCGTTGTTATCTAGTACGTCTACATATCATGACATCTGCATTAAAACTTTTTTTAAATGTTAAATGTCTAGCAAAGAATTTTTTTAATAGAGTACTATGGAGACGGTGGAAGTTCATACCATTACGTTGTTCAACAATTTAGTGAGAAATTTCCCAATGTGTATGTTTCGAAAATGGCTGTTCATAAATTGGTCAAAAAAATTTAAAAACTGGTTCGGTGCTTGACATAAAGAAAAAGAAAAAAATGTATGATCAAAATGATGCTAACACAATATACAAGATACAATAAATATTACACAGCTGATGATGTAATCAAGTATTTAACAGAAAAATTCTCACAAAACTTTTACTTGTGAACAGATTGTCTATAGTGATGAGTATAATTCATTCAAAGTAGGAGCAGACGTCGACTTACAACCACAGCTACTGGATGCAAACACATGGCCAAATGGTATAGAAATATCAAAATATCTTTTTCGTAGGCCATACAGACCCCGCCAAAAATGATGACATTAAATATATAAATTTAGAGACCGATCACATGTCTGGCACAGACATTTTAAGAGACGAGACAAATCTTTTTAGAGCAGTGGATCTACAGGAGAATGATAAATTAAGCATACCTTCTGTTACAAAAAATGTAAAAAAATTAAGCCAAAATGCTTCCAGAAACGTTTCTGTCTATTATCAAAATGTTCAATGCTTGAGAAATAAAATACTGGAAATAGAACATTTCCTGTTATTAAATCCCAAAATAAAAATAGTTTGTTTTACCGAGCACTGGATGAATAACAGTGAGTTAGAATATTATAACATAAATAACTTTAGAATTGCTAGTTATTATTGTAGGATAACAAAAAAGAATGGTGGTACTTGTATTTATGTTCAGAATGATGTGATGGCTAGTGAACTCGTTAACCTAACAAAATTGTCGGAAGATCAAATATGTGAAATATCAGCATGTTATGTAAAAGTTCAAAAATTAATCGTAATAAATGTATATAGATCGCCGGATAACAAAACCATTGACCAGTTCTTACTGAAAATGGATATTATTTTGAAATATATTGAAACCTTTTATAAGGATACTACTGTACTTCTTGTAGGTGATTTTAATGTACATTTTAATATTATCAAGGATTTAAACACGCAAAAGGTCATTGAATTTTTTCAGTCATATGGTTTACATCACCAAATAAAAGAACCTACTCATAGGAGTGGAAACTGCCTAGACAATATTTTCAGTAATTTTGATTTTGAAAATGTAGTAACATTACCACTAGGCTTATCTGACCATATTGGGCTGATGGTTGATACTGGGAATAATCTTACAAATTTAACTAATAATAAACCTAAAATGGCTAGATCCTTTAGTGAAAACAATATAAATTTTTTCAGTGAATACCTAAAACGTGAAAATTGGTATGATGTATATATGGCTCAAACGTCGGGGGCTAAATATGGATTATTTGAAAACTCATTTATGCACTACTACAACATATGTTTTCCACTAGTCATAGAACAAACAGTTAAAACACATAAAGCAAATTGGATAACACCTGAAATAACTACTGCAAAAAATAACTTAATGTTCATGTACGAGTTCCTAAAACATAATCCCACTGAGCAAAATAAAAAAATTTACAATGATTATAAAAAAGATTACAATAAAAAACTAGAAGTAGCCAAACAAAATTATTATCAAAAAATGCTAAATAACACGGACAATTACAGTAAAACAGTTTGGAACATTATAAACATTGAGGCAGGTCGTAAGAAAAATAATCCCACTTATCCCGAAAATATAACAGTAAATCAGTTAAACAATTTTTTTGTCAACAATATGAATGACAAACTTGAAAATCTTTCTCCGTCAGGAGTAAGTGTCATAGATTTTATGGATAAACATTGCAACAATGATACCTCCATCTTTATCAGGCCTATTGTCCCGGATGATGTAAGAATAATGATAAACAAAATGAAAAATAAAAAAACAAGATATAAATGGGGTAAACACCTACGTAGTAAAAAAATGCGCAAATTATCTAATAGAACCTTTAACTGATGTTTTAAATTCCTGTTTAACCGAGGGATATTTTCCCAATGAATTAAAAATTGCTAGAATTCTCCCAGTTCACAAAAAAGGTGACGCTTCTGATCCAAATAATTTTCGTCAAATATCTATCTTGCCAATATTCTCTAAACTTTTGGAGATGGCAATTCACGAGCAATTAATAAATTATCTAGAATTAAATAATATTTTATGTGTTCAACAATTTGGCTTTAGAAAAAATTTATCGACATCAGACGCTATTCGTAATCTCACAAAACATATTAAGGATGCATTCGAAAATCAAGAAAAATACATTGGAGTTTTTACTGACCTAACTGCCGCTTTTGATTGCGTCAATCATCAAATTCTTATTAATAAATTACATTTCTATGAGATAAGGGGCGTATGTCTAGATATTTTGCGTTCATTCTTAGAGAATAGATATCAGGTTGTAGATAGTTGCCATATTCGTAGTGATAAATTGCGAATTGTTAGAGGCGTGCCCCAGGGCTCCGTACTGGGGCCATTGCTTTTTCTTATATACATAAACGATTTACCATATGCGATCAGCTCTCTAGATATTGAAACTACAATGTTTGCTGATGATGCAACATTAAGTAGAAAGCTAAGCAAGGATGAAGATCCACAACATATTCTAACAATAATATTACAAAAAGCTAAATCCTGGTTTACACCCAATCAACTCTTAAATAAAAGTAAAACTTTATCATTAACTTTCGAGTCAAAAAAGACTAATCAAACGGAGCGAAGTGTCAAATTTTTAGGGGTACAAGTTGATGCTAATCTAATCTGGACTGAACATATTGATAAACTTCGGGACAAATTAAGTAAGATCGTATATGCGATCAGAAGAATAAAAAAGACTATCAATCAAAATGCAGCTCTAACTGCGTATCATTCACTCTTTCATTCAGTCATGACTTATGGCTTAATTACTTGGGGCAATGCATCCCACACTCATATAGAAAAAGTACTGGTAATACAGAAATCGGCTGTAAGAAGTATAGTAGGAGCCAAATATGATGAAAGTTGCAGGTCAATATTCGCGTCTCTGAAAATAATGACTGTGTTCTCAGCAGTAATATATCAATACCTATTAGATGTTCATAAAAATTTGAATGAATACTGTACGCATGCTGATGTTCATGATTATGACACTCGTAATAAAACAAATCTAGTCCCACCATTAAATAGATTAAAAAGAACATTAAATATGGGTATCAAATTTCACAACTCCCTGCCAGTGGAATTTCGTAGGTTGCCAGTGGAATTTCGTAGGTTGCCAGTGAAAGTATTTCAAAGTAAAATAAAAGATTTATTAAACAGAAATCCATTATATAGCTTGAATAAATTCTTCCATATTGATTTTGATAGAAACGTTTCCGGAAAATGAATTACCCCGTAAATTTCGCATTAATGTCTTTTCTATTTCACTGTTTTAATATTATTTTGTTTTTAATCTAATACTATTTGTTTTTAATATGTATTTTAAATGTGATGTCATGTAGACTGATTTTATTAGTTTTAACATTTTAATTTGTATAACTTTACATTGTTTGACATGTCTATGGAACTTGTATTTTCATAAGACTTATGGCTATAAATATATACACTAATATGTATCTCATGTATTATACATAACATTACTTCTACTTTTTGACGTGTCTATAAAATTTGTATTTTCTGAAGACCAATAAATATTATCATTATTATTATTATTAGTGTTGGGATCTGTTGCTGAAAATCCCCAACTTTCGTTAAGAAATCGAGCCCAGCATTTGGAGGTTTAAAAAACTCGCATTCAAAAAATTTTGAAAGAATAAAATATTTCCATACAAACCTCATTTTAACCATATCTTAGAAGCAAAACGACTAGATTTCTGTTTATGGGTTGGAAATGGAATTTTAAGTGGCAACACGAATTTTTATAAAATCATGTTCTCCAACATTTTCAACAAATGGGACTACAGCTTCACAACATGTTAGGTATTGGAGTGAGACCAACCCCGAATTTAGAATTTTTACTGAAAGGCAATATTTAGAAAAAGTTGGTGCATTTGCATTTATAAATTCAGAATTGTTTATCTGATATTCACTCGCCTTGTTCGAATGCAATTATCTAAATAAAAATTTGACAAAAACCGACAAATATTTTACTAAAAAATTCACTTGTTTCGAAACATTGCAATATTCAAATAAAATTTTGAATTTTTGAAATCAAAAATATAGCCAGTTTACTCTTACGGAATTTTAAGTTTTTGTAATTTTTGAGCACCCCGTATAAAAAATATAATTTTTCTCAACGTCATTACTATATTTTAGGCAAGCAAAAACTTTTATAAAGAATAACATTTTCTTGAAAAATTAAAAATTTTGGCCATTACACCCATTGTAAACCCCATCCGCGGACATACTGTATATAAGTAGCAGGGCCGTATTGAGCAGGTGTGCGACCGCAGATAAGCGGACAGATAGAATATAACTAGGTCAGAGCAATTTTCAGCGGGTGCAAAATTTAAATATGAAGGGAAAAAAAAATTTTTTGCTAGAATACTTTACAAATTAATTTGCTACTTTTGAAGTAGGAGGTAAGGCGGCATCATACTTGCTACGTTGCAACAAGTTCCTACTGTTCGACTTCCAGTCTTACAAGTACAATAATATGGTTTTTGAAGTACAACTGCTAGTACTTATCCCATTTGTTGGTCGTAATTATAATGCACAATTGATACTTAATCGCATTGTGATGCATAGACCTAACATGAATTCTCAACAATCCCGGCTCTTTCACACTTTCATCATATTCGAAAACATTGTCCCCTTCTTCTTTGTGGTTGCTTTGAACGTATGATGGAGAGCCATTTTAATTTGGAATGTGCCAAATGTCAAATCTCTTAAATAATCTAAATCTCTAGTACGTGAAAATCAGGCAAATTATTCTCCTGCAATAATATCCATCTTCCATGTCTAAATCGCAGCCTTTCCGCTGCTACTCTAGCTTGAAGAAGGAATTACTTATACAGATAACGGCAGCCAAGTACGCACACGTAGCAGACTGAATGTGCAACGATACAAAGGTATTTAAATGGCGGAGGCTCGATCGAGACGGATATTACATGCTAAAATCCGGCCCGCTGTACGTACTTGCCTGCCGCTATCTGTAATATGCATTCCGATTGCTTTTCTAAATTTCAAAGTAAGTATTATCATATTATAAAACCTAACATGCCACCGTAGAATTTATTTTCTGTATGAATAAGGTTTAAAAGTTTTATGTATCATAAATAAACAGAAACTACCTATTCTACTTAAAGGTCTCACAAATAATTAGTTTTGGTTGACTAGACACAACTGCAATTTTGTATCTTGAAAAATAAAATAAACTTTTTTTTTGTACCAAGATTATGATGTGTCCGGTATCAAGCTAGCATCAATGTTCCATCAATCAATGCACGTACTTACTTAATTACTAAGATAGTGAATGTTAATAAAGCTACTTATATACATGATGTATTATATTGAAATAAACGAATAACGTGATTTGACGTCACTTCCGGCAAAACCGGAAGTTCAGGCACCTCAATCTAAGACCAAATAATGGTAAATAGTCTAGTTATTCATTTCCAGCAATTATCATTTCAATACTTGTAGTACGTTTTAAGAAATCGTTGATACAGTATCGAGGGGTAGGTTCAGTCTTTGGAGCTATCTGTTGGAAAAACTGTCCATAATTTGAAGTTTTGCCAGAGGAACTTATTGTTCAAAATCAGTTGAAGTATAACATATCAAGAATTCATCAAATTTGACAGGCCACCAATTTACCTATAAAACATGTGGTGTCCTTTAAATTATAATTTGAATTCCGCACCCAAATACGGAGGCATGCACGGAACCCGTACTCGTCAGGTGATGCTCTAGAATGTGCACTACCTTGAACCACTCGGCTTGAAGTTTGTTGGAAACGACAAAAGATGGGTTTGGACATTGAAGAAGTTTTTGGAAGGGGGGAAGCTGTGGAATTTGTTCAAAAGCGGTCATTTCTTTTTTAATGGCCTTATCTATATTAACGCCCTGGCGGAGTTTTAGCTAATAGCTATTCCACCACTCAACCAGGATATGACTTTTATTACTGCACCATGGAGATGATGGAGAAGATTTTAGAGAATCCATTCGCCTAACAGGCATGAAGCTGTCAGACAAAATGAGAGGGGCAACTATAATAACGCATGAGGTACAAAATGTCTGCCAAGACATTGTGAATAACTTATTTACTTTGATACAACCTCCCAACAGGAAACAGATTAGAGTGTTATGAATGGAGTAAGGCTCTCAGAGAAGGGTGATAATACATTCACAACAAACTACATTCCTGGTACACAATAATGCCAACAAAAGCAGAGAATACTGACCGAGATGCTTATGATCAGTACTGTGCAGAATATCGCCTCAATTTTCATTATCGGTATTGGTATTGGTAGTGGGCATATTGTCATCCCAGGTTGCCTTCTCCAGTTGCTAGCAGCGAATTGCCGATCACGAGATGGTGATGATTCAGGTACTGAAATTCCCACCCACCATATAATCCAGCTTACCCTATCAGACTCACATCTATTTGGACATTTGAAGAAGTTTTTAGGAGGGAGAAAATTCACCTATAATGAGGAAGCCGTTGAATCTGTTCAAAAATGGTAGTTTTTTTTATGGACTTATTTATATTAACATCCTAGAGGAGTCTTATAGCTACCACTCAACGAAAATTTTCAAATCTATGACTTTTCTTACTCAGAATGACGAAGCTACTAGACCTAATGCATTGAAAAGGGAGGGAGAATAGTGTGCCCTATATTAGTATCTATTTTGCTTTTCTTCTTTTCTGTAATTATCAAATTATAATTTAAATTTGAACCATTGTATAACGCAAAACATTGATTAAAGAAGGAATAAGAACACTGAAATAGCCCCTTAAAAATTTAGGATTTTGTTTTGGGTACAGAGATGCAGCATATTCTAGAGTACGAACTACATCAAGGACATTGGCATTGATGGGTTAAAAATAAAAACCATGTGTTGTTTTGGTGAATAATGGTTTTTATGCTATTAAATTGCTAAATACAATTTAGTTTGTAAATCGGCATTATGTTTCAAGATGCTTAATCAGTGTCCAGCATTTAAAGTTCAAAATTAAATAAAGTGGGGTTTAGAAAATTCATACTCATTTGTATGGTTTCTTAGAGTCACGAGTTGACTAGAATTTGTATCTCACGTCACTATATTTTGTTGAAAAATGTCTTCTCGAATTGAATTCTTTGCATTAGACAAAGTAGGTCAAGCATGCATGAATCAGGATCATATTGAGGCAGACTTGTGTCCACCCTTCATTTATTACTAGGTGTTCATAAGCATTTCTGAATGTCTAATTGGTGAAAAAATACTGATGCATGAAACCTTTAATTCATTCCACAAAGAAATATTTGAGATTTCTTTTTTTAAAGAAAAATTACTACGTTATTACTACTACATAGAGCTAGAAAGATATGATTGGAAAAGGTAACTTTTAGTAGTTACTAACCTATTTAACTGTAATACTGTTAAATACAATATACTACCTTACAAAAAAATCGTAATATCTAGAATCTGTGCGAATATTTTATTAAAATTTTCAGAGTAAGAAATAAATTGGGTAAAAATGAAAGTCTATCTTGTTCCTTATTGTCAGCTTACTAAATATGTTTTTTTGTTTGTTTTTGTTTATTCAATCAGCATTCTGGATTGGCTGAATAGTGGAGTGTAATTTAATTTCAATACTTCAGCCCATTCGCCCTTTTACAGTAAAAAGTATGACTGCTAGATATGTGGCTTTTACCCTGTAGATTACGAATCCATTTGTTGTAAAAAAATCATTACATATATAAGGGCACAAATCAAACTAACCACATCACGTAATAGAGCCAATCATGAAGCATATGTTACCCAAAAATCATTAAATTCTCTTTAGAATGTTTGTTCTGGAAATAAATAAATGAACGAACTTTTACATGGGCTTATATGGTATTAAAACACAAAAATTCTCATTTCCTCCTTCAGTTACAGCTGAAAATTAATTATTTTTTGCATAATTTTCCCCTCAAACAAACTATTTTATTAATACAAAAAAAAAAATCTTTATAAAATATTGTGATATTTTCAGATGGTTCTTAAATTAGATCTTTTGAGAATCTGATAACAGAGACACTCGCTACCCTACTACTTTAAGACTGTTCCACCTCCCGCATCGTTAAATAGTTGGGCGCATTATAACTCTTGTGGTTCGTAATATTTTGAAATCTAAAAATAATTACTACAGAATAAACATAAGTATATCTGTTGAACATTAATTCAGTGTAAAAGTGAATGAGGTCCAAAACTAAGCGACTCTTGTCAACGCGAGCACTCCACTATTAGGCCAGTCGGAACAGATGGAAAAATGACAATTTTACGAAATGTCGTTTACCCGCAATTTTTTTTTTTCGTAAAGTATAGTTTGGGATGTCCACAAACATGCCAACTATCCGCACACGTGACAGGTGGGGCAACACATTTTAAAATTAAAAAATCATCCATTTCTTGCCATTTTTCGATTTATTTGCAATATAACTCATAAATGAAGCATTGTTCGAAAATATATCAAGAAATAGAAAAGTTGAGAACTCTCGTTTTTGTTATTCTTGACATTTTCCCAGAAAATTTTTCGTTTAAGAGCTACAGACGAAAGAACAATGAATAAATATTAATAAGAAATATATTATCGGTATAATATATAAATAGATAGATAGATAGATAGATAGATAGATTTATTGGTGTTTTAACATATGATAATGTTTTACACAAGTCAATTTATTACAAATAATAAATATGGACATATCACATTTGTATACTTCTATATCTATGTAAATAGTCTACAACTATCACATTTATTATACTAGTATCACAATTACTTTTAAATCACATGTCTGTAATATCGCAGTTTATAAACTCTTGTATATTGTAAAAGGCATTTTTTATTAAGAAATTTTTTATCCTATGTTGATATTTCAACTTTGGGAGATTTCTTACGTAAATAGGGAGCTTATTGAAGAATACTGGGCCATAATAGTTACTGCCCGAGTCACTAGACTTTAGTCTGTTATAATTAATTTTTATGTTTTGGTCATAAATTATGTTTAAATGTCCAATTTACAGTTGAAATAAAATATATATAATTTACATGTTAAACAGAAAAAAAAAATAAAACTTTTCAGGTATTGAGGTATTAAAATGATGGGAAAATAAATAAACAAACAAACTATTTATTTTATGCATGGTACAGTGTATATGCGTTTCATGTATAACTTAATAGAATAGAATAGAATAAGTTTATTTAACAAATTGTTCTACTACAATGTAATTGTTAAAAACTGAAGCATTATGATAAATGAACTAAGTCCCCACATTAAGTGCTATTTAGAGCACTTCAGCGTGCACTGGGCACACAAAAATATATATAATATATATTTATTGCTCTAAATAGCACTTAATGTGGGGGCATAGTTCATTTATCATAATGTTTCAATTTTGAGCAATTACATTGTAGTAGAACAATTTGTTAAAAAAACTTATTCTATTCTGTTAAGTTATACATGAAACGCATGTACACTGTACCATGATGTAAGGATATATGGTGTGTGCAAACGAAGGTCTCATTTTCGTCCTCTACTGCGCCGTCCCAAACGCCGCCATATTTAATATGTCTGTCATTCATTTATATTGACAAAGTAGTTGAAATATCAGGTTGTTTAGTAAAAAGTTGGAAAAACTGAAATGAGAACACCAAAAATAGTAATATTAATTACTTTTAATTCCTCAAGGATGAAAATATAATAAAAATGTGGATTAATTTTTGTGACCACGACGTAGTTAACCTCAACGACGCGACGGTAAGTTAAAATGAAACGGTAGTCTGTGATGAAACTAGAAAATAATTCGTAAATATTTTTCAGGCAAGATAGTTTTAACCTCAACGAAGTAGAAATTGAGAATACTAAATTACGAGCTGAAGATCTTGAAGTGAATGTTGAAATTATAGAACTGACAAGCAGAATTGAAAAAGCAACTGAAAAGATGGCGAAAGAAGTGCAATAAAGGACATGAAATTGTGAAACCTATTTTCACAATTGGACAGATTCAACGACCTAATCAGAAATGTGTGAAGTGGTCGTTTGAAGATATTATTTCTGCAATAACACTACAGAGTGTGTGACGCAGGGTTACGGGCGTAACAATTTAATATAAATATTAAATATGTTATACATTAATGGGAAATGCTATTTTATAATGAATATATAAATATAACTAATATTGATTTTGTTTTATTTTTTTGTACAGCATTCCTTATATTAGTTAATGAATAATATCGATACCTGTGAAGTGGGCCCACTATTTTCGATATTGAAACATATTTGAATGCGAATCATTTGCTCGTCAGTTTCTTTTATTTGCTTGCTGCTTAAAAAAAAATCACCCACTTTTGAATATCATTATAAATAATGACGAGCAAACAGAGGCAATATATGGGAAAATAAATAAATTGGCCGTTAATTTTTTTTTTAATCAATAGAAGGGCGCTATCAATTTTAAATCTCTTTTAAGCGGTAACGAGCCAAGGAGAGGAACTCGCAAGCAATTATGAGCAAATTATTTACATTGAAAAATGTTTAAATTTCGAAAATAGGGGACCAACTTTACGAAGGTAACACCTACTAATCTATCTTGATGCATATACCTAGTTAGTTCTTTCATATGAACCTAATATACTTTCTAAAATTGATATTGGTGTATCCTGAACTTGACGTGGATCATAAGAATCTTATGATTTCGAGAAATTATTGATACTTCTATGTGCATATTCTTAAAAATATCGATATTAATGGCCGTACGTGCATACTTTTTTGATATATTGCCCATTTGATAGGTAATCACTTGTCAAAAACTGCTTTGCAAAGTACACAGCAAATATAAGCTTTCATTATACCACGAAGTTTCTATATTCATTAATGTTTCTAAATATTTTATTAGACTTGTCATGTTCTGTGTGATGCTTATTCGGTATTAATAATAACACTTTACTTTTTATAATTTGTTAACTTAACCAAACAAACTATCTTACTGGCTTACTGCTGTCTACTCATGGAGGTAGAATATAAATAAGGAGTAGCCATAAAGCTTATATCCTACAGTGAGAAACGGCCGCAGAAGGCGTGGCTTGTGACCATACTGTCATGAACAGCTCGCCAGGTCCTGATTTAAAAAAAAGTTTATACAGCACTTGAGGAGAAACATGTTAGTTGACTTTATACATTGACACTACCATATATTAAGCCAGTAGAGTAATGAATGAGATGACGGTTTCACATATCAAGTAAATATAATATAATATAATCTAAAATACAATCTAAAATAAATAGAAAATAGGTTCAACATATCTTTTGAGTACAGACCTGTTTTAACCTATGAAAAGTGATTCCAAAACATTTCTTCTTATCGATACTACTTTGATTTGTACAGCTACTTGGCGGACACGAAATCATATGTTATGGCGAAAAACACTATTTTCTATCAAAAACATTTATTTTATAATAATATTAATCTAAGATACATGGCACGTTTTGTTGACGTTTCGATCATACTAAAATGAGGAATGTGCTGCCACATTCCGCTTGTTATGGCGACTCCTTATTTATTCAACCTCCTTGTGTCTACTCGGTCTCTGGTCATTACCAACTTTATGTAACTAAACTAACTAAAATAACATAATCGTGTCACAAGACTACAAATTTTGAATTTGCCGCTATTTAATGCCTTTCTCGTTTGTCGAAAATTCAACATGGACGCGATTGGGACGGGTAACGCTATTGGCTGATCCGAAAAGCTGCGCATAAGCACACCTTATATCCTTACATCATGCACTGTACTATGCAAAAAATAAATAGTCTGTTGTGAAAATATATATTTGTTCATTTATTTTCCCATCATTTTAAATACCTCAATCCTGAAAAGTTTTATTTTTTTTTCTATTTAACATGTAAATTATATATAGGTCTGTAAATATATTTTATTTCAACTGTAAATTGGACATTTAAACACAATTTACATTATACCGATGATATACAGTGTGTCCAACTAAGTCGGCACCATATGGGAAACTTTTTTATTATTGGTTTTATGAAAAAAAGTTATTCTTGATAAAAAGTTTTGCATGGCCTAAAACCCAAAATGAAATAATCAGATATCAATTTTTTGCAGTGGTATACGGGGTTTGTCGAAAAATGTAAATTTTGCTCAAGAGTAAAGTACCTTTATTTATTACAATATCGACAATCGTTATTAAGAAAAGTTGATCCTAATTGAAAACTACGGTCAGATATCCAATATTATCCATCTACCATGAAAAAACGATTTTTAATAATTTTTGGGTATAATATCTATTTTTTCATGGCAGATGGATAATACTGGATATCTGACCGATCAACTTTTCTTAATAACGATTGTCGATATTAAGAAAAGTTGATCCTAATTGAAAACTTCGGTCAGATATCCAGTATTATCCATCTGCCATGAAAAAATAGATATTATACCCAAAAATTATTAAAAATCGTTTTTTCATGGTAGATGGATAATATTGGATATCTGACCGTAGTTTTCAATTAGGATCAACTTTTCTTAATAACGATTGTCGATATTGTAATAAATAAAGGTACTTTACTCTTGAGCAAAATTTACATTTTTCGACAAACCCCGTATACCACTGCAAGAAATTGATATCTGATTATTTCATTTTGGGTTTTAGGCCATGCAAAACTTTTTATCAAGAATAACTTTTTTTCATAAAACCGATAATAAAAAAGTTTCCCATATGGTGCAGACTTAGTTGGACACACTGTATTTCGTGTTAATATTTGTTATATTCATTTAAAAAAAAAATAAAAAACAGAAAAGTAGCCTTAAACGAAAAATTTGTGGGAAAATGCCAAGAATAATAAAATGTTCAAAATCAATTTTCTCAACCTTTCTCTCTTGATATATTTTCGAACAATGCTACATTTACGAGTTATATTACAAATAAAGCAAAAAATGGACGATTTTTTGATTTTAAAGTATGTTGCACCACCTGTCACGCGTGCAGATAATTGGCATATGTTTGTGGACATCCCAAACTATACTTAAAAAAAAAAATTGCGGGTAAACAACATTTTGCACAAAAAACTATTCTGACTGGTTTATATAAGTGATTTCTATGAAATCTTTTGCAAACTCTAGAATGTGCTTTGGTGATGGTCCCATTATAATTTCATCAAGCTTCGTCTAGAACAATATGATAATAAAAACCGACTTATAATGACTCTTAATCTTAATCGTTTTCTTATGCTTTTTGTGAATATTTTTATAAAACATTTAAAATATTCCAGATGATGCGATTTTTACAAAAAGCAGCATGAAATTGTTATATTCTTGTATAGGTTATTTACGACTAACAGAAATTCTGAAAAATTTTAACACAATCTCAATAACTAAACTACAGATACAATAGAAGACTTATGTCGAATGAGGCATAAAGGTATCTAATCTGCAGGCTTTTAATTTATTTAAAAACTACTCAATTTAACATTAAAATGCATAATAATGATTGCAAAACATACAATGCATTCTGCTGAAACTTACGTAAACCTATAGAACTAGTCTAGATTCTAGAATGATGGATTCCAAATATAAGGTTTTCTCGGTGGTTGTGGTGATTGCTGTGGTAACTAACGGTTACAAAAGGTATTAGTTTTTCACAGGTATGAATGATATGTACAAGAAGCAATAAGAATATATTTTCCAGGGCATTAGCATATGATAAAATAATAAATATAACAATCTCTACACAGGGTTCCAATTTCTCACATTTACAAAGTTTTGAAATTGTGCATGGCAAAAGATTATTTACAAAGGAGGAGGGGTATCGATAAGCTAAGAAAATTGACCTCAATATGACAAAAAAATTTAACTATATCTTTTTTTATATTTCTCATTATTTTAGTAAAATACAGGACACTAACTTAACGCTACAATAAATTAGAAGTAAAAATGACTACATTTTCTTCACGAGAAAAATCGACAAACTGAGGTTGAAATGGCTTTTTTTGGAAAATTGTACCCTTTTTTTACTATATTGTGTTTTTTTAGCAGTTTAATTTTTGTATTTTTATATTTGTTGACGTCTAAAGAACATGTAAAAAAATCACCATGCTAAAAAAAATGCGCTCATAGTAAAAAAAGGGTACAATTTTCCTAAGAAAGCCATTTTGACCTCAGTTTATCGATTTTTCTCGCGAAGAAAACATAGTCATTTTACTTTTAATTTATTGTAGCGTTAAGTTAGTGTCCTGTATTTTACTAAAATAATGAGAAATATAAAAAAAATATAGTTAAATTTTTTGTCATTTTTTGAAAACATTTTAAAATACTAAGATATAGATAGGGCATAGTTTCATTAAAATGTGTCCATTATTTTCAAAAAAACAATATTTTTTTTTAAATGCCTAATTTTGCATTATTTAATTTTTTAAAATAATAATAACAATAAAATGAACTCTATCTACATTCACTATACAACTCATAACGAATTTTTTTATCTAATTTTTTTTATTCCATAGGACTTCTCACTTAACTGTGAACTTAAGTTAACTCCCTGAACACATTGAAACAAGGAACTGTCCTACCCAGACAATTTG
This sequence comes from Rutpela maculata, assembly GCA_936432065.2. Classification (NCBI taxonomy): domain Eukaryota; kingdom Metazoa; phylum Arthropoda; class Insecta; order Coleoptera; family Cerambycidae; genus Rutpela; species Rutpela maculata. The sequence continues at coordinate 31,831,756 of OW386285.2, read as the reverse complement.
CATTAAAATTCTAATTTGACTCTACTATAATAATTGTAACACTAGGAGCCCGCCGACCACTAATTGTGTGTCATAGGTTTACTCCCAAAATGTATGAACTGTTGTTAATTTGGGGTAGTAGAGCACAGAAATGTCCATGCCCGACCTTTTTTTTGGTACAGGGGTATACCGCAGGCCCCAAAATATGTAAGAAATATGACTTGTAAAAGTAAAACAAACAGCCACAAATAAGTCAGGTTTACGCAAGGGGGTTGGAGGGATTTCTTAATTTACCCCCAAAAATCCAGACTCCCATTTATTTTGGGTGGTACGCTCACCCAATTTTGAAAAAAAAAACGTAAAAAAAATGATGAAGTTTATGAATGGCAATCAAGAACTTGGTAAGTATGAAACATTCGCCATCTTTGAAAAGTGGTGTGAATGTCTTGCCTTTCACGATAATTGACGGCGTATCGGCACTTCCTACCGCATGTACTAGTTATCTATGTAATTCGATGAATATTATAAATTTACGACTGGCAATCAGATACTTGGTAAGTATGAACCTCCTGAGTGCGAAAATACGTGCGCTATCTTTAATAGATAGATAGATACATTTATTTGTTCCTTTTTAAATACAATACCTCACTGGGTGTAGAACACGTCAAAGCATTAAGAGAAAACAACAGAAAAAAAGAAATAAGAATATAGCTAATATTAATGTAAAAAATACATATCATAATAAAATTGAAACACTAACAAATGGTAACAGTGAAAATAAATAGAGGATGACAACACTAATTAAAATTAATTTTAAAATAGATAATATGCCTAGTTTGGATAAAAATGTGTTTGGTTAAAATATTAAAATGCTAAAACAATACAGTACAATGATAAATTTGAGAACAGCCTAGTTTGAGAGTACAAAAGTAAGTCTTTTTATTAATGTATTGAAACATCTGTGAAATATTCGTCCACCGTATAGTAAGCCTTTTTTATTAGTGTCCGTTTGAGTTCTCGTTTTAATGTGTTTAAAGTGAGATTTTTTATGTTGTCCGGCAATTTGTTAAAGATGTTAATTATAGAATACTCAACATTTTTTTGTATATATGAGAAGTTTTTTTTATTGGTTGTTAATTTGTTTTTATTTCTTGTGTCATAATCATGCTCTAGAGATTTGAACAGTATGATGTTTTCTTTTACAAATATTGCTGCTTCATTCATAGGCTTGTGAGTGTTAGTATGCCTCTGTTTATAAATACCGATTTACAACTATTCATATTAAATATTTGTCACAAACATCTTTTTTGCATTTTGGGGATTCTACGTGCATTTATAGAATTTGCCCAGAATATCACTCCATATCTGATATGTGACTGCACATATGCATGATATGCACTCATGGCAGCTTCCACGCTTACAAAACGTGCCACTATCCCAAGTGCATAACAATACCGTGACATATCCCCAGCCAGGCTGTCAACATGAAGCCTCCAGTCAAGCCTTGAATCCAAAGTGATTCCTAAGAATTTTACTGACCGACTACTTGGGACATTTATGTCATTGTAGGTAAGTGTTGTTTCTTCATTTTGGGTGAAATACGAAAATGTTATTATTAGGGTTTTTTGAACATTTAATTTCAGATTGTTGTTAGTGAACCAATTTTGTAGTGTGATTACCGTATCAAGGATATCTTTTTCTTGGCTATTTTTAGAATCGTGACTAAATATTAAAGATGTATCATCTGCAAATTGAACCATATTATGATCAACAACTTGTGGTAGATAATTTGTGTACAGAATATATAGCAAGGGTCCGAGAATTGAGCCCTGTGGTACACCTCTGTTGATCAATTCTTTGTCTGATTTGACCTTGGCTCCACTATCGTCACTCTATACTAGTTATTGATGTCTGTTTGATAAATCAGATTTTATTAGCTCTAGTGCTGTACCTCTTATTCCATAATTACATAATTTATTTAAGAGAATATCATGCTCAGCGCTATCAAACGCTTTAGACAGGTCAAGACATACTGCAGTTGTTTCTTTACTGTTGTTTAGTGAGTCTAGTATTTGCAAATAAAGCTTTGAAAATTGCAAGGATAGTCGTCTTGCCTTTTCTAAAGCCTTTTTCAGAATCAGAAAGTAAATTTTTTTCTTCTACATATTTTGTAATTCTATTGTAAATACATTTTTCAAATATCTTGCTTATGTTGGATAAGAGTGCTATGGGACAATAGTTTTGCCAATCAGTTTTATCACCGTTTTTAAAGATAGCCTTTATATTTGCATTTTTTAACCTATCTGGAAATGTTTCTTTACAGAGCATTAAATTTACAATATGGTTCAATGGATAGCAGATGATATCCGCAACATATTTTAATAGCTTTATTGGTGCCTCATCATCACCAACCGATTTTTTATTTTAGTAGCACAATTGGGTTGTTGACGAATTTTCGAAAATGGTGAAATATGGTAGTGGAGGACTTAATTTAGTTATATATTTAATTTGGAAGAAAAATTCTTAGCGCAACATATTTTAAAAAATTGTTAAACTTCGACTATTTGAATGTGCCGCGAAAACGGTAGTGACATCATAATGGCAATTAGATGTGAACTTATAAGCAGAACAGATGACGAATAAGTTGACATTGCTGACAAGAAAGAAAATAACCTCATATGTCAAAAGCAAATTTGACGTTTAGCTAGCAGTGATTGATGTTTGCAGTTATTGTTAATATTTTTTTACAAAACGACTAAGGCAGTATATCTGTAAAAGCTAATTCTGACATTCTACTTGCGGTAGATATATTTATGGTCAGCGAATTTTTAAAAAGAGACAATCGTTTTGACATTGCAATGGTTGGAAGTGCAAAAGCTGCAAGGTACTTACGTTACAGCTGCTATAGACAGTACAAACTATTGTAATTTCTGCAAGAACTTCCTCTATCTTATCTTATTAATATTACATAATATGTCTAATATGTATTTTATTATTTAATTTAGATGAATTTGTTAACTACTTTGTATTTTATTAAATATTTCCTTTTCATTATTTTATTTCCTATTAACTATATACATGCGTATCTAACTGAAAACAACAAAATTATTTATTATCCATTGATACTCACTTCTAAGAAGAGTCAGAATGAGACTTACGAAGATATCAAGGTCTGCATTATAACAAAAAATAATAAATAGGTAAGTATACTTTATGCTAGTATCTATCTAAGCAATAAACAATGATATGTATTTATAACACACATAATTCAAAGGGCGTTTATAACTACAATCCAACGCATTCGTAGCCATTTCCGACTGATTGTGTTCACCGACTTTAGACGACTTTCACAGTTTGTTTCATATAATTTTTCAACGGCGAGTTTTTAAATTTCCTTTCTTAATTTATTGATCATCCTAGTCTAGGGAGCTTCACAAATAATCAACAGCTAACAAAAACAACTGCACTTTATTCCAACATAAACTAGATAAAATATATAAAAGCAGATTAAAGCCATTTCCCTCCTTTTAGGAAGTCAAAGCATGAATAACATTCTAATCTACAGCCGTTAAGAATACAGTAATACACCCTGTTTTACCACCAGTTTGGCGGGTAATTTAAATTTGTAACAGCTAGAACGTCACACAAGTCTTGTAATGCGGCCGTTTTTCCTACAACATTAACCCATATTAAAAATCAAATTCCTACATTAAGATACAACTTACCACAAATAAAACGCTTAGAATACATTGTAATTGACGATTTGCACGAAAGAAAGTTTGGTAAAAAGTGTCATGGCGCACAGTATAATGGTATCACTGCAATTCACTGCACATGTTGGCCAACTCGTCTAATTTCCAAACTTTGCAACAACTAAATACCTATAATATAATGATCATAACATTGTTTTCATTATCTTTGATGTTAAACCTACTTCCATTGAATATAAATCATCTTTATTAGGTTGTTTCGTAGTCTACAATATTTAAAAAAAGTCGAATTATGCAATTTGTCGATCACTGCTGCCAACTCTTCTAATAAACGGAGAGTTGGAAACAGTGTTTGACAAATTGCATAATTCGACATTTTTTAACGACTACGAAACAACCTTATAAAGACGATTTATATTCAATGGAAGCAGGTTTAACATTAAAGATAATGAAAACGATGTTGTGATTATTATATTATAGGTATTTAATTGTTGCAAAGTTTGGAAATTAGACGAGTTGGTCAACATGTGCAGTGAATTACAGTGATACCATTATACTGTGCGCCATGACACTTTTTACTGAACTTTCTTTCATGCAAATCGTCAATTTGTTACTTTACTTGACATTGAAATGGTCTCCACAATAAGAAGACTTGGTCCTTCTCTGGTGGTTTTGAATCATTCATTACGCACGTTCAGCGTTTATTATTGGAACACAACAGTTTTTCTGGTGAATTGGTGGTATTATTTACACAGTACGGCAGAAAACACTATCTGTACTTATATTTATCCATAATTAGATGCTGTTAAACTATACCGAATTGTAACCTATGAACGTCAGTTGAGTTTGACGTTAAATATAATGTCAGATTAAACTGTCGTGATTGTCTTTTTTCTCAGTCGTTATCAGCGAGTTTCTAAATTAGTACCCGTTTCTCGTCGTTTTATAACTAACTTCTTTACAGACTGCCGTTATTATGTCATCTCCGTTTTAAATGCATATATTTTTGTAATTAATATTATAATATTATAAGACTTTCTTTTCAACTTCTACATATTTCTAATGATTTTTTATGAATAATTGTTATTGTTTAACATAGATTCTCCTCAAATTTTAACTTAGTGCAACAACCCAATTATATTAAATATTTCTTGTGGCGTGGAAGGCTCTAAAAATAGAGTTTTTCAAGCTTGTGGATATATTTTCAGTATGGGTACTTTTTTTATTACTATTGTTTTGACATTGGTTGACGAGATTATTATTTACATAGTTTAATACGTCTTTAGGATTTTCATATTGTATATGTTTTAGAATTGATTCAGATTTTACATTATTGTTAACTGTATATTTTTGACAATGTCCCAAACAGCTTTGCCTTTATTCTGCGCAGATTCCACATAGTGCATGTAAGACAGTTGTTTTGCAGTTTTGATTAAATTTTTTAGAATTTTCGTAAATTTTTTGTAATATTCTCTAGGGATTCGATTAGCTAACATTTCTATATACAGAAAACGTTTCCCTTTTGAGGAAATTTTTATTCCTTTAGTTATCCATGACAAGTGATACAAGGCTAGATGGGTTGAAATGTAGTACATGTGGTAGGAAGCTCCGATACGCCATCAATTATCGTGCAAGGCAAGACTTTCGCATCACTTTTCAAAGATGGCGAATGTATTTTCGCACTCGGGAGGTTCATACTTACCAAGTCTCTGACAGTCAGTCGTAAATTTATGATATTCATCAAATTACAAGTGTAACTAGTGCATGCAGTAGGATTGCCATTCATAAACTTATCATTTTTTTTTACCTGGCTTTTTCTCAAAATTGGGCGAGCGTAGCGCCTCCTTGTACCACCTAAAATGAATGGGAGTCTGGATTCATGATTTTTGAGGGTAAATTAAGAAATCCCTCCAACTTTTACAAGTCTCTCACCCATTTGGGGGCCTGCCGTACGCCCCTGTACCAAAAAAAGGGGCTGGTATGGACATTTCTGTGCTCTACTACCCCAAATTAACAATTCACACATTTTGGGAGTAAACCTATGGCACACGATTAGTGGTCGGCGGGCTTCTGGTCTATATCTCCCAAGTAAAAGAAAAGGAAATTGACCTACTGGGACTAATTGATTTTGTAAATAATTGAGAAACAGCTCCCGGCATAATGAGAAAAAAATGAAAGAAAGCTTAAAACCAACATTACACTGGAAAATAATATTTCTAACAATTTAAAAATTAGCACAAATCTAACAGCTTACCTGACTAATAGAAATTCCTGATTGTATAGGGAACGTGGGGGTTTGTAAGGGTACTGTGGACTTCGAAACTGTCAGAGCGGGTGGGAGAGTTGGTTCCATGGAAAATTTCGGTTGTGTTACAACTGGTTTGGCCACGCTAATAGTCGCTGGCCGTACCAAATCCATAGGATATGTTGAAATTGGACTTGGAATTGTTTTGGGCAAATTTGGGATTGTTTTAGGGATATTTAGGTTAGATTTAGGAATATTTGGGATTGATTTGGGAATATTTGGGATTGACTTAGGAACGTTGATATTTGCTTTAGTAACTGGGGGAGGAATTCCTAAAAAGCTTGGTGGCGTTGAGACTGGTATGGATGCCTTTGACACAGTTAAGGAAGCTGGTATGCTTGGGAGATTTAAGCTTTTCATCAACGCCTCTGAAGGGTATATCTCTGCCTCAATGGTTTTCTGTAACTGTCGTTTGTTGAACTGCTCCTTTTTCTTTTCGGCTAATTTTTCTTGTAGAGTTTTGCCACCTAAAAATATATTTTTCTTAAAAATGCTTAAATAATGAAAAAATTAAAATTTTTTTTTTGGTCTCATTTTTTACATTTTTATAATTTTTTAAATCTGCACATTATTACAGTTGTAGACAAGTTAGCATTTCATGCCAAAGTTCAGTTGAGAATATTGAAATATTTCTGATATCTTCATATTGCTCTGAAAATTTCACAACATTACGAGAGAACTTACACCACAGAGAAACGACAGCAAGGCTTCCCACGTAATGGGGACCGACTAGACAAACAAAAAACCTTTGACTTTTTCCTTTACGGGCACTTTGAAAAAAAAACTGACCTAGGCCAACAATTTAAATATTAGGGTAGGAACCATTTGAGAACCACTGCCTTTGTGGGTCAATGGACGTGTACTAGGTATAATTCTACGACTTTTAAATTGCCATAAAAAAATGCAAAGATTACCGACCGACTCATCGCCGGCCGGCTGTTCGAAGCAAAGAAGGGCGGCACCTTTGATGAGCGCCTCAACCGAACCAATTATAAAAATGTAAATAATTCGTTATCTCTTTTTGCAGAACTGCAAGCAATTCATAGGCGTAGAAGAGGTTTAAACACAGCACTTCTTTACGTTTTTTTTAATTTAGAACAAAATATTGGAGCTTTTATTGTTGTTTATAATTTATCAGATTTAAATGTGATTTAATAACATTTGTAACCTAAGTGAGTGTTCTGGGTTAAGCTTAAAAAACGAGTAATTATTTCATGACATTAGGAAATAAAGCGTTAGACACCCGAGATACGATAACAGAAAATAATTATGTGTATTTCAAGTTAGGAAAAAATCTGATTTATTTAACGAATTGTCAATCAGGTATCGAAAACTAAAATATTCAATAAATCTAGAACTTACATAAATTGTTCGAAATGGCCTCCGTCTGCATCAATGCACTTTTCGGCATGTCAAACTAAGGACATACGCACTCCGTTCAACACATTTGGTAAATTAGGATAATTTTTTATGGTTTCTATGCACATTAAAATACGTTGCTGCAATCAGGGATCGAAAATATCATGATATTTATATAAATATCAGACAAACTGATATATATCACAAAAAACGTGATATATATCACTTTTTGATATTTATGATATTTATTTTTATTTTTTTAATTCATGTAACTTATTCATGCAAATAAAACCACGATTGAATTTACAAGAGTGCATATCATATTTTAAATCGTTTTTATTCAATGTTTTTTAAGCTTATTATGTCTTGGCTCTGAAACAAAACATAAATTCTAACAATTTAAAATAAAGTCAAATTCTGTTCTGCTGCCTCGGGTGCCCAAGGCACCCGCCCGAAAGTTCTTCTCATGGCCCAATGATGTATCACTTTACCCGGGTTACCTCCTCTATCCTCCCAGCTGAATTTGGGTATCATTGAGTTCGTACAAGTGGGAAGACAATCATGAGTTTTGTTACATAAAAATAAAAATGACTGTCCGTCCAACTGTAAAGCTAAGCAGCTGAAAAGAATTTGGCTTAAAAAAACATAACAAAATTGCTCTCATAGATGTTCAATATTAGTATTATAAGGACAATAAAGAAGTACCTATAAGTATTAAAATGAAATTCATTTAAAAAATATACATATATATATTTTTCGCCAATGATGTAGGCGTAGGAGTTTTATTTTTATATTTGCGATATATATCATGATATTTATGGTGATATTTATGGTGTGATATTTTCCATAAATATCATGATATATATCATGATATATATCAAGTGATATATATCCTCGATCCCTGGCTGCAATTGTTCCAAAGTGTCAGTTGGATCACAGTAAACCAGAGATTTAAGATGGCCCCAAAAATAAAAATCCATCGAATTTAAGTCGGGTGACCGAGCAGGCCATGGTACTGGTCCGCCACGCCCAATCCATCGTTGAGGAAACTCCATTTAAAAAGTTTCGAACAGCCAGACTAAAATGAACTGGCGCGCCATCATGCATATACCACATTCTTCTGCGCCTTGCCAAAGGTACATCTTCCAACAAATTTGGCAATGTTTGTTGTAAAAAGTTTAAGTATACATCACAATTTAATCTAGCGGGTAATTCTATATTCATTACCGCAAAGTCTTGCCCATAAATTAACGCTGAACCGTCATTGAAAATGCGCCCTTCTTATTACATGTGGGTTTTCGTCTGCCCAATAGTGCATATTTTTAAAATTGAACACTCCACTCCTGGTAAAACACGACTCATCGGAGAAACGGAGAAAGTTTAAAAAATCCTGTGTTTTCTCAAAATCCACGTACAAAATTCCATTCGCTCTGCATAATCTTGAGGTTTTAGAGCTTGCACATGTTGATAGTGTAAGTTCATATCTCTTAAAGTCCTCCACACCATAAAATAGGATACTCCCAAAAGGTTCGCGATATCGCGGGTGCTTAAAGTTGGATCCTCTTCTACGAGTTCCAAAACTTGAACCTCCACTTCAATTACCCTGTCTTCACGTTGTGGACCTCTTTCTCCTCCATGTCCATCGAGACGACCTGTTTCCTGAAGACTCTGAGCAATCCTTACAAATGTAGTGCACAAGGATGATGTCGATTAGGGAATCTTAAACCATAAAACTGTTCCGCAGCTGCTGCATTTCCACGACATGCTCCATACTTCAAGTGCATATCCGCGAGCTCTGGGAAAGTGTAATCTTTCATAGCGTTCAAAATCTGTGTTTTAAAATACCACACTAAACTATCAACTAACGTTGTCAATAAAGAAAATAAAAATAAAAACTTGGTCCAAAATCCAAAACGTAACATAAAAAGAACGAACAAATAGTGTTTGTACGTAATCAAGAACTTAACGACTTGAACGGTAAGTCAATAAAATAAATCTTAACTGTAAATACGTGGCCAAAAATTCAAAAAGAAACGAAAGCAACGAACGGGTTCGACATGTGTACTTAACAAAGTGCCCACAGAAACTAAAATATTGCACAAGAGGGAGTATAGTTTTCTTCAGATCTACTAAGCACTCGGAAAACGCCGACGTCTTTCACCTTTACCGCAACGCTAAAGACCTTACCTTACCTACTTTTAAAAATCCATAAAAAAATGTGATTATCAACTTGTATCCTCGCCGACGCGCAATCTCTAACAAAGGAGCGCGATACTTTGAAAAAGCCGTATTAGTGTATTTGATGGTTAAAGGCGCCAACATACGCGAAGCTAAAGCCTATCTCAACATTCCAGCAGTTCTCAAACAATTTTACTGAAAATTTTCGAAATTTTTGTTTATTTTTTTTTTCTAAAACTGGGTTTTTGACTCAATGTTATACACTCGTGAGCAAAAGTATTGCATATTTGGAATTTTTAAAATAGTTTGATATCTACCCCTTTTTTATTGATTTTTTATTTAGAAAACTGTTTCCCTGTGTCCTAAGTGGACTGGTGCATATGAAAGCATTCCAATATTTCCATTTGTTTGACACCCACTTCATACAAAACAAAGACTTGAGCAGCCATCAGCTCGCTGTAATTAGGCCTACGTTCCATTTGATAGATCAGAGATAATAAATGTTCATGGGTTTATGTCGATACTCTGTGTATGAATGATGAAATAATGTTACATTCTCTCTGAAACAACTAAGTAAAAAAAAAGGAATAACAAGAATTTTTCATTTTAAATGGGGATCCGGCTGTCTACCTTAAATTGGTTCAGGATAACAATTTTTGTTAATTTTTGTTGTGTTTTTACGTTGTGGCTCAAAATATTTATAAATAAACAGAACCTTTTACGTAGCACCAAATATTGAAAATATGCAATACTTTTGCTCGTGAGTGAAGGTTTTTTTGTTCGTTTAGTCGTTCCCCACCACCAGTTTTTTTTAATGACATGAAACTGATTACACCCTGTATTATATTATTATTATTATTAATTATATTTAATATGTGGTATAGTAACATATTATACTGAATTGCTTTCAGTGTACATCACACTTTAAAGTTCTCTCAGTGTAAGAGGTTGTGTTTCACTCATGTTTAATGCCATTAGAACCGGGTCATGAAAATCAAAGGAACCGCCGACATTGTCGCTTCTCTGTGGTGTAAGTTCTCTGACATTACCAAGAGTTGGATTTATTTATATTTAGGATCGATTTCAATGGCGGCTGCTCCATGAAAACTGCCAAAAATACTCTGACCATGAACATTTTGTTCCGCTGAGAACAAGTTAGATTCATTTGTAACTGTTAGTTTATAATTTTAATTTTGAGGATAGCTAAAATTGTATGGACATTGCCAATTTTGATTAAATTTAAAATCTGATATCAGCTCATACGTACTTACTTGATGGACTCGTAGTAACATTCGGCCTAGCAAAACTAGTCGTGCTTGCGCTTGTAGTGAGGTTGGGTCTAACAAAACTAGTTGTAGATGCGCTTGTCGTTATATTGGGCCTACCAAAACTAGTTGTACTTGGACTTGTTGTCATGTTGGGCCTAGAAAAGCTGGGAGTACCCGTAACTGGAGGAGGTATACTTCCAGATACAGGAGTGATAGAGATGTTAGGTCTGTCTTTCATTAAAACTTTAGCAGCTTTTTCATCGGGAGAGGGTATTTTCGTTACCGCTGGTTCCTAAGAGAGTTAATAAAATAATTAGTCAGCATACTTATATAAAATTTCATAGAAATTTACCTTGAACATTTGAGTACTTGGTGTTGTTTTAGTAGCAAAACTGGCTTGTTTGCCTCTATTAGGGTCCAACGTTGTAGGTTTGGAAGTGACAGAAGTAGATGGTTTTGGATTCGGCGGATGATGTGATTTTGTTTTACTTGATACAATACCAGATGGTGATGTAACAGTATAAGGTAGGTTGGTTTTACCCATAGCTGAGGCAGACATACTTCCTAGATATTTTAATTGGTCTAGAAAAAAAGTCATATCAGGGCAAAAAATAAGATGCTCTAAACTATTTTAGAACTAAAGGCTTTATTTTAGAAGGTAGAAGTAAAAAAATCATTAATTTGATTGCCCTAATGACAGAATCGTGGGAATCAATTGTTAGTTTATGCAAAATGAAATAATTTGAAATTCAACTTCCATAAAACATTGTTCAACAAATACATTTGATTAAACAATGAATTCCATAACTATAACGATCTATGTAGAATGGGTTTTGGGTCACAGAAAAACAGAAGTGGAGAATTTTCCTCTTCGGGGGTGCAAAAGGGCAAATGCCCATTGGGCCGGTGACTCTAGGGCCGGACCAAGGTAAATAATTTGTTCCGGCTGATAAAAAACTCAAAAAAAATTTAAACGACAGCTCTTTTCCCTCCTTAGTCCTTAGTTAGAACGAAATAAATCTCAAATGTAATTTTCAGGCTGCTTCTTAAAAACTCGGGCATTATATAAAGTTATCAACCCAATAACCTAATTTTGCATGTTCGTCCCAAATTCTGCAAAATAGATTGATATTGACAATAATGTTTCTAGATACCATTGACTTCCATTATTTTATACATTTAATGAAAGTTTTTATAACGGAAAAAGAAATATTTTCCGACATGTTTACAAAAACAAAAATGTTTAAATATTTTACAGTGGCAAAATACCCAACAAACACAAGAAATCATGAATATGCCACAAATAATAATATAAAAAATAAGTTATGAAATAGCCTAGCCGACAACAGACTCGAGTCTTTCATGATGAATGCAGAAAAATGTTTATTGAATGATGGTGATAACACGGAAGTGATCAACACTCTAGGCGCTTTGAGCAGTTTGCTTAAGAAAGTTCTGATGTATTAAGGGGCCTTCTTTCTTTTTATTTTGATCTCTGGAACTTTAGAATTATATGTGTTTTGTTTTTTCTAAGATGATTATGTAGACAATATTAGTCATAATAATTATTGGTTATTATCCACTGTTATACTGTTAAAATGTTTAAATTTTTTATTTCCTTCTTTGTTTTTCAATATCAATAAATTTTAATAAAGAGTATGAATGTTTAGTGGTGTTTTTAAAAATGTTACCGAGGCAGTAGTAATCTGCTCTAGACCGTGGTTGAGTCAGACTACGTGTTGGTACTTTGATTGAACCTTTAAATAATTTTTGCAATTACATGAAAAAAAGGAAAATTCGTTAGACGAAATGTTTTTGCAACTCGAACTTCTAACTTTTCATTTTAGAACGTCTGACCTTGAAAATACAAAATTTTCGCCTGCGGCGCATTTTTTTTTCCTTGGGCCTTGGCCCACAAAAAAAATTGACAGTGCCCTGACCCACCTAAATTTGAGATTCTAGTTCCGTGCCTGATTGGGCTTTTTCTCTAAAATTGCTAGAGCCGGTTAGACTGACCCCATCTGCAGAAAAAGATGGCCTATTTGAGGGGCAGTAACTGCAAACCACAAATACGTATCCAATGTTTTAGTGCACATGTCACACAACAAGAACATTTTAAGGTGCATAGTGGGTGTATAGGATTAGTTGTTTGAAATCTTTTTCATGAGGAAATAATATAATTGTTCTGCAGAGAACAAGTAATTATAATATTGTTAAAAAGTTTTCCCAGAATTCAGTATCTACAGAAGAAATGAAGGGCCTTATAGGCATACTTATTTTTCACTCATTTCCAGAAGATTCTCAAGACGAGATGGCGAATTACTTGCATCACAACCAGACCTGATAATTTCATGAAGATATCAAGATTCTTGCAGTACAAAAGTAACACAGATAATAAGACTTATCATCTATTACTAGGGCAGTAGTTCAGGATATCACATCAGAGATCTTAAACCTCGTAAACGACTAAGTTATAAATGCATCCAAAATTAATTATTGCCCTTATAGCTGTCTCTTTCTTCTAACAAGACTAAATGAAGTGTTTGCCTGTATACATGAATTAAAAAACAAAAATTTGTAAGGGAGGACGAAATACCAGTTCCACTTCTTAAAGAAGCTGCTCTACTAGTAGCGACTCGTATCTCACATATCATAAATTTGGCTTTTAAAATAGGATATATCAAGGCCATTTATAAAAAGGGAGAAGAAAGTAAACTAAAAAACTATAAACCTGTCCCTCTGCTATTGAATGTAATTGAAATTTTTGAAAAAATTATATACAATAGGTTCCTAGTCTTTCTGGAAACTAACTCTTTATTAGCTGGCAGTCAATGGTTTTAGAAGGGGAAAATTCACAACGAAGATATATCAGGCATAAGTCATGATATTAGACTCATTAAATAATAATAATGAAACACTAACTCTTTGTTTAGACATGTCTAAAGCTTTCGACAGTGTAGATCATGTGGTATTATATGCAAGAAACTGGAGCTTTATGGAATTGATGTGCCATTACATTTATTGAAATCATACTTGCACAATAGAAAACAATGTATGGGGATCTGGAAGCTGGTGATCTACTAAAATCAGGAGGAAGAATGATTAAAAAAAAGGTATCCAACAAGGCTCCATACTAGGGCCTCTTCTGTATATCTTATATATAAATGAACTACCAAATGTAGTTGAGCAAAGCATGATCCTGCATGCGAATGACACATCTCTGGTTTTCAGTGAGCCCCCAATAAAATTATGTATGCATCAGATGAGGACTAAGCAAACTTGACGACTTGTTTTCTAATAACTATCCAACATATCAAATATCAAAAAGACACAAGTTTGATAGAGGGAAAGACCAAAACTTTACAGTAACATAAAAATGTTGACATACGCATGCACAGGTAAATTCCAAAATTAGTTATGGAACTATTTTTTAGGGCAATTCTAGTCATGTGTCAAGAATTTTACAAAAAAAGTGCCTGCGAAATATATTTAATTTAAAACAAAGGGATAGTTGGAAAAACATCTTCGTTGAGAAAAAAATACTCTAATTAGCTTATTAGTCCAATCAATGAATGCCCAAGAGGGGATTGTAGAGAACACGGAGGAGGGGAGAATTTTCCTCTTCAGAAATGTGTTGGGGGTAGTTAGGAGGTAATTATAGTAAAAGGCCCCGCCCCTAGCCTTGCCGCTTCAGGAGGGATGGGGGTGGAAAGGTTCTTATTTTCGATTCTTCACTTACAACTCAGAAACGATGCGTTGTACGGAAAAAGGTAATCTATGCAAAATTAAACATAATTAAATTTCCTACAAGAATGTTTATATTCATTTTCTTCCTATGTGTTATAGTTTACGAGATATTCGCCAGCCAAAATAGATAATTAGTAAATAAATTAAGTACGTACCTTGAATATTTCTATCAAAGCGGTTTACCGAGGTCTGCTAATAAATCGCAGTCACAATTTTACAACACTCGACGTATTTACTAACGTAATATTTTGTCTAAATCTATACATTTCCTTAAATATACAGTGTAACTCCTTAAAATGAAGACACCATTATAACTTTTTTATTTTGTTTCCGATTTGAATCAAATTTTACTCAAGGATAGAACAAATTAGAATCTACTTATGACCAGAAAAACATTCGCCTGCTACAAAGGCAAAGCTACCTGCGGTACCAAAATATGCGGGAAAAAATAAAAACATTTTGAATGTTAAAAATTCTAAAAAATGCATTGGATTGGCGTCACAAATGTACATATACCAAAATTTGATTCGGTTATTTATGGGAGATTTCTCATACATAGTCTCATCTGGTAAGGGGATCCTCAGTTTCAGCAATTTGTGGTGGATACGTGAAATCTGTCAAGACCCACTAACATGATTTTTAATTTTTTTTCAGCATATTTTGGTACTACAGGTGGCTTTGTAGCAGGCGAATATTTTACTTGAGTAAAATTTGATTTAAATTGGAAGCAAAATAAAAAAGTTATAAGAGTGTCTTCATTTTAAGTGAGTCAGGAGTCAGTGAGTTAAGTAAGTAAGGAAATGTATAGATTTCGACAAAATATTACGTTAGTAAATACATCGAGTGTTGTAAAATAAAGATTGTTCTGTGACTGTGATTTATTAGCAGACCATGGTAAACCGCTTTGACAGAAATTGTAGCATACCATTTGAACTAGTATGCACTTTTATTTAAAACACGCCATATTCTTTCAATTTCTTAAGTTTACTGTACAATATTTTACCATGTTTATAGATTAATCACCCTGACTATGATTTTGTCCATCTAATGCTTTATTACAAGTTAATTCTAAACTTTGTGTCATTATATTTTTCTGTTAAATATTATATATATTTATAATAATATATATATTTACAATAATATATATATTTTATGTTATAGCCTCATGTTACCATACCACACTCGATACACTCGACGTTAAATATATCTAAACGCGTTCATGGGGATGAATAAATTCAGTTAGTAATAAATAAGGTTTTAAATATGATAAACTCATTGTAGAATATCAGGTTGCCTATGTCAATTTGTAAACTTTTCAGCTCCTACGCAGATCTTTAGTGGGGATAATAGCTTATCTTTGTGAGTTCATTCACTTAGTCGATCATTGATTGTTTTGCAACGGTAAATATCAGTTAACTTCATGTGATAATTAAATTGACAGATGCCAAGTGTTAATTTTAAATCATCATAATTCATCTAGTGCATCCATACATATTAAAGAAGTTTTTATCGTTAAATTGTTAAATTATTAATATATTAATATATTAATATATTAATATATTAATATATAATATATTCTTGGATTGGTATCAATCATATATCGTTAAAAGAAGAGATTGGTAATCTCATAATCAACCACTACTATTAATTATTGCTCAAGCAATAGAAGACTGGTCATCTCTAAATCAACCATTATCCTATTACGTAATTATGTCAATACGTAATAATTACTCAAGATTAAACTGTGGAGACTGGTTATATTATAATCAACCATTATCATATCAAATAGCTAATAATAGAAGAATCTGGTCATGTTTCAACTTTCAATCGCGAAACCTATTAAAACTTCAGGCAAATATTTAGGCGTAGTAGTATCTAGTCATTCAACTATCGAGCCGTTGCAGAGAGTACAGGAGTGTGGTATCATAGCAGGGACTACGAGACCTCACCTAGAGTTCGTCTCTACAACACCCATCATCAGGTGGTGAGATACTGTATATTTTTCTAGTTAATTTTCATTGTGCTTCGACTATTTTAATAGCACATGGTTATGAACTTTAGTATTTTACCATTAACACTATTTTATCAAACTTTCATGTCATCTATTGATAACTGCATTGTGATTTCTATATTTACTTTTCAACTTCTAAAGAATTTAATAAAAAGTAGATTTTTATCATAATTTCAATTTTTTTATTATATTTGCTTGTGCTGTCCCAGTATATTCATGGCTGTTCCACAGTAGCTAGTTTCGCTATAATAGGGAAAGTTATGTGATATCATTTACGCTGTGGATGGCGTCCGTAATTAACATCTTTTTAATTAACTTTTTCTATAGAGTGAAATAATCTGCCTTGGTTAAGTCCTGCGAAATTGTTGAGTCATCCTCTGGTTCAGCTAAAATAGGACCCACGGTTCCCTGCCCCGCACCAGATCGGCTAGCCGCGAGCCGCCGCATTTACTTTGGTGAAAATTGCTTTTATTTATATCAACTTGGGATATAAATATTAATAATTTTCACTGGACTAAATGTGAGTGTTTCAAAATATTCGAGGTACCTAATTAATCTATTTTGGCTGGCAAATATCTCGTAAACTATAACACATAAACCCAAATAAAAAAATGTATTCATTTTTTAGAGCAGAATATGAATCTGTAAAAAAAAATTGCATTTAAAAAACCAAAGTTGACCTTGAAGTCCTCCACCAAACTTTAAAAAAAATATAGCCATTAGATCCCACTTTTCAAATGATGACACTTTTGTTTGAAACATTTTTCTCGAAAATTCTTTATTTTCAGGTTATTCCTGTTTGTCAACTTAAATGCCCCACCCGTATAATGTTAATTATAATCTACTGTGATAGCCCTTGTATCAACAAATGTGATTAAAAAAATTAATAATTCAACTGCTTATGGTTTAATATCGATAATGAAAGATGCCTTACCCGCTGATAATGAAGACAACGTTTTATCGACACCTAATTTTTTCTTTAGACTGGGATTTAACTGATTCAAGCTCTCCATCAGTTGAGATCTCGACGACTGATTGATGTTACCAACAGTCGAACTTATCTGTTTCACCAGAGTGCTGGGAGTCAACAGACCGGACTGGGCCAAAAACTGATTGGTTATCGCACTGGCCGTGATAGGATTGCTTAGCTGGCCCTGGGTCAAAATTTGACTAAGCTGCGTAAGCTGAGACAAATTCAAATTCTGGCTGTACTGCTTGATCAGCTCATCCTGGTAGTGTTTTAAATATTCGTAGGCATAGCTTTGATCGAATAATGGTTTTTGCCATTGGTAAGAAGATTTTGGCATTCCTGAAACATTGGGGCTTTTTCCTCTAGGTTGACGTACTTGTCCGGGTACCTTCGGTAAAGGAGGGCGGCCACGTGGTCTGGACCCTGGCCTCTTCAGCGGTGCTGGTTGGGCTGGAGCTAATGTGGAAGGCGTTGGTAGTACCGGAGGCTGCAAGAAAGTTTTAGATTGTTTCAAAGATGTTAATTGAAAAACTGCTCAACTAGCAAATTTGTTTTATAATTTAAATGCTCCACAATTATTTTGTTTTATTACTCCAGAGAAATTAACATTTGACCTGGACAAAATTAGTAAAAATCTGAATTTTTGCACAGACGTTCATTGAGATGTCCCAAACCCAAATCAACAAAAATCCTAAAAATCCCAACATGGCTACCCAAGGTATTGAGGGTCAAAGTTTTTTACAAATATCTCGCGTCCTATGCATCGGATGCCCATGAGGTCAATGTGAAAGTTATAGAGAATTAAATTATCCCCCCCAAACATGGTTTTTCGCGAATACCTCGCGCCAAAAAAATCGGACAGCAATAAAGTTAACATAAAAGTTGTAAAGAATTCAGTTATCTACAAGATCGGTATTTTGTATTTTTTCTCAAAACCTCGCCGGTCGAAGTTTAAAAAAACGGTGGAGTATCTCACTCCCTATGCATTGGACCGCGTCGAAGTCTACATGCAAAAAACCGTTTTTTTAAAGTTCGACCTTGAATATCTCGAAAAGGGCGAGGTTTTGGGAAAAAATGCACAATACCAATTTTGTAGATAATGGGCCTTTCCCACGTAATGGAACTTGATTATTTTTTCATAAATCATTTATTAACACCTAATAAATATTGTATATACACGTCATATCGTATAATATTTTAATTTTAAATGGATATTTTAAAAATAAAAGTATTGTCTTATTTACTCCATATTTCAAACAAGTAAACGCGCTCAAATTACGTCATGAAGGGATTCTCCAATCAAAATTAAACAATTTCTGGCTTCATAGGCCATCTGCAGGTGGTGTCACAGCTAACCTCAAAAATATGTATTTCTTAAGATTTAAAAGTATTACCTCAGCTATTATTAAAATTTCCGGCTGGTTCCCGTATTTTCAACTAAAATCTAGTTCAGTGTAATGTTTATGAAGTTCTAAATACCTTGTCCTAATAAAATAGGACTCTTTTTGTAGGTTGGAAATCTAACCTGTAATTAGCAGTCTATTTTTATTAATCAACAACATTGAAAAATGATTTACGTGAATTTTTAAATATTTCCTTGGAGCCAGTACGGCTCCAAGCTAAAAATGCGTATACAAACATTAAACGTGAGAATAAACTTGAAAAACTTAAAATTTAAGGTTATGTTTGGTTACATGATGCAGATGTCCTTGACGTTTCTGAATTGTACATCTCGTCTGGAAATCTGCCGATGAGACTATTTCCATGTTGCCTAATGTATATGAATGTTTAGCGTTAAAGGAAATGCTTTAATTATTTCATTAAAGAATGTCTACTTTTTATCTCCGCTTTTGAAAATAATGAATTTTCATTGAATAATACCACCTACTATAATAAAAATGATAATAATTAACAGACAGGTTGGGGGTAGCTCGTCTCCTGGCGTCGGTGATTGGCCCTGGTAGCGGAAATAGGCCGACGTAAAATAAATAGATAAAAAAAAAAAATTAACAGACGAAAGACACTTACATGTCGGCTCCCAACAAATAAATGACACTTGGCAACATTGATGGAAATTAAATAAATAGATAGGTTATGCTCTCTTATTTACGATTTACGCTGTGATCGTACAGATCTAGTATTTTGACTTCATAACTGTGTTCTTATTAATTATTAAAAAGTGTGTGTGTGTGTGTGTGTACTGTGTAGACATTAAAATGGAGAAAGGCTTTGAGAAGGCAGCAATAAAAACACGAAACACTAGAAAACAAAACTACATAAAACGAACTGATTTGATGAGGTTATGTTGTGTATCGAAAGTGTCACACGTCACTAGACTTACAACTAACAAAGCTTGATGACATGTCTGTCAATTCGGTAAAGGTAGAAAGAGACAAACACTTATACATCAAGCATTTTTTCGCGAGCTTACCACAACTAACTATAGTAAGGTGTAAAAGAGATGGCTATACATAATAACCAATCCACATCTTAATTATATATAGCCATCTCTTTTACACCTTACCACAGTTAGTTGTGGTAAGCTCGCGAAAAAATGCCTAGACAATCTGGTCATATGTAGCCTCTACCAAGGGTGCTAGAATAACCTGATTGGTCATTCCTCTAAATGTGTCATCAGTGTAGAAATATTGCCAATTTTAAATTCATATAACATAATAATTTTTTCTGTAGTAAAGAAACAAATTTCGCAAAAAAGAAAAAATATGGGTGAGTTTTTTTAAAGAGAACTTCTCAAATATTCAATAAAAAAAAACGTGGGAAAGGCCCATTGAATTCTCTACAACTTTCATGTTAACTCTATTGCTGCCCGATTTTTTTGGCGCGAGATATTCGCGAAAAATCATGTTTTTGAAACTTTGACCTTGAATATCTCGAAAAAGGGGGAGGTTTGGTAAAAAATAAAAATGACAACTTGTAGAAAATTTAATTTCCTACAACTTTCACGTTGGCCTCATGACCATCCGATGCATAGAATGCGAGATATATTTGCAAAAAACTTTGACCTTCAATATCTTGGGTAGCCATGTTGGGATATTTGTGGATTTGGGTTTGGAACACCTCAATGAACAGAACGTCTGTGCAAAAATTCATATTTTTACTAATTTTGTCCAGGTTTTCTCATTTTTTTAGCTAATTTTCCTGCAGTATATTGTTATATTATTAATGCTTCTAAAATGCAAACGGATATTAGAGTTGCGAAAAACACTGTTTTGTCTGCAACTAAACTGCTTTATAAAGGACCACGCACACAATACATGGGATTTCATACAGCCGTCGATTTGGCTGAAAATTTGGTATGTTATAGTCCATACCTTCCTGATGAAAAGTACTTATGGCCACAAAGCCCAAAATGTCCTAAATTTCGAGATATTGAAGGTCAAAGGTCGTATGAGGTATCACTTATTATAACTACCAAGTCACCTTCAGGTGCCTCTTTGACCCTAGAAATATTACTCTGGTATAAAACTCGACGACCTTGAACATATCTTGACCTTGGCCCATGGATCATGGCCAAAGTTACCTTAAAGTGCCACACCAAACATAGTAATATTTATCTGGCATATAAAAAAAGAGGTACCAACGGTTTTTTTAACTTGACTCTGGACCCATGACTCACAAGTCAAGGTCAAGGGTCAGTGTGTCATGATCAACGACACCTCCAATTTGACTTTCTACCAAAGGACTGAGTCGTCATCGCTATAATAAGTGATAGCTCATACGACCCTTCAATATCTCGAAATTTAGGACATTTTGGGCTTTGTGGCCATAAGCACTTTTGAACAGGAAGTTATGGACTATAACATACCAAATTTTCAGCCAAATCGGTGGCTGTATGAAATCCCATGTATTGTGTGCGTGGTCCTTTGTCATTAAAATGTTTCTACAGCAAAATTATAAATTATCTTATGAAGTAATTAGGAAATTATTTTAGAAACATGTCTGTAACATTTTAGCTTATACAACCAAATTGTTTTATACTGCTTTTTTGGTAACGTTTAACAGAATTTTTAGTACAGTCATATTTAAAGGCTATTTAGGACAATTTTGCATCTGAGGGAAAATTGTTGTTTCAGTTCGTTATACAATTAGAATTACGTTAACAAGCAAAAACTCTGTTATTTGAAAAGTAAAAAATATTAATAAAAAAAAACTTGCAAAAGACATGAAAGACTGTCTCTGTATAGCTAGAGTCATTCTGAGTACGGTGATATACCACATGGATACGGAGTATGTTTGGAGGAAAAAAAAACATATTTGGTGTCTCCACTTTTTTAAAACAGCTACTTAAAGTCACTAAAAAGCTCTTATAAAATAGTTATTTATAGCAATAATGTAACAAACAGTGGAGCATGTTTTATAGCGTAATTAAATGAAGCTTTAATAAAACTGTTTTATAGTGTCCGTAATGAATTTTCTTAAGGCGTGCGGAAATGTTTATATAATTATTTTGTAATAGCATCAATATGCTTTACAAAATATCAACAGTGACTGAAGTATATTAGATGGTGCCAATTACATATATAGCTGATGTAAAAACGTTTTGAAAGTGTTCCTGAGAGTTTTATAAAATTTGCATTAGAAACATTTCTGCATCTATTATAAAATACTAAATTGCTGGTTGGGTCACTTTTCGTCAATCAAGTTGCCATCTAAAGACGAATCAAACTATTTGTATCGGTTCCTAATGAAGGCAACTTAGTTAGGTACACACGTATCTATCATAGCTTTAAGTGTTTTGAAATTTGTGAAAATATTTCAGTGCCAGTAATACTTACATTAGCAATACCAGGTCCTCGCGGCATAGGAGGAAGTACATTTTGCACTGGAAGTGGTTTAAGCTTCTCAGCTGGTCGATTCTGCTGACAGAACTTTATGGCCAATTCCAATACATTAACGTTATCGGGAATCTATAAGGAACATAAAGGTTAACAATTAAAATGACTTGTTCCCTTTGATTTTCACTAACCTTTTCTTTAATGAATTTCTTGTACACTTCAACGAGTATATTAGCAAACACACTTTCCTTAGCAGGGACATGCTTCTGTATCTTTTGGTATATCTTGAATATTTCCTGCAAGAATTTAACGATCTGAGGGTTTGTCATGGTGAGTATATTTTTAATTTGGCTTCGTAAACTTTGGATGCACAGTGTCATTGCTTGCTCAGAGAATGCCATTCTTTCTGTATCCTTTATATAAATTCTGAAAATGTAATTAAACATAAATATAAGAATAATAATGTCAAAAATAAAACTCATTAAATTTAACTAAACTAAAAAAAAATGAACAATAATTAATGTTACATCCCTATTCACATCATAGGGGAGGCAAAGTTATTCAAAAGAGCTATTTTATACTGCAAATAAAAATATGCTGCTTACTTGTCTGGTTCTGGAGTTTTACGTAACTGCATGCATAATTCTATAAGAGTCTTATTGTCGTTGGTGCTTCGTAAAATCTGCAACAGAAGTGATATACACCGACTCATATGTGCCGACAGTGACCCGGGTCTGTCAATTTCACTTGAGGGAATCCTCCAAATACCCTAAAAATCAAAAAAATTATTTAGCATAAGATACAAAATGATTGTCTAATATTTACATGGAAAAAATTATTTACTCTTCTGTCGTTAAATAAACCAGTTACAACGGTACCATCTTTGCACTTGTATTCCCCTAATAAGAGCTGTTTGCATTTAGTCAAATCCTTTTTGGCCTTATAATAGAAATATAAGTGGGCCAATCGATACAATGCCTTGTAGTTTTGAGTTAGTCTGGTAATGCATATTTCGAGGCCTAAAATTAAATGACCATTATAAAAAAGTACTTTATCAATTCAAATTCAATTTCGCGGCCGCTACCCTTAGTGCAGCCGCCAAACTAAAAGTCACTTTTATCCCATCCTGAACGTT
The DNA here is from genome assembly GCA_936432065.2 of Rutpela maculata. Lineage (NCBI taxonomy): Eukaryota > Metazoa > Arthropoda > Insecta > Coleoptera > Cerambycidae > Rutpela > Rutpela maculata. The sequence continues at coordinate 31,808,298 of OW386285.2, read as the reverse complement.
AAGCATGCACTTCAAGATAGAATAGATGCTCCATAAAGTTGAACTCTTTACATCTTTTGATTTCTTCATCAAATAAGCCAATAAAATGTTTTCAGACATCGTCTTAGCATTTTGTTTCTCATACCAATCTTTAAAGTCGTAACATTATTCGTATTGCCGTTTAGATTTTTCGGGTATTAAATCAGAAAGCTCCGAATTTACGATACTTTTTAGCTTTGTCAGACATTTTTATGATTTTTCTAGAACTGTCAAACTGTTTTGTATACATACAGAGTATACCATTTCCATAGAATATACCATTTCCATTTCCATGTGACATTAAAGCCACCGCTAAATATAGCATCAACGGTGGTGTCATTTTCACCATCTAACTATAATTTACGGTTGCACAAAAAATAGTGTTTATATCATGGCCGCGAAAGTTTTTAGCGCCCTCGAGATTATCTTGTCGCGACCGCACTCGGTGATAATTTTTCTCTCAGTACGCAAAAAGGAATTTCGCAGCCTTGGTATAAAAATAACTAATATTAATACTTCCTGCCTAATACCACAGAAGACCTATACCAGAAACGACTCTCTGGCCTTCCCGCCAATATTGAATTTTATGCGCATATGTCATATGTCGGTGGTATTATTGTCAACCTATAAATCCGCAGGTTTCTAAATTCACCGGTGGAGCGTACCGGTAAGCAATAACATTATACGATTGGCTATTTTGAAAACCAAAGCCAAAATCAGCTTCGAATTTTATCTACCAATGCGTTCAGCGGTGAATTTAGAAAAGTGCGGATTTATAGGTTGACAATACCACCGACAAGATGGCCGAAGGTCACCCCATTTTACCAATGAAAGGGTGCGTTTGCACGCACTCAGTAATTTAGTCGAGTCGCTTAGTAACTTAGCACTCGACCAATGCGGACAGCGTGTTTTAGTCAAGTAATTTAGTGGAAAGCAATTACTAAATTACTGGACCGTCTCCCTACTTAACTAAATTACTGGATGCGTGCAAACGCACCCAAACATCGAACGTGCCTCCGACAGTGACGCTTCTGGTATAGGTCTTCTGTGCTAATACTTCATCAATTTATCTAGCTCAGGGGCGGATCTAGGAGTTAGTTTATGTATCTCGTGGCCTTGGTCCTCTAGTATTTTATAGAAATTTTCCGAGATAAAAGTAATATAGATAGGTAAATGAAAATTCTAGTTTCATATGTCCCTTCAGGGCACCTTTTACTCAGAGGCCCCATGGTTAAAGTGTCAAGCGTATCTATAAACCCGCCCCTGGTCTATCCTATCGTTGTAGGTAAAAAATAAGTATTCGATAAAAATGGGAACTGGCGATAAAATTATAGCCCATTTTCTTTAAGAATGAAGTAGTTTTCAGAGATGGGTAGAGGAAACTTTCCATAAGAAAGTTTCCAGGAAAGGACCCCACACACAATACATGGGTTTTGCGGCTACGGTCAAATTTCGCGAAACTCTGGGAAATAGTAGTTCTCAGTGAGTAGAAAAAAAGTCTAAATGGGCGCGAAGCTCCAAACCCCATTGGTTCCAAGATAAGACCAGCGGAATTCGGACCAATCGATATGTATATTTTTTTCACAGAAGCCTTTAAAGTAGCAATTTTATGCCCGGGGCGGGTATAGAAAGTTACCATTTTAAAGGCTACTGTGGAAAAAAATAGTTTACGACCCTCGGGAATAAAGAGAAACAGCCTTTCTCTTTATTGCTCTCGGGCGTAAACATACTATTATATGAAACGTAGCATATGCAGACACTTGAACACATGAAGTGTAGGTTATGTAGACATTTCTGTTATCATGCGAACGTCCGTAAAATATTTTTATAATATTCCAAAGTATTGACACAATAGGGGGTGGGGTTGGGGATAGGTTGGTTTGTTGATAACAAATGATTGTAAATAACAAGAGCAATCGAACTACCCCACTGCCAGGGTGTCCGGAGGGTGGGATCTGACTCGACTTATGATCACTATAATTCGAAAACCCTCTGATATGAGCTTCGGCTGTTTCTTAGAGATATCGGAAAATTGATCCATTTTGGGAGATCCTTGATTCATTTTAGGAAACAAATGACCAATTATGGGTCACCATATCGATAATCTGACCCCAGATTCGTGATCAGAGTCTTCGAAAATTCTTGGTATGAGAATAGGCGGATTTTGAACCATGAAAACAGTATTTGAATATTCGCGATTTTTAGCTAACAGAATATTTGCTGGTCGCAGCGTTCAAGCAGCTCTAGCTCAAAACCAGTATATTTTTGAGCTTGGTGCCCATTAAGACTTTTGTACTACTATTCCGAGAGTCATGTGGATTAGCCTACTGGTGGTTTGGTACGGGTGGATTCTAGGTGGTTAGGTGGTTTAGCCCGCTTGTGGTGTGGAATTTAATTCTTTCAAGAAAAATAAGCGATTAAACTCGCTGTTCCCAGGGTCAGGTGGGTTAGCTCACTTATAGTTTGGTAGGGGTTGTTTCTAGAGCTTCAGCTGGTCTTATCTTGGAACCAATGGGGTTTGGAGCTTCACGCCCATTTAGACTTTTTTTCTACTCACCGAGAACTACCATTTCCCAGAGTTTCACGAAATTTGACCGGAGCAGCAAAACCCATGTATTGTGTGCGGGTTCCTTTTCAGAAGTTTCCAAAATACCCGGAAAGTTACCAAACTTTCTGCAAATATTTACAATAACTGTCCCCTTAATTTAAAATTGCCGCTACGACGATTTGATGACTAAACTAGTCACCAAATCGTCATAGCGGCACCTAACGGCAACATAACCTCAAACGTCAAAAATCCAGTTTTTATTTTTTGTTTTGTTCACTTTTCGATGAATGTACTTTAGCATTGTTTCTTTGTTACATTAAAAACAAAAAATAAAAAAGAGATGTTTTTATTTAAATTAGGATTAGGCCTGGTACTTTCATCTATAGATAGTGATATTTATTCTGCAGAATAAACTTTATCCCAGAGATAAGCAAAAAATTAGTATTTTCACCTACAAATAGTAATATCCACAGATAAATATATTTTATTCCTAAGATAACCTATCTGGCACCTAGACCTTCAGATAGCGCTTTTTATGCCAGATAAAAATAGCTACGCCCATGAGGTTTCGCTGTCATTGACAGATGTGATGTTTTATCTTCTAACCCAACTTTTTAAAAATTTGGTTTGTTTTATATTGTGCTTTAACTTTAAATTTATAATTAGATGTAAATAATTATATTTACTAAAAGGATATTAGTAAAATAATATTATAAACTACTTATATTGTAATATGCATATTTTAAATACTGTTCTAATTAGGTAATCCAAACCATTAATATTTTTCTTTTTTTTTTTAAGTGTTGAAATTGAATAAACATTTATTTATTTTATTTATATGTTTTTGACTTTTTATTTGATGTTACTTTAATATGAGATTTAGATGTGTTTAATTTCTGTTTTTTTTTTTATATAGTTTTTTAATCGCCTTATTTATTTTAATGTTAAAAGGTTTAGTCTTCTACAATTCCGTTTCTACATCATACAAAAAAAGGAGTTAAGACATGACATTTACATAAATTTTTAATTGTATAAATCACATATGTATCACATCTTTTTAATCATTTTATTTCTATTTAATTACCTTATACTTCAAACGAGAAAATTATGACTTCCCAATTGTTCCAGATTTTTCATAAAGCACACTTAACATATATCTCTTATCATATAATATCAATTATTTGGCAAAAGTATGTAAAAATCATGTAAATAATGTAACTATATGCACTTATTTGGTATCAAAATGAAGCTTGCATCATCTCGAATCAGATTTGATCATAAAATGTCAATATTCCCAATGGAAAGTTTCCAAGAAAACTTTCAAGAAAACTTCCTGGAAACTCCAGGAGTTTACCCATCTCTGTTAGTTTTAAATAGAGAACTATTCCCAACTTCTCATTGGCTGAAACGCGAGGCAAGTCCACACTACAGCCGGCACTTTACAACCTATGATGCATATTTCCAAAACAGCTAACCCAATTAACACTAAAATCAGTGATCATCATTGTGAATTTTACATGTTACTATGAACGTATAAAAATTCTAAATGTATAAAGAAAATAACAGGGGACCTAGAATGGATCCCTGTGGTATTTCAGAATTAATAGGCTGAGACTTCAAAATCAAAAATTATACCATGTGAGGTAGTTTTGTAGAGAGAACCTGAAGTTGTTATCAAAATCAAAGCAAAATCATTTTTTACACACTTTAGTATCAAAACTTTACTGTAATCTAATAGAAAAATGTTATTTGGTAACATTTAATAGAGCAATAGTTGTGTTGCGCTGACAATTACATCCTGAATGAATATTAAAATATAAGCATGTTTCCAAGAATCAGAGTAGTGGAGATCATTTAAAGTTATCATCACCAGAAGATGCCAACATGGTTGACGAAACATGTGTCAAGTCTAGTATTCAAGTGTTTTGGAAACAACTTTATAATCATCTCATTACAGAAGGACTAGCCAGATATTTACAGAAAAATTAAATATTTTATTGTCTATTTACCACAGCAACTAATACATTAAAAATAATCAGAGGACTTACCTGCAACACACCGATCTACCAGCTGCAATATTTCACTGTTAGACATGTTTTCACTGCTTGCCTCTGAAGAAGACGAAGACGTAGTCGAACTACTATCATCTTCATCACTATCCGACTCAGAGCTGCTACTCGAACTGCTTGAAGAACTAGATGAACTACTTGTGTCATCATCCACCGAGGTCTGAAAAACAATGGGATATTAGTTTCACTGAAAATATTTCAATTCTACTCTTTGTTTACCCTGATATTGTCAGTGTCAGTTTCACTGTCAGTTGGTTTCACCAATTTCGATTTTTCTTCACCTTTCTCAACTTCAGGTTTCTCTTCCACTTTCTCCTTCACAATCACTTCTTTTTCTTCTTTATAAACGACCTCCTCTACTTTCTCGGTGCCACTTAAATCTGAATCATTCTCGTTCGGCTGATCTTCCATCTCTTTCATAGTTTTCACCATCATTTCGTCCAACAATTGTTGAACATCTCTTACCTGAGTCTTTGGTGCCGTCTCTTCTTGTTTCTTTGCTTCTGGCTCTAAAAAAAATATCGGAAAGAAGATAGTGATGTCAATATTGTTTCAAGCGGCACATGTCATTCAGCGATGTTGATTTAATAAGCCTTTGTAAAAATTATTTTAATTGCACCCCCTCCAAATTTAAACGCAAATAGGATCTGTTGCATGCACTGATCACGTGCATTTATTAATATCCTCCTTTCCCGGCTAAGGTACAGTCATCTGATCATTTAATAATTAATTCATAAATGATCTAAATAAACTGATGTTTGCCATTTTAATTCGTCATAAATCCTAACCACAAATTAAAAAGAACCTAGCCTCAAGGCACAAATGTCAAATAAAACGACAGGCAGCCATGTTGCTGCAGACATGAAATAGACCACTCAAATTGCTACTACCCTTTTGACGTCACTAAAAAGAAATCGTACCTTCTTTTTTAACTTCTTCTTTTGATGCGCCGGCAATTTCCTCATCGTCTGAATCTGATATCATTATCACATCATCTACAATTTTTGTTTCTTCTATAACTGTAGTAGGATCTTTGGTCTCCTCTTTTTCTTTTTCATTGACTACCACCTCAGGCTTTGGAGATGTCTTTGCAGAATCAGTAACTTCTGGAGTTGCAGGTTTATCTTCTTCAATTTTCTCTTCCTCTTCCTCTTCTTCATCTATGGGTTTCAAATATTCATCGTCATTCAGTTTATTTAGAGAATTCAAAAATTGTTCTTGGAAACCCAGACTGCTGTTTTCAGAAGTTTTTATTGGAATTTCGGGACCAACCTTAGGGACAGGTATGTCAGGTGCGACCTTGGGAGCAGTTACCTCAGGTACGGCCTTGGGAGCAGGCTCGGGCACAACCTTGGGGGCAGGTTTCTTTAAGAACTTAGAAGAGGACAAGCATTTCTTAAAGAACGTTCCTAAGGTGTTGGGAATTTCTTTACCCTCGTGCAATTCTAGGTACTTTAAAACTGAAGCATGTACTCTGTAATGTAACTCTAACGCTTCTACTGCTAGATGCTGTGAGTTACTATAAAGAATTTTTTCCGGATAGGTTGCATTGATTTCATCCAGAAGGGTACTGGCCTGAAAGAAATCCATCAAGTAAAATAAACATGTACATATTAATGATGCACACTAGCTTTATAAACTGACTATATTATTATATAAGAGATTTGTTACATCTCGCGAATATACATTTCATTTTGTTAGTTATAGCGAAAATATTTTTATTGAGAAAACAAAATATACGTATTATTTTTTTAAAGAAAGTTCTTAAAGCAAATTAATAAAACAGTTATTGATTTAATTTTAATCTTATAAACAAATTTAAGAAACAATTTAGCTACTGAGAACAAGTGGCTTATAATGGATTTATGATAGCTCTTAAAGACCTTTATAAAGTAGTTATAGAAACGTTTTGATTTCAGAAGTGCCTCTTCCTTAAATTCTTCAAAAAGCAGATTACTCTCTGGAAGCAATTTAGCTTATTTCAGGCCACCAGGGTCGGAGCCACCCCCCCTCCCCCCTTAAGATCTAAAAGGGGGCGCCGGCATGCGCAAAAATACGAATAATGATATTCACATATTCTTATTTATTCCCATTCTTTCTTTCTTATTAATTCCGATTATATATATCTTTGATCATTCACTAATCACTGAGAAGGTCAACGTAGTAAATAACCCGGCCTGGCCCAAATTCAAAACCGTGCCCGTTAGGTAGCAAGGGTGTTATATTGGCCTAGAAGCAAGGGCTTTGCATTGTCTAAAGGCTTCTTTAAAAATATATATATTTGCTTCTTCGTGTTTTTTTTTTTTTTTTCATTTGCGTATATATCTCGGAAAGTACTTGAAAAACCAGTGGGATAATCGGAAAAGTGTATAGAGCCTTTTTTGTAGGAATTCACATTCTGAACAAGTTTACTGTTGTTCATTCAGCCTTAAAAATGCGTACTTTCCGAAATATATACGTCCAAATGAAAAAAAAAAGACACGAAAATGCAAATATATATATTCTTTAAGAAGATTTTCCGGAAAAAGCAATGGGATAATCAAAACAATGTATAGGACCTTTTCTGTAGGAAATCTTATTTTAAACAAGTTTACTTATGTTCATTTAGCCCTAATAGTAATATTGCGTACTTTTCGAGATATTTGCATTCAAAATAAAAAACACGAAAAAACACATACCTACATAGCCACGGTGGGTGGAGTATTAAAAGTATGTGGAGAACGGATCAACCGATTGCTTTGTAATTGTGGTTGCCAAGATAATCGAGTATGATCTCGCCAACTAAAATATTTTCGAAAGTGCAGTGTTGCCACTTATACATAAACCTGGCAACATCTTCGTTGTTTTAAATGGAATTTCCTGTATATTTTTGCATTTTTTGGATTGCCGTCTCTTTCTAAGTAACTTTTGTTAATATTTCCTTATACCTATCTCAAGCCGTTTTCGAGATAATAATTCTTTTCTGAATTTATTGCTAAAAATTTGACTTTCAGTAAATCGTGTTTTCTCCTACCTACGCAGCAATTAAAAGATAATTTTTTAGTTGCAGCTAGGCAAGGTCTGGGGGCATCTCCTTCATTCAAATCAAATGTTTCGAATATCATACAGAGTTACTGAACGCCCAAGGAACAATTTAAAAGTCATTTGGACTTGAGGAGGTTTTAAAAAAGGTTTGTCAGGGTTAGGAAATAGTCTTGTGCTTTATTGATGTTGTAGTTAAGGCCTTTTAGGCTTCAAGTATACTGGCTTTTATATGGTAAGTTTTAAAGCATTCTGTAAGACCTAATTATATAGCTAATTTGCTTCTAGGATAATATGTATTTGTAATGGGTTTATCATACCTACATAAAACTCTCCATAAAGCTAATTAATTTTATGAACGTCTTAAATTCTATTTAGATTTAAAGAGGCTTTAAATTATTCTTTATGGTTTTAACATATTTGCAATAAATGCATTTTAAATCGTTTTTAAAACTAGACATTTTCAATGCCTATTAGTACTTATTAAAGGCTATTGCAAAACTAGACTCTTAAAACATCCTTGACAAATATTGTGATGAAACCGTTATGAAAAAAAGAAGGCCTCTATAAATCTAAAAGGCAAATTTTAATTCCATAAAACACTTTCTAAAACCTCAATAAAACATTCATTATAAAAATAATAAACAATATGTCTGCCTGAAGTGTCGTTGGTGCATGTGTGTGTGTGTGTGTGTGCATTTCACGACTTACTGATGTCTAATTATGTCTTTTATGGAAGAAATTATTTTGAAGTTAAATTTTAAGTTTTTTGTATCGAATGTCAACGCGGTTCGCCTTGGAGGCGGTTCTTTTAAATCCCAAACATTTTATTACAGCTTTTATCAAGTCCATGTGATCTTCGTCAAGTGCATTTGCATTTATGTAAGGAAGGGATTATTTGTGATAGTATACAAAAAGACTAAAAGGACTTCATTTATAGTAAATGTTCTAGGTCATTGCCATTATTAGAATACATAGTTTAATGAGAGGACTGTAAAATGACAATTAGGTTTTTAATTGGTCGGCCATGTCTTTCTTATATAAAAATATTCAAGGTCAATCTCACAATTATAGTTACTAATAATTATCACTTTTTCTTTAGCAAATTAAGGTAGAATTACAAGAAACGACTAAAAATTACAGTGGGAACCGAGAAGCAGCCTACTTTTTTAAATTTGCTGATTACATGTCTATGCAAATTTTGTATGAATATTAAAATCATTATTATTTCTGAGGCCCCTTTGTTTCTTGGGCCTTTCTTTTGTAGTTTTAACGATAAACTGTCATTAGTTTTAATTTTTTTGTCACACTTGATGTATTTTTATTGCCTTTTAAATCAGCCTTAGAGAGGTTATACTGCCACTCTACGCTTTATAAATTTCAAATTCCATTTTATCTTCAATAAGTCTGATGGTGTGTTTGCTTAAATCAGTTTAGAAAAAATAAATGCAATAATAAAATTATTTGGATTCCTTCGTGGACATTCTTATAGCTTCTCAGTTCTAATATGGACTTAAAAGAGTTTTGAAAACCAGTTTTAAGGTAGCCTTCTAGGCGTTTTCTAGAAATGCAGGAAGCTAATAAAAAAAGCTTCCGACAGCTTTAAAATAGGTTTTAAGAAAGGTTTTAAAACGGCCCTAACAAGGTTTTCAAGAGCGGCACTAAGGAGTTTTATGATGGAATTTAAAAAGGCCTTCATAAGAGTAGGCCCTTTTAGTCTACAAGTCGCTTTATGATGGTATTTAGGATATTGTTACAGCAAAATAGATTTTTGAAGGCATTTTATAAATAGTTTTATAGCACCCTTGTATATATTTAAGAAACCAAAATTGTTCCTTGGGCGCTTTCTATAAGTGACTTGCACTTGAAAAATGCACGAAAGCAAATTTTTTTAAACGGAATGCCCTGTATATTATTACTGATTCGGAAAGGTGATACATTTATGGCTACTCCTTATTTATCTAATTAAAAAGATTTTTTGTTTTAATAAAAATAGTGTGGAAAAAAAATAAAGTTTGAGAAATTTTGGCCGATAACAAGTGAAAAAATATTTGATCAAATGGGCTAAAATTTTTTTTATGTAAAATTTCTGCCTTAGATCAAAAACTTTGTAATAAAATTTTATTTTGTAACTATTTTATTGCCTCTGCCATATTGCAGTGGATTGCAACGCTATATAATAATTATGTAGCATACTCTGGAATAACAATTTACTTTCAATAGCAAAACTGTCCCAAATATAACTCTTGGGAAATAATTATAAAATAATTTTAACGGTGCTGAAAATACTTCCGAACATTACTAAAAAACGTTATAAAATTATTTAGTTTTATAAGTTGAAATGTTTTATAGCTTGGCCACAAAAACTTTTCTGATAATTTCTTAACTGCTTTATAAGATATTTTATAATTTTGCTGTAAAAACGTTTTGATGGTGGTAACCAGATAGTGTTTTCTGCAACTCCAATAATTAATTAGAATTTTAAAAGCATTAATAAAACAAAATAATCGTATAACATTTAAATTATAAAACACATTTGATGGTTGGGAAGATACACAATTTTTATTATAATCAAGTAAAAATTCGATTTTTAAAAGTATAGTTGATAATTTAAATAAAAAAAAAAATGAATACGTATTAACACTGGTTGAAAAACCTGGGTCGTCAGCCCTTTGAAAACTTGTTCCAATAAAGATTATTATTATTATTAAAAAAATTAACTCACCGTTACATAATACTGCAAATATTCAGCGGGTTCTCTTTGCTTCTTCTCCGCAATTTTACCAAGAATGTAATATTGCAACCATCTTTCATCGGGTTCATTAGTGTCTTCCATTTCATATAAGGCAATAGCTTTTTCGAAACTGTTACCAGAACTGTCTAAATAGCTATTTTTCTGGTTCTCTAGAAACTCAAACCTACAGAAAATAACATGATTGTTTTTAAAAATTTAGTGATATTTACTTTATGATTTATTTTTGCATTTAAAATGTGTTTTAACCGCCTTCCATGTCACCTCAATGACCCTCTTAAGTCTAGAAGATCTAGATTTATCTGAGTAAAGGAGACGGGGTCCTACAGTTTATGGTGGAATCCGAACCACTTCTTGGGGAAAATTTCCTATGAAAATTTTTTTCGCTGTGTGGAGCTTGAACCCACTTCGCTCAGAGTGCCCCCCCCCCCGTAATTGTTTAAGCCTTTAAGTTTATAGTGAGAAAATTAGGCCGCTAGCTTTAATATTAACCTTAATATTTGATTTCGAATCTGTAACATATTTGAAACAGCCGACGACGCAGAGCGAGCATCTGTGATGTCACACCACTCCACCGGTTCTATGAGTTATGAGATATATTCAGTTTAAGCGGTCGACCGCCAGGAGTGATGTGACATTACACTGCATTTTCGCACACTCTATTTTCATTATTTATTTTGAGGGAGAATCAATAGAAAAAAAAATCTAATATTTTGCCCATTTACTAATTACAATGTGTACTTTCAAAATATGAATTTAAAAAAAATAATGAGCCCATTAGAATAATTAATTATTGCACATTAATGTTGTTAACAGAAAATTACAATCAAATAATTATAAAGGATTTTTATGAATCTACTACGGTATTATACTGAATGGTAGGTTATATTAAATCGTTAAAAATAAAATAGAGGTATTAAAATAATCTAACAGGTAATACTTACTTTTCCATACTTAAATTTTCAGATTCGTATTTCAATATTCTAGAACAATAGGAGTGAACAGTATATTGAAATGTTCCACATTCAATCCACAACATGAGAGGGTCAGGCGATATTGCTAAGGCTTTGTTGAAGCATATTGAAGCATACTTTGCCTTGTCGAGGAACTCCATTTCAGTCTTAAATTTCTCACAGTAGTTTAGATTTCTGTCTAGTTGCGCTGCATAGCTCAACCCTAAGCAGGCCCAAGAGTCCAGACGAAGAGGATTTATGCACAAGTCCATCTGAAAATACTTTATGCAACGACTAAATTCCTTATCTTTGAAGTAAAAATCGCCGATCAGGTAATATATGGCTCGAACTTTATTAGGAAATTCAATGGGATCTGGACATTTGTCGGTTTTCCCATGGATGAAATCCATTATTTTAGGCAAGTGGTGTTGAGGTGCGCAATCTGGTGGTACTAGAGCAATAATACGTTTCAGTAATTGTTCCAGATCTGCAGAAATCGATGCATTCTTATAGGAATTAAACTCTGGAAGACGATCTGGTCCATAGAATTCATATAATTGAGAGGCGCGTTCCCAAGTCAGGGGGAGCGGATTCACATTGTGATCAGCCAAGTGCCTAGAGATCTAAAAATATATATAGAGAAAGCATAGGTCAAGTTTTTCAGATACTTACTTTATTCTTCTTGCTGGGATGTTGGTATAGACAAAATAATGCTTGTTCTATGTGAATACCAATTTTGTCTCGAAGATGTTCAAATATCGGAGTGTCAATCCTGTCGAGTACCGTGTCTAGAATAAAATGCAACAATTCGCCGCTGTTCTTAAGGCACCACCCCTTAGGACCTAAATCACATCAATAACTTCATCAATACATTGTAATAATGAGTCATAAACATACCTAAAAATTCGTGGGCAGAAAACAGAATGGCAATTGATGATGGTAGTTCACGCTCGTGCACACTTTCATCTTCATTAGGAATGTGATTATTATCCTTTTTACCTTTATTTGCTCGTTTTCTTGCATATAGTCTATGTTCCTCTCTACAATGAAAAACTCAACTTAAAAAAATTGTGAAAATATAGATTATATACCAGTTTAGAACGTTATTAAAAATAAATAAAATCCATGAAAGTAGATATTATTGTTATTCTCTATTGACGAAATATGAAAAAATATTTTACTGTCATGATATGGTATGAGTTTCAACATTATTCAAATATTTCCTGCCTTACAGGACTTAGTGTGCAATATCATGGTGTCAATCCTGGCAGAATAATAGCGTGGTATGGTGTTTCTCAGGAGCCTGTTCTTGGACCGTTATTCATATTTAATAAAACCCGGGAGATTTTAACCAGATTTTTTTTAAAATGTAGATATTGATGAACTGTATTTGTGGAGCAAAGAACGCCATATTTCTACAAAATCCAAGGCCTACTATGTCAATTTTTAGGAGTAAATTTTTAAGATTTCATACTAGTGATTTTTTTTTAAATCTATGCACGGCACTGGATTCACCACCGCCTGTACTAAATTTTATCAAATAATTTTAAGTAGGAACGATTTTGTAGCCAAATTAAAAATGTACATTTTTAAATGGCATTTTGTATGAGACTGCTATTTTATACATTTATTCCAAGTCAAGTTATCCATAATAATAATAATAATAATAATAATAATAATAATAATAATAATAACAATAATAATAATAGACTTTATTTTCATAAGACTTGTAGATACAAGTGTAGAATATTGTCACAAAATTGTTAATAAAAATACAAGCCAAAAATAGAAAATTTCAGGTTTAAAAGGAAAAAATAATACAATATAGTATAAAACAGCAAAAATACAATTCAATACAAAAATACAAACGTACAATTAATCATAAGACAAAATTGTCACAATTTAAAAATTCATCAATAGAGTAAAAACTATGTTTTTGCAGCATATTACGAACACCCTATTTAAACAAATTAAAAGTAGGTAAGGACTTCAAAGAGGTTGGTAATTTATTGAATATCTTAACGGCCAAGATCAACGGTCCATTTGCTGATATAGACAAACTATGTCTCGGTATTTCTATATTAAATGTAGGTCTAAAATTGTAGGGCGAATTTAGGTCTCTGGTAAGTGTAAACTGATCAGGATGTGACTTAACATAGCAAACGCAATTTAGAATGTATATATTCGTTATAGTTAGGAGGTTTAGTTGCTTAAATAGGTCTCTGCAGGAATATCTAAAGCTTTTGAATGTCATTGTTCTTAGGATTCGTTTTTGGAGGATTAAAACTTTATTAACTCTTGTACAATTTCCCCAACATAAGATACCGTAGTTCAATGTGGAGTAGACATAAGTATAATAATATTGTTACAAATATCCACCCCTTGGGGATAGGCAGCACTAAATACATGTATAAAATACATGAAATACATGTACGTTACGCCATCTGCGCCACAGTAAAAACAGTAGAAACGTTCTGGAACATACGCCGCGCCGTTTCTAAAATAATTCAAGAAGCAATCGCTAGGAGTATATAAAGCCGTATTCTCGGCCGGAAGGGGGAAAAGTCTTGGATTGACAAGTGAGGTTAAGACTCCAAAGTGAAAACAAAGTGATAAACATTGTTATTTTTAGTCAGTAAAGTGCATTTAAATTAATAATAGTATTGTGAAGTATCCAGTAAATTATTTAATAAAGTGTGTTAGTGGTTTTCTCTTGTTATAATTTTTGGAACCCACGGAATTTCCAAGGGTGGTTTCCTAGGGGTGGAAACACGTTACAATATGTTATTAAAACGTCAGTTGAAACATAATTTCTGAACTGCCATAAGACAAAGCAAGAAGTTAATAATTTCTTCAGTATGACATCAATTTGGTTAGTCCACGATAAATGCGAGTCTATACATAAGCCAAGAAATTTAACTTGTGAGTTCTGTTGAATACTCTTACTGTTTATTTTTACTAATATACTTTCATACAATTTTCTTGGAGTGTGAGATCAGTTTTGAGATCATTAAGGATAAACCCTGTATACTGACAGTAATTTATCATAATATGAATAACATTGTTTGCAGTGTTACTCAGATCATTAAAATTGTCCGAACTCTAGCTATTAACGCAATCATCTGCAAAGAGAGATACAAAACCACCTGGGAAATAAGAGAAGATATCATTAATGAAAGTAATAAATAAGAGGGGGCCCAATACGCTCCCCTGGGGTACCCATACTTGGATCGCTTTGGGCAGTGACTTGTAAGTGACATTATTAGTTCTCAAAATAACTTCTTGGCTCCGACCTTGTAAATAAGAGGAGAGCCAAAGTAGGGCGGGTCCATGTATGCCATAATTATAAAGTTAGTTCAATAGTAAATCAGTGTTGACCGTGTCAAACGCACGTTTTAGATCAAATAGAATACACGCTATTTTGTTTTTACATTCAAAATTCTGCAGAATATAATTGTAGACTGCCAAAATCGCGTCCTGAGTCGATAATTTGCTCCTAAAACCGAATTGATTAATTGACGAGATTTTCTCTGTTTTCAGGAATTTTGATAGCTTAATATGAAAGGCATTTTCATATAATTTAGAGAGAGCTGAGAGTAGGGCAATTCCTCTATAGTTCGAGATCTGTGATATATCACCATTTTTGTAGATTGGGACAATAAGCATTTTTTTTTTAAGTGTTGGAAACATACCGTCCTGGAATGAAAAATTAATAAGCGAGGTAATACAATTAGTGATGTGATCAGCGACTTTGATTAGAAGCGAAAACGGTATCTCATCATAACCTGCAGAATGCTTGTTGGATATTTTCATTAATATTGAATGAACTTCATGAGCTGTAATAGGAAATAAGAAGAATGTCTTCACGAATTTCAGAGACAGCCTGCCTATTTACAGACTTTTGTTAAATCATTTATAGAGTTTATAAAATAATCATTGAAAGCTTGAGTAGTATCGCGATAATTACTAATATTGCGCCCTGAGTCATCCAACATGCATGAAGGTATATTATGTGATTTCCTGTTTTTCACTTGACCGTTTATTATTTTCCAGGCTGTGGTAGATTTCTTACTGGAGTTTAATATTAGTGAATTATAATAGTTTTTTAGCCGTTTTTATATGCACCGAGTGGTTTTTCTTTAAAATATCGAAAATTAATTGTCAAAATTAACAGATTAAGTTGTAGGAAAGCTATAACAGTTTGTCTGGTGTAATAATAATTACGGAAAACTTAAATTTAAGAGACAAAATAGAAATTGTACGTCTTGTTGGCGATAATGTGCTTTCGACAAGAGAAGCTGCGAGAGAATTCAATAATAGACACCCAGATAGACAAGGAAGTCGGAGTACTATACAACCCGTTAATAAAGATTTCAATGAGACAGGGTATGTTTCAAAAAATTTGCTTAGAGCCAGGCATAATGGACGTCATGGAATTTTGAGAAATAATGACGAAATTTCAGAATATTTTAACAACAACTCCCGGACTACTATTAGAATGGCTAGCTTAGATCTTATTATTTCCAGAGAAAGTATTAGGAGATGCCCGGAAAAAAACAAAATAAAGGCATTTAAGCAAAAAATTTTGCATACATTGGAATTGAAAGATGAGGAAAGATGATTAGAGTTTTGCTATTGGCTACAAGGGGATTATGTAAATAATCATAATTTTTTCAATGAAATTTCATTCAGCAATGAAGCCACGTTTACGATAAATGGGGTGGTTTCAAGTCAAAATTGCCGTTACTGGTCAGCTGACAATCCGGAATTCGTTATAAATGCAATGGGACAGTATTCGCAAAAAATTAACGTTTGGTGCGGAATACAAACAGACAGAATAATTAGCCCTGTTTTCTTTGAGAGTAATTTGAATGTGAATGGGTTTTTTAATTTTCTTGGAAATGAGTTCTGGAACGCATTAGATAATTTACCATTACAGAATCACCTTAATGTAAAGTTTCAGTTAGATGGTAGTCCTAGGCATAGCGCTGTTATAGTAAGAGAATAGTTAAATGACCATTTCGAAAATCGTTGGATTGGGTGAAACAGTCTTTTAATTGAGTGGCGGCCGAGATCCCCAGACCTAACACCACTCCATTTTTTCTTTGGGGTTTACTAAAACAAAAAGTATACAAATCGATGCCACAGACTGCACAAGAACTATGAGCTAGGGTTATACAAGCCTGCGCAGCCATTACTCCAGAACAAATACGAAAGGTAACTACGAATGTACGTAAAAGAATTGACAAGTATATTGAAATAAATGGTGGATTAGTTGAAGTGACGAAAATCTTATTCTGGATAATTTTCGGAATTCTCTATTTTTTTCTTGTTTCATTGTTGTTTAAAGTTTTTATTGCGTTTTTTAATTTGTCAAAACTAAGCATAAGAATATTTATACTATGTTACTATTAGTTTAATTTCATTTCAATGTTTTTTCATGAATAACTTGACAGAATAAATTTATGAAAATGATAAGTATTGTGCATTTTTAATTTGGCTACAGTCGTTCCTACTTAAAATTTTTTGATAAAATTTAGTACAGGCCCATTTTGAAGGGTGGTGAATCCAGTGCCGTGCATAGATTTAAAAAAAAATCGCTAATATGAAACCTTAAAAATTTACTCCCAAAAACTGACATAGTAGGCCTTGGATTTTGTAGAAATATGGCGTTCTTTGCTCCACAAATACAGTTCATCAAGATCTACATTAAAAAAAAAATACAGTTAAAATCGCCCAATAAATAAAGATTTTACAGGGTGACTCGCAAACAAATGGGTCACACTGTATATTTATAACGGTGCTGAAAATACTGCCGAATGTTACTAAAAAGGCACTATAATATTATTTAATTTTATAAGCTGAAACATTTTATAGCTTAGTCACGAAAACGTTTCTAATACTTTCTTAACTGCTTCATAAGATAATTTATAACTTTGCTGTAAAGACATATTAACGATTAATTTATAAAACAGTTTGGTTGCAGACAACCAGATAGTGTTTTCTGTAACATATAATATAATCAATTAGAATTTTAGAAGCATTAATAAAATAGCAATAAAACAAAATAATCCTATAACATTTAAATTATAAAACAACACTTCCGAGTGAAACCTAACGATTATTATGTATAACCAATTCTAAAGCAAGAATTTCTAAACAAATCTAAAACTGCTTTAAAGAAACAAGTAAAATTGAGAATTTTTAAAAACCCCTGATCAATGTATCTAGTCGTACCAATTTCACATGACCGAATCAAAATGAGGCCTAAATCATGTTCGGCTACCATAATAGGGTCATTTAGTGATATGGCAGTTTCCTACTTTTCTTCCTCATTTTAAAGTATAACAAACCAACAGCCTCAGAAAAAAATTTCAGCTCAATTGAATCAATAGCCACAGAGATATTCGCATTTGAATAGAAACACGCTCGGCCGGCCAACAGTCCGTAGAGTGACGTCACTTGGCGTGCGCCGATACCTATATTAGAGCAGCGATTTCGTAAGTCTATCGTGTCGTTTTTTTTTTGGCGTAGAACCAGGTCAACATGTTAGGTTCCTTTGAGTATGTCACCGGGCATATGAAATCATATTTTACGACATTTTTTTGTAGTCTAGAACTTTTTAAATCAATAAAAAGTGAAAAAACTGTATTTTTAAATAAAATTGTTTTTTTTGGTTTCCACCGCCATATCTTTAAAACTATTAAAGGTACCGAAATTTGTTTTGTGTCAAATTAAAGCACACACTGTAGAGCTTTTACCAATATAAACAGTTTGGGCACAATTCGCACTTTCATTTCTCTAAAAATCAGATAAACAAAAAATATATATTTTATGTATTGAAATTTTCACCAATCGATAAACTTTTTTATTTTTGAAAATATTTACATACATGCAGCGAAGAAAATAAAGTATAATAATCACAAAAGTTTTTGAAACAATATATTTTTTCCTAAAATGTACCGTGTGGCAACAGCGATTTTTTTTATCAGCGCTAAATGCGACATTGGGACGCAATTAATACACCTCGCATGCAGGGTTGGTCAGATTAGTCGCGTAGAAGTGGCGGTTGTCGAAAATCATTACGTATTCATTGTTCGGATAAAAATTGTGACAATCGAAAATGTGCTTGTTTTAAGGAAGGCCTAAAATGTTGCAACGAGTGCAAATGTCGTTCCTGTAACAACATTATTAAAGATTTCAAGGCAGATATGAACGAATTAAAATGCTATTGATGTAGGGCCTACATAAACTACATACTACATATTTATCTATCCAAATAGAAAATTTATTTCAACAATAACTCATTTTATGCGTACGTTTTTACTTTCATTCATTTAAAAATGTATAATAAACTTACTAATTAGGTGGGTAGTTAGTAACACTGATTGATATTTATAGATTAGGTATTTATCTTTTTATTATTAAAAGGAGACTATTTTATATTTATTGTACAATTTCTTAATATTAACAACATATGATCAATACTACTGTACAATATATGAAATATTGAACAATAATATTGATCCCCTAGATGCTTTTGATCGTTGCAGTCGGCAGGCTTGCTACAGCCAAGCGCGCAAGAATATGACTTTGGCCCGTTAAAAAAAATCGCTGACTCAATACTATGAACAGAACATGAAAAATTTTTATCCTAAAAACTTTTTTCAACTATTGGCTTCAATTTGTACGCAGCATGTATATACAAATTTTCATAAATAAATTTTTTTCTCGATTGTCTAAAACTTACGCTTCTGAAAATAACAGGTTTGAGATTCCTATTATTTTTCCAACTTAAAAAAAAATAAATCGGGTTCACGTGGGACGTTGTTCGAAGTGCTATTGTGTCTACTTTAATCTAAACAAAAAAATAGCTTGATAGCACAAATATTTTCAGAGATATAGCGGTGGAGACGTTAAAAAACATATTTCATTAAAAATCTATTTTTTTGAGTTTTTCCGAAATAAAAAAGTTCTCGACCACCAAAAAATGTCGTAAAAATGATTTCGTGTACACGATTATCTTACTAAAGAATCCCACTAAGTCTGGTTTGGTTCTACGCCGGTTTTTCTCGAAAACTAAGCGACTTTACTTCCAGATTTTACTCTACTAACTTGCATTCACAGCCGTGTTCACTGGGCGGTTCAGCCATCTGACGTCACAACTCGACTACATGGTTATCCCGAGCGTTTTTAAGCACGCCGACTTTAATAATTTTTTTATACATGAAGGCGGCGTCAGTAAATTCTAATTTTTGGCATACTTACTATACTCACCAAGCTCTTTCAGAATATGTAATAATAAAAAATTGTTAAATGAGCCTATTGTCTGCACATTTTCAATTTTACTTCAATCAGACAATTTCTAGAGAAAGTCAACATGGCGATCAAACATCAAAATCAGATCACCCGTTGAAGAAATATGAAGCCACAGACAGACAAACATACAAATACACGTCAAACTTATAACACCCCTCTTTTGGGGTCGGGGGTTAATAAAACACAAACAAAAGTTAATGCATTAGGACCAAAATCTTACCTCATTAATACATAATGCAACAAAATCCACGGCGTCACGCAACTTGAAATATTGGCTGTACTATCCATGTTTAGTTGTTTGGAGGCAATCCTAGACAAAGTCTCAACAAGCCTAGCTCTCTTTTGCTCTGTTAAGAAGTCGATGACGCTAACAGTTTCCTTTTTAATGATTTCGTTAAAAATAGCCAAACACTTTTCCACAATTTTCTCCCACTTATCAGGATCCTTTCTGGGTTTCAAATAATGATCTAGAGCTTCATGGACACACTCTTCTGTCCATATAAAACACTCTGTCAAGTCTGTGAACCACAAAGAATGTAGTAGCAAGCCGAGTTGAGCCGGTCGCCCCATTCTGCCAACCTGTGGGTGATTCCCAGAAGTATTAAATGTGAGTTTGAGTATTTCTGCTACCTCCTTGTATTTCTCAGCGTTAAAAAGATCTTCAACCGTCCCCAGAGAGTTAATCATGCCTAGATGCTTTATTATCTTCTCCGTAATTTGATTGGTAATTAAACCATACCTGAAGCAATTTGGCAAGCTTAGTAGATATTTTTCATTCGTCTTAGACTCTTCTTCAGCAATAATTTCTTGGATTAGTTCAAGAGATCTAATCGCTAAATCATTACAGTTGTCTTTTCTAAATATATGAGATCTCAACCAAAATACGCGGTTAAAAAAGGATGGATACTCCTCTTGCCACTGTTCGTGCCAGCCGCTAATGAGTTGTAAGTAACCTAACGAGGTAGGATGTATCGTTTCCTTGCTTTCCGAACTAAAAATTAGCAATTCCCCATACAGCAAGGTAGCCAGAGCATCATTCCTAATCTCTTCGAAAGTAGCGTCTCCACAAAAAACTTGTGGGGGATCACAATGTTCTCGAAACATATTATACCCTTCAATATACAATGGAACAAGTTCTTTAGGCCACTTATAATGCCACAATTTTGAGAGGGTAAAGACAAGAGTTTTTATCAGAACAACTGCATCAACATAGTCTCGTTTCCTAGTCCAAAACTCCAATACATCTTCTCTTTCCCTGTCTGTTCCGAAATACGGTTCGTAATTAACCGACTTAGGTGAATGTATAGGCGATAGATAGTTTACGTTATGATCCTCCACATACATATTATAAAGATCCATGGTATTCATAGAATCTTCCATCTGGTTGTACTTTTGAGCATCGATTTTATGAAGCAACAACGTCTTTGGAATTATTCGATTTAGAGCATCCTCTACCGTAAAATCTTTCTCTTTGGCTTTCTTTGACTGCTTTCTTTTGCTGTGCCATCCCCATATTTGTAAATCAGAAAGCAAGTCCCGCTTACGTTTTGAACCGCGAGGCCTGCCTCGTTCTGCTTTCAATTCTGCGGTGTCATCTGGCTCCTCATTGTCTTGATCCATGGCTTGTTCCTAAAAAGCATATTTTTAAATAAGTAGATGGTACCACAGAATAGATATCGGCGATTTTTATAAGACTAAAAAATTCTTTTTTCCTAAACAATCGATTATTATTAGTCAAAAAAGTCAAAAAAATTTATAGAGGTATTTGGTTTAAAATCGAATTCTCTACAACTTTACTAGAGAAACTTTTTGTCGTAAATTGAATAATTAAAAAGTTATAACCCTTAGAAGATAGAAATTTGTCACAAAATTTTCTTTTAAGCGCTAAAACTTTCTTTCTTCACTTTTAACAAAAAAATACATCACATATTTTTTGTAGAGGATATGATACCGAATAATTTTCATTTATACCTTTTTTAATTTCCTTTATTCTGAAGGGTTTTACAGCGCTGCAGAGGGATCAAAGTAACAGATCATGGCTATTGTGATACTTAATTCAGGCATCGCAGGAACAAAGTCCTGGGCAGGGTGTATTAAATAGGTGGTGCGACGACAACCCTCACAGTGGCTTCATAAATGCTTACTTTGTACATAATGTAATAGATGGCAGGACCAATAAGTTATCTCATTACTTACGCATAGATAGATAATTTTACAAGTTCTGTGCTTATGTGCATACAGTGTTGCATACATTCCCGGCCTTTTGTATTTGTTTAGTGAAACAAGAGTCCAGTGACATCTGACATTAAGTAGCTAAATTAAAACATTGAAAGAATATATGCAACACTACATGCAGCATTGCACGTGTCACCACAGCTAACCTCAAAAATATATGTTTCTTAAGATTTACAAGTATTACGTAGCTATTATTAAAATTTCTACCTGGTTCCTGTACTTTCAACCAAAATCAAGTTTAACGCAATGTGTAGGAAGTTTTAAATAGTTTGTCACAATAAAATAAGACACTTTTTGCAGGTTAGGAATCTAACCTATAATTAGCAGTCTATTTTTATTAATCAACAATATTGAAAAATTATTTGCGTGAATTTTTAAATATTTGCTTGGAGCCAGTATGGCTCCAAGCTAAAAATGCCTATACAAACATTAAAAATGAGAATAAACGAAAAAACCATAAAATTTGAGGTTGTGTTAGTTATACGATGCACATGCCCAGGTAATTGTAGGACCTTATTGCTCGCGCCATCTACTAAAGTAAATAGTAACCATGCACTTATGAAGCCATTATTATAATAGGAAAGTGACCTACAATATCACAAGAGAAATTCTTCGGCAATGAAAATAACAAGAATAATTTCATCGAAAAGCAATTTCATTGACTGAGCACCATTTACCTTGTAGCCACAGATTTTCATGATCTACGACATAAGTTTAACAAGCTTTATGTATTTACAAATAGTAAATTTTCATAACAAAAAATTCTGTTATGGGCTCCTGAAAACGATGCCCTTTATGCTGATAAGGCAATCATGCACTTGAAAAACACCACATAACGTTCCCGACTTTTTGACAGACTTGCTAATTAGCAAGTGTAATTAATTATAATAAGATATTTAGGAGTTTTTTGATGTTAGAAAGTGAATGAAAATAATAATATTTTTAGCATCGAATTAATTATTCTCACAAAATGCAAAAGGTTCAGTCCTAAACCCTAGAAAAATAATATATAGGGAGTTTGAAAATTAAGTGAGCCTTCTGTCAAAAAGTCGGGAACGTTATGTGGTGTTTTTCAAGTGCATGATTGCCCTATCAGCATAAAGGGCATCGTTTTCATGTTTGTTTAATTAAACACAAATCTGTGTTTTGCCATTTTGTTGCCCGATGTTTGTTTGTTAAGATTAGATGATCCGATTAAAAGTTACTAGTTCTGGAATGTTCGCCATATGCAACCGAATAAACTAGAAAAGTCTTAAATGATCTCTGTGAGAAACCAAAGTTAGATCGGAAGGAAGTCAGAACGCAGAAGGTGAAAATTTACTGTAAAATTGATAATAAAATAGTTAATGAATCTTGTGAGGGCTAATATTTTGTGAATTATAATTAATTATTTACTAAACTTTGATTATGAAATTAATAAAAAATAAACAGTCGACAAAAGGTCCATCGTCCTTCCCCATATAACCAAGCTATACAGGTTTCCATGAACTATATAGATTTGAACAATAAATAATCTGTAAAGATCTGTCGATAAAGATTTCAACTGTATAGAATATTTATAGTATAACTAAATATTTCCTCTACAGATATAATAAATAACAATAATAATATTAATAATATTTATTAATTTCAGAAACTGTACAAAGCACAGTTAAGAAATATTGTCGGTAGAAGTACAAAGAAAAATGTCACAAATAACATTGTAAAAACATATACACACAAAAAACATGTGAACAGTGAGCAATTGAAAATATTATAGGGTAAAATTCACAAATAATAAAAGAACTAGAGAAAAGTAGTCACACATTTTGTAAAATTTCGTCAACATTATAGCTGTTTATGTCCAACAAAAAAGATTTTAAAGCATTTTTAAACTTAAAAAATCATATCATGAATGTGATTAGACCATTTAAGGCTACAGTCAATTTTCAAACCAAGCATTTTCGATTCATTGGCATACTTCACGCTTGTAGTAGGAGATAAAAGGATATTAGTGTTGAAGACAATATTAGACTGCAATGTTCTAAAGAGAATACAGGTTGTTTTACTTTGGTTAATACACAGTTTATTATTTTCAGTCCACAAAATTACTTTATCATATATAGTTTTTGCAGAGTCTTCAGCATCAGCTAGGGTATTAAATTTTATTAAAATGTTCCTATCATCAGCATACGAAACTGTCAAACATGATGGATGTTGAATAAAATTCAGCATATCATTGATATAAATAATAAAAAGTGTGGGCCCCAATATAGACCCTTGAGGTACTCCAACGCTGACAGTCTGTGAGTCAAATACAACATTCTCAATACAGATCTGCTGATTTCTATTTGCAAGATATGATGCAACACCTTTAACTCCATATTTCTCAAGTTCTGTCAATAATATAGAGTGATCTACACAGTCAAAAGCCCTTGAAAAATCTATAAACAGTCCCAGAGCTATTTGTCCTTTGTCCATGGACGTTACAATACCATTTACAAAATCACTCAAAGGAGTGTCTATGCTTTTTTCTTTTGTAAAACCATGTCGACTGGGAGAAAGCTTATTATGCATCATTAAAAAACTTATTAGATGAGAGTTTACTGCAGACTCAAAAACTTTTGACATACTAGGAGAAAGGCTGGGTTGCCTTTTTTAAACAACGGAATAACTTTTAATAATTTTAAATCCGATGGATACATTCCCTGCTCAAGAGACAGATTTATCAGATAGGTTAAAGGTTTAATGATATATGTAGCAATACGTTTTAATAATATATTTGATATTTCATCGTGTCCCGAAGAGTTTTTCAATTTTTTTATTAAATCTAAAATGTCTGATATAACATTTTGCACAACAATAATAACCACCATGACATTTCATACCTTTTACAAAAGTTATCACTGGGGCATTACATATATTATGGCTTTTTATTTTATAGGATGAATTACTCCATTCCACAAAAACCTATTTTCCATTAAATCTTTCATTTCCTCAACAAATTCTAATAACACAGGTCCAGAAAAAAAGGTCTTGTTCTAAGGTTTTCATTAAAATTTTCTGAAGTATTTTGACACGCTGAGGTCAATAATCAGCAGTATACCTACGAAAACATATATAAAACAAGCGAGATCCGTTTAACAGCACAGGGTCTGGTAGCCAAAAGTGTTAAGCCGCACAGCAGTCAGCAACTGTTGTCAAGTCTAGATCTGCCTAGGTTCGAGTCCCGCCCGCAGCAATCAACAAGGTAAGGTAGGTAATCAAGGTTTCATAAAATTAATTAGTACAACAAAAATATTAAAAATAATGTATCCCATAAAGCTGTGAAAGAAATATGTCTAGAACAAATAAAATTGTTTTGTAATGATTTTATTTGCAACAGCCTATATAGCATATATATAGTTGACCAGTATCGTTACGATGGCGATCTGATAAACTGAACTTTATTCGACCTGAATCCAAAATATATCATGGCGATGGCGAATCGATAACTACCAACTTTATTATGTCTAAATCCACACTGTATTTAAACCGTATCGCCGCTGTACCAAAAGAATACAGGCTATCTTTACAGAGTAAATATTTTAATACAGAACCGATACAGGTTATCTACAGTCTGGGCCAGTCTAGCAAATCAATGGTAAAAATATAATAAGACTACTATACTACCCAGGTAGCAAGGGTACGTTATAATGACGTCAAAATCTGGTGATTCTGGTCAAAAAGACGTCAGGGGACTAAAAATCGACGACATAATGACGTCTCATATATGACATTAAAATGACGTGCTACAGATCACGTCATATTGTCGTCTTTTTTCGGTGTTAAATATATTTATATTTTATCGGATTACAAACTTTAAAACTCGCTGATGGCATTTTGTTATCGTAAGCAGAGTGTAAAGTTTAAAAAAAAATAAACCGTGTCGTGAGGGATAAGTATTGGCGTTTTTATTCGAGGATATAATGTTTTTTAACATTATCCAAAATAATTTATATTCGAAAGAGTTTGCAAAGATTCAGCAGTTTATTTGTTTAAATTATATTTCTATCTATTCTTTTAATAATAAAATTAGATTAAAATGCATTAAAAAGCAAAATCTATTCGTTGCGTGTTCCAACTATAAAGTCTTTAGGTAAGTAGCCTCAGAAAGGTTGGTGGCCGAGTGCTTAAGGCGTCGTCTTCCAAGTCATTAGGTCGGCGGTTCGGCCCCTGCCCATTCCGTTTTTTTTTTATTGTGAAAAAAATTTTAGTTGTTTTTTTTTAAGGTAATTATTGCTTATTGGTTTTTTTCAATTTTAGGTCTGTTTTAGACCATTAAATATTCTATCTATGTTGTAGATGACGATATTACACCTTTACCGTTTTTTCTCCAACACGCTTCCCAGGTTTGTATAAGTACCTCAACTTAAAACTTTAATTCTTAAAATAGTTGACTCCTGACTTCCCCTCCACCGCTCATCAAATTTGAGATAAGGAAATTTTTTTTTCGGATTTCTCCCTCTCTGCTCTTCAATTTCGAGATCTGGGGAAAATATATTTTTTTTTAACGAACCGCCACTAATACTAATTAATGTAATAATTACATTATTCAACAACTACTCGTACTTCTCAGGTGACACAGGTGACACTGGTGACAGTTTAATTAAATTAAATAAGTTCTTCTTAATAATTATAAATAAATAAAAATACTAGTAACTCGAAGCGAGAACCTGAAAGATTTTCATATATTTTAAATAAGGCAAGAAATTCAATTTCACATAATAAAGACTTCATTCACCACCATAAATACTGCTTTTAGCATCCGAAATAGCGGTCGCCAAGCTAGCTCAGTTGGTTGAAGCGTCAGTACTGTAATACGGACAACGGGAGACATGTAGGTTCGAACCCCAAGGACCGCAATTGGTAAAGGTAAGTAAAAATGAATTTAATAACTTAATAAACATTATAATTTGCAGGCAACCCTTGTGAGAAAAAGTTGGAGTGATGGTAAACAATATATGTTAACGTAAATAAAATTACAAATGGCTAACAAACAAATTCATTAGGACAAAACTTATTTATGCATTAATTATTTTATTTTTATCAAGTAGATTACTAACTAGTATGTAGTTTATATGTTCCTATTACTAAAAACCTGTGGGGGGGGGATTACCAAATATAACCTGAAAAAGACGTCATTCGTCTGAGACATTAGGAAGTCATTTTCACGTTTCATTTACGTCATCTAATTCGTCATTTCTCGTCACTCCTGACCATTTTTTCACGTCATTTTCACGTGCCTTTGCTACCTGGGTAATATGTACTTTACCTCATCATTATCTGTTTGTATAGGTGTATTTTCCTGACCCTCGTTATTAGTTTCGCTATTTTGTGAAAATCTCCTCTCGGGAATTAATTCAGCATCCATTTTCTCTTCACCTTCAGCTACATCAGTGGGACCTTCAACACATTTTTCTTCAACCAACTTTTCACTTTTCTCTTCAATCAACTTATTTTCCTCGCTTACCTCCGGCGAAGTAGGCATTACTTCTGCAGTTTGACTCATACATTTATTAATATCAATCATAGTAAAATGACTCTGTAAAAAGGAACTCATTTGATATAAAAAGTACAGAAATTAGGATTAGGATTAGGATTTTAATTCTGGCAAATTTACATAAAACTTTGTCTAAAATGTGTTTTAGTGAACAGTTTTGTTACCAAACTAAACATCCCCAAACATAAAAAAGGTACCGGTACAATGTGGAGTGGGACAAACCTTGGACTGTATTACTGAAGATAGGAACACTCAGACATTTGATTTTCATTATTCACTGCCTGTATGAAGAAAACTTGTTTTAATGAAAGCTGACAACACCGAGCCTGACAAACATAAAGTTGGCAAGAGCATTGTCACCAATCCTCTTTAAGGTGTGTACTGAGCTTAGATTTCTAACTTGGCATTTGCAGATTACGGTTTAAGTGTAAACTACAATAAAACGAACATTATGATTGCAGACCAAGCAAACGAAAACCACCTAGACACACTAAGAATAGGTGATAGAGATAGTAAACATGACAAACTAAGGCAATCCGAGGGGCGATATTTCGTCCCGAAGTTTTCGCGTGAGTTACCCCTCGGGGCTAGCCATGAGCGTGGTCTGCACTGTGACAAGGTATATTTTACAAAAACCCTACCTGTACACATTCTAAACTGTATTTAATTTGTCAGTGTTAATGAGCTTTATGTAATTTTATCCAAGTTATCAGTATTTTTCAAACTTATTTCCCTGTACTAAAAGCACAGCAATACGTGTTAGTCAATTAATTAATGAAATTAACTGTAAAATTTACCATTTCATTATCAGTGATGTATTGATGTAGATAAATAACAGTTTTTGCCAAAGATGTCCAAGAATAATCTTCTAAAGGTTTCGGTAATGGGATTGTTTGTAATGGTTTAGGACCAAATGACTTTTCGACTTCAATTACACGACTGCATAAAACCTGTGCCTCTTCCAAATATTTTTTTTCATCTTCTTCATCAATTTCAACATCTAAGGATGGCTCCCAAATACTAAAATATTATTTAACATAAAATAAAGCCAAATATGTATTATATTTAACTTACTAATCGGGATTATACAATTGGTAATATTCTTTTGTAGCTGGATTATCAAGATAAATTTGTTTTCTTAACACTAAACCTTTAATGTAATCAGCATCCAATATCAATGCCTTGCCGATATAAACAAGACAAGCAATAGTGTCCTTTATGGCGAACAATACAGAAATTAGTTGGTCTAAACATGGCCAATGTGATTCACTACATTCAAGACCCTGGAATTAAAATCACGAAATTATTAGGACACAGTAATAACTATTATGCATTACTACCTTTGAAAATGCATATGCAGATTGCCTAAATTTCTCTTCCTTTAGAGCTAATTTTCCAATTTTATACCACAATGTTACATCTGTTGAGTCTAAATCAGAGGCCTGTAAAAAATATGTTTTTTAGACTGTTCTTTTTATCTGTTTTTTAATTTTTTTAAGAGATTCTTTCTTTAAAGTAACAAGATTGACAAACCTATGGACTCACTTATCTTACCTCGATATTTATAATTTCTTAACTGTTGCATATACCCTATACTATTTTTGTCCGGATTATTCTAATCAACAGTTATTTTAAAGATAATTGTTTAATATAATTACAAATAAAGATCACAAAAATTCTTACATAACTCCATGAGCACTCTCTATCGTTATTAATTTTTACTAATTCACGTTTAAAAATTAGTTAAGTAGCTCACTTAAAACGATATAGGTATATGGCCTTGGTAATATATGATTGTTGCATTTTGAAATTGAATGGAAATATGATGTCACTCTTTCTGTTTTCGGCCTATGATACGCTTTAGATAGGTAAAAGTATCATATATATACTTACTGTTGAATATTTTTCTAGAGCTTCATTCACTTTATTTTCCTTCAGGTATATATTTCCTAAGTTAACAAAACATGAGTATTTCAAGGTGGACATGGACTTAGGTAGTCCACCATTGTTTTCAAGAAGAGGTATGTTTTCTTCTATTAATTTCAGAAGTATCGACTCTGATTCAGAATGTTCCCCAGTTGCTTGTAATCGCAGTGCTTTGTTATACAATTCTAAAGCAATTTCTTCCTGAAATATGTTAAAATATATTGACAAAATTAAAAGCAATTCTTTAATTTTATCTTATTATAAATTACCTGTGCTTCTCTTCTTATAACGGGGACATCTTCATCTGATGAAGACTCTCTATTCAAAGCCCGGATTTTTAACATATTGCTGTTTATTTAATTTTATCGGATGCAATCTAAAACTACTGAATACATTTTTATTATATTATTTATACATAATAATTATTCGGTCTGATACAGGATTAACCTAAATAACATTATGAAAACCGGTTCAACGGTTTAAAAAATTGACTGCACATCAGAGATTGAGGTTACCGTTACCGATCGAAAGCAAAACAAAATTGTCAGTTTTCTTTAATGTCAGAACCGTGAAGAATAGAGACCGGAGACTGCCCTTTTATGGAAATACCGAGGAAAACCGTTCCGCAAAGAGATAAGAGTATTTTATGTATGGTATAAAACGCTTTAACACCACCGCACCGGTATAAAATTATCTGTCAAAGTGTCAAACAAAAGATCGACTCTCTGATTTGAGGTTATGATTATTTTAACATGTCTGTCCACTGTCACTGTCTACAAAATGGGGCAAAAATTAAAGTACGGTATTTTTACATCTCTAGACATGACAGACATTTAAAAAAATATTAACTGTCATTTCAACATTCCACAAATTAGTAAGAGCAAGAAGTAGAATCAAGTGGGAAAAACAGCAATTTGCAGTAAAAGCTGCTCATCTTCTTTTAAAGGTATTAAAGAAGTAGTATTCTACATCAACTACTGTAACGGTGTTAAATCTGATAGAAGAAGTAGAAGATACAAGTGAGAACTACTAACCATTCCAAAGTATTAAAGAAATAGGAAGAAGTAGAATTCAGCGCGAGCTACTATAACAGTGTAAAATTCTGACAGAAGAAGAATCAAGTGAGAACTACTACGCATTCCAAAGTGTTAGAGAAACAGGAAGAAGTAGAATTCGGCGAGAACTACTATAGCCGTGCCAAATTCAAACGGAAGAAGAATAAAGCGGAAACTACTCAACGGCGTGCCCACTAAGGCCACATTCGATAGGCGGGCCTACCACGGTCAAAAGCGTTCGGGCTGTATGCCATATGGTCCGACTTGATCAGCTGAGTGGTCGATGTGGTCACATTTTAAAATCTGACTTGTGTGGTCAGAATCGTTCGACCCGTTTGAATTTCCTTCTTAAAATGGCGACAGTAAATAAGTTTGTGATAAATAAGGAACAATATACATATTTGTGGAAATTACACATCATACCGAAGTAAAATTTAAGGTCCGATTAAGTGAATATGAAATTCAACGAGCTAATTACTATTCAAATCCATGATAAATCACTGCTAAAAAAGTCCAAATACCGGTTTTTGAGGTTGGGGTTAACGTTTATCGAGATTGAAAAAATTGAAAAATACTTAAAATTCTGCCGCGTTCGACCGCAAGTGCGGTTCGACCACATCGGTCAGATGTCGAATGTAGTCTAAGTGCCCCGTATAACCAGGCGATACAGGCTTTTTTTTCGATACAGATTCGTCAAGATGCTATACATTTTAATCTGTATCTATGATATATTTAACGAACCTATACATTTTTAGGTACTCAAGCTATACAGATATAATCTTTATCGCGTCTATATCGTATCTTTTACTGTTGTATTTACAGGTTTACCTTTATACATTAGATGTAATTCCTGTACCCTACATTTAACCTCCCTATATAGTTTCTACACGCAATATCTATACAGCATCGTGGCAGATTACTGTACAGAACATCGATATAGATCCGGCGAAAGAATTATTTACCGATTATAAGGTCTATCTTTACATATTGTAATTCAGGCATCTCTACACATTCTTTACAGCAACGCGGTGCGGGCGATGCTTTGCCGGTACCGGTACCATTTGACGTTTATGAAGAATTGTCGCTTGTGCAACACTTGGTATTGTACGTTAATCTATTTTCTCTCTGGCCAACGCTGATATTAGGTATAACATTAATAGATGTAGTAGTAGTGATGAATATATGCTTGTTTTTGTCTTTTGTAACGTCTGTTTTTCTCTATTATCGCATCTTGAACGCTTTTGCGATAGCGTTTTCCTTGAAGCTGTGGCATTTTTGAAGGTTATGTTATTTGTTATTTTTATTAGTGATGGGATCACTCGAGTGAAAAATAACCGGTTATCCGGTTATTGAAATAACCTGCATTACTCGGTTATTGTCAACGAGTATTCGAGTGAAAAATAACCGAATGCTAAACACTTATTGAAGTAGTCATATCACTCATATCACTCTCACAAATAAATTAAATGCTAACTCGTATCGTATAATAAACGAGTGAACCTCATTACTAAAACCTACGTTTCTAAAATAAATATTAGGTATATGAATTCGAACCGATTGATGTAGTAATCAGTATCCATATGTATTATTTATACAGAGTCAGAAAATTTTTCATTTGGGTCGGCAATGAGAGCAAGCGAGAGCGAAGCAACTAGGCTATTCTTTTTTATCGTATAACACATCCTTCTGATGCCACCTGCTTTCCCCACCACATGTGCGTGGGCAACTCTGCTTGCGGAATTTCAATTTGTTTCCGTCTTCCACTTGCAATGTAAAGAATTATTTGACTCGTTTTGAAAGTAAAACGGGTTAAATAATTTCAGTTATTAAAGCACGTAATAATATTACCTATACTGAACAGAGCCAACTACATCCTTCCTTTGAATAAATGGTACTGAAATTTTTAATAGCAATAATGATGTATGTACGTGTTTTCTTGATAGCGCGTCATTATTTGCTCCCTCTACTAGAGCACTGGTACACGCCTTTATTGTAGGCGGGTCTGTCAGGCCGTTGAAACTATGCGTGCCACCCAAATCCAACATTTTCCGAATGTGTATTTATTTTATTTATACTATTTATATTTATTATGTCAAAAATAATCAAACTGTGTGCAATTTTATAAAGAACCATTTTATCCTGTACACACTTTTCCCAATATAATGATTTTCCCATGGAAATATTGAAAAAAATTGTATGAATCGGAATTTGAACAAAAATTATTAAATAGTAAGTTATGCATGGCATTCAAGTGACCATCACTCGAATGATTATCCGGTTATTGAAATCACTTGAATACCTAGTATTCGGTTATTGAAATTAATCGGTTATGCCCATCACTAATTTTTATTTATCAGATTTGTGTTTAACGGTGATATAATGTCACACCGGTCAAGAATGAAGGAATATCGATGCGATGAGTCAAACTTGTTTCTATAGAAATTTAACCAATTGTAAAGAAAAATTAATAGAATTTTAAAAACATAACAATAACTACAGGTATTTTAAGGATTCTGCCTCACTAATAAATTTGGAAATTGCAGGATCTTTTACGTAAGATAAAATGCACCTTTATACCTAATATTGTTTCTTAAAAACTATAAATATTCATCTAATATGTGTCTATCTCAATTTCCTATAATAAATTTAAATATTAGGTACCGATATTATTTCATATAAAATCCCAATATCCATTACAATAACTTTTATCATTAAATTGGCTGGATACCACGGTGGCGCAGTCAGTTAAGGCGCTAGGATAACCGAGATGCGTACATAGTAGACGTGGGTTCGAGCCCTCAACAATAGTGATGGGCATAACCGATTAATTTCAATAACCGAATACTAGGTATTCAAGTGATTTCAATAACCGGATAATCATTCGAGTGATGGTCACTTGAATGCTATATGCACAACTTACAAGGCTATTTAACAATTTTTGTTCAAATTCCAATTCATAAAAAATTTTTCAATATTTCCATGGGAAAATCATCAATTTTTGAGAAAAGTGTGTACATGATAAAGTGATTCTTTATAAAATTGCACACAGTTTGATTATTTTTGACATAATAAATATTATAAATAAATTATATGGATACTGATTACTACATCAATTGGTTCGAATTCATATACCTAATATTTATTTTAGAAACGTGAGGTTCACTCGTTTATTATACGATACGAGTTAGCATTTAATTTATTTGTGAGAATGATGAATGATATGACTACTTCAATAACTTTTTAGCATTCGGTTATTTTTCACTTGAATACTCGTTGACAATAACCGAGTAATGCAGGTTATTTCAATAACCGGATAACCGGTTATTTTTCACTCGAGTGATCTCATCACTACTCAACAAGGTAAGTAAAATTGTTTAATTATCACTATAATAATGAATTTACGGAATACTAATATTAATTAAAGCATGATAGCGAAGGAATTGAAACGCGGCGCGGTGGTTGGGTGATTAAAAAAGTGCTTATTTTCTATTTTTTTTTAATTAAAAATAAAGATTTATTCTTTACCGGGCCTATGCAGTATTAGTACTCGTTACTTTTCGATATAAGACACCCTCTACCGTACCAGGCGTTGCCTCCCTGTCAAAAAAATCTCATCAATCCGTATTGAAAATTATCAAAAATTAATAAGTATCTATGAGAACCTATATGGTCAATAAGTTTCTATAAGAGTTAGGTAAAGTTGCAGTTGAAATTGTTATCAGTTTATATCCGCATTGACCAGCAAAATGAGTCAAGCCATATCCATTTGTTAATCCAAACATTTACTTATACCATATCAATGAGAATTTATGAGCACAGTATCTAATGTAATTCGTGTGGCTTTCCGTGATTAAAAGACAAGTGTTTCTTTAAGAAACGAGCTGCATTAGGTTAGAACAGTTTGGATTTGCAATTGAAGATTACAAATTATAATGTTTGAATAGGGATTTATGAGATCAGTTTCTATGAGTATTATTGTTTTTTTTCAGTAATATATTAAATGTGTTTGCATTTGTTTGAATGGGTAAAAAGAAAGGTCAGTTTTCAACTGCAATTACAAATACAAGTTTAATCGCTTCGAATGGGATTATATGCGATCAATTTCTAAAAGTATTTATGCTGTTTTCCGAATATAGTTATGATGAGGTTTAATCGGTAACAAATTGTTAACTACTTGTTAAGATATGGTCGGAAATTCCAAGTACACATTTAGTATTCCTTCAAGAGGATTGATGAGAGCAGTTTCTACGAGTATCTATTTGTTGTTCCTATAGTAAATTATATAAGTCTTTATCAGTACAGATTCGGATTTAATTTAAATATGAAAATTATATCAGAATAAAGCAACCAAATATTTTAAACAGTATCTATTTGTAAATCCAAACATTTACTTATACTATCTCAATGAGAATTTATGAGAACAGTATCTAATGTAAAACGTGCGGCTTTCCGTGGTTAAATGGCAAGAGTTTCTATAAGAAACGAGCTGCATTAGGTTAGAACAGTTTTGATTTGCAATTGAAGATTCAAAATTATAATGTTTGAATAGGGATTTATGAGATCAGTTTCTATGAGTATTAATGTTTTTTTTTTTTCAGTAATATATTAAATGTGTTTTCATTTGTTTGAATAGGTAAAAAGAAAGGTCAGTTTTCAACTGCAATTACAAATACAAGTTTAATCACTTCGAATGGGGTTAGATGCGATCAATTTCTCAAAGTATTTATGCTGTTTTCCGGATATAATTGTGAAGAGGTTTAATCAGTAACAAATTGTTCACTACATGTTATGATATGGTCGGAAATTCCAAGTACACATTTGGTATTCCTTCAAGAGGATTAATGAGAGCAGTTTCTACGAGTATCTATTTGTTGTTCCTATAGTAAATTATATAAGTCTTTATCAGTACAGATTTGGATCTAATTTAAATATGAAAATTATATCAGAATAAAGCAACCAAATATTTTAAACAGTATCTATTTGTAAATCCAAACATTTACTTATACTATCTCAATGAGAATTTATGAGAACAGTGTCTAATGTAAAACGTGCGGCATTCCGTGGTTAAATGGCAAGAGTTTCTATAAGAAACGAGCTGCATTAGGTTAGAACAGTTTTGATTTGCAATTGAAGATTCAAAATTATAATGTTTGAATAGGGATTTATGAGATCAGTTTCTATGAGTATTAATGTTTTTTTTCAGTAATATATTAAATGTGTTTTCATTTGTTTGAATGGGTAAAAAGAAAGGTCAGTTTTCAACTGCAATTACAAATACAAGTTTAATCACTTCGAATGGGGTTATATGCGATCAATTTCTAAAAGTATTTATGCTGTTTTCCGGATATAATTGTGAAGAGGTTTAATCAGTAACAAATTGTTCACTACATGTTATGATATGGTCGGAAATTCCAAGTACACATTTGGTATTCCTTCAAGAGGATTGATGAGAGCAGTTTCTACGAGTATCTATTTGTTGTTCCTCTAGTAAATTATATAAGTCTTTATCAGTAAAGATTCGGATCTAATTTAAATATGAAAATTTATATCAGAATAAAGCAACCAAATATTTTAAACAGTATCTATTTGTAAATCCAGACATTTACTTATACTATCTCAATGAGAATTTATGAGAACAGTATCTAATGTAAAACGTGCGGCTTTTCGTGGTTAAATGGCAAGTGTTTCTATAAGAAACGAGCTGCATTAGGTTAGAACAGTTTTGATTTGCAATTGAAGATTACAAATTATAATGTTTAAATAGGGATTTATGAGACCAGTTTCTATGAGTATTGATGTTTTTTTTCAGTAATATATTAAATGTGTTTTCATTTGTTTGAATGGGTAAAAAGGAAGTTTTGAACCGCAATTACAAATATAAGTTTAATCACTTCGAATGGGGTTATATGCGATCAATTTCTAACAGTATTTATGCTGTTTTCCGAATATAATTGTGATGAGGTTTGATCCGTAACAAATTGTTCACTACATGTTACGATATGGTCGGAAATTCCAGGTACATATTTAGTATTCCTTCAAGAGGATTAATGAGAGCAGTTTCTACGAGTATTTATTTGTTGTTCCTACAGTAAATTATATAAGTCTTTATCAGTATGCATTCGGATCTAATTTAAATACAAAAATCATATCAGAATGAAACCCCAAATATTTTAAACAGTGTCCACCTGTAAATCCAAGATAATATTATAATGAGAATCTATCACAACAGTATCTAATGTAACGTGTGCGGTTTTCCGTGGCTAAATTTTAAAATTATTTGCAATAAATAAGCTTTAACGGATTCGAACAGTTTTGCATTTCCAGATGAATAGTTTTAATTGTTAGGGATCTATGAGGTCAGTGTAATGTTTTTTTTTTCAATAAAATGTGTTTTTATTGGAAAATAAACATTACACAAAGACACTGATCTCATAGATCCCCATTTAACAATTAAAACTATTCATCTGGAATTGCAAATTAAAACTGTTCAAATCCGTTAAAGCTATTTATTAAATATACTTTTAAAATTTAGCCACGGAAAGCCGCACGCGTTACATTAGATACTGTTCTGATTGGTTCTCATTAAAATATATCTTTAAATGTTTGGATTTACAAGTGGATACTGTTTAAAATATTTGGTTGTGTCATTCTGATATAATTTTTGTATTTAAAGTAGATCCGAATGCATACTTATAAAGACAAATTTTCTATTGGAACAACAAATACATACTCATAGAAACTGCTATCATCAATCCTTTCGAAGGAATACTTGTTTCAACTCTACTTAAATAGAGATTGTTTAAATAAAATAAAGATTACTTAAGAAACACTTTAATCTTGACATCGTACAGTATTCAGTGTTGCCAATCTCTCTAACCATATGTAACATCTCCCTTTTTTTTTTTTTTTTTTTTTTTTTTTTTACAGTTAACAAATGACTATAACTATTATAACAAGACCTTCAATAAGTATAGTAATCATTTAACTTCGACGGTTTAACAATAATACGTCCAGACCGAGTAGACACACCACAGTCACTATTAGTCTTTGCACAATCGTTAAATTCGACATTACCATCAACACCAGGATTTTCAGAATTCACTCTTAAATCAGAACTATGTTCATTTTTAAAACTTATATCACTATAATTATGGTCTCTGTTATCAATATTTTGAGTAGACTTTAGGAAGGAGGAATTTCTGCGATAGATGGTACCTTTTTGATTTTGAACCATGTATGATCTTGGAGTTTCATGTTTGGTAACAATTTTACCAGGTTCCCAGTTTCCTTCCTTTCTAACTTTCATTAAAACATCCTCATTTTCATTAAAATCTGATCTATTTTGAGCTGTTTTATCAAAATTTTTCTTTACTATGACTTTTTTTTCTACTTTTTTGTCAAAAATTTCAACTATTTTTGGTTTTAATAGTGTTTTTGAAATGGGTAAACTAGTTCTAAGTAAGCGACTATGTAATAACTCAGAGGGAGACACATTGAGACCACACAATGGAGTCACATAATAATCTAACAAATGACTAAATATTTCATCTTCATTGTTGCATTTTCTCAGTATTTGTTTACAAATATGCACAGCCTTTTCAGCTAACCCGTTTGATTTCGGATATCTTGGGCTCGAGAATACACATTGTATATTATTGGTATTACAAAACTGTTTAAATTTAAGACTATTATATGGCACATTATCAGAAATAAACTTAGCTGGTATCCCGAAATGTGAAAAAATATTTCTTAAATGCTTTATAACTTCTTCTATAGACTTATTTTCTAA
Source organism: Rutpela maculata (assembly GCA_936432065.2). Classification (NCBI taxonomy): domain Eukaryota; kingdom Metazoa; phylum Arthropoda; class Insecta; order Coleoptera; family Cerambycidae; genus Rutpela; species Rutpela maculata. Next base: position 31,770,092 of record OW386285.2, on the reverse strand, counting down.
TTTTACTAGCTCTATCCAATTACTATAATAGTCAACCACAACTAAATATGACTTTGAAGCATACTCCAAAATATCAGAAGCTACTACTTCAAAAGGAAGGCTAGGTATTTCATGAAAAATGAGTGGCTCCTTCACATTGTTTCTACTATATTTCTCACAAATCTTACACATCGAAATAAAATTTTCTATATCAGCAGACATCCCCGGCCAGTACAAAACTTTCCTAGCACGGTTCTTGGTCTTTTCGATGCCAAAATGGGACTTATGTAATTCATTCAACATATAAGACTGTAATGACTTTGGAATACAAATTCTATCATTAAAAAATAAAATTCCATTTTTAATAACTAAATCTTCTTTTATTTTAAAATATTGCTTCAACACTTGAGTGTCCAGCAAACTTTTTTCTGGCCACCTGTCAAGACAACATTGTTTAACCCTTCTCAAATCAATATCAGTTTCCGTTTTGTCTCTTATATCTTTTAAACGATTACTAGAAACAGGAAGTTCGATATCAACACAATGAACAACCTCTTTCATATCCGGATCATCTAAAACTTTGTCTTTAATGTAAGAACGACTTAAAAGATCTGAAATATACATCTGAGACCCAGGCAAATACTCAATTTTAAAACTATATTTTAAAATTTTCAATCTCATTCTTTGAAGTCTAGAGGGTATTTTATTTATATCTTTTTGTTGGATACCTAACAAAGGTTTATGGTCTGATTGTACCACTATATTTCGGCCATAAACAAAATGATGAAACTTATTTAAACTAAAACAAATAGCCAAATACTCTTTTTCTATTTGTGCATATCGCGTTTCTGCATCTGTTAAACTACGAGAACAGAATGCTATTGGTTTTCCTAACTGCATCAAACAGCCGCCTAATCCTGACTGTGACGCATCGCATTGTACAACCACAGGTATTTTGGGATCATAAATTTTCAAAGTTGGTATCTTACTGATAACATCTTTCAATTTATTAAAAGATTCATCGTGGTCTGATGTCCATAAAAATTCTATATTATTTTTTATTAAATTCCTTAAAGGTGCAACTATTTCAGACAAGTTGGGAATATATTTTATAATGTAATTAGTCATCCCTAGAATTCTCAACAATTCTTTTCTATTTTTGGGAACTTCTAATGCTAAAATAGCCTCAATATAAGAGCTATCAGGTTTCACCCCCTCACTATTATAAATTTGGCCTAAATACTTAACCTCCTTTACTTTATATTGCAATTTCGTAGGATTAAATTTTATATTAAACTTTTTAGCTCTCTCTACTACCTTGTTCATTAGTAAATCATGTTCTTCCTCATTTTTACCTGAAATTATTAAATCATCAAAATAGATTGGTATGTCTAAGTCACCAAATATTTGCTCATTAACCCGTTGAAACACTTCTGGGCTACACGATAACCCAAATGGGAGTCGTTTAAACCTGTATTTCCCAAACGGTGTTATAAACGTACATAGTTTGCTACTTTCCTGATCTATGCCAATATGATAAAATCCTTCTTTCATATCTATGACGGAAAATACACTCTTCCCTCTTAACTTTAAAGCTATTTCTTCTGATGTAGGTATTGGATGCCTGTCTATACAAACATACTTATTTAAATGTATCGGATCTAAGCAAATCCGGAGTTTACCTGTATCAGGCTTTTCGACACAAACAATATTACTCACCCATTCTGAGGGACCATCTGCTTTCTCAATAATGTCCCGTGTTACTAAATTGTCAAGAGTACACTTAAGTTTATCTTTTATAGAGTCAGCAACTCGCCTACAACTACTTACTACTGGTTCATAGTCTTCTTTCAATACTATTTTATAGTTCATTGGAACTTTACCTGTACCTTCAAATATAACTTTATTCTTATTTATGAAATTCTGCTTTAAATTACTACCGTTATTTAACTCAAATTCATCAAGTTTACAAATTAGGTTTAAACGTACGCATGCATTTAACCCAAGAATCGGTTTACCCTTTACGTTTACCACAATAAACTTTATTTTACATTTTTTTTCTCTGATAACACAGCTCAAAATGATATTTCCTGTTACGTCAATTTTATTATCCCCATACGCTACAATAGTTTGATCACTTTTTTCCAAGTCATTCTCCCTTCCTAATTTCTTTACCCAAAAATAAGGCAACACGTTACATTGCGCCCCTGAGTCTAGCTTAAAAACTATACATTCATTATCTATAATGACTTTTTCTTCCCACATCTTTACAATCTCATTATTTGTGCTTATGTTATTTAAAGTAATGTTATTTATAAACAAACTTTCTTCACTTTCACTATCATTATCTACTACATTAACTTGCTTGGATGTACCAGCTTTATTTTTATTGAAACTTTTATCTTTGCCCTTTCCATTGTTCTTAACGCTAACAGTATTTTTGTTACCTAACTTATTCTTTTTACATCCTACTACGAAATGACCTTCTTCGCCACATTCATTGCACTTTTTTCCATATGCAAAGCACTTCCTTCTTGTGTGTCTCCGCCCACACTTGAAACAATCATATTCGTTTTCTTTCGCTACTTGTTTATTCTTATTATGTCCGCTTTTCTTTAAGAAATCTACTTCTTCACCTTTTAACCCTTTTACCTGTATCTTGCTTGCTTCTGATGCCCTGCATACTTGCTCCGTTTTATTTAACTGCAAATCCCCAAATCCTAGTAACTTTTCTTGTACTTCCAAATCTTTTATTCCAATGATGATTATATCTCTTATCAAGGATTCTTCTTGATCACCAAAATTGCAATTTTTTGCTAAAATCTTTAACTCTTTAATGAAGTGGTCAATGTTCTCACCTTCTTGTTGTTTTCTCGTGAAAAACTTAAAACGATTATAGGTTTCGTTACTTCTAGGCTTGCAATATTTTTCAAACTCATCGACTACTTTTTCGAATTTTCCTTTGTCTTCATCGCTTAATTTAAAAGTATTAAACACCTCTATTGCTTCATCCCCTGCAGCACTTAGGAATATTGCAATTTTTCGTTCATCCGGTTTACCTTGTAGGTCCGCCGCTTTAAAATAGAGGTCTATTTTTTGTTTAAACCTACTAAAATTTTTGCTAATATCTCCATCAAACACCAAGGGAGATGGTGGTTTAAAATCCATTTTCATTTCTCCTTTTCTTTCTTCAAGCCGGCACTCCGGCACGTGCCTTTAACCTCACTTTCCTTAATTTCTTTTACTATTCGACTTCAGTCGACTTTCGAACAGAAATAACTAATTTCCATAAAACTTTGTAGGTTCTTAATTACCTGACACCATGTTTCAACTCTACTTAAATAGAGATTGTTTAAATAAAATAAAGATTACTTAAGAAACACTTTAATCTTGACATCGTACAGTATTCAGTGTTGCCAATCTCTCTAACCATATGTAACAATACTAAATATGTACCTGGAATTTCCGACCATATCGTAACATGTGGTGAACAATTTGTTACTGATCAAACCTCATCACAATTATATTCGGAAAACAGCATAAATACTGTTAGAAACTGATCGCATATAACCCCATTCGAAGTGACTAAACTTGTATTTGTAATTGCAGTTGGAAACTGACCTTTCTTCTTTACCCATTCAAACAAATGAAAACACATTTAATATACTTATTACTGAAAAAAAAACATTAATACTCATAGAAACTGATCTCATAAATCCCTATTCAAACATTATAATTTGTAATCTTCAATTGCAAATCAAAACTGTTCTAACCTAATGCAGCTCGTTTCTTATAGAAACTCTTGCCATTTAACCACGGAAAGCCGCACGTTTTACATTAGATACTGTTCTCATAAATTCTCATTGAGATAGTATAAGTAAATGTCTGGATTTACATATAGATACTATTTAAAATATTTAGTTGCTTTATTCTGATATAATTTTCATATTTAAATTAGATCCGAATGCATACTGATTAAAACTTATATAATTTACTATTGGCACAACAAATACATACTCGTAGAAACTGCTATCATCAATCCTTTCGAAGTAATACTAAATATGTACCTGGAATTTCCACACGTAACATGTAGTGAACAATTTGTTACTGATCAAACCTCATCACAATTATATTCGGAAAACAGCATAAATACTGTTAGAAATTGATCGCATATAATCCCATTCGAAGTGGTTAAACTTGTATTTGTAATTGCAGTTGAAAACTGACCTTTCTTTTTACCCATTCAAACAAATGACAAGCCATTTAATATATTACTGAAAAAAAAAACATTAATACTCATAGAAACTGATCTCATAAATCCCTATTCAAACATTATAATTTGTAATCTTCAATTGCAAATCAAAACTGTTCTAACCAAATGCAGCTGGTTTCATATAGAAACTCTTGCCATTTAACCACGGAAACCCGCACGTTTTACATTAGATACTGTCCTCATAAATTCTCATTGAAATAGTATAAGTAAATGTCTGGATTTACAAATAGATACTGTTTAAAATATTTGGTTGCTTTATTCTGATATAATTTTCATATTTAAATTAGATTCGAATGCGTACTGATAAAGACTTATATAATTTACTATTGGTACAACAAATACATACTCGTAGAAGCTGCTATCATCAATCCTTTCGAAGTAATACTAAATATGTACCTGGAATTTCCGACCATATCGTAACATGTAGTGAACAATTTGTTACTGATCAAACCTCATCACAATTATATTCGGAAAACAGTATAAATACTGTTAGAAATTGATCGCATATAACCCCATTCGAAGTGATTAAATTTGTATTTGTAATTTCAGTTGAAAACTGACCTTTCTTTTTACCCATTCAAACATATGAAAACACATTTAATATATTACTGAAAAAAAAACATTAATACTCATAGAAACTGATCTCATAAATCCCTATTCAAACATTATAATTTGTAATCTTCAATTGCAAATCAAAACTGTTCTAACCTAATGCAGCTCGTTTCTTATAGAAACACTTGCCATTTAACCACGGAAAGCCGTACGTTTTACATTAGATACTGTTCTCATAAATTCTCATTGAGATAGTGTAAGTAAATGTAAAGACTTATATAATTTACTAGAGGAACAACAAATAGATACTCGTAGAAACTGCTCTCATCAATCCTTTTGAAGGAATACTAAATGTGTACTTGGAATTTCCGACCATATCATAACAAGTAGTGAACAATTTATTACTGATTAAACCTCATCACAATTATATTCGGAAAACAGCATAAATACTTTTAGAAATTAATCGCATATAACCCCATTCAAAGTGATTAAACTTGTATTTGTAATTGCAGTTGAAAACTGACCTTTCTTTTTACCCATTCAAACAAATGAAAACACATTTAATATATTACTGAAAAAAAACATTAATACTCATAGAAACTGATCTCATAAATCCCTATTCAAACATTATAATTAGTAATCTTCAATTGCAAGTCAACCTAATGCAGCTCGTTTCTTATAGAAACACTTGCCATTTAACCACGGAAAGCCGCACGTTTTACCTTAGATACTGTTCTCATAAATTCTCATTGATGTGGTATAAGTAAATGTTTGCTGCTCCATTCTGGTAGAAACTGATAGAAATTTCAGAAGCAACTTTACTCCAGGCTCCAGTAGAGGGAGCTGTATACGTGTAGCTAATTCATATCTAATCTAATGTGACCTAAGGAACTGAAGTGTGTTTGTAAAATTAAAAACAAAGCAGTCTCTTTCACTGCTAACTCATTCATTGCTTCTAGGCTAGAACAAGAACACCCGAGGAAATAAGGACTTTGCAGAATTTTGTGTTTACCACAATATTAGTATTTCTATTTGAAATATGCAATTTAAACTGTACATTTGTCGGCATGCATATCCAAATTAATACTAATAAAAAAGCAAAATGGAAGTTTACAATAAAAATACATCTGTAAAATATACAATTGAAACTGTACGTTTGTTGACATGTATATCCACATTAATACTAATAAAAAACAATGTTGAAATTTACAATAAAAACATGTTGATAAATGGTGTGTTACATACGATAGATACTGGAGAAAGGATGGACTGGAACTCTTATGATATTACTTATAGAAAAGTTTAGAATCTCTTTAAAGTTGTATCTGTAATTCCATATGTTTACAGATATAAGGGCAAGGGTGCATTTGCAGACACTAAACTGTAGATTTGTTGATGTATATTTCATATAAGTACTCATGAAAGGGCAACATGATAATTCCAAATAGCTCATTCGGAATTACTGTTTCATAACCGATTTAAAACTTAATAAAACAGATAAAATCCTGTCTGTATAATACTAATATAACTTATAGGAACGATAAAACCGCATCACTTTTTTTTTATAAGTTTCTATGTGGAATTTTTGGCAGGGCTATCTTCCGGCAGCTTCCCTAGCCACACTTCCTTCTACGAAAACCTAACCCTACTCTATTATTTATCTTTTCTCAACTTTAACTTTCCAACCCCTTCTTTATGTTTGTACAATTTTGTTCTTTTAACCTTTTTGTTCCCTTTTTGTCTTTCTAAATTCCCTCTAGGCCGATAACATCCTGTAAATCCAAACTTTTTAAATTCAACCCTTTTAACTACCCAAATAGCACCAAACTTCCGGAGGATGTCCGTTTTAGGTCCTCTTTTGGTCCGAACGTCCGATGACGGGAAACGAACGTTCATAAGACGTCTATTTTGGGATGTTTTTAGGACACACGAAATTAATGTTTTGTGGACGTCCATTTTAGGTCGCACCTTGGCCTGCCAAGTCTCATTTTGTCACGAATGCAACAAATTAAAAATGTAAATTATAAAACTTGAAAACTGGTTAAAAGAACGTATAGTGTAAAAAAAATACAAAAATACAAAAAAAAACACTGATGGCAATTTTCACACCTAAGCCAAGAGTGTGCTATCACAGTAATATATACTTAAGATAATAAATGAAGTATCGGCCATCACAGGGCCAGAAGTTTCATTTCTGGCCCAGTGATGGCCCGCTGATGGGCCGATCTTTTGTGTTTATTGGGAATGCTTCCCTAAAGAATTTATATTTTTTTCGATGTTTTGATTTTTCCTAGCTTATCATTAAACTTAACATTTATTAGTACCAGAAAAAAATCAATTTATTTTCCTGTAACATTTCTATATTTTCTAATTATTTCTCAACTAAGCGATAAATTTAATAAAACCTATAAAAGCAAAAGAATGGAAATAATAAAAATTAGTATTCTTAAGGGAAGCAATACATGGCACTAAGCGCAATGTACAAATAAAAATATACCATTGCAGCTTTGACAAAATGTGAACTAATAACCACAGAGCTGGTAAACGATTTGGTCAAAGTACTTTAAACCAACTGAAATTTTATAGAAAAAAATTTTTTGTCATACCTGAAAAACCAAACCTTCGGACTTCGAACTGGGGTTGGTTAGCTAGATAATCCATACCTTTTTCAGGTATGAAAAAACTAAGTATCTACAAAATTTCGGCCGACAAAGATCTTGAACAAATCGTTCACTATCTCTTAAGATTATAAAGGTCTGAATTGAAAAGCCTGTGTGTGTCCACAGAACGTCCTCATCTGGACATATAATGACCCTAAATCGGAAGTTCTGAGGAAGTCCAAATTTGTAACACGGTACCTCCTCTGAACGTCCACCATACGTCCGACGACCTAAAATGGACATCCTTCGTCTGTCCTGAATGTCATCAATGGACATCTTCTGGACGTTTTGTGGATGTTTTGGTGCTATTTGGGTACCCTACCTTCCTTGACGGCGATCAGACCACAAGGACGTCATTTGCTCGAACGGGTTTTTTCGTTTAATTCTGTTTTCCCGTATCAGCAACCAAAAATTTGTAAGTGCAGTGCAAGTGTTAGTTTTAAGTTTTTTATTCATTAGTTTTAGGCTCGTGCGAGCACATTCCCTAATTTTAACCTAGTTTTAAGTCTGCCTAAGGCGGACAGGTGTCCTAGCTGCAACAAGCATCGTTAAACCAAATCGGACCCGCCTCGTCCAACCACACATTTTTCACGACGCTACGCGCCGTGGTTGTCTGGTTGGCTCCGGGCCGGGATCCGATGAGGTGCATTCTTGTAACAAGAAATGTCAAATAAATTTGTTTTGTTGTTGTTGTTATTTGCAGAATCATAGAATAAACCTTTACATGAACTTTATTCCAACGAAACGCAAACATGCCTTTATCGATAACCAAACTTTATTGAATCGGTATCCAGGTGTTAGCGTACTGTATTAGATCGGTACGTATACCGTATCGTTGCTGTATCCATAGGGTAAAGATAACCTATATCGAAGTAAAGATACGACTATAGATTCTCTATATAAACGGTACAGCGTGGTTATACGGGGCGTTTTCAGTGTTTTCACATTGCACGATACGATATATATCGTTGTCGTCGGACAGTAACGACATCCGACAGACGAGAATATCGGGCACGCTTTCACACTATACGACAGGTCGTGACGATCAGCGGTCAGTATTAGGGCGTTTTTTCATTGGCCGATACGATACCGACAATGTCGTACCGATACTGATGAATACCATATATAATAACACAGCGCCGACAAAATGTGACAAATCGTATCGGCAAGTGGAAAAGAGTTCCATATAATTTTATACGTTTGTGCTGCCCCGATATCGTTGTATCGGTGTCGTTGCCGAAAAATCGGTATCGTTTCGGCTAGTGAAAAAACGCCCTTAATCATGGCGGCGTGTCAGAGAACATTACTGTATCTTTTGTATTTAACCATATTTTGCATAAATTTTCAAATTAAAAAAAAAAAATGTTTTTTAATATAATTTTGTGTTTAGAAACTGTAAAAATTAGTGAAAAAAATCCCCTGCATTTTAAAAAAATTATTTTTGGGTTTTTTATTTGGTTCCCATTTGGGAACAATACGCGTATAAAGTATAAATGTTAAAATGTCTTTATTATATTAAACCTTAAAAAACAAGAAAATTACTTATATATATAATGAACGAAACAAAGTACACAAAATTTAAAACTCACAAATTATATGTTGTGAACATGAAATAATTTAAAACATTTTTTTTGTCGTATAAACATAAATGAATTTTGCATTTTTCACAGTAAATTCTGCTTTTACGGGTGCATCTGGCTAGTTTGCACCTTTCTCGTTTCTCCGAATGAATTGGCCAGTGATTTGTATGCCCCCTCTGAATATCAAGAGGTGGGACATTTTCCCTAGAGGTTCTACGGGTAATTAGAGGCAGAGCAATAGAAGCAGAAGACGGCCGTCCTCTTTTTGGAGTTCCGTTTATACCTGATCGTGTCAGAACCTGAGCCAACTCAAGTTTGAACTGGTATAAAGTATATTTCTGAAAATGGCTTTCATCTCTATGCATCCTATTTTGCTCTAATATTTTCCTAAATAAAGGAAGTCATCCTACAAAAATTCCAAGTCAAAAAATACACAGATTGCATGATGTTCCCAATTGGGAACTAAGATAATAATATCATATTTTATAATGTGGCTGATAAATATTCCCAAACAAACTCTTGTGAAGGCTAAAATAAGTTCTAAGTATCATACATATCATTTTTGCAACCAGGTTTGTCCAAAATTACACCAGAAATAATACTTGAAAAAACAGGTGATTCGTATAACTTTGCTCTTTCCTGTCTTGGGAACGTAGCAAAGCTAACAAAGACAAGTACAATATTGAAATGAAATAGCCAATCCCCATAATCGAACGACTGACGACAACTCAAAACTCAAATGCAGTCGTTGAAATATAGACTATCCGCAATACAGTAGACGATTGTCTTCCACGACCATAGAGCGTCAGAATCGACTATCCGTCGCAGAGAGGAATTATGGCGATAATGCGCGCTTAGTAGTCATTTTGAAGAACTAAAATTTTTGTTGGTTCAAAATTGAAAACGCCATATTTGCGATTTATCCTTGCCCCAAATAAAATTATTTAGAGCAAGGATAATCAGAGAGAACCCCACAATATTAACAAATCGCAAAATATGTTTTCAATTTTGAGCCAACAAAAATTTTAGTTCTTCAAATGACTACTACGCGCGCATGATCGCGACAATTCCTCTCTGCGCCCTTGGTGTCGGATCGTCAATCGTGATCGTATCACAGAAGAAGAAACAATCAGAATATACTCTCTCATTGGCGGGAAAAGTTCGCGCATCTTCATCGCGCACTGTCAGTCTCGGACGAAATTGTAAAAAATCGTGCCAGGCCCGGATCACGGATTTCTTCTGTAACCGGATCGTCAGCGACAAATGGCGTGATCTCGCCTCGTGATACAGTTTGTGTCATGATGCCGCCTAATTAGTTAAGAAACATTGAAAATCTAAAACAAATATTATTTATCTTCATCTAATGTTTCACAGGTTTTCTGATTCTCTACCGGGCCGTTCCTAAAATGGGTAAAAAATATTGAGTACTCTCCTGAACTCGCCCAACAATAGTATGGCGGAGATTTACAACACGAGATCAAAGGATTTTTTGCCGGCTTTCCCTTCTGATTGATTCTTCTTCTGTGATCGTATCGTGAGTTCGGAATCCGCCTGCAGTTCGTGACTGATCAGCTGACTACGTTAGATAAAGCTCATTGGCGCTGACTAGTTTCTAACTTCTTGCTGGAACAAACCGTGCTTCAAACTTCTCGCGGTGATTTTAAGTTTTTCAAGATAAATATTTCATGTTACGACTTGTCATATCTGTCAACATTTTTTTGTAAGCATAATCACAGAGTACAGTAACTACACAGAGGCGAAAGCAAGCCTTCCCGCCAAAACCAAATTTCTATACGCATCGCCATTTTTTAACTGGTATATCAATCAACCTCACTTTCTAAATTCACTTGTCATTGCTGTCAAATGGCGACTGACTGAACTTAAGAATTGAATTTTTCATAATATTGGAGTTTTTATGGATATTATCATTGTATATAGACTATATACAATGACATTATGTCATACAAAATGGCCAGTTTTTGTTGTATTATTAGTTGTTGAAGGGTGGCAATCCGAGAAAACATCAGTTTTTATAAAATAACGTCGATTTACGACCAGAAGAGGTTAGGGTTAAAAGATTCCAAGCAATTAAAAGGAATTATTTTACTGGAATATTCCAAGTATTTTATTAATGGTAAGTTGTTACTTGTTAATTTAAGAATTTGATTTTTAGTGTGGATTTATGTTGCAGGAAAGTCCGTAATTCAAGACCACTATGATCCATCCAGTTAGATGTTTATGGGATACAACTTTAAAAGCTAAAAGTGCTTGTGATAATAATAACTACTGCTTAAGCAAACAATAAACAATTCATGGTAAAAAATAACACTTTATATTAATTTGTCAGCATTTTTAATAATCATTTATGTTTAAATTTTAGTTGAGCGACGGTAGAGCTGATGCTGAGGGAGAAAGAAGCGTAATAGCATTTTTTAAATCGGGTATCTCAAGAGAAAAATACACAGACTACATTAAGATATCTGATGAAGTGCTTAAATCAAAGAAATTTAAAGTATTGCTGTCATTGATTGATCTGGAACTAAACGTCCTTTTAAAATATATTGTGTGGTGTTTAAAAACCCAGTGTTGGGATTGTTTAACATTCAAAAACTATGAAATTAAGACTGAAAGTGATCCTCCAGTCAGTGAACACATAAATAAAGTCCGAATAGGTTTTGAAAGTGTCAAATTGTAGCAAATATTCTTTGAATTATATAATTACAAATGTTACTTATTACTACTTAGATATTAGTATGTGTATAATATAATCATTTATTTTTTATTGCAATATAGATCTTTCTTTATATCTCCAGTAAGTTTCTTGTTAATTCTTCTGAGTATTAATGGAACGTTGGATAATAAATAATTTGATATTTAGTAAATATATTTTGTTTTACTTTCAGTTAGATGCAAGTATATATAAGTTCTACATAATCGACTATTTTAATTTACTGCTAACAACAATAATACAAGTGATAAATAAAATATAATAAAAAGTGAATATATGTATTTAATAAAATACAAGGGATATTTAACAATTGACCTACCTACATAAAAAAGTAATAGTAATACATAAAATAATAAAATACGTGTTAGACATATCGATGGGTTTTTGACAAAACATCGTAAGCGACATTATCTTCATTTTTAGCTTTTTTGGTTCTTGTGGTAGCTTACATTAAACTACAGGTTCCCAGAAAATCTCGTAAGTGAATTATTTCATATTCTGCTAATATTAAATATTTTAAAACATCGTAAGCACCCACTTTTTAAAAAAATGACCATAAAATATCGTAAGCTGATATCATATACTGACAGAAAATCGTAAGCACCATGGAGTTGTGTCGGTTACGATACCCTTTTAGGCGCTTAAGATAATTTTTCTTGTCCCATAAAACTAAAGGCTAGCCATAGTATTTCGTGTATATATGTACATCTTCCCTACAAACACAAAAGGTTGGCCCTCTAGTGGGCCATCACAGGGCCAGAAGTTTCATTTCTGGCCCAGTGATGGCCCGCTGATGGGCCGATCTTTTGTGTTTGTTGGGTTAAGTGACAAATTTCAAATAAAATATTCCCGACATAACATCTTAAGCAGCAAAATTAAATCAAAAATTTGTATTATCATCAATAACAATGTCGGTATCAATTTGTAATGAAGAACAAAATCGTAATACAAATTTTGGTACAGTTGGAACTAAGAAATACAATTATTTTTAAAAAAGTCGTTTCCTGTAAAATTTACGATATGTCGCTTACGACTTTTTGTCAATATTATACAGTATCGGAAAGTTCTACCATTGATATTGCATAGTTTCAACGACTTAACCGACTGCCTACAATAAAGGCGTCTACCAGTACCCTAGCAGAGGCAAAGCAGACACGTCCCTTAATATACATCATTGCTTGCTTTGCTCTCGCTTGCTCTTATTGCCGCACCAAATCAAACGCTTTCCGATACTGTATAACATTAACAAGACACGATAAAAAGAAGTTTTTGTACAAATTACAATGGTTTGTATAGTTCCATCTATAGGTATATCATAGGCAAGGGGTCAAAAACTGGAAGACGTGTACACCTTTTTTACATATTTCAAGTAGTTCAATACTCCAGATCTTGTTTATTGTTTACTTTATATGGTATTTTTCACAGAATTTATAATAGTTAACCCTTCGAACATAGCCACCGTGTTTATTGCTAAGAAATTGAAAGGAAAGACTGATGGGTAGTGAACAATTTTGTCTAGATTAGTAACACAGTCACGATGAGTAATCCAAGGAGTCGATGGCTTTTGTTGAAGATGCTACGCTAAGAGTTCATAACCTGAAAAATGAATTTGCAATTATTCATTAAGCAATGTTTAATCAGGTAAGCATATATTGAAAAAAAAAAGGTTGATCATCGACAACTAAGTCTTACCTTTGCAAAAAGCTTTTATCTTGCAAATTTCTTGGAGAGTACTTCTTACACCCAACCACATATACCTACAAGATTTTTGAGTGCCTTGAACTCATCCTTTTGTCTACGCATTTCTCTCAAAAATCAAGCAATTCTCAGTATATTATGAAATATTTACACCAACATTTGTACTAGTCATTCACCATTTCTCAAAACGTTAGCGATTTATTGTCAGATTTGATAATACTTTCACATGATTCACATTTTCTCTCCAAGCTGATTCAATATTATTCAATTCTCGCCAAATTATATATTTTATTTTGTAGGTTTCTCAGCGATTGTCAACTAAAATACTGGAATATATATAAATCTTCCTTTTTAGCTTGCATTCTGAAAGTATAAAACATCGTATTAAATTTTCATCATTTCGAACACATTATAATAACTATAATTAAATAGGTATTCAATCAGTCAGATACGTTCTTCATAACATGAAGTTTAAAAGGTTATGTTATATTTTTATACATTTCTTTCTACTCACTTTATTTATATAGTCTGGAATGAAGACACTCAAATAGAGCTGAACTAAATAGAAAAAACAAAGGTTCACGTTCGAAATATTTCATAGAGCCACTAACAATAATTATTATTTAAATATTTGAGAAATAAAAACTAATAAAGCTTGGTTGCTGTGTGTGTTGCTTGGGTATTTGCTTTGCTTTATAGGCAATTTGGCCAGCCGGGCGGTCGGAAATCAGAATGGCGCCTTATTTAAATATATTAGAAGGTATATAGTTTTTTTGAAAAATACATTTCCTTGGTAAGGAAATTATAATACTCCTTCGTCACATTATAATAATATTTTTAGCTCGAAATCGAAACAAAAAAATATCAAGTGGTATCATTATAGCAATTATAATAATTACATTTCAGAAAATTTGCTAGGGCCTAACTCAATTGAAAATAAATGCAGTTTATAAACAATTCAAATGGTAATATTTTTCTATCCAAATTGAAATACATTTTTTCTTCAGTGTATCCTTAAATGTAGGGTACAGAAAAAAATTAAAAACATATTTCTCTCAGTGTAGACGTAACTGGTACTCAAGGTCACAAAAAACGAGCCATCAAAAATCAAAGGAGCCGCCAAAGCCTTCGCCTCTGTGTAGGTACTGTACTCTGTGGCATAATTACAAAGTATTTTTTCAGTGTTTGGAGTTGTTTAAAATGTGATTTTTTAAATGTTGAATATATTTTTTACAGTTTCTAGAAGTGGAAGACCACCCATAGCCTGCGTGTAAGCAGTGACGGATTAAAGTATTTGCCGCTTTAGTCAAACCTAAAATTTCCGCCTCTAATAATATAAGAAAGTACCTAGCTCCTAGCCATTTCCATATTAAATTAAAAAAAGTGTAAGTTGTGATTTGCTTAATACCTAAATAATAATTTCTAAATATGATAAAAGCAAATAAATAAGAAATAATTAGGTAATTGTAAAAATAATCTGTATTAAAACAGTTTTCACCGTGATTTTCTTGCGACAAAGCCATTAATGGTAGACTCAGTCAATATATTTGCCGTCCTTAAAAATCTGCCACTTTACGCACGTGCCTAATTAGCGTATAAGGTAATCCAGCATTGCGTGTATGTAAGTAAAAATCTTCAAGCGTATCTAATACCAATAAATCTCTGTTGTAGGGATCTGGTCGCAGTTGAGGTGAGCTCGATAAAGGAAGGAAGTTGTGGAGACCTTTTCTTCTGTTTAGCGTACCTACCCTACGGTTTACCTTCACCACCCCTATAAGAATAACGTATAATTTTAAGAGGAGTTCAAGAAATTAGCACAGTTTTCAAACGAAAAACAGCTGCCGTTGATTCTTAAGTATGATGCCAATGCCCATCATACAGTGTGGGGCTGTTCGGACGTCAACCTAAGAGGTGCGGCACTACTGAAATTTCTGTATGCTTCAGACCTGGAGATTATAAATAGAGGTAAACGTCCTACATTTATAATTCAAGAAGACAAGGATACTGTATGCGAGATACAGACAATACATTAGTTCAAATGTAGCTTATTCACAATATATATCTGGCAACACATACAGTATTGCAATACTAAATTTCAGTATTCTATTCTTTCAGCCTCCGGGGACCGACTGCGTATCTCACATACTGAATTGTCATTATGTTTATATGAACCTACTCAGACACACAAACTTGTGCGATGGAGAACACATCATATAGGTGTATGTATAGGGTATTTTTTAATTGAGAATGAGCACATTACTACAACAGTGCAGTGATGTTTTGTTTATCTTGCTTTGTCATACCTGTACGTATACATTTGTGTTCTATAAGTCTACTTTAAATATTTGTCTTTATCTAGTATACTCTAAGATTTTGTATTTTTTATAGGCATTTTTTAAAATTTATATTTGCTGTATTTTGTATGCACTATTCTAAGTTTTAAATTGTATTTTGGGAATGGCTGTAAATAAATAAATAAATAATATTAAATTTTTTACTTGACTTAAGTAATATCTTTGGAGAAAATTTCTATACAATTAACTAATTAACGAATAACATCTATTTCAAAAGAATCAAAGCCTTCGACTGTGTTAAGGCTAGGATTTTGCAGAGTGAGAGGGAAATATGCGTTTATTTTCGGTTTATTATAAATATTTAAAAAATCATAAATTGTGTAATCTTTAAAATAATTTCAGATACTTCCCATTGCTCTAAGGAATACAACCATATATAGTTTTTATCATTAATTTTGTATATAGGCAAATGCCATACTTTAATAATGAAATTAGGCACTATTTTCATTGACAAACTACGATATTTAAATATAACAGAAATTAATAATAAAAAATATATATAGTTGTATTTGTTAGATCAATAGCAAGTATCTAAAGCAGTTTTAAGATTATACTATGTGTAATTTTTTAAATATTTACAATAAATCGAAAATAAACGCTTATTTCCCTCTCACTCTGCAAAATCCTAGCCTTAATCATGCATGTTTATAGAATTTTAAGGCAGGAAAAAACAGAAGGGGATATTCAAAAATTTAAAAAGAAATCTGGAAGGAAATAAAATATTAATGATTTAAAAAAAAAAAAATTTAATTAGGGGTAAAGACCCAGTGAACACGGATACATGCCTGGTATGTTTCTCTTACGTAATCTATTCAACATGTTATATCCAAGGATATTGGATGTATGGTAAATGTAAGGTACATGGACCTTAAAATTTCAGCCACAAAAAAAGTTATAGCCATGTAATGGCAACATAACTTGTAACATACTCATATGTGGCAAATATATAACATACATGTAAAAGACATATATTGTATTTCAAAATATTTACCTTAAAATATGTTCTGATGTTACATGTGTGCTATATAACATGCAATTTCCGTGGTATATGCACAAGGGGGTAGCAAATAATATACAGGGTGTCCCCAAATGGGGGTTACCTATACCACAAGTGGACCTAAATTTTAGTTTTTCGACAGCCACTATAAAAAAATTTTGTTTCTTAAAGAAATACAATGTGTTAAGAAAATGTACTTTTTTATGCAGGGCGCTCAAAAATTTCAAAAATATGAATTTGACCCAAGAGCAAACTACCTTTAGTTTTCTCGTTTTTAAGGAAAATACAATTTGAAAAAATTGTTTAATACGTCTTTTTCCCCAATGCCTCACCTCAGTTTTCGTATTTTTCCGTAACGGATACTAAAAAATTTAGGATTATGAAAGAAAAATATTTCAAATGGCTTTTTTTAGTAAAAATGAAAAATAAAGGTGGTTTACTCTTAGGCAAAATTCATATTTTTGGAATTTTTAAGCACCCTGCTCCTTCATAAAAAAAATATTTTTTTTTAACATAAATCGTATTTTTTTAAAAATGCGGAAATTTTTATAGTGACTTTTTGTCCAAAAATTAAAATTTTGGTCATTTGTTGTATAGCTAATCCCATCCGGGGACACCTTGTACTACTGTTACAATATGGCTTAAGTAAGGAAAAACTAGATGTAAAAAAAGGCCAATCTAAAATAAATAATTTTTATATTCATAAAATACATATATCATAATAATATATTAATCAAAGTCATACAAGAAGGGTACGTTCATTTATATAATGAGTTAATTAAAAATAAACCAACTGCCAAATTAATAAAGGAACTAAATGCCAAATTGCACATTTTCTAAACTATATAGTTTGTTTATTACAAGCAAACTTTTGGTTAACAGAAAACATAGAAGATAAAATAGCTGAAGAAAAATAACATAAATAGAAAAAGTTAGCTGATTGCAAGCTATGTAATAAGGTAAAAAAAATAAAGAAAAGCCTGACAGTATACATGAATCATTTTCATTCCGCTATAAATTACGAAGAAATAAACATTAGCATGATTACTTTAGAGACAAGAAAAGTGTATAAGTTTTTGGTAAAACAGAACAGCTTTATCTTACATTAAAAGAAGTTTCAGGGAAAAAGGTAGACATTAAAAGCTTAATGAAGTTTGTTCCAAATGATGCTCGGACTTTTACAACATTTAAAAACTGTGGATTTTGAGGGTGACGTTGAAGGCTACAGTAACACTATTGATTTTGATATAGATGTAAACGAACAGTAGAAACGAAAATCGCAGGCATATTAATGAGAAGTACGACACTTTGCATTTTCTAAGTGTCTATACACCTACATACACAAAATATACTATTTTTGACAGTCGAGTTATTATTATTATCTATATATTAAACACAGGTAATATTTAGTTTTATTACTTATTTACTCTAGTGACTGAAAAATGCTTTTTTGAACTATATATTTAACATCCGAATAAAGTTTGGTTTAATGTATAGTTATCCAAATTTAATTGTACCATATATCAACTAAAATACTGAACGAAAATAGTTAATGAAAAAACAAGAATTCTTCAATTATTCAAAAAGGAGCTAAAAATTTATTAGAAACAAGAAAAATTCAACAAACGTGACAATAATACTCAGATAATGACGAAAACAAATTTCCTATATAAAAAAAAATGTTACTTACAGACCAACCTGTCAGCATGAATTTGCAAGCAGACTAATACTTAAAACTTAATTATCTTAAAACTAGTTTTTGGCGCCTGGTTTCCTTTTTTCATACATATCTCAATAAATTATGGTACAATAACTGCTCCAGCTTCTTGTTTTCTCTCTGTAGCCTTTGCTTTGACAGTCTGAACCACTCACTAGCGATGTTCTCAAATTCTTTTTCACAATGTGGGAACAGCAGCTAGAACAATAGTTTATGACAAAATTTTATAACTCTTTTGTGTATTATTTACTTAAAAGACATTTCTAACTTTTTTAGAAATTCTTTGTCTTTACCTATAGGTACAAACAATATGTTACATCGTTGCCCAAGGACTTTGTTTCCATTTATTACTTATATAAATGTGTAGTTTTAATGACTGTGATTATACAATTTAAGCTACAATAAAGCACCTATAATTTTTCTGTGGCTTGAGCTTAGTTAAATATCATTAAATTTCAATTTCAAGATTGGGAAATATGTCAATAAAACTTCAACAAATAAGTAGGTACCTAATAAGCGACTTAACACTGCACCGAGGTGCTAATGATTTACACTTCTACGTACTTACCTACAATAGTTTTGATCTCTGAACTTGATTCCACACAAAAACAAAGACGATATTTTTAACATGTTAAAAACGCACGCTAGAAGTCACGTTGCACCTCCTTCAGGGTCACTTGTGTTAGGTTAGAATATTACGATTAGGTTATTTTGTTAGGGATATTTGAGTTAATTTCGTATCCTTTTCTAGCACGAACTATGTAATACAGAGTGCGAAAGAGATGTCCTATAATAATTTTATAACCAGATTTACCGGGAAATTTAAAACATCACAATATTAAAATGTTATCCAACAGTATGAAGATACGGGATTATTAAACTAGTTTTTGATCGGCGAGTTTTATTTTTTGTTAATAGATACATAAAAAAAATAAAACGGCCGGTAACACTAATCACTATTTTAATAAATTTATAGAGTATTTAAACGAATAAATCATCAAATATTATATAGGCACAATTACATTTTCATTGCCACTTAATGGCAACTGAAGACATTTTTGTTTAATATCACAAGCGTTAATTGGTAAAAGAGCTTCTTATTTTCATTGGGCATGCTATTATTATGTTGATTAAACTACACTGGTTACTGATGTTATAACCTAACTATAGCAGTTACTACACCAAAACAATATACATAATATATATACTTAACCAAACTTTTTTGACACTCCATATGTAAGCTAGCTTGTTTCACGTTTGTAGTTTACCAAATTACATGATTAAATATATATGTGTAATGTAATTGTAGAAAAACTTAAAATGTCCATGATGATCACAAAATATATAAATGTTATATCTGGTGTAAACATATAAGATGGTTGATGTGTAATATGTAGCAATTATCTAAATATCACATATTTTAATGTTATTATTTAACACATAAGCAATATAACTTTAAACGTACATACTGATTACAGAAATACATAAATGTTATATAGCTGATAAATACACATAATACTTGTTATTGTAATGTAGCAGTTACGTAAAAATCACATATTTTAATGTTATTATTTAACAAACAGGCAATATAACTTAAAATCTACATGATGATAACAGACATACATAAATATTATATGGCATGTAAATATACAAAATACTTGTTATTGTAATGCAGCAGTTATGTAAAAATCACATATTATAATGTTTGTATTTAACAAACAGGCATGTTTGCTAATAACTTAAATGTATATAGCATTTGAAGATGGTTTATATAATAGAGATATATTTGGTAATATGGTGTGTGTTACCTTGACAATCTCTCTTTGGTACGTAACAGCCATATGTGTGTTCACTGGGGATATACCCAGAATGAGCCAAACAACGCTTAGAGAAATTTTACGTTATTTGAACTTTGTATTTGCAAAAGTAAATAGGAACGGCATTCTACTTGAGAGAGACGATGTTATTTGTTGGCGAAGAAATTACATTTGAGAAATTAGAACTAGTCGTGAACACGATAGAAAATGATGATATGATATGAGATGTGGTTGAACAAAGGACATTCTGTAATATTCTAGGAAATAGTGTGCAAATTCGACGATGAAAGGTTACCACATCTGCCAGTCGGTAATCAAAAAGACCATATAAGTACCAAAGTTTTTTTCTCTCTTTTTGGTATGGTGGGGGATAGGGAGGGAAGTGGACATTTTTTTATCGAATGGTTACTGATATCTGTACGCATAGGTAGTTAGTGTATCTACTTCACATACCGAAATTACGCTGGCAGATGAAACTTCCGGTCGGCACGTGGTAACCCAGAAATTGAAAAAAAAATTTTTTTTAGTTACCAGACGAAATTTGGCACAAAATGTTTATTTTGGCGTGTATAGTACTGTACTGTACTGTACTGGCAGACATTTCTATTGGTTGGTTTTTGAGCAATTTGCCATTAAAGTGGCGAAAAATTGACCAAAACTTTAAATTTTGACAAAAAATAGTTAAAATTGAAAAAAAAAAAAACGTCTGACCAGCCAGCTTATGGTTCACAAGGCACTAAAAAACACTAACCTTGGCTGGCAGACATTTTTACCAAATTTAACCACAAAGGGTTAAAACAATCTAACCAAAACCAGTATAATTCTGGTAAATGTTTTTGTTTATCCTAAAAGTCCAATTCATTGCGCATAGAAAATGTGTTTTTGTATTTAAATAGGATCAACACTTATTGTGTAATAACCATTTATGTCATATTCGATTCTCGAATGCTGTCAGCACTACTGGGATTCCTGAATTCTCAGCCAACACTTTTAGTGCATATGAAAACTTCTCAATATTTTGTGACAGATTATTAATGTGCACCCTCCAGTCCAGTCTCTTATCTATATAAAGGCCAAGAAATGATATATTGTTACTAGACCTGAGCAAAACATCTCTAAGATTCACCTAGAAAATGCCAGTCAGTCTGTTGCTAAATACTATTAATAGGGTCGTTTCCTTCAACAAAATTTACAAAATATTGTTACATGATCAAAAAGTATATTAAATATACATTGCATATATCATATTCTAACCATCACATGCAACAACAAATTGGTTTTGAAAATAAAAAGGCGGTAAACGATGACGTATCTGATGATCATTCAATTCTAGAGAATTTTCATGTTGGTAGTGGTGCTCTGTTGATTTGTTGTTTACATTCAATATTTGTTTACATTTACATAAGGTACATTTTTGCGACATACCGGGTTAAATAAAAGTGGTATGTAGTGGTTAAACCCCCACCACATTATTATATATTTGCAAACCGGTGTCGCGAAAATATAGATAAAGTACATTTTTGCGACATACCGGGTAAGTTGTGGTATGTATTATTAGCTTACCGCTTCATTTTCGCGAGAAGTGGTTTAATAGGGGAGTACGGTTTCACGTGATTCTTGATATGTCAAAACACTAACCGCAGCTTACTCAGCTCTCGACGTAGGTTAGAAGCGGTATGTATCGCTGTCCTTGTTTACTGTCGAGCCCGTAAACTTATCTCTTTTTGAATTTGTAAGAAATAATTGTAACTATTTATATTTTCGCGACACCGGTTTGTAAATATATAATAATATGGTGGGGGTTTAACCACTACATACCACTCTTATTTAACCCGGTATGTCGCAAAAATGTACTTATATAGTTACTTTAAATTATTTCTTACAAATTCAAAAAGAGGTCAATTTACGGGCTTGACAGTAAACAAGGACAGCGATACATACCGCTTCTAACCTACGTCGAGAGCTGGGTAAGCTGCGGTTAGTGTTTTGACATATCAAGAGTCACGTGAAACCGTACTCCCCTATTAAACCGCTTCTCGCGAAAATGAAGCGGTAAGCTAATAATACATACCACAACTTACCCGGTATGTCGCAAAAATGTACTTATTGTGTGTTTAATATTTAATATTTGTTTATAATGGAACCTAATTTTGTGAAAGGTACTTCAGAGAATTTACCTATAGTGGATTTTTATATGGTACACGAGTTTTATGTGGACAATTTGAACTATTTAAGTGCCGAATCTCGAAATGTTAAACATTTGAGGTTAGTATTTCTATAAAAACATTCTATATGACTCACGTCGATACTAAATTTGATCTATTAGTCCAGTCAAGAGAGCGCTAAAATGACCAAAATCTCTAATTTGAGTGCTAATGAATGGATTTTGATAAAACCTTGTGCAATGTATTTGTAATGGCGTTAATAAAAAAGTTGAAAAATGATTAGAGTAAGAAATGATCGGAAAGGGTAGAAAACACTCCTTTTATCACGGGTTCCGTAACTTGTAGAATTAGGTCAAAAATGGAAAAGAAACAATAAATTTACCCTTCTTGGCTCAAAATAAGATGTTTTTACTCCTGCGAATTTTTTCGAGAAATGCATATTTTTGGAGATAAGGCCAGTCGAAAATTCCTAAAAGTGGGGGAGGGGAAATGTAAAAGTTGAAAAAAATCTGAAAAAATTCAGGTGAATGTATCATCGAAATACAAGACTTTTTTTATTTGCAACTTTTCTGTAAAGTGCGTTTTTACCGAGTTATTCCGGAAAAACATGAAAAACTACCACTTTCTTTGCAATTGTAGCACTTTAAAAATATGTAATTTAAAAATTTGAAAAATCAGATGTATGCATTGAGGCCTTCTAACATTTTTTGTCTCTTGAAATTTTTTTGTAACTTACTAATTTTCCGAGTTACAGGCAGTTTTTCACGATAACTAATGTACTACATTTTTTGCACATTCAAAAATACATGAAAATTTAAAAATCATATTGAACTTTTAAAAATGGTATAACTATATATGTTATATAATATTACACGCTATCTTATTGCGACTTAGCCATAATAAACCTTCACAGGTATATCGTATTTCACGATAACAGCTTCTCTTATTAATTGCTTATCTTCAAGATATCATATTACACCTTTGTTTCTCATAACTTGTGCAGACTGCAGAACTGCAATTCCTTTGTTATATATTTTGCTTACTCAGGTTCTGTATGTTATAAATATGACTAAACACGCCTTGTTGAATCAGTTATTAAACTCAGTTAGAATGCAACACTTCTAATTTATTATTATATTCCTTCTCCAAGAGCCAACGTTGGCTCCATGTAACTAAATAAAAGTTTTTAAAAAGTCATTCATGTGAACCGTGATCTAACATTGGCGCAGTCGGTAGGATCCGTAAACATCATCAGAACAAGAAGCCTAACAGGTAGTGAAGCGTAAGAGAACAAGGAGAACATCTTCAGAAGGTGCCTAACTAGTGCGTGTACATCTATTAGAATAAGGAGACCTTCCTCACTGGTGGTGGCGGATCCCAATCCCTTGACGGACGAAGAACCTACTCATGGAGATGAAATTGATGTAAGTCATTTTAAGAATCATCTCGTACCATTCTATTATTTTATTATTTTTTTTCGCAACTTATTTTATTAAAAGTGTATTATACTGCTAATACACTCGGCGCACAAAGCCAGTTCTCTTGTCAAAGTGAATCCATTCCTTTACAAACACAACGAAACAAGTTCATTTAATTTTAAGTTATTTATTTTCGTATTATACTGCTAATACGAAACATTGTGTATTATACAGTTAATACACAATTCATTTACGACGTAACAAAACAAGCTAATTTTAATTTAATTTCCGTATCATACTGCTGATACGTAACCAATTTTAGTTCAAAAATCTCTAAATAAAAAAGCAAAATGCCTGATAGAGCTCAACCAGAGACTGTTCAACCAGTGCCACCGGCACCAGCCGAACAACAACAACAACAACCACAACAAATTGAGCCTTACAAGCTCTCTGAAATTTTTTCACTAATACCAGAATTCGATGGCAACGCCATAAATTTACAGACATTCCTAAACTCGTGTTCCTGTGCACAAAGTATGGCAATTCATGACCAAAAAATTCTATTAACCATGCACATCAAAAATAAATTAAAAGGCAGAGCCGCCGAACTTATAAATTCACGCAACCCTAGCACATGGCCAGAAATAAAGGCACTACTAGAAACTCACTTCGGAGACTCCCGAGATTTAACGTCCCTAATTCAGGACCTACAACGAATTCACCAATTACCTAGTGAATCCGCCTTAACATTTGTTTCGCGTTTACAAACGCACAATGCGAAAATGCACGCTGCAGTGCAAAAACAAAATTTAACTTCGGAGCAAAGAACCGCGCAAACAAACCTGATTGAAACTATGACATTAAATAATTTGTTAACGGGTCTAGAACCAAATCTAGGCAGAATAATACGTGCCAGTAACCCTCCTTCTATAATGAACGCGATTATTAGAATTCGTAGAGAGCTACAACTCTCTTATTTTGAACAGCAAAAATTCCCAAAAAATAGTCCAGTCAAAAATCCAGTAATTCAACAAAAGCGACCACAAGGTCCCAATTTGCAACAAAAGTTTTGTTCCTTCTGTAAACGGAATGGACATGTAATAAGCGAATGCCGCACAAGGCAACAGTCTCAAAACTTCCAGAGACCAAGTTTCCAAGGAAACCCAAACTCACAAAATTTTTCTCATCAAAACTTCGCACAACCGAGTAATAATCAATTTAGTCAGAGGACATTCCCTCAAAATAATCAGCCAAATCAATCACAGCAAAACAGGCCCTCAGCCATAAGGCCGAACCCTAATTTTATGCAACAGCGACCATCAGCTATCCAACCTAACCCAAATTTTAATCGCTTTAACCAGCAAAAAGCTCATCATTTGAATTACGAACCCTATGACAATTATGATAATCAATGTAACTATAATCAATATAATGACTACTCACCCGATTATCAAAACGTAAGTGATAGTTATGAAAATTACGATTCAGGCAACGCTCAAAACTTTTCAGATAATTATACGGCTAATTCTCAATATTATGAGCAGTACGAGAATTATACTGCTAATTCTCAAACACTACAGGAGGATTATACTGCTAATCCTCAGGATTTTCGCTTAGATCCGGAGTACCCCACGGATACTCCAACACAACAAATAGACCAATTCGACCAAATATCAAACCAAATACAAACAATGAATCTCAACGACAGTTTCGATCCAATGCTGAACTTCCCAGAACAGACGTTCATGTAAATACGCTTTCTCACACCCTATTAACCGTAAATTCAAAAAATCTTTATTACATCAAAGACGCAACCGGCAAATTTAAAATTTTGATTGACACAGGTGCAGGAATTTCAATTTTTAAACCTAAAACAGCTGAAAATTATAGACGTAGATCCCCTGAAAATGTAATTATACAGGGTATTACTGATCAAAAAATTTATATCAACGAATCTGTTCTCATCCCCTTTTCAGATGAGTCACACAAGGTTTATATCTATAACCTAGATATAGATTTTGATGGACTACTAGGCGCAGACTTTTTAGAACATTACGAATGCCGAGTAGATTTCAAAAATAAACAACTAGTCACAAATTTTAAAACCGTACCACTATTTAAAGTCACGGAAGAAACTACAGTAAATTTACCTGTACAACCAACTGGTAACTCTAACATCAAAAACCAAAATCCAAATTTAGGCAACATCAAAAATTTAATTTCTATCGAACCTCGCATGGAAAAAATCTGTAAATTAAAATGTAATCTGCAAAATACCGAGGCTATACTGTTAGCCCAAGAAATTGAAAAAGTACGCCTACCAAATGCTCTCGTAAAAATCGACAGCAACGGAGAATTTTTAACTTCGATCGTGAACGCTAACGCAATACCGAAAACTATAAATTTCTCTAACCTTAAACTAGAACCAGTACAAAAATTCAAATCAATTTTTAATTTAAATACTCAAAATTCCGACAAACATCCACAGACAGACAGATCCTTCGAAATTAGGAACGAATTGCGCTTGGATCATCTAAACGAAGAAGAGGCCGAAATAGTAACGCAGCTTTGTTTAGACTTTCAAGATATATTCTATTTGGAAGGAGACAATTTAACTTTTACTAACGAAATTAAGCATTCTATTGACACCGAAAATTCCCGACCGATATTCACTAAATCGTATCGATATCCTCAAGTCCATAAAGAAGAAGTTAAGTCCCAAGTATCGAAAATGTTAAGTCAAGGTATTATTCAACCCTCAATCTCACCTTGGTCCTCTCCTGTCTGGGTAGTTCCCAAAAAACTGGACGCTTCTGGTAAACAGAAATGGCGCGTCGTAGTCGACTACCGCAAACTCAACGAGGTTACAATTGGTGACAAATATCCTCTGCCCAACATTTCCGATCTTTTAGACCAACTTGGCAAATGCCAATATTTCACAACCTTAGACTTGGCTTCTGGTTTCCACCAAATTGAAATTAATCCCGCAGATATTCAAAAAACTGCTTTCACAGTTGAGAACGGTCATTATGAATTCGTGCGAATGCCATTTGGACTCAAAAACGCTCCATCAACTTTTCAAAGAGTTATGGATAACATCCTGTTAGGTATTTAAAATGAACGATGTCTCGTCTACATGGACGATATCATTATTTATTCTCCTACAATTCACGAACACATTTCCCGTCTAACTGAAGTCTTTAAACGCCTTCAAAAAGCCAACCTCAAAATTCAACCAGACAAATGCGAGTTTCTCCGCAAGGAAGTCGCTTATTTAGGACATCTCATTACAAAAGACGGCGTAAAACCGAACCCTTCGAAAGTTGACGCTATTTTAAATTTTCCTCAACCGAAAAATCCAAAAGAAATTAAATCATTTCTAGGCTTAGCCGGATATTACAGGCGCTTTATCCCAAATTTCTCCAAGATAACCAAGCCTTTAACAAAACTACTACAAAAAGACGTACCATTTCTCTTCAACAATGATTGTATAAATTCCTTTCAAAATTTGAAACAAACATTAACGACAACTCCGATATTAATCTACCCCAACTTTGATGAACCTTTCGTTCTAACCACTGATGCGAGCGCATTTGCCGTCGGCTCGGTGCTGAGCCAGGGGCCCATTGGCAAAGATTTACCCATTGCCTATGCTTCTAGAACCTTGTGCAGTGCAGAAACTAAGTATTCAACGATTGAACGCGAGCTTTTATCGATAGTATGGAGTGTAAAGCACTTTAGACCATATCTATATGGTAGAAAGTTCAAACTTGTCACCGACCACAGACCACTCACCTGGCTATTCTCTATAAAGGATCCAGGAAGTAGACTTGCTCGTTGGCGACTCAAACTAGAAGAGTACGATTACGAAATAATTTATAAACCCGGCAAAATCAATAAGAACGCGGATGCACTTTCCAGAATCAAAATTAATCATTTTTCTGAATGTTCCAAATTCTATTCAAAGGTTCTAGCCGCGAACGACGAAGAGTCAGACGACGACGAAAACCCAGACAATAACGAGATCACTGACGAACAAATTTCCCAAGAATTCGAAACTTTCGCCAACTTATATAAGACAACATCTTTAATTGACTATTCGAAAATCAAAGCCTCGAACAAACAACTTTTGTATCGAGAACACAAAGATATTATAACTTTCTTCCAACAAAATAACCTACAAGACCTCCATCATAAAATTATCGAAGACATATTCGAAGAAAACCCCGAATTTCATAACGATAAAATCAATATTGTATCGAGCAAAACAGTCAGACATAGGAGATATTTTATCATCCCTCTACCTTTTGATATCGAATCTGTAATTGAACATCTATTTTCGGTATTATTTAAAAATCAAGACGTCCTAGATCTCTCTAAGACATACTTTGTCGAAAATAACTTAGACCTCCCCATTCTTGAAATCCTATCATTCATTTTTGCGGAAAAAGACTTAAAAGTAGTAATTTGTCAAGATATCGTCAGAACTGCCGACGAAGATGAAATTCCAATTATATTGGAGCAAAATCATTTTGGTAAAAATAATATACACCGCGGAATAAATGAAACGATTCGAAGAATTAGAGAAAAATACACTTGGCAAGGTCTAACTAAAGACGTTGAAAATTTTATAAAAAATTGCGAAACTTGCCAAAAGACTAAAGTATGCCGGAAAAACCTTAATAACCCTCTGGTAGTCACAGAAACCCCAAGAACACCATTCGAAAGAATCAATATCGATTTATTTGAATTCCCAACTCGAAATTACGCTTTAACTATTCGAGACGAGTTAACTAAATTTACACAAGCCTATGCAGTCCCGGACAAATCCGCAAAATCCGTCGTAAATACCTTGTTGTTATACTTTCAACATTACGGTACCCCGCTAAGAATCCATTGCGATTACGGTGGCGAATTTGACAACCGTTTGCTCAAAGATCTCTGCACCCTCTACGACATAAAATTAACTTATTCAAGCATAGGACATCCCCAATCGAACGGATCCATAGAAAGATTTCATGCTACTTTAGCCGAAATGATAAGAATCCACAAAACTGAAAACCCAAACGAACATCCTTTCACGATTTTACCATATGCAGTAATATGCTATAACAATTCGGTAAATAAAACACACGGTTTTACCCCATATGAACTTATCTTTGGTCATACATCTAACAGACCACCCGAAACTTTGTACAACCAAAAAGAATTAATAACTAAATACGTTAGAGATTTAAACAATAGAATATCCCACTACTATAAAATAGCCCGTAGTCGAACACAATCTCAAAAAGAGAAAGCAAAAGTTCGCTTCGACAGAAATATTCCCCAAAAACGACCTGAATACAAAATAGGCGACTTAGTTTATGTAAAAGAATCACAAATTAAGAACAAACTACAAAACAAATTTAACGGTCCCTTTAAAATAAAAGAAATTTTTCAAAATTCTGCTACCCTATTAAATCTCGAAACAAAACAAGAGGCTAAAGTAAATTTTGATAGAATGAAACCATATACTGAAAATTAAATTTATTTTCAGGTTTCTCCTGCTGTTCGGATCAGCACTCTGTCAATACAAAATTACCCCGATCAATAACACTGTTGGTGTATACTATCACCAAGACACGGACATCGTGGTGACAAATGACAAATGGACTCTACTAGTGCATAAAAATATTTCATCCCTCAAACTAGCTTTTGACAAGAATCAAAATAATTTAGACAGAATCTTGAACACCCTCGATGGTGCTGATCAAAAATCAATCCTGTTTAGAAGCGAAGTTAAAACAGAATTTAACCTTTTAATGCAAATAGCTAGTTCAATAAAAACGAAATTTGACGAAGTCTTTTCAGACACAAAGAGATATAAACGCGGAATACTTAACGGTTTCGGAACAATATTCAAATCAATTACCGGAAACTTAGACGCCGAAGATGGCGAGTACTACACTAACTGTATAAACAAATTAAATAATGATGAACATCAATTAGAAAACTTAATCAAAAATCAAATCTCAGTTACAACTTCTGTTATCAAAAATTTCAACTCAACTATACAAAAATTACAAATTGATGAGGAAACATTTAACAAAGATATCAAAGAAATCGAGCACACAATTCAAACCATGACTCAAACGATCCAAGCTGCCGAAATAAAACTAAAATTTCTATACATTTCCGAACAACTAATGGCCAGCTATTTGTATATCGAAGACAATCTAAACGATATTTTAAATTCAATAACATTCGCCAGATTAGGAATTATTCATTCATCAATCATAACACCTGATCACTTAGTAACGGCGTTACAAGAGATTTCACAGAGTTTGCGAAGGAACAATTTACCTCTTCCAATTAAACTATCAGCAGTTGCTCAATATCTGGATATTATTGAACTAAAAGCTTTTCAACTAGATTCTAACTTAATATTTGTTTTAACAATACCTCTCATTGAACCTCAAAATTACAACACCTTTCGTCTGTACCCTATACCTGTACTTGATAACAGAACTGGTCTACATCACTTTTTATCTATTTCACAAAAGTTTATCGCGAGAGACGATGATTCTTTAATGTACATACCTATACAAAATTTGAAAGAATGCAAACCACTTTATTTTGGAACCAAACTATGTTCGAACCTGTTTGCATATCCTATCGACCAAAATGCCATTTGTGAAGCTAGAATATTAAAACCATTGCCGAAACTCCCAGAAAATTGTCAAACTTCCTTCATCATTAGTCAAGGATACAACGTCCAAGAACTTGAAGACAACACATGGCTAGTAATTAATTCCGAACCACTTCACATTACCATCAACTGCCCGAAGAGAGAATCCATAACAGAGCTAATTAACAAAAATTCCATCATAAAACTACAACCAGGATGTTACGCCTATGCAGGCATTACTCGAATACAAGCCAGTGCTAAAGACTTTTCCGAAATTAAGGACAATTCACATCCAATCCAAATTCCTTTTGAATGCTGCAATCACATGCCCGACAAAATCGAAATCCCAAAATTAAAACCGCTTAAATTAAACAGTCTCAACGTAGAAGATTTAGATATTGCTAAAAACAAACTAGAGCAATATTCCAAAGACCTAGACGACCTCATAAACGAACCTTTTGTGACCAAACATGTATCTTGGTTCACATACTTCATAATCACTCTCATCATCCTATTAGTTCTACTTTACATAACTTGTAAATGCAGAAGAAGAAGATGTGGAGCATTGCGAATCCAACCCTCAACGGATAACCCTCCTTCACCTCCTTCCGAGCGAAGCAGAGTATTTACCAAATTTCCTAGACTGATCCCTCCAAGAAAGCGACCCGGTATTAGACCTCAAGAAGAAGAGGACATCGAGTTAACATAGACTTTCATGTGGAGTTTTACCCTCGTCTATTAATTTAGACTATTGTATTTTATCCTTATTACGTTATGTAATGTTTTATTATCGCTTACCAATTTTAACTTTCACATTATTTTATTATTTTGCTTTGTATTCATTTTTGTTTCAATTTATTTTTGCATTATATTCATTTAACGTTTTAACAATTTTCAAAAGTTGCTGCATAACATCAACTTTTTTATTAAGGGGGAAGTTGTTATATAATATTACACGCTATCTTATTGCGACTTAGCCATAATAAACCTTCACAGGTATATCGTATTTCACGATAACAGCTTCTCTTATTAATTGCTTATCTTCAAGATATCATATTACACCTTTGTTTCTCATAACTTGTGCAGACTGCAGAACTGCAATTCCTTTGTTATATATTTTGCTTACTCAGGTTCTGTATGTTATAAATATGACTAAACACGCCTTGTTGAATCAGTTATTAAACTCAGTTAGAATGCAACACTTCTAATTTATTATTATATTCCTTCTCCAAGAGCCAACGTTGGCTCCATGTAACTAAATAAAAGTTTTTAAAAAGTCATTCATGTGAACCGTGATCTAACATATAGGTTTCATACTTTTTTATAATAATATACATAAATGACGTTCATTTTTCGAATTTTTATGTATTTTTTGTGCAAAAAATATGGTACATTATCTGTTTTTTGAAAAATTGCCTGTAACTCGGAAAATTAGCAAGTTACAAAAAAATTCCAACAGACAAAAAATGTTTATAAGGCCTCAGTGCATACGTCTGAATTTTTTCAAATTTATAAATAACATATTTTTAAAGTGCTACAATTTTAAAGAAAAGGTAGTGTTTCATGTTTTTCTGGAATAACTCGGTGGAAACGCACTTTACAGACAAGTTGCAAATAAAAGAAAGTCTTGAATTTCGATAACATATTCACCTGAATTGTTTCAGATTTTTTTTTCAACTTCTACATTTCACCTCCTCCACGTTTAGGAATTTTCGAGAGGCCATATCTCCAAAAATATGCATTTTTCAAAAAAATTCCCAAGAGTAAAAACATCTTATTTTTGGCAAAAAAAGGTAAATTCATTGTTTCTCTTTCATTTTTGACCTAATTCTACAAGTTACGGAACCCATAATAAAAGGGGTGTTTTCTACCTCTTCCGACCATTTTCTACTCTGATCTATTTTTAACTCTTTTATTAACGTCATTACAAACACAGCGCACAAGGTTTCGTCAAAATTCATTCATTAGCACTCAAATTAGAGGGGAAAGTTGACTGGACTATATGCTAACAGCAAATAAGCAAAGCAAACGACGCCCGTCGATTATTCCTTTATCTAACTGCGCATGCGCTCACATCTGACGTGGCGATGGGCGCGAATTCAAAATTTCTTAATTTAAATAATTAATTTCACTATTAAAATGACTTTAGATTGTAAAATAAAAAAATACGGGTCAAATAAAATTTAATAAAGTATTTGAACATAAAATTTTCAAAAAATGGTCAACGACCCTATTGTGTTGTTTCTATGTTTAGCAGTAAATTATTGACCGAGAACTAGACATCCATAGTGTTCAGAGGTGGATGGGACAGGGGGGGCAAATGGGCAAATGCCGGTCGGGCCGGTTCCAGGTAAATAAGCATTTGTTGGCTGATAAAAAACAGCCGAAAAAATTTAAACGGCAGCTTTTTTCCCCCCTTAGTCTTTACTTGTAACAAAAAAGTCTCAAATGTGATTTTCAGGCTGCTATCTTAAAAACTCGGCCACTGACAAATGCCAGATATCATTTATAAAAAGTTATTAACCCAATAACTTAATTTTGTATGTTCGTCCTAAATTCTGCAAGTTTGCGCTTAAGAAAGTTCTGATGTATTAAGGGATCTTCTTTCTTTTTTTTTTGACTTCTGAAACTCTAATTTCGTTCTTTGTTTTTCAATGTGAATAAATTGTAATAGAGTATGGATGTTTAGTGGCGTTCTTAAAAATGTTACCAAGACAGTAGCAGTCTGCTTTAGTCTGTGATTGAGTCAGACTATGTGTTAGTACTTTGAACCTTTAAATAATTTTTGCAATTACTTGAGAAAAAGAAAAATTCGTTTGACGAAACTTATATATTTTGAAGAAAATGTTTTTGCTACTCGAATTTTTAACTTTTCATTTTAAAGCGTTTGACCTTGAAAAATACAAAATTTTCGCCTGCGGCGCATTCTTTCCCCTTTAGCACCAAAAAAGGGGTTGTGGAAAGATTCATTTTTTTCAATTCTTCGGAAATGATGCGTCACATGGAAAAAGGTAATCCATGCAAAATTAAACATAATTAAATTTCCTACAAGAATGTCTACATTCATTTTATTCCTATGTGTTATAGTTTACGAGATATTCGCCAGCCAAAACAGATAATTAATAAATAAATCAATTAGGTACCTTGAATATATCCATCAAAGCGGTTTACCATGGTGTGCTAATAAATCAGTCACAAAACAATCTATTTTACAACAATCGACGTATTTACCAACGTAATATTCAGAGTTCATAGCAATTTTTCAAACTTAAATTCCCTGACTTTTCCAGGTTTTCCAGGACTATTGGAAGGTTTTTTGCAGGTTTAATAATTGATGAGCGGGGTAGGAACACTCTGGCGTCACAAAATAATCGGAACGAAACTAGAAGTACAAAACTCAAAATTTCTTTTGACGAGCGGGGGCTGAAAAATTATTTTCAAATTCCCTGACTTTTTATGAAAATTACTAAAATTCCCTGACTTTTCCAGGTTTTTCAGGTCGCTATGAACCCTGATATTTTTCGAAATGTATATATTTCCTTAAATATACAGTGTAACTCACTTAAAATGAAGACACCCTTATAACCTTTTTTATTTTGTTTCGGATTTGAATCAAATTTTACTCAAGTACAGAGTAAATTAGGTTCTACTTATGACCAGAAAAACATTTGCCTGCTACAAAGGCAAAGCCACCTGCGGTACCAAAATATGTGGAAAATAATAAAAACATTTTGAATGTTATAGATTCTAAAAAATGCATGGGATCGGCACCACAAACGTACATACACCAAAATTTGATTTAGTTATTGGAGGATTTCTCATACATAAGCTCATCTGGCAAAGGGATCCTCAGTTTCCGCAGTTTGTGGTGGATACGTGAAATTCGTTAAAACCCACTAATATGATCTTTATTTTTTTTTTTTCAGCATATTTTGGTACCACAGGTGGCTTTGCCTTTGTAGCAGGCGAATGTTTTTCCGGTCATAAGTAAATCCTAATTTGTTCTATACTTGAGTAAAATTTGATTCAAATCGGAAACAAAATAAAAAAGTCATGAGGGTCTTCATTTTAAGCGAGTCACATTGTATATTTAAGGAAATGTATAGATTTCGACAAAATATTACGTTAGTAAATACGTCGAGTGTTGTAAAATAAAGATTGTTTTGTGACTGTGATTTATTAACAGACCATGGTAAACCGCTTTGATAGAAATATTCAAGGTACCTAATTAATTATTTTATTAATTATCTATTTTTGCATAGACTACCCTTTTCCGTACGACGCATCGTTTCCGAGTTATAAGCGAAGAATTGAAAAAAATGAACCTTTCCACCTCCCTCCACCTCTGAAGCGGCGAGGCTAGGGGTGGGGACTTTTAGAATGTTTACCTCCTAACTACCCCCAACGCATTCCTGAAGAGGAAAATTCTCCCCTCTTCCATGTTCTCTACAATTCCCTTTTGGGTATTCATTGATTGGATTAAAATGAGTTTGAAATAAAACTAAATGAAAATATAACTATTTATTAATCACAATATTCTTCAATTATACTATTTTACATTAATTAATAACATTATAGTACCACTTAAGAATTAAATTAAAGCATTGCACAAACTTTTTACCTTATAAAAAGTTCATTACAAAATTTTTCTTTTCAATTCGGTGATGTTTCATATCATTCTAGTAATCCAGTAAAATTTTCGACAAATTGAAAAATTACAAATATAAAAACTTGAAACATCGCACACCTTAGAAGTAGTATAAATATGTTTAATAAAAAAAAAAAATAAAATAATATAATACTTAAAGCATTACTGAGTAAAATAAAAAATACTATTCAGTTATATACATCTTTACATTTTTCAATTCATGTGGAATCACGATAATCTAACAATCATTTTATAATTTAAAAAACATTTTAACAGTTTGGCACCCAAGTTATGGTAAATCATATAATTACTTTCTACTTAAAGATATAAATCATTAAGTGCTTAGATTTTTGGAATTTGGACCCCAAAAATAATTTTTAAACAGTGCATAAATAGTCATTCTGTGCACACCAATAAATAAATAAACAGGATTATAATTTAGTTAATTTACATTTAGTAATCACATAAGTGCATAATACTGATGACTAAAATTCAAGTTCGCGTGTTATAAAGAGCAACGTTTTCTCGCCTATTTTGACACTAATTTTTCTTGTAAAACAGTTCGGTACATTATAACTTTCCACTATTAATAACAGGCTTACAAATCCTCTACCCAGTAGTATAACAAAACTAATAAGCATTACCAAAATGAGGGCTAAAATTAGACAAGGCACTGCACTAAAATTTTTCTATCATTCCATCACAATATTTCAAATGAACAACTCTGTAATTTTAAGTTTAAATTACCTACTTTCATCTACATGTAGGTCACAATAGGTTTCAAGTAAGGGCCAGTTTATCAATGAGTAGTCAAAAGTGGTAGTTAAAGTAAAGAGTATTGGTTTCAGTTAATCAGTAATTTTCAAACTTAAATTCCCTGACTTTTCCAGATTTTCCAGGGATTTTTGGAAGTTTTTTTACAGGTCTAATAAGTGATGAGCGGAGGGGGCACTGCAGCGTTACTAAATAATCGGCGCACAACTAGAAGTACAAAACTCAAAATTTTTTTGATGAGCCTTTTAGTATGTACAATTTGTTCCTTAATTGATTGACCTAATATTGTGATTGGTTGGCTGTCTTCATTTCATTTGACAAAATAACCTTAAATTCGATAGTTATTTGTTATTTACTCCCACAGCTCAATTTTTGAAATGAAAAGTGAAAAGTACAAATTTGAGTCAATCAAAATTTAGTGCCCATTCAAATTAATGTTAAAAACATCTTAAAAATATAAAAAACTAACAATGTAATTTGGCGACAAAAAAAAGATATTTATGCTCAATAAACCCAAAAATATATAAAACTGTCTCTTTCCTAGACGAAATCTTACAAATATATCATAGTCCCATGAAAATTATTAGATCGCTTCCTTGCTACATATGGTCTTCTCGCTCACTCAATAAATTCATCATCATGATATAAGGAGATATGGTGTACTCAATTGGCAATCTCATTTTTGACCTCTACTATGCCTTTCCAAGCGCCTTCACACTGAAAGTGTCTGTCGTTTGGTTATATTTATGCCACGGTGTTTGGTAATAATTGCAAAAACTGGAAAGGAGGCATCAGACAGACTAATATTAGTTACTTTCAGACTGTTTGACAATACAGTTACACGGATTCAACCTGTATTTCTTATTTTCATTTTTTACTTGCAAACACATTTTTAAGTATAATATTAATATAAAAGACTTTAGACCATATATCAAAATAATAATATTTGTTAGAAAGCCCAATGACGGCATACAACATAAGAGCTAGTATACAGAATTGAAAAGCGTTTGTTTTGGTATTGCACTAGTTTCAACGATTTAACCGACCACCCATAATAAAGACGCCTACCAGTACTCTAGCAGA
Source organism: Rutpela maculata (assembly GCA_936432065.2). Lineage (NCBI taxonomy): Eukaryota > Metazoa > Arthropoda > Insecta > Coleoptera > Cerambycidae > Rutpela > Rutpela maculata. Next base: position 31,732,979 of record OW386285.2, on the reverse strand, counting down.
GGTAAAACAGTGACACGCCCATCATCTTTGATTTCTGGGCCTCCTACCCAGGACTGCGGCAAGCGAAGCTCCTGATCTCAGGGCCCTTGCCTAAGCGAGCAGAACAAATCCTGCGACTAAGCAGGAAACAGGTCAGAATCGTGGTAAGTCTTTTGACTGGACACGGCTCTTTCAAGAAACACCTGCACACTAAAGGGGTGGTTGACAACCTCGACTGCAGGTTCTGCGGGGACGAGGAGGAGACTTCCATCCACGTCCTTACTTCCTGCCCAAGTCTTATGAACTTGAGGAACAAACACTTCGGCATTGGTTTTCCGGTGCTGGAGGAAATAAGGAATGCCCCTATAGGAAGGATTCTGGCTAGAATCCGGCCTGAATGGGGAATTCAATCAATTCGTAGCGGTTGCACAATGGGCCACAAGGCCTGAGTGCGGCAACCCTTCGTCGCCCCGCTAAAAGAAGAAGACACGCCCATCAAGAGAAGCATGCACACGATTGCATGCTTTGCTCTTGATTGCTCTTATTGCCATCCCAAAACCAACACTTTCCGATACTGTATATTGTAACATATAATGAATTAGAGTCAATTCTATTTCAACCTTTGTAATTAGAAGTCGCACTAGGGAAATAAAGTATTTGTGAATAAGTACTGGTGTAATAAAGTCTCTCAAAGAAATTTATTGTGTTGTCCTTATCGCTCAGCATAATTATAGCGTCACACTCTATTTTTCATGAAAAATCTTAGACAAAATCAATTTCATTACATTTCAAATCCACTCCTACTCAACATGTCTGTCTCATTCGCGGAAAAATCAATATGGACGCCATTGCGAAGAGCACTACTATTGGCTGATCTGGAAGGATGCATGTGAACACACTTCATTTCCTTACATCATGATCATTACTTAGACAGTCAAATACATCCTTGTTTGTAAGAGACGCAGTAAACGCTTTCGACTTCCATATGCACCTTTTGAATCTATTACAGAGTCTCTTTTACTAAAGTTGCATTTATTATTATTATTTATACTTATGTTATCTTGGCCACATTTTGCAAAACTATTTAAACAATTTTTCACCATTTTTTTTAGCCTTATTTTCGTTTTAAAAGACATATTGTTGAGAGAATAGCAGATGGCTTCATATTAAATAACTGTAAGTAGTTTTAACTTCATTTTCAAATTCTTATACTTGGCTTTGTACTTTTACACAGCATTAAGATATAGGTTCATTCTCATTAACTTTTTTTTTTAGCAATTTGTAATAGAGAAGTTGCATGATTTTTTTTATAATGAAAATCGATACAGCATCAAAAAAAAGTTCTAAAAACGTAAAATTTACGATTTTTTGAATGTTAATGCAGTGAGAAAATAAATAATTTCATCGGTGAGGAATTCGGATATTTCAAAATGGCAGTTATTTGGCGCCATTAACTGTGACGTTTTCCGTTATGATTTGTCCATCGAAATTAATAACAAACTGGAAGGTGCACTCGACTAGAGAAAGTGACACAGAGAGAGAAACTTGCGTGCACTATTTCATCCTTTTTCTCGGTCTGTGTACAGACCGTTAAGCCAATCGGACGTTTTCTTCAACCAATCAGATCTTGTCAAACAAGGACAGAATAGTGAAAGAAAGTTTCTTTTTCCGTATAAACATGCTTCAGTAGTTTCGTATATCTAAAGCAATTTCAATGGGTTTGTCAAATGTCAGTTTACTGTTTATTGTGTTATGATTTGGTTAATGAGCTAGTGAACAACATTATTATGACAAATATTGCGTTGTGCCTAAATGTAAAACTAGGAGTATCACTACAAATATGGTAATTTTACATTCAAGATTCTCCAAAATTAGTTTGTAGACAGACGTCAGCAAGAGGTTAGGACACTGCGTCTACTTTGGACAAATTATCCGACTAACGGATGTCGTCATTGACTACACGTCAATAAGAAACCGTTTGCAGTCACGTGGTTTCGTTTACAAATTACGGCATAATCTAAATATTAATTTTACAGAAAATAAATTTTATTTTGAATTTCTTTTGTTATAATCGTTTTTTGCGTAATGGAAATTAAGAGCAAATCACTTTTTCAAGCATTTTAAAATTTCATGCATCTTCTCTATTCGTCCAATGAGAATCATGGTAATAAAACAAACTAATGGAAAAAGTGTTTCTACACTTTGTGGAAAAAGCGCTTTCTACACTTTTTCCTCTAGTTTGGATTTCATAATATACCAGATATTGCATCTCAGTCAAAGACCAAGCTTGTCAGCCGTAAAAGCCAGTCACAAGATGCAAAAGAAATGCTTGATAATTTATCAAAAATGATAAACTACACAAACTGCGGTGAACTGCAGAAAGCTGAAGGCCAGAATATGCTTAATAGTCTAGAAGGTATTTTTTGTGAGAATAAGTCTAACGTAAAAAAATACTTGTCTGGACAATTCAGAACATTTATGAATATAATGGATGAACAGTTGGAACCTCCAGATAATGTACATCATGAATGCTTGGAGGTAGTGCATCTCTGCAAAAAAACTGTGAAAAGTGTTGCAGGCAATCCCCTTACTAAATCCTTTTCCTCATCCGTTCCAAATAATGCCACTCAATATGATAAAAAAAAGAATACATCTGCATAAGGTTTAGGTTTTAATAAGAATAAAAGTACCGCTAGTAATAATTCCACGGTGGTTTCTTTACGGTGGTTTCAAAGAAACCACCTTGAATAACCTTTTCATAATAAATATAGAGTGGAAATTTATGAATCTTCGTTTAGATTGGTTGTAAGAAGGGTATTTCTACATTTTCAGCTTAAAAATGTTGAAAACTATGCAGCAACAAATTTTTGCTACCTGTAGAAAATAACCAGAAAATACACACGACCAGAGTCGATAGAATAATAGAGAGCCTGGTGATGTAGCAACATGTACTCATAGAGGGGATATTGCCATGCGAGAGAGATCTGTTATTCCTAGTATCATGAATTTAATACAAATTTTTTTCAGTAATCAATTTGTCACTAAGCCGGTGAAGAAGCTAAGGATGCACCATTTAACCACCATCTAAATCAAAAAACAAAATATGAGCTAGAGTTCTGAAAATTCTACGAGTGGAGAAAAGAAAAAGGTGTTTGTGATGTTAAGGCCTTGCCACTTAGAGTAAAATTTGACATGCTGGAAATATCAAGAAGTGTACGAAGATCAGACTTGCTAACCCCTAGTTTTCTTTATATTTTTTTAAGCATCTGACGCCCAGACCATTAGGCAGACAGATGACATACTAATGCTTTTGAGATGTTGGTCTGGAGGCATTTGCTACGAATTCCCTGGACAAACTATCACAATTAGAACATTGCATGAATCACGTCAGTCAAGACATCGTGAATAAAAAGAAGTTAATGAAGACTTACTTTTTTTGGGTTGGAAAAGATTTACAATAGCTTATTCAGTGTTAAATGTACTGTTTTTTTTCAAATAAATTATATAAAACTTGATCCGTTGTTTTTAACAATAACAAATTATCATGACTGGTCAATAAACATCAACACTGACCGCTCAAAAACGTCAAGATAAATAATGCCTTTTTACTTGAAGGTGTTGGATAAAACATATTTCAACTATATTGTTTGCTTGCTAAAGGACCAAGAAAAATGAAAGATTCAAATTTACGAATCGCACACGAGGATTTTACTCTTTACACTTTAATATGTCATTTAGGGCCCTTCTATCTACCAAATAGACTAACACGTTACTATTAAAAAAAATTGTTTGTCAGTTTTGATCTCTAATTAGCTCAACTCAATATTCTAAAAATTACATAGCGCTTATGTTGCTTTTGTACATTAATATGCCAGACCACAGAAATTAATTAGCACTAATTTTTGTAGAATCAATAAAAAAATATATTGTTTTTAAAAATCCAATTTCGTTTCAACCACTTTTAGTCTAATTTTTAGCCAGCTAAAAATTGGCAAAAAGTGCAAAAAACAAAATAATTTTCACTACCAGCGTGAAGAGGAAACATATTCATAAGCAGTCACATTATAATAATGGTGCTTGCCACGTCACTAACGCACACAGATAAAAAATTATCCCTAAACCATAAAGTGCAGCGATCACCTTCTTAAAAAATTAACGTTTCCTCAACAATATTTTTATACTGCTCGATACCAAATATTATTCGCTATCAATCCAATGCCTCACCATTATCTACTACATACATGAGTACCTTCCATTAGTTTTATATATATGCATTTTTTCCATTTTGAACTTGACAAATGAATTCCCAGGCAGCAAACTGACCTCATTTTTACGTAATTTTTTGGCCACGAGATGTCCTTTTGACCTCTGAAATGACGTAACAATGATGTAGAAATGACGTCATTATGTCACAGCCCATCAACGTCATTTTGTGACGTCATAATTACGCCATTTTGCGACGTCAAATTGACGTCATTTAGCGTTCATTGGATCATATGTAAGCCATTTTTGATTAATTGAAATAAATGCCCATTTCAAAAACATAATAAACTAATTTGGTGCAAAATGGCATGATTCCAATGTTCATAATGATCCTGAAAACTTGCCTTCTTGTAAGTTCCGTCTATCAAATAAGAATTCTTGACTTAAAGTTGCATATTGATACCTCGGTTTTCGGACATTGCATCTTATTTAGAGCTTTACATGAAAATGGCGTTGATAATTCCATAAATTAATTGATAATTGTAATATTATTGCATTTTATCCTTTTTGACTCTTCGTTTTTGTGGGCTAGGGACACGCAGTTATTTGCTGCAGTTTCGGCTTCAGGTAGATCTACAGTTTCAGAGCCATTAAACGGTTCTGTGCTTTGGTCGACTTCAGAAGAGCAACGCTGAAAATGATTAAGTTCTGTTGCTTGTGTTGATTCAGGATCACTAAATTATGGCAATAAACCGTAATTAAAATGTAGGTCAGAATGACGTCTCAAAAGTGACCAAAAAATGACATCAGTCTGCTGCCTGCTTTGCAGTGGGAAGTTTAAAAAGGTATACCTAACAAATTGAATACAAAAATGTATGAGATAATTAGTTCCCATGTTTTCAATCGGTTCTCCATAGAAACCATATTTCACAATGGAAAATCCAATTAGTTTTTTAAACTGTAAAACCCAACTTATATTGATATAACTAATTATTCCCATATTTCCAATTGGTTCTCCATTTCACAATGGAAAACCCAATTAGTTTTTAAACTGTAAAACCAAACATATACTGATATAAGAGATATTTCCTGAATTTTCTTCCATGAAAACAGAAACTAAGCATCTTGTAACAAATATATTAATATTTTTCTTAAGAGTTATAGTACCTCGTACTAACATTTTTGAAAATCTTAACTGATCACATTCCCGTGAGGATATTTACGACATTTAAACCGATAAAACAATTTCGCCAAGTTGGAAAGTCCTAAAACATTAGCATTTAGTACAAAACGTGATATGTTAATTTCATAAAAAAAAAATTATATGTATATTAAGACATATGAGACGGCAAAAAAAAATAGTCTTATGGTTTACAAGGAATCAACTGGATTCCCGCATTAAGTAAAGAAACTTACAAAAACTTACTCAACCTAATAACGAATCAGGTTGTGACATTTCTCAGTTCCAACCATTGCACATCATCGTCGAACCTTTCAACTCTAACTTTCTGCCTGTAATGATATTCTTTTAGGTATGTTTTAAGGGTTTTAGGTAATTGCAAGTGATTTATATTATCGTACGTCAGCCTGCTGACGATTACAGCTCTCGCCAGATGCTGTAAAGAAAACGTAAAATTTCTATGCAAAGGCCATGTCAACATCGGTTCGAAGAACATACAACTGCTGGGGTCTTTGTAGTGTTCGATAAGGCCACATACTGTGTCTGAGGTAAATACGCCGGGGTCGTGAGAATCAAAACTGAACTTGTGGTTCCACTGTTCTATCCGCGCGTGCAGTGAACGGCCGTATTTGCGGAAAGAAACACTGAATAAGAACTCTTCCTGAGCTGAATCCCTTAAGAGGAATGTGCCTTCTGGTTTGCCATCGAGTAAACGTTCTGCTTCGTATCGATCCATTTTGCCTGGAAAAATAATAATAATAATGATAATAATAATAGACTTTATTTTCATAAGACTTGTAGATACAAGTGTAGAATATTGTCACAAAATTGTTAATAAAAATACAAGCAACAAAATAGAAAATTTCAGGTTTAACAGTAGTTAAGAAGGAAAAAATAATAAAATATAGTATAAAACAGCAAAAATACAATTCAATACAAAAATACAAACGTACAATCAATCATATGACAAAATTGTCACAATTTAAAAATTTACCAATAGAGTAAAAACTATATTTTTGCAGCATATTACGAACACCCGATTTAAATAAATTAATAGTAGGTAAGGACTTCAGAGGTTGGTAATTTATTGAATATCTTAACGGCCATGATCAACGGCCCATTTGCTGATACAGACAAATTATGTCTCGGTATTTCTATATTAAGTGTAGGTCTAAAATTGTAGGGCGAATTTAGGTCTCTGGTAAGTGTAAACTGATCAGGATGTGACTTAACATAGCAAACACAATTTAGGATGTATATATTCGTTATAGCTAGGAGGTTAGTTGCTTAAATAGGTCTCTACAGGAGTATCTAAAGCTTTTGAATGTCATTGTTCTTAGGATTCTTTTTTGGAGGATTAAAACTTCATTAACTCTTGTACAATTTCCCCATCATAAGATACCGTAGTTCAATGTGGAGTAGACATAAGCATAATAATATGTTATTAAAACGTCAGTTGAAACATAATTTCTGAGCTGCCATAAGACAAAGCAAGAAGTTGATAATTTCTTCAGTATGACATCAATCTGGTTAGTCCACGATAAATGCGAGTCTATACATAAGCCAAGAAATTTAGAGTGAAATTACTTAGAAAAGATAACATAAGTCGCACATTGCGTATAAAAGTTGGCGTAATATCAGTGCTCCGTGCCATCCATTTTTTATTTAAATATTAATCAATGGTAGTATGCAGTCTTAACACCCATGCAGCTGTAAAAATAACATTGTTACCTAGGTAACGAGCACGCGGTAACGATATCGGTCTTTGCGTATTTTATGACGATGTTATCTTCTCTAAGTAATTTCACTCTAACTTGTGAATACTCTTACTGTTTATTTTTACTAATATACTTTCATACAATTTTCTTGGAGTGAACAGTATGAGATCAGTTTTGAGATCATTAAGGATAAACCCTGTATACCTACAGTAATTTATCATAATATGAATAACATCGTTTGCAGTGTTACTCAGATCATTAAAATTGTCCGAACTCACAGCTATTAACGCATCATCTGCCAAGAAAGATACAAAACCACCTGGGAAATAAGAGAAGATATCATTAATGAAAGTAATAAATAAGAGAGGACCAATACACTCCCCTACTTGGATCGCTTTGGGCAGTGACTTGTAAGTGACATTATTGGTCCAAATAACTTCTTGGCTGTAAATAAAAGAAGAGCCAAAGTAGGGCGGGTCCACGTATGCCATAATTATAAAGTTTGTTCAATAGTAAATCAGTGTTGACCGTGTCAAACGCACGTTTTAGATCAAATAGAATACACGCTATTTTGTTTTCACATTCAAAATTCTGCAGAATATAATTGTAGACTGCCAAAATCGCGTCCTGAGTCGATAATTTGCTCCTAAAACCGAATTGATTAATTGACAAGATTTTCTCTGTTTCCAGGAATTTTGAAAGCCTAATATGAAAGACATTTTCATATAATTTAGAGAGAGCTGAGAGTAGGGCAATTCCTCTATAGTTCGAGATCTGTGATATATCACCTTTTTTGTAGTTAATTTAATTTCCACAACAGGGCTGTACTCGAATATTTCACACAAAATGAGTAAATGTACTAAGTGTGATGCAACAAATATTGAACTGGTTAATTGTGATAAATGCACCTCAAAATTGTGTCAGGACTGTACACAACTGACATCAACAGAATTGAGAGCAGTACTTTTGAAAAAGAGACTCATAATCTATTGGTGCCCAGAGTGTATTGCAAATGAGAAAACTCTGAAGACACCTCAAGAAATGTTCAGTAAACTATCTGATATTGAAGGAAGTGTAACGAAACGTCTGATTAATCTTCAAGATCAGATAATAAATCTCCATAATGATCTTGCGATTCTGAAGGAAACAAATATTGATCTGATTAAGCTTTTAGATAATAGAGATAAATCTGAGAATTTGCAATCTGGTCAACAAAATATGCCTGTCTCCAATGCACACCTGCAAGTAGTGTCTCAATCCAGGCAGCAATTACTTGAGAAGGGAAAATCAAAGCAACCTAAATTCTTTAAGCAAAATATAAATACAGCCCCCACTGCAACTACGTCAGGCATTTCTAAATATAGACAAAGCCACGATGTTGAAATGAACAGTTCCCCTCAACACCAAACATCTATAAAGGGCAAAACTAAGGGCAAGATCTGCTCTGGTCCAAGTAGGCCTAATATCAAAGTAGCCAACCCTAACATTGGAGAGAAGATGCCGGAACTAGCTTGGATCTATTTATCAAACCTTAACGTAGAAACGAAGACAGATGACGTGCTAAAAATCCTAGACAGCAAATATCGTCATCTGTGTAGATGCATAAAATTGCGTTCCAAATTTAGCAGACCCAGAAGTGCAAGTTTCAAATTAGGAGTACCTAAAAATTCTGAAGAACTTCATTTGTCAACAGATTTCTGGCCTAAAGGCTGCTATGTGGACAAGTATATACAAAAAAATTCAAATAATACCAGAAATATAGCAAACAATTTTTTAGACAAATAAATTCTGAAAATAGTGTAGAAATCACAGAAAATGTTTCTATTTTCCACCTAAATACGCAATGTTTGAGAAATAAAATATTGAAAATAGAACACTTTTTAATACTAAACCCAAAAATCAAAATAGCATGTATCACTGAGCACTGGCTTACGCACGGAGAGATATCTTGCTATAACATTAACGGATTTAATAATATTAGTTACTACTGCCGAAAACATAGAAAAAATGGAGGATCCTCTATATATCTGCACAAAAGCATACAAAGTGTTGAATTAACTAATCTAGTACAGCTATCAGTAGAACAGGTATGTGAGGTGTCCGCTTGCTACATAAGGCAATTTAAACTAGTAGTTATATGTGTTTATAGATCTACAAAATTACAAAATGTTGATACCTTTCTAGAGATAAAGTATAATATTCTGACTTATACTGAGACACTTGATGCTGAAACTAATATACTTCTTGTTGGAGACTTCAATGTACATTTTAATGATGTCAGTAATGTAAACACCCAAAAATTGACTCAGTTGGTCATGACATTCGGTCTTCAACAACGAATATTTGATGATACGCGACTATTACATAATGATAAAGGTAACTGTTTAGATAACATTTTTACAAACTTCTATTGCTCCAATGCCACTACAGTTGAATTGGGCGTTTCAGATCACAAAGGTCAACTACTCGAACTGACTGGTTGCATAGTAAACAAAGATATTAATTGGGAAAATATTAACAGAAAATACAGCATAAACAATATAAACACATTTAAGTACTACTTACAAAAAGAGATGTGGGTAGAAGTATATGAGGTTGACTCTGTCGAAGAGAAATATAATGCATTCCATAGCACTTTCATGTATTATTACAATATATGCTTCCCATTAATTTCTAAATGTAATAATCAAACCTATTCCAAAAATTGGATAACACCTGAAGTTACTGAGACAAAAAACCGCTTACTGTTTTTACATAGCTGCTTCAAGCAAACCAATAGTGAAGAAAACAAACAACTGTATCTCAATTATAAAAAAGAGTATAACAACTTATTAACAACTGCTAAGCAAAATTATTACCAACAATTTCTAAACCAAACTGACAATTACAGTAAAACCGTTTGGGGTATTATTAATAACGAAACGGGAAGATCAAATACACAAAAAATATATTCAGATACATTGACAGCTAATCAGTTAAATCATTTTTTTGTCAACAATGCAGATGCAAACCTACAAAATTTAAAATCATCAGAAACTGATCCATTATCATTTATAGACAAAAAACTACAATTAAAAAATTCCATGTTCCTAAAACCTATTACTCCCGATGACGTTAGAATCACTATTAATAAGATAAAGAACAAAAAAACAGAAGATATATATGATATCAGCATGTTCATTCTAAAAAAAGTTTGCAATTTTCTAATTGAACCGCTAGCAGACATAATTAATTCTTGCCTAACATCAGGCATCTTTCCCTCCAAACTAAAAATTGGGAGAATTCTCCCCATTTTAAAAAAGGGGACACCTCTCAACCGCAAAACTATAGACAAATTTCTATACTGCCAGCCTTCTCCAAAATATTCGAATCGTTAATATCCAATAACCTAGTAACACATCTAGAGTCAAATAATATATTATGCATGCAGCAGTTTGGATTTAGGAAGGGTGTAACATGTTCTGATGCAATCATATCATTAACAAACTCTATAAAAAATGCATTTGAAAATAAAAATCAATGTTTAGGGATATTTACTGACCTAACAGCTGCCTTTGACAGCGTTGAGCATAATATTTTACTAAATAAATTAAGTTGGTATGGAATTAGAGGCAACTGTTTGGAGCTATTTAGATCCTATCTAAGTAATAGAACTCAGTTAGTAAATTGGGGCAAACAAAAAAGTGAACTGCTGCAAATTAAAAGAGGAGTCCCCAAGGCTCGATTCTTGGGCCCATACTTTTTCTTGTCTACATTAATGACCTGCCACAGAGTATAAATAATTTGAACACTGCAACTATTATGTACGCAGATGATACTACTTTTGTAACAAGTATAGACAAGGAAAGTGATAATCAGGTCATTGTTCAAAACATTTTGCAACACGCTAAAGCTTGGTTTGCACAAAATCAATTAGTCATAAATGAGAGTAAAACAGTAACCTTAACATTCGAAGCCAAGGCTACCACAAAAATCGAAAATCATGAAACCAATGTAAAATTTTTGGGGGTACATATTGACATCAAACTAACATGGGTAGATCATATTAACATGCTATGTGGAAAGCTATCTAAAAATGTATATGCTATCAGAAAAATAAAAAGAACTGTTAATCAACAAGCTGCAGCCACTACCTATTTCTCTTTATTCCACTCGTTACTCCTGTATGGGATACTAACATGGGGAAATGCAGCTCATACCTATCTACAAAGAGTATTTATCATCCAGAAGTCTGCAATAAGAAGTATAGTTGGTGCCAAATGGGATGACAGTTGTCGTCCACTATTTGTATCACTAAGGATAATGTCGCTGTTTTCTATTATAGTGTATCAGAATATTCTCCATATAAAACAAAATATAAACAAATATACTACACATGATGAGATACATGAACATGACACCCGACATAAACATAACCTTGTAACACCGCTGTACAGACTCCAAAAGAATAATCCCATGGGCATTAGTTTATTCAACACATTACCAATTCACTTTCGTAATCTTCCAATAAACGTATTTAAAAATAAGCTTAAAAGAATCCTAACTGAAAACTGCTTATATAATATACAGGAATTTTACCAACTTATTGGTCAAAATGGAAGCATTTTCTAGTTTATAGTTCAGAATTACGTAATTTAACAAATGTAACAAGTTCGTCGCTGAATGTATTGTTTTGTGCTTTACTATTTATAACCGTGTATTGTATTTTACCATAATAACTTTTATTAATTGTATAACTTAAGTATATTTCTTTTCCTTGACTTGTCTATAAAATGTAAAATTTTCTTAGGATCAATAAAATTATTATTATTATTATTATTATTTTGTAGATTGGGTCAATAAGCGTTTTTTTAAAAGTGTTGGAAATATACATACTTCATGAGCTGTAATAGGAAATAAGAAGAATATCTTTTCACGAATTTCATTTGTTTTCTAACAAACTTAACAAAAATAGAAAAATTACATCCGATAACACATCAAACATGTCTTCAACAGTATCTGACTAAATTTGAACTTTAAGTCATTTATATTTGCTGCATTGCAATATCTTTCGAGGGTCATATTCATAGAGGAATATTCCAAAGTTCTCAGATTTAACAATAAATAAAAAACTATTGGTCTTCTTTGACTTGATATATACCATCAATTAAAATTATAAAACAGCCTGTTAACGTGACTAATAGGTCACTCATTTTCCTAACGACTTTTAGACTTGCTTGTCTAACATAAAAAGATCCCATTTTGATGTTTCTAGTTTCCCCGATATTTGCGTTACTTGAGGTGTGGGCTCCAAAATGGCCATTTTAGGATTCCTCTTGTTTTTATGGAACAAGTCATATAGAATCGCTTTACATCGCAATATTTTACTCATAAATAAAATAAATATCTGATACAATAAAAAATTGCTACTTACCCCAGTAAAAACTGCAGTTTGTAATATTTAATAAATCAGGCACAAGGCAGTGTATGAAATCTACTTGAGTATGACAGCCGGTTATCGAGTCCAGGGGGCAAGACCTCAATGTAACGTGAGTTTGGAAGAGAGCACTGAGTGATTCGACGCTGAACTCGGGAGGGCACACCAGCTGCAATCTTCTCGGTGCTGGCTGGCCAGCAAGAGCCTCAATGTCTGACAATAACAACTCCACACGTCGCGCCGACATAAAGTTGGGGGGAGGGTCAACTCCACGCTCGATTTCTCGAGCACGGGCTATTCGTGCCGCTTCTTCGCAATCCTCGTGCGCTGTTCGCACCCTGAAAAATGTATATCGGTTATAATACAACAATTACATATAATTAAGAGCCAACCAACAAAGTGGTACTAATTAATGAATGTCGTTTTGTGGCAATATCATAATTAAATTGCATTTTACAGTCATCAGCGTGAAGTACAATTATTAACAATTTAAAACTTCTGTTTGACATTTAGCACTATAAGTTTACCTTTTAGTTTAAATTGTTTACATAAAGGATGATATTACAAAAAAGAATTAGTCGTAATTGACGATCTAGACTAGACTATTAATAATGAAATTTAAAATTTGTTATTTGTTGTATAATTTGTTACATTAATTATATATTTATGTTAGTTTGTGTTAAATGTACTATGTGATATACCTACTTTACAGAATGTAATTTTACATGTAAAATTGTATTGACAATTCCTAGACTCTATAGAGTCGAAAAGGAAATAAAGAAAATTGTATTGTATTGTATCAATCCAATGAAAGTATAATCTAATGTCCTACAATTTACAGTATTTACAGAGGGTTGAAAAATTTCGGGTGATAGTTAGCCGGCCGTTAACTCTGTAGAACATCACACCGCTACATAGACATGGTGCAAAGTAAAATTCATGCAACTATTTTTACTGTCTACTGTCAGTTACCTTTCAAGAGTTACTAGATGCAGTCTACAGTTAGTGTGAGAGCAGATCTCTGTTAACCCCAATAAACTGTAATAGTACCCAGAAAAAGGAAGACGGATAACTTAGAATCACCTTCCTTATGAAGTGAAACTATTTCATTTCCGGAGGAAGTGAAATACCTAGGTATTACATTAGATGAATGATTTAACAGAAACTCCCACTTGGAAAAGGTAACTCACAAAGCAAAAGACTGTCCTTGTGGACATGTCGAAGAATTTGTGGAAAATATTGGGTATTGGTCCCCACGAAATATATTGGATATACGTTAGTCATAAGACCAATGATAGCATATGCTCCCATAGTTTGATGGTCGGGCTACAACAAATTACCAAAGCCAAACTCACTGGTACACAAATAAGCATGCCTGGCAATAACTGCTTCAATAAATATCACAAGCGGTTATTAATATAACGCAGGTTAGCATCGTGGAATGCAATAGGCTGTCAGATGACACAGATAGTCACGACATCCTGGGAATGCTCTCAGATGTGATGCCTACCATGACCAACTACGAATGCCTTTTTTCCTGGAAGGTACGACTGAGATCGGAATAAAACCGACCTGCAAAGAGTAGATAGTTGTTGGTTCAAAGACGACTCCAAAACCCCTGACGGAACTTAAGTCGGGAGTATACCTCAAATGTAAGAATAACTTCCAGCCTGGATTAGTAATTCAACTGAAATTCATGCCATTGAAGAGCCACAGACAGCCAAGAAGCTCTTGAAGTTCCTGGATCATTGGTTTGGAACTGGGCAGACAACAAACTGACTCTGGTCTGGATACTAAGCCACTCTGACATCGAAGGCAATGAGATAACCGACTCCATAGCCAGGCAAGGTTCAATATCGAGATATATCGGACCAGAACCAGTCCTTGGCATACTACCAAGCACTGCGAAAACAACCATCTTGGTCTGGACTGAGAGTACTGGCAAGAATCACCAGGATTAGTTCGCCCAAAAGAGTTACCTGTTCTATAAAATTAAGAACTAAAAAATTATTAGTTAAACAGGTTACAACTAAGAACCCTAATTGACCTATCTACTGGGCACTGCAGACTAAATCACCACCTACATAAACTTGCTTAATGGAAAATGCTGAATGTCATCCGTGTTTGTCTTCCATAATCGCTAAAGGCCATACTTCTGGGCTTCTATACACTATATTTTAAAAATTGTGGATTATTTTCAACTAGTTGGGGCGGAAAGACTGACGTATATCGGTGCCAAATGTATTAGATTATTAATTTTTTTGGAGAAATATTAGATATTCCATCTATTTTCATAATTCGTTGGCTGTTTTTGGTTTCATAAAAAATGCACATTTAAATTTGTTTATAACTATGATTTTAAAAATTATAATTATAGATTTACAAAAAAAAAAACAGTTCAAACGGAGATATAATGTTTATTTCTTAATACAATTGTAAAATACATGTTAAAACCTGCATTTTGAAAAAAAAAAATGTCCTACTTGAAATAATTATTAGTTTCTAGCCATTTGAATAAATATTTTGCGCTAAAATTTGGCAAGGAGCTTTAGCTCAATAACTTCCCTGCTACATGTATAAATTTGGTATTATTATACGTTTCACAAATAAAATCTCTTCTTATGGGTTTGTTAAGCTATTCGATAGATATCTAGTGCTTCAAAATTCTGGTACAGAGACTCATCAGAAAAAAAAGAAATTAAAAATGTACTGAATACACACATGCATATAAAGTTATGCTCAACAAACCATTTAGTTTAGCTATATAATATTTCTCGAACCTTCCTATTTCCGGTTACTGCTGCTTTTATCTTATCAAAAAATAACAATAACAAGTAAAACCATTTTATTATGTCAATATTAAATATAGGAACTATTTCTAATCGAAATGGAAAAACCTACACAAAAATTTTAATTGGTATTAATTTGTTCTGATATCACTGGACTTATACCACGAAAAAATATATATGTAAATTAGTTGTATTGTAATTGATAATTACTTCCACATCCAATGGAAGTCTAGTATTTTGATTTATAACTGATGATGGGCAAATACAAATTTTAATTACGAACAATCAATGAGAACCTAGACAAAAAACTGCATCACGAAGACCCAAAAGAAAATAAAAATAAAAATATTTAAAAATTGAAACTTAACCGTAAAAATTACTCATTTCCCATGAGATAAGAAATATAATGATATGCTGTTGTTTTTTCCTAACCAAAAAACTGAACAGACACTGGTGTATGTTTCAACAAAATGTATATTTAAAATAAGCTACATTCCATTTATACAAAAATCCGTAAACAAGATGATACACAAACATGTTTACTAGCCTTACACACGAGCTATAAATACTGTTGTTATTTTCATTCATATATTGATTCACATGTAAATCTTAATAATTGGCATGAACCTTTTCCTCATGCCAGTTATTAATGTAAAACAAAACATAAGTAATTTGAAATACCTGCATAATAATCTGTTAGCAACAGCAACACGTCTTATCTCCATGATGGTTTTTGTCATTTGGGAGAAAAACACTAGTACTGTATTTATCAATTTTATCAAGTCATATGCTCCAACTTGTAAATAACAAACATTATAAACATGAATCATAACCATAAGTTAAGTAAAGGCAACTTTTATTATTATTGTTGACCTTTCATTTAACCAATTTACTCTTGATAAATGAAATTGTTTTTCAATAATTTTTTTCTCATTATTAAACATTAGATAATTTTTTTCTTAGAATGTATTTTTTTCTCAGTAGACAAATATTTTGGAGTTAATTTATGGGCATATAAGTACAATAACAAATAGTTTAAACGAAAAAATATCAGTTTAACCAATGGGCATGTCCACAAAAAAAATAATATTATAATCTAATATATAAAAATCTCGTGTCACAGTGTTTGTTATCGAACTCCTCCGAAACGGCTTGACCGATTTTTATGAAATTTTTGGTGTATATTGGTAGGTCTGAGAATAGATCGTAGGCTATTTTTTATACCCCTAGGTGATAAGGGTGGCCCTATCCAGAAATTTTCTTTTTATTTTTTGGACAAAAATTTATAATATATTATATGGCAAAACAACGTTTGCTGGGTCAGCTAGTATAATAATATTATTAGTTAAAACCATACATTAGGATAGTACCAAAATCGGTAATTTTTTTTATTTATAAATATTTTTATTTTGCAGTTATTCGTAATAGAAATCACCTCAACGCAGGGATACTAAGAAACGTTTCTAAAGTAGACAACGTCACCTCCTTGCAGGCACATCGGCCTGTGTGTGTAATGTGGGCCTGTTGTTTTTTATTGAAAGACTAATGTAATACTATTGATCAACATGCTATATCCAAAATTTAGAGACATTTTGATTTATTGTTTGCGAATTACAGTACCCTAAAATTATATTTTTCAGATATTAAATAATTAATTAATAACTTTTAAATTAATTGTTTTGAAAAAAAGGCATTTTTCATTTTCTTTTTAGTTTCACTTATTCTACAACTCAGCGTCATCTATTCTTTCAAATTTCACAGGCCAAGAATTTTCATTGAAAAATTACCAAACACTTTGAAGCACCAGCCCTGTAAATTATTCGGCATTTCCGAATTTGAAAGCTTGGATGACAGTGGGTGCTAGGAAAAGTGATTTTAAATAGAAAATGAAGAATGACTTTTTCGAAAAAAAAAAAATTGTTTCCAAATTATAAATTTGATATTTAATATTTTTGGTAATTTTTCAATGAAAATTCTTGGCCTATGAAATTTAATATAGATGACGCTGGGTTGTAGAAAAAGTGAATTTAAATATAAAAAAATGAAGAATAACTTTTTTTCGAAATAAAATTCGTTTAAAAGTTATTAATTATTTAATATTTGAAAAATATAAATTTAGGGGGCCGTAATTCGAAAATCATAAATCAAAATGTCTTTAAATTTTGGATATAGGAGTTCTAAAGCATGCTGATCAATAATATTACATTAGTGTTTCAATACAGAACAACGGGCCCGCATTACACATACAGGCCTGCGTGCCTGCAAGGAAGTGACATCATATTACTAACCTCTGCCTGGGAACATTTCTTAGCCTCGCTGCATTGGGGTCATTTCTATTATGAGTAACTGGCAAAATAAAAATATACAGGGTGTCCCACTTAAAACTCTCAATAACCAAAAGCGATATTTGAATTCTATAAAAGGTATCTACTAGAATAGGTGAATCTTGCAAGGCACAATTTAAAAACAATAAAATACTCACTATCCACTGTGTATACATTCTAAACATCATCAAATTTGTAAAAAAGAATTTAAATAACTTTCAAACAAACAGGGAATGTCATTCATACAACACCAGACATGGTAAGTTATTAAGAATCAAAAGTCATAATACAACAACTCTTGAGAAATCTCCATATTATGCAGGTATGAAATTATACAATAACCTCCCTGCTGAAATTAAAAATATAACACTTCTTCATAATTTGTTTATGCGCTGAAAGAATTTCTGATTGAACACAGTTTCTACTCGGTGAGTGAGTATTTGAATCTCAGTCTGTAATCCAGAGAACATGTCTATACCTAGAGCGTTATAAAAGACACTTAATAATAAGCATAGTGATAATCATATTGTTTTACTGTACTTTCTTTTAAATTTTAAAATTGTGATAATCTTAAAAGAGGTTATTAGTGTCTTATTTTTTATAAACTTTTATATTTTAATTGTTATGTATGTCTCGCCAGGTGTTTTATAATATTTTTATAATGTTTTATAATATTTTTTATATATATGTATTTGTTTTTATTACATTAATTTTGTCAAATGACGATCACACACATACTATGTATGTCCAAGTGTCAATAAATATTCTATTCTATTCTATATATAAATGACTTCAGTTTTGAGTAAAAATGGTTATTTTACACATTGAGGTATAGATGGCGTTGTGATGCAAAGAAATTTTTCAATCCTAGGAGCGATAAAATGAGTTGCATGAGATGGAGAATTATATTCTAAGCAACTTTTTTAACACGAACAATTTTCGAAATATCACTGGTTTTCGAGATATTTGAACTTGAATGTAATTTTTCAAGTAACAAAAATCCCATTTTTTTTTTCGTATGTCTACAATTTATAGTGTAAAATTTAGTAGAACATACAACATAAACATGACGCAAAAATTAGACAATACACAATAAACAAAAATGTCAAAATCTTTAATTTCCAAATAGCAGTTGCAGCCCCCACCTTTGTTTTACTTGAAAAAAAAATGTGCTTTGAAATAAATGTTTCATTACCATCTAAATGAGCCTGATTCACTATGAAAAATGAAAAATTTTAAAAAATTTATGACGATTTTTATTGAAATTCAAATACCTCAAGTACCAGTGATTTTTCGAAAACTGTTCATATCATAAAAGTTGCTCAGAATATAATTCTCCATCTCATGAAACTCATTTCATCGTTCCTAGGATCAAAAAAATTTTTTGCATCGCAACGCCATCTATATCTCAATGTGTAAAATAACTACTTTTACTCAAAACGGAAGTCATTTATATATTCTAGTATATACCTTTTACAGAATTCAAATATCACATTTGTTATCGAGAAAATGGCGCCGGGAGTTTTAAGTGGGACACCCTGTATATATTTTTTTATTACCGATAAATCTATCATTTCCAATTGAAATTAAAATTTTGTGGACATGCCTATTCTGTGATATTCTTATCAAAACTACTTCAATTGCCTGGGCAACTAAAAACGCAGGACTTATATTTCTTTCTTTTAAGCTGTTATATAATGCATCATATCAGGTAATTTTATTGAAATAGAATATTTATGTTTAAAAAACACAGTGTCTGTCTAAAAACACGTTTCTGAGCCCCTTCAGAGCCCTTTTTTAAAGTAATGGAAAACGTTTTGCAGATGAATGGGATTGTTGTTGATTCCTCCGATATTGTCTGCAATTCTGGCTCGAGATGGTCAATGTCAGGAACAGAAACAAAACAAAAAGATTGAATTTAAAAAAAAAAAGGCCACACAAAGAAATTGCACGGAGTAGTATCACATGATCTTGGAGGAAATTCTTATACAGCATTAAGACCAATTAAGCGATGTTAAAAAATGGCTTACAACCTGTTGATTGTTTCAGTTTCAAAAATCATTACATGGGCATCAAGCTAATTAATGAAGGGGATTAGAATTTTTTCATAATATCAGCAGTAAGCCGACAATTTTTTTTTACAGGATGAACATAGGTTTTAAAATTATTAAGACCGTCTAACGTGTTTCATAAATTTCTATATGAAATCAGTGGTAGCTGGTGAAATTTTAATAATTTTTTTCTTGTCTGTGGCACATGGGACCCATACGAAATATGGGAAATAACATCTAGAAAAGCGCTTCTCTAATGACCCCTAAAAAATTTTGAAAAAGCAGTTTGCGAAAAGTTTTTTCAAAATTCGGTTGCTCCCCCTGGTGTAGGGGCTTCTGTTCAAAATTATTTTTTTTTGTCATATACATTTGACTTTTCATAAAATTACAACAATAGGTTTTGGAGTTTATGAAAATATTTTCATTACTAACTGAGATACAACGAATTGAAATTTTGTAATTTGTTAAATTGTAAATTACAAAATTTCAGATCATTGTATTTCAGTTAATAATGAAAATATTTTCATGAACTCCAAAACCTACTGTTGTATTTTTATGAAAAGTCAAATGTATGACAAAAAAAAAAAAATTTTAAACAGAAGCCCCTAGACCATGGGGAGCAACCGAATTTTGAAAATTTTTTTCGCAAACTGCTTTTTCAAAATTTTTTAGGAGTCGTTAGAGAAGCACTTCTCTAGATGTTATTTCCCATATTTCGTATGGGTCCCATGAGCCACAGACGAGAAAAAAAATTATTGAAATTTCACCAGCCGCTACTACATAAAAAAAATGAGATATGTTTTGGAAATCATATTTATACTATTTCTATATTTCTTCCTTATTTTATAAAAGTTATATTTTCTTTTTGTAGCGGCCTTACACAATCTGATACAGTAGTATTCCGGCATTACAATTACATATAATACAGCAAAAGGATTTCACGTAAGGCTTTTAAAATTTTTAATAAATTTCAAATTAGCAAACTAGGATATTTTTTCAATGCGCTTAAGTACTTATGTAAGATACAAGATCTGTGAATTTTTCTGTAGATTTAGGATTTAGTACTATTTACGATAAAAAGTTGTATAAATCTTTTAAGAAAATAATGGAAGATTAAAGCGGGAGTTTTATTTTACAGATTTTTTTTCCTAGACTACGAATTTACGGCGGTATCAGAAACATTTTATACTCATAACATAGATAAAAATTTTCAATATTTACATGACCTGATCGGGCATTAGTCATTTTAGAGATAAATGTTGCTAGTTATAAAAAATATGAATTAAACAAGTTAAGAAAAGTATGTAAACAATTTTTTCCATTATTGTAAATATGATGTCATTTGGTCTCAATATTCGACAGGGATTATTTTTCATCATTTCCCACCCTTGCAAATGGCTCCACCATTTGCTAGGGTGAAAAATTGAAAATTCCGAATGTGAAAAAGATGGGCCATCCTAATATACAAGAATAAAAAACTATTTTGGAATTACATTATTTAACTCTCACTAAAAGACGCACCTCAATTTAATTATATAGACTTCTCAAAAAGCGATTCTTCCCCATGCAATTTAAATGGGTCTCTATAGACACCATTTAAAATCAAAATTTTGAAAAACCAAAAAACACGTACTTCCTTTTTTCGGATTTGGAAACAAATTGGGGGGATCTAAAAAATTAAGTCATTTTTGGATCTACCTAGCATATCACTTATTAGGTTTCGACTTAATAAAGATTTTAATAGTATGTTTTGTCTTGTGATTGTTATATATATGCAAGATTTTATAACGTAGAAGTCATGTCTGCTTCCAAGAGTCTGACCAACCGCTTGCAGCTTTTATTTGATGCCTTCTCACTCTGCGAGTTATATGTACGTAATACGTAATTTGAAAAACCTTCTCTCTCTAGAACTGATCTAACTTCCATATACTGCTTAACCGATGTTTGGTTCTACTTTTGGTCAAATCTGAAATAGTGTCTGGAACTAACCTGCACTGTCAAAAATGTTGTGATCTCCTATGTACCCTGCCACAACTGGATAGATTTTGACATAGTTAAGGAAAGTCAAGAACTGGAAAAACTATTTTGGATTAGCAAAAATTTGGGTACAGACGAACATAAGAAACAATATCAAGTGACAAAAAAAGTACTTTCCGAAAGGATTCAAATGGCTAAAGAACAAAATTATAAACACTGTTAACTGCACTAAAACTATTTGGCAAATCTTGGTAGGGTAAAGAGAAAGACTACCCTCTCCATAATAACTTAAAATGAAATCAAAATCAGTGAACCTTTGGATATTAGTAATGCATTTTGTGATTATTATACTACCAGTATTGAGCCGTTACTAAGTCAAAACCTACATACAGGTGCCACAGGCTGCACTGTTCCTAAGTCGATTGTTAATTCTATTTTTACTGAGGAATTAACAGTTGACAAGTTGCCCTGGCTATGTCACAATTGAAAAACAAATCCGCTTGCAGTAGTCTAGATGATATACCGATTTATGCCCTCGACTTTATCTGGGATATCAAACATCTCGTGTTTTATTTTAACATTTCCTCGAAAGCAGGAATTTTTCTAAACAATTTAAAAATGGGCGAAATTATATGTTTATAAAAAACGAAATTCTGAATTGCTTGAACTCTATAAATCTATTACTGGACTAATGACATTCTCAAAAATTCTTGAGAAAATTGTTGGTAACCGACTTGAATCCTTTTTTACTAAAAATAAAGTATTGTCAATAAACCAACGTGGTTTAAGAAGAAATCATTCAACAAACACAGCAGCTTTTGAACTTGTTGAATTTGTCTATAAATCATTAGACAGACAAAATTATACTTTAGCCCTGTTCTTTGATCTCACACGTGCCATTGGATGTGTGGATACTGAATATTTGGTGGAAAAATTATATTCGATGAGCATTAGAGGCTGCACGAATAATTGGATTAAGTCTTTTCTAAGTAACCATAAAGTAAGAGTTAGAATTGGCCAAGAACTATCAGATTTTAGAGAGTCGAAATATGGTGTAGGTACCTCAGGACAGCGTTCTATCTCCACTTCTATTTACGTCATTTATCAATAACTTGGGAAAAATATATAGGTAATACAGTTAATATGCAATCAGTTTTGTACGACGATTACACCAGAATTGCACTATCAGCCTCGTCAGAAAACGAACTCGCCAACAATGCACAAATGCTGCTTTCTGAATTCGCAACCTGGTGTAAAAAAATAAGCTCATTCTTAATCCATCAAAAACGCATTACACGATTTTCTCTAAAAGACGTAAAATTCCAGAACTTACACTGAAACTCGATAACACTTTGCTAAAAAGAGTACACAATTGCAAATGATTGGGTTTCTACATTAAAATTTGTCTATTTATAAAAAAACTTCTTATTACTTCTGTATAATCACATACCTAGCTTTTTTAAATACATTAAATTTAAAAAACATATAAGGGGCTACCTTCTCGACAACTGTTTTTACTCTGTTCAAGAATACTAAAATAAGTAATTTAAACTGCATTATCTTTCTACATTTTTAGTTGTGTACCTTGAACACTTATCCCTCTCTGTTGTATTTATTTATTCATTTTAATCATTTAATTCATAAGATTTTACATCTAGTGTTTATTATTGTTGTTTGTCTATTAATTATGGATTTTCTATTTTGTTTACCTAATTAGTGACATTGTTAATATCTTTATCAGGTGATATGTTAATAAAGTTATTATTATGGATGTGAACCTCCATCCACAAAAGTGAACATTCTCATTTCACCATATACTTTTTTTTACAGTTTAGGTCATTTAAGGACCTGAGCTGAAGCGTTGACCTTTTCATGATATATTGCTATGGATACTAGTCCATCCACTTTAAGAATGAAGTACTCCTGAGACATTTAAAGCAAAATAATACTTAACCAAGATCAGACTGGTTAACCATAGGTCTCAAAGTAGTATAAACTTGTCTCATGTTTTGGGTAATGTGAAGCTGGATAATAGCTTCATATCTAAAATGTTTCACTCTTAAAATAAACAGACTATAATGTGATAACATTTATTATTATTATTACTTACCACTGCATCTCGATAAAAGGAGCACTAATTATTATATTAGGAATAGAACTTGTAGCTGGGGCAGTACCATAAATACCCCTAATGCCAGTAGCTTGCTCAATTTCAACATGGGGTATCTGATCGGAAGGTCCTGCCTGTGCTCTGTTCTCGTTACTATCAACTACATCTATATTTGAACTACTGTTGCTAACGGAAGCGTCGCTCGACGTTCTCTCGTTATCATCACTAGAGACTACCGTATTAGTTCCTGAGACATTTTCATTGGTACGTCTGTAACACGTACACCTGCAACAATTTTGATTTTCTTGGTTGAAGGCAACTTTGGGCTCTTTTTTGGTACAATTAAATTTAATGCTCCATTTGGGAGACTTTTTTATTGAGTTGTTACTTGTGCTAGGTGATGTAGATGGTGCGGCAGCCTTTTTGTTTCGTTTTGAGGTAAAATGTAAGGGCCTACCACGCCGAAGGTTGAACAAACTCTTTTTGCTCTTTTTATCTTTTGAGGACGTCAGTGATTCGGAATTGCTGCTGTCGCTTTCTATAAGCTCGGATTTGTCGCACGAACATTTTTCGGCATTAGAAGTGCTGCTGTTATCCATTTTTCCGAAAAATTTACTAGTAATGTAGTTCAAAAGCATGTATAAATTACATTTCCCAGGATCCCTGGCACTACCTGAAACAAAATACATTATCAGTAAGATAAGATACAAGTTAAGTCTCGTTTAATCAGGTAAAACTTTGTATTTTATTTACTGTTATTTAAGAACAATGTGAAACAGCTATGTAATAAAGATGATAAAGATCATAAAAGTTAGTTTATGAACACCACCAACTTTCATTCTTACAGTCTCCCTCTAGCTGTTAGTATTGGGAGTTAAAATTTCCATGGCGCATAAGAGCAGCGCTGCCATGAAGAATTCGGGGAAATCACGTTCAACAGAAGGCGCCTGTAAATTTCATATACAGGGTGATTTACCACGACATGGGGAAAATTTATCAGTAGGTTATCACCACCGAAAGGAGTTAATTAATGAAAAATTAAAAAAATATGACCAAAAAAATTAATTATTTTTTTTTTGTAAAAATGCGCCACCAATCTGATGTAACGCGGTACGACCATATCAGTTCCCCTCCCCCTTTATCAGACTTGGGATTGACACTATTGACAGCAAAGCTGGAGAGGGTAGAAGTGACTTTTTGGTTTTAATCAAATCACACTACAAAAATAGCAAAATAAGTCGAAAAGACATTGACCTTATGCTGGTGAACTCTACAACAACAAGTAGATTGTAAGAGATATTTACCTAAACCCGTCGATAGCACAAAAACACCAAACTTCGGCGGTACTTTGTACCTGCCGGTGTCCTGATTGTTCGACTGAAAGCAAAAAACGCGGCACTCTGGCCGCACGCACCAGCTTAACTTTTTATGCCAATTAAGGAAATGCAAACATCTTCGGTATGTTCTTTCCAAATTTTGCACATTGAAGACTAGTACACCATTTTATTTTCCGCATGTCACGGTAAATCACCCTGTATGTCAAATAAAGTGAGGAAAACAGTATTCTTGTGTTTGTAGAATCTTACCAAAGGTTACTACACTTTGTATATTTTTTAATTTAAAACGTTTTATCACTGATCGGCGCGACGTCGTTATAATAACTAGCACTAATTTGCAATACAATCGGACTTTTTCCTCAAGTTTCGTGTTTACAAGAAATGTGACGAATGGGAACGGACAGACAGCCAGATGGACATTTATAAAGTGGTTCAAAATTCGATGACCACAATACGGAATGAAATTTTTTTCTCTACGAGCAATATTTACGGTTTTAGAAATGTATCGATCTAATACAACATCTCTTCATTTTCGTATTTGCGAAGAGTATAATAATAGGCTTCTTGTACAAAATATAATTTTAGCATTTTTAGAATTTTTACTTAATACAAAACACAGTAGGATTTTTTTCTTTTACAGACGGTATTCAACGTCAAAGTTTGAATAAATCTGTTAGGCGCGCAAACAACGCGAGACATGCATCAGGAGAGGCCACAGCGCTAGTGTACATTTTAAATTAATTGTATTCATGGACGTTGTCTTTGTAATAGCTTGATAGTGGGGTGAAATAGACCATAAAGATATATTCGTTCTCGAGAAAAAAAATCACCATAGAACCAGACCAGACCTTATAGTTTTTATAAAGAGAACAATTCTACATAATATTTACGGTATTTTTTTGTGGTATAGATATTTGTTATTTCAAAAAAACTTGAGAAATTGATTGATTATAAAAATCGTGTTTTTTAACATTTACTGATATATCTTCAAATCTAATCGAGCTATCGATCTAATTTTAATTTAAATTCAAGTACACAAATAAGCGCTTCCAATGGTCTTTTTGTTTATATCGATAATTGTTTATTATTTTCTTTAAACAACAATGAACTTATTACTTCGCTAAAAATGTACTCATATTTTGACTAAGCCACAAACTTTTTTATTATTGAAAAGTTTTATATACATGCAGTGAGGCGACTGGAGCTAAGATAGAGAAGTTTTTGAAAATAATGTTCATCTAGGACTTATAGTTTTTTATTTATGAATATTTTTGTGTCGCAGTAGCATATGACATACATCCGGCAGGCGTACGGTGTAAATTATCCGAATGACCTTTCAAATAACTTTTTTCAGTCGTGTTTAAAACAATTGAAACCCTTTTAAATATGGTACACTTAAATAAATACTATAATTTAATATCACAGACCGAATACAACTAAATAATTTTAGGAAATAACCGCAACTGCACGAATTATACGTCCGAATCATTACACTTGCAGTGATATTAGACGACGTCAAGTTCAATATGAGTGTGTTTTCAGATTTACCCCTTCTCCCGAATATTAGTCGGCGATTTAAATTCTTTCCAGTTAGAAATTATGAAAACAGATTTGATAACTGCTAATGTTTAGTAACACTATATTAATTATAATATAAATTAATTTAAAATATACGGCACATGCAACAAGCCTATTCAAAGATCACAGTACGGTACGAATTTTTTTCTCTACGAGCAATATTTACGAATATGTAGATCTAATACAATATCTCTTCATTTTCGTATCTATGAAGAGTATAATAATTGAAATATAATAAAATAAAAACAAATGGCACGCCACTGTTGAAAGGATGAGATGTAAACAAACCCCTTTGCCTTTTGTCCACAAGTGATCAGAACAAACATTCGTATCCCAGGTAACACGGTCACGTCATTTTGACGTCATTTTTTGGTAACTATTCGTCGGCGACGTCATGTTACTAAAAAGTGACGTCTGCATTTGTACGCCATAATGCCGTACATTAAATTCGTCATTATTACGTTTTTCTTTAGTGATTTTAAACACCAGTGACGTCTTAAAGACGTCTGCATTTGTACGGCATTATGACGTAGATTAAATTCGTCATTATTACGTTTTTATTTAGTGATATTAAACACCAGACAAAAAAACATTAGTTCATTGGCCAATAGCCATTAGCCAGTGTCATATATTGGTTTTGTCAAAAAGTGATCTAAATTTATTTCAGGCAGCAGACTGACGTCATTTTTTGGTGACATTGGTCGACGACGTCACGTGACGAAAAAATGTCGTCTCAGTAACGCCATATTGTGACTAAATTATGACGTCATATTGAGACGTCGATGCGATGTTTGGTGACGTAATTTTTTCATTGCAGAAATTATTTCTAGGTGGCGTCATATGCAAACTATGCATTACCACGTTGTTTGTTGCATAAATTATTTCTAGATGGCGCCACATACAAACCACTGAAAATAATCAGTCCTTCTTTATACCTTATACTCTAATGAATTTATAGAAAATAAATAAAAATATAAATTGCAATGTTCAAATACATTCAGGAAACGTTGATTGATTTGGATGGATCCTATAATGGTCAGATCATTATTATGTGGCTGGGCCGAGATAGCATAAAAACCTGTGAGTGCTTCACCTATTAATTGTCCATTCATCTACATCGTACATGGCAGTTTATCCTGTAATGCATATCATACATCGGAAAATGGAAAAATCCTAGAGCCCTTAAGATTTACATGCCATCTTGCACCAAATTGGCTTATTTATTATATTTCTCATATGTACATTCATTAATTAATCAAAAATAGCTTACATATGTAAGCCCATCGACGTCATTTAAGGGACGTCTGTTGACGTCACTTAAATGACGTCAATGGGCTGTGACATTTTGCCGTCATATTTCACGTCATTTTCACGTCATATTTAACGTCGCATTGGTGATAAAGGGGCCGAAAAAATGAGTGACCGTGTTGCCTGGGATTGTTGTAGTATACGAAAGGCACCTCGTATTTTCCCGTATATGGTCGAAGATGACGCAACGCGATGAAAATATGACGAATGTCTAGCCCCTTTTTGCAACTTTTAGCACGTTAGCACCACGCTGCGAAATTTAGCCCGTTTTAGCGATGCAGCAGTGCCCCCCCGCTCTTTTGTCGTAGTTTTTGTCCTCGTTTATCAAAAAAAATCCGACGCAGTCCGCCTTCATCCATCAAAAAAATTCGTCGCAATGTCCCCACGCATTTTTTTACTTCCAGTTATGTTTGGTTTTATAATTTTTGCCTATTTTTCTTCAATTTAGCCCTAATTTATACCCGAAAAATAATGCAATGCTGGCAACACTGGTTACAATTTATTTAAGATTTCTGTGCGGCAATAATATTAATATAATTATTTGATTTGATTAAAAAGGTATAATATATATGAATTAGGGAAAATTAATCACAATACTGTGATGTGCACCCGTTATCTGGTTTTAATTAAAAAAATAATCCGAAAATTTGACATATGCTCGTATTAACAGATGTTTGTTGAATTAATTTATCATAATTTGGTTTACACCAATGGAAAATTGATAAAAGAGTTAAACAACAGCTAATATTATAACTTGCGCAATTTTAAACTATATTCTCAGTAGAACTGAAATGACAGATAAATAAATGCAGTTTCCCATAAGTTTCCCATAAAAAAAATACATTTATAAACATTTTTTCAATTTCGAAGTAGAGATGTTTTTTTTTAATTCTTGAAAATCTATTGCTACTAAATATTTTCTCAAAAATTTGTTTTTGTCTCTGCCAAGTCTGCCACATTGAAAGTATGTTTTGAAGTATATACAATTCTTTCGTCTGTTTGAGAAAGTGAGGCTTAATGGTAACTAATCTCCTGCCAAACTGCATGTACTATGTACTTATACTTAAAAACAACAAAACTATTCAGGTGATCCCTGAAAATTGGTGATACATACTGTTTATTATTTAATATTAAACAAAATAGCAGGGTTGACACGTTTAAAACATGGCATCATCTTTTAAACAAATTTTTAAAACATTTAATACACAATGTGATGTTTTAAGCAACTGTTTAAAACATACCATTTAAACAAAAAAATTGTTTAAAACAAAAAAAAAAGTTTTTTTTCCAACCTGCAAAATAGGTCACTATAATATAGTGTACCTTTCTCTTATTGCACGATTTATTTTGTATTATATGCCTCGATTTATTCATGAAAAACCAAAACAAAAACTCACCGATATTTAAATTCTTCTGACAGAAAATATAATGTAGGTTTGTAGGACGGGTTCCACAAGCCTTTATCACTAACTCAATAATGCACTCCACAGCATTTATGAATGAGTTAGATTAAAGTTTTATCAATTTCTCTTGGGCTATTTATTATTACTTCATATTTATGATATATGATATCATGTTTGGCCGTAGTAAATAAATATAAGTAGATACTTAATCTTTATCTTCATTGAAAAAACATAATTAGAAAAGAAACTAGATGTAAACATTATCCTCTTCGCATTACTGAATCTTTTATATAATACTTGAATATGCGTAGGGTAGTCTTCACTGTTTTTTGAAACTAAGTTAATTTTAGGTATAATTGGTACATTTTTTATTTTAATCATTTTCTGATACCAGCTTGGTTGGCAAAACTGTCATCGGTATATTACACAGTATTTTTGTTTTTGTCGAATCTTATAAAAGGACGCAATCCTCGCCAGGTATACTTATTTTATTAAAATGTTTTTTATTTACTCATCGATTTTCTTCAAAAACAGTATAGACAAGGCGAAAACCTCGCTTTAATATGAAAAAATTACTCCATTCGATTTTTTTGCATATTCACGTTCGGGACATGCCCCTTAATAAGAATCAAGAGTTCGCCGGACGAAAATCTGGTCCAAATTTGTTTAAACTAACTTTTTTTAAACAAATTGCAAAATCGCAATTTTTTACCCAATATTTTTTTGGTTTTTTTGGTCATTTTAAACAAAAAATGCCTCTTGTCATTTTTTCGAAAAGTTGGCCGTTTCTGACAATTTAATATTTGAACAAACGTAAAAACGGCCATTTTCAAGGTTGAAACACAATATTAAAAAATTAGTTTTTCGAGTTCACCAAAATTCTTATATAGTCTTTGCACATCCATTAACAAAATCCCGAAGATTAGCCGGGCCCGCACACTCGCTACTGCCGACAGTGCCGACTGGACGATACTTCTGTGTTCTGGATGCTTCGTTACATACGCTTTAGTTATTGCTTATGTTTTATAAATCAAATATAATTTGTCATAAACTGTTATAAATATAAATGGTAAATTAAACAAAAAAAGTTGAAAAATCTTGAATTAGCTACAATTTGTTTTAGCATATTCTTGCATTTATCCATAAAGGAACAAAAGTAATATTATTTTTACTTCCACATCCAGAGGAATTATAGTAATGACAAAAAAATTTTTAAAAATTTTTATTGTTCAAATAGGCTTAGAATGTCATGAAACGTCGAGATTTTAAGTTTGAGAGAAAAAAATTTCTGTCTGTCTGTCGGTCTGTCTGTAACTTTTTTTGTGCGCACGTTTACTCTGGAACCGTTTGAGATATTAACTTCAAATTTGGTACCTATATGTACTTTAACGAGATCCAGAACTAGATTATATTTTCATCTTGTTCCGTCGAAGGGTTGGGGGGTAAATTGGGGTAAATAGGTAAATCAAGCAGGTAAGAGCCCATAAAATTGGTATTTAGTATATACAAGAGAAACTAAGTTCTCAAAAAAAATTTTGGCATTAGCCACCCCCATTACCACCCCCACCCCATTATTAAAGGGGATGAAAAAATTTTTTGATTTAGTGTGTGTACAAGAAACAGAAACCTCAAAATATTTTTTTACTTCATCCACCCCCACTACCACCCCCTATCTCCACCCCCCACCCCACTACCGATGTGGGGTATCGTTTTATGGATTTTTGGGGTAGAGGATTTCAAATATTATATTATTAAAGTTCCATAAACAATTATTTCCACATACAAAATTTTTTCGTTGTGAGTGACTTGGATAGAAAATCTGGATGTGGAAGTAGTGATTCTTTGGGCAGCGGTTTTTACTTCCACATCCAGTGGAAGTATAGTAACGATAAAATTTTTTTAAAAAAGTTTAATTGTTCAAATAGGCTTAGAATGTCATGAAACGTCGAGATTTTAAGTTTGAGTTTTTTCATCCTCCCCCACTACCACCCCCTATCACCACCCCCACCCCACTACCGATGTGGGGTATCGTTTTATGGGTTTCTGGGGTAGAGGATTTCAAATATTATATTATTAATTACAATTATTTCCACATACAATTTTTTTTTTGTTTGTGAGTGACTTGGATAGAAAATCTGGATGTGGAAGTAGTGATTCCTTGGGCAGCGGTTTTTTACAGTGGCATGCTTTGGATTTGCAAGTTTTTAAGTACTGAGAAATAAGATTATCAGGTACTAAATTTTTTAACTTAAATCTAAGTAATATAATACATCTGTTTCACGCAGGATGTATCCAAAATCTTCAAAATTTAAAGTTTTATTATGTCAGTCGGTAGCAGCCCCCCCCGTAAGAGGGGGTCTATTGAGTACTGAGTTTAGGGGCCTGGGCTTCCGAGGGGCCCGCCAGAGATTTTGACAAAAAATTTTTTTCCCGCTCATCAATTATTGGGCGCGGGGGGGGGGGGCGCCAGTGAATTTAGCACCGGGGCCCATGATTTGATGCGGGGGGGCCTGGTCGGTAGTAGCGAGTGCGCGCGCCCGGCTAAAAACGTCTTTTTAACAATTAAAAAGTTAAGCTTTAGAATGAAATAATCTGCACTCATCAGGATTTTGTTAATGGATGTTCAAAGATTATATTAAGAAGTTTGGTGAACTCAAAAAATTCATTTTTTAATATTGTGTTTCAACCTTGAAAATGGCCGTTTTTGCGTTTTTTCAAACATTAAATTGTTTATAAGTCAGAAACGGTCAACTTTACGAAAAAATGACTTAAAATGACCAAAAAAACCTAAAAAAGTCATTCGGGTCAAGAAAAGTGATTTTTGCAATTTTTTTAGAAAAATTTGTTTAAATAAATTGGGACCAGATTTTCGTCCGGCAAACTCTTGATCTTTATTCAGGGGCATGTCCGAACGTGAATAAGCAAAAAAATCGAATGGGAAAATTTTTTCATACGAAGGCGAGGTTTTCGCCTTGTCTAATGGGGTTCTTGCTGCAGCTAACACTAACTTACCAACCCAATCGGATCGAATTTTCTGCACTTGAGTTCGTGTTTGCAAAAAACATGCCGGACAGACAGACAGAGACGGACGGACAGAAAGACTGACATTTTCAAAGTTACTCAAAATTCGATGACATATTTGCAGTTTTAGAAATGTACTAATAAAATATAATACAGAATCGGAAAATGATGAAGCTGAAATTAGCAGGTTTTAAGGATTTCCGACTTAAAACTTAAAAATTCTCTAAAAAAAATCCAGGCCGAAGGAAACTCCGGCACTTGGCATTTCGGTATATTTGGGCACGACAATTATTTTAATGTCAATTTCAGAGTTTCCTTCGCGTTCTTTTAACAGCAGGGTCCCGCGCGCGCTGTTTTCGCTCGGAGTGCGACTTCAAAATTCTCTAAAAAAAAAGTCCAGGCCGAGGGAAGGGAGACGCCTTTATTGTGGGCGGTCGGTTAATAGCGCAATAACGAACTCGATTACGCACTTTCCGATTCTGTATACTCTTAGAGAGGATACACAAGGGCATTGAATCAAACGTGCGGCAAATTACACGCTGCGACGTCCGTTATTCAATTACACAGTATTCAATGGTGGCGTACTGACGAGTGTCTAGCTGCAAATTTAACGCGCGCAGACAACTGCATCCGATCGTTTTCTCTACATAGTACGTCGAGAATCTTAACGCACGTTGTTGAAGTACATTACTAATAGTATATTACGTAATGAGTGATGTAAGAAGCATATTACGCACGAATGGAAAAGTTACGCACGATGCCGCGTAGCGGCGAGTGCGTATTTCCATGAGTGCGTAATTGCCTTACAACTCGAATTATGTACTATACTTTACCTACGATCATATTTATTTAGTTATTTAGTAAAATCTGGATTTAGTTTACTAGTCAACAATATTATTCAACAAATATTATGTCAGTTTTGACAGCGTTTGAAAATTAAGTAGGCGCCTTTTAGGGATGGGACGGATGTGCTTTTGGCCGGATAACCGGATACAGTATATCCGGCCAGATCAAAATCCGGTCCGGCCGGATATCCTGCCTTTTCAAGCAGTCGCTTTATCTACGAGCAGGCCGCGATATTTACAATTAAATTCCAGTCGCACCCGCATTGTCCTCTCCTGCCAATCTTGCACATTGCTGCAAGTAATTGTAATTACACGAAACGCTCATGGTACACCAAAACAGAACACAGGTCTACAAAAAAAAAAAAAAAAATTCTGCTCCAAGGACTATCATGCCTTAAGTATTTTTGTGTGCTGAATCCGAATTTTCAATTAAAAACATTTTCTACCGCGTAGATTTCGAGTAAATCCTGGTTTCTATGGTCAAAAAACCGTATTTTGACAATAAAAACCGGGATTTATTCGAAATCTAGACGGAAGAAAATTTTTTTTAATTGAAAATTTGGATTCAGCACATAAAAATATTTAAGACATGATAAGTTTAGTCCTTGGAACAGAATTTTTTTTGTAGACCCAGTGCACAAGGTGCGCATCTGTGCACAGGTCTACAAAAAAAATTCTGTTGCAAAGGGGTAAACTTATCACGCCTTAAGTGTTTTTGTGTGCTGAATCCGAATTTTCAATTTAAAAACTTATTTAACGCGTAAATCCCGGTTTTTATCGTCAAAATACGGTTTTTTGACAATTTTTGACGTTTACTCGAAATCTACGCGGTAGAAAATTTTTTTAATTGAAAATTCGGATTCAGCACACAAAAATACTTAAGGCATGATAGGAGCAGATTTTTTTTTTTTTTGTAGACCTGTGTAATTAATAATAAATATTTATATATGTGTGTACTCTGGTTCTATCCCCAGTTGTGGTGTTTTGTATTTATTAATATTATGATTTTCTAAGGAACTTCATTCTCAGAAGAACCGGCATCCATCTGTGTTTTAAAACTACATATGCATTTTGTGTAATTACACATAAAATTAAAAAGCAATTTCTCGCGATCGTTAGTAGTTGCTGTTTTTGTCATTAGCAATACAATGGAGAAAAATAGCTATACCATTATTGTATTCGCGAAGAATTTAAGACTTATTTTTTTATATTTGTTATTTATTTAGTTTCTAGTTCATTGTTAATTTTATAAATATTTTGATATATAATTGACAATAACATTTAAGTTTCATGCATTTTGTACAGTTTTTATTTGGCCGGATGTTGACCGGATATTTTTTCATATCCGGCCGGAGCCGGATATCCGGTTTGGAAGCCGGATTGGCCGGATGCAGTAGCCGGACCGGATATCCGTCCCATCCCTAGCGCCTTTGCTTTTTTAAACCCCGCGTCAGCGATATAAGCCACCTATAATTGTGTGTTCCGTGCGTTTTGTTTACCGTGCGATTTATTTACAGTGCGTTTTGTTTACAATACGTAAAATTCAACTTACATAGATGGCAGGTAGTGTGTTTTTTACTATTTACAATAGTGATCGTAGGTAAACATCAATGAATACACACGAGCAGGCGCGTGCTGGCCCACCGGGATACCGGGAATTTCCCGATGGGCCCTCACAAAAAGGTCCCCAGAGCCGGATTTATGACGGAGTACTTTTGGGATCCCGGATTTTTCTTCTGATTTTCTCCCGCACATCAATTTTATTTTGGAGGGAAAAAAAATGTTTTCTAATTTTGTTCCGTCCACTAAAAATTGCTCCATTCTTTTCTGCAAATTTCATATCATAGAAGTTATGCATCTATCTGCAATAGCTTTAAAAATATTTAATAATACCTAATAATAATATTTATCCATTTCAAAAAACTACAAAGATGCGAGTTTAAGAAATTTTGTCACAAATACCTAGCTTATGCAATGAGAAAATTTTTAAATAAATATATAACTCAAAACTTGCACTGCACTTGGTGCTAAGGCTTTCGCGGAGCTGGTGATCTGGCTGCTGGTTTCCAGGTCTTCTTCCGTGCAGACTTTGTTGAGTGCTTGACGTTTCGACCATCTTGTCGTGGTCTTCTTCTGAAGCAAAGTGACTTCGCTCTAGAAGAAGACCACGACAAGATGGTCGAAACGTCAAGCATTCAACAAAGTCTATGCGGAAGAAGACCCGGAAACCAGCAGCACTGCACTATTCTGGTACGCTTTGTTTAAACAATTTCTGTAGCATTTGTTAACAACAATTTAGAGAATAACTGGGTAGCACCTGAATCTGGAAAGAATAAGCTAAAATTAATTAAGAAATTTTAAAAAATAAGCCTGTAAATGCAGTGGGAACATAAAATTAATCATTTTTCAGTAATACAAAAATTTTCAAAATTTTTTTTTACGCCTTTTTGCAATCGCTGCCAGAATTAGATCCGCAAGCCATTCTACCCAGGTAACAAGGGTACGTTATAATGATGTCAAAATCTGGTGATTCTGGTCAAAAAGACGTCAGGGCACTAAAAATCTACGACAGAATGACGTCTTATAAATGACATTAAAATGACGTGCTACACATCACGTCATATTGTCGTCTTTTTTCGGTGTTAAATTTATTTATATTTTATCGGATTACAAACTTTAAAACTCGCTAATGGCATTTTGTTATCGTAAGCAGAGTGTAAAGTTTAAAAAAAATAAACCGTGTCGTGAGGGATAAGTATTGGCGTTTTTATTCGAGGATATAATGTTTTTTAACATTATCCAAAATAATTTATATTTGAAAGAGTTTGCAAAGATTCGGCAGTTTATTTGTTTAAATTATATTTCTATTTATTCTTTTAATAATAAAATTAGATTAAAATGTATTAAAAAGCAAAATCTATCCGTTGCATGTTCCAACTATAAAGTCTTAAGGTAAGTAGCCTCAAAAAGGTTGGTGGCCGAGTGCTTAAGGCGTCGTCTTCCAAGTCATGAGGTCGGCGGTTTTTTCCTTTTTTTTTATTGCGAAAAAAATGTTAGTTGTTTTTTTTAAGGTAATAATTGCTTATTGGTTTTTTTCAATTTTAGGTCTGTTTTAGACCCTTAAATATTCTATTTATGTTGTAGATGACGATATTACACCTTTACCGTTTTTTCTCCAACACGCTTCCCAGGTTTGTATAAGTACCTCAACTTAAAACTTTAATTCTTATAATAGTTGACTCCTGACTTCCCTTCCCCTGTCATCAAATTTCAGATAAGGAAAATTTTTTTTTCGGATTTCTCCCTCTCTGCTCTTCAATTTCGAGATGTGGGGAAAACATATTTTTTTTAACGAACCGCCACTAATACTAATTAATGCAATAATTACATTGTTCAACAACTACTCGTACTTCTCAGGTGACACTGGTGACAGTTTAATTAAATTAAATAAGTTCTTCTTAATAATTATAAATAAATAAAATACTAGTAACTCGAAGCGAGAACCTGAAAGATTTTCATATATTTTAAATAAGGCAAGAAATTCAATTTCACATAATAAAGACTTCATTCACCACCATAAATACTGCTTTTAGCATCCGAAATAGCGGTCGCCAAGCTAGCTCAGTTGGTTGAAGCGTCAGTACTGTAATACGGACAACGGGAGACATGTAGGTTCGAACCCTATGGACCGCAATTGGTAAAGGTAAGTAAAAATGAATTTAATAACTTAATAAACATTATAATTTGCAGGCAACCCTTGTGAGAAAAAGTTGGAGTGATGGTAAACAATATTAGATATGTTAATGTAAATAAAATTACGGATGGCTAACAAACAAATTCATTAGGACAAAACTTATTTATGCATTAATTATTTTATTTTTATCAAGTAGATTACTAACTAGTATGTAGTTTTATATGTTCCTATTACTAAAAACCTGTGGGGGCATTACCAAATATAACCCGAAAAAGACGTCATTCGTCTGAGATATTAGGAAGTCATTTTCACGCTTCATTTACGTCATCTAACTCGTCATTTCTCGTCACTCCTGACCATTTTTTCACCTCATTTTCACGTGCCTTTGCTACCTGGGTAGATAATGTATGAATTTATTTAAAACTATATCTTCGAGTGCACATCCTATGATCGAATTTGGCACTCCAGATTCCCGACTATCTTTGGTTCATCTGATTTTGCATACCTACTTCTATAGGGCCGGATTTTCAATAAGGTTAACTAGGCTATAGCCTAGGGACGAGACAATGCGTGCAGGGGTGCTAGAACATGAGGGGTGTCGCGAGCTCTTTGCGCTCTCTGTTTGTAAAAAAAAATATTTTTCCCCCGTCCGCTAATCAATTTTCGTTTTCGAGAAATTTTTTTTTTCCATTTCCTTCTCCCTGCTCATCAAACATTTTTGTTCATCAATTTTTTCTTCCATTATGAATAAGAGGGCGCAAATACATGATTAGCCTCGTGGTGAGTCAATCCTTAATTCGGCCCTCTGGGAGCTCATTTTTTCGTTAGACGATACAGTTTAAAGATTACTTTGATTATTTTCTTTATCTTATTTTCTCTAAGTTTGCAGAACTACCTGGGTTTGGATACCTTTTGGAGGTCAAATTATTCCTAATTCAATTCTAGGAGAAAGAGAATTATGAAAAAATCTAGTACGTACGTATAAAGTAACTTTTTTGGCATTCTTTTTTTTTTCAGATTCCTTCCCCCTGCCGATCAACTTTGAAACTTGACATTTTTTTCCATTTTGTCCCGCATTAGCAAGATTCAAAATATGGTCACTTTATTCTTACTCTAACTCAGATTATAAATTTACCATCAAAACTACCACTTTATGAAACAAGAAACTCGTATAGACTTATTTCCTTGTCCGATTTTTTGGCTATAATGCGGACACGCCTATTTCAAATAGTTATAAAACCTGAAAAATCAAGTTCAAGTACCCAACTTTTTACTGAACTTCCCTATTCAGGTATAGTATTTCTAAATATTATTTTAAACACTTTTAATCCTAATAATACATAATGTTAAGTTGGTCACCTGGTAAATGTGAAGAGCAGAGAACACAACACTAAGAGCATCCGAATGCCAAACTTTGATTAAAGCAAATTAAATCTAAGGAACACTGTTACGGTTTACATTATATTAAACTACATAATGATCCTTTTAAACGACGCAAACTTGTCCCAACTTGTTTAGAAGCTGAGGTTGAGACGAGATAAAGTTTTGCCGTCACGTGGCATATTGCGCAATTCGAGCTGTGTTAAATAATGAAAATCGTATCCATTTATATAGAGGGTGGTATATAGATATAGCCGAGGTCTCAAAGTATGTTGCAAATTGTAACCTATTTGATTCAATCAAACAGGTAGGTACTTATCATATATTTTATAGTTGCATAAAAATCATAATTAGGTACTTCCACATCCAGTGGAAGTCTGGTAACGCAAAAAAAAATGTTTGAAAATTTTGATTGTCCAAATAGGCCTAGAATGTCATGAAACGTCGAGATTTTAAGTTTGAGGGAAAAAAATTCTGTCTGTCTCTCGGTCGGTCTGTCTGTAACTATTTTTGTACGCACGATTACTTTGGAACTGTTATAGATATTGACTTGAGATCTGGAACTAGATTATATTTTGATCTTATCCCGTTGAAGGGTTGGGGGATAAATTGAGGTAAATCGAGCCAGAAAGAGTCCATAAAATTGGTATTTAGTATATATAATAGAAGCTAATGTCTCAAAAAATTTGTTGGCTTCAAAATTCTGTTAAGTCGCCCAATTTTGAACGGATTTTGATGCGGTTGGTCTTAAAATGCTCGAAAAGTTTCACTCTTTGACGTGCAAGTGCCACTTTCTCATAAACTATCACGTACAACCCCTAGAAAATATATCAACCCCTAAATAGAGAAAAATTTTTAAAAAAATTCAAAATCATTTTAAAAGTTAATGCATTTAAGAAAAAGGTCACTGGGCATTTCCATTACATCCAAAATTCACCACCCCCCAAAAAGGATGTGTATAATTAATTTGCATATTATGATTATTTTACTTCCAGGAAATGCCCAGTGACCTTTTTCTTAAATGCATTAAAATGATTTTGAATTTAAAAAAAAAAAAATTCCCTATTTAGGGGTTGATATTATTATTTTCTAGGGGTTGTACGCGATAGTTTATAAGAAAGTGGCACTTGCACGTCAAAGATTGAAACTTCTCAAGCATTTTAAGCCCAACTGCATCAAAATTCGTTCAAAATTGAGCGACTTAGAGAATTTTGAAAAAAAGTGTGCGCCGGACCAAGTCCGTCCGACGACCCCGTGAATGGAGGACAAAATCTCTAGTTGCTCATACACAGAGGGACTTTTTACAGGATTCTGTCCGTGAAAAAAAGTCCGTCCGTGAGTGCCCACCTATTGTGGTTCTCAATCCTTTCCGTTTTTGGTAGTTATTAAAAAATAAATGTAATTTAACAAAACATGGTAGGTAGATAGGCGGTAGATGAGGTGGGGGACGTATATGGGCTTCAATTTTTTTTTTAAATGGAGGCATGATTTAAAAAATTGCATTGAATTAATTCCACATCCACGTATTGGAGAGGAAGTATTTATAGTAGGTAAAGGTAAAAAAATTTTTTTTGTTCAATTAAGCTTAGAATGTCATGAAACGTGGAAATTTTTAGTTTGAGTAAAACAAAATCTGCCTGTCGATTTGTCTGTAACTATTTTTATGCACACGATATTACTCTGGAACCGTTTGCGATATTGACTTGAAATTTTTTACAATCATGTATTATAAAAAAATAAATAAATACCTATTATTTCTGCTTACATCATTGTTAAAAATTATTATTTCGGTATTCAGCCGATAACATTCAAAGAAAAACATTCTTTTCTTTCATATACCATTGGCCTGACCAAAATAGAAGATCAACAAGAGGTTCCCCTTACGAAACGACTTGTCGACTTCTTTCTTACTATATCTAAACATTCAGCATGAAGAGTTCCCCCTGACGAGTTCTAAAGAAAACGAAAAAGATTGTGCAATGTTTAGAAGTTTTAATCAATCGAAAACATATGAAATAATTCATTTATTGGGACATGCAAGCGGTGAGCGAAATTTTATACAATTTTTCTTTGTGCTTTTTATTATTTTTTGGCTTTGAAATGTGCAAATGTTTGATTGTGATGTAGTATCCTCTAGGTAGGACTAGAGATACTAGAAAGAATTCCTCTTAAAGGAGGCTTCTTATACTATATTGGCATGATCAGGCTGGAATCATCAATAGGGTCAACCGGGGCTAATATGATACAAAAATCAAAACTTTTCAAACAAAATTTTGTTTTTTATCCTAGACTTTTAAAAAAAATACTGTGTGCTAAATTTTACTAAAATAAAGATTATACCAACAAAAAATGAAATGTTTGTATCAAAGTAGCCCCTCGTTTAATAAAATAAAAACACGATGAATATAGGTGTTACATCAGTTATAACCATATAAGATTCATCATTTCGTGTACCATATTAGCCTCACAACCTATATCACAATAGCCCCTGAAAATGTATCATAATAGCCCCTGAACTTTGATAGCCATCAACAAATAGTAATGTTAACAAATTATACATCAAAATACTGTTGGAAGTACCCTTGATAATTTACTGTACAAAAACATCAGAATAACAGTTGTGAAACTTTTTCAGAGCAAAAGTTTTATCAAAGAAAAAAAAGTTTTTGGAGCACAAAATCACATGACGCAAGTTATATTTTTAATCTGTAACATGAATATGGTATAGATATTAATGTTAATAATAATATGTCTATAATTATTTAAAATTCACTTTCTTATATATAAATATATATTCGAAGATAAAAGGTTTAAATTAACATTTTATAAAAATACATGTTATTATCTTGATATAAAATTGTTATTTTTTGTTTCTTCTTTTTCCTTGGTTACTTGAAATTGCATCTTATATTCACTAGTAAGTGAACTGATTGCCACATTACTCCTGCTAAGAAAAAGAACCCTACATATGGCATCATATTATATAAGGTTTGGCCAATCTAACCTATTTTTTCTCATATAGTTTTGTTGTAGATATACATTTTTTTTGTCTGTATCACAATAGCCTCATATTTTTAGGTGTATCACATTAGCCCCTGTTGACTCGATATAGAAAAAATGGTTGTTTTATTGTTTTTCATGCTGAATCTTAGATATAGCAAGTCAACAAGTCGTTTCGTTGATCTATTTTGGTCAGACTTTCACCAATTTCATGCTGAATGTTAGATATAGTAAGAAAGAACTCGACAAGTCGTTTCGTAAGGGGAACTCTTGTTGATCTTTCTATTTTGGTCAGACTTTCACCAATGGTAGGTATATGAAAGAAACGAATGTTTTTCTTTGAAAGTTATCTGCTGAATACCCGAAATAATAATTTTTAACACTTATGTATTAAGTATAACGTGATCTAGAACTAAATTATATTTTGATGTCATTCCATTGAAGGGTTAAGGGGTAAATTTGGGTAAATACTGTAAATAGCTAAAGCAAGCAAATAAGAGTTCATAAAATTGGGATTTAGTGTATGTACAAGAAGCCAAGGTCTCAAAACTTGTTTGCTATTAGTCACCCTTACTATAACCCCCATTACCACCACCACACTATTATTAAAGGGAGTAAAAAATAAAATTGTAATTTAATTTATATATAAGAACCAAAGGCCTCAAATTTTTTTGGGAATTAACCACCCCCTCTACCAACCTCATTACCCCCTCCATTATTAAAAGGAGTAAAAAATAAAATTGTGATATAGGATGTATACAAGAGTCAAAGGTCCCAAAAATATTTTGTAGGCATCAGCCATGTGGAAGTAGTGATTCCTTAGACAGCGTTTTTTTTTGTTAGGTCTTTGACTGATCTGTCAGTATCAGTAGCCACCCAGTTTCTTTAAAAAATGGTCTGTAACATGCTGAAGTTAAATCTATACGTATAATAAATCTGCGAGATTGGCGATTAAAAATATTTGCAAAAACTGACCTGGGGCGGATGTAAGATGAGTAAAGTGACAATACTTTTAGCGAAAAATGTAAATGGTGGTCACCCTGAAAAATAATGAATTAAGAGACGACGGTGGAAAATAATATTTGGAATATAATTGACACTATATTATTAAGGCGAGTATCTCACAAACTTTAAGTGAAAAACATAATTAAATAAGACATGGAGAGAAATATTATTAGAAATTTAGTTGTACTATTATTAGGAAGAAAACATTATGTACTTAAATATACAGTGTGGTCACCCAACAGAAAAAGTAAATAAATACTTAAAAGGGTCAAATAGAGAAGGATATTTTGTGTAAATGCTTTTACAAATTTTTTCTCTTGAAGCTACCTTAATGTGTTTTCAAAAAAAAAAACGACGTGATGACTAGACTATTAAGGTCCAACCAGTAAAACTATTCGAATGTTAGTCTCATAGGGTTTCCACCAGCATGGAATTTTGCGAGGAATTTTGAATTCCCTGACTTTTCAGGAATAAAACTTTTATTTTCCAGAATCAAAATAGGAATATTTATCACATTCTAATAAAACTGGTATCAGAATTTGCTTCAGATGAGTCTGAAAACGATAATGGAAACCATTAAAATAACTTTTTTCATTACATCGTTTATAAGAATTTATTTTAAATAAAATGTGCAAGGAAAAAAACATCTAGCTATGAGATGACCAAAAAAAAACCTAAAATTAAGACTAAAACATTACCATTACCCTACCTAACTCAACACAAAATATTTCAGACTGTTAGAGAGAGTTGTCTCTTTAAAAATTTTGCTAGGACAAATAAAATTCAAGTTTATAATTATTGTAAGATGACTGAAAATCCAGGATTTTACACAAATTTCCGGGATTCCCCGACTTTTCAAGATTTCCAGAACCACTTTTTGGAATCCCTGGCTTTTCAAAGTTTACAGGTTTTTCCAGGTCAAACTATGACACATAAACAATGAAATACTCTCGAAAATACTCAACTTCCTGGATGAAGTTGAAATGTTGAAACTTTTGGTTGATGAAATACTTAGTTCCCACAAATCACTTGAACACGATATACTCGTCGCGCGTTCGCTCATTATTTGGATGTAATTAAAATTGAAATTTTAATCATCATCAGATGATTGGAGAAAGTTGTGGTGTTTCTACTTCATCTTCAAATTTCTACATCTGGAACACGAATTTCCTGTAGTAATTATAAAGCATATTCTGACATACTTACTGGGGTTTTGTTTTGATGTTCAAAATGTCTTAATACATTCATGAATTTTGAAGATTCTTCGTTATCACATCTAACGATTATTTGAAAACTTAGACAATTTTCCAAAATAGGGTATGTTATAAATATACTAGGTAGTCCTATCAGTGGCGCAGCCAGAAAATTCATCTGGGGGGGGGCAATAGAACCGGCCTCCCCAGACGATGAGGAAAATTTTTCAGAAAATGGTTGATAACGGATGTGTATGTAGATTCCTCTATTAGATAATATTGGCATTAATTACAAAATATTTATTTCAAGGAATAATTTAGATACTGCTTTGTACTGCTTCTTTATTTTTTGGCTCATGGAAGACGGCTTGGGGGGGGGGGGGCCCAGGGCTCCCCCCCTGGCTGCGCCCATGAGTCCTATCTACTTATTATGACATTCACAGTATTCACAGTTAAATTAGACCTATAAGTACTGTCGTGAGCAAAAAAAAAATAGGACAACTATTTTTTTCGAATGTAAATCTGTCTCTATTTGCACACTTGCAATGAATTTTGACAAATAACTGACAATGTCACAAAAATTAAAGTTAGATGTACACAACAAGATTTTAGCAAGAATACTTTATAAGACTTGTCCCATTTTTTTTGCGCACGACAGTACCTACCTATCTACATCTACATCTTCGAGAAAAAATCCATTATTAAAATATATTTTTGGGGTACATTGAACTTTGATATTTCAATATAAGCCATCTCAAATTTTGAAATTCATATTCTAGACATGAAAATAAACAAAATTCAAGTCAGTAGGTACTTAGTATATTTTAGTACCTCCTATAGACAATTTTACTAATTGTTTATACCAGAAACACTACTCAGTGTAAAAAAATATTGTGCATACAATTTCACACATCATTGACTTATCTTGCAACATACCTACCTAAGTACATATTTATTTATCAAAATATCAGCAAGATGCATCGTTTTGTCTAATTACTTCCACATCCAGTGGAAGTATAGTAACGATAAAAAAATTTTTTTTAAAGTTTTATTGTTCAAATAAGCTTAGAATGTTATGAAACGTCGAGATTTTAAGTTTGAGCGAAAAAAAATTCTGTATG
Organism: Rutpela maculata; assembly: GCA_936432065.2. NCBI lineage: Eukaryota > Metazoa > Arthropoda > Insecta > Coleoptera > Cerambycidae > Rutpela > Rutpela maculata. The sequence goes on along the minus strand of OW386285.2, from coordinate 31,688,347 downwards.
TAGGTCTGTTTTTTGCACTTTTACGCTGGAACCGTTTAAGATATCGACTTGAAATTTGGTACACGTATGTACTTTAACGAGATCTGGAACTAGATTATATTTTCATCTTGTTCCGTCGAAGGGTTGGGGGGGTAAATTGGGGCAAATTTGGGGTAAATAGGTAAATCAAGCAGGTAAGAGTCCATAAAATTGGTATTTAGAATATACAAGAGAAACTAAGGTCTCAAAAAAATGTTTGGCATTAGCCACCCATTATTAAAGGGGATGAAAAAAATATGTGAATAAGTGTGTGTAAAGTAGTATTACTGTGAGAAGATGCCAGCAAAAAATATGCGCAGAAACGAGTTTGTGCGCTCCATCATTCTAAGCCAATGAGAAAGAATTACGTGACATTCAATGTCAATACCAGTGGCGGCGGTGCCCTGCAGTAGAGCGGCGGCGACGGTAATAATAATAATAAAACAACTTCTTACACTTCTCCTGAACAAAGGTTACTCGTAACAGTTGGAAAGTTTTAATCTACTCCATTTTCACAGTACCTTGACTGCGAAACTTTTATTGCAATTACACATCCCTATACCCCAGATAAAGCTATGCCACTGGTAAAAATATTCGCGCATTTTGGCTCCGCCCTGGCATCTTCTCATAGTAATACTAGTCTACAAGAACCAGAAACCTCAAAATATTTTTTTACGTCATCTACCTCGACTACCATCCCCCTATCACCACTACCGATGTGAGGTATCGTTTTATGGCTTTTTGGGGTAGAGGATTTCAAATATTATATTATTAAAGTTTCATAAACAATTATTTCCAAAATTTTTTCATTGTTAGTGACTTGGATAGAAAATCTGGATGTGGAAGTAGTGATTCCTTGGGTAGCAGTTTTTTTTAGTGTTTTTCTGCTCAGACGGTATTATTTAACTACAGTTTAATTTACATATTAATGGCAGGCAAGAAGACAGGTGGACAAATATAATAAAAGTGAATGTATAAATTGGAAATCTAGCATTTTTCTCCTGCTGAACAGGTATCTGTTATTTTATATTCAAATTCGAAATCTGTTTATTCAGAAAATAATCAAGAAAAATAATGTAAGAAAGAAATGGTGTGCTTCAGAAACTGCCGGACAATTTCACTGACCTTTTAATTTATTATACATAAATAGTAGATATTCACCGTAATGTAGACAAGTTTTTATCTAGCTTCCTTCCACCACAACTGGAAAAAGAAATTACTTTTACCCCAGCTTTTACTATACCTAAGTACCAAATTTTCTAGGAATACAGGTGGATATTATACAGAAAAAGGCCTTAATATACATATGGAGACGTACAACCTACTGCTTAAGAATTTCAATAAATACAAATACTTATTAATGAAAATAGTAATTTGTAAACGTAGTTAAATCTCAGCTTCCGCCATTTTGATTTAATTCATAACAAATTTGCCAATCCATTTATACCTTAAAAAACACGTTTTATATACTACTGATTAAATCTATGGCTCTGAATTGATTAACAACAATAATTTGCAAATAAACGTAGTATCAACAAACTGTTTATATATGAGATTAAAAACAAATTACGTCATACATACTTTGGAAGTGGGTTGGGCTTCGATAACATATTAGACACATATAACTTTTTAAAGCACTTAAATACGCAGATATTAATAACCATGAAGGAACAAAACGAGATTTTAAACAGATTTTTAACGCATTTTCAAATCACTTCTAATAAAAATAAAAATCATGTCAGCATGTATATAAACAGTAGACGACATACTTTTTTTCTGCTTAAAAATCTTGAATTTGACATTTGGGGGATATGAAAAGTCCCTGTTTGGTGATTCTACGAGGGATGTTTGAAATTGTCAATTTCATGAGAATTTAATTGGTGAACCATATGTCCAGATGACGTTGAATTAAAAAAATTAAGTGGAAACTACAAAATTATTGACTGTGGAAATAACAATTATATATACAGCAGTGTTCCCATTTTGCTTGGAACGACCTCCATAAAGTTTATTCTAGGTTCAATTTAGATCGCGTTTTTTTTAAACGTAAACCTCCGAAAAGTGCGAATTCTTGCGGTACATTACATTAAAACATAAAACCTCGACCTACTGCCACAGTAGAGAAAAGACCAGTAGTTTCACTCGCAGCGGTCCCTTTGATATTTGTTGTACTCGATTTTATTTTTTTTAATCCACTGCGCATCTACTGCTTGTATCCCACGCGCATTTCGTCGACAGTGGCGACTGCTCAGAAACGTAAACGTAAACAAAAATAAACAACCGCCCCACCCTATATCATCACTGCCGTCCACTGTCGTCGTGCCGTCCATTGCGCATCGAATAGTTTAAGCCCACGCGCATCGCATGCGCACTGAAAATCTTGTCCAACTGTTCCGGCTGAGTAGGACTACTGGTCTTCTCTCTACTGTGCTACTGCGATTCTTTTTCGCGACGGAATGTGAAGAAACTAAACGATTTATTTATTTCAAATTTGAGGACTATCAACTTGTGCTCAAAATTTTGACCCGATCGGTGCGGGGGCACCCAACATATGCTTACCCTGCTATGCCCTTTCGTGAAAAAAATTCTTATTTTTGGATTCTTCCTGTGACACCATCAGTGTGTCCCATTTTGCTTGGAACCACACACACCCCCATAAAAAGCTTTTTGTTCGATTTAGATCGGTCTTTACGTAGACCTCTGAAAAGTACATTAGATTTTATAAAACATAAAAGCTTGGCCTAGTGCGGTCTTTTTTCGGGTGGAAAATGAAGAATCTTAGCGGTTTTTTTATTTCAAAAGCGAGTCCACTAGATGCAACCCTCAGATGGGTTTGTACCAAATAAGAATTCTAATTCAGTTGCACAGGATTGTGTATTTAAAAGAATGTCTTGACTAAAGCAACTATTCGTATCCGAACTCCGCCAGACATCTACAGTGTGATGCACGACCATAGCAATTGAAAGCCTGAACGGAATGGGGCCAGAAAGGATTACTAAAAAGCAATAAAGAACGAACGACACACTCTTACAAAAAAGAAAATCAAAAGGCAATTGAAATAAAAACTTACTAATAATGTAAATATAAAATAATTAGTATAAATTATATGTGTATAGGTGACATAATTAAAAAAACAAAAAATGTATAAAATTAGTTTTGCAAAAAATAAAATCAATTTAAGAAATCCAGTTGTGCATTCAGAGCGAATGGCTATGTTAGATCACTTAATTTATTGTTTACAACTCTACATTTTTACAAAATATTGTGATTACATTCAGGGACGGACTGACACTTATTGATAGTTGTGGCGATTTGTACCGAGGAGCGACAGGGGCATATGTAAGATCAGTTTTTGTGATCGAGGGGGGCGTTGTTAGTTAGGAAGAACAAAATTTCGAAAAAAAAAAAGAAGACAAAAATTACAAAAAGAAAGAGAAAAAAATGAAGACTGAAAATTGTGTCAGCAATAAAAGTAGAAGAGAACAAAAGTTTTGACTACAATTGTTGTCAGAACCTAAGATCTGGGCATTTTTTTTGCCAATTGTGAAAACATATACAGTGTGTTTTTTGCACATTAAAATACAGAGAGTTATCATTAAACCAGTTATTCAGGTTTTCCAATAAATTATTACAAGTTATTTCTAATACATCATCTGACTTATGTGAAACAATTGCTGACGTATCATCAGCATATACTGTAAAATATGCGTCAGATGTTAAATTATCCAGTTCATTTATGTAAAGTAAAAACAATGCAGGACCCAATATTGAACCCTGTGGGACACCTATAATATTCGTTAGAGAATATTATGGGAGGAAAATATTCGCGTAATATTCATTACAGTTAATTCTTATAATATATAGAAGAAATATACTATTAGTATTCTCAGAGAAGATATAGTTGCATATACAATTTGTAGAACATATCTGTAATATTCGTTAAAAAATATTATGAAAGGAATATTCGCGTAATATTCATCACAGTTAGTTCTTATAATATGTAGAAGAAATATGCTTTTAATATTCCCAGAGAAGATAACAATAATATTCCAGGAAAAAAGATAGGAATATTCACATTAAACACACAAACGTGGGTTGGAACTATAGGTAAGAGATGGCATCAAATGCCAATTATGTAATAATGTCGCTACAGTGAAATCAATAAGTATTGGTTATGTTTACCTAGAAATTATCGTGTATTTATTGGTATTTGACTCATTTCGAAGCCTTTCCAAGTTTGCAATAGATTTTGGTAGATAAATTTGGTTATAAGTCGCTAACTTAATCCTATTACTGGTTTATGAGTATTCACCTAATAATTCGTATTGGCAATATAATAATAACATATAAATTCTCCGATGTGATACCTTGAGACAGAATCTTATATGCAATATGTGCGGCACTGATAATTCTGACGATAACCGACAGTTAGAAATAGATAGTTGTAAGGAATTATCATGTCTCTTGTTGTAGTTTCGTTTCATTCTGGAATCGTTCTCGTATTCTCGTATAACTTGATTATTCCTGTATTATGCATTTTGGATAATCACAGAATATCTATAGACTGTGCCATTTGCATAAAGAAGAATATTCCTGTAATATCTGGAATGTTTAAAAATTATTTTAGGAATAATCAAATCTTCGAAACAAATAATCTATGATTATTCTAGGGATTAGATTGTGCTATCTGGGTAATTCAAGTATATTATATATATTATACTTTGTGCTAGCTGGGAATTAATCGTGGAATATTTATTTGTTATTCTTGATTTATTCTGTAATTATTATTTCATTGCTTCATAACTATTCCTGGAATATTTTGTAATTATTCTTAGAATAATTTTAGGATTATGCTGTAGATATAGAAAAGTGTGTACTTTTTGATATTCTAGGAATATCGAAAAAAATTATCTATGAATATTCGTTAAGAATAATCTAAATATATTACAGGAATAACTTTGTGTTATCTGGACTATTTACATTAGCTGACTGTTAATGTTTTCGATATCCATGACATAAAAACAGATAAACCATTCATATATCTGTGTCACCAAGGTTTGGGTAATAAGGGACCAAATGAGGTCTGCTCATTTAGTATAAATTATATAGAGATGAACATGTCCAAGGACGTCCAGCATTTGCATATTTTATCTGATGGATGCGGTAGGCAAAACAAGAATCATTGCCTTTTAAGAATGTGTACTGAACTGGTTGAGACTGGGCGATTTGCCAGTGTAAATCAACATTTTCCTATTCGTGGGCGTTCCTATACAGTATCGGAAATTTCTGGATTAGGTATTGCATAGTTTCAACGAGTAACCGACCGCCCACCATAAAGGCGTCTACCAGTACCCTAGCAGATCAAAGTGTGACACGCCTCTTAATTTATATCATTGCTTGCTTCGCTCTCGTTTGCTCTTATTGCCGTACCTAATCAAACGCTTGCCTATACTGTATGGCATGTGATCGCGATTTTGGGGTAATAAAGCGCAACATTAAAAGAAATGACAGAATTTATACCATGAAATAGTATATTGAACTTATTGTAACATACAATTTACAGTATTCTTGATGGAAGATAACAGTATAATAAGAGATTTTAAATCATGGTGGACAAAGTACAATAAAAAAATTGCCTTTCCAAAGAATCTGTAGATATAACTACCACTGATGCCAAAAAACAAAAAATACCTTTCGGCATAGCTTATTCTTACACATTTTTACACAGCCGAGACCAACCAGGCTGCTTTGTAGCTAAACATTTTATTGATGCTTGGATATCTTACAGCTTCCCTATTTTATCTCGAAGAGTCCAACTTACAGGATTTACCACCACTCCAGCCTATCCAAATATAAAAATTCCCATCAAAAAGGAGAATATGGACAACGTAAAGAAGTTTCAACCATATCTTGACATGGAATCAGAATAAAAAATTTCTGTGAGGAAATATTTTCTTGGCCTGTTACCGATGCTACTAAACCAGAAAATGATGGTTTTGATTAATTTTACTGCAGTAAGCTTGTTTTATTTTATAGTTTATTTTATATTATTCAATGTTTTTAAAATATTTTATAAAGTTGCAAAATAAAATAGTTTTCCATTAACTTTTTTTTTTTTGAGAAACCCAACATGTCCAAATATTTTTCTATCAAAAAGTAAGAAAAGTGCTACTGACGTTGATTTAACTTGTATTTAAACGAACGTCAATTTTTCAGTATCAAGTGAAAAATACAGTTTTCTTTGATTTTCTCAAAATGCTTTTTTTGGACATATCAGGTTTCTCAAATAAGCGATTCAATTATAAGAGCTAAGTGAGCTAAATATTTACCATAATTCACAAATAATAAATAAACATCATATTCAAGGTCTAAAGGTTCAAAAACAAAGATGAAACAAAATAAATATATTATTTATTCACTAACAAAAACATTATATAAAATTATCAGTCCACCATCTTCTCATACAACCATCCACTAATCCTATTCTATACATCCAAAATAAAAAGAAAAATCTAGAGTGCTTAAAGTAAACTTTCATACACATTAGCGCTTAAAATTCGCAATTTTTCATTTGTGATTAACTGCTGAACTAAGTGATGTGGTAAAGATTGCTTAGAAAGTAGACCATTAATAATGGGTAAAAGTTTTGCCAAGGGTTTCTTCGCATCATATGGATTTAAGAATTGGTCACCTTTGCTAGAAGGAAGTGTAGAGCCATTTTCTGTGAAAAATGCTGCTATCTGATCTCCCAGTAGTATAAAACTTCGATTAACGCAATGTGTTGTCAAAGATTTTACTTCATCACTGTCGAGGAAATCTGCTGTGTCTTGTAACTGAAACAATTAGAAAATATATTGAAACAATTTCAAACTGACATTACATGAAACAGTGTCGGACTGCATCTAAATTTTCCCCCGGGCAAATTCTATTTGTGGTCCGTCTTTTTAATTTGTATTTGGTTTTTGTCGATACAAAAATTGGGAAAATGAATATCTGTTGCCTAAAGGATTTTTACTCAAACTCACATGACGTCAAAAAATATCTATTGCATACCACAGAGAAAATCAATTTATTAAAGATAAGCAATAAAATAACTTAATAGTAAATACAAGTTCTGTATCTATACAGAGTACCTATTAACACAACAAAAATAATAAGAAAATAATAATGTAGTCTCCATAGTATTAATACATATAAAACTCCCATAAAAACATCCCATAAAGTAGCCAGGGCTGCGCTAAGCCTTTTGAGCGAAAGTATTTAATAAATCATGCTAACAATTGAATATAAATATTCCAAATTTTTTCAGTTCATGCTAGGATCCGATTAAGGATTGGCGCGCCCTTAAGCAAATGAAATATTTGTGCTCTCTTATTTGTAGATGGGCTGGGGTTATGGGAGTGCGAAATGAGCCATAGGTGAAATTTTTTTTTTCAAGATCAAATTAAAAGTCAAAAATTTGACTTAAAATTGTGTCTTCAAGAAGTAGATTTCATGGAAGCAAGACAGAAATATGAAATACCAATAAAAAATGTTTTATTATAAAAAAAATTGCAGTACCTATATTTTCCCCCGAACTAAATATAAACATTAAATATAATAATAGATGAAAAAAAAAACAAAACTTATATCCTTTGTCGTGACTTCTTGCTTGCGAACACCGCTATAATATAATCCTATAAATAATTCTGTAAAACATTGCTACAGTACAGAGGTAATAAATTCGTTAATTCTATCAAAATAAAACAATCAAATAACAAATAAACAATTTCCTAGTACATTTTATTGTCCAACAGATCAATGGTCAACGGTAAACGTCGCCCGTCTGCCGTTTGGAGATAAAATTATTAGCTAGTTTTGAACAACTAAAGCGCCCCCTTGCATACTGGAGCCCCAAGGCAATTGTCTAGTATGCCTGTTGGATAATCCATGCCTGATACATGCTATATTGTAATCGTAATTAAACGCTTATCTGTCGCTGCTGATTTTGCTAACTATTATTAAACTAAATACTCTCTCTAACTACTACTATCTTCGTCAGCGTCATGTGTCACTAAGCAAGGCAATCTGGAAGGGGAATCACACGGATCGCGTAATTGCCGATAACCGATATATATACATATCAGTCGATCCCTACTTAAGTAATTGGCACCAGTTTTTTTAAATATTTGTCCACTTAATGAAATTGTTAGTAAATGGACTCATTTACCATATTTTTTTTTAATTACATTTTCCTATGAATTTCTTAATTTTAGAGTGAAATGCAAAAAACAGGATATTCTAGGATCTCTACAGGGTTTAAAATGAATCAAGAATACAGATGCTGCGTGACATCATTCACTTCTAGTTACATTTTCATTCCCCTCTTTTCGGCACTTATATACTGCATACTCGTGTTAAAATACTCCAATAGTCTCCAAGTCACCAACTCAACTTCCAGAGACTTTCGGATTGAATGAAGTCAGCACTTTGAGTGCATCAGTTCATGTTTAAAGCAATATATTTCTGAAACTACTTATCGGATCAACCTCAAATTTTCATTGTTATAATTATTCAACGATTACTTCCCATAAACATACTATAGAGTGAAATATGAAATCTGACTAAATGACCCCATTGTCAATTTGAGAATGATTTTAATTTCCATAAATTAAATCAAGTTATTGAGGATTACAATACATAATAAAAAGGTTAAACATTTACTTGCATTTCAAATAAGTCGAGCCTTATGCTTACTCAAGTTAACAAATAGTAACAGGTTTTCAGATGATTACCCATTAACATAAACTCATATATACTTACTATATTATTATATATGTCATTGGACTTGGGTACTTCTTCATAAAATATGTAATTTTTAAACTGATCAATCGGACTTTCATTACTCGTAGCTAAAGCAGTTTGAATGGTCCAGTAAATGGCTTCAACATCAGCTAATTTTAATTGTTTCTTTAAATCAATCGATTCAACAATTTTCTTGACCTAAAACAATTTTTGAATATAATATTATAAGTACATCAGTTTACTTTCTAAACCCCTTGTCATATTAAAGCGTTAATATTCTGAAATGTAGATATGTATAAATAAAAATAAAAAAAGGCAACCTTGTCCAAGAGAAAGAGAGCATTTGCAAATGACCATAATTATATTATCGGGGAAAATTCTTAACACTAATTTACACTAAACAATATTTTTATTATAGCTCCACATAGGTAGTTTTATAGTTTGTTCGCAATACCTATGTATGTATTGAGAAAAAAGTTAAGGCCAAAAATAATACATACTTTCTCTACTGGATCTGTTTTTTTCTTGAATATGACAATTTTATGCATAGAGAAAATATAAAAGGTTCATAGGCAATTTAAATAAATGATTAAATAAATAAGTAGAAGAACCCCATAACTGACCAAATTCAGACCAAGGACGAGAGTTTTGTTATTTAAAGTAGGTTTGCTGGTATTACACAAATCAATACAAACTGCAAATAGCTAATAATACCAAAATTTGCAAAGCTGTGGCACAAAATTGATACAGGAACTGTTTTAGGCCCGCCTATTCTGAGTGCCAGTTCTTCTAAAACACCGACTCCAAAGATAATCAAAAATGATTTGTAGTAAACAGGTAACCCTACTATTCAAGCCATTTTTGACTACTAATGATGCAGGACGCCTAATTAAGTGCTTGGTCAAATCTTATTAGATATTAGAGGTTAATTTTATTCATGCCTAAATAATAGATAAGTTTCAATTGTGGCACATATATATACGCACACTTTGCGTGTCACAAGTTTATATGATTAAAATGTTTAATTATTTCTAGATGATGAAAACTTGGTAACTGAATCATGCAAGAAGTTAAACGTTCACGTATTACAATTCTTACCTCAATTTCCATCAATTTAGACAACTTTGGAATTCCTAAATTAAGAAAATTTTGACAAAGTGATAAGTACTTTTCCTGCATTTCAGTAGATATAGAATTTGGGTCCCTATATAAATATCCTCCAATGATGCTCAACTGTATTTTCAAAGTAACGACCAACATGACTGTAGAATAAATCAGAAGACCTGATTTAGAAAAAACGGAAATCTAGAAAAAATACATGCATCAATTCCAACCACACCAAATTTATTAATTTCTTTTACTTTCAAATTATTCCACATTTCCAACTTATTTTCTGGGTTCGTCTTCAGATTTTCAATAATTTCATCTGTATTCACAGTTTTGAAAATCACATCAAACAAAGCTGCTGATAAATTTAAAATTGTCTGGTTACAAGTTCGTCCTATACTTTCAAAGTGATTTTGCTTTCGATTTCTTTCAAGAAATTCCCTGGACTCTCTTTCTTGCCATTCTTTTAATCTTTGCTGCGCGTATTTGGTTAATAAAATAGATCCTGTAAATATAATACCTCCTACGATAAACTTATTTTTATGCCTCCAAAAAAATCCACGTATTTTGGAAAACACGGTCATTATAATTTTTATGCCCTAACCTCAAATAGGATGATTAAAATAAAACAGAATTTTTATCTTGTACTAAGTAAAGAAAAGAAAGATTACATATTATTGATAATATTAAACCAAGTCAAATAGATACACCTTAAAGATATTTATAAAAAAATACAATTAATTTGTCAAAGATCACTGTCACTTTTGTTGTGATTGTCAAAAATTCAAAATGTCATTGAATATTCCTCTTCTTCTACTCAATCTGCTTGTACTTACATGTACACATTTATCAGTAGCGAATCTGGTAAAGTAACACCATAGATTAAAGAATATTATATGTTAAGTAACACCAGCACACACACACACACAAAAAAAAATTCAGTCCCAGGCATGCGAACATTTATTTCCTATGTATTGTATTTTTGAGGTTTTGAGGTTTGTTCCAACCACGGTGTATTAAATAGGTGAACCGACATACGTCACTTAATAATAATGGTTTTATAAGTACATGGTTTCTATTTACTTTAGTAGATGGCGTAAGCTTTAGGGTCGTACATTTACCTGTGTATAGATAGACGAATTTACCATGCTGCATGTAGTGTTGCATAAAAAGTTGCTGGTTTTTTTAAATTCAACGCCAGCGTATTGAAAGTGGGCAGATTTCTAAATTCACCGGTGGATGGCACCGGTAAGCAATAACATTATTTGATTGGCTATTTTGAAAAGCATAGCCAGTGACGTAGCCAGGATTTTTATTCGGGGGGGGGGGGGTCTGAAAATTTTTTTGTAAGTATATTATGTAGGTATTGTTATGTAGCTTTCGCACAATTCTTATGTAAATTGGCGTACAGTCAAATTGCTTGAATTTTTAATGTATTGTAGATTTCGACTTTCTGATCAAAAACTCTCATGGGCCCAACTCGATCCTATGTCTAATTTCCGAGATACTACTGCTCAAGAAATGTACAAGAATGACCATTTGTACAATTTAAATAATTTCGAATTCATGATTTTTTTCATACATTTTATATTGTGATGCGTGATTCGTTCTAATAGTTCTTTATAATATTTTGCACTAAAAGCATTTGTTGTTTTACTTAATAAAAATAGCGTAGAAAAAATTAAAGTTTGAAAAATGTTGGCGAAGGCGCCGGGAAATCTGTAGAAAAATAGCAAGTGAAAATAATATTTGGTCATATTGGCTAAAACATTTTTTACATAAAGTAAGTAAGTAAGTAAGTATGTGTCTTCCTGATTAAAAAATTTTAATTGAAAAACTTTCGGAAATTGCTTCTTTGACCTCCAACAACAAATACCCCATTAATAAATTAAAAGTTCGACAAGATACACAGAATTTTACAAGAATTTACTTATAGTTGTATCTCGAATACTAGACGAGACTAGGCTATATAAAGATGGGTCCATGAGGGTTTTTGATCGGAAATAAGTCACATACATATACAACATATTAAAAATTCAGCCAATTTGACTGTTGTAGGTACGCCAATTTGCATAAGAATTGTGCGGGGTCCTTTAGTTGAACTATTCAACAACTTATATTCCAAGTAACTGATGGCGACTATGCGCAATGTAACGTGAATTTCGCTTGGCTAGTAATAAAAATAAATCGAATTTACTCATGATTCCATAAGGTTTTATACATTTGACTAAATTAAAGCTCCGCCCTGTCAATATTGCGGCAATAAATTGCAAGAAATTACGATTTGCGACGGGACTGGTTGCATGGAATGAAGATTTGTAATCGGCCAAAAAAAAATTTTGACTAAAACCGAAAATAAAATCAATATAATTATTTTATATAAATATCACGTCTATCAATTATACAAATGTCAATACATTTCGGGGGGGGTCCGGACCCCCCTGGCTACGTCACTGGCATAGCCAATCAGCTTCATATTGGGCAGATTTCTAAATTCACCGATGGATCGCACCGGTAAGCAAGAACATTATATGATTGGCTCTTTTGAAAAACATAGCCAATCAGCTTCGTATTTTGCCCACCGGTGAATTTAGAAAAGTGCGGATTTTGTTCACCCGGTGCGTCCACCGGTGAATTTAGAAAAGTGCGGAGTATTTCTTCAAGCTACTTAATGTCATATGTCACTGCACTCTTGTTTCACTAAACACAAACGAAAGGCTGAGAATGTACTCAACATTATTGTATGCACAATATGCACAGAATCTGTAAAATTATCTTTCTATGAGTAGGTAATGATTGATTCTATTGCTCCTGCCATCTATTACATAATGTACAAAGTAAGCAGTTATAAAGCCACTGTGCGAGTTCTTGTCGCATCACCCTGATCACAGAAGACCTATAATAGGTCTTCTGTGCCCTGATTCCAACCACGGTGTATTAAATGGGTGACCCGACATACGGCATTTTCCTATGATAATGGCTTTATATTATAAGTGCATGATTTCTATTTACTTTAGTAGATGGCGCGAGCTTTAGAGTCCTACAATTTACCTGTGTATAGGTCGCGTGCGCTGACGTCACAGATTCTGAGACCTTAGGAAAATAAACAGCTGTCATCGAGTGACGTGCCGATTGAACGTGTTGTTTTAAAGCATGTTTTGCCGTTTTTGTGATATTTTGAAACATTTTGGATTATTTAACATCCACAACTATCCTTAATTATTTCGTGTGGTGAATTTTGTTCGTTAATATGGAGATAAGTTTATATTTTACAAAATCGTCTCATAATGTAGAGGTTAGGTACATGGAAAAAGTTGGTGTCATCGAATTAAATCCTTTATATTTTGAGAAATGATGACTTCAGTACAAATATTGGTGTATTTCATAATATTTCACATAGGGATATTGTGAATTACTTGGTTTTGTGAGTAATGCATAGACAAAAGGATGAGTTCAAGGCATTCAGAAATCTTGAAGCTATTTATGGTTGGGTGAAAGAAGTACTCTCCAAGAAATTTACAGGATAAAAGCTTTTTGCAGAGGTAGGAATTCGTTGTTGATGATCAACCTTTTTTTTTCAATATATGCTTACCTAATTAAATGTTGCTTAATGAGTAATTGCTAACATACAAATTCATTTTTTAGGTTATGAATTCTTAACTTACCATCTTCAACAAAAGCCATCAACTACTTGGACTATTACTGATCCAGATGATCCTTCAGTACTCATTGTGACTGTGTTACTAGTCTAGACAAAATTTGTTCACTACCCAGTCTTTCCTTTCAATTTTTAGCATTAAACGGTGGCTATGGTCGAAGGGTTAACTGTTAGGAATTTTATGAAAAATACCATATAAATTAAAGATGAAGGACTGAAGTACTGTGAACTACCTGAAATATGTAAACAGATGTACACAATTTCTTCCAGTGTACCTATGATATACTATAGATTGAACTATACAAACTATTGTAATTTGTGCAAGAACTTTTTCTTATCGTGTCTTATTGTTATATAATATGTCTAACATGTATTTTATTATTTCATGTAGGTAGGTCAATTGTGAAATATTGATTGTATTTTATTCAGTTTTTTATTTATCACTCGTATTATTGTTGTTAGCAGTAAATTGAAATAGTCGATTATGTTGAACTTATATTACATGCATCTTTGCATCTAACTGAAAGTAAAACAAAATATACTTACTAAATATCAAATTCTTTATTATCCAAGGTTCCATATGTTCCATTAGTACTCGTAAGAAGAATCAACAAGAAACTTAACAGGAGATACAAAGAAAGATCTATATTGCAATAAAAAAATTAAATGATTATATTATTCACTTATAGGTACGAAGTATCTAAGTAGTAACATTGTAATTACATAATTCAAAGAACATTTATAGCTACAATTTGACAGTTTCAACGCCCATTTGGACTTTATTTATGTATTCACTCACTTCAGATCACTTTGTCTTAGTTTCGTAGTTTTTGAATGTTAAAAATTCAGCACTGGGTTTTTGAGCAGCACACAATATAATTTAAAAGGACGTTTAGTTGCCAGATCAATCAATGACAGCAATACTTTGAATTTCCTAAACTTACGCACTTCATCAGATATCTTAATGTAGCCTGTGTACTTTCCTCTTGAGGTGTACAACAATTTCTGCTGTTATACTTCTTTCTCCCTCAGCATCAGTTCTACCCTCACTCAACTAAAATTTAAACACAAGAAATGATTATTAAAAATGCTGACAAATCAATATAACGTGTTATTTTTTTACCATGAGATGTTTCTTGTTTGTTTTAGCAGTAGTTATTATCACAAGCATTTTTATTTTCACATTTGGGTTTTAAGTTGTATCCTATATTAACAGAGAACACCTAACTGGATGGATCATCGTGGTCTTGAATTACGGCTGTCTTTCCTACAACATAAATCCACAATAAAAATGAAATTCTTAAATTAATAAGCAACAACTTACTATTAATAAAATGCTTGGAATACCCCAGTAAAATATATCCTTTTAATTGCCTGGAATTTTTTAATCCTAACCTCTTCTGGCTGTAAATCGACGTTATTTTATAAAAACTGATGTTGTCTCGGTATTGCCACACTTCCACAATTAATAATACAACAAAAACTTGCCATTTTGTACGATATAATGTCCATAAAAACTCTTATATTATGAAAAATTCAATTCTTAGGTTCAGTCAGTAGTCATTTGACAGCAATGACAGCGGTTTGTTTTCCTAAGGTCTCAGCTCTGTGACGTCACGCGCACACGACCTATGGTCACAGAAGACTAAACAATCAGAATGGAAACTGGCGGCATATCCTTTGTACAATTTAACTCCAGATGTTGGAATAGATATCAGGGGCGTATTTTGTAATGTTGTAGTCAGGGTCGCAATTAGGAGTTTATAATTTAATTTTGCACAAATCTTCAACTTTAATCAAATTTGCAAAATCACTCTTTCTGAATTGCCTAAAAGTTGTCTTGGTTTGACATAATGCTGAACTTGTCATTTTGTTGATTTTTTTAATCTATTTTCAAATTACAAAGTATGTAAATACTAAATTATTGTACAAATCAGATTTCTTTGTACATCTGGCAACTCTGTATTGAGTACCAAATTATTTGTTGTTCTCAATCTACCAAATGTGGCATCGCTGTATTCTATTCCAGGAACATATGGGGATTCGATGCGCGCACCTTCCCCCTCCCTGAAAGATTACATTCTGATTGTTTAGTCTTCTGTGCTATGGTCGTGTGCGCGTGACGTCACAGAGCTGAGACCTTAGGAAAACAAACCGCTGTCATTGCTGTCAAATGACTACTGACTGAACCTAAGAGTTGAATTTTTCATAATATTAGAGTTTTTATGGACATTATATCGTACAAAATGGCAAGTTTTTGTTGTATTATTAATTGTGGAAGTGTGGCAATACCGAGAGAACATCAGTTTTTATAAAATAACTTCGATTTACAGCCAGAAGAGGTTAGGATTAAAAGATTCCAGGCAATTAAAAGGAATTATTTTACTGGGGTATTCCAAGCATTTTATTAATAGTAAGTTGTTGCTTATTAATTTAAGAATTTGATTTTTATTGTGGATTTATGTTGTAGGAAAGACAGCCGTAATTCAAGACCACGATGATTCATCCAGTTAGGTGTTCTCTGTTAATATGGGATACAACTTAAAACCCAAATGTGAAACTAAAAGTGCTTGTGATAATAATAACTACTGCTAAACCAAACAAGAAACAATTCATGGTAAAAAAAATAACACTTTATATTGATTTGCCAGCATTTTTAATAATCATTTCTTGTGTTTATATTTTAGTTGAGTGAGGGTAAAACTGATGCTGAGGGAGAAAGAAGTATAACAGCAGAAATTGTTGTACACCTCAAGAGGAAAGTACACAGGCTACATTAAGATATCTGATGAAGTGCATAAGTTAAGGAAATTCAAAGTATTGCTGTCATTGATTGATCTGGCAACTAAACATCCTTTTAAATTATATTGTGTGGTGCTCAAAAACCCAGTGTTGTCAAAAACTACGAAACTAAGACAAAGTGATCTGAAGTGAGTGAACACATAAATAAAGTCCAAATGGGCGTTGAAACTGTCAAATTGTAGCTATAAATGTTCTTTGAATTATGTAATTACAATGTTACTACTTAGATACTTTGTACCTATAAGTGTATAATATAATCATTTATTTTTTTCATTGCAATATAGATCTTTTGTATCTCCTGTTAAATTTCTTGTTGATTCTTCTTACGAGTACTAATGGAACATATGGAACCTTGGATAATAAAGAATTTGATATTTAGTAAGTATACCTATTTTGTTTTACTTTCAGTTAGATGCAAAGATGCATGTATATATAAGTTCAACATAATTGACTATTTCAATTCACTGCTAACAACAATAATACGAGTGATAAATAAAAAAGTGAATATACGTGTTTAATAAAATACCATAAATATTTTACAATTGACCTACCTACATGAAATAATAAAATAGATGTTAGACATATTATATAATAAGACACGATAAGAAAAAGTTCTTGCACAAATTACAATGGTTTGTATAGTTCAATCTATAGTATATCATAGGTACACTGGAAGAAATTGTGTACATCTGTTTACATATTTCAAGTAGTTCACAGTACTTCAGTCCTTCATCTTTAATTTATATGATATTTTTCATAACATTCCTAACAGTTAATCCTTCGACCATAGCCACCGTTTACTGCTAAAAATTGAAAGGAAAGACTGGGTAGTGAACAAATTTTGTCTGGACTAGTAACACAGTCACAATGAGTACTGAAGGATCATCTGGATCATTAATAGTCCAAGTAGTTGATGGCTTTTGTTGAAGATGGTACGTTAAGAATTCATAACCTGAAAAATGAATTTGTATGTTAACAATTACTCATTAAGCAACATTTAATTAGGTAAGCATATATTGAAAAAAAAGGTTGATCATCAACAACGAATTTTTACCTTTGCAAAAAGCTTTTATCCTGTAAATTTCTTGGAGAGTACTTCTTTCACCCCAACCATAAATAGCTTCAAGATTTCTGAATGCCCTGAACTCATCCTTTTGTCTATGCATTACTCACAAAACCAAGTAATTCACAATATCCCCATGTGAAATATTATGAAATACACCAATATTTGAACTGAAGCAGTCATCATTTCTCAAAATATAAAGGATTTAATTCGATGACACCAACTTTTTCCATGTACCTAACCTCTACATTATGAGACGATTTTGTAAAATATAAACTTATCTTCATATTAACGAACAAAATTCACCACACGGAATAATTATGGATAGTTGTGGATGTTAAATAATCCAAAATTAAGTTTCAAAATACCACAAAAACGGCAAAACATACTTTAAAACAACACGTTCAATTGACGAATTGCACGAAAGAAAGTTTGGTAAAAAGTATCATGGCGCACAGTATAAACATGTTGACCAACTCGTCTAATTTCCAAACTTTGCAACAATTAAATACCTATAATATAATAATCATAACATTGTTTTCATTATCTTTAATGTTAAACCTACTTCCATTGAATATAAATTATCTTTATTAGGTTGTTTCGTAGTCTGCAATATTTAAAAAATGTCGAATTATGCAATTTGTCAAACACTGTTTCCAACTCCCAGTTTAGAACAGTTGGCAGCAGTGATTGACAAATTGCATAATTCGACATTTTTTAAATATTGTAGGCTACTAAACAACCTAATAAAGATGATTTATATTCAATGGAAGTAGGTTTAACATTAAAGATAATGAAAACAATGTTATTATTATTATATTATAGGTATTTAATTGTTGCAAAGTTTGGAAATTAGACGAGTTGGTCAACATGTTTATACTGTGCGCCATGACACTTTTTACCAAACTTTCTTTCGTGCAAATCGTCAATCGGCACGTCACTCGATGACAGCTGTTTGTTTTCCTAAGATCTCAGAATCTGTGACGTCGGCGCACGCGACCTATAGATAGACGAATTTGCCATGCTGCATGTATAGTGTTGCATAAAAATAGCTGATTCTTTAAAATTTAGCGCCAGCGTATTAGGCGTAAAGGGAAAGTGCATCATCTAACTAACGTTACCTCAAAGTTTAAGATTTTTAAGTTAATAAATCTTGTTTAATGTTTGTATCCGCATTTTTAGCTTGGAGCCACACTGGCCAAGTGGATATTTAAAAAATTCATGCAAATATATTTTTAATATCGTTGATTAATAAAAATAGATTGCTAATTATAGGTTAAATTTCTAACCTGCAAAATGCGTTTTATTTTATTAGGCAATCCAACAACCTGTCAAATTATGTTGGGAATATGGCGGGTGGGCAAACAGGGGTCTATTTTAATTAACTCGCGGAAACGTAGCCGAGGCAACCGAAAAACAAACTCTTTAACAAACACTTAACGAATGAAAACAAACGTTTTTTTTTTTCTAAATTAATTGGAGTGTACAAATATTGTCCAAAGTTGTGACATTTGCACGTGTCCCTCGGCTGCACTTTGGACCAAAAACGAACGTCCATCGGATGTCATGTATGTCCGTCGAGGACGTCCTTCAGATGTCCACAGGACAATGTTGTGCTATTAGGGTGTTAAAAGTCACGTGGTTTGGATTGCTTAATTGGGGCAAACTATTTAAAACATCATAAACATTACATTACATTCTTCTAGTTACTTAATGTCAGATGTCACTGCACTCTTGCTTCACTAAACACAAACGAAAGGCCGTGTTTATGTTTGCCAGATATTTGCCCACCACGCCATGCCCCAATAGCACACGATGTCCGCCGGACGTCCGTTTTATGTCCATTTAATGTACTGACGTCCGTGGAATAAACTGGACGTCTACCGGACGTTTATCATCGGATTTACTTAAAATTGTATGGAATGGACGTCCTCTGAATGTCCATTTTATGTACTGGAAGTATGTGCATTTTATGTCCATATAGGGACAGGAGATGGACGTCCTTTTCGTGTCCGTTGATTTAAATATTATATTTTTGCAATAAATGATAATATCTCCATACCGCTTTCTCTCCAACACGTTTCCGAAATATGTATACATACACCAGCGAATAGCATACTGAACGTCCAACATATGTGCCGCAACGGACGTCCTTCGGCAAGTACACACATTTTAGGTCCCTATAGGGACAGCAGCAGGACGTCTATTTATTATATTAACAAAAAAATGTTAACAAAACTGGTTTTTTAATTTTACATAGTTTTTGTTTACATTTGCCCGATAGATCTGTAAAATTTTTAGTTAATTTTTTATAGTAATTTATCATTAATAATTTAATTTCAATATTTTTTGTAAATTATTAATGATATTATTTGATACTAAACATTTATTAAACAGTCAAATACTTTCTAACATTTGAAATAAATAGCTGTATTAGTCAACTGTACAGTCTTTAAGTAGATACTGATAAGCTAGGATAGTGGCCGAGTGAGAGAACATCGAGTTACAAAGGACGAGGTCGACGGTTCGATCCCTGCTCATTCCGGTTTTTTTTATCTAAATTAATTGGAGTGTACAAATATTGTCCAAAGTTGTGACATTTGCACGTGTCCCTCGGCTGCACTTTGGACCAAAAACGAACGTCCATCGGATGTCATGTATGTCCGTCGAGGACGTCCTTCAGATGTCCACAGGACAATGTTGTGCTATTAGGGTGTTAAAAGTCACGTGGTTTGGATTGCTTAATTGGGGCAAACTATTTAAAACATCATAAACATTACATTACATTCTTCTAGTTACTTAATGTCAGATGTCACTGCACTCTTGCTTCACTAAACACAAACGAAAGGCCGGGAATGTATGCAACACTGTATGCACGTATATGCACAGGATCTGTAAAACTATCTTTCTATGCGTAAGTAATGGCAGCTCCTATTGCTCCTGCCGTCTATTACATTACGTACAAAGTAGGCATCAAATGCATCAAATATAAAGCTACTGTGCGAGTTCTTTGTCGCATCACCTATTTAATACACCCTCTGTTTCCAACACAGCACCGAACTAGTTTGGGAATTGTAAAGTGAATGTAGGTAAGCTAAATTCACTTTGCGTGATTCCCAAAGCTTCCCTAGCTATAAAGTCGTTTGTTGTTGGTTTATACTGAGTATCACTAATATCAGTTACCAACCACCTCTCAACGAGAGGTAATAATAATAACAAATTGTTGTCGGTCAGAAATTGTTAAAATATTAAATTCTTAGAGGACACTGAATCAGAATCTGGGACTATTAAAGGGGTCTACAGACGATCCAGCTACTGGGACCCGACATTGTTGGTACGCTTTGAAGATAATTGGAATTCCAGCGGACCAGTTAACTTTTACGAATGAGTTCAAAGCATGCCGACAAGGCTGGCTCCCTGCCGCTGGATCGTGTGTAGACCCCTTAATGCTACCTATTGCGTATCACAATGTGAAGTGGGAAGTGGCCGGTAGCCGTACTAGCGCGGACGTTCACGAGCTTGCGCCCCGACTTGCGCGTAATCGTATTGTATAGTGTATTCCACAAATATTTCATCGATACAAAAAAGCTCGCAAAAAAGCATAAAGGATGCCGACCGCTTCTAGTTAGTGTACCGCCCGCCGGTCCAATTTGACAACGCTAGTCCACGTTGACCACCAACCTATCATAATTCCGGTAGAGAAAATTTAAACCAATTATATTCAGTGGGAGTGGCCTACATTTTTGTTCGGAAATATGTGACCATTTTTTTTGTGATGATAATAAAGAAGCCGAACACTTTTATGGCCTTTTATGTAAATAGACTGAAATTGATACAGGTCGGTACCCTTTACGTTTTTTTGCGAACTTTTTTATATCGCTGGATTAAGGGGTCTACACACGATCCAGCGGCAGGGACCAAGCCATGTCGGCATGCTTTGAACTCATTCGTAAAAGTGAACTGGTCCGCTAGAATTCCAATATCTTCAAAGCGTACCGACAATGTCGGGTCCCTGCCGCTGGATCGTGTGTAGACCCTATTATCGTTGGTACAAACTATATCTTGTTTTTCTCCACGGTCATTAAACTATAACGGTTACCTCATCCAGTAGCTTTTAGACGAAGGAGAACGCGGGGTCAACTTAGGTCTACATCATGTAGTTTAGTTAAACTTCTTTTGCATAATATTTGTATCGCTAGGCTACTTATAGATTAAGTCTGAAATAAAAAAAAACATAAGGAAATATAAGTTGTAAAAAAAATGGGCAGTTGGCAAATTAGTTGTAGCTTTCCTCCCCCAAAAAAAATAGCTGGGTTCGTCTCTGCACAGATAAACTTTTAGATTTTGAAAATTTGCAAGCTAATACTATACCAAAATTAAGTAGAATAAAACAGTTTATTTATTATCTAAAAAATATGTTTATTCCACAAATTGGTCATACATAAATAGAAATGAGACATAGAAATCATTAGATTTTGAATATTCATGGGGCAATACTTTATTGAACTTCTGTAAATGTTTTAATACATCAAGCATCATAGGTTTAGATACATTTACAGTACTAACCAATGAATCATTTTGCCACTGGGAAAATGATTCTTCGTCATCTTTAATAAATTTAAACAAAACTTTGGCAACATCATACTTTTTGAAAATCCCCGATCCATCAAACAAAATTTGTAACTTTTTTTCCATTACCCAAATCAAAACGGAACCCACCTGAGTAGAAGAGGTCTGGCAAGTTAACATTAATTTTGCGGAATTATATAATGAATGTTTTAAAATATCCTTGATGGAATGAAACACATCAGTCAAGCTAGTAGTTGAGATAGCTGCATTATTGTCTAAAAATGTCACCGTGTTAAGCCATAGCCTGAGAGTATTTGGATTAAAAACTGTACCTAACCAATTTAAACAAAACTTGCAAACAACCACTTTGTCATTTTTTCTAACGTTTAATAGGTTAAGTTTGCTTATATGTACATAACAGTGAGTGTAAAAAATGTCCGATTCTTTAGGATCCAAACTTATCTCATCTTGACTACCATGTGCGTGACAAAACCAATCTCCAGGATCTGCATTATCTGAGGGTAATGGCAATATCCTTTGAAACTTAAGTGGGACATTCAAAGATTTTCTGCAGTTGGTGCATTGAATTGTATAACTAATACCTTTAGAAAGCAGAGGTTTATTGCTAAGGGATTCAATACTAGCCACGGTATTTTGAAGAAATTCTGTTTTAAAACCTCCCGAACTTTCCAGTAAACTATTATTGGTTGCAAATCGAAACGTAATATAATTGTCAACAATTTTAAGTGAAGATAGACTATTTGGGACTATATTCATGCCTTTACAAGGAATCATGGATATCATTTGATCAGTTATTATTTGAATACATTCATTCTCCAAAAAAATATTTACAGATCTGTTTTCATTTAACATAGTGATAAATGCATTTACACTTTGCAACCTTGGCCTTACTTCTAAAATAACAGACTTGTAGTTTTTCTCAGATATCGACATTTTAAACTTTGTGCAATAATCCCTCTGTTTCTAATTTTTTGAAGAGATTCTCGTTTTCTTTGACAACAAATGGAAGAGTGGATTTTTGGTAATAGTCTCCTAGTAACTCTATGTTACTAATCACATTTGACAGTAAATGTGCCTTTTCAGCTAAAATTCCAGGAGCCTCGTGCTTTAAATAGCAAAAATGAACATGCAGATGGTAGAAGGAAGGTTGGTAATGTAGATATATCCTTAACTGAGAACCATCTAATCCATATTTTTCTTTAATTGTTTCCTGAAAACAATATAAAACAGGAATAAAAAATTAATAGCACTGAATTTTGTACTATTCCTTAAACGTAAAAAGAAGATAGTAATAAATACATGTGATCATCACTTGCAGCTGATCCTATTGGCACTTGAATTTAGTGAGCATGCAATTTAAAATAAGGCCCCTCAAATCAACTTCTCTCTGTTACATATGCCGCTTGACACTTTTGACAAATCAATTGGTTGTTGATGAATTTTCAAAAATGGTAAAATATGGTAGTGGAGGCGCTAATTTAGTTATATGTTTAATTTGAAGGAAAAATTCTAAGCACAACATATTAAAAAAAATTATTAAAGTTCGACTATTTGAATGTACCACGAAAATGGAAGTGACATCATAACGGTAGTTAGATGTGAAGTTATATGCAGAACAGAAAAGGAGAAACAAGTTGACATTGTTGGCAATAATGAAAATAACCTCAAACACAGGGTTGCCAATCTGCAGGGAATTCCCCAAACTACGGGGAATTTGAAGCTCATTGGGGAATATTTGGGGAGAGCCGTTGTGAGGGGAAAATGCGGGGATTTTCGAATAAATACCATCAACTTAAGGCAAGACATATGCGCGTTTGTCGAGGAAAAATATATACCTTGACCTTATGTGATACGGTGATTGGGCAGCGGCAACATCGAATCGCGCGTGAGTCCTTGCCTTGTGTGCGTGGGTGTAGGCGTGGGCCGTGCCGTGACTGCGAATGCGTATGCCCTTGACAGCTTAATTTTACAGTTGCAGTGTTGCGAGATGCTCGTTGCTCGTATTTCTTACTCTTCTTAACAGTCTTAACAGAGTTATGATATGATAATATAATATCAAGATTTGTAAAAGAGACAGGTTGCCTGGTAACTCAGGAGCCAATAAAATTCTTGCGCGGGAGTGACGTGTCCAGAGGACCATTTAAAATTAACATGCACAACAAATGATCTACTTAAAATATGAATATCCAAAATAATATTTTCGATAACTCTGTAAGCAGAAATAAAATATATTAAACAAAGTACGACGAGATCAACGAGGTTAGGGATACACTGGTCAACCTTTGCATCTTTTACATCTGTGAAGTGAGTTGTAGAAGCGGGTCCTCTGGATGATGCGCAATATGGCGCTCCCTAGTTACCAGGCAACCTGTCCTCTACAAACCTTGATATAATATGACAAGAAAAGATTTATGTAGCATATGCATGAGACAAATCGGAACTTGTAGTTGTGATTCAAGCTAATTATTTTTGTATCATTCATTTCAATTAGGAGGACTTTTAGTGTAAAAGTGAACCTATTGTACTTAGTTTTAAATAAGAAATAACTCTTTTTTTATATTTTTCTTAATAAACATTGTACTATGTCTGCTTTTTATTTGATTTCTCTTTTATTATTTGTGGGGAAAACTGTGGGGAATAGGTTACTAAAATTCCCCGACTTTGGGGAATCTTGGCGACGTCTGTGTGTATTTTCGAACGCAGCCATTGGCAACCCTGCTCAAACGTCAACATTGAATTTGACATTTAATTAGAAGTTTTTAGCGTTTGGTTTTTATTTTCTCTCAAAATGACTGAGGCAGGATTTATGAAAGCCAATTCTGATATTTTAGCTTCTCTAGATATATTTATGGTCAGCGAATTTTTAAAAACAAATGATCGTTTTAGCATTGCAGAGATTAGAGGTGCAAAAGCCGCGAGGTACGTTACAGCTATAGTTTTGATTATAAGTATTAGAAAAACAGTAAACCATTCATTTTTACGTTCACCATTCATTACTGGAACACTGAAGAAAAGTTTTTTCGGTGAATTGGTGGTATTATTTACACAGTACGGCACAAAACACCACTTAAACTTAGATTTATCCATAAATTTATGACGCTAAAATAAACCGAAATATAACCTAGAAACGTCAATTGAATTTGACATTAAGGTTGGCTAACTCGAACTGGAACTGATACTTTGGAACAGGTCCGGTGGGTTGGACTAGTGGAACTGATCTCAACTAATAAATACGGTAGGTACGAATATTAGTCCAAGTACTCCGAGTCCGGCTGAACTTTTTAGAGACCCGGTGCGGCGCGCGCACTTTATAGACGTATGGACTTGTTGAACTAAACGAGTACGACTAGTACAGTACAAGATTACGAGTCCCTTTGCACCAGTCCAGTCCAGTCCACTGAGTCCAGTTTGTCTGCCAGTCCACTCAGTCGTTCACCGTGCGTGTTGGTTAGCATGGACTAGGAACTGAAACTGATCTTTGGACTAGGTTCTTCTCTGGACTGGATTAGGTCCGAACTGATCCGTAAAAATATTCGGATCAGCCATCCCTATTTGACATTAGGTTTGTTCACACAGTCTGAACTACTGCACCAGTGTAGATAATAGAAGGAGATAGAGTGAGACTATACATAAGTTGAAGAGCACTGGTGCATATAGTGTGGGGTTTTTGAAGCAACTTATTAAATATAGTGTCAAATTCAATTGATGTTATTCTCTTTTTTTCTCTGTCGCTATCAACAGTTTATATCTATTAACATTTTAACTTAGTGCAACAACCCAATTCCTCACTATCCTCCTTTTACAGTTAAGGTATAGAAAAAAAAAATACTGGGACAAAATAATGTTACTTTGGAATGACCAAAATTACTCGACTAGCTTTGGTTTCAACGCTCGAACGCCATACATAGAGTGGGTAGAGACCTAACATTCCTGAAAGATGTCTAGGTGACGCTGAGTACGTATCGTTGTGGGTGTTACCTAAAAATACCGTAACAAAATAATGACCCACTTCTAGCTAGGATTTAAATGTGTTTCTTTTTTCCTTAAGGCAAAGTTGTCTTTCTATAAAGTATATGTTTATTTATATCAGCCAAGCTTAGATCAGTATGGTGTTATTGGCATATTAACATTGTTTGTGAAGTGAATTGTGAAATTATGGCAACAACTAAAGCTAAATTCAACAGCAATAAAAATTGGGTTTGTTTTAAGATGAAAATATGATTTAATTAACAATCTAAGAATATTTACTTATCAGCAAACAGGAAAACATTAAGAATTGTAATGTAAAACTGTTTAAAACTCCACGAGAACAACCATGCTATGGAGACCAATGTGACGAATGCCCAACACATGCCAAGTATTTCCATCGTGGCATCATCATGTGTTACCAAAGCGGAAATATTAATTTTAATCGCCAATAGCTAATGACCACCCTATTACTTATATAGTTGGATACAGAAACTTACAATTCCTTTTTCCTTAATATTTTTTAGCAGCGGCAAATGTTCCTGTGTCAAATCCCGCAAGGATTTAATATTGTGTCTATTAACAACTGCTAATAAATATAGTGTGTCTACTTCACCATTCCATTTTAAATCAGGAACCATAACAAACCCATTAATTGGGTCTACATCCTCAAAAACTATCCTTTCTGCTTCGGATTTATGTTCCAAAATATTGTACACCCACTGAAATAAAGAATTTATTTAAAAGTAACAAACAGCATATGTGGGAAAATCTAAAACTGCATAAGTTAAATCTGAAAATGCATATGTTTACTATACCTGTAGATTGAACTGCTCATGAGACAAATGTGGTAGAACTATGTCTTTATATATGCATGGCGTTTCATCAACGATATAGCACTTTTGCACTGAAAATTTCACAATGTGTTTTTCTGTAGCAGGATGTATAATAGTAGTCTTAATTGCTGGAAATTAAATAATCACATTAAGAAAAATCAACAAACTTAAAATCATTTTATACATACTGTTCAATTCTGATTTAGGAAAATATTTATAATCCCCATAAACATCGTTGTGAAATATCTTCTTCAAATAACTCTTTTCTGTAAAGTAATCACTATCATTATTTAAGTTTTCTTCTGCAAATGCCGTTTTCTCGAAAATAACCACAGCATCTCCCTCTTTTGAATCAAAGGTTCCTGTAACACATGCGGTTTTTCTGTTGGTATTATTTTGCAATATACTTTTTAACTTAAATCCCGATAAATCTTTGATTGTATTATGTACACTTTCAGAAGACGATTTCAAACTATTTATATCTATCTTTGGTTTTTTGGGCTTCGGACTTTCGTTTGATATTTCTAAAGTAGCCATATTTTTCTTGGATTTTAAAAATCTTCATCTTCTTCCAACATATTCATCAGCAATATAAGGCTAGTAGTAATTAATTCACAATCGTTTAAAATGTTACTTACCATTAATTTATCATATTGAGATGAATAAATATCTGTTTGTAAACTACATACTCTCAGCATGTATCTATCTACCAACAGATATATAATATTCTTTAATCTATAAGACCATTTTTGCGACATACCGGGTTAAATAAGAGTGGTATGTAGTAAACTCCCACCATATTATTTATATTTGCAAACCGGTGTCGCGAAAATGCTAGTAGATTATTTTTTACAAATTCAAAAAGAAGTTAGTTTACGGGCTTGACAGTAAACAAGGACAGCGATACATATCGCTTCTAATCTAACCCACGTCGAGATCCAAGATTTGTAGAGTATAAAGGTTCTCATCATATTCAGCTTTTTGGCGAGAAGTGATGAGTGCGGGGATAAATAGTCAGACTATCCTTGTTCCTCGAACGCGCAATAGCTGTGCAGTTATAGTTGACCTAAACTTTATGAAACACGTAAAAAATCTCAAAGCTTTGCCGCCAAGCCCCTTAGGATAGAGTGGGGCACGCTTCATTTTTCTACAGCATATTAAATAATAAATATAATGTATTACTTAATACATAAAACAACATTATTCTCGGGTAAAGTACGTTCTGGCATGATTAAAATAAGAAATTAACAGAACCACGCCTGTATCAATTATGATTTCAAATTATTTTGATATAATTACGCAACTCCCTCCTAAAATATTTGACGACCTAACGCTGATTATCGTTGTTATATTAACTGTTAGGAGGGAGTTGCCTAATTATATCAAAATAATTTGAAATTATAATTGATACAGGTGTGTTTCCTTTAATTCCTTATTTTAATCATGCCAGAACATATTTTACACGAGAATAATGATGTTTTATGTATTAAGTAATACATTATATTTATTATTAATTTTTGATTTTTACGTGTCTTATAACATTCTGGGCAACTATATCTCATTTTAGAAGGCCTGAAATATGGCCAGAGATATTACAACTTATCCTTATTACCACCATGCAAGACGGTGACTCAAAATACGAGGTAATTACTCCCTACCTCAGGCGGGTCATTGCGAGCTCGTTCTAGTTACGAGTTCTTTGCTTAATTATATTACACAAATTCTTACAATATTTTGAATCAGGCTCTGCATCTGGTGTGATTTCACACCAGCTGCTCATTGGCTAATGACATTTTTTGGTGGGGATCGTGAGTTACGAGGCCACCTTATACTCTACCAATCTTGGTTGAGAGCTGGGTAAGCTGCGGTTAGTGTTTTGACATATTAAATATTAAGCAAAGAACTCGTAACTGGAACGAGCTCGCAATGACCCGCCTGAGATAGGGAGTAATTACCTCGTATTTTGAGTCACCGTTTTGCATGGTGGTGATCAGGATAAGTTGTAGGATATAACGCTACAGGTCATAGTATACTTCTGGCCATATTTTGGGCCAGTACGGACCGTCCTTCGCTAAAAAGAGATAACTGCACCACTACTGCGCGTTCGAAGAACCAGGATAGTCTGACTTCTCATCCCCGCACTCACTTCTCGACAAAAATCTGAATACGAGAGAACCTTACTAGAGATGGGCAAAGTAACTCTTTTTACCGATCCGCTTCTTCGCATCTGGCTCCTATATAAACGAGCCGGCTCTGTGAGTTGACTCAAAAGAGCTACATGACTCACAATTCACTTAATAACCCACACGGTTCGCATGTCATGCGCGCGTTGAAAAGTTATATGAGCGGGTGGAGTGAAGATGTCATTTGCTGGCATAAACCAAGTCAGGACCCAGGACCGTCAGGACTCATGAGTCTTGCCACTGTGGAGATTCGGAGAGATAATTTTTTACACACTTTTATAGAGACAAATATGCTCATTTTAATTATAGATACCTACATTTGTAAGCAACTTGAGATTTGGAATCATTTCTCTACTAAACAGTGAAAGTCGGTTTACACGCCAATGTGCATCTACGCACACATCAAACACAATGTCTATTCACAAACATAATCATCAGCTGATTCAAGTGAACCGAATTATCTGAAGAACCGAACAACTCGTTTCTATTCTATCTGTCAGCGACGTTCCAGTCGTGGTGACTCGACGGCTGTAAATGGGCCGGCGTTCATGAAAAGAGCCAAGAGTCATGTAATTCGGAAATCGAGATCCGATTCACTTGACTCGCAGTACTGAGCCGGCTCTTTGAGTTAACTCGCTCACGAGTTACCCATGCCTAAACCTTACACTTTACTAGGGTGACCATACGTCCGGAATTTCGCTGGATTGTCGGAATTTTGGAGTACTGTCCAGCATTGACAAAGTGTCCAGCGAAAGTCCAGCATTCTGACTATATGTCCGGAATTTCGCTGGAAAGTATTATAAGTGTCCAGCATAAGTTCAGCATTTAGGTTATAGTGAAGTTACAGTATTATATTTTGTTTGGAAAATTTTTTTTTTTTTTTTGGATACTTGCTTTCTGTTTCTGGACGAAAAAAATTTTTTTTTCTGATTTGTCCACCCCGTTCATCAAAAAATTTTGTGGGACGAAAAAAGTTTTTCACAGATCCCCCCCCCCCCCGCTCATCAAAAAATAGTTATTTTTAGCCGAAGCTGAAGGCCCAGATCCGCCCTTGGAAGAAGTGTCCAGCATTCACTTAACAAAAATCTGGTCACCCTACACTTTACAAATCTTGATAGCAACGTACCATAAACGCAAGGTCATTAAACCATACGGTTGTCTCAATCAGCAGCTTGATGGCGAGAGAGACGCGGGGGGCGGGAAATAGAATGAAAGATCCGTGCAATAGACAGAGACAAAGATGCTTGTAGTGTCTACAGGTGACGTAGGCTGTAGACCCTACCGGAATCTCTGTCTCTGTCTTCTGCACGGAAATCAGATATGTCTGTCTCTTTCGTTCGATTTCCCGCCCCCCGCGTCTCTCTCGTCCTAAAGCTGCTGATTGATGTAACCGTATCGTTTATTGACTAACATATATAATATTCTTTAATCTATGTTATTGACCGTGCCATAAACGTACCAATACCACTACATACCATTCTTACCCGGTTTGCGGTGAAAAAATTATTTTTATTTCTTTCCTGTTGGTAGCAAGACATTCGTGACCTTCAGCGTAACATTTTTTGACACATATTTTATGACTTTAACCTAATTGTTGACGTAATTCAAATCTAAATATTTAGATAAGAAATTCTTGTTCCATATCCGGAAAACAGTAGTTTTTAAGCATCAAATCCGATAATATTCCAAAATGTTCCAAGTTGTTCTTAATTTTATAAATTACTGGTACTTCAGATATCTTTTAGTGACAGAATTGTACATGGTGGAAAAATGGGAAAGAGCTATGTTTCGTATCCTTTTTGAAATATTGTGTTAGTACAGACCGAGGATTTTCATTTAAAAGTGTGTATCTATATTTTTCTACAACGGCTTTGAAAAGTGACTTGAAAATTATTGATTTCACATTGGGGCAAATCAAACGAACCCCATGATGGTACAAACAAATTCATCAATATGTGGAAGTGATTACTGTGAAAATTATTATGGGCTACTGTCAACAATATGAATTGAAGTGTTCTCCATGTGTGAATTTGTATGTATTTAAGGAAAACCCTAACGGAGTTCTTTTGTCTGATTTGCCCGAATAGCATGAATTGTGATAAATCCTTAACATACGCTGACAGCAACTTTTCACATGCTCCTTGTATGCTTGCATCATACTGCGTTAAAAACAATTGCAGTTGTTTCATGGTCCCCATCGAGGGGTCAGCCACTAGTGAATAAATGTACAAGTATTGTACAATGTTGCATAAGTTACCAGTACTGTTGCTACTGTTGGCAATATTGCTTGTACTGTAGAGTACTGTATGGTACTGATCAAGTACTTTACGGTACTGTCCAAGCACTGTGTGGTACTGTCCATGTACTGTACGGTACTGTCTCAGTAGTGTATGGTAATGTGCAAGTACTGTATTGTAGTGGCCAATGTTGCACTACAGAATTTTCTATGTAAACCAAATCGAGCCTCAAACAGTTTTGAATATAACTGTTTTATTTAATAATTTGCTAAGTAGCTGTTTGAATTTGGAAACTCAAATTTAAAAATCAACTTTAACTTCAAATTTTAATGGACAAAGACAATTTTAATTAAAGATTATAATGGCAGTATTCTTAAGTAGGTACCTTTGTAAGCTTTTCCCTCGGCTTTTCCATTTTTAATGTACTTATAGGCATGATAAATAAAATTTACAGTATTTTTCCAATAACTTTATTTTATTAATATACATATAAATGAACATTAAATTTGACTTCAAATTTGATATAATATACGAAAGTAAAGAAAAAATTCGGCTATATTCCATCGTTAATTAACTTTACCAAGGTAATTATCAATCTAATTTAAAACGTCATAGAAGTAATACTAAGTAACAGTAATTCTATTAGTTTAATAATATACAGTATCGGAAAGTGTTGGTTTTGGGATGGCAATAAGAGCAAGTGAGAGCGAAGCATGCAATAGTGTACTTCTAGAGTACTGGTAGACGTCTTTATTGTGGGCAGTCGGTTAAATCGTTGAAACTAGTGCAATACCAAAACAATCTATATCTATATTCACTTTCTTCCTATGTATTTACGAGATATTCGCCAGCCAAAATAGATAATTAATAAATAAATTAATTAGGTACTTTATTTCTATCAAAGCGGTTTACCGTGGTCTGCTAATAAATCACAGTCACAAAACAATCATTATTTTACAAGACTCGACGTATTTACTAACGTAATATTTTGTCGAAATCTCTACATTTCCATAAATATACAATGTGACTCACTTAAAATGAAAACACCCTTATAACTTTTTTATTTTGTTTCCGATTTGAATCAAATTTTACTCAAGTATAAAACAAATTAGGATCTACTTATGGCCAGAAAAATATTTGTCTGCTACAAACGCAAAGCCACCTGCGGTACCAAAATAAGCTGAAAAAAATTAAAAATCATATTAGTGGGTCTTGAAGAATTTCACGTATCCACCACAAATTGCGGAAAATTCCCTTTGCCAGATGAGCTTATGTACGAGAAATCCCCATCTCAACCAACTCAAATTTTGGTGTATGTACGTTTGTAGCGCTGATCCGATGCATTTTTTTAGAATTTTTAACATTCAAAATGTTTTTATTTTTTTCCACATATTTTGCGGTACGCAGGTGGCTTTGCCTTTGTAGCAGATGAATATGTCTCTGTTCATAAGTAGATCCTAATTTGTTCTATACTTGAGTAAAATTTGATTCAAATCGGAAACAAAATAAAAAAGTTATAAGGGTTTGTTCATTTTAAGTGAGTCACACTGTATATTTAAGGAAATGTATAGATTTCGACAAAATATTACATTAGTAAATACGTCCAGTGTTGTAAAATAAATATTGTTTTGTGACTGATTTATTAGCAGACTACGGTAAACCGGTTTGAAAAACAAATTTCAGGTACCTAATTAATTAATTATTAATTATCTATTTCGGCTGGCGAATATCTCGTAAACTATAACGCATAGGAAGAAAATGATTATAGACATTCTTGTAGGAAATTTAATTATGTTTAATTTTGCATAGATTACCTTTTCCCGTACGACACATCGTTTCCGAGTTATAAGCGAAGAATCGAGAAAAGGAACCTTTTCACCTCATTTTCAACGATTTTCAAGCCTCGGCCAGGAAAAGTCCAAATTCGAGGATGAAAATTTTAAAGTAGACTTCGAAGCGTCTATAGAAAAAAACTGCCAATATACACCAACCACTATCGTAATAAACAGAATAAAAATTTTCGTTTAGGTATTGTAGTAATGTACAGGTACTGTCTAGTACTGTTTAGGTACTGTACACAAAAACATCCAAGTATTGTTCATAGTGGCTGACCCCTCGGTCCCCATATACCTTAAATTGTAGATATTATAATTATATATTTTCAATACTTGTTGCACATATTATTATATTTCGCCACTTTTTTATGCTTTGGTATTTAGTAAAGCAACTAATTAGTTGACTGCTAATAGTGCTATAATTTTTATTC
Organism: Rutpela maculata; assembly: GCA_936432065.2. Lineage (NCBI taxonomy): Eukaryota > Metazoa > Arthropoda > Insecta > Coleoptera > Cerambycidae > Rutpela > Rutpela maculata. Next base: position 31,654,837 of record OW386285.2, on the reverse strand, counting down.
ACTCTCTAATTATTGATACACCTTGCAAAAACCCTTTCATATAATAAACTTACAATCAAGTAATTAGATGGAGAACATGTAAACATGAAAATTAATATTTCATGTTTACAGCGTGTCCACGGATGAAGTCCAGAAGAGAAAAAACTTTTTAATTCTTGATTTTACCAAAAAAAGTAATGCTTGATGAAAAACTCTGCTTCCGGATGCTTGCCAACTCTACAGGGTTTCTGGTGAGCAGACTTTTTCATCAAGAATTTTTTTTTTTCGTAAAATCAAGATTTAAAAAGTTTTTCCTCTTCCAGACTCCATCTGTGGACATACGGTATATAAGTACTGGCTTTTTCAAAAAATAAAAATAGTAAAGCCCTATTGTAATAACACTTTTCACCTGTTTACTTAGTGTTTAATCAGAAAATTATTTAATATCGACTTAATTTTGTAATATTGCCTTCTTTGACCAGTATTTTACTTCTTTTTAACCCTTTCACTCCGAGAATCGTCTGAACAACATGCAAATAAAAGTCAGATCTGTATATTGGGAACCGGCTAATTCTGTGAGGATGAAGACATACTTAAATTCGTGTGAATATGTTTATAATAGGTACTAAACTTCGATTTGACACACCCACAAAGTAACTGGGAAGGGCAAATTACCAATGGGGCAGAAGAGTAGAGATGAAGGTTATGCTCTTATTTTATGTTTTTATATATTCACTGTTTTCTGTTTTATGTTTTCATAATAAATATTTTAATCTTTAATCTGTAAAATGTGACATTTTACAATATTTACATGTAACATTTTGATTACAATTAAAACGCACCAATGCGGAAAATGTACACATCCGCGAATGTGACTCATATGTTAGTTGTGGGAGACGTACAAATACGCAAAGCCCTACGGCGGAAGAACCACTGTAAAACAGAAGCGGCAGTGAAAGGGTTGATAACTGCTTTATTTGGCTTAAAAAAAATACCATACAATTTCAACAATTGCTTCAAGGAAAATAATGCGTTGACATGTAAAGTAATTTTAGATTCATATTCTATGATCCAAAATGGACATTCCCATTGGAAAAAGTGTATCCAGAGTATTTCAGAAATAATAAGTTATGAAAGATGAACTTTAAAATAAATTAGTGTGAAGTTGTAAGTTATATGTTCCTTAACACTAAACAGATATCATAGTGCTAATATTTTTATCAATTTTATATTTATTTAATACCACGGTAATGCTGGGCATGGCAAGAATGTTCTACAATTCACTTTTTACCCAGGAAGCTTTAAAGGAAGAATATATTTATAAAGAGTTGTAGTCTCAAAAATATACATCAATATAGTCATTCCATTATAATTTATTTATATACTATTTTGTAATATAATTATACAGCATGTATTTTTTTGTCTTGTTTATTTTGGTGATTTACAAATTTGTCGGTGTTTGTTTTTGATACAAACTATCCCGCTTGACAAAACCAAAAATTTTAATCAATTTAGCTATAGAATAAAGCATGAACATAATGAAAAATAATAAAAAATACTGTCACGTGATTACACCCTTTTTGTAAACACCCTGTATCGTGGGTTCGGAAATTATAACAGCAGGATAACACTAAACATTAATTTATTAACTTACTAATTACAACAACAATTAATTACTTGACTAATAATACACTGTGTACTACAATTCAATTATTCAGTCACTTTATCACTGTGTTTACTCCTTACTCTCTTACCATCTCAACTGACCATTAGAACTGTACTAACTTGTCCACTCTGGTTTACTCCATGCCTCGTACACCCAAAGATGAGGGATCCCGAATTTTCTGTATGACGTCACCATTCTCTAGATAGTTCCAGAGTAGATGGCATCACTCTAGAGCTTCTAGTAGCTTCTTTCTCTAGTAGGTGCAAATCTCTACATTCAGACAACATCCGAACTAATTGAATTCTGTGTTGCCTACATTCTGGGGGTTGCAACACATAACAATACTCTGCACGTATTCGTTTCATTTATATTGTGTCTGTAACATTCCTGTCATCAAGTCTTCTGCCTAACACGTGTTTGTAATCTGTCTATCTGTGTGTGGTTGTTCGCTCTGTTTGCTCCCAGTAGAATCTCTTTTTCTCTGCGAAAACAATTGACAGCAACTAGTAAAGGCTTACAAGGTATTCCTCCAAACTCATGCATGTAGTCTATCTGTCTATGTGTATACTTGGATCTTAGTGTGGCTTCTTTCCTCGACCTTGCTAGACTGCTGTCAGAATACCTCTTAATTCACTGTATCCAAGGGTATCAAGCAACCCATCATACTACACAACTAAATATTTGCAGGTAAAGATTAGGGATGGGACGGATGTGCTTTTGGCCGGATAACCGAATACAGTATATCCGGCCAGATCAAAATCCGGTCCGGCCGGATATCCTGCCTTTTCAAGCAGTCGCTTTATCTACCAGCAGGCCGCGATATTTACAATTAAATTCAAGTCGCACCCGTATTGTCCTGTCCTGCCAATCTTGCACATTGCTGCAAGTAATTGTAATTACACGAAACGCTCATGGTACACCAGAACAGAACTAATAACACAGGTCTACAAAAAAAAAATTCTGCTCCAAGGACTAAACTTATCGTGCCTTGAGTATTTTTGTGTGCTGAATCCGAATTTTCAATTAAAAAAATTTTCTGCCGCCTAGATTTCGAGTAAATCGTGGTTTCTATGGTCAAAAAACCGTATTTTGACTTTGAAAACCGGGATTTACTCTAAATCTAGACGGAAGAAAATTGAAAATTTAATAATTTAATTGAAAATTTGGATTCAGCACACAAAAATATTAAAGGCATGATAAGTTCAGTCCTTGGAACAGAAAATTTTTTTTGTAGACCAGTGCACAAGGTGCGCAGCTGTGCACAGGTCTACAAAAAAATGTTCTGTTCCAAGGACTAAACCTATCACGCCTTAAGTATTTTTGTATGCTGAATCCGAATTTCCAATTTAAAAACTTATTTAACGCGTAAATCCCGGTTTTTATCGTCAAAATACGACTTTTTGACAATTTTTGACGTTTACTCGAAATCTACGCGGTAGAAAATTTTTTTAATTGAAAATTCGGATTCAGCACACAAAAATACTTAAGGCATGATAGGTTTAGTCCTTAGAGCAGATTTTTTTTTTTGTAGACCTGTGTAATTAATAATAAATATTTATATATGTGTGTACTTGGTTCTATCCCCAGTTATGATGTTTTCGTATTTATTAATATTATGATTTTCTAAGGAACTTCATTCTCAGAAGAAACAGCAACCGGCATCTGTGTTTTAAAATTACATATGCATTTTGTGTAATTACACAACAAATTAATAAGTAATTTCTCGCAATCGTTAGTACTTGCTGTTTTTGTCATTAGCAATACAATGGAGAAAAATAGCTATACATACCACTACCACCACTATTGTATTCGCGAAGAATTTAAGACTTATTTTTTTATATTTGTTATTTATTTTGATTGTAGTTTCCAGTTCATTGTTAATTTTATAAATATTTTGATATATAACTGACAATTAATAAATAACATTTAAGTTTCATGCATTTTGTACAGTTTTCATTTGGCCGGATGTTGACCGGATATTTTTTCATATCCGGCCGGAGCCGGATATCCGGTTTGGCCGGATGCAGTAGCCGGACCGGATATCCGTCCCATCCCTAGTAAAGATTTTGAATAAACAAGACATGAACACACCACACAGAAATCCAAAGCCAAGACTGTCCGGAAGGGGGTTTCACAATAAATTGTTAATTAAATAGCAAGGTATGTTTCACAATGTCTGCTATTTTCTTACCTTTTATTGGGTATTTTATCACTTTTGCAAAAGCCGTCTTCCATTCAATATGTACTCCGAATTCGCTTATTGTATATTTAGGTTGTCATCATCATTAATTTACATTTACAAGATTTATGAATTAAAATTCGATTCAACAAAGCTAGATTAAAAGTGCAGAAAGTTCATGAAAATATACCACTTGTTTTATATACCATAAGTTTTATTCTATCTCAGATTTCGATTTGTTTCGAGTAAAATACTGGTAGGTGTAGATTCAGATAAATATCTACTCATACAAGCAAAATCTAATGTGTGTTAGTGTACACATTATAGTTAATAAACAGGCATATTAACTGTCTATTTTTACTGTAAACTGTGTACTGTTTGCATTAAAAATATTTGATGGGCTTTGAACATGTTTGTTTGCAAGGTTATTTCTGGCATTGCTTGTGTCTTACACTGTTTTATGGAATATCCTAAATATAATATAATAAAAAATACGTGTCAAATATTTCTTAATTTATTTAATTTAATATTTAAAATTTGCTTTAAAGTTTCTAGAATTATAAAATATATACAGTGGGTGCTATTTAATACCGCAGCACCCCATTTTTTTTTTTTTTTTTTTTTTAGATATAGTGCTCAATGAGGTCTATTCGACTGTTTGAAAAATCTGTAATTTTCCTATTTTCAAGGCCTACGTCTAAATGGGTTGAAATTTTGAGATAGACTATTAGGCAAACAGAATAGCGTATTCGATTCTCAGTTGCCTATACAAAATTTTAGTTCAGTACCTCATATAGGGTGTTTGTTATTCAATAGCCAAACTTATAATTTCTCACTCTTCGACTTTCCCTGTATAAAAGTCGGCTAGGTTTACTAAAAAGGTAGTCGTTTGACTTCAGACACTAAGTGGGGAAGAAAAAAGAAAAGTTATAAATATATAGTGCTTCTATACATTATTTGGTTGCTGTACGTAGGTGCCTTCAGGGACCGAAACCGTAAGCGAAAACCGCACTGTAATTATGAATTTAAAGTTAAAAAAATATGGTTGAAATCAGAGATTCAACCGTGGTGTAGAAATACCAAATTGTGCGGTGAAAACCATATCTAAATCAATTCGTTCATTATAAAGATTAAAGGTAAAAGGCAAGTAAAAAGCCAGGGACTGAAACCGTAACTGAAAACCACTCCGTGTAATTACTAATTTTTTCCAACAGAAACTGAATTGCCGTGGATCTGTAAACCGAAACCATAACTGAGAACCGAATTGTCGCTGTCTTGAAAACCGAAACCGTAAATGAAAACCAAATTGTCGCTGCTATGAAAACTGAGAATGGTATACGTTAGGTAACCCTAACCAAAATTAATTTCGGTTTCGGTCCCTGGGTGTCTTAATGAAAATTTTTCAAACAAATAGATTGGACGGAATAGCTTTTCTTTTTTCTTCCTTATTTAGTAACATCAACATCAAATACTAAAAAATACAATACAAATACAATGGTTTTCTATTTACAAAGTTGAGATTATTTTCTACTTTTTAGTGCAATTTGGTTTTAAAACAAGACCATTATTTTTAATAAAAAGGTTTTTTTTAAATTTATTTTTCCCCTTATTATTTTAAAGTCCAGGTCCTTGGTTTAAAGTAAATCCGATTTTGTTTTAAGATTTAAGAATATTTGTCTCAACGAGGAAATTTTTATTATTGAATTGAGTCTCATTTTCCCGACAAAAGCAAGAGAAAATGTAGAATTCAATTGAAACACTTAAGTTTAAAATAGGTTTTCTGAATTTTATATGATCATATTAAAGGTCTAAAAAAATCATTCCATAAATAATCTCTGTACTCTGAAAAAAATATGATTTTTTTGTTTTAAGTTATTCACAAGTATAAAAAATTTTCTTGTCATAATGGATAATCAGTAAAACTAAAATATTCTAGCTATTCATAAAATTTTCATTAGATGTGAAATAAAACCAATTTCTTTTAAAACAAGAACAAATATATTTAAGTTTGTACAAATTTAAGATATTTAAAATAGCTTTATATTATTTTAGACATCATCCTCTTTGTCTGACTTATTTTTTTCTATTAAATGTACTTTTTTATGAGCTGATAAAGAACTGCAGTAGGAAAACTTCTTGTTACAAATTGGGCAGGAGTAAGGTTTAACGGCGTAATGTACTTGCAAATGAGCCTTCAGCACTTTTTTATCAGAAAATGCCTTGCTACAAATTTCGCATAAATGTTCCTTTTCACCTAGAACAAAATACATAAATTCGTAAAATAGAATAATCAGAAAAAATCTTTGCAAAGTGCTTTACAAGTTACTTCAATAATATCGCAGATGTAGATTTATGTTACAGGCAACACATTTCTAGGTTCACAAAAAATTATTTTACTTTGGTGGGTCTCGAATCTTTGGTCTTGGAAATCATTTTTGCAAAACCTGCATTTAATGAAAAAGTAAAGTTAGAGAATTGGGTTGTTGACGAATTTTCAAAAATGGTGAAATATGGTAATGGAGGCATTAATTTAGTTGTATGTTTAATTTGAAAGAAAAATTCTAAGCGCAACATATTTAAAAAAATTATTACAGTTCGACTATTTGAATGTACCACGAAAACGGAAGTGACATCATAACGGCAGTTAGATGTGAAGTTATATGCAGAACAGAAGAAGAACAAGTTGACATTGTTGGCAATAAAGAAAATAACCTCAAATGTCAAAATTTTAGAAGTTTTTAGCGTTTAGTACTTATTTTCTTTCAAAATGACTGAGGCAGGATTTATAAAAGCCAATTCTGATATTTTACCTTCTATAGATACATTTATGGTCAGCGAATTTTTAAAAAGAGATGATCGTTTTAGCATTGCAGAGGTTAGAGGTGCAAAAGCCGCAAGGTACGTTACAGCTATAGTTCTGATTATAAATATTAGAAAAACAGTGAACCATTAATTTTTATGTTCACCATTCATTACTGGAACCCTGAAGAAAAGTTTTTTCGGTGAAATTGGTGGTATTATCTACACAGTACGGCACAAAACACCACTTAAACTTAGATTTATCTATAACTGTATGCTGCTAAAATAAACCGAAATATAACCTAGAAACGGCAATTGAATTTGACATTAAGTTTGTTGACACTACTGCACCAGTGTAGATAATAGGAGACTATATGGGCAGATTTCTAAATTCACCAGTGGATCGCACCGGTAAGCAATAACATTATATGATTGGCTCTTTTGAAAAACATAGCCAATCAGCTTCGTATTTTATCCTCCGGTGCGCCCACCGGTGAATTTAGAAAAGTGCGGTACATAAGTTGAAGAGCACTGGTGCATATAGTGTGGGGTTTTTTAACAAACTTCTCTTTTTTTCTCCGTCGCTATCAACAGTTTATAACATTCTATCCTTTTTTCGTCGTTTAATAACTAATTTCTCTGCAGACTGCCGTTATGTTGTCACCTCCGTTTTAAATGCATGTATTTTTAAAATTGATATTGTAATGTTAAAAGACTTTATTTTCAACTTTTACGTGTTTCCAATGATTTTTTATGAAGAAATGTTATTGTTAAACACAGATTCTATTAAATTTTTGACTTAGTGCAACACCCCAATCGGAGTTACAACAACCTTCCATAAATCAATAACTTGCAGGGGCCAATGAGACCACCGCACAGTGGGAAATTAAAGACTATTTTTTGACAAAATTCGCCCAACAACTGAATTCGTAATATTTTTTTTAAATTACATAAAAAGGTTCTCGCTACAACATGGTGCTGCTACAAAGTGACTAAAATTAAAGCTGACCTGCAAAATCTTAAAACAATTCCTATTAAACCTTTCACTCTAGTCAAATTTGGGTACTTTTGACATTTTTATCAAATTATTTCAAAAAGAACATATCTTTATTACAAAATCCAATGTAATTATGTTTTTTCGGTCGCTGAATACGAATACAATAGATATTTTGTCTGCAATTGCCTCGTGATATCAGAAGTTTTAATTTGGTCTTTTTATGTTTTTCTGGAAAATAGTAACTTAACAGGAAATTTTTTTTATATTTTCCTTTTTACGTTCTATTTTGTAGTCCTATAAGTTCCTATGTTTGTATGTATACCACCAGAGTTTTTTCTTTTTTTAATACATGTTTTAAATAGCTTAAATTTCTGGGATTCACCCACTGTCCTCTTGTTGGACTGGTTAGCTGTTAGGAGCCCGAACCAGTATGATGTGGAGGAAGGTGAGTGCAATTTGGGATGATAGTGGGAATATGGGAAGGCAGGCGGTAGGAAAATCGGAGGAGGTGATGGGAAGGCTGGCGAAGGATGAGGAGATGGTAGGAAAAAAGTGGAGAATCCGTCAGTTACAAAAATTAGCATTTCCCACTCCTACCGTAAAACCTTACCTGTATGTGATTTCATATGGCTATTAAGATGCGATGACATTTTATATCGGTTAGGGCATATGATACAAGCATACGGTCTATCGTCAGTATGTGACCTCATGTGAATGGTGAGATCTCCAGATCTAGAAACCTTTTTTCCACAAGTACTGCATATAAATCTAAAAATGTTACTTTTATTAATATGTTGACAAGTTCATTCACAATAAACGTTTAATACATCTAGGTGCATTATAAAATATATTTGTAACCAGTAAGTTTATTTTGTTAATTTGTAATTTAAGAATTCGAAATAAATTTATATTAAAAAAATAATAATATTCAATAGGCACTGTAATTTACCTTGGAAATGCCAAAATAATTTACACACTCATGTTCAAATATGTAAAATGCGAAAAATGTGAAACTTAGTAAAATTGTAATGACATTTAATTTAGAACACAATGAATTTCTCAAAAATATTCTTTTTTGAAAACAAACACTATTGTATATATAAAAATCACTTAAAATCATTTTTACAGCTTCTACCCATTTTTACTACGAACCTCTTTTAATCGAGTTGCAGATATTTTATATCCACACAATAAACTACTGTATTGTATATTATTACATGAGCGATTATGATAGCCATTAGTCACGAAGATGACGTTTGAGCCCACGAGCCGTAGGCGAGTGGCACAAATCATCTGAGTGAATAATGGCCATAATCGCGAATGTAATACTATGCTTTTTCTACACCTATTAAATAAATCAATTAGACTGAAATTTGATAGCATTAATCGTAATAAGTCGAAAACGTAAACAAACAATATGGCGGTATACTTGTCACTGTCACGCGAGTTGATTGTCAGCCGCAGCAGCAAGAGTTGATCACGGTCGATTTAAAATATCATTGAATCAGGGAAACAATGATTTTTGAATTTGTATTTGTGATTGGCCGGATGCAGTGAATTATGAATCGATAATTCACTACAGTGAATTATAGGCACGATTTTTCACAAAAAAAATGCTAATAATTGTCATATAATTAAATAGGTGTAGAAAAAATACCATTATTGGATACCTTTTATCTCCATTGTGAGTCAGCATATGTGCCTTAAGAGTCGAACTGGAACGAAAGGCCTTTGGACACTCGCTGCACTTGTAGGGTCTTTCTCCAGTGTGTTGACGTGTGTGAATTATTAGGTTGTGAGCGTAAACAAAAGTTTTGCCACAATGTGTGCACACAAACGGTCTTTCAGCAGTATGTGTCCTCATATGTGTCTTAAGTGTGAAGGACTGTGCAAAAGTTTTGCAGCATATTTTGCACTGATATGGTTTTATCCCTAAAAAATAAAAGTAAAAATTTGTACTGGATAGAAAAGTGCTTCAGGTACAGGACGTCAGTAAATTGCCTGCTACCTTACCGATAAGTCCTCTTATTGCAGACTTGGAGAAAATTAAAAGTAATAGAATGTCCTGGTAAAAACCAATGCCGATGGTGTGGTATTAAGGGGTTATCTACTAAAGATATTCTACCGTCAAATTTATATGAAAAATTTTTAATGTAAATTTTAACGATAGATGGCAAATTGTTTAATACCAGCGGGTAACTAACAGCGTTTGGTATAGACAGGGATTGAATAGTTTGCAACCATTTTGTTATGACGAAGTTGTTTTTCCTATTTGTTAGTATAATTTTCAGAATTTTAAAGTGGGGGTTCTATTCTAGATGGGGCTCAGATTTACTTGGCCTATCCCTGGCTTTACCGAAAATATGTGTTGAGTAAAGATGGTCACTTTTTAGATTACAAAAATAACTCGAAAATGGTTTTTTCAAAAAAATAACTTAAAACATCATTTTCTATCACTAATTGCTGTGTGTCTTAGAAGGTTTTGGATGGTTTTGTAAAAATTTCCAACCATGTAAAAAATCCGTAAAATTTCTGGGTGTAACTATAGATTTACATATGAACTGAAAATGAAAAATAAAAAATTGAAATGAACATGTTAAAGATGTTTCCATCAAACTAAGCAGAGCCTGCTACTCTCTCAGAGAACTCAACAAAATAATTAATAGAGAAACTTTACTTATGGCCTATTAAGCAAATTTCCACTCTGTTATGAAATATGGTATTATTTTCTAGGGTGGTACACATGGACAGAAAAGGGCAGTTCGAATCCTTTTCACACTGGGCTATAGAGACTCTTGCAGAGGAGCATTTAGAAATTTAGGTTTATTAACTCTTGCCAGTGTTTGTTTATGAATGTTTGTGCTTTGTACAGAGCAAGACACTTTTTTCAAGCGCAGTAAATGATCATCCCTATAATACCAGACAGAAAGATAACTTAAATTATCCTGTACATAATACAAACTTATTGGAAAGAGGTAGCTATTATCAATGTAGTAAGTACTTCCGAAAGTTACCTGACAATATAAAAAATATTTTAAATATTAATAGATTTAAAAAGGTGATCAAAGCACACTGCTAATATTTTTAAATAAATGAGTATGCAAAAGGGCTCACGGTGCCCATTTCTTCTTATTTTATTAAATGTAAAATATATTTATAAAATGTCCGTTTTTTGTTATATCTATATACTGTTATTGTCAATTTACACTTATGTTTACCTCCTGTAAACTCTGACTTGTATTACAAAATGTACAAACTTCCTGAAAAATTTCCGTTTTGAAAACTCCGAAAGTTTCCAGGAAGTTTTCCTTCTAACTCTCCATTGAGTATATTGATAGGCTATTTTATGGTGAAATCTGATTTTATTTAAACGACTTTTAGGTTAAATACGAATATCACCATTCCCTTTCATAGTAATTTTATTACCAACCTTACTAAAACAGAAATTTAGTTAAATCATGGTTAATAATACATATGGGAAAGTTCAAAAGCCTTTTAGCTAAACGGCTGTTTAACTAAATCGACTTTTAAATAAAGTTGATAATACCGGCAGTTAGAGGAATAAAAATCATGAATATAGCGTAAGGCAAAATGAACAAAACAAAATATATACATATACAGCTTGTCTTGTGTCATAAATGGGACCACCATACCATAATTTTTGATCTAACGATGTCTAGAACAATAATAATTTTAACAGCTTGTATTACTCACATTTGAATAACTTATTCTTTACAATTTATAATTATTAAAACTCTTAACACTAATTTGTGCTTGTTGTGAATGTCATAAAGAAATTGAAGATATTTGCAACATAAAGCAGGAGGCCATTGCAATCATCATAAATAATATACATATCATACCTGTATGTGTTCGTATATGGCTATGTAAACCTCGTGGATCAGAAAATGCTTTTGAACACACTGTACATTTAATAGGCTTCTCACCAGTGTGAAGCCTAATGTGAATTTTTAAGTCGTTAGCTCTATAAAACAATTTTCCACATGTTGTACATTCAAATTGCTTCTTTATGCTGTAAAAAAATAATTTAACTATTTAGACTAGTCAATATTTATTTCATGAAAGAAGTTACTTTGAAAGTTTATTCTGAGATAAAATACCAATGTAAAATAATTAAATAATTATACACAATTAGGGATTGGATTAAAATAGCCGTCAGCACTAAATATTTGGAATCATTCAAAAATAGGTACCAACACTGAATATCGGGCAGGTTTATAAAGAAGACTCAGTTGATAGCATTTCTAAGAAAAAAAATGAGTTAACAGCTCATAACAACTCACACTTCAAGTACATTTTCCCCCCTGTAAAATTGGTATCTCATAACCTTTTATTTCTTACAAACTTGTTATTTATGAAAGCTCTTTATAATTATAATATATATTTTTTTTATAGGTATACATCACATCTGTAGCCTATGTAGATAAGTGTTTATTGTTTTGTAGCAATATATTTCTGTGAACAAGAAAAAATCAACTTTGATTTAAATAATTAAAACCATCTAGTACCTACTCTACCTTTAACAAATAATGGCAGAGCTGGTGCTATTTCTAATGAAACTTAAAAATACCATGATATTCAATGTCGGCAACTTAAATAGACAAGTTTTTTGTACCTCGAAAATGAGTAGATAATATTTACTGGCGATTAACATACAACCTTCTACATTCCATTACTTTTTTCATGAAGGACTTAATTGAAATATCAATTACATCTTATATTCTCAATTTTTACGTGAAGTAATCGAAAAGCAACATACCTGTGCACTCTTATATGTGTTTTTAAGCGTTTTATTTCGTTAAACTGTTTGTTACAAATGCAGCAATAGTGACAATTGTCAGAAGGGTGATGAGTACTTAGATGGTCATTAAGTGACAAATGTTTTAAAGTTAAGCCACAAATTTTACATGTCTTGTCACTTTCTTCTGATTCCCTTTGATCTGAAAATTTGATTTAAATGCATAAGTATATTATAAATCATTTGCAATGAGTACCTGCACTTCCTGTATTCTCTGTTTCTAAGATTGACTCTTTAACATCAATATCTTCTAGTTTTTGGTAATCAGCCGAATTTTTCTCTACGCAAGAACTTTCTTCATCACTAAAATGATTATCAGGTCCATACAGTAAGTTGTCAGAGTTATCATTACCGGATAAATTTTCTAATATATCACCTTTTTTAAGCTTTTCAAATGTCTGCCTAAGAATAACATCATTAGATTCACACAGTCGTTTAAAGGAATACGCCTCATACATTCGGCTTACACAATTTCTGCATATCAGCTCAGGAAGTCCATCATTGGGTTTAACCTATAAAGGGAATTATCGATGGTTAGTTATTTTAATACATTTTCAATATACTACTGTGGACTGTGGAAAAAAGAAGGATAGGGAAGGAAAAAAATTAGGCCAACCCGGAGCTGTGCGTACTCAAGTACACATTACTTAATCACTGTACTCTGAGTACTTTTACATGTACTCGAGTATATTGTCTTTCTTTCGTAATAAGTACATTTTTAGCGAGTTCAGACTTTCCAACAAATAACTAAAGCTGTCACTGGCTTATTTCAGTGAAAAGCCAGTTACATGCTTGCATCATCGGCTGCAGTAAAGAGTTTGTTTTCATCCACAACTATTTTGAATAATCCATGTCAACATGACCTCACAGATGAGAATTTCAAAAAATTGGTTATTCTTAAAGGTTAAAGCTAATAAAATAGGACTATAAAAAACTTCAAGTTTTATTATATCACAACACTATTAATCCTTGGTTAGATCCCTTAGCTAACCCATACCTTATTGTTGTTGGCATCTAATATTAATAAACATACACTTGGTACTCTGTACTTATATACATACTTAATACATTCACTTAACACATTTACTGTTGATGTACAGTAGTATATTACACATTGCTGGTGTCGCCATACGGCGTTTTGGTCCTGTATATGTATATTCTATTGTTAATTCAAAAAAACAACCTACTCAGCATCTGGGGGTATCTAACAAAATTCCATCAGCAGCGAACGTTTTAAGAACTTATTGTTGTGTACTTGTATTTAGTACTCAGTGTTCAAGTACTTTTTACTTGTACTCGGAATGGCTCTGGGCCAATTCTAAAACCAGAGCTGTTCGGCAGGGGGTTACAATATAGAAAAAATATAAAGACATTCATCCATCCGACACTGCCATTTGCTGGAGTTGGGATTCGAACCTGGGAGAAATAGGTAGTAAATAAACAGAATTTAGAGTGAATTGCATGTAACTAGTGTGTGTAACGCATCCCATTAGCACCTGAATTTGGAGAGGATTTATTTCAAAATAAGTTTTACAAAGGCTTATCAAAGCAACGTCACTTTATTACATGTGCCGCTTGACTATTGACATTCATCACTCACCTCCTCTTACGGATTTAGCAGTCATGTTCTGTCAGAAAATGCACTTCAGCTTATTACGCAACCATGCTCTGTAAGTAGCAAGGCAAAAGCAAGCAATACTTAAGCTAAACAGATTAGTTTAGAAAATATTAAATTTCATTTATTATACTTTATTAGGGATAAATTCAAACACAGTTCTTGTACAAGTTTAACTTTTAAAGCAGTAGCCATCTTAAGCATTGGATATCTAATCCCAACCTAACACAAATAATAAGAGGTGAATTGAATCATATTGTGAAAAATCGTTAAAAAGGAAATGTTTTACAAACTACAAAAGTGCTTTACCTGTATTGAGGCACATTGTGTTAAAACTAAAATTATTGAAGAATCAAAAATTTGTTCCATGTGCAACTCTAATTTAAGGCAAATCCGACATACTTTTGACAATGTTCCCAAATCAGTTATGGCATTTTCCATATTCATTTTACTGAACTGGGAAATTAATATTATTATTCTAGAGCCACTACGTGATTGACAATTATGTAAACAATCCAACTGTCACTGTCAGTTCCAGCTGCCTCCTCTTCTTCTATAAAAGAGACAGATGCTTATAGCGACCCAAGATTGGTAGAGTATAAATAAGGTGGCCTCGTAACTCAGGATGTAAGAATTTGTGTAATGTTAATAATTAAGCAAAGATCTCGTAACTGGAACGAGCTCGCAATGACCCGCCTGAGGTAGGGGAGTAACCACCTCGTATTTTGAGTCGCCGTTTTGCAGGATAAGTTGTAGAATATAACACTACAGACTACAGGTCACCCAAGCAGCATTCAAAGTGATGGGAACTGGCATCTGAGGCATCGGAACTTTAATACAGTAGGAATGACATAACTATTACTAAATTTGCGGCTTTAAGGTATGCATACCACTTTGTGGTATGCATTTGTAGTAACAATTATGTAGATTCTACCGAATTCAGGCATTGTATAGTTATAACACTTTCAAGTAACTGCCACAGAATCTGCAACGTCGCAGATACTACTCTGCATTACTTTGAAGCATCCTCAACTGCAAAGTGAAAATTGGTAGTAATGCCGACCGCACAGCGTTACCAAAGGACCACTTCAAAGTAACGATAACTTCAAGTGTTCAATTTTAAGTCCCTGATACGTTGTTGGGAGATTTTCTGGAACCTCATTGTTGTCTAAGTTATTAGTGACATCTTGAGTAAAAAAGAGGTTATTTCTACGAACACAGGGGCTTTGAAGTTATTTTTACTACTCCCCACTAATTGAAAATGACTACAAAGTTATATATACCTTAAAAACCTACTATAAAGTGATAATAACTTTTAAGACAATTTATATCATTATTGGCATTGAATAAAATGGCGGCATCTGAAATGCTCAGTAAAAACAAAATAAAGTTTATCGGCACTCATCATTGTTTTCTAGAAAACTGAAGAAACAGTTAAACAGTAGGAGAAATAGTGATTCTTCAGAATATGATGCAAACATGAAAGATTATTTCGTCACAGCAAAACCATCATCTTTGGTAACAAATGCAAAAGTGTTCCCATCAACACAAGGAGAAGAGTAATCGAAAACTATAACAGTTGTAGTGATTGATGATACTGTGTTCTGCTCGAAAATTACAACTTGTCTTTAACACACAGATTGACTCATAGTTCAGTTAGTGATCCACTGAGCATATTAAATGAATTTGCCGATTAAAAACTCCAAATTTAATAAATATTGTGTCGATGGGGAACGGACAATGTCGGTATAACGGCATAAGACATTGTTTATGTACAATAAATTGAATTGAATGAAATTAAATGTAAACTGATCACTAAAATATGAAAACTCTTATGTATTTTTTCCATTATTACACACCTTACGTTAATAAATATATTTATCCAACACTTTCATATAAAGTGATCTTTATTGATGAGATTTTGAAGGTATAAAGTGGCTCATAAGTCACTAGTGAGATAAAGTAGTAAGCTAAAGTGAGATAAAGTGATTTAGTCACTAAAGAATAATTTTAATATAAAATAAAGTCCAAGGAATTTATTTGTCTCCATTATATGGAAAATTAACAAAACAAAGACCCCATGCACTAACACTTATTTATTTATATTTATGTTAACATTTATTGTCATCATATTCGATTTTTCACAAAGAAAACTGCTCTTCTGTACACAATTTTTCTCTATACTAGTAACGACGTCTGTATCTCCTGACTCGTTGTGCTGCTCTCCCTGAATTTTTTTAGCAATAACAATCTTGTTGAGACTGAATCTTCCAAATAACCCTCCGCCACGGTGGATGATTTCCACATACCGTGACGTTTAAGGGTGGTAATGTCACCCCCAGCATTGGCCAAGAGTTGATGAGGAACGGCGCATGCTATGGCCAGTATACAAATCTGCATCTGGCAATTGCAAATAATCAGGTACAATTCTTGGAATTTTTGAGAGCTTATTTAATCCAACGCATTGGACAGTGCACTTTCCCTTTTGAAAATTTACGAAAAATCTTTTGTGAGACACACTTTGCGGTCTTAAAGACATATTTCCTAATCGAATCAAGTGGGTTTACCGAAAATCCTTCATTTAAAACTGTGAAACTTCTTGATTTATTCGTCTTGGTATCTGGTATGGATATATATAGATATTATTCTTTATCTTCGACGCTTAAGAAGGTCAGCTCACCGCAACGGCAGGCACCGCAAACTCGATCCCAATATCAATGCAACCTAAAAAACCCAAACATTTAAATAGGTACATAAAAGCAAGATCATAATAAACACCTACCTCTGACATAAGATGCTCACCGTCAGGGGCATCCATCAAATATTGTTCGATATGTGCTCTTTCCAAATAATATCAGATAATAAAAAGCATATAAAAAGTACTTGTAAAAGTATAATTTTAATCCACATATTCCCATCGCACACAGTGACAGTGACACTTTAACAGTTATTACCACGTTGCCAATTAAAAAAAAAAATTACCTATATCGATTCTGCCAATTCTACCAACATGAAAATAAGTTGGTAGCAACAGTTACTAAGATCTTATAGCGTCATTGGTCCCATTTGCCACATCTAGGTAAATATAACTACACAGTGAAATTGTTGTAGTTCCCGTCACCACTTTTAAAGTAACAACAACTATAACGTTGGTGGCATCTGCTACTTTCTAGTAAATGTAACTTGTAGGGAAATAATTTTTGTTTTTGCAACCTCTAAGTTACTGCAATTAAAATCGTCATTTTTCTGTTGTTGAATGAAGACGCCATATTGACACATAAAAATATAATTCAATAAAAAATTTCTTTTTATTATAGTCATTTACAAATATGTTTTATAAATAGATTATTACTTTATAATATATAAAATTTTAAAAAAAAACGTTTTCCATAAAAAATTTTGCAGTTTTGCTTGTACACATAATTTTTGCAAAAAAATTTTTTTCCGAAAAAACCATTTTCTCGAGGGGGCGTCTTTTTTATCGAAGCATCATGATAACATTTCACAGAAAACAAGTGGTGGTTTTAATATCCACATCCAGGGTAAATGCAAAACATTATGATTTATAATATACGCTTATGCATGTTGTATATAATCACCTTAACTTGGACCTTGGACATATCATGTGCTTAAACTCAGTAAGTCATTAATTTGCTATTCGAATAACAGAGAGCCAAATATATAGTATGCGCTCTCATTTTCAGCTGAGCTGTTCCAAAAGTTAGTCATTTCTACTACTTGGTTACATCCCGTTTACGTAATAACCTAGTCTTCAACACGGTGATCGTAGAAGTACCGGAATAGTAATTTGCTACGTAATTATTATTCCCCATTTTGGTGAATACTTGGTAGAAGGATGGTTCCCATTACGTAACAGTCCTTAGTTGCGGAAACCTTTAAAGTTCCCCTAATGGCAACTATTACGTAGAAACTACTAAAATTGCTGCTTGGGCATAGTATACTTCTGGCCATATTTCGGGCCAGTACGGACCGTGTCCTTCTAGAAAGAGATAACTGCACCGCTACTGCGCGTTCGAAGAACAAGGGTAGTCTGACATTTCATCCCCGCACTCACTTCTCGACTAAAGCTGAATACGAGAGAACCTTATATAGTTTGTACCATCGATAATACAGCGATATAAAAAATCTCGCAAAAAAACGTAAAAGGTGCCGACCGTGTATCAATTTCAGTCTATTTACATAAAAGGCCATAAAAGTGTTCGGTTTCTTTATTATCTTCACAAAAAAATAGTCATATATTTCCGAACAAAAATGTAGGCCACTCCCACTGAATATAATTGGTTGAAATTTTCTCTACCGGAATTATGATAGGTTGGAATAAAATGTGTGTGGTCAACGTGGACTAACGTTGTCAAAGCGGACCGGCGGGCGGTACAGTAACTAAAAGCGGTCGACGTCCTTTATACTTTCTTGCGAGCTTTTTTATATCGCTGAATTATTTGTGGAATACACTATACCACAGAAGAAGAAACAATCAGAATATAATGTCGGCAAAAATCCTTTGATCTCGTGTTGTAAATTTCCGCCATACTTTTGTTGGGAGAGTTCAGGACAGTACTCAATATTTTTTACCCCTTTTAGGAACGGCCCGGTAGAGAGTCAGAAAATTGTCCGACAAAATATATTTGCCGATTTTCCAGTCCGACGCATGGAAATCGTCTTTTTCATGCCGAGGAGAAACGCCGCGGTTACGAAAATTTTCGCAGAGGAAAAAAATGATAGACTAGGCGCAATTATGCTGTACAAGAAGTTATACGAGGATATGTATAAATTGCATTTACGTACGCGGGCACCTAGACTATATATTATATTAAGTATTAACTTTATTAATGAAAATATGAATAAGTATATTTTATACTCTCTTACTTTTTTATTTCTATTTTGCCACTTCTGCAAACATATTTAAAATTTTAATAAAAGGAACCTCTGCCCCATATATTAAAAGATAGGTAAAATTGAACCTCTTCAGATGACAACATTTTCTAGACACCTGCAGTAATTAAGTATACTAATTTTCACGACCAATCCAAACTTCAAATAGTCGAGTCAATGAAGGTTTTCACTTTTTAATTCTCAGCAACAGCTCCGATTTTGATTATTTTTTTTAAATGTGTGTTTTTTTAATACTATTCAAAATCAGAAACATCTCAAGTGGCGCAAATATCCTGGGGTGGATGCCACCCCTTCTCGGGGGTGGAAATTATTACATTCAAAATAACCGCAGTCGTCGATAGAAGAATACATTCTAAGCAAAAAATGTTCTAAGTATGAAGTTTTTTCAATGAGTCAATACTTTTTGAGTTATTAGTGATTGAAAATGTTGATTTTTCATCTAAAAAATGCATGTTTTAGAACGATTTTTCACTAATAACTCGAAAACTGTATCGAGTTATGGCTCGTTGAAGGTGACTTTTTGTTCGCCGAAAACTGAATTCGATTCTTTCAACGTTAAATAATGGAAAAACGGAACATTTTTGGAGGAAAACATATAAGACATTTTTAAAAGTATTTGAAAAATCTTTAAAATGAACTTTGGTAAAAGTCATTAGCATAAAAACTAACGGAGTTATGATGAAAATAAAATGGTTGTCTCTTTTTTTCGGAGAAAAAATCAGCAATGAAACCAATGGCTTCACCGCAAGAATTGAAATTGAACTTAATCCATGTACAATCAGAGCCGGGCCCAAGGGGGGGTAAGGGGGGTAGCCCCCCCCCCCCAAAGTTCGGGCAGTTGGTTCCAAACGCGGTTGGCGTTGGCAAAATCTAACTAATCATCACATGCAAATATATAATTTGAATTTTACACTAACTCCCACAATCGCGAAATTAACACAGTAATTATTATTAAGCGATTGGCAA
This sequence comes from Rutpela maculata, assembly GCA_936432065.2. Lineage (NCBI taxonomy): Eukaryota > Metazoa > Arthropoda > Insecta > Coleoptera > Cerambycidae > Rutpela > Rutpela maculata. The sequence continues at coordinate 31,634,903 of OW386285.2, read as the reverse complement.
CCCTGTAAATATTTTATTTTATCAGTAGTGTGTTTTCCATTGGAGTTAGGGCTTCCCTTACACGACACGAAATCCCTATTTTTAATATTAATTTATTATATATAAATTCATTTACTAAAAATACTAGAACTAGCAATGATTTTTAAATAGAATCTATATGTTTCTACTACTGATCTAATATAATATTATCTATTAGTTTTGTTTGGTAGTGTTTTGATATTGTGATATTAGACAACAAAGTCTAACTTTGTATTTACGGAACTTTTTCCTGTTTCAACCTATTGTAATAATTTTTAATTGTATTGATGACTTTGGTCAATCATTTCGACATGTCCCACACCATGTTACTGTATGGTCTTTTGGACAATAAAGTTCATTATTATTATTATTATTATTCTTTTTCTTTATTTTATTTAGGCTAATTTTTTTTCTCATTTTTAATATGATCAAAGACCTATTTTTGTTTAACAGTTCTAATTTTTTTATTTTATTAAATCAAGAATTTTTTAAATTTCTTTTAAGTAGTAAGTATTAGGTTTAGGTACATGATGATCCAACGATGATTGAACAAGGCCATTTTTCAAATGATACAAATGTTTATGTCGAAAACCAAAAAAGGTATTCGATATATTTTTTTTCGCAGAAACCAAAAATGATCATAAATAAAAACAAATAAATTGAAAACAAAAGGTTTATGACACAAAAATACAGGGCTCATATGGAAAACCTGAAGAGCGTGGAAAATTCAGGAAATTTCAAAAATCCTGAGAAAATCATGGAAATCTCAGTGAATTTTAAATATTTCGCAAAAATCATGGAATGAAAAATTCGATAGTACTGAAATTTGGACAGTAAGTTAGTGTTAGCTAGAGGAAGAACCCTATTGTTTTTGAACAAAAAAAAATGTTATTAATGATTAAATTTTGAAATTTTTTTTATTTTTTATATTTATGTTTTTGTAATTGAATAGAAATCTGGTGAAATGATATTTCATTTTAATATTTAAATATTTATACATTTTACAAATATACATTTCATAATGTAATATACAACCGTGGAAATATGATTTTAGCTCGTTCTTATAATGTAAAAATGTACGTTTTTTTACGTGTTAAGTGGTGGTGTAGTTCTTACGCTTTTGACTCGGAATCCAAGGGTCCCGGGTTCGAAACGCAAATGGGGTATGGTATAGTTTTTTATTTTTACTTTATTTTACATTGAGTCTTTTACCAACTAAGTTAGTACTATACAATTAAAAATGTCTAAAACTAACATTATTTACTGCGAAGAGTATCCTATAGAATGTGTAACAATTATATAAAAAGTTTAGTGAACAGGCGAAGAGTACGTTTTTAGCTTGTTTTAAATTATTTTTAAATTGCAACCTTCTGACGCTTGTATGAAACAAATTATTATTTTTTTATAAAATCGAAAATTAAAATAAAAATCACCTATAACATATTAATAATTATTATTATTTGTCATTGAAAAACATTTTTTTGTCATGGAAAGCCTGGAAAATTAAGGGATTTTTTTCAGCTATGTGAAGCCTGAACCCTGAAATAGCATATTTTATATTCGTTTTTTTTATTATAACTTTTGGATTCGGCCGAAAAAATACATCAAATGGTAATTTTAGTTTTTGTTATAAACGTTTCTATCGCCGGAAAAATGTCCTTGTTCCGTCTTTGGTTAGGGCACCCTGTACATTGTACATAGTGAATTTGAATTCGATTTAAATTTTTTAGTTTTAGTAGCTTTTCCCATAAAAAGTTTTTATTTTATTGAAATTATGCAATGTAAAGGTATACGAGTTGGCTTTTTTTTCATCTTCTCCCCCCCAAAGTAGTAGGCTTCGGTACGGCCCTGTGTACAATTTACTTTGTTTAAGTACTTACAATATGTTCTAGAAGTTTGACCGGTTTAGGATGCCTATATTTGAAAAAAGTTTGATTCAAATTTGAAATGATTTTTTAAATTTCTTAAAAAATGTTCGTTTTTTCACAATAATTCAAAGACTAACGCAGTCTATTTAGTTTTATTCAATTACCACGACATACTTGATAAGGTTTTTTCTCGATTTTTTAATTATTATTCACCAATATGGACTTGTACTATTTGTTATTTATTTTAATTAAGACACTTTAATTATACTGCAATACATTTATTTCAACATGTGACATTAACAGTCGTATAGTCGGCTACATAACATGAACTACTAGGTCATCGATGTATTACGTCACCCACAACACACTTTCATACAATGTGTGTTGCCTGTACTACACTTGTGTATTTGGATTAATATCAAACCAACTTAGGTGGGTGACCTGGGTGACCATCCGAGGAAATACATCTTCTAGCGCCTTGTGTATATCAGCGTATACGTAGAAGTTACGCAATTTAAGGCGAGGATTGCATATACGATGAATATATCATCCTTCCAAGGGAATGTAAAGCAATCGATCCCTTGTCTATAATGCAAACAAAGTAAAAGATCTCTACTCTTTAACAGAGAAGAGGTCCGGTACCTAAAGCTTGCGGAAGCTCGTCTCCTTCCGTCGGCATAAGGTCTTGGTAGCGGCAATAGGCCGACGTTAAATAAATAAATACATAAATAAAACGTAATTTAATAATTTTTAGTTTATCTATTTACTATACCCCAGGTAACAAAGGTACGTCACAATGACGTCAAAATCTGGTGATTCTGGTCAAAAAGACGTCAGGGCACTAAAAATCGACGACAGAATGACGTCTTATAAATGACATTAAAATGACGTGCTACACATCACGTCATATTGTCGTCTTTTTTAGGTGTTAAATTTATTTATATTTTATCGGATTACATACTTTAAAACTCGATAATGGCATTTTGTTATCGTAAGCAGAGTGTAAAGTTTAAAAAAAATAAGCCGTGTCGTGAGGGATAAGTATTGGCGTTTTTATTCGAGGATATAATGTTTTTTAACATTATCCAAAATAATTTATATTCGAAAGAGTTTGCAAAGACTCGGCAGTTTATTTGTTTAAATTATATTTCTATCTATTCTTTTAATAATACAATTAGATTAAAATGCATTAAAAAGCAAAATCTATCCGTTGCGTGTTCCAACTATAAAGTCTTTAGGTAAGTAGCCTCAGAAAGGTTGGTGGCCGAGTGCTTAAGGCGTCGTCTTCCAAGTCATGAGGTCGGGGGTTCGGCCCCGGCTCATTCCGTTTTTTTTTATTGCGAAAAAAATTTTAGTTGTTTTTTTTAAGGTAATAATTGCTTATTGGTTTTTTTCAATTTTAGGTCTGTTTTAGACCATTAAATATTCTATTTATGTTGTAGATGACGATATTACACCTTTACCGTTTTTTCTCCAACACGCTTCCCAGGTTTGTATAAGTTAACTTAAAACTTTAATTCTTAAAATAGTTGACTCCTGACTTCCCCTCCACCACTCATCAAATTTGAGATAAGGAAAATTTTTTTTCGGATTTCTCCCTCTCTGCTCTTCAATTTCGAGATCTGGGGAAAATATATTTTTTTTAACGAACCGCCACTAATACTAATTAATGTAATAATTACATTGTTCAACAACTACTCGTACTTCTCAGGTGACACTGGTGACAGTTTAATTAAATTAAATAAGTTCTTCTTAATAATTATAAATAAATAAAATACTAGTAACTCGAAGCGAGAACCTGAAAGATTTTCATATATTTTAAATAAGGCAAGAAATTCAATTTCACATAATAAAGACTTCATTCACCACTATAAATACTGCTTTTAGCATCCGAAATAGCGGTCGCCAAGCTAGCTCAGTTGGTTGAAGCGTCAGTACTGTAATACGGACAACGGGAGACATGTAGGTTCGAATCCTACGGACCGCAATTGGTAAAGGTAAGTAAAAATGAATTTAATAACTTAATAAACATTATAATTTGCAGGCAACCCTTGTGAGAAAAAGTTGGAGTGATGGTAAACAATATTAGATATGTTAATGTAAATAAAATTACGGATGGATAACAAACAAATTCATTAGGACAAAACTCATTTATGCATTAATTATTTTATTTTTATCAAGTAGATTACTAACTATAGTATGTAGTTTTATATGTTCCTATTACTGAAAACCTGTGGGGGGATTACCAAATATAACCTGAAAAAGACGTCATTCGTCTGAGACATTAGGAAGTCATTTTCACGTTTCATTTACGTCATCTAACTCGTCATTTCTCGTCACTCCTGACCATTTTTTCACGTCATTTTCACGTGCCTTTGCTACCTGGGTACCATATATCAAGCCAGTAGAGTAATGAATGAGATGACGGTTTCACATTTCAAGCAAATATAATATAATATAATCTAAAATACAATCTAAAATAAATAGAAAATAGTTTCAACATATCTTTTGAGTCAGGCCTGTAGCATGGGGGGGGGGGGGGGGCAGGACGGGCGGCGCCCGTAATGGGGGCAATTTTAACTGTCTTTTTAATATTTTGAAAGAGATTGGGTAAAATTTTTTTTATTTTTTCGGATTAAAACATTTTTTTTTGGATTTTTCTAATTAAAAAATTTTTCGGACCAAAAAATTTTTCGGACTTTTTTACGGGCCCGTCCTGAAAAATTGTTTGCCCGCCCTGAAAGCACTTTCTAGCTACAGGCCTGCTGGTAAGGCACGATTATGGAGGGCATAAGGAATATATTAACATTGGTCCCACAAAATCATCATTAAATTTCCCACGGGATGTGTTACGCCCCCCGACTATATATATAATAATATACAAAAATATGCAAAATAAAAAAAGTAAGTTTCTCTTCCAATTTATGTATCAACTTATGTGTACCTAGTTTATTAAATTAAAATTTTTAAGCGATATTAATGACTAAATTATTTTTCAACCTACCCCTAGGAAAACAAAATACAGCTCTATTATCAATAATTTTTATTTATTTTCAATGAAAAGTAGCGACCAATTTGTATTTGTAAAAGGGCAAATTGATCTAAATGGGGTATGTATGAATGACAACTTCGTTATCAACTGGCCAGTGTTTTAATGGTAACAGGTAGAGTAATTTATGCCATTTGTAGCCGGATTTAAAATGCTAATTCGGTGTCAATTTTTGCTTTCAAACTGGAAATTTACAAATGCTGCTGCAAATTTTAAATGGAAATACATTATCGCACGTTCCGTATCAGGGTGATTTGGCAGTCCCTTGAACAATTCTAATAACTTAATTTAAATAATATATACCCTTTGTAGACAAATTACTATTTTTATTTTAAAAAACAGGCGTACGTATCATGGCCATTTGGTAATTTTAGAATAAAATCAGAACTAGATTTAACTTGTTAAATTCGGGAAGAAAATTGATACTACACAATAAATTTTGTTTTAAAAACCGGACCCCTCAAACGACTTCGGGTCCGGGAGCAATCACCCCTTTCCTGCCCCCCCCCTCTCGTCGGGCCTGTACGTATTAAATGTTCTTTAAATTAAAATAATTACGCGAATGCATGGAACCATGAAGGAAGGTAAAATATACAATTTTCGTTTCAAATGATAAAAGAACTCTCTATAAAGAGAAAGAAAAATAGCGACACAGATATATAAAGTGAGATAAGTTGCCAATGCCAAACGACTATTCTAGAGTTACCTTTATTCCCTTCGCTTTTCTGCTTCTTTTTAGCCGTCATTTGCTGCAGTTTTTTGGGTAAAAGTCTCCTCTATCCAGGCGGCAGACTATAACGTCATTTTGACGTAATTTTTTGGGAACATTGGTCGACGACGTCAGGTAACGAAAAAATGACGTCTCAGTAACGTCATATTTATGAAAAAATAAAGACGTCATTTTGAAACGTCGATTTGACGTATTGACAACATAATTTTTTTCATTTTAGATGAATATATGAATTACCACGTAGTTTGTTGTAGCAATTATTTCTGGATGGTGCTACATGTAGTTGGCTTCAGATTTATTCTGCATATAAAAATGTCGGCGTCTTTGATCTTTACCGCACCATTAAACACGAAGACATTTTTTATACACAAAATTAATCTAAAGTCAATTATACAAACCAATTTATAGAAAATAAAATAACAGTATAAATTAACAGTTCAAATTCAATCAGGAAACATCGATTGATTTGGATGGATCTTATAACAGTCAGGTTAAAGATCGTTATTCTGTGCCTGGGCCGAGGAAGTGTAAAAACCAGTGGTTGCTTAACCTACTAATTGTCCATTCATATATATGGCGGCTCATCCTGTAACCCATCATACATTGGGCATTGGAAAACAGAGACCTCTAGAGCCCTTAAAATTCACATGTCATTTTGCACCAAATTGGTTTATCATAGCTCAAATGTGCATTTATCTCAATTAATCAAAAGTAGCTTACATAGCCAGATAAACGTCGCTAAATGACGTCAATTTAAAGTTACGAAATTACGTCTCTGGGCTGTGATATTATAATCATTTTTACATCTTTGTTACGTTATTTCAGAGGTCTCAAGTGACCAAGAAATTCTTCACTTTTCTTGATTTTCGATCGATACCCAGAGACGAACCCAGCTATTTTTTTTGGGGGGGGAAAGCTACAACTAATTTGCCAACTGCCCATTTTTTTCCAACTTATTTTTCCTTATGTTTTTTTTTATTTCAGACTTAATCTATAAGTAGCCTAGCGATACAAATATTATGCAAAAGAAGTTTAACTAAACTACATGAGTAGGCGCTAGACCTAAGTTGACCCCGCGCTCTCCTTCGTCTAAAAGCTACTGGATGAGGTAACCGTTATAGTTTAATGACCGTGGAGAAAAACAAGATATAGTTTGTACCAACGATAATAGGGTCTACACACGATCCAGCGGCAGGGACCCGACATTGTCGGTACGCTTTGAAAATAATTGGAATTCTAGCGGACCAGTTCACTTTTACGAATGAGTTCAAAGCATGCCGACATGGCTGGGTCCCTGCCGCTGGATCGTGTGTAGACCCCTTAATCCAGCGATATAAAAAAGTTCGCAAAAAAACGTAAAGGGTACCGACCTGTATCAATTTCAGTCTATTTACATAAAAGGCCATAAAAGTGTTCGGCTTCTTTATTATCATCACAAAAAAAATGGTTACATATTTCCGAACAAAAATGTAGGCCACTCCCACTGAATATAATTGGTTTAAATTTTCTCTACCGGAATTATGATAGGTTGGTGGTCAACGTGGACTAGCGTTGTCAAATTGGACCGGCGGGCGGTACACTAACTAGAAGCGGTCGGCATCCTTTATGCTTTTTTGCGAGCTTTTTTGTATCGATGAAATATTTGTGGAATACACTATACAATACGATTACGCGCAAGTCGGGGCGCAAGCTCGTGAACGTCCGCGCTAGTACGGCTACCGGCCACTTCCCACTTCACATAGGTAGCATTAAGGGGTCTACATACGATCCAGCGGCAGGGAGCCAGCCTTGTCGGCATGCTTTGAACTCATTCGTAAAAGTTAACTGGTCCGCTGGAATTCCAATTATCTTCAAAGCGTACCAACAATGTCGGGTCCCAGCAGCTGGATCGTCTGTAGACCCCTTTAATAGTCCCAGATTCTGATTCAGTGTCCTTAATATTTTAACAATTTCTGACCGACAACAATTTGTTATTATTATTATCTCTCGTTGAGAGGTTGGTAACTGATATTAGTGATACTCAGTATAAACCAAGAACAAACGACTTTATAGCTAGGACAAAGCATTGTATTGATAAAGGCAAAAAGGAGTAATATTTCAATATTTCTAATGTAAGACAGTCTTTGAGAATTGTATGCTCTGGCCGTGCCGTCTACTGGGTCGAACGTCGAATTTCCGCGAGTTGACGAGTTTATTTTGTTGGCCCGTCGCGTAGGCCCGTCGGGGTTGTGCGTTGTCCGTCGACTATTCTGTGGCTCTCACATCAGTCACATGTAGTCATAAATAATATCAATTAAAATTATTTATAAAAAAATGGTCATAGTGACAGTGTCATTTAATTTTTATCAACTAATTATTCGTTTTTTTGCAATTATACCCAATAAAGATTTTTTTACATTTTTGGTGATTTTCCCAACTCAATCAACATTGGGGGGGGGGGGGAGCGTACCCCCCCATAACCCCCCGTGGGTTCGTCTCTGTCGATACCAATCGTTTCTTAAAGCTACAAGTAAAAATACCTGTGTCAACTTGGCTTCATTGCTACCTACACTCGAAGCTAGTTCAGAACATATAAAAAGAGTGTATTTACAAGTACAGTTGTGGCTGGGACATGATAAGTTTTCAAAAGAATGGGAATAAAAAAAAATAATTCACTAGTACCAGTTACAATGAACCAACCACCAGTTTTGAAAATTTATTGAAATTGATTTTTTGTTTATGTAAAACTGGGTGAGGCCCTGCTTGTGGATGCAGAAAAAGTGGCTTAAATTATTCTATAGCATGTTTACTATGTGAAGGAGTTAACTGCTTAAATGCTCCACCAATGATATTTATTAATGAATGACATCGAAAACGAAAACGTCTGAGAAATTTATAATAATTATTATTTACCATAAGTATATAAATTATTTTCTATAAAAAATTGATGTATTTGTGTTATATTTAATGTTTCTTTTATTTATTTCTCTTTTTGGAGCTTCTGCCATCTTCAAATTTTAGGAGTTTCATTTTTTACACATTCTTTATAAACCACGAAAACTTTAACAATCATTATTTTCTTAAAAGAAATATTTAAAAATTCCGATAATTTTCTTTTTTCGTTGAGATTTCTAAAAATTTTATTATTTTTTTTTTTAATTTACGGATATTCGAAATACGGTATTTTCAATGGGTAAACTTTTTATAGCATTAAAAATAAGAAAAAAAACTCATTCAAATCCATTCATTATAGCTGAATTCCGAGGTATAAAATAAACCTTACTGCACTGAATTATTTCATAAAATCTGCATTTGCAAGATGCATTTCCTGTGTATAGTGGATAGACTACATAACCTGTAGTTTCCGACTGTTTGACAGTAGTCACCATTGGGGTATTTTCAACATTTTTATTGGGTAGGCAGGGATTTTTCACAGATAGCCCATCAGTGGCGTCTGCAGAGGAGGCTTGATATTTTGAAAGACAATTAGAGCAATTTCTACAAGTAAAAGACATTAATTTTGAAGATTGGAACATATGATGCTTCTTCCAAAGGGAGGCTCAGCCTCCCCTGACGAGCTGCCACTGTAGCCCAATAAATGTAAGCAAGGCGAACCCTGTAATACTTAAACGATAACCCTAAAAACCCAAATGACCGAGGGAAAGCGAGTGCCGCAAAAATTTAAACCATAAACAGGAAATCCGCCCCTGCCTAATTAATTGTATTGAAAACCAATGACTAGATTGGCGTAATTGCCATACTTATTATTTTCTCCAGAAGAATTTCGGAATTCGTCAGATTTGCCTTAAACAATTTAATGCTCTTTCAAAATATTCAGTGGGCGTGTAAAAAATATCGGCTTCTTTGGCGGTGCAATGCGGTGTGTTTGAATGCTTCGTAGACCTGAAGACAACTATATGTGTTATAGGGGGGTTGGAGAACGTATTAATATAATGTTGTTGTAATGTGGTAGTACTACATATAAATAATACTGTAAATAGCAAGTAAGGACATTTTTGTTTGTGCGTAATTCTAAATAAACCCCTATTCTATTCTACCTGTTGTAAGGTAGGCATATGTTTATATGTTTAAGAGTATGGCTGGTTGCATGACATATGTCAAGAGTATTGTATTGGATTCCTACGCCATAGTGATGGTTCGAACCAGCTATTTTTGTGTAGCAGCTACTTCTGCTACTGCTATTTTCATTTAGCAGTTAAAAATAGCTGCTATTTTAATAGCAGCTATTTCTTAGCATTAGTTGTTTTGGCTCAATGGCGCGTATTAACAGATAACAAAAATTTCAAATTTTTTATATAAAAAAAAAACGCAATCGCTGTATGGATAGTTAAATATGATTAGTTTCAAAAGAAATATAAATTATTTGTATAACATATATTAGTTTATTTTTTATATTCCTCTAAAATATTTGAGCAGACGAACATAATCATGTGTTAAATATTGTTAAAATAAAATAGTTTTACATGAATTACATATTCCTTTCCTAAGTGCTACACTATAGCGTAGCGGAACGAATGTGCATGCGCTGCTTGTGCTATCACTGCTATTGGGCCGACGCAGCCTGCTTGTGTTGCTGCAAAGGCGCGTTGGCACTCAGCTGGTGATTTCAACCTGCTAAAAAATAGCAGCTATTTATCAGAGCTCGTAACAGTTGCTACTGCTATGAAGCAAATAGCAGTTAAAAAATAGCAGACTGCTATTTAGCAGCCCATCACTACTACGCCAGCCAGTTGTTGTTAGAACCATGAATAAAAACGATGTCCGAATTGCCGTCTTTACTTTCAACAACCAAAGCCACCTTTACATGGCGCAGTCGAGTAATTAAGTGTTGTTAAAGTCTAAAAGTGTGTATGAAGTTGCTAAACAGACCTAAAATAAAATAAAAGAGGATTAAATATTAAGAGTATAATCTGTGGTAGGACAAATAATATTTTCATTGATATATATGAAAAAGGTTTATACGGGTGGGCGTGCCCCTTTGACCAATGAAATATGCCGTCTACGTAAACAGGAGGAGATTAACAGATTGTGTAATATAAGAGAAATAGTTTAAATATATTTCTGTCGTACAGAGTCGAATTTCGCGTTGGGTGCACAAGAATTTTTATTTAAAGTAATTTGAGTCGGAAAACTGAATGCGGTTGTAGTGATTCCTTAGGCAGTGGTTTTTAATTAAAAGAAAAACTATCTGTAGATACATAATGTAAATGTACAGTGTACAGGGTGTCCTAGTTAACGCGTTATGTCCGATTTTCTCGGTAGTTTTTGAGATAAGTATTTTTTTCCGGGGAATCGATGCCGCTAAGAAACATATAATTAAACATCAAAGAAGAATTGATCGGATTATTTATGTTCTTAATTGACTATTAAAGGAAAGTAAAAAAAGGCATGTAAATTTTAAATATCACTTCCGGTTTACATGGCAATGGCGTTCTTTTTCTTGAAAATAGAATATTAATTACTTCCACATCCAGTGGAAGTACAGTAACAAAAAAATTTTTGAAAATTTTTATTGTTCAAATAGGCTTAGACTGTCATGAAAGGTCGCCATTTTAAGTTTCAGCGTAAAAAAATGCCTGTCTGTCTGTCGGTCTAACTTTTTTGTGCGTACGATTACTCTGGAACCGTTTAAGATATTGACTTGAAATTTGGTACACGTATGTACTTTAACGGGATCTGGAACTAGATTATATTTTCATCTTATTCCATCGAAGGATTGGGGTGTAAATTGAGGTAAATGGGGAGGTAAACAGGTAAATCAAGCAGGTAAGAGTTCGTAAAATTGGTATTTAGTATATATAAGAGAACCTAAGGTCTCAAAAAAATTTTTGACATTAGCTACCCCCATTACGACCCCTACCCCAAACCCCCATTTTTTAAGGGGACGAAAAAAAGTGTGATTTAGTGTATGTACAAGAACCAAAAACTTCAAAATATTTTTGTACTTCATAGGCCAAGAATTTTTATTGAAAAATTACCAAAAATTCTTGCTATGTTGGGGTGATTTCTATTATGAATAACTGGCAAAATAAGGATACATATATTACTTCCACATCCAGTGGTAGTATAGTAACGACAAAAAATTTTTTAAAAATTTTTATTGTTTAAATAGGCTTAGAATGTCATGAAACGTCGAGATTTTAAGTTTGAGCGAAAAAAAATTTCTGTCTGTCGGTCTGTAACTTTTTTTTTGTGCATACGTTTACTCTGGAACCGTTTGAGATATTGACTTGAAATTTGGTGCGCATATGTACTTTAATGAGATCTAGAACTAGATTATTTTCATCTTGTTCCGTCGAAGGATTGGGGGGTAAATTGGGGTAAATAGGTAAATCAAGCAGGTAAGAGTTCATAAAATTGGTATTTACTATATGCAAGAGAAGCTAAGGTCTCAAAGAAAATTTTGGCATTAGCCACCCCCACCCCATGGTGATAGAGGGTGGTAGTGGGGGTGGATAAGGTAAAAAAATATTTTGAGGTTTCTGGTTCTTGTGCACACATTAAATCAAATTTTTTTTCCATCCTATTATCAAAGAGGATGGAAAAAAAATTTGATTTAATGTGTGCACAAGAACCAGAAACCTCAAAATATTTTTTTACCTTATCCACCCCCACTACCACCCTCTATCACCACCCCCACCCCACTATCGATGTGGGGGTTTTTATGGGTTTTTGAGGTAGACGATTTCAAATATTATATTATTAAACAATTATTTCCACATACAACATTTTATCGTTGAGAGTGACTTGGATAGAAAATCTGGATGTGGAAGTAGTGATTCCTTGGGCAGAGTTTTTTTTTAATTGTTAAATTAGTGTACAATATCGATAATTCTATCATTTACAATTGAAATTAAAATTTTGTGGACATGCCTATTGAAAGTCGCATTTCGGAGATATGAACTTTACTTTGCTTTTTTTTAAAGGAACACTCCATATATGTACCATTTGAAACGCCATAAAAAAGCTTTGTATTTATAATATAATACATGGTGCTTATCTTAAACAAATTTTGTCTAATTTACTATAAATCTACAATTTATCAAATTAGCCATGGGAAACAAAAATATGTAAATTAAAATAAACAATATGTTAGTTCTGTCTAATTTCACTTTATTTTAAATAAAATGGAGAATTTCAATAATTGATAGAGTGTGTTTCACTTGAAATGGTAACACCCCAATAACTTTTTAATTTTTTTTTTCCGATTTGAATCACATTTTACTTAAGTATAGAACAAATTAGTATCTACTTATGACCAGAAAAACATTCGCCTCCTACGTTACCAAAGCCACCTGCGGTACCAAAATATGTGGAGAAAATCGGAAAATCATATTAGGCATTTTTTTATCGGAAAATTTTGTTAATAAAACTTGTTCAGAATTGCCCAAAATGGCCAAAATTTGATCAAAATTAAAAAATGAAAAACTTGAAACTTTAAAAATTTTGAAAATAATTATTTAAAAAAAACCTGTAAATTGCTTTACAACTACCTGGCAGCTTGGGTTTAATTTCAAATAAAATTGTCATAGTACAGTTTTCTAAACGAAAAAACCCATTAAAATGATATTTTTGGACTTGGACATTATTTTAATAAAAATTTATATATTTTTTATTTTGATTAAATTTTGGACTTAAGGTTTCTGAACAATTCTGAACAAGTTTCATTGACAAAATTTTCCAATAAAAATATGCCTAATATGATTTTTTGATTTTATCCGCATATTTTGGTAACGCGGGTGGCTTTGCATTTGTAGGCGGTGAATTTTTTTCTGGTCATAAGTAGATCCTAATTTGTTCTATACTTAAGTAAAATTTGATTCAAATCAGAAAAACAAATTAAAAAGTGAAATACACTGCATATATTTTTCGGACTACCATGACTTAATGTAAGAAAATATAAAACTTAATATCTACTATAGTTTTTAAGAAAAATACTGTGTCATATATCATTGAAAAGATTTTTCTATGGTTTTTCAAATGGTGTAAAAATATATGGGGGTGTTCTATTTAAAAAAACCAAGGTAAAGCTCATATCTCCGAAATTCGACTTGTTTGAATTGTTTTGCTGAAATGATGTTTGGAAAATACATGTGATATCTCATAACTTTTATTTTTGAACTTATTTACGTAACTCCAAAAATAAAGAAGTTAAATGAGGTTCTAACGTTTGCACAACCACCCTGTACTGTTGACTATAATAAGGAACTTTAGTCTAGTTAATATAAAAAACACGTTCTCAAATAAATTAAACATGTTCTGATAGAACATATTAATAATAATAATTTTTTGTTTTTATGTCTTTGGTGTTTTTCAAAAAAATTGCCGCCCTTGGATTTTGCCGCTATAGCCTCTATAGCCCCCCCCCGCCCTAAATCCGCCACTGACTGCGCTCCGTCAGAAACCCTAAAATACTTATATGCATGTTTGGAGCATATTTAATGTTCGATATATCAAAAAATATTAGATCTCTCAATCTTTATATGTTTGAAATTGAAATGAGGGATAAAGGATCTAAAAGAATATGCAAAAATATACAGGGTTTTCATTTAAAAAGCAACCTTCATTGTTATATCACGTGACATACGCAAGCAATTGTTTTTTAATTGCATTTAAAAAAATATGTATACAACCCTACAACTCTTATACGAAACTTTTTTTTATCTCCAATAATAACATAAATAAAGGGGGGTCAAAATATAGTTATAATTCGCCCGCTGTCTTGGATTCCTAAATTTTTACCAAAAATTCGTAACCCGCATCCCCGAAAATCCCCAGATATCGATTTTTATTCGAATAGGACCACAGATGACAAAATTCGTCCGCCATCTTGGATTCCTAAATTTTGACCAAAAATTCGTAACCCGCATCCCCGACAACCCCGAGGTATCGATTTTCAGCCAAATAGGACCATAGATGACGAAATTCGTCCACCATCTTGGATTCCTAAATTTTGACCAAAAATTCGTAACCCGCATCCCCGACAACCCCGAGGTATCGATTTTCAGTCGAATAGGACCATAGATGACGAAATTCGTCCGCCATCTTGGAGTCTTAAATTTTGACCAAAAATTCGTAATCCGTATCCCCGAAAACCCCCAGATACCGATTTTCAGTCGAATAGGACTATAGATCGCGAAATTCGTCCGCCATCTTGGATTCCTAAATTTTGACCAAAAATTCGTAAACCGCATCCCCGAAAACCCCCAGATATCGATTTTCAATAGGACCATAGATGACGAAATTCGTCCGCCATCTTGGATTCCTAAATATCTTAGCAGTATGAGATTCCTCGGAAAACCTACGTCAGACTGGATTTTGAACCATAAACTTATCTCAGAAACTACCGTGAAAACCGAGCATAGCGCGTTGACTGGGACACCCTGTACATTTTGCTTGGTAATAATTTCGAATAAAAACTATATAACTATAATAATAACTAAAAACCGAATTCAAATTTTCATAATAAAATTTGTAGAAGTGTTTATACAAAACGGTCCTCTCTATTTGGCACCTTTTATTTATGTATTAACATTTTCAAGAATTTCATTTATTAAGTCATTCCTGTAAGACAGAATAATTTATAAATAAATTTAAGATTACATTTACCAGAACTGCTAAATGCTTCCCTGGCAAGCATTCATTCGCGTCTGGTCTCCATGACAACAAGTTCGTCCCTAAAGTCTGAGAGCGTGTAAAGCTATGCGAATGCCGAGGCGAGTGCCATCTATTGACGGCAAAATTGGAAACTATTTATTGAATCTATGTTTGAAAACTAAGAGGTTATATTTTATCCACGTAATTAATTAAGGACTATCTAGGGCGTCACGATTTCGTTTTTTGTAAATTCCACTTTTTCGACGTCAATTTTTTCGTTGATCACGTGTTTTTGATTAAAACAAAAAATTAAAAACGTGACGAACTAGAATATATATTTTAATACATACGTACAAAATTTGAAGTTTCTATTTTCAAAAATAAGCCGAATAATTCGTTTCTTCATTTCACTGACCGCAAATTATACTCTTAAGATGACCCATGTGCATGGAGGCGGGAAACATACCGGAGAATTGGAGGTTACGGAGGTCACGTTTCGAAAATTATTTAATTGCAAGCGAAATAAACAAAAAGTCCGAAGCCACACAATGTGCTAAACTGTTGCATTATATTGGTGAAGAAGGTTTTAAAGTCTATTCAACTTTTAAATTTGAAGATAACGAGAAAAATAAGTTGAACATACTATTAGACAAATTCGAAGCCCACTTTATGCCAAAACAAAACATTACCTACGAAAGATACAAATTCTTTTCATGCAAACAAAAAATGGGTCAGACTCTGGAACAATTTATTGTGGAAATCAAGAAATTAGCTATCAAATGCAATTTAGGCCAATTACAAGATGAGCTGACAAAGACTGTTTTGATTTGCGGTGTTCCATGAGGGAAAAATTACTACAAGACGACAACCTATCTCTTGATAAAGCAATCGATGTATGTTACATCATGGAAACTTCAAAGGAAAGGAGTGAGGCGATGGCTTCAGGTAACCTAAATAATTCAGTTAACGCAGTGCAGAAAAGAACTCAGGGGAATTCTTCACAGAAAGGTAATCTAAGAAGTCAAAATAATGTTAAGAAAATAAATTCTTGCAATAAATGTGGACGATCACACCCAATCAACAAATGCCCAGCATTTGGGAAATTTTGTAACTTTTGTAAAATTAAAAACCATTTCGAAACTGTTTGTTTTAAAAAGAAAAATTCTAAAATCAATGAAGTTAATGTTGAGAATTAAATAAATACAATTAATGGAAACGATAGAGACCATTTTCTGTTTGTAGGCTCTGTTAGTATAAATACTATTGATAATAATGACTAGGTTACTAATTTAATGATTAATAATAAGATAGTTAAGTTGAAAATTGATACAGGTGCAATGGCTAATGTTCTACCCCCAAAATTACTCAAGCAGATCGGGTTGCCAGAAATTAAAATAGATAAAACACATGTTAAGTTAAGTTCTTACACTGGTAGCGAATTAAATGTTATAGGTAAGTGCAGCCTGCCGTGTGTTAAAAATGATATTAGCTACAACATAGAGTTTTTCATTGTAAATTCTGATACGATTGCGATATTAGGTCTTAATTCATCAATTAACCTTAATCTAATTAAACGGGTTCAATCAGTTGATGCTATTAACCCAAATTATAGTAAACTTATAGAAGAGTATGGCGATTTGTTTTCGGGAATAGGGTGTATTGATAAGCCTTATCACAACGCAAAGCCTGTGGTACAGTCGATAAGGAAAATTGCATTACCCTTGAGGGATAAAGTTAAACAAAGCCTAAATGAGTTAGTCAAATAAAATATCATAGAAAAAGTAGAGGGTCCTACGTATTGGTTAAATGCTTTAGTTATTGTTAAAAACCCAACGATAAAATTAGAATATGCTTAGATCCTAAGAATTTAAATGAAATAATGAAACGAGAATATTGTAAAATTCCCACATTCGATGAAATTACAAGCGAATTAGCAGGCGCCAAAGTGTTCAGCACACTAGATTCTACAAATGGTTTCTACCAAGTAAGTTTAGACGCTGAGAGTTCAAATTTGTGTACCTTTGGTACGCCCTTTGGCAACTATAAATTTCTTAGGATGCCATACGGAATCAAGTCTGCTCCGGAAGTGTTCCAAGAACGTTTCAGGGAGATATTCCAAGGCGAAGGTACTCAAGTGTATATAGATGATATTATAGTTTAGGGTAAGACTCTCGAAGAGCATGATAATAGACTTAATAGGGAAATTTAATAGGGTTTTAAAAATAGCGAAACAAAATAATATTAAATTTAACTTGAGTAAGTGCAAATTTGGCAATGACCGAATTAATTATATGGGTCATATAGTTTCTACGGAGGGTGTTGCACCCGACAACGCTAAAATTCAAGCGATAATTGAAATGCCGCGTCCAACTTGTAAGCAAGATGTTCAGAGATTGTTAGGTATGCTAACATATATTAGCAAATTTATTAATAACTTTTCAGATAAAACAATGCCTTTACGAGAACTGTTAAAAAAAGATATTGAATTTATTTGGCAAGCACATCATGAACAAGCTTTTCCAAATTTTAAAAATATCCTAACTAGTAAACCTGTTCTATAATTTTTTGATGTGAATAAAGAAACGGTTGTCACAGTCGATTCGTCAAAATCAGGTTTAGGTGCAGCTTTAATTCAAAATAATCTGCCATGTGCTTATGCATCTAGAGCCCTGACTGAAACACAAACACAATATGCTCAAATCGAAAAGGAGCTCTTAGCAATTTGCTTCGGGCTCAATAAATTCTATGAATTCATCTATGGGAAAAAAGTAGTGGTAGAAACCGACCATCAACCCTTAATATCTATTTTTAAAAAACTCTTAATAAATGTCCTGCTCGCTTACAGCGTATGCTATTACAGTTGCAGAAATTTGATATAGATTTGAGGTATAAACGTGGCAAAGAACTCTTGTTAGCCGATGCCTTGTCAAGAGCTTATCTACCTGAAAATTCTGTCACAGAATTTCTCGAGGATATTGAAAATCAAGTATGTCTTGTGAAGCTTTAATTAAATGCTACTCCTGAGAAAATTAAACAGTTTAAAAATGAAACGAATAAAGATCCAGAGTTAATTGAACTTAAAAATACAATATTAAATGGATGGCCGAGCTCTAATAAAAAACTAAAAAATAGTGTAAAGGTATATTGTCAATATAAAAGTGAATTAACTGTAGTAGATAACCTAATTTTTAAAGGAAATTGTCTAGTTGTTCCAAAATCCTTACGTAATGAGGTGTTAAATCGCATACATTACAGCCACCTTGGTATTAATAAATGTATAAAATTAGCTGAGGAATCTCTGTTTTGGCTTGGAATGAATAATCAAATAAAGCAAAAAATTTCTAATTGTCATGCTTGTTTGACATATTCTAGCTCACAAAACAGAGAAGTTTTAAAGCCTCATGACATTCCAGATATTCCCTGAGCCAAGGTAGGCTGTGATATTTTCGAAATACAAGGCTATAAGTACTTACTAGTGATAGATTATTTCTCAAAGTATGTTGAAATTGAATATTTAAATAAAAACACAAACTAGTTTAGCTATTATTAATAGTCTTAAATCTATATTTGCCATGGTATCCCATTAACCGTGATTTCAGATGGAGGTCCACAGTTTTCCTCTTATGAATTTAAAGCATTTGCCAAAGAATGGGATTTTACGCACATCAGGTCATCTCCCACATACGCTCAATCAAATGGAATGGCAGAGAGACATATCCAGACCGCTAAAAAAATGTTCAAAAAAGTGTGCGAGGATAAAAAAGAGATAAATTTAGCGCTACTTCATTTTAGATCTACCCCCATTTTCGAAAATATATCGCCTGCTGAAATACTAATGTCTAGAAAGTTAAGAACTACTCTTCCTATCACAACAAACAAATTAAGGCCTAAGGTCCATAATAAGTATACCAAAAAGATAACGAATAGCAGGCAGGACGTACAAAAGAAATATTATAATAAAAATTCTACAGTTTTATTAGAGATTAAAGAAAATGCACCGGTTTATGTCCAGACTAAACCATTTTCAAATTGGCTACCAGGCATAGTTATTAAGAAAATTAGAGATAGAACTTATATGATACGAATGAAGAATGGTTCGATACTTACTAGAAATAGAAGATTCATTAAACCTTTACATTATAATCAAACATGTGATAACCATTCTTCATTGGATAAAAATCCTAATTCTCTTGAAAAAGGGAAAGAGGAACAGGGAAATAAATGTTACTTAGAAATAGAAAGCGATACTGAAAATAATAGTGATAGTGAGGAAAATAGAAACCCATCCACGATAGACTCTGAAAGTGATTTAAGTAGTAATGAGTTTATGGCGGGAAATAATACCCCTGTCGTAACATCATCAGGTCGTCGCGTTAAAGCTCCCCAGAGACTAAATCTGTAAGTTAGAGTTACAAACTGGTTAAATTGTAATTTAGAATCTTAAGGAGGGGGATGTAAGGTAGGCATATGTTTATATGTATAAAAGTATGGCTGGTTGCATGACATATGTCAAGAGTATTGTATTGGATTCCTACGCCAGCCAGTTGTTGTTAGAACCTTGAATAAAAACGATGTCCGAATTGCCGTCTTTACTTTCAACAACCAAAGCCACCTTTACACCTGTCTACCCTCTAATTAAATTTAAAACATATTTCGATTTTAAAAAATCGTCAAAAATGAACGTATGAATATGAACTGGGTACCTATAATGAAATCATTATAAAGTTATTTTTATTTCACGAAAAAAATGCTACAATAAATAATGAATGAAATGAGTGTGATTTGAGGCACCTATCTAGGCATCTATATTTGCCTTTCTAATATCTACTTAAAGATTCGTTTAATATGCAAACTCTCTATGCTTAATATGCAAATACAATCCCAAGATGTAATCCCGTTGACGTATATTCATATATTTAAGAGTCTTCATACGATAAATAGGCTTGCTTAATAACATTAACCATGTTAAGGTATCTAACTTAAATAACAATAAACGCATTTAAACTCACAAACAATATGAAATCAATTGCATTTTTGTGATCGTAAGTGAGACACCATGACAGTTTTTTGAGTTTTGCGTTTTATTTTTCGTTGATTGAAGGATGCTAAAAAAATAAGAATGCAATGGATATGAAAGTATCAGAAAATATCATACAATATGTATTTGTTAAGAAATAATTTATTTTTTTCTACTCACATGCTCTAATTGGTTTATTAGACATTCCCTACCTGTACTCTAATGATATTCATTGCGATACAGATTTTTCATTACGATACGAGTTTGTAACCAATAGAAACGCCACAAACTGCAATATTCTGTCAATATCAACTTTTCCTTTGAACATCTTACAGAACTAAAATTTATAAATTTTGACAAGTCATCTATCATGTCATGTTTACCTAGCAATTTCAGAAATAAAATTTTAATTTTCTATTTCATGACTGGTCGTAGAAAAAAATAGTGTATTATGCAATTGATCTCACAGCCCCACAAAGAAAAATAAAAGTTCAAAGCAGCGAACCAGACCCATGTATCCCTATATATTTTAGGTCGCTGAATCCGAATCCGGGTCAAAAAAAATCGTACACTCCCAAAATCATTAGCTAGAGCCAAAAAACACCCCTGAAATGGGATAAAAAGAAGATTAAGCTACCAGAATAATTGTTACTTCTTAATCAATCGAATTATACAAATTAAGGTTAAACAGCAGCGTACATACAATAGATATGAAACACACCCCCAGAGAGGGGCGAAAACTAGCCCCCATATATAAAAAAATCGATCCAAAACAGCAATGACTGCTGAAAAAGCTCGAAATGTCTAAGTTTTGTTAAAGTGTTAAGAAACTACATCAAGTCGGACGTAATCTTCATAAACTGCCCCTATAGGGTTGAGAACAACCACCCTCAAGTTCAAAGGACACGAGAGAAACAAGAAAAAACGTAAAATCCAGCAGGATTTCTATTTTCATGGATGCTATGATTGGCTGAAATTGCGTAGTACTCTAAAATAGAACCAGAAACTTACGTACCATCAACATCCTACACTGTCAACCCTCAGAGGATGTGAAAACTACCCCTTATGTAAGATTTAACTATAAAAAGTTACAGAGACTTCTATAAAAATTCGAAACATCTGCGTTGTGTGGAAGAGAGAAGAAACTATGTTCGACGACGTGCTTGAAAACCATCTCCACGGGATTGCGAGATACTACCCCTATATCTGTAGGATGCTGGAAAAATAGAGAGAAACTAACTGGATTTACATTTTTATGGATGCTATGATTGGCAAAAATCGCGTTCCACACTTAGAGTTTGAAACTCATGTCCTATATAGCGTTATCGCTATAAATAAAATTAAAATCGAAGTTAATATACTTATATTTGTTTTTAATACATGTTCATATTTTATGTGATTTTGGTATTTTAAAGTATATTGATATTATATTTTTATATCGAATGTTTTTATTTTTCTTAGCGACTCCATGGAAACTTCTCCATTATGGATCGAGTTTTCCTTTTTGTTTCTTAGCGACTCCATGGAAACTTCTCGCTTTTGGAACTTCTCGATTTCCAGTGAGTGAGTCGCTATAGTCGCTATATACACCCCCTCGTTAAAAAAGAAAATAGTCAATCAATCAACGTGTCGATTGCAAAACGTACTTTTTTAATCGGGGTAGGCAAAGTGTCACATCTGTCAACTAATACAAAAGCCGGTTTAACCCTATCAATATTGACAGTTATGACTTTGTCTCCTTTCTTAAAGGTAAATAACTTATCTGAACGAGATAAAACTTTAAACGGTCCTTCATATAAAGGAGTAAATGAACGTTTTAAACGTTCAATGCGAACGAAAATAAAATCGCAAGAGGCAAGATCTGAACTAACAAAAGTTTTGTAATTGCCATGCGAAGTTGGAGGAACAAATTTTAAATTATTAAAATAAATGCGTAATTTGTCAATGAAATAAGGAATATCTGGGGAATTATACGATTCAACGAAAAATTCGCCAGGTAAACGAAGGGTTTGACCATATATGAGTTCAGCAGGTGAACATTGCAGATCTTCCTTGGGAGTTGTCCTAAATGCTAATAAAATGATGGGTAATTCATCTGTCCAATGTGATGTATTGGCTCTAGCTAACAAGGAAGTTTTAAGTGAGCGATGAAATCTTTCAATTAAAGAGCTGCTCTGGGGGTGATATGCAGTTGTACGTATTCCATGAAAACCTAAAAACTTTGCAAATTCATTAAATAATCTTGACTCGAATTGTACTCCTTGATCAGTCGTTACTGACAAGGGAACACCGAATCGACAAACAAAGTTTTGAAATAAAGTACGCGCAACTGTTTCTGCTGTGATGTCGCGAAGAGGGTACGCTTCCGGCCACCTAGTGAATCGTTCAATCACCGTAAGAATGTAAGAGTTACCTTTGGATGGAGGTAATGGTCCTACCAAATCTATGTGGATGTGGTCGAATCTGATTTTCGGGATGGTGAAGTTCCCGAGAGCACTTCGCGTATGTCGACTGACTTTGACAGCTTGACAGTTAATGCACGATTTTGACCATAAATTGCAATCTGTGTTCATTTTCGGCCAAAAATAGTTATTTGAAATCAACAGTCTAGTGGCTTTAATACCAGGATGAAATAAGTTGTGAAAAATATCGAATATCGTTCGTCTGTAAACAAGTGGGACAAAAGGTCTGACTTTTGCACGAGAAACATCACACCAAATAAAATCATTTGAATCTGGAATTTGTATCTTTTTTAAAATGAAATTGGTTTTAGTTAGTGATGATTTATCTGACAATAAATAGTTGAGATTTGAATCTTTCTCCTGAGCTTCACTAAGCAACTTTAGGTCAAAGTTAACATTAAGGAAGGGAGAATTTTTAAGTTGAAGTGGTAAAATATCTTGTTTTAAGGAAGAAGTGTCGTAAATATGTGACAAGCTGTCAGCTATTACATTAATGTTTTCCTTTAACATGTTGTATTTTACAAGAAAATTGAGCTATGTATTCTAAATGACGTATTTGACGAAGAGATCTTTCTGCTTTTGTGAATAAAGCATTGATTAAAGGTTTGTGATCTGTAAAACAATTAAACTTTCGACCTTCAAGTATAAACTTAAAATGTTTAATTGCAGTATATAATGCTAAAAGTTCTTTGTCAAAAACCGAATAATTGGTTTGTGCTGTGGTTAATTTACGGGAAAAGAATGCTAAAGGAGCAAGAAATCCCTTATTATCTTTTTGCTCTAAAACTGCACCCATGGCAAGGTTAGAACAATCGACTGAGAGAGATAAGATAGGATCGTCATTATTGCAAGGATGAGCTAAAACTACTGCATTACTTATTGCGTCTTTGGCTTTCGAAAATCCGTCTAAACATTGATCAGGCCAACTATTTATCTTTGTAATTTTATCATGAGATAAACTGTTACAAAGAGAATATAGGGGAAGTAATATTTCAGCAAAATGAGGTATGTAACGATGATAAAAATTCACCATACCTATGAAACGTTGTAGTTGTTTGAGAGTTGTCGGTAAAGGGAAATTATTAATGACTTCGACTCTCTCAGTTGATGGTAAAATACCTGATGAAGAGATGTGATGACCTAAAAAGGTTAAATTGTCAACTCCTAAGATACATTTAGATGGTTTAATGTTAATTCCGTATGTGTCTAATCTCTTGAAAACCTTTTCCAAATGTTCCAAATATTGAACATCTGATTGACTTGCGATTAATATATCATCCAAATAGACGAAAACGAAAGGTAAATTGACAAGTACTTCATTCATAAAACGTTGGAAAGTTTGACCGGCATTGCGTAGACCAAAAGGCATGCGGGAAAATTCAAACAGTCCAAATGGGGTTGTTATAGCTGTCTTATAAACGTCATTTTCAGCGACAGGTATCTGATGGTACGCTCGCACTAAATCAATCTTGGAGAAAATAGTGCAGCCGTGCAACTGATAGCTAAAGTCGTGGATATGAGGTAATGGATATCTGTCTGGAATGGTAATCGTATTTAGTTGTCGATAATCTCCACAAGGTCTCCAGTCATTCTTCTCTTTTTTCGCCACTAGATGGAGTGGAGAGGAAACTTGAGAAGATGATGGTTTGCAGATACCTAATTCTACCATGTTATTAAATTCTGTTTGAGCTATTTTAAATTTAAGATTGTCTAATCTACGAGGTCGTGAAAAAGGTAAATGACCTTTAGTAACTATATGATGTACAATAGAATGTTTAATAGGTAAATTGTAATCTGGTGAACTAAGTAAATTAGGAAATTGTAAAAGTAATTTGTTATATTTATCTGTCAAAGGAAATAATTTAAGTGTATCTAATCCATAATTGTCTAAAGGACTATTTTTAATAAAACAATTAACAGACAAATTAGTCTTGTTATCAATTATTCGAGCTCCTTTAAGATCAACAACTAAACCAAAATGAGACAAGAAATCTGCTCCGACTATCGGTATGTCAACGTCTGCTATATTGAAAACGAAAGGAAATAATCTACGTAAGTTTAGATTGACTTTTAACAATTTCTTACCGTATGTAAAAATGGTTGAACCGTTAGCCGCGGTTAATATCGTATCAAAATTCTTTTTTAAATCTGTGAAAGCATTGCGTGGCACTACAGATAAATCGGCACCAGTGTCGATTAGGAAGTTCAGGTGGTTAGATCTATCGTAAATAAAAAGTCGACGACGTTTGCTGTTAGAAATGTCAAAATCAGACGTCATAAAATTATCAAACTTCAGTCAACTTTGAGAATTATCAGATTTTTTACAATTCTTACTGAATTTGCACCATTCACCTCCACAACGATAGGCATTGGCACCATAAAGTTGATGGTAGTAACAAATAGTATTGCCTGTACGATCAAATTTATTGGAAATATTATTACGGCTGGGTGAACGATTGCGATTAGTGGTACGAGTTTGTGAATTGCTTCTACTTTTGCAATTGTTGCAGCATGAAGTAGAAGGTTGAGGCTCGAAGGATTGATTGGAAAGTCTGGATTCTAAAGAGTTTAATCGAGAATTAAAAATTTCTTGTTCTTGTAATACTTGATTAATTGAATCATGGAAAGTGATTGAAAAATTTTTGGTAGTGGTAGTTAAATCTGATAACGGGGTTGACTCAGAGTCAAGAGGATTTTTGGAGTACGATGCAACCATTGAATTTTGACATGACTCCCAGATCTGATCCGCAATATCTAGAATCTCTTTTGTGTCTGTTTTCCCTGAAGTTGTAATGGCAATATATACTGTTTGAGGTAAACGTCTTTTCCATAGCTTTATCAATAAATCTTAACTAACCATGCTGAATCCTCCAACCATATTCAGCATGGATCTATAGAAATCTGAAGGTTTCAGATCGCCCATTTGGGAACCTGATAACAGATCATTCAGACGTTTTTCCTCACTCGATGATAAACGTGAAATTAAAACTTTCTTTAAATTTATATAGAGATCCGTTTCCGGGGGATTAGATATTATATCGTATATATTATCTATCACATCTAATGGCAAATTAGCTATAACCTGATCATACTTTTTCTTGTCATTGACAATTTTTGCAACAGAAAACTGTGATTCAATCTGGGTAAACCAAATTTCTGGTTTTGATTTCCAGAATGGGGGTAATTTGACAGACGTGACATAATGGGTTTGAGGAAAATCCTCGTCTGAGGTTGTTTTGGCATAACTAATCGATTGTGATTGATTGATTGATTGATTACTCTCTTAGATAAAAAAGGAAATGTACTTTAACTCACTCACCGACAGATGACAGTACTTGTAATGTACAACTTCAGTTGATTGAATTAGGAAATTACCATAAATTATAGGAACATCTATTCAAATTTGGAACCTCTATTCAAAATTCATCGGGAAAAATCTTCTCTTCATAAAATGGTCAATTTATAACGGTAGTTGATATATTGAATCTCTTCTTGAAATTATTGATAATAATTGTTCCAAAACAGGAAAGTGTTATACTTCGGTAATTATATCTGAGATATTCTTCTATCTTTTGAAGTGGAAATGATTTTATCTCTCCTTCAAATTAATTAAATAACGTAGATTTCATCATGTAAGTTATAGGATAACTTCGGACATATATATCGATCACTTCTGGTATATATTTATCACGTTGGACATAAAATTTTCACTTCTGGCATATATTTATGACGTTGGACATAAAATTTTCACTTCTGGCATATATTTATCACGTTGGACATAATATTTCCACTTCTGGCATATATTTATCACGTTGGACATAAAATTATCACGTCGGGGTCACCAAATTTAAAGCGTTATCGCTATAAATAAAATTAAAATCGAAGTTAATATACTTATATTTGTTTTTAATACATGTTCATATTTTATGTGATTTTGGTATTTTAAAGTATATTGATATTATATTTTTATATCGAATGTTTTTATTTTTCTTAGCGACTCCATGGAAACTTCTCGCTTTTGGAACTTCTCGATTTCCAGTGAGTGAGTCGCTATAGTCGCTATATCCTATAAATGTTATTAAGTAACACCCCCAGAAAGGATGTAAACTACCGTAATTTAAGATGTAACGAAAGATGTTGCTTATTCGTTTCATTTCCATAGTTTTTTTTATAGGGGTGGCGTCTTTCAACTCCGTTGGGGTGGTTTTCAAGCACAGCGTCGAGCATAGTCTAGTTTCTTCTCTCTTCCACACAACGCAGGTGTTTCGAATTTGTATAGGTCACTATAACTTTTTATAGTCAAACCTTACATAGGGGGTAGTTTTCATATCCTCTGAGGGTTAACACTGTAGAATGTTGATGGTACGTAAGTTTCCAATTCTATTTTAGAGTATTACGCAATTTCAGTCAATCATAGCATCCATGAAAATAGAAATCCTGTTGCATTTTACGTTTTTTCTTGTTTTTCTCGCGTCTTTTAAACTTGGGGGTAGTTGTTCTTAACTCTATAGGGGCAGTTTATGAAGATTATGTCGGACCTGATGCAGTTTCTTATCACTTTAACAAAACTTAAACATTTTGAACTTTTTCGGCAGTCATTGCTGTTTTGGATCGATTTTTATGTATATGAGGGCTAGTTTTCGCCCCTCCCTGGGAGTGTGTTTCATATCTATTGTACATACGCTGGTGTTTAACCTTAATATGTATAATTCGATTGATTAAGATGTAACAACTATTCTCGTAGCTTAATATTCTTTTTACCCCATTTCAGGGGTGCTTTTTGGCTCTAGCTAATGATTTTGGGGGTGTACGATTTTTTTGACCGCGATTCGGATTCAGCGACCGAAAATATATAGGAATACATGGGTCTGGTTCGCTGCTTTGAACTTCTTTTTTTTTTTGTGGGGCTGTGTATTTAATGGCTATTAAGATACTCACATTCACTATGGCATTCGCCTACGGCTCATGTGCAGGGCTCTAGCTGTGACCATGTATTACAGATATGGCCCAATTTCAATAGGGATTTTTGTACTATTGTTGTTTTACATATGTTCTAAATTATAATTAAATATTTTAAGTCTAACAGAAGTTATCGGGTTTACAAGAAACGGTATACACGCACACATACATATACACCCACACACACACTTACAGACACAAGGACATTTTTTATTTGATATTTGAATTCAGTCTGCTATAAAACGAATATCTGTACAACAATATTTTTTCCGCCATTATTATTAAATTTTTTTTTCAATTTATAATAAAGGGCATAGCGGGATAAGCATGTAAAATATGCCCCCAAACAAAATTGTGTTTGTTATAAGCTATTTGAAGATGATTTTCTCAAAATTTCAAGCTTGCAGCCGCCATATTGGGGTAGTGGCGGGGGTTCTTTGATTTTCGTTTTTTAAAATTTTCTCGGATACCGTTGTATTAAAAAATTCGAAAAAATTCACAGTTACTTATGTTGGACTATTTACCCAATTTTTTTCATAATTTTTAAATGCACATGCGTCCAAATGATAGTAAGGCGCGTATAAGAGAAGGGTCGGTAATGGAATGGGCCTTCTTTCTTAAAGTGCCAGAAAATTGTGCGCAAAAATTTGCAAATTCTTTTTGCATACGAAATTTGCGTTTAAAAATTATGAAAAAAATTGGGTAAATAATTCAACATGTAAGTAACAACTGTGAATTTGTTTGTATTTTTTTCGTACAACGGTATCCGAGAAAATTTTAAAAAGCGAAAATCAAAAAACCCCCCACCACTCCTCCAATATGGCGGCTGCAGACTTGAAATTTTGGGAAAATCATATTTTTAATAGTTGATAACAAACAAAATTTTGTTTGGGGGCAGATCTTACATGCTTATCCTGCTCTGCCCTTTATAATACAGTTAAAAGATATGCAATCCATAACTGAACCATAACAGATACGACATAATAGAAACATTATTGTAGAAAATTTTGTCAGTTTTTGATTATGGCGGAAGTTTGACTTTTGTGACGTATTGAGTATGTGGTGTCACTACTGGATTATTAGTACAGAAAACGAAGACCGAAAAATCCCCCAATTCGGAAATAAATAGTGCTCAACGGATTATTATTTTAAGTTGTAGGGTTGACCTTTAGGAGTAACATACCAAAAGTCCCCAGCCGTGGGTCTCATGCCTTAGGCGGAAGGGGGGGTTGAAAGGGTCGGTTTGTAGGTTTCTCGTTATTTTCTAGAAAACTAAGCATCCTAGCGAAAATGTCATTCTATACAAAATAAAAGTAAATTAAATTGTCTACAAAAAAGATTATATTCATTTTTTCGCTAGGAGCAGTAGTTAAGGGCGTACGTGAGTTTGAAAATACGAATAGCTGGAGAAACTGTGTATTATGGGAGGTAATGCTTAACATGTAGAAAATTTTATAATATTACAAGTATCTACAAGGCCATATTAAGTAATTGGTCGAGTTCATCAACAAGATCATCATCATCGTCGTCGCCGTTGATGCTGACGATTGGAGGGCCGTTGGTACACACTGCTGCACACAAGCGAGCAGGGTATGCTGCTTTGCGGCACCCGCAACGGCCCCCACAATCAGTTATGCACCCGCAAAATATGTTATTTAGGACGGATTCTGGCGCAACTGAGTCCATGCTTGTGACGGGGGTAAGGAAGCCATCCGACCCCCTCATCCATCCCCAAGCAGTTGGCTCCTGCTGCTGATCTCCATATAGCCATTGCTGAATCTGCAAACAATAATTCGTCCTTTGTAGTTTAAAAAAATATGACACAATCTTGTCTAAGCACAATACAAAACAAGTTAATGTAAACAAGCATATGTTGATACAAACTTGTAAATGAACTCTAAGGGAGTGTTGGCGAGCAGCCCCTCTGGTGGGTGGAGACTTTGTAGATGTCTGTGACCTGCTCTTCGGTCTTCCCTTGCTCTTGTTGTGAATAGCGGAGGTAGTATCACAATCGCTGAACGAATGGAGCCATTTGCGAAGATCATTCTGTTGCTCCATTCGTTCAGCGGTTGTGATACTACCTCCGCTATTCACAACAAGAGCAGGGGAGGTGTGGTGAAAGCATTTTTGAAGGCCGAGGAGCAGGTCACAGAAAGCTACAAAGTCTTCTGTGCTCCCTCAGCAACACAGGACATAGTAGCTGATGCAGGAGAGCAGCTTTTTTTGGCATTGTACCATTCCCCACAAGGAGCAGACCTGAACCGGGTACGACACCAGGCCTTTGTTAAAGCCTCGACAAAGCCAAAGCCTGATTTTGCAGCACTTCCACCCACCAGAGGGGCTACTCGCCAACACTCCCTTAGAGTTCATTTGCAGGTTTATATCAATACATGCTTGTTTACATTAACTTTTTTTGTATTGTGCTTAGATAAGTTTGTATTACATTTTTTTAAACTACAAAGGATGAATTATTGTTTGCAGATTCAGCAATGGCTATATGGAGATCAGCAGCAGGAGCCAACTGTTTGGGGATGGATGAGGGGGTCGGATGACTTCCTTACCCCGTCACAAGCACGGACTCAGTTGCGCCAGAATCCGTCCTAAATAACATATTTTACGGATGCACAACTGGTTGCGGGTGCTGCAAAGCAGGCATACCCTGTTCGCTTGTGTGCAGCAGTTGCCGCGCTTCGTGTACCAATGGCCCTCCAATCGTCAGCATTAACGGCGACGACGATGATGATGATACAATTACTTAATATAGCCTTGTAAATACTTGTAATATAAAATTTTCTACTTGTTAAGCATTACCTCCCACAATACACAGTTTTTCCATCTATTCGCATATTCAAACTCACGTACGCCCTTAACTACTGCTCCTAGCGAAAAAATGAATAAGACATTGTAGACAATTTAATTTACTTTCATTTTGTATAGGATGACCTTTTCGCTAGGATGCTTAGTTTTCGACATAATAACGAAAAACCTACAAACCGACCCATTCCACCCCCCTCCCGCCTAACGCACGAGGCCCACGGCTGGGGACTTTTGGTATGTTACTTCTAAGGGTCAATCCTACAACTTAAAATAATAATCCGTTGAGCACTATTTATTTCCGAATTAATGTCTTCGTTTCCTGGCCTATATCTAACAAAATATCATTCGAAAGTTCTGTCATTTTAAAACTGATTGATTGATTCTATTTATTAACAGGGAGGCAATGAAAAAACAACTTACCTTATTAAAAAGCAAATTTAAATGAAAATTTAGAAAAAGAAAATCAGAGAAAAGCAAATTTCGAATATTCTATATTTCAAAGTAGAGGTTCCAAAGTTCAGTTATCAGGAAACTGCTCCATAAAATGTTGTATCTCTTGTGAATAATATCCAAATTTCTTAATATTCCTCAGTATTTATATGCAACACAGCTAATAGTAGATATCGTTATTCCAGTCTTTTAGTTATATTTTCCGCTCTCCTCCTATAAGTCTTCAATAAATTTCTTTCAGCAAAATTTTTGATTTCTTAATCCAGTTTGAAGAATCGAAATTTCCAAAATTTTATGTGGGGTTATCAATTCATAGGGATTCATCAATATGCTCCAAATACGAAATACCAAATTATAAATCCGTTGATTAAATGACGGGGATGAACTGTCGGGGTCACCAATATAGCATAATATTGCTGTTAATGAAATAAAGAAATATTACTTGTAAAAGTTTGTATTCATAAAAATATATAAAAATCTGATTCACAATTATTTTTGTTATTTTAATAACCATAGTGATATACTATATATGTAAGTAAGTACCCTACACTAATCGTTTTCGAGATATGAGCGAAAAACCAACAATCGGGACCTTCTTCACACCCCCCTGCGCTCCCGCACCTCCTATGTTCGGGAACTTCTGGTATGTTTGCCTCCTAAATAGTCCAAACTCAAGTCAAAAATTGTAATATCGGCATTTCCCTCTAGACCCCCTTATTGAACGTTCATTGACAGAGCTAAAGGTAGTTTTATTTAAACATTTCCTCATGAAAACTACACCGATATTTACTGAAATTTATGTAAAAAAATACACTCTTTCAAATTTCATAACAAAAAAAATAGAGGTTGTCATTTAAAAAAAACGCTGATGATGTCATAGCTTTATCAAACCTTGCTAATTTTTTTCTTTAAGTATATAATGACGAAACCTAATTTGAACCTTTTGACACGTCGGACGACTTTCCCAAAACAAACTTGTGCGTTTTTCATCGAATTTATCCACTATTTTATGAAAGCTCTGTATAATAGACACCCCCTTCAAATCCAAAGGCAAGGCTGTCCGAAAGGAAGTCACATATTTAGAAAAACGCAGACATACATCCATACCCAAACGATACGCCTTAGCAAACTGAGCTACCGTGCCGGTAAATAAAAGTGAAGCACCCTGTATATTCCTAAATTTACAAATTCATATAGTAAAAACGTTTTGCCTTAATAGACGGATTATCCTCCCTAGACACCACATAATAATAATTAACGAGTTTAAATCCTGGTACCAGTCCTTGTTCAATGCCATATGAATTTTAATTATAGGGTAAAATTCGTGGATAAAATATCTTGCAGCGTTAATGAGGAGGGTGTCCGGTGGTGGTCGGTGTTAAGCCGGCAGGCCCGCTTGATGTATGGAGGTGATAATGTGGCTGCCCAGAGCGGTTGTTAATCGCGACCGTTACATACTTGACCGCTACGTTTGCGTCTTTCCGGACGAACTTCCTACAAGCCTTTCGGTTGGCGGACAATCCTACGATCTCCAGCTCGACTGGCTTGTTTGTAAGCTCAATAATATCTGGCCTCGCTAATTTATATTGTTGGTGAGTTATACAGTTTATAAGATCATTTGAATATAAAGAATTTCTGAATTATGCGATGATGCAACGTGGAACAAAGGGTTCGTTTGAGGTTGTCGGCTGTAATTTATGACTGTGTGAAACTTTCCTGCGTCCGGCGCCTTCGCCATTTATTAGAACTCTAATCAAAACCAAAGGAGGTTGATCCAATAATTTCGCGTTGATTTTAACAATGGCAAGTAGAAATTTTACGAGAAATTTAATGTCTTTTTGTTGGAGACGTCGACTGCTGAGTCCCATCCTTAGGGTATGAACATGCCGAAGATGCTTAGCAGTTCAGTGCGTAGTTACCACCGCAGCCGCTAACTCGATGCCATCAATTTGCAAAACAAACCTGTACATTTATAAGCCGGGAGCCCATGTATAAAATGACTGACTATCCGGCGAACTTTGAAAATATGTAAAATGGATTGTTCTTATAAGCGTTAGCAAGGGATGGACCGTCAGCTCGTTGGGTAGCGGTGGGGGTGGCTGTCAAAGGGTTGAAAACACGTAAAAAAAATTGAGAAAAAAAACTATTCTGCGAACGCTGAAACTTACATGGGGGGAAGATTATGTTATATAATGAAAGTAGAACATAGTCAGCTGGACGGGGGGCGGTGGATTTACCGTCAGCTGATCGATCAAACAGGTCCAAAAACATGAAAAATTTAAATTATTCGGCGAACTTTAAAATTTGGGTATATTATATTTATACTGAGATTCACGAAAAACATAGTCAGCTGCAAGTATGTGGGTGGAAAATTCGTCAGCTGGTACAGAACAGAGCTGAGTGTTGATCGCCTGCGAGGCAGCGCGCCTCACAGTTCTTGCATCAGCTGACGACTTTTTCACCCACATACTTGCAGCTGACTGTGTTTATCGTTAATATTAGTATGAATATTATCATATACCCGAATTTGAAAGTTCGCCATAAAGATTTAATTAGTATTATCGATACTGATAACTTAATGTTACAAAACGTGCGTGCGGCATTCCCAAGTTTCTTTTTTTAATTTGATCAAATATTCAAATTATTATTAATATACATTATTTTATGAGAATACAAATTAATACATTCGTACATTTCAAAATTATACAAAATGATCTGCTCAGAAAATTTATTTAGTTTAGTGAAAATAAAAATAAATTTATTCGGCTTCCAATAACAGATCTTCCTCATTCTCATTTTCATCCAACTCAGCACTCTCTTGATGTTCATTGGGTGAAAGATCATTTTTCTCTTTGTCACTCGCATCTAAAAAAAATAATTATTTATAAAAAATTGATTAAGATTATAATAGGATGAAAACTGAAAAGCACAAATGATATAATACCTTCAGTATTTTCGGCATCTCGGATAATCATTTCCACTTATGGAGGTAATTGATCTCCATCAAACCACTTGCAAGTTAACTTTGTTTTCCTCAAGCTGTCACCCATAACCAAGGGATCTAATGTAGATGGCACTTGTTTGTGTGCGTTGTTCCAAATCGTATACATACATACACAGTTCTTAAAACGTGCTGTACAAGTTCCGATTTCGACGGAGGCGAGAGAGATGCATCAAAATTTTGGTCTGGTAACCGAAATTCGTTATCATTTTCGCTAAATTTATACACAAACAAGTGCCATCTACATTAGATCCCTTGGTTATGGGTGACAGCTTGAGGAAAACAAATTTAACTTGCAAGTGCTTTGATGGAGATCAATTACCTTCATAAGTGGAAATGATTATCCGAGATGCCGAAAATACTGAAGGTATTATATCATTTGTGCTTTTCACTTTTCATCCTATTATAATCTTAATCAATTTTTTTTATAAATATTTATTTTTTTTAGATGCGAGTGACAAAGATAAAAATGATTTTTCACCCACTGAGCATCAAGAGAGTGCTGAGTTGGATGAAAATGAGAATGAGGAAGATCTGTTATCGGAAGCCGAATAAAATTATTTTTATTTTCACTATACTAAATTTTTTCTGGGCAGATCATTCTGTATAATTTTGAAATGTACGAAGTGTAATTTGTATTCTCATAAAATAATGTATATTAATAATAATTTGAGTATTTAATCAAATCAAAAAAGAATTATTTCAATTTTTGTTTTCCTCAATTTTTTTACATATAATGTAAATAATTTTTCATGTTGATGAAATTTTAAAAATATGAGAAAGTAGAGTTTTTAGCAGTCATGTGTTACTTTTCATATAATTTGCAAAAAGTTTACGACTGAAAATTTTATAAATGCAAGTTCCACGTGGAAATTCACTATTGATTTAAAAATAACTTGCACGAAAATTACCTTTTTGTGTAATTGCACCGTATGAGGTGTAGAAGTTCATCTGGTACAGGAGGCAATACACTAGGGACAGGAACTAGGGTGCCATTTATTTTCTGCCATCCCCACTCAGTAGCCACCATTTCGTTCCTCAGCCAATCTTGTACTTGTAAATACGCTCGGAAAAAGTGTTGCCTCGCTACATCACTTGTTGGTGGAAGGTTAGATAGATCTAGTGCACACTTTCTTTTCTGTTTTGAGCCGACCCTTTTACTGTACATGAAGTACCGCAACTCATTTAAGTTGTTGCACCTCTTGGAATTGTATAATGCGAACAGATATTCTTCTCCACCTAATGCAGTATCGGCCTGCCAACGGTTGATAGAAAAGTTTAACTTTTCTACACAGTTCTGGATTGGATTTTAAAACATTGTAAGCGAGTTTTTTCCTTTTCCGAATATTGCACATGTTGTATCTGAACCAGTTGCGGCATGTAAAAATAAAATAACGTCCTTCACATTGCCGAGAGTGGTTTGCAGTTGTTGGATGTTAAACACCTTCAGTGGTGTCTTAACATTTGCAGGTTGTAGGACACATAGAGAATTGTTGTTGTCAGCTAAAGCAATCAGAGCAACCAAAATATCGGTATCATTTGCAACAACAGTTACCGAACTGCTTTCCAGAGACTTCGATAGGGCCGTTGAAACTATCAAGTTATCAGCATCTCCTATTGCTTGTCGAACATCCATATTAACGTCCTTTAGCTTCGCGGATAGAATTGATATCAGGTGGACCTTGTTTTTTGCATTTCCTAAAATATCTTCCTGACTGGTCGTCGACGGCATGTTTTCATCAATTGTCAAATCTACAAACGTTTTTTTAGAGCTTCAACGCTTCTGCTCTTCACACTTTGTATTGGATGGGCCATCATAGCCATCAAATATTACACTCGCTCTACTGTAACGGGATATGATACGCGCAACATATTTATTACAGATGTAAAATCGAAATTAGGAACCTGGGAACGTAGCAATGGTTTTTCTACTGCGGCACGAGACAGATTGATTTTTTCAGCTTCCCCTTTTGTATTTTCTTCAAATTGGAAGGTAATGTGTACCCCTTTCTACAATCGGTATGGAGAATCAGGAGATTAGTAGACTTTAAGGATGCTGCTAATCCATCTTCTCTGATTTTACTTGCAACAAGAATGGTATCAAGGCCCCGTTTTATTGGTCGTGTTTTTAATTGCAAGTGGTTGGTTGCATAGCAAACAGTTCTCCATTGTTTTATTGGGTCACCATTAACCTAACCTACAAATGGCA
Organism: Rutpela maculata; assembly: GCA_936432065.2. Taxonomy (NCBI): domain Eukaryota; kingdom Metazoa; phylum Arthropoda; class Insecta; order Coleoptera; family Cerambycidae; genus Rutpela; species Rutpela maculata. The sequence continues at coordinate 31,598,726 of OW386285.2, read as the reverse complement.
AACCTAGTAAATTAAAAACGCCGTACTTCGAAATATTTATACACCAAAACCACTTCGCAGCTTTTCATACTACTCACGTTTCTCGTTTTATTTATTATTAACATTAAACTTACCAGAATTGTAGAATGAAATTAGGGCCTTAATCTTTTAATGCTGCCTGCATAACCAATAAAATCCTCAATAAAAGTCAATAACATCAATGAGATAACACACAAATAATGCACTTCGATTACCACAGTTGGAAAATGTGAAACAACCTGTTACAACGCGATTGCTAATTCTCAATAAAAGTCACTGGTGCACTGCGCCACCGGCTCGGTGGCGCTGTGCACTGGCTCGGTAGCGCAGTGCTTAAGGTGTTAGGCTTGCGACCACGGGGTCCCAGGTTCGAATCCTGGCTAGGGTATGAAAGTGTAGTGGCGTTTTTCTCGTGTTGCCGAGATGGTAGCAGTGGGCTAGACTGCGGTTGTGTGAGAGACAATACGATCTAGTCGCTCTCCTCCCCTGAGTTCGAGTCTCAGCTGCGGCAGATGGCAATGTCGCAGGGAATGGGTGTTGTGATGTTGTCTGTGTGTGTATTCGTCCTGGTTGAGTGGTAGAATAGCCATCGGCTAAACTCCGCCAGGACTTTAAAATAAATAAGGCGATCAAAAATAAATAAATAAACATCAATTAGATAATAGATAACACACAAATAATGCATTTCGACTACTACAGTTGGAAAATGTGAAACAACGCGATTGCTAGTATGAGTATACGTATGGGCGGTGTGGCGCAGCGCCTGCGCGCTTCCTTTTGAATATATCAAATTCTAAAAAAAGATCAGTAGCGAACTAAAGCGTGTCAACCAGTAGGGAAGTTAAAATATTAACACACTGATTTACAAATAAAAGTTGGTGTTACAACAGAATTTCATATACTTAATCTGTTTACTTAGACCCTTTTTAGAAAAATCGATGTGACGCATTGAAGCTCCAGTCGAAACATTAGAGACTTTTGGTATGTTATACGGGAACACCTACTTGACATACCACAGCAAAAATTGCTTTGCAAGGAATTGGTTTAGGGTACCTTCAAAACTTTAATTAAAATTCCTGGGCTAATACTATTTGCTCTAGATAAGTGAAATCGTTCTACGGAGATTTTCGGGGGATAGTCTTGGTTTTTGGTGAATACAGTTCGCATTAATCGGTTTAGATTTTCCATGTCAGTCTGTGTCCATTTTACTATTCCAATACTGTATGAGATGACTGGTGCAGCGTTGTTATTATTATTACTACATATTATTATTATTATACACTAAGCAAGCGACATCCACGCCAATGTTTTACCGGGACAGTAATACAATTTAAGTCTTAATGCGAGGAATAACGACGTAAATTTTACCTATAACAAGGAAACGGATTTTGCATCTAGTAATATTCGTAGTTGTCGGTCTTCTTCCTGCTAATAAATGCAATATCGCTAGTATCCGCGTTCGGTATAAATGAAAACAACGTAACATAGACAATGGTAAATGAGATTATTGATGAAGAACTCTTCAAGTCTCTCGCAGACATCTTCTTTCCGTCGTTCGCTGACACTGCCTTTGTCTCGCTGATTTGGCGCCCAAGGCAGCATCCTTCAATCCAAGCAGGTTTTGAATTCACGGCTTTCGCGATGTATCCAATACAACACATCCTTTGTTTGGACGTCAATTGTCTATTGTCTGCTAAATTATTAAACTAAAACTTTCAACACCGTACTGACGGACGCGTAAAAACGAAACCATTAAGACGCGTTTGTTGTCTTATTGAATTTAATTAATATTAGAGGCTTAACAATTACTGTTCGCTATAAGCCTAGCTCCTGAAAGACCAACTGTAGGCAATTTGTAAACCCCCTGAATGACTTTATTGATGAACACAGGTTTTACATTCCTAAAGATAATTTGCAACCCACCCACAATAACTAGTTTGCATATTCACATCATTGTCAGTGATATTTAAGTTCATCTTTAGTCCAGTCAACGGAGCGCTAAAATGACCAAAATCTCTAATGAATGAATTTTGATGAAACCTTGTGCAATGTGTTTGTAATGACGTTAATAAAAAAGTTGAAAAAATATTAGAGTAGGAAATGATCGGAATTGTAGAATTAGGTCAAAAATGGAAAATACACAATATATTTACCTTTTTCGTCCAAAATAAAATGTTTCTACTCTTGTGAATTTTTTCGAAAAGTGCATATTTTTTGAGATATGGCCACTCTAAAATTCCTAAAAGTGGGGAGGGGATGTAAAAGTTGAAAAATAAATCTGAAAAAAATTCACGTAAATGTATCATCGAAATACAAGACTTTTTTTTATTTGCAACTTTTCTGTAGGGGTGAGCGTAGAGGCGACTTCAATGTGAATGTCAGTCGATATTCCGTTGAAGCAACGTCGAGCGAGGTTAGTACTTGGATGGTGACCCATCTTGGGAAATACAGCGTTCTCGTCCCACCTCCTAGCGGCTTGTATATCAGTGTATACGCGGAAGTTACGTAATTTCAGACGAGGATTACGTAGTGGATATACCATCCTTCGGAGGGGATGTAAAGCAGGCTGTCCCTTGTCTATTAAATGTTAGGCAAGTAAAAGATCCCTACTCTTCTTAAGGGAAGAGGTTCGGCAAAATTTCCAGGTTGGTGGTAGCTCGTCTCCTGGCGTCGGTGATAGGCCCTGGTAGCGGAAATAGGCCGACGTTAAATAGTTAAAAAAAAAAAACTTTTCTGTAAAGTGCGTTTTCACCGAGTTCTTTCGGAAAACATGAAAAACTACCCCCATCTTTGATATTGTAGCACTTTAAAAATATGTAATTTAAAAACTTGAAAAATTCATACGTATGCATTGGGGCCTTCTAAACATTTTTTGTCCTCCGGAATTTTTTTGTAACTTGATAATTTTCGAGCTACAGGCAGTTTTTCACGATAAATAATGTACTACATTTTTTGCATATAAAAAATATATGAAAATTCGAAAAGTGAGCGTGATTTATATATATTAGGGTGGTCCAAAAAAATGTTTTTTTGAAAACATATTCTCCACATGCTCGCCCTTATTCCATATGGTAATAAAAAGCTGAGAAAAAAAAATTAGGTGAATTGGTCAATATTTAGAGGTTCCGAAAAATGAACAGTTCTAAGGTCAGACCTACGTTTTTACCAAAAAAGACGATATTTTGAGACATTTTTTTTATTTATAAGAAGTTGGTTCTTGTTTGTTATTAAACACCATCAGCCATCAGCGTTGCTTTCTTGCAAGTAGGAAACTGTTACCTGTGCAATTGAACAAGCTGAAGAAGATATTGAAGCTGTTCTTCATTCTTTGTGATGTTTGTGTTATATGTTTGGATTAAAGCAATACCCCTTTCGGCACAATCATTTACTACTTTCATTTTGTGTACTCTCTCTTTTAGTTCAACGTAGTTGGGATCAGAAGACCACAACTTTGGATTCTTACAAAGAAAAGAAGCAGCTTTTTCTTTTCCGTTTGTATGAAGGATGTTAAGAACTTCAGTGGTTCGCTGCATAAAGTATGTCTCTAGAGGACTATCATGGTTAAAAAATTTACTCTCTATTCTCTTAAGGGCTTTAGCCTTTGGTGGGCGCTGTAGGTTTTTAATCATCTCAATTTTATTGGCATCACTAACACGAGAAAAGAGCAAGTCCAACCAAATGTTCAAAAAAAACCACAAATTACGTCGAAATGCTACAGAAGCCGCTTTTTTAATATTAGAATTAGGGTATGCTTCAATTTGTTTTAAAACAATAGCATCATTCATAACAGCTTTCTTAGCCTTGGATGCCTCGTTCCAATGCCGGCCGTAAATGAGAGCTACAAACAAGCATACTTCAGTAATTCCTTCTTTTTCTCGAGATCTTTAAATAAATAAATTTTAAGAGAATAAATGGCCTTTGCCATCCAACGTGCATTGTGTAAACCACCTGGTGCTCGAAACTTTACTTTTGACCCGGGGATGGTACCTCCAAGAAAGATATTACACAACTACTCTAAGTAGTCATCTCGAGGCTGCTTTGACTGGTGAGGGTCTTTTAAAATTGTATTATAGTAGCTCATCATTTCTTCCCTAAGCCTTTTTGCTTCATTAGAATGATACAGATCATTGCTGCTTGGCTAATAAACTTCTTTGTCAATCTGAAATCTAAAACGCTTAAATATAGCCACATCTGGACCGTTACTAACACCAAAAGCTGTACTGAAAACAGATAAGAGCACAATTTCAAGTACAATAGCGCATGCTCCATTTTTTAAACCTGTATTAGAAGCTGTTGTGTCAAATACTAAAGCACGCACGTTTTCTCTCAGCTTCCAGTTATCCGGAGTGTTTAGGCAAGCAGTAGCTTGTTCTTGACCAGTTCCACGAGTAATCTTTGGAACTCCTAGTAATTTTTCATCCCCACCACCAGTAACAAGTATCGCCACTCTGTCAACTTTTTCAGTGCCTCCTGCAATATCTGTAAGTAGCTTGCCATCCCAGTGAAGAAATAAAGTTTCCTTAAAAGAGAAAGTTGACTTGTCATTTTCCGCTATGACCTCATAACAAAACTGCTGCTGCCACCTAGCAAAAAACTGTTGAACTATTTATTCTGCTAACAATGGGAGGTGCTGCTACCTTGTGTAAACTGTAAGTAACTAACAAAAATTTTATATTAGGTTTTTTAGAGCACCTTTCAATAGTTTATTAATTTGTCTAAAAAAACTTGTAAAACGTTTTTTTTAAACTGTAACGTTCAATTTTTCGGAACCCCTAAATATGCTCCGATTGGTGTCAATTTTGGTAAGGTAATTAATTTTGCGTAGTGGAACGAGGGCAACAATGTGGAGATAAACATTTTTTACTTTTATATTTTTCAAAGCATTTTGGACCACCCTAATATATATTATTATAAGAAAATATGAAACGTATATAGTTATATCATTTTTAAAGGTTCAATATAATTTTTAAATAAAAAATGTGAAAAAGCTTTCCGGAAAATTTTTTCTTCACAATTTTTATTTGTTAATGATAAGAGTGGGAGGACTGATTCAAATGACTGAAATAAAACTTTTTTAATCTATAACTTTTTTCAAAAAATTTTTAATGCCTATTCCAATGACTAAACCACCAGCGCCAGTAATTCTTTTAAAAATGATCTGCGGATGCGAAAAAGGTTGCCGAGCAAACTGTGGTTTTCGCAAAGCTGGACTTCATTGCACCTCAGCTTGTAAAAAATGCAATGGTGTAGATTGTACTAATTGTAAACCTGCGGAAGATTTAATAGATACTAACGGAACAAATGAAATTTTGGAAGTTGACGAAACAAATTCATTTGATGAGTCTTTACTATAATATTACTAAAATTATGGTTACGTTATTTATACTTTAAATAATATAAGTGTTATACTTGTAACCACATAAACATTTTTTTGTATTAATTTAAACCATTTTTGTATATAAATAGATAAAGTAAGTGTTATGCTTGTAACTATATAAATATTTTTTGGTATCAATTTAAATCATTTTTGTATAAAAACAGAGCAAATAAAATAAGTGTTATACTTGTAACTGTATAAACTTATTTCAACCCTTTGAATTAGCTCTCCCACTTTTATCATTAACAAATAAAAATTGTGAAGAGAAAAATTTTCCGGAAAACTTGTTCACATTTTCAATTTAAAAATTATATTGAACGTTTAAAAATGGTATAACTGCCATATTTCCTTAGAATAATATATATAAATCACGCTCACTTCTCGAATTTTCATGTATTTTTTAATCTGCTAAAAATGTAGCACATTATTTATCGTAAAAAACTGCTTGTAACTCGGAAAATCAGCAAGTTACAAAAAAATTCCAAGAGACAAAAAATGGTTAGAAGGCCTCGTTTCATACATTTCAATTTTCCTAAATTTTTAAATTACATATTTTTAAAGAACTACAATATTAAAGAAAGGAATAAACGCACGCGTGAAAACGTACTTTACAGAAAAGTTGTAAATAAATAAAAGTCTTGCACATACATACATTTACCTGAATTTTTTCAGATTTCTTTTTCTACTTTTACATCCCCCCCCTCCACTTTTAGGAATTTTAGAGCAGCCATATCTCGAAAAATATGCATTTTTCGAAAAAATCACAGGAGTAAAAACATGTTACTTTGGACCAAAAAAGGTAAATATATATATATATATTTTTATTTTTGACCTAATTCTACAAGTTACGGAATCCGTGATAAAAGGGGTGTTTTCTACCCCTTCCGATCATTTCCTACTCTAATCTTTCTCAACTTTTTTATTAGCGTCATTATAAACACATTGCTCAAGGTCTCATCAAAATCCATTCATTAGCACTCGTTGACTGGACTACTTGTGATTCCCAAATGTTATGTTACATAAAATCGAATAAAATTATGCTTTTTTCAACCTTTGTTTGGGGGGGGGGGGGGCAATTTTTTATGAAAATGGAATCTGTATGTTATCAGAAAGTTACAATAAAGTTTTTTCTAATCTGGGAGATGAGGGTTTCTTGGAAATCAAGTTCAAAAGTTGCAGTTTTTTTCTGAAGCTACAAATTTTTTTTAAAAATCCCATTTCTTAAGGAAAATAATAAATATCTTTATTTGCAATTTCCTATAATAGTTTACATCTGTAAGACCTATCATTTCACCAAGTTTTATTAATAATTAATTACTTCTTTAATAATTTCGGTTTATGTAAAATTAGAAATTTTCGTACTTTTTATTTTTTGCAAAATAAATCTATAAAAGTATTTGCTTAAAACTTCCCTTTGTATTTAGCACCTTTCATGTATTCACAGAGCTGGGCAGTATTTTCGATACATGTATTAGAAATACGTATTTTCGATACAATTTGTATTTTGGATCGAAAATACACTTTTTTTCACAAATATGTATTTTCAAAATACTCTTCAAAATGCAAAATACGTACGCAATTTTACCTAAAATATTGATATATTTAAAAGAAACTGCGTAAATGCTAGATAATAAGATACTATATAAAATGTTCAACAGTTATATACAAACTTCAATACCTAAACCTACGAAGAGTCTGTATAAAGTTTATGCTTCAATTTACGTCTAGTTTATACGATGCGTTACGTGTTGCGTGTAAAAACACAACTTCACTCATGACAGTTTACTTTGTTTCATTCTCTCCTACTCTCCTCACAAGTGTCATCTCAACAACGACGCGACTATGAAAATAGTACAAAGGTAGGTATCACATTGTCAGGGGCGGCTTAAGGGCCGAGCGACTGCCCGGGGCGCCAAACTGGTTTTCTATTTACAACGTTCTAATTATAGTCCACTCAATGAATGCCCAAAAGGGGATTGTAGAGAACATTTTGGAGGGGAGAATTTTTCTCTTCAGGGATGTATTGGGGGTAGTCAGGAGGTAAACATACTAAAAGTCCCCGCCCCTAGCCCCGCCGCTTCAGGGGGGAGGGGGGTGGAAAGGTTCCTTTTTTCGATTTTTCGCTTATAACTCGGAAACGATGCGCCGTATGGGAAAAGGTAATCTATGCAAAATTAAACGTAATTAAATTTTCTACAAGAATGTTTATATTCATTTTCTTCCTATGTGTTATAGTTTACGAGTTGTTCGTCAGCGAAAATCGATAATTAAAAAAATAAATATATTATGTTCCTTGTATATTTCTATCAAAGCGGTTTACCGTGGTCTGCTAATAAATCACAGTCACAAAACAATCTTTATTTTACAACACTGGACGTATTTACTAACGTAATATTTTATCGAAATGTATACATTTCATTAAATATACAGTGTGACTCACTTGAAATGAAGATACCCTCATAACTTTTTCATTTTGTTTCCGATTTGAATCAAAGCCACCTGCGGTACAAAAATATGCTGAAAAAAATAAAACATTTTGAATGTTAGAAATTCTAAAAAATGCATCCGATCGGCGCCACAAACGTACATACACCAAAATTTGATTTAATTATTGATGGGGGATATCTCATACATAATCTCATCTAGCAAAGGGGGTCCACAGTTTTCGCAATTTGTGGTGGCTACGTAAAATTCATCGTTCATAAGATTAAAAATCAATATGATTTTTAATCTTTTTCCTCATATTTTGGCACCACAGGTAGCATTGCCTTTATAGCAGGTGAATGATTTTCTGGTCATAAGTAGATCCTAATTTATTCTATACTTGAGTAAAATTTGATTCAAATCGGAAACAAAATGAAAAAGTTAAAAGGGTATCTTCATTTTAAGTGAGTCACACTGTACATTTAAGGAAATGTCTAGTTTCGACAAAATATTACGTTAGTAAATACGTCCAGTGTTGCAAAATAGAGATTGTTTTGTGACTGTGATTTATTAGCAGACCACGGTAAACCGCTTTGTTAGAAATATACAAGGTACATAATTTATTTTTTTTTTTATTAATTATCGATTTTCGCTGGCGAATATCTCGTAAAATATAATACATAGGAAGAAAATGAATATAAACGTTCTTATGGGAAATTCAATTACGTTTAATTTTGCATAGATTACCTTTTTTCGTACGACGTATCGTTTCCGAGTTATAAGCGAAGAATCGAAAAAAGGAACATTTCCACCCCCCTCTCCCACTGAAGCGGCGGGGCTAGGGGCGGGGATTTTTAGTATGTTTACCTCCTAACTACCCCTAATACATCACTGAAGAGAAAAATTCTCCCCTCCAAAATGTTCTCTACAACTCTTTCATTGACTGGACTATTATTTTCTACTTTTTAATGAAATTTGGTTTTAAAAGAACCATTGTTTTTAAAAAGTTTTTTAAATTTATTTACGTAGCATGACCAACCCCGTATATTTTTCATATATTTTTTTCTTGTATTAACTGCATATGAAATATTATCATCCTCCATCACATTTTTGTATTTATTTTTTAGGATGACAATCCTGTATATTTCTCTTCCTTGACAGTTGTGTTAACTGCAAGCGAACTATTATCGTTCTCCAACATATTAAACATTTTTTTTGGATGACCACCCTGTATATTTGTATTGTTTCTCTTCCTTGACAGTTGTACTAACGACATGCGAAATATTATCGTTCTCCAACACATTTTTATATAATTTTTTAGTGTGACCACCCTGTATATTTGTATTGTTTTTCTTCCTTGATAGTTGTGCTAACCAAATGCGGAATATTATCGTTCTCCATTACATTTTTCATTATTAATTTTTGGCATGACCACCCTGTATATTTATCTTATTTTTCTTTCCTAACAGTTGTGTAAACTGCGTGCGAAATATCATCGTTCCCAATCATATTTTTTTGATTTCTTTAGAATGACCACCCTGTATATTTTCATTATTCTTCTTCCTTGGCACTTGTGTTAACTACATGCTAAATATTGCCGCCCTCCGTCAAATTTTTTCATTATTTTTTTCTTGGGTGACCATCATGTATATTTTTTATATTTTTCTTCGTTGATAGTCACGTTAACTACACGTGAAATACTATCATCCTCTGCCACATTTTTATTATTTTTTTTTTTGAAGGTTCATCCCATCCTGTGCATTTTTTTATATTTTTTTTCTTTAACACTTATACCGTCTTCCGTCACATTTTTTTAAATTATATTTTTTATGAAGTCCACCCACCCTGTATATTTTTAAATGGAAGTATGTCCCAGTTCTTCGTTGACAGTAGCGTCAACGACATACCAAATATTATTGTTCTGCGTCAAGTAGTTCCTTAACAGACAGAGAGACGGATATACTGGCGGAATTAAATGGCTTTAATTTTTGGAATCTACCTACTCTGAAACGTAAAAATCCAGAAATATGATGATTTTTTTCCGATTACAATACTTCCCTTTGGAAAGCGAGGGAGGAAAAAACAGGCCTGTAGCTAGGGGTGGGCCAGGACGGGCGCAGCCCGTCCTGGAATAATTTTCGCCCGGCGTACGGCGACCGCAGAAAATAATAAGGTAGCTATTTTTAAAAGGAAAAAACGGATTTTTGGCCCACGGCCCCCTCTGAAAAATTGTTTGCCCACCCTCAAAGCATTTTCTAGCTACAGGCCTGGGAAAAAACAAAATGGCAGAGCGGATTTAGATATATGTAGTTTTATTCATAATTTATTTACAAACATTTTGATTTTTATCTGACCTGACTCGATGAATAGAATACGGGATATTAAAAAAAACGAGACAAAAACACGTTTTTCAAAATTAAATTAAATCTCCAAAAAACGCTCACCTGGCAGACTGAACAAAACTTTACTGTAATTTCCTTACATATTGCATTTTCACAAAAAAAATCACCCGTTTTATTGGTCACTTTATTTATCTTCTACACAGTAATATATCCATCGTCGTGACTTCTTAAATTTTAACATTAGGTTCGTTTCAGAGAATCCTGAACTTTCTATGTATCAAATTCCATGTAAATTTGGATAAATATTGAAATCATCGCAACTATATTGGATTCGTCATCTTGAATTCTTAATTTTTGACTTTAGATTTGTTATCAACTACTCCTAAAATACCCAACAACCAATTTCAATGCAATTGCGACGGAATTTGAATTTTTTATCACAAAATTGAATTTAATAGAATTAAATTATCATTAGCGACTTCCTCAAATTATCGAATAAAGAAATCTGGTTTTCAATTTTTGCTCACCTTACTTTAGACAGCTTCATTAGTGGAACCACCGCTGAGCCATACCTTACAGTCTGAGAAGATTTCATGTACACTGCTTAAGCCAATATACAATAATATGATTCTACAACCATAAAAAACGTACATACAGGTTGAATTGAATCTCCCTTTTAGAATCCTATGAAGTCGGTTAAAATAGAATCGATCATATCTGAAGGCTTCATGTATTTTCTGTTAAAGCTTTGTGTCCCATCTACAAGAATTCCATAAATAAGGAACAGAAAACTAAGTCGGTTAGTTCGGCAATCGTCTCAGAGATGGCGCGCAATGTTGACATCTAGAAGCTACTGACGTCTATCTGGAACAATGTAGAATGTGGTAGAGAGTTCTAGATCTAATTACTTAGGAATATAAATAGAGAGCGAGTCGTCGTACAGTTCAGTTCAGTTCAGTTCAGATAGTGAGTAAGGTCAGATCAAGAGAAGTAAACAAAGTGATAAAGTGAGTGAAATGATTGAATAATAGTATTCAGTGTAATATTAGTGAAGGAATTATTGGTTGCAATTAGTATAGTATAATATAATTCTATAGTACGTAAGTTAATAAATTAGTGTTTAGTGTTACACATGTGTTATAATTTCCGAGTACCTCAAGGTTCAGTTTTGGGCCCTCTGTTATTTATTATATATATCAACGACCTATTCCGTAACATGTTTCCCAACGCCTGTGTTGCATTTGCAGGCGACACAACGATAATAAATTCAGGTTCAGGTATGGATGACCTCATGCTGAAAAGTACCGACACTGTTTCTGAAGCCAAACAATAGTTTACATCTAGTAAGTTAAAACTTAATAGGAAAAAACGCAAAACCTAGTATTTTCTAAATTAGTCTTCACACATTGTACAGTTAAGTCGCAAACTATCGAGCTGTACATTTGTATTACGGAATCTAACGAGATCGTTATCAATGGAGACTCTGAAAATGAGCTGTTTTGCGCTATTCCATTCTCATATAAGTTATGGCACACTGCTGTGGGGTAATTCTTGTTACGCAGACAAAATTTTTCCGGCTTCAAAAACAAGCTGTTAGAATAGTCGCTGGTGCAGGTTTCAGAGGCCACTGTAAGCTGTAATTTTTAAAATCCTGAATATAATGCCTTTGCCGTGTTTAAATATATATGTCTCGGTATTAGAAATTTATAAAAATAAAAATCAGTTTGCAACAAATTCTGAACTTTCGAAGTCAACTAAAAATTCTTTGGATATTAAATTCTTTAATCGCCTACCTAATAACTTAAAAAAATTAAATAATCCTAATAAATTTAAGATGATAATGAAAAAGCATTTCCTTACTCACTATGTTTATTCAGTTGAGGAATATATGCAAACCCCCCTTGACAGATAATTTATAATGTATTACCTAACGAAAACGCTTACCTACCGACATCAACATTCCATAAGATAACTATGTAATTGTATGTTTTTTATCATATTTTTATATAAACATTCCTGTGTTAGAAGGTCTGTACTTATTTTTTTTTAATTGTCAAATAAATTTCTATTTCTATAAAGTGAACATATTTCTAATTTTTCTAGAAACTTATTATTCTTTCAAACACCTTTGACAAACTAGAATCTATACATATTGCTCTATAACTTATTATGTCCGTCTCGTCGTGGATTTGATTCCCACTGTGGCTAGTATATTTGGAGAAAAATAATCACGTTACACTGCACCTTCAGTTATTTAGTTGAGAAAGAATTAAACAATCTCTTCGGCGTCTATTTACTAGTATTTACGAGTAGAAAGTTTCCATACGTATCTTGTAGAGATGGGCGCGTGAGTCGATTTTGACTCACGTTCACGCACGCTCACGACTTTAAACCTTTAGCTCACGCACACTCACGCACACTCACGCACGACTGATATATGTTAAGGCAAACTCACACACGCTCACGCACGGGATCTTTTGACTCACGCACACTCACGAAATCTTCCGTGATTTCCAGACCAGGCCAGGAGGGCTAGGCGACTGGCGAATGCAGTAGAGAGAGATTGCAATTACGCAGTTTGATTTGAATGTTGCGTCATTCATCCTGTCCCCTGTCCTTTTCCCTCCCTTCTCACGCTCGTGTTCCGTCTTCCGTCTATCGCTTCGCTTCTTATTCTTGTCACGACATGACAGGTTGAAGTTTTAAAGCAGAGATGGGGCGTCGTGTCACGGCGTGAATATTATCTCACGCACGCTCACGCACGGGATCTTTTGACTCACGCACACTCACGAAATCTTTCGTGATTTGGTACCTTAAATGTACACGCTCACGCCGTGACACGACGTGACACGGTGAAATTCACGTCACGTGCCCATCTCTAGTATCTTGGTATAAAGCCAGTTGCATTTGAAATACAAAATTTTTAAACAAAACGCGACGTGTATTAATTTCTGCCGATATTTGCTGAATAAATAAATAACCGAAAGAAGTCTGATTCAAACAGGAAAAATGTTTGCAACAACTGCCTTACGTTGGAAACCTTACATTGACCACAACTGTATCCACATACACATGTTTGTGTTTACTTGCTTTCATTGAAAAATATTTCCAATGAAAATTATTCACACATTGATAAGGTCTTGCTCCGTAGGAGTACATTTCGTAATTTAAAACTTATCTTAAGTAAAAAAAGATAGTAAAGAGCGAGTGTGTGCAGAAGATTACCTGATATATAAAGACAAATTTTCCAGATGACGAAACCTTATTAAATAAAGCTGCTGTATGAACTTAAAATGGTATTCAAAGTCATACACACGTATCTTGGTCTGAATGAGGGTAATCAATTATTTGATCATTTCTATAATATAGCAATCGCGAAGTGAGCTTCTGAGACTACAAAGTTAATCGGTGAACTGAATGAAATCGGCTGTTAATACTAAGCCTTCTTAGACGACGAACGTTGAATTGAAGTACGGATTGACCTATTTATACTTCAGTAAAACGTAATTTATTTATTATTCGAGTTTGTGTTCAACTGTACTGAGTTATATTGTTTTTACTTTTAAAATTGTCTTTCAATTACTTAATGACGTGGATAAAGCATCTTTCGTAGGGGATGTAAAGCAGTCTTGTCAATTAGCTTAGACGTTAGACAATTAAATATCCCTGATTTTCTAACGAGAGGAGGTTCAGCAAAATTTCCATGTTGAGGGTAGTTTGTCTCTGGCGTCGGTAATTCGTTTTAATCGAGGAAATAGACTGACGGTAAATAAATGATTTAAAAAAATACTTAGTCGACTAAATAACGGTTTTTACTTCGGAACCTACAAGAAGAGAACCGATTTTTTTTTAATGCCTTATTTATATTAACGTCCTGGCGAAGTTTAGCTAATACTACTCTACCACTTACCAGGACGGCGAGATGAGATACGGTCACCCATTCAAGTGACGGTCTCCCCCTGCGTGCTTGACTTCGCCGATCGAGGTCTCGTCAATTTTTCAATTCAATTCAATAACATTTATTAATAATTAAGGTTACAATTATGCGCCTCACTGGATTCTGGTCCGGAGCTAGCCGTACAACCACGAAGTGTAGGGTCGTGGTGAATATGCGGCTGGGCGGAGCGGATCCGGTTCAGCTAGAACGATAGATGGGGTGAAATGTTAGAACTCCTGTCCTGACGCAGCAGGACTTAAAACTAAATTTGAACAATTATAGTGAGAAAGGAAACACTTTTAAAAACTAAAGATTAACATTGGCGGTTTTTCGTTAAGGCGCACTTTACGAAGCACTGCACTAATTACGTCTTCATTACTGGTACGGGGAAAATTTAACGAAAAAACCCGTTCGGACCAGTAACGTCTTTCATCCGGTGGCCAGACTGCCTCCGGAAAGGTAGGGTGGAAGGAAAGTTGTGGTTTAAAGAGTTTGGATTTTCAGGAGGTTATTGGTCTAGAGGGGATTTACACAATTACAAAAAAATTAAATAAACAATTTTTTTCCAATTATATTTAATGATAAGTGATTTTTTCTGAGAATTCAGTATAAGAAATAAGATTTGAGTAAAAAAACAACATTTATATTTAAATAATTACAAAAAATTTAAACAAACAATCTGTTTCCAATTATATTTAATCATAAGTGATTTTTCTGAGAATTTAGTATGAGAAATAAGATTTGAGAAAAAAACAACATTTTTATTGTTAATGTTAATTGTCTGTTATCTGAGTAATTTGTTTGATAGATTTAATTTCCTGAAAAATATTTATACATATAATATAATAAGTGATATAATTTTGTCGGAAAAATTTAGTGATTATTAAGAGAGTATGTTGCTTGACAATTATTTGAGTAGAATAAACATTAAACTTTGCCAGACGAAATTATATCACGAATGGTATTCGTCATGACTATTTCATGAATAAAAATTTTGGCAAAGGAAAACAAACTTATTGGAAATAGGAAGTAAATTTAAAAAAGTAAATAAATAAATCGCCAACTCTTGAACATTTTGGGCCGTTATTCTCGCACATTTTTTACAACTGACGTGAACTAACGTTTGCAAAAATTATTTGTAATGAAGCCGACTTGAATCGGTTACTATATTTTCAAAAAACAAAGGAACATTTGCCGCTGAAAAATAGGTTGGTTGCTTCATTCTGGATTTTTACTAAAATGATCGATTTTGATTGGACGAAATTTATAGGATTGAAATAGTCAATAAATTTCAAATTTCAGGAAAAATTGCTAGAAATCTTAGCAAAAATTTCATAAATTAATTTTGTTTTCCCTAACTCAATCGTAAGAACTACTTACAATCATAGTTCATCCAAAATTCCAGTAATTATAAAAAAACTGCTACCTAAGGGATCACTACTTCCAAATCAAGATTTCTTATCAAACCACTACATTATTAAAAGCGAGCATAGTGGGTGTGATGCGAAAAAAATATTTTGAGGCCTTTGGCTCCTGTAAGTTTAGTTTTTGTGTGTGGTTGTTTCCACTCCCAGATGAGTTCTATATGTTTAAGAGATGTTTGATAGGCGAGAGGCTGTACTTATCGTAGATTGCTAACTTCTCTCTCAATTTGGCTTCTCTGTTGATACACTTTAACTTATGTTTCTAACACTATAGAGGATCTTGTGCTTGGAGATCTCTTAATCACTTTTATAGAAAAACCCTCTCGAGCTTTCGCGATCCGACTGATGTATTGAATTACAAACTTGCGGGATCGGGAGACGCCCGATATTCAACTCCGGACTAACATAAGAGAGCCCTCGAGGGAAAACACTTAAAGATAATCATTCAATCAGTAAAATTCAACAGTTCAAATAATACTTTTTACTGGTCGATCCAAAGAATACAGATAATGTTATGTAATCTATCTAAATAAAATATGAACATGTTAATTGAATCGCCTCCCCAAGAAGGGCAAGGGCGAATGCCTAGAGAACGTTTATATCTCAACTACCATATAATAGAGAGCATGCAATAGCAATCGATTAGGTAAAAAGATTCACACCACTTCGTCAGAAGGTACTTTGGGTTTCGGACTGACTGAAAATAATATAAAAATATTTTACTTAAAAATTTGGGACACTAGTGTTAGCTTTAAGGTTCCTTTTAAGTCCTGTTAATGACCGCCGTTGTATGGGGGCCAAAACAAAGTCTCTTTTCCAGAGAAACTCCCAAATATTTAATTTTATTCTTCTGGGTGATGTCCTGACCGTGAATTTTTATTTTATTAAAAATTTTTGTGTTTTCAAATTTTCTATGAAAAGTTATTGTCACTGTCTTGTCGGGGTTGATTTTTATTTTCCAGACTGCATAAAATTCTAAGATTTTGTTAATATGATACTTAACTTTTTGGGTAGCAGTCTGAACGTAAAAAGATTGTGCGTAAGTGGTTAACTCGTCGGCTTAAAGTAGGGTATTTTTATTTGGATATGTGGGTAGATCTGCGGTATATAAGTTAAAAAGGATTGGGGAGAGGATGGACCTCTGAGGAACTCCTGCGGAGAGCCTCATTCTAGTACCAGAATATATCTACCGGATAAAAAGGACGCTAAAAGTGCCGTTAGATACTTAGGAAATTTATGTGTGTAGTCTAGTTTGTAAATTAAACCGTTTCTCCACGTGGTGTCAAACGCCTTACCAACATCGACGAGCAACACCACTATGCACTGCTTTTTTAATGTCATTCTTTTGAATGATATCCACAATGACTGGGTCTCCAATTCCCCTGTGTTTCGTGAAGTGAAATTTTGGCATACTTCTGAATAGTGTACGTTGTCCATTTTTGGCGTATTTCTTAAATTTTTTTTTGTCCACAAAAATATCTAAATGAAATTTTGGCGTACTCTTGAATTATGCGCGCCTTGTGCCTCACGTTTCTGCGAATGTGTATGAGGCCTTTTGTGCCAGTCTTCGGCGCTGATGTGTTAAATATGTTCAGTTATGCCCTAAATTGTTTTTTAATAAATTTTTCGTAAGTCGAAATTTTTATTTATTCTTCGACTTTTATGTATTCTTCGATTCTGGAGGGTTCTATGACATACGCACACTAAATCACAATTTTACTTTTTAACCTCTTTAATAATGGGATGAGGGTATTAATGGGGGTGTTAGTGGGTGTGGCCGATGCCAAAGAAATTTTGAGACCTTAACTTCTCGTACATGCTGTAAATCTCAATTTTGTGGACTCTTACTTGCTTGCTATACTTATTTACCCCCATTTACCTCCCAATCCTCCAATGGAATAAGACAAAGTATAATCTACTTCCAGATTTCTTCCAGATTTATGTATGGTGTACAAAATTTCAAGTCAATACCATAAACCGTTCTAGAGCAACCGTGTGCACAAAGAAAGTTACAAACAGACCGACGGGCAATTTCTTTTACTTAAACTCAAATCTATCTTTCATAACATTCTAAACCTTTTCGAACAGAAAAAAAATCAAATATACAACAGTGTGTTCCAGGATAGATGTAACAAGAGGTGTAATGGACCAAAAATTTTGGAATTTTGGAATGGTATTTGGGGATTGAGTCCTGCTTGTTGTAAAACTAAAGTATACCAAAAATGACTTGATTTGGTGTCTACAGGGTGTTTTATAAGCAAAGTTGTAAAAATCGCCACTAATAAAGTACCTTTATTTTTCAAAATATGAAAAAATTCCGCTAAGAAAAGTTATTTAGAATGTAATTTTATACCTCTATACCAAATTTCAGGAATATAAAATTATTTTTTTGAAACTTGAAACTTTGAAGTTATGTAGAAGCTAAAAGTAGGCTATGAGAAAAGCAGTGGATACACATTTATCATTCATTATTGACATATGTTGTCAAACGCAGTCAATATTATCCTTAATTTCTGTTTCAAATTAACGAACCAAGCATAAAAAATTAAGTGAAAATGGTACCCACAGTGCGTGAAAAAATTTATATTGTGCAATGCTACGGAATTGGCGGTGAAAACTCGCTAAGAGAAATGGTAAGCCAATTTAATTTGAAATTTCCAAACACTGCTTTGTCACGTACTCAGGCTAAAAGAATAATTAAAAAGTTTCTGGCTACTGGTAGTGTTCTTAACATGAAAAGAAAAATAAAACCATATGATGAAGACAATGTTGGGGCTATTATAGCTCATGCCTCTGTTATAGAAAATCCTAGGATGCCACTAAGAGAGAGATCAGCTCTTATTAATATTAGCAAGTCTGAACTCCAAACAATTTACAAGGCAAAGAAAATTAGGGCATATAAAGCAAATTATAAACATACGCGTGAAGAGGGAGATGACAGCCGTAGGTTGGATTTTTGTTTAACCATTGGAGAAAAAATCATGGAAGAGAGATTTTTTCAAAAAATGGGAAGTTTCAAAAAAATAATATTATATTCCTGAAAATTGGTGTAGAGGTATAAATTTGCATTTTAAATAACTTTTCTTAGTGGAATTTTTTCATATTTTGAAAAATAAAAGTACTTTATTAGTTGTGATTTTCACAACTTTGCTTATAAAACACCCTGTAGAACACCAAATCAAGTCATTTTTGGTATACTTTAGTTTTACAACAAGCAGGACTCAATCCCCAAACACCATTCCAAAATTCCAAAATTTTTGGTCCATTACACCTCTTGTTACATCTATCCTGGGACACACTGTATATATTTCTACGATGTGGAAATAATAATAAAAAGTATTAAAGTTCGCGAAAAATTTGGAAAAATTTTTGCATAACTCAACTCTACTCGTGGTAATTTAATCCAAGAAACACTTCGCTACCACATTTCTCTGAAAAATTTCAGTAAATATATAAAGAATTACAAAAACTCCTATAGTTTATAAACATTTTTGAAAAATTCCGGAATAATTCTGAGAAAATATTTATTTTGGCAACGTATTCGTAATCAGCAACTCCAAAAACCTTCTAGATATTGTTTTCTCGTCGAAAATCGAAACTTAATATATGAAATCTCTGAATTGTACAAAATTTAAAAAACAAACATTTTCAAAATTACCGTTCAAAAAATTTAATGTGATTGCCGGAATGTCTGATTTTAAGTAATGTAGTATAACAAATGTTTTAAGATAGAGCAGCGATTTCGTAAGTCTATCGTGTCGTTTTTTTTTTTTTGGCGTAGAACCAGGTCAAACATATTGGGTTCCTTTGAGTATGTCACCGGGCATATGAAATCATATTTTACGACATTTTTTTGTGGCCTCGAACTTTTTAAATCAATAAAAAGTGAAAAAAATGTATTTTTAAAGAAAATTGTTTTTTTTTTGTTTCCACCGCCATATCTTTAAAACTATTAAAGGTACCGAAATTAAAGCACACACTGTAGCGCTTTTACCAGTATAAACGCGGTTTGGGCACAATTCTCACTTTCATTTATCTAAAAATCAAATAAACTAAAATACATATTTTGTGTATTGAAATCTTCACCAATCGATAAACTTTTTTATTTTTGAAAATATTTGCATACATGCAGCGAAGAAAATAAAGCCTAATAATTACAAAAGTTTTTGAAACAATATGTTTTTTCCTAAAGTGTACCGTTTGGCAATAGCGATTTTTTTTATCAGCGCTAAACGCGACATTGGGACGCAATTAATACACCTCGCATGCAGGGTTGGTCAGTTTAGTCGCGTAGAAGTAGCGTTAGTTGAATCTAGATTAATATATGGCATTCTAGGTTGGGGTGGAGTTGCTTACTGTCATCTCTCAGGGGGTGGCACTTAAAAAATATATATATTTATTGGAGCAGAAATAGAATCAAATTTTAAGAAGAAAAGGTTCCATGCAATTTTTCACATAAATTGATAGTTTTTAAGTTATAACGACTTCAAAATTGCGATTTCAGCTTAAAATAAAAGCTTTTAAAAAAGGTATTTTCAAACGGCTTTCGTCAAGTATCTCGAAAAGTATTACTTTATCGAAAAAATGTTATAGACCAATTACAGAAAGTACCTTACAAATTGGGAATTAATTATATTTTTTGTTTATTGATGTAGGATTAATAATTTCGGAAATATTTAAGTTTATATTTGGTATCCAAGGGTTTCGAAATTACCTTCAAAGTTTAAAATGCATTTTTTTCTAAAGTAAGTGCTTTAAATGAGCAAAAAAGAATTTGAGTATTTAGGTAATGCTACATTTTAACGAAAAACTGTATTTGAGATAATTTTTTTAAATTATTGGCTAATTAGAGTAACAAAACGAGTAAAAAATAATTTGAAAGCCCAATTAATTGTCTTTAATTTCCTTTCTTAGCATGCGTCACAATTTCTGAGATATTTAACATTTAAACTGCATTTTTCGTCTTATGAACGTTCGGATGCCATTTGTAAACTCATATCTCCGAAACTATTCAATCTATGTAAATAAATAAACAAGCGAAATTCATTATTAGTTTATGAGCTTATTTTTGGTCTCTACACATTTTTGAACAAAACTAATATTTATTGAGATATTTGGAATAGGAAAAAAAATACGTTTTATCGAAAATACCTTTATAGTTTAAACTGTATTTTTTCTAAAGCAAGTGCTGTATACGAACCAAAAAGCATCTACGTCATGCTGTATATTAATGAGAAACCGTGTTTGAAATTAATTTTTTTTTTAATTACTGGCTAATTACAGTAACAAAATGGCGACGTTGTTATTATTAAAATAATGTGTAGACGGACATTGCTTCGGTCATAACTTCTTTGTTTTTTATGCTACATAAACAAATAAAAAAATAGTTAAGAGCTTAATTAATAACCTTTTATTGTATCTATTAGTATCCTTGGCGTAGGTGTCAGAGTTTCTAAGATATATAACTCTCACTCTAAATAGTTATCTTACGAACTCTTGGATGCCAAATGTAAACTTAAATATCTCCGAAATTATTAATCCTACATCAATAAACAAAAAATATAATTAATTCCCAGTTTGTACTTTCTGTAATTGGTCTATAACATTTTTTCGATAAAGTAATATACTTTTTGAGATACTTGACGAAAGCCGTTTAGAAATACCTTTTTTTAAGCTAAAATCGTAATTTTGAAGTCGTTATAACTTAAAAACTATTAATTTATGTGGAAAATTGCATAGAACCTTTTCTTCTTAAAATATGATTGTACTTCATATATATTTTTTAAGTGCCACCCCCTCAAAGGGGGTGGCACTTAAAAAATATAAGTAAGTTAACAAGCCCCCGCTCAATATAGAAACTTTTCTGTGAAACATTTACTATTATACTGCCAAAAATGAACGAAATCCGTTCAATATGACATTACTTCAAAGTTTTGCATATTTTTTACCTCTATAGGTACTGTACTACTACCACCTGTCTTTTTATTATTAAAAGGAGACTATTTAATATTTATTATACAATTTCTTAATATTAACAACATATGATCAATACTACTGTACAATATATGAAATATTGAACAATAATATTGATCCCCTAGATGCTTTTGATCACTACTGGTTTTGTACCTATTGATATAAGTTAAACTACTATATACACCCCGACCGGGATCGTCAGATCGTTGCAGTCTGCAGGCTTGCTACAGCCGAGCGCGCAAGAATATGACTTTGGCCCGTTAAAAAAATCGCTGACTCAATACTATGAACGGGACATGAAAAATTTTTATCCTAAAAACTTTTTTCAACTATTGGTTTCAATTTGTACGCAGCATGTACATACAAATTTTTATAAATAAACTTTTTTCTCGATTGCCTAAAATTACGCTACTGAAAATAACAAGTTTGAGTTTCCTATTATTTTACCAACTTAAAAAAAAATAAATCGGGTTCACGTGGGACGTTGTTCGAAGCGCTATAGTATCTACTTTAATCTAAAAAAAAAAATGGCTTGATAGCACAAATATTTTCAGAGATATAGCGGTGGAGACGTTAAAAAACATATTTCATTAAAAATCGATTTTTTTGAGTTTTTCCGAAATAAAAAAGTTCTCGACCACCGAAAAATGTCGTAAAAAACGATTTCGTGTACACGATTATCTTACTAAAGAATCCCACTAAGTCTGGTTTGGTTCTACGCCGGTTTTTTTTTTCTCGAAAACTAAGCGACTTTACTTCCAGATTTTACTCTACTAAGAATAATTTCATTGAAATGTGTTCTGTTCTTGTGGGTTCCGAAGTTTTGACGATTTTTTTGACTTCATTGACTCGACTAATAATGCTAATTATTACAATTTTATTCTCTTAAAAACTGTATATGGGCATTAATTGTGATACTGCATTATCTTCAGTAATCTTGGCTTTAAGAAACCATAATATCTTTGTCCAACAATATTCGTACTTTTTGAGGTTTTTGAATTATTATTATTTTGACAAAATTATTTAACACACTATTTAATTATGAAATGCTCATAATTATATTTACACAACGTATGTTGAACGAAATAACGGAATATCAGTCTTTTATCGAATACGAACAACGTTGAATAAAGCGATTGCCTTATCTTCTCTATCTGACATATTTTAAGTTTTATATTTACTAAAATCGATGTTCTAGTAAATGTCTCAGCCAAATACTTGAAGTATGATTTATAGGTAATTTCCTTTAGGAACATCTCCTTCTATATTCTCGTCTTGCGCTGAACTATTTTTACTAAATGATACACTGAAGAATATCATTTGTCTTTTTCAAAGATTATTGCATGTTTTAAAATAGGAAGCGACAATACGGTCTATAAGTATACAGGGTGTCCCAAAAGTCAACGTCATCCCTTTGAGGGCTGATAGGTCAGCTCATGTCTGACCAGAATATCAAAATATGACCTTAATAAAAAGTTGTTAGTTTTTGAGATATTGGCACTTTTATGAATTTTGTGAAGTTAGATCAGTTTTTCGAGTGCCACAGCTACAAAATGCCATATTTTAAGATTGAAATTTTTGCAATTTTTGTTACGGAATCCTGAATAGCCCTGCTATTGATCACAGTTCAAAATAAAATTACCAGTGCCATACATTCGGAAAAAAAACATTTTTTGCTCAATTCATGAGTTAATTTATTTTATTATCTACCTTAGACTCTTCATACTGTAAAAAAAATTGTCACGCTAACCTGGCAAGTTATTTTAAAAAATTGCTCATTTAATGTAGTTTTTAAAATGGTATAAACATTCTCTATGTTTTACTTTAGAGAAAAAAAGATATTGCTCTTGCTATTGCTAGTAAATGAGCAATTTTTTACAATAACTTGCCAGGTTAGCGTGGTAATTTTTTTTACAGTATGAAAAGTCTAAGTTAAATAATAAAAAAAAAGTAACTCATGAATTGAGCAAATAATGTTTTTTTTCCAAATGTATGGCACTATTAATTTTATTTTGGATTGTGATCAATAGCAGGGCTATTCAGAGTTGCGTAACAAAAATTAGATTCTTAAAATAAGGCATTTTGTAGCTGTGGCACTCGAAAAACTGATCTAAGGTGTCGAACTGAGCCCTCCAAGAGACGACGTTGACTTTTGGGACACCCTGTATATTCCATTTATTTGAATAATTTCAAAAAGGTGATCTTATTACTGATTGTTGCAATCTTATTGTTTTAGTATTTGCTAATAATTACCTTTTTAACCACCCTTGTAATTAATTATGTAAAATTTGTCAAAGTGCAATACAATAACTACTCGTTATGTATCGGATGCAATGGGGCGATGGCTCACTCTAATAGTTCCCTTACTTTATCTCCACATCATGGTACTGTAACGGTAATTTGCTCAAACAGGCTCAGAATGTCATGAAACGTCGAGATTTTAAATTTGAGAAAAAAAAATCAGCCTGAACGTTTTTTTTTTTGAGCATGATTACTCTGGAACAGTTATGATATTGTCTTGAAAGGCCGTAGTCGGATAAGATGGGTGAATTTGCCTCCGCACGGATTGTGATAATTTTTTTTGCTGCCGATTCAAATAAGATTTTAGCCAATTATAGATATTACCAGAACATACACGTGAAATAAATTAGAACAGAATTTGACGACGGAAACATTGAAGAAAAATTCATAAATTTCTCTGGATTTTTTTTAACCCCTATAAAGTTTCGGCACGACTACCAAATTTTTTTGTAGAATCTTGAGATGGTTTGTTACCATTCACAATTTTTCTATAGCGCTCAAATGGGTACTTGCTACTTGGAAAAAATAAAAGGTTGTTTTTCATTTTTTAAATTATGATACGCTGATGCTAAAATTATCATATTTTTGTAGTATCTTGGGATAGTGTTCTATAATTCCTAATTTTTTTAAATAGGTAATATCAGAAGAAGGTCCTTAAAAAAATAAAATGTCCTTTTTTATTTCTTTAAATTATGATACGCTGATTCTAAAATTATATTTTTTTGGTACCATCTTGGGATAGTATTCTATAATCCCTAATTTTTTGAAATCAGCATCATCAGAAGAAATTATTATTCACCAAAATTCATCAATTAAAAAAAAAGTGAAATGACAAAAGTCAAGTCCTTTAATATTTAGAAGCCCTTATTTTTCTTTAATCAAAAATCTTAATATCAACAAAATATCGAGTTAGAGAAATAAAGTTTCTAACCTCAAATACTCTGATACCTAATATGTCACCATTTAATACTACTATAGAATTTCACAAATATATAAGACGGCATGTGTATCAACATGTATATACGCGAAAATGAATTTTTCTATTATAGTTGCTGTAACTGCTCTAGTATCGTCTGATGTAGTTTAAGTCTATCAGAAAAACTAGCATTTTAGAAAAATCGTTTTCTTCTAGTGGATATACGTATTTCTTAAATTCAGTTTTGCCGTTTGACTGAAACTGTTTTCTCAGTGCATTACTTTTCAATACTTAAGAGCGTACAGTTTGCACGTCCCAAGACTTTTAAAATGCTGGAGTTGTCGGATTTTACCATTGCTAGTAGCATCAGTTCGAGTTTGTCAAGTTTGCTCTTAAAACACATGATATTCAGATATTTCATGATAAACGGATAATATCAACCAGACACCAAACAACTAACCGGAACAACCTGCGGTGTTGTCAGACTGCCACCATTTTCTCTACATTTTCTGATCACTCAACGTTATTGCATTTGACCACTTCAAAACCGCTCACTTTAAACGGCTTTTGTCTCTGATCTTTGACAACATCGCGAATGTTTGCGACAGGACTTTAACTGGAAGCTAGGCATGCGCATAAGTAGCACGGGTAAAGACATCCGCATAAATGATATCAATTTCAAAAAATTAGATTAGCATCTATTAATTTTAGCATCAGCCCATCGTAATTTAAAAAAATAAAAAGGGACATTTTATCTTTTTTAATCTTCTACTGATAATACAGATTTCAAAAAATTAGGAATTATAGAATACTATCCCAAATACTGCTACAAAAAAATATGATAATATTAGTATCAGCGTATCATAATTTAAAAAAAATAAAAAAGGATATTTTATTTTTTTTAAGGATCTTCTACCGATAATACCGATTTCAAAAAATTAGTAATTATGGAATGCTATCCTAAGATGTAGTGAAGTTGCTAAGCATAACAATCGTTCACTTTGTGATACTAACATGAAATTTGGCACAGAGGTAAAGTTTTTCTTGGCGAACAAAATGTGACATAGTGCTAAGCGGAAAATTTTTTTCTCGGCGGTCATCTTGAAAAAAAAGAAGTTTGTAGACACTTTTTTGGGATTATCTTGAAAACCGTGCACTTATGACAAAAAAAACTCCTAAGTAAAACTGAAAAACACAAAATTCACTATAAAATTATACTTTTTTGTCATAAACCAAACGGTTTTCCTACAATTAGGCCAAATGATCAACGGTACGATTGTACGAAGCATTATTTAATATGATGTCGCGCAGATTGTTTAGTATGTTACCGACAGTATTATTGTTATGAGTAATATCATACATAAGAATAATACATTAGTAACAATAATAATAATATTAATAATAATAATAATCATCCAGATCCAGATTCTTGGGGATGGAGTTTACCACCCTCTTTGAACCACATCTCCAGAAGCTACTTCAGCTTGTCAGGAGCTGGTTTCTTGTAAATGTCGAGTTATATGTAGTAAAAAATGTTCATGCGCTCGTGCAGAGTTAAAATGTACGGTATTGTGTTTATGTGATGGAGACTGCTGAGAGGTCAATAGTGACTGAATATTTTGACTTTTAGGCATTCGTTTCTTTGCGATTTTATAAAAAATCACTAGATTAGAAATATTTAGTTAAAATAAAGCTTATAAAAAAATTTATTTAGGTACTTTTTATTAAAAATAGAATTATATTACAGCTATACTTAAATATATAATTTTCCCGCCACTGAGAAAACTAATGGAGTCACAAAAAAACTCATTAAACGATTTTTGTAGAAAATTTAGTTTACTTTAATTTGTATAATTACAAAAATATTGATAAAATTCGCCGTTTTCAAGATAATGTCGAAGTACTGATTTTTCTGACGATTTTGAGGTTATAACGGCCGAACCAATTTTTTTCTGAGTGGCACTATATCCCATTTTGTTCGTCTCAAAAACCTGCCTATGCTCACCCAATTTCAGATTAGTATCACAATCTGAACCATTCTTAAGAAAATTCGAATTAAGCAACTATTTTACTAATATACATATATTATTTAACATATTTTATATTTATTTTTTAATAATAACTATTTAACTGATTTGTTAGATAGCCGAGAGATTTCGGATAAGCGGATAAGTTTTAACCGATTTTTATCATGTGAATCTTTAAGAACTTGTATCACTTGTATCTTGTTTCTCTCATAGACATCATGCAAAACATTATAGTCATTATATTGCGAAAGGATTAATGAATTGCAAATTATAATTTTTCAATCAGATTAAGAAAATCATTGTTTTTACATGACTCCTTTAGTTACACAATTATTTATTAACGTGTACAATTTAAATCAAATCAGAATTTAATAAACACAATATTTTTCTTTATTTACCAGTTCCACAGTAGGTATTATTATTTATTATTAACTGTAAATTCTAATATTATGTGATGCTAAAAAATGCCTAAAACTTACCAGATTTTATCCCCAGCTAGATTTCCAAATTGGGGTGTTTGTGTATGTTGCAATGTATGAGAATATCTTTTTGGTAACTTCTAAAGAGGTTTGAATCATTAATCCATAGTGTTTTGCATAATTGAAATGTCGATATATTTTTTTTATATTTCATTACAAAATTGTAACTATTGATTAGATAAAAAAATATTCCAGATGCGCTAGATTTTTTAAATTAAAATGAAAAATTTAAAGCAATTATATAGCAATGTAAAAGGCGACTAAAACATGTACTATAATACAAAATATGATTTTTTTTATTGGAAAACTTAAGTTAAAGCTTTGAGTTTCTAGATAACATTAACAAGTATATATTTTAAGAAGGTTCCTTTAAAAGAAAAAAATAAACAATATAAAATAATATTGTTGAATATGTTGCAATATAAAAATATTTACATAACCCCAAAAGTTGACCGCTGCACAAGGAATCACTACTTCCACATCCAGATTTTCTATCCAAGTCACAACGAACAAATTTTGTATGTGGAAATAATTGTTTATGGAACTTTAATAATATGATATTTGAAATCTTCTACCCCAAAAGCCCATAAAGCGATACCCCACATCGGTAGTGGGGTGGGGGTGGTGACAAGGGGTTGTAGTGGGGGTGTATGAAGTAAAAAAATATTTTGAGGTTTCTGATTCTTGTACACACACTAAGTCACATTTTTTTTCATCCCCTTTAATAATGGGATAGGGGAGGAGTGGTAATGGGGGTGGCTAATGCCAAAATTTTTTTTGAGACCTTAGCTTCTTTTGTATATACTAAAAACCAATTTTATGGACTCTTACCTGCTTGATTTACCTATTTACCCCAAATTTACTACAATTTACTCCCCAACCCTTCGACGGAACAAGATGAAAATATAATCTAGTTCCAGATCTCTTAATATATTACTACGGGAGCCCGCCCTAAGTGCCCGTGCACCCCCCCGTCCCCGTCCCCGATCCTTGGGGACAATGTTTTTCATAAAGATTAAAGCCTATGGAAAAATTTTGGACATGTCCCCAAAAAAAGAAATTGGCTGTACTTTCAAAATGGCGGCCATATCGTCGTCTATATCACGAACTGTCGTATCTCAGTTTTCGTGATTTAGCGCTAGAGCCGTTTTAAGTTTTGGTGGTTTTTAAAATGAATAATAAACATATAAAACTTGCCTTTTCGTTGTTTTTTTTTTGCTTATGTTGTGTACTGGAATATGTAGTTACCGGCTTGAGGTCTATATTAAGAGTGCGTATTTCCAAATTTTCAGAAAAAAAAAAGCGAGATACGACGTTACTGAGAGATAAAAAATGAAACTTTCTAAATATAGTGAGTTACTTCAACTTATGTGATTAACATTTTATTGTTGAAAATAAAGATACATTCGTAAATATACAACACAATTAACATTTCATTCGTGAAAAAACAAAAATTGTGAGTATTGAACGAAACAATAGTATTTTAATATCTCTATCGTCTATCATTGTGTTTAAAAAAATAAAAAAAATATGATACAAAATTAATAAAAACTCTACAATAAAATAATTTTGTATTATTCATCTACCCATCGTGACGTTTTTTATGTTTGTTTAATCATCATTAGTTTATGCAACTGAAAAAGTCAGATATTTAAAAATAAGAAAATAAAATAAATATAGTAAACAATTTGGCAAAATAACACTAATACGCAAAAAAATTTGTCGCACCATAAAATTTCAATTTTTTTCAAAGTAAATAAAATAGGCAATAGGCATACGCATACAGCGTGATTTACCACGACACGCGGAAAATAAAATGATGTACTAGTCTTCTATGTGGGAAAGTTCTTCCAAAATTTGAGAGTGGTCCGAGGTAGTAATTTTTGTTGCATTAAAACTTGCAAAGATGTTACTTGTCTGTGGTCAGTGTGATAGGGCAATGAACTTACTTGTGAAAGAACATATCAAGGATGTTTACATTTCCTTAATTGCCATAAAAAGTTAAGCTGGCGCGTGCGGGCAAAGAGCCGCGTTTTTTGCTTTCAGTCCAACACTGGCAGGTACAAAGTATCGCTTAAGTTTAGTGTTTTTGTGTTATCGACGGGTTTAAGTAAATATCTCTGATATCTACTTGTTGTAGAGTTCACTAGCATGGGGTCAATGTCTCTTCGACTTATTTTGCTATTTTTGCAGTTTGATTTGATTAAAACCAAAAAGTCACTTCTACTCTCTCCAGCTTTGCTCTCAATAGTGTCAATCCCAAATCTGATAAAGGGGGAGGGGAAGTGATATAGTTGTATCGCGTTACGTCAGATTGGTTAAGGTCATTGGTGGCGCATTTCTACAAAAAAATAATGTAATTTTTTTGGCCATATTTTTTTAGTTTTTCCTTTTTGTAACTCTTTTCTGTGGGGACAAGCTACTGATGAATTTTGCGCATGTCATGGTAAATAACCCTGTATAATTTTTCATCACGATTATAAAAGGTACTTAAATTTTGATTAAGCACTTCCAAAAGACAATGCAAATGGCTACTCATACATGGAATACTTTGTATTTAATAATAGTTATTAATATAGTTATAATTATTATAAAGATAAGAAAAATATTTCATTAATAACTTAAAGACTGTACGATAAAGAAATGTGTTTGTGGGGGTCGCCTTTCACAAAATAATTGTCCTAAGCTGTTTATTTACACTTATCACTACTATCTAAACTAATCTAATTTGACTAGAGTTTAAACAAAATCCACTGTTTTCATAAGATAACATTAACTTCTAACATAATTTATGCTTCATTTAGTAACGTGATAAGGTGACATAGTTTTAGGATGAGTTGCAATTATTCTTTTTCTTTTTTTGTCTATGTTGACAATACTATCAATTATATAAACCAAGTATCAAGTAAACAATTCCTTATTAGCTGAGTTGGGGAAACTTTAAATCTTGTATTTTTGTCGTAAAAAGTTAATTGACGATTCCTATAGGAAAAAATGCGCTGAAAAAAATGTCCAATATAATTTTTCCCTAAGCCTAACTTTGTTATAAACAGTGCTTAATAATTGAAACGGCAAGTAAGTAATATATAAAAAAATTTAATTAAAAAATGAAAGTATTTTTAAAACGCGTCGTTTGAGACCAAGTACCTTTTATCTTGAACCATTCATTTGTTATAAACAAATTACGGTTCTTACTTAACAATTTTCTTTCTGTGATTGAACGCTATTTTTAAATTCTATTTATAGAGCGGGAGCTAGGTGGCGTTTTCGGCACATCATCGTTTTATGAATTTTGAGATATTTTTATGGTTTAATGGATGATAACGATTCATAAAATCGACTTCTGGCGGGGCACCTCCTGTCAGGTGCGTCTAAAAGTCAGTAAAATTATGTCATCGTTACAAGGCTCATTTTTTTTCGGGTGTACACATTTTATGTTTAGAATTAATAAAATGGGATCACCAGAAAGTGCGGACCGTCAGGAGGCGCAGCCAGAAAGGTAATAATGATGATAATAATAATAATAATAATAATGATGCAATACATCTGAGGCACGGTAGGAAGTCAAGTTAGCCGAAAGTGTTAAATTCCTGTGTATTTAAGAGTCTATGGTACTTTTGTTGACACTAAGAACTTTCTGGGGAGGCTATTCTATTGTTGAAGGAGCTTATATTTACGTTTTAAAAAAGAGCCAGAACTTGTAATGATGAGTTTAGAGTACTGAGATGAAATATGCGAGAAAAATCCTAAACATTTTCTTTCTGGCTAGCCTTACTGACGGGAGTTTCTTTTTGGAATTTTTTTTCTGTGTTCAAAACATTTAAATGAAAATTCTCAGCCTAAAAAATAGTTTGTAAAGATCATGTTATATAACTCCGTCTTTTTGCATCTGGCTGCGCCCCTGACGGCCCACACTTTTTGGCGATCTTATGTTATTCATTCTAAACATAAAATGTGTACACACAAAAAAATGAGCCTTGTAATACAATTTCACTGATTTTTATATCTTGAACCATGGCCAACTCGACGGACTGACATGTGCCAGAAGTCTATTTTGTCGTTATCTCAGTTTGATAGAATTAATCAACGCATAGGAAATGCTTGTAACGATGAATTTCCGAAAATGCCACGTAGCTTCCGCATCATTAGTGAAAAATGTAGTATATCATCCATAGAATTCATCATTTTTTTTAATATCTTAAATATTTATAAATTGTTTAAACAATCAAGATAATTTGTTTATCAACTAATAGCTCGTTTTTAATTGAATTTGAATAGATCAAGAAAATTTTTTGCATAAGTGACTAATATAGGTAATAGTTTAGATGGCATTTCTTCTAATATAGACAATTTTTCTGGTAGCTTTATCTTAGCAGACGTCTCTGAAATTGACAAAAATTACGTTTCGGTGAACTATGTTTGGAATTTATTGTTTTATCTTTATATTTTAATATTTTTATTTATTTAAGAATACTTAATTATGAATATTTTTTTTATGGTGCTTTTGATAAATTCGATAAAAATTGGGAAGGCAAAAAGTGGTAAAATTGCTCAGGTATGCCAAAAAATTCATATGAAATGCCAATTTTTGACATATTTTTAAAATTCTTTTGGCGAGTTTTTATAAAGCCATAAATTCATCAATATTTTTTTAAAGTGACAATTTTTATTTTTGTTATGGAATTTGAAAAAGCGCATCTTTTTGCATACAATAACTATCGACGTAGGTTGCATAAAGAAATTTAAGAAAAACTATCTTGGAATTTAAAAATACAATTTTGCTAAAAACGAAAAAAATTTAAAAACAACTAAATTAAATGTTCAAATTGCGCTCGATTCAGTGGCGTGACAAACACCCCCGCAGACACCGCACCGCGGGGGGGCCGGCCAGCTGGGGGGGGGGGGGGGGCACATTGACTGATGGCCGACCAGTCTACCTAAGTTATGCAATAAATTCGAATTGTTTGCTGTTTTATTATGTACTTAATACCTAGTGTGGGTTTAACTCTAATTAAATTATAACACGATTAACTAATTTATTTAGGTATTATGCAAATCACAACTTACACACTTTTTATTTATTATGAAAATACCTACTTTCTGTATATTGTTGCCCTAATCTGGGCACGCTAATACAGAAAGTAGGTATTTTCATAATAAATAAAAAGTGTGTAAGTTGTGATTTGCATAATACCTAAATAATATTCTCTAATCATGATAAATGCAAATAAATAAAAAATAATTAATTGTAAAAAATAACTAATTCAAAAATTCATAAACCTGAACCTAATAGTAATGGAGATAAGAATGATCTTTTTCCACTCGTTATAGAGAGGGGAGTCCCTGAAAACGTTTGCGAGGGGGGCACTCGCCACTGGCTAGATTGACAGCCTGAAAATAGCCAAGACGGTTAATAAACCGGGAGCTGGCGATATTCTTCATTGTCACATTTCTTAAACCTTGGTTTATTTTTTATAATATTAATGAAACCTATCAACAAAATGAACTCCAGCCATCCCGTTGGCGGGACAACGATTGACAGCGATATATCAGTCATGTTGAGAAACAAGTGTAAATGTTAAAAATATTAAAAGCTGAAACTTTTTCAATTTGTTAATAATATTTTAATAAAATATAAACCGACACCTCCTGCCACTTCTCTCGTAGACCGGTCTACTCCTGCCATAGTCATATTT
This sequence comes from Rutpela maculata, assembly GCA_936432065.2. Taxonomy (NCBI): domain Eukaryota; kingdom Metazoa; phylum Arthropoda; class Insecta; order Coleoptera; family Cerambycidae; genus Rutpela; species Rutpela maculata. Next base: position 31,565,812 of record OW386285.2, on the reverse strand, counting down.
ATGTGAAAAAAAAAAATCAATTGATACAAATATTAAATGCTGAAAATCTTTTTGTCATTTCTTCAATAATTAAGACTATTAAAAAACGTATCCTGCCAGCCAGTTGATGGGACCTGGCTTCAGCAGGAGTAAAATTATGCGCGAACATCTAATATATTCGTAGTTTCTAATTTCCAAAGGTTTTCAGTGCGTTAGATAAAAGTATTTAGGTTCTTTTCAATTGAGCACCTTGAAAAGGGGACCTACCTAGGGTGTCCCTTTTGTAGATATTATCGAGGTCCGGCATTAATAATAATAATAATAATAATAATCCTTTATTATCCATAAGACCATACAAATGGCATGGGACAAGTCAAAGTGAAAATGCGGTTAAAACTAAAAGTACAGAATACAATGTTTAAAATATAGATATAAATACAGACATAAGAAAATACAAGATAAAATAAACATAGTTAAATCACATTTGTATATAATAGTAAAATAATAAAAAACACAATAAACAACATAGCTGATTTGTCAATAAGTATAAAAAGTTAATTATATGGGGTATTCATTTAAAAAATCATGAACAGAGTAATAAGATTTTTCATGTAGCATATTTATTAGCTTGATTTTAAATTCATTCATATTGTTGCTCTTTATTTCTAGTGATAACTTATTGTATAATTTAATTTCCATATATAATGGTTGTGTTCATATGTGGTCGAATTATGACGTGGTATCACTAAGTTGTTACTATCTCGAGTGTCATATTCATGGTTGAAGTTGTTAGTGGAAAACATATTAATATTGCTTTTAACATAGATTAGTGTTTTGAGTATATATATACACTGGCTAGAGGTACAATATTAAATGTTTTAAATAGATCTCTGCAAGAAGTCCGTCGTGAAACATTCGCTATATTTCTTACTGCAATTTTTTGTAGCCTCAATATTCTCTCTGCATTCGCGACATTCCCTAGAATATGATGCCATATGACATCCGTGAATAAAAGTGAGCATAATAATATGATAAGCAGTTACGTTATTGGAGACGTGTTGTAACCTATATAACGCATAACAAACCTTTCTTACTGATGAGTGATGTTTAGTTCGCAGACGCAAAACCTACGAATACGATGTATTCACGAATTTCTATGATGGCTACACTCAAGCCAGTTTGTATTTTTTGTAATTCAAAAAAAGAAAATAAATTTTCTTTACACAAGAACGTTTGAATAACTGTACGGAAATTTTAGAAATTCGCCAACAAAAGAATTTGCAAAGGAAAAATGTGAAATTGCCATCGGCTTTATGTGACACTGAAGGTTATCATTCAGTGTTTTAGTAATTTCACGGTATTGAAGGCAAAATAAAAAAAATTGATAATGATTCAGTTTCCACGAGCAGTGAACAATCATTATCAGAGCCTTCAACATCTGGTGTTACATTAGATTATTCAAGTGTGCCGCTTTTAGGGCGAAGCGGCACACTTGAATGGTCTAAGTCTCACAGTAAGTATAAACAATTGGTCTGTTGATTAAACATATTACATTATATTTTTAAATCATATACTGCATGTGTTATAATAATGAATTTTCTTTCTTTTCTCACTTTCCTTTTTCTGTTCTTTTGGGAACAGTCGTGGCCAGAAAAATGTTTCCGACCTAAATCAACATTACTCCTGTTTGAATCAGGCTCCTTAAGATCATTTATTTTCGCTCCGCCTACTGACAGAGATGAATAACGTAGTCGCGTTTTGTTTACACACAAAATTTATTGATACATTCTCCAAAATGCATGAATATCCAGCTATTGAAACAAATGAAATTTTTGATACCGTGGAGAAATTCATTTGTGAAATGTACGGCTATAAAAAAATATAAAAAAATAAGTAACGTGTATGAAACACGATTAGCAACGTTTATGAAAGCTTATAAATGTAATGACACCCGGGAACAGCTCAAACTGCAGTCGACAAGTTTTGATGGCTCAATATTGTGCAACGTGAAGTTGCGACAACAAATTTTAAGGGCAATTTATATTTCAAGTGTGTGGTGCAACGCACACTCCCAACACCCAACCTTATTATATCCTTCAGATTGCGGATGGAAAGAAGTTGACAATGAAATTCCTATGGTTTGAGGGCGACCAATTACCAACTGCTATCAGTGACGTAATTATTGATAAAATTGCCGAAACCGACGTCGCAGGTAATAATAACACTTTCCCTACTGACTAATTAATTAAAAAAAAAACAATGTCACTAATTTTTAAATTGTTTATAATGTATTTACAGAATTTGATGTGGTGACTGATAAACGGGATGACAATATCACTATGGAGAATGTTCAACGTGACAGTAATTTCAGCGATAGTAAAGATTCCGACGTTGAGGACTTATCCACTTTTGTGGAAACAGTTTATAAATATATCGACAAAGAATCGTGTTTGTACATTTTTTAACGCTACATATTTTTTATCCGTAAATAAATACAAAATAATCTTGCGTGTTGAAACACACTATATTCTGTTTTATGTGATACTACCTTACTACTTCCTAACACCTGCCGAAATCAGGTCCCATCAAATGGCTGACGGGATATGTTTTTTAATTGTCTTAATTATTGAAGAAATTACAAAAAAAATTTCAGCTTTTAATATTTGTATCAATTGATTTTTTTTTTCACAAAAATATGGCTATGGTAGGAGTAGACCGGTCTACTGGAAAACTGGCAGGAGGTCATTTTATATCTTATGGAAATATTAATAAATAATAGAAAAATTTCAGCTTTTAAAATTTCCAACATTCACCTTTTTTGTTTAACATAATTGGCAGGCTGCTGTCAATCGCTGCCCCGATGGTACCCCTGCAGGAGTCGATTTGAAGTTTTTGTAGCTCCGATATGACACAAATAAAATAAAACTAATCTTTAAAAATCTTACAAAATTTAGTGTCGCCAGCTCCCGGGCTATAATAACCTCCTTTTAAAAGTTGTTGGTAATTTCCGGTGTTATGCCCGTATTTCTTGACGAATTCTTCCTTTCAAATATTCCACATTCACTGTGCGATGGAAGTATACTTAGCTTTTAAGGTATCCCTATAGAAAGTAATCGAGAGGCGTCAGATCTGGCGAACGGACTGGCAACTCAATCGTCCCCATCCTTCCTGTCCAACGATTTGGAAACACCTCGTTTTAATTAGCTCGGGCAAAAGTGCTTTATCTTGTTGAAAGAAAAACTCGTTTTTGGAAAATCGAGTTCTCTTGGATCTGGATATAAAGTTGGCTGTGAGGGGATGAGGGTATCTTGGTGAAAATGCAAAAACCCCGCACCGGTTAAGGTCTCGTCAAAGTAGTAAGAACCCGTGGTTCTTCCAACAACAATCTCACACAACACATTCAATTTTTTGTAAGGTTTTAAGTGTAATATTCCATCCCCCACTGGTGATTCTCTGCAACACAATAAAGACCTAGGTTATGACATTGGTAATGTTAATGTTCGTATATGGGTCCAGAGTTACGAGTTTTATGCAAGACCGCCAACACGAAAGTGTCGAGGTCAGATGACGTAATACTGAGATACGCAGAGTTCGAGTGGCCGTGAATATTTTGATAACATGATGTATGATTGTTTATGTTGCAAATTTTGTACAAAATTTTATCTTCTGGCACATTTTGATACTGAAAATGATGTCTATAATTAAGTTTTTTGACACGTCGTCGTCAGAAGATAAAATATTATGTTTCATATATGGTGCTATCATTTCCAATGTCTTCGATGGTTGCAAGGATTGCGAAATCTGTGACTTTTTCTTTATATTGATATTCTACTTTTAAACATGCTAATATAGATAGATAGGTAGACAGACGTTTATTTGACTAATTTACTTATACAAATACATTTGTAGCGTCATTACTTTGTTACTTTATAGATAATCTAATATATAAAAATCTCGTGTCGCAGTGTTTGTTATCGAACTCCTCCGAAACGGCTTGACCGATTTTTATGAAATTTTTGGTGTATATTTGGTAGGTCTGAGAATAGGTCGTAGGCTATTTTTTATACCCCTAGGTGATAAGGGTGGCCCTATCCAGAAATTTTCTTTTTATTTTTTGGTCAAAAATTTATAACTTATATGGCAAAACAACGTTTGCTGGGTCAGCTAGTATACAAATAATATTAAAAATGAAGTGTAAAATATAATACAAGTTTATAAAACAGACATAAAATGTAAAAATAAGAATAATATAATAAATAAAAGACTCCCTTAAAATATTACATAGTTACACAGTATATTACATAAAAATCATGGGGGTAGTTATAAAATCTTCAGTTGTTATAGAAACAAAATTTTAAGATACGGTTTCTTGATAGTTTTAAATCTGTGAAAATTTTGTTGTTTTATATTTACAGGTAATTTATTATATAAGTTCAAGTTGAGTTTTTACTGATTTTGTTAAGCGATATTCAGGAGGTTTTAACAAATTGGCCGACCTCATGTTGCAGTTACGTAGCTCAGAAGGAGTTGGATACACATTAAAAAACCGCTACCCAAGGAAGCACTACTTCCACATCCAGATTTTCTATCAATAATAATAAAATAATTATATTGAAAGTGAGTTTTTATTTTTAAATAAATTAAATAAAATAGAAAAACAAATAGCATATACTCCGGTCAAAATAGACATTCACCCTTGCATAAATTCCCAAGAAGCTGAGAATTTACATGAACGTTAGGGATACCATTATAATGAAGTTGTGAAAAGTCCCCATTGATCCCGTGTGTGCAAAAAATTTTATGCGAGGTCAAATTTCGCAAAAATGGGATTTTTTGTTTTTTTTTAGCGAAACGGTTAGTTTTATGATAAAAATAGCTTAGACAAAAATTGTAGATCTTTCAATTCTCCACAAAAATGGTTCTTACGCTATTTTTCCCAAAAATTCACTTTTTTTGAGAAAAAGCCATTTTAAAGTTATATTCTCCATAATATGCATGACTACGCTGCCTATGTACATTATGGACGTATAATATAAGTAAAAATATTAGTCTACGTGACTAATAATACACTAATATGAGATGAAAAGAAACCCAGTTCCTAATTTTATGTAACCACGTGGCCTTGAGCAACATCTGTCTGCTGTTCAATTGTGAATGACAGTGTCCGTCTACCTGCTCTTTTTTCTAAGGTCCCAACGAAATTACCGTTAGTCTTAAACGTTCCCTCGTAGTGAAAACACGTGGTTATTGCAAATATTCTTAACTAAAGTTTGTGCTGTATTCAGTTTTTAAAAAATGTCGCAAATTTGCTTCGTTTGTAATCAACCTCTGCATGCAAGTGAATTTGTTTTTTGTTGATGGTGGCATGAAGACGTTGATTAACGCAAGTTATGAAAGAGGTGATGAATTTACTGACTACCTGAAAGACCAAAAATCAGTGAAAAGTCATGTGCAGTGTCGTAAAAACTACACTCGGAAGAGTACTATTGCTGCAGTGAAGAGACAACATGAAGAGGAACAAGCCAGTACTTCTAAAATAAGTCCTCGTACTAAAGCACGCGTAAGTGAATCAGCTTTCTGCCTTAAAAATTAAAAGCTTTTGAAAATATGAACTCTGCTCCAGAAACACTAATCACCAACGGAATTCTCTTTCTTCTTTCTGTATATGGAGCTCCAAAAAAAAATTACTTCCACAGATAAGTTACGTTACGTATCTTTTGCAAAATATACACGTAATAAAAAAAAGGGTTCAATTAGCTTCCCAACCTCGGCTTCTGCTCATCAACATTTTTATCGAGTATATTACCAGGTTCAAGTGTGGTTTGGTAATCAACTGGACCCAGAAGAATGGGGTTGGAAGCTAATTAATAATGTATTGGAACCAATCTACACTTTACTTCCACCGGCACCAGAAAAGCTCCTTAATACTATTTTTGCAACTGCAAAAAGGGGTGTAATTCGAAATGCGGCTGCAAAAAAGTAGGCTTACTTTGTTCACCAGCATGCACCAGCTGTCAAGACCAGTCGTATTCAAACACTCAATCTCCTACAGAAGATGATCCTTACATCAACGACGAAACAACTGATGTATCGCTGTTTGAACAATTTACGTCAACTCAGGAAGATGAAGAAGAAGAAGAAGAAGAAGAAGAAGAAGTTGAATAAGAAGACCTAATATTATATTAAACTTCAATAAAAAGACCGTGGAGTAAGCCTACCGGGGAAACCACATTAAAAAAGACGCGCCAAGTACACTACCTCATTGGTGGCGTGGAAACGTGTGCATATTATGGATAATATAACTTTAGAATGGCTTTTTCTCAAAAAGGTGAATTTTAGGAAAAAAAGTGTAAGGACCATTTTTGTAGAGAATTAAAAGATCTACAATGGCTTGTTCCTCTTCATGTTGTCTCTTCACTGCAGCAATAGTACTCTTCCGAGTGTAGTTTTTACGACAATGCACATGACTTTTCACTGATTTTTGGTCTTTTAGGTAGTCAGTAAATTCATCACCTCTTTCATAACTTGCGTCAATCAACGTCTTCATACCACGATCAACAGTAACAAATTCACTTGCATGCAGAGGTTGATTACAAACGAAGCAAATTTGCGACATTTTTTAAAAACTGAATACAGCACAAACTTTAGTTAAGAATATTTGCAATAACCACGTGTTTTCAGTACGAGGGAACGTTTAAGGCTAACGGTAATTTCGTTGGGACCTTAGAAAAAAGAGCAGGTAGACGGACACTGCCACTTTCACAATTGAACAGCAGACAGATGTTGCTCAAGGCCACGTGGTAACATAAAATTAGAGACTGGGTTTCTTTTCATCTCATATTAGTGTATTAGTCACGCAGACTAATATTTTTACTTATATTATACGTCCATAATGTACATAGGCAGCGTAGTCATGCATATTATGGAGAATATAACTTTAGAATGGCTTTTTCTCAAAAAAAGGTGAATTTTAGGGAAAATAGTGTAAGACCCATTTTTGCGAACTTTGACCTCGCATAAAATTTTTTGTACACACGGGATCAATGGGGACTTTTCACAACTTTATTATAATGGTATCCCTAACGTTCATGTAAATTTTCAGATTCTTGAAAATTTATGCAAGGGTACCCATATTTTTAGGACTAACTTGACCGGACTAATAGTTTTGAAATGGATATCAATGAATTCAGAAAAAAGTCTATAATTTATTGAACAGTACGAGCCACCACCTTCCCATTTGAAAAAAAAAGTTTTTAAATAAAAAAGTGCTTTGTTCAATTTTGGAGGCTTCGTAAATAGTCATTAATGAGATTAAACGGAAAATTATATTTTTTTCTTAGACTTTACCTGTCGAAGAACAAAATTTTGGTATTCCAAAGCACTTTAGACGAATGTTTTAAAATGCTTAAAAAAATTGATCATAGTCTCAAAAATTCGCGAAATTCTCATGGTATTCTCAAAATGTTGTCTTGAATCCAAATATGTAAAAATATACAGGGTGTTCCATTTAAAAATAGAAAGTTGCGGTCATTTCCAGGTAAACCGGAAATGGTCTCGTACCGTTTTTATGCCAAAAAATTCATTTTTACGGGTAGTTTATGCACTCTAAATTTCAAATAGGTAAGTTAAAAAATAAAGGAAATATAAGAGTGAGCCACTAGCCTGTGGCACCCGGTATACTAATATAAATACTGTTTTAAAAATAAATATTTTGTATTTCTGCTTACATCATTATTATAAAGTATTATTTTAGGTATTCAGCAGACAACTTTTAAAGAAACCATTCGTTTCTTTCATATAGTAAGTGTATGAAAGAAGTTGACAAGTCGGTTCGTAAGAGAATTTCTTGTTGATATTTTAGCTTGGTCAGATTTAGATCAATGGTATATGATGGTTTCTTTGAAAGTTATCTGCTGAATACCTATAGTAATATTTTATAATAATACTAAATACCAATTGTATGGATTCTTACGTGCTGGATTTACCTATTTACCCGTTACCCCACATTTACCCCAGTTTATCCCTAACGCTTCAACGGAATGAGATCACAATATAATCTAGTTCCATATCTCGTTAAAATACATACGTGTACCAAATCTCAAGTCCACAGTAATCGTGCGCACAAGAAAAGTTACAGACAGACAGACAGACCGACAGAAGGACAGACAGAAATTTTTTTTGCTCCAACTTAAAATATCGACATTTCATAACATTCTAAACTTATTTGAACAATAAAATTTTTTAATTTTTTTTTTGCGTTACCATACTTCCACTGGATGTGGAAGTAAAAGTGATACTTAACTCGCGTAACAACTAAAAAATAATTTTAATATAGTGCGTCAAGGTACAGGCATTATCAAAGATCCACGTATTTCAATGTAAATTAAGCTATTTTATAAAAGAAATTATATCGTTTGTAGAAAATAGAGCGGATATAAAGTCGAAGACAGATGACATCGGTGGCATTTGTTGTAATTATACGTCCAGTCGTCGTGGTTTTCTCAACACGGCGACCTACTGATAAACAAAACACTTCAGTTTTTGAAAATAATTTAATTAATAATATAATCTTAAACGTATAAAAAAAATTAGATAAATAAGATTAATTTAATTTAGAGTATAAAATTAAATGTCTAGAGTTCAGCTGACAGTATTTAAAAAAAATTATATAACAAATTGATCAGAAACATTCAAGATAAAATAGGCAATAAAGGATAAGATGTAAGATAGAATACAAGTAACTTATCAATTAACAAAGAACTCATCTTTGGCTAAATTGGACTAGGTCTATCCATAAGAATCCAAATTCCATAGTACTATCTTGTCTAATCTGATGACCCCGTTAAAAAATAGAGATTCCACGGAAAACTCGAACTTCTAGTATTGTTGAGTGTCTCAAATAATATAACTATAATAAAACGATTAGAAATTGCAGTCGAAAGTGGCCAACTGCTTTAAATTAAAGGCAAAGAGCCCACCTATTGATTAAAATGGGTCCGAAAAAGGCAACGTTAATAGATCTTATTTTATTTTAGTTTAACATAAAAATGCGCTAGCAGCGAAAACGCTGTCAACGACTGTTTCGCGGTCAACTCCTATGTTAGATGTACTAGGGACTTATTCCTTTTTTTAATTAAAGGTAAAGAGCCCACCTTTCGATTAAAATTAGTCCGAAAAGGGCCAGGTTAATAGATCTTATTTTATTTTAGTGTAACATAAAAAATACGCTAGCAGCGGAAACGGCGTCAACGACTATTTTGCGATTAATTTCTATGTTTGTGTACTGTATTTTGTTTTTTAAATTAAAACCAAAGAACCCACCCTTCGATTAAAAGTAGTCTGAAATGGGCCAGCCTATGCAATATTTTTTTATTAACATATTACTTGAGTAATTACGCTCTAGCAGCGAAAACGCTGTCGTCTGTTTTGCGGCTAACTTCTATGTTAGATCTACCAGTCTCGTCAATAATGGCATTTGTCAGAGAAAGTACACATACCAATGGAAAGCCCAAAGTATGAAGAGAAATGTTTATTCGGGTACGTTTTCCCCTCCTAGTCTTCATTTATCCGCAATGGAGCAATTTCGGAATTTTTTCAATTTTTGAAATTTTGAGAGCACTAGAACGGATTATTATGAACAAAATATGTATGGAAACATCTGAAATACGATCGGATATGCTTCTCCGAAGCTTTTATGATCTTTTCGACCCAAATCGGATCAGTAACAACATTTTTGCTGCACTTTATAGCCAGCTCTGCAATTTCTGCGACTTAGACCCTTGTTGCTCCGCAAAAGCAGGGAAGTCGACGCGCGACGGGGGAGAGTAGGGGACTTTTTAGCACGTGTTATCCTAGACCAAAACTACAATCCTGCGAATTTTCAGCTTTACGATAATTAATTCTGAACACATGCGATATTTTGTCGTATTTGTCGGTCATTTTGGATTTTAGTGCTGTACATGAAAATTTTTAGAAATTGCAGAGGGCTCTTAGGCAAATATTTATTAGTATACTCCAAGTACCTTCATACCAAATTTGGTGCTTTTATCCGCCAAGTAATGGTAATTTCAATAAGCCACCTCACTATAACAGGAAACTGCAACAGATGGTGAAATGTCTCCAGACATGCTATACAGCAAGCGAAGGCCAACTAGAATAGTTTTTATGAATTACAGAGCACCTGGCAAGAGTTATGAATAAGAAAAAATATGAAGACATAACGGTGACAAATGTTACTTCCAGCACAATAAAGCAAATTATTTTAATAGTCCAGTCAATGAAAGAGTTGTAGAGAACATTGAGGAGCAGAGACTTTTGCTCTTCAGGAATGTGTTGAGGGTAGTTAGGAGGTAAACGTACTAAAAGTCCCTGCCCCTAGCCCCGCCGCTTCAGGAGGGAGGGGGGTGGAAATGTTCCTTTCTTCGATTCTTCGCTTATAACTCGGAAACGAAGCGTCGTACAGAAAAAGGTAATCTATGCAAAATTTTCCTCATATTTTGGTACCGCAAGTAGCTTTGCCTCTGTAGCAGCCGAATATTTTTCTGGTCATAAGTAGATTCTAATTTGTTTTATACTTGAGTAAAATTTGACTCAAATCGGAAACAAAATAAAAAAGTTATAAGGGTATCTTCATTTTAAGTGACTCACACTGTATATTTAAGAAAATGTATAGATTTCGAGTATTTCGACAAAATATTACGTTAGTAAATACTTCGAATGTTGTAAAATAAAGATTGTTTTGTGACTATGATTTATTAGCAGACCAGGGTAAACCGCTTTGATAGAAATATTCAAGGTATATAATTAATTTTTCTCATTAACCATCGATTTTCGCTGGCGAGTATCTCGTAAGCTATAACACATAGGAAGACAATTTTGCATAGATTACCTTTTTCCATACGACGCATCGTTTCCGAGTTATAAGCAAAGAATCGAAAAAAGGAACATTTCCACCTCCCTCTCCCCCTGAAGCGGCGGGGCTAGGGGCGGGGACTTCTAGTATTTTTACCTCCTAACTACCTCCAACACATCCCTGAAGAGGAAAATTCACCCCTCCTAAATGTTCTCTACAATCCCCTTTTGGGGATTCATTGATTGGACTATAACCCCCCCCGCCAGGGTACAAACCATTTTTTAATTTTATCAAATATTATTAACATACCGTACGTATCTGGATAAAATCTGGTTATGAAAATGTTCAGCACAGATAATAAATAATAAACAATAAACTCTAGAGTATTTGGCCTTTGCCTTGCAAAAAACTTTGTCCTATGCCCTACGCGAATTCATTTGAACATTGATCTAAATACTCTTAAATGTTCGTTTTGTTTTTTTATCACTAATATTAATGATAAAAATAAAGTAAAAAGTGTTTCATAAATCATAGAAAACATGGTTAAATAAGATAAGTTTTTACCGTAAACTAATTACCAATTTAATAATGCTTATTTACTGTTCACAAATTTTATAGGCCTGTAACTTCGAAAAAAAAATAGAAGTCGATCTACCACCTTTGTCGTTTTAATGTCTAGCCTCACTAGAAGTGAGAAACTCGATTTCGGGTATTTGACAAATTATGATTCTATATCACTCCCAGATACCTACTAGAAAAGTGGTAAAAAGAATATATATGTGTGTGACCTCCGCTTAACCTGACACCGAAACCAGTCGACGAATTTCATTTAAATTCGATACTAAGGTATACTTATAAATATCTCAAACCTCTTTTTTTATTTTTCACCTAACTCAAAAATTAACCCCAAAGATTTCACAGACATCAAAAATGAAGTTTATAAACTGAGAATGAATTTTTATATATATATATATATATATATATATATATATATATATATATATATATATATATATATATACTTGTGTAGGGTTGATAGTTTCGGAGATATTTAATTTTATAGATGGTATCCGACCGTTTTCAGGATGCAGTATTTAATTTAAAATGTTGAATATCTTGGAAACCGTGACACTTCCATAAAAAATTCTAAGGAACAACACATTGATTTTGTTTGCACTAAACTGAACTCAACATGCTTTGCAAAAATACAGATGAAATCGTGTCTAAACGTGGAAGGTCTATTAAATATTTACTATGGGCTGGCGTACAGTCACCTGGTAGACAATATTGTCTCCTGTAGAGTAACTAATAGTACTTTGGAAAATGGTCAAACTTCAAGAAATAACTCTGACATGGAAATACGGGGAAATATAATCTCTGACAAAAAAATAATATCTGATGAATTTAATAACTTCTTTGTTAATTTACCCAAATCACTTTTAGTAATCCAAAATAAAACAAATCGCACTAACACCATTACAATACCTATAACTGACAAATCAATTCAATTAAAACCTATAACTATATCTGAAGTAATAAACACAATTAACAATTTGAATAATTCCAAGGCTATTGGTCCTGACGAGTATTCTATAAAGGTAATAAAACAGTGTGCAAGACAACTTGCAAAACCTTTAACTTACATAATCAATGAATGTTTTAAAAATGGTCAATTTCCAAATCTCTTGAAAATATCAAAAATTATTCCTATGCCAAAGAAAGGTGACAGCAGCCAACTTAATAATTACCGTCCAATTGACGATTTGCACGAAAGAAAGTTCAGTAAAAAGTGTCATGGCGCACAGTATAATGGTATCACTGTAATTCACTGCACATGTTGACCAACTCGTCTAATTTCCAAACTTTGCAACAATTAAATACCTATAATATAATAATCATAACATCGTTTTTATTATCTTTAATGTTAAACCTGCTTCCATTGAATATAAATAGTCTTTATTAGGTTGTTTCGTAGTCTACAATATTTAAAAAATGTCGAATTATGCAATTTGTCAAACACTGTTTCCAACTCTCAGTTTACTAGAAGAGTTGGCAGCAGTGATTGACAAATTGCATAATTTGACATTTTTTAAATATTGTAGACTACGAAAGAACCTAGTAAAGATGATTTATATTCAGTGGAAGTAGGTTTAACATTAAAGATAATGAAAACAATGTTATGATTATTATATTATAGGTATTTAATTGTTGCAAAGTTTGGAAATTAGACGAGTTGGTCAACATGGGCAGTGAATTTCAGTGATACCATTATACTGTGCGCCATGACACTTTTTACCAAACTTTCTTTCATGCAAATCGTCAATTGCGTTATTATCTATTTTTTCGAAAATATTTGAAAAACTACTATTAAAACGAATAATAGCTTTTTAGAGTCAAATGAATTATATTCTCCTAACCAACACGGTTTTAGAGAAAACAGGTCTACAATTTCCGCCTTACATTTTATATACAAAAAATTTTATATACAAGATGAAGGGAAAAAAGTTATGGCGATATTTATCGATCTTTCTAAGGCTTTTGACTTCGTAGGCCATGATATTCTACTAAACAGTGTAACATTATGGCCTGTGTGGTCATTGTAAAAATCTTCTTTCGTCTTATTTAAATAACAAGAAACAATTTCATTAAGAGTTATTACATTATTTCTATGATTTTACACCATTTTCAGGGATGTTTTTGACTAAAAAACAAAACTAACTGTGTGGCTGTGTAATTAATGAGCTTGTTCAGCTTGCTAAGGGTATGTTTAATTTCATTCTCATCCTATCCATATGAGCTAAGATATCAAGGAGAACATATATAATACTTTGAGATAAAAGAACATCGACGCGCCAAAGAAAATAGCAGTAAGTTGCGACTGAATACTGGTAGACTAGTATTACTATGAGAAGATGCCAGGGCGGAGCCAAAATGCGCGAATATTTTTACCAGTGGCATAGCTTTATCTGGGGTATAGGGATGTGTAATTGCAATAAAAATTTCGCGGTCAAGGAACTGTGAAAATGGAGTAGATTAAAACTTGCCAACTGTTACGAGTAACCTTTGTTCAGGAGAAGTGTAAGAATAGTAAGTTCTACTAAACTTTGCCTAATAAAGTTGTTTTATTATTATTATTATCGTCGCCGCCGCTCTACTGCAGGGCACCGCCGCCACTGGTGTTGACATTGAATGTCACGTAATTCTTTCTCATTGGCTTAGAATGATGGAGTGCACAAACTCGTTTCTGCGCATATTTTTTGCTGGCATCTTCTCATAGTAATACTACTTTAACTACAGTGAACGTGGGTGATAATATTTGTCTTATAGAGAAAGGACTTGGTAGATATTTGTTATGGGTAATATGCCAATTTTATGAACGAACTTCCGGCATATTATTCATAACGAATGGAAAGATAACTGGCCAGCGTTGTTTTTCTGGACCGACAGATAACTGGTCTCCAGTCTCACACTATACGGTTTTGATCGTACGGTAAAAACCGTACGGCTTTTTGTCGTGATATGGTTGTTTTCACATTGCACGGTATTTTTGCCGTTGTAAGCTCAACATTTTAATTTCATTCGTAATAATAAAGACAATTATACGACAATTTCATGTTCAGATTTTTCGTTTTTTAATAAGTATTAAATATATTTACCAAACGCATTTTTATCTTTGTCTTCCATCGAATCAAAATATTGTTTCAGTTCTAAGCAAACTTCCAGACTTTCTTGTGGCAATCCGATTTTTATAAACATTAAGAGTTTTCTCCCATAGCACAGGCCTACTTTGAACCAAGGTTATCAAAACTTCCGCATCAATTTCATCTATTTTACAAAAGTTAATAATTAATAATCCAACAAAACAATGTAGCTGCCGTACGGCTCAAAACCGTTGAATGTGAAAGCACGCATTTAGTTGTGTAGACCACTGAGTCAAAGCTGCCGTACGGCAGCCGTCGAGTCCAGTGGCAAAGGACGGCTGCTGCACGGCACGGCACCGGGGTTTTGCCGTCACCGTATAGTGTGAAAGGTCCCATGGTTTTCTTCACTCCACTAAAAGAATGCTGCCGTACGGTTTTTTACCGTACGATCAAAACCGCATAGTGTGAAAAGAGCGTATCGGTCTTTTGAAGGTGTTTTTTCAGTCGTGAATCAGCAAAACCTTAAAACTAACCAAAAATACCTTATGCATATTTGCAAAGCTGTGCATTCTGGGGAATTCCATCAAGTTTTGTGTGACGGAGCTCAAGGAGACTGGGGGCTTACAGCAGCGAATAAAGTTCTTAGATTCTATCTTCGCGAAATCAATAAGTTTGGAATGGACGTGGGATGAATACGATATGCAGCTATCTCTTAACCTCACATTATATCACAACAGGGTAATAGCAACAACTTTTTCTTTGAAGTACTTACTACCTTATGTAATAAAATGTTCACAAAATTAAATATTATTATTACTTCCTATTGTATATAAAAATATGTTGCGAATATATTATTTAAAGCTATAAAATTGGGAATAAATCTAAAAAAGTATTGTTTATAGTAACTATTACATATAAAAAAAAATGTGAATTTCAAGGTCGTTGTGGGGACTAAACATGCAGTCCCAGAGTTTTGAAAAAATTCACAAGCGGTTTACTACTTCATAAACAATTTTTAAATCCTTATTGTTTTCTCTCCACTTTTATCTACATAATCTGATTTCTACTTACATTGTAAGTAAGCTTCTCTGCTTTACACATAATTATTATTATTATTTGGGGCATGTACGTTATCTTATCCGATTTGTATTTCCTTTTTGCTTTATTATTGTTTGATTCATAGCATTGTATCAACACTCCATTTAAAATACGTTGATATATATCTTACGGATACTACTATTTTATCTAGTTATTCTGATGAAACCAAAGACATTGTGTGAGAAGATAGCGGTATCGTGTAGGAATTATTAATGTATATAAGTAAATAAATACCGAAGTAACTCAAGTTCTTCTACGTTACAGTTCAATTGAATTTGTGTGTAGGCAAGCTAGCGTGAATTAGGGGTAATATGAATTTAAACACAGGTAAGGAAGAACGTTTGTTAATTTTGATATTTTAGTACCTGAAGGTTTTAACTTCGGAATAATGTCATATGAAACGGATTTCTTTCATTTTTGGCAATTTAATAGTTAATGCATCAAAGAAAAGTTTCTATATTATGCGGTGGCTTGCTAATTTGTAGGAGGTGGATGCCATCCCTTTTGAAGGGGTGGCAACTAACAAAAAATTAAAAACATTGGAGCTGAGAGAACATTAAGTTTTAAGAAGAAAAGGCTCTATGCAAGTTTTCATAAAAGTTTGGGATTTTAGCTTAAAAGAAAGTTATTTCAAAACAGTATTTGTCAAATAATTCGAAAAGTATTACATTGAGCGAAAACATGCTAGAGACAAATAAGAAAGCTATTAAATTGCGGATGAATTTAATTTTTTTCTAATTTCTGTAGAGTTAATGACTTCGGAGATATGGAAGTATAAACTTGGCGTCAAAACGTCTATAAGACGAAGTATTTAGTTTAAATGTTAAATATCTCAGAAACTATGGCATCTACGTCAAAAGCGGTAAGAACCAAAATGAAAGATTAATTAGGCTTTCAAATTATTTTTTTTTTCATTTCTCTAGCATAAAAACAAACGAGTTATGTTAATGTAGGAAGGCAGCAATTCAAAAATATAATCACATACAGTGTGTCCCACATTTCACGGACTCAGGGGATGAAAATGACGTTTTTTCAAGAATTAATGGCCTTTAACTCGGAACGAGGTGAATTTAGAAACAAAGTTATTTCACATTTTTTGCTACAAATTTAAAGTAATAATCAAAAATATCTTCGTACTCGCCAAAAACGCTAAGAAAATTCTGCCCATTTATACGGGCCCTATACAGTTTACTTGTTTTAAATCTAGTCACCTTTGAAATCGTAAACAAAATTATTAACTTGATATTTTTGATTATTGCTTCAAATTTGTAGCAAAAAATGTGAAATAACTTTGTTTCTAAATTCACCTCGTTCCGAGTTAAAGGCCATTGACTATTGACAAAATGTCATATGTACCTGTTTATACCTCTAAAACTACTAGAGATATTTTAACAAAATTCGGTACCAAGGGGTTTTAAAGGATGCCCTATGAGATGTTGGTAATCTTTAAAAAAAAAGTCCCTAATACAATTTACCTAAAAATTTACCCCATTTTCACCCCCTTAGTCCGCACGTCTATGGAATGAATTAAATAGACGTATATGCGCTTTTAGTTACCTAACCAAGTTTAAAATAAATCGATTTATTAATAACTGAGTTACGTAGATGTTACCGTGAAAAGTGGGACACACTGTATACTGTTTTTCGTTAATATATAGTATGACCTAGTCACTCAAATCTTTTTGTCCGCTGACAGCGCTTTCTTTAGATAAAAAATGGATTTTAAACTGTAAAAGAATTTTAGAAAAACCATAACATTTTTGTTTCTCTGCAAATATCTCAATAAATATTAGTTTTAGAGAGAATATGGTCATAGAAAATGAAGCTTACAAACTGAGAATGAATTTGCTTTTTTATATATTTGTGTAGGGTTGATAGTTTCGGAGATATTTAATTTTATATACGGCATCCGACCATTTTTAGGATGAAGTATTTAGTTTAAAATGTTGAATAACTTAGAAACTGTGACACTTCCATAATAAATTCTAAGGAATTCATCAATCTTTAAAATAATTTTTTGTTTGTTTCTATATCACAAAAAATAAAGGAGTTTTGGTCGATTCAATGTGCGTTTTCATATTTTTTTTAACAAAATATAGCCATTTTGTCATTGTAATTGCTCAGTAATTAATTTTTCTTTCAAAAATGCTGTTTTTCGTTAATATATAGCATCACCTAGATGTTCATTTATTTTGTCCGTTTAAAACACTTGTTTTAGGAAAAAAATTCCATCCGCCATTAGAGCTACCATCTTGAATTTTTAAATTTTGACTTCAAATTCGGAATCAGCTATCCAAAAAACATAACAATCTTACGTTTCAAAAATAAATTAGTAACGCTTTTTCAAATATTCAATATTCAAATGTACACCTTGTGGGTAAGAGCAAGTATCCGGACCATATAGAAACTGAAGACGATACTTTTTACTACAATAATAACCCATGGAGAATATGAATATTATCGTTATATATGAAATTATTCCTAAATTTTGCAAATTTTTGACCTCGGCACTTTACTATTTCTCTAATTAGTGGAGTCAAACTTAATTTCAAATGGAATTGTTTTGGTGCAGCAATTTTATTGTTTTATTTTGTTGGAGGTAACATAACAAATGCAATGAGAAGTTTTGGATTAAATCTATAATACAGGTAAACCTCCATCATGTATACATTTTTCGTTTTGCAATGCTCAATGAGTAACGTTATTGAGTCTGTATCTTGACCAAGAACTATAACAGAGTTACACATATTAGCTGAGCAATCAATAGCAGCTTTTACAATTAAATAATCAGCATCTGCTTACGCACATTTGACTGTGATATTATTTTAGGAAAAATTTAATGTTAGAAGTTTAATTAACTAATCTTTATTTGACGCTAATGTTAAAAATTCTCTACTATTTTTTTGTTAATATTAATTTCTTTCTGAAATGTATGTTTAGCTCTTCTTTGATGCTCTGTAAATTTAACGGAAGTGCTTTCATTAGAATAGCCATCGAGAATAATATTACAATTTAAATTGATAATATAATAATGATAACGAACAAATGAAACATACTGATGAACAATATCTTTATATTAAGCCGGGCGTTGCCACACAACTTTTTTAAGGAGAAATCCCCCTGTCTATTACAAATTGTTTAGCACCTTCAAGCAAAGTTGGACTTTATGAAAGTTTTTTGTCATAATAAGAAAAAAGACATGATTTTGTTGTTTTTCGAAACGAAATATAGTCAAATAATCTAACCGCTATATGATTTAAGTCATATTTAAAACACTCATTTAAATCATTTTGATCTCGAGCAACACAAGTAATCTTATTGAAAAGTTGTGTAGGATTAACGACTGCTGATGCTTTTTTTATGTAATAATTGTCCTATTTGTAAATGCGTTTGATTTTACTCTATCGTTCCTTTTTAGTTTTAAGTTCTCAAAGGAAGTTTTATTTAAAAACATTAGTTTCTTATATGACGTGGTTTCTTCCAGTCGGGCGCTACCTTTAAAATTTTTACGTGAGGCAAGGGTCCAATAGCCTCTTCATACAGCCTGTTGCAGTAGGGCTGGGATAAACTCAGTGAAGAAACGGAAATGTCCAGAGGTCAAAACAGTGGATTAGATTTTTACTCACATTCAGCAGTAAAACAACAATTTCGGCAAAATAATAATGTTTATTGTACAAGTAAAATTGACATCAGTAGTAGAAAAAAAAATATAATCAATTCACGGAGCAACTCATAAGGAGTTCATCATAAATAGCTTCAACTTAAAATATGTCGTTCATTATATCATTTAATAATTTACAAAATTATGAGAATGACTAGATTTTGACTAAAATGCGATTTAAAATCTGACTACAACCAAACGGAGAGAAGGTTTATACTACTAGTTAGAAATTAGCCGAAATTCAGAGGTTTTGTAACTTCGGCAACAGCGGTGGCAAGCAAGCGGTTCACAAGATGGCGGATGCGCCAGCATTAAAGCAGTAAAAAAAATAGCAAAGGAAATAATCAAGCAGCAAGCAAAACAGGGTGTTTGAATATCAAGCGATAGCTTTACAATTATTTACAGAAGTCAACATGCAGGCGGTAATTCTGCTTCGGAATAATTAGACGACGTTTATGTTGGCAGGAAAGTAAGGCGGTATTATCAAAGTGGTTAACACGTGTTAAAAATATAAAATCTTTAATTTCTGGAATTTCCGATTTTCGGATTAAGTCCCCGGACTGTAACAAATTTTCATTCAACTCTTGAAAATCACAGATTCTACTTTACTTCTAAAATATGGCAATAATCAAAATAAAATGGACTTAAAACACGTTCTTATCAACCCGGTAACATGACAGTTTTTCAGTTTTATTTTTATTTTAACTCATTAAAATTTTATACACGGTTTAAGTTAAAATGAAATAGACGGGAAAATTTAACTTACTGGTATTCTTTCGAAATATCTACTATGCTCCCTTTCTAAGGTTCGGGCCTAAAGAAAATTACTTGAACACAGTCGTTTGGATAAATCTCAAGATTGCAATACTCTTACTCAAGTGTGACTATTTTAATAAACCATATTTTCGGTAATAAATGCATTAACAATTCGGAAATCGGAAATAATATTGTAATTCTTTTAAACATAATAGTAGAGAGCTCGGTGCCCAGATATACGCATAAAAATAAGTTCTGTGGGGCTTTCGTTGTCACAAGCTGAATTTGATATAAAATTAATGATGATATACTGATGTTTCAAAATCTCAAAGCCGTCAAAAAATGTCCTACTCAAAAGGTCATTATAATCAAAAAACGAGTTATAGCTTAGTGACTCAGGTGTTTTGATATTTCCACTTTTGAGTAATAGCAAATCCTTTTAACCATGAATAGAAGTAGTCAAAATAAGTATATTTTCGAAAAGACCCACCTCGAGAAATCATGCCTGCTCCCCCTGCCCCCCCTCAAAGGGGCAACCTGAATCAGCCTATATATATATTTTTTTCTCAAATACGGTAGGAGCTAGAGGAATGATCCTGGCGAAATTCGATAGAGTATAAAATTTTGCATAAGGCCCTCCATTTGCTTTTTGCTATTTTCTTTTTTTTAAGGCCCCACAGCAAAAAAAAGGGTGAGGAGCCTTCCAACAACGACACATGTTTGGCTATACCTCTAAAACGGCCCAATAAATCAAAATTCTACAAGATATAAATAATAAAGACCATTATTTTTTCTATCGATTGGTGTATTATTTGTGTATGTTATTTGTTTATATAAAGCCGTCAGTGGCGTACAAAGAGAAAGCTACACATGTGCATAATGAATTTATTTAAAATAATTTATTATTGTTGTTACAAACAATAATAATGTAATAATTTTGAATAGGTACCTACAATCAATATTCTCGCAGTTTTTAACAACAATAATAAATTATTTTAAATAAATTCATCATGTGCAGCTTTCTCTTTGTACGCCACTGACGGCTTTATATAAACAAATACATATACAAACAATACACCAATCGATAGAAAAAATAATGGTCTTTATTTTTTATATCTTGTAGGATTTTGATTTATTGGGCCGTTTTAGAGGTATAGCCAAACATGTGTCGTTGTTGGAAGGCTCCTCACCCTTTTTTTGCTGTGGGGCCTTAAAAAAAAAGAAAATAGCAAAAAGCAAAATTATATACTCTATCGAATGGCGCCAAGATCATTCCTCTAGCTCTTACCGTATTTGAGAAAAAAATATATATAGGTGATACAGGTTGCTCCTTTGAGGGGGGGTAGGGGGAGCAGGCATGATTTCTCGAGGTGGGTCTTTTCGAAAATCTACTTATTTTGACTAGTTGTATTCATGGTTAAAAGGATTTGCAATTACTCAAAAGTGGAAATATCAAAACACCTAAGTCACTAAGCTATAACTCGTTTTTTGATTATAATGACCTTTTGAGTATGATATTTTTTGACGGCTTTGAGATTTTGAAACATCAGTATATCATCATTAATTTTATATCAAATTCAGCTTATAACAACGAAACCCCCACGGAAGTCACAATAAGCGTATTAATGCACTCTACTATAATGAGTTTAAATATTCACTTTATACGGTAAAACGAGGTACAGTTATCTTATCGTGTTAATACAAAGAATCGGGCCCTGATAACACGGTGCCTGCTTGCGGTTTCAAGCTGTGGAGATGATATAAAATTGCTTGCTTACCCTTAGACGGCTGGTAAAGGACTCGCGTTTTCAAATGCTCTTTTGGGCATCTGAACTCAGTGTCTCAACCCCTACTCCCGGAGTGGGCAATTAGCGCCTCTGGTAATTAAAATCACAAATAATACCTTCTTTCGGTTTGGAGGATTTACAATTCCTAAATTATAGAATCCTACTTTGTATATAGTTCTTAGCGCATTTGAACTTGGTTATAGTTCGGTAGAGGTCGTCAAAATGAATAAATATGAATATTTAATTAAATTTGAAATTGAAATCGGAACACATAACGAAGGCGAATAGTAATTGAATCCATTTTAGTATCGACAAGGAAAACGCTTGTTACACTTATTGCTAGGGATGTTTGGTAAACTGGTTGTAAAGAACGCGATCAATCAGTTTTGTAGGTGCATGTACCGTCAATTTATTACAAATGTCAATATTTCATACTACCTGTCAACTTGACATTTAGAAATTTAATTAAAATAAACCATATTTAATTAACGTTACCAACAAAGTTTTTGATGATTTTTGTTACATTCTTACGGTGTTTAAATACAAAAAATACCGTTTTTTTATAAGAATCTGTCATTTTGACAATCATAATTTTGTTAATATTTAACCGATTTATCCCATCTTTCTCTGAAAACTTTGCCTCTTTACTTTTTTTCCTAAAGTGCCATCCGTGTGAGCTCTTACCGATTAAAGGAAAAAAGTGCCTAATTTCAACATGACGGCGCATTTTTTCTTTATTTCTGTACGGCGGATTTTTTGGGATTTTCATTCAGAGACTCCTGGATAGCCATAGAATACAATCCCGAAGAAATTAGCTTGTTACAAATTTGTTCCGGGTTTGGTCCAAATTTAATTCGACTGATTCCTACTGATTAGGAATTAGACAATTAAACACATGATTTTTCTAAAAAAATTCTAGTCTGGAACGAAATCATGACTAATGTCAAATGCATCTGATTATTGGTCAACTAGTCGTATTAAACAAAATGTTAATAAATGGCATGTAATATTTAAGCGTTGATTTCAATGTTTTAAATGTGCTTGTGTCGATTTGATTTGTATGAAAATAGCAGATTCTTTAAATAATTTAAGTAGTTAAATTATGATTAAATGACACACTTCCATTTAAATAAATGCTTTCGTATATTTCAGATTCTTTTCAAGCACCTGAACATGACACAAAGCGAAATGGAACTCTTGAGGATAGATTAAATGAATTAAGTCTAGGAACGACACTATTTCAATATATGAAAAAATATAGCAACAGCGTTTTACAGGTAACTTTATCCTCATCATATAGCCATCTACACTAAATCTAATTTATTTCCAAGTCGAACAGAATATACCCCGCCCAGCCTCACACCCACCTCGGCGATGTTCGCCGTGGTTGTCTGGCTGGCTCCGGGCTAGGAGCACATATATTGTACCTAAACTTTAAATAAAATATTATTGTTGTTGTTGTATCAAATTGGATAAATTAAGAAAATATGATATATAATGTAGCATACGGAGAAAGCAGTATTCACACGCCTTCTCAAAAAGGGAGACTGCAATGCTGGAATTATCGGACTTTATCATTGCTAGTGTCGGGTCAGTTCGAGATTGTCAACAAGATTTTATGCTCTTAAAACGCAAACATAATAACGCAATATCTTTGATAACGTCGCGAAGGTTTGTGACAGGACGCCAACTAGAAGCGAGGCATGCGCATAGAAAACACCCGTATTTGGAGTTGGGCCTGGAGAGGGAGAGATAATGGGCGGTTTGTTGCTTGAAAAAGTCAGGATATGTTTGTATATATACGGAATTGAGATAGGTAGGGTTGAGCGATCTAGGAGTTAAAACATTTTTGATCTACATCCCTATAGCGGCTATCGTCACCGATGCTCTGGTTCTCATAGAGGAAGTTACCACCACAATAGACCCCGTGAAACTTGCAGCATCAATTATTTCCAATAAGATGACAGGACTTATCTTTAAAAAAGTTAATTTTTTCTCGCGGTGTTACGTCACGGTGAAAATTATTCAAATAAAACTGTTTTCTACACCACCATAGAGGTAGAGTTTTTTCTACGTGGTGTTCCCAAGAGGCAAAATCCACGGTCTGTCCTCATTGTAACATACGAACTATTTTTTAAACAAGCTATTATATTTTGTATTTTTTGGATGGTCCTGTTTGAATATAATCTATTTCTTTCCCGACACAATTCTTAATTGCCATTTCTTCATTTTGAATATGCCCAGTGTCCGCTTTACACGTTTCCTCTACCATCGCAGTGCATTAGATACGTCTGGTATATTCTCGCAAGTTTCTCATCTATAGTTTTGGTCATGCATGCACAAAAAGATGGCGTCGCCCGATGCAGATACGATTGATTCGTCTGCACCTAAGTCTTGTAAAAAGTGTAAAAAAGTAGCCCAAAGCGGTCCAAAATGTTGCATATGCGGTACAGTGTCTCATAACCGTTGTGCAGCATATTTGAAACATGTTAAGTTTGTGGATGAAAACATCATTATTTGTTGTGAACCTGAAAGCAAATCAGCAGACCTTGACATGACCTTCAGCAGCGCCAAGGATGAATTTAGTGAAGCAAATGAGGTATTCTATTTGAAAGATATTATCAGTCAAAAGGACTTAATCATAAAAAATCAAGTAGATGTGATATGTTCTTTGAAAGATCAAATCGATCTATTAAATAAGTTACATCAATTAAAAGAGTCAGTTCCAAAAATTGCATATGACAGGTGTAATACAACACCATCTGTGGATCATACAGAAAGTGTTGCGATCTGTAAAAATTCCAAGGAACCTTTAAACCCAAATCATATTGTAGATAAGAAAGTGACCACGCAGAAATCAAAGGAAATTAATAAACCTAAAAGGACTACTCGCCAGCATGCCAATAGTGGGGACCAAGTGTGTGTTAGCACTCAAAATAAAATCAGTCAACCGACCACCGTAGACACAGCTAAATCACTAGTCTCTGTTTGCCAGGCACCGACAATAAGCGGTGTTGCCGTATCTACTTTCCCTAGCCGTCGCTCAAGAGAAATGTAACGAATTAATTCATTTAAATGACGAACCTTTTACAGAGGTAATAAATAAAAGAAAACAGAATAAACGTCAAAATAAACCCATAATTGGCAACAACGAAAATTTAACTACGAAAATAATTTTGAGAAAGTCATTTCTTCATGTCTACAAGCTTCACCCATATTTCAAACTTGAGGAGCTTTTGGATATTCTGAAGCCAGTATTTCCGGAAGCTGTCTGTGAGAAAATGAATTCAAGGTATCCACAATATTATTCATCGTTTAAAGTTACTATTGATGAATGCAACCTAGAGACTGCTTGGGATCCTAAAATATGGCCGAAGGGAGCGATGGTTAACCAGTTTTTTCACTCGAGGATACCAAGAATCCCCGTGAAATAATAAATTCATTGAAATCCGACCTTGATAATGGTGCGGTAAGCGTTTTTCATGTAAATGTTCAATGTTTGTCTACCAAATTAGATTTGTTGTCTTTATATCTCGAAAAACACAATCATGACATAATATGTTTATCCGAACATTGGCTTGATAAAAATAATATCGTGTCTGTAAATTTACCTGGCTACAGTCTAGCAACTTTCTTCTGTAGAGAGCAAACGGTCCATGGGGGCGTTGCAATATTCACCAATAACAAGATAAATGTTAAACCTGTCAATTTAGATCTTTTCTCCAGAGAATTACACAGAGAATTTTGTGCTATTGAACTCACTAAAAGTAAAACAATCATCATTACCTTATACAGATCTACCAATGGTAATATAGATATATTTTTTGATTTGTTGGAGAAATTGCTGATACACTGCTCTAACAAGTTCAAGAATATAATCATGATTGGTGACTATAACATTAATTTCCGCAAGACTTCGTCGATTTTAAATGAATTAGTATGCTTGATTACGTCTTTTGGTTTAGAGATAACAATATCTGACTTTACAAGAGTTACTCCACAGTCTTCAACTTGTATAGATAATATTTTAACCAATATAGGGGATGATGGTTATGAATCAGTTGTAGTAGAGGCCTTCATAGCCGATCATCGGGCACAAATAATGTTTCTTAAAAATGAAGTGAAATCTACCCGTAAGATATGGAAACGTAAAATAACAGAATATGGCATCACGCAACTAAGAAAATCGCTTACCGAAATTGATTGGTCTTTTTTCGAGAGCCCATTAACTAATTCTAATTTGCTTGCCAATTTTCTAACACAAACTTATGCGGACTTAATAATAAAGCACTTCCCGTTGAGAGCCCATATGGCGAATAATAATAAATTTCCAGTGAAATGGTTTAATGACGATCTAAGAAAGATGAGGGACACATTGTCGTCTCTTAAAACAGTCTGTGACTCCTCAAAAGACCCACGTCTTATTTCATCTTTTAAGACACTTAAAAAAGAATATAAACTTAAAATTTCTTCTGCTAAGAAAAATCACTATAACGAATTTATTGCACGGTCTGACAACAAGGTTCGCGATAGTTGGCGCTTGGTAAATTTCGAAAGAAATAAAAAGAAATTCAATACAACTGACCATGGCATTGAAGCTACTGATTTTAATTATTTTTTTTCTACTGTAGCTGAAAATATAATTAATACACTACCTAACAATACATTTCAGAAGAGTGCAGTTGACTATATGAATGGTGTGAAAACTCCGAGCATAACTTTTTTTATGAAACCAATTACAGAGAGCGAAGTCATTGAGGCTACAGAAAAATTGAAAAACTCATGCTGCACAGATATTTATGGCATGAATAGCAAAATCATCAAAGATACTTTAGATGTCATTGTTCGTCCTCTAACGTGCTTACTTAATACTTGTATATGTGAAGGTAATTATCCTGATGCCTTCAAAATTACAAAAGTGATACCAATCTTTAAAAAAGGTGATATTTCGATAATAGAGAACTACCGCCCCATATCCATCATCCCCATTATCTCTAAGATTTTTGAAATAATTTTGAAAACACGGCTGATGCTTTTTTTTGAATCTAATAATGTCCTAAACTGTTGTCAGTTTGGCTTCAGAAGTAAGTGTAGCACATCCCAAGCAGTTTTCAAAGTTGTGAGCGACATAGTCAATGGTCTTGAGAGTGGAAAATTTGTTTCAATCACACTATGTGATCTCTCAAGAGCGTTTGACTGTGTTTCTCACGATATCTTGTTAAAGAAGATGTACTGTTATGGAATTAGAGGTTTAGCCCAAACATTTTTTAGGTCATATTTAGAACAGGAAACAAACTGTATGTATAAAAAATAATTTTTCTGATTTTAATCCAGTTATACATGGAGTACCTCAAGGTTCAGTTTTGGGGCCTCTGTTATTTATTATATATATCAGCGACCTATTCCATAACATGTTTCCCAACGTCTGTGTAGCATTTGCAGACGACACAACGATAATAAATTCAGGTTCAGACATGGATGACCTCATGCTGAAAACTACCGACACTGTTTCTGAAGCCAAACAATGGTTTACATCTAGTAAGTTAAAACTAAATGAGGAAAGAACGCAAAATCTAATATTTTCTACAAGTCGAACAGTCACTAAAGGTAATAGCGCAAAACTGCTCGGCATCACCATTGACGACAGACTAAATTGGTCTTCACACATCGCACAGTTGAGTCGCAAACTATCAAGCTCTGTATTTGTATTACGGAATCTAACGAAATCGTTATCTATGGAGACTCTGAGAATGAGCTATTTTGCGCTATTCAATTCTCATATAAGTTATGCCACACTGCTGTGGGGTAATTCTTGTTACGCGGACAAAATTTTCCGGCTTCAAAAACAAGCTGTTAGAATAGAGGCTGGTGCAGGCTTCAGAGACCACTGCAAGCCAATTTTTAAAATCCTGAATATAATGCCTTTGCCGTGTTTATATATATATGTCTCGTTATTAGAAATTTATAAAAATAAAAATCAGTTTGCAACAAATTCTGAAGTTCACAACTATCACACTAGATCTGGAGGTGATCTCCGAACACCACGCTATCGACTTTCGAAGTCAACTAAAAATTCTTTGGATATTAAGTTGTTTAATCGCCTACCTAATCACTTAAAAAAATTGAATAATCCTAATAAATTTAAAATGATAATGAAAAAGCATTTCCTTACACACTGTTTTTATTCAGTTGGGGAATATATTCAAACCCCCTTTGACATGTAGTTTACAGTAATATACAATGCATTACTTAATGAAAACGCTTACCGTCATCACCATTACATAAGATATTGTATGTTTTTTGTCATGTTTTTATATAAATATTCTTGTTTTTATATAAGTATTTTTGTGTTAGTTATCTTTTTTTAATTTTTAATATGTGACTGCATGCATCTCAATGCATTTAAAGACTATATTAGAGTAATTTTTTCCTTGACTTGCCAAAAGTATTGTATTATATAACTTGGTCCAATAAATTTCTATTCTATTTCTATTCTATTCTATTCTATTCATGCTTTGCGACATTTACAAGCTGCTCCACATTTTCTCTTACACTTGCAAGCTATTAATTTGAGAGATGCTGATGGTGCGCTATCGGCTGTGTTGACAACTGATTCAAATCCACGGTCGGTTCTGCGCCAGCCTCATTTCTCAGATTCTTTGTAAAACCCGAGCCATATCGGCACCTGGTATGTTCTACAAGTATATTATCGTGCTGCCTTTTCTGCTGGTGGTTATGTCGAAAGGTAGAATTTGCTTCTTGTAATTGATTTGGTGAAGCGCAAAGAATTTTTTTGATTTTTCAGCTTTGTCGTCTTCGCACAAAGCAATGAAGAAACGTTCCCTTGTTATAGCAAGAACATTTGGGTCTATATTTTCAAGTTGAGTTTTAGTGTTTCTTGCAGCTCTTTATGCTTTCCATCAAGAACGTTATTTTGTCTTTCTCATGTAAAGAAGAGTGTCATATCTGCTGAAGGCATGGAGAAAAAACATATTGCAAGATATTGACCTATCGTGTTGAAGGCTTACCGGAGAGTCAAGTTTTTATGATTTTTTCCTTTTGTAGGTTTTCAGAAATACACGTTTGAGGTATGCTGTGCAAGTCCACTGGTAAAATAAGAAGGTTGATATCTACGCCTACGATTTCGACTAAGTCATGCAGATTCTTTAGTGCTCTATAAATTGAATATACCTATTTTTAACGTAAGACTTAACACGAAAATTCCAAAAACGAGAAAAACATGAATCAACCCATTCTTTTTACCTTTCTAACGCTATAAATCGTAAAATATTAATCCTACAAAAAAAGTAAAATGACCAAAGTTATAAAGATACGATACGGCATGGAGTTAAATTCATTTTCATTACCACTAACTATTTCAAGTCATACAGACTGGACTATACGTTACGGTATTCTGTTGCTTGTCTATATATTGGTGTTTGGTACCTTAAGAATATCTCTCTCAAGAGCAAATTTAGTTAAAGACTTTGTAGAACTGTTTGTTGTAAAAAAAATCAATACGGTAGTCAATACAATTTACTAACAATATTTTTATTAACTTTCAGTATATATCAGATACTGATGAAACCGATACATATGGAGAAGTATTAACAAGAAGTATAAGGACTGCGCTAAAATTAAAAGAAAATGGAATTACCAAAAATGACATAATAAGTACATGTACTCATAATCATAAAAATAGTGTTGTTCCTATAATTGCAACACTGTTCGTTGGAGCAAAAACGGCAAACTTTGATCCAAACTTATCACACTTAGATGCAGTTCATTTAATTAACCTAATACAGCCAAAGATTATGTTCGTGTCACAAGAATCGGTGCCTTTAATGGAGAAATGCTTGAAAGAATCTGAAGTTAATACAGAATTGGTCGTTTTTGGTTATAGTGCAACGTACCCCCAATTTTCAGAATATCTACGACCAAATTCTGAGGAAGAAAATTTTAAACCGGTCTCAGTGAATGACAATAGAGAAACAGCTGTAATAATGTTCAGCAGTGGCACTACCGGCTTGCCAAAAGGCATTTGTCTAAGTCACTACAGCCTACTGAGACAGTCAATTCCCGAGCACGTTTTGATGGGAAATGAAGGAGTGCCATTTGTTTCGCTAGCATGTGCCACTTTTTATTGGATATCTGCTTTTACATTCCTCATAAGCTGTGTAACTACGGGAAGTTCCCGTGTTGTTTGTTCAAAATTTGATGCATGTAATACATGGACGTTAATGAAAAAATACAAGGTAATTATACTACAACTTTCTTCTTAGATTGTAAACATATCTATTTTGTTTCTAGTTGAATAACTGTAGGTAATATTACCTTCGAATATCCATCCATTGCCAAAATCTAATGAGTAGAAATGCAGTCGGGCATTGGCAATTGTGAACACCTATTTGATTAACACTTTGCACAAACGCGGCACAAATTAGGTTTACGTGGTGTTACTGAGATTAATAATAGCCAATAACTTTTTATTTCTATTGTTTACGTAGGCAGCCGGCAATGCCCGATTACAATTTTTATTCGTTTTATAATAGTTTTATTAAAGATACTAAAATAACATTTTAAATACAATTGATATATCATGCAATCTACGCAAATTTTGTTCAAACCTGAGAAGAAATACTATATTACAGTCAATATCTTGTGTCGTATTAGTCTGGGAGGCAGCGTCAATTTTAATTACATCATTTCAACATAGCTCATTTTTTCAGTACAGGTTGTTTTTTCATTGCTTATCGAAGAATCAGGTGTCAGCTACTTCAATCCCGGGGATTAAGGGCGTGGGAGGCTGCGCATCTAGTAAAATAATTTCGTTTTTTCGTTTTTCGCGTCAATCCAACAAGGCTTCTAAACTGGTCCGATTTGGGTCGAAATGATAATAAAAGATTAGGAGAAGCATATTCGTTCGTATTTCAGATGTGCCATGCATATTTTGTTCATAATTTTATGTTCTAGTTCTGTCAAGATTTCAAAAATTCAAAAAATTCCGAAATTGCGCCATTGCGGATAAATGAAGACTCGGAGGGGAAAACGTACCCGAATAAACATTTCTCTCCATACTTTGGGATTTCCATTGGGTGTCTACCTTCTCTGTAGCATCACCCGTTACAGAGCTACGCCTCTTTGAGTATCACCGCGCGGCGGCCGCGCACATCATGTGCCCGGTGGAACTATCCTGGCTGCACTGATGAGACCAGTTGCGAATTCCTGTTTATATATTATTGGTGTTTTATAAGATTTATTTAATGAAATTTAACTTCTCAGACTTAGAAAATGACTTAATTCTGCTAGACAATTGACATTATTGATCTACTGGGAAGTAGGGTCGTCCGGATCATCATCCATATCCACGACTGGCCGTTTGTGCAGCTGGATCCTCTACAGGTTCGGCACATGATGCTGCAGCTCAGACCAGAATTCCTGCACTCGCACTGGGCACCGCAGTCCGTCTTGCAGGCACAGGAAATTAGCCGTAGCTGGCTATCATATTTGTATGAAATATTAGATAATCATATTATGCACAAATAGTAATAAAATATTTTATAAGTAATACATTTATCGATGCTCAAATGTAGATATTCTGTATTTGAAACAACAGGAGGCATGTTTTTTAATACAAAACATTTCTCAACACGCACCTGAAAATTTGGAAGAGAAGTTTACTATTCTGAAGGAATTTGTTTGTCATATGTACGGTTCTAAAAGAATCGAGTATATTAATCTCATACGTGTAGCTACTTTCATGAAGGCGTATAAGGTCAATCAGAAAGAAGATGTCTGTAAGATTAACCAGATATTCGGAGGATCTATGTTACCTCCATGTAAGACAGAATTGAAACAGCATTTTTTGCGAACTTCTTACATTGCTCAATTGTGGAGTCATGCACATCTTCATACGCTAAGTTTGTCTTTGCCAACTGATTATGGATGGGGAGAACATGATGAGATGTATCTTTTCAAGTGGTTTCAAGGCGATCAATTACCGAAAATTGAAAGTATCATAAATGAGAACGAGGAAATTCCAGGTATTCTATACATATAATCTTTTATTTCTACATGAATTCTCTTTTATTCACTTCAACGATTTTCAATATTTTTCGGTAGATATTTGTGAAGACGAAAATGAGAACGATGACGCTCGAGAATCTGAGGAAGACCATTCAGATAGCACTTCCGAAGAGGAAGATAATTTAGAATACAGCAGTGAGAGTGATTCAGATGAGAATTGATTTGTTTTATTCGTATTGAATGTGCTAAAATTATTTAATCCTCACTATTCTTAATCAATGATTGCAATCTCTAATTATTCTATAATATGTATGTCTAATATTTCATACAAATATGATTTACTTTCAAGTTTCATACGTTAACTGGGGCATTAAAGATACGCGGTGAGCACCTGGACGCTGCGGTACACTTAAAATGCCTAGCTGACAGGTTTTGTCCCATGGTATTGTCAGCTGACAATTATTAATAGTTTTTTTATATCGCAAAGTATCATATATATGAATTTCAGCTTTGTTGAAATAACGAATTTTCACGTGTTTTTCATACATATTAATTAGAGCAGCTGACAACCTTCGCCCCCTATCCAGCTGACACATTTTTTTTTTAATTTATATTACATACATAAACTATTTATAGTTGTGTAGCTTTGTTGAATTGACGCAAAAAAAAATTACCAAATGCGCAGCCTCCCACGCTCTTAATCCCCACGATCGCGCCAGCTGACACTTATTTTAGTTGTTTTTCGAACGAAAACTAACATTTAAAAAACAAATAAATCGTGTTGAAATGACGCATAGAATATTGACGCCACCTCCCAGACTATATGTTTAATCAGTAACCTTAGTTACATTTTGATCTAAAATACCCAGTTGAAATAAGGTTTATTAATTTAGATTTAATTATTGCTAATAAATCCGTAATAACAAAACCTAATTAACTTAATTAAAAGGGTCAATGCCACCCACAATTTTTGTGTAACACTCAAAAAACTATTTTTCCTCGATAACCTTCTCGTTTTATCATAAATTATGATATATATTTTCAAGTGCGACGTTTTGTGAATAAAAATTGCTTTAATTTTTACAGTGGATAAAGATCTATGTGGTTTACTACACATAAATAAAAAAACCATTATTTATTTCAAAATAGCAGCTTTATTTCTTGACATCAAAAAGCTTTTGATAATATATTGTAGATGGTACTATAAATATAAATTAAAGAAACAGAAAATAAAATACAAATACTTTGTGATGATGATACTCAGATATGGTTTAACAAACGACGTCTACAGGCCAACCCGGCTAAATCACACTTGCTGATTTTTAATCGCACACCTTCGAACTGTCCTCCAATAAAATAATTCGTCCAGTAACAAATGTAAAATATCTCGGAATGAACATGAATAATAAACTGAGTATGAATTCCACACAAAAATATTGATAATGATAAATGTTCTTTATCGGTCATTCAGCCAGTAATAATTTTTACAATGTACCTACAAAGTCTCTTATAAAATCATATATAAATAGCAGCAGAGAATAATATACTACGTTATATAATGTTGCTGCTGATAAGCATTGGTTCTATGAGCCGCAAGTTATGTGGCTTTTTTCGAGAGTCTGTCCTCAATTGGCATACTTTTAGGTTTTTGATAGAGAGACATATTGGAATGGTTTTGCATGGGATTATTAGGATGACGAAGTTTTGATATAGTTCGCAGAGATGTATTTTCAGCAACTTTGTTCTTTAATGTAGGAGTTCAACAGCTCAGAAATAATATATTACCATATTTCAAAATGAGTCTGTAGATGGTCGTGTAAATCTTGGAAGCAGTGTGCATATTAACACCTTCATTCTTAACACAAAAAGAATAAGACGAAAAATAATATCCATAGCAAAACACCTCAGGACGTTGACATACAAAACATAGTGTTTATAATTTGTAAAATGTATGAATAACTAACAAAATAATATCTTATCTCCTGGATCACGAATTATATCAGTATTACACTATAATTATTAATCATTAAAAGCTCAAAACATCAAAGTATTATAATACATAACCACGAAGGCGTCAGTTCAGTTATTGTATTGGCTGTTTTTTCTCTCAAAATTGGAGGCAAATTCGCTTATTGCGATTATTTCACTCGTTAAAGTTTTAGTCAATGAGAGCCCGTTTTTTCACAACATTGCACTAATCAAACGTCATTATTAGTGGTAATCCAACTTAGATCGGCTTTTGACAGTACCAACATGCAAAAATTATCGCTATAATTTTTTGTGTCGCTGCAGCGGCAAATATTGCAATAATTTTTTGACGTTTTGTTTCGTGAAATGTTTTCGGCAAATAGGGCAACTCGAGCTTTTAATTTTATCTATAAATGTTTTCTCTAGTTTGCTACTAATTGTTAACGTAAATTGTAGTATTGTATTATAGTAGTAATATAATACAATACTAAAAACACACATAAGTTGACAACTTCCAATTCCAAACCGAAGACCGAACCTTTATAGATTCGGGACAAGTTATACACAGCTTTCAATGGCTTATAATACCTAACGTAATTACAAAACAATTTTCACAACTAAAATTAAATACAAATGCCTAGGAAGCAAACAAAATCAATTATTTCATGTTAAATACACAAATGTACTTACGTATGGTAATTCATCACAAAACAGGTTAACATCTTATTCGGAAAATTAAAACGCTGAAGCACTATATGTTATAATTCGTTGTACTTACAGCTCACTCTACTTAAACAAGCAAACCTTAACTCAAATATTAAACTTCTTGAATTAAAAATAAGGATTAAATACATAAATATATATTAATAAATACTCTTGAAAAATTCAATATTTACACCAGTTAAGTTAAGCTAGCGTTACCATTTTATGTCGGCAACCTTAGAACGTAAAAGCGAGAGATGGGTAAAATGCAATGTTGTCTGGCTTTACTCGTAGTGTGATTGGTCGAAGCATGCTAAGCTGTGCTGAGAATACTAGTCTATAAGTTACAATAGCTATGGTTTAACTCATCTTGATTGTCATTGCCATTACATCATTTATACTTTGTTTTTTATTAAATTCATTTTTATGTGACGTAAATGATGCAATTGAAAATACAGGTCAGTAAACTCTAAAAGGTGACAGGAAATCGTCTGAAGGCAATTAATTACAAAACATAATATTGAAGATATACTTAATGAATTATTTATTCGTGAAATATTCACCCCAAATACCACTCGTGCTTTTAAATTTTATCTATAAATTTTTTGCCAAAAGTTAATATAACTTGTGCAAATTGGCAGTTTATTATCTGATTAAATCCCGACCGCTTTGCTTGCACTCTTTATATTACCAGGCAAAAAGGCATTTGAAAAAAATTTTGATAAAATTTTAAGCACTTGTGATATTACATACGATAAATTAATGATTTGAAGGATTGCCCCAAGATACTCAGGTGTTAGTAGCAGGAACGAATACATTGAGTGATGTAGTAGGTACCATATCCCGATGAACTAGGTATTTATATTTATGACTGAGTACATTAACTAATGTCTTTAAACGTTAATATTAAGGTTCCTCTGTTTTAAGCTATACAGTTTTATGTTGATGTAATTACTCTTGAGTATTAGACCATTACTCATACATTATTACAATGAAATATAACTAATTAACTGTATATAGTATTAAACACTTCGTTGTCCTCAGCTTGACGTATTTTTTCCCCTCGTTTCAATGTATAATTTATTATATAATTGTAAATTTTATTTAGCCCAGTCGTTGAAGGTATTTACCTACAAGAACTTGCAAAATGAATAACTTTTTTCAACAACTGTCAAAAAGGCTATATTTGCGCATTAAAGTCAGTGTCTAAAATGAGACATTTTTTCATTGACATTATTTTTTTTGCATTACCATGACACCGTGCGCAAAATGTTTTGCACATTAGGATGCAAAATATTTTGCACATCATATACTATTATTGCATATTTTTTATAATTTTTAATCTATATACGAGAATTAACAAACATCATAGTTCAAAAATATTTATTGTTTTATCAAATAAATCAACTGAAAGTAGAATTTTTTAAATTATTTTATTTTAAAAACAGTATAATTTTTTTAACTTTCTTTTTATGTTCTGCGTCCGAGCGAAATGTAAACTTTTCAGGATAATATTCTATTCACTTTCACAAATTCATTAAAAAATAGTTATTTTTCTACAACTGTCAAAAAAAGGCTATGTTTACGCATTAATGTCAGTGTCAAAAATGAGACATTTTTTCATTGACATTATTTTTTTTGCGTTACCATAACACCGTGCGCAAAATATTTTGCGCATTAGGGTGCAAAATATTTTGCACATCACATACTATTATTGCCTATTTTTTATAATTTTTAATGTATACACGAGAATTAAACAAACATCTAGTTCAAAAATATTTATTGTTTTATCAAATAAATCAACTGAAAGTAGAATTTTTTAAATTACTTTATTTTAAAAACAGTATGATTTTTTTAACTAATGGTTTTAGTTTAACCAAATTAATGTTTTAGAAAAAATATTGTTTGCATCTCGAGTGCAAAATTCTTTAGTGATCTCAAACGATTTTTTGACTCGGCTGCGCCTCGTCAAAAAACTTTCGTCCTCGATCACCAAAATAGTATTTTGCACCCTAGATACAAAAATAACTATTTTGTATCTAGGGTGCAAAATACTATTACTAAAGTATTTTGCAGTCGAGATGCAAACAATATTTTTTCTACAACTTTCATTTGATGAAACTAAAGTCAAGTGTAACGTTATAACTCGGAGCGAGATCCATGCGTGCTCGCGCTTGAATACGCATGACTGTGACACCGACGCACTGAATTACATGTCACTAAATCAGAATTTGTTCAAGCCACATGAGTGTTGATTCATTTCAAAGATGGAAATTGTAGCTTTCTGATGCTTTTTTGTTTTAAACAATACAAGCAAAGGATGAATGGGAAAAATATACTTACATATATTATCACGCCCTAACTCAATCGTCGCAATTAAAAATATAAAAAAAAAATAA
Organism: Rutpela maculata; assembly: GCA_936432065.2. NCBI lineage: Eukaryota > Metazoa > Arthropoda > Insecta > Coleoptera > Cerambycidae > Rutpela > Rutpela maculata. Next base: position 31,528,943 of record OW386285.2, on the reverse strand, counting down.
ATGCCCTTCAAAAAAATTCTTTCTTCATTAAGAACTTTTAAATAGTATGTACACTTCATGACTATTATGGTTTATTAAGTTGTAGTAACGTGGACTCACAAAGAAGTACATCTCAAATCATTTTAATTTCCTTGCTTGATGATTTTCTTGATAAATATATATATTGGAGACTGTAACTTGGCGAGAATTTGACCCACTGGAAAAAATAAAATATCACTATTTCGGAAAAAAATGTATACTTTTTGAATGTTCAAACACAAATTCGTTTACTTGTATGCATTTTTTCGAAAATATGATCAATCAATATCAATATGATCATGATAAGAAATTGCGATTTTCATGATCTTATCCTTATAACTATGAAAATAATCTTTGAGTGTTTTGAGTATAAATTCTGGAACTTTTCCAATACGTTAACAAATGTATAAGGAATCCATTGGATATAGCTGAAATGTGGATAAGTATACCTGCAATATATACAATACAGTAAAGGTACGTAAAAATTCATGCGAGCGATTCAGCGGCTATAGTTATTTCACTATTTTTTTCCAGAAATACCGTGGCTTTAGCGATAAATTTTATTAGGACATTGTTCAGAAACACGTGGTCTATGCACCTGTGTTTTTTATTTTTCCCTACCCTGACTTGGTTTCAAAATTTTGAAAAAATATGTGAAAGAAAATTTCTTTTTAACTTTTTTTTGGGATATTATTCTATACACTTTCACGAACTCATTAAAAAAATATATTCATTTTGAAAGTTTTTATAGGTTTTACTATAAAATGTTCTGTGTCGTCTGGGCCAGTTTTAGACATAATTGTTTACATTGAATCAATGATATTATTACATTGTTATGATAAACACATGATAATTATATTAACGAGTATTAAGTTTGTTAGCCAATCACTAAAATTCATATTCATTATCATCTTGTACTAATGAAAAATAAATCATATTAATGATTTTGCAAGAAATCATCAATGGTGATTAATATCAGATCAATTATTTCTTTCTGCATTTCTTATTTTAGAAAGCTTACCTGCAAAATTTCAGCTTGCTTTTGAGATATTTCTGGCTAGACATTTTTGGGTGCACGCTCTATTTGAAAATGACTAGCGAGTGACGTCATGCGTGCACCAGGTCTAAGCTAGTACTCGTACCGAGCGTATCTCCTCTTTCTTAGTATCATGAATCTGCAATTCATCAGAGTGGTTCTTGATATACTAGAATAATAGAGAGGAAACACGTACAGGAATCTTTCTTTCTATCACGATTTTATTTCCCTCTTCGCCTTCGCATTTTGACAACTTTACAAAACTAAAGCCTAGTATTTAATTAGGGTGTTAATAAAACGACAACTTGCTGTTTATGCTGCCTGACACTTATTTAAACAGCTGTCAGTATAAGTGATTTGTAACATATTATATTCAATTTGTTCTAGGTAGGAGTTATCTTTTTGGCTCCCTACGAGGCAGCAGAGTTTCTAGTTCATCGAGATAAACACATTAACCTTGGCAGTTTATACTACTTCATAACAGGAGGCACTCATGTGACGAAAAAATTGATGGACGATTTGAGAGAAACTCTACCAAACACACAAATTTTGCACTGTTATGGGCAAACGGAAGTTGCTGGTTCGATTACTGCTTTCAATATCGCAAAGTCAGAGGATATGAAAATGCAAAATAAGAAACCGCAGTCATGTGGTAAAATTATAAGAGGCTATCAATGGAAAGTAAGTAATTTTCTTCATCAATTTATTTCAAGATAAGCACGGAAACTGATACTCATTTAGTCGTTGTCAGATGAATCAGTAACTTTGTAATATTGGTCTGTCGGAGTGTCGAAGTCGGATCAAACAAAAATGTCTTACAGGGACCAATAATTTTTATTTCGTTGCCATTGCAGGCTATAAAGGTGAAAGAGTGTTGAGCAGAAATTCTACCATTGTCAATATTGCATAAACTTTCTTTACATTTCACTCTACTCACTTATAGCCACGGTTATCTGGGCCCATAACCTGTTGAGCAGAGAAAAGAAGCGCAGGATATTTTTCAAAGTGTTTTTTTTTTAATACTCTAATCTGACAAATCATATCAGAAGTCACTACTAAATATTATTCATTATCCTTAAGGGCATAACACAAAATAAGTGTGGGTTTATATTTTCAAGAAAGAGCTTCATTATTTTGGAAACTATGAACTTGACCTCACCAAATAGGAAATGTGTCAAAATGAATGCTAGCACGGACATCCCTCGAATCGAGTCGAAAAAAATTGAGAGTATATTAATTCAGGAAAATTTATAATTTGTATAACAATACTTAACGCAATAAGAAGTAACAAAACAATAATCTGCAAGTTGAACGGATCTTTGCTGATGCGCTATAAGTTGTCCAAAAAAGGGAGTGTATTGAGTTATTTCAGGAAAGCTGGTATTTGATATAAAAACTAATTATGCTGTAACAGTCCACAAGCCCATGCTAAATTTTTAGGGGGTCATATGATACCGCTTGAAAAGGTATAATTTTTGTAGTCCTACAGAAATAAATCACTTTGAGCCCTATGCCGTACATTTTAGGTGGGACATGGGAAACCCGCGAAAAAGTGAAAATCGTAACTCACGGGGGTTGCATTTTTTCAAACGATCCTGTACGGCTTACGTTTATTTGGACTGTATTTATATCTGTGACTCTTAAAAAGAGAATGCCGTACAAAAATAATGGAACAGAAGTACAGGAATAATTTTCGTTTTCCGAAAAGTGACCTCTATGTACTAAGGTGATACGATACCGACGGCTTTTATGAAATTCGATTTTTATATTAACAAGGATGAACTTTTTTGCTATGCCGTACAAATCAGTTGGACCATGGGGTGGCAAACGCGAGATCAACCCCCTTCCTAGACCTCTATTAAGGGTGGTGATTTGATACCACATAAAGCTTGATTATTTTAATACTATTTTATATAATAATCATTTTGATTACCATGCCGTACATTTTAGTTGGTACATGTGTCTGGAAAATTGAATTTTCCGTCCCAGAGTGAGCTTTTCTGAATAAAAAATTATTGTAAGACTTTATTACATTCTAGCAATATTGATATTTAGGCCAGTGGAATTAGCAAATAAGCATATTGTAATTCGTTTCAGGATGCCATGTGGGTTAAACGATAGTTTTATTGATTACGAACATAACCCTGAATTTGTTCCACTTTTTGACCGCCGGAACATTGTTTATTTAACGATTTATTGTTGAAAAATTCCAAAAAATTGACTTTTTTAAAGATAACTCAAAGACGTTTGACGATAGGTTTTTCAATTTGTAGATACTGTTAGAACTTTGAAAAACGGTTAATTTGAGAGGTGTTTCGTTTAAAACGCTTGAAAATTTGTTTAAATAATTGCGCGAAAATTTTCGCAATTTGCAAATATTATTCATTGTTTAATAAAAGCACTTTAGTGCTTGAAACTTTGACAAAATGTCTTTTATCACCCCAAATTTCATCAAAAAATTTTAATTAGTTTAAGAGATATTCAATTTGTTTATTAAAAACATGAATAATGTAAAATGCATATTCACCCAGTTCCCGTTGTCGTAGAGGGTTGATCTGGACATCATTTTTTTTGTTGAGACTTGAAAAAGTGTCACATTTTGAGGTTAGGATTTTTGCTAATAACTTTTAAACAAATGAAGATTTTGCAATATCGTTCTGATATCTTTGTTGCTGGGGTTTTTTCACACATTTTCAAAAAAAAAATGACTGTAGCCTTACTAGAAGCCGAGATGATTTTTTTTTAATAAATTCGTAATTTGTTTATTAATAAACATTAACAGCTGAAACTTGGCGAACATCTAGTTTAATAGTCTATCTTTGTAATAGAGCCGAGTTTGGGGGAAAAAGTTCAATCTGCAACGATAACAATAATTACTTTTAAATCAGCGTCAGAACAGGAGTGAGAAGCATGAGTCATATCTGTAACACGTTCATAAAATGATCGAGACGAGTTCAAATCCGTCAACCGTTTCTCCGATTTTGACTTTTTTTTTTAATTTTTGATAGCATCTCGGCTTCTAATAAGGCTACAGAGTCATTTTTTTTTGAAAATGTGTGAAAAGACCCCAGCAATAAAGATATGAGAACGATATTGCAAAATTTTCATTTGTTTAAAAGTTATCAGCAAAAAACCTAACCTCAAAATGTGACACTTTTTCAAACGCCATTTTGAAGTTGCAAATAATGCAAATTTGATTTGCCATTAATGAAAACATAAATTTTAAGTCTCAACAAAAAAAAAGATGTCCAGATCAATCCTCTACGACAATGGGAACTAGGTGAATTTGCATTTTACATTATTTATGTTTTTAATAAACAAATTGAATATCTCTTAAACTAATTAAAATTTTTTGATGAAATTTTAAGGATAACTTTGGGGTAATAAAAGACATATTTCTTCGAAGTTTCAAGCACTAAAGTGCTTTTGTTAAAGAATGAAAAATATTTGCAAATTGCTAAAATTTTCGCGGTTTTTTGCAATTATTTAAACAAATTTTCAAGCGTTTCAAACGAAACATCTCTCAAATTAACGATTTCTCAAAGTTCTAAGAGTATTTACAAATTGAAAAACCTATCGTCAAAGGTCTTTGAGTTGTCTTTAAAAAAGTCGATTTTTTGGAATTTTTCAACAATAAATCGTTAAATAAATAATGTTCCGGCGGTCAAAAAGTGGACCAAATTCAGGGTCATGTTCGTAATCAATAAAACTATCGTTTAATCCACGTGGCATCGTGAAACGAATTACAATAATTTTCAGTCTTTTTTTTACTAATTCTACTGGACTAATTGTAGTTATTCGAAACCAATAATTCAAAATTAATGGATCTGAAACGCAAAAGGATTTTCCGAAAATTTTCCGCTGTATTATGTCGAAACAGTGCGTAAATAAATTATATTTTATAAAAATTAATATTTATCAAAAGATGAAATAGAAAAGCTGAAAAATATTATTTCATAGTTTCCAAATAAGTTAACCCAAAAAAGATAATTTTGAGTAATTTGTACACATTTTTTTATAATTAATTACGTTACATTGTATTTTAAAGTTTAAAATTGATTATGCCAATTTCTTACTTTACTTCAAGAAAAATTCGTCTCTGAAATATATATTTGGTTCTGGTAGTTCACTGCGGCCCATCTAAAATGTACGGCATTGTGATTGCTTATCAACTTTTGCTATTTTCACTGATATTTTGCAAACGCCGTACGGTATCTAATGACCATTAAGGGTCGTGAAAATCGCATGAATAACGTAATCTAGTGTCTAAAATCCAACAATGAAAATGTACGGCATGGATACATTTGTATTCTTTTATAGTTAAGGAAAGGAAAAACGATGTAAAGTTGAAAATCTATCCATTGTATTAAAAAATAGAGGATTTTTTAATTTGCATAATTTTTAAAAAATTTCACTTGTTTTGCAATTTTCTAATTTTATTATTGTCCATTATTTTTTGTACGGCTACTAAATAAAATAAAAATTCTAACTTATATTAATCCAAAAAATAAATAGCCGTACAGTATCAAATAGACTTACCCTAGAAAACGTGAGTTTTTCCCTTTCTCGGGGGTGATTTTTTTATTTACATTGATAATACCTATTCTTTTTAGACGGATCATTTCTTTTAAAGATTTTTAAATGTCGTATAATATGGTTGAATTGATGCCGTACAGGATCAAATCACCACCCTTAATAGAGGTCTAAGAAGGGGGTTGATCTCGCGTTTGCCGCCCCATGATCCAACTGATTTGTACGGTATAGCAAAAAAGTTCATCCTTATAAAAATCGAATTTCATAAAAGCCGTACGGTATCGTAAGTACATAAAGGTCACTTTTCGGAAAACAAAAATTATTCCTGTACTTCTGTCTCATTATTTTTGTACGGCATTCTCTTTTTAAGAGTCACAGATATAAATACAGTCCAAATAAACGTAAGTCGTCCAGGATCGTTTAAAAAAATGCAACCCTCGTGGGTTACGATTTTCACCTTTCCGCGGCTTTCCCATGTCCCACCAAAAATGTACGGCACAGGGCTCAAAGTGATTTATTTCTGTAGGACTACAAAAATTATACCTTTTCAAGCGGTATCATATACCCTATAAGAAATAAGAAAAGAAAATGGAAGAGACTAAAAATAACTCCATTATTTGAGAAACTAAAACTCTTTGTGCGATAATTATTTAAGCTATAAAAATAAAAAACACACATACAAAAACACACAATTTTTATTAGTGGGGACAAAGTCGTTGCTGAAGCCACTGCGTTAACCTGCGTTTTTGGTTACATCATCAAAAGCTTTTTTCCTACTAATACCTTGCAGACATGTAACACGTTGATTTTTGGCTCTGCCCTGACAGAGACTTTGATGATCATTTTTCTCTTACTTCTAATTGCTTAAATTATTTTTACACCAAACATCAGTTTGCCTGTAATAAATCCATACCCCTCCATTTTTGGATGACTCTGATGGAGGGCCGTTCGGCCGTACCTCGCGAGGGACATGCTGACGTTCGTTTTGGCCCATTTTGTTACGCTCACAATCAGTAATTAAAAAATGTGTATGACTAAAATAAATTTAAAAAAATCAGAATCCCTTAAACTAGTAGGTAATGTATAAAAAGTAAAATGTTAATGACATAATGGCATTAGTATAACATGAAATATTTAAGTACGGTCTTTCTGGCAATTATTAAATTAATGAATAATTCAAATGCTCCATTTCATGTATGTGATACAAATGTAGAAGATTTTCAAGTTACTGCGAGTTAACAGACTAGTATTTTAAAACCACTACGATTTAGTCGACAAGAAGTTCAGGCGGTGTGGCACTCTTTATAGCCTAAGAGGTGTTGGTCATTTTGTTTATGTGATTTTCTAAAAGAAAATGTATCTCTCTATAACGTTATCTTGATGTCGTCGATGAATGAAACTAATGTCTACTCTATTTACATTATTTGTTATTTTTAGGTTGTAGATCCATCTACAGAGGAATTACTTGGGCCAAACCAAAGGGGCGAACTAAGAATTAAAAGTGATTTTATTATGAATGGTTATTATAAAATGGATTCATCTTCTGCGTTTGATTCAGAGGGATTTCTCAAAACCGGTGATATAGTGTACTATGACAAAGAAGATTGTTTCTATGTAGTAGACAGAATTAAGGACATATTTAAATACAGAGGATGGTATATCGTACCTGCTATTTTAGAGGATGTCCTTATGAAACACCCAGCAATTAAGGAAGCTGTAGTTATCGGTATCTCACACGAAATGGACGGTGACCGTCCAATGGGAATTGTCGTTCTTAATAACGGGTATCAAGATATTACTCCCGAAGATATAGAGCAATATATGAATGGAAAAGTGTCAGACCCGCAAAAGTTGAGAGCAGGTGTTAAATTTGTGAAAGAATATATACGTACTCCAAGTAAAAAAATCAACAGGAATGCTATGAAAAAATTGGTGATGAATGGCTTAAACAGATAAATTATTAATCATGTTATATTTTATAGATAAATATACATAATATAATATAGTTTTTTATTAATATTGCACGACTATGTTGATATCCGAATGCAGTGTCCACGCGTAAAACTAACTTGAAATATTATTTGTTATGGAACTGTTAAACACACAGCTACTTCTATATGAAAACTTGGAATTCTTAATTCTAAGATTAATTATAACCAATTTTAATTTTATAACGATGAATACTTATTTTTTTTATTTCTTTCAAAAAAACTTGTGACTTTTTAATAATACCAGTTTGACATTTTTTCTCAACAATTCTATCAGCGGAGCCTCTAGTTCTGACAATCTCGGTATAAACCTTTTGTAATAATTGAGTACTCCCAGAAATCCCATTAACATTTTTAAATTCGTGGGACGCGGATAGTCCTTTATTTCCCTTACTCTTCTTTGTCCTATACTTATACCCTCTTGTTTGATTTTGTATCCCAAATATTTTACATACGTCCTATAAAATTCGCATTTTCCAATATTTAATTTTAATCCGGATTCATCCAATGCATTCAGTATTATGTTCAAGTGTTGATAATGATTTTCTTCTGAGAGAGAGAGAGAGAGAGAGAGGGAGGGAGAGAGAGAGAGAGAGGGAGAGAGAGAGAGAGAGAGAGAGAGGGGGAGGGGGAGAGAGAGGGAGGGGGAGAGAGAGAGAGAGAGAGAGAGAGAGAGAGAGAGAGAGAGAGAGGGAGAGGGAGAGGGGGAGAGAGAGAGAGGGGGGGGGAGAGAGAGAGAGGGAGAGAGAGAGAGAGAGAGAGAGCTTATGGTGATACTTTAAAGTAGGTAAAATTTCAAGTTGAGCACAGTTTTTGTTTTGACGTGGTAGAACCTGTTAGTTGATCTGTTCACGCAAGATGAATCCAACATTCTTGGCAATCTCGTTCATTATGTTCAAGATTCTCAAATACGCAAAGTGTATGATTTTCTATGTAAAATCTTCCGTTATTTTCGAATTTTTCATTGTATCTTATCAAAAACGTTGTTCAAGTGAGGTATAGCCGATTTTACAGGAAAAAATCAGGATTTTTGCCGATAACATTCGATTAATCTGTATTTTTATACTGGAGACTTAGCAAATCTCGATAGATACTCCAAACCTTGTATTCGACGGCCTTTGAATTAAAAGTAAATGTATAGTTCTACGAAAGATTAAGTTTGGTTATGTTACTGAAATGTATTTCAATAATATGTAAGTCTCTTCACCACGTCACGGTACTAATCCAGAAAGAGGTTTATGTTTTTTAATTTTTTTCTTGTTTTGTTGTTTTTTCTTTCAATTTTTTTTACTTTTTTTTAGCCTTTTTTCGTTTTTTTCTTAAATTCACATATAAATTAATTTCTGAAGCGAATCTTAATAGCAAGTATATTTAAGTATGCGAATCTGCTTCTTTTCTACTTCTATGTACAAATTATTGTTTTTCGAGATAATGGTCTGGGGACTTTTAACCGAAACACTCTGTATGTGTTTCATGGAGCCACTCTAATATCTCAAAAACTAGGTATTTGCGCGATCTTTTTCAACACTGAACGGTTAGTCACTGCCCCTAGTTTGAACTTATTCAGATAGTAGAATTTGAAAATTACACAACCACACAAAAAAAAAGTTCTGTGCAGCCGACCAAATTATATGTTTTTTTTTAGTCAAAAACATCCCTTAATAGTGTAAAATCATAGAAATAATTTAATAACTCATAATGAAGTGTGAAAAATGGTAGATGTTTTGTAGTCGGGAGTAGAGAATATAAATTCGAGCCACACTAAGTTATCTCTATAAATTAAACTGAAATACTCCCTTTTGGGGTGGATTTCACCCCTTACGGGGGGTGAAAACTACCGCTAAAACTCAAAAGACGCAGGTGAGTGTGAATAACATGTACAAAGGTCAAATTTTTGTAACTCTTAGTGCAAAATATTTGACTCTGGTGCGACAACCAGCCATTACTCTCAAAGGGTAGAGGCTCAACCCTATGGAGGGTCAAAACTAAACCCACCCCTCATAGGAAAAAAATTCAGGCTTTTGTAGTTTTAAGCAGGGTGAACAAATATGGAATAAATTCATTCCAACCACCAATACATGACTAGAGACTACCCTCGAAGGGTGGTAAGAGCTACCCCCATGCTCAAATGTTACATATGGGTGCTATTAAATTTAGGAAATACTTGTATCTCATTGTGCCAAATATACAAATCTGGTACGACAACCATCCAATCTTTTTCATAGGGTTGAAAATCACCTCTATTGGGGGGGTAAAAACTACCTCCACATACGGACGGAAATAGATGGCCGGATATTTAGTTAATTTAGGTATATAGCTTACATAGATCGAAAAAAATGGTCACTAAAGAAATACATCCTATATCTATGACTACAAAAAGGAAGAGAAAACCACGGAAAAGATATTTTGATAAAAGAGAGAAAAGTCATAAGAAAAGAAAGTATATGGATTGATGGTTGAAAGTTTGATATAAATAGGAAAAAGACTATTTTTTTTATCTATTTATTTAACGTCGGCCTATTTCCGCTATCAGGGCCTATCACCGACGCCAGGAGACGAACTACCACCAACCTGGAAATTTTGCCGAACCTCTTCTCGTAAGAAGAGTAGGGATCTTTTACTTACCTAACATTTAATAGACAAGGGACCGCCTGCTTTACATCCCCTCCGAAGGATGGTATATCCACTACGTAATCCTGGTCTTGAAATTACATAGCTTCTGCGTATACACTGATATACAAGCCGCTAGAAGGTGGGATGAGATCGCTGTGTTTCCCAAGATGGGTGGGTCATCTAAGTACTAACCGCGTTGCACGTTGCTTCACTTGGAGTATCGAGGATACATACACAATGAAGACGCGTCTACGTTCGCCCCTGAAAAAGACTAAAGGAGAAAGAATAGATTAAAAGATAGATAAGTTGATAAATGTTAAGATAAACAGTTGAATAAGCAGGTATGGTATAATGAATAAAACACAACTGGTTAATGCTTAAGTGCGAACTTACTCCATATTTGTCTACCGTGCCTAAAACTACAAATGCCTGAATTTTTGTTCCAGGATATTAGAAGTAATGAAATCCGTCCGTCTGTGGGGGTAGTTTTAACCCTCTCCCCCCCAATAGGGGTAATTTTCAACCTTATTAAGATTGAGTGGTTGTAGTACCAGATTTGTATATTTGGCACGATGAGCTACAAGAATTTGACCCTTTCCAAATTTCAATAGCACCGATATGCATCATTTGAGCATGGGGGTAGCTCTTACCAAGGGTAGACTCTAGTCATGTGTCGGTGGTTGGAACGAATTCACTCCATATTTGTTCACCCTGTCTAAAACTACAAAAGCCTCATTTTTTTTCTCGTTTTGAAACCTATGGGGGGGTGGGGATAGTTTTAACCCTTCCATAGGTTGAGTCTCTACCCTTTGAGAGTAATGGCTGGTTGTCGCACCAAAGTCAAATATTTTGCACTAAGAGATACAAACATTTGGCCTTTGTACATATTATTCATACTCACCTGCGTCTTTTGAGTTTTAGCGGTAGTTTTTACCACCTATAAGGACGGATTTTGGTTTAATTTATAGAGATAGCTTACTGTGGTTCGAATTTATATTCTCTACTCTCGACTACAAAACCTTTACCATTTTTCACACTTCATTAAAAATTATTGCATTATTTCTATGGTTTTACACCATTTTAAGGGATGTTTTTGACTAAAAAACAAAACTGACACGATATATCTTTTTTTGGAGTACGGATTCAAATTCAGCGTCGAAAATTCACCAAATCCATATAATTTGGTCCGCTGCACATAACTTTATTTTTTTGTGTGTGGCTGTGTTATTATTGGGGAAAACGTATGAGTGAATTTTCAGAAAAGGTGTTTGAGATAGAGGCCGTTAAAAAAATCGTTTTCAATTTAAAAATAATTTTTATCTGTAAAACTAATAAATTGTAATATAATAATGTGATACAGATAATGGGGAAATATAACAGCATAAAAAGAGATTATTTGAAAAACGTAGATATTTTAAAAATATTGTAGCTATAAAATTTCAATTTTTTGAACTTGAACTTGAACTTTGATCAAGTATTTTCAACAGACGATACAAATGGCTGCTCATTCATCAAATACTTTTTAATTAATACATATAGTAATAACTATTATTATTTTTATTATTACTTTATTTAAGATAAGAACAATATTTCATTATTAAATTAAAAAGACTGAACGGTAAAGAAATGTATAGTTGTTTGTGGGAGTCGCCGTTCATAGAATCATTGTCCTTCCTAAGCTGTTTACTCGCACTTATCACCACGATCTAACAGAAACTGAACTGATTACAGTTTATAATTTTTCCATGCGTACATAAGATAGCAGTAATAGTACGGAGCCAGCGACATTTTTAGTTCTTATATTCATTTAAACTTGGTCCATTTTTTTCATTTTTTCATCAAAGTAATGTAACTTATCCACAAAACCATCTTCTGCCGCTTCGTTAGAGGGCCAACGCTTGACAGCAGCATTTTGATATTAAAAAAAAAAAATGTCACTGCGTTTAAAGCTGAGATTTTCTGTGTTTTTTATTAAATTATATAATAATAAATAAATAAATTTATTCAAGTGAACATGAAAACATTAAATAGATGTGGGTACAATAGAACATTTGTAAATGATTATACAAGACGATACAATACAATAATATTTAATGACAATAAGTAACATATACAGTGTGTTCCAGGATAGATGTAACGAGAGGTGTAATGGACCAAACATTTTGGAATTTTGGAATGGTATTTGGGGATTGAGTCCTGCTTGTTGTAAAACTAAAGTATACCAAAAATGACTTGATTTGGTGTTCTACAGGGTATTTTATAAGCAAAGTTGTAAAAATCACCACTAATAAAGTACCTTTATTTTTCAAAATATGAAAAAATTCCACTAAGAAAAGTTATTTAGAATGCAATTTTATACCTCTATACCAAATTTCAGGAATATAAAATTATTTTTTTTAAACTTCCCATTTTTTCAATAAATTAGTATTTTATTTTGAACCATTCAATTAAAACTGCATAGAAATTATTTTTTGTGAATAACTATTTAAAGTTACGTAGAAGCTAAAAGTAGGCTATGAGAAAAGCAGTGGATACACATTTATCATTTATTATTGACATATCTGTCAAACGTAGTCAATATTATCCTTAATTTCTGTTTCAAATTAACGAACCAAGCATAAAAAATTAAGTGAAAATGGTACTCACAGTGCGTGAAAAAAATTTATATTGTACAATGCTACGAAATTGGCGGTGAAAACTCGCTAAGAGAAGTGGTAAGCCAATTTAATTTGAAATTTCCAAACACTGCTTTGTCACGTACTCAGGCTATGAGAATAATTAAAAAGTTTCTGGTTACTGGTGTTCTTAACATGAAAAGAAAAATAAAAGCATATGATGAAGACAATGTTGGGGCTATTATAGCTCATGCCTCTGTTATAGAAAATCCTAGGATGCCACTAAGAGAGAGATTAGCTCTTATTAATATTAGCAAGTCTGAACTCCAAAGAATTTACAAGGCAAAGAAAATTAGGGCATATAAAGCAAATTATAAACATACGCTTGAAGAAGGAGATGGCGGCCGTAGGTTGGATTTTTGTTTGACCATTGGAGAAAAAATCATGGAAGAGAGATTTTTTCATCATTTCATAATTTTCTCAGATGAATCCACATTCACAACCAATGGTGTCGTTTCATCTCAGAATTGTCGGTTTTGGGCTTCTGAAAATCCAAATTTTAGAATTCATTGTAGAAGACAATATTATAAAAAAGTGAATGTGTGGTGTGCCGTTTCTTATCACGTTGGAGTTATTGGACCTTATTTCATTGAGGGAAGGTTAAACCAGTACACTTATTTACAGCTTCTTGAAAGATTTTCTGAAGAACATTTAAATATTTTAAGAGATATGCCTTTAGTTCATTTTCAACATGATGGTTGCCCTGGCCACTCCACAGAAATGGTTAATCGGTGGTTGAATTTAAGTTTTGGAGAATTGGATTGCCAGGAATGGACCGATCAAGTGGCCGGCGAGATCCCCAGACCTATCCATATTGGATTTCTTTTTATGGGGTCGCCTCAAGCAGTTGGTTTACGCTGAACCACTTCCTAACGATGTAGCAGTATTGAAGCAGAGAATTACAAATGCCGTAAACTTCATACCGTTAGATCATATTCGAAACAGTTTTAAGGACTTCAGGCGAAATGTGTGTGGATGTGGGTGGTAGCTACGTCGAAAAATAAAAAAATTGTTTTGTATTGGTCAATAATTAATTTGTTTGTGAATCTGTTATGTTTTTGACATTTATTACTTGTTATAATTTTTAAACCTCATTAATTTTCTGTTAGTAATTGTTTCTTGTTTTACAATTAGTTCGATTAACATTATACCTTCTTACATTTCGTATATTCAATTTTTTATTATTTAAATTTGGTATAGATGTATAAAATTGCATTCTAAATAACTTTTCTTAGTGGAATTTTTTCATATTTTGAAAAATAAAGGTACTTTATTAGTGGTGATTTTTACAACTTTGCTTATAACACCAAATCAAGTCATTTTTGGTAAACATTAGTTTTACAACAAGCAGGACTTAATCCCCAAATACCATTACAAAATTTCCAAAATTTTTGGTCCATTACACCTCTTGTTACATCTACCTGGGACACACTGTATATTTAATAGAAATATTCTATTTATGTGAAATATCCCAGTCCAGTCTTCATTTAATGGATTCACATCACATTTCATCAATTAGAAATTCTTCAAGTGAGTAATATACTTTTTTTCTTTTTCATCCAATTATAAAAGTTTTTATTTTTTACCACCGTGGGTAGTTTATTGTACAGCTTGGCCCCCTCAGAAATCTGTCCCTTGTTGTATTTTTTTAATTCTGTTTATATCTGTAAATCGCTTTGGTTTCTGGTATTATACAAATGATACCCTGAATTTGTTTTATATTTATGCTTATTGCTGTGTAAGTACTTTAGACAGTTTATTATGTATATGGATGGAATGGTGAGTATACTTTTGTTCTCTAAAAACTTCTTTACAGCTTTCCCTCTTGGTCAGATTACACAATACTTGTATCGCTTTCTTTTGCAGGATAAATATGTGCTATGCGCGTTGTGCCGTGCACCAGAGTAGTATTGCTGCCACACTATGAAAATTAGCGTAATATGCTGCTTTTGCTGTTTCATTGGTAGATGTTCTTTGTATTGTTCTGATGGAGTAGATGGCTTTCGATAATTTGTTATACTAAGTTATCCTATGTGGGATATCCAATTTAGTTTGCTGTCTACGTTTAGTCCAAGAAATTTTACTTTGCCCGCTTAATTTTTCCTTTTTGTAGTTATTGTGATGGTCTGTGTTTTCACTTTATTGAACAGTGGCTTGTTACTAGTAAACGGGTCATTCGCTTTGGTTAGGATCATCTCCGATGTCATTTGATCTTTATTTTGTGATTTTGTAAGGAATTAGCTGACAGCCTTGCAAGAGAAGCTTGCATTTTTCGGACCCGAACCGTTTTGTGGCTTATCTAAGAGACGCATACATAACGGAGGATATCCAAAAATGGGAAAGGGAACAAAAGAAGTCCTACTGGAAGAATACTCCAGGCCAAAGACAAGCGAACAATTTTATAACCTATTTGACAAAGAGTATCACAAGGCTTCTTGAACTTGAAAAGTCCAACCTAAGGCTGATCACAGGCCTTCTAACTGGTCGTTGCCCCTTGAGATACCATCTCAAGAAAATGGGCATGGTGGAAGATGATAAATGCAGAATACTGCGATGCTGCAACTGAGACTACGAAACATATTGTAACGTGTTTCTGTTGTAGAACTCTCCAAAATCGTCCTAAGTTGAAGACATAATCAAAATTCGACTTAGGCAAAAATTTCATTTAAAGACATTTTTGGGAGTCTGCAGAGGCGCAGATCAGTCCACAAGGACCGTTTTGGGTTCTATAAGGCGTTGGAAATGACCAGGCGAAAATTCGAAGAAACACCGAATTTTCACTTAGGAAAAATGTTTTTGGTTCAGAATATCAGAGTAGAAGTATATAATGACAAAGATTTATGAATAGTATACTTTTTCAAAGGTATCATAAATTGGACTTTGAAAAATAATATTTTTGGAAGGGCGTCAAAATTTGGCCCAGGAATCGATTTATCGAAAGTACGCCAAAGTTTCACTTGCAGACTAATTTTTCAAAACTGCGTTGAAATTTGGCTTGAAAATTAATTTTTCAAAAGTACGCCAAAATTTCACCCGCAGATTAACTTTTCAAAAGTACCTTGAAATTTGGCTTGAAAATCAATTTTTCAAAAGTACGCCAAAATTTCACCCGCGGATTAACTTTTCAAAAGTACCTTGAAATTTGGCTTGAAAATCGATTTTTCAAAAGTACGCCAAAATTTCACCCGCAGATTAGTTTTTCAAAAGTACCTTGAAATTTGGCTCGAAAATCGATTTTTCAAAAGTACGCTAAAATTGGTCTTTAAATGGATTTTTCAAAAGTACCACAAAGTCAGTTTAAAAAGTACCACGAAAATATACTTTAAATTATTTTTTATTTTTTATTCCTCAACCAAAGACATTGACCTTTGAGGTACGGTCATTGAAAGCCCAATTCTAAAATATGAGCATAAAATTTTAACGATGCACTGCATCCGAAAGGCAAAAAAGAAGATTTTGTCAAAGCCGGCGTAGTGCCGATAAGCAAAAATTGATAAAAATCAATGCACATGTACAAGGCCGGTTTCTCGCATAGAAAGAGTTTGGATTGACCCAGCGGCTCGCAATTTGGTCGAGCGCGTTGAGTGGTCCAGACAAAGTGATGGTAGAAAAGCCAATAACGGGGCTTTTCAAATGACAAAGTTATAGAGGAAAACGCCTTGTGCATAAAAATCCAAAAATTCAATTTTGCCTAATAGTCGCTCGAAGGTGAGACGCTGCCAAATCGATATTATTAATCGACTGTGATAAGGGTTAGTAAGTCGTGGACTGATCGAACGCCACTCAACTTATGCAGTAATAAGTCCTCAGAATGTGTTTGAGTACGTGAATTTCCACGATACAAGAACTTTAAAGCTAGGTAGTCTCTAGCGAAACTAAATTCATTTAGTAAAACTTTTTTAAGTTAATTTCAGTCAGCCTTAATTATTCATTTATCCAGAGTCTGAAATGATTCTAAAAGCTCGCATTTTGATTCTGAGAAGGTACGTATGAATCTTTTCTACCTAATCGATCGTTAGCGCGAGCGCTCTCGCTTGTATGGTCTGAAAGTCACTACCTTGATTGGGGAAGGCACGATTCTTTCTTGAGAATTTTGTATAACCAATTCTGTTAAATAAACGGATTCTTTGAACTAATGTTTCTTAATTGATCTTGAGGCCTGTTGACGGTCTATAATCCCTGGAACTTTCGTATAGAAAACCGGATGTGTCGAGTTAATTCGCATTAACGTTCGACCTTCTGGTTGTTGTACGGAGGTTCGATAGGGATTTTTTTATGCGTTTTTTGAGAAATATATTCCGTTATTAATGGACCAAAACGCGATTTTCGCGTACCAAAACTAATCCCTCCGCAGAGAAATTCTTCGGTTGGGATTTTTTTATGCAAAAATTCAGGAAATTAAGAGGTGCCTAAACCCCTAACGAGGGAATTCGGGTCCAGAGAGAGCGTAGTTTCCGATCTGTGGTAGTGCAGCCTTGGTCCCGCTTTTCGGCTACCGAAGTCATCTTATCTCGAACCCGCCTGGGAGGTAGAAGAACGGGGTAATACGCGACTGGCGCCCCCTGAGAAATAAATTGGTGTCGCGTCATTTTGACGCCCGGTAGTGCGTTCTTCTACATGGCGCCCAACGTGGGGCGTTGTTAGTCAGCAGGGCTTTCTGGAAAGGATATGGATGAATCAACGCCTTTCCAGTTTTACGACGAGCCGACATCTGTGATGGACAACGTCTCTAGAGGGTTAGAGAGGCCGTGCGCGGAGGATGTACTGGGTAGTTCGGGGGTTGGCCCGAGTACCACTGAAGGAGTCATACAGCCCTCCTCAGAACAAGTGTTCGCCCAAATGGCAGCAGGTCTTGCCAAAGCTCTAAGCGAAGCCACGCACGAGCATAAGTATCGGTCGAAGCATCCAAATGCGGAATTTCATGGCTTCGAACACGAAGACCCTGAAACCTTCATTTATCAAATGGAGGAATTTTTCGTCCGAGTACGAATTACGCAGGATAACGACCGACTATATAAAATATCAGAACAGCTCAAAGATGATGCTAAGAAATGGTTCGAACAATATCGAACCCTAATTACCACGTATCCTCTATTCCTCGAGCGGTTCAGAAGCCGTTATGATTCAGGTGAAGTACTCACCGAAGCAGTAGCTAATTTATATGGCAAGAAACAAGATGCCGAGGAAAATACGTCAGTATTTATTTCAAGGAAGGTATGTCTCTTCAAGAGGATCGATCCGTTTAAGCCGGAGGCGATGAAGGCGGCTACCATCTTCAATCAGTTGAGACCTGATATGAAAATGCTCCTAAAGAGTGCCGTCATACCAGATACAAATACACTAGTGACGATGACCGAACAAATGGCTAAAATCATGGATGAGAATAAAGAATTCGAGATTCTGCAAAATGCAAAGAAAAGCAAAGACCGAGAAGCGTCCACCTCTACCGCTTCAGCTCAAGGGAATCAGCAATCGAGCAGTAACTGGAGAACGGAACCCTCCGCATTAGCGAAGCCGTCCTCCAGTTCCTTTGGTGCATCTAGGACACCATTCAATGGATCTCAAAGAAGAGATAATCCGCCAGCACCAAGGGTGCATTTTGCAAATAATATTTCCTCGCTGCCTAGAGGGGATATACCGAGAAGGGGTACTGGAGACGTAAGGAACTCCCGAGTCCCGTATCGCCCTTGCAGATATTGCCCAACGGAGCAGTGGCATTTTCATGCAGAATGCCCAAACAATCCCTATCGTAATATGAATACGGGAAACCAAGCGGGGGTCAGAGGCGATGGCCCAGGCCGAACTGTACCAGCCCCGCCTACCAGGCCCCAGCAGGCTCGAAGCGACCCTCGAGGAAGCTCCGAAGCAAGAAGTTTAAATTAAAAAACTTCGATGACCTTCCTGACCTTAATTACCTGTTTAAGGATCAAGAAGTCAACCTATCTCCCCACCGATTCACTCCATTAGAATCTATCAATCAAACCAACGACGCTTTCCCTCTGCCTCGCATTAAGATTATAATTAATAATCGAGCGGTTAACGCTTTATTGGATACAGGTTCGACAAGGAATATTATCCAACCGAAATTTTTGAACGACATTGATCAACTTACAGCTCCCCAAACTTTTGTTATGGCTTGTGGCGATGGTTTAGTAGAATCCCTCGGGACTACGACCATAAACGTTAATGTACTAGATGTACCCTTTCAGACCACGTTTCAGGTCATTCAAAATTTAAATGAAGAGCTCATTCTGGGAGCCCCGTTTTTATATGCTCACAATGTCGTATTCGATTATCAACGTAAATGTGTCTACGTCGGCACTGAAGAGCGAATAACCGTCTTCTGGAATCAAGCAGCACATCAAGCAAGGAAGCAATGCCGGCTTCCCGAAGAACTGATCATCGGAAACGATAATTTAAAACCTCTATTCGAGGAATTCGCTGAATTGTTCACCGCGGTGCCTACCCAAGCTACCACGGTGACAACGAAACATAAAATAAAAGTTAAAGACGACCGCCCGTTCAATATCAAACCCTACCCCATGTCTCCTTCTAAGAAAAAAGTTATGTACGATCAAATTGAAGAGATGCTGAAAGCCGGGGTCATAGAACCGAGTACCGCTCAGTACAGTTCGCCTCCTATTATAATTGAAAGGCCCGGCAAGAAGCCTCGCTTCTGCATTGATTATCGTCACTTAAATGAAGTAACGGAAGACGAAGCATCCGTCTTACCAAAGATATACGAGAGTATAAAGGATCTAGGAAACGCCAACTTATTTACGGTGTTAGACCTCAAGAGCGGATATTGGCAAATCCCTCTTGAGGAGTCGTCAAAAAACTATTCTACGTTTACAACATTAGATGGAGCATCTTACCGATTTAACGTGATGCCTTTCGGATTGAAGACCGCTCCATGTACATTCCAAAAATTTATGGCAAGAGACGTATTGACCGGCTACTTGCATCATTTCTGCAAAGTATATCTCGATGATATTATCATCTACAGTGAAAATATAGAACAGCATGTAAACCATCTGAGAGCCGTCTTTGAACGCCTGCGTTTGCATAATTTAAAGGTGTCACCGGAAAAATGTGTAGTAGCCACGTCAAGCATAACCTATCTCGGGCATCAAATAAATGCCAACACCACTCAACCATTAGAAAAACACATATTACAGATACAAAATTATCCGGCCCCTACGACGAGGCGCCAGCTTCAGAGTTTCCTTGGTCTGTGTAATTGGGTACGTGAATATATCCCTAATGTTGCAATAATTACAAAGCCCTTGACCCGACTACTCTCGAAAGACTGGCGCTTCAAGTGGAATCCGGAAGCCCAAGAAGCTTTTATTTTACTAAAAGAAGTATTGAATAAACCTCTAGGACTGCACCGGCCAGATTTCAATAAAATGTTCATACTGCAGACGGACGCATCCTTAATAGGATTATCTGCAGTATTATATCAATTGGGGGATAATGACCAGAAGCACATCGTCTCTTATGCTAGTAATACGTTATCTCCGACGGAGAGAAAATACCATATTAATGAATTGGAATGTTTGAGCGTCGTTAATTATATAAGGAAATACAAAATATATTTGGCAGACCGTCCATTTATAGTCAAAACCGACAATCGAGCTTTACTATGGTTAAATAAGCATAAGGACGAGAAAACGAAATTTACACGTTGGTCATTATTACTTCAGGAATACAGCTTCACCATAGAACATTGTCCCGGCAAGGAAAATATATTGGCAGACTATTTGAGCAGAAATCCTCAAGGCCCAAACGTCGAAGCAGACGACGAAGAGGAGAGAATGTACCCACCAAAATTCTCGTACAAGGAACGAATATCAGTGATTACCACATTGGAATTAAACGATCAGGTCAGAGAAGCGCAAACGCACTCCAGAGATATCCAAGACCAAATCGAACGATGGAATACTCTAGTGCGACAAGCAGATAAAACCGAGGCAGAGGTGAAATTCGTCAATACAAGACAAGTGATAGGCGGCACACTTTGGACGAGAGGCGAAAATGTTATAGAAAAATTATACGTACCAAAACGTATGGTCATGAGAGTAATATCTCATTTTCACGACCGACCGGAAGTAGGTCACCCCGGCCGCGATGAAACTGTTAGAATCATCTCGGGCCGCTATTATTTTAATAATTTGTCGAGACTAGTTAACAAATATTTAAATGAGTGCATTATTTGTAATTCCGTAAAAAGCAGACAGTCACAACCGAAGGCTCCTCTCAGAAGCCATGCTCCATCGCATCCGTTCGAAGTTCTAAGCGTCGATGTAATCGGACCGCTTCAGCGAACCAAAGATGCAGATAACCGATATATATTAATGGTAGAGGATGTATTTAGTAAGTGGGTCGAAGCCAAGGCGTTCACCCAAGTCAGTGGAAAAACAATAGCACAATTTATCGAAGAGGAACTAGTGGCGAGATATGGCGTTCCGAGGGTCATCATTTCCGACCAGGGAGGCCACTTCAATTCCGGCTTTTACGATACGTTCTGTACACGTAACAATATTGAAAGATTCTTCACCGCAGCTTACCACCAACAGGCTAATCCAATAGAAAGGAGGGTGCAAGAAGCTAAGAAGATCTTAAAAACCTTATTATATGGTTCACCCAACGACGAGTGGGATCGACATGTTAGTCAGATGGCATATATCTTGAGAACAAGAAAAAACGCCGCTACGGGGCATACGCCCAGTTTCGTAGTGCTCGGCTATGAATTACCGCAGATTGGTGATTGGAATATGTTCGCTTATAGACAAGAACGTCGTAATCAAGCGGACGTTCCCCGCCTTGAAAGAGTCAAGGAAATTCGTAAAAATCAAACAAATTACCAATGGCGTTACGCGCCCAAAGTGGCGGTAACGCCGGTCGTATATAAAGTGGGAGATATGGTAATGACTAAAAGGATCAGGAAGGATCATACCTTCACACCGTCGTGGAGTGGGCCACACAAGGTTTTAAAGAGATTGTCTAATGAAGTTTACCTCATTCACAAGGGGGTAACTTCGACGAGGTTACATGTCGATGCCATCAGGCCGGCACCTAAGGGAGACCCCGATGTTGAATTGGAATTGTCTGAAGAATCAGAAGATAGTCCGGATGAAACTCATCTTAGTGACGACGCTTCCTCATCAGACAATGAGATCGCGCCCAGGTCAGAGCGACGTAGCGATACCACACTAGTTCAAATCAATGTTCCCGCAAGTGCTCAAGATGAGCCGGATGTAATAAGTCGAGATCCCGAAGATGCTCGAGATGAGCCAGATATAGAAGAGTCACCTCTAGATATTTCTGAGGTCGACCACGGCTAATAGCCGTTTTCGCTTTTTTTTATATTTTTTCTCAAAATTCTAAGTGGCGATTTTGACCTGTATGCGGTCGAATCGAAAATTTAAAGTCTACCCCATGAGCAGACATGGAAAGACGGCGAACCCGACGCAAGAGCGCGATCCGGTAAGCCTAGCTTCTCAAGAGCGAGAGCCGCCAAGTTCGAGTAATGGACGTAGGCATAAGTACGAATCAGTACGAGTTTCGGAAGCTGTTTTTCTTATGCAAGAAGACAACTTCAATTTTAATCATTTTAAGTCAACAAAATTAACGTATACCCCAAATGGAAACTACGAGTTTCAGAAGCCGTTCTTCGCTCAAGAAGACGCTTCAATTTTTTTTTTTTTTATACTTTTTTCACAAGTCGTGATGACCGCACGAGTATCGTAAGCCGATTTAATCTACCTTACGAAATGGAAACTACGAGTTTCAGAAGCCGTTCTTCGCTCAAGAAGACGCTTCGATTTTTTTTTTTTTATACTTTTTTCACAAGTCGTGATGACCGCACGAGTATCGTAAGCCGATTTAATCTACCTTACGAAGTAGAAACTACGAGACGAGTTTCAGAAGCCGTTCTTCGCTCAAGAAGACGCTTCGATTTTTTTTTATACTTTTTTCACAAGTAGTGATGACCGCACGAGTATCGTAAGCCGATTCAATCTACCTTACGAAGAACCAATTTCTAACCATTATAAGTTAACAAAATTCATGTTAGAAAAATATTTCATTAAAAACAACACATTGTGTTTGTTAGTCGACGCGTCCCAGTCGACGACTTGCTAAAAAGTCAATCTAGTTGCAGAACTGCATTTTCCATGTGCAGAAATGGAAAGATGACCCAGCCTGTCGCAAGGGCGCGGCATGGTGAAGTCTGGAACTCAAAGGCGAGGACCGTCCAAGCTGCGGCATGGAGATATAGACAGACTCTTCTAGAAAGGGCCGAAGTTAAGCAAGAGCGAGACCAGGGCAAAAAAGCGAGTGCAACGAGTTAGTGAGAGTGGACGCTAATCAAAATTGTGCTACGCTTCGCTTCGCTTCGCACCTCGACGCGGGTGTAATTAAGTTGATAAAAATGTTGTATCAACTTGTCGTATTGTTTAAAAAAATGTATTTATTTTAAGTTAGATAGGCGAATCAGCCGTCTGCCCCAATTAAGGCCGTTATTTTTAAAAACATCTGTACCATAGGTCAGACCGTCAAATGAAGGCATACAGACATACAAGTGAATATGGAAATTAAAGGCAATCGATGAGTAGAAAAGATTCAACCAAAGGAGGGGAGTGTTGTAGAACTCTCCAAAATCGTCCTAAGTTGAAGACATAATCAAAATTCGACTTAGGCAAAAATTTCATTTAAAGACATTTTTGGGAGTCTGCAGAGGCGCAGATCAGTCCACAAGGACCGTTTTGGGTTCTATAAGGCGTTGGAAATGACCAGGCGAAAATTCGAAGAAACACCGAATTTTCACTTAGGAAAAATGTTTTTGGTTCAGAATATCAGAGTAGAAGTATATAATGACAAAGATTTATGAATAGTATACTTTTTCAAAGGTATCATAAATTGGACTTTGAAAAATAATATTTTTGGAAGGGCGTCAAAATTTGGCCCAGGAATCGATTTATCGAAAGTACGCCAAAGTTTCACTTGCAGACTAATTTTTCAAAACTGCGTTGAAATTTGGCTTGAAAATTAATTTTTCAAAAGTACGCCAAAATTTCACCCGCAGATTAACTTTTCAAAAGTACCTTGAAATTTGGCTTGAAAATCAATTTTTCAAAAGTACGCCAAAATTTCACCCGCGGATTAACTTTTCAAAAGTACCTTGAAATTTGGCTTGAAAATCGATTTTTCAAAAGTACGCCAAAATTTCACCCGCAGATTAGTTTTTCAAAAGTACCTTGAAATTTGGCTCGAAAATCGATTTTTCAAAAGTACGCTAAAATTGGTCTTTAAATGGATTTTTCAAAAGTACCACAAAGTCAGTTTAAAAAGTACCACGAAAATATACTTTAAATTATTTTTTATTTTTTATTCCTCAACCAAAGACATTGACCTTTGAGGTACGGTCATTGAAAGCCCAATTCTAAAATATGAGCATAAAATTTTAACGATGCACTGCATCCGAAAGGCAAAAAAGAAGATTTTGTCAAAGCCGGCGTAGTGCCGATAAGCAAAAATTGATAAAAATCAATGCACATGTACAAGGCCGGTTTCTCGCATAGAAAGAGTTTGGATTGACCCAGCGGCTCGCAATTTGGTCGAGCGCGTTGAGTGGTCCAGACAAAGTGATGGTAGAAAAGCCAATAACGGGGCTTTTCAAATGACAAAGTTATAGAGGAAAACGCCTTGTGCATAAAAATCCAAAAATTCAATTTTGCCTAATAGTCGCTCGAAGGTGAGACGCTGCCAAATCGATATTATTAATCGACTGTGATAAGGGTTAGTAAGTCGTGGACTGATCGAACGCCACTCAACTTATGCAGTAATAAGTCCTCAGAATGTGTTTGAGTACGTGAATTTCCACGATACAAGAACTTTAAAGCTAGGTAGTCTCTAGCGAAACTAAATTCATTTAGTAAAACTTTTTTAAGTTAATTTCAGTCAGCCTTAATTATTCATTTATCCAGAGTCTGAAATGATTCTAAAAGCTCGCATTTTGATTCTGAGAAGGTACGTATGAATCTTTTCTACCTAATCGATCGTTAGCGCGAGCGCTCTCGCTTGTATGGTCTGAAAGTCACTACCTTGATTGGGGAAGGCACGATTCTTTCTTGAGAATTTTGTATAACCAATTCTGTTAAATAAACGGATTCTTTGAACTAATGTTTCTTAATTGATCTTGAGGCCTGTTGACGGTCTATAATCCCTGGAACTTTCGTATAGAAAACCGGATGTGTCGAGTTAATTCGCATTAACGTTCGACCTTCTGGTTGTTGTACGGAGGTTCGATAGGGATTTTTTTATGCGTTTTTTGAGAAATATATTCCGTTATTAATGGACCAAAACGCGATTTTCGCGTACCAAAACTAATCCCTCCGCAGAGAAATTCTTCGGTTGGGATTTTTTTATGCAAAAATTCAGGAAATTAAGAGGTGCCTAAACCCCTAACGAGGGAATTCGGGTCCAGAGAGAGCGTAGTTTCCGATCTGTGGTAGTGCAGCCTTGGTCCCGCTTTTCGGCTACCGAAGTCATCTTATCTCGAACCCGCCTGGGAGGTAGAAGAACGGGGTAATACGCGACTGGCGCCCCCTGAGAAATAAATTGGTGTCGCGTCATTTTGACGCCCGGTAGTGCGTTCTTCTACATTTCCACCCTTAGGAA
Organism: Rutpela maculata; assembly: GCA_936432065.2. NCBI lineage: Eukaryota > Metazoa > Arthropoda > Insecta > Coleoptera > Cerambycidae > Rutpela > Rutpela maculata. The sequence goes on along the minus strand of OW386285.2, from coordinate 31,503,396 downwards.
ACTACCCCTTGCAAATTCCGTGGGTTCCAAAAATTATAACAAGAGATGTCCACTAACACACTTTATTAAATATTTACTGGATACTTCACAATACTATTATTAATTTAAATACACTTTACTGACTAAAATCACAATGTTTATTACTTTGTTTATCTTTGAACTCTTAACCTCACTTTCTATACTTTCTGAACTTTCTGAACTACTCGCCGAGAATGCGGTTGGTCTTTTATACCTAAAAATGACAGATCTCGATTGTTCTGTGATGACGCCACCATTCTCTAGAGAATTCCAGATGTCACTTTGGAATCTTCTGGTAGGTTCTTTTTCGAGTAGGTGCAAATACACTACATTCATTCAGACATTCGATCTGTTGAAGTCTGCCTACTTTTTAGTAACATAACCTTAAATTTTAAGGGGTGCAACATATTACACTGCCCCCTCCTTAAGCCTGAACGTCCCGGTCAGGCAATTCAGCCTCTTTCACATACTTCGCCAGTCTATCCAAGTGTACGATCTTCATCTTGGACTTTTTGTTTCGTTGAATACGATAGACGACATCATTAATTCGGGTAATAACAGTATAAGGTCCTTCCCAAGGAGGTTGAAGTTTCGGTGACTTCCCTTTCTTCCGCTGTGGGTTGTACAGCCAAACCAGATCTCCTGCCTTGAACCCTTCTGAACTACCCTTACGGTCGTATCGAGCCTTCATTCGGTCACTGGCTATGGTGATCTGGTCTCTAACCAGCTCATGAACATTTCTTAGCCGTTCACTCATTTCATCCACATAGCTGTTCACAGGAAGCTGTTCTCCGCCTGGTGTTCCGAAAATCAAATCACACGGCAGTCTGATCTCATGTCCAAATACTACACGGGCTGGTGTTTGTTTCGTAGACTCGTGGATAGCAGCTATGTATGCCATGAGGAAGAACGGTATGTGGAGATCCCAATCGCGTTGATTCTTATGAACCACTTTAGAGAGATGTTCTTTCATGGTCTTGTTATGTCGTTCCACCATTCCATCTGATTGCGGGTGAAGGGCTGTGGTCCGTGTTTTGTGTATCCCCAATAACTTGCAGATTTGCTGAAACACCCCTGACTCAAAGTTCCTCCCTTGATCTGAGTGCAGCTCCAGGGGTACTCCAAACCGACATATCAAATTATCTACCAAGACTTTGGCGACAGTGACTGCTTCTTGGTTTGGAATTGCATAGGCCTCTGGCCATTTACTAAAATAGTCCATTGCAACCAGTATGTACTTGTTCCCATCCTTGGTTACTGGGAATGGGCCGGCTATATCGATCGCGATCCTCTCGAAAGGAGCTCCGACGTTATACTGCTTCATTGCACCCCTACTTCTAGTCTGTGGTCCCTTACTGGCTGCACAAATTTTGCAATTGCGACACCAAGCTTCCACATCTTGACGACTATTTACCCAATAAAATCGTTCTCGTACTTTATTCAGGGTCTTATTAACGCCGAAGTGCCCACCGGATGCTCCATTATGCACTTCCTGAAGTACTTTCGGTACTCGACACCTGGGAATCACTAGACGCATAACAACTTCCCTGCCATCCGGGCTTTCCCAAGCTCTCTTTAGCAGCCCGTTCATGACTTTAAGTGAATCCCATTGGGCCCACAAAGCCTTCAATCCAACTGCCTTATCCGAAACATCCTTCCACGCTGGTCGAATTTCTTTCTCCTTTGCTCTCAATATAGCCCCAATTTCTGTGTCATTCAGTTGTTCTTGTCTCAGGGCTTCGGTTGTCCAATCGTCCGGAACCTCTATTTTAATAGTGTTGACGGCCACCGTACCCTGCAATTTCCCAACGTGGCGGCAGTGCTTGCAATCTTCCTTGCATGGTCTTCTAGATAGAGCGTCTGCGTTCTTATGAGATCTTCCAGGTCGATGTTCTATTTTGAAATCATACTGTTGCAACCGTTCTATCCAACGAGCCAGTTGACCTTCAGGGGTTTTCAACTGCAACAGCCATTTTAATGCAGCATGGTCGGTCTGAATCTTGAAATGTCTTCCATAAAGATATTTATGAAAATGGTCCACTGATTTTACGATGGCCAGTAACTCTTTCCGGGTTACACAATAATTTCTTTCTGGTTTGGACAGCACCTTGCTGAAGTACTCGATCACTCTTTCCTGCCCATTCTGGATTTGAGACAGCACAGATCCGACCGAAGAATTGCTGGCATCAGTGTCTAAAATAAAAAGTCCTTCCCGTTGTGGGTACGCTAGCACAGGACCAGTGCATAGAGCTGCCTTCAATTTTCTCCATGCCGTTTCACATTCCGGTGTCCATTGGTACTGCACTTTCTCTTCTGTCAGCCGGTGTAATGGTTTCGCAATTTCTGCAAACCCTTCCACAAAGCGCCTGTAATAAGTGCAGAGGCCAAGGAAGCTCCGTACTTCATGAACGTTAGATGGTCTTGGCCAATCTCGTACAGCAGAAATTTTGTCGGGATCTGTTTGTATTCCATCCGAAGACACCACGTGACCAAGAAATTTGACTTCTTTCTGGAATAGCAGGCACTTCTTCGGGTTCAACTTCAGGTGGGCATTCCTGACTCGCCCAAATACTTCTTGAAGATTTTTCAAATGTTCTGTAAAGTCCTGTCCCATAACAAGCACGTCGTCAAGGTAAACCAGGCACGTCCTCCAGGTTAGCCCTCGCAGTACGAATTCCATCAATCTTTCAAAGGTAGCTGGCGCATTGCAAAGTCCAAAAGGCATCACGGTAAATTGATAAAGACCACTGCCTGCTGAAAACGCTGTCTTCTCCTTATCATCAGGATGAAGCCCCACTTGCCAGTATCCACTCCTAAGGTCTAACGTAGAAAACCATCGTGAGCCTGCCAACGTGCTTAACGTGTCGTCAATTCGTGGTAATGGGTAACTGTCTTTCTTCGTGACATCATTTAATTTTCGATAATCGACACAAAATCTTAATGTTCCGTCCTTCTTGGCAACCAAAACTACTGGCGATGACCAGGGACTCGTTGACTCCTCAATGACTCCGTCTTGCAGCATCTTGTTTATCATTGCCGAGGCATCCTCTTGTTTCGCTAATGGAAGCCTCCTAGGTGGTTGTCGAATAGCTGGTGAGTCGCCAGTATTTATCCGATGCTGGACTATGTCTGTTTTTGTAAGGGCCTCTGTATTCTTGGCAAATACTGAACTTTCCTTTTCCAGGAACTTGATTGCCTCCCTTCGTTCATCCTCAGATAAATGCTCCAACTGGGTACTCAACAAGGTCAAAACTTCCTGGTCTATTTTCATAGATGAACTTCCCTCTGTTTCTTCCTCGCACCTCGCTACCCATGTGACCGGTTCATAGGAGCCAATCGGTTTGCCTTCCTTAATTGTCACCGAGTGGGAATTTAAATTAACGACTCTAATTGGGATTTTGTCTTTAGTCCGGGTTAAAGTTCTCGCCACAATAATATTGGGTAGGGACTTAATCGATTCGTCATCTTCAACTAGGCCAACACGGTACCCTCCAGGATTTCCTTCTAAGGCAGCATCGATTATTTGTTCTGAATGAGCAGGAATCTTGATCGTCTGTGTTGTTAACAGTCTCGCTTTATGGAATTGGTCGTCTGCGGTTGCCAGAATAAATTCCTCATTTCCAATTTTTAAGACTCGCTCCCCTACGTCAACAATGAATCCCTGCTCTCCCATGATGTCTAGACCCAAAATGAAATCATCCATAATGTCAGCCACAATGACCTTGTAATTGAACCTCAACCGTCCAACCTGCAGTTCCAAGCTGACCTCTCCATGGACCGCAGCCCTGTCCCCCGTGGCTGTCCGAATAATTACTCCATTTTGCTTCTTGTTAATCTGCAAGCCTGATATAAACCCTGGCCGCACTATTGATGACGTAGCACCGGTGTTAATAGTAAACACGCATCTTCTTCCATTCACATATCCTTGCAACAACAGACTGCTTGGAATTCTTTGAAGCTGGGAAATCTTTATTTCTCTGGGGGCACCGCATTCCCTAGCCAACACAGCCCCCTTGGTGCTGGCTATCTTTAGTTTTCCTGCTTTTCTTCAACATTTACAGCATTTACTCGACTCTCCGAGTTCTGCTGTCGACAGTCTCGTTTCATATGGCCCATCTTGCCGCAGTTGTAACATTTAATACCACCACTCGGCTTTCCTTTATTTTGCTGTTTATCCTGCTTTCCTAGGCCATCCAATTTATCGAATAGTTTGGTAAACATTTTCTGCATCTCAGTCAACATAGGGTTCTGATTCATTTCTGGTTGCGATTCTTCGAGAGTCACAGCTCGCACTCTCGACCTTGGAGTATCTCTGTAGGCGGCTTCTACTTCAAGTGCACGCACCAAAGCTTCGCTACTACTTTGGTGTCTTGTCAGCCTCAGAACTCGCCTGACCTCTTCGTCTCTTATGCCATCTAAAAAGGCCCCTACGGCTAATTGTTCCTGAAATTCTCTAGGTGCACTCGGATACGCCAGGTGTGCCAGTCTCTCTATCGCAGCTTCGAATTCCTGTAAACTCTCTCCAGCCTTTTGTGTTCGTGATTTTAGCTGGGCCTGGTATACTTGGGCGAGATGTTGGTCGCCATATCTCAAGTCCAATGCAGCTTCCAAGACTTTGAAGTCCCTTTGTTTGTCCACTGGGATAGTCTGAAGCAACTCTGAGGCCTGGCCCCTTAACGCCAGAACTAATGCCATGGCCTTTTCCTCGTTATCCCAGTTGTTCGCACATGCTGCTGCCTCAAACTGCCTCTTGTACGTCGTCCAGGAACTTTGGCCGTCAAAAGAAGGAGGTTTTAGTCGCTGACCTGATGATACCACCTGCTGGCTTCCTCTATCTCTCAACTGTCGTTTAAGCCGGTCTATTTCTCCCTTGACTTCTTCTTCGAACTCACTCATCTTTTCTTCAAACTGATTTACTTTTCCTTTTACTTGACCGACTTCGGTCTTGACTTCACCTACTTTATCTTCGACCTTGCTTATCTCTTCTTTGACTTCACTTTTGACAGAAATGATTGCGTCCTGTTGTATTTTTATTTGATCGCTCAGGATTTTCCTTAATTCCTCCTGGCGTCTTTCTTCCAAGTCTTCCATTATTTTTCTGAGTTCGTCTTTTTCCTCTTGACGTTGTCTTTCTTGTTCTTGACGTCTTCTTTCTTCATCCTCTTTTTCTTTCTGACGTCTTGTTTCTTCATCCTCTTTTTCTTTCCGACGTCTTATTTCCTGATCTTCCATAATTTTCTTTAATTCGTCCCTTTCTTCTTGACGTTTTTTCTCCTGTTCTTCTTTGTCTTCCTGCCGTTGCTGCGCCATCATTTTTTGGAATTGTTCGAATAAGTCCTGTATTTGTTCATCGGATGCCATACTTCTTGTTGTTACGGGCATACGATGAAATTAAAATAAAATAAATTTAACTGTCACGTCAATATCGGTAATGGAACTTTCTAGACAAATCTCGAAATAGCACGAAAAAGTCTTATCCAGAGTCTTTTGTCACTATCCAGTTCAGAGAATTTAATAATCTCCACTAATGTCCAAATAGAAAAGTTCTAGAAATTTTCACGCACTAAATGAGTCTTTTTCAGTGTCTCTATCACTTCTCAGTTCAAAGGATTTAATTATCACACTAATGTCCTAATAAAATGTTCTACAATGTCTCAAAAATGCACTTAAACACTATTTTCCTGTTCGAAAACAACCCTCGAACAATGTCCAATAAATTAGTCCTGTGTTAGCACTAACCCTCGAGAATCCTTCTCGAACACTCCATTACAACTTCAGAGCTCCTCTTGTCATAAAATTCCGCTTCTGACACCAATTGTAACGTGTTTCCACCCTTAGGAAACTACCCCTTGCAAATTCCGTGGGTTCTAAAAATTATAACAAGAGATGTCCACTAACACACTTTATTAAATATTTACTGGATACTTCACAATACTATTATTAATTTAAATACACTTTACTGACTAAAATCACAATGTTTATTACTTTGTTTATCTTTGAACTCTTAACCTCACTTTCTATACTTTCTGAACTTTCTGAACTACTCGCCGAGAATGCGGTTGGTCTTTTATACCTAAAAATGACAGATCTCGATTGTTCTGCGATGACGCCACCATTCTCTAGAGAATTCCAGATGTCGCTTTGGAATCTTCTGGTAGGTTCTTTTTCGAGTAGGTGCAAATACACTACATTCATTCAGACATTCGATCTGTTGAAGTCTGCCTACTTTTTAGTAACATAACCTTAAATTTTAAGGGGTGCAACATATTACAATATACTTTGTGAATGCAAGGTACTAATCCGCATTAGGCTAAAGTACCTAGATCAGGCGGAATTAACGTATGAAGACAGGGAAATTAGCTCCCAGGAAAATTATAAGCTTTGTAAAAAGTCTTGGAATCGTGGGCAACAACTAGTTGTAGGGTAACTCACAAAAGATCTTTAGGTCGAGGTGAAGAAATGTCAATTTGGGACCAAGCCTTAAACAATCTGAAATCTACCAAAAGGTTACTGTTTCTCATTTAGCAAAAAGCATATCAAAAAAGAAGAATATCGCTTATTTTATCACAGTGCAGTGCAGAGGCAAATTAAATTCAGATCTGAAAAGGAGGAGGCTTAATTGGCTTTGATCACCGTGAAATTAAATTTATAAGCTATTATGAAAATAGGTTCACAATGTCGATTTTGGAACAATTAAATACATCTATTACCTACTATTATCTATTATCTACTACCACCAAGATTTGCACCGACGGCGGCTCCAGACGGCCTCACGGCTAGTAGTACAGTCACTGAAGGTTTTCACCTCTGATTTCGTTGAACCTCCATCGATTTTCATGAAAATTTGTGAGTAGTTAGAGGATACCTCAAGAAACAAAAGTGACATAGTGCCAACTTGCGCTTTTACCCTGGGGGTGGATGCCACCCCTTCTCGGGGGTGGAAATTATTTTATGAAAAATAACCCCAGGAATCGATAGAGGGACCAATTCTAAGCAAAATTTGTTATATAAAGTTATTAAAATAAATCAATACTTTTTGAGTTATTAAAGATCAAAGATTTTGATTTTTCTTGAAAAAAATGCATGTTTTAAAGCGGTTTTTCATAAGTAACTCAAAAACTATAAGCTTTTACAAAAAAGTTGTCATTACGAAAATTGAAGCTAATAAAAAAACGAATAAATTCCTTCCTTAAAACCTTTTAATATTAATTCAAAGTGAGCTATAGGTAATTGAATGTATATTTTTTTTCGGCGAGTACTCAAATCTAAGTATTCAAGCTTAAATAACGGGAAAACGATGCATTTTATAAAATATACTTACTGAACACTTTTCAAAGTAATCAGAAATACCGATCAAATGAGCTATAGAAGAAGTTGATAGCATCAAAATTAAGCAAGTTATGATGAAAATAAGAGGACCCATTCGAATTTTTCAGGAAAAAGTGAAAAATAAAACCTACGCCATTTCCACAAAAATTAAAATTTATAGTACTCCCTATAAGACTTTCTTTATTTTAGCATAAGTAATGACTTTAAAAATTTTGACCGGTTTATAACGCATATTTTTGAAAAAAAATATGATTTAAAAAAATCAGAATTTTTCAAATTTTCGTAAATTTCATTTTCTTTTGATAATAATTCCAAAAATACTCGATATATGTAAAAAATAATAGAGAACGAAATTTGAGTTTTTTTTTAACAAAGATTTTATTTTTTTTAATTTTTGTACGATAAAAAATAACCGAGATAGAAACGTTTAAAGCCTAAATTTTACTGCGAGAACCATGTAACCGGGGCCCTTTAACCTTTTATCTTTTAAAAAATAAGGGTTTTAAAAGATTAAATTTAATACGATCTTATAGCCTTTGAAATTACCTTTCAAATGGTTTTTGGATGAACCTGATATCATAAAAATTAGCGGAGTTATTGTAAAAAAACCAATAACATTTTTTTGGAAAAATTTTTTGAGCAGAGATTTTGTATGCCTATATAGGAAAAAAGATAGATAGTAAGAAGTAGACGTGTCGATAAGTACATGCTCACAAAATATACATGTGTGAGTGTGTGTATGTTTCTTTTGAAGATAGAAAAAGTGAAAGGAATTCTGAACATCTGCTCGAAAACATAGTGGGGCTTTCTAGTAATAAAAGAGATTCTAAATAATTAAAGCTATTAAAAAAAAAATTCCATTATTTTTATGACAAGTGGTAGTTTTTAAGGGTGGAAAATTTCGCAATAAATAAATAATTACTTTAATACTCAGTAAATGAGATTTCAATTCAGTAATGTATTATTCAAATGATTAAAGTTTCTTGAAACCAATTTTTTCAATGATTTTGCATTAAGGGGGTGGTTTTTAAGGGTTGAAATTTCACAGTCAACCAAAAATTATATCATAAACATTAAACAAACCGTTTGTGTAATGTTAATATGCGATTTCATATTTCAGAAACACAAAAAATGATTTTTTCATGATTTTCGATTGTGGTTGCTAAAAGGGTTGAAAAATTAATTAAAATCATAAATCATGCATATAAGTGTTGAAAAATATTTATTTTATCTAATTAAACGAGATTACTTACGCCAGAATGCTTAAATCTGCATTCTTTCCCATTTTTAACAAAAAGGGTGGATTTCACCCCTAAAATGCAAAAAGCGCAAGTCGAGCATATGTCACTTTTGAAGTAGAGGGTAAAATATACTCAACCCCAAATTATCATGCAAATCGATGGAGGTTCGCCGAAATCGGAGGTAATAGTTGATTTTTACCTTCATTCACTGTACTAGCCCTTCTGCGCACACCGCCGCGACCCTCCTACTCGTCAGGTCGTCTCTCCTGCAGATTGCTGCACGTATGACACATAATGTGCAGTGGAAAATATTTTAATAAACTGGCGTCAACAGTCGCTAATAGGGAACGTGAGTTGGGTTTAGAAAGTCGTGCGATAGGTTAGTTTTGCCCCACTGATGACTCGTCGTTGTGATAGTAATCCTACTCAGTACGAAAGGAATCGCAGATTCGGATATATAGTTCACGCCTTCGCTCGAGCGGGCGGTGGTGGAAAGCTACCATCCGCGGGATTATGCTTGAACGCCCCTAAGGCCGTATCCTTTCTAGTCAAAGGTGGCAACAATTTCTCTTTGGAGTTTCGAGAGTCGAAAGGCTCAAAACAATGTGACTTTACTAGGTGCTGCTCCGTATGTTGTTACGTTTGACATTATATCATTTGCGTATATGATGAATAATACTGGGCCTAGTATCGATCCCTGCGCTACTCCTTGTTTTATAGTTGACTTATCAGATATTTCCAGCTAATCGACTGGTAGCGATTTGTCAGGAAGGATTGTAACATGATTGACATTACAGTATGATCGAAAATGATTTCCTGCTATTTTCATTGTAGACCGGCGCGGCGTGCGCCTGTCATTAACATAAATATGGAATTGAGCTTATTGGGTACGTGAAATTGTTAAAAATCTTTATACTGTCCGCCATTCGACCGAACAGGCGTTAGCTCGCTAGTGCGCTGGTGTACCGGTGCACCTGCAGGTGTCGATTTTGTGAAATACAGCGTAAATATACCACAAAAAGTGAAAAATTAATTTTAAGCAAGTCTTTTAAAAAAGAGTGTCGCTAGCTCCCGTACTGTAACATGCATTATAATTTATGTTTCATTTAGTAACGTGATAAAGTGGCAGTTATTTAAGATGAGTTGCAATTATTCTTTATTACATAAAACTATGAATTATATCAATCAAGTGTCAAATAAACACTTGCCTATAGTTTCATCGACCTGTAAAATGTATAGTATAATCGTGATATATTTATAAGCTACCCAAAAGATGCGTAGTAAAATTTTGTTAATGAACGTAATATTTGCTCTGCTACTTTTCTCATATGCTCAATGACTAATAAAAGTCTGGACACTGAGTCGACTCCGACTTCGACTTGCTAGAAGGTGGCATTATGAATAATTTGTACAAATTATGAAATTGAAGTATGGGAAGATTATAATATAAATAATGATATTTTCGTACATGAAGAGTTTAAGTTTTTAAGGAATCACATTAAAACAATAATAGTGCGAGGAAGTCCAATATCTGACTTATTAAAAGAAATATAAAAAAAAATGGTTTAAATAAAAGTTATAGGGCTAACTTTGTAGCCTATTTCTAAAATACCGTGAAATACACAGGGTATTTCTTTAAAGCGGGACAGCTTAAAGATAGAACTTTTTAAATCGCTGTGCATTTTTACACCACTGACTTCAGCATAAGACTTTACGTCCAGTACTCGTTAAGTTATTGCGAAGAATATCAAAATTCTCGAAAAAACAGTACACAAATGATAGTTAATTGAAAACATTTTGTCCCCACCCTAACTGTACGTGCACCTCTCCCCCCCCCCGTTCTTTGGGGACAATGTTTTTCATTAAGATTAAAGTCTAAGGAACAATTTTAGATGGCCAAAAAAAATTGGCTGTACTTTCAAAATGGCGTCCATTTATAAAAAACATTTGTAAATATTTTTTTTATCATTTAACACAAAAACTAAAAAAGATGGTGAAAAACGTTGTGCACAAAAAACGAGTGCATAAAATTTTCTACAATTTTGTTTCTTTACAATATTTAGATAGGAGTTATTACCATTTTCCAGATAAATGATTCAGCTCTTAAAATAAAATATAAAATTCGATATAAAACGTAAGTAAGCCTCATTCGGTTTCAGATTTACTATCGCTGTCTCCCGATACATCGAATATTTCTTCCAAGTCTTCTTTCTCTATTGCTGCATTCATGATATCGTTATCAACCTCACTTTCGTCTATTATGATTTGATTTGGAATCATCTCCTGAAGAATTTCAGTAAGCGATTGAGGCAGTATTTTATCAGCTGAACACCAAAAAGTTTCTTCATTTTCTTGCCATCCATAATCATTCAAAGGCTTTGAAATATTGTGAATACCTTCGTCGGCTAATCGCCAAATACGCGTTTGGTAAACGTTGCTTTTAATATGCTCGATAAGGCAAGCTGCTGATGGTGGAATCCAAGAAAAATCAACTTTAGTGTCAATTGATAAAAACAAATCTTCGTCACCACATTTTTGTCTAATGGCAATTAGGCGAAGCTCATCCACGCTAGCGCATTTCTTTGATCCATATATGGCACATGTAGACTCCTGTAATGATGCAACTAATTTATCATCAATATTCCAGCTGCTCCCCAAATCTTGAAATGTTCGAATATATTTGGTATATTTGGGAGAAAGTAACATTTTTAGGGGTTTTATCTTTCCTTTTCCCTTAAAGGCACTGACTGAGTCGCATCCAATAAATGAATGAAGACCCAGTAATGCTGAATATTTCAGAGGTCCGTACTCTGCTAATGCGGATATGTTAATACGCCTTCTTTTATTGCCAAATCCGGTATCAAAGAATAATTTACATTTAATTTTATTGGAATGAGCCAGCAGAATCCAAAAGATGTCACTATCAACACTTTTAATCCATTGTTACCGTTTTCGAGATAAATGTCTGCAAATTATATTATTATTATTTTTATTAATTTTATTCAGTTTATTTTATTTTTTATTATGTTAATAATATAAAGTTATATTATACTCCTTGCAATAATTGTCAAAGTTATTTCCTCTAAATGATTTATCCATATATGAATTTCCATGTTTTCTTTGCGATGCGATTACTAGGTCCGGAGGTAATAAGGACAAAATCAGAAGTTTTCCAACATAAATTGTTTAAACGTTGTATGAAGCGACGGACAGATTCTTTGTAAAACTTCTCGTTACACCTGTTATCACACCTAAAACAAATTAAAACAATGAAATCGCCGAAGCAAAACCTTTCCTTGTTTACCTTTATTGATGTTTAGTTTTACTCCACTATACATAAATAATTCAGTTTTAGAAATGAATACCAATGCTCAACTTTCGTTGTAAATATGCTGTTTTGTACATAATCATAATTTTTATTTGAGGCATGTGTGTTATCAACTTATCGGATTTGTTTTTTCTTTTGCTCTGCTATTGTTTAATTTACGTCATAAGAATAACTTACTATATATATTGTAGACATGTACAGTTACTCTGACGAAATCAAAGAACTGCACGAGAAGATAGAAGATATCGGTATCGTATTGTACTTATTGTATATAAAGAAGGAAGTTCCGAATTAACTTAAGTGTAGAGTATGGTCCATTTGAATTTGCGTATAGGGCAAGTTCACGTGAACTAGGGATAATATGAATATTAATATGGGTAAGGAATAATATTTGTTCATTTTGACTTTTATATTTATATTTTATATATAACACAAAATAATTTTACTTCCACATCCAGTGGAAGCATAGTGACGACAAATAAAATTTTCAAAATTTTTAATGTTCAAATAGGCTTATAGTCTGGTAGGTAGTGTCAAATGTTAATGGAGCATTTTGGCAAAGCTGTTTTTTTTAACATAGCTTGTTGTTCTATAGCTTATTAAGGAATGAAGTGTCAGCTGGCTCAAAACCGTGACTTAAGATGAGAAGAGGCTGCGAAAGTTGTAGAAAAAAAATTTTTTTCGGACCATTTTGGCAAAGCTGAAAAAGAAAGGATTATTAATTTACGAAACGTTGATCTTAAAAGAATGTGTCAGCTGCATCAGCTGTGTCAGTGGAAAAACGTGTTAGCTGACCATGTAAACATGTCGGAAAATTCAGGAAAATCGGAGCATTTTGGTAATTTTCATATATTGAAGTTTGTAATTCAATAATCGTATTAATTGGTGTCAGCTGGTATTCCGATGTGGGAAAACCTGTTAGCTGGACTTTCAAAGTGCGGCGTAACCTTCGGAATATTATTAAAAAATATATACAAAAACGTTACTTTAAACAAGTGTAAGAGTGTGCTAGAAATTCGTGAAAGGAACAATTTATCGTTGTATAATGTAGTGCTACCAACAACAATAAATGAGAATCACATGTATCATCGGTCATGCTACCAGAGTTTTACAGCCTTGCCTCCAAAATATAGACCATCCGCAGAAGCTTCTGGCGTTTTTAATTCAAGTCAAAGTTCAAGTATTCAAGCGAATGAAGAAATAATCGAAAATGAAGAAGGAATTAAATCACAAGAACACGAGGATAATGAAGTAGTAGATTCTGATAATGACCTCTCAGGTGATCAAATTCCTGCTGAATATGACAGTACAAGTACATGCATAATTTGTTTGCAAACAAGAAAAAGAATCAAGGGACGAAACCTACCTTTGCATTTATGCCAAAAAGATAGCTTTGAAAGTTTCATATTTCTCGAGAAAATTAATGAGAATATTGATTTATTAAAAAGACTAGAGTTCAGTAAATCGAATAAAATACAAGTATTTTATCATAATCAATGTAAAAAAGATCTTGTGAATCAAAGTAAAAAAAAATGATGGTAATCATGAAGACAGAGTGGCACCGCAAACGAAATGTCCACAAAGCTGCCTACGAAACGGTATTAAATTATGTCTCGGAGAAAGTTGTAAATTTAGGTCAATCTTTGTTTTTATCATTTTTGAAAAATATTTATATTGAATATATGAAGACGAAATTGCCAGATTTTGATGGTAAAGTTGATCTGAAAAATCTGGAAAGCAGATTGTTGAAATCATTTCCGCGAAAAATAGCAATTGTGACTATTAACAAAAGAAAAGTTGTAAAGCCTTTCAATGGAATTTTATTGCAAAATAATTTGGAAAATATCGAAAAGAATTGAATAGAGCTGCTATGATTCTGAGATCGGAAGTACGAAATATTAAACACAAACCACTTCCTCATAAAATAACTGCAAGTAACATGATAGCATGAGAATGCGACGTTCCTGAGCTTATCCAAGATTTTTATTCAACATTAATTTCTTCTACATCTCGACGAAGAAATAGTGAGAATAAACAGAGGTTGGCAAAATCGTTCTCTGAAGATCTAATTTATACCGTATCAAATGGAGTCTAAACACATTTCACTAGGAATGACTTTGAAAAGTTTAACGAACAGTAAGCAGATCATTAATATTCTTAATCGATTTGGACATTGTTGCAGTTACATTGTTCTCGAAGAATTGGAAACGGAAACAACATTCGCATCTGTGTTTCAATCTGATATTTGTCCAGAAGACATTCAACGTGTGCCAAATTTAAAAACAGGTCTGACACACATTTATGCAATTATTAAATCATAAACATTAATATATAAAATTTTCAGCTTTGCCAAAACGCTCCGATTTTCCTGAATTTTCCGACATGTTTACATGGTCAGCTAACACGTTTTTCCATGGATCCGATGCAGCTGACACATTATTTTAAGATCTGCGTTTCATAAATTAATCATTCATACTTTTCCATCTTTGCCAAAATGGTCCAAAAAAATTTTTTTTTCTCCAAGTTTCGCAGCCTCCCACGCCCAAAAGTCACGGAGTCGCGCCAGCTAACATCAATTTTAGTTCTTCAACACGTACTAACTATCATCATAAACTCATAGAAATCGTGCCAAAATCACCCTTAAAATTTGACACTACCTCCCAGACGATTAGAATGTCATGATTTTAAGTTTGAGCGAAAAAAAAAATAATCTGTCTGTAACTTTATTTATGCGCACGATTACTCTGGAACCGTTTAAGATATTGACTTGAAATTTGGTACACGTATGTACTTTAACGTGATCTGGAACTACATTATATTTTCATCTTATTCCGTTGAAGGGTTGGGGGGTAAATTTGGGCAAATGGGGTATCCTTTGATCAGGAAACTTCAAAACAACTCCCGGGGAATGTTGATAAACCGAGTATCTTTTGACCAGGAAACGCCAAAACAACTCCTGGGGGTAGGAGCCGCCCCCTCCCTGAATGACAAAATATTCCGAAAATACTGCGAAGGGGCTGAAGAATGGTTTCCCCCGTTATCGAGAGCGAGGAAGTATTGCAACCAGCGGCGGCTGGTGAAATTTCAATATTTTTTTTCTCGTCTGTGGCGCATGGGACCCATACGAAATTTGGGAAATAACATCTAGAGAAGCACTTCTCTAATGACCCCTAAAAAATTTTGAAAAAGCAGTTTGCGAAGAAAATTTTTGAAAATTTGCTAGCCTCCCCTGGCTCTAGGGACCCCTGTTTACTTTTATTTTTTTTTGTCATATGCATTTGACTTTTCATAAAAATGCATCGACAGATTTTAGAGTTTGTGAAAATATTTTCATTACTAACTGAAATACAATGAACTGAAATTTTGTAATTTACAATTTAACAAATTACAATATTTCAATTCGCTGTATCTCAGTTAGTAATGAAAATATTTTCACAAACTCCAAAATCTGTCGATGCATTTTTATGAAAAGTCAAATGCATATGACAAAAAAAAAAAAAGTAAACAGGGGTCCCTAGACCCAGGGGAGGCTAGCGAATTTTCAAAAATTTTTTCGCAAACTGCTTTTTCAAAATTTTTTAGGGGTCATTAGAGAAGTGCTTCTCTAGATGTTATTTCCCAAGTTTCGTATGGGTCCCATGCGCCACAGACGAGAAAAAAAATATTGAAATTTCACCAGCCGCCACTGATTGCAACCATCGTGTTCCTCGCCTCGATAACGAGAGAAACCGTTCTTCAGCCCTTTCGCAGTATTTTCCGAATGTTTTGTTATTCAGGGAGGGAGTGGTAACAACCCCCGGGGTTGTTTTGTAGTCTTCTGGTCAAAAGATGATCGATTTATCAATATTCTCCGTAATAAATTCGATCTGTAAAGCCCTCATAAGCGTAGTATGGAAAAATCAGAGCAAAGGGTAGTTTTTTTCATTTGGGGGTAGTTCCAGAAGAGTGGGGGAAAGTATTGCAATTAATCTGTTACTCGCCCTCGAAAACTGGAGGAAACCGTTCTTTAGCCCTTTCGCAGTATTTTCCGAATGTTTTGTCAATCAGGGAGCGAGTGGTTACAGCCGAGGTTGTTTTGGTGTCTCCTGGTCAAAATTCCACGTAATAATCCTGATCGTCAGGCCCTCACAAGCATAGTACGGAAAAATCAGAACAAGGGGCAGTTTATTTTCATTTAAGGGTAGTTCCAGAAGAGTGGGGGAAAGTATTGCAATTATCTTGTTACTCGCCCTCGAAAACTGGAGGAAACTGTTCTTCAGCCCCAGTATTTTCAGAATGTTTTGTCATTCAGGGAGGGGGTGGTTCTAAACCCCCGGGGGTTGTTTTGGTGTCTCCTGGTCAAAAGATACTCGACTTATCAATATTCCCTGTAATAACTCCGTTCAGTGAAGCCCTCACAAGCGTATTATAGAAAAGACAGAATAAGTTTTCTTGGAGGAAGAAGTACACCACCATCGTTTCCGTGATACGATAGAACGTTCGAAGTATGTGACGAGAGCCATTTTAAACGATTCAAAATTTTCATTTCAACCCGTGTCGTTCTATTAGATCTATTAGCCATTTAACCCCGAATTTAGGGATCAAATATCAATTTGCGAAAAACTGAGCAGTGAAACATATATTTTTGACGTGATATTTGAAATCTGCGGCTCAAAAAAACATATGGAAAATAAACTTTATTTTTTTGTGTGTAATTATTTCACCCCGTCACGAGTTTTCGTGGAACACGTCAACGTGTCTCTCGTTCTCGGCGTCTATTACATAAATAATTAAAAATAGAATAATACAATTAAAGGAGCTGAAACAACCCAAGCGCATTTTTAGGTCAAAATAACCTAAGCATCTTACCAGATAGTAGAAAGTTTGGTTTGTTTAGTTGCGAAACAACCTAAGTGATTATACTAATTTTGGTGACATCCTAATCCAAAATGCATTACATTTTCAAATATAAGATAAGAATGCAGAATAATTTTTAAAATTTAAACAACTTTAAAGGCTTGTATCTCAAAGTTAACTTTTTGTTACTTAGGTGCTTTCAGCTCCAACCCCTTCAATTATTTTTTCATTTAACTCGCTCTAACTCGAAAACGAAACCATTAAGTGTGGTGGTGCTGTGCTTAAGAAAATGATTTCGTAATTGTCCTACATCCCTGAACCGATTCAATTTTTTTTTCTTGATAGGCTGTTAGAGACAACTTTATATAATTGTACTAGGACTAGGCTATTGAAAAGTCAACAAAAACGTTTTTTTGTGCATGAATTCTTATGTCAGAAATTTAGACATTGTGTAGCTATATGGCGCCTATTTTGATGTCCAATATAGCACCTATATGTTAGTATCCAATATGACACCCATGCTGGTATCTAATATGGAATCATATGGTGCCAAGGATGGTATCCAATATGACGTCAATTTTGATATCTAGTATTATGTCAATATTTTATTGCAATATTGTCAAAATCTGTCGTTCAGTATATTGACCCAATATGTTGTGCCTATATTCTCTCAATCAACTTGTGCTACACAGGGGCAGGGCTTTGCGACTGACTGCGAATATCTATTTGAACAATAAAAAAAATAAAATTCTAATTAAATAGGCATTCGTAGTCGGTCACGCCCGACAGTACTCGTTTCTAACTTCTACTCGTTTAAGTTAATGATCGCATATGTTTTAGATTCATTTTGTGCATCTGAATATGAGACGAAACTAAATGGAACTATTAAGGATAGATTAAATGAATTAAATTTAGGAAGTCTACTTTTCCAATGTATGAAAAAATATAGCAACAGGGTTTTGCAGGTAATTATATCCTTATTATATAGCCAATATACGACCATATTAATTATGCTTTCAAATTATTTATCCTGTTTCTACAGTATAAAAGACTAAAAAGTTATGATAGAAATTGTATGCGTCTTCACATTCTTTTAATAATTGTGTTACTGTAATTAGCCAGTAATTTAAAAAAATCAATAATATACACTGTTCTTTCTTAATACATAGTATGACTTACATGCACTCAAATTTTCTTGTCCGTTTACAGCACTTGCCACAGAAGAAATTGCACTTTAGACTAGAGAGGTATTTTCGAAAACATTTTTGTATTTCTTGCAAATTTTTCAGTAAATATTAGTTTTATCAAAGAAATGGTAGGGATCAAAAATAAGTTTTATAAACTGAGGATGAATTTTATTTGTTTTCTAGTTTCTGCAAAATTTATTATTTCGGATATATGGAAGTTTAAAGATGGCATCTAAATATTTATGACATGATGTATTTAACTTGAATGTTGAATATCCCAAAAACTGTGACACTTGCGATAAAAATGCTAAGAACCAAAATTATACAGTGTGTCCCACTTTTCACGGTAACACCTACGTAGCTCAGTTATTAATAAATAGTTTTATTTTTAACTTGGTTAAGGTATACACCTCTTGAAGGTAACTAAAAGCGCATATACCTATTTAATTTATTCCATAGACGTGCGGACTAAGGGGGTGAAAATACGGTAAATTTTCAAGTAAATTGTATTAGGGATTAAAATATCTCTAGTAGTTTTAGAGGTATAAACAGGTACATATGAATGGCCTTTAGGTTATGCACCGGATTACGCTAATTCCAACAAAGTGGGGAGCGCATTAAGAAATAGATCAGAATATTAAAACGGTTTTAAATTAACATAAAATAAAACTTCTAAAATTTTTAGCACTAAAAAAGATATGTTTTTAATTGAGTGTTCTATTATTTAGTTAATCAATATCATATGTAATATACAAACTAAACAAAAAAAATATGTAAAAATGTTAATAGCAAAATGATTTAAATATATATTTAATAACATAACTAAATTTTTGTTATTTCTACTAAGCCACCATTTAATCTAATACACTTTTCTACTATTTTGCTTTTATGATTTAGAACTCTGCGTAATTCTACTGGTGTCACCTCTCGACAAGCTTCTGTAATCTTCTCACATAATTATTGTCTGTCTCCCGGACGGGTTTTGTAAACGCGGTTTTTAATTACTCCCCAAAAATAAAAGTCCATTGGCATGATATCTGGGGACTGCGGGGGCCACTCATGTAATGGACTGTTCCTTTCAATCCACATTTGAAGAAAATTAAGGTTTAGCCAATTTCTAACAACAATTGAATTGTGAGCCGGCGCCCCATCTAACTGGAAAATTAAATTTATCATTTGCAACAGTGGAAGGTCCATTAAAAATTTTCCAAAAAAACGGGACCAAAAATTTTATTATTCAATATGCCACACCAGACATTGACTTTGGCTATGTATTGGTCCTTACAATTTATTACCCAATGCGGGTTTTCAGCTGCCCAATAACGAGTGTTCTGTGACGACACAATCCCATTAGTTGAAAATGTGGCTTCGTCAGTGAAGATGATGTTTTTAATAAAATTCTGATCATTCAAATATTCCCCTTGTAACAACAAACAATATTCTAGCCTTCTTTCCTCATCACCATCTTTTAGAGTGTGTAAAAATTTAAAAATTTCGGCTTGAAAGCTTTTAGTCTGTTTCTTCTTAGACAACGCCAAACTTTATTTTTACTAACGTTTAAAATGCGAGCAACTGAGCGAATACTAGGTGTTGGGTCATTTCTGAATGCAGCTATGATTCGTGGATCGTCAGCATATCTATTATTTAATATTTTATATCTTTTTGTCTATGCTTCTTAATACAACCAGTCTCATTAAAAAGTCTATTAATACTACATACAGTTTCTGCTGCTACGGGATTTCTTCGATCTGGATGTCTTGCATTGAAAATTCTGGCCGCTCTCCTATATAAAATTCTATTTTCACCCACTATCCGAATTAATTCGACTTTATCAGCTCCAGAAAGATATTCCATTTTAAATAAGAAACTGAATAATAATTTAAACAACAAATAATGACACAAGTAAACTACAAAGCCTTAGGCTGCCATTACTGTCAAGTTTATAATTTTGTTTATGATTTCAAAAGTGACTAGATTTAAAACAAGTAAACTGTATAGGGCCCATATAAATGGGTAGTATTTTCTTAGCGTTGTTGGCGAGTACGAAGATATTTTTAATTATTACTTCAAATTTGTAGCAAAAAATGTGAAATAACTTTGTTTCTAAATTCACCCCGTTCCGAGTTAAAGGCCATTCATTCTTGACAAAACGTCATATGTACCTGTTTATACCTCTAAAACTGCTAGAGATATTTTAACAAAATTTGGCACAAAGGGGTTTTAAAGGATGCCCTATGAGATGGTGGTAATCTTTAAAAAAAATCCCTAATACTTTTTTAGAATTTTTGTAAGAAAAAACGAAACTTTTTAAAATTAATTTGATGATGGCAGAAGCTCCAAAACGCGAAATAAATGAAAGAAACGTTAAAATACAAATACTTCAATTTTTTTATAGAAAATTATTAAGAACTTTTGCTAAATAATAATTATTATACATTTTAATGACATAAATAATTATAAATTTTTATTACAAGGATAATCATGTAAACTAATTGTCTCCGACGTTCTCGTTTACAATGTCATTCATTAATATCATTGGTGGAGAATTTAAGCAGATAACTCCTTTACATAGTAAACATGATACAGAACAATTTAAGTCACTTTTTCTACATCCACAAGCAGAGCCACACCCAGTTTTACATGGACAAAAAATCATTTTCAATAAATTTTCAGAAGCTAGTGGTAACTGGTACTAGTGAATTATTTTTTTTCCATCCCCTTTCTTTTGGGAACTTATCATGTCCCATCCACAACTGTAGTTGTAAAGACACTCTTTTTTTATGTTCTGAACTAGCATCGAGTGGAGTTATCAATGACGCCAAGCTGACAGGTATTTTTACTTGTAGCTTTAAGAAACGATTGGTATCAAAAATTATTTATATTTTCTTGAAGGATACTCCCATGAAAATGACGTTACTTCTAGTATAGTTTTTTTTTTTTTTTTAATTTAGATTTGTTGGCCTTAGAAACAAGGTCTATTAGCCAGACTTCGTTAATGATTTATTTAAACATAATATTCCCCATATCAGTCTAATACTAATTACAATTTGTAAACTTATGATTAATGCTCTTTTTTTTTTCTTTTCTTTTTGTTTTTCTTTTTTTTTCCTTCTTCTCCCTTATTTATATATTTTTTTTTATTTCTTGTTTTTTTTTTTTCAATATATACATGTATATGTAAATGCATTTTTTTTTGTTTTTTGTTTGTTTTTTTTTATATATTTAATTAATTTAATTTATGTATATATATATATATATTTTTTAATATTATTTTTTTTTGTTTTTTTTTTGTTTTTTTTTCCTGAATAGATACATTTTCTTTCTTAACATCTATTTACAATTTTAATTTAGTTGATTTAACAAAATTATAAATATACAAATATATATTATAATTGTTGAGTGATAACAAATATCCCAAATTAACAGGTTGAATTAATTTCTCTACAAATATTTTGAAAAAAATTTTCCCTACAGTCAGTATAACGTTCACAACTAAAAATAATATGCTCTATTGTGTCCTCCTCATCACATACCTCACAAAGTGCAGTCTCTTCTACGCGTATCTTATATTTATATGATTTGCACAAACAGTGGCCTGATCTTATTCTGGAAATGGTGCTTATGAAATTTCTGTTCGTGTAAGGAATTTTGGAAAACCAAGTTTGCGTGGGTACTGTTGGTTGAAAGCTTTTATAGAATTTACCCTTCTCGCTATTTTTAAACTGTTGGTTAAATTCTGCCCTTATTCTTGTTTTGATTATCCTTGTAAAATCATCATATGGTAATTTATATGTACTTTCGTCCCCCATATCGCAAGCCATCTTTGCCAATTCATCCACCTTTTCATTTCCCTCTATACCAATATGACCCTTAATCCAAGCTATTGTAACATTTTTTCCTTGTCTAACACATTCGCCTATATTTTGTATGATGTCGGCTGTTAGATTTGATATTTTATACAATTTATTATTTTGCACCCTTTTGGTCACACTAAGAGAATCGGTGAAAATAATAAAGTTCTTCCCGTCTAGGAGTTGTATGTGTTTCAGTGCCTCTATAACAGCTATTTGTTCTGCAGAGTATATGGAGTATGTGTCATTGAGTTTTATACACTGTGTATAATTGTTATTTTCATTATAAAAAGCGCAGCCTGTTTTTTCATTTTGCTTGGATCCGTCTGTATAAGTTACATTATAGTCATTCCATTTTTGTTTTAAGTCATATTTAAAGATTTTTTGTATTCGTTGCTGTGGTATATTTGAGTAGTCAGTTTCTAAGTATATTTGTTGTTCTTTTATTATATCTTCATAATTCATGTTGTATATTGGCAGTTTGTCATGTTTGTAAACATCATTTACTCGTTCTAGGTATTTTATACAGCTCTCTATTAAAGGAGGAGATCGTTTTTTAATCCAATAATTAGCAGTTTGTACCAACATAGCCATGTGGAATATTTGACTATAAATGGTATCATTGGTGGAGTACATCTTTATGAAATATTTATCAGAATGATATTGTATTCGATAGTCCAATGGTACTTCACCGGTTTCTGCATATACGATATCCAGTGGCGTAGATTTTAGATATCCCATACATATTCTTAAACTTTTTTTTTTATTTAATGATGTTTTACATGCCTGGCCATATAGGAAACATCCATATTCAGCAACTGATCGAATATAGGATTTGTAAAATATAAGTGAAACTGCTGGATCTGAACCCCAGTTAGTTCCATTTACTGCTCTGAGAAGGTTTATTCTTTTTTCTATACGAGCGGCGACCTCTTCTATATGTTTTCTCCACAAAAGTTTTTGGTCCATATAAATGCCAAGGAATTTCACGATCTTAGTATAAGGAAATGCATATTTCCCTATTATAATTCTATTCGGAAATTGGGTGCGTTTTCGTGTGAATGTTATAAATTGGGTTTTTTCTTGAGATATTTCTAGTCCAGTTAGTTGAGTCCATAATTCGATATTTTCAAAAGCCCGATTCATATCGTTATAGTTTTTATTGAGGTCTTTATTGGAGGTATATATAGTCCAGTCATCTGCATACTGCAGTATTCTAATTTTTTGGCTGAAGATATTTTCTAAATCCGCTGTATATAAAATATAAAGCAATGGGCTGAGTATTCCGCCTTGGGGTAATCCTACAGACGTTTTCCTTGGTCCTATTATGTTGTTGTTAATTCTAATATATATACTCCTTTCGGTATATAATAGACATATTCTTTGACTGAAGGATGGTGGGATCCCAAGATTTACCATTTTGTTGTGTAAAATATTAAGTTGTACATTATCATATGCTCCCTTAATATCTATGAAAGCTGCCGTTAAATATTCTTCATTGGTGTAGGCCCGGTATATATCCATGGTGAGCAGAGCTAAGTTGTCTAGTGTTGATTTAGTTTGCCTAAACCCATACTGGGTTTTGGGTAATTTTTCTTCCTTCTCTAACCACCACTGCAATCTGTTTTTAATCATTTTTTCCAGTATTTTAAGAAGGCATGAAGCAAGGCAAATAGGTCTGTAAGAATCTGGAGAATTTGGTGGCTTATTGATTTTCAAGAAAGGGCACACTAAATAATTTTTCCAGCTTTCCGGATAGTTTCCTGTTTTCCATATTTCATTTATGATATGCAATAAAATTTCTCTAGCTTCTGCGGGTAAGTTAGCAAGCATTATATACTGTATTTGATCCATCCCTGGAGCAGAGTTCTTAGTATATCTGAGTGCAATGTTTAATTCCATCAAAGTAAACTCCTTATTTAGAAAATGCGTATCATCTGACCTGTTAATTTCGTCTATATTCATTTGGCTTACTGAACACGGGGCCAACTTAGTGATGAAGCTCTCTATCCATTCTCCTTCTTGTATTTGTTGTGGTTGGGGTTGTCCGGTTTTTAAACACTTTACTTTTTTCCACACGTCTTTTAAAGGCACAGTTCTATTTAGACCGCTACAATATTCTCTCCAGTTTTTTCTTTTCGTTTTCTTAAATATTTGTTTACATCTAGCATCTTGTTTTTTGTATTCTAAGAAGTTTGTTAAGTTGGGGCTGTTTTTATATACTTCGTATAGCTCTGTTCTGTGTTTTACTGCATTTTCACACTCTTCGTTCCACCAGTGATGTTTTTTTGAATTTCTAGGTCCCATTTTCATTTTGGGTATTATAGCCGTTGCAGTGTTATTAATTATATTAACAAATTCTTCATAGTTGGGATTTTCTTGGATGGTTCGAGAAGTGAATTTTAAATCAGTTTGAAATGATACCCAGTCTGCTTTTCTTGTATTCCATGTAAATGTAGGCATTTTTTTCATTTTTGGTAAAGAATTTTGTAATTTTATTACTATTGGTAGATGGTCCGATCCTAAAGGCTCTTGCATTACTGTCCATTGCGATATGAGGGAAACATCTGGAGAACAGATTGTTAAGTCTATAGCGGACAAGTTATTATTTGGTAGATTAATTAGTGTGGGCGATCCATCATTTAATAAGACCATATTCTGATCAGATATCGACTCTAGTAGGAATCCACCTTTTGCATCATTATAAGCACATCCCCAGCTCTGTTGGTGGCAGTTAACGTCTCCACAAATTAGAAATGGTTTAGGTAAATTTATAAAGAAATTATCCCACTGCAGTTTAGTGACTGAATTTTGTGGCGAGGAATACAAAGATACTATTGTTAAATATTTATTGTTAGTAATTTTGACTTTTACAGCAACAGACATAACATTATTGATATTAGTAGTAAGGTTAAAGGTCTGATAAGGAATATTATGTTTAACCAATGCTGCTACACCCCAGTAGCCATCTTGTCTATCCTGTCTTATTATATCATAACCACTAAATTTAACTGTTTGGTTAGGTTTAAACCGGGTTTCACTTAAAGTAGCAATACCTATATCATTTGTTTTCAGAAAAAATTCTAAGGCAGGTTTGTTTGCTATGGCTGATCTAGCATTCCATTGTAATAAATTAATACTTTCTGCGTTATTTTTTACAGAATTGAATGTAAACTATTATGTATAATATTGTTAATTGTTTTTTGTAAATTATCTACATTCACCGAGCCGATATTGGTTTTATACTGATGTAAAATTGAATCAAAAAGTTTAGTAAAATTTGTAATTAGGACTTCCTCCATACTGTTTTCCTTTTCGCGAATGAAAGGAGATGTTCTATATGGATATGTATAATTATATTTTGTTGTTTTGTGGTAAGTTGCATTGTCAGTTACTGACTGAGAAGTAGTCGGTTGGAGAGAGGGAAAATATTGTTTTTGTTTGATGTTTTGTTTTCTGTACTGGGGTTTGAAATTAATTGGTGTATTTCTTTGAATTTCCGGAAATTCTTTATCATAATTATTAAGTAGTGCGTAATAGGGGTTATGTGTTTCAAATGATTGCCTGTAATTATTGCCAGTTAGAGCCTGATTTTGTTTTATAATAGCTTGTTTTTGATATTCTGGACACTTTTTGCTAATTGATGTATGATCACTTCCATTACATAATACACATACACTTTCATTTGATTGACATTCTTTAAACTGGTGATCACCACCGCATTTTCCACATCGAATTTTGGCTCTGCATTGTTTATTGGTATGGTTAAACCGTAGGCAGTTAAAGCACTGTAATACAGGGGATACATATGGATCTACCTCACATCTGACACCATTCAAATACACATAATTAGGTAAAGTTTGGCTGTCAAACGTTAATATACATGTTTGTAGTTTAATTTCTACTGTTTCGTTATCTTGTTTAACTTTTTTGATCATTCTCTTAACTTTAATCACCGTATAGGGAGAAACAATATCAGATTTAATTTCTTCTTCGCTCATTGTTTTTTCAACACCACGAATAATACCCATTTTATTTATAACAAAAGTTGGAATGTACGTCTTTAATTTATTGTCAATAAAAATTTTATGGTTTAAAAGATCATTAGCCGATATTGCATCTTTCATCTCAATTTTTATTTTATTTCTTCCTACCGAGGATATATTTACTATATTATTTTTAACACTAGGTATGTTTAAAAAAATTATTTTTCCTAACTTCATCGGGTGCATATTACCTACATTTTCATTTTCCGATATAACATAAAAGTAATACGGGCCTGTATCCGTCTCTCTAAATAATCTATTTGTTTGCATTTCTTTCGTACTATTATCATTTGCTGTTTTATTAGGTTTTTTATTCGGGGACGTCAAGTCTATTGTTTCGGTTTCTGCCGGCCTTTTATAATTAACGTTAGAATTACTAGTCTCACTTTTACTTGCAATATTTTCATGCATATTATCAGTATAATAAAAATTTTCTTTTAAATATTTTAACTTATCTGGTTTACTAGCTGTATTTCCTCCACCTGGGTCCTCTAAAGTGTACGGGGCCCCAGATGGGACCCCTCTACCGTGTGACATTGCACTCACTACACTAATAAAAAAGTTTGTATGTAGACACTTCTTTTATAAATAACTATCAAATAAAATTATTATAAACGGACTTTTTACACACTAACTACCAAGAGCACTGATTTTCGTACAAACTGTTCGACCTTCTAGTATAGTATATTCCTTTTACAGCTATATTAATTTTTCTCTCCAAAGTTATTTAATTTCTATACAAAATGTACAAAGGGACAGCAAACGTCCTTGAGTAGGGTGGGGGCAACGAGGTTTAAAGTATAGAGGAGCAATCCCAATTCAGTACGTACAAGGTTTCTTTTGTCCAACAACAATAGTAAAAATAAATTTGCTAAATTATTCGAAATAGGTACAGATTTACAAGATGCAGCTTTTATCTTTACTGATGAAAATGCTGACGTCACTAATATTCTGCAATCGGGTATTTTATGCATTTTATCATTGTGCTCCTAATAATCAAGAAAATATAAATAAATTTCGATACTAATCGCTTCTTAAAGCTACAAGTAAAAATATCTGTCACTTTGGCTTCATTGATACCTACACTGGATGCTAGTTCAGAACGTATAAAAATAGTGTATTTACAAGTACAGTTGTGGATTGGACATGATGTTGCCAAAAGAATGGGGATGGAAAAAAAGATAATTCACCAGTACCAGTTATTATGAACCAACCACCAGCTTCTGAATATGTATTGAAAATGATTTTTTGTTCATGTAAAACTGGGTGTGGTCTTGCTTGTGGATGTAGAAAAAGTGGCTCAAATTGTTCTATAGCATGTTTCCTATGTGGAGGTGTTAGGTGCTTAAATGCTCTACCAATAATATTAATGAATGACATCGAAAAATGTTGGTATCATATTGAAATTGAAGACGTTTTGCTTGAAGAATCATTCTCAAAAAATTATCATTACATATGACATTATTTCTAAATTTTACACATTTTTAGCTCTAAATAAACCCCAATAAACATATTGAAGCTTTATTCCTCCCCTTTCGTTGAACATCTCTAGGCCGAAAATATGTGTCAATAATAAAACTGAATGGTCACTAAAATTTACTACTAACTTTTTATTAACTTTTAGTATATGGCAGATACTGATGAAACTGATACATATGGAGAAGTATTGAGAAGAAGTATAAGGACTGCGCTTAAATTAAAAGAAAAGGGAATTGTGCGAACTGATATAATAAGTACATGTACTCACAATCAGAAGAACAGTGTTGTTCCTATAATTGCAACAATGTTCGTTGGAGCAAAAACTGCAAACTTTGATCCAAATTTATCACACTTGGATACGATATATTTACTTAAACTAATACAGCCAAAAATTATATTTGTGTCACAAGAATCGGTGCCTTTAATGGAGAAATGCTTGAAAGAATCTGAGGTGAATACAGAACTGGTCGTCTTTGGTTATAGTGAAACGTACCCCCAATTTTCAGAATATTTACAGCCTAATTCTGAGGAAGAGAATTTTAATCCAGTTTCAGTGAATGACAATAGAGAAACAGCCGCAATAATGTTCAGCAGTGGAACTACTGGTTTACCAAAAGGAATTTGTCTAAGTCACTACAGTTTACTTGGTCAGTCAATTCCCGAGCATACATTGATGGGTAATGAAGGGGTCCAATTTGTTTCGCTAACATACACCACTTTTTATTGGATATCTGCCATTACATCCTTTTTAAGAAGTGTAGCTATGGGAGGCTCCCAAGTTGTATGTTCAAAATTTGAGGCATGTACATGTAAGATAATAGAAAAATACAAGGTAATTATACTACTACTTTCCTTTTACAGTGAAAAGTGTGGTTGTTTCTACTCAAATAACTGTACCGTGTGCTACTATTGAATACCCTCCCTACCCTAGAATATAATAATAATAATAATAAAAATAATTATACCCAATAGACAATGCAAAACCGAGTGAAGCAAACGCCATGCAAAAGATCAATTGAAAAATACACACTTGCCAATTGAACTGAAAAAGTCGGGAGTCTGGAGTCAGTCACGAGTTTGATTCCCACAATTTTATGGACTTTTACTTGCTTGATTTACCTAACCCCCCCCCCCATTTACCCTCCAACACTTTAACGGAATAAGGACAAAATATAATTTAGTTACCGATCTCGCTATAATACATACTATATTAAACACTTCAAGTCGATATGTTTAACCGTTTCAGAGTAATCGGGTGCACAGAAAAGTTACATACAGACCAAACCGACCGACAGACGGATTTTTTTTAAAATCTCGACATTTTATGGCATTTTAAGCTTATTTGAGCAAAAAATTATTTTTTTTTACGATTACTATACTTCCATGTGGATGTGGAAGTAATAATGGAACTGTTGTCAGTTACCAATACTTACAATATCTCAATTTGAGTTTACGGAAATCAGTGTGATTTTTTATAAAAACTAAGTAGTATTTTAATATATTGATGGCAACAGCTTCCCGCGAGGAAAACTTTGGTGATCATAAGACACCTTCAAATTTTGTAGCTTAATGCCATATCTCGTAGCAGATTGTTTCTTTTTTTGGTTTTAATTACAGTACCACTTTGGCTGAAAAGTCTGTTAATTTTTAGCAGCAACTGATAACTAATTTGACGTTCCGAATGTCTGTCATTAAATTTTCGAGCTACTGCTCTGGTAGAACGACTATCTTCGCCAGTAGTCTAATTATCTCCACTTTTTCATTGAGGTTCAACCATTGCTCAGCAATTGTACAAGAGAAAAATTAAGTACACGTCTGACGTTTTTACTGACAACTGTCATAATTTTTTGTTTCCACGCCAATTTTTGTCAAGGTATCTGTACAATTTAATAATCCAGTCAATAAAGTCCAAAAAAGGGCGATTAGGGGAAATAATTCGTGTAGAGGTCAATTATTGTACAGTTGTCGGAGGCAAAGTCCAGTCAACGAATGATCTAAAGGGTGGTGTAGAGTGCGTGAGCAGGGATCGCGATTTCTTTATAAAGATGTTCAGAATGTTTAGGGAGTGAACATACTGAAAGTCCTGACGTCTAGGAGGTGAGCCGGATGGGGGGGCACAAAGAAAGTTCCAATTTTGTTTTTTCTCTTATATCTCTAAAATGGTGCATGGCAGGGAAAAATTTTTTGATAAAATGAAAGCTTATGAAATTCTCTACAACTTTCATTTTATATACTTTTTTCCAATTCGCAACCGTTTTCGAGCTACACGCTCCGGAAAAGTGAAAATTTTCGAAAAACAGATTTTTACCTCTTCAACTTTAAGGAAAAGCAAGGTAGGTTTTTGAATTGTACTCAAGTAAAAAATCATCAAGGAAGCGGCAGTGATCTTTTACAACCCCTCCTTCACTTAAGAAGAGTTGTTTCCTCAAATGGTATGGGGCTCCAGCAAGACAGACCTCCCTCAACCAGTACCACTTCCAGTTGTTCATGAGGTCAGTGGCAATATTAAGCCTGACATCAGCTCCCTCCCACCAACTGAGAGCGCAGCTAAACAGCATTCCCGGCGCACCTACCAACAAGTGCAGCAGTGGCTCGGGAATGAGCTGCCGCTGCCCCTTCTAGAGTGGGGGTGGAAACATGTAGGAGACACCCTGGTGCCAATTACAAGCACCGGAGGTCCTAATTTTTTAATCATCTTTAAAATACAATTTTCTATTTTTTAGGTAAAAATCTGTTTTTCGAAAATTTTCACTTTTCCGGAGCGTGTAGCTTGAAAACGGTTGCGAATTCTAAAAAAATATATATAATGAAAGTTGTAGAGAATTTCATGAGCTTTCGTTTGGAAAATGTTTCCCTGCGACGCACCGTTTTCGAGATATAAGTGAAAAAAACAAAAGTGGGACTTTCCTTGTGCCCCCTCCGGCTCACCTCCTAGACGTCAGAACTTTCAGTATGTTCACTCCCTAAGCACCCTGAACAACTTTCTAAAGGAATCGCTTAGGTCCCTGCTCACGCACTCTACACATCGACTGGAGTAGCAGTGCTCTGAGCAACACACCAAAAGTCCCGACCGGTGGTAGGTGATAGGGGGAGTGGGGGTTAGTTTTCACGTTTTTCTTGAATAACTCGAAAACTACGACCTCTAGCGAAAAAGTGTTCTACAAAATTAAACTAGATGAAATTTCCTACAAATAAGTTCCTATTCATTTTTTATATATGATCAATACTTTACCAGATACAGAGGGTAGAAAAATCGTGAATTTTTAAATATCATGTTTTAATGGTATAAAATAAAAGTTTGATGTTAAATGAAGACCGTTCAGGCCGAATATTAATGCCTGTACAACATCTAAGTGTAATAGTGCTGGACAAAGTATGTTTGTGTCAGTGGTACAGACCTGTTAATAAAAGGCAACTTGCCATTTGCGTTGTCTGACTCTTATTTATAACTCATGTATTTGGTACAGTTTTCTTCATCTCTGTTCTTTACCACGCCACATTAAAGATCACATTTGTTGATTTATTTGTAACAGCTGTTCTTTAAAGTGATTTTCAGCGTATCTTAAATTTATTTCAGGTAGGATTTATCTTCTTGGCACCGTACCATGCAGCAGAGTTTTTGGTCCATCGAGATAAAAACCTTAACGTTGACAGTTTATCCTATTTTTTAACAGGAAGCACTCTTGTGACGAAAAAATTGATGGATGATTTGAGAGAAAATCTACCAAATACACAAATTATACATGGTTATGGGCAAACGGAAGTTGCTGGTATGATTAGTATCTTTAATCCAGGAAAGTCAGGGGAACTTGAAATGCAAAATAGGAAACCGCTGTCATGCGGTAAAATTACTCACTGTCAACAATGGAAAGTAAGTTGTTTTCTTTAACCATTTAGGTCAAACTTAAGCACGGAAATTGGTACTCCCTTAGCCATTTTCAACTAAACCAGTAGTTTGGTAATACTGATCTGCTGAATCAAGCAAAAATGTGTTACAGGAATCAGTAATTTTCACTTTATTGCCATGTCAAGTTCTAAAGGTGAAACACCTCTATTATTTTGGAAACTATGAACTTTATCTCATTGTGAAGTTCAGTATGTTGATAAAACTGGAAAATCATGATACAAACCGAAATGAACGTCAGCACGCACTCCATATGCATAAAGCCTGACTAACCTCCATCAATCGTATAAAAATAGGGAGTACGGAGTTATTTCAGGCAAATTGATAATTTATATGATAATAATTAAAAAAATAATAACAACAGTACAGTCACTTGGCGTCCCAAAAAAAGTGCCCAAACTTCGGACTAATTCTCTAGCGGCTTGGAATGTTTTTTTTTTGATAATTCTTAAACAACAAACATTAAAAAGGAATTGATGTGACTTACCCATAGGTGAAAATGACCACTGAATTTCAAAATTTAATACTGACTCAAGTAGTAAGAGTTATAGTTATTGAAAAAAATTATTATGTTTTTGAGGTGGCTGATTAATAATCTGAAGTCAGAATTTAAAAATTCGCGATTGCACCCCCAACATGGCCGGTATAGAAAATATAGATAATTTTTATATTGTACCGTGATAGAGGTACAATGGAAAAATTATCTATATTTTGTTTGTTTTAAGCAAGTAGAATTTCTTTTGCAAGTTCTTATATTTTAGGGCATAAAACATATATTCTAATAAGAAAAATGATTGCTCTTACCCTTAAAAGGTAAAAACCACCAATAAAAAAATCAATAATCAACGAAGTACTGAAAATAAATTAATGAAACTAATAGTATTTATGTTTGGGGCCACTGATCATGAATGTGAAGTCAGAAATTAAAAATTTTATGTTGCACCCTCAATATGGCCGATATAAAAGGGGTAATTGATGAATTAATTATTTCCTGTTTATTAGATTAAATTAAATTAGGACTTTCTTAGCAGATTGTTACATTTTGAGACATAAAACTAATCCCCTAATAAGAAAAATACACTTTTAAAAATACTTTTACACCTAAGAGGGTGTACAGTTAAAAAATAAGTATAAAGGAAGTACTGGGAATGTTGATTGATCGATTGATTGATTGATTTACCAGCGTGCGGTAGGCATTTATGCCACTCCCAAGGATTATACAGCTGGGCCTGCTACGTCCACGCTGGGTTGGCCTAGGGTCATGCTTGTTGCCAGCAGCGAGTGCCACATGGCGCATGGTAAAGGAATGTGGGATGGGAGGTGTAGGTATTTGTGAGATGCGTTACCGCATTGTGTCGTGAGGGAGCGTTTAAGCTCCCTTTTCTTTGTATTTTTTGTTCTGGACTTCTGCCTCCTCTAGGTCTTCTTGTGATATATGTTGCCGCGTTGTGTCGCTGCTGTTTGTGCTTCTATTTTCGTATTTTTGCTTCTACAAATCTTCTTCCTCTTCTTCTTCTTCTGATTCCTCCGTTTCTGATTCTAGTAGAGTATATATCGCTCCGATTTCTTTGTGGAATTCATTTTTCCCCTCGCTTTTCTTTCCCAGTATATTTGATATTTTTCCAGTTTGCTCATGATCCTCTCGATTGTTGTTTTCCACGTGTAACATGGTCTCCTTATTTTTAGTTTGCTGCTGTTCAGTGTTAGTGCTTTCTTTAGTAGATGTGTTGGTTCCCTTCTTTGGACGTGTCCCCAGTACTTCATTGCGTACATTTCTATCCTTGTGATTGTCTTCCCTTCTAGTAGTGTTGATGTTTTATGTCGTTGTTTTTGTGGTTTTTTTTTTGCTTTGTTGTTTTTCTGAGTAGGTAGTTGGACGATGTCTTTTTCAGCTCTTCTCAAACTTCTTCTGTTGGCTTTTGTTGTTGCCGCGTTTTTAACTCCATAATGTCATCGTTGTCAGTATGATGGCTATATACAGCCGTTTGATCAGGCCCCATGATAGTTTGCTTTTCTCGATGAACGGTATAATTGCCCTTGTGAGTCTATATGCTGTTTTTATTCTCTCCTTTACTGTTTCTCTCTTTATCAGTTGGTTCGTCAGATATGTTCCTAGGTATTTCAGTTTGTTCGTTGTTCTTAGGGAGTAGTCACCTATTTTGTATTCTTCTCCACTGATCCGACTCTCTCTTGTTGATGGGTCTCGCTCAATTATTAGACTTTTCTTGAAGTTTATTTTCAGCCCAGATGTGTCCAGATGCGGTTTCATGTTTTCTAGGCAATTGAAAATTTGTTACTCTTCTTCTGCGACGATTAGGAGGTCATCGGCGTATGCTGGTACGATTGAGGTTCTCAGTGTTTTCGTGTCTTCGTTGAAATTTGGTGTTTCCCTGGTGTTTTGTATTACTTGGTCTAGGACTGTGGTGAATAGTCGGGGGGGGGGGGGGGGGGCGTAGGGGGCATCCTTGTTTGATTCCTCTGTTCTTTTGTCTGGTTTCCGTCATTTGTCCGAACCATTATATGGCAGTGGTTTCATGGAGGCAAGCCTTTATTATCTTATTTATTAGATAGTGCGGTACTCCTTTGTTATATAGGGTGTTGACTATGGCCTCGTGACTGATGGTAATGAATGCCTTTTAGAGATCTATAGAGACTATGTGCAGTTTTATCCCTTCTCTCCATTTTTCTTCCAGTATTCTTCTGATGGTGTACATGTGGTGGTTCGTTGATCTGCATTTGATGAATGCTGTCTGGTAGTCTGGCGGTCTTTCAATGTACTTCTCTAGTTGCTCGAGCAGGAATTGTGCGTAGTATTTGTATTCTATGCTGCAGAGTGTTATTCTTCTGTAGTCATCTATATTCTGTGACGAGTTGGTTTTTGGGAGGGGTATTTGTATAGTCGTGGTCCATTCCGTAGGCAGAGGTGTGGTTTCTGTCCATACTCTGGTGATGATTTTTAGGGTTTGCTCCTTTAACCTTTCTGTAGCGTAGTGAATTAGCTCGTTGTTTATTTTGTCTACTCCTAGCTTTGGCTATTATTTCTGGCAGTTGGTCTTTTGATGGTGGCTTGTCCAAGGGCCAGTTGTCCGTTTCTTTTATTAGTTTTGTTCGTTCTTTAGTTGCCTTTTCTTCTTCCTCCAGCTTCTTGGTCCAATGTTACATTGGTATGCATCTTCTCTTGTAGGTACGGTTGTTTCTTCTATGTTTTTTCAGATATTTGAAGGTTTGGTTTAGTCGTTGTCCTGTTGGGAGTGTTTCCATGTTTTCGAAGAATGATCTGCATTTTTCCTTTCTTGTCTTCGTTGTTACGTTCTGTAATGGATACATTATTTTTGTGTTCTCTGCAGAGTTATTATTTCTTGCTTACTTTTTGCATATTCTTACGGAACTAAACTTTTTTAATAAAATTCCTTAACCTCACCAGAGCCATACCAGATGTGAAGTGTAGACAGTCAGTATGTTCTTATAGCATGCATGAGATTTTTAGGGTGGAATTCGACGATCTACACGTTCCAATAGTCCTTTTTTTTTCGATTTTTTCGAAACCCGAGAGTTGGGTGAAACTCACTCTCAACAAAAAAGCACCCTTATTCCTTTTTAATATACCATATTTAACCAATTTTAAATCAAAGGATTCAAAAATATTTGAATTTAAAACTGCTATAGAATTAGTCCGAAGTGAAATCACCAAGTTACTGTACTAAAAGTAAGAAATCAGTAGTCAGCCAGTTGTTGGACGGACCTTTGTTGATGAGCTATTAGTCGCTCAAAAGAGGGGGCCATGGAGTTATTTCTGGCAAACTGGTATATTTGGTATAAAGTAAATATTTCTAGATGTTTTGTGATCTATGTATTATTCTAGTTGGCCTGCGTTTGCTGTATGACACGTCTAATGGCTTCAAGTC
The DNA here is from genome assembly GCA_936432065.2 of Rutpela maculata. NCBI lineage: Eukaryota > Metazoa > Arthropoda > Insecta > Coleoptera > Cerambycidae > Rutpela > Rutpela maculata. The sequence continues at coordinate 31,468,272 of OW386285.2, read as the reverse complement.
ATCTGACGCGATTGCGGGTTAGAAATACAGCCTCATTAAGCTATTTTCCATTAGCTCTTTAGTGACATCACCCAACGTTTTGGAGAGCGCGCTCTTCTTTCCTTGCCATCTGGTTTTTCCCCGAACTAACGGTCCTATATTGTTCACTTTTCAGTTGATATGGCCAAAAAATTAGAGAACTTTGGAGAATAAGATGCTGGAGAGTTGCATTTGGAGACGTTCTTTTTAAATATCTTGGTGCTAAGGCTTTCACGGAGCTGGTGATCTGGCTGCTGGTTTCCAGGTCTTCTTCCGCGTAGACTTGGTTGAGTGCTTGACGTTTCGACCATCTTGTCGTGGTCTTCTTCTGAAGCGAAGTGAGCTCTGCTGGACTGAGCTTCTCTATTTATACAGTCCAGCAGAGCTCACTTCGCTTCAGAAGAAGACCACGACAAGATGGTCGAAACGTCAAGCACTCAACCAAGTCTACGCGGAAGAAGACCCGGAAACCAGCAGCCAGTTCTTTTTAAATAGTTGAGCTGTTCATGCTATGGGCTATCCAAAAAAATTGTAGCAAACGTTCCTAGACCACATCTCGAAACCATCAATGGATCGTGTGTCTGCTTCCCTGATGGTCTATGTCTCAAAGGCTTAAAGAAAAATGGAGAAAACTAGAACGTTAAGTCTAATCTTTGGACATGTGATATTTCTTTCGCGTAAAATTTTGTTGCCCAACTTGTTATTTACGCCATAAGAAGTAAGATAACAATTGTCAGCAAAATTGTTGTCTGTAGAGAGCCATTATTTGAGGAGGTAAAATATTTATGTGATAATCATTTAAGTTGTAAATATAATAAGACAGTAAATTTTTAATTATTAGTGGGGACAAAACCTTTGTTGAATCAGCCAAACAAAGCACATTGCGTTGATCTGCTGCGTCTTTGGTTGTATCGTCAAAGGCTTTGTCTCCACCAATACCTTGCTCCAGTTCTTCACTCTTCCACTAGTATGTACAATACGCTGACTTTTAGTGTTTGATAGTGTCAGCAACGACTCTGCCTCGACAAAGATTTTGCTGATTATTTTTTCTCACTTCTTATAGTATGATTTTTTTTGTATGCCAGTTACCAGTGTGCCTGAAATAACTCCACACCCTTCCGTTTTTGGACGACTCTAATGCAGGGCCGTCAGGCCTTGTCCCGTGAGTGCGGATGATGATATTGGTTTTTTTTTTTTTTGGCATCTGGCCACTAGCCATACAGCCAACCGCTACCCTAAAAAGGTTTTGGTTCATTTCGATATATTCACAATCAGTTATTAAAATGAGCTTGACCAAAATAAATTTAAAAAAATCAGCAGCCTAGGATTGGTAGGTAATGTATGAAAAGTAATATTATAGTTATTTATGTACCAAGGGGTAAACTAGAGAAAAACTAGTGGAAGACTATAATTATTTGAGTAAGATTTCATATTTGCTAAGCCAATAGCGAAGGTAGCGATGCTTGGAATATCCATGGCAACCGTCAATAAAATAAATTTAGGACGCGGCTTCTATTCAAATGACAACTACTGTCAAGATAAATTAAATCATATTATTGTAATAGTTCTGAACATTTTTGAAAATAATGTCGAATATAGAAGATATAGCAAGTAAAGCTTGTCTATATTTACTTCCAAAAAGTTAAAATATTTAATACTTGTTATATAAAAGACCCTCCGGTACTCCAGACGTAGAAGAACATATACATGACTTAAAGCCGCTGTAGAATACAAACTGATATCTGTTTTCCAGATATGATCCAAAGGGCAATAGCAGTTGGGTATTAAAACCAGGGTTCTTCAATTTGTTCAGTAATATTGTTTGGTCAATTCTATCGAAAGCTTAAGAGAAATCTGTGTACAACACATCTAGTTGTCCTTGCTTACCTATGGAATTTGACACATTTTGAGTGAAAACTACTAAATTTGTTACGGTCGTCTGTTAATTATAAAACTGTGTTGATATGATGATATAATTATTTTGGTGAACGAATAGATGTGGTTATACAAAATCATCTCAAAAACCTTTGAAATTTGTCGATAGTTCTTTACATTAGCTGAATTTACTTCTTTAAAAATCGGACGCGCCTTTGCTATCTTCCAGTCTTTCGGAAATGCTGATGAATACATGCTAACCACTGACTAATTGGTTCCAATATAGACCCATATCATTAAGAACTTGCATAAAGCATACCACTTAAAGTGAACAATCTCCAAATCAAAAGCCAGACCTGGGATTCATAACCAAGATGCCATGTCTATATTACACATTTGTCAAACAAACTGCGTTACCCTTATCAGTTTGCAAACTAATATTCTATTTACATTATCTGTTATTTTTAGGTTGTAGATCCATCTACAGAGGAAAGACTTGGACCAAACCAAAAGGGTGAACTAAGAGTTAAAAGTGATTTTGTCATGAATGGTTATTATAAAATGGACTCATCTTCTGCGTTCGATTCAGAGGGATTTCTTAAAACCGGCGATATAATGTACTATGACGAAGAAGACTGTTTCTATATAGTAGATAGAATCAAGGAAATATTTAAATACAGAGGATGGCATATCATACCTGCCATTTTAGAAGATGTCCTTTTGAAACATCCAGCAATTAAAGAGGCAATGGTTATCGGTATCCCACACGAAACGGACGGAGACCATCCAATGGGAATTGCCGTCCTTAATAACGGGTATGAAGATGTTACTCCTGAAGATATAGAAGAATATGTGAATGCGAAAGTGTCAGATCCACAAAGGTTGAGGGCAGGTGTTAAATTTGTGAAAGAAATCATACGTACCCCAACTAAAAAGGTAAATAAGAATGCTATGAAGAAACTGGTGATGAGTGGCTTAATCTGATAAATTTAATCATGTTATATTTTTTAAATAAATATACATAATATAACATAGTCTCTATTACCTACAAAAATCCATCTGAACAATTTTCGGTAAAATATCCTACGACTGCAATATCCTACCACTGTCCGCTTGTAGTGTCAACACGAAAATCTCATACTGAAATATTTGAGACAATTTTTAAAGTAGTTTCTTGAAATATTTTATGTTCATAGAGGAGTAAAATGACATGTAGTGCCAAACAGCAAAGACTCCCTATAACAAGATATATGGAATTGGATCCGTCATTTTTTTTGCTACTAAAGAATTATTAAAATGTTAATATGATTCAGTCAATACACTGGTACAATCTTCTCGCACATTTAATTTGTAATATTGTTAAAAGTTGTAATATAGTCCAGGCAACGAAAGAGTTGTAGAGAACGTTGAGGAGGGGAGAATTTTCCTCTTCAGGAATGTGTTGGAGGTAGTTAGGAGGTAAACATACTAAAAGTCCCCGCCCCTAGCCGTGGCAATTCAGGGGGGAGGGGGGTGGAAAGGTTCATTTTTTCGATTCTTCGCTTGGAACACGGAAAAAGGTAATCTATGCAAAATTAAGCATAATTAATTGTCCTACAAGAATGTCTATATTCATTTTCTTCCTATGTGTTATAACATCGATAATTAATAAAAAAAAAAAAAAATCAGTTATGTACCTCGAATATTTCTGTCAAAACGGTTTACCGTGGTCTGCTAATAAGTCTCAGTCACAAAACAGTCTTTATTTTACAACACTCGACGTATTTACTAATGTAATATTTTGTCGAAATCTATATATTTCCTTAAATATACAGTGTGATTCACTTAAAATGAAGATACCATTATAACTTTTTCATTTTGTTTCCGATTTAAATTAAATTTTACTCAAGTATAGAACAAATTAGAATCTACCTATGACCAGAAAATTATTCACCGGCTATAAAGGCAAAGCCAAAATATGCGGAAAAAGATTAATCATATTGGCGGATCTTGACGAATATCACCTAGCTATCAGGAATTGCGGAACTAAGGATCCCCTTTGCCAGATGAGCGTATGTATGAGAAATTCCCCATCAATAACCAAAGCAAATTTTGGTGTATGTACGTATGTGGCGCCGCGGGTGCATTTTTTAGAATATTTAACATTCAAAATGGTTTTTTCAGTATATTTTGGTACCGCAGGCGCAGGTGGCTTTGCCTTTGTAGCAGCCGAATGCTTCTCTGGTCATAAGTAGATTCTAATTTGTTCTATACTTGAGTAAAATTTGATTCAAATCGAAAACAAAACAAGCTAAAAACGTGCTCTTCGCCAATTTACTGAGCTTTTATGTAATTGTTACACATTCTATAGAACACTCTTCGCAGTTTTCTTGTAAATAATGTTGGTTTTTGGACATCATAAATTTTGTGATACCGTCTTTGTTGTGAAAAAAAATTATATGAAAAAAAAACATCCAACCTGTGTGGGATTCGAACACACGATCTTTGGATTGCAAGCCAAAACAACAACAACAACAAGCATTTATTAATATTCACATGAGGGTCCGGTTTGGCGGTGACGAAAATTATTTCGTGAGTTAAAACTCCTGCCTAATGGAGAAAGGCTTAAATTTAACAATATCGTGCAACGTAGAACACGAGGGTACTTAAAAATAATTAAAAATTAAAACTGAAAAAACTATCGATTTCGCGCACACGCGAGCACTTAAAAATTTTTTTTAATGAATTATTTGAAGAAACCTCTATTTTTAAAGTTTATTCTTGAATTTTGTACTTATTGCTCAATAAAACGAAAATGGTAATTAGCCATAAGGAAGTACTTATAAAAAAATGTTCGTTTTTTATTCCTACATCACATCGTCGAAAAATGTACAGGGTGTTCCATTTGAAAAAATTGAGAAAATTCAATTTAAAAAGTTCTTAATTTAAAAATAATTTTTGGCCACCCTATACATTTTTAGGAAGTAAATGTGTTTCAAAAACATTAATTAGATGTCTCGTAACTAGCATTCACATAAGTTTTTCTTAGAACCTATAACTGTGACTTTGGTGATTTTTTCAATATGCATCTGCAGATGGCCTTATTTCAACAAAAAAATTCATTACATCCAAGTGGTTGGGAGATAGTCAATAATAATATAGGAATGAATAGAGTCTAGAAAGTGGCTTCAAAGAATGTATTGATATACTTAGCATTCCATTTAAAAAAAAGAGACTTGATCCTGTAATTTTGTCTTGGCTCGCCCTGTATATTCTAAAATAATTTCCGGTTATAGTCTTTTTTATCTGGTTTACTTGTATTTTTTTTTACTTTCTAGCTGTCGTAGAACTCGTGATATCGAAGTCCGACGCACTATTGCCCCACCCTGTAGGTGGGGCCTCAAGTTAATGGCGCACCTTATACACAAATTATTCAAGCTGCGTACTATATAACTATAATATTTGTGATATTTAACTATGTGAAATCAATAATCAGATGAACTCATTTTCCGCATGTTTGACCCCTTGTAACTCGAAAATTGTCCATTTTTCTATCTCGCTTCTTTAAAACTTTTGAACAGGACATCATAAATACATTATACCAAATTTTCATCCAATTCGACTGGGACTCATTTTCCCTTAGGTTTACTGCGGGGTCCTTTAATTATGTTTAATTTTGCATAGATTACTTTTTCCGTGTGACGCATGGTTTACGAGTTCCAAGCGAAGAATCGAACAAAGGAACATTTCCACCCCCCACCCCCCTGAAGCGGCGGGGCTAGGGGCGGGGACTTTCAGTATGTTTACCTCCTAACTACCCCCAACACATTCCTGAAGAGGAAAATTCTCCCCTCCTCAATGTTCTCTACAATCCCCTTTTGGTCGTTCGTTGATTGGACTAATATTACATTCATCAGCAAATTACTTTCCTGACGAGAGACGTTTGCATTATCTAATGGCACAAACCTAGTAAAGCGTTGAGTCTGCTTAACGTAGCTTTACCCCCTTTATTCCACAAGTATTTGATTAGTTTTGATACTAACTTATGTAATTTAGTTGAATAAAGCTATTTCCAAGCAAGAAAAGAATTTTCTTTCATTGTAATGGTACGGGTAATTGAATTTTTTATTTCTCTCAGATCTGGTTCAAAACGATGTATGGAGTCCTCCTTGGATTCTAAGAACTTTTTCTTAATTCAATTTTGGGATATCTTGACAATTTCATCTATTTTTCTGTACCATCGTCAACTATTTTTTACATTCTCGCCAAACCGATGTGTTGTAGAATCCTCCAGAATCGACCTAAGTCGAAGACAGAATCAAAATTCGACTTAGAAAAATTTCATTCAAGGACATTTTTAAGAGTCTGAGGGACTACAGAGCCACATACTAGTCCATAAGGACCGTTATAAGTTCTATAAGGCATTAGAAATGACCAGGTGAAAATTCGAAGAAACACCGAATTTTCACTTAGGAAAGTATGTTTTGGTTCAGGATATGAGAGCGAAAGTATGTAGTGGCAAGGATTTAAGAATAATATACTTTTTCAAAGGTACAACAAAGTTGGTAAAGAGAGGTAAATCCAACGGGAGGTTTCAGGTAACCTTAAAGAGTATATTTTATATTTTTTTTGAATTTTTAGAATAATTACGCACATCATTAAAAAATAAATAAAGAATATAATAATTAATATTTCAGTGTTCTCTGTGACTTACAATCACTGAAATAATATATGTCGTAATTCTTTATATGCACTATTACTCATAAAAGTTGCGTTAGAAAAAAGTTGGTGCAAAAAAAATAAAATTCGACGCGCACTACATCATATAAGGATACAAACTTGGGACATGGGACACATAAATATTTTATGAATTGAAATTATTGTTAGAAGAGAAATTGAATGAAAATATAAATAATTGTCACGAAAATATATAATTTCATACGGCGCACAGTGGCACGAATTGTAATTTTTTCGTTCAAAAGTATCTAGAGCACTTCGCAACCGATTGGGATAATTTCTTTTTAAATACTCGTTATTTAATTTCAAAAAAAAGTAAGAGAGCCGATTTTTGAATTATGCTAACCAAAATTATTGAAAAATGTCCAGTTTTTATTTAAATCTTAATAAAATTTATAATTTTTTTTTTCTAATCCAATTTATATAAACCTCGTTACCAAGAACTTTCAAACAAGAATATTAAACCTAATAGCTTTGAACAAAATTTGATCCTTTTTAAATTTTTTAATAATTTTTAGGAATAGCCAGCCTATCTAGTTTAATGCATTTAATTTATTTTTAAGTTAGTTTTATAATCTTATTGCCGCCATATTGGATCCGCCATCTTGAATTTCTTCCTGGAACTTAAAATTTAGTCTATTCTAACTTAAAAGTACTTATCAGAAATATTCAAAACTTCTCGGCATAAACTTTAACAAAAATGTTTAATTTTTCATATTTTTTTAGCATTTTATAGCCGCCATTTTGCGCGACAAGTTGGATATCAGATTTGTAATCAGCGACCTCAAAAACCCCCCGAATAACAAGATTCATGTAAATTGGATAAGAACAAAATTTTTTTTTGTAAGTTTTATTAAGATTTAAATAAAAAATGGACATTTTAGCGAAGCTCAATAATTTTGGTTAGCGTAATTAAAAAATCGACTCCCTTATGTTTTTTTCAAATTAAATAACGAGTATTTAAAAAAAAAATTATCCCAAGTTTGGGCGTCGAATTTTTTTTTTTTCGAAGTGTCGCACCAACTTTTTTCTAACGCAACTTTTATGAGTAATAGTGCATATAAAGTATTACAACATATATTATTTCAGTGATTGTAAGTCACACAGAACACGGAAATATTAATTATTATGTTTTTCATTTATTTTTTAATGATATGCGTAATTATTCTAAAAATCCAAAAAAAATATAAAATATACTAAATATATACTTTTTAAGGTTACCTGAAACCTCCCGTTAGTTTTACCTCTCTAGCTCAATTAGTTTTCGAGATATGTCTCTTTGAATGACAGTCATGCATGCGCTCATTTTTTTCCATATCACAAGGTCAAAGCGGAGTACGGCAGCAAAACACATATAAATCGCATTCAAACATCAAGTCGATATTAAAACATAAGTTTCGATATAGGTTGCCATTTGAGGGCCGACTCGTCCTGCTTATCCGGCTAAACCCTTTTTTATCAAAAGTACGCCAAAATTGGACTTGAAGATTAATTTTTCAAAGGTACGCCGAAGGTAGTTTAAAGAGTACTCCAAAAATGCACTTATTGAAAAATATTAAAATATTCCTCCACCAAAGACATTGACCATTGAGGTGCGGTCATTGAATGTCCTGTTCTAAAGTATGAGCATAAAATTTTAAAGATGCAATGCATCTAAGAGGCTAAACCGACGATTTTGACAATGACGGCGTAGCGCCGATAAGCAAAGATTTGATAAAAATCAGTGCACATGCACAAGGCCGGTTTCTCGCATAGAAAGAGTTTGGATTCACTCAGCGGTTTGCAATTTGGTAGAGCGCGTTGAGTAGTCCATACAAAAAGATGATAGGAAAGCCAATAGCAGGGCTTTCCAAGTAATAAAGTTATAGAGGAAAACGCCTTGTGCATAAAAAAATAAAAATTCAATTTTGCCTAAAAGTCACTCGGAGGTGGATCGTTGTAATTTTGCTAATATTGAACAACTGCATAGGGGCAAGTAAGTTATGGACTAATTGAACGCCAAACAAACTTATGCAGTCATAAGTCCTCATGAATGTGCTTGAGTACGTGAACCGCCACGATACAAGAACTTTAAAGCTAAGTAGTCTCTAGCGAAACTAAATTTATTTCGTAAAACCTTTTTAAGTTAAAATCAGTCAGCCGTAATTAATAAAATTACAAAGAGTCTAAGACTTCTCTAAAAAGCTCGCATTTTTATTCTGAGAAGGTATGCATGAATCTTTTCTACCTAATCGATCGTTAGCGTAAGCGCTCTCGCTTGTATGGTCTGAAAGCCGTTTGTCTTAATTGGGGAAGGCGCGATTCTTACAATAAGAATTTTGCTATAACTCCTTTTTTTGTATAACCATATCTGTTAAATAAACGGATTCTTTGAACTATTGCACCTTAATTAATCTTGAGACTTGTTGCTGGTCTATAATCCCTGGAACTTTCGTATCGAAAACCGGATGTGGCGAGTTACTGCACCACACTCGACCTTCTAGTTGCTATACGGAAGTTTGATAGGGATTTTTTTATGCATTTTTCTCAGAAATCCTCGGGTGTAGAGCCCGTTATTAGCAGACAAAAGCGTGATACGCATGACAAAAATTAGTCCCACCGGAGAGAAATTCTTCGATCGGGATTTTTTTTATGCAAAAATTTAGCTTTTCAAAAGGTAACCAAAACCTAAATCGAGGAATTGGTGTCGCGTCATTTTGACGCCAGGTAGTGCGTTGTTCTACAATCACACGACATGTCTCAAAATGTATTTTTTGTTGTCGGATATACAGAAACAAATCCCAATAGAGTTTCACAGAAATCTCAATACTTAATACAAATTTTTCCCATATGTAGCCAAATTTATGGCGGACACTGTACTAGACGTAGCTTGGTGAAATTATTATGGGACCACCGCCAAACCACATGAAGTCTGTTAAAAAGAAGTGCCCATGACATTTGCTGTGACGATTAAACAAACGTTCAGATAGTTCTTATTTCGAAAAAAATCCAAAAAAGCCAAAATAAATTTATCGTGATTAAAAGAAAATGGTATAAAATTTTGCAATTTGGACCTCAAATTCGTGTTCAGAGGTTTAAAAAATATGGGTTTTGGTTCTCTGATCTCGGGAAAAAACATTTTTTTGTGTGTCTGTGTTTTTTCTTACTGATGTAGTGAATTAGTCAATGGAATAGAAACTACTAACATTTTTTAAATTTTGTCTTGAGCACTTTGTATGAATCTAATAATTTAATCTTATCTGGAAGTGGGTATATTAAAAAGATAGGCAGCTGCACAATAAGGGGATTTAAAAAAAATACTTAGACTACATTAAATAATAAGAATATCATTTATTCTGCGCATTCTGTGGCTGTGTACTGCTTTATTAAGCCTAAATTTAAGATTGTTATAAACAAAGCAAAGTAATTTATAAATATAAATAGAAGGTACTCTCATAATTCATAATTCTCTTATCTCAAAAGGTGTGTCGACAATGATGTCTGTAGAGTATTAAAGATAATTCTGACAATTATCTTTTGCATAACAAATATTCTATTCATTTACCTGTTCCCAGGTGATGATATTATAATTAAGCGTCGTGTAAGTATATAAGAGAATAATATGACATAACTTGGACAATTTCTTTAATTTCCCCTATTAAAACAGACTAAAATTAATCTGTATTTACGAAGCAAAATTTCCCTCTCGATTTTTTCTTCTTCTTCTTCTTTTATTTATTCATTATCTTTTCTGCAGGATGTATATTTTTTTAACTAAATTTATATCAGGTTTTTTTCGTGACAATAGTAGCAACTACATTCCAAATATTATTTTCTTCTGCCGTTTCTGAGGTAGAAAAATTGCAATTAAATGGTGCGTGTAGTATCTGGGTATTAACTTGACAAGCGACTATAACGTTTAATACACACATAAACGAGACGGTACTCCATGTCCATTAGTCTGTACCCGCTCCTGGTCAGGGGTAGCGCACCTAACTGGACTAACAAAAAATGTTGTACACGATGGTGAACAGGCCGGCCATCACACACGCGGCGCCGCACATTGGTGCTTTTTTAGAAAACAGGCGTCAAAAATCGCCGATAGCCGATTTTCGATAAAAATTTACGAAACTTGGTAGAGTTAAGTATTTAGATATGCTAAATTCAGTTTTGCAGCAGACATTTTTTTTCAATATGGCGGCTTCAAGATTTGTGTCAGAAGAAGCAAGAAAGATGAAAAATTCAATCCCAGCCACAAAAAAAGTCCTGGTCCTGAAACTCGACCCGAGTGTGGTTTCATTCGCTTAATCGGTTTTTTCCCAATTTAATCTTGGATTGACCTTGACTCTGACCTGATGGGGTCAAACAGACCCCAAAGACGTATAGATATGTTGGTCTAGTCTGGTGAACAGAACATTATTTTTTGTGGGGCATACAAATGACTCGACACTCGACCTCTGTAATTTGAACATATGTGACCGCTCACCATGATACTATCATGGCCGGTCACAATAAAACCGATATACTATTGCGCTTTGTAGCGTTGAAATAATTCATCAACGTCATCTTCAAACGAACTATTTTCGTGAAAGAAATAAACAAAATACTTTTTAAAAACGTAACATATTTAATCGTCAACATTTAATCAGATGATATGCATAATAATATTCAGATAAATAAGATTAAATTAATTTAGAATACCAGAATACAATATTGAAAGTCTAGGGTTCAGATGACGTACTATTTTTATAAAAAAAAATAATTAGAAAACAAGTTTGATAAGAAACTTTCCAGATAAAATATAAAGGTAAAGATGTAAGATAAAATGTAATTAATAATAATTTATAAATAGCTTATTTTTGGCAAAATCAAACAAGGTCGAAGTCATATAGAATGCAAATTTCATAATACTATAATCTCATCATTATTGATGTCTTCGATGAAACCCATGGTGTTAAGGAAAATTACAACTTCAGATATTTCGCAACTTTAATCGATATTAATGCTTTAAAATTGTTAACTGGGTATACAGGGTGTATGAACAAAAACTCCCAGGCAAGATGTTTTGGAAATTAATAGAATATTTGAGTTCTTTCTAGAACGTATAATAAGACTTCAGTTTTGAATACAAATTGCTAGTTAATAGTTAAGCACAATGGGCCACAAGGCCCTAAAGGAAGAAGAAGAAAAAGAAGAAGAGTCCCCTTGAAAGTACTGTTCTCTACGTTAATGTTATCTGAATATGTTGCATTAACATGCAGTATTACCTTTGTCTCATCTTAGAAATACTTCAAATTCGATCTGCGATTCTGGTAAAATGTGATTAAATTCCGTCCAGTTTGAGATTATGTGGCACAATATTCACGTCATTTTGATGTTGTAAAAGGTCATCACTCTTCGGAATTAAAAATAGTTTCACATCAGTTCAAGATTTTGGCAAACATACATCGTGCAAACTGTATTGATCAAATAAAAAGAGTATTCTTTTCGGTATTTCCTGAATACTGAAAATCATATTATGAAATATCAACTATTCCAAGCTCCGATTAAAGAACTTATATCTAGATACATAACAGGCTATCTTTTCACTATATACCTTGTTTGCTCCTAAAATAGTCACATTATATGTCCATAAAAAAAATAGATGAACATCACATCCCATAGGCAATAGTGGCGTGGCGTTGTGTGTGTAGAAAATTTGTAGAATGGTAAATATTTTCATTAAAATGAATTATTGCAATTCCTGCATTACCGGCTCTTTATACAACGTGATGTAGGTATACGATATTACAGTAAGATAAATATGTATTGAAAGGATATTAAAATTTAATTGCTATTCACTTTATAACTGTAAACTGAACTTCATCATGTTACGACTATGGAACGATCGATTTTCTTCTTTTCTAAACTGCTTTCTGCAAACGGCACAACATTTCACCATTTTGCACTAAATATATTGTCACTAAACTGTGTAAATATGAATAGAGAATATTATTTAGGTATTAAGCAAATCACAACTTAAAATAAAAAGACTTCTTCACCACATTTTGATCGAAAAACACGAAAAACACTTATTAACATTAATGGCGGACACTGTCAAAAGTGTCAAACTGAGATTATGATAATCCAACTGAACCGATCGTGCCCGAATCGGCCGTGAATAGATCGACTAGCCAATCAAGAAATTATGGGAAAAAGTACCTTAGATTGTAACTATCTCAGCAACATAAAAATCAGTACAATTATGTATCTAGGTATAAGTTATTTAATCGGAGATTCCAAGTGATTTGCCATTTTTGCAATTATCTAACAGTGTATTAAATTCATTGAGTAATTTTCAAAGTTGAGAGTACATTCATTAGTATTTTCCAGGAGTACCAAGTGAGTAGTTAGCTTTTTTAAAAATAGATTAATTTTAATTGGTTGCCATAAAAAGCAATTTTTTTTTTAGAATTTGATACTCTTTCCGTTGATTAATGAACATTTTTACTGTAAGTATGTAAGTAAGATTTATAAATACGCTAAGCATGCCTAAACGGTATTATCACTCAAATTATTTCTTTTCCATCAATAAAGAGCTGAACTGGGATCTTTTTCAAAGCTTCTTGTATTCCACCATGGTTAATTAATAGAATCATTACGTGTAAAATTGATTTGTTTGTACATATTCATATCCTTTGCTATTTCTTTTCTGTTTAATAAAGACATAATTTATATGATTAATATTCAGTGCGATAGTTGAAATTTTTAACAACTAAAAGGAAGTAAAACGCTGATATGAAATTCAATGAAATTTATCGATAATTTGAGTTGCTCGACTGGATAACATAATTACCTGCCAAGCAATCAGTCAACGTAAACACCTGGTATAGAAAATGGTGAGAATTTGCGAATTTAGTATCATAAATAAAATCAAGAAGGCAGGTGCTGATTCGACATTGATCAGTTATAGATTTGCTTTTCTTTATCTAGAAATGTAATACCAGCTACTTTAACATTATACTCGTTTCAAATTGATTCGAACTCGATGTATCGGGATATAAATATGTATTTAGATAAACATATTCATTTAGTTGATTTAAATCAGTAATTACCTTTTCAATCGCATCCCACAGTAAATCTATGCAAACTTAGAAATATACATTTACTTTTTAATTCAAAGGCCGTTGGATACAATGTTTGGAATATTTATCGAGATTTGCTAAGTCTCCAGTATAAAAATAACGATTAACCGAATATTATCAGCAAAAATCCTGATTTTTTTTCCTGTAAAATCGGCTATACCCCACTTGAACAACGTTTTTGATAAAACACAATGATAGATTCGAAAAGAACGGAAGATTTTACATAGAAAATGATACCATTTGCGAATTTGAGAATCTTGAACAAAAGGAACGACATTGCTAAGAATGTTGGATTCATCTTACTGTGAACAGGCCAATTAACAGGTTCGACTCGTCATATCTTCAAAACAAAAACTATGCTCAACTTGAAATTTTGCCTTCTTTAAAGTTTCACCATAAGCTATCATTTAAACCACTTTTAAATCGAATTCATGAGGTCCCCAAAAAGGAGCGAAATTTTGGGTCATTCTTTGGCGGGAAGGTTTAGTTCAGTAATTTATTCAACGAGCAGTAAAGTAGGTAATAACTCATGCAGATGAAGTTTCCAGCACGAGCCGCATGCGAATGCTTTATCAAGTGAGTTATTACCATTACCGCAAGTTGAATACTATACTTTACCCAAGTAACACACATGGTACCAAATCCTTTCAGTTTCGATTTTGCTACGAAGCCTTAGTTCCTGGGATACACCCTGGTACTAATATTGCTACTTTATTGGATAAGGCTACTTTATATGGTTCTTTCAAAGTAACTGTTACCACACCGATACCATTTATTGGAACTGTAAACACTCAAAGTCAAAGTAACATTTGGGTAGTTACTGGAACTAAACAGTATCATTTTATTGTTACTCTATAGTGGCAAAAACTATATAGTACCAATGAATCAGTTACTGCCACCCACCAGAGCCACTAAGATGCCTAAATAAAGTAACTGGGTACATAGAGAAGCAATCTAGGTTCCAGAATAGTTCCAGTGATCATTACTTGGAACTTTAAAGTATCGTGGCATTTTAGTGGCAACATGGGTTGCGAAATAGTTCCGGTTGGTACTTTACAGTTCCAAAATAGAATCAGATATTATAGAGTCACATCAGGGTCGTTGCTATTGGGTCACCAAAGTCACAGATACTTTATAGTGGAGGGCCTAACTTTATAGTACCTTTGTTAAAATCTGCCATTATTAGTGGTTGTTAAAACTTTTAGAAAAAAAAAATTGGGTTTAATCAAAAATAGACAATGGTTATGTTAATATCTTATCATAAACTTTTACGAAAAATGATTTTGAAAGTATTGCAAATGTTTCCCTAATAAATATTTAAATTCTTTAGTATTGCTTTTTTAAATTATTTTGTCAAAAACTTACAAGAAAAGGTTATTTTGAGGGCGCGTTGAAATTTTATCATTTAATATGTCAACTTATATCAAAAAAGTAACTTGCGTTTGAAAAAATGGCTAAAGAAGCACTTTAAACACGCGCCTAAAGCACATATCTTTTTGGTATAATATTATTTCACTGCGCCATTATTATAAAAGAAAAAAAAACAAAGAGGTCGCTAAAAGATAAACACTATTTTAAAAAGTGATAGTGGCAGTTCTAGGCAGCCACGTAGCGGTTACTAGGCCGCCGAGTCGCGGAGTAGTACCCGCTACTACCCCGATCCTTTATAGTAACTAAACATAGTCACATCTATAGAGACCGGGACTACCCGAAACACTACCCGGCGACTACAAATTTTTCCCCATTTTAGTGGCGGCTACGTAGCTGCCACGTAACAGGGACGTGGCTGCCTATGGTAGCGGTCCACTTTAACGTGGCTTTTATAGTCGCCGATACGTTCCCGCGATTTTATGTGTTACTTGGGTATCTACGATTATAACAATAAATATTAAATTGAGAAAATTTTGTTTAAATAACTCAGTTTGTTTATTAATAAACTTAACTGTAGAATTTAATTTTTGTACACACTTATGCATTGTATACAATTCTGCGATTCTTCGGGTAGTAAATTATGTATTGTAGCTACCTGTCTTCATTCTGGTGGTGTACCTATATATTAGTTTATCTTCACTAACCGAATTCATCATTTTTGGCACAATTATTACTTAATTTGATTTGAAAACATCGAAACTATTCAAATATGATAAATCACCTTCCTCCCCTCAATAATAATGGACCGTTCTATTTCACCGTATCACCACCTTCTTCATGTCGCGCGTTACGTCGTTTGGACAGGCTAGGCATAAAGATAAAGGTGATTGGCTCTGTACCTAGTAATTTATAATAACTACTCATTATAACTCACGCTATTTGTTTATGGATACTATTAATTGTTCAAAAGCAGTTCATTAATTAGTATATAACCTAATAAGACTAGATAAAGGATTATTACGTTATATTTCTTAAATTGTCAAAAATTTTTGGTGGTTTCTATTTTTTTACAAATTAGCGAATAATTTGGTATTTTTATTTTTGAGATACGATTACCAGGACCAGAGATAATAAGGAAAATAGCTGAAGATAGTGTTGATAAATAAATTTTACAAGAAGCAGTGGATCGTTTTAATGCAAATCTTCTCCTAACACTTGTTATTATATCTACAACAAATTAAAACAATAAATTGCTGCAGCTAGAGAATTTATTATTCACCTATTTTGATGCTTAATTTGACTCCACTACCACAGTTAGTTCTTTTAGCAACATATGTAACCGTAAAGCTTCTTTGAATTTCAATGACGAAAATTTTGTTTCCGTTGATGACATAGCTACAACTTTTGTTGATGAGATATAATTGATGCTGCATCTAATAGAGATTTTCTAGATTTTCTTGTGTTTAAAAATTTTTTTCCGCCTTAAGAAATGAAAATTGTATTTTAGGAAACAACGGATTTCTTTCATAAAATTTTAGCAATATTTTGTCTAATCCCAATCCAGAATTAATCCTTATGTCAACATCGGGATTAAATCGTAAATCTCCAGATAGCAGCCCTTCTACAGTGATTAATAGGGATTGCTGGACCTATATCTATAGGAATTTTTTGTAAATATTTCTTTACATATGAAATATAACTGAAACACCATGTGTGTTCGTTTCCGTTTTTCTATTTACCTAGTTATATATAAATTAAGTCTTCTTTAACTTTTAAAATTTATTTTATGGAAAGGAAACTTATCTAACAATTTCTATATAGTTTTTCATTATTCTCGATTCTTGTCTCCTTACCACCACCTGCACAAAGTTCATCCGTAACGGTAGTTCGTGGCAACAAAGTGAAGAAAAAAATTGAATTTGAACCCTCCATTGTACTATATATAATGTATCTGTGTATTCCTTAATTGAATCAGAAAACACAAGGTTGATCTTGTCTCCTTCACTATTCAATATCTCACTAATCTCTTGCTTGTGGAATTTTATGAGTAGTAATAATTTTGGTAATGTTACGTAATTTTTGCGTTAATCGAATAAAAAACACAAGGTTTTTAGGGATTTTTAAGGATATACTCTTCGCAAATACGAAAACGCAACATGCATTTGATCGGCACATTTCTAAAACGGTCTATATATATCGCTCGCAAACAAAAAATTTTGTGTTAGTGAACGAATTCTGAACAACTTTCAGAATGTCCGTCTCTCCGTCCGTCATGTTCTTTGTAAGCACGATTACTCAAGAAAGAAGAGTCCGATTGTATTCAAATTTGGACAGTAAGTTAGTGTTAGCTAGAGGAAGAACCCTATTGAAGAAACTCAATCAGTAAATAAGAAAGTTATTAATCATTAAAAAAATATATTTTCTTAATATTTGTCGTTTGTACTTAAATAGAAATCTTGCGAAATGTTATTTCCTATCATAATTTTTTTCTCTGTTTATACATTTTACAAATGTATATTTTAGAGAAATATAGCTAATCGTTGAAATATGATTCTCGAATGATATATATTACAGACATTCAATTTTTGTTGTAATGTATGATGGTTCAGTGGTTATAGTTTTGCCTTGAAATCCTGGCTGGCCCCGGGTCAGGTTCCGGCGACTCACATTACTATTTCTTAATTATCAGTAAACGTGTGAAAGCAAGTAAAACAAAAACAAGCAAAACAAAAACAAGCAATCCAAGGGTCGTATTTTCGAATCCCAGACAGGTTGGATGTTTTTTATTAACTTTTTTTATATATTTATTTTTGATCTACTAACGAGTGTTTCACCAACAAGGCTGGTATCACAAAATTTAGAATGTCCAAAAACCAACAATATTTACAAGAAAACTGCGAAGAGTATCCTATAGAATGTCTAACAATTAAGAAGTTTCCTATTTTAGAATTATCATGTACATTCAACCTCATTTAGTAGGCAGTCTTTCAGTTAACTAATCAAACAAAAAAAAATCATCTCGATATCTGAAAAACTCACGAACTTATTTAATTTCTTATTTGAATTCTTCGCGCTAGACTGTGACGTCACAGTACACAGTCGCTGTTATTTTAGGCATAACTTACTTCTTTAAACGATTAAAACGTTAAACAAGCCCAACTACAAAAATATCTTACGCTGTATCCCGTAAAGGCGCAGTTACACGGCGCGTGGTTCGCCGATCCACGAACCTGGTGCGTGATTCGGCAAACCACGCGCCGTGTAACGGCGTGTACCGTGTACCGTGTACCGACAACTAGATGGAAGACACGAGCCGACGCGAGCAACGCCAGGCTCGCTTAATCACGCGCCGTGTAACTGCGGCTTAAGAATAACACTGAATGAACTGCCGGTGCCCGCGCCCGCTCGCTGTTGACGGAATCGTGTACTGTGACGTAATCAAGCCTCAGCCCAGATGAGCTCTAACTTTTTTATTCATAGAGATAATTAAAAAAAAATTACAGATATTTTTTAGATTTTTACGACTATTTATTACGATAAAATGAGAAAAATGGAAACTTCCTAATTATATGAAAGGTTCAGTAAATGTTTTTAGCAAGGGATCTAGTTACAATACAAAGTCACGGAAAACAAGTGTACTGCACATACAAGGACAGAGTAATTTCATCAGGCGACGAAGAAAGTGCGGCCTCCATGTCACCTTCATCGCACGAGGAAGCAGATGCACGTCTTCTCTTGCACACCCTGGATTGCAGCTAGGAACAGTTATATAAGTAATCATTAAGACAGTTGATTCAGATGTCATTGTTATAGCACTGTTTGCATTTCCACATATTGCAGAAGTCGAATAATTTTGAGTAGAATACGGAACTGGAAAGAATTTACAGTGTCTGCGCATTCACAGGATGTGCTACAGTTTCATCGTTTTCTGGTATTGGAAAGAAGAGTGCGTGGAAACGTGGATGTCATTTCGTGATGTTGATTCGGTTTTCCAAGAATACTATAACCTGTTAACAACACTACCAACACCTGATAGCCCTGTACCCAAGCGTCTTGTTATATTTATGTGTCATACTACTAGCACAGCAGATACAGTTAACTAGGAGCGTAGGATACTTTTTACCCAACGAAGTAGAAATACTGAAAATATTCCGCCAACTGCGGGATACACTATTGTAACACATGAAACGGGATATTTTTCTGTGTAGTATTTCGAGAAATTGCCTGAGTAGTAAACCTCAGGAACATGCTCCTTACCAGTGGGAATGCAAAGAAGTTGATTGAATATACAAACCTCTATGGACAGCACTTCTGGATGTGATCAAACACTGCTAGTGCCCTGCAAGTACAAGGTGTCGTTGCATTAAACTTGGTCTCAGATGTACTCTTTTGTGTGCATGTGACGGTCGTTCCTCACCAATGGATGTCGATTGAATACTCTAAGTTATTTTGTTTAGGTTACAGCATATCTATAGTTCTTTTTAAATTTTATTAAAAAAATAACAAAACTTCAAATATTTTGTATTAATCTGCAAATAAAATTAAAACTAATATTTTTACGTAATAACTGCCTATTACCTTTTTTTGTAGAATGATTCTTTATCTTTAAAATGAGACTTCGTGTATCCGAATCCGTTGATTAATTTTTGAGATATTTGAACCTACAGAAATTAGTACGGCGACCATTTTGATGTCATCACAGCTGACTTTGTCATTTCTGAGAGTGTCTCCCGACGGATTTACAAAACAATATATCTCTACATCTCACCCCTAAATTTTGGTGCTGGTATCCGGAAGTGAAATATTATTACGCTTATTCCACCCACTATTATGTCAATTGCTCACCATGAAGCGCTACTAATTCAATTCGGACACAGATTCGAATCAAGTCAATGACATTTTGTACGTCAATATCGATTTAGGAGTTATCAGTGATTTGTCTTAATTTTAAGAGTGATCCACTTCAATTCTTAAGTACTTCATATTAATATTTACCGAGTTATTTTAAATTATAGTCGATTTGAATCAGTGTGAAGAGCAAGTTAGTGTGAGTTAAGAATAAGATGAATTTAAATATAGGTAAGAAAGAGACGCTTAAGAGTTTTAATTTTGGCACAACGTGATATAATAATTTCTAACCTAATATTATTGGTATATTATCCAACGAGTGTGTAATGGTGGCTATGATTCAAGAGGATGACGTACGAATGAGTAATAGCTATTACACGCGAGTTGAATACTATACTTTTTCTGCAACTACTCAACAGGAAATTGCACTTTTGAGGTAAATTGACAGAAAATAATAATTGTGGGAAATTGAGAAATTTTCATGAAAAAAATGCGAAGACGCGTTACACGTTTTCAGTCCTTAAATAGGCCATAGCTCCAAAACAAAGGATTTTCGAGAGTTGAACATTTAATCAGCATCAAATCAACTACCAAAATCAAAAGTTTCAAAAAATTTAACAGAAAGCAAAAATCAGTATACTTTGTGCGGGGTCTTTTATGTTGAAATTTAACACACATTTTATGACCATTCGGGACAAAATGCATCTCATAATTACATTTCGCTCACCTATTCAGAGCGACAACTGCGGTATTTTCAGTTTTGATATTCTGTTGAAGTAAATGAAGTTGCGATATTTATTTCTTCTGAATGATCTGCAACTTTATTTAAGTCTCAGCACAATCCGGTAAATAGTTTTTTGGCTTTCGAAACCCCAAAGTGATCCTGGTATTTAGGAAGCTATGATATGCATTTTATTGGTATTTGTACACTTACAAAGTATTTATATAAGTCAATGATAGGTAAAATATAAATATAAGCCAGTTTAAATAAAACTTAATATGGGAATATAAAAACAAAGTATTTACACAAATAACTTTATAAATAAAAAAATAACTAATGCAATTAAAAGTGGTAAATATCAAAGAAAATAATAAATTTCACAAATAAACAGCAACTATTAGCATAACACATAAGTGCCTAAAATCTTGTTTATGTTTGGAATTACAATATTCATCATAAGAAAAAAAGCATTACTTTGGTTAGTGTACATGATCTCGGTAGTAATTTAGTATTATTTCTTGATTCATAAGGGTATATGTTACAGTGTTTGTTAAACTTGGGCTATTATTTTTGACATGCAGGAGGCATTTTAAGGTGTATAGCAAGAAAAAGTCAATATCTTATGCTTAACAAAAAATCGCGACACTCACCTCTATATGTTACACTTTCCATTATTCGTACTCGTCCTCTTTGTAAATTAAAGATTCTGGACCAATATACTGAATATCTTCAGATTGACAATGCGTATTGCATATGTCATAACAGGTTGATAGAGAGGATAATATGCTACTGCTGAAGGAATAGATTCACTGAATAAGCGCAGAAGATATAAATTGCTGTTTAGCTTATTTACCACTTTCGAACCATGTTTGTCCCATTTAAGGGATGGATTCAGAGTTACGCCCAGTTTTATTTGGAAATTCAATTTCCTTCGATCATTCAATTAAGTTTTATTTACATTTAAAACGTCATTCTTGAACCAAAGTTCAGTACCGAGTTGGGCTTCTTAACTTTGCTTTTGCTACAGCTTTTTAACATTGATAGCATTCATATAATTTTGTGAAAAATTTGCCATGGAGGTGTTATCAACAAAAATAGAAAACCAGTTATATCCACTTTATCGCAAGATCATTGATATGTGTCGAATGACTCCACTTATTAAGTTTATTCGCTGAAAGTGCTGCTAAAGTTTGTTGGTGGAATTCTTAATCTCCCTGTATATTTTTGTAACTGTTAAACCAACACGTCCATAATCTTGAAGTAATTATAATGATAACGTCCTTTTCCAAAATTCACTGAAATATTCCACTTTTTTATCGTCTCTGAATCTTCAAATGATAACGATAAAGTGTTTTTAAGGATAGGATTTTGCAGAGTGAGAGGGAAATATGCGTTTATTTTCGATTTATTATAAATATTTAAAAAATCATAAATGGTATGGGGGCGAGCGTAGAGGCAACTTCAATGTGAATGTCAGTCGATATTCCGTTGAAGCAACGTCGAGCGCGGTAGGTACTTGGATGGGTGACCCATCTTGGGAAATACAGCGTTCTCGTCCCACCTTCTAGCGGCTTATATGTCAGTGTATACGCGGAAGCTACGTAATTTCAAACGAGGATTACGTAGTGGATATACCATCCTTCGGAGGGGATGTAAAGTAGGCGGTCCCTTGTCTATTAAATTTTAGGCATAGGCAAGTAAAAGATAGATAAAAGAAATATAATCTTTAAAACAGTTTAAGGTACTTCTCATTGCTCTAAGGAATACAACCGTGTACAGTTTTTATCATAAATTTTGTAGACAGTTAAATGCCATACTTTAATAATGAAATTAGGACCTATTTTCATTGAGAAACTATGATATTCAAGTACAACAGAAATTTACAATAAAAAAAAATAGTTGTATTCGTTAGAACAATAGCAAGTGTCTAAAACAGTTTTAAAGATTACACTATATTTGGTTTTTAAAATATTTACAATAAATCGAAAATAAACGCATATTTCCCTCTCACTCTGCAAAATCTTATCCTTAACAAAGATTTTTATTCATTTATTTATTATGCGTGGTTGAGAGGCAAATACCCCCAGTATTCTCGTGTGTCCTTTGACTTGAAATGACTAGCCCCCTTCTGCACACACTGTGGACATTCAGTGGTAAAGAGGGTTGTGTTGCCTATAATGTGTTATTGTTATTTCATTATTATTTATTTATTTATTGCACAACGTCCAAAAAGGCCTATCCAGCCTAATTACAACTATAGTATATTAGATAATAAAAACTGAATAAGCAGATGACATTGATTAAAAAAATATATAAATATACAAATACGCATAACAAGTAAAATTGACGTTTTTCATAAACTCTCGGCTATATCATCTTGTAATGTACTACCATATAAAGAAAATCACAGATCGACATAAGCGTGTAAAAGTTAATATATATCGTTACATTAGGTATGCCTCAAGGTACTGTACAGGGGCCCATTTTATTTTTAGTATAAATTAACTCTATTTTACAAATAGAACTAGATTATATTTTGATCTTATTCCATTGAAGGGTTGGGAGTAAATGGAGGTTAATAGGAACGGCTAGCGAATAAGAGTGAAATTGGAATTTAGTGTATGTACGTGAAGACAAGGTCTAAAAAAATGTTTGACATCAGCGACCCCCAATATAGTCCCCGTTATTATTCCGACCCCATTATTATTAAAGGAGCTAAAAATAAATTTGTGATTTGGTGGCATCAGTAATCCCTACTACCATTCCCTTTAATAACACAGCTCCACAAAAGAAAAAAAAAGTTCTGTACCAGAGACGTGAATACATAGATTTAGTGTATTTTTTTATGCTTAATCCGAATCCGCAGCCAAAAATATGGGTTACCCAGGTAGTTTTTTAGTAAAACGCAAAAACATCCCCTAAAATAGAGTAATACGGTAAAGCTTTATAATGAAATGCAACAATTTGTAAATACTTGAAAAAAGATTTTAAAATAAGATTTTGAGCATTAGAAGGAAATGTATGCAAATTTAATCCATACCCACCCCTACGAGGGCGTAATTCCACCCTTAAGATCAAATAACGAATGTTAGAGTGCAAAAAAATGTGAAAAGCCATAGCCTCGTAGTTTGTAATTCCAAATATACAAATGTAGGTTGACAGACAATATACCTAAAAAATATATAATATAATATTTCTTACCCCTTTGAGTCAAATATTTTTATATTCAATGGTTTGGTCTAAATTTTGCTACCGCGAGTTTTTGGGGTCGTTGATTACGAATCTGAAGTCCGAATTCGAAAATTCCTGAATAAAAGGTGGCGGATCCAATATGGCGGATGGAAAAATCGGAAAAGCATTCAAGATTTGAAGATTATGGCTGAAACTTGTTACTCGAGGGTTTTTGGACTCGCTGATCACGATTCTCCGTAGACGCCTATTTGGTAAAAATTATAAAAAAAAATTTTTTCGCGCCACATTTCAAATATCCTGCGGAAACATATTATATCTAGTCGACATTTTGGGCATCTATTTCCATATACTCTAATCAGAATAATTACTTATAAATCAATTTCCGCAATAGTTAACCAAATTAAATCTATCTTTATTATCTTAAATACTTTCAACAAACGTTAAAATATCAAACTGTTAGATGTCAAACTGATAGATGTCAAACGGGATAAACGTCACTTTGGCAGATGTCAAACTGGCAGATGTCAAACGGGATAAACGTCATTTTGACAGATGTCAAACTGACAGGTGTCAAACGGGATAAACGGCATTTTGGCAGATGTCAAACTGGCAGATGTCAAACTGACAGATGTCAAACGGAATAAACGTCATTTTGACAGATGTCAAACTGACAGATGTCAAACGAGATAATCGGCACTTTGACAGATGTCAACAGGCATAAACGTCATTTTGACAGATGTCAAACTGACAGATGTCAAACGGGATAAACGGCACCTTGACAGATGTCAAACTGTTTTTATAGT
Source organism: Rutpela maculata (assembly GCA_936432065.2). Lineage (NCBI taxonomy): Eukaryota > Metazoa > Arthropoda > Insecta > Coleoptera > Cerambycidae > Rutpela > Rutpela maculata. The sequence goes on along the minus strand of OW386285.2, from coordinate 31,443,625 downwards.
CTTAACGGGATAAACATCATTTTGGCCGATGTCAAACTGGCACATGCCAACCTGACAGATGTCAAACGGTCATTTTGACAGATGTCAAACGGGATAAACTCCACTTTGACAGATGTCAAACTAACACCTACTCCCCTCTGCCTGGATAGACGTGGTCATAAGATTAATAATAATAATGTACTATTCGCCATTCAAACTTTCCACCCAGCTCATGTAACTCGTTAGGAAAGGGGTACTTTCAAGTTCTAAATTATAATTTTCCACGATATTCCCACGATGATCAGTTTTATATATTTGGCTCCAAATCGTCCCTATTTCATTCGTCCTCACTTTCACATTTAGGCGAGACTACACACTGCAAATCGAATTTATATTCCTTGTTTCTCATTTTTAGACATTTGCCTATTTTTACTCAAATGCCTCAATTTTTTTAAACATTCATAACGTATTTCTTTGGGTGGTAAATACCAATTTCTATGGTACTTTTTAATCCGCCATAATGGGTCCGCCATTCTGGATTTAAGAATTTGCGAATTAACACCCCAGAATCGTGATCAGCGACTCCAAAAACCCCCCGAGTAACAAGTTTCAGCCATAATCTTCAAATTTTGAATGCTTTTCCGATTTTTATATCCGCCATATTGGATCCGCCATCTTTTGTTCAGGAATTTCCGGATTCGGACTTCACATTCATAATCAGCGACCCCAAAAACCCGCGGTAACAAAATTTAGACCAAACCATTGAATAGAAAAATATGTGACTCAAAGAAATACCTAGGGGTAAAAAATACCTAGGTCTGCAGAGGTGGTTTCAAGCCCCTTAAAAATAAGATTATATTATATTATTTAGGTATATTGTCTGTCAACCTACATTTGTATATTTGGAATTACAAACTACGAGGTTATGGCTTTTCACATTGTTTTGCGATATAACATACGTTATTTGATCTCGGGGGTGGAATTACGCCCTAGTAGAGATGGGTATGGATTTAATTTGCATATATTTCTTTTTAATGCTCAAAATCTTATTTTAAAATGTTTTCTCAAAGTATTTACAAATTGTTTCATTTCATTATAAAGATTTACCGTATCACCCTATTTTAGGGGATGTTTTTGCATTTTACTAAAAAACTACCTGGGTAACCCATATACACAAAATCTATGTATTCACGTCTCTGGTACAGAACTTTTTTTTTCTTTTGTGGGCTGTGGGCTGTGTAATGGACTTAGATATGAAATCTAGATGCAAGAGTAGTGACACCTTAGACAGCGGTTTTTATTTTCAATTTCAAAATTCAAAATTTTTGAAGTTGGCTAAAAATACCAGTAATCTCTAATCGCATATTCTTTCTATAGAAATCATTTTAAAATAAGTGATGTCGTATTTAGGCGGATATTTTATATTTACAATGTAATCATGTCATGAAATTAATTGATCCATTAAATAGTTGTTAAATAGTATTGAATTGACACACTCGACCAATTTGAATAAGTATTTTCGTATGTTTCAGATCCAATCTGTGCACCTGAAAGTGAGAGGAAGCAGTACGAAACTACTAAGGATAGATTAAGTGAACTAAATATAGGCCATGTAATTTTCCAATGCATGAAAAAATATAGCAACAGAATTTTACAGGTAATTTCGCCCCCGTATGTATTAATCTATAATAAATCTGATTAATTAAATAAAAAAAAGCCGCTGCCTAAGGAATCACTACTTCCAACATCCAGATTTCCTATACAACAACAACAACAAAAAATTAATACGATATTTGCATAATCGGCTAAAGAATTTTAATAATATACTATTTAAAATCGTCTACCCCAAAAACCCATAAAACGAAATGCCACATCGGTAGTGAGGGAAACTGATGCTAAAAATTATTTTGAAGTCTTTCGTTCTTTGGTTCTCACTAAATTACAATTTTAATTTTTCTTCCGAATTAATAATGTGGTGGGGGTGGTCATTGCACCCTTATTACCAAACTGGGAATGTAAAAAATTTTTTGAGTAGAGCCATCGTACGACTGTGTATTGAACACGATGCCTCTTTCTCTGATAGATAATATAATATTACCAAAAAAATAAATAATAATAAATGGAGATGATTATTATTATTATTATTAGTAATAATAATTGTCACATTATATTTAAAAAAGGATCTCATGAGGTTTTGTGTAGAATACAGCAAGGGGTATCAGATGATTCCTTGAAAATTATATTTGCTCGTTGATCCTGGGCAAGGCAGAGAGCGGAGCACAACCCTATATTTTACATAAACTTAAATATGTATATACAAAAAACACCACATTGCCTGTGCCGATGTGAATAGTAGCGACAAAATACGCTGATCTCCCGTGACATACGCGAAATCGAAAAATCCCGATTTTGTCAACTCTTTGAGGTCCAGTTTAAAAACGAGAGCTTTTTGGACGCCAATGTTATTAAAAATTTTTATAGAGATGATGATTCATATCAAAAATTCGGCCAATTTGACGGAAGCCGTTTTTCCTCTATAATGTGTGCGGGGTCCTTTGTCATTTTGTAGTCCGGTGTTTGTTGGTTTAGATTTGATGATTCGAAGTGAACTCTAGACAACCTTTTGATTGCTCCTTTGTGTGCCTTTAATGGTCCGTATTTCTACTAGAATTTACTAGTTCTGGAATTTTCGCGATGTGTACTCGAATAGAACAGAAAAAGGTCTCGGCGTGACACGATTCGAACGGAAGCAGGGGCGGAGAACGGGAATATCTCTGATATACATTAAAATTGAAAATGAAATATTTAAAGAATTTTTGAGGGCTAATATTTTGTAAATAATTATTTACTAAATTTCAATGATTAAATAATTCAAAAATAAACATTAAAAAGTATCGGGGAGAATGGGAACATTTAAATTTTATTTTATAAGTACGATATCTCGGCTTCCAATTATCATAGGAGTACATTTATTTTCTTGAATTGTTGTTTTTCTTACTACACAGCCCCACAAAAAAAAGAAAGTTCAGACTAGCGAACCAGACCTATGTATCTCTGTGTATTTTCGGTCGCTGAATCCGAATCCGAGGCCAAAAAAATCGTACATCCCCAAAATCATTAGCTAGAGCCAAAAAACACCCCTGGACTGGGGTAAAAAGAATATTAAGCCACGAGAATAGTTGTTACATCCTAATCGATCGAATTATACAAATTAAGGTTAATCAGCAGCGTACATACAATAGATATGAAATACACCCCCAGTGAGGGGCGAAAACTAGCCCCCATTTATAAAAAAATCGAACCAAAACAGTAATGACTGCTGAAAAAGCTCGAAATGTCTAAGTTTTGTTAAAGTGATAAGAAACTGCATCAGGTCCAACGTAATCTTCATAAACTGCCCCTATAAGGTTGAGAACAACCACCTTTAAGTTTAAAGGGCACGAGAAAAACAAGAAAAAACGTAAAATGCAACAGGATTTCTATTTTCATGGATGATATGATTGGCTGAAATTGCTTAGTACTCTAAAATAGAACTAGAAACTTACGTACCATCAACATTATACAGTGTCAACCCTCAGAGGGTGTGAAAACTAACCCCTATGTAAGGCTTGACTATAAATAGTTACAGTGACTTCTATAAAAAATCGAAACACCTGTGTTGTGTGGAAGAGAAAAGAAACTAGATTATGTTCGACGCTGTGCTTTAAAACCACCCCCACGGGGTTGAGAGACGCCACCCCTATAAAAAAAAGCTATGGAAATGAAACGAATAAGCAACAGTATAGCTTTTTCGCTACATCTTGAATTACGGTAGTTTACATCCTTTCTGGAGGTGTTACTTAATAACAATTATACGGCATGAGTTTCAAACTCTAAGTGCGCAACACGATTTTTGCCAATCATAACATCCATAAAAATGTAAATCCGGTTAGTTTCTCTCTGTTTTTCTAGCATCCTACTGATATAGAGGTAGTATCTCGTGGCGGTGGTTTTCAAGCACATCATCGAACATAGTCTAGTTTCTTCTCTCTTCCACACAACGCAGGTGTTTCGAATTTTTACAGAAGTCACTGTAACTTTTTATAGTTAAATCTTACACAGGGGGCAGTTTTCACACCCTCTGAGGGTTGACAGTGTAGGATGTTGATGGTACGTAAGTTTCTGGTTCTATTTTAGAGTACTACGCAATTTCAGCCAATCATAGCATCCATGAAAATAGAAATCCTGTTGGATTTTACGTTTTTTTCTTGTTTTTCTCGTGTCCTTTGAACTTGAGGGTGGTTGTTCTCAACCCTATAGGGGCAATTTATGAAGATTACGTCCGACCTGATGTAGTTTCTTAACACTTTAACAACACTTAGACATTTCGAGCTTTTTCAGCAGTCATTGCTGTTTTGGATCAATTTTTTTATATAAGGGGGCTAGTTTTCGCCCCTCCCTGGGGGTGTGTTTCATATTTATTGTATGTACGCTGCTGTTTAACCTTAATTTGTATAATTCGATTGATTAAGAAGTAACAACTAATCTTCTTTTTATCCCATTTCAGGGGTGTTTTTTGGCTCTAGCTAATGATTTTGGGGGTGTACGATTTTTTTTACTCCGGATTCGAATTCAGCGACCGAAAATACATGGGGATACATGGGTCTGGTTCGCTGCTTTGAACTTTTTTTTTTGTGGAGCTGTGTTATTAATTACATAGGCACACACAAAAAAAGTTCAAACTCAAATGTCAGATCTTTATATCTGTATGTATTTTAACGCGTTGAATCCGAATTTCATATCAGAATTTATGTTTGACTGTGGAATTTCAATTAAATGAGGATATCAGTTCTAAAATGGGGGTTTCTAAGGCTAGCAGAGACATGACATTAAAAATTTTCTTTTTTGTATAAAATGCATAGAATCACAACAAAACTGTAATGATTAAATTCATTTCATGCCCTTTTATATCCTCTGATACTAATATCACCCCTAAAGTGGGGGCGAGGGCAAGGGCTATTATAGGCAAAACTCGAACGAAATTTGTTCATGTAGTCAAGAGAAGATTTTTTTGTATAAAATTGATAAAAATTGATATAATTAGGAAATACTGCACTTCTTTTGTTTATTTCGATCCCTACTATAGTTTACGCCCTGGAACAACCCCTCATGTAGTCGTTTGAATGCTATTTTAGACAAAAGAGATGAAAAATGGTTATAATTCTTTTGTTCACTTTGTAACCAAAATAGCATTGAAATGCCTGCATTCGGGGTAGTTCCAGGGCGTGAAATATAACAGGGATCGAAATACTCAACAGAAGTGCAAAACTCGCACGAAATGTGTTCATGGAGTCAAGAGAACACTTTTTGTACAAAATTGATAAAATTAGGAAAAACTGCACTTTCGTATTTCGATCCCTATTATGTTATACGCCCAGACACTGGAACCACCCCTAATGTAGGCGTTTCAATGCTATTTAGAACAAAAGCGATGATATCATTGAAACACCTACATCAATAGAAATATTATATATTTTTTTAATTTTTCATTTTTTCAATTCATTTTTTTTAAATTATTTTAATCATAATTTTGGCAAAAATACCAACTTCGAGATACGACGTTTAAATTTCATATCTGGCCTTTTGTTGATATTGGAAACAATTTTTTCCTGTAACAATCTCCTCTCGAAATACTTACTTTACTTTTGGCACAAATTCACGTTTTTTCATTTTGTTAGCCATCGTGTACATTATCTCGAAACTCTGCCTATAGTTAAGGACTTTTCACAGTAAGCAAAACATTTTATGAAGAGTGAATTTTTCGCTAAAAATGCAAAATAAGAACGCAAAATAAGGAAGATTGCAAGTATAGTTAGGTGTTAGGTCCGTCCGAGACATAGTGTAATACTGTATACTATTCTGATTTTCACCTTGGTGGATAATTATTTTTTAAGGACAGTGACAATTTATCACTATCACGTATAACATAGGTAGAGGGTAGGAGAGTACACCATTTTGTACTAGATCAGAATATAGATAATAATATGAAAAATGATAAAGGTATCATTTTTATGTGAATTTGGTAAGTATGCTTATTGTACTTGTAATGTAAAATGTAACATAATATGGTGACTGATGATGATGTATGAATGAATTTGATAACCACAGCCGTTTTCGAGCAAAAATGAAACAGGCAACCATCATTGGTTTGGCACACACCCAATTTAGAAAAAAATATTTGAGACTATTTTGAAAAAAGTAATGAATAAAAGCAATTTATTATAAAGCATTTTCTTAAGAATTACATTATTATTGCAGAATATATGATGTGAATCAAATTTTGATGTAATTAATTATATATTTCTTCTTCTTTTTTTATGTTGAGCCCAGGATTTGCGGCTGAGGCAAAGCCGAAGCCGCAAACTGGGCGAAACACAAAAAAGGCGTTCTACTCCGTGTAATATATACTATTTTTTCTTCAAGCGTATTAAAATGCAAAAATTCATTTATTTATCATAAATGTACAAATATTCAAACTACAGTCTTACATGTTGACACAATATGACAAGTGGCTAGTGGATAGTGCGCCACCGGTGGCTTTCGGTATTAACATTATGTTACTAGTAAAACAATACCCACTGCGGTGGCGCTTTCGAAACTAACATTATGTTACTAGTAAAACAATGTCCACTACGGTGGCGTTCGGTACTAACATTTTGTTACTAGTAAAACAATTTCCTACTTCTACTTCTGTTTTTGGTGATATAATTTAAACATTTTAATACGCTTGAAGAAAAAATAAATTTTCTTTAGTCAAAAAATTTTTTTCTAAATCATAGAGTGCTTGGGAGCTTTATGGAGTGCTCGCAAGATTTTAGTGCTCGCGAGCGCTAAAGTGTTTACAAGCTTATTCGCGTGCTTGCGAATCCTTTCGAATGCTCCTGAGCACTTTGTGGGATTACTAAGTCCTTTCGCAAATTGCTCGAAGCCCTAACCACTAAGCACCGATTTTAAGAAGTACTCAGTGCTCCTGAGCACAATAATGCTTAGAGTACTTAGACAAGCACTAGGCACAGTGCTTAGGAACGGCGATGAATATACATATCGTGCGAATATACATAAAGATAGCCCTAATTGCCCCAACTTTAGGGGTGGTTTTACACTCAAAGAAATAGTATGGGTAAATTCAACAAAAAAAAAAAATGATTAACTAACAATATCGTTAATTTTGTTAAACTAAATTATATTGATGGTATTTTTAAACAAGAGGTGATTGTTATTTCAATTAATAAAAAATTGTCGTACAACAAAACAAATATTAACTTAAAAAATAGATGAACAAGACTATTATTTTTTTCGTCTGACTATTATTTTGTTGAATTCTGTCAAATTAAACTAGATAATAGTATATTTTATTTTTAACTATTATCGAATTGTAATTCTAACCCAGTATTAGTTCGCTGTATTATTGTACTTGGTAGACAAACCAAAATTATTGTCGTCTTCTAGAAGTTCTAAAAGAATTACCATAAAATTTGCTTGCTTACCACGTAGTCTATTACAGAAATTATTCCCAGATGACGCCACATACAAATCACTGACAATAATCAATCATGCATTATCTTATACTCTTATGAATTTATAGAAAATTAATAACATGATTGCAATGTTCAAGTTCTCTCAGGGATATATTTGGATAGATCTTATAAACGATCTCTAATCTTTGGTTTGGGTGGTCTGATGTCTCAATACTGAGATTTTGGCTAACCAAAAAAAACTTCATCATACAATAAAGTGTAGATCAACCTAAAAATTAGTTGGTGAACAAAAAACAAAGTTGTTGTACTATTTAATTGTAGACCAAATTGAAAATGGTTAGTGAACATAAAAAAATGTCATTGTACTATTTAATTTGTTACAAGAAGATATGATTATTAAACTACTATTTGTTTACGAAAACAAATAAAGTTGTATGACTATTCTTTTCTGATTGATTTAACTATGAAACTAGATAGGCGCGATTTCTTATGCTCTTTTTGGTTGAATTCACCTATCATTTTCTTTGAGTGTAGTGGCAGAGTATATAAAAGGGCTTGAAATGAGTTCAATAATTGCAGTTTGATGTGCTTCTATGCATTTTATACAAAAAAGAAAATTTTTTAATTTCGTTTCCCTACTAGCCTTACAAGAACCGTTATTTTAGGATTAATATCGCAATTTAATTGAAATTCCCCAGTCAAACCCAAATTCTGATATGAAATTCGGATTCAGCGCATCAAAATACATACAGAATCTGACCTTCAAGTTTGAACTTTTATTTTTAATTTTTTGTGTGTCTGTGTTTTTAATGAAAGAGCTTCAGGTCCTTAGTACTTCCAATATAAAAATGGTTACTAACTCTTTTAATTTTTAGTATACATCAGACACTGGCGAAATTGATACATATGGAGATGTATTAACAAGAAGTATAAGGACTGCGTTAAAATTAAAAGAAAAAGGGATTACCCGAACTGATGTAATAAGTACATGTACTCAAAATCACAAATACAGTAGCGATCCTATAATTGCAACGATGTTCCTTGGGGCAATGACGGCACCAGGATTTGATCCCGAATTTTCACACTTGGATACGATTCATTTGCTTAAGTTAGTCCAACCAAAGATTATGTTTGTGTCACCAGATTCATTGCCTTTAATGGAGAAATGCTTGAAAGAATCTGGTGTGAACACAGAATTGGTCGTTTTTGGTTATAGTGAAACATACCCCCAATTTTCAGAATATTTGCAACCACATCCTGAGGAAGATAATTTTAAACCGGTCCCAGTCGATGACAGCAGAGAAACAGCTGCAATTATGTTCAGCAGTGGCAGTACTGGTCTGCCGAAGGGCATTTGTTTAAGTCACTACAGCATACTTGGACAGACAATTTCCGATTACTTTTGGACGGGAATTGAGGTGCCCTCAACTGCTTCGCTAATATATTACACTTTACGTGCAACATCTGCTTTTATATTCTTCATGAAAACTCTAACTATGGGAGGAGCCCGCGTTATTTGTTCAAAATTTGATGCACATAACACATGGAAGCTAATAGAAAAATACAAGGTAATTATGCCACAGCTTCTTTTTTACTGCGTGAAAATATCTGCTTTGTTTACAATAAAACAAGCTAAAGACGTACTCTTCGCCGGTTTACTAAACTTTTTATATAATTGTTACACATTCTATAGGATACTCTTCGCAGTTTTTTGTAAATAATGTTAGTTTTAGACATTTTTAATTTTATAGTACGAACTTAGTTGGTGAAAGACTCAATGTAAAATAAAGTAAAAATAAAAAAAACTATACCATACCCCATGTGGGTTTCGAACCTGGGACCCTTGGATTCCGAGTCAAAAGCGTAAGAACTACCTAACACTTAAAAAAATGTAACCCTAGCTAACACTAACTTACTGTCCAAATTTCAGTACAATCGGATTTCTCTTTCTTGAGTTATCGTGCTTACAAGAAACGTGACGGACGGACAGACGGACATTTTGAAAGTTGTTCAGAATTCGTTCACTAACACAATGATATGAAAATTTTTTGTCTGCGAGCGATATTTACGGTTTTAGAAATGTGCCGATCAAATGGAATATACTCTTCGTTTTCGTATTTGCGAAGAGTATAATAATAGTCGATTGAAAAAATCCGTACTGGGTAAGTAATAATGTAGACTGTCATAGTACTAAATTACAATATAGAAACGATAAACATTAAAGAAGCAAAAATAATTTTTTATGCAAACAAAATAGGGCAGTCAACTAATAAAACTAGGGAAACGTGGAATATAATATAATAATTTATAATAAATTATAAGTTAAGTAGAAATAATAATAATTTTGGAACCTATTTTCACAATTGGACAAATTCAATGGCCTAATCAAAAATGTGTGAAGTGGTCGTTTGAAGTCATTACCTCTACAATAACGGTACGATGCGTGTCACCCAGTCACAGTGTGCTTGAAGGTGGAAAAATTATGATGAAAATGAGCCCAAAATCGGTTTGCGCAGGCTGATTCTACATTAAAAGTAGATTCAAAATTTATGAAATTTAAAATCGTAGCTGATCCCTTTCGCGTTTTATCCACATTTTTGGATTTTAACCTTTTGCAATACAGTAACTCGTATACATCAACTTTTTCTTCGAGCAGTTGGCACTTTTAGAAATAAAACTATCGTAAATACGTTTATTATATCTTGTAAATACAGTTCTTTAATTAAAAAAACTTACTCGACAATATTCCATTACTAAAAATAATATTTCCTTGCAATTTTCGATGATCAATAATTGCATCGAGGAATTCTTCAGCGTCTGCATAAACGACAGGTCGAGGATGTTTTTTTTTACTCGAGTCGTTTTCACAATCAAAATCGTATATACCGTGTTTGTATACATTATCTAAAACTTTAGATTTATCTGATAAATGCTTTGTATAGTACGATGGAATAGACTTTCTACCTACGTTACATCTTACAAAATTAGTTATTTTTCTCATTTGATTACCTGAAACTCCTAAATTAATCCTAAGTTATCTAAGCTCTCTTCATCAAATGAAACACTTTTTTTAATACTCGGATTTAAAACAACTTTTGTCTCTCGACACCAGCAGATACATTAAAACTAAAATTTTCATTTTTCTTAGTTGTAAGACTAGCAGATTGAACCTTTTTTTTAAAAATAGTACTTAGAATTTGATTTTGATATTTTTTAGTGAGCTTTTCTACAATTTTTAATACATTTTCTTTGCTATTTTTACAAATGTGACTTTTACCCCTTCCAATCTCTTGAAAACAACAAATTTCTAGTATCTTTACTCTCTTCTATAGATGAAATCGGCAGGCTATCTATTGCTGAACGCCCATAAAGTCCCGTAGAAACATCAGTTTTGTTTTTGTTTTCTAATCTCTTTTATGCCCTTTACCTTTATCAATTTTAACGTGGTCTTTGAAACGACCAGTCAAACATATATAACAGTTGCATGTATTTTGTGATGTACGAGTATCCTTTGGTAATATGACATCTGTATAATTAGGCATTTTCTGAAATTGTCTTTGAAATTTACCCTTGTTAGCATCAAGTAGTAGTGTGAGAGAACAAGTTGTACCTATACTTAAAGGATACTCTTCATTTTTTAGATCAAAGTCCTCAAATATAAATTTCTCAGTCAATTTTTCAGTAAGTTTTTTTAAATAAAGAACTGTATTTACAAGATATAATAAACTTATTTACGATAGTTTTATTTCTAATAGTGCTAAGTGCTCGAAGAAAAAGTTGATGTATACGAGTTACTGTATTGCAAAGGGTTAAAATCCAAAAATGGGGATAAAACGCGAAAGGGATCAGCTACGATTTTAAATTTCATAAATTTTGAATCTACTTTTAATGTAGAATCAACCTGCGCAAACCGATTTTGGACTCATTTTCATCGTAATTTTTCCACCGTCAAGCACACTGTGCAGTGTTACAGGTTTTTAAGAAGTAAATACGAGAGCATCATAAGATTATTATATTAAACTACTTAACAGTGTAACAATTATTTAATATAAATGTTAAATATGTAATATAACTAGTGGAAGCATTATACTCTTCGCCGATTAACTGAGCTTTTTATATAATTGTTACACATTCTATATGATACTCTTCGCATTTTTCTTGTAAATAAGTTTTTGGACATTCTAAATTTTGTGATACCAACTTTGTTGTGAAAAAAAAATATATGAAAAAAAAATCACGATGTGAGGGATCGAACCCGGGACTCTTGGATTGCTAGAAATCAAATCAAAGATATTTATTAATGTTTAAAGACATGAATGCGCCTCAGCTGGGTCCAGTCTAGAGCCGATCACCCCACCGCGGCGTGCAACGTCGCGGTAGGTAGGTGATCGGGTGGAGTGGTTTAGCTTCGGCTGTAACAACAGATGAAATTGGGGCGTTAGGGCTCCTGTTTAACATATATGGATCGCGTGCGCCGACGTCACAGATTTTGAGACCTTAGGAAAAACAAACAGCTGTCATTGAGAAATCCGCCGATTAAACGTGTTTCTTTAAAGTGAATTTTGCAGTGTTTGTGCCATTTAAGAACTTGTTGGATTATTTAACATCTACAACTATTCTTAATACTGTTATATAAACAATTTTGTTCGTCAGGATGATGGTTAGTTCGTATTTTGCAGAATTGTCTCCTGTTGTAGAGGTTAGGTATATGGCTGCCATCGAATTAAATCCTTATATTTTGAGAAAAAAGTACTTTAGTACAAATATTGATGTATTTTCAAATGTTACACATAGGGATGTTGCAAATTACTTGATTTTTGAAAATAATTACGTAGACACAAGGACGAATTCAAGGCATTGAGAAGTCTTGAAGCTGTTTGTGGTTAGATGAAAGAAGTACTTTGCAAGAAATTTGCAGGATAAAAGCTTGTTACAACGGTAAGAATTAGTTATCAACCATTTTTTTCATATATGCTTGCTTAATTAAATGTTGTTTTATAAATAATTACTAATGCAGAAATTAATTTTTCAGGCTATGAACTCTTACGCATCATGAATAAAAGTCATTGTCTCCTTGGCCTATTGCAGATTCAAATGGTTCCTTAATGCTCACTGGGATTGTGTTGCCAGTCTAGACAAAACATGTTCACCACTTAACAGGAAATCTTTCCTTTTAGTTTTTTAGCAATGAACATGGCTATGGTTGGAGATTAACCGCTGTAAATTTTGTGAAAAAGACACTTTATAAAATAAACAATGAAAGACTGACGTACCTACTGTAAACTGTTTGAAGTATGTAATAAAATGTACACAATTTCTTCCAGCGGTTAACCCCTCGTCTATACATTATATACCTATAGATTGGACTACGCAAACCGTTGTAATTTTTGTAAATTTTTATTATAATATATTATATAAAATGTTTAACATGTATTTTACTAATTTATGTAGGTCAATTGTTAATTATGACTTGTATTCTTTTAAATATACTCTCCCTCCGTGCAGTTCATGCTTAGCTCAACTAAAATTTAAATAAGAAATAGTTATTAAAAATAGAGACAAACCAATATAAAATGTTAATTTTCTTTACTATGGATTGTTTTATTGCTTGTTTGAGCAGCAGTTATTACTATCACAATCATTCTTATGCATTAACTTAAAGCATTTCTTTTATATGCCTGGAATTGTTTAACCTAATCTCTTCTGGCTGTAAATCGACGTTATTTTACAAAAACTGATGTCTCGGATTGCCACACTTCCACAATTAATAATACAATAAAAACTAGCCATTTTGTATGATATAATATTGATAAAAACTCTAGGATTACGAAAAATTTAATTCTGAGGTTCAGTCAGTCGCCATTTGACAGCTAATGACAGCGGTTTGTTTTTCCTAAGGTCTGGGACCTGTGACGTCACGCGCACGCGACCCATAAAGAGACGAAACTCTTGCCGCTACACCACCATTTCTTATTACTAAAATTGTTAATGAGTGTAATATATACCATTAGAAAATTTATTGTGATTATTAGGAAACACACATTAGTAAAATGTATTAAAAAAAAAATAGTGATAGGAAATAACATTTCGCAAGGTTTCTCTTTATTACAAACCATAAAAAAATGTAAAAAATATTTTGTTAAAAAACAATAGGGTTCTTCCTCTAGCTAACACTAAGTTACTCTCCAAATTTCAATACAATTTTCTTTCTTGAGTTATCGTGCTTACAAGAAACGTGACGGACGGACAGACGGACGGACGGACAGACGGACAGACGGACAGACGGACAGACGGACAGACGGACAGACGGACAGACGGACAGACGGACAGACGGACAGACGTACAGACTGACAGACGGACAGACGGACAGACGGACAGACGGACAGACGGACAGACGGACAGACGGACAGACGGACAGACGGACAGACGGACAGACGGACAGACGGACAGACGGACAGACGGACAGACGGACAGACGGACAGACGGACAGACGGACAGACGGACAGACGGATAGACGGACAGACGGACAGACGGACAGACGGACAGACGGACAGACGGACAGACGGACAGACGGACAGACGGACAGACGGACGGACATTTTGAAAGTTGTTCAAAATTCGTTCACTAACACAATGATATGAAATTTTTTTCTCTACGAGCGATATTTACGATTTTAGAAATGTGCCGATCAAATACAATATACTCTTCGTTTTTGCGAAGAGTATAATAATGGGAAATGCTATTTTATGATGAATATAAAAATATAAGTTTTCTTCTGTAAACTAATCTTGATTGTTTTGTTTATTGTATATCATTCCCTATATTAGTTATGAACAATATCGACAGCTGTGAAGTTGGCCCCCTATTTTCGATATTGAAACATTTATAGCAATCCGGGTTGCAACGGCGCAGGGGCAGCCATTTTTGTTATATGGCCCAAATAATTTTTGAATGTGACGCTTTTCCATGACGTCCATTCAAAAAAAGTTTCAAAAAATGATACTATGGGGTTTTAATTTTAATGGGTCTAATGGAGTTTTTATGGGGTAACATGTTTTTTTATATTATCAACTCATCTTTTTTATAGTGGATTTCGATTCTACGCCAAAAAATATCAATCTTTTGTTCCTTGCAGTTTTTCACTTCGAGGCCAATTTGCGCCAGAAATTTTTCAACTTTTAATAATTTTTTATGGCGAAAGTATGCTTTCTAGGGAACATTATAAAAGAGAAAATTTTCTTTTTCACTTCCACGTCCAGTGGAAGTATAGTAACGACAAAAACATTTTTAAAAATTTGTATTGTTCAAATAGGCTTAGAACGCCATGAAACGTCGAGATTTTAAGTTTGAGCAAAAAAAATTTCTGTCTGTCTGCCGGTCTATCGATCTGTCTGTAACTTTTTTTTGTGCGCACGTTTACTCTGGAACCATTTGGGATATTGACTTGAAGTTTGGTATACATATGTACTTTAACGAGATCTAGAACTAAATTATATTTTCGTCTTGTTCCGTCGAAGGGTTGGGGGTAAATTTGGGGTAAATAGGTAAATCAAGCAGGTAAGAGTCCATAAAATTAGTATTTAGTATATACAAAAGAAGCAAGGTCTCAAAAAAATTTTTGGCATTAGCCACCCCCATTACCACCCCCACCCCATTATTAAAGGGGATGAAAAAAAATTGTGATTTAGTGTGTGTACAAGAATCAGAAACCTCAAAATATTTTTTTACTTCATCCACCCCCACTACCACCCCCACCCCGCTACCGATGTGGGGTGTCGTTTTATGGGTTTTTGGGGTAGAGGATTTCAAATATTATATTGTTAAAGTTCCATAAACAATTATTTCCACAGACAAAATTTTTTCGTTGTGAGTGACTTGGAGATGTGGAAGTAGTGATTCCTTGGGCAGCGGTTTTTATGTAGAATAAACATGTATTTTTTCATTTTTTTTTTTGAAAAAATTTCTTTTTTTGCGAGAAAAATCTGAAAAAATATATGTATATTCTACATAAAAAAGAAACAAATTTTCTCTTTTACAATTTTCTCTAGGGAGCATATTTTCGCCGTAAAAAATTATTGAAAGTTGAAAAATTTCTGGCGCCAATTGGCCTCAGAGTAAAAAATTGCAAGGAACAAAAGATTTATATTTTTTGGCGTAGAATCTAAATCCACTATAAAAAAAACATGTTACCCCATTCCCCCAGCGTCACATTCAAAAATTTTTTGAGCCATATAACAAAAATGGCTGCCCCTGCGTCGCTGCAACTCAGATTGCTATGATCGACTACACACGTTCAAAGAATAACTTGATAAGCATTCTCACCAATTTTTGACTCATCAGCTTATGTGTTACATTTTTGTAGGTGGGCTCTCATAAATATTTTATTAGACTCGTCACGCTCTGTGTGATGCTCAGCTGTCAACTCGGTCTCTGACCATTCCCAATTTTATGTAACTAAACTAACTAAAATAACATAATCATGCGACTACAAATTTCACTGCATTTTAAATTTTCCGCTATTTAATGCCTCTTTCTCGTTCGTTGAAAATACAACATGGACGCAATTGGGAAGAGTTACGCCATTTGCTGATCCCAGTATTCACACCCCATGCTTACATCCAACACACACATGCGTATGTATATACATATTTGTAGTTAGATTTATTTGCTTAAAGATAACAGCAAAGCTACTGGATATATCTGCTGTACTTCCCTGTCCCATGGAGGTCTCAGATTAGATTTTAGATGATTTGGCACATGAAAACTTTTCACAAAATTTCAGGCAAATTCACCGAAACCTATTTTACAAAAGAATTTGGCGGGGTTCGTTCAGTAATTTAAAAGAAAATGAGGAAAATTATAAATTTAGTTTTAGAAAGTGGTTATAAAAGGAATAGACACAAAAATATTTTAAAATAAAGAAAGTTTCCTTGGCAATTAATAATGGTACTGCCATGGACAATAACAAATAGGACAACTCCTTTTTTCTACAGGATCTATTTGTACATCTGAAATATATTTTGACAAATAAATGACAATGTCAGGAAACATTAAAGTTGGTATACACAACTTTTGAGCAAAAATACGTTATAAGACGTCCTATTTTTTTTGTCCACGACATTACCAATTATTTGGAATTGTCCATTGAAGTTTAAAATAAATTTATTTTTTGTACATCGAAGCATGTGCTGAAAACTCTTGATCCATTTAGAATCGTTTGGCTTTATCCATAAAAATCATCTCCGATGGAAAATTTAACCATTTTCAAAAATAGTAAATTTAGTCAGTCTATCGCGTATTTAACCACAGATACAAGATGTGTTAATACAACCGCAACTTACCGCTTGCTTTGACTGATTTTTGCATTTCAGACTCATGTATTTGGTTGAATTTTCTTTGATTTTTGGTCTCCTACATCACCAAGCCAGGCCAACGATCATATTTACTGACCTGTTTAAATGCTACTAAAAATTTAATCATCGTGTATATAAATTTATTCCAGGTGGGAATTCTCTTTTTGGCACCGTATCACGCAGCAGAATTTGTAGTCCATCGAGATAAAAGCATTGACGTTAGCAGTTTATTTTACTTCGCATCAGGAAGCACTACTATGACGAAAAAATTGATGGATGAATTGAAAGAAGCTCTACCAAACGCAAACATTTTTCAAAGTTATGGGCTAACGGAAGTTGCTGGTGTAGTTTCAGTTTTTACGCAGGATCCTGGAATGCAAGTCACGAAGCCGCAGTCATGCGGTAAAATTACACGTGGACATCAATGTAAAGTAAGTTATTTTCTTTAATAATTCTGATACATGATAGCTGGTACTCCCTTAACTATTGTCAGTCAAATCACAGTGGTATTGGAGCCTCAAAAATAGCATAAAACCAAAATTTCGGATAAAATGGATTACACAGTTTACATAGTAACTGTTTTTTTTATTTTTTATTAAAAAAAAGATGTAACTATGTTAATGAATATTCACATGTTAAAAAAGCTAATCTGCTACATTATATTTCATTTGTTTCGACGGCCCTGGCTTTGAGAAATCCTCGGTGGCTCCCTGAGCATGTGGAGAGAGCTCCTCAACTCGTTTGTCAAAGATAGGGGCGGAGTCGTATTCGTCGGAATCTTCAATTTGAACGGATGGAACATTCTGGCATGAGTTTCTACAGCAAAATTTACATAGTGCTGAGTATTTTAATCCTACTTTGCGGAAGCTGCATCCCCCACTACATCCTTTTCTGCATTAACAAGATATCAAGCGCAGTAGATTCTGCTGCGTGGCACCCACGGTTTTAGTGACTGGGATTAATCGTCGATCTTCCAACCCTAATCTGTAGGGTTTTTTTATTAGCCTTCAACAACTTCTAAACTTGATGGTAAGTTTTATAAGAATGGTGGCTTGCTGCGTTCTCCACTGGGGGCAAACGAGCAAGGTTAACCTTTGTGTTGGTTGCCATCTTTATGAGAAGCTGGTAGCGGAGGCTATTCAAAGTGTTCTTCTTTATATCACCCCGTAAAGAGCCACGAAGTATTTCTCCACAGCTTTGGCTGTGGCCTCATGACTGGAATTTGGCTGCAGGAAAACCGCAACTTTATTTATAGTAAACCGAAAATAAACGAATATTTCCCTCTCTCTCTGCAAAATCCTATATTTAAGTATAATTTCCTTGTCTCCTAAGTGCATATTCTTTTATGTATTTTTATATAAGTTAAAAAAACCATCTCGATAGCCCAGTCAGCTGTTTGACATTCTTGACAGTCAGCTCAGCATTATTTTCCTCTTACTATTTAATAGTCCAATTTGCCAGACAAGGCTCTCTACCCAACAGCACTACCCTCATCGGTTTGTTAGCTAATACCCCATTAATTTTATTTTTTATTTTCAGATTGTAGATCCCTCTACAGGAGAAAGACTTGGGCCAAACCAAAAAGGAGAAATAAGGATTAAAAGTGATTTTGTCATGAACGGTTATTATAAAATGGACACATCTTCGGAGTTTGATTCAGAGGGTTTTCTCAAAACCGGTGACTTGGCCTATTATGACGAAGAGGAATGTCTTTATATAGTAGACAGAATCAAAGAAACATTTAAATACAGAGCATTCCATATCCTACCTGCTGTTTTAGAGGAAGTTCTTCTGAGTCATCCGGCAGTTAAGGAGGCTGTGGTTATCGGTATCCCACACGAAGTGGATGGAGACTATCCAATGGGGATTGTCGTCCTTAATAAGGGGTACGAAGATGTTACTCCTGAAGACATAGAACAATATACGAATGAAATACTGTCAGATGGGCAAAGGTTGAGGGCAGGTGTTAAATTTGTAAAGGAAATGATTCGGACAACAACTGACAAAATAAAGAGGAGTGCTATGAAACAAATTGTGATGGAGGAGGCGTAATCTGATAAATTTTATTAATTACGTTAAATTTTATATATAAATACGTATAACATAATATAGTTTCTTATTACCTACAAAAATCAATCAGAATATTGTTTTGCATAATATTGCAGGACTATATTTATATCCACAAAATCAGAACTTATTGATGTCGTTAGGGAGCTAAAAAACAAAAGATCATCCAATTCAGATAGGTTAACGGCACAAATAGAAAATATAATATTACATATTAAAATTTTGAAAAAATCTAATATATAAAAATCTCGTGTCATAGTGTTTGTTATCGAACTCCTCCGAAACGGCTTGACCGATTTTTATGAAATTTTTGGTGTATATTTGGTAGGTCTGAGAATAGGTCGTAGGCTATTTTTTATACCCCTAGGTGATAAGGGTGGCCCTATCCAGAAATTTTCTTTTTATTTTCTGGACAAAAATTTATAATTTATATGACAAAACAACGTTTGCTGGGTCAGCTAGTAATTATATAAATTTAAACGTCAAATTTGACAAATGGTAACTAATTAAGCGATAAATTAACATTAATTCTTAAGAAAATTGAAACTTACCAATTTAAGTTAAGGAAACTGTAGAATTAAGTTGTAAGTAGTTAAGTTTGTGATAGTGGTTTATTGATATGGCAAATTTTTCATCTGGTGAATATGTCGGTATACAACTTATGTACGAACTTGCCGCCGGTAATGATTCGGAAGCCAGACGGCTTTATGAGGAACACTTTCCTAACAGAGTGCTTCCAAACAGGAAAACTTTGGAACGTGTTAATCATTGTTTACGAGAAACAGGTAGATATCTACCTTTTTAAATTATGTAAAATAAAAAAGCAATAGCAATAAAAAAGAAAATGAAAAGAATTACAAAAATACAAATAAAAAATCCGTAAGAATCTATTTATTTTAAACTGTGCGTACAGCTATACTAGAAGAAGCCGTCTTAGTTGCTGTTACTAAGACTCGTCAATAAGTGTTAGGAAGCTGTCAGGGTAATTTAACACTTCAAAGTCGGTGGTACACAGAATTTTAAAAGAACAACTTTTCCACCCTTGCGACATGTGCAAAGTTCATGCAATGTCTTCGGGCGACTACCCTGGTCGAAATCAATATGCTTATTGGTTTCTCCAAAAGCAACAGGAAGAGTGCGGGTTTATTGGCAGAGTTTTTTTAGGGATGACGCATGATTTCGCAGGAATGGTGTAATAAATTCACATAATCTACATAGTTGGAACGGGCAAGAATAATAAGAAATTATTCAATAGGGCAATTCGTTCTTGAAGAACGTTTAAATGGGGAAAACTATTTCAAGGTTTCTATGAATTATCGGAGGATGTGCCATTGCAACTAGAAGAGCTATATGAAAGATGGAGCTCCTCCTCAACTCAGCATCGTAGCTAGGGGATATTTAGGTAAAAAATTTACCCACCGATAAATTGGTCGAGGAGGTCCAGTATTGTGGCCTCCTCGATCTCCTGATCTAAATCCATTAGACTTTTTCATTTGAGGTCATCTTAAAGTGTATACAATTCCGGTAAAATAAGGGAAGAGGTGTTAGAAAGAATCACTATCGAATGAGAAGCCATTCAGAATAACCCCGGAATGCTGTTTCAGGTTCTGCGTCAAATTTCTCGTCTTCGGGAATGTATTCATGTACAGGGTGCTCATACTGAGCATTTATTGTGGTTATGTAGTTCTTGTAGTTGTGCCGTTCTTGTAGTGGTAAGAACTGTACCTACAGATCGATTTATCGACATCAAACAATATCTTCTATAAAATGATTTAAGAAAATGATTTAAGAGATTTAAAAATGTCACATTATTTTTCAAAAATTTATTTGTGTCAAAATTTAAAGGTAAATAGCATTAAGGGTGATCCACCCCTGGCTTCTTACACAAGATACGAAGGGCGCCATATTTTTCAATTGAAGGTACTTACTTGTTATGTATGCTGCAATTTTGAAGTTACGAGCACTCAGGGGTGCGCCCTTGGAAAAGAAATATAGGTACCTTTAGTATTATTTTGACCAAAACTACATGCCCCCGCAGCATTGTCCCATACTCCCGGGACATCCTGTATTTCTCTAAACAATCTTAAAATACATCAATTTTACTTTTTCATTGGCTATATTTCAGCGAAAATGTTCGAAGTTTAACTGTATCTAGAGAGGTGCAATTCCTTTTTTTCAAATGTAAGGTTAAGTTAAAGTCACCAAATGTTCAAAACGAAAAAGCGGAAATTAAAACACTTATATATATAACTTAAATTTAAAATATGTAAAAATTATAATCCTTGCTGAAATGCTAACGTATATTAAATAGTGTAAGTGACTCAAAATATAGCTTTACAAAAAACAAATGGAATTAAAATGAAAATTGAATTTCGCGGACTGTTTTGAGAATGTGTACCCGTACTGCTGCAGAAAAATATTTTTACACCCCTGGGCGTAAGACATGTATATTTTGGTCATGGCAAAAACGTATCATACTTTTTCAAAAGTACGGCGAAATTTCACTCATTTTTGTGGACAGGGAAAAAATATATTAATTGTACTTTTTAGAAGTAGGTATGCCAAAAGTGGACTAATTTTTTATCGCTTCGGGTCAAATTGGAACATAGTAATTGTGGATATTATTCAAAAGAATGACAATACATGCGACGTACTTAAAGATGAGAACCGAAAAATGTGACAAAAGCGCGGAGCATCGATATGTAGTTATTAGGCAATAATTAGCAAAAATGGTCAAGGCCGTTTTCTCGAATAAAATAAATTTGGATTCATCCAGCGACTTGTCACTTGGATAAGAGCGTTGGAGAATCCGCAGTAAGCGATAGTACCAAAGTCAAATGCAGTTCTTGGAAAATGGCAACATTAGAGAGAAAACCGCCTTTTGCATAAACGGGTTCAAGGAGTAATTTTCAAAAAGGTCACTCGAAAGCGAGCTTATGTCACACACCCTATATTGAACCATATAGTCTATGTAATGAAGGCAAAAATAGTGTAAATATTCCGTGCAAAGACGAGATTATCTTTTCCCCCCGTTCTCGAGGGTGCTGAACACGATGGAAGTGGTGGGAGAAGTTTTTGACTCCCGCAACCTCCTGAAACGGCCAAAAACCTTTTATGGGGATCCCTTTATGTTTTCATATATAAACCGGTCTGCGGAGTAATTTATCGACAGGTTATATATATCTGAAATAACATGGAAGGGGGTTATAGAGTAAGTGGAATTCAGACAGCAGGCCTAGGGGGTTAATTAAACCCTTCCGAGGCGTGGAAAATATTTTTTCAAATGATTCGATTCAAAGCTTATCCCCCGTTTTCGGTGTCGCTGATTACGGGAAAAATATTCATTTTTAGCTCCAGCCCCTCCTCATCTCTCAAATGAGCAGAAACCACCCCTCACTCACCAGGAAGCATGCTATCCAGGATTTACAAGTTTTTCCGTCACATGATCGTTATTCTTGTGCATATCCCTTCATTTTTACGGAAGAGAAGGTGGTAGCGACCTCGGAGGTTGTCTCAACCCTTCCAAGGGGTGTAAAACTCATTAATTATATTTTTATCGTGATCAGCGCCTGCGAAAACGGGGAAGGGCGTATTGCAATAGTGTCATTAATGAATTTTACACTCTTGGTCGCTACCACCGAGGTCGCTACCACCTTCTCTTCCGTGAAAAATGAAGGGATACGCATCGCTGCCAAATTAACACTCGCAGCAGTAGCCAATTTTATCTTCCACCACATATTTTGAAAAGAAGCGGATATTCATTGCACTTTTGGAGTCTTTCTGGAGCGCGTGGGTCAACAAGGTAAAAAATATAACAAAAAGCATAAAACAAAGTTTTCTCAAAACGATAACTCTCTTTATTTTTTTTTTAAGTTAAATGACCCTGAAAGGTAGGCAAAATACATAAACTTATGGTCCGAAGGGATCTCTGTACCGACAGAGAGACTAAATAAGAACTGTGTAAGTATTTTCCATTGAAATCCCCATCAAAATGGCCTTAATACAGCAACGTTGAGAAAAATTCGTATACCCAATAGGCAACCCGCAATACGTGGCTCGTCGCGGGTTCCGGATTTGTCTACAACCCTTAAATCACTCTTTGGGGTCTACTCTATGACTTTGGCAAGTTACATGTTTGCATCAAAAAATGCAAGGTACCTCCCAAATATTGCAACTAACGACGGCACTATAAATATATAGAACTCGTCTGGGAGTGGAAACACACAAAATCAAGGGGGAACGCGACTGGCGCCGTTAATAAATAAATTGGTGTCACGTACATCAGACGCTGTGTGTTACATTATCACAGCTCACACATTTATTTTTTGTTACCGCTGAGTATGGGTTCCCCGCATCCAGTGATGGTAATCGCCAACCCAATAATAGGCAGAACTGCCTATTAACTTCACCATCTAAAGTGAACTTACTTGTGTAAGAAAAATGTATTCGTTCCAGAGATATTTAATTACGGCTGATAAAATCGAAAAATTCAATTCTACGATCCAGATCATCCTCAGTTAACTGCTGATCCATCTGCACCTTGTAAGGATGTATTTTTGTGTTTTTAATTATTTTCAGGATGGTAGTGTAATGAAGCTACTTTCTCCGTATAGTGGATAATTTTAAATCTGGCCGGCTTTGGTGCACCCACACTGAAATATAAGATATACACTTATATGCAAAAAAATCCCGTACACTTGAAAAATCAAGTAATCCAGTTTTTACTAATATTAAGTGATGTGAATCAGTCTTTTGGAATTTAGATTTTTTATTATCATATGGGTCGCGTGCGCCGACGTCACAGATTTTGAGACCTTAGGAAAAACAAACAGCTGTCATTGGGAAATCCGCCGATTAAACGTGTTTCTTTAAAATGAATTTTGCAGTGTTTGTGCCATTTAAGAACTTGTTGTTGGATTATTTAACATCTACAACTATTCTTAATACTGTTTTATAAACAATTTTGTTCGTCAGGATGACGGTTAGATCATATTTTGCAGAATTGTCTCCTGATGTAGAGGTTAGGTATACGGCTGTATTTCCAAATGTTATCCATAGGGATGTTGCAAATTACTTGATTTTTGAAAGAATTACGTAAACAGAAGGACGAATTCAAGGCATTGAGAAGTCGTCAGGTGAAAGAAGTACTCTGCAAGAAATTTGCAGGATAAAAGCTTGTTACAACGGTAAGAATTAGTTATCAACCATTTTTTTCATATATGCTTGCCTAATTAAATGTTGTTTTATAAATAATTACTAATGCAGAAATTAATTTTTCAGGATATAAACTCTTAGGCATCATGAATAAAAGCCATTGACTCCTTGGACTGTTGCAGATTCAGATGGTTCCTTAATGCTCACTGGGATTGTGTTGCCAGTCTAGACAAAACATGTTCACTACTTAACAGGAAATCTTTCCTTTTAGTTTTTTAGCAGTGAACATGGCTATGGTTGGAGATTAACCGCTGTAAATTTTGTGAAAAAGACACTTTATAAAATAAACAATGAAAGACTCACATACCTACCTACTGTAAACTGTTTGAAGTATGTAATAAGTTGTACACAATTTCTTCCAGCGGTTAATCCCTCGTCTATACCTTATATACCTATAGATTAGACTACGCAAACCGTTGTAATTTTTGTAATTTTTTTATTATAATATATTATATAAAACTCTTATTGTTAAAAAAATTATAGAAAATAAATATTCATAATTAAATAACATGTATTTTACTATTTTATGTAGGTCAATTGTTTATTATGACTTGTATTCTCTTAAATATACTCTCCCTCCGTGCAGTTCATGCTTCGCTCAACTAAAATTTAAATAAGAAATAGTTATTAAAAATAGAGACAAACCAATATAAAATGTTAATTCTCTTTACCATAGATTGTTTATTGCTTGTTTGAGCAGCAGTTATTACTATCACAATCATTCTTATGCATTAACTTAAAGCATTTCTTTTAAATACCTGGAATTGTTTAACCTAACCTCTTCTGGCTGTAAATCGACGTTATTTTACAAAAACTGATGTTGTCTCGGATTGTCACACTTCCACAATTAATAATACAATAAAAACTAGCCATTTTGTATGATATAATATCGATAAAAACTCCATTACGAAAAATTTAATTCTGAGGTTTAGTCAGTCGCCATTTGACAGCTAATGACAGCGGTTTGTTTTTCCTAACGTCTGGGACCTGTGACGTCACGCGCACGCGACCCATAGGTTATAGAAAAGTGACATTGATTGTGAAATGTCATAAGTAAGGTATTTGGAAAAATGTTAATGATTTAATGATTTAGATTTATAACAAATGTGAAAATTGACGTTGAAAAATTGTGTCCGAGATAAGGCCAGATTTTGAAAGCTCAAAACATTAAAAAGCGGTTTTCTGCATGGCTGTTCTACACGTGTCTGCCTGTGATAATTTACCCATGATACACCACGTTACACCAGGGCCATACACGCTTATCCATGCCCAAACATTAACAGAAAACCGCCCGGACCTGTTCCGCGGAGACACGTAGCTTTGTGAAACCTGGTATTTGCAGAACGATACACCCGAATGTGTCCGTCATTATAAGACTGAAAATCTTTTCATCGGTAAACACAACATTGTTCCAAAACTCCAACGGGCGATAGACATAATTTAAACAAAACAGAATGCGGGCTCGCTTATGTTCTTCTGTTAATATGGTCTTCTTGGCACTTACACAGTTTTTTAATTCCGATTTTCCTATCCTTCAGCTAGCTGTTGACCTCGATGCTGGAAAATTTGTCATGGACACAGCGTCTACTGCTGTTTGAAATGAATTTTCCATCAAATAGCCAAGGAGCTCTTCATATTGAGCGAGATTTGAACTTCTCGGTCGGCCTGAACAGTCTTTTCTCTTTATGATACCTTCCTCCTCCCACCTTTTCTTCACACTCATAACGGTACTTTTATTTAAGTGATAATGGTTAGCAACTACTCTGATAGACCATCCTTCTTCAATTTTAGAGAGAATTAGAATTTTTTCATGTTCAGTTAATTTCGACATTTCGAAAATATAGCACTGACACTGACAAATAAATAAAGAATGATTAATTATATAGCGAAAAATAGGTGTACGGGATTTTATTGCACAGAAGTATACATCGCGTCGCTTGAGTGAAAAGGCATGGAGTGCACTACTTACAACTCGCCGATTGAAATCGTATAAACTTATTTATATCTCAAAACGTAAGTAGTCACTTTATACATGAACTTCTAAAAAAATACAACCTATGATTTTCCAACGGGATTCTCTTTACTTTGGCGTCACAAATAATTTCTCAAAAGTCCATAAAGCCAACTGGACGGCTACAATAGTTACAGCAGGTCAAATGTCAATGAAATCGATTTTTCTCAAATATCTCGTAAATCATCGGTTTTAAGTTAATTTTGATTATCATAAAATTCGTTCGTGAGATAAATCTGCATAAAAAAAAGGTCCTATACAAAATTTACGTAGAACGAATAGTTTTTGAGATTATTGAGAAAACTCGGACATTGTGTTGCATTAGTTTCCGCTTCACCTTTGAGGTAGAATGCAAGGCACATTTTTTTACATGGTGTCCCCTATAATAGGCCTAATCCATGATGGGCTACATTATAATATTGTTAATTATTATTCGTCTTTGCTGACCTCTTCTTCGTCTCTGTCCTTCTATTTCCACTTATTCAACTTCGTCAACAACCATCTCAGCGGAAAATAACGAAATGAGTTCGTCTTCATCATCGTTGAACTCAGATTCAACGGTTGTATCCTCGGACACGAACGGCCCCGACGAGTGCTACACCCTACGGAATATGGCAATCCTAATTTTCTGCATCCACAATTGGTGCCACAACCTTTTGTGCAATTGCAGAAAATAGAATTGAGAAGTTCATTTGGTGCAGGAGGAATCAGAGTAGTTGTTGGCTCTAATAAATTATTGTTTAAATTCCAACCCCATTGCTGAGGGCCTTAATCTTTTCCCAGCCAAGTTTGAACCTGGTAATACACCCCGAATAGATGTTGTTGACTAGCTGCTGCTGTGGGTGGAAGTGACGACAATTGCACAGACTTATTTCTTAGCAAATTTTTCGAACAGTTTCCTATTTTGAATGCCGCCAATGCTTCCTGTAAATCTGGTCTTTTTTGTAATGTTTTAAATGTATTTATTTTTTCTTTTCTAAATAAAGCAATGCAATGTTAGAAAGCTACTACTAAAAGCCCTTACTCTTGTTATTATGAAGAAATGTCCATTCAAGGACATCTCAGACAGGAATTATGCGGGTATATTAGCCTGATCAAATGGTAGTTTTTCGGTAACATGAGTCCGGTAGAAGATTTCTCAAAGGAATTATATGTTTTTTGGAGTGCTGAACACGAATTTGAGTTTTGCTGTCTCGTAGCAGTACAGGCTCAGGTCGAAAAACACAAAAAACCTCGAAATGTTCGGAGTTTTTCCGGTTTTCCGCTCATATCCTGCAAACGACGCGTGGTACGGAAAATATTACTGTATTCAAAGCTGAAGAGCATTAAATTCCCTAACTTCCAAATTAGACCGATTTATAAGATCGCTGTCAATATAGTCAGCTGGAAAAAAGAGCAAAAAAAAAGCAAGTAAGTTGTAGTGTGAAGATGCGATGTATAGAAAATACCTGATATCAATGTCCATTTTATTGTACTTTACAGTAATATTTTCCGTACGACGCGTTGTTTGCCAGATATGAGCGAAAAACTAGAAAAACTCCGAAAATTTCGAGGTTTTTTGCATTTTTCGACCTGAGCCGGTACTGCTACGAGGCAGCAATCTTCAGATTCGTGTTCAGCACCCCAAAGAACATATAATTTCGTGGAGGAACCTTCTACCGGACTCATGTTACGAGACAACAACATTTGATCAGGCTATATGTGCATAAAGGATGTTTCTCTGTATTCATAGGTCGTTATCTATATACAACACTCTACGTATATAATAGTGGCGTATACACTTTGCTCCAAAGTTTCTCAGACCAATATCTCGAAAACTATTTGTTATACGTAAAGAATAAAACTTTTTTTATGCAGATTTATCTCACGCCAAAATAAAGAGAATCACATTGGAAAATCTTAGGTTGGATTTCTTTAAAGGTTTTTATGTATAAAGTTATGCAGCTATCAAGGAGAATTCCGTTCTTATTCAGTTGGTAGCAATACCGACACCGAGCAAATTCAAGCTAATTTCTTTCAGCATTTAGGGGTTGTGAATAGATTTTGCAATATTGTTAAGATAGTTAGCATCGCTATTTGTAAACTTGTAACTTGACCAATTCCAAACGTAAGGCACAACACTAACACTATTCACTAACCGAGTGGGACACTTGTTGGTGGATGATCCGTTGCATACAAGCGTTAGTTAGTTTTTATTTTGTTTCCGCGTAAACTACTTACTGATCGGATGATGATGTAAGTAGAACCGTTACATTCTAGGAAATAGCAGGCAAATTCGACAATTCAACGATGAAAGGTTACCGTCTGCCAGTCGGTAATCGAAGAGACCATATAAGTACCAAAGTTTTTTCTCTCTGGAAATTTTTGGTATGGTGGGAGGATAAGGAAAGGCGGGACATTTTGCCTTAATCGAATGGTTACCGATATCTGTCCGCATATGCAGTTAATATATGTACTTTACATACCCCAGTTACGCTAACGGGCGAAACTTCCGGTAGGCGCGCCGCAGACGGCAACCTTTCATCATCCAATTTGCACGTTATTTCCTAGACTATTAAAAAAACCGCTGCCCAAGGAATCACTACTTCCACATCCAGATTCTCTATCCAAGTCACTCACAACGAAAAAAAAATTGTAAGTGAAAATAACTGTTTATGGAACTTTAATAATATAATATTTGAAATCCTCTACCCCAAAAACCCATAAAACGATACCCCACATCGGTAGTGGGGTGGGGGGTGGTGATAGGGGGATGGTAGTGGGGGTGGATTTAGTAAAAAAATATTTTGAGGTTTTTGGTTCCTGTACATAGGTACACTAAATCACAATTTTTTTTCATCCCCTTTAATAAGGGGGTGGGGGTGGTAATGGGGGTGGCTAATGCTAAAAATTTTTTGAGACCTTATCTTCTCTTGTATATACTAAATACCAATTTTATGGACTATTACCTGCTTGATTGACCTATTTACCCCAAATTTACCCCAATTTACCCCCCAACCCTTCGACGGAACAAGATGAAAATATAATCTAGTTCTAGATCTCGTTAAAGTACATATGTGTACCAAATTTCAAGTTAATATCTTAAACGGTTCCAGAGTAAACGTGCGCACAAAAAAAAAGTTACAGACAGACCGACAGACAGACAGACCGACAGACAGACAGAAATTTTTTTTTCGCTCAAACTTAAAATCTCGACGTTTCATGACATTTTAAGCCTATTTGGACAATAAAAATTTTTAAAAATTTTTTTGTCGTTACTATACTTCCACTGGACGTGGAAGTAAAAATAGTAAAACTTTTTGTTCGGGGCCAGCTGAAGTCACTGACAATAATCATCAATCATCATAGAAAATTGTTTATTATACATTGAATATTTTAGGTTACTTAATAAAGAAAATTCAAAATGTTCCAAAAATCAATAAAGTTGTTTTTGGTAAGATAGTTTACACTGTACATCTATATATAGATCATTCATTTATTATTTATTAAAATAAAAAATAATGTGACTCTATTCGACTATAATGCCTTAAGACTTGTTTATATATGATATCAAAAAGAGCACGCCATTTAGATAATAAACAATGATTTGCCTTTTATTTAAGATAAAACAATCATAAAAATATAAATAAGTACACGGGGGACCTTTGTGATAGGAATGTTTTTAGTAGGGGGTCACCACAAGCGTGGATATAATCATTTTAAATATATAATCCATTATTCAACATAAAGTATTACGAAAATACTAATTAAATTGTTTGGAGATTAGCGCTACGTAAAGTACGTAGGTAACGTTTATTGCAGTACAATGAGTCTAGATCAAATTAATAATTTGCATTTTTCTCTTTTTTAACTCTAGTACCTATCGATATGGTTGGATCATTCCGCGTATGTTTTTCACTTTTTGTAAGAAAAACGTTTATTTTATTTTCTCATATTACATTGTTTAACATAATATATTCCAGATACGATTTTTACGTAGTAATAATAATAATGTAATGATATTGAAAATAGAATATACCGTGTGTCCACAGATGGTAGCCGGAAGAGAAAAAATTTTTTATTTCTCGGTAGATAAAAAACCGCTGCCCAAGGAATCACTACTTCCACATCCGGATTTTCTATCCAAGTCACACAACGAAAAAATTTTGTATCTGGAAATAATTGTTTATGGAACTTTAATAATATAATATTTGAAATTCTCTACCCCAAAAACCCATAAAACGATACCCCACATCGGTAGTGGGGTGGGGGTGGTGACAGGGGGTGGGAGTGGGGGGTGGATAAAGTAAAAAAATATTTTGAGGTTTCTGGTTCTTGTACTCACACTAAATCACATTTTTTTTCATCCCCTTTAATAATGGGGTGGGGGTGGTAATGGGGGTGGCTAATGCCAAAATTTTTTTTGAGACCTTAGCTTCTATTGTCTATACTAAATATCAATTTTATGCTTGATTTACCTATTTACTCCAAATTTACCCCAATTTACCCCCCAACCCTTCGACGGAATAAGATGAAAATATAATCTAGTTCTAGATCTCGTTAAAGTACATATGTGTACCAAATTTCAAGTCAATATCTCAAACGGTTCCAGAGTAAACGTGCGCACAAAAAAAGTTACAGACCGACAGACCGACAGAACGACAGACCGACAGACAGACAAACTTGAAATCTCGACGTTTCATGACATTCTAAGCCTATTTGAACAATAAAAATTTTTTAAAATTTTTTGTCGTTACTATACTTCCACTGGATGTGGAAGTAAAAGTAATTCTTGATGAAAAAGTCTGCTACAGCAGCGGTTAACAGCCAGCTCTACAAGGTTAGCCAAAAAAATTTGATTTGATTATGAATTATTTCAAAATATTTTGAAAATATTTTTAAATAACTTTTTTAGATGCTATTAGGGAAAAACAAGTTTTTTTATATTATGATTTATTTCATATAAAATTAGTTTTCATGATTTTTTTATCAAGTTAGTAGGCATTCATAATGAAGAAAATCTGTCATTTCTTATAACTTATAACGTCGCTTAGTTGGTGAAAATCCGATTTTTGTATCAAGCACACCTTAGAAGTTAACGATGATTCAAAACGTTTGTACTTTTGTTAGTAGATCGGAGAAAATATTCTTAAAGTGAGACGTTTTGTTGAAAACATATTTTTTCCGATGAGGCAACCTTTTGTACTAAGGGTCCAGTTAGTATGCAGAATTATAGTTATTGGAATAGCGATAATTCAAATTTTCGTATACAGTATAGGAGATAATACTCGAAAAAAGTCACTCACATCCTTTGGAATCATTGAACAACATTTTTTTGAGCAAAATTTAAGTCAAGTCAACATTCAATATCAATATCTCCTATGTTCAATATCTTTTTTTTAATTATTTCGATTACATTGTATTTTTTAAATTTTCAATAATAAACATAAATAAAGGGAGGTCAATATATAATGAATAACCCTGTACTCCCAATGAGATAAATGTCCACATTATTCCACTCTCGTTGTTCATCAGTGGTTAAATAATCACTTTGGGGATATATGGATTGGGACATACGGACCAATACCTTGACCACCTAAGAACCCCGATTTCACGATTATGGACCTTTATTTGTGGGGGTATCTTAAACATAAAGTGTATGCACGCAGGATTCATAATAGTGTCGATTGATTAAAGGATATAATACGAGAGGCTATTGCAGATATATCACTAAACCAAATTCGAAGCTCAAGTGGAACTAAGTGTAGAAGTTGGTGGTGATACTTTTGAATAACTTTTTATAAACATAAGCACATCACATAGATTAGATTAGATTCTTTATTGGTCTTTTGTTGCTATATACATATAGATATAAGACAGGTCAATAGGTGATTTTGATTACATAGGACAGACTAACTAGACTAAGTCATCCAATCACAATAAAAATATTTAGGCACACTAAAATATTGAATATACAAATCAGGTTACAAACATAACACTAAGTAGTAAAATTAATAAATAAAATGTTAATAATAGTTAATTAATTATATTAATAAAAAAGATATATGACGACAATGCCAGGGTAAAATAATTAGGGTTAAAACCGGTTTTTATTTTCCACATGCGTTTTTTGGACATATTCGTTCAACGAATAAAAAACATGTTTACTTAAATACGTTCTCAAATTAATTTTAAACTTTTTCTAGGAAGGTGAATTTTTTATATCAACAGGTAAGAGATTAAAAAAAGAAGCCTCCAGCATACTTTGGCGATTTTTTATACTGCATAAAATTAAAGTTACTTAAATGTATATTATCATTGTTTCGTGTGGGGTATAGGTGTATTTCCTTGTTCTCTTTAAAGTCATTAAAATGTAGAAATAGCACAGTAGTTTTTTAGCCGCATCGTCCTACAATCTTACCATCAGATGATACAGGTGTTTCCATCATGACTATCACTGAATAGCGTTGCCTGGTAAGTTGATCTATATTAAATTTTCAAGAACAGGTTTATATTTTTAAGGAATCTCATTATTTTTTTCAGGTTCTCTGTTGATTGGCCAAGACATGAATGCAGCTGACCTGGAATTTTCAATCGTCTTCGATGTTGGTCATATACATGACATTCTAAAATTATATGTTTCACTGTTAACATTGTATTACATAACTGACATATTGGCTGTTGATTACCTGTTAATAAATACATATTTGTTAAATTAGTATGGCCTATTCTTAACCTTGTAAGTACAATCTGTTCCCGTCTTTGAAGCGTAGGTGTTTCCCATTTGCTTACTTTGGGTTTGATTTCTTTAAGTTTAGTAACTGTATTGTTCCACTCGTTTTGCCACTGATCGATAATTTTCTCTTTGAGATATACTTTTAAGTCCATATGACGAATTTTAATGTTATCCTGTGTATTCTCCAATGCTGCTTCTTTTGCCGCTCTGTCGGCAAGTTCATTTCCACTAATACCTACATAGCTGGGAGTCCAAATGAAAGTAATTCTTTTACCCAGAGTTCCCAGCCAGTGAACTAACGCAAGTATATTTTGTATTAGCGGATCAGCACTAGTATTATCGGATAGTCCTTGCAGAGCACTAAGACAATCACTGCAAATAATAGTATCTTTCCAGGAATTCATCTCTGTATATCTTAATGCTTGCCATATTGCATATAGTTCGGCTGTGTATATGCCAGCTGCATTTGGTAAAGTCCAGCTATGCGTTTGATTTTCATCAAAGAAGGAACATCCTACTCCCTGATCTAATTTGGATCCATCCGTAAAGAGCTTATGATATCCTTCGAAAGAGTTTATTGTTGCACTGAAATTTGATACAAGTAGTTGTCTGTTGGTCTCTTCTTTTCTGTTTGATCCTTCTTTTAAAATAATACTTGGAGCTATTAATTTCCATGGAGGAATTTCGCGTTGATTTAATTCGTACACTGGTGGAAGATTTTCTTCAAGTACTTCCATCAGTTCGTACAGCCTAACCCCCACCGGTTTTGTTATAGTTGGCCTAGTTTCATAGGGAAGTCGCAACTCTTCATTAAAAATGACATTGTAATTTGGGTGGGCTGGCTGTGCCCATATCGTTGCTCCATATGATGCCAGAAACTGTTGTCGACGATATTTTAGGAGAGGAATTCCTGATTCACAGCACAAGGCAGATAGTGGGCTGGTACAAAAAGCACCCAGAGCCAGTTTTAATCCGGTGCAATGTATACTGTCCAGTGTTTTTAATCTAGATTTTCGAGCAGATCCATATACGATACAGGCATAATCGATTTTTGATAATATTAGCGTTACATATATTCTTAGCAGCATTTCTCTATCAGCTCCCCATCGAATGTTTGCTAAAAATTTTAATAAGTTTAGATTCTTTTTACATTTCCTTGCTATATCTTGAATATGGGGACCCCAGTATAACTTTTGATCGAGTATTACACCTAGAAATTTGGATTGTGGTTTGCATTCTAGTATTTGGTTATAGAGAGAGAGTTCCGGTTCACGATGCTCCCATCTTAGCCTACAGAAGTGAACACAGTGTGTTTTCGTAGGAGAAAATCGAAATCCATTTCTGCTGGTTGAATCACACAGGGTATTAATGGCAGTTTGAAGATTGAGTTCTAAATCATCCATGTTTTTTGCAGTAAAATAAATTGCTAAGTCATCAATATATAGCATTCTGCCTACAGAAGGACTCAAATTGGTGAGTAGGTCATTTATAGCAATTGCAAATAGCATAACGCTTAAAGTTGAACCTTGAGGTATGCCATTTTCTAGCAAACGAGGTTCTGATGTAGTACATGCTAGTTTAACTTTAAAGTATCTGTTTTCTAAAAAACTTTTGACAAACTGTGGTAGATTTCCGCGTAGTCCCCAATTATGGAGAGTTTTAAGAATTCCAAATCTCCACACTGTGTCAAATGCCTTCTCCAAGCCGAAAAATACTACTACCGTATGACTTCTCTCTGCGAAACTATTCTGAATTACAGTTTCTAAGTGCACCAAGTTGTCTATAGTCGATCTGTGTTTGCGAAATCCCATTTGTGATTCTGATAATAAACAGTTTTTTTCTAGATACCATGATAATCTATTACTAACAATTTTCTCCATAATTTTACCTAGGCAGCATGTAAGTGAAAGCGGGCGATAACTACTTGGCAGTTTTGGATCTTTGCCTTCTTTTAATAAGGGTACGATAATTGCCAGTTTCCACTGATCAGGGTAATTACCCCCCATCCATATTTGATTAAATATGCGTAAAAGCAATTCTTTATATATTGTGGGCAACTGTCGTATCATTTCATATGGAATGGAATCATTACCTGGAGCTGAATTTCTTGCTTCTTCTAGAACATTATCAAGTTCTTCCATTCGGAGTGGATCATTATAAAATGACGTTTCAGGTTCACTGAAGTCTAATGGAACTTCATTAGCGTTTTTATAACGTAAGAAGTCTTAATTATAATTGACAGTGCTACTCACTTCTCTGAAATGATCCGCCAGTGCTTCTGCTACTTCTTTAACGTCTGTTGTTATATGACCGTTAATGTCTAAGACAGGCGAAATTTGCGGAAATTTCTTGTCCCTTATTGCTCTTACTTTCTGCCATACTTCAGAAACTGGCGTAGATGTGTTTATGGAGGATACATATTTTTGCCATGATTGATTTTTGCTTGTTAAAATAGTTCGGCGAGCGATCGCTCGAGCTCGTTTGAATTCAATTTTATTGGTATCTGAAGGGTGCCGTTTAAATTTATTTAAGGCCCGTTTTTTGTTACGAATGGCAGTTGCTACATCATTATTCCACCAAGGCACTCTTGGTTTGTGACAATTACCTTTGGACATTGGTATACTAATTTCTGCGGCTTGCAGTATTGCAGAAGTTATTGAGGTAACTGCTGTACTTACATCCTCGGAGTACTCTAATTGCGGTAGATTATCCTCATACTTCAACCAATCAGCCTCTTCTAGTTTCCACTTTTTGGTTGACGTGTTCGTGATAAGCACTTCCGCCATCTCAATTTTTATCGGAAAATGATCAGAGGGAAGATAGTCCTTAATTGTTGTCCATAGCAAACGCACAGTAGTTTATATAGACATATGGAATAAATAGTTAATATGTTATCATTTTGGAAAGTGGCTCTGCAAAAGTCTCTGACAGACATGTTGAAAATTAATCTCAAAATTCTTTTTCGTATTACAAATAATCTATTTATATCAGTTGATTGGCCCCATATGGCAATGTTACAACTTAGGACTGGCATATGGTACACCACCTCCAAATCTAAAGCGAAATGTAATTTCATATTTGGAAAAACGCAGACATACATCCATGCCCCCCGGCATTGTCAGTGCCGGGGCTGGAGATCGGATCCCGTACGCGGTCGACATTACGACCAACGTATTAAGCACACAATATGTCTTAGCCGATTGAGCTACCGTACCGGTTGCTGATGAGTTGGTATTTTTATTTAACAAAATGTGTCATTCTACATAAAAATTATTATCTTTATTTAAAATTGGAAAATCTTTTCAAAATATTTGAAAATGTTCAATAATCCAATCAACATTTTTGGCTAATCCTGTAGAGCTGATAAGGATCCTATAACTGATTATTGAAAATAAGGTTGCTGGTAAAGCAGACTTTTTCTTCAAGAAATACTTTTTTTCGTAAAATCAAGAATTAAGTTTCTCCTCTTCTGGACAAAATCCGGGGACACACTGTATATTATAAAGTCCCATTAAAACATTACCAAACAATATAAAAACGACGAAATATGTCATCCTGTTTCTATTGTTTTGGACAATACCTAAAGTGTCATTTGCAATGGGCCGTCGTAGGTAAATATTATTGTGCAAAACTTGAATCATTGGTCTTATTAGTAGAGTAGAATTGATTTAATTTTCGGCAAAACATTCCACCTGAAATTTTATTATTGAGTATTATGTATTATGACCTCCTGATTACGAAAAAAA
This sequence comes from Rutpela maculata, assembly GCA_936432065.2. Taxonomy (NCBI): domain Eukaryota; kingdom Metazoa; phylum Arthropoda; class Insecta; order Coleoptera; family Cerambycidae; genus Rutpela; species Rutpela maculata. The sequence continues at coordinate 31,407,023 of OW386285.2, read as the reverse complement.
ATTTGCGCACAAATATTCCTTGTGCGTTAAAAGTTATATGCACTTTTTGACGGATTTTCTGCTTATCTGCTTAATATTATGTTGTAATTTTTAAAATACTGAAATAAAATTCTTAAAGAACATAAACCTGTCCGATATGTATTGGTCAATCCGCCATCTTGCAAAAAATAGAAAACACAAAAACTGGCTGTAAAAATCAAAATTGAATATCTTTTCTAGATATACGTCAAATAGAGCGGACTAAGATGGCGGACAAAATAAAATTTTTAATTCTTTATCAGTTATATGAAAGAGGCATTGTACATCTGATAGAATTTAAACCTATGTGGTTCTGTTCATCATTTGTTTACAAATGTTTTGATTTTTAGGTTTGGCCTGATCCGACGAACAGAACCCGAGATATTAAGAAAGAAAGAGACAAAAACACGTTTTTCAAAATTAAAACTCAATTTACGGAAAACGCTCACCTCCAGAATTAGACAAAACTTCACTGTACCAGATTGCAGTTACAAAAAAAAATAATAATAATAATTAAACAAACCTCTAAACAATCGTTGAAATCATACTTTTAACGCTTATTTTTATTTCACTATAAAGAATTTTAAGTCAGTAAAAATTCATTAATTTTTTTTTGCTTACTTTCCATCATTTTAAAGGTTTTTTTGATAGATAGATAAACCACAACACATCAAAATATTTTTTAATATTTTAAATTCAATCTGTCTGTATAATACTCTCCCTCGATCATTTGCTAGTGCGGCAAGATAATTATTAGACATTTTGCTCCTGGTTATATATGTATATAATTATACAATTATTCCTCGAATAAACATCATTTGCGTGATGTATCATACAAGGTCACTTTAATGTACTCTAATGACGTTTCATAATTTTATATGATATACTTTGTGAAAATTACTTATGGAGTGAATTAAATAACTTGACATTTAGCGAAAATGCTCGGAACATGTAAACTGTTCTTTTTATTTAGCTTGGGCTAATTTCTTTGGTGTTAATCACATTATACGTTTATAGATCGACTTATATGAGGCTACTACGTTCACGGTGATCCTGCATCCTTTTTATTTCCCCCGCGGCATAACGCAAAATATAGTCTAGTAGATAGCTACATATATGGGGCCTGGGATATAATAAGTTGGCATTGCTGTAATGTTTTAGCAACATTGTTACATGTTTGAGAAGGTGCCAACATTTTTTTTTTTAAAAGCACTGGTTTTGGCCCATTTCTGGTCAGAAGTCCAATTTTTGGCCAAAAATCTGGAATATGGGCAAGCAGAAAATGTTGGCAATGAGCATTGACAACGAAAATTTTCCGCCTGATCAGAAAGTGTTATACTACGTTCCAATTTTGGCCATAATTAATGTCCCCAGTGCTGCCAATTGCACGAAAAAAAAAAATGTTGGCATATATCGAATGTTGATTGCCAAGATAACTAAGCCCAAAAGTGTTATACTCTGTTGCACAACTGAATATTTTCTAGGGCGGCTAGCGCCAAAACGACCAGGGCGGAGGTCTCACTCACATAAGATATACTAAAATATTTGCTAAAACATAACAGGAATGCCAGCATGTTATATTCCATACTATGTAGCTAGCTTCTAGACTAATACTTAACCGATTCTCATAAAACAAAAACCAAGTTATTCAAATAATGAATAATCATAAACGTTTCACGTTTGAAAGTGCCAAATAAATCATCATCAATGAAGTTGACTCTACTTTAGCCGTCATTTTGACTTTTCTAATTTTCATAATTTTTTTGAGGGTTTGTAATTATTATCCATCTTAATTTTTTGTAATAGAACAATTCGTTTTCGAGAATTCCTAGAGAAGAGCGTCTTTACCCATGTTTAATTTCAAACTTACAGAAATAGAAATTAGAGAAATTTCACATTAAGTATTTCTTTTAATTTAGGTCAATAATAAATGTGATTAATTTCAAGGTAATAAACTGGTTCTATCATACACACCGTGTTATAATAAACCTTCGACGGAGGCATCAAAAATAGTTGTCAATACTATATTGGTAGAATAGGCATGTCTTGATGATCTGTATCCTTGTTAAAAAGGAAGGTTGCAAAAAGTTAATTAACTTAATTACATTTCGTGATTAATATATATTCTTTGAAATACCTACGTTACTCTGTACATACATGTTTAATAGCTCTAGTTTATGAATTTTTCGGTTTTGGTCGAAAGTGGCATTTTCGCTCACGGCGCCCTAACAAAAATTCCACTTTCTTTAACTCACCTGCCTATGATTTTGTATTGTATTGATTTTGTATCGAGTATTGAACTCGCTTTCCCCCGTGCATCTGGGGTTTAACTCGCCTGTCTGTGGTTTTACGAGAATTGCAAAAAGGCCCCGCTCAAAATTTAGCCAGAGGCCCCACAAAGTCTTAATCCGCCCCTGTCTAATTGTATTGAAAACCTTTGACTTGATTGGCGTAATTGTCATACTTATTATTTTTTCTGGAAGGATTTCGAAATTCGCTAGAGTTGCCTTAAATAATTTAATGCTCTTTCAAAATATGGGGGGGGGGGGCAGTTGCCCCTTGCCCCCCCCCCCCCCCCGAATTAAGCTTATGAGTACAGTGAAATTCTGCAATATCCTATCCAATAAATTATATAATGTGAAAGAATCACGCCTCCCCAACTAAGGCAAGCTACATTTTACCATACAAATCAGAGCGTGCGCTAGCAATCGATTTGGCCGACTATGGCTGACTAAAAATAATATAAAAATATTTGACTAAAAAAATTTTGATTCGCTTTTCATTAGCTTTAAAGTTCTATATCGTGATTATATCATTCACAGAACGGAGTTTGACTATTACATGAGTTTGCTAACGTTCGGTCAGTCTCACGACTTACTAATCCCCATGCAGGTTCAATAAAGGGAAAATGACAACGCTTCGCCTTCGAGCGACTTTTTGGCAAAATGGATTTTTCTCTTACTTATACACAAGGCAGTTTTCTCTATAACTTTATCATCTGGAAAGCCCTGCATTTGGTCTTCCTACCATCGCTTTGTATTGACCATCCAACGCACTCGTCCAAATTATGAGTCGTTAGGTGAATCCAAACTTGTTTTATGTGAGAAACCGGCCTTGTCCATTTTTACTATCTTTTGCCAATATTTGCCTGTATATGCTACGTGCCTTCGCCACATTTGTCGATTTCATCCTTTTTGATACGTAGCATGGTTAAAATTTTATATCGATTCTTTTAAATGATATCCATAATGACTGTATCTTCATTTTCATTGTCTTTTATGGAGGAATTAAAAATAATTCCGTAAAAGTATATTGTTTATTTTTCCTTGACCAAAAATTATACTTTTATTTTTGGTTCATTTTTCCATGACCACAATATAATTTTACTCTCATGGCCTGGACCAAAACATATTTTCCTAAGTGAAAATTCGGTGTTTCTTCGAATTTTCACCTGGTTGTGCCTTATGTCTTAACGAACTCATATCGGTTCTTTTCTGCTAGTTTATGGCTCTGAAGCCTTCCAGACTTATATGTTATGATTGAAAATGTCCTTAAATGAATTTTTTACCTAAGTCGAATTTTATTTTATTTATTTCATTTATTTCATTTATTTCATTTATTTCATTTGTTTCATTTATTTCATTTAATTTATTTTATTTATTTCATTTATTTCATTTATTTCATTTATTTCATTTATTTCATTTATTTTATTTATTTTATTTATTTTATTTATTTTATTTATTTTATTTATTTTATTTATTTTATTTATTTTATTTATTTTATTTATTTTAGTTATTTTATTTATTTTATTTATTTTATTTATTTTATTTATTTTATTTATTTTATTTATTTTATTTATTTTATTTATTTTATTTATTTTATTTATTTTATTTATTTTATTTATTTTATTTATTTTATTTATTTTATTTATTTTATTTATTTTATTTATTTTATTTATTTTATTTATTTTATTTATTTTATTTATTTTATTTATTTTATTTATTTTATTTATTTTATTTATTTTATTTATTTTATTTATTTTATTTATTTTATTTATTTTATTTATTTTATTTATTTTATTTATTTTATTTATTTTATTTATTTTATTTATTTTATTTATTTTATTTATTTTATTTATTTTATTTATTTAAACATCCTAGTAAACACTAATAAGTCTAAGAGACGTCTATATGCTGCAAAACCATACGTCAAAAAACCGTAAATTTAAAGTTTATTATCGTGACAAATATCCGCTCAAATCAACGTTTGTAAATGGTATGTAACTGAAAAATTAGAAAATGTAATTAAATTATGACATCTCGTATGACATTTAATAAACGTTCGATAAACTTTTCACAAAAACATTTTATAAGCTGTATGTAAGTAGAGAATTACTTAAATAATGACATTTCATGAATGTTTCATAAATGCGTTTAATAAGTGTTTCACGGATACCTCTTTTTAGCATAGTATATGGCATTTTATAAATTACCTATAAAGCGCGTACGTAATCTCGACTACCAAAAATTATGCAAGCGAGTTGTCCCGCATTAAGGATATTTGCAGAGGTCAGGCCCAACCTCAATGCAATGGAAAAGGCCTCGTCCTGGGGGAACCGCCTTACTGATCACAGCGCCACCATGCCACGTAGCGTGCTTAGTATTTACCCTGCTTAGGGCTATCCATCTTTCACATATACATACTTGGTAGTATTTGCTTTATGCTTAAGTCTTCCATCTTGTGATGCTTTCCTCTGGTTGTCTTTGTATATTAAAAGAATTAGGTTGGATGAAAACGATTCGTAAGTTGTTTGTTTATGCGATATACTGTTTATGGGCCCCTGTCTCACAGCAATTTTTTCTGAACGCATGCAGAAACTTCAGAATTATTGTTTGAAATTCGTGTATGGAATCAGAAAATGTGAGCCAGTCAGTCACAAATTACCAGAGGCCAAGTGGTTAAACATGAAAAATAAGCGTAAGCTACATTGCGCTACATTATACCGTAAAATAATACTGTTTCATAATCCTAGCTACCTATTCAGAAAAATTGTATTTCGGACTGATGTAGACAACATAAATATTAGGGTACTCTAACATCGCCGGTTCATAAACCGAGATAATTGAAAGTTCGTTTTCTCAAAATATTTCACAATTTCACTATTTGTTTTTGACCCTACTAATTCCTTCCTATTTTATTTGAATCGCCAGGTTGAAATTATGCAGTCCACATAGGGCTCTATGTGCCGACTGTCGGTGAAGGTCTTAAATAGGCCGATCTAGATATGAATGCACGAATAAGAGTACTGTGTACTGTGCTTTCAGCCTTCAATTATTGTTCCTATCTGTCCTTTCCAAATCCTTTTTGTTGCTACGCTACGCTGATGATGAACAATAATTCCGAAACACGTGTCCGTAGCTGCTTCGTGTTTCCTCTTTGGAGTGTATGGCACTATTTTCCTCACTATTTGTTTTTGACCCTACTAATTCCTTCCTACTATATATAACTCCATCCTAACTGCAGTTAAGTCTCTCTCTGTTTCTTCTTTTCCCAAAAATGTCTAACGCATTTGCCTATCATAGTGTTGTCACCTTGGGAAAGGAAAAAAAGAAAGAAAATTGCGTGTATATTTCTGTTGTTTAGATAAGTGTGTATAAATATATACATATATAAATAATAGTATGTATATTGTTACGAATATTTCTATTTTTAAAATGTATTGCCTTGTTGTTGAAGAACAGCTTTTACAGCGTCTGCGCTGTACTAAGCTGAACTTCGTTCTTTCATGTCATTACTGAACGAAGTGTATTATTATTATTATATATGTAAGCGATTTATTTGACGAATGTAAGAAATTAATTTAATTTTTAAAAGTTCTGTACGAAATAAAAATAATTATTCTTAAATAATTGTGTATATTATTACAACTGCCGTCACATTTTAAAAATATAAAAAATATAAACTAAGTAGCTCAATTATTATGCTTGAACGCATTTTATGACTGCCCAATCCGCGCACCGCTACGCTCGCGCACACTGCTTTTTCATATTTTTCGAAAACTAATTATCATAGAGTAATGTCTTTTTTGTAGTGAACTAAAGAAATAGCACTTCAAAATGGTACACATGATTTTTCGACACTGCATTCCATTCAAAAGATATTTAACTTTGATTGGATTTTTTATGCAAAAAAATTTTCTATTTTTTCAAATTAAATTTTCACCCCATTTTTCGGAATGATGACCGTATAGAAAAAAATTGTAAAAATTGAACAACTCTCGAAGAATAGAATTTTTCTTCTCATATCAAAATCCGACAGAAAGTGAAGTAGTTATAACCATCTTTCGAAGACTTTTTTAAAAAATTGAATATATCAAAAAATAATGTAGATATCGATCTGAAATTTTTATCAGATGTTCCTTGCTATATAGCACATACTTTAGTAAAATCTCAAAAATTTCTCTAAAATATTGCAGAAATTAAAATTTTTTTCAAAATTTCGTTTTTTTTTAATTTACTCCTGACCTATTAAAGCTATCTTAACGTTCAAGGGCTCATTTTATAGGTTTTTTAAATAAATACCTATGACTTTCCCATTTGAACTTTCCTCCCAGATTATTAGCCTTCTATTTAAACGCGAAAAACCGACTTTTCAACTTTACGACCCCCTACCTCTCTTAGTGGCATTAGTGGGCAAACTATAAGGGCTTGTTGTGGATGTCCAACCCATCAACTTAAAATCGTGGTTATGTATTTTCACCATGTCAAATTACAATTCCACTGTACTATTACCCGGATATGATCTATTTGTGAGGTTGAGCTTCCATTACTCCAGGTGTCAATGCAGGTTTGATTTTTGCTCCATGTGTTTCTTATTGTTAAGTCATGTGTGCTAGATTTTTCAGTGTGTTTCCATTTTCGTTAGACCATGTGCGGAGTAAAGGTTTTCCTATGATGCTTTTGTCCTCATCCGTCTTTTCCTATATGTGCATTGAAGTCTCCTAATAGTATAATGGGAAATTTTTTTTTTCGTTTCTTCTGGTTTCTGGAGTTAGCTGTCTGAATACTCTTCCTACTCTCTTATCTGAGGGTACGTGGAGTCCTATCTGGGCTGAAAATAAACTTCAAGAAAAGTCTATAATGGAACGAGATCCGTAAACAAGAGAGAGTCGGACTAGTGGAGAAGAATACAAAATAGATGACTACTCCCTAACAACGAACAAACTGAGATAACTAGGAACCTATCTGACGAACCAATTGAAAAGGAGAGAATAAAAACAGCATACAGAGTTACAATGGCAACAATACCGTCCATCGAGAAAGACAAACTATCATGGGGCCTGACCAAACGGTTGTATACTGCCAACGACGACATATGAAGTTAAAAACGCGGCAACAAAAGCCAACAGAGGAAGTTTGAGAAGAGCTGAAAGGGACATCATACAACTACTCACAAAAACCACAGGACGAAAACAGCGACATCAACACTACTAGAAGTGAAGACAATCACAAAAATGATAGAAATGTACACAATGAAGTACTGGGGACATGTCCAAAGAAGGGACCCAACGCTTCTACCGAAGAAAGCGCTAACACCGAACAGCAGCAAACTGAAAATAGGGAGACCGTGTTACACGTGCGAAAGGATCATGAACAAACTGGGAAAGGACCAAACATACTGGGAAAGAAAAGCGAGGGGAAAAAATGAATTCCACAAAGAAATCGCAGCGATATATACTCTACCAGAATCAGAAACGGAGGAATCAGAAGACTCCAAAGAAGAAGAAGATTTGTAAAAGCAGAAGCACAAAAAAAAGAGGAGCATAAACATTAAATACCACGAACACAATGCAGCAACGCAATTCACAAACATCTACACTGCCCATCCCCTACTCCTGCACCATGCGTCATGTGGCTCCGCTGCTGACAACACGCATGACCCAAATCTAAGCCAGGATCGGAAACCGAAGAATCAGAAGACTCAGAAAAAGATCTGAAGAAGCAGAAACACAAAAAGAGGAGCATAAACACTCCATATCACGACATATCACATATTTTACAAGAAGAAGAGGCAGAAGTCCAGAGCCAAAAATGCGATAGCGCATCTCACAAATACCTACATCTCCCTTCCCACATTCCTTTACCATGCGCCATGTGGCTCTCGCTGCTGATAACAAGCACGACCTATCTAGCGTGGACGTATCAGGCCCAGCTGTGTAACCCTAGGAGAGGCAGCAATGCCTACCGCATGTTGATAAATCAATTAATCAATCAAAATAATTAATAAATAAAAGGTACCAAACAGAAAGGGAGGTTTTGTGCAAATAACATTGTATTTTTTTTTAATAACACCGACTTTGGTTTTGGGTTATTGTTTCATGTATTTGTTGCAAATTGCATGCACTTATAGTTTTAAAGAAAAAAAGTGCGAAAGACAAACGAACGCAAGAACGAAACCCTAAAAATGAGAAAAAAATATCAAGCTTTTAGAAAGCCGCTAGAAATTCTTATTATTTTTTTCCCATCCCATTTACATTTTACACTTGTTTACTCTTAACATCAACAAATGGAACTAGAGCGCAATACAGTATAAGATTATAATAATGTTTTTATCTTATACAATATTTTTGTTTACTGTTCTGATTTTTTTGTTTTATTACTATTTTACTAATTTTTATCTAATGTAAATGTTTTAAAGTTCACCCATATTTAGCCAGTCATTTGGTAGTCGAGACAGAGCCTTCAAGAAGAGGGAGGAAATAAAGTGCAGCATCATCCTCAATTTAGTTTATAAATACGTCGTTGCTGTAACGATACATTAAATCGTATTAAATAAATCAGTCAGTCCTTCGTAAGTGAAAGCTAGTGAGATCTAGGAACAAAATGAGTTTAACCATAGGTAAAGATTTTATTTAATTTTAACTTAAGTGCTGTTGATTTTAAAATGTTTGCTTGAGTGAATTTTCATAAGAATTTTTAACAAGTTTTTGTATAAAGAAAAATTATTTAATGATTCTATGTATACCGGATGTAACTGAAGCCAGTCTCACCCCGATAATTTTTTAAATTTATGTACAGAATTTCACGAAATTTTTTCTTAGTTGAAAATTTGATATTTTCTTCAACTTAACACTTTCAGCCTTCTTAGAAATAACTTAATTTGTTTTAATGGAACACCACAATTCTCTTTATTCATAAGTTCAGATAAAATTCTTAGTATCTTGTTAACTTTAGTGTATTTTGGAACTAATTTTTTAAACAAATATTTTGAAAATATCTCATGTTGAATATATTGATTGCTACCAACGTGTTCTATTTAATATAAACAATCGTAAGCATTGGTTAATTAATTTTGAGAAAAATATTAAAATGTTTTTTTTCTAGGAACTTTTCTTCATTATTATCTAATACTTACTCCATAATTATTTTAATATCCGTAAAAAGTCATCATTGCATTGGTAGTAAGTCTACTCCACACCATTGTCGCTAATTTTAACTATTTAAAAGTAGAATCCAATTCCTTTGTTGAGTATAACTTCTTGAACTGTTGATTTTAAATTAGACTAATTAAAGTAATTTAATTAGATGTAAACAAACAGTATAAGTTCATTCATTTTTGCAACTCATATCTTTAATTATTTTTAAATTAGGATTTAGCTTGCTATCTTGAATTATATATCATCATTAACGAAATAAAAACCATTGATATTTTTGACTTTTTGATTTGATAAAGAGTTAAAACGTTGATTTTCATTACTGTTTTCTAATTAAATATTTCTCAGTATTACGTAGATCTGTGCCTTAAAGTATTATTTTAGTTTGTCTTTACCTAGATGTCTAGATTCGAGTTAAATTATGTATAAAAATCCCTTTGATTTTATTTCCTTTTAGTGTTTTATATCACAAAATAATAAAACAGTTTTACTTATATTAAAATGTTTTTTTTCTAGGAACTTTTCTTCATTATTTTTTGTTGATAAAACAAATGTTTATGATAGTAGTGAGAAACGGTAAAAAGCGTAAAAAAATTATTTCATTTTGGCATATAGCCGAACCATAAGAGTGCACTGAAAACAACTGAAGTTGTCTCGTGATCTTCGTTTTAGAAACGTTAAATTATAAATTTGCCTTTTGAAATTTATTTATTTAAATGTGGAAAATAGTCATACAATGTTTAGAAAACTTGGGTGGATGCTTGTCGTTTTAGTTTGGATTGACGGTTATTAATTGCTAATATTTGATTTTTTCACAGTTCGCTGGTGTTCTGTTTAATTATCATTATGATTTAATTAGTAAAGTAACTAGAGGTAAAAAATATGAAAAATTTCGGAATAATTTCATATGTAATGATAATATTTCTATGGGTCATTATTGTAGTAAAAGGTATCGTCTTCAGTTTCTATATGGTCCGGATATTTGCTCTTACCCTGAAAACTACTCCTATATTTGAATATTGAATATTTCAAAAAGTGTTACCAATTTATTTTTGAAACATAGGAGATTAGGATCGCTGATTTTGGATCTGAAGTCAAAATTAAAAAAATTAAAATGACGACTCTAATATGGCGAATGGAATTTTTGTCTAAAACAAGTGTTTTAAAGGGACAAAATAAACTGAGCATCTAGGTGATGCTGTGCATTAACGAAAAACAGCATTTTTGAAAGAAGAATTAGTTACTGAGCAATAATTACAATAACAAAATGGCGGCATTTTGTTAAAAAGAATACGAAAACGCACATTGAATCGGCCATAACTTCTTTATTTTTGTGATGTAGAAACAAACCAAAAATCACTTTAAAGACTGATTAATTATCTTCAATTTTGTTCCTTAGAATTATTTATGGAACTGTCGAAGTTCCTAAGATATTCAACAATTTTATCTAAATTCATCCTAAAAACGCCTATGCCATCTATAAAATTAAAATATCTCCGAAACTGTCAACCCTGCATAAGTATATATATATAAAAAAACAAATTCATTCTCAGTTTGTAAACTTAATTTTTGATGTTCAGTATATTTTCTCTAAAACTAATATTTATTGAGATGCTTGCAGAGAAACAAAAAAGTTACGTTTTTTATAAAATTGCTTAACAGTGTAAAATGCATCTTTTTTCTAAAGCAAGCGCAAACGAACGAAAAAATTTAAGCATCTAGGCCATACTATACAGGGTGTAGCACGATGAACTGCGGCGATCAATATCTCGAAAAGTAGACATTGTAAAATTTAGAAAATTTGGTAGTGAACTCATGTCGATGAGGGCAACTTGGCTAAAATATTCTCAAGATGTTGGCACTTCCGGTTATACCGTAGATGTCAACTTGCTTATTTTAAATGAGACACCCTATATATTATTACATTTTTGGATTCTACCCAAAATTCTAGACAGATTTTGTGTATCATGTATTTTACCTAAGTCTCTCCGTTTTTGACATATTTCAATTTTTATGTCAAAAATGACGTTTGCAGGTCCTAAAAGAATTATCAATTTTTCCTATAAGGAAGCCTTTATTTAGGTTGGATTCTTTGTTGAGAAAGACCTACTTTAATAGTGTTTTTATAATATTTTGATAAGTATTAATACAGAGTGTTCAAAAAATAAGAATGAAAATGAAATTGAGAAAACTGCGAAAAATCAATTTTTTCAAATGGGAACCCCCAATTTTTATAATCTTATCTTATTTACCATTAAAAATAAGGGTAAGTTTGTGTATGGATATCTATTCTGAAAATGTTTAGTTTTCGAAATATTGAAAATTCAATATTTTTATATTTTTATTTTCAAATACTCTTAGTTGGCTATGACGGCGTTGGGTGCTAAACAAATGTATGTAGCTGTCACTTACCATTTGACAAGTATTAATTATCATTCCGGAGCGCTTAAATACGCACGAGGATTATTTAAATTTGTTTATAATCTATGGAGAATGTAACAAAGTTTTATCAAGAATATGTGAAATATTTGGTAACAGAAATCCAGAGAAACGAAAACTGTCTCCTAACAGAATTAAACGAATAATGGAGAATTTTAAAAATTTTGGCATAGTAAAATCTCCATATAAAAATATTGAATGGGTAATATTTCGAAAATTAAAAATTTCTGGAATAGACATCCATACACAAACTTACTCTTAAATAAGATAAGATTATAAAAATTGGGGTTTCTATTTGAAAGAATTGATTTTTGACAGTTTTCTCAATTTCATTTTTATTCTTATCTTTTAAACACTCTCTGTATTAATACTTATCAAAATATTATAAAAACACTATTAAAGTAGGTCTTTCTCAATTTTTATGTCTTTATAACTTAAAGACTATCATAGTTGCATAGAGCCTTTTCTTCTTAAAATTTTCTTTTCTTTCAGCTCCAATGCTTTTATTTTTTTTTAGTTGCGAAAGAGGGTGGCATCCACCCCCTATAAATTAACAAGTCTGCCCATAATATAGAAACTTTTCTTTGATACATTTATTATAAATTTGCCAAAAATGATTGACATTTTGTATGACATTATTCCGAAGTTAAATCCTCTAGATACTGTACTAAATAGATAAGTAAGTTTCTAATACTTACTCCATAATTATTTTAATATCCGTAAAAAGTCATCATTGCATTGGTAGTAAGTCTACTCCACACCATTGTCGCTAATTTTAACTATTTAAAACTAGAATCCAATTCCTTTGTTGAGTATAACTTCTTGAACTGTTGATTTTAAATTAGACTAATTAAAGTAATTTAATTAGATGTAAACAAACAGTATAAGTTCATTCATTTTTGCAACTCATATCTTTAATTATTTTTAAATTAGGTATTTAGCTTGCTATCTTGATTTATATATCATCATTAACGAAATAAAAACCATTGATATTTTTGACTTTTTGATTTGATAAAGAGTTAAAACGTTGATTTTCATTACTGTTTTCTAATTAAATATTTCTCAGTATTACGTAGATCTGTGCCTTAAAGTATTATTTTAGTTTGTCTTTACCTAGATGTCTAGATTCGAGTTAAATTATGTATAAAAATCCCTTTGATTTTATTTCCTTTTAGTGTTTTATATCACAAAATAATAAAACAGTTTTACTTTTAAATGGTTTAATCAGTCTTAAAAAAAACATTAACTGACATTTAATATTAATTTACTCATTGACATTTTAGCAATTTTTAACAATTCACAATTATTTCATAGGTTTTACTAGAAAAAGTAGGACGCCCGGGTCGGTTTTTTGAAGCTCCTTGTGTCTTTATTGAATTAATGTCACCAATTTCAGTAATTTACTCTCAGCAAAAAATATATTTTAACGATGAGAATAAAAATTACCATTTTTTAAATTTATTATAGAAAATGTATTTAACCACTGTGGTAATTAAATTAATAGCGATTTATTTAATTTTAATAAATGTTTAATTCATCACCTCGTTCGTTACACTGTTTTATTTTTTTTTACTATAAGTTAAAGTAAATACTTTAACTAGATAAATCGAACATATTGACAACACTGTATGATTGGTAAGCGGCGCTATAGCCTATGGCTCGGATTCGAACTTAAACTCAACAAATCTAAATTACGTATTTTTTCAATTTTTTATTTATACACCCCCTTCAACCACCAATTTACTCTATTTTCAACTTAAGAATAAATTCTAGACTTTTGGCATGCTGAAATTTGAAATCAGCAAACTCAAAAACCCCTAGAAATACACTTTTGGAATGAAAATTACATATTTTGTAAAATTTGCATTTTTCACCCTTTCAACTCCTATTTTACTTAATTTTCACCCTAAGAATTAATTTTTGGCTTCTGGCCTGTTGAAATATGAAATCATCAACTTCAAAAACCCTAGAAATATAAGTTTAGAATAAACATTACATATTTTGTCAAATTCTTTCAATCCCCATTTTACTCGATTTTCACCCTAAAAATAAATTTTGGGCTTTTGGAGTGTTGAAATTTAAAATCAGCAACCCCAAAAACCCCAGGATTGTACATTAGGAGTACTTTTTGCATGTATTTATTGTCACCATATATGAGGGGCTATTTTACCCCCTTCTAAGGGTGTTCTTTCGCTCTAGCTCAAAATTTTGAGGGTGTTTGGGCTTTTCTGAAGTCGGATTCCAATTCAGCGTCGAAAAATACATTAGACTACTCGGGTCGAGTTCCAGGATCAGATCAAATACTTAACTCTACTAAGTTTCGTAATTTTTTTTCGAAAATTGGCTAGGCTAGGCTTTTTAAAAGTTTTTTTGTCTTATTTTCAATACAACAAGTATAATAAACGGGAGGTGTACAGCCGTACCCGTTGGAGTACAGCAAAAATTTTATAAGACTTCCTTGCTTCTTCTTCTATGCTATTATCATGCAAATATTTGTAGGTATATGCCAGGCACCCTGTATAAAGGAAAAAATAGGGGGTCAATGAAACATTGATTAGGTGTTCCTTTTTACTTACTTTTTCAGAAATCGATGAGTCTACCTCATGACCACGAACAATTTTCTTTTAGAGGAACTGGAAGTAAATGCTTGATCTCTTGCAGATATCTTGATAAATAAGCATGTTAGCGGAAAATGTCAAGGGATATTTTTTAAAGTTTATGAAAACGTTAATCTGAGAATTGCCGCAATCATTTTTATAAAAATTGTACGAGATGCAGTTTTAAAATTATGGCCTTTTTCATCGATTTGAAAAAATTTTTAAGCTCTATTTTCACAATTTACTCAAAATATTCTACATAAATTTGCTTCTTCGATGCGATATTGCATATGCGATTAAAAAAAACATTGACCAAAAATTTTTTTTTTATATAAATGTTTTTCATAATTTGTCGTGACCAAATAATACTTAAACAAATAAAATGCCAAATATCTTCATTCTGCATTAAAGTTTAATAAATCACTTTTCAAATGCCAATCATCGTATTCATTTATCTCTAATATCAGTTAAATTTGCAACAGAGGTCATTATTTTACATTTTCGAAAAAAAAAAAATGCAATATATGGACTATACGAATATGCATTAATTTTCTTCTAACCGATTTGAACTCTAAGAAATGCGTGAATTTTTTTTTTACAATTTTCAAGAGAAATTTGAAAAAGTGTCAAGAGATAGAGAAATTAAAACCGACAAAATTACATTTATTTTGTTTCATTTTTTCAATAGATGTGGAAATTAAACACTTTCAAAGTTGCACTAAAATATTGCATTTTTTATGGTAAGAAAATTTGCTTAACATCAGCAAAAAAATATTTTTAAGCAAATGAGAACAAAATGAACTACTACAAAATGAACGGCATCTTAAAGTTAAGAAAATTTCTTGTGAAAACTACTTATTAATTTTATCTCGTTTGCTAGATTATTTTTTTTGTGTTTAAAGTTACGCAATATTTGAAGTATAAAGAATGTAAAATTTTACTGTGACTTTGACAGTTTCTAATTTCCACAACATTCACGGTACAAAACACCGAAGGTAATTTTATGAGCTGTAATTTATCCCACTCAACATTCTTCTCTAAAATCAGTATTTACCACATGTAAGAGTTGTGGGGTAAATAGCTAAATCAAGCAGGTAAGAGTCCAGAAAATTGGTATTTAGTATATACAAGAGAAGCTAAGGCCTCAAAAAAATTGTTGGCATTAGCCATTACCACCCCCGCCCTATTATTAAAGGGGATGAAAAAAAATTGTGATTTAGTGTGTGGACAAGAATCAGAAACCTCAAAATATTTTTTTACTTCATCCACTCCCACTACCATCCCCCTATCACCACCCCCATCCCACTACAGATGTAGGGTATCGTTTCATAGGTTTTTGAGGTAAAGGATTTCAAATATTATATTATTAAAGTTCCATAAGCAATTATTTCCACATATAAAATTTTCTCGTTGTGAGTGATTTGGATAGAAAATCTGGTTGTGGAAATAGTGATTCCTTGGGCAGCGGTTTTTACTTAAAAAGTGTAAAAATGGGTAGAGGGGTGGCAAACTTAAAATCTCGACGTTTCGATATTCTATTTAAACAAAAAAAATCGAATTTTTCTTACGATTGTTATAGCTCCACTCCACTACGTGGATGTGGAAGTAATTACGTACCTTTAAAGAGATGCAAAGAGGCTAATTTCAAAACGCTGTATCTCGATTAATTTTTTTCAAAAATGGACATGAGTGGTTCCATAAACTTTAAAAAAAAATTCTTCATATTTTTAGCAAAATCGCTTATATTGCGGAATGTTTTCTAACTATCTAAACAAAATTGCCTTCGATCTTGATGTAGATTCATCGGTCCTGAAAAAGTAATTAAAAATTAACATTTGTGCAAAGTTCTAACTGTTCCAATGACGCAAAAGTCACAGGCGTAGAAATTATTAGTAGTTATTTTCCTTCAGTAATATACTGGACCACATTATTTTGTAGATTTCTTGGATTTTAATACATCTGGCAGACAATTTCAAAAGAAAAAACAATAATTAATAGAATGCCATAAATAACATTCAGATAATAAGTAATTTTTCAAATTCATATTAAGTACTACAGATTTGCCAGATTATCATTTGATTTACTAAAAATTAATCATATTCATAGTTACTGATGTTACAGAATCACTAACGGTTCTATATAAAAAAACAGAAAAATGACAATTTTGAAAAAATCGATAATCATCTTAAAAGAAAAACATGGAAAAGGATTGATTTCGGTTACCCCCAAGATATTATTAATTCTCTTTAAAATATATTTTTATTTACGCAAAGTCTCATCTTCAATAATATAGTTTACACTTTGTGAAAAGAATCTTGGAAATCATAAGATGATATAAATATTTAAATGCATATTATATACTAGCAAGTTTTTTGAAAATATTTAAAAAAAATATATTTCTTTTTTAATTAAACAATTTTAAAATTGTGGAAGATTCTTCACATTACGCATTATTTTCAACCGTTTACAAGTGGGACTCGAATTTCGAAGTTATTCTAACACTAAACGTTCTATAATTAATAAATATATGGCATGAAATTTTTAACCACAGACAATTTTTTAAACTAATGAATAATATATTGTTTTATTAGGAGTAAAAATGATACTTTTGGGAAGAGTCTGTAGGTTTTCCGGACGAACGAAGAGTCCATCAATTACAGACGAGTCACAGTAAGTGGCTTTTACTCCGAATAAAACATGCTGTTTTTTCTTCAAACGTCGATTAGCTATGACAAAAATAAAAATAAAAAATCTCGAATTTCACTACCAAAAACGCATTGTGTTAATATCGCATGGCCGGCGTATTACATAAAATACGCGTTGTTATGGATATTACTTTTTCTTCCGCTCACAGTGTCAGAAAAAGTACTTTTCCTCCGCTTCATTGTTAATGGCAACGCACAGCCTTCTAAAAAGTCAAACTTTAATGTCGTGAAATGAGTTAAGAAATGCCTTGTTTTTCTGACGTTTGAAGAAAAAGAATATAGTACTGTGCTTCTTTATTAGCTATACTAAAATAAAAACTCTGATCATGGCTCCTTCATCCATTTCTAAATCACTATTTGCGGATTATAAAGACGAGAAAATATTACAACAGACTAATTATATAGTTATCTTGAAATATGAAAACATGTTGATTCCTTGTTTTTTTACTTGTTATGACAAAGCTTTGATATGTGTTTGTGTCAACCCAATTCCAGAAAATTGTTAGTCATTGTTATTGCCAAACAAATTAAATTCTGCACAAATCATTTCGCATACGTTTGATATTTGTGATATATTGATAAATGATTCTAAACAATTATAGTCAGTTTTCAATTTGTAATCCGTGTGCAACTTCGCGAAGCAATATTGTGTTATACATCAAAATTTTCGGAAAAATATGTAGATTACGAAATTCTTTGGGCCGTTCCTTGCAGGTGCATCGAGAGGGAGGAAAACACCCCTTTTCACTCCCATTGGAAATAAATTCAATTTAATCCAATAGAATGCATTGACTGTGTATAAGTTACTGAAAACAATTCTAAATAAGTTTCTTTTAGTTTTTTACACTGGGAATTGATGTATGTAACAATCACCCCTTGGCCGACAGGGGTGGCGGTTTGAAAATACTATAAAGGCAACGGTGATTAAAATATTTTAGTCGTATTTCATTTTCGAGGTTTTTGGGATCAAGAAATTAAATTTTGCTAAAAATTAATGTTTATTTATATTTATTATTCTGATAAATATAAGGACACTTATAAGAGTCGTATTTTGTTTCTGTTTTAAATACTATTTTGATAAAGTAAAAAGAAGGTCAAAGATATTTTGCTGGTAGGTTCATAATATTTTCTGGTGTTACTCAGTGTCGGACACATCATCCAGAGAATCATCAGAATCATCACAAACTAGTTCTTCGTCCCTTTTACTATTGGTGCAAATCTCTGGATGGCCTTCACATTCACACATCTCCGTACAAAAGATATTTTGCGATGAGCACTTGCACCGTACAGTACAATTATTTTTCTTACATGAGCACTTCACGAGGTTAAGTACCTGATTCGGTGCACAAGGAAGGTCACAAGGAACATCACTAATTAGTTTCCATCCGTAGTTGGTAGCTGATGGTAAATTACGGTGTGCAATGGTGTCTCGATACCATTCCATGCACTGATAATGAAACTTGTCTCAAATTATGGCGCTTATTACCTTCTTTATCACAAGAGATGCAGGTATCTTTCTTCAAATAAGTTGTTGTTTTACTTCGAGTAAACTTCACTGATGATGCTCCAGAGGATATATTGTCTGAGACATCGTCATTGTTTTCTTGGGAGCTAGTTGTTGGCACCAATTGCTGCTCTTCAATATTTTTTGCCAAACGAGTCGCCTTTCTTGTAACTTTTTTAAAACATTCCAGATGCCATTTTATTCCAGACTGCTTCAGTTTCTCAGATGTAATCTGGTCTTCTTCTAGAGTCAATATTGACATATATTGTTCTTGTTGCGGTTCCCATTGTTTCATCTGCATCAAAGCGTTCGAAAGTGTTTCGTAGGCATTTTCTGACGGAGTTTTAACTAGTCCTCTAATAGTCTTCACACTACACAAACAACAACTATCACTACTAAGAGTCTTTTTAACATTCAATTTTTTAATTGCTTCCATTTCTAAATACAATCACCTCATCACTAACCTGAAAATAACAAATTATGTTATTTAACACGTTGACTGCCGCACCAAATTCAGTAACTGGGTCGTCAAGGCCACGAGTATTTTTTGTTCTATATGTATAAACTAGATTGTGTATTCTACTATATTCACGTGGCACCTTGGGCCTACCTAATGTGTATTCAATTGAATACTCATGGAAATCAACGTGTCAAATGGACTTTAACACTTGAAACAATACGAATAAAATGAATTCAGTACTTTAACATCACATGGCAGATGTGTGATGTTAAGGTATTGATTCCGTTGACGTTTGTAACAAAAGAAGATAGGCAAAAATCACTAGCAGAATTGAATTTATTGTCCCCCAAAATCTCGAAAATGACATACGACTCGATTTTTTTACCCCTTTAGTATTCTCGCACCCCGTATAAGCCCACCCCTATCGGGCCATGAGATGGTTTTTATCCTTTGAGGCCAAACAAACGTTTTGCATCCTTTATTAACACACATAAATACCTGGGAATTTCCCAGGTTTTATATGTGTCAAAATGGATGCTAAACGTTTGCTTCCTTTAATAACACACATAAATACCTGGGAATTTCCCAGGTTTTATATGTGTCAAAATAGATGCTAAACATTTGACAGATCTCAAAGGGTAAAATTATTAGGATACATACATCAAGTATAAGCTTCAAAAACTAAAAGAAACTTATCTTGAAATATTTTCAATACTTTAGACATAATTCTAGTATTTTAAAACTGGATTTATTTGCAATGGGGGTGAATGGGGGTGGTTTTCTCCCTCCCGACGCATCTGTAAGGAACGGCCCTTTTCTGAAACTTTTGACGTATGGCACAATATTGCTTCACCTAGTTGCACACGGACTCCAATTATCGACAAATTGAAAACAGACTATACAATTATATATAAACAACGCATTTATCTAAAGGAAAGCCTCATGAATTTCGTCGAAAACAAAAATAATGTACATAGAACTTCAACAGACATTAAATATTTTTTCCTTTTATAAATAGAACACCCAAAAATAAGAATGACTTCACGCTTCATGGCAATCTGTTTGAAGACATTTTAGTAATAGTATAATCCTGAAAGAGAACTGGAAGTTTAATGCTGATGGTTTGTTCAACGAACATTTCGCCTGTCATCTTAGCATCATCTAGATCGAAATCCAACCACAGTTATTAAACAATTAAATGTATCAGGAATTTTCGGATTTAGGACAAAGGACCCCGCAGAAACCTTATGGGAACTGGCTCTCAGTCAAATTTTTTGAAACTCTGGATTCTGGTAGTTCTAGATGTACAGAACAAAAGTTCTCAAGGGCACTAAGTCATAAAAACTCATGGTTTTGAGATATAGCCCTCTGAAGTTGGACTTTACGTGCACTCTACAGCATAGTTAAATCCTTATGGGAAATTGCTTTCAGTCAAACTCTTTGAAATTCTAAATTCTGGTATTTCTTGATGTGTAGAACGAAAGTTCTCAAGGGCACTAAGTCCTAAAGACTTATAGTTTTGAGATATAGCCCTGAGAGTTCCTGCAACATGCACGTAAAATCCAACTTCAGCGGGCTCAAAACCATGATTTTTTAGGACTTAGTGCCATTGAAAACATCTATACATCATGTACCACCAGAATCCAGAGTTTTAAAGAGTTTGACAGAAAGCCATTTCCCATAAGGATTCTGCGGGGTCCTTTTCTTCGATTCCAACTGTTTTCCAGTTGCCTACAATTAAAAAACTGCTTCTTAGTAATTAGAGTAATGATTTTCAAAACTTACAAAATATAAATCAACTTTGTAGATATCAAATAATTTTATTATGTTACAAAACAAAGTTCTCAGGTTCCCCACGTCCTCTCCCCAAGTGGGAAATTCAAATCTAAGTTCAACTACAATATAATTTCTAGTGTGATTTCACAGCAGCTGCTCTTTGGCTAATAATATTTTTTAGATGGGGAACATGAGTTAACAGGCAACCTTATAGTCTACAAATCTTAATTGTCTTTGAATTACGATAATATAAATAAGGCGTTGAAAATATAAAAAAAAATAATCCATTTTCTTCACGTTTCTTAGTGTAAGCGTTTTCCTCCTCATTGTAAGCGAGGACACTCAAGACGACTTTATTAAGTAATAAATTTGTGTTATTACTAGATACTGCATGGATTAACTTAATATGCAAATTCCACCAAAGAGAAATAATTTCCACTTTCGTGGAAAAAGGACAGTCAGTGTGAACGTGTAACGTTGTCTGTACTTAGTCTGCTAGTGACTTTTTTTGTAACCTAAATCGACCACTATTATAATCAAATTATTTTTCGAAGATACTTATATACTTTCTTTTATGTTTCAGATTCTCCTTATCGAGCAGAACATGTACCTAAACAACCTAAAATTAATCGACCAGCTGCAAGTGATTTAAACTTGGGTCAACTGTTCTTCGATAATTTGAACAAATACAGCCACAAAGTCCTTCAGGTAATTTTGTTTCTTCTTCCTGTTTCATTACAAAATGACGAACATAATAAAATAAGTAATTCCATAAAAACAAAAATATGATAAATAAAAACTGCTGCCCAAGGAATCACTACTTCCACATCCAGATTATCTACCCAAGTCACTCACAACGAAAAAACTTTGTATGCGGAAATACTTGTTTATGGAACTTTAATAATACAATATTTGAAATGGAGTCTACTCCAAAAACCCATAAAACGATACCCCACATCAGTAGTGGGGTGGGGGTGGTGATAGGGGGGTGGTAGTGGGGGTGGATGAAGTAAAAAAATATTTTGAGGTTTCTGGTTCTTGTACATGCACTAAATCGCATTTTTTTTTCATCCCCTTTAATAATGGGGTGGGGGTGGTAATGGGGGTGGCTAATGCCAAAAATTTTTTTGAGACCTTAGCTTCTCTTGTATATACTAAATACCAGTTTTAGAGTAATGGTGCGGCAAAGTGGCTTTGAGTTAACCTAACCTAAAAATCGCAGATATTCTTCCACATCCAGTGGAAGTATAGAAACGACAAAAATTTTTTTTAATTTTTAATTTTTCAAATAAGCTTAGAATGTCATGAAACGTCGAGATTTTAAGTTTGAGCAAAAAGAAATGTCTGTCTGTCTGTAACTTTTTTGTGCGCACGATTACTCTGGAACCGTTTAAGATATTGACTTGAAGTTTGGCACACGTATGTATTTTAACGAGATCTGGAAATAGATTATATTTTCATGTTATTCCGTTGAAGGGTTGGGGGTAAATTGGGGTAAATGGGGTAAATAGGTAAACCAAGCAGGTAAGAATCCATAAAATTGGTATTTAGTATATACAAGAGAAGCTAATGTCTCAGAAAAATTTTTAGCATTAGCCACCCCCACCACTACCCTCACCCTATTATAAAAGGGGGTGAAAATAATATGATTTATTATGTGTACAAGAACCGAAGGCTTCAATTTTCTACTTCATCCGCACAGGTAAAAATAAGGATAGTTTTTATCCACATTTTATTCCTATGCATTCAGACTAACCTAATTAACAGCTTTAAACCTATAAGTGAGAAATTGTATGTATTAAATAATAGTCATAAACTTAAAAGTTTTAATATGAAGAGGTCACGAAGTGAAAAATTGTATGTATTAAATAATAGTCATAAACCTAAAAGTTTTAACATTATCCGCGAATAAAGGGGGTCATGAATGTTATTGGGCAGCTGAGGGTCATTTCCGAAGTAATTTTTCTCCCAAAATCCGAATATGGCCTCAGAATTCGCCCTCATATCCGGATTTTGAAATATTTTAGGTTGAGTACTTAAAAAATGGCTCTTTGGCAACTTTTAAGGTTATATATAGGATTCAAAAATTTTTTCAACTTATTTCTGATAAATTCATCATTTAGTACCATTCCACTTAATGCAAAAGCGTGGGGCGCTATATGTATTAATAAATTTGAAGTCATCTATCTTGGCGACAGACGCCATTTTGAATTTTTGATGATGTAATATAGCCTATGTTGTATTGTCACCTGACTTACAGGCGTATGCAAAATTTCAAACCTCTAACTTACCAAGAAGTGGGTATGTGCGTTTTATATGAAACGCCTTGTATATATAGCAACGCTACATAGCTTGTTGTATTTTACTCGCCAGGCCCTTTCATCTGATACCCATATGAAGGAGGTTATAAAGAAAAAATTAGTCCGCCATCTTGACGACAGCCGCCATTTTGAATTTTCCATGATGTAATATGGGCTATGTTGCATTGTCAACTGACTTATAGGCGTATGCAAAATTCCAAATCTCTAACTTACCAAAAAGTGGGTATGTGCGTTTTAGATAAAACACCCTGTATATATAGCAACGCTACATAGCTTATTGTATTTTACTCGCCAGGCCCTTTCATCTGATACCCATATCAAGGAGATTATAAAGAAAAAAGTAGTCCGCCATCTTGACGACAGCCGCCATTTTGAATTTTTGATGATTGTATTATGGCCTATTGACAATTAACTTATGATTCCATAAAAACGAATTTTGTACCCAATATACATGAATACTACTTCATTTGTTTGTGAATCTCGACCAAGGAGGAAAACGAGGAATAATTTTTAGGTTAGGTTAACCCAAAGCCACTTTGCCGCAGCACTACTCTAAAGTACAATATCTTAAGGGTATTTGCCATTTTTTATTTAATTTGATTAAAATCTCTACTGTCGGCAGATTTTTGTCCAAAAGAGAGCATATTTTTCCCTCTGTGCGACATTTTTCTTTGATCAGAAATGTTTTATTTTAAATAGAATTAGAATACAATAAATTTTCAATTTTTTTTAGAAAATTTAAGGGTCATTTCGTTAAAGGTCCCCTGCACCTAAAATTAATATTTTCTGAGGCAGTAATTTTTTCCTAAAATTTTCACAGAAAAATTGTATATCATAAAAATTAATAAATCAGTAACAATAACTGGTAACACTTACTTTTTTTAAGAGTGTAAGATAAGGTATTGAAATTGATTATATATTATATCGACCACCCAAAAACGATAAAAAAATATATTTGACACTGGAATCTTTTCTTAAAATTGTTGAGGTCTTTGGTTCTTGTTCAAACACTAAACCACAATTTAATTTTTTCGCCTTCTTTAATAATGGGATGGGGGTGGTAATGGGGGTGGCTAATGCCGCAAAATTTTTGGAAGCCTTAGCTTCTCTTATATATACTAAATGCCAATTTTATGGACTCTTACTTACATGATTTACTTATTTATCCCAACTTACTCTCCAACTCTTCAACGGAATATAATCTAGTTTCAGATCTCGTTAAAATACAAATTCAATATCTTGAATGGTTCCAGAGCAATCTGCGTACAAAAAAGTTACAGACAGCTCAAACTTAAAATCTCGATGTTTCATGACATTTTAAGCCTATTTGGAAAATACAAATGTTTCTAATTTTTTTTTTGCGTTACTTCCACTGGATGTGGAAATAAAAAAAATAAACGTATTATCAGTTATTATACGCAAAAACGAAGAGTATATTGTATTTGATCGGCACATTTCTAAAACAGTAAATATCGCACGTAGAGAAGAAATTTTCATATTATGTTATTGAACGAATTCTGAACAACTTTCAAAATGTTCGTCTGTTCGTCCGTCACGTTGTAAGCACAATAACTTAAAAAAGAAAAGTCCGATTGCATTGAAAGATAAGTTAGCATTATCTAAAGGAAGAAATATATTGTTTTTTAAAAAAATTAATCAGTAAATAAATAAGTTATTAATCATTTAAATTAGAAAATATATATTTTCTTAATTTTTGTCACTTTCACTTAAATAGAAATTTTGCGAAATGTTATTCTCTATAATTTTTTTGTTTATACATTTTACTAATAAATATATTTCATCATAATATATCTAATACGTTCTCGAATGATATATACTGCAGACATTCAATTTTTATAACAGCGTGTAATGGTCCAAAGGCTAAAGATTTGCCATGTAAACCTTTATCTCAAAATAAATTGTTATTACTTGCTTGCTTGCCTTGCAATCCAAAAGTCCTGTGTTCGAATCTCTGACAGTTGCTTTTTTTCATTTTTTTTGTCATATATTTTTTTTCACAACAAAACATTGGTATCACAAAATTTGGAATGCCCAAAAACTAACATTATTTACAAGAAAACTGCGAGTATCCTATAGAATGTGTAACAATTATATAAAAAGCTCAGTAAATCGACGAAGAGTATAATGCTTCCACTAGTTGTTTCTTAGTTTAATTTTTACCTGCTTGATTTACACATTTACCCCAATTTACTCCCCAACCCTTCGACGGAACAAGATGAAAATATAATCTATTCCGGATCTCGTTAATGCACATATGTGTACCAAATTTCAAGTTAATATCTTAAACGGTTTCAGAGTAAACGTGCGCGCAATAAAAGTTACTGACAGACCGACAGATCGACAGACAGACAGAATTTTTGTTTTCATTTAAACTTAAAATCTCGACGTTTCATGACATTTTAAGCCTATTTCAACAATAAAAATTTTTTTAAATTTTTTTGTCGTTACTCTACTTCCACTAGATGTGGAAGTAATAAAGCAGATAATATACAGTGTATCTAAAATCAAAACTATGTTCCTCAGATATCTGTTTAAATGTTCAGCTATGAAATGAATCAATTAAAAAAAAAACTTTTTAAAAAACAATGGTTTTCTGTTTAAACTAAATTGCACTAAAAAGTAGAAAATCATTTCAACTTTGTAAATAGAAAACTAGTGGGCGCTAATAAAATATTATTTCGTCTAATTATTTTGATTTACGTCCATTTTATGAGTGCCCAATGGTTTTCTATTTACAAAGTTGAAATTATTTTTTACTTTTTAGTTCAATTTGGTTTTAAAAAAACATTCTTTTTAAAAAGTGTTTTAAATTTATTTATTTTTAATTTTTTTATTCCTATCTAGCTTATCGTATTCTACTCGTCAGACCCTTTCATGTTGAGGGGGTTGTGAAGAAAAAAGCAAGCCGCCATCTTGAGGTGTCCGCCATATTGGATTTAGACCGGTAGTAGTTATACTATATTGTATTTTCCGCAGAAATTTTAATCACTAAATTTGACCCATACATACATACAGATAAAATATCAAGGGGCCTTTCCCAGATACCAAAAAACTCAAATATCATATTCGAAGTGCGTTTCGACAAACTTTGCAACAGATTTCCCAAATGACGCATTGGTAAAAAAAGATCAATGTACAGAAAACTATACCTGTCAAAAACCTATACTTGTATATTTTATGTATATTTTACCTCTTATAGGAGAAATAGTAGTATATCTAAAATACATCGAAATATTAACAACAGCAATGGATTCACTATAGGACAAACATTCATTCACTGTAGGTATAAGGTTCAATTTCAATTAATATGCTAAATACTTTTTATTGGAATGATTTAACGTTATTAAAATTTCACATTTTTACAATTATTATAGTGCAGTGAGTTTTGGAATGTCCCTGTTTTATGCAACGGGATCACTAACAGATCTTTATGCCTTATATTATATAAATGATTATCTCCGGAAGTGGAGAAGGTGAACAAACTTATTTTTGCAAATACCAGACATTTGTAGATATAGATACTAGGAACTATAAAAATGTTATATTGTTTTCAATAATTCCTTACAACTGGATCTATTATTTAGGTTAAAAATTTGTCTTAGTAATCTCTTCTGGGTTGTATATGACTTGAACGGCCCCAGGCTAATATATTCAATGATAAATGTGAATATGCTAGAACGTAATACACACTTAAGAGACCCGTCTGGGCGATTGTATCCTTTAGCTGTAAAACAGCGAAGCGGGCTTTACTAAATAATTTACAAATGTGCTCTATAAGCAGTTCCCACAAATTAATCTGCTGCCTATGTAGGTAGAAATTTTGTTTATTCGGTAAAAATTTGTCATCACTAGAGGTTACCTAATGTCCTTCTAAAATTTAAGTTTATAAAAATGGTTTTTTCATAATTCAAAATGAGCTTATTTCTCTGACACCTTGCGTGTACATTGTCCAGGGTAACGTAAATTTTATGCGTGACAGCTGATACCGAGACAGTGGTATCATCTGCATACATCATGTTGAATGTAATTTGGCAGATGGTTAATGTAAATAAAAAATAATAGAGGGCCTAATATTGGGTCTTGGGGAACTCCCAGGGTTACATCATGGATATTCGATGGAAGTTCATTACAATTTACTACTAATTTACGATTTTCCATGTAGGAGTTAATGCAACTTAGAAGACATTCTCGTATCCAATAGCTTCTAATTTTTTGGACAGTGTATGTCTGTCCACAGAATCTAAAGCTCTTGATAAATCGAAAAACAGCGACACAACATATTTGCCCTCATCTAATTCTTTATAAATATGTTTAAAGAAATATGCCGATGCTGTTTCAGTTGGTTTTCTTAGTACTTAAGAGAGAAATTTGCCGGTAATTTTAAACATTAATTTTACGGCCCTTTTAAAAAATATTCTTGTCTTCCTTTACACAGTTATAGACATGGCTTTGTTTCTTTCCATATACGAAGTTTTAAGCAAACAGATATTTACGAAAATTATGTGGATAATTCTCATAACCAGGATAATAAAAGTGTCTTTCTAATTTCCTATTCAACCTTCACAATGAGTAATTAAAAATACTGCTACGATAATTACAGTAATACAAGTTCTTTGAGGCACACGATATCTGTTTCGTTTAAGAGATAATAGCAGCGATAAATTTTGTATATTAAACAACATGATGAAATAGATTTGTCTTTGTTCTAATCATGACATAATCCATAGTGATAGAATTTCGTAATATTTATCTTCCCGTGGTGTATCTAATTTACACGCAATGCAGCTAAGAAATGCTTTTCTGGTTTTTCTATTTGATTAAAATATACGTTATAGTGATGCAACACACGCACACGAATGATGCTAATATTGCAGTAGTGATTCTACTAGTGAATAGTAAACATTTTCAAAACTTTCTACATTAAATCATTTTTGTGTCTTATTACAAATCGTAGTATAGTAACGGTAAAAAAGAAACCATTTTTTTCTTTGTTTAAAAGCCTAGAATGTCATGAGTAGAGCTCAGGAATTTTATTTCTGTGACGTCAAAATCGGGGTTGGCTCTAGGTTAGCGCGGAAAGACTTTTATGCAAGTATGACACAAGATATCTTACCTTGTACTTTTTTAGGGAATTCCATAATATCCATAGTAACTTTACTATGGCCATTTTATTATAAACACTCACTTGAAGAGGAGGTATTGGGGGATGTAACATTGAATTAACATACAAACACACATGAAATTTTTGTATACTGTCGCTTCTGTATAATTTCACGGTAGGTTTGTAGATACATATATGGCTAGATTTGTACTACGGATTGCAAAACTGCGATCTCGGATGGTATGCACTTTTTCTTTATTAAATGTTGACGTAAATACGCAGAATTGCCACAGTGTAGGTATAGTAAAAGGGATGTTGTCAAAGCAATGTTTCACAATTTCGGCAGCGTCGCCTAATTAAAAGGGATAATATAACCGCATTAATATGTTGTAGCTCAACTGATTCTGAACAATAAGTTTCTTTGGCAGAACTTCAGATTATGGACAGTTTCTCCGATAGATGGCTCCAAAGACTGGACCTAATGGACCTACCCCTCGATCTGTATCAACGATTTCTCAAAACGTACTGCAGATATTGAAATGATAACTGCTAGAAATTAATAACCAGACTATTTACCATTATTTGGTCTTAGATTGATGTGCCCGAACTTCCGGTTTTTCTGGAAGTGACGTCAAATCACGTTTTTCGAATGCACAACACCCGTTTACTTCAGTTTAATGGGTAATTCCAGCAACTTGGGGCAAAACAGATTCAAGAAACAAAAAAATATTTACTTTTTTATATCTTTGTAGTGTCTGGTATACAAGCTCTAGAAATAATTAGAAACTAATTGGTATATCAGTTCGATATCGATTTCGGGTTTTAAAGGATTTATTAAGCAAAAAAAAATTGTTTGTTTTATCGTTTTTCTGTATTTAGAAGATAAAGATTTCCAACGCCTTCTCAAAGTTCGTCTGTTTCTCAAAGATAGTCCTTTAATGGATATTATTTTGCCTTCTTCCTTTCTCTTATGGTATCGCTCCCTTTCTTTAGCTTTTTTATATTCTTCCGGGTTATTTTTTATTTTTCCTTCTTTGTCGCTCGGCATCCCGCTTCTGCTTTCGTCTCTTGTCACTTTGTCTCTGTACAGCCATTTTTCCCGAAGAAGATTAAAAATATCATAGATAAATTCAGTTCCATGGTGAGCGATCAACTCCACGGACCCACGAAGTCCATGGAGTTGATGTTCCTGGAGTTGACGATATATGATAAAATTAGATTTGAACGAGTTATTTAAAAATTGAGGTAAATAATTTTGTGATCATAGGACAAAATCACTCTAAACTTTGATATATCTAAGGTTAAGGTTAACAATATTTTAAATACACTTACAAAAAAATATACATGGTTCAAAAAACACGAACAATACACACAATGTTTTTGAAGCTGGTGGACTTTAAAGTAATAGAAATGTGCACTCTCACTAGCAGCTAATCCAAGGCTGACATTATATGATCTCTACCCAGTCGGTCTTTATCGATATTAGCGTCACCTTACCTTAATACTCCAGTCGAATTAGATATAATAAAAAATTTTGCGTACTGCGGACTTTTTTTTGTGGAAATTGTTTAAGAGGGCATAATAAGCAAGCACAGAAAACTACACCCTGCTACACCATGTGCGTCCCCTATTTTTAGGGGTTGCAACTTTGGAATTTTACTTATGTGTCCTTATCTGTTTCCCTATTGCCCGTAGGGCTCTTTACTATGTAACACTTTTTGAAGATTCATCCCTCCTCTACATAATATATATATTACACATTTGCCGTAAGACAAACGGTTTTGGCTGTACGAGGCCGGAAAGGTCGCGCTGTCCGAATTTGGGGGTCTTTTGTACAGGACAAACGGCTATTATTTCCAATCTACAATACTACACATACTAATGCCCTTAAGGAGGGATGATGATTTGTGAAAAAACTTTCATCGAATACCGCGCGGTTTTCATGATACGGGATGTTTTGAAAATTTTGAAAACCCCTTTTTTAAAAAAAAAGTGAACCTACTTTTTTCCGCTCATTTTTCTTTTCTTTTCTTTTCTAATATAAGAAAATTTACGTTGGTTTCATTTTAATACAATCGTTGGTTTAGGAGCTAGACAGCAAAATATGCCAAAAATGGCTATTTTGGTATTGTTGCATTAAAAAAACCAAAACCAGTATAATTCTGGTAAATGTTTTTGTTTATTCTAAAAGTCCAATTCATTGCGCATAGAAAATGTGTTTTTGTATTTAAGTAGGATCAACACTTATTGTGTAATAACGATTTATGTCATGTGTTCTCCAGTCTCCTTTTTCACAATTTTTTTTTGCGGCCTTATGGTTCGTAGTAGGGCAGAAAGCATTATACACGTGGACAGGGCACATAATATAGGTCTCTTGTTAAAATGCGATAGGACGTACCATTTTCGAGTAAAACGCACTTGTTTGGTTGTTTTCTTTGAGTTTTCATTGTGTTCTGAATTGTGATCTGATAAATAAATTCTACATTTTGGTGTTTTCTTTCTTAGGAGTTTGTTTTTTTAAATCATTTTCCGATGAAATGGACATACAATAGCTGTTTCGCGAGGAAGGTAAAATTACTGTGGATTTTGTTATAGACACAAAATAAGTTGCAATGATGATTCGAGACAAGCGTGAACTTTCAAATGGGGGAGTGAGAACCCCCTATTCCGTCCGAGTCCCTTCATTTTTTCATTAGCAATGTCCCTCATAAACAGAAAAAGCAAGAAGCGACACAGTTTTATGTTTTCGTAGTCAGCGGTAAGTATTTACTAGTCAGTCGATGAAAAGTGTGATCTGAAATAATTTTTTGCAAACAAGTGCGTTTTACTCGAAAACAGTACGTCCTATCACATTTTAACAAGAGATCCATTTTAACACCCTAGTATGTGCCCTGTTCAGGTATACATTGCTTTCTGCCCTACTATGAACCATAAGGCCGCAAAAAAAAAATTGTGAAAAAGGAGACTGGTGAACACATGACATAAATCGTTATTACACAATAAGTGTTGATCCTACTTAAATACAAAAACACACATTCTATGCGCACTGAATTGGACTTTTAGGATAAACAAAAACATTTACCAGAATTATACTGGTTTTGGTTTTTTTAATGCAACAATACCAAAATAGCCATTTTTGGCATATTTTGCTGTCTAGCTCCTAAACCAACGATTGTATTAAAATGAAACCAACGTAAATTTTCTTATATTAGGGTCGTACATGCATGAAATAAAAATGAGCGGAAAAAAGTAGGTTCACTTTTTTTTTAAAAAAGGGGTTTTCAAAATTTCAACATCCCGTATCATGAAAACCGCGCGGTATTCGATGAAAGTTTTTTCACAAATCATCATCCCTCCTTAAGGGCATTAGTATGTGTCGTATTGTAGATTGGAAATAATAGCCGTTTGTCCTGTACAGAAGACCCCCAAATTCGGACAGCGCGGCCTTTCCGGCCTCGTACAGCCAAAACCGTTTGTCCTACGGCAAATGTGTAGTATATATATTATGTAGAGGAGGGATGAATCTTCAAAAAGTGTAACTTGGTAACTTGGTTTCCCTATTGCCTACGGGCAATAGGGAAACAGGTATGGACACATAAGTAAAATTTCAAAGTTTCAACCCCTAAAAATAGGGGACGCACATGGTGTAGCAGGGTGTAGTTTTCTGTGTTTGCTTATTATGACCTCTTAAACAACTTCCACAAAAAAAAGTCCGCAGTACGCAAAATTTTTTATGATGTCTAATTCGACTGGACTATAATATTTGCACGTATTTGATTGTCCATGGAGTTGACGCCTTAGAAGGTTACAGGAGATGTATAAGTATAAATTGAACTTTCTAAATAATTTACATAAGAAATAAATGTTCGTGTTAAATACCTAGGGTTTTTTGGTACCTACTTTCTAGAAATATAAAATTTATTAGCAGTAAATCTCTGAATTTGGTAGATAATTCACGTGGACATGCGGGCGGTTACAGTCCATGGAGTTGATTATAATGTACTTTTGATTTAAATTTCAGAATTCTGATTAAGTTTTTTCTAAAATAAAATACCAGTAATATATAAAAGGCATTAAATAAATACTAAAATAGGCCAGGGGGAATACAAATTTGACTAATTTTGTTAAAAATGATAAGTTACATTAAATTGTCCCAAGTTGCTGGAATTACCCTAATACATCACATATATAAGTAGCTTTATTAAAATTCACTATCTTAGTAAATAAGTAAGTATGTGCATTGATTGATAGAACATTGATGCTAGCTTGATACCGGGTACATCATAATTTTGGTACAAAACAAAGTTGACTTTATTTCTCAAGATATGAAATAGCAGTTGTGTCTAGTCAATGAAAATTAATTGTTTGTGAGGCCTTTAAGGAGAATAGACAATTTTTGTATATTTATAATACATTAAACTTTATTATTTTCAGCAAGAATTGCATAGCTGATTGTATATATTTTTAAAATATTTACTTATTTTAATCATTCATTAATAGAAATCAAACCAAAAAAAACTTTATTTCAAATTAATTATATCTTATAATAAGATTGACTTAACTTTGAAACATAGAAAAGCCATCGGAGCGCATATACAGAGCAAGTACGTACAGCGGGTCGGATTTTAGCATGCGACCTATTTAAATTCTTTTGTATTGTTGCGCATTCAATCTGCTACCTATACGTACCTGGCTGCCGTTATCTGTATATGTAATTCCTGTACTATTTGTCATTTGTTTTAATTTTGTGACATATCTTAATTATACCACTACTTTTTCTATTATTGATTTGCTTGCTGGTTTTGATTGAACTGATTTAATATGACTATGACTACCTATGTTATATTTAGTGATGGCATATAGAAATAGAATAATGTGTTTTATTTGTGAATTTGCCGGATTACCACAACAAACGGTACGTCTCAATGAATTAAGCGAAGAAAAAAAGAATATTGCTGCAAGGCGCAGAAATAACTTGAATTTACCTTTTCTGGAATTTAATGAATAATTAAAATAAGGAAACATTTAAAAAAAAATCAGCTCTGCAACTTTTGTTAAAAATAATAAAGTTTAATGTATTACAAATAAAGAAAAACTTCCTATTCTATTTAAAGGTCTCACAAATAATTAGTTTTCATTGAGTAGACATAACTGCAATTTTACATCTTGAAAAATAAAATTGTTCTGTATCAAAATTGTGATGTACCCGATATAAAGCTAGCATTAATCAATGCACGTACTTACTTATTTACTAAGATAGTGAATTTTAACAAAGCTACTTATATATGCGATGTATCAAACTGAAATAAACAGGTGTTGTGCGCTCGAAAAACGTGATTTGACGTCACTTCCGGCAAAACCGGAAGTTCACGTACATCAATCTAAGACCAAATAATGGTAAATAGTCTGGTTATTCATTTCCAGCAGTCATCCTTTCAATATCTGCAGTACATTTTAAGAAATCATTGATAAAGATCGAGAGGTAGGTCCTCTAGGTCCAGTCTTTGGAGCCATCTATCGGAGAAACTGTCCATAATTTGAAGTTTTGCCAGAGGAACTTATTGTTCAGAATCAATTGAACTACAACATATAAAAAATTGAACAAATTTGACAGGCCACCAATTTACCTACAAAACGTGCGGTGTCCTTAATAGTCATGGAAATTAGACAAATTTATGTGGAATAGAAGAAAAAAGTTATAATAAGCTGAAATGTCTATAAATAGTTAGCTTATGTGTAAGAGTACATATCAAAAAAGTTCCCACCCCTAAGGGGTAAGCTTCATCATCATCTCACCCCATTTAGGGACACCGCACTGGTTTTTTTACAATATCATTAAAACGCTTTATCTTAGGGAAAAAACAAGTATAAGAAAAGGTTTGTCACAAAATTCTCTACAAAAAAAAAGGTTGTGTGTTATATATCGATATTTCTATTACTTTTTATGTTGTTTTAGTGGTAGTGACACAACGTCGGCTTTTTTTTGGAAAAGGCAAACTCCAAACTATAAATTTATTGAACTCGAAAACAAATTTACAAGAAGTTGTTAAAACCATTAACAAACCAAATGCTACAAAACAGGATATTACTGAGGCTGGGGAAATATTTGTTCTCGCACTATATAAAGCACAAAAAAATGAAACGTCAGTAAATCATCAGAGATATGTTCTGTTTAACACCTCGGTTGGCAATTCTAGTCAAAGGGTTACTTTGGCAAGGCTACCCCCAACGTTCGCAGCTTTGCAACAACATTCGTTGCGGGTTTACCACCAAATTCAGGCTTGGCATGGAAGTGTTTTAGAACCAGAAGAATGGAGATGGAAGAAGTCAGGTGATATTTTATACCTGTTTTAACTACTGAAGCAGCAGCTCCCTCGTCAATTTTAGAGTTAATTTCGTGTGCCTGCAAAAGGGCTGCGAAAAGCGATGCGGATGTTTAAATGTTCGGCTATGTGTATGAACTGTCACGGACAAGCATGCTTTAATGCGGAACGGACCGACGAAATTGAATTTGAGCAAGAATAAAGCCTTTAGTGGATTTAGTTTAATTCAAATTTTCTATATAATTTATAAAAAGTTGTGGAAACCGAATGCTACAAAACAGAATATTACAAGGCTGGATAAATATTGTGTTTCCATCCAAAACCGGCTTTGTTACCCACCTCTCAGTTTGCCGTCAATTAACGTAAACACCCTTAATAATCTGCAAACGACCTATAAGACATGTTTTATAGAAAATT
Organism: Rutpela maculata; assembly: GCA_936432065.2. NCBI lineage: Eukaryota > Metazoa > Arthropoda > Insecta > Coleoptera > Cerambycidae > Rutpela > Rutpela maculata. Next base: position 31,371,908 of record OW386285.2, on the reverse strand, counting down.
TAATTCTCAATATTTTTCAATACCCCTAGTTTTGTCGTAGAACATCACATTTCCAAAATATTATTGAAAAACCAGCACGGTGTCATTATAAGGGTGAAAAAGGGAAGAAGCTCACCAGTTAGAGATGGGAATTTTTGAAAATATCAGCTTATTATAATTTTTTTCTTCTATTGTTGCTAATTTCCGTGTACTATAAAGATATTGGAACTCTTAAGAATGAATAATTATGGATTCATATTCATGTTTGCTTTATAACTGATGTGTTTAAATAAATTGCAATTATTGTTCCTTACGACTCGTCATATGACTGTCGTTGACTGCTTCGTTCATCGCATTTTAAATCTAAGAAACTCTATCATGTTTGTCATAAGTAATGATTTCCGTCCTTTGGTAAAATTTAAGCGGACATAATCCTGATTAATAAATAAATGTTTGTTTCATTTTGCTGTATGATTTGCGTCAGAGACACATAGACTCGGATAATTAGTTTGGTATAAATGTCAAACTATTAATGTCTGCAGATGAAGTATTATTATATGCATATGAACAGGCCATCAGAACACTGAAACAAGTATAAGAAGAGTTCAGCGTTGTATTACGATTAAAATTATTTGTGCTTTTACGAATTTAGCAAATATGTCCAGCGACCATACGCTGTAGTTCAAATTAGTTGCAGTAAGCGTTAATAAACATTTCTTAGTATTTAAAAAATAATATTAGAAATAATTAGAAATTGACCTAGTACACATAAAACTGATAAACTCTTTAATATGATTAAAAATATAATAATTAAAGGCAGTTTAGTAAGTCATTAAAGCTAATTATACTAACTAAACCATGTTATAATATATAATGAAAGATAATTGCGAATTTATATTAATTATAGCTTATTAAAATATCGTGGAGAAAGGTAATTTTTAAATTTGAATATTTCAATAATCATTAATATAATAAATGTAAAGTCAAAAGATTAATCCTCTGTGAGTAGTTATTCATTGGCGAAATAATATTCTTTCTAATTTCTGTCGCTTTAATGAATTTTAGCTTATTTTGTATCCCCGGGAAATAATATCATAGCAATAGGAAATACATAGTTATTACATTTTTTTACAATAAACAAATAGAATTAGCATAATGTAATTTCAATAAAATTTAGACAAATCAAAAATGTAAGGTACTTATTTCAATAAATCTAACAGACACATATACAGGGTGGACCATTAATAATAGGCCATAATTCAAAGCAGGCTCCCCACATCAAATCATGGGGCCCCGGTACTAAATTCACTGGCGGGCCCCCGCGCCTAATAATTGATGAGCGGGGGGAGAAATTTGAATTTTTTTTTTGTCAAAATCTCTAGCGTACCTTCGTAACGGGGCCCCGTGCTTAATAATAAGAGAAATTTGAAAAAAAAACAATTTGCCCTCCAGGTCTCATAATTAATGAGCAAGGATTGCGTTTACTAGTCTAACCGGGCCGCTAAAATGGCCGGGCCGGGTACTAGCCCCCCCCCCCTTGTGAGGGCCCTGATTAAAAGGTAGATTCTTTGGACTAAAATATGAAGATATAACCAAACATGCTTTAGTAAATTGTTGCAGTGGAAAAAGATACAGGGCGTCAAAATTGTAATTTTTTTTTTCTTGTTTTTGCAATATCTCAAACGTAACGGCACTTTTGACTAGAAAATCTCATGCACTTGATAGAACTTGATAATTCCAACCGTTTTCTAAAAAACTGCCGTTTTCGAAAAACTGCCAAAAATTCTTTGAAAATATACTCAATTTGAAAAAGACAAATTGTACTTATTGAAAAGTGTGCTTTGGTGACGTCTTAGTTCTGTCATTTACGTACAATTTTATTAGTTTGACATTTTGACAGAACTAAGACGTCACCAAAGCACACTTTTCAATAAATACAACTTGTCCTTTTCAAATTGAGTTTGTTTTCAAAGAATTCTTGAAATCTTTGCGGCAGTTTTCTGAAAAACGGTTGGAATTATTAAGTTCTATCAAGTGTACCTTTTTTACGTAGAAAGGACTCCTGCATGAGATTTTCTAGCCAAAAGTGCCACAACGTTTCGTAAAAAAAAGAGAAAAATATTCATCATCAGGTATAGCTCATGAGGCGCTATCCATGGGCTAGAGTGATGTGTAAACGGTTGGAATTATTAAGTTCTATCAAGTGTACCTTTTTTACGTAGAAAGGACTCCTGCATGAGATTTTCTAGCCAAAAGTGCCACAACGTTTCGTAAAAAAAAGAGAAAAATATTCATCATCAGGTATAGCTCATGAGGCGCTATCCATGGGCTAGAGTGATGTGTAACACAGTAACAATTTACTAAAGCATGTTTGGTTATATCCTCATATTTTGGTATGGTCCGCCGGATAGAGCACTTTTTTGTGTTTTGGGTGTTTTTTGAGGTTAGGGGTGACAAACGAGCAAATTCTGACTTCGGATTCGGTTTCAGCGGGTCCAAATACATAAGCATATACAGGTCTGATTCGCCGGACAGACCACTTTTTTTTGTGGGGCTGTGATTAATGGTCCCCCTGCACAATATTCTTGAATATCGAAGAAAAAAGAATTCAGAAAAAAAAAAACAGTTTTAATCGTCTCCATCTGATGCCAACGTAGGAGGAGTTGAAACAACCCTCGAAGTAATAAAAAAATCATAACTCCTACACCAAAATTGTAATAATAATCCAGGCAACGAATGCTCAAAAAAGGGTGTAAAGGGAAATTTTAGGGACAGAAAATTTGACTTCGGAACTTTGTTTGGACTAGTCTGGAGATGAACATACCAAAAGTCCCCACTCCTAGGTGGTGAGCGGGGGGCACTTTGAAGGTCCCATTTTTCGCTTATATCTCGGAAACTATGCGTCGTAGCGGTTTGACCGTTCTATACCAAATTGAAGCTGATAAAATTTGCTAGAAGAATTACTACTTATATTTGTCGATATGTTGTTCTGTTCTCGAGATATCCGTCCTCGAAATTCGGAATTTGCTGAAAACAATTTTTTCTTTGACGGATACAATACTTCATCATCAAGTACCAAGGTCGTTGAACAACAAAGGAGGTACCGCCTCAGCAAATCTGCAAACATTAATTTCGGTGAGGATACAGAGATAAATGTGAAACAGGAAGATTTTCTTTCAAACGTCTTCAACAAAAGCCGACTCATCGACATGCTGAAATTGAAGTTACAGGCAAAGGGAATCAGAGTGCTTCAAGCCCAGAACAATGCAGACGTCAGCTTCAATTTTGTGTAGAATAGTCAAGCCGCTAGGACGCATAGTTTTCGAGATATAAGCGAAAAAACTAAAAAATGGGATCTTTCAAACTGACATTATTTACAAGAAAACTGCGAAGAGTATCCTACAGAATGTGTAACAATTATATAAAAAGCCAGTAAACTGGCGAAGAGTACGTTTTAGCTTGTTTTTTATATGCATTAAATTGATGATGCATATAAAAACGGATTAAGGAGTATTTAATATGTACCATTAGCAATAATTAAATAATCAAGAGCAACATATAAAGAGATTAAATAAACTAAGTAAGAGTATAACGACAAGAATGGAATCTAGAGAAAACAGTGACTATATACGCTACTGTTTTCTCTTACAGAAATAAAAAACTCTTCCAAGTATCAATTATATTATTTACAAAATTGAAGTAAATAATTTATTTCACATATTGTCCTTTTCAATGAAAATTAAATATCTTTTATTATTTCAGTATATAGTGGACACTGATGAAGCAGATACATATGGAGAAGTTTTGAAAAGAAGCATACGGACAGCACTGAAATTAAAAGAAAAAGGAATTACTAAAGACGACATTATTTGTACATGCTCCCATAACCACAAAAATAATGTCGTTCCGTTTATCGCAACGTTATTCCTTGGGGCAAAAATAGCAAATTTTGATCCGAACGTATCACATCTGGACACGATACATTTACTTAAGTTAATTCAACCAAGGATACTATTCGTTGCGGAGGAATCATTGCATTTCATGGAGAGATGTTTAAAGGAATCCAAAGTAGACACAGAATTGGTCGTTTTTGGCCATAGTGAGACTTATTCGCAATTTTCTGAATATCTAGAACCCAATTCTGGGGAATTCGATTTCAAACCGGCCAGAGTTGATGACATTAAAGAAACAGCCGTAATATTTTTCAGCAGTGGCACTACGGGCTTTCCGAAGGGTATTTGTTTAAACCACTACGGTTTAATTGAACAGATGACTAAAACTGAAGGACTTGTAATAGGGAATACTGAGAGTGAAGATGTCACTTTAGTATATACTACCTATTATTGGATATCTGCTCTTATGTTTCTTACAAAAGCCATAACCACAGGGGGTGCTAAAGTTGTATGTTCAAAATTCGAGCCAGCCGATGCATGGAAAATAATAGAAAAATACAAGGTAATTTCATCTTCTGTTTATATAATATTAAGACCTGGGCAAACAATAAGTAAATGATTATAATACACAGGGCCGGGTGTGCGGTGCCCACCTCCTTCTATATAGGGGACGGCGGCGAGAGGCGAGCGGCCAGATGAACGGGCCATGCGTTTTTCTAGGGAAAAAAAAAATTTTTGGGTTCGCAAAATTTAAATTTTCTTGATTTTCTCCCCCTCGTTCATCAATTTTTATTTTCGAGGGAAGAGGGAAAAAAACATTTTCGGGGCGCAAAATCAGATACTTTACAAATTAATTAGTTACTTTTGAAGTAGGAGGCGGCATTTTAGATTCGCCACACCAGAAGCCAAATCGCTAGAAACGGCCCTGCAACTACTAACTACTTTATAAGATAGCAGTTTGATTACTGAGTAATCAAACAAGTTTGAAGCAGAAATAGTTGGATTATTACTTACTTGGTAATTAGTAGGTGAAACCTCCGACTACTCTTACAATGACTGTTTGCTTTTTTAGACGTTTCAAAGCTTTTTAACCAAGCCAATCTCCAGATAGTTCAGTAATATAACGATTTATATCTGAAAAAATCATATAGTTTTGAAAATTCGTAGAAATGTTAAGAATAGCATAAGAGTTAATAAACCGAAAAGTCCCCACCCTTAAACAGTGTGCTTCATCCCCTAGGACGTCGTTTCCATCCCCATTATGAGGTTTTCTAGATTATCTCGGGAACGGTGTACTATTTGATAAAAATACCTATATACAAAATTGTTCCTTATAAAATTCTCTATCAAAGACGTCTCTACAATTTTTTTCCTAAAATTAATAGTACCGTGGGAAATAAGGCGCACACATAAAGGTTAGTTCAGTTAACACAATAATTTTTAATCTTTATTATAATCTACTTTAAAGTACAATGCTTAACGCTAAATAAGTAGTTACCAAACTCCACTTAAAATTATAATAAATGTAGCGCTTCTGCCCTCTCACCCCTAAAAAATATCGCAATTTTTAAAGAAGCGAGAATATTGTATATTATACTTGTTGCCACGCCACCCCAGAGGTAAAGTAATTTACGTGTTGTCCCCTGTATACCTAATCCACTAATTATCAGAAAATAATTAATTAATCTTCGTCGCCTTCCATAGATTCGACATTCATGCATGCTTGTCCGTGGTAATAGTAACACATTGTGGAGCAACGTAAGCCTGCTCTTCTACAACTTCACCTGTTTTCGCACCATTTGAACAAATAATTAGTGTTAAAACAGATTCGGGAGCTGGTTCTTTTGTTGTTGGGGTTAATATATCGCCGACTTTTTTCCATCCCCAATCAGTAGCTTCTAGCGTAAAGTTTTTCCATGTTTGAATTTGGTAAAAAACGCGATATGAGTATTGTCGAGCAGCAACAGAAGTTGGTGGTAGTTTTGGTAACATTACAATATTGTTCGCTTTACCAACAGGTTTGTTAAAAGTCATGAATCTGTATACACCTAGACTTTTTTCTGCGGAAGTAGAGCATCGAAGATTTGTCGGAGTCGCCGGTGATATCAAATAAAACTAAGTTCTCGTTTTATAAACCAACTACCCCTAAATGGGGGTAGTTGGTTAGTGGTGGGAGGCTAAATGATATCAGCATCGTGTTCCCCGCCATTAAAAACGTGAAAAAAAAAACAATATTCGGCACGTTTGGATGTTTTTTGCATATTCCGGTATTGAGGGAGGAGGTGGCTTCAATCCCCGGGGCTCGTTAGGATATCTGGTTGCGAAATTTTACAGGACATATTGAGTTTCCTTAAAAAAAAGCCGATCCAACACGTCCTCGCATGCCTAACAACGAAAAATTGAAGAAAGGGGGTGGTTTTTTGAGTTTAGGGGTAGTTCGAGAGAGGTAGCGCGAGTATCACCATCGTGTTGGCATTCCTCGAAAACGTGGGGGTAAACATATTTTGTCGCTACCCTTGCACTTTTGGGGTTTTTGCAACTTTCACATGGGCTATATGGTGCCATACAATTAATAGACATAGACATAGACATAGACATAATTTATTGATGTTAAAGATACAAAAGTATATACACAAGTCAAAAGAACAACACAGTAGTAGGTATGTAAACAAACTGAGACATGTAAATAGTTATAAATAACAATGTGTGGTATAATGCTAAAATATAAAATAATTTTTCTTTTTTTTTTTTTAATTGTAGAATTTCTTATATATATACAATGTATTATTTAAATAAGGCTTAAATTACTGTTTAAAAATTCTAAATCACTATAAAATGCCTTTGACAGGAGAAATTTTTTTATTCTACATTTAAATTCCCTTTCGGGTAATGCTCTTATAGTTTGAGGCAATGCATTAAAGTATTTAATACAATAATAACCAGTTCCATACCTGCTTTTATTGAGTCTCAAATAATTTACATTCAGTTTTTCCGCATTTCTTGTAAAATGCGAGTGTATTTGACCTCTCCTTAGATGCATTGCTTCATTCGCTTTGATGTATAAAAGACACTGCAGTATATAGACCGATGGTAATGTCATTATGTTTAATTTTATAAAAGCATCTTTACAATCTTGCCTGCATTTTAACCCACCAATGATTCGTACAGCCCTTCTTTGTACTCTAAAAACATCGTCACGGGAAGCAGCATGCCCCCATACAAGAATGCCATACGATATCACCGAATGGATAAGGCTATGATAAGCAGTGAGGAGAGTTTGTTGAGATACATTGCTAGACAAATTTCTAAGCAGGTATATGTTTTTAGATATTTTGCTGTTAACATAAGTGGTATGTTGGTCCCATGTTAATTTAGAATCTAGATATAGACCCAAAAATTTAACAGAGTCGGGATTGTTAAAATTATGTATATTTCGCAGTGAAAAGATCATTGTTTCTGTTTTTGAGGTATTTAGACTTAATTTATTGGAAATAAACCAGTTTTGAGCAACTGCTTGTGTTAGATCGATCTCATCTAACAAAATTGACAGGTCCGAGTTACAATCAGTTATGTTACAGTCGTCAGCAAACATTATTAATAAAGAGTCTATTATAGAATTTGGAAGGTCGTTTATATATATTAAAAATAGAGTGGGGCCCAGGATTGAGCCTTGCGGGACTCCGGACTCGATGTTAAGTAGGTCAGACTTCAATCCATTATAGAGGACGTATTGGCTTCTTTCACTAAGGTAGGATTCTAACAGAAGTTTGCTACTGTTAGAAAAACCATAATAATCCAGTTTGTTAATTAATATTTGATGGGACACACAATCAAAAGCCTTTGATAAGTCCAGAAACACAGAACATGTGAACTTTCCCTCTTCAAAAGCTTGATTTATGATAGTTGTTAGTTCGTCAATCGCCATTGTCGTAGTACGTTTGGTTCTGAAGCCAAACTGATTAGGATTAAATAGATTGTTTGCCTCAAGATAATCAGACATTTGAATTTTTAATATGGTTTCTAAAATTTTTGCAAAGTAAGGTATGACAGATATGGGTCTATGGTTGGAGGGTTCATCTATATTATTTTTCTTATATACTGGCACGACTTTTGAGACTTTCAACGACTTTGGGAATACATTATCACTTATACATTGGTTCAAAAGAGATGTCAGCGGGACCAAGATAGACAATTTAATTGATTTTAAGATTTTTGAATTTAGATCATATGCGTCCTTACTTTGCTTATTTTTTAGATTATCTATAATATTGGCGACATAGTCACATGATACCTCTCTAAAGAAGAATTGATCTTTATTTACCGCCTCTGTCAGAAATTCTGAATAGTTATGATTACTTTGGGGGAGTTCATTTACAATATTATTTGCTACATTAACAAAAAAATCATTAAAGTTATTTGGTGATATGTTATCAGTAAGTTGTCTGTTATTTGTCTTATGAGAGTTTAATATTTTCCACATTGCCTGCTGTGGATTTCCGTGACTCGATATATAATTATCATGGGCAGTTTTTTTGGCTTTCGACAACTCACGGTGGTATTTATATTTATGTTGTTTCATTAGAGTTTTATTTTCTTCAGTCGGATTTATTTTACAGAAATCTTGTAAAAAATGTAATTGGTTTCTCATATGACGTAGTTCATCATTAAACCAGTTTATGTTAAGAGTCTGACCATTGTTGTCCAATTTTGTTTTAACTGGAAAAACAGTTTCTATCGCGTTGTTAATGATATTAATGAATAGTTCAAATTTGTCGTTTAATTCAAATGATGTGTCTAGTATGAAATGCCAGTCTACTGTTTCTAAAAATTATTTAACATTACCAATCCGTTGTTGTTTATCGGTCTGTATGTTATTCTCCTTAAATAATGTTTATATTTAATGTAACTTTGTAGATGAATACCCTCGTGATCAGATAGTTTTGTATCAATAATTTGTACTGTATTCTTCAAGCTGATATTTGAGAAGATATTATCGAGACAATGTCCATTTCGTGTATTTTTATTATTTGTGGGTAGGAGCCCAAAAGATTTAAATAAATCTACAACTAATTTTGTACTCTTATCATTTTCTTTGTGGAAATGTATATTAAAGTCACCCGAGACAAATATCACCTTATTTCGAGTTGTAACAATATTTAAGGCAGCAGTCATTTTTTCTAAAAATATTTCCAGATCTCCAGTAGGCGACCTATATGTTGTCACGAGTATAACATTATCCGTTTCAAAACCTGTTATCTCACAATGTATCTCAACTGATAATTTAGTTACTGGTACAAGAGAAAGTCCTTTGAATTTCTTTGCAGCAAATATTGCTACTCCTCCATGTCTGTGTATAGACCTGCTAAATTCAGAAGCTAAATTATAATTTTGTATACTTACAGATTTTATCTCTTCTTTTATACACCAATGCTCATTGAAAAGTAAGAAGTCATATTTATCTTTATGTTCCTCTAAAAAGGCTTCAATTTCATTAAGTTTATTTGTTATACATTGTATATTCAAATGGAATATGTTAATATTATAATTTTGAGTATTAATAGTTTTTTTGTTGTTGGCTTTAACTTTTGGTCTATGTTCACAAATGCTTCTTATGTTCCCTGAACTCCTAAAAAAGTACTAGTTGTTTCATCAGAGTTTTTGTTATCCACCATGTGTTTATTTCTTTTAAATTTATAGCGCTCAAATGCAACTTTTTTCGGCCAGAATTTATTGTCATAAACTGTGTCAATAAAATCGAAGTTGATTCCAACTTGAAAACATCTGCTGTTTGGTCTCTCATTTTCAATTTTTGTTGGAATATGTTTTACAAAAATTTCATCTTCCTTTTCAATATTTAATTTACGTTTTATGTAGCTTTTTATTATATTTTCATCAACTTTATCCGGAACTCTCGATACAAAAATCCATGCTTTTTTTCCATCCTGATCTCTTCCAGTAAATGTCTCATCATCTTCAGTTTCTCCGCTACCTATAAATATTTTCCTTTTAGGTCTATTTTTTACTATTTCTTCTTGTCTTTCTTTATTATTTTCTGATAGTATGGAAGACTGTAGAGCCACCTGTGGACACGATTTCGAATTTACTGTGATATTTTCTCTTGCATTAGTTTGTGTTATCTGTGCCCAGGTAGCAACGGGCTGTGCTACTGGTTGCTCATTATTCACGTTTGCATTGATTTTTGAGTTTTTATCTCGTCTTAGAGAGTGTGATACATTTTTAATTGCGTCTTGAGCCCTTGTAGCTTTCGCCTGTTGTTTGAATACAGGTTTTTCCTTCCTCACTTCTATAGTTTCAGTCCTGTTGATGTTGTTTGGTTTATTTTTTTGGTGGTTTTGTCGATTGCTCGAAACATTTTCCATCCATAGGTTGTTTGCTCTGTTCTGGTCATGATTTTGTAGTTCAACTATATTATTAAGTAAGGAAATGGGTTTCATGACAATGTTCGAGGGAGCTTCAGAGAATAGTTTCACTAAGTCCTTGTTACTTTCTGTAAGGTTATTTATTTCCTCTTTTACTTGGCTAATTTCTTTTGTTATTAGTTTTTCAATAGTTTCTATAAGAGCTACTTGCATTTCTGCCTGAAGCTTTTTTATCATATCTTCTGTATTATTTGGTTTATTTTGGGCTTCTAGAAGTTGTTTGTATAATTTTTGGTTTTCTTGGTGGAGTCTCTCATTGTCTTCGATACATTTTGTATAGACCAGTGTGTGTTTCTCACATTCTGGACAAAAGAATTTTAGTTTTCTTTGCTTCGTTAGTCCCATACATCGATCTTCTGTTGTTGTCAATGCTGAACATTCATTACAAACATATTTTTGGCATAGATCACATTGATATAGTAACTTTTGATCTGGGATAATCTTTTTGCATTTTGAACAACTCATTTTTTAATTTGTGTTACTATTTTTAGGTAAGCACATGGTTTAAAACAGCTAGTAATGTTTATTATAATTTCAAGCCAAATTTCACAATAAAATTAATTTCAATGCTAAATAAACATTTATAACCCCACAAAGTTAAAAACTTGATCGTGGGTTTAGATAATGCTAATTAAACTTACGTAAATTATAAATACATTAATTAAATTCAAAAAGATATTTTAAAAATATTTGTGTGTTGTATACATTTAAATACAATATACAATAGAAGATGGTAGACAATACAATTGTCTACCATCAAATTGTAAAGCGTCAATATCGCGAATCCAAGAATTTACTGAAGCTTTCGTTGGTTTAGTACGATGTGACATTTTAGATGTGCGTTTTAATACCTTCGTCCGAATGAATAGGGAACTTGCACAATTTTTTTTTATTGCATAAAAATGTTCAAAACGCCTAATAAAATATCTATAGGGTTACCACGAGATAGTCGTCAGGCCAAATGATTAAAATCTTGCAGAAGGAATAATGAAAAAGATATTTCACAAAAAAGTGGTGTCCTTGTGTGTTTGTGTGTGAAGTAGATCATTTCAATGTCAGTGTATACAATTAATTATTTATATGCTTGTTGGTGAAGAACTACGTTTTGATTTTCAGTTTCATAAGTATTTATAAAATAAATTAAATTAAAGGGAAATAAATACCTTGTTATTGAATAAATAAAAGCCAATTTTTAAAAATACGTATTTTATATCGTTTTTGATTATACTTCCTCGAGGCAACACTCTTTAGAAGTATATATATACTAGCTGACCCAGCAAACGTTGTTTTGCCATATAAATTATAAATTTTTGTCCAAAAAATAAAAATAAAATTTCTGGATAGGGTATAAAAAATAGCCTACGACCTTTTCTCAGACCTACCAAATATACACCAAAAATTTCATAAAAATCGGTCAAGCCGTTTCGGAGGAGTTCGATAACAAACACTATGACACGAGATTTTTATATATTAGAATATTGTCAGCTGTCAGAGATTAAATATAAAGAGAATGGGGCCCAAAACGGTATGATCTTAAAGAAAATCGATTTTCTTTAAATGTATATTATATTTTTTTGCAATTTGATCAACATATTTCTAAAACCGTAAATATAGCTCGTAGAGGAAAAAAAAATCATATTATTGTGTAAGTGATCGAATTCTGAACGACTTTCAAAATGTCCGTCTGTCTGTCCGTGCGTCACGTTTCTTGTAAGCACGATAACTCAAGAACGGAAAGTTGTATCGTATTGAAATTTGCACAGTCAGTTAGTGTTAGTTAGAGGAAGAACTTTATATTTAAAAAATCAATCAGTAAATATAAAAGTTATGAAATATTTTATGAAAAAAAATATACATGAATAAGACTGCTGTAACATTTGATAAGATTCTACAGACACAAAAATACTGCATAATATGCTGACGAGCGTTCTGCCAATCAATATAGCATCATCAGGAGATAATTAACATTCGCAATATAGTAATTTCACTAAAAAAATGTACTTATTTTCGCGAAGAGTATACTATAGAATATTCAAAAATTGTATAGAAAATTCAATAATCTGGCGAAGAGTATAATGTTTAGGTTGTTATTTCCGACATTTTAAAAATAATGCAAAGGTTGCAATATATAGGTTATATTTGGCTCATTACATATAGACCAAAACGTGCATTTTAGTATATACAATATAGTACATAAATGTTCAGATTGCTCTCGAGCAAAATTCACCTAAGCGGTTTGAATATTAATTAATGTATTCTGATGCGCTTAATGCTTAATATTTTCTTTCTTTTTTTTAACCTCCTGTAGCAACGTACGCCTATGACATAGATAAAAATTTGTATATAAAAATGTGTCCTCTTCTGGATATGTAATTAGTCCAGAGAAATGAGTAAAAAAAGTACCATGTTCGGGACTGTGACTCATCCAGGCAGAGACCACGATTTTTAGATAGTATAGGTGTCAATAAATGAAACCTATATAAAATCTGCGGTCGATTTTCTGCATATGTTTATTTACAGTCATTTTAATGCAAAAAAATGGAAAAAACGTGCATTTTCACGCTTTTTCACCTGCCAGTAAAAAGTAAACTATCTTACAGACAAATCAAATGAATCACCTTGTAGGAAATTAAAAAAGCTTTAAAATGGCGGTTGTTAAATGTCGATATAGTTAATTGTTGCTAAGATAATTGCAAAATGAGGAATTTTATTCAATAAACAATATCTTGTGTAAAAAACAATCTACTGTTTTGTCCTTGCGTAAATAGGTGACTCTCATAGTGCTTAATATCTGGTAAATATTTCAAATCGATTCGTCAAATAGTTTTTGCAAAATTGCATTAATTTATCCCAGAGACTTTTTTTTTGCAACCCCACCACGTCCAGAGAAATCAAAATACAATAATTCTACGGCCTCCATCTGAAAGGGAAAGACTTTATTTACCAAAATGCTTTGTTAGATATCGAAAAAATTAATTTTCAGACCTGCAAAATGACGTTGCAAAAGAACTCAGATTTTTACCTTATAAACAAATAGAATAATTTTTTAACAATTGATTGTAGAGCATCGGTTTTTCGATATTTGAAAAGCTGATATTTTTACACGAATTTTGAAAAAAAAAAGAAGGTCCTAGGTCAATTTGGGGCAAAGTTAGCAATTTTTTTTCAAAAATTCATAGCTCCTTTGTTTATAATAATTAAGAAACGTAACAAGCGCCATTTTAAAGGGGAAGAGTTCAACTTTTAGTGTAAAAAATTTGAAAATGATTGTGAAATTAATTGTAATGACGACGATGATGATATTGAGAATATTAATTTAATGTTAGATAACTTTGATCATTCTAATGTTGATGATAATGAGCCGATCCTAAAAAAAATAAAAGTTGATTGATTTTACCTTATTAGAATGTGTATAGGTATATTATTAAGTAAATTTATATGTGAATCGACAAATATTCTGTATTATTATAAATTACAGCGTTATTTATATCGAACAATGTGTTTCTTTTCACACTTTACAAATTCTGTTGTTTATAACTTAATATAACAGTAATTTATATATTTAATTGTACACAAACCTTTCCTATAATTTTCAATAAGAATAATACAAAAATTTTGATAATGTATAAAAATATTTTTTTGTAAAATGTTTAAACAAATTACAGGTAATTATTACTCTCTTATTATTTTGGAGCAGATGTGTTGAACCATAGAAAGTTTCTACTGTATCATACAAACCATTATACATGACAAACGCTGTCACTACATGTACATTCACACGCGTGTTGTATACTTCTACGAAGGAAGTAATGGTTTGGTTTATTATTTATTAATAATTAATAATACGCAAATTAATAAGAGCACTTTTCATAAATTGTATGGTAATTTTGCATTTGAAAAATATCTTAAAAATGTAAATTATATCGAATAGAATGTTTTTATTTTATAAATTTGAAAAATTCAATTGTTTATAAGAATATATATTTACGTGTACATAAGCCTTTTCTACAACTTTCAACAAGAACAAAACAAAAAAAATTTGATATTTTGCAAAAAAAAATAATTTTTTTTAAATGTTTAAACAAATTACATTGTTAATATTAATGTTAATAATTTAACAGATTGAATATTATTAACGTACGCAAAAAGGTACCCCAAATTGAAAAACGAAACATCAAAATCGGTTAACAAACACCAAAGTTATGACTTATGTGGTCAGTTTGAAGATGTTGTTTCAATTTTTGAATGCGCGGATTTGAGGGTTCCCCCTTCACAACCTCCGAGCTAAGTTGATTCGAGCCTCATTTTAGAAGCTTTGCCAACAGTTTTGAGAAAGTGCAATCATTTTCAAATTTTTTACACTAAAAGTTGAACTCTTCCCCTTTAAAATGGCGCTTGTTACGTTTCTTAATTATTATAAACAAAGGAGCTATGAATTTTTGAAAAAAAATTGCTAACTTTGCCCCAAATTGACATAGGACCTTCTTTTTTTTTTTTCAAAATTCGTGTAAAAATATCAGCTTTTCAAATATCGAAAAACCGATGCTCTACAATCAATTGTTAAAAAATTATTCTATTTGTTTATAAGGTAAAAATCTGAGTTCTTTTGCAACGTCATTTTGCAGGTCTGAAAATTAATTTTTTCGATATCTAACAAAGCATTTTGGTAAATCAAGTCTTTCCCTTTCAGGTGGAGGCCGTAGAATCATTGTATTTTGATTTCTCTGGACGTGGTGGGGTTGCAAAAAAAAGGTCTCTGGGATAAATTAATGCAATTTTGCAAAAACTATTTGACGAATCGATTTGAAATTTTTACCAGATATTAAGCACTATGAGAGTCACCTATTTACGCAAGGACAAAACAGTAGATTGTTTTTTACACAAGATATTGTTTATTGAATAAAATTCCGCATTTTGCAATTATCTTAGCAACAATTAAATATATCGATATTTAACAACCGCCATTTTAAAGCTTTTTTAATTTACTACAAGGTGATTCATTTGATTTATCTGTAAGATAGTTTACTTTTTACTGGCAGGTGAAAAAGTGTGAAAAAACAGGTTTTTTCTATTTTTTTGCATTAAAATGGCTGTAAATAAACATATGCAGATTTTATATAGGTTTCATTTATTGACACCTATACTACCTAAAAATCGTGGTCTCTGCCTGGATGAGTCACAGTCCCGGCCAAAACCTCATTTCCCTGGATTAAATATGTGCCAAATATGAATAACTAAATATAATTAGTTGGCCCGTCTTAATTGGGACACCCTGTATAGCAAGACTCTTATCTTCCAAATAGACATGTTGCTTTTAACAATTTTGATTTCATATTTTTAAATTACATGTTGTCTTTATATCCATTTAAAATCATAATTATTATGATTTTTATACAATGTTTTCATCCTCTTAACATTGTCAGAAATGCAAAAAAAAACTGTTTTTTTAAACTGATTACTAGGCATTACGACTTCATGATTGCATAACGACGAGAAAATAATATGCATATATCATTATCAGTAACTAAAATAATACTTATTTGTCTTAACGCCGCGCCGCGAACTTCCCCAAGCGAAAAACTTTCTGCATTTTGGCGTGGCCTTTTGAGAAACCTCCATCAGTCATTGTGAACTAATAATCTAGTACATAAATCAGTAATTCAAAGTCACAAACTAGAATAGAAACTAACCACGAGCCTAATATCTGCATGCACTGGATGTGTAGTTGCACACTCTGACGTCGACGATGACGACGACGATATGTTTTTTTGTGAAATATACATTTTATTACAATGTCACCTTATGTTTTTTAGTATTATTTCCCTATTTAAATTTGTATGCAAGTTCACTATTCACGCTATGCGAGATACTGTTTGATTTGATCGTGCTATGTTTTCTCCCTCCACGCTAGTGCCGGCTGTTGAGCTTCAGTAATGTAAATTACCGGGATGCTGCAATTTAAAAGTATCTATTACACATTAAGTTTCTATTTAATATAATGTATTCCCGACAAAACTAAGTTACGCATTAACACATTGTAAAATAAAATAAAATTCACTTAATATGTTACACGACTTTCTATTTTTGTAGTTTGGGAATATTTCACAGTAGGTGTTTACAATATATTATATCTGTAAAAGCCATTCCTAGAATCCGCTGGGTAATTCCGATCCCTGGTTATAATTCTTTAAGACAATGACGTCAAGAAGGGCTGACTGATGACGCCTTGAGTAATTCTAGTAATTCTAGTAATTCCAGTAACTCTAGTAATTCTAGTAATTTCTAGTAATTACCGGTGTCGCTTAAATGTCTGGTAAATACTATTATTTACCGGTGGATCGCTTGAAATTGACTATTATCAAGGAAAATTAGAAAAACCATTATTAAAGATGTTAGCAAATTCAAAAAGAATACACTGGAAAACTTTACTAATGAGGATATGTTAATTTTTTTTTGATAAGTTAAAACTTTAAGTTAATGAAAAATAAATTCAAATTTTAGGTTAGGTTTAAAGGGCTCTTTAAGACTTAGATATTTGACGATTTTTAATCTTAATGGCTGGTTAACGGCTATCTAGCATTTGAATTTATTTGACAATACACTTTCTTGGTGCTAAGACTCCTTTTAGGTTGAATCTGGCTGTAAGTGTTGTATATTAGACCCCCTGTCAGATGAAATAGGCCACGACCCTCGTATTTTGGACATAGGCCTTACGATGGACTTCTTTTGGAGTTTCTAAGCTTCGAAAAACATCCGCCTGTCATTATTTGTCCCAATTAATCTAAGGTTATGGATATCTGTACTATGATTTTTGTCAAAGGTCAGGTGTCCATGCAATTACAGAAACTGACTAAAATAAGATGGAAACGTAATGATGTTTTTTTTCAAAAGCTCCTCTTTAAAAATATCAGTTGAGTCTTAAGTCATCTGAAAAAGCAAAAACTAGTGGTAAAAGTAGCCGAAATTTTCAACAAAGCATTAGTAATTGGTGATTAACTACTTTTTTGTATTTTTTGGCAAGTCACTATGTTAATACCTATTCAGTGATTCTCATTGTTGTTTCTTTCAGGTAACATCTGTATTTTTGGCGCCATATCATGTAGTAGAGCTTCTAATCCATCGCCGCAGAGATGCTGACATCAGCAGTTTGAAGTATTTCTTCACAGGTGGTGCTCCTGTGACGAAAAAACTGATGGATGATCTTAACGAAGCTTTACCCAACACAATAGTTAATAATGTCTTTGGACAAACAGAATCCGGGTTTGTAGCTTCGTTTAATCCAAATGATCCAATAGAAGTTAAGATGCAAATTAGGAAACCACAGTCTTGTGGCAAAATTAATAAAAGATTTGCATGGAAAGTAAGTTAAATAATTTATATTACTACTTACCGTAAATGTTTCATACCCTTTTCTCCTTGATGATTGCTGCTGACCTTCTCTTTATAAAGAGCTATTTATTAGACATGTTTTACTTTTAATTAGTATCACTTAAAATTTTGTATGCTTGGAAAGTAATTCATTTACTGATGTGGAAGCAATCATTCATTTTAGCTTTTATTATAATTTTGCGAATTATTTATTAAACATTTAAAACTTTGTGCGTAGAGCTAAAACAACTATCTACCCATTTTGCAGATATCTATTACTGATGGCGCTTTCACGATTTTATGGTGATTTTGGTTCGAGGGTTTGTCCACTGACACTTCAAAAATACGGCCTATCAAATCGGGTAATTTTCAGCCCTTAATAAAATATAGATATGCACCATTAATTTGAGATCGACAGAAAGACTATGATAAAAAAACAATAAATAAAAATAGTTTCGAGCTGATACGTTAAAATTTAAAAATATAGAAAAATGCTGCGTTGCAGCCTAGCTCTTCATAAAGACAAGTTATAAAGACAATGGGTATTGTTCACTTGTAGGAAAGTTAATTTTCCACAAAAAAGCCATGAAGGACGTTTCACACAAAAAAGTAGCCGCTAAAATGCAGCATAGGACTCGTATACCCCAGTAGAGTCAGTATTAACGTTTATTTTGATGTTGGCTACATTGAAAGGTCGAGATTTAGATACATAGAGGAGCTGGCTGACTGGCCTCAACCACAGCGACCCCCCCGTGGATCTGTGCACTTCCTATAGCTCCTAGTCCAGATTTATCCTTTGTATCAGACTGCACATCTTTGAAGAGGAGTCCAGAGTAAACTATCAGCCCTTGATTTTTCCTCGCTACATGGTTGTAATCTCAGCTTAGCTTACTTACTTATTACCTTTACTTTGCACAGCTCTGTATTATGACCACTTCAGCCTGAAATGCTGTGGCGTATCTTCTTAGATTTATCGGGATTATATTTTTTTGAATTTATCACGTTGCTCCGTTCTTCTTTGTTTGGTATTTTTATGTGAACATTTTTAGGACTAGGACTATATCGTATTAGTGGACATTCCTAGAGTGGGATCAGCCTTCAACTTCAGCTTCTGGTACTCTGTTCCGCACTGCTGCCTTGTCGGTATTCAACTCTTGCATTACCCATTAGCCTATGCATTACAGGTCGGGCTTCTCTTGGGATAAATATGTATAGTGGTAGCAGGTCTAGAAGGTCTTATAATGCAGCTGCAGGAGCGCATTTTATGACCCTGTATATGACCCATAGGGTCACTTTGGAACTTCCAACTTCCAGCGCGGTAGCTCAATCGGTTAAGGCGTATTGAGTGGCGAATATGCTGTTCGACTGCCTACCGCGCTCTGGGTTCGACTCCCAGCCCCGGTATTGACAACACCGGTGGGTGTGGATGTATGTCTGCGTTTTTCCAAATGTGTAACCCCCTTCCGCACAGCCTTGGCTTTGGATTTGGTGTGTTTATGTTATGTTGTGTTTAATTTTTTCATACATCTGCCTGCACGTTCTTAGAACAACTACCACCTAAATTCTTTTGGCGATATCGGAGCTTATCAAACTCTCAGGAGCTATTTTTCTGATCCGCGAACTAGTAAGCGAGTTAAAGAATATTTACTAAATTAGCTAGTAGTCCAATCAATGAATGCCCAAAAGGGGATTGTAGAGAACATGGAGGAGGGGAGAATTTTTCTCTTCAGGAATGTGCTGGGGGTAGTTAGGAGGTAAACTATTAAAAGTCTCCGCCCCTGGCCCTGCCGCTTTTATTGAAAACTGGCGTCAAAAATCGGTAACCTAGCCAATTTTCGATAAAAATTTACGAAACTTGGTAGAGTTAAGTACTTGGGTATGCTAAATATGGTTTCACTGCAGAATTTTTTTTTTCAATATGACGGCGTCAAAATTGGGGTGAGCAAGAAACATGAAAAATTCAATAAAACAACCCAGCCACAAAAAAATAAGTCCTGATCCTGGAACTTGACCCAAGAAGTTCAATGTATTTTTTGACGCTGAATTCGAATCCGACCTCAGGAAAATTTATACACCCTCAAAATTTTGAGCTGGAGCGAAAAAAGACCCTTAGAAGAGGGTAAAATAGCTCCTCATATATGGTGACAATAAGTACATGCAAAAAGTACTCCTAATGTACAATCCTAGGTTGCTGATTTCATTCTTAGGGTGAATATTGAGTTAAATGGGAGTTGAAAGGGGAAATGAAAATCTGACAAAATGCGTGATTTTCATTCTAAAAGTTTGTTTCTAGGGATTTTTGAGGTTGCTGATTTCAAATTTCATTCTTAGAGTGAAAATCGAGTAAAATGGGGGTTGAAAGGGGTGTAAAAATGAAAATTTGACAAAATGCGTGGTTTTCATTCTAAAAGTTTATTTCAATTGATTTTTGAAGTTGCTGATTTCAAATGTGTTAGGGTGAAAATTAACTGTCGCTCATTAGATACAAGTAACAACCAGCTAAGCACAAGGCGCGTCATTTATTCTAGGTAAACTTATGCATAATGAAAATTTAATATTTATTAATTTATGTAAGTGAATTCTAAAATAAATATGGATTCCTCAATCTTTTTTCAGTCATAAGGTTTTTTAAGAATATTCTTTTTAGTATCTACTTCCGTATATATTTAACTGAGATTGCTAAAATAAATCTGTCGACAGTAATTTTTCCAAACGCATGTAACTAGTAATAATCGATTTCTATTACGGGTCTTAGTATACAGTACCAACAGGAAAGTTAGGTTTGCCATTACATTAAAACCCTATTTTACTCGATTTTCACTCTAAGAATGAAATTTGAAATCAGCAACCTCAAAAATCCGTAGTAATAAACTTTTTGAATGAAAATCATGCATTTTGTCAAATTTTCATTTTTACACCCCCCCCTCCCCCCCCTTCAACCCCCATTTTACTCAATTTTCACCCCAAGAATGAAATTTGAAAGCAGCAAACTCAAAAACTCTGGGATTGTACATTAGGAATACTTTTTACATGTACTTATTGTCACCATATATGAGGAGCGATTTTACCCTACTCTAAGGGTGTTTTTTCGCTCCAGCCAGGGACGGATGGGAAGGGGGGCGCAAACGGGTAAATGTCCGTCGGGTTGGTGGCTCTGGGGTCGGGGCAGGGCCGGTCCGAGGTAAATACGCATTTGTACAGGCAGATAAAAAACCCGACGGCCAAAAGAAATTTAAACGGCAGCTCTTTTCTTTCCTTAATCCTTACTTAGAACGAAATATTTTCAGGCTGCTATCTCGGCTACTGACATAATTGCCAGATGTCATTTATCGTTCATAAAAAGTTATTAACCTAATTACCTAATTTTGCATGTTCGTTCCAGATTCTGCAAGTTTGCTTAAGAAAGTTCTGATGTATTAAGAAGTCTTCTTTCTTTTTCTTTTGACCTCTGAAACTTTTTTGTTTTTTTTTTTAATGTTTCGAGATGTTTATGCAGACAATAATAATAGACATAAGTATTATTGATTTATTATTCATTATTATACTGTTAAAATGTTTAAATTTTTTATTTCGTTCTTTGTCTTTCAATGTCAATACATTTTAATAAAGAGTATGGATGTTTAGTGGCGTTTTTAAAAATGTTACCAAGATAGTAGCAGTCTGCTTTAGACCGTGGTTGTCAGATTACGTGTTAGTACTTTGAACTTTTAAGTAATTTTTGCAATTGCATGAAAAAAAGGAAAATTCGTTTGACGTAACTTATTTTTCGAAGAAAATGTTTTTGCTACTCGAATTTCTAACTTTTCATTTTAGAGCGTTTGACCTTGAAAAACACAAAATTTTTGCCTGCGGCACATTTTTCCCCTCAAAGAAAATAAATTTATATTTTTCCCTGGCCCACTCAAATTTGAGGTTCTAGTTGTTTCACACTCGATTGAACCGATTCCCTAAAGTTGCCAGGGCCGGTTGGACTGACCCCATCCGCCCCTGACTCCAGCTCAAAATTTTAAGGGTGTGTGGGTTTTTCTGAGGTCGAATTCGAATTCACCGTCAAACAATACATTGAATTACTTGGGCCAAGTTTCAGGATCAGGACTTATTTTTTGTGGCTGGGTTATTTTATTGAATTTTTCATATTTCTTGCTTCTTCTCACCCCAATTTTTGAAACCGTCATATTGAAAGAAAAAAAAATCTGCAGCAAAACCATACCACCATATTAGCATACCCAAGTACTACCAAGTTTCGTAAATCTTTATCGAAAATTAGATTACCGCGTGGAATTCGATTTTCTATAAGAATGTTTATATTCATTTTCTTCCTATGTGTTATAGTTTACGAGATATTCGGCAGCCAGAATTAATTAATTAGGTACCTTGAATATTTCTATCAAAGCGGTTTACCATGGTCTGCTAATAAATCACAGTCACAGAACCATCTTTATTTCACAACTCTACGTATTTACTAACGTAATATTTTGTCGAAGTCTATACACTTCCTTAAATACACAGTGTCTCAGTTAAAATGAAGACACCCTTATACCTCCTTTATTTTGTATCCGATTTGAATCAAATTTTACTCAAGTATAGAACAAATTAAGATCTACTTATGACCAGAAAAACATTCTCCTGCTACAAAGGCAAAGCCACCTGCGGTACCAAAATATGTGGAAAAAAAAACATTTCGAACGTTAAAAATTCTAAAAAATGCATCGGATTGGCACCAAATTTGATTTGATATTCAAGTAGGTAATTAATTGATTATTAATTCTTTTTTTGGCTGGCTGGCTAATATCTCGTAAACTATAACACATAGGAAGAAAATGAATATAAACATTCTTGTAGGAAATTTAATTATGTTTAATTTTGAATAGATTACATTTTCCGTACGACGCATCGTTTCCCAGTTATAAGCGAATAATCGAAAAAAGGAACTTTTCCACCCCAGTCCCCGCGTGAAGCAGTGGGGCTAGGGACGGGGAATTTTAATATGTTTACCTCCTAACTATCGGCAACACATTCCTGAAGAGGAATATCCTCCCCTCCTCCATGTTCTCTACAACTCTTTCGTTGACTGGACTATAGTAGTTTCGTAATTATTCGTATTTGTGTTTCTGTCAAAATTGAAGACGTTTCTATAACAATAACTTCTGAAGTATCAAAACAGTCTAATGAATAATTAAATAGGTAATATAATAAACTTGAATTTTTACTGATTTTGTGAATTTGGCTTTTAAAATTATTTGCCGATTGTTAACATGCGTTAAACACGATAATTTCTATTAGACTTAAAATTTTTATTTAAAATTTTGCATAATATGTAGAATTTTATGGTGGAATACTTCCTGTTGAAATTGAGCCATATTTGTTATACAGGATGACTCTTTGATGGTCTTTTCTGGTTCAATAATTTCACATTTCTCTAAAATTTTACTTGTCCTGAATTTCTTCTTATTTTTTCCACAAAAATGCAGTTTTTCTCGCAAACTTCAGATGATGATGCATCATTTCCTTTTTTCAAATCTTTTCCTTTAATGGTACAATTTCACCTTTAATCATCTCGGAATGAGTTGTATATTCCATACTTCACAACTACAATTTTTCGTCTCTGAACCAAGAAATTGTAAATAAGATAGTCCAGAAAAAAAAAATCGGCAATAAAATGAGGTCCAAATAAAATAAAAAGTAAACGCATGAACTTAACAGGAACTTTCAATCATCCGCAGTATCTATTTCAGCGGTCCAGAATTTATACCTGCATAGAAAATTGCAAAATTCACGCTTATCGTAAACTTGTTGGTTTCGGTAAAGTAAAAAGTAAATTTTTACTTTGAGACACTCTCGATGTCCATGTTAGTTGAAAAGCTAGTTCGTGATGAAAAATTCAAGTGCGATAATCAAAAACAGAATTTTTACCGTTTCTCATGTAATAATTAGAAAACGCTTGCGAAAAGAGTAAAATTATATGGAAATAAAATGTTCCTTGTAATTTCTTGAAGCCCGTTCTAGCTCAAATCGGTGAAAAGTTATGATGATGAAAATATACATATTAGCACATTATTAGTATGATGGCTATGTTGATGACATTATAATTCATTTCCCCACCATCACATTTCTTTAATAATGCAATTTTTCCACTTCCCACGTGTAAAGGTACCAAGAAAGTTCTATTGCGCTCTTGGCATTTTCGGGATAAATAAAAGTGGTCTAGCTCTTAGTACGTTTTAAATATTTAGTTTTTTGTTCACTTGGTCAATAGTCTTGGAGCATAATGTATTCCGTGGAATTTTTTGTGAAGGGAAGGTGCGACTATGTGGAATCTCTTTATTATATGCTAGGTAATGGTGTAATATTGGTGTTTACCTTAGAATGGCGCTGTTTGGTTTTTATGGCGTTATACATCCAAGATGGTCGCCATGCGAGACATTTATTCTTTACATCAAGAATAACTCCTTTCAGAGTGCTCATACGCAAAATCTGCATAAAATATTTTCTGTTCATGAGCCAAAGAACAAATTTAATTCTTATCAATTTTTTCGTATCTTCTACCATTTAAGAGTTACACGCCAGTTTTACCACATAACACAAATTTATTAGTATACATTTATTGCCTAGCCTATCCGACTTTCAACAGATTATAAATTGTGTATTTTGTGTCAAGGTAAAAGTAAATTACCTCTTGTTAATCCATTGAAGGTTGAAAAACTTCTACAGTGTTTGAAACAAAGAGAAGAATGGTTGGATCCAGAGTATATGCATACTAGTAGTCGAATTGGGAATTTAAGTGTACAACAGCTACAAGACTCCAATGCAAAATGGCATAAAGAATGTTACAAAAAACTGACTCACACGATAAACATGGATAGAAGCAAAAAACTTTTCGAAAAAGGAAAGCGTTGTGAGCCTACGAATGATTTAGAAGCGAGTACCAGCAGTCACAAGGCAACATACACATTACGATCTAAAACAGCCGCATATAACAAGAAAAACTGTTTTTTTTTCTGTGATGAAGGAGAGAAAAGCAAAGAGAAACTGTATTGCATAGCAACAGACCAAAGTGGCGAGCGTCTTAAGTTAGCTGTCCAACGCTCTAATAGTGAAATATTGAAAGTGCGCTTGAGTGACTGCACAGATCCTGGAGATGCCCATGCAAGAGACATACATACACTATCACGTTATGATGAAACCCACATACAGAGAAAATTCACTAAAATCTTCTATGCGTCAGAAAAGAACTGGCAACACACAACCAGTCCACTACAAGATCAGTGATACAACGTACATTGGGAACACATTGAGAACACATTTAGTCATTGTTATCTCATGTCAAGACTAAAGATGAGTTAACAGCTTACTTGTCCGAGAAAGCAATACAATATGCAATTGGAAGAAACAAGTGTTTATTTGTATCTTGGAGGGAAACAGCAAAGTGTTCAATGGGGATTGAAACAGATGAACTGAAAAGCAATCATGAGGAGGCAGATACAAAAATAATTTTGCATTCCATGTTCGCCTGTCGTCGCGGTGCTACATAGCTTCATATTTACTCACCTGATACAGATGTCTTCATACTTACTTTATGGTGATATAAGTTCCTTCCACTGAACACTATGTTTGTAACTGGATTTGGCCAAAATCAAAGAATGATCAATTTTAGCAAAGTAACCGATTTCCCGGGCTCAAAGAAAACTTCAGCATTATTAGGTCTGCATGCATTATCCGGAAATGAAACCACAAGGACTTTGGCAAAGAAAGCGAAAACCTCCTTTTGGAAAATCTTCAGTAAAGCAGATGATGACAGTCTCGAAACTGTAAGCAAACTTGGAAGCTTGGAAAATTTTCTTGATACAGATAGACTATTAATAGAAAAGTTCATATGTCAAGTCTATGTTCCTGGCAAAAATATATCAGACATTGGAGAACTGAGGTGGTGGATGTTCAAAGTCAAGAAGAAAACTTGCCATCAACAAGAGCATCACTGATACCATATGTTGATAGAGTTCGTTGTCAAACCATAGAATGGTGCCGTGCTGACCAGGCCTACTCTAATCTGCCTTCGCCATTAAACTTCGGCTGGGAACTAAAAAACGATCATTATGCTTCTGTTATGTGTATGCTACCATGTGCTCCAGAGACAGTTCTTCAACTTATTCGGTGCTCTTGTGTTAAGAGAAAATGTGCTCCACCATGTAAATGTCTTTCCCACGATCTGAAGTGCACAGAACTGTGTGTGTGTGTGGAGGAGACGAAGATATGTGTGACAACTGTGATGAGCATATAATGCATGAAGATTCATCGGATGATACATTGTTTTGAAGAGAATAATAATATAATATCATTAAATATTGTTTTTCGTCAATACATAATTTATTTTAAGAACAGATAATACAACTACTACGTCCTACTACAAATTGTATGTATTAATACTAGTTATTATTAAAGTTTTTGTGAGTAAATAGCAGCAGAATCTTTATTTTTCTTCCCTTAATAAATAACCGATGTCTAAATTATGTTTTAAACCGATAGTGATATGTATAATGAATCATAACTCTTAAATGGTAAAAGATACGAAAAAATTGATAAGAGCTAAATTTGGGTCATGTAGAACAGAAAATATTATATGCAGATTTTGCGTGTAAGCATTCTGGAATGAGTTATTCTTGATGTAAAAAAATGTCTCGCACGGTGGCCATCTTGGATGTATAACGCCATAAAAACCAAACAGCGCAATTCTAAGGTAAACACCCGGTACTACACCATTATCTAGCATATAATAAAAAGATTCCACATAGTCGCACCTTCCCTTCACAAAAAATCCCGCGGAGTAGGTAAATGCGCATTATGCTCCTCAACTACAATTCTATTTTGATATTTTTAGGTTGTCGATATATATACCGACGAAATACTTGGACCCAACCAAAGAGGTGAATTAAGGCTAAAAAGCGATTTGTTTATGAACGGCTATCATAAAATGGATTCATCATCGGCGTACGATTCGCAAGGGTATCTAAAAACAGGTGATATAGTCTATTACGACGAGGACGAATGTTTCTATGTAGTTGACAGAGCTAAAGAAATTTTCAAATACAGAGGATGGCACATTCTACCTGTTGTTTTGGAAGGAGTCATGATGACTCATCCAGCAGTTAAAGAAGCTGTAGTTATTGGCATTCCGCATGAAATTGATGGAGAGCATCCAATGGGGATTGTAGTATTACATAAAGGTTATGAAGATGTTACTCCTAGTGAAATAGAGCAATACGTTCAAGAAAGAGTGAATGATTCTCAGAGACTGAGGGCGGGTGTAAAAATTGTTAAAGAAACCGTCCGAACTGCAACCGAGAAAGTAAAAAGGAATGCTATGAAGCAGATGGTACTTGATGGTTTAATTTAGAATTTCGAAATACATATGTGATAATGTGTGTCAGTTGAGTATGGTAGTTCGGTTGTATTTGATATTATTACAAAAATGTACAAAGACCTGCAAGGGTTTCTATGTGATAAGATTGTACGATACATCGTGAATTAGTAAATAATTAGATGTTAGAATTAGTAATAAGTATATTTATAAAGATGTCAATAAATGAATAATAACAATTTGATATTTTTATAGACTTCATCCATAATATAATGAATAGAAATGATATAAAATTAATAATGCAATTTTGTTTTTTCAACAGATGAATTACCTTTTGTTTGGATATAGTTACACATAAAATTGATTTCTCGCTTCAGTTTAAAACAGTTCCTTCTTAATGAAAAACGGCATGTGCTATACTTCTGCCGAAAAAAAGTTATTTCGAAACTTTCAATGATTTCAGGCCTATCAGTATTCTGTCACATCTTTTGAAAATTTTAGAGAGTGCAATTTATAACACAGCCAGACAAAAAAAATTTCCTTTCTGATCTGGGGATCAGACTTTCCTATCCTATAGTATTTTGAATGAATCGCTGAATCCAAATCTGCCATCAGATTTGAGCCAGCACGTTTCAGTTTTGCATAAAATGCATAAACCCTTGGGCTTGTACCATTTATTTTCAAGTTTTTTTGCATTTTATGCAAAACTGAGACGTGCTGGCTCAAATCTGATGGCAGATTTGGATTCAAAAAAGAAAATTGTGTGGCTGCGCACAGCCAAATTTTTATTTTTTTTACCTGGGGATCAGACTTTCATATCCTATAGTACTTTGACCCGCTGAATCCAAATCTGCCATTAAATTTGGGCCAGCTTGTCTCAGTTTTGCAGAAAATGCAAAAAACCTTGGCTTGTAGCGCTTATTTTTACGGCTTTTGCATTTTTAAAACTACTATAAGATATGAAAATCTGATCCCCAGATCAGAAAGAAATTTTTTTCTGTGTGGCTGTGTAATCAGTTGTACAGCTTGTACAAATTAATGATCTGCTTCCCCAATTTGGTTTTCGTCATGATCAAAATACTGTTACTGCTCTATTGGATATAACTATTTATCAGTACAGATGAATCTATGGTAACTACAGCCAATATGCTCGATCTTACAAAGGCGTTTGATTACCTCAACTGTCAAGTACCTTCAACAGAACTGCACTACCTTGTCATCAAATGCTAGAGTACGGCTTCACACAGAATCCAAAAAGTTAAAATACGTAAAAGTATTATGATCCTTGTGATGATTCTAATTAATCAATTATGTATGCATTATGTAATATAATGTAGCGGCCCTAGTTGGAATTTACAGCAGCTTTTATGAGCTTTTTGAAAGATAATAATCAATCAGTTTTTAATATTCATTTAATAGTAGATAAACACTCATTTAACGCTTTGTTGATATTCTTAAACGGCCAGAAAAGAAACAAGCTTAAGAATTGAATAGATATAAAAATTTAATGTTTTACTTCGTTATGTATTTTATCAGCCCCTAAAAGGTTTGTATCGACCTGCATAACACACTGTATAATTAAGTTCAAGTTTTATAGATTCATCTTAATTTCAAAGAGATCTTTTAAATATATTTAAAGGTTCATGCTGTCATTTAAAATATACGATTTGCAGTAATTAAGTAAGAGCAGTTTATAGTCAATTAGTAGTAAAAAATCTGCTATAACCTTTTTCGTGCAAATTGCTCTATATAGTCCAGTCGATGAAGGTACCTATTTACCCACAGAAATTTGCAAACTGAATAATTTTTTTTTAATAAGTTCGTGAAAGTGTATAGAATAATATCCTGAAAAGTTTACATTTCGCTCGGTTGCGGAACATAAAAAAAAGTGAAAAGAAATGTTTTTTCGTCCATTTTTTCAAAATTCTGAAACAAGCTAGGAAAATATAAAAAATACAGATGGATAGATCACGTATTTATAAACAAAAAATGTCTTAACAAAATTTATCGCTAAAGCCACAGTTTTCCCGGAAAAAAATAGTCAAGTGTAACGTTATAACACGGAGCGAGATACATGCGTGCGCGCGCTTGAATACGCATGACTGTGACACCAGAGCAATGAATTACATGTCACTAAATCAGAATTTGTTTAATCTATATAAGTGTTTAGTGCAGTCGGTTTAGGAAATTTTTTAAGATGGATGCAGATCCTGAGAAAATTGTTTACCAGATTTTAGCCAAAAACATTAAATAGTTTGGCTGAAATTACAGTTTCAGGCAAATTTTCTGAAATTTTCAAATTGAAATATCTCCGGACGGATCTAATTTTGCTTTGTGGCAAAACGTAGGTTATTTTATGTACGTTTACATAATACAAGTCAAGATTCACTTTTTTGCATTCAGTCGTTTTTTAGTCATTTGCACTAGATATACACTGGGTGCTACAGGCTACTGGCTCCCCCTTATATTTCCTTTATTTTTAACTTATCTATTTGAAATTTGGAGTGAATAAATTAACTGTAAAAATGTATTATTGGACATAAAAACGATTTTTAAATGGAACACCCTGTATATTCTTACATATTTGGATTCAAGACAACATTCTAAGTATACCATGAGATTTTCGCGAATTTTTGAGTCAATGTTCAGTTTTTTAAACATTTTAAGACATTCGTCTAGAGTGCTTTGGAATACCAAAATTTGTTCTACGGCAGGTAAAGTCCAAGGAAAAAATATAATTTTTTGTAAAACGAAAAATGTTTCATGAAACGAACATTTTTTCACGGTTCCTTTTTGGAAATCAAGATTTTTAGGGTTTTGTTATTCTCGTCATGACAAACAATTTCCGCAGGGTCTGCATCCATCTTAAAAAATTTCCCAACCTCGCTGTTTTCTTGACTAAATCGACTCCACTAGTTGGTTCATTTAAAAGATGGAAATTGTAACTTTCTGATGCTTTTTTGTTTCAACCATTACAATCAAAGGATGGATGGGAAAAATATACTTATCCGCCCGAACTCAATCATCGCAATAAAAAATATAGAAAAAAATAAAAGCCCTTCAAAAAAATCCTTTCTTTATTGAGAATTGTCAAAAAGTATGTACACTTCATGATTGGATATGGAATTAGCAGGAGGGTGGTCAAAAACCACAGCACTTAGGCCCCATTGGACCCCTTGTACATCCTCCCTCTAGGCAGACACTCGCCTAGGCCTTCAACCAACCTAATCTTTCGAAGTAGGTGGTGATGTTGCCTAGGGGCATCTCCCTTACATTGGCCATCTCCCTTACATTGGCCAAGGTAGGCCAACGCTCTCCCAAGATGGATTCTCTGATTAATGAGACGGCTGAACAGTCACAGAGTACGTGTTGAACCGTCTCATCTTCTTGTTCACAACCTCTGCAAAGAGGTGTTTTGCTTAATCTCATATTGTATAGATGTTTCCTTAGTGGACAGTGTCGGTTGTAGGCCAACGGACTTGAGGCGTGCCATTGTTATTAAGGCCACTTCTCCTAGATATAGATCCAGTGGTGGCAGACACAGCATTACCTCCATTGCTCTCGTTGGCGTTGTTCGCATAGCTCCTGTTATGCTTAGGCAGGCAACTCTCTGCACTTGGCTGAGCTTGGCTCTCGCTGTAGTCTGTTTACTCTTAGGCCACCAGACCACAGCTCCATAGGTTATCATTGGTCTTATGATGGCAGTGTATATCCACATGACCACTTTGGGTTTCATTCCCCAGGTTTTCCCCACGATCCTGCGACACTGCTCATAAGAAATGTAAGCCTTTTTTAGTCTTCTGTCTAAGTGAAGATTCCATGTTAGTTTGGCGTCAAAGGTTACCCCAAGGTATTTCACTTCTGATGCGAAACTTAGTGTTGTGTCCAGGAGAACTGGTGCTTTCAGTGCTCCTGGTATCTTTTTTCTTGTGAAGAGAACCATCTCCGTCTTCCTGGGATTAACAGACAGCGAGTGTTCTCTGCACCCACTTCATGATTATTATGGTTTATTAAGTTGTAGTAACGTGAATTCAAAAAAGTACATCTCAAATTATTTTAATTTTCTTGCTTCATGATTTTCTTGATAAAGGAGGCTGAGAAATTGACCCATTGGAAAAAATAAAATATTGCTATATATATAAAAAACGTATACTTTTCGAATGTTCAAACATAAATTCGCTTAGTTGTATGCATTTTTTCGAAAATATGATTAATTAGATCATGATAAGAAATTGCGATTTTCACGATCTTATCCTTAGAACTATGAAAATATCTTTGATTGTTTTGAATATAAATAATGAAACTTTTCCAATACATTAACAAATGTATGAGGAATCCATTGGGAATATAGCTGAAATGTGGATAGGTGTATCTGTAATAAATAGAGTACAGTAAAGGCTCGTAAAAATTCATGCGAGCGATTCAGCGGCTATTTGTGGTGTCTGTGTATGCGTTCGTAATTATACATTTTCCCTCCAGACTCACTATTTATCCACCTATTCACTAAGAAAAATGTTAAAAATGTGTAATTAGAAAGAGAAAAAGCTTTATTTTACTCGTTAGAACTGCCAAGGATTTTTAGAGGTTCCCTAGTATGTATGCATTTAACCGTGCGCTGGGCCACGCAGAGTGACAAAGTTATTTCACTATTTTTTTCCAGGAATACCGTGGCTTTAGCGATAAATTTTATTAGGATATTTTTTGTTCAGAAAGACGTGGTCTATCCACCTGTATTTTTTTCTACCCTGACTTAATTTAAAAATTTTGAAAAAATGGATGGGAAAAAAATGTTTTTCACTTTTTTTTATGTTCTGCATCCGAGCGGAATGTAACCTTTTCAGGATATTATTCTATACACTTTCACGAACTCATTAAAAAAAATTATTCATTTTGCAATTTTTTGTGAGTTTTACTATAAAATGTTCTCTGTCGTCTGAGCTAATAATCTAGAAAACACTTTGATGTATCAAGTAGCTTTACCTAGTTATGTCATAAAAAAGTGTATAATACTAATAAATTTGAATGTTGGTTAGTTCACATTTGCTATTTGCAGTGGAGAATACAAGAAAGAGGAGGACCTAAGGGGTTCCAATCTGGTTACTGCCTCACTAACTACACTGTTACTAACTCAGTAAGATTAAATAAGTTGTTTCGCTCATACAAACTCATTATGTTTGGCCATCGTTAGCAAAGGGATTTTGCGATATTGCTTACAGTGAATCATCTCCTTCATACCGGTTATACTGCCGTGTTCTTAGTAAAATAATTTGTAGAAAAAATAGGATGATGAATTTAGCGGTAGGTATATTTTCTTTACTATTTTATTTACTGAGTTTTAGGATTATGCTAGTTATAATTTTAACAGGCGATATATTAGAGCTAAAGGGAACAAGAAAGTTTTAAGTATGCAATAGAAAAATTAATATTATTAATTCAGTCTTTTTTTTTTAAAGATAACACAGCCACACACACACACACACAAAAATGTTCTGTGCAGCGGACCAAGTTATATGGATTTGGTGCATTTTTCGACGTTGAATCCGAATCCATAGTCCAAAAAAGGATTTATCGTTTTCAGTCAAAAACATCCCTTAAAATGGTGTAAAATCATAGAAATAATGTAATAATGAAGTGTGAAAAGTGGTAGGTGTTTTTTAGTCGAGAGTAGAGAATATAAATTTGAGCCACATTAAGCTATTTCTATAAATTAAAACGAAATCCGCATTAATGGGGAATGAAAACTACCGCTAAAACTCAAAAGACGCAGGTGAATGTAAATAACATGTACAAAGGCCATATTGTTGTATCTCTTAGTGCAAAATATTTGACTCTGGTGCGATAACCAGCCATTACTCACAAATTGTAGAGACTCAACCCCATGGAGAGTTAAAACTACCCCCACCCCTTATAGGTTTCAAAACGGGAAAAAAATTGAGGCTTTTGTAGTGTTAGGCAGGGTGAACAAATATGGAGTAAATTCGCGACAAGAGACTCTTACCACCCTTAAAGGGTGTTACATATGGGTGCTATTGAAATTCGGAAAGGGTCAAATACTGTAGCTCATTGTGTCAAATACCTAAATCTGGTCTTTTTAATAAGGTTGAAAATTGTCGTAAATATTACTGACGACTTCCATCGGTAAATTCGCGAAACAATTTGGATTCAAATTGCATTCCCTGGTTCGTCGTGATATGAACCGGAACGCCAAAGTGACAGATGTAATTTTGAAACAACACTTTGGCCACCGTCTCGGCAGTGCAATCTGAAATGGGGTAACTCTTTCGTTAACAGTTGACTACTCAAATGTGTCCGTAGGATCAGTTAGCTACCTAGGAATTTATTTGGGGATTTTAAAAAGGATCCTGATTTGGTCTTAACTGCAGCTAATAATACTATTATTTCTACCAACGGTAAAAAACTTTTAAAAGTCTATTTAGGTCTGCGCCGCAATTTTACTTTTATTTTTACTATCACTGACATAGATGTTCCTATCTTAGAAGCTGACTTCATAGCACATTTTGGTCTAATTGTAGATTTAAAGAACAAACTATTATTAGATAACATGACAAGTTTGTCAATTGATTGTTACGTCTAAAAGTTTTCTTTCATCTCTCCCAAGTTTTCTGTTGAAAATCAATATACCAAATTGTTGCGCTCTTTTCCTCATCTAATTGGCACACCAGATTACTTTATGCCTATTGAACATTCCGTGAAACTGAAGGACATTTACCTTTTAGCCGTCCAAGACGTTTGGACACTATTAAATTTAATATTGCAACAGGTGAGTTTGATCCGATAGTCGAGTTAGGCATTTGTAAATGAACCTCCTTCTTCGTCTGTTTCATCCCCACTACATATGGTGGCAAAAAACGATCCCAATGATTGGTGTTCTTGTGGTGATTACAGACAATTAACCGTTATCATCATCACTGACCGATATCCGCAACCACATATTCAGGATTTTAATGCTCAATTATTTGGTTGCTCAGTTTTTTCTAAAATTGACTTAGTTAGAGCTTATCATCGATATTATCACCTATCAACGAAACTGATATTTTCAAGTCTGCGATTACCACTCCATTCGGTCTGTTCCAATTTAGACGTATGCCTTTTGGATTAAGAAATGCTGCTCAAACCTTTCAGAGATTTATGAACAAAGTGAAATTTGTCTTCGTTTATTTAGATGACATATTAGCCGCAAGTAAAGATCATGTCGAACATTTGCAACATTTGCAGATAGTTTTCGAGTGTTTAAAAAATTATGGGACAAATATTAAACCCCCTAAGTGCGTTTTCGGCACAGATCAATTAACTTTTTTAGGTCATCACGTCTCTCATAAGGGCATTTCCCCCACTACTGAGCGCATTGACATTATTAAAGAATTTCCACAACCTACAACAGTTAAACAACTTCAAAGGTTTTTAGGCATGGTCAATTACTTCCACGTCCAGTGGAAGTATAGTAACGACAAAAAAATTTTAAAAAATTTCTATTATCCAAATAGGCTTAAAATGTCATGAAACGTCGAGATTTTAAGTTTGAGCGAAAAAAAAAATTTCTGTCTGTCTGTAACTTTTTTTTGTGCGCACGTTTACTCTGGAACCGTTCAAGATATTGACTTGAAATTTGGTACACGTATGTACTTTAACGAGATCTAGAACTAGATTATATTTTCATCTTGCTACGCCGAAGGGTTGGGGGGTAAATTGGGGTAAATTTGGTCTAAATGGGTAAATCAAGCAGGTAAGAGTCCATGAAATTGGTATTTAGTATATACAAGAGAAGCTGAGGTCTCAAAAAATTTTTTGGCATTAGCCACCCCCATTACCACCCCAACCTCCTTATTAAAGGGGATGAAAAAAAATGTGATTTAGTGCATGTACAGGAACCAGAAACCTCGAAATATTTTTTTACTTCATCCACTCCCCACTACCAACCTCTATCACCACCCCCACCCCACTACCGATGTGGGATATCGTTTTATGGGTTTTTGGGGTAGAGGATTTCAAATATTATATTAATAAAGTTCCATAAACAATTATTTCCACATACAAAGTTTTTTCGTTGTGAGTGACTTGGATAGAGAATCTGGATGTGGAAATAGTGATTCTTTGGGCAGCGGTTTTTTATCATAGATTTATACCTAAACTTGCTGAAACATTCAGCCCTATACATGCACTAACTACTAAATTGTTACGTGACAAAATAAAGGATATAAACACTTGGGCAACGGTCTGTTCCAATAGTTTTATTAAAGCTAAGCAAGCTTTAGTAGCTGCATCCGTCCTTGACCATCCTAATTATAATGATGGAGTAACTCTCTCGTTAACAGTTGACTGCTCAAATGTATCCGTATGATCAGTTTTGGAGCAGACTTTTAACAATGCCTCCACTCCTTTGGCTTTCTTTTCTAAAAAGCTAACTGACACTCAAAGACGTTACGCGGTTTTTGACAGGAAACTTCTAGCCGCTTATTTGCCAATTAGACATTTCCCGTTAGTTTCAGCATTGTTTTCTAAAGCGGAGAGAACTCCGAGTTATGTGGGGTTCCACAAAAATCACCCCTATGGGGGGGGGGGGGGGGGTAGTAAAAACTGCCCCCATATACGGACGGAAATATACACACGAAAATTTAGTTAATTTAGGTATATAGCTTACATAGATAGAAAAAAATATATCCTATATCTATGACTAAAAAAAAGGAAAAGAAAACCACGGAAAAGTTATTTTGAAGACAAAAGAGAAAAATAATTAGAAAAGAAAGTATTTGGATTGATGGTCGAAAGTATGATATAAATAGGAAAAAGAATAGCTTTACACAGATGAAAAGATAGATAAGTTAAGATAAACAGTTGAATAAGCAGGTATTATAGTAAATAAAACACAACTGGTTAATGCTTAATGCATGAATTTACTCCACATTTGTCTACACTGCCTAAAACTACAAATGCCTGAATTTCTGTTCCAGGATATTAGAAGTAATGAAATTCGTCCGTCTCTGGGTAATTTTCAACCTTATTAAGGTTGGGTGGTTGTCGTACCAGATTTGTATATTTGGCAAGATGAGCTACAAGTATTTGAGCCTTTCCGAATTTTAATAGCACCTATATGCATCATAGGCATAGGGATAGCTCTTACCAAATGTAGACTCTAGTCATGTGTCGGTGGTTGGAACGAATTCACTCCATATTTGTTCACCCTGCCTAAAACTACAAAAGTCTCAATTTCTTTCCCCCGTTTTGAAACCTATGGGGTGGGGTGGAGGTAGTTTTAACCCTCCATAGGTTTGAGTTTCTACCCTTCGAGAGTAATGGCTGGTTGTCGCACCAGAGTTTTCACCTCCCATAAGGGCGGATTTCGTTTAATTTATAGAAATAGCTTACTGTGGCTCGAATTTATATTCTCTACTCTCGACTACAAAACATCTACAATTTTTCACACAAAAAAAAAATGTGTGTTTTAACCGCCTTCCATGTCACCCCAATGACTCTCTTAAGTCTAGTAGATCTAGATTTGTCTCAGTTATTACATTATTTCTATGATTTTCCCTATTTTAAGAGATGTTTTTGACTAAAAATCAAAACTGTCACAATAGATCCTTTTTTGGACCACTGCTCAGGAGTTATATCTTTTTTTTGTGTGGCTGTGTAATAAACGTTCAGTTACTCTGTTTAATATATGTCGTACGTTTTTCAGTGCGCATTTTTGTAATTTAATCTAGATGATTTTACCAATAGCACAGTCTTGGGAGGCTTAAAATTGAATCAAATAGGACATCTTAGGTAACTGCATTATATAGTGTGTTTCGACGTAAATAAAGTGCATTTAGATTTGCAGAAATTCATCTGAAGTGAGAAACAAAATGGCAAAACAGACCATTCCCTGCCACTTTATTATTATTATTACAATTATTATGGTTACAAGGCCGAGCACGTAGTTTCTCTTGTAGCCTTTAATAATAAGAAAAACAGAGTATGAAAGACAAAAGTGATTCAAACTACAAAATAATGCAATATACAAGCTGCTCATCGCGAAATAATTTTAATTATAAAATTATCCCCAAGAAGTGGTTCGGACTCCACTATAAGCTGTAGGGCCTCGTTTCTTTTTACCTAACACAAAATCATTCTGGATTTTCAAGGAGTCACTTCGGTGACTTGAGAAGCGGTTAAGAAAACATTTTAAAACAAAGAAAACAAACAAGAATATAATGGTGTATATGTAGAGACATACAAACAAGTTGAAGAACCAAAGCAATGGTTCAGTTTAAAAAAGAGCATATTTCACTATGCCCTACGAGTTATAACTGTCCAGGAGTTATATCTGTTTTTAAATGGGTTTACCAATGTAGCACTAATAACTGAAGGTGATAGAGAGTTCTAAACCAAGAATATTCGATTTGGAAGGAGAAACTGTCGAGTTCTCATGTGTCGTCGTTGCTAACAAATAAACTCGATAAACCACTATTAAAAAAATTGCTTTAGTGTCCTGAATGTAATTATTAAATCACCTCTGAGTTTTTTTTCTGTCGGAAAAATTAATGAGTTTTGCCGTGGATAGTCTATCAGTGTATGTGCAGTGCAGAGTGAGATCTACCACAAATACTACGAGGCCAAGACCAGTCCCTTACAGTACCCCACTGTAAACACTTAAACAGGGTAGTTGTTAGAATAAATTTCACTAACTTTCACGCAGAGTTCTCTATCTGTAAGGAAACCAGATATCCACTTTAGTAGGTTTCCTCGAACGTAAGCAATTTTCAGTCTGTCTAAAAGCTTCGGAATACGATCGAAAGCTTTAGCAAAATGAAATAAATTACGTCAATAGGTTATCCAGAGATTGATGCAATGCAAAAGATTGGTTACAACCAATCTTTTCGGGGGCAAAACCGTGCTGTTCAGGAGGTATTTCGAGCAGGTCGTGAGTTTGCAGGAAACTAAGCATTTACTTGATATTTGTGTTACAACCCAAAAACAATGCAGTAAGTATTTCGTAAAAAGTTAAAATATTTATGTTTCCTCTTAGTAAACCATTGTCAGTGTTTGTAGATGTAAATCTGTTGCATTTTGATCTAGGTATTCTTTGTTTTTTTTGCAGCAAAGTAATCACAATTCATCTCCCTGAGATGTAATAATTCAGGGGCATCTGTTGCTGGCGCCAAAATAAGCTGCCCAGTAATTGTATCTGAGGAAAATAAAAGAATTATTAACTTTTCACAATACACTCCCTTTAAGAATTAGAATATTTTTGGCGCTAAGCAAGAGACGTGAATCAATTTCCGCTCGCGTGAGGAAAGTGAGTATTTTCGCTCTGTCCAAAGAGTTTCTCTTTAGAAATTAAATTAAAAAATGAATTATTGGCGGTTTAATAACAAAGTAATATGAAAAATTAGTAGCTTTTTACCACTTTTGTTGCAATAGTAGAAAAATTAATGTGTTTGTTTCGAAGAGGCGCTGTTCTTCTCTTATGCATTATTGCTGGTTTCGTCTAACACTCCAACCGACAATATTCATGCTCAAGTTTCAATACAGCACTTTCACCCTTATTTACGATTCACCTTGCCACTTTATTAATTTCTGATCAAGGTTTCAAGGTACTGGTCCCACTGTGTGTGGGTTCGACTTCTGCTAGCACTAGAAAAATGTAAGAATTTTTCTGGTGTGACGTGGATGTTTTTAAAAGGAAAGTTGATAGTTGAATAAATTTAGTTAAGTAGTAATCTAAATATAACCATGTGTTCTTCCAAGTTTTTATTTATGAGCGATAAAAGGTTCGTATATACGTTATTTGACTTTGAGTAAGAATGTCGAAATAGCTGAGATAGCAAAATACTATAAAAATATATTTTTGCTACTTTGCATGAAAAATTTCTTGCAATTAATATTTACGCAATTAAGCTTAGATATCGCATGTATAAAATCAAATAGTTTAACCCCAACTTATAAAATGCAACTGTCGTTATACGCACTAATTCTTGCGATAAATTAATTTTGATTTATTTTATTTGATTTATTTGGCATCATAACTTTTGAACTCTTGAGATAAAGAAATTTGCAATAAGATATGCGAAATCTATTGTATGCCAAATACATTGATTAATGTGAAAATAATCTAAAAATAAATTCAGAGAGTAAATAAGCAAAAAATGTTGTTGCAATAATGTGTCAATTAAAAAAGATAGTTAGAAGCGGTAATAATTTCAAAATATTCAATATTTTAGGAAAATATCAGGTAGGTAGATAATTGCCCATGAAGATGAAACAGAAAAAATTTTCCAGGATAATTAATTCAACATTTCTCGGCACAAAAAAACTGGTCTCCTTCGAAGAAGGCAAGGCTTAATTCATTAACACTATACAGGATGTTCCAAAATACTGGGAAATTGTAGGGTGACAAAACGTCCGATTGGCTTTCCTTACCGATTTGACAATGCGTCTCATAGCATATTGGAAGAAAAACTTGAAAAATATGGAATAGGAGATCCCTTATTAAGGTTAATGTATCCGTTATAATAATAATTCATCTGTTACTAATGTTGTCAAACTTGGAGTGCAGGGATCTGTACCGGTGTCGCTGCTGTTTAATATCAATATCGATAATTAGTATCAATACTATAACAATGAGTTTATGAAATTTACGTTACCTGCAAGTGCATTATTTGTCGATAATAAGACAAAAATTCATGGAATCAATACATCTCCATATAAGGCTGTTTGGTATATTCCCAATAAATTTAAATTAAATGAAACTAAGACTCAAAAACTTCTATCTCTTAATATTAAAATTTAGCTGTGTGACAGTTCAACTTGGCACGCCGGTAAATCTTTTAGTGTCAGTGAATCCTTTTACTAAGTTCAGCCTTTCACAGGTTTTAATTGTGAACCAAAATTTCTTTCTAATCAGTATGCAGTTATTTAAATAAAAGTTATTTGGAATAGGCTACCTTGGTATTCCAAAATATAGTATTTTAAATTCATAAAAGTCTGTTCAATGAGTTCTGTTTTGTTTTTAAGTTAACAAATGTTAAAAGCCTCATTAAGGGATTTTTAATTAACAGGCTTGATTGATCAACTGGCGCAAATTCCGTTTTTTTTGTGATAAAAAGGCAAAAAAGGAGTAGACATGTTTCATTTCTGGATGAACAGATAGAAAGGGAGAAACAATTGTTAAACAATTGCGTAAGTTCGTTTTGTATCAAAAATACAGCAGTTGAAAATATCCAACTTTTGTTCCATTTTATTGTAGTTTAAACAGATTTGATGCATCGGAGATGAACTTAAGATATTAATTAGTTCGAGGTGTAGGTGTGATAAGTATTACTTGTTCTAGCGAACAATCTAGGAACGCAGTATTTATTAAGTTAGGTAATAGAGGTAAGAGAGGGTTGATTTCGTTGTTGGTGATTTTATATAAGAAAATTATAGTACACATCCGTCTTCTAAGTAGACTACACATGTCAAATTTGTTCAAAAATAGGATAGTTACCTTCCAAGATAAATGTTGCCGATTTAAAAAAACGTCTCTATACTATATCAAGTGAGGTGATATAGACATTATAACTGGGACTCCAAATAATGGAGGCGTATTCCAATTTGGATCTAACAAATGTTATAAATAATAGACTAGTAGACAAACTTATAAAGTCCCTACTATTACGCAAAATAAAACCTAGAGATCTATAAGCTCCAGCAACGCATTCCTCAATAAGTCTAAAGAGTTTTGAGTCGAAGATAACTACTTCACGAACTCAGGTCTATCTAATTATCCAGATTATAATTAAAAATAATAGGGTCAGACTTGGACAGGACATTACGTTACATTTGGTAGCGTTTAAAGGAAGTTGGTTATAAACACATCAGGCATTAAGGGAATCTAGACTATGCTGGAGCCTTAAGCAGTCATATTCGGATTTAATGTTAATATATAATTTGAAATCCAGAACGCAAGAACGAAGACACACCAATTACTGGTACAAAAAATCGACGGCGACGGAAACTGTCTATATGGAGCAATAAGCCATCAGTTAGAAGGAGAAAACAACCCCGGCACACACCAACGCCATCAAAAATCTACGGAAACAAGTAGCGGACTATATACAAAACAACATAGATTATTTCACCCCGTTCATGCTAGTATCCATCAACGAACTGGAACCCCGTTACAATCAACACAGCACCAACAAAGAAAAAATAGAGGCGTTCATCGGAGACCTGAGAGATGGTTTCTGGAGTGGCAGGAGACGATAGCAGCAACAGCAAACTTGAAGAGGAGGACAATAATAATACACCAAGAGGAGGGCGAAATCATAACTTTTCACCCCAACAACCAACAAGAAGACGACAACATGCCAATTGAGATCGTGTACAGGAAGCAGGGAAACAACAGAAATCACTACGACAGCGTAATCACTACGCAGAAAAGAAACGAACTAGAACGATTAGAAAAAACAAACCCCCCAAGCATAGCTATAACCCCCCGCCCAGAATGGGAGGAAACGACGAATATCAACAGGTTCCAAATATCGCAAAGAACGGAAGAGGGACACAGTCAGGAAGCATCAGATGATTGGATAACTCTGGCAACATGGAACGTCAGAGGATGCATACAAAGAGCTAAAAGGGAAAAAATCGACGAGGCCTTGCAAGCAGAAAACATCGGCGTTGCATGTATACAAGAAACACACATGATAGACGGAACAGCAATCACACAAAATTACAAATGGCAACTAAGCAGGGGGGGGGGGGGGGGGCAAGAAAAGACCAGCAGAGGAGTTGCATGGGTAACCAGACGGGAGAGGCCCATCGAAATAAGGACGGAAAATATAAACGAAAACATAGTCACGGCAACCATACAAAATGAAAAGGAGAAAATCTGCATGATAGGAGTCCACGTACCCTCAGACAAGAGAGCAGGAAGGGTATTCAGGCAGCTAACTCAAGAAACCAGAAGAAACGAAAAAAGAAAAATGCCCATCATAATACTAGGAGACTTCAACGCGCATATAGGAAAAGACGATCAGACGGAGGAGGATAAAAGCATCATAGGAAAAAAATTACTCCACACATGGTCAAATGAAAACGGAAATGCGCTGAAAAATCTAGCACACATGTTTGACGTAACAATAAGAAACACATGGGCCAAAAGCCAAACCTGCATTGACACCTGGACCAATGGAAGATCAACCTCACAACCTCATATCCTGGTAAGCAGAGAGATAAGAGAAAGGATCAAGAACGTTAAAGCAAAAAGGGCAGCAGAAATAAATACAGACCACAAAATTCTATACGGAAAACTGGAAATAAAAGAAGGAAAAACATGTCAAGGAAACAACAAGACACTACACAATACTTGGAATATTTCTCTACTACAGCACGAAGACTTTCGGAAGAAATACGGTGAAGAAATAGAAAACCAACTGACAGGAGAAGAATTAGACTGGACATCAATGGGCGCAAAAATAAAAATTGCAGCAAGAAAAACGTTAAAAAGGGACAGATCACCTATGAGCCCGACAAGAAAGGAAAAAAATAACTAGTACGAACAGCTAAAAAAGATGAAGGCCACAGGCGAACAACAGCCGACGGGGAATATAAACGAAAAACTAAAAGAAGCACTGAGGGGAAAAAGGGAAGCGGAGAGAAACCACGATGAGGAAAAATGCAAATCATTCTTCGAAAACATAGAAGCACTTCCAACAGGACAACGACTAAACCAAACCTTCAGATATTTGAAAAAATATAGAAGAAACAACAGTACCCACAAGAGAGGATACATACCAATACAACATTGGACCAAGAAGCTGAAGGAAGAAGAGAAAGCAACTAAAGAACGAACAAAACTAATAAGAGAAACAGACCACTGGCCCTTGGACAAGCCACCATCAAAAGACCAACTGCTAGAAATAATAGCCAGAGCTAGAAGAAACACCGAACCTGGAGTAGATAAAATAAACAACGAGTTAATACACTACGGCACGGAAAAGCTAAAGGAGCAAACCCTAGAAATCATCACCAGGGTATGGACAGAAAACACACCTCTGCCTACGGAATGGACCAAGACTATACAAATACCCCTCCCAAAAACCAACTCGCCACAGACCATAGAAGACTACAGAAGAATAACACTCTGCAGCATAGGATACAAATACTACGCACAATTCCTGCTCGAGCAACTAGAGAAGTACATTGGAAGACCGCCAGACTACCAGACAGCATTCATCAAAGGCAGATCAACGGACGACCACATGTACACCACCAGAAGAATACTGGAAGGAAAATGGAGAGAAGGGACAAAACTGCACATAGCCGCTATAGATCTCCAAAAGGCATTCGATACCATCAGTCACGAAGCCATAGTCAACACCCTGTATAACAAAGGAGTGCCGCACTATCAAATAAACAAGATAATAAAGGCCTGCCTTCATGA
Organism: Rutpela maculata; assembly: GCA_936432065.2. NCBI lineage: Eukaryota > Metazoa > Arthropoda > Insecta > Coleoptera > Cerambycidae > Rutpela > Rutpela maculata. The sequence continues at coordinate 31,328,447 of OW386285.2, read as the reverse complement.
AACAACTGCCATACAATGGTTCGGACAAATGACGGAAACCAGACAAAAGAACAGAGGAGTCAAACAAGGATGCCCCCTATCCCCCCGACTATTCACCACGGTCCTAGACCAAGCGATACAAAACACAATAAGGGAAACACCAAATTTTAACGAAGACACGGAAACACTGAGAACCCCAATCGTATTAGCTTACGCCGATGACCTCCTAATCGTCGCAGAAGAAGAGCAACAAATTATCAACTTCCTGAAAACATGAAACCGCATTTGGACACATCTGGGCTGAAAATAAATTTCAAAAAATGTCTAATAATGGAGCGAGACCCATCAACAAAAGAAAGTCGGATCAGTGGAGAAGAACACAAAATAGGTGACTACTCCCTAAGAACAACGAACAAACTGAAATACCTAGGAACATATCTGACGAACCAACTGAAAAGGAGAGAAACAGTAAAGGAGAGAATAAAAACAGCATACAGAGTCACAAGAGCAATTATACCGTTCATTGAGAAAAACAAACTATCATGGGGCCTGGCCAAACGGCTATACATAGCCATCATACTGCCAACAATGACATATGGAGTTAAAAACGCGGCAACAACAAAAGCTAACAGAAGAAGTTTGAGAAGAGCTGAAAGAGACATCATCCAATTACTCAGAAAAACAACAGGGCAAAAACGACATAAAACATCAACTACTAGAAGGGAAGACAATCACAAAAAGGATAGAAATGTACGCAATGAAGTACTGGGGACACGTCCAAAGAAGGGAACCAACACACCTACTGAAGAAAGCACTAACACTGATTAGCAGCAAACTTAAAATTGGGAGACCATGTTACACGTGGAAAACAACAATCGAGAGGATCATGAACAAACTGGGAAAGGACCAAACATACTGGGAAAGAAAAGCGAGGGGAAAGAATGAATTTCACAAAAAAATCGGAGCGATATATACTCCACCAGAATCAGAAACGGAGGAATCAGAAGTCTCAGAAGAAGAAGAAGACCTGTAGAAACAGAAGTACAAAAATACTAGCACAGATAGCAGCGACACAACGCGGCAACATATCTCACAAGAAGACCCAGAATAGGCAGAAGCCCAGAACCAAAAATACAAAAAAAGGGGGCTTAAACGCTCCCTCACGATATAATGCGGTAACGCATCTCACAAATACCTACACCTCCCATCCCACATTCCACGAAATGGTGTGCCTATTGCATAAAAAACGAAATAAGTTTAAATGGGCAGAAAATCGCCACATCGCTGGCCAAGTAAATAATATTAATTTACCCATACCATCTTCTAGTTTTATAGGAAATTCTCTAATTTATAATCGTAAAAAAATTATAACTATCTCCTAATAACATTATAATTTATAGAAGTACCATGATGATACATTTTAATCTGTTTGGATTATTATCATATAATTTCTAAGATAAACAACTGTAATTTTTGTATTTGTTGTAAAATTAACTTAACCAACATTATTTTGTGTTGTATTTAGGAAACTCTGCCAATGAGAATTACTTTTTTGAACAATAAATTTTTTTTCTTAAATGATTAGATTCAACATTTTAAAATTATTTTATTTTTCAATTAAATTGACGTGATGCAAATGAAATATATTACATAATGTCAAATTAAGTTTACTCTATTAAATTCACTATATATACTACAAATACTACTTTAATATTCATGCATAAATGTGAAATATTCTTGATTAAATTTAAAATTGTAGACAAAATATTATAAATGCACTTTAATGCGTAACCTAGATGAAGATGCTGGCATTTCTATGACTTTATTATCTGAAATTCAATGATATAAAACCTTTTGACCCACTAAATCAAATGTGATAGCGGAAAATAAAGATGACTTTTTTATTTGGTGTGGTTATAGAGTCTTATTAAGTAATATTCCGTGAGGGTTGCTCTAATCGGTTTATAATACAATGTAGTGAATAATAAAAAAGAGATATTTCCTTTGGTGAAAGGGTTAGAAGCTGAGATTGCATTAAACGGAAGTTAGGTTAGAATCTGGCGGTAACTGATTATGCGGATCATTTTGTGTAGGTGGAGTGAGTCAACGAGGAAGTGATTGGTCTGGCAGACGGTGATAACAAATACGCCGTAACAAGAAATAATCGGATGCGTAACGCCTCAAGGCAGGGGCGTACGTTGTTGTTTATTTCGATATTTTAACCCCAGCATTATAAAATTTTTTGATAAAAGCTATACCGGTTGATATATAAGGCGTGGGTGAAAAAATAAAGCGACATTTATAATACGGCAAAAACAATGAGTTTTACATCTTGCAGATCTGAAAATGAAGGGTGATATTTTTTAAAAGTGCCTCCAAAAATAAATTTTTCATATCTGCTTGATATAAAAAATCTTGCAAATACAACGTGTACCACTATTCCTGGTAACACCTTCATAGCTCAGTTATTAGTCATCCAATTTCAGCAAAATTTGGATCGGTATCAAAAACTTTTAGTAAAACTTTCGAAATATCGCCTCTAAATCAATATCTCATCGCCTCCAGATTTCACCGAAGATCGCCTCAGATCGCTCGTAGATCTCCTCGAATCGCCTCTGCACGGAAAAAAGTTCCACTAATTGCAAGATTAATAGACTTTATCATTATTCCTCAAATAAAATAATTCTTGCTTTTAGCTTCTAGTATTATCCTGTTCTTACAGAATGAATTAGCTTCTTCTCCATCTAAGAATAAGCCATTATTGACCCAGGTAGCAGGGTGACGTCATTATGACGTCTTTTAAAGATGATTTTTCGTCGCCGACGTCATTGTCCCAATAAATGACGTACCAGAGACGTGATATTTAAAACGTACTTCTGACGTCATCATGAAGACGTCAAATACACGTTTCTTTTAGGTCATTATTTTGACGTCATTAATAAATGACGTACCAGAGACGTGATATTTAAAACGTACTTCTGACGTCATTAAAATGAAGTCATTTTGTAGTCAAAATTGGTCATTTGGTTCACTATATATATATATTCATATATTCACTATATATACGTATATATGTATATAGAGATCTTTGACCAATCATAATAGCAATATATTATTACAATAAAAACGTACATATAGAAACATCAGTATGATTTGACATAGTTGCCGAATATATTTGCAACCTGAAATTTTAATTTAAATAAATCATTATAAAATAAAAATAAATAGAAGTATTTAGTGACTAGTTCAATTTTTGCCACATAGTAATAATAATTTTGTTTTACTATATCTAACTAGGTATACAGCTTTTAAACATATTTAAATAAAGGTGTTCAATGGTTCAGTGAGTTAAGTGTTAGGTTGCGAGTCAAGAGGTCTGCGGTTCGATCCCTGCACATTCCGGTTTTTTTTCGTCAAAAACTTTATTAATAATTGTGGAAAAATATTATAATGAGAGGTTCATCCCTTATCGCAAAATTCACTGATTACCAATACGTCATATTGGCGTCATATGTATGACGTCATTGGTCTGTGACATTGTGCCGTCTTTTTCACGTCATTTTTACGTCATGCTGAAGGTGAAATTGACGTAATTAATGTCGAAAAAACTACGTCATAATGACGGCACCTTGCTGACTGGGGAAATATATACAACAAAAAAATTTCTTCATAACAAGAGCATACGAACAAAAAAGTGAAAACAGAAATTTGATCATTCATTATGAGAGGAGATACGTAGATTTGATTTGTTGGTATAAATGGTAATAAATATATAAATAAAATAATAAATAGCAAATAAAATTCTAATTAGTGACCACTTCTCCAGCACAGTTCAAAAGAAATTAAATGATCACTTCAAAAATGTCTTCTCCGAATACTGCACTGTCAGTAAAGTAGATTTAAACAACTCAATGTTTTTTACATCGGTCAATGAACTAGACATCGATAGAATTATTATGAACTTACCTAATATAAAGCCTACTGGGTTTGATGAAGTTCCCATAAGTTTAATTAAAAAATGCTCTGATCTTATTTTAACGGCGTTAGTTGAAATAAAAAATTTTGCTTTTATACAGGGTCCACCACTTAAAACTCCCCAGACTCGTAACTTCCTTATTTTTTAAGCTACGACCATGTTCGGCACATCAAATTGTAGATAATTTTAAGGCCTTTAAATATGCACACAGAGTGATTTAAAAAAAAATTTTTGAAAAAATTGTTATGAAAGGAAACTTAATTTCTTTGAATATTTTTTTACCTCACCTTGTACATGAAATGTGTTAATGTTTTCTTATAAAGGTTTTAATTAGCTTCAATTTTCGTTTAAAAAAATTTTTTTTTAATAAAAATTTTGCAATTTTCTATTATTTAGTACATTTTAATAAAGTTTGTTTTTAAAAATATTTATTTCTTTTGTTTCTTGTTGCTGTTTTGTTACGTTGAGGATTGTTTGTGATATGTCTTTTACAAATATAGCATAAAATTATTATTTACATTTTTTCAGTTTTTTCAAAAAAAAAAAAATCAGTTTTGAATCGGAAGGAGTGTTTTTAATCTCTTTCTCTAAAACCAAAAAGAATTTCGAATATGACGTAACAACATAAATTGAAGCTAATTAAAACCTTTATAACAAAACATTAACACAGTTCATGTACAGGGTGAGGGAAAAAATATTCAAGGAAATAAATTTTTTTTTCGTAATAATTTTTTTTAATTTTTTTTTAAATCGCTTTGTATGCATATTTAAAGGCCTTAAAAATATCTACAATTTGATGTGCCGAACATGGTCGTAGCTTAAAAAATAAGGAAGTTACCAGTCTGGGGAGTTTTAAGTGGCGGACCCTGTATGTGGTAAGTTTCCCGACATTTTAAAACTTGCCATTCTAGTGCCAATTCCTGAAAAGTGTAACGTGCAGGATATAGATAACCATAGGCCAGTTCCAATGTATCTTCTCTAAAATCATTGAAATTGCAATCTCCGAAAACTTAAATTCTTACTTAAACCAACACAATTTGTTTACCAAATATCAGTTTGGCTTCAGAAAAACCTATCAACCGAAATTGCTACTACCAAATTTATTCAGCACATCTTAGGTAAACTCGACGAATCCGCTAACTCTCTTATAATATCCTATCTCGAAAATATAAAATTTATTGTTAAGTAGGCCGACGTATTTTCAGAGAGCTATGATATTGAACTTGGCACCCCACAAGGTAGTGTCCTAGGTCCACTAATTTTTCTTTTATATGTCAACGACTTACCTGACCATCTAAGTGAGTGCAATATCTTCATGTACACTGATGATACATCGTTAATTATTAGCGATGAATGTGAATCGGAAATTACTCGTAAAGTATAACGAAGTCTTTTAAAGAGTGGTGCGATAAAAACAATTTAATCATCAATGTGACTAAAACTGTTGCTTTAGAGTCCACGGAAATGAAGCAAAAAATTTACATTTTCCATCGACAATGATACTAAATTTCTTGGAACAGTCGTTGATAATAATTTGATTTGGTCGGACCACATTGAGCACCTAACAAATAAATTAAACAAATCATGCTTTCTCATTTTGTCCTTAAAGAACTCACTGACAATCGATTGTCTAGTAGCAGTCTATTACGGAATTTTTTATTCGCACTTAACCTACAATATTATAGTATGGGGCAAATAGACTATTTTTAATTCAAAAGCAAGTAATTCGAATAATTTTTAACTTGAAATATTTAGACTCCTGTAGGCAAATTTTTCGCTCCAAAAATATTCTTACGCTAATCGGCATCTATCTGTATAAAATATTAATTTATATCTATAAGAAAAAAAAATGGACTAACTAAATGTGAAGATATTTACGAATATAACACTAAGGGTAAATACATGGAAAAACATATTGTTTGTTTTCTAAACGTTTTTATTCATTTTTTTTTATTGTGGCATCGTTTTATATTGAATATTTTATGCTTTTATTTTATATTTATATATTATTATATTTATATATTATCTTTATTCGTATAATAGATATGTGATTTTTACATAGTTTTTATATTTAATTTTGACTTTTGGATACATTTTTTGTAAATGTCTTAACACCAATAAATATCTATCAATATATAACTAAAACACTCTATTACTTCCAAATAATATAGTAACACCATTGGGTAGTCACGCTACAAATAAAGTGTTGAAAAATGTTTGAGCATCGTAAGAAATTTAATTAATTGTATTTGCACTGCCCGTATCCATTGACTGTTCACCCTAATGCATATCCGAGCCTCTCCAAGACAGAGAAGGAATGTTAATTATAAACAAAATTCACAACTACCCTTTCCCGTATAAATGCACGAATAAATTCGAGCTAATCCAATTATTTAATTACAAATTACAGTTTTTAAGCATTAATTAAGCACGTTACAACAATTTTCAGCTAGCAAAGAAAGGCATTTCGCGAACTAAAACAAATGTCTAACAATTACTCAAGTCTGAGCCTCGGCCAGATAGTAAGCAATGAAAATTTAATTAGCTGCACTGAATATTAGTCAAAAGTTGATTAAATTTTAACAGATATATTTGTGCCTAGTTATACGCTTAATTTGTTTGAAAGATGCTGTAATATCTGTTCTTGTCGGTTACCTTACAACAGGATTTTGGCACGAAAATAATTGTTTTAGGTTTTCGGTTCTAAATATCATACTGTCGCCGTGTTTTGGAAATGTCTGCTGTTTAAATAAAACCGAAACAACTTTCTCAATCAGCATTTTCATATTCATACAATATACTATATATGTTGGAAAATAAATTTAATATACACATGCATAAATATTTGAATCTAATTCAAAATAAGTCGTATATTGTTTGTTTTGTATATATAGCCCTGTCAATGAACGTTCAATAAGGGGGTTTAGAGGGAAATGCCGAGGTCACAATTTTTGACTTGAAGGCTGTGTTTGGACTATTTAGAAGGTAAACATACCAAAAGTCCCCGAACAAAGGAGGTGCGGGGTGCAGGGGGGCACGAAGAAGGTCCCAGTTTTTGGTTTTTCGCTCATATCTCGAAAACGGTTAGCCGTAATTAAGAAGTGGCTCTATTCAAAATGAAAGTTGACTAAATTTTCTACAATAATGTTTCTATTAATTTTTGTCGTATCTGTTATGGTTCAGTAATGGACTGTATATCTTTTAACTGTACCTCCTATTTTCGGGGACATTTGGTATGTTTACCTCCTAAATAGTCCAAACACAGCCTTCAAGTCAAAAATTGTGATCTCCGAATTTCCCTCTAGAAACCATTCATTGACAGGACTAATACATAATTCTATAATATTCACAAGTATGTTAGAATTCTGTTCGTAAAAAATGGTCCAGCAACTTGGTACGAAAATGAGTCTTATGAACAGTGTTTTGATATTGTAAATACACTTAAAGTTGTAAATGATGCAGCTGAATAAGTATCAAACTTACTGATGACTTTATGAAGTCTTATCAAAAAATGAAGATCAATAACAATTTTTACTCCAAATTTATAGGATTATAAATCACTTTTCCCAAATATCAAAAAAGAAACGCTGTCGCAAGCTTTATAATAGTGTAAAAAATATTATTCTTGTTACTACACTTGTTTTAGTATTGGGTATTATTTATGATGTAAAGTCGTGTAGTTTTTTTAATAAAATAAGGGAATGTTGATACAGGACCTTTGTTTTGCAGATTTTTTTGCTAGATTACTAATTTACGGTGGTATAACAGACATTTTATACTCATGACGTAGAAAAAATATTCAGTATTTATTTATGAGGCATTAGTTATTTTAGAGATACATGTTGCTAGTAAAACAATATATGAATTAAATAATTTCTTATGTTTGTTGGGTATTTTGCAATATATGAATTAAATAAGTTTTTAACAAAAGTATGTAAACAATTCCATTTATTTCCATTATTGTAAATATGATGTGTTCTGCGGCACCTATTCCCTTTAACTTGTCTCAATTTATTTTACAGGAACTATTCTTTTATCAAATGGGACCATTTGCAGGGGTGGGAAAATTAAAAGTTCCAAATTCGAAAAGATAATACCTACTCATATTATCTTTCTAAATATAATTAGTGGTACGCTTAAGAATCCACAATTTTTTTGAAATGTTAACTTATCTCAGTCCTAATCTGTGGAAAATATAAGTCGTTGTACTCTCGTCGTTGGGCCTGAAATTCTTTACATTTGAAAAAATTCACAGATCTCGCACCTACGCAAGCATCCTATGTATTGAAAATACCTGACACAACTTCTTACATTTTAATGTTTTCCTTTTTGATAATTGTAGGATTAGGTCCCCCCCTTATCTGAAATATTGTTATTCGACAAAAAAAATAGCCTTATCTAAAAAAATTAGTAACCCCTTCTCTAAAAATTTCGACCCGCCACTGATTCTCCCCCTTACAACAAATATCGGACCGCCACTGATCCCCCCCTAACTAAAATAGCAACCCGTCAAGTAACCCCCATCTAAAAAATTCGACCCGCTACTGGTCCCCCCCTTACAACAAATATCGGACCGTCACTGATCTCCCCCCCTCTAACTAAAATATCCGCACGCCACTGATCCCCCTTAACTAAAAATTTCGAGCCGCCACTGATCCCCCCCCCTGTGTATAATAAATTTCCGGCCGCCACTCAAGTCCCCCCTTATCTGAAATTTTGTTATTCGTCCCCCACCCCCTTATCACAAATTTCCGGGCCGCCACTGATGCTCCCTCCTGTGTATAATAACGACCCGCCACTGTTCCCCCCCTTACAACAAATATCCGCCCGCCACTGATCCCCCCTTAACTAAAAATTTCGAGCCGCCACTGATTCCCTCCCCTCCTTATCACAAATTTCCGGGCCGCCACTGATGTTCCCTCCTGTGTATAATAAATTTCCGGCCGCCACTGAAGTCCCCCCTTATCTGAAATTTTGTTACTCGACAAAAACAAATAGTAACCCCTTATCTAAAAAAATTAGTAAACCCTTATCTAAAAACTGTGTATAATAATAAATTCGACCCGCCACTGATCCCCCCCCCCTAACTAAAATATCAACCCGTCAAGTAACCCCTCATCTAAAAATTTCGACCCGCCACTGGTCCTCCCCTTACAACAAATATCGGACCGTCACTGATCTCCCCCCCTCTAACTAAAATATCCTTCCGCCACTGATCCCCTTTAACTAAAAATTTCGAGCCGTCACTGACCCCCCCCCCCTTATCACAAATTTCCGGACCGCCACTGATGCTCCCTCCTGTGTATAATAAATTTCCGGCCGCCACTGAAGTCCGCCCTTATCTGAAATTTTGTTATTCGACAAAAAAAATGTCTAAAAATTTCGACCCGCCACTGATTCTCCCCCTTACAACAAATATCGGACCGCCACTGATCCCCCACCTAACTAAAATATCAACCCGTCACTGAACTCCCCCTTAACTAAAAATTTCGAGCCGCCACTGATCCCCCCCCCCCCCCCCCCTCTTCGCAAAATAGGCCATTTTAATCTCTGCTGTACCCCTAGTGTAAACATTGAATAAGGCTTTTCATTCTACCTAATTAAATTTAGATTCTAGATAAAATAACACTAACTTACCTTATTCAACAAACGATTATTTAGTTGTAAAACATTAAACGTTTATATATACATAAAACAATGGTAACCACATCTTGTTTTTACTTGCACTAATATTAAATAAATATTTAGGTATTATCGCAAGCAAGATATTTCAATACTAAAATTTCGAGCCGCCACATTAAAGCATTATAAACATTGAATAAATGTCTTAGATTACAAAGAACTATTTGTGCCTCGACCTTGCTCCGTCGACACTTTAACACTGGCTCTTTGCCGGTCGAGGTCACGACATCCAATGTTACGTTTGCATAAAAATGATCCCAGTAGTATTTTCAATACTAAAAAATTATCGATAATAAACGTACCACTTAATAGGCATCTTACGCCTGAGAATATTTTTAGCACGTGAAAGTTCTGCATGATGATAAAATTTCGTACCATTATCGTCTGTTAAGTATTGTCCAGATGAAAACGGTTATAAAGGGACGTAGAGTGCTAGTAACTATGAATCTTGTTTCTCGCAACGTGTTGTCGGCAATTTTTTTCACTGTCTAGAGAAGGCTTTACGCAGCAAAATTTATTTCCATTATAAAATTTTCTGCGAGTCTAAGCAATTTCCGTTGCTATACATTGTCCAATAAATAACATGTGTCGAGGAAATTTTGCGTAATTAACAAAAAACTTTCTGAACATTTTACTTTAAATTTATAGAAGCATTTACAACGGGTGTATAACGCATAATATGTCTTGATTTAAATGACAGAGCGTTATGGATGTCTGGTTGCATGAGTTTGGATGTGCGTGTATTATTTAATATGAATTAAGTTTTGATTGCTTGATTCGCAGGAATAGGGTTTAGTTTATTCATTTTTCAACTGAGAAAGATTAAATTTCCTAAATTAGGTAACTGTTCAACCGAATTTTATTTTTAGTAAGTTCAATATAAAAATGGTTTATTCCTCGCTATTTCAAAGTGTTTTTTCCTATGCCATAATAATTTTGGGACACTCAGCTCACCTGAGCAGAATATTTTCACTTTAAAGACGTGTTGTGAGAGTAATGTTGGGTTTATCAATTAGAGAGGACGTCAAACAAAAATTTAGCGAGTTGAATATCTTGACTGCTCCTAGTTGTTTCATTCTCGCAGCTCTTGTGTATGTTAAAAAAAGTTAAATGACTATGTTTCACATGGTGAAATTCACAGGCACGATGCTAGGTAGAGAAATGAGGTTCGTTTGGATTTTACTAGGTTAGAAAAGAGTCGAAATGCAACAAATTGTTAAGGCCCAAAATTCTTTAACAAGTTGCCACTCAATATCAGGATGTTACATAAAATTTCGACAATAAGTATAATGAAATAATAATAATAATTGTGTAAATAAACACAGAGGTGCCCCACTAAAGGCCAAGGCCTGCGCGTGGGTTTACAAAAAAATTATAAAGCTATATAAAAAAATATATGAAATTATATGATATAATGAAAACTATGATAAAATAACATAACATAACATAATATAATATAATATTATGATATTACATAAAATAATATTAAACAAATTCTGCAGAAGGGAGCATACTATTCATGTGATGAGTGTTTATGTAATGTTACTAGTGTTACATTATTTTCAATGTTTGTTTATCATTGTGTTTATTTATTTATTTATTTAAAGGTACAACTTCCCAGATAGAAAAAATCCAATTAAAGGACAGGAAGATACAAATGATAAAAACAATAATATATATCTATATGAAGACAATCTCAAATACAATTCTATTATATAACTCAATTACCTAAAATGCATTTCCTAATATTACAAATACTATAGTTAAAAAGATCTAGGTCCACCTGATATTGGGTAAACTGTGAGCACATAGAGTAAACAGGTGAGAATTTTAATAAATTAGTACTAGGAGTCGGTAAATAAAATAAAGAGTTTGAAAAGAGGGTATATTGAAATAAATTTTATTTAACAGCTCCGGACAGTCAATTTTTTGGTTAAGTTTATTTTAAAATAGTACAGCAAAATATGCTCATCGTAACGCTAGTTCATTTAAGTCAAATCTAGCCAACAATTCAGATTGCAGTATACCAACAGCTGGATAAACACCATTAGATTTATAAGAAAGGTATTTAGTATGCTTCCTCTGAACTTTTTTTAAGTTAGAAATATGAGTTCCATAGTTTGGGCTCCAGACAACTGAAGCGTATTCTAGTTCAGACTTGACAAAGGCATTAAACAGCAAAGTAATTGTTGAAACATCTTTAAAGTGCCTTGAGTTTCTCATAATAAAACTCAGATTCTTATTGAAATTATCTATAATGTAATTATTATTAGGAATAAAAGTTAGTGTAGAATCAAGGATAACACAAGTCCTTAAATTCGGAACATCTGGTAATGGCTTCACCACCTATATTATACGAAAATGTGTTGAATTAGTTTTCCTTGTGAAGGACGTGGCATTACATTCCGATATATTTAACGATAACTTATTAGTATTACATCAATTATTAATTTTTGTGAGATCTTGCTGTAATTTACCACAATCGCTTATTTACCTAATCGAGGTAAATAGTTGAGGTCATCGGCATATAGGAGAGCATTAGACATCTCAATGCCCTGACAATATCATTAATGAATAATATAAAGAGTAGAGGTCCAAGAACTGAGCCCTGCAGTACTCCCAATGTTGCCGACACTTGAACAGATGTGAAACCTCGACAATGTACATTTAATAGCCTATTAGACAGATATGAACAGAGAAAATTGATAAAGTGCGTGGTTAGTCCAAAGGTTGATAATTTTTTCAATAAAATACCATGATCTAGCCTATCAAAAGCTTTGGAGAGATCAGTACAAATTTCATCAACCTGACCACCTTGATCAAGTGGTGTAGCAAGATAATTGGTAATACTTACAAGATTAGCGGTTGTTGATCTACCAGCTAAGAAACCATGCTGATGAACTGATATTTGAGATTCCGTATGAAAAGATAAGATATCATATAAGATAACCTCAAAGAGCTTGCCAAAGTTACAGAGGATAACTATAGGTTTATAGTTCTCAATTGCATTCTTGTCGCCTTTTTTGAATATAGGACAAATTTTTGACCTACCCCAAATTTGAGGAAATGTTTCAGTTTGAAGAGCTAGATTAAAGATGGTAGTCAGCGATAAAGCAAAGATAATGGCGCAGTCTCTTAGGAGAAAAGATGGAATTCCATCAGGGCCAGTAGTTAATTTGTTAGTTAGTTTTCTTCAAGGCTATGATAACTTCTTACATTTTAATAATTGAAGTATTAAGTATTAAGTTGTGAGATATCGAAAGTGTCATCCTGATATGTCTTAACATAATTAGATGATGATATAAAAGCAGACTGAAAGTAACTAGCAAATGCTAGTATGTTGTAATATACTATATTTGTACTTCTGTCTGATGTTGTATACAATATTTGTAATTTTGACTTATGTAAAACCATTGGTTCTTAACGTGAATAAATTATTTATTTATTTATGTTCACTGATATTTCTTGAAATTCGGAAGCAAGGAAAGGCTTCTGCAAGCATGCAACTGCTGTCTTTTTTATTAAAGAAAATACTTCGTCAAAAACTGATTTAAAATAGGCATTTTTATAAATTAATTTAAAAACGGAAGACCGTGCTCAGGTGAACAAGAGGAAAGTCAATTTTTTTTTTCAAATATAGAAGAATTTTTGTGTATGTCTGTAAGTACGCGTGGATTTAGATTCTTTGTTGTATGCACGATAACTTTAATTGGAGTTAAACTTTGAATTCATGTTTCGTAATTAGTGGTAATACAAAATAAAATAGTATCACTACCCCAGAGGACCATTTAGAACACGTAGTGTAACAGTATATATGTCATATCTGTTATAATAGTATAAATTCTACGGGTATTTTAAATTTTAGTATAAGCGATTTAAATATTTGTGAAATTCAAACTCCAGCCTACCTCTATAGCTTCCTTTGTTATTCCTTTCTCCTTACTTACTTGTAATGTTTGTTTATTATAGTCGCCATGATCGCCCCTTGTCGTGAAACGTATGCCCACTGTAATTTTTTTCGTAGTTTTTAGTTGATTCTATTTTCTCTTTTATATTGCAAAGTACGACAATCTGAACGGCTAGCTCATGGAAAATACCCGAGGGTAATCTAAACCCGGAAATTTTTTGTAATTATTATTAGGAATAAAAGTTAGTGTAGAATCAAGGATAACACAAGTCCTTAAATTCGGAACATCTGGTAATGGCTTCACCACCTATATTATACGAAAATGTGTTGAATTAGTTTTCCTTGTGAAGGACGTGGCATTACATTCCGATATATTTAACGATAACTTATTAGTATTACATCAATTATTAATTTTTGTGAGATCTTGCTGTAATTTACCACAATCGCTTATTTACCTAATCGAGGTAAATAGTTGAGGTCATCGGCATATAGGAGAGCATTAGACATCTCAATGCCCTGACAATATCATTAATGAATAATATAAAGAGTAGAGGTCCAAGAACTGAGCCCTGCAGTACTCCCAATGTTGCCGACACTTGAACAGATGTGAAACCTCGACAATGTACATTTAATAGCCTATTAGACAGATATGAACAGAGAAAATTGATAAAGTGCGTGGTTAGTCCAAAGGTTGATAATTTTTTCAATAAAATACCATGATCTAGCCTATCAAAAGCTTTGGAGAGATCAGTACAAATTTCATCAACCTGACCACCTTGATCAAGTGGTGTAGCAAGATAATTGGTAATACTTACAAGATTAGCGGTTGTTGATCTACCAGCTAAGAAACCATGCTGATGAACTGATATTTGAGATTCCGTATGAAAAGATAAGATATCATATAAGATAACCTCAAAGAGCTTGCCAAAGTTACAGAGGATAACTATAGGTTTATAGTTCTCAATTGCATTCTTGTCGCCTTTTTTGAATATAGGACAAATTTTTGACCTACCCCAAATTTGAGGAAATGTTTCAGTTTGAAGAGCTAGATTAAAGATGGTAGTCAGCGATAAAGCAAAGATAATGGCGCAGTCTCTTAGGAGAAAAGATGGAATTCCATCAGGGCCAGTAGTTAATTTGTTAGTTAGTTTTCTTCAAGGCTATGATAACTTCTTACATTTTAATAATTGAAGTATTAAGTATTAAGTTGTGAGATATCGAAAGTGTCATCCTGATATGTCTTAACATAATTAGATGATGATATAAAAGCAGACTGAAAGTAACTAGCAAATGCTAGTATGTTGTAATATACTATATTTGTACTTCTGTCTGATGTTGTATACAATATTTGTAATTTTGACTTATGTAAAACCATTGGTTCTTAACGTGAATAAATTATTTATTTATTTATGTTCACTGATATTTCTTGAAATTCGGAAGCAAGGAAAGGCTTCTGCAAGCATGCAACTGCTGTCTTTTTTATTAAAGAAAATACTTCGTCAAAAACTGATTTAAAATAGGCATTTTTATAAATTAATTTAAAAACGGAAGACCGTGCTCAGGTGAACAAGAGGAAAGTCAATTTTTTTTTTCAAATATAGAAGAATTTTTGTGTATGTCTGTAAGTACGCGTGGATTTAGATTCTTTGTTGTATGCACGATAACTTTAATTGGAGTTAAACTTTGAATTCATGTTTCGTAATTAGTGGTAATACAAAATAAAATAGTATCACTACCCCAGAGGACCATTTAGAACACGTAGTGTAACAGTATATATGTCATATCTGTTATAATAGTATAAATTCTACGGGTATTTTAAATTTTAGTATAAGCGATTTAAATATTTGTGAAATTCAAACTCCAGCCTACCTCTATAGCTTCCTTTGTTATTCCTTTCTCCTTACTTACTTGTAATGTTTGTTTATTATAGTCGCCATGATCGCCCCTTGTCGTGAAACGTATGCCCACTGTAATTTTTTTCGTAGTTTTTAGTTGATTCTATTTTCTCTTTTATATTGCAAAGTACGACAATCTGAACGGCTAGCTCATGGAAAATACCCGAGGGTAATCTAAACCCGGAAATTTTTTTTTAATAAATGTCGTTTTCAATGATGGGTGAGGTTAATCACTTTATGATCTGTTCTGCCAATTTTATAATTACTTTTTCTTAGTATAATCAAGATACGTTACATTTTGAGTATTTGCTCAACTGCGCAGCAGCGTATTTTAAACTTACAGCTGTAACAAGCTCTAGTGGTCCTTTTCCTGTTATACGCTTTTACGAGTAACAGCTGATATCGCTGTTTGCAAGCCACGTCTTTTTTAAATCTTCCGCTAATTACCTTTAATTACTATTTAGTTACTATCTAATTACCCTCTAGTTATCCCTATGACCTGCAAACTACTCCCTCACTAATTACGTTCAAAAATGGATTCACCGCATCAAAGTACCTCAGAAAAGTTGGATAACACAACTTTTTATCCATTTTAGGGGATGAAAGGGGGTGGTAGAGGAGAACTGATAAGATAGAAATTCTTTTTGTGTCCACAATTGGCTTCAGCGACTCAAAATGCTTCAAAAAAGTTGGACCAGAACATTAAGGCAAGACCTTTTTTTGTAGTCCTGTGTAATCTAAAACTCATAGCATAAATTTTTCAAAACTGGAGGTTGCTGTTAACATCGCAACAACAACTCATCATATAGCCTGACCACTATACATTTCTTTTGTTATTAAATACATCTATAAATATCACTTGAATAGTAAATATTATTATTTTTTTATCAAGTAATTGAACCGTCGCGTTGCGTCGTATTGCCAAGTAATACTTTTGTTAAAACACATTTTGGCTAGTTAGTTTTGAAAACTGAACTAAACTTAACACAATTTCTGATATTAGTTTTGTTCATTAGATGCTATCCATGTTACATTGGATTCAATTAGCAACTTATAGCAGATACACTTGGGTAATTTCTAATATTATATAAGTAATGGATACGACTTCTTTTTTGGAGTTTTAAAAGCGAGCAGTTTCATGTATAAGGCATTTTGAATTAAAGCTGTAACATAAACAAACAAAACTGGGAACGCAAGCAATACGGAACTTTATTTTAAAATAACTGCACGTTTCAAATCCGTTCCTAACGAATAAAATAGATAGCGCCGAGAACTGTGTAGCAATCTCCACGACGATTCTCAAAAACTCCGCATGCTAATTTTCTTATTTACTGTTTCTTTTTGCGTATTATAGTTTCTCCATTTAGGCATCGATGAAATTCATGTAAAACGCGACAAATTTTGAGACTCGGGATCAGTTTTGTCCTTACTTAATGTCTGAACTTCACGTCCAACATCAAGTTTTAGTGATTGTGATATAAACATAAACATAAACACCACAGATAGTAGACAACCCCCAAATCCAAAGCCAAGGCTGTCCGGAAGGGGGTTACACATTCGGAAAAACGCACACATACATCCACACCCCCCGATGTTGTCAATACCGGGGCTGGGGGTCGAACCCAGAGCGCGGTAGCGAGTCGATCAGCGTATTCGCCACTCAATACGCCTTAACCGATTGAGCTACCGTGCCGGTATATAGTTATATAGATAGACTGAGAAGTCTTACCTTTATCTTCTCGTTCGAGCTGGATGGTTATTGGCTCTGATGTTTTTGATCTGGCCAAATTACTCTACTCGTAGTCCCATCAAATATATAATACATAAAAAATATCGAAAAATAGCGAATTGTTTAGTATACAGTAGCGAAAAAGCGAAGCGAAATGTATGTATCGAAAGCCTCGATGCGAATTCCTCTTGGCGGGTTATTCTCTATTCCTCGCGCAGGAAGGCTGACTTACTAGCGCTCTCTATATATTTCACACGAAATCTTAGAATACAACACAATGATACCTATTTATTATTGCTAACCAAAGAAAATGAATAAAATAAATACAATAATAAAAAAAAACAAAAAAAAAACGTATATTAAGGACGAAATATTTAAACACTGAGTCTATGAATAACGTAATCCTCCTTTGTGATCATTGGTCCTACTTGATGTTTAACTCTTCTAGTTGTCCACATTTGAGCGTTTGTGTTTAATGGTAACGTGACTTCACTTGTATGGTCAGTTGGCCCTCAGCGTGCAAGATTGGTATACTTTACAAATCTTGCTCAATGTTCACCTGGTGAATTATTGTGTACCTTTGAGGGTTTAAGTGCAGAGGTAACATGATCCCATTTGCGCCATCAGTAGCCCGACTCAGCATTCAACTGATAATTTGGTGACCAATCGGAACATGAAGTAAACAGACCGGTTTGGTAGATAACTGCTCGTTTCACTACTATATTATTCTCTTTACATATTGCGAATCGGGCTTTCAGTCCCCGGGTTCCGGGTCCGGGACTCCCGGGATTTTGCTATAAATTTGTTTGTCCCGGGACCATTGCTAAGTTCCCGGGACCGCCTAAGTCCCGGAATTTTCAAAGTTTCGGGTGTCTCATACACGATGGCGTGGCAGTCACACAGCGACACAGTACAGCAGTCACAGCTGAGGTCGTAATTTCCTCGAGTCTCTACTTTAGTCCTCTACCTCACCACCGAATGCATTACTCTGTGATCTCCGCAAAACAACCGTGCCGAGCCGCGCCCTGAGGAATTAAATCTTCACGCTGCCGTCAGTTTCAATTTCATGTTTGAAGAATTGAAACAAATTAATAGTCCCCTCAGTGTATTCGCCTAGAGCATTCCCTCAAAAATCGTATAAACCAGAAGAACCACGGCCTCAGCAGTATTATTTACCTCGACAACCCCAAAGCCGATCCAGTAGTTTCGAGTGGTTTGTTTGGGCGTGCAGATTCCAAAACTATTTCTTATTTCATAAAAAAAATGGTAAAAAGATTATCCTCACCAGCAGCAGAGGAAGCAGATGAGTCAGATGATGAAGAAATGTCTATTGCAAAACTTCGAGAAAGATTACAGAGGCAAGTGCCTTGAAAAGAAAAATTAGGCATGGCATTAAAAAACGCAAAATTGCAATCGAAACCTGTAAATAATCCACCGGAAAGCTCGTGGAAAATTGTGGAGAAAGAAATGGCCTTATTTGAAAATAGTGGTATTCGTGGGCATTTTTTGCAATTAGCCTATTTGTTGACGATTTCTCCAACTAGCGTGGAATCAGAGAGGGCCTTCACAGTGGCAGGCTCTTTAGCTACTAAAATACGGTCGTCATTGGGGATGACTCTTTAAATACCCTAGTTGCCCCAAAATATTTCTTTAAACCACAATAATTTATTTTTTTTATTATTAATATATAAATAAGTATTATTACTAATTATTCGTTACATGGCCGAATTGGCCGTTGCTTGTTATATTAAAACTATAATTATATTGGTTTAGTATAAATAAAATTTAAGTTCTTTACATACTTCAATGTTTTTTCATTCACCACTTATGCAAAATATCTTCAAATTGAAAATAAGACGAAAATACGTCATTCTAAGTATTATCGGGACCTCGGGACTAGTCCCGGGACTTTCCAGTCGTGGTCGCGAGGTCCCAAACGATCCTTTTGTCCCGGGACTTGGAAGCCCCAATTGCGAACGATTTGCATTATGAGTACACAAGTGTTCACTCTCTCTGATCTGAACGGACAAAAGTTTATTAATCAATATACGATTAGATCAAAGCTTGTTTTTTGCTAACAATCATATTTTTGGGTATTTTCGATGACAAACACAAGATTTTTGTTGTTTGACACCTCATCTATAAGATTGCAATCTCCAAGGTATTTACTCGAGGCTTATTATTGGTCTCCTTTATCTTGTCGGGATTTCGGTAAGTTGGCCAACCAATAATCGAAAGGCCAAGGTCAATTGACATCTCAAACCGGGATTCCAGATTTGACCAACTAATTCAATAAAATATGCGACAGTTATCGTCAAGATTATATTAAGATTTTGTGATTGCCATTGAATTTATAATAATATTGGTTAATCCCCCGGAGCGCTGGCGCTGTGTAAGATTTTTACGTATTCGACATCACATATCAAAATTTCAGAGAAAATGGCGATTGCAGGTGCAACAATATTATTTTTGCTTTTTGCATGTCCGACATGATTTGATTATGTAGGAACACAGAAAAGTTAAACTATACAGAAGCGAAAGCTTGCCGCGGCACCTTTCATGTCGAAGGACTCATATCCATGACCTCGTAAGTGAAATAGGAGCTGTTATTATCACACTAGAGGTGAATTTTTGCAGATGGTCAACTTTATTAGGCATCGAATACATTATAAACTGAGAAAACTATCTAGTTCTATAACTAGCAAAATACATGTGTTCCTCTGCGGGTTCATTAAGATAACTAAAAATAATGAATAATAATATTTATTTATATATACGTTCGCATGGTATGCCAAGAAATCCTATCGCTTTTATAAAAATGTTCTTTTATTTCCACACCCAGTGGAAGTATAGTAACGACAAAAAATTTTTGAAATTTTTTTTTGTTCAGATAGATTTAGAATGTCATGAAACGTCGAGATTTTAAATTTGAGCGAAAAAAACTTTCTGTCTGTCTGTCGGTCTGTAACTTTTTTTGTGCGCAGGTTTACTCTGGAACCGTTTAAAATATTGACTTGAAATTTGGTACACGTATGTACTTTAACGGGATCTAGAACTAGATTATATTTTCATCTTATTCCGTCGAAGGGTTGGGGGTAAAATGGGGGGTAAATAGGTAAATCAAGAAGGTAAGAGTCCATAAAACTGGTATTTAGTGTATACAAGAGAAGTTAAGGTTTCAAAAAATGTTTGGCATTAGCTACTCCTATTACCACTCCTACCCCATTATTAAAGGAGATGAAAAAAAAATTGTGATTTAGTGTGTGTACAAGAAACAAAAGCCTCAAAATATTTTTTTACTTCATCCACCCCAACCCCATTACCGTGTGGGATATTGTTTTATGGGTTTTTGGGGTAGACGATTTCAAATATTGTATTATCAAAGTTCTATAAACAATTATTTTCACATAAAAAATTTTTTCGTTATGAGAGTCTTGGATAGAAAATCTGGATGTGGAAGTAGTGATTCCTTGGGCAGCGGTTTTTAAATCACACTTCGAGATTACCCAGAATTCGTAGTAGCAATTTATAGGTAAACGTTTCATTTAATATTGCCTCTTTTCAAGTATTAACCTATAAAGAAAAGTGTAGCGATGTTTATTTTTTAGTTGCCTCAACAAACCCATAGCGAAACACGAACATTTTCCTTGTCAATTAGTAAAGGTAATACTACCTTCTAGTTGTTTCAGTGATATAAATATATACGTACCTTTCAGGATCTTTTGGAAATACAAAAGAGCTTGTTGTTTCCCCTGTCCTGGAAGGACATGGACGATAGGCACTTTATCTTAGGACCATTGAAAACACCAAAAATAAAACACAATAGCCCAGAGATAGGTAAGTTTATATAGCAAAAATACACAATAACTATATTAGCACGTTAGACTGATAATCTCAATACGTAAAGAAACAATAACAGAATAGTAAATTATCGAAAATTAAACAAAAAGATCACAAAAACCACAAAATACCGTGTAAGCGTTGTAAGACCATGAATCGCACCAATTTTTAGTAAATCGCGAAAATAACTTATATTATGAGTTTTTTTTAGGTTATTTTCGCGATTTACAAAAAATGGTGGCCAATGGAGCTAAACGGACACCTGATTCGTGTTCAGCACGTCGATGGAGTACCGGAAAAAGACCACTTTTTTATTTTGTGTGCCTGTGTAATTAATAAATAATTTTTTCGAAATAACAGAACATGTAAAAATCTGCGAGGTTACAGCAGCACAATTTTTGATTTTGAAAGAAAGACTCGTGGCATTAACTAAATTTCTAATACTAAGCGTTCCTTTAAGTAAAAACTTTAATAATAGCCTCTCCTACTTACAAGATTCTACGCCTATCTTACCAATATGAATAGAGGCCGTAACACTTTCATATTCTCTTACCGCCAGCGCCGCCCTTGTGAAAGTTACCAACTGACGAAACTTTTAGCGGAATACTATTCACCCCATTACATTATTCTAGAGTAAAACTCTGTAGTTTGAAAGGCAATTTAAATTATTATTTTATAGAAGATTATCTTAAAATAATTTCCAGGATTGGAAATAAGACTAAATGCTTAAGTCTGACAAATTTTTATTTTTATCAGCTGATTTCTGCAATGTATTAACACCAATAGCAGGTAGTTTGGGAGTCATAAATAACTTTTTTTGTCAATAAGCTATTAGTAAGTTCTAGTACGTATAATGATCTAACAATAAAATTATTATAACATTTATTATGACAAAATGAATGTAAAACGATTGGGCTGCTGAAAAAATATTCAGGTTAAAACAAAAAGTGTGAAAGAAAATAATAGCATAATAGAATTATGCCATTAAATGATTGCTACATTTTTACTATTTAAGAAAAGAAGATTCTACAGCCTACATGTATTGGAAGTAAAAATAGCAAATTCTTAGTAACTTCGTCATAAAAAACAATAAAAATAACAATATAAAAAGCAAAAGTTCAAGTTGGCT
The DNA here is from genome assembly GCA_936432065.2 of Rutpela maculata. Classification (NCBI taxonomy): domain Eukaryota; kingdom Metazoa; phylum Arthropoda; class Insecta; order Coleoptera; family Cerambycidae; genus Rutpela; species Rutpela maculata. The sequence goes on along the minus strand of OW386285.2, from coordinate 31,306,310 downwards.
CTGGTTTTCTCAATACAGGTAATAAAGTGTAACGCAGGTATAGGGGTCTACAGACGATCCAGCTGCTGGGACCCGACATTGTCGGTACGCTTTGAAGATAATTGGAATTCCAGCGGACCAGTTCACTTTTACGAATGAGTTCAAAGCATGCCGACAAGGCTGGCTCTCTGCCGCAGGATTGTGTGTAGACCCCTTATAAACCCTAGTTTATGGACGGTCCTATCACAACAGATATAATTAGAATTCTACGAAAAATAGACATACTAACTACCCACCTCTTTATTTGTCATTAAAACTAATATTCATTCTTATGTAGTCGTATTTGTACCTTGTGCTTGATAAGCGTTCATTTTCGAAAGTAAATAGGGCTATTTTGAAAATATGCCACGAGATTGTGTAAATACACCTAACAACTTTTGTTATATTTGTGGTGAAGTGACTTTTACGCATCAAAAACGTAATTTGACTCCCAAAATTAAGAAGGCGTACCCGTTGTATTTTGGTTGTACAATTGGAGATGAAGACAAAAAATGGGCACCTCATATATGTTGCAGCAATTGTGCGAACAATCTTTGCAGTTGCCTAAGTGGAAGAAGACGTTCAATGGCTTTTGCTGTGCCCATGATCTGGCGAGAACTTACAGATCATGTTGCCGATTGTTATTTTTGCGTGATACTTCCTATTAGACAGGGTATTAACAAGAAAAAGAGGATGGTAATACAATACCTCAATTTACCATCTGCCATTCGCCCGGTTCTCCATAGTGATGAACTACCTATTCCTAATCCACCTCAAGAATACAGCCTTGATTCTGACGAAGAATCGGATGATAATGTAGATGACGACTTAGGCCAGCTATCACAAGATCCCGATTTCTCTGTCAAAGTGCCCGGTGGTGAACCACACAAAATTAATCAACGCGAATTAAGTGATCTTATAAGAGACCTTGATCTGTCCAAGGCAAAAGCGGAGCTTTTGGCATCTCGATTACAACAATCGAATTCACTACAAGAAAATGTTAAAGTTTCCATGCATGGAAGTCGTCAAAAAGATCTTATATCTTTTTTCAAAATGGAAAATGACTTGGTTGCCTGCAAGGACATTGACGGGTTAATGAGTGCCTTACACATTCCCCATGATCCTAGTGACTGGAGATCTTTTATTGACGCCTCGAAACTTAGTCTAAAAGCTGTGTTACTCCACAATGGAAATAAATTGCCATCAATTCCAATCGCCCATGCCGTCCACATGAAGGAAAATTACAGTAACATGAATGTATTGCTACAAACTATAGAATATAACAAGTATAAGTGGCAGACTTGGGCAGACTTAAAAGTGATAGCTATCTTACTTGGTATGCAGCAAGGGTATACCAAATATTGCTGTTTTCTTTGTGAGTGGGACAGTCGAGCGCGATTAGAACATTACAAAAGAAAAATTTGGCCGCCAAGACTGACTTTGAGCCAGGAGTAAAAAATGTTGCTAACATGCCATTAGTTGATTCACAAAAGGTAATACTGATACCACTCCGCATAAAACTGGGGCTTATGAAAAACTTGGTAAAAGCTATGGACAAAGAAGGACGTGCTTTCAGTTATTTAAAACAAAAATTTCCCAGACTTAGTAATGCGAAAATTAAAGAGGGAATTTTTGTGGGTCCTCAAATCAAGAACCTTTTCAAAGATGCTGAATTTGAAAACATTCTAATAGGTAATGAAAAAGATGCTTGGAATTCCTATAAAATGGTAGCAACACACTTTCTCGGTAACAAAAGAGCAGAAAACTATAGAGTCCTTGTTGGGAATCTTCTTTCTTGCTACCAGAAATTAGGATGCAATATGTCATTAAAAGTTCACTTTCTACATTCACACCTAGATTCCTTCCCAGAAAACTGTGGCGCAGTAAGTGATGAGCATGGAGAGAGATTCCACCAGGATATTCAAAATATGGAAAAAAGATATCAGGGCAAATGAACTTCTGCGATGTTGGCAGACTACTGTTGGACATGTATAAGAGATGCTCCAGGAGTAACTTATAAGAGACGGGCTAAGAAGCGCAAGAAGAATAATTAATTTTCTGATTAAAGGGCTTATATTCTAATTAAATATATAGTATATAAAATGTATTTGAAATATATATCAAAATGGCAAATATTTTTTCACATGATGTAATTAATTGCTTTTTTTTATTAAAATTATACCATAATATGTGAGTTAGGTCAGTTATTACAATTTTTAGAGCCAACAAATTTTTTTTATGACTATGTTAGACGTAGCTGGGACCAAAACAATGCAAATAAGTGGTTTTGGTTAACGATACAAAATAAAAGTTAAAATTTGCAGGTGTGTGATATTTTGAGATGGCTGGCAACGAAAAAGCTGAAAACTTGCCAGACAAGGATCAGCTAAAATATTTCGTGGCCTAGAATCTCTGCTGGGAATTACCAAATGCATAGTTAGGAGCGTTAAGACTGAATCAAGAATGAAAACAAACATTACTGGGGGAATATTTCAGGAAATCGACAAGGGAAAACACGCATCAAGAAACCATACCCAAAACAAACAAATGATTTGCTCTCAATTAACAGGTGTTAGTTAAAAATAATAACAGGTTTTCTAACAGGACATTCTTATGTCAAGAAGACTCGCACACAATAGCACAGATATACGGTGAACTATTTTTTATTCAAGTGCAAGTTGTTGGTTCGTAGGAGAGACACAACATCTACGGCAAATTCAAACGGAATCAAAAACCATTAGCGTGTGTTCTATCATGGAACTGTAATATTTAGGACTTTCTTATAAACACGCAGCAGTGCCTACTCATCACTTTCGTGACGATACCAAAATTTGTGATCTTATACATGCCTGCAGCCTTTTTGCGTTCAAATCCGATGAGACATGTTCATTGTTCATTGTAATTCTTAAAAACTAGTGCATTCCTATTTAAGTTTCTGTGGCCTCTTTGATCTTTCTTCGCATCAAGGAGTTGTTTAAAGTGTTGATGTCTATTTCTTAATTCTCTATCTTCCATAAGATTCAATGCTTCTTGTCATCCATTTGTTGTTCTTTTTCTTAGTTTTGAAGGAAGGTTGGTTTCCATTTTGGCACAATGATCATTGCACTCGACACTCATTTATGATTCACTTGATGTTTCTTTCTTTCTTTCTAAAACGAAACTATTACATCTCAAGATCTTCTTGGCAGACGTTTTATGGTTCATGAATGATTCTAATTGGCCTCTTTTTGTTGTATGGCTCTTGGGTTGACTGTTTGATACCTTCCTTATAAACATTTTTTCCCACCAGTCCTTTAGAAACATTAGTTCAATGTTTTGGAGGGTGTCCTCTTTGCCACTTACCATGTGATCTTTCATGAATCGGTCAATCTGTTAATCTGTTTCAAGTTGACATTTTCACAAATAATTGAATACAGGAGAATACAATGCAGGAGAGCTTCTTTTTCCGTGCCGTATTTCTATAATAATTGAGTTGAGTTGATGGTGCGTTGTGCTGTCCAAGGAATTCGTAACAAATGAAACAAGTTTGAAGGTGTACTCAGGTTAATTAAGTTAGTACTCATCTACTAAATAATTGTGTCGAACAATGAAACTGGACAGCGACCGTAAAAAGCTTAGAGTACATGAATGAAACCATTTTATAGGGAATGTACAGGTTTAATTGTTTACTAAATTTGGTCCTCCGAGGCGTAACCTGGAGCGCTTTTGGTAGTGAAATAAAATAATCACACTTTTTGACCTCGTTACTTACGTCATAAAGTACACCGGCGATATTAATCTGAGCCTAGGCAGATTAACTTTTTTGGGGTTAATTAAGGTCGGCTTTGTACTGCTTTAATGGAAATTACTTATCACAATCGACGTACAAAATATTCCATTAATTTTCTCTTTCTTACAACCTGTTAAATTTATTGAAGTGAATAGGTACTTTACAACCGGTATGTTAGATTAAGAAAATCATTTTAATCTTGGTGAAAAATCAAATACTTCAGGTATAAAGGTAATACTTAATTTATATTTGTCTTTGGGATAGACAAATAGAAGGCAACAGAGTCAGAATCGATTTTAGAACCATAAGTCACACTTTGCAAGACTGGTGAGCTCAGGGGCCTCGCATATAAAGCATTCGATGGAGATAACGCAAACACTATTTTTGTTTCTTAATAGCTAAGAGCTTCTGTATCCCCAAAACGTTAAGAGCGTACATGCATTGCGAGAAATAAAATGAGTAAAGTCACATTCTGAGCAAATCCTCTGGAAATACGATAAATTGAAACTTTCAGACTATGTTGTATTTGAAAGTTATAAACTACATATGAGTTTTATTACTGAATTGTGTGGTGATTTCAATCTCGCACCATTACGTTCTGTAATTGTATATTTTAATGGTTTCATTAAAGCGTTATTATCACTGCCTCATTGTCGATGGCTCATTAACCATAATACCGTTTGATAAACGGCATAAATCGTTAATATTTTATTTAATTGTCCAAATTATTCGCACATAACAATTACTACAATACATTACATTATTATGGTAAATACTTGGTATGCCTCTTTCTCTTGTTCACAATATCTTGTGATTCATAAATTACTCTAGTTGGTCTCTCTTTGCTATATGGCACTCCTGACAGCGTCACATCATCTGCCACAGTTGCTTGTGAGAGTCCCCGAAGCTTTTTCCCATCAGCTTTTTGTAACATCGGTCGTTCTATATTGTTCTCTCTATGGTTGATATGACCAAAAAATTAGAGGATTCTGGAAAATACAATGCTGAAGAGTCATCTTGGATGTAACTCGCAATAATCGTTTCCAGATCCACATCTCGAAGGCATTACTACACCTTCAATACCGTACTCACAGCTTATTATTTGAAAATTGTTCAATAGATGTATGAGCTAATCCTCGCATGCTGCAATTAAAGTGATATCATCCGCAAATATGAAGTGATACGATAAGTTCTGTATGTGTTGCAAAGAGATTTTTGGTTTTTGGTTCTTTGATTTTTCAATACGAATGTAGGAAAATTTGTTTACAAGCCATCGCAAAACGCTGTAAACAATGTGTAGAATTTTCATTGAAAAAAAAAACATAGTTTATATTAAACATGACAGTTTGCACTTCTATTGCAATCACTTTGTATGACGGATATTGTGCGACTTTTTCGTGGAATAAATTAATTTTCAATAAAATATCTAAGCAAAATATGTTAAATCTTACTAAGAATATTTAAAAAATATTTTTGATGTTAAATTTTACCCATGAAGTGATGTCACATCTAGTTAGACCTTGGCTCATTGGGTGCAAGGGGTGAAGTTTTGGCGGGCGACAAGGTTGACTAACAAGAGTAAAAAAAATTAAGAAAATAGTATATAGTATATAGTACATTACTTCAATAAATAAACTATGCAATTCAAATCGGTTATAGTTTCAAAAAATGGATAGCGAGTTGGATTCATGAGAGATTTTTATTAGAAAGTCGATATCTACGACATATATTCAGTTAATTTGACTTGATCCACTTTTCCATAAGATATGTGCGGGGATCTTTTGCGGAAACCTGCAGAAATACTCATGAGCTAAATGTTAAAAGAATTTACCCCGATTAGGTAAATTCTTTTAACATGGGCTACGACTAAACTTAAAATGCCAAAAGAATGGAAGGTTTCTTGTAGATGAGGAAAATACTGGTGGAAAAAGTACAGCTAATATTATTGTATTTATGTTGTGAATGTATGCATGTATGTATGTATCCAAACAAACTAAGTAAGTCTGATTGTAAGTATATCTATTCTTAACCCTTTCCAGCCCGAATTATTATCCAGGTCAAGAAAAAATTCTTTTACCTTTTTTTAAATTCACAATGATACTACTAAACATATATATGCAAAGAAAAACTAAAATATTTACATTTTCAGTGCCAAAATGAATTGACGCCATATGGAGTCACTGGGCAAATATATGCTAAAATGAAAAAAGTTTGGATAATAAATTATTTATTCAATTATCATGAATAATAGTTATTTACAATGGAATAGTTTAAAGCAGTTTTATCCTTTGTCAAACATAAGGGCATCTTACATTTTTCGCACATTATACGGGAATATGCATAAATGCAAAACCGGCCCAATACATGCGGTAACTTGGCATTTTCACAATGCTGCTCAAAATGTAAATACCTAGGAACTGCTGTATTTCTCTGCATGTTGTGTTGATAGATGAGCCAGTTTTCTCTACAGAATACAAATTTGTTTGATGTTCAATATTTTGTATTATGTTGTCATCAAAGAAATACTTGAAATAAGTTGGTTAAGTTAGTTCTGGTTCAGGTGGATCTGAAAAATTAATTTCACATGCTGAAGCTACTTTATCCAAGTCTTTCTGCCTCCAGTGATATTCCTCCTTTTTTTTTCTTTCTCGAATTAGGAGCACGATTTGATTTATTAGACGTTTGAATATCAAGGACAGCCAATGGTATTTCGTCCTCATATTCTTCTTTATGTCTTTGCTCATAGTTCAATCCACGTTGTATTACAGTAGTTGCTGAATAGTTTTGTACTTCAGTAATTTCTGTCTCACCATTGTCATCTGATTCCTCAATATTCAAATCAGATACATCTCCTTCTAGAAGTAACAGTAAATATCGTTCTTCTTCTTCGGTCAATCTAGTCATCTAAAAATACAATTATATTCAGGTGCTTTGAATTATAAATTGTCGCCAATGAAATCAAATATGACGTAAAAAAAGGTAAAAAAATAAGAAAAACCAAAGTTGACAAAAAATGACGCGATATTAAAAAAATAACCAATTTTATGGTTGAATACATATTTCTTCTGAATTACCACTGACTCCATATGGAGTCACACAATTTTGACCTATAATAAAGGTCGAAATATGGTAAACATTTAGCTTGCTGTTATGAAATATTTATAAGCTGCTACTTTAACTTACCTTTTATGCAAAAACTTTAATAATGTAGTAATAAAACACGAAGAATCAAAACTTTTTACAAACTGTTGTTACACCACTGATAATACTATCAATTCACAGCTGACAGAAATTCGCCATTTTATACAGAATCTCGTAATAGAACTAAAGTTTTTGGCTTACGCCATCTATAACATATAGACGAATTAACTTCAACGAAATCTACAGTAATAATTATTTCGGTTCGTAGATTTAATGGACTGGTACCACAACGACGCCATATGACATCACTGGGCTGGAAAGGGTTAATAGGTGGAAATTTATAATTCTCTTATTTTTTTAATACACTATTACTATTTATAGAAATATTTCCGTTAAAATACCAACTACACCCTGTGGAGAAAAGCAGAGCTACAGCACATATTCGATATATGTAGAACGAATAATTGAAACAATACGACAAATGTAGTGCTTATTACATTATTGAGCATTGGTGAAAAGCAAGCAATTGTAGATGAAATTTTTCATGTTTGTTGTGCCTTATTTAATTTGCGTCCTCCGATTGTTTGTCACTATAAAATATAGCACAAAATTCGCTTACATCTCATTTTATATCTTTATCATTAATAAACAAGTTTCATTAATGTGTTTATTTTATGCATTTATTCATGATACCATTTAATATCACAGTTGTTGTAGCCATCATCTGGGACTCTACATACGCGCCACAGAGGAGTATTCACGTATCTGGTCGTACTAAGATAAATTTATAAGTTCTTTGATAAGTACTTAAATTCTTCTTTTGTGTTTACCAGAAGTAAAGTATCTAGACCATACAAGTGCATCTGTTTACCTATTTTCTGGGAAATGGGCTCTGTTTATAGCATTTAACTATTTCTTATGTGTTTTTGCGGATAACTCATTTAGATTAGTTTTACGTTTAAAATATAAAATAGCAGGAATGCGAAAATAATTTACATCAACACGACTTCTTGTGCCACCAGGATTGACCACACAAAAACAGAACGATATAATTTAAACAAATATTCGCATTATCAGCATAAATTGGCACATATAGCAAACGAATAATGAGAATGTTTACACCACAGCAACCATTTTGATTTGAAAGTAACAGCGAATTAGACACGTCTGTAGGGAGTTTTTTACCACGCTAATGTAAAATTTTAAATATGTTCCAAACTGCTGGAAACAGTCTACATACATAGTCGCGTCACATATCTCAGACCCTTGGAAAAACAAACTGAAATTCTTTAACTGTGAAATGGCCACTAATTGAACTTTTCGTGTATATTATACGTACAAAATGATAAGTTTTTGGTTTATTATTAATTGTGGAAGTGTGACAATACGTTTTTACAATTAGTTTTTATAAAATAACCTCAATTTATAACCAGAAGAAGTTAGAGGTTAAAAGACTGCATGATTTCAGTCAATTAAAAGGAATGATTTTACAGGAGTCTTCCAAGGATTTTATTAGTGGTACGTTGTTGCATATTAATGTAAGAATTTGATTTTTAACGTGGCCTTATGTTGTAGGAAAAACGGCCGTATTACAAGCCCATGATGATACATCCAGTTGGGGCATCCTCTCTTAATAAGTAACATCATTTAAGACCCGTGCTTATGTTAGTAATGACTGTTGCTCAAACAAGCAATAAACAATTCATGGTAAAGAAAATTAACTATTTATATTGGTTTGTCAGTATTTTTAATAATTATTGTTTCAATTTGCAAAGTGGAGCTGTACTTAGGGAGAAAAAAGTGCAATGGTAGAAATGATTTTAAGAGGAAAATTTGCAGGCTTCATAGGATATTTGATGAAGTACATAAATTAAGAAAGAAAATTCCAAAGTATCGACCGCTGTCAACAAGTGATACAATGTGCCCTTTTAAAGTATATCGTGTGGTGTTTAAAAACTCAGTGTTGGACTGTTGGACATTCAAAAAGTATAAAATTAAAATTTTCTAAGGTCAGTGAACACATAAACAAAGTCTGAATGTGCTTTGTAAGTGTTGAATTGCAGCTATAAAAGTCCTTTGAGTTATATATAAACTATACATGTTACTTATTGCTTAGATAGATTTTACTATAAAGTATATATGATGTGTTATATTACAATCATTCATTTTTTGTTACAATATAAATAAACCTTTATATCTCATAACTTTCTTGTCGATTCTTCTTAGAAGTACTACTGGACCTTGGACAATAAATAAATTATTTAGTAAAGATATTTTGTTTTACTTTCAGTTACATGCATGTACCTATGTAAAATTTCGACGTAACTGACTATTTCTATTTTCTGCTAACAATATATAAATCCAAATAATATTAATTTACAGATAGAATACAAGAACTACAGAAATATGGTAAGTGAGATTATTAAAAAGGGTAAAGAAGACTACTATAAAGCTCTAATAGATAAAAATAAAAACAGCCCAAAAAAATATGTGGTTATGCGTCAAAAATATTGAAAATAGGTCACGCAACAATGAAATAAATAAAATAAAACTGGACAATGGAGACATTACTTTAGATAAACAAGTAGTTGCAGAATCATTTAACACTTTTTTTACTGAAATCTGTGGTAATTTAGCAAACAAAATTAGACCGGTGAAAACGAAGTTCTCGAAAAAACAAGTAGCTAACTCAATTTATCTAGAGCAGACAAACGATCAAGAAGTTACACAAATCATAAAAGAACTAAAATCCCTCAACAGTGGCACCTTTCCTGCTGCATTCAAAACAGCTGTCAATAAACCGATATTTAAATCTGGTGACCGATTAGAGCTTTATAATTATAGACCCATCTCATTGTTATCTTGTCTATCAAAAATATATGAAAAAGTTATCAAAAAGCGATTATTAAATTTTCTAAACAAGTATAACATATTATCCAACAAACAATATGGTTTCCGAGAAGGCAAGTCAACACAGAATGCAATTGCTGATGTAATGTCAAAAGTACATGCTGCCGTGGATAACTCTGAACCAGCAATATGCATATTTGTCGACCTTACCAAAGCTTTCGATACAGTTAACCATCCTGATTTGCTAGATAGCCTAAAAACATTGGTATTAGAGGGAAAGCCCATGAACTATTAAAAAGTTACTTACAAGACAGAAGACAGTGCGTTAAAATTGATAATTTAGTCAGCAATGCAAGGAATGTTCTTTTTGGGGTCCTACAGGGCACCGTGCTGGGTCCATTACTATTTAATATATATGTAAACGACATATTTAATATCCCTATTACTGGCCAAATAATAAGCTTTGCCGACGACACAGTCTTGTTTTATAGAGACAAAAATTGGCTGACTTTGAAAAAAACTATTCAACGGGAACTACCAATATTATTAGATTTCTTTGCTACAAAATTACTTACAATTAACCTAGATAAAACAAAATACATACCATTTACGAGCTATGTTAATAACCTCCCCAATTATAATACCATCATTTTCAATTATAACGATACTGACATTGAGTTAGAGTCCTCCCAAACAATAAAGTACTTGGGAATTATCATCGACAGCCACCTGAAATGGGATTCACATGTAACTAGCATAGTACAAAAAGTTCGTGGCCTCATACCAAAATTTAAATATTTTAAAAAGTTATTCGATACTAACCACCTCAAAACTATGTACTACGCACTAGTCCAAACACATTTACTGTATGGTATCATCGCTTGGGGAGGTGAGATGAACTGCCACCTGAAACAGTTAGAGGTACTCCAAAGGTGGATTTTAAAAATAATATATAATAAACCTTACCTTTTTTTTTTCAAGTAACGATTTGTACGTGGAGGCAAGTATTTTAGACATTAGACAGTTATTTTGCCAAACCCTGATACTATATCAAAAAATAATATATCTCAGAACCAAGTAGTTGACCACCCTTATCATACTAGATACAAACTAAATTCTATAGAAATACCAAGAATGGAAAAAACAATTGGCCAAAGAAGCTTTACTTACCTATGTCCTAAGGTTTATAATGCCGTACCTAATGAACTAAAAATTCTAAATTCCATAAAATTATTCAAAAAGAAACTGACCAAATGGATTATTTCAACTCCAAGAACTGTAATTCATCAATTAATTTAAATAAATATAATTAAATATTATTCCAAATAAGGAAATCAAATAATTAAAATAGTCACGAAAGTTAATAATTATTAATCTAATGGTATCAATTATTTTATGTGAAAAATCTTGCATACTTTTACATTTAACCATAGTACTTCGGTTTCCGAGGGTGTGAGGTCATGTACCATGTATATGACCTCGGTCTAATCGGCATCTGAAGTATATAATAAATTAACATTGATTGTTTTTTACTTTGTTTTCTACTCAACCCGGCAAACATTGCCAAACTATTTCATATTTTACTTATTTAAAAAAAAAAAAATAAAAAAAAAATTGCATCGATCACGCACAGATTTGTTCTCAGTGGATCTTTCTGTGTTTATTTATGTACTTACTATTATTTAACGAGTAAATTAATGCAAACTGCTTTTCTTTCCCCAAATAAACATTATTTTTATTATTATTATTATTATTATTATTATTATTATTAGGAGTGATAAATAAAACATAATAAAAAGGGAATATTTAATTAATGAATAAACGACCTATATAAAATTATAAAAGACATTACATAACAATACATAAAAAGCAAAATTCTTACAAAAATTACAATGGATTATATAGACAAATCTATAGATACATTATAGATGAAAGGTTAACCGCTGGAAGAAATTGTGTACGTCTGACTACGTACTTTTCACAAAATTTACAGCGGTTAATACCTCAACCATAGCCATGTTTACTGCTAAAAAACTAAAAGGAAATACTTCCTGTCACTAAGTAGTGAACATATTTTGTCTAGACTAGCAACACATTCACAGTAAGTACTAAGAAACCATATGGATCTGCAATAATCCAAGGAATTTGTATGTTAGCAATTATTTATAAAGCAACATTTAATTAGGCAAGTATGTATGAAAAGAATGGTTGATCACCGATAACAATTGTTGCCTTTGCAAGAAGCTTTTATTCTGTAAATTTCTTCAAGACTTTTGAATGCCTTGAATTCATCCTTCTGTCTAAGCACTTCTTTCAAAAACCAAGTAATTTGCAGTATTCTTACGTGTAATATTTGGATATACATCAATTTTTATACTAAAGCATTTTTTTCTCAAAATATAAGGATTTCATTCGATGGCAGCAGTATACCTAACCTCTACATCATGAGACAATTCTGCAAAATGCGAACTGACCGTCATCCTGACGAACAAAATTGAGGATATTGGAGTATTAAGAATAGTTGCAGATGTTAAATAATCCAACATTAAGCTTTTAAATGGCACAAACACAGCAAAATTCACTTTAAAGGAAAACATTCAATAGGCGAATGATTCAATGACAGCTGTTTGTTTTTCCTAAGGTCTCAAAATCTGTGACGCCAGCGCACGCGACTCATAAAGGCACACATCCATATACATACACACGCACATACAGACACACAGACATTTTTTATTCGATATTTAGCTCAGTCTGTAATGAAACGAATTTTTGCTCAAAATTTTTGTCTGCAGAAATTGATAAAAATTGTTCCCCTGTTATACACCTATTTGATTAAACCAAATAAACAGGTATAAAAAGTTATCTTAAAAACAAAACAACAACAACAAACTTTATTTCTGACAACACATTTGACAACTACTGTTTATTAACGCGGAAATAAATCGGACGAAGGACTATTCAGCGTAATGCTGACAAACTGAACTAACATTAATAATTGAATTTGAAATACCTTGTGACCTCGTGTACTAGCGGCACTTCCTGGTGTTGTTCTCTTCTAGTTGGGCCCAACAAACTCCAGGTCCCCAGTATGGGAATATGGCAAGGTACACAAGACACTCGCGTGGTGATAAATAGCGGTTTTTATTATTTTTTAAGTTGACCGAAAAAATGACTTTTTATATATTTTTTGTAGCGTTATTATTTCTGTTGATATGGAAATCAAAAACAAATTGAGTTATAGAAACAAAAAATGCTAGCATTGTTTTCTGAACAACTACGTTAGAAATCACTACCTGTTTTTCAAAGCAGAAAATCATCGGTAATTTCTATAAAATAGAAATGTTCAGATTTTGAGCGTATATCGAGAATAAAATAAAATTGAATTTGTTTGCACATTGAATGAGTCATTAACCATTAACCAAATTATCAGTTTTATTTAATAAAAAATAAACTTATATTTATCCTTCGCCGTAAGCTGTCAATTTTACCCTTAATTGTTTTTACTTAAATTGAAGTAGTTTAGCTAAATCACTTTGCACGTTTATTAACAAACTCCTTAATTGTTAAAGTTTCACGCTTATGATTAACGAGTAAGTGACAATGAGGCTTTGTTTAACGTGTTATGAACTGTCTACTTGAGTAGTGACACCCGTATTTTGAATATAAACTTACCCAGAACGATTTTATAATTTACTTCGGAATATTTGTGGAAATCTGTTTATGTAGTAATCGACACGCGATAAGTTTATTTTAATATTATAGTTTATTTAAAAAGAGTAAATCGAAATTGTATTAAAAGTAGGTACTATTTGTAAAATTAAGTCAGGTATTTTAAGTCTTTACGATTTATAAAATTTCTTGAATCAATTCAACGCTTGGTGAATAAGTGCATGACTATTGTCAATAAATGTAAGAAAAATGCAACATGTATCATCTAATCTTCGCAACACGCTAAGTGGTCGATATAGAATTAAGAAATTTTCAAAATGTTATATTACTGGCAGAAACGAATCGATTTGGATTTTATTTTTCAAGTTTATTGGAATTTTAAAAATCTTGAGATATGATAATGAATGAATGTTTCTATACTCTACTGATGAGAACTAATGAGTTTGAAAAAACTTTGTTGTGAATGAATGAAATTCAATAAATGATTTAAGTATTTTCAATATCAGTATTTTTCCGCTATTGATATAGACGCAGCTTGTGTACGTATTGATGATCTTGATACTTTCTTAAAAGTAGCAAAAGACCACTGCCTAATTATTAATCCCTCCAAATCTAAATTTATTGTTTTTGGCCCCAAAATCCAACGAAATAGCATTATAGGTAATATAAATATACAAATAGAAAACAATGCATTAGAGAGAAAATATAAAGTTAAAAGTCTAGGGATAATAATTGACACAGATCTAAGATTCAAAGAAAATACCAACAAATTATTACAGAAAGATCACTCTTCTCTAAAATCAATATATAGTAATAGGCATTTTCTTCCCCAAAAAACAAAAATTTTACTATGTGAAACACTAGTTCTGTTAATATTAAATTATGCAGATAGTATGTATGGCCCTTGTTTGGATTCAATTTATATCAACAAACTACAAAAATTACAAAATTTCTGTTTGAGACTTATTTATGGAATACGTCGCAACCAGAGAATATCTCACAAATTAAAAGAAATAAATTGGTTAAACATGAAAAATAGACGACTTCATCACTCAGCATGTCTCTTTCATAACATATTATTACATAAATCCCCAGTATGCTTATATCAGAAAATAAAATTTAGGACAGATTTAGGACAGTCCATACACTAAATCTTAGATTTAAGGGTCTCTTAACTCCACCAATTCATAGAACAGAACTATTTAAACGAAGTTTTAGCTATCAAATTTGCAACATTTATAATAATATCGATAATACCTTCAAAAACTTTAGTAAACATCAATTTAAAAAAATATATAAATTACATCTATTCAAAACTCAGTGTCTTCAAAATAATAAGTAACATTTAATATAATCTTATGCCTTTAATCTTTAACCCTTTAATATAATCTTTGTTGCATTTTCAGCCTCCCAATTATTACTGTGTTCTATAGAAATTAGAAAATACTAATTACCTACGTATACAAAAATAAAAACATTTGCCCCTTATATATTTGTACTTATACTTAAAACTATTCGTTATTATCTTCTTTTTTTCCCTCCCATTGGTAAATCTCCTATTGTATCTATTATTATTTAGATAATTTGATTAGTCTTAGCGTCAAAAATATGTACCTTGTAGCATAATATGTTATATGGTTAAGTGGAAGAACACACCGGGCAGTTTTGCCTACAGCTTAATTACCCGGAACTGAACTTCGCCATTTGTTTCCGCAAACACATTTCACATAATACATATGAACGTATTACCTTTAATATTGGAAATAAAGAAGACGTTTATTATTATTGTTATTATTATTATTATATATATATATATATATATATATTTATTTTTTTTGCCTTAAAATGCTAGGAATCCTATCATGTAATTCAATTCTTCGTCAGTATTATCTAGAAGAGTAGTTGTTATGACTGGTTCTCCAGTGATGAATGTTTTAAAGTATTTTCCTAAGTAGTATATTAGGCGTGACCAGATTAAAGTACCAATATACAGAAAGTAGATAATTTCATATTAAATAAAAAGTGAATGACTGAATTTAAATAAATAATATAAGTATTTTTAATGCATTTTTTTTCTTTTAAAATGATAAGAATCCTAAAATGTAATTCAATACTTCGTCAGTATTAGCTATAAGAGTAGTTGTTTTGATTGGTTCTCCAATAATGAGTGTTTTGAAGTATTTACCTAACTAGTATATTAGCGTACCCAGATTAGGGCAACAATATACAGCAAGTAGGTAATTTCATAATAAATAAAAAAGTGTGTAAGTTGTGATTTGCTTAATACCTAAATCATATTCTCTAATTTGTTTAAAAAGTTTCAAAATCATAATTTTTTATGTTCGAAATAAGATCAATTATTTCTAATACATTCCCGTGGTCGACTTCTTATTTCAACCGTAGTCGTCCTTAGTCCTATTTTTGTTTGTAATTGATCTATTTCAAGTTAGAAAGTTTGGTAAAAGTGTCAAGGCGAAAACTATATTGGCATCACTAAAAGTAGTAAAAAGTCACTGCACCTCTTGACCAACTCGTCTAATTTCAAAACTTTGTAAAAATGAAATAGCTATAACTTCTAAACTGACAACTCTGATAAAGTGACAAATTGTATAATTAATTATTTTTTAGAAATAGTGTAGACTACAAAACAAACTAATGAAGATGATTTCTAATCGATCAAAGTAGACTCAACATTAAAAATTATGAAAAGAGCAGTAAGGTATACTAAGTTTCACTTTTATAAAGTTTAGAAATTAGACTAGTTCAACGTGTACAATACCTAGTTTTCTCCATGACACTTTTTAAAAAACTTTCGTAGCATTTTTCATATATATCTTTGTTTGGTCATACAAATGCCAAATAACCAACTGTGCCTCTCTGTTCACAGTGTCGGCGTCGCTTTGCCAAACACTCTGTATACTGCTGCTATGTGAACTTCCTAAATTCTTACTTTCAATACGGAATTTTGTCAAATTCCGACTTTAAACTAGAAATTATTTATATTTTACTAAGTATATTATGACCAGGAGCCCGCCGACCACTAATTGTGTCATAGGTTTACTCCCAAAATATGTGAATTGTTGTTAATTTGAGGTAGTAGAGCACAGAAATATCCTTGCCAGCTCTTTTTTTTTTAATACAGGGGCGTACAGCAGGCCCCCAAATGTGTAAGAAATATGACTTGTAAAAGCAAAAAAAAGCCACAAATAAATCATAGGTTTGCGCATGGGGGTTGGAGGCATTTCTTAATTTACTCCCAAAAATCATGAATCCAGACTCCCATTCATTTTGGGTGGTACAAAGAGACGCTACGCTCGCCCAAATTTGAAAAAAATTCAGGTAAAAAATATGATAAGTTTATGAATGGCAATCAGAAATTTAGTAAGTATGAACCTCCTGAGTGCGAAAAAACATTCGCTATCTTTAAAAAGTGGTGCGAACGTCTTGCATCGAAACGGCAGCACTTAACTAAATGATAGACTTTCTTGAAAAGAGGATGTGACAATTCGAGATTCTTGTCGGCCTTGAGAGGAAACTGTGTTCCGATTTACATCTATATATGTGTGCGTGTGTATGTGTGTGTGTATCACATGTACGAGAGGGTAATTAAAGAGAGGATAATTAACACTAGAAGAGAAACTAATCAGAGAAAAACAAACTTTATTAGAATGAAAATAAATAATTATAGTGGAAACAGGCGCTTAGACGTTTCAATCCCTCTAGCTGGCCCTTGTAACACTTGTCAAATATGGCGCACGTATTTTTGCAATCAGGAGGTTCATATTTACCAAGTATCTAATTGCCAGTGGGAAATTTATAATATTCATCGAATTACAAGGGTAACTAATATATGCGGTAGGAAGCTCCGATACGCCGTAAATTATCGTGAACGGCTGTAACACTCACACTTAGATCGATGAAAATTATCAATATTTATACCTTAATTTGGTATAAATAAAGGTAATTTTTTTTTTTTTTTTTTTTTTTTTTAATCGCCTTATTTATATTAATGTCCTGGCGGAGTTTAGCCGTAGGCTATTCTACCACTCAACCAGGACGGACACACACACACATAGACAATATCACAACACCCATTCCCTGCGACATTGCCATCTGCCGCAGCTGAGACTCGAACTCAGGAGAGGAGAGCGACTAGATTGTATTGTCTCTCACACAACGGCAATCTAGTTCACTGCTACCATCTCGGTAACACATGAAAAACGCCACTACCCATCCATACCCTAGCCAGGATTCGAACCTGGGACCCCGTGGTCGCAAGCTTAACACCTTAAGCACTGCGCCACCGAGCCACGCCAATGTAAATGTGATGGCTCGCGGCTAGCTGATCTGGTGCGGGGCAAGGAGTCGTGGGCCTTATTTTAGAGAGGATGACTCAATAATTTCACAGGACTTCACCAAAGCAGACCATTTCACTACATAAGAAAAGTTAGTCAGAAAGATGTTAGTCATGGACGCCATCCACACCGTAAATGTTATTATATAACTTTCCTTAATATAGCGAAACCAACTACTGTGGAACAGTCGTGAATATAGTCGGACAGAACAAACAAATATAATAAAAAATTGAAGTTAAAATAAAAATCTACTTTTTATTAAATTCTTTAAATGGTGAGAAATTAGTATAAAAAAATTACAATACAGTAATTAATATATGACGCAAAAGTTAGATGAAATAATGATGATGGTAAAGCGATAAAGTTCATAACCATGTGGTATTAAACTATTCGAAGCACAATAAAAATTAACTTTTAAAAATGTACACTATTTCACCATCTGATGATGGGTGTTGTAGAGACGAACCCTAGGTGAGGTCTCGTAGTCCCTGCTATGATACCACACTCCTGTACTCTGCAACGGCTCGATAGTTGAATGACTAGATACTGCTACGCCTAAGTATTTGCCTGAAATTTTAATGGTTTTCGCGATGGTAAGATGAAATGTGAAAAGATTCTTTTATTCTTAGCTATCTGAGATTATGCCGGTTGACTATGAGATAACCAGCCTCCACAGTTTGATATTGATAAATCATTACGTAATGACGTAATTAAGTAATGTAATGATAGTTGATTGAGCAATAATTAATAGTATCGGTTGATTATGAGATTACCAATCTCTTACTTTAACAATATATGATTGATAACAAACTTCGTCCAATTATGACAACTTCAATAATTCGTCCAGATGTTTAGGAAATTCTTCTAAATTTTTCAGAAACATGAGAAAATCTTATACATTTATTGAACTTTAAATAGTACTTTATGGAACTTTAATAGTACTTTCTGGAACTTTAAATAGTACTTTGGATAATACTTTGGATAATAACGGTAAAACTTCTGGCAAAGATAAAAAAAGAGAACAATTCGATAGCACGTGGTAGTAAAAAATAAGGTTATGATTATACGAAAATCAAATAAATTCAACAAATTAAAAAATATAGCTGAGGGCTGCAATATATAGTGAACTAGAATCATTTAAGAAAGCAAATTACCTTAAATATGCATGGATGCACTAGATGAATTATGATAATTTAAAATTAACACTTGGCATCTGCCAATTTGATTATCAAACGAAGTTAACTGATAATTACCGTTGCAGAGCAATCAATGATTAACTCAGTGGATGAACTCTAAAATGTAAGCTATTATCCCCACTAAAGATCTGCGTAGGAGTCGAAAATTTTACAAATTGACATAGGCAACCTAATATTCTACAATGAGTTTATCATGTTGAAAACCTTATTTAATACTAACTGAATTAATACATTGCCAGGAATGCGTTTAGATATATTTAACGTTGAGCTTATCAAGTGTGGTATGGTAGCATGAGGCTATAACATAAAATAAATACATATTTAACAGACAAATATAATGATACAATGTTTAGAACTAATCTGTAGTAATGTATTAGGTGAATAAAATCATTGTCAGCGTGGTTAATCTATAAAGATGGTAAAATATTGCACAGTAAACGTAAGGAATTGAAAGGATATAGTGTATTTTAAATAAAAGTGCGTATTAATTCAAATGGTATGCTACAAGGCAAGACCTTCGCTCCACTTTTAAAATATGACGAATCTATTTTCGCACTCAGGAGGTTCATGTTTACCAAGTTTATGATTGCCAGTCGTAAATTTATGACGCTCATCGAATTACACGGGTAAGGGCGTTTTTTCACTGGCCGATACGATACCGATTCGTCGTCAACGACACCGATACAACGATATCGGGGCAACACAAACGTATAAAATTATGTGGAACTCTTTTTCATTTGCCGATACGATACCGTTTTGTCACATTTTGTCGGCGCTGTGTTATTATATGCTATTCTTCAGTATCGGTACGCTAATGTCGGTATCATGTCGGTATCGTGTCGACCAGTGAAAGAACACCCTAATAGTGTGTGTGGCAGGAAGAGACGATACGCCGTCAATTATAGTGAAAGGCAAGACGTTCGCATCACTTTTCAAAGATGGCTAATGTTTTTTCGCACTTAGGAGGTTCATACTTACCAAGTTCCTGACTGCCATAAAATTATAATTTTTTTGTCCCATCCAAAATGAATGGGAGTCTGGATTCATGACTTTTGGGGATAAACTAACAAATCCCTCCAACCCCCATTCGTAAACCTATGACCTATTTAAGACTTTTTTTTACTTTTACAGGTCATATTTTTTACGCATTTGGGGGCCTGCCGTACGCCCTTGTACCAAAAAAAAGGGGCTGACATGAACATTTCTGAAATCTACTACCCCAAATTAACAACAATTCACACATTTTGGGAGTAAACCTATGACACACAATTAGTGGTCGGCGGGCTCCTGGTCTATATGTATTATGAACGTGGGTGTTAGTGGTAGTAGTTGAGAATTTCATTCAAAAATACGAATTTTATGAAGCAAATATTTTCCAAAAATAATTCAACTTATCTATTTACTTTGATCAGATTATTATTTATTATTATTGGCAACGTTCTCTGAAAGGTGCGTTAGAATTGGATTTTTATGATGCAACAACAAACTATGTAATACTAAATCAATTTTTATTATTATTTATTATTTAGTTATTTTTATTATATATCTACGGATAACACTGTACATTACCAAGTGGTTTAAATAAAATACTCACGTATAACAGAAAGTATTTTCCTATATACAGCTTTAAAATACATATATCGTGACTCCGAACGTGATCTATTATCCACTCATGCAAAACTTAAAATAAAAGGTATATATGACGTTATTTATACAAAAACTCCCTGACTATAAATAACCGCAAATTTATTACATAACGTGTATAAGATAAGCGAAACAGCCAAGCCAATACATTGCTTTTTCTAGATTATGAATACATTACAGCTTCAATTATAGCCCTAAATGTTAAATATATCCGAAGTACGAAGTACGTAACTTTCTTGTGTACGTGTAGTTTGCTCCTAGATGGTTTAGAGGCAGGACCCGAAGGGGTTGTTTTTGTTACCCAGGAGAGTCAGTGACCCATTTCAGGGTAGTTACTTATGCAAATGTTCAGAATCGCCCAACGACGGTCACCAGAGCTTTCATTTTTGGCACTTACTTTCTAGTCGCGCATATATTTTGGACCCTACCGACATAATTTCATTAGTGGGGCCCAGTTTTCATACGTAATTTAGTTTATGCGTTTTAGATGCCCATAATTTGCATGATAAATTGTCAACTTTATAATGAAAAGAAAAAAGCACATATTTCACAACGGTTGGTTATTAAAGATTCAAATCTATGTCGGAAAATTCGCTTTAATGGGCATCCCATTAAAGCGTTACAGCACTTCGATACACTTTCGGAATATACATTTTTAGAGGTACGAGAATATAAAGCTGTTGTATTCCTGCTACATAATACACTCAGGTAGATAGATAGATGTATATAGTCATTTATTAACTACAAAGAGGCAAAATGTATAGGAAAATGTCGTTAAAATGCAGTAATATTGAATTTAACAAGTCATTTACAGGGTGAAAGTAGTAATACTCAAATAAAATCCGCAAGAACCCAAAGTATATCAGTTATAATGTTATAAACTATAATCATATGAAGATGATTAAAATTAAACTTATTCTTAGAACTTCGTCAAGACAATCACAATCAATGAACTATTAATGTAAAATGGAGGCAAATTGCTAATACTTTGTTTTCTTATTTTAAAACATATGTTGAGCAAAAATACTCGTACTCTTTGTAAAGTCATAAGCAAGCCTCAGGAGATTTATCTCTGTGACGTCAAAATCAGAGTTGACTCTAGCTCAACGCGGAAAGATTTGTATGGAAGTATGACATATAGTACAGCGGATTAGCTAACCTATTGTGCACTTTTTGATAAAAGCACCAAATTTGGCACAGAGGTAGACCGATATAATATGAACAATTTTGGATGTGGAGCTATCGGCCAACTGCCCCCTGGCGGCCGTGGCGGCCATTTTCCAAAATGGCCGCCAGTGGACACCCGAAAGACAACAGAAGTTAGATAAAGTTTGCTCCTGAAGGTTTTACTGAATGTTTATTGAAGTTATAATATAAGTTATATCATATAACTTATATGTACAGTAGGGTGGCCCATCTCTATAGGGGGTGAATTTTTTTTGCGTATTTTTTAAGTCTCACCCCACGAAATATACTATTATACTAGGAATAATTTATGTCAAAGTTTCAGATAATTCGGTGGACGGTAACCCGTGCCGCATTCAGGTAGAAATTTGTAGATCAGATTTTATTACGGTAACCCGTGCCGCATTCAGGTAGAAATTTGTAGATAAGATTTTATTACGGTAATACACTTAAATTTTACTTAAAATACAAATATCTTTTCTCATAATGTTTTATTGGTGTATTTATTTCCTAGAAATTATTTGTTTTGGAAGTTTGGAAATATATTGCACCTACGGTAGGTTTTTATGTCAGTTTGCAATTGTGTTTTACAGTGGTGACATTATAAGTTCTAGCATACGTTCCTTTTTGAAAAAACATTTAACGATGGCTAATGTTAGATCCTTACGAAAGGATACTTTCATTTACTTAGTTGCACACTATTCGTCACAAATCATTGGTAATAAATTGCCGTCTAATAGACAAGTATTACAAGTGCTCTTTTATAACATTCGTGAAGTGAAGCTAAGTGTACATGAAAGTGCTAAATTAACAATAAAAGAGGTGTCAGTTTTTTGGGATAAAGCTCGCATTCCGACACGTCAGGATTTTCATTGTATTAAACAACTAGATAAACTTTATGCAGAGTGGAGGAACTTACAAAAATCGGCTAAAAGGGCCAGTGCGGGAGTAAAGAAAAAAATTTCGTTGAAAAATTGGACGATCTCTTTGACATTTCTCATGCAAATGCATTGGAGTTGATGAAAATAGATGAAGATAAGCAGTTTTTAATTAACCAAAGAAAAAAGAGACGTCCTGGATTTATGCATGGTATTGATTACCAACTTGCTTCTCAAGAAAAATCAGCTGAGGAGAAATTACAGAAATTATCCGAACGAATGCAACGAAGTCAACAAGAAAAAGCTAGATTAGAGGAAACAGTCACCTGTCCATCATCAAGTAGTAATTCAGCCGACTCCAACGAAAATGA
Source organism: Rutpela maculata (assembly GCA_936432065.2). Lineage (NCBI taxonomy): Eukaryota > Metazoa > Arthropoda > Insecta > Coleoptera > Cerambycidae > Rutpela > Rutpela maculata. The sequence goes on along the minus strand of OW386285.2, from coordinate 31,283,234 downwards.
AGATGAAAAATAATCGAAGCTCAAGAAGAGTTGTTACAAGAACAGCCTGGCCCATCACAGCCAAAAAAGAGGAGATTGTATGGAACATGTAACATCATCACACCAAAAATAGCCGCTGCATTTGATGCTTGCAAAATAAGCGACAGGTATGGAGTCCATATTTTGACGGCAGTAGCAGAAGCACTAGGACATGACACCACATCTTTGTCCATCAGCAGAACCACACTTCAGCGCTCTAGACAACGCATCCGCGAAGAAAGAGCTGAAATATTAAAAACTGCCTTCGGTAATTCTGAATTGCCGGCCCCAGTCATCCATTGGGATGGAAAACTTTCACCTTCTCTCACTGGAATGGGAAATATCGATAGACTTGCTATCTTAGTTACTAGTGGAGATATTGAACAACTACTTGGAGTACCAGCTTTGCCCAATTCAACTGAAAGAGAACAGACTGAAGCAGTTTATGATGTGCTTTGTGAATGGAATTTGGACGAAAAGGTAATAGCTTTGTGTTGTGATACAACAGCATAAAATATGGGTTATATAAATGGGGCAGCCACACTATTGCAACAAAAATTAGAAAGAGATATTCTATATTTTCCTTGTAGACATCATATTTTTGAATTGGTTTTGAGAAGTGTGTTTGACACAAAAATGCCTTCCTCATCTGGTCCAAATGTGCCACTATTTAAACGTTTTAGGGAATTTTGGCCTAAAATAGATCAAAATAAACTAAAAATTGGATTTCAGGTATCAAAAATTAAACACATTTTACAACCAGTTAAAGCCGAAATTGTAAAGTTTCTAAATGCAGCTTTAACTTTGCAACAGCCTCGTGATGATTACAAAGAATTTTTAATGCTTTCTAAACTTTTTGTTGAAGAAGAGCCCACTCGCACGACATTCTATCAACCAGGGGCATTTCATCACGCACGTTGGATGGCGAAAGCCATTTACTGTCTAAAAATATTTTTTTTCCAAGATCAGTTCCAACTAACTAAAAAAGAAAAAATAGGTATTGAAGATATATGTCTCTTTATTGTAAAGGTTTATGTAAAGGCCTGGTTTACAGCGTCATTTGCTAGTAAAGCACCGCTTCATGACTTAGACTTTTGTAAAGAACTCATTAATTATCAAAATATTGACAAAGAAATATCTCAAGCCGCAAGTAGGAAAATAGTGAACCATTTGTGGTACCTGAATTCAGTAAATGTTGGCTTATCTTTCTTTGATGACGATATTTCAGTTACCACTAAAAGAGAAATGATTAAAGCTTTGAATAAGAGAGCACCAAATCAAGAGGTCATTAAACGACTTATGATTAGTAACATTACTGACGTTGAAAACAAGGAAATTCAGGACTTCATATGCGAGAACACTAAACAGTTTTTTCAAAAATTAGGTTTCTCTATGGAATTTTTGGAAAATGATCCAACAACATGGAGGGAAAATGAAAGTTATACCCGATGTTTCAATATTGTAAACAAAATTAAAGTTGTAAATGATGCCGCTGAGAGAGGAATCAAACTTATTACTGACTATAATGACATTTTAACAAAAAATGAAGACCAAAAACAGTTTTTACTCCAAGTTGTAAATGATTATAAATCACAGTTTTCAAATGTAAAAAAAGAAACCCTGTCGCATGCTTTGGCCTAGTGCAAAAAATATTGTTTTTATTACTATATGTCTTGTAGATTTAGGATAATATTTGGTACTATGTATGAAAAAAACGTTTCATAATAAAATACACAAAGATAAAACGAGAGTTTTATTTCAAAAACTTCTAGTCTAGTTTTCTTAGACTACGAATTTACAGTAGTATGACACATGTCATAGTCACAACAGATAATGTCTTTGATATTTGTATGACTTGATTAGTCATTCTAAAGATAAATGTTGCTGATAAAAAAAAAACAATGCATCAACCAAAGAATGTAAATAATTCCATTTACTTTTATTATTGCATAATAATGCATTCTGCGGCACCCCTTGCCTTCAATTTGCCTCAATAATATTTTGAGGGGACTGTTTTTTCTTCAAATGGAACCATTTGCAGGGGTGAGAAATAAAAAATTTCGATTTCGAAAAAGATGGGCCACCCTAATGTACAGTGTGTCCCACTTTTCACGGTAACACCTACGTAGCTCAGTTATTGGTCATCCAATTTCAACCAAATTTGGATTTTTATCAAAGATATTTAATATTTCTTTTTTGAGTAAGACATAACTTATTTCAGTCAGTGGCGTGCATTTTTATTAAGAAAAAAAGGGTCGATTTCTCGAGAAATCATATCAGGCATTTTTTTGTTGAAGAACTAATGCTATATTATTGATAAACATGCTGTAGAACCACTATATCCAGAATTTAACAACATTTTGATTTTTGGTTTTCGAATTACGCTCCACTTAAAATTACTTATTTTAAACATTAAATACTCAATAAATTGGTAACGAAATTTTTTTCGAAAAAGTAATTCTTCATTCTCTCTTTAAATTCACTTTTTCCACTATCCTATATTATCGAAACTTTCAAATTCCGAAGGCCACGAATTTTCATTGAAAAATTTTGGGTAATCAGACCTGTAAATTATTTGGGCTATAAGGATTACCGAAGGGCAGCCCCTTGGAGTAGCACGTCCGAAGAGCAGTATACCAGGGCGGACATGTTTGGGGTCAGGCCCTGGTTCCTGCACCAACACTGCCATCACCAACCAACTGAGGTTGGATCAAGGCCAGCGGCGTGTATGAACCTCTCTGGACAACGCTACCCGAAACATCCCAGATCTGCAGGGAGCTCGTCTCTTGCAAATGCAAAGACTGTATGAAAAAGTGCAGGTGCAAGAAGGCCTGTCTGGAATGCACACCACTGTGTGCTTGCGACGGGGAGTGCTCTGGGAACTGAAGTCGCATTCTTAAAACGAATGTTCTGAACTGGCAGTATACCGTACTGGGACTGTAAAACAGATTTTTAATATTTTGTCTTTTAATTTTTTAATGCAATAAGAAAAATGTACATAAATGAAAAAGTTTATTTGAATGTAATAAATCTTAGTTTTCCATTAATCTTTAAATTACTTCAAACATTTCACATACAATATACTTCAGAGTCATATTATAAAGTTAAATTAATATTTTGTATTGTATTTTTTTAAATAATTTCAATATAATTTGAAATGTAAAATATAAAATTATTAAATAAATATATATAACTTACAAACTATCTGGAATGTTTTCATTAAAAACATTCAATAAACATTCAGTAAAACCTTCAGCAGCAAACTTTATCTAATTTCTGTTGTCTTTCGGGTGTCCACTGGCGGCCATTTTGGAAAATGGCCGCCAGGGGGCAGTTGGCCATGGCTCCACATCCAAAATTGTTCATATTACATCGGTCTACCTCTGTGCCAAATTTGGTGCTTTTATCAAAAAGTGCACAATATGTTGAAATATCCTAGCTAAACTGCCGCACTAAAAATATATCCAACCTTGCACATTCTCAGTAATATCCAAAGTTAATATGGTCAGTTTATTATAAACACTCACTCGAAGAGGAGGTATTGGGGGATGTAACATTGAACTAACACACGCATATATGTATTTTTAACTACCATAAAGTAACACACACATATGTAATTTTTCACGACATATAACGAAATTAAAATTTATTTTTTATATTTTCCAGCCTGAAAAGCATGAGGCATTTTTGTATATCGTCCACTCTGTGTAATTCTACGCTAGGTTCTTAAATACATACACACTTATGCCTAGGTTTGTACTGGGCAATTGCGAAACTGTGTATCTGCGATCTCGCATAGTCTACCCTTTCTCTTTATTAAATGTTGTAGTAAATGTCCAGAATTGCCACTGTCTAGATATAGTAAACGGGATTTTGTCAAAGCAATGTTTCACAGTTTTGGCTGCGTCGCCTAATTAAAGGCGATAATAAAACCGCATTAGTAAAGAATATATAAAAGTACTGCTGTACACTGTACAGATGCCCAACATTGTCGGTACGCTTTGAAGATTGCTGGAATTCCAGTAGACCAGCTCAATTTTACGAATGAGTTGAAAGGATGCCGACAATGTTGGCTCCAGTAAGTTGTATAATGTGTAGGGTTGGGCGGTAAATTGGGGTAAATGGGGGCAAATAGGTAAATCAAGTAAGTAATAGCCCGTAAAATTGGTATTTAGTGTATATAAGAGAAGCTAAGGTCTCAAAAAATTTGTTGGCATTAGCCACCCCCGTCACCACTCCCACCCCATTATTAAAGGGAGTGGAAAAAACAAAATTGTGATTTAGTGTGTGTACAAGAACCAAAGGCTTCGAATTTTTTTTTACTTCATCCAACCCCACTAATATAATATAATGTCTATATGAGAGCCGTCGCTGACGCAGAGATAAATCTCCCGAGCCTTGGTCATAAGTCATAAGATCCTCTATTTCGAATTGATCGTTTTAACTGTCCCACTATAGCGTCGTTATTTTCTTAACGGTAACCAAAGTAATGAAGTCCCAAAAAGAGGACGAAAAGATATTGCCCAGCTATTTATTTAAAAGAGAGAAAATAAATCCCTGTCCGAGATATAAAAAAGTAAACTAGTAAATAATTAAGAAAGGACTTTTGATAAAAAATAACTATTTAACAGTAACCTAATTCATTGCAAAAATAAATGTAACAATAGAGCAATGAGACAAATCAGAATGCGGGAAAATAAGTTGTGCTTACGAAATTAAGGTTCTACATAACAATTTATACAAAATGAATATTTCAGAGAGAGATTGAAGGACGAAAAAGTAATGGTACACGCTAATCTAAAAGTGCAAGGCAATAAGGCCACAGTACATCAAAACTGCAAGGAATACTTTAATAAAAAAGTAGATAGTTGACCAACGTAATAAGAAAACATTAAATAGAATATTACTAATAAACAGCATGTTTTGGTTCTTTAATCAATAAACAAATCTTTAAACGTAAGCAAAGATGTTAACAAATGAAATGAAATGCATAGTAGCATGTTCAACTAAAATTTACATACATAATGATAATGTGCTCTTACACAATATTACTGTACAGATACTAAGCAAGAAATATTTACGTAAGTTTTTTAAGTGAAGGTATGACGCTCTCGCGAAAACAACTTTGTTTGTTTGATCAAACATAAGATAAGTACACAAAAGTGTAATAGGCTCACGAGCTATGAGGATTCAAAATCGAAAAACCGCAATATACCACTGGTTATAATATTGGGATGCTGGCCGCCGGCAAAACAACCAGAAGCATGACGGAAATGTAGGGAACCTAGTCTGTAGATACTGTAGGTCACCGATAAACACAATGAAGAAATATAAATGTTCTTCTACTTATAGTAACTGCTGTGAAGCAACGGAGACGCTATAATGGTTACAGAAACATATTATAGGTTGTTATCAGTTGTAACTCTGACAAATTGCGAATCTTTACTATTTTAACTAAACGCTGTCACCATGTACTTTATAGTTCAAATGCAGTTAAAGCAGCTGTAACTACACTATAAAATTCACGTCTTTACTAAACAAATGTTTGTGCTGAACTTCTCAAAACTAGTTGGTAAAATTAACCATAATAGATAATTAGAAAACACACAGGTAGACGACTTGTAGGGCCAAAGGTCCGACGAAAAGTAATTCAAAAACATTGAGTGGACATTCTCGCACCGTTGTTGTGCCTTGTTATTGTGTTTAAAGTGCCTTGAAATCAGTGGCGTCGTTAGGTATTTTGCTGATAAAAAATATAAAATAATGTAATTTAGCATATTTTAATAGAAATTTATTAATGGCTAAAAAGTGAACCGTTACACCATATATTTTTTCTATTAATCCTGTAAATATACTAATATTTAAGAAGTTTTAATTAACATAATAGTCGAATAAAACTGAAAATCAAAAATACGATCTCATTTATTGTTTGTTTTTTTTTTTTTTTGGGGGGGGGGGGGGTAATTCTTTTGTGGAAATACAATCTGTATGTTATCAGAAAGTTACAGTAAAGTTTCGTCCAATCAGAGAAGTAAGCGTTTGTGGAAATTAGGTTTCAATTTTAGAAAACGTGTCTTTCTCTCTTATTTTTTTAAGATTTCGGGTTTTGTTCATCGGATCACTCCAAACAAAAATTCAAAATGTTTGTAAATAAATTATGAATAAAACTGCATAGGTCCATATCCATTTGCCATTTTGTTTTTTTGCAAAAAAAATAAAAACTACGGAGATATCTAATATTACATGAAATGAAATTATTAAAAAAATAATCTTCTTTAATGAAACTTAATGCCGTTATAGGTCTTCTAGGTGTAAATTATTATGGAAAATTACAAATAAAAGTATTTATTATCTTTCCTAAAACAATGAGATTTTTGAAAAACATTTGAAGCTTCATAAAAAAGTGCCATTTAGTCATACCAGGGTCTTTTTCTTAAATTGTAGCTTTTGAACGTGTTTTACAATGGTGATAAAAATTTTAAATAAACTTGTATTCGGGATTCGCACAGCAGATTTTCGAATAGGAATCCTCATTTTTGCCATTGGACTATGACCATAAAACATTTCAAAACTATCAGATCTTCGATGACACATGAGCAGGAAGGTCGTATGATATCGATGTCGAAAGAGCAAGAATGGCGTTTTAACTGCTTCGTAAACTTCATATTCCATATCGAAAATTAGATCCAGCAGGAGCTTACGAAAAATTGAATTTTCTGATGTTGTGTGAAACTCGTTTGACTTTGTCTGGGCACTCTAGATGAGTAAGTAAAATGCATGAAAATCATCTCCGCACGTTCATCTAGAATCTCGAAGCCTTGGTAACGGGAGTGGGGGGAATAATCTTATCGTGGCAGTCACGGTTTTACCCAACGAGCGCGCGTATACCTGCCTAATTGTAGGTATATTAACTATTAAAATATTTACTTTATTTATTCACTAAAGTACTCACACATTAGAGAATAAGCAGTACAAATTTCAGCTCAAGAAATATACAGTGTGACCCATCTCAAGTGAACACACCTTAGCTCAGTTATTGGTCATCCAATTTCTACCAAACTTGGATCAGTATCAAAAACCTTTACTATAACCTTATCGAGTAAAAGACAACTTATTTCAGTCATTGCGTACATTTTTATTAAGAAAAAAGGATCAATTTTTCGAGAAGTCATATTAGGCATTTTTTCTTATAGAAAAACTAATGCAATATTATTGATCAGTATGCTGTAGAATCTGTAGAATCAGAATTGAACATCATTTTGATTTTTGATTTTCGAATTACGGCCCCCTTGGAAATACATATTTTAAACATTAAATAATCAATAAATTGGTAATGATTTTTTCTCGAAAAAAAGTCATTCTTCATTTTCTTTTTAAATTCACTTTTTCTATCACCCCATATCATCGATACCTCAAATTTCGTAGGTCAAGAATATTCATTGAAAAATTAGACATTTTGAGCCATCGGCCCTGTAAGTTATTCGGGCATTAAGGATTGCCGAATTTGAAAGTCTCGATGATATGGAGTGGTAGAAAAAGAGAACTTAAAGAAAAAATGCAAAAAAATTCGTTACCAATTTATTGATTACACAGCCCCACAAAAAAAAGTGGTCTGTCCGGCGGACCAGACTACTGTATCTGCATGTATTTAGACCCGCTGAAACCGAATCCGAAGTCAGAACTGTCAGATTGGCTCGTTTTTCACCCCCAACTCCAAAAAACACCCCTCCAAAAAAATGGTCTGTTCGGCGGACCGGAACAGTATATTCTTATGTATTTGGACCTGCTGAAACCGAATCCAAAATTAGAATTGTCAGATTTGCTCGTTTTTCACCCCCAACCCCAAAAAACACCCCCAAAACAAAAACAAAGTGGTCTGTCCGGCGGACTATACCAGTGTATCCATATGTATTTTGACCCGCTGAATCCGGATTCAAAGTTAGAATTGACAAATTGGCTCGTTTTTCACACCTGACCCCGAAAAACACACCCCCTAAAAAAATGATTTGTCCGACGGACCAGACCAGTGTATTCTTATGTATTTAGACCTGCTGAAACCGAATCCGACGTCAGAATTGTCAAACTGGCTCGTTTTTTACCCCCAACCCCAAAAAACACCCCCAAAACAAAAACAAAGTGGTCATTTTATAAAAAAAGGCCAAAAATTACGTCATAAGGTACATGAACATTTTTTTCGCCAAATTGTTTGTTTCCATGTTATATTCAGGAAATTTCAACGTAAGACATCATTTTTGTGGGCTTAACCGCTTTAAGACAAAATTTTTTGTTAAGAGGGCCGAAATTTACGTCACATGGTACATGAAAAAAATCAACGAGGCATTGTGCGGAAACCCCCTCCGAGAACCGAACAGTAAGACAAAATATTTGGGGGCTTTTGGGCCGTAAGACAACTTTGTAACTGCTGTAAGGCAATTTTTTTGTCAAAAGAATAAAATAGACGATTTATGGGTCGCGTGCGCCGACGTCACAGATTTTGAGACCTTAGGAAAAACAAACAGCTGTCATTGAGAAATCCGCCGATTAAACGTGTTTCTTTAAAGTGAATTTTGCAGTGTTTGTGCCATTTAAGAACTTGTTGTTGGATTATTTAACATCTACAACTGTTCTTAATACTGTTATATAAACAATTTTGTTCGCCAGGATGACGGTTAGATCGTATTTTTCAGAATTGTCTCATGATGTAGAGGTTAGGTATACGGCTGCCATCGAATTAAATCCTTATATTTTGAGAAAAAAATACTTTAGTACAAATATTGATGTATTTCCAAATGTTACACATAAGCATGTTGCGAATTACTTGATTTTTGAAAGAATTACATAGACAGAAGGACGAATTCAAGGCATTGAGAACTCTTGAAGCTGTTTGTGGTTAGGTGAAAGAAGTACTCTGCAAGAAATTTGCAGGATAAAAGCTTGTTACAACGGTAAGAATTAGTTATCAACCATTTTTTTCATATATGCTTGCCTAATTAAATGTTGTTTTATAAATAATTACTAATGCAGAAATTAATTTTTCAGGATATGAACTCTTAGCATCATGAATAAAAGCCATTGACTCCTTGGACTATTGCAGATTCAGATGGTTCTTTAATTCTCACTGGGATTGTGTTGCCAGTCTAGACAAAACATGTTCACCACTTAACAGGAAATCTTTCCTTTTAGTTTTTTAGCAATGAACATAGCTATGGTTGGAGATTAACCGCTGTAAATTTTGTGAAAAAGACACTTTATAAAATAAACAATGGAAGACTGACGTATCTACTGTAAACTATTTGAAGTATGCAATAAGATGTACACAATTTCTTCCAGCGGTTAACCCCTCGTCTATACCTTATATACCTATAGATTGGACTACGCAAACGTAATTTTTGTAAATTTTTTATGATAATATATTATATAAAATGTTTAACATGTATTTTACTATTTTATGTAGGTCAATTGTTAATTATGACTTGTATTCTCTTAAATATACTCTCCCTCCGTGCAGTTCATGCTTCGCTCAACTAAAATTTAAATAAGAAATAGTTATTAAAAATAGAGACAAACCAATATAAAATGTTAATTTTCTTTACCATGGATTGTTTATTGCTTGTTTGAGCAGCAGTTATTACTCTCACAATCATTCTTGCATTAACATGCAACAACTTAAAGCATTTCTTTTAATTGCCTGGAATTGTTTAACCTAACCTCTTCTTCTGGCTGTAAATCGACGTTATTATATAAAAACTGATGTTGTCTCGGATTGCCACATTTCCACAATTTATAATACAATAAAAACTAGCCATTTTGTATGATATAATATGGATAAAAACTCTAGGATTACGAAAAATTTAATTCTAAGGTTCAGTCAGTCGCCATTTGACAGCGGTTTGTTTTCTAAGGTCTGGGACCTGTGACGTCACGCGCACGCGACCCATTAATGTCTCGCTTTTGTTCAAAAATTGCAAAGATGGTAATAAAGCAAGAATTCAATTGTTTTTAAAATGGAATAAGCCTCAGAACATTTCCGATCCTTTTTCAGCCATAAAGAAAATCGATCTTGCACTTTTGCCACCATGTAAGTCCATTCTAGAAAATAGGATCCGCATAAGATATTAATTCCGGAACAAAATGGTTGAGATATTACTGGAAAGTGATGCTGCCCTAAGTGGAACAGCAGACCATATCTGCCTGAAGCTCTGGAAGAACATCAAGCTACTGCAATATTCTGGAACCTCAGTAGCAGAAGAGAATTTCAGTTCGGAAGATTCTGAAAATGAGTCTGATAAAGACTATTTGTAATTACAACAGTATTTCTCTACATACTTATTTCGTTTTAAATTTTGAGATTCATTTATAAATATTCTATTTTATTTTTCGCTTAAAAAAATTATAAGTTAAATTTTCTTGTTTTGAGAAACTAGATTTTTAAATTACTGTTTTATTGTCGTAGCTTATGATGTGTCTCCTATTATATTTTTTGAAGTAAAACAGAAAAATACCTTAAGCCTTATTTCCCGAACCGGTGTATAAACAATTTTTAGAAACCATTTTTATATATTTTTTGATTTACCCAAATTACCCAGTTGTCACGTGAGTTAAGCCCACAAAAATATTATCTTATGAGGGTCTCTTCTCGGGGTGCCTAATAAAATATCGAAGCAAACAAGTTGGGGAAAGAAATATTCATTTACCCTTGGACCCAGATTTTAGCCCCTTTTGGAGATGTAAAATTTGTCTTGACCCCCAGACTCCCGAATATATTTCCCTACGATTCGGTTCTTAGCTAAAGGTGGTTTCCACATAATACCTGGTTGGTTTTTTCATGTACCTACCCTATAAAGTAAATTTTATTCCCGTGACAAAATAATTGTCTTACAGCAGTTAAGCCCCCAAAAATTGTCTTACGTGGGAGTTTCCTGAATAGAATATTGAAACGAACAAGTTGTCGAAAAAAGTTTTCATGTACCTTATGACGTAAATTTTGTCCCTGTTAATAAATATCAGGCTTGTCTTACGACCCGAATATTTTGTCTTACTGTTCGGTTCTCGGCTAACAGGAGGTTTCCACGTTTCCTCGTTAATTTTTTTCATGTATCATATGACGTAAACTTCGGAACTCTTAACAAAACATTTTGTCTTAAAGCAGTTAAGCCCAAGTTATGCCTTACGGTGAAATTTCCTGAATAGTACATGGAAACGAACAATTTGGCGAAAAAAATATTTATGACGTAAATTTTGGCTCTTTTTATAAAAATAAAACTTGTCTTACGGCCCAAAAGCCCCGAATATTTTGTCTTACGATCTTGTTTTGAGTTAGGGAGGGCCTTCCACACAAAGCCTCGTTGGTTTTTTTTCATGTACCTTATCACGTAAAATTTGGCCATTTTTTGAAAAGTTGAGAGCTTCTACTGACTAAACGTCTGACGCGTAAGACAAAGAAAATCTTAAATAGCTTGTCTACGCGCACTAAACTTAGAGGTCAAAATTTTTGTACCTTATGACGTAAGTTTTGAGGGATCAGCTCCCTGTCCATATCGGGGTTCTACAACATGCTGATCAATAATATTGCATTAGTTTTTCAATAAAAAAAATGCCTAATATGACTTCTCGAAAAATCGATCCTTTTTCTCTTAATAAAAATGAACGCCAATGACTGAAATAAGTTTTGTTTTACTCAAAAAGGACACAGTAAAGGTATTTGAAACCAATCCAAATTTGGAATTGGATGACCAATAACTGAGCAACGAAGGCGTGTCCACTTTATATGTATAGAAATATAGAATGAAACGCAAAAAATATTATATCTCAGGTTCTAATGAATGTGGAAGGGTTTATTATTTTCTAAACTCTTCGTTTTATTAAGCATTTTTATCAGATGACAAAACTATATGGTTGAATACATTTTTTAGATAAAAAAAAAAAATGCATTACAAAAAATGGAAGGGGGCAAGACCAAGATTGATTGATTGATTTACCAGCGTGCGGTAGGAATTGCTGCCACTCCCAAGTTATACAGCTGGGCCTGCTACGTCCACGCTGGGTTGGACTAAGGTCATGCTTGTTGCCAGCAGCGAGAGCCACATGGCGCATGATGAAGGAATATGGGATGGGAGGTGTAGGTATTTGTGAGATGCGTTACCGCATTATGTCGTGAGGGAGCGTTTAAGCCCCCTTTTTTGCATTTTTTGTTCTGGGCTTCTGCCTATTCTGGGTCTTCTTGTGAGATATGTTGCCGCGTTGTGTCGCTGCTATATGTGCTCCTATTTTTGTACTTCTGTTTCTACAAGTCTTCTTCTTCTTCTTCTTCTGAGGCATCTGATTCCTCCGTTTCTGATTCTGGTAGAGTATATATCGCTCCGATTTCTTTGTGAAATTCATTTTTTCCCCTCGCTTTTCTTTCCCAGTATGTTTGGTCCTTTCCCAGTTTGTTCATGATCCTCTCGATTGTTGTTTTCCACGTGTAACATGGTCTCCCAATTTTAAGTTTCCTGCTGTTCAGTGTTAGTGCTTTCTTCAGTAGGTGTGTTGGTTCCCTTCTTTGGACGTGTCCCCACTACTTCATTGCGTACATTTCTATCCTTTTTGTGATTGTCTTCCCTTCTAGTAGTGTTGATGTTTTATGTCGTTGTTTTTGCCCTGTTGTTTTTCTGAGTAATTGGATGATGTCTCTTTCAGCTCTTCTCAAACTTCTTCGGTTGGCTTTTGTTGTTGCCGCATTTTTAACTCCATATGTCATTGTTGGCAGTATGATGGCTATGTACAGCCGTTTGGCCAGGCCCCACACGATAGTTTGTTTTTCTCGATGAACGGTATAATTGCTCTTGTGACTCTGTATGCTGTTTTTATTCTCTCCTTTACTGTTTCTCTCCTTTTCAGTTGGTTCGTCAGATATGTTCCTAGGTATTTCAATTTGCTCGTTGTTCTTAGGGAGTAGTCACCTATTTTGTATTCTTCTCCACTGATCCGACTCTCTTTTGTTGATGGGTCTCGCTCCATTATTAGACTTTTCTTGAAATTTATTTTCAGCCCAGATGTGTCCAAATGCGGTTTCATGTTTTCTAAGAAGTTGAGAGTTTGTTGCTCTTCTTCTGCGACGATTAGGAGGTCATCGGCGTAGGCTAATGCGATTGGGGTTCTCAGTGTTTCCGTGTCTTCGTTAAAATTTGGTGTTTCCCTTATTGTGTTTTGTATCGCTTGGTCTAGGACCGTGGTGAATAGTCGGGGGGATAGGGGGTATCCTTGTTTGACTCCTCTGTTCTTTTGTCTGGTTTCCGTCATTTGTCCGAACCATTGTATGGCAGTTATTTCATGAAGGCAGGTTTTTATTATCTTGTTTATTAGATAGTGCGGCACTCCTTTGTTATACAGGGTGTTGACTATGGCTTCATGACTGATGGTATCGAATGCCTTTTGGAGATCTATAGCGGCTATATGCAGTTTTGTCCCTTCTCTCCATTTTTCTTCCAGTATTCTTCTGGTGGTGTACATGTGGTCGTCCGTTGATCTGCCTTTGATGAATGCTGTCTGGCGGTCTTCCAATGTACTTCTTTAGTTGCTCGAGCAGGAATTGTGCGTAGTATTAGTATCCTATGCTGCAGAGTGTTATTCTTCTGTAGTCTTCTATGGTCTGTGGCGAGTTGGTTTTTGGGAGGGGTATTTGTATAGTCTTGGTCCATTCCGTAGACAGAGGTGTGTTTTCTGTCCATACCCTGGTGATGATTTCTAGGGTTTGCTCCTTTAGTTTTTCCTTGCCGTAGTGTATTAACTCGTTATTTATTTTATCTACTCCAGGTGCGATGTTTCTTCTAGCTCTGGCTATTATTTCTAGCAGTTGGTCTTTTGATGGTGGCTTATCCAAGGGCCAGTGGTCTGTTTCTTTTATTAGTTTTGTTCGTTCTTTATTTGCTTTCTCTTCTTCCTCCAGCTTCTTGGTCCAATAAGATGATATTAAAATAATACATGAAACTTATAATCTACTCTTACCTACGTAGTATGTTTATTAGGTAGACTTGATAAAAACAATATTCAAAAACTTAACAAAACTGAATGAATAGAACCAATAAAAATTATGGTTGACTATAGGCCAAATGCAAATTTTTAAACATGAGGCGGGAAAAATTATGCGAAAATCAGATTCAAACAATGCACCTGAAGTAGCAGCGGCTATACTGGACTGCTAATTTTATAATTTTTTGTTTATAAGTTTTGGGACCAAGGATTTGCGAATACTAGTTAAAACCTTGGTTTGTTTTTGACAAACGGAAGAAAAAGATGAAGAAAGGGGACAGAGAAAGGTGAGAAAGGTAGAGTGGGAGTAGTAGTTTTGGTAATGGGCTGCCGAAAGTTGCACAGTGCCTAGTATGGTAATATGTGTTTAATCGTAAAAGGTGCGCTGTCAAGAATCAATCTAAAAACGTAATCTTGCTCCTGCAACATTTTTCTAGCGTGTGGAAAAGCTCCGTTGTTGTACTTATAAAAATCATAGGCTGGCTATATTAACGTTATACCCATTTTTCTAAATGTTTACCATTCCATATCTACCAATGGTGGAGATGATAATCCTAAATAGAATAAATAAATCTACATGTAGTTGCTCAGTGTTCAATTGCTTGGGGCTCGCTATATATATTTTTTTAAGCATTTGTGTACACTTTCAGAAAAGCGAACTTCTGTTTAGTATTTTAATAAGAAACTCTAAGCGGACAAATTGTTTCGAGTTGATTCAGGCATATACATATTTCCTAGAAGAGTAATAGCTTTTACTGTGCATATCCCAATTATTGAAGAGGAGTCCATAAACTACTTGGGCTTCTAAGAACTTTTATTCACAAAACATGACAGTCCAAAGTACTCTAATTTATATCCTTACATCAACTGAGCCAACCCTACGGACGGAAAAACCCAGATGTACTAAACAAACGTAAATTCTATACAGTTCCAGCGTTTAAATTGCAAAACTACAAGCGCAAGCTGAAAATGTTATTTCCTAAATAACTTACAGACAAACTGCACTGAGATATACAAGATATATACACGTGCCAGAGAAATAATGCATAAATTCAGCAATTTCGCTTATTCGGTATAGATATAACATATATAGTGTCGCCTCAAATGCACCTAATTACACTCACATTTTAATAAAAAGTCATTTTTCATCAAATATCTTGCTTAATCTGAGAAGTACTTAGTCATAGCCAGAATTTCGTATTAACACTCAGAGTGGTTAAAATATAAGGAAATGTGAAATTCTGCATTTAACTGTATTTGGGTAGTTTGGTAATATAATATGGCACGCACGCTCCTCTGACATTACCCCATTTTATTTTTTTATGGGTAAATCTAAAGCGAAAGATTTATGAGCATGGCCTATCCAAGGAATTCATAACAAACGTCTTCAGACATATCTCGCAAGCATCAATACGCATAGTCCATATCTCAGAGGCCTAAGAAAATATGGAGAAAATTTGGACGTTAGCAAGTCTGATCTTTGGGTACCTCGTGATGTTTCCGACGCGTCAAATTTTGCTCAACTGGCAATCTTACCATCTGTGTTCTTAGCCGAATCACATATTCGCAATTACCAGTGTTATCTGCAAGAGTTCAAAGTTATACCATATTGTATACTACTTCACAGTCTCCATCTTTAATGTGACCGGGCAGTTTGTTTATTTATTTATTTATTTATATAGTTACACCACCCCACAGTAAAAACCAATTACGGGGTGGGAAAAAAAAAACAATACAATAATTTATACCTAATGGTAAATAATATACAAACAGACAAAAAGGAAAAAGAACAGATTATATACACTAACAGATTAAAAGAATATTAAAATAAAATTACAGATTACTACGAAAAGATACACTTAATACTTGAAATACTCGAGTAAAATATATCAAGCTGTCCTTCAATTGACATGTATGTGTTACACATAAAAAATAAGGGAGAGAACATCAGAGCATTTGTTCGTGGAGTGGGAAGATAAAATGTTTTATGATTACGCGTCTCAAATGAGGGGGCATGAAAATTTAACATATTCAAGATGTTAGGGCAATCGATGAGATTAAAAATTAACTTGTGCAAAAACAAAAGAGAACAAAGTTTCCTGCGGTCGTGTAAACTAAGAAAACCAAATCTATTTAGCAACTGTCCATGTTCGAAGCCAACAGCGGGATATACATGCTCAATTTTGTATGAAACGAATTTTAGGTAGCGCCGTTGTACATTCTCTATGCAATTACAATATTTATTATATCCTGGATTCCAAATAAGTGAAGCATATTCAACTCTGGATTTAACAAATGCAGAATAAAGAAGATTTAATAATTCAATGTCATCAAAACCACTTGAATTTCTAATCACAAAACCCAAACTTTTATAAGCAGAGAGAACAATATTTTCTATATGTTTGTTAAAATTTAGTTTCGAGTCGAATAGAACCCCCAAGTTATTAAACTCATCTGATCTATTTAATGCGGTATCGTTCAACTCATAATCGAATAACAGTGGATTATTCTTTCTGCAGAAAGACAGAACGTTACATTTGGCGATGTTTAGAGGCAGATTATTTAGAAGACACCAGTCATTAACATAATTTAAATTACTTTGGAGTAACGCACAATCCTCGTCAGTATCAACAGTATAATACAATTTCATGTCATCAGCATATAGCAGACAGTTGACATCAACATAAGTCACTAAATCGTTAATAAATAAAATAAATAATAGAGGCCCCAGCACTGAGCTTTGGGGTACTCCGGAAGTAGCTAGAAATTGATCAGACTTAAAGCCACGGTATTCTACATATTGGCTCCTTCCAGTTAAAAAAGATGATAGCAAGTCTGAAAAACCGAATACTTTAAGTTTATGTAGGAGAATGCCGTGGTCAAGTCTGTCAAAAGCTTTGGAAAAATCAGTATATATAACGTCAACTTGTTTGCCCCCATCGATAGCCTCAGAAATAAATTGTGTGACAGTGAATAAATTTGTAACTGTTGACCTACTCTTTACAAAGCCATGTTGAGATATACTGATCTGCCCTCGCACATTATTATAAATTTGGTCATATAAAGAAATTTCTAAGACTTTGGCGAAATTACTAATTATCGTAATAGGACGATAATTTGCAACGTAGCTTTTATCTCCCTTTTTAAAAATTGGACACACTCTGGATAATTTCCACCGATCTGGGAATACACCGGATTTTAAACATAAATTAAAAATAATCGTTAGTGGGTAAACAAAAGCGTACGCACAGTCTCTAATAATAAAAGCCGGTATGTTATCCGGTCCCTTAGTGAACTTAGGCTTCAGTTTTAGTAAAGCTTCTAAAACATTTACTTCATTAAACATATTTATATGCGTGAAATTTGTTGTGCTAAGTACATCACCAGGGTTCCAGTTAGCGTTATTCGGAGTATATGCAGTTTTAAAAAACGAGGCAAAAGCGTTGAAAATGTCTAAGGGATTTCTGTATTCACGGTCGTTATATATTACATGATCAGGCAAAGAGCCACTGTTTCTTTTGGAATTTACATAGGACCAGAACTGTTTCGCGTTTGATTTAATATTATTTTGTAATCCATTCAGATAATTTTTGTAGGAGTTATTAACATCGATTTTTATTTTTGCTCTTAACTGTTTAAATTCGTCATAAGACTTTGCATTGTTATGTTTTTTATAATCTCTCCACAGAATCGCTTTTTTCTTGATGTCCAAGATAATACTGTTTGTATACCAAGGTGGGTATTTTCTGGGGCGTGACACGTGTTTGGGGACATATAATTCAAAAACATACATCAGCAGCTCATAAAATTTCTCACATGCTAAGTTACAGTCCTGAATCTCAGATAAAAATGTCCAATCAAGTGAGTTTAAATGAGTATATAAATTTAAAAAGTCTGCTTTTCGGAAATTAAAAGCTTCAGTATTGTTCAGCGGAAATACATTATTTTTCACGGATACTTTACAAATTATACCTATGTTAAGTGCGGGATGATGAAGATCTTCAGGAAGTAGTACATCTTTAGATTTTACAACATCGCAATTTTTATTGGATAGGACTAGATCTAACACCCTGTTATTTTGATTAAGTATATTATTATATTGTTTCAGGTCATAGAAATTAGAGAAAGACTTTAATAGCAATGCTAGATCAGTGTAAATATTACGTAAGCAACAATCATGATACTCGGGAATATTAAAATCACCAACAAAGAAGATATCACCTTCACGAATATGTTCGAGGGTTTCAAGACACTCAAATAATTGATTATAAAAGGTTATGTTTAAACCAGGTGGAATATAAACCACAAAAATAAAGAATGTGTATAGGCGTACTTTCATTCTGGCTCCGACTATATCTATACAGGGGACGGCATCATGAATAAAATCTAAATCAACTTCATCAAATGTAACTGTTTTATTTGCAGCTAATAAGACTCCACCGCCTCTCTTTGCCTGAGTATGTAAAATATTTCTATCGTCCCGTATGACCGAGTATTCGCTACTGAAAAACTCGGAATTTAAAACATTAGACTGAAGCCAAGTTTCACTAAGCGCAATGATATCATAGTGACAGGTGTAAATTGCATTAAGCAAATCGTGTGTTTTGGTGTTTAGTTCGCGCACATTTTGATAGTACATATCTAGAGTGGGGGGAGTTAACGTCTGATTAAAACCATTAGACATATGAATAGGACTATGAACATTCGTGCTCCCGGTATCGTCCAGGTAACATGGTAGTTGCTATTTGGCAAATTGCAGATTTGACTTGAACTCTGCTATCTTCTGTTTATACACAAAGCATTCACTAGCGCTCCATACCGCATGGTTAATAGAAATATTAGCCGTGTTTTCATCATTATAGTTAATGCAATTAATACATTTTAAATCAGAAGCTTTACAATCTTTAACCAGATGGTTATCAGAGCATCTAGGGCAGTGAGTATTATTAGTACAACTATTAGAAAAATGGTGAAAGCCACTACATTTAAAGCACCGTTTAATTTCAATTGAATCATAGACGTTACAGAGACTATACCCCAACAACTTACCATTACCGATTGACATTATTTTATTATAGGAGTCAACATCTATTTGAAGGACAGCCTGATATATATTTTTATTCTTTTTCGTGGGAGATATCTGCAGCACCTTACACTCAGACCTATCACTAACTAGTGACTTATTTTGAAACTTCACAAAATTCACGATGTCTTCGGCACTAAATTCGTCGGTCATGCCAACAAGCCTAACTCTTGGATTAAAATTCGAAACATCCTTGATCTCATATTTATCGCCCAATTTCTGATTCGCTTATTTTTTAAATTTGGAAACGCCAGCGTCGTCATTACATCCGATGATGATCCCTCCATTTTTAATATTTTTTACTCCAGAGATTTCAATTTCAGACTCGACAGGATTGATATGTTGTAGCACATCGGATTTAGTAACATTATTCTTTTGCTGCTGATTTTTAGGCTTCACTAATATAGTCGATTTGGATTCGACAACCGCAGAATATAGCTTGGCAGCCTCCGGTTTACTGTTTTTACCTAAATCCTCAAATTTTTTATTCATAAAATCATTCTTTAAAAAAGTAAACATTTCACCAACTTCTTTGATAATAAATTTAAATTTTTCATCGATAGATTCCCCAAGATCGAAGCAGGAAGGGCATTTCCAGGATAAGCCAGAGATTTTGTTCAAATTTTTTAGTACATCAGTTGGTAAATTGGAACACTCTGCGTGATAATGTTTACCGCAAAAACCATCACAAGTAACAGTTTTTGCCCGCCGGCCTATTGGACGGTCACAAAAAGTGCAGATCGTATCCTCCATTTAACTTACCTTGACTAGATAAACACTAAACATAATTCCAATTGCAAGAGAATTACACAATATTTACACAAACGGATTTGCTCGTTGTAATCACCGGTACTTTAACTATGTAACATATAAGAAATTGATAATTTAATCAACTCGATAACGGCTGAAGATTGACTACAATGCGGAGCTCACTTTATATCGCTATTCTACTATGCAGAACTATAAACATCTGTAGTTACTACTTGTTCGTTGTACAATCAATATTTTCGTTTTGTTGTAATTTATACTTAAACCATAATCAGACCTTAGTGTCTGAAGCCTGTCCAGCAGGTTTATGAGCTCATTCTATCTTGCCGCAACTAAGATGGTATCACTTGCAAGCCCCAAGTTTGAAATTTTGATTCCGCCCACACTTATCTCACCCTACTAGCACTACAGCACACCTCGCATTACGTGTTCACTAGAAATGTTGAATGGATTGTTGAGGAATGATGACAAAATTCGGCTCTGTTTGACGCCTTTGCTAACTATACATTTGTCGTAAGTTCTACTTTCATCAAATCAGAGTTTTTTTCATACAGTTCATCGAATGATAAAGATCAAAGGTTGGAAACACATGATTTCTTGTCAAAATTTTAACAAACTTTAGAACTTAATATATTTGTAACAAAGTAATTAATTAAATTTCGACAATTAGTAGGGTAATGTGTATGTTTCAGCATTACTATTCGTCTAAATAAATATTTGAGCAAATTAAATAAATGTGATATCTTACAAAGCTAAGCATCTACATTAAGAAGAAATAAAGCTGTTTAATGTAGTAAAAATTAAGCTGCGTTATCGCCAAACATCTCAAGAGGATAAACAGCAAAGCATCTGCAGCTATCGACGTTTAATTTACTGCCCTTCGGTGTAGCGTTTGAGAAATGATGGAAAGGAAACGCAGACCGCAATATAAAGAACGCTCTTTTATCTTGTAGGGCGTGCTATCAATGAGATGCTGATCCATGTCAGCACGAGCTGATCTTATCCCTTTCTTGAACGCATTCAGGAAGACCTCTTAGTTTTTAATTCAGTACTGTCAAATATTTTCATTTGAGGAAAAGGCTTATTTTTCAATAAGCAAAGGGCATGTCAGGTATCTACACGGGGAATTTGTTTAACAAAATGTATTTTCGTTTATTTCAGGTGTAGTATAGTAGTAGTGCAGTGTAATTAGTCATTATAAATGAAACATGACGGAAACCAGCTAATAAATAAAATTTATAATTATTTATATTTTATTAAAATTTACAATAATTTATTATTTAGCATAAGTTATTAACAAATTATTTTCTATAAAAAACTAATGTATTTGTATTATTTAACGTTTCTTTCATTTATTTCGCCTTTTGGAGCTTTTGCCATCTTCAAATTAATTTTAAAAAGTTTAATTTTTTTACAAATTCTTTATAAATAACCTAGAAAACTATAGCAATCATTATTTTCTTAAAATAAATATTTTAAAAATCCGATAATTTTTTTTCGTTGAGATTTCAAATTTTTTTTTTAATTTACAGATTTTCGAAATGCGGTGATTTTCAATGTGTAAACTTTTTAGTTTATGGCATTAAAAATCCATTTACTATAGCCAGGTTCCGAGGTATAAACCTAATTACACTGGATAAGTGAAGTTTTTTAAATCACAGACCGAAAACGATGTAATAAATTTCCAAATTTTTTTCTTCAACATGCTTCATAAAGTATGTACATAAGAATCTATATTGTCATTTTTCCTGCTTGGCTTCTTGGGAGGTTGTCGCAAAAAAATACAAAAAATACGCATAATCTGATAGAGAATCAAATTATAAGAAAGAAAGGTCTTATACACTTTTTTGCTAAAATTCATATTTTTCGAGATAATGCGAACTGAAAATTGCAATTTTCATTGCAGTATTCCTAGATGTTTTTTAAATTAATCGAAAAATGTGGACTTTAATAAAAAAAATGTAAGGGTTCAGAAAAAATATACGATGTCAAAATCTAAAATTACTCAAAATCTACAGCTACAAGAAAAAATTTTATTCTTGTAAAAATTAAAGATATTACAATTTTCTTTCGACTGAGATGTATTATGAAAACAAAAAAAGTTACAAACAAAAAACCGCTGCCCAAGGAATCACTACTTCCACATCCAGATTTATTATCTAAGTCACTCACAACGAAAAAATTTTGTATGTGGAAATAATTGTTTATGGAACATTAATAATATAATATTTGAAATCCTCTACCCCAAAAACCCATAAAATGATACCCCACATCGGTAGCGGGGTGGGGGTGGTGAT
Source organism: Rutpela maculata (assembly GCA_936432065.2). Taxonomy (NCBI): domain Eukaryota; kingdom Metazoa; phylum Arthropoda; class Insecta; order Coleoptera; family Cerambycidae; genus Rutpela; species Rutpela maculata. The sequence goes on along the minus strand of OW386285.2, from coordinate 31,261,058 downwards.
AGGGGGTGGTAGTGGGGGTGGATGAAGTAAAAAAACATTTCGAGGTTTCTGGTTCTTGTACACACCCTAAATCACACATTTTTTTTTTCACCCCCTTTAATAATGGGGTGGGGGTGGCTAAAAGTAGCGCATTTAAAAATTTAGGCACCATTTCTTTTTAGTCTTATTGCTCTAATTTCATATTGATTCAGTTTTTTTTTTTAAATCCTTCTAGATATTGTTAATGCATATCATTACTAACATGCTCAAACTTTTAGAATTTTCAAAATAATTATTTTTCATTCTGTACCCATTTTCAATAATGAAAATTTTCATAATTTTTTTTAAAAATCGGGTTTTTGGAAATTGCTCGGAAGATATTTTTTTATAAAAAAATGATAAGTACAAAAATGAAGAAAATTATGTATTTAAAATTGAAATATCTCAAAAACTATAAGATTGATAAAAACATGATATAAGAATGAAATTAAGCTTATAAAAGAAGTTAAAAGAGTTTGGGTTTTTTGTTTTTTTTCCTACGACAAACTGTTCCAAAGATATGACAGTTTGAAATAATGTTGAAATTTTTCAGTTCGTACGCACATTTTAAATGTTTATAGTAAGTAGAGAAAAGAGCAATAGCCGTCTCTTTTTCGAAGAATACGCAGAAATAGCGGGTTGTATTGCACTTTAGCATGTTTTAGAGTGCAGATTAAAAATGTTATTTAATTAGTTCACTTAATTGTATTCATTTGATTTATTTATAATAATCTGTATATTTAATAAAATTAGACATATTACTATACCCTTTTGTGACAATTTTTAATCCACCATTTTTAAATATAAATTTAGATCTCATAATAATATTCAGCGACCTAAAAGATCTTATGTCTTTTAGGTCGCTATATGAATTTTCGTGAATATATTTGTAACATTAGAAGAATTATAAATTTTTCAGTATTTAAAGGTGGTTTCAACCCTTAATATTTTCGTCTTTCCTATGTATTTACCTCATAATCATATTCAGCGACTCCAAAAACATAAGTATATGGATTTTCGTGATTTTATTCGTAAAATCAGAAGACATTAATTTTTCAGTATATAAGGGTGATTTCAAACCTTAATATTTTCGTCTCATAAGTTTTGACCTCACAGTCATATTCAGCGATCTCAAAAACATAAATATTTGGATTTTCGTCAATTTATTCGTAAAATTAGAAGTTATTAATTTTTCAGATTTTAGGGGTGGTTTCCACCCTTAAAAATAAAAAGCAGGTAATGCGACAATACAGATTTTGATGTACGTGTTTTATAAAGCATATTGCAAAAAAATTAAGGGAATTCCTCTCATCGTTTTCGGGCCCGGAATTTTACCATGTTTACTGCGTCGCTTACTATACTAGTGTGTTTAAATTGTGAATTTATTTTAACTATCTAAAACAACGCTGGACTAGAAGAAACCACAGTCTTTAGAAATCTGTTCAGTGTTTCTGATGTAGAGAAATACAACAACAACAACAAAAATATTACCTACATTTAAATATTGATAGATAGATGGATACTCGAATGGATTGTTTTATTTACTTAAGATACGTTTTATAGAATATGCCGGAGGCGCCGGTGTTGGTATGTTTACCAGCATATTTTGTGAATGTACAATTAACCGAGCAGCGAAATTTGTTAATTATGGCACGTTATGTTAATTTGTTTGAATGAGAATCTCGTTTTTAAACTTAGAAGATTTAGATGTATTTGTCTGAGAAAAGCAAATAGAGCTTTACTGTTATTAATTGAATTCGGACTACTTCATATGCTCCAATCTGATGAGAAAATTAAAGAGAAATAACTGATAAAGTTTTGAAACTGGGCAGAGATGTTCATTAAGGTGTGCTATTAAATATTCTAAAAGTTCTGAACTTAATTTGTTGCGCTAGAGCCGCCATCTTGGAAAAATAAAACTTCTCTACAAAAAATCTTATATTCTAATAATTTTTTCCCGTATATACAATATCGGAACGTCCTGGATTAGATATTGCATAGTTTCAACGACTTAACCGACCGCCCACAATAAAGGCGTCTACCAGTGCTCTAGAAGAGGGGCAAATAGTGACACGCGCATCAAGAAAATCATATGTACATTATTGACCATTTAAGTATCTGAACCTTTTCAGCAGGCGTATAAACTGACATTTTGAGTAGCTACTAAATAAAAACAAATCAAACTTTTGCTTATTAGGCTAAACGAGAAATGAAGGGTGCAAGACTGAAACAAATTGAAATTCCGCACCACGCACGTGGTGGGGAAAGCTGGTGGCACGAGTAGGATGTGTTATACGATAAAAAAATAGCCTAGTTGCTTCGCTCTCGCTTGCTCTTATTGCTGTACCTAATCAAACGCTTGCCGATACTGTATTATTATAGTATATGGAAATATGAAAATTGCGTTTAATTGACACATTTCTAAAAATATACGTATCGCTCGTAGAGAAAAAAAATTATATCATTGTGTTAGTCATAGAATTCTTAACAACTCCCAAGATATCCATCGTCTATCCGTCTGTCAGTTTGTCAGCCTGTCCATTTGCCTCTTTGTCCGTTATGTTTTTGTAAGCAAGGTAACTTCTGAGAAAAGTCCAATTTGATTGGGTAAGTTGAGGTTAGCTAGAGTAAAAACCCTAGCATTTTTCGATCAGTAAATATAAAGGTTATGAAATATTTTAAGAATGCATAGTATACTAACCAACCCTTCGACACTCAATATGGTACCGTGGCGAGATGATTAAAATTGTAAGTAAGCCAATTGATCCTAGACTCTTATCAAGGTTACGAGACTTTTCACGTGCATTTTTCTCTTAAAATTCATAACCTTTATAGTATAGTAACGGGGTTTTAATTTCGGAATAGTGTCATATGAATTAGATTTCTTTCATTTTTGGCAACTTAATAGTACATGCATAAAAAGAAAGCTTCTATATTATGCGGGGGCTTATTAATTTATAGGGTGTGGCAACTAAACAATTACTTTGAAACTGAAATAAAATCGAGAAGAAAGGGTTCTATCCAACTTTTCATATAAAACAGATTCCGTGTCCGAAACGTCAGTAAATACATGATTTTTATGTTTTTGTTCTTATTAATTATTTGGCAAAAAAACGCCCTCTAACTGCTCCTTTGACGTAAAAGTCATAGGCGTAGAGGTTATTTTCCAGTAAAATACTGGATCATTGTATTATTTTGTAGATTTCACGGACATTGTTTAGAAGAAAATACATGTGGCAGAGCATCCCAATAAACAGAAAAATTAAGAAAATGCCACAGCCAGCATTGGGACAATATTTACTATACATCCTGGTACATATCAGGTCGATTTTCTTACATGTGCATATGTTTAAAGTGCAATCTATTGTGCAAGTGCAAAAGACAATCTTTAGTAATTCTGGAGGTACGGGTGTCTTGTCAAATAATATAGGACACAGAAAGTCATTATTTTTATTTCACTCAAATTCTGTCACTTTTTTTCTACTTCTGTTCTTGATAATACACTCTTAGTAAGTGATATTTTAAACTGGAATTTATTAATTAACAAAGATTATGCCCAGTGTGTTAGAGATTTTAAATATGTTATGCATTGCTGTGACGATTATTTCTTTCAGCAAGGTTTTGAAATATCACCTGAAAAGTCAGCGGTGGTTTTTTTTTTTCACTAGACATCGCTTACCAAATGATCTTAATTTATGTCTTGTAGGGTTTAATATCCCAGTTTGCAATCAATATACTTATTTAGGAATAACCGTTGATACTAAACTGACTTGGGATCAACACATATCTAAATGTTTAATTAAATGTGAAAAAAGTTTAAACATATTAAAAGCGATCAACAGGTACTCATGGGGCTCTGACCCTAAAATAAACCTTATATTTTACAGGGCATATACTAGATCCATTCTAGATTATGGTTGTGTTCTTTATGGCTCTGCTGTAAAATCACGGTTAATTAAATTAGACAGACTTCAGTATAAGGCACTGAGGTTAGTCCTTGGTGCCATGAAATCTACGCCTACTTCCGCTCTACTGGCTGAATGTAATGAGCCACCCTTACATCTTACACGCCAATTTCTGGCTCAAAAATTCCTGTTGAAATATAATAACTTTTCGGAGAGTAATCTTCTTCCCAAACTTGCCCAGTTAACCACTCAAGATTTGACAAATCCTTATTGGCAAAATAAATCATCCCCCACCCTGGCAGATGCATTTATTAAGGTGGCTGAATACGATTCTAGTAGTAAAATGACTAATTTGTCCTTCTTTAGTTCTAAATACAACATTTATTTTCTTCAATCTATGGTGATAATACCCAAATATAATGATGCAACTGGAAATAACTTAATTTTGCAGGAAACTATATCTGGATTCCATAACTCTTGTAAAATTTTCACTGACGGTTCCAAATCCTGTAGTGGTGTTGGTTGTGCCGTGTACGTTCAAAACACCCAAGATTCGTTTAAGTATAGATTAAACAATAGTGCTCTATATATACTGCTGAATCTATCGGAATAAGCAGAGCCTTAGATTGGGCCATGTGTAACAACAATAATTTCGTAAACTTTTTAGTTATGACAGACTCGATCTCAGTTTTGACCGCTATTTCTAATCCACCAAATCACGTATATTCCAATTCAATTATTGTAGAAATTATGGAAAAGCAAGCCAGGTTAAAAGATCTCAATAAAAATGTTATATTTATTTGGGCTAAAGGACACTCTGATATAAGAGGGAATATTATAGCAGACAAATTAGCCAAGTCTTCAGGTATTGACGGAGACCCTATCGATAATTTACCTCACTCTGACATAATACCAGCCTTGAAAACAAATATGAAACAACTATGGGAAGAGGAGTGGACTAAAGTTTGTAATAACAACAACTATATATATTGTAAAATTAACGACAAATTACCTAGTTCTTCTTTGGCTAGTAGAAGTCATCCAAATAGAAATATTAACATCAAATATGTTAGATGTTTATTTGGGCATGGAGCTGTCAACTCTCAGTTATTCAAAATGAAACTTTCGGAAACACCCTCTTGTGATTGCGATGGAAACTTGGATGACATCAATCACTGGATCTTTCAATGTCATCATAATTCACGTGCAACTACCTTATTAATGCAAGAACTAATCAAAAACAATATTCCGTTGCCACAATGTAGCACATCACTTTGCTTCCTTATAGTCAGAAATGATCGGTTAAGAATAATGTTTTATAATTTTCTAAAACATACTGAGCGTAAAATTTGATAAGGGAATTTAGTTTAGCTGTTGTCTCCTTATGTGGACACCCTTTGTGGGTTAACCCATTTACCGTTGCCTACCTTGTTTTGTCTAGAAAAAAGAGTCGCCATGAACGGCACCTTGGCGTGAAGTGTGTGTCCCTGTCTATTATCCTTTGTCATTGGTTTTTTTTGGTCTTGTGTTAGATAGGATACAATAATAAATTTTCGTGGCTGGATGGGCGCAGCTCAAAGCCGACTAAGAGGAGAAAAAAAAAACTGGAATTTGAGGGAAGCATTTAATTGAAATTGAAATGTGCGTACATTTTCCTTGCTCTTAAATTCTTATACGTGTTCGTTTATAGAATTTACATTATTTACACTAATTTTTGATTTAGAGTCATTAAAGGTATTGACCTTTTGTCTGGTGGTAGCCTGACTTTTGAGCAGAATATTAAAAGGTTCCTTTTTTCCCAATCTAAGGGCGTAGAATGTTTTACGTTTTCAGGAATTAACTAAAATTATATTCATTTACAAGATATAAACAGATATAGATATAAACATAAACAAACTTTCCTATTTCTAGCTATGCCAATAGCAATGTAATTTAGCGCTTTCACTACATGACTGTATATCGAGGGGCAATAAGCTACTGTTATTAGTCTTTTTTATTTTTTTTTTTTGTAAAAAAGTATCAATAATATTTTTACAAAAATATGATAATTGTTATGATATTGTGACAGGATATTTATACCGAAATAGTATATTATTCAACGAGCATATAATGATGACTACTATTCACGAGGGTGAAGTTTAAGACCGAGCTATAGGCCAGTGTCGTAAATCACCAGAGTGAACAGTAGCCATTATATGCGAGTAGAATACTATACTTTGTCGACAACTATTAAATATTCTTGATTAAATTGTTTACTGAAGAAATTAATGAATGAATTAATTATATTATTCTTTTTGAGTAATATGTAAAATTATTGTAAATATTGATGTTATAATTTAATTTGACAACATAACGGCCTACTCAATCAAATTTAAAAACGAAAGTGTATGATAAAAGAGGGTCTGTTTCTGAAACGCTACATAAAGTTATCTATTCATAAAGATAATAACAGTAAAATTGTTCACACAATTGTAGCTATGACAGTTAACGAATAAGTCTATTTAACGTTTCAGAAATTATCCATAAATTCTTCTAAAATGTTGCGAGGTTGCACTTGAATTAAAGCAGTACCTGCCCATGACTTCTTATAAACAACTGACTGTCCTCATTATTCACTAGTGAAAAATGAAATCATTATTCACCGCAGGGAGTAATGGATAGCATTATCCTTGAGGAAACGCATAAGTAATTAGTACATTATTTAATAGTCGTGGATAAAAGTACTTATACACTATTATACACTAGAACCTACCCCGTCATTTTCTCTATGTAAATAAACATATTAAGTATATCTAACGATTAATAAAATAGAATTATATATTCAAAGATGCTGAATTTTCATACTAACAAAAATGAACGTATTCTTGAAAAATGTTGATATATAAAGATATATAAAGTATGGTATATTATATATAAACAAAAGACGTAAAGCTTTATAATTAACAAAAAAGTTTTCTTGTATAATTTTGATATCCAATATTAACTTAGACATTTCTCATTAAGTGCAAATATCCTCAATTTTCAGTCATTTTTTGAAGATGGCGGCGAAAGCTCACAGCAGATTCATGGAGACTCGATGGATTATCATTCCTGGGCCCATTAGGAACATAGGTTTTGCTATGTATGTCTTGTAGCAAGTTAAACTGGCTAACCACTAAGGTCTGAATGTGAACTAATTTATATTCCATACAAAATGATTCTTTGAAGTAGTGTTCTATATATTGTTCAATTCACTCACTTACTTACTTACTTATTAATTTATTTATTGGTTCATTTGCCCAATAGAAATCTATCTACAAGACAATATTTACAATAATTCACAGAAATTGCTATTCAAAACACAATATAGGTACAACAATTGTCACAAAAAGTAAAAAATATATAACCAAACAGTAATGATTAAATGCAAATGCAAGTTCTATAAAATAGAGAAAGTAAATATATTACCAGAAAATACTAGTAATTATTTTAACTTTTAGAAAAACCACAGATAAGTATAAACATATATCTTTCTATTAAAATATGCACATTATGTACAGTGAGTGAATGAATTTTTGTTATTCTGTTCAGGTAAATCGTTAATAAATATTGTCTGGGTATTTGCTAGGATATTTTTCAGTTTATTCTAAGCTTTAAAAGAAGTCACACTGACGAGACATATATGTCGAACACGTGTATATGAATGTTTTAAAGTTTGCTGCAACTGCTATTTTGGTAAGTGCTTTTGTTTTATTTATTTTTGGTTCCATTGAACAGGATAGATTAAATTAAAAAATAATTATTGTAACAGTTGTACTGCACGTACTGTGCATATTCCCTTTTTCTTAATAGAAAAATATATGTTCATATTTATCTGTGATAAGGTTTTTGTAAAAGTTAAAATAATAACTAGTATTTTCTGGTAATATATTGCCTTATTCTACAACAAAACAGTAGTTTTAACACATTAATAATTGTTATTATACAATACATACAGTAAAAATATTGCATTGCACACAAAGAATATATATAAAATCATAAATTAAACGAGTTAAAGTTGAACATGTTTCTGAACAGATTTTTACCTCCTTCGTTTACCGAAGGGAAATATTGTAATCGTGAAAAAATCACTCTCCTAGATTTCTTCGGATTTTCACGATTCAGAATACGTAGATTACGAAAATTAAAGCCATTTAATTCCGTCTGTCTGTTGGCGCTACACGAAACCACTTGACGGAGAAAGATAATACTGCCAACGAAGAACTGGAAAAAATTCTGTTCAAAAACAAACAGAGTGAACCCCATAAATAGTATAAGAAAAAAAAATACGGAACACAGTGATATTTGTAGTTAACACAACTGTCAAGGAAGAAAATTATGAAGAAAAAATACAGGGTGGTGACTCAAGAAAAAACTAAAAAATTTGACTGAGACGATAATATTTTGCATGTAGTTAACACAACTTTCGAAGAAGAGAAATATGAAAAAAATATTCACAGGGTGGTCATCCAAACATTTTTTTAATGTGACGCAGGACGATAATTTATGAAAAAATGTTAATAATAATTCTCAACTGTCAAAGAAGAAAAATATGCAGGGTGGTCACCCAAAGGAAAAATTAAAAATATGTGACGGAGGACTATATACTATAGACTAATATTTCGCATGCCGTTAACACAACTGTCACAGAAGAGAAAACTGAAAAGTATACAGGGTGCTCACCCTCAAAAATGAAAGAAGAAATGTGACGGATGGCAATAATATTTCGCACGCAGTTAATACAACTGTCTAGGAAGAAATATATGAAAAATATACAGTATTAAAATATAGAATAATTTATGAATCATAAAACATCCGGCAAGACGTTGCGAATAAGAAGAATAAATAAAGTACGATAAATAGAGAAGGAAATTTCGGGTAAAACCTTTACCGATTTCTTTAAGGATATAATTGAACAGGAATTAATATCAGTTTGATTCGATTTATTATTATTATTAAAGTTATGGCACATGACGTAATTGGGTGACTTTTCAAACATTAAACCTGTTAATTGGTGTGTGAAAGGTATTATTTTGTCTGGAATTGAATTGTGGAACTCTAAAATTAATAGGTTCAAGTAGTGGTTGGTGAACAGTGAATTTTATCTGTATGTATATTATATGCAACTTATTTAAAAAATGTAATTTTTGAGGAAACAGATTGCTGAAGTTACAATGGCAAGTTGCAGTTAAGTAAAATTATGAGACAAATTTCGAATTAGAAAAAATTACCATCAAATTAATGGAAAGATTTATGGCACGATTTCGATGTCAAAATCTCAAGTCCACTTAAATAACCTCCGTATTTCACAAATGTCTATAAGCATCCTATCAATCTACCCAATTTTATCTACACAACTATTAAGTTTTATGAAAACATGATAAACAGTCATGTCAGTTATGTAAATAAATTATAATTGGTGTTTAGCATGACTTTATTACTGAAAACGCTATAATTTAATTTCTCATGTACCCAGGAGCCATAAATTTAAGAGACATAAAAGTATGGGTTGTAGCTTTTTTAACACGATAACGGTGGTAATTACTGTAATTCATTAAATTTGTATTAGGAAATCTGTGAGTATGATGCTTTCTTTCTATTCTGTAAGAATTGTGCAAATTAATGACGAGTTACTGAGAAAATGCAAGAGAGACAGTTCATAATTTAAAGTAATTATCACCTATAATACACCTAGAGTATTGATAATACCGAGATAATTTTGTCATAGAGACTGCTGAAAGCGTGTTGCTTGGTAAATAATAATAAATTATCTTTAAGCAACACGCTTGAAGCATTTTCTACGACAAAATTTTGAGTATTTGTCAATGTTCGAGGTGTATTCGGTAAAATAATTTTTTACTCTCCATTCAATTCGTATTTTCTGATCGAACAAAATTCTAAAAACATTTTCCACGTATACTTTTTACTTTTAGTGGTGTTTTTGGGTGTATTTTCTAATACAATTTGATTTATCGAATCGTTTGAAACATAACCAAACCTTTGTGACATTTTTCTAAATTGATTTTCAATTTGACATTTGTTGAATTTCAATCTGACATTTGAACATATCAATTGTGCCTTGGCTGATAACACCACATGATATTAGCTAAGGGTGCGTTTGCACGCATCCATTAGTTTAGTCGAGTAGAGGCGGTCGAGTAATTTAGTAATTTAGTTAAATGTCTACCACTCATGGCCTGTTTGCACGCATCCAGTAATTTAGTCGAGTAGAGAACATCTAGATAGATAGATGTTTATTATCCCATTATTTAAATACATTTTTGTACATATGGTAAGTCAAAATAATTTAATATTGTATTGTAGTATTGTATAATAAATCTGATATTGACTTGAAGTAAATTTAGTACACCTATGTATAATAACGAGATCTTGAACTACATTATATTTTGATCTTATTCCGTTGAAGGGTTGAGGGGTAAATGGAAATAAATAGACAAAGCAAGCAAATAAAATACCATAAAATTGGGATTTAGTGTACGTACGAGAAACCAATATCTCAACATTTTTTAGGCATCTGCCATCCCCACTATCACCCCCATTACAAAACAGACAAAACATTACATTACACTATTTTAAGTTGTACAAACATTCTAGAGATTACGAGATGAACAATTCCTTATGCAATGTAATATGTAAAATCGAACCTAGGTTTATATGGGAAATAACAGATTTAATTGTCATTTTCAATTAAAAAACCATAAAAAAATATTAGGCTCATGAAATTAGAGAGAATATGAAAGAAGTTGACAAGTTGGATTTTAAGGGAAATTCTTGTTGATATTCTGCTTGATCAGATTTAGATCAATGGTATATGAAAGAAACGAATTGTTTCTTTGAAAGTTATCTGCTAAATACCCAAAATAGTATTTTATAAAAAAACTTTATTTCTCTAAAACCGCTGCCCAAGGACTCACTACTTCCACATCCAGATTCTGTATCCAAGTCACTCATAACGAAAAAACTTTGTACGTGGAAATAATTGTTTATGGAACTTTAACAATATAATATTTGAAATTCTCTATCCCAAAAACCCATAAAACGATACCCCACATCGGTAGTGGGGTGGGGGTGGTGATAGGGGGGTGGTAGTGGGGGTGGATAAAGTAAAAAAATATTTTGAGGTTTCTGGTTCTTGTACATACACTAAATCACAATTTTTTTTCATCCTTTTTAATAAGGGGATGGGGATGGTAATGGGGGTGGCTAATGCCAAAAATTTTTTTGAGACCCTAGCTTCTCCTGTATATACTAAATACCAATTTTATCGACTCTTACCTGCTTGATTTACCCATTTACCCCAAATTTACCCCAATTTACCCCTCAACCCTTCGTCGGAACAAAATGAAAATATAATCCAGTTCCAGATCTCGTTAAAGTACATACGTGTACCAAATTTCAAGTCAATATCTTAAACAGTTCCAGAGTAAACGTGCGCACAAAAAAAAAGTTACAGACAGACAGACCGACAGACAGACAGAATTTTTTTTTCGCTCAAACTTAAAATCTCGACGTTTCATGACATTTTAAGCCTATTTGAACATTAAAAATTTTTTAAAATTTTTTTGTCGTTACTGTACTTCCACTGGATGTGGAAGTAATTAAGAGACAAACGAACAAAAGCTCGCAATGTCACCCGATATTTATCAATTCCACTTCCACATTGTGGACGTATAGTAACGGTAAATTCGTCTAAAATAGCCGTTCTGTCTGTCTGTGACTTTTCCTGTGCGCACGATTACTCTGGAAAAGTTTAAGATATTGACTTGAAATTTGGTACAAGTACGTATTTTAGGAAGATCTGGATCTATATTATATTTTGATCTTGAAGGGTTGAGGGAAAAATGGGGATAAATAGGTAAAGCATGCAAGTAAGTGTCCATAAAATTTGGATTTAGTATATGCCCAAAACATTTTTTCACATCGGCCATCTCCACTATCACTCCCATTACCACCCTCACACCATTATTAAAGAGGGTAAAAAATAAAATTGTGATTTAGTGTGTGTATAGGAACCAAAGACTTCTTTTTCTTTTACACTACCGAGTGAGATTTGTATTCTTTTTATTTTTACATTTAATAATCTATAATTTCATGTTTTTTTCAACTTAATATTAGATATTGAATGTATGAATTTAAGACTTTTTAGAGTATTGTAGAGTATGTTTAGAGTGTCTTCATAATAAAGATATAGTACAGGGAAAGATTGAAAAAAATCACTGTAACTCGAAAAAAATTCGTGCAGACTTTAAACTTTGGTTAGAGATTCAAAATAGGCCAATGTTCACGAAATAAAAAAGTTTAGGAGTTTTGCGGATCCGCGGGAACCTATAGGGAGGTGAAAAGGGGGGGATTTAATTAAAAAATTAATTTTTCTTTATTTTCTCTGGAAATACGGGGCATTTTCAAATAAAAGTTGTTTCTAGCAAAATTATCTTTAATTTTGTGTTATTAAATTAATTTTATAGCAATAATTAACCGAAATGTGGCTATTTTTCGACGGCGGGATGGCGGAAGGATTTTTTTTCTAAAACAAGTTTTTTGAAATGAACAAAATAAATTGATGCTATATATATATTAACGTAAAACAGCATTTTTGAAAACGCACATTGAATCGGCCATAACTTCTTAATTTTTTGTGATGTGGAAACTAACAAAGATCATTTTAAAGACTGATTATTTATCTTTAATTTTGTTTCTTAGAACTTTTGATGGAAGTGTCACAGTTTCTAAGATATTCAACATTTTAAACTAAATACTTCATCATAAAGACGGGTCGGATGCCATTTATAAAATTAAATATCCCCTACAGAAATATATAAACAAAATAAATTTATTCTCAGTTTATAAGCTTCATTTTTGATATCCACCATATTTTCCTTTAAACTAATATTTATTGAGATATTTGCAGATAAACAAGAATGTTATGTTTTTTCTAAAATCCCTTTACAGTTTAAAATGCAATTTTTTTTCTAAAGCAAGCGCTGTAAGCTAATGAAAAATAATTGAGCGTCTAGGTTACACTATATATTAACGAAAAACAGTATATGCGAATATATTTTTTTTAATTACTGACTACTTACATTAACAAAATTGGGACGTTTCTATTTAAAAAAATAGTTAATAGTTTTTCATTTTGGTTATTAGCGTTTTTGGCTTAAGGGCCATAGTTTCTAAGATATTTAACATTTAAACTAAATACTTCGTCTTATAAACGTTCGGATGCTACCTTTAGACTTCCAGATTTCTCGAGAAAATAGAGAATAATCGATTTTTTAATTAAAAATACCCCTTTTCATCCCCCTATAGGTTCCCGCGGATCCGTAAAACTCTTAATCTTTTTTGTTTCATGAACTTTGGCCTGTTTTGAACCTATAACCAAAGTTTAAGGTCTGCACAAATTTTTTTCGAGTTATAGTAAAGTTTTCCTGTACTAATACGGCATGTTTACAGAAACCTGTTTCTCGTAGTACGTATACTTTCATTACGACATGATCGTTTCAAATAGTTCCGTAAAAGTTATCATTTGACACATTTTTTTCAATAATGTGGAACACCACATAATTTATTTTTATATAAGATTTGCGGGCTATATGCTGGGTATTTTTTATTATTTAACACTTAACATGGGGGTGGAGCTTTCGTTTACTTCTCTCTGTAAATTAGATAAAGGAGACAACAGTATTAATAGCTATCTTCTAATTTATGTCCTAATTCGCCCACGTGTTTTAGCCATGCGATAATTACTACGGAGTTTATGACCTTCCGAAAATTAAAGCTAATTAAGTTAACTGAATATATTTGCGTTTATTAAGGACCGCGATAAAGCTTTTTATACTTATTTTAGAAGAATAAAACAATGCCCTACTCAATTTCATCCGATCTATAATTACCAGCATAGAACAGAAAATTTATTGCGAATTATTCTCGCGAAGGTATAATTTAGGAGCTTAACTGTCCAGCAACTACTATCAATTAAATTATTGAGATCTTTTAATAGGTTTTACGAGGTTTTTTTCCATTCAAGAGGAAAAATTCCAATTTTCTAGAACAAATTTATGACGTAAGATAGCAGGAGGGTGCCTATCTAAGGTAATAATCCAAGTTTAGGACACTCTTTTGATGATCACATTGCGTCGAAATGTAACGGGGGTGTTTTTTATCGGAATCACATATTTACCTTGAGAGATCACAGGAAAGCGTATTTACATGTGCTTTTGCATCTAAAACTATATTTCTTTCATACATATAAAAATATGCATATTTGTACTGTTTCAACTAAACCGATCACCTTAAAATATAAGGAAAGATTATACCGATAAAATGATTCATTTTAGAGACAATTTGATTTTGCTGATGAGAGATGTTTAATTGATATCTATTTATTATGTTCAAGCAGGCCGTTATGCCCTTAGAAGTAATTTTGACAAAATTTGCAGTTGTGCTTTCAAAATTTGAGAGAATAAGTACTTGCCAAATAAATCTTACAAGATAAATAGGTTATCTAGAGAGCAGTGCAATATTTCAATTTTTACAATTAATTATTTTTTATTTATTTGCTTTTATCATGATTAGAGAATATTATTTAGGTATTATGCAAATCACAACTTACACACTTTTTATTTATTATGAAAATACCTACTTTCTGTATATTGTTGCCCTAATCTGGGCACGCTAATATACTAGTCAGGTAAATACTTTAAAACACTCATTATTGGAGAATCAATCAAAACAGCTACTCTTCTAGCTAATACTGACGAAGTATTGAATTACATGATAGGATTCTTAGCATTTTAAAGAAAAAAAATATATTGAAAATACTTAAATCATTTATTCAAATTTAATCATTCACACTTTTTTATTTAATATGAAATTATCTACTTTCTGTATATTGGCGCCTTAATCGGGTCACGCTAATATACTACTTAGGAAAACACTTTAAAACACTCATTATTGGAAAACCAATCAAAACAACTACTCTTCTAGCTAATACTGACGATGTATTGAATTACATGATAGGATTCCTGGCATTTTAAGGGAAAAAAAATATTGAAAATAGTTAAATTATTTATTGAAATTCAGTCATTCACAACAATTATTGAATCATACATTCATTTCAACTCTAGAAAAGTTGTACAAGTTTTTTCGAACTCGTTAGTTCTCATCAGTAGAGTATAGAAACATTCATTCATTATTTACAAGCCAATTCTTGATTTATTTTTACAATTAATTATTTTTTATTTGGTTACATGGTTAAATCTCTGGTAAGAGGCGCTGATGTGTGTAAAGAACTATAAAATCGGAGTCCGTTATCCTTTATTATCTTGGTAGAGTGGATAGAGTCGTATCTCTGTGAGAAAATCCAGCAGGTTCTTGTAGATGTATATACTTCAGACATTCTCTGCAATGTGTGGAGTGCCTCCGAGCTCCCACGTTGGTCCCTTACTGTTTAACTTACTCATTAATGATATTGCTAAAAATATTGATTGTGAATTTTTACTGTTTGCGGAAGACCTGAAAATATTCAGCGATATCTATTCTCTGAATGACTGTGCTCAAATTTAAAAAACCTTGATTCAATTTATTCATGGTGCGAAGACAACAACATGCTTCTTAATGTTGATAAATGCTATTCCATGACATTCAGTCGTAGGTTGTTACCTACAAGTCCTGACTACAGTATTAATAACGTGAGCTTGGATAACGCAACCACTGTGAAATATTTAGGCGTTATATTTAACTCTAAACTTCCTTTTTCTGAGCATTTCGGGAAGACATAATTTATTCGCTGTTAAATTTTAAAAAGCTAGCTTGTGTTTATTCAGTGTAAAGCTCTTGTCATTTGTAGAAATTTAAAAATTCGCGAAATGTCATTGATTTATAATTTATGAGGGAAATAATAAAAAATATTGCCTAAAAAAATATATGAATGGACTAAAGTAATGAGGACCAGTTAACATATAGAAAACGCCGAAATTCAATAACGAGAATTATAAATAATTCAAAATTGATGTTTTCTAATCTAAAGGACGTATTGGGATGCAAAAAGCAAAAAATATGTGAGCATTGTTCGTGATACTATCATAGACCAAGTGACTTTTTTAAAATGTTAAATCTTCATAGACCTAAAGAGAGCTTTTGAAACAACTAATAGACACAACCAGATTAGAAAACTTAAAAGGTATGGACTTTCTGGACCAACTTTAATGTAGTAGGAAATTTATTTTTCACTTAGATGTCAAAAAATAAAATGTGATGATCGATATTCTAAAAGCCGCTATGACAAAAATGGAGTCCCGCAAGGGAGTGTTCTTGATGCTCTATAATTGATCTTTTTAATTAATTGTTTAGGTACTGTTTTAATTAACATGTTAATAATCTATTTGAGCCACGATTATGAAATTTTGAAGGCTTATTGACAAATTTAAAGCAAATAAGCTAAAAATAAACGAAACGAAATCAAAGTGCATGTTTATAGGATCCGACTGGACTGAACATATAAGAATGTTCGTAATTTAGAAATAAAAGTCAAAATTGCCAATAAGGATCTGATTTTGAAGACGAAACCTGACGGAGCAAACCTAATTCGTTGTGTAATATGGCTGAAACAGGGTACATTTAATGACATTTATACCTCATGGATTGAATTCATTCGTAAACATTTTAGCCAAAGAGTGACTAGTATTTGATAGATATGATGAAAATGATTACAGTACAAAAAGTATGTACGACTTTTAAAACTCATTTTGTTGAAATCGTTTTCGATGAGAACATGTCTCCATGAGAATGCCCCTTAAAAATAACTATTAAGCAATGTTGCCATTAGAAGTACTTTCAGAATTGGTGAAAAGATTTCTTTCTACGGGGGGATGAAAACGATTACTGTTGCTGATGATGCCGACGAGCTGATCATTTAAACTGTCATAAACCAATCTTATCGGAATGTGACAGTGGTTATCACAAGACAGGACACGTTAGTCTTTTTACTTTCATTGTTGATCTTGCTAAAGATAAACCCATCTGATTTTTAAAAATGCTCCAGAAAACGTAAAGGAAAAGACGTGTGTAGTTGGTGCGATTTGCAGTCCCCAGAAGTTTTGAAAAACTGTAAAGAAACCATGCCTTTAGTGATTTCAGTTCCGTTTTTTCTTAACAAAGAAACATCACAAACGTTTTAAATAGCAGGGAAAATTTGGAAGACGGCGTCCCTACATATAAAAATCTTTTTTCTGATATCGATCAAGAATGTGTACTTTCTCGGCGCAATTTCAGATCCCAAAATACACTATTATAGTATCTTAGTCCGTTGCTAAGCAACTCTCAGAAAACTGTCCGGGAAAGTTCATTTTCTCTGGTTGTTTTTTATATACAGTGTGTTTCACTTCTCGTGAAGACACCCCTGTATCTTTTTTATTTGTTGCCGAATTAATTTCAAATTTTTATCAGCCATACAAGTCCATAAGGTGACTTTATTCAACACATAAATGCCGTCTAAATCTAAAACGCCGGCCTACTGCGATAAAAAGAAAATGTCAATTTTCGAGAAATCATAGTAGGCTTAGAGATAGACAAAAATTTTGTTAACAAAAGTTGTTCAGAATCACTTGATATGCCCCCCTGTAAAATTTTGTGAAAATCGGAATATTTTCAAAAAATAATTTTTTGTTTCACTTCTCGTGAAGACACCCCTGTATCTTTTTTATTTGTGGTCGAATTAATTTCAAATTTTTATCAGCCATACAAGTCCATAAAGTGACTTTATTCAATACATAAATGCCGTTTAAATCTAAAACGCCGGCCTACTGCGATAAAAAGAAAATGTCAATTTTCGAGAAATCATAGTAGGCTTAGAGATAGACAAAAATTTTGTTAACAAAAGTTGTTCGGAATCACTAATTTTACAGGGGGACATATCAAGTGATTCCGAACTACTTTTGTTAACAAAATTTTTGTCTATCTCTAAGCCTACTATGATTTCTCGAAAATTAACATTTTCTTTTTATCACAGTAGGCCGGCGTTTTAGATTTAGACGGCATTTATGTGTTGAATAAAGTCACCTTATGGACTTGTATGGCTGATAAAAATTTGAAATTAATTCGGCCACAAATAAAAAAGATACAGGGGTGTCTTCACGAGAAGCGAAACAAAAAATTTTTTTTTGAAAATATTCCGATTTTCACAAAATTTTACAGGGGAACATATCAAGTGATTCCGAACAACTTTTGTTAACAAAATTTTTGTCTATCTCTAAGCCTACTATGATTTCTCGAAAATTGATATTTTCTTTTTATCGCAGTAGGCCGGCGTTTTAGATTTAGACGGCATTTATATGTTGAGTAAAGTCACCTTATGGACTTGTATGGCTGATAAAAATTTGAAATTAATCCGGCCACAAATAAAAAAGATACAGGGGTGTCTTCACGAGAAGTGAAACAAAAAATTTTTTTTTGAAAATATTCCGATTTTCACAAAATTTTACAGGGGGACATATCAAGTGATTCCGAACAACTTTTGTTAACAAAATTTTTGTCTATCTCTAAGCCTACTATGATTTCTCGAAAATTGATATTCTTTTTATCGCAGTAGGCCGGCGTTTTAGATTTAGACGGCATTTATATGTTGAGTAAAGTCACCTTATGGACTTGTATGGCTGATAAAAATTTGAAATTAATCCGGCCACAAATAAAAAAGATACAGGAGTGTCTTCACGAGAGGTGAAACAAAAAATTTTTTTTTGAAAATATTCCGATTTTCACAAAATTTTACAGGGGGACATATCAAGTGATTCCGAACAACTTTTGTTAACAAAATTTTTGTCTATCTCTAAGCCTACTATGATTTCTCGAAAATTGACATTTTCTTTTTATCGCAGTAGGCCGGCGTTTTAGATTTAGACGGCATTTATATGTTGAATAAAGTCACCTTATGGACTTGCATGGCTGATAAAAATTTGAAATTAATTCGGCAACAAATAAAAAAGATACAGGGGTGTCTTCACGAGAAGTGAAACACACTGTATAAAAGTTACTTTCCCGGCCTAAGCCTGGAAAGTAACTTTCGCAGACTGTTTTTTATATATATTTTAAATATATATTTTTGTATATTTATAATAATATTGATTGCGATTTCAGAAATGTGTACCTCGTAATAAAAGCACATTCCCCGGCTTCAATGCTTGTTGACAATCTACATCGTCGTCCGGGATTGTATTAATTTTACTACTAGATAGACAATGTACTATTATCAATAAAGGAAAATAGTATATTGTTTTATTAGGAGTAAAAGTGATAGTTTTGTGGCGAGTCTGGATGAGTGAGAATTACAGACGAGTCACAATAAGTGGCTTTTATTCCAAATAAAACATGCTATTCTTTCTTCAAACGTCGATTAGTTATAAAAAAATAAGGAAAAAAAATCTCGATTTTCACCACCAAAAACGCATTGTGTTAATATCGCATAGTATTAAAAAAAATACGCGTTGCTATGGATTTTATTTTTTTTGCCGCTCACAGCGTCAGAAAAAGTACTTTTATCTCCGCTATTAATATGCATATGCACAGCCGTCTAAAAAGTCAAACTTTAATGTCGTGAAATGTCATGTTTTTTTGACGCTCACAGCGTCAGAAAAAGTACTTTTACCTGCGCTATTAATGACAACGCACAGCCTTTAATGGCAAGAGCAAGTATCGGGACCATTATAGAAACTTCAAATATTACAACCATTACCCATAAAAAAATTATCATTAAATATAAGGTTATTCCCAAATTTTACATATTTCTTACCTCTAGCTACTGTTGAGTAATTTGGTGAAAATATTTCCAGTATTCCTAGGTGATTTAATTTCAATAGTAGTGTGTATAAAAAGAATTATGTTTTTTAAGAATAAATGAGGGTCACACAATTCCAAACTTTCAACAGAAACTTTTTTATTGAATGATTTAATACAATGTATTATGTCATAAATAACTTCTATTCGATTCAGAAGTACATAAAAACAATAATAATCGTATAAGTTGCGAAACAGGAAGACATAGTGGCATTCACAGGAAATGACCTAGTAAGAAAGCAGTTTACACATCCCGGAAAAAAATCCTCATATTTAAAAAACAAATCTTTCTTTTCCAAGTCATAAAGTAAAACCACAAACTCAACTATACAAACATATACACTCCAGGAATAACATTTTTATTGTATACTACTATAGCAGTTTCTGATTTATAAATGTTTAAATGGTTTTGTGACAAAGTGACTATTCGCTCTGGACTATTTAACATTTCGATTTGCTTTCTGAATTATCTGTATCAGTTATTCTAGCCGGCAAACAGAGTAGCAACTTTATTACTGAAATAAAATGTATGGCAGTGTTAGATGAAGAGAATTGCGTTATATATGTTCAATCCTATGCCTTCACAAGTATAAGTAACACCATACATTTGGTTCAACTTTTTAATAAATGTGGGAATTATGTTCGCCCATAATTTAAAACAAAAATATTTAAAAACCGGTAAAATGTTTTCTAAACTTATAATCAAAGTAAACTGAGATACATTGTATAAAATTAATTACACCAACATAGCATTTAACACATTTTGTCAATATTTTAATGAACCATTTGAAAAGGCTGTCCTTTGCAAAACACTAAACGCCGATGTATGTCGGTTTATACAGTGTGTTTCATTTGAATTGGTAACACCCCAATAACTTTTTTATTTTTTTCCGATTTGAATCAAATTTTACTTGGATATGGAACAAATTAGGATTTACTTATGACAAGAAAAACATTCGCCTCCTACAAATACAAAGCCACCTGCGGTACCAGAATATGCGAAGAAAATCAAAAAATCATATTAGGCATATTTTTATCGAAAATGTTGATAATGAAACTTGTTCAGAATTGTCCAAAAACCTTAAGTCCAAAATTTAATCAAAAGAAAAAAATATATAAATTTTGATTAAAATAATATCCAAGTTCGGAAATATCACTTGGATGGATTTTTTTGTTTAGAAAGCTATACCATGACAATTTTGATTGAAATTAAACTCAAGCCTCCAGGTAGTTGTCAAGCAATTTACAGTGCTTTTAAAATATTCATTTTTAAAATTTTAATTTTTCAATTTTTTAATTTTGATTAAATTTTGGGAATAAGGTTTTTGGACAATTCTGAACAAGTTTCATTAACAAAATTTGCTGATGGCAAAATGTCTAATATGATTTTTTTATTTTCTCCATATATTTTGGTACCGCAGGTGGCTGAATGATGCTAACTTGATTATTGAAACGTCTTATTGTCTTCAGTAGAATTGAATTTTATTGTCAATCTCGAATTAAACCTTTCAAGCCTCTGTAGGATTAGACCCGCTTTGTCAAAACTACTAAGTGTTGAACAACAATTAATTTTAAAGATATACCTGTCTCTTTCCTAACTTTCTATACCCTTTAGGAGATAATCTATTTGAGACATTTTATGGCCTACGCAATTTAATTTGTTTATTCAGCGCCGTATCAGAATCCAACAGGAGAAACTGCGTATTTTGCTTGACATATATTACATGGTAATATAAACATTGGAAATTAATTTATCGTGTTGTTACATACAGAGCACTGCTATTGCCTTGTTGATTCGTAATAGAAATCCAAATAGTACGCCTATATGAAAATTATTTGGAAATCAGTTATGATTATTCCTAGGATACCAGCATTGCACAGGCTAGTAATGTTTGATTTGTTTCAAAAATTGAATAAAATTATTTGCCCCATCTTCAGCATGTAACATTTATTTGCCACTTTTCACAATTCGATATATATATATTTCTTTCGTCATACTGACAGTTAATTTATTTGGCTCAACCTACAATTGGATGCAGCCAAATAAATGTTTTAATCGCTTGTGATGTAGTTGTGTTTCGATAATGGATGTAATATGCAGAATACCGCAGAACCTATCGAATATATGATTTGGTAGACTACTTTTAAAACAATATTGAAACAGATGATTTATATTTTTAAATGCATCTTTTGATATACATGTCAAATTTGTAACCTCATTTGCGTCAAACTTATGACGTCATCTATATATTTATTAAATGAAGTTACGTGATATCTCATTTGAAAGATGTTTAATTCCCTATCTAAAGACAAAAATGTGTAACATAAATTATAACGCGATTATTTTCTAAAAGGGAATATTTTTAATGTTATAAAAAACTATATTTAGATACTGTAACTATTTCAACAAGATAGATAACTAAATTATTAATTGTTTAGTTGGCCAACATAGATCTTACGAAATGAATAGATACATTTTAAAAATAATCAAATTTTGATAGTTTATATCATAAACAAATTTTTAAACGTATATAAAGGTAATAACATAAGAAATGAAACATATGTATAGGCTACCAGATACATACAAAAGCGAAAAGTACTAAAATAAAATGATTTACAACTATTAAATAAGAAATTTTATTAACAGTCTTTAAAAGACGGAACTAGCACTCGCGAAAATAACGAAATTCCGCACAAAGCATTGAAGTCGAACCAAATAGGCGTCTTTGGTCACGATGTAGAGGAACCAACGGTTGTTACCAGTGGCCGGTAAACACAAAATAGGAATATAAAGTACTTACAGAACATCGGCAAACGGGACGAAGGCACTGCTATGAGTTAAAAGTTCAAATTTATAAGTTGGTACCAGCTGTAACCTCGAGAACTGCATACTTATACCAATATAGCTATATTAAACACTGACTTTAAACTACATTTTCTTATTACTCCACTTAAATCAGTCAGCACTATACTTATTAAATGCTGCTTTAATTCAGGGTGTCTATACTGAACAAAGTTTGATATTAACTGCTCAACTACTCGGTACAATTCACCGAAGAAGTTAAATCTTAAAACAAACTAAACACTTGCATGGCTCAAATTCCAGCCATAATGACGACTTGGCAAGCCCGAAGGCTGCCACGAAAGATGTTGAAGTCCCTTCTAGGACATTAGTTTGCGGCTTTATGCGCACGCCTAAAGCATTATTTTCCAGGGGTCGGTGTCCATAGCAACTAGACACCATGACATATTCGCACTTGCTGATTGGCGCAACAATTTCCATGCGGCCGTTTTAACCGCGCGTTTTTTTATGTAATTTTTGAAAGACTAACGCATTATTTACCGCGCAAATCTAGAATGTCTACATTGCTGAGTTGTAAACAACAAAGAGGTCTGACAGGGCCGGCGTTAAATATTTTTGATAAAATTAACAAATTGGATAATTTTTGTAATAAAGATGCAAAATAATGTAATTTAAAGAATTTTAATGGAAATTTACGAATACTTAAAAAGTTGGCCGTTACAAAATATACAAAACTGTAAACGCATGCGATAAAGAACTGTATTTTAATGTAACAAAACTTCCAAAATCTTCCATTACTAATAGGTGACTTAGATAAGCGCCAAATCGTTTAAGGGCTCGAGAACTGGAACTGGAACATGGAACCCGAGTAGATCTGTCTAATCCTGCCCTCAGAAGAAAGAACCCCGTATGTGGCATTTTTGGATATTTTGAGATTTTAGTTTCAACGAACTCAGCGGACAAAAATACATCAATTACATCGAAAAAACCTTGTAAGGACATAATTTTCTAACATTTTCTCGACCTCGTATCTGGACCGAATTTATCATATTACTACACCGTATCATTACATAGACAAAACATGGCATATTTCTGTGATATACTATGTTTATTGTTAGGAATCTTGAGATACCATGTTGTTATTTAGGAAATAATTGTGAACCCATAATTTGTTTTAAAATGTTTTAAATATATGTAATAAAATCCCTTTTTACAGTCAAATTTAAGCAAATCTAACCTTTTACGCAAACATAGGGTAAAACAATTTTTTCATGTGCGTTTCAAGACCGCTCTAATGTTTAACCTCAAATATCTACATTCTATGTTTTTTTAACTTACGGGGCAGAGTCCTAGATCAACTTTGGGACCACGCCAAGTTTTTGTATATTCATGTCTGCCTATCCACAAATAACAATCTTCTGGGTTCGTCATTTAGTTGCGGTGGCAGTAATAACTACCATATTTTGGGCTGATTGGGCCTGGTAGAAATGGAAATACGTCTTGTGAACAGTTGTCTGTCTACCAGAAAAGTACCACCTAATGAGGTTGTTTTTTAGTTACGGTGACAGATTTAGCGACCACAGCTTCGTTTGTTAGTTTCCATTAATAGTTAGTATCAGGAGGTGATTAAAAATAAAGCAATCATAACTAGAAAATTAACTTGTTTTCGAAAAACTGTGAAAGGTGTCTTATACCGAATGTAACAGGATTATTTAGTTTTGAAGATAATTGATTGAAATTATGGATATCCCATTACATAATAAGCGGAACTTTTTGACATATAAGTGATTTTGCTTTTCACTTCCGGTTTCGTCGGAGGTGACACTAACTTTTGATTTTTAAATGGAACACCCTGTATATTATTGCATTTTTTAATTCTGCATAATTTTTTGAATCCAACGATACCAAATAAGTGACATTTCAAACGTCAATATTTTTTATAATATAATTTTTTAAATCCCGTTAAAAATAATAAATTACCTGATTTATGAGTAAATAAATTTCATCAAACTGGTTTTTGGGGCAATACTCAATTTTTTCAAATGGAACCATATTGGTACCATGGTATCATTTATTACTATTAATAAGGAATTAATTCATATCTCGTGTTAAAATGTGCGATAAATACAAACAAAATTACAGCTAAAACAAAAAAGAAAATACAATTTTGCTCTAATTAAATGTTAAGAAGTAACTAACTAAGGTGGCTTTGAAAACAATGAAATATTTAGCTTGTGCCTTTAAAAATTGTTTAAAATTAATAATAATAATAATAAATGCTTTTATTGCTCCAGGCTGAAATATACAAAGAATAGGATAACAATATACGACTTAATTATGGCTGAATACAAAAGGCAGAGTTCGCACTTGTTCGATGTTCGATGTTCGATGTTCGATGTTCGACTTGTTCGATCACATCGAAAAAGCAGCGCTCTTACACTCAACCTTCCATTCTTTTTAATTGTGTTCAAAATGCCGCAAAGGACCCCGCACGTTTTATATGGAAATCGGTCGTTCGGTGAAATTGACTGAAAATTAGGGAAATGGTTCATTTCGTATCCCTGATCAAAAGTCTTAATGGGGTCAAAGCTTGAAATGCCCATCTTTAGGCAGTACGGCCGTTTTTAAGGAGCAAAAACGGCAAAAATTCAATTTTTGTATGTACTGTGTTCAATTCTCGAATAGTCTCCTGAGTTGCTATATTATTGAGATACCTTGCATGTGTATGTGTTTTTTTGAGTCTATGTGTGAGTTTGTATTATTGTATGTGTGCGTGTGCGTGGGAATACATGTATGCACGAATTAATGTTTGTTGCATTTATTAATTACAATATACATAGATACGATAGTTACGATTCATGCATTGTCCATGTGTGAATCACAAATACAACCTGGGATTAACCTAACCTAAAAAGTGTGAATATAACACAAATGTTGAGACAGAGAGGGTTTGGAGTCATTAAATACCGCGAAGCTGACGACTCATAGGGTCCCTATCTCTGTCAAACATTATACACAAACACACAAATAATAAACACAATAAAATCGTGCTCACAAACATTTCTAAATAACAAAAATAATAATGCTTTGATTACCAAAAAGACGCAAATCTATATTTATATATGACTACACTTTGTCAAAAATCAGAACATAAAAACACTTATATTACATTTTACAAGAAAAAACTTTAACATTTTTAATTACAATGAACAATCGGCCCTTTTCAGGGCCAAATAATGTGCAAAATCCGACTTGACAACCTCCTCGTGGTGCACTTTGGGTGACTCTTATGTCAGCGGTAATACCATGATCTACTGGTTTATGTTAATATAGCTTTACTTTTTTTAATACATGTATTAATGGCACATTTAGGGGGGAGGTGAAATGTCACACTTTTTAGGTTAGGTTAGTCCCAGGTTGTATTTTATTTGTGATTCACACATGGGCAACGCATGAAACGCAACTATCGTATCGATGTATATTGTAGTTAATAAATGCAACAAACATTCATTCGTGCATACAAGTATTCCCACGCACACGCACACATACAAAAATACAAACTCACACAGAGACTCAAAAAAACAAATACACATGCAAAGTATCTCAATAATATAGCAACTCAGGAGACTATTCAAGAATTAAACACAGTGCATACAAAAATTGAATTTTTGCCATTTTTGCCCCTTAAAAACGGCCGTACTGCCTAAAGATGGGCATTTCAAGCTTTGACCTCATTGAGACTTTTGATCAGGGATACAAAATGAACCATTTTAGTCTAGTCAACGAATAGCTCAAAGGGTGGTGTAGAGTGCGTGAGCAGGGACCTAAGCAATTCCTTTAAAAAGTTGTTCAGGGTACTTAGGAAGTGAACAGACTAAAAGTCCTGACGCCTAGGAGGTGAGCCGGAGGAAGGAAAGTCCCACTTTTGGTTTTTTCGCTTATACCTCGAAAATGGTGCCTCGTTGGGAAAAATTTTACTTATACCAAATGAAAGCTCATGAAATTCTCTACAACTTTCATTTTATATACTTTTTTCGAATTCGCAACCGTTTTCGAGCTACACGCTCCGGAAAAGTAAAAATTTTCAAAAAACCGATTTTTACCTCAAATTTACGCCATAGTGTAGCATATTATCCTATCCACATACGTTTATTTATTTAGTTTTAGTTAAGTTCTATTGTTAAGATCTGTGTCCTTATTTATTAATTAATCGGTTTGAATAGTGAGCTTGTTTGCGTATGATTAGCGAAATACGTCAGTTTTAAGAAGAAGGCGGCAGTTGTCAGAGTGACAGAAACGAAGGTCGGCGTAAAATGGACCAAAAGGGAAGTTCCTTTTGGTGAAGCAATTAAGGCAGTTGTATTGGAGTTGCTGCGTGTGCTTACAAGGAATCAACCGTTATTTTGAGGTGGGCTTACTTTAAATAAAATCTTGTCAAAATCATATAATTTTGTTGTCCATTCTGAAAACATCATTTCACCGATAACCTGAGGACCCGCAGATTGAGCTAGCAGGTACATATGGCGCCCAGCTAGTGGCCAGAGATTTGCTGAATGGTGTACAGAAAATTGGTTTATTGTAATAACTAGTACCTAATCGTTTCTTTAGATCACAGCTATTGCACATTTGCATAGATTTACTGTATAACGAGTTCTCTAATTTATGTGAGTTTTAACTCATTAGTGATTGTGTTTATTTTATAGCAGTTTGGCTGTTGTAAAAGATTAATATTTTATTTTTGTTGTATTGTTGCACTATTACGTTCTAATATTTGTATTTTGTAAACTAAGGCGTTAGTTTTTTTGCTATAGGCTTACATGGTCAGAACTAAGAAAACTAAGCCTGACGAGGTTTCTAAAATGGAGCAACATATAGCAGAAACGCTAACTAAATGTTTTGAACAATTAAATACGACTCTGTCGGAGAATTTAAACAATATGTTAACTAATGTAACTTCAACTATTGAAAGTAACTTGTCTAATGTAAACGATAGTATAGGTCAGTTGTCTAATAATTTAAGACTGAATACTGCAGATAATGTTAACATGGCGAATAACCAGGGGTGTCCTGAGTAAAATATAACGAATTACCAAACTAAACGCACATATATTTCTGTTTGGAAGGATTTGGGGGGTATTAACTTGTATTTTTCACCAAACGGTAACATGCATCCCGTGTTATTCATTAAAAAATTAAAAACCTTACTCGATGAAGCCGGTGTGCCGAAAGATAAAATGGTTTATTTTTCAGAAAATTGTATGAGAAGTTCAGCGCAAGATTGGGCTGAAATAACAGAGTTTGAATCCTTTGAGCGTTTTAAAGAGTTGTTCCTTAAGAGGTATTGGAGTATAGAGAAGGAAAGAGAAACATTCTCTAAGGTGAAATTTGGAATTTATGAATCGGGCTCTCGGGCGGACTATTTTTTAAAAATTGTTCGTGAAGCTAAGTATCTGAATCAACCGTTGACGGATGATGGAATCATCAGGTTGATAACAAATCATTTTCCGTTTGAAGTACGCAGGGGAATAATAAATTCAGGTTTTCAGACTATAGAAGACATTGAATGTCATCTTAGGCGGATAGACGGTATCGAGGAAGATGCTACTAACATTAGTCGAAATCAAAACTTTAGGGAAAATACACCTTTCCAAATGCACAGGCAGAGCCAGGGCCAACAAAATTTTCGCAGGGGTGAAAATCGGTCGGTAAATAACTCAGACCCGGAAGTTTCGAATGCTGTCGCTACAGTTTTTAACCGGGATCTTGAGGAATTATTAGAAGAAAAAGAACCAAATTTAAAATCTATTGTTACAGTTCCGACGATAGATATTTGTGTTGAAACAATGTCAGCCCGCTGTTTGGTTGACTCGGGTAGCCAAATTACAGGGATTAGTCAAGCGTTTTTAGGGGAACTTTTGCAAGTAAATCCCGACATACCACGAGTGCCGGCGAAACGCGTTACTTTAGTAGGGGCAATGGGGAGTAAAGCAACTAAAGTTCAAGAGCAGGTTTTCTTGAATGTTAAAATAGGCGATTTGAACTTTGATTATCCGTTCTTAGTTGTGCCGAATCTATTAAGAAGTGTCATCCTGGGGTGTGACTGGATGTGCGACAACCGTGTAATAATTGATTTTTCTAAAAATATTCTACATGGTATTTTCTCGGGCAGCAACCATCAAATTCCATTTATTGGAGAACCTAACTCTGCTGTCCATATTTCGGTAAGTGGGATTAGTGATGAGGAATTTGTTCAACCGCGTAAGCCAGAATTAATTTGTTATTCGGATGATAAAATTCATGAAACGGCTCTGCGAGCCGAATCATTTGATAAATCGGACAAAGATGCACTGTTCTCGCTACTTTCAAATTTTCGGGATATATTTTCGGATCAACCTGGTCTCACTACTAGCTACATTCACGAGATAATTTTGCATGATTATACTCCCTTTTTCTGTAAATCGTACCCCATTCCGTATATCTACAAGGATGAAGTACGGCGACAGATACAAGAAATGCTAGACTGGGGAGTTATTCGGCGGAGTCAAACTGAATATGTTAGCCCACTAGTTATTGTGAGGAAAAAGGATGACTCGATTAGAGTTTGTTTAGACGCACGGGTTCTGAATACTCGCATGGCTAAGGATCACGTGATGCCACCAAATGCTACGGATTTTTTATATAATTTTACTCCAGGTCAATGTCTGAGCACGATCGACTTAACAGCATCGTATTGGCAAATTCCTATTGTTCCTGAACATCATAAGTTTACTGGCTTTCTTTACGAAGGACATACTTATGTCTTTCAAGTGTTGCCATTTGGTTTTTCCACGTCGGTTGGAAGCTTTATACGAGGTTTGTCTAAAATTTTGGGCTCAGAGGTTGAAGGCTGGCTCATAGCTTATGTTGACGACTTGCTTATTTACTCGGAAAATCCGAACACTCATCTACAGCATCTGAGGACTGTTTTCACCAAATTCCGTAATGCTGGTATAACGGTTAAGTTAAAAAAATGTTGCTTTGCTCGGAGTAGTGTAAATTTTGTGGGACACATTTTGTCGCCGATGGGTATTTCCATGGATCCTGATCGGGTTACGGCGATACAACAGTTTCCAGTACCACGAAATGTTAAACATTTGAAATCGTTTTTGGGTTTATTGAACTATGATGCTAGGTTTTGCAAAAATTATTCACAGCTAATTGTACCATTATTACACTTATTAAAGAGGGAAACAGCTTGGAAATGGGGGGTTATAGAATCTGAGGCACTTGCTAAAGCTAAGGAGGCATTTTTACAAGTAACCATGTTAAAACACCCTGACATGCAACAGGCATTTTACATTCAGACGGATGCGTCCGGATATGCCGTAGCGGGCTGTCTATTCCAAATTGATGAAGTGGGCGGCGATAAGAATTTTATTGCATTCACCAGCCGGACGATGCACGGGCCGGAGTTGCGATACACGGTCACAGAGCAAGAAGATTTGGCTATTATAGTCTCGTTACGCAAGTGGCGCGTTTTTGTACTCGGAAGAGATTTGACTATTATAACCGATCATAAATCTCTCTCTTTTATCGCTTCTAGTCGGCTTATAAGTGCTCGGCTAACTCAATGGGTGATATACTTACAGGAATATAATTTCAAAATACTACATTGTAAGGGATCCGAAAATGTGTTGGTAGATGCGTTATCGCGTTACCCGGCAAAAGGCGAAACATGCGGTGGAGTTGAAATCCCAGAAAGTATAGAAATTGAAATAGCTTCCGTCAAGGTATCTCTTCTTGCCAATGAAGTAAGGGAGAATATGAAAAATCTTAAGGCTGATCAGGGGACTGATGATTTTTGTATGAGGGTATCAGCCGAATTATTAAATGAAGAATGTTCTGCGCGGTTTAGGATTTGGTTTTTAATTCATCAGGGTATTTTGTTTCGACGTGGTTCGCAGCTAAACCCAGGATTTAAATTGTGTGCACCAATGAGTCATGTAGCTACGTTAATTCTGCAAGAACATGAAGATAATGGACATTTTGGGGCGGAGAAGTGCTTTGAAGCATTGCAGAATTTTTATTATTGGCAAAAAATGAGGCAATCGTGTCGTAAAATTATTGCTGGTTGCGAAATTTGCCAGAAATCTAAAATATCTCGCCATTTACTAGGGGAAACGCATAGTGTAATACCAAATGGTAATAAGCAAATAATATGTTTGGACTTAATGGGGCCACTCCCGGTTTCTCGTGGAGGTGCAACCCAACTTTTGGTGGTGATAGATGCTTTTAGCAAGTACGTAAGGTTATTTCCATTGAGAAGGGTTACTACTTCAGCTATTTTACGCTGTCTTCAACAAAAATATTTCATCGAAGTAGGTAAACCCCAAATAATTCTATCTGATAATGGAAGTCAGTTTACAAGCAATTTGTGGGGTGAAACTTTGGCTAAAGCCGGCGTAAAGGTTAGACACACTTCCGTATATTATCCACAGGGCAATCTCACAGAACGTGTGAACCGTGAGATAGGGAGATTATTGAGAATGTATTGTTATTCGTGCCATGGTAAATGAGCAACGATCTTGGCTGATGTTCAGGGCTGGTTAAACAGGGTAGTTCATAGCAGTACCGGTTTTTCCCCGGATACTCTTCATTTTGGAACACCTTTTAAAAACTCTTTTATAAGGGGGGTGCCTTACCCGGATACCTCAGAGGCAATCTTTTCACATGATAAAATCATAATGTTGGCTCATGAGAAATTGCTGTCTAAGGCAGAGAAGCGTAAACTTCGTCGAGAAAGGGGAAAAATTTTGAGTAAATTTGTGGTCGGCGACAGGGTACTGGTTCGTACTCACCCACAATCATCTGCCGAAAACCATGAAATCAAAAAGTTTTTCTTGCTATTCAGTGGACCAGGTACCGTGGTATCTATCCAGGGTCCGAATTCGTATGAAATTAAAGACGATACCGATGGTAGGTCCCTGGGCATTCAAAATGTGTATAATCTCAAACAATATGTTCAACCTGTTGGGCGTATGTAGATATGATATTTGGGTATGAAATCAACTAAAATAGATTTTACTTTATTTCATAGGGGGGTTATGTAGCATATTATCCTATCCACATACGTTTATTTATTTAGTTTTAGTTAAGTTCTATTGTTAAGATCTGTGTCCTTATTTATTAATTAATCGGTTTGAATAGTGAGCTTGTTTGCATATGATTAGCGAAATACGTCAGTTTTAAGAAGAAGGCGTCAGTTGTCAGAGTGACAGAAACGAAGGTCGGCGTAAAATGGACCAAAAGGGAAGTTCCTTTTGGTGAAGCAATTAAGGCAGTTGTATTGGAGTTGCTGCGTGTGCTTACAAGGAATCAACCGTTATTTTGAGGTGGGCTTACTTTAAATAAAATCTTGTCAAAATCATATAATTTTGTTGTCCATTCTGAAAACATCATTTCACCGATAACCTGAGGACCCGCAGATTGAGCTAGCAGGTACAATAGCTAGGGTAAATGCACCGGTTTTAGCCACTATCATAGTTATTTTGCTCATCCTCCCTTCCCACAAACCAGTGACATTATGTCAATTGCGAATGGGGTGGTGGGAGAAGCCACAATAAATTGCTACGATGCTGTTCGAGTTGGTAAAGAGGCAATAGATAAGATAGTGGACTTGCCATTCTCAGACATCAAGTTGTCCCGCAAAGAACGTGTATTCACTCTTTCCTCTGTCAGCTCATCGATAAAAATGTGGGGGGAAACATGTAGGAGACACCCTAGTGCCAATTACAACAGAAGATCCACCAGCACCGGAGGTCCTACTGAAAACGATATTTGGCCGCTGCACCAAGGATTGTGGTAGTGGCAAATGTGGACGCCGGAAAGCAATGCGGCGTGCCTCCACTGCCAAGGGAAATGCCTCAACGGCGTGCCTGTTTACGACGAGGACGACGATGAAGAAGACGTAGAGCCCCTTCAGCAAGAACCACCCACCACTGAGGATGAAGATGCCATGGACGAGGAACCCTCAGGAGCCTCTCGGCCAAAGAGGATGAAAACGTGAAGGAAAGGAATATATAATAATAGGAAAAAATAAAGGAATGGATATCTAGCCTATTCTAAATGTCGATTTTAATGTTTTTGAGCAATTCGAGTATTACGTCATAGATATTTTTTTATTTAGAGCTAATAAATGACAGATATTATTAGGAAGGTAAATATTCAGACTACTTTATTTTTTATGGAATACATCGCTTTCTACTTAAGCAGTCAAAAAATATATGATCCAAATCTGCAGTGACATTGCAAGTATCGCACAAGTCTGTGTCCACAACTCCTATCTTCTTGAGGTGCGCCGGGTAGCACCCGTGGCCAAATTATAGTCTGTTTATTGTAGTTACTTCTCTTCTTGAGTATTTTAAATCTTTATGCCAACAACAAGCAGGAATATCTGGCTGAATGGTTGTGTAGCGAGTAGGATTTGTTATGCTATATTCTTTCCATAAGGTTGACCACGCATTTTTACTTTTTTTTTCAATATACTTATACACTCTTAGACGTATAGTCCACTGTTCAAAATTTCTCCATCGTTAATACTTTTTTTGTTATGATGTCTACTTCTTCATTATGTTCTAAGCCTGTATGAGCTTTAACCCACACAAATTTGATTAACCTTCCTCTTTCTTTTAATTTATTTACTAACATTTTAATTTCAGCAATACGCGTATGAATAGTGTAGTTAATGTCTTGACTGTTAGCAATACTTTGAAAAACAGACAGTGAATCCGATAAAATAGTGCAATATTCATGTTCATTTCTGACGACGTATTCTAAGGATAGCCATAGCCTCGGCACTATAAATAAAGGTATCTTCGTTAAGTTTATATGATCTGTGTATAAAATTAAATTAATAAAATTACTTACCTTATATGTGACATTTTTAATCATCTTTTAAATACAATTTTCTATTTTTCAGGTAAAAATCTGTTTTTCGAAAATTTTTACTTTTCCCGAGCGTGTAGCTCGAAAACGGTTGCGAATTCGAAAAAAAATATATAAAATGAAAGTTGTCGAGAATTTCATGAGCTTTCATAATTCGGTATAAGAAAATTTCAATCCTATGGAGGGTTAAAACTACCCCCACCTCTCATAGGTTTCAAAACAGGAAAAAAAATCAGGCAGGGTGAACAAATATGGAGTAAATTCATTCTAACCAGCAATACAAATATGAAATATGGGTGCTATTAAAATTCGGAAAGGGTCAAATGCTTGTAGCTCATTGTGCCAAATATATAAATCTGGCACGACAATCACCAAATCTTTTTAATAAGGTTGAAAATCACCCCTATTGGGGTGGGAGTAAAAACTACCCCACATACGGATGGAAATAGATAGACGGAAATTTAGTTAATTTAGGTATATAGCTTACATAGACAGAAAAAAATGGTTACTGAAGAGATAACATCCTATATCTGTGACTAAAAAATAGGAAAAGAAAACTACGGAAAAGATATTTTGAAGATAAGAGAGAAAAATCATAAGGAAAGAAAGTATTTGGATTGACCGTCCAAAGTATGATATAAATAGGAAAAAAAAATAGCTTTACACAGACTAAAAGATAGATAAGTTGATAAATGTTAAGATAAACAGTTGAATAAGCAGATATGATAAATAAAACACAACTGGTCTATGCTTAATGTATGAATTTACTCCATTTTTATCTATCCTGCCTAAAACTACAAATTCCTGATTTTTTGTTCCAGGATATTAGAAGTAATGAAATCCGTCCATCTGTGGGGGTAGTTTTTACCTCTCCCACCAATAGGGGTAATTTTCAAACTTATTAAGATTGGGTGGTTGTCATACCAGATTCGTGTATTTGGCACGATGAGCTACAAGTATTTGATCCTTTCCGAATTTCAATAGCACCTTGAGCATAGGGGTAGCTCTTACTAAGGGTAGACTCTAGTCATGTGTCGGTGGTTGGAACAAATTCACTCCATATTTGTTTACCCTGCTTAAAACTACAAAAGTCTCAATTTTTTTCCCGTTTTGAAACCTATGGGGGTAGTTTTAACCCTCCATGGGGTTGATTCTCTACACCTTGAGAGTAATGACTGGTTGTCGCATCAGAGTAAAATATTTTGCACTAAGAGATACAAAAATTTGTTCTTTGTACATTTATTTACACTCACCTGCATCTTTTGAGTTTTAACGGTAGTTTTCACTGCCCCATAAGGGCAGATTTCGGTTTAATTTATAGAAATAACTTACTGTGGCTAGAATTTATATTCTCCACTCTCGACTACAAAACATCTATCATTTTTCACACTTCATTAAGTTACTACATTATTTCTATAATTTTACACAATTTTAAGGGATGTTTTTGATTAAAAAACAAAATTGGCACCATAGATTTTTTTTTGACCACGGATTCGGATGCAGCGTCGAAAAATACACCATATCCATATAATTTGCACAGAACTTTTTTTGTGTGTGTGTGACTGTGTTATCTTCAAAACTAAAGGAGAAAAGGGGGTGTACTATGATCCTGTTACACCCGGTAGAATCTTTAATAATTACGTAAAAACCTAAAAAGTAATATTTTCCCATACCTAATAATTTAGATTGAATCCAGGCGTATGTTCCCACCGATAAATTAAGTTTCAACTCATTTAAGGTCCTCTCTAGACACAGGCTTTTTCATAGAAAAGGATATACTTAATTCGTGCTCCAAAGGGTAAACAACTACACTGATGCTTGAGAAATCCCTTCATCAAGAGGCAAATCAATTTGTTTGCCAATATTCAAGGGCAGGGTCGATTGAGTTCTTAAATTAAAAGCAGTTTCAAAAGAAATTACTCTGCTTTTTTCTTGACAAAATAAAAATTTACATTTTATAAGAAATAGAATATTGCATATTCAAAATAAATAAACAAATGAATAATTAACTGATTTAATAATTAAATTCAACTCAACTAGCGCTAATAATATAGTCTAAGCTTTTATGGCACAAAAAGTTACCCCATCGAACACCTCAAATTTATAAGGTGAAAATGGTTGGAAAACATGTAATAAACATATTACGCCCGTCAGACTAGTAAAAATGTGTTAACTGCTATTTTTAATTAATCTTTGAAATTAGCTAAAAAAAAATAATTTACTTTTCACAACACCTGCTTGAAATTTGCACAATTTATGGCAAATAATGTATCATTTTTGAGAAAATTTGTCTGTCTGACAATTTTTGTTATTTAACATCTGATAGACCTTTTTTCTTTTTCATAAATTATTTTTTTCGTGAAAGTACACGTCATAACACCGCCTTGGTTTTTGTATTAAAATGAAGTTTGAGATTTCTCCTATCTATTAAAACCTATCTGGCTGGAAATTTTTGTTAATTACCTTGTCAGACTTAATTCTGAATGCGCAGCATCCGTGCATGAGATAGATGTCAGGCTGAACCGTTGACATCTCATAACACCTCCTTTATTTTTGTTTTTAAATGAAGTTTAAGATCTCCTCTATGCATAAAAATTGATCTGCCATCGAAAAAATGTATTTTACTATGTTATATTAAATTTGTAAGCACTGTGTCGTTTTTTTTTTAAATAAGTTTCTACGACGGCCACGTCAAAACACCATCTTCATTTTTTACTGAAATTAAGTTTAAGACATCTTTTATTCATAGAAATTGGTTTGTCAGCGAAAACATGTTTTTTGCTATGACAGACTTAATTTTTTAAGCCCCGCGACCACGTTTTTTAATTAAAAAATGAGGTATGACCGTTGCCAACTAAAAAATATATTTTCTCTAATTTTAAATTAATGTCCAAGACACATTATGTATTAAAATAGATTTTTTATCAAAAATTTTTTTTATGATGACAGACTTAATTTTCAGTCATCGCGGTCACGTTTTTCATTAAAAAAATGATTTTTTTAACTTTAAAACTACTGCAGGTATTAAAATAAGTCTGTCATCAAAAATGAAGGTTTCATTATGTTATGCTCCATTTCTCAAAGCGCCGAGGTATGACTTCAATCGTATGCTAGTATTGTGTTGAAGAAAAAAATATTGAACTGATAATAAAATTTGTTTCATATAAAATTGTTCAATATTTTTTTATTTACTCACATGTCAAAAAATTACTTTAATAGCAGCATAATTCACAAAAATTAAGGAACATTCATAATTATAATTATTTCAAATAAAACAAATTTAAGTTTGTATTTTCATATTACAATACAGTATCATCCAATTATGATAAAATTTTGTGTGACGTGTATTATAAAAAGATTCGTCTCATTTAAAATTTTTTTTCGTTAACAGACTTAGAATGTCTTGAAACGTCGAGATTTTAAGTTTGAAGGAAAAAATATCTCCGTCGGTCTGTCAGCCTGTCTGTCTGCTACTTTTTTATGCACACGATTACACTGATTACTGTGTATTTTGACATGCCTTTAATTTTCATATTAAAAAAATGTTTTTATGGCTTCGGTTAATTATCTCAAAACACGTAAAAAATATATTTTTTTAAAAGTTTTATATCCTTCTCGGAATTTTTCTAGTAACATCATTACTTCTCTATAACATTCTATATGGTATCCCACAGTTGTACAACAACTGTATCTGTTAAAATACTATCACCGTATTTATGATTTTTGAACTGACGAAAAGCAATCATGTTTGTCACATTCTTGAACGACTCGATGGTAAAGGTAATGACTTTTATTCTTTTTCGACACAGAAAAGACCTTTCATTTTCTAATAGGTTATAGAAAATGTGGTGGATTCGATAAAAATGTTATAAATTCAACAAAAAGTACAGAAGAGAACTGTTTTAGATTAATTAAGTTTCTCTTCTACTTTGTCCTTAAATGAAAGCTAAACTTAAATAGACTAAACGTAAATAGACTAGTGGAGGGACCCTGGTCACGTGGGGCATTCAAAATTAAGTCTGACAGAGTAAATAACATTTTTTCGATGACAGACCAATTTCTATGCATAAAAGAGATCTCAAACTTTATTTTAAAAAAATCAAAGGAGGTGTTATGAAATGTACTTTTATTAAAATCATTAATTGATAAAAAAATATATTTTAGATATTAATTAACAAAAATGTCCAACCAGACAAGTTTTAATGGATATAGGAGAATTCAAACTTCATTAAAAAAAACAAAAAGGTATTATAAAATGTACTTTTATTAAAAATAATAATATATAAAAAAAGGTCTGTCAGATGTTAATTGGCAAAAATTTCCAGCCACACAAGTTTTAATAGATAGGGGAGATCTCAAACTTCTTTTTAAGACAAAAACCAAGAAGGTGTTTTGAAGTGTACTTAATTAACACATTTTTACCAGTCTGGCGGGCGTAACATGTCTATTTATATTACATGTTTTTCAACTATTTTTACCTTTTTTTTTGAGGTGTTCGATGGGGGTATCTTTCTGTGCCTAATAGATTTTTCTGAAAATATTTCGAGAAATATTTTGAGTGTCTTTTATGTGACCAATCATAAATGATATTTGAGAGAGCACCCAGTTTTGCAAAAATAACTATTTTATGAACATAATACTGGGTTCATCTCAAAACAATGCACTTTTGTCTATTCCAAATAAAAATTATTTTTACCTAAGGACCTATGGACCTTTGCTATAGTCGAGTAAACTCTAACTTGGCGTGTGTATGAGTTGATAACACAACGTATGATTTGATGTGCGCACAGAGCCATTGCAATGACACAAAGGGAAATTAACATTATTGTCTATATATTTTGACAATAAACTGTTGACAAGCCAACTGCCATTTTTTCCGGTAGCCGAGCAGTGCTAAAAGCAATCAATTTCTTGCAGGTGGATTGAAGACAATTATGGGAAAGTATAAATGCCTTTATGAACCTAAGAAGTCAGAACAAAGTGACCATGATGTGGGTACCAGGATACAAAGGAAAAGGCCCGAGAAGGCATGCCTAAGGCCTCAGTAGGACCCGAATCCTTTGGTGGTGTGGCTAAAGTATGCATATAAGCATCCATTAATAAATGGATACAAAATTAATACTCGGAATGGTGGAAGAGACAGGCCAAAGAGTTCATTAAAGAACTATCGACCAAATTTATGGAAGACCTATTATGCCAAAATAGAAAGGCCATTAGGACAATGGTGAGTCTTCTAACTAGACACTGTAGGTTTAATAGACATTTGAGTCTAATGGACTTGGAAGAGGATGCAACATGCAGATTCTGTCAAGAGGAAGAGGAAATCTCAGTACATGCTATGCCATTGTGAAGGCCTAGTCAGACTGAGATCCCAACTACTTAGTGAGGAGAAACAAAGAGCATATACTATACTGTACAGTCTGACACAAAAGAGCTCTAAGCAAAATTAAAACAGCACACTAAAGCACAAACAGTTTAGCTTTTGATGAAAATAAAGGCAGATAATAATAAAACTATTAAAATAGGCTGAAGTAATGCAGCCAAATGCTGTGAAGAGATTAAATAAATTAATATACCACCCTGTATTAGGTTTGCTAATACTGTAATTAGTGGTTTTCTCAAGTTGAAATTAGATTGAAATTTGAATAAAATATTTCCCAGACAGTATTATGACTATTTTCAAACAAAAATATGTCTACGTTTAATGTAAGCATTTACGATATTAAAAACTGCTTTCCAACGGTGTGTAAATAATGATGGCGGTAGCAGTTAAGGCAAGTCAGGCATATTTTAACGTTACTTTAATTTCCTCGAAATTTAGTCACTCATCTTGCTTGGTTTCTCATAAACCTGGCGGTCATTTCGCGTCTTCACGCTTTTACCCTCTATCTTTTGCATTTCTATTTCTTAATTATTCCATTTTGAATTTTGATTTCAATTAAAGTTTAAAAGAGGGCTTTATTAATACTTAGTATAATCGCTGGGAATTGCCAGAAAATTACCATTTGGTTTCGCTAAATTGAAAGCGCGGCAAATTTCTAATTATTATTTAATATAGCAATTATATTATAACTTTTAATACACCTATATATAAAAAAAACTAAATGGCAATTGTATCAAGTTTTGATGAACGAAATAATATTTAATTTCACCTTGATTTTTAAGTCTATTATAAGCGAAAAACTCAACCATTTATGGGACCAATTATCCATATCAGTCGTTGGATGAATGGTCGGTGGAAATGCTCTTCGAAAGAAATTATGTGACCATAATCCACATAGGCAAATCAATGTATTTCATGAGTAAATCCAGTAGCAGGAAGGGAGAGAATTCTCCAAACTTATTTTAAATAGCTCCACATTCCAATAATACGGTGCCTACAAATATTTTCTTCAAGTATTATACTAGCCTACCATTCTCATATGAGCGAAGAATTGAAAGGTTAGTATGTTTATTTAAAAAAAAAGGCGGTACAAGAGATAGACAGAAAGCACATTATTTACTTTTATTTACACAAGATTTAAATGAACATTCTTATTGCGATAAAACTATTCCTTTTATTAATAAGTCATAAGGGACACAATTTATTTTATTTCATAGTCTCCTCCTCAAGATTACATTGCATCAGTAAACTTTTACAAATCTTCGAAAGCATTAATTCTAAATTTAGTCGAAGCCAAACATTTTTTTAAGGGAAAGGAGTTTATAATAAAGGACCCACTGCCCCAAAATACGAAAATGATGTTGTCTCAAACGCAGTAATTTTGCTACCTAGGAAACTTTATCATCTAGAATATCTATGTTCACTTACAGTTACAGTTACTAGCTTTACTAAATATTAACATAAATAATGCTACAGTAACGTCTAGCATCTATGGAAATTAAAATACATGATAAACTAAAAACTTCCATTTTCAACAAAAATAAAAATCAATCACCTCTGATACCCCTATAGATCTTAAATATTTCAGACTAACTTAGACTAACACTCTAAAGGTTTATTTACAATACACGTAAAATATTCGCCAAGAAGGTGAAACTAACTGATCTTAATACGTGAAAAGACGCACAGAGCAGGAACTGCTTTTATATAAATAGACGGGTCAAACACCTAGAGAAAGCGGCATTGATACTACAGTATTTTTGGTCTAAAGCACTACACGTGTATCCACTTCAGCTTCTCTCAAGGTTAGTATAAATATTGAAATCATCAGAAAGCTGCAGATTTTTCAAAAAGTTAAAACATGTTTAATACATCTTATCGTGCTTAACTTGGTTGAGGGAATTTTTAAGGGCCCCAATATAAATTTATACAATGATGGATAAGTTTTTGAAAAGACTCATTGCTTTTTTCAAATTATACATTATAACACAAATTATTATCAAAATGTTACTAATTACAACTCTATCATGTTAGTGAATCCACGTCAACCGGTCACAGGAAATTAGTCACGCAACAATCAGACGCGGTGATATATAATATTCTACATATGTTTCGGGTTATCAGAGTTTTACCAAGAGCTTTACAAGATGCTTACTAAAATTATAAGGCAGTCATTCTAATATTCTTATCTAACTATATTATAACTTAATCCCTAGAATTTTAGGAATTTTCAGGCTACAAAAACTAACCTATTAAAAAACATAGCGATCGCTTAAAATTAAACATGTCCCCAAAACTTATTACCACAGACACAGTCATCCATTATAATTTACAATAATTTTGACGAAATAAATTTTCGTAGACTAATACATAGACAACTAAACATAAGTAGTTAAACCTGGTTATTTTGTGTGAAGGAAACAGGGTGTAATATATTAAAAAAAAAAAAAAAAAATTAAAATATTATCTCTTATTTCTGTTTATTGGCAACCTGATATAGAGTAGTGGCAATTTAAAATATTGAATTGATGCCAATGTAAGGTAGAAAAGAAGAGAAATGAACAAATAATATGCAGAAAAGAAACAGATTTAACCCACGCTGTTGCCACTTTTCTATTTAGCTACTTTTATTCATTGGTGGAACTTTTAACATGCTAAAGTGCCTGGTATCAATGTTAATATATCGCTTTCTTTCACGTACATTATTTTTCTATTTATATTTCACTCTATCTTATTATAGACGACCTAAAATTTCTAAGTGCTACTAGTGTATATGGGTCCAATGTAAGACACGTCCTATTGTATGAGTCCAATTGGCATATGCGTCCAATTGACGTATGCGTCCAATTGTCGTGCGTCTAATTTGCCACGTCCAGTCGTCGCGCGTCCTATTGTCTACGCCCAATTGACGATTCACCATATGAATGTTAAATACTACTATATAGTCTTTATATTGTTTCATAGTTTATGACTACAAAAATCTTTCAATTTTCTTCATAATTAATACACTTGTTATTAAAATAGATTAGATTTATTCAAACATGTACATGTGTTTATGTAATATTGAGGAGGAGAATGTAAAATGATTACATCTCTTACAAATGATATTCCAGAGAACTATTTTAGCACAATATAACAGAAGTAACATTGATGGCTCTATCGGTAAGGTGTGCAGAAAAAAATGAGCAAAGAAAACTTACTTTAAACATTGTGAATCAGTAACTCGAGAACGGGAAACTATATATCTTTATATAATCATGTTGGAAGAGATTGATCTTGCTACAGGTAAGACAATTAATGTTTCAAATAACTTGCTGGGGTAGACCTGCGAAAATGCTACAATTAATTTGTCCTTCAGTGGTTGAATGGATCGTTCACAACTTTATAGATGGCTATAGTGGAATATTTTTTCCAAAACGGAATTGGTATTCTTGTGGCAAAGAATATTTTTTAAACAAAAAGTAGTAAAATCTTAAATATCTAAACCATTAAAATTATTTAAATTTCGTACTACAATTAGTGCTTCTATGGAAGTGACTGCTTCAAGACAAAAAATTGATTTATACAACATAGTAAAATGTCATAAGGAAGGAGGGTCTATTTCATATACGTCAAGTAACAAGAGATCATGGAAATCAGTTATGATTTATTGACTCTGCATTACGTATAAAGACGACTATGAGGGATCCAAGTAATTTTCCTATATTACATACCCGCGATACTTAATAAAATTACTAAACTTAGATCTGGTCAAACGACACTACAGTACTAACTAGGTTTAAATAAATCAACAACCAAATTAAATATACACCCCCGGTAACTCCCCTGACCCTCGAGTGGGCAGTCCGGGATAGTCCAAATTTTTTTACGGAATACCTTTATCCTCAAATGGGCACTTCAAGGATTAACCTTGCCTAGGTAGCTATTACAAAATAATTATACTAATGCTACTTCGTAGACCCATTAAAGCAAACAAGAAAACGTATCTTATAAGTTTGCAATACTCTTGTTACCGTAAAATTAATTCTAATGATATAACGTCATTTTGGGACGGTTATAAAATCGTGCGAACTATAATGGGCTATCTTCCTCAAAAGAATTAACGCACGAGCCGGCTATGACTAATCTGCGGTGAGCTAGGGTGTTGGTCTCCACAAGCAATAAATATGAATATTAATCTTGGATAGGTTAAGCAAATTTAAAATAAATACTGACCAACAAAATGTTAAGATGTTTTCAGGGCGCCACGTAGTTTAAATTATACTCGGGTATTCGGCTCCTGACTAGGAAACTACGAAACTGCAATTCTTTTAAGGGAAATGTTCAAAATAAAACAAAATTATACGTTGGATTTAAATTCTGTGGAATGAAACCAATGTATCAATTTAATTAAATATTGCATATATTACTAAGCAGAAATCAGCACATAGAAATGACAAATATTATTAAATTATATTCATAAAAGGGAAATTCTAACACGCTGCTAATTTTTGTCGAACTAAACTTCCTAAATACTTAAATCACGCGGGATAAGTAATATAATAAATTAATCTAATAACTCAGTATTCAGTTGCTTTATGTTATTAATAGACGTACGCTGAAATAATAAAGATCTTTATTAAGGGCGCAGAAAAGTGCATCACGAATATTTTACACTATAACGCAATATATGTCCAAATGTGATATGGATGGAAAGGTAGCAATATTATATTACTTTTACACAGAGAAGGTTGGTTACTCTCGAGTGTTAAATAGACGATTTTTAAAATAAACAAATAACTATGTACGTTACGCGAAGACGTGAAATAGGTACCTACACAAATAAATATACCAAGCAAATACACTAATTAAATACACCAACAGTTTAAAATAGAAATCTGGTAAAAGATAAAACTTCCTAATTCAGTAATATAAAAGAGTAATAATAATGGGTGGATCTGACCTCTGCAGTTGACGTTTACGTGGATGGTCGGCTAGCTGATCGCAGGTCGGGTGTTCCAGCGGGTCGAAGGCAGCGGAGGAAATTACTAGCCGAAAAACGTTGCGAACTGATAAGCCGGACTAGCAGGAACGTCTAGCAGCTATCTCCTATCTCTCTCGAACCCCAGTGAATATTTAAAATCAGATCCAAAGGACTATTACGGAATTTATTATTATCCCCAATTAAATAAAACCAAAGCAAAAACGCCTAAAAATAATTCCCACAAATGAGGATAAATTAATTAAATAAAATGTATGCATACCTCTAGATGTTGAGGCGTTTCAAATAAAATTTAATGCACGGCGTGGAGAGTGCAAAATTATACTTCGTCAACCAAAAGACGATTTTCGTACCTCAGACGAAATTAATCCAAATGGAAAAATCTTGTTAGTCCGAAAGAATTCGACTAGTGTTTTCTAAACCAAACCAAGTCACTATTAAATTTTTCACGATTTTGGAATTTGCACAACAGGTATTAACGTATAGCCGTTCACAAGTGTAATGACTCCCTTCTCTCTTACCAATTAAAAGTATTCATCGCGCATGGATGAATTAGAATTCAAACTAGATGGCTCTACCTTGGTGATTATAGTATTATTCAAATCTAATTAATAACTAATTTTATAGGAGTAACCTTTTAAAATAACTAACTTTAATTGAACTAGCTTAAACTATTTTTGAACCGTAACAGATTCCCCTCTTCCCTCGAAAGAATTTCTAAGAATTTAGAAATTCTCAACAACATCCTCGAAAAACAACTTCAAATCTTTAGCGTGCCAAACACCTTTAGCATCACCTTTATC
This sequence comes from Rutpela maculata, assembly GCA_936432065.2. Classification (NCBI taxonomy): domain Eukaryota; kingdom Metazoa; phylum Arthropoda; class Insecta; order Coleoptera; family Cerambycidae; genus Rutpela; species Rutpela maculata. The sequence continues at coordinate 31,216,378 of OW386285.2, read as the reverse complement.
ATTTGCAAGTTCATATGTCCAGGGAGAAACTTTTTTCTTAATAATAAAAGGACCAATATACTTAGGAGCTAATTTGGCATTAAAATACTTTGCAGCATCTGATAAAACATAGTTTTTTCTTAAAACTTTATCACCTACAAAAAATTCTACATCTCTTCTTCTTAAATTATAATATTTGCTAGAACGATTATAGGCTTGCTTGAGTCTATTACCAACATCAGCAAATATCTTTTTTAAAGTTTCAGATCTAGACTCACAATTATTTCTAGGTAATATTTCAATCTCATTATCCGATTTAGCTACGCCGAAGTCTATGCCAGAACTAATATATTCCCTACCAAATACTATGAAATGAGGAGTATAACCAGTCACTTCGTGTCTAGCCGTACGCACTGCACATTCAAGTTTTGGTAATTCTAAATCCCAATCGCGATGTGTAAGATCTGTAACATAGCTGGATACCATAGTTTTCATAACTCTCTATTTACCCGTTCCGTGGGGTTTGCTTGTGCATGATATAGTGCATTATATAAAATTTTTGTTTTGTAATCCTTACACATTTGGGAAAATTGTTTAGACCGAAATTGAACACCATTATCTACAATGAGATATTGTGGCACTCCGTAAACTAGATAAATATCGTTTTCTATAAGTTTTGTCACCATAGATGCCGTAGCTTGTCGAATTGGAAAAAATCTAACATATTTACTAAAATAATCAGCTACAACTAAAGCATAAGCATTACCTTTAGATGATCACGGAAATGGACCGACTAAATCTGCACTAATCATTTGAAATGGTCTACTTACTTTGGGGTGACTTGACATTAAACCTATTGATTTCTTTTGTTCCGGTTTTTGTTCTTGGCAAATTTTACAGGATTTAATAAAACGTGTTACATCATTTTTCATTTTAGGCCAATAATATTTCATTATAATGCGATTGTAAGTCTTATATATTCCTAAATGACCAGCCGTTGGAGGACAATGCATATTTTTCAACACAGATTTACGTTCCTGTTTCGGAACTACTTCTTTCCAAAATTCGGATTCATCATGCAATTCAGGGTATTTACAAGATACATATTTAAAAAGTTTATTTTCAGCGATTCGCCATTGAGGGTATTGAAGCGGATTACTGGAAATCCTTTTAAACATATTGGTATACCATTTGTCATGACTTTAATTTAATTTGGATTTGGATTTGGATTTAATATTGTCAATATTTGGAACTGCACGACTCAATAGGTCTGGAACAACGTGCTCTTTTCCTTTACGATGCAGGATATTAAAATCATATTGTTGCAACCGAACTGCCCATCTTGCCAAACGGCCAGTGGGATTTTTCAAATTATTCAACCAAATCAAACTGTGGTGGTCAGTTATAACGGAAAATGTCGAACCCTGTAAATATGGTCTCAGTTTCTCAATACACCAAACGATGGCTAATAGTTCCCGCTCGGTCGCGCTATAATTTTTTTCTGCCTTAGTCAGTGACCGACTTAAGTAGCAAATGACCCGTTCATCGCCACCTATATTTTGGGACAAAACGCCGGCGATTCCGTACCCTGACGCATCTGTCTGTAATACAAAAGGTACGTCGAAATCAGGACATGTAAGCACGGGTGCAGAAACCAAACAATCTTTAATTTTTTTAAAAGCTTGTTCGCATTGATCTGACCAAATAAATTTTTGTTTCTTTTTAAGTAACGCAGTCATGAGTGCTATTGTAGAAGAAAATTCAGGTAAAAATCGACGATACCAAGACGCCATGCCGATAACTCGTCGTACTTCGGAAATATTTTTAGGAGTAGGTATATTTAAAATTGCATTCACTTTTTCCGCGTCTACATGGAGACCATTTTTATCAACCACGTATCCAAGATATTTTAGTTCTGGAAGGCAAAATTTACATTTCTCCTGACTTAAAGTAAGACCTGCGGCCCTCAAACGCTCTAAAACTTCTTTAAGTATTTCACAATGTTTTTCAAAGCTTGATGTTACTATAATTATATCGTCTAAATATACGAAAACCCACGGTTCTAATTCTGGACCTATTATACGATCTAATAATCGTTGAAATGTCGCTGGACTATTTGACAAACCGAACGGCATTCTTTTAAACTGATAGAGGCCTCGGCCTGGTACAGTAAATGCAGTAAATTCTCTACTATTTTCAGAAACAGGCACCTGCCAGTATGCCGAGCGAATGTCTAACGAGGATAAATAAGTGGCGTTACGTAACTTGTCTAAAATATTAGAAATATATGGCAAAGGATACGCGTCCTTTTTGGTGACTTTATTCAATTTTCGGTAGTCCACACAAAATCTGTAAGTGCCATCTTTTTTTGGAACTAATAGAATAGGTGAGGATCAAGCACTCGAGGATTTTTCAATGACTCCTAAATCTAACATTTTTTTAAGCTCAGAATCTATATGAGATTGTACTTTTGGTGATACTGGGTAATATCTCTGTTTTATAGGAAGTGAATCTGTTGAAATTACATGTTCAACTAGAGATGTACAACCAAGTACCTTCGAATCCGTAAAATATTGACTTGTTAAATTTTCTAAGATTACTTTTTCATCGTGAGTAATTTCTGTGGATGACTGTAAGTGATTCAATTCACACGAGGAATCTGAAAACGTCCATATGTCATTGCGTAAATCTGGTACAATTTGCATTGCATGCCAAAAATCTATTCCTAAAATTAAAACATGAGGTAATTCTGGTATCACTAATATATCAATTATTTTTACACGATCTATAAGTTTTACAGGAGTACTAACCGAGCCAATACTAATACATTTATTTCCATTTGCCACGGTACAATGTGAATTCTTAACTGATGTTAACGATAACCCCAATTCTTGAAGTAACTTCCAGCCTTTGCCACCAACAATAGTCTTGGAAGCTCCAGAATCTAGAAGTCCTAATATACTTTTACCTAAAATTGAAATTTCTAGATATGGGCGTTGGTCACCTTGCGCATGAGAAATTATATAGTCTAGTACAGGTTGATTTTTAAAGACATTTTTTGTATCGTTATAAAAAGCCGCTTTTCTAAAGTGTGAGTCCGCTATGCGGCTAGTTAGCGACTCGTCCAAGCGTTTCCCTGGTTACGACAATTTTGACAAGTTCTAACAGTGTACCCAATTTTTCCGCGGCGATAGCATTTTAGTGAGAACGGTCGTGGACAATTACTTCTAATATGGCCAGATTGATTGCAATTAAACAAATTGGTCTATTTTGTTGAGGTCTGCTAGTATTTGAGCTCGCAGTGTTATGTTGCGAAGAAATAGTAGGCCTAACGTTATTTGGTCGCGAATTGGAAAAATTATTTCCGGATCCACCTGTAACCTACTATTATTTACAAGATCACAATCTACTGAACTATCCTCGACATATGCAAGGTCGTGTTCGAGAAAATCATCAGATGGATTAGGAGGTACAAACTGTTCAACCGATTCTTTTCTAGCTTCGAGTCGTCTGCACAAGGAAAGTAATTCCTCTATCGATGTAATCTCATCTAATTTTAGTCCTAACTGAGTTTGGTAATATGGGTTTATATTTCGTTTCAAAATTTTAAGTTTAGATAAATCACTAATCGGAAAAGTAAGTCTAGAGAAAAAACTATTCATTACTGCAATGTAAATACCGATTGATTCCTTGCCCTGAGTTCTCTTTTTAATTACATTTAATAATTTTTCGTCATAATCGTTTGGTAAAAATTTTTCGCGCATTTTAATAACAAGTTCATCCCAATTGGATGTGTTTTTTCTCTCATAGAGAAACCACGTTTTAGCTTGGCCCGAAAAAAGATCACCTGCTGATTTAAAAAGTTGTGCTTTTGAAATATTTCTTGACTCACAAAGTTCATCGACGCGTTCTAGGAATCCATTAAGTGACATATCATTTTTTGCCTTTCCCCCGTTAAACGTTAAATTCCACTTGTACACCGGTACAGGTTTAAAACGATTTAATTCACGAGTGTTGTTATTATCTCCCGAAGCCGAACTATTTGCATTATGTGTAACATCAGGATTAGATTCCACGTCAGGATCAGAGCCGCTTACTGAGATATCATTTAGCAATGTAATATCTACTGGTATATTTTGTTTACTCTGTGATGAAGTGCTTTCATTTTGATCTAATTTTGTTTTTAAATCTTCCGAAAGTTCTAACAAATTTGCTAATAATTGAGATTTATGCAGTGAACTGTCATCATCTGTGATAACCATACGGTTTAACCTATTCAGACCATGTGATATTTTTGTAGCTAACTTTTTGTATCTATTACATCCACTACCCCCCGTGAAATCTGAAAGTAATTTTTTTGTTTCCTCAATCGATCCCTCCAAAGCTACCTTGTCTTGACTAAACGTATAGGGATACTCCGGACATTCTACTTGTTTACCCTCTCGTTCTAGTCTAAGTGCTGCACAAAGCCCTTTACGCATATTTTCGACATTACCTGTAGCAATACCTCTTATAGTCAACTCATATTGTAATTCCGACTGAGTAAGCCGATTAACATCCATTTTAAGAGCCATTTTTTTTTTAATTCCTAAAGTAACTACTTTAATTGTTCACCCTGTAGCTATACTTAACATCTAATGAACTTGTACTAAATTCAAAATAGAAACAAGTATTGAAATGTAGAATTTTTCGTTTAAACAAATTTAAAAGTCAAACGACAGGGACCGAAAAAAAAAAAAATTACATATATGGTAAGGATCACCCTGTAGAGTGTGAGAAATCAAATGACAAAATAATGAGACAAAAAAAAATCTGCTTTAATAATGCTTCAACTTAATCTCGTATTATCAAGAAATTAATCATTAATGATTAAGTCAGCACAATAAGGATCGCCCTGTATAAGAACTATGAGAGAATATAAAAAAAAAATGCAAATGTGTAGGCGAAAATAATTTCACTATTATATCAAATAAATTAAAACAACACGATTTTTTTTTTCAAAGGATGACCCTGTTTTTATAGGATAACCAATATTCAAAAAAAAAAATTCTTATATGTTATGTTGAAATCAGTTTTTCTAAATATATAATTGAAACAAAAACAACAACAAAGACAAAATAGCAATATCTAAAATGCGTATTTTTCTGCCAAATTAAATAAACACTCTTGTTTCCCCCTGTATACTTCAATAATAAAGAGAAAAGAACGAAAACTAAATCTATATTAAAATAATAAGATTGGTTCTTGTCTTACATGTAGCCAAAAAAAAATTACATATAAAAAAAAACATAAAATAAATATGGTTACGTTGATAACCTCAAGAGAACCAAATTGCACATAATTTTTGCTTAAATATATATTAATAATAATCAGTATCGCCGTTAAAGTTATATTTCTGCCAATTATATTTAACCAATCTACAATTTATCAAATAATATATACGACCAAAAAAAAAAACACAAAAGGTATAGTTATTAAAAATAATGAGAAAAAATATATACCTATATATGAACAACACACACGTTGGCGCCAAATTTATAACGTCATTTTGGGACGGTTATAAAATCGTGCGAACTATAATGGGCTATCTTCCTCAAAAGAATTAACGCACGAGCCGGCTATGACTAATCTGCGGTGAGCTAGGGTGTGGGTCTCCACAAGCAATAAATATGAATATTAATCTTGGATAGGTTAAGCAAATTTAAAATAAATACTGACCAACAAAATGTTAAGATGTTTTCAGGGCGCCACGTAGTTTAAATTATACTCGGGTATTCGGCTCCTGACTAGGAAACTACGAAACTGCAATTCTTTTAAGGGAAATGTTCAAACTAAACAAAATTATACGTTGGATTTAAATTCTGTGGAATGAAACCAATGTATCAATTTAATTAAATATTGCATATATTACTAAGCAGAAATCAGCACATAGAAATGACAAATATTATTAAATTATATTCATAAAAGGGAAATTCTAACACGCTGCTAATTTTTGTCGAACTAAACTTCCTAAATACTTAAATCACGCGGGATAAGTAATATAATAAATTAATCTAATAACTCAGTATTCAGTTGCTTTATGTTATTAATAGACGTATGCTGAAATAATAAAGATCTTTATTAAGGGCGCAGAAAAGTGCATCACGAATATTTTACACTATAACGCAATATATGTCCAAATGTGATATGGATGGAAAGGTAGCAATATTATATTACTTTTACACAGAGAAGGTTGGTTACTCTCGAGTGTTAAATAGACGATTTTTAAAATAAACAAATAACTATGTACGTTACGCGAAGACGTGAAATAGGTACCTACACAAATAAATATACCAAACAAATACACTAATTAAATACACCAACAGTTTAAAATAGAAATCTGGTAAAAGATAAAACTTCCTAATTCAGTAATATAAAAGAGTAATAATAATGGGTGGATCTGACCTCTGCAGTTGACGTTTACGTGGATGGTCGGCTAGCTGATCGCAGGTCGGGTGTTCCAGCGGGTCGAGGGCAGCGGAGGAAATTACTAGCCGAAAAACGCTGCGAACTGATAAGCCGGACTAGCAGGAACGTCTAGCAGCTATCTCCTATCTCTCTCGAACCCCAGTGAATATTTAAAATCAGATCCAAAGGACTATTACGGAATTTATTATTATCCCCAATTAAATAAAACCAAAGCAAAAACGCCTAAAAATAATTCCCACAAATGAGGATAAATTAATTAAATAAAATGTATGCATACCTCTAGATGTTGTTGAGGCGTTTCAAATAAAATTTAATGCACGGCGTGGAGAGTGCAAAATTATACTCCGTCAACCAAAAGACGATTTTCGTACCTCAGACGAAATTAATCCAAATGGAAAAATCTTGTTAATCCGAAAGAATTCGACTAGTGTTTTCTAAACCAAACCAGGTCACTATTAAATTTTTCACGATTTTGGAATTTGCACAACAGGTATTAACGTATAGCCGTTCACAAGTGTAATGACTCCCTTCTCTCTTACCAATTAAAAGTATTCATCGCGCATGGATGAATTAGAATTCAAACTAGATGGCTCTACCTTGGTGATTATAGTATTATTCAAATCTAATTAATAACTAATTTTATAGGAGTAACCTCCACTATGTGTTACTTATCGTGTAGAAGAAAGGGGTTGAGGTTTACGAAGGAACCTGGAACTGGGCAAGTTTTACACTCCTAAACTCCTTATAATCATGCAACACCCAACCCCGTTATCACCCAACAAGAAAAAAAAACGCCTAAAATAAGATATTACGAAATAATATTCAGCAGACTTTTCTGAGAATCACATTGTAATAAATATAGCAATGAAATTAAAAAAAACTCACCTCCCGTGCATTCGGCTCGATGCACTATGATTTCAACACTTTCTCCGAATAAAAGTATCCAAAAAATTGTTTAAGAACGATATTATCAACCTATGTATCACCGATACTCCTTAGAAATATCGTCCTTCTTCAGACTCCTCTGGACCAAGCCGTTTCAAACCTAAATTTGTTTAATTTTTAACTATCCAAGTGGTGCCTGTTCTTCAAATTCTCGCTATAGAATAATGTTCCTACCTCGACTCGACGATTTCTATCCGTTCGATAAATCCTTTTTTATTCCCCATAAAAACGATTTCTCAACAAAGACGACGCGCGACGGCTAGAAATTTATAATTAATAAAAAACATAAATAGCTATTAACCCGTGGAACCTTCATTCACCACTTATGCACCGAGCACGAATTTATGATATACTGGGTGATACTAAAAAGTGTGTACCTAACACGTTTATATCAAATTTTCCTGTTGTTGGAATTTATATTCAAAAAAGTCGTAACAAAGCTCTAAACAGACTATGTTTGACTAATATGTGAAAAATGTGTACTTGTAACCGACGATTCAACATTTCCAAAAGATATTCAGCATGGGCAGGCAACCTCATTATAAATAACGTTTTGCCTATCGTGCCAGGCAAAGTGGACGAGTCAGCATTTACATCTATAAAATTACTATGCATTGCATTGGAAATAGGAAATTACATGACATGAGAAGTTCAAATGTTGATCCAATCCTAGATTTTTAAATTAAAGTTTCCACAAACGGAACCTAAATATTTCTTAAGTTCGAATAATATTAACTTATATACTTGAATGTAATCAGCATATGTTTGTTTATTGCAGTGTTTCACGGAATGAAATATATTCGAAGTATTGATATAATAACGGACCTGAAACCGAACCTTGAGGAACGCCAGAACTTTAAAAAATGAGGAGAGGTAGGTAAAATTATATGCCATATTTATGAGTTCTATACTTATAGGCGTATTCTGAGAATGATATTGTAAGTATGAGGATCTATAAATTTTCCCACTAATGTAAATCTTGCAATATGAAATACACATTTATGATAGCTGGAAAGAAAGGGAAATAATATGGAAAATATGCAAATATAATATCAGTGATACTGAATAGAACAAGCAATTACTGCTTGTTCAGTGGAGTTTTATTAAGAAACTAGGAAAGCGGGGTAGCAATAAGTGTAAACTTTTTGTTGCAAATTGTACACAAAAGTAATATAATCACTTTGAATGAAACTTGTTTTAAAGCATTTTGCATTTTCATCTTTACATGGCACAAACTTACAAAACTCTTCGTGAACAGTAAACGGAAAATGAAAGAGATCCTATTCTTTGGTGATGAAATAAATTAACATATTTGTAAATATAAAACGCCGTCTTTTCTTAAAACTGACGCGAAGCGACCTAAATAAACAGATTTATGATAATTTAAAGCACATAATTTTTCGAGAAATCGTTTTTTTAGAATTCATGATGCAAATTATTGAATACATTAGAAGTCTTATTTATGTGCATTAAAAACACAATCAAATTAAATTCGTATTATGAGGTTAAAACAATCCTCATAACTGAAAACTTGAGAGACGCCGGCAGACACAGATACTTAAAATTCATTTATATATTCTTTGCGTTTACTGATTGATTAAAACTCAATTATATAACCCCATCTAATGCTAACTTGGTTGGCTAAATGCATATTTAGTAAGGGTTTGGTTGTGATTCAGTATTTTAGTGTTTGTGGAATCAGCATCGGAATATAAAGGAGGGGGGTTTTAGGGCCGGTTTTAGGCCTATTTTATTATTCGATTTAAATTTAAAAAAATCTTTTTTTTATCATCTGTCATTAATGTTTAATCACCCCAAATGGAACCTCCCCCACTCGCACATATCTCTTCTACCCTAGGAACGGTATCGCTAAATTTTCTTTGCATTTGAGAAGTGTTTAGAACCCTCCAAAAGTCTTATTTTTTTCAAAAAAGTTCATTTGGACTATCTTCCCCACTAATTCCTTTCCCCCACCACACCTACTTACATAGGTGGGCGTGGTGCGGGAAAGAGAAGATAGGAGCAGGTGTAAAAATCATTATTTTCGTGATAAAAATAAAGAATCCTTGTAGTTCTATTATATAACTGTATGTTTATAAAGCCGAGTTATAAGATAAGAGTGTGGATGGGTAAATAGGCATGGTGGGGGAAAGGGATTAGTGGGAAGAGTAGTCCAGATGAACTTTTTTGAAAAAAAAAGACTTTTTAAATGCAAGGAAAATTTAGCGATACCGTTCCTGGATTTTGGTTATCTAATACTTAAAAGGGGTAGAAGAGATATCTGCGAGTGGGGGGAGGTTCCGTTTGGGGTGAAGTCAATTAAATACTGATGGCAGATGATAAAAAAATGATTTTAAATTTAAATTCAAAAACAAAATAGGACTAAAACCGGCCTTAGCTACCCTCCTCATAAAATTACAGGTAATTAAAGCGGGGAAACTATACAATAAGAGTTCATCATGGGAATGAAAAATAGTATATTTCTACAATAATTGTTTATTAATAATCGTGGGAAAGCAATTTTATTCTTTCATGTTTCGTTTATTTAGGCGTGAACTTCTGCAGGGCTTAGACAATCTGTCAGGTGGCATCTTCAATTGCCATACATTTTAAAACAACATTAAATAAAAAGCTGATATTTACAATTCAGCAACATACATTTAGTACAGTACCTATCTATAGTACAATCAATTAATGCCCAAAAGGGGATTGTAGAGGACGTTGAGGAGGGGAGAATTTTCCTCTTCAGGAATGTGTTGGGGGTAGCTAGGAGGTAAACATACTAAAAGTCCCCGCCCCTTGTCCCGCCGCTTCAAGGGGGGAGGAGGGTGGGAAGGTTCCTTCTTTCGACTCTTCGCTCATAACTCGGTGCATCAACGACGCCTCGTACGGGAAAAAGTGATCTTTGCATTAAACATAATTAAATTTCTTATAAGAATGTTTATATTCATCTTCTTCCTACGTGTTATAGTTTAAGAGATATTCGCCAGTGAAAATCGATAATAATTAATAAATAAATTCTTTAAGTCCAAAACCTTGTATCCAAAATTTAATGAAAATAAAAAAATTGAAAAATTAAAATTAAAAATTTCTTAAAAATAATAATTATTTAAAAAAATTGAATAATGAATAATTATATTTAATTTAGGTTAAATCTCTCATATAGAGTTAATAAAATTGAAAAATATGAATTATTGTTTTATTAATTTGCTACACCTTAATACAAAAACTCGATTCAAATTCGTAATCAGCAACTAGTGGAGTTGCTTGATTCGAATTTTCTATTTTCTTAAAAATCGTTCAGATTGTGATATTAACCTGAAATCGGATGAGCATAGACAGTTTTTTGAATAAAATGGGAAAAATCAGTACTTTGACATTATCTAGAAAACGGTGAATTGTATCAATATTTTTGCAATTAAACAAATTAAAGTAAACTAAATTTTCTACAAAAATCGTGTAATGAGTTTTTTTGTGACATTAGTTTTCCCAGTGGCGGGGAAATAATATATTTAAGTATAGCTGTAATATAATTCCATTTTTAATAAAAAGTACCTAAATAAATTTTTTTGTAAGCTTTACTTTAACCAAATACTTCTACTCTAGTGATTTTTTATAAAATCGCAAAGAAACGAATGCCTAAAAGTTAAAATTTCCAGTCACTGTTGGCTTCACAGTAGTCTCCATCACATGAACACAGTACCGTACATTTTAACTCTGCAGGAGCGCATGAACATTTTTTACTACATAAGTATAACTCGACATTTACAAGAAATCAGCTCCTAACAAGCTGAAGTAGCTTCTGGAGATGTGGTCCAAAGAGGGTGGTAAACTCCACCCCCAAGAATCAGGATCTGGATGATTATTATTGTTATTAATATATTATTCTTATGCATAATATTAATAATAATAATAATAAAATGTCTTTATTTCTTCATGAAACAAGTTGTATTACAGTTAATCAATAAAGGAGATCGCGATATTCAACTGGGTTTCTCTTCCATGTAACCATCTCTGCGAATAAAACTAATTTATGATTAGGCTGGTTTCTGCAAGTCAGCAAACGGCTCCCAACCCACAAGGAGTCCGTGCACAATGACTCTACAGCATCGAAAATCACGTGCGCAAACCCCCGATGGTTCGAAAACTGCCCGCTGACCCGCAAAAACAAACCCATTATTTGTACATTATATAAGTGCGTGCGCACAATTTACAAAACAGTATAGTTTCTATTACTAAATATATAGGTTTTGATCTGTTTTCTGAAGCTTATCTCGGAAGTGAGTTCTTTAGGTTTTTCAGGCAAATCGTTAAAAATTTTTAAGGCGTTATAGCCAAAAGAGCGTTGAAATAGGGAAGAATTATGCTTGGGTACACTAAACAGCTGACAATGGCGTGTAGGACAGGTATGAATACCACTACCTTTAATAAGTTTATTTTGTAGATATGAGGGCATCTGGGTAGAATTAATTTTAAAAATAAGGCATGCAAGATGAACTTGAAATCTTTCATTAAGTGTTAACCATTTAGACTCATTAAATTTATCAGTAACATGATCGAATTTGCGAAGATTGTAACAAAATCTTATACACGTATTTTGAAATGTTTGTAGGCTATCTTTATCTCGTTGCAACAAAGCAGGCCAATATACTACGTCACAATACGATAAATATGAAGGAATCAGAGAGTCACACAATTTTAATTTAATATCATTACTCAAAATATCTTTATGAATCGAAAGAATTTTTAATTTACCAAACGATTTTTGCAATAGATTAGACACATGTTTGGAAAATCTTAGTTGAACATCTAAATAAATACCTAAGTTTTTGCAATTATCAATAGGGGTCAAAATTGAGTTATTCAATATTATTTTAAAGTCCGTGTTGTGCAAAATTAATTCCCTATCTTTACCAAATAATAACAGTTGAGTTTTGGATTCATTTAAAACTAGTCCATTGGCTTTAGATATACTGGACATAGATACTAGATCAGAATTAATATTTTTTGCAGCCTGAATGAATTCTGTCGATAGAAATGAGTAATAAATTTGTATCATCTGCATATTGGTGTGACTGACAGTAATCCAAGTCCAAGAATACTCCCCTGAGGAACTCCTTGATTTGTATCAATAAATTGTGAAAAATTATTATTTACTCCTACCCTCTGGCATCTCCCATAAAGGTAGGTTTGAAAAAATGATACAGCTGTAGTACTAAGACCAAAATAGTATAATTTGGTGCAGAGATTATTATGATTTAGAGTGTCAAATGCCTTACTATTCAAATAATTACTAAGTTGTTCATGGACAATTTTTTCAAGAATTTTGAATATAGTAGGCAGTATGCTAATAGGGCGAAATTGAGACACATCAGTAGGATTGTTAGTTTTGGGAATGGGGATAATATTTGCTTTCTTCCATTGACGAGGGAAAGTACTAGTCAATAAGCATGTATTGATTACTCATAACAATAATACTGTCGGTAAGATACTGAACGATCTGCGCGACATCATATTAAATAATGCTTGAAAATCGCACCGCTGATTATTTGGTCTAATTGTAGGAAAACCATTTGGTTTATGACAAAAAGTATAAATGTTATTTTGTGAATTTTGTGTTCTTCAATTTTACTTTTTTGTTCTAAGTACACGGTTTTCAAGATAATCCCAAAAAACTGTCCGCAAACTTATTTTTTATAAGATGGCTGCCGAAAAAATTTTTTTCCGCTTGGCACTATATCACATTGTGTTTGCCAAGAAAAACTTTACCTCTGTGCCAAATTTCATGTTAGTATCACAAAGTGAACGATTGTTATGCTTAGCAACTCGACTAAACCTCAAAATAATAAATAATATTAGTCCCATTAAGTATTTAGTACTTTCTTTATGCTTATTTTTTAACTTTAGGGGCGGTGTTCACCCTCTTAAGGGTAAGAGCAATTAGTTTTCTTATTAACGGATTAGTGAAGGATGTCTCAAAATGTAAAAATATGCTAAGAAAGTCCTAATTTCTCACAATAAACAAAAAAATAATTACTTCGTCCATTTTACCCCTTTTATATCAGCCATATTGAGGGTGCAACATAAAATTTTTAATTTCTGACTTCACATTCATAATCAGCGATTCCAAAAACATAAATAATATAAGTTTCATTAATTAATTCTCAGTACTAGGTTTATTATTGATTTTTTTACTTTAGGGTAGTTTTCACTCTCTTAGGGTAAAAGCACATCTACTCCTTTTTAGTATTTGAAGTTGATACTTTAAAGTTTAAGAATCCGCAAAAATAAAAAACTTCCAAGCCGTTATAGAATTAGTGCGAAGTTTGGATACTTTTTGACACCAAGTGACTGTACTACAATTCTTTACTATTACTTAAAAGTTCATCATATTAATATGTACGCCTCTAATCAACGTATCCAACTTTAATTTAAATATTTTAGGTCTAAATCAAGGGTCATCGGTAATAAATTACAAACATTATAATAAATAACATTCTTCCAGCAAAAATATAAAAACCAAACTAATAATATAACTAGAGGCGTGCTATTAGGTCAACAGTACAAATAATGATCAATAGGCAAGACTGAATTTCTTTCAGCCAATCAATAGAATAACACACGATATAATAATAATAATAATTTTCTGAAACAGAATTCATATCTGAGAATCACTAATATTTAATAAAGCTATCAGTAAGTGAACACGTGTAACCATAAAATAGTGCAATCCAACCCTCGACACTCAAGTGGGTTCAGCATCGTATACCTGCAGAAACTCGATCAAGAACCAAGGGATCAAATAAGTGCCTATATTTTTATCTTGTATTAAATAAATACATTTTCTTACAGGTCAATAATTTCCTAATAATTTTTAATTTTTACTTCACTTTATTTACTGGTCAGTGGCGTTCTATTAGTTTACTAGTATACTATTCCAAAACTGATTTTTTTACATCGCATAAACGGATAACGGAAATTCATGTGATATTAGGAGACTTCAACGCACATATAGGAAAAGACGAACAGACGAAGGAAGATAAAAGCATCATTGGAAAAACTCATGATTTACGAAAATGGACACGCGCTGCAAAATCAAGCACACATTTCTGACTTAACAATAACAAACATGTGGAGCAAAAGACAAACTTGTCTGGTAGGTAGAAAGATAAGAAAAAGGATCAAGTACGTTAAAGCAAAAAGGACAGCAGAAGTCAATACCGACCTCAATATTCTATGCGGAAAATTGGAAATAAAAGAAGAGGAAACAACAATACACCACAGAGTACCTGAAATAGCTCTCTACTACAGCATGATGACTCCCAGAAGAAATACTATGAAGAAATCGAAAAACAACTGACAGGAGAAGAATTAGACTGGATATCAATGGGTAATCAAAAACAAAAATTACGACAAGAAAAACGTTAAAAAGACACAGATCACAGGTCACCTATGAACCCGACAGGAGGAAAAAAAATAACAGTACAAACAGCTAAAAATTCGCCGCATTACACATCTGGACTGAAAACAAACTTCAAGGAAAGCCCAATAATGGAGCGAGACTCGTCAACAAAAGAGATTGGACCAGCGGAGAGGAACACAAAATAGATGAATAATACTCCCTAAGAACAACGAACAAACTGAAAACTGAAGTACCTAGGAACAGACCTGACGAACCAACTGGAACGGAGAGAAACGATAAAGGAGAGAATCAAAACGGCGTACTGAGTCACAAGGGCAATCATACCGTTCACTGAGAAAAATAAACTATCATGGGACCTTACCAAATGTATGTAGATAGTCATCAAACGTCTAAAGATGACATATGGAGTCAAAAACGTGGCAACAACAAAAGCCAACAAAAGATGTTCATTGTCCAACTACTCGCAAAAACAACAAAACGAAAACGGCGACATAAAACATCAACACCATTAGGAGGAAAGAGAATTAAAAAGGATAGAAATGTACGCAATGAAGTACTGGGGATATACTCAAGGAAAGGATCCAACACACTTACCGAAGAAAGCGCTAGCACCGAATATCAACAAACCAAAGACAGGGAGACCATGCTACAGCTGAGAACAACAACTGAAAGGATCAGGATCAAAAAATGAACACCACAAAGAAATCGCAACGATATGTACTCTACCATAAGAAGACTCAGAATAGGCAGAAGTCCAGAACCAAAAACACAAAAAGGGAGCTTAAACGCTCCCTCACGAAACAATGCGGTAACGCACCTCACACATACCTACACCTCCCATCCCACATTCCTTTACCATGCGCCATGTGGCTCTCGCTGCTGGCAACAAGCATGACCGTAGTCCAACCCAGCGTCGACGTAGCAGGCCCAGCTGTATACCTGGGAGTGGCAGCAATGCCTACCGCATGCTGGTAAATCAATCAATCAATCAAAAAGTTATCGTATTTAAGAGAAATGTAAAATATGTGGTACTTGAATATGCATTTTTCTTTAACATATGAGCTGAGATATTATACAATCAACCGCACTGAAAAAGTATCTCTTAATCTGCCATACTTTGAAATAAAATAAGTGTGAGCAGATTGTTTCAATCATTGAGGTAAAATATAATGACATGTAAATTAACAATTCGAATTAACACGATCACACACGTGTTGACACACAACAGTCTAATTAAACATCGCAGATTAGCCTAATCAATAATAAAATTGATACTCATTAGCACTTCTTTTGTGACTAAAGTCTGACCCTAAATTTCTCTAACAATGTTTACAAGGAATTGTTTGAAGAGAGATGCTAAAAATATCAAATAGCTTGTTAGAATGTTTCAACGTTAAATTGCAATTTTTGTAGTGTTTCAATTATTTTTCAGCGTGTCGCTCTGAAGAGTCCTTCGGCAAAAGTGTAAAGAAGCAAGTCTAACGATGCAATGAATATTTGATTAATGTGTTCCTTTGACATCAACTTGAAGTTCTGATGAGTTAGTCACTCTTCATATGAGATCTTTACTTTATATAACGTCTTCGTATAATCTACGATATTGCTTTTAAAAAATTCGAACTTCTTGAGATAAACTAATTTATATAGAAATTGTTAAGACGGATGCAATATAAAACGTGTTTATATTATATCACCTATATAGAGAGCGTATTTTTACTAGGACGAATTGTTGTGCGGTTGCGTCGCTTGGTATTACAGATCAAAGTGGCGGGGCTCTCATCGGTTTTGTGAATTATTTCTATTTCTTGACAGAGACAACCATAGGACGGTCAGCATATAATATCATAGCGTTCTTCGAAAAATACAGTCCATTTAATAAAAACCAGTTTGATTTTCGAAAAGGGCGATCAACATTAATTGTATTAACAGATTCTTCAACTTACTTCATGATAAACTGGATAACGATGAGAAAACTATTGGCATTTTTCTAGATCTTAGTAAGGCGTTTAACCTAGTCTCTCATATTTTTTTTTTAGATAAGATGAATAAATGCGGGGTTAGGCTAGCTCTAAACTGGTTTGTTTGGAAAATAGGCCACATCTAGTTAACAAGGATTACCATCAGTCGGAAACAATACACACTACAATTGGTGTCTCACAAGGGTCTATTCTAGGACCTTTGCTATTCGTAATTTATATAAATGGCTTAAACGCCACCAACATATTTTTATTTGCTGATGATACATCAATGGTGTGGTGGATAAAAACTTAAATAGTGTTGTTCAGAGGAGTAATTAAGAATTAGAAAGTATTTACATATGGTTAGCTAATAATAGACTCTTATTAACTATAGGTAAGTCTGTATTTATTTGTTTCAAAAATACCTTGGTGACCTCCGATAAAAGCCTGTATGTAAAGATCTTACATAAGACATTAATACAAGCCGATGCAACTAAGTTTTTAGGTTTATACATTTCTGAAGATTGTAGGTGGGGGACCAGATTTGTAAAAAACTGGCACCTGTTTGTTATTGCACCAAGAAATTAAGAGAACTGTAAACCTTGATGTCTTAGAAATATATTATTTCACATATTTTCGTTCAGTGCTTTCATATGGAATTACTGCTTGGGGTTTTTCAAACGAGAGTTTCAAAGTTTTTAAACTACGGAAAAAAGCAGTCAGGTATATGTGTGGTATAAAATCAAGAGCGAGTTGTAAAGAGTATTTTAAAAATTTAAATATTCTTACGCTGCCTTGCACATTTATTATGAGTATTCTCTTATATGCTTAAAATGAAAACTTTCAAACTCTCAACGAATTTCATCGGTATGATACAAGAAGTAGATATTTTAGAAATACCTCAACATAAAACAATACTTTATGGACAGTCCTTTAGCCATTAAGGCCTACAATAAACTACCTGTTGAAATCAAATTGTTAATTTTAAACCTTTTTAAAAAACGTATCAAGGAACTACTCATTGGTAAAGCGTATTACTCGGTTAGCGAGTTCCTTAATGACAGACTGTAATTTTATTTTTATAATTTTAACCCCACGCATTTCAATTTCAGTTACATATACAATACGTTTTTGTATTTACTTTATATTGAATATTACTACCTTTTTTAATAATTTTCAATATGATTTTGTGCGAGATAAGTCAACAACAACGGCTCTCTTTAATTTTGTCAATAAAATATTGAATGCCTTGGATGAGCAAGAAATTGCCTGCGGGTTGTTTCTGGACCTATCCAGGGCATTTGATACATTAAATCATAATCACTTGCTTAACAAAATGGAGAAATCGGGGGTTCGAGGGACCAGTCTTCAGTGGTTCATTTCATACTTACAAAATAGACGGCAGACAACATCAATAACAATTAATGGAAAAAAACATGAATCTGATATTCTAAATATTAATTATGGAGTTCCTCAAGGAAGCGTTCTGGGGCCACTCCTTTTTGTCATTTTTGTAAAGGATCTGATGAACGTTACAGATCAAAATATCAAATTAACAATCATCAACTATGCCGATGATACAAACCTTTTAATACAGGGTCACACGCTTGAGGAAGTTGTGAACACTCTATCTTAACTTTGGCAAAATATAAAAGATTGGTTTTACACTAATGAGCTTATCTTAAATGAGGCCAAGTCAAACTGTCAAACTGTGTGATATTCAAAACGGATCGTTCATTATTAAAAGTGCCAGAATTGCTAACTAATAAAGAACCAGTATTAAACATAAATTCCACTAAATTATTAGGCTTAACTTTGGACAGTAATATTAAGTGGTTTCTGCATATTGACGAAATCACCAAAAAACTTAACAAGTCCTTGCTTTGCACTTAGAGTTTTGTCACGTTCCTTCGACACATCCACACTTAAAATGGTCCACTATGCAAACTTCTATTAATAATAATAATAATAATAATAATAATAATAATAATAATAATAATTTATTAAATCCAGTAGACCATTACAATTGGAATAGGATACGTCAAGTCAAATACAAATAAAAATTTTTCCTATTTTACAATTATAGGTACATAGATCGAAAACATTTAAAAAAATAAATAAATATGTATATATACATATATACACACATACACATACATTATACGTGAACATGCTTCTACGAACAATACATACACATTGAATTATACACAGGTACATATGCAAGACTATAAAAAGTTTCATCTTATTTCTAAGTATTCAGCAACACTATAAAAACAGTTTGAAATTAGAAAGTGTTTAACAGTATTTTTAAAATGTATAAAATTATCATGTATCTTAATATTATCCGGTAATTTATTAAAAAGTTTAATGCCTATATAACTTGGACTATTTTCATAAGTTGTCAAATGGTGTTTTGGCAAGCACAAATTTGTCCCTTTTCTAGTATTATAATCGTGATAGCTATTATTGGTACTAAATTTGCCCATATTTTGTTTAACAAATAGCAAAACTTCTAGAATATATATACAAGGTACAGTTAATATATTATGTTCGTTAAATATTTCTCTACATGACGTAAATCTGGATACACCGGCAATTGTATGCTAAGTATGCAATTGAGATATGGGGTGGTTCCTCTGACCTCTACAAAGTATTTAAAACCCAAAAATGGGCATTTAGAATAATATACAAATTGAAGTTCAATGAATCTTGCCGGGGGCACTTTAGAGATAATAAAATGCTTACAATACCAGGATTATACGTATACTCCTGCTTACTATACCTAAAAAATCGTCAAGCTGATTTCCAAATGTTAAACCTAAACCATACCTATGATACTCGACACAAAGGCAATTATGCATTTCCGATGCACCACTTAACTCTCACCGAGAGAGGACCATTTTATTCAGCAATTAAATTCTTCAATGTACTTCCTGTTTTTATTAAAAATAAAATCCTCTTGAAGGACTTCAGAGAACAAATTTTCCAATATATCTGTAATATAGAACCATATTCAGTTCAGGAATTTCTTGATTTTTAACAATCATGACTATTTTTAAGTTTTATCTTTACACCCTCTAATTTAACTATTGTATTTAATATTTTAATTACTGTATTCTAATGTGACTTTTTAATTATTTGTATTTTTTTTGTAGATTCACCTACTATTTGTCCTTTAATGGCCTGTTTTACGCATATTTAATGTAATATGTATGATACTACGGAATAAAAACTTACTTACTTACTTACTTACTTACTTACTTACTTACTTATTATTTGATATAATATACATTACATTATGTATGAATGTAAATATTAAGTAGATGTAGTAGATACAGTGTGACCCATTTAAAATGGAAATCCCTTTATAACTTTTTTATTTTTCGTTAGACTAGAACCAAATTTTACCAGAATATAGAACAAATTAGGATCTACTTATGGCTAAAAAACATTCGCCTCCTACAAATGCAAAGCCACCTGCGGTACCAATATAAATGGAAAAAATAGAGAAATCATATTAGGCATTTTTTCATCGGAAAACTTTATTAATGAAAGTTGTTCAGAATTATCAAAAAATCTAGAGTCCATAGTTTCGGCAATATTAAAAAATATTGAATTTTGTTTTTGAAGTCCAAAATTTCGACAAAACTAAAAAAGAAAATACAAATCACTTGACAACTACCTGACAGCTTGCATTTCATTTCAGACAAAATTGTCATAGCACAATTTTCTAAAGAAAAAAACCAATTAAAATGATATTTTCGGACTCGGACATTGTTTTAAACAAAATTTCAATATTTTTTAATATCGCTGAAATTTTGGACAATTCTGAACAACTTTCATCAATAAAGTATTTCGATAAACAAATGCCTAATATGATTTCTTTATTTTTTTCCATTTATTTTGGTACCGCAGGTGGCTTTGCATTTGTAAGAGGCGAATCGTTTTTGGCCATAAGTAAATCCTAATTTGTTCTCTCTCTTGGTAAAATTTGGTTCAAATCGGACAAAAAATAAAAGAGTTATAAAGGTGTTAAAGGTGTCAATATTAAATGGATCACACTGTATATTGTTCTTATTATTTTTATATTTTAGTGTACATTATTTTAATGTTTAAAGTGTAAGTTGTACCTATTTAGTTATTTTTATTTATTTTATACATAATTCTTGGTCTTATATTATTGTGTAATGATCAAATGGACCAATAAATATTATTATTATATTATGTCAATGTAAAATTTTAGTTCGCAATACTGCACTGGTTCACTGTTTGGGAAGGTGAGAGTAGACGTGCACGTTACTCTCTAACGTGAATCTGTAAAAAGAGAGTAGTAAATATGTATAGGCAAGGAATGGATATTATACCATATTTAATAAACACTGGTTGATAGTGTTCTCTGAAACATGCTCTTGCTATAATTCTTATAGACTCTTTCTGTTGTCAAAATATTTTTACAACTCTCCTCGAGTTCCCTCAAAGTATAACCCCATAGCTTATTAAGGAGTGGATTAATGAATATTATCCTGAAAGCAATGTGTGTAGCTGTAAAACACTTCTTAATCTTCGTAATAGAAATAAATAACTCGAGAGCTTATTGCAATATGATTTCTCCAACTTAAAGTTTCATCAAGAACTATACCAAGTAATTTGACATTCCCTCTTCGTTACGTCATATCTGGTAGAAAAAAATAGTTTCTGTGTTTTGTCACGATTTAGTTCGAGTTCATTAACAATAAACCAAAGTTCCGCTCGACTTTCAGTTTTATCAATAATATTTTGTAAACTGTTAATATTCTTGACACTAGCTGTAAGAGTTGCGTCATCAGTAAACATAGCAATACTGCTAGGGAATAAGTAATAAAATAAATCGTTTACATAAATTATAGACAGTTGAGGTCCCACCACAGATCCCGGAGGCACTCCGTGTTTTACTGATCTAAAATAAGACGTCATATTGTCTTGTAAGACGCATTGTTGCCTATTCTCCAGATATAACTTTAGCAGAAATAATGGTATACTCCTGACTCCATAAAAAACTAAGTTTTTCGACGATGAAAATATGAGAGACACAATCGAAAGCCTTGGTGAGATCACACAGCATAATCGCAGTAGGTTTACCCTCTTCAAGGCCCTCAACTATGTCGCCCATAATCTTACAGATTGCGTCTGGAAGATTATAGACAACAAAAATTAAAAAAATATCTTCCAGAAGTATAAGCGATTAAAATCTGCAGGATTTTATCCAGTCTTGAAACATGACGTTAGAGAGAAAAAGTCGAAAAACGGCGTCCAGCGATACCGATTCTGCTTTACCTTTAACAATTTCGCATGCGCATACGCATTTGTCAGAAACAACTAGCAGTGAACACAACCTAACCCAAAATTTAAACACTACTCCGTGTAAAAGCCCATACGTGTATGCGTTGGAAAAACATCTTCAATATTCGTTGGTTTTGAGTATTTAAAGAAATTAAAGTTTAAATAAATTAAGCTTTAACATTGACCTGTAACCTGTAATATAATATCTTATCTAAAAATTCAATTCTTGGTATTTTGGCTATGCTTAATATACTTACATTAAAATGATCTTCACATAAATAAATGGCGTTGTTCTTTTCAGAAATATCCCTTATATTATTTCTTCTGCATGCTATTAGCCATTTTGATCGGCGGTTTTTATCTTTAGGTAAGCGAATAAAAATTTTATTTGCTGTTTTAATAGTTGTATTATTACACAGTGACACAATACAGTGTTTATAATAAGTATTTTCCATTTCTCAACACAAGACAGAATCATAAACTAAGAAAGACCTTCAAAATATGCCGAATAGCATACGTGAATACACAACGCAACGTTTTCACACAAGCAAACGTAAACACGAAAGTTAGGTTAGGAGGTGCTACTCTGTGACAAAACTAAAATGCAAATTAGTCTCAAAGACAACCGCCGCCCAGTCTGAGAGACACCACGCGAGACTAGTTTTCACGCAGTGACGTCACAGTACTTTTTGTAAGAATTTCAACTTTAATTATTTATTGCAAAGTAAGTACTGCGATTTAAGAGCGTGTTTTTATACATAAACACACACTTTAATGGGCAAGTTCCCCATTGTTCGAACTTTAAATTTTTTATATTCTACTATTATTATTCGTGTCAGTACTATTATACAATATAAAAAAATTTTAACATCTACCTTACTGCAGTAAAATTTACTGCATTTACATTTAAACAAAAATTGAGATAACAATGCAAAATAATAAGCCTAACTTCAGTATCAAAATTATTTGCCTGGAAAATAATTACGTATTTCTCCGAGACAAGGAGAATTTCTGCAAATGTAAATCTGGAAGTGTTTATTCTGGACCGGTAGTGCTAGGGATTAGGGACTCCATTATCTTGGGCTGCGCCTTGCACCGCACCATTTACATACGCTCCTTCAACGACACCTTAACTGCCTAAATACATTCTGCAAGATTTCGCTGAACCCCTTCAGGCAACTTTATCTCGCGAAGACATTCATTCATAGGGATTTGAACCATAGACAAGCTTACTGAAATGCTATTTTAACTTTTCTTTGTAGATTTTACTTTTATGGTAAAATTAATTTAGATTGTTACTTTTTCATTAATTAAGATCATTTTGTACAATTGTCGCTACATGTATTACATGATTAGAAAATTATGGGAGCTTTTATAAACAGGGTGATTCATTTTGGTCGTCTATTAGAAATATATGGAATAGAAAAAATAATATTGATCTGAAAATCTAATAAACGAAATTTTTCAAAATAATGGCATTTTCAGTTATACCGGAAGTTAATCCGAAATTTATTAAAGCAAAAATCTTAACATAATGCTCCACTTTTCAATTCTTTCTAGATTCAATAGAAAATTTAAAGAACATTTCATTAAGCGTTCCCTATACCTACCTAAAATTAATATTTTCTGAGATATTAATTCATTTCCTAAAAGTTTGGCTTAGAAGTTGTATAACATAAAAATTAAACTAAGAAACAACTAGTGGAAGCATTATACTCTTCGTCGATTTACTGAGCTTTTTATATAATTGTTACACATTCTATAGGATACTCGCAGTTTTCTTATAAATAATGTTAGTTTTTGGGCATTCCAAATTTTGTGATACCAATGTTTTGTTGTGAAAAAAAATATATGACAAATAAAATGAAAAAAAGCAACTGTCAGAGATTCGAACACAGGACTTTTGGATAGCAAGGCAAGCAAGCAAGTAATAACAATTTATTTTGAGATAAAGATTTACATGGCAAATCTTTAGCCTTTGGACCATCACACGCTGTTATAAAAATTGAATGTCTGCAGTATATATCATTCGAGAACGTATTAGATATATTATGATGAAATATATTTATTAGTAAAATGTATAAACAAAAAAATTATAGAGAATAACATTTCGCAAAATTTCTATTTAAGTGAAAGTGACAAAAATTAAGAAAATATATATTTTCTAATTTAAATGATTAATAACTTATTTATTTACTGATTAATTTTTTTAAAAAACAATATATTTCTTCCTTTAGATAATGCTAACTTATCTTTCAATGCAATCGGACTTATCTTTTTTAAGTTATTGTGCTTACAACGTGACGGACGAACAGACGAACATTTTGAAAGTTGTTCAGAATTCGTTCAATAACATAATATGAAAATTTCTTCTCTACGAGCGATATTTACTGTTTTAGAAATGTGCCGATCAAATACAATATACTCTTCGTTTTTGCGTATAATAACTGATAATACGTTTATTTTTTTTATTTCCACATCCAGTGGAAGTAACGCAAAAAAAAAATTAGAAAAATTTGTATTTTCCAAATAGGCTTAAAATGTCATGAAACATCGAGATTTTAAGTTTGAGCTGTCTGTAACTTTTTTGTACGCAGATTGCTCTGGAACCATTCAAGATATTGAATTTGTATTTTAACGAGATCTGAAACTAGATTATATTCCGTTGAAGAGTTGGAGATTAAGTTGGGATAAATAAGTAAATCATGTAAGTAAGAGTCCATAAAATTGGCATTTAGTATATATAAGAGAAGCTAAGGCTTCCAAAAATTTTGCGGCATTAGCCACCCCCATTACCACCCCTATCCCATTATTAAAGAAGGCGAAGAAATTAAATTGTGGTTTAGTGTTTGCACAAGAACCAAAGACCTCAACAATTTTAAGAAGAAATTTTAGTGGCAAATATATTTTTGTATCGTTTTTGGGTGGTCGATATAATATATAATCAATTTTTATAAAAATTTAGGGGATATTTCGATAATTTTCTTATCTGATGAATAATTTCAATACCTTATCTTACACTCTTAAAAAAAGTAAGTGTTACCAGTTATTGTTACTGATTTATTAATTTTTATGATATACAATTTTTCTGTGAAAATTTTAGGAAAAAATTACTGCCTCAGAAAATATTAATTTTAGGTGCAGGGGACCTATAACGAAATGACCCTTAAATTTTCTAAAAAAAATTGAAAATTTATTGTATTCTAATTCTATTTAAAATAAAACATTTCTGATCAAAGAAAAATGTTAAGAGTAGTGCTGCGGCAAAGTGGCTTTGGGTTAACCTAACCTAAAAATTATTCCTCGTTTTCCTCCTTGGTCGAGATTCACAAACAAATGAAGTAGTATTCATGTATATTGGGTACAAAATTCGTTTTTATGGAATCATAAGTTAATTGTCAATAGGCCATAATACAATCATCAAAAATTCAAAATGGCGGCTGTCGTCAAGATGGCGGACTACTTTTTTCTTTATAATCTCCTTGATATGGGTATCAGATGAAAGGGCCTGGCGAGTAAAATACAATAAGCTATGTAGCGTTGCTATTTATACAGGGTGTTTTATCTAAAACGCACATACCCACTTTTTGGTAAGTTAGAGATTTGAAATTTTGCATACGCCTATAAGTCAGTTGACAATGCAACATAGCCCATATTACATCATGGAAAATTCAAAATGGCGGCTGTCGTCAAGATGGCGGACTACTTTTTTCTTTATAACCTCCTTGATATGGGTATCAGATGAAAGGGCCTGGCAAGTAAAATACAACAAGCTATGTAGCGTTGCTATATATACAAGGCGTTTCATATAAAACGCACATACCCACTTTTTGGTAAGTTAGAGGTTTAAAATTTTGCATACGCCTGTAAGTCAGGTGACAATACAACATAGGCTATATTACATCATCAAAAATTCAAAATGGCGTCTGTCGCCAAGATAGATGACTTCAAATTTATTAATACATATAGCGCCCCACGCTTTTGCATTAAGTGGAATGGTACTAAATGATGAATTTATCAGAAATAAGTTGAAAAAATTTTTGAATCCTATATATAACCTTAAAAGTTGCCAAAGAGCCATTTTTTAAATACTCAACCTAAAATATTTCAAAATCCGGATATGAGGGCGAATTCTGAGGCCATATTCGGATTTTGGGAGAAAAATTACTTCGGAAATGACCCTCAGCTGCCCAATAACATTCATGACCCCCTTTATTCGCGGATAATGTTAAAACTTTTAGGTTTATGACTATTATTTAATACATACAATTTTTCACTTCGTGACCCCTTCATATTAAAACTTTTAAGTTTATGACTATTATTTAATACATACAATTTCTCACTTATAGGTTTAAAGCTAATTAATTAGGTTAGTCTGAATGCATAGGAATAAAATGTGGATAAAAACTATCCTTATTTTTACCTGTGCGGATGAAGTAGAAAATTGAAGCCTTTGGTTCTTGTACACATACTAAATCATATTATTTTCACCCCCTTTTATAATAGGGTGAGGGTAGTGGTGGGGGTGGCTAATGCTAAAATTTTTTCTGAGACATTAGCTTCTCTTGTATATACTAAATACCAATTTTATGGATTCTTACCTGCTTGGTTTACCTATTTACCCCATTTACCCCAATTTACCCCCAACCCTTCAACGGAATAACATGAAAATATAATCTATTTCCAGATCTCGTTAAAATACATACGTGTGCCAAACTTCAAGTCAATATCTTAAACGGTTCCAGAGTAATCGTGCGCACAAAAAAGTTACAGACAGACAGACATTTCTTTTTGCTCAAACTTAAAATCTCGACGTTTCATGACATTCTAAGCTTATTTGAAAAATTAAAAATTAAAAAAAATTTTTGTCGTTTCTATACTTCCACTGGATGTGGAAGAATATCTGCGATTTTTAGGTTAGGTTAACTCAAAGCCACTTTGCCGCACCATTACTCTAAAGCACAACGTCTTAAGGGAATCTGCCTTTTTTTTTATTCAATTTGATTGAAATCTCTACTGTCGGCAGATTTTTGTCCAAAAAGGGCATATTTTTCCCACTGTGCATCGTAAAGTGTGGAAGTCATCTTTTTTTAAACTAATTTTGGGGTACTGAAAATGAATCCGTCACCCGTTTTGGCGAAAAAACTCTTTAACAAATTAAAAAACAACCCTTATTTGAGTGCCATAAAGTGAAGATTTTCAATTTCCCACCCAAAAGTCATTTAAATAATTAAAGAGTTTTTTAATATAAAAAACAAGTAATATTTTCTGGATAGTGATGTGCACACCGTGCACCCCAACTCCAAAAGTGTGAGAATTATTCAGTGTTGAGAAATATTCATCTGAATTGACTAAATCATTTTTTCTACGACTATGGAATAATTCATTTATTATAGATACATTTTTGAACATGTAATAGGTCTCATTACTAATGGCCGCGGGTAATAATTCATTACTCAATAGGCTAGGACCAATCACAAGAGTTCATATTCATTATTCAACAGACTTGAACCAATCACAAGAGATCATATTCATTATTCAATAGTTTTCGTGGAGCAATCGCGAGACGATTTAAAGTTTAAAAACATCGCGTGTGCCATAACTCAATTCAATCTGTCATAATAAGTAGGTCATCGATTTCGCCGAAAGTCAAAAAATGTCACTTTTCGTACGCTCCTGTAGGCTCGAATTATCGATTTCGCCGGTGCGATTCACGATGTGCATCACTTGCAATTCTTCCTCTTCCCATAATGACATAGTATGGTTCTTCAACTCATATATTAAAAAAGATCTGAACGTTAAAAAATTTCGTGTTTCGACTTCTTTGCAGATTGCGAAAACGGACGCCTCAACACGGTTCTTGTATAATAAATCGAAAAGTATAAATCCTATCAAAAAAATTAAAATCTCCAAGGTAAAGATCATAGACCGAGGAACAATTTACTGTTTTTTAAATATCCGTAACTTTTTGTTTTTTGGAGATATGGAGGTTTAAAAACATTTTTAAGTCAAAAAAACTTTTTAAAACTTAAATATATCAGAAACTAAGGCACTTACGCCAAAAATGTTAAGAAACTAAATTAGAGATTATCGATTAAGCTAACAGTCTTTTTTTAAATTTTCTCTCCTGCTTAAAAAATAAAGAAGTTATGACCGAACTCGGATGAATTACGACACTCGCATTCGGCTCGTGCCGTAAACATCATCCTCTTGAGTAATAGCTATCATTACACGCTCGTTGAATAATATACTATTATTATGATGAAGAAACATCAAACTGGATGATTAGGGATTTCTTTTGCAATTAAAACCAATAAAAACTCTAAAAAGATAAAATCCACCATCTTAATTGGTGGGGATGGTGTAAGAGTATTCAAAAGTAATCACATTATAACCTGATAATGGCCATTTAGCGAGGAGTTCTTATGGGTGGCGAAGGGTGGGGGAAAGGGGGGGGGGGGTGAATTTAGAATTTTTGCTTCTTTTTCTACTTACCTAACGAAACTGAGTATTTTGAAAGAATTTCCTGCAGTAAAGAATAACTTTTTGTTGCAAGTTCTAATATCTATTTCAATGCCACCCTCAAATAAAGGTTGTTTTTTAATAATAATAATAAGGTGATTTAGTCAATACAGATGAATATTTCTCTCACTTTTGGAGTTGGGGTGTATGGTGTGCATATCACTCTATCCAGAAAATATTACTTGTTTTTTATATTAAAAAATTCTTTAATTATTTAAAAAACTTTTGGTTGGGAAACTGAAAATCTTCACTTTATGGCACCGAAATAAGAATTGTTTTTTAATATGTTCCCGAGATTTTTCGCCAAAATGGGTGACGGATTCGTTTTCAGCACACCATGTACTTCTAATAGTTAAAAAATAAATCACACTGTATTCAGCGCATTCTTCGCCATTTATTTCAAAGACACAAACGATAAGTTGATCGTCACGGAATTTTATGTGAAACTTAATTGCATAATTAAATTTAAGCGGCCTATTGGCATTTAAAAGTTACCAAAATGTTTTCATACGTTAGTTTTCACCGGCACCTTCGCCATAACTTAGAAAATATTATGTATTTTGTATGGAATACGCGCACGAACTTAACTATACTTTACAAATAAATACCTGGTGTAAAATGTGATTCAGTCAGTTCTGTGTAATATGGAATAGAATAGAATAGATATAAATATATCCATAAGTCAAAAGTGAACCTAAAAACTATAACTAAAACTAACTATAAATAAATTATATAAAAATCACATATCTGAATAATAATACAGTTGAATTGATTTTTTCGGCGACAACATTCCACCTGTTTTATTATTGATTCTTGCGTATTAGGACCTCCTGATTACGAAAAAAATATTTGCGCCCAAAAATTCCTTGTGCGTCAAAAATTATATGCACTTTTTGACGCGCTTTCAATTTATCTGATTGATATATCTTGTACAGTAATCGGTTCCATCAAAGTAACTACCTTACAAATATCTTAAATATAGCTGTACGTATTCATACAAACTAGTAAAAGTTTCGTCAAAATCAGACTGCTGGAACAAAGTAAAAAATAAGTAAACGTCCAGTTAGTCCGCGGTTTCGTTCACTTACAGCATAATTATCCGATTCAAGTAATAAACACCAAAATTTCTGTTAATAATCATTACTATCATGATTTATTACAACATACTTTCACTAAGTTCAGAAATATCTGTCACCTCCGATGACAATAATGGTTTAAAAACATTTTTTCGTCATTTTCAATGTTGGTTTCCAACTTCTTCGCTGACAATATTTATATATTCATCTTGTTTATATATTCAACGATATCTTCAGCCAAATCACCAGCAGAACTTAAACATTTACCAAACAATTTATGTAAAATAACAGTCATTTGACAAGTGAAGAGAAACATCAGTGTAGAGTATTTTTCCTTCATCTTTGAATTTACCTAAAGCGTTACTATATAAACAGGACCAAAAACAAATGTTTAGTGTAGCATTTACCTGTCTCTCATTAAGAAATCGTCTATTTGTTTTATATAACTATAAAGAATATACGCAGAGTATAATTTTAATTTAAATTCCATGGTTATTTGTAGCGTAATTATCACACATTTAACAACGCTGTCGTACCCCATATACATAAAGCAACACGAGAGTTACCGTAGTCACAAACAAATGTCTATTATTTTAGCATATAATTCAACAATATATATTAAATCATATTCCAGTTATTAATTTAATGAAAAGGATTGTATTGTATTGTATTGCCAACGCGTTATTATGTGGATTCAGCTCCTTTATAAATACGTGAAATTGGTAATAGTACACTAATTTACATTATTGACTAATGCGATTTAATATAGCAGAGAATTTTAAAGTCTTATTGATATTTAGAAACAGCCTAAGCAAAGGGTTTAGCAGGATAAGCATGACGAGTCGGCTCCCAAATATCGAAACTTATGTTTTAATATCGACTTGATGTATGAACGCGATTTATATGTGTTTTGCCGCCGTACTCCGCTTTGACCTTGAGATATGGAAAAAAATGAGCGCATGCATGACTATCCTTCAAAGAGACATATCTCGAAAACTAATTCAGCTAGAGAGGTAAAACCAACGGGAGGTTTCAGGTAACCCTAAAGAATATATTTTATATCTTTTTGAATTTTTAGAATAATTACGCACATCATTAAGAAATAAATAAAAAATATAATAATTAATATTTCCATGTTCTCTGTGACTTACAATCACTGAAATAATATATGTTGTAAATACTTTATATGCACTATTACTCATAAAAGTTGCGTTAGAAAAAAGTTGGTGCAACACTTCGAAAAAAAAAAAAAAATAGAATTCGACGCGCACTACATCATATAAGGATACAAACTTGACATGGGACATATAAATATTTTATGAATTGGAATTACTGTTAGAAGAGAAATTGAATGAAAATTTAAATAATTGTCACGTAAATATCTATTTCATACGGGCACAGTGGCACGAATTGTAATTTTTTCGTTCAAAATTATCTAGAGCACTTCGCAACCGATTGGGATAATTTTTTTTTAAATACTCGTTATTTAATTTCAAAAAAAAGTAAGAGAGCCGATTTTTGAATTATGCTAACCAAAATTATTGAGCTTAACCAAAATGTCCATTTTTTATTTAAATCTTAACAAAACTTATAAAAAAAATTTTTTTTGATTAGATTTTACGACCTAAAGATAATAACTAAAATTAAATTATTTAAAAATTGTTATTGTTCTGTGTGACGTATTTCTTGAAGAATCGAGCTTTTGCTGCCAAGGACTGACACACATTTCGAAAGAATCAATATGCCATGTCATCTGTCTAACTCTCTAATGGCCCATGACTCAGAAGCGCAAAGAAAGATGGAGAAAAACTAGAGTGTAAGTCTGATCTTTGTGCGTTTCGTGACATTTTTGTTGCCGTTCTCTGGAAGTTTCAAGTCAGACGTAAACGAAGCAAGGCCTTTCAAGCAGGACCTTCTTATCTTAAGCTAAACACAAAGTGTAAAAGATATAATTTTAAGTTGCCAAGTGAGGAGCAGGTGTTTTAAAAGTAATATATATCTCCGAATAGCGGTCTTAGAAACATAAACATAAACCGATAAGTGTTCATGCCTCCTTGAGAAGTCGACAGCTATCGACAAATTTACGGAAGGGCAATAAATTATTAAAGTATGGCCGTAATATTCATATGCGAAATTTCAAGTAAATTGTTTGTCATAATTATTAAAAATACTCAAACGAATTTAATTTATATTAAAGCCGAATAATCACTAGCGCATTGTTCTAAAAGTATGGTCATATAAATTTCTTATGGAACCTTCAAGTAAATTTTTTTTTTCATAATTATTAAAAATAACTTAACGAATTTAATAGAAATTAAACCTGTAATAGTCAATAATGCAGTACTATTAAAGTGTGTGTTTATAATGTGAATTTCAAGTGGGGTTTTCATAATTATTAAAAATATTCAAACGAATTTAAAGATTCTATGCATGTGGTGAGCACGTGACAGTTCTTTACAGATATCTTTTAGATAAAAAGTATGAATTCTTCTCTTTAGTCTGTTACACTCCTTCCTTTCTGATTCCAAAGAAGTGCTGACATCTTCAGTTTACACTGCTTCCGATGCAGTAGTGCAGCGGGCTAAAACGTGTTACGAGGTGAGAACGTTTGATTTCGCTGTTCATCGTGTAGTAGGATCGACATCCGACTCCGATACTGGTAATGTTGGTGGGTAATTGATTTTGCCTGCGTTTTTTCGAATAAGTGACCTCCTGTCGAACAGTCTTTGCTTTGAATGTGTGGTGTGTTTGTGTTTCATGTTATCCAAAGGTTTTCTCACATTTCTACGTATCTCCTTCTCTGTGTTTTCCTTGCTGCTTGTGTGACGTCCTCTTTAGAGAAAAACTGCTATACATAAAGTAAAATTCGTCATGTATCTGATCTGATGACGGGGGTACTTATTAGTCAACCATCCTAAATTGGCAAGTAGCCGCGCAGAGAAAGAAGAAATATCGTCACTGTTGGGCAGAGATAAACAAGCTTCTTAAGATAGCTAGCTAGCTATCTAGCTTAAAAAGCTTAAGAAGCTTAAAAAGCTTGTTTGTCTCTATCCAACAGTGACGATATTTCTTCTTTCTCTGCGCGGCCACTTGCTAATCTAGGATGGTTGACTAGTAGTTTATTTTAATTACTGACTTTTTCGATATTTTACTTGAACATCCCAAAATAGAAAAAAGTTGCCTCCTGATGTGACTTTTTGTTTTAGTACAAATTAATTCACTCAAAATTATTCGAGGAAATACTCTCAAACAGAATAATAAACTTTTGCAAATTAAAAATCTAGTTACCGAGTCGCTAAAGCTATAGGTTACTGAGATTTCTTACATGGTGTATACGGAAGACATGAGCAAAGGTTCGTTGTGGGAGTATGTTTTGATTTCTCACAGGACTTCGACTGCTTATATATAAATTTCAGTGAGGAAAATCTTAAAAAATTTTAATTATAGGTTAAATCTCTTAATATTTTTTTCTACCTATAGAAAAAACTCACTAAAATATAGTAATGAAAGATCACCCCAAAGACATCCTAGTACGGTCCAACCCATCTTTGATATATATATTTTTTTAATGATTTGCCTAGGAGTATAAAAATTAATCTTGTTATTAATTATAGATGGTAATTCTATAATCCTATCTGCTACAAATTATACTTAATTAAATTATTAATTGGACACTCACTATTATTGTTAGTTTAATAAAAAGATAGTTCTGGGAAAAATGATTAACTTTAAAGTCAGGAAATTAATGTATTAATCTTTCTTTATTTCTGATCCTTAATGCATTAATTCGTTGTTTATTTTGTCTATTCCAGGTGCAGTATTTCTTCAAGTTCTAGCCATTATCTCTAGTGTAGCAGTTGATTCTTTAATGGTGGTTCGTTCCTTATTTGCCCGTCTTCGTGCAGTTTCTCTCATTTGGTCCAATGTTACAGATGTATCTTATAGTCTGCCTATTGTTATTTCATGCGTCTGGAGGTTTCCTTTAGTCGTTCTCCTGCTGATAAGATGCCTATGTTTTAGAGAAAACATAGACGTGGGTTTTCTCCGCTTCTCTCTTTCTTTTAGTGTTTCATTTAGTCTTTCGTTTATATTCCATAACCATTATTGTTTTTCTGTGTTTCTGTTTTTATTTTTCATATTTGTATTTGTTCCATTTCTTGTCGGGATTTTTTTTAGCATTTTCCTTTATTTTTAAATTCAATAATATCCAGTCTTCTTCCTGTGTTAGTCGTTTCTCTATTTCCTCGTGGTAGAAGAGAAATGTCGCAGGTATTGTTTGGTGCTTTGTTATTTTTTTAACTTCTATCCTCTTTTTATGTTTCCAGTTTTATCTACTACAGTATTTATACTCTTCGCAAAAACGAAGAGTACATTGCATTTGATCGGCACATTTCTAAAACCGGAAATATCGCTGGTAGAGAAAAAAATTCATATCATTGTGTTAGTGCACGAATTCTGAACAACTTTTAAAATGTCCATCTGTCCGTCTGTCCGTCTGTCACGTTTCTTGTAAGCACGATAACTTAAGAAATAAAAGTCCGGTAAATTTGGAAAGTAAGTTAGTGTTAGATAGAGGAAGAACTATTGTTTTTGAAGAAAATCAATCAGTAAATAAGAAAGTTATTAATCATTTAATTTAAAAAAATACATTTTCCTAATTTTTTTCGCTTGCGCTTAAATAGAAATCTTACGAAATATTATCTCTATAATACATATTTTTTTGTTTATGCATTTTACTAATATATATTTTATAATAACATGTCTAATGCGTTGAAATCTCTCTGTTGGTGCAGTGGCTAAATTTTTGCTTTGTAAGTTGTTAATTTTATTCTTAGGCAGGAGTTTTAACCTTTTATATTCAGCTTTAGCCAAACTGGACCTGCTCCGCCCAACCCGACACCCACCACGGCATTGCACGTCGTGGTTACCTGGCTGGCTCCGGGCCAGATTCCGGGGAGGCATATATTGCTTGCTTTGCAATCCAAAGATCTCGTGTTCGAATCCTAGTCAGGTTGGATGTTTTTTTAAAATTTTTTTTTCATATATTTTTTTCACAACAAAATTGGTATCACAAAATTTAGGATGTCCAAAAACTAACATTATTTACAAAAAAAACTGCGAAGAGTACCCTATATAGAATGTGTAACAATTATATAAAAAGTTCAGTAAACTGGCGAAGGATACCTACGTTTTTAGCTTGTTTATGGTTTGTATTGACTCCTTGCAATTTTACTACTTTCTCTTTTATTACAATAATGTTTTCTAGGTTTTAAATATATTTGTTTCAAAAGATGTCAAGAAATTGGCTAAATATTTATCTAGGGGGAAACCCGGAAGGAAACTTTATGACAGCGCCAGCGTTGTTTATCACCTGTCATAATATTACATGTATTTCTTCATAAAATCTGTATTGCAGTACTGAAGGAAAATGGTGTTACCCTTAATTAGACCATTAAAATTATGATTGATTGATAAACAAGTCACAATTAATCATTTATGTAATGGAACATAGAATGTTATCATTAATAATAAACAAAATTTTGATGTTCACGAAGTATTGGATGGAATAACAGGTAACATAAACATAAATACAACTTCGGCTAAATCGATGATATCACTAATTTTGTTATTTTCTAAAATAAACGTATATGCTGAATTGCCTTGGGGTATTATATAAACTTAATAATGTAAGTAGGTAATAGGGAGAGATCGATGGTAGTTTGCCGTAAGGGCTGATTAGCATAATGTTGTTCGGATGAAATTTTATTAAAAGATGGGATGTCAGTACAACAATATTTCCCCCTTAATTTGTTAACTATTAAATTGTGAACTTTGGGGACACGTACGTAATAAGAAACTACTATTATTATACTTATTATATCTAGTTGAGTTTTTAATAATAATTGTCACAGAAAAATTTTTTGTGTGTAGAACGTTTCTTGTAAGCATGATAACCTCTGTTAGATTTAAAATTTGTATTTCATTTAAATTTTGTCTCGCATTTTATGTAAATTATATTTAGTATAATTTTACAGCAAAATGTTACCAAGGCTTTTGATTAAGCACATAAGAATAATAGTACAGTACCTAGAGGTAAAATACATGCGAAACTTCGGAATAATGTCATATTGAACGGATTTCGTTCATTTTTGGCAGTATAATAGTAAATGCTTCACAGAAAAGTTTCTATATTGTGCGGGGGCTTGCTAATTTATAGGGGGTGGATGCCACCCCCTCTCAGGGGGTGGCACTTACTTATATTTATTGGAGCTGAAGTAGAATCAAATTTTAAGAAGAAAAGGTTCTATGCAATTGTTCACATAAATGGATAGTTTTTAAGTTATAACGACTTCAAAATTGCGATTTTAGTTTAAAAAAAAGGTATTTCCAAACGGCTTTCGTCAAGTATCTCGAAAAGTATTACTTTATCGAAAAAATGTTATAGACCAATTACGGAAAGTACAAACTGGGAATTAATTGTATTTTTTGTTTCTTAATGTAGGATTAATAATTTCGGAGATATTTAAGTTTACATTTGGCATCCAAGTGTTCATAAGGTAGTTATTTAGAGTAAGAGTTAAATATCTCAGAAACTACATCAAGGATGCTAATAGGTAGAATAATAGGTTATTAATCAAGTTTTCAACTGTTTTTTTATTTGTTTCTGTAGCATAAAAAACAACGTCGTCATTTTGTTACTGTAATTAGCCAGTAATTAAAAAAAAGGAATTTCAAACACTGTTTCTCATTAACATATAGCATGATGTAGATGCTCAATTTTTTTGGTTTGTATACAGCACTTGCTTTAGAAAAAAATACAGTTTAAACTATAAAGGTATTTTCGATAAATCGTATTTTTTTTTCCTTTTTCAAATATCTCAATAAATATTAGTTTTATTGAAAAATGGGTACAGACAAAAAATAAAGCTCATAAACTGATAATGAATTTCGCTTGTTTATTTATTTACATAGATTTAATAGTTTCGGAGATATGAAAGTTTACAAATGGCATCCGAACGAAAAATGCACTTTAAATATCTCAGAAATCGTGACACCTACGTCACCCATGCTAAGAAATAAAATTAAAGACAATTAATTACGCTTTCAAATTATTTTTTACTCGTTCCTGTAGCATAAGAAATAATGAAGTTATGACGGAAAAATATGCGTATTTATATTTTTTAATATAAAAAGGTCGCCATTTTGTTACTCTAATTAGAAAGTAATTTAAAAAAATTATCTCAAATACAGTTTTTCGTTAAGACGCAGTATTACCTAGATGCTCAAATTTTTTTGCTCATTTAAAGCACTTGTTTTAGAAAAAAATGCATTTTAAACTTTAAAGGTAATTTCGAAACCCTTGGGATACCAAATATAAACTTAAATATCTCCGAAATTATTAATCCTACATCAATAAACAAAAAGTATAATTAATTCCCAGTTTGTACTTTCTGTAATTGGTCTGTAACATTTTTTCGATAAAGTAATACTTTTCGAGGTACTTGACGAAAGCTGTTTAGAAATACCTTTTTTTTTAAACTAAAATTGCAATTTTGAAGTCGTTATAACTTAAAAACTATCAATTTATGTGGAAAATTGCATAGAACCTTTTCTTCTTAAAATTTGATTCTATTTCAGCTCCAGTAAATATATATATTTTTTAAGTGCCACCCCCTGAGAGGGGGGGGAATGGGTCAAATATGAAATATTAAAAAGGAGTAAGGGTGCTTTTTTGTTGGGGGCGAGTTAGAGTGTAGATCATCGAATTCTACCACATAAAACTATTATAACGTTATTTTTGCTTTAATACCCGCCGAGTCACAGATGGTTGAAAACGTTGATTTTTAAACAAAAAACACTGATTTTTCAAAGGTTTTAAGCAAATTACTCAAAGAGGATCACATTTTCGGAAAAGTTTGTCGTAACAAAGAAGTTAGTTTATGAAATAATAAAAATAATCCATGACATAAAAATTTCTTTAGGCTCATCGTTACTGAGATACAGTTAATACAAGATGCAATTGAACGTAGCCTTGGAAAGGTCACGCTCTTCAAACAGTCATAACTCTAGTTTAAAAAAACCTTTTGACATATACTTTGGACCAAATTAAAGCTTATTACAGTAATTTTCTTTGTCAACTTTTGATATCTGCAAAATCAAAAATGATACAAGGAAAATAAATTTTGATTTTTTTAGACAAAAAAGTACCCGTTTTTTGGTTTTAGTAAATTCCGAATTAAAAAAAAAATCCAAATCGTGTTTTTTGTTAGTATGTACACGCTCAAATTTTTTTGATCGTGATGGATGCATAATCTAAAAGATTTTACATTTTTTTGAAAAAATGATTTTTTTGTTTTATTTTAAAGTTAAATAACTTAAAAGGGAAGCATCTTAGCTGAATGTTACTAGAGCCAATAAACTAAGGAAAACGCTGCATTTTTTTTTTTTTTTTTTTTGATAATGATAATAGCTTAGGAGATAGAATTGTTTGAAATTAACTCTAAAAGTTTTTTTTAATTGACGCATTTAAGATAAATATAGAAAAACTGAGAACATCTACACTGTTTTGACCTACCTTACCTTAAAGAAGAAAGAAATGCTTTTTTTCGATGTTTTTTAGCATTATTTGCAAAGAAAATATGACCGAAATATGGAGCGCGCCTCGTTTTAACAAATTACGGTATTGCTTATTTGACGGTAAAATCTCAAGTATTTTCAATTACAAAGAAATGATCTTAGTTTTTATACTTTTTTATATTTACGCACATTCGCACATTTCTTAACTCATTGTACACCGCATGCATGTATATATTTGTGTAAATATGTATAAAGAAGAAAATTACTCAAACATCGATGAAGATGAATAATTATATTAAATTTAGGTTAAATCTCTATAAGTTAATAAAATTGGAAAATATGAATTATATTGTTTTATTAATATCCTTCACCTATAAAAACCCGATCCAAATTCGCAATCAGCAACCCCAAAATCACAAATAATATTAGTTTCTTTAATAAATTTGCAGT
The DNA here is from genome assembly GCA_936432065.2 of Rutpela maculata. NCBI lineage: Eukaryota > Metazoa > Arthropoda > Insecta > Coleoptera > Cerambycidae > Rutpela > Rutpela maculata. The sequence continues at coordinate 31,177,661 of OW386285.2, read as the reverse complement.
ACTTCCTTTATACTCATTTTTTATCTTTAGAGGTGGTTTTGACACTATTGGGGGTAAGAGTAATTCTTTTTCTTATTAAAGGATGAGTTTTACGTCTTAGAATTTAATTTATTTAATCTCCTAAGAAAGTCCTAATTTCACAAAATAAACAAAAAATAATTAATTCATCCATTTTACCTCTTTATATCGGCCATATTGAGGGTGCAACATAAAATTTTTAATTTTTGATTTCACATTCGTGATCAGTGACCTCAAGAACATAAATAATATAAGTTTCATTAATTTATTCTCAGTATTTCGTTAATTATTAATTTTTTTAATTTATGGTTAAAAGCTCATCTATTTCTTTTTAATATTGAATAGTTTATAAAAATAGTCTGAAGCTCGGTCCGAAGTTTGGCATCAAGTGATTCTACTATATGTGTATTTCACTTTAAAATGTTTATAAGACTATTGCGAAACGAATGAAAGTTTCATGTTTATTTCAAAATATGGAACATTATGTAAAGTAGCAACGTGGAATACTTCCAATTGAAATTTGGACTATTTCCGCCAGACAAGGTGTTTGCCAGAGAAGCGTGAACTGTCTTGATTTATATAAACTATGTTATATTATAATGTTAGAGCAAAATGCTACTAGGTTTTTTTTTATTAAATACATAAAAATACAAAGATGTACATTATGTCGAAATACAGTGTCTTTCGGATTCAAATGAAATGTATGTCTTATTTTCATTTTTAACGTTTTACCAGATGTTTTGAAATCCGTGCATTATTTTAGTTAGCCTCCGCTTACTGCACAGCATGTCTGGCGGCATCACTTCATCTGTCGCGGTTGTCTGTTAGGAGCACAGTCTCATTAAAGCGCTTTCCCATCAGTTCCTTGGCGACATCACCATAACGTTTTAGAGAGCGTTCGCTTCACCTCTTGTCATCTGGTTTTCCTTGAGCTATCAACCGTTTTATATTGTCCCCTTTCCGGTTGATGTGACCAAAAAAGGTGAGGATTCAGGAGAATACGATGCTGAGGGAGATCTCTTTTATAAAATCGCGTTATTGTGTTTTGGGGTGCCCAGGGAATTCGTAGCAAACTTCTCCAGACCCACATCTTGAAAGCATGCCGTCTGACTGCTCCACTACTGAACTATATGTCTTAGAAGCGCAAAGAGATGGAGAAAGATGCATAGATTAAATGATATATCAATTATACTTACTTACAATGTTCTTATTTAATAAGATCATTACGTAACGAATGATTACATGTCGATTACCTATTTGAAAAAACCTACCTAAAAAAATATTCACCATGTGCTTAATTTCCATAAAAGTGACTTGTGGTTCCCAGAAAAGATGTAACACTAGAAGTAATGGACAAAAAAATTTTAAATTTAACAAATAGAGAGTTCAGTCCTGCTTGAGGTAAACGTAAAGTTTATTAAAAATAAATTGAACTGGTGTTTTACATGATGTTTTATAATCATAATCATAATCATAATCATAATCATAATCATCTTTATTGGTCTTGTGCACTATTTACATAGATAAGACAAGTCAAACATAAATATGTATAACTACAATATATAATACTTAGGATATATAACACATTCTGACTTACACATATATTCACAAACTTGTAACTATAAGACGCAGTATGCGAGCACATAAATTAAGTTGTCAAGGTATTTCTTTATACTGTGTCATTACTTAATACATGCATAACACATTTAGGCTTACACATATAATAATATATCACAGAATACAAGCACAAATTATATTTTAAAAATTATCGTCAAAATATTCCTTTACACTGTAATAGCACTTACTTAATAATATATTTTTTACCGCCGATTTAAATGCGGTGTAACTTTGTTTACCACGAATTTCTTTCGGTAATTTATTAAATAATTTAATGCCTATATGGTTTGGGCTCTTTTCGAATAAAGATGTTTTATGGTTGTAAGTAAAATAAAAATCCTCACTAATAAACAACCTTTATTTTTCAAGATATGAGAAACTTGCACTAAGAAAAGTAATTTGGAATGTAATTTTATGCCTCTTTATCAAATTTCAGGAATATAAAATTATTTTTTCTAAGAACATTGAATAAGTCACTAATTATCGATACGTTTTTTAACAAGTAATAGGGCTCATTACTTACGGCCGTGGGTAATAATTTATTACTAAATGGGCTAGAACCAGTCATAAGACTTCATATTCATTACTCAACAATTTTTGTGGAGCAATCACAAAAGACGATATATAATTCAAAAACATCGCGTGTGCCATAACCTCAATTCAATCTGTCATCGATTTTGTCGATAGTCCAAAAATATCATTTTTCGTACACTTTTGTAGGCTCGAATTTTCGATTTCGCCGGTGCGATTTGTGATGTGCATCAAATGCAATTCTTGCTCTTTCCATAATGACATAGTATGGTCCTTCATATTAAGAAAGAAGATCTGAACGTTTAAATATTTCGTGTATCGCATTATTTGCAGATTGCGAAAACAGGCGCCTCAACAAGGTTTTTGTCGGATTAATCGAAGTGTCACTTGTAGCTAAAAAATAAATATCCCCAAGAAAGAGTTCATAAACTGAGGAATAATTTGCGCTTTTTTTTAAATCTCCTTAACTTTTTGTTCTTTCGGGGACATGGAGATTTTAATAATCGCGTGAAATGTTTATTAAGTCAAAATACCTCTTTAAAAGTTAAATATCTCAGAAACTATAGCACTTGTGCCAAAAATGTTAAGAAACCAAATTGAAGATTACTCTCGATTAATCTAAAAGGGTTTTCATTTCTTCTGCTCAAAAAATAAAGAAGTTATGACCGATACAATATGCGTCTTCGCATTCTTTCCCTAAAAATCTCCCCGTTTGTCACAGTTATTTCAAACAAATTTACCTTAAAGAGCAACTTCCTGTTGAGTAGTCGAAGAAAAAGTATAGTATTCCATTCGCGTGTAATAGCTACTACTCACTCTGATGAGTAATAGCCATCATTATACGTTTGTTGAATAATACACTATTATTAATAACACAAATAATAATAGAAGAAGTAATCGTAAAAGCTGACTTACCAATGATATTATTCAAGAGGAAATTGAACTAAAAAACCTTTATTGGGTAATTAATAATGTAGACTGTCATAATGCTAAAGTACTATATAAAAACAAAAAACGAATATATAATAAAAATATTAAAGATGCAAAAATTAATTATTATCAAAACAAAATAGACCAGTCAACTAATAAAACTAGGGAAACGGGGAATATAGTAAATCATAAGTTAGGTAGAAATAATCACAGGAAGAATGATATAAAATTATATTCGGAAAATACAATCATTACTGATCCAAATGAACTCACAAATACTTTTGGCTCATATTTTTCTCTGGCAGTTCATATAAAATTACGTACCCATTTTGGACAAAATCTATCCTTGCCATGTACACTTCCTGATATTAATCCGCACACTTTCTTTTTTAGTCCGGTCTCTGAATTACAGTTACTAAACACATTTAATAATCTCAAAAACAAAACTTCTTCTGGTAATGATGGTTTTATCTTCCAACTGCTAAAAAGAATTAAAGATTTTATCATATTACCACTAAGGCATTTGATAAATAACTCAATTGAGAGTGGTTCTTTTCCAAATATTTTAAAAATTTCGCACGTAGTTCCGTTATTAAAATCGGGTGATCCCTTAGATATAGATAATTATAGACTCATAACTTTAGTTAGTTCTCTGTCTAAAATAATGGAAAAGGTAATTTACGATCAGTTATCGGTATTTATTGAAAAATACCATATTCTTACGTCATATCAACATGGCTTCAGGAGTGGTAAATCAGTAGAGACTGCTAGCGTCCAGTTACTAGATACGATTTATAATAATTTAGATAAAGGTAAATATGTGATAATGTTACAATACGACTTATCCAAGGCGTTTGATACCTTGGATGTGGATTTTATTACATCTAAACCTTTAACCTTGGCATACGGGGAAATATTATGGAGTGGATTCATTCATACTTAGTAGACCGTAAAATAATTGTGAGGATTGGTAACCACTTCTCAGAAGAATTTAATGTATCCCGAGGAGTCCCCCAGGGGTCAGTACTAGGGCCCTTACTTTTTATATTATATGTCAACGATCTACCACATCATATAAAAAGTGGGTCAGTGTTTGCTGACGATAGCACTATAACTGTGGCAGACTCAAATATTGATATCCTCCATAAAAAAGTTAATAATGTTCTAGATGAATTTTCTGCTTGGTGTGACCGTAATAAACTTATACTAAATTCGTCCAAAACGACTTTCATGAATTTTTACAATAGGAAACTCTGTATTATACAGAATTTTACATTTTGCTGCAAGAGTAAATTCTTAGGCGTTGTTCTGGACGCAGATCTATCCTGGAAATCCCAAATTGATATAGTATGCAAGAAATTAAACCAGGCTTATTTTGCAGTTATACAACTAAAAAATATATTTCATCTTAAGGCGGTACTAAATACTTATTATTCACTTGCATACTCGCATATAAGTTTTAGTATATTATGTTGGGGTATGGCCACTGAAAGAGACAGAGTTTTTATTTGCCAAAAAAAACTCATACGTTTAATATTTAACTTAAAACCAGGGGAAAGCTGCAAACACAGTTTCAAGTCAAATAAATTACTTACAACTCCATCAATTTTTATTTATAAATGCTTATGTTTCGTAAAAAAAAACTTACACCTTTTTGATAAAGTTCCATCTCGTCATAATTATATCACGAGAAGCAGTGACCTCCTAATACCAACGCATAATTCTACATTATTTGAAAAATCACCATTCTACTGGTCTATTAAATTGTATAATTCTTTACCTCTTGATTTAAAAATTATTAACAATTTTAATTCATACAAACTTAAAGTTAAAAATATGTTAACAGACGGTGCATTTTACAGCGTTGATGCCTTCCTTAATACTTTTATCTATTTATTCATTTTTTTTCCTCAATGTATTATTGGTAGTTACGTTATTGACGTATTAAATACATATTTTTGTGAAATTGACTTATCCTATATCATGTATAATGATCTAAAGGATTAATAAAGTATTATTATTATTATTATTATTATTATTATTATTATTATTGGACTTTCTTTTTTTTAATTAAAATATTTTTCATTTTGAATGATGCGATGACAACTTTTAAAATATTATTTTAAATATATGTTTTAAATACCTTTTGTAAAACCTTCCAAGTTTCTTTTCAAATTTTTGTCGCATCTGAGATCACATCATTCAAAAACATTGTATTGACTATCGAAAAAAGCTGCGGTTCAAGCAAAGTAAATTTATATTCCTTATAAAACACTGTGTATAACACCAATTCAACTCGTTATTGATAGACCTTAGTTTTACACAAAACAGGACTAAATCCTTAAGTGCCATTTGTGTATTCCACCTCTTGTTGCATCTCTCCTGGGACACATTGTATATGGAATAAAGTCATATCATTAGTAATATTATTAACCTGTAGTTATTTTCTAAGTTACGTTATTATACTCTTCGCAAAAACGAAGAGTATATTGTATTTGATCGGCACATTTCTAAAATCGTAAATATCGCTCGTAGAGAAAAAAATTTCATATCATTGTGTTAGTGAACGAATTCTGAACAACTTTCAAAATGTCCGAATGTCCGTCCGTCCGTCCGTCACGTTTCTTGTAAGCACGATAACTTAAGAAAGAAAAGTCCGATTGTATTGAAATTTAGAAAGTAAGTTAGTGTTAGTTAGAGGAAGAACACTATTGTTTTTGAAGAAAATCGATCAGTAAATAAAAAAGTTATTAATTATTTAATTTAAAAAAAATAATTATCTTAATTTTTGTCGCTTGTACTAAAATGGAAATCTTGCGAGATATTATTTCCATAATAATTTTTTTTTTATGAAGTTTACTAATATATATTTCATAGAAGTGAAATATGTATGAATGTAGAAAGATATATATCACACACAATCAATTTCTGTAGCAATAGGTGGTGGCGCAGCGGCTAAAGCTTTGCGTAGTGATCAACAAGGGTGTGAGAAACTCCACGCTGCCGGTAGCGCTGGAAGAGCTCACATCCGACCACAATCCCATCTTCCTAGAGTTGGAAGATATGTCGAGGGAAGACATTACACGCAAAATCACATCTTATAGAGACGCCAACTGGCATCTCTACAAGACACACGTTAATACACACTTAACACTTACAAACAACATCACTACAGCCGCCGAGCTGGAAAATGCTGTGGGTGAGTTCACAAGGGTACTGCAGGACGCCAAACAGAGTGTTGCTACAACGATACCGATAAATCCATACAAAGACCGACTCGACGCAGCGGTCATACAAGACATCCGAGAGAAAAACAGACTGAGACGGCTTTGGCAGCGAAATCGCGATGTCGGTGCTAAGGCCGAGATGGGTAGACTGCAACGGCAGATCAGGACCGCCATTAACACCGCAATAAACCGGAAATGGCGGGATAGACTGGAAGCGCTGAATCCTCAGGACAACTCGCTGTGGAAACTGTCGAAGGCAATGAAAAATACGCGGGAAGCCATACCCGCCTTAACAAAACCAAACGGACAGACGGCCATGACAGACTCGCAGAAGGCGAATGACTTAGCTGACCATTTTCAGGACATACACAACGTACTGATACCGAACAATATTGAACACGACCGCATTGAAAATAACATTAACGAACTAATTGGCCATGACGTCCAATTGACACGACGAGAATTTCTAAAAGTCATGGCCAAGCCTTCGGAAGTAGCCAAGATCATACGAACTCTACCTAACAACAAAGCCCCGGGTTCAGACGGCATCGAATATAAGCTACTCAAATATCTCCCGAGGAAAGGTATTGTACAGTTGTCGTACATTGTCAACGCGATCCTGCGACTGCAACACTGGCCTAGCCAGTGGAAGTGCGCCGTGGTCGTGCCAATCCTGAAGCCGAACAAGAACGCGAAGCTCGCCGGCAGTTATCGACCGATCTCGTTACTGTCGGCGATCTCCAAGTTGATTGAGAAGGTCATCCTGATCAGATTAGACTCTGCTCAGGATGAACTTCACATCGACGATGAGTGCCAGTTCGGCTTTAGGCGGGGCAGGGGCACTGTGCAGCAGGTCGTCAGGATCGTGAATGACGTCAAGGTACAATGCAACCTCGGGAAGAGCACCGTCATGGTGCTCCTCGATGTTGAGAAAGCTTTCGATACCGTATGGATTTCGGGGCTGCTTCACAAACTAAACGCACTGGACTTTCCCATGTACATAACCAAACTTATTCACTCTTTTCTGACAGATAGATCGCTGCAGGTTAGGGTGAATAATAAACTATCAACTCGGAGGGACATTCGCGCGGGCGTCCCCCAGGGGTCGTGCCTTTCACCGAAACTGTACAACTTGTACGTCTCCGACTTCCCGGAGTTCCCGAATTCTAATCTTGCCAAGTACGCCGACGACACGGCCATGTATGTGCACTCACATAATGCTCAAGCGGCCAATATGCTGCTGAAGGCACACATGGCCCGTGCCACGGCGTATTACGACAAGTGGAAAATTCGGATCAACTCCGAGAAGTCCGAGTCGATTCTCTTCACGCGCCGATTTACCGAAAATCGGATTTTAACGCCACTTTCGATCGGGGGTAGACAAATTCCTATCAAACGGTGCGTGAAATATTTGGGGGTTAACTTAGACAAACGACTGACGTTTAACACCCATATTAATGAGACAGTACGTAAGGTCTACTCCATGTCCAGAAGTCTGTACCCGCTCCTGGCCAGGGGTAGCGGACTAAACAGACAAAATAAAAAAATGTTGTACACAATGGTGATTAGGCCGGCAATCACATACGCGGCGCCGGTATGGTGCAGCATCCCGGCCACGACAATGAGAAAACTTCGAGTTCTTGAACATAAATTTATGCGCCTCATCTCTGGTTTGGACAGGTACACCTCCCTCAGAGATCTATACGCAAATTGCCACGACATAACCCCACTAGCGGACTACGTCCAAGAAATTTCACAAAAATTCTATCAATTCAAACTGGGCGATAGTCCGCTAACCCGCAACATAACTCGAATCAGACAGCATAATGCAATACTTTTCGATATCAGACACCCTCTACCATACCAGGCGTTGCCTATTTTCCGGCAACTCCCTTAGCCAAACTTTCCTCTACTATAACTTATCTCTACCCTACTCTTTACCTTTCCTCAACTGTATAACTTTACAACCCTCTCTTCTTATATCTGTTCAGTTTTGTTCTTGTCCTTTTTGTCCTTTTTGTTCTTTTGTCCATTTTGTTTCTAAATTCCGTCTAGGCCGAAAAATTCCCTAGAAATCCAAATATTTTAAACCACACCTTTTATCCACCACACTTTCCTGGAAGGAAGACCAGGGTAGAATTGCTTCGAACGGGTTTTTTCGTTGAGTTCTGTTTTCCCGTGTCAGCAATCAAAATTCCAAAGTGTTCGTCTGTGCGCGAAACCGCTAGTTTTTAAAGTACTCATTTTAATTATTTTTTAAGTATTTTTGTGTACTATTATTGATCCAAATTGTTAATTTTAAGCTTTATTCTTAGGCAGGAGTTTTAACTTTTCACATTCAGCTTTAGCCAAACCGGACCTGCCCTGTCCAGCCCGACGCCCACCACGACGCTACGCGTCGTGGTTGTCTGGCTGGCTCCGGGCCAGATTCCGGGGAGGCACATTCATGTACCTCTAATTTTAATAAACTTGTTATTGATTGATTGATTGCTTTGCGTTGCAATCCAAAGGTCCCGTGTTCGAATCCCACAGGTTGGATTTTTTTTTTCATACAATTTTTTTCACAATAAAGACGGTATCACAAAATTTAGGATGTCCAAAAACTAACATTATTTACAAGAAAACTGCGAAGAGTATCCTATAGAATGTGTAACAATTATATATAAAAAGCTCAGTAAATTGGCGAAGAGTACGTTTTTAGCTTAATTTTACTTAATTAACCCAACCAAAGGCCTTTGAAATTTCGGAATAAATTACAAAACTGAATATTTATGCTGCGATTTAAGACCCCGTCAGAAATTGTACTCGTAATTAAAGTAATCTACATCACTAATAAATATATACACAAATATACTATTTCTAGATGTGTACGATCTCCCAATGATGCTCGGGCTGAGCGGGTCACTGGCGAAACCGTGTGAGGGTGTAGTTGGGGTTACTGGCTCTGGGACCAGTGGACTGTAGGGATTTTTGTTGTTGTGGTAAAAACCAATCCTGGAGGCAGCCTCACCTCCTAATTGTGGCTTGGAAAGATTGGTTAAATGAGTACAACAAGTAATTAGTTGAGACTGATTTATTTAAGAAAATAAAATTCTATTTATACTAAATGGCAATAATAAACATAATAACAAATCGTAAAAACAATTAATTATACGTTACATATGAAATATTAAACTTGTCCTAGAAAATTATGCCAACTATAGAAATTCAGTGTTTGCACTTGATTACATACTTTGCTGACATTGTTTATAGTTAATGTTTATGTAGATTGCAATACGAAATAACTAATATATGTCGAAAGTAGGATACAATAACAATAAGAAATTAAATTATTTGAAATGATAAAAATGCATGTTTAATAGATTAAACATTCTGGCAAGACCGGGAAGGACGATGTTCGCTGTGGTGCTGGTGAAATGGCTGGAGTTCGATTATTTCATCTGGGTTGGACGTTCTTGTTGTTTTCTCTTCCGTCTGCGTTGTTGCATTAGGGACCGGGCGAATACCAATAGGAGCAGCAGGACTGCTATGAGCGCGATAGTGATGGCACTACCGGTGATGAGGGAATGATGTGTGGAGTGCCATTTTGTCTCGTTTTGTCTCTGCCATCTTTCTTCCTCCTTGGTTAAGTCGGCCATTTTATCATCTAGTTTATCGTAGGACTTTATTTGCCAAAAGTCTGTCTTAATTTTCTGGACTAACTGCCGTCTTGACGATAGGTTTGTGTTGATATTTGTCGTTACTAGATTGGGTGGAGATACAATTCCAATTATCCCATCCATAATCCATAATAGCTGATGCTGTTTCTCGGTTAGATGATGGAGCAGTGCTGTGCATTGTACTTCTTGAGAGAGTCGTTTGGTTGCGTTGCAGAGGCTGTCAAATTGCGTGATAATCTCTAAGGTATTTGCAACATCTTCTTGGAGTTTCGACTTGGAGTACTTCAACTCTATCCGGGTATGGTCAATGCGTTCTACGTATGGTTCGGGTCGTGGATACTGAATAGTGTACCCGGCTTGTGTAGACCCTGGCATCGGGGCGAACAGTAGACAGAGCAACAGAAATAACGTCCAGAGATTGAAGGACATTTTCTTGCTCCTTGGAGGCCGTTGACTGATAGTTGTACTCCCAAAGTTTGTAGGTGCCTGCTCGTCTGTGGTTGTAATGTTGGGTGTGTCGGTTTCTGACACAACAGGTATTGGAGTGACCTTTCTCATGTGACCAGGGTTCAGGTGCTCTTGCGTGAATTCTTCATGCAAGGGTTTGGTTGTAATGTTGGGTGTGTCGGTTTCTGACACAACAGGTATTGGAGTGACCTTTCTTATGTGACCAGGGTTCAGGTGCTCTTGCATGAATTCCTCATGCAAGGGTTTGGTTGTAATGTTGGATGTGTCGGTGTCTGACACAACAGGTATTGAAGCGACCTTTTTCATGTGACCAGGGTTCAGGTTCTCTTGTATGAATTCTTCATACATGGGTTTGGAATCTCCCAGCTCGAAAGGTAACTCTTTCAGAGGGATTTGGACGGTGTGTGTTCCGTCTGTGCTTCGTGTCGTAGGCTTGGAGAGTTGTTCTTCACATGCTATGTCATCTGAGGACAGGATTCTCTGGACCGAGACTTCTTCTGTGTTCCAAATTTTTGTTAACTGTTCATCTACTTCAGTACGACTTGTCATGCTGATGATGTTAACATTGTTAAGCTGGGTTTGCTTAACGTTGCCTGACAGTATCCATCCCAGTTCTGTCTGTTGGCCTAGGAGGCCATCCTCGGTTTTCTGAAGTCCTTGCAGAATAATTTTTCCATATTCCTCAGCTCCAAGAATGGCGTCAATTGGTCCAGGTCTCTTGTATGTAGGGTCAGCGAGGATTTGGTTTTGCCATTGCTGCTCATTTAGGTCTTCTAACTCGCAGGTTGGCATGGCTTGCGTCAATTGAGATAGTACTAAGAAATTGACGTTTACGGAGAAGAGACTAGGAAACCGTGGGCAGACTTCAGCTTGAATCTTTGTTCTTGATATCTTGGGTCTTCCTTCGCCGAGTCCGGTAACTTCTGCTCTGATTTTCTGCCTGGTTATTCCAAGTGATTGAGCGGCTCTTTCTGTTATGAATGACGACTGAAAACCAGGGTCAATTAGTGCTCGCAGGTATTCTGGTCTCCCTGACGATGACATGATACGAATCAGGGCGGTGGCTAATAGGACTGTGTTATCTTGTCTTCCAACATGGCTGCTGGATGAAAGCTGTTCTTCCATGACTGTGTGTTCGGTTGTCGTCGTAGTATGTGTAGCAGCCCTCGAGGTTGTGGGAGGAGGGGCGCTAGCTCTGGATGGTCTTGATGTGGATTCTCTGTGTAGTATTGTGTGGTGTTGATCCCCGCAAATTTGGCATCGCTTTTGACTTCTGCATCTGTCTCTGGAGTCATGATTCAGGCAATTGAGGCAGAGGCGTCTGTCTTTGGCTGCTTGAATCCTTTCGTTGATGGCCAAATTCCGGAATTGTGGGCAGGCATACATGTTGTGCTGTTGCTTGCAATAACTACAAGAGTTGAAGTTATTGCCGCTGTTCTGATCATTGCTGGGTAACATGTTCTTGGCTATAGCAGTGGACTCAAGGGACTGGAATCTTCTCTCCAGGAACTCCATCATCTCCTTGAATTCTTGCACCTTATGTGGGGCCTTGAGGGATTGTTCATATAGCCGATTGGTCTCTGCGTTCCATCTTCTGGTGATGATGCGAGAAACTAGTGGTCCCCAAGACGTAGTGCTAATGCCTACGTTTTCAAGTGCCTTTAAACATTCAGTGGTAGTGTCGTGTAGCTGCCTTAATTTGTGTATAGATTCGCCTTGCATTGGGGGTATATCCAAGATTTTGTCAATTAGCTTGGATACTAAAAGTCGACTGTTTTCGTATCTTTTTTTTAGTAACTCCCAAGCTGCGTCATAGTTTGCATCTGTAATTTGAAGATGTTGAATCATTCTGCTTGGCTCGCCTCGGACGTGGGTTTTGAGATACTGCATCTTCTCGACTTTGGACAAGGACATGTTTGAATGAATGAGTTTCAGGAATATGTCGTTGAAGGTAGGCCAGTGCTCATAGTTTCCATCGAAGAATGGAATTGAGATTTTTGGAAGGTGCAGGTTGGGTCTGATTGCATCAGGGGTGGGGGAAACTGCGTCGATCTTGCATGAAAGATTTGTTACGGCGTTGTCGTATCGTTGTCCTGCTTCCAGGTACTTCTCATCTCGGAAGTAGTTGGACTGGAACCTGGTTTCGTGAATCATGATATCTTCGTGTAGGGCCTGGATGGTACTCCACTGGTTGTTAATTCTTTCAAGCAGCAACTCGTAACGTTTTTTGGGTTTGACTTCGAGCAGCTCTTTGTCAATTAGATGGATGGTCTTGTCTAGTTCTTGCATCCGATGCATCTGACGTTTAATTTGTATAGATTGCTCGGCGTCGTTGTTTGGATCCTCAATGGCTGAATTTTGTTGATCGGCGTCTTCATCGGATCCTTCATCGTTTGCATGCGTCGTCGCCTTTGGGCATTCCTGAAGATATTTCCTTGCCTCTTCGTACTTTCTTTGTATTTGGCTGTAGTAGTTCATCTCGATGTATGGATGCTGTGGAAGGTCCAGCGCCAGTAGTTTGGCATGGCTTTTTTTTACAATTTTCCATATGTCTTCTATTGATGCAAGTCGACTGGAAATGTATTCTTCAGTTTTTCTTGACGCGGAGTCCTTTTTTGAATTGGTAAGAATCTGAGCTAGTTGTTTGGCCAAATTTTCTTGTTGCAGGCTGAGTTGGTTCATCTCCTCTTTGGATGACATCTTTAAGTAAAGTTTGAATTTGGGTGGAATGGTGTTGATAGGATTTGATTTTGCCTAGGGTTGGATTGAGTTATCTGGTTGTATTCTTCTTCTTCTTCTTCTTCTCGGGTTGAATGGGTTGGATTGCTTTGTGTTAGCTTGGGTGGGCTAGGGTTGATTAGGTTGGTGTTGGTTGTTTTCTTGGGTTCGTTTGGAATATGTAGACTTTCCGGTGATTCGGTTGATTTGATTTGGATAGTTTTTTTTTTTTTTTTTTTCTTCTCGGGTTGAATGGGTTGAATTGCTTTGTGTTAGCTTAGGTAGGATGGTGTTGATAGGATTTGATTTTGCTTAGGGTTGGCTTGAGTTGTGTTGTTGTATTCTTCTTCTTCTTCTTCTCGGGTTGGTTGTTTTTTTTTTTTTTTTTTTTTTTTTATGGACTGGCTGTCCGGTGGTTTAGTTGGGTTGACTTGGATTGTTTGATTTCTTGTTTTTGTGGACGATACGGCTGTATCGACTGGTTTTTGCTCGAAGAACAAATGAACGATCTCTTCTACGTGGGGACGATACGGGTGTATCGACTGGTTTTTTGCTCGAAGGACCAATGAACGATCTCCCAATGATGCTCGGGCTGAGCGGGTCACTGGCGAAACCGTGTGAGGGTGTAGTTGGGGTTACTGGCTCTGGGACCAGTGGACTGTAGGGATTTTTGTTGTTGTGGTAAAAACCAATCCTGGAGGCAGCCTTACCTCCTAATTGTGGCTTGGAAAGATTGGTTAAATGAGTACAACAAGTAATTAGTTGAGACTGATTTATTTAAGAAAATAAAATTCTATTTATACTAAATGGCAATAATAAACATAATAACAAATCGTAAAAACAATTAATTATACGTTACATATGAAATATTAAACTTGTCCTAGAAAATTATGCCAACTATAGAAATGCAGTGTTTGCACATACTTTGCTGACATTGTTTATAGTTAATGTTTATGTAGATTGCAATACGAAATAACTAATATATGTCGAAAGTAGGATACAATAACAATAAGAAATTAAATTATTTGAAATGATAAAAATGCATGTTTAATAGATTAAACAAGATGAGTTCCATTTCTAAATAAGTTTCATTCCAAACGTATTTCAATTCTGTTGTAAATAGTAGGTAAACGATAAATATTATAAAGAATCTGTGGTAGACACTAGAAATTTGAGATTATATTTTATATTTTTGAATACCGAATTATTGAAAAATAAATATATTTTTATTTGCTTAAGACAGCGTATTCGTTAGATATCCATCATAAGACTGTAAATGAGTATAGAATTTTTAAGTCGATGAAAACCAACAAGACAAAATTAAAAATATTCAAATTCGAATTCAAAATACCGAAAGCTATAATTTTTTACTTATGTATTCGCGTTCAAATTGAGAATGAAGTAGTTTACGTAAAAAGTTGAACACATAGACATTTTAATTTGATATTTGAGTTCAGCTTGTTATAAAATGGATTTCTTTACAAACATTTTTTTCTACGATGATTATCAAAAGTTGTTCTTCGGTTATAATATACTTATTTGATGTAATCAAATAGGTATAATACAGACACGCTATCAATTCCAAAGCATACAAAAGAATTTTTCCAATTAATGCTATCAGATAACATAAATTTAACGTATTGCCAAAAGCAGAAAATATAAAACTGATAATATTTGTAATATTTCAAAATAAATTAAAAGATTTTTTTGCCTAACCAACAGCACGATTAAACAATATAATATAGGATATAAAAAATGGTGGGACATACTGTAAAAGTGCTTAAAAATCTAAACAGTAACACGATTTGTGCAAGAAGTATTTGTAATTGGGCCATCGTCGAAGGTACAATGAGACAAGGAATCCGATCTAACGCAAATATTACATGATTTACTAAAGTTAGAAAAACTGATCTAAAAACTGGTCGTTTTACTAGCGATTACTTCAAGTCAGAGAGTTTAAACTCCGACAGAAATCAAATTAATCGACATTATTCATTTTAAAAATCGAATTTTAAGATTACACAATATACACAAACCATAGAAAAATGTAAGCCCAAAATAAATGGTACTTTTCACGAAAATCAAACCTAGTAGTTTCAGTTAATACATTACAGACATATCACTAATTACACTAGCACTTCGTAGTCGGTTACTATTCGTATCAAAATAAAAAAAAAATAAATGAAAAAATGTAAAAAAAGTGTTTTTACCTTAAGCAGTGTGGGCACATAAATTTTAACGTCATGTAGCACCCACCATGTTGTTTTCAAAAGAGGTCTAAATATTTAAAATATCAGAAGTACGACGGGATGGAGTGAACAATTTAACAATTACAGAATATATGTTGTAAAATACTTTCCAAACCAAACACTTAAATTAATAATAACTGACAGCCTCGAAAGAAAAGGACCCGAATCGTTCTGTGACTTATCTAAGGGACACATAACGAAGGAGGTATATAGCGACTATAGCGACTCACTCACTGGAAATCGAGAAGTTCCAAAAGCGAGAAGTTTCCACGGAGTCGCTAAGAAACAAAAAGGAAAACTCGATCCATAATGGAGAAATTTCCATGGAGTCGCTAAGAAAAATAAAAACATTCGATATAAAAAATATAATATCAATATACTTAAAAAATACTAATATCACATAAAATATGAACATGTATTAAAAACAATATAAGTATATTTACTTCGATTTTAATTTTATTTATAGCGATAACGCTATAAATTTGGTGACCCCGACGTGATCATTTTATGTCCAACGTAATAAATATATGCCAGAAGTGAAAATTTTATGTCCAACGTCATAAATATATGCCAGAAGTGATCATTTTATGTCCAACGTGATAAATATATACAAGAAGAGATTCGATATATCAACTACCGTTATAAATTGACCATTTTATGAAGAGAAGAATTTTCCCGATGAATTTTGAATAGAGGTTCCAAAGTTGAATAGATGTTCCTATAATTTATGGTAATTTCCTAATTCAATCAACTGAAATTGTATATTACAAGTACTGTCATCTGTTGGTGAGTGAGTTAAAGTACATTCCTTTTTTATCTGAGAGAGTAGTCAATCAATCAAACAATCACAATCGATTAGTTATGCAAAGACAACCTTCAGACGAGGATTTTCCTCAAACTCACCTCTGTCAAACTACCCCCATTCTGGAAATCAAAACCAGAAATTTGGTTTACCCAGATTGAATCACAGTTTTCTGTTGCAAAAATTGTCAATGATAAGAAAAAGTATGATCAGGTTATAGCTAATTTGCCATTAGATGTGATAGATAATATATACGATATAATATCTAATCCCCCGGAAACGGATCTCTATATAAATTTAAAGAAAGTTTTAATTTCACGTTTATCATCGAGTGAGGAAAAACGTCTGAATGATCTGTTATCAGGTTCCCAAATGGGCGATCTGAAACCTTCAGATTTTTATAGATCCATGCTGAATATGGTTGGAGGATTCAGCATGGTTAGTCAAGATTTATTGATAAAGCTATGGAAAAGACGTTTACCTCAAACAGTATATATTGCCATTACAATTTCAGGGAAAACAGACACAAAAGAGATTCTAGATATTGCAGATCAGATCTGGGAGTCCTGTCAAAATTCAATGGTTGCATCGTACTCCAAAAATCCTCTTGACTCTGAGTCCACCCCGTTATCAGATTTAACTACCACTATCAAAAATTTTTCAATCACTTTCCATGATTCAATTAATCAAGTATTACAAAAACAAGAAATTTTTAATTCTCGATTAAACTCTTTAGAATCCAGACTTTCCAATCAATCCTTCGAGCCTCAACCTTCTACTTCATGCTGCAACAATTGCAAAAGTAGAAGCAATTCACAAACTCGTACCACTAATCGCAATCGTTCACCCAGCCGTAATAATGTTTCCAATAAATTTGATCGTACAGACAATACTATTTGTTACTACCATCAACTTTATGGTGCCAATGCCTATCGTTGTGGAGGTGAATGGTGCAAATTCAGTAAGAATTGTAAAAAATCTGATAATTCTCAAAGATGACTGAAGTTTGATAATAATTTTATGACGTCTGATTTTGACATTACTAACAGCAAACGTCGTCGACTTTTTATTTACGATAGATCTAACAACCTGAACTTCCTAATTGACACTGGTGCCGATTTATCTGTGGTGCCACGCAATGCTTTCACAGATTTAAAAAAGAATTTCGATACGATATTAACCGCGGCTAACGGTTCAACCATTTTTACATACGGTAAGAAATTGTTAAAAGTCAATCTAAACTTACGTAGATTATTTCCTTTCGTTTTCAATATAGCAGACGTTGACATACCGATAGTCGGAGCAGATTTCTTGTCTCATTTTGGTTTAGTTGTCGATCTTAAAGGAGCTCGAATAATTGATAACAAGACTAATTTGTCAGTTAATTGTTTTATTAAAAATAGTCCTTTAGACAATTGTAGATTAGATTCACTTAAATTATTTCCTTTGACAGATAAATATAACAAATTACTTTTACAATTTCCTAATTTAATTAGTTCCCCAGATTACAATTTACCTATTAAACATTCTATTGTACATCATATAGTTACTGAAGGTCATTTACCTTTTTCACGACCTCGTAGATTAGACAATCTTAAATTTAAAATAGCTCAAACAGAATTTAATAGCATGGTAGAATTAGGTATCTGCAAACCATCATCTTCTCAAGTTTCCTCTCCACTCCATCTAGTGGCGAAAAAAGAGAATGACTGGAGACCTTGTGGAGATTATCGACAACTAAATACGATTACCATTCCAGACAGATATCCATTACCTCATATCCACGACTTTAGCTCTCAGTTGCACGGCTGCACTATTTTCTCCAAGGTTGATTTAGTGCGAGCGTACCATCAGATACCTGTCGCTGAAAATGACGTTTATAAGACAGCTATAACAACTCCATTCGGACTGTTTGAATTTTCCCGCATGCCTTTTGGTCTACGCAATGCTGGTCAAACTTTCCAACGTTTTATGAATGAAGTACTTGTCAATTTACCTTTCGTTTTCGTCTATTTGGATGATATATTAATCGCAAGTCAATCAGATGTACAACATTTGGAACATTTGGAAAAGGTTTTCAAGAGATTAGACACATACGGAATTAACATTAAACCATCTAAATGTATCTTGGGAGTTGACAATTTAACCTTTTTAGGTCATCACATCTCTTCATCAGGTATTTTACCATCAACTGAGAGAGTCGAAGTCATTAATAATTTCCCTTTACCGGCAACTCTCAAACAACTACAACGTTTCATAGGTATGGTGAATTTTTATCATCGTTTCATACCTCATTTTGCTGAAATATTACTTCCCCTATATTCTCTTTGTAACAGTTTATCTCATGATAAAATTACAAAGATAAATAGTTGGCCTGATCAATGTTTAGACGGATTTTCGAAAGCCAAAGACGCAATAAGTAATGCAGTAGTTTTAGCTCATCCTTGCAATAATGACGATACTATCTTATCTCTCTCAGTCGATTGTTCTAACCTTGCCATGGGTGCAGTTTTAGATCAAAAAGATAATAAGGGATTTCTTGCTCCTTTAGCATTCTTTTCCCGTAAATTAACCACAGCACAAACCAATTATTCGATTTTTGACAAAGAACTTTTAGCATTATATACTGCAATTAAACATTTTAAGTTTATACTTGAAGGTCGAAAGTTTAATTGTTTTACAGATCACAAACCTTTAATCAACGCTTTATTCACAAAAGCAGAAAGATCTCCTCGTCAAATACGTCATTTAGAATACATAGCTCAATTTTCTTGTAAAATACAACATGTTAAAGGAAAACATAATGTAATAGCTGACAGCTTGTCACGTATTTACGACACTTCTTCCTTAAAACAAGATATTTTACTTCAACTTAAAAATTCTCCCTTCCTTAATGTTAACTTTGACCTAAAGTTGCTTAGTGAAGCTCAGGAGAAAGATTCAAATCTCAACTATTTATTGTCAGATAAATCATCACTAACTAAAACCAATTTCATTTTAAAAAAGATACAAATTCCAGATTCAAATGATTTTATTTGGTGTGATGTTTCTCGTGCAAAAGTCAGACCTTTTGTCCCACTTGTTTACAGACGAACGATATTCGATATTTTTCACAACTTATCTCATCCTGGTATTAAAGCCACTAGACTGTTGATTTCAAATAACTATTTTTGGCCGAAAATGAACACAGATTCCAATTTATGGTCAAAATCGTGCATTAACTGTCAAGCTGTCAAAGTCAGTCGACATACGCGAAGTGCTCTCGGGAACTTCACCATTCCGAAAATCAGATTCGACCACATCCACATAGATTTGGTAGGACCATTACCTCCATCCAAAGGTAACTCTTACATTCTTACGGTGATTGAACGATTCACTAGGTGGCCGGAAGCGTACCCTCTTCGCGACATCACAGCAGAAACAGTTGCGCGTACTTTATTTCAAAACTTTGTTTGTCGTTTCGGTGTTCCCTTGTCAGTAACGACTGATCAAGGAGTACAATTCGAGTCAAGATTATTTAATGAATTTGCAAAGTTTTTAGGTTTTCATAGAATACGTACAACTCCATATCACCCAGAAGGCAACTCTTTAATTGAAAGATTTCATCGCTCACTTAAAACTTCCTTGTTAGCTAGAGCCAATACATCACATTGGACAGATGAATTACCCATCATTTTATTAGCATTTAGGACAACTCCCAAGGAAGATCTGCAATGTTCACCTGCTGAACTCATATATGGTCAAACCCTTCGTTTACCTGGCGAATTTTTCGTTGAATCGTATAATTCCCCAGATATTCCTTATTTCATTGACAAATTACGCATTTATTTTAATAATTTAAAATTTGTTCCTCCAACTTCGCATGGCAATTACAAAACTTTTGTTAGTTCAGATCTTGCCTCTTGCGATTTTATTTTCGTTCGCATTGAACGTTTAAAACGTTCATTTACTCCTTTATATGAAGGACCGTTTAAAGTTTTATCTCGTTCAGATAAGTTATTTACCTTTAAGAAAGGAGACAAAGTCATAACTGTCAATATTGATAGGGTTAAACCGGCTTTTGTATTAGTTGACAGATGTGACACTTTGCCTACCCCGATTAAAAAAGTACGTTTTGCAATCGACACGTTGATTGATTGACTGTTTTCTTTTTTAACGAGGGGGTGTATATAGCGACTATAGCGACTCACTCACTGGAAATCGAGAAGTTCCAAAAGC
Organism: Rutpela maculata; assembly: GCA_936432065.2. NCBI lineage: Eukaryota > Metazoa > Arthropoda > Insecta > Coleoptera > Cerambycidae > Rutpela > Rutpela maculata. Next base: position 31,157,224 of record OW386285.2, on the reverse strand, counting down.
GAGAAGTTTCCACGGAGTCGCTAAGAAATAAAAAGGAAAACTCGATCCATAATGGAGAAGTTTCCATGGAGTCGCTAAGAAAAATAAAAACATTCGATATAAAAAATATAATATCAATATACTTAAAAAATACTAATATCACATAAAATATGAACATGTATTAAAAACAATATAAGTATATTTACTTCCATTTTAATTTTATTTATAGCTATAACGCTATAAAGTACAACAATGGGAAAAGGAACAAAAGAAGTGCTACTGGAGAGGAATACTCTAGGCTAAAGACAAGCGAAAAGGTTTATAACCTATTCGACAGAGAATGCGACGAGACTTCTCGAACTCGAAAAGTCCGACCTAGGCTGATCAGTGATCACACACAGGCTTTCTAATTGGCCATTGTCCCTTGAGACATCATCTCAAGAACATGGACATGGCAGAAGATGACACATGCAAATACTGTGAATCTGCAACTGAGACTGCGGAATAATACTTTGTGAATGCAAGGTAGTAATTCGCATTAGGCTAAAGTACCTAGAACAGGCGGAATTAACGCCTGAAGTCACAGAGAAATGAACTCCCAGGAAAATCGCAAGCTTTGCAAACAGTCTTGGAATCCTGGGCGACAACTAGTTGTAGGGTAATTCACAAAAGATCTTTTAGGTTGAGGTGAAGAAAGGCCAACCCAGGGTCAAGCGACCCCTTAAACAATTTACAATCTACAATAAATTAATAATGAGGGCATTAAAAGTTGCGACTAGGATATGTATGTTACAGCTACTGATTTAAGCATAAGACCAAAATTATGATTATATAAACATTGTATATGTAATTATTTACAATACATGGATTTTTAAGGCTTATGATAGGTGATAAGTACACGTGTGTACTTTACAGACACCTTGGCTAACTCAGATCGCATCATAAAGCTTTCAACATCTACAATATGATCTGTGATCTCAAGGACGGGACCATCGAAGTATAATTAAAGGTTCAAAGACTTACCTTAAGGAAGTTCAATCCTCAATTATACGAGATGGCTCCGTCCGAAGAGATCACACTCGTCCGTCACTAAAACCCAATTTTCGCGATCTGAGCAAAAACATAAATGCAATCTCTAAAGCTGGAATCTACGAACGTGGCAGTTTATTTATCTTTCTGTAAACATTACGCCGAAAAGAGTAAAGAGACATAAACTACAATGTGATTTGTGATCACTTCGGACGGGACCATCTCGTATAATTAAGTATTGAACCTCCTGAAGATAAGTAGTTTATTCTATAATTATTCTTGCATGCAATAAAATTTATTTCAGTTCACTTCATATTATTTGTTACAGAAAGCCTAAAAATATAAATAGTGCTACATATAATTAGGCCCCTTGCAAAAAAATATAATTTTAGTATTTTTAGAAATTTTACTTAATACAAGAAATAGATATTTACGATATTTTTTGGGGTACAATATTTATTATTTCGAAAACACTTGAGAAATTGATTGATTATAAAAATTACGTTTTTTAACATTTACACCGCCATATCTTCAAATCTAATCGAGAAATCGATCTGATTTTTTTTTAGTTCAAGTCCATAAACAAGCGCTTCCAATGGTGTTTCTGTTTCAATTGATTATTGTTTATTATTTTCTTTAAATAACAATGAACTTATTACTTCGCTTAGAATGTACTCATATTTTGACTAAGCGACAAACTTTTTCATTTTTGCAAATTTTCATATACGTGCAACGAAGCAATTGCAACCGAGATACAGGAAAAGTTCTTGAACAAAAAATTTTTCATCTAGTACTTATAGTTCTTTGTTTATGAATATTTTTGTGACGCAGTAGCATATCATATATACCCGACAGGCGAATGGCCCAAATTATCCGATTGACCTTTGAAATAACTTTTTTCAGTCATATTTAAAACAATTGAAACCCTTTTAAATGTGGTACACACTAAATACACACTATAATTTAATATTGCAGACCGAATACAACTAAATAATTTTAGAAAATAACCGCAAACTGTACGAATTATATGTCCGAATCATTGCACTCGCAGAGATATACTGAGATGACGTCAAGTTCAATATGAGTGTGTTCTCAGACACGCCCCTCCTCCCGGATATTAGTCAGTGATTTAAATATTTTCCAGTTAGAAATTATGACAACAGAGTTAATTTAAAATATATGGCACATGCAAGGGGCTTATTATTTAGTTATGCCACACTATTGCTAATGAAGTTTCATATACTACAAATAATTATCTTCGATATCTGTTATAAGACAACTGCTAATAGCCGAAGTTCTATTTAAATATGGATGTTGCTGGGAAATGGGAAATAACGAAATAGGATATTCGTGAACGAAAATCTAATTAAATCCTATAAATCATTTTTAGAATGTGTTAAAACCAACAAATAATATTATTTGTAGGATTAAAGTGATTGCAATCTTGAAGAGAGGTCTCACAACTTATGAAAGCAATGGAAACATTAAAGCGGGATCTTTGCATTTCATTAGCGCGCTCGGAGTTTAAAAGAGATATTTTTTACATTGCTAACGAGCAAACAGATTTTTTAATAAGGCATTTCTGAGTCAAGATTGCTGATAAACTATGAATATACATATTTGCATAAGAAAACCCCACAACGTCGCTGTTCTTTACATTTCTGACATTATTGTTTTAACCTATAAAAATAAAGATCCACCCCGTGCCGTATAATTACTTTAATAAATTCTATAGAATTAGGGTATACTCTTAATAAATGAAGATATTTAAGTCAAAGCAGGAAAATAAAAGACATCTATTATTATTGCTCAATGATGATATCAAGTTGTTTATAGCATTATTAATAAATGGTAAACGATAAAGTAGTAAACATAATGAATATACAGGGTAACCTAGTTTTCTTGTTAAAAAACTATGGTGATGGATGAAATATAAATAACAAATTAATTTAATTAAAAAAACGTACCATTCGTGAACTAGGTATTACAGCTTCATTTCAATATAGACTGATTGGAATAAAGTTATCCTTTTCAATTTATAACAAATTTTAACTTTATAACAAAAATGGAAACAAAACTGAAAATCGGTAAAGATCGAAGAGAAAAACTATAAACAATTCATATTCAATAATATATTCTCGATAAGTGTAAATGTAAAAATTTTCAGTTGCTTTCCATATTGGATTCAAAAAAACACATATACTGGTCGAATTAAGAAGCTCATCCTTCCTTACAATTTTGAAGTCGGTTAAAAAGCAATTATTCCCTTTGTTGCAACACAAGTGTTCAGGGGGATTTGAGGTTTTCTTTAAACTATGGCAGATAGCCAAAACCAATATAGGTATCCTGAGCTCGATTTTCCAGAAACAAATAATGTTGTAAAATCCAGTAAAACATTCTAAGGCACTTTTTTGAGTCGAATACGTTGCTGATAAAAAGAAAATTGTGCATGCCCCCGTTTTAGAGAAATAGACATAACTTGTGTTTTTTTTTTAATGAAACACCCTGTAAGTAAGTATTTTATTATTCAATAACAACTTTAATAAATAAATGCCTATTATTTCTGCTTACATCATTGTTAAAAAATATTATTTTGGGTATTCAGCAGATAACTTTCAAAGAAAACATTCGTTTCTTTCATATACCATTGGAGCAAGTCTGACCAAAAAAGGAAGATCAACAAGACTCCCCCCTACGGTGACTTGTCGACTCCTTTCATATACCTACCATATCCAAGATTCAGCATGAAAAGCAATAAAACAACCACTCTTTCTATATATTGATGATTCAAGTCTGATCATGCTAGTATATATAATATTAAGTACCTCTAGCCCTACCTAGAGGATACTACATCACAATCAAACGTTTATTACATTTCAAAGTCAAGAAAAAACTAAAAACCGCTGCCCAAGGAATCACTACTTCCACATCCAAATTTTTTATCCAAGTCACTCAAAACGAAAAAAATTTGTATGTGGAAATAATTGTTTATGGAACTTTAATAATATAATATTTGAAATCCTCTACCCCAAAAACCCATAAAACGATACCCCACATCGGTAGCGGGGTGGGGGTGGTGATGGGGGGGTAGTGGGGATGGATGAAGTAAAAAAATATTTTGAGGTTTCTGGTTCTTGTACACTCACTAAATCACAATTTTTTTCATCCCCTTTAATAATGAGGTGGGGGTGGTAATGGGAGTGGCTAATGCCAAAACTTTTTTTGGGACCTTAGCTTCTCTTGTATATACTAAATACCAATTTTATGGACTCTTACCTGCTTGATTTATCTATTTTCCCCAAATTTACCCCAATTTACCCCCCAACCCTTCGACGGAACAAGATGAAAATATAATCTAGTTCTAGATCTCGTTAAAATACATATGTGTACCAAATTTCAAGTCAATATCTCAAACGGTTCCAGAGTAAACGTGCGCACAAGACAGACAGACAGACAGACAGACAGACCGACAGACAGACCGACAGACAGACCGACAGACAGACAGACCGACAGACAGAAATTTTTTTTCGTTCAAACTTAAAATCTCGACGTTTCGTGACATTCTAAGACTATTTGAACAATACAAATTTTTAAAATTTTTTTTGTCGTTACTATACTTCCACTGGATGTGGAAGTAAAAGCACAAAGAAAATAGTCATTGTTAAAATATATTTTCTTTGTGCTTTTTAGTATTTTCTTGACTTTGAAATGTAATAAACGTTTGATTGTGATGTAGTATCCTCTAGGTAGGGCTAGAGATAATATTATATATACTAGCATGATCAGACTTGAATCATCAATATATAGAAATAGTGGTTGTTTTATTGCTTTTCATGCTGAATATTAGATATGGTAGGTGTATGAAAGAAGTCGACACGTCACCGTAGGGGGGAGTCTTGTTGATCTTCCTTTTTTGGTCAGACTTGCACCAATGGTATATGCAGTTATCTGCTGAATACCCAAAATAATATTTTTTAACAATAACAACTTAATGTGTCATATTTATCTGTAAAAAAGTGGTTAGTTTTTGAAAAATTATATATTTTTGAGAAGGCCATGGAAAACTATTAACAACAACAATACTTCTTATAATATAAAATGATTTTGCCAAAAATAGGAAAAACTAAACTAAAATAAATATTCGAGTTGTCTTCCACTGACATTCTATGTATATTTATCACATTTCTAATATTTATTGAGAAGGCCATGGTAAAAAAAATCGAAATAATCGTAAATGTCAAAAACTAATTTGTGAGTTAATTATTGTGAGCGAGCATTGCTAAAAATGGTTCAATTTAGTAATGGTGAAAAATATGATATGATTAACTGTTTCATAGAATGCGGAGAAGATTCAAATTTAGCTTCCGAGCTTTATTTTAATAGGAAAGTTATAGACAGCCGCCTAAACAGTATTTTTGATATCCAGAAAAAAGACAGCCAGACACAAATATATTCAAAAGGCTACAATAAAATTTAAAAAAGTTTGAATCATTTGTAAAACCTCGAGCAAAAATGTATAATAAAGAAGGTAGAAAAGCTGTAGAAAATATTGTTTTAGAAACTGTAAGAGAAAATTTATATATCGTCTCGAGAAATACTGGAAAATTTAGGAATCCCAAAAACAACTGCGTTGCGTTGCTTAAAAAAAATAAATAAATTGAAACCCTACAAAACTAGGAATAGTGACCATCTATACCAAAACGACTTTCAAAGGCGTCTCGATTTTTACCAGTGGTTTTTGCGTCAGTGCAATGAAGTGCCAGGATTTGAAGGAACAATTATATGGACAGACGAGACCCATATAAGCAGTGCTGGAATTTTTCTGCAAAATAACCACCATTGGTCTCATGAAAATCCGCATGTAACCGCTACAGTTATTCGTCAAGGACGATTTGGATTTGGTGTATGGTGTGGTTTTGTTGGATACCAATAGGTCCAATTTTTTTCACGGTAATTTGAATACCGAAAATTTTATTAACATTCTACGACAAAAAATAGAGCCCATTGTAGAAAATATGCCTGCAAGACAATTTCACAGATTAGTTTACCAACACGACGGCACCCCAGGTCATACGTCAAATGAAACACGAAATTATTTAAGGTATTTCTATCGGAGCGAGAGAGAGTGTGATACACGGTGGGAGTGAGATAGCGCGTGGCGACGAAACGTGGCAACATCGCAACTTTCATCTCAGATTTTCGCACGTAAACAATAACATGTCAATAGAATGTCTATATAGCATACATTTTAAAGATTCGTGTGTACAGTTCTCTCATAAAGTTATTGAATTAAAACAAGTAATAAAATGTCGTAACCATTGAAATACAGAAATAAATTTAGTACCAGAAAAAAAAATTGAGAAAAACTGAACAGGTCAAGAATTTGTGCAAGACTAGGAAAAATCATATTATATTTTTTTGGGTTTGATATTTATTTTATATATATTTATTTATATTTTTACGTATTTATTGTCATAAATAGTATTAGCATAAATTATATTAATATTAATAAAATGTTATTACTGACATTGCATTGATATTTGTGATTTATAGCACTGAATGAGCGCTCGCTCGCTTTGAAACGATGGGTGCTAACGTATATACGTTGTTTAACGTGCGATGAAAAATTGGTTTTTGTCTCTAGCGCAAGATTCCAACGATTCTAAAAATATTGTTATTTAGCGAAAAAATTGAACCCCTGTTCGTCTGTTTGAAGAGCGGGCGAGACTGGCTAATGCGGTGTTGCCAGTTTTCATAAATGCGTGAAATTCCCATCGTTTTCAGACATTTTATCACGAATTATTTAAAAACCTTGGGGTATAATTTTGTAACATCCATTGAAATTCACAATCAAAAATTTAAAAGAATCTGACATTTGAGATATAAATTATGGCAATAAATTCACAGGAAATTACCCTTCCCTATCATTTCCTTGCTAATAACGTGCATTTTGGTGTATCATAACTGGAAAAGTAGATATAAGATCGTTTTCAAAATTTGCCAGTGGTTTTACCAAAACATTATCTACATTCTGCCTAAATTTGAAAACAATTTGACGTTAACGACCTTAAATGCTCAATTAGGGGGGGATTGGCTAGGTCTATATATCACTCAGGACTAGTTTCTCAATGTCTAGTTAGCTAAATTAACTAAATTGATAACTAACAATTAATTTAGCTAATTAGACATTAATAAACAAGAAAGTAGTCTAGATATTGTTTAATTTTTATGAAATAATGTCCTATTTTTTTATCTAGCTAGATCTCCCGATATAACCCCTGCTGACATTTAGCTTTGGGGTTGCTTAAAAAATATTATATCTAGAGAACATAGAAGAATTGGAAATAACATAAAATAATTGGAAAACAAAACATTAGCTGCGTTTCGGACAATAACTCCTGTCATGATTGGAAATGTAGCAAATGCTGTAAGGAGAAGGTGTCAAAAATGCATAGATGTCAATGGAAGACAATTCGAACATTTAATGTTATGTACACGGCCAGATTTATGTGCATCAGTTAATTTTCTAAGTAGATATCAAAATAAAAATAACAAAGAGTTATGGCAATGTCTCAAACTCATTTTGAGATATATATAAGGCTCGATTGAACTTAAATTGGTATATAAACGAAGTAACTTCAATCATATCATGGTTGGTTACGTAGGCTCTGATAGGGTCAATAATGAAACAGACCGTAGAAGTACAACGGGATCTATTTTTAAATTGTTCGAAAATTCCACAGTATGTGGAATACAAGAAGGCAAAATTCTGTTGCAGCTTCATCTACTGAAGCTGAGTACATGGCATTGTTTGAAGGTGTACGTGAAGCTTTATGGCTTAAATCTCTTTTAAGAGATATCAATATTATCATCATTGAGCCCAATATTATATATGAAGATAACAATGGTTGTATTGCAATAGCTAACAACCCAGTATTTCACAAGCGCTCAAAACATATTGATATCAAATATCACTTCACAAGAGAGCAGATTGAACAAAAGAAAGTAATTTTGCAATATATTTCCACAGGTAACCAATTGACAGATGCATTTACCAAGTCATTACCATTCTCAAGATTCAGCGATCTACGTTTGAAAATGGGCTTGGAGGAAGCTAATAATAGGAGCATTAATTACAACGAATGATTTCTTTGGTCTGATTGAGTTTTTGGGGGTTTTCCCAATCCAAGCAACAAATGTTGGGCCAATTTTTTTTTTTATTGATTACTCCCACATATAAGTCAAATTATATTTTTATTATAATACAAGCTATTTGTTTTTCTCTTTTTGATGTTACAAAAAGAAGAACACAAACTATTAATATATGTGGCTTACTCGGAACACGTGCGTATGTTTATATAAGCACACATAACTGCTGAATAGATATTAGTCATAAGAATAAACTGTACCCGAACAGAACGAAATAAAACAACTTCTGGCTTGTATTTAAATATTTCTATTATTTTGTTTAGCCCTATTTCCTATATATTCAAAAAAATTTGTTGCGGTGTATATGGTACGGTTAAGTGATACGTGATGCCCCTTTTAGCACAGAAATTTTTAAAATCATTAGAAAGATATTCTCTTCCATTATCGCAATATAAATTCACAATTTTTTAATTAAAGTGTGCTTCACTTTTCGCTACAAAATCTTGAAAAACTTTAAAATCTTGAAAAACTTTAAAATCTTCAGATTTATATGATAATAAATAAGTAAGTAACTGTATAATGGGTAAATTCGTCGATAAATGTTATAAAATAATTTTTATTGTCAATAGTGGGTGGATTTATTGGACCACACACGTCTGAATGGATAATAAATTACGGTCTTTTAATATGTGATTTATCTTTGGCTTTGGAAAACGGCAAATGCGCTTGTTTTCCGTAAATACAAGTTTCACAAATATCTTGAGCTGGATAAATGCTATTTAAAAAGTTATTGTCGTCCAAAAATTTAATCTTTTTTAACTGTAAAAATTTTTGTTTACTTATGTGACCTAACTGATCATGCCAAAGTTTGTACTTGTTTAATGGTGTTTTAGAAAGTATATTCGCCTCACTTTTTAAGGGTTAAAAATTTTTAGGTTAATTGTAATTAAATTATTTTGGGGCTTACCTCGTATAATTGTTTTGTTACCCTTTTTTATACTCACGCCACCATCTTCTTCAAAGATAACAATCATACCAGCTTCCTGGATGCGACGTACTGACAGTAGGTTGTATGGTATGTCTGCAGCATATAGAACATTTTCTATAATTCCAGTCACCCCTTGATCGGTAATAACATTAATGCTTCCTATCAGAGTTGCCATTATTGAGACACCAATTTTTGTAACAGAGATTGCCAATGGACTGTCCAACTGTCTGTATTCTGTAAAAACATTTTCTTGATTCACCATGTGATCTGTAGCATCAGAGTCTAGTATAAATGTTATTTCATTCACTGAATCACGTGTTTGCAGAGCTTTATTTCCTACCATGAAGGTAAAGCCTGAGGAAATGGTTTACTAACGATTGATCACCCTTAAACTTCAAGCTCAATAAAGTCTTTTGAACTGATAACTGAGTTGCTAGACTTTTTCTGTCATAGACTGAATCCAGCTTGTCAATAATATTGCGAGCAGTTGCCTCTTCTGTTGCAATACCTATCAGACTATCACTAAGGTATTCTATAATAGTACTCTTAGCTAACCGCTCCAGTTTGTTCCAGTGGTCATTGGGATCTGCTGGAGGATCTTCGTCAAGCACTTTCAATGCAACTTCTTCTGCCAGTAAGGCTCTTAAACGGAATTTCTAAATGCTGTATCGCTCACCATTAAATTGTCTCATGTTGCGTCTATTTTTGTTAACTTCCATTTTCACTAACCACTAATTTTTAAGTTAATATTTATTTAATAAAGACGCACACGCGATTTTTATTATTATTATCTTTATTTTTATTATTATTATTTTTATTGCTCCTTTTTTATTAACTGGGCCCATAACCTTTTGGATATATAGGAAATAGGGCTAAACAAAATAATAGAAATATTTAAATACAAGCCAGAAGATGTTTTATTTCGTTCTGTTCGGGTACAGTTTATTCTTATGACTAAATAACTTTTTAATATTTCAGCTTAAGATTTTACTAATATCTATTCAGCAGTTATGGGTGCTTATATAAACATACGCAGGTGTTCCGAGTAAGCCATATATATTAATAGTTTGTTTTTTTCTTTTTGTAACATGTACTGAGTGAGCATATCTATTAATATTGTTATAAATTAAATAGCACTGCCATTTTGCCAAGTTTCACGTTCATTTACGTCTCCGATTAGTTTATATCTAAAATTTAGGTACACATTATTCCGTCATATGAATTTCGTGACGTAATATATTTATTTTGGCATTTGTTGAACTTCGGAAGTAAAACCCTATATATCGCAGAAATTTTAATTCATAATGAAAATATAATTATTCAACCTGTGTTAGTACTAGATGTTCATTGATAGATGTCGTGTTGGAGAGTATAACCGCGGGTATTAAAAATTAACGAATCTTACAGGCTTTGTGAATTTTCACTGCCTATAGCTTACATTATATATTACAGAATTATTTTCATAATCTACTTCACAGTTAAAGGCAGAAAAGTCCTGAACTTGTCAATTTTTATTAATTGTATCACATTGCAACATCTATCGATAAATTTCTAGTACTAACACAGGTTAAATAAATCTACTAATTTATAAACCAACAAATATATTTTTAAATTGGTAGCACAAATGTCACAAATTTCTCATTACATCTACAACTTTCTTAATTTATTTGACCTCAATTTTTCATCTTATGTATTTATTCAAATACCACGCTGATATAGTGGTAGAAATATCTACAACTATATCAGACTAATCTTATGGTCACTATTAGCATTGTTTTTACATTTTGTAACTTCCAGGCTTCAAAAACCGTATAGCTGTCTATATTTTTTTCTAAATCTGTTTTGTGCAAATAAAATAATACGTTAAAATGAAACTTATTCTTATTTTTACTTTTAAAAATTATAGGTATCATAAAAACATAAACGTGTATGTAGTAACTCCCTGTGTAAGCAATTGTGTTGTTCGAGTCAAATGTGAGTCAAATAAATGTTTGTAGTCAGTAACATCCGCCTCCATTTTTTATCCGTCACTGTTTACATTCACCACTTTTAAAAATATTATATTAAACGATATGAATGTCTTTGGTTGGCCCTTTTAAACCTGCAAAACATAGAAAGATTAGGATAGACGGTGAAAGGGGATTAATACTTATAAAAAACTGATTAATGGTAGTGCAAACATTGATAAATGTAGAAGACATTTATTTTTATAATCTTTTGATAGCCGGGCACAAATCATAGTGGAGTTGCTTAACTATTTTTTTCGTAGAAATCTTTCATTTTGTGTGATATTAACATGACATTTAGCATAATGGTGGAGATTCTTTTGTCAAATAAAATGAAATATGTTTCCACTGTGTGAAATATTCTTTTAATCGCCATCTAAAAAAAATGGCGCATAGGTATAATTTTTCCAGTAATCTTGATTAACCAATGAATACATAAACATTTTTTGTGGACAAAAAATTAACAAGGACAAAATTGTTTTCGAAAATGTTCATTATAGTTTTTTATAGTTTTAACCATTTTCATGCTATAAGTGATTAATCTGGAGGATTAACACTACCGCTCCCACTAAAATTTAGAAATAATTTGCGTATTTATACGGATAGTTGCACACGTTTAGCTTAACACGACGTCGTCCATTATTGAATATATGGATATATGGTACCTTAGAGTTTACGACGCCGTCTTGGTAAAAATTTGAATAGCCATCTGAGACACGTGTTTTGACCGTCCCCAAATCTTAGCGTTTCGGTGGCTGGAGGCGTTTTTATTTGGCCCCTTTTTTCTGTTGTTGTTGGACGTGCTGACGTCGATGTTATGTAAAGAGCTTGGCAGTACTGGACCATGGATTTAAGGATAAGTATTGGATCTCGATCTATGTAATTTATAATCAAACTGTCGCCTATGTTCAACGCGGAGGGCCCCATATTTTTCTATAGAGTAGAATAAAATCACATGTTTCGCTGGGAAGCCCAGGGGGTCCGTACAAGTGTATTCTGTAGGAATCGAGATGCTGTACCGGCGAATTGTCCGCTTTATTTATCTACAAGAATCGTGGACACAAGTGCTAAGTAATACCTAATGGAAAGATTATTATTATTTTATTCGTTGTTTTATGTATTTGCCATATGGTAGTATTTTGTTGTATTTATTCGACATATACTAGTATTAACATAGTTTCTGAGTAATCAACATTAACTATAATTTGATTTGGTATTATCAAATCATCATATCGTATATAAAACCATCTAGTATATTATTTGGTGTCCCTATAATTTATCTATCGATGTCACTAGAAATTTATTGTACCTCTTGCAAGAGCAAGGTCATCTGAGTGCACTCGTAATAATAATAATTACACATATTTTATTAACCAGTAAGGTACTAAACTGAATTTTATTGTATATAACACATATCTTTGTTTGTGTACATTGGGTTTATCGGTATTTATTAAATTTGTAGTGAATATTTAATAGTGGAAGACCAGACCCTCTGAATTCGACACCCTCTATACAACTCGCGAACACCCACCTAAAAAATAGGTAATCTGATGTAAAATAACCCGCTAAACTTGATTTTTGAATTCGCCCATTGATTTGAGATTGCCAAAATGACCAAATTGGCAATTTTCTAAAAAAAATAAAAATTATGTGTTATTTTTTGTTTTTCATATAACACGTCATATAATTTTTATTTTACTTCAGAATTTTTAAATTTTTTTACATAATACTCTCTAACTATTCTTTGATATGTTGAAAGTAAAAAACTTTACCTAAAAAATAATTAGTTGGCAAAAAAAAAATAACAACTTTTCTTTGACGCAAAATCTTTAAAATTTGCAGAGTAAAATGTCCGATCGAGGTATCTTTTTTATTTTTAAAGTTAGGTGCCTACTATAACCGAAGAAAATGTTCCGAATGAACTAAATAAAATCTTTTATAAGAAGTTTTTTTTGAAATTTTGCTCCCTTATCGAAATATTCATTGATTGTTTCAGCGTCCGAACGAATGCGCGCTTCTATGAATCGGCCGCAATCGCATCTAGAGCTAAACGCAGACACGTGCCGGGTGATTATTATTTTCCAGTATCCATTTATGTTAAGTTGAAAGTGCATTTTGTCTCAGTCCTTATATTTAGTGCGTTATAAACACATAGTTTCGCATAATAAATTATAATTACTCGGATAGGAAATCAAAGGAAACAAGCTAAAAACGTACTCTTCGCCTGTTAACTGGATTTTTATATAATTGTTATACATTCAATAGGATACTTTTCGCAGTTTTTTGTAAATAATGTTACTTTTAGACATTTTTAATTTTATAGTACGATCTTAGTTGGTAAATGACTTGGTAAAAAAACTATACCAAACCCCATTTGGGTTTCGATTACGAGTCAAAAGAACTACACCACCACCTTACACGTAGAATAATGTAAATTTTTACATTATAAGACATATTTTCACGGTTGTATATTACATTATGAAATGTATATTTGTAAAATATATAAATAATTAGAAATAGTAAAATGAAATATTTCACCAGATTTCTATTCAATTACAAAAACATAAAAATTAAAAAAAATTTTTTTCAACAGTAAAATCACAAGAGTTTTTTTTTATCGGATAAATTTCTCTTTGTAACGAAATAATTTTGCCAATCAGTGATTTTATGAGAAAAACTGACATGAAAAAATCGCGAGACCGAAGATCGAGCGATTTTGTCAAATGTCAGTTTTTCGAGCAAAATATTGAGTTAAAAAGAAATGTATCCATAAAAGAAAAGCTCGAGTGATTTTTGGCAAGATAAATTAACGACAGAATATGTGAACGAATAACAATTAAAAATAATTATAATTTTCTCAAAACGACTCATATCGTACAGTATAATTTCCACAATACTTAAAAATTATAGCCGACACTACAGATTTTAAAATGACGTGCGACTACTAGATATACTCTGCTTTTGAGGAACAGGCATTTTTATCGTGATAAGAAACGATGCACCTTTTTTATCGCTATCAAAGTGACAAAATGTGACTGTCAAATAGACTTTTTTATATAGGAGTTAATTTATTAAATTTAAATCATTAAGTAATAACATTTTTATTTATCGATCGATTTTGTTCTAATAGGGTTCTTCTTCTAGCTAACACTAATTTACTGTCCAAATTTCAGTACAATCGGAATTTTCTTTCTTCAGTTATCGTGCTTACAAGAAACGTGACGGACGGACAGACAGACGGACATTTTGAAAGTTGTTCAGAATTCGTTCACTAACACAATGGTATGAAAATTTTTTGTCTGCGAGCGATATTTACGGCTTTAGAAATGTACCGATCAAATGCAAAATCCGATGACATTTCTGTGGCTCTAAAACAATATTTAGAACAGAAAAATTTATTTTTATCACTAAATCCAGTTTACCATGCACAATGTAGAAGATCGTATACCCGAACTGCTTATAAAAGAAAATCAGATATTGTAAATCCTAGTCCAGAGAATACAAGTAAAAAGGGTATTTCTGCAATGTGCTATTTACAAGACAGCCTACCAAATTAAGCCCAGAATTCCAAATGTTTTAGATTTTGGATGGTACCTAAAGGAGGAAATCTTATTTCCAAAGATGATTTCAAAAAGCCCAAAACCCAATTTTATTAAGTTAACTCCATTTTGTAAATGTAAATTATATAACTGTACTACAAGCTGCAAGTGTAGCAAAGCAAACGCGCAATGTAACATAAGTTGTTTATGCGAAGGAAAATGTAATCTTTAGTACCCACTTGCTGTTATAATTAATGAAAATATATTTTTTAATGTGTATGTTTCGAGATTATCTACATAATTGCATAACATTTAATTGCAAATAGAAACTAAATAATCCGTAGACTCACTTGATCGCTTAAACGACACCACAGATGGGCGACGTTAACAGAAGTTATGCTTTAAATTAATGCGGACGAGTTGCGCGGCCGCTTCCAACAGCGTCATCTCGTTACATGAGCCGAATTTCCAAAAAATCTCTTTATAAAAAAGTTTGTTTAAAGTATATGGAACATTTTTCTCGTTTATACTATAACTTTCTCTTTAAAAATAAAAAAGTTACCTAGATCGGGTATTTTTCAACGCAAATTTTAAAAAACCGCGACAATAGAGGGTAATTATATTTTTTTTAGGCACTATATTATTAGTTACACTATATTCTTTGCCATCAGCCTGTCCAAGAATATTGGAGGGATAATGTGTAAAATATTGGTCAAAATCGGAATTAAAATAAAAAAGATATGATGTGTTATGTGCAAAACAAAAATTAACACATAATTTTAAAATTTTTCAAAAAATTTGCGAATTGACCGATTTGGCAATCTCAAATTAATGGGCGAACTCAAAAATCAAATCCAGAAGGTCATTTTACATAATATCATCTGTTTTTTAGGTGGGTGTTCGCGAGTTGTATAGACTACTTTTAAAATGCTTCCTACAGATTGGCTGCTCTCCGACTATAATGGTTTCTGTCACTATTACCACTTAGCTTTGGTTATAGGGCATATGTTGAGCAGAGAAAATTATTTGGCGCCCTTTTTGTCATATTATGTAATTGTTCTTCTAATATATAATTTTTTTGAAGACAAAGAAAATACATAATAATACATAATTTACTTAGCCACGCCCCCATTGAGAAACTAACTAGCCAAAATTTAAAGTACAATACTGTACTCCCTTGTGAACATTATTTAATTCCATTAAAAACACTCTTCTTTATTTTTTTTATCATAGCAATATTTACCACATAATAAACGGCTTACGAAGTAAATTCAAAAAAAGTTATCACCTGTAATTTTTCAAGATTGGGAACGTAAATTAACTTTCTCACAATCGTACTTTATCTTATTATACTCTCCGTAAGAAACCACACCAATCTGTTAATTTCTATATTGGTATCAAAAGAATTCTTATGTTTGGCAAGTCCACTATCAGATATACATTCGATAAATATTTTCATGCTGAAAGTAATTGAGAAGCAGCTTGATGATTCGATTACTAAGTTTTTTTATTTGTCACAAGGACGAATAATAAAATCTATTATTTGTTGGCGTCTTTGTACAGTATATAGCTTCGGGGGTACGAATTGTGGGAATTAAATATAGGTGAAGCAGAGGAAGGAACTGGCTAGAGTAGAAGTCGGTACATATCGGGAATTCAATTTCGATGGGTGCCTCTGGCAAGTAGTTAGCGTGAACGTCTGTTCCATTCGCGACATGATGATCAACAACGGCGGTGAAAGAAAATTCTGTTTTATATTGTTCTTCGGGGCATACTTAGTGGTTTATGGATTACTGGTTTATAGACATAGCATATGATAATTTCGTGTTGTATTATTATTCTTATATAGAGGAAAAATTAAAAGAAATCCAGGAAAAAGTATCCAGAAATTTTAAAATATATATAAAATCCGTGCTCAACTACTCCTGCGTTATAACATTATTGATTAGAATATAATTTATTCACCATAATTCTTGTTACATGGGCAATATAGGTTTTGTCATAAAAAATGTATACACGAAATAGTATACATATACATCATATGTGTAACAAAAAGTATATAAAACACACAAGGGTACAAAACTACACAATAAAGAAACGCAAAACACAAATTAACAGATAGTCCAGTCAATGAATATATTGTAGAATGCATGGAATATGCGAGACTTTTTGACTTCAGAACTTTGTTAGGAGTAGTTAGTGGGTAAACATACTAAAAGTCCCCGCCCCTGGGAGGTGAGCTTACGGCGGGAGGGAGGGGGGAAGGTACCATTTTTGAATTTTTCGATTATATCTCGGAAACGGTGGACTCTAGAAAAATATGTTCTAAATAAAAATGAAAGCTAATTAAATTTCCTATAAAATTGTTTCCACACATATTTGTCGAATTTCCAACGGTTTTCGAAATATACGTTATTGAAATTCGATAATTTTCGGAAAAATTATTTTTTAAGTGTATATCAAATTGAAGTAAATTTAACGCTCTACAACTTCGTTTCTGACAATTTTTCTGAGAAACTGTAAATTATTTAATTATTCGATCACAATTTAAATTAACTCTCCAACGATATATCATATGTTATATTTATCTCTATTAAATATCTTTAAGTTAAAATAAAAAATTTTGAGTATAAATTATTTAGTATGGAATATATAGTTATATGGTAGACACAGTCCGACATTACATTCTTTGCACATTGTGCGGAAAATAGAACAGCAGCCCTCACCAGCACATCTTCTCTTCTTCTTTTCTGGTATCTCCACTAGCAAATGATGCTGTCTATCGTATCTCAAATCATCGCTAATTAACGTCACGCTGTTTTTAGAAGTTGATGGGGTCTTCCCGCTCTTTTAGGAGCATTGCCATATCGGGTTAAATATACATTCACTATTTCAGGTCTAAAATCTAGTTGTGAGATCACCTTACCAGTTTTGCGCATAAGGATCCAAGCATTTACAATGGAAACGTCAAGAAGCCACGTGAAAATGCACCACCACCATTTTTTTGAGCCAATCCCAATTCTATAGCAGTTTACACCTCCGTCCATCAGATCTGTCCCGCCCATTCTACTATTGTACTCCCCAATGACAAAAGGTCTCGCTACTTGGATGTGCTTTTTATCTTTTTTGGAATATCTCTTTACTTGACTCATTGGAGAAATGCCGTAACAGTTTGATGCAACTGTAACCGCACTATTATCCAGCCACTTAGTAAAGAGTATTCCATTAGTTCGTGCAATTATTGAGATATGATCTCCTTTCTTTCCTGTTTTGGCAAAATTTTTCTTATCTAGTAGAGGACAATCTTTCGGTACTCTGTTTTCTTTCATTGTCCCAGAAGCTGTGTATCCATTTTCTCTTAAATAAATCAACAAACTAACTGTTGTAAACAAGTTGTCAAAAAAGAAATTATATGGAAGCTTTTTCACAGACTCGATTTCTGAAAGCATTGTAATAAATGGAGTGGCACATTTACCAAACTGGTTTCCATCTTTTCCTATAGATTTGGGGTCTTTACCCCGATACATATCAAAGTTCAATAAATAGCCCGAAGTGGAATTTACACACCACATTTTAAACTCAAATCGTATAGGTTTGCCACGGATGAACTGCTTACGTCCAAGGCGACCGTAATACCTAATCATTGATTCATCGTAGTCCAAGTTCTTTTCTGGTACAGAATTATTCAAAAATTTATTTTTTAGTTTATTCATTAGAGGCCTGAGTTTCCAAACTTTGTCTTGTTCATTAATTTTTGTATTATCAGCGCAATGAATGAACTGCATAATTTGGGAAAAAACGATTTCTGCGCATTGCTTGGCTAACCATTTTATTTTGCATATCATCGTGGGAGTCCCAGTAAAATCTTTTTCCTGGTAGATAATTGTACCCAGACAATATAAGAATACCAAAAAACATTTTATGTCTTCCTCGGTAATGTTTTGGTCAGTACCAATAATCAAGTACAATTCTTGAAAGCGGTATAATTTCTTGTTTCATCTACCAACATTTGTGTGACTTCAGAATCGAAAAATAATTCAAACAATTTAACTGGGCTCATGTCTGCATAAGCACTATAGTCAGGAGTGGGAAAGATTTTGTTTTGTGATTCAAAATCTCCCTGGATCCAGGAATAACTTTTATAAACAGAAACGCGAATAGATTTATGATCAGAAGAGGTTCCTGGACAATTTTCTGCTTCTTCAACTTGATCACCATCATCGTCCTCATCACCTATCCTTTCACTATTACTCAACACTATTTCTGCTCTAGACGATAGTTGTCTATTTATATCGCACTCATTTTCCTCATCACCGGATTCTTCGTCTGTTAAGACATTAGCCTCCGGTGGTTCTATATATACTTGATCTACATCCAAATCATCAGCATACACAATTTCAAGAGCTTCTTGTAGAGTCAGCCCCCCTCTGCAATAAAATACAATGTTTGTAAATCAGAATTCTGTATGAAGTGTATGGTCCCAGTGTTGCCATATGGCAACAATAAAAAACAATGCATTGTGGACTGCCCAAATAAAGAGAGAAGTGTAAAACCTAACAGCCATTGAAACAATACATCCTTACATAATATACTACTGAATATACAAGAAAAAATCTGAATTAATTATTGTATAGTTATACTTACACGAAATGAATGTCCATTTTCACAGAATGAATAAATTTACATCAAGTTCAAAAATACTTAACACACAGATAAACAATTCTAACTTAAGTCGGCACAAAACTGGTGTTTATTTAGGTCTTTAGTTAGTAATATCCGGAGCCATCTGTATTACAAAGGCATAAGTACATTTATAAACCTTTATTAAAAGAGACCTGTTTATCGTTGCCATATGGCAACGGTGGGATATAATGGGTTCATGGAAAACTATTATTAACAACAACACTTCTTATAATATAAAATAATTTTGCCCAAAATAGGAAAACTAAACTACAGTAAATGTTCGAATTGTCTTCCATTGGCATCTATGCATATTTATCGCATTTCTAATTTTACTGAGAAGCCCATGATAAAAAAAAAGAAAATCGAAATAACGTAGATGTCAAAAACTAATTGTTAGTGAGTTAATTGTGAGTGAGCATTGTTAAAAATGGTTCAATTCAGTAATGGTGAAAAATATGATATGATTAAAAGCTTTAGAGAATGCGGAGAAGATTTAAATTTAGCTTCCGAGCTTTATTCTAATAGGTAAGTTACAGACAGCAAAACTTTATGCCAAAAGTGCCGACTAAACAATTTTCAGATATCCAGGAAAGAGACACCTAGACATAAAAATATTCAAAAGGCTGCAATAAAATTTAAAAGAGTTTCATTTGTAAAACCTCTAGCAAAAATATATAATAAAGCAGGTAGAGAAGCTGTAGAAAATATTGTTTTAGAAACTGTAAGAGAAAATCCTAATATATCGACTCGCGAAATACAGGAAAATTTAGGAATCCCAAAAACAACTGCGTTGCGTTGCTTAAAAAAAAAAATAAATTCAAACCCTACAAAATTAGGATTAGTCACCATCTATACCCAAACGACTTTTAAAGGCGTCTCGATTTTTCCAGTGGTTCTTGCGTCAATGTAATGAAGTACCAGGATTTGAAGGAATAATTACATGGATAGACGAGTCCCATATAAGCAGTACCGGAGTTTTTAATCGGAATGACAACCACCGATGGGCTCATGAAAATCTGCACTTAACCGCTGCAGTTAATCGTCAAGGACGATTTGGATTTTGTGTATAGTGTGGTTTTATTGGATACCAAATAATAGGTCCTCATTTTTTTCACGGTAATTTGAATACCGCAAATTTTACTAACATTCTACGACAAGAAATAGAGCCCCGTGTAGACAATATGCGTATAAGCCAATTTCAAAGAATAATTTACCAACACGATGGTGCTCTAGGTCATACGTCAAATGAAATACGAAATTATTTAAATGCTCAATTTGGGAAGGATTGGAAAACAAAAGCCGGGCAAGCCGGACAAGCCGGACATGTAAATTTTTAGCCGGACGAAACCGTAAAAAGCCAAACATGTCCTGCTAAAGACACCCTAATTGTGCTATTCTTGTTCTATTTTAGTTGAAATTATTTTTCTCACGAGTCACTGTCCTAACGAAGAAGAGCAAACTCGAAACAGCAATGTTTCTATTTCTAGTTCTCTAGTCTAGATAGGATGAAGCCTTTTTTATTGTCACTAATGATTGTTTTACATGAAACATCTGTTAGCCTGTCTAATTACATTCGCTTACCTCACTTTGGTACAATTAATCTTTTAATTACCCACACATTAGACAGAATTTTCTTATGCAAACAGGACCTAATCCAAATGTACTTTAAACCAAATACGCAGTATTAATAATTTTCAATTTAAGATACACCTGTCCTCAGTATTTCATAATCCTGTAATTGTTAATGCCAATTTGTAATACTAATAACCATTACTCTTGTAATTAATTGCTAGTTCTGTAATTATATTAAGTAAATTCAACCATAAATATCAAAACAGGGTAATTTATAATCCGATTATATGATTGGAAGTATTGACCATATAAATCTCAATGGCTTTTGCATTACAGCTAGTTAATTAAGTGTTTAATTCACAGTATCAAATTAGCAGTAACTAAACACGAGCTTCATTTAATAGATTAGACAATTAAATCTCGAAAACGTGAGACGTCTTTGTAGTGAAATAAAATTCTCTAATATTTGTGAGATAGTTTAACAGAACAATTGCAGAATGTTTGGTTTTAATTTCCTACTTTCTTGCGATTCGTGAAACTTTTGCCGTTATCATCAACAAAATTTGAAGTAAAAAATTGCTCCTTCTAAATCACAACTCTTACAAGAATAGCAGTTACTGTATTATTACATTTATTTTCCTTTAATTTATGTAAAGGGTGTCTTAAAATAGACGACAACTATATCTCAATTATTTTTAAATGTAATTATATCAATAAAAATAAAAAATATTAAAAATATATAAATAATATTGTACCTACTCTTAGGAACAAAAACATATTTTAAAGATCAAAAAAAAATAGATGTCTCGATAACATATACAGGTTAGGCAATGTTGAAAATGATATGCATACCAACCTTTACAACTTTTGAAGTATTGATAATGCAAAAATTAATTCAACATCCATCCAATCATCTTGAAATTACGAATACCAAATGATGGGATTTAATGGAATATAATAGAATAGAATAGAATAAAGTTTATTTGCGAACAGATAATAATAATTACAATTATACAAATAAATATATAATTGTGTAAATAAACGTAATACTTCAAAGAAGTGCCATGCAGGTACTGTACATAAAGAATACAAACAAGTATAGTCATATTAACTTAACAACTATAACGTGAAAATTATAAATGCCTAAATATAAAAATATAAATGTAACACATCTACTCATATAATATAACTATATAAATAAAAAAGTACAGTGCTGAGACTTTCACAGTAATGAATATACAAAATAAACATTTAGATGCACTGGATGATCATAATATTATTATTAATTTAAAATAATGTATTGAGGTACGGTTTGGGATTTACGACGTAATGAATTTCTTCCTTAGGTACTTCTAAAATGCATTTTTTTATTTCAGTCTTTGCTCTATTGAAAACAGTAGTTTGCTTAATGTTATTAGGTATTTTATTATATGCTCGTGTACTAAGTACCGTTGATCACAAATAGTGTTTGTTTTTGGGACTCTGATGTCATTTCCTCGATTTTCTTTTGCTTGTTGCTGGTGTTGTGCGTCTTCGTTTATCTGTGCATTAGATTGCCATTGATATATTGCACACTGCAAGAGGAATAATAATCTAATATCCATTACCTTGGCCTCTTTAAGCAAGTCATTTGAGGGGTAAGTTTGTTCTTTATTGAGATTAATTTTCAATATTCTTTTTTCAAAGAATCTAGATGTTTCAAATGTGAGTCAAGAACTCCTCTTCAATCTAGAATCCCATATACTAGATGTGATTCAACAAGAGACAGGTTCAGAGTCTTTCAGAGGAGGCTGGTGAAATTTAAATATTTTGTTTCTCTTCTGTGGTGCATGGGACCCATACGAAATATGGGAAATAACATCTAAAGTAATTTATTATTGAAATATTTTTTAACGTTTCTTAGATCTTGTTCTACTTTAATTCTTAAATCTTTCCAGTTAGAAACTGTGTAGAAGAGGGCACTGTCATCTGCATAACTTACTATTGATGCACTGGTATGTATATCAAATAACGAGTTTACATATATTATGAAAAGTATTGACCCCAGTACTGTCCCTTGCAGTACACCATACTCAACGGTTTCAGCCTCGCTTCTCACACATTAACCATCCTAAGTTGGCGCTTAGCCGCGCAGAGAAAGAAGAAATATCATCACTGTTGTACAGAGACAAACAAGCTTTTTAAGCTAGCTATCTAGCTAGCTTAAAAAAGCTTGTTTGTCTCTGAAAGAAGTAATATTTTTTAAATTGTATAATAATATTATCCTTTTATAGTTAATTTGATAAACTGAAATATGTTTCGCTTAAATTCTCTAAGTATATCAGTTCGGACATTCATTACATTGCCATGTTTTTCAATTCATAGCATTAATGTATCGTTCTTCGGTGACGGTTTAATTTTCTTTTCAAAATTTTAATTTGTCAAAGTGAAATATATAATTATATTCTAAAGCATACCTATTTAGTCAATTCTGTTAAATTTTGGTTTAATGTTATTATATTTTATTTCGCTTATGAAGGTATTGATTGGTTTGGCCGATATACGTGATATTACACTTATTGCAGTTTATTTTGTATACAGCGTTGGTTTCGTCTTTTGGTTGGGATTTTTTACTTGCCTAATATATAATAGACAAGGGACCGCCTGCTTTACATCCACACCGAATGATAGTGTATACGTAATCTTAATTTCGTCTTAATTTACATAACTTCTACGCATACGCTGATATACGAGCCGCTAGAAGATGGGATGAACTACATGTACCGAAGCACACGCATATTCAAGATGTCTCCACGCTCTCCCCCTATCTATTTTTATGTTACTCTATTATCTATATATAATATGTACATTTATATTTTTAGTTTTATTTTTATACCGGTTGGTCAATTTAAATTAAGTTAGTAAAATATCAGGAAATAACGTATTTTCGAAAAAAAAATTCAAATTGATTTCGAATGGAATTATCATTTTTTGAAGCAGTAAACATTTTCAAGATCTTTTTAAAGTTATCTTTGTTTTTTCAAAGGAAAGACTATATTTTCTATTAGGTAACATATTTTATTTTATGAGATATAAGAAACAACATTTTTGCATGAAGCATTTTTCTATACGATTTATATTTTTCAAGAGGTACTAAAGGAAATAACTAGAGATTTTTGAAATATCGATTGTCTTTCTTGAAACTATCAACTTTAAAATAAAATTGGTATACACAAAAATGTTTATTTTAATTTATTAAAACTTAATGAATTATTTTAGATTATTTTAATAAACTTTTGGTATACGCGAAAAAACAAACAGCTTTCACCTGAAATATTTTTTGTGTACGGTGACCTCCGTTTTAATAATATGATATATTACTTTCTATAGTTCTTCAATGAAATAAATTACAAATATAAACATTCCAATTATATTGTTTAATACCTCGCAAGGTTAAAAACCGCTACCCAAGGAATCACTACTTCCACATCCAAATTTTTTATCCAAGTCACTCACAACGAAAAAAATTTGTATGTGGAAATAATTGTTTATGGAACTTTAATAATACAATATTTGAAATCCTCTACCCCAAAAACCCATAAAACGATACCCCACATCGGTAGCGGGGTGGGGGTGGTGATGGGGGGTGGTAGTGGGGGTGGATGAAGTAAAAAAATATTTTGAGGTTTCTGGTTCTTGTACACACTAAATCACAAATTTTTTTTATCCCCTTTAATAATGGGTGGTAATGGGGGTGGCTAATGCCAAAACTTTTTTTGGGACATTAGCTTCTCTTGTATATACTAAATACCAATTTTATGGACTCTTACCTGCATGATTTACCTATTTTCCCCAAATTTACCCCAATTTACCCCCCAACCCTTCGACGGAACAAGATGAAAATATAATCTAGTTCTAGATCTCGTTAAAGTACATATGTGTACCAAATTTCAAGTCAATATCTCAAACGGTTCCAGAGTAAACGTGCGCACAAAAAAAGTTACAGACAGACCGACAGACAGACCGACAGACAGACAGACCGACAGACAGACAGACCGACAGACCGACAGACAGAAAATTTTTTTTCGTTCAAACTTAAAATCTCGACGTTTCGTGACATTCTAAGCCTATTTGAACAATAAAAATTTTTAAAAATTTTTTTGTCGTTACTATACTTCCACTGGATGTGGAAGTAAAATAGGATAAAAAAATGTTTGAGATAAAAGTTGTTTGATATTCTTTGTAGAATAAGACTCCGCACAGTGAAAAATTTATGGCTTTTTTGGACAAAAATTAGATTGCACTAATTTTCTTTTAAGTAATTCTCAAGAACTGTAATTTACTCTACCACTGCTAAAATGTCGAAAAAGTCAATTCTTATTTTTATTTTTGATCATTAATGCGATTATCCCTGCAAGGACGGAAAGTCTCCTTTTCTTATCGTATTTTATCACATTTTTAAAAAAGAGTGTTTGATAAAATAGTCTAACTTTATGTTTTTGAGGTCGCGAGTTAGTATCTGATGTCAAATTGTCGATATTGACAGTTGGCAGCTGTCAATAAGCTGTCAAATAATCATAAAGTATTTAAAAAGTTAACATCATTATATAACTTATGTTTTTGAGGTTGCTGAGTTCATATATAATGTCAAATTGACGATATTTAGAATTCATAGGACTGAAATCGCTAAGTCAACAGGAACACCAACGTTTCAAATCGTGATAGAAGCAAACCGCTTGGCAGAAAGTTTACTTACATATAATAGGTTGATTTGGCCCGCAGCACCTTATCAGAGGTGGCGTCAGATTCAAAATGACGAAATTTTTCAAAATGACGCTGCTTAGCTTTTTTCTTATGGGACTAATGAGATTAAAATTAAATAAAATGCCAAATTTGAACTTTTATAATTTAAAAGCAACACGTTTTCAAAAAAAAATCCAAAATGGCTTAGTTTCTCACAAAATGGCGTCTTTTTAAAAAAATGACATAACATTTTAGTTTAATATATTATGTAATACACCGTATTCAAAACTATTAACATACTATGTTCTGTGTTATGAATTGAAACAAAATATCTGTACAGAATTTTAGGTGACTATTCAAAATGGCGGCGTAACTAAGTCTATAAAGCAGGAACATATAAATAGGATAGTATTCCTTAGTCTTCCGAATCTTCTAAACTACAAAATAAAAAAAAACAAAATAAAAATGAACAAAAATTTGTTATAATTTAAAATGAAAATATTTAAAAGTATTAACTTTTGAATTATGTTGTTGGTGCACATGTCTTTGCAGGAAGTGCATTGCAGAGTACATGGAAGGCCACTTCTTTTGCATTTACAGCAGTTACTGCTGCATCCAGTTTTACAAGAGCATTTAGCTAGCTCTTGACAAGTCTGTCATACATTTGGAAGAACAGATCATAGAGGAGTCCAACCAAGGTTAAAAATACGCGTTAAGTATTTATAGTAGGGCCAAAAAGTGTAGTCAGTAGAGGAATGCGAGTACGGGCTCCTAAAAGTGGAGCGGCCCGCTCTCAGCCGGCGCACACTGCCGTATTATACGTATTCTAAACACGTGCCGCTCCACTTTTAGGAGCCCGTACTCGCATTCCTCTACTGACTACACTTTTTGGCCCTACTATACTTCTATATATTTTCGGTATGCTAGTCGTAGTGTAGTGGGTAGTGGTGTCCTTGAGATACATATTTTTAATTCGAACAGAAACACATTTTTCGCGCGTGGATATTAGGGAATTAGCCCGCAACTATTAATGGGCAAGTATACAATTTTGTTTCAATAATTTTAATAACATCTACACATAAAAACAGTTGACCCGTATTTTTTATTTTATTTTTTAAATAATGTCTTATAGTAAAAAAAAAAATCATGAAGTTTAAGTTATGTTTAAACGGTTAGATATTGCCGCCAATTTTCGGGCTATTCTATTGACTATGGACGTAATAGCGTAATCACCAGATTCTAATTTGTGCTTGAACAGAGAAAAGAGTGTTACGTTGCCATATTTCGATAAATAATGTAAGATATTCTGTACTGCTATACGGAATCCTCTGTAATATTACAATTCTGTATTAGCAAGTTATTAATCAGCCTTAAAAATATAAAAAATATTTACTTGCTGGGTATTTGAAATAGTGTTAAAAATTAATATTAATTTTTTTTTCAGACAGTGCAGTAGTGCACATTCTTTTTTAGAAATGTGGCAACGTAGCTAGTTAGTGTCAAATGTAAAATACCTCTGTTTTAGAGGTTATTACGGTAGTACGTCACGAGATATCCGGAAAACAACCTTATTTTAAACTTTGTTTCAAATCCACTGTGATTTTAAGCATATTCATTTTACAATAAAACCAATAATAGTCGATAAAATTACCTTGAAATTATATTTATAACATTTTGGAGAGTCATACTATATTACTATATTATTGATATTGTCGTTTTCGTTATTGTCTACTACCATTAAAATAGGATTAAATGCCGCCATCTTGAATCTTATATAGTGTACTATTATTATTTTTATTATTATTATTTGATTTCAAAGTATATTTATTAAGTTAATCAATTAGAAAATATTTTGAAATTAACGCCACTTGAAATAAGGTGCTGCAGGTCAAATCGATTGTTTATGTATATAGACCGCCTATACCAAGTGGTTTGCTTCTATCATTTTTTGAAACGTTTTTCCTATATTTGGGTTGTGCCACTACGACTATTTAGAGTTATTATCAGAAGAAGCTCAGAAGGCCAATAGTAACACCTTTAGAAAAGCTCGAACCCATTATAAATAGTAGGATGCATCAGAGGGAGTCAACTAATAAAAAAACCCTTCATCAACTTTTAATTACGTCTAATCCATTGATTAGTGATCTCAGGATTCATGAAAATAGAAAAAATAGAAAAATAGAAACAGGAGCTGTCGAGTTGTTATCTTATTAAGGTAGGTAACGCCAGAGAAAATGTATTAACAAAAAATTTAAAAAATGAACTCAGCGACCTCAAAAACATGAAGTTAACATGATAATATGATATTAAGTTTTTTAATTCTTTTTGGCTATTTGACAGCTAGTTGACAGCTGCCAACTGTCAGTATCGGCAATTTGACATTAGATATTAATTCGTGATCTCAAAAACATAAAGTTAGACGTTTGAATTATCAAAATACTCTGACAGAATACTATAAGAAAAATAGACTTTCCGCCATTGCAGGGATAATCGCATTACTTAAAAAAAAATTACTGCAATCGATTGTGAAATGAACCGCGTCTCAATTTTCGTCCAAAAAAGCCGTAAATTTCCCACTGTGCGCTGCTGTAAAAAATAAAGGTCTTCATTTGAATAAGAAAACAAAGTCAACCTTGAAATGGCCTTGGCAATCATCCAAAATCAAAATCAGAATCAGAATCGGAATCGGAATCGAAATCGAATTCGAAATCAAAATAAAAAATCAAAAATAAATATAAATTGATTTATGTAGCCACCGAATCCTGTAATTGGGCTTTTACTTCTCGGATTTTGACATTTGATTTTGTTTTTTGTTCAAATTGGCTTAGAATGTCTTGAAATGTTGAAATTCTAAGTTTGAGTAAAAAAAGTATTTCAGTCCGTCTGCCTGTGTGTCTGTAACTTTTTTTTGTGTGCATGATTACTCTGAAACTGTTTACGATATTGTCTTGAAATTTGGAACTAGATTATACTTTGATTTTATTCCATTGAAGGGTTGGGTGGATTTAGTTTATATACAAGAAGCCAATATTCCAATAGTTTTTAGCATCGGCCACCGTCACAATAAACCCCACTATGCCCTTCATTACCACCTTCACCCTTCACCCCATTATTAAAGGGGTAAAAGAATAAAATTGCGATTTCGGGCATGTACAAGAACTAAATGGCTCAAAATATTTTTTGACATCACTATCAATCGTCCACCACCACCCCCACCCTCATTATCGTTGTGGCATATCGATTTATGGATTTTTGCGGTAGACGATTTCCCATATTATATTATTAAAATTATATGAACAATTATTTTAACATATTGGAGGGCAAATGTAGTATCAACATTTTTCTCACTGGACAGGAAATCTGGATGTGGAAGTAGTGATTCCTTAGGCAGCGGTTTTTGTTTTTGTTATTATGAAAAGAAATATCATAACAGCAGTTTTACTTCCACATCCAGTTGAAGTATAGTAACGACAAAAAAATTTTTAAAAATTTTTATTGTTCAAATAGGCTTAGAATGTCATGAAACGTCGAGATTTCAAGTTTGAGCGAAAAAAAAAATTCTGTCTGTCGGTCTGTCTGTCGGTCTGTAACTTTTTTTGTGCGCACGTTTACTCTGGAACCGTTTGAGATATTGACTTGAAATTTGGTACCCATATGTAGTTTAACGAGATCTAGAACTAGATTATATTTTCATCTTGTTCCGTCGAAGGGTTGGGGGATAAATTGGGGTAAATTTGGAGTAAATAGGTAAATCAAGCAGGTAAGAGTTCATAAAATTGATATTTAGTATAGACAAGAGAAGTTAAGGTTTCAAAACAATTTTTGGCATTAGCCACCCCCATTACCACCCCCACCCCATTATTAAAGGGAATGAAAAAAAATGTGATTTAGTGTGTGTACAAGAACCAGAAACCTCAAAATATTTTTTTACTTTATCCACCCCCCACTCCCACCCCCTGTCACCACCCCCACCCCACTACCGATGTGGGGTATCGTTTTATGGGTTTTTGGGGTAGAGGATTTCAAATATTATATTATTAAAGTTCCATAAACAATTATTTCCAGATACAAAATTTTTTCGTTGTGTGACTTGGATAGAAAATCCGGATGTGGAAGTAGTGATTCCTTGGGCAGCGGTTTTTAATTTCAGTTCCATACGGTCACAGTGACTCTAAAAGTGTTAATTATTTAATGACGTTGTGACTAACCGATCTAACGCTTAATCATATTTTCACATTTAACAGAATTAAAATTTAACGAAGCCTCACCTGACGTTTAAACGAAATCGAATTTCCGAGAAAATGATATAAGTATCGCAATATTTTTTATTTTAGATCCACTCGAACAAGTGTAGAGTCACAAAAATCGCTCTCTAATTGATAGACATCTAATACAGTTCTTTGAGAAGTGCCTGATGCATTCTTGTAAAGAGTCCTAAAGAGAGGAGGCGTGAGAATAGTCCAGCTCCACTTACTGGAGTGGAAATCCTTGTCAACGTGTTAATAGTTTCGATACTTTGTTGTTTTCTGCCATGTCGTCACTTAGAAAATATATAGGGTTCCTACTATTTAAGATTGCCAGGAAGAGCTGCTATTGATTCTGAAAACTTTTATGCACATTCGTGTCTAACTAAAGCGTTAAGTTAGAAGTAAACTTTGACTCAGTTACCGAAGTTTAATTTTTAATGCGGAAACAACACCGAGAGGTTGAAAAGTAAGCGTAATGTTATCTCAAATAAATAAGTAAAATCGCTATTCTTTAAATGTAATCAATAAAATAAATAAATATTCTAAGAAATAGCGTGCAAATTCGACGACGGATGGTTATCGTCTGCCAGTCGGTAATCGGAGAGACCATATAAGTACAAATTTTTTTTCTTTCTGTAACTTTTTGGTATGGTGGGGGGATAGGGAGAGAGGGAGGGGGACTTTTTTTTTCGATTGTATGGTTACCGATATCTGGCCACATAGGTAGTTAGTATATGTACTTCTCATACCCCAATTACGCTGGCAGACGAAACTTCCGGTCGGCGCGCGGTAACCGGAAATTAAAAAAAAAATTTTTAGTTACCGGACCAAATTTGGCGCAAAATTTTTGTTTCGGTGTGTACAGTATTGGACTGTAGTGACAGATATTTCTGTCGGTCGGTTTTTGCGTAATTTGCGATCAAAGTGGCGAAAAAAGGAACAAAACATTAAATTTTGACAAAAAAATATCTAAAATTGAAAAAATCGTCTGCCCAGCCAGCATATGGTTCACAAGATACTAAAGAACACTAACCTCGGCTGGCAGACATTTTTTCCAAATTTAACCCCCTTAAATCACTCTTTGAAGGGTTAATTTTTTTTTTCAGTTTTCCGTGTCTCCATTTTCTTAAATTAATATAAAGAGACGAACTTTGAATGTGTTATTACAGCAGGAAATACGAAGAATTTGAGCTTTTGATCATCTTGATCCGTTCACAATTAATAGAATTATTAACAAAAAAAAACAACTATTTTTCAATAGTGCTTTGCTCTAAATATTGCTCTAATAGGACTGTCATTTTTTGGTTTCTAAAAATCAATAAATGATGGAATTATGATATGCAAGTTTCATTTTCTTTTTATTTCAATGGTTTCTCAGTGTTATTGATTTTTCAAATCAGCCGCCGAGCGCTCCGTTTTCAGCCTCAAGCAGACAGTGGCATTCACTGCGCTGCTAGCCCCCCACCACCTATACCAGCAGTTTCGCTAAGCCGTTACAAAAATGATAACAATAATAGTAATAATAATAATAATAACAATAATAATAATAATGATGGAATAAGGCCTACGCTGCTCTCGGAATTAAAGACCATACCAGCCTGCCAAAAGTCAGCCGAATAGTTGGCAGGCCAAATGCAGAAGGCAGTTATCCTGGGTCCCTCCGTTTTGCTTAGGGCACATGAGTCTGGAATCTACAGTCACTGACTCTGCGGGACGCGGGGAGTGGCTGTGGACAATTCGCTGGCGCTTCTCCTGTGAGCATGTCGGAGACATGAGAGAACTGTCCAGAATCGCGTGCGCGAAAAAAAAATGATAATAATAAAATTAACTAGAATTACATGAATTTAAAAAATGATATTGAAATAAAAATGTATTGAAAGTTTTTCTAAAGTTTATTTCATATAACAAACGTTAAAAATCATCATCTTCATCTTCATCTATGTAACTATCAAAATCGGGGTTTTCGTCTTCGTCAAACATGTTCTCGTCATTGAGTTCTTCATTTCTTCCATGAACAAATCAAAATTGTCACTTCACTAACTAAAAGTTAATTTTTGTAGTTATAAAATGACGCCGTTTTATTAACATCAGTTCTTTACACTGTAAAGTTCTTTTTTTGCCAGGTTTTTCATTTTTGGCATAACTTTGATATTTTTAGCAATCAAAAAACAAATGAATTTGTCAAAATTAGCATCAATAATGTAATAGGTGCCATTTGTGTTTGCTGGTAGAGGTGGTGGTGGACTAGCAGCGCAGTGAGTGCCACTGTCCGCTTGAGGCTGAAAGCGGAGCGCTCGGCGGCTGATTTGAAAAATCAATCACTGAGAATCCATTGAAATAAAAAGAAACTTGCATATCATAATTCCATCCTTTATTGATTTTTAAAAACCAAAAAATGACAGTCCTATTTTAGAGCATTATTTAGAGTAAACCACGATTGAAAAATAGTTGTTTTTTTTTTGTTAATAACTCTATTAATTATGAACGGATCAAGATGATCAAAATCTCAAATTTTTCGTATTTTCTGCTGTAATAACATATCCAAAGGACATTTCTTTATATTAATAAAAAAAATGGAGACACGGAAAACTGAAAAAAAAAAATTAACCCTTCAAAGAGTGGTTTGAGGGGTTAAATTTGGAAAAAATGTCTGCCAGCCGAGGTTAGTATTCTTTAGTACCTTGTGAACCATAAGCTGGCTGGGCAGACGTTTTTTTCAATTTTAGATATTTTTTGTCAAAATTTAAAGTTTTGGTCCATTTTTCGCCACTTTGATCGCAAATTACGCAAAAACGGACCAACAGAAATGTCTGCTATTACAGTTCAGTACTTTACACATCGGAACAAAAATTTTGCGTCGAATTTGGTCTGGTAACAAAATTTTTTTTTTTAATTTCCGGTTACCGCGCGCCGACCGGAAGTTTCGTCTTCCAGCGTAATTGGGGTATGAGAGGTACATATACTAACTACCTATGCGGCCAGATATCGGTAACCATTCGATCGAAAAAAAAGCCCCCCTCCCTCCCTATTCCCCCACCATACCAAAAAGTTCCAGAGAGAAAAAAAATTTGTACTTATATGGTCTCTCCGATTACCGACTGGCAGACGGTAACCATTCGTCGTCGAATTTGCACGCTATTTCCTAGACTAAAACACTAGAATGACCCCGTCCAGATTCGACAAGGTGGGGAAGTTTAAAGATGTATCGTCGAAATTATTTTTTAGAGGCACACCACTACTACTAGCACTCACATTTTCGAGAAATTCGCGGCCTTGTTTCAACGTAATGGTCTCATCTTTTCCTAGAGAAGCTCATAAAAACAAAGGAGTACCTACTATACATCGCATCGTCCGTCGAATGTTGATGGGTTTAGCCTAGTTAATTATTTTATTTTTTAGTGACTACCCTGTATATATTTTTCAATAAAACTAAAACAGATTCTTCCTTAGCAGTTGTGTTAACTACATGTCAAGTATTATCGTTTTCTGTAACATTTTTTCCTTAATAATTTTTTTGGGGTGTTCAGCCTCTATCTTCTTCTTCTTTTTCTTCTTTTAGCGGGGCGACAAAAGGTCACCGCACTCAGGCCTTGTGGCCTATTGTAAGAAATTGGTTCCCCATTCAGGCCGGATTCCAACCCAAAAGCCAAAATCCTACCTATGGGAGCATTCCTTATCTCCTTCAGCACCGGAAATAGCCCAGACGAATGAGAAAATTTTATAGTGAAATCTGCAAAAACTTGCAAAATGAATATATATATTTTTAATGAGTGTTCGTGGAGGTGTATAGAATAATATTCTGAAAAGTTTACATTTCGCTCGGATGTAGAAGATGAAAAAAAGTGAAAAAAATTTTTTTTTCATCCAATTTTTCAAAGTGTTGAAATTAAGTCAGGGTAGGAAAAAATAAAAAATACAGGTGGATAAACCACGTGTTTCTGAACAAAAAGCGTACTAATAAAATTTATCTCCTAAAGCCACGGTATTCCTGAAAAACATAGTGAAGTAACTTTGTCATTCTGCGCAATCAAGCGCATACTATGGAACCTCTGAAAATTCTTAGCAGTTCTAGCGAGTAAAATAAAGATTTTTCTCCTTCTGATTACACATTTTTAACATTTTTCTTAGCGAATAGGGGGATAAATAGTGAGTATGGAGGGAAAATATAATTATGAACGCATTCACAGACACCACAAATAACCGCTAGATCGAAGCAGATCTGTACTCGCATGAATTTTTACCTGCTTTTACTGTATCGTATTTATTACACATTTCAGCAATATCCAATGGATTCGTTATACGTTTGTTAATGTTCTGAAAAAGTTCCAGAATTTATATTCAAAAGTATGTTGAGTTATAACGATAAGATCGCGAAAATCGCTATTTCTGATCAAGATGGAATTGATCATATTTTCGAAAAAATACATACAAGTAAACGAACTTGTTTTCGAACATTCGTAAAGTATATATTTGTCACAGACAAACTATGTGGCAAATGAGTGTCACTGAATACAATATTGCCGCACAGGGTTTTAAGTGAATACATCTATATTTGTTCTTTTCTTTCTTGCTAAAGAAGATAATAATAATAATAACAATTATTATAGAATGCAATGTTTATACGTATATATAATGTAACCTGGACAAAACTTAATAGACTGTTTAACATAAAAAAAATAACATAACATACATTTTTTAGGAAATATTGATATTTTATTTTTTCCAATGGGTCAAGTTCTCGGTAACTTACATCCTCCAATATATACAGGGTGTCCCAGCTCTATTTAGACAAGCATTATCTCGGAAACGGTTAGACATAAAAAGAAATGTTTAATAGAAAAGTTATTCTGGTTAAAAAGACACATTTAATCTTTTTTTTTTCAAATGTACAGGGCGCCTCAAAAAGACAGCAGGTTATGCGACTTTACTTTTTCAAATGGAATACCCTGTATATTTTTGTATTTTTGGATTCTCCTTTTATTTCCGAACAAGTTTTATTAACCATGTTCTATACCTATCATTAACGGTTTACGATATATCGGCGGTTTAATGGGCGATTAATTGGACCATACTTTTATGAAGGTATCCTGAATGGTGACAGATATTTGAGGTTTTTAAGAAATATTATTCCTGGTCTTGTGGAAGAAATTCCAATAAATGAGCGCCTCACCATGTGGTGGCAGCAAGACGGAGCACCACCGCATAATTCGAATCTTGTAACACGTTTCCTGACTGAGAGATTTGGATTGGTAATCAGCGACCTGTTAAATGGCCTGCACGGTCACCTGATATGAGCCCCCTAGATTTTTCTTATGGGGTCATTTCAAACAAGTTGTATACGCTGAGAAACACAAGCTTAATGATTTAAAAAACTGCTGCCCAAGGAACCACTACTTCCACATCCAGATTTTTTATCCAAGTCACTCAAACGAAAAAAATTTGTATGTGGAAATAATTGCCTATGGAACTTTAATAATATAATATTTGAAATCCTCTACACCAAAAACCTATAAAATGATACCCCACTTCGGTAGTGGGGTGGGGGTGGTGATAGGGGGGTACTAGTTGGGGTGGATGAAGCAAAAAAATATTTTGAGGTTTCTGGTTCTTGTACAGCTAGGGTGGGCTGAAAAACACGAAAATTTGAATTTGCAGATGGCCTAGTTACTAATTTATTACTATGCATCTAAAACTAATTAAAAAAGAATATTTATAAACAAACCCAGCTCAGGTAATAACTTAAAAATAAGTCAATAAACAATTCTTTCTAGCAATTTTGCATATGAGCCTAGCCAGGGGCGTACCATCAGGGTAACAGCACACCTTGTCAAATTAAATCAATTTAAAAATATAATAAATAGTTGGATAAAATTGGTGCCCATTAGCTTGGTTTCAGTACCACTAAAAATTAAAGAAGTCTGAGAAATATTTATACATCCAAGCCCTTGAAAGTGTCGAGCGCTGTCATCATGAACTTGTGGTGGGCAGTAGATTGTTGGAGTGCGGCCGTGATATTCCTGTGTAGACCCGCAAAGCTATAAACCTTTTTTTTTATCATACTAACATAACAACAATTAAGTGATAAAGCTATTATTTAATTAACATGGGCCACCACAGAACATATGGAGTTAAAAACGTGGCAACAATAAAAGCCAACAGAAGAAGTTTGAGAAGAGCTGAAAGAGACATCATCCCACTACTCAGAACAACAACAGGACAAAAACAGCGACATAAAACATCAACACTACTAGAAGGGAAGACAATCACAAATGAAGTACTGGGGACACGTCCAAAGAAGGGAACCAACACATCTACTGAAGAAAGCACTAACACTGAACAGCAAGAAACTAAAAATAGGGAGACCATGTTACACGTGGAAAACAAAATACGAAAAATACGAAAAAAGGGAGTTTAAAAGCTCCCTCACGACACAATGCGGTAATGCATCTCAAAAATACCTACACCTCCCATTCCACATTTTTTTACCATGCGTCATGTGGCACTCGCTGCTGGCAACAAGCATGACCCTAGTCCAATCCAGCGTGGACGTAGCAGGCCCAGCTGTATAATCCTTGGGAGTGGCAGAAATGCCTACCGCACGCTGGTAAATCAATCAATCAATCAAAATCTCCAAAAGTTGCTGAAAAGTTTTTTTCGCTTAAACTTAAAATCTCGACGTTTCATGACATTCTAAGCCTATTTGAACTATACAAATTTTCAATTCTTTTTTGCCGTTACTGTACTTCCACTGGATGTGGAAGTAATATATAGTACCTCACCTAGCTCGAACGGATCATATCTATTATACATCAGTGACTATCTGAAAAATGTCACGTGACGTATTATCACATGACATTTTGTTTGTGAAATTATAAACAGTCCACTTTAAATAAGTTTTATTAGGAAGAATTCTCGGGAACAGCAAGAATAGCTGTTATTTTAATATCACTTGTTTAATTTAGCATTATCATCTAAGATAATCAAATAACATTTGTTTAACTAGTTTTATCTTTTCTCACTTTCATTGTCAATATCGTTCATAGGCAAATAAGAAACAGCGTTTTCCATCCACCTTATTTTAAGTTACAATAAAAATGTAATACTGTTTTGCTTGAAACTTTCCAATATTTATGATTTGTATTTATAAAGTTATCGCAGGGGAAACGCTATTTGCGTAATTTATTTGTTTGTTTCAAAGGGTTAATACTGAAATCCTAAACAAACAATAATTAGAATTTCAATACAATCTGACCCACCTCATTGAGTATTGTACCGAGGTTATCTTAATCCTAATTAAACTTTGTAATAACACAAATTGGTTGGATGTGGTGGATATATTTTAATTTCAACGTTTGTAAATAGTAACTAAGATACAGTATTTTCATAAGTTATAATCATTTATTATTCTGTATTCATTAATAGCCCAGGAGAAGCGGTAGAAATTTTAGGCCGATTTCATTAATACCTTTTAAACATTATTCTACTATTTCATAAATAGTGAAAATGGCTTCTGCCAGCAGTGGTGGCTCGTCAGCCTCCCTTTGGAAGAAGCAGCATATCTTCCAATCTTCCAAATTAATATCTTTTACTTGTAGAAATTTCTCTAATTGTCTTTTAAAATATCAAGCCTCCTCTGCAGACAATATCACGAGCCGCCACTGCTGAAAGGGTACACGCAGAACAAAGCTCCATATGTAAAAACAATTGTAAAGGTATTTACACAAAACTTCCTTTTCTGTTTGGTATCCTTTTTAAGAAGAGTCGAAACTGTTATTTTCTGGGAATGATATAAGTATATAAACTACATAAGTCTAACTTTCTTACATTTAGTTCAAGTTTATGTTTGTTCACAATGAACGTTATTATTAATTAAAGTGTGTCCTCCGATTGAGTCGCTATAGGTAAAATGGACAAAATATTTTCGATTTTTCATATTTACTTATCTAAAAAGTAATTTATGGTTAAGTACCTTTTCTGTAAAAGAGCAAAATGTCATTAAGGAAAGTTATTCAGATTAAAAAGTTATAGTCCTCTCCTCCATCCTCATCTCAAGAACATACGCTTACTTCGATGATTTTGATTTTTTAACATAATTGCATTTTACAAAAAAAAAAAAATATGTATGTCGGTTTACTAAAATGTTTACTCCATTATTTGGAAATTATTTATTTACGTATATTTTTATCCTATGTGTTATGATATATATTTCCGAGGTAATCCCAATACGATTTTCATTTACTTTGACATAACTTTTGCGGTATTTTTTTTTAAAAGGTGAACGACATCAAAATATACTTTCACTGCATATTCATGAATTCATCCATGAAACACAAATGGTTTTATTTGTCAAATTAATAATAATAGATGAGCATCACAATTATTAAATAAAAATTATGCTACTGTATGCATAATTTTTAGCAAAAGATTTCCATTGTTCAGTGCTACGAATTGGGAAATACATAATCCTATAAGGCTGTCGTAGAAAAATTCAATGAACATTGGCCAGATCTACTAGTAAGAGACAGAGCTGTTAAAAAAATAGTAGACAAATTTGAAAGAACTGGCAGTGTATTAAATATAAAAAAAAGGAAGTAGTTTAATGAAGATGGCACTTTAATTGCGATGATTCGTTGAGTGAGTTCTCAAAATTATCTTTTAGAAAAAGACCAGCCTAAACTGGAATTTTTAAGTGTTATTCAAAAAATATTCAAGGCCAATAAAATTCATCCATATAAACCAAAATTTGTACACGCACTTTTGAAGAAAATGACGACGCTGAAAGATTGGATTTCTGCTTATGGATGGGCAAGAATATTTTAAGTGAAAGAACACTTTCACAAACATATAATTTTTTCTGACGAGGCAACGTTTTTCAATGGTACAGTAAGTTCACAGAAGTGTAAGCATTGGTCCTCGGAAAATACAAATTTCCGTATACGATGTAGACGGCAATATTCAAAGAAAATGAATGTTTAGTGTGCGATTTCATAACTTGGAATAATTGGTCCATATTTCTTTGAAGGGAATGTAAATCAGCATTCTTGCCTGGAAATGCTAAATACATAACAACTCGAAAATATACCCATATTGCAAAGGATGAAAATGTTCCTACAGCAGAACGGCTGCCCTGCCGTTCTGCAGATATTGTCAGAGAATGGTTAGATCGTCATTTTCCAGAAAAATGTATTGAAAGGTACGGGCCGATTTGCTGGCTACCTAGAAGTAATGAAAATGGATTTCTACTTACGGGGCTATTTATACTTATGCTTTTAATTTTGACAATCATTTAGGATTATTAAAAACTAATATTAAATAAGCATTCTTCAAGAAATCAGAATAGTTACAGAGGATTAAGAGCTAGACTAGAGCTATGTGTTGAAGCTGATGGCAACAATTTTGAATAATGACGCGACATATTTATATTTATATCTAGATACCTATAGTAATTTTTTTAATTATCGTTTGTTAATTGTCGTTTGTATTCATTGGTTTCCTAACCCAAAATGTAATTTTGCTTCACAATAAAAATTAATAACTAAATAATTTTTCTCTAGACACTTAGTAGATCAAACACTTTAGTAAAACGGCATACAATTTTTTTTCCGTAAAATGCAATTATATTAAAAAAATCAAAATCATTAAAGTAGGCGTATGTACTTGACATTTTGCATAGGACTACAACTTTTTAATCTGAACAACTTTCCTTAATTACATTTTGCTGTATCTTTTACGGAAATAGTGCATTGTGTATCTAGTAGTAAAAGCAATACATTCGACGATGAATATTGTTGGCTGAGGCGCTAGCCGAGGCCAACAAGCATTGAAGTCCGGAAATGTGCTTTTACTACGAGGTGCACATATTATTTTTTCTGAAATCTCAATCAATAATATAAGTCCTCTATCAAATTTACATCCGAGGGATCTTTGACGATGCAAGGGTGGTAGTGGTCCCAATTTCTTTGTGTGACCTTGGAGAAACATACTTTCGATATTGGCACTCTCAAAAATGGTGCGTTTGAGTGCTGCGCGCGAAAAACAAAATGGCCGCCGTCGCAAACACTTTTTCCCATTTATCTAAGTAACCATTGGGATTACGAAAAAAGTTTTATATAAAAAATATTGCTAAATCAATTATACAGAGGAAAGGTTATTGCAATTTTTTATGTAGAACTAACCGTTCTCTCAAAAAATTTCATTTTATAGTTTCCAATAATAAAAATTAATATGTCTAATGATGAGAGATTTGCCAGTGTATATTAACATATTTGACACTATTTCTCGGGCCATTGGAAACAATAATTATAACTAAAATGTTACAATCATAAATAATTTAACAAATACCACAGTATAAGGTAGGCATAGGAAATTGAAAGAAAAAGTACCTATATAATTTTAACGTTTTCCTTTTTACTTCCCTCTCTTTCCCCCATCTGTGTAGCTGGCTGATGGAACCCATCCAAGGCAGAAAAGGGGAAAAAAATTACGTTTAATGAAGAAACTTATAGAAATACAGTAGTTACAGATTTATATAGACAAAGTACAGACAAGCAATCCTTTTAACTTCTACAATTACATTTTTAATTAAAGTCATCGTCACTTTCAATGCAAATCTCACTTAGCCCCAAATCTTCATCATCGCCTTGCTCGCACTCTCCCATATTCACATCGGTCAAGATTACCTTCGCACTTACACATTTCGGTACACCGGAGTCCATTCGACTGACACGTACATGGAGGAGAGCAACGCCTTTGGGAGCATGAGCAGCGACAAAGTTCCAAGATAAGCTCTGGAGCACAAGGTTTGGTACAAGCAACTGGCTCGTATGTGCTCTCTACTTTCTTCCATCCAAAATCTGAGGGTGGTGGGTTATTGGGATGCTGAATGAGGTCCTGATTCCACTTAAAACACTGAACGTGGTTAGCAAGGCCGGATTCAGTGCAGATCTTGTTGGAGGAAAGTTCTCATCTTGACATTGTGTCTGGGTGAACAACAACCATCTCACAGCTTAGACACTGACCGACATAGGTGTCGGTCAGTGTTGTTTTGGGGATATAAAGCTGACAAATGAACGCTTCCAAGTTAGCCCATCTTCTATGAGAGACAGTGTAGTCCCCAATGTCGCCAAAGTAGCAGCTTATCACTTGCAGAATTAAAAGTTTTCCACCACTTTATTTTACCTTTGCCAGCAAATGATCCTGTTACATCTGCTCCTGAAAGTGCGTGTAATCCAGGAAGTGCAGAGGCTTTCAGAGGTCCAAGTGCTCTGTAAATTGAACCTAGCTGAACAAACCTTTTCGTGCCATGGCCAGGAAAAATGCAAACTCTTTCGAAAGTTGGGGATATCATCTTAGTGCTAAAATTAGGACATCAGTATCGGGGGAGAATACATGAGTGGTTTTAATTCCTTTCTATGCTAAATATACTGCATGTAATATGATCTTTGTGTCCGCCTCCTCCTGCGTACTTAAGAGACTGGATACATCATCGCCATGTGATGAAGCTGCTTTTTCCCTCCAACTGATTAGAAACCTTTTGTTATCGGTCATGCCAAATTGAAGAATCTGACCGGAAAGGAACTCTGTCAGTTCATCCTTCATCTTATCGTGGGACAAGAATTTATTCATTGCTATACTTCGTTTCTGGTCCGATTTTGTACTGGATTGGATCTGAGCCTTTTTGCCGATTCACTCTCATGACTTTCTTCAACGAGTTTTCTTAGTAAGAGTCGAAAACAACATGGACCTCACTGTAATTGTTGAATTTTTGCCCGATCCATTTGCTGAAGCTTAAACCGAGGTCACGGCATGTCTTCACTGTGCTAGGTTTGTGGTACGTGTGAAGAAGCGCCATGTCATCTATTACCGCAGCTTTTTCCTGTAGCTCCTTATTTTCTTCTAAAACTGCAGGTGTGGTGGAAACATGATCATCATCATTTTCTTCGGTAGGTATACCTTGCATTGATTCAAGAGCATTCATAAGTTTGTACTTAGCTAGACAATGGTGCACACTCCCGTCAACTGCAAATAATGACTTCGGTAGTGCTGAAAACTCGTAGTTGCTCAAATAGTATCTTTAAATCTACATCAGGTCTGCTTCCGGATGCTATCAATAATCTTAAAATAAGAGATAAATCTGTCTTTATGGCTATAGATTTGTCTTTGAAGGTAATTTTAACTTTCTTCGTTGCCGTTTTACATGTTTTAATAAAATTCTTTTTCAACGGATCCCAGAACGGAATGTTGTTAGTATGAGCTCTCTGCTCTAAGAAGGAATTATACAGATCTTGGCCAGCTTCCGCCACACTGTCTAAAGACACCTTTATTTCCTGTGGAAAGACTCGCTGAGTTAGGATATTAATGAGCTCATCAGTTTTGCAGTGAAAGGGACTTGTTGTGTTTTGAAATGCTTTCTTTAGTTTATGTACGTTATCATCCTGACGCTGCTGAAGTTTAACGGACACTTCATGGTGTTTACTTCGTTCTGTATTTTGAAAACCTATATTTTTTTCTGTTTCACATGCAATTCTAGTTAGTTCTGAATTGACAAGAAAGAAACGATTTCGAGCATTTTCATTATACCAAGTCCCCCATGTACCTTTAGTTTTCGATTTTGGTGTTCCAGGGCTTCATCGGAGATAGAGCCATGAAATAATTTTAAAAGTTAAGTTTCTGGGAAAATGGTTAGTCTGCATAAAAATTTATAATAACCTTTTTTGTGTAAAACTGATTTAGCAATATTTTATGTATAAAACTTTTTTTCGTAATCCCAATGGTTACTTAGATAAATTGGAAAACGTGTTTGCGCTGGCGGCCATTTTGTTTTTCGCGCGCAGTACTCATGCGCATAATTTTTGAGAGTGCCAGCATCGAAATTATGTTTCTTCAAGGCCTAACAAAGAGATTCAGACTACTATCACACTTGAAGGAGCCCACAGGAACCTATTTTTGTACACTTGGCAGGGGACTATATTATAAATATGTAAAAATAAAAAAATATATACATATTAAGATTAAGCATTCTAATATATGATTTAAATCGGTTGTTTCTTCACACATGCACTACGGATGGTCGGAGAGTCCCATTTTAAATTTATAGTGGGGTGTTAAAGTATGGTTGCTTCTCATTCTACACATTGTTCCTATAAAATGTCTGTTGGAAACTTTGTTAAACTATAGGTACGTCGCTATTTTGGGTTGAATATTTCAGTAGAATTGTCCTTTCTCGCTCTCATCATAGCGGTGCTGCCATATTCGTCGATTTACCTACCAACCGCGGTTATTGTTTTAAACAAAATTTGATTTTTTATACTATTTTATGTAATTTCTAGCATGTTTGGTTATTTGCACTCCAATGCTATTATTTTAAAATAAAATTATTGCTTCCAATTCCAAAAAGTACTAGTTTTAGTTGAATTTTCAGCAACCAATACACTAGTAAAACTACTTAAATGGGATATAATAACTCACATTTATTTTAAATACATGCATACTTTTACCACCATATTTTGTATTCACAACAACACACATTTTATGAACATAATAAACTTATAGCTTTTGCCATTTTATAAATTCTGCTATTACCTACCAAATGAAGCATCCCTGAATTTATAGCTTTGAAGTAATGTTAAATCTGCAGAGATATTGAAGTTCTTTTACGACAAACTTTTACAAAGCGTACATATTTCATCAATTGAACAAATCGCATTTGTTGGGGAAATTACAAGCGAAATCTATGTTTGGTCTCTCGTAAAATAAGCTTTTTGATATTATCAGATTTTGAAAGTGGAATTAAGTGGATGAATACGCCCATTATAGTTACTTTTAAGTATTTATTACTGTGATTAATAAAGTTTGAAAACACTTTTCTTTTTATAGACCTATTGTAAAGAAAAAGTATTAAGCATTATTCTTATGCACCTGAACTGAATCTCTATAAATGAATGAAATCACATAGGAGAGAAGAATAATATAACTTGAACCATGGATTATTAATAGAAGACAAAATTAATTAATTAATTTAATCTAACCTAACCTAACTTAAACTAAATTAAGATCTAAATAAGACACATAGCATATATATTAGAACGAGAGAATAAATTATAGACTTGTTAGATAAAACGCTTACAAAATATCTATTTCATTCTGAATATTAAATAGTCTATTTTTTAATCTGTTTGTGAACATTCCATATGTATCTCTGAATATGTTTAGATATTGTTGTAATAAATTATAGCTCTT
The DNA here is from genome assembly GCA_936432065.2 of Rutpela maculata. Taxonomy (NCBI): domain Eukaryota; kingdom Metazoa; phylum Arthropoda; class Insecta; order Coleoptera; family Cerambycidae; genus Rutpela; species Rutpela maculata. The sequence goes on along the minus strand of OW386285.2, from coordinate 31,113,072 downwards.
TGCCATTTTCACAGGAGGTGACTTTAGTTCATAGTTTCTGGTTGGTATAATGTATGAAAAAATTCTTTGAAAACGGGTTCTTTCATTTGGTAGATTTATTATTATTTAAGGTAGTTACGTCATACGAAAGATTATGTAGAAGTTTATTCAAATAAACAACGTTAAAGTAAGTTCTTCTGCTATTTAGTGTCATTAAATTATACTGAGTAAGTTGATCTAAATAAGAAGAGTTCCTAGCCTAGGATACCTCTTATGCAAAATAAAATTAATATGTTTTATACATTTTTCTGTACACTTTCTAACATTTGTTTGTTCCTGGTATAAAATGACTCTAAACCGTGAAGCAATAATCTAGTTTTGATCTTATAAAGGAGGAATATAACATTAAAATAGTTTTTCGCGCTTAGATGATTTGCAGTTGCGTAAGATAAAACCTAAATTTTTCTAGCACTTATTTGAAATATTTATCACAGGGTCATTAAATATCAGTTTCGAGTCGAATATCACACCCAGATCAGTTTTTGAATAAACTCTTTAGAGAAATTTTCGTTTCCAATTTCGTAATTATAATCAAGCATATTTTTTCATAACGTGAAAGCCATTACCTTGCATTTATTAATATTAAAAGGCAGCTGATTCTGAACAGACCAGTTAAATATTTCCCTTATAACAATCCTGACAATCACCCATTTATTTAAATATTTTCATATCATCAGCGGAAAGGCTAACTGATGCATGTTTAACGGAATCTACAATATCATTAATGAGAATTAAAAATAGAAGTGGGCCCAGATTTGAGCCCTGCGGATCTCCTGAATCTGATTGGCCAGTTTAAGGATTCGTGTAGATAAATACGTTCATTATTATAATATTCTCTAAACTAGTTTGAATCGATATTAAAATCGTTGGTAAAACTATAATTATATGCAATAAGTGCTATGCGTATATCATTAGTTCATCGGTTTAACATTTTTTTTTTAATTTCAATTTACCAACCATAAAGGGGTGGCACTATTGGAGATTGAGGATAAGGTAAAATGGTGGAGGAACGTAGAAATCTACTGACAACTAATTGCAGTATTGAACCACCAATCATCATAGAGGAAATCATAAATATCATATACGTTTCTCTCAAAAGCTACTATTCTAGCAGAAAAAGGTTCAAATAAAAGAGTTCCCTTACCATTACCTTTATTTCTTCCCAATATGCTTGGTATTTATTTAGAAAGATAAAAAAATTCCAGCTTGCTATACTTACCTATATAAATTTTCATATTTCATCAACCTTAGAATAAAAGTCATATTTTCTACACTTATATAGACGCAAACGCTGAGACTAAGAAGAATTGTCGGCAAAAGGCATGACGCTGTTAAATAATTATCCATAATAATTAAACTATTTGACTGATAATTATGAAATTCAATGGGTTTTTATTATGATACTAGATGAAACGATCGAGTAAAAATTAAAGTTGATCCGTTTAGAATTGTGATCTGCACATTATTTCCGCACGTACGTTCAGACAAACTAATGTGGACGTATGGAAGTTTTCAATATCAATTTCGGAACTTAATAAAAGTTTCAACAAATTTTAAAATGGTACCATACCGTTTTAGGGTAGAATCTTCTATAATTAAAATCAACTTCTTGCAGACTTATCCAAATAATTTTTTTTTAAATCGAACCGCCCTCAAAAAAATCTGTAAAAAGTAACAAATAAAATTTCACTCAGTTATACAAATACCTGTGTATCTATTAGTGGAAAGTAACAAAGAACTGTACCTTATTACCAAATACCAATTTGAAGTCGGTGCAAAAAAAAACAACTAATTTCAAAAATACGTTTTGCACCGACTTCAAATTGATATTTGGTAATAAGGCACAGTTCCTTGTTACTTTTCACTAATGGGTAGAGAGATATTTGTAAAACTGAGTTAAATATTATTTCTTACTTTTTAGAGATATTTTTTGAAGGCGACCGATTTAAAAAAAAATCACATATTTCAAGGTCCCTGCCCGGAGGATAAACAACCGCAACCCCACTATAGTTCCTTATGATAATATACTTTTAGTCCACAATACATAATATCAAATAGTCTTTTACTTTTCGATTTCCGCCATTGTATCAGGCTTCACGTTAATTTACAAAAAATTTGCTGGCATTGTTGCATCTCAATTAAAAACCATCAAGCTATTAAATCGTCATCATTAACTGCATTGAAAACAACGATATGAGCGAGAGCATGCTGTATACTTTGTTTGTAAAAGCAAATTGTTCAACGGTTGCGTTTCTCTATGAAAGTCAAATATTCTTCGGCTGATTCACCTCCATACAAGGCTCCCGTTCGTTGCGAAATGATATAATGATAGGAAGTTATAATAATGCCCTGTTGTTTGTGAAAAATTATCATTATCACTCCGCCAAATCTTCGAATATGCTCGTAATTTAAGAAATTGTTTCCAATTTTACCTTACCCCAGATTTAGCTTGATAAATTTAGTCTGGAACCACCTTCGGACCATAGCCTACAGTTTGCAGCAGGTTGGACAGAAATCGCTATACCAGAGTAAGTAATATAAATAAAAACCATATATAAGTATAGAATTGAGAACCTCCTCCGTTTTAAAATTTTATGAAGTCGGTTAAAAATACTTTATCAACGAAATTGAGTGCTGCTGCGCTGAGCCTGATTAGAGCACACAACCAGCAGTGCATACAATACTAGGGGTCTCAAAAAATTATGATGTATTTTGAATTCTTAGACGCTGCTCGGTATAGACTTCACATCAATGATGAGTGTCAGTTCGGCTTCAAGAAGGGCAGAAACATATTGCAGCAAGCCGTGAGGATAACGTTGAAGTAGAATATAATCTTTCGAAGAGTACCGTCATAGTGTTGAAAAGTGTCGAAAGACTTCTCAATATCTAAATAGTTCGATACCGTTTAAAATGGCATGTAATATATCGTTGAAAAGGGAGGAAAATACTCTATTTAATGCCGCCATTTCCCGTCCGTTTAAAAAAAAATTTAACGCCCTGAAGAGTAAATCTCAAAATACAGCGGTTTGAAAAAATTTAAATAAAACCTCGTTAAAATACTCTGTTTTGCAAAAATGTGTCGTCATAGAATTTTCATCGGATCTCTTTAAATAATGGAGATATTTTGCTTAGACATATTCCGCATGTTCGATATTTTCTGTCATAACTCTTAAAGTGACCCGTGGATTTCAAATGTCTTTAAACCAGCCTATAAAAATCGATACAATTTTTGTTAAAACAATTTTTTTGCACGACCGATATTAAGTGAGATATTCTCGAGGGCCCTGATCAAATGAACAGCCTATATATATATTATTATTATTATAACTTCCCAACTCACATTACCAAACTTATTTATTCTTTTTTGGCGGGTGTGTCACTGCAGGTGCGGGTGCATAATAACCTATCAACACAGCGGAACATTTGCTATTTACCAAAATTATACAGTCTTTACTTTTCTGATTTCCCAGAGTCCCCAACTACTCATCTGATCAAGTACCCTGGTGACACAGCTAGGTACGCTCATTCGCATAATGTGTGAGGGTAAATGTGCTATTGAAAACACAAATGGTCAGTGCCACGGCGCATTATGACAGGTGGAAGATTCTGGAAAAATGATGAGCAATCGCAGGCATAAATGTTCACACACCAAATAACTGAAAATAATATACTGATGCCGATTTCAATCCTAAGAAACCAAATTTCAACCAAAAGATGCATGGAGTACTTGAAAATTAGACTGATGTTTAATATTCACTTAAACGAAATGGTATAGACAATTTATTCCATGTCCAGGAGTCTGTATCAACTTCTGGCCAAGAGTCGAAGATGTAGATTTAGTCGACAAAATAAAATATCGATATATTATTTTAATAAGGTCTGCCATCACATAGGCGATACCTGCGCGGCGTGGTGCAGCACGTCGTTAATGACTCTAAGAAAACAGAGTTCTAGAACATAAATTTAAGAACTTAATCACAAATACTTCAAGATACACTTCCCTCATAAGCCTTTATGTATGTTGTCACGGCATAATCCCGTTAGCGGATTATGTTTAACAGATATCTCAAGAGTTTTACGTGCCCGCTAACAAACAACATAACCCAAATGAGGCAGCATAATGTGCCAGGTGTGCCCTTTCTCGAGCTACATAGTTCATTCCTACATAACCGATGATCCGGATGAGAGGATGTCACAGACATCCTGTGTACCGGCAGTCAATCCCTGCCAAAAAAAAAAAACAATGTTTCCTAACAGACCAATGGGTGACAAGATGGCGAAGAAAGAACACCAAGAGAGAGAGAGATAGGAGCGCAAGAGATAAAGGCCTTAGCCAGCAAGTTCCTACAAGCCAGGACCCAGGGAGTTGGGCCGAAATCATCTGCACCGCTCACATTTGTGAGTGGGGCCAATGTGAAGTAAGCTCGCCCGCCCTGCACGAGGCCGGTCCAGGTCTACAGTGATGTACTGGGGTAAAGGGTAATAGTCCTGCCCGGCCCCAGACATCCGAGACCGTCATCTTTAGCTAAGAATATTGGCGATAATGCGCCATTCTGAAGAACTACTACTCTGCCATATCAGGCGTTACCCATCTTAACCCTGTGTTTAGACCTATGCATTGACTATAACTTTTCGTGACGCCATCATCTGTTACTGATAATTTTCAATTTTTCACCTCTTTTCTTTCCCTTCTTCGCCTCCTATTGCTCGTTTTTGTTTGTTCTTAAATTGTTCTTCCCCCACAAATCACAAGTTTTTGAAACCAGAACAAATAATAATTTGAGCGGCCGGTATCTGCTGCACAGTAGCTTATCTGGGGCAGTTTATTCACCTAGATCTTTTTCCCTCATCGGTAATCTAAATTTTTTTACTAGTGTGTGAATACTGTTATTCTCTTTTGAAAGTTTTAAGTTAGGGCGAATAGAGTTTTTATTTCTATTTGTGCATTTTGTTAAGTTGATATAATCCGTTCTCGAGAAAAAAAGATCAGCATAGAACCAGACCAGATCCTATAGTTTTTATAAAGTGAACAATTCTGCATAAGAAATTGTTATTTACGATATTTTTTTGCGATACAGATATTTATTTCGAAAAAACTTGAGAAAGTGATTGATTATAAAAATCGTATTTTTTTAACATTTACACCGCCATATCTTCAAATATAATCGAGTTATCGATCTGATTTTTTTTTTAATTCAATTACAGAAACAAGCGCTTCCAATGTTTGTTTCTATCGATGATTGTTTATTATTTTCTTTAAATAACAATGAAATTATTACTTCGCTAAGAATGTACTCATATTTTGAGAAACTTTTTTACGTCTGCAAATTTTCATATACACGCAGCGAAGCAATTGAAGCCAAGATACAGGAGAAGTTTTTGAAAAAAATTTTCATCTAGGACTTGTAGTTTTTTATTTATGAACATTTCTGTGAGGCAGTAGTATATGGCATACACACCGGAAGGGGTAGGGCGTAAATTATCCGATTGATCTTTGAAATAACCTTTTTCAGTCATGTTTAAAACAGTTTAAACCCTTTCAAATATGGTACACTTAATATGGTACATACTATAATTTAATATCACAGACCGAATACAACTAAATAATTTTAGGAAGTAACCGCAAACTGCACGCATTATATATCTGAATCACTGCTCTCGCAGAGACATACTGTATTAGATAACGTCACGTCCAATATGAGTGTGTTCTCAGATACGCCCCTCCTCCTGGGTATTAGTGTCGGCGATCTAAATATTTTTCAGTTAAAAATTATGAAAACAGATTTGATAATTGCTAATATTTAATAACACTATATTAATATATATATATAAATTAATTTAAAATGTATGATTGCCTATTACTTAATCAGAAATAAATGAATTGCTCCAGGCAAAACTATGATTAGTTTTATTCACTTTAATTTCGCATATAGTAGCTATCAAAATCATTTTGTAATATTATTGTAAGTCATTACACAATTAAAAAGCCCTTCCAAATTATTCAGAATGCTCACACCAATATACACCGTGTAAAAAATTTAAAAAGATAGTATCTACCTATATTTGTGCATATTTTCGTTATCCTTATAAAGCTACACTAAATAAATTATGCGTCCCGTATGTCAACATCTGTAAACAAAATTCTGCCTTCGCAAATAATTTGTCAAACCAAATACATTTTATTTTTTTTATTTACAACTTATATCAAAGTTGAACACACAATTTGTTACGAAAGAAATTGAAATTGGTCTATACTTTTTGTGATACTGTGCTGACGTATGGAAATGGATGCGATATGTTTGTCAGATTGTTCGCCGGGCTTTTCCCGCTTCTCCAGCTGCTATGCTGGTCACGCGTACGAACGTCACGTGGCCAGCACACATGACTAATGTCTTTTAGTATCAACGATGTAAATCATACGAACCCCTTGATCGGATCCGTTTCCGTACAATCTTCTCTAAGTATTTATGGCTGATACACATCAGTTTACCTACCAACTGCAATTGGGGATCAGGAAATGCATACACCTAAGGAATAACTGAGCAGGTTTACTACCAGATTCGGTACGAATATTGCTTTAAATCCATTTGATATTACTTGAGGGACATGAATGTAATAATAATAACATTTTTATTTGCATTCAGAATGCATTCAATTTATTAATTGTAATTAATAATGTAAATATTGCAAAATGTTGAAAGCAATTTAAAAAAGATCTAATAGTGCAGCTGAGTTGATTTTTTTTCGGCGACTACATTCCACCTGAAATTTTATTGTTGATTCTTATGTATTAGGGTCAAATATAATGTACCAATCCCGGACACTGTATTTCAAATAGAACGGTCAGAGATGGTGGACGAAGGAAGATTTTTAATTCTTCGTCAATTATCAAGAGGGCATTGTACAAATGTATTTTCTCCTTTCTTTCATCGAAAGAAAATGAAATATACTATATTAGTTTCATTACCATCATATACCATAATTTCACCGTATTCCTCATCGATAGCTGATTCATCAAAGGTAGAAGAAGCATTGACACAATTATTTTCTTTACAATAGATATATAGAATAGAACAATAAATATTCAATGTTCTACAGCTACACAGATTATTTTTACAGCCTTTCTTATATTTACAAGAAATATCACTTAGTAAATTTTTAGGAAAAGCAGTACTTTCACCATAACATCAGGCATTAAGCCATTCTCAGTTTTAAGCCACCCGAATTGTAACGGATCTTTCTCAGAGCCTAACCATTTTTGGACTTGGAAATAGACTCTTAAACAGTGTCTTTCTATTACCTCTTCAAAAGGTGGAATTGCAGACAATTTTTTCATCATATTGTTTGTCAATTATTTCACTAATTCTTTTTTTTATGATGATTCCTTGCTAGAGTTATTATAACCAACTATTATAACTTGATTGTCTTCGGTTTCAAATCAATAACAGTTTTAACGATTGAAGTATCGGCGTCTTCTCTGCATATTTTAACGTTAAAGTCATTATCTATTAACTCTGCGCAATAATTTTATAAAGCTATCCTTGTTTTTACTATTAGCTAGATTTTTTTTTTGACTAACCGATGATTTCATGTTATTTATGATTGAAATATTTACGCAAATATTTTTTTACATAATATTTTCTAAACGACGAATGCCCTCGTTATTCTTAGTGCTATTCTGTTCATCGGCATACCCATAAAAAATAATACTACTCTAGTCTTGACTGCTTGGTTCTGAATATTGATCATATACTAATATATTATTATTATTATTACCATGCGAATGCTTAATAAATTTCGTTTTCAAATTAATGAAGTTTCATTTTGTATTAAATTTTTGAAGTTATACGTGACTTTCTATAGTACTTATATTTAATTTTGTTTCGATGAAAATTGGGTGAAAAAGAAGAGGGTCAAAGATAATACATTTTTGAAAATTGTAATGCTCTTTTATGAAAATTAAAAAAATGAAATCTATCCCCTAAAAGTACATAAAAAGTGAGGTACAATGCCTCCTTGATAATTGACGAAGAATTAAAAATTTTATTTCGTCCGCCATCTTTGACCTTCCTATTTGACATACGGTGTCCGAGATTGGTGCATTAAATTTGTCTATAAATGAGTTTTAGTTTTGCCAAGAAAAGATATTCAATTTTAATTTTTTCTACTATTCTTGGTGTCTTCTATTTTTTTCCAAGATGGCGAATTGACTAATACATATTGAACAAGTCTATATTTTTTATAAATTTTATTTCAAATAAGCCAGTATTTTTAAAATTCCCATTCGATTATTAGTAAAAGATATATTGAGCAGAAAAATAGAAAATCCGTGAAAGCGCGTCAAAAAGTGCACGTAACTTTTGACGCACAAGAAATTTTTGAGCGCAAATATTATTTTCGTAATCAGGAGTTCATAATACATAAGAATTAACAATAGAATTTCAAGTGCAATGTTGTCGACGAAAAAAAAATGGAATTAAATCAATTCGACTGTACTATAAGTTCAGTTTGAAGAGTGAAACAGATATATTATGAGATCATGGACACTAAATATCAGCGAGTTAAAATCATACTCATATTTGAGATAATGAAGATTTTTTTTATGAAAATCAAGGGAAGATTCCTATGGCCTATATAATAAACAAAGCAATTGTAGAAGGGGAATGTCCATCAGTCTTTAAAGTGACCGTCATAAAGCCCATTTACAAAAACGGGTGCAAGGAAGAAGTTACAAACTATAGACCGATATCTTTAATAAGTAATCTGGCACATTTTTGAGAAACATTTGAACATTTTTGAGAAAATCATTAAATCAAGAATTGTAAACTATTTAGAAAAATATAAATTATTATCAAAATATCAGTACGGATTCAGAAAATGCAAGAGTACACAGAATGCAATTACCAGCCTTATAAGTAAAGTTTACGAGGCTTTGGATAATAGAGACAAAAGCTTAGCAGTATTCATCGATTTAACCAAAGCATTTAATACGGTATGCCATACTGAACTTTTAGCCACACTTAATAATTTAGGTCTTAGGAATAACAGCTTAAAACTTCTCAAGTCATATCTAACTAATAAGATACAGTATACAGAAGTTAACTGTGTGAGAAGCGAGGCTGAAACCGTTGAGTATGGTGCACCGCAAGGGACAGTACTGGGGGCCAATACTTTTCGTAGTATACATAAACTCGTTATTTGATATACATACCAGTGCATCAATAGTATGTTATGTAGATGACACTGCCCTCTTCTACACAGCTTCTAACTGGAAAGATTTAAAAATTAAAGTAGAGCAAGACCTAAAAAACGTTAAAAAATATTTCAATAATAAATTACTCACCTTAAATGTATCAAAAACGTATTACGTACCTTTTTATCTATACCAAACTTCTGCCCCACCTTTTCAAGAAGTCACAATTGATGAGCACTTTCAAATAGCTTCTGCCATACACATGAAATATTTAGGAATAGTAACTGATTTACAAGTTAAATGGGATCTACATATAGGTTACATATCGAACAAATTAAGAAAATTAATATACAGATTTAAAAGTTTGAAACAAATTTTAGATATTAAACAATTAAAGATTCTTTATCATTCCCTTGTTGAATCACATCTAGTATATGGGATTCTAGCTTGGGGAGGAGTTTTCGACTCACATTTGAACTATCTAGACTCTTTGCAAAAGAGAATATTGAAAATTATTTTCAATAAAGAACAAATGGCTTATTTAAAGAAGCCAAGGTAATAGATATTAGATTATTATTCTTCTTACAGTGTGCAATATATCAATGGAAATCTAATGCGCAAATAAACGAAGACGCGCAACACCAGCAACAAACAAGAAAAAATCGTAGAAACCACATCAGAGTTCCAAAAACAAACACTACTTGTGGTCAACGATGCTTCACATACCTTAGTATACGGGCATACAATAAAATACCTAATAATATTAAGCATACTATTGTCTTCAATAGAGCAAAAACTGAAATAAAAAAATACATGTTAGAAGTCCCTAGGGAAGAAATTAATTACGTCGTTAAATCCCAAACCGTACATCAATATATTATTTTAAATTAATAATAAAATTATGGTGTATATTATTAGTGTATCTAAATGTTTATTTTGTATATTTTGTATATTCATTACTGTGAACGTCTCAGAATTGTATGTTTTTATTTGTATAGTGGGTGTCATATTATATGAGTAGATGGGTTATATTTTTATTTTTATTTTTGTTTATATATTGAGATATTTATAGTTTTCACATTATAGTTGTTAAGTTAATATGTTTATACTTGTTTGTGTTCTTCATGTACAGTGCTTGCATGGCATTTCTTTGAAGTATTAAGTTTATTTACACCATTGTATAATTATTTGTATTTGTAATTATTATTATCTCTTCGTAAATAAACTTCATTCTATTCTATTCTATCAATACAAGAAGAAATGTATTTTAAGACGACACGACTAGCAAAAACATTGAAAATATGAGGCATTAAAAATAATTGTCCTAAGTTTATGCCAAAATGAATTTAGTTTAAAAAATTCCAAAAATGCTGATACATTGCAATAAAGGAAACAAACATTATATGTAGACCATCTTTTAAATATTGCAAATTTGTGAGGTGAGGTACAAGTGGTACAAGTCCTTTAGGGATATGATTTTGAAGAGTGATAGAGAAATATGCGTTTATTTTTTATTTATTATAAATATTTAAAAATAATTTTTTTTTATTGTAAAGTGTTGCACTTGAATATTGTAGTTTGTCAATGATAATAGTTCCTAATATTATTATTAGATCATGGCATTTAACTATATACAAAATTTATGATAAAAACAGTATATGGTTGCATTCCACAGATCAATAGGAAGTATCTGAAACTATTTTATGATTTATGATTTTTTTAAACATTTGTAATAAACCGAAAATACGCGCATATTTTCCTCTCACTCTACAAAATCCTATCATTAAGTCTTAAATCTGAGATACGGGCATGCTTTCTATACTTTATTTTATATATCTTAAGGGGACATTGGTTTCAAATTATATTATGAAATAATACTGCAAAGTGGAGTTTTCGTACGTCATGCATACTTAACTAGTTTGCATTCCTTAATTTATATGACACTGTTTTCAAAGTTGCGGATGCCATATACAGTGTCCGCCAAAAAGTCTGCACCAAATGGGAAACTCCGGTGTTATTGACTTTCTGAAAAATTTTATTTTTGATAAAAGTTAGTGCATGTTCTCAAACGAAAAAAGGTCTGCACAAATGTATGTTAGTCCTGGCGCTTAGGTCAGAAAATTAGTTTTTTAAAATTGTCTCAAGAGTAAACTACCTTTATTTTTTAAGATATCGAAAAATGTTATTTAAAGAAGTTGCTTATAATACGAAAATATATCAAGACGTCAAATTTGGCTGTTCTATTTTAAAAATAAAAATTTTCCACTTTTTTACGCATAATTCCTGAACTATATTTTAAAATATTTTTCTGTTAGAAATAATTCTCTCTATTTAATAGTTTCAGCCTAAGTAATGGATTAATAATCACTTTGAAGAACTTTTAGCAGTATTTTTTTGACCAAATAAATATTTTGGGAAAGAATGCTGAATTTCTTGGTGCAAAGTTTTTCTCTTTTTTTACAATGTTTACTTTTCAAAATTGTTTAATGCAAATCGCTTACAAAGAGTATCATTTAGTGATTTGTTTTAAAAAATTTCGATAAAGCTAATATTAGAGAAAAAGAAAACAACTATGCACCAAGAAATTCAGCATATTTTTTTCTCAAAATATTAATTTGGTCAAAAGAATTCTGCTAAAAGTTCTTCAATGTAGATTTTAATCCATTACTCAGGCTGAAACTATTAAACAGAGAGAATTATTAATAACATAAAACAAATTTAAAATTTAGTTCAAGAATTATGCGTAAAAAAAGTGGAAAATTTTTTTTTTTTAAATTTGATATATGAATATAACTTCGCAGCACAAGCAACTTTTTAAATATCATTTTTCGAAATCTTTAAAAATAAAGGTAGTTTACTCTTGAGACAATTTAAAAAAAAAACAATATTCCGACCTAAGTGACAGGACAAACACACATTTGCGTAGCCCCCTTTTCGTTTGAGAATATGCATTAACTTTTACCAAAAACAAAATTTTTCAGAAAGTCAATAACAACAGAGTTTCACATATGGTGCAGACTTATTGGCGGACACTATATGAATCGTTAATATGACTGTATAGCTTTTTCATTTAGATTAATGTCTATTCTCTAAGAGCGTATGTAAAAAAATATACTTATATGTCATTGGTTGCATTTGGCATTTGGTTGCATTTGAAAACATATATTTGTTTACATACACTCTTAGATCTCGGTGAATAAACAATAGTTATACGGCATCACAATAATAAAAACAATGTCTCAAAACACGGGAATTGGTCAGTTGTATTTTAAAAGGCTGTGACATAAGTGGCGTTTTGGAAATAATATTTTTAATAAATCATTAGAAAGTCTCATTTCCAATTCTAGTTAGAAACTCAGTCTCGATGTGTCATCTGAATTTGCCAAATACAATTATAACATTTGAAGAACCCAACAAGACGTTTTAAATCATGATTTACAATGTCAGACGATATGTTGTTAAATTAGATGTGTATATACTAAAGTGGGCCAAGCAATGAGCTTTGCGGAACGCCACATGATACACTATCTTTGGATGATTGGCCCATATCAATTTCTACAAGCTGAACCTTACTTATTAAATATTTATCTAAAAGCCGAATTGCACTCTCCGAGAAACCAATAAAATGCAAAATTTCGTGATTGATTACATTCAAGGCTTTCGAAAAATCGAAGCGTATTATAGTTTAGTACTGATCCGTAGCTAAATTTATATCGACCAGTTATTTTCAACAACTTTATAGAACAACTGTAGCCTGAGTGAAACTCAGATCGATTCTGAGATAGAATGTGGTAGGTATTCAAATGTTCTCATATTTGGTTATATATAATTTTTTAAATGAGTGTAGATAAAACCGAAAGAATAAAATTACTGTTTTGAAATTACTCAAAAATTTCAAATGAAACTATGTCACTCTCATACTACAGCTAAATGTCAATCTAACAATGTATCATAACACAATATTCACATATGTTTTCTATTGTAATTGCAGTCAGATTCAAAATCTGAAAATTTATGAAGTATAGTAGAATAAATAAAACAAATAAATAATAAGTAGCATGGCGATTTTAACGATTTATTATTAATATAAGTTTTGTTGTTAATTTCTTCAAACTAATTTACTCTTAATCAATTTCAAGAAGTAAACAAGTCAGTATTTTAATAATTATTTATAAGCAATGTGGCAAAACGCCGCGAAAGCCGAAGATGTCTATGCGAATGGATATCCCAATCGACGTAATCATCTATCGAGACATGCGTAACTTCAATTAAAAATATGCGTTAAGAACCTGAGGTCCAACAAGATAATTTTATTATCGGTAAGGCAGTGGAAGTCAGTGTTTTAGCATTTGTGAATGAAAACCTCACATTATCCACACTCCACACACGAAATCGTCCAAAAGCTAGAAATTAGTCACGAGTGACAATAATAATTATAATGACTTCATATTTTCATCTATTCAGATGAGTCCAAGTTTATCAGCAATAGCATGTTTAAGAGAAAACACACGAGGTACTGATCAGTTGCAAATGAGCACAGAATGAACGAAGGAAATTTCTAAGTGAGATTTGGCTTTAATGTATTGGCTGGGGTTACTCTGCACACAAATTGTTAGGCCGATTTATTTTCAAGGACAGATCAGCGGTATTTAGAATTTAGACAATTCTGTTCGGAAATTTTTAGAAGGCAGTTTGTTATGAATACTAAAGCAATTCGATGGACTCTTCGTTCACTTGACTTTACCATACCCAATTTTTTGAGGAGCCACATAAAAAATCTAGTTTACAAAACGCCACTATTGAAATATTGCAAAACCGGATATAAGAAGCATTATTACCCCTGAAGATCGCAGAAGAAAATGTTTTGCGAGTAACAAAGTGCAGAGCTCTATATAAGGGTGGCTAAAAATTTTGATTTTTTTGAATAATTGTTATTAAAAAATGTTTTACTGGTTGCTTTATGAATAAATAGTATTTATATCAACTAGTAGTTTAAATTATTAAAAACCTAAATGGTAAGAAAATGTTGGAACCTTAAGTTCTTGTACACGCACTAAATCAAATTTTAATATTAGGGTAGGGGTAGTAATGGGGGCGAAAGTGGAAGTGGTTGATGCCAAAAGAATTTTTAACATCTTGGCTTTTTGTGCATATACTAAATCTCAATTTTATTAACTCTCAATGGGGTCGTTTAGTCAAATTTAATATTGCACTTTTTATTACAATTGTGCGAAGTAATCATCAAATAATGGTTACACTGAAAATTTGAGCTCGATCCGATATGTATTTCCAGAAATATATTGCTTTAAAATTTAATTCTTCATAATCTGAGGCGGTAGAATCGCTGTCGGAAAGATTCTCGCTATCATCACTTTCTACCCCATCGCTGTCTTTCTCATTTTCTTCAAAATGCTTGCACCGTTTTCCGGCTGATCCGTTTCGCCTGTAAAATGAATAATTTATTAATATTACTTAATAGCAGCGCATGCGGAACGTAATACCTTCAATTGATGTTTAGGGTTGGATGATTATGTCTTGGACGAATCGTGGAACTTGGTCCCCTACGAACCAGTTGAACGTGTACTTTTCATCCTTTTCAAGCCATCCGCAATCAGTAGGGCAAAGAGCCGTTGGTATTTTCAAGTGCGCATTACTACAAATATTTGCGATGTAGTTTGCTCTCAAAACTTGCTGTTGAAGCTCTGTCTTACATAGGGGAATAGTGGATCCATCGAAATTTATAGCATTTTTCATGAAAATTTCACACACATCATTGACCTTGAAATGTTTGAAGAAAATTGACAAGCGTGTCGCGTTAACATTTTGCACGCCTCTCACGCTGTACAATTTGCATACGAAATCTTCGATTTTTTCGAAAACTTCGTCGTCAATTACCCCATTCAAATTCCCAAACTTTGCAAAAACTAATTGGTGTTCCTTTGAATTTTGCAACATTTTTCCCCTTCCTGAAAAGAGATGGGTTGAAGTCACAACCGCTGAAAGCAAGGAATGCAGGTAGCGACTTGCATAGATCGGGACCCAAATGTGAATACAATTTCGATACATCAACGTAGCGCTGAGAATTCGATACGCCAACATTCATATAAATCTTTGTTCCCATTTTTACGTATTCCATGTTTGCAAGCATTATTATAAGAATGTCGGTATCTGAATATCTTATGACGACGTTTGAATCTTGACTTGCATTGCAAACATGATACACGACTTTCGTGTCAGCCTCCTCGTGCTCTTCGCAAGTTTCCGTCGACAACTTGAAATTTGTGGCACTGTTTTGCGTTAACATACAGCGTTTTCGTCTTTAAATTCATCGCGTACTCGTCTTTCGACCACTCTTTGACAAGAGATTCAATCAAAGCCTTTTAAAATTTATGCTCTTTAAATCTTTTGTAAAATCGGTGCAGCGCTTTTGCTCAGGATCTGAGATTCTGAATTGGCGATCTTCTGCATTGTCTCGAAGCAAATATTCATTGTTTACGTTTCAAAATATTTGAAAATTACCCGAATTTGCACCCTTTTATCAAGTGTTAGAAAATTACCCCCTCGGAATTGAAATTACCCGCCAATTGGGAACACTGACACTTCTATTCAATCTATTATATGTGTGGAGACCGTATCAGTTTTGAGGGAAGGGGCGAGCAAGGTTGCGTCGAAAACCCGACATCTAAATATACTCATATTATCAAAAATATGATACCGCGACGCCCGTACATGTCGATACTGAAAGAGGAAGACTTGTAGTTGATCCGCATCGTAAATCGCACGCCGAAATTCGAAAATTCGGCTCGACACGAACGAATCAAAATTGACATTTTTGGCATTTTTCTATTAACCTGCATGCTATCTTTTCTATAAACTATTTCTTATCTGAATAACAGATAAGGGTATTAATTTCTTATGCCAGATCTTAGACTACTAGGCAAGCAGGTCAGCTACGTCTACGTCTACCGATGCGATAGAGACATTGACGTCACACAGCTATAACATGAAAGCGCCACATGTTGATATGTTCTTGATTAATTTTGAAGCCTATAGAAACCCTAGAAAATTCTTTTTTTTTTTGAATTTCGCTCTAGATTAAATAGATCTTTCAGTAAATGCTAAATGAGCCCATTGCTTGCTTCACCCCCATTTACCCACCAACTCTTCAACGGAATAAGATTAAAATATTATCTAATGCCAGACTTCGCCCAAACTTCAAGTTAAATAACAGTTCCAGAGTAACCATGCGCACAAAAAGTATAGGCAGACCAACCGACAGATCGACAGACACACATAATTTTTTCTCAAAATTAAAATCTCGGTGTTTCATGACATTCTAAACTTATTTGAACAAAACAAATTTTCAACATTTTTTTTACCGGTATTATACTTTCAGATAAGGAAATGGCGGCCGGAAAGTAATCTCGTTGACACCCTGTATGTGTAAATAGAGTGTAACTATTTATTTATGTCTATCCGATGAATTGCTTGAGTATTTCTAGGCAAGCTAGAAACTGAAAATTTGGCAAGAAGGTAGGAAGTACCTTCGCGACTTATGATTAAGCTATTTTGAAAATAACGTCACTTGAAACCTTCTGGTTTTTAGTTCACGATTAATTCGCTTAACTTTATTTTCTAAGTAAACTGCATCAGTACCTTGCATAAACAAAGTTAATATCCCACAGTAACTTTAATATATTTTTATTTTCGACCTCAAAAATATTAAAATCATTTTTACCGACTTGTTATTCAAATTAATTTGGCTTTGTGTACAACGCTCCGTATTAAATCACTTTATTACGAAATAAATTTATTTTTCTTTTCATCGAATACAGACATTATTATGTTTTTTATGAAAGCCTTTTGAAAGAATATTTGCATTATAAAAATGCCGTATCTTTTGTGATTGCTTTTCTCCGCTCATACATTTTTAAGAATATCCGCAATTTGGTGGCGGGGTCCGCTATAAATTCGCGAACGATTACTTTTCTCATCAGTAGGAAACATTCTGCGGGAGCTTGATTCGATTTTCCTTTAAATATAGAGGCAAACCTAAAACCGCTGACCAGTCGGACTCCCTTTTAACAAAGTATAAAATTCGATTAATCCGAACAACATTTTACTAACAACGGCTGCCGTTGCATAAAAGCTCTGATCTCCACCCTCTTTGCCGTGGGATAACCTCCCCCCCTCCCCTTTCCCCATTTATTCCGCAGCCACCTTTCAGACCTTTCACTTAACCCAATTAAATTAATGAATGTTCGAAATCTCTATCTACCTTTATAGATTCCAGAAACTTACGCGATACGCTTCTCAACTTCTCTTTGAGTCTAGTTTGCATCCGCATGTTACTTTTTTATTTAATTTTTGGCCATCCAATTCAATTTCATTTTCAAAAGTGAATAACCGAGAAATGTATAGGATGGATTTCGTGGGTGATATAGCTGATAATACTGAAAAATAAAGCAAACTACGGAACAGATAATGATATACAGTATGTCACTGTATTGAATATACAAGAGAGAAAGTTTTTTAATTTCATAAAAAATATGTAATGAATAAAATTTTTGCTTGATTTAAAATGGACAAATCTGTAATTAAAAGTTCAACATTAATACAGGAAGTTCTTAAAATCAATTTCTTAATTTCATTATTGTTCTCGCAATTACACCACTTTTATAAACCTTTATAGTAGTTGTCTGTGGCTTCAAAATATCCAATAGTAATAAAATGTCAGAAAATGTTAGAAATAATTTAAGACATTGTTCTTTTTGCCAAAATATTGTTTGCATAAAAAAAATTATGCCGAAGAAGTTACCACTGAATAAAAGAATTTCACGGGAAGTTTCCTGGTGTTGACATTTCCCGTAATGGTATTAGAAAGGTAGTCAAAATGATTAAAAACTGGTTCTGTAATCAATTTAAAGAAAAAGAAGATAGTATATACATGATGAAGAAGATCTTTCTTCTCCATTAGTTTTGGATTTAGTACAAGATAATCCAAAATTTTCTTTGGGAAAGCGATTGCTTTAGCTAGGTATCAACAAATCACACATTCAAAGGATTTTGAAGGAATATGAAATACGTACCTATAAATCCATTTTTAATCATACTTTGGAGCCAGAAGTTAATGGTAAACAGGGCCGGCCATTGAGGGGGGCGATTTCGCCGTACCCCAGGGAGCGCCACGAGATTAATATAAGAGGTGCCATGAGCTTAATATATATTTTTTTTCGAGTAAAATTTATGAGGACGAAATACTTTTTGGATTTACTCCCGTCATCAATTTTGAGATCAAGAAAATGAATGGGTAATGAAATAAAGAGAAACATATTTTTATCACAATATGTTTTCCGATAAAGCAGATTCTTCCATCAACCTGCTCGATATTGACATTTTTAGAATTTCGAAGCGTCGCAAATATTTTGTTAAAGTAAACATATGATGTGTTGTTACTTATCAGGGAATAATATACCCATGTTTTTTTAATTTTTTAATAGTAACAATAATCAGCACACATACCTGGATATGCTGAGACATTTTCTCAGCCATGGTTTAATTGTTTTACTTCTTGATTACCGACAATCAATGTATTTTCAACAGGATGGTTGTCCAGCCCATTATTCTAATATTTTGTTAACTGGCTAAATCGCAAATTTGGAAATAATTGTATTTGCAGAAATGGTCTAGTTTTGTGGCCGCCAGGCAGCTCTGACTTGATAATTTTAGATTTTAATTTTTGATTTTAATTTTTGGTGGCGTTTAAAACAAATTGTTCGTCAGGAAAACTTATCTAATAAAGTGAAAATATTTAAAATATGAATAAAAAATGCTATTGCTACCTTGACGATTCATGAAATCCATAACAGTTGTAGGGAGCTAAAACATGTAATTAAATTATGAGCCGAAAAGGGTGATGGGTTAGTCGAATACTTTAAAATATTATTATTTATTATTTTGCTCTATTTTCCGATTTTAGGAACACACTGTATTAATCTGGCTGCTGGTTTCCGGGTCTTCTTCCGCGTAGACTTGGTTGAGTGCTTAACGTTTCCAACATCTTGTCGTGGTCTTCTTCTGAAGCGAAGTGAGCTCTGCTTAACTGAGCTCCTCTATTTGTACAGGTTATTAGGAAGCGTGTTGCGGATCATTGCTCATTCGGAACATTGACTTACACGTTATTGGTAATTGTAGTCCGGTGCCACGGTTATAGTTATTCGGATGTTTATTTACTTCAATGGCTTCTCTGTATCTTCTTGCCCAATAATTCTTGGTGTTAGCTAATTGCTTTGTCTTGTCGGATTTTATCGAATGGCCGGTTTCTTCTGAGCGATTTTGTAGAATTTCCCTTTTTTGTATTGCTAATGTGTTCTCTATGAAATCAGCAGTTGCCGAAACCGGCCATTTGAAAAAAATCGAGGCTACATGCAATGTTCTCCAACTTAGAATTCCAAACAATACCGGGGAAGCGGCAAAAAAATTCAAAAATAAACTTACAACAGGACCTGATAGTATATCATCTTTTTTATTAAAAGACTGTGTCTCTATCTTTGCATTACCACTTTACATTTCTTTAAACTTAGTACTCAAATTTGGACACAATTATAAATTTGTCCTATTTTTTAAAAGGTGGTAAAACTGTACTGGTTCTCATATTTCTTGCAAAAAATATATCGTACCAAAGGAACTTTTCGCCTGGCCACAGTTAAAAAGAAGATTGAAACAATATTTTATTAACAACTACCTGATGCCCGCGACTTCGTCCGCATGTAAGAGTTCTTGCGCATGGAATTAAGAACATTGACATACTAATTTATGCGTATAAAGAAATACTACATACTCATTGAGTATGTACTCAGAAAGTCGATGGTACTTGGGGAAACCTATTGCGCACCCATTATATTTGAGGAAATCCACTGCGCATTCATAGTACGCGGGGAAACCCATTGTGCATCCATTGTACTCGAGGAACCCACTGCACATCCATTGTCCTCGAGGAAACCCACTGCGCATCCATAGCACTCGGGGAAACCTATTACGCATCTATCGTACTCGAGAAAACCCACTGCGCATCCATGGTACTCGGGGAAACCCCCTGCGCCTACATCGTACTCGAGGAAACCCACTGCGCATCCACTGCACTCGATAACAATTCATTATTCTATTTTTATGTTAGAGTGAGATAAACGAAAAAATAATAATTATACCTATTAATCGACAATAAAGCATATGGACGGTTGTGTGTCAAATTTCATGCTCAAAAACATCCCTCTCTCTGTTCACCCGTTCGGGGAGGTCTCTTGAAAACCGTCGAATTCGTGTCTCCTTATTTCCTCAGAAGAGCCTATCGCTGGAGTATCGCGTTTCTGACTCATGCGATTTTACAGATACTTAGACCATCTACCACCCCCGTTTTCACGCCTTCAAAAAGGGAAAATTGAAATTTCGTCTTACTCGTTCTAATAAATTCAAATAAAGAGTATTCCTACCAAATTTCATGCTTCTAGGTCTAATCGTTTCCGAAAAGCTTAAAAACCTCCCCCTTCCCGTTCACCCGTTCGGGGGGGTCTCTTCTTGAAAACCGTCGAATACGTATCTCCTTATTTCTTCAGAAGAGCCCGTCTCTGGAATATCACGTTTCTGACTTACGCGATTTCGGAGATACGGTTACCCTTTAGACCATCTACCTTTTTTCACCAGTTCAAAAAGTGAAAATCGAAATTCTGTCTTACCCGTGTCTAATAGATTTCAATTAAGAGCATTTCTGCCTAATTTCACGCTTCTAGGTCAAACCGTTTCTGAAAAGCTTAAAAACCTTCCCCTCCCCATTCACCATTTCGGGGGTCTCTTTTTGAAAATCATCGAATCCGTATCTTCCTATTTCCGCAGAATAGTCCATTGCTCGAATAATCACGTTTCTGACTTACGCGATTTCAAAAATACGGGTGCGCTTTAAACCATCTGCCACCCTCATTTTCACCCCTTCAAAAAGTGAAAATCGAAATTTTGTCTTACACGTATCTAATAGATTTCAACAAAAAATATTTCTGCCAAATTTCACGCATCTAGATTTAACCGTTTCCGAAAAAGCCTAACATTTGGGTTGAATTTCGAAAAATCTGTTCTTAGTGGTTGCCTATGTCATTCGAGCAACCCCTGTGCAAAATTTTCTAGACCCAGCGGTTTGAGCTGTGCGTTGATAGATCAGTTAGTCAGTCAGTGAGTCAGGGTAATATTTTTATTAACAATTTATGTCCGATATTTTTAATAGCATTCAGTTGAGTCAGAAATAATAAACTGCAAATTATTACGGTTTTTGCAGGTTTTGCAAATAAATATTTTTCTCTAATTTCGCAATTCCGAATAAACTGGCAAACTCAAACTTCGAATTCGTCAGAAAATATTACATAAGTATCTTGTTTCCGGTTTTGCACACTCTTTAGTCAGAACCCACAACCACAACCCCCCTCCCCCTTTGTTTATTTCGGAATCGTAGAACCCAACTAATAGCTAGTTTAAGAATAAATGTATTTGGATTTATAGCAAAGAACCAAGAACATCCACTGGTGGTGCTTCGTTGAGAAGTCTTGGTTGATGACCTTTCTTTTATTACATACTGAACAGTTTCTTCAAATTTTTGGACTATGTTCTCTCTGCCAAAGTATAAATCATGTTTGAAAAACAAAAGAAAGTAACAAAGTCTAGATTCCAAATTTTACAACAAAAAAAGGATTAATTTGTTTAGCAATTTTTTATTCTCAAGTGAAATTTCTGTACAATATTATCTCTGTCTAATTTTAATCTATAAAAAATGTTGTATTTTCTATTTAAGAATGGGCAAATCTTTAATGAATCGTTGTCTATATACGTAAATGTAGCTAAGGTTATCGATAACCCACATTTCTTGCTCTATCCAGATACGAATGAGCTTCCCTCAAAAACGTGTGTTTTCTCAAAAATTGAGTCTTCTGCACGTCTGGAGCAATTATAGGTAGCCTGTTTTAAAATAAAAACATCATACAGGGTGAATTACCACAACATATGGAAAATAAAATGGTGTATTAGTCTTCTATGTGGGAAAGCCCCTGCAAAATTTTAGAGTGGTCCCATGATTTAATTTAGTATATTTTCTTGCATTAAAACTTGCTACTGTTATTGTCTCGGTCAGTGTGCATAAGGCAATGAACTACGCACCAGGAACGGATCTGTCCTTCAAATAATAGCAAGGCAAATTTAATTTAGCCAACATGAATCGTGACTGGTACCTGTCTCTTTCTATCTTATTACGAACTTGCAGGTACGTGGCAAAGATTAGATAATTAATTCTCTAATGTTTGTACGTAGAATAAGAGTCACTGGCATATAATAATAATAGTAATAATAATTTATTTACCAAAGGATATAAATTAAAAAATAATAGTGGTAGCTACAAGAATCTATTTAAAAATTGATAATTGATAATACCCACAAAAGTAAAACTTGTTCGTGGGCATACTACAACTAAGGTCACCAAAAAATACACACATAAATATCAAAATCAGTAGTAGTAGCAATATTGTGTTAATAGTGGTAAATAAACAAGAAAGTTGAATTACAGAACGCACGTGCTAGGATCAGAATAGTTGGTATTTCAGAAGAGTACAATGAAGACACTCTACTCAGCTACATCACTCGACAGAACAATGACATCTTCAGTTCGTCATCGGAATACAAACTCATTAGGTTTTGACCCACAAGGAAAAATAATAAGGTGTATCAGGCTACACTGCAGGTTGACCCAGTCACATATAAAAAGGTACTACAAAATGGTAATTTGTTTATAGGTCTAGATAGTTGCCTAGTTTTTGATGCTCTTTCTGTACCCCGCTGTTTCAAATGCAATGGTTATAATCACTCAAAAAACAACTGCAATAACAATATTACATGTCCCTTGTGCTCTGAAGCTCATGATTTAAAATCTTGTCCCGCAAATAATAAAAATCGAGATGGAAATCGAGATGAAAATCGAAACCTACTCAAATGTATCAATTGTCGGCTCATAAAAGAAAAGCAAAAGACTGACATAAATATAAACCATGCTGTATGGAATTATAATAGCTGTTACGCCTATAAACAGGCTTTAGAGAAACACGGATCTGAATTATTCGGGCCACAAAAATAGCAATTATCGGTATCTGTACCGATTATTCGTGCTTGCCAAGGAAAAGTACTTCCAATTTTACCACACATTTCTACCACTGCTTCTCATGTTTCCACCTCCCAGAACGTGTCTATATACTATCAAAACGTCCTTGGTTTAAATACAAAAACAGGCAAATTGTATAATGCTATACTGTCCTGTAATTTCGATATTTTCGCATTTACAGAAACCTGGCTAAACTCTAACGTTTTAAATTCAGAAATGTTTAACTCATCTTACTTCATAATCAGATCTGACCGAAATTTTAATGCAACTGGATATACCAGAGGTGGAGGTGTTATGTTAGCAGTAAGTAGTATATTTTTTGTACACCCTATAGATTTGAAGACTATTTGCAACGACAACTTATCACTTATTGACATGCTCGGAGCAAAAATAACATAAATCACTACTCCTTCTACATATTTCTATTCTATATTCCCCCAAATACTAATATAGAATTGTACAACTCTCTGTTTGATGTAATCAGTTCATTAGAGTACTTATATGGCAGTGACGTGTTAATCTTAGGAGACTTTAATACTCTTGAATATTCTAATTATCTCGAAACCAATGTACTTAATGCTAGAGTATTACTACTTATAAATTTCCTTAATTTTTCCGATTATAAACAATATAATTTCAACCTTAATGCGAACCAGAGAATACTGGACCTGGTATTGTCAAATAAATATTGCGCCGTCGAAAAAGCGTTAGATACATTACTACCCGAAGACAATCATCATCCTGCGATCGTAGTATATTTCGGTCTTACTAGGGAGGAAAAGAACAATAGACAAAGAATTGACAATATATTTTACAATTTTCGAAAGGCAGATTTCATAGGGTTGCATGAAAATTTAACTCATATAGACTGGAGCTTTTTAAATAGATATACCGATGTTGACAGTTCCTGCGACGCATTTTATACAAAATTGTATGAGTTGCTTGATACCTTTGTACCCAAAACCAAACCTCATAGACGAATGTACCCACCTTGGTTTAGTGCTATCATTATAAAATGTATCCGTCTTAAATATAAAGCCTGGAGAGACTATAAAAAATATAAAGACCCTGTCGCGTTACAAGAATTCCAATTTTTGAGGCAAAGAATTAAAGCTGACATAGAAAACTCTTATAAAGAATATTGTAGTCGTATTGAAAGTAATATAAAAAATAATCCTAAAGAACTATGGCATTTTCTTAATAATAAAAGAAATAATAATGGCATGCCAAACAATATGATATATAATAATAGTATGATAAAAGACCCAAAAAACATTGCATATGCTTTTGCAGACTTTTTTCAGACTTCCTATATAGATAGCACTCATTTTGAAGTTACCTCTCAAAATACCCTAACAGATAGCATACATCTAAAGCAATTCACTGAAACTGAAGTACTTAACTGTCTTAAAAAATTTAAACCCAAAGGTACTGTTGGCCCTGACAAAATACCTGCTTTTTTCCTACGAGACTGTGAATGTCTTCTCGCAATACCACTTACCATAATATTTAATCTCTCCATTAACACATCTACATTGGAAGTTCTCTAAAGTAATACCCGTATACAAGAAAGGAGGGAAAAACCAAATTGAAAATCATAGACCTATTACTATTATCAACAACTTCTCTAAATGCCTTGAAATGCTTCTCCATGATTTCCTCTTTTTCCATTTAAAAAATAAAATCACAACTAAACAACACGGTTTCATGAAGGGAAGATCCACAACTACGAACTTATTCTGTATAACGCAATTCATAGCTGATACATTTGACACCGGACTGCAGGTGGACGTCATATACACTGACTTCTCGAAGGCATTCGATAGACTCAATCATGGTATTCTGCTTAACAAATTAGATCATTTTGGCCTGTCAAAAAATCTGCTATATTTTTTCAAATCTTACCTTGAAGATAGAAAACAGTTTGTACAATGTTGCGGTCAACAATCTACTGAGATATCTGTCACTTCTGGGGTCCCTCAAGGGTCTATACTGGGACCATTATTATTTAATATATACATTAATGATATTATAAATGAGGTGGAAGCAAATTGTTTATTGTACGCGGATGATATGAAAATATACACTGCTATTAAGTGCTCTGATGACTGTACTAAGCTACAAATAGCATTAAACAAAATAAATAATTGGTGTACATCAAACAGTCTGCCTCTAAATCCTACCAAATGTAACGTAATGTCCTTTTCTCTGAAACAAAATATCATAAAATATGATTATTCCATTGATGAAGTTTCCTTGCATAGACCTAACACTATCCGTGACCTTGGCGTAATTTTCGATCCTAAACTATCCGTTACTGACCATATAAATGGTATAGTAATAAACTCCTTCAGATCTCTTGGGTTTGTGATACGGAATACACGCGAATTTAATGATATAAATACCATCAAGTTATTATACTGCGCTCTTGTTAGACCTCGCGTTGAATATGCTTCCATCATATGGTGTCCTCACTATAATATTCATGTGCAAAATATAGAAAGAGTTCAGAGACGTTTCCTGAAATATCTCAGTTTCAAGGATGATAATTTATATCCACCAATTGGATTTCCACATAATGAATTACTGTCTAGACACTCATTCGATGCTCTTGAAAATCGCCGTATTATAGCCCAACTAGTTTTCTTACGCAATCTAATAACAAATGACATTGACAGTGAGGAGATTCTCAGCCAGTTGAATTTCGCAATTCCTCATGTAATCCTACGGCAATCTCCTACTCTCAATCTCCAAACACCCCGTATTAATGTAATGAAATTCTCACCGCTTCATCAAATTTGTAACAATTATAACTCTGTTCAAACCAAGTTTGATCTGTTCAACTGCAGTATAGCCTTGATAAAAAACCTAAAATTATAGTGTGTACCGATGTTTATTATATCTGAACTTCTAATAATTTAGCGACACTTAGTTTTTAGTCCTTAGCACTCTTAGTATTCTTTTTTAGTATTTCTTTTGTTACTGATTATTAGTTATTAGTATTGTTAGTATTGTTATAAATATTACAACTCTGTATTGTACCCATTCAGTAATTGGTGTTATGCTGTTGAATGGTGTAAGTTAAATAAATAAATAAATAAATAAACCCACAAAGACCTTGCTCGTGGGCATACTAAACTAAGGTTAATATTAATATTTAAACATAAGGAAATAACGAATGAAAATAATTATTAGTACGAATTAATATTAGTTAAAATTTTGAAACAAAACAAAACATTACATACATACACGTATGGTCAGTGTCTTGTGTCTTTATTGTCTTTCCGATTTCCAGTTAGAGCGTGTAAATTTTAAATTGTATTCATAGTTCGATACCGTTCAATATGTCATTCTGCGCTTAGAACAGTGCATTGAATGTAATGCATTCGAACATTTTCTTTGGTTTTCATTACGTTTTGTGCTGTGTTGTGTTCTACAAAAATTATTTTAATTTTTGTATTTTTGTAGTGTGATACAATCCAAATAGTCACTTCTAACCCCAAAAGCTTTGCTGTCAGTCTCAAGTCTGATAAAGGGGGAGGGGAAGTGATGGTTGCACCGCGTTATGGCAGATTGGTTAAAATCATAGGAGGCGCATTTCGTCAAAAAAAAAATAAGGAAATTTCTTTCGTAATATTTTTTTAATTTTTCGTTTTTTGAACTCCTTTCGGTGGGGATAACCTACCTCCGCATGTTGTAGTAAATCACCCTGTATAATATAGTAAATTGAAGCAATTTTTTTTATTTCATTCAAGGCGAAAACGATTATAGGTTGACACTATTAAGAAACAATAATAACATGTGGATGGATAAAATTGTAAAAAGATGTTTGCCTCAAAATCAAGTTTTTCGACAGCAAATAATATGTTATAGAAAAACCGATCAGCACATAACCAATTTAATTTTATTTATATCTGGAAGTTTCTCCTCGATCACTAAACCGCCCCTACAGGAAATAAAATGTATTCAAATATACAAAAAAACAGGAAAGTACGTCTAGTTAAATTTCGTTAAAGGAGATTTTGCAAATATACGATATTTGCAATCACAGATATTCCCGATGTTTGCAATCCCTTTATCTCCCGAATATCCAAAGTTATCGTTACACTCTATTGAGTACAGTATTGACAGACTCTAAAGACTTTTATCTAAAGAAATGTGCTCAGAATAATATATTTTGCACGTACATGTATGTAACATAATCCGTTTGTTACCTTTTGCGCCAGGAAATAGACTTTTGTGTCTCGAATATCATTCCGCAGAAAACATTCAGAAAACATTATGATAATACTTACTATAATAATAATTTAAGATTATAGGTATTTAACTAAACTCCATTTTTCTTTTTACGCAGTTTTTTGATACTTTGATTCAAAACATGACGACGGCTTTACAGTACTTTTAAATTTGTGAAACCATTTTCAATGCAAAAATTTATATGCTGAGTAAATTTAAGGTCGTTGTTATCAACTTTATGTCCATTTTTTGTTGAATTTAGATAGTTTCATTTAACACCATTAACCATTCTATTTAAGCTTTGTGCTTGTCTGAGTTATTTTTTTCAACATTTATTTTTTTGGATTAATATTTATATAGGAACAAATTTCGAGGTTTAACGGAAATAACTGACAAAGATTTGAAACCTGGCAAAGATGTTCATTCAAGTCTACTATTAGTCGGAGAGCCCACCCTAGCTGTACGTGCACCCCGCCGATCCTTGGGGACAATGTTTTTCATAAAGATTAAAGCCAAAAGAACAATTTTAGACATGTCCCAAAAAAAATAGTTGTACTTTCAAAATGGCGGCCATATGTTAAAAAAAATATATAAAAAATTTTTTTATGAAAAAGCTTTTATTTAAAAAAGCTACTAAAAAGTAAAAATAATTTCTTTTAAATTCATTATTTACCTGGAAACCAAAAGCTTAGGGCACGGTCATATAGCGCTATTGCATAGTTACTTTGCTCAATTCACCGCCCCCAAAGCTTTTGGTTTCTAGGTGTATGAATTTTAAAAAAAATTATTTTTACTTTTTATAGTTTCTTCAAATAAAAGCTTTTTCATAAAAATTTTTTTTATATAATTTTATTTTTTACTTTTTAGTCTACTTATTTTACAGACAAACAGACAGACAAAACCCTTTCATTTGCCACAGCCATCCACCCCTTCCCTCTCCCGTTTTCTTGCCCCTCTCACACTACTTCCCACCCCTTTCCCACCCCTTCCCCCCTTTCCCATCTCTTCCCACCACTTTCCACTCCATCCACACCTCTTCCCACACCTTCTCACTACTTTCCCACCCATTCCCCTCCCCTTTCTTACTTCTTCCCCGCCTCTTCCCACCCCTTCCCCTCCCCTTTCCCACCCCATCCTCACCTCTCTCCACCCCATATCAAGGGGGTTGTGAAGAAAAATGCGTCATCTTGGGATGTCCACCATATTGGATTTAGAATTACGTCATATAGTTTGTCGTATTTTACTCGTCAAACCCTTTCATTTGATACCCATATCAAGGGGGTTGTGAAGAGAAAGGCGATCCGCCATCTTGGGACGTCCGCCATATTGGATTTAGACCGATAATGGCTATACCATGTTGCATTGTCACAGGACTTATACACGTGTGCCAAATTTCAAAGCTCTAGCTTAATTAGAACTAATCGAAATTCAGCTTGCAAGATTTGACTTAAACTAACAAACAAACATACAAACAAACATTGCAAGTTAAATAAAAGCTTTTAAAAAAACTGTCGCTAATGTTGTTTTCGTCATTTAACCATCTCCCACTGTGCTTATTTGAGTACACCGTGAATTTTTGCCTTCCAGTGACATGTATTGAAATATTTCTACAAATTTATATCTTGGTAGGACTCTGCAATCTGTAGAAAGCGAGTAGTTTCAAGGTTTTTTTATGGTTGGGGCATTTGTAGTAAGTGACAACTTAAGATATTGAGAAAACAAGTTGTGCTAAAACCTGTGCTTTCAAGAATTAGTTTTTCAAAACCGGTTCAAAAATTGGTCATAAACGAAAAAAACCGGTGAAACTCCGTAAAAACCGATTTTTTCTTTTGTTGTAATTAATGGGTATTAAAAGTATGGGTGTTTAATGGACTACTATTTATTTCAAATTAATACAAAATAAATTATATAATAAAACTTGATTCATTTCGATTTCAGAAAAGTAGCGTATCGACTGCATTATTTTTAAATTTATTTCTGGGATCAGATATAAAATCTTAGCAAGGAAACATTATTTATATTACTTTAAAGATGTCGAATCATCTGGACCTGACTTGCGCAATATCACATGACCTTGGGAGACCCCATTGTTGTTCTCTGTCTCTGTACAATAACAGTACGCCCGCGTAAAGTATCTCTCTCTTTGTATATATCGTACCTTGCCTCCTGCCTCCTTGGGAGTTTAGTTCTATTAATTTGTGTATTGTATTTGCTAGAACTAGATTTTATTATTTTAATTCAGTTTTTTTTTGAAAACCGGTACCTATTTTTAGAAAACCGGTAACTGTCGGTTTTTGGAAAAACCGGTTTTGGACCGGCAATAAACCGGTTTTTTCACAACACTAGGTTTTATAACGAGAAAAATATTCCATCTAAGGTGGTAAATTAGGTTTTAAGATATGTATTTTAGTTGTTTATAATATCGGAATACACCATTTTGCATTATCTCAAAAAAAATGAGAAAAATGGTAGTTTGCACGCCTCCGGTGATCACCCTGTATTATCCACTATTTCAAATTTGAAATAAATATTTAAATTTTCGTGTTTATAAGAAACGGTTTACGTACACACATAGACAAATACCCCCGCACATGTACGTATATACTGACATACCGATATTTTTATTTGACATGTTGTGAAAAGAATTTCTTTTCCACAATGATTAATGAAAATTTAATTAGATCAAGTAGGTATAATCATAATAAACTATGAGAATTGAGTAAAATAATTAAATAAAAATATTTTTTTAGAAAAAACTCCATTTACCTTTTATTTTAATTAACTGCTATTTATTATTCCTAATTTGAGCACCCTAGGCACTGTATTAGATATTAGGTGAACATAGTAAATTTAACAATCAATAAGAGGGAAGGTGTTATGTTAACTGAACTATAGTCTAAGTCACAAGGCAAATGCCGCTTGGTATAATTAAATTTGTAATTTACGGGATATGATTATGCATTAACAGCGTTAATACTGTAGTTCAATCAACAGCCGAGCGGTGTCGCTCATGTCGCCCGATACCGTTGGAAGACTAGCAAAGGGCGACCCGGGGATGGTCAAGGGTAACTCGATGAATATTAATTGACATTCGCCAGCCCCAATTAGAGAGGCATCGAAGGGGGGTCATTTCCATACAAAAACCATTATTTCTTATCGGCAGGTCGCTACGTGAACACTGACAGACGTCATTTATGCTCGGACTTTATTAACAATCAGAAAACAGCGGAATTTAAATTACATTGCTAGATATTGCACGAGTTTCATTAAAGAAGGCTTTCTGACTTCATAAGTTTTGGTCTATAATTTAAAGCAGAAAAGATTAGTCAACTAATGCTTCTTGTAGGGTAGATTTTTCATTATAGAGTAATTTTTTTGTTTTTATTGTAGTAGGGGGATTACGCTATCTAGGGAGTATATGACCTACGTACATCCTCACTAGGTACTCAAATGAATCATTTCAGAGATGTTATCAAATAAAATAATAATGATAATAAAATGACGACTTTACTATCGATATAAAACCGACAAAAATTATGTGAATATATTCATTGTCAAATAATAAAAAACTAGCATTTTATGATATAAAAAATTGTTTTTAATAATAAATGTATTAATCATAGAACGTTAACAATAAATAACACAGGTCCGCAAAACAAAGTGGTCTGTCCGGCGCGGCGGACCAGACCAGTGTATTGTTATGTATTTTGCCTGAATGCTTGCAAAATTCGCAATTGTTAAATAATTATTTAATCATTTATAAAGCCACATTAGGGAGAAAAATCATTTAAGTAAAGTTCGAAATAAATAAATCTTAATTTTTCTCAAAAGTGTATAAAGTAAAAGTATAATAATATTTAAAAAATTGTAAGGTAGACATCCTCATTCGATAAAGAATTGCCTAATAGTCGAACTGGGAATTTAGACCCTTTTAGAGCGCTTGAAAATATGAAAATAGTCAAATCGAGTACTTTGTTCAAATTTTTTTTTTTAATCGGGCAGTGCGTTCCAAAATAACAGGGTGTTGCTGTAATAAATAGCACACACTGTAGATATGTGAAACACAACATTGTTCTTTTGGCTTCGCTATAGTCGGATAAAATGACAATTTTGGTTTATTGTAAAAGTCAAGAGTTTTGTTAATTGTTATTTATTTATTTACTTACACTATTACTTATATCAGGCACAGTGCGTGATATAGAGGTAAGAATTACAATTACTAATGAACTACAATACAAAACATGAATATGCATATAAAAATAAAATATAAACTGAAACAGTTATACATACAGTAATATAACCACAAACTGTAGTATGATAAGATAGGTTCATGGTTAAAAAAATAATAAAGAAAATATTCCAGAATATTTGATCTGGCAGAGACGGAAGAGGTTGATATTCCTAGAAAAAATTCTAAGTACCTCATAAATGATTGAATTGAAGAATGTGATAAATTTAATATGATTGTTTGCTATTTTATACAAAAATATTACAGTTCGCATTCAATAAGGCAATGAAGAAGTACTTGATTGACGAACCTATTTTGGAAATAATTACAATCCAAAATATACAGGGTGTCTGAAAACAAAGTAGAAAGAAATCAACTGTAGATTCCTCAGCCCACATTAATTTTTCAAAATACTCCCTTTAAAGGGGTACGTTAAAAACCGTTTTAATTTTTTTCTCAAAAAATAAGATTAAAAACAAACACAATATTTGGCATATCTACTACACTTATTGAAAGGTATCGTGTGATTTTTTTTCATCCCCTTGATTACAGTAGCCTAGTAAAAGTTTCAAAACAGTATCGTTTAGTAATGATTGAAATGAACTTAATTGCATGAACGTAAATTTTATTTTTTATCACGAAAACGGTTGGTAACACGGCATTTTTTTAAGAGAAGAAAAAGTTTTAGAATTAACAAGAGAATCAAAAAATATTTTATTCTGAAATGTGAAATGAATGGATTTTAAAAATATTTTTAAGAATATATTAAGGGTTGCCCATCCCACCTCTTGGTGAAGCACAAAAGTGGATGAAAAAAATTCACAAGATGTCTTTTAATAGGTGTACTGGATATGCCAAATATTTTGTTTTTTGGAATATTAATTTTTGAGTAAAAAAATGGAAACGGCTTTTAACGTACCCCCTAAAGGGGCTGTAACTTAACAACGAAGGGATATTTTGAAAAATATTATATGAAGAACCCCAATTAATTTGGGCTAAGGAATCTACAGTTAATTTTTTTCTACTTTGTTTCCGGACACCCTCTATATAACCGATTGAAGAAACCTTTGTAATGTTTTCTAATCTGGATGATATGAACATGAGACTTCAAACCACTGGCGTTAGTGATTTGAATCCCATCTTGAATATCCACATAATGTTTAATGTTGACTTAGGCCAAGGAAGCTGAAAGAGTTTAACGAGGAGTTAAAGTTGACTACTATTAACGCAGTTAGGTACTTAGGTTAATTAAAGTTACCTAAAGTTATATTGTACCATAAATAAATATAATAGAAGCTATTGATTCGTAAGTTAGTTCGTATTCGTTGTCAGACTTGTTAAATGCTGGAGGATAAATTGTTGAAGCTATGTATTAAACATTGTTGAAATTTGAAAGTATTATACTTAGGCATACTACAGGTGCAGGCATTCCGATATTTATGTTACGAACGTTAAGTCCAGCACAGTCTAGGGTTTTGATTTTTTACGACATTGTAAATGAGTGACTTACAAAGTCATTGTAATTTAAAATTATATTTTCAAATGGTCACGTTATTGTAATAAGGCGTAATACGTTCACGTCCGTTGAGAGAGAATATTTTAAGCAATAATTTTTAAATGATTCTGTGAGAAAATGAAAATATATATTAGTCCGTATTAGTCCGCCATAGCCCGTAACTTTGAAATTCTATTTAGTTTGTTTAGGTAGAATATATTTATATCTTCATATGGGTATAGTGTTTAATGTGTTTAACACTAGACCACTTTGTTCATTTGATACTAATTTGTTTAGTTTAACATCTGGATAGAGTAATACATAAGACGGTAGTCATTTTGGTAACATGCAGACGATTGTATGGGAAGACATCGGGGTTAAAATCTGGTACATGGTGCAGTGGCTCTATACCAGTGTAATCAGACCCTCCATCACGTACTCTGCTTTAGTTTGGTGACCCAAAGCTACTCAAACAACAGCAGCTAACAGTCTTAATCAGGTGCAGAGTCTGGCCTGCCTGGGAATTACGGGTGCTATGAAAAGCACCCCGTACAGCAGCCATGGAGGCCATACTAGACCTCCTTCCACTCGATATGGTGATTCAGAAGGGGAGCATACAGGCTACAAAAATCTCAGAACCCGACTGCTTTCTGAGGTAGTTCGGGGCACATGAGGATAATTAACATTATAGTAGATCTTCTATTGAGAATGAGGTCAGACTACATGGTACTAAAAATTACATTCACTATCAACGTTGGAGATGGACAGGACTGAATGACAGGAGCTCCTGATACATTACGCAAAGGTCTGGCAGGATACACTGACGGGTCCAGGATGGAAACAGGAGCTGGAGCAGGAATACATGGTGGAAGGCCAAGGGTTAGTATAAGCATCTCTATTGGACAGCACTTCACTGTGTTTCAGACAGAAATTCTGGCTATATGCGAATGTGTACGTAGGAATATAAAACGACGATATGTGAACCAGCAGATCTCATTAGCTCATTTCCAGACTGCTTTGGCACTGCTACGAGGAGCTCAAAATTCTGGGTGAGCAGAACAGAGTTAGACCACTTTGGGTGCTGGGACATACTAGTATATATATGGAAATGATAAAGCTGATTAACTTGCTAGACAAGGAGCAGCTAATATATTCTATGGCCCAGAACTCGCGCTGGGTATCACAAAAGGCCCAGCCAGAAGGGTGATCAAAGATTGAGTCAAGAGTAAACACAACTATCGCTGGAGAAATATTGCAGGAAATTGACATGGAAAAACACTTATTAATGGATCATACCCAAAAAAAAAACTGAAGAACTGCTGACAAAGAACAGTATGCAGTTGAGAACCATAACATGTTTTCTGACAGGACACTTTCCTGTTAAGAAGCACCTGCACCCATTCGGAGAGTTTGCTAGCGATCTTAACAGCAGACTGTACGGTAAGGTATCAGAAACTGTGAAGCATATTATATACGACTGCGAGGCGCTGGACCGCAGGAAATATAATATTTACGGGCAAACACAAACACCCGGAAACTATCAAAACTCCCACTTTCTCTCTCTCTCCCACCTGCATCATCTTGTCAGTGGCACAAGCTTACTAGAATGGGCAGTGTAAATTAAGACAAGGAGAGTACAATAAGCCCAGGAGGGGTTTTAGTCAGTTCGAGTCTGACACTCAGACCCATTCTATGGTGGGCAGCCCATGTGGTTTCCCCTCCTCGGAAATAATTACACCAGCAGCTTGATTCCTTAAGAAATACGTCCCCCAAGGCGACTCATTAGCAACACACTTTTCCGAATCCTCTCATTTTTTGGCAACGTAAATCTAAGAGAGGACAATAAAGTTGACATTTCAGATAAAATTAGATGGCACAAGTCGAAAAGGACGTCCTCTATAGCGCTGAGCTGATGTCAGTACGGAGGTAATGGGAAAGAGATTTGGTGAGTCTGTGCACCTAACAGGTAACCGAGACAGATGACACGCTGCTGTCAGAAGTACCACACAGAGGAGAAATGTTAATTAAAATAATGCATAGATCATAAAACCATTATCAAGACTTGTAAGATCAAAAATTTTACTAAATAGAGTCTGACAGAGTCTGATATGAAGTGTTAAAAGTATATCATTGATTTTTCAAGTTATAACTTTTTTTCTTCAAACGTCAGAAAAACATGACATTTCTTAACTTATTTCATGACATTAAAGTTTGATTTTTTAGACGGCTGTGCGTTGCCATTAACAATGGAGGTAATAGTTATTTGTTTAACTAGGCAGCAAAATAGGAGATTGACTGCCGCGGCTGATAATTCCTAGCCGAGCGCAGCGAGGCTAGGAACTCAGCCAAGGCAGTCAATCTATTTTGCTGCTGAGTTGAACATATAATTTTTTCGCCGATTGTTTAAATATATTCTAAAATAATTAAATTATTACAATTCTCAATCTCTTTATTTTTGTTGTAATAAATTCAATAAAAATTCATTAAAAATCGCAGTTATTCCTAGTTGGTTACCATGGAAACTTTATATGTCAAACTTTGATAAGTTACAAACGTCTTTGCTAATTTACAGAAAGATAGTATATTTTCATCATGAATAGTGATAGTGACCTAGAAATACTTATTCCTCCAGAAATTACAGATGTGGCAAATAATGTCATACTAAATTTACTGCCGGATAAGTCTCGGAATAAATATGAAGGAAGTTATAAACGATTCATGGATTATTTTATGGACAAACGTGAAGAGTTTTTCAGAGAATGTGTTAATTGCTTATTTTGCTGAACTATCTAAAAGTATGAAGAGTTCTACACTTTGGTCCGTTCATTCCATGTTGAAGGCAACTATGAATATTAAAAATAACGTAGACATAGGAAGATATTTAAAACTGTGAGCTTTTTAAAACGTAAATCCGAAGGCTACAAAGCAAAGAAGTCTCAAGTTTTCGAAAAACAATATATTGCAAAATTTATACTGGAGGCTCCAGATAATTATTATTTATTAGCAAAAGTAAGTTCTAGTTATATATTTATTCTATTTACTTATGATAAAAGTACTTATAATTTTTTTTTAGGTTATATTAATTTTTGGAGTTGCCGGTGCTTGTCGATGCGACGAATTATTGAATTTGAAATTAGAAAACATTGAAGATATAAACAATAAACTATTGGTATCCCTCTTAAACACTAAGACGAAGAATTCAAGAACTTTCGTAATAACGGAATATTTAGATATCGTTAGAAAGTATGTAGCTCTCCGTCCGATTGAATTAAAGGACACAAGATTTTTTTTTTAAATACACAAACGGTAAATCTGTAAAACAATATGTCGGTATCCATAAATTTGGTAGCATACCCCAAAAAATCGCTGCTTATTTGAAATTGCCAAACATTAAAGAATATACTGGACACTCCTTCCGTAGAACTTCCGCCACTTTACTTGTAAATTCTGGAGGTGACATCACAATGTTGAAGAGACATGGCGGTTGGAAGTCCTCAACTGTATCCGAGGGGTATATTGGAGACTCAGTAGCAAGCAAAACTAGTATTTGCGAAAATTTTTTAACAAATGTAGTAACTAATACTGACGCAAATTAAACCAGTAATATAATCAATGTTAGTAGAAAGGTAGGAGAAAAGGAGAAAGGAAAGGATCCTTATACAAAATTGTACTCATTTTACTCTAAATGTTAATAATAACTAAATGTCTGTTGGAAATGTTATTTAATTACTGTTTCTTAATAAATGTTACCAAAAAGTGTCAAATATTTACTTGTACTGATGACCAATAACTTTCCCTGCCTAGGCAGGAAAGTGAGCACTTTCCTGCCTAGGCAGAGAAAGTGACACTTTGCTGATTGACATTAGTCAGCAAAGTTAGTACTTTGCTGTCAATCGACGAAAAAATAATTTTTCAGACGCTGTGAGCGGCAGAAAAAGTAATTTCATAGCAACGCGTATTTTATTTAATACGCCGGTCATTCCATCTTAACACAATGCGTTTTTGGTGGTGAAATTCGAGAGATTTCATCTTTATTTTTTTATAGCTAATCGACGTTTGAAGAAAAAGTAGCATGTTTTATTCGGAATAAAAGTCACTTAGCTGTAAAAAAAATACAGATAAAAGAACCTACAGACTCATCACAAAAGTATCACTTTTATTCCTAATAAAACAATACTATTATACTTATTAAGCAATGATATAAGATTTTCAACAACAGCTATAATTTTCTGACAAATGAGTGAAGACGAATGAATATAAACCTTAAACTTTACTCTATATTTTCTTGATTAATAAAATTTATTCTTTAAATTACTATTTATATATTTATTCTATCAGGTCTTATTTTTTCCTTGTTATTTCATACTTTTTTATTGCTGTCTTGTATGTACGTAATAATTTAGAGCCGGCTGTAAAAAGTAGCAGGGTATTATAGGACGTCTTATTCATACTTTATGTAACATTTTGGGAATAAAAACATCTTTATACGACTACCGACATATTACACATAAAGTAATCTGAGATAAATTGTTTGTGACAGCGGAACATCGAATAACACTCGAAGGAAAGCTACAGGTTGGCGCAGAGGAGTAAGAAAAGTTAGCAAATCACAATTTGACTAATTTATTTCCAATCGACATACTCACTCACACCGACATCAGTCTTCTTCACTTCCATAACCAATCAGTATTAGTAACAATCAATTTCCACAGAATCTGTACATCACTAAAATAAATTGGACTCTTTATTTTCAATCAGAATAATTATTTTATTCTTAATTAGGCATATTATGAAGTTCAACTCCATCTTACAGGGTGGTCCATGTTCAAGTCATGACATCATTGAATATTTTTGAAGGAATGTACTGATTTTTCCTAACCTTGCGGAAAATACATCGATTTAGCGTTCAAAATACCCACATTTGACTTATTTTGCGACAGCTGTTTTTTCTCTACAGCATTTTCAACAATTTAAATTTTTTAATACTATTTACAGTGTCATTAGAAAAAAAAATACATATCGATTAAAGAAAAAGTTCAAGTAAGCTGCATTTCTCTACATTTTAATTTCTTCGTTTCACTTCAAAAATTCAAAAATTTTTTCAAAAATTTCCAGTGATACTTGATTTAAAAGTTAAGTCTCGAGCAACACTTCGATTTTGCTTTATGCTCTGCTTAATCTTCCATATCTATAAAAGACACTGACTGACTCACTCGCGGATCTATCAACGCACCGCTCAAACCGCTGGGTCTAGAAACTTCAAATTTTGCATAGAGGTTCCTCGAATGACGTAGGCAACCACTAAGAAGGGATTTTTTGAAATCCTAATAGGGTGAAAAGGGGGTTGAACTTTTAAACTTCTTCGGAAACAGTTAGATCTAGATTTCAATTTTCACTTTTTGAAGGGGTGAAAACGGGGTGACAGATGGTATTTTTGAAATCGAGCGATGGACTCTTTTGAGGAAATAAGACACGTATTCGACGGATTTCAAAAAGAGACCCCCGAAGGGGGAGGGGGAGGTTTTCAAGCTTTTCGGAAACGGTTAGACCTAGAAGCTTGAAATTTGACAGAAATATTGGAATCTATTAGGTAAACGTCCGAAACGTGATATTCCAGCGGCGCGCTCTTCTGAGGAAATAAGGAGACATGTATTCGATGGTTTTCAAAAAGAGACCCCCCCCCCCCCGAACGGGTCAACAGGGAGAGGGATGTTTTTAAGCATTTTACACATACCCGCCCATGTGCTTCATTGTAGATTAAAACAATTATTTTGGGTATCCTTGAATGCAAATGGATGTGCAATGGGTTTCCTCGAGTACAATGGATGTGCAGTGGGTTTCCTCGAGTACAATGGATGCGCAGTCGGTTTCCCCAAGTGCTATGGATGCAGAAGTTTTCCTTGAGTGCAATGAAAGCAAAATGGGTTTCCCCGGGTACTATGGATTTGCAGTGGGTTCCCTCGAGTGTACTTCCTGAGTACAATAGGAGTACTCAGTGAGTATGTAGTACTTCCTTATAGGCCTAAGTTAGTATGTCAATGTTCTTAATTCCACGTCCAAGAAGTCTTCCACGAGAACGAAGTCGCGGATATCAGCTGGTAAATTTATAAATTAGGTCTTATATTAAAAATAGAACAACCAATTTTTATGAAAAAGGTTTTATGTGATTTATTAATGAAATCAGTTACGATTGCTTTGTTCAGTGGTGGCAATATGTTAGAATTATGAATATTCAAATTTTAATCAGGCGTTATTAAATACTAATATTTATCTTTCTTTCACTTCTTCCTTTTTTCTCATTCTTCCTCTTCTTTTCTCTCTTTTGTCTCTTTCTTCTACAATTTTTCTCCTTTCCCTCTCTTTTTCGATTTCATCGTGAGCGTTTAAACAAGACTGTCCGTGATAAATGCCGCAAAGAGAAGAGCAATGGAGTCACAATTTCTCCTTTTCAAATTTTGTTTTCAAAGAATTTTTGAGATCTATGCGGTAATTTTCTCGAACACGGTTAGAATTATCAAGTTCTATCAAGTGTACCTTTTTTTACGTAGAAATGACTCCTGTATGAGATTATCTAGTCAAAAGTGCCACTACGTTTCGTAAAAAAAAGAGAAAATATATTCATCATCAGGTATAGCTCATGGGACGCCCTCCACAGGCTAGCGTGATGTAATACATAAATTATTGTTTCTTAGCATAAAAAATATTGCCTTACCAAATTGGGAGAAGATCGGTCAAGGGGTAGTTGAGATATTGCAAAAAAAAATTTAAAAAAAAGTACAATTTTGACATCCTGTATCTTTTTCCACAGCAACAATTTAGTAAAGCATGTTTGGTTATATCCTCATAATTTAGTCCAAATAATCTACCCGTGAACTGTGGCTTATTATTAATGTATAATAAAAGGAAGAAACTAGGAAGCTCAGCTTCAAAGGGCTGTAACGTTCTTACGAATGGTTAGGTAGGCCTTCACTTGTTTTTCGAATTACTTTATAATGCAAAATTCTATTCAGAATTTCCTCGTTCCTAATCATGAATATATCTGGAATGATGTAACTTATTAATTCCTAACTTATATCTATTACGGACTGACTTAGCGAACTCGAAGTGTCGTCATGGGGGGAAATGCTAATCAGAAATCGGTCTGCAGATGGCATTGTGGACTTTCTCGACATGTCAGTAATTAAATTAAAATTAAATTCCTTACTGATAGCTTATTGCGGTTAACGAATTATTATTTGTTGTAAATGGTGACCCAAAATTTTGCCCTTTTTGGGGACCTCGTGAATTCAATTTGAAAGTGGTCTACAGGTTAAATTGCTTATGGTTATACTTTAAACTAGGAAAAATTTCAAAGTGGGCATAGTTTTTGTTTTGGAGATATGACGAATAGAACCTGTTAGTAGACCTGTTCACGGCAAGATGAATCTAACATTTTTGGCAATCTCGTTCATTATGTTCAAGATTCTCAAATACGCAAAATGTATTATTTTCTATCTTCCGTTCTTTTCGAATCTATCATTGTATTTTATCAAAAACGTTGTTCAAATGAGGTATAGCCGATTTTACAGGAAGAAAATCAGGATTTTTGCTGATAATTTATATATACTGAAATGTATCTCAATAATATGTAAGCCTCTTCACCACGTCACGGTACTAATCCAGGAAGAGGTTTATGTTTTTTTAATTTTTTTCTTGTTTTGTTGTTTTTTTTTTCAATTTTTATTGACTTTTTATCTGTTTTATCCGTTGAGAATTTTAAGGTAACGCAAGAGGTAACTGAGAATGTCGGATTCGCCTTGGCGTGGTTGAATCAAACAACGAGTTTAACTTGTTATATCTCCAAAACAAAAACTATGCTCAACTTGAAATTTCGTCTACTTTAAAGTATCACCATCATTTAGACCACTTTTAAATAAAATTCATGAGGTCCCCGAAAGGAGCGAAAAATAAGAGTTTTTTTCTCTCTGAGAAGTTTTAAGAAATATCCGATACGCATGTAATTATTTTTAAAAAACAGGAATGTTAAGCTTCATGCCAAATGATAAAGGTCCATCATACATCAGTCATATATGTATTACTATTCTTTTTAATTATGTAAATATATTTTTTCACAAAACGCAAACAGAATTTGGTTACGCCACTGTGTAAAATACTATTTGCTTTTATTTGGTCTGCGAAAGTAACGACAATATAGTTTATTAAAACTTTTATATCGAAATACTACATTGTAACTTTTTAATACTACATCACAATAGATAGATGGAGGTGTGAGGCGCGTTTTACCAATAAATAAGAAGTTGACGGGGACGGAATACTCTCTCGAGAGTCAAATATAATAAATCTGGGGTTCTTTCAACCACTAGCTTATCAACCTGTACTTGCCAGTTCCGAATTTGACCGCATGAATGAGTTTCGGATGATGGACGACCAAAGTTGGAAGTTTCCAGAGATGGTAATGTAAATATATGCGAAATTAAACAAAACAAATGAATATTGTTATTTTTAGGGTTAGCATAACAATAAGAGCCATACTAATATTGATTTTTATAATTTATAATTAATTTATTAAAAACATGCTTTATTATGTAGCGGGAGGAGTATTCAGTTTAATCATGATTTTCAGTTCAATTAATGACTTA
This sequence comes from Rutpela maculata, assembly GCA_936432065.2. NCBI lineage: Eukaryota > Metazoa > Arthropoda > Insecta > Coleoptera > Cerambycidae > Rutpela > Rutpela maculata. Next base: position 31,071,057 of record OW386285.2, on the reverse strand, counting down.
CTTAATTAATTACACTGGCACACACGCACAAAAAAAATATTTTCCAAAGGTGAAGGACACCTATCCTAATGTTTTTGAGCCTCTGATTCCAAAAATCACGTCAAAAATATATGTTTCATATTTCATCCCCAACTTCGGGATTAAATGGCTATTAAATCTAATAGAACAACGCGCGTTGAAATGAAATTTCTAAATCGTTTAAAATGGTTCTAGTCACATACTCTCAACGTTCTATCGTACCACTGAAATGGTGATGTACTTTTTCCTCCAAAAAACCAATACTGATTTTTCCATAATACGCTTGTAAGGGCTTGACAGATCGAGGTTATTAGAGGGAATATTGATATGTCGAGTATCTTTTGACCAGGAGATGCCAAAACGACCCCCTCCCTGAATGACAAAACATTCCGAAAATACTGCTAAAAGGCTGAAGAACGGTTTCCTCCAGTTTTCGAGAGCGAGTAACACGATAATTGCAATACTTTCCTCCACTCTTCTGGAACTACCCCTACATGAAATAAACTATTCCTTGTTCTGATTTTTCGTACAACGCTTGTGAGGGCTTGACAGATCGGGGTTATTGCAGACGATATTGAAAGACCGAACATCTTTTGACCAGGAGAAGCTAAAACAACCCCGGGGGTTGTAACCACTCCCTCCCTGAATGACAAAACATTCATAAAATACTGCGAAGGGCTGAAGAACGATTTCCCCCGTTATCGAGGTGAGGAACATAATGGTTGTAATATTAACTCCCACCCTACCCCCTTCTTAAAGTAGCCCTAAATGGAAGAGAATGACCCCTTGTTCTGATTTATCCATACTACGCTTGTGAGGGCTTGACAAATCGGGGTTATTACAGGGAATATTGATAAATCGAGTATATTTTGATCGGGAGACACCAAAACAACTCCCGGACGTTGAAACTACCCCCGAATGACAATACTACGAAAGGGCTGAACAACGGTTTCCTCCAGTTTTCGAGACAATAATTGCAATACTTTCCCCCCACTTTTTTGGAACTACTCCTTGTTCCGATTTTTTCCGTACTATGCTTGTAAGGCCTTGAGAGATTCAGGTTATTACAAGGAATATTGATAAACCGAATATCTTTTGACCAGGAGACGCCTAAACAACTCCTGGGGGTTCGAACCACCCCCTCCCTGAATGATAAAACATTCCGAAAATACTGTGAAAGGGCTGAAGAATGGTTTCCCCCCATTATCGAGGGCGAGGAATTATTGCAACCAACGTGTTCCTCGCCCTCGAAAACTAGGGGAAACCGTTCTTCAGCCCTGTCACATTTTCCGAATGTTTTGTCATTCAGGGAGGGAGTGGTTACAACCCCCTGGGTTATTTTGGCGTCTCCTGGTCAAAAGATTTTCGATTTATCAATAGTCCCGGTAATAATTCCGATCTGGCAACCCCTCATAGGCGTAGTACGGAAAAATCAGAACAAGGGGGTAGTTTTTTTATTTAGAGGTAGTTCCGGAAGAGTGGAGAAAAGTATTGCAATTACCCTGTTACTCGCCCTCGAAAACTGGAGGAAACCGTTCTTCAGCCTATTCGCAGTATTTTCGGAATGTTTTGTCATTCAGGAGGGGGTGTTTTGGCGTCTCCTGTTCATAAGATATTCGACTTATCAATATTCTCTGTAATAACCCCGATCTGTCAAGCCCTCATAAGCATATTATGGAAAAATCAGAACAAGGTACTAGTAGTAGATTTTTGAGGCAAGTAGTAGCTTTTTCCGTGTTACGATAGAACATTAGGAGTATGTAACTAGAGCCATTTTAAACGATTCCGAAATTTCATTTCAACGTCTGTCGTTCTATTAGATTTAATAGCCATTTAACCCCGAATTTAGGGATGAAATGTCAATTTGTGAAAAATTGAGCTGTGAAACATATATTTTTGACATGATATTTGGAATCAGCTGCTCAAAAAACATTGTCTTTTATCTTTGGAAAATAAAGTAATTTATTTTTTGTGAACCTGTGTTATGAAAGCAGAAATCACTTTTCGAAAAAATTAGACAACTTGAAAATGAATGATAACACAGGTCTACAAAAAAGAGGTCTTGTCTTAAGGTTGTCATATAACTTTTTAGAAGTATCTTGATGCGCTGTAGCCAATTTTGGGGGTAAAAAAATTTCTACAATCTCATTTTTTCTCTACCACCCCTAAAAAGGGCAAAAAAAGGTCTTGTCCTAAGGTTCTGATCTAACTTTTCCGAAGTATTTTGATGCGCTGAAGCCAATTTTAGACAACAAATTTTTTTATATCATGTCAGTTTCCCTCTACCATCCCCTTTTATCCCCTAAAATAGACAAAAATGAGGTCTTACTTATCCCAAGGTTTTGATCTAACTTTTTCGAAGTATTTTGACGTGCTGAAGCCATTTTTGTTCAAAACATTTTTTTCTACCCTGTCAGTTTCCCTCTACCACCCCTTTGGCCCCCTAAGAAAGGGCAAAAAAAGGTCTTGTTCGAAGGTTCTGACCTAACTTTTCTGAAGTATTTTAACGCGCTGAAAACAATTTTGGGCAAAAAAAAATTTCTACCGGCTCAGTTTTCCTCTACCACCCCCTTCACCCCCTATTTTTTTTTTGTCCAAAATTAGTTTCAGCGCGTCAAATTACTTCAGAAAGGTTAGATGAGAACCTTAGGACAAGACTTTTTTGCCTTTTTTAGGGGATAAAAAAGCGGAAAACTGGGCAGGTAGAAAAATTTTTTTGTCCAAAATTAGCTTCAGCGCGTCAAAATACTTCAGAAAAGTTAGATTAGAACCTTAGGACAAGACATTTTGTTTTTGTAGACCTGTGTAATTTGTGAAAACGTCGAAGTGTCTACTCGGATTTTTTTCATAACGGCGCTATTTCTGATACTATTCTTTCATTTGTGATGTTATCATTGTTTAAACTGCATTTTTTGAAAGTGCTCGCAATGGCCTTATAGTATTATCAGTAGTTAAGTTATGCACATTTACCTGCCACCAACGTGGATAACTAGGAAAACTCTTGGCGCGGGAGCTAAGTGGCTTTTTCGGACACTCATCGTTACAAGCATTTTCTATGCGTTGATTAATTCTATCGAACTTAAATAACGACAAAATAGACTTCTGGCATATGTCAGCCCGTCGAGTTGGCCATAGTTCAAGATATAAAAATCAGTGAAATTATATCATCGTTACAAAGCCAATTTTTTTTGTGTGTACACATTTTATGTTTAGAATGAATAAAATAAGATCGCCAGAAAGTGTGGGCCATCAGGGGCGCAACCTGAAAGGTCAAAGATGTAAAAAAACGGAGTTATATAATATGATTGTTACAAACTTTTTTAAGGTTGAGCATGTTTATTCAAATGTTTTGAACACAGAAAAAAATTCCCAGAAAGAAACTCCCGTCAATAAGGCTAGCCAGAAAGAAAATGTTTAGGATTTTTGAAGAAAATTGGATTTTTTTTCGCATATTTCATCTCAGAACTCTAAACTCATCGTTACAAGTTCTGGCTCCTTTTTAAAACGTAAATATAAGCTCCTTCAACAATAGAATAGCCTCTCCGGAAAGTTCTTAGTGTCAACAAAAGTACCATAGGCTCTTAAATATACAGGAATTTAACACTTTCGGCTAACTTGACTCCGTACCGTGCCTCAGATGTATTGTATCATTATTACCTTTCTGTCTGCGCCTCCTGACGGCCCACATTTTCTGGCGATATTATTTTATTAACTCTAAACATAAAATGTGTACAAAAAAAATGAGCCTTGTAACGATGACATGATTTCACTGATTTTTAAAGTGTTCCTGACGCTCCTGACAGGAGGTGCCCCGCCAGAAGTCGATTTTATGAATCGTTATCATCCGTTAAACCATAAGAATATCTCAAAGTTCATAAAACGATGAGCTGCCGAAAAAGCCACCTAGCTTCCGCTCTATCTCATTTCATGTTATTTGAAGTTTCAGATGAAATTCGTCTAGTTTCCATTATAATCTAATGTGAGAAGAAAGGAGGGGAGTGGAGAAGAAAGGAGGAAGCATATGATGGAAGGGGAAAAGATGAGGAAAAAGAAAGTGATAGGAGAAGATGCGAGAGGTAGGAAGAGGTAGGAGAAGATAGGAGGAGTTATGAGGAGTGGAGAGGTATAGTCAGGAGATGTGAAATGAGAAGTAGAGGAGAGATATTAAAATAGCCTGGAATGTAATGGACTGGAATGAACTGGACTTGAGTGGAATGGAATTAAATGAAATTGAATAGACTGAAAAATGAGCTGGTAGTCCTTTGTATCGGAATCATATATCTGTAACTTCTTAAATTAGTATCCAGTTCAGTTGGAAATAAAACAGCCAAAGCTGTTATAAGTTTTCCTCTAAGAAATTTGAAATACTTTTTCCTCGCATTATTAGGATAATACAGGCTCAGACGTTAATAATTCTTGCCGGTGCGTATGGTTTTCACTCTCCCAATAGAAATTTTCGACTACTCAATTCCTATAATTTGACGATTTAATTCTCTATTTAAAACATAAGTCAGAAAAAGATACATCTCCTTAGTGACCAAAAAGGTAGAAATAATAAAACTCCACCATAATTTAAACTAGATCCTTGGTTAATAACTTACTACTGTAATATTGAAGAAAAATTATCCAATATTATTGCGGCACCAAATAGTTTTATGATATGTTAGTGATATTAGTTCTCATGAGATTTTATCTATCTCCTACAATAGAACTAAAAGAAATTATTTTAGAAATAATAAATAGAAATCCCCTGATGTTGAGCTTTTTCGGAATAACTTCTAAATTTGACACGTGACGATTTAGAACTCCACCCCATGCGATTATTCCATAACTCAAGTGAGATTCAACACGGGCTGGGTACATTGATCTAAATTGAAAATTTAATAAACATTTTTAAGCTCTTTACATCTGAATAATATACATCTAAGTTTATGTGTGATACCTCAGGAGAGGATCTAGCATCTAGGATAAATATTTTATACTGTATGCCATCTAGATCAATTTATTTCCAATCTTTAGAGAACTAGTCTGGTAATCCATTTATTTATAACGAAAATGACAACTTTGTCTTTTTTATATTTATGATAAACAGTTTTTTATCAAACCGGTTTCTAAATAGTATAAGATATTTTTCAACTTAATTTTTTAGCGAGTATCAAGAGTTGTCCAAAACTACTGTATCGTCGGCATAAGAAAATACTTGACCAATTCTAGATATATCAAAAATAGAATTAATATGAACTATAAATAGAAGTGGCCCCAGAACTCTTTCTTGAGGCACTCCAAACTCTATATTCCTTGGTTTGCTCTATTATTAATATAAGCATTTTACAGTACATTTTCTGGAAAATTTCACACCACATTTTTTAACCAATCATAGGCTTGTTTTTTGTTAAGTTACCATGGCAACCCAAAAAATTTCCGGAATTTTTTTACATTCTGTAAAATTAATAAGTGGAAATTTTTCTGTCAATTAAAATGTCAAAGTAAAGACGCGGGAGTTGGAGTGCTTTTAGAATTAAATTTATTTGGCGATGCAAAAGAGGATATTCACGAGTATATTATAAGTACACAAATTAATATGTTAATGTTTTAGGAGCCATTTTTGTGCTATATGCCCATGCATCTTTTGGCTGATAATCAAATTTTGTTATGATTAGAATGTAAATATTAATCTAATTGACGTCTGTAAGTGCAGCAGCCATTACTATCTTGTTACCTTTTATTATTCCACGGCCGCCTAGAAGTTGTTAATTATTGTCTCGGCGACAAGAATGAATACATTCCCTGTGCTCGCATTTAAGTAATATCAAAAATAAATGATGTTCCACCAATTTTAGTAGACCGAAGTTAATAAAAAACAGAAATATAATATATTTTTAAGTTATTTATAAAAAGTTCATGTAACTAAACTTGGAGAATGGTATGTTATTTCACTAAGAAATTTCGTATTTTATTAACCACCAGTTGTTATTCCATGGCTCACTATAATGAATGAATTTTTGTCATTCGTAATAAAAATGTTCAATTTTGGCATAATATTCATAAAATAATGGTGTGAAATTTTCTTACCGAATATCCCACGAGCTTAAATTAATATCCGGAAATTTTTCCTCGTTCATGAATATTTTAAGAAAATATTCATGACCTCGAAAAAATGTTCGGAAATAATTTAAGCTCTAGGGATATTATAAGTGATAACTTTTTACTAATTTTAAGGTACTAAATTATTTCGGAAACCGTGCAATAGATAAGCGTCTAATTGCACTAGTCTATAATATTACAAAATGTTCTCACTCTAATTTTATTAAATTTAGATATCATAAAGTTGAAATGCCAACTGCAGTAAGCAGACTACTTAGGTGTTGGTTTTATGCTTATTTTTGCACTTAGTTGCCTGAGCCTGGTTATACAATAGCCAGGGAATTCAGGAGAGTCGGTGGAATCTGTTCCTACAGCTCAGGGAACTGGAGTGGCTTGCGAAGTCTTCAAACAAGAGTATACGGATAACAGGGGGGTATAAAGCGATACGACATTTTCAAGATTTGCCCGAGAGCCCTTAAGTACACAAAATCCATATAAACGTCTTGTTATATCCGACGGAGCCGGTGGGCTGAGGTGATTCACCTTCATTCAGCCTAACATATCTAACAATATGCATATGCATATAGGGATATGTATGTTTATTCTGTTTACGTGGAATAAGTAAGTATTTAGTTAAGGCTTATAAATATTTACACAATTTTATCTCGTGTATTTAGGAAAATTAAACTCTTATCTACCTAGTGTTTTGTGAATAATTTTGTACTATATGGAAAGCTGGCTAACAACGGAAAGAGAAACCTGCTGATTAATAATTTTTTTTGAACATTTTTATCGTCGTTACAACATTGAGTGAAACACTGACTTATTTTACGAATGGTGAATAGAGGGAAGGGCGTAGCCGGGTAAGAATAATAGTTAAAGTCCTTAAGCCAGATTGCATCTTGCGTGCATGGTTTGCTAGCTCTCTATGAATAAACAATTTCTGCTGAGTTTTAACTCTGTGTCACTACTGTTGACTAGTCGGATAAGTAAAAGTAAGTAAAATTCTGAAAAAAACTACCAACATGCAAAATTTATCGCTCTAATTTTTTATGTCGCTGCAGCGGCAAATACTGCGATAATTTTTTGACGTTTTGTTTCGTGAAATATTTTCGGCAAATAGGGCAACTCACGCTTTTAAATTTTATCTATAAATATCTTCTCTAGCTTATTACTAATTGTTAACTTACCTTGTAAATTGTAATATTATATTATGTACTAGCAAACATAAACACACCACATATATAGTAAACAATCGTCAGTTCCAAAGAGAAGCCTGTCTGAAATATATAGGCTATAACTCTTGCCTATCTGTAACTATTTCAATTTGCCTACTTTTCAATCAGGTAACAATAATATACAAAGATTGTACTTAACATATCTAGCTCATAATACAGGAACAAGTCAATCACAGCTTTCAATAGCTCAATAACGTAGTTACAAAGTTAAGCAAATCATTTATTATAAATGTCAAGTAAACACATTCGCTCTGGAAACAAACTAAAAATGTACCTAGGTACCTACTTACATACGGTAATCTATCAAAAAGTAACTAGTTGAATCAAAGCTGTGCAATATTTTAATTTGTTGTATTTAAAATGCACTCTACCTAACGAAGCAAACCTCAACATAATTTGTGAACTTCGTAAGTTAAAAATAAGGATTAAATACGTAAATATGAATCAATGAACAATTATTATGGAATATAACTCTAGTAGCGGTAGCGCTAGATGGCGCTCTCTATATCAATCTCGGAACCATGAGTGTAATAAATAGTAATAAATAGGCGGGATATCGGGAATAAAGTAGTGCTCGCAGATTAAAGATGTAGTGCTCTCTCTATCGTTCCTCGTCATATTGCACCTCAGAAACGCCTGAAAGGTGTTAAGCCAGTCTATATATTATAATATCTAAGGTTTCAACTCGTTTTATTTACTAGTTGTCATAGAAACGTCACTAGATTATTTTAAAATATAAGGAATCTCCATTGTTTCTACTGCGTTTGTTTCAGATTTGCTGTTTTGACAATATGAGTCGGTTTGGAAATATTTCTGTATATCAAATTAATGAGGAAATTGAAAACAAAGGTCAGTAAACTCTAAAAAGTGACAAGAAAACGTCTGAAGGCAATTAATGAGTAAACATAATATTGAAGATGTACTTAATGTATTATTTATTCGTGAAATATTCTCCTCAAATACCACTTGTGCTTTAAATTTTATCTAAAAATTTTTTCTCAAGCTAAGTTGCCCCTAGTTAATATAACTCGTGCAAATTGACAGTTTATTATCAAAGATTAAATCCCTCTCGCTAAAGCGGTCGGGATTTAATCAGATAATAAACTGCCAATTTGCACTCTTTATATTACCAGGCAACACGCTTTCGAAAAAATTTTCGATAAAATTTTAAGCACTAGTGATATTACATACGATAATTTTATCAATAGTAGACAATTGGTGTCAAAAAGTATTCAAGCTTCGGACTGTTTATATTGCGGCTTGGAATTTTTTGTTGCGGATTCTTAAACATTAGGGTATCAACTTCAGATATTAAAAAGGAATATATATGCTTTTACCCTTAAGAGGGTTAAAACTCCTGAATTTCAAAATATAATACTGACTCAAGTATTAAGAGTTAGTTAGTGAAAAAATTCATGTATATGTTTTTGAGGTCGCTGATTACGAATCTGAAGTCAGAACTTTGCTATTGCACCTCTATATTGGCCGATATAATAGGGATAATGGAAAAATTATATTTTGTTTGTTTTGAGTAAGTAGAACTCTTTTTTGCAAGTTCTTTTATTTTAGGACATAAACCTTATATTCTAATAAGAGAAATGATTGCTCTTACCCCCAAGAGGGTGAAAACGACCCACTAAATGAAAAAAATCAATAATTAGCGAAATACCGAGAATAAATTAATGAAACTTATATTATTTATGTGTTCGGGGTCGTTGACCAAGAATGTGAAGTCAGAAATTAAAAATTTTGTGTTGCACCCTCAGTATGACCGATATAATAGGGGTGGACGAATTATATATTTTTTGTTTATTTTGAGAAATTAGGACTTTCTTAGCAAATTGTGCAATTTTGAGGCATAAAACCGATCCCCTAATAAGAAAAATAATTTCTCTTACCTCTAAAGTTAAAAAATAAGTATAAAGAAAATACTGGGAATGTATTAATGAAACTAACATTTTGGGGTGGCTGATTACGAATTTGGATCGGGTTTTTATGTTAAGGTGTAGCAAATTAATAAAACAATAATTAATATTTTCCAATTTTATTAACTATATAAAGATTTAACTCAAATTTAATATAATTATTATGATTACTCCCTTATAATTGAAAATATTGTGAGATTTTACCGCCAAACGATCAATATCGTAATTTGCGGTCATATCTCCTTTGCAATTTAAGCTAAAAATCATCAAAAAAAAGCATTCTGAAAGTCTTTTAATCCTCTTTAAGATCAGCTAGGTAAAAACAATGCAGAGGTGGTCAGTTTTCTATATTCATCTTAAATGCGTCAATTAAAATAAAAACGTTAAGAGTTAACTTCAAACACTCCTATCTCCTAAGCTATTATCTTTATCAGAAAAAACAAGAAAAGCAGCATTTTCCTTAGTTTATTGCCATAATTTTTTGTATGTAGTATTATTTAGCTAAGATGCTTAAAGTACAAAAAAAAATAATTTTTTCAAAAATTTTCAAAACACATTAAGTGTAAAATCTTTTAGATAATGCATCTATCACAGTCAAAAAAAAAATGAGCATATACATAATAGTTAGGACTAACAAAAGACACGATTTGAATATTTTTTTCAATTTGAACTGGAACCAAAAAACGAGCACTTTTTTGTGTAAAAAAATCAAAATTTTACCATTATTTTCCTTGTACCATTTTTGATTTTGCAGATATTAAAATTTGCCAAAAGGAAGTGTTGAGCTTTAATTTGGTTCAAGGTACATGTTAAAAGGTTTTTTTAAACCAGAGTTATGACTGCTTGAAAAGTGTGACCTTTTCAGGGCTACTTTCAACATTAACGGCAACGACGAGCCTAAAAAAATTTCTATTCATGAATTATTTTTGTTATTTCATAAGCTAACTTTTTTGTTACGACAAACTTTTTGAGAATGTGATCCTCTGTGAGTAATTTGCTTAAAACCTTTGAAAAAACAACGTTTTCAACCCCCTGTAACTCTGCGGGTATTAAAACTATAGGATTTTTTTGGGTAGAATTTGACGATCTACACGTTTCAGTACTCATTTTTTTAAAACCCCTGAAAACTCACCCCCAACGAAAAAACACCCTTATTCCTTTTTAATATTTTACATTTGACCCATTTTGAATCAAACTATCCAAAAATATTTGAATTTAAAACTGCTATAGAATTATCCGATGTGAGATCACCAAGTTACTGTACTACAAGTGACAAGCTCTTATTTTTACAGTATCAACGTCTTCGTATGTCTGTTGGCCAGATATTTTTTCGAATGATGCTGTGTGACTGGGGACGTTTCGGCACAGTACGGTGCCTATTAATCTTCATTCCTTAATATATTGCAATTTAATACACTTTCATATAGTAAACAGCATCTAAATGAACAATGAGTAACTTTCTCTAAATTGCAGTACGTGTACCGAGTGTCTCATTTAAGTCGATATAACAAAATATCTCGAGAACAACGCATTTTCGCAAAAAAAAAACGCTTCAAATAAAACTTTTGTTTTCGAGGAAGAAATAAAAGGGTGTTATTTATTTGGTTGACGTTTTGAAGGCCATTTCAAGAACAACTTTGGTTTTCAAACGAAAACGAAAAATTTCTTTTACAAAAGGAATCAAGCATCTTTTGTCTGAACCTTTTCTTTATGCGACTTAAATTTTGCATGATTAAACAAAAAACGAGAAATGAAAATCGCTGCATAAGAAACCACTATTTCCGCATCCATATTTTCGATCCAATTTCCACACTGGCACCCCCACCATAGTATTAAAGGGGTGGTAGTGGGGCTGGCTGATGAAAAAAAAATGAGGCCTTTAGTTCGTGTGCAGACACTAAATCACAATATTTTTTACCTCCTATAAAAATGGGGTTGGGTTGGTAATAGAGGTGATAGTGGGTGTGGGTGATGCCAAAAAAATTTTAAGGCCTTGGTTTCTCTTACGTATACTAAATCCGAATTTTATGGAATATTGCTTGTTTGCTTCACTTATTTACTTTAATTTAAGCCCCCCCCCCACTCCCCGCTTTAACGGAATGAAATTAAAGTATAATCTAGTTCCAGATCTCTACTTAAATTAAAAGAAAAATCATCAATCATTTGCACATAAAAAAATGTTTGAAAGAAATGATGTTTATTTTTCGCGTAGAATAAAGTTGCTGAAAAAAATTAATACCAAAACTTCATAATTTAAGATGAATCCTAAATCTTTTTGGTCATACATTCATAGCAAAAAGGACACGACAACCATTCCAAATAATATGACCTACAACGATAATTCTTTGGGCAATCCTCAAGAAATTGTCGACACATTTGCTGAGCACTTTAAAACTGCTTTTACAGAATCATCTGAGTACATAGACTCTGATGACACTGACATAGACGAGAATGAACATGAACCGTCACAGTCAGTCCAACTGAATGAAGATAAGATATTTAAAGCTATCAAGAAGTTAAAAAACAAATTTACCGCTGGTCCTGATGGTATACCGTCATTTCTTATCAAAGACTGTGCCAATGTCTTGGCGAAACCTTTACTTATTTTATTTAATTTAGCCCTTAACACTAACATATTCCCAGAGTTATGGAAAAACTCCAAAATTATTCCCGTCTTTAAAAAAGACAATCGGACTGACATTAAAACCTATCGACCCATCACCATCATTAATAATTTTAGTAAAGTTTTTGAATTCGCTCTATACGAGGAGCTTCACGCACATGTCAACGAACAAATTTGCCCTAATCAGCACAGCTTTGTGGCAGGCCGACAATTAGCAACTTGGTTTGTGTTACACAATTTATTTCGGAGGTGTTGGATGGCAATGGACAGGTAGATGTCATTTATGCAGACTTCTCAAAGGCGTTCGACAGACTTGATCACGGTATTTTACTAAGAAAGCTTTCTGCTTTCGGATTTAACCGAGATTTAATTCTATTTTGCTCCTCCTACCTAAAATGTAGAAACCAGTATGTTCAATATCGTGGGTATAAATCTGAAAGAATAGTTTGTACTTCTGGGGTACCACAAGGGTCAGTGTTGGGTCCCCTATTCTTTATTTTATTTATAAACGACATTGTACTTGGTCTGAACTGCCATTGTTTACTATATGCAGATGACCTCAAACTGTATCTGGTTATCAAGGATGAATCTGACTGTTTGCTACTGCAAGCGGACCTGGATCTAATAAACGACTGGTGCACCTCAAACTTCCTACCTCTCAACGCTGCTAAATATAACGCTGTGACCTATACTAGAAAATTGAATCCGGTGCAGCATGAATACTCTATAAATCAGGTACATTTACATTCAGGGCAATTTGAATTTTGCTTTTCATACAAGTGAATAATCAATATACATATTACATGAGCATTTTGCAAACAATAAGCCGACGTAGATTATATAAAAAATATGTCTTTCCTTGTGAATGTGGACTTTTTTTTTCTTCCGTAGATATTCGGTATACAAACGAAATTTTAAATAGTAATAAATAAAAAATAAATAATAAATATTTAAGGTTTTAAGAGGAGAAGAATTTAATGTTTTTTTAAATTTCCCTTATCATATCGTGAATAACTCAAGCATATAAAAAACCTCTAGATATTAATTCTGTTTGCACTCCCATATTAAAAATGTACAGTCCACTTTAAACACTTCTGTACACCATTAAAATTGAAACTCTGTCGTCAAGAAATTGCATGGGTTGGATTGTATACGAGGGTAAATGAAAAATTTACTTTAAAACTCAACTGGTATAGTAGACGCAAAATATATAATAGATGTCCTATTATCAAAAGCGCCGGGTATGCCGAGGAATAAGCCGGCTATTATAAAACAATTATCTTATATCTATGTCGCGCACTATAAATTCGGACCTATTTATTGTCCCAGCATTATCAGTCTTGGTTAATATATCCTGAGCAACCAAATTTTTTACGAGAGAGAAAATATGGAATTTATAACAACTTATCTATCATCTGTCATTTGCCTATGCATGATTGTTTCATATACTACCTAATTCTTTTGGCAAAGTGGAATGGGACAAACTGTGGTCTGTATTATTGGAGGTAAGAACAACCAGACAGGAATTTATTATTCGCTGACCGCGACTGTATGAAAAAACCCTGCTTTGGTGACGACAATGTCAATTCCGACAAAGAATCCTGCACAAAAGTATAGAATAAGACCGTTCGGTCAATTTTTTTTATCATTTCGAATAAAATAGGTAAATATTGACCACAGGTGGCCTAACCCACCTCCGGGGGTTGAAACTACCCCCACTCCCAATAACGAATTGCCATGAAAACAACGAAAAGTGTATATAACGAACCAGATGTAATGAATGATCATTGAATGAATAAAAACGAGATTTTTTATATGTGTTTATTATTGATTTCCGAGCATGTTAGGAACTTGAAATTTTCAGGCAGGGAAGAACTTACCTCAAACCTTCAGGAAAATAAAAAAAACTGAAAGAATCAAGATGGCGGCTCCTATATGGCGCCCAAATTTTAAGGAGCTGGGCACCCACGTTTTGCTAGCATGTTATATAAAATTTGTATGTGGGAATAATTGTTTATGGAACTTTAATAATATAATATTTGAAATCGCCTAAAATATATACGTGTACCAAATTTCAAGTCAATATCTTAAACGGTTCCAGAGTAAACGTGCGCACAAAAAAAGTTACAGACACACAGTGGGCATATTTTGTGAATCCTAACCATACTTTATTTTTTAAAGAAATCTATCTTCTTTTCTATTGGATTCCATCCATCTCTTTTTAAAATCTGTCACAAAATAAGATAATTTCCTTTTTAAATCTGAAGTTCGATTTTTCGGACATTCAGTACGATTTTCTACGTATATTATCAAGAAATGAATTCGATCTTCCATGTTTTTCTTGTTACATTACATCATACATAGCCCGTCTTGTCAAAAAAATATTAGTAGAACCAGATCCTGGAAAAAGAAATTAATAAAAATAATCAGCTAAATGAAAAAAGTAAAATTAACTAGTCTAGCCGCATGGTAAATATAAACTTATATTTTAAATTGGCACAAATAGGCACAAACTTTTATTAAAGATTTTGAAAAACCAATAGTTTTTTTTTAACAAAATAAGTAAAAATATTAACCCGGAAATGTCCAGAACCTAACTATATTCGTAAGTATGTATAAAGATAATCAAAATGTTTACACAATTTTAACACGTGGTGTACTTGTTTCGATTTTAAGGTTTTTCATTAACATAAATCCATATACTACGGGAGCCCACCCTAAGTGTCCGTGCCCCCCCCCCGATCCTTGGGGATAATGTTTTTCATAAAGATTAAAGCCTAAGGATCAATTTAAGACATGTCCTAAAAATAAAAAATTGGCTGCACTTTCAAAATGGCGTCCGTTTAAAAACAAAAATGTTCGAATATGGTTTTTGTCATTTAACACAAAAACTAAAAAAGATGGAGAAAAACTTTCTGCACAAAAAACAAAGTGCATAAAATTTGCTACAATTTTGTTTCTATACAATATTTGGATATGAGTTACCATTTTCCAGATAAATGATTCAACTCTTAAAATAAAATATAAAATTAAATATAAAACGTAACGGGAGCCCACCCTAACTGTCCTTGCACCCCCACGATCCTTGGGGACAATGTTTTTCACAAAGATTAAAGCCTAAGGAACAATTTAAGACATGTCCTAAAAAAAAACTGGCTGTACTTTCAAAGTGGCGTCCGTTTAAAAAAAATTTGCAAATATGGCTTTTGTCATTTAACACAAAAAGTAAAAAAGATGGAGAAAAACTTTCTGCACAAAAAACAAAGTGCATACAATTTCCTACAATTTTGTCCCTATAGAATACTTGGATAGGAGTTACAATTTTCCAGATACCATTGTTACCGTTTTCGAGATAAATGTCTGCAAATTATAATATTATTATTATTATTAATTTTTTTCAGTTTATTTTATTTTTGTTATGTTAATAATATAAAGTTATATTATACGCCTTACAATAATTGTCACAGTTATTTCCTCTAAGTGATTTACCGATATAAGAATTTCCATGTTTTCTTAATTTTGGACTCATTTATCTAACTCCTATCAAAATATTGTATAGGAACAAAATTGTAGAAAATTTTATGCACTTTGTTTTTTGTGCAGAAAGTTTTTCTCCATCTTTTTTAGTTTTTGTGTTAAATGACAAAAACCTTATTTGCAATTTTTTTTTAAACGGACGCCATTTTGAAAGTGCAGCCAATTTTTTTTTAGGACATGTCTTAAATTGTTCCTAATGCTTTAATCTTTATGAAAAACATTGTCCCCAAGGATCGGGCGGGGGTGCACGTACAGCTAGGGAGGGCCCCCGACTAATAGAAATATTCAAAAAGTAATATACTAATAGGTAAAGCTTCCATGAAGAAAACAATTCACAGAAGGAACACCGACAGAGAGAAATTTTTTTGCTCAAACTTAAAATCTCGACGTTTCATAACACTTTAAGCCTATTTGAACAAAAATTTTCAATTTTTTTTTTTGCGTTACTATACTTCTACTGGATGTGGAAGTAATTATTGCCTCAATATTTTGTGACAACGACATTATTTTCTTTCTGTGAGCAGTTTTCGGGTTTCTAATTAAATTCTCAATTTCTAAAAATTTGTGACTACATTTACAGTAATAAGGGTAGATGTTTGAGTTAATTACTGTTAACGGGTGGTTCTGCAATTACGTTTTTAGTGTACCACCTGGAATAATAAAGGGGGAGAACTAGCGTAACATAGTTTGCATACAATTAAGGCAGTTGTCCACAAACGTCTTTGCTGATGCAGTCAAGCACCTCTTAAAATCCTGTTCTTTAACTCCATAATATAATATTACATAAGTAAATATATGAAGTAAGGGAATACTGTTAACTATATTTTCTAAGTTCTAAGTGTACAAAGCATTTAATTATCTCGTCATAATTCCGAAATTCACTGCCAAAAATATTTTAATTTTTCATACCGATGAAAGGGGACTATTCCCAAAAAATTAATATAAGTAATTATAAGACATTTTTTTATTAAAGTGTCTATATTTTCCTCAAATAACTACCGGTCAAGTGCGAGTTTGACCAGTGCACCAAGGATTGCGTATTATAAATAATGTCACTGATATCGCTGACTTTTTTTGGATATTTGGCTCAATACTTTTGGAATTAAAGGTGAGCGGTGTAATGATACTAAACATTTCAATGAATACGTTAAGATCGAAATAAAAGAAAATATAATAAATAGACAATAATAATAATTATCTGATATTCGTTCATTCATGGCAATAAATTAAAAATTCCCTCGTTTTTATTTCATTCTTTCTTTTGGAGGTCATATTTCTAACATGATACCGCCATCTCTCAGAAAAACGTTGAACACTTGTCCACAACATTTACAAATTATTTTGACGAGTCATCGAATTATTACTAAAATCTATTTTCTTAATAAATAATTATAAATCCGTTTTTCTCCATTTTCTCTGCGTGTATAGAGGTATTCAATTAAAAATAATAATTACTTGCATGGCCCACACAACGTAAATTGTGATTTACATCTTCTCGGTTACTTTTAATAATTTTTTGTTGCCTAAAATTAGAAAAATGTTGTTGTTACCCTAAGCACCTGACGCTTTTATTATTAAGCTGGTCTCACGTTATTATACTCTTCGCAAAGACGAAAAGTATATTGTATTTGATCGGCACATTTCTAAATCAGTAAATATCGCTCGTAGAGAAAAAATTTTCATATCATTATGTTAGTGAACGAATTCTGAACAACTTTCAAAATGTCCGTCTGTTCGTCCGTCCGTCCGCCCGTCCCACAGTGGTCAATTTGCCATATTTAGGAGGAAAATATTATTAACACTTCATTTCTAGCTATATTTTTGTTTAGAAGTATATTTTTGTTTAAATATGATACATTTATGGTACGATGCATAAAAAAATACATACATAAATATATACAGGGTGAGTCAGTAGCATGGGGGCAGTCAATATCTCCTCAACCGTTTGAAATTAGAATAAATGTCTCAGATAAATATTGTGGGAGATGAAGAGAGTAATATTCAAAAATTAGTTTCAAATCAACAGGGTGTTTCACAGAGTGGTAGCAAGCTAATGTCAGAATTTTTTAACTGGAACACCCAATAATAAAATCTGCAAAAGACGCATTTTCGTAAATCTGAGCATGATACTTTATAGTGACAACTTTTTTTCGACGACTCGCATACATTTTCTTTATTAGTCTCATATTTTAATTCTCCATTTAACTAACCAGAGTGTTTTTTTTTAAACGAAGCCACATTAAATTTGCAAGACTGCCAGCGTTTAAGTAAATTACATAAGAATAGCTTAATAATTTGAATAAGTTCTTCATTTTCTCCTAACAACCCGCGCTAGTCTTCTTTCTCTTGTTCAATATATTCAATTATCCTGTGGACTGTCCTTACGCATACTCCATCAGCTAACAATTTTTCATTCAGCAGGAATTCAAACAGGTAATTTCTCTTCACGGAAATGACAACATCTGCAGTAAAATTAAATATCTTCTAATAAAAGTACAAGAAAGTAAACTCTCAGTATATGTTCCAAAGTACGGAGACTGACCTACGATATACAACAGAAATTTCGGTGAAACTTTGTGAAACTTTTTTAAAACTCAAATATAAGTGCGCAAATGCAGGCTTCCGCGAAATAAATCGGTAATACGGTTTTGCCCAGGAGGACACATACCTCGTGACATTTTTTCGATAGTTAAAGGCATGTATTAACAGCACACGACAACATTTTTATAATATTGGATACAATAAACAACTTGCTTGGATGAATATTAGCGGTAAATTATCTGCCGCGGAACCACCCAATTACTATGTAACGTCACCACCATGAACACGTGCGGCATAAACAAAATATTTTTTTGGTTTCTGATGGTCCGGTTATTCAGGTATCGACATATATATTAATTTTAATTTTTGGATAAATTTTATTTTTTAATACTTTCCTCCTAATTTTGGCAAATTGACCATAGTGCGTCCGTCACATTTCTTGTAAGCACTATAACTTAAGAAAGAAAAGTCCGATTGTATTGAAATTTGGAAAGTAAGTTAGCGTTAGCTATTGTTTTTTTTTTTAACTATTTAACGTCGGCCTATTTCCGCTACCAGGGCCTATCACCGACGCACAGTGGAAAAAAAAAGCCTTTTTTGGACAAAAATCTGCCTACAAGTCAAATCTTAATCAATTTCGATCTACCTTGGCTTAAAATGTAGGTTATTGGCTACACATTCAGAGCATACTGCCTAAATTGCAAACACCGATTTCCTAACCTCAAAAAATGTATCAAATATGAGAGTAATCACTTTTTTCTATTTCTACAAATCAAATCTTGATCAATTTTGACAATCCTGGGGTTCATAATTTAGGCAGTATACGCTGAAAGGGTAGCTAATAATCTGCATTTTAAGCCCAGGATTATCAAAATTTATCAAGATTTGACTTGTAGAAATAGAAAAAAGTGATTACTCTCATATTTGGTACATTTTTTGAGGTTAGGAAATGGGGGTTCAAAATTTAGGCAGTATACACTGAAAGGGTAGCTAATAATCTGCATTTTAAGCCCAGGATTGTCAAAATCGATCAAGATTCGATTTGTAGAAATAGAAAAAAGTGAGTCATATTTGATACATTTTTTGAGGTTAGGAAATCAGGGTTTGCAATTTAGGCAGTATACTCTGAAAATGTAGCCAATAACCTACATTTTAAGCCAAGGTAGATCAAAATTGATTAAGAGATTTGACTTGTAGGCAGATTTTTGTCCAAAAAAGGCTTTTTTTTTCCACTGTGCGACGCCAGGAGACGAGCTACCCCCAACCTGGAAATTTTGCCGAACTTCTTCCCTTAAGAAGAGTAGGGATCTTTTACTTGCCTAACATTTTAATAGACAAGGGACCGCCTCCTTTACATCCCCTCCGAAGGATGGTATATCCACTACGTAATCCTCGTCTAAAATTACGTTGCTTCCGTGTATACACTGATATACAAGCCGCTAGAAGGTGGGACGAGAACGCTGTATTTCCCAAGATGGGTCACCCATCCAAGTACTAACCGCGCTCGACGTTGCTTCAACGGAATATCGACTGATATTCACATTGAAGTCGCCTCTACGCTCGCCCCTAGCTATTGTTTTGAAAAAAAATTAATAAAACAATCAGTAAATGAAAAAGTTATTATCATTTAAATTAAAAAAATATATATTTTTTTAATTTTTATCATTTATACTTAAATAGAAATCTTGCAAAATTTTATTCTTTACATATTTTTTTTTATTTATACATTTTATTAACGTATATATTTTATAATAATATACAGGGTGATTCTTTTAAGGCGGCCATTAGAATATTTCCCATTATAGATAAGATAGCCATTTGAGATTTGGTACTCTACACTAGTCAACCATTTCGAGTCCGAAAATAATAATTTCAAAATGGCGGCACTTCCGGAAATACCGGAAGTCGATACCAACTTGCTTATTTTAAATGGAACACCCTATATATTTTCGACTTTTCGAAATGATCATAAAATTCTGAGTCAAAACGCACCCTAGACCTAAACCGAGCAGTTTCTGAAATATTTGACATTTTATAAAAAATTTGACAGGTGCAACGGTTTACAAGAACCGCTATAACTTTCTTCGTGTAGGAGATCCTCATTTGCTCTTTGGTACATAGAAAGAACACAAGATGAGCTACTCTCTACAAAAAATAGATTCCAAAATAGTATACCAAGTGTTTTATTTTTCACATTACATTTTGTAAAATTCAAACCTCAAAAACTTTTTTATTTCAAATGGAACACCCTGTATTATTTTACATCAAATTATGTTAAATTAAATTCCCTTTTTTCGAGTATAAGCATTAGAGGGGTTAAAGTTACAACTTTTCGAAATATTGGCGATTTTCTTAAATGTCCAAGAATTTTTAGTAAAAATTGCCATCAACTTACCCGTGATTAGAAACAATCATTAATGTCAGTCATTCTTTTATGTTAAAAAACGCCAGCACGTTTAAATTAGACCCACGAAGACTTGTTTATTATTTATGGAGAATGTGATAAAGTAATACCAAGAACATGTTACACATTTGCTACTCGATATTCACAAGAACAGAAACCATCCACCATACACTGTAAAATGCATATTGGATAATTTTAGAACATTTGGCTCTGTCAAATGGCATGTGCCAAATTTTATTATGGCAATCGATGTTGAATTAAATTTGAGGTGGACTTATATCAGCATGTCCTATTTCTAACACATGTACTTTTTGAATTATTCGCAAATTTTTGTTGAAAATTATAGTTTATCCAAAAAAATGTAGAAGCCTATGAAACAATTAATTGAAACAATAAAGTGGGTACCGAGTAGCAAATGTGTTACATGTTGGTGTTACTTGGTATTATTACTTTATCATATTCTCCATAAATAATAAACAAATCTAAAAGTCTTCGTGGGTGTAATTTAAACGTGCTGGCATTTTTTAACAAAAAAAAATGACTGACATTAATGATTGTTTCTAATCATGAGTAAGTTGATAGCAATTTTTACCAAAAATTCTTGGACATTTAAGGAAATCGCCAATATTTTGAAAAGTTGTAACTTTAACCCCAACAATGCTTATACTAGAAAAAAGGGAATTTAATTTAACATAATTTGATGTAAAAAAATACAAGGTGTTCCATTTATAATAAAAAAGTTTTTGAGGTTTGAATTTTACAAAATGTAATGTGAAAAATAAAACACTTGGTATACTATTTTGGAATCTATTTTTTGTAGAGAGTAGCTCATCTTGTGTTCTTTCAACGTACCAAAGAGCAAATAAGGATCTCCTACACGAAGAAAGTCATAACGGTTCTTGCAAACCGTTGCACCTGTCAAATTTTTTATAAAATGTCAAATATCTCAGAAACTGCTCGGTTTAGGTATAGGGTGTGTTTTGACTCAGAATTTTATGATCATTTCGAAAAGTCGAAAATATATAGGGTGTTCCATTTAAAATAAGCAAGTTGGTATCGCCTTCCGGTATTTCCGGAAGTGCAGCCATTTTGAAATTATTATTTTCGGACTCGCAATGGTCGACTAGTTTAGGCTACCAAATCTCAAATGGCTATCTCATCTGCAAGTGGGAAATATTCTAATGGCCGCCTTAAAAGAATCACCCTGTATATAATTCGTTGAAATATAATACTCGAATGATATATACTACTGACATTTAATTTTCGTAGTGATGTCTGATGGTCGAATGGCTTAAGCTTTGTCTGGCAATCCAGATGGCAGACAGGAGCTTCTAGCACCCCCCCCTCGAATTTATTTCCAAGCCGAATTGGACCTACCCCACCCAGCCTCACACCCTCGGCGATGTTCGCCGTGGTTGTCTGACTGGCTCCGGGCTAGGATCCGGTGAGGCACATATATTGTGCTTGAACTTAAAATAAAATATTATTGTCGTTGTTGTTGTTTGGCAATCCAGAGGTCTTGTCTTCGAATCCCAGACAGGGTGTTTTTTTTTCATATATTTTTTTTTCATATATTTCTTTTTTACAACAAAGTTGGTATCACAAAATTTAGAATGTCCAAAAACTAACATTATTTATAAGAAAACTGCGAAGAGTATCCTATAGAATGTGTAACAATTATATAAAAAGCTCAGCAAATCGACGAAGAGTATAATGCCTCCACTAGCTTTAACATGCTTTTATTAGGTCGATCTGTAACTATCTATTTATGTATGTATGTAAGAAGCCTAAGGAACTGAATTTCACCCAATTCTAATTGTTGTATCATCATGAAATTGGGGAATTATATGTATCTCTGATGACAATACAATATAAAATACTGAATATTATAATATGTTCAAAATGGCCGCCGCCCCAAGATGGCGGATTATCATTTTATTTACAACCCCCTTGATATGGGTATCAAAAGAAAGGTCTTGATAAGTAGAAAACAAATATGTGAGCAAACTTCAAAATGGCGGAGTCAACATGGCGGAGTCAACATGGCGGATAGGTTTTATCAAGTGTCGTCGGATTCGACTGAAAATGGGTGTCTGTGGGTTGCAGATTACAATTATCCGGTCCAAATTTAACAATTCAAAATGGTGGCGTCAATATGGCGGATAAGTTTTTTAATTTATGGTCTGATTCGTAAGAAAATCGATATTTGGGGATTTTCGAGGTCGCAGATTATAAATATTTAGTCGAATTCTTTACATAAATGTCGAAAGTGCCAAAATTCTCTCCTTAAATATAAGACTAAGAAGTAAAAAAATAAATTAATAGTTTAACAAACTAGAATAACACGCTTTTATAAATACTGCACTAAAAAGCAAAAAATAATCATCGAACTTGTTCTGTCTGTCTACTTTGTAAGGGCCTTAGTGTAAGCCGTGTTTGTAATTAATTATAATATTTGAGTATAAAAGCGTGGGGCGCTTTTCATTTAGTCTATTGATGTCTTCAGCATTTTAATTATGGAACCTGTTCGAAATAGCGTTCGAAAAACGCCCCACGCTTTTATATTCAAATATTATACTTAATTACAAACACGGTTTACACTAAGGCCCTTACGGAGTAGATAGAGAAAACAGGTTCGATGATCATTTTTTGCTTTTTAGTGCAGTATTTATAAAAGCGTGTTTTTAGGGTCCGTGAAATTGGCCCCTCAACTTCAGATTTCTTTAAAATCTTTTTTTCAATATTTAGTAAGTTATTTGTATGTATTTGTAAGTAGCAAATTAGAATTTGTAAGTTAACCCTTAGGAATATATAAAAAAATAAAGTCTAGAGGCTAACTTCCCGGGAGCCTCGCAACTTTTGATTTTGGAATTTTTTTCCTCAAAAATTGGTAAGTCATTTGTAATTATTTGTAAGTTATGAACCAGAATTTGTAAGTCTCTCCTTTTGGAGATATAAAAAATTATATCTTAGATGCTAACTTCTAATAGCCCCCGAAATTTCGATTTTTCCATTTTTCTTGCTGCCAATATTTAGTAAGTAATTTGTAAGTATTTGTAAGTCACAAACTAAAATTTATAAGTCAGTCTTTTCGAAAGAATTTGATGCATCCCTTAGCCCTTCAACTTTCGATTTTCAATTATTTTCTTATATAAAAAAGTAGTAAATAATTTGCAAATATTTGTAAGGCACAAAGTAGCCTTTTTAAAGCAACCTTTATAGATTCTATTTCCCCCAGCCACACAACTTTAAATTACTTCCACATCCAGTGGAAGTATAGTAACGACAAAAAAATGTAAAAAAAATTGTATTATTCAAATAGGCTTAGAATGTCATGAAACGTCGAGATTTAAGCTTGAGCTAAAAAAAAAATTCTGTCTGTCTATCGGTCTGTCTGTCGGTCTCTGTAACTTTTTTTGTGCGCATGTTTACTCCGGAACCGTTTAAGATATTAACTTGAAATTTCGTACACGTATGTACTTTAACGAGATCTGGAACTAGATTATATTTTCATCTTGTTCCGTCGAAGGGTTGGGGGGTAAATTGGGGTAAATTTGGCGTAAATACGTAAATCAATCAGGCAAGAGTCCATAAAATTGTTATTAATATATGCAAAAGAAGCTAAGATCTCAAAAAAATTTTTGGCATTAGCAACCCCCATTACCACCCCCATCCCATTACTAAAGGGGATGAAAAAAAAATGTGATTTAGTGTGTGTACAAGAACCAGAAATCTCAAAATACTTTTTTACTTCATCCACCCCCACTACCCCCCCCCATATCACCACCCCCACCCCACTACAGATGTGGGGTATCGTTTTATGGATTTTTGGGGTAGAGGATTTCAAATATTATATTATTAAAGTTCCGGCCGTTGCGAGGCATTGCAAAAACTGTGTTCAATTCTTGATTACGCGCCAACACTGAGTCGATATAAATAATTTTTTTGCCAATAATTTATCAAAAATCGATATTAAATTATACATTTTTGGAAAGAGCGTGTTCTTTTCTACCAGATTAGTCTATTTTTCGATCGATTTAAACTCTTGTTATGTGCTGAATTCATCATCAAGTTTGCGATGTACGATGTGCCGTTGTCGGTTTATTTTATACGGTGTACGTACAGCTGGAAACTCATGTATTTTCTAAACATTTGTTATAAAAAGTATTTTTTTTTAATATAACTCTTTATAATAGCTAGTGATACCTAGGTGATTGATGAAATACCATGCTACACTATAACGTTTCCTGTATAATACATCTTAATTGTTGGAATAACATCCAATAGATGCCGTATAAAAGTATCGACATATGGGATCTACCAAGATTGGTAGAGTATAAGGTGGCCTAATAACTCACGATCCCCACCAAAAAATTTCATTAGCCAATGAACATCTGGTGTAAAATCACACCAGATGCAGGGCCTTATTCAAAATATTGTAAGAATTTGTGTAATGTTAATTAAGCGAAGAACTCGTAACTGGAACGACTCGCTTTTGAGGTCGGGGATAATTATCCTCGCATTTTGAGTCACTGTTCTGTTTGCTGGTAATGAGGATAAGTTGTAGAATGTAACACTACAGATCATAGTATACATCAGACCATATTTCGGGCCAGTACGGAAGGTTCTTCTAGAATGAGATAACTGCGCCGCTACTGAGCGTTTGGAGAACAAGGATAGTCTGACTTTCCACCTCCGCACTGACTTCTTCGCTTAAAAGCTCTATATTAAGGAACCTCATACTCTACAAATCTTGGGGATCTACTATAATAAAATAAATTACAACGTTGCCACGTACGTCCTGCTCTGCCCAAGGAATCACTACTTCAACATCCAGATTTTATCCATGTCTCTCATAACGAAAACAATGTTGATACTATATTATTTGCACTCCACTATATGGAATAATTGTTTATGAAACTTTAATTACATAATATTTGAAATCGCCTACCCCAAAAACCTATAAAAATATATGTCACATAGTTGTGAGGGTGATGGATAGAGTAAAAAAAAAAATTGGAGGCCTTTGATTCTTTGATTCTTAAATCCCAATTTTATTTTTTCCCCCCTTTAATATTGGGGTGGGGTCAAAAAGATTTTGAGACCTTAGCTTCTCTTATTTATACTAAGTACAAATTTTATGGACTTGCTTGATTTACTTATTTACCCCAATTCACCCCGCCAACCCTTCAACGCAATAAGATCAAAATAATCTACTTCCAGATCTCGTTAAAGTACATACGTGCACCAAATTTCAAGTCAATATCTTAAACGGTTTCGGAGTAATCGTGCGCACAAAAAAAAGTTACAGACAGACATTTCGACATACATAAGACAGACAGGCATAACTTTTTGTTTGCTTATACTCTAAATCTCGACGTTTCATGACATTCTAGGCCTATTTGAACAATGAAAATTTTCAAAAATTTTTTGCGTCAAAGACTGCTTCCACTGGATGTGAAAGTAAGAAATGAATGTAATAAAATAATTCCAATAAACAGCCAATAATAATTAACTTATTTTAAATGCTTCAAAAAGTGCGAAGTAAAAAATATTAACATACTTAAGCTAAAAATGTCGGAGACATTAATGGTAATTAACAAGTAATTCGTGGGGGTAATTAGCGGGTAATTAGGGGGGTAATTAAAGGTCATTAAGGGTAATTAGGGGAAGATTTAACAAGGTGGGACAAAATGATACGAGGTGGAACGAGGTGGGAGATAAAACAACATTAAAATATGGATAAATAAGGATAACCTACTACTTACTAATATTTGATGTCATACATGTTTAAATGTAATGTTTGTAATGCAACATTCACTTGGTCTTGCGGGCTAGGCCGCCATGCTAATATTCATAAAATTCTTAAAAGATTTGTTTTTATGATTTTTTTTCGTTATGAGAGACTTGGATAGAAAATCTGAATGTGGAAGTAGTGATTCCTTGGGCACTCATTCATTTTGTAGGCCAATTGTTAGTAAGGTTATAATAATTTGTTTAAATCAGGGTAAGATGTTATGATTTAAAAACTTAACAAATTATATCTCTAACTTATACGCCGGCATTTTTTACACGCCTAAGAATTGTGAAGTCAACTATACCTAGTAAATAACTAAATAAATCAATAAATGTTGCCTTAAAAAATCTAGTTTGTGACTTACAAATATTTACAAATTATTTACTACCTTTTTGTATAAGAAAATAATTGAAAATTGAAAGTTGAGGGGCTAAGGGATGCATTAAATTCTTTAGAAAAGACTGACTTACAAATTTTAGTGTGTGACTTACAAATACTTACAAATTACTTACTGAATATTGGCAGCAAGAAAAATGGAATAATCGAAATTTCGGGGGCTATTAGAAGTTAGCCTCTAAGATATAATTTTTTATATCTCCAAAAGGGGAGACTTATAAATTCTGGTTCATAACTTACAAAAAATTACAAATGACTTACTAATTTTTGAGAGAAAAAAAAATCGAAAGTTGCGAGGCTCCCGAGAAGTTAGCTTCTAGACTTTGATTTTTTGTATATCCCTAAGGGTTAACTTACAAATTCTAATTTGCTACTTACAAATACATACAAATAACTTACTAAATATTGACAAAAAGATTTTCAAGAAATCTGAAGTTGAGGGGCCAATTTCACGGACC
The DNA here is from genome assembly GCA_936432065.2 of Rutpela maculata. Lineage (NCBI taxonomy): Eukaryota > Metazoa > Arthropoda > Insecta > Coleoptera > Cerambycidae > Rutpela > Rutpela maculata. Next base: position 31,044,036 of record OW386285.2, on the reverse strand, counting down.
CGTGTTTTTATAGTTTTTTAAACTTTTAATTTATTCTATTTTAGCTTCAGAGATGAGTTATTTAGGAAATACTATGACGTTAGTTGAATTACGTTTTATGAATATTAGGCAACCAGACATACTCTTCAAAAAAGTTATGAAAATACTTGTAGTTATTGAAATGAAGATTTATATGTTTGGAAGAAAACTGAAAATGACTGAATTTTGCTTCAATCATTGTTCCTTGGTGTATTATACTATTTTTCATTTTATTTTATTTTATTTTTTTTGGTTGCAACTGCCCAGAAATCTGTTTACAGAGCAGGGATTTTATTAATATGACAATTAAGCGGTGTATAAACAAAGAGGAAGATAGTACAAATAGATAAAGAATGCCATAGTAAGTAAATAACTAATATACAAACAATAATAAACAAAGTAAATATTATGATTAGTTTCACCCTAAAAAATATGTTTTAATAATCATGAAGCTGCCGTTATTTTGTAGAATTAAGAAAAAGATTTAGCATTTTGAATATCCCTGCATTAAAAATATTTATATTATTATACAATGAATTACAGTTAATACAAGAGAAAACCAGCAGCTCATTTGTTCTTAGAGCAGGCAAATAGACTAGAGATAAATGTGAATGAGTTTGTAATTTAGGAACATGAAAACTAATGCTACTAGGAATTTTAGGGTAATCAATTGTCATTTAAGATCTTAAAGAAAAATAAAAGACAGTGATATATACATTACTTCCAATATATCAATTGTACATCAGCATTGCATTCTTACGCCATAATGTACCAACTCAAAATTTAATCAACTAACTTTGTATACATGTACAAAATACTTATACTGGTGTGCGCCACGTGCTCGTACAACTTTGTTTATATATATTGTTGTATGGTATATTGCCTTTGCTTCGAATAACTTAACTAAGCTTGCAGAGTTGTCATTTTGTAGAATGTTTCATTGATTTTGTTTGAGTTTGTAGGATTAATTAGTGAAAGTTTAATACTTAGGTAAAGTTTAGTTGGTGTATGTTCCTTAGTATTGATATTATTGTGAAAAATTTAACTATATGTTCTAAGTAAGTTTTAATGTTAATGTCTCTGAGGTTTTTCTGAGTTAGATTTACCATTCAAGAGTTTTTAAGTCTTGACCTTACAAATGGGTTAAATAGAAGTTTGTGTATTTTCGTTAAATCATTTACAATCACGGATAACGTAGTCTGAATTTGTGAAGAAATGTGCAGTAATTCATTTTGTTAATCAAAGGCAACTTTGGATCGAATAGAACTCCGAAATCTTTGAAATGACTACAGCTCTTCAATTGTTCGTTATTAATTAGGGGGACAAATTGTTAGATTCTTCGCACGAGTGTACGGTACTGAATTACATTTCTAGATATTTAGCTGTAAATTATTTGTTCTGCACCAGGACTACAGTCGTACAAGATCATTTTGCAAAGCATCAAAGTATTCTGTACAGTGATAGACGATTACGTTTTTCGATTATCGGGATAAAATGACGTTTCACTAAGTACGTCAAAGAGGATCAGTTATAAAGATGTCAAATAGCAAAAGCCTAAGTACTGAATCTTGGGAACACCTAATGTCGCTAAGGTGTCTATAAAATAACGTAAGTGAATAACACAATATTTAAAGGAGGGGGTGGCAATAATGCCCTTATTTGGCCTCCACAACAACACTTTTTTTTAATACTAGATTAAAAACTTACTATTTTTTCAATGTTCAACATTTAAAGATACCACCAAAAACATACATTTTACGTAGTTCAAATTTTTACCACCGATAAAGATCCAAAATACGTGAAAATCACCATTTTTTGTGCTTTTGGTTGGTTGTTTTACACCTAGCACAAAAGAGCACAGCAAAGATTTTTAAGTATGTAGTGTGAGAACGTAAAATCTTTGACATATGTAAGAATCAAAGTGCTTCTTGCTTGTTCTCAACTGAGGCCAAAAAAGGGCCTTATCGTCACTCCTCTTTTATACACATACAAAAAAATAACTTCATTTTATTATCGTCCATCAGTTAGAAACGTGAAGAAATAATTTAGGAATAAATTATGGCCGTATCACTTTGATTACATTCGCCACGCGATGATCGCACAGTGGTTCAAATTGAAGATTTAGACGGTTAAAATTATGGAATATATCTTTAGTTTGTAGCGGCAATATCGGGAAAAATATTGAGAGAAAAAAAAAGGTAATTCTGCATTTTAGCGTAACATCGGAATTTTTGCGACATTTTTTCAGGATACACTAGTTTGGGGTCGTAGAACACGAATCTGAAGTCAGTTTTCGGTGCAAATGCATAGTTTTTCCAAAAAAAAATTTCAAATTTTCCACTCTCCGTCACTGTAAACATTAAAAACTCTTCATTTCGGCCGCTTTTTATGTAATGTTCACCATGTAAAGTGTTCCAAGTGTTTCAAGCACACCAAAAAAATTGCTTTTCCATAAAAAAACAAATTATTATTTACCAAAACTCTAGAAACCAGAAAATGGAAAATCATCAAACTGTCAAACTAATGCGCATGCGTATCCTCACTTTCAAGTTATATCTAAGGTATCGAGCAAAGTCTTTATGATTTTGAAATGGTATTTGCATTTTTGTGGGCCAACGATGATGTCACGGGTTTTTACAAAAATTTTTAATAAGTCAAGGTCGTTTGGCGAAAGTTATTGTTTGAGCATTCCTAGGAGGGCAAGGATCATTTTTGAATATTACAAAAAATGCATTGTATATGAATAATTTTAAGCGTTTGTTTTTGGTATTCCAAAAATTTCAAAAACAAACGCTTAAAATTATTATTCCAAAAGTTTTTGCGCAAAAACTTTTGGAATAATAATTTTGAGCGTTTGTTTTTGGTTTTTCAAAAATTTTTGCGCAAAAATTTTTGGAAAACCAAAAACAAACGTTCAAAATTATTCATATGCAATGCATTTTTTGCAATATTCAAAAATAATCCTTGCCCTCCTAGGAATGCTCAAACAGTAACTTTCGCCAAACGACCTTGACTTACTGAAAATTTTTGCAAACCGTGACATCATCGTTCGCCCACAAATATGCAAATACCATTTCAAAATCATAGAGATTTTGCTCGATATCTTAGACACAACTTTAAAGTGCGGATACGCATGCGCATTAGTTTGACAGTTTGATGATTTTTCATTTTCTGGTTTCTAGAGTTTTGGTAAATAATAATTTATTTTTTTATGGAAAAGCAATTTTTTTGGTGTGCTTGGAACACTTGGAACACCTTACATGGTGAACATGACGTGAAAATCGGCCCAAATGGAGGGTTTTTAATGTTTACAGTGACGGAGAGTGAGTGTTATGGTGGAAAATTTGAAATTTTTTTTTTGGAAAAACTATGCATTTGCACCGAAAACTGACTTCAGATTCGTGTTCTACGACCCCAAATTAGTGTATCCTGAAAAAATTTCGGAAAAATTCCGATGTTACGCTAAAATGCCGAATTACCAAAAAAAATTAGGAGTATCAGGAGTTACAAAGTTGAATTCTCTAGATTTTTGTAAATTGAGCTATATAGTAGATCATGAAAAAACATTAATCAGAGTACAAAATAAAGAAGCATGGCTAAATATAATTCCAAATTTCCTGAGCCTAGCGGAATTTTTTCAATATTTTTCTCGAAATTACCACTACATACTAAAGATACATCCAAATTTTCAGAATTTCGGTAGTTTAAATCTTCACTTTGAACCACTGTGATCGCCGAGAATATTTCGTTTTTGTACGGCTATTCCTTGGGAAATATAGAATATTTTTTATTTAAAATTTACTTAGCTTAGTGTATGTTCATTTTCAGCATTTTTTTCATATACTGAGCATTTTGTGCAGACTTGGCAACGCTGTAATAAAAGTGAATAACTTACGTTGTGAGTGTCGAGATTGGAGGATAAAAGTAAATTAATCTTTTTTTTGTTGAATTTCAAATTTGAAAAGTGGCATTGGTTTTCACATTACATAAAGACTCACAGATTAAAATGTATTGATGTATTTCAAAAACACACTGTATTTTATTTTTAATTTAGACAAACACTATTTGTTATACTACGGTTACAAATTTCTGTAAATTACTAATATCATTACTTCTCAACAAGTACAAACGGCACTCAGGTCTTTAAAAAGGCCATTGAAACTCTCCTAAATTCTTTTTTGTTGTATCAAATATAAATGTGTAAACGTAACGCAAAAGGGTGCGTCTTAAAGTGCCGGACTCAATTCTAAGCTCAATTTCCCTTAGGAATTAAACAATGTATCTTCTCTTTACCTGGACCTAAAGCAGGTAATGGGAACCACTCTGATAAAAAATATGTTGCCATAAATTTTTCTTATTTATCTCTAAAATAAAAGTTACAGACAACTTTTTAGGGTTAACGTGAAATACATGCTTGGGACTAATCTAGCGTTTTTACTCTCCATACATTAAATTGCCAATTATTTTGATTAACGCAATAACTCTAATATGTCTAATATTTATACATTATATAGATCTATTAAAAACTTAAAATTGACTAATTGTAAAAATAACAAATGTTCGTCATTAACCCTCTGCGCTTCTGCAGTCGTGTTCGTGTATTGAAGTGGAAAGTACCTCATTGTCACTCTAGAGAGTAAGTTAAACACTTGAAAGCGACAACGACAACACTTTGCGTTCGAATTACACACATGATTTTAAATACGGTCATTTGAAAATACCAACATAAAAGCAATACTTAAGTTGAATTTTGACTGCAAACCGCAATTCATCAACATTTTATGAGTATGCTTTGCATGTTATCAAAATGAACAAACGAATAAACCACAAACACTGTTCATTTATTTCGGTTTTGCTGCTGCTTGAATTCATACTGTGATTGGACAGATGTGCATAAGCGGGCGCCAAATGTAGTAAACCGCAGATTTAACAGGTACTCAAAAAATGTCGGCATCTTTGACTTTGCGATGTGGCGTGTTTGATGGTCAAAAGCGCCGACAGTTTTTGAGTGCCTGTTAAATCTTTGGTCAATTTCACACTTTAGTGCTTATCGTCATGGAAGACGAGTATCAAAGTGACATTACTCACAGCTCCTCATAGTAAACGTCAACTGTGCACTGTTAAGTGTGAGCATAAAAGTGTATTTTATCTGTCTTCTGTAGATATAAGCATAACCATTACCTCTAATATTGACGTTGAAAATATAGTTAAACCTCAGAAACAGTGATTTAGTTAGTCACAACCAAGCTAGTCGAAGTTTTAGGATGCTGTGAGTGTTTTAGATCAAACCCATTGGGGAAAATCGGTTTGAGACGACGTAAGCTAGTGTATATTTGCAAACAAATTATGAACGTATACTTCTATTGGTTCGGTTAAGTAAAGAAAAATAATAGGACAAATTGAAGAAGTGTGGAAAATTCTCAGAGAGGTTCGTTTTGATACGTTCAATGATATATTAATTTTTCCATTTTTTTGTTATTTTTTTCTGTCAATTTTACTCAGCACTAATTTATTCAATAACTCTGTTTTTAAATTTTTCCACCCTTGCCACCTTTCGCATTTATTGATCACTACCAGTCATCATATTTGACTGAGGCACCGACTAACTGAACATATACATTTTCATCCCCTTCTCTTTTGTCACCCTTTATTTACTAATTATTTTTTGTTTGATGACTACCAAGTATAGTTTTAATTAAAGTATAGCAGATTTCTTCTTCGGCCGCTGGGTTAAATACATGCGAAATGTTATTGTCCACCGCCACATTTTTTTGTTAATTGTTTTTTTGAATCTGTATCTTTTTCAGTAAGTATGGTCGGTTTTTTCCTTGACAATTGTGTCAACTATATGCCATATTATATTATTGGCACGTAGTTAACACATCCTGTTTCAAATATTTTTCATTAATTATTTTTCTAGGGTGTCTTCTTCACTAAAAGTATTGGGGTTACATGCTAGGTAATAGTGTCAACTACATTCCAAAGTTATTATTTCCACCAAAGTTTCTTAATTAATTATGTTTCGGGTTATCTCTATATTTTTCATTACGGTATAGTAGATTTCCTCCTTGGCAGTTTGGTTAACTACATCTGAAATATTATTGGTCACCATCACATTTTTTGAATACATGCAAAATAAGATTGTCCTCTATCAAATTCTTTTCATTAATTATTTTTATGGAGTGTCAACCCCGTATATTTTTCATTAAGTGTTTAGCATCAGATTTTTTTATCGACAATAGTGTTAACTACATGTACTACTTGTACTTAGTCACATTTTTTTCATTGATAATTTTTTACTAAATGTATTAACCAATCAAAATTTTGCATTTCATGTCATGTGTCAAAATTCATCCAATCAGTAAAAGATTACAGCGATAACACGAATACATGTAGTGTTATCAGGCAAGGCACACATGGTATGTTCAAATGTAAGATTAACATTCAACAAATGTCAAATTGAAAATCAGTTTATAAAAATGTCACAAAGATTTGGTAAACGATTCAATTAATCAAATTGTATTAGAAAATACACCCAAAAACACCATTAAAAGTAAAAAGGATACGTGGAAAATGTTTTTAGAATTTTGTTCGATCAGAAAATATGAATTGAATGGAGAGTAAAAAATTATCTTACCGAATACACCTCGAGCATTGATAAATACCCGAAATTTTGTCGTAGAGAATGCTTCAATCGTGTTGCTTGGTAATAGCCCGAGTCCGTAGGCCGAGGGCTATTACCTTTAAGCAAATTAGACTGTATGAGAAAATATACCCAAAAACACCATTAAAAGTAAAAAGGATACGTGGAAAATGTTTTTAGAATTTTGTTCGACCAGAAAACACGAATTGAATGGAGACTAAAAAATTCACTGTTCTACAGCCTACACGTATTGGAAGTAAAAATAGCAAATTCTTAGTAACTTCGTCATGCTGAATAACAATATAAAAAGCAAAAGTTCAAGTTGGCTATGGTTTTCCCAATACAGGTAATAAAGTGTAACGCCGGTATAGGAGTCTACAGACGATCCAGCAGCTGGAACCCGACATTGTCAGGACGCTTTGAAGATAATTGGAATTCCAGCGGACCGGTTCACTTTTACGAATGAGTTCAAAGCATGCCGACAAGGCCTGGCTCCCTGCCGCTGGATCGTCTGTAGACCCCTTATAAACCCTAGTTTATGGGCGGTCCTATCACAAATAACAGGTAGAATTAGAATTCTACGAAACATAGACATACTAACTACCTACCTCTTTATTTGTCACTAAAATTAATATTCATTCTTAGGTAGTCGTATTTGTACCTTGTGCATGATAAGCGTTCATTTTCGAAAGTAAATAGTGCTATTTTGAAAATATGCCACGAGATTGTGAAAATACACCTAACAACTTTTGTTATATTTGTGGTGAAGTGACTTTTGCGCATCAATAACCTAATTTTACTCCCAAAATTAAGAAGGCATATCAGTTGTATTTTGGTTGTACAATTGGAGATGAAGACAAAAAATGGGCACCTCATATATGTTGCAGCAATTGTGCGAATAATCTTTGCAGTTGGCTAAGTGGAAGAGGACACGCTTTTGCTGTGCCCATGATCTGGCGAGAACCTAGAGATCATGTTACCGATTGTTATTTTTGCATGATATCGCCTATTAGACAGGGTATTAACAAGAAAAAAAAGGATGGTAATACAATACCCCAATTTACCATCTGCCATTCGCCTGGTTCTCCATAATGATGAACTACCTATTCCTAATCCACCTCAAGAATACAGCCTTGATTCTAACGAAGAATCGGATGATAATGTAGATGACGACTTAGTCCAGCCATCAAGATCACAAGATCCCGATTTCTCTGCCGAAGTGTCCGGTGGTGAACCACATAAAATTAATCAACGCGAATTAAGTGATCTTATAAGAGACGTTAATCTGTCCAAGGCAAAAGCGGAGCTTTTGGCATCTCTATTACAACAATGGAATTTACTACAAGAAAATGTTAAGGTTTGCATGTATCGAAGTCTTCAAAAAGATCTTATAACCTTATTTCAAAATGGAAAATGACTTGGTTGCCTGCAAGGAGATTGACGGTTTAATGAGTGCTTTACACATTCCCTATGATCCTAGTGACTGGAGACTTTTTATTGACGCCTCGTCTAAAAGCTGTGTTACTCCATAATGGAAATAAATTGCCATCAATTCCCCCATGCTGTCCACATGAAGGAAAATTACAGTAACATGAATGTATTGCTACAAACTATAGAATATAACAAGTATAAGTGGCAGATTTGTGTAGACTTAAAAGTGATAGCTATCTTACTTGATATGCAGCAAGGGTATACCAAACATTGCTGTTTTCTTTGTGAGTGGGACAGTCGAACGCGATTAGAACATTAGAAAAGAAAAATTTGGCCGCCAAGACTGGGTTTTGAACTAGGAGAAAAAAATGTTGCTAACATTCCATTAGTTGATTCACAAAAGGTAATACTGCCACCACTCCACATAAAACTGGGCCTTATGAAAAACTTGGTAAAAGCTGTGGACAAAGAAGGACGTGCTTCCAGTTATTTAAAACAAAAATTTCCCAGACTTAGTAATGCGAAAATTAAAGAGGGAATTTTTGTGGGTCCTCAAATCAAGAACCTTTTCAAAGATGCTGAATTTGACAACATTCTAGAAGGTAATGAAAAAGCTGCTTGGAATTCCTTTAAAATGGTAGCAACACACTTTCTCGGTAACAAAAGAGCAGAAAACTATAGAGACCTTGTTGGGAATCTTCTTTCTTGCTACCAGAAATTAGGATGCAATATGTCATTAAAAGTCCACTTTCTACATTCACACCTAGATTACTTCCCAGAAAACTGGTGCATTAAGTGATGAGCATGGAGAGATTCCACCAGGATATTAAAATTATGGAAAAAAAGATATCGGGGCAAATGGACTTCTGCGATGTTGGCAGACTGCTATTGGACATGTATAAGAGATGCTCCAGAAGTAACTTATAAGAGACGGGCTAAGAAGCGCAAGAAGAATAATTAATTTTGTAATTAAAAGGCTTATATTCTAATTAAATATATATTATATAACATGTATTTGAAATATATATCAAAATGGCAAATATTTTTTCGCATGATGTAATTAATTGCTTTTTTTATTAAAATTATACCATAATATGTGAGTTAGGTCAGTTATTACAATTTTTAGAGCCAACAAATTTTTTTTATGACTATGTTACACGTAGCTGGGACCAAAACAATGCAAATAAGTGGTTTTGGTTAACGATACAAAATAAAAGTTAAAATTTGTAGATGTGTGTTATCTTACCGAATATACCTCGAGAACTGAAAAATACTCTAAATTTTGTCGTAGAGAATGTTTCAAACGTGTTGCTTAAAGGTACCAAGCAACGTGCTTTCAGTAGTCTCTATGACAAAATTATGTCGGTATTATCAATGCTCTAGGTGTATTATAGGTGAAAATATCTCATTACTCTGTTGGCAATAACCTCATTACCTGCAAAATATTGTTCTTGTTCAAATACTTTTATAGATATAGTGCCAATAAACAGACAGGTAGAAGACAGATACCAGACCGACAGACATATTGACTGAAATGAAAGATCTTTGTAATCTACATAGTCTAAAAGGTGAAAATCTTGGAGAGTTATTGCAATACCTCCTTGCGGTATGCGAGGGAAGTAAAAATTAAAATTGAAAATATATATAAATACGTTTTTGACTATACATTAGAGCCTTTTTAGGTTATTACTATGATTACCACCTGGTGAAATATTTCAACCTAGAGACTGACTTATGAACAAGAAAAATAATTATGTTCTTAATAAGACATATAATTCTTGAGATCAAACAGTGCATTAACCACTGTAATTTTAAAGAAAATATATACCTCAAAAAAAATATATAGCAAGAAATGAATTTTAAATCAAGAGTCTATTTTCTCATATATATGCAAAGAGATATAATTACCTCCACATCGTGGATATTATGAAACGTCGAGATTTTGAGCAAAAAAATAAATTCTGTCTATCTCTAAATTTTTTTTGTACGTGCGATTACTCTGGAACGGTTTATGATATTGGTGCATCCATATATTATAATGAGATCTGGAATTACATTTTATTTTCATTCCGTTGAAGGGTTGGGGGGTGTAAATGGGGGATAAATAGGTAAAGCAAGCAACTATGAGTCCATAAATTTTGGATATAGTGTATATACACGAAGCCAAGGTCGCAAAAATTTTTTGGCATCAGCTACATCCATTACCACTCCCCTCACCATAATATTAAAGGTTAAAAAAATAAAATTGTGATTTAGTGTGCGTACCAGAACCAAAGGCCTCAAATTCTTTTTTGCATCAACTACACATCACTACCATCCCCCATTACCAGCCCCACCCCATTATTAAATAGGGCAAAAAAATAAAATTGTCATTTAGTATGTGTACAAAACTCAAAAGCCACTACCACTCCCACCGGAATTTTGGATGTGGAAGTAGTGATTCCTTAGGCGGCGGTTTTTTTCATATAAAACAAATACTTTTGCTTCAAGAAGTAATAAGTTTGAAATAAATGAATTTATTTAAGATAAGCTTTTTATTTCCTGAAACAAAAGTATTTGTTTTACATTGTTGCGGAATTTACTACAAAAAGGACAGATCCTGAGAACTGCTCGCGGTTTGTACTGTAAATGGCGTTCTGTATCGGATGTATCAGAATGATTTAATGAGTCACTTCTTACCTTAACTCTGCCCGTCAGTTGGGGTGGTTCTTGGTGAGAGATCTCTACCACCTGGCCTGGGATGTTGGACACTTGATGGTTGACACTTGACGACACCCAAACTTTATAACACAGAATGTTCAAAATTTAATTTAAGACGCGCGAATTAAATAGCAAATATATCAGACTGTATATTTATTTTCTAAATTAAAATTCAAAAAATGCGGACAGAACATACATGAATAATTTTATTTCTTTGTGTATATGTGATTTAAAAATTATTTTTTTCTGTGTAGCATGAGTCCTTATTTGCTTTAAAAATAATATAGGGCATTACAAATTTTCGTGATGATGATAAACTGGCTAAAACATTAACACTTAATTTCAATTGTAGTTGGTAAATTAAATAGAATATGTAGCTTCTGCTTGTATTCCTTAACGAGTTTGTGAAAGATATATGATTACAGTAAAATATTTCTTAGAGAATTACACAAAATATCAACAGTTTGTCTACAAATTTTATTAGACAGCAAGTTGTGTAATTTGCAAAGTGTTGGAGTAGTGCTAGTTACAGGTCATTAGATGGATAATTTAGAGGTACATTATACGGTGAGATAATGACCGGTATCAGCCACTTACTACCAGGATAATCCGGGATATATATAGTGGGTTGTTGTTCCATTATAATTTAAGTGTTATGACTATGAAAATAACTAAGTGTGGCTACTTACTGTAAATAATAATGACTTTTTAGGACCTTGATGATTTAGTAAGAGCAGAAATGCATTTTTATGTCTATAAATTATTTTTTAAGTATCATAAAGATGTTGGTAAGTTTAGAGAATTTAACCTGTGCACGCTTTTCTTTCTAATATTTTCCAAACAATCACCAATATTAGGTAACATTATTATGCAAAATATTGAGAAAAATAATATTAATAACTTAATTCACAAACATATTCTAGTACGGAGATATGCAGGTGACATTTTTGCAATTAGAATAAAGAACTGTAGCGTACTCACTTGCATATATGTGTGTATATCATCTCTATGGATGTAAATAACAAACCATTATTAATTTTCTATTTTTACAAAATGTTAACATTTTTACTGAATCCTTTTTAATTTGATCAAAAATTATTATTACACCGAACTAAATATGCTATAATTGGTGACCTCGATTCTTCACGCTTTATAGGCCTCCTGATGGTATACGGGAGTTAGAGGCAGAAAACGAAAAATTTATAGCCCGAAATTCAACGAAGAAAAACACGATTGAAGCACATGTTATTATTATTGGATCAGAAAAGCTATAAGGCGTGTTATCGGCGAAAATTAAGCATTTAAAATTGCAAATGATGTTTTTGGGCAGTGTTTGACAGAATTCCGCTGACTTGATATCATCATCTTCTGATGGTCATTAATTTGAAGATATGCAACCTAATAGTATTGCAATGGGGATTTATATTTGACGCTGTAAGGATTTACTGGTATAAGGGCAGCTGATATGGCATGAAGTCACTTACGACTTCCGAATTATTTTCCAAGACAATCCCAAGTTTATTTCTTTCCAGAAGACTTTTAATTACATTTCCCATAATGTAAATGTGTTGGTGAGTGCCCTATTCATATTGCTCCCTGCAGTATTAGATCATCTTATCAACGTATCAATTATTTGCTATTTTTTACATTTAATTTTTGATTAGCGAAAATTGCTATATGAAAAATATTAATTTATCAAATTGATGATTTCCATTGTGTTGAAGTATTATATGAATATTATATGAATATAATTATTATTATGAATTGTTATTATGGATTAATTGTCATCTATAATTGAATAAAAAGAGTTATTGTTATGGACTAATTATTTGGATTCACCATAAAAAAAACAAAGTAATAATGATTTTAATCTTTTTGATGTATGCAAATATTACCTTGGAATGTAGTATGATTTTAATATATTAAGTATACATGTTTTTTGGAGGATTGCAGGTATGTTACCTCATTTTTATACATAAAATACCCATAACTTGTCAACTGTCAGTCAAATCTGACTTTTCTTCTTTAAATGACATCTTTGACATTGATACTTTGGTAGGTTGATCTCTATTTTGCAGGGGGGGGGGGAGTATATGTAGCGTACTCACATATATGTGTGTATATCATCTATATGGATATAAATAACAATCATTATTAATTTTCTACTCTTACAAAATGTTAACATTTTAAATAAATCCTATTTAATTTGATCCGAAATTATTATTATAGCAAACTAAATATGCTATAATCTCTAAATCGGATTAATGAAAAAGAATCATCAATTAATTTTACAATAGCAGTAGATATTTTAATTAATAAACTAGATAACACATACGGAACCAGTATTTATAAAAACACACATAAATAGATATTTAAATTTCAATTGAATCAAAATATTAGCATTAACAAAGCTGTTATAACATGTTTATATGATGAAATTTTAATTAACAAGAAACAATTTGTAAAAAGAGTTTTGTTGATAGCCAGTTGACAAATATTGAAGTATAGTGAATATTCAGAAGAATTTAGATCTTTAGCAGTAATTCCATATATACATGATTAATTGGATCAACTGAGAAAAATCTAAAATAGATTTTCTGAATGAAAGGTTCTTCAAGCGGATACTACATTAGATCTATTTAATCGAAAACTAATCCTGTAAATATTGCTCAAAATTCGAAAATTTTATTTATAATGTTAAGGAACATAGAACACTTACAATAGTAAGTGTGGTAAACATTATGTAGGCGAATCATCTAGATATTTAAATATAAGGCTTGACGAACATATAAATGATGCTAGAAGGGGAGAATTCGAGGAATCAAAAATTTGTGGAATAACAATCACGTAATCCAATGGAACTCTGTGAAGATTCTGGAAATAAAGAGCAACGTAACTAGAAGAAAATTTAAGGAATTCGCTAGTATCTTGTTAAATGAGTACAAATGTGTATAATATTGGTAAACATCTGAAGAATCAGAACTTCGTGCCGTTTTCAACCATTTTCTGAAAAGTTTTCCTCATCCTCTGGGGAGACCGGTTCTATTGTCCACGATCCCATCCCCAGATGAATTTTCTGGCTGCGCCATTAGTTAATCTTACCCAACTGTTAGCTTTTTCTGCATCATATCCCCTAAATTCCTATTCCTCATATTTTCTAGATCTGTAAATATTTTTCTAACGATTAATACGATTAATACAATTAATCAAATAAACTAATAACAACATTTTTGTGCCAGTTATGATTTTCATACTACACATACTCTCTTCACTATAATATAATAATATTTACCGAATTTTTTCGCCATTTTGCAAATATGGCGGCACCGGCTGCGAAACTACGTTATTTCTGACATGACAATCTATAATTTCCTAAAATTACAAAACTGATTAACTTAAATTTCTAAAAAACTACCCATTCCCTAGACTACTATGTAAGTAAAACCTACAGAGATGCACCAAATCGTAGTAATATCGATACAAGCACTAACGTTCTTGTTCCAACAACTTCGGTTGCCAAATAACCTATGTCACGAAGTAGGATATCTCCCTCGTGATTCTGACAAGAGTAAACTTCCGTCCTCTGTGGAGGCATAAATTGTTACAAATATAGTGACTCGAAGTTTAAACGTGTTTAATTTTTATGAAATATTTCGTTCAATTCCTTTCAAATAAATAAATTAATGCTGAAATACTGACGAGACTGATAATTCATAAATTAAAAAATAATCTGTATAAATAGCCTAAAGATTAATATTCAGGTCAATAGTACTAAAAAATAAACAACGTTTATAAACAAATTATTACATCCACGATTATTGAATAATTCAGTTATTACATATACTTTTTTGAACTAGTAATGGGGCTCATTACCCATGGCCGTGGATAATAATGAATTACTCGATGTGTTAGAACCAATCACAAAAATCATTATTCAGCAGTTTTGAAGCAATCACAAAAGATGATTTAAAGTTCAAAAATATCGCGTATGCCATAACTCAATTCGGTCTGTCATGAATGTTGATTTCTTTAAACTTTAAAATTACTATCAGGGTTTTTACTAATTTATACAAGTTTTTGAAGAAATAATTTCAAGCGATGGGTATTCGTAGAAAAAGTATAGTATTCTACTAGCGTGTAATAGGTCTTACTCATTTGGATGAACTACGGCATTGGCCTTCGGTTCGTGCTGCAAACATCATCGTGTTAAAGTAATAGCCATTATTACACGCTTGTTGAATAACATAGGTATTATTATTACATAGGCTTGATAATTAAACCAATACTTTTACGATTGTGAATAAAAAGTAACATCTGAATAGAGATATCAGGGCCCTTGAAATTGCATAAAAATTATCAACTATTTTGAACACCTAAATACGATGTACTCTTCATTTCGTCGATTGCTGCTGATTGCAGCTTAAAAAAATCGGTATAAATTATAGAAATTTGAGATTGGTCATTTATGTATGAATTTATATCAGACCTCTCCTCTAATCTTCTTAACCGAGTAAAATTAAGTTTTATATTAGGCAAAATCCATAAAGTTTTGAAACGGCAGAAATATTAGAAAATGTATCATAAGCACAATAAAGAAAAGTGCCCACCCTCTACTTTGGTTGCATCATCCCTTAAAATGGCGAAAACCACCCCCCTATTCGGTTTACCTTACTGAAAGGTTTAATAGCCCAGCCGTAGAATCTGTTTTAACCCTAATCTAATGCAGCTGCAAATTAGGATGTGGAACCAAATGCGGGTGTGCAAAGGGTAGGTACTACTGAAGACGATGATGATGATGTCATTGCTGATGACATACCATAATTTTTGATACACCGCACTTACCTTCAGGCGATTAGGACCACATGGTCGTGCGGAAAATAATTCATGGTTTTTTTAAAATATTATAAATCCATCAATACATTTGAGGTTAAAATCTTAATCAACGTATTCCATACTAAAGTTCCCTTCCTTTTGATTTTCTGTGTAAAATTAGTAGTTTCTGAGTAATTTGCAGTCAAAACCCTCGATAAGTACGTATTAAGTGAGGAGCTAGTGACTTACCCTTATCCTTGCGCCCCATTTGCAAGAGTACTATTCATCTTGGTGTTGAGGCTTCCGCGGAGCTGGTGACCTGGCTGCTGGTTTCCGGGTCTTCTTCTGCGTTGACTTTGTTAAGACGTTTCAACTATCTTGTCACGGTCGTCTTCTAAAGCGAAGAAGAAGATCTTCTGAAAGTCAACAAAGTCAACGCGGAAGAAGATCCGGAAGCCAGCAGCCAAAGTACTATTCATTCCATAAAAAAAATGAGTAGAACATTTTGTATACAAAATTGTATGACGAATATGTTTGTAAAGAGGTAATTTTTCCAAAAAGTGAACGGTTTAACAAATAAAATCTAAAAATGTGGTGATAGTTTTCTCAATTTTAAATTATGATGCAACCACGGTAGATTGTAGACTATTTAAGGAGTCGCTTGTCCCTGAGTTGGTCTTTATTCACCTCGACCTAAAAGGTCTTTTGTTAATTACCCTACAACTAGTTGTTGCTTACGATTCCAAGACTTTTTGCGGAGAGCTAACTTCCCTATGTCTTCAGGCGTTAATTCGGCCTGTTCTAGGTACTTTAACCTAATGCGAATTAGTACCTCGCATTCACAAAGTATATGCTCCGGAGTCTCAGTTGCAGGTTCATAGTATCTGCATTTGTCATCTTCTGTCATGCCTATGTTCCTGAGATGATATTTCAAAGAAATGGCCAGTTAAAAGACCTGTGATCAACCTTAGGGCGGACTTTTCATGTTCGAGGAGCCTTGTGGCATTCTTTTACGAATAAGTTATAAACCTTTTCGTTTGTCTTTCTTTGGCCTGGAGTATTCCTCCAGTAGGACTTCTTTTGTTCCTTTTCCCATTTTTGGACCTCCACCGTTATGTGTCCTTTGGATAAGCCACAGAATGGTTCGGGTCCGAAAAATGGGGCTAATTCATTACCTTCTATTCCCTCATGCCCTGGCACCCACATCAAGGTAACCTTGTTGTTTTTTCCAGTTATTTTCAGGAATTGTCTGCATTCCCAGACAATTTTAGATTCAGGGGTATACTCAGGTCCTATACCTGAGAGCTCTTAGTGCTGCCTGGCTCTCTGAACGTATATAGATCTTTGCTCTTCGAGCGCCTCTGTTGAGCCATTCCTGGGCATACAGATTTATAGCATAGATTTCTGCCTGGAAGATGGTTTATGTGTTACCAAAGACTTAAGAGTGCCTTCATTTAGACCACGCTACGCCCACACCCATCCCTCTTAGATCCATCTGTATACCAGATGAGTGACTTTTTCTCCAACTTCGACCTTGCTCGTCTAACGGCTTTCAATCCGCACATCAAACGGGCAGTCAAAGTCATGCTTCATTGGCATTGAGTTAATGGGTTTGGTCATGGATTCAAATTGGATTAACTTCAAAATCCTTAAATGACCAACCATTTCGCCTGGTCTGAACTTAAGTGCCTGGTGCAGCCTCAGGGCACTAAGTGCTGCCTTCTTCCTCACATGCAAATGCAGAGGAAGTAAGTCCAGCATTGCCTCCATAGCTGCAACCACGGTATGGATTGGAACTTTCACTATTGTAATTCTGATACCTTTACTAATATTGCTGTTAAATTTTAAAACTTTATGAAATTTGTCGGACATATGGCGAATTTTGGCTTAATTTTACCGGATTATTTGGTAGAAATAAGATTACGTTGTCTGGACCTACATAATTTTATCTATATTTATATCGTGAACCAGGAAATAAAATATTTTTAATAATTAAGCGTTAATCTCGACATGAAAACATTAACACAAAAATAAAACCACCTGTCTCATTTTTTCCGTATAAATATTCTATAAAGCTATGAAGCATTTCGTAGAAATTCAATTCAGATTACCAGATTGAAAACCCTATTCGTCTTCCAGCCATGATAGAATCTAATAAATTTAATCACGATTTTAATATGGCAGCTAGGCAAGAGATATGGTAGATTAAACTATTTCACACTTTGGTTACGGATGCAACTCTGGGATAGAGTCACGTTCGACCTATTGACATCTTATTTATCAACGCTGCAGAATTGACCCATATTCATGGGAATTCCACAAATTAAATACCTGACCTTTGTCATTCAGAATAATGCTGACCGCTTTTGCATTCGTAAATGATCGTTTGATGCTGATAGGAAAGGTATATTGTGAGAAATAAGACAGAAAAAACAATTTCCGTTTAGGATTGGTATTTTACGTTATTAATAAAGCTTTCAAACCTATATCAAAGGATATAAATATACCGTTCTTGTGAACATGGTTTGTGTCTCATTTTTATTAATTCAAGATTACGACTGGCACTTTTAAAATATGTTTTAGGATATGATATTACAATAATTTCGACAAAAATATATTTGCATATTTCCTATTATTGAAAGTGTTTAAACTTGTCATTTGTAAATAGTATAAAAATAATAATAATAATAATAATATTTATTTATGTATCAAAATATTCAAAATATTTACATATACAATACGTAGCTTACATTAGCATTAAGCAACATAAATAAATATTAGGCTTCCAGAAGGAAAGAATGTAACACAAATAAGAATAAAACATATATTTATGAATCAAAGAAAGTATTCAAGAATTACTAAGTTAAAACTTGTCAGCCATTCTTGAATATTGTCGTATCCACTCGGTGAATCTTATATCGTAAAAACTGAAAGATATTATTTTTCCTATTTACCTATATTCCCCAAACATAACAGCACATTTTAATGTTTATATTTATTGTTAGAAAAGGAAAAAGGAGAAGAGAAAAAAGAAAAGAAAGAATACTTCATATTAAACAAATAATTACTAAAATTCTAAGTTAACATCGATAAGCCAATCTGAAATAAATTTTTTGAAACTTTTTAATCTAGCTTTGGTTCTAAGTTCTTGGGAAAGCGCATTAAAAACTATTTGTCCAATGCAATGATAATTTATTTGTTGTACTTTTGGTAAAATTAGCTATTCTTTAACTCGTGTGGTATGGTCATATGTACTAGTATTAACTAGTAGATTGTATATTGCTAAATAAGTGAGAACATATTTATAAAATATTTTTTTCATACTTATTATTCGATACTGTTGGTATATTAATTCAGAGGGATGGGATGAGTCTAGTTTAAATATTATTTTAAGGATTATTTTTTGTGCTCCCTCTAGTGGTCTTATTCCATATAAAATCAATTATTGCAATAATGCAAAATAGGTTGTCATCAAATTTTTTCTATCTAAAAATCGAGTTATTTGCTTAAACAAAAACATTAAAGATCTAATCTTTTTTACTAAATTTTGAATGCAAAAGTCTCATTTTAGTTTAGAATCTATTTCTATTCCTAAATATTTTCGGTACGTTCGAGAGGCCATGTACTGTTCCTAAAAGGTAAATGTACGTTCATTATATTGTTCCTAGGTAAGCTATTTTTGTAATTAGAAAGAGGTAAGTAGCATGTTCTGTAGATTTATATTCAACAAGTTGTTATCGAAGAACTGTAAATGAAATAATTTTTCCAGAGTAATCTAGGTTGAGTAATTCATTTAAATAAATTAAAAAGAGAATAGGTCCTAAGACTGTCCCCTGAGGAATTCCATATGAAACATTTAAAGTTTGGCTGGTACGTTTGTCAATTTCTAGCATTTGCTGTCTATTTGTTAAATAGCTGCCTATTAAGAGGTGTGCTAGACGACGATTACCAACACTATATAAATTTGGCAAAAGCCTTACACGACTTACTGTGTCCGAGGCTTTTGCTTATTTTGTCTATGAACACTCTCCCACAAGGTCTACTATTGTTCAGGCATTTGTAAATATTTGTTAATAATAAGGCGATTGCGCCATTAGTTGATTAATTTTTTGTAAACCCAAACTGAAGCTTTGAAATTATATTATTTTTATCAAAAAATCTACGAGCTGGACCATTAAAACTTTTTCAAAAATGTTTGCTATATTAGATATAATACTGATTGGTCTTTAGTTTTCCATTTTGTTTCTGTCCCCTTTTTTATACATTGGTTTTATAATAGCCATCTTAAAGTGGGATGAACATTTTCGTTTTGTGAAACTTAAATTAATTATATGACATAAATGTTTTGAAATTTCGTTACATACGCATTTTGATAGGCTAATAACAAATAGGCTGTTTTATCCTGTTGATGAGTCGTTTTTTAAAGATAAAGTAATATTATAGATTTCTTCTTCAGAGTCGGATTTAGGAGGGGGGGGCATAGGCTATAGCCCAGGGCGGCAAAATGCAGGGGCAGCAAATTTTTTGAAAAAACCAAAGGCACATAAAAACAAAAAATTATTATTATTATTATTAGTATATACTATCAGGATATTTTTAATTTATTTGAGAACGTGTTTTTTATTTTAACTAGACTAGAGTTTCTTATTATAGCCAACTGTACAGGATGGTCGCGCGAATGTTAGAACCTCATTTAACTTCGTTATTTTTTGGAGTTACGTAAAAAAGTTCAAAAATAAAAGTTACGAGAAATCAGATGTGTTTTCCAAAAATAATTTCAGAGAAACAATTAAAAGTTGAATTTCGGAGATACCTTGTTTTTTTTTTAATGGAACACCCCATATATTTTACACCGTTTGAAAGGCCATAAAAAAATCTTTTCAATTATGTATGACTCATAATATTTTTCTTAAAAACTAAGTAGATATTAAGTTTTATATTTTCTTACATTAAGTCATGCTAGTCTGAAAAATATATATGAATTATTGAAATTTTCCATTTTATTTATAATAAAGTTAAATTAGATACTAACAGGTATTTCTATAGAACTAACATATTGTTAATTTATTTTACATACTTTTGTTTTCCATGGCTAATTTGATAAATTGTAAATTTATAGTAAATTTCACAAAATTTTTTAACTAGCGGAGTTAATCTAAAAAAATAAAAAAATAAAAGAAAATAAATCATAGGTCTTTCTGTTAATTTTAACCTATTCTAATAGTACCCCACCTAAATTACTACAAAATTCTACCCTTCTTCTAATTCTTTGTAACTTTTAATTTCTTCAAGAGGTATTATTATTATTATTTTTTGTTCAAATGCAATGAAGGTTGGCATATGGCTCTAACTTTCAATGCCAAATATTTTGTCCAAATAGAATTTTTTTCTGAAATCGATCGGCAATGTCTACATTTTCGGCATAATTTCAGATCGAAAAATGCACAATTCCAGTATTTTAGTCCGTTGCTAAGAAACTATCAGAAAACAGACCGGAAAAGATTCGTTGCCAAACAACAAAACCGTACGGGAATGTTAGTTTCCCGGCCTAGGCCGGGAAAGTAACATTCCCGTACGGTTTTTTATGTATATTTTAAACAGTAAATAAATACACGCAGACAAACCAACTCACATTAAAATTGCATTTATTAGTAAGCAGTTAGATTGTAATGAAGAATGTTACGCATTAATACAAATTCCTTAATTTATAATAATATTGATTGTGATTTCAGAAAAAATAGTATGTGTACTTCAGTGTGAAAGCACATTCCCGGACTTCGATGCTTGTTGGCCTCGGCTAGCGCCTCGGTCAACAATTTGCATCGTCGTCCGGGAATGTATTGTTTTCACACCTAAATACTCAATATACTATTCCGTAAAATTAACAGAAATGCCAGTTTACCTATAATGAATTATTTTCCATTATTTTTTTCTTAGATTAACTCCGCGAGTTAGATCCCATTTTAACTGAAATTTGGTGAAAATTCATTTTACGCAGACCATGACTGCAGACTGCAATGAAAGCCGTACTAATTTTTTTTTAGTATATTACACCTATCGTAAACTCAATCCGGCGACACACTGTATATAATTAATTTATGGCCATTCAAATGTAAATATATATGGAGTGTTCCATTTAAAAAACGAAAGTAAAGTTCACATCTCTGAAATACGAATTTCAATTGCTATTCTGAAATAATTTTTGGAGGATACATGTGATTTTCTATAAGTGTTATTTTTGTACTTTTTTACATAACTCCAAAAATAACGAAGTTAAATGAGGTTCTAACGTTTGCGCGACCACCCTGTACATAGAATTTTCTCAATATCTGTTATAGAACTTAAATTAGTAGGAGTTGTTTTACTGATTACTGATAAGCCTATCTGGCCTAGGCCTATTTGGCCTACGTCTAAATGAATAATATTCTAAACGCATACCAAAGTTTATTTCAAATTTTATTTTGTTCTCGTTCATATGCTCATACGCTAAAAAGGTAGGTACTCTTTGCCAATTTACTGAGCTTTTTATATAATTGTTACACATTCTATAGGACACTCTTCGCAGTTTTCTTGTAAATAATGTTAGTTTTGGACATCTTAAATTTTGTGAAATCATCTTTGTTGTGAAAAAAATTATATGGAGAAAAAATGAAAAATAAATATCCAACCTATGTGGGATTCGAACACACGATATTTGGATTACAAGGCAAAATTTTAGCAACTGCACCATCACATATTGCTACGAAAATTGATTGTTAAGTACAAGCGACAAAAATTAAGGGATTTTTTTTTTTTATTAAATAATTAATAACTTTTTATTTACTGATCGATTTTCTTCAGAAACAATAGGGTTCTTCCTCTAGCTAAAACTAACTTACTTTCCAAATTTCAATACAATCGGACTTTTCTTTCTTAAGTTATCGTGCTTACAAGAAAACTGCGAAGAGTATCCTATAGAATGTGTAACAATTATATAAAAAGCTCAGTAAATTGGCGAAGAGTACGTTTTTAGCTTGTTTATTAATATAATTTGTGCCATTTTTTCCCCAACAGTAGCATAGTGAGAGTTAAAAATTTCAACAACTTTTTTTATATTTATTTCAGGTATGTTGTTTTTAGTTATAATTTCAATAATAACAGGTATGGCTATAAACTAATAGTACATAACTAAGAAGAAAAAAAATTAACAAAGTACTTAATGAAAAATGGCAAAGTAGAGGTTTAAATCATGTTTGCAAAATGTCTTTAACTGTTCGAAGGTAATGTTGAAAATATTAATAACTTTAGATACATAGTTGATGCTTTGTCGTCAACGATGTGTCATTGAATGTACTACACACATATTATTTATAATTTTCAATGAAAAGTAGAGTTCATTTATAAATCTAATAAGAGTTAATGTTTAGTTTATGTAAAATGAATTTATTTTGATAATTTTCAAGAATGTTAATATACTATTAACAGGTTTGAAAATTATCTGAAGCATATTAATAATAACATACTGGGGATTATAGATCACTGAACAATATTCAAGATCGCTAAGTACCACAGATGCATATATTATTATATAAATCCACACAACACATTTTTAATTCTCGTGTCTATATGTTGGTTAAAACTAACATGTAAATGAAAATCCTAAATCTTCAATGTGATTAACATGAGTTAGGCCCATCCCGTTTTTGTTATAATCAAATAAAATGTTTCTTCTAGAAAAAGATATTGTTTTAGATATGCAACTTTAAATTCCAATTATTCTATCCACACTAAGATAATAATGTTTTTCTACGACTATAGAATAATTCATTTATTATAGATACGTTTTTGAACATGTAATAGGTCTCATTACTAACGGCCGCGGATAATAATTCATTATTCAATAGGCTAGGACCAATCACAAGAGTTTATATTCATTATTCAACTGACTTGAACCAATCACAAGAGATCATATTCATTATTCAACAATTTCCGTGGAACATTGCGTGTGCCATGACTCAATTCAATCTGTCATAATAAGTAGTCATCTATTTAGATTTAGACTCGAATTATCGATTTCGCCGGTGCGATTCACGATGTGCATCACATGCAATTCTTCCTCTTTCCATAATGACATAGTATGGCCCTTCAACTCATATATTAAAAAAGATATGAACGTTCAAAGATTTCGTGTTTCTCCGTTTTTGCAGATTGCGAAAACGGGTACCGCAACATGATTTTTGTCCAATAAATCGAAAAGTATCACACCTAGCAAAAAAATAAAAATCTCCAAGATAAAGATCATAAACCAAGGAACAATTTACTGTTTTTGAAATCTCCATAACTTTTTGTTTTTTCGGAGATATAGAGGTTTAAAAATGGCATCAAATGTTTTTAAGTCAAAATACCTCTTTAAAAGTTAAATATCTCAGAAACTAAGGCACTTGCGCAAACAATGTTAAGAAACTAAATTAAAGATTATCGATAAAGCTAAAAGTCTTCTTTTTAATTTTTTTCTCCTGCTTAAAAAATACAGAAGTTATGACCGATATAATGTGCGTCTTCATATTTCTTCCTAAAAATCTCGCTATTTGTCTGCAAAACCTTAAATTGCAACTTCCAGTTGAGTAGTCGTAGAAAAAGTATAGTATTCTACTTGCGTGTAACGGCTATTACTCACTCGGATGAATTACGACACTCGCCTTCGGCTCGTGCCGTAAACGTTATCCTCATGAGTAATGGCTATCATTACACGCTCGTTGAATAATATACTATTTCAGATCATTCTGCAATCACGATGATTATTAACCTTAATAAATACCTGGTCAGGAAATAGCAATCAACAGGCGAGTCCATTTTTTCCAAGGAAGAGTCCATCTTTTCGTTTTAATGTGAACTGACTTTATTTTTTTACTTTTAAACGATTAAAATAGTTAAAATAGTCATGGATAAAGTATAGTATTCTGCTCGCTCGATGAATAATATACTATTCAGTCTTTGATAAAAATCAAAAACAAAAGTGCACAAGTGAAACTCCTGGGGGACATATGATGATGGCCATAATGGAATAGACCTATACTTTTCTATTTTCAGTTTAACAGTTCTAGGATTTAAGTAACTACGAAGCCACTGAAGAAGAGACTCAGTTAGGTCCATGTTATATTTCTGTAAAAAAATAGTATAGTCTACCCAATCCAATGCCTCTTTAAAATCAGAATTCACGAGTCTGTTGTGTTCCTTCTTCAGTATCTTCCATGCTGTTCTGAAATTGTTTCTTTTCTTGTACTTATGTCACGAAGCATAAATCCAAAACAGAAATAGAATCATTTACAAAAGTTTTATCAGCTCAAGTCCATCGTTTCATGATCAGATAAACGGAATCACAACATTCTTTTGAAGCAAATTTGGCGTACTTCAAGCTTCAAGTCAGTGTACTTGGCCCTGTATTGTATTACTGTACACAAGTCAATAAGATACCGTCGTTGTTACTTTTCCATGTGATGCTGTCTGAATCTGAGCCAAATTCAATGATAGTTACGAAATTCATAGTAAAAGAAATAAAATCAACTTATGTCACTTATAATGGCGAACTGCATTTCTGCTTATAGCTCTGAACAGTATGTTGTTATTTCAGTCTAAAAGTGTCAGATGTTTTGCAATTATGTCCAACGTCTCTCTTGGAAGCATTTCTGGGTCCAAGGACTACAGCTGAGCACTTAAGTCAGGAAATATAGTGGCTCATTAGACGCAGATGATGGCTACCACTGAAAGACAAATTCTTGCTGTGCAAAACTATACTTAGCTCATTTAAGTCTATTATGGGTAACAGCTTCAAATCCTAACATCGAGATTTTTCACAGTGCTGAGCATATTACAGATGCTGCAAAAAAAAGTCAACCAATGTGATCTGTGCTTGTGTTTTGTGAAAATTTGTAATGAAAAATAAACAACTAATACTGCATTTCAACTAGTAGCTAGATAATTCTGCTGGATAACAAGAACATCATAATAAGATTTAAGAGGTTTGATACTTGAACCTTTTTAGAGGAGCGAAAAAGAGGTAAAATTGTGTCGTTTTTTTTTATCAGCTTAGAACAAGATCAGACACAGTGGGTATTACCGACAACATCATTTTACACATAAAAACACGAAATACGACATTTTTTAGTGGTCACAGATATTCTTATTTAAAAAAAGTGTAAAATTTAATTTTTTTTTTAATCATGTTTTTTTGTACATCTATTGCCATATCTCAAAAATGAATTGAGCTATCGATGTGATCTTTTTTTTGTTATAAAACACACACTTAAGCGCTTCTTTCTATACATAGGATTGCTAATAAAAAAATGTGAACATGCCAAAAACGTAGATGACCCTGAAAGTTTCGAGAATACGCCATCAAATTTTCACTAAGCGAGGAACTTTTTTGTTTTTGAAAATTTTGTGTAACATGCTATGAAGAAAATGAAGTCAATAGACTAAAAAAGTTTTTAGAAAAAAAATATTTTCATTATTAGCAACAGTTTGCTAGTTACGAATTTTTTAGTATGGAGGAATTGTCAAAGGGTACACGCGCGGCACTTAAGAATAATAATGATTATGTATTGTGTGTAACGGAACTTTTCATTATTATTTTTTTATGTTTAGGACTGTTTTATCACGTTTTAGGATCTGAAAGGATAACTTATTTTTTCCAGTGGCGCATTAAGGACTAAGGTTGAAGGCAAAAAGGAATTAAAAATCTCAAATAGAGTATCTGGGATAAAAATGCATTGCATTGGGATCTCGAAAACAGTAAAAATAATATTATAGTAAATGGAAAAAAAGTTGCGCAACTAGGGGGCTAATAAAATTCCATAAACAGAAGTTTAGGAAAAGTAATAATTTTGGAGTGTTTTGATAAAAAGTAAAAAATCGAGTTTTCCTTTTTTTTTGCGTTATTATTGGAGCTAAATAGAAAATACAGTTTCTTAAAACACTTTTTTTTGAACGTGGCAATCTTAATATTTGTATCCGACATTTTCTGTGTCAGAGTCCCTATCCGAAACTCCCATGTATTGCATTTTTACCCTAGATTCACACAATAATTGAGTAAACGTGTTATTTTCGCCTAAATTAGGTAACAAGAAAGAAAAAAATATCCTAAATTAAGTCTCTTTTAATTTCCGCAGCTCTAATTATAGAAACCCTGTTTCCATGGCTTGTGCACAAGTTTATCGTTCTCTATTACTACGCCACATAAAATCCACTCCATTTTACAATGAAATTTAGATTGCTTTTTTATCTTAAATATTTTTTTAGCAGATAATCCACGCACAATTCGGACAATGGCCATACGTTCTACAATATAATACAAGTGGTAATAAGGGAAAGAATATCGTTACACATTTTACTTCCACATCCAGTGTAAGTATAGTATCGACAAAAATATTTTTGAAAATTTTTATTGTCCAAATAGGCTTAGAATGTCATGAAACGTCGAGATTTTAAGTTTGAGCAAAAAAAAATTCTGTCTGTCGGTCTGTGCGCACAATTACTCCGGAACCGTTTAAGATATTGACTTGAAATTTGGTACACGTACCTATATATTTTAACGAGATCTGGAACTAGATTATTCCGTTGAAGGGTTGGTGGGTAAATGGGGGTAAATAGACAAATTAAGCAAGTAAGAGTCCATACAATTGGTATTTAGTATATATAAAAGAAGCTAAGGCTCAAAATTTTTTTGGCATAAACCACCCCCATTACCAACTCTCACCCCATTATTCAAAGGGGCGAAAAAAAATAAAATTGTCATTTAGTGTGTGTACAAAAACCAAAGGCCTCAAATTTTTTTTCACTTTATCCACCACTACTACCACCTCCCTTCCACCACCCTCAGCCCCACTACCGATGTGGCATATCGTTTTATAGGTTTTTGGGGTAGACGATTTCAAATATTTTATTATTAAAGTTCCATAAACAAGTATTTCCACATTCAAATTTTTTTCGTTGTGAGATACTTGGACAGAAGATCTGGATGTGGAAGTAGTGATTCCTTAGGCAACGGTTTTATAATTTGACCTTCGACGAAAATTAATAACGTTGATCGTACACCGCCCTGAGACTAGTTAGTTTTAGTGGAAGCGGGCGTATTAATACTCAATTTCTGCAATTCGCGCGGTCCAAAAAAATCACTGTACCTAAACTATCAAAGACACATAAGAATTATGCTATCAAAAACTTTTTTGGTCTTTTGGCTTTATTTTCTTTCTCAGCATGTTATACAAAATTTCCAAAAACAAAAAAGTTTGTAGCTTAGTGAAAATTTGACTGCGTATTTTCTGAACTTTCAAGGTTATCTAAGTTTTTAACATGCTTAAAAATGTTTTAATTAACAATACTATACACAGATAGAAGCGCTTAAGTGTGTGTTTTATAACAAAAAAAATTCATGTGGATATCTCCATTCGTTTTTGAGATATGGCATTAGATGTTCAAAAAAACATGATTAAAAAAAAACAACAAAATTTCACACCTTTTTAAAAATAACAATGTCCGTGACCACTAAAAAATGTCGTATTTCATGATTTCTAATGAACATCGACCTACTTAACGAAATGGTATATGTCTCAGTTTGTTCTAAGAATAAAAAAAAAACTGGAGAAGGAAGCGACTTTTCCCCTGTTTTTTACTCCACTATTTAGTCTTAAAATTTGTATTTTTTTGGAAATACCGTGGCAAAATATTCCATACTGAAATGATATTAGGCAATATCCGTCAGATAAGATAATCTCCATAGGTGTGTAAGCTGTTATTATTTATTATAATTTTAGAGCTAAAGTTTAGTAACATTTTTGATTAAGCATACAAAAATTGGAAGATGCTCGGGATACCAATACTGTAATATATAGGTTAGAACAAATTTAACGTAGATTGGGTTACATATTAATAGACCAGGAGCCTGCCGACCACTAGTTGTGTGTCATAAGTTTACGCCCAAAATGTGTGAATTGTTGTTAATTTGGGGTAGTAGAGCACAGGAACTTTGATGCCAGCCCCTGTTTTTGGTACAGGGGCGTAGGACAGGCCTCCAATGTGTAAGAAATATCACTTGTAAAAGTAAAAAAACAGCCACAAAAAAGTCATAAGTCTACGCGTGGGGGTTGGAGGTAATTCTTAATTTACCCTCAAATTCCAGACTCCCATTCATTTTGGGTGGTACAAGGAGGCGCTACGTTCGCCCAATTTTGAAAAAAAAGTCAGGTAAAAAAAGTTTATGAATGGCAATCAGAAACTTGGTAAGTTATGAACTTACTGAGTTTAAAAATATATACACCTTCTCTGAAAAGTGGTACCACAGCCTTGCCATGCACGATAATTGATGGCGTATCAGGTTTCTTACCGCGTATACTGATTACCCGTATAATTCGATGAATATCATAAATTTACCACTGGCAATCAACAACTTGGTAAGCATTAACCTCCTGAGTTCGAAAATACCGAAATGCCCAACTGCAACTTCTACTCGTTTGTAGTTGACTAAATATATTTAAAAGTTACAGACAGGCCGACAGACAGACATAATTTTTTTTTCGCTCAAACTTAAAATCTCGGCGTTTCATGACATTTTAAGCCTATTTGGACAATAAAAATTAAAAAAAAATTTTTTGTCGTTACTATACTTCCACTGGACGAGGAAGTAAAATTAAGTAATGTAGATACTTAAGGTACTTAAATTTCACACAGCTGAGAATGTGTGTTTGATTCTTTACGTAGTTTCAATTGAAACATCCGAAATAAATGATTGTTCAACATTTTAAACTAACAATCTATTTATAGGAATTAATTAAATAACATGAAACCGTCTAGAATAAAGCGCGAATTCAACAAAAAATAATTAAAAAATGAAACTGTAAACGGCGCTTAACTGTAATCCTGATAACAGACCGTAATATAATAGGGAAAACCTTGCGGGCTTTTTCATGTAGGACTAAATTCTAATTAAAAACGTAGGTACTTTGCTGCACTAGAATATAAAGTAAATTATATTTTTATCTCAATAAATGACTTTATTTTTGAAATAAAATATGAGCAAAAATGTAATATTGTTTGAAAACATATGTGCTGTGAATTTATATTGTCAATTAATTTTTTTTACATAATATGTGTACCTATTTATAGAATCGTTTCTTGTTTGCTACATATATACAGCAAGTTTCAAAAATACGGAAAATAATAAAAATCAGAAACCGGCTGAAGTTGGTCTTGAGCTCATGACATCATTAATTCTATTTCCACATCGTAGATGTATTGTAACGGTAAAAGAAATTTGAAAAGGAGCATGTTAAAAAGTAGCTACTATACTTCCACATCCAGTGGAAGTATAGTAACGACAATTTTTAAAATTTTTATTGTTCAAGTAGGCTTGGAATGTCATGAAACGTCGAGATTTTAAGTTTGAGCTAAAAAAAAATTCTGTCTCTGTCGGTCTGTAACTTTTTTGTGCGCACGATTACTCTGGAACCGTTTAAGATATTGACTTGAAATTTGGTACACGTATGTACTTTAACGGGATCCGGAACTAGATTATATTTTCATCTTATTCCGTCGAAGGGGTAATATTGTGTAAATGGGGGTAAATAGGTAAATCAAGCAGGTAAGAATCCATAACATTGGTATCTAGTGTATACAAGAGAAGCTAAGGTCTCAGAAAAATGTTTGGCATTAGCCACCCCCCTTGCCTCATTATTAAATGGGATGAAAAAAAAATGTGATTTAGTGTGTGTACAAGAACCAAGAGCCTCAAAATATTTTTTTATTCAATCCACCTCCCACTACCACCCCCCCTATCACCACCCTCATCTCACTACCCTGTGGGATATCGTTTTATGGGTTTTTGGGGTAGACGATTGCAAATATTATATTATTAAAGTTCTATAAACAATTATTTTCACATACAAAATTTTTTCGTTATGAGAGACTTGGATAGAAAAACAGGATGTGGAAGTAGTGTTTCCTTGGGCAGCGGTTTCTGGCCTAAGCTGGGCAACGGAAAATGAACACGGTTTTTGATAACATTTTTCCTATAGAATACGATGATGTATTCGGTTTTACGGAAAAACTACGGGAAAATGTGGAAAAGTTAAGAAAATGTTTGAGAATTTACAAGTTTGAGATATTCACATGTTAAACTTATAAAATCCAATATATTTTACTTCGGATTGTGGTGATTTCTTTTAGTATTTTTCTTGTAGAATATGATCCTCTGCATCACTTTGCCGAAAAATGTCAGGAAAATGTGAAAAATTAAGAGAATACCCAAAAATTTACAAACTCGAGTCTGTAATATTCAAATGGGTATAGCAGAATAAGCATGGTAAAATGGCCCCAGAAGCGTTTGGGCCTAATTCGATGTTAGTAGATCGACAATAGGAAAAGAAATGTTTTCCTCTAGTTTTAGCCCCCTGTCGCCACGGTAACCCCTGAAACATGACATTTCGTTTTCATTTTACTTCCACATCCAGTGGAAGTATAGTAACGACAAAAAAATTTTTTTAAATTTTTATTGTTCAAATGGGCTTAGAATGTCATGAAACGTTGAGATTCTAAGTTTGAGCGAAAAAAAAATTTCTGTCTGTCTGTCGATCTGTCGGTCTGTCTGTCGGTCTGTCTGTCGGTCTGTCTGTCGGTCTGTCTGTCGGTCTGTCTGTCGGTCTGTCTGTCGGTCTGTCTGTAACTTTTTTTGTGCGCATGTTTACTCTGGAACCGTTTGAGATATTGACTTGAAATTTGGTGCAAGTATGTACTTTAACGAGATCTAGAACTAGATTATATTTTCATCTTGTTCCGTCGAAGGGTTGTGGGGAAATTGGGGTAAATAGGTAAATCAAGCAGGTAAGAGTCCATAAAATTGGTATTTAGTATATACAAGAGAAGCTAAGGTCTCAAAAAAAAATTTGGCATTAGCCACCCCCATTACCACCCCCCAACCCATTATTAAAGGGGATGAAAACAAATTGTGATTTAGTGTGCGTACAAGAACCAGAAACCGCAAAATATTTTTTTACTTCATCCACCCCCACTGCCACCCCCTTATCACCACCCCCACGCCACTACCGATGTTGGGTATCGTTTTCTGGGTTTTTGGGGTAGAGGATTTCAAATATTATATTATTAAAGTTCCATAAACAATTATTTCCACACACAAAATTTTTTCGCTGTGAGTGACTTAGAAAATCTGGATGTGGAAGTAGTGATTCCTTGAGCAGCGGTTTTTTATCTCTGGTATGGTCCTTCTGACCTCGGATTCGGTTTCAGCGGATCCAAATACATACGGATACACTGATCTGGTTCGCCGGATAAACCACTTTTTTTGTGTGAATTAAAGTTTCAGTGGTTAAGTACCACTAAACAATGCGTCGTAACAGTTTTTATTTTTTTAAATTATGGCGCACCGCTCCAAAAAATTTGAAAGAAATGTACAATAAACTACTCATAACAATGTATTTTTGGTAAAAGTTTTGTGTATGCGAATCATTATTTTCATGAAAAAATAAATATTCTATTCGAAGGAGGCAGCAAAATCAGCTGATTTTTTTCCCTAAGATGCGTTTAAATTACACGTACATCGTCTATTTTTTTCATAATAATTAACGCATAACTTGCAGAAATAAAGAATGAAAACGAAATGTCATGTTTATTAGGGTACAGGGGTTACGGGGGGCCAAAATTCGAGGAAAACTTTTCTTTTCCTATTGTCGATCTACTGACACCGAATGAGGCCTAAACGCTTCTGGGGCCATTTTACCATGCTTATTCTGCTTTGAACTGTTTAATATCCAGTGCTTATTATGCGAGAGTCAGGTGGTTTCTTATAGTATTTTTCCCGTAGGATATGACGGTTGACGGTCAACTCTTTTTTGCTTGAAAATGTTGGGAAAAAGCGTAAAAATTAAAAAGATGCTTGAAAACTCACAAAATCTAGCCTAAGAACTGTGTTAAAAGGTGTTTATAGAAATAACTGTTTAGATTATAACTCTGAAAAGAACTGTTTTGAAAGATACTTCTGGAAAAAAACCTGTATGAAAGATACTTCTGAAAAAAAAAACTGTTTTGAAAGGTAGCTCTGAAAAGAATTTTTTGGAATCGATCCGAAAAAAATTTAAAGGAATAGCTCTGAAAAAAGAACTGTTGAAAGAAATAGTACTAGAAAAATCTTTTTAGAAAGCCTGCTCTGAAAAAAAAAGAAGTAACACTGGAAAGAAATATTTAAAAGAAGAGATCTAAAAAACATCGATAGTCACGATTAAAAGACTAAAACTTATAAGTGATTTTGGTTTTGACCATGAAGTATTTGAAAAGTTAGTTAATAAAAATTCTTCTAATTTTAGTTAGTAATAGGTAACATATACACTTGATATCTACAAGAAACCACCTTGAACTCAAGTTTAATACTTTAGATCTTAATAGGTTTCATTTACGTATATTGCAAGCTAGATATTGTGAGTTTTTATTCATTTTCTTGATTTTACCAGATTTTCCATTGATTTTTCCGTAAAGCTGAGTGAACCTCCTCATTTTACTGGATAATCACTACTAGATAAAACCACTACAATCTCAAGTTAATAATGTTGGTTCTTAATATGTTTCACTTGGGAACGACACGGACTAGATTTTGTGAGTTTTCAAACATTTTCTTAATTTTTTCGCATTTTTCTAACATTTTTCTAGAAAGGAGAGTAGACCTTCGTATCCTACGGGAAAAATACTACAAGAAACCACCTGAATTTCGCGTAATAAGCTCTGAATCATAAAAAGTTTAAATTTTGAATATTACAGACTTGAATTTGTGAGTTTTTAAGAATTTTCTTAATTTTTCCGCATTTTCTCGACATTTTCCGGCAAAGCAAAGTAGAGTATCATAGTCTATAAGAAAAATACTAAAAGAAACCACCATAAACCAGAAAAACTATTATAAAAATTTACCTGGTGAATATCTCAGGCAAGACTTGTAAATTCTCAAGCATTTTCTTAACTTTTCCACATTTTCCTGCCATTTTTGCATAAAATCAAATACATCGTCACATTCTACGGAAAAAATGCTATCAAAAACCGTGTTCATTTTTCGTTGCCCAGCTTAGGCCAAAATTAGCTACTTTTAACAACCTCCTTTGTCTATTATATGCCAGCATGTTTTTCTTTGGTAGCTTTCTTAATAGTTTAAATTGCTGCAATTCCAGGGTTAACTCTTTCAACATCTGAAACAGATTTTGCACGAAAGAAACACATAATTTTCTTCATCTATTCCTTCATTTTAGAGAACAATTTTATTTCTTGACCTTAAAGTATTATTAATTTTATTTTGAAATTTAGATATACACAAACACGCACTGAGGCACAATAAACAGATTATAGTCCAGTCGACGTAGGCATTTACCCACAAAAAATTGCAAACTGTGTATACTTTTTTTTAATGAGTTCGTGAAAGTGTGTAGAATAATATTCTGAAAAGTTTACATTTCGCTCGGGTGCAGAACATAAAAAAAAGTGGAATTTTTTTTTTTTTTTTTTAAATTTTGAAATTAAATCAAGTTAGAAAAAAATAGAAAATACAGATGGATAGATCACGTATTTATGAACAAAATGTATCGTTAAAGCCACGGTTTTCCCAGAAAAAAATAGTAAAGTGTAACGTTATAACTCGGAGCGAGATCCATGCGTGCACGCGCTTGAATACGCATGACTGTGACACCGACGCACTGAACTACATGTCACTAAATCAGAATTTGTTCAATCTACATGAGTGTTGGTTCATTTAAAAGATGGAAATTGTAGCTCTCTGATGCTTTTTTGTTTTAAACAATACAAGCAAAGGATGGATGGGAAAAATATACTTATATATATTACCACGCCCGAACTCAATCGTCGTAATAAACAATATAGAAAAAAATAAAAGCCCTTCAAAAAAATTGTTTCTTCATTGAGAACTGTTTAAAAGTATGTACACGTCATGATTATTATGGCTTATTAGGTTGTAGTAACGAGGATTAAAAAAAACTACATCTCAAATCATTTTAATTTCCTTGCTTGATGATTTTCTTGATAAATATACGTATTCGAGGCTATAACTTGTCGAGAGATTGACCCCATTGGAAAAAATAAAATATCACTATTTCGGAAAAAATGTATATTTTTCGAATGTTCAAACACAAAATCGTTTACTTGTATGCATTTTTTCGAAAATATGATTAATCAGATCATGATAAGAAATTGCGATTTTCACGATCTTATCCTTATAACTATGAAAATATCTTTGATTGTTTTGAATACAAATTCTGGAACTTTTCCAATACATTAACAAATGTATAAGGAATCCATTGGATATAGCTGAAATGTGGACAGGTGTACCTGTGATAAATACAATACAGTAAAGGCACGTAATAATTCATGCGAGCGATTCAGCGGGTATGTGTAGTGTCTGTGTATGCATTGATAATTATATATTTTCCCTCCATACTCACTATTTATCCTCCTATTCACTAAGAAAAATGTTTAAAACATGTCATCAGAAAGAGAAAAAAGCTTTATTTTACTCGATAGAACAGCTAAGAATTTTTAGAGGTTCCATAGTATGCATTTAACCGTGCGCTAGCCGCGCAAAGTGACAAAGTTATTTCACTATTTTTTTTTCAGGAATACCGTGGCTTTAGCGAAAAATTTTATTAGGATATTTTTTGTTCGGAAACACGTGGTCTGTCCACCTGTATTTTTTATCTTTTTTTGCCCTGACTTAATTTAAAAATTTTGAAAAAATTGTTTTTTTATGTTCTGCATCCGAGCGGAATGTAAGCTTTTCAGGATATTATTCTACACATTTTCACGAACTCATTAGAAAAATATATATATTCAGTTTGCAACTTTTTGTGGGTTTCACTATAAAAATGTTCTCTGTCGTCTGGGCTATTATTTTTATGCAAAAATTTATTATTTAAATATTAGAAAAAAACATATAAAATATATTAGAAATCAGAAAGTTCTAGAACGCCACGTGAAAACAAGTCCAAACAGCTGAAAAATGAACCGTGTATACATTCACAGTTTTAAAAGTTTAATGATATGTTAAAACGATTAATGTACAACTCATCTTTGGAACCACCCAAATTCCAAAAATTTATATCTCCGAAAGTCTCTATCGTAGAGAGAAAGGCGAATCAAAATACGCATAATTTCTGTAGCTACAAATGTTGAAAGATTTTTTGTTATTTATGAGAAACCGTTTTGTCACACTTTTTCACCCTTATAAAAATCCCATTGTATGGTGTTGGGTGGTAACCTTTTTTTATGTGTTCTTTGGTGGCTATCGAATAGTTCTGCCATATTTCAAAGTGGCGCAATTTTCTTTCATAATTAAATGCTATTTTTACTGTACTATTATATAACTTGAAGATGATTGTTTAATCCCCAAATATATTTTTATAAAAATCTAGTACACGCTATCTTTAAGGTTGACGCCGGATTTATATGAACTCCTACTAAGCAGTGTGGAATAGAAAGACCTATATCAGCTGTAAGCCCTAGCATGTTACAGTTACAAATTGGATGTGCGAATGTTTATTTTCTTTTACTTTGTTTCCCCACACGTTTCACCATTCTTTTACCAAGTCCACTTTACATTTGAAAGCTAAGTAGTAAGAAAGCTATTATCCTAGTCGACTCATTTCTATTTTTCTTCAGTTCAGCAAAGTCTAGCGCCCAACCGATTTATATGCTCTACAACACAAGTGTCACAGTTGAAAAAAATTAAGAACTACAGCGACGACCATGACCGACAATAACAAACTAAATTTTGAGTCAGGGACAAATCCGTAAAAAACAAATGGTCGAGTTATTTATATTTATTTATGTACCGGGGGTCGTATGTGCACTTTTTTGGTCGAGAATACAGTTTGTAGTTCGAGGCCCGTAGGGCCGTGGTTTGCAAGTATTCGAGATCAAAAAATCGCACTGTATGACCCGCGGTGCATATTATATTTTTCGTCATACCCATGAATCATTGAACTAGAAAAAAACTTGAGAAAAACTAGTGGAAAACTATAATTATTTGAGTAAGATTTCATATTTACTAAGCAAATAGTAAGGTAGCGATGCTTGGAACATCCATGGCAACCGTCAATAAAATAAAGGATAAGCGGGATAAGCATGTAAAACCTGCCCCCAAACAAAATTTTGTTTGTTATCAACTATTTGAAGGGGCTTACCTTAAATATGATTTTCCCAAAATTTCAAGCCTGCAACCGCCATATTGAAGGAGTGGTGGGGGGTTTTTTGATTTTCGTTTTTTAAAATTTCCTCGGATATCGTTGTACGAAAAAATCCGAAAAAATTTACCGTTCTTACTTACATGTTGGACTATTTACCCAATCTTTTTCATAATTCTTAAATGCAAATTTCGTACGCAAAAAAAATTTGCAAATTTTTGCGCACAATTTTTGGGTACTTTAAGAAAGAAGGCCGCTCTGGATTTTTCATCGTAAATTGCTCATTTATCAAGGCCTATTCCCATATTTTTAAAAAATGTGGAAGATAGTTAAGAAACAAAAAACTGCATTACCGACCATTCTCTTATACGCGCCTCACTATCATTAGGATGCATGTCTTGTTAACAAATATACAGGGTGTTTTATTAATAATAGGACATACGCTAACTGAATATGAAGATTTAGCTTGAAACACTTAGATAAAATGTGCCTCCATACTGAGATACAAGGTGTCAAAGTTGTAATTTTGTTTTCTTTCTTTTTGCAATATTTCAACTACCTCTTGACCGATCTTGTCCCAATTTGGTAAGGAAACATTTTTTAAGCTAAGAAACAATAATTTATGTATCACATCAAGCTAGCCCGTGGAGGGCGCCTCATGAGCTATACCCGATGATGAATATATTTTCTCTTTTTTTTACGAAACGTAGTGGCACTTTTGACTAAAAAATATCATGCAGGAGTCATTTCTACGTAAAAAAGGTACACTAGAGAGAACTTGATAATTTCAACCGTTTTCGAGAAAACTGCCTCATAGATCTCAAAAATTCTTTGAAAACAAACCCAATTTGAAAAGGAAAAGTTGTATTTATTGAAAAGTGTGCTTTGGTGACGTCTTAGTTCTGTCATTTACGTATAATTTTATTGGTTGGACATTTTGACAGAACTAAGACGTCACCAAAGCACACTTTCCAATAAATACAATTTTTCTTCTTCAAATTGGGTTTGTTTTCAAAGAATTTTTGAGATCTATGCGGCAGTTTCCTCGAAAACGGCTGGAATTATCAAGTTCTATCAAGTGCAAGTTTTTTGCGTAGAAATGACTCCTGCATGAGATTTTCTAGTAAAAAGTGCCACTACGTTTCGTAAAAAAAGAGAGAGAAAATATTCATCATCAGGTATAGCTCATGAGTCGCCCTCCGTGAGCTAGCGTGATGTAATACATAAATTATTATTTCTTAACTTAAAAAATGTTTCCTTACCAAATTGGGAGAAGATCGGTCAAGAGGTAGTTGAGATACTGCAAAAAACAGAAAAAAAAATACAACTTTGATATATCAGTAAGGAGGCGCATTTGGTCTAAGTGTTTCAGGTTAAATCTTCATATTTTGGACTAAGGAGTCTCCAGTTAGCGTATGTCCTATTATTAATGAAACACCCTGTATATTTGTTAACAAAACATGCGTCCAAATGATAGTGAGGCGCGTATAAGAGAATGGTCGGTAATGCAGTTTTTTCGTTTTTCTGTCTCCCACATTTTTAAAAAATATGAAAAAAATTTGAGAATAGGCCTTGATAAATGAGTAATTTACGATGAAAAATCCAGAGCTGCCTTCTTTCTTAAAGTGCCAAAAAATTATGTGCAAAAATTTGCAAATTTTTTTTGCATACGAAATTTGCGTTTAAAAATTAATGTAAACTTAAATATCTCCGAAATTATTAATCCTACATCAATAAACAAAAAGTATAATTAATTCCCAGTTTGTACTTTCTGTAATTGGTCTGTAACATTTTTCGAATAAGTAATACTTTTCGAGATACTTGACGAAAGCCGTTTGGAAATACCTTTTTTTTAAGCTAAAATCGCAATTTTGAAGTCGTTATAACTTAGAAACTATCAATTTATGTGAAAAATTGCATAGAACCTTTTCTTCTTAAAATTTGATTCTACTTCAGCTCCAATAAATATATATTTTTTTAAGTGCCACCCCCTGAGAGGGGGTGGCATCCACCCCTTATAAATTAGCAAGCGCCCGCACAATATATAAACTTTTCTGCGAAGCATTTACTATTATACTGCCAAAAATGAACGAAATCCGTTCAATATGACATTATTCCGAAGTCTTGCATATTTTTTACCTCTAGGTACTGTACTATTGGTTACAACTAAGAAATTAGAATTTTATCAAAAATATTTTGTTCTCTAATGAATAGAGATTTACAGACATTGGCTTATTTAGTCGGAATAACGTTCGATATTGGGCAATTGAAAATCCTCATATTATGAAACAGGGGCGGATTCGGCAGCGGTTTGGCTTCAATGTTTGATTAGGCGTACTGGGCAACCATATTATAGGTCCAATAATGTTTGACGAAAATCTAACTGAACTAAGATATTTAGAATTTCTCTAAAATATAATAATTCCACAGATTTTTCAAATTGCCAATACCAATATTGACGGTTTACTTCCAACAAGACGGGCTTGGACTACACAATACTATTATTTTTAGGGATTACCCAAATGAATTCTCTTCAGATCGTTGGATTGGGACCAATGGCCCAGTCACATGGCTTGACCGACTTAACCCCAGTCGATTTGGGCGCATTTGAAGAATAGAGTCTACGCGACTGCTCCAATCACAAGGCAAGACCTGGAAAAGAGATAACACCTCAACAACTACAGAATATTAGACGTGCAACAATAAGTCCGCTACTCTTGTGTATTAATCAAAACGGTCAATTTTTGTGATGGTTTATTATAATTTAGGTTTTAAATAATTTTGTTATTTTATTTATCCCTGGTTGTTACGCTTTATTAAAATTACTTCTTGTTTAATTTTACATTTTACTTTCTAAAAATACTTTTATTATTACGAGGGATATCGTTAAGAAATCGTTAAAGGCCAAAAATTAAAGTTTTTGAATCATTATTTCTGATTAATAAATACTCTAGGCGAATTAGACTTTTGCTGCCAAAATCGTGCCCTACGAAAAAAATTTTATTGTGTTTATTTGGACGTCTTGAATAACACGTGGTAGTTACGCCAAGATACACCTGGAGGATTTCTTGAAAATCGCGTCGGAAGGTCGCGGAAACCGCTGATTCGCGATTAACGGGAACAACACCTATTATAAAAGGTGCTATACATTTTTTTCGTGCACCTACCCGTTTTGGAGATATGACGCGAAGTGCATTTAGTTCCGCCAAACCTCTTTCGCACCACATATTTCGCAATTATCTTGCTTTCTATGTCTCTGAATGAAAATTAAATATTACTGTTATAGAGCCCAGTGATCTTTATTCTCTACCAGAATGTCTCATAGATTTTATTTACATTTATTTACAGTGAATGAGTCAAAAAATGCATTCGTTTCCGCACCACCCTAGAGGTAGAATGCTCGGCGCGCTTTTATTTACATGATTCCCCAGGAGGCCCAATCCATGCCGGATCTTAAATTAGTTTCCGACTCCTTCGGTATCTAAAACGTTATCGTCCAATGACAAATCGATGTCATTACTTTCATTCTGATAAGATTCTACGTCGCCCATTTCATCATTCACAGCAATTATAGGTGCGGTATTCAAGCAGGAGTGACCGTGGCAATGGCCACAAGATGTTGAACAATTCAGTCCTACTTTGCTACAGCTACATTTTCCTGCACAACCCTTCGTACAGTTGCAAAAAATTGAATTTAACAATATTTCTGGTGCTGGTGGTAACTGCGTTGGTACTGGCTGCAAAATATCATTCCTAATCCAGCCCCACTGCTCAGGATCAATGTCTTTTCCCAACCAGGTTTGAACTTGATAATATTTAATTTCCATTCTGAGACATAGAAAGCAAGATAATTGCGAAATATGTGGTGCGAAAGAGGTTTGGTGGAAATAATTGCATTTTTCAATTAGTCCGCGTCGTATTTCCAAAACGGTTAGGCATACGAAAAAAATGTATAGAACCTTAGTAGATAATTTACGGATGTACAACTTTTATAATAGGTGTTGTTCCCGTTTGGGCCATAAAAACTGAGTTAATCGCGAATTCGCGGTTCTCGCGACCTTCCGACGCGGTTTTCACGAAATCCTCCACGTGTTTCGTGGCGTAACTACCAAGTGTTATTCAAGACGTCCATATAAACATAATAAAGAAAAAAAATTCGTAGAGCACGAATTTAGCACAGAGGTCAATTTTACAACTAAAACGCCTGGATTAAAGAGAAAATAACACGATTTCATTAAAAAAAATTCCATAGGACCCCTATGGAAATGAAAATGAAATTCCATCTTTTGAGAAAAACCGAAAAATAGTCGTACCTGTCAGTATTTCAGATAACTATTTTAGATAAGTCTCCAACCTTATTAATATAATTTCCATAGCCTATTTAATATTCCTTACGTCGCGTTCATCTGACTTATTTAAATTGGAAGATAACGTTGTACTTAGAATTTCATGCTTAATAAGAAACTATCAAAAAATATAGTCATTCTATTAAAAAAAAAAAAAAAAATTATATCACTTCCGGTTCAGCCAGAAGTGATATTTTCATACCTGTTGAGTCTAAAAGTAGCTCACTTTTGTCTAATTTATGTTTACCGAAAACTACATTTTTAAATTCAAAAACAATAAAAAAATTGGGGGCGTACATTGACCAGTGGCCACTCAGTATACCATTATGCAAATTATCGTGGATTTTGAGGTATCGGTCTTCTTAGATATTAGTCGGTAGAAGTTGACATTAATATCAACGAAGAAATGGGATATATTTTTAGTGAGAAATACTTATACAAGGTGGACAGTGGACAGAGTGGACACCCTTGAAAAAGTAATTAACGAGAAAAATGTGGCGAAAGATAATAATATTTGGAAAGTTAATGAACCGGTAACGAAAAGACCGACTATACTTTTAGTGAAAAAGTACAGGGTGATCACTGGAAAAACTTAATATAGAAATGACGGAGGAAAATATTGTTAGGAATTGAAAAGAAAAAAGGTATTCTAGGAAAAAAAATTAAAAAAATGTTCATATTCTTCAGTCAAGCTGCATTAACCTTTTCGTGCAATAAATGCAGCTTGACTGAATATGAACATTTTTTTAGAATACCTTTTTTCTTATTTTCAAATGATCTTCTCATTAGCTCTCTATTGTGTTCTTCGTGTGTGTCTATTTTTATGAACCAACAGTACCAACATTTGTCCGCCATCCAGAAAATTTGGGTGAATACAATGAAGAGCGAAGCGAACGCTTTCACCAGGATATTTCGGAGATGGAGAAGCGGTGTCAAGGAAGGTGGGATATCAACATGGTGGCCGACTACTGTTGGTCTATGAAAAGACACACGCACGAAAAACATGAAAGAGAGCCAGTGAGGAGATCATTTGAAAATGAAAAAAAAAAAGGTATTCTGAGAAGAGAAATTGAAAAACTGGCATATGTACATTTTATTATGTAGATGTGGTTTTTTAGGGATGATTTTGGGTACCAAGTGAGAATATGGTAGATCAACGTTACTCAAGAATCTATTCTGGAACTGAAACAATGAAAACTCCAACATTTCCCACGATTTATTGGTATTCATGCAATTTATTCTTATATAAGGGTGACTACCACCCTTTATA
This sequence comes from Rutpela maculata, assembly GCA_936432065.2. Classification (NCBI taxonomy): domain Eukaryota; kingdom Metazoa; phylum Arthropoda; class Insecta; order Coleoptera; family Cerambycidae; genus Rutpela; species Rutpela maculata. The sequence continues at coordinate 31,001,601 of OW386285.2, read as the reverse complement.
GAAGAGGTTTTGGGTCACGAGTAAGCGAGGTGCCCTGGGAGTCACTCCAGATTCATGTTCTGTACTTAAACTATAAAAAAGTTATTTCCCGTGATTTATTGGCATTTGTGCTTTATTCTGTAATGAGGATGGTTTCCACCCTATTATAGGGATAGTTTTTGTACCGACTAAGAATAAGGTAGAACAGAGTCACCCGAGATTCTATTCTGGAATTAAAACATCGAAAACTCCTCCATTTCCCAAAATCTATTGGTATTCACGCAGTCTATTTGCATATAAGGGTGGTTTCCACCCTGTTATATAGGTGGTTTTGAGACACGCGTAAGATTCATGTACTATATTCCAATCTATAAAAACTTTAACATTTCTCGCGATTTGTTGGCATTTATATACTCTATGCTTATACAGGGGGAGTTTTCAGCATATTATAAGGGTAGTTTTCCAGTCAATGTTCAAGTAAGTGACTGGTGAATATAAAACATTTTCCCTTCCCATGTTTTTCACCATTCATTTACATCCATTCATTGAATCCTGATGTATGGGACGGTTTTACCCTGTTTTCGGGGTTGTTTTTGGCTGTAGCGCAAAAGTTTGGGGGTATACGAATTTTTTTGACCTGCGCCGAGATATTATAAAGTGTAATGAAGAAGGCTTTTGATTTTTTAAAAGAGGCGTCTAATACAAAAACTCATATTTATTCAATAACATTAGACACAGAATAAATACTTATTTTTTAGTAGCGGAGGTCCAATAAGCGAGTGTTTTATATGAAAAGCCGTCTAAATATAACTGAAATACTTTCATTGCGAACAAAAACAACAATGTTTATTTACACTATCAATAAAAAGATGTGCTTTTGTGCGACAAACATGGATTCAAGGGAAATAGGAAATTCAACTCAGTCAACTCTTTTAATAGACAAGCGCAAATTTTAAGAAGAGCTAAAGATAATTTATTATTAGATGAAGTTGTAGATATGATAGGTCATGAACTGAACCATTGTACGCAGAGAAAATATGGGGAGAAAAATTTTGAAAATTAATGACCGGGAAGGGGGTGGGGTGAAGAACGGGGGGAGAATTCGAAAAACACTTTTGAAGAGCGGGGGACAGAAATCCGAAAATCACCTTTTGATAAGCAGGGGGCAGAAACATCGAAAAACATTTTTAATAAGCGACGAGGAAGAGAATTCGAAAATTCTTTAAAAGGCTAAGAAAAAATGTATGATACAAATTTTCATTTGAAAATCAACCCTCCCCCCCCCACATAAACCCGGGCCCCTCAATCGGGCCCTTAACCCTCCTCTCGACAGGCCTGATTGTACGACCAATTTTATTTTTTATGTCAATCGAACTTTTGCACAGAAGAATGTTTAAACACTATTAGTCCAATCAATTGGGGATTCGACCGTGCATTTTAGATAGGATGTGATTTTATGTTTTTATTATGTGGGGGGTCCAACATAAGTTTAAATTTGAATTTTCGGGGTCGGGGGTGTACCCACTTGGCCGCGATCTTGAGCCTCTTGTAGATAATAATATTGTCTAACAACTTTTTATTGCAACTTCGATAATTAAGAAGCAAAAATTAATGAAAATTTAGGAGATGAAGAACAATTATTGTTAATAACTTTTTTCTATTAATTTTATGAAAATAATACATCAGGGCTTTTTTATAGAGCATTTTATAACAAACAATTCGACGTAATATTTTTTTTTATACTTTGATTATTTTTAAGGGATTTTTAACGCCGCAAAGGGAGAAAGGTCAAAGGTAAGTGAGGTATATAGGTAGAAATAAATTATTTCTACCTACATACCATTATTATATTTTATGTTTTTATATTAACTTATTACTATATTCTTCATTAGTAACATCATTTTATTTATAATTAACATACAGTGTGTCTCCGGATGGGGTACCACACTCTTGTAAACCTTCTTATTCTTGATTTGCAGAGGAAAATTCATTCTTTATGAAAAGTTTTGCTTGCCTTTGGAAGTCATGAACAATTGCCAAACAAGATAAATTATGCAGGGTGTTCTAAAAATTAGAAAATATGAAATCGACTTCAAGTAAACTACCTTTTTTACATTTTTATTGAAAATTTTATTTAGTAAAGTTCTTTCAACTATGAAGAAAAGTTTAAATACGCAGTTTAGTTGTAAAATAAGAAAATAACAATATGTGTACCCGCATAGAGTACCGCACTCTTGTTAACTTCATTTGATTCATAAAATTGGGAATATCTCTAATAGCGCACGAGATACTGTGATGAACTCGAAAATCGAATGTGGCAGAAAATTTTACGAAAGAATCTGTTTTTAATTTTTGTATACCCTTTGGTCGACACCCCTTCCTTTAAAATGTATTGTAGCGAACTCTAGATTCCCTATTAATCCATGAACATACATTTTTGTCGCTTGCTCTCCTACTACGAATCGAATTGAGGTTCTACTTTGATTTTTTTGAAGCTGATATAAAAGTGACCTCAACCTTGGTAGAGAGAAATTATACTTTCACAACACTAGTGGGTAATTTACTACAATTTTGTATTCACATTTTTTTATATTTTGACTACAAATATAAAAACTTTAACGTTTCAAAAAAATCTATTCTTCTTCTTCGTCTTCTTCTTCTTCTACATTTATGGCCTTTACCTATAACGCCAGTTGGCCTTGTTGGCAAAAAAAATCAATTCTCAACATATATCTGTGTGTTGCGCAAATCTAAACATTTTGATTCTGATGTGTCTTTATTATATTATTTGACGCCAACGAGGATCAAGGTTAGTGTGATCAATAAGAATGAAAACGTAAAATATCTAATTTGAAATGCTCGTAATACTATTTTATAACGGTTAATTACTTTGGGTTAAGATAAATTATTTAGTGTAATTTTTAAACCTAAGTAATTACAATTATAATTAGTTTTCTCGAGTTTAATTTGTTTCCCTACATTTTTACGCTTAATAAATTTAGTAAAATGCTAAATTTTAAAATTAAGTTTGTTGAGGTAGATTATGTGGCTGTATTATCAAGCAAGGTGATTATATTCCTTGTCAATATTCTTCTTTTATTCAAATTGAATATTTATTATAAATAAATAAATATTTTATTAATTTGATTATTTAACATAATATACAAGGCTCATGAGATTTATCTCGGCGCCAGAGACGGCTCACATCTAGACATAATGTTATTCTGCAAACACATACTGAAACATTCAGAAAAACGACGAAATATTCATCATTGCCAGCTACAATGTATTTTTGGTGATAAATTTAACCTAAAAACGGTAGTGATCCTTACAAAAACATGTAATGCATATCTAATAAATAAAAAACAATTTTGAATCACATAACTTCCTGTTCTGTTTAATATTTGTGGCGTGTTTATTATGTTTATTTTTATAATAATTAAATATAAGAACGCAATAAGCTGCGGTAAAATAAACCATTTTCATGTAATATTAATTCATACATAACAAACGAAGTTAAGCATTAATGGCATAAAACTGCCATATACCGTGTGCATCACAAATGTGCATACTGCACAACGTGATACAGTGAATTTTATTTCATTTTAAAGTGTTAAAACCGCTGTCTAAGGAATCACTACTTCCACATCCTGATGTTCTATCCAAGTCTCTCACATCGAAAAAAATTTGCACTTTACTATGTGGAAATAATTGTTTATAGAACTTTAATAATATAATATTTGAAATCGCCTACTCCAAGAACTCATAAAACGATATGCCACATCGGTAGTGTGGACGGGAGTGGTGGAAGGGGAGTGGATGAAGTAAAAAAAATGTTTGAAGCCTTTGGTTCTTGTAGACACACTAAATCACTATTATTCTCACTCCCTTTAATAATGGGATGGGAGTGGTAATGGGGGTGGCTAACGCCAAAAAAATTTTTGAGACCTTAGCTTCTCTTATATATACTAAACACCTATTTTAGGGACTCTTAATTGCTTGATTTACCATTTACCGCCCAATTTTTCATCTGAATAAGATCAAAATATAATCTAGTTCCAGATCTCCTTAAAATACATACGTGCACCAAATTTCAAGTCAACATCTTAAACGATTCCAGAGTAATCGTCAAAAATGTTTTTGGCGTTACTGTACTTCCACTGGATGTGGAAGTAATAATCTACTTTTATTGGCGGTACTTTTATCGGAAATCTACTATATTGGTTTCACGTACTGACTTAAGGACTTGATTCTTTTACAATTGCAGTGTTGAAGGCATTCGACCCTGACCGAGTGTCAACATTAAGGGTTCTACAGATGATACAACTTTCTCGAGCCAACATTGTCAGCATTCTTTGAACTCATTCGTAAAAGTGAGCTGGTCTGTTGTAATTCCAGCAATCTTCAAATCGTACCGACAAGGTTGGTTTCATCAAGTTGGATCGTCTGAACAGTGTACGGCGGTACTTTTATATGTTTTTTACTAATGCGGTTTTTTATTATCTCCTTTAATTAGGTGACGCCGCCGAAATTGTGAAACATTGCTTTGACAAAATCCCTTTAACTTATACCTACACTGTGCTAATTCTGGACATTTGCATCAACAATTAATAAACGGAAAGGATCTGAGATCGCAGCTTCGCAATTGCCCAGTACAAATCTAGCCATAACTATGTAAGGATCTACAAACCTAGTATGAAATTAAACAGAGTCGACGGTATACAAAAATGTCTCGTGCTTTTCAGGCTGCGAAATATTGTCACGAGCCAAACCCCATTTAGGGTTGGCTGACTCGTTTATTGACCAAAAGCGCGACGTCCCCATACTACCTCGTTGCCCGGGGATATCCTTGTCGCTTTAACTCGCTTGGCATATGAGAGGGTTTAATTTAATTATTGAGTGAATAGTTTACAAATGAAACATGGTAGTAAGGAACAACAAGGTACAGGTTTATTAGATAACAATACAACAACACAAAATAGAACAAAACAAAATGACTTTTACTTACATGAGTTACCCTCTGAGAGGTCACCCCCTAGGAGGGGAGTTGAGCCACATGCCTGTCAGCAACTAGCTGCCCCAAAAACCAAAATCCAACTGCCTGTTCAAAATCGAATATTTCCCAGCTATCATTCTTGCTGTTTCAGCATTGCACCATAGTTACAAAAGATACCACTTCCTGCTGACATTGCTGTTTGCTTTGTTTCCAGGTGCAATGTGATTTCTTTCAACACAACTTTGTTTAACGATTTTAATGATATTTATTTCCGAGTAATATTAAACGTGAGTTACTGGCTGTTTCAAATAAATTTGGCATAAACTATAATTACTGCCTGACAATATAAATAATATACTTTTATATTCGTTATAGGTCGTAAAAAATACATGTGTGTGTGTTACTTTATGGTAGTGGAAAATACATATGTGTGTGCTGGCTCAATCCATCAATACCTTCTCTTCGAGTGCGTGTTTAAAATAAACTGACCATATTAACTTTGGATGTTACGGAATTTTCTAACAAAAAATACAAGGTAAGATATATTGTGTCATACTTGCATACAAATCTTTCCACGCTGACCCAGAGCCGACCTTTTGAGGTCACAGAGATAAAATTCCCGAGGCTTGAATTAATATACAATATACATTGATAGGTAAAGTGGAATATCAGTCAGTACTAACCTAAATGCATATAATTATAAGTACTCGCTTAAGCGAACACACATATATAGTAATAAATATCACAAAACGTCTATTACACTATCTATTATGTAATTAATGTAACGACAGTAACATTTATTATACAATTTTTTTTTACATAATTTATATTTTTTTAGGTATAAGCACTTTGTATGAGTATGGGAATTTGTTGTAGGTATGATTTTATTGTCAAACATTGTGACCCTTTTTTAAATAAAAATCACTTGTTTTGATCTAGTGTTAATTCATTTGTAGCATTGGTTAGGTTTTCTATTCTTCTATCTGGGATTTTCTGCTACATATGTGTAATGTTCGTGAAATCTGCAAAATAATACAATTATTCAGTATACTGCTGGAAAATAACTGCTACGCCTGTGCCTTTTACGAAAAGGAACAGTTAGAGGGTGTTTTTTGAAAAATTATATAAATAAGAATATAAAAATAATGTTTTGCTGATGTTTCGAAAACGACACACATATTCGACACGCATTTTTCTCATGGAACAATATTATTGCTGATTCTTTATTTTTTATTTTTTCTTACCCATTATTTTTTTTGTTAAAATTTTTGCCAAGTCTCAGTTTATTTTATGTCCATTTTCTCAAGCGTATTCGAAATCTTCAATCTCTGAATTTCATTCCACCTAAAGTAATTTTTATGTTTACTTAACCTTTGTTTATATGAACCTCTTTTATAAAACGTTTTTGATTATTTAACATTTTATTATTAGATGAAATTATTTTGTGCATATCATATAAATATTTTATAACTCCCTTTTAGTATTTGCCGACTGATTTGAGGTAAAAAAGTGTTAGTTTGTGTTCATCAAAACTACAAGGTATACTCTAACAACAAAAAATATGCCAACGCAACATTACTTTACGAAAAGATTAAATAAAACATTACTACTAAGCAACATGTAATTTTAACTCAAAAAAATCAATCTTTAAACTTAAGTAAAAGTAATAACAAATAAAATAAAATTATATGCATTGCAGTATATTACTTGTAACGCCACCTTTGTTGAGTCGTTCCAACACATAATAAATTCGGTAGTAATGATGGAACTATTAAATAGTTTTCTGTAAATGTAGGCTAGACGTAGAGTTTCTCGGGTAGTTAGTGGCGAGGTCGACGCAGCACTGTGATCGCCCTGCGGTGATGCGACCGAAACAAGACGTGAGCGGGTCTCTTTGGTTTTACGCGGCGGTAGAGCAAGCAGCAAATGGCCCGCAGTCATATTTAAAATTAAGTGTTCAATATCTTTACTGGAGATGGAACGTAAGTTAATTATTTTCTACCCCATTTCTCCAAAGCTAATAACGTTTCATTTATTTTAGGTTTCTCAAATTGAACTCTTTGAACTCTCACAACTCTTACAACTATTAGAACTCTTAGAAACTCATAGAAATTCTTAAAAATGTTTAGCAAATCGTAGATTCGTAGACTCTTAACAGTCAATGCTTCGAGATTTATATGATTGAATAATGTTTAAATACTACCTACACTTAGGCTCTCTTTGAATAACAATTTTATACTACTGAAGTACCTATTTCAATATGGTTGCTACATTTTACTGACTAATTTCGTCGCTACTTGCCGACAGCCATGTGGCTTCCACATCAATAGTAGTCAATTCCGTCACACTCGAAAGAGATGTTATAATCGTTATTACGAGGAGACAGTTGCGACGTTCCAGCAATAATTATTGGGAACTACGTTATAAATGGTTTAAATTTGCTGTTTAATGTCACTGGGTGGATTACGAAGAATCTTTCTTTAAACGTAGGAGCCAAGATTGGATTGCAGCCATTTTCTCGGTACGGGCGTGGGAGCCACGAGGTATGTCGATATACCGATTCCAGCTAGAGGGATTTCTCCGAATGCATGCGGAAATCAGCTGTTTCACGAAGTTAAGTACATATTAGCAATCTATTTGTTTCCGAATATCACCTCTCTAACAAGTTGTAAAATTTAATCGGCCTATGCCGGATTTTATTATTCATTAATTAAAATCATGCGAGCTACCTAATCGTCGCCATAACCTAAGAGCAAAACTTTAGAGTGCCCTATGCATCTGCTAATTTTATTGATGTTAAAATTTTATATATTTTAAGATACAGGGTGTCTGTAATCTTTGTGTTAGACGTCAACACAAAGCCTACAAGGGGTGGAACTTGTCGCCTTTTGCGTCCACTTCCCTTATTTTTGAACCTTTGGTTATTACCAATTTCACTGTGTGTACGTATTGCTATTACGTCTCATTTTTTTGCCGTGTGGCGTATTTTAGAAATATTTGTTTGGTCATTGCCAAATTTTACCTTGTGTAGATTTTTATTATATTTCATAATTCTGCCGTGTGGTATATTTTATGGTAGAGTGCAGTAAATCTTGTTACAATTTTGTAATCTTGCCGTGTGGCGTAATTTAGAGATTTTTTGTCATTACCAAATTTTTACCTTGTGTAAATATTTTTATTCTATTCCATATTTCTGCCGTGTGGTGTATTTTGTAGTAAAGTAAATTGATGTTATTACTTGTACAAATTTTTTTGGTCGTTACCAAATTTTACCTTGTGTAAATATTTTTATTCCATTTCATATTTCTGCCGTGTGGTGTATTTTTAAGTAGAGTAAATTAATGCTATCACTTGTAATTTTATTAGTTATTACGGTTAAGTCAGTGATAAGTTTTTTTCGATTGATTTATAAAGGTTGCGTAACTAATCACAAATTTGTGACCATTATATTATTTATTATAGATTTTTGATTATTACGTAGTGTTTATGAATCACTAGTTATTGCTAAAATTGTTGGGTATCAAGCAACAGACTGTGGAATTAAATTGGCTACTAAATTGTTATTTTTATAGTAGGGTTTGTTCGCCGGTATTTAGCTGCAGTATCTAAGTGCAGATTGTAGATTCTTTCGTCATTAACTATACGGTAATACTTTTCCTTTATTAAAATTTATTTATGCCCTCGGTTAAGCATTCCGCCTAGCTTAAGATTACTTTAGAGGTAATAAAATTCTGATTATATCGCCACCATTTTATTGCGACAAATTCTAGCGTAAATTGAGTCACATCTTAGTATTATCGCGCCCTCTTTATTTTTTTTGATCCCATTTTTTTGCTTGAAACCCTGTACTAACCACACTGTATATAGTAGCATTTAAATTAAAATCTCTAACAATTTTTATTTCGATTGTATATCGAATCTGTACTATGATCCTAAATCGATATTAAATCGATACTATCTTTACTTCTCGTTTTATTTGTGTTGTGTCGTGTTTTCTTTATTTTCACGGCTTACTAATAAGCCTGGCGCCCATAAAGTTTTGAGTTTTTGGCGTACCAAAATTTGTTTTTTTACTAAATTAATTTGTCAGTTCCTAACCCTGACTCACGCCCTTGCCTCCAACAACACTGACTAGCTAGGGCCTAGTCTAACTTGAGGTTGACCTTAGTTTACTTGGTAACAAACGGCCGCCCCAATTAGATTAGTTTTTTTGTCGTTCTTATAGGTCCAAGTAGCTTGATTAAACTTTATTAGTAGAGTCACGTGAGTGCTATTTTTTTTGATGTTGTAGTTGACTTATATTATATATTAGAGTGAATCCTTTGGACATTTTGATTTTTGTCGAGTGTTAAGCTACGAAGACATTTTAATTAGAACTGGGAGCCATTTCTATAAAATGGCGCCTTAATGCTAGGGGACCACCATACATACTTGAAGAGTATATTAGGAAAATTCACAAATAAACAACCTGCTGTGGTTAACAACAGAAATAAAACACTCGCGAAAACAATTCGTTTGTTTGTTAAACAACGGGATGGACACGAAAGTTAAATTATTTCCGGAAATGTTTTCTCATTTGAATAGGTATTACTATGCAGTGCTGTTTATAAAATTGCTACCAAAAATAATTTCGGCTAATCAGGGTGTAGCTAGGATTTTTTTTTTTGGGGGGGAGGTTAATAATTCCCAACTCTCATTACAGAAATTTTTCCAACTCCTCAAAAAAACATTCTCCAAAATCAAAATGGATGAGCAGGGGGCGGAAGGGTATTTTTCCCGAATTCTCCAACTTGAAGTTTAAATTTCCCAACTCGACCACGATTTGGGGGAGGGAGCGTTCTCCCGACACCCCTGCGGCTAATGAAAGTAAAAAAATAATTTATATTACATTGTTCATGATTTCTCGACCTGGTCTAGACAACACTATGTTTCATTTTGCTTGTAAATAGCATGTTAAAAAAAATACACTAAACAGACTGTACCTACCGATGTGAATAGCACGCATATACTTTCATAAATGAGCTCCTGCCAGTGGGGAGGAGACTTGTCTACTGCGCATTCAAATTTCAGAGGCCAACCTACAGTAGTTGACTAGTAAATTTACAGTACTTCGTTGAGTCATCCAGACGTTTCGATGGATGAACACAAGAAAGGAAGAGAAAGAAAGAGTGAAATTCAGAAATCGAAGATTCGCGAACACACTTGTGAGAATGCACATGGAATAAACTGAGACTTTGTTCACCGATTCCTTTTACCATTTCAAATAAGTACTTGAGTAAGTGTATAATAAATCCAAAAGCTTTCACCTTAAGCAGCCAAATGATTCTACAAAAACGTATAAGGCACAAATAACATGTATCTTTTGTCTATAATAATAGCAACCAGTTCTGATTATTTTTCTGTCGGTCTAACGGTCCGACCGCAGGATTCTCAGCTTTTGACTTCTATTGAAACTTTAAATATGCTATGATTTTACCTCGGGTATCGGTAAGACAGTGTGCATTGAAGAAATTTTACACCGAGAGTAGAGGAAAAATGGAAAATGATTGAATATCCATTGCTACTGAAATTTATTTGAGTTATTTATGTTCCAATCTATATCATTTAGCTGCTAACTTATTATTTTTATTTTACTTGATGATCGTAAGCAATTTTTTTATGATGAGCAGTACAAAAGTACAAAAGACACAAATCAGCTCACGCAACTTTTGGTTTTAATTTTATTAAATAGCGAGGTAAAGTAGTACCATTTATTTTCTTTAGAGCTTAAAAGCATTTTGCTGATCGTTGTCATGGGATATGAGCGGCAAAATGACATTCATACGCTTTCAATATGTGGCAAAAAGCCTATTTTATATGTCGATTGTAGATAAAACAATTTTTAGTTATCATCAAGTAGTTTTAGATATCAGGTGAACATGTCAGAGATTGAAAATATTATTTAGGTATTGAGCATATCAAAACTTACATACTTTGTTATTTAATATGAAATTACTTACTATCTGTGTACTGGTGCATGAATCTGGTCACGCTAATTTACTAGTTCGGTAAACACTTTAAAACATTAATTATTGGAGAACCAATCAAAACAACTACTCTTCTAGCTAACACTGTAGAAGTACTGAATTCCATAATGGGATTACTAGAATTTTAAAGAGAAAAGATATATTGAAAACATTTAAATCATTTATTTAAATTCAAATATCTCAATAAATATTCATTTTAGCGAAAACATCAAAAATAAAGCTTATAAACTAAAATGAATTTGTTGTTAGTTATTAATGTAGGGTTTGGGAAAAGTTTAAGGATGTCATCTGAAAGTTTATGGGATGAAAATTTTAGTTTCAATGTCGAGTATTTTGGAAATTATGACACTTACATCTAAAATTCTAAGGACCAGAATTAAAATTAATTAATCAATCTTTAAAATGGTTCTTTGTTGTTTCTGTTGTTTGTTGTATCTGTTGTTCCTGTATCATAAAAGACAAAGAAGTTATAGAGACAATGTGCGTTTTCACATTTTTTTCAACAAAAACATTTTGTTTTTGTAATTGTCCAGTAGTTATTTTTTAAAAAAATGCTGTTTTCTTTAATATATGGCATCACCTTGACGCTCAATTTTTTTTTGTCTGTTGAAAACACTTGCTTTTGAATAATTTCCATCTGCCATTTTGGAGCCGCCATTCTGATTTTCTTAATTTTTACTCCCAAAAACACAAATATCCAACCATTTCAAAATAAATCAGCAATACTTTTTCAAATATTAAATGTCTAAATTTTTATGTGGTTTTCAGCCCTTGGGGGTAAGAGCAAGTTTTGGAACCTGCAATAATTACGCACAAAAATACATATCATTATATAAGTATTAGATTATTCCTAAATTTTACATATTTTTTTACCTCTAGGTATGTACTGTACTATTATTGTTATATCTATAAATGTATATGAAATTAACCAAAATTTTGTTAAATTGTAATTATTTTGTCATCTGAGAATGTCTTAAAAAAAGACGAACGTCTACTTTTACTTCTAATATATCGGTCACACCCTAATCATTTTATTAAGAAAATTTTAGATACGTTGCTTTAAACAGTGTTAAATTTTTAGGCGTTTTATTTTTATACATCCAAACTTCCAAGATTCATGAGTATGGCCGTCTGAAAAAGCATTGACTCGGAATATCGATTGAGGGATAAAAGAAGTATTTATGGCAAGCGATTATGAGGATTGGAATACAAACTTGGCAACCTTAATCAGCAATAGAAGCCTACTCTGGACTGGATCGGGGATCTGAAGAGTTAATCATAGCAAGGCAGTGGATAATGGGTGGCGGTTTGTCAACCCCTGCTACCATTATCTACCCCCATGTCCCGTGCATAAGCGCAATTAAGGTTCTTCAACCGTTCTTATTCGCCGAATTTACAACTGAATTAAGAAAATTACTAAGTCTGGCTACATTATTAACATTGTTAGCGAGATGCTCTACTAAAATATGACTGCTCGGTTAATTTAAATGCTTGTTTTAAGGGAACTTGTTCTGCAAATTTAAACGCGTTAACCGAATCAAACTAACAAGGATATATTTCACAAAATTTGTGGAGCAGATGATAAAAATTATTTTATAGTATAATATAACTTTGATAACAATATATCTGTTAAATTCTAACAGTGAGAGGCAGGACTGGACCAGGAGACTACGAAAATAAGATTCTAGCCTTTAACAAAACAGAAATATTAACAGTATGATATTTTAAAGGGAGACGGTGCTGAAGAAAATCTGTATTAAGTCAACAAAACAGTGATATAAGTAAACTAAAAGAAATAATAGTGCAGTTGAATTGATTTTTTTCGGCGACAACGTTCCACCTATTATGACCTCCTGATTACGAAAAAAATATTTGTGCCCAAGAATTCCTTGTGCGTCAAAAGTTACATACACTTTTTGACGCGCTTTCACGCGTTTTCAAGTTATCTGCTTAATATATCTTGTACTAGTAATGGGATGGGAATTTTAAAAATACTGGCTTATTTGGAATAAAAGTATTAAAAAATGTAGACCTGTCCGATATGTACTGGTTAATCCTCCATCTTGGAAAAAAATAGAAAACACCAAAAATGGCCGAAAGAATCAAAATTGAATATCTTTTCTATAAGAAGGAGTAATTTCACCAAAGTTGGCAAAAATAAAACTCATTTATGTGCAAATATAACGCAGCAATCCTGGACACCGTATGTCAAATAGAACGGTTAAAGATGGCGGAAGAAATAAAATTTTTAATTCTTCGTCAATTATCAAGGAGGCATTGTACTTCATTTTTTTTCGATTGTACGTTATTTTATGTACTTTTAGGGGATAGAGTTCATTTATTTTAATTTTCTAAAAAGTGCGTTTTTTTTATTTAAAAAAGTGTATTTTTACAATTTTCAAAAATGCATTTTCTTCGACCCTCCTGTTTTCCACCCAATTTACATCGAAAAAAAAAAAATGAAATATAGAAAATATAGAAAGTCTCGTATAATTTCAAAAATTTAATACAAAATGAAACTTCATTAATTTGAAAGGGAAATTTATTAAGCATACACTCAAAGCAAAGACTCCTTCCTTCAGTTTTGTAGAATTTCTATTCTATATATTTGAAATATTCTCCTTCGTTATCCAAATCTGACACACACTGTTTCATGAGACCGAGTTTGATGTGAAGAGATGAAAGAAGAACTTTTGATGAATCCACCAATGGTGTTGCAATAACGTTAAATGAGCCCGGTTCAGGAGAAGATCTACTTGTCCATTACTTTTTCTTATAATGGTTTGATCCATACCTGCTATCCCACAGACATTTAAAATATGGAAACTTTGTAAAGCCAGACTGTTGACAAAAGTGATAGAATTTTCAAGTCTCCACAGATATACCATTTATGTTCAGAATATTCTATTTTTTTTTGATACCAGCTCGATATTTGTATGGCTCTCTTTTAAAATTATTGAATCAGCAATAGATTGGTGCATAGACTTTTGGTAATATGAAGTAATACTGCTTTGAGACTTCGCTTGGAAGAGTCAATGAATAATCTCCAGTCCTCATCTATATAAATATTCGATTTTAGCTCATTCACCAATATTTCTGCATCGATTAAATATACCAAATCTTCGAAATATTTTTGTAAATATTTGGAAAAATGGTTCCTTTGTTTCAAAGTGGAAACTACGAATTTTGCTATTTAGCAGAATAAAATAAATAAATTCAATAAAGATTACTTTATTAATAATCCATTTAATTTTGTTTAGTTTATAGTTTTAACCACGTTAACTTTTTGGTTATTAGGTGTCATCTCATCATTATTCTAGTATTAATATCACTATTTCTTTTCTTTCTAAAAAGTATAATAAAATTCTGGATAATGTAGTCTTCCTTGATTATATTTTCGAACCCCTGAATACGACTCGCATTTATTATATAGTTTTCTACGATTTTTGTTGGATGTTGAAACAAGAACACAAGCAGGGAAATATAAAGAGAAAGAACACCGCACTACATAGAACATCTGATAGTGAAAAGGTTCGTTATTATATAAAGGAATAAGAGGAAGAATGAGATTTTCCATGCTCTATCAAAATATTGATACATGGAGCCTTACTTCATCTATTTTAGTTTCAGTTAATACAAAACACAGGAATATCGTATGTTAGATACGTTTTATAATATACATAACGTTGCCATTTCTTGTATACTTGAGATATTTGATGATATTGAGCCATTTTTTGAGGTTAGAAAAAAAATGAGGTTTGCTAAAACAATAATGATGTCATATTCATTTCCTATGGCTCAAAGTAAATGGGGTTACCTTATTACAGATATTTTTTAAATTGCAACGGTTTGTTGTCTGGTAGCTGGTTTGGAGATTAATCAGGGTCCAGATTAGTTAATAATAGAGCCCAATAAAAATATAAACAATTTATTTTCTTCTTCACACAGGTAGTACGTGGCAGTGTTACACAACACACAGGTTATACAGGTTATATAGGTCCGTATCTTTTACGGTTCTTAGGATAACATTTTCTATTATCAGAGAGAGAGAGAGAGAGAGAGAGTAACGATGCGATGCGACGTTAGTTGCTGCTACTGGAGTGACATCGGGCATCGGGCGAATATCGTCGACTCAAGACGTTTCCCAGCTCAACACGCTGTAGGAGGTCTCCAGGTCAGGCTCATCCGCTCTGGTTCTGGCGGCGAAACGGCGTCGGGGAATGACTAACGACTCGAGGGGTCCCAGCTCAACACGCTGTAGGATTCCCAGGGTCAGATTGCATTCGTTCCGTCGTGTTTGCGTCGGGAGATGCACAAAGCTGTAATATGTCCAGCTCAGCACGCTGAAGATAGATTGACAGAATTGCCCGCTCTCTGCATTAGTTGATTTGTGTCCGGGCTTTTATATCCGAGAATCCTCGCTTACTGGTGACGTAGAACTGCGTATAGTTTAGTGTCGTGTGCAAATCCGTGCCACTAGACGGGAGCTGGGTAGATTTGCGGGCCGTGTGCACATTGGTGTCGTGTGTAAATCCGGAAACTTTAGTAATGGCACATGAATTTATGAATGCTTCATTAAAAAATATTCGTTACCTTACCATTCTTACATTTGAGATTCTTGACGATTTTGAGCCATTTTTGAGGTTACAAAAAAATTGTGATTTGTTAGAACAACTCTGATGTCACACTTGCATTCTACGGCTCAAAATACATAGGAATATCATGTTTTCATGTTTTGCACAGAACTTTTTTTTGTGGAGCTCTGAAATCAATGATGTTGATTTCATCAGCAGCTGCTTACCGTGACACAATTCTTTAACCCATTCTCCGTCCGTAACAGAAGAACTTTTCATATTTATGCCTCACAGTGCGCAGGAATGCGACATTAAAATTTTACCTTGGTCAACACACTCTCCGGATTTAAATAAAATAGAGCACATATTGTGACACTAACGTATTGTGGACCATACTGGGATTGCAAAACAATAATTGGTTCTATTCATAAACCATCAGTTTTTTCTATGGTTTTGTAAACGCAAAGTATCCACAGTGGATTCATATTCTTTGTCAAAGTAATAAATAATTCTTATCTATAAAACGTTTGTAAAGAACTGGAGTCATATGTTGACCTACCAATAATAGCAAAGACATTTTCCGAACAATAAGGGTGATTACACGTAAGTTTAAACCCAAAACGTGGTCGGTTAAGGACTCCATTGGTACTGAACGAATTGATAGGGATTCAGTTAATGAGGTTTGGTGCAAATACAGCAAAAAGCTCCTCGAAAGTGATCATCTTGAGGTAAAAGAAAACTTGTAGCAGGACTACTAACACGAACCTTCAATAATGAAATTAGAAATATAGGCAGCCGTATAAATACTAAAAAGTGGCAAAGCAGCTGGCCAATATCATGGCCGAGACACTTAATTTAGTTGGTGAAGTTGTAGCGAATGCCCTTCACACAATATTGTAAAAAATATCGGAGACAAGAAACAGGTACGATGATTGGAGAACCTCAATGTTTACAAAATGCTGTCTCACATACCTAACAAAGTAGTCATGAATGAATAATATCTAAATTAATGCTAGTAAACAACAATCTTTGATTCTATTTGGGAAACAGAATGCATATATTAAGGGCACCTTGCATGTTCAGTAATAGTGTATTATCTGAAAATAATGACATTATCAATGGACGTGTAATGTATATAAAATTGGAATGATGGCAAGTAATGAAACAGATACAGATATTTTGATATGGAGCATCATTATTAGCCGGCAAAGAGAATATTGTCAATAGTAATGATCATGCAGGGTGGACTACTTAGACTTTAGATTTGTGGTAGCAAAGGATATTTTACTTCAGTTTTCCAGTGATTCCACACAAGAACAATCACGATTCCCAAATGTTAGATGTGCTGATAATGACGAAGCTGACACGATGATAATTCACCTTCTTAAAAAAAGGTCAGAAAACCTGAACGTATGCCTGATAAGAAATGTGTAACTTCGAATGCCAAACATTTACCCAATTTTAAAGACAGAGACAAAAGTGCCGATCAGAAGGTATAAATCATGGGTGCAAAAAATTGATATTTGTGTATTGCACCTCATGTACAAATTTTTCTTTGTTGTTCAACGTAGAGTAATTGCTTCCCCGAATTCCATAAAAAGTAGTTTATTCGTTTGTACTTATTGCTAAATAAAGTATTTTTGAAAAATGTTGTGTTTGGTAATGATATAGGCTCAAAATGCCAGCATATATTATACCTAATTTCTTACAAAACCGAGAGGTACAAAAATAATTATTTTAATGTTTTTTTTTTCTTATGACCTATTTAATAATAAAAATGGCCAGGGTCATAATTTTTTTTGTATATCTTAGTCGGAAAAGGAGAATAGTAATAAAAGCACGTGACCAGTGACTGCAAACAGATCCTATTGGCGTATAAATTAGAAGGAGGTGGAATTAAAAACAATTTTTTTAAAGGCTTATCAAATCAGCGTGTCTTAATAACATGTGCAGCTTGACACTATTGACAGTTCAGTGCTTAGGTTCGAAGAGGTTAAAATTGGTCGAACCATTCGCAATAGTTTATTAAAAATCTCTTACTCTTCCATACGAAAATAAATTCTAATCACTCATTTCCTTCATATCACTTATTTCCCTCAATAAAATTGGATTTGAGTAATATTCGCGTTTTTCAACCATTCCTTCATCCAATAACGACGTTTAACATTTCGTTTTATACCTAATAGAGTAATTATAGTTTGACACGCTTTTTTAAATCTATTTTCTAATAAAATAAAATCGGAATATCTACTTTTGCCACTTGAATTGTACTCACGGAAAATAATACCGAGAGATCGAGAAAGACTAAACGTGACGTCACACGGAAAAGTCACTAAAATTATCAAAATTGATTTCTATTCTACATACATTATTAAAACTAATTTCCTCTGTTGCTAGGAGTAACGACTGATTCTCTAGTCACTGTTACTAATCTGATGTCTGTCATTTTCGTGAATGTTATTATTATTGGCTTGTGTTTGATTTCTGACCAATAAATCAGTTCACTGTCACTTGTGTGGCAAGTTAATAAAGAAATTTGCATTTTGTGTAAATACTGTAATTGACTATGTTTAAGGTTACTGTCGCCAACGTGAAAATGTTGAAAGTACCAGAAAATAGTACATATGTATGCAGCATGTAGGCGGCACAAAAACACTCTTTAGGGAGCGGCACGTTCAGTCTTTCACGATCTCCCTGTATCAGTAACAATGAACATGTGAAATCTGAAAAGTAATGACGGGATAATTTTTAGTAATATTGTTTCTGTAATGATCTGCTGAAAGAACATTATTACTAAAGGTGTAAGTCACCTTTTAATGTTTTAATTCTTGACGCGATACGGAACTATTGAATTTGTACTCCTTGATTTTAAGTTAAATATTGAATATTATCAACTCGAATTGTTGGAAACAATACTAAACATGGTCGAATAATATGTTATACTCATTGTGTATGTAAGCTCAGATACAATAGACGAATGTGTAATATATTACCAACATACTGTAAAGATAATAACAAGGATGTAACGTAGGTAACAAGATGTAGTAGATCTTACTTGCTGATGGTCAGATATTTCTGCAAATACGGACATTGCTCAGAGCGTTTAATTTTACAGGATATCGTAGTTTTAGTATTGTGTTGTACATTCGTAACGTATGGTGATCGAAGCAGCAAAGAAAACATTAAAATTGAAGAATTGATATTAGACTTTGAGATATGTTAATTACTGAATGCATATCAACTGAGTGAAAAGAATGAAAAAGTTAATATACAAGTGTTTTAAACAATTTTTTACAGCTTTAACAATGTATCCAGTTAGATCAAAGTTTGGAAAAATATGCCCTATAAGGATTTTAACGATCTTTTTATCGACGACGATAAAAAATTCAACATATTAATTGTATAAAAATTTGCGACCTCGTAAAATAAATTGCAGAGAAACATTTTTTTAAACCTCCCAGTTTTTGAACGCACTACTGATTGGCCTTGATGAAATATTTTTTCTTTATTTTAATGTTTTTTTTGCCTTTTAAAATATATTTCTTTGTTTAAATGCTTGTATATTGCGATTTTTTTACAAAACTAAAATGTTTTAATTTCTTTAAAATGCACATAGAAAAGCAAGCATAAAAAAAACAACAAAGCTATTATAATAGTGTGATTTAAGTTATCTTGACAGTAGTTGTCATTTGAATAGGAGCCGCGTCCTATATTTATTTTATTAACGGTTGCCATGGATATTCCAAGCATCGCTACCTCTAATATTTGCTTAGCAAATATGAAACCCGACTCAAATAACTACAGTTCTCCACTAGTTTTCTCAAATTTTGTTCTAGTCTAATGATTTATGGGTATGACAAAAAATATAATATGCACCGCGGGTCCTACAGTGCGATTTTTTGGTCTAGAACAGGGATCTCCAACAGGTGGTCCGCGAAATGTCACTGAGATATTCAATTGTTTTGTATTTTACTTGACTTGCAGTGGCCATTATCCTGATCTGGTTCCCGCGTAAGTTCAGTAGGTTATTCATCAGCTTCTACAGTCAATCAAGCGCGGATTCTGTAAACCATCAACTTTTGTTTTAAAATGTCAATAACTTTTATATAAAAATTTTATTATTTAATTTTAGGATGAAACAAATTTTTCTGATTTCTCCCCCCCCCCGCTCTTTAAAAAAATTTTGGACGAAAATTTTTTTTTTTTGAATTTCTCGCCCCCGCCTCTTCAAAAGATTTTTTTCGGATTTCTCCCCCCGCTCTTCAAAACAAAAAAAAATTGAGACGAAAAAATGTGTTTCGGATTTCTCTCCCCCGTTCATCAAAAAATTTTGGGTTCAGTGGCCCCCCCCCAAGCTCAAGGTCCAGATCCGCCCTAGCAGTCAACTGTCACTTTTAAGTATATTAGTTTAGTAAGTAATTTATGGTAGATTCTACATAATCTTCATTTTAAGAATTTAAGTATAGTCAGTATAGTCAGTATAGCGACCCATGAGGGGGTCGAATACTTGCAAACCTCGACCCTACGGGCCACGGATTGCAAACTGTTCTCGACCAAAAAAAGTGCACTTATGACCCTTGGTACATAAATAACTATTTCGTAGCTTTGCAAGTGTCATTTTTTCATGTCTGTTAGTATTATGAAAGTGTCACTTCCAGGCCCTTGCAAAACAAATAAAAAAAGTAACTTTCTTGCCCCCCCCCTATAGAAAAGGAATGTAATAAAAAAGTTAAACAATAATGAAATTTCGACACTAACGAAGCACACGCATTTTTGGCTGCCTCCTGAATGTCGAAACCTTCATTATAATCCATATTTTTATTGCAAAACTCTCGTAAATGACTTGGATGTCAGAAATTATTATGAAATTATGAATTTGATAACTTACTGACAATAGTCACAGCAACTAAATAGCGTTCATAGCAAACACACTCCAATTAAAGTCTAAGCCAACTAATAAATGAGTTAGACAAATCTTGAAATATAAATTTATAATTTTTAATGAATTTTCCAAAAAATTGTAATATTGCCAGTAGTACGAAAAATGTCGTATGCACCTCAGCTTGTATCGTGTATTTACAGGTCGAGAACTCAATTTGCGTACTGAAGCCCGTAGGGCTGAGGTTTGCAAGTGCAAAAGAGCATTTCCAATATTGCATAATTTTGATTTAACGAAAAACAGGATAAGAGTGAAACTATTTAAAAATAATATAATTATTTTAAAAAAGTTTTTAACACATTCATATTTCGTGGGGTGATAGAAAAGAGCATTTATAATTTTGCATAATTTTTATTTAACGAAAAACAGGGGATTAGAGGGTGAAACACCCCAAAAACCATCTAAAAATAATATAACGTAAAATTTTTTAACGCTTTCATATTTTAGGAGGTGAAAGGAAAGAGTATTTAAAAGGTAACGTAATTGGGATTTAATAAAAAACGGAGTTTAAGAGGGTAAAACACCCCAAATTATATTATTTTTAGATGCTTTTTTTGTAATAAATTAAAATTATGCAATATTGGAAATGCTCTTTTCTATCACATCCTAAAAGATGAAAGTGTTAAAAACTTTTTTACAATAGTTATAATATTTTTAGATAGTTTAAACCCTGTTTTTCATTAAATAAAAATTATGCAATATTATATTGGAAATGCTCTTTTCTATCACCCCCTAAAATATGAAAACGTTAAAAAACTTTACAATAGTTATATTAT
This sequence comes from Rutpela maculata, assembly GCA_936432065.2. NCBI lineage: Eukaryota > Metazoa > Arthropoda > Insecta > Coleoptera > Cerambycidae > Rutpela > Rutpela maculata. The sequence goes on along the minus strand of OW386285.2, from coordinate 30,980,311 downwards.
TTTTAAATAATTTTTGGTGTTTCACTCTCTTATCCCTTGTTTTTCGTTAAATCAAAATTATGCAGTATTGGAAATACCCTTTTCTATCACACCCTAAAAGATAAACGTGTTAAAAACTTTCTTCTAATAGTTATAATAGTTTTAGATAGTTTTTGGGGTGTTTTACCCTCTTAAACTTTGTTTTCTTTTATTAAATCCCAATTACGTTATCTTGAAAATACTCTTTTCTATCACCCCCTAAAATATGAAAGCGTTAAAAAATTTTACAATAGTTATATTTTTTAGATGATTTTTGGGGTGTTTCACCCTCTAATCCTCCGTTTTTCGTTAAATAAAAATTATGCAATATTGGAGATGATCTTTTCTATCACTCCATGAAATATGAATGTGTTAAATACTTTTTTACAATAATTACATCATTTTTAAATAGTTTTTGGTTTTTCACTCTCTCATCACCTGTTTTTCGTTAAATCAAAATTATGCAATATTGGAATTTTCCTTTTCTATCACACCCTGAAAGATAAAAGTGTTAAAACCTTTTTTACAATAGTGATAATATTTTTAGATAGTTTTTGGTTTTATCCTCTTAAAATCCATGTTTTGCTTTAGATAACTTTAGCCGCTCAACCCTTTTTAATACACATTTTTCGTTTTATAGGAACATACCATTCAACTCTGTAATTACTAAAATTTTCACGTCATGTGCATTACTCTATTGGTCTACTGTAAATAATCATTTCTCATTTCTGATTTCGTTTCTGTCTTCAGCCACATAAATTTGAGGATAAAATTTTGAAATTTACAATAAATTAATTGCAAAATATAAAGCACTTCTGTAGGCCAAAAACAGTAGTTTTGAGTTTTAACAGATATGCAAAATTGAACTTTTTATGGGATTTTTCGAAAAAAATATAATAATTTATTACTGCCAAATGTATCCAATGTATGTTAGTTTAAGTCACACTGTATGTCGAAATAAAGTTACTATACACCGTTTCCTTCACTTCGCTTCAAAACAATAGAAACAAGATCGTTTTAAAAAAATTTTTAAAAGTCTAGAAACGTCACATGTCATATCGTGAGGAATTATTACCTAATAACGCGCCCTTAAACAGTATGATTTAAGGTTTAGACTGTAATTTCCACCGTGGTACCCTGTTGCGATAATATGACGTATAAATTACTAAAGCTCCAAAATAGCCACTGGCTTATATAGCTGGTACATGTAACATTACTCATTGTTCTTGAAATGTCCAGAATATATTTTTGTTGACCCATATTCCATAGAGATTCCCTGCTGAGATAATCAAACGTGAAAATTACTAAAGCTAGTGAACGGCTCTAATGGAGTGGCTCACGAAACGTGTAAAATATTTCCTTACCTTGAGAGGTCCTATGGTGTTTTTAATAAATGAGTTTTGTTTTTAAACCGAGAAAGCAAAATAATTTCTGGTGTATTGATTTCATGTCAAATAATCTGTCTGATGGTTTTATTTTTAAAGAAACTTTTACAAATATTTTATTATAATAATAATATTAGAAATTAGTGGAAATAGCAAGTTTCTTTAGTTGCTTATATAAGTAAATAGTATTTTGAACATACAGAAGTTTGTTCAAAATCATTGGTATTAAGGTAACTAAAAATTGTGATTAAATATTGTAGTACAGTAAGTGAAGCTTTTAAATACCAGCCCGAAAACGATGTAATGAATTTCCAAATTTTTTCCTCAACGTGCTTCATAAAGTATGTACATAAGGATCTATATTTTCATTTTCCTGCCTTTTGGTTAGAGGTGGTTCTCACCTTGGGGATTGTCGCAAAAAAACAAAAAAGATTCTGATAGAGAATCTAATTATAAGAAAGAAAGGTCTTATACACTTTTTTGCTAAAATGCATATTTTTCGAGATATTGAGAACGGAAAATTGCAATTTCTACCCCCCAAAATCAGTATTCCTACACTTTTTTTTTAATTACTCCAAAAATGTGGACTTTAATAAAAAAAAAGGTACAAAATTAAAGCTTTTACGAAAACAAATCGAATGGTCTTTTCTTTTTTTTTTCTCCGATGTTTAGTTTTGGAAATATGGCATTTTCAAAATGGAAACGTTCAGAAAAATTATACTACGTTAAAATCTAAAATTACTGAAAATTTACAACTATGAGAAAAATTGTTATTCTTGTAAAAATTCAAGGTATTAAAATTATCTTTCGATTTAGACGTAATGCGACTTTTTATAATGAAAACTAAAAAAGTTACAAACAAAAAAGTAGCCCATTTAAAAATTTAGGCACCATTTTTTTTAGTCTTATTGCCCTAATTTGTTATTAATTCAATTTTTTTTAAAATCCATCTAGATATTGTTAATGCATATTATTACTAACATGCTCAATTTTTTTTAGAACTTTTAAAAGAATTATTTTTCATTCTGTACCCATATTCATAATGAAAATTTTCATAATTTTTTGAAAAAAATCGGATTTTTGGAAATTGCTCAGAAAATATTTTTTTATAAGAAGAGTACAAAAATGAAGCTCATAAAAAAACGAATAGTATGGTTTTTCTTTTATTATATTTGCCAACCACAAACTGTATTATGTATTTATTATTTATTATGTATATAAAATTGAAATATCTAAAAAACTATAAAATTGATAAAAACATGATATAAGAATGAAGTGAAGTTTATAAAAAAACGAAGAGTTTGTTTTGTTTCCAACGACAAACTGTTCCAGAGATATATGACAGTTTGAAATAATGTTGAAACTTTTCAGTTTGTAGGCGCATTTTAAATGTCTATAGTAGGTACAGAAATGAGCAATAGCCGTCCATTTCTCGAAGAATACGCAGAAAAAGCATTGAACATTAGCATGTTTTCAGGCGCGGATCCAAGGGGGGGGGGGGGGCAATGGCTGCAATTGCCCCCCCTTGGGCCTTCCGGTCCGGCGGCGCCGCTTTGTCGAAGTCACCCAGCATCTATTTTTTTACACCGTTCCCAAGTAGCAAAGTAATTTTATAAAGGTTGTATAAACTACTATAAAATAAATTATTTATTTTGCTACTTGGTTTTTTATCAGGTAAGTACTTTTCAATATTTGTCAATTTGTGCAAGTGCCCCCCCCCTTAGGGAGATCCTGGATCCGCCCATGCATGTTTTAGAGTGCAGATTAAAAATGTTATTGAAATAGTTTACTTAATTGTATTAATTTGATTTATTTATAACAATTGTATTTTTAATAAAATTACTATACATATCACTATACTCTGTTGTGACCATTTTTAATTCACCATTCACCAAAAAACATAAGTTTATGGATTTTCGTGAATTTATTTGTAACATTAGAAGAATTATAAATTTTTCAGTATTTAAGGGTGGATTCAACCACCAATATTTTCATATTTCCTATGTTTTCACCTCATAATCATATACAGCGACCTCAAAATCATAAGTATTTGGATTTTCATGATTTTATTCGTAAAATTAGAAGACATTAATTTTTCAGTATTTGAGGCTGATTTTAACCCTTAATATTTTCGTTTCATAAGTTTTGACCTCACCGTCATATTTAGCGACCTCAAGAACGTAAGTATATGGATTCTCGTTAAGTTATTCGTAAAATTAGAAGGGTCATTAATTTTTCAGATTTTAGATTTAAAAATAAGAAGCAGGTAATGCGACAATATAGATTTTGAGGTACGTATTTTGTAAAGCATATTGCATAAAAGATTAAGGAAATTCCTTTCATCGTTTTCGGGCTGGGAATTTTACCATTTTTTACTGCCTCGCTAACTGTACTATTGTGGAACATGAAAATTTGTTCAGAAGACCAAATAAATCAAGAATCAATATTGGTTAATTCAAATTCGTGATACAGTTTCGGTTAAACTAGGACAAAGTTATAGGCGTTGAAGAGAGATAAATGCCTCCCTAGTTCTTTTTGAAAAAAAAAAAAAAATTAGTTACTTCTTAGCGTTATATAGGAAAAATGAGGGGACTCATTAGTCATCTTTATTTTCAACAAAATTTCGCAGGGAATTAGTTAAGTTTTTGAAATTGAACTATATTCTATATTTAAATTTTTATCAGTAGCCCAGTACCCAGGGATTTTTATCCCCCAAAAAGGGTAAAAAAGTCTTGTCTTAAGTTCTAATCAAACTTTTCTGAAGTATTTTGACGCGATGAAGCCAATTTTGGACAAAAAAATTCTATCGTGTCAGTTTCCCTCTACCACCCATAGGAAATAAAAATGAGGGGGTATGCGATTTTACTGAACTGTGTTATTAATTAATGTTTTTCACAAAAATTTCGGTGCCGCTACTAGCGTCATGTTGAAATAATTACGGGCAAATAGGTTTTTCTCAATTATTTCATTTTCTCTTAGTTTTATCATAAAAATAGATGTTACCAATATTGTAGAAAACGAAAAAATCCACATTATTTAAACTATTTTTCTCTATTGTTAATATTTAACGATTTACAGCCGTCAGAATGGCGAAAATTTGTACCTCACTGCAGATTTTAATTATCTCTACTTGTTGCTCCTATGTAGTAATTATTTATTATCGGTATTGTAGATTATAAAGTTTCCCAAAACTTTTGTTGGAATTGTTTAAACAATCTGCAATAATTAATACATAGGAGCAACGGGGACAGAGATACTTGCAAAAATCTGCTGTGGAGCACAAATTTTTACCATTCTGGCTGTAAATCATAAAATATTAATAATAGAAGAAAATAGTTTAAATATTGGCAATACCAAATTTTTTTTTCGGGAAAGGAGATAATTGAAAAAAATTCTATTTTGACTGTCAATATTGCAACATGGCGGCCGTAGCAGAGACAATACTTTTGTGGAAAACATTATTTATCAATTAATTATTAATTAATCATTATTAATGATTGTGGTAACACCCCTTACATTATACAAATAAAAAAAGTCCTTGTAGGAATTATTCATGAGTATCCTGCGTTTGTTGCTCTACAAACTGCATTATTATACCTTTGAGACAGAGTCTGCTAGCGAGGGAGGCAAACGGTTTAATGAGAATTTCGAGATGTGGGTCTAAAGATGTTTGTGACGAATTTCTTGGACAGCTCATCTCACCAAGAGCTCGATTTTCCAAGAAACACACCTTTCAAAGCTACTATCTCGTATTGTAAATTTTCTTGCATACAACAAGCGAAGAGAGGAGAATAGAATAGAATAGAATAGAATAGAATAGAATAGAATAGAATAGAATAGAATAGAATAGAATAGAATAGAATAGAATAGAATAGAATAGAATAGAATAGAATAGAATAGAATAGAATAGAATAGAATAGAATAGAATAGAATAGAATAGAATAGAATAGAATAGAATAGAATAGAATAGAATAGAATAGAATAGCCATTTATTAATCTAATCGATCATTACAATGATATGTGACACGTCAATATAAAGAAATACAACTGAGAAAAATTATTTATATATTCAAATAGAAAAGTAGGAAATAAAAAACAAATAAACAATCAATTAAAATTTAAATACTCACCTACGGAGTAAAAAGCATGATTTACTAAAAAATACTTTGTAGCTGACACGAACTGTTTTATAATTCATGTTTTTTATATTTACATTTAACTTGTTATATAAAGTTGGTCCCATGAAGTAAGGATTCAATTTGTACAATTCTAACCCATGTGTAGAACATTGCAAATTAAAGCCATGTCGTGTGGCATAATCATTGTGAAAGTCTTGAAAGATAAATTTATCTGGATTCTTTTTTACAATTATTAACATTTCTAAAATATATACACATGGAAGCGTTAAAATTTTCTTATTTATAAATGTGTCTCTACAGGATGCCCTGTAATTTAATCCAAATATATAGCGTATAGCTCTTTTTTGCAATATAAACACACGGTTCGCTAAAATAAAACAGTCCGAAAAAATTACTTCATATCTAATTCGACTTTCAAAGTTAGCAAAATGAAATGTTCTTACAGTACCTCTGGTGGCTATCTGAGATAGACGATAGCAAAACAACTACTTACACACTTGTTACAAATATAATCAATATGTGATTTCCAGTTTAGGGATAAATCAATATGTATTCCAAGTAATTTAAAGTCTTTGTCCTGTTGAATAGTTTTATTTTAAGAAGGTTAGCAGTGTAATTTGAGCCTATGGAAGAAACTGAATAAAAAAGGTTTTTTCTCTGTTTATTATTAAATGGTTATCTGTAAAATATTGTGAAACTGATAGCAAATTGGAACGTACATTTTCAATTGCCAGAGCTATATTTTTGTCACTTGTTGCAATTGTAATATCGTCTGCAGATGCACAATGGAAATATGTTACATGTTGATTGTTGTCGTTTATATATAATAGAAATAATAAGGGCCCCAGAATAGTGCCTTGAGGTATACCTAAACTAATGTCAAGTTTAGCGGACTTTGCACCAAAATATTTAATAAATTGTTTCCTGTCCGTAAGGTAAGATTTAAGAAGGCTATTATATTGACCACGTAGATCATAACATTCTAGTTTACTTAGAAGAATGTCATGATCCACGCAGTCAAATGCTCCAAATACCGAACGGTTGATAGTTGAGGGAAAATCAAATAGCATAAGGAACACTTCAAAACGTTGGCTGATGTCACCAAGGAGATGGTGAGAGAGAGCTTCGGTGAGACTAGCGTCTAACAGGCCATTGAGAGTATGGCGTGATGGTGTCAGACGCATCATTCAGCAAACAGAGGTCAACTAGAATAATGCATACGCCTTGTTCTGCAGCCTTACCAATCCAGTAAAATGCCTTTCCGGTCGAGCTGTGTACACTATTCTTTCACCTACCGGCAGTGTATTGGAAAATAAAACAATAATTACACAGGCCCACAAAAAAAAAAGTTATTTAAATTGGACATCTGAATATACTTTTCTATAGTATTTTTTCCCGCTGATTACGAATCTGAAGTCAGAATGGGGGGTTAATGCGCATATTACCCGAAAAACTGTCAAAAAATGCATTTTTTATGGTTTTTTACGATTTTTTGGGCGGTAAACTATGCATGTGGCGTGTTCGGCTAGGCTGCATGTATTTTTCTTATGTATTTTTGCCCCATTGAGCTAACATCTATTGTTAAAACCCAGGGCTAATTGTCAAAATGTTGAGGGAAAATTAAAAAAAACCGTCAAAAATCGCGTTTTTCACGGATACTATGTTTTTTTTATGGATATCACGTTTTTTTCATGAACACAGTGTTCCAATGGTCTGCATATACCTTTATCGAGTATTTTTTTCCACTAATCACGAATCTGGAGTCAAATTTTGGGGTCAGTGATGAAAACACTGAGAAAAAAAAACTGTCAAAAATCTGTTTTTCTCAGGATACCCAATCATTGTGCGTGATATATAATATTTCAATTTTATATGGGTTTTAGTTTTCGAACGCACTTATCTTCAAATGATCTGCATAAGGAGTTTCTTCGTCGTTTTGATCCTTTTGGTATCACTTATCTTCTCAAACTCATCATACAACCTAACTTTTCGTAATTCTTTATCATTTGATGAGTCACAAATCTGCTGCTAAATTGAAGGAAGGTATCTTCATTCGGCCTGAGATTCGAACTTTATTTAGGGACCAAGAATTCGTTGATTCTATGAATGAAGTAGAAAAGGCGGCATGGTTAAGTTTTAAAGACGTGTCCACAAAATTTCTCGGTAATACCAAAGATCTAGACTACAGAAACATTGTATCAAAATTGATAAAGAATTACGAAAAGTTAGGTTGTATGATGAGTTTGAAATTGCACTTTCTCGATTCACATCTGGATGAGTTTTCAGAAAATAACGGCAACTTCAGCGAAGAGCAAGGAGAAAGACTCCACCAAGATTTAAAAGACTTTGAACGTCGATTTCAGGGTAAATGGGATGTCAACATGTTAGCAGATTACTGCTGGATGCTACCAAGAGAAGTGAAACCAAAAGGAACGAAACGACGAAGAAACCCCTTATGCAGATCGTTTGAAAATAAATGCGTTCGAAAACGAAAACCCATATAAAATTGAAATATTATATATCACGCACAATGATTGGGTATCCTGAAAAAAACAGATTTTCGGCAGTATTTTTGATTTTTCTCAGTGTTTTTATCACTGACCCCAAAATTTGACTCCAGATTCGTGATCAGCGGAAGGAATTACTCGATAAAGGTATATACAGACAATGGGGACACGCTATGCGTTCATGAAAAAACGCGACATCCATGAAAAAACCCGATTTTTGACAGTTTTTTTGATTTTTCTCAGTATTTTCATCACTAACCTGCAAATTTGACTCAACATTTGTGGTCAGCGGGAAAATGTACTCAAAAATGGTGTACGCAGGCCATCGTAACACGCTATGTATTCATGAAAAAAAACGTGATATCCATAAAAAAACATAGTATCCGTGAAAAACGCGATTTTTACGGTTTTCCTCAACATTTTGACGATTAGCCCTGGGTTCTAACAATAGATTCGAGGTCAGTGGGGCAAAAAAACACAAGAAAAATACATGCAGCCTAGCCGAACACGCCACAAGCATATTTTACCACCAAAAAAAAAACATAAAAAACGCATTTTTTGACAGCTTTTCGGGTTTTTCTCTGTAACATGCTCATTAACCCCCCAAAGTATATTCAGATGTCCAGTTCAAATAACTTTTTTTTTGTGGGCCTATGTTATTAACAATAACTTCATATCATTTTTGAATTATTGTGGATCCATAATTGATATTACCAAGTAGTAGGTACTACATACACTATAATTCCTGATAACGACATATAATATATTCCAGTAACAATAACTTATAGTTTTGTACAATATGTTGGATAAATGTATGTTTATCATAATAATAGCATATGCAAAGAATATAGCAATATGTCAATAACCAAGAGCATAAAACATCGCATGCTTGACAGTAGATATCAATAACTGTTGAATATCGAAAAGGAATAAGCTGTAATATTTTAATATTAGTAACTAACAATGAATATTCAGCAAAGAAAATAAGATCGATAACAATTTTTAGCGGTAAATAAGGGGAAAGAATTTGGTGATTAAAAAATAAGTCGGTGGTTCATTCCTGAATTAAAATGAGTTGCACGTGGCTCGACCGATCATTAATTAAGAGATGGAGTTCCAGATAATTCGAAAATTTAAAATAAAGGTGCCTTTATAATTCCCTTAATGAAACAATTAAAAAAAATTCGCAACAGTATTCGTTAGAGAGGCGTATTAATTGGGATGGAAGAAAGTAATTTGAGAAAATTAATTTTAGATGAAGACGATACATTTTTAAGTTTAATACTGCTTAATAGGTATTATGTCCGGATAAAGAAAAAATATAATGCGTTGTTCGTATTTTGTTTCAAAAAAGGAAAGGGAAAATGTTGTATAAAGACAAGCAATTTATATTAAAGGCACAGAATTGTATAGTTTGTACTGCTTAAACAGTGACGTGACGATGTAGATTTGTGTATTTTCTGATATACAGTGTGTGAAGAGGAAAAACTTTTTTATTCTTTATTTTACGAGAAAAAGTAATTCTTGATGAAAAAGTTTTCACCAGAAACCTTCTTTTCGGTTATAGGATCCTTGCCAACTCTACAGGTTTCGCCAAGAAACTTGATTTGATTATGGGTATTTTGAAAATATTTCAGAAATGATATTCAAATGACATTCAATTATCCATAATCAAATAAAGTTTTTTTTGTTAACCTTTATTTTTTTTGTAGAGCTGACAAGGATCATATAACCGAAATAAGAGTTTCTCAAAATATATTCCCAAATAAATAATATAGCTACCTGAACCTTAATCCAAGAAGATTTAGATTCTTTTTACAAATATTGCATAAAGAACAAACAATTTTTAAATTTTGAAAATTGTCACCATATATTATGTTTTACATGCAATTTATCATCATAGCATCATATTTAAGTACGACTACAATTTCAACAACAAGACGTTAAAACAAGTACAGCAAATAAAAGATCTTGGAATAATCTTCTATTCAAAGATGACCTTCTCTCCACATATAGATTACGTAATATCAAAGAGTAATAGAATGCTGGGTTTTATAATCAGAACATCCAATATGTAAGTTTGCTCCATTTATGGGATTTAGTATTCATCACGACAAAATTAGTCGTATTTCCATTTTGGTAATTTAGTATCGTTTTTGGGGAGATACAACTACGGATTTCCGGATTAAATCAATTTTCTGAAGCATGTGGCATCGTTCGAATACAAGACTTCGGAGTGCCATTAATAGCGAAGGACCTCTTTCAGCCCCCATCACATCTCAGGTATGTCTCTGAAACCCACTTAAGGTTGAAATAGATTTGTAATTTAGGTTATTTATTTTATTGCAGGGCTGTTTGTTTGTTTGTTAAGTGACGGGTATTGACATCTGTTTGTTAGTTTACGATTTATTTGGATTTGTTAATTTACAAGTTATTTGAATCTGTTACTCTGCGTTTTACTTGGAACTTTTATGACACGCTCTACACTTTACGAAGGACTTCCAGCTTGACTCTGGTTTCAACTTCTAGTCCAGATTTTGGTGTCTAGATTTTGGATTATTTCCTGTCATCTTGTGCCTGTTTGGTTCTGGGGATCTCGTCACGTTACCTTAGACTCCACGTAGATTGTCTACCACCTGCGGCTGTTATCACCTAGAATTACGTTACCCTGGTAGGACCGGAAAAGGTATTCAGACACTACTAAAGGTAAGCGGAATCATATTCTTTTAACGAGGGATCCGGTACATCAACACAACGTCCACAGGACAGTAAAATAAATTTCAAGTAATATTTGTAATATTTTGCTCGTAACGTAAATTTCAGTAATATTTTAGATTTCAGTAATGTTTGGTATATTTTGTGTATCGTTACTTCACTAACCGAATAGTTTTGCCTTATTTTACAAATATTGTAAGATATTTTGTGTTATATTAGGTTAAACGTATGGGCCCCACTTATTAGTACACTTTTTGAGATTAATATTGTGATATATTGTACTACGTACCCTGCTAGTTTTATTAAATGTTTGATTAGAACGACGTTGTCTTTTGTATTTGACCACCTGCACCACCCCAATTATCGAAACCACCCCCAAGGACCTCACTAGTCGGCCGTGTGAGACCCCTTCCTCACCAGTGTATTGCAGAGGGGGCACTGCACGTAAAACATTAAAATTTTGTTCAGGGCACAGGGTGACTACCCTACCTTGCGTTTAGCATCCTTTTGGGCTCCCTTTTATAAGTGGGCCTAGGCCCTGTAACATACTCAAAATATTTACTTTACAAATCTCGGTTAGAATCTGTGCAAAGTAGATTCGTAAGATATTGAAATTTTAAGGCGACTGGAGAATACGACTTCCAGAGCAGTAGTGCTTTGTTAAGGCGTAATCGTTATATTGCATCACTAGAAAACAGAAGGTCATTTATTGACGTAATATTTTTGTACAAATTGATTCTCCCGACTTATTAGCTGTGGTAAACTTTCATATTCCCCCTCGTAACCTAAGAAATAATATTATGTTTCATGAATCTTATCATAGAATAAATTCCAGTAAAAATTCTCCTTTTAAGAGAATGTTTAGGACTTACAATTCAAATAGATGTATTTTTTTATCATTAATAAATTTTAAAACTGCTATAAAAAATACTATTTTAACCTAAATGTATTTTTTTCTCTGTGATTACTCTGTGGTGTATTGTATTCTCTAATTTTAGTTTATAGTTTAGTTTAGTTGTTAAGTTAGATCTAGTGGACACTTGTTTGGGCTGTCTAGCCTCTATGTGTCCCTATCTTTGTAATAAATAAATAAACAAATAATTAAATAATAAGAGCATGAAAATGATTATGCGATAATTTAGTTTAACTATGCGTAATGTAAATACATAACTTCGATATTGTTATTTTTCAGGCACAAGAAGTAAATTCAAGTTTATTTGGTTGCACTTGTTTTCTGTATTTCATGAGTATTTTAAGTTATAATTTATAATGTATTAATAAAAATAATTTTAATGTGTTAAGCAAAAAAAAAAAAACGTTTTATAACATATTTGTGTAAGATATGCTTGACAAATAAATTGTCAATATTGTTATTATTATTATTAACATATTTAAAAATGTGGTCTATGACTAACCCATACACGAATCGACTTCTAAGTAGATTAACATTGTGCATGCAAAATTTAATATGCTTCCCTCATTACAAATTTAATCAAATTGCAGTGAGGGTACCACAAAATATAACCTCTATAATTGCTGTGTTTAATGGCAGTAACACCCCAACGCAATATTTTCTGCAGTATCATAACCATCGCAACGAATATCGCCACCCCTCTGTAATTAAATTATAAATCACAATATCTAAAATTATTTATGAAACAACGATATACCTGACTGTATAATAATTTTTAGGGAATTTCCTCGGATGTGTTTTTTACTAGAATACGTTTTTAATGGAAATTTTATAAAATGAAATATTATGTAAAAAAATTGTGCGGTTTTTTGTAGTGAGAGGCATGTTTTCAGTTCATGAATGCGTAGAAAGAGTATGAAAACAATTAAACACAAATTTACTCTTTTCGTGGCTGTGGGCTTCGCAAATTGTTAGCCAGCTCCTAATATTCATTTTCCGCACTCCATTGCTACAGAAGACAAGTTATATCCAATTCAATCCTTAAAAAATACACAGATTGTCGATATGTATGAACTGAATACTAAAATAATACGACACTACGATTTATTACATCCTTTACCAGTACTTATCCAATATTTTTAAAAGTGGTAATTTTCAAGATATTTCAAATAGGCAAAAATTATACCTCTTTAAAAAGGAGGACCCCACTAGTACGGACAGTTATTTACAGTACAGTAATTATTGTATTATTATTTGCAAAGGTCAAATTATTTTTAAGAATTTTATCTATAAGTATATTTTATCAAACCATCTCCTAAGTAATTCACAATTTGATTTCAGATAACTCAAACAACACTTGAGACAGTGAGTGACATAATCGAGGACCTTGAACAGCCTTGAACAGTCCTTAAGATGTGTGATACCTTCATATAACAATATAACAAAGATGAAAGGAATATTGCATCACGTTACTTTTTCAAACTTTCAAATTGTTAAACAAGGTGTGCCTCAGGGTTCTGTCCTTAGGCCACTATTACTCATCATTTATACTAATGATAATCAGAAAAAGAAAATTGAAGCTATCATATATTAAGACAAAGATCTCGATAGTATCAACTAGATTGGAAAACTTTAACTTGTCGATGGCTGTGAATTCTCTGGAATTTATTTGTGTAGAACCACTCCAGATTTACTTGAAATTTCCGAAATCTTTATTTCTTTGGCTCTTTTTCACGATTTCAGCGTGGATCAATTGTGGGCAGCCATTTGGGTAGCCGTTAGTTATTCGATTCTCAAGAATTTTCCATGTCCTCTTCAAGCTATAACTTTTATAAATTTGCCTTTCATGAAAATTTCCTAATCTTATGTCAAAGGGTCATTACAGTCTACAATAAAAGGTCGATTTTAGAGATATATCTTATAAGTTCCTTTCTGCCGCGCCATAGCACTTCTTTTCTCTAAATATGTTCCGCGGTAAACTAACAAATACCTTTTACCGTTAGGTTACCCTTAGATGTATCATTACAGCCAGGCAAGTCGTTATTTACTTAAACTCTTTTTAAGCCGCGTTTTACGAAACTCAAATTACTAGTTAAACGTTTGAAAACAAGGTTTGTAGCGCAGTGTATAAAGGCAGTGATGTTTTCTTATTGGTATAGGCTCTTGAAGTTGAAAATAGTCAAAATAGATGAACGTACAATTTATGAAAATATGTTCTATATTTTGAAATATGCAAGTAAGTGCCTATTCATTAATTTTCATCTGACGTTTGCTAAATAGTCAATAATCAGCTTAGATTAGTACAGTATGTAGTAGGGAAAGACGTGAAATGTAAAATTTGTATAATTTGTCGTCTGACCACTCTTCTACATTCTCCTTATCCAATGGGTCATGACGCCATTTTGTTCTCTTACTGTAAACTAATATATAAATATATAATTCCAATTGTGCCACTTTGTCATTAAATATCTCGGCACACATGATAGATAGACCTATGATACCTGATATAAGTATAAAGCTCTTTCAGAGCACTTTCAGTTAGTGTTATAGCATGCAGGGTATTCCATTTGAAAAAAAATGAGAAACAGTATATTTCGCGCTTTCTGACTCACCCGGTATAAAATGTCTGATTTTCTTAGATCTGATAACAACAGTGTAATTTTGAGGTTTTTTGACAGTTTTTGACATAAACCAGACAAAATGCTGTTGCGAAACATCACAATGAGCTCACATGTTTGGCATATTTTTGGTACAAATTCACATATATCATGGTACCGGCCCATCGCAGACCTATCAAATGACATAACATTTGAATGACCTTTAAAAAGAGACTACAAATATTACAATATACCGGGCGTCCATTTAAAAAAACATAAGTTTATGGAGTCACACTTAAATGGATCACCATTTATATTTCAAAATATTTTTAAACTATACAGCTGTGTACTCACTATTACCTCGTTTTTGAAAATTTTCGATATCTTTTATAGGAGAGCCAGGATATTTGAACGACGTGAGGCTGAGGTACCCGGTATACCGGGTACGATATTGGTTTTTCAATGAAAACTATTTTTTTGAATGGAACTCTCCCAACTTATTATTTAATTAGATCTTTAAATTACGAAAATTTGTACTAAATTTATAAAAGAAATAAAAACTAAAAAAATCTATATTTTTTGAAAATCAAAATAATATTTCAAAGTCAGATTATATGTATTTTGGCCAGCAGGATCCAAATATGCAAAAGTATACAGGTTGTCCCATTTAAAAATTCGATTTTTATGTCGATTGCATCGACACCGGAACTCGGCCATTTTGGTTCTCATAAAAGTTACAAGAGTGTCCCTATCAGCCACCCAGTATTAGTAGACCTATAGATTTGCATTATAATTTAAAAAACTGCTGCCCAGGGAATCACTACTTCCAAATCCAAATTTTCTATCCAAGTCTCCCACAATAAAAAAAAATTGTATGTGGAAATAATTGTTTATGGAAATTTAATAATATAAAATTTGAAATCTTCTACCCCAAAATCCCATAAAACGATATGCCACATCGGTGGTGGGGTGGGGGGATGATAGGGTGGTGGTGATAGGGGGTGGTAGTAGAAGTAAAAAAAATATTTTGAGGTTTTTGGTTCTTGTACACACACTAAACCAATTTTTTTTTCATTCCCTTTAATGATGGGATGGGATTGGCAATGGGGGTGGTTAATGCCAAACATTTTTTTAAGACCTTACCTTCTCTTGTATATACTAAATACCAATTTTATGGACTCTTACCTGCTTGATTTAACTATTTACCCCCATTTACCATACGTGTACCAAAGGACTCCGCACACAATACATGGGTTTTGCGGCTCCGGTCAAATTTCGTGAAACTCTGGGAAATAGTAGTTCTCAGTGAGTAGAAAAAAAGTCTAAATGGGCGCGAAGCTCCAAACCCCATTGGTTCCGAGATAAGACCAGCTGAATTCGGACCAATCGATATGTATATTTTTTTCACAGAAGACTTTAAAGTAGCAACTTTATGCCCGGGGCGGGTATAGAAAGTTGCTATTTTAAAGGCTACTGTGAAAAAAAAATAGTATACAACTCTCGGGAATAAGGAGAGACAGCCTTTCTCTTTATTACCCTCGGGCGTAAATATACTATTATATCAAACGTAGCATATGCAGACACTTGAACACATGAAGTGTAGGTTATGTAGACATTTCTGTTATTATGCGAACGTCCGTAAAATATTTTCATAATATTCCAAAGTATTATGACACAATAGGGGGTGGGGTTGGGGGTAGGTTGATTTTTTAAATAACAAATGATTATAAATAACAAGAGCAATCGAACTACCCCACTGCCAGGGTGTCCGGAGGGTGAGATCTGACTTCATATTTATGATCACTATAATTTGAAAATCCTCTGATATGAGCTTCGGCTGTTTCTTAGAGATATCGGAAAATTGATCCATTTTGGGAGATCCTTGATTCATTTTAGGAAACAAATGACCAATTATGGGTCACCATATCGATAATCTGACCCCACATTCGTGATCAGCGTCTTCGAAAATTCTTGGTAGGAGTATAGACGGATTTTGAACCATGAAAACGGTATTTGAATATTCGCGATTTTTAGCGAACAGAATATTTGCTGGTCACAGCGTTCAAGCAGCTCTAGTTCAAAACCAGTATATTTTTGACCTTGGCGCCCATTCAGACTTTTGTACTACTATTCCGAGAGTCATGTGGATGAGCCTACTGGTGGTTTGGTAGGGGTGGTTTCTAGGGTTGGGTGGGTTAGAGGGTTGGTGGTTTAGCCCGCTTGTGGTGTGTATTTTAATTCTTTCAAGAAAAATAAACGATTAAATTCGCTGTTCCCAGAGTCAGTTGGGTTAGCCTTCTTGTGGTTTAGAAGGGGTGGTTTCTAGAGATTAGGTGGGTTAGGGGGTTGGAGGTTAGGTGGGTTATGCCGCTTGTGGTATGAAATTCAATAATTTCAAGAAAAATAAGCGACTAAACTCTCTGTTCCCAGGGTTAGGTGGATTAGCTCACTTGTAGTTTGGTACGGGTTGTTTCTAGAGCTTCAGCTGGTCTTATCTCGGAAGCAATGGGATTTGGAGCTTCGTGCAAATTTAGACTTTTTTTATACTCACTGAGAACTACTATTTCCCAGAGTTTCACGAAATTTGACCGGAGCCGCAAAACCCATGTATTGTGTGCGGGGTCCTTTCAAGTCAATATCTTAAATGGTTCAAGAGTAATCGTGCGTACAAAAAAAATTACTGACAGGCAGATCGACAGACAGACAGAATTTTTTTTTTGCTGAAACTTAAAATCTCGATGTTTCATGACATTCTAAGCCCATTTGAACAATAAAAATTTGTCGTTACTATACTTTCACTGGCTGTGGAAGTAATAAAAATAATAATAGTAATAATAAAGTAAACATCACTACTTCCTTCACTGATTTATCTGCACTCTAATATATTTCTAAAATCGTAGAAAGAACAACGCTGTAAATCTGAAATTTTAAATAACTTCAAAAGATAAGTTCTTATTTCAAAAATGGCTGGTTTCACAGAAAATATGAATAACGCCCTTTTATGTTTAATAATACAGTCAAAGTACAAAAAAAAGGTACATTTAAATTTAAGCACGCCCATGATGATGATGATTTCAGCACGGCTACATTATATAATGACTCTCATTTACATACATTCAATTATACCAAATTTATTATATTATTTATTATGACATTATGATAGAGAATTCCGGAGATAATAAAATAAAGTGAACTTTAGCCTCTGCTTAGAAATATCGTCAGGAGTCAGCACCCGAAGTGTGTATCATCCATTCATTCACACCCTGTATATGTTTTATTCTGAGTTTCTCATGATTTTCACGTACGGACGTGCAAAGAAGGCTATGCCAGTAAGTGGCTACTAGGATCAGACGCACAGTCACTAACTTCCTTCCGCTTCCTCCCGCTTCCTGGTATTTATCTCTTTTTTCTTTTGTCTTTCTGTACGATTCCATCTTATAGGCTCTCTTTATAATGGCTAGAAATGCGTTGTAGAACAAATAATGAAAGCAGGACGATCAAGTGATATAGAGTGCATCTAAACATTAGTAGGACCGTAAGGGTCGATTAGATATTTTCTTTAGTTGATGGTGATTTGCCAGAAAACTTTTTATGTGGATAATAAATAGCTCTATTTGGTTTTATTTACTTCGTCTGTTGAATCAAGGACACACATTAATTTTAAAAGGATATAAATTATCAGAATCATTTGTCTTTGCTGTATTTCCTAATACGAGTGTACATTGATGGTTATAAATTGTTAAAGGATATCTTAGACCTTTCCGTACGTCTTAAATAAATATTACTTCTTTAATCCACCTTCGACGATTCGTGTACAAACACACACTCTACATAGAGTAGACAACCTGCTAAATGCAAGGCTGTCCGGAAGGGGGTTGCATATTTTGAAAAACGCAAACAGCATCCATTATCAACCGACGTTGTCAGTGTCATGGCTGAAGCTCCAACCCAGTACATCATAGTCAATACGATCAGCGTATTCGCCACATGATACACTTTAGCCGATTGAGCTACGGTACCGGTAGAAAGCATTAAGGTTTATCTGCTGTAAATTATGGTTTTGTAGCTGTTTTTCGAGAGAATTACGACTAGTATTTATTATTATTATCTCACCTCTCTAGTCAGTATATATTAGGAGGTATCCTGTATTTTTGTAAGAAGACATAGTCCTATGACTACGCAAATGATAGAGCCATAAACATATTATCTAGTCTTTCAAAATTAATTGAATTCAGTGTGGAAGGACAATGAATAATATGTTTTTCTTCAAGCGTATTAAAATGTTTAAATTATGTCACCAAAAACAGAAGTAGAAGTAGGACATTGTTATACTAGTAACAAAATATTAGTACCGAACGCCACCGTAGTGGACATTGTTTTACTAGTAACATAATGTTAGTTCCGAAAGCGCCGCCGTTGTGGGTATTGTTTTACTAGTAACATAATGTTAATACCGAAAGCCACCGGTGGCGCGCTATCCACTAGCCACTTGTCATATTGTGTCAACATGTAAGACTGTAGTTTGAATATTTGTACATTTATGATAAATAAATGAATTTTTGCATTTTAATACGCTTGAAGAAAAAATAGTAAATATTACACGGAGTAGAACCTTTTTCTGTGTTTCGCCCAGTGTTTTCTACTCCTAGTAATATAATATACTATTTTCTACTCCCATACTTCAATTTGTATATCAAACATTCCCTACCTGTACTTTAATGAGATTCATTAAGATACAAATTTTCCATTAAGATACAAGTTTATAATCAATAGAAACGCGACACACAGCAATATTCTGTCAATATCAAGTATTGCCTTGAAAATTTGACAGATCTAAAATTAATCAGTTTTGACAAGTGATACTTACTGTTTACCTAGCAAATTTTTAAACTTTATGCTTCTTGCAATTAAAATCACTGAACACGTGTGATAGTGAAAGTGAAATTGAAATAATAATCCACAATATTTCCTAAGTTTAGTGTTCATAATATTTCCTAAATTGTAATCTATAATTAATAAACAGAAATAAAGTGTTAATTTTCTATTTCATTAGAGAGAGTCGCAGAGAAAATAGTGTATGTAACTCATATTTAATGGATATTAAGACACTCGCATACATTATGACATTCGCTTACGGCGCATGTCATAATTCTTATTAATCCAGTTAACGGAGCGCTAAAATGTCCAAAATCTTATCATCATCACAATCCACTCATTAGCACTCAAATTAGAGATGAACCCCCGTTGACTGGACTATATGCTCGTGTCTTAATGGCCATCATTAAATAGTCGTTACATAATATACTATTAAAGCAAGCAATATATTACTGTCGATCCAACATTGCTTCACAAAAAATAAAAATACTCAAGCAGCTTTATCCTCCTTTCATAAAAAAATATTGACACCTTGTATAATAAACTTTTTACGCTAGACCTGTTTGTATGCCCCTAAAATTTTTCGGCTCTTGTCTGAATAATATAATGCAAATTGTTAAACTTAACACAGTTTTCAGCAATGGTTTATAGAAGAATACCCCAAAGTTATATTTTAGGGCCTTTAGCATTCATATTTTTTTCCAAGATTTAGCTTGTTATATTAAAAATGTTTCCAGTTTACACCTTGTTTGCTATGCTGACGACATCTACATATTGCTCACTGAAGTATCAGTAGAACTTTTGAAACTTCTCACTCTGAAAATTTATCAAATGATAATGACCTGAATAAAACAAACTTATATCTATTTAAATAGAAATAAGACTACATGTTCAACTTTGTCTACACAAGAAATAACTGCTGACTTTATAAACAGATTTGCAGTTAATAAATATGGTATTTTTTATCCCAGTCAACAACATTTCTAGGAGTTTACTTCGACATAAATTTGCAACGGAACTATCATATATACCGTGCGTGTAGCGGAGCGCTAGGCATAGGGAGTAAAATTACAACGTCGCGCGTGCCAGCTGGCTGAAATGAAATAACAGAGCTGGGATGCTCCGCCCGACGGAGGAATTTACGGCAGCTGTGTTGTCAGATGTCACTGTAGGCGTGGTATACTGATAACATTGTACTATATTTTCGCTCTCATGTGAGGCGGTATAATCACTTGGCGTAGCAGTTCTTAAATTCATCGTATATTCATATACAAAAAAACAAAATCATGTAGTTAGAATTGTATCATATTTAAATTACAGTAATTTACGTACAACTTTCTTCAAGCAATGATAATAATAATAATAATAATAATAATAATAATAATAATAATAATAATAATAATAATAATAATTTGGAGAATGAATGCATGGACAAGGAAGGATCACTTATGTGGTTGAAAAAGGGCCAACTCCACCCTACAACTGAAGGCTTCATTATTTCTATCCAGGACCATGTGCAAAGAACCCGGAACTACGATAAAACCATCCTAAAGACAAACGTAGAAGATGTCTGCAGAAAGTGTGGAAGACCAGGAGAAACGATTGAGCATATAACAGCTGGATGCCCGTCTCTAGCTGACACCGCATATTTGTGCAGACACAACCAGATTGCCAAACTAATTCATGCGGAAATGGCTAAGAAATACAAACTAGTGGAAAATCCTCTCCCCCCGTATTACCGCTATACACCTTGCCCGGTATTAGAATCCACCGAGTTTCTTTTATACTGGGATAGACCAATCCTCACAGATAGAACTGTAGACTATAACAGGCCAGACATTGTGCTAATTGAAAAGAAAAATAAAAAAGCCACAATCATCGACATAGGCTGCCCACTCACGCATAATCTGGTAAAGACAGAAACAGAAAAAGTGTCAAAATATGAAAATTTAGCCATCGAAGTCAAGCACATCTGGAACCTAGACAGAGTAGAAATAGTCCCTATTGTGATCTCAGTGGAAGGAGTTATGACAAAACAATTAAAGAAAAACATAGAAAAACTGGGTCTGCCAAAATTCCACTACGCTGTCATACAAAAAATAGCAATCCTCCAAACGAGCCACATAACGAGAAAATTCTTAAACGGAACAGGATAAGATGAAGTTCTTCCCTGATTCTAAGGATATACCAGCCTACCAGCTTAGCTGAGATACAAAAAGAATAATAATAATAATAATAATAATAATTTTATTCATCCTTTCGATCACAATACAATGAAATAGGACATGTCAATAAATAGAATAAAATATAAAATAATATGGCTAATTATACTATATGCACATATACACAA
Source organism: Rutpela maculata (assembly GCA_936432065.2). Taxonomy (NCBI): domain Eukaryota; kingdom Metazoa; phylum Arthropoda; class Insecta; order Coleoptera; family Cerambycidae; genus Rutpela; species Rutpela maculata. Next base: position 30,958,812 of record OW386285.2, on the reverse strand, counting down.
AAATATACAGTAGTACAGCTCAGAACAGGTAGCTCTTTTTTTTAGATATAAAATGTATGATTTAAAAATTCATCGACTGAATAATAACAGCCACTTATTAAATAGCTCCGTAATTCCTTCTTAAAGGAATATAAGGAAGCTTTTTCTTTAATTTCGTTAGGTAGACAATTAAAGAATTTTATTCCAGCCAGTAGTGGAGACTTTTCATAGAGCGCAGTTCTATGTTTTGGAATTTTTAGTAAATTACCATGTCTGGTAGGGTAATTATGTAGTTGCGAATTTGTCTCGTACTTGCTAATATTCTTTTTTATATATATGAGACAATTATATATATACACGCAAGGAAATGTCAATATAGCGTGTTGCTTAAAGAAAACTCTGCATGACTGAGTTTTCTGCAAGTCGAAAATTAATCGTATAACTCTTTTTTGAGCAATCGGAACCCTCTCGCTATCAGAAGCGCCACCCCACAAAATGACATTATACGACAGCACTGAATTTATGAGGGCATAATAAACATTTATTAGTGTTTTTTGGTCCAATACACTTTACAGTTGTAAAATTGCATAATAGCCACCACTTATTTTCTGACAGACATTATTAATGTGATATCTCCAACTCATATCACTGTCAATATGGATACCAAGAAATTTTGTCGTTTCACTTGGAGCAACTGTTAATTGATTATATGTAATATTTATGTCTGTACGACTTTTCCTACCAAAAAACTGTAGCAAAATAGTTTTCTTGGTGTTAGCAATCAATTTATTAGTACCACACCAGTTGATAAATTGTTCATAAAGAGTATTGAGCTTATCCTGCAGCTCCTCAGGAGTGTCTGCCTCCTCTGCTATGGAGACGTCGTCTGCGAACAGCACAACGCATTCAGTACCAATATGAAGTGGTAAATCATTTATAAATAAGAGAAAAATAAGTGGCCCCAGTACAGAACCCTGAGGAACTCCAAGATCAATACAATACTTCTCTGAACTGGCTTCTTCTAGTTTTACAAAAATTTTTCTAAAGCTGAGGTACGATATTATCCATGAAAGAAAGTTACCTCTAAATCCAATCGCAGAAAGTTTATCTGCCACGAATGTCGGATCTATAGAATCAAAAGCCTTGGACAGGTCAAAAAAAAGGGCAGCAACGTACTTTCTGTCATCCACGCGATTGTACACAAATTCCAAAAAGTCAGCCGCCGCACTCTCAGTTGACCTGCCAGGGTGAAATCCATTCTGACATCTGGAAATAATTTGATATTTAGTTAGATATGGAAATATTTTGTTATATATAGCGCGTTCAATTATTTTGCATATGACAGTGAGTACAGTGATAGGCCTGTAATTATCTATTATACTATCTATAGTTGTTATACTTTAGCCGGAGAATTAGGATAATTATGAATTGAAGTGTCAATAGTGTCAAGCGGCACATGTCATTGAGCGAGATTGATTTGATAAGTCTTAGTAAAAGTTATTTTGAATTACACCACCGCCTCCAAATTTGAACACCGATAGGATATAGGTATAGTATGTGTATATTTGAATATGTTCCTTTATTGACAAAACCAAATCATTATTTTCTGTATATAAATTAACTTATGAATATGATATAAAACATAAAGACATTTTGCAACCCAATTTACATCGAACAGCTATGTACCAATTTTTCTTTACAATGGCTGTAGATTTTTTATTCGTTTAAGTGGTGATATAACATCACCTAATATATATATATACAGGGTGTAATCAGTTTCATGTCATTAAAAAAGACTGGTGGTGGGGAACGACTAAATGAAAAAAAAAACCTTATATAACATGGGGTCTAAAACCCATAGTTTTAGAAAAAAACAATAAACAAAAATTTCGAAAATTTTCAGTAAGAACTGTTGGAGTGGCTTTTATCTTCGTGTATGTCGGCGCCTCTAACCATCAAATACGCTAATACGGCTCTTTCAAAATGCCGCGTTCCTTTGTTAAAGACCGCGCGTCGACGAGGACACGAGTTGATAGTCACACTTTTTTATGGCTTCTTAAAATTAGGTAAGGTAAGGTCTTTAGTGGTGCGGTATTTTAGTTTCTGTGGACATTAAGTACACACGTCGTTGTTTTTGTATGTTACTTTGATCTTTTGAATTTCGGACCACGTATTTACAGTTAAGATTTATTTTATTGACTTACCGTTCAAGTCGTTAAGTTCTTGATTACGTACGGATAATACTTGTTCGTTCTTTTTGTGTTTGTTTTGGATTTTGGAAAAAGTTTTTATTTTTATTTTCTTTATTGACAACGTTAGTTAATAGTTTAGTGTAGTATTTTAATGTGCATAGAAACCATAAAAAATGATCCTAATTTGGTAAGTTCTAGATTTATCGAATAATTTTAGTTTTCGATACCTGATCGGCAATTTATTAAATAAATCAGATTTTTTCCTAACTTAAAATACATATAATCCTGTTATCGAATCTCATACGTCTAACTCTTTATTTGAGGCGCTCGCGCGCAAACCCCGATAAATCCACAAAAAGTCAATTTTGAGTTTGTAATAGTTTCATGTATGTTAGACTAAACTCTACAAGCCTATATAATCTTTGGTAACCAAAACGCCATAAATCCCATATAAATCTAATGTTAAAGTTGACCGTTTCGAACAAAACTAGATAAATCCAATATTATCGGGATCAAAAGCAGATAAATCCATTTTTATACAATACACTGTCATCCATTGTGAGGTAGAAAAGTTAATATTGATTGACGTTTGAAAAAGTTCTCTGTAATATGACTATTTACTGTAAAAACCTACTTCTCCTCTAGAAATAAAGAAGACAACTGCAAGACATTTTATTACCAATATATTATAACGGTTTTATCTGAAATTTTAACAGATATTGAGAATTAATTTTTGTTAACTTTATTTTTCTGCATCTTTAATGTTTTATTTTAAAGCAAAAATCGATAAATTCGTATTTACATAGCAAAATCCGATAAATCCAGCAAGAAAAGTTAAAAAAAAATAAATAAATAAAGTAGCATTGTTCTTATTTTTGGTCTTATATTCTACAGCCTAGAAGATATTTTTTGACTTAAAAAGAACAAAAAAAGACTTATTGGTTTTTGCTTGAGAAGTTTTTTGTAATTTCCCACAACTTCGTGTGTGTGGATTTATCGGGGTTTGCGCGCGAGCGCCTCATTTCCCAATGTCATGCAATAATTATTCATCTTTTAAGCTTTTAACCCAGAACACTCATTTAGGTTACAAATGTTAATAAATCACATTTAAATCTGATAAATTATAAACAACAATAAAAGATCCAATATTTTGTTCTAAATTAAAAAACACACATGTAAATAAATGCTGTGAATAACTTCTACGTCCATCATTTGCTTTTGTAGTTCTGCAAAAAGAGATAACAACGTTTACATTTCTATAATTGGTTCGGTTGAGGCGATCATCAAAGGTGCCGCCTTTCTTTGCTTTGAACTGCGGGCCGCCGTCGGTAATCTTTGCACTTTTTTATGACAATTTAAAAGCTGTATAATTGGGAACTATCACACCCAGAGAGGCAGTGGTTCTCAAATGTTTAGTACCCTAATATTCAAATTGTTGACCTAGGTCAGTTTTTTTCAAAGTGCCCTTAGGGGAAAAAGTCATAATAAAGGTTTTTAGTTTGTCTAGTCGGTCCCCATTACCAGTTTTTTTAATGACATGAAACTGATTACTCCCTGTATTTAAAATAAAATTGAAAAAAAATCATTTCATGTAACACCTCTCACCATCCTAGCCAATCACCCTGCGTTATACAGTGTGTCCCATTTTGCTTGGAATCACCCCCCATAAAAAGTTTATTTTAAGTCCGATTAAGATCGGGTTTTTTAAAACGTAGTTCTCTAAAAAGTGCATTCTTGCGGTACATTACATTTTATAACATACAAAGGCTCGGCCTGCTGCAGTCTTTTTTCGGGACGGAAAATAAAGAAATCTTATTAGCGATTTTCTTTATTTCAAATTTGAAGAAAATGTATCTCAAATAGGTTTGAACCAAATTTCGCGAAAAAATTCTTACTTTTGGAATTTTATCGAGAGATACCAGTGTATCCCATTTTGCTTGGAACCACCCCCATAAAAGCGATTCATATCGAGTTTTTTTTAAACGTGGATATTTGAAAAGTGTATTCTTCTGATATTTAAAATTTTGTAAAACATGAAAGGTTGACCTACTGCTTTTGTTTTTGTGGGTGGAAAATGATGAAATCTTTTTAGTGATTCTCTTATTTCAAATCTGAGTACTCCACTGGATTCGGCAATCTCTGTAAGAAGTTTCGTGAGAAAATACCGATTTTTTTATTTTTCTCGTAAGAAATAAAAATTCTGAAATTGGGGTTGTGTATTTAAAAGTGCCTTGATTCAAACAACTGACAAAGGAATGTTTAATTGTCCATTTGTGTAGGTTTTACTTAATTAAACTTCTGCTGGTAATAATAATTATGGCGCGCAAGCGTTGTATATGTGTAAAAACAAGGAGAACTTTTAAATAAAAAAATATATATATATATATCTACAACCATTGCTATCGATTTATCTGAATGCCTTTTATTTATTTTTAAAAACAAAGAAATATTATTTAATTACAATATTGAGCATAACTATGATTCAAAAACTATCGATATAAACTACCCAATACATAACCTAAGTTTAACAGAAGAAAATCCATGTTGCATGTGCGTCAAATTAATTATATAACAACTTTCCTGAGGAATTTAAACCTACTCAAAATGTTAATGAATTTAAAGAGAGATTGAAAAAATATTTTGTGAATTTGGAACTCAATAGGTAATCTGGGTATGTCGCAAAAAGAAGTTAGATGGATGTAGCGACGTTATTTCATATAATGTATTACCTATACTGTGTAGTGTAAGACTTTCCTTGAAATAAAATTTCTTCTCAAATTTTGTTATTTTGTTATTATTATTACTATTATTAGCGGTCTCCCTGTGTTCCCAAATTTTTCTATAAATTATGTCAAATTCTTTGTTATCTTTTTCTGGGAAATTAATTTAACTTCACGTACTTTGCGAATAAACTTTATCTGATTATTATAAAAAAAGACTGCTATTTGATAACTAAACATTGTATTTAATCCAGTCAATGAGTGTTCAAAAGAGGGTAGAGAGTACATGGAATATGCGAGACGTTTTGACTTCAGGATTTCGTTAGAAGAAGTTAGCAGGTAAACATACTAAAAGTCCCCGCCCCTGGAAGGTGAGCTTACGTTGGGAGGAGGGGGGGAAGGTCCCATTTTTGGGTTTTTCGATTATATCTCGGAAACGGTGGACTCTAGAAAAATATGTTTTAAATAAAAATGCTAATTAAAGGACCCCGCAGAAATCATAGGTAAATTGGCTCTCAGTCAAATTGTCTGAAATTGAGATATGTTATAGTTTATGAGGTCCTGATCAAAAGTTCTCATGGGCCCAATCCAAAGTAATGACTAGATTTTGACTTAGAGACGAGATAAGGTTCACTGATTCGCAATTTTCATATAACTTATAAATATTCTTTAAATACATATATGAATATTTTATACTATCATATATTTTCTAAAGCATATATGGTAAGCCACTGAGCATGTCAGAAACATGCCATGGCATATCTGTGTAAAGTTTGTTAATCATTTGTAAAGTAAATAAAACATCGGACTTAATTATTAAGAGTACAATTTATTAATATCACTCTACGTATATTCATTGCTAGGATAATACTAATCGGTGAAGTATAGGTTCAAGATGCCCTACAATTATGTCTTAAGAATAAAATCCTGATAAAAAAGTTAAATCACAAAGAAAAATTACAAATATTAAAAAATTCCTACGTCTTGCATAATCCCCAAGACAGGCATTACAGATTTTGTTGGGCTAACGTGTTGGATGATGAAGCTTGTTTGTCCCAAATATAATTATTCAATTCAAAGGTTGTTTATGCTAAAAATAAGAAGTATTTGTAACCATTATCACCAATTATTTTATTGTTATATGTTTATGTGTACATGTAATTATTAAGAATTCGTTTGCATCATAGCTCATAGCCCTGCACAGATGAAATATCTGCACAGATGCACATATTATATAATCGAGAACCAAATATGAGGAAGGCATATGTTGATGGTACCTATCTAAAAATTGAAAAGAGCAGAAACTTTAGAGTGTTAAGACAATCCTCTTGTACATTTAAAAGGTATCATTTAGTGAAACCGATCATGATAGTGGCACCTGATGGCAAAATTTTTGACATTCAACGACCTCATTTTTCCGATAGTCGCAATAATGATGCAGCACTGTTGCGAGCTGAGTTTGACCGAGACATTAATGGGATGAGAGAATGGTTCCAGGCTGGAGATATTCTTATTGTAGACCGTGGATATCGCGATGCTACAGAATTACTCGATCACTTAGATATAAGATACCACATGCCACACTTTCTACAAAAGAGGACAGCGTCAATTATCGACCAGAGAAGCCAATATCTCCAGGTTAGTAACAAAAACTAGATGGATTGTAGAAAGTCAAAACGTCATATTAAAAGTATTTTCACCTTTTTTGCACAAGTAATAAGAATGGCACACACAGCTCATATTGGCGAGATTTACCATATAGTTGGTGCATTAATTAATCGATTTCATGGTCCTGTACTGATGGAAGGGACAAATGCAGAGCTAGCATTGGCTTTATTACAGAGATCTGAAGAGATAAATATTATCCAGGCACGCGTGGAGGCAGAAAATTTATTACGTCGAAGGGGAGTTGAGTGGATTCGTCTTGAGCATAATCAACTTCCAGGCTTTGCTGAACTCTCTCTTGAATATTTGGAAGATCTAATTGTTGGTGCATATCAATTATATTTGGCATCATCATATATTAAAAATAATTTAAACAGGGAAGATGACATTTTTCAGGTAGATGTACATGCACTCGTGCCGGGTTTTGTAAGATTTAGACTGCATTCACGTTTTAGAAATGAGACCGTTTATCAACAATGGATTGCTTATAATACAGAACGAGAACACAATTACGATGAAGAGAATCCAATTGAAGGGTATTACTGTACTTGCATATCAGGAGCAAGGACATTAGGTACATGTTCTCATATTGCCAGTATTTTATGGTATCTTGGTTTTGCTCGGCACCAACAAAATATCAGATATCCACCAACTTCTATTCTATACCAAATATCCGACGCTGCTGAAAGAGCTTTACTACTAAACAACGATGGTTTAAATGATGTAGATATTCGATAGACACCAATATTAATTGTAAGTGGAAAAGGGACACATTAATCAAGCACCCCCATTTACGTTCTATATTCTAAACATGATCAGACACATTACAGACACGCTCAAACACGTTTGATAGCCCAACAAACTCTGTAATGCCTGTCTTGGGGATTACACAAGACGTAGGTATTTTTTAATATTTGTAATTTTACTTCCACATCCAGTGGAAGTATAGTAACGACAAAAAAATTTTTAAAAATTTTTATTGTTCAAATGGACTTAGAATGTCACGAAACGTCGAGATTTTAAGTTTGAGAGAAAAAAAATGTCTATCTGTTGGTCTGTCTGTCTGTCGGTCTGTCTGTAACTTTTTTGTGCGCACGTTTACTCTGGAACCGTTTGAGATATTAACTTGAAATTTGGTACACACATGTACTTTAACGAAATCTAGAACTAGATTATATTTTCATCTTGTTCCGTCGAAGGGATGGGGGGTTAATTGGGGTAAATTTGTGGAAAATAGGTAAATCAAGCAGGTAAGAGTCCATAAAATTGGTATTTAGCATATACAAGAGAAGCTAAGGTCTCAAAAAAATGTTGGCATTAGCCACCCTTATAACCACCCCCACCTCATTATTAAAGGGGATGAAAAAAAATGATTTAGTGTGTGTACAAGAACCAGAAACCTCAAAATATTTTTTTACTTTATCCCCCCTGTCACCACCCCAACCGCACTACTGATGTGGGGTATCGTTTTATGGGTTTTTGGGGTAGAGGATTTCAAATATTATATTATTAAAGTTCCATAAACAATTATTTCCATATACAAAGTTTTTTCGTTGTGAGTGACTTGGATAGAAAATCTGGATGTGGAAGTAGTGATTCCTTGGGCAGCGGATTTTCATCAGGATTTTATTCTTAACATATAATTGTAGGGCATCTTGAACTTCACCGATTAGTATTATGCTAGCAATGAATATACGTAGAGTGATATTAATAAATTGTACTCTTAATAATTAAGTTAAGTAATTAAATATTCATATATGTATTTAAAGAATATTTGTAAGTTATATGAAAATCGCGAATCAGTGAACCTTATCTCGTCTCTAAGTCAAAATCTAGTCATTACTTTGGGTTGGGCCCCATGAGAACTTTTGATTAGGACCTCATAAACTGTAACATATCAGACAATTTGACTGAGAGCCAATTTACCTAGGATTTCTGCGGGGTCCTTTCCTATAAAATTTTTTCCATACATATTTGTCGAATTTTCAACGGTTTTCGAGATATACGTTATTGAACATCGATACTTTTCGAAAAAATCATTTTTACCTAACTCTTTTTGTCAAACATTTGCTTCTAGTGCCTCCCACGATCATTTCTCAGAAAAATTGTCAGAAACGAAGTTGTAGAGCATTAAATTTTCTTCAATTTGATATACACTTATGAAATATTTTTTTCTTAAATTATCGATTTTCAATAACGTATATCTCGAAAACCGTTGGAAATTCGACAAATATGTATGGAAACAATTTTATAGGAAGTTTAATTAGCTTTCATTTTTACTTAGAACATATTTTTCTAGAGTCCACCGTTTCCGAGATATAATCGAAAAATAAAAAATGGTACATTCCCCCCTCCCTCCCACCGTAAGCTCAGGGCGGGGACTTTTAATATGTTTACCTACTAACTACTCCTAACAAAGTTCGGAAGTCAAAAAGTCTCGCACATTCCATGCATTCTACAATATATTCATTATCAATTTAGCTAATAACTAATTTAGTCGGATAAAACCTTTAATGTCTATAAGTAGTTAAGCAGTTAAATTGTTTCTTAACTTGCTCGTCCCACTTCGTGGTTACTTTCTTATTTTCCTTTTACCCCACATTTCAATTGCATGTCAGACATGTTGTCGGGATTAAATTCAGTTTCATTACTTGAATCTTCTCCGGTAAGACCGACGTTGAGTGGGTTCTATAAATAGTTCTGGAACTTTGTGTTAATCAATATAGGCACCGTGTAATGCAGTTTGGATACAAAATAGTGGTCATGACAGCACGATCCTGGTAACTATGGATAAAATAAGAGTAGCAAGAAACTTGCGTATCTTACATCATAAAGGAACATGTTTTGATCATACGTTAAATTATTTTTGAACGTTCTATATATACCAGAAGCAAAATTAATACGAAACATATAATAATAATAGTAATAGTGACTTTATTTGGCGGAGCTCAATCAAGAAACTTCTCTTACACTCAACCATAACAAGACATTTTTTTAAATTAGCATTTTAAATTCAAATACATATCTCAACCAGATCTTAATTAGATAAAAAGGGTCGTTATATCAGGATAATTCCTAGTTTAATCGATTTGATGAAACCTTTTCCGACGTGCTCTAAAAATGATCAATTTAAAAGTTTGGCAAAATAATATCTATTTAAATTAGAGAGCACGGCTAAGGCTGCTTGGCCATTCACACAGCGTCAGCAAAATAATATGTAAATGAACATAACCCAAAGTAATATAATTATTACAATAAATACTAAATTAAATTATGTCCTCATCGAAATTGTTTTGTTCTTCTTCGACGGCAACTTGTGGGTAATTCAGGACGTTGTGGCCATTGCAACTGATGCAATGAATGGTTTAAAATGAAGATAGCATAGCATAGCATATGACCGCGTGGACATTCTTCACTGTCTGTTTTCTTCGACTATCTGAATAACCAACACCAAAATATCAAGTTTACGATGAAGATCGAGCAAAAGGTAGTTTTGCCTTTTTTAGATATATCAGTAAAACAAACAAGCAACGATAGACTGCCCCACGGAAAGCGAGCACATACCGATTGTTGCTACATTCCATCACCACCCACAACAGAAGAGGTCGTTAATCAAAACATTGTTCCACAGAGCCAATATAGTATGTGACGACGAAACTAAATCATATGAACTCAGAAACGTCGAACAAGCGTACAACAACGACCAAATAGGTACGAACAAAATACAACGAATTTAATAAAAACGCATCTCTCGGTAACGGGCAACAATATGTTGTAACAAATAATGAAAGGAGCGGTGAATCAACAGTATTGCACTGTGTACCACAAGGCACAGTTCTTGGGCCTGTACTTTTCATAATTTACGTTAGTGATCTGTTTATAAATACTGATACGGATAGTGTGAGTATTTTTGCTTATGCCGATGATACAGTTATTTACGTTAGCGATGATTATTGGGAGAATGTTCGCTCAAAATCCGAAACTTTACAAGTTATAACAATATGGTTGAATAAACTGAATACATTAAAATCAAAATTTATACCTATGTTTTTCACTTCGAAACAAAGTCAATTTAAATTAATTAATTTTACACCAGAATATATGAAATCGAAATGCATGTAATTGTCCTTCGTATATTAAACAAACTAATAACATCAAATACCTCGGCGTAATCATTGATGATTAACTGCTTAACAAAAAGATTTAAAAAATGAATGTTCATATTTAAAAGTTTAAGCGGCATTCTTAGTAATAAATTAATTAGGAATTGTTACTATGCTCTTGTACAGCCGTTGATAACGTTTGGCAACCTGTCCTGGGGTGGAACTTATAAAAATAATCTAGAAAAAGCATTTGTTTGCCAGAAAATAATTATTAAAACCATCTTTAAGAAACCAATGCATTGTCCAACTAGAATCTTGTTCTCGAAGTTTAATGTATAATTTGATGTACTGAAATATTATTACAAGCATAAAAATTCCGTAAGCCTCTTTAAACATAAATATAACACTAGAGCCATAAGAAATCATGAATGTATACTTCCTATCTCACATAAAACAACAACTCAAAAATATTTCCTGTATTACCTATCTATAATTTACAATATACTACCGAATGAACTTAGACTATTTAATGACAGCATCATTTTATACAGTAAAAAAAATTAAAATGTGGATTAAAAATTCAAATTGAAATGTTGATTACATATTTATCTAACGCCCTATATTTTTGTCATTATATAATACTCTAACTTGTATAATTAGTAAATTACTTAATACTTTATATTATTTTAGTGCAAGAATGTATTTGTGTCATTTTATTTCATGTTGTACTTTAATAATAAGTACTATTTTTAATGTATTTAAGAAACTTGTATAATTAATAACACTTTATATTATTTTATTTAGTTTTACTTTAGTAGTAAGTATTATTTTTAGAAATTTCTTACATGTAATTTTATTACTGGCTAATCAACAAATTGTAAATATGACAGGAGTCACTAACAAACTTTTTTTTGAATTGTTCATTATCATACAATTTTATACATTTTTAGCACAAATAAAAAACTTATTCTTTTCTATTATTCTATTTATCAACAATCAGACCAGAACGAGCAACTTATCAACAGAGGAACAGGAATGACTTACTACCTATGCGTGCCGTCCCTATATGGCCTATATGATAGGTTGAAGAAGAGCTTCCCTCAAACAAGAACCCCATCCCCAGACTACTAGCCAAGGGTGTTTACCAATTGGAGTGCTCATGTGGTAAGAGTTTTATCGGACAGACAGGGTGTAGTATCCAGTGTAGAATCAAGGAACGTCAGAGAAACACAAGACTTGAGTACATAGATAAGTCAGCAATGCGGAACATATTCATCAGAATGAGAACTATAAAATCGACTACGAGAACATCAATATATTGGATAGAAATATGCCTTATTGGTAATTACCCAAGGATAATTAAAGAATCGCTAGAAGTTATCAAAAAAGGGACAACTTCAATAGAGAGGATGGGTATCGACCAATTAAAACATGGAGATTGGCTTTGCTAAGCCCCAGTTGCTTAAATAGTCACGGTCAACAAAGTACAACGAATGAGCAGTGAAGCGAAGCAGCGTTTATAACGAGGAGCAGAACACAACAACTTAGCTTTTAGAATCCTTCTGAAGCTGACAGTATGATCAGCGAAACATCAAATTCGACGACCACAGTAACACCCGAAAGAAACCACTTTATTCTTTCGATGCTCTCCTTCATGCGATGTATTACAACGTTTCAGTGAAAGTTTCTTCAGGTTTCTTCAGTCGAGCTGACTTCAAGAAATGATAAATACATCTTTGCTATAGTATCCTGGTAAAAAAACATAAGAGTAATATAAAAAACATTAAATAAGTCAATATAAAATAGCAAACATTTCCTTAATTATAATATTTGTCAAAGACTAGAAATGGCTCTGATTATTATGCTAGTTTTCTTAATGTACTAGAGTAGTGTCATTATGAGAAGGTGCTTGTAAAAATATGCACAGAAACCAGTTTGTACTTACCATCACTCTAAACCCATAAAAAAGAATTACGTCATATTCAATGTCAAGACCAGCGGCACTGGTAGTTTGCAGTAGAGTTGTGTTCACCGGCGGTGATTAATCTAAGTGATATAAACCTATTTTGAGTGCGAAATATCTTCACATTCTTTCATCGTCAGTTAGCTGTGTGTAATCTATTTAAATACCATAGTTTGCAGTTTTCACCTATTGCATTACACAACTCCGCGAGGACGCGAAAATTTTATTACACATCCTTATATACTAGATGACGCTATGCCTCTGCCAAAAAAATATTCATGCACGTTGGCTCCACCTTAAGCATCTCCTTATAATAATAGAGCATCTGCGGTACGTGACCTTATGGTCGTGTCTGGTTTGCTTGGAGGTAAAACAAAACAAAAATCATAACCTTAAAACATTTCGTGAGCCTGATATGTAAATTCAAATACTTTGCTTTATTGTGAACGACATATTTATCTGGATTATTTGTGTTTTTTGTGTGTGCTCTAAGAAAATTTGACATTCATTATGTGATTATTATTACTCCTTGGATGTTGAAAGTGCTACCCTATACAGAAAAAAAATTACCATACTTAGTATAGACCCGTATTAATAGATTTATATTATGCAGCAGTAATATATACATTTTTCTAGGACAATATATTCAGATATTGTTAATTATATTATTATAATGAACTAAAGTGAGTTTATCGATATATTATTTGGCAGGGATCTTGAAATATGTGACGTCACGTGCAGATGCCCTTTTCCAGATAATATTGGAAAACTAGAATATAATTCTTTTAAAATTTCGGCAAAAAAAATTACTTGAAAAAGCCTTTTGTAAGTTTAATGAATAATTATTATCTGACCTACCGTATATGTATGTAAGTGAAATCGTCCTTTGACATTTATTGTTGTTATTTGTTATATTTATTTATTTCTTTTTAAATATTTTTAAATTGTATGTTTTATCAACTTGTGGTGTAAATAAGTATAATGGGACGATAAATATTTATCTAGCTAACATACAGCTGAAAAAATAATAAATCAATTAAGTTGTTTGTCATTTTGTAATATTCCATTAAAACAAAGAACGAATACAAAATGTCTTCGTTTAATATCATATTTTCCTTTTTGCGACTGCAGTTTTATATTTGCTGGACGTAATTGTTGTGCTTGAGAATGAAGTCCAGCAATTGCCGCCGTTAAACGAAAAATATAGCATACTTAACAAAGAAATTTTGTGTTAATTATATGTTACAATAGAAAATATTACTTGATCTGCCTATGAAAATCTGTCTCAAAAATATGGAATAATTTAATTAAAATTAAAAGGTTTTTGGAAAATTAAATTAAATTTTTAGCATCCTTTTTTTTGAGTGTCATTATTCTTTTTATATAGCAAGCCCCTCCTTTTATTTTGTATTTGGTAGAACTTATCTTTGTGTTTACCACGTAAACATTTTGATATCGTACATGAAAAAAGTCGACAACAAAATTTCAAACATTAGAAAGAACAAAGGTGGAGTGGCGATAAGCCCCTTATTTTGCCCCAGAGGGTGCCACTTTGATTCTTACATATGTCAAAGATCTTACGTTCTCACACTACATCTTTACAGTATTCTCTTGCGCTCGGTGTAAATCAACCAACCAAAAGCTCATAACATGGTGATTTTCACGTATTTTGGTGAAAGGAGTGAAGTTTAGCCGATCTTTATCGATGATAAAAATTCAAAGTACATAAAATGTATATTGTGCCGTATCTTCAAATATTGAAGTTTGCATCCCCCCCCCCCCCCCCCCCCCCTCCTTTTTATTGATGTTTATAATACATTTATTTGTATTGAAAACTAACAACAAAAAACAAAATAAATCGACGGTCAAAGGGTTTTAAAAAGTTTTTCTTTCAGTCTGAAGTTATCCAGTCATAACACTCTTAGTGCCAACTACATTACAAATATTATTTTCCTCCAGCATTCCTTAGTTAATTATTAATTAGTAATTAATTGATAATTATTAATTGATTAATTATTATGGTATAGTTGTCCACAAATGTATAGGGTATATAGGAAAGCCATAAAAATATCAAAGTCGGCACTGTTAGATGCTGACAGGAGCACTACAGAGCCATACTTTAAATTTTTGCGTATTAGAATGAACAAAAATCATGTTTTCAGTAGAAACTTAATGACGTTTTTTGTAAATAAAAAATCTTACTCTATTTTGCGTCAAGATAAGATAGAATATATTTTGTTAACCATAAATCATAGTTACAAGAACAATATCGGTTTTGCCACAGAACAAAAAATAAACAAACAATAAACAATATGTGCATGCAGATATATGAGTTCATTTATGATTTCATAAAATCATTAAAAATTGTACATTTTTCTTCACCGATCAAGAAACTCAGTCATGTTGTAAAAGCAATGCTCAGTCAAAAATATTCTTTATTTCTAAATAATCTAAAAAAATTCCTTGATTTTATTTCCATAGAAAGTTTATTATATACGGTGTGACCCATTTCAAGTGGAAACACTTTCGTGACTCAGTTGTTGGTCACCCAATTTCAACCAAATTTGGATCGGTATCAAAAATCTTAATATTTCCTTTTTGAGTAAAACAAAACTTATTTTAGTCAGTGACGTGCATTTTTATTAAGAAAAAAAGGGTCGATTTTTCGAGAAATAATATTAGCCATTTTTTTGTTGAAAAACGAATGCAATATTATTGATCAGCATGCTGTAGAACCGCTATATGCAGAATTTAACAATATTTTGATTTTTGGTTTTTGAATTACGGTCCACTTAAAATTACCTATTTTAAACATTAAATAATCAATAAATTGGCAACGAAATTTTTCTCGAAAAAAAGTCACTCTTCATTTTCTCTTTGAATTCACTTTTTCTACTATGCCATATCATCTAAACTTTCAAATTTTTAAGGCCAAGAATTTTCATTTTGTCATCAGACCTGTAAATTATTCGGGCATTAAGGATTACCGAATTTGAAAGTATCGATGATATGGGGTGTAGAAAAAATTAATTTAAAGAGAAAGAATGACTTTCTTTCGAAAAAAGATTCGTTACCTATTTATTGATTATTTAATGTTTAAAATAGACAATTTTAAGTGGGCCCTAATTTAACAACTAAAAATCAAAATGTTGTTAAAATCTGAATATGGCATGCTGATCAATAATATTGCATTAGTTTTTCAACAAAGAAATGCCTAATAGGAATGATTTCTCGAAAAATCGACCAATTTTTTCTTAATAAAAATGCACGCCACTGACTGAAATAAGTTTTGTTTTACTGAAAAAGAAATATTAAAGATCTTTGATACCGATCCGAATTTGGTTGAAATTGGATGACTAATAACTGAGTTACGAAGGTGTTTCAACTTGAAATGGGTCACACTGTATACAGTGTGAGCAATCTCAAGTGGACACACCTTCGTAGCTCAGTTATTGGTTATCCAGTTTTAACCAAATTTAGATCTGTATCAAAGACCTTTACTATATCCTCTTGAGTAAAACAAAACTTATTTCAGTCATGCTTCTCTAGTTACTAAAATACGAAGCCTAATTCCAAAATTAAAATTTTTAAAAGCACACCTCAACCATAAACAATTAAAAATTATGTATTCTGCTCTATTCCAGTCGCATTTAGTATATGACGAGAAAGACGCAAGAGACTGTTTTCATGTAGAATTGACCAGACTAAACAGAAAAAATATCCACATGGAAAAATGTCAGTGGCGTAGCATATTTTTGGTAAAAAATTATCAGAGGGACGCCACTGGTGGAGCGATAAAATAACTTTTCTAACTAAAATATGTGGTTAGACAATATTATTTAGGTATTATGCAAGTCACAACTTACACACTTTGCTTTTATCATGATTAGAGAATATTATTTAGGTATAATGCAAATCACAGTGTGTAAGTTGTGATTTGCATAATACCTAAATAATATTCTCTAATCATGATAAAAGCAAATAAATAAAAAATAATAAATTGTTAAAATTTGTGGTTTTATATCCTATTAACACATACCAAAATAAAATAATATCTAAAGAATTTTCTGAGATATTAAAAAATAACGATTAAAAAAACAAAAAATCAACGTAGCAAAAAAATTAAGCTGTTGCGGACATATATTCATATGAACTTTTCTTCTAAAATGACCCAAGGAACCATACCCTGAAGTATCAGCATGTCATTAATGAAAACCCTGTATGTGCAATATAAGAATATAGGGAATGGAACTGTAACACTGAGTGCCATTCAATATTTTCCAGTAAAGTATGATACACGTTGTCCTCCGTCACATTTTTTTAGTTTTTCAATCCTGCACATTTTTCATTGAAAGTATATGAAGTTTCTTTCTTGGAAGTGGCATCAACTACCTACGATAAATTATTTTTCTCCTTTAAATAGTTTTTTAGATATCGCACCAACAGAGAGACGGATAGACAACGGACGGATATATCTGAAATTTTAAAATTTTAAAATTTTACAAAAGTAGAAACAGTGCATACTGACGATAATTTCGCCAGTCAAGCTGGCATAATCGGGAGATAAATATAAAATCTATGAAACATTTGAGAGAAAAGAAATACACGTTTACAGTGCTTAAATTATTGATAAGATTCTACAAAAATAAGAATACTGTATAGGATACTGACCAATATATCGCCAATCAAGATAGCGGTAACATTTGTTTTAAAACAGAGTTTTATAACTACAAATTCAAAGGGAAAATGTTTTAAAACAGACAGGTTTTAAAACAATTTTCGTGTTTTGTAACAAGTTGCACTGTTCCCGTCCTATGTCGGTAAACATCAAAGAAAATCGTTAACTTATTTTAAAAACAAGTAATTCTGTTTAGATTTTTAAAAACTGTAACATGTTATAAACACTGACGAGGGTGCTGTCGTCATTTTCGTCGTATGCATTCAGTCACTGTAATCTGTTAAGTGCAATTAACTATGAAGTGGAGACAGGCTGATGTGTACAGACTTATCGAAATGTACAAAGACCGTAAATTGTTATGGAACCCGACGGAAGAAGATTACCAAAATGGGAATAAAACGCATGATATATGGCGTGAGTTGGACGAAGAGTTTGGAATCGAGGTAGGAGAGGCCGAAAAAAAAATAAGGAAATTAACAGGATAATTACCATTAAAAAGCCTTCTAGTGTGCCAATCAAAGCATCACATACTTATGGTACAGTGCTACTGGTTGTTGAAGGTGTCACTTTAAAAAGATAAATTCGACTCCGATATGAGTCGCCAATAGCTAGAAACCTTAATGTTGTGGCTAGTCTTTCCTTTACCGGAATTGCATCTCTAAAAGTTGTGTCTTTTCCTTCAACGCGTCCACCAATAGATACTCAAAATTCTGACTTCTCATTCTAAGAAAGTTTTTAAAGCTACCATCAGTTTTAAGTTCTACAGCTAATAGATCTCGATCGTCACGTCCCAACTAGCACAATTAGTTGCTGGAACGTAGCAACGGCTATAGTAGGTACTTTAAAGTGTTCTGTCACTAGTCACAAGAGCATAACAGGAACGTTCCCATTACGTTAGTACGACCAAAATGGGAAATATTTTTCCGGTTACCGCAACGTTCCGGCTACGTTCCCGGAACTATTTTGGTTACTAGTCCAATGGCGTTGTGGTTATGTAGCGGTGACGTCGCTGAGTGTAAACCGCGACTTTCGGGGAACTTTACCACGCCCCACTCTATCAAATTAATGTTGCCTGCTCTGTCTTGCAACTGATTTTATTATACTTGTGTTTCATTCCTACATGATTATTGCTATCCATTTCTCTAACTCAGAAACTAATGGAATACTAGAATAGTATAATATTAGAAGACAAAACTTGTACAATTTCCCAATAGCTAAGCATCAAAATTAAAATGAATGCAAGTTTATTGTCAAACATGATGATAAAACGTCCGAATTTGGCACGCACCTTTATAATTTGCATTTTTTAATTAATATAGTGTCTTTAAAATATTTAACGGCATGCAAGAATGTGTCAACCTGGATGCTGAAAGCTATTTTTTGTTGTTCTTTGAAACTTGAAAATGATTTTTATCCGCTAATTTATTATATTTGGTACAGAAATAGTGATAAATTAAATTTTCAAGTTATTTATGAAGTTATAGTTCATGTCTTGTAATAATGGCGTCATAAGTCTTGGCCATCAAGATGGCGTATTTCAGAAAGAACCACTTTGAAGTCGTTTTTACTAAGAAATACGACTTGAAAGTAATTGTTACTTGAGCCTAGTGACAGGAACTGAAAATATGTGACTTTAAAGTTACATTTACTACAAAGTATAGAATGGGACTGTAGCATCACTTTAAAGTTGCAGCAAGGTTCCCGCTGTCACTTCATAGTTACATTTTTTCCAACATTGATTCTGAACGCCGTTCTCTGGTGTGCTACCATACGCCCGACGCGCGACGTTTAAACTGAACGCGCCCCTAATTTTGACTTTTGTAGGGGAAAATCACATCAGCAGATGGTATCAGTGAATTTCAATATTTTCAATCAATATATAGGAAATGGTGACGAAAACATGTAGTTGTCATAACGTTACGTCTGTTATTTTATTAATTTTTTTTACGTTTGTGAACTGTTTTCAAATATGCCGAAGGTAGAATTAGAATTGTGTGATATCTCTACTCAAATTGCATGCAGAAGTAGACCCATCAAGGAAGGTGAAGTGGTATTTAGAGCTGGACATGTAATTCTCTGCTAAGTCGAAGACGCCGTGAAAAAACAAATCTTTGCCCTTTGTTTGCAGTAACAGTGCATATAGTTTAAAAGTCGTGTCAATGCACAGTTTTCCAAATAGATAAAAAACTTCGCAGTAAGTGGCCAATAGCTTTAAAACTTGGAAAACCGTCTAACAAATTATGTTAAGTGAAATAAATTCCAACCCAAGAGATTATTATAAGTATTTTGAAACGTATCTATAAATGCAGATACAAATATGAATAACTCACTTTAGTGAAAAAATCATCCTGTAGAAAATGTTGGCTATATAAGTTCACACATACATTTGTTAGGTGGTTTTCCAATTTCTGAAAGCTATTATCCACTTACTGTGAAGTTTTTTTGTCTTTAGGCACTGAATAATAACTTTTACCCTTACCAGTTATTTTAGAACATTAATTAATATTATGAAGCAACTTCGTACTCTTACATATTACCTATATAGAACATTTATTATCTTTTGAAAAATATTAACAGGTAAACAATCCGAAAAATACCTAGTTGTTTTTCCTCACTTAACGGGTTGTGTTGAACGGAAAAGATAAATGTGTGAAATTCAACACAAAATAGCATGTTATTATTTTAAAATTTGGAAAAGATAAAGGCCACAAGACAAGCATAAACTATATAGGATAGATATTTCATTCCTCTCGTTATCGAACCTCCTTTCCTATATATGTTTAACAATGGGAACTAGATGATGCAATTTACTTCATCGTGAATTTAAGAGGTAATACGCACTTCGTAGTAGCCGCGCACGATGAAGTTCAGTTCTGCAGGTAGCAGTAACGTCATTAACACTAATAAATGTTACTAAGAAGCTCCACGATTTTAAACGGATAGTAAAGGTTCCCAGAACGTCACGGCCACTATCAAAGCGATTTGAAAGTGGTTGCAACTTCGAAGGTCTTTCCACTGGTAACTAGGGCGTCCCCATGCACCGGAAAAGCTACGTAGAAGTCACATAACTCTAAAGTAACCGCTAGTGGTAAAAACTACGAGGCAGTGATTATGGATATGTCAAATGAAGTTATTTACACATCAAAGTCGTAAATTTAGTCACGGATTCGTAGTGGTTACTCATTCGAAGTTCCCATCTCAGTTACTGTTACTTTGGTGCTAGTTGAGGTTGAAGATCACTCAAAAGGTCACTGCCGCTATACTTCTTCCTGGCCTGTAATGAAGGATGAACCCAAAATCGTCTCTTTTCAGCCATTTTTTTTATTGTTGGAACTAATTGCCACACAAATTGCAGCTGCAACAACACCATCCTCGCTTGGAGACGCCACGATGACTAAATGTTTTCAAACATAGTTTGCTACTTTTTTGGAATGTTTTGAAACCAAATGTTATTAATCATGTTTTGAAACCCTGGAGTTTCAAAACAATTGTTTTAAAACAAATTTTTTATAAACATGTTGCATAGTGAGAACGTGACTTTAGAGTATCCTATAGAATATTTAACAGGTACATAAAAACTGGCAAACCGGCGAAGAATGTTTACATCTAGTTTTAATAAACCTCGTTGATAAAGTCCCAAATCGTTATATTACGTGCTAATTTAGCGACTATAAGGAAATTTTGTCTGCTCTATCTGACACTCTGGCTGCTGTAATATATTCTGCATGGAAATACCGATATTGTGGAATAATTAACGCTAATTGGAGAGATACTTCCAGCATATTAACAACGCTCAGAAATTAATTTATTAAACGACGATAATTTGCTTTTCTACTGAGATTTTGCAAATCAGTTATGAAACTTTCTGAAATAAATCTTTCTTACAACATAGTAGAGAATAATTACAATACTTAAAGATTTTCGTGACCAACGGAGTCTTTTTAAAGGTTTAAATGGGTTTATAAATTTGAACTGAACCATTATGATAATTAAAATATTAGTGCTTCGAGTATTAACCCAATGAATAAATCCAACATTATAGTCAAGCGTAGTGGAAGAGCAGAATAATATATGTAATATAAAACCAAATTATAGTTCTTTAATTAACTACAGCCAATGGCCACCCAAAACATCTGCCCTTTTCTCTTCATCAATGACGACTTCTATATATAGGGAGCACATAACATATTTTTTTGGTATGAGAGAGTATCACTTGTACAGACGTAAACCTTGACTTACGTCGTAGATCGTTAAATGGAACAGTACTGAATTTTTCCAGTGAAGTCAAGTATCTAGGAGTAATCCTGGACCAAAAACTTACCTGCAACTCACACTTAGAAATGACACTTACCAAAGCAACGACGGCTAT
The DNA here is from genome assembly GCA_936432065.2 of Rutpela maculata. Lineage (NCBI taxonomy): Eukaryota > Metazoa > Arthropoda > Insecta > Coleoptera > Cerambycidae > Rutpela > Rutpela maculata. The sequence continues at coordinate 30,937,143 of OW386285.2, read as the reverse complement.
TTGGACGTGCCGTAGGCTGTTTGGTAAGACTTAGGGTCTGGAGCCGAAAATGATACATTGGTCCTACCTTTTGGTTGTGAGACCCATGGTTACCTACGCATCATGTGCATGGTGGCCAAAAACAGACGAGAAAATAGCACAAGGAAAGTTGCAGAAATGGCAACGCCTTGCTTGTGGGACTACAGGAGCAATGCGCTAGTGTCCCACAGCAGCTATGGAAGCAATGCTGGACTTACTTCCTCTGCATTTGCATGTAAGGAAGGAGGCAGCACTTAATACCTTAAGGCTGCATAAGGCACTTAAATTCAGACCAGGTGACCTGGTTGGTCACTTAAGGATTCTGGAGCTAATCCAATTCGAATCCATGACCAAACCCACTGACTCAATGCCAATCGAGCATGACTTTGACTGCCCGTTTGATGTGCTGATTGAAAGCCGTCAGGCGAGTAGGGTCGAAGTACTGCGGTTGGAGAAAGAGTCAGACATGTGGTACACAGATGGATCCAAGATTGACGAAGGTTGGTGTGGGCGTAGCAGGGCCTAAATGCAGGCTATCTAAAGCCCTTGATAATGTAGAAGAACACACTACCAAGCGTCTAGGTGACGCAATACCAATTTATATTTAGAAGAGCGCCAAAGTTCATAAAACGATGAGCTGCCGAAAAAGCCACCTAACTCCCGCTCTACTACGCCCCTTTTGCCAAATTCGTCGGTTTCGCCTTTTTGATACATTGCCTTGTTCAAATTTGATAGTCAGTTTTTAGAATAGGGTATATAATGACTGTACTTCCATGGTCAGTGTCCTCGGCGGAGGAATTAAACTTGAAAATACTTTGAATATTTTCAAAGTACTTTTTTGGCGTACTTTTAAAAAGTATGTGATTCATTTTTCCATGACCACCATATACTTTCACTCTCATATCCTGGAGCAAAATATATTTTCCTAAGTAAAAATTCGGTGTTTCATCGAATTTCTACCCGGTTATGCCTAATGTCTTATCGAACTCATAACGGTCATAAATGCCTAAATAGAGGCACTCGAAGGGCACAAATCTATATACATTCAGATAGCCAGGCAGCATTAAAGGCTCTCAGGTCCTATACCTTCGAGTCAAAAATCGCCTGGGAATGCAGACAATCCCTCAAGCAACTGGCAAAAAAACAACAAGGTTACCTTGATGTGGGTGCCAGAGCATGAGGGAATAGAATTGTCTGAAGAAAAGGGATTGAAGCCCCACTTTCTGTACCCGAACCGTTCTGTCGCTTATCTAAGGAACATATAACGGAGGAGGTCCTAAAATGGGGAAAGAAACAAAAGAAGTCCTACTGGAGGAATACTCCAGGCCAAAGAATGTCACAAGGCTTCTCGAACTTGAAAAGTCCGACCTAAGGCTGATCACAGGCCTTCTAACTGGCCATTGCCCCTTGAGATATCATCTCAAGAACATGGGCATGGCAGAAGATGACAAATGCAGATACTGTGAACCTGCAACTGAAACTGCGGAACATATACTTTGTGAATGCAATGTACTAATCCGCATTAGGCTAGAGTACCTAGAACAGGCGGAATTAACGCCTGAAGACATAGGGAAATTAACTCCCAGGAAAATCGAAAGCTTTGCAAAAAGTCTTGGAATCCTCGGCAATAACTAGTTGCAGGGTAATTCACAAAAGACCTTTTAGGTCGAGGTGAAGAAAGGCCAACCCAGGGCCTTAACCAATCTACAATCTACGTCGTAGATCACGAAAATCTAACGATAGATCAAAATAGTAGCTGCAAGGTAATACGCTCTGTCGATGAAATTGTCTTTGAAAATTCAGATTTTGACATTATTACCTTCTATTCCCTGTGTATTGCAAATTCCTAAATGTTTTAAAAATTATTCAGAAAACAAACCCCGAACATTTATGGTGAAGTTGTTTGTTAAATAAAGTGAAATGGAATTTATGCAGAACAAATTAGTTGCATAAGTCTTTGTAGACATTAAAATGATCGATATGAGAAAACTTTTATGGATTTAAAAAAATTATACTGTATTGTTCGGCAATGGATTCTTAAGATTATTATTATTATATTTTACTTTAGATATGGCCCCGAACAAAATGATTGGCTATGTTACTCTCAAGAACAAGTTTTCCATTATGTACTCGGCAATCTAAGGCAAAATGTAAAATTAAAAAATAAATAGATGTAAAATCAAATTAAATAAATATTTAGCTGTTTTATGTTTAGTAACTTCAAACAGTTACAATACTGATAACTAACGTTGTGAACTGAGTTTACCAAGGATGGTAATCTCAATCCTTATTCCTACACATTTTGAATGTTTCCCGTTTCAACCATCCTATTGTGGTCTTCTTCTTCACTTCAGACGAAGACCACGATCAGATGGTTGAAACGGCAAGCATCCAAAGTCATGCGAAAACCTTAAGACCAAAATGTTTGGCATTCGTTTTATGTTGTTTTTGAAATAAGATTAATTTAATAAATATTTACGCCGAACAAATTTATCGGGTACAAATATCCTGGAAAAAAAAGAACGACCCTTCAGCGATATATTGAAACACTACACATAAATTTTGTTTTACTAAAAAACAGGAGGATGGATTTAAAAAATATATATTCGTGGGGCAAAGAGGAAATCTGGTGTACAAAATTTTGGGCGCAGTTGTCCTCTTTTTATTATTATTATATAGAAGCTGAAGTTCATATCTTTTATTATAATAAAAGCCCATAAAGGATTACATATGAGATTATTACGAAATTTTATATACTTTTGACCTCTAGCTACACTGTAAAAATTGATGTAAATTTACCATCATTGCGTGTAAAATTCCCATGTAATTTTACCCGCAGAGACAGGAACATTTCCATTTACCATGGAGGATTATCCCAAAATATAAGGTAGATAAAAATTTTCCACTCTCATTGCGGGTAAAATTTTATTACTATTAGGGGTAAATTTACTATGGAAAAAAATTCTGTCTGGTTAAGGGGCAATTTTATTACATGTAATAAAATTGCCCCTTATCCAATTTTACCCGCAAAGAGAGTAGAAAATTTGTATTTACCTTATATTTTGGGGTAATCCTCTATGGTTAATGGAAATTTTCCTGTCTCTTTGCGGGTAAAATTACATGGGAATTTTACACGCAACGATGGTAAGTTTACATCATTTTTTACAGTGTTCTGCACTATAGTAATACTTAATGATTTTGTTAACTAATAAATAAGTAAAAAATAGATAAATGATTATAACTGAAGTAAAAATCGGTTTGAGTTATATACAGATCATGTCAACATGACTGGTGTAGCGTGCATTTGATTTGAGGTAGGTAACATTTTTGTATTTTGCTGTTTGTGGAAAATATTTCAGAGAGGAAGAGAGAGTTCTTGCATTTTTGGCCATTACTTTTTTTTTTCATTGTAACCAATTTTGTAGCTGCATTGTATATTATACGTTGCTATTACTATACATTTGTAAGGCTAGACTAAACAGTTTTTATATATCTCAGTAAATGGTAATTTTACGAATATTACAATAATTGTAAAGCAATTTCCTCTTCCTATCAATCATATGTGCGCAACACTCAATACCATAGTCCCTTATTAAATTTCTAATTATATAAAGTGGATGTAAGTTTATTATAAGTGCATTAGAGTAATATTTTATTTGGTTAGGGTAACAAATTTCGATAATGGTGGCGAGCTCGCAAAAGTCCCTCCTTATCTTAAAGTTCGCCACCTGCGTCTTAAAATATAAGGGTCTTCGTTTAACAGCGTGCAGAACACTTAAAACATTTAATTTCTTAATTGTTTTTTATAGTACCTTATTTAAAATTTACCTAAATGAGAAGTAGTGCTTACGTTCTACGTAAAGTATATTACCTACACTTAATTTTTTTAGACAATGGTAATTTGTAAATGTAAACTTGTAAGTAGTAGAGATTTATTTGAAGTCTCTAGTCAGCTGCATCTGATCATGTTAATGTAAGGTAAATTAAGTACCTGAACAACTTTTAAAGATAAAAACAAAATGTGATGAAAGAAAATAGTAACATCCCCTCAAGAGTTACAGGGTGTGCATGCGTTAGATGGATTAAAACAGCTCTGTAGATAATATTTATTTTGGTTATTGTGTATTAAATGTGTTCAAGAGATAAAGTACTTTAATAGAGCATTGTCACGGATACCTTGAAAATAGCTACGTGTAAATGACAAATAATCTCATAATGTTCCAAAATCAATGTAATATTTTTTATTTCCGTAAGATTAAAATTCAGTTACAGTAGAAAGTACTACAAAAACAACGATTTAGAAAAATAAACTTTCTTACAGAGCAGTGCAAGTACAAGTACAAGTTGTACTTGGTAGCACAAGTAAATACTTTTATACCGTGTGTGTAGCGGCTCGCTAGGCATAGGTAGTAACAATTACAACATCGCGTGTGCTAGCTGGCTGAAATGAAATAACTGAGAGCTGGGATACTCTCCTAACGGACGAGTTTACAGCGCTGTGTTGTCATATCTCTCGCGCTACGTGAACGTACATACCTAATGGACAATTACACGCACGGTATGTACTTGTACTTGTAATTAATTACAATATTAATTGAAGTAATTGGTACTTGTACTTTTTAATTTAGTGAAGGTACTTGTACTTTGTACTTTTTTGTTCTCAAACAAGTACTTTTATAAGTACTTAATACTTTTAAGTAAGTATTTTTAAAGTACTTAATACTTTTATAGGTACAAGTACTTTTGCAAGTACATAATCTTCACAAGTACAAATACCCACACTTGCCAGTTTCAGCTTGTCGAAGGTTGTTTGGCACGTTTTGTTATCTGAAAGTGAAGTTAGTGTAGATATTGTGTGTAGCGTCCGGATTCGGAAGACGGCACTTCAGTGTTTCGATTTTAATGAAAGTTTTGGCCAATTAACTACAATTAAAAATACAACACAGCAAGCGAATATTGAGGTTTGAAATATTTAGAGGATAAAAGAAATACTTTGAATATGTTAGATAATTACCCATTGGTGAAGCAGTTATTAATATAATAATTATTACATTCATAGTTTAAAGGACCTCTCACACAATACATGGGATTTCATACAGCCGTTGATTTGGCTGAAAATTTGGTGTTATAGTCCATAACTTCCTGATCAAAAGTACTTATGGCCATAAAGCCCAAAATGTCCTAAATTTCGAGATATTGAAGGTCAAAGGTCGTATGAGCTATCACTTATTATAGCGGTGGCGACTCAGTCCTTTGGTAGAAAGTCAAATTGGAGTAAGAAGGTGTCGTTGATCATGACACACTGACCCTTGGGTCAAGAGTCAAGCTAAAAAACTGTCGGTGCCTCTTTTTTTATATGCCAGATAAATATTACTATGGTTGGTGTGGCACTTAAAGGTAACTTTGGCCATGATCCATGGGCCAAGGCCATAGATCTGTGCAAGGTCGTCGAGTTTTGTACCAGAGTAATATTTCTAGAGTCAAAGAGGCACCTGAAGGTGACTAGGTAGCTATAATAAGTGATAGCTCATACGACTTTTGATCTTCAATATCTCGAAATTTAGGACATTTTGGGTTTTGTGGCCATAAGCACTTTTGATCAGGAAGTTATGGACTATAACACACCAAATTTTCAGCCAAATCGACGGTTGTATGAAATCCCATGTATTGTGTGCGTGGACCTTTTACAAAAATTAAGCATTTATATAATTCTATAATAACATTTTAAAAAATAAGACTTTCTTGCTTTACATTATTCTCTTGGGTGCCAGTTTCCTCTTCATATAATTTGTATTTTTGGATAATTCCGTTCGGTAGAAGCCCAGATTGATAGTTTTTTAAGAACCGCTTCAAGTCGACATTTATTATTTCTTCGAGAAACTCGTCTAAGTTTAAAACATTGTACAAATATTTGTTACAGATAATTACGCCTCCACTGTATGCTGCAGATAGTTCTTGAAAAGGTTGAATTTCTTTTGTATTAAGACATATAGACTTTAATTTCAAAATTGCAGCGAAACGTAGGTTCTCTAGTTCATTTAATAACATTTCTATACTAGAACTTAAATTATCTGTAATATGCTGACCGTTCATATTGTATAATCAGCTCGTCAGACAAGACTAAACTCACTTAACTAGTACTCTATATATTGATCCTGTTATGCGTGTCATGCAGCAAAGGGAGACCGACCAAAAGTGTACACGAAACGTCTACTATGACTCGTGGTATCTATTCTCATATGTAAAACAACGTTCTGCATATTGATTGTTTATCTCATAGAGTTAGACATAGGTGATAGGCAGGGTTCAAATTGCATCCATCATGTTGGATCCGCCATATTGGATACGCCCAGTTGGATGCGCCATATTGATTAGGTTAGGTTAGGTCAGCGCTGACATGCGCATTGCTTGCTCCTCATCCCAGGATGAGGGTCTCGAACTGTCCATAACTCACTACTAGTGATAATTTTACTACCTAGTCAACAAGATTTACAATATTTATACATGTTAACAAAATTCTTAATGTAGATATATTTAGCTCTTATTATTAGTTATATCTATTTACTCTTTTAATTTTTTCCAGTATATTTTTACTAAACATGATTTTACTATAAAAAAATTTTAAGAGCACGCTACTGTAGCGCCGGTTAAGATGCAACCTTGAGCATTTGCGCATCGCATCCCTACCGCTCGCTCATCTTCTATTTTGTAGCATGCATAAAAGGTTTTTTACAATAGCTAAAGACTTCCGCTAAATAGCTAAATTCAGCGATATATTTCTTAATGCCGCCAAGTATATGTTACATTTTTAATTCGAAAGTGCCTAGTTTGTTTGAATGTGGCAGATAATCATGAGAACGAACGCAAAATTGCGTGTTCAAGTTTATTTATCTGTATTCGATAATCTGTTATCCACTACAATTATTTACAATTTGGCCTTATGAGCCTTAAAAGGGCAATTTGATACATTTATTTATAGCAACAATAAAGCTATTAGCAAGAACGTGTGTCGATACTCTTCTTAAACGTCAAGTTTTATGAACTCTTTCCAAGTATGCCGAAGATAAAAAAGGACGTGTTACATTTAACAGTTTGTCTATTACTTGTTAACATTTCACTTTGTTCCCTCTTCACGTTTATCGTTTATTTCTCCTTCATTGATTTTTATATTTCTTTCTTGTTTCTTTACAAAACTTTGACGATTTGAGACGGTTCAGTTTAGTCACCTATAATTATCGATCAGACAGGTGATCGGTGAAGGTTTATGGTGAAATTGTCAATAATTTATTTTTTGCAAAGCTTTTGCAAAGAAATATGAAAATAAAGAAATACTTCAAACGGTGATAAGAACGTGTAAAATCTATAGGAGGACTAAGACTCAATCATCGGCAACTGTTTTTGTTCTATCTTTATGCAAAAAAAAATGGAAGAAAAAGGTTAGAGATTAGCTGCTCCGAACGTGTGCAGCAGGACCGGAAAAAATTGTACATGATTTCTGTCGAGAAATTACGATTTATAATAGTATATAATAGTATATTTTATATTTATATTAAAAGTGCCGCAATATAACTATCGCTGTTTTGGTTCTCTTATAATAAATATACAAAATTAGTAACGGGGAAATAAAGTTTACTTACACATTGTAACTCATTTTTTTTTAAATTATACGATGTATTAATTACATTGGAGTAAATTTAGCTTCAAATAAAAAATATAAAAAAGTAATTATTCACTTTCTGGATCGTATTCACCAGAGGATTCACTATTATCGTGGATATTTATTATAACACTGGTCTGACTAATTCATAAGCATAAGCCTTGCGGTAACCATTTTAAATTTTTTTGATAAACTCCACACATTTTCGCTAGTGTTTTGCCACTAGAACTTGACTTTCCGAATTAAATTTATCATAAGTTGGCTGAATGTCGATTGAGTATTTATTTTTCTTATATAATCTTTTATTAAACTCTATATTTATTCGATTGGGTTGCACTCACAATAATAAGGACGTAACTGTAAAACTGCAAGTCCATGTTCTTCGGATAATTTGTTAATATTACAGTTTTGGAAATTTGTATTATTTTACTAGCAGTAATGAATCTGACTTAGTTTAACATGAATCTGATGATATGTGCCGATCTCGTAGAAAAGATATTAAATCTGCTTTTTTTCCATGAAGTGTTGGGTAACTTTTCTATTTGCCTGAAAAGGTACGGTGTATTGTGCATTACAATGACACTATTTGGAAGAATTTTAGGAAGTAAATTTTCCTTGAGCCAACTCTCAAATAATTGAACACTCATACCTTGATGATAGTCGGCACTGCAATTCAAAAGGTTTTTTGCAGACATACTTAAACAATCTTGAATGAATCCATTTTAATTACTGGCATGAATAATTATAATTCGCTTTCCGCGAGAAGGAGACAAATTTGAGGCTATGTTAAAAAACCGCTGCCCAAGGAATCACTACTTCCACATCCAGATTTTCTATCCAAGTCTATCACAACGAAGAAAATTTATATGTGGAAATAATTGTTTATGGAACTTTAATAATATAATATTTGAAATTGTCAGCCCCAAAAACCCATAAAATAATATTGCACATCGGTAGTGGGGGTGAGGGTGGTAGTGGGGATGGATGAAGTAAAAACAATTTTTGGGACCTTTGGTTCTTGTACACACATTAAATCACAATTTTATTTTTTTAACCTCCTTTAATAACGGAGTGGGGGTTGTCATGCCAAAAAAATTTTTGAGTCCTTAGCTTCTCTTATATATACTAATACCAATTTTAAGGACTCTTACCCGCTTGATTTACCTATTTACCATTTACCCCAATTTACCCCCAAACCATTCAACGGAATAAGATCAAAATACAGATCTCGTTAAAATACATACGTATACCAAATTTCAAGTCAATATCTTAAACGGTTCCAGAGTAATCGTGCGCACAATAAGTTACGGACCGACAGACAGACAGAAATTTTCTTTTTGCTCAAAGTTAAAATCTCGACGTTTCTTGACATTCCAAACCTATTTGAACAATACAAATTTTTTAAATTTTTTTGTCGTTACTATATTTCCACTGGATATGGAAGTAAAAAGTTTCATTCCAGCTTAGAGGGACTCTCATAAGACGTTGTAAATACGAAGAAGAAGCAGCAGAAAGTATTTTTTTGCTACTGCCAGTACATTTTTTATTTTCTCCGTTTCGATATTGGCTTCGGTGATGTTTGTGCGCAGATAAGTGCACTCACTAATCATTTTGAAGCTGAGTTTACCATTTCATCAGACGACGTGTATCCCTGCAACACCAACAGAGGATTCTATACGGCACCGCAGGCGCAGCATAGATTAAAATCAATCAATTCGTTTTGTAAGAACTTGTAGCACTGAAAAGTTTTAAGAATGAATTAGCATTTCAGGACCTGAAATACGAGTTATTGAATGTACACAATATTTATTGCAAACTGAATATATATTTTTTAATGAGTTCGTGAAAGTGTATACAATAATATCCTGAAAAGTTTACATTTCGCTCGGATGCAGAACATAAAAAAAGTGAAAAAAAATGTTTTTCATCTATTTTTTCAAAATTTTGAAATTAAATCAAGCTAGAAAAAATAAAAAATACAGATGGATAGATCACGTATTTATGAACAAAAAATGTTCTAACAAAATTTATCGTTAAAGCCACGGTTTTCCCGGAAAAAAATAGTCAAATGTAACGTTATAACTCGGAGCGAGATCTATGCGTGCGCGCGCTTGAATACACATTATATATATATATATATATATATATATATATATATATATATATATATATATATATATATATATATATATATATACATCCCGCTATCAATGCTGCGTCCTTTCACAAGCCAACCTTACTGCGTCTCCCAGAAATACGCTAGTTATCTCAAATCTAATGAAGTATATTGGACCTACTAACCAAATTCAGTTAATATCTGGTTTTAGAATTGTAATAACTCAAGAAACAAAAAAGTTTAATATACAGGACAATACTGCGTCCTTTCAAAAACAGCACGTTATTGCGTCCGAGAATAATTTCATTCTTCTTCAATACAATGCTGCGTCCGAGATGACTACTTTTTGTGAAACTTAACATATTACTGCGTCCGACACGGTTGTCATATTTACCCTAATAATTTGATTGCACTTGTAGTAGAACAAATCGATAGCCGTCAGTTATTTCTAAATGTCAGTAAAATTCGAAATATGATTTTTCTGTCGATTATTATTTTAGGATCAGTTTTTCAATTGTGCACTAAAAGTAGCCTCAAATTTGCAATATAAAATGCTGAATTTAGGAGATCAATGGAATTTTGGATAGATGTTCATTTTTATTTACTCCTTCACTAAGCGATGAGTTCACCTTAGAATAGAAGGGAGAGCATATGCTTCTTGCTTTTGCTTTTTGCACATATCTCGAATGATAAGTGTTTTAGTCTTGAAAGTTGAAAAACACATTTCTTGAAGTACAAATGTGTTTGATAATAAATGCTTTCGGATTTACTATTTTGTAAAGAACAATGTTATAAAAGGGCTTTTTTGGCCCATCCGTGGTAAAGTGTGGAAGCTATCTTTTTTTTTTTTTTACTAATTTTGGGCTGCTGAAAACGAATCCTCACCCGTTTTAACGAAAAGTCTCGGGAACACATTAAAAAACAACCCCCATTTGGGTGCCTTAAAGTGAAGATTCTCATTTTCCAAACCGAAAGTCATTTAAATAGTTAAAGAATTTTTAATATAAAAAACAATATTTCCTGGATAGTGATATGCACACCGTACACCCCAACCCCAAGAGTATGAGACATATTCAGGGATGAAAAATATTCATCTGAATTGATTAAATCACCTTAGTATGATAAAAAGACAATATCCACCACCTTAATTTGTGGGGATGGGTGTAAGAGTATTCAGAAGTAATCACATTATATTTAATAAGGAATTTTGTTTTTTTTTTAAATAAATAAATAATCGTATATTATATATTGTAACTTACACCGTTCTTATGGCTGGTGAAAGGTGAGGGGAACGCGAGGGAGAGCCCTTTTCTGGCCCATTCACGGTAAAGTGTGGAAACCATCTTTTTACTAGTTTTGAGGTGCTGAATACGAATCTGTCATCCGATTTGGCTAAAAACATCGGGAAGACAGTAAAAAATAACTCTTATTTGGGGGGTGCCATTGAAATTGATATTATAGCTTGCAACAAAAAGTTATTCTTTAGTGCAGGAAATTCTTTCAAGATACTCAGTTTCATTAGGTAAGTTTTTCCGAATGTGTAACCCCCTTCCGGACAGCCTTGGTTTTGGATTTGGGGGTTGTCTACTATCTGTGGTGTTAAGTAATGAAAGAAGCAAAAATTCTAAATTCACAATCCCTCCCCCTCGTTTCCCTCACCCTCACCACCCTAAGAACGGTGTATATTTACAATATTACTCCTTGTTAAATGGCTATTATCAGGTTATTATTACTTCTGAATACTCTTACACCCATTCCCACCAATCAAGGTGGTGGATTTTATCTTCTAAGAGTTTTTATTGGTTTTAATTGCAAAAGAAATCCCTAATCACCCCATTTGATGTTTTCTATCATAATGAGGTGATTTAGTCAATTCAGATGAATATTTCTCACCTCTGAATGTTTCTCATATTTTTGGGGTTGGGGTGGTAAGGTGTGCGTATGACTATTCAGAAAATATTACTTGTTTTTAAATTAAAAAATTCTTTAATTATTTAAATGACTTTGGGTTGGGAACATGAGAACCTTCACTTTATGGCGCCCAAATAAGGGTCGTCTTTTAATGTGCTCCCTAGACTGGCAAAACTTTCAACGGATTCGTCTTCAACACCCCAAAATTAGTAAAAAAAAAGATGGCTTCAACACTTTACCGCGTTAGAATTTTTAAAAACTCTTTTTATGAAGATAAAAGTTTTTGTACTCATATTTAATATCAATTTAATTAATTAATTTAATTTAATTCTTTTCTAAACCAGAAACCAAATATTATTGGAAAAAGAGGGGATTTATTTTCTATATATCTACAGTTTCAACTAAGGATGTTGAACTTCTTGTAAATAAATTAGTCTTCAAACTCTAATGGTCATGATATTTCTAATAATTTGGATAAAAAATGCAAATATGCGATAAGCGGTCCATTTCTATAGAGAAAGGCATATTTTCCAGTAAATTTAAAAGAGCCATAGTATCTTCATTATACCAGAAGGGAGATCCAAATGACTATAATAATAATTATGAAGCCATTAGTCTACTATGTAGAATTTTTAAAATTTTAGAACTCCATCTCAAGGAGCAATTATCAGATTTTTTACATCGGAATATGTTACTGTCTCCTGCTGAACATGGTTTCACTACAAACAAAAGCAACAAGTCTGCGTTGTGTGATTTTCATCACAAAATCATTAAAGCTTTAGACAACAAGTTGTGGGTCCTTTCGAAGATTTCTCACAAGCTTTTGATTTGGTAGACCATCAGCTGCTTAAAACCAAACTAGCACTATACGGTATTCGACTAACTGATTTACAAATATTTTCCTCCTATTTAGACAACAGGACACAAATTGTAAAAATGGTCGGTGGAGTTGAAAGTAATATTTGTGATATTACACAAGGAGTTCCACAGGGGTCAATTTTGGGATCACTTATAATATATAATATTTACTAACTATGTGGTCAGCCATCAACAAATGATACCAAATGTTCATGTGATCTGTTATGCTGATGATACAAACATTCTAGTTACCGGCAACAACGTAATTGAAGAAAAAAAACACTGAAAGATTTTATCAAGAAATCATACATTGGTCTCAAAATAATAACCTAATTCTAAATAAAACAAAGACAATTTCAATACAATTTTCATTGAATAATAATTCCGAGAGCTTAACACTTTTTAGTGGTATTGACTGGGAAATAAAAACTTGTTGAAAATTTTTAGCTCAAATAGCAATTTAATTCGCTAATTTCTAATCACGTGTGCTGAAACAACCAATCAGAACAAAATTACACTGATAAGATCCCTTAGGGATGTTTTCACTTATATTATCCAGTTTGACAGTTCAATAACACAGGTCATGAATGTTGTTGTGCAGCTGAGGTCATTTCAGAAGTAATTTTTCGCGCTGAATCCGAATCTGGCCTCAGAATCGGCCCATCACGTCAGGATTTTGAAATATTTGAGATTAAGTACTTAAAAATTGACTTTTTTAGCAAGTTTTGAAGTTGTGTCTAGAACCCAAAAAATTTTTCAGCTTATTTCTAATAAATATATCATTTAGTAACATCCTTCCTCTTTAAAATAAGCTTTCGAATGGTCATCTATGATGTTTCCTCGCAAAGTTATAGCCATTTTAAGGTGACATGAATTTGAAACCGTGTTCCCTACAACCCAACAATCTTAACCAAACGACTCTAAACGAGTCAAATTTAACACAACAATAGGAATAACCCAACATTCTTAAATCAAAGTTTGGTTAAAATTGAGGATCATGTGTCAAATTTCATGCTTAAAACATCCCTCTCCCTGTTCACTCGTTCGCGGTGTCTCTTTTTAAAAACCGTCGAATACGTGTCTCCTTATTTCCTCAGGAAATCCTATCGCTGGAATATCGCGTTTCTGACTTACGCGATTTCAGAGATACGGGTACTCTTTAGACCATCTACCACCCCCGTTTTCACCACTTTAAAAAGTGAAAATCGAAATTTCGTCCTACTCGTGTCTAACAGATTCTAATAAAAAGTATTTATACCAAATTTCATGATTCTGGGTTTAACCGTTTCCGGAAAGCTTAAAAAACCTCCCCCTCCCCGTTCACCCGTTCGGAGGTGTCTTTTTGAAAACCGTCAAATACGTGCGTGTCTTCTTATTTTCTCAGAAGTGTCCATCGCTCGAATAATCACGTTTCTGACTTACGCGATTTCAAAAATACAGGTGCGCTTTAAACCATCTACCACCCCCGTTTTGACCTCTTCAAAAAGTGAACATCGAAATTTCGTCTTAACACGATCTAATAGATTTCAACAAAAAATATGTCTGCCAAATTTCATGCATCATGCATCTAACCGTTTCTGGAAAAACCTAAAATTTCAACCTCCCTTTTTATCAAACAAAAAGGTATAATAATGGTTCTATTTATAGTTATTAGACTTATAATAAACCACACTATTTGATGAACTTGTAGTATGTTATTCAACGAGCGGTAATGTAGGTAATAACTCACGCAAATGAAGTTTACAGCATGAGCCGCAGGCAAGTGCTGTAATTCATCAAGTGGGTTATTACCATTACCGCAAGTTGAATACTATACTTTATCTACGATTATAACAATAAATATTAAATTGAGAAAATTTTGTTTTAATTAGGTACTCAGTTTGTTTATTAATAAAATTAACTGTAAAATTTAACTTAACTTAATTTAAGGATTTCTCTCGCACAGAGCCACACCTTCGTGAAGCGTGCTACGTCGATTGGATAGGCTAGGCATGAAGATACAGATGATTGGCACTATCACCTAGTGATTTATAATAACTCACTCATTATAACTCACGCTATTTGTTTATGGATACTATAAATTGTTCAAAAGCAGTTCATTAATTAGTATATAACCTAATAAGAGTAAATAAAATAACCAAAAGTAGTTTATATTAGTCATAGATTTTTGTTGCTCCTAACTTAGCATACCTAGAATATTACCTACAATATCTTATTAATATTTCTAATCCTATTTATATTCACAATATTGTCTGTAATTCTCCTATTTCCTTATTCAAAACAGTAACCATAAAATTAGCATAATGTCCTGTAGACTGACTGCCTTTGTATGCTCATTCACTTTAATCATCTGAAAATGTCACGTTGAGTGCCGAAGTGCAGTAAGGTGCAAGTTACAATAATTTGGCGGTAAAAAATAAAGTAAATATTAATGTTGGTGTTTCATTATTATATCATCATAATTAATTACCACAAAGTAACGGATTACCAGTTTAATTTTGGAGGAGGTATTGTTTTTATGATTATATATAACTAAATATTTGTAAATTATTTTCCGTTGAAATTAATTTCATTTCCTGAAAATAAATTTCTGTGATAAAAATATTCAGATTATAAGTAAGAAGATAACTGTTTAAATATGAAACTATGAAACATAATTACTTGTAAACTTATATAAATGTTCACAAGAAGTTTACACTCGTCCGAACTCCGGCTTTCCAAGCAAGCATGACAGAATGACTGGATATTTAATAGCGCCGGTGTTGTCAAATCTCGGACGCAGCATTATACGATTTTTGAATAGAGAATATTTGAAGTATATTTATTTTCACAAATCTATGCGCCCCAAATATAATTCGATGGAACTAAAAATATACTTTTAGTTTTACGGAACATATGATACTGCGTCCGAATCCAAAAAAAACTCGGGTCGATATTTTGCTCAATTGAAACGAAACAGAACTCATTTCTATGTTTACATATAACCCAGGAGACGAAGAACATTTTGAGGTGCTGAAAATCGACCATTTCAGAGATTTGTTGAAGATAACATGGGAAAACAATACTGCGTCCGGTATACAGACGCAGTATTGTACAGGACGCAGCAGTGTATGGTATCGTGCACATGTACGGACGCAGCATTATTTGCAGGACAAATATATATATATATATATATATATATATATATATATATATATATATATATATATATATATATATATATATATATATATATATATATATATATATATATATTATCACGCAATAAAAAATATAGGAAAAAATAAAAGCCGTTCAAAAAAATTATTTCTTCATTGAGAACTGTTAAAAAGTATGTACACTTCATGATTATTATGGTTTATTAAGTTGTAGTAACGAGGATTTAAAAAAAAGTAAATCTCAAATAATTTTAATTTCCTTGCTTGATGATTTTTTGATAAATATATATTGGAGGCTGTAACTTGTCGAGAAATTGAAAAATGTATACTTTTTGAATGTTCAAACACAAAATCGTTTACTTGTATGTATTTTTTCGAAAATATGATCAATCAGATCATGATAAGAAATTACGATTTTCACGATCTTATCCTTATAACTATGAAAATATCTTTGATTGTTTTGAATATAAATTCTGGAACTTTTCTAATACATTTACAGACAATGTATAAGGAATCCATTGGATATAGCTGAAATGTGGATAGGTGTACGTACCTTTAATAAATACAATACAGTAAAGGCACGTAAAAATTCATGCGAGCGATTCAGCGGCTATGTGTGGTGTCTGTGTATGCGTTCATAATTATATATTTTCCCTCTATACTCACTATTTATCCTCCTATTCACTAAGAAAAATGTTAAAAATTGTAATCAGAAAGATAAAAAAGCTTTATTTTACTCGACAGAACAGCTAAGAATTTTAGAGGTTCCATAGGTGCGCTGACCGCGCAGAATGATAAAGTTACTTCACTATTTTTTTCCAGGAATACCGTGGCTTTAGCAATAAATTTCATTGCCATATTTTTTTTTCAGAAACACGTGGTCTATCCACCTGTATTTTTTATTTTTTCCTACCCTGACTTAATTTCAAAATGTTGAAAAAATAGATAAAAAATTTTTTTTTTTCACTTTTTCTTGATGTTCTGCATCCGAGCGAAATATAAACTTTTCATGATATTATTCTAAACACTTTCACGAACTCATTAAAAAAAATTATTCAGTCTGCAAATTTTGTGGGTTTCACTATAAAATGTTCTCTGCCGTCTGGGTTATTTGTCAACTTGATTCTATTCTGAAGGGCGAGTTTGCCTTCTCCTTTTGCCAACCTACTTGACGTCATCTTGAAATAAGTCGAGTTTACAATTTCGTATTTATATCTAAATACAACTTTACAACACTCTATATCAAATTCTAAATACAAATTATACTAAGTAAAATTATAACGAATAATTTAAATTTTGTTAGTACGGATTAAGGAAAAGTTGAATTATCACTATCTTTTCGATGAACGATAATACAGCCTAAAGTACATAGAAAAAATAATTGTTATTTATTCCGATATTATCAGCAAACTTTATTTACACATTTCATAAATATACGAAGTTTTATTCACTAACCACAGGAAATATACCTTACTTATATGTAAAATAACCTTCATATCTATATTCCAACACATATCCATATCTAAAAAGTGAAGGAAAATATACAAACTTATCTAAAACAATTACTGAGGTGATATTGTCCTTTAATAAATAATAATATTTTTCTAGCCACAATGACATGCCAATATCGGTGGCCTAGACCATTGCATTATAACCTGTCCACTGCAATTTAATTGTGTGTTCATTAAGCTGGTAGTCCTTAATATAGAAGCAGCTTACTAAGTACAACCGTCTAGAATATGATTGTTCGATTAGTTTTATTTTTGACAATAGTTAACGTAATTCTTGCAAATGATTGTAACGTTCGTAAAGCCGGGGATAGTTTTATCTGCGTTTGCAATTCATCTCATTGCGATTCAGTTCCTGAATTAGGTAGGCTCCAGTATAGAAGTTTCAAAGTTTATTCGACAAGTAAACGTAAGCCTGGTTATAATACCCAGAGAGGAGGTTTTTCTACAAAAAAAGATTCGTTTGCAAACGTTATAAAAGTAAGTAAGACAGAGCACCAAAAGATTATCGGTTTTGGTGGAGCATTTACTGATGCTACAGGAATAAACTTGAGGAGCTTGCCTGAGGAAGCACAGAAGAAGTTACTTGAAAGTTATTTTGGCGAGCATGGTATACAGTATAGTTTATGCAGAGTTCCTATTGGTGGTACAGATTTTTCTCCGAGACCTTATACTTATGATGACCAACCTAATGATGACCAACCTGATGTAAATTTGGAACATTTTCAATTACAACCGGAGGATCTTCTAGACAAGGTACCTACTTTTGAATCAGTTGAACACTATTGTCACAGTGCTATACTTTTTAAATAATTTTATCTACAATTGACACAGTAGTAGGTTTTCTTGCTCACATTTTACTCACATAATTACCTAATTTATTTAAAAGAAAAATACGAGCTTTATCAGTGGCGCAGCCAGCAAATTCATCTGAGGGGGGCAATAGAACCGGCCTCCCCAGAGGATAAGTAGTAGATTCCTCTACTAGATAATATTGGCATTAATTACAAAATATTTATTTCAAGGGATAATTTGGATACTGCTTTATACTGACAGAGATTATGCTTCTTTATTTGTTAGCTCATGGAAGACGGCTTGGAGGGGGGGGCATGGCTTCCCCCCAGGCTGCGCCCATGAACTTTATATAAATTACTAGTAAACTTAAATAAACTGACAGTGCTTGTATTTTGTTGGTCTGTTTATTTAGATCACATAAGTAAGACGTACACATAAAATGTTGATGATTTGCTGTTTCTAATCAAAATGCATCTTAGTTATTTTTTATCATGATATTTTCAAATTATTGCAGATAAAATCATGTGTGTAATTCGAGCGCAAAGTGTTATTGCTGCTCTTGTGTTTGACGCTCTCTGCTTCGGAACCCGCTCCAGCTTACTCTCTTAAACGACAATGAGGCACATTACACTCTTATTATACAGATAACTATTAGCTACAATGACATATAAAGTAGGCTTTCTTGCTCACAGTTGAGGAGCTGTGAATAATGTCACTTTAACGCTCGTCTCACACGACAGTGAGCGGTGAAGCACTTTAACGCACGCCCGCGTGCATCTATCCGTACACAAGTTTGGTCAGAAAGTTGAGAATGTAAAATAATAATGCTCCGAAATTATAATGAAAGGTGATACAGAAGAATCTAGGAAGAAAATATGTCTTTATAAATGTATAAGGTAGTTATTTTAAAAAAATAATAAATAAGAACGTACTTGTTACTATTGCCAGGAAGAAATTCTAACAAAATTGAGTGCCGTTAGGCGTGAAAACTAAAAAACCTTGTAACCTAGTTCCTATGAATCAACTTTAATGAAACTTTTTGCATTGTATTGCTAAAACCTAATACTAAAATGATTATGGAATAGAAATTGATGTTTGTTTTTTAAGTTTATCGAGATCTTCTACAAATTCTTTGAAAAAATACTCAATTCATATAAGTTTTAATAGTTTTTGTTGTGTAGACAAAAAAGTCGTACCTGAAGAGTATTGTAGGTTTGTGATTACAAATTCAAAATGTGGGACCCAAAATAGCGGCCAAAAAACTTAGAATTTCTGTAGAAATAAACTTATTGTTAAATAACATAATTCATAATAATTTTAACAAAATATACCATTTATCCTGGATATCTCCGTTTTCAACTTCGCTTATTTCTATAAAAGGAGAAGGGTTCGAGCAACTATCAAAATTGCATTCCGAACAAGTTGCAGTACAAGGTAATCCATGCTTTCTACATCCACAAGCAGCTCCATATCCTGTCTTACATGTACAAACAATAATTTTAAGCAAATTTTCAGGGGCTGGTGGCTTATTCATTGTTATCGGTCTCACGATAATGTTTCCATCCCCATTCTATTGGCGAAACATCATTTCCCAACCATAATTGTACTAAGTACACTCTTTTCAAATGCTCAGAGATTTTATCAGGTGTAGTAGCATCTATTAGCTGTAAGTATTCTTCGCTTTATCCCTTCTTCAGTTTTTATTTCATTAATATATATAAATTTTAGTTACATAAATAATTATAAATTTTTATCACAATGATAATCATGTAAACTAATTGTTTCCGTCGTTTTCGTTTTTCGATGTCATTCATTAATATTATTGGTGGAGTACTTAAGCAGCTAACTCCTTCACATGCTATAGCACAATTTAAGCCAGTTTTTCTACATCCACAAGCAGGGCCACGCCCAGTTTTACATGATTAAAAAATAATTTTCAATAAATTTTTGGAAGCTGGTGGTTGGTTCATTGTAACGTACTAGTCCCATGTCCCATCCACAACTATATTTGTAAATACACTCTTTTTATATCAGACGTCATTTTCATGGGAGTATCCTTAGAGAAAGATCGATAGCTACGGAAGCGGCTGGAACCTCTCCACCCAGGATCTCTGAAGCCGAAAAGAGCACTAAAAAATATGAACGATCTCATGTTGGTGTCAACGAATTAAATCCCTTATATTTTGAGAAGTGATGACTTCAGTACAAATATTGGTGTATTTCATAATATTTCACATGGGGATATTGTGAATTACTTGCTTTTTGTGAGAAATGCATAGACAAAAGGATAAGTTCAAGGCATTCAAAAATCTTAAAGTTATTTGTGGTTGGGTGAAAGAAGTATTCTCCAAGAAATTTACAGGATAAAAGCTTTTTGCAAAGGTAAGAATTATAGTTATCGATGATCAACTTTTTTTTCAATATATGTTTACCTAATTAAATGTTGCTTAATGAATAATTGCTAACATACAAATTAATTTTTCAGGATATAAACTCTTAGCTTAACTTCCTTACGACTATGTGGACTATTGCTGATCCAGATGATCCTTCAGTACTAATTGTGACTGTGTTACTAGTCTAGAGAAAATTTGTTGACTACCTAGTCTTTCCTTTCAATTTTTTAGCAGTATACGGTGGCTATGGCCGAAGAGTTACCTGTTATGAATTTTATGAAAAATACTACATAAATTAAACAATGAAGAACTGAAGTACTGTGAACTAGTTGAAATATGTAAAAAGGTGTACACAATTTCTTTCAATGTTGACCCCTTGCCTATGATATACCTATAGATTGAACTATACAAACCATTGTACCTAATTTGTGCAAGAACTTTTTGTTATCATATCTTATTAATATTATAGAATATATCTAACAAGTACTTTATTTTTTTCATGTAGGTTAATTGGTAACTGTCTCTTGTATTTTATTAAATATATTCACTTTATCACTTTTTTTTTTATTATAAATTTTATTTATCAGTCCTATTATCGTTAGCAGTAAACTGATATAGTCGATTATGTTGAACTTCTATATA
This sequence comes from Rutpela maculata, assembly GCA_936432065.2. Classification (NCBI taxonomy): domain Eukaryota; kingdom Metazoa; phylum Arthropoda; class Insecta; order Coleoptera; family Cerambycidae; genus Rutpela; species Rutpela maculata. The sequence goes on along the minus strand of OW386285.2, from coordinate 30,916,087 downwards.
CATGCATCTAACTGAAAGTAAAAAAGATGGATAGCCGCGATTAAAAGGGATAATCTAACACCTTCCATCTTTTTACATCTCGATTTTCCAACATCAACTTCTTGAAATACTCACTCTGCATAATTAAATAAAGTTTATTACTTGAAAACAATCAAAAACGCCTTGCCACAATCCGCAAAAAATACTATATTGTTAAAATTTGAAGATACTTAGCCAAGCCAACGGAAAAACACAAACTGTTTTAACAAACGTTTAACGAATGTCAACAAATGTTTGACCGCCACGACAAGTTGGAAGTCACGTGGTTTGGATTAATAAAAATAGACTGCTAATTACAGGTTCGATTTCCAACCTACAAAAAGAGTCCTATTTTAGTAGGACAAAGTATTTAGAACTTCATAAACATTACACTGCACTAGATTTTAGTTGAAAGTACGGGAAACAGGCAGAAATTTTAATAATAGCTACGTAATATTCTTAAATCTTAAGAATTATATATTTTTCAAGTTAGCTGTGACGTCACGTACCATAACCTATAAATCAACATTCACAAAGGTTACCAACCAAACTATTTTTGACAGCTGGCAAAATACATTTTCCCCTAACAATAATACCAATAATATTTTTTGGATGCTGTCATGTGTGCACATATAACGAATTCTTTTTAATTTTTTAACGGAAACGAAATTGAAAGGGTGCAAGTGTGATATATCGTTGAAATTGGAATTTTTACTGCTTTTCAATGCTTCGATTGCAAATTGTAAGTAACCATAAAATAAACAACTTGTTGTGCCAAAACGGCACTAAACATAATTCGATCTCAACCAAAACCTTTTCAGATCTTCTCGAGCACTAAAGAAACCCCCATGCAAAATTTCATCTAAAACCGTTTAGTAGTTTCGCCGCTATCGTGTTAACATACATACACACATACACACATACACACACACTCACACACATTTTTCAAAAACCAATTTTTTGGGTTCCTAAGCCCTCAAAACGTAAAGATTTGATGTTACCTCAATTTTCGATTTTGGACCAATTTCAGTAACCTCCCAGAATTTTATTGTGGGGAGGTTAAAAATTAAGAAAACATAAATAATTTTTGATACCAATCGTTTCTTAAAGCTACAAGTAAAAATACTTGAATCAACTTGGCTTCATTGATAACAACACTCGATGCTAGTTCAGAACATATAAAAAGAGTGTATTTACAAGTACAGCTGTGGATGGGACATGAGGGAATGAATGAGGGAAGATGTGATAAATTTTTTCAATTTTTTTTTCTAATAACCTACGAAGCGGTCTTCAGTAAACGCCACTGGTGAAGGATGAGTTGTACCTCATGTGATTTACAGTAATTTATGACGGACGCGGACGAGCAAACATCCAAACGACAAATTATAATAGGGTACCAATAGTTGTTCATCAAAAGGTGTTTAAATGTTCCATTACAGTATGTGATTACCGCAATATATAATTAACCTCGTTATTAACTGATAAGACTACATACGACCTACATACAAATAAACATGTTTAGCTAATTTAGTCTCGTAAATAAGTGTTATTAACGTTCCCTTGTATTACGATTATGGTACATAGATAATTTCAAAGGCGGACACCCATTTCATGTTCCCTTAAAGTAGTAGTAACAGCTTCCTGTCTAAACTCCCCTTGGCAGTTTAAGTGGTCAAATGTTCCATAGACTGACATAAACAATAGACGGCTCCTTCCGTTAGATGAGTTCAAAGTTCTGAATAAGCTAAAATACAATCTTACATTCAGGTGTAAACTCTATATCTTCTTCATTACTCTTTAAACATCAACTTTATGCTGACAAAACTGTACACTACTGTATTAAATTGTGTTTACTTCCTTATGACATAAGAAGTATACTCGTAATTATACTTTCTTTTGACGGGATTTTCCGCACTGTTGACATCTTTGTTATAATAAAATATTTGGTTAATGACGGAATGTTTTATAATTTTACGACAAAGTCAGGAACTACAACAGAAACTATTTTTCACCTGCTGCAGATTTTGAAAAAATTAAGATAAGTGAAATTTTAAGTTTTTGCCAAATAATCTGGTAGTTAAACATTAATATGTATTTTTGTTATTTAATTAGAACTGTTGGTGCGATTCACAAGGAATTATATACTCCATTGTAAGGGAAAAATACCAATCATACTAAAATGAGGAATAAGTATGAGCGCCTATGTAATCCCGTGTGCTCCTTGAAACACGTTTGGGGTATATTTTATTTTATAGGTATACTAAATCGGTTGTTGGACATTCGTTAATAGTACAGTACCTAGAGGTTTTAACTTCGAAATAATGTCATATGAAATATGATTTCGTTCATTTTTGGCAAATTAATAGTAAATGCATCAGAGAAAAGTTTCTATATTATGAGGCAACTTACTAATTTATACGGGGTGGAAGCCACCTCTTTTCAGGGGGTGGCAACTAAGAAAAAATTAAAAACATTGGATCTGAAAGAAAATACAATTTTAAGAAAGGCTCTATAAAGCTTTTCAAAAAAATTGATAGACTTTAAGTTTTAACGACTTGAAAATTGGAATTTTTGCTTAAAAAAAAGGTATTTCAAAACAGTATTCGTCAAATAATTCGAACAGTTTTACATTGAGCGAAAACATGCTAAAGACAAATAAGAAAGCTACTAAAATAATGATGAATTTCATTTTTTTTCTAATTTCTGTGGAGTTAATGGTTTCGGAAGTATAAATTTGGCATCCGAACGTCTGTAAGACGAAGTGTTTAGTTTAAATGTTAAATATCTCAGAAACTATGGCACTTACGTCAAAAGCGGTAAGAACCAAAATGAAAGACTATTAATTGGGCTTTCAAATGGTTTATTTCTATTTGTATATTAAAAAAATACATATTGGTTATGACAGAAAAAATGTACTTTTTCAAATTTTTAATGAAAACATCGCCATTTTGTTAATGTAAGTAGTCAGCAATTAAAAAAATATGTTCTCATATACTGTTTTTCGTTTATATATAGTATAAGCCAGACGCTCAAATTTTTTCGTCCGTTTACAGCGCTTGCTTCAGAAAAAAAGTTCATTTTAAACTGTAAAGGAATTTTGGAAAGATCGTAACATTTTTGCAAATATCTCAATAAATATTGGTTTTAGAGAAAACACAAAAATTGAGCTTATAAACTGAGAATGAACTTGTTATATATATTTGCGTAGGGTCGATAGTTTCGGAGATATTTAATTTTATCGATGGCATCCGGCCGTTTTCAGGACGAAGTATTTAGCTTGAAATGTTGAATATCTTAGAAACTGTGACACTTTCATAAAAAACTTTAAGGAACAAAATTAAAGACAATTAATCAGTCTTTAAAATGTTTTTTTGTTTGTTTCTACATCATTTTAACAAAATATCTCCATTTTGTTATTGCAATTGATCAGTAATTAATTTTTATTTCAAAAATGCCGTTTTTCGTTAATATATAGCATCACCTAGATGTTCAATTTAGTTTGTCCCTTTAAAACACTTATTTTAGAAAAAAATTTCCATCCGCCATATTAGAGCCGCCATTTTGAATTTTTCAATTTTGACTTCAGATTCGGAATCAGCGATCCCAAAAACATAACTAACCTGCGTTTCAAAAATAAGTTAGTAACACTATATTTAGGGATGGTTTTCACCCCCTGAGGGTAAGAGCAAATATCCGGACCATATAGAAACTGAAGACGATGCCTTTTACTACAATAATAACCCATAAAGAAAAATTATCATTACATATGAAATTATTCCGAAATTTTACATATTTGTTACCTCTAGATACTGTACCATAATGGATGCTGACCTCCTAAAATGATGTTATCATTTTTGGAGTCAATAAATCCTACAAGCAAACTTGCGTATATATTCAACTTAATTTCTCACTTCAAGCATTTTAATAGCTCCGCATGAAGAATGTAATTCAGTTTTCTCATTTTTTTAACTGAGATGAAATAAAAAGAAGTATGAAATCAAATAAGAAATTCTTATTGCAATTTTTCATGATTTTCTTATTTAATCTGTGACATTCGGGAACTCAACAAAAATTGAAATCACAAATCAGGAAATAATAACACATAAAATGAACAAACAGAAAATAATTCCGAAGCGTTAAATAAATAAACAAAAATCATCAGTTTCATCATCGTCGTCATCGTGGTCATCGCAGTCAAAGTGGTTATCGTGGTCATCGTGGTCATCATGGCCATCGTAGTCATCATGGTCATTGTCGTCATCGGCGTCATCGCCATTGTCGTCATTAATATCATTATCCCCATCATAATCATCGTCGGCCTTATCATCATCTGCTTTTTTATTACTTGATTGACAATCTTCTCGCGATTTTCCATAAAACATTCGAAGATCATTTTCTTCGGATAGTTAGTTGCAGTTTATTTGGAGCATGGTAATAAGCTTGTCACTGATACATAAGAATTTTCGTAACTTTCCCAGTCATATCATTCAGGTCGACTTGAGTAGCTAGGGCTACTAGACTCCACCTGAAATAATGTCAATTATTATTATTATTATTATATGTGGCGATGCGGATGCGGTTCTGTAGCTCACCTTCACTTCATACACTGGAAATGGACCCCAAGCAGAGCAATTTTCAAAGATTCTCTAGTTGGAGAAAGGTGATCTCCTACAGCAGATTTTTTGAGATCCATTTATTTCGCCTTTATAAAGTTGTTATGGTGTTATGATTCTACAACTGACAAACACATTTTTTCCAATATACTGGTTATGTCATCGTTCAATTTCTCAGCTTCTCTTAGTTTCTGGAACGTTAATAACGTATCAACTTTATCACAAATCTTCACAAATAATTTTACCATTCTTTGTATTTCAACTATAGCTAAAGTAGTGAGATTTAGGAAGTGCCATAGAATTAAATAAAATGGAAATATATCTACTAGAGTTCCCGCTCGCAGGTCTTATGGAAGTATGTTTGGCAAGTTGTCGATGTCTCTTAATAGTTAACGCCAGTAACGCTACTTTAAAAGAATTATGGATTTTAATTCTACAGCAAATATTACGTAAAAGATTTCTTTTACATTTCTTCCACAGGACGTGTTTTAGATTTAGAATTTGGTTTAAACAATGAGTAAATACAGCAATTATGTCATTTAACTTATTTACTAGCACAGAGGTGAATAAGTAAATGTGAAATAACTTCATTGCATTGTATCAGAAATATCTAAGTGACCTTTTTTACGTGAATTTTGCTGTAGAATCAGAAATGTTCATTCTTGTAAAGGACCAGTGGTGAACTCTTTCGACTAATAATATCATTTTTTTTTTAATTTATCGCACTGTACTTCGAAAATGAAGCGCTATCGGACCAATTCTTATCTGAATTATTTTTCTTATTCTCACGTAAGGAATATTCTCCCGTGTTTGTGCTGTGACCTTGCAATTATAACTTTTTAAAGAAAGATATAGGTCTGAATTTGTATATTAATATAATAACAAAAAATAAAAACAAAATTTTCAACATTATTCTTTTTATATACCTAGTCATAGATGAAGGAATGGTCAGGTTGTCAATCAAAAGTAGCGGAAGTAAGGTATAATGCAGGTTTTTTTCTTTACGGTTATCAGCACTTCAGCAAGTCTAGTTTAAGAATCCGGTCGATGCCATTCTAGCACCCTAGGGAATTTTGAGATATTCAAGATGGTGGCTTATCAAAGCTGTAATTTAAAAAAAAAATTAATTCACTAAATGTCGGCATGCAGTACATCATTTTCTATGTTTTTGAGATACTGGAACACAAATCTGAGATCTAAAAAGGCTTAGAGGCAATTTTTTTCTGTGTTGCCATTCGATATAAAAGAAACATACTTCAGAAATAATATGCAATTATGTTTTACAACAAATAATTCTTCCTTTATTTAATAATTTAACATTAAACTTTCTTCCAAAAGGAATTAAAAAGTAACTTTTAATTTCTTACGGAAGAAAGTTAGAACATAATTTAGGCTTATGTTTTTTGAGAGTAATCCTCATTCAAATTATGGACGCGAGACACTCTTGATTGGTATGAGCTGATTTTTTTTTTCAGATTACGTCTTAATCTTGCTAAGCTAACAAAGTTTAAAAATAAACGTTTATATTATTATTTTTTAACATTTAAAAATCGTTTAATCCTTACGGGACTACAAACTAATCCCTTTTAGCTACAAAGCTGTGTGATGTCTGAGAGGGCTAATCTAGCGACGCAACATGAAGAAGTGGATACCATTATGGTGCAGCAACTTATTCGCGAGATTAATGGAAATCCAGACATCGTCGTAAATGCAATAAGTGATGACACCGATGTTTTTAACTTACTTGTATATTATTATTATAATTTACTAGATTTAAAAAAACGAGGTTTCTATGGTTTCTTTTAAGTCACTGTGAGCCCCCACAAATATAAAGGCCACGGTTTTAAAACACAAACAAATCATACCATATACCAGCCGCACATTCTTTATCTTTATCACGGTGGCTCAGTACCATGGAATTGGAAAAAAAAGGTCATTAAATGTTTAACGGATGGTCGGGTTTTAATGCATTTGGGTCGACTAAACAACAATATTGAAGATATTTTTCAAGACTGTACAATTTGTGTAGCTTCGTGTTATGGAGTAAACAATGCTAGCAAAATGACTGATGTTAGAACTTCTCTGTGGGCTAAAAAAGTCGGAAAAGTCCAACTAAAAGCTCCGCCATCTCTGCTCTTCCACCAACTACTGAATGTTTTCAAGAAAACGTAAAAAGTGCACATTTGCAAACATTATCGTGGTTGTCTGTCATGGATTGGTGATAGGGGGTGGTAGTGGGGGTGGATGAAGTAAAAAATATTTTGAGGTTTTTGGTTCTTGTACACACACTAAATCACATTTTTTTTTCATGGCCTTAAATAATGGGGATAGTAATGGGGGTGGCTAATGCCAAAACATTTTTTGAGACCTTAGTTTCTCTTGTTTACACTAAATGCCAATTTTTTGGACTCTTACCTGCTTGATTTACCTATTTACCCCACATTTACCACACTACGGAATAAGATGAAAATAAAATCTAGTTCCAGATCCCGTTAAAGTATATATGTATACCAAATTTCAAGTCAATATCTTAAACGGTTCCAGAGTAATCGTGCGCACAAAAAAAGTTACAGACAAACAGACCGACAGACAGAATTTTCTTTTGCCCAAACTTAAAATCTCGACGTTTCATGACAATTATGACATTCTAAGTCAATTTGAACAGTAAAAATTTTCAAAAATTTTTTTGTCGTTACTATACTTCCACTGGATGTGGAAGTAAAAATACAGAATATTAAGTTTACGTTTGTTTAGTTTTTTTAAAACCTTACTTGTTTTGAGCTAGCAGGACCTTTTAACCAATGTTTTTAAAACTCAACTTGCTCACGCATACCACTTTTAAGGATATTAGTCCAATGAAATTAGACTTTTCTGATCTCTCAAATTATATCCTTAATTTTTTTTTAAATCGATTTATTTTGGTGTTTTAAAGAAAATATTAAAAATCGGCAACGAGATCACTACGGAATAAAAAATTATCAAGGTCAAAGTTCACAAAAACGTTTTTTGCGAATATCGCATTTTCTATGGCTTGGAGGTCAATTGAGGTTATTTTGAAAATGAAAGATAATGAAATTCCACACAAAAATGATCTCTTCCATTTTTTATGTACAATGAACAGTTTAGGCATTGTACATAAAAAATGAATAAAATATTTTTCGTTCAAAATTTGTGTACCTATAATGTGTAAGCACATTATACAAATTTTTATTGTACAGTACACTAATTTTGATTAAATTTTTTTCTTGTATATATTATATTAACTAAGGTTATTATGAAAATGAAAGATAATCAAATTTTGAACGACAAATATTTTATTTATTTTTTAGTACAATGCCTAAACCGTTCGTTGTATATGAAAAATGGAAGAAATCATTTTTGTGCGGAATTTCATTATCTTTCATTTTCATAATAACCACAATTGGCCTCCAAACCATAGAAAGCGCGATATTCACAAAAAAACGTTTTTGTGAACTTTGACCTTGAATAATTTTTTATGTCGTAGTGGTCTCGTTGCCGATTATCAATATTTTCATTAAAACACTAAAATAAATCGATTAAAAAAAAAATAAGGATATAATTTGTTAGAACAGAAGCCACATTTTTTGTCTAAAATGACAGGAGTATATGGTGTTATCCGTATATGGAGGCGCGCAACCATGATCTCGTTCTGGGGGGGGGGGCTAAAATAATATTAATATATCAATTGTAACCAATATTATATAGAGTGTGATAGCTGTCTATTATTTTAGACACTATAAGCATTGCTTCGGGGGGGTGCCCCCTTACCCCCCCCCCAGTAGTTGCGCGCCTGAGTATTCGTAAAGCCTAACTTCATTATACAACAAAACTACGTACTAGTTTTTTTGCTTCAAAAATTAATTTATCCTCCGAATCAGCAGCCCTCTTAAAAAAGTAAATAAGCAAGACTTAAAGATTACGTCCTACATAATTTTTAACCTCAAATACTAATTCACAGACCTTAAGAACATATAAAACGATGTGTCACACACCCAGATAATGAAATATTTAGAATAACTTTTTTTTCACTCTAAGCCAGTCGCCATCTTGAATATCTCTAAATGCCCAAGGGTGCCAAAGTGGCATAAATCGGAATCGTAATGTTGACCATTTGAAGAAATAAAAACAGCCAGAAAACCTTTACTATACCCCACTTCCAGGTTAGGGTAAAAATATTTGGCACCCTGACTAGGAGTAGGTAGAGAAGTTTTATGCTTTTTGCCGTAGTGCATAAGTAAACAGGAGACTCAGCTCATGGGTTAGTACTGCTTTTCGCAACTAGCCGGCGCCTGAACAAGTTAATGGTGCGAATTATACATTTTATTTATCTTATCGCCTTATTTATATTGCCACCCTTCCGGAGTTTAGCCTTAGCTCTTTCACCACTCAAATAGGACATGCACTCACAGACTACAACAGAACAACCATTCCCTGTGGTGTCCACCGTGAATAAGATCTGTTAAGAATGTGTGTGTACTTTCCCTTCCCTCGAGGGGTATCTGGCAATTGAAATGTAATTGTTAGTTATATGAATTCACTTTTACCAATTTGACGTGTTTTCTTTATAAAATAATGTTTTTTTATTATCAGATTCCTCTTATAAAAGAAGCTAAAACATTGCGACGTAATAACCTCAAACTATTTGCATCTGCGTGGAGTGCACCACTATGGATGAAGACAAATCATGTTTATTCAGGATATGCTCAACTGAAAAAGGAATATTACCAGCTCTGGGCAAATTACACCATTAAATTCTTCGATGAATACAAAAAGCATGACATCTACTTTTGGGGGATGACTACGGGAAACGAACCAATGGATGGATTCTATTCTCATGCACACTCGCTCATTAATGCAATGGGATGGCCTCCAATCATGCAGGTAATTTACTTATAGTTTAATTTGTAGTAGTCCGAGAGTCAACGACAGGTAATTCGAGTGTATTTCATACCACTGATGATTTGATTATGAGCCTATGTGTGGAACGAGTGAAGTAAGTGTCATGCTAAGTATAGCCCCCCAAGGTTAATGCTTCTAAATTCATCAAATTCATAATTTTGTAAAAAATCACTTAATTAACCAAGCGAATGCTCTCTACCACTAAGTTCCTTGTATCTATTCAATTTTTGAGCTATTTTTGAGGTTAGAAAAAAATTGTGATTTGCTAGAGCCATGCTAATGTCATTCGCATTCTACGGCTCAAAATACATGGGAATATCATGTTTTCTTGCTTTGTGCAGAACTTTTTTTGTGGAGCTGTGTTATATTGAAAATGTTATAACTCGAAACATTTAAGTTATTTTTGCCTGAAAATATTCACCTAGGGGTTTTTGAGGTCGCTAATTACGAATTTGTTAAAAAAAGAAAAAATGGAGACTCCAAATTGGTCGAATTTGATAACAATATCATGCAGAATTCTATAAGTATTCATAAATATTTTATATCAACGTTGAAGTATTATATCATAAATGTCTAAATAGCTATTTATATAATATAAATCATAATAGCTAGGGAGCTGTAATGGTAAAAACGCCGAGATGCCGTGGACGTCCGTCGGCTTGATAGATGCTGCGGAAGGTCCGCCTGAACCACTCGGTACCCCGAATTTAGCTATTGGTCGTGATCTGTAGAATTTATGACCCCGAGAAGGTCACTCCGAATGGGCGAAATGTGAAACCTGTCCGTCGACTAAAAATTACATTCTAGGGCTCATCAGAAACCCAGTGCTAACTTTTTTTTTGCATTCGGTCCACAAGGTCCAAAATTATGGGCAAATAAGCGATTTTTTTTTTGAAATTTTTCTGTCCGAGATGTGAAGATCCTTCAAAACCTTTTCCAACCTGTTTTCCCAGATGAAAAAAAGTTCATAAAAAAGTGGAACAAAGTGTTTATTTATCTACAGTGTCCTTTGTGCTGGTGCAATTTTCATTAATATGTAGACCGGAAAACAGGAAAACCAGAAAAACCTACCACTACCATGACCAGGTTCTCGGAAGTTAATTACAGCAATTTTTGTTTTTGTATCTCTAACTCGGACTTTGAAGCAACTTCCTTCATTTATAACATCTTATTTTAATAAGTTTGTCAATTCCACTCCAAAAATCAGTAAGACCTTAAAAAATAAATATTTTGCTGAAAAAGTAACAAGAATATTGAATGAAAATCACTTTTAAATCCAAATACACTTGTCGGCTGTTTGTAGAAATATTGTTATATGTTTCTTGGTTAAAATTTTAAATTTTTAGGCTTATAGCTCTCCGATTTTCTTTTAAGCATGGTAAATAAGTTAGCACATTTTTTTATATCTACTTTTGTTCTTATTAATAGTTTTGGGGTTAAGTGGAAGAGCAGGGGGTGCAATTAGTACCCATCTGAACTTCGCCCCGGTTTTAATACCAATAAAGTCAATTTTTTTTTTCGCGTGCGCGATGCTGGACAGTTCTCCCGTGTCTCCGACATTCTCACGGGAGAAGCGCCAGCGAACTATCCACAGCCACTCCCCACATCCCGCAGGGTTAGTGACTGTAGATTCCAGATTCGTGTGCCCTAAGAAGACGGGGATAACTGCCTTCTGCATTTGGCCTGCCAACCACTCGGCTGACTTTTGGCAGGTTGGTATGGCCTTTAATTCCGAGAGCAGCGTAGTCCTCATTCCACCAAGTACACCGATTATCAGGACGATCATCTTGACCGAGTAGTCTGGGTATAGCACTCGGAGCTCATACCCGAGATCTCTGTATTTGGTCCGTTTTTCCCCCTCCTTCAAGATGATGTTTGTCTCGGCAGGTGCCGAGAACTCGATGACATACATCATCTTGGTTTGGTGGTCGAGGAGGACTATGTCAGGCTTGTTTGCTTGAATCTGCCTGACCGTCGGGAACGAGTAATTCCAATATATTCTGCACTTCTTGTTCTCGACAACGGACTCGATCTCTCCGGGGACGTAAGGCAGCACTGGTGTTTGGTCTACTTGGTACGAGTGCCGTAGGTAGTAGTATAGCACTCGTAAAGCCGCGTTGTGCCTATGGATGTAGGCCGAAGTCGCGTAAATCGGGCATGCAGATAGTAAGTGCATGAGCGACTCCGGCGCCTGACGGCAGGTCCTACAATTAACGTCAGGGACCTCCACACCCATAATGCGACTGCGGCAGACCAAGGTATTAATAACACCATCTTGGCAGGCCACAATGAATCCCTCGGTCTCCGACTTTAGCCCTGCTGACCGTAAAAAACCAAAGGTCAGCTTCGTCGATAAACCCAGTGTCTCTATGTTGTTATAGAATACACCGTGCATGGGCTTATCGACGTGCTGCCTGAACAGATTTCTCTGCTCGGCAGCTTTAATTTGGGCTTTCAGACGATTTAGCGCCAGCTCAGTTACTGATTCTGGATCAGCACCTCGCCGGCCTCCTCGCCTGAAGTCGAATATGAGACGGAGATCATCTGCGGCCTTGCGTGCTGCCTTGAATAGAAATGCGCCAACTCCCACAGTTTCATGATCTTTCACAAACCGCAGGAGTGGATCCGAGCTCCTGAGGATGTTGCATGCCACACTCAGCGCTACTCTGCCATGCGTGCACTTACTATTATTATTATTTTATTATTATTTTTATTATTATTGTTAGTTCTGTTTTTAACATGGAATAATAACTCCATAATGAAGTAAGATCCTTACTTAGTTCGTTGAAATATGCTAGTAGAACTTTTTCACCAGTTAGTTATGTCCTTAATTTTCTTTTCATGGCACCATTTCTCATATCTCTCAAATACTAAAGCATACTGTACGCGAGACTTCTATGAAACAAGGCCTAGAATTGCTTCATATGCACTTTATTCGATATCTGCAGACAAATCTTCTTTGGAAAAATTCATTTTTATAGAATTTATTTTTATTTCAACGTTTTCAATATGTTTCTGGTAATAACTCAGTTAATAACAATAGCTATTTGTTGATATCTCCTTAGCAACCGGTGGTGTCGGTCGCTTCATCGACCAGCCAACTATGCCGCGGGGTGTTACGTCCAACCCAACAGTGACAGACATCATAACTAATGACGTTTGTCAGTGCTGGGTTGGATAATAAAATAATCACCGATTTTATTACTTTTTTAGAAAATAACTGAAATATTTAGCGAAAGTCTATTTAATTTAATTACTTACAGTGTAACTAGTACTAAGTCAAAAATGTGTGGATTAAGTTTTATTGCAGCATACATTGCGTGTTTTTTTTTTTATAAAATGCGCGCGATAAATATATATCGCATTAGAGCTGTAAACAACGTTATTATGACATATTACTGTCAATATATAACGAGAGAAGATAAATACTTTTAACAACTAAAGTGACGTTCTTAAACCGCATAATTTAACTCTTATTGACAGTTCATCTGTTTATTTATATTCATTATTATCTTTATTTTTAGAGCAAATGGATAAGAGAAAATTTAGGACCAAGCATACGTGCGTCTCCTTACAGAGATCTAAAAATAATGATTCATGATGATGATCGAATCACCGTACCTTACGTTGTTCCTGTGGTAAGCATTTTAACTAAAAAATTAAAACATTGTCGTTATCCTAGTTTAAATTAATTTATACTGTGAAGGGTAATATTGTCAACTTTATTCAAATAAAATAAATGACTCTGAGAGTGCTTTGTATGGTTCGGAACCTACAGTAGCACTTTTAGATTCAGTTCACAGGCCCCTGATAAATCATTATAAACTCAAATGCCACACAGGTTGTAGGAGTAACTTTATGAGCTATAGACAATCCAGAATAGCTTTGGTTGTCTAGTTAATTCGTAATAAACGTCTCCAGATCTATCATTTCGACAGTGTCAATACAACTTCTGTCTGTCTTCATATCTCAGAGGGATACAGAAAGGTGGAGAAAACTAGGGCGTTAGTAAATTCGATCTTTGTACGATTCGTCATATTTCTGCCATGTCAAATTTTGTTCAATGGCAAATTGCAGATGTTGTTATTTGTATTCTTCGTCGAATCTCTTATTCATAGCTGTCGGTATTATTTCTACGTTCAAAGTTCATATCAGAACATACATTGATTTTAGAAAAATCTTTTCCTGTAACATCTTTAATTTCCTCTCAAAAACTTATACTTTAATCTTGGCACAATCTAACGTTTCCTTGTTTCTTAACCACCCTGTATGTTATTTTGAAATTTTGATGATGGATAAAGACTTCTCAAAATAAGCAAAATTTTTTCTCTTAAAATGTGAAATAATATCGCATGTATAGTTAGCTCCATCCGGGAACACACTGTGTATGGCATACTATAACTGTACATTTTATTATTTATCCGTAACCAGTTTAAAGAACTAAAATTTTAAAACATGTAGGTTGTAGATATATTTATTAATCAAATAATGAGACCAGAGTGCATGCACAGGTTAATGTATAGGTGTGTCCAAAGAAAATGGATACAACTTGGTCATTTAAAGCCATAAACAAAACTCTAGGCTTGTTTGTAGCATAGTCCATTGTGTTAGTATGGGAAATGGTTGGACAGAAAGTACGCTTTATCCAGGAATTAGTCTACGTGTAACACGCATATTATGCTGAAAGTAAAACATTTCCTCAGGTTTTATAATTTTCTTCACTCTTTAAGTTTGAATCAGCTAAATCTAGGTTAAATGATATAATTACCTGTTGTGTAAAATATTGCACAAGAAATTCTGTCAGCTGAAACTCTTGAAAAGTAATATAATAATTATGCTCGTTTGCATACATGCAATTACTGTTTAACAATTAACTACGCAGTGGCAAAATATTCTGTCAACACGAGACGTTTCTAAAAAATCGATGAAATTAGTTAGATAATATCTTGACAGGTTTCCGTTTATGCTTAAATGTGAAATGAAATATATTTTTCTATTTCTCACGCATAAAGAGTTAACTTTTTTCTTAATAGTTTAATATTATAATTCAGACAGGCAAGACATCTTTAATATTATTAAATATGTTATAAATATGTATAGCCCCTCAAATTAGGAAAAAAACGCCATTTTAGGGAAAAATGTTGAACAGCAGTTTCTTTGCATAGAAAGTAAGTATTTAACTTTTAGAACAATTTTTGTTTATGCGCAAAAGAAAAAAGACATGTTTTTTTTTGAGATATATACATATATATACGTTTTTTCGTGTTTTTTTGGACGTATATATCTCGAAAAATACGCATTTTTAAGGCTAAGCGAACATAGTAAACTTGTTCAGAATACGATTACCTACATAGAAGTTTGTATACATTTTTCCGATTATTGGACATTGGTTTTTCCAGAAAAGCGGCTTGACCAATAACGATGTGTTTTTTCGTGTTTTTTTATTTCAGTTTTTAGTTTGACTATGTTCGTTTAGCCTTAAAAATACGCACTATTTGAGATATTTGCATTAAAAATAAAAAAAAAAACACGAAAAAACACGAAAAAACACATATATATTGTTCTAGCCGCTTTTCTGGAAAAACGTCCAATGTCCATTAATCGGAAAAATGTACAGAGCCTGTTTTGTAGGAAATCGCATTTCGAATAAGTTTACGTTCGCTTAAAAACGCGTACTTTTCGAGATATATACGTCCAAATGAAAAAAAAATGCGAAAAAACGTATATACCGGGTGGGGCATTTAAGTCGACAAACGCGAATAACTTGAAAATAAATAATTTTAGAGAAACATGTTTCAAACAAAAATTTCATCATTTGAAAAGTGGAATCTAATTGGTATATTTTTTTAAAGTTTCGTTTAGGACTTCAAGGTAAACTTTGGTTTTTTAAATGCAAATATTCTGCTCTAAAAAATAAACAACTTTTGTTTCTACCATTTTTTTATTTGCTCTCACTGTTTGCGAGTAATTAAGCATTGAAGGTGGAAGTAGCACATCTCTGTAACTGAGAAAGAGAAAAATTTTATGGAAAGGTATCCAAAATTTGTGTTGATCCCATACATTGAATATTGTCTGTTTCCTTGCATTTATCATAATTTAAACACTGATAATTTTTTAAAGGTTATTGTTATTTTTTAATCTTTCAGCGATGTGTTATATATTGGAAACTTCATCCCATATCACTAACCAAATTTGAAAAAAATCCATTCGCCCTTTCAAGAGTTACAAGAGTGTCCCTGTCGGCTGTCACCCGGTTTATCTCAAAAAGCATGTCTTTTTTTTCTGCGCATAAGCAAAGAATTGTTCTAAAAGTTGAATACTTACTTCCTAAGCAAAGAGACTGCTATTCAAAGTGTTTCTTCACTTTTTTCCTAATTTGAGTGGACTAGTAGGGTGTTTCGTGACTAACTAGCCATACAATAGTAGGGGATAGAGAATTCTGAGATGGTTTCAGGATGATCACTAGCGTATGACCAACCATCCACGAATCAGTCTATAATGAAATTCCCCAAAAGAGTTACTATGTATATCTTTTTTAGATGCTGGAGGATGAACAAACATTAAAATATATTGATGGAGTAGCTGTGCATTGGTATTGGGATACTGAAGTACCACCTGATGTATTAAGTTACACGAAAACAGATAAGAAAGACCTTTTTCTGTTGTCGAGTGAATCATGTAATATATTTCCTTATTTTACAATAGTATATGTGATCCTCCGAAATACTTCCAACAAACTTCTGCAGATGGTCCATTAAATAGTTATTAAGTCTTTAAAACTTGTTAAAAAAATATTCACAAGAGAAGTAAACATAAAGGAATAAAGTTTGGTGTATGTACAAGTAAGTAGGTTTCATGGTCCGACATTAGCAATTTAAAAATGTGAATACCAGAGCAGGGAGTTGTAATCTAATAATTAGAGGAAACTTGGTCAGGCTTGGGCTACAGCCTCGTATAATTTCCAGAACGTCGGAAAATTATGGTTTTCATGTCATAGTAAAGGCAACTCTGATACACATTCAGCTGAGCATGATTCAGGTCAAATTCAAACTAAGACACCCAGAAGTGACAACTCTCCTGGGTGTCGGAGTCGATATTCATCACTTCAAATATTGGAGGTACGTAGTCAGGCAACCAAGATCACTGAGGCTTGACAGACCTCACGGGATAATTCTGCGAAAGGTAGATCATTGTATAGTCTTACTGAATGGCAAGACGAGTACGAAGATCTGCTAGATTTTACCGGGCCACGGGAACTTTCCTGCTTATCTGTAAATAACTAGTGAATCCAAACTGCGATGAATGCGATATCGCAGATGATCTAGTTTATCCGATTTTCTCTTACGTGACTGACGGTACTTCAAGCAGATTATTATTGATATGCTCCCACCGGACGCTGTTTTCTACATTTCAGAAACATCCACTCTGTTTCGTGGACCTCTTCTCCTTCACCGAATGCTACACGTCTCAGAACTTTCCTTAAATCATTCTTCCTCTCTCCCTCCTAACCGAACTTAATGGGGTTTTAATATAATATTAGTAAAATTTCGAAAAATACTTTTCTGAAGAAGACTAGTGTTGGCGAAGCACTAAGAGTGGTGGGGGGAGGTCTCCTCCTCCACATATGACACACGTCTAAAATTAATTTATTTGCAAGAATAAAAATGTATAGCGCGTTTGGTATTCACATTTCCTGTTTTATCTGGAGCATTTTGTGAACATTAGATAAAGTTAATTTTTATACTTTTATGGGCGTAACACCTTAAATGTCATTTTTTAGAATATTTTTTAGAGTTGGCATCAGAAGTTTGTTGGTAATTTTTCGTTTCACATTGTATATAAGTACTTTAAGATACCGTTAGTGTCATCATCATCGATGACTATTTGTTAATTGCATTTCTGATTACTTTATCTGGGTATAATTAAATCTCTTACCAATACATCCATTGATGCATTTCTAGGTATCTTCCAAGCTGGCGTGCTACTTGGTAGCTGGGATAGAGCTGCCCAATATATAGGTAGTATTCTAGAGGTATGCATATTTTGATTTCTATTTATATAATTTTTAAGTAATCTTGCAAATGAATAAAATCTCATCACCTATTAAAATTTTAGTTATTTAATTAGATATAACTCAATTTATTCATATCATGGACTGAATATCTGAACATTGGTATGAATATTTATTAGTGTAATATTTTGTCGAACTCCTCTATATATTTCCTTAAATATATAAAGAATAAGAAACCAGACTGCAACGAACAAGTATTCTTCGCGCTAATGATCCGCCGATCGCTGGATTACGAATTATAAGCCTGTAGGGTTACGTGTCGTGGTTTTATAAATCTCGTCACGTACCAAGAGTGATACGAGGATCTCGCTCTAGTTATTCCAGAGCTACCTTGTACTGACGAGAGTCAACAGCTCGAAACTGCAGTCTGCAAGTGGTGTGGAGTGGCTGGTACGAGAGCTCTCTTCTTGAGTAGAAATTAGTCTTTTGGTTGGTGTTTGTTGCAATCGGACCTTTAGCAATTTGTGACAATACATAGTTATTATACGTAACGTGGTCAGGTTTGTATCGTAATCCAGCGCTCGGTGGGGCATCAACCCGGAGAATAGCTGTTGGTTGCAGTCTGGTTTTTTATTCCTTATATATTTAAAGAAATGTATAGAGGAGTTCGACAAAATATTACACTAGTAAATATGCTGCCCTCTAAGGAAAGCCGCACACCAAAGAAACATGCAACATGAAACAGGAAACTAGAAACATGAAACATATTTCATTAAATTAGAGCCCAGTTCAGACACTAGTCCGCACACCAATGAAATCTGTTTCATGTTACGTCACAGGCGCAGAAACAGCTTTGAAATATGTTTCGTGAAATAGATCTTGTTCTATATTTATGCTTCAGTTTTACTGTATTTATTGAGCAGATGCGGTGATTCGCCTATTAAAAATACAAGACGAACAAGACTTTAATTTATGTTTTCTACTAATAGTAGAAAAATATGAAGTGTTTATCTTATTATAAGAATGTACCCAGTACCGCCGCCTTATTTGTTTTTTCTTTAGTTTTTTTAATAATAAATAGCTAGTAACTGCGACTGTGATGTCGTCCGAGCTACTATAACTTAACTCCATTGCAAGCTGTTGAAGAATAACCAAAGAAATTTTATTTTTATTTCTTTGATTAGTATATACCATGAAACTTCTTTGATTAGTATATTTCATATTTAACGTTTCTTTGGTGTGCGGTTTATCTAAAAACATACACATTGCTAATTACATTACATTTACAGTTGCTTTTGTAATCATGACGCTTTCTTCTAAGAAATGTAATTGTTTGAGGTTTATTTCACTAAAGTCCTGAAGAAGACTAAAAAATTTATAGAGATTTGCAAAAGAAACTTTGCATTTGAAAGTTCCCATAACGAAATTTTGATAAAAATTAAATTTTCAATAAAATATTGGAATATTTGAATATATGAAAGTTTCCAAAATTCCAGGAATGTTTCCCTTGGGAACTTTCGGAATATTCAAATATTTTACTGAAAACTTTAATTTTTATCAAAATTTCGTTCTGGAAACTTTTATATGGAAGGTTTCCTTTATCCATCTCTGTTTTTTATCAAAACTTCGCTCCGGAAACTCCCGGAAACGTTTATTGGAAAGTTTCCTTTAACCATCTCTGAAATTTATCGAAAGTACGATAAGTCAAAATAACCGATTTTTATTTTTATCCCATATATCAGCCAGTTGTTTTACATGGATGCGAAACTCGGAAGGTACAAAGATACTATTACAGATATTGTTTATAATTAATTAAACAGTCATATAAAAAAAATAAATTTTATTTTTCAGCGCAGTGCTTTTCCGTACTGTGCTTGTGAAGGTTTGACATCTTTTGATCAGGAGATGCCCAAACAACTCCCGGAGGTTGAAATCACCCCCAACCTGAATGACAAAACATTCCGAAAATATTGCGAAAGGTCTGAAGAAACGGTCTTCTCTCGTTTTCTAGGGCGAGGAACACTATGGTTGCAGTGCTTTTTCCCCACCCTTCTGAAACCACCCCTAAATGGGGTGGTTTCAGAGAGCTTGACAGATCGAGGTTATTACAAGGAATATTGATAAACCGAGTACCTTCTGACCGGGAAACGCCAAAACAACTCCTGAGGATTGGAATCACCTCCTCCCTGAATGACAAAATATTCCGAAAATACTGCGAAAGGGCTGAAGAATGGTTTCCCACCATTATAGAGGCCGAGGAAGTATTGTAACCATCGTGTTCCTCGCCTCGATAACGGGAGGAAACCGTTCTTCAGCCCTTTCTTAGTATTTTAAGAACGTTTTGTCATTCAGAGAGGGAGTGGCTACAACGGGGTTATTTTGGCGTCCCCTGGTCGAAAGATGTTCGATTTATTAATATTCCCTGTAATAACCCCGATCTGTCAAGCCTTCACAAGCGCAGTATGGAAAAATCAGAACAAAGGTTCGTTGTTTTTTTAATTTAGGAGTATTTTCAGAAGAGTGTGGGAAAGTATTGCAATTATCGTGTTACTTGCTTTCGAAAACTGAAGGAAACCGTTCTTTAGTCCTTTCGCAATATTTTCGGAATGTTTTGTCATTCAGGGAGGAGGTGCTTCCAACCCCCGGGGGTTGTTTTGGCGTCTCCTGGTCACAAGATACTCGACTTATCAATATTCCTTGTAATAACCCCGATCTGTCAAGAGTGTATTATGGAAAAATTAGAACAAGGGGTAGTAGTAGTTTTTTTGGGGAAAAAGTAGACCATCATTTCCGTGGTACGATAGAACATTGGGGGTATGTGACTTAAAAGATTCAGAAGTTTCATTTCAACGCGACTATTAGACTTAATAGCCATTTAACCCCGAATTTAGGGATGAAATTTCAATTTGCGAAAAATTGTGCAGTGAAACATATATTTTTGACGTTCAAACTTTCACTTGTAAGCATGTCAAACATGACAATTTGTTGTTTTCGTATTTCCATAGTCACGTGAGACATTAAATTATATTTATTTTATTTTTACTTACCTCGTTTCTGAGAATCGGCAACCAGCTGGTACATACATAAAGGGTCATTCACGGAAAGCGGGTATTAGACGTTTCTTGGGATCTGTCCAGTTTAGAAATTTGAAAATTGGTATGAGGGGATTTTTGGATATGGCGGATCCAACGAAAATATTTTCATGCTTGTGCTACTTCCGCTTATACCGGATGTAGCACCCAACTTTGTTATTTTAAATGGAACACCCTGTATTTTATTGCATATTTGGATTTCTCATAAAATTTTAGCTTAGGTTTATGTACTATAACATACTCTTAAACATTCCGGTTTTTGAGATAATTAATATTTTTGAAGATTTTTGACGGTTCCCACTCTTCGGAAAAAAAAATCAATATCTTCTATCTTGTAGCCGATTAGGTAATTTTCTTTTCAATTTCTTACAAGTATCCTATGAATTAACTAAAAGTTCTCTTATGTTTTCACAATATCATACAGAGTATTTTATTTTCACAGTCGAACATTGTTTTAGTTCAAACGTCAAAAAGTCATTTTTTTCAAATGGAACCCCCTGTATATTTTCACATAATCTAATAGAGGATTGAATTCTGCATCGATTGATATTACCATTCCCTATACCTATCTCTCTTTGTTTTCTTATTATGGACGAATATTTGTAAAACGTACAAACAAAATCAGCACTGTTTGTTAGTAGGCAATACAAGTCATAACTCGGTTCCTTTTTTATCATAAACGAGAATAATCATGTAAATAATTGATAATCATTTGTTTTTGACAGCTTCAGAAACGAGAGATTAGATTTATAACAAATACTTTGGCACAAAATTTACAAAATTATTGAACACTGAATATAAATATTTAATGCAGCAACTGTTCAAAATGCTCTCCATTCTGCTCCAAATAAGTCAATATCCTGGAATTTACGGCACTTACAATGGCTCGGCGAATTTCGTGGGTGTTTATTTACTGAAATGCAGTCCGTATTCTCTTCTTTGGTAGTAGCCGTTATGGCATAAACAATGTTTTTGATAGTATCATATCTACGAGGAGAATTTAAAAAGCAATAAATATGCGAAGATTTTGCAAACAGTAACTTTTATTGATAATTTGCCCCTAACTATTTATAATTCTATGTATTTTCAAATGAATGCTTGCGGTTCACGGGAAGTTTATGACGAATTAGTAGCGACGTTCGAAGATAGGTGGTTTGGCTACCGAGGACCTTGGAGATGGCCAGCAAGGTCCCCTGATTTGACCCCCTTAGACTTTGGACCTTTGGGGTATTAAAAATATTGTTTATGCCACCCTTGCTACTACCAAAGAAGATCCAAAGAACAGAGAACGGGCTACATTTTAACAAATCCCCATGAATTAGCCAAGCCACTTTAAGTGCATTTTGAACAGTTGCTGCATTAAATATTTATATTCAAAATGTTCATTGATTTTGTAAATTTTTGTCCAAAAGTATTTGTTATAAATCTAATCTCTCGTTTTTGAAGCTGTTATCTTGATAATAAACAAATGATTATAAACTATCTACATGATTATTCTCGTTTATGATAAAAAAGGAACCAAGTTATGACTTGTATTGCCTGCTAACAAACAGTGCTGATTTTGTTTGTATGTTTAACAAATATTGGTCCATAATAAGAAAACAAAGAGAGATAGGTATAGGGAATGGTAACATCAATCGATGCAGAATTCAATCCTCTATTAGATTCTGTGAAAATATATAGGGAGTTCCATTTGAAAAAAATGACTTTTTGACGTTTAAACTAAAACAATGTTGTGAAAATAAAATACTCTGTATGATATTGTGAAAACATAAGAGAACTTTTAGTTAGGTCATAGGATACTTGTAAGAGTTTGAAAAGAAAATTTCCTAATCGGCTACATGATAGAAGATATTGATTTTTTTTCCGAAGGGTGGGAACCGTAAAAAATCTCCAAAAATATTAATTATCTCGAAAACCGGTATGTTTAAGAGTATGTTATGGTACATAAACCTAAGCTAAAATTTTATGAGGAATCGAAATATGCAATAAAATACAGGGTGTTCCATTTAAAATAACAAAGTTAGGTGCTACATCCGGTATAAGCGGAAGTAGCACAAGCATGAAAATATTTTCGTTGGATCCGCCATATCCAAAAACCCCCTCATACCAATTCTCAAATTTCTAAACTCGACAGATCCCAAGAAACGTCTAATACCCGCTTTCCGTGAGTGACCCTGTATATAGAATAATTAGAAACACATTTATCCTCATTTAACAATATAATAACGGATTCCTTAAGTTTCCTTTTAGTTGAATCGCTTTCTGTTTCCAAAATTTTCGCAGGTTGACGATCCTCAGACACGAAGTAAATAAAAATATAATAATTGCATTCATTTGATAACCTACTTCTGGTTATGCTAGAAATTAAGAAATTCTAAAATGAATTCATTTACAAAATAACTATCTGTTCAATCAGTAATGATAATCTAATTAAAATATCAACTTTAGTATTTGTAATTCTCTTACAACTTACATCTGGTTCTGCTAGAGACAAAGAGATGCAAAAATGAATTTATTTATAAAAACCATTCAAGTTTTGTTCAACAGCAGTCACTTCGAAAAATTAAACTATCATTCTAATTCTTGTTAATAGTTAGTTTCTGAAACGCATGATTTTCCTCCTTGCTACGAGCTCTTCAGAAAGACATAAGCCACTATCAAGATATTTCAATCATGAAACAAAAACATTTTAATTTTTTTTGAATGAATGTTATAGAGTAAATTGATTTTTGTTTGCTTAGAGTTACAGTAAAGAATACTTTTTAAAGGATTTCATAAACAGTAAAAATAATAATGCATGAAAAATCAAAAGAAAATTTAGACAAGGAAATATTGATCTTAAATATTCTTTACTGTAACTATAAGCAAACAAAAAATAATTTACTTTAAAAATGAAATATGTATTTCAGTATTTAGAATACGGAGCCGTGGGATGGATCGATTGGAATATGGCACTTGATCCAACTGGCGGTCCAACTTATATAAATTATCTGGCAGATAGTCCTATCATTGTAAACGCCACAGCTCAAGAGTTTTATAAACAACCGATGTTTTACGCCATGGGGCATTTTTCCAAATTTATTGTTCCAGGATCTGTTCGCTTGGGTGCCACTTATAGACTGGGAGAACAAGACAATCTCAAGTCATTGGCATTTTTAAGACCGGATAATTTGATCGCCGTGGTGGTTTTCAACAAGTTGGTAAGAGTTCTAATAAATTTCCTGAAGTAGTAAAATTTGTTTTATAGCGGATCCATCGATGCTTCCATACAAATTGAAAATGACAACCATTACTCTAGTCCTGTTAACGTAGAAGCAAATTCAGTATATACGATATTATTTCCTAAAGAAGCTGGAAATGAGACATAAATGGTGGCCTTTAGCTACAGTTACACTGGTAAGAATCTTGTTTAAAACTAATCATCATAAACACCTGATATGGTTTATTTCCATATTGCAATTATGTGAAATCTCGCGCAAAAGGATTTCTATGCTACAAATTTAAACTGTCATGCTTGGTGATTGCTATTTGCGTATGTATAATTTTAGTGAAAATACTAAGATATTTTTTACAATTAAATACTCTTGAGGTAGTAATATCCTACTGCCAGGTATGAAGCTCTGGAGGATCACAACTAAAAAGGGGGCGATTTATCTGGTACATGTCAAAATGCAGTCTGTCGAAGGCCTTAAATCACAATATTCTAGTTGTGAATTAACATTATAGATCTCTCAGCTTGCGAATATAAAAAAGGGCAGATTGAGAGCAAGAATCTACGTACTTGCAAACAAGCAGGCGGTACTGTGAGCTCTAAGTTTGTTTACTTTTGAGTATAGAACCGTCTACAAACAGTAAATTAACTAAAATATACTTTAGTTATGTAATGCTCTACTTCGCCAAAAGCTACAAAACTTAGAAAAAGCTAAAGTGGGAACATTTTACGATTCTTTAAAAACTTAGAGTCGGACTGAATACATGAAAGGTATTGACAAAGATCTCTTAGTTCTAAGCGAAGATGTCTTACTCTCAGAAAGTTTACTTATAATCAAATATATTTTATTATCAACTTTATCAACTTTTAATAAAATATACATTAATTTCTGATTTACTTATTTACCTGAACATATTCATTGAGTTTTTCCAAACATTATCAACTTTTTCTATTTACTTTTCAGATCGGTATCAAGAAGTCCTGGTCAATGTTTGTAACAATTTTTTTGTAAAAATATAATAAAGACCTATTTCATAGTATATATTGTTTTAATGGCATTTCATCTCATTTTCACTTAATTATTTGTGAGTAGCTATATCCCACTTCCGCCACCTATTCCACCATTTCCCCACCATCCCACTATTTCCCCAATTTCCCCTCAAAAAAATTGTTTAAACAATGCAATATAAATAGTAGCAATAATTATTACATGCTTCGTCATTATTATCGACGAATAATTGAACAGTTTTATAATGAAAATTTTTAAAAAATTTTCAGCTTTTTGAATAAAAAATCTACTTAAAATAAATATTTATTTAGCTTGACAATGGTGTTTCTCACGTATAATGTACGACTTTTTTTAATTTAAGATAGAAGATATTTTGTATATACTTTTGTATTTACTTTTGTAAATTATAATTTCAAAACAATATGAATTCCTTGTTAAAATAATAATGTAACTTTCAACACGCATGTAGAATGTACATTTTATACCCAATTGGTGTTCAAGCACTAACTTGTTAGACACACTTGATTATGAACGAAATACTTAATTTTTATACTACTTTTTTAATTAACAATACAAATAAAATTAGAGAAACTCTAAATTGAAACACCCCATTACGAAAAAAAAACAGCTGTTGCTTTCTTAAGCCGTATTCTCACTATGTAACATGTTTTTAAAACATTTGTTTTAAAACAGAGTTTTATAACTTGTTGCAAATTCAAAGGGAAAATGTTTTAAAACAGACACGTTTTTAAACAATTTTCGTGTTTTGTAACAAGTTGCATTGTTCCCGTATTGTGTTGGTAAACATCAAAAAAATCGGTTTTAACTTGTTTTAAAAACATGTTGTAGTTCTGTTTAAAAACTGTAACATGTTATAAAACACTGACGAGGGTGCTGCCCCGTCATTTTCGTCGTCTGCATTCAGTTACTGTAATCAGTGCAAAATTAAGTATGGAGTGGAAACAGGCTGATGTGTATAGACTTATCGAAATGTACAAAGCCAGTAAATTGTTGTGGGACCCGACGGAAGAAGATTACAAAAATAGGTATAAAAAGCATGATATGTGACTTGAGTTGGACGAAGAGTTTGGAATCGAGGTAGGCGAGGACGAAAAAAAAATAAGGAAGTTAACAGGACAATTACCCTTATAAAGTGTCAATCAAAGCATCGCATACTTTTGGTACAATGCTACTGATTGTTGAAGGTGCCACTTTAAAAAGATAACTTAGACTTCTATATGAGTCGTCAGTAGCTTGAAACCTTAATGTTAAGGCTAGTCTTTCTTTTACCGGAATGGCATCTCTAAAAGTTGTGTCTTTTCTTTCAATGCGCCCACCAATGGAAGTGATCAGATACTCAAATACCCGACTTGTCATTCTAAGAAAGTTTTTAAAACTACCACCAGTTTTAAGTTCTCCAGCTAACAAATCTCGATCGTCACGTTAAGGATCACTCAAGAGGCCATTGCCGCTATAATCGTCTCTTTTTAGCCATTTTTTTATTGTTGGAACTAAACACCACACAAATCGCAGCTGTAATAACACCATCCTCGCTTGGAGACGCCGTAATGACTAAATGTTTTCAAACATAGTTTGCTACTCCTTTTGGAATATCTCCAAATCAAATGTTATTCAACATGTTTTGAAACCCTAGAGTTTCAAAATAATTGTTTTAAAACAAATGTTTTATAAACATATCATAGTGAGAACGCGGCTTCTGACGTAAATAGGCAAAACAATAACATGCACATGATACGCACGCAGGGCCACAAATATCAGAAGTGGAGAAGGTAAGCTTGTTCCTATTTATAGTTAGTTTCTTTTCTGCCTAATGAAGTAGTTACAAAGCGTTTATATTACAGAGTGTCCCAAAAGTATGGATACGCCTGAATAACTCGTCAGGATAGCGAGATATGAGAAAAATGACTCATATAAAAGTTATTGAGGTCATCGGGGGCATGACTTGGTGAATTTAGATTTCACCTTGAAGGTCATATTCAAGGTCATTTGAAGTCCAACTTTCGCTGTTTAAACAGGTAACTCGATTTTTGACCCCGGATTCTGAAAGAGCGAAAAATTTTGCACTAAAGTTGTAAGAGGTCAAATTGACCCTAGGTCAAATGTCTCTAAAAATTTTGAGGCTTGTATCTCGTCGGCCTAGCGAGATAGGAAAAAATGACCTTAATAAAAGTTGTTGAAGTCATCGAGGGGGGAACCACTTGGTGACCTTAGATTTTACCTTGAAGGTAATTTTCAAGGCCATTTAAAGACCAACTTTCGTTTAACAAATTGGTACTCCCTAGTCGCCGAAATCGATCATGAAATGACCTCGATTTGACCTTAAAATCTAGCCGCAAAGTCATCACGATCACCATTACTTGCCTTCAGTTACCAGACAATCAATTTGACCCCTTACAGCTCAAATGCAAAATTTTTCGCTCTTTCAGAATCTGGGGTTATAAAGGGGGGTTCCTATTTAAAAAATGAAAGTTGATCCTCAAATGACCTCCAAGGTCAAGTTCGAGGTCAGAAAGTCCTGCCTCCGATAACCTCAGAAACATTTATAGAGGTTATTTTCTTCATATCTCGCTATCCTGATGAGATACCATTCTGAAAATTTCAAGAGACATTTGACCTTTAGATGACCCCTGGAGTCAATTTGACTCCTTACAACTCTAATGCAAAATTTCTTGCTCTTTCAGAATCGGGGGTCAAGAATAGGGGTTCCTATTTAAATAAGACCTTCAAATGGTCTTTGATATACCCTCTCTGCTGTTCCGCCATTTTCGTTACAATATCAGGTCAAAATAATGTCAGCATATTCTTCGTTTTAAAATTGATACGGCATTTTTGGAATATTCAACAAATAATTTTATTAAATAATGAAAACTATTAGAAAACTTATAAACAAATAATATGACGCTACTATGATCAATAGTGACAACTTTAAACAATGACTTTAAACGTTAAATCAGTGAGTTCTCCCTATTGATAAATGCGTTTTATGACAGTATCTGCATTTTTTGTTTTTACATTCAGTTATTCTGTTGATAGTTTGGTTACAACGTGCAATATTGATATGCGACTTTGTTGCTACCGTTCTTCTTATTGTTAATAGGTATGTTATGTTGCTGTTTTAGTTCTTAATAAATTAGAGGAATGAAATAGATTCTTGGTTCATTATTCTGTTTACTTTACCCCCTCCGTAAAAATTGGCAATAAAAACATAATTATTGCTGAAAAAAAAAAAGTAAATGCCTAATTTAATAGTGGAAGCATTTTTTGCGCATAACATTCATCGATATTTTCTAGTCTCATATTGCGTTATTACTGGAATTTATTTGGAATGCGGCAAAAGTGTGGCAAAAAAATAGAGGAGCCATTTTGTTCAGTTTTTTATGTACGTTTTGAATTTAATGTCGAAATTTAAAAAAAAACATAAACGGTTGGAATTATTAAGTTCTATCGTGTATCTTTTTTTTACGTAGAAATTACTCATATTTTGGTACAAAGAATCTATCTTTGAATTATGGCCTATTATTAATGATCCACCCTGTATAATTACCAATACTTCAGAAGAAACTTTCATATACAAAAGTGTTGATAAAAACAAAGCGATGGAATTTTATTTAGCAGTAGATACAAAATATATAATAGAGGTTATCCATTTCAATGTTTGACTGAAAGCTAAACAAAAAGAATCACTCAATTACGTTATTTTCGTTTTGACCTTTGGTAAAAAAAGTTTCTGTGGACATAATGTGGAAAGTTCGAGCAAGGCAGAAACACACCGGCACGCGCAGAGTTATAAGTTACGTCTCTAGAGTACAGTTTTTGTTGAATCCTCGAGACTTTTTCGGATTATATCTACAAAAGATGAAATTACTGTATATATTCCCACACCTACATGCCGTGGCACATAAGGATTGAAAAATTATAATTAAAAATATTTTTCCTGGGAAATTCCCTAAATTCCCTTTAAATGAAATTATGCTATCTATAGCCTTAAAAGTGAATAAGTACGTTATTAGATATGTAAAAATACTTTAAATGTGTAACAAAAATACCTGAAATTAAATATAGCATCTTTTAACGAAATTCATTAAAATAAAAATATGTTCAAGCTTGATATCAGTGGCGTCTTTTGGTGGCAGGCGAATAGACAGGAACTTGGGCGACAAAATTTCAGGGGGGGCCAAAATGCAATTATAAAATAAACACAAGCTTATTTTCACATTGTACTCAACAACCACTGATAGCGTTTTCCTGCTATGACACTACTTTTATATTCTACTGAGAAAGTAAAATGCACTTTGGCAGTATCTTATGTTTTACTGACAAAATTATTTTGCATGTAGTACACATTTTTGACACGAGCTCTGGTAGCTGATGTGATCGTGAAGTGCAATGTAGCGCGTATGATTAATCTAGAAAGAATAAGAACATTTACTTACTATAATCGACGAATTTTTGAAAAGTTCCTCGGTTAGTAGTGAAGGCGAAATTATAGTAAGCTGCACAATGAAAGAAAAGGCTAGTGTACCAAAAATTCAGAATTTCCTTCGTAATGTGGTACATAACTTACGTTCCAATGGGCCAGTCGTATTATGTCACTAGTGTAAAAATCTTAGAGCGCATGTCGTCAACTGCACTCAGTGTTGTTCAGTGGAAAACATGATTAGGCTTTATTTCATAAACTCTAACATTTAGCAAGATTTGTAGAATATAAGGTTGCTTCCTAACTCAAGATCCCACCAAAAAATGTGATTAGCCAATGAGCAGCTGGTGTGACATCACGCCAGATGCAGGGCCTGACTCAAAATATTGTAAGAATTTGTGTAATGTTAGTAGATTTAAAGAGTTTATTTCAAATCTTGATTATTATATCGAAGTAAGTTTTCCTTATACTACTGTCACAGATAACTGCAACAAAAAATCATGGATTGCTAGAGGTATAAAAATGTCTTGTCATAAACTGAAATTGCTGTATGAAATAATGATCCAAACAAAAAGACCTGAAGACAGGAATTATTATAGATCTTATAAAAAAATATATGATAAAGTTATTAAAGCCGCAAAACGTTTATATAACGACAATTTGTGTAATAATGCCTCTAATAAATCTAAAGCAGTTTGGTCTATAAAGATTTAGGAACACATAAAAATAGAACAAACGAAATAAATGAAATTAGAACAACTGAAGAAACAATAAATAATTTAGAAGAAATAGTACAAATTTTTAATAATTATTATATTGACCTACCTACATCATTAGCGAATAAATTTTCAGGTGTGAAATTGAATAATATTGGTACAAAGAATTATATCCCACCATATTTGTTGAACCTGTAGAAGAAAATGAAATATTTAATATTATCATGCAAATGAAAAAATCAAATTCTTCTGGTATTGACAAAATAAGCACGAATATGTTAAAATCAGTTGTTAATTATATAGTAAAGCCCTTAACATTTTTGGTAAACTGGTCTCTGTCAGAAGGTGTATTTCCCGAAGAATTTAAAATCGCCAAAGTAGTACCACTATTGAAAAAGGGACAAAAAGAATCTATCGAAAATTACAGGCCTATTTCTTTATTATCATGTGTTTTAGAAAGAGTGGTATTCAACAGGATAATTAAATTTTGTACTATTAATAAAATATTAAGTGATGAGCAGCACGGTTTTCGAAAAGGCAGGTCAACTCAGTCGGCAATACTGAGCTTTCTTAGTGAACTATATAATGGCTTAAATAACAACAAGAAATGTCTTAGTGTTTTTATGGATCTGAGTAAAGCATTTGATCTGGTAGATCACGCTTTACTTCTGCAAAAGTTAAATAAATATGGTTTACGTGGAAAGTTTGGTGATTGGTTGAGTTCATATCTGACAAATCGTAAACAACTTGTGGAAATAAATGGCATCAAATCAGACAAACTATGTATATCTAGTGGTGTGCCCCAGGGTTCTGTACTGGGGCCACTTCTGTTTATCCTTTTTGTAAATGATCTGCCTGATATTGTCAATGAATCTTCATTATTTATGTTCGCTGATGATAATTCACTTTTAAATTCAAATAATCACCTGCAAAACTTAATTCAAGATACACAATTCAAATTAGATCAATTTGTATCTAAATTTAAAAGTGAAAAATTGTTACTAAATGAAAATAAAACTGTCTTTATCCAGTTCACTCCAAGACATCAGAGTTATAAAGAATCTCATCTACTGAGAGTAAATGGAAAATCCTTGGAACAAGTTTCCACAACGAAATTTCTAGGTATTTACGTTGATAATGCTTTGAATTGGGAAACTCACATTAACGAACTTTGTAAAAAGTTGTCTCCTATATGTTTCGCGCTGTATAGACTAAGAAATAGCACAAATAAGAGTGCTCTGTTGTCTTATTATTACACAAAAATTTTTTCAAGAGTTCGGTATTGCATAATTTTTTGGGGATGTTCTCATCACACAGATAGAGTTTTTAAATTACAAAAGCGCGCAATTAGGAATATAGTTGGAATTTCACGGCACACCTTTTGCAGACAG
The DNA here is from genome assembly GCA_936432065.2 of Rutpela maculata. NCBI lineage: Eukaryota > Metazoa > Arthropoda > Insecta > Coleoptera > Cerambycidae > Rutpela > Rutpela maculata. Next base: position 30,884,665 of record OW386285.2, on the reverse strand, counting down.
TATTTTAGAGAACTACATATATTACCTATAGCATGTATATATATCTATGAAATAATATTATTCGCTAGATTGAACTTAGATACGTTTTTGCCGAATAACTTTAATCATAGTTATGATACTCGTACACAAAATAATTTATTAATTCCTATACATAATTTGTCGATTTATGAGAGGAGTCCGAAGTATATGGGAATAAAACTGTATAATAAATTACCGAATACTATGCGACAAATTAACAATTTTAATAGATTTAAAAGTTCTTTGCGTACATTTTTAATAGATAATATGTTTTACAGTGTAGAGGAATTTTTAGAATATATATTTTAAACTGTTTATGGAACATTTGTCTTTTCTCTATTAATATTTTCTGTACTTAGTATTTTATTTATTTTGATTTTACACTCGTTTGGTTTTAACTTATTTATTTTATCCATATTCCATTTAGAATTAAATGTAAGTGCTGTATTTTTCTTATATCTATACTTCTAGTATTTTTTTAACCCTTTCTGTACCGGACATGAAATGGCGATGCATGTTACTAGGACCGGGTTTTTTTGCATGCTATCAGGACCACTGCCGAATATATGCGCCAGGTATAAAAAATAGAACATATGCAGAAAATTCATTCATTTATAATAGTATTTTAGTGTATTAAAGTATTTGTGATATATTATGTTAAAAAGTATATATTTAAAAGCTGTACACACAGACCAACATTACACTTTACACACATGTACCTAGACTCTCTTATTTTTTGGCCTGAAGCTTGCTTTGGCTGCAAACAGTACATCGTCGAACCTTATTATTGGGTACCAGGATGGGAAAATGTCGGCCTATAAGCATCTCAGGACTTTTGGTCATAGGTTTTACTCGACTTTGGTTAGACTGTGGTGTTTTGTACTTGAAATTAGACAAAGAAATCGATAGGCAAAAGTTATTTTCCCACTAACTAAAACTTACCGCTCAATAAGTTGTCTTATGATTTTCAACTGAAAATTTGTTAGAGGTTCTCTTCCTGCATTTTGTGTTTGGTACAGTGCATGTGCGTTAAGCATCTAGGTCCATATGAAAAAATAGCTTTCTGTACCATTTTACAGTTTTTCTAACGCACTGTGTAGAGCCTATTTCAATCAGAATAACGAGATTCATGACGTCGAGTAAATTTGCCGTATTTATACGGCAGTGAGCCAGTTGGTCCGGTTTTAGGTACCGTATTTCTTCGGCATTGGGCCAACGGACACAACACGAAGCGACACAATTATGCGGCTGTGGTCCTACTAAAGGGTATAAACATAATATCGTCACATATATACGACAACGGTTTAAATATGCCATATAACCCTGAACGCATATATACGGCAGTGGTCCTGAGGGACCATTTAGATATTGACTAAAATATACGGCGATGGTACGGAAACATTTACTTTTATGTTTGTACAAAAGAGTTTTGCTCCATACATGTTTCTATGTTTTATACTTTTACTTATTTACATTTCAGTTATTTTATGTCTTGACACACGTAAACTTAAAATTACGAATAATTACTATTACGCTATTTTATATTTATGTAACTATTTGTGTAAGGTTTACCATTTTGTCTGCTCTTTGACGAGTCCCATACCATTGTAATTTATATTATTATTATTATTAATTATGCACAGAACTCGTAACTGGAACGAGCCCGCAGTGACCCGCTTGAGGTAGGGGGTAATTATCTTCGCATTTTGTTTCCGTTTTGCATAGTGGTAATCAGGATAAATAGTAGAATGTAACACTACAGATTATAGTATACTTCACACCATATTTCGGGCCAGTACGGACCGTCCTTCCAGAGTGAGATAGCTGCGCCGCTACTGTGTGAAGAACAAGGATAGTCTGAACTTTCATCGCCGCACTTACGTCTCGCCTAAAAGCAAAATATGAGGGAACCTTATATTCTACAAATTTTAAACATCTAAATTTTCCCTAGATGGTCATGTACATATATATGATTTACAGTGTACATTGATTATAAAAAAAATTGATCTTTTTCTTATAGGCATGTGAATTAGACATCACTTGATGCGACCTTTATTATTACGGGCTGCTTATATTATATTTTATAATCATAAGATCAAACGAACTTACCTTAAGTGAAGTTCGATCTTGATTATATGAAGGTCTCGTCAAAATAAATAAATGATAAGTAGTACCCCGTCTCTGGCTAAAATACCACAACTTTAAAGCGTCGAAGTTCCCTAATCCTATGCCCCACCTTTACCGCTGATCAGTCTAGTTTAAAGGTGTTGGTGCAAATGTAGTTGGGATATATCGCAGATATAAATAAGGGTAGGGTGGGACTTTATTTATTTCGACGAGACCTTCATATAATCAAGATCGAACTTCACTTAAGGTAAGTTCGTTTGATCTTATCATTATATTCAGGCTCGTCTCATAAATAAATGATATGTAGATGTTTAAAAAATTGCAAATTTGCAGCAACATTTATTGATCATAAACGGGATTTACATCCCGAGATGAAAACAAAGCATGCAATAACAAAATATAGAAATTGCAGGATAAACACACATATATCTTATGAACTAAGAACCGTGCTGGCAAACTGTTTATTGCAGACCAGAGGCCTGTTGTAAAAACGGGCAAATGTCAGGAACCTTTTGACCATCCAGCTGCTAATCTTATAGTATCAAAGTGAAGGCCTTTACGGAATGAAGCAGATGTTGCAGCGTGTCGCGTACTTTGAGCTTTAAATAAGTTGGTATCCAAACCACCCTTAGTTAGAATATCCTTAATCCACCTGCTAATACCTTGCGTCGTGCCTTTATGAAAAAGTTGCTTATGAGTGATAAACAAGAACTCACAGTGGCCTCTTATCTCTTTTGTTTTGTCCAAATATGTGAATCGGATGTGAAAAAGGTAAGGTTAAAAAGGGTTGATTTTTATTTGGAGCAGATGTTTTAATTCTACGAGAAATTTTGATTTCATCAAGAATGAACTATTATACCATTAGTTTCAATAAGACTTAGAGTCTGAATACACTGTCCTGTTGCCAGGGCTAGTAAGCAGGCCAACTTCTGAGTAAGTATTTGTAGGGAAATTATGTCATTATTGAGAGTTCTAAGTTAATTAATCACGATTCCGGAATCCCAAATATTCTCATATCTGGAAGAAGGTTGCCTCAAGCCAAATACTCCTTTAAAGAACCTCTTTAACCTAAAATCTTTTCCAAGGTCAGGACCCGCTATTTGAGCTACAGCGGACCTGTATGAATTAAGTGTTCCGAAAGACGCTCATTTCCGAAACTGGATAGTCAAAAATTCCAAAACACTTGAAACCGTTACTTTAAAAGGATCTATCTGTGACGTAGAGTAGAACTCCCACCAGAGTTTTAATCCCGATTTATATTGTCGTAGGGTAGCCGGTGTTATTGAGGACAAACAAATGTTTAAGGAATCCTTTGGCATATGTCCCAATAGTAGAGCTTTCCCGATAACTTCCCCGCTGCCAGGGAAATGTTCTACCAAAGCAATAATTTACTCGGTCTGAAAATAATCATGTCTCCTATTAATAGTGACTTAAATATGGGAAACCATGGTTGAGAAGTCCAGAGAGAAACATCCACAATTCCCTCTGCTTTCTCTTCTATAATTTTTTGAAGCATGCGGAGGATCATACAAAAATGCGGAAAAGCGTAGAAATTTTTGTCTTTCTAATTTATCGTAAATGCATCAACCGCAGCGGCCTCTGGGTCTCTCTTCCATGATATAAAAATATCACATTTTTTATTTAGCCTACTTGCAAAAACGTCAATAATTGGTTTGCCAAAACCGTTCACTATTTTTTGGAAGGCATAATTTGATAGACTCCATTCGGTTTCATGGTGAACTTCACGAGATGCCCTATCTGCTTCGTATTATGTTCCGAAAATATTGCGCTTTTCGCACCAACACCATATCTGGCAAGTGATGTCATTTAACGCAGTGAATCTGACACTACCCATTCGGTTAATGCAGTCTATTGCTGTCGTATTATCAACCCGACATAAAATATTAATGTTCAAAACATCTGATGCAAAACAGCGCAATTCAAAAAATAATGCCAAAAGCTACAAGTAATTTATATGAAGTACTCTCGTTCCTACAAAAAGCCCCAAAACCAGAATTAGAGTGAATAATTCCAGTTGAAACGATGTAATTCGCAAATGATTACATGTCCGTGGAATAGCTTGAGTAATAGTCTACGTAATGAAGCATTATTTGACGATGGAAGTGGTGGGAGAGGTTTTTGACCGCCGCAACCCCCTGAAACGGACAAGAACCACCCCTTTTATGGGGATCCCTTTATGTTTTCATATATAAACGTATCTGGGGAGTGATTTATCGCCGGGTTATACTTGAAATAACATGGAAGGGGGTTATGGAGTAAGTGAAATCCAGAGAGCAGGCCTAGATCTTGATCTCTTTTCTCAAATCATTCGGTTCAAACGCTTATCCCCCGTTTTCTGGGTGGCTGATCACGGGAAAAATATTCATTTTTAGCTCCAACCCACTCAAAGGGGTAGAAATCACCCCTCATTCACCAGAAAGCATGCTATCCCGGATTTACAGGTTTTTCGACACATGATTGTTATTCCTTCAGACATCCACAAATAGTTGCGTCCGGTTATCTATAGTATCTACACAGGATCAGTTTTTTTCTTCCTAAAATATCGTGATTGCTGTAGACAACAATTTAAAATCCTGGGTATACTCACCTTCAATTGCGTAATAAATAAATTTCATATTGCAAAAGAATTAACTTTCATAAAATAGGCATTGAGGGCAAGGCTTTTCCAAAAAATGCCGGCATTAATAAGGAAATTAGAGTGATAAGTAATGTTTGGAAAACGATATTAATATTTGACGATGAAATTTACCATACGTAAACCCTAAGGTAATGGTAACTTGTATTTATATTTAAAATGAAGATATGTTGGCATTATTACTTTGTTTATGGCCCATCATGCAGAAGTGTATTTATCGGAAAAACAGCGATATGTATTACCATCCTATTTACATATTTTTATGTCACGTAGAGTTAATATTTGCACTGATAATAAAAATTTCATATTTTATTTACTGTACGTTTCTATCTTTCATATTCATATATAGTAGAGAGCTCATGCGTTCGAAAGTGTCTTAAAAAATGCATCTGGGGCTTTAAATACTAAAAGCTGACAAGTTGATAAACCGATAGCATATATATAGGCAAACTCCCAAAAAAAGTCCAAAGATTGTCCTGTGCAAAAGGGCGTTATTCAATTTTTTCGATTTATGTAGTGCATCACGTAGCCGAAGTACATATCTTTCTTTTGTTAAAATTACATAATATTCTCTGTAGCTGTACGGCTGTAAAAAAAGAAACCATATTCAAAAAGGCATTGCGCCTTATGGAAAACGAAAACTTTAAGTGCCTGTATCTCTTCTCGACCTTCGCTAGAAATTAATTCATTTTGTCATTTTTTTAGATTAGACACTCAATTACTCGAAAACTAAGTCTCAAATAAAAAATATATTGTTTATAAAATGAAGGCCTATGCTTTCTGACTACGATGGTATTTTTTAAAATATTTTTAGTAAAATAATAACTGAGTTATGAATTTAAAACTAACGCGGTTACAAAATCTCCAAGCGCTTAGAACTGCAAACATCGATCGCCCGCATTACTCCCCGCGGTCGAGCGATGCCTACGATCTGTCTGTAATGTGATGTGTATGTATCAGTTATTTCACAACCAACAGTAATTAACATTATTATGATAATTAAACGATTTTTGGAGTAACGTCTAAATTTATAGAAATTGCTGCATTCATTACTATTGTCTTATAAGATAGCTGACACTAAGTTGTATATTGTAAAATTGAACATATAAATATAAACTAAACACTAAAAAATATTTGCGTATTTAAAAAAATTATATTATCCTAAATACTTACTACAAATTAAATACAGAGTACAACTGTTGGAAAGTATAAGAGACAAATATATTTAGACTTCTCAATTTATACACAGTCAATTATTCAGCGAGAAACCCTCTTCTCTAGCAGTTCAGGGCTCCTTCAACACATTTCGTGGGTGTTAGGGCGAAAGATACGTAAATAGAAGGAGAAAAGCACTATCCGTGTCTGTAATGAGGCTTGGAAAGAAAGAGCCAAGAGGGTTAGGAATTTATAAAATATCGCAGTGCACAACTTAATAATTCGGTGGCGTTACCATCCTTGGGGACTATTAGAAGAAGTACAACAGGAGCAAAATTTTTGTGATTATTTTCATTCTAGGCTTATTTGCAATCAGATTACATTGTAAAATGTCTCCAAACATATAATTATGAGAATTTTAAAAAAGCTGCTCAGAAAAAATAATTCAGAAATTCTTTTATCACTGTTATACTTTTATATAACGTGTATACTTTTATTGGTTACATATATATTATAAAAGTAATATACAGAGAGTCCCCAGATGCATCACAAATGGACCTAAATTAAAAGTACGATTTGTGTAAAGAAAATTTATTTTTTTTTATACAGGGCACTAAAATTTTTTAAATTCCATATAAATTTTACCTAAGAGTAAAGTTCATTTATTTTTCATTTTTAATGAAAATTTCATTTGAAAATGTTGCTTATAATTATTACTCTTTTAGTGTTGATCCAAAATTTAGTTTCATCATCTACCTGTTTGCAAGGAATAATACAATCAAAATATCTACGAAGTTTTTGAGTATCACAATTACTGTGTGCTAATTTAAATTCAAATGATGTTTACTTTACAGCACCAAATTTATTTAGTTAAATGTTATGGTACAGCGGGCATCCCCATTCGACATGCGATTGAATTGTTCTTAATATCACTGGAGATGTAAAAAATCTAAGAAAGCCTAGAAAAACCGCAATGAAGATGATGTAGCAACATTGCCAGTTTAGGACTCAGTTTACAGAAGACCCGAAATTATCGCTAAGGAAAGATACGAGCAAATTAACATAAGCAAATCTGAAATTCATAGAGTTTTAATCAAAAATAAGTAGTTTCAAGCTTACGAACCTAAAAAAAATTATACTCTGGAAGAAGGTGGTGTTTAGACTTTTGTTTGGGTATCGGAGAAAGAACTGTGGGAGACCAAAAGTTTTATAAGCATATTGTTTTTTCGGAGAAGTTTACCCTTAACACTCGCTATTGGGCGCAAATAATTAAAATCATACGGTAAGTACATATAGTGAAAAATTCAAAAATGTAAATGTATGGTGTGTAGTTATAAAAAATAGAATTATTGGTCCATACTACTTTCAGGATCATCTTAATCCAAATTCATATTTAGAAATGTTGAATACTTATGTATTTTGTGTTTTATTTTATTGTTTTTATTGAAATGTTATTTACATATACCTATACGTTTTTGTATTTTATAAACTTTGTATATTATAATTTGCTGTTTACCGGCTCTTTCCCTGACTTGCTGCAAATGTTCATTTATGTACACTTCTGTGCAATAAAATCCCATACACTTGAAAAACCAACTAATCCAGTTTTTACTAATATTAAGTGATGTAAATCAGTCTTTTTGGAATTTAGATTTTTATTATCATACAGGTTATAAAAAATGGACATTGATTGTGAAATGTCATAAGTAAGGTATTTGGAAAAATGTTAATGATTTAATGATTTCGATTTATAACAAATGACGTTGAAAAATTGTGTCCGAGATGAGGCCAGAATATGTCCGTCATTACAAGAGTGAAAAACTTTTTCATCGGTAAACACAACATTGTTCCAAAACTCCAACGGGCGACAGACATAATTTAAACAAAACAGAATGCGGGCTTGCTTATGTTCTTCTGTTAATATGGTCTTCTTGGCACTTACACAGTTTTTTAATTCCGATTTTCCTATCCTTCGGCTAGCTGTTGACCTCGATACTGGAAAATTTATCATGGACCTGTGTCCACTGTCGTCTACTGCTGTTTGAAACGGATTTTTCCTCAAATAGCCAAGGGGCGCTTCATCTTGAACGAAATTTGAAATTCTCGGTCGGCCTGAACCGTCTTTTCCCTTTATGATACCTTCCTCCTCCCACCTTTTCTTCACACTCATAACGGTACTTTTATTTAAGTGATAATGGTTAGCAACTGCTCTAATAGACCATCCCTCTTCAATTTTAGAGAGAATTAGAATTTTTTCATGTTCAGTTAATTTCGACATTTCGAAAATATGACACTGAGACTGATTATTGCACAGAAGTGTACATATAGTGGTGAAATAAAGACTACCTATCTATCTGTCTATGCTTTCTATCTATACTTTTGATAAGAATTTGAAGAAGAAAATTTAGAATTCAGACGCACGACTTATTGTTAACAAGACGGATTTCCTGTGAAATTGTCACTGTAGGTTCTAAATTGCCTTCATAGACATTTTCCTCAAAAATGGTTACGTAGATTTGGCCCCATACACTGTCCGGCTGGATACCCTGATCTAACCGCATAGGATTACTTTCTTTGGGAGATTTTTAAAAGAAAAAGTTAATAAAGATCGTTTCGCTTTTGGATTATGACTAATAAAATAATTTTTAAAATAAAATTTTCATTAAAAATGAAAAAAAAAAGATAGTTTATTCTCGGTTAAAATTCATATTTTTGGAATTTTTTAGCGGCCTTTGATTGATTGATTGATTTACCAGCGTGCGGTAGGCATTACTGCCACTCCCAAGTTATACAGCTGGGCCTGCTACGTCCACGCTGGGTTGGACTAAGGTCATGCTTGTTGCCAGCAGCGAGAGCCACATGGCGCATGGTAAAGGAATGTGGGATGGGAGGTGTAGGTATTTGTGAGATGGGTTACCGCATTATGGCGTGAGGGAGCGTTTAAGCCCCCTTCTTTGGATTTTTGATTCTGGGCTTCTGCCTATTCTGGGTCTTCTTGTGAGATATGTTGCCGCATTGTGTCGCTGCTATCTGTGCTCCTATTTTTGTACTTCTGTTTCTACAGGTCTTCTTCTTCTTCTTCTGAGGCTTCTGATTCCTCCATTTCTGATTCCGGTAGAGTATATATCGCTCCGATTGCTTTGTTAAATTCATTCTTTCTTCGCTTTTCTTTCCCAGTATGTTTGGTCCTTTCCCAGTTTGTTCATGATCCTCTCGATTGTTGTTTTCCACGTGTAATATGGTCTCCCCATTTTAAGTTTGCTGCTGTTCAGTGTTAGTGCTTTCTTCAGTAGGTGTGTTGGTCCCCTTCTTTGGACGTGTCCCCAGTACTTCATTGCGTACATTTCTATCCTTTTTGTGATTCCCCCGTGTAACCTGGTCTCCCTGTTTTTAGTGTAGAATTTAATGTAGAACTTTTCACTTATCAACGAGCGTAATTTTGACCTGAAAACCTCATTTGATAATTTACTTAAGAAAAATATGTAATCAGATTGACAACACTATATTGTAACACCCACAACGTCAAGAAATATGCAATACCACAAAACACACTCCTATTAAACTAGACACCAACAAAAAGTCAGGATCAACAGCACTTCTCTGTGATACCTCTCCTCCCCTCCATTCCCCTCTCCTTTTGATCCGCTCTACCGCACCACACCAAAAACATTGCACCTAGCTCTGGATCATATACAAAACCAATCACCACTCACAGAATCGTCAATCGCACGTCCCGAGGTATGCATCACTCCTCAAACACTCATCCCTCACCTAACTCAAAACTGTATCCTTCGCACTCTGTATCCAGACCAAGTGATGGCGCACAAAAAGGAATGTGTTTTCTATGTTTTCTCCTTCCAACGATGGCCCAGCGCTCCACACAGACAATTCCAGTCGCCGTCGATCCCTCGAACCAGTAGCCAATGTGTCCTAGCTCCCGCGCTCCGCAGTAGATACATCATTCTTGTGCTTTCCGGAGAACTACTACCTCCCGTTTACCCCCTGCTTGTCACTATTACGGTCCTAACCTTTTTCAACTTTTTAATAAACTTTCTCAATCCCACCCTAGCCGCACCGAAGCATAAACAATTTGTATGTTTCCATAGCATGGATAAGGCTTTCCAAATTCCAATGGCACCGAAACCAAGTCAATGGCCTCCAATTCCATCCAAATTCCCATTATGTTCTTAAATTGCTTCAATTCCACACGGTGCACTGTCACCCCGATGGGGCACGCTCCTGGCCAGACTCATATGTAAATTTGCTAGAAAGGATTGTTTATTGACTCATTTTTAAGTTATTACACTTGACAATGAGCGTAATTTCGACCTGAAAACCCTCACTTGATATTTTACCTAAGAGAATATTATGACCATATACGTTTGATTATTACGGGTTCAGTTTATATTAAATTCGCCTGAGTATTTTTAATAATTATGAAAAAAGATTATTTGAAGGTTAACAAAAGAAATTTATATGACCATACTTTACAGACAGATCAAATTCATTTGAATATTTTTATAATGATTAAAAAAATAATTTACAGGTTTACAGAGGGATATCATGCCATGCTTTAATTTATGCCATAAACTTGTCGACAATGTCGACTCTTCAAGGGTGATGGGCCTAAACCCTTCAATTGTATATAAATATACTTGTCTGGGAAGGTACTTAAAAATGAAAAAGGAGGTACTTATCTTGCTTTTGCCTGTCTTGGGTTGTTTGTTTAATTACGCTCTTTTCGTTTCTTAATACACAGCACTGGTCACAAAACTGTATTAGTTGTTTTCAAATATTAATTCTATTTCAACTTTGTTCTTTTGATATGAGGTATCAATTTGCGGGTAAATTCTTGGGCTATAATTTACCTAATTTTTATCAAATTTGACGGAGTTTTTCACGGCAATTTTGCGTTTATAGTGGGAGTGTTTCAGGCACCCAACCGTTCGCTTCGAAGGCACAACCGACTATCTTGGAATTTTTTAGCGGCCTTTGTAAAAAAAATAATTTTCTTAACACAAATTTTTTTATTGAGCCAAATTTTTTTATAACTAGTGACTTTTTGTTTAAAATTAAAATTTAGGTCCATTTGTAGGTTCCCCATCCGGGGGACATCCTGTATACTAAGCCAGATCATTTTAGGCAATTAAAATACAATCCTTGGAAGTATTAGAAGAAGCATAACGGCAACGAAATTTTTGTGATTATTTTTCTATTCGAGATAGGGTTTTTGCGATTACACTGCAATACATTATCTCCACTCAAGCATATAATTAGCAGAAGCTGAATAGCCGCCACTAAAATGGGGAAAAATTTGTAGTCGCCGGGTAGTGTTTCGGGTAGTTCCGGCCTCTATAGATGTGACTATGTTTAGTTACTATAAAGAATCGGGGTAGTAGCGGGTACTACTCCGCGACCCGGCAGCCTAGTAACCGCTACGTGGCTGCCGAGTAACTGCCACCATCGTTTTTTCAAATGGTGTTTATCTTTTAGTGACCTCTTTGTTTTTCTTTTATAATAATGGCGCAGTGAAATAATATTATACCAAAAAGATGTGTACTTTAGGCGCGTGTTTAAAGTACTTCTTTAGCCATTTTTTCAAGCGCAAGTTACTTTTTTGATATAAGTTGACATATTAAATGATAAAATTTCAACGCGCCCTCAAAATAACCTTTTTTTGTAAGTTTTTGACAAAATAATTTAAAAAGGCAAGATTAAAAAATTTAAATATTTATTAGGGAAACATTTGGAATACTTTCAAAATCACTTTTCATAAAAGTTTATGATAAGATATTAACATAACCATTGTCCATTTATGATTAAACCCAATTTTTTTTTTCTAAAAATTATAACAACAACCAATAATGGCCGATTTTAACAAAGGTACTATAAAGTTAGGCCCTCCACCAAAAAGTATATGTGCCACGATACTTTAAAGTTCCAAGTGATGGTGTCTGGAACTATTCCGGAACCTAGATTGCCTCTCTATGTACCCAGTTACTTTATTTAGGCATCTTAGTGGCACTGGTGGGTGGCAGTAAATGATTCACTGGTACTATATAGTTTTTGCCACCATGGAGTAACAATAAAATGATACTGCTTAGTTCCAGTAACTACCCAATTGTTACTTTGACTTTGAGTGTTTACAGTTCTAATAAATGGTACCGGTGTGGTAACAGTTACTTTAAAAGAACCATGTAAAGTAGCCTTACCCAATAAACTAGCAATGTTAGTACCAGGGTGTACCCCAGGAACTAAGGCTTCGCAGCAAAACTGAAACCGAAAGAATTTGGTACCATGTGTGTTACTTGGGTACCTATATATGCTGAGCGAGATTGTGTACACTTGAACTATATTAACTCTAAGCTATAGGTCTCAAATACGGTGACAAATATAATTTTTATGAACCCTGTATTGCGGAACAATAAAAAAAATTGAAGAAACATACGTTCAAAACTCAGATAGAGAAACCTAGAAATATGGCAATTTCATACTGAACTCTCGGCATTATTTCTCCAGAGCAAATATCTTGACGGCAAAAAATCTTAAAGTCGTAATTATCCTAATTACGTGATTAATTATATATTAGCGCGTTTACAAGTTTTAGAAGACAAGTACAAAATACGTATTTAGGTAAATGCTTCATACTAAAATTAAATTTCCATCTATTTACTAGTGAGTCGATATTTTTGTTATAATTCACTTCGCGTCTAACTAAATTTCTAGTGCTGTTTGAATGTCATTTAGATTTCAAATTTCATTACGTTTACTTTTTCATACAGCTATATTTTCATTGAGCGCGACAAGCTCTAATATATATGTACCATTTTGAAATTCTGATGAAACATAGCGGAAGATGAATTGCCTTCAGAATAATCGCATTTCTCCGTTAGATAACCTAATAATACGTAATAAGGGAACAATTCGTCATTAATTCGGTAGCTACAACATAAGATGATGCTTATAGGCGCCTCCGAGATAGAAATATGCAAATGCCTGAGATGATATAATCCGAGAGACAAGCGCGCTTCATTTGGACACTGCTAGAGTTGCGCATTTTCACACATTGCACTAATTTTATCATAGCAGAAATATGATATTTACGAGTAATTTACTTAAATGTACTCGCTGGGAAATACAGGAAATGACTAACATTTTATATACTGCACTGAGAGGCATGTAAAAGCAGAAGGAAGTTTGTAAAATAAAATAGTTAAGTACATACTAATTACTTGTAGAGGGTTTACAATTTCTCAATGCTGAGGAAATGGCAATTGGTAATTTCCCTAATTAACATATTTTGTGTAAACTTCAGTAAACTTTTTTACGACTATTTGTTTATTAGAAATACTCATTACCATACATCGGATTTTTGGGCGTCATGCCAGAGACGGATTTGAAATCTGATACTATATTTCGAAAAATGTGCGATATAATGGTAATAAAATAAATTGTAATTTGTGACAATTTTTACGCATTACACATTAATCTCTTTGCATGTAAAACCGGCCCCGAAGAGCAAAGCAACTGCCGCACAGTGGGTTTATGGCCACTGGCCGGACAATAATTGAGACGCGACTCATTTCACAATCGATTGCAGTAATTTTTTTTTTAAGTATTCGTCAAGAGCTGTAGTTTACTCTACCACTGCTACAATTTGGAAAAAGTCGATTCTTATTTTTACTTTTGACCATTATAGTGGAAGTATGGAGTCGGAAGAGTATGCAAAATCGTGCTAAAGTTATGAAACCCATCCCCTCCCCGTTTTCGAAGGTAGTAAATACGAAAAACAGGGTGAAAAAAGTTTTTAGTCATTTAACGGCCAAAACCACCCCCTTATGCTTATTTCTCATATGACAGCTTAGCATCGACTATTTTTGCAGGGATTCTTTGTTTCTTCATGGGGATATAACTGATGGTGGAATATGTCAGGTTGTAGAACACAATCGCCCTTGGGAGTGGAATCTACCCTGTCAGGGGGTGTAAAATTGTTTCTTTTTTTTCTTGTTAAAGACGTTTACCCCCGTTTTCGAGGATGCTGATCAAGGATAATGGTAAGAGTGAATTGTGACAATCTCAGAGTGTTGTTTTCACCTCCAGGGGGTGGAAAATAGATTTTTTTATTTTCTAATTTGTATATTGAGTAGAAGTGGTTTCAAAGTCACCATTTGTCCATTTTACATCCTCATCAAAAATGAACCTATCATCGCAAGGATTTGAAATTCATGTTCCTTAAAACGGGACATAAGGAAGAGAATAATATTGTTGTTTTGGTTTTTAATAAATTATACAGGGTATCCCGGCACTATGGGGCAATACTTCGGGAACGTATAGTTTGGGTCAAAATAACACTAAAAGTACCTATAATTTTTTTTCTTATGGCGCCACCCTACGGAGATATTACCCTTTAATGGTTACATATTCAAGAAGGTTTTTTGCCTATTACTTCTAAACCGTTCTATCGACTTTAATAAATATTGAACTGGGTACATATTAAATGAGTATCTTTATTCCAGAAATATGGCGCCCTTCGTATCTTGTCTAGGAAGCCAGGGGGTGGAACACCCCCAATGCTTTTTACCCCTAAATTTTGACATAAATTGATATTTGAAAATTAAAGTCACATTTTTAAATTCCTTAAACAATTTTCTAAAAAAAAGATATTCTTGTTTGACGTCGATAAAGCGATCCGTTTTTGAGAAAAAATGATTTAACTGATAAGGGACTAAGGAATATTAGTAATACAAACTACTGTATAATACCTGTGAGAAAACAATTGAATAAATTTAAACGTCAAATTTGAGTAGCAAGTAATGTAAGTTGTAAGTAGTTCTGTGATAGTAGTTTATTGACATGGCAAATTTTTCATCTGGTGAATATGCCGACATGCAACTTGCTACCGGTAATGGTTCGGAAGCCAGACGGCTTTGTGGGGAACACTTTCCTAACAGGAAATCTTTTGACCGGGTAAACCGTTGAATACAAAAACAGGTAGATATCCATCTAGGAATAAAAAAACAAAATAATAAAAATTTTAGAATAAATAACTAGTTAAAAAAATAACCCTATTAATGTTTAGGGAGCGTGGAACCGAAACGAGGAGGTGAAGGTGGTCTTAGAACTGTTCGTACAGTTGTACTAGAAGAAGCTGTATTAGATGCTGTTGCCGAAGACTCATCAATAAACGTTAGGAAGCTCTCAGCGCAATTTAACACTTCGAAGTCGGTGGTTCACAGAATTTTGAAAGAACAGCTTCTCTATCCTATCCACATCCAGAAAGTTCATGCAATGTCCCCGGACGACTACCCTGCTCGAGTTCAATATAATAATTGGTATCTGCAAAAGCAACAGGAAGACCGCAAGTTTATTGCTAGTGTTTTGTTCACGGATGAAGCAGAATTTCGCAGGGATGGTGTAATAAATTCTCACAATCTACATAGTTGGAACGATGAAAATTCTCATGCAATTCTTCGAACTCGTCACCAACAACAATTTCAAATTAACGTCTGGGCAGGAATAATTAAAGATTATTTAATAGGGCCATTTGTCTTGAAAAATCGGTTAAATGGGGAAAATTACTTGAGGTTTCTACAAGAAAATCTAGATGGTTTATTGGAAGATGTGCCATTAGCAACTATAAGAAACATGACGTACATGCATGATGTCAGCATCACAGTCAGGGAATATTTAGATCAAAAAATGTCCCCACCGATGGATTGGCCGAGGACGTCCAGTACCGTGGTCTCCTCGCTCTCCTGATCTAAACCCATTAGGTTTTTTATTTTGGGGTCATCTCATTTAGTATATACTACACTGGTACAAACAAGGGAAGATATGTTACAAAGAATCACTACCCAATGTGAAGCCATTCGGAATGGAATGCTATTTCAGGTTCAGCGATCCAACTTATCTCGCTTACGAGAATGTATTCTTGTACAGGGTGCTCACATCGAACATTTATTTTAGTTATGTAGTTATTGTAGTTATGTGTGTATTGTAGTTGTAGTATGTAGTGATGTGTTGACGAAATGTCAGTCTTTGTCCCTTATCAGTAAAATTATTTTTTCTCAAAAACGGATCGCTTTATCGATGTCAAATAAGAAGAAATTTAAAAATGTGACCTTAATTTTCAAAAATTAATTTATGTCAAAATTTAGGGGTAAAAAGCATTGGGGGTGGAACACCCCTGGCTTCCTAGACAAGATATAAAGGGCGCCATATTTCTGGAATAAAGATACTCATTTAATATGTATACAGTCCAAATTTTATTAAAATCGATAAAACGGTTTGGAAGTAATAGGCAAAAAACCTTCTTGAATATGTAACTTTTAGAGGGTAATATCTCCATAGGGGGGCGCCCTAAGAAAAAAAATTATAGATACTTTTAGTGTTATTTTGACCCGAACTATATGTTTCCGAAGTATTGCCCCATAGTGCCGAGATAGCCTGTATATACAGGACACGTTTTTGAGTACAATATAATATTTTATACAAGACTTTAATATAACCTAGGGCGCCTACAAAGAGAATTACATGGTTCATATTCCTCGAAATGAACATCACAATCAATGCTATTATCTCCTTCTTCATCGTCCGTTTCCGATTCATGATCGGAAATAAAGATTACTAAGTTTACAGCATTATCATAACTGTTATCATTGGCTTCGTTTATTTCTGTGCTTGATTCATCATCTTCATCCTCGGGCGCACAATTCTTACAAAATTTACCTTGACAAGTCTTACAATAAACGCTACGGATACCTCGAGGACACAAGATTTACCCAGAAAACAGTAAAGGCGGCAAAAACAAATAAAATGATAATACGAATCCCTAATATCGGCCAAGTCGCTACCTATTATTATTATAAAAGGCGTGGTTTCCGACAGTTTAAGGGTGAAAGAAGGATCAAACCAGCGTCCTCGAAAACAGAGGTAAACTTTTTTGACAAGAAAAAAAAGAAACAACTTTACACCCCCTGGCAGGGTAGATTCCACCCCCAAGGGCCATTGCGGTCTACTACCTCGGGGGGGGGGGGGGGGTAGGTTTCATAACTTTAGCACGATTTTGTATACTCTTCCGACTCCTTACTTCCGCTATACCTAATGATCAAAAGTAAGAATAGACTTTTCCAAATTGTAGCAGTCGTACAGCTCTTGATGATTACTTAAAAAAAATTACTGCAATCGATTATGAAATGACCCGCGTCTCAATTGTTGTCCAAAAAAAGCCATAAATTTCCCACTGTGTGCCGATGCCGTATTGATGTATTTTTTTACATCATTGCTCTATCTACTTAACGGCATGTTTGTTCAGTTTCTAGAACTTTTAATATATAAGTGTGGTGTGTATGCGGCGAGAATAGAGACGTTTTTTATTATACTGGCTTATTCTCTTTAATAATGGGTTGGGGGGTAGTAAAGGAGGTGATGATGGGGGTGGCTGATGCCAAGAAAATTATTTATACACTAAATTCCAATTTTATGTACTCTTACGTGCTTGTTTTATCCATTTACCCCACAACCTTCAACGGAATAAGATCACAATATAATCTAGTTAAGATCCCGTTATAATACATGAGTTTACCTAATTTCAAATCAATATCGTACACCGTTCCAGAATAATCGTGCACAAAAAAATTACAGACAGAACGACAGACATATTTTTTTTGCTCCAACTCAAAATCTCGAAGTTTCATGACATTCTAAGCCTATTTGATTTTTCTTTATTTTAAATTTGCACGTACTTAACACGATTTCCAGAGAAAAAATTGCCCTAATTTTAGTTCAAGACGGTAACCTTAAAAAACAATTCATAAAAATTACAGATGAAAATAATATCTGAAATGTAGTTGAGTTTATTGGTGATGAAGAAACCCAACAGTGAAAGTATACAGAATGATCGCTCAAAAAACGATAGTCAAGGATTCTTTATATAAATGCTTTTACAATTTTTTAAAAAATAATCATTTAATACAATAATTCAACTATTTATTTAAATCTATCCAAAAAATTTGGAGATGTGAAAAAGTGAAAATAAAGACATATCTACTTCCACTACAATGCACAGGCGGTTAGAAGCAATAGGTATGGTTGCCATGCATTAATACATGACAAGGTGATAAAAATAAGATTTCACGAAGTGTGGAACCTGCTGGGAGCAGTACATCCGTCTTTCTTTTCCTAATTTCTCTGTTTTCTTTCTTGCATTTGTTTACCTCAGGATATATAAAACCACATTTGCCTAATCTGTATATGGATTTTGCCACGTTTATCTTTCTCCGACGCCTCCAGACATGCTAGAAAATTGAAATTTTACACTTAAACAGAAATTGACTTTAAGCTCCCAAGAGAATCATGAAAACTGAATAATTTAAAATGGCCACACCAATATGGTGGTCTAAATTTGAGTCAACTTGTTTGTTAAGCCTACGATCTCAGCAACGCTGTTTCGCATCAATTCCGTGGTAACATTAGCTCAATATTTTGTAGGAACTCCTTTTGGCCTCTTATCATCTGTTTTTCCCTGAACCATGATCTGTCGCCCTACACTGTCCTCTCTCCTATTAATGTGACCAAAAATGTATATAACATAATAAAGGGAATGTTAAAATATTTAGACCGAGGAATTTTTGTTTAACATCATTTTTTATCCCAGGTTTGTAACTGTTCTGACTACTTTACTCTGTACAAGAAATATTCCAATAACTTAGGATGCATGTTTCAAGGTCACGTCACGAGATTTAATGATTTTTCAAATATTTCTGGTCAGTTGATTTGTAACGAAATCCACATCGCGGTTCCAATGAATTTGAATATATCCATATTGTTTTCTAGATTATGATTAAAAGTCATATTTATTAATCAATTTTCAATTAATGGCAATTTATTACAATAAAACGATATTGCAGCATTTCAACGTTTATTTTTCACATGCTGCTAAAGTGAATTTAATGTGCCATCTGCACCTAAAAATGTGGTGCCTCCGTTATGACACTCTTAGGATTAATGAGTCCTAATATGGATCTTTGGGGCACTTTACTTTTGACATCTAGGTAAACGAAATTCATGTTATTCTCCCTCTTATACTGCTTTTAATTTGTTAAGTAGGATTAAACAAGGTCGCTATTCACAATTTCATCTTTACTACTAATTGTATCAGCACCGTAATATGTGACACTCAAATGTTTTCTGTAATCTATTAGTAGTATATGGCGAAACATTTTTAAAACATCCTGTATATGAAGAGCCAATTTATCCCTTGCAAACAATTTATTACCGTAGCAAGGATGATGAGAGAAACAATATAAAAGTTAAAACGTACATAGTTTTTATATGAGAAAAGTATTTTGATTGCCGCCATAAAAAGGTTATAAGCCTTGAAATATCACTGTAGAATCGTCAAATAACCAAGTTCCGGATGCCAAAAGGTCATTCAAGTTTATGACGTCGCACGACTTACTTATACCAATAAAATAATAATGGTAATTGAGTCAGTCGTCGGTGGCCCATCGATTTCGTATTATATCGTATACTGCTCCGCGATTATGGCCGCACTATTATCGTGTTTCTTGTTTGTTTATATTCTTCTGTCAATAACAGGATGAATATTTACAAATAAAAATAGATTTTCCTTTTTTGTATGCGCTATAAAAATGGAATAAAATGGTGCCTGTAAACTAAAAATATATTTTCCTTCTAACATTTTCACTTGTTCTATTTGCTTACAATAGAGCATAAAACTCCTTTAATGGGCCGGGGTTTAAGTTATTTTTGTAGAAATAGAAGAAATTTATAAATGTGATAAGTTTTATTTTCTGAAACAATGCAGAGTGTGAGATTCGAATGGTTTCTTAAAGTTGTATATTATTTTTACTACTTTAGAAGATGGATGCTGATAGCATTCTAAGAAAAAATGTTACATTACAATTAGTCATGAACTTATAGGGATTCGGTGACATACTTGATCTATGAGTAAAACAATGAGGCTTGCATAAGTAAATTGCTTAAATGATTAATTATTATTGTTATTATTATTTCAGTACTTATTAGCCTGATCAAATGGTAGTTTTTTGGTAACATGAGTCCAGCAGAAGGTTTCTCAACGGAATTATATGTTTTTTGGGGTGCTGAATACGAATCTGAAGTTTGCTGCCTCGTAGCAGTACCGGCTCTGGTCGAAAAACGCAAAAAACCTCGAAATTTTCGGAGTTTTTCCGGTTTTCCGTTCATATCTTGCAAACGACGCGTCGTACGGAAAATATTACTGTATTCAAAGTTGAAGAGCATTAAATTCTGCGTCGACCTTTCTAACTTCTAAATTAGACCGATTTATAAGGTCGCCATCGTCAGTCGAGAAAAGGCAATTTTTACCAACACTGCAATAAACTCACTTTTAGACGTCTGTGATTTGAAACAGCCACTCTACGTGAAAAACTCGTACAATAAAAGTTGTAAAGCATCAAATTTTGCGTTCAGTGAGCACCGAAATTTTAAATTTGGATCAATATATACGCATATACTGATCATTTCTCCATTTCCCCTCTAAACGCTTATTTGACCAATATAAACAACTCTGCGCTGTCAATATGAACCCCCCCACCTCCCCAACTCTAAATTGAAGTACCGACCCTCCTTCCTTCCCCCTCCTTTTTTTGTAAATCTGACTTGAGGATTTATAAGTATTATGTAGATGTATTAAGTACTCATTTACAAAAAAATATTTACTCATTAATTACATTTAGATTTACAAGGTAAAAGTAATTTTTCAATATATATTGGAGGAAAAATCATGGGAAGACCATATAGTCTGCTGGAAAAAAGAGCAAGTAAGTTGTAGTGTGAAGATGCGATGTATAGAAAATACCTGATAGCAATGTCCATTTTATTTTACTCTCCTTCGTTTGGCTGGGACTGTGGAAAGTCCGGGCGTGGGATGTTCAATGGACGATGATGGTCCCGGCTCAGGCTCTTCAGCACTCGGAGTGGCAGGCTGTGATGGCTGTTCTTTACCTGAAAGCAACGCCATCCAGTTATTATGTTGTAAATTAACGCATAAATTACCTTCTGAAGTCTCACCTGCCTCTGACAGCGGTGCAGCAAACGGAGGGTCGTCTTCTTGCTCATCGAGGTCGGTTCTTTCGTCCACGTTCGTGCAGGTATCGGCACAGTTGAAGCAGAGTTGGGTGCAGAACAGACCTGCGCGCCTGCATTCACAACGCCCACCACAGTCAGTGCGGCACTTGCATGAATATTTGCTGCATTAGTTTGTCAGGAGCCGGGGGTTTCAGGGTGGTAAGTGGGATCAGACCATTTTTGGTTGACTTCCAACCCCACAGTTTCGGATCCAAACTATTGCCGAGCCACTGCTGCACTTGAAAATATACACGCCAGCTATGCTGCTAGGCTGCAACATCGGTGGGAGGGATGGATGCAATGTTGCTGGGGACCTTGAAGGCAGATGTCACGTACTGCTTGTATCGCAGTCCATTCAAGGTAGTTGTTAGATGGTTAGCCCCGTACAGGGCAATCTAAAATTTTTCTCCAGCAGCAGCCATTGGCTGGGCTGACGGATCCAAGAATTTCCCAACGGTCTCTTCAAGCTCTGGATGTTTAGAGATAGTCTGGTAGCACACGGCAAATTGAACCACACAACGACCAACATAGCAGATGTGTTGGGGTGAGGTGGATAAAACGGTCTAACAACGGCGCCGACCGTCAGTGTTGCAAGATTGTGCGACTTGTCGCAAACTGGGCGAGTTTTTCACGTAGAGTGGCTGTTTTCAAATCACAGACGTCTAAAAGTGAGTTTATTGCAGTGTTGGTAAAAATTGCCTTTTTTCGACTGACGATGGCGGTCTAATTTGAAAGTTAGGGAGGTTTTTCGACGGAGACTCTAATTCTCTTCAACTTTGAATACAGTAATATTTTCCGTACGACGCGTCGCACAGTGGGGCCAATTACATCAAAAGTTGGCAGAAATTATTTTTATTCATTTTTATTTACATTTGATTAATTAAACCATAAACTTTAATTTATTGAATCGATTCTGTGATTGGCTGATTGTAAAACACTATTCAGTATTTTAAATATATAGAAAAAATGTGTATTTAAAATTTCGAAATTACCTTTTTCAATTTCAAAACAATTTTGTTAAGACTTTTACACATGCTTTAGCGTATTAAGCCCTTCTCAAGGGTACAGAAATACTAAATTAGTTTATGTTAGTTATATCCTATTACAATAGGGAAAATAAATCGGCTATTATATATAAATTATGCTAATTATCTACTTAAGAATTTAAACAATATACTTTTGTAACACTCTTGTACTAATTCTAACAACTAGTAGTATATTAGCTAAGAGTGTTATAAAAGTATATTGTTGAAAATCTTAAGTAGATAGGGATTATCTACCTAAGAATTTAAATTATTATAAAATAAATATGTTAATGTATAATGTATATTTACAATAGGCATTTATTTGCACCAATAATTTTAATGGGGTACAAACATTTTCCCGATTTTCTTTTAACAAACACTAAATCCTAAGTTTATGTACTACTTACTCTTACTAGCTTGATTTAGTTATTTACACCTATTTACCCCCCTGTACCACCCCAACCCGCCGATGAAATGACATCAAAATATAATCCAGCTCCTCCAGTTCACGTTATACCACATACGTGTACCAAATTTCAAGTCAATATGTCTAACCGTTTCCGAGTAATCGTGTCAACAAAAAAGTTACAGATAGACATAAATACATTTTTTATTGCTTAAATTTATTTTCTCGACGTTTCACGGCATTTTAAACCTATTTAGGCAAAAAAAAAAATTGAAATTTTTTTGCTTCGTGAATGTGGAAGTAAAATTTAAATAATATTTAAACATTCGTAACGTGCGTACGCCACGTGAATATGCAGTGATATTTTAAAATGCCGCAAATATAAGCAAGTTTTTATTTACTACTCTTAAAGTACACACTATTCCGAATAACTTTATGTATATATCACAGTTCAGGCAGATTCAGGCACATTTTAAAACAATAAGGATTTACAGAAATGTCCTAAAATTGTATCGTACGAAACAGGTCGGTTTATATAAATTCATATAAATTAAATAATACTGGTATGGTAACAAATATAGCAATTATTTGTCACTTTACCTGTAGGTGAAGCAGCCATGCTGAGAAAAAATTAATTTGTAGAAACCTCACTGAGAAATTAATAAAACAAACTAACACTCGCACGCACTGATTAATTTTTATAACTTCTAATTTCCACTATGCACAAGCTTAGACTGGCATGGCGTCTACCGCTTACAATAAATAGCGTCAAATAAACCGTTTTTTGTATGTTCGACTTATGGGCTATTAGTTCCTCAAAAAATTAGTCCGCTCTGATGAATTTTGTTTTATCGAATTTCTGCCAACTTTTGATGTAATTGGCCCCACTGTGCGTCGTTTACAAGATATGAGCGGAAAACCGGAAAAACTCCGGAAATTTCGAGGCTTTTTGCGTTTTTCGATTTGAGCCGGTACTGCTACGAGGCAGAAAACTTCAAATTCGTGTTCAGCACCCCAAAAAACATATAATTCCGTTGAAAAATCTTCTACCGGACTCATGTTACGAGACAGGTACTTTTGAACACCATTTGATCAGGATATATTCTTTTTTTAAAATCAGCAAAGTATTTACAAGTACGTTGTTTATTTGATACGGCAGCCATTAAGTAGGAGACAGAAGGCTTTGTATTGGCGTGTCAGATCATATAGTTGTGTAGATATATCTCCACCAGACAGGCAGACACGAGACCTACAAAAGTCATATTGATAAAGAGACTGATGTAATTGAAAGACCATAATTTTCGTAATCTACATAGTCTGAAACGTTAAAATCCAAAAAAATCTTTTATAGACTGTTTTTTCATAATTACAATATTGTTTTCAATTTTTTGTAAAATATATAGAATATATTTAAAACGTGGCTGAAATAAAAAAAAGGTCTACAAAAGTTATCTCATTCAATAGGTATTCGCAGTAGGCATTTTCATTCGCTTCTTGATATCTTGATATCCAAAGTATCTTCTATATCAAGGGAACAACTTACTGATTTATATTATGCCCGAATTGATTCACGTTTAAGGTATGGTATCTGTTTTTGGGGAAACTCCACCACGCCTTTAAATGTACTAATTGCTCAAAAATGTATCTTACCGTATATAATCGGTATACCGAATACTCACACGTGTCAGGATATCTTATAGAAATAAAATTCTTATTTTACCTGGCATTTATATTTTTATATTTGTATGTATATTTTTAGAAATCGAAATAGTTTTAGTGACTACCATAATGTCAATACAAGACAAAAAATAAACTCCATGAACCTTGTACCAGATGAAAAATCACAAGTGAGTCTCCAAGATTTATAGGCCAGAAACTATTTAACCGTCTACCTGATGACATAAAACATCAGAAAGGAGAGTATTTATTTAGACATTGTTTGGTTAGAGAATCTATACTGAGATGATAATTTTTTTCGTTCAAACTGCTGTGATTATTTTATGATTTTTATCATAAATGTTTTGCTTATTTTTTCTCTACGTAATTTTATTGGAAACTGTTGTGCTTCGCATAACAAGGCATCAGTAGGAGATGATGTCATTTCCCCAAGCCATATTCGAAGACCTTCAAACTGTATTTTGTCCAGGGTTTTAAGATTAGAATTTGATGCGGACCCGTAGAATGAACATCCATAGTCGAGAATAGATAAAAGGTTGGTACTGTAAAACATTAGTGATGTTCTAGTTCGGCGCCCCATTAAATTTTTGTGACAGATTTTAGTATTGTGATACTCTTTTCACATCTAGACTTTATATTTAGGATATGTTCTGTCCAAAACAACTTCTTGTCCACTATAATTCCTAAGTATTTATGCTCATCTACTATCGGCATTTCGAAGTAGCTAAGTCCTATGAAACCGCCAGTCAGAGCTGGAGTACTTCAAATAAAAGTAATTGAAAAAAGTATTTCAAATACTTTCAGTATTTGAAGTATTTTGCTTCAAATCCTTTCGATTCTTAGTATTTGGTACTTGGTATTTGAAATACTTTGCTTCGAGTATTTGGATTTGGTATTTGGTTTTCAGAAATACTGGTATTTGAATTACTTTGCTTGGTATTTCAAATACTCTCCGGTATTTCAAGTACTGTCCCGGTATTTGAAGTACTAGACTTAACAATTTATAGTATTTGAAATATGTTTTTTGATATTTCAATTAGTTAAAAGTATTTGAAGTCCTTGTAGTTCCATGTTTTAGATATTTTAAAAAACAAATTTCACTAAAAAATTGTTACTGCATAGCTGTTTTTATTCAGTAATCAGTGTTAACATTATGTGGGCAGTGGGGGATTTAGGAGGTTGGCTATAGAAGCTATAGCCCAGGGCGGCAAAATCCAGGGACGGCAAACTTTTTGAAAAATAGCAAAGGCACATAAAAACAAAAAAATATTATTATTAGTATGTACTAAGTATCAGAACATTAATTTATTTAAGAATGTGTTTTTTTTATTTTAACTAGACTAAAGTTCCTTATTATAGTCAACTGTACAGGATGGTCACGCGAACGTTAGAACCTCATTTAACTTCGTTATTTTTGGAGTTACGTAAAAACGTTTAAAAATAAAAGTTATGAGAAATCACGTTTATTTTCCAAAAATCATTTCAGAAAAACAATTAAAAGTCAAATTTCTGAGATACGAGCTTTACTTTGGTTTTTTTTAAATGGAATACCCCATATATTTTTACACCATTAGAAAGGCCATAGAAAAACCTTTTTCAATGATGTATGACGTATGGAATGTTTCTTAAAAACTATAGTAGATATTATAAGTTTTATATTTTCTTACAATAAGTCATGGTAGTCCGAAATAGTAGTTTGTGAAACAAGAGTGGATTTGATATCCATATCGCGCGATAAAGAAGTTTGAGCACGACGCCGTAGGCGGAGTGCTCAAATCTTTTGATTGGATAATCCACTCGAGTTGTATGTACAGCATACTTTTTCTACGACCAGCTTAAAAAACTACAATATTTATTAAACATTAATATATTACACAAATACACACTGACAGTTACTTTGACAGCTTACGCACTAATTTGATTTTAAAATGAATAGTTGCATATGTACTTAATACACGAACTGTGATTGGTCCGTTTCATTTCATATCCATCCTAGAACTGATATGAAATAGATCCGTTCGGTTACCTGGAATTGCATACTTATCCATTCTACAGACTGTACAAAAAACAGTAAATTTACATAAGGGAGTAGAAAAAATATATATCAATTATTGAAATTCTCCATTTTATTTAAAATAAAGTGAAATTAGATACTAACATGTATCTTGACAGAACTAACATATTGTTTATTTTAATTTACATACTTTTGTTTTCCATGAATAATTTGATAAATTGTAAATTTATAGTAAATTAGACAAATTTTTTTTAAGATAAATACCATGTATATAATTAAAAAGCTTTTTTTATGGCTTTTCAAATGGTGTAAATATATATTGGACATTATTTTAATCAAAATGTATACATTTTTTTATTTTGATTATATTTTGGACTTACGGTTTTTGGACAATTCTGAACAAGTTTCATTAACAAAATTTTCCGATAAAAATATGCCTAATATGATTTTTTTTATTTTCCCCGCATATATTGGTACTGCAGGTGGCTTTGCATTTGTAGGAGGCGAATGCTTTTCTGGTCATAAGTAGATCCTAATTGGTTCCATACTTAAGTAAAATTTGATTCAAATCGGAAAAAATAAAAAGTTATTGGGCTGTTACCATTTCAAGTGAAACACACTATATAAAAGCCAGTGATAAAAAAAGAATTCAATTAAAAATTTTTCAATACTTAAATGACTCTGACACCCAACTTGCTTCTCAGTAAAAACAGTTTTTTATCGGTTTAATACATGCCTTGCATCCTCAGCTGTAGAAAGACTCTTTTCATTTACTGAAATTATAAATGCTCCTAGAAGAAATGCATTAACTAAAGGAAATTTCGAAAATTTTGTGCTATTGAAAGCTAATGGAAATAGATAGATCTCAATTTTATTATTTGTACTTGTACTTACCTAAAATTATTACTATGTTTTATATACAGTATCGGAAAATCCCGGCTTAAGTGTTGCATAGTTTCATAGTTTCAACGACTTAACCGACCGCCCACAATAAAGGGGTCTACCGAGCTCTACCATAGGGGCAAATCATCAAGCATCAAGGCGGAAACAAATTGAAATTCCACAAACAGGCTGCCCACGCACATGTGGTGGGGAAAGCAGGTGGCACGATTGTAGGATGTGTTATATGATAAAAAAGAATAGAATAGTTGCTTTACTCTCGCTTGCTCTTATTGCCCATACCCAAGCGAACATTTTCCGATAGTGTATAAGTTGATTTTCTTTATTACTTTCCTGACATTTGAAGGGAAATCGACCGCAGCAATATTTATTTTTGTTGGTTTTTATATTTATATAATAATAAATTATTTTTTCTATTGTTTTTGAATGATGCTGAGTTAAAGAAAGCTGTTAATAAATAGTAATAATAACAAATTATTAAGAGAAAAACTTAATAAATAAATTTTTTTATGGGTATTGGAAGAACTGTGGAGCATTTGAAATATGTTAAAGTACTTGAAATACTTGAGTATTTGAAATACTTTAGAGTAATTGAACTACTTTGAGATTTGAAGTACCTAGTGAAGTACTTCAAATAATCTGAAATATTTGAAATACGGTACTTGGGATTTACTTGAAGTACTTTCGACAAGTATTTGGTATTTGAATTACTTTGCTTCAGGTCATAGTA
Source organism: Rutpela maculata (assembly GCA_936432065.2). NCBI lineage: Eukaryota > Metazoa > Arthropoda > Insecta > Coleoptera > Cerambycidae > Rutpela > Rutpela maculata. Next base: position 30,856,825 of record OW386285.2, on the reverse strand, counting down.
CTTGGGAATTGGAGCAGCAAGTACTTCGTCGGGTACTTGGTATTTGGTACTTCAAGTACTTTCATTGGGTACTTTCAACAGCTCTGCCGCCAGTTAGGGTTGTTTTCATGTTTACTAATGAACATTATCGCTGTTTTGTTTTCGGACAGTTCAGAATTATGAGTATTTAACCAATCTTTAAGTCAATAGACAATATACCGAGTTACACATTTCTTTAATGAATTTTGAATTGAGTAAAACGTAATATTGAGTATTGAATGGTGCGAATATCATCGTCAAATATTCGATGTAAATTTCCATTGTACTTATTAAACAGTACCGGGCTTAAAACAGAGCCTTGTGGTAAACCTTGACTGACAGTTCTTGGACCATGCAATTCGTTGAGGTGATCTTTCAGAAAAGTTTTTCTATTATTGAGAAGTTCTATTATATTTAACTGATGTATTGGATAAGATGTTGTATTCTAATATTAATTTATTTTACAGTAGATAATGAAAGATCGACTAAATCATATGCACCTACAAATAGCGTAGCCATAAAGTAATTTTTATTAAAGGTATTTTGTCCGTCTGTGACTAACTGAGCTACTGCATCATTTATACTCACTCCTCGACGAAATCTAAACTGGTATTTTGGTAATAGCGAATTGTACATGAATTATATTATGAATCATACATTCGAATGTTTCTGTTAGGCAAGAAAGAAGTGAAATGGATCGATGTGCCAATAGCAGATCATCATAATTCAGGTTTTTTAAAATAAACATAACCACTACTTCCTTGAGTATGTCTGTATGTTCATTATATCAGTTATTATACACATTTAGTAGTAAACTATCGCTTAATCTCTCTCATATACAACATCCTTTCAAATAATCAATTCGGAGTCGGACAAAACTAGTGGAAGCATTATACTCTTCGCCGATTTACTGAGCTTTTCATATAACTGTTTCACATTCTATGGGATACCCTTCGCATTTTTCTTGTAAATAATGTTAGTTTTTGGACATTTTAAATTTTGTTATACCAACTTTGTCGTGAAAAAAACGTATGAAAAAAAAATGAAGAAAACAACCACCTTGTCAGGGATTCGAACCCAAGACCTTTGGACTGAAAAAGCTTTAGTCATTGGGCCATCACACATTACTGTAAAAATTGAATGTCTGTAATATATAACCTTCCAGAATTATATTTAAACGGATTAGGTATATTATTATGAAATATATATATATAGTAAAATGTATAAACAAAAAAAAATTATAGAGAATATCATTTCGCAAGATTTCTATTCAAGTAAAAGTGACAAAAATTAAGAACATTTTTTTTTTATTTAAATGATTAATAACCTTTTTATTTACTGATTGATTTTTTTCAAAAACAATAGGGTTCTTCCTCTAGCTAACGCTAACTTACTTTCCAAATTTCTATACAATCGAACTTTTCTTTCTTAAGTTATCGTGCTTACAAGAAACGTGACGAACGGACAGACGGACGAATGGACGGGCAGACGGACATTTTGAAAGTTGTTCAGAATTCGTTCACTAACATAATGATATGAAAATTTCTGCGAAATATTAACTCTATAATATATTTTTTGTTTTATACATTTTACTAATATATATTTCATAACTAGTGGAAGCATTATACTCTTCGTCGATTTACTGAGCTTTTTATATAATTGTTATACAATCTATAGGATACTCTTCGCATTTTTCTTGTAAATAATGTTAGTTTTTGGACATTCTAAATTTTGTGATACCAACTTTGTTGTGAGAAAAAAAATATATGAAAAAAATAATCACCATGTGAGGGATCGAACACGAGACCTTTAGATTGCAAGGCAAATCAAATCAAATCAAATCAAAGATATTTATTAAAGTTTAGAGACATGAATGCGCCTCAGCTGGGTCCAGTCTAGAGCCGATCACCCCACCGCGGCGTGCAACGTCGCGGTAAGTAGGTGATCGGGTGGAGGGGTTTAGCTTCGGCTGTAACAACAGATGCAATTGGGGCGTCAGGGCTCCTGTTTAACATATATAAAAAAACTTAAACCTAACAATTTCGTTGAACAATAATCCGGGAAGATATTAAAATACTTAGAAATAGCTAGAAATACGAATAAACAATTGCATTTTTAACACACGCGCACTGTCGCACGCGCGCACTAAATTTACGAAGAAAATCTTGTTGTCCATACGGGAAAAACTTAGTGAAAAAACCCGTTCGAGAGTCACGGATTTATCCAGTGGTCTACCTGCCTCTGGAAGGATGGGGTGAGGGGAGATTATGATTTTAAAAGTTGGGATTTACTAGCAGTTATTGGTCTAAAGGGAATTTGGAAGAAGAACAAAAAGGGACAAAAGAACAAAAATTGACAAAAATAATAAAAATGCAACTAATGGGGGAATAGAGGGGATACAAGTAAAAGGTGGTGAAAATAAAAGATGGTGAAAGTAAATTGTGGTATAGGAAAGATGTGGCTAGGGAGGTTGCCGAAAGATAGGCAACGCCTGGTATGGTAATGGGTGTTTCAGGTTGAAATGTATGGCATTATGCTGTCTGATTCGTGTGATGTCTCGGGTTAGCGGACTTTCGCCCAGTTTGAATTGGTAGAATTTTTGGGAAGTTTCCCGGACGAAGTCCGCTAGTGGGGTTATGTCGTGGCAACGTGCATAGAGATCTCTGAGGGAGGTGTACCTACCGGAGTCTGAAATGAGGCGCATATATTTATGTTCTAAAACTCTAAGTTTCCGCATTGTCGTGGCCGGGATGCTGCACCACACCGGCGCCGCGTATGTGATGGCCGGTCTGATCACCATCGTATACAATAATTTTTTATTAGTCCTGTTTAGTCCGCTGCCCCGCGCCAAGAGCGGATACAGACTCCTGGACATGGAGTAGACGCAAGGCAAATGCTTTAGCTGTTGGGCCATCTCACCTTACCAGAAGACTTGAATGAATATCGTTCAAGAATTATATTTCAACGGATTAGATACATTATTATGAAATATATATATATTGGTAAAATGTAAAAACAAAAAAAATATAGAGAATAATATTTCGCAACATTTCTATTTAAGTACAAATGACAGAAATTTTGAAAAAATTTTTTTTTATTTAAATGATTAATAACTTTTTTATTTACTGATCGATTTTTTTCAAAAACAATAGTGTTCTTCCTCTAGCTAACGCTAACTTACTTTCCAAATTTCAATACAATCGGACTTTTCTTTCTTAAGTTATCGTGCTTACAAGAAACGTGACGGACGGACGGACAGACGGACATTTTGAAAGTTGTTCAGAATTAGTTCACTAACATAATGATATGAATTTTTTTTCTCTACGAGCGATATTTACTGATTTAGAAATGTGCCGATCAAATACAATATACTCTTCGTTTTTGCGAAGAGTATAATAACATATCTAATGCGTTGAAATATGATTCTCGAAAGATATATATTACAGACATTCAATTTTTCCAGTAATCTGTAGTGGTGAAGTGGCTAAAGTTTTGGCTTGCAATCCAAAGATCCTGTGTTCAAATCCCTGACAGGTAGGATGTTTTTTTTTTATATATATTTTTTTTTCACAATAAAGTTGGTATCACAAAATTTTGGATGTGCAAAAACTAACATTATTTACAAGAAAACTGCGAAGAGTATCCTATAGAATGTGTAACAATTATATAAAAAGCTCAGTAAATTGGCGAAGAGTACGTTTTTAGCTTGTTTTAGTCAGTTTTACTTTAGTAGTAAGTACTATTTTATTGTTTTTTAGAAACCCTTTACATGTAATTTTATTACTGCCCTATTACCAAATTATAAATATTACACGAGTCACCAACAAACCTTTTTCTAGGTTTCTGTGACTGAACTGTTTATTTTTGTACAATTTTTATACATTTTTAGCACAAATAAAAACTTATTCTATTCTATCCTATTCTATTTTATTCTAGTAACAGGAAAACCAAATAGTTATAATAATTAAAATATCGCCTGGCTCACTAAAGGCCTACTCTGCATCAATTAATTTGTTAAAACTGATTTAATGTGAAAACCGTATGTATTTATTATTACAAAATTGACGCAAAGTTAACTTCATGACATACTTTATTGTGCATGGGAACATATCGTCGGAAACTACTTATATCCAGAGTATCTTTAATGTAACATCTCATAAAATATTTGCATACGATAAAAGTACACTGTAGTCATTTTATTGAGCTTATAATAAAGTTAGAAAATCCTTATGTCAGAGATTTATGAGAGTGAAGAATCTACTTTTATGCAATTAAGTAAACAACGGAATCCTTGCGACGAAGAATTTAAAATTACTAAAGGACTCGATTAAAATTTAAAGAGGATTATATTTTATATTCCAAGTACACATTCACAATTATTCATAATATTCAGAAAAGTGCTGAGCCATCTGAAGTATTTTATATCTCCGAAATAAAAGGATGTCCTATATCTTGATAAAACGATCGAAGCTTACCAATATCAAAAGCATACTCAGTTGTAAATACCGACAAGGCAACTTTCGAATTGCTAAGAAATATTCTCTAGATGCTCACGTTTGTATTTCTAACCAAGTTTTTATCATAAATGCACTTTATTGCTCTCGAAGAATGTTCCTCTTATTTGATTCATAAATACTGATGTTTTTATTCGTGAAAACAAAATTATTCTCTTTAAATATTGGATAGAAATACTTGAATTTAAGAGAGGAGATAACAAAGACTGTACACGAGCGCTGTAAAACTCTATTGTCATATATTTGTGTAGTATAAACCTATTTTAAAACAACTTGCTTTGCATTAGTTTTTTGTTATTTTGAAATTCTTCACATTTTACAATTCAAACAAACAAGAGTTTTTACCGTATAAGTATACAGCTCTTTATGTAGAAGTATAGAAGTAATTTCCACGGAAGCTCTCAAATATATCGGGTGAGTATTTCACATCAAATTTGGTATAATTAGGGGATGATGAATAGAATTAAAATTGCTTACTTAATACGTAAATATATCTAGAATCAACATGCAATTGTTCACAGGCTCTTGATGGTTGCATATATTAAATATAGAAAAACATTCAGTCCCGCAGGGAACTGCGTAAGGGCCTATTCTGTTCATAATATATATGAATGACATACTTACTATGAAAACAGCAGGAAAAATCCCCTCTTTTGCTGATGATATTGCAAATTTTTACGAAAGTGATTCATGGGAAAATTTAAAAAGATTAGTAGAAAAAGATCCAAAACTAATAAAAAGTGGAGTGGACTATTAAGTACAAGAAACACTGTTCCTGCTATTAACGTCATACAGCCCAAACTTACCAAATTTTGATAAACTGGATATAAAAAATGAAAACGACGTTATATACCTGGCCAAAAAAATTAAATACTTGGGAATTATAAAAGACTGTCATCTTAGATGGCAAGAATATATAAAAAACCTAATACAAAAAATATGTGGTCTAATATATATAAATTCAAACAGTTAAAAACAATTTTAATAAAAAACGAATTATTTACTTTGTACAAAGTCTTAGTTGCATTGATATTAAGGTACGGCTGGGGTGGTGCTGGATCTACATATCTTACTCCTCTGGAAAATTAAAAAAAAAAAATCATAAAAATTATTTTAAATAAGGATTATCGGTATCCTACAGAGCTCCTATCCCAAGATTCAAAATTGCTAACGATTAGGCTACACAAATAAATACAAAAATATTAACAAAGGAAATGAACAAGCAACGCATCAATATTACAAACAGTAAATAACAAGGACTTCTTAGATCAAATAAAATGACTAAAACAATTGGGCAAAAATAGTTTGGATATATCGGAACAAAATTGTACAACAAGCTAGACAAAAATATTAGAGAAATAACAAATTTCAATAATTTCAAAAAACAAGTCAAATATGGTTAAGGACGCAGGGTATAAGAGTTTACTCAACACTACTTGACTAAAACAAATCTTAATTTTATAAACATTGCATTAGAGGAAACTATTAAGTATAAATACGTTATTTATTTAGGCACAGTAAATTGCAAATTTTAAAAATTTTTAAATGACCAGTTATGTTATTTTCTAATCATTATTAATTATTATTTAGTGCAAATATTTATATATTTTGTTATAATTAGAATACTATTAATATTACTTTAATTTTTAGTATTTAGCTGCATTTGCAGTAAGTAGCTGCTTCATAAACCTAATGTTAGTGACAAAAAAGGTTATCTCTTTTCTTCTTGTGTTATGTGAAAATATTAGATGTGAAATTGCAAAATGACTCACGCAATCAAGTTTTATCCAAAACTTAAGCATGATAACCTGTTATTTACATCCAATATGTTCAGTTACATTTTTGTGTATATTTTTGTAAGTATGTTATGTTTTATATAAATTATTATTACTATTATTACTATTGGAATGTAAATAAATGTAAATTGAATGTAAATATATTATTATTACTATTATTATTATTATTACTATTATTTTGGTCTTCTCAGATTTGAACAATCTTATTATAAAAATAGAGATACGTGAAATAACTGCTACTTGTGGTGTTTTAAGATGATACTGCCGCAAACGAATTTTTATATTACCTTGAAAAAGGCAGTTAATACTGATATGACCCTATAATTTATGATGTTGTGAATCCTGATGTTCCTCTTTGCACTGGGATAACCTTTGCTGTTTTAAATAAAGCAAAATACTGGCCAAGGCACATGATTTGTTATCAGCTTTTATAATAATATTTATAAGACACTCTTCTGTTGGAACCATGTCTGTTTTTAGACGTTGTACAATTTACAACATTATTGCACACCTCTGCATAGTTCTGTCGTTTGTTCGTTCGTTGGTTCGTTCATTCGTTTGCTCATTGATTTATTTATTTTAGTAACTAGTAAGAATTTTCAATAATGTACGCGGTGAGATTTTAAAGTTTTTAATATTTTCGTGATAACTGAATGAAACTTTCAACTGTCCCTCTGCTTTATTTGAAATCTACCCGTTTTTAAGTGTATGGCAAAAAAAATTAAGAGACTAATTTGATTCTAACGTTATACCAAGGCTGTAAATACTAACTATTCTCTCTCAGCGCGCCAGCGCTTAGTTTTTCTTATATAAGTTATTTCTAATTTGTTAGTTCTTCAAGGAATCGATTTTAATTATAGTTTTTTGAAAAGCTAATATTCTACTCTACAAATGTTACCATTTTTAGATTTATTTGAATTTCTATTAAGCTCCAAAATCCTCGTTGAAAACTGCCATTCGTCTCCGTCAGCTGGTAGTACGTACGCACGTATACATATCGGCCAAGGGCCATCCGATCACTAATTGTGTGTCATAAGTTTACCCACAAAATGTGTGAATTGTTGTTAATTTGGTAGTAGAGTACATAAATGTTCATGCCAGCTATAGCGAAGTATAACGCTATAATAATAATGTAGAATGATATTTCAAAGGATTTATTTGAATGTTAACATTTTCTGTAAAATATATAATATAAATTGTTTTTGTTATTTTTTCTATATCCATGGTTATATGTAGATATGTAGTATGTACCCTACATTACTCCCTCCCCTATAACGAAGAAACCAACTTACCAAGGTATCAATATTTAAGACGACATTTAAGTGAAAAGTCAGTTTTGACAGATAGATGACAAAATAACGTAAAACAAGGACATTTATTTTTGTAATAACATTATCCTTAATGTATGTTATATGTCATTGATAAATTGAAATAAATTAGCATATAAGACTGATGCTAAGTGAATAAAAGTTCGCAATCATAATTGGATTGAGCTTCTTTAATAGATAATTGATAAAAATAGCAAGCGTGTGCTAAGTGAATGAAAGTTTGCAATCATAATTGGATTGGGCGTCTTTCAAAGATGTTGCACCAGCTATAGCAGCTTTGGCTAAAGAAAAGCTGGCGAGACAATTAAAATAGTGAATGAGTTTGCAATTATAATTGGATTGAGCTTTTCTCAAAGATGTCGCACCAGCTATAGCAGCTTTGGCTAAAGAAAAGCTGGCGAGACAATTAAAATAGTGAATAATTAATATATTGATACACTTGATAAGCTGGTTTTACATTGCAGGTGTAACATAATATGTAAGTTGGTAACAACTGTAAGGTTGGCAACATAGCCGTATAAAAGGAATGTGCGCCGCTGTGGCCGCCCTCTCTCTTATCTGACTTGTTCTGATGTACATTGACATAATAAGTATTAATAAAGAAGTTATAATAAAGCTACATTACGTGTTTAAATAGTAAGAAGATCCAAACGTTACAGCAGGGAGTCATATAGTAGAGTACCTACCTATACACGTACATAATTGAGGAAGTAATAACAAGTCTTCTGAAAAGCTAGTTTGATTCGTTTCTCGGTACTATCTTCATGGAGAGACTGAGGAATCCGTGTCTAGCGAAGATATCTATGGAACGGTCGACCTTTAGCTGGCTGTCTTCGTTATGGACGTCGTCCGTCATCAGCGGTTAGCAGCACGAGTAGTTTGGTTCGGCCCCATATTCTTGTCGCGACTGATACAGCTGTCTAGAATATCCATGAGAGATTATTTCCTGCAATAATTTCTTGTCATCAACTCTCAGGAGGCATACAATGCGTGAAGCGATCGGGGTCACCAATATAGCGAAGTATAACGCTATAATAATAATATAGAATGATATTTCAAAGGATTTATTGGAATGTTAACATTTTCTGTAAAATATATAATATAAATTGTTTTTGTTATTTGTTCTATATCCATGGTTATATGTAGATTTGTAGTATGTACCCTACACCAGCCCTTTTTTTTTTGGTACAGGGGCGTAGGGCAGGTCCCCAAATGTGTAAGAAATATGACTTGTAAAAGTAAAAAACAGCCACAAATAAGTCATAGGTTTACGCATGGGGGTTGGAGGGATTTCTTAATCCCAAAATTCATGAATACCGACTCCCATTCATTTCGAAAAAAAGTCAGGTAAAAAAAATGGTAAGTTTATGAATAGTAATCAGGAACTTGGTAAATATGAACCTACTGAGTGTGAAAATATGTTCACCTTCTCTGAAAAGTGGTACAACAGCCTTGCCATTCACGATAATTGATGGCGTACTAGAATTTCCTAACGCATATACTGTTTACCTGTGTAATTCGATGAATATTATAAATATACGACTGGAAATCAGAAACTTGGTAAGTATGAATCTTCTGAGTGCCAAAATACATTCGCCACCTTTAAAAAGTAGAGCGAAGGTTTTGCCATTCACGGTAAAATTGGCGGCGTATCGGAGCTTTCTACCGCATATACTGGTTGCCGGTGTAGTTCTGATTGCCAGCCATTAATTTATGATATTCATGAAATTACACGAGTAATCAGTATATGTGGTAGCAAGCTCCGATACGCCATCAATTATCGTGAAAGGCAAGGTCTTCAAAGGTGGCAATGTTCTTCGCACTCAGGAGGTTCATACCAGAGCTGGGTAATTACTTGTAATTTAAAAATAATTACAATTACAAATTACTTTTTTAAAAAAGGAACTAATTACAATTACAAAGTACATGTCTTCAAAAAAGGAATTAGCAGTTACTTTTCTAATTACTTTTCTAATTACTTTTATGATAAAGTAAATTATAGTGACCAAACAGAAAAAAAGGTAAGTTAAAAATTTTAATTAAAAGTGTTGTGTAATATTGCGTTTTAATATTGATTAGAATCGTTATTAGAATGTTTGACCCTTAGAGTAATCAGGAAAAATTAAATAAATATATAGAAAATGCAGCTTAATAATGGAGTCGGTTTAGGAAAGGATTGGGAAAATTTTTAAGATGGATGCAGACCCTGCGGAAATTATTTGTAATGACGAGTATAATAAAACCTTAAAATTTTAATTTCCAAAAACAGGTGAAACCATGCCGAAAGGGGGTATTTTGGACATTTTAAGGGTCAAATTTGTTATTTTAATTTTTTTTTGATCACTTAAACAACTAGTTAAGAAAAGAAAATGGTATCCTTTTATTCTCAATATTATAGGAACCTTCAGTTTAAATTTGGGGAAGATATCTGACCATCCCCCCCTCCTGATATTCAGATATATATATACGAAAATCAAATTTCGGCTGTCTTGATCAGATCTCAACCGATTTGGCTGAAAATTGGAATGGAAGAATCCTTATATCTCAAAAACTGTTAACCAAATTTCAGCCAAAAATGTTAAATAGTTTGGCTGAAATTGCAGTTCCAGTCAAATTTTCTGAAATTTTCAAATCGAAATATCTTCAGACCTAAAAGTCGGATCAAAATTTGCTTTGTGGCAAAAGGTAGGCGAGGTATAATATTAAAATACTCGTTTTAAAAAGTAAAAGATAGACCACGGTTACCCTTCGATTATACATGAAGCGGCTACCTAAGTCACGTAAAAATAAAAAATAAATAAAAATTGTAACACATTCACATACAGAAATAAATACACGCACGCACACACACATATATAATATAATATACATTTATCTATACCTAGTCAAAGCAGTAGGCACGACTATACAAATAAAAAATATATATGTTTTTTAAAGTTTTATAAATAATAAATACAATTGTCTTCTGCTTTATACCAGTGCGCGCACACATAGTCACTGAGTACGCATATATAATAATATATAATGCAAATGACTAAAAAACGACCGCTGCTTTATACCAGTGCGCGCACACATAGTCACTGAGTATACATATATTATATATATAATGCAAATGACTAAAAAACTACCGAATGTAAAAAAAAGTGATTCTTGACTTATATCATGTAAAAGTACATAAAATAACCTACCTTTTGCCATAAAGCAAAATTCGATCTCTCCGGAGATATTTCAATTTGAACATTTCATAAAATTTGACTGAAACTGTAATTTCAGCCAAACTATTTAATATTTTTGGCTGAAATCTGGTAAATAATTTTTGTGTGATAAATACTACTTCCATTCCAAATTTCAGCCAAATCGGTTGAGACCTGATCAAGATAGCCGAAATTTAATTTTTTCAATTTTTTTCGTATATATATAAAACTGCAAATTCAAATTTGCAGTTTAAAATATCCAAAAAACCCCTTTTCGGCCAATAAAACACGGTTTCACCCAAAATGATAGAAAGGTCGTCCTAATAAAGCCATCTCTTGCGTCAGCGCAAGATTCTGAGGTTTTGTTATACTCGTCATGACAAACAATTTCCGCCGGGTCTGCATCCATTTTAAAAAATTTCCCAATCTAGCTATTTTATTTACTAAATCTACTCCACTATAATAACAATGCCTAATAATAATAAAAATGATAATAATAAACAGTAAACACATTTAGTTTTTAAAAGTTTATTGAACAAAAAACATAAATGTGCAGCGGACCACGGCATAACTCGTTTTTAGCCAGTAACTTTTTTTGAACTTTTCAGATTCATTTTAAACTATGGAACTGTAAAATTCTGCTTTAATGCATTCTTGTTTGTTAAACCACATACGCATGTTCTTAAAGTAATTGTAATTGGAAAAAGTAATTGTAATTGGAAAAAGTAATTGTAATCGGAAAAAGTAATTGTACATATAGAAGTAATTTGTAATTAGATAGTTCAAATAATATAATTACAAATTACAATTCCTTCAACAATTTTCCTGCAATTACAATTCCAAATTACTTTAATAAAAAAAGTATTTAGTTACAATTACAATTACACGAAAAAAAAAAAAGGAATTGTAATTGCTAATTACTTTTTCACCAGGAATTACCCAGCTCTGGTTCATACTTATCAAGTTTCTGATTGCCAGTCATGTATTTATGATATTCATCGAATTACACGGGTAGCCAGTATTTGCGGTAGGAAGCTCCGATACGAAATCATCGTAAAAGACAGCACCTTCGCACTTCTTTTCAAAGATAGCGAATGTGTCTTCGCACTTAGGATTGCAAAGTTTCTGATTGCCAGTCGTAAATTTATGATATTCATCGAATTATACAGGTAGACAGTATATGCGGTAGGGAATTCTGATACGCCATCAATTATCGTGAATGGCAAGGCTATCGTACCACTTTTCAGAGAAGGCGAATATATTTTCACACTCAGTAGGTTCATACTTACCAAGTTCCTGATTGCCATTCATAAATTTATCATATTTTTTACCTGACTTTTTTTCAAAATTTGGCGAACGTAGCGTCTCCTTGTACCACCCAAAATGAATGGGAGCCTGGATTCATGATTTTTGGTTTAAATTATGAAATCCCTCCAACTCCCATGCGTCAAACTCTTTGTGGCTATTTTTTTTTACTTTTACAAGTCATATTTCTTACACATTTGGGGGCCTGCCCTATGCTCCTGGCTGGCATGAATATTTCTGTGCTCTACTATCCCAAATTAACAACAATTCACACATTTTGGGCGTAAACTTATGACACACATAAAAATTTGTGGTCGGCGGGATCCTGGTCTAATACGGAAACACTCTACAGGTCGCAATACTTAACGGATCCTCTTGATCAGTTGCCTTGTCTACTATCAGAATATACTCTCTCTATTGAATTTCATAATGAACCGTTGTGTTGTTTAGTTATTATGAATAGTTATTTAACACCATTACTAGCTTTCGCTGACAATTTCTCTCATTCTTTGTCTGTTGGAAAAACAACTACACTCAAAGAAATAGTATGGGTAAATTCAACAAAAAAAAAACGGTTAACTAACAATATCGTTAATTTTGTTAAACTAAACTATATTGATAGTTTATGCTTGTGGTATTTTTAAACAAGAGGTGATTGTTATTTTAATTAATAAAAAGTTGTCGTACAACAAAACAAACATTAACTTATAGTGGAACGGATAGAGCTCTGAAACTCGCATATTTAAGGAGATAAATTGTTCGGAGTAGAATGATATGGGATAAAAACTATCTTGTTCAGAAATGTTTAACGCATCAGAATCTCTTTTTACGAAAATTTTGGGTGGTACTGAAAAAAAAGCGTTTGAATCTTGAAAATGTTTAAGTTCGTACGGGCCTTCTCCGCAAACTGATGGTTTTTTTTCTCCATAGCCAAGTAACGTAAATTACTAATTTTTTATTTCACTGATGTACTATTGGGTATGGAACGAGTATATAATTTTTAATGTAGAAAGCACCTTCAATTTTAGTTGTAGTTATTTTTTTTCCCAGCGGAACACGGCAGAATTGAGAAAGTTACGAATTCAGTAGTGCTTAACTTTTTTTTCACGATATGGATTTTAATTTTTTTACCATGTTTGGCTGAATTGAACCAATACCAACATATGCCCTCGCATAACATATGGTCGCGTTTCAAAAATAAAATTTTTAGAGCCATTTTTATAACGCCGTGTCTGGCGAGCTGTTCTCCTCACTGGGAGTGCGAGTACCACAAAATTTTCGTAAAAAGAGATTCTGATGCGTTAATCATTTCTGAACAAGATGGTTTTTATCCCATATCTTTCTACTCCGAAAATATTTTTTAATGAGCTTCGACGTTCTATCCGTTCCATTAACAGATAACATTTTGTAGTGAAACCCACAAAAACTTTTTTTTTTTTAATGAGTTCGTGAAAGTTTATAGAATCATATCCTGAATAGTTTACATTTCGCTCGGATGCAGAACATAAAAAAAAGTGACAAAAATGTTTTATTCATCTATTACACGTCCAGTGGAAGTAAGTAACGACAAAAAAAAATGTAAAAAACTTTTATTGTTCAAATAGGCTTAGAATGTCATGAAACGCCGAGATCTTAAGTTTGAGTGAAAAAAATCTGTCTGCCTGTCTGTCGGTCTGTCTGTAACTTTTTTTTTGTGCGCACATTTCTCTGGAACCGTTTAAGATATTGATTTGAAATGTGGTACACGTGTGTATTTTAACGAGATCTGGAAATATATTATATTTTCATCTTGTTCCGTCGAAGGTTTGGGGGGTAAATTGGGGTAAATTGAGGTAAATGGGAAATGAAGCGGGTAAGAGTCCATAAAATTGGTATTTAGTATATACAAGAGAAGCTAAGGTCTCAAAAAATTTTTTGGCATTAGCCACCCCCATTACCACCCCCATCCCATTATTAAAGGGGATGAGAAAAGATTATGATTTAGTGTGTGTACTGTGTACAAGAACCAAAAATCTCAAAATATTTTTTTACTTCATCCACCCTCCATTACCCCTCATCACCACCCCCACCCAACTACCGATGTGGGGTATCGTTTTATGGATTTTTGGGGTAAAGGATTTCAAATATTATGTTATTAAAGTTCCATAAACAATTATTTCCACATACAAAATTTTTTCGTTGTAAGAGACTTGGATAGAAAATCTGGATGTGGAAGTAGTGATTCCTTGGGCCAGCGGTTTCTTTTCAAAATTTTTAAATTAAGTCAGGGTAGAAAAACAAAAAATACTAATGGATACATGTGTTTCTGAACAAAAAATGTCCTGATAAAATTTATGGCTAAAGCCACGGTATTCCTGGAAAAAAATAGTGAAGTAACTTTCTCGCTCTGCGCGGCCAAGCGCTCGGTTAAATGCATACTGCGGAACCTCTAAAAATTCTTAGCAGTTCTAACTAGTAAAATAAAGCTTTTTCTCTTTCTGATTACACATTTTTACCCATTCTTCTTAGTGAATAGGAGGATAAATAGTGAGTCTGGAGGGAAAATATATAATTATGAACGCATATACAGACACCACACATAGCCGCTGAATAGCTTGCATGAATTTTTACGTACCTTTACTGTATTGTATTTATTACAGGTACACCTATCCACATTTCGGCTATATCCAATGGATTCCTTATACATTTGTTAATGTATTGGAAAAGTTTCAGAATTTATATTCAAAACAGTCAGATATATTTTCATATTTATAGGGATAAGATCGTGAAAATCGCAATTTCTTATCATGACCTGATTAATCATATTTTCGAAAAAATGCATACAAGTAAACGAATTTGTGTTTGAACATTCGAAAGGTATACATTTTTTTCTGAAATAGCGATATTTTATTTTTCCAATGGGTCAATTTCTCGGCAAGTTACAGCCTCCAATATATATATATTTATCAAGAAAATCATCAAGCAAGGAAATTAAAATAATTTGTGATATACTTTTTTTTGAACCCACTTTACTACAACTTACTAACCATAATATTCATGAAGTGTACATACATACATACTTTTTAACAGTTCTAAATGAAGAAAGAATTTTTTTGAAGGGCTTTTATTTTTTTCTATATTTTTTATTGCGACGATTGAGTTCGGGCGTGATAATATATATTAGTATATTTTTCCCATCCATCCTTTGCCTATATTGCCAAAAAAGCATCAAAAAGCTACAATTTCCATCTTTTAAATGAACCCACACTCATATAGGTTGAGCAAATTCTGATTTAGTGACATGTAATTCAGTGCGTCGGTGTCACAGCATTCAAGCGCGCGCACTCATGTATCTCGCTCCAAGTTATAACGTTACATTTGACTATTTTTTTCCGGGAAAACCATGACTTTAGCGATAAATTCTGTTAGGACATTCTTTGTTCATAAATATGTGATCTATCCATCTGTATTTTTTATTTTTCCCTGGCTTGACTTAATTTCAAAAGTTTGAAAAAATGGATGAAACAATTTTTTTCCCTTTTTTTACGTTCTGCATCCGAGCGAAATGTAAAATTTTTCGGATATTTTTCTATACACTTTAAAAACTTATAAAATAAAATATATAAAAACCGCAGTAGATAATATAGTGCGCTCCTTTTCCAATGCGCGTCCATAGTCGATAATTCGCTCTCTCTCGCACTCCCAGTGAGGAGAACAGCTCGCCAGACACGGCGTTATGAAAATGGCTCTAAAAACTTTATTTTTGAAACGCGACCATATGTTATGCAAGGGCATATGTTGGTATTGGTTCAATTGAGCCAAACATGTTAAAAAAATTGAAATCCATATCGTGAAAAAAAAAGTTAAGCATTACTGAAGTCGTAACTTTCTCAATTCTGCCGTGTTCCGCTGGGAAAAAAATAACTACAACTAAAATTGAAGGTGTTTTCTACATTAAAAATTATATACTCGTTCCATACCCAATAGTGCATCAGTGAAACAAAAAATTAGTAATTTACGTTACTTGGCTATGGAGAAAAAAAAACATCAGTTTGCGGAGGAGGCCCGTACGAACTTAGACATTTTCAATATTCAATCGCTCATATTTTTTTTCAGTACCACCCAAAATTTTCGTAAAAAGAGATTCTGATGCGTTAATCATTTCTGAACAAGATGGTTTTTATCCCATATCTTTCTACTCCGAAAATATTTTTTAATGAGCTACGACGTTCTATCCGTTCCACTATTAAAAAATAGATGAATAAGACTATTATTTTTTTCGTCTGACTATTATTTTGTTGAATTCTGTCAAGTTAAATTAGATAATAGCATATTTTATTTTTAACTATTATCGAATTGTAATTCTAACCCAGTATTAGTTCGCTGTATTATTGTACTTGGCAGACAAACCAATATTATTGTCGTCTTCTAGAAGTTCTAAAAGAATTACCATAAAATTTACTTGCTTACCACGTAGTCCATTACATAAATTATTCCCAGATGACGCCACATACAAATCACTGACAATAATCAATCATGCATTATCTTATACTCTTATGAATTTATAGAAAATTAATAACATGATTGCAATGTTCAAATTCTCTCAGGGATCATCGATATATTTGGATGGATCTTATAAACGATCTCTAATCTTTGGTTTGGGTGGTCTGATGTCTCAATACTGAGATTTTGGCTAACCAAAAAAAACTTCATCATACAATAAAGTGTAGATCAACCTAAAAATTAGTTGGTGAACAAAAAACAAATTTTTATTTATTTCTATTTAATTGTAGACCAAATTGAAAATGGTTAGTGAACATAAAAAAATGTCATTGTACTATTTAATTTGCTACAAGAAGATATGATTATTAAACTACTATTTGTTTACGAAAACAAATAAAGTTGTATGACTATTCTTTTCTGATTGATTTAACTATGAAACTAGATAGGTGCGATTTCATATGCTCTTTTTGGTTGAATTTACCTATCATTTTCTTTGAGTGTATCTTTCGTTTAACTCGCTCTAATTCGAAACGGAACAATGTTATTAATATTATTAAAAAACGCGAACAGATCCGAGAATCCGCAGTACTTAGGCCTATCGGTCCATTGTACATTCGCGAAACGGAACAATAAATTAGTCTCACATTTTTACATTGTTATCGTTACAGCTTATTAACAGAATGTGTTAATTTAAAGTTATATTTTCTTAAACGTAGAAAATATGATTTTTTTGAGACAATATCGTTAAAATGTTAAAATTGGGTCTAAATATAGCAATGCGGGAATGTCTTTTGTCCTTAGAATTAGATACCAAGTATATCAAGAAGAAATTAAACAAGTTTTGCATATATTCCTTCTGCCTGTGTCCATGTACCATGTCATTAGTCTTTAATAGTTCTACTTCTTCCCTACTGTGTAACAAAAGGGTTAATTTTTGGAGAATGCCACAAACGCTGCAGATTTGTATGCCCAAAGGTATCCGAATAGACATCATCCACGTTTTTAATATTTTCCATTTATGAAGGAATTGATAACAATCCTGCAGCTTTTACCGTTGATGAAGTGACAGAAATTAACATGTTGGCTTTTGTAGAAGTGAATCCTACTGCCTCTACTAAAGAAATTGGCCACGAGGTGCAAATTAGTCATGAATCAGCAAGAAAGACGCTAAAAAATATGGTTACCGCTCGTTTAAATATCAAGTGCATCAGCATTTGTACGAAGATGATGGCAACCGAAAAACCGCTGCCCAAGGAATCACTACTTCCACATCCAGATTTTTTATCCAAGTCACTCACAACGAAAAAATTTTGTATGTGGAAATAATTGTTCATGGAACTTTAATAATATAATATTTGAAATCCTCTACCCCAAAAACCCACAAAACGATACCCCACATCGGTAGCGGTGTGGGGGTGGTTATAGGGGGTGGTAGTGGGGATGGATGAAGTAAAAAAATATTTTGAGGTTTCTGGTTCTTGTACACACACTAAATCAAAAATTTTTTTCATCCCCTTTAATAATGGGGTGGGGGTGGTAATGGGGGTGGCTAATGACAAAATTTTTTTTGAGACTTTAGCTTCTCTTGTATATACTAAATACCAAGTTTATGGACTCTCACCTGCTTGATTTACCTATTTACCCCAAATTTACCCCAATTTACCCCCCAACCCTTCGACGGAACAAGATCAAAATATAATCTAGTTCTAAATCTTGTTAAACTACATATGTGTACCAAATTTCAAGTCAATATCTCAAACGGTTCCAGAGTAAACGTGCGCACAAAAAAAGTTACAGACAGACCGACAGACAGACCGACAGACCGATAGACCGACAGACAGAATTTTTTTTTTCGCTCAAATTTAAAATCTCGACGTTTCGTGACATTCTAAACCTATTTGAACAATACAAATTTTTAAAATTTTTTTTTGTCGTTACTATACTTCCATTGGATGTGGAAGTAATTAGGTTATTGTGACTGGTTACTTCAGAACAATACCGCTAACCCGAATTTTGTTTCTTCGATATTGTTTTCTGATGAGTCGAGATTCACTAACAATGGAATGTTCAATAAAACAAATAATATATATTGGGCGCAGGAAAATTAACATTTAATGAGACAAGGTAATTTTTAGGAAAGATTTGGAGTAAATGTGTGGGCTGGGGTGATCGGAACAAGAATTATTGGATCTATTCTCTTTCAAGGACCTTTGACAGGTGAGAGATATTTAGAATTCCTACAAAATGATATTGAAGAAATGTTGATGGACTTACCACTTGCAGTTTCTGAACAAATGTGTTTCGAACAAGATGGGACTCCGCCTTATAATGCCGCTCGAGTTAAGGCCCATTTAGTGAACCGGTATAATGGGCGAGTAATGAAACTTATAAACCTGTACGTTGGCCTGCCCTCTCACCAGATCTAAGAATTTTAGATTTTTTTGTGAGGGGTTATGGGAAAGAACGAATTTTTATACTCTCCCTAGACACTTCAAATTTTACATAATCGTATCCGCGAAGTTTTTACAAGTATAACTCCTTCTATATTGCGAAATGGAATGCGAAACACCATTGATCGAGCCAGAAAATGTCAAGAAGGGAGATGCAACTTGAACATTTGCTATCATTTAATTCATATTTTAATAATTTTTATTGTTAAAATAAATCATTTCGGACAGCACACTTTTTTTATTTGCAGCGTTGTTTTGTTGAAAAATAGTCCAGTCATCTTAGTGGTTTCACCTCGGAATTCAAGATAACCGGCTGTAAACTCGTATAAACCTTTATTTTAACATCCTAAAACTTGTCTCAAAACCTACTTACGATAGCGTGGACGCAACTTGTAGATAACTAAGGTCAAAAGTCAAAAAATCGATTTTTTGCGCATTTTTTGCAAATATCTCGTTCCCTGTAAAATGTACGCTATTTCTATTTATTATAAATATTGTAGGGGATAAAATTCTCTACAACTTTTGTTTTAAAAATTTTTTTATACCTCAAACCGGTTTTGAGATAGAGGGCGGTGAGCGCGCAGTCTTTCACTATGTACGGTGTCATTCAAGTTCGATCTGGAGTCTCGGTTAAAAACACGCCGTATCAAGCCCGTTAATTATTGAAAAATATATAATTATAAATAATTTACATTTTTTCATTAAATATCACATTTAATATAATAATTTTTTTCATAAATTAAGTATATCCTCATTTAATCACTTACACTTACCTCTTTGTACAATTAGAAAATTATTAACAGAAATACTTTAATTACATTTTAATTATATTCAGATTTATACTAATTACTTCCTAAGTAAATAAAAAGACAATAAATAAATTTTTAATTTATATTTTTATTAAAAAATACGATTTCATACATTTTTCATGGTTGAAATTAAAAAAATTGAATAAAAATAAGAAGAACTCCATGTTGTTATTTTTAGTTTTCTTCTTCTTCTTCATCATCGTCGTCTGGTCGTTGTGGAATTTTAAATTCTTCTTCGTTTTCATCTTCAACGACATTTGTCTCCAAGTCTTCTAGGATTTCGGGGTCAAATGTACCATCTCCATTGACATCACTCTGATAGGGTGAAGCATTGAGACAAGCTTGCCCATTACACTGGCCACAAGCTAAAGAGCACGACAACCCCGATTTCCTGCATCCACATCGCGAACCACAACCATTCTTGCAGTTGCAGAATATTGTGTTCAGCAAATTTTCTGGAGCTGGAGGTAGAATTGTAGTGGTAGGTTCCAGGAATCCATTACGTATTATCCAACCTCATTCCTGGGGTTCTAAATCATGCCCTAACCAAGTCTGAACTTGATAGTAAACACGGTTAAAATGTTGGTGAGCTGCTGCACTTGTTGGTGGAAGATTTGATAACTGCACAGGTTTATTAAGTTTGGTTGATTTGACGAATTTTGTATAACGAAGATGATCGATACTGTCCTCAGATTTTGAAGCATTATAGATTGCCAACAAAGTTTGCACTCCATTCTCAAATAACCTTTGAACCGGACAGTTTTCTTCTTCAAATGCTGCAGCAAGTTGATCCAACTCCGGAAGTTTGTTTTTTTTTCTAATTGTACAAAGAGGTAAGTGTTGAAGATATACTTAATTTATGAAAAAAATTATTATATTAAATGTGATATTTAATGAAAAAATATAAATTATTTATAATTATATATTTTTCAATAATTAACGGACTTTATACGGCGTGTTTTTGACCGAGACTACAGATCGAACTTGAATGACACCGTACATAGTGAAAGACTGCGCGCTCACCGCCCTCTATCTCAAAAACGGTTTGAGGTATAAAAAAATTTTTGAAACAAAAGTTGTAGAGAATTTTATCCCCTATAATATTTATAATAAATACAAATAGCGTAAATTTTACAGGGAACGAGATATTTGCAAAAAATGCGCAAAAAAATCGATTTTTTGACCTTTGACCTTAGTTATCTACAAGTCGCGTCCACGCTATCGTAAGTAGGTTTTGAGACAAATTTTAGGATATTAAAATAAAGGTTTATACGAGTTTACAGCCGGTTATCTTGAATTCCGAGATTCTTACCCTATTTTGACTAAGATGACTGGATTAAAAATGAATGTATTAAATCTAATTTTATTCAACTTCCACGGCATAATAACTTGATAAGTAATCGTATTTTCCCGATATTTTAATTATTATCCACCAAAGAACTTGTATATTTGGGATAATATCAAATCGATTTTCGATTTGAAGGTATCAATGGATTTGTCGTGAAAATTGGTATTCAACTACTGGATATCTAAAAGATGTTGCTATTTGAAGAAGTTGACATAATAACAAATTAGTGATTTCGGAAATTTTGGTTTGTCGTAGCTACTAAACCAATTCGAAAAACCTCACGTTTACATTTTTCTCTTATTGTTTTGGTCCATTTGATTGATTGATTTGATTGATTTGTACTTTATATGGAAAAATAAAAATAGTCCTAAAAAAAATCAAGTGGCCTCAAAAAATTTTTAAAACTATACAAAAATATAAAAATATACAGGGTGTTCCATTTAAAATTTCAAAGTTAGGGTAATTTCCGGAGAAACAAGAAGTGATGGAAAAGTGTCAAGTTATGAAAAATTTTCCAAAAACTCTGGAAACTGCTTGTCTAATGATTCCGTTGACACCCGGTATGCTCTTATGGGCTATACTATGAATTTCAACTACTCGTACCTAATATTATTGTTCACTCATTATATCATATTTCAGTTCAATATATTTTCTCAAATCTCACTCTATAATTTTCTTTCTTAGTTGGATCTTATCAAAGAATTTGTATTGAAATGCGACACTTGTTTTCAGTTTTGAGACTTCGTACTGGCGCTATCTTTGTCTTTATGAGTGTGTAAAACCTGTGCGCTTGTTGGGAATCGTAAAAGCGGAGCTGTTACCCATCCGGAGGGAATCTCTGAATCCAGGGATACGTAAATATTACGGATTGCCTTTTAAATTGATGTAATGAGACCTCTCGTATTGCAAGCTCTGTAGATTTTTATGTTTTAATGGATGTAGGTACAAGATAAAAGGGGTGTGATGTAAAATATGAGTTATTTAATAAATCTACCCGTTGAGAGTTTAGATACAAGCGATAGAAGAGCTATGTATATGGCTTCCACTTAAACATTTTGTAGGAAATAATAAACCCTTTGAACATTTGCTTGATAAAAATGTACATAATTAATGGTTATCTTCTTGTTTAATTGTATATTTCTTCTTAGTTTCATTTGGTATTTAATATTTACATCGTTAATATGGTTTTGCAAATTTCCTCTTGCTTGTTAACAAATAACCATTTCCTGTTAGTTATTGTCGGGTATATTAGTAAAAAGTCTCCTGTGACTAACTACACGGCAATTATTATTTATATATTAATGGCTTAGAGTTTTGAAACACTAAAATCTATTTTCTTATTAAACATTTTTCATTATTTATGCCCAAAAGTTTTTTAATTTAGACAAATAGCTTGTTAGTTTCTTGGGTGTCCAATAAACAGTGTCCTAAAAAGTCAATATTAAATATATTGAGGCTTTCGGTTCTTGTACACACTAAATTACAACTTTATTTTTTCACCTCTTTTAATAGTGATGTAATGTATTGGTGGTGGCTAATGCTAAAAAATTTTTGATATCTTAGCTTCTCTTATATATACTAAATGCCAATTTTATGGACTCTTACTTTCTTGATTTACCTATTTACCCCCATTTACCCCAATTTACCACCCAACCCTTCAACAGAATAAGATCAAGATATGATCTATTTCTACGACAAGTTAAAATTAGGGATTGCATTACCGGTTAACCGGTTAACCGGTTAACCGGTTATTAGGACAAAAAACACATGACAATAATTACCGGTAATTTTAATTTTTTACCGGTTAGTTCGGTAAATTCTGAACTTACGATATGTCACGTGTTCAACGTTTCTATTTATGTCACTGACTAGTATTCACTAAATACAGAGTGACTGTCCCAACACCGAGCACTTTTAACAATAAATAAATAATATTATAAAAAGTAAACTCCAAACACCAAGCCCTAAGAAATACAAGAGAGACATTGACAATATCTTACGACAGAAAATTGAATATTTCACTGCCGCAAATATCCGTGGAATACATTTAGAAGTATGTTATTACCAATTCTTATTAACTTATCGACCCACCAATATCGATTGAGGAAGGGCATTTTCAGCTGGTGGTATTCTATGCACAAATATCAGACGACTAACATATATAGCTTTGAAAAACTAACCCTTTTAACAGGCCATTTTTAAAAAATATTGTATTTTTAGATTAGGTATTCAGTAAATGCCCTATTTGAGTTTATGTTTATAATTTTTGTTATTTAAGTGGATATTTTTGCTATTTACAGAATAATTAGTTATTTAAATTTATTTCATTTATATTTTTTCTTTTTGATAAATTAACTCCTATATAAAAAAGTCACATTTTTGTCACTTTGACAACGATAAAAAAAGTGCATCGTTTTTTATCACCGATAAAAATGCCTGTTCCTCAAAAGCAGAGTACACCTATTAGTCGCACGTCACTTTGAAATCTGTACTGTCAGCTATAATTTTTAAGTATTGTGGAAACTATACTGTACGATATGAGTCGTTTTGGGAAAATTATAATTATTTTTAATAAATGATTGTTGTTCGTTCACTTTCATATTCTGTCGTTAATTTATCTTGCCAAAAAACACTCGAGCTTTTCTTCTATGGATAAATTTCTTTTTAACTCAAAATTTTGCCACTCAGTAATTTTGCTCGAAAAACTGACATTTGACAAAATCATTCGACCTCCGGTCTCGCGATTTTTTCATGTCAGTTCTTTTTATAAAATCACTGATTGGCAAAATTATTTCATTACAAAGAGAAATTTATCCAATAAAAAAAAGTCTTGTGATTTTACTGTTGATAAAAAACCTTTTGTTTGTTCATTATATCACATATAAGTACGTATATAAAAATGTTTTTTGTTAAATTTAGATAATTTTGTATATCGAAAAAGACAATTGCCATTTTCGCCACCCTAATCATCCATTCTAAAAATTACCGGTAAATACCGGTTAACCGGTTATTTACATTTTTATTTACCGATTTACCGGTTATTAAAACTTCCGGTAAATTGCAATCCCTAGTTAAAATACATACGTGTACCAAATTTTAAGTCAATATCTTAAACAGTTCCAGAGTAATCATGCGCAAAAAAAAATGTCGCTCTGCGTGGCCAAGCGCACGGTTAAATGCATTTTATGGAACCTCTAAAAATTCTTAGCAGTTCTAACTAGTAAAATAAAGCTCTTTCTGATTACATATTTTTAACATTTTTCTTAGTGAATAGGAGAATAAATCCTGAGTATGGAGGGAAAATACATAATTATGAACGGATACATAGACATCACACATAGCCGGTGAATCGAAGCAGATCTGCCGCACCGTCATTCGCATGAATTTTTCCCTGTCTTTACTGTATTGTATTTATTACAGGTACACCTATCCCCATTTCAACTACATCCAATGGATTCCGTATGCATTTGTTAATATACTGGAAAAGTTCCAGAATTTATATTCATAACTATAAGATCGTGCAAATCGTTATTTCTGATCATGATGGGATTGATCATATTTTCAAAAAAATGCATACAAGTAATCGAATTTGTGTTTGGACATTCGAAAAGGATACATTTTTTCCAAAATAGTGATATTTTGTTTTTCCAATGGGTCAAGTTCTCGGCAAGTTACAACCTCCAGTATACATATTTATCAAAAAAATCATTAAGCAAGGAAATAAAAAATGATTTGAGATGCACCTTTTTTTGAATCCACGTTACTACAACTTAATAAACTATAATAATCATGAAGTATACATACTTTTTAACAGTTCTCGATGAATAAATAAATTTTTTGAAGCGCTTTTATTTTTTTCTATATTTTTTATTGCGACTATTGAGTTCAGGCGTGATAAATGAACCAACACTCACATTGATTTTTTTTAAAACATTTTTTGTTCATAAACATGCGATGCGATCTATCCATCGGTATTTTTTATTTTTTCCTACCTTGACTTAATTTCAAAATTTTGAAAAAAATGGATAAAAAAAATTTGTTTTCACTTTCTTTTATGTTCTGCATCCGAGCGAAATGTAAACTTTTCAGAATATTATTCTATACAGTTTCACGAACTCGCTAAAAAAAAACCGCTGCCCAAGGGATCACTACTTCCACATCCAGATTTTCTATCCAAGTCACTCACAACGAAAAAATTTTATATGTGGAAATCATTGTTTATAGAACCTTAATAATATAATATTTGAAATCCTCTAAAACGATACCCCACATCGGTAGTGGGGTGGGGGGTGGTGAACAGGGGGGTGGAAGTAAAAAAATATTTTGAGGTTTCTGGTTCTTGTACACACACTAAATCACAATTTTTTTCATCCCCTTTAATAATGGAGTGGGGGTGGTAATGGGGATGGCTAATGCCAAAATTTTTTTTGAGACCTTAGCTTCTCTTGCATATACTAAATACCAATTTTATGGACTCTTACCTGCTTGATTTGCCTATTTACCCCAAATTTACCCCCCAACTCTTCGACGGAACAAGATGAAAATATAATCTAGTCCAGATCTCGTTAAAGTACATATGTGTACCAAATTTCAAGTCATTATCTTAAACGGTTCCAGAGTAAACGTGCGCACAAAAAAGTTACAGACAGACCGACAGATAGAATTTTTTTTTTGCTCAAACTTAAAATCTCGATGTTTCATGACATTCTAAGCCTATTTGAACAATAAAATATTTTTTAAATTTTTTTGTCGTTACTATACTTCCACTGGATGTGGAAGTAAAATTTTATTCATTTTCCAAGTTTGTGGATTTAAATACCTTCAACGACTAGGCTATAATTAAAACAACCCAATGAGATTGGGTGAAAAAAATTTCAGTTTTAAATGCCTGTACCTATATTAAAATATTGCTTGGGATACATATTATGTGTACCAAAAATAATTCAATCTGACTAATGAATGCTGTGTTCTACTCTCTATTGTACTTTAATCTCCGATTAAAGAACTTATACCTAGATATATAATGGCTACCTTTTCTTCATATACCTTATTTGCTCCTAACATAATCACATTATATGTCCATTAAAATGGATAGATGAACATCACATCCCATAGGCAACAGTGGCGGGTATGTGTGGAATGGAAAATGTACAATATTGTATCTATTTTATGTAATAATTTTTGGTTAACCTCTAGGAACATTACCGCGGATTTAAAAAATATAATAGGTAAAGATGTTTTATTCAAGGGAAATATGTATTGGAAGGATATTATTTATAATATTATTATTAAAACTGTAAACTGAACCTCATCATGTTACGACTATGACCTACTTACTTATGAAATGATAGATTTCTGCAAAAAGGCACATCACTGTTGCATGTTGCACTAAATTGTCACTAAACTATGTCAATATGAATAGAGAATATTATTTAGGTATTAGCAAATCACAACTTTAAATAAAATATGACTTCTTCACCACTTTTTCATCGGAGAACACGAAAAACATTTATTCACATTAATGGCGACACTGTCAAAAGTGTTAAACTGAGATTATGATAATCGAAACTGAACCGATTGTGTACGAAGCGGTCGCGAATAGGCCGATGGACCAATCAGCAACTTATAGGAAGAAGTGCCTTAGATTGTGAATCTTTCAGCATCATACAAAGTAATGCCATTATGTATCTAGATATAAGTTCTTTAATCGGAGACTTTAATATACAGTGTATCCCCGGATTGAGTTTGCGATAGGCGTAATAAACCAAAAAAATTAGTACGGCTTTCATTTTCTGCAGTCTCGGTCCGCTTGACGTAAAATGGATTTTTACCAAATTTCAGTTAAAATGGGATCTAACTCGCGGAGTTTATCTAAGAAGAAAATAAACGGAAACAAATCATTGTAGGTAAACTGGTCTTTCTGTTAATTTTACGGAAAAATTCTATTTGAATAAAATATTTAGCATTGAAAGTTAGAGGCATTAGCCAAATTTCATTGCATTTGAACAAAGAAAAAAAAATACTACTTAAAGTGAATAGCCTTTTATTTTTTAACGCAATTAACAATTTCAACGAATTCAACTAAAAACCTATTCAAATAGTACCCACCTAAATTACTACATAATTCCACCCTTCTTCCAATTCTTTGTAACTTCTTCTAATTTCTTGAAGAGGTATTATTATTATTATTATTATTATTATTATTATTATTTTTGTTCAAATGCAATGAAAGTTGGCATATGGACTTTTAGTGCCAAATATTTTATCCCAATAGAATTATTCCGTAAAATTAACAGAAAGACCAATTTACCTACAATGATTTATTTTCTTTTATTTTCTTCTTAGATTAACTCCGAGAGTTAGATCCCATTTTAACTGAAATTTGTTAAAAATCCATTTTACGTCAAGCAGATCGAGACTGCGAAAAATGAAAGCCGTACTATTTTTTTTGGTATATCACAACTCAATCCGGGGGCACACTGGATACGAAAAGTAGTAACATATATAATTTAGTCAGTAATTAAGATAAATTAAACTACATTTTAAGTCCTACATTAACAAATGTTGAATAAAACGTAAAATAGAATTACAAATGATACTTCCCATGATATAAATTTTAAACTTTCTCTCTTATTATTGGCGGTTACTTCTGTTAAAATTAAGATAGGTTTAATTTATTTTAGGTTTCTGTATTTTCCTAAGTAAACACTTTGAAATGAGAAATATTTAAAGCATTTTCTCTGGAAACATTTCAACATTAATTCAAAAAGATTGAATTTTAACTGAAAAGACAGAAGCTAAAATGAAATTACAGCTGGAGAATAAATTTTACAGTGTTATGTAATCCTAGTCGATACTTGAATAGACGCTCGAATAAAATTTTCTCTTTCCCTGATTTATTATACCTATTTGATTCATAGTTAAGTCAAGTTTTCAGAAAAGCGAAATTTTAGAAGAATTTCATATTACTTTTTGGCAAATGGTCTTTTTCCCCTATTTCGACCTCGCTGAATCCGAATCTGCTGGTTACCAAACCGAAATCCAGACCGGAAGTGGGGTATTTAAGATGCGGCCAATATGGTGTCGAAACCGGAAACCGGAGCTGTAAAGCCCCCCTTTGACACAGGAATGCGTCCAAAACATGTAATTATATGTCTTTGAGTATGGGGAATTCAAAAATGCATTTCAAAAAAACATTGGTTGGGTAAATTCAAGATGGCGGCCAAGATGGCGGCTATTACGGCGCCAGCACCATCATCCCCATTTTTCACGTAAAAGCGAGCGTGACGCGTCTCTATAGATATTTTTGAGCATGACGATTCCAAAAATTACCTCTAATACAACGTTTGAACTATACTTTTAATTCAGTTAGGAAAAAAGCTACATTTTTGGGGAAACAAAAGCTTACATGAACAAAAACAAACAAAAATTACTGTACCTCTCTAGAATTGAGACAGGTACGTTTGCAGGGAGTACAGAGTTTTAAGCGAGGGACATTTGCGTTCCTACAATTGCAGTTCTTCGAATTACAAAGTCCTTTACAGTGGCAAATTATAACTTTTGGACACGTGTTAGGAATGGGGTCCAGTGTCATGATTCGTGGGACAACTTGATCGCCGTCAACGGCCCAGCCGCAGTCTTCAAGTGGTGGCAGCGATGACGTGGGAAGATGAGCATTCTTCCACACACATACCTGTCAAATTACAAATTGATTAAATAACGTTTTCACAGTCTTTTAAATACCTATTATAATTCAGAACTCACTTGGTAGTGGCACCTTCTGATGTGAAGCCGAAGGGCATCTGTTGTAGGAGAGAGTGCTTCTGGCTTTTTCACAGCTCCAAATAAAATACTGCGGGCATCATTTGCACACGCAACGCTAGGATCAACCTGCATTAAAAAAAATTATTGTTGGAATAATTTTTTTTCATGAGATACCGTTAACTGCCAACTTCTGAACAGACTTGGATGCTGGCCACTTGGTGAGAACGTTCTCAAGAACGTAGAGGTTTTCGCCGATAAATTGTATAAGGTACGTAGACATACGTTTTTAAGTTGAGTTAAAGGTATCTCATGAAAAAAATTATTGATGGAATTTTAATAATCATTGTAGAAAAAATTTCTTGTACAGATATCCGTTTCACAACAGACTGAACTGAAATATCGAATAAAAAATGTCTTTGTGTCTGTGTGTGTGTGTGCGTGTATATCTATGTGTGCGTGTATACCGCTTCTTGTAAACACGATAACTTCTGTTAGACTTAAAATATTTGATTACAATTTGGAACATATCCGCCATGTTGACGCAGCCATTTTGAATTTTTAAGTTTTGATCACATATTTGTTTTCTACTTATTAAGCCCTTTCTCTTGATATCCATATCGAAGGGGTTGTAAAGAAAATGATAATCCGCCATCTTGGGGCGACGGCCATTTCGAATATATTATAATCTTGCGTATAATATACTGTATTGTCATTAGAGTTACACATAATTGCCAAATTTCATGATGATACAACAATCAGAAGTGGGTGAAATTCAGTTCCTTAGACCTTATTACTTGTATAGATAGTTGTTAATAAAAGCATGTTAAAAAACCTACAGTGAGACAAATTCCACACAAATCTTAGTTTTACTCCACTACTTTATTTAAACTATAGATTGAGGCTTGTATTTGTTGGCAATATTCAACAGTTTACGACGAAACTCCGGATTTTTTTGCGATCAAGTTGTCCATTGCACTACATTTTAATTAATTAAAGCCGGATAACGAATTTAAATACTCTTTTTTCATTTTAACGACTAAAACGTGAAGAAGCGAAAAACTTTTAACTACTATACTTGTCTATGGAAATAATAAAATAAAAATATCAGGAAACAGCGGATTTTACCTCAGCAGTAAACTAATGAAAATGTAATTGAATAATAAGCATAAAAAGAGGATATATAAAAAAACTTTGAAATTAAGTACGCCATTCCCGCATTACGCTACTTTAATAAGTTACAGCTTTTTTCGTTTTATAGCGACATCATGTTTTATTACCTACTAGCAGTGGTCTACAAGCTGGTTGATTGACATTTGGCCGTTTTTATTACAGGTTGCTCAGGGGAAGTCTGCAAGCTTGCCAGAAAGTTCCACGAATTTATTACCTAACAAAAAATTAAGTCTTATGCAAAAATACACAAAGAGGAGGCTAAAGAATGGAGTAATAAAGACTTTTCACGATGCAATATGACAATAGGGCGGATGGAAGTAAGTCATAGAATAATTTCTTTCAGCGAGGCCCTGAGATAAAGATGGCATCTTTCGCAGGGCGTCTTAGTCCTGGCAACTGAGAGGCTGGATTGCGGGATATGAGTTTTATTCATGAATTCTGTGGATACCTGGCCTTGCATTATGTATTTAAATGTTCTAAGTCACTTCGAGATGGGGTTCTTGCCTCCACCGCAGCACTCACTATGAGAAATATTACTTGTCGTTAGTCATCTTTTTAAGCCGATCTTTTGCAAAAGACTTTAACAGCGGCGGTAGATATATTATATGTACATACGTTTACATGGGATTTTGAGATTATCTTTCTCCAAATGCAAAATGTGTTATTTAAATTTTAAAACTGCTATGTCATCGCCTTTTTTAACAAAAGTTATAAAAATATGAAATATCTGTGTAATACTTATTTGATGGAGAGAAATCTATTACGAGTCATCGCATTTTTTATAAATTGAGCACCTTTATCATTTTCGAATGACCAGTAAGTTTCATTTGTAGAACGGTACCTACGATGCCCACTCAAAATTAATATTCTTAAAAGGAGTTCACTCTCACTTGAGATTAAACTGAGGATGATTATCTCTTGAATATTCTATGGAGTTTATAATTAAAGCTTGCATTTATTAAATTTTTATATATAATTTTACTTCCCACCCAGTGGAAGTATAGTATCGACAAAAAAAAAATTGAAAATTTTTATTGTTCAAATAGACTTAGAATGTAATGAAAGTCGAGATTTTAAGTTTGAGCGAAAAAAAATTTCTGTCTGTCTACGTGTCGGTCTGTAACTGTTTTGTGCGCACGCAGTGCCCGTTTTAGCACTACTAGCGCCCTGGGGCGAGATTTCTACGGCGCCTCCTGTCTGCTATCCAAGCCCATGTAAAAAAAAGAAAAGAATAAAACAAGGAACGCCTAAGGCGCCCTGGGCGTCGCCTAACCGCGCCCTACCCTAACGCCGCTACTGTGCGCACGATTACTCTGGAACCGTATAAGATATTGACTTGAAATTTGGTACACGTATGTACTTTAACAGGATCTGGAACTAGATTTTATTTTCATCTTATTCTGTAAAAAGGTTGGGGGTAAATTGGGGTAAATGGGGTAAACATCAAATCAAGCAGTCCAAAAAATTGGCATTTGGTATATACAAGAGAAAATTTTTTGGCATTAGCCATCCCCATTACCACCCCCATCCCATTATTAAAGGGGATGAAAAAAAATGTGATTTAATGTGTGTGCGTGTGTGCATAGGGTGGTCCACAAATGACTTAATTTTTTATAGAAGGTCTCGATCCCCCAATTTGTTTCCAAATCCGAAAAAAGAAAGTAAGTATTTTTTTTGTTTTTCAAAATTTTGATTTTAAATGGTGCCTATGGAGACATGAAGTTTCCCATTTAAATTGCAGGGGGAGAAATCACTTTTTGGGATTTTTTGAATAATTGTTCAGGGTTAGGGAAAATCTCGCATTAAACTTATAGGACTTGGAGAGGATTATCCAACGAAAAACTTGATGTATATACATGTGGGTTTGTCGCACCTCCACGGTGCCCCGAAAACTACCTAAGAATTTACATTTTTTGATTTAAGAGTAGATTTCGGGGCACCACAAAGTGTGTTAGGGACGACAAACCCATATGTATATACATCAAATTCTTCGTTGGATAGTCCTCTCTAAGTGCTATAAGCTTAATGCAAGATTTTCCCTAACCCTGAGAAATTATTCAAAAAATTCCAAAGAGTGATTTTTTTCCATGCAATTTAAATGGAAATCTGCATGTCTCCGTAGGCACCATTTAAAATTAAAATTTTGAAAAACAAAAAAATACGTACTTACTTTTTCGGATTTGGAAATAAATTGGGGGATCGAGACCCTCTATAAAAAAATTAAGTCATATTTGAACCACCCTAGTGTGCGCAAGGACCAAAAATCTTAAAATATTTCTTTACTTCATCCACCCCCACCCCATTACCGATGTGGAATATTGTTTCACGGGTTTTTGAGTAAACGATATTATATTATTAAAGTTCCATAAACAATTATTTCCACATACAAAATTTTTTCGTTGTGAGAGACTTGAATAGAAAATCTGGATGTGGAAGTAGTGATTCCTTGAGCAGCGGTTTTTTTCGAATATTTGCACACAAATATCAATTACAGATTTCCATGTAACACTAATTGAAAGGTTTCCGCCTTATATGACTACAAAATCGATACTCAAGGAGATTTGACTCTCATTCCGGGGTCCCGGGTTCAATTCCTGGCCGTGGCACTGGGATTTTTTCCGAAAAAGAAATTAATCTTAGTATACTTGGTATGTCGAATATTTATAAGAGGCGGAATTTGATATAAAAATGTTAAATATCTAAAACAACTATGTCACTTACGTCGAAAATGCTATGAATTAAAATTATGCTATTTGTAGCATAAAAAAGAAATAAATTTTGATCGAAATAGTGTGCGTCTTGATCATCATCATTGACAACTACAGCCCGTGGTGGACCTTGGCCTCCTCTAATACTACTTTCCATTCGTTCCTATCCTCCGGCAGCCTTCTTCATCTTCTTTTTTCTTTTTTCTATTTGTCTTATTCTAATGGTCTCGTTGTACCTCAACTAGCTATCGTAGCCTTGGCCTTCCTACTGCTCACTTACCCACGGGGCCTATCCTGGTGAATATCCTCGATATAATGCTATTTGGATCTAAACGTTGCACTTGACCTATCTATCTCAGACATGCCACTTTAATGTGTTTTACGATATCGAGATCCTGGAAGAGCTGGTATTATTCGAAGTTATAGCGCCTGCGCTACAAGCTGTTGTTATTTACAGCACCAAATATTTTCCTGAACATTTTTCTTTTGAAGCATCCTAAGAGAGCTTTTTCGTTTTGTGTGTGTCCAAATTTCTGAGCCATAAGCTAGTACAGGTCTAATTAGTATCTTGTACAGGGCACATTTGATTTTTCTTCACAAAGATCATAATATGGGTTTTATTAAACTGTAGTATTATCTATTGACTAGAAGAACTCTTATGGTGTTTGCGCTGTTGACTGAAGATCCTAAATATTCGTTAACTCTTTCTACGGTACAGCCATATTGGGTGTTTCTCGTTCTTGCTGATGAGTGGTGGTGGGCGTGTATTTTATCATTTTCTCATTTACTATGCGCTTCCTAACTCCTGCGGATCGTTTTAGATGAAGGTTTGCGGAAGGTTTCATCTAGTGCTTCCTTGTTTCTTGAAATTATGTGTGCCATCTACATGTGCAAACATTTGCACTGATTTATAGAAGATGGGACAATCTTCTATAACATCAATTTCCGAGTCTCGTATTGCTTTTTACTGCACAATGTTCAACAGCAGACAGGATAGGACGTCGCCTTGACGTAGACCGTTACAGCTTTCAAATGTTCTAGTCACGTCCTCCTGTATTCCCACTTTACAGACTATACTTTGCATAGTCAGTTTGATCTGCTATGAGAAATTATGGTATAGTCTGGTAGATTTTTTTTGTGTTTATATTGTCATAGGCACAGCTGAAATCGACAAATATATGATGCGTGTTGTGTTCTGTTGTCTTTTCCAATATCTCTCTTAGTGTAAAGATCTGGTCTTCTTCTTCTTCTTTTAGCGGGGCGAAAGGTTACCGTATTCAAGCCTAGTGGTCCATTGTACTACCGCTACGAAATTAGTGAATTCCTCCATTCGGGACGGATTCTAACCCAAAGGTCAAAATTCTTCCTATGGGGGAATTTCTTATTTCCTCCAGCATCGAAAAACCAATGCCGAAGTGTTTGTGTCAAGTTCATAAGACTAGGGCAGGAAGTTTGGGCGTGGATGGAAATTTCCTCCTCCTCCCCACAGAACCTGTAGTCGGGGTTGTCCACCACGCCTATAGTGTGCAGGTGTTTTCTGAAAAAGCCGTGTCCAGTTAAAAGACCTGCCACGATTCTGACCTGTTTCATGCAGAAGCATAAGTGATCATTGGTCTTACTATAACAGTATAGCACCACATTGTTACTCTGGGGTTTAACCTCCAAGCTTTACCAAAAGTCCTTCTACATACCCAAAGGGTTGTAGTGGCCCAATCTCCCTGTGTAAGTTTGTAACCTAGCATAAAGATTTTATATGCTCTATTTAGTAAGGTAACTCGTTTATAATTAGTGAAGTTCATCATGTCCCCTTTATTATGCATTGGCCATGTTATGCCAAGGTTCTATTCTGCAGAGGTTAGAGTTTGTGCACAAATGTTAAGAATAAGGTTGTGTAAATATGCAACTGGGCTATCTCCCCTGTTTTTAAATAGTTCTACACTCATGGGAGCCGGTTGCCTTATTGTTTTTAAGTTTGTTAATTGCAGCTTTAGTCTTTTCTATACTAGGTGGGGTCTCGTCAGCTCGCTTTCGCTGTTACCTTTCTCGACTGCGAGTGTGCGGTTTGGGAGGTGTTGTTCGACTTTAGTTTCTTTGTTCAGCAGTTCCTCGAAGATTTCTGCCCAGCGTCCTGATATGCATTGCTCATTGCTCACAATATTGCCTTCGTTAACATTGTGTAATTTGTGGTTTGAAGTTCTTTCTCATATCATTCACCGTTTTATAAAATTGCCCATTGTCTTGGTTTCTGTGTATTTCTGCAATTTCTTCAAGCTGCTCTTGCTCACTTTTCTCTCTTGGCTTTCTTCTATAGCTACGCGAGTCTTATAACTCTATTGCATTCTGAGGTAGGCTTCATTTTTTCAACTTTGCCCTCATACCACTCACTGTTTCTAGTCCTTGACTTTTGGTTTATAATGTAACTGACAATTCTGTATAGAATCTCTTTGCAAATATGTGTCTTTACATTTTCAAATAAATTTAGTGCCATTTTGTTACTGTAATGAACCAATAATTAATAACAATAATTCTCAAATACTGTTTTCGTTAATATATAGCATTACCTTGGTGCTCAATTTTTTCCCCGTTTAAAATAGTTGCTTTAAAAATAATTTCACCCACCCCCCCCCCCCCCTCCCCCATATTGGATCCACCACTTTTAATTTTTTAATTTTGACCTCAGATTCGTAAACAGTGAGCTCAGAAACATAAATATACTGTGTTTCATAAATAAATAAGAAATACTTTTTCATCCCTTGGGGGTTAAGAAAAGTAAGAGAGCGGTAAGAGAAATCGTACGGACCACATGTTAACTGAAGAAGATACCTTTTATAACAAAAATTATCTATAAAAAAACTATCGTTAGGTAGGATGATATTTTTCCTAACTGTATCTTTTAATTGCAAATTTGTTTTAACAAACATATTCCACCCGTCAGGTCATATAAAAAGGCCTTACCAGGAATTAAGTCGGGAAGTTTTAAAATTTGGCAAGGTTGTAGATTTAGGTATCTACAACTAAAATCCATATTTTGCACAAAGCAGTATTTACCGCCGGCGTAGCCATATTGCCAAGATTGTCGCCAATAACAGTTTTATTGAAATATCTCCTTTACCTTGGGTTTTAGGGTAAAGAGACTTATTACAAAAATTAAAGAGGAGAAAATTTCCCACAAATTGCGTTATATTCATGTTCTTCGTAAAATCAATATTTTAGACACAACAGTCGATTAAAGGTAAACATATTCATTTTACTTTCCCTAACGATATGTTTTAAATGAACACGGGGCTATTAGTCGGAGAGCAGCCAATCTGTAGGAAGCATTTTAAAAGTAGTCTATACATCTCGCGAACACCCACCTAAAAAACAGATGATATTATGTAAAATGACCTTCTAGATTTGATTTTTGAGTTCGCCCGTTAATTTGAGATTGCCAAATCGGTCAATTCGCAAATTTTTTGAAAAATTTTGAAATTATGTGTTAATTTTTGTTTTGCACATAACACATCATATTTTTTTATTTTAATTCCGATTTAGACCAATATTTTACACATTATCCCTTCAATATTCTTGGACAGGCTGACGGTAAAGAATATAGTGTAACTAATAATATAGTGCCTAAAAAATATATAATTACCCTCTATTGTCGCGGTTTCTTAAAATTTGCATTGAAAAATACCCGATCGAAGTAACTTTTTTATTTTTAAAGAGAGAGTCATAGTATAAACGAGAAAAATGTTCCATATACTGTAGAGCAAACTTTTTTATAAAGAGATTCTTTTGAAATTCGGCTCATGTAACGAGATGACGCTGTTGAATGCGGCCGCTCAACTCGTCCTCATTAATTTAAAGCATAACTTTTGTTAACGTCGCCCATCTGTGGCGTCGTTTAAGCGATCAAGTGAGTCTACGTACGGATTATTTAGTTTCTATTTGCAATTAAATGTTATAAAACTATGTAGATAATCTCGAAATATACACATTAAAAAATATGTTTTCATTAATTATAACAGCAAGTGGGTACTAAAGATTACATTTTCCTTCGCATAAACAACCTATGTTACATTGCACGTTTGCTTTGCTACACTTGCAGCTTATAGTACAGTTATATAATTTACATTTACAAAATAGAGTTAACTCAATAAAATTGGGTTTTGGGCTTTTTGAAATCGTTTTTGGAAATAAGATTTCCTCCTTTCCATCCAAAATCTAAAACATTTGGAATTCTGGGCTTAATTTGGTAGGCTCTCTTGTAAATAGCACATTGCATGTCCTTTTTATTTGTATTCTCTGTATTAGGATTTACAATTTCTAATTTTCTTTTATAAGCAGTTCGGGTATACGATCTTCTACATTGTGCAGACTGTAAAACATGTGGTAAATTTACCATCATTGCGTGTAAAATACCCATGTAATTTTACCCGCAAAGAGACAGGAAAATTTCCATTTACCATGGAGGATTGCTGAATTACCATGGAGGATGGAGGATTACCCCAAAATATAAGGTAAATAAAAATTTTATTACATGTAACAAAATTGCCCCTTATCCAGACAGGATTTTTTTCCATAGTAAATTTACCCCCAATAGTAATGGAATTTCACCCGCAAAGAGAGTGGAAAATTTTTATTTACCTTATACTTTGGGGTAATCCTAAAAATAAAAATAAATCTTTCTGTTCTAAATATTGTTTTAGAGCCACAGAAATGTCATCGGATTTTTCGGACGCTCCTTGCAGTAATAAATAGTGGAATGCATCTGCTGTGACAGCTCGAACTGTTTCACAACTGCTCCTCTGGCACAAAATACATTGTTCAAAACTTAATTGTCGATATATATTCTCTATATTATATCACTCTATTGCTTGTATGAAAAAAAGTAACTACTTATTATGCTCTTCGCAAATACGAAAACGAAGAGTATATTGCATTTGATCGGTACATTTCTAAATTTCTAAATAAAAAAATATAAAGTATTGGAGACCGAGAGGCCTAAAACAGGTAAATATAAAACTCCCCTCGTGGAGATATCTCTTTGGTTATAAATATCGCTCGCAGACAAAAAAATTTCATACCATTGTGTTAGTGAACGAATTCTGAACAACTTTCAAAATGTCCGTCTGTCTATCCGTCCGTCACGTTTCTTGTAAGCAGGATAATTCAAGAAAGAAAATTCCGATTGTACTGAAATTTGGACAGTAAATTAGTGTTAGCTAGAGGAAGAACCCTATTGAACAAAATCGATTGGTAAATAAAAATGTTATTAATGATTTAAATTTGAAAAAAATTTTTTTTGATTTTTATGTTTTTGTAATTGAATAGAAATCTGGTGAAATGATATTTCATTTTAATATCTAAATATTTTTATATTTTACAAATATACATTTCATAATGTAATATACAGCCGTAAAAATATGATTTTAGCTCGTGTCTTATAATGTAAAAATTTACGTTTTTTTACGTGTAAGGTGGTGGTGTAGTTCTTACGCTTTTGGTTCGAAACCCAAATGGGGTTTGGTATACGTTTTTTTAAATTTTTACTTAATTTCACACTGAGTTTTTTACCAACTAAGTTCGTACTATAAAATTAAAAATGTCTAAAAGTAACATTATTTACAAAAAACTGCGGAAAGAATATCCTATAGAATGTATAACAATTATATAAAAATCCAGTGAACAGACGAAGAGTACGTTTGTAGCTTGTTTCCTTTGATTTCCTATCCGAGTAATTATAATTTTTTATGCCAAACTATGTGTTTATAAAGCACTAAATATAAGGACTGAGACAAAAAGCACTTTGAACGTAACATAAATGGACACTGGAAAATAAAAATCACCCGGCACGTGCTTGCGTTTAGCTCCAGGTGCGATTGCTGCCGATTCATAGTAGAGCGCATTCGTTCGGACGCTGAAACAATCAATGAATATTTCGATCAGGGAGCAAACTTTCAAAAAAAACTTCTTATAAAAGATTTTATTTAGTTCATTCGGAACATTTTCTTCGGTTATAGTAGGCACCTAACTTTAAAAATAAAAAAGATACCTCGATCGGACATTTTCCTCTGCAAATTTTAAAGATTTTGCGTCAAAGAAAAGTTATTTTTTTTGCCAACTAATTATTTTTTAGGTAAAGTTTTTTACTTTCAACATATCAAAGAATAGTTAGAGAATATTATGTAAAAAATTTAAATTATTCTGAAGTAAACTAAAAAATATATGACGTGTTATATGAAAAACAAAAAATAACACATAATTTTTATTTTTTTTAGAAAATTGCCAATTTGGTCATTTTGGCAATCTCAAATCAGTGGACGAATTAAAAAATCAAGTTTAGCAGGTTGTTTTATATCAGATTACCTATTTTTTAGGTGGGTGTTCGCGAGTTGTATAGAGTCGAATTCAGAGTGTCTGGTCTTATACTATATTGAATTCAATTTGAATTATTATTTGCAAACCCTTTCAATTGAAATTCTACCTACTTCTTACCTGCGCCGCGTCTACCAATGATTAAAGCAATACTCCGCCGGCCGGGCGCCGTCATTTTTATAACGTGCACAGTCTCTACCTTTATCGCTTTTCAGTATTGCTTTGACCACAGTGCAAGTATAACAACGTTTCGTATCCGTTATTTTTGTTATCATTGCTTTGGGACATATTATTTTGCAGACTGTGGAACTTACAGAAGAACAACGCCTGGCCATGGAAAACATTCTTTGTAATTTGAACAGATCTACGATCTTCTCGAAGGTTTGTTTAAAACGATTACTAAAAAATTTGAAGAAGGACTAGCAAAACTGGAAAGTAATGGACCTACCGCTAAACTGTGGGGGCAATATTTTCGCATGGTAACTTTAGTGCAGCAGTTTATAGAAGCAGAAAGAATGAGTAACCTAGAAACTGCCAAAAAATGCTGCCGCAAGTGGCCATTACAATTATGCAAAATCGTGTCATTTATATTGGCAAGATAAAATATCCTTAAAAGATAAAATGACTCCTGATGAGTACAATAAATTTACAACAGGCGGCTTTTTCACAATCAGGCGCACCAATAAGTTTTGGTCTATTGGTCAAATATGACCGTTGAACAAACGCCAATGAGGACGATGAAAGCTATTGGAGGGCTTACTCATGGACGAGGAATCACGGATAGCGCGTTAATAATGTGGACATTGGGAATGGTATATTTGCACAACGTATGCGATGAGATTGAAAGATTTTGCAACGTTTTTGCATCCACAGAACAACATGTGGATATGAGAAGTTCACGTATTATTCGAGAAAATGATGATGTGCAAAAGCTGTTGGCTTGGCTTACGCAACACCCTACTTTCCCAGACGTAAACGAAATAAAGTCTATTTCCTCAGGAGTTATTGAAGATGAAAAAAACGCCTTTAGACGAAACTTAACGAACATTTTCAATTTCACTCGATTACTGTACCTACACCGTTAATATTAGAGAATACATACATATGACATGTTTTATATAAAATTTCCTACTCTTTAATTTTGGTTATAGGTATTTTGACTGTAGAGCGTACGGTAACGGAGATATTTGAAAAAAACCGTTTTCGGAGGCCATCTTGCCAATATGGGGGCTCGAGTGGCAGTGCTTGCTTTATGCAAAATGTGAATCTTGGTACTAGACACCAAGAATTATACCAAATATCTTTCCGAATTAATTCCACCTAAAACTACCTGACGGATGGACTAACATTATGTATTATTAATACTGTTTAAAAAAAAACACAATCATCGTACAGGTTTAACAGACGATTCAATCTTTGTAGGCCGAGGGTGGAGATTTTGCTGTTTTTAGGCCCTTGTGCCCTATCATTTAATCATACTCATTAAAGTTTTATTTTTAAATAAATTCTAAACACACGTAATTATCGTTTTTCTCAATATTTTAAATTTTTTTGTTTGCATTCATCATAAGTAAATTATGTTCAGTTTTGATAAGGTTGTTTAACATTGACAAATCGTTAAAAGAAAACGGTATAATTACTAGATATTTGCTTTAGTGAAAGCTGAACTTTAGCCGGATATGATAAACTTTACTGGATTCTCGTAAAAATAACAAAACCGTAAGTAATAAAAACTTGGTAAGATCTATCTTAATTTAAAATAACTGTGTAGTCAGAGCCACGAAAAAACAACTCGCATAAAAATGCAAATATTTGCCGTTCTTCCCTTTCGGTCCAAATAAAAAACAAACATTATCATTTCTCTCAAAGGCCCGACAAAAAATAATGAGACGTTGCCCAACTTTTAACGCCTTTTGTATTAGTATATCACCCTGCAAGCAATTGCTAGAAAACGTCACACTATATTAGCATTCTTAAATTAATGCTATCCGTTTTGGACACGTTGGCGCTTCCATTCTTTTACCCTTCGCGAAACCGAGCACTGTTCAGGGTTTAAACCCTAAAACGAAGCTCATTTAATAGCATGCAGAGAATCGTCGATAAAGTCAATTGTCGCGCTAGAATAATTGCTGGGGGACCTACGATACGAGGACAGTAGATTATTTATGTCACTAACAATGTATATTTTATATAGTTCCTAATTTTAAAGTACATGCCGTGGTATGTGGGGACTAATATCCTCCTGTGATCTCTCCAAAGTACTTTATTTAAATTTATCTGAGCCACTTACCTCCATTCACAACAGAAATAATTTAGTAGTTCAGTATAGTGAGGGTGATAGGAGAGATGGAACTGGATCTCTATAGAAAGCATTTGGTACATTATTTTTTTGAGATTTAGCTCACAAAATATGTTTTTAAAGTTCTAAAGAATAACTTATGTCAGAATCATAGCTGTCTGTTACTCATAAACAGAATCTGTAATATCATATTAGGCAGTTGGTTTTCCGGAGAGGTATATATTAATCCCCTGTTGTTGGAAATCTGTATAAATGTTCTAAATGTAGATAACATGTTAATGGTCGCCATGCATAAAACCTAATCAGTGCTGTAGGTAGTAGTAATTAACAAACCATTCATCTAATTCTTTTAATAAGTAACGATTTTGCCAACTATAGATTTTTTTACACATAAAATTGTGTTAGCAAGTGCACTATGTTAATTTTAAACACACATGAGCGACAGACTGATTTATAATTTTGTTTAATTTGAATTTGAGAAAGATTATGACTATTTATTTAAATACTGCAGTAAATAAAAATTGTTGTTAGGTTTACTGCAAAAATATCTTTCACCTTAGGTAGGCTAAAGGAAATTGGTAAGACATTCGCGCGGGCGTCCCCCAGGGGTCGTGCCTGTCACCAAAGTTATACAACTTGTATGTATCTGACTTCCCGGAGTTTCCGAATACGAACCTTGCCAAGTACGCCGACGATACGGCCATATACGCGCATTTGCACAACGCACAAGCAGCGAACATGCTGCTGAAGGCGCACATGGCCCGTGCCATGGCGTATTACAACAAGTGGAAGATTCGGATCAACGCCGAGAAGTCGGAATCAATTCTCTTCACGCGCCGCTTCACCGAAAATCGTATTCTTACACCACTTTCGAAAGGGGGACGCCAAATTCCAATAAAGCGGTGCGTGAAGTATTTGGGGGTGAACTTGGACAGGAGACTGACATTCAATACGCACATAAACGAGATGATACGGAAGGTCTACTCCATGTCCAGGAGTCTGTATCCGCTCCTGGCGCGGGGTAGCGGACTAAACAGGACCAATAAGAAATTGCTGTATACGATGGTAATCAGGCTGGCTATCACATACGCGGCGCCGGTGTGGTGCAGCATCCCGGCCACGACAATGCAAAAACTAAAAGTACTAGAACACAAATTTATGCGCCTCATTTCAGCCTCTGATAGGTACACCTCCTTCAGAGATCTCTATGCACGTTGCCACGACATAACTCCACTAGCGGACTTCGTCCAAGAAACATCGCAAAAATTCTATCAATTCAAACTGGGCGACAGTCCGCTAACCCGAGACATTACACGAATCATACAGCATCATGCCATACTTTTCAACCTGAAACACCCATTACCATACCAGGCGTTGCCTATCTTTCGGCAACCTCCCTAGCCAAATGTTTACTATACCAAAATTTCCATTTCACCACCTTTTACTCTCAACCCCTTCTCTATTCCCTCTATTAGTCACCTTTTTGTTAATTTTGTTAATTTCTGTACTTTTGTCCCTTTTTGTTCTCTTTCAAAATCCCCTCTCGACCAATAACTTCTTGTAAATCAAACTTTTTAAATCACAACTTCCTCTCCACCCTATCTTTCCGAAGGCAGGTAGACCATCGGAAGAATACTGTCATTGGCTCGAACGGGTTTTTTCATTAAGTCTTTTCCCGTATCAATAAACCAATTTTTAAAACTGTGCGCGTGTGCTGTGCAAACTAAAACCTTGGTGTAATTTTTAAGTGCTTTTAAAACTCATTTTAGTTATAGTTCGCCAAATTGTTAGATTTAAGTTTTTTGTTCCAAAGAACAGGAGTTCTAACCTTATACTTCTTTATCGATTAAGTCGGAGTTAAACCCGTTTCACCCGACCACCCATCTACCACGACGCGACGTTGCGCGCCGTGGTGGTGTGGTCGGCTCTGAATCGGGACTTGACTCAGGCGCACTTTTGTATTATTAATTATAATAAAACCTTTTTGAATTGAAATTTAATTGAATTGGTAAGGAATCAATTAGTAAACACAATTTCCTAATTATCGGTACCTAGATTAATAGAAGGAAATATATTTTAGTTTCTTTCTGGAGGTGATAGTATCAGTCATTGTAAAAGTTAACATGAAAATGTGTTCGGCTCTAAATGGTTAAGGAGATAAAGCTATTTTAATCTAAAAGGGCTAAACTATTAATATAAAGCTTTCGGACTACTTATATTTTTATATTACGGAGAAACTGAAATAAAATGTATTCAAAGGGAGGCTCGTTCAATGGTGCACAAGGCCCAACGCCGATATGGCAACAACACGAAGCAGAGCACCAAAGTTATACTCAGAGCTGAAGGCAAAATCTCCTTTTAGGAATATTCAGACTCCCAATAAAGCATAATTTCGACAGAAACTTTCAAATCAAAATATCACACAGAGAAGACTGGAAAAATGGTCCTACAATATAATTTGGACACGGACGGCTCCAAGACAGAACAGGGAGTCGGAGCTGAAATTTACGAGACGCGGTCAAAAACTCAAATTTAAATATGTCTATGAAAATACGCCACATAATTTGAGGATGAAGTAGCCGCTTTACTGGGGTGTGCAAAGAAAATAATATGGCAACTTGTTGAATGGCATATTCTCCGATGGCCAAGCGCTGAAGACAATCGATTCCATGCGGGTCGATTTCAGACTACTGATTGCTTGAATGCTATGGACCTAGTAAGTCAGAATAAAGTCACTATGGCGTGGGTACCAGGACACAAGAGATACAAGGGAAATAAAAAGGCCCATTAACTGTCCAGGAAAGGCGCGTCTAAGGCCTTAATAGGACCGTAACCATTTTGCGGTGAAGTTAAGCCATACATACGAGCATCCATTAATAAATGGATATAAAATAATGGCCTAAAAGATTCCCGCGATTGAGTCAGGCCAAAGAGTTGAAATTCGACAAAATGTTACGTTAGTAAATATTCTGCCCTCTAAAAGCATACCTACTAACTATGCCCACGTCAGGGCTATTGCAATAGACATCGGTAAC
Organism: Rutpela maculata; assembly: GCA_936432065.2. Taxonomy (NCBI): domain Eukaryota; kingdom Metazoa; phylum Arthropoda; class Insecta; order Coleoptera; family Cerambycidae; genus Rutpela; species Rutpela maculata. Next base: position 30,812,245 of record OW386285.2, on the reverse strand, counting down.
TAGATGGAGCCTATCATTTTTGTTGCATGTCGTGGTTTCATAAATCTCGTCATATACAAAAAGTGATCAAGGGTCTCGTTACAGCCATTCTGGATCAACCTCGTACTGACGACAGCCAACAGCTCGAAGGTGTGGAGTGGCTGGCATGAAAGTTATTTTGAGTAGGAATAAGTCTTTCGGCTGGTGTTTGTTACAATCGAAGCTTTAGCGTTTTGTGGCAATACATAGTTATGGCACTTAACGCGGCCAGGCTTGTAATTTGTCATCCAGCGCTCGGCGGGGCATTAGTCCGGAGAATAGCTGTTGATTGTAGTGTGGTTTTTTATCCCTTATATATTTAAGGAAGTGTATAGAGGAATTCGACAAAATATTGCGTTAGTAAAAAAAAACAATAAACTTTAGATTGCACTAAAAAATCAATCCCTTTTAAAAATTTATTTTTATTTAAATTTATAATCTTTAATTTATTGAATTAATAGCAAGAATTGAAGAAGCCAGATCTTGAGTTTCAATTTACCATACGCAAATTTGTATAAAATTACTTAATGCATGCTTCATTTGAACAAGAAAATAATACAACACGAAGTGTTCACTTTTGTTGCAGGTTTCACACAGTTGCTTTTAAATTGGTGATTTATTTATTTGCTGAGTTCGTGCGTTTCCGACAGGGGCCGCCAGTTTCCGGCTCCTGGGGCAATATATCTATTTTTCATCTAGACGCTTAACGGAGTCTATCTAAGAGTACTATCTGTCATTTTGTTAACACGTCTTTTGCTTTGTTCCCTATTCTAAGATTCTCGGCGGTTTTATTGTTTTATAAGGGCTGTTTTATGAAAAATATATCAGCCACTTCGATAAAGTGGATGAACATTGAGGGTTACAGTCATTAGGACCAATTTCTTACACGTTATGTCGTTTTGGTGGAGGGTAAGACCTTCCATAAAATAAATTGGCTTCGGAAAAACATAAGACAAGCCTCTGTGCTTTCAATGCGGATATATCATTTAGTTTTCGGATTGATATTGATATTATTTCACCTGCGTGCGTTAATAATAATTAATAAAAGAGTACGTAAGCTGGTTCAATAACTATAAAATTACTAAATAAAATTGATGTTTACAAATAATCTTTTTGCACCTTTATTGAAATGTTAACTTTTTAGTTATTATTATTAATGTCAAAATGACATACTTGTTTACTAATGAAAAAATACATTGTGTATCTAGTAATAAAAGCAATACGTTTCCGGACGATGATGTAAATTGTTTATTATTTTTTCTAAAATCACAATTACTATTATTATAAATATATAAAAGTAAAAAAATATATTTTTATTCGAATGTGTCAAAAAATGACGTTTCTCGGTTAGAAACAAAAGCGAAAGGTAGAGCTTTTCTATCTACTTCAAGTAAGCGGCCTGAAAAGACTTTTCCGGCCTAGGCCGGAAAAGTGACACACAAAAAGATTAAGCGTTTTTAGTTAAGTACCTACTTTTTAAAATGCTGGCCCTTCTTTTGTACTGTAAAATGGTAATGCACATGCAAATATAATTTCAATTCAGGCAATTTTAATTGAATAAAATAAGAGATTTCTAAATTTTAATTGAATAAGAAACCTAGGACTAATAAACGTTGTCAATTAATTATTATAATGACTAGTAAGTATAATACCTACATGTTGTAAAACGAATAGAAATAACTGCGCATGTTCTCACCTTATAGATATGCAACATTTTTACGTTCGAGTTTGCATAGTGGCAAAGCATAAAATTGCACAGAAAAATACTAAATGAAGTTTTTAATTTAACCTAAAAAACAGTACAACGTACAACAACGAAACCTTATTTTTTAAACTTACTTTAATTTACAAAAATGTACTTACATATGACTACATTGTCTCTGAACCTTTTATGTTAATAATAAAATTGCAACAATTTTGTATAATTATCGGTCGGTTCAAACTTTCTAAATCTAGTGCAACATTTTCAGTTAAAGTGGATTGGGGTGCGATAATTGTCTGAGTTTTGTGTGTTTTTAGTGTGTTATATTCCGTTTCAGTAATAGTAGTGGTCAAATCTGTGTCCAAAATACTATTTTCTTGTGAATGTTGTGATGTTATTGTGTTTCGAACCGTGGAAGTGTGGAGTAAGTGATTCAATATTTTGTTAGCTATTTCAAGTTTGTTATTTATTGACTCATCCACATAGCCCTCAGCTACAGTGGAAGATTTCCATCCTCCGTGGCGTTTAAGTAAGATTATGTCTGCTCCTGCATCAGCCAGCAACGTAGCCGACGTTCTTCGGAAGCAGTGCCCCGTATATTCTTTGGCATTCGCAAGCTTCAAATGAGATGCAATTTCAAAAGAAATTGCCCCGATTTATGAATTCCCACATTTTCTTTGCAATACTTGCCATTTCTATAACCCAAGAAAAATCGGCCATTTCCTTCAAAATTTGGTGGTCGCAGCAAAGAATATTTCCGATAATATCTTAAATATTCCCCTGTTACAGTAAATGAGCGAGGTCTATTTGTTTTATTATCGGGAATTTTTATTAAAAGAGCTATTCCTAAATCCTCTATTTGTGACACTTTTAAAAATGCCAATTCTTCACGGAGACAGGCACCTGCTACGCCTAATATATATACCACCTACAAATAATATGATGTTAACGGTAGGTAGGTACTTAGTTTTAAAAAATTACCTTATGCATTAAATATTTGTCGTCTGGCGCTTCTGTTAAAAAAATTTCAAATTGTTCCCGTGTCAACGTTTTCGATTTTTTTGGTACATAGCCAACATTTTTCTTTTTTAGAAAGGCCCTTAATTTCATAAATTTTGAAATGTCAACGTTTCTCCTAATTTTCAACATACAATTTAAGATTGAATAAGCTGGCCATAAAGTTGATGATTTATAATTTTCTGCAAGTTTAGTCATACATGCAAGTAATACATTTTCGAAAATCATGTTTGTATGGTTTTGCTCCAAATATTTTTCAAATTTATAATAGCTTTTTTCATAAATAACACAGCCACACAAAAAAAATAAAGTGTCTTGACCCCAGAGACTGACTAGGTAGACTTTATGTTTTTTGGGTCGCTGAATCCGAATCCGGGGTCCATTTGATCTCATGTCATCAGGTTTAAGGTCATTTGAAGGTCAAATTGAGATATGACCGTGAAAAATTCCGTAAAAAATTTATGTTTATGTTTTTGAGGTTACTGAATCCGAATCCGGGGTTTATTTGATCCCATGTCATCAGGTTTAAGGTCATTTGAAGGTCAAATTGAGATATGACCGTGAAAAATTCCGTAAAAAATTTATGTTTATGTTTTTGAAGTGGCTGAATCCAAATCTGGGATTTATTTGATCCCATGTCATCAGGTTTAAGGTCATTTGAAGGTCAAATTGAGATATGACCGTGAAAAATTCCGTAAAAAAATTATGTTTATGTTTTTGAGGTTTCTGAATCCGAATCCTGGGTTTATTTGATCCCATGTCATCAGGTTTAAGGTCATTTGAAGGTCAAATTGAGATATGACCGTGAAAAATTCCGTAAAAAATTTATGTTTATGTTTTTGAAGTGGCTGAATCCAAATCTGGGATTTATTTGATCCCATGTCATCAGGTTTAAGGTCATTTGAAGGTCAAATTGAGATATGACCGTGAAAAATTCCATAAAAAAATTATGTTTATGTTTTTGAGGTTTCTGAATCCGAATCCTTGGTTTATTTGATCCCATGTCATCAGGTTTAAGGTTATTTGAAGGTCAAATTAAGATATAACCGTGAAAAATTCCGTAAAAAATTTATGTTTATGTTTTTGAAGTGGCTGAATCCAAATCTGGGATTTATTTGATCCCATGTCATCAGGTTTAAGGTCATTTGAAGGTCAAATTGAGATATGACCGTGAAAAATTCCGTAAAAAAATTATGTTTATGTTTTTGAGGTTTCTGAATCCGAATCCTGGGTTCATTTGATCCCATGTCATCAGGTTTAAGGTCATTTGAAGGTCAAATTGAGATATGACTGTGAAAAATTCCGTAAAAAATTTATGTTTATGTTTTTGAAGTGGCTGAATCCAAATCTGGGATTTATTTGATCCCATGTCATCAGGTTTAAGGTCATTTGAAGGTCAAATTGAGATATGACCGTGAAAAATTCCGTAAAAAAATTATGTTTATGGTATTGAGGTTTCTGAATCCGAATGCTGGGTTTATTTGATCCCATGTCATCAGGTTTAAGGTTATTTGAAGGTCAAATTAAGATATAACCGTGAAAAATTCCGTAAAAAATTTATGTTTATGTTTTTGAGGTTGCTGAATCCGAATCCGGGGTTTATTTGATACCATCATGACAGAATCAAGGTCAAATGAAGGTCAAACACACGAAATTGAATAATACAATCTTTTTTGACCCCGGATTTTGAAAAAACAGAAAATTTTACGTCCAAATACATCCTGAACGGTTTATGGAACCGATTTCTTAGATCATTTGTTGGTTATCAAGCGGTCAAATATTTTCCATTTCTTAGCTGATATATCGATTGTAAATCGAAAACTTGCGTCTATGACTAGTCACCTTTAAGTTTTTGTGGTCGCTTATCATGATCCCGGTATCCATTTGATACCATGATGTATAAACTGAGGTCAAACGCTATAATTCGAATGATATAATTTTTTGGACCCTGAAAGATCATCTGCAGGTCAAATACAGATTTTTTTTGAATCTTTCAACTGAATTGTGAAACCGTCAGCATTAGCGTTACCCGATGTTCACCACGAGTAATAAAATTATGGGGTTACTCGGTTATGAGATTATTGAGCAATGTGTTCATTCGAGTAAACGGATTCATCAGCTTTCATCGTCTGTAATCCCCATTTTATAGCTATGGGATCAGGTTTTTAGAGCTATTAGATTATTGGGTTATTGAATTTTGAGGCTATTGATTTCAGCAGATTTGGATTTGCATTTGACCGCTTGATAACCAACAAATGACCTAAGAAATCGGTTCCATAAACCGGTCAGGATGTATTTGGACGTAAATTTTCTGGTTTTTCAGAATCCGGGGTCAAAAAAGATTGTATTATTGAATTTCATGTGTTTGACCTTCATTTGACCTTGATTATGACATGATGGTATCAAATAAACCCCGGATTCGGATTCAGAAACCCCAAAAACATAAACATACATTTTTTTGCGGAATTTTTCACGGTCCTATCTCAATTTGACCTTCAAATGACCTTAAAACTGATGACATGGGATCAAATGGACCCCGGATTCGGATTCAGCGACCCGAAAAACATAAAGTCTACCTAGTCAGTCTCTGGGGTCAAGACACTTTATTTTTTTTGTATGGCTGTGTAATTTTTGATTTTTCTGGAATTAAATCCATCGAAGCCAAATTTGCTAGCTCTCTTACTTCTGGAGGTGTTCTCGCAACAAATTCTTCACTATTCATTTTATTGTATTTATTTTATGTATTATATTTTCGATTAAATTCGATATTATAATATATAAATTGAATGAATTCGATACTAATTTCAAGCAAACTGATATAACAGCAGTTGTGCAGTTGTTATTTATTATATCTGGCCTTACTTCACAGCCGTCTGTTACAAGAAAACTTGAAAATTGTATCATTTGCGAGGTAGCAAGTAAATCTTAAGAACACAATATTTTAATTTTCCCTATCATTTTAATAACCATAAGCACATTCGAATAAAAAATATTGTATGAAACACAGACGAAAAACTGTTTTTCGGACTCCTACGAATTGCCAGCCTCGACTGCGTCTCGGCTGGCAGTATTTCATAGTCGCCCGAAAAACTAGATTTTTCGTCCTTGTGACATAAACTACTATTATTAAAATATATGTAAAAAACAGTCCGGGAAAGTTACTTTCTCGGCTTAGGCCAGGAAAGTAAAGTAAATAGTCCGAGAACATTACTTTTCCGGCTTAGGCCGAGAAAGTAACTGCCGGAGGATTGATAAGCAGATTCCAGCTCTATTAATCCATGCCGTCGTCGTTCGTCATAAAGGCCTTGTGTTTTTGAACAATCGGTGGCGAAGAACCGACAGTTGGGACGAAACCCTACTGCGCTACACAAATCACAGGTCGTCCAGTTAAAGTTATGAGAAACTTTTTTTAATGTTCGTTTTGAAATTCTCTATCAATTTGTTGAGCCGGATTTTTGTTTTTTAGGTATATTTTTTTATAATTTTTATCTAAAATTGAATTTTTACCAAAAAATATCGTTTTTTTTTCAATTAAAATCAGTCTATAGGTCTGCAGATAGAAACATTTTTTTTGTCGAAAATTGACTTCAGCGCGTCAAGATACTTCAGAAAAGTTAATCAGAACCTTAAGACAAGACTCTTTTTATTGTAGACTTGTGTTATTAAAAGGCATTTACATTAAGTCGACAGAAATTTTGCCAGCTGCCAAAAGCGAAATAGTATATTGCAATACAAGTGTGGCAAGTGCTTCATTGCAAAACGATATATGAAAGTAGGAACACGAGCGCAGCAAATGTTCCTATCATACGAGTTTTGCATTGAAGCTTGCCACATGTGTGTTACATACTATTTTTTCTACGGTTGTGAAGTTATTTCCCTTAAAGTCTTTCCAAAATTTTAAACTTGTGAATATGTAATCGAGGCGTGTGGCCAATTCTTTGCCTCACGACCTGCGGCAAATTGACATTTTCCGTAGTCATTTTGAAGTTATAAAATTTGACTTTCAACACAATCGTAGAAAAACTTTATTTTAATATCAATTATGGAACTAGAGTTTTAAAACACTTTATATCTCTTCTATGAAAACTCACATTTTTTTCACACCAAATTGGTATCACAAAATTTAGGATGTCCAAAAACTTACATTATTTACAAAAAAACTGCGAAGAGTATCCTATAGAATGTGTAACAATTATATAAAAAGCTCAGTAAATTGGCGAAAAGTACCTACGTTTTTAGCTTGTTTAAATTCTCACGTTGAAGAAAAGCGTCATATAGCGGCGGTGGGTAGACTGTCGTTTCTGCGAGGTCGACTGTTCGAGGAAACCAAGCCTTAAGGTATAACCTGTGCACATCTGTTTTCGTATGACGAATGCTGCCACTACTTATGTATTTTCACAGATGGATCAAAATACGAGAGCGGTACTAGTAGTGCCTTTTTCATTCCTAGCTTGAATTCAGAGTACAAATTAAAACTCCAACCTGAAACCTCAATCTTTACTTCCGAAACCATTGCCATTCTTGAGGCCACCAATACAGTTAGTTTGCTAAATTACCCTAACATCACAATTTTTTCAGATGCAAGAAGTGTTTTAAATAGCATTTCCAATTTTGTAATCCACTCCTCATGTTTTGTATTAGAAGTTGTATGTAAAATCTTAGAGTGGGCGTATCGCAACATTAATGTCAACTTTGTGTGGATTAAAGCTCATTGTGACCACATAAAGAGAAAGTGGACAAATCAGCCTAGAGTGCGATCGCAGATGGCGATACTTCTTTATAAGATACATACGAGACTCATCAGATTTACACGTCACACTTAAAACATCACTTCATGTAAAATGGCAACGCAGCTACCAAGACATATATTCAGATAGACCAACTAATTATTTTTTATTAAACCCGCTTATATCTAAACCCAAATGGCATAAAGGACTGTCCATCACCAGGCATTTCTATTCGAATATAACTCGTCTGCAATTTAACCACGGCCGATTTCCTTTTCACCTGTATAAAATTAAAATAATAGCGAGCGATCTCTGCGATTGTGGAGATATACTGGTGACGTTAACTATCTTCTATCTAATTGTAGACTCAAACCGAGAGAATCCGACCGTTTCCAGGGCATTGGCTTTGCATTACCTCGAGTTTCGGCCTTCCTCTCTAGCTCCATTACCACGAGGTAATACACGTTTTTGGCAACACTCCTCCAATTAAATTTTTCAATCGCTTAAATGGATTAACTAAGTAACTAATTGGTATATTAGTCAAATACTAAACGAGGTTATTTTATTTTAGATTCAGATTGATTCCGATTTAACTTCGAATGCAAGTTCACTTAAATTTGAAATGTAAATGCAACTCTGGTTATCGCCTTTTTTAAAGCCTCTTTATAGATCTGTGAATCCTGATATACAGTAATACTGCTTTTTAAATGGTCATGGAAGGTTTACCTTACAATTAAACTAAACTGGAACGTTTCCTATGTCACAGCAGGGACGTATCGGGATCTCGTTAAGGAAATAAATTTTTACGATTTTTTGTCTGGAAGCCATTATTTGGTAGAGCAGTGACGTAAACGACACGGAATGTAGAGTCAAACAGCAAGGTGTGACATTTAGCTGGGGAATTTTGTTTCGTGCCGAAAGTTGGCAACCCATGTCGACGAGCTATTTTCTTAACCTGCAGAGAAGTGTCAATTTCGTTTCAACATCCAGTAAACATCACGTTTTTTTATTTGGAGGATCTCTCGAATTAAGACAACAGCAACGTCTTAACTTTAAGATAAGTCTATTATTCTATTTACTATTTACTACCCTTCTAACAAAGTTTTACCATTGTTTTATAGCTAATAACTGCTATAAGCAGGTTATTAATTTAAATGTAAACAAAGTGCTATTTAATCGCTATTGAACTAGAGAGCCATTTTATGATTAAGTCGTATATTTTTTTAATGTTTTGGTCAGTATCGTTTTCAACGGAGTGGAAGCTATAGGCCTGTGATAAACAGTAAACAGTTAGTGAGTTTCGCTAATATATCATTGTTTTTATAAGGTTTTATGTTTTGGTACTGCCAATAAAACCAGGGGGTTAGATGTGGGGCCTCAGCCACTATCTCCAACACTAGTATAATTTTTGGTTTATGCCAATTTTAATATTATTATAAGTTTTGACCGTGTGGTCGTGTATGCTTTAACCCTTATCGTGTTTTACCCCTTATCATGTTGTATTTGTTGTGCACTGTGGTACACATTTTGTAGTTTTAAATTATTTAAATTGCCTGTTATAGTTAACTCTACTATTATCGCTGGCTTAATTTAGGTTAGTTTCAACATTACATTTAGTGATAGAATTTTTCTGGAGTCGTGGGATTATGTGCAAATTTATGGTGTTTTAGTGATAAACAAGTTTTATTAACAAGCTACTAGGTTGTGATTTTTTTGGAGTGTTTTTACTTAAGTACGATAGATTTCATAACGTAACTTCTGTTACTCCAGTAAAAGTTTGCCCGCGAGGTGAGGTTACAATCTTTTATTGCAATTCTGTTTGTTAGTTTCATAAGATATTTAATAGTGAAGTTCTATGAGGCAATTTCAATATTTAGTGAAATAGTGGTAGGAAGTTTGCTTCCGTTTGTTTATTTGGTTGGGAATTTGCCTCTATTTCCCTCAACTTTTGTGAGTAGTATAAATAAGTAGTATAAATATCTGACTTTGTCTTATATAAATTTTCTTCAAAAGTTTTTTTGTTATTGTTGGCCTTATGCCTAAAAAAAATTTTTTTTCTGATTACCGGTTTTCTTTTGGAAAACTATAACGTTAATTTGTAGTGAAATTTAAATTTTGCCCATCTTTCGTGAATCAAATCATTGAAAAATTGTAACTTCGAACTTCAAGTTTTGTAACTTAACCTGGACACCTTTAAATGATTCCAGATTTAATTGGCCTAACTTTTCACTGAGGTTTTGATCATTGACCAACTAAGCTAGGTCATTATTTCTTGTTTTTCTATAGTCTACGAAATTGTTTATTGCTAAATTCACCCGATGATACTAAACTAGGAATATAGAATACTAACCCTGAATTTTCTGTACATATTAGATTTTTTTAAAGCCACGAAATTGGCAGATACTAAACGTAGTTGTTATTTGCTAACCTTTGTTAAACTTATTGCTGGTGAAGATTTAATTCGTTATTAAACTGTTGTCATTTTAAATCTTTGTTCCTCTGGTGTGTGTGCTGTATCGTACCTTTCCTTTCGATCTTTCTGTAGGAACTGGCGCCCAAAGTACTCTTGAATTTTTGCCTTCGAAAACTCTAAATTTTTACACAAAAAAGTTAAATTTTTAGACTAAAAAAAATAATAATAATTTTTTTTTTAAATTTTTTTATAACTTTAATCACTTTTGGCCTTATTGGGACTATTGCTTACGCTTACTCATGCCCCTTGGCCTCCTGCAAAAACTGGCTAGCCGAGCCTAATTTGTTTTGGTAACAGATTATAACCATAGTATGTTTGAACATTTTAAGTGTCCAGACAAATTAGTTTTGTGTGATACAGGGAATATTAACTTGTCTAATAAATACTACAAATTAAATTGTGAGTGATGATGTCACTTTGGGCTTATCCCATTTAATTTTATGGTAAAACTTCATAGTCAAGAACTCAACCATCCTAGAGTTATTAAAATATTACCCGGTTAACAAGAAGGTATTACATTGTTCCGGCTTATTTTCTTGTTTTTTCTTTTAACAAATAATTTGCCTAGTATTTATCCGATCGTGGCATAAGCTACCTCTTTCTAATGTACTTTTATTTTTTATTATCCTCTTCTCCTTTTCTCTTCTATTTTTTATATGTGTGATGTTGTATTATAAGCCAAGCGAGTCATTTTAAATCAACCCCTCACTGGAAAACCCACATACGTAATAGTATGTATACTCTTTATATTTTTTTTCTTCTTAGTCAAACGTTTCATTTCTCCATCATATCCATCATTCTCCATCAGTCTCCACATGTAGTAGATCCATGGCATATTATCTCAAAAGCAACTAAAAGCGATGAATTGTTTTGTGACAGACTTCAGTGTTTTACAAAAATACCGAACTACAGAAATATTTCGCCAAGACAGTTGGCATCTTCAAGAAGTGACACGAGTTGAGTCTAGCCATGACAGCAAATCGATAAAACAATATTAATTTTTTTAAATAAATAAAACAACCTATTTAACAACACTGTAGTTTAACAAATAAAACACTGAAATATTTTTTTAAATTTTCATGATTAGTGAAAATTTTAAAAAATATTTCAGTATATTATTTGTTAAACTGCAGTCTTGACATGGATTTTCACAAAGTAAAGGTAGAATATTTCAACTAGTAAACCTATCTAACATTGAAATTTTCATAAAACATGAATCAATTTCCAGTGTCTGAAAGTACAAAAGAATAGACGCCGGAACAATTTACTTTTACAATTTGCTGAAAGTATTATTTTTTAGTTTGGCTTCAGCTGAATGTGGAATTTCTCAAGATGCGATTTTACTAGGAGACGACTTCATATTGAACTACCGAGGAAGTACTAATATGTAATGTCTGCGTCTCCCTCTTAGTGATGCTCAAATATCCATTTCGTGAAAGCAATGATCCGTACTGAAACATGATTCGGTAATTCCGAAATGTCCTTCCGCAAAATTTGTTTTATTGTGACTTTTTATCGATCCACCTCGCAATAAAATCATGAAATATCGCAGTCTTTTAGTTTTCTGCATTTGGGAAATGTCAGTGACATGCACGTCCGTTATGCAAATAACAATGGTCTGAATAACACACAAAAATGTTTGTATTAGCAAGCCCAATTTTTTAAATGATTGGATTTTGGCCGAAGTTAAACCGTTTAACATTGAATGTATGCGTGTGGGTTTTCCGTATTTAGAACAACTAATTAATGGACTGAAATAATATAAACACATAACGTGGAGGTGGAGTACTTATAACATTAAGTTTAATTTAATAAATTCCTTTAATAATTTGGTTAAAACCTTAAAAGGTGGAAAGTAATTATGTTACTAATTTTACTTCAGAGCTTATTTCAATGTTTTGTATACGATTTTATTTTTCTCATATAGAAAATAAATAGCAAAACAGTTATTTCATAAGATTTCATATAAGACATCATTCAAGAGAAGGCCATCGATTCAAAAGGACGCGTAGGACATACAAAATAACTCAAAATAAACTAATAAATACTCAAGGATCATAAAAATTATGATCGGCCCTCAAAACCGTAAGTACTGAAACTAGTGAATAATTAAAGATTGTAACTGCAAGCAAGAAGCAAGAAATATTTATAAGATTTCTTGGACGTAATCCGCTAGTGGGGTTATGTCGTGACATCGTGCGTATAGATCTCTGAGGGAGGTGTATCTGCCGGAATCAGAAATGAGGCGCATAAATTTATGTTCGAGAACTCGAAGTTTTCGCATTGTCGTGGCCGGAATGCTGCACCATACCGGCGCCGCGTATGTGATGGCCGGCCTGATCACCATCGTGTACAATAGTTTCTTATTTGTCTTGTTAAGTCCGCTACCCCTGACCAGAAGCGGGTACAGACTCCTGGACATGGAGTAGACCTTGCGTATTGTTTCGTTAATATGTATGTTAAACGTCAGTCGTTTGTCCAAGTTAACCCCCAGATACTTCACGCACCGTTTGATTGGAATTTGTTGTCCCCCGATCGAAATTGGTATTAATATGTGGTTCTCTGTGAACCGGCGCGTGAAGAGGATCGACTCGGACTTGGCGTTGATCCGAGTCCTCCACCTGTCGTAATACGCCGTGACACGGGCCATGTGTACTTTCAGTAGCATGTTAGCCACTTGTGCATTGTGCGAATGTGCATACATGGCCGTGTCATCGGCGTACTTGGCAAGGTTCGTATTCGGGAACTCCGGGAAGTCGGAGACGCGTTTAGTTTGCTAGGCAAATCCACACGGTATCGAAGGATTTCTCAACAGCGAGGAGCACAATGACTGTGCTTTTCCCGAGGTTGCATTGCACCTTGACGTCTTTCACGATCCTGACGACCTGCTGCACAGTGCCCCTGCTCCGCCTGAAGCCGAATTGGTACTCATCGTCGATGTGGAGTTCATCCTGAGCAGAGTCTAGCCTGATCAGGATGACCTTCTCAATCAACTTGGAGATCGCCAACAGCAGCGAGATTGGTCGGTAATTGCCTATTGCTACAAAACTAACAATATTTTGACTCAATGTCATATAAGTCAAAATTTTAAAAAAGTTAAAATTTATAAACACACCTAACTTTTATGGTGCGAGCGGATTAGGCTGTTACCAATATATACACAAAAGATGGCTTGAACCGCCCAACATGTTTCTAATAGAGTTGCTAGAGTCGCCTATTGCTACAAAACTGACAATATTTTGACTCAATGTCACATGAGTCAAAATTAGACAAAAGTTAAAGTTTATAAACATACCTAACTTTTATGGTGTACTTGTATTTCTAACAGTTAATGTAAAAAATCAGCCGAAATTAAAATTTTCAATGGAGTTATTTCATGTAAAAAACTTGAAAATAGGTATTAATGTGAACAGTGAAATATATGAGGATAACGTAACAGCAATACAAATCACTCTGATATTTGTTAATTATTCATAAATCCACAAAAACTATACTACATATTTCAAATTTTATAACGCGCGACGTCAATGGTTAGAGGTAAGCAAGAATGAAAGAAACAGACGGTATTCGTACTTTTGCAGTATCTGCCCTCAACTTTAGTTACCTGATTGACTGGCAAACTACCATCATTATTGAACCACCTATTTTGGCTCACATTTCAACAGCAGATCTAACAGAAATGGTACGTGGTGGTCTAGAAATTCCTACACTGCCAAAGTTCCCGTGTCATACACAAGGTGTTGAGAGGTGTGTTCGTCTGGTAACGGAAGCATCAAAGTCGGTATGTGGGATGGTAAATAGAGATGGCTTTATTAGAGGAAGGATTGACTCACGGCAACTAATGCCTACCTTTAAAGCCAAAAAGGACTATAAATTTAAGTAAATGTAGTAAAATGTAAGTAAAATTTATATGACAATAAAAGTGGCAAATTTTAAGGGAGGAACCCTTAAACATTTTTTTTGCATTTTGAAAAAAATTGTGGTTACTATACAACTCCTTAGAAATCTTTTCCACATTAGCCCAAAAATTTAAAAAAAGTGAAAATGTACATTTTTGTGGGCTCGGGGGAACCATTACATTACATTTTTTTTAATAATTAAAAAAAAAGTGGTTGACAGAAAACTTTTTAACAGTAGCCATTTTGAAAATTTAAAAAAAACATGTTTTCGAATTATAGGGACCCTAAAACATTTTTTTAAAGTTTTTAAAAATATATCACAGAGTTTTTGTACCAAGAGACAACTTTTCCAGACTAGCCGCTAACAAAATTAAAAAAAACAAATTACGCTCCACCCTAACCAGCAGTTCACAAAGTTCACTTCATAGTACAGGTAAAATAGCCTCAAAAAACGTATCAACAACGAAAAAATTTTCCCCTTCATAAAACTTTGAGGATAAGTTATTTTTAGTAACTGAAGAGTCCCTAAGAATTGGAAGGGTGGAAAGGTGTTTCTTGGGTGCGGGGAGGAAGGGGAATTTTCGAAAAGAAAAAACTTAATAAAATAGACAAGTGGGGTGCGTTATTTAGATTTTCTTGACTGCTGTATATAATAAAAACAAAACAAAGTTGATAAAACCAACCTGTGTCGATGAAAAAGACATTGTATTGGTATATAATTTGAAGAATCTTGTTAAAAAATTGAAATTAAAGCAAGAAAGTTGAAAGAATATTTTCTCTCCCTTTCTTGTTTTGCTTGCTGAATGAAATGAAGCCAATGTACACTAGGTGTTATAAGAGTGAAGAAGGAAATATTGTAACTACCGTCGATAGAAGTAAGATTAGTTGAGAAAAAGAAAGAAATAGGGAGAGAAAGAGAAGGCAAGGAACAACTGTAGAAGGGAGACAGGATTACGACCTTTTCTGTCTCTCTTTCCCCTTCTCCTACTTTCCTGAACGTTTCCCGTGTCCTCCTTCCTTTATACTGATGGCCTTGAAGATCACTTCCTTCCATTTCCCACAAACTCGTCTCTTCCTTTACTCCAATCATAGATAGAAAAATCTCATTATGTACATAGATAGGCAACTCCCGGTAATTTCGAAACTGCAAGAACGTTTCTAACTCACGTCGAACGTAGCGCTGAATGCACAGACCAAACAGGGGGGGGGGGATTTTAAACGATATTTAAACAAATTGCTTAGGACACCTAGAAAAGTTCTTTGACAAAGATCTTGTGACAGATTGTGACAGTGTAGTCGACCATATTTTATAAAATATCGACATTTTATAAAATAACTATCAAATTACTCATAAAATATCTTTTATGAAAGATTTTTGTCAAAAAACTAGTCTGTGGCCTTAAAATTTCCGCTGGTTTGCTAATGTGCACAGTGGTTTAGTAAGTCATTTCGAAACTAGAAACTGATCATTTATTAATTTATCAGAAAATAAGTTAAATCCACATCATTGGGGTTGGAAAACGCATCATGAAGACTTGAGGTCAAGGCAAACGACACTTGATACAGCTCCTAAGTAGATCATGAAACTGATCTCCTGCTCCTGCAAGGGAAATTGCTCCACAATGTTATGCACGTGTGCAAAAAGTGGTGTGAAATGTTCATCACATGAAGGATGAAGAAGAATGTCAACTTGCTTTTGATGATAACGATCAACAATAACAATATTTTGTCCTCATTCATAGATCCATTTATGTCAATTTTTTCTCAGTTTTTGTCATACTTTTATATTTTTTAAAGGATTTTTCAAGTTTTATACCAATAAAATATCATTTTCTTATACACAGGTTGATTTCATCGACTTGGTTTTGTTTTTATTAGATTCATCAGTCAAAAAAACCTAGAAAACAACACCTCACTGGTCTATTTTATTAAGTTATGGGTTTTCGATAATTCACCTAACCCCACTCGAAAACACCTTTCCACCCTTCCAATTTATAGGGACTCTTCAGATTTTTCAAATTTACCCTAAAAATTTCATGAAGGGACAAATTTTTCTATTATTCAACCTGTTAGAGAATATTATTTAGGTATTAAACAAATCACAACATACACACTTTTTTATTTATATTATTATAAAATTACCTACTTTCTGTATATTGTTACCCTAATCTGGGCACGCCAATATACTAGTCAGGTAAATACTTTAAAACATTCGTTATTGGAGAACCAATCAAAACAACTACTCTTCTAGCTAATACTGACTAAGTATTGAATTACATGATAGGATTCCTAGCATTTTAAAGCAAAAAAATATATTGAAAATACTTAATAGGCCAGGCGACAGGTAGTTCAATAAGGAAATAATTAGTGGAAAGCTGGAAATTGCTTTAATCGCTTTATTTGGACCCAGATATTACTCTCCCAAGTTTTCCCCCTCGAGCGAAGTCGGCGTTGGCCCTTCTGGCCCTAAGAAGGTACCATTTTTCGGTTTTTTGCAAATATCTCCCAAACTATCAACTTTATCAACCGTTACGATGCTACGACCATTCAATGTTGAGCCCTTTTTGATTCTTGCGGAAAAGTTATCGATATCTTCTGCACCGTGTAATTTGGCACCAAACCGATACTTTTGCCGACATTAGCGCCAAATATGTGAATTACGTCAAAAGATACTTCAAAAACAGTGTCATCATGACGACCCAGCAGCTCGCAGTACCAAGTCCGCTGAACGTCTTCGACGATCGCACAAGCATGATGCTGCAAATGTTTTTTTCTTATGAGTCCATGACGGCTCCTATGCCACAAGCAAAATTTTTGTGTAATGACAAAAACAAACGAAAATTGATCGACTTGTTGCGCGTCAAATTCGAAAGCGAAGGAATCGAAACCAGACAAGCTCCAGAAGATGCCGATGTGCTCATCGTTACCACCGCACTCGAGTTATCTCGGCTCGACAATTCGGTCATTATAGTGGCTGAAGATATAGATATCCTGGTCATCTTGGCGGCTCGTGTGCCACCCTCCACGAAAATGTATTTTATGAAACTCGGCAAAGGTTCAACCAAACAACAACTATTTTGCACAACAAGTTTCAATCTCCCGCCGTGTGTGCAAGAAAACATCCGCTTGTTGCATGCGTTTAGTGGGTGCGATACAACGTCTTCGTTTTTCAGGCAGGGCAAAATGAAATTCGTAACACTGCTGAAGAGTAATGAGGAACTGCAGACAGCTGTTTGGGTTTTCCGAGACGTGAACGCAAACCCCGATGAAATTGACAAAGCGGGCCAGTTGGTTGTGGCTAGGCTTTATGAAAACAAAACCACGGGAAACACCCTGAATGAGTTGCGGTTCCAACTGTTTGCAAAATCTCTAAGCAAACATCGATTTAATTTCGCAAGCCTACCTCCCACCGAATCAGCGGCTCGTGGGCACTCTTTAAGAACATACCATCAAGCCCAAACATGGTATGGAAATGATACAAATCCACTGGATTGGGGCTGGAAAAATTCTCAATGTGGTTTGGCTCCCATACCTACAACGAGGGATCCGGCGCCACAAACGCTTCTAAACACAGTGTCCTGCAAATGTTCGAAAGGATGTAACGCAGCGTGTGGTTGCAGGAAAACGGGCCTCCGATGCTCCAGAATCTGCATGAATTGTATGGGACGGTCATGTACAAATGCTGCCGAGGAAGATGATATGGATGATTGTGACAGAGACATCGATGTTAATCTTGATCGCCCTGTGACGTCGGACAAATGTACCGATGCAGACGATGAAAGCGATGACGGAGAAATTGAGGCAGACGATCAAGACTGCCAGCCTTCATCAAAACGGTTGAAAATCGACTAACTTTGACATTTGAAAAGTGGATTAGGCCTCCTGGGGACACCACTTACAAAAAATGCGCCATTTACTCTACCGCCAGGTGTTGTGGAAAAGAGTGATTTTATGTCAATACTAGTCAATAATAATACTAATCGTAGGTACTTTCCCACAGCTGTTTACATTGAAAAGGTGTTATACTTGTAACAAGTTAACAGCTTGTGCACCTGGAATGCTGACAAATATTTATAACATGTAGAAACTTTGATATGGCATATGATTTCGATAACTTTTCCGCAAGAATCAAAAAGGGCTCCACTTTGAATGGTCGTAGCATCGTAACGGTTCACTTTAGAGACAAACGGTAAAGAACTTTTTTGTAGCAAATTTACTCTAGATTATTTTTTATAATAGGTATTTTGTTGATAAAGTTGATGGTTTCGGAGATATTTGCAAAAAACCGAAAAATGGTACTTTCTTAGGGCCAGAAGGGCCAACGCCGACTTCGCTTGAGGGGGAAAACTTGGGAGAGTAATGTCTGGGTCCAAATAAAGCGATTAAAGCAATTTCCAGCTTTCTACTAATTATTTCCTTATTGAGGCTTTTTTTTTACCTGTCGCCTGGCCTATAAATCATTTATTTAATTTCAGTAATTTACACTTCTTAAAAAATATTTAATTGTAAAAAGTTCAACCTATATTTTACATGTACCATGAGTTAAGTTTTACTATGTAGCTAATATTTTCGTAACTAAATTTAAGACTAATATACACATTGTATGACTATTGTTACATCATGGACTACTTGTAATATCGGAACAAAATGCTAACAAACACTGCGTTATCATTAATAAAACTACGCAGAATTAAACACTATTTTACGATGTGTTAAAACTGCACTTTAATATGCAGCAGGTATGTAAATTGAGAAAAATGGAGCTCGATTTATAGCATTAAACACCAATTTCCAATTGTGTATCATAAAATCACTAGCACTTTTAAAATAGGAATCGCGCAATGGCAGACTAGACGTGGCTTAGAACGTTGTATACACACGAGAGTGCAGTATATCGCTGGGCGCCCAGCCACCTGGTAAAAGCTTTGTGATTTAGCAATTTGTGTAGCGAGCGGATTGGGCTGTTACCAATATATACACAAAAGATGGCTTGAACCGCCCAACATGTTTCTAATAGAGTTGTTTCTTTGCTCAGTTTTAAAAAATAAAGAACATTGTACACATTTTAAGTCAATCAATATTTTCGTTCACTTACGTTTGTTTAAAGTAGGGACGAATTATACCAGCTATATTTTTATTATGTGATGTAACATTTACAGCCTCTATCTGTACGGAAATAGTTTTTTGACTGCGAGTAGAAAAGTGTAAAAAAAATTTTTTAAAAACAAGCTTATTATTATTTAGATGTACTAAAACGAAGAAAATAGAAATAAAAAAAAAATTGTCTTAAAAGCTTATTGCGTGAATAGAAATAAAGAAAAAAATACTTAGGTATGCATGAACTTCTATTCTCGCGTGCGACGAGCTTTAGACAATTAATTTTTTTTAATTTTATTTATTTTTACATTTAACTTTTTTTCTACTCGCAATCAAAAACTATTTCCGTCTAGAGGCTGTAAATGTTACATCACACAAATATGAAACATTGAACTTCTTTAAGGAAAATGTAGGTGGACTACTCAGTATATTTTTTCACGTATCTTCTTTCACTAGATACTCCACTCTTTTCGTAACAACCAATCAATCAATACAACTTTATTACAAATTAAAATGTAACAACACTACATCTGTCGAATAATCAGTATTTTGCAGAACCATTTCCCTATTTAAAAATATGAATAATAATCGCTTTGATTCAGTGTATAAAATTATGGTTTTAATAATAAAAACACCTTTTATAATGCTATTATATGAATTTAAATAAAATTTAAATAACTATTTGAATGTAAATTCGGATTTTTGAAAGGTGAAAATTATTAATAACATTCCAGAACTGTAATAAAGGTTACAGTTTTCAATTTATCAATAATAATTGAACAGATTTGCCCGGGGATTTACCATTCATAATTTAAAATGTGACGATTACCAGTCTACTATAAAATAATATAATACAAAAAATAACTAAACTACTACATGATAGATAGTTCTTTATTGGCCATATATACACAAATTATACACACGTCAAATAAATGCAAAAAATATAGCAAAAAAGAAAACAACAAAAAAGTGGTCGTCTCAAATAAGAAAAAAATACACAATAAATAAAACAAATAAATGACAAAGTAGAGTAAATAACAATATAGCACATAGAATAACAAACAAATAATAATTATTACACATAGACCAAGTTTATAAAATTAAACGAAAAAAATCAGTTGACAGGAATTCGTCAAAATCATAGAATGCATTTTCAAGGAGGAATCATCTAATTTCATATTGAAAGCGAGTACAGTCTAGTGTTTGTACAGCAATCGGTAACACGTTGAAAAATTTTACTGCATAATAGCATTGTGCCATTTCTGTTTTTTTAAAGTCGCAAAAAATCCAAATATATATTACCTCTATTACGAGTTGAATAAACGTATGTATACTTTCATGTTATGTAATTATTTGTTATTTTCAACATGGACAAGGCACTGCAGTATAAAATTACAGGGTAAAGTGAGTATCTTAAGGCTTATAAAAGCATCCCTACAATCATCCCTATATGATAACCCAGCAACGATTCTGACCGCCTTTCTTTGAAGTGAAAAAACTGTTGAGGTATGTGCCGAGCGGCCCCATATTAAAATGGCATAAGTAAGGGAAGATTGAATTATTGCACGATATGCCATTAAAACCGTTGACCATGCCAAACAGTTATTTAAATTACGCAATAAGAAAACATGGCGTGATATATTCTTGAGGATGTAGGACGGATGTTCCTCCCATGTTAACTTACCGTCCAAGATAATGGCCAAAAATTTAACGCAATGGGATGTCATCTGTACAGAGTGCTGTTTTAATACGTTCTATGTCCAATGACCCACCTATGGCTCATGCCTTATGTTTTCCGTAAGTCCTGTGTCCCATATTTGGTTCACGTTTGGGTTCTATTTCATATTAGATTTTAAGACGGACTGTCGATGAATAGGCAGGTATTCTACGGGGACTCCCTTGTATAATAAGGTTACTATACAAAACATACGTTTCAACCACATTTGGTGCATGAACTTGGATATTAAACCATTGGTTACTACATATCTCATTGGACTCTATGTATGTAATTTTTTAACTGCAGAGTGCCATGACCCAAATATGGTACATCAGTTTTTTTATACGGAGACTGGTGGCGTATGTTTATGGACAGCGAACGTGTTAAAAAAGAAAAAATCATAGTTTCTGTTTTATCATTGGTTAATACTAGATTATTGTTTAAAAACCAGTTACGAACCATAGACAGACTGTTTTGAGCCTCTGATAATAAAATGTCACAATCTTTATGGGAATGAGCCAATGTTGTGTCATCTGCAAAGAGAGTGAAGTTTGTTGAGGGACTACTGTTTGGCAAATCATTAACATAAATAAGAAATAAAACCGGTCCCAAAACTGAACCCTGAGGCACACCAAATTTAATATCAATGTTACCAGAATTACCATTATTAAAATGAACAATTGATGACGATAAGTCAAGTACGACATAATCAGTTTTCTGCCACCCACAGAGAATTTGTAAAATTTCAGTTTGTTCACTAAA
Organism: Rutpela maculata; assembly: GCA_936432065.2. Taxonomy (NCBI): domain Eukaryota; kingdom Metazoa; phylum Arthropoda; class Insecta; order Coleoptera; family Cerambycidae; genus Rutpela; species Rutpela maculata. Next base: position 30,790,833 of record OW386285.2, on the reverse strand, counting down.
ACACAGTACCTAGAGATTAAAAATCTAGAGAATTTTGAAATAATGTCATATATAAAATTGAGTTTCAACCATCTCCAGATTATGTAAACGCGGTAGGCAAGTATTTTGGTGTTTGTGAAAACTACTATAAAGACAATACCTTTCTAGCTCAAGGTAATTTTTTTCTAAAACACGTGCTTGTAAACGGACAAAAAAATGAGCATCTAAGTCATGTCATATTTAATCGAAAAGCAGTATTTGAGATTATTATTTTTTTAATTGCTTGTTAACAGTAACAGTAACAAAATGGTGACATTTTCAATTGACAATGTTTTATTTTTGATGTAAGTGCCATAGTTTCTAAGGGCGAGTTGTACGAACTAAGTTCAAGCCAAATTCTCTTTGATCCAAGATCAAAAGTAAAGGGTTACGATTGTTATGACAATGGTAACCATGGATATTGATCTTGGATTAAGCTGAACTTGGCTTGAACTTAGTTCGTACAACTCGCCCTAAGACATTTAATATTTAAACTAAATACTTCTTATAGATGTTTGGACGCCTTCTTTAAACTTTCATATTTTCGAAACTATTAATTCCATAGAAATAAAAAAAAACAAATTTTATCCTCAGTTTTTAGCTTTCTTATTGGTCTCTAGCATATGATACTTTTCAAATTATTTGTCAAAAACTGGTTTGAGGTAAGGGAGAGTGGTCATAAAAGTGACATTTAAAAAATAATTAATAACTAGCACATAGAGCTACGCGCAGTTTCTCAGATAAGATTTAGAGTTGGTATATCTCAAGATTATTTCCCAAATAAAAAAATTCCTTACTTTTTTTTATACTTAGATTTTTATTTGTAGATACATACACTTTTTTTTATAGAAGTTAAGTAACAATCACAGAAGAACATACTTCCTTATTAATTAATTGACGACGACACGTTCTATAAACAACTTTTGTTTCGTAGCCATGGAGACGGACGTGCCATGTGCTTATTATACTCTTCGCAAAAACGAAGAGTATGTTGTATTTGATCGGCACATTTCTAAAATCGTAAATATCGCTCGTAGAGAAAAAATTTTCATATCATTGTGTTAGTGAAGGAATTCTGAACAACTTTCAAAATGTCCGTCTGTCCGAGCGTCTGTCCGTCTGTCCGTCCGTCACGTTTCTTGTAAGCACGATAACTTAAGAAAGAAAAGTCCGATTGTATTGAAATTTAGAAACTAAGTTAGTGTTATCTAGAGGAAGAACCCTATTTTTTTTGAAGAAAATCGTTCAATAAATAAAAAAGTTATTAATTATTTAATTAAAAAGAAAATATTCTCTTAATTTTTGTCGCTTGTACTGAAATGGAAATCTTGCGAAATATTATTTCCATAATATATTTTTTTTTGTTTATGAATTTTACTAATATATATTTCATAAAAGTACGAGTTGAAATATGTATAAATGTTGAAAGGTATATATCGCGCACAAGCAACTTTCACAGCAATAGCTGGTGGCGCAGCGGCTAAAGCTTTGCGTTTGCAGTTTCAACACGGATGTCAGCGAGTGAGGACAACGTAGCGAAGCTTCCACACAAACAATTTATCAAAAGTAATAAAGAATCACATAGAAATACAGGTGCCAAGCCTAAACAAAAATATAAGGAATCGAGGAGACGATCTCCCCTTAAAAAATCCAGCTTGCGTGCTGAAAAACGGTGCAGCGGCAGTGCAACGAGCAGCAGTGACAGCGACACTCATAAACCTAAGTGCAAGATAGACAGTGATAGAGACACAAAACTAGTAAATAAGTTAAGTGAGAGAGACACAGAACTCCCTAGTTATAAGAGTGAGACAGACACTAATAAATTAAATCTACCCCATTCAACTAAAACTGTCTACACGGACTCGGAAGAAGAGGACGAGGACAGTACACAGATCTACAAGAAACCAAAGCAAGAAAAGCACATTGACGTGAAGTCAATTCACATAAAGAAACATAAAACAAGTAAGTGGGCGAACATCCAGCCTAAACTCTATCAATTTAACAAAAACCCTGACAAAAAGATACCACTAAAACGAGTTGAATTATTTAAAGAATTCGAAGAATCCATAGAATTTACAAAACCGACCACAAATACTGTGCCTACAGAATCTCAGTTTAAAAGTGCCTACGATACCAGAGGCACATCACCGCCTGTACCCACAGTAGCTAAAAAGATACAGAGCGAGAAAATCGCACAACAGTTTTTACTCGCACAACAGCATCTTCTGGATCAAACTACCAACCAATCATACGCAGAATTAGCCGCAAAAATAATGGACTCCGAAAAAATGGAAGACGACCTCCCACCTGAAATAATCACTAAAGCACCCCCGATAAATCGCCAACTACTCATCCAGAACAAATTTCCCAATTGGATACCTACAATAAATCCCCATCAAGGATCAACATTTTAAACTACGATTTACCAAAGGACCCCATAATCAAAACAGACTCCCTCCTAGAACAAAAAACAAAATTAGCGCAACAACAGGCAACTGAAAAATTAATAAGTCAATTGATTAAAGAAGGGCAAATCACCCTAGAGGACAACAATTTAATTTTTGGCAACCAAAAAATTGATATGTCCCTCTCACAGCAGCTGAGACCAACCACCCCTACTCCAATCGCGATGGACATCAAGCTACTCTCACAAACACATACCACTGGATTCATCACCCCGAAGAAAATCACCAAGCTCTCCTCATTGATTAAAAAACCTACCGATGCCATACCAACCAAAAACAGGTTTACCGGACTCCCAACGCAATCAGAAAAGGATATCGCCGAAAAAACGTCACAAACAATAACAAAAAACACCACCAATAAGCCTAGAACCACTCAGAAAAAATCGACTGAAAACGTATTTAAAAATCCGCCAATAGTAATCCAAGGACAAATTAAATCTCACGATAACTTTGTAAAAGAGATACGCAATAGTATAAAAAATGGATTTTACATTAAATACGCACCCAAATCGATATTACTATACATCGCTGACAAAGATGAATACAAAAAATATAAAGAAAAACTCATAAAACAGGACGACGTACGATTTCATACTTACACATCTCGTGACGACAAGTCACACGCGTTTGTTTTGAGAGGGCTCCAAGGCCACCATGAACTTACAGATCTTAAAGAGGAGCTCGAAGATAACCATGATCTGCCAGTAAGAGCTATCTATAAAATGAAAACCAAATTTTCACCTTTATACTTGGTAGTGACTGATAACAATGTGACACTGAAAGAACTTCAACAACGTATTAAATTTATTATGTACACCAAAGTAGAGTGGGAGAGACGCTCAAATGAACGACTAATTTCCCAATGCAGACGCTGCCAGGCATGGGGACATGCCACGAGCAATTGCTTCCGAGATCCCCGCTGTGTAAAGTGTGCAGGGGCACACTGGACCAAAGACTGCCAAAAACCAGTAGACGAAACACCTACCTGTGCAAACTGTGGTAAAAATCACACAGCATCTAACATAGACTGTGAGATATATCAAAATAGAATAGCTATTATGAGCAGGAGAGCAGAAGAGATGACAGCAGTCCAAACTAAATACGTTCCAGCTCCAGTCCCACCCACTAATGCTTGGGCGGAGCGTGCCCGAAATAAATCAAGATCGGCCATGCCAGACGATGGTGTCGAGGTAGGACCCACCAGATCGTTCCAACCCACGAGGGAGGAGCCAGCCCAGACGAGAAACGCACAAACACAACAACTCGCAGCCAGGAACGAAGGTTCAACAGCGCTGGCCGGCGCGCACGGTGATTTCAAACAATTAATGATAGCCACTAATAAATTGAATTCATTGATTAATATTGCCGAGACTATCAAAGCCATAAATGAACTAAATAACATGCTAGAAAAAGCACAATCTGACATGGATGTGCTTGCTATAATGCAAGAATTCGCCTCCAACATCCTACCTAAGTATAAACTTAGATATGTATAAGGTCACGATTTGGAACTGCAACGGAATAATTAATAAGAGAAATGAATTTGCCTATTACTTAAATGCAGAGAAAATAGACATATGTATTTTAACAGAAACTTTCCTAAAAAATAACCTTAAATTTAATGTCGCAAATTATATAGTACACAGAAGCGATAGGGTGGGCAGGAGAGGTGGTGGTGTGGCTATCCTGGTTAAAAGGGGCATTCCTCACCACACTCTCCCCATGCTCAACATTTCTATAGAAAATTGCACTATTCAATTGACTGACGGCACCACAATTATAGGTATATATAATCCACCTAATAACCGCTTAACGGACAATCTACTAGATCAGTTGCTCGCTCGTCCCAAGGTACTCGTACTTGGGGACTTTAACGCCAGACACTCCGCGTGGAGTAATAGACGCAACAATCACAATGGAAATATAATTTACGATTATGCTTTGAGGGAAAATGTTGCAATCTCCGCCCCCGAGTCCCCAACGCACTTCCCCCTCAACAATTCATCCCCCTCAGTTATTGACTTTATTTTAAACAAGAATTACCCTCACACCCTCCAACCCTTCTCTCTACCTCTCCTATCCTCAGATCACAATCCCGTACATTTTGAACTGAGAGTCACCCAAGCTAATGACGTCACCCGAAAAATATACCACTATAAAACAGCTAATTGGAAAAAATTCAAAGATCTGATTAATAATAATTTGACTATCAACAACCAAATAAATACCAACGAACAGCTGGACGATGAGGTCGACCGTCTCACGGAAATAATTACAAGTGCCAGGGATAAGGCCGTTAAAATTATTAACGTAAAACCAAGAGAACTAATTACCCCCCGTGAAATAGTCGACCTCATCAAATTCAAAAACCGATTACGCCGAAAATGGCAAAGATCGCGAAGACCTATAGATAAAGTAAGACTGATAGACATACAAAATAATATTAAAGATAAGCTAGGGAAATATAGGGAAGAAACCTGGAACAACAAAATCAGTAACCTTTCGAGAAAAGACAATACGCTTTGGCGTATGTCAAAACTATTAAAAAATCCTTTTCCCCCCATGCCCACTTTGATTAAAGATGGTCAAACATTCAACCTAGATGCCGAAAAAGCTGACGTCATAGCTGGGTATCTCCAGACGACAAATACTACTCCTCCCAATTCCTCACCCTTCCAAGAGCAGGTCACGGCTCACGTACGTGATCTGCTCCCTAAATATCCTATCCCACCCCATAAACTCCCCAAACTCCTAGCTTCCCCCTCTGACACCAAAAAGTTCATAAAGCAATCACCCAACAAAAAGGCACCAGGAATAGACACAATCCCCAATGTTGTACTGAAATACCTACCCCAAAAAGCAGTGGTGCAAATAACCTATATTATAAACGCCATAATTAGATTGCAATATTTTCCATCAAAGTGGAAAATCGCTATAGTTGTCCCGATTCTGAAGCCGGGTAAACCTCCCCATGAACCAGGGAGTTACCGGCCAATCTCCCTTCTTAATACCCTCTCAAAATTGGCTGAGAGGGTGATATTGGGGTATATAAATAGGTTCGTGGGGAGGAAAAACCTCATGCCCATGCAGCAGTTCGGCTTCAGAGCGGGACACACAACCACGCATGCTATATGTAAATTAGTGCAGGACACGTTGCACAGTTTTAACAAAAAACAGTGCAACGTAGTCCTGCTACTAGACATTGAAAAAGCGTTCGACTCCGCGTGGAGAAACGGCTTAATTTATAAACTTGATAAACTACATAAATTCCCCAAGTACATTACCACATTAATTGCATCTTTTCTATCAGATCGTCACATCCTGGTACGGGTGAACAACTGTTTATCTATAAAAACGAGGCTCTCCGCAGGAGTTCCTCAAGGGTCCTCTCTTTCACCCATCCTTTATAACCTTTTTACCTCAGACATTCCTTCCTATCCTAACACTTCCCTCCTACTATATGCCGATGACGTCACCATTTACGCCAGCAGCTTCTATGCCGAAACAGCAACTCAAAAAAATTAAATATCATTTGCTAAAACTTACCAAATATTATGAAACTTAGAAAATAAGAATTAATCCGTCGAAAACAGAGTCGATAACGTTCAACCGGAAGTTTACAAATAATAAGACCATTAAAAAACTTAAAATAGACGGCATAGAAGTTGCTGAGCGTGACACCATCAAATTTTTGGGGGTCTCCCTGGATAAAAGGTTACGTTTCGGCCCTCACATCACCAGGGCCATTAGCAGATCCTATGGAGCCCTCAGCAAACTTTACCCGCTGGTGAACAAGCGGAGTAAGCTTACCACGGACAATAAACTTACCCTCTATAAGGTCATCCTTAGACCAATTTTACTCTATGGCTGCGTGGCCTGGAACGGCGCCTCGGACACGCAGTTACATAGGGTACAAGTGACGCAAAATAAGTTTCTCCGTTTGCTCACCAACTCACACCGCTACATAACCATCGAGGAGCTCCATAGGATCACTGACATGCCTATGGTGAAGGACCTCATCCGGGAGACCGCACAGAAATTTTTCACTTTTAAAATTGACGTCTCGGCATTAACCTCCGATATTGCCAATTTACGAATTCACGACAACGTCTCACATACTCATAAATTAATACATCAAAAACTCCCTATTTATGAAATTCGTAGATAATGAATGTAAATTCCAGAAAACTTCCATCCCCTACACCATCCATATACATAAATCTTCCCCCCCCTTGGGGAATCCGGTAGCAGGATTACAGAAGCATATACAGGTAAATCATTTACACATAAATTGTTATTCCGTACAAATTCTTATTGCTCACAAAAACATCACGGTTTTATCTATTGACCACGAATTATTTAAAGCAGGTTTTTATCCTTAATTTTCCTGCATATAGCTATAGCACATCCATACCTCCTCGAATTTACATTCTCCTGCTTTAAGCCTCGGCAATATTAACCTAAATGCGTTTAATCTTTAGCAAAAACGCCTACAAGTAATTAATCTTAAAAGTTGTTTGAGATCTCTAGGCTCACCATCAGGCCAAACATGGACGCATCACGTCCCCCGGGCGTCTGTTACGTTTGTGTTTTATATATATTGTTACACTAAATATGAGATACATGAAATAAAACAACTGAAATGTAAATAGCTAAAACAAATAAAGAGCTTTGTAATGCTAATGCTAATGCTAATGCTTTGCGTTTGCAATCCAAAGGTCCCGTGTTCGAATCCAGCACAGGTTGGAAGTTTTTTTTTTCATTTTTCAAAACTGCGAAGAGTATCCTATAGAATGTGTAACAATTATATATAAAAAGCTCAGTAAATTGGCGAAGAGTACGTTTTTAGCTTGTTTGATTTTTATTACGCGATCGTGATTGTAAATATGACAGTTTGTGTCACTTCGATATTAAGAATATTTTTGTAAAATTGCATGAGTACACTGTTGATTCATAGTAATTATAAACAAAAACGATAATTCTTGAATTTGTAAGGCTTTATTTTGTTTTTAGTCCAATTAAGAGTAAATTAAATCAATTATATGCATTTAAAATCAAGACGTAGTTTAATCACTGTTAAATTATACCAAAATCTAACTCGCGCTGTGTTTATTAAGTGTAAAACTGTCCCCATTGGTTGACATTTAAAAATTCACGAAATGTCAAAAACATATATGCAGTTTTATTAAATGTTAAAAAATCATTTAGACTGTAAAAAATAGATTGAACTAGAAATTTTCTTCTATTTTAAATATTTGTTCTGTGTTGATTTCTGTTAAGTAACTAGGCAATTTATTGTACATGACTATGAACTTGTAGCGTGGTGAATTCATAGAAAATATATTTTTATGACCAGGAATTTTTAACACATCTCCATGTCGTGTTGAATACTCATGATGTTCGCTTAACCTCAAAAAACTGAATATATTACTTTTTACATTTGAAAATAAAATACTAGGCACAGTTAACAAATTTTTGCTTTTGAAAATAACCGGTATGTTGCCCGGGGTTCAAGATTAAATATTAAGCTGTATTATTCTCTTTTGACAGGCAAACACTATACCTAGATCAGTAGCACACTATATTATTTGCAATATGGCTAAACACCAATGAATGCAACATTTAATAAACCATCCTGATCCAAAGATGATTTTAGTTTTAAAATGGCAAAAAATTCGCTATTTAATTTAGAGCAAGCATAATCGATCAGTTTGTTCCAAGACAATCTTGCATTAAGCCAAAGACGCAAGAATTTAGGGTTCTAAGAAAACTGGATATTATCAATGTTGCCAACTGTCCTACGTTTGTAGAAGTGTAAGTAATCTGTTTTGGTGTTATTCTATATCAGACGATTTCGCTGACATCAGATATAGAATTCCTCAAAAACAAATCTGATATTTTCTAAGAGTATCTCAGAACTACTACCAGAGACCGTAATGGTAGTATCATTAGCAAACATCACTACCTCTTACTGATGAAATTCGCAAATCGTTAACATAAAGCATGAATAAGAGTGGACCCAACACTGACCCCCTGAGGAACACCAAGTGTTACGTCTTTTGGCTGTGTAAGGTGACTTTCCAGTTTCACCCTGATCTTTCTGTTAATCACGTATGAATCAATTCAATTTAACAAATTACTACGTATACCAATATTGTACATTTTTTGCATCAGTAATTTCACATCTATAGTATCAAGCCCTCGGGATAAATCGAACATTAGTGATACTACATAACTTCCCTGAAAACACAAAGTTTAATAAACGGTAATAATAATAAGATAATATAAAAAATAACTAAACTTATATCTGCTGTAAGCTAAATCCAGTCGAGGAACACTTATTTGAATTTTGTTTGTAATCAAAATCCTGGGCACGATAATATTTCAGCTTTAAAGTCTAGAAAGCAAATAAATATTTATTTAATAAATTTGCAGGATGGCCGAGCAAAAAGTTAAAGCTGTATAAGCTGTTTCATCATGATTAGGTTCAAAGGGGGTGTGTTAAGAATATAAGAGGGTAGTGTTGCTGTAGATGAAATCGAGGAAAATCCGGCTAGGCTATGGATGAAGTGCAGCGAAGTGAGCGGCATTTGGACCGTCAGCGCCGGTTCAATGGAATGTCGGGGCTTGGCCCTTTGAACCTTTACTCGATATTAAATCAAAACAGCCTCTGTGTATTGAAATTACTCATCGAACAACGATACCCTTAGCCAAGCAAACGACGATGGTAGCTGGAATTTCGATAGAAAACAAATGGCCCCTCAAACAACATTTTTACTAGCATTTTTCGGCTCACTGGCGGATAACTGGAAACCGATGTTATTTGGGTTTTATTCCCTTTGGAATTTATCGTTGCACAACGGATAACGAAAAACAAACAGTGCAACAAGACTCACATCATAATTAGGTATATGCCGTTTTTCAGCGGCATGAAAAGAGAAAACATTTCGGCGAATATCACCATACTTTACAATGTATGACAGATTTGATAGCTATACTATTCCATCAATATAAGAGCCGCATGACATGATGTAAAATGTAATATACAGGGTTAGTAAGAAATATTGTGGAAATGTTGTAGAATTTAGCTAAATCGATAAGAGAGCCTGGAGAGAAACCCCGAGATGGCGGCCCCAATGGAAAGTGAGGGCGACATTTTTTCTATAGGACGGCCTCACTAAAAAGTGTTTTCCTTTAAAAAGCCCAGTCGTTGCGCGTGCTAGTTTTTGAGAAATGCGCAGAATAGGAAAATTGAAAAACATTTTTTTTTCTCTCTAATGGCCTTATATATTTTTTCTGCTCCCGTGCTTTAATTCATTTATTAGACATTCCCTACCTGTACTTTAATAAGATTCATTAAGGTACAGATTTTCCATTAAGATATAAGTTTATAACCAATGGAAACGCGATCAACTATTGCCTTGAACATCTGACAGATCTAAAATTTACCAATTTTGACAAGTCACTTGTCATGTCATGTTTACTTAGCAATTTCAGAAATAAAGTGTTAACTTTCTATTTCATTATGACTGGTCTTAGAAAAAATAGTGTATGCAACTCACATTTAATGGCAATTAAGACGAATTCATTATGACCTTCGCCTACGGCTCATGTCATAATTCTCATGCTCGTGTCTTAACAGCTATAATTAAATGATCTTTGCATAGTATACTATTGAGCGCTCTTATTTATGTTATAAACCCATTAAAGTGGTATTATATAATAATAAATTTAGATTTAGATATCAGAGGATCATTGACATAACTTTAAAGGCGACTAACAAACCGTTTTGAATCATTTATGTCTAATTCTTCAAGAATTAGAAATGTGCTGATAGGATTTTGTATGGTAGTGCCTAGATTAACTCAAAAGTATGTATAAAGGCTGATTACATGATTTCATTGAAACTACTGTTTTATTAAAAAAAAACTCGTATTTCATATTTCTAGCCAAATGTGGACTGTATAGAATATATTCCAAGTAATTCAGACATGAAATTTATAAAGTTTCACACAACTATTTTATAGTCTTAAGCTCAATGTACATCTTCGCATCTGCAATGCTTATGCTTAGGATCCGAGCTGCAGCTAATAAATGGATGGAGTTATATGTTACTGAGTGAAAATTGAGTGTGATGATTGCTAACGATATATCAAAGGAGCTTACAACTTGCCTAGGGATCACAAAGCAGTGTGTTGGATCTGTTAATTATCTTGAAATAATTTCCCAAGTAACATACTTAAAGGGTAAGACATTTATGTGCATCTACGTTACAACTACTACTGCCTAAAAGTTATTTGTGCTATTATCGGAGTCTATACTGCATTTTCTAACAGATTTTTCTAAGAAGATATATCTGGTAGAATATTTCAAAAAGAAAAAAAGAAACTTTTTAAGGCAATACTAAATATTATTTTTTGCTATTGTAAATTAGCTGAATAACCCAACCTTGTCCGGGCTTGGAAAGAAATATTGTTCACCTCCTATATATCAACCCCTGGTTAATAATAATTTGCGTTTTTCCGTTGCTCTGAGGGTTACATTTTTAAGTGTGTGTGAGTGTGTGAAAGTATTTTTATAAATATTTCAGCATTCGCTAGGCAGAATTTGCTGAAACATATACACACATACATACAAACAGACATCTGGAAATGCCTCAATCGATTTCTAGGGTATCAAAGCATTAATTACTTCTGCATCCAGTGGAAGTATAGTAACGCAAGTTCAAATAGGCTTAGAATGTCATGAAACGTGAAACGTAAAAATTGATACATCTAGGTTTCTGTGTAGAGTAAAAAGTAACATATTAGGTTTATTTTTATTTAAGTTACGCTTACTTTTTTCAAACCAATGAACTACATGTGATTACACTAATTCTGAAGTATTTTTAATAATATTTAAGTAACTGTTGGTGCTTGAAATATTTGTGATATCTGCATAATAGACACGATGAATATTTGACATTTTATTTAATATGTTATTAAATCATTTGCAAAGATATTAAAAAGCAGTGAGCCCAGATCAGATCCCTGGGGAACTCCATACGTAATGTCACATACAGCACTAGTTACATTACCGTTTAATTTAACAATAATAATAATAATAATAATAATAATGTTTATTGGTCCATTTGATCATTACATAATAATATAGGACAAGTCAAGAATTAAGTATCAAACGAATAAGGAATAAAATATATACATATATATACAATCTGTTTAGGTATGAAGAACACATACTTAAAGTAACTCCCCTGAGTCCACACCTATCTAGTTTATTCAACAATATTTCATGATTAACAGCATCAAAACACGGGAGAAATCAATAAATAACCCTAATACATATTGCTTGTTATCAAGGGCACTTCCAGATGGGTTAAAATCAATAAATACTCTTAACTTATTCAAAAGAAAACTAAGAGCATTTCTAATAAGAGAAGTTTTCTATAGTGTTGAGGAATACACTGTCTTATTCACGTGAGAATATAATTCATGTGTCACATGGTACATTTGTGATTAATTTCATTGGTCAAAATACAAAAACAAAAGAGCATAATAGGCTATCAAATCGGTGATAGTTTTATCACCGCATATTGACTGTCACTTGTTTTTAATGAATAAAATAGTTTACTGTCAAACTGACAGATCGACTTTTTAAAAAATTTATTTTCTGTTAACGTTCATTATATTCTCTCACCAAATATAACACGTGTTATGATTAATAATCGGTGATACCACTCGTTAAAACCTATAGAAAATTGAACTCGTGCTTCGCACTCGGTCAATTTTCATCGGTTTTACCTCGGGCTATCACCGATGATAATCATAACACTAGTTATATTATCCCCGAGAATATAATTCACGTGTCACATGGTACATTTTTGATTAATTTCATTGGTTAAAATACAAAAACAAAAGAGCATAATAGGCTATCAAATCGGTGATAATTTTATCACCGCATATTGACTGTCACTTGTTTTTAATGAATAAAATAGTTTACTGTCAAAGTGACAGAAAGTTTCAATAGACGCGTCGAAATCAGAAAATAGTGCTCAAGTAGAAAAATGTTTTAACCAGTAGATCACCGTCGATGGGGAGATGCTAGCGAGGAAGAGATTCGAAAGTTAATTGATAAAAAAACACCAAAAATATCAAAATTAATACATCATCTCAGTGGAACCAGTTCATGGAATTTTGCACTTCAAGGAGAATCAAAATAACGAAACAGACTACGATTCCAGAAATTGCATTAATATTAAGAAATTATGCTTGCAACATGAGAAGAAAGTACGGCCAAGAATATAAAGAATGTGTTGTCAAAACATTATGGAACTCCGCGGCAAAGATTATACAAGAAAAATTCTTCACTGAATATAATAACAAGTTCAATCCACTTACTGACATGGAATTTAAAGAAGCAAGGGTGGCTCGCGATTCTAAAAGAAAGCAACTGCAGGAAATATAAGAAAAAAGAAAGGTTAGTGCTGTTGCTTTTACACTAGAAGAATGTAAAAAACTGCAAAAAATCTGTAACGAGAATACGCCTGAAGGACTTCAAAAAGAGTTCTTTAACATTGTCGCTAAAGAATTGGCATGGCGTGGTAACGAAGCTGCGTCTGCATCCATTTATCACTTCAAGAAAGAAACTGACAATTCTGAAAATTTTACTAACTGAATTGAATACAATCCAGTATTTAACAAAACGAATCAAGGAGGGGACAAAACTTGTTGTGATAGCAAACGGTTAATACCTAATACAGTAGATCCTGATGTGTGTCTAGTTCGATTGTTTCTAAAACTAATGGGAAAACGATCAGATAATGTAACGACCGATAGATTTTTGCTGACACCAAACAGAAATTGGAGATTAGGAAGTACTACAGCATGGTATAAAAACTTTCCCGTAGGTGTTAATACTATCTCCAAATGGACAAAGGAAACCGCTCAAAAAGTGGGAATTGATACCATCAACAAAAAAGTGACAAATCACTCTTACAGATCAACAGCTGTAACCCATTTGGCGAACGCAGATATACCAGAGCAACAAGTCATGAAGATAACTGGTCACGATAACTCAAAGTCCTTAAAGTCTTATTTACAAATGAACGACATTCTGAAATAGTAAATAAAATGAGGGGGATTGAAACATCTAATAGTGTTTCAGTTTCCCATACCGAATGCGATAATCCCCAACTTGTATAACGTTGAAAATATGTATTGTAATGAATAATTAAATAATTATTGTATTGATTGTAATATTTACTGTCAAACTGACAGATCGTTTAAAATTTTTGACTTTTAAAAAAATGTATTTTCTGTTAACGTTCATTATATTCTCTCACCAAATATAACACGTGTTATGATTAATAATTGGTGATACCACTCGTTAAAACCTATAGAAAATTGAACTCGTGCTTCGCACTCGGTCAATTTTCATCGGTTTTACCTCGGGCTATCACCGATGATAATCATAACACTAGTTATATTATCCCCGAAAATATACGTATCTGAAATCTTTTTGTTTCAAATTTATACTGTTTGTTTTCTAAACGTTTTTATTTTTTTTATATTGTGGCATAGTATTGTATTGAATATTTTATTTTATATTCATATATTATATTTATATTAACTTTATTCATATATGTGATTTTTACATAATTTACTTATATCTAGTTTTTGTATTTTATTTTGATTTGTGGATACATTTCTTGTAAATATCTTAACAATAGTAAATCGTCTGTAGCAATAATTTAAAAGTAGAATATGGTGTACCACAAGGTACAGTATTGGGGCCGGTACTATTCCTTATTTATTTAAATGATTTATTCACTTTACCTAGCGCAGGAAATATTATAGGATTCGCAGATGACACCGCAATTGTTTATAAAGCCAAAACTTGGGATGATTTGCAGAATATAGTAGAAAATGATTTATCATATTTGAAAAGCTGGTTCGATAAAAAATTGCTAACACTAAATCTAGATAAAACAACCTACCTAACCTTCAGTTGCAATAAATTAAATATGCCATCTTTTAAGTCTCTGAATATTGAAATCCATGGAAAAAACCACAGTATACTACCCGAAACTAAAGTCAAATATTTAGGAATAATCATTGACCAGCACTTAAGATGGGATTTACATATACAATTTGTCGTTAAAAAACTTCAATTTATTCTATATAAATTTCGACAATTATGCAATGTTCTTGAACAGAAACAAATGAAATCTGTATATTATGCGTTAGTTGAAACACATTTGCCTTATGGCATTTTAGCCTGGGGTGGAACGTCCAAAAATCATATAAGGCCTCTCGAAATTTTACAAAAAAGATTTTTAAAACTAATGTTGCATCAAAAAGTGTCCTACCCGAGCAATCTGGTTTACAGTGACTCTAGGGTTCTTGACATAAGACAATTGTTTTATTTTTATAGCAATATAAAGTACCATGCACATAAAAAGCCATTCATCCTAAATCGTCATGATTATGGCACTCGAAATAAACATCAACATATATCTCCATTTATGACAAAATCTATAGGACAGAGATCTTTTACATTCTTAGGCCCAAAATTATACAACACTGTTCCTGAATTTCTGAAACAGAGGACTTTTTCTTATTTTAAAACTAAATTGAAAGCTTTTATATTATCTTTACCAAGAGATATAATCCATAACTATATTGACATTACGAATAATTAACTAAAAATAGAATTTCTGATTATAATCATTATTACTCTAAGGTTTTGTGGTATGTGAAATTGGTATATTGCCAAATGTTTCTATTGCTCCAAGACTGTAAATTTTGCTTCCAATTGTTGATTGTGCATACTGCACATGTATTATTTTCATATTATGTAATTTTATGTGGTTCCTGTTTATAAATGTGTTCCTTCTCGAAACAAGTATATATTATATACTTATCGAGTAACTTTATTTATTTACCATTATTTTTTATTATTTACATTGTATATTTGATACTTGTAAAGTTGTAAATAAATAAATATTATTATTATTAAATATATATCTATCTATCTAAAGCATGCAAATGTTCAACTTTACATTATTTTTTCTGAAATTTCAGTGCTATTTCACTTACTCCTCCTGAGCTATTAGTTGTATAAATTTTTTAAACAATTCATTCACCTAAGGTGTACATAAGCACAAGTACATAATTGATTAGAAAATGTGCTTTTCAAGACTGCACCTGGAAAATAATACCTTAATATTGAATTTCCCTTTTCCTAATAGAATTTAACAATACGGTGCTTAACCAATGTTATGGTCTGGTGTCGAATATCAAGCAACGCCAGGATATGATCTGAACGGTATAGTAACGGTCGCGGGTGTCTAAGCCGATTATACTAAATATTAGATACAATTTGTTCGGGATTAGGAGAACGCCGCACTAACCCGGCACCAGCATTGCCGTCGGGGTAGTCGCCTTCAATTTGTCTCTGATCCCGCTAATAATCACTTTGCTATGTTGTGCCCTCTCACAATGACCCACCTTCAAGCCCACCCACCTGCCTTCAATATTATTAATTTGCTTTTCATCTAAACCCTACACCTAAACTGGGATTGTTTATACAGGAAAATTACGTCTATGTTGTTGGCAATTTACTTTGTACCATCAATCGTATACATAATTTTGTAGTTAATTTATTATATATTGTGTTGGTGAACAAACCAAAGCAAACATTTATGGGGACGATATGATATAACAGGAATAACAGGGATTGGTTTATTTACTAAATCTATGTGAGACAATATTTGGACAAGAATTATATTTCGATTCAAAAAACATATTAAATACTACCGATGGGTATTTTTTTAAAGAAAAACTGTAACGTGTTCTTGTATTTTCATTGCTTAAGAATCTCGCCCCTCTTCTTAATTAGAAGAGACTTTGGAACTAACTAGATAATCTACACAATTTCTTTGAAATATCTCAAAGTGATGTAATTGGGAATACAGGCTGAAAAATCAATATTTTCTGGATTTTTTGGAAAACTTATGAGTGCCTTCCCTATGTGGCTGGAACCACAGTGTTGCGTTTCACATAGATTTTTATGCAATTTTAATTAAAGACTAATAAAACACACTTTATTTTGGTACACACTGTACACTATATTTACCACCTTTAAATTAATAAAGCTCAGACATTTATATAACATGTATAACCTTACAAACAGCCAGCTCAAAAAGAGCAAGTTATGAACCCAAATGTCTAAAAGCTTATGGCAAGCATCTAAAGGTGGAAAACCGCATGGATAGTCCTTATGGGACCAAATACTAGTGACTAGCAACTTCAGTCTTTCGGATCCTTCTGAAGAAGCTGGCAGCATGATCAGCGAAACGTCAAGTCAAATTCTACGACTACGGCAACAACCGGACGAAACCACTTCAAAGAGCAATGTTAAAAAAAGAGTTTTTTTTGGCCCATCCGCAGTAAAGTGCGGAAGCCATTTTTTTTTTACTAATTTTCGATAACTAAGTAGAAAAAGAAGTAAAAAAATCAAATTCACCTCTTCAACCCTCCTCGCCATTCTTTCACCACCCCCAAGAAGGTTATAAGCTACTGTAACTACTATATAGTTATTTACATATTTAAAAAAAAACAAAACACCTCATTGAGTGGTTGCTATCAGAATATAATAATCTGATTACTTCTGAGTACACTCATACGCCTCCTCAACCTCTTCTCAGGGTTATTGATCGGTTTTAATTACAAAAAAAACCCTAATACACAGTTGGATGTTTTTTATCATATTAAGGTGACTTGGCAAATTCAGATCACTCGTGAATATTTCTTACCCCTTTAAGGAGAGGGTGTAGGATGTCAATATCTCCTTTAAAAAATTATGCTTGATTTTTATGGTAAAAAGTTATTTAGTTATTTAAATCATTTTTGTTTGTTAGAATAAGAATTTTTTTCATTTTATGAAGAAATCCTTCATTACCTCTTACATGGATTTCTATCATAATAGAGTAACTTAGTGACTCCAAAAAATTATCCCCAAATTCTCACTGAAAATATGTATATATATTAACGTATCATTTACCCATTTTGTGGGAGGTGGGGATGTGGCACAGAGATTATTATCTCAGAAATATCTCAAGGGTCAGAAATATTCATCTGAATTGACTAAATCATCTTATTATGATAAAAAAACATCAAACTGAGTGATTAGGGAGGGATTTCTTTTGCAATTGAAACCAATAAAATCTCTAAAACGATAAAATCCGCCATTAATTGGTGGGGATGGGGGTAACAGTATTCAGAAGTAATCACATTATAACCTGATAATAGCCATTTAACGAGGAGTTTTGTTTTTTATTTAATTAATAAATAACCGTATATTAGATATTGTAACTTACACCGTTCTTATGGGTAGTGGAGGGTGAGGGAAACGAAGGGGAGGGGGAGGGTGAATTTAGAATGTTTGCTTCTTTTTCTACTTACCTAACGAAACTGAGTATTTTGAAAGAATTTCCTGCACTAAAGAATAACTTTTTGTTGCTAGTTCTTATAGCTATTTCAATGCCACCGGGTTGTTTTTTACTGTCTTACTTGATGTTTTTAGCCAATTCAGATGACAGATTCGTATTCAGCACCCCAAAATTAGTAAAGAAATATGGTTTCCACATTTTACCAAGGACGGGCCAAAAAAGACCTACATCCCCTCCTTAGAGAGGTGAGAAATACTCAGGAGTGATCTGACATCCAACTGTGTATTAGGATTTTTTTTGTAATTAAAGAGGATCAATATCCCCAAGAAGGTTTTTTGACAATTTTTGATGTTTACTCGAAATCTACGCGGTAGAAAATTTTTTTGATTGAAAATTCGGATTCAGCATACAAAAACACTTAAGGCATGATTTTTTTTTGTAGACCTGTTAATAAATTTAATAATATAATTTCTTTCACAATGCATATTTTCGTCGTGTTTTCATTTTAAAACATTTGTTACTTTTGTAATTGGCACTAAATCATCATTTTGTGGTTCTCAAAATCGTGTTAGAACAGTGCAGCAAATGATTGACATTAGAAAACCTTCAAGAGTGTAACCAAAATGTAGAAAGAAAAATTCGTTTTAGATTTTAAGACTCTGGGGCCGTTGATTCATTGGTTGTTTAAAAGTTATAGTCGGAGAGCCGGCCGTCAAATATCCTATGAATAAGGTACATGAAAAACTTTGTGTGAGTGATTAATACTACCAGAGACCTAAAGGCAAGGGCGGATCTGAACCTTGAGCTTGGGGGGGGGTAACACTGAACCCAAAATTTTTTGATGAGCGGGGGGGAGAAATCCGAAAAACATTTTTTTCGTCCCAAAATTCAAAAATAAAATTTTAAAACAAAAGTTAATGGTTTCCACAATCTTGTGGGGGGGGGGGTTAGAAATTTTTTCTTCCCAAAATTAATAAAAATCATAACATTTTAAAACGAAAGTTGGTGGTTTACAGAATCTTGGGGGGTAATTACCCCGTTACCCCCCCCCCATAAATCCGCGCTTGCCTAAAGGGACCCACCTGTTATACAAGCTAAAGAAGGTTTTTACCCCAAAAGTTCTGCGACCGGAACGCAAGACATGTACCCCCGTCCTCGAGGGCGGGGAACTCGATGGTGACAATATTTTCCGATCTACCGTCCAATCGCTACCCCCAAATCGAAAAAACCACTCCTTTTTCGGATTTTTCGGTGCTACTCTTGCGAGGGCTTGCCGGATCGAGTATTTTGGTCAGTTTGAATAAAATAAGAAAATATTGACCACAGGTGACCTAACCTACCCCCGGGGGTTGAATCTACCCCCCAATAACTAAATGCCACGAAGACAGCGAAAATTAGCTGGAAAACGGATTTCGAGGGGGAGAAATACGATGATGACCTACCTTTCACCAACTACCCCTAAACCTGAATACCACCCCCTTTTCCGATTTTCTGATGCTAGGCTTGCGAGGGCTTGTCGTATCGTTTTTTTTTTTCAGTTAGAATCAAATAGTTAAATATTTACCACAGGTGACGTGTGACGTAGCCCACACCCGGGGGTTGAATAATCTAACCTCACCCCCAATAACTAAATGCCACGAAAACAACGAAAATCAGCTGGAAAGCAGTATACCCCCATTTTCGAAGGCGGGGAATACGATGGTGACAATATTTCCCGACCTACCCTTCACCCACTACCCCCAAATCGAAAAAACCAATCCCCTTTTGCGATTTTCAGGTGCTAGGCTTGCGAGAGCTCATCGGGTTGGATTTTTTTTTGGTCAATTTGAATATAATTAGTAAATAGTGACCACAGGGGTGAAAATAAAAGTTGAATTGTGATTTAGTGTGTATATAAGAACCAAAGGCCTCAACAATTTTTTTAAATTCCCATCCCCGCTACCACCCCAACCCACAACTACCGATGTGACATATTGTGGTCGACGATGTCAAATATTAGATTATTAAAGTTCCATAAACAATTATTTCCACATAGTGGAGTGCAAGTATATTACCAAATTTTTTTTTGTTGTGAGAAACTTGGATAGAAAATCTGGATGTGAAAGTAGTAATTCCCTGGCAGCGGTTTTTAATAAAATAGCTTACTATCGTTGTTGTCGTGGTATTTCGTCATTGGGGGGTGGGAATGGTTTCAACCCTCCGGGGGTGGATTGGGGTCAATACTTACTTATTTTATTCAAATTGATAAAAAAAAACCCGATCCGACAAGCCCTCGCAAGCGTAGCACCGAAAGATCCGAAATAGAGGAGGTTTTTTCGATTTGGGGGTAGCAGTTGGACTCTAGGTCGAAAAATATTGTTACCATCGTATTCCCTGCCTTCGAAAACGGGGGTATACTGCTTTCCAGCTGATTTTCGTTGTTTTCGTGGCATTTAGTTAATGGGGGTGAGGGTAGATTCAACCCCCGGGGGTGGGTTAGGTCACCTGTGGTCAATATTTACTTATTTTATTCAAACTGATAAAAAAACGATCTGGCAAGCCATCGCAAGCCTAGCACCGGAAAATTGGAAAAAGGGGTGATTTGTTGTCACCATCGTGTTCACCACCCTCGAAAACGGGAGGTACATGTCTTGCGGTCCGGTCGCAAAACTTTTGGGGTAAAAGCTTTACCTCAAGGGACTATTGATGACTTAAGAAAACATTAAAAATCGTAACCGGAAGTGAGGTCAAAATTCCATGACGCGGGCAAAATTAGCTTGTATAAAAGGTGGCTCTCTTTAGGTATGTGGTAGTATTATTCACTTACACAAAGTTTTTCATGTATGTTATTCATAGGATATTTGACGGCCGGCTCTCCGTCTATTACATCTGAGAAACTCTTAACTATTACCTCGATGGCCAAATTTAAATTTTTCTTTTTCTTACATATCTAGGTGCTAAATGGAGTTCCTTCATAATTTCAAGTTTCCACATTCGGAAATTTGAAAGATACGGTGAAAGGTGAGCAATTTTGTATTTTATACAAATAGGTTAGATGTATTTATCGATTCAACCAAGTTTAACTATTCTCAAGGTCGTGTAATTGATTTATCGGTGAGAGTGATTTTGCGTCCATATTTATTTGAGTAATTCATCAAATAAAAGTGACGATTTGTTATTTACTACTATAATTATTAAAACGGAGAATCACTTGTCAGTAAAAACTATAATCAGTTTTCCTTTAAATTCTATGATGTATTACAATTCTGAACTAAAACCAGATGGAGAAAAAAAAGTGGATTTTACTGAAGATAAATAAGACAAGTTCTTGATGTATACGCTACATATAAGGCTGAATTATGAAGGGTACAATGGCGAGCTTTTCATTTCCACCACATAATACTTTGTCTGATCGTAAACTTCTTTAAGAGGCGATTACTGGGAGCTTTATGGATAATTATTATTTACACGAACATAAAATCCTAACCATTCGCAGAATAATTACGTATATATTTAATAAACACACTCTTAAACAACTCTTCGTTGAAAGAAATAAATACTGACCTACAGACGATAATTCTAAAATGTAACATGGTGGAGTCTTCATAAAATTCAATTTCAATTTAATTCAATTTATTCACAATTTTTTCACATACATACTATGGCTTTTTTATAATTGTATAATAGGATGTTTTGTTAATGAGGTTTTGTTGGTACCTAGGTAATTATTAGACAATAATCACCTGTTCGTACCCGATCTTACAAAAGGGAAAGATATTAAGATAATAGCTACTAACATTTTACCCATAAAAATTGAAATTAAAATTAGAATAATTAAATGATCAGATATAGTGAGATGTCAAATTCAATCATGTCTCTGTTAATCTGACATAATTTTGGCAAATGCGATAAAATTCTGTACAACATACAATTTACATACTTCGCTAAATTTTTTGGGATAATTTATATTCATTATAGCTAAGGGTAACATATTATAGAATTTTGGGCCTAAATAATTCATAAATTTTTTATTTATATTTGTTCTATTTTAGGATATTATTAAGTGCTGGTTTACTCTAACTCTACTATTGTACTCATGTGTGGTATAATGTTTTACTTTCGCATGCTTGTGCATAAAACAGCAAGTTGACAAAACGAATAGGCTGCGAACGTTACATATCTTATCAGAGTATAGCAGTTTTGTTGTGTATAGTCAGTTTTTTTTTATAGATTATTTTAAGAATTGTGTTTTGTGCCAAGGCAAGCTTTTTTAAAGAGTTGTTGTAAAGACTACCCCATACTATTATGCCATATCGAATGAGCGATTCTATTAGGGATTGATACAGGGTTAGTAAAAGATTTCGGTTTAAGAATTGTCGTAACAGGTAAAATTTGTGTATGAGGCATCTAATTCTATTTGTTAGATATGTTGTGTGCTTGTCCCATTTCAGGTTTTTATCAATTATAATACCTAAATATTTGATATCAGCAGTCTCTTCTATTGGTTCTGTTATGTTATCTATTTTTATGCTCGTATATCTGGGGCGGTTTGCCGAGGTAATAGAAAATGCGATATATTTTGTTTTCTTTGAGTTGAGCGATAATTTGTACATATCGAGCCAAAGTTTTACTTTATGTAGACCTAACTTTACTTTTTCTTTACATTCCTCCCATGTGGTTCCATTGAATATTAGCACAGTATCGTCAGCGTATGAGATCATTCTACCATTGATATCCATTTTTGTCAGGGAGTTTATGTATATATTAAATAGAATTGGACCTAGTACGGTACCTTGTGGTACACCAATTTGTATTACCTTTTTATCACTTAATGTTTCTCTAATTTTAACACATTGAAATCCATTGGTCAAATAGTTTCGAAAGACTGTCTGCACAATGCCTCTTACACCACAGTTCTCAAGAGAACTAAGGAGTTTTTCGTGAGGCACTGTGTCGAACGCCTTTGCCAAGTCTAAAAAGACTGTTATGCATTTTTTCTTATTGTCTAGTTGATCCGTTATTTCTTTTGTTAACTCGTACATAGCGTCTTCAGTACTTAAGCTCTCTGTGAATCCAAATTGATTACGTGAAAGTAGATTATTAACCTTAAGGAAGATTATTAAGCGTTCTTTCAGACATTTTTCAAAAATCTTTGTTAAATTGTTGATTATGCTTATAGGTCGGTAATTATTGATCATTTTGGGATTATCTGATTTATGAATGGGTATAATTGTCGCTATTTTAAATTGACTTGGAACCAATCCCGTTTTGAAGGTTAAATTTATTATATGTTTTAACGGGTCCAGGATATATAAATGTATGTTTTTAATTATTTTTGAGGTGATTCCATCTGGACCAGGTGTACCATTATTTTTTAGACTATTTATATGTCTGACTATTTCATTAACCTTTACCGGTTTCAGACACATCAAGCTATCTACATGCAGAGAGGTATCTATAATGTTATTTTGCGGGATTTGTTTATACATGTCCATACCAATACTTGAAAAATAATTGATAGAAAAGTCAGCCATATCTTTATCATTGTTGAAGGAGTTGTTAGTGTTGTCGTGTATTTGTATGTTTTTATTGCAGTTCTTATTGGCTCCATTGGTGGCTTCAGATATTAGTTGATAAAATTGTTTTATGTCCTTTGTGTTTTCGCTTATTTTACTTTTATAGTAATTGTTTTTGGAATCATTAATGATGTTTTTTAGAGTGTTACGTTAGGCCTTGTATTCATGTTCCCTAGTAGCGGTATAATTTCTTATTAATTATTGGAAAATATGTTTCAAGATATTTCGTTTATTGATCTGTACTTTTAAGGTAGAACTTTACAGGTTGTCTACAACATTTTTATAAGGTCTTTCCAGTTCTTGGGTCTTTCACATCTTATTTACAGGTCACTGCATGTGTTCTGTCGGTTGTAATTATGGCTACCATATAGTATACGAATAATCTCAGACATTGGTAGAAGAGGGAACGAAGGGGAGGAGGAAGTTACTTTAAGAGAAACTGATGCTTTTTCTTATAAAAAATGGTACAGTGCGCATTTGATTAAATTTACTTCTATACTTCTTTACTTTCTGTTTCTGGCTCAGCTCAATCAATTGAAATATTAAACTACTCGGCATTTTATTTCCATCGACATATTCAGAAATCGAAACCATCTGTAAATCAACAGGAATAGAGTTTTAGTTACTATTACTCTTTAAGGTTCTTTTAGACGGTAAGTGCAGTTGTCCATTCGGTCTCAATTTCAATTGAGTTTTCATTCTTCTCGTGCACACTGCTAGTTCCCATGAATGAAGAACGCGTAATTGCATTGGCTTTTTCTTGATTGCTGAAGAAACCAAGAAAGAAAAAAGAAAATGGAGCAGAGACTGAATAGAAAATGACTATCCCATGTAAATTTGACGAATTTCTCTAACAAAAGAAGCCTCACCTTTATTGAATTTATGACACTGTTCTTTTTCCTCAAACATAAACATTTCCGATAAATCTCAGTAAACTCCGTAATGATGTCGTCGTCTTTTGACATTGCGGGAGATGTGCACTTGACGAGGCTATCACGAATAGTGACATGTAATCGGACGCAGGTTTGTTTACACCTAATTTTAACTGATAACTGATACAATAACTTTTGGCAATCCAATCCAGTCACATCTCAGTTAGTGTCTTTATTTTTTTGTTTTTACACACAACTCAATTATAACTGAGACTGAATGGACTAATAGACGGAGAGTTGGGCACGAAATTTCCATATGACTCTGGTCATGAAAAGTTTCCATAACAATAAGTCGTACACTAAGGAAGGACCCTGATTTGAGAATTTGATGACAGCTCGAGTGGGGAGGTGAAAGTTTGGGGGTGAAGGTATGAAATTGTGATTTAGTGTGCGTATAATTTTTTTTTGCATAAGCCATCCCCATTACAACTTACATACATCCCATTACTAAATTGGGTAAAAAAATAACTTTTTTGGCATTAGCATCTCCCTCTATCACGCCCACTACCTTGTGGTATACCGTTTTATTAATTTTTGTGGTAGATTATTTCAAATATTATATAATTACAGTTCTAAGAACAATTATTTCTACATAGTTCAGCGCAGATTTACTATCAAAATTTTTTACGTGACTTGAATAGGAGATCTGAAGGTTGATGTGGAAGTGGTGACTACCGTGGCAACGGTTTTAATCTATAAATTAAGTTGCAAATACAGCGATATAATTCATGTAAATTGTGAGTTTATTATTAACAAAGATTAAATCAGGTATTACTGGACAAAAAAAAATTTCGATACAATTTTACTAACTAACTAACTGTACTTTGACCAATACGTGATAAATCTAATTATCACGTATTGGTCAAAGTACAGTTAGTAAAATTGTACTTATAATTAAAATAATAAAGAAAACTATTGATATAATTTTTTCTCCACTTATTTTTTACAAATTGGTGTTTTAATGAACGAATTTCTCTAGATTAAAGTTATTCCGTTTTTGAAAATGGAAGACATGGGAGAATTAAACAACTAACGTCATATTTGAATTATTCCTATTTTCAGTAAATTAATAGAAATTCTATTCAACTGGTCGCTGAGTATTTTTTAAATGAAATGCAAATTCATAATTGTTTAATAATAATTTTTATATACAATATAAGTTTTTTACCACTTAAGTTACTCACCGGGCGGTGGAAAAGATAATAGAGAATCTTAAAGAATGGAATGGCCTTGCATTCTGTGATCTCTTCAATGCTTTCAACTGTGTTCCTCATGAATCGTTGTTAACAAAGCTGCCATATTACGGCATAAGAGATTTACCTCTAGCTCTTTTAAAATCGCACCTAAACAATAAAAAAACCGCTGCCCAAGGAATCACTACTTCCATATCCAGATTTTCTATCCAAGTCACTCACAACGAAAAAATTTTGTATGTAAGTAATTGTTTACGGAATTTTAATAATAAAATATTTGAAATCCTCTACCCCAAAAATCCACATGGGTAGTGGGGTGGGGGTGGTGATAGGGGGTGGTAGTGGGGGTGGATGAAGTAAGAAATACTTTGAGGTTTCTGGTTCTTGTACACAAACTAAATCACAATTTTTTTTCATCCCCTTTAATAATGGGGTGGGGGGTGGCTAATGCCAAAAATTTTTTTGAGACCTTAGCTTCTCTTGTATATACTAAATACCAATTTTATGCACTCTTACCTGCTTGATTTACCTATTTACCCCAAATTTACCCCAATTTACCTCACAACCCTTCGAGGGAACAAGATGAAAATATAATCTAGTTCTAGATCTCGTTAAACGCCATATGTGTACCAAATTTCAAGTCAATATCTCAAACGGTTCCAGAGTAAACGTGCGCACAAAAAAAAGTTACAGACAGACCGACAGACAGACAGACAGACAGACCGACCGACAGACAGAATTTTTTTTCGCTCAAATTTAAAATTTCGACGTTTCGTGACGTTCTAAGCCTATTTGAACAATAAAAATTTTTAAAAATTTTTTTGTCGTTACTATACTTCCACTGGATGTGGAAGTAATTTAGCTAGCGTCAAACGTGGCGTCCCACAAGAATCTGTCTGGGTTATTATTTACATGTTTAACTAATTCTCATGTAAAAATATAAATTTCTGTGATATTCTTAAATTTCTTGATCATTCATTTTTGATGTACATCTAAAATTTATAGAAATACTTCATCAGTTGTTCTCCAGATAGCATAACCAACCGCATCGAACATTTGACTTCTAATAAAAATTAGCTTGTTGTGTAAATAAAAATGCATAGATTATTTCGTTTTATAAATATTTTGAGAATATTTCCAAGATAAATATCAAACCAAATGTTACAGCTTGCGACGCTTAGAACTTTATCTGAAAGGACCTTACATGTGGAAGCTTACTGATCCACACTATGTCTTGTATTATAATTTTCAATGGAATTTCTAAATGCAGCCCTGAATTCAAATCCTTCGAGGTTACTATGCTTCGCTATCCTGAAATGCGTTCATAGGGCATCTAGGGAATTTTCTCGAATATAGGCTTGCTACATTTTATATTGTTCAACGGTAGCTCGTGTGTTTTGAATATAATTTATCTTTAGTGTTTACATAAAATTGTTAACGCATGCTCAATACTACGTACGTTATAAAAAATAGATCATTATTATTAAGTACCAAAATGGCACGGTATAGCGTTGCGCTCAGAGTCGTGGACTGAAAATACGGGCCCGGGGAGGAATACAAATTTTTTCTTAAATTATGATACAAAACCGGGCCTCCAAAATAAGCCCGGACTCAGGGGAAAGCACCTTCGCACGCCCCCCCCCCTCTCGACACAGGACTGATTGCGCTAGAGCATGCTTCGTTATACTGTCTTTCTTGTGCTGGTTTCGATTCCCAGCTCCGTCACTAGTAATTTCGATGAGTAATAGATATGTGTCTGCTTTTTTTTCAAATGCGTAACCTTCCTCCCGGTCAGCCTTGGCTTTAGAGGTTTTCCAACATGTGGTTTTATGTAAAAGTTATTCTTAAATACATTTATTCCGTTTTATCTTAATTATCTGGAAATACTTCAAATATATGAAAATTTCATAAAAAAGTATGGCCCTTCTCCTTAGATATTTTGAGTTGATCAAAATTGTATGCTTAGTTTTGGAAACAAGTCCAATAACAGCAACAGTATAGTGAAAAAGATTAAAAAACAGTATAATTAAGACTAATAATGGAATATTTCAAAATTGGTTACCGATATGGTTAATCTAATTTTTTTAGATAGATAGATAAACGTTTATTTAACTACGTTATACACAAGAAAGTATATTTGTAGCAAGTCAGCATATAGAAGCTATTCTAGTCTATATAACAAATAATAAATAATATAATAGCACAAATCAAAGCATAAAGGTAAATATAAAATAAATATATAAGTAAAATATTACAAAAATATAATAGTTACTAAATTTTTTTTATGCCGACGTAAAAACGCACAAAATAAGACAGAAAATATAGATTGTATAATACACTGAATATTAAAAATATTAAAAAAAAATCGGCAGCTACTGGAAGCGGCTGGAACCTCCCCACACGGTGGATCCTTATCAGCTGTATTTGGATATTACATCGGAAATCAGAACACTGAGCAAACAGATAAATTACACGTGACTTTGGAGCCATTTATTTCATCAACAAATATCGAACGAACTGAAGCGGACTACAAGCAATATGTTAAAACATAACCTCTCATGTTTGTTTATGTTGCATGTTAATCAATTGCCGGATATTATAAGGGTATTAACAGATAACGTTTCGAAGATTTTGTAAAATATTGGATAATGAAAAAAAAATAATAACACAGAATTTAGCCCAAATGACGCTCTAACCAACAAGTCAATAACATTATGGACTGTTCAAGCAGACTACGCATGGGTCAAATTAAAATCTTCCTGCTCGATCAAAAAGGTCGAGCAAGTCGAGCTTCGTCCGAGGCCTTTATTTTGTAATATTCGAACGTTTAAGATTTAGCTCAGTTAACTCGATTTGCAACGAACGATTGTGACGTGTCCCATCAATCAGACGTAATATCCGAACACGGCTATAAACAATTATTACCTTAAAAAAAAACAACTAAAATAAGTTTTGACATTGTCAAAAATATTTGGGTTGGTAACCTTTACGAATGTTGATTTTTAGGTTATGAAATATATTTAGGGACATAACATGTTTAAGTTTTTCAAGTTTATTCACATTCTTAATGTTTGACTACGCATTTTTAGCTTGGAGCCACAGTGACTCCAAGCAGATAGTTAAAAAACTCATGCAAATAATGTTTCTATATAGACCATCTTAGGATGACGTCACGATAAGTCGATCATATTGCCTAAGGGATAACCAAACTTTTTATTCCAATGTAAACAAAGAAGTAATCTCAGTTTTAAATGTGAAATAAAAATAAAACACCGTCTTTTTTTGCGACAAGGTGCGATTGTGAGATAAGGTTTATTTTGAATGTAAAAAAGATTAGAAGAAAGGTAAAGAAATCACTTTCTGGCAGAGTCTATTGAATACTACATACGGATAATATAACAAGCTTATCACTGAAATCTAGCACTTAGTTATTTAAATGTAAACTTGCCTTGCCCATAACAATGAATACATTTGAGTTTATCTTTCTTGCACAAACTTCTTGCACAAATCCGGCCTCATAATATTTATATGCTTGTAAAGATTTGTATGCCTTTAACTGCTGATCTGCGAAGAAGCTGTGAGTCGACACTAAGTAATTTACCATATTAATTACGGACACACAAGGTAAAATAGACAAATCTGCAGAAAGGTCTCCAGTCTCCACTCCAAGGGTGTATGGGTCAATATTGTCTATTATTTTGATTTTCTCATCGTAGCGACACTTTACATCACCCATAAGGGTTGGATAATATTCACTATATGACATTATTACGAAAACACACACAGTTTCTCAAGAAAATCAGAAAAAAATATATAAAACCACGCAAACTGCGTTTTGTTGTCCCTCAAGCAAAATGTCAAAATTGTCAAAACCATGTGACCTAAAAATGGTTGATTAATAAAAAAATATATTGCTAATTACAGGTTAGATTTCTAACCCACAAAAAGAGTCCTATTTTATTAGGACAAAGTATTTAGGACTTCATAAACATTACACTGTACTAGATTTTAGTTGAAAGTACGGGAACCAGGCAGAAATTTTAATAATAGCTACGTAATATTCTTAAATCTTAAGAAATATATATTTTTGAGGTTAGCTGTGACGTCACGTACCATAAGCTATAAATCAACATTCACAAAGGTTACCAACCCAAATATTTTTGACAGATGGCAAAATACGTTTTCCCCTAACAATAATACCAATTTTTTGGATGCTGTCATATGTGCACATATAACGAATTATTTTTAATTTTTTTAACGGAAACCAAATCGAAAGGGTGCAAGTGTGATATATCGTTGAAATTGGAATTTATACTGCTTTTTAATGGTTCAATTACAAATTCTAAGTAATCATAAAATAAACAACTTGTGCCAAAATGGCACTAAACGTAATCCGATCTCAACCAAAACCTTTTCAGATCTTCTGGAGCACTAAAGAAACCCTCATGTAAAAGTTTCATCCAAATCCGTTTAGTAGTTTCGTAGCTATCGTGCTAACACACAGGCATTAGTCACAAACCACTTTTTTGGGTTTCCGGGACCTCGAAATCGTAAAGATTTGATGTTATCTCAATTTTCGATTTTGGATTAATTGTAGTAACCTCCCACAATTATTGTGGGGAGGTTAATAAACACAACACTATAAAAACTAAGTTCGTAGGCAAGAGCACTTAATAATTTTGATTATTGATACTGGAAACAACTAAACGAAAACATCCGTTCGTTGGTAATGGGTGATAGGGATGGCCATCTTTTGGAAAAACCATATAACTCTTGGTGGACAGCTTCCCTGCCAGATGTGGCCGGAGTAGTGTTCATGGTGGATCGTTTAAGTTTGAGTTGATATATTTTGTTTTATCTTCTGGCCTCGGCCGATTTTTCACTAAATCGGTCGGGGAAGTAAGCTGTCAAATTTTTGGTTTCAATGTTTTTCTGGGGGAATTTGGTTTTTGACAGTTTTCGAAAAAATATTTTAGATTGGTACCAATGTCTTAAATTATTTTTAAGTTATGTAGCACTATTTTTAGGTTATGTTGCCGGAAGAATTTCCGGCGGGATGGCAGAAGTAGCGGAAATAGTTTTTAAAATATAATGTCACTTTTAAAGTTTTATTGGAAAAAACTCGCCGAAAACGTTCCGGTGAGATTGCTTATACTTGTAGGGCTTGTGAGCGGTTCACGAAGGCTTCTCACACCTTCCGTGGGCTTTATGAACGTCGAAAAAACTTGTAATGTCTCGATGCACTTGACACTCAAATTTACTCAGCATACAGTCTGCACGCTTTAACACACTAGTCTATTGAACGTTAGGTTAGACCACAGAGTACAGTAACTATACAGAGGCGAAGGCTAGCCTTCCCGCCAAAACCCAATTTGTATACTCATCGCCATTTCTTAATTGTTTAACAATCAACCTCACTTTTATCTTGACACTGTTGATGTTTATCGTGTTAAGTTTGGATTTGTGAATTTTTTTTTCCACTCATTTTGGGATATTGAAAACATTAACCGAGAATTAAAATTCTTATAAATAAAACCTAGTGTACAACTCAATTGAAAATAGGCGCCAATTATAAGCAATTCAAATCGTAATATTTTTCAATCCAACTCGAAATACACTCTCTCGCCAGTATGGCTCCAAGCTAAAAATGCCTATACAAACATTAAATATGAGAATAAACGAAAACACCTTAAAATTTGAGGTTATGTTAGTTATGCGATGCACATGCCCAGGTAATTGTAGGACCGTATTGCTCGCGCCATCTATTAAAGTAAATAGAAACCATGCACTTACGAAGCCATTATTATAATAGGAAATTGCCGGACCACCTATTTAATACACCGTGGTGTAGACGCAACTGGTACGCAAGGTCACAAAAAACGTGCCATCAAAACTGAAAGGAACCGCCAAAGACTTCCCCTCTGTGCAGTTACTGTATTCTGTGGTTCCACTATAAAATATATTTTACACAAGAAGCGTGTTATTTGGTTTTTAATTTTTTTCACGGAAACCAAAGCTAAAGAGTGCAAGTGTTATATATCGTTGAAATCGGAATTTTTACTGCTTTTCAATGGTTCGATTACAAATTGTAAGTAATCATAAAATAAACAACTTGTTGTGCCAAAACAGCAACAAACCTAATCCGATCTCAACCAAAACCTTTTCAGATCTTCTGGAACACTAAAGAAACCCTCATGCAAAGTTTCATCCAAATCCGTTTAGTGGCTTCGCCGCTATCGTGCTAAC
Organism: Rutpela maculata; assembly: GCA_936432065.2. Taxonomy (NCBI): domain Eukaryota; kingdom Metazoa; phylum Arthropoda; class Insecta; order Coleoptera; family Cerambycidae; genus Rutpela; species Rutpela maculata. The sequence goes on along the minus strand of OW386285.2, from coordinate 30,758,973 downwards.
AGACATACACACACACACACACACACACACACACACACACACACACACACACACACACACACACACACACACACACACACACACACACGCCTGGCAATATTAATGGCATCACGAGTATAACCCAGAATTATGGCATTATTACATTTCCATACACATTGGAAAGCGACATCTCTCGGCACGTTGTGGATATACAAATTATTCATTTACACACACTAATTTACTGAGTTATGGTGCAAACCGATTTTCGGCATCCGAAGACATAATCATTGGTATATGTGAAAAGAATAAATAAGTTGCCAGAAGTCCCAAGGAAACGGTAAAAGTGTTTATTTAAGTTGCCATAATTATATCTTGTACGTATATGTGTATATTACAGTGTTGTCAGATATACTTGAAATAATGATTATTTATGAAAATTCAAATAAGCACAATACTTACATACAGAAATTGATGCAATTCTTTCTAAGATAAGATAGAGTTTAGTACGTGTGAAACCTCACTTTTTAATACATCAAGCTGTCAATTTTTTTATCAAGACTTTATGAACCAATAAAACATGATAGAATTAACAATCACAATTACGAATTTTTAACAGTGAAGAGTATTACTTTTTATATAAATATTAACTGGTTGGTTAAGTGTAAAATTAAAATGAAATTCTAACTGTTTAATATTTGAAACTTCAATTAAATGACAAACATGTAGTGTTTATTTCAATGTAACAAAAGAAATATAATTAATACCGCCCAAAAACATTGGAAGCAAATTAGATAATGAAGTTTAAAATAAAATACTTTCTTTTATACAAATATTTAAATCAAAATAACAAAACGTTAAATATGAAGACTCACCAAAATAAGGTTTTTAAAAAGATTTTAAATTTTGAAAATTATCTTTTAGTGAGAAATAGATATTTAATTTCCCTCAGAGTTAAACATTTATCTCCAATTCTGCTATTTTCTATGCAATCTTAAAATACTCTTCTAGTTTACATTTTTAAATAGATAGGAAAGGTAACAGGCTATTCCAAATCATATCATATGACGCTATTGTGTTTGACTTGAAATAACTTTTTTTTTCCGACTTGAATCAAATTTTACTTAAGAATAGAACAAAGTAAGATCTATTTATGACCAGAAAAAAACTCGCCTCCTACAAATGCAAAGCCACCTGTGCTACGAAAATATGCGGAGAAAATCAAAAAATTATCATATTAGGCATATTTTTATTGGAAAATTTTGTTAATGAAACTTGTTCAGAATTGTCCAGAAACCTTAAGTCCAAAATTTAATTAAAATATAAAAATATATAAATTTAATTAAAATAATGTCCAAGTCCGAAAATATCATTTTAATCAATTTTTTGTTTAGAAAACTACTATGACAATTTTGTTTGAAATTAAACCCAAGCTACCAGGTAGTTGTCAAGCAATTTACGGTTTTTTTTTAAATTATTGTTTTTAAAATTTTTAGTTTTTAAAATTTTCATTTTTCAATTTTTTAATTTTGATTAAATTTTGGGCATAAAGTTTTTGGACAATTCTGAAAACGTTTCATTAACAAAATTTTCCGATAATATGATTTTTTTATTTTCGCCTCATATTTTGGTACTGCAGGTGGCTTTGCATTTGTAGCAGGCGAATAAGTAGATCCTAATTAGTTCTATACTTAAGTAAAATTTCATTCAAATCTGAAACGAAATAAAAAAGTTATTGGGGTTTTACCTTTTCAAATGAAACACACTGTATATGTATAAGACAATAAAATGATGTTCTATGTTTCAAAGATATTGTGGCATAATGAAGCACTTTTACAGAATTAAATAATATTAATAACAGTGGAGAACTGGATATAAACATCGGCGCCTTTGCCTAATTATTGAAGATTTTATATAATTCTTGAACATCAAATAGAATATCTTTCGCAGCTTTCTAGATATGTTTTTAATTTTAACATCTGATGATGCCCCCTTTGTTATTGACACACTAGTCAGTACACTATGCAGCATCTTCGTTTTTGTATAATCTTATCAAAAGCTGCAACCCTCTTTATTTATACTGCTTATAAGGTTACAAGAAACGTGGCGGACAGACAGACAGCAGACAGGTTATTCAGAATTCGATGACAAACATAATTATAGGAATATTTTTCTCTACAAGCAATATTTACGGCTTTAGAAAATATAAGATGTAGCAATCTCAGTATATGAAGTACTGAACGCCATCACTCGTATTGTCTAATAGATTTTATTACTAACAATATTGTAAATAAAGATTTTATTTAAAAATTTTAAAATCATGTAAACGTTATAAAGTGACGTGGATCGCTTGGCATATTGGGATAATTTTACTCTTCATTTTTGCGAAGATATAATAAATAAAATGAAACGTCGTTTCAGCCTGTTATTAATACTTGAGTTATGCTTTTCAGAGAAACGGAGGTTATAATAACTCAGTTATTTGCTAGCCACTTTTCATTAGAAAAATGTATCTGACCCGATTTGCAATATTTTTAAGATTCTACTAAAGCAGAAATGCTGCATACTTGTAACGGTTTGTTGTCGGGTAGCTGGTTTGGAGATTAATCAGGGTCCAGATTAGTTAATAAGACAGCCCAATAAAAATGTGTGTGTAACGATTGCGATGCGACGTTTGTTGTTGCTACTGCAGTGGCATCGGGCGTCAGGTGAATATCGTCGACTCAAGAAGTTTCCCAGCTCAATACGCTGTAGGAGGTCTCCAGGTCAGGCTCATTCGCTCTGCTTTTGGCGGCGAAACGGCGTCGAGGAATGACTAATGACTCGAGGGGTCCCAGCTCAACATGCTGCAGGATTTCCAGGGTCAGATTGCATTCGTTCCGTCGTGTTTGCGTCGGGAGATGCGCAAAGCTGTAATATGTCCAGCTCAGCATGCTGTAGACAGATTGACAGAATTGGCCGTTCTGAATTATGTTGATTTGGGGCTGGGCTTTTATATCCGAGAATCTTCGCTTACTGGTGACGTAGAACTGCCTATAGTTTAGTGTCGTGTGCAAATCCCTGCCTCTAGACGGGAGCTGGGTAGATTTGCGTGCCGTGTGCACATTGGTATCGTGTGTAAATCCGGAATCTTAGTAATGGAGCAGGAATTTAAAGAATGCTTCATTGCATACTATACCGACAAACGTTTCGCCAACAATTATAAAAAAAAATAATCAATAAACTTGCGAAGAGTAATATTTACCTACCTACTTTAAAATTCGATTTGATTAAATAAAATCATTCCAAATTATTAAAATAACTATTGTGAAGACAAATACTATATATTATATATTCAAATATACAGTGGTTTTAGATTTTCAATACAGTAAAAGTAATTAAATTTAAATGAAACAACTTATACCGGGTGTCTACAAGATTACTTTCCGGGCGCCATTTATTTATTTTTTAACGGATCGAGGTGAAACTAGGCATGTGTCAGATGTTACCAAAACGACATTTTTTTTATCTATCTCTCAAATTTCGGCGACTTCCGATTTCAGTGACCCTGCTTTTGATTTTCAAATGGAACACCCTGTGTATTTTAGAATTTTTGGATTATAGAGGTCTTTCTGCATATGACTGTCTTAATTTCATGATTTTTTTAGCTATTTTCAAATTTTTCAGACAATTTTAATTTTCAATCTCATGCCCAGGAACCAACTAGAAATTTACCCAACAGGATGTGCTGTGATACATCGTCAAATTAGTATTGAAAAACTATATTTAACTGTAGTATGTTGGCTTCCCTAATTTAAATTAATAACAAAAATGAATCAACACTCTGTTTCAACAATAAACAAGGCAGACCCTGAAGTTGGTATCTTTATAATGTTTGAATATATTAATAAAATTATGTAAAAAAAGCTTTTATTTTAAAAACTACTAAAGAGTAAAAATATTTTTTTTTTAAATTCATACACCTGGAAACCAAAAGCTTTGGGGACGGTCATATAGCTCTATTGCATAGTTACTTTGCTCTTTTGACCGCCTTCAAAGCTTTTGGTTTCCAGGTGTATGAATGTTAAAAAAAATATTTTTACTTTTTAGTAGTTTTTTCAAATAAAACTTTTTATTAAAAATATTTTTTTATATAATTTTATTTTTACCTTTTTATTCTACTTATTTTACAGACAGACAGACAAACAGATAGAGGGAAAGGGTAGATGCCACCGTCATCCACCCCTTCCCTCTCCCGTCTTCTCACCTCTCTAACACTACTTCCCACTTCTTCCTACCCCTTTCCCACCTCTTCCCCTCTGATTTCCCACCTCTTTCCACCCCATCTCCACTGCTTCCCACCTCTCCCACGTCCGCCATATTGAATTTATAATGACGTCACTAGTTTATAATATTTTACTCATCAAACCCTTTAATTTGATACCCATATCAAGGGGGTTGTGATTAAAAAGCCGATCCGCCATCTTAAGGCGTCCGCCATATTGAATTTAGAATGACGTCGCATAGTTTGTCGCATTTTACCTGTCAAACCCTTTCATTTGATACCCATATTAAGGAGGTTGTGACTAAAAAGTCAATCCGCCATCTTGGAGCGTCCGCCATATTGAATTTAGAATGACATCACATAGTTTGTCGTATTTTACTCGTCAAACCCTTTCATTTGATATCCATATCAAGGGGGTTGTGAAGAAAAAGGCGATCCACCAGCTTGGGATGTCCGCCATATTGAATTTAGAATGACGTCACATTATTTATCGTATTTTACTCGTCAAATCGTTTCTATTTATACCCATATTAAGGGGGTTGTGACTAAAAAGCCGATCCGCCATCTTGGGACGTCCGCCATATTGGATTTAGACCGACAATGGCCATACTGTGTTGCATTGTCACCGGACTTACACACGTGTGCCAAATTTAAGAGCTCTAGCTTAATTAGAACTAGTCGAAGATCAGCTTGCAAGATTTGACCTAAACAAACATACATACAAACAAACAAACATTGCAAGTTAAATAAAAGGTTTTAATAAAATTATATAAAAAAAATATATATTTTTTAAATTCGTACACATGGAAACCAAAAGCTTTGGGGGCGGTCAATTGAGCAAAGTAACTATGGAATAGCGCTATATGACCGCCCCCAAAGCTTTTGGTTTCCATATGTACGAATTTAAAAAAAATTATTTTTACTTTTTAGTAGTTTTTTCAAATAAAAAATATTTTTTTTATATAATTTTATTTTTTACTTTTTAGTCTACTTATTTTACAAACAGACAGACAAAACCCTTTCATTCGCCACCTCCACCCCTTTCCTCTCCCGTGTTCTCACCCCTCTAACACTACTTCCCACTTCTTCCCACCCCTTTCCCAACTCCATTCCACCACTTCCCCTGCCCTTTCCCATCACTCCCCACCTCTTTCCACCCTATTCCCACCGCTTCCCCACCTCGTCTCACCCTATTCCCACCTCGTCCAACCCTATTCCCATCTCTTCCCACCCCTTTCCCACATCTTCCCCTGACCTTTCCCATCTCTCTCCACCTCTTTTCACCCTATTCCCACCTCTTCCCGCCCCTTCCCACCTCTTCCCTACGTCGTCCCATCCCTTCCCCACCTCTCCCCACCCATTCCCCAACTCTTCCCACCCCTCCCCACCTCTTCCCACCTCGTCCCCATCTTTCCACACCTCTTCCCCACTTCTTTCCACTTCTTCCCACCTCTCCCACGTCCGCCATATTGAATTTAGAATGACGTCACACACTTTATCGTATTTTACTCGTCAAACCCTCTCATTTGACACCCATATCAACGGGGTTGTGGCTAAAAAGCAGATCCGCCATCTTGGGACGTCCGCCATATTGGATTTAGAATGACGTCACATTGTCGTATTTTACTCGTCAAACCCTTTCATTTGATACCCATATCAGGGAGGTTGTGACTAAAAAGCCGATCCGCCATCTTGGGACGTCCGCCATATTGGATTTAGAATGACGTCGCATTGTTTATCGTATTTTACTCGTCAAACTCTTTCATTTGATACCCATATCAGAGGGGGGGTTGTGACTAAAAAGCCGCTCCGCCATCTTGGGACGTCCGCCATATGGGATTTAGACCGATAATGGCTATAAATACTATGTTGCATTGTCACCGGACTTATACACGTGTGCCAAATTTCAAAGCTCTAGCTTAATTAGAACTAGTCGAAATTCAGCTTGCAAGATTTTACCTAAACCAACAAACATACAAACAAATATTGCAAGTTAAATAAAAGCTTTTAAAAATAGAAAATATCGACGGAAATAAAATATATTTACAAATGAAAACACCAAATTGAAGTTTATACAATAATGGCAACTGTATACACACCAGAGACAGTAACACACATTATGCATGCAAACTACGTAAATAAAAGCAACAGCGCAATTATTATTATAGAGGGCGCCAATGTACGACCCCGCCCACGATTCCAATAATATGAATGTGTGTACCGTCAACTTTATCGTCAATAGAGGCAACTTACACACTTTAACCTAAAATGTTACATTTCGCGACATCTGTGATTGCGAAGAAGACAAAAATACATGAATAGTGCGCAGCCAACTGCAACCAATGACCACCATAGACAAATAATGAATACCACCAAAAATTAACATAAAATATGCAAGAAGAAATAATGGCAACGCGTGTAAGATGCCGGAGTTTTGGAACTTGCCAGAGTACAGGAATATTCACACACAAGTTACCATAAATATGAACAGGTGTACACACACACACACACACACACACACACACACACACACACACACACACACACACACACACAGACATTTTTCAAAAACAACTTTTTTGGGTTCCTGGGACCTAACGTAAAGATTTGATGTTATCTCAATTTTCGATTTTGGACTAATTGTAGTAACCTCCCACAATTTTATTGTGGGGAGGTTAATACACAATATCGATATCAACCCGACACAATATCAATATCAATTTTTGTTGGCGGATAAGAAGTAGGTAAACTTTTTTATTTCTCATTTTACGCGGAAAATTTATTCTTCATAAAAAGTTTTGCTTTTATTAAAAACATGATTGCCATAGAGTAAGTTAACATGTCATACACAGGGTGTTCAGAAAATTAAAAAATCTGAAAATTATGTAAGAGCAAACTACGTTCAATTTTAACGATATGAAAAACTGTCACTATGAAAACTTGTTTAGAATTAAAATTTATGTCAGAATGCCAATTTGTGGATAAATCTGAGTAATTCAACTTTTTTAAAAAATTTCATGAGTGTCAAGTGGTGTAAAACTCACGGTAAAATAAAAATTATTTTCTTCTTACAAAAATTATTCATTATTCATAAATATATTAAACTACTTTTATTTTTAACAGCATTGAATAAATTTCTTAGCCATATTTACAATCTATCAACAAATAGTAAATTTTATCTTAATTATTACATTTTTTTTATTATTTTTGTTGTGTTGTCTGACTTAAATCAGGCATTCCACCGTAGTCAGTTTTACAATTTAAGAAGGTAGTATTTAATTTTTCTTAATCTGTGGATGGCGCCCTTATCAACATCATTTATTTAACTCCTTTTTAATTGTAAAACAATCTGCTTTGGTAAAGTTATGCGAATTTGTTGGTTTACTCTTTGGTTCAGCTAAAAATAGACCTCACGAATCCAACACCGCACCAGATCAGCTAGCAGTTAGCCACCGCACAGTGGCACGAATCGTGATTTTTTTTTGTTCAAAATTATCTAGAGCACTTGTTTCGCAAACGATTGGGATATATATTTTTTAAAATACTCATTATTTAATTTCCAAAAAACCTAAGAGAGCCGATTTCGGCATAAACTTACACAAAAGTATTTCATTTTTCATCATTTTTAGCATTTTTATAGCCGCCAATGATTCCGCCATCTTGCAGGTTGGTTTATGACAATTTGGATGTCAGATTCGTAATCAGCGACCCCAAGAACCCTCAAGTAACAAGATTTATGTAAATTGGATAAGAAAAAAAGTTTTTATTTGTAAGTAACATGGTGATCACAGTGTAACATGGGCATTTTGGCTAAGCTCAAAAATTTTGGTTAGCATAATTCAAAAATCGTCTCTCTTACGTTTTTTGGGAATGAATGAACGAGTCTTTTAAACTTTGATATTGACGATTGAAATTTGGTGTCAACAGCGGAAAATGTCTTTTTTCGGAAAAGTACTAAGTTTAGACAGCAATTATGACAGCTGCCAAATTTAGATATTGTCACGACCGCCAAATTAAGACGGCCACAATAAGGGCCACTTGGCCTGCGAGAGGTTTTTCTGTTAGAAAATTATTAAACACAATTAAATAGTCAATAATATTTATTATTTAAATAATGGTTGCAGCCAAACAACAAAGTCACAAAATATGAATTAAATAACAAATAAAGTTTTCTTACCACAAGCACATGTCAGGAGGAGATGGGTCCCCAGAATGGACTGCCACTGTCCATTCATTCTGGACTATTTATATGTTTGAGAAATGTTTAATCAGCATATTCCCTTCATACGTCATAGAGAGTTCCGAAGCTTATGGCCTGATGTTATTAATTAGTAAATGTACCGACACTCTAGATCCTTTGTTACATTTTAAATGCTTTACTACTGTATGTTTTATATCTTGAAAAATAATAAATGGCAATGAATTTAGTTTATTTATTATAGACTTAAATTTGGAAATCCTTTAATTTAGGTTTTCTATTTTTGTATTTATTTATAGGGAATATGCTAATAAGATAATTTGCCAAATTTGCATAGAAAAATAGTTATTTATTTTTGATATGTGAGAATATCACATTTTCCTGCCAACTTCGGAACCAGGTACATTAAAAACAATTTGTATCCGTCTTGCTATATATTCACAGGGTATTTTTAAAGTTAATAAGCTCTAACTTCTATTTTTTGAAATTTGACAGCAATTATGGCAGCTGCCAAATTTAAAAACCATATTTCCCTGTCAACTACTAAATCTGGCAGTTTAAAAACAATATGTATATCTATTTTTCTATACATTTATAGTGCATTTTTAAAATTAATAAAAACTGTATTATGAAAATTGACAGCAATTATGACAGCTGCCAAATTTAAAACTCATATTTTCCTGTCAATTACTAAATCAAACAGATCAAAAACAATATATATCTATTTTTCTATACATTTACAGGGTATTTTTAAAATTAATAAGCTCTTCCAAATGGAAATTTGGAAATTTGACAACAATTATGGCAGCTGCCAAATTTAGAAATACATATTTTCCTGTCAACTTCGGAACCAGGTACATTGAAAACACTATACCTATATATTTTTCTGAACACCAACCTGTTATTGTATGAATTATTTATCTAAAAATCGTATTTTTTTATATTTGACAGTAATTTTGACAGTTGTAACAACTAAATCAAAAATTCATCTAGACAGATCAATAACTGATTAAAGGACGAAGATTAAAAAAAAAATTGTTACGAAAACTCAACTTTACGGCCCGTTAGAATAAATTTAATAGAAAAAATAGTATTTTTTTGTAATAATATGATTTTCTATTAAAAATTAAAAGAAATGAAAAATGAAATTTCAAGATCCGGCTAGAGAGATCGATAGGTAAATTCAAGACGAACATTTTAAAAAAAGAATGTCTCAATAACTTAAAATTTACGACCTCTAGAGTAATCTGGGTGGAACACTGGCATTTCTCGCCACTGTGGGTCGGCGCAGCGTCACTTGGGACCGTAGTTAACAAATTTCTACTCGCTTCAATTTAATGCGCAAAATACATGTCATATATGTTTCTTTCGTAAAATTTCCCGTTCTTTCGAATGGCGCTATCAGTTTTTGCGTACAAATAAAATTAAAAAAGTTATTCGCAAAAAAAGTATTTTTGCACTTCAATTGTTAAATAAAAATAGGACGCGTACACTTTTTTGCGGTAGACTTTTCACTACGTTATTCTAGCATACTTGAAGAATATTGTTCACCAAAGTCTACCTGGTTACAAATTTTTCCGAAGTGAAAATCTTCGTTTACCCCACTAACAGCCGGTTTTACAATCGCATGTTAACTTTGGTGTTGACTCTTACTTGCAGGTTAACTACAACTTTACCGACACTTGCGTTTTTCAATATAAAGTTAAGTGATGATTTGTAAACGAGAGGTTGTGAATAAAATTTATAATGTTGGTACTAGAAAAATGGGTAATATCCATAAAATATATGAATTTTTGTTAAAGTCACAGGTACCTACTGTCAAATATAAATGTCAGAAGCAATTTATGAGTTATGAGTTAGTAATTTATAATTAAGTATGTAAGTACTAGAAAACAGAAACGTTTATTTTAAAAATAAAAATGCGTTTTATTAATTACATCATGGATAATAAAAGGTGCGCACATTTTTCTGCCGACGAGGGGATATCTTCGTAAATTTAATAAACAAAATAGAAATATAGAGAATAAAAAATGTATTCTTCAAAAAAAGTTAGGTCTACACCGGATTACCTTGGGCCTTCTTGGCTCCTCATCACTCCTATATGCATTTACTTCGTACGTACCCATATTTAAACGAAATATCGAAACATTATTTTGTGACAATTATTTTATAGGTTAGAAATTGCTAGTAAACTACCAACTTTTAGTTAACTCACACCTCATGTGCTGGTAAAGTTAACTACTAGATAACTACGACCTTGAAAATGACCAGCTATTGTAAAACCCAATTTCTATAATAACCTGAAAGTTAACTCTGACTGGCAGTTAACCAGCGATTGTAAAACCGGGTGAATTTGGGGAATCACTTTTTTGGTCAAAAATATCAGAGGACATGTTTGCAGGGACACCACTGGTGAAGTGATAAAATAACTTTTCTAACTAAAATATGTGGTTTTATATCCTATTAACACATACCAAAATTGAAAATAATCTCTAAAGTATTTTCTGGGATATTAAAAATTAACCATTTAAAAAAAAATTCAACAAAAATTTAAGCCGTTGCGGACATATGTTCATATGAACTTTTCTTTATAAAATGACCTAAACAATCACACCCTGAAATATTAGCACGTCATTAAGGAACACCCTGTATATTAAGAGAAAACTTTAAGATAAATAATTTTCTTCTACTATATTTAAAAGAAAATATTAAAAATAACATCATAACACATTTACCGAAAATGAGATGAATCTGTTAGATTTGTTGATTAACATTATATTTCGAATTCAATTAACTCATTATTGTTCCTTTCAAATTATATGTCAGTTTGTGGTAGACATGGCGTATTTGGCAACCGAACGATCAAGTGTTCATGATGAGGAACAGGTGGTGTTAACAACCCCTTAAATCGAATATTTAGGGTCTGCACGTCACTTACAAATTTGTTCTTATTAGATAAGTAAAATGACGTGCCGCTGATTTTAATGAGATAAATTTAAGTGAGAACCATCGTATGTTTAACTGATATTAAGTTTTTCAATTAAATTTTTGGCAGATAATGTTTTCGCTCATGTCATTGTTTTGATATATTAGAAATTACTACTTCACAAAACAAAGATTATTTGGTTGTCCCCTAGACTATTCTGATGTGTGTATGTATAAAATATGATATATTACGTGTTATGTGTTAGTTAAGTTTACCGATAACTTTTTCAATAAACAGGGAAGTTCGGGTAGGGAAGCAAAGTTATTCTTTTTTCGCGTTGACTCGCTCCTATCTGAACTCTTGTATTATTTATTGGATTATATACCGAGTAGCCCTAAAAATCGCCCATAACTTTAAAATTGTAACTTTTTAAAGTGGGAGACTTCAACGTAAATATATTTTTATCTTGAAGGCGAGTGGTTGAAAATAAAATAGTCAAAATACATCTTTAGCGTTGGTGTATATTTTAATGCTTTTTCTTCTTATTCATTTATATGACTACGTGGCCTAAATAAGAAGGATATTTCAGGTCTCGGGTTTGATTTTCGGTCATGGCACTGGCATTTTTCCAAAGACAGAAATTAATTCTAGTATACTCCGACATTCGGAGTATGGTAAATTTCTCGAAATATCTAGCGCCTTAGCGCACATAGTCAAGTCAGTCCTTGAGAGATAAAGTGAGTTGTATTCCATTTGATGTTTAATTTTAATTTTGAATAACATCTTGGTCCAGTGCGGCGTTTTGTAATCCATATAATGTTCGAGGTAACCTACCTTTACTATATTGTTCTCCTAATCTGCAGAAAATGAAATTTTCGTGTTTTTGTCCTACTGGACTCGCACAATACTTGTTCTCTTATGTACTACAGCTCAAAGACCTATCTGCAACCTGACATGAGAAATTAAAAAAATTGTTTATTCTAATTGACAAAATACATTGAAATACTTAATCACATTGTCCTACAGTGTGTACACTAGATGTTTATATCCTAACCTCCGATTAAAGAACTTGTATCTAGATACATAATGGCATTGATTTATTTGTTGCTGAAAGACTCACAATCTAAGGCACTTCTTCCCATGAGTTTCTGATTGGCCCATCGGCCTATTCGCGGCTATTTCCTACACGATCAGTTCAGTTTGATTATCATAATCTCAGTTTGTACATAAAGTTGGTTGCGACTTCATAGAACGTTTCATCAACCGATCTGACATCGTCGGGAAATTGTAACCGTAATCTCAATGAGAATCAATATTTCTTTCAAATTTAAGGATTATATTTCAAAATAGATATTGAAAGTCACTTCCTAAGTTTACCTAAGAGACAGTGTATCTTCAGATTTAAAAAACGGAACACATGCTTCTCAGATGACGCATATGAGGATCTTGATGACTTTGTTTGAAACAATATAAAAACCGCTGCCCAAGGAATCACTACTTCCACATTCAGATTTTCTGTCCGTCACTCACATCGAAAAAACTTTGTATGCGGAAATAATTGTTTATGGAACTTTAATAATATAATATTTGAAATCTTCTAACCCAAAAACCCATAAAACGATATCCTACATCGGTAGTGGAGTGGCGGTGGTGATAGGGGGGGGGGGTGGTAGTAGGAGTGGATGAAGTAAAAAAATACCTCTTACCTGTTTGATTTACCCATTTATACCAAATTTACTTCAATTTACCCCCCAACCCTTCAACAGAACAAGATAAAAATATAATCTAGTTCCAGACCTCATTAAAGTACATATGTGTACCAAATTTCAAGTCAATTGCTTAAACGATTCCAGAGTAAACGTGCGCACAATAAAAAGTTACACAGACCGACAGACCGACAGACCGACAGACCGACAGACCGACAGACAGAAATTTTTTTTCACTCAAGCTTAAAATCTCGACGTTTCATGACATTTTAAGCCTATTTAAACAATAAAAAAAAATTTAAATTTTTTTGTGTTACTACACTTCCACTGGATGTGGAAGTAAAAGAACAGTTAGCTAAGCCAGTCCTCCGCACGGTGTGTCGAAGTGTCACTATATAGAAAGGAAAAAACCGCTGCCCAAGGAATCACTACTTCCACATCCAGATTCTCTATAAAAGTCACCCAAAACGAAAAAACTTTGTATGTGAAAATAATTGTTTATGGAACTTTAATAATATAATATTTGAAATCCTCTACCCCAAAAACCCATAAAACGATACCCCACATCGGTAGTGGGGTGGGGGTGGTGAGAGGAGGGGGGTGGTGGTGGTGGGGGGTGGATGAAGTAAAAATATTTTGAGGTTTCTGGTTCCTGTACATACACTAAATCACAATTTTTTTTCATCCTCTTTAATAAGGAGGTGGGGGTGGTGATGAGGGTGGCTAATGCTAAAATTTTTTTTGAGACCTTAGCTTCTCTTGTATATACCAAATACCAATTTCATGGACTCTTACCTGCATGATTTACCCATTTACCCCAAATTTACCCCAATTTACCCCCCAACCCTTCGACGGAACAAGATGAAAATATAATCTAGTTCTAGATCTCGTTAAAGTACATATGTGTACCAAATTTCAAGTCAATATCTTAAACGGTTCCAGAGTAAACGTGCGCACAAAAAAAGTTACAGACAGACAGACAGACCGACAGACAGACAGAAATTTTTTTTCGCTCAAACTTAAAATCTCGACGTTTCATGACATTTTAAGCCTATTTGGACAATAAAAATTTTTAAAAATTTTTTTGTCGTTACTATACTTCCACTGGACGTGGAAGTAATTACTTGAATCTCTCAGCTGAGACAACGTTGTCCTCCAAAACGACGGTTAAATTTTAATAGTGCCTATAGATTAAAATCACCACTAAAAATTTCAAATCAGGATCTTTATTAAAACGGCTAGAAAATCCTGCCATAAAAATCGAGAAAAGTATAGGATGGCTCAAACTGAAGTTTATTAGAAGCACTTAAATATGACAGAGAAAAAATATTTCGTTTTACTTCCACATCCAGTGGAAGTACAGTAACGATAAAAAAAATTAAAAATTTTTATTATTCGAAATTAGAATGTCATGAAATGTCGAGATTTTAAGTTTGACCAAAAAAAAATCTGTCTGTCTGTCGAGTCGGTCTGTCTGTAACTTTTTTTGTGCGCACGATTACTCTGGAACCATTTAAGATATTGACTTAAAATTTGGTATTTTTTTATATATTTTGACGGGATCTGGAACTAGATTATATTTTCATCTTATTCCGTTGAAGGGTTGGGGGATAAATTGGGGTAAATGGGTGGAAAATAGGTAAATCAAGCAGGTAAAATTGGTATTTAGTATATATAAGAGAAGCTAAGGTCTTAAAAATTTTGGCATTAGCCACCCCAATTACCACCCCCACGCCCCATTATTAAAGGGGATGAAAAGAAAAATGTGATTTAGTGTGTGTACAAGAACCAAAGGCCTCAAAATATTTTTTTTACTTCATCCACCCCCACCTCACTACGGATGATCGTTTTATGGGTTTTTGACTCAATTTTTCGTATTTTAAAAAAATTGGTTACAGACAAATGTGATTTTAAACAACAAGAAGACTTCAAATATAACAACCTTTTACACAAATTGAAAGACTTTATGGAAGTTCCGACCTGCAAACCTTTAGTGGCTCTGTTAAAGTTCCGACTTTCGGATCTCGAACAACGGCAGTTTTAAAATTTTATATAATAAATTCCCTTTGAAAAGATAACCCATGACATACAAATCAATGCAAATACCGAAAGGCAAACCGCGAAGGAAATCTGGTGTACACTCAGAAGGAAATCCGAGGATCAAAAATATTTCAAAAAAAATTCGAGGAAATCCGAGGAAATTTTAGGAAATCAGAGGAAATCCGAGGAAATCTTAGGAAATCCGAGGAAATCTGGAGGAAGTCTCAGGAAATCTTTTGCTTTTCGGATTTCTCCCTCCTGCTCTTCAAACATTTTTTGAAAAAAATTCGAGGAAATCTGAAGGGAATCCGAGGAAATCTTAGAAAATCCCAGGAAATCTTAAGGAAATCCGAGGAAATTTGGAAGAAATCTGTGTAATCCTCGTCAAAGAGGAAATCTGGTGTACAAAATTTTGGGCGCTGTCAAACCTCGGCGAAAACAACCGATTTCAAAAAAATACTAGGTACACAAATTCAAAAAATAAAAAAAAAAATAAAAAATTTACTGCATTTTTCATAAACCAAAGCCTTACAAATTAATTTATATAACAATAAAATTTGTCAAACAAAATTATGATTTTGTCAGACAAATTATATTAGTGTCTATAATAATCATACTGCACACTTTAGAAGACCGTGTGTTTGAATATAATCACGATTAATAATGTGGTGATGACATTCCGGTTAGCCTGTATTTACAAAATCGCTGTAATCAATAATTGTACTGTATTCATAATGACATCTCATTCCTGCTTTTGAACGAAAGAGTCTTTGTTCCGCTCTGACGCGCTGCATCTTGCGACTGCCACCCTATATCAGTCTTTATGCTTATAAAACTCAAATCTCCCGTGACAGTGGTGATCTCAGGCTGCGAACCTTTCATATGGAAATTTGATTTTTATATCTGAATTTATATTAATTCTGGCTTACTTGCAAAATATTATGAATTGGGGTGTGGAAAGGCAATGATAAATTGCTTGTTTTCTTTGGAGGATTACGATATATTTGTATGGAGTATGCTAGAAATGCTTCCTCTCACGTGCTGTGTATATATGAGGGTAAACTTTCTTGAACGCACGAATATTTTGTGTTGTCTTAATTTAGCGAGTGGAATTGGGGAATATTTATCAGAAAAATTTGTCTGCTTTTTTAAATGAAAAACAAAATAGTTACCTATATTTTGTTAAATATGTTATTAAGTGGAAATTAACATGGCTTTAGAAGAGGACGATCTGTAGATTCTGTAACTGCTAGCTTACTTATTTTATGTTATTAAGTGGAAATTAACATGGCTTTAGAAGAGGACGATCTGTAGAATCTGTAACTGCCAGCTTATTTATTTTATATGCCGTGAAGTTGACAGCGGATTACTGCTGCCAACGGTACTACGTGATTCATGGTCTCTATTCAAAAGCTTTTGACACCCTTGATCATTCACTGCTGCTATCAAAATTACATTATTTTGGATTTTCAGATATTTCACTGCAGTTAATGTCAACATATCTTAAAGAACGTAGTCAATGTGTTGTTATAAGTCAAATGTCTCAATTTAAAACTTTAAAGGCAGGTGTGCCACAAGGATCAGTCCTAGGGCCACTACTGTTTTCACTATATGTTTCAGATGTATCTAAAGTTATTAAAAATACCACTCTCCGTCAATATGCCGATGATTCGCAAATTTATTAATTTGATCTAGCAGATAATAACTCTATACAAGTTAAGATCAACCAAGATTTAAATAATATATATAAATATGCATATGACCATCATCTAACATTAAATGCATCCAAATCACAAGTCATTTTAATAGGAACCGTGCTAATGAATAAAAAATTTCATCAATGAATTTAACTTTCAAAATAAATAATGAAATAATTCCAGTGGTCAATGAAGCAAAAAATCTGGGCGTAACTCTTGATTCATTCCTGCAGTTTGAAAGTCATATTAAAAATAAAATAAAGCTGGAATATTGTCGCCTGAAAAAGTTATACCGTTTAAAACATAATATTCCTCAAGGAAGTAAACACATATTTTGTAATTCGTTACTATTATCTACACTTGATTATGGAGAGTGGTTTATGGTAATAAGCTGTCTTCTTTAATGAAACATGCCATACAAAACCCAAGCAGCATTCAAAGTGATGGGAACTGGCATCTGAGACATCGGAACTTTAATACAGTAGGAATGACATAACTGTTACTAAATTTGCGGCTTTAAGGTAATATTCACTTTGTTCTATGCATTTGTAGTAACAATTATGTAGATTCTTACCGAATTCAGGCATTGTATAGTTATAACACTTTCAAGTAACTGCCGCAGAATCTGCAACGTCGCAGATACTACTCTGCATTACTTTGAAGCATCCTCAACTGCAAAGTGAAAATTGGTAGTAATGCCGACCGCACAGCGTTACCAAAGGACCATTTCAAAGTAACGATAACTTGAAGTGTTCAATTTTAAGTCCCTGAAACGTTTTTGGGAAATTTTCTGGAACCTCATTGTTGTCTAACTTATTAGTGACAGCTTGAGTAAAAAAGAGGTTATTTCTACGAACATAGGGGCTTTGAAGTTAATTTTACTACTCCCCACTAATTGACAATGACTACAAAGTTATAGATACCTTAAAAACCTACTATAAAGTGATATCAACTTTTAAGACAATTTATATCATTATTGGCATTGAATAAAATGGCGGCATCTGAAATGCTCAGTAAAAGCAAAATAAAGTTTATCGGCATTCATCATTGTTTTATAGAAAACTGAAGAAACAGTTAAAGAGTAGGAGAAATAGTGATTCTTCAGAATATGATGCAAACATGAAAGATTATTTCGCCACAGCAAAACCATCATCTTTGGTAACAAGTGCAAAAGTGTTCCCATCAACACAAGGAGAAGAGTAATCGAAAACTATAACAGTTGTAGTGGTTAATGATACTGTGTACTACTCGAAAATTACAACTTGTCTTTAACACACAGATTGACTCATAGTTCAGTTAGTGATCCACTGAGCATATTAAATGAATTTGCCGATTAAAAACTCCAAATTTAATAAATATTGTGTCGATGAGGAACGGACAATGTCGGTATAACGGCAAAAGACATTGTTTATGTACAATAAATTGAATTGAATGAAATTAAATGTAAACTGATCACTAAAATATGAAAACTCTTATGTATTTTTTCCATTATTACACACCTTACGTTAATAAATATATTTATCCAACACTTTCATATAAAGTGATCTTTATTGGCGAGATTTTGAAGGTATAAAGTGACTCATAAGTCACTAGTGAAATAAAGTAGTAAGCTAAAGTGAGGTAAAGTGATTTAGTCACTAAAGAGTAATTTTAATATAAAATTAAGTCCAAGGAATTTATTTGTCTCCATTACATGGAAAATTAACAAAACAAAGAACCCATGCACTAATACTTATTTATTTATATTTATGTTAACATTTATTGTCATCATATTCGATTTTTCATAAAGAAAACTGCTCTTCTGTACACAATTTTTCTCTATACTAGTAACGACGTCTGTATCCCCTGACTCGTTGTGCTGCTCTCCCTGAATTTTTTTAGCAATAACAATCTTGTTGAGACTGAATCTTCCAAACAACCCTCCACCACGGTGGATGATTTCCACACACCGTGACGTTTAAGGGTGGTAATGTCACCCCCAGCATTGGACAAAAAAGTTGATGAGGAACGGCGCATGCTATGGCCAGTATACAAATCTGCATCTGGCAATTGCAAATAATCAGCTACGATTCTTGGAATTTTTGAGAGCTTATTTAATCCAACGCATTGGACAGTGCACTTTCCCTTTTGAAAATTTACGAAAACTCTTTTGTGAGACACATTTTGCGGTCTTAAAGACACATATTTCCTAATCAAATCAAGTGGGTTTACCGAAAATCCTTCATTTAAAACTGTGAAACTTCTTGATGTATTAGTCTTGGTATCTGGTATGGATATATATAGATATTATTCTTTATCTCTTATATCTTCGATTCTTAAGAAGGTCAGTTCACCGCAACGGCAGGCACCGCAAACTCCCAATATCAATGCAACCTAAAAAACCCAAACATTTAAATAGGTACATAAAAGCAAGAAAATCATAATAAACACCTACCTCTGACATAAGATGCTCACCGTCAGGGGCATCAAATATTGTTCGATATGTGCTCTTTCCAAATAATATCTTTCTAATAATATCAGATAATAAAAAGTACTTGTAAAAGTATAATAATTGTTATTTTTAATCCACAT
Organism: Rutpela maculata; assembly: GCA_936432065.2. Lineage (NCBI taxonomy): Eukaryota > Metazoa > Arthropoda > Insecta > Coleoptera > Cerambycidae > Rutpela > Rutpela maculata. Next base: position 30,739,595 of record OW386285.2, on the reverse strand, counting down.
ATTCCCATCTCACACAGTGACAGTGACACTTTAACAGTTATTTCCGCGTTGCCAATTAAAAAAAATTACCTATATCGATTCTGCCAATTCTACCAACATGAAAATAAGTTGGTAGCAACAGTTACTAAGATCTTATAGTGTCATTGGTCCCATTTGCTACATCTAGGTAAATATAACAACACAGTAATTGTTGTAGTTCCCGTCACCACTTTTAAAGTAACAACAACTATAACGTTGGTGGCATCTGCTACTTTATAGTAAATGTAACTTGTAGGGAAATAATTTTGGTTTTTGCAACCTCTAAGTTACTGCAATTAAAATCGTCATTTTTCTGTTGTTGAATGAAGACGCCATATTGACACAGATAAAAATATAATTCAATAAAATTTTTTTTTTATTATAGTCATTTACAAATATGTTTTCTAAATAGATTTTTACTTTATAATATATAAAATTTAAAAAAAAACGTTTTCTATAAGAAATTTTGCAGTTTTGCTTGTAGACATAATTTTTGCAAAACATTTTTTTTTCGAAAAAACCATTTTCTCGAGGGGCGTCTTCTTTATCGAAGCATCATGATAACATTTTACAGAAAACAAGTGGTGGTTTTAATACCCACACCCAGGGTAAATGCAAAACATAATGATTTATAATATATGTTTATGCATGTTGTATATAATCACCTTAACTTGGACCTTGGACATATCATGTGCTTAAACTCAGTAAGTCATTAATTTGCTGTTCGAATAACAGAGAGCCAAATATATAATTTGCGCTCTCATTTCGGTCAGCTGAGCTGTTCCAAAAGTTAGTCATTTCTACTACTTGGTTACATCCCGTTTACGTAATAACCTAGTCCTCGACACGGTAACGGTAGAAGTACCGGAATAGTAACTTGCTACGTAATTATTATTCCCCATTTTGGTGAATGCTTAGTAGAAGGATGGTTCCCAATACGTAACAATCCTTAGTTCCGGAAACCTTTAAAGTTCCACTAATGGTAACTACTACGTAGAAACTACTAAAATTGCTGCTTGGGAAAGTTCAAAATTGTTGTATGAGGTACATTTATAATATTCCCTTCCGCTATCATATTACCCCATATCTAATTGAGCATAAAATTTTAAATATGGAAAACAGGAGACTACATCACATGTGTTGTTTCATATGGAAAATCACTAAAACAAATGAACCAACTTATTTAAGTTCTAAATTAATTACACATAACCACGGTCATGATACAAGAAATTTAACCAAACTTTGTAATAGTCCCTCACGGGATGGCTATTTTTCAAAAGTCATACACGTATATAGCAGCTCATTTATGGAATGAACTCTCAGATGAAATAAAAGTTGAAAAATGAAAAAAAAATTTCAAAATATATTGAAAATCAATTGTTGCTAATCCAACGTCAATAGTTATGTCGTCCTCTGTATTCTCAGTTGTTCAAGGGTTATGTAGGATATTTATCAGAGACCTTTGAGCGAAGACTTTGCGCACATCTCTGTTAGCGTGTGGTACGTCATTATCATGAAAAGAGTTATTTTAGTTTTAATTTTAATTTAGATTTAGTTAATGGTACTGGGAAAATGGAAGAGGGCAGTATTGTCGAATTTGTACCGTTTCATTTATGAATAAATGTATTTATTATTATTATTCTATTCGGTCTCACCAAAACATTTGATTTGGTAAAAAGGAATATACTTTTTGATGTCAGGGAATATTGGTATAAGAGGCTTATAAACTACTTGATTCTGTGTATGGAGAAAGGAAAATTTATTTTATATGACAAAGCTGTATATCTGATACACGTTCTGCTATTCTAGATATTCCACAAGGGTCAATGGCAGGGTCGTTATTGTTCTCTATTTATATAAATGATATTTGGGTTCATAAAAAATAATTGTGTATGTGGATGAGACTAAAACCAAAGCTTGATGACTGTATGAATACACCGAAAATATATTCGACAATATTAACAACGGGCGTGGTTGAGATATAGACTATCTGCAGAATTTCTTCTTCTTCTGCACGATTTTCTTTAGACAATTTTTCATTCTTTGCTGGGGAAATAAATTGCAGCAATAACTGGAACACAGCTAATCTCACTCCAGCAATATCATCTCACTCCAGCAATATCATTCATGTCGTTATCATTTGTAACAGACTGCACTCCGTGGAAACCTTCCTTGCATTTAATCATCAATTTGTCATTAAGATCGTTACTATCTGGACCAATACATTTCTCTTCAATGGTTATATCTGACCCACAACATTTATCAGGAACTTTTACAGTATTAAAAGTAACACTGCACTGCTATAATATGCCCGATGCTAATTCAAGATGTGACGTCCACAGTACTTCGTGTTCAAGTTACAGTTTATTACTTTTAAGAATTCGATGGCTTCCGCAATGCTTACAATGAAATAATGAGTAATAAATCAGATTTTGCGTATAATCTACTTGTAAAATGCCTGCACGAAACTTATAGATGAAGGCCGCCGCGAGCGCTGTTGTCACGAATCGCTAAGCTCCGCCTTTCTGCAGATAGTCTATACTGATATTAATCGTGAAGAAAATCGTCTTCGTATCTTTTAACAAAATAGAAACCACATCTTTAATTTTAAATACTTGAAAATTGAGCACTCTTCTAAAATTTGTGGATGACTCAATGTGTTGGGAACCACAGAATATGCAGCGATTTTAACAAGGGGCATTTTGCAATATTGGAACTGAGATCAAGGTATACTGGATGGAGCAGAACTTGTAAATTGTTACTATGCACTAGCGTATTCCAATTTATCTCAATATTTGGTTACGACTAGCTGCAACTGAGATCAAGGTACATTCGATGGGGCAGAACTTTTAAATGCACTAGTGTATTGCCACTTGTTTTTCAATATCTGATTGTGATTTACTTGCGGAACTTTGAGATTCTTGTAATCGCACAATACAAAACCTACAGAGCTATCTGCAGTTCCATAACATAAAACAGGCAAATTTAAAATACAACGATATCATTATACAAAAGTCTCATGGAAGAAATTTTCATTTGCTAAAATATTTATTGCAGCATTAACGAATTTGTGTGAGTACCATGATAATAGAGTATATTATTACGTATGCAATCGTTGAGAATAACACAAAATTTATATAAACAAAGGAAATGGTGGAAATCCACTGAAATCTCCAGTCTAGCCAATAAATTTTTGCTGTATCCATAACATAGAATCTGATCTCCTAGAACTATTGACAAATAAAATTGGAAATACTAGATGCATTGACGCAGATGAATATCCTAACTAGTTGTGTACAAATTCTACTTTTTATGATAAAGCCATTGACTTAAGTATTGTCTAAATGTTGGTTGTGGTATTTTCTTAATTTTTCTGTTTCTTATTGGGATGCTCTGACACATGTATTTTCTTCTAAACAATGTCTGAAAGCACACAAACATTATAATACGCTTTGAGAAAGGAAACAGATTCGTTTTCCGAAACGTCAGCAAAATACGTCATTTTTATATTTTTGTTTTTATTCATTATTTGTCAAAAACCACCCTTTTACTGATCCTTTGACGTAAAAGTCACAGGCGTAGAGGTTATTTTCCAGTAAAATACTGGTTAATTGTGTTATTTTGTAGATTTCAGACATTGTTTAGAAGAAAATACATGTGGCAGAGCATCCCAGTAAGAAACAGAGAAAAACCATTGACTTTTTTCTTAAATCTTTTACTTTTATTGTGTTCTTTCCCAAACGGTCTTTAAATAGGAGAAGTCAATCCAATGATAAAACAGGCAATTCTCTGAGTATTAACAATTACAGGTTAAGCACATCAGAGATACTAGGTTATTCAAAAATGTTTGGGTATGTTTGTCTTCATTCTTATTTGGAGAAAAACAAAATTATTACTGATAATTATAACTACCAAAACAATAACAACACTAATTCTTTTCATAACAATATTACTAAATACATCAAGGCTGACGGCCCAGTTAGAGAAATCTCTGACTTCAGCAGGGTATTCGACTGTATGGTCACGACTTACTTCTGTTCAAACTAAATAAATACGGTGTCGAAGGTTTAGCTTTAAACTGGATAAACTATTACTTAATTAACCTGTCTCAATATGTTAATTTAACTTAAACCAAAATTGTTCAAATAGAAGTACCTCAAAGACCGCTTATAGGCCCCATTATTTTCGTGTTTTACATTAAGGGAGTAGAAAATTCAGTACCAAATTCAAACTTAAAGATGATATTAGACTGAAAAATGTATGCAATGCTCCCTTTCTAATATAAATACATGGTTCTCTAGAAACTATATTTTAATAATGAGAATAAATGTTTTGAAATGTGTCACCAAAGTCAAGTGGGGCTCTGACCCCAAAACCGCGCTTATGTTCTATAAATCTTATATCTTGTCAATACTAGATTATGGTAGTACCTTATATGGTTCAGCTTCTGCCTCTAACCTAAAAACAACAGACAGAACTCAACATACGTATATGTATCGGTGCAATGCAATCTTCACCAAATGAAACTTTCTTGGCTGAATCACAAAATCCATCTACGAAGGCAATATCAGGCAAACAAATTTTTTGTCAAAATTCAAACATATAATAAGGAGTTACGCAATAAAGTGTGTTTTTTAACAATAGAAGTTTTGACGAATGCATTTTGGGCACATCGTAACAGTCCACCTATTACCGAATCATTTCTGGAATGTCAACCTTATACAAACCTAGTCTTCCCTCGAAACAATTACTCCATTTTCCACTACGAATATGGTTTTGGACATATAAAATTAAATGTTTTATTCCCACAATACTCAAATAACGAGGCCTTAAATTCGGAGATCCCTAAAAGAAGCCTACCTAATGGTCCAACTTTGAAAATTTTTACAGACGGCTCCAAACCTACAGATGGAACTGGGTGTGCCTTTTACGTCTCCAGTATGAGCTTATCAGGTATTATTTAAAGAATACACTATATACAGTGCTGAAGCATTCGCAATATACCAGGCTCTATCCTGGACCACCGACTTTTACATAATGAAACCGAATCCTGTTCTTAAAAATCACCATATTAAGCGACTCTAAATCCGCTCTGTTATCTATAAGATAAGCAGTTTTGGACAAGAGCATTATAAAAACGATATAATTTGTAAAATAAAGCACCAGGAGTCAATAGTTATTGCGGCGGGCTTTGAAGTTAAATATGTTTGGGTTAAGGGACACTCAAATATCATAAAAAATTGTATAGTAGATAATCTTGCCAAACAAACCGTCAAAGAACGAGGTGTCATTCAGCCTTTCTATCCGGTGACAGATTTTTTTATATCTATAAACAGGAACAAACAAATTATTTGGGAAGCGTACGTGGCCAGCTGAAAAAATCACTACACAAAAATTCACCCCGTGCTACCAACTTTCCTTCCCCATATAAGCAGCGACAAAGCATCTATGTATTTTTCTACGACTATTACCAGATTAAAATTAAATCACAACACCTGAATCGGATCGGAGTCCTTGAAAGCCCTTTTACTTCCACGTCCAATGGAAGTATAGTAACGACAAAAAAATTTTTAAAAATTTTTATTGTCCAAATAGGCTTAAAATGTCATGAAACGTCGAGATTTTAAGTTTGAGCGAAAAAAAAATTTCTGTCTGTCTGTCTGTCGGTCTGTCTGTCTGTCGGTCTGTCTGTAGAACTAGATTATATTTTCATCTTGTTCCGTCGAAGGGTTGGGGAGTAAATTGGGGTAAATTTGGGGTAAATAGGTCAATCAAGCAGGTAAGAGTCCATAAAATTGGTATTTAGTATATACAAGAGAAGATAAGGTCTCAAAAAATTTTTTGGCATTAGCTACCCACATTACCACCCCCACCCCCTTATTAAAGGAGACAAAAAAAATTGTGATTTAGTGTATGTACAGGAACCAGAAACCTCAAAATATTTTTTTACTTCATCCACCCTCTATCACCACCCCACTACCGATGTGGGGTATCGTTTTATGGGTTTTTGGGGTAGAGGATTTCAAATATTATATTATTAAAGTTCCATAAACAATTATTTTCATATACAAAATTTTTTCGTTGTGAGTGACTTGGATAGAGAATCTGAATGTGGAAGTAGTGATTCCTTGGGCAGCGGTTTTTGTAGTTGTGATAGTGAATCCACTGCAGATCTGAACCATATTATTTTTAATTGTAAACATAACACTGAGGCTACAGCAGAACTTATCAAAAAACTTTCTTCACTTAACATTCAACTTCCCACTAATCTTACTATTTTATTGCATCACAACAACTTACAAATTTTTAACACAATTGTAACTTTTCTGAAAAATATAAAACTGGATCTATGAATCGATCTAAAAAAAAAAACAAACTTCTAGCACATTGTTTTAGGTTTAGCTTTGTTTCACCTCTGTTATTATCCATACAGTTTTTCATCCTATTCCCACCAACCGTGGTCCACCCTTCTGTGAAAAATGCCCCGATAAACCCCTGGGCGAGAAATGCGTCTTATATCTTCCTGCTTCCTGGCGTTTACTTTTATTTTGCTCGTGTTAGGTTAGCTTTGCCTTCGCTGAGTTAATTCACAGTAAATTTTTGTTTGTTTATTAATTGGTTATTTTCTTCGTTTGCTATGTTACTTTTTCAACAGTTTGTGGCGTTTTCATAAGCTCGAAGCCAAAAATTAAAATAAAAAAAAAATAACGAAAAAACTTATTATCAACATTTTAGCAACTTGCATAAGATGTGTAGTAATTTCAATTGTATACTAAATAAATCACCTGCAACTAAAGTGTTAAATTTTTAAAGACATATTAAGACAGCATCTTGAGTTGAAATACCCCCACTTAGTCAAAACTATTTGTTAATTAATTTAAGAACTGTTCTCTACAGAGGTTAGTTAAACATCAGTTGTTAATAAAAATATTTTACGCAAATATAGATCCTTTACTGAGGTACGTCGTCTTCCTCTGGGACTCGTCTACTCATTATATTAAGCTATTTACAGCTTAAAAATAAACAAGTGTTTTGTGTGGGGTCGTAGATATTGTGGTATTAATAGTAGACTTTCGTTCAAATCACTATTTTGTGGAATTTTAAATGTATCGTACATTCTAATATTTGAATTGTGCATTTCGTACTTAAGGAAAGGGGAAAATTTCCTTGAATCTCTGATGATCAAACCTCGAATACTAGAAAAAGAGATAACTTGCACATTCCTGTTGTTAGATACAATATAGTTATATATCATAGTTTATAAGTAATTTTCATGATCCCTATTGTATAATTCGAAAAGAGAATAAAGAATTACAATGCATTACATTCTATTCCAATCCATTCCATATCATTACATTATACCCTTTAAAGCATTGTGCTCATGTTATCAAAGAAACGGTGGTGAGAAAATTTGATGACAACGTACGCCTAACAGAAGACTGTGACCGATGACGTGATGCTGCCAAACGTACCCTACAGCAAAGAGAGGATAAATACAATAATGCATCTAGGACAAAACGCTCGTCACTTAAATTCGTAATTACAGTACTAAGTTGTCGTCAGACGTGCAAGAATATAAGAAGAAAAAATTAACAAAAGTAATGAAAATGATCATTAACGCAACAAAAGATCGACAAATACACGGATAAACTAGTTATAAATATTTGAGTTCAAGCTGCAGTTCGAGAAATAATACTTTATGATTCTCCATACATTTGTTGGTCTGATGATAACACACTCATTTTAGTATAAGCATAACGAAGGATCGTTTAATTATCTATTTCCAGTAAATATCTCAAACTCAAAGGTCTCACTGTTTCTACAAGCGACAATTGCAGATAAAGCTAACAAAGAGTTTCTCAAATATACTAACATACAATATCTAGAGCAGTTGCAATTCTCGGTAAGCTTCTATTAGTCTTCTATCATATTCAGAATCACTTCGGATAAGCGAATTGCCTTCGCAGCACATCCACGTACTCATAACAAGGCAAGATTATGCATATTATTCAAATGTGTAATTTCGATGCTAAAATACAAAACAGCCCTTACAGTTAATTAATTGAGACGTTTAGGGGTTAAACTGGAATATAAATGCAATTTGTATGAATTGATTTTTACTTCTTATATGCATGGCTAATAAATCATTGTACCTTCATTATTTGATTTATATAATAACATTATAACTTATAAACAAGTTCATTTACGATTTCCCAATATTTCCCAATATGTGGATGATACAAGTAGTTTGTGCCTTAGTAATTCCGGGAACACAAAATATTAACCTTTCCGTGTCTCTATATTTATAACTTTATTTTATATGTAAAAAAAATATCGATAGGTTTCAAGCTAATGCCGCCAACTCTCATCGAGCTATCCAGTGTAGCAGCTTACTTACCCCAGATATCTTGTTTTGGGTTAGTAGTCGATTTGAAAAAAAGCATGCTTAATTGATAATATTACTAATTTATCAATAAATTGTTTTATTAAACATAGTCCTTTAGATTCCCTTAAATTATTTCCTTTAACCAATGAATACAATGGATTACTTTTGCAGTTTTCCTAACTTAATAAGTTCACTAAATTATAATTTACCTTTCAAACATTCGGTTGTATGTTATATTGTTACAGAAGGACATTTATCTTTTTCTCGTCCGCGTAGATTAGACAATGTAAATTTTAAAATAGCTCAAAATGAATTTAATAATATGGATGAGTTAGGTATATGTAAACCTTCGTCTTCTTCCGTCTCTTCTCCGCTTCATATGACAGCTAAAAAAGAGTCCAATGACTTGCGTCCTTGCGGAAATTATCGACAACTGAACACAGTTACAGTCCCAGAAAGATATCCATTACGTCATATCCATTACCTCATATCCATGATTTCAACTCTCAATTATATGGTTGTACTATTTTCACGAAAATTGATTTAGTTCGAGCTTATCATCAAATACCAGTAGCAGAGAGTGACATTTTTAAGACAGCTGTTACTACTCCTTTCTGTTTATTCGAATTTTCACGAATGCCTTTTGGTTTACGAATTGCTGGTCAAACTTTTCAAAGATTTATGAACGAGGTACTTACAGGTTTACCTTTCCTTTTTGTCTATTTAGATGATATTTTAATTGCAAGTAAATCAAATTTGCAACATTTAGAACACTTAAGAGTTGTTTTCGAAAGGTTGGATATAAATGGTATAAATATTAAACCGTCTTAAACCGTCTAAATGTATTTTAGAAGCTGATAGTTTGACCTTTTTAGGACACCATGTTCCTTCACAAGGTATTTTATCTTTTTCTGAAAAAGTTGATGTCATTAATAATTTTCCCTTACCAACAACTCTTAAACAACTTCAACGTTTTATAGGTGTGGTAAACTTTTATCATCGTTTTGTACCTAATTTCGCTGAAATTTTGGTTCCTTGCATTCTCTCTTCACCAATTCACATGATAAAATTACGAAAACAGCTGATTGGCCTATTGACTGTATGAAGTGTTTCTTAAAAGCCAAAAGCGCTATAGTTGATGCAATTCAATTATTTTAGCTCATCCTTGTTGAAATGATAATACACTTTTGTCACTTACAGTTGATTGTTCTAATGTCTCTATAGGAGCAGTTTTGGAGCAGTGAGATAACAAAGAAGTACTTATTCCTTTTGCTTTCTTTTCGCGTAAACTCACCATATAACTGAGACCAAATATTCAATATTTGATAAAGACCTTTTATCCCTGTACTCTGCTATTAAGCATTTTAAATGTTTACTTGGAGGTCGTAAATTTGTTTGTTTTACCGACCATAAAGCTTTGATCAATGCTTTATTCACAAAAGCCGAAAGATCTCCAAGACAAATTAGGAATTTATTTTAATAATTTGATTTTTATTTCTCCTTTTCCTCATGTTCATCACAAATCGTTTGTCAGCCCTGACATTTCTACTTGTGATTTCATATTTGTTCGCAAAGAACCTTTTAAACCCACCTTTTCTCCTTTGAACGAGAGTCTATTTAAAATTTTATCCCGTACAAATAATCTAATTACTTTTGATAAAAGAAATAAAGTCGTAAGTTCCAGTATTGACAAAGTCAAGCCTGCTTTTTTGTTAGTTGACAGATGTAATATTCCACCAACCCATATTAAAAAAGTACGTTTTGCCAAAGACACGTTAATTGATTGATTGTTCTTTTTATTAATGGTGCGTGGGGGGGAGGTATGTAGCGGTTCACTTACCCCAGATATAGCATTTTGAGTTGTCATGGAAGAAGAAATAAGAGAGAAAAAAACATCTATACTATGATATCAACAATTCTTAATTTTTACAAAAATTATGAAATATTTTATAAAAGAACAATATTAAAAACCGCTGCCCAAGGAATCACTACTTCCACATCCAGATTTTCTATTCCACAACGAACAAATTCTGTATGTGGAAATCATTGTTTATGCAATTTTAATAATATAATATTTGAAATCCTCTACCCCAAAAACCCATAAAACGATACCCCATATCGGTAGTGGGGTGGTGGTGGTGATAGGGGGTGGTAGTGGGGGTGGATGAAGTAAAAAAAATATTTTGAGGTTTTTGGTTCTTGTACACACACTAAATCACATTTTTTTTCTTCCCCTTTAATAATGGGGTGGGGTGGTAATGGGGGAGGCTAATGCCAACATTTTTTTTGAGACCTTGGCTTCTCTGGTATATACTAAATACCAATTTTATGAACTCTTACTTGCTTGATTTACCTATTTACCCCAAATTTACCCCCATTCACCCCCCAACCCTTCGACGGAACAAGATGAAAATATAATCTAGTTCTAGATCCCGTTAAAGTACATACGTGTACCAAATTTCAAGTCAATATCTCAAACGGTTCCAGAGTAAACGTGCGCACAAAAAAAAAGGTACAGACAGACCGACAGACAGGCAGACAGACCGACAGAAATTTTTATTTTCGCTCAAACTTAAAATCTCGACGTTTCATGACATTCTAAGCCTATTTGAACAATAAAACTTTTTTTAAATTTTTATTCAAATAGGCTTAGAATGTCACGAAACGTCGAGATTTTAAGTCTGAGCGAAAAAAAATTTCTGTCTGTCGGTCTGTCTGTCTGTAACATTTTTGTGCGCACGTTTACTCTGGAACCGTTTGAGATATTGACTTGAAATTTGGTACACATATGTACTTTAACGAGATCAAGATTATATTTTCATCTTGTTCCGTCGAAGGGTTGGGGAGTAAATTGGGGTAAATTTGGGGAAATAGGTAAATCAAGCAGGTAAGAGTCCATAAAATTGGTATTTAGTATATACAAGAGAAGCTGAGGTCTCAAAAAAAATTTTGGCATTAGCCACCCCCATTACCACCCCACACCATTATTAAAGGGGATGAAAAAAAATTGTCAGGGTGTGCACAAGAATCAGAAACCTCAAAATGTTTTTTGCTTCATCCACCCCCACTACCACCCCCTATCACCACCCCCACCCCGCTACCGATGTGGGGTAACGTTTTATGAGTTTTTGGGGTAGAGGATTTAAAATATTATATTACTAAAGTTCCATAAACAATTATTTCCACGTACAAAATTTTTTCGTTGTGAGTGACAGATAAAAAATCTGGATGTGGAAGTAGTGATTCCTTGGACAGCGGTTTTTACATTAATACATGTTCTCAATTAAAATGAAGTTTTATTATGGTATATACTACCATACCCAGACATCGTTCTCGTTTTTATGAAAAGACCCCATCGTATGCTGGAAGCAAATTCTATATTCATTTACCTGAAGATATAAAGTCAATAATCCCCCCCCCTGCATCACTTAAAAAAAAAAATAAAAATATTTTGATTAGTAAATCCTGTTATACAGTGATTGATTACCTGGATGATGCGTGATCAGCAGTTTTTGTGATAATTCAGTGTTACTAATATATTTACATGTTAGTATAATAGTTCTGAGTAAAATTTTGTTTAGTGTGTAAAGTTGTCATTTATGTACCAATATTTCAAATAATGGATGTTTTTTAAAAATAACTAATTTAGTATTTATTTATGTATTAATATATTTCTTTGACCTGTCCAATATCATGTATATTGATCGACCGGAACAATAAATTATTATTATTAATAGGAATAAATGAAAATGTAATCTATGAGTTTACTCATGAATAAAGCAACTTATTGAGACAGCTATCGTAAGTAGTTCTTAATCATATTTGAATGGATCCTTTTCATTAATTAATTCTTAATTATACTCTTATTTGGTTAACTTCAATGTAAAGAGTAAAGGAGCGCTAATGCAGACTTCTATTGATTTTTATTTTTTTAAGTATGTTTTACTACTTCGGTCCTACTGAGAGTTTCTAGCGTGTATTCCTAATAAATGAAGATAATTTCGTAAAATACCTGTAGCTCTCTATCGACTGTAACTCAAAAATATATTTTTTTCAAAATTGTAAAAAGTTATTCTTGCTTGATAGATTGAGCACGGCTTCTTGAAAATATTACCTGACATGCACCATTTCAACTACTACAATATATTATGGTTTAAAACTAACCCAGGGGAATCTTTCTATCATTTCTATTTTTGAATAATAAAAAAAAAACTTTTTTTCAAGAACTGCCAACTGATAACTGAGCATGAGCAGAAATGCGTGCTGGGGAATTTTATACTGTTACCTAGCTATAGTTTTAGAAAACAAAAAAAAAATCAATATTCTACATGAAAAACAATCTGGGTTTAGACAAATTATAATTGTGATTCGTATTACTAAAGATAATGGACATATCGACAACAGCGGATAGAAGTAAAATGACAGCATCGATTCTTTTGGATTACACTACACTACATCTGACAGATTAAATCAGGCGCGGGAAACTGGCCACACTTTTTCGATAATACAAGTTTTTTTTTGGCTCCTATTAGCTCCTCTTTGCGCCACTAAAAAGAAAACTGCCTGTGTGTATATAGATTTTTTGTTTTAACATGGAACACCATGTTATCCTTATTCTGGGTGACGGCAATTCCTTGTCTCGTACTGTTTGTCATTATTTACCTAATAATTAGGAACATCACCATACAATTCTTGTACGGGAAGAAACATTGACTAGTCCTCATGTGCATGAATTTCTCAACATTTTCCTCACTTGTCCAAAGCGTTGTCATTTTATATTTGTTTGCAGTTCAGTTTATAATTGGAATATGTATCTTTTCTATTATCACATGCAATACGATACTGACAATGCAAATATTGAAAGCAAATAATAACTTCGAGGAATCAAATTGCGGTGGTGGATTGTATCGCCTTTGTTTAATTTAACATAAAATTGTTTGGTAGTTGTATCTGTATGTATCCTGTCGAAATTATCTAGGACGCATGAATCCCATGTACTGCATAACATGAAGCAAATGTGTACAATGAAATCATTCTCTATGCAGACCGATAACTATGTTTTCATTTTCTATTGTTCGATTAATTTACAATACGCTGAACAATACTATATTATTAACATTAAACCTGACTTGATTCGACATTTGCATGTCGCATTTGCGACTTTAAACGTCAGGAGCAGCTATTGCATCCATATATATAAATACGATATATAGCATACATTTTGGCCAAGATATTCAAAAATGCGACGGGCAACTCCCCTTTCAATTTATGAATTATATTATAACAAAATATTTACAAAATTAGTTAGAAAATCTCGAATGTTGTAAGAATCTGTCGAAATCAGTTTTTGAGTAGAGTGTAAAATAGTTATTTGTTCCACAAACGAAGAAAGGGATTAACTTTCTCATCGAGCACATCTCTGAAAATACTCTTTCCTCACCTGTTGAACGCATTATTTTTCCAACACCATCGTTTGTAGTTCAGTTCCCAGAGAAAAAATAAAAACAAAACAAAAGCTAGTGTAATCTTTATTTAAAATTTTGTATACGAGTAGGTTTTTGGTAGTAGAAAAGTATAAAAAAGAGGTCTTAAGGCTGCCTTGGTTGCAGCATAAAACAAAATGGCGTCAAGCTCCCAAAAATTGTTTTTTTGGAAATATTTCTTAAACCCCGCAAAATACAAGAATAACAGTAGAAATGGAAATTGAAAAACAGAAAATTCTACATCCAAAATGTGCTTAAAAAATGTCGAACATGCAACCGTTTTCAAGTAAAAAAACTATGTTTTAATAATAGTTGATTGTTTAAACAATTGAAACATATTTGGAAATAAATGTATGCCATTTAAAAATTACAGACTGCAGTCCGATCTCATAAAACAGGATTTTAGACGAATTTCCGAGAAAAAAAAAATTATTTAAAAAATGGAATTTGTGGAGGTGTGTTAGAGGCGAAAAACCCATATGTATATACATCAAATTCTTCATTGGATAGTCCTCTCCAAGTCTTATAAGTTTAATGCAAGATTTTCCCTAATCCTGAATAATTATTCAAAAAATCCCAAACAGTGATTTTTCTCCATGTAGTTTGAACGGAAAACTTCAGGTCTCCATAGGCAACATTTAAATAAAAATTTTGAAAAACCAAAAAATAGTAAGTACTACTTTTTTCGGATTTGGAAACAAATTGGGGGGATTGAGACCCTCTATAAAGAATTAAGTCATTTTTGGACCACCTTAGTGTACACACCATCGCTATTTAATGCTGCATTCTCTTTTCCATATGAATTGCCTTTAATATGTTCATTATTGCTGTTATGTTCATGAATAACATTTCCAAATAATATTGACAGAAAATATTGGTTTTAAAAGAAGAATTAATGAAAAAAATCGAAGGGTCTTGTAGAAGCAAACCACTGTTTGGTAATAAGATTAACAAGTGATCGTTAAATTGATCAAATTACTTTGGATCAAACAAGTTATATAGCGTCAATCCAGAATTATAGTGCTCTGTATTCATTTTTTTACATATTGAGTTATATGCATTGCCTAATCAGATATATAAAAGTTTAAATAAACATAAACACTTCTTTGGTTCTAAGGCATTCACAGAGCAGATCTATAGAATAGTTTTCGGGCATCCTTCCGTGTTGATTATTTTGAATGCTTGACATTTCTAACATTTTATTGTGGCCGTTTGAAGTGAAGTGACTTCACTTTTCCTTTTAGTGCGACCTCAGAGGAAGTTCCCGGACCACTGAATGATACTGATGCAGATAATCTCAATCGGAAGCATGTTGCAAACTAATTGTTGGCAAAAATATTCTGCTGAAAGAAACCCTCTGCTTAAAAAAGGATATTCGAAAAATATAGTTAACCCATTAATGCCCAAGGGGTCGATAACTACCCACAGATAATTTTAATTTCTACTGTCCTTACTGATTATGAAACTAACATTACGTATGTGTCCAGCGTCTTAGTATAGTTATTCACTTTATATTATAACGATAAACTTACAAATTGAAAGTGTTTACTTGTGAGATTTGGCGGAAAATATTTCAATAATTATTTATAAGTGACATGGCATAGTTAAGCTACTGGTAAGTACAAATGTATTACTGTTTTTCAAACTGCTATGAGATATTATTCAAAAATAGCATGTACTCGGTCGTCCCTACAATTTTTATGCCCTAATAATAAGAAATAAAGCTGCTACATAACCTTAAATATTGCTGGGTCGTTAACGACCCCTTGGGCTTACTACATTGTTCAAGATATTTTTTTTAATTTGCAGGAAACGACCTCTTACTCCATCTGAATTACTCGAGGAAATAGAAATGTTAGATGAACATGTCATTGTACCTGACGCAAAAGTAATAACGCCTCCGGATGACTTTGGGAATGCTACAGATTGTGATTCAGGGGACGAAGAGTGTAATGATCTCGATATGTTGAATGGCAAACAGCTACCTGCCGTGGCAGAATTTTACTTTGACAATAATGGCATTCTAGATGAACTAGCGTCAATCCAAAATACTGAAAATGACGTTTAAGTAGAGCGTGAGAATAACGGTGACATTGAATCTGCTGGTCAAATAAAATCTGAAGAAGATGAGGAATATAATATCCCACTAGCTTTGTTGGCGAAAATATGTAAAACTGTACCTACATCTACTGGTAAATATGAGAAGACCAAGTGGAAGAAAGGAGATCTGGAAGCACCTCAGGAGAGAGTCTTGCATTTACTTCCTCCACTCACCCTGAGTGCAACAAGTCATCCGCTTAAATATTTTGAATTATTTTTAACACAAGAAACTGTGCAAAATTTAGTGAACTCCACATGTATTTACGCAACCAGGGACCACAACAAACCTGAAGTTAAGATGTCAATTTATGAGATGTATGTCTTTATCGGTATTCTCCTCTTGAGTGGATATGTTCCCTTGCCGAGAAGAATGTACTGGGAAGACAGTGAGGATGCACACAATGGGCAGAATCCATGAGAAGAAATAGATTCGAGGAAATATGTAGCGTTTTTCATGTGACAGACAACAATAATTTGCCACAAAATGACAAATTGGGTAAAATTCTTTCCCTTATAAACGATCTCGGTAAACAGTTTATAAAGTACGCACCCTCAAATCCAATATATCGATAGATACATATAGGATAGGATAGGATTTAGATGAAAAAATGGTACATACCAATTGTCTTTTGGCTCTTCGAAATGTGTGCAACAAATGCATGGTTACTAGCTCGTCAATGCGGAGTTACTAAAGACAATCTTGAATTCCGACGTGAAATTGTGCAGTGTCTGTTGAAAAAACATGGAAAAAAATATTTCGTGCCTGGAAGAAAGTGGGTGGCTCTTCTATATCCCACCATTGCTTCAGGGGGGCATCTTATTGTAACTGATAGGCCAAGGCGCAGGTGTCACTTGTGCAAAAATAAAACTAATAAAGCTTGTGAGGCGTGCAATGTACCTCTGCCTGATAAATGTTTTGAAAGTTTTCACAAAACAATAATGAAACGTATTTTTTAGATTTTTTAAATAATAAATAATATATTTCATAGTTATCTGTTTCAATAATTTCTAGAGCCCAAGGGGTCGTTAACGACCCATGCCAAATTTCAAAAATGAAGAAACATTAAATTTTTTTGATATTTTTTTCTGTTGTCCAACACTGCCAATAACGCATATTTCTGAATATTAGAAAAATCCAGGGAAGTGTATTAATCTGGGCATTAATGGGTTAATGCAAACATTGTTTTATTTATTTGTTTTCTTACTCTTAATAAACTTTAGGAGTATAGTGATGGCAATGGTTCAAACCAATAAATATGTCATCACGAAAGATAATATGTTTTTAATGAAAAGTAGGTAGGGTAGACACTGGACAAATATTACTTTTATTGAAAAACAACATATATAGAGTGGTCTCACTAAGAAAAATAGTTAATAAAGGAACAATGCAGGAGAGAAATCTTTGGCATGTATTTAACACTTTTGCCAAGAAAGAAAACTTAACATACTTTTAATGGAAGAAATTGAGAACAAATGAGGTCAGTTTGTGTTCCATTGCATTTTATGGAATTTATCGATAATTTTTTTAAATTTGAACAGATGAAAATTGACCGATTGGGATTAAATAGAATCAGTTTCTGTTTATTACTTTCTATGGTGTTTTATCAATAATTTTCTATACGTCTGCCCATAGATAGATGTAAGTACATTGGAGTTAGATTAGGTCACTGTGTGTTCCACTACTTTCTACAGTGTATTATTGATAACACAGCCCCACAAAAAAAGTGGTCTGTCCGACGGACCAGACTATTGTATCCTTATGTACTTTGACTCGCTGAATCCGAATTTTCAGATTGGCTTTTCATGTCTAACCTCAAAAAATACCCGTAAAAAGACGGTTTTTCGCCTTTCACACAAATGAGTAGATAGAAATTTGTTTGAATGTGTTTATTTCATAAGCTCACAACGTCATAACTGTAACATACTCTACGACTCCATAATACTGTGAAAGGCGAAAACTCGGTTTTTACCGATGTTCTTGAGGTTAGAGATGAAAACTGAGGCAATCTGACAATTCTGACTTCAGATTCGGATTCAGCGGGACAAAATACCTAATTGATGTTATTCGCCGGGCAGTCCAGTTTTTTAAATTTTATTAGGGGTGTTTTTTGGAGTTGAGGATGAAAAACGAACCAAATTGAAAATTCTGAGTTCGGACTCGGATTCAGCGGGTCAAAATACACAGAGATACACCACTATGGACCGCCGGATAAACCACTTCTATTTTTGTATGCCTGTGAAATTTTAATTTCGTATGAAAAAAATCGACCGGCATCAAGTGGGGTTAAATTGTGTTTCTATGCTTTTATTATGGCACGCACTTAAATCTGATGTCTTCTAATTTGAAAATTAGACTTACGCGTTTACAATTTACTATTCCATACTGGAGGTTATAATTTTAACAGCTTACAGGTTTTAATGACTATTTAAGGTACAGAAAAAGTTGACAGATAACTGACACGTCACGGACAAAGAAAATTGATAAATAGCAACACAGCCTTAGCCACTACCGATTTGTCTCATAAAATCAGCTTCCAAACGAACTAGAATTATGTTTTAACAACCTTGTGGCGCACTTTTTCTCGTCAGGTATGACACCGGTGTGACGTCCTTTTCGGTGAGGCCGAAAAGTGTCACTTTTGACACCTTAGCAACAGTTCGGTTGCTCGGGCGCGAGTTTCCTATATTACGCGGGGAAATGCCACGTCCCTCAAACAGCCGGTGTAGCATTTTAAAGTGCTATAACTCTAATTTCTAGTAATTTAGTATTTAAAATTGATTTAGTGCCGCCTAAACAACTTCATTATTTACTTTCAGGGACCAAGTTACAGGTTACACGTATGCAACCAACTTGCATCTTGACGGTACGGTGGGTTGCATACTGTAAAACTTTTGGTCCGATAATTTGATGATGTCATTTTAAAGGTGTGTAACTGGATTAAGTTTATTTATTCATTTACTGGGTTTAATAGTTTCAGTCTATGGAATTTACTCCTCTTATGTTCTTAAAATTGAGTATAACACGTTTTGTTGCTCAAGGTAGTAGAAGAATTTTTTTGTAACTAATTTTATGTTGGTAACGCTGGGGGAACGGTCGAAAGACGTCCTTCTTGCGAAAACCGCGAAGCCTTGCGGACACGCTCTTCTTTTGGAAGAATTTTGGTAGCTAAAGTGATATTTTCATGGATTTGTGGATGATGTCCTAGCATGTCCTCTCGTACTGCTCTTGCCGCGAATGTTCAGAATGTTCAGAAAGCTGTGTTTAGCTGAACCTTCAAGTTGGCGGTTTTTTTGTTCGGTAATGCTCCCTATGGAGGTAAGCTTTTTATTTAGAATTTGTATAATGGAATTCTTATTTGAGTTGTGCATTGCAGAGTGTTTGAAATGTTTGGATCCAGTGATTTGTTCTGGTAATGCTCTGGAAAAAACACGTGGTTTTATTATTGGTTATGTTGATCCTCTTGGAAGCGCCTCGTGCTGGCTTGTTTAATTGGTCCGCGCCATCCTGTCACTCATTGTGATGAAATTTATTCATGTTAATCCGGGAACACCTATGCTGGAGTAGCAGCTGTTCACTGGAATCTTGTGGGGAGATGTCGCACGGAGACACTGAAGCGCAGGGAGATGTGCTCTAGGTATCACGGAAAACGACTCAGAATCTCGCCGGACTGCCGGAATTTACAAGGTTTTTTCTTTCTTAATTTTCAATGGATTTAAGCCACCAATTTAATAAATTTTTTTGTGACAGTAATTAAATTAAATTATTTTACGATATTAGATCATTTATCGAGTCATAAGTTGTGAACCTTCAGTTCGATTTCAAGTGTACTCAAATGAATTTCTGTAAGCATGTCGCTGTAAAAGTTAAACATGGTGCTTAGGCATTGCGCTATAGTATAGTAGGACAAGATAGCCTAGTTCTGTCATCAACTTTTAACCTCACATAATTAGCTCTTTTAGTAAAGACTTTTCAATTGTAAATTTATTAGCGAGAAGGGTAAGCACCTTGTCACATACTCAAATTCAAATGCTAGCAAGATAATCTAGAGTACTTTGATTGAAATTTTAATTCAAGTCACCAGTGTAATTAATCTTAAATGTTATTTTTTTTGTACATACAATTTGGGTAATTTTAATAAATGTTGTGCATGTCCAAGTGCTCTCATTTCTTGATACTCATCCAAACTTTGCTTAGACTTCATAATGAATAATTTCGTACTATAGTTAAAACGATACTAGTTAAAATTTCAGTACTTTCCATCGCATGTTATATGCCAGCTAAAATTTTGTTTCTTGGCTGATAGAATTTCATTTCTAAATTAACTATTGGCGAAGTGGCGCCCTCTATTGTTTGTCTGTGTTTACTCTATTAATCATTCCTCTTTTTGCTCTCCGAAACAAACTAGCTACCGTACGCATGTGAATGTAAAGTAGGGCTGGAGTAACTACAATGGAGACACGGTAAATTCCAGTACGTCAAAAAATTAGGAAAATTAGACTTTTACACACACAGCAGTAAAACACAAGATTTCGAAATACTAGTTGCAGTTACAGTCCCAACTATTTGCAGCTCTACTAGGTTAATATATACAGTACACTCATAATTTACACAAGTGAGCAAACCGTGACGTGATGACGATTTCGCTAAGTGCTACCATGCGATACGGTGACGTTATTAGGGTAGGCATGAGCGAAGCAGCGGTATGACGGTAAAAATAACGGTGACGTACGGTTGATGACAGGCAGTGATAGGATAAAGGAGCGAATCGCCGAGTCAATCAGGTTACGGGTTGTCGTTAGATACCAGGAAGAGCAAGCAGTTAACAAACAAAGCAGCAAAATGATTATTCTAAGGGTCAAACTTGGCTGATACAAGAAATCTCAAAGCTGAAACGGAGGTATGGTTAGTCAAGAGGCATTCTGCAACTCCTGGCCTGAAACAAGGTATGACTAGGGCGGTACGCACACTAACAGCCTCTAAAAAGAACGTCTAGACCTCAGTCAGAGTCGTTAGTGCGCCCAACCTATGCCCACGACGTACCTTCAGGGAGACGACTTGACCCTTGGGTACCCCGAGAACACAGCACTTTACCTAACAAAACCAAAAAGAAAAAGGTGACAGCGGCGACTCAACAGATGCTTTCGTCCTCCTGGCCTGAACGCGATGTATGGTTAGGGTGGTAGGCACACCAACAGCCTCTGGGAAGAGCGACTAAACCCCAGGGTAATAGTGTGCGGATCCTAAGCCCACGACGCACCTTCAGGGAGACGACTAGGCCCTCGGGTGCCCCGAGAACACAGGATTCTACCCGAAGACAGTGTTATAGGTAAAAATGAATGACCAAAGCGGTAAACGCACCAGCATCCTCTGAAAAGAACGACTAAACCTCAGAGTCGTTAGTGCGCCCAACCTATGCCCACGACGTACCTTCGGGGAGACGACTAGACCCCACAGATTTTATCAAAACAAATAACAGAAATATACGAATCCCTAATATCAGCCAAGTCGTTACGATCTAAATTATCAAATATATATGGAGGAAGTAGCTTCGTTACAACCTGTATACTCTACTTTAATAAAATTTAATCTTTTGATTATCTCAGGAGAATATAATGCCATTTTGATAATATCCTTAAAAGATGCATAAAAATTCGCTTCGACTATTTCATTATAGACACCGTGAACACATTATTCATAAATCCACATAAAAATTCGTTTTATTCTTTTCTAACCGACTTGATCCGTATCATGAAGTTAATTTAAACTAAATTAATTATACGAAGGTAACCGTATAAGCGAAATAATCTGTAGACTTGAATTTAAATTATGTTAAAAGTTGAAATTTCATAATCTCCGTCATCCGCCAATCCCTTCTCACAGAGTTTCCAGAATTCCATTTGGAGACCACGCCAAAAATAAAAATGGGTGATAGAAAGTGTACCTACGATTAAATAATTTTTATAAAACAGCTAATTATACATAAGGTAAAGCTGGTTGACTTAAAATGATGTAACGTAAATTGATAGATAGGTAGATTTTCGTGATCTGAAAAAAAAAGTAAACTCAGCGATTCAAAGTAAGTATACAGGGTGTATCATCATGATGTAAAGCTATCTGTTAAGTATACAGCTAGAAACTAAAATATTTTGATTTTTCTGTCACTCGTAGCAGTGTGGTAGCTTAGAGCAAATATTAGCGCCAAATTTTGCAGAGTTCTTATATACCCTCAGTACTATCAATTCAGGGGGGGCGGGTGCCCGATTTCAGTGTCCGCCATCTTGAAATACGATGTTATCTTTGTTTTCGTTGGACCGTAACTAAATTTTCGACTTTTATTTGGTTTTTACTAAATTTGTTCCTGTCCAGTTAATTTAAATTAAATTTGCTACAATTTGAGATCAGAATCGCTTTTGCAACTGTAATATTTTGCGAGATATAAGCTTCCAAAGTTTTGGACTTTTTTCAGGTTATTACGAAAATCAGTTGAGTTTACAGCAACATTATTCGAATCAATTTTAATCTAGACAAAATTTGCTACAACTTTAGACTATATAGTGATATAGTCTTCTTACCATGGATCAAGAGACAACTTAAAGATTGCCTAAGAATCGATGTTGTATGGGTCATATACAAACCAGACAGTCTGAAGGACACTACACGTGTGAAGAGAAGGAGAAAGGAGAAAAGTCAGAAGAGAAGCCACACTCCCCAAAAACTTTATTACATTCCTGAAGAATTCAGAGACCTAGACAGAACTGTTTACCCTATTAAGTGATACAGTCGCAGCTTATGATCTACAAGAAGGTAAAGAAATATACATCACCTATGGTAAATCTGTTAAACAATAGCAGTGCACCGATGTCCGAAACTGACCACGAAGAAGCTGATACCAGAATGTGTCTTCATATATTGGATGCATTACAAAAGGGTGTAACCAACATCCTCATAAGTACAGTTGACACAGATGTTATTGTGGTACTAGTAGACATCTTTTTCGAGCTACAAACTTACAAACCTAATATTCAACTTTGGACTGCATTTGGTAAGGGTGAACACTTCCGATATTGTCATATCAAAGCCATCTGCCAAGAACTCGGAGAATATATGTCGCAAGCATTGCCCTTTTCCATGCTTTCAAGGATTCAGACACTACATCACAATTTGATTAGGGGAAAAAGTCAGCATGGAAGACATGGAAAGCATACCCTCCAGGCACTGAAGGTTTTATCTTCTCTGCAAAACATCCATTCCAGCCAGTAGATGCTAAAACAAAGGCATTTGAACTTATAGAACGATTCACATGCATTCTGTACGATGGCACAACAGAACTTGACAGCATCAACAAGCTCAGAGAGGATCTCGTCACACAAGGAAAAAAGTAAAGATGATGCAAAGTCTACCGCCCACACAGGATGCCCTCATTCAACACACTAATCGCTGCTTCTATCAATCTAGCATCTGGTTAACCAGCTTGAAATCCCTCCAAAATGCACCTACTCCTGCTAATTTTGGATGGAAAAGAAACGAAGAGACATGGCAATCAGTTTGAAGCAAGCAAAAGCTGTAGGGAATTAATCAAGTGCGGATGTAAGGCTGGACCCCCGTGCTCAAAGAATTTCGTTTGTAACAAGGCTGCACTTGCCTGCACAGCTCTTTGTCATTACAAGGGCCATTGTGAACAGTAAACAGCATTATAAATATAATTTTTTTAATTATTTTTCTAATAGCTATTCTGTAATTTGTTTTATTGAAACGTTTGTAACATGATCAAATACATTATCTCAGCAAATTGTGATTGCATCGATGTCTTTCTTTACTCACATTGTAGCCTATTTATTCTCCTTAAATATTAATAAAATAATGTTTGCTGTAAAACGGACTGCATTGGAGATATTTAGCAAAACCGACAAAAATACAGATTTTCGTAATAACCTGAAAAAAGTCCAAAACTTTGGAAGCTTGTATCTCGGAAAATATTAAAGTTACAAAAGCGGCTCTGGTCTCAAATTGTAGAAAATTTAGTTTGAATTAAATCCTTCTTGCTACAAACCGAGAAGTTGGGGAGATATTTAGTAAAAACCAAATAAAAGTCGAAAATTTACAGGTACAGTCCAAAGAAAACAAAGATGGCGTCGTATTTCCAGGTGGCGGAGACTGAAATCGGGCACCGCCCTCTGAATTGATAGTTCTGAGGGTATATAAGAAGTGCGCAAAATTTGGAGCTTTAATCCAGCAGGTCACGATCTTTTCACTAAGAAACCACACTATAGTTGTAACGGAGGAGGCAAACAATTTCATTATTCTAAATAAGAAAACCGCTGCCCAGATTTTCTATCCAAGTCACTCACAACGAAAAAATTTTGTACGTGGAAATAATTGTTTATGGAACTTTAATAATATACTATTTGAAATCCTCTACCCCAAAAACCCATAAAATGATACCCCACATCAGTAGAGAGGTGGGGGTGGTGCTAGGGGGTGGTAGTGGGGGTGGATGAAGTAAAAAAATATTTTGAGGTTTCTGGTTCTTGTACACACACTAAATCACAATTTTTTCATCCCCTTTAATAATGGGATGGGGGTGGTAATGGGGGTGGCTAATGCCAAAATTTCTTTTGAGACCTTAGCTTCTCTTGTATACACTAAATACCAATTTTATGGACTCTTACCTGCTTGATTTACCTATTTACCCCAACTTTACCCCAATTTACCTTTCAACGGAATAGGAAAAAAAATATAAATAAAAATATAATCTAATTCCAGTTCTCGTTAAAGTACATACATATACCAAATTTCAAGTCAATATCTTAAACGGTTCCAGAGTAAACGTGCGCACAAAAGAAGTTACAGACAGACAGACCGACAGACAGAAATTATTTTTTCGCCCACCCTTAAAATCTCGACGTTTCATGACACTCCAAGCCTATTTGAACAATAAAGATTTTTTTAAATTTTTTTGTCGTTACTATACTTCCACTGGATGTGGAAGTAAAACGTATATATTTTGTTATTTTTATATTTTACTATAAATTCTGATGTTATTTTTTGTAGTATACCATATGTCACTAATTTACGGTTTGGGCGGTATTCACTTTCTTTAAACGAATAATAAATATCAGACAGATACCAATTAATTCAAATTGCAAACAAAGAATGGCAGAGATTAAAGTAAATATAAATAGAAGCAAAAATAATTATACGACGCAGTCAAAAAATGACTGAAAAGAGTCAATAAACTTACGCTTTAAAAATATCTCAAAACATTTTTTTTTTTAATGACAAGCCCCAAATTTTATTTCTCCCAGATCTGATTTAACCAGCATAAGTTTTCTGCTGGTATATAACACAGTTGATAGTGGAGGCATTCGATAAAGGGAACAAGATGAGATCATTTATTTCGATTTTTCTACAGCATTAATTTGACAAACTTAATCATAATGTTTTGTTACAAAAATTGTCTAATTTTCGCCTTCCGTTTTTGTATTTTTATCTGTCTATCAGAAACATACCGTACCTGGTTTTAAGTGTGTGGAAATAAGAGCGCAGCGATGTCTAGTGGTCCTCAAGGATATGTTATTGAGCCTCTGTTATTTTTAACATTTATACATATTTGTAAATAACACCAGCTTTTAACTTCGAAGTAACACTGCTGTATTTTAATCATTGCTGTCAGCTGTCAGCTGTTGAACATTAATAACATTTGAGGTATGATGCCGGTTTCAGTGGAGAGACATCGATCGACGGAATTAAGGCACGCCGGTTGAGTCCAGTACCTGGATGGGTGACCGTATCTCATCGCCGTCTTGATTAAGTGGTGGAGATAGATAATTAGCTGGAGTTTTCCAGGACGTTAATAAAAATAAGGCAATTAAAAAAAATAGCTTAATTTATAAATAAAACAAATTAACATAAGATATGACACGAATAGGTTGTATCTAAATATTAACAAATGTAAATATATGCCTTTTACAAGAAAAGTTAATGGGATTGAAATTTACTTGTGTTAAATAATGTTCACTTACCTAGTCCCTTCAGGTAAGCTTTTACCCCAAAAGTATTGCGATTGGACCGCAAGACATATACCCCCGTTTTCGAGGGCGGGGAACACGATGATAAAAATATTTTCCTACCTACCCTCCAACCACTACCCTAAACCGAAAAAAACCACCCCTTTTTCCGAGTTTCGATGCTTGGCATTTTTTATCGGACAATTTATAATGAAAGTTGTTCAGAATTGTACAAAAAGGCAATGTCCAATATTTCATCAAAATAAAAAAAAAGAAAAATTAAAAAAATTGATAAATTTAAAAAATATAAAAAAGATTACTAATTCCTTTTTCAAACACAATTGTCATGAATTTAATTTTTTAAACAAACAAAAAAAACATTTAAATGATATTTTCGGACTGACAATATTTTAAACAAAATTTCAATATTTTTTAATTTTGATTAAATTTTGAATTTAAGCTTTTTGAAAAATTCTGAACAACTTTCGTTAATAAAATTACTTCCACGTCCAGTGGAAGTATAGTAACGCCAAAAAAATTTTAAAAAAATTTTATTGTTCAGATAGGCTTAGAATGTCATGAAACGTCGAGATTTTAAGTTTGAGCGAAAAAAATTTTCTGTCTGTCTGTCGGTCTGTAACTTTTTTTGCGCGCACGTTTACTCTGGAACCGTTTGAGATATTGACTTGAAATTTGGTACACATATGTACTTTAACGAGATCTAGAATTCTAGATTATATTTTCATTTTGTTCCGTCGAAGGGTTGGGGGGTAAATTTGGGGTAAATAGGTAAATCAAGCAGGTAAGAGTTCATAAAATTGGTATTTAGTATATTCAAGAGAAGCTAAGGTCTCAAAAAAAATTTTGGCATTAGTCACCCCCATTACCACCCCCACCCCATTATTAAAGGGAATGAAAAAAAATTGTGATTTAGTGTGTGTACAAGAACCAGAAACCTCAAAATATTTTTTTATTTTATCCACCCCCACTACCACCCCCTATCACCACCCCCACCCCACTACCGATGTGGGGTATCGTTTTATGGGTTTTCGGGGTAGAGGATTTCAAATATTATATTATTAAAGTTCCATGAACAATTATTTCCACATACAAAATTTTTCGTTGTGAGTGACTTGGATAGAAAATCTGGATGTGGAAGTAGTGATTCCTTGGGCAGCGGTTTTTTTCGTATGTAATATCACTAGTGCTTAAAATATAAAGGGTGCAAATTGGCATTTTATTATCTGATTAAATCCCGACCGCTTTAGCGGGAGGGATTTAATCTTTGATAATAAACTGCCAATTTGCACGAGTTATATTAGCTAGGGGCAACTTAGCTTGAGAAAAAATTTTTAGATAAAATTTAAAGCACGAGTGTTATTTGAGGAGAATATTTCACGAATAAATAATTCTTTAAATACATCTTCAATATTATGTTTTCTCATTAATTGCCTTCAGACGTTTTCTTGTCACTTTTTAGAGTTTACTGACCTTTATTTTCAATTTCCTCATTAATTTGATATACAGAAATATTTCCAAACCGACTCATATTGTCAAAACAGCAAATCTGAAACAAACGCAGTAGAAACAATGGAGATTCCCTATATTTTAAAATAATCTAGTGACGTTTCTATGGCAACTAGTAAATAAAACGAGTTGAAACCTTAGATATTATAATATATAGACTGGCTTAACACCTTTCAGGCGTTTCTGAGGTGCAATATGACGAGGAACGATAGAGAGAGCACTACATCTTTAATCTGCGAGCACTACTTTATTCCCGATGTCCCGCCTATTTATTACTATACACTCATGGTTCCGAGATTGACATAGAGAGCGCCATCTAGCGCTACCGCTACTAGAGATATATTCCATAATAATTGTTCATTGATTCATATTTACGTATTTAATCCTTATTTTTAACTTACGAAGTTTACAAATTATGTTGAGGTTTGCTTCGTTAGGCAGAGCGAATTTTAAATACAACAAATTAAAATATTGCACAGCTTTGATTCAACTAGATACTTTTTGATAGATTACCGTATGTAAGTAGGTACCTAGGTACATTTTTAGCTTGTTTCCAGAGCGAATGTGTTTACTTGACATTTATAATAAATGATTTGCTTAACTTTGCAACTAGGTTATTGAGCTATTGAAAGCTGTGCTTGACTTGTTCCTGTATTTTGAGCTAGGTATATTAAGTACAATCCTTGTATATTATTGTTACCTGATTGAAAAGTAGGCAAATTGAAATAGTTACAGATAGGCAAGGGTTATAGCCTATATATTTCAGACAGGCTTCTCTTTGGAACTGACGATTGTTTACTATATATGTGGTGTGTTTATGTTTGCTAGTACATAATACAATATTACAATTTACAAGGTAAGTTAACAATTAGTAATAAGCTAGAGAAGATATTTATAGATAAAATTTAAAAGAGTGAATTGCCCTATTTGCCGAAAATATTTCACGAAACAAAACGTCAATAAATTATCGCAGTATTTGCCGCTGCAGCGACATAAAAAATTAGAGCGATAAATTTTGCATGTTGGTACTGTCAAAAGCCGATCTAGCTTGAATTACCACTAATAATGACATTTGATTGGTGCAATGTTGTGAAAATTGGCTATAGCGTTAATGAGTGAATTAATCGATGAAAAATGCCTAGCACCGGAAAATCGAAGAGTGGGGTGGTTTTTCCGGCTTAAGGATAGTGGTTGGAGGGTAGGTGGGAAAATATTGTCACCATCAAGTTCCCCGCCCTCGAAAACGGGGGAGAAGATGTCTTGCGGTCGCGGAAGTTTTTGGCTTTTTGTATTTTTCTGGTTACCTCAAGGGACTAATCTACCTCCAGTTAGTTTAAAGATCTTGGGGTCATCTTTAATAGTAAGTTTACCTTCTGCCAATACATATATGATAACGTGGCCAATTCTTACAAAAAGATGGCTTTGTAATTAGGAGCAATAATTAAATTGTGAATATAACACCTT
The DNA here is from genome assembly GCA_936432065.2 of Rutpela maculata. NCBI lineage: Eukaryota > Metazoa > Arthropoda > Insecta > Coleoptera > Cerambycidae > Rutpela > Rutpela maculata. Next base: position 30,710,609 of record OW386285.2, on the reverse strand, counting down.
GATACTGTTTAACGCATTTTCACCTTTCACGTCATAATTAGAATACCCGTAGAAATTTAAAATATGCCGTACATAAACTTGGCGTTAAAAAAATGCAAATAATTTTCATGAGATATTTGTATATGTAAGAATGACGGCATCTACTCAGAAAGAGGTTTGCTCAATGTGATTTATTAAACAGGTATCAAATAAATGATTTGGAACCCCTCCATAGATATTTTTCCGTTGCGTTTTTATATAAAATTTAAAACAATCAGATAGACGGCCCAGATTTAAGTAGTTGCACTAAATTGCACGCTCTAACCGTCTAGACGCATTCACCTGACCCTTTTTCATTTAAATATGCCTCACTCTTTACCTCAGTCTCCACCTTTACATTCAATGTGTTCAATTTACGTATTTATACAGGATGATCTTATTTCATATTTTACCATAAAATTCATAAAATTAAACATTATATCTAAACAAAAATTATTATTAATTATTCTGTACAAATGTTAGGATGCCGCGGATGTTCACTCACCCAAAAAAAAAATTCGCTCCACCCCATACCGTTGAAGAAGCTTGAAGAAGTTTGGAAATTTGTTAATTATTGGATCGATTTTAATGATTATTTTTAGCAGTTGTACATACATTCATAGAAATTATCACGTGTGTATCAATCAGAAGGCATTAGGAGAATTCTGTCCTGTCATTACACGATTTTATTTTAAATAACCTAAACTTAAAAAATAATACTGCCTGTATATATATTTTTTATTTAAAACGTGCCTTTGATACGGTAAATCTGAATTTGCTGAAACTAGATAAACATAGAATTAAAAATATTGCTTTAAACTGGCTGGAGTCATATTTGATGGATATTCGAATTCAAATTCAAAACATTTATGACATTATGATACAGGAAATTTGTTTATGAATCTAATACTAGCTTGGTCACCATGGGCGTCCCCCAAGGGACTGTGATGGGGCCTTTGCTCTTAACAGTTTTCATAAACGACATTATTGATAAGGTTGATAGTTCATTTGTGTCTCTATATGCTGATGACACATCTACTGCTGTCTCTGCACCAAATATGGCTGAACTCAGCTTATATGTATGTTGCTATAAATAATATGGTAACATTTTGTTCTAACAATTGCTTATCATTAAATAATTCAAAAACCGAATTATTGTTTTTTCCGCTAAGGAAACCAACCAAAGTTTTTTTTTGTAAAAATTAATAATATAAGCATGCAGCAAAATAACTAAGTTAAGTTTTTGGGATTACATATTGATGCCCATTTAACGTGGAGCATTCAAATTGATTTTTTATTGAAAGAATTAGTTATACATTGCTACCTATTATGATAAATGAGAAGTAGAGTTAACCTGGATATTTTAAAGTCATATTATTTTGCAAATATACACTCGTCTATTAACTACGGAATCATATGCTGGGGAAATTGCTCTAGAGTTAATGAAATCTTGATAAGCCAGAAAAGAATTATTTACACGATGTGTTTAAACTTAACACTGCCTCCTGTAGAGAACTGTTTAAGCAATTAAATATACTAACCGTATCTCTTTATATATTTAACTCGGCAGTTTTTGTGAAATCAAATCCAGAAAACTGTATACAAGCTCGGGATGGAAGTTCCCGTTATGGACTTCAATACAAGTATTCCGCATCACCGATTGTCTCTGTTTGCTAATGGTCCCACTGTTATGGGTATTAAAATTTTTAATAATCTCCCTGCTAATATTAAAAATCTTGAAAGATTAACTGAATTTAAAGCCGCTCTAAGGAGTTTATTAATAAAGTTTAGTTTCTACTCTGTTACAGAATATTTTACTGGCGATTTTAGTAATTAATTTTTTAATTTGTGTTTTACTTCACTACTGTATGTGTGGTTATTTTATTTTTGTATATTTTAGATATGTTTTATCTACTTTACTGCTGATAAAGTGACTTTTTATTTCATACAACTATTGACAATATTCTACACTTGAGCCAGTTTCATAAAAATAAAGCTTACTATTATTATTATCATAGATTTAACGGCGACATACTTTCTTAGCTTCAGCTAGAAATATTTCATCGATCCCTCGCGCGCAATTGAGAATCAGCTCTTCTGGAGTCCGTTCTTGTTTTGTTTTTGGGCTCTTCAAGAAACGTTGGTGATGTCCGCTCCAACAGCCCAGAATCCAGACTCCAACAAGGGATCTCAGAGACTCTTACTCCAAGACTTTCCTTAATATATGCGCTGTTCCCAAAAGTGCGATCGTTCTTCTGCGCTCGGTTGACCAGGCAGTTGTTGTAGACCCATTCTTGACAGTTTCAGGGGCTCCTACAATTACTGGCACGACTGTGGTCTTTGCATTCCACATTCTTATAACTTCTATTTGGAGGTTTTTGTACTTACTCAAACTTCTCTGTTTCATTGTACATCATGTTGGTGTCATTTGGGATGGATATATCGATCAGCAAACAGGATTTCTGCTTTTTATTAAGTGCGACGATGTCTGGTCGATTCTCGCGAATTTATCTGTCAGTTATAATCGGCAAGTCCCACATAATTGTGACGTCGTTGGTACTGACAACCTTCTCGGGGGCATATTCATAATATTTGGCGGTACTGGTATGTCGAATTGCTTGCGCATGGCGCAGTGGAGATATCTAGCCACTCTGTTGTGTCGGTGAGTGTACTCCGATGGTGCCAGAGTAGTACATCCCGCCACCAAGTGACTGACATGTTCTTCTGCTAGGCCGCGCATCCCACATTTGCTGTCAACAGGTTGTTTCAAGATCATCCTCTGGTGGTATCTGGTGTTTAGTGCGTGGATCTGTGCTGCTAGGAATAAACTCTCTGTTTCCCCCTTCAAGCCCAAGCCGTTCAATCACTGCCTAGACGCTTTCTTGTCCACTGCTGGATGGCCAAGATCGAGGAGGAATTTTGTATGCATCGGTTTTGCGCAGAGTACTTTTATTTACCTCTTTTCGATGCTGGTTTTAATTCCCTTCTTTCGTCTTCGGCTCCCAGATATTCTTCCTGGATTTTTTGCGCTTCCTTCCGAATGGAATACAACTTCTCCTTATCATGCTTTTTACCTAGCTGTGTGAATTTGTCCTTCCCCTGTCGAATATACACTCTTAGTCCCACGATACATGTATTCAAATTCTAGCTTCATTAATCCACGGCCGCCTGTCTTCCTCGTAACGTATAACCTGTGCTCATCTGCTTTTGGGTAATGAATTCTACCCATTGCGGGGATTTTGTTAGTCTTCCTGTCTATTTTTGCGATGTCACTTCGAAGACAATCGACAATTCCAACACTGTAGTTAACTACGGAGACAGCAATAGTGTTTGTTGCTGTGATTTTGTTTTTGGTGTTTAGCTCGGTCTTAAGAGCTTGTCTAGTGCAGAGTAGTACCTGCCGTGTATTCCCTCACGATCCTACTCTTTATCTCGTCGTTGTCGATTCCGGCTCATTCCTCAACATCAAGGTATTTATATGTTTCTCCGAGATCCATACTTCGTATTGCAAATTGATCACTCAACACGACATTCTGGCTCTTCACATGTTTACCTCGCTGGAGAAGCACTGTGTCGCATCTAAGAAAAATTCCATCATCACTGAATGACTTGACGATATCCAGCTCTTGCATTAGTTAAGCTTCGTTCTTAGCAAACAACTTCAGGTCGTTTATATAGAAGAGATGGTTTACTCGATTGTTTTCACTGATTTTATAACCAATTATATCTTTGTTTAGTTGGTTTGAGAGGGGGGGGGAAGTGCCAGATAAAACTGTAAAGGCCCTTGAATATACTTTTAATTTGCATGTTCCCCGTTATTATGTGACCTTTCGAGTGATAGAGCTACATCTCCGTTTTCCATCCCTTCATTGTGGTTTCCACGAATTCTTTTATTGTTGGACACACACGGTAAGTTTTCAAGGACTCAACGATCCAAGTGTGGATAATGCTATCAAACTCCTTTTTGTAGTCCACCTATGCCATGCAGATATTTCTGTGCCGGTTATTTGCAATCGATATAATGGTCTTACTCACTAGCAGCTCATCGTTACAGCCTCTGGAAGCCTTTCTACATCCTTTCTGTTCTTCTTGGAGTATCTCATACTCTAACAGGTGGTTGTAGATTTTATTTGCTAGCGTGGCGGAGATGATTTTGCACATCGTTTTAGGATTCTTTTCGTCCTTGCCTTTATAGAGGGGGAAAGTGCTTAGTGAAGTTAGCCATTCGGGAGCTTCCTCGGGGTGTCGCGTGATTTTATTGACGACTATTGTTAAGCTCATGCAGAACACTGGGTTGCTTTAACCAGATGATCTGTCTTATTATTATTATTTGTATTTCCACAGATTTTTCTAGTATATTCACACTGCCGGATCCTGAAACCAAAGCACATGTGTTTGGCTACGACATGGAAAGAGCTCTTCTTACAATAGATGTTGTTCCCAAAATTACAGCTTTCTGCATCTGCATGAGGTGAGTCGTACATACACTTAATTCCTCTAGATATCTTTTTAGGTTTTCATGTACTATTCCATTCGCCGATATAACAATAGATATTATTTTAACCTCTTGGACACATTCTTTATTTCGATGGCAAGATCTTCATGCTTTCTGATTTTCTCTCTGTAGGCTTTCTATATGTTATCGTCTAAAGGGATTGTTATGTCTATCAGGCTGACTGTTTTATAATTTTTTCCATAGCTACGATGTCAGTCCTGTTGTACACAATTGGATGGGCAGTCTGTATAGGCATGTTCCGATATATTTTAAAATTGTCGTTCTCACTGACAGCGGGGATTATAATTATAATAGGCTGTATCGTCCTCTTTGGTTGCCTGTTGTTCTGCATATTTGTTGGTGGAGGATCTTAGCCACATTATTGTGTCTGCTAAGATATGCAGTAGGCGTTAAATATATACAGGCGGATATTATATGCTGAATAGATTCCTCACTTGCATTGCACATTCTACACTTCGAGTTTTCAACTTGTTCTCGAAGTATATGCCTTTTATAAATCCTTGTATGCACTACTTGATCTTGTATGGCAGCAAGCGAAGTCTCAGTTCCAGCATACAAATGCAGTGAGGTACGATACAGAGCCTACTTTGTCAGTTACATCCTGATGCAGTGCAGAATAGTACCTGCCGTGTAATGCCTTCTCCTTCCACTGATTCTCCAAATTATTATTATTATTACTATTACTATTACTATTACTATTACTATTACTATTACTATTACTATTACTATTACTATTACCATTATTATTAGTTTTCATCTTAAAATCACAGCTTTCTGCTGGCAATTTTTGCATTCCTGGCAGTTTAAAAATGTCTTTGGTAAGTGGCATGTTTGGAGGATAACACTTTTCTGAATGACTTGTGCCAAGTACTGGGGCAAATCTAATTGTCTAACGTTATTTTTTATTTTTAGTTGTTTTGACATAACTCCTTCCACTGAAATTATAACTGGTATTATCTATTATTATTATTATTATTCTCAAAAAAAAATCGAATTGTATCATATTATACCAGGGGAATCATATGCTGTTTTTTTAACACTCTGTGGAGTATTTTGGCAGCATGGTCAGCTTCCAACAAATAAAACGCTAACAATTTTATAGTATTGTTTGTTTGACAGATTTATTCAAGTCCAAGAAGTTTACATCATTTTGGTAACTTTCTCAGTATATTAATATTTTGGAAATATTTTCATTTATTCTTTATTCATTTCTTTTATTTTGAGTCTGTGTAAAACATTTGCATAACTCCTTTCGTCTATATTTGACAGCTTACAGGAGACGATTCAAATGAGCCGACAATATATTCTCTAAATCTAAAATACTCTGTATATAAGTAATCAATAATGGTAACATAAGAAGATTCTTCTCTATTTTAAAGCTATCTATCCCGTTTTGTCTCACCAGGTTTTATTCTGCTAACCAGGGCCATTAGTAAATTTCCCAAAAATTTCCACTTACATGTCGATTCTATTTGAGTCAAGCCCGATCAAATATTTAACTTTAATCCGACCAAAGACCACCGTATCCTCCCTAATGCAGGCAACCCCTTAGTTCTACCGTATTCGAAGGACCCACAATGTCCTATAGTAAATCGGCCTACTCAACCGAGATATTCCTCATTATTTAAGATTAAGGTTATAATCCAGATGAGAGAACGGGTCAACTTATATTTATTCCCTCCTTGAATTGCTAGAGCCAAAAAAAGTATATCACGCCTTACGTAGGTCAAACCGTTATTATTATAACTAGAACTAATTTTGTTTTAAAGGGTACATATTATTATTAACTAAAGCAATACATATAAGTAAACTAAGTCTCACAAGCCTGTTTATAAATTAAGTGCAAATTTTGATTCATATTTATTACACATATTAGGTTGTTCCTTAATTATAGAATTGTACTCCTGAGTTTTGTTCTGCTGAAATTAACCCATTCCATTTCCATTTGAAAGTCATTTAACATTCTAACAATTGCAAATCGTATTTCCTTTGTATCTCATATTATAGTGTGCAATAAAATATAACTAAGCTCAACAAACGCTTTAAGTGTGATGTTAGTCTAATCATTTAGTGGTCGAGATCGGTTCTACCTGGAAAGTTTTGGAGAAGTTGTAATTTTTTGTTCTTTTATGTTTTTTGGGGTGCTGATTAGGAACTTACATTTTGCCACCTCAAAAAATTTCGGGAAATATAAAAAAAACAAAAGAAAAGAGAAAATGCATCTTTTTGTTTTTTTTTTGAAAACTATGCACTTTTTGATAAAAGTACTATGAAGAAAATCAATAGGCAAAATTTCCTACAATTTACCCCTGCCTGCCACATTTTACGATTCTAATAATCTGTTTAATTATTACATAGTAGATATTTCTCTTGTATATTATATTCCTACGCATTTAAGAAAATTATTAATAGTAATATTCTCTACTTACTCTCTATATTTTTTTTTTGCAGGTACTAATTTTTCTCGAAAAGTACATAAATTTTCATGTCATAAGGAAAAAATCAAAGAATTTTTTTTTTGCGATTTTTTTATATTTTTCGAAAATTGTCGAGTTGGCAAAGTACAAATTCGTAATCAAAAACCCGAAAAATATAAAAGAACCAAAAACCAGAACTTTAAAAAAGATTTTCAAAAGAAAAAAACAAAAAGAGGCTTTTTTGTTTTTTGCTTTATTTGACATTTCCCGAAATTTTTCGAGGTGGCAAAGTGGGAATTCACAATCAGCACCTCAAAAAACATGAAAGAACCAAAAATCAGAATTTCTCCAAAACTCTCTAGGTAAAAACTACCAACTGATTAGATTATGCGTCTGGGTGGACGATGGCAGGCCAAAAGATTTTCAGACATCTTATCTGAGAAATTTCGTTTTCCTAAACGGTTAAACGCGTTTTTGCGTAAATAAGTTAGTAGTTTAGGAGTAAATGAATATGAGCTGTTTGCTGCTCCACAAATAGTTACGTTTGGTGTATGTATTAAAACGAAAAAAATAAGCAAAAACCTGCTTAAAATAATTAATCCATTGTCAAAAGATAAAATGTGATGATTTTATGTGTTTTTAAGGGAGGTTAGAAATTAAGTGTGATGATGGTTTAGAAGTTTAATAAGAGCCATTTGCGTGCAGGATTCCTTAGAGGGGAGGGGGTAGGTGGGAAATTGTTTATGATTGGATAATTTTTTAAATTTTCACTATTTTCGTTATAAGTGCTGAAAATGCTAACCTCATGAATTCATAAAGTAAGTAAAGACTAACAGTAAATATATATAATGAATATTGTATCATATTAGGTCTATTTCTGTATCATCAGATCAGGCAGCGGCCTTTGGCCACCAAGAGTCCACACACAACGATCTCGGACAGTCCAGAATCACCGCATGCAGACTCCTGAGGACCAGAAGCTGCTTTTCACCACCGTTATTAAGTAACTTTATATGTACCCATCCGACCTTAAGCCCAGGATTTCTCTGTGAGATATCTTTCCACTTTTGAGGGTGTCAAAGCTACCTATTTCAAGTGTTGCAGTCTTTGGCGGGCCAGGAAGTTATATAGGCAAAGTAGATTTTAGATTATTAGGTGTTTCTTGACTCTTTAGCCTGACTTCACCAAGTGCTGTCCCCCTTCCTCACATACAGATACGGGGGAAATAGGTCTAGCATTGCTTCCATATTTGCTATAGGATATGAAAACATTGTCCATGTATCCCCCAAACAGGCGTTGCAATTTCTGAAACTACCTTCTGTTAATATTTCTTCAGTCTTTGGCCACCATGCGCATGATGAGTACGCCATTTTGAGTCTGATAACCGAAAGATAGGACCAGTATATTATTTTCGGTATTAAACAACAAATATTATCAAACAGCCTACAGAGAGTCGCGGTGGCTTTTCTAAGTGTTCTTTCTAGATGTGAGTTTCAAATAAATTTTTGATCCAGGATTAATTTTAGATGGAAAAGTTCAGTACAATGTTCGATAAATAAAACAATAAAACAAATTGAAATGTGTGAAAAATAATCCAAAGACTTAGGGGCCAAATCAATTAAAACGGATAAAGACTCTTGATATTTTGTTAGGAAATTCCTCCAATATCATCGTGATAATATGCTGTAAATCATTATGTAGACTTCAAAACTATTAGAAATCTTCAAAGATAAAAAATAAATCAGTTCTTATTGCATCTGACCCTGAAAATAAATGGAGATGATTCCTATAGAAGATTACAATTTTGCAATTTAATGATGCCATGTTGTATTCTAAAATATTGGTAGTCAAATTATATTATGCGAAGGAGCAATCTTTAATCTTGAACCAGACGAGTGAGTGAATATTCAAGTGATTCTCAATAGATGGAACAGTGGAAGAAAATTCGATAAACGACCTGTCATTTATCTCGATCTAACTCTTCGCGAATTTACTGGAACAGACCAGAGAATTTAGAGGATTTGAAAGCACGAGATGGAACAAGAACCCTACTCAGTCCTGGATAACTCCTCAAAGGATTTTCAAAATCAACAAGTTCTTCAGGCTGTAAACACTTTCGAGAGTTTATTGTAAATGTTGGTTACCTCATTTATGCATTGCAAGGATAATATCTTGGCAGATGTTTTGTGATCCTTACATTATTTCAGTCAGCCTCTGTTTGCTGTGTGGCATATCTAGCAGCACTACATCAGCAGCCGTAGTTGCCTATTAAGTATACAGCTTCAACAGCAGCCTACGGCCTAATAATGCGTAAAAAAACAAATGTGTACAGTAGGCCAAAATACATATATATAGAAAATCAAACCAATATTTCTTTTTCCTTTTCCTCCACGTATTTTTAAACTTTTACAACTTTAGACGTTTTTCCCAAGACGAAGCATATAAAATTCGTATCATTAAAAGAACAAAAATAAGTCTTATTTTATGTTGCCACATCCATATTTATTGGCTATAATATAAGATAGTTTATTTATAGACTATTTGGATTCAACGTACATAAAAAGATACTTCTGAAAAATAAATAAATCTTCGCTAAGTATATTATGGAGAAATAATATTTGGGGAATGTAAATAAAATAAAATGGATTGATAGTGTTATTACTTTACCGTCATCTAATCAAATAATTTTTTTATAGTCACAAATCAGCTAAAATAATTTATCTTTTTTTTATGTTAACAATACTGTATAATATGTGTGTCGTGCAAGGCAAACACAATGGAATAAAATTTTTTAAAAATATGTGCAGAAATGGTGATTAATACATAATGAGATTATCATAGTCAAACCATTTGATTTAATCAAATAGGTAACCGAACAAAAATGTCTTAATAATAATTATAGAAAAAAATGTGCAGAAATCCATTATATAACACGCTGAATTTAAATCAAATAAGAAATGTTTGTGTCTGTGTGTGTGCATATACAGGGTGAACAAAATTAGATGGGATTTGAAATTTATTCTAAAACTATGGCAGATATACAAAAACCAAAATAGGTGTCCGAAGCTACAAAGCAGAGCGTTTTTGGAAAATTGGCATTTTTGGATGACCTCTCATTTCAATTACCAAGTGTCGAATCGAATATCGAGTAACACATTCTTAAGGCACTTTTCTGAGTAGAATCCGTTGCTGATAAGAAGAAAATTACGCATGGCTTCGAGATATAGACATAACTTGTGTTTTTTTAAATGGAATACAGGCATATTGTCTGTAAATTATTTCATTATTCGATCACAACTTAAATTAGCTATCCAACAATATATCATATGTCATTTATTTCTAGAAAAAGTGATTAATTTTCTAAAAATTTAATATATTTGTGAGGAGGCCATAGAAAACTATTAACAGCAATAATAACACTTCTTATAATATAAAATAATTTTGCCAAAAATAGGAAAAACTAAACTTCAATAAATGTTCGAATTGTCTTCCATTGACATCTATGCATTTTTGACACTTTTTTATTACAGCATTTGTTGCATTTCCAATCATGACAGGAGTCATTGTCCGAAACGCAGCTAATGTTTTGTTTTACAATTCTTCTATGTTATTAGAACTTTCTCTATGTGATCTTTTTAAATAACCTCAAAGCCCAAAGCCGGCAGGGGTTACATCGGGAGATCTAGCTGGCCGTAAAACAGGACCATTATATCCTAAAACTTAAACAATATCTAAACTACTTTGTTGATTGTTAATGTCCAGTTAGCTAAATTAATTGTTAGTTGCAAATTTAGTTAACTTAGCTAACTAAACATTGATAAGCTAGCCTTGAGTGATATATAGATACATATCCAATCCTCCCCAAATTGAGCACAATAATTTCGTGTTTCATTTGACGTATGACATGGGGCGCCATCGTGTTGGTAAATTAATCTTTGAAATTTTCCTACAGGCATATTGTCTGCAAATGGCTCTATTTCTTGCGTAGAATGTTAAGAAAATTTTCAATATTCAAATTACCATAAAAAGAATGAAGACCTATTATTTGGTAACCAATAAAGCCACACCATACACCAAATCCAAATCGTCCTTGATGATTAACTGCAGATTAAAAATTCCGACACTACTTATATGGGCCTCGTCTGTCCATATAATTATTCCTTCAAGTCCTGGCTCTTCATTGGACTGACGTAAAAACCACTGGCCAAAATCGAGAAGCCTTTGAAATTCGTTTGGGTGTAGATGGTGACTAATCCTAATTTTGTAGTGTTTGAATTTATTTTTTTTAAGCAACGCAACGCTGTTGTTTTTGGGATTTCTAAATTTTCCTGTATTTCGCGAGACGATATTAGACCAAGCAACGAATGATTATAGAGGGAAATTTTAGGGACAGAAAATTTGACTTCGGAACTTTGTTTGGACTAGTCTGGAGATGAACATATCAATAGTCCCTACTCCTACGTGTTGAGCGGGGGGGAGGGGGGCACTTTAAAGGTCCCATTTTTTTTGTTTTTCGCTTATATCTCGGAAACTATGCGTCGTATGGAAAAAGGTAATCTATGCAAAATTAAACATAATTAAATTTCCTACAAGAGTGTTTATATTCATTTTCTTCCTGCGTGTTATAGTTTACGAGATATTCGCCGGCCAAAATAGATAATTAAAAAAAAAGTATTAGGTACCTTGAATATTTTATCAAAGCGGTTTACCGTGGTCTGCTAATAAATCACAGTCATAAAACAATATTTATTTTACAACACACGACGTATTTATTAACGTAATATTTTGTAGAAATGTATGCAATTTCTTAAATATTTAGTGTGACTCACTTAAAATGAAGACGCCCTTATAACATTTTTATTTTGTTACAAAGGAAAATCCACCTGTGGTACCAAAATATGCTGGAAAATATTAACAATCATATTAATGGGTCTTGACGAATTTTTTTTGTTAGTAAATGAATTTTGAACAACTTTCAAAATGTCCGTCTGTCTGTCCATCCGTCCGTCCGTCATGTTTCTTGTAAGCACGATGACTCGAGAAAGAAAAATTCGATTGTACTGAAATTTGGACAGTAAGTTTCTGAATAAAATAGATCAGTAAATAAAAATGTTAATAATGATTTATATTTGAGATTTTTTTTGTTTTTGTTTTTGTAATTGAATAGAAATCTGTTGAAATGATTCATTTTAATATCTAATTATTTATATATTCTACAAATATACATTTCATAATGTAATATACAACAGTGGAAATATGATTTTAGCTCATCTCTTGTAATGTAAATATTTACATTTTTAGTTACATTTTTTTACGTGTTAGGTGTAGTTCTTACACTTTTGACTCGGAAACCAAGGGTCTCGGGATCGAAACCCACGCGGAGTATGGATAGTTTTTTTATTTTTAACTTATTTTACACTGAGCCTTTCACTAAGTTCGTAGTATAAAATAAAAAATTTCTAAAAATAACATTCTTTACAAAAAACTGCGAAGAGTATCCTATAGAATGTGTAACAATTATATAAAAAGTTTAGTAAACCAGCTAAGAGTACGTTTTTAGCTTGTTTATTACTTATCCTTGCTTAAAATCTCGTGTATTCAGATATTTATTATACTTTTAATAGTTTGGTAGCAGTTATGTTGTGGTATATGCTTATATCACTGTGTGTATTTGCAATTTTCTCAGGCTTATATAGCAGAATTGATACTTTACCTAACATATGGTCTTTTGTTTACCTACCCTTATTGTGTATTATTCAATGTTACCTCTTTTTTTGGGTAAATAATAAATATATTATTATTAACTCAGCTACGACACCATTCCCACCCAACCCACCAATTGCCATAACACCATCGTGGATGTTTAACTGATTACAGGAACCAAACAGTTATTGTTGCGTTTGTCATTTAAAAATCGCTGTCCAAGGAATCACTACTTCCACATTCAGATTTTCTATCCAAGTCTCTCACAACGAAGAAATTTTGTATATGGAAATAATTGTTTATGGAACTTTAATAATATAATAAAACGATATCCCACATCAGTAGTGGAGTGGGGATGGTAATAGGGGGGTGGTAGTGGTGGTGGATGAAGTAAAAAAATATTTTGAGGTTTATGATTCTTGTACACACACTAAATCACATTTTTTTTTTCATTTCCTGGAGTGGCTAATGCCAAAAAATTTTTGGCATTAGCTTCTCTTGTATATACTAAATACCAATTTTATGGACTCTTACCTGCTTGATTTACCTATTTACCCCCATTTACCCCCCATTTACCCCAATTTATCCCCCAACCCTACGACGGAATAAGATAAAAATATAATCTAGTTCCAGATCCCGTTAAAGTACATATATGTGTACCAACTTTTAAGCCAATATCTTAAACAGTTCCAGAGTAATCGTGCGTACAAAAAAAATTACAGACAGACCGACAGACAGACGATTTTTTTTTTCGCTCAAACTTAAAATCTCGACGTTTCATGACATTTTAAGCCTATTTGAAAAAAAAAAAAATTCAAATTCTTTTTTGTCGTTACTAGATTCCACTGGATGTGAAAGTAAAATAAATCTGACATGCTTTGATTTGGTTGCATGTCCCTAGTTTATTAGCTTATTTATTTTATTATATGTAGCGTAAGTTAATAGTGATAGGCAACAATTAAAATATTTATTTATATAATATTGCTCAAACCCTGGACAGAAATACACATAAGTTTAATTATTAATTAACCAAAAGTCGTTAGTAAATTACTAATTAAATTTTTACAATTTAATTTCGTTTATTACTTTTGTTGTTACATATATAATTCCCTTAGTACCACATTTTACTTTATCTTGTAATAATTTTTTTATGGGATGAAACATGGCGAACATTATTACTTTGCTAACATCAATTTTATTATTTCAAAAAACCGTGTAATGCCGGTAGATATTTTCCACAGTGGCATGTAAAAAGAGCTTTACATGTTTCAAGGAGATTAAAGGAAGAAAAAATAAGAGAAATCCGTTTTCTCTATAAACACTGTTGACAACTCGTGTAGGTATATTGCGTGAGAATAGCTGCTTCTTTCTGCTACAAATGCTGTATTCAACATCTGAATTGTCTGTCTTTTGTTTTTCCACGATGTCAAAGGCAAAAAGAAAGAGCAACCCTGACACGTGTTGCCAAAGCCAGCGATAAAAATTTATTAGAATACGCACTGACTTGTATTAAAAAGAAGCCTGAGGAGCTAGAATAAAATACATTTGGAGGAATTTATGTAGTATATTATTTAGTTGTAAAAAGTTTTCATTGGGTAATATTTCTCCTAGCTGCTGTGAGGCTTACACTGCACATCTCGAGTTACTTCCTGATATTGACTCAATAAAAAGTAATTGCTCGTCATATAAAATATTTATTTTCCTAGTACGTTGAGGGCGTATAGCTAAAGTATGTCAAGTAATACGTAAAGACTTTGCAATTTTATTTAAGTATTGAGCAGTTAGTTATTAATTTTGGTAAATAAATATAGTGCAGGAAAACTTTACTTTAACTTGAAAAAATTTTTTTTCACTTTTTCACCCTTTTTCACCCCCTATAGGTTTCCGTGGACCCGTGAAACTCCCAAACTTTTTTGTTTCGTGAAGTTTGGAATATTTTAAACATATAACCAAAGTTTAAAGTCGGCACAATTTTTTTTCGAGTTACAGTAATTTTTTCAATCTTTCCCTGCACTAATATATTTTCGGAAAAATCATTATTTAAATAGAGCTCAATTTAGGACTATTAAAATGAACTTTTTTTAGTTGTAAAGCATCGGCTCAATATTCGTCAACGTGGCAATAAATTCTAAGGCATTTTTGGATACGCAAAGGTACCTTAATCACTTTGCGTTTCCAAATGGATAAGCAAGTCTTCTAAGTGGATACGCAGTAAAACGAAAATGGATACATAACTTTGGGTCTTCGGTCCTTCAAAGTGGATACTTGGTTAAATAGTAAAACGAAAATTGATACAATTTTTTTTAAATTTAAAATAAAAAATCGGCAGCTACTGAAAGCGGCTGGAACCTGCCTACCCGGTGGATCTTTAAAGCCGAAAAAAGCACTAAAAATATGAACGATCTCGTTTAATTATATTTTTTTTATTTATTTTTAAAAACCATATAATTCTTTAATAATATAATAATATATTTTTATTTATTCAAAAGATCGCATAAAAGGATATCTTTCTGGACAGCTTCCCTGCCAGCTGTGGAGAGTGAAGTGTTCATAGTGGACTATCAATCAATTTGAGCTGATAAATATTATTTTTATCTTCTGGCCTCAACCGATTTTTCACTAAATCGGTCGGGGAAGGTTGTTGTTCGGTTACTTGTCACTAATGTCAGCTGTCAAACTGACAGATGAAAAAAGGGATTGTCGCTAAACTTTGTTAGTTCTAAATCTGACAAGCTGACAGCTGTTAAAAATTCTGGCTCTAAACTTTGCTGGGGATTTTATTTCTTGACAGTTGTCGAAAATTTTTAGATTGGTATTGCACTTGGTTTGGTTTTTAAGTTATGTTTTTTAGATTGTGATTGTCGGAAATTTTTCCGGCATTGTGCCGGAACTGAATTCAAATTTCTCAGACTTTTAATGTCAGTGTTACTTTTAATAGTTTTGGGCTGAAAACTTACTCTGGGCCCAGTTAAGGATCGTCCGTAACCGCATGGTCCGTAATCTCATGTTAGGCCTTACACACTAACATTAACTGCATTTTTTCCCCGAAATATCACAACAGTATGACATCTTCAGAGAAAACACGTGTATAATCTTTAACACACTAGTCTACCAAACGTTATGTTAAATTATAAAATATATCTTACACAAGAAGCGTGACTCTATAGATTGTTATTTTGTTTTTAACTTTTTTCACGACAACCAAAACGAAAGGGTGCAAGTGTGATGTATCATTGAAATCAGAATTTTTACTGCTTTTCAAGGTTCGATTACAAATTGCAAATAAACATAAAATAAACAATTTGTTTTGACCAAACTGAATTCAAATTTCTCAGACTTTTAATGCCAGTGTTACTTTTAATAGTTTTGGGCTGAAAACTTACTCTGGGCCCAGTTAAGGATCGTCCGTAACCGCATGGTCCGTAATCTCATGTTAGGCCTTACACACTAACATTAACTGCATTTTTTCCCCGAAATATCACAACAGTATGACATCTTCAGAGAAAACACGTGTATAATCTTTAACACACTAGTCTACCAAACGTTATGTTAAATTATAAAATATATCTTACACAAGAAGCGTGACTCTATAGATTGTTATTTCGTTTTTAACTTTTTTTACGACAACCAAAACGAAAGGGTGCAAGTGTGATGTATCATTGAAATCAGAATTTTTACTGTTTTTCAAGGTTCGATTACAAATTGCAAATAAACATAAAATAAACAATTTGTTTTGACAAAACGGCACTAAACGTAATCCGATCTCTACCAAAACCTTTTCAGATCTTCTGGAGTACTAAAGAAACCCTCATGCAAAGTTTGCTCCAAATCCGTATAGGAGTTTCGCCGTTATCGTGCTAACATGCATACACACAGACATTTTTCAAAAATCACTTTTTTGGGTTCGTGGGACCTCAAAACGTAAAGATTTAATGTTATCTCAATTTTCGGGGGGAGGTTAAAAGAGAGATAACATTGAATAATACACAATAAGGAGTGGGTAAGCAAAAGGCAGTATGTTAAGTAAAGTACCAATTCTGCTACATAGGCCTGAGAAAATTGCAAATTCACAAAGTGATTAAGCATACCGGATGGCTCAGCCCATAGGAACACTCTTGTAACTTTTAAATGAGCCTAAACACATTTTTCAAAAACCAGTTTTTTGGGTTCCTGGGACCTCAAAACCTAAAGATTTGATGTTATCTCAATTTTCGATTTTTGTTCAATTTTGGTAACTTCCCAAAATTTTATTGTGGGGAGGTTTAAATTTTGTTTTACAAATAGACAAAAACAAATTAGACTACTAGTATTTAAAATAAGAAATCAGAAGAGTTAACTAATAACTAACACAAAGTAAAAACCAGTTGATTACTGACGAAGTCCTTAGTGTGATACATTTCAAAGGTTGGTTGTGCTATTTTTTTCGTAAAACTCTAGGACTGCTGATCTGGGGTCGGAATTCGCTGTTCCAATCCATGGAGTAAAATTAAGAATCGATCGTTAATTGTATTTTCATTCAGTGAGATTCTTCCTAGAGTTTGTATCTTGTTAAAATATAAAACAATTCTCTAAGTAGTCATTAAATGGTACTTATCATCAACGATACTAAAGGTAGAAACATAGTGAGACATTGCCTCGAGCAATTAAACACTTGCATCACAGCCCACATAGTGATTCACCAAGGAGGCATATCTGTCAGCCGCTATTGGACGGTACTGATAGTTTTGTTAAACATATCGTCTGAGAGTGCTTGTAATTTGCATGCTAGAGTGATGATAAACTGGCGGATTAAAAATAAAACTGAAGGGAAATTTAGTATCCATCCAATAAACCAACTTCGTTATTATCTCCTTAAGCCATTTAAAGAATTCCATAATATTCCCTATGCCCATGTCTCTTTGTGTTACCTCACACAGTCACATACTGGAAGACATTAACCACATGAGACTAGTGCATGCTCTTGATCACATCAATCGGAGGTTTCCATTTCAGACATTAACTTTCTCGGGCTTAAAATACAAACATATTTGATTCTTTCTACGAGTCAATTCTTCACTATAAATGAATGCATCTACCTGTATATGTTTGTTAGTAGAATAGAGTAGCTTCAGACTTCAGTCGAGGCTTAATGAGGTATTTTCTATGTTTTTACCTTAATAATAATTTTTGGACTACACTTGTCGTATAGACAATAATTAACTTTTTCATAACTTGTCAACATATTTGGAGCTTCCATCGGGCGTATCGATGTCTCTAATTTCTTGAGTCATATGACAGCGGTTACATACATCAGTCGCACAATCTGTTACCTACTTTCTCTGAATCAAATAGATTTTCAATCAGTGGCCGACCTATAGATATATCTGCATTTCTGACTTTGTCGAAAAGGGGAAAATCATATTTTCATTGCTTCGTCTTCTGCAACATTTAGTTTGACATTAAGAAAATTTTGGAACGACATAAAACTTAGTGTCTCCTCCGACTAATGCAAATGTATTATTTGTATAAGTTATGTTAATGTTATGAATTTGTGACCTTGTCTCGAACATCGCACATCACCTGGTAAATTAAGCCAGTTATCCTGAGCCTGGTATATTACATTACGTATGGTCCAGTCAACGGGGGGGTTTCACCTCCAATTTGGGTGTTAATGAATGGATTCTGATGAAACCTGATGCAATGTGTTTGTAATGACGTTGATAAAAAAAGTTGAAAAAAAGAGTAAGTAGGAAATGATCGAAAGGGGTCGAAAACATATCACGGGTTCCGTAACTTGTAGAATTAGGTCAAAGATAAAAAAAACAACGTATTTACTTTTTTTGTCCCAAAATAAGATGTTTTTACTCTTGTGAATTTTTTCGAAAAGTGCATATTTTTCGAGATATGGCCACTCGAAAATTCTTAAAAGTGGGGGAGAGAAATGCAAAAGTTGAAAAAAAAAATCTGAAAAAATTCACGCGAATGTATCATAGAAATGCAAGACATTTTTTATTTGCAACTTTTCTATAAAGTGTGTTTTCACCGAGTTTTTCCGGAAAAATTTTTCTCTAAAATTGTAACGCTTTAAAAATACGTAATTTGAAAGTTTTAAAAAATTCGGTCGTATGCACTGAGGCCTTCTAAACATTTCCTGTCTCTTGAAATTTTTTTGTAACTTGCTAATTTTCCGAGTTACATGCAGTTTTTCACGATAAATAATGCACTACATTTTTGCACATTAAAAAATACATGAAAATTCGAAAAATGAGCGTGATTTATATATATTATTATAAAAAAACCTATATTATACAATTTTTAAAGGTTCAATTTTAAATTGAAAATGTGAAAATGTAAATTACATATTTTTGAAGCGCTATAATTTCAAAGAAAGGGGAGTTTTCCATGTTTTTCCGAAAAAACTCGGTGAAAATGCACTTTACAGAAAAGTTGTAAATGAAAAAAGTCTTGTATTTCGATGATGCATTCACCTGAATTTTTACTTTTACATTTCCCCTTCCCCCACTTTTAGGAATTTTCGAGTGACCATATCTCGAAAAATATGCACTTTTCGAAAAAATTCACAAGAGTGAAAATATCTTATTTTGGGCGAAAAAAGGTAAATATTGTAACGTGTTTCCACCCCTAGGAAACCACCCTCGCAAATTCCGTGGGTTCCAAAAATTATAACAAGAGATTGTCCACTAAGACACTTTATTAAATAATTTACTGGATACTTCACAATACTGATTACTAACTTGAATGAACTTTACTGACTAAAAATAACAATGTTTATCACTTTGTAGTCTTAACCTCACTTTTCCAAATTGTCAATTCAAAACTTCTACTTTCTATACTTTCTGAACTACTCGCCGAGAATGCGGTCGGACTTTTATACCTAAAAATGACAGATCTCGATTTTTCTGTGATGACGCCACCATTCTCTAGATAATTCCAGATGTCATCACTCTAGAACTACCACTGGTGGGTTCTTTTTCGAGTAGGTGTAAATACATCTGAATTAATTAGAGAATATATTGTTTCTTTTTTTAATTTTTGACTTAATTCTACAAGTTACGGAACCCGTGATAAAAGGGGTGTTTTCTATCCCTTCCGATCATTTCCTACTCTAATCTTTTTTTAATTTTTTTTATTAAAGTCATTACAAACACATTGTACAAGTTTTCATCAAACTCCATTCATTAGCACTCAAATTAGAGATTTTGGTCATTTTAGCCATTGACTGGACTAGTATATTATTTATCTAAACTGTAATTTAGGTTTAAAGCACAGGCATATGGCCTTTTGGGGCCAATGAATTAGAAGAAAAAAATCACTAAAAAATGCACTGATACAAATAGACATCAATCAAAACGTGATAAATATCATTTAATTTATACTAAAAGTTGTAGCCATTTTTAACGAAACTCTTGTCACATTAAATTTTAGATGGTCATTTTTTTAAAATCTCCTTGCCCCCTAAACCTTGGGCGGATCAACGTTTAGGAGGGCACCCTGTTCGTATTTTGGCATCTAGTTTTCCCCGAACTATTAGCCGTTCTTTATTGTCCTCTTTCAGATTAGTGTGTCCAAGAGAGGATTTAGGAGAATGCGATACTGAAGAGTTGGGAGAAGATCACTTATTACATTTATATCAAATTATGTAATGGTACGAAGGAATATCCTTTTACATGTCGTAATTTTCTAAATTATTTTCTCGAAATTCTTTGTTATTCTTTACAAAAATATGTCCCAATGTCTGATCAGTTGTCTTTGACATTTTTTAATATCAATTTTCAATATTTTTCAACGTAAGTTAATCAAATTTCAGAGACTAAATTAAAATAAACATAACGGGTGTGGTGTGACGTGTTATGATGTGTTAAGTTATAAATTTTTTATTTTTCCACTTCACCGTTTTTAATATGGTAGCTGCAGTGAAAAATTTCTTTGAAAGCATTATCGGTGTTTATTTTTGACCCTATTAACCATTAACAACTCTTTGTATACATTATTTCTTGCAATCTGTTTAATAATGTTTAATTCGATGTTAAAATCATTTTCATCAAAAAGAAAGTTCGTAAATCTATATATTAGACAGTGGTGAAAGTTTAATTTACGAAGATTGTTGCGAATTATAATAGATTACTGTGTCTGTGCTGGTAGATTTACGGTATATGATACATTTTAAGTAAATGAAATGTTTTTTTAATGTCAATGTCTAGAAAGTTTATGATTATTTTCCTCAGTTTCAGTGAATTGAATTTTACTATTAAAGAAATTCAAGGGATTAAAGTTACTTAAGTTTCTTTTTGCACTGATCCATATACAGAAAATATAGTCTACATAATGACTTCAATAGAAGACGTGTATTTAGACGGTTATTTTTAAAAATTAAGTTTTATAAATTTGCTATAAAAATATCAGACACCGCAGGAGGATTAGGTAAACCCATTGATAAGCTGCCTTTTTGTCTATGAAATTGACCATTAAACTGGAAGTAATTCTGTTCAATACGAACTTTCGAAATGTTTTTTAATTAATTATTTTTAGTTGTCGCTTTATGAGTTATCTATTAAATTAATTTTAGTTCTGTGAATGGGACTGAATCGAAGAGACTTTTATCATCAAGGGAGGCGTTATTAGATAATATTAAATTTTACTTCCACATCCAGGGGAAGTATAACGACAAAAAAAATTTTGAAAATTTTTATTGTTCAAATACGTCGAGATTTTAAGTTTGAGGGGAAAAAAATTCTGACTGTCTTTCGGTCTGTCTGTAACTTTTTTTTGTGCGCACGATTACTCTGGAACCGATTAAGATATTGATATTTTTTTACTTCACCCACCCCCACTAAAGATATGGGATATCGTTTTATGGGTTTTTGCGGTAGACGATTTCAAATATTATATTATTAAAGTTCCATAAACAATTATTTCCACATACAAAATTTCTTTGTTGTGAGAGACTTGGATAAAAAATCTGGATGTGGAAGTAGTGATTCCTTGGGCAGCGGTTTTTGTATTTTTAATAAATTCAAAAGAGTTTTCTTGAAAAGTGTTTTGGTTTAAAATTTTTTAACTTCAGTAAAATATGATTTACTTCTTTGCACAACCTCTAAGAAGCAGGCGGTATTAATATAAGATACTACGGATCGAACATGGTTATTTTCTTTGTGAATTTTCGGAAAACCATTCTTAGAATATGGAACTGAGTTTATAATTTCCGATTTATACAACTAGTTGTTTTTAAAAATAGTAGTAGGTACCTTTTTACTTTGCTAAGGAAAGATTGTATATTATTTGCATAGTTATGGCTATAGTCCATCAGTAATGCATTTACCGTGGCATTCATTAATGAACAGTGAAAGTCAGATGCGAATATAATTTTCTCGATATTATATTTTTAATAGTTTGATATTTTAATACGCCATAATATGTCACTTTATTATTAATTTATTGTAATATATTTATTATAATATATTCTCCCGCAATAGTATTTAATTTTCGTTTTAAATTTGGGCCGAAACCGTCACAATTTTATTTAAACTGTAACGAGCTAGAGGAGTTAGTTTTGAGTAACCAATATAATATCAAATATTTAGTAATGGAAATTATTTTCATACTATTTGGCACGCAGCTAATGAAATTAAATGTAATATATCCATAAAAAGCAATGTATAAGTTATTATCCAAGAAAAATTATTTAAAACCAGACATTTTTTTAAAACCTTTACGTTCTGAGGCAAGTATTAAATATTTTAATGAAGTTGTAGGGGATCTATTATAAGTACTTATCTTATGAGCTGGTATCAATAATTTCTTACCATGTCTTGCAGTATATAAATGTATAGTTGAAGCACTCGAAATAGTGATCGACGTACCGCCTATCTGGGCGGTGTTGTAGAGAAGCAATGGTTGCCGAACGCAGAGTCGGATTTAACTATATTGTTCGCTAGTTTACTTTTTCAATGTACAATACGTATTTGTCAGCCGCGGCTAGTGAAATTTAGATTGATCATATCTTAGTATTGAGTCATGGGACTCAAGCCATATTTTGTGACATGAGTACCAAGACAAAATGAAGCAGTTTTGCGAGTTTTAAAAATGAGTTTTGTAAAAGGACTCATTTAAATTTTATCAAATTTTTTTTCAGAAAAAGGAGGAAAACAATATTTAATAGAATTTAAATAAGTCTCTTTACAAAAACCCATTTGTCGTGTGGTGTTCAATTCATTTTTAAAACTTTTCTTTTTGCAAAATTCGATGAAATTTTTTTTTGCAAAACTACTTCAATATACAAAAAACGTATTAGCTTGAAATAAAAGTAGTGACTACACCTATAGTAGTTACAGTACCTACAGTTCGCGTAATATAAATTGTTACTACCCAGTAAGAACCGCGAGGAGGTATGAGCATTTCTCGCCAGGAAAGATGGGTATGGAATATTAATATAGGATAAAGAGATTAGTTAAAAAGTAACAAGAAATCTTTAAAAGCAAAATAAAAACAAAAAATATACTCTAAAAATAGTAACAGAAACAAATATTTGTCTCAATAAATAAACTGAAAATAGACTGTAATAGTAAAGTTATTATCACAATAAAAACAGAAAGATGAATCATTGCAGAAATAAAAAAAAATCATACCAAGTTTCATCTAGATAATAAATGGGTCTATTTTCCCTGAGTTGTTTTATCTCTTCTAGATATGAATTTCGCCAATCTACTATTCGTCTGCTGTCATAATCGCCATTCGTTTATTAATAATTTGATATTTAAATCCAATTTTTTTCATCCAATTTCCTAAAGTTCTTTTGGTATATTTTAGAGGATAATCCATTTCCTTTAGTTTTCTGTCTATCACGTCAAGAGTTGGATTTTCATTTTTCTGATACGAGTCGTAAACTACACATTTTAAAAGTTTTGCTAAAGATAAGTCCAGAGTGTTCGATTTACCGGCGTCGGATCGTTGTTTTCTTGGGAGGGCACCTTCTTTCACCAGTTTGTGTATTGTCGAAGGGAGAACTTTTGTCAGAGATGCTGTTTCACCTATTACATCTAAATCATCCAAATTAGGGTCATTAGCTTTTCGTTCCAAAATACTATCGTAAACATGTAAGCAAATTTGTTTTCCGTCCACCTCCAAATGTACTAATTTTTTTCTTACTGAAAACACTGATGGATTTTGATTTTCTTTATCACTGTAATCAATATCATCTTCATCTTCACAAACACGATTAGATATAGACGTAGATGCCTCACACGAAAATATTTTTATATAAAATATATTTAATATTAAAAATGAAATAGATATAAAATAATAATAATTTATAATATTACACTTACAATATCACCCAAAGCACTGCCATGAATTGGTAATAAAACTTACTAAAATTATTTTCAAAAACACATTACCAAATAAAGAAATATAAATAAAGTAATTATCGAATTATATCTTCACCTTGACAGTATAAGCTCGACTGCGGTATCTCAAGTGCGGTCCTGAATTAATAATAACTGTCTAACGGTTTACGCCTACACGCATCGTCAGATGCCGACATCGATATCATCTCTCTCATATTAATGTAAATGGAGTAAAGACGGGAGATCTACTTGCCCGGTCTATTCATTCCTCTCACCTCATAACGTCATAAACCCTCACACTATTAAGACTTCTTCAACTATAGCATCTTTCAACTTCTTCAAAATAATTTTTATTTTTAAAAACATATAACATACATTTTCATATAAATATGGAAGGTTCCGTTAATATATTTCTAATATTAAAGTATTCGTTGAAGATGGTCGTAGACTGTATCCTAACATTTTATGGAACATCAGTACTCTGCTTGTGCGTCTACAAACTCCCTAGGATACAATATTATTTGCCATAGCGAGTAATATACGTATACTTAACAGCCCTTCCTTATCAAGGCTGAATTCCATTTGGAATAGCACAAAAGATCTGAATTTAGTTTTTCACAAATAGATTCGATATGGTTGCCTCACCTTAATTAACAATCCAAGGCAGAAGACACACCAAAACGATAAGCAACAAAATATGCAATATGCGATACGCGATATGCGTTACTCATAAAAATAACATTTGTTTAATGTTAGTCGTTCAGACCGAAATGATTCCGATATAGTTCTAAGAAATATCTGCTGGCGATAGCAGATTTAGATAGCGAAAACATTTTTGCCGTATTGCTAAAAATAGTGTAACATGACGACAAAATGGAAGAAAAACAGGAAGTTAAATTCGTGCAAATAGTAGAAAATTACCCTAATATTGGAAAGTCTTCTTGGCTCATTCTATTAGTTTTTTCTGGATTTCAATTTCTGCAGCATTTACTGAATGGCACTTGAAAAGTCTGTAATCAAAATTGTTGCTTTTTTGTGCTTTAGTCTACTTAGACGGTAATATGCAATCAGCACGTCTTCCCAGCTGACATCTCCTAACACATTAAAATTAATCATTTCGGTGTAAATACATAAGAAGACACGTCAAAGCAATAGGCAATAAGCAACAGGCAACCAGCAATATGCAAATATTGTGTCTCTCATGTGGTAGAAGATGTGAGCTGATAATAACGTGCTGATTGCATATTACTGTTTACGAAAACGAAACCACAAAGAAGTGACATTTCTAAATACGGCCTTTTCAGGTGCAAAATATATCTCTTTCAGTAAATGTGATTGCAGAAGTAAATGTAGGAATTAGGAATTTTAGGATAATATTACATTATTTGCACAAATTTATTATTCTGTTTTTCTTCCATTTTATCTTTACTTATCAGTAACACTATCTGTAGCAACATGACAGGAAAGTTTCTCGCAATTCCAATCATCTATCGCCAGAAGATATTTCTGGGAACGATATCGTCATCATTTTGGTTTGAACGGGCTACATTGAACACAATATTATTTTTGCGAGCAACACATATCACGTATCATATATCGCATTTTGCCCGTTGCCTATTACTTTGGTGTGATTTCTGCCTAATATCTCTTGTAGCTAGTAGATAGTTACCCATTGCTTATTGCCTAGTACTTTGGTGTATCTTCTGTCTAAATATGCACCTAAAAATTTAGTAACCACAGATAACCTTATTTGCTTTTATGCTTCAAAGTTCAAATAGTATTATACATAGACTGATAATCATACTGGCAAAATGTTGAGGCCTAAATCTGGTATGTTGCCCTATAACAGCATACTAAGACCCACCATAACATATGTTCTTAGTCTGGTAGACTAAGGCAACTCAAACAATAGCCACCAACAAGCTAAACCGGATACAGATATTGGTTTGTTCGGGAATCACCCGTACTATGAAGAGCACCCCCACGGCAGCCATGGAGACCCTACTAAGCCTCCTCTCACTTAGCATAGTGCTCCAGGAGGATGCCACAATGGAGACATATAGACTACAAAACTCAAACAATTCGATTTTCCACGGAGCAAGATACATGAATATAATAAGTATATATCTAGGATGGAAACAGGACCTGGAGCAGAAATACATGGAGAAGGGCTAAGGGTCAGTATCAGTTTTTATCTTGGATACCACTCCACTATATTCCAGACAGAAATTCTAGCTACACTTAAATGTGTACGTGGTAATGCTAATAGATGATACCTTAACCAGAAGATCTCAGTTCTATCAAAGTAGAGTTATCATCTAACAAGATCTCATGCCGACTGAGATGGGACTGCATGAAGAGTTAAAAATTCTGGGTCGGTGAGTTAAATTACTCTGGGTACCAGGATATTCCGAAATAGGCGGCAATGAAAAGGACGATGATTTTGCTAGATAAGAAGCAGCCAACATATTCTATTTAGCCCAGAACTCATACTGAGGATCACCAGAAGCTCCATCAGCGGGGTCATGAACACATCATTGAAGAAATATTTCAGGAAATTGGCATGGGAAAACTCTCATTAGGAGACTATGTCCAAAACAACCTGAAGAACTGCTCATGTCATATTAAAATGCATGGCATTAGCTGGTAGAAGATTTTTTTTTAACTATTTATTTTACTCCCAACCTGGAAATTTTTCCGAACCTCTTCTCTTGAGAAGAGTAGGGATCTTTTACTTGCATAACATTTAATAGACAAGGGACCGCCTGCTTTACATCCCCTCCGAAGGATGGTATATCCGCTACGTAATCCTCGTCTTGAAATTACATAGCTTCCGCGTATACACTGATATACAAGCCGCTAGAAGGTGGACGAGATCGCTGTGGTTCCCAAAATGGATTTCATCCATCCAAGTATTAACCGAGGTGAACGTTGCTTCATTGGAGTATCGAAATACAGCACAGTCGAGACACCTCTACGCCCCTGGTTTCGTAGAAGATATGATACCTATGGTAAAAACCTATGGTAGAACTGGAAACCATCTCACCCAGACTCAGACCTGTATCACCTGATAGGTGGCACAGGGTTACTAAGATGAATAAACCGAATTAAAAAAAAAATGCCATTTTACATAGATACCAAATTTTAAATAAAAACCGCTGTCCAAGGAATCACTACTTCCACATCTGGACTTTCTATCCACAACGTCTCTCTCAACGAAAACAATTTTTATGTGGAAATAATTACTTATAGAACTTTAATACTATAATATTTGAAATTGTCTACACCAAAAACCCATAAAGTGATATGCCACATCGGTAGTGGGGGTGGGGGTGTATGAAGTAAAAACAATTTTTAAGGCCTTTGGTTCGTGTACACACACTAAATCACAATTTCATTTTTTTCACCCCCTTTAGTAACGGGGTGGGGGTGGTCATGGGGTGGCCAATGCCAAAAAATTTTTTGAGATCTTATAGCTTCTCTTATATAGAGGGTGTAACGCAACTTGCCCGAAAAATTTTAAACATACATGCATCTTTAAATAAGAAGTCGATTTCTTAAAAAAAAAATAATAAAAATCCAACACAGAAAAATATACAAATTCTTATAGTTGCAAAGTGATGCAAATGGTAATTTATTGAACTATATTTAATTGAAGGACTGTTGCATTAAAAAAAAATAAAAAAAAAATTAAATTAAATATTTTAATTTTAAATAGTAGGTTATTTTAACATTTCCATAAATTTGTAACTTTAACAATGTGTATCTTTTTCCTTTTATTAATTTTTTTTAAGAAGTCGACTTCTTATTTTAAGGGTGCATGTATGGTTAAAATTTTTCGGGTAAGTTGCGTTACATCCTGTATACTAAATTCCAATTTTATGGACTCTTGCTTGATTTACCTATTTACCACTGTTTACCCCAATTTATCCTTGAACCTTTCAACGGAATAAGATCGAAATATAATCTATTTCCAGATCTCGTTAAAATACATATGTATACCAAATTTCAAGTCAATAATAATAATAATAATAATAATAATGTTTATTCATCTCGTATAACATTTACAAATACATAACATTTAAAGTTGATATCCTAAATCTACGGGAAAAAATACAATAAGAAATGTATATAGAAAACAATAAATAAACAGAAGTAGACCCACAAAGGAAACCCTGCGCGTGGGTAGCATTCTATATTTATTTATAGTTTATCAATAGACGCTATACTGTACGCAAATGTATGATTTTACAGAAATGGAGAATAAGTAAAAGGTATATAAAAAAGTATACAATAATGTAGGTGTAGACAACGAAAAGAGGAAAAATAAATCTGATAGTAATAATATACAATACCACTTGAAACCATGTAGGTTTCGTCAAGTAGGTACCTTGTTGGAAAAACAGCCATACATCCACACACGGTGTCCATTCATTTACACTAAGAGGCAGTTACTACGAATTGCAGCTAAATGCAAATGCACTATATTCCAACTTATGCAAAGAACTCTAAAAATTACATTTTTAATAATAATTTTAGATTGTTTAATTCTAATGAGCAGAACAACGAGAGAAAAGAAATAATGAAAATTGTATGTAGTGGCTCTTAAATGCGTCCAAATGCATTTTTAATGTCAATCATGTCATGAACTACGATTCTCGGCATGCCAAGGATCCAGTTCTTTACTTTTATTTTAAATAGTTTAAACGAATTTAAATTTTTTATGTACCCGGGCACGAGATTGTATAATTTTGGTTCAAGGTAATTATGGCTGCGTTGGCCAATAGTTTTACCCATTCTTGGTACTGTGATTGCTTGTTTTTTATGTCTGGTATCATAAATATGCTTCACCAATGGATGTTTTCCTAAATTTTTACGTTGATGCAAGATTAGCTGGTGGCAAAATAATTGTCTGATGTCTAAAATTTTTGCTTCACTGTACAGATCATCGCTTGGGTAGGTGTAACATTTGCCAAATATTATTTTTAATAACCATTTCTGGGCAACTTGTAGTTTTTTTAAGTAGCAATTTGTTACTCCCCCCCAAGCAATAATGCCATACAATAAGTGTGTTTGCACTAAAGCATAATACATTGTCGTCAGATATTTGACATCAAAAAAGTTTTTTAAATATTTAAATTTTCACAAGAGACATCTTACTTTTTTAACTAAATATTCAATGTGTTTGTCCCATCTAAGGTGGCTATCTATTATTATACCAAGGTATTTTGTCGATTTAGCTGACTTTAATTCAATATCAAAATCGTTATATCTGAGACTAATGGAATTGAAGTTTGAAAGGTTAGAAGCATAACTAGTAAAAGGTATGTACTGGGTTTTTTTCAAATTTAATGTAAGCAATTTGCTGTTAAAAAAGTCAAGCACAATTGGAAGATCATTTTGGATAACCAGTTTCAGTGTTTGCCAGTCTTTGGCTCTATAAAATATGGCGGTGTCATCGGCAAAACCTATGACCTCACCTACGATAGGAAGTTTAAACAAATCATTTATATATATAGTAAATAATATAGGGCTAAGGACTGTTCCTTGAGGAACTCCATAACTTACTGTCCTAGTGCTGCTGGTTGCGTCATCAAGTTTTACACATTGTGTTCTATTACTTAGGTAGCTTTTCATTAAATTATACGTAGTTCCTCGAAGGCCAATACTTTCTAAGGTATCCAATAAATCCGTGTGGCTTACGGTATCAAACGCTTTCGCCAGATCAACGAAGATGCACATTGCTGGCTCGGCTGCATCGACTGCTCTATAGATTTTAGTCATTAAGTCAGACAGAGCATCTTCTGTTGATCTGGACTCTCTAAAGCCGTATTGAGTTTTTGAAATTAGGTTATACTTATCTGTATAGCTACATAATCTTTTTTTGATAATTTTTTCGAGGATTTTTGAAAATATTGACAAGAGCGATATCGGTCTATAGTTGGACACATCAAACTTATCTCCAGACTTATAAATGGGCTTAACAACTGCAACTTTGAATGCTTTTGGAAAAGTACCTAATTCTAGTGATTTATTAATAAAGAATGTAATTGGTTTTGTTAAATAGTCAGCACACTCCTTAATCGTCTCTGCCTTGATATTATCTAAACCGGGGGACTTGTTATTCTTTAATTTATGTATTACTTCTCTAACTTCACTCTCATTAGTCGGCTCCAGATATATCGAGTTTGGCACCCTAGGTCTTGGAAATGGCTGCTTAACCTTCTCTATTTTGCTTGCTAAGTTACTACCTACGCCACTGAAGAAAGTATTAAATTGTTCAGCAATTTCAGCTAAATTTGATATTAAGTTATTATCGTCGTTTCTTATGTTTTTTATATCACTTGCTGTTTTTGTGTTTAAAATATTTCCAACACATTTCCACATATTTGTTGGATTATTTTGGTTTTTGTTTATTTGCTGTTTATAATAATTACTTTTAGCTGTTTTTATTAAGTCGTGAACCACATTTCTGTATCTTTTAAATTCATTTAGATTAGTCATGTTTTGTTTGTCTTTTTTAACTTTTTTGTGCAACTGGTTTTTTTTATTTATAGCGTTAACTAAACCTTTTGTTATCCATGGGTTTCGCTTTATTTCATTTCTTTTAAGAGGTATAGTTTTACTACAGGTTCCGATATAGTTAGTTAATTTTTTTATAAATAGTTCTACCCCTTCATCAATGTCAACTGTATTATATATATCCAACCAGTTTTCATTCCTTAATTTTTCTTTTAGGTTGTGGTAGTTTATGAAAGTTTTATTTTTATTATTACTGTTTGTTTTTTGTGTTCTCTCGGAGGACATATCATATTTAAGGATTGTAGAATAGTGATCAGTTATACAGGATTGATATACAATAGGTACAAATAATTCCGTAGGCAGCTTAGTTTTTAAAAATATATGATCTAGGCATGTACCCGATTTTTCCCTAGTCACAGCGTTTATTGCTGATATATATCCATTTTCATATAACGTATTTAAATATTCCTGGCAGTATTCAGTATCCTCAAATAAATCTATATTTATATCACCAAGTATTATTTTTACGTCATAATGTTGGTTATTGTGTTGTAGGTAATTATTTAGAAGCATATTAAAATCCGTAGGGCATAATGACGGCGACCGGTATATTGCTAAAATTTGTATACTTTGAGTTTTAAATAAAATGTTTAGTTTAATAATTTTATTTTTACCTAAGGAAATGATTTCATAATTATAATTTAAGTTTTTATTTATATAAATTATAACACCATCCGATTTATTGACGTCGCCCTCATTATATATAATATCGTAGCCAGGTACACCAAAAAGTTCTATGTATGTAAGTTCCACGACTCTGTTAGGATTATGCAATCAAATATATAGTTGAACTTCGTTCAAAACTACTTGTAATTCATTAAAGTTCTTTGCTAAACTTCTAATATTATTATGAAAACAAGTAAAATTGGACGACCTATTTTTTTTCAATTTATTATTACAATTCAAAATGTCGTCTGTTATAATAGTATCCATTTTCGTAATTTTATAGTCCCTTATGTAAGCATCCATATTGGGTAAATAAGATATAGTCTATCTATACAAAAGCTATTCAGTTAATCCAATAACAATGTTTTTAAAAGAAAAGAAGCTAAATAAAAATAATAATAGCATGCATATCTATTCGAAGTTCATCTATAAAAGTAATTATATACACATACATATATATATACATACATATATACACTACTATACTATTTTCTGTAGGTACTTCTTGTTGTTATGCATTGACGAGTAAGGGGGGTTATTATGGTTCTGTTATTTTTACCTGTAGTAGATTGATTCTGTTTTTTCTGATGTAATCCTTCTAATTGGTGTATGTCTTCGTTATTTTCTAATGATTTTTCTACCCTTAACGTATCCTGTGTGGTTTCTTCGTTTGCTATTTCGGTTATGGATGTACTGGGATCTATTATTTCTTGAAAATATAATTTATGTTGCTTTAGGTCTTCTAATGTATATGATTCTCCGTTTACTATTAATTTATTATTTTTTATTTTGGCTAAATAATTTCTGGCTCTGGCTTGCTTTAAGTAGACTAGTAATTCTCTTCTTACTGCTCGTTCTTTTGGAGTTAGGTCTTCCGCAATTGCCAATCCTGTTGATTTCAAATTTACTGCGTTTTTAATGAAGTCAGCTTTTTTTACATACGTGCCAAATTCAACTAACACTGGTCTTCGGTTACTTATTTCATTTTTTGATCCAAGTCTAAAAGTGTTGCTTATATCCGAATTGTTTCATTCAACTCTTAATGTTTGATTTGCTATTCTTATAATTTCGTTTGTCAAGTTTTCCTGTGGTTTTTCTTCTACGCCATATAGTACAATATTTTTTTTTCTCAGGTTTTTTTCTATCTGTGTTATTTTCTCATTTAAAAGTAAATTTTCCTGTTCCAGTACTTCAATTTTTGTATATGCGACTTCTACATCAGATTTTAAATTTCTGTTTATCTCTTCTATTTCTAATTTAATTTCCTTGTTTTGATTTGTTATTGCTGTATTTTGTTCAATGATGGTATCAAAATCTGCATTAATTCATCATTGGTGACAGGCATAATGTACTTGGTGAGAGATGCAGGTTAGTTTAAAATGTTATCTTTTATCCGAATGGAAACTAATAGGCAGTTTATCTTTTCGTGCATAAACATTAACACAACACGATATTTTAGAGTCACTTTTTCTTTTAAAAATATTGAATACGTTCAGAGGATTTTACAAACACAAACACATGGCACCCACTTATGGATACTTGACTATTTCTTTTACACTTTATATTTACTCTCCGTAATTAAGCACTTGAAAGGGCCATAGGACCGCTTGCAATTGCACGTCTGAACACACCAACGACAAACTTACTTCTTAAACTGTTCCGGAGTAATCGTGCGCACAAGAAAAAGTTACAGACAGATAGAATGACAGACAGAATTTTTTTGCTCAAATTTAAAATCTCGACGGTTCATGACATACCAAGCCTATTCGAACAATAAAAATTTTAAAATTTTTTGCGTTACTATACCTACTTGCACTGGGCGTGGAAGTGAAACAGCCTAACGGGAGTTATCGTGTGTACGAGAAATGGTTTCCACGCGCATTCACACAAACAGAGCCGGATTATTCATAAGGCTAACTAGACTTTAGGCTAGGGGCGACAATGCGTGAAGGGGCATGTGCTAGGGCATGAGGGGCGTCGCAGCTGATTGCGTTCCCTGCTTATTAAAAAAAATATATTTTGTCACCCCCCCCTAATCAATTTTTGCTTTCGAGAAATTTTTTTTTATTTCCTTCTCCCTGTTCATCAATTTTGAAACTCGGACGGACGAAAAAAATACTTACTTAGCCTAGAGGCGCGCCAATTCTTAATCCGGCCCTGTACACAAACAACTTTTTTTATTCGATATTTAAGTCCAGGGTGTTGCGAAATTAATTTTTGGTTAAATCAAATGGGTGTAATAAGGGCAACTTGTTATTATCATTTTTGAATGCCCTTTATAATATCTTATTCATAATTAATTTAAATTAGCTGGGTACCATGTAATTAATATTCGTATTTTGCAGCGCCCGACTATGTCTTGCAGTCTGTCTCGTTCCAACTTCATAGAACTTAAAATCCATTTTGTACAATTTGTAAGTATAATGATGAAAGTAGAACTAAGGAGATACCATAAGGCGGGGAGCATCTTTTGAATTGGTGCTTTCATAAAGGTTAATTCTATACCAGAGTTCCGATATGTCTTGCTTGGACAGTAATTACAGGAAGAGGAAGCCACCGAAGGAACCGCAACTCCTTTGAGACTGCCTTCCGGAGTACTTAGTGCATGTGTTAAGTAATAATGTGTCGAAATGTTTGATTTAATTAATAATTAGCGCCTGTTCCCATAACATTAAATTTATTACCACGCTGAAAGAATTTTTCAGCAGCAATATTATGTGGTATGCGTCGTCACGAATAACACGCATGCAAGCAAGATGTTTTAAATTTATTAAATCTATTGGTGTTTTTTTAACACAGTTCATTAAAATACATCGCTCAGTTGCTCTATTATTTCTTATATATACATATAATATTACACTTAATGTGCTACTTATTACTATAATCATTTCTTAAAGAGGATCCGATCATGAGTCATTACCAGAGCTTGGAAATTTTATCTCGGCGCCAGAGACGGCTCTCGTATATATCTCTCATATATATATATATATATATATATATATATATATATATATATATATATATATATATATATATATATATATCGTATATATTATATTGCAAACACTTACTGAAACATTCAGAAAAACGACGAAATGGTGCAATATTCATAATTGCCAGCTACAATGTATTTTTGGTAATAAATTTAACCTAAAATGGTAATGGTTCTTACAAGAACATGTAATACATACCTAGCAAATAATAAAACAATTTTGAATAAAACACATACTTTTCTGTTCTGTTTAATATGTGCGGAGTGTTTATTATATTTATTTTCTTAATGATTAAATATAAAAACCCAATAAGCTGCTGGCAACATAAAATATTTTTTCCCACTAAAATAAACCATTTGTCTGTAATATTAAATCATACATAACAAACAGATTTAAGGATTAATGGCATAAAACTGCCATATACCGTCTGCATCATAAGTGTACACAACGTGATAAAATGAATTTTATTTCATTTTAAATGTTAATATGTAACCTACTTTTATAGGAAATCTACTACATTTGTGAAATGTACTGACAATTACCTAAAGACGTAGTTGATTCTTTTACAATTGCAGTGTTGAAAACATTCGGTCCTGTCAGAGTGTCAGCATTAGATTCCAGTAAACGGCGGTACTTTTATGTTTTTTACTAATGCGGTTTTGTTATCTCCTTTAATTAGATGACACCGCCGAAATTGTGAAACATTGCTTTGACAAGATCCCTTTTACTATACCTACACTGTGGCAGTTCTGCGCGTTTACATAAAAATTCAATATAGGGAAATGGTAGACCACCCAAGATCGCAGTTTCGCAATCCGTAGTACAAATCTAGCCATACGTATGTATATATGTATCTACAAACCTAACATGAAATTATACAGAGTCGATGGTACACAAAAATGTCTAGTGCTTCTCAGGCTGCAGTATGCTTGTGGATTCGCGATTTTCTAGAACTGCAATTTGATGGAACACATTTTTATCGTAGTAGTTGCAACCAAACAATTCCTAGGACATCTAAAAAAAAAAAATATATTTCTTCACAAAAGCATATGAGTGCTAGTAGCTCTACTGATAGTGATAGTGAGTTTTTATAATAAATTTACCATATTAACTTTGGATATTAAGGAATTCCTTTAAATAGTACAAGTTAAGATATATACTGTGTTATACTTGCATAAATATCTTTCCGCGCTGACCTAGAACCGACCCTGATTTTGACGTCACAGAGATAAAATTCCCGAGCTCTGCTCATTACTACAAAAAAGACTCAGACCCAATTATCGTTAGTGTCTATATGTTTTTGATGGAAATAAGAAAAATAGTGATTCCTTCATGTACAAAGGAAGTATTTGTATGTATTTGGCAACATTTTTAAACAACTTTTTATCCCCTCAAATATTAGGCTTTTTAATGGAGACAATATTTTAGCAGTGTGTTAGGCCGATGCCCCCTTTAAATTCCAAGTTAAGGCGAGAACACAGACTACTTTTATTATTATACGCTTATCATTTTCCATACGATTATTTATCATTGGAGTGATTATTTTAATTTTTGATGTAGAAATTATCCTTTTTATACACGAAAACGAAGAGTATACTGCATTGGACTGGCACATTTCTAAAACCGTAAATGTCGCTGGTAGAGAACTGAATGAATGTCACTGTATTAGCGAACGAATCCTGAATAAATTTTCAAAATGTTCGTCTGTCTGTCCTTCTGTCTTTCGGTCCGCCCATAACGTTCCTTGTAAACAGGAAACTTAAAAAAGAAAAATATGATTGCAATGAAATTTTGACAACAAGTTACCTCTATCATTAGAAAGAACCCTGTTGTTTTTGAACACAATTGATCAGTAAATAATTAATTGAATATAACTCTTGTGAAATGTTATTTCCTATTGTTATTTATTTATATATTTTACTAATATACATTCATAACAATATAATACGCAATTATGGAGAAGTGATTTTCAACTAAGCAAATTATATTTAGAAAAATTTACTCTTATTGAAGTTCTAAATTGTGGTGTAGTTGTTGCTCTTTCGGGAAAATTAATTTAATTTTTTACACTTTTACATTTTTTATACCTTTTCATTACAAAGTGGCCCACCAAAAATAAAATAGGCGTGTTTTTTGCTTGTATGATTTTTTTTTTTTTTTTTTTCGAAAAACGCTGAAACCCGTCGATTTCATTATCAAGGGGGGCAGTTTTATTGAGCATTTTCGATCGAGCTACTTCAACCCTTAAGCGATGGCACAACCCACCCCTGAAATTTTAAATGGCAAAGGGGCCAAGTAACGCATTATTTTAAAGCCCGAAAATTAGTAGTTTAAATTTAAAAAGTAAGATACCGTTGTAAAGATAATTTAACGGTGTGCAACTGGCTATTTAAAATTTTGGAGGTAGATCCTTCCTCTGTTTAAAGGTTGATGTAGCGCGATCGACAATACCTATTAAAACTGCCCACTTAATTGACGGATTCCAACATTTTGGAAAAAATAATCAAACAAGTAAAAAAACCGCTGCCCAAGGAATCACTACTTCTATCCAAGTCACTCACAACGAAAAAAATTTGTATGTGGAAATAATTGTTCTAGACCTCGTTAAAGTACATATGTGTACCAAATTTCAAGTCAATATCTTAAACGGTTCCAGAGTAAACG
Organism: Rutpela maculata; assembly: GCA_936432065.2. Lineage (NCBI taxonomy): Eukaryota > Metazoa > Arthropoda > Insecta > Coleoptera > Cerambycidae > Rutpela > Rutpela maculata. The sequence continues at coordinate 30,673,708 of OW386285.2, read as the reverse complement.
TGCGCACAAAAAAGTTACAGACAGACCGACAGACAGAAATTTTTTTTCGCTCAAACTTAAAATCTCGACGTTTCATGACATTCTAAGCCCATTTGAACAATAAAAATTTTTAAGAATTTTTTGTCCTTACTATACTTCCACTAGATGTGGAAGTAATAAAAAATCGCCTGTTTCGTTTTCGGTGGACCATCCAGTATATCACTTATGTATTTATACAAATTATTTTAAATTTCCAGTGCTAGATAAGTTATTTTAATAGCCTATTAATTTGCTTTTTTGTAAAAGAAGTTGATTATTTGCTACCTTTTATTTCAATAATTCTTCCCAGCCCCACTGCGTCCAGCCTTTCAGTTGCTACGGCGCACAGTGGTAACAATTTGAGTTTTTTAGTTAAAAAATGGCTAGAGAGCACTAATCTTGTCTTAAATTAACAATTTTTTTTTAAATTAAAGCGTGCCGAAATTCCAACAAATCCTCGGAGTCCGAATTTTAAAAAAAAAAAAATCCTTTTTTATTATATTAAGTCGACTTGCCCAAGTGCACATGAGCAACTGATAACCTGTGTTACGGTCAGCGCTAATTAAAGAAAGCTCTAGTGACATTCACCGAGTTTCTAGAGACCAATTTATTTCGCTAACCTTCCACTTGGCGTTGAGATTTTAAATGGGATTTCACAAATTGCATACAAAAACCAATATTTGTGACCTTTGCTTGTAGCTTTATTTAAATCCGTTGGTCTCTCAAATTAAGTTTGTGACCTCAATATTAACCATTGGATAATAATAGCTCTAATAAATATGCCAAAAGCTCTTTTTGACTTAGAAATACGTGTATAACATAATTTTATTAAAAGTGTATGTAATTCTAGAGAACATAACTGTATGTATGTACCTGGAAATGAATCATAATAACTTCTTGTTTTATTTTTGAAATGACAAGTTCTCCTTACTTTTTTTAATTCATTAAAAATACATTACAGAACTGATGCAATGTTTGATAATTTGTTTTGTCATTAGTAGGTATATATGTTTCAATTTATTTTTATCAGAAGTCGGTAGGTATTATATTATTTGTTTAACGTGAGAATGCGTAAGGTTTAATGTGATTTATGATGATTTATTTTTAATATGCTGATTGCACTTTAATTAAACAATTATATTAAATACAAAATTTAAAAAAAATACTTACCAATTTGTTTATATAATTATGTAGCTTGTGGTCTAATATTTTCTAAAATATGCATCCGGTGTACGCATTGTATAGGGCGTTCACATATATTTTGGAACATCTTATAACATATTTTCTTAATTTCACAAAAAACTTTTTGAATAAAAGTTGAAACTCATTTTCTGACAATGTCAAATATGTAATCAGAATAGTTGAACATCTGAAGAAGATATCTCAGAAAATACAGACTAATCTCATGTTTTTTAAATGGAACGATCTTATATTTTTATAATTTGAGATTTTTCTCCTGATTTGAAACAATTTTTATTGCTGTGGTTTATATTCTATAGTTTATGATACATTTTTGTTAAAAAAAGTTTTAAGAATGGAATCGTTTGTAATGAAGCATATTTTAAACCCCAATAAACCATTTATATTTACCAAAAATAAATATGTTTCTGTTAGATTATTTAATAAAAATTACCAGGCTGTGAAAAACAATTATATCACCGCATAAACTAGTAGGCCTCACCAGGCCCAACCGTTCTGAAAATGCATACTAAACCGTGATCTTCGCAGAAAGCATTAAGTTGCTACCAGTGAACAACAGCAAGCAGAAGTACCTTCTCCAGGGAAACCGCCAGCAGACGTAAGTTACAATATTTGAATTATATTTCCGCGACACTGTACTAAGTTGCGCCTACGGCAATCAATATCCACGCGCACTGTTCCCCCGTCATTACCGCGAATAGAGGGGATAGTGGACTAGATACCCGAGGCACTGAGAGCAGACAGGCAGTTCCTCACGAGCTCCAACAGCGACCAGACGTGCCCACTGCAGCCAGCTCCGGAAATAAGAGTAAGTGAAATTTTTCTAAGACCGGGAGACAGAAAATAATGGTAAAGTCCGCGATTTCTGACTTGTAAAATATTTTTCATTTAACCGTTTCACCTGAAAATAATACAAGTATTCATTTACCGCTACGCACCGTGTCTGCACATTCTCCCACTCTACCGGCTTGTTGAAAGAGGAAAGTCTTTATTAAAACTCGTGATATCAAACAGTCGTGGTCGGCCGTTCCATGACTCTAGACGTACCCAGCTGTAAGTAAACAGGAGCCCCACCAACCGTGCAAAGACCGATCCTCGAAGATTGCTCCTACCGCGACTACGTCATTACCGCACGCAGCAAATATAGAGTCCCCCAGTCTAACCGAGAATCTTCTGTAATAGTCACAGCCATTTTTATCGTCATACCGCTGCCTATCACTGCCTGCTGTCAAACTGTACGTCACCGCCATTTTTTTCGTCATACCGCTGCTTCACTCCTGCTTACCTTAGTAACGTCACCGTATCGCATGGTAGCACTTACCGTAATCATCAGCACGTCACAGTCTGGGTTTGCTCTTTTGTGCGTTATGAATGTACTGTATATATTAAACTAATTAAGCTGTAAATAGTTTCGTTATCACTGTAACTTATAGGAAATAAATAGATATTCTGTTTTACCGAATTCTGTGTTTTACTGCTGTTTGTGTAACAGTCCAATTTTCCCAAATTGACCCACTGGAAGTTACTGTTTTCTCCACTGTAGCTATCCCAGCCCTACTGTAACAGGCTGTGTTAAGAGGCTAGTGTGGGACCTTTGCCCCACGTAAAAAAAATTGTAAAGGTGGCGCCCGAGTAACCGAACCGTTGCTAAGGTGCCAAAAGTGACCACTTTCCGGCCTCACCGGAAAGTATACGTCACACGTTTTAAAAAAGAAGGGTAGCTAAAAATTATGAAATGAAATTTTATCCATTCGCCCTGTAAATTGGACCCGTTTTTACACAGAAGTATGTAAATAAATAAATTTTAAAAAAATATATTTTTAAAAACAGTGGTTTTCTTTTAAAACCAAACTGCACTAAAAAGTAGAAAACTCTTTTTTTTCAGTGATTATAAACTGATCAGAATAATTTTCAACTTTGTAACTAGAAAACCATTGGGCGTTCATAAAATATTACTTCTTCTAATCAGAGCGCACAATGGTTTTCTATTTACAAAGTTGAAAAGTTTCTGAACAGCTTATAATCACTGGAAAATCAATTATTTTTTACTTTTTAGTGCAATTTGGTTTTTAAAAAAACTATTGTTTTTAAAAAAAAATTAATTTATTTCTTTTTAACTTTTTAGTCTTTGTCACGTAGCTTATCGTATTATACTCGTCAAACCTTTTCGTTTGATGTCCATGTCAAGAGGGTCATGAAGAAAAGAAAAGTTAGCCGTCATCTTGGGTTTAGAATGACGTCACGTAGCTTATCGTATTTTATTCATCAAACCCTTCCATTTGATACCTATGAAGAAAAATGTAAGCGCCATCTTGGGGCGTCCGCCATATTGGTTTTAGAACGATATTATAAATACTATATTGTATTGTCCTCAGAACCAAAGCTGTGTGCAAAATTTGAACTTGATTGGATAACGGGAAGTGGGTCAAATTTCAATCACTATATTTGACCCATATACAGGGTGTTTCATCTAAAAGTCCCCAAGTAAAATAATAAAGATATTTGAAAGGTCTTAAATAACTGCAGTTAGAATTGTTCCTTCGCAGTGCACAGAGATGGCGCTGCGGTGAGAAATTATTTTTCAATGACTGGAACCTTGAAACATGATTCATATGGTTAATGAAGAAATTACGAATAGTTTTGATTATATAGAAAATTTTTGTAAAAATCGGCCGTTTTGGAGCTACATGATTTTTCTTCTTCAATTTTTTGTTTATGTAAAGGTTTAAAACTCCTGTAACTTTTTAGTTAACAATTTTAGAACATCGGTTATTTAAAGCTTTTATCTTATATTATTACATATTTTGAAAATTTTTACTAATTTCAAATTTTAAAAATTAGTTGCATTTGAAAAATTCTGAATATTATAAAAATTTTTAAAATATATGAGGAGCTTCGTTTCAAAAAGCAATTTCTACAAAAATTTCGCTATTGACTTATAAATGGCATTACGATCTATAGGTTGAAAGCTACTGATTTACGCGATAAAACTTTTCAAGACGCAATTTTTGCGCTGTATAAATATACATTTTGGTATAGTTTCTTTTCAGAACGCAATTTCTGCAAGTAAATTTCAGTTTAAATCTCAATTTCTACATTTTTCTTTCAAAACGCATTTTCTGCACTGCCAGTAGTTTTATTTATGTACGAATAATTTAGTATTTAGTGTTTACTTCAATATCCTGGTTATTTGTGTGTAGTTAGTAGTGTGAAATAATGGATTGCTGGCTGTTTCTTTTCATTACCTAATGTTCATTTTTATAATAAAACATAAATAACGTTTTTTTCTCTTCAAAATGCAATTTCTGTTACTTTTTTTTTTCAAAACGAAATTAAAGTCTTCTTTATTTTCAAACTGCAATTTATTTTTAGCAAACATTTTTTTTGCTAAGATAATAAGTGATGATTATTAATTATGTGACGATTTAAGATAATTTATATACTAATAAATTAATTCCTGCAAAAACTTGTTTGCCAGTCGTGACCGTTTGGTCTACTTAGAAAAATGGAGTGTATACTAAAATAGAATTTTACCAGAAATTGCGTTTTGAAACGAAGCTCCTCATATGTAATAATATAGGAAGTACGGAATTTAATAAGATAAAAGTTCTAAATAATTGGTGTTCTAAAATGATAAACAAAAAAGTTACAAGAGTTTTAAAAATTTACATAAGCAAAAAAATGAAGAAGAGAAATCATGTAGCTCTAAAACGGCCGGTTTTTACGAAATTTTCTATATAATCAAAATTATTCACAATTTATTCATTAATCGTATGAATCATGTTTAGAGGTTTCAGCCATCGGAAAATAATTTCTCACCGCAGCGCCATTTCTATGCACTGCGAAGGAACAATTCTAACTGCAGTTATTTAATACCTTTTTTTTGTCAATTATCCGCGATTTACAAATTTTAAATATCTTTATTATTTTACGACCTAATTACCCGGGGACTTTTAGATGAAACACCCTTCATACATAAATACATGTATACAGATTTCCGAATTCAGTGTGTGTAGTGGCGGGGAGTAAAACTGCAACATCGCGTGTGCCAGCTGGCTGAAATGAAATAACTGAGAGCTGGGTTGCTTCAGTGGTCTAGCGTCGACTCTTTAATCTATGCCTCCGACGGGCGAGTTTGTTGTTGCTAGGTTGTCATATCTCTCGCGCTACGTGAATGTACATGCCTAATCGGCAATTACACGCACTGTATAAGAAAACCATTGAAAAATGTATTTGGTTTTGTTATTTGCTCATTTTTACCCCGGCGACCTGAATATCTGCATTTGGTAAAAGGTCTAATTAACAATGTTTAGTCCTCTTCTTAATTAAAAAAAAATGTGTTCACTCTTTTTAATGAATTCTTATTTGACTTCTATAGATAGTGAATGATAATAGTGAAATAATAATACGCAAAAGGTTAAGCCACTATCGGATACGTATGCCTACCTACATACTTCTCCATGGTATGTATTTCTGAGACTTTCTCTGCAGTTCTCCAGATAATCGCCATTGCAAAGACATACAACGTGATTTACCATAATATGCGGAAAATAAAATGGTATACTAGTCTTCAATGTGGGAAAACCCCTGCTAAATTTTAGAGTGCTCCGAGTTAATTTAGTATATTAAAAAGGGTTAATCTTACGAAGATATGGTACTGTTACGTATTTGTGGTCAGTAATAGGGCGACGAACTTACTTGTGAAAAAACATAATGGAGATGTTTACATTTCCTTAATTGGCATAAAAAGTGAAGCTAGCGGGTGCGGTCAAAGTGCCGCGTTTTTTGCTTTCGGTCGAACAATCAGGACACCGGCAGGTACAAAGCACCGATGAAATTGGTGTTTTTGTGTTATTGACGGGTTTAAGTAAATATCTCTTATATACACTTGTTGTTGTAGATTTCACCAGCGTAGGGTTAATGTCTTTTCAATTTATTTCGCTATTTTTGTTTAGTGTCACTTCTACCCTCTCCAGCTTTGCTGTCAATAGTTCCAACTCCAAGTCTGATAAAGTGAAGTGAAGTTACGTCAGATTGGTTAAAATCATTGGCAGCGCATTTTTACAAAAAAATAAGGTAATTTTTTTGGTCATTTTTTTCAATTTTTCATTTTTTTAAACTCCTTTCGGTGGGGACAACCTACTGATAAATTTTCTGCATATTATGGTAGATCACATATCTGTACATTTAGGTACAGTTGTGGTGGTCATTTTAAATGTGTTATTTCAAATTTTTTATTTTGACATGAAATTTTATATCACCTATACTAAAAATCTACCCACTGATGTTAATGCAATTTCGACGAATTCTGAGTTTGTCCATTTAAGAGATTGGCTCTCTGTGCACCGAACGTAGCTTTATCAAAAAATTATAATGGTACCATACCCGATTGTGTATAAAAAATATCGTTATTATAAAAACATTTGAAACTAATAGACCAATGGCTAGCAACACTCAAACCGAGCTTATTCCATTGTGAACAAAAAAATTACAGAATGTAGTACTAACATTGTATGATATGAGATCGCGTGCCTGCCTGCTTGGATCGGTTGCGTTTATTAAAAAAAAAAAAAAAAAAATTGTGACATTTTCAAAACGTATTAATGGTCTCATCTCAAGGTGGATAAAATTTTTCATACAGCTGCTAGACACACTACTAAATACGAATTCAAGTGCCTGCCAGTCGGAATCGGTTGCGAAATCCCGCCTGCCAATTAAAAAAAACCGGTTCCAAAAACTGCAAAATTTGTCTCAACGCAATGTGCACGAAAAAAATTCACGAGATAGTTTAGAGCATTCAAAATTCATTTTCGAGTGCCTGCCTTGTCGATCATGTTGCTCTGAGTGCCTGCCAGCCCCGGGAAAGTCGCGCGCTCGGCGCTGTTGAAAGTTGACCGAACAATGCACAATTCCGCCTTTCAGCTCTTCAGGACCGCGCAGCCTTGCTCGCCCCTTCCCTCAAAATTGATACGGTCTCCACACATATAATAGATTGAATAGAAGCGTCAATGTTGCCAGTTGGCGGGTAATTACCCGATTTGCGGGTAATTTCAATTCCGAGGGGGTAGTTTTCTAACACTTGATGAAAGGGTGCAATTTCGGGTAATTTTCAAATATTTTGAAACGTAAACAATGAATATTTGCTTCGAGACAATGCAGAAGATCGCCAATTCAGAATCTCAGGTCCTGAGCAAAAGCGCTGCACCGATTTTACAAAAGATTTGAAGAGCATAAATTTTAAAAAGGCTTTGATTGAATTTTTTGTCAAAGAGTGGTCGAAAGACGAGTACGCGATGAAGTTGAAGACCAAAACGCTGTATGTTAATGGAAAACAGTGCCACAAATTTCAAGTTGTCGACGGAAAAGTCGTTTCGACAATTGCTGAAGAATTGTCTTGCGAAGAGCACGAGGAGGCTGATACGTGTACCATCTTTGCAATGCAAATCAAGACGTTCAGATACCGACATTCATATAATAATGCTTGCAAACATGGAACACGTAAAAATGGGAACAAAGATTTATATGAATGTTGGCGTATCGAATTCTCAGCGCCACGTTGATGTAACGAAATTGTATTCACACTTGGGTCCCGATCTATGCAAGTCGCTACTTGGATTCCATGCTTTCAGCGTTTCTAACTTCAACCCATCTTTTTCAGGAAGGGGAAAGAAAGGTTTCAAAATGTTGTAAAATTCAAAGGAACACCAGTTAGCTTTTGCAAAGCTTGGGAATTTGAATGGGGTAATTGACGACGAGGTTTTCGAAAATATCGAAGATTTCGTATGCGAATTGTACAGCGTGAGAGGCGTGCAAAATGTTAACGCGGCACGCTTGTCAATTTTCTACAAACATTTCAAGGTCAATGATGTGAGTGAAATTTTCATGAAAAACGCTATAAATTTTGATGGATCCACTATTCCCCCATGTAAGGCAGAGCTTCAACAGCAAGTTTTGAGAGCAACCTACTTCGCAAATATTTGGAGTCATGCGCACTTGAAAATACAAACGGCTCTTTGCCCTACTGATTGCGGATGGCTTGAAAAAGATGGAAAGTACACGTTCAACTGGTTCGAAGGAGACCAAGTCCCACGATTCGTCCAAGACATAATCATCCAGCCCCAGACATCAATTGAAGGTATTATGTTCCGCATGTGCTGCTATTAAGTAATGTTAATAAATTATTCATTTTACAGGGGAAACGGATCAGCCGGAAAACGGTGCAAGCATTGAAGAAAATGAGAATGACAGCGATGGGGTAGAAAGCGATGATAGCGAGAATCTTTCCGATGAGGAATACTTGAGCAAATGAATTTTTAATAAATTTTTTTGCAGAAATAAAAACTTGTAAAATGGAAACGTATTTTCTCTCATTGTAGTATCTCAAAAATTGATGAAGATACAAGTTTGTAAATGATATTTTTTGAAGGGGATAAACACCCATTACTTTTTATGCACTGAAGTACGCGATAAGAGAAGTTCTTTTATTTCTCATGCAAAATACCCAATTTTCCATTCCAACATGTATTACACATTTAAAATAATAACAAAATAATTTAACAGGGAAGAACATGTCACCGGGGCTGAGCGAGGTCGTGCGGCCTTGGAGAGCTGGAAGGCGGCATTATGTTCGGAGAGGCAGACGCTTTAAATCGCATCTAAGTTACTTTCTAGATTCTCTTAAATTTTGGTGCGCATTGAAATGACCCCGATCAACTTTCAACGGTGCCGAGCGCGCGACTTTCCATGGGCTGGCAGGCACTTAGAGCAACATGATCGACAAGGTAGGCACTCGAAAATGAATTTTGAATGTTTTAAACTATCTCGTAAATTTTTTTCGTGCACATTGCGATGAGCCAAATTAGGCAGTTTTTGGAACCGGTTTTTTAATTGGCAGGCGGGATTTCGCAACCGATTCCGACTGGCAGGCACTTGAATTCGCATTTAGTAGTGTGTCTAGCAGCTGTATGAAAAATTTTATCCACATTGCGATGAGACCATTACTATGTTTTGAAAATGTCACAATTTTTTGTTTTTTAAATAAACGCAACCGATCCGAGCAGGCAGGCGGGCGATCTCATATTATACAATGTTAGTACTACATTCTGTAATTTTTTTGTTCACAATGGAATCAGCTCGGTTTGAGTGTCGCTAGCTCTTGGTCTATAAGTTTTTATTATAATTACTGGCCAATTCGCCAAATTTTCAAATATACTGGTAATATAAAAAACTAGTTTCCAATTTTTGATTCGATAGAAATCAGATATGTGGCAAACATGGATTATAATGAAGACTTAGTGGATTGTTTCAAAGGACCCCGCATTAAACCTAAGGGAAAATAGGTCCCAGTCGAACTGGATGAAAATTTGGTATAATGTAGTTATGCCCTGATCAAAAGTCTTAAAGAAGAGAGATAGAAAAACGGACAGCTTTCGAGTTACAGGGGGTCAAACATGCGGAAAACGGGTTCATCGGATTATTGATTCCACATAGTTAAATATCACAAATATTAGAGTTATATGGTGCGCAGTTTGAATATTTAACTTGAGGCAGCCATATATCTCGAAAACGATGCATTCTATAACATAATGTTTTAAATAACTGTTGTTTCGAGCCAAGTGGGGCAATAGTGCGTCGGAGTTTGATATCTCGAGTTCTACGATAGCTAAAAATTTTTAAAAAATACTAGTTAACTATGTAAAAAAGCCATTTCCCAAAAATGTACAGGGTGGCCAAAAATCATTTTTCAATGAAACCAATAGTGCCCGAGTAATTTTTAAACTTTTGAAAAAGATATTGATTGACCTTCATTTAGGGCTTGTCAGTGCCCCCCCAAATCACATTTTAATTATTGCTATGCATTTTCACCGATTTTTTTGACGTATGATACATCATACCATAGGAATATACATGTAGATTATTATTAAAAAATATTATTTATTATAATACAAAATATTGAATAAAAAGAGAAAATAGTAGAATATATCACATAGAAGGAGTATGATGTCTTCGAAAGCATAAAGCATATGTCTGGATGTAATCCTGTGTTACATTTGACACAAAAAAATTTTGTACATTTGCCAATAACCACAACGTCTTTGTGAGGCAATTTTATCAATCAAGTGATCAGTTTTATCATACCTGACCTTTTTCAATATATTCCTACTACATTTTGGTTTGGGGCCAGCTAAATGTTCAGAGTCAGTTAAAGTTGTGAGAACAATTCTCCTTAAAAACTGCAGAAGGGACACTTTTGAATAGACAAGACGACAAAGCTAAATGTTGACTACCGATCCATTCAAGCAAAAGCGAATCATTGCCCAATACCATTTGCGAGATCTGATTCGTATACGATAGGTCTCTCATTTTATCGAACATATCCACAACCTCCCTTTTTTTGGTTTTAGAGACTTATAAGTGTCGGTTGATCCACGTCAACTTGCTTCCTTTGTTGTTTAGATCATCTTTTGCACGTGCATTTTGTCAAACAAATGTCTTTGTTTTTGATGTTGGTTGCGATATTCACTTGACTATTGTCATGCCATCTGGTGAGTTGAATACCACTATTAGAGTCAATCAGAATATGAGAACTCCCTCGTTTTTCTATTTGCAGCTCTTATAAAGGAGCTTTCTCTATACGATCAGAGCGGATGGTACCAATACATTGAATTTCATTATTTTGCCGAAGCTCAAGCAATGGTAAGGAGTTGAAAAAATTATCCAAATATATGGTCGAATGCGGGGGAATATATCTCATACAAAGTTTCTCGGTTCCACTGGATCCCAAAGTTTTACCCTTGATTTTATCCCCACTGCCTGTGTAGGGGTTGAATTTCAATTAGTATCCCTGGGGGTTGTGAGGCACCAAAATATAAAGCCATAGCAAATTGGCTTTCCCCTTATAAATTGCTTCATATTGTTACGGCCAAAATAAGGCTCCATAGCCTCATTCAATGAAAAAGAAGTTCTGAAACAAAACTAACATTCATACCGCCATTTGCCTACCGTATGATATATCATACGAAAAGTTTTTTCCGCTGCTGCAATTACAGAAAGAATTGATATGACTATGAAATGGTATAATTACATCCTATAATATGTATAAAGAATTATTAGATGAATAAAAGTCAAATAAATTACATCCAAATGAAAATTGTGAAACATAATCTTACCGTGTCATCAATCATTTTCTGCTACGTAGAAATTTACTGGTTATAGAACGCTCAGTTATAACTTATTCAAGTACAGAACTATCGAATTTTTGTCATAAGCTTATTGTCTATATATGCAAATAACACTTTAGATGAATAAAATCACTGAATTTATCACACTCGATTTGTGTACACTTCATTAGAGACAACCTAACCTCTGTATGATAAATCATACAATAGGCACTATTGGGTTTTAAGAACTTTTTAAATTGATTTTCTCAATTTTTCAAATGGAACACCCTGTACATGGTTTCTTCAAATAATTTATTAGAAAAAATTATAGTAAGTGCTCCACAGGTTGCCCATTTTGATTGACACAACGTCTTTATGCAATTTTGAAATAAGGCAAGAACATGTAATAGGACCATATTTCTTTGATGATACATTGACCGGAGCTCTGCTATTTATCTTCATTTTCTGGAAAACTATCTGCCACAATTATTGGTGAATCAGCAAGATGGTGCTCCACCACATTATTTAAATGCGGTTAGAGACCACTTAAATAATACCCACCCACTTTAATGGATTGGAAGAAATTGATCCACTAAATGGCCTGCCAGATCCCCAGATCTTACAAAAATTGATTTCTTTTTATGGAGATAGGTGAAGGAAATTGTTTATAAAGACACACCTACAACCGTACAAAATATGAAACAAAGGATAATAACTGCTTTTAAAGCTATCACACCGGCAATTTTAGGAACAGTAGAAACCCATTTCAAAAGCGCATAGAGATGTCTGTCAATCAAAATGGGCAACATGTAGAGCATTTATTATAATTTTCTCAAATGAATTCTTTGCAGAAACCTCTATTTTTTAAGTTTATTCTTGATTTTGTACTTATTGCTCAATAAAACAAAAATGGTTGCAATTAGCCATAGGGAAGCACTTATAAAAAATGTTCGTCTTTTATTTCCACATCACATCGTCGAAAAATGTACAGGGTGTTTCGTTTGAAAAAATTGAGAAAATTCGATTTAAAAAGTTCTTAATTGAAAAATAATTTTTGGCCACCCTATACATTTTTAGGAAGTAAATATGATTCAAAAACATTAATTAGATGTCTCGTAACTAGCGCTCACATAAGTTTTTCTTAAAACCTATGACTGTGACTTTGGTGATTTTTTCAATATGCATCTGCAGATGGCTTTATTTCAACAAAAAAATTCATTACATCCAAGTGGTTGGGAGATAGTCAATAATAATATGGGAATGAATAGTCTAGAAAGGGGATTCAAAAAATGTACTGATATACTTAGCACTCCATTTAGTCGTTTTTTTATCTGGTTTATTTGATTTTTTTTTAATTTTTTAATTTTTCGTAGAATTCGCCCAAGTAACAATTTAAATGCCAAGTATTTATCGGGTTTTAGCACAGTTTAAGAAGGTAAATAAACCGAAATGGGTTTTATTATTTCTTTTGTGCATACCAATTTATCTGCAAATATGTATTTAAAAAAAGACCTTCGAGTTATCTTTAAAGCAATTTGTTAAACCTCTTCGCTCTTTAAGACCTATTGGTTTTATAGCCACTTAATTGCTGCATTATTCAAAACCACAATAAACTCATATTACTTACTTGTGGTTTTTCACTTTTTTTTGCTCAATTAACGCCATAATCACAGAAATAACGAGAAATTAATAATCGCACACTCAAAAACCCACGAAATAAATAATGTATTTTTTAGGTTATGTTATCTAAGCTAAGTACTTTTGGATTAGAGATTGTCAAAGACAAATCTTAAGTGTTTTAAAGAAGAGTAGTAAGGCTGGGTAAAGTCTTACAGGCTTTAAAATAGTAGTAAAGTGGAGCAATTGGAATTTAGCAGAAGCTTTTGTTTATAAATATATTTCCTAAAGCCACAAACTCTTAATAGGGTATTATAATAAAATAAACGGTTTTATTAATTTTTCAGCCATGTTTTTTTTTTCTCTTAACTATGGCAGACATGTTTGAACAAAGTTGGGGCAACAGTGTTTAGTTATATTTTTCTTATTCTTACTGTTTACATTTAGCCTGCAACTATTTAAAAGTGTTAATATGTCATATAAACCCAAAATCACACCGAGTAAGCTAAAACTTGGATTACTATTTTTTTTAAATAATTATAAAAAATAATTAATAAGCTGACAAATGAAAGGAGCGTGATTTTTTTTTAAAGTTTTTTGATATACTTTATCGATAAAGTGGTCTGCGTTGACAATTTTTTGATACTAGGTTGTTTATTAATATCAAATTTTAAAACTTTAGCACATGCAGATATTTCAATCGAGGCAGACATATTTTATTACTTGACGACATTTTCTGATTGACACAGTTTAAGTGCAACAAGTTTTTGACAAAGAATTATAAAAGACACAATTATTTATTATGTTCTCAAAGCAGGCTTAAAATTTGATTGCAAATACTAACGGTTTTAAGAAGATTTTTTAAAAGGTTTTATGGTAGACTTGAAAACATCTTGCAGATTTGGGTTCTAAAGTACTGTTGGTTTAATTGATAGTTTTAAGGAAGATATTTATAACCTTTATAAAGGGCCTTTTTTGGTTTTATGTCGGGTTTATTGTAGCTTTTAAGAGGTCATCTAGTATAAACAGTTTTACGATCAGTTTTATTATATAGACTTAATAATCTTGTAGATTGTGATAAAACTTAAATTGTTATTTGGGCTAGATATCGAAGTCCGACACACTATTGCCCCACCCTGCAGAATGCATTGTTTTGGACATATATGGCTGCCTCAAGTTAAATAGCGCACCGTATACAGAAACTATTCAAACTGCGCACTATATAACTATAATATTTGTGATATTTAACTATGTGGAATCAATAATCCGATGAACCCGTTTTCCGCATGTTTGACCCCCTGTAACTCGAAAACTGTCCATTTTTCGATCTCGCTTCTTTAAGACTTTTGATCAGGACATCATAAACTACATTATACCAAATTTTCATCCAATTCGACTGGGACCCATTTTCCCTTAGGTTTAGTGCGGGGTCCTTTTTAAAATCATCTGGTATGATATAATAGAAGTTAACAAAGCAAAACTAAAAGTAAATTTCTTAACAAAGCAAGTATATTAACAGTAAATAAAATTCTCTAAAACTGAGCAAGAACAGAAAGGAAATAATTAAAAGGAGACAATTTAATAAAATGCCAGACTGTATTCCAACTGAACTTCCAGCTATTCCAGAAAGAGAACCGCTTACACCATTCGCTCATTAACTCTGAAAAAAAGTTAAACAGAAAAAGAATACGGCTGCAAACGCCAGCTATATATACTAGAAATCAATAAAGAGAAATATTAGTTAATTAACAAACGGATTAAAAATGGGAGCGGGAAGAAAATAATCACTTTAAGCGAAAATATAAAAAGAATAAATGTTCAATGCCTGGAAAAAGTCATTTCAGGATGAATTTATATCCTTGGTTTGAATTTTTTTCTTAATCATTTTAAAGCATAATTAAATTCTGGCGTTGCACATGCTAATAGTATATCATATTTATTAAAAAAAAATGTTTTTATAGTTTACAGTTTTTATGTATATAATTGGCAAATTCTTGACAATAGAGATAAAGAGTTGTTATAACCAAAGTACACACCCAGCAAGTTGCTTTACTCAACGAACAATGTCAATATTTTCCACAAAAAAGTTACTCGAATTTCAGTTTGTTAATCGGTGAAACAAAAGAAAGGATAAGTGAAAATGAAATAAATATATTTACCTACAATCACTATTGTTAATAAAAAAAATTGCAAATATTGTTTTTGCCATTTTGAAAGGACAGTCAGTTTGTTCCTTAGGCTTTAATCTTTATGAAATACATTGTCCCCAAGGAATGGGGGGGGGGGGAGGGTGCAATACTTTAAAACGTGGATCAGGTGATTTTGGTTTAAAAAAAATGTGAATTCATGTATGGAGTAAAATGAATTGTGTATTAAAAGTTTTTTAGAGGGTTCTTAAAACCGAATAATGATGTGCAGTCTTTTATCTCGTCCGATAGAAGATTGTAAATGCGACAACCAGAGTTTATGGAAGATTTTTTCTAAAATTCATTATTGTGTTTTTTTAGACAAATTAAATTCTTTCCTCTTATATGATATTATGAAAGTCTCCGTTATGTATAAATTTATTTTTGTTTACATGAATATATGCCAACAGTTTCATCAGATATATCGATGTTACGGGAAGAATTTTGAATTTTTTTAATATTCCACGACATGATTGATTACTACTATACTGTCTACAGAGTGTGAAAGAAAAGCGTGCTTTTTTTATCAAAATTTATAATTTCCGAGATTTCAGCAAAAATATTTTATATTTTTTTGATGTGCATTTTTTTAGTTACTAGTTTATGGGGAAAATTAATTTTTCAAATTTTAGATATCTCTCTTATTTTATAAGATACCGATTTCTTTGAACCTGTAATTTTTCCATATTTTGCAGTTAGACTCTATTGTGTTTTATTTATGATGGCTCATTCAAAATAATAATAATAAGTACATTTTTTATACTTTTAGTTCATGATGATCCACTTGGGTACTCGAGTACCCAAAATCGGTGTACGTTCATGGATTGGTGACCCTTTTTGGGTTCCCATACATCAAACTGTAAAAAACGGAAACCCAATTATCTTAAAAACGGTTAAAGACATCAAGTTTAAATTTGGTACACATGTAAATACAAGAAATATTTTTTAAAATTTCGTTCATGTATTTTTCACACAAAAAATGTATGTATGTCTTTTTAATGATGTAAAATAAAATCTAAATAAACAGTAAAAACATATTTATTTATTTATTTATTTTTATAAGGACTGTTATTATTTACAATATCAACAAAAGAAAAAGGGGAGAACCAATATTTTTTTTATTAATGGAGCAATCAAAATAAAATGTGTAATAGCAAGAATAAATATTTTTATTCACCATGACCTAAAGTACAAAAAATGAACTTAATATTACTATTATTTTAAAGGAGACATTATAAGGTATTATAATAACGATCGTTTCTTGCGAAACACATTAAGGCTTAACTGAGAAAAAAAAAATTACAGGTATTTAAAAAAAATGGTATCTTATAAAATAAGAAAGATATCAAAAACTTGCGAAATTGGTTTTTCTCCCATAAACCACCAGTGACAAAAAAAGTGCGCATCAAGAAAATATTTTAATTAAATTTTCCTTCACACCCACTTGTGCACTTATGTTCCACGGCAAAATTATTTTCCGGAATGGGACGTTTCGCCGCTGCCGGTTCGCTAGTGTTTCACCGTCAGACCTTTTCGCCACCAGCCGTTTCGTCACCGTCCATTTCGCCACTGGTCCAGTTGGCTGGCGCAAAGTGACAGTATACGTCAAAAAATTGTCGAAGATAAATACTTTCCTGGCAATGGAATTCTGATTTTTAAGTAAGCGTGGCTGTGAGAAGATGATTTTTCCCCTTATGTTAGAGTTGAACTTTTCATGCGAGGTTAAGTTAGGTTAGTTTAAGATAGATGAATTTATGTGAGGGTAGCTTGATATAATTGGTGGCGAAATGGATTTGGTGGCGAAACGGCTGGTGGTGAAAAGATCTGGCGATGAAACGGCCTCGGCAAAACGGCTGCGGCGGATTGGCGGCGGCGAAATGTCATACATCCTTATTTTCGTGCAGTGTGCACCACTGAGTACAGATTTTTGACACGAGCTCTGGCAGCTCGTGCAATCGAGGAGTACTATATGGCGCGCATGATTAATCTAGAAAGAATAAGAAAATTTACTATAATCGATGAATATTTATGAAGCATACAATTAAAAAAAGTCTTAACATGATCAAATGTCTAGTTCTTTATCAGACTCATCGAAAGATTTTTCGCAAAATTCGTGTTTTTAGAAAAAATTATAAATATTTTTGTTTATAATTTTTCATAATAGTTTACATGCAGAAGATCTATATTTTCATTTAATTTCATTAAATACATAACTGAAGATACATGTGGATGAAGAGTCCATGTAACAAGAAAGTGATTTTGAGATAATTGATCTCAAAGTTTTTAACAACTTACCAACTTCAATAGTACATAGATCCTTTATCAATTTATAAATAAGATATTTTAGCATTAGAAACAAATGTAATGTACCTGAGGGAATTTTGTGTACTTATAGCCTTCATTCATATAAAATACTCGTTTTTTTTCGAAAATCTCACGTAGACTTCATCCACTTGTGTCTTCAATTATTTTTTAAGTAATTTCATTTTGTATGAAATTTGAAAGAAAGAGGCTCCTAAGGCCTGCTTTTGGGCCCCTACAATTTTTGGGAAAGATTCTTGAAAGTAAGTTTCTTGAACTTGTTGAGCAAAAATAAGTTATTTTCTGGTGAAACGGAACATTTCCTACTCAAATGAACAAGTCCTTATGATGAAATCATTCTATCCACGTCTGTAGAAGAAGCGACGGCACACAGAAAGGGAATTATCAGACCCAGTACTTTGTATCATTTTGAGATTTCCACCACTGCACTACTTTAATATTTTATAATATTTCTTGTGAAAATAATGTTTCTTAACCATAAATATCAAAACTTAAAGATCTTTCCAAGATCAAACATATATTTTATTAATAAATAATAGATTTAAAAAAAATTCACTACATTGACTATTTATTTTATTCCATGTTTAAATATTTTTTTGTCTATAATTATGAAGAAACAAAATATGATTAATTTAAAAACATTAATATTTTTGTCAAGTCGCTTCTTATTCACACACATATTTAAAATTAAGCAATTACCTACCTCGAAATATTCAGTACACAAATGGACACCAACTTTTATACTGCACTCGCTACCACTGCAAAAGTTTCAACCAAATAGATATCCAGAAGATCTGAAAAGGTTTTGGTTGAGATCAGATTACGTTTAGTGCCGTTTTGGCACAACAATTTGTTTATTTTATGATTACTTACAATTTGTAATCGAACCATTGGAAAGCAGTAAAAATTCCGATTTCAACGATATATCACACTTGCATCCTTTCGATTTGGTTTCCGTGAAAAAAACTAAAGAACAGAATGACCATCTACAGAGTCACACTTCTTGCGTAAGATATATTTTATAGTCTAACCTAACGTTCGGTAGACTAGTGTGTTATAAATTTAACACTAAAGTTCGTAGGTTCAAATTCCACCGATCGCAAGACTTTTTTTTTCTATTTTAATAAAAAAAAATATTTCAACTTAAATAATGAGCCGCTTAAAGTAGTTGCCGATTTTTTAATAATTTTGTGGCGTCCACATTCCAATTTATTAAATTTCCGATTTTCTCGTTTTTGCTATTCGTCTTCGGATTATTCAATTGAATTAAAACTCAACTAGCAGAACAAATGGAGTGAGAATTATTCCAGAAAAAAGAATTTATACATGTTAAATTAATTTAATAAATTATTTGCATTTTAAATGGAGTCTATCATTTTGTCCGACCTTTAAGTATGACACATACACATGAGTATTAAGTAATATGATATTAGGAGAAATTGGACGGAAACATACTTGTCAAATTTTCGATATTGACAAATTGAATTACCTCGGTTTTATTAACTTTAAAATTGTTCCTAGAACATGTAATGTTACCGAATCAATCATTTCGATAGAGTCCGTAATCTTAGGAAAATGTAGCATAGTGCAGAGGTATGGATTGATTTGCAGTTGACAAGGCTGATAAAATTTAAAATCAAAGCTCTGTTGAGACATCGGTTCAGCAACGGATATAAAAATTCACCTGCCCCAAAACTCCAGACATCGTCTAACACCCAGCATATTCAAGCTCCGTAAAAGAAGTTCAATATTTTAAATCTCTTATGATTTATTTATCAGAATTACCGTGGAGAATCTTCGAAGCCACTGAGATAAGTTTTAATCGGAAATGTACCGAGTTTCTAGGCATGAATAACGGCGGACGGTTAAAAATTTCAATAGAGAAGTATATTTATATCCATTAAAATGCTGTTCTATGAAATAAGGACGAAGCATTTCAGAAGATGTCAATTATTAGTTTTTGTTATTTATGGGCTTTTTTAATAGCTAGTTTGTTCGCCAACTTTTGCAGCCAGACCCATTTATATTACACTGAAAACCATTTAATATCATAGCTAACCTATCAATTTAGGATATTACGGATTTGAGTGCAAACATTATATTTTGGTGCCATTATCAAACGGTTGCGGTTGATTTGACTAAAATACTTTATATTTTTTAAATACTGAATTAATAAACACAGCCACACAAAAAAAAGTGATCTGACCAGAGACGATTTCTTCACAAGTGCTGCAGAGCTGCAGAACTACCAAAAATTCTAACCATAATTATTAATAATTATGTTTAATTCCAGGGGTGTGGCTCCAAGCATCGAAAGTTCAATGTAACATTAATTTTAAAATGTTACTATACGTGGCCGGCTCGCCTTTTGGCCAGCGTTGGCAGAGCACGATGACTTCTTTTGTCAAGGTCAAGGTCATTAAATGACCTTGAAATGACAAACAATTTTCGCCTGCGGTGCTATCACTAACCGCCCCGTGTACACATATATATTTAGAGAACACCTAATTTTTTTTATATATATGTATAATATATATGCTATATATACATGTGTATGGGTGCATATTATAGACTGGCGGTACATGACCAGTCAGGTGCAATGTTTTTAAAATGCATGTCAATCATATATATGAATGAAATTACCATGAATATGCCAGAAATGCAAATTTTAGGCAGTCGTCGCATGCACAAGGGGGTGCAAATCGGTTTTTTTTGTGTCTTTTTTTTGGGTTTTATTTTTTTATTTTTTTTAATGGATGCCAATAGTGCCAAACGAAAAGCCTTCAAAAAAAATCCAAAATCAAAATCATCCAAAATCAAGAACACCAAAAAATTTTACGATTTAATGTGCACATTAACAGTTGTTTTGAGCGCGGAAACTGCATGCCAATGAATTTCTGCTGGATTTTTTTTCACGGCTTTTCGTTTGGCACTATTGGCATCCATTAAAAAAAATAAAAAAATAAAACCCAAAAAAAAGACACAAAAAAAACCGATTTGCACCCCCTTGTGCACGCGACGACTGCCTAAAATTTGCATTTCTGGCATATTCATGGTAATTTCATTAATATATATGATTGGCATGCATTTTAAAAACGTTGCACCTGACTGGTCATGTACCGCCAGTCTATTAATACATCCTCGAAAACGGAAATAAATGTGTTTCCCGCTGATATTACAAAAAAAAAAAAATTCACCCCTTTCGGGGGCGAGTATTGGCCGGTGGAGGGGTTGGTCGGGGTCGAACGCGATATCCAGCACCACCATCGTGCTCAGCATCCTCAAAAATGGATATAAATGCAATTTGCCTGATATTGCAGAAAAAAAAAATTCACCCCTTTCGGGGGCGAGTATTGGCCGGTGGAGGGGTTGGTTGGGGTCGAAGGCGATATCCAGCACCACCATCGTGCTCAGCATCCTCGAAAATGGGGGGAAGGTTATTTTCTGCAGGGAAATCGAGTGAAGCGCGTTTTACCCCTCTCGGTGGTGGTTTTTGGCCGTTTGAGGGGTTGCGCAACCCCAAAGAGAAATTCTGACACCGCCATCGTATTCAGCATCCTCGAAAACGGGGGGGGGGAGGTAATCTTGTTCCGGCTCAAAATATTTACATGTTCGTCCGACTAACACACGCCACTATGTCAGAGTGGCTCGTTTTTCACTCCTAACCACCAAAAAACACCTCCCCCCCAAAAATTGTTAGGCGTGCGGACCATACCAGTGTATCTTTATGTATCTGAACTCTCTGAAGTCTAACCGAAGTCGGAATTGCCAGATTCCCTCGTTTTTCATCCTTAACCCCAAAACAACACTCCCTACCCCAAAAAAGAAACAATGGTCTGGCCTGCGGACCATACTAGTGAATCCTTATGTATTTGGACCCTCTGAAACCGAATCCGAATTGTCAGATTCGCTCGTTCTTCACCCGTAACCTCAAAAAACACCCCCAATACAAAAAAAGTGTTCTGGGCTGCGAACCAAATCAGTGTATCCATATGTATTTGGCCCCGCTGAAACCGTATTGTCAGATTGGCTTGTTTTTCACTCCTTGGCTTGTCTTTCAGAACGTATTAAAGCAAGATTATTCCTAATTGTAAACATAAATGAAAAAGGTATCTTTTTCATGGTTATCTTTGCAGCTATTATTACAATTTTAATATCAAATTTGACAAACAGTCCTGTCAATGAGGGAAATGCCGAGATCACAATTTTTGACTTGAGAGCTGTGTTTAGTCCCCGAACATGGGAGGTACGGGGGGTGCAGGGGGCACGAAGAAGGTCCCGGTTTTTTTGTTTTTCGCTCATATCTCGAAAACAGTTAGCCCTAATCAAAAAGTGGCTATATGAAAAATTAATCCCACCTCCTATGCTCGGGGACTTTTGGTATGTTCACCTCCTAAATAGTCCAATCACAGCCCTCATGTCAAAAATTGTGATTTCGGCATTTTAGACCTACGGCCAAGAGGCAAATAAATTACCTCATCGGGTACAAAAGTTTTGAGTTTTTGTAGTAAAAGTACCACATATAGTAGCAAAGAACCGACCGTCTGCCGGAGCTCAATGGTCAACTTCTCATTATGAGAGCTTGTCAAAAAGGCGAAAAAACTCTAAAATTACCTCATTGGGTACATGCTTAAAAATGTGACAACAAGATCGGCAGATGGTCAACTATAAAGATCAGACGCTCTAGTATAGAAAATGCAACCTGAAAGGATAATGCCAAAATCGGTACAGGGTTTTATTGAGTACATGTTCGGAAATTTGAAAATGCACTAGGAAATCTATTACAATTATTATTTTATGTGTCAGACTTCCGTAAATATGTAAGCAAAACAACTTCGTATACAAAAAACAACAGCAATACAAAACAATAGTAGTAAATAAAAATAGCAATAGCAAAACAGTTTTGTTGAGTACATGTTCGGAAATTTGATAATGCACTACGAAAACACGAAAACTATTACAATTATTATTTTGTTTGTCAGACTTCCGTGAATATGTAGGCAAAACAACTTCGTATACAAGAAATAACAGCAATACAAAACAATAGTAGTAAATAAAAATAGCAAGGTTTTTGTTTTGTTTGATAATAAATCTAAAGAAAAATAACTATTCGTCATCTTCGTCACCACATGAATCATTAAAACCCTCTTCATTTTCATAATCAATATCTCTTTGCTCAACACCGCCTAAATAATATTTAGGTGGTGTTACTTTGCTCCATGCCGGTTTCGCGTACCACTATTTCGTCTAGGGTACTAGATAATTGAGGTCCATCAAACCAAATCGGTGAAAACTTGTTATCATTTAAATTCCAACCATTTTCTGAGGGGCTATAAAATTTTGGTTGTTTTTCGGTGGCACTATTCCATATGGCACATATTTGATTCGATCTTTGTACTTTTAAAAGCAATACGTTCTTGCATGGAGGTAACATCAAAGTTGAAATTGTATCCAAAAATATTTGTTGATTTGTAGATGTCAATGCAATTTTCAATGTACTAGCATTTAATGTTTGTAAATCTCTACCAGCATTCCATTCTTTAACAGGGTGTGACTACACGGCAGCTTTCTCCAGAAAAGGGAAACTAAAACCCTTTGAACAAAGATCAGATTAGGTATGTAGAAAAATTAATTTGTGCTATGTATGGGAAATCCACATTATGTGATGTCATGAAGCTCGATTGGACATTTTCTACTCTCATTGTAAACCAAAACCAAGTCCATTCGAATTCGATTCGAATCTGAAAAAGTTTGATGTTACCTCCATGCAAGAACGTATTGCTTTTAAAAGTACAAAGAACGAATCAAATATGTGCCATATGGAATGGTGCCACCGAAAAACAACCAAAATTTTATAATCCCTTAGAAAAAGGTTGGAATTTAAATGATAATAAGTTTTCGCCGATTTGGTTTGATGGACCTCAATTACCTAGTGCCCTAAACGAAATAGTTGTACGCAAAACCGGCAGGGAGCAAAGAGATATTGATGACGAAAATGAAGAGGGTTTTAATGATTCATGTGATGACGAAGATGACGAATAGTTATTTTAGTTAGATTTATTATCAAACAAAATAAAAAACGGTGCTATTTTTATTTACTACTATTGTTTTGTATTGCTGTTTTGTTTCTTGTATGCGAAGTTGTTTTGCCTACATATTCACGAAAGTCTGGAAACAAAATAATAATTGTAATAGTTTTCCTAGTGCATTGTCAAATTTCCGAACATACCCTCAATAAAACTCTGTACCGACTTTAGCATTATTCTTTCGGGTTATATTTTCTAGAGCTTCTGCTCTTTATAGTTGACCGTCTGCCGATCTTTTTGATCTACATAAAAAGACCTTTGATTTGAACCCAGGTTTGTACATTTACCTCATGAGGTAAGAAACGTCGGAATTTTCTGCGTCGCGACGGGGGTTTGCTTTCAAATACTGACGTCTGCCATACAAAATAAAAATTGTAATGGTTTTCCCAGTGAATTGTCACGTTTTTAAGCATGTATCCAATGAGGTAACTTTAGCGACTTTTTTCGCCTTTTTGACAAGCTCTCATAATGAGGAGTTGACCATTGAGCCCTGGCAGACTGTCGGTTTTTTGCTACATATATGTGGTACTTTTACTACAAAAATTCAAACCTTTTGTACCCGATGAGGTAACTTATTTGCCTCTTGGCCGTAGGTCTATTTCCCTCTAGACCCCCTTATTGAACGTTCATGGGCAGGACTAAGACGTTATTTAGACAAGTTATGTTATTTGAAATCCTAATTTGATAGCATAAGGTAAATCGTGTTAGTGAAAAAGTTTTGTTAGCATATTTTGAAGGAAAGAAGAATTTAAAAGCTTCCACTTTATGGACTCAGTATTCAACTTTGTATTGAATAAACATTGTTTCTTTTTCTTTTTCAGAGTTTATTTTTCTTAATTGTTATATAACGAACTTTTCCTCATCAGTTAGGTAAAGTTTAACTTTTCAAACTGGTTATAAAAAGTTGGATGTTTTGACATTTACTTCAGTGTTGAAAAGTGTCATTCTATATGTCAAAATTAAAAAAAATGTATTAGATATTTCAAAAGTGAGAGTAGATGGCGTAAAATAACTGTTTGACTACTGAAAAAACTTTCTTGTATACCAGGATTTTAGAAAATGTTATTGAATACTCGTTTATTTAGAATCAGCCTGCTGTCTTCCTTGATGAATCAAGAATTCTTTAACGTCATTACATGATCTTATCCTAAAAAAGTTCTACGTACAACTATTCCTGACTGAATACTGCTTTAGGCAAATATACTTTATCTAAAGTATGACTTGCGATTTGTTAGTCGTAAAAGACAACGCTAATGTTGCAAGAAACTCTTCTTCGTAACACAAAGAAAAGGTCTCATCGAAAAACAACCTTCTTTATATTCTGTGTCAACGTAGGGCTTCTGAAAGGCGTAGAAAGACACACATACATCAGAAAATTATATGTATGTACGAGGGGGCAACCGCTGAGGGGAAATAGTGTACAAATCGGAGGAATTAGGAAGGAATTGAAGGTATTTCGGAAGGAATTACTAGGTATTAAGGGAATTACAGGGGAATTTGGAGGAAATAAATATTATTACGAGGTATTAGAAGGGAATTAAGAGGAAATAAAAAGTATTAGGAGGGAATTAGAGCGTAAAAATATTGAAATGGAATGTTTATCTTGAAGACTTGCATACCAATTCTTATATAAAGGACGTCAGGGTTGTAAAAACATTAGCGCATAGATTAGCGCTAAAAATATCTAGTAAAGAAAAAATATTTAATTTAACTAAACTACCGATGATACTCTATGGACTTCTAGTTCAGTAATATAACGATTTATCTGACAAAATTCATAAAGTTTTGAAATTTGGTAGAAATGTTAAGGATAGCATAAGAATTACTAAACCGAAAAGTTTCCGCCCCTAAATAGTGTGATTCATCCCCTAGGACGCCGTTTCCACCCCCATTGTGAGGTTTTCTAGATTATCTCGGGAACGGTGCACTTTTTATCAATCATTCCTTATAAAATTCTCTATAAAAAACGTCTCTACACTTTTTTTCCTATAATTAATAGTACCGTGGGAAATAAGGCGCACACATAAAGGTTGGTTCCTGTCAACACAATAAAATGCGAGATAAATTGTAATCTTTACTATAATCTACTTTAAAGTTCAATGCTTAACGCTAAAGCAGTAGCTACTAAACTCCACCTAAAATTATAATAAATGTACCTCTTCCACCCTCTCATCTCTATAAAATAACGCGATTTTTAAAGAAACGAGAATATTGTATATTGTACTTGTTTCCACGCCACCCTAGAGGTAAAGTACTTGGCGTGTGGTGTCCCCTGTAGGCCGAATCCACTAATTATCAAAAGGTTACCTATGTTAATTAATCTTCATCGTCTTCCATAGATTCGACATTCATGCATGCTTGTCCGTGGTAATGGTAACACATTGTGTAGCAACATAAGCCTGCTCTTCTGCAACTGCACCTGTTTTCGCACCCTAATTTGCATGAACAAGAAATTAGTGTTATAACAGATTCGGGAGCCGGTTCTTTTGTTGTCATAGTTCGGGTTAATATATCGCCAACTTTTTCCATCCCCAATCAGTAGCTTCTAGCACAACGTTTTTCCATGTTTGAATTTGGTAAAAAACGCGATTGAGTGCTGTCGAGCAGCAGCAGAAGTTGTTGGTAGTTTTGATAATATTACAGTATTGTTCGCTTTACCAACAAGTTTGTTAAAAGTCATGAATCTGTATACATCTAGACTTTTTTCTGCGGAGGTAGAGTTGTATAAAGCTAGAACAAATCGCTCTCCTACGTCTACAATTTCTCCATGACTAGCTTTTTCATTATTAAAACTTTGCACGATGTCTTTTAATACTTCAGTAATATTAACAGTTAAAATTGTAATATATGGGACAAAATTCATAAGGTTTCAAAAATTGCGTGCTTCATCCCCTAGAGGACGTCGTTTCCACCCCCATTTTGAGGTTTTCTAGATTATTTCTGGAACGGTGCATTTGTCCATAAAAAAACCTATATACAGAATTATTCCTTATAAAAGTCTCTATAAAAACTTCTCTAAACTTTTTTCCTAAAATTAATAGCACTTTGGTAAATGAGGCGCAAATATAATCAGCGCAGGTCATATAATTTGCTGAATATCCGTATGGCTATTCCCAAAGCTGTCTTTACGCGAAAAAAGTATAAATATCTATACACCACCACAATGTAAAAAATTTCAATTTCTCCCACTACTCTCAGATGACCCAAGGTCACTGCATTATTTTAGAGCTTGCTGTAAACGCTGTTACTGTTCAGGGCTGCCAATGTGAGGGATTTTACGCAAAAACCGGGTATTTTAAACCCACTTTCGGGTAAAATCCAAACCGGAAGTCGGCCATTTTGGTTCTTTACATTATATTATTGAAAATTATATTACTACACCAAATTTGAAAAAAATCCATTCGCCCATTCAAAAGTTACAACAGTGTCCCTATAGGCTGAGCGACCCGGTATACAATATTCTCGCTTCGTCAAAAATCGCGTTATTTTATAGGGGTGAGAGGAATTTATTTTAATTTTAGGCGGACTTTAGTAGCTACTGCTTTAGCGTTAAGTCTTGAACTTTAAAGTAGATTATAGTAA
The DNA here is from genome assembly GCA_936432065.2 of Rutpela maculata. NCBI lineage: Eukaryota > Metazoa > Arthropoda > Insecta > Coleoptera > Cerambycidae > Rutpela > Rutpela maculata. The sequence goes on along the minus strand of OW386285.2, from coordinate 30,646,537 downwards.
AGATTACAATTTATTGTGTTGACCCTTATTTGTGCGCCTTATTTCTCACGGTACTATTAATTTTAGGGAAAAAGTGTAGAGCCATTTTTGATAGAGAATTTTATAAGGAACAATTTTGTATATAGGTATTTTTATCAAAAAGTGCACCGTTCCCGAGATAATCTAGAAAATATTAAGGTATTAGGAGGAAATAAAGATATTTGAGGAATTAGGGGAATTACAAGGAATTAAAGGGGAAATAAAGGGTATTTTTTTAGAATAGGTATTAGGTGTACAAAATTTCGCCAGCGGTTGCCCCCTCGTGTATGTAGATACAGTTATTCGCAAACGGCAACGCCAATTTCGAAATAACCTTATTAAAAATACCTTAACATTTTAAAACTAGTGGAAGCCATTATACTCTTTGCCGATTTACTGAGCTTTTTATATAGTTGTTACACATTCTAAAGGATACTCTTCGCATTTTTCTTGTAAATAATGTTAGTTTTTGGACATTCTAAATTTGATACCAACTGTGTTGTGGAAAAAAAATATATGAAAAAAAAAATTTTTTAAAATCAACTGGGGATTCGAACCCAAGATCTTTGGATTAATTTTTTTTGCTTTAAAGATCTGTATTCATTTTATTAATAAGTATCTACAAAGCATTTCATTGGTTATACTTTATGTATTGTTTACAATGTTATATAAAACTGCGTACATCATTGCGCGATAGAGCCGCGCGAAGTATCACAGTGACCAGGTGTTGTGGCAAACAACTTTCAAGTCTCATATCATAAGTAAAAATTAGCGAACTTCTTAGAAAGTTCATTAGCATTTGTTTTTTTTTTAAGTAAAAGCTATTTTACATTATTAGATTTAATATTTTTGAGAGTTAGTCATATAAGATGATTTATGTAGGGAAAATTTATAAAACCTTACTTTAGCTGTCAGAGATAAAACCATTTTGATACACAATTCTGTGCATAAAGTAGACAGTAGGTACTTTGAATCGCAAGGCAAAGCTTAAGCAATTGAACCATCACCACATCACTATAAAAATTGAATGTCTGTAATATATATTATTCCACAATTATATTTCAACGGATTAGATTTATTATTATGAAATATATATATTAGTAAAATGTATAAAGAACCCAGCAAACATTTTTGTTAAAATTAGCTCCAATTCGACATGGTAAAAGAGGAATATACTTGTTAAGGTAATTATGACGTAAAATTGACTCACAAAAATACACTTCCGATAAAAATTTACCAATTGGTCTTACTTTAGATTTCAGTTTACGTAAATAATACCAATTAATCTACCTCATACACAATTTCCCTTTAAAGTAAATTTAACGAAAACAGCGAGTGAAAAACTACTAAAAAAATCTACCAAAAATGACCTGAAGGATAAATTTACAATAGGGTAGAAATAGGTAATATAATTAGGTAGTATTTACCTTTTTAGCGACTAAAAATATTCCTAATAGTCGAATATCTCACTAGGTAGATTTTGTTGTAAATCCTACGTAATGTATACCTAAATAGCAACCTATTTGGTCACTATTATTATACACCTTTGAAGTAATATTAGGTCGACAAATAGATAAATTCTACCTGGCTTATCTACCTGATTTCAATCATTAAGTCAATTATCTTTTGTAGTTGCATTTATAAAGGCAGTTAACTTTAAGGTTAAATTAGCTCAAGACGCCATATTTTCTTAGCAGAGTTGAAATATGATTCCAAATTAGAATTTTAAAAATGAGTGTGTATGGAAACAAACTGACGAAAAGCTAAAAAAATACATAATTATACCTGTAAACTCATATTTAACAAGGATAGCATACTTTTCGGCTCAAATTATTACTATAATTTTTTTACTTGGCAATAAGAATTTCCTTATAGATGAATATTTTGGAGGCGCATTGTTATTTTACGAAGTACAGCTATTATTATGTACAAAAAAATTTTCGTCGCATTGATTTCAACAAGCGAGTACTGCAAATACTAAATCGGATTTATTTTAGTTACCGACATTTAACTTGTATCGTCATTATGAGTTAGATATAAAAACCTTATGTTTTTCCTATTGGTGTCATTTTCCAATTTCACATACTTAAATACGTAAGTTCTACCTAAAGCTAGTCAACTCGATGTCGAATTGACATCGAATTTAAGTAAAATATCCCTAAATAGGTATTATTAACCAAAAATATTGTGCGACTACAAGTACGATTTATGTGTAATTTTACCTGTCTTAGTCGATATAACCTAATTTCGACGTCGTCTTATTCTCCACTTATGTCGATTCCACGTAGCGTCAACGTAAATTTTACCAAAACATGGTTAATTTTAATTTTGCGACTAAATTTATTATACATAATTTAGGTAGTTTTGACGTCAAATAATACCTAAATGTTTGCTGGGAAAAAAAAAAGTTACAGACAGACCGACAGACAGACCGACAGACAGACCGACAGACCGACAGACAGAATTTTTTTTTTCGCTCAAACTTAAAATCTCGACGTTTCGTGACATTCTAAGCCTATTTGAACAATAAAAATTTTTTAAAAATTTTTTGTCGTTACTATACTTCCACTGAATGTGGAAGATTTCTATTTAAGTACTAGTAACAAAAATTAAGAATATAATTTTTTTTAACTTAAGTGATTAATAACTTTTTATTTACTGATTGATTTTTCCCAAAACAATAGTGTTCTTCCCCTAGCTTACGCTAACTTACTTTCCATATTTCAATATGATCGGACTTTTCTTTCTTAAGTTATTGTGCTTACAAGAAACGTGAGAGACGGACAGACAGACATTTTGAAAGTTGTTCAGAATTCGTTCACTAACATAATGAACATTTTTTCTCTACGAGCGATATTTACTGTTTTAGAAATGTGCCGATCAAATGCAATATAGTCTTCGTTTTTGCGAAGAGTATAATAATGTCACCGGCGTCAAGTTCGTTTGAATCTGGTAAATACAGAATGCATCAAATTTCGATATCTTGTACATTTCGTTCTCAATGAAACACCATCATTCTCGTTAAGAAGAAAAATAAGGAGTGGTATTTTTGTAGCAAATTTAAATTTTTTGATGGGATATATTAGGAGTTGCTTTTAAATAAATGTCTCAAGTCATACTATTTATGTGAGATGCCTCCTCACTATAATATTCTCCATTATATTAGCAGGCAATTTAAATTTAACAAGTATATTTAGTGTGTAATTGATATTCAGTTGGTAGCTTTGCGCTCCAAGCCAACTAACTTTATTAACACGTCTTGTGACATAGTAGTAAGCTTCCAAACTATTGCCATTTTCAACTCATAGTTAAAATATTATGTTACTACTAATGCATCTTCTAATTCCTAATTAAGTAATACAGCCACTTTGTTATAATATTGTTCCAAATTATTTTAGTTCTAACTCTAGCAACAATAACCGCAAGTAAAAGCTAGCGGAGATAAATAAGTTACCCTTATTGTGTTATTCGAAATAAACAGGAATACAATATAAGATCTTAAAGTATGAACTAGCGACATGAATCTTTCAATAATAATTTAAAAATATGTATATACATGCTGCGAAATTTTAATTTAGTTATTATACGTATGAAATGCATTTAGATATTTAAACTGAAACGTCACCTGAAATGTTTCTTCGTAAAGATATTGCTGATACGAAGTGATAGCAATATTATTATTTGACGACAACTGCGGCTTTCAGCTCAGTCGGTAGTTCGAAAAATAGAACTTTATTTGGAGATAATTCTATGAGAAAAAAATTTGGCGCAGTTGGTAGGATTAGGGGCGCCAAATACTCCTGCACCCGAGTAGCAACCTCCAAACTGGAAAGGATATCGATAAAATTGTAAATATACCAGCTAGAAAATTCTATCTTCTATATGTCGGAATTAGCACGTCCTACAACAAAAATATTTCGGTTGAAAAATGAGGGGCACTAATTTTGCTACAATTTATGTGTACTTATCTTGTTCCAATTTTAAGACTTAGGACGTTGCAGTGTGGTAAATTCAAATACTTTTCGTCACCTTGAAAAAAATTACCTATTAGTGCTTTTAATAGATCACGGGATAATTCATAGTTCATCATAATTTATTACCAAGAATCAATTAACAGGCGCAGACCGGCTACCAGTTCAAATCTTGCAATCTTACCACGATCTAATTACTGTGTACTCTGCAAGGAAACAACTCGCTTCTACATTCTTCTGCGTATTGCATGTGCGGCGTGAAAGAACAAGAACAGATAAGATTCTAGTGTTTCTGTTCCTCTTACACTCATACACCTTAGCTTAGCCTTTAGTTGCAGTTTAAAGTTTTACTGGTAAGGTTGCAGCATCGCGTTGCACTATTCACTGCGTGCGCAGATTATTCTTATTTATAGGAGAAATTTGTTTGAAGAAACTCTGACTGAAGTGAAAATAAGTATTTAAATAGCGACCACAAGAACATAAACATACTACTTTTCAAAAATAAATCAGCAGTACTTTTTTATATATTAAATTTTTTTATTTAGGCGTGGTTTCCATTTTCTGGGAGTAAGAACAAGTGTCGGAACCAAATAGAAACTGAAGATGATACCTTTTACTTCCACATCCAGTGGAAGTATAGTAACGACAAAAAAATTTTTAAAAATTTTTATTGTTCAAATAGGCTTAGAATGTCATGAAACGTCGAGATTTAAAGTTTGAGTGAAAAAAAATTTCTGTCTGTCGGTCTGTCTGTCGGTCTGTCTGTCGGTCTGTCTGTCGGTCTGTCTGTCGGTCTGTCTGTCGGTCTGTCTGTCGGTCTGTCTGTCTGTCTGTAACTTTTTTTTGTGCGCACGTTTACTCAGGAACCGTTTGAGATATTGACTTGAAATTTGGTACACATATGTACTTTAATGAGATCTAGAACTAGATTATATTTTCATCTGGTTCCGTCGAAGGGTTGGGGGTAAATTGGGGTAAATTTGGGGTAAATAGGTAAATCAAGCAGGTAAGAGTCCATAAAATTGGTATTTAGTATATATAAGAGAAGCTAAGGTCTCAAAAAAAATTTTGACATTAGCCACCCCCATTACTACCCCCACCCCATTATTAAAGGGGGTGAAAAAAAAAATTGTTATTTTACGTGTATACAAGAACCTATGGCCTCAATTTTTTTTTAACTTAATCCACCCCCACCCCCAACCCTCTACCACCAACCCAACCTCCACTATCGATGTGACATATCGTTTTATAGGTTTTTGGGGTAGGTAATTTCAAATATCATGTTATAAAGTTACTTCGAGTAATATGGATGCGCAGTAGGTTTCCCAGAGTATTATGGATGCGCAGTAGCTTTTCTCGAGTACCATGGATGCGCAGTAGGTTACCTCTAGTAGTATGGATGCGCAGTAGGTTTCTTCGAGTATTTAGGATGCGCAGAGGCTTTTCTAGAATACTATAGATGCGCAGTAGGTTACCTCAAGTAGTATGGATGCGCAGTAGGTTTCCCCGAGTATTATGGATGCGCAGTGGCTTTCCTTGAATACCATTGATGCGCAGTAGGTTACCTCAAGTGGTATGGATGCGCAGTGGATTTTCTCGAGTAAAATGGATGCGCAGCTTCTTCAAGAAGTATGAATGCGTAGTGGCTTTCCTCTAGTAAATTGGATAAACAGTGGGTTACCTCGGGTAGTATGGATGCGTAGTAGGTTTTATTGAGGAAAACGCTTGACATAGAGGCTCTACTTCTGTCCTGTAGTCCACGGCACAGAATGATTTTTTATATCTTTGTCATGCTATTTTCTGCGTATTATTTCTACATCCAGTTGAAGTACACTAACGCAAGAAAAATTTTTGAAAACTTTCATTGTACGAATAGGCTTAGAATGTTATGAAACCTCAATATTTTAAGTTTGAATAAAATAAATTTGTCTATCGCGTCGGTCTGTCTGTTAGTCTTGTATCTTTTTGGTGCTCACGATTACTCTGGAACCGATTAAGATATTAACTTAAAAATATGGCACACGTATGTATTTTAACGAGATCTGGAACTAGATTATATATCGATCTTATTCCGTTGCAGAGTTGAAGATAAATGGGGGTAAATAGGCAAATAGGTAAATCAAGCAATTAGGAGTGCATGAAATTGGTATTTAGTAAATATAAGAGGAGCTAAGGTCTCAAAAATATTTTTGGCAATAGCGACCTCCATTATAACCCCCATTATTGAAGGGGGTGAAAAAAATATTGTGATTTAGTGTGTATACAGGAACCAGTCATCAAGAATCACCACCCCTACTACTGATGGGGCATTTCATTTTATGGGTTTTTGGGGTACACGATTCCAAATATTATACTATTAAAGTTCCATAAACAATTATTTCCACTTAGTGGAGTACAAATATAGTATTTTCGTTGTAAGAGACTTAGATAGGAAGTCTTGATGTGGAAGTAGTGATTCCTTAGGCAGCGGTTTTACTATAAGAATCGCCTATAAAAAATTATCAATTACATATTATGATGGAGTCGATGGGGGAGCAAAACCTCGGAACCTGGAGAAAAGAGTGAAATCGTTGAAAACCTTTTGCAACGTGTTTTTTTTTACTAAAAACTGCAATATGTATTCGTTCATCCTGTATGATCGTTCTTTCGTCATAAACAATCAATAGTATACAATTTACATTATGAAAAAAAAAAAAAATTGCAATTTAAACAGCTTTTACAGTTTAGTAGATTAGTTAAGGAAAAATATTACTCTTTAAGTAATATACTTGTTTTTGGGCTTGCTGATTACGAATATGAAGTCAAAAAGAGGCAATTCAAAATGGCGACTCAAATACGGCAAGTAAAATTTTTTCAAAAGCAGGTGCAACGAAATGGCTATTTTTATAAAAAATGTGTGAAAACGCACATTGTTTCGGCCATAATTTCTTATATATTATATATTATATATCAATTTTTTATATATTAAATTTTTTTATTTAGGCGTGGTTTCCATTTTCTGGGAGTAAGAACAAGTGTCGGAACCAAATAGAAACTGAAGATGATACCTTTTACTTCCACATCCAGTGGAAGTATAGTAACGACAAAAAAATTTTTAAAAATTTTTATTGTTCAAATAGGCTTAGAATGTCATGAAACGTCGAGATTTAAAGTTTGAGTGAAAAAAAATTTCTGTCTGTCGGTCTGTCTGTCGGTCTGTCTGTCGGTCTGTCTGTCGGTCTGTCTGTCGGTCTGTCTGTCTGTCTGTAACTTTTTTTTGTGCGCACGTTTACTCAGGAACCGTTTGAGATATTGACTTGAAATTTGGTACACATATGTACTTTAATGAGATCTAGAACTAGATTATATTTTCATCTGGTTCCGTCGAAGGGTTGGGGGTAAATTGGGGTAAATTTGGGGTAAATAGGTAAATCAAGCAGGTAAGAGTCCATAAAATTGGTATTTATATATATAAGAGAAGCTAAGGTCTCAAAAAAAATTTTGACATTAGCCACCCCCATTACTACCCCCACCCCATTATTAAAGGGGGTGAAAAAAAAATTTGTTATTTTACGTGTATACAAGAACCTATGGCCTCAATTTTTTTTTAACTTAATCCACCCCCACCCCCAACCCTCTACCACCAACCCAACCTCCACTATCGATGTGACATATCGTTTTATAGGTTTTTGGGGTAGGTAATTTCAAATATCATGTTATAAAGTTACTTCGAGTAATATGGATGCGCAGTAGGTTTCCCAGAGTATTATGGATGCGCAGTAGCTTTTCTCGAGTACCATGGATGCGCAGTAGGTTACCTCTAGTAGTATGGATGCGCAGTAGGTTTCTTCGAGTATTTAGGATGCGCAGAGGCTTTTCTAGAATACTATAGATGCGCAGTAGGTTACCTCAAGTAGTATGGATGCGCAGTAGGTTTCCCCGAGTATTATGGATGCGCAGTGGCTTTCCTTGAATACCATTGATGCGCAGTAGGTTACCTCAAGTGGTATGGATGCGCAGTGGATTTTCTCGAGTAAAATGGATGCGCAGCTTCTTCAAGAAGTATGAATGCGTAGTGGCTTTCCTCTAGTAAATTGGATAAACAGTGGGTTACCTCGGGTAGTATGGATGCGTAGTAGGTTTTATTGAGGAAAACGCTTGACATAGAGGCTCTACTTCTGTCCTGTAGTCCACGGCACAGAATGATTTTTTATATCTTTGTCATGCTATTTTCTGCGTATTATTTCTACATCCAGTTGAAGTACACTAACGCAAGAAAAATTTTTGAAAACTTTCATTGTACGAATAGGCTTAGAATGTTATGAAACCTCAATATTTTAAGTTTGAATAAAATAAATTTGTCTATCGCGTCGGTCTGTCTGTTAGTCTTGTATCTTTTTGGTGCTCACGATTACTCTGGAACCGATTAAGATATTAACTTAAAAATATGGCACACGTATGTATTTTAACGAGATCTGGAACTAGATTATATATCGATCTTATTCCGTTGCAGAGTTGAAGGTAAATGGGGGTAAATAGGCAAATAGGTAAATCAAGCAATTAGGAGTGCATGAAATTGGTATTTAGTAAATATAAGAGGAGCTAAGGTCTCAAAAATATTTTTGGCAATAGCGACCTCCATTATAACCCCCATTATTGAAGGGGGTGAAAAAAATATTGTGATTTAGTGTGTATACAGGAACCAGTCATCAAGAATCACCACCCCTACTACTGATGGGGCATTTCATTTTATGGGTTTTTGGGGTACACGATTCCAAATATTATACTATTAAAGTTCCATAAACAATTATTTCCACTTAGTGGAGTACAAATATAGTATTTTCGTTGTAAGAGACTTAGATAGGAAGTCTTGATGTGGAAGTAGTGATTCCTTAGGCAGCGGTTTTACTATAAGAATCGCCTATAAAAAATTATCAATTACATATTATGATGGAGTCGATGGGGGAGCAAAACCTCGGAACCTGGAGAAAAGAGTGAAATCGTTGAAAACCTTTTGCAACGTGTTTTTTTTTACTAAAAACTGCAATATGTATTCGTTCATCCTGTATGATCGTTCTTTCGTCATAAACAATCAATAGTATACAATTTACATTATGAAAAAAAAAAAAAATTGCAATTTAAACAGCTTTTACAGTTTAGTAGATTAGTTAAGGAAAAATATTACTCTTTAAGTAATATACTTGTTTTTGGGCTTGCTGATTACGAATATGAAGTCAAAAAGAGGCAATTCAAAATGGCGACTCAAATACGGCAAGTAAAATTTTTTCAAAAGCAGGTGCAACGAAATGGCTATTTTTATAAAAAATGTGTGAAAACGCACATTGTTTCGGCCATAATTTCTGTATTTTACTTCCAAGTCCAGTGGAAGTAGAGTAACGCAAAAAAAAAATTTGAAAATTTGTATTGTTCAAATACGCTTAAAATGTCATGAAATGTCGAGTTTTTAAGTTTGAAAATTTTGTCCATCTGTAACTTATTTTGTGTGCACGATTACTTTGGGACCGTTTAAGATATTGACTTGAAATTTGGTACATATATGTATTTTAACGACGACTGGAACTAAATTATGTTTTGATGTTATTCAGTTGAGGTACTGGGGGGGTAAATGGGGGTAAATAGATAAATCAAACAAGTAAGAGTATTAGTTACAGTGACGATATACTTACTTATAATAGTGATTCCCAAAGTGTGGGTTGCGAACCCCTCGGGGGTCGCGGTAAGGGGGGTCACGAGAAGTTTCCAAAAAAGGAAAAAAAAGCATTAGTAAAACGTTTATTTTCGTCTTTCGTAAATAAAAACATATCAACAGAAATAATATCTTAACCTTTATCTTAAATAAGTATACAGTGTCAGAAAATGTTTCATTTGGGTCGGCAATGAGAGCAAGCGAGAACGAAGCAACTAGGCTATTCTTTTTTATCGTATAACACTTCCTACTCGTGCCACCTGCTTTCCCCACTACATGTACGTAGGCAGCTCTGTCTGCGGGAAATGTAAAGAATTATTTGACTCGTTTTGAAAGTATAACGAGTTAAATCATTTTAGTTATTAAAGCACGTAATAATATTACCTATACTGAACAGAGCCAACTACAATAAATGGTACTGAAATTTTTAATAACAGTGATGTACGTGTTTTCCTTATCGCGCGTCATTATTTGCTCCCTCTACTAGAGCACTGGTACACGCCTTTATTGTAGGCAGTCTGTCAAGCCGTTGAAACTATGCCTGCCACCCAAATCCAAAATCTTCCGATACTCTATAACCTTAACATTGCGGAACATGTACAAAAATATTAGCTATCTTAAAAACTAACCAAATAACAAACATTCTGGCAAAAAACGTTTTTCGCGAAACGTATATTTAACTAATTTTAAAATCACAGCAAAAATGTATCTCTATTTGGGACGGAGAGGGGATCGCCAACAAAATCATTGTCAAAAGGGGGTGCGTTTTAGAAAGTTTGGGAGCCACTGATTTAGAAAATGTCAACAGAGACAATGCTTCGGTCATAACTTCTTTGTTTTTTTTTGTTACAGAGGCAAATAAAAAATCATTTGAAAGCTTCATTGATAGCCTTCAATTTTGATCCACGATTTTTTTTAACGTAAATGCCACAGTTTAATATTTAAACTAAATACTTATGGACGTTCGGACGCCAACTTTAAACTTTCAACTGTAAATCCTACGGAAATTAAAAAAAATAGGTTAATTTCTAATTTATAGGCTTTTTTTTGGTCTAAAACATTTTTCTGGCTACATGGGATATTTCTCGAGTTATTTGATATAAACCGTTTTGAAATATCTGTCTTCTCAAGCTAAAATCACTATTTTCAAGTCATTATTTAAAAATTTCATCAATTTATACAAAAAATTGTGTAGAACCTTTTTAACCGACTTCAAAAAGAGGAAGTTCTCAATTCGACCCGTATGTATGTCTTTTTCAATGTATACTAAATAACAGTTGTATGGACTCTTACTTGCTTGATTTACCTATTTACCGCCCACTCCTTCAGCGGAATAAGATCAAAATATAATCTAGTTTCAGATCTCGTTAAAATATATACGTGTACCAAACTTCAAGTCAACATCTTAAACGGTTCCAGAGTAATCGTGCACACAAAAAAAGTACATATAGATAGACAAACAGAAATTTTTTTTTGCTCAAACTTAAAATCTCGACATTTCATTCTAAGCCTATTTGAAGAATAAAATTTTCAAAAATGTTTTTGGCGTTATTGTACTTCCACTGGATGTGGAAGTAACACGTAATTTACTTAAATCTACTATATTGATGAAACGTACTGACCTAAATCTTGATTCTTTTACGATTGCAGTGTTGAAGGCACTCTACTTTGACCGAGTGTCTACAGGGGTCTAAGGGGTCTACAGATGATACAACTTGCTGGAGCCAACATTGTTGGCATCCTTTGAACTCATTCGTAAAAGTGAGCTGGTCTGCTGAAATTCCAGCAATCTTTAATTAGGTGACGCCGCCAAAATTGTGAAACGTTGCTTTGGCAAAATCCCTTTTATTATACCTACACTGCTAAAATCACTATTTTCAAGTCATTATTTAAAAATTTTATCAATTTATACAAAAAATTGTGTAGAACCTTTTTAATCGACTTCAAAAAGACTTTTACTATACCTACACTGTGGCAATTCTGGAAATTTACGTCAAAATTTCATAAAGGGAAAGGGTAGACTATCCGAGATAGCAGGTACGCAGTTTCGCAATTGCCCAATTCAAATCTAGCAACGAGTATATTTGTATCTACAAACCTAGCGTGAAGTTATACAGAGTGGACGGATACAAAAATGTCTCTGTGCTTCTCAAATATTAATAATATACTTTTATATTCGTTATAGGTCGTGAAAAATTGCATATGTGTGTGTGTGTTACTTTAAGGTAAAAATTCATGTGTGTGTATGTGGATATTGCGGAATTCTCTAAAAAAAGTACAAGGTGAAATATATTGTGTCTTACTTGCATAAAAATCTTTCCGCGTTAACCTAGAGCCAACCCTGATTTTGGCGTTACAGAGATAAAATTCCCGAGCCTTGCTTATAACCCAAAAATCAACGGTGCAAAAGATCATACATGCTTGTATTTCCAATATTGTGTTTTCACCAATATTTAAACCCACAGCGGCCTTTTTGCAAAATGAAGAAATGCTGACAAATCCAGTCTTTGAATTCTATGATATTAAAAAGTAATATATCTGCCTGCAAATGTCATGGTTTTCGATGTGCTATTAGGCAGACATCGTACACGCGGCTTCGGCGGGCTCGATTTAAAAGTGACGATTGACGAATTTTCCATTTTTGCACAATATTTTCATTTAGATAGCTGTATCTTTCCACTGGTTATGTTAGAGTCTTGCTGTCTTTTTCTGCCTCTAAGCAGAATATTTCACAAGCTTGGAGCCAAAATTTAATAGCGTATAAGAAATTATGATCCCCTCCAACCTAGTAAAAATTTTAAAAAATTAAAAAGAAAAACACGTGCCGTTTATTTCTTTCTCTCTGCTATGAAATATTGGCGTCATCTTCGTGAATCACCCTGTATATATCAATCAACTGGACTCATATTCACGAACTTAAAATATCTGGATTTTGACTGGAAATAATTCTCATTCAATATTAAAGCATGGGAAATCTTGGATGTATTGTTACAGTGAAATTTTCCTGTTTAGAAAATGAAATTAGTTTTTGATGACTATAACGATCTAGTAACGGAAAGCACGAGCATCAGGAAATAATTAGTGCCCTACAGGCTATCATTTCCGACCTCTTCTGCTTATTAAGCAACGGCGCCTATTACCGACATCCTTACATTCCAAGTTGTAAATTCCATTGGAAGTAGTCCAGCTGCTTTCATGTCCGAAACCTCCTTGGAGTATATTAAATACACATTCAAACTAATTTCGTGCTGTCTGATATTCGGAGTTGGCGAAATGAACTACCGCTGTTGTTTCTTAGCATTTAGTTTTGACTTTTGTTTATTTTTATCTATATTTCCAAGAGCGAGTGTATGATTCAACAGTTTTGAAACGCTATTCGTATTATTAGAAACATACAAAATAAATATCGAAGTAAGACAAGCTAAATTAGCTGGAAAAAGCCGTTGGGGTGGAAAATTTTTAGAAATTAATTTTTTATTATTCTGTTCAGATAAACTAATGATAACTACTGCAAGGGTATTTCTCAATTTATTCTAACCTTTAAAATAAGTCATACGACGATATAGTCTATGAAGTCAACGAAATATAGATGACAAAGTACGTGCATAGTTATTTACCAAAAATGTATAGGGCACATAAAAAAGGTCATAAAATGTCAAAGTCGGTGCTATTAGATGCTGAGAAGAATACTACAGAGCCGTACTTCAAATTTTTGCGTATTAGAATGAACAAAATAATATTAAAGAGTTAAAAAACGTATTGTCGGTAGAAACTTAATGAAGCTTCTGGTAAATAAAAATCTTACTCCGTTTTGCGTTAACATAGGAATATCTCATGTATTGATGGACGCATTGCCTGTCATTCGCGACATTGATCCGGCTCTCTTTATCTGTTACCCTGATATTAAGGCCGACAATAAATTTCGCACCGTTCTATGTAGTGATTCGTGTAATTATATCACAAGAGTTAGAAATCTTAATTTAAAGAGGTATGTTTCCGTTTATTTCTTATCTTAATCATGCCAGAACATTATATACATAAGAGTAATGAACACACAATGAATAAAATTATAGTTGAAATAATCGTATTAGTGAGAAGAGTGTGAGAGGCAAGGGGAATAAAAAAGGCGGCAACTCATCTATCGTCTTTACTCCACTTTCACATTAAGTGAGAGAGAAGGTACCGGCCATTCGATGTCGGCTATCTGAGGTGACCTGTGAGTGTGTTGTTTAACCCAGGACCGCAGTCAGAGACACCGCAGTCGAGCTTTTACTGTCGGGGTGAAGATATAATTCATTAATTACTTTATATTTCTTTATTTGGTAATGTGTTTTTGAAAATAATTTTAGTAAGTTTTGTTACCAATTCATAGCAGTGCTTTGGGGACATTGTAAGTGTATTCGTATAAATTATTATTATTTTATGTCTATTTATTTTTTAATATAAAATATACTTTATATAAAAATGTTTCGACTATGTATGGCATCTATGTCTGCATCTACTCGTGTGAAGTGGTTAAAGTGATTACAGTGATAAATAAAATCAAAATCCATCAGTGTTTCCTGTAAGAAAAAAAACGAGTACATTTGGACGTGGATGGAAAACAAAGCTTAAATGTTTACGATAGTATTTTGGAGCGAAAAGCTAATGACCCTAATTTAGATGATTTAGATGTATTAAGTGAAACAGCATCTCTGACAAAAGTTTCCCTTTCCACAACACACAAACTGGTGAAAAAAGTTGCCCTCCCAAGAAAACAACTATCCGACGCCGGTAAATCGAAAACTCTGGACCCTCCTTAGCAAAACTTTTAAAATGTGTAATTTACGACGTGTATCAAAAAAATTAAATTCCAACTCTTGACATGATAGACAGAAAACTAAAGGAAATAGATTATCCTGTAAAATATACTAAAAGAACTTTAGGAAATTGGATGAAAAAAATTGGATATCAAACTATTAATAAACGAACTGCGATTATGGAAAGCAGACGAATAGTAGATTGGCGAAATTCATATCTAGAAGAGATAAAACAACTCAGGGAAAATAGTCCCATTTATTATCTAGATAAAACATGGGATGATACTGACACTGTAAAAAAAGGATGAACTGATGGATCTAGGAAATGTCAACCAATCTCATTGCCCCATAATAAAGAGACTCGGTTGATTATATTACACTGTGGATCAGTTGATGGATGGGTTGATGGTGCATTGAAACTGTGCGAAAAAACATGGAAGACTGTAACGTGGATTACCACAAGAACATGGAAGGAAACATATTTGAGGAATGATTTGAAAAGACAATTCCAAAATTAAAACACAACAGCGTTATTATTCTTAATAATGCGAAGCACCATTCGAGACAAGTATAGGAAATTCCTAACAAGAGTTCTGCTAAGGCGGAGTTACAATTTTTTTAAATGGAACATGATCCCTATTATGAGGAAAATTACAATAAAGCGCAACTCTTGGAAGTCCTGCGAAAGAAAAAATTTGAGAAGATGTATGTTATAGACACTGTAGCGGAGAGATATGCCCACAAAGTGTTGTGATTACCGCCATATTTCTGTATTTTCAATACGATTGAATTAATTTGGTGTAAATTGAATAAAAATGTCAGAAAAGGAAATACTTTTCCGAAATTCGACAAAAAAGTCGTAGAGCTAATTTAAAATAAAGTGTCTAAAATTAACAAGGAAGATTGAGAAACAAGAATTACGAAGATAGTAGTTCATCTGAAAATGAGAAAGAGGGTGAAAAGGGCGAGGATTCAGAGGAAGACGCAAGTGAATTTTGAGATATCTACTGTATTATTTATTTCTGTTTTTGTGTTTTCGCACTGCAGTGAGGTGAGGTAAAGTGAAATGATGTGAAGTGAAGAAGTGAATTTTGTGATATCCACTGTATTATTTATTTCCGTTTTTGTGGTTTCGTAGTTCAGTGCTTCAGAAATATTATTTTTCAGTATGTTATTATTTATTATTGCTATTTTTTTTTAATTTTTGCAATGATTCATCTTTCTGTTTTTATTAATAACCTTACTATCACAGTTTATTTTTAATTAATTTATTGAGAGAAATATTTGTTTTTGTTACTATTTTTAGAGTATATTTTTTGTTTTATTTTGTTTTTAAAGGTTTCGTGTTACTTTTTAAATACTCTCTTTATCCTATATTCATATTCCATACCCATCCTTTCCTGGCGAGAAATGCTCATACCTCCTCGCGATTTTTGCTGGGTAGTAATAATTTATATTAAGCGAACTATAATAATAATAATAATATTTATTTCAGTTTCAAAATTTAAGTACATTTTAATGCATTCTTACAATATCTATACCTAATTATTATTACTGTATAATATATAATAAACCCTGCAAAAATAAATTTGTACACAGGGTATAACATAAAACAGGATATAATTTTACGAATTAAGCATAAAATGCATATATGTATAAAATCTATATAAAACACTATATAATACACAAGAATACAGAGTTGATACAATTTCAATAAAACCATGGAGCAGAATGGCTAAGTTTAGTAGTATCTTTTATTAAAAAGGTAAGTGTTTTTAATGTCCATTAACTGATGTAAATGCAATCTACCGAGAGATTTTACTTTTAAACAGTTTTGCGGAGTTTAAGTTTTTCATTTCAGGAGGAAGTTTGTTATACACTCTTGGCCCTAAAAATATAAAACAACGTTGTCCGATTGTCTTCCTAGCATGAGGTATTTCTAATGCGTTCCTACTATACCTAGTATTGTAAATGTGGTCAACTTTTTGAATATTACTTAGGTGTGTTTTTTGATAGCAAATTATTGAATGACAATATAATTGTCTAATATCCAGCACATTCGCTTGTTCAAATAGTAAATTGGTCGGGAAGGTAATTTCTTTTTGATGGATAATTTTTAGGATCCATTTTTGCATTGTTTCTAATTTTGCTAGGTGGCAATTGTATGCACCTCCCCAAGCAATTATACCATAGTGAAGTTGTGATTCCACGAGAGCATAATATACTGTAGTAAGTAGATTCACGTCTATAATTTTAGTTAAATATTTAAATTTCGCCAGGAGACCTCTTAATTTTTGAGTTAATTTATTAATATGAACATCCCATTTTAGATGTGAATCAATTACGATTCCTAAGTATCTAGTATCATACTTTATTGGGATCTGGTATATCAAATTACCGCATTCAATCTCCAGTGGTTTGAAATCATAAGAGTTACTATTACTCTTAAGAAATGGCAGGTACACGGTTTTATTAAAGTTAATTGTTAACAGTCCAGAATCAAACTACTGTTTTATCATTTTAAAATCTTGTTGTGCTGTTTCTATGACAACTGTAACTACTATAGGTGTAATCACTACTTTTATTTCAAGTTAATACGGTTTATGTTCATTATTGCTAGCTAAGCTGAGCACAAATCCAATAGCGACTCGTGAGATTTAGATTGACTCATGGCGATCCAACCCATACTTTATGGCACCACTACCATGATAAAATGAAGCAGTTTTGCAAAAAAGGTTTTTAAAAATGAATTGAACACCATGGGTTTTTGTAAAAAGACTCATTTAAATTCTATTAAACATTATTTTCCTCCTTCTTCTGAAGAAAAAATTAATAAAATTTAAATGAGTCTTTTTACAAAAACCCAGGATGTTCAACTCATTTTTAAAACTTTCTTTCGCAAATTTCAATGTTTTTTTTTTCGCAAAACTGAATTTTATCTTAGTTGTCATGTCATAAACAATGGCTTGGGTCCCATGAGTCAATACTAAAATACTATCAATCTAAATTTCACAATACCTACATTGAAAAGTAAACAAGCGAGCAATATAGTTAAATCCGGCTCTGAGTTCTGCACCCCTTGCCTCTCAGCGTCGCTCACAAATGCGATTGCTTCAACTATAATTAGTATTAATAACATTTTGCCGGATATCCAATCAGGTTTCTGGTCAGGATATAGCTCTACCACAGCTCTATTGCAGGTGACTGATGATATGCTGAAGTCAAGTGGCAAAAGACTAATGACAGCCTTTGACATCTAAACCACAATGTTGTTTTTACCATTCTGCACTATATAGGTTTCGGTGTAGATGCCATTAATTTAATAAAAAGTTACCTTACAGTTCGATCACGAGGAGTAAAGCTTGACCGAGTTATATCAAAACCTTTGTCCGTTGCTGTTGGTGTACCGCAAGGCTCAATATTGGGCCACTTGCTGTTTACCCCATATGCAAGTGTCTTTTTTCACTGTATAAAATATTGCAAAGTACACATGTATGCGGACGACCTTCAGTTACTTTCTAGCTATTCTGCTTCTGAGATCCACGAGGCAGTTCACAAAATTAATTCCGACTTTGGTGCCATAGCTGACTTAACTAGTAACATCATTTGCATACAAATCCCTTAAAATCTGTGGTGTTGCTGTTTCGAAGTAAAACTAAATGTAGTATCATTGAGAATCCACTACAAATTGTCAAAAGTGCTAGAAATTCAGGTCTATCTATGGATGCAACATATAAATATCGTGATTATATTTCTAAATGTCTACAACAAGCCTATTTAAAGGTAAAATTGTTATATCCTCATTCCTAAGCAAAAGATTAAAAATACTATTATGTGAAACTCCAGTATTATCAAATTTTAATAATTGCTCCCAAGTTTTCTCGCCGTGCATTGATTCTGTCACTTTGCAGAAAATCCAGAAGGTACAAAAGTCACGCTTGAGATATATTTTGGCAAGGAGATTTACGTTTCATTGATTGTGTATTTTTTAATAATAAATAAACAACTAATATATTGTTTTGCATTTTTTATTCATCCTGTATATTTAACAATAATTAATTTAGAACATCAGCTACTGAAAGTGTCAGGGCTATTTACAAGCGCAGCTGGTCGAACTATTATATAGGAATAGAAACCTCTTAACTAAGTGTAAAGTTATTACAAGTAAAATAGCTCAAATGTTTGACACCGAGTTAGATGCACCCGGAGACACACTGTATAATATTAAAAAATGCGTTATGTAAAACATGAAAATGTAGTCCCTTTAATAATGTGCAGGACACCTCGGTTGATTTTCCATTGCTAAGCCGGGTAATCCAAATATTTTTATTAGTAATTGTTCAGCCAAACGTGACCAAAGTCAATAAAGTGTTCAAATATTGCGAGCAGAATTCGTTCCTCTGGCACGGAATTCTCCATACGACTAATTGTTTTATGCTCTCCTTTTTATACGTGACGCCTTGGTAAATTTAAAGGGAAAGGCATCCGATTTAATATCCAGTGAAGTGTAGGTGTGTGTAGTGGTAGTAATGAGCAAATACCGTGATGCCCCTATTATGCCAGGTATGCGGGATGCTATGCCAACTTTCATCTTTTCTTTTACCGAACCTATTTATTCGCTTTGCGTTTAATAAAAGTGCACCTCTATTATGTGACACTATTTAGCTGCTTTGCATGTCTATTTGCTCTAATGGACCAACGCGAATCCTCTTTAAATTTAAAAATAATGAGCGATTCATGAAGTAAAACTATTTTGAAACTTTGGAATTATACAGGGAGTATTTTAAACTTGGGCACAAATTTTGGGAAGAAACTTGTCAAAAATTAATTTCAACACTCCAATGCATTTTTTATTGTTTATTTATTTATTTATTTATTTATTTATTTAAGTATACACCTGCCTCAGGTATCCAATTAAAGGACAGAAAACATACAAGTAAATGTATATAATATAAACAATACAAATTTAATATTAAAAACAAAAGGAAATCCAAAATTTTACAAATAAGATATAAGCATTTCATTATAGAATTAGAAATAGGCGAACAGATACTTACAGGACGAAAATGAAGAAAATAATAAGTAGCCAGTAATTTAAATATTAAAGCGTATCAATTAATTGTTTTATATTATTCACACTGCAATTAAAGATATCATGATTTGACTGATAATCTAAATAGTTTTAACACATATTATAAATAAAAATTGTAATAAATTCATTCTTGGAGTAGCTAAGTAAAATAAGACATATGAGTGAGTTTGAAAAAAAAACGGAACATTAAAATATATACAGCTGAAAATATCCGGACAGTCCATCTGATTTGTTAGAAGTTTATATAAAAACAATATAAAACACGCTAAAAACGTACTCTTCGCCAATTTACTGAGCTTTTTATATAATTGTTACACATTCTATAGGATACTCTTCGCTGTTATCTTGTAAATAATGTTAATTTTTGGACATCCTAAATTTTATGATACCAACTTTGTTGTGAAAAAATATATATGACAAAAAAAATGAAAAAAAAAAAAAACATCCAACCTGTCCGGGATTCGAACAATCAATCAATCAACAACAATTTATTATCAATTCAAGGTACAATAATGCGTCTGGTCGGA
This sequence comes from Rutpela maculata, assembly GCA_936432065.2. Classification (NCBI taxonomy): domain Eukaryota; kingdom Metazoa; phylum Arthropoda; class Insecta; order Coleoptera; family Cerambycidae; genus Rutpela; species Rutpela maculata. The sequence goes on along the minus strand of OW386285.2, from coordinate 30,626,444 downwards.
TTCCGGTCCGAAGCCAACCACATATCCACGGCGCACATAGTCGTGGTAGGTAAGAGCACTTTTTAATTTTGGTTGCTGGCACGGGAAAACAGAACTCAACGATGAAGTAAAAAAACATTTTGAGGTTTCTGGTTCTTGTACACACACTAAATCACAAATTTTTTTCATCCCCTTTAATAATAGGGTGGGGGTGGTAATGGGGGTGGCTAATGCCAAAATTTTTTTTGAGACCTTAGCTTTCCTTGCATATACTAAATACCAATTTTATGGACTCTTACCTGCTTGATTTACCTATTTTCCCTAAATTTACCCCAATTTACCCCCTACCCTTCGACAGAACAAGATGAAAATATAATCTAGTTCTAGATCTCGTTAAAATACATATGTGTACCAAATTTCAAGTCAATATCTCAAACAGAGTAAACGTGCGCACAAAAAAAGTTACAGACCGACAGACAGAATTTTTTTTTTCGCTTAAACTTAAAATCTCGACGTTTTGTGACATTCTAAGCCTATTTGAACAATAAAAATTTTTAAAAAATTTTTTGTCGTTACTATACTGACTTCGAGATCTTCATATTGACTACAACTATTAACCGTTTTGTTACCTATTTTATACGAAAAGTGTATCGGATAATTTTTTTGGTAAAAGTCATGGTATTACATTTTGATATATTTAACGGTAATCTATTAGATTCACACCATAAATTTTAATAGATTTTGTAAATGATAGTTTTCTTCAAGAGTTAATATATGCAAACAATTTAATATCGTCAGCATATAAAAGAACACTGCTTTGAATATCCCTGCAAATATCGTTGATAAACAGAATAAATAACAGTGGCCCGAGAACGGGGCCCTGTGGAACTCCTGATGTTGCTAACAATCAATAGATGAGAAGAAGAAGCCTTGATGCTAATTTTCTATTACCAATATGGGACTCAAAAAAGCTTAGAAAATCTAAAGTAAATTCGAATTTTGACAATTTTTGCAGTAAAAGCTCATGATCGAGTTTGTTAAATGCTTTTGATAAGTCTGTATAAATTACATTGACTTGACCACCACGATCCAGCGTATTCGCAATGAAATGAGTAACATTTACCAAATTAGTTGTTGGTATAAACCCGTGTTGATTATACGAAATTTGAGAACTAACATGACAAGAGATCGTATCAGACAATGTCAAAGAGTTTATCAAAATTACACAAAATAACTATTGGTCTGTAATTTTCAATATCAGTTTTATGACCTTTTTTGAAAATAGGAAAAATTTTTGATTGTGTCTAAATTTGAGGAAATAAAGTGTTCGTGACTTGTCTAGTGCTAGATATACCAATTGATTGATTATTTGATTAATTGTTAATACTTTGCTTTAATCCAGCACAACTCACTTTTACGTGGTGCCAGTGAGAGTAAAGCAATATTTTTTTTATTTCATTTTAAAGCAAAATTAATAAATCATATAATCTGCGTAAAGTCTGATAGAATCTGAGAGACGCACCAAAGTCTAATTGACGATTTCAAATATAATATTATTAAAGTTCTATGAACAATTATTTCCACATATAGTCCGTTGAGGTAAAGCTTTTACCAAAAAAGTTCTGTGACTGGACCGCAAGGCCTAAGTCCTCCATTTTCGAGGGCAGAGAACATGATGGTGATAATATTTTCCGACCTACCCTCCAACTACTACCACTAAACCGAAAAAAACACTCCTTTTTCCGATTTTCCGGTGCTAGGCTGCAAGGGCTTGTCGAATCGGTTTTTTTTTTAGTCAATTTGAATAAAATAAGTAAATATTGACCACAGGTGATCTAATCCACCCGAGAATCCACCCAATAACGAAATAATAATAATAATAAACGCTTTTATTAAGAAAAAAAAATACTATACAGAGCGAAGTTTAGACCCCAAAGGACTACTCTTACACTTAACTCTATAAAGCACCATAATTATTATATACAATTGAAATTGACTGGCACACAAAAAGAAAAACACTGGAAAGACAAAACTTAAAAAAAGGAAAAAAAATTGGAAAAAAATTTGAAGAAAAAAAATTTTTTCTCTCTCCTAAACTTAAATAATATTAATATTGATCTCTCAGTAGTAGTGATTTTAGCTTACGCTTAAATGTTAAAGGATTACAGGATTTTAGAGAATTAGGTAGGGAATTATATGTTTTTATTGCATTATAAGAGAACGATTTTTTAAACAAGAATGTTCTAAATCGTGGTATATTGAACATTTCATGTGACCGTATATTTACCGTGTGTTGTTGATGCCTTCTTGTAAATTTTTCTTTAATGTATGATGGCACACCAGAATGAATTATAGAATGGGCAAAGGATAGGAGGTGTAATTTTGTCCTATTACTTACGTTTAACCAGCGTAATATTATTATTCTAGCAGATATTCCCTGGTCATATTTACGGAGCCCATATATAAGTCTACAACATGAATTTTGCATCTTCTGTAATCTTCTGTAATCTGGTTTTATCTGTCTTGTCCAAACAGGGTTCGTTTTATTTGCATTTGACTTATTACATCTACGTCATTTCTACCACCGAACATAAAACTACGCATTTATTGGAGTTGAGAGATAAATTATGTTGAAGGGACATATTATATATTGTATTTAAGTTTTTATTTATGATATTCTGTGCAAGAAGAAAGTTGTCTTTTTGAAAACTGTGATATAATTGAGTATCATCTGCGTATGCATGATATGACAGCTTAATTTTATTGAGAATTTCGGTTGTATGCACTTAACACAAAAAATAAGGGACCTAATATAGAACCCTGTGGAACTCCAGTTAATACAAAATCGGACGATGAGTATGAATTGCCTACTCGAACCATCTGTCGCCTATTGTGTAAATATGATTTAAAAAAATTAACCGCAGTTTCATCAAAACCATAAAATTTTACCTTTGCACACATTAAGTCATGATCAATTTTATCAAAAGCTTCAGAATAGTCTAATAAAACCAATGCGGTGATCATACCCCTATCCCTGGCCCTGATAATGTCATCCGTAACTTGACAAAGCGCCGAGGCAGTGCTATGAGCAGATCTGCACCCTGACTGATATTTATTTAGTATATCATTTTTATTAATATAAAAAAATATCTGCGAATACATTATTTTCTCTAAAATTTTTGGTAAAGCAGGTAGAATACTGACAGGTCTCAAGTCGTCAAATAATAAGGGATTAGTTGTTTTAGGTAGTGGCATCACTAGAGAACATTTCCAATTACTCGGGAAGTACCCTCTTTCTTTACAACAATTTACAATATGTAATATATATTTTTCAATAAAGGGACTACAGTATTTGACCATTTTGATGTTGATATTATCTGTTCCATAAGCATTGGACTTAATACAGCAAATAGCATTGTGAACATCCTCTAATGATGCCAACCTAAAACTAAATTTACTTTTCCTGTCGTTAAATGAATTATTATTATAAAAGTTAATAATATCTTGATTATTATCATTTTTTTGATGAGCGGAAATAAAATAATTATTAATATTGTCAGGATTATTAAGGTTTGATGGAAGTTCAGTAGAATGATGAGATTTAACATTAAGATTTTTTAAGGTAGCCATGTTTTTTTAGGATTATTTTCGGAATGTATTGAATTAATATATTTTTTCTTTTCTGGCCTTTCAGTTGCTAACGTTTGATTTCTTAATGTTCTATAAAAAATCCAATCATCAGGTGAACTGGTTACCTTATACCTACACAAAGCAACGTCTCTGCGCTTCATCAACGCCTTTAGTGCATCAGTTAACCAAGGTGCTTTAGCTTTTGTCACTCTAACTTGTCTGAGAGGTGCATGTTTATTAAAAGTCTGTATTATAAAATCATTTAAAATATGAATTTTATTATCTATGTCTCTCGTTTGAAAAATTCTATGCCATGGTAAGTCATGTAGTTCTTGCAAAAAATTGTTATGATTAAAATTTTTGAAATCTCTAAAATTAACAAGTTTATTTCCCTTGTTTCTTATTTTTGAAGCAAGCTCGCAATAAACTAGCTTATGATCACTAATATTGTCGGTATTCAAAATAGACGATTTTATTACGTCACAAGTACTGGTAACAAAGATAGGGTTAAGCAGGCTCATAGAGTTATTGGTAATACGAGTAGGCTCATTAATTAATTGCAAAAAATTATATGCCTCAAACATATGCATAAGAGGGTTATTTAAGTTCAATAAATTCACATTCATATCACCGACGCACACAATGTCTTCCACTGTATGTAAAATTTGAGATAATATTTCATCCAACTGATTAATACAAGAATTAAGGTTACCTGATGGGGCCTATAAATTACCGAGAACTAATGTTTTACTTTTAAGCTTTATTTTTAGCCAAATATGCTCCAGATGTGCACATACCACGAAAACAAAGAAAAACAGCTGGAAGGCCGTATACCCCCGTTTTTGAGGGCGGAGAATACGATGGTGATAATATTTGCTGACCTTCCCTTCATCCACTACCCTTAAACCTGAAGAACCACCCGCTTTCTGATTTTCCGGTGCTAGGATTGCGAGGGCTTGTCGGATTGGGGTTTTTTTTGGTCAATTTGAATAAAATAAGTAAACATTGACCATAGGTGACTTAACAACCCACCCCCGGAGGGGTTATTAAAACAACGAAAATCAGCTGGAAAGCGCGAGGGCGGGGAATACGATGATTACAGTATTTCCCGACCTACTCTTTACCCACTACCTCTAAACCTGAAAAACCATTCCCTTTTCCGATTTTCCAGTGCTATGCTTGCAAGGCCTTGTTTTTTTTATCAGTTCGAATAAAATAAGAAGTAATAAGTAGATAGTAGATAGCCGAACAATTTCATATAGATCTACGACGAGTCTGTTTTTACAATTAATTATTTTTTATTTATTTGCTTTTATCATGATAGAGAATATTATTTAGGTATTATGCAAATCACAACTTACAAACTTTTTTATTAATTAAACGAAACAATCTATGCGATGATATACAACATGCAATTCCATCTTCGTGTTCGTCATTTTGACGTTATATAGTATTATTATCAATCATTTTATATTGTATTTTTTTTATTAAAGATTTTTTCTAATATTGAGATATAAACATTTACTTCAGCAAGATAGATATTACTACCGATGCCATTTTTCCTCAGTTAACAGACATTTAAGTATAGAGTTTATCTTTTGTCTTATTTGAATACTATATACACTCGAACAGTAAAAAACTCATACATTTTATACATATAAAATAGAAGCATATAAAAAAATATCGGAGAGGATCGGGGAAAACTTATTCAATTCGATTGAAACCTGTTTATGAGAGTGTTCGGTAAAAACTAGAAGTTTTATGATAGTTGGAATTTATCGTAAAAATCTATATTTCGGAAGCATTATTTTTTCTAACTGTATTATACAGAAATATATCCGACCACTGGCAGTAGTTATATACGATTTTATTATACTAATGTAAGAGGGGAGTGGGGCTGAATAGCGAATGTGACATTTATTACCAATAAGGATTGATATATTTTCTACGGTCGCAATCTATACTTTTATTCTATTTATGTTTTGAGGTCTTTTCAGCTAATTTGATCTAATGATGCTTGAACTCTGACAAATCGTATTTCTATATAATGGCCTTTGAATTGTCAGCTATGTTAAGTGAATCCTGGTGGTGAGTAAGTCAACATGGGGAATCGAATCATGATGACATACTTTGAATAATTACCGAGATTTATTTGATATCTCATGTTAGCTATGGTAGCTTTGTAAATATCATGGGTTTAAGTACAGAAATGTCTCAATTTTCTTTTTTTTTAAAATAGTATATCCGACTTTATTTATTATTACGCAAGATATACAGGGTTTCTCATAGTCATAAGTAAGTAGTGCAGTTACATGTAGATCAGATTAATATATAACGATTTAATATAACTTTCTCTCTCTTGGGAATCGTCTGTAAAAAACTTCGAGGGTATGGCAACCACCTGGGCTTATTGCGCCCTCCGTCTCCATTTTACTACTGGTGATGGAGGTTACTTAGAAAACACGATTTTTATGTTTATTTCAATTTAAATCGTTAATAATTTAGAAACGCCGCAAAATGGGAAAGCCCAAGACCTAATCATATACAATGACTTCATAGTCCTCACATATAGTAATGCAAAGGAATAAAATCATGACTCCTTGGTGGCCAAGTATATTCACTTCTTCGACCGGTCCACCTGTAAAGGAATGTCTTATCAAGATGATGTCTGCTAAAAGGGAGAAATGAGGGGAAGATTCGTCTTGCCTAAACCACATTCTGCCACTTATGTTTGGCGAGTAATCTAGTCCCTTGAGGTAAACCAGAAAAAGGTAAAAAGCCCAAAAGTTCTGCGACTGGACCGCAGGACATCTTCCCCCTCGTTTTCAAGGACGGAGAATACGATGGTGGCAATATTTTCCTACCTACCCTCCAACCACTACTCCTAAACCGGAAAAGCCACCCCCTTTTCCGATTTTCCGGTGCCAGGCATTTTTCATCGGAAAATTTTATTAACGAAAGTTGTTCAGAATTGTTCAAGAACCCTAAATCCAAAATTTAATCAAAATTAAAAAATATTGAAATTTTGTTTAAAATATAGTCAAGTCTGAAAATATAGTTTAAATAGATTTTTTGTTTAAAAAATTCATGACCATTTTGTTTAAAATTAAACCCAAACTATCAGATAGTTGTCAAGTAATTAGTAGTCTTTTTCATATTTTTTAAATTTAACAATTTTTTTAAATTTTTTAATTTTGATGAAATATTGGATATTGGGTTTTTGGATAATTCTAAACAGCTTTCATTAACAACATTTTCTGATAAAAAAATGTCTAGCACCGAAAAATAGGGAAAAGTGTGGTTTTTTCGGTTTAGGTTTAGGGGTAAGCCAGGCAACGAATGATTATAGAGGGAAATTTTAAGGACAGAAAATTTGACTTCGGAACTTTGTTTGGACTAGTCTGGAGATGAACATATCAAAAGTCCCCACTCCTAGGTGGTGAGCGGGGTTAAAGGTCCCATTTTTTGGTTTTTCGCTTATATCTCGGAAACTATGCGTCGTAGCGGCTTGACCATTCTATACAAAATTGAAGCTGACAAAATTTGCTACAAGAATCATTACTTACTATCTGTCGATATATTCTTCTGTTCTCGAGATATCCTCCCTCGAAATTCGGAAATTGCGGAAAACAATTTTTTCACCTCACGTTTTCTTGCTCTATTTGTTAAGATAACTCTTCAAATGTTATTCCCACGAAAAAGTAGCGAGAAACGAAGTTGTAGAGCATTAAATTTCCTTCAAGAATATATATTATTTTGATTTTTGCAATCAATAGTACTATTAGGTCGACGTCCTCACCAATAACACCTACAATGGTTGTTTCAAATAATTCCACAGCCGTGTCTACAATGAGTACGTCTGCATCGTTCTGAACTTGAAGCACTCTGATTCCCTTTGCCTGTAACTTCAATTTCAGCATGTCGATGAGTCGGCTTTTATTGAAGACGTTTGAAAGAAAATCTTCCTGTTTCACATTTATCTCTGTATCCTCACCGAAATTAATGTTGACAGATTTTTTGAGGCGGTACCTCCTTTGCTGTTCAGCCACCTTGGTACTTAATGATGAAGTAGTGTATCCATCAAAGAAAAAATTGTTTTCTGCAATTTCCGAATTTCGAGGGCGGATATCTCGAGAACAGAACAACATATCGACAAATGTAAGTAGTGACTCTTGTAGCAAATTTTGCCAGCTTCAATTCTGTATAGAATTGTCAAGCCGCTACGATGCATAGTTTCCGAGATATAAGCGAAAAAAATGGGACTTTTAAAGTGACCCCCCTCCCCCCGCTCACCACCTAGGAGTGGGAAATTTTGATATGTTCATCTCCAGACTAGTCCAAACAAAGTTCCGAAGTCAAATTTTCTGTCCCTTTTTTGAGCATTCGTTACCTGGATTATAAAGAAAATATTATCACCAAAGTGTTCCCTGCCCTCGAAAACAGTGGGGGGAGAGGTACATGTCTTGCAGTCCGGTCGCAGAACTTTTGAAGTAAAAGCTTTACCTCAAGGGACTAATCGTCTAATATATCAGCAAGAGTGTAATGAATAACAAACAGATAAGATTGACCATTTCAATTTGGAAGGACAAATGGTCCCAATAACTGATCGTCGATAATACCACATCAAACGTTTGAAAATGCCTTTATTTAACAAAACTAGGATTTTCTGTTTCCCAGTAATGGCTGTTTCTCCAGGTAAGAGGAGTGATATGCGTAGAAGCCTTCTTTGCGTAAGATTATTTGAACAGACTCTTGTTGCTAAACGACTTGAACTGACTTGGCGATTTTCATCCACAAAAACTAATGTTTCTTATTCCTGGTCTACCGTAATTCGTTTCGGTCACTTTTAGGGTGAAATGGATCCATTTCTCCCAAACCACGGAACAGATCTTTGAAAATCTTATGATTCGGTTGCCTTCTATTCCGGTTCAACACTGACTAGCTCTTAGCTGCAGCATGACCGGAGAATTTTTTTTGTGTGTAAACACAAATCACATACCTTATCTCCTAGGAAACATTATAATGTCGAGGAATTTCAAATAAAGAACGTAAAAGAAATTTGGCATAGCTCATGTGGCGTTCTCTACGGCCCACCGTAATATGATACATAAATTATTATTTCTTAACTTGAAAAATGTTTCTTTACCAAATTTGAAGATCAGGTAAGAGGTTGTTGAGTTATTGTAAATAAAATTTCAACGTTGACACCCTGTATCTTTTCTACAGCAACACTTTACTAAACCATGTTTGGTTCTATTCTCATGTTTTGGTTCGAAGAATCTACCCTTAATCTACGGTCCATTATTAATGGTCCACCCTGTACATTAGGGTGGAGCGCGCTTATATGAAAGAAAAATATATGTGCTTTAATCGTTTGCGCGGGGTGAAGGATTGATGCTCTATCACTTAAATAACACTACCATATAAAAAAATTTCTAAAATTATTTTTACAAATACTGTCCCAAGCCGATGAAAATTTTACAAAAAATAAAAATATGATTTTATGTAAGACCTACTTTTAATGGCCGCCTTTATGCATTTATGATTACTAACTTTGTCCTAATTTAAAGTAAAAAGTTCAATAATTAAATTATACTAAGTTATTCTGGTTCTCAACGTTGTTATCGCCAATATTTCTCCCCCCACTTTGCGCATATTTCACGGAATTCTTCTTTCTGCGCTCGACTGTCAACACGTTACCTGGTTCTGAATACGTAGGACATATTTCATCAATATCTTGATGGCACAACAACAGGCCCTAAAAGTTTCACTGGACCAATTGGAAAATCTCTTAAAAATTGTGAGCAACTTCCGATTGTAGGTTTTTGATCAATTAAATGCACCTCACCTCTCATAACAAAGTTTAAAGAAAATTTGAGTACAAATCAGTTATATTTAATGGAAATTTGTAAAGCTATTGATAAAGGACTCTGTGACCCTAGTTTGTCTAAAAGTCATCCAGGACAAATTTTCCATCAGCTAATCGAATCCTTAGGTTGCACGTCGCATCAGAAGTACCGTCTGAAAATCTAGTGATCTTAATTAGATTTATTTTAAAATTATACGCTCCTATGTGGTTCAAAATAAAAACACTACCAGTATGTATTTATGGTGCAAAGCATTTACATGACACTATGAAACTATCACGATATTTACCAGACAATTTAAAATCGATCGTAGATCCAGTCATTCAACGAAACGAATTCTTTGGACACTTTGAGAATATTTTACTTACCATGCTGGCAGATGAACGACGACATATAAGAGAATTAGCTCTTCGCAAAATTTTGAAAATTAGAAACACATCATCAAGAGATGCTCCGCTCCGTATTTTCGAAGTACCCGTATTAAATTTTAAGGCCGAAGATTATGTCGAATTAATAGATTGGAAAAATATGACTGAACCCCCCCTCTAACAAAACTAATAGATTAGGAAATTCCCAGGCAATTAAAGAGCCAGACCTAGTGGAAAAAGATATTTTAGATAAATTCAGACTATTGCCCTGTCACACTCAGGCAACTGAAAGACGTGTAAAATCTGTGACAGAAGCCTCTTCTGCTGTCTGTGGGTTCTTGAGGAGAGATGGATTTATAATAAATTGAAACTCACCGTATAATGCCAATTTTTAATATCAAAAAACATTATCGTGTTCACTAACTTTATTTTTAATAATTTTTCATAATTTCAGTTTTTTTTTTTAATTACTTAAAAGGACTCATGGTTTTTATTATGTTACCAACTATAATGTTTTCTTAGCCTAAAAATTAAATAACAATTTATCTGTATTTTAAAGTTATTTGTATTATTCAAAATTGTATGATGCTGTTATTTCGGTGATACCGTGCGTGTAGCCGCGCGCTAGGCATAGGGAGTAAGAATTACAACATCGCGTGTGCCAGATGGCTGAAATGAAATAACTGAGAGCTGGGATGCTCCGCCCGGCGGACGAATTTACGGCTGTGTTTTCAAATCTCTCGCGCTACGTGAATGTACATGTCTAATGGGAAATTACACGCACGGTATTTATAAATTTCACCGTAGGCGTTATAGGGCGGTATTTAGAGATTTAATACAAAAGTTGTTTACTATATGTACTTTTAAATTTGTATAACAATAAAGCATCGATTTCGAACCCCGTTCAATAAAATTAAAAAAAAAAAAAAATTAAATGTGGAAATTTTAATATCCTTGGGGCAGTATTTAGAGTTATAATATCGAAATAGTTTATTGTACTTTTAAATTTGTATAAAAATAGAGCATTTATTCCGAACCCCGCCCAATAGAAAAAAAAATTTTTTTTTTACAAAATTTGAAAATTTCAATATCGTTGGGGCAGTATTTAGAGTTAGAATATCAAAATAGTTTATTATGCTTTTAAATTTGTATAACAATAAAGCACGCCCAATAATATTTAAAAAAAATACAAAATCGCTCCACCCCTACTGTACATACCATAACCTAAGAATTGTGCAGGTTTCATCAAGCCTAAAATTACCCTTGAATATTGGCTGGTTGTAGTTTAGTTTACCTGGTGTATTAGTCCTAATATGGTTGACTATTTAACACTAGTTCCATTTTCCAACGATATCTGATACTTCAAAGCTGTCGATTTAATGGAATCGCATTTAAAGAACTAAAATAAATAACGTGTAAAGAGTAACTTATTTATCTACAATTGACATAGTTCCTAAAGTAATTAAATTTAATAATTCTGTTGCAACACACGATATCCGCATTTTCCATTTACTAACCCATTTATACTGCGAGTTATTTATGTAAATGCTTTTCCCTTTAAGTAGAATTGCAATGTTGAAAATAAGCTGAGCTGCCTCAGTGCTATTATAATGTTATGGAATATAAGCTTAAACAAACATTCAAATTAAATTATCAAGTTACAGAAGTATACATTTCCATTTATATTCAAGTTTCTGCGGCTGACGAACTCTGTTTCTATTCTATTAGTTTCTATGATCAATTTCAATTTAATGTATACGTCTTACCAGTAAATATGAAGGTATCGTCAGCTTAGAAAGTCTGTTAACTTTTAAAGAAGGCATTTGCGTTTTAAGCATTATGATGGAAGGACACCTTAAACTTGGTACTACAGAAGAAGGCATTATGGGAAAATAGTAGTGAGAATTGCCATTATTTATTAAATGTTTAAAATATACTAATGACGATGATGCATTATTTATCGGCAGCCTAGTTTTCACTCACATATAAATAGACTTCTTCCGGTGAATAACTATTCGATGGATAAGGTACTTTTATTCAAAACATACCCTCGGTTGACTATTAGATAGATATGACTTTAGATGCTTCCCAAAGTAAGTGTTGCTAACTAAAGACGTGGTAAAGTAAGAAAGTTTTATGCTTTAAATAGGGTTAGAAAAGATCCCCCTATATTTACGCTATTTTCATTATTATTTACCATATTATTTGAAATAGTACCCTATAGGGCATGTGCATCAAATAACTAACATAACCTGAAATTTTAAGTTTAAGTTTATTTTCATTTTTATTGTTTGTATCGCATTTTAGCTAGGAGCCATAATATACTGGTTCCAGGTGAACATTTAAAAATCCACTCAAATAACACAGCCCGACAGAGAAAAAGTTCTGATTCTTGGACGCGTCCATAATATTCCCATATATTTTTTGACGCCGAATCCTAATCGGATAATAAAAAAACCGTACACCGCCAAATTTTCGAGCTACAGCCAATAATAACACGCATAATGGGGTGAAACCACCATATGCATCAGGATAGAGTGAATGGATAAAAATACAGTGTGAAAAACGCGAATAACGTACAATTTCTGTATTCAGCAGTCAACTTCCCAAATACTAAACGAGAACCATACCCATAATGGAGTAGGAACTAACTCTATATTAAAATAAAGTCCACAAATGCCCATAAATCGTGAAAAATGTTGGTTTTTATAATTTGGAGTAAGGTGTATGAATCCGGAATGACTCCTACTCATTACCCACAAATACCCTAGGATGGAGTGGAAAACACCGATACGTACATGGCAATGTAGGCAGAAATTTCAATAAATTGAATTCTTTTTTGTATTTTTGGACAAATATGTTTCTAAATCTCTTTTCTTGAAATACCTGTTTGTCTTGTTTTCAAATAATCTTCTTACTTTCTGTCTATGGCGTTCTTCGGACCAAGACCTTCCTTGATAGCTCTTTCCATCTCCAATATATCCTGTTGGAAGCGCTTCCTTTACTGTTCTTTGGCCACTCAAGTTCTCTGGGAAAAATCAAGATGGGAGTGTAGAAAATATAATTTTAAAATCATATTATACCCCAAATTCTTGTAATCTTTCAGCATCTCTTCAACAGTTTCTTCATAGTTTCCAGCTTTCTTTTTCCCAGAAAATTTTTGACCACACTTTTAAAACTCAACCAGGCCTTAAGATCATTCATTTTTTTGAAAAACATGTCATCTTTCATCAGTGTTCGGATACACCTGTAAACGGGCCGCTCAATATCGCACGTGAGACCGGTAGAAATCTGGACTATAAAAAATACGTCAAATATATCTGCAACATGAAGATCAGATGTTCGGCCAAGCCGGTGACACTGCAGGTTTATATTCCGGACTTTAGCAAACTAAAAATTTATTTCTTCCACAATGAATTGGCACTCATGTCCTACGTTTTTACGTATAGGGGTGGTTTTAGATCATGAGTATTAGCTAGCTTACAGTTACTTCAGATTCATACACTTTACTTCAAGCCATAAAAACTTCAACATTCCCCACGAATTATTGGCATTTATGTACTTTATTTTTGTATAGGAGTAGTTTCTACCCCATTATGGGGTAGTATTTGGGAAGTTGACCGCTGAATAAAGAAATTGTACGTTATTCACGTTTTCCACAATGTAGTTGTATCCGTTCACTCTATCGAATATAGTGGTTTTACTTCATTTTGGAGATTATTTTTGGCTATAGTACAAAAATTTGGAGGTGTACGGTTTTTTTATTATCTAGTTCAGATTCAGCGTCGAAAAATACATGGGAATATTATGAGAGCATTCAGGGATCAGAACTTTTTTTGTGGGGCTGTATAATGTTTCAATATTGTTGATTAATAAAATAGACTGCTAAAAATTGGATTTCCAACCTAAAAAAATTATTAGAACAAAGTATTTAAAATACGCATATTAAAATATAGGTAGTCTATGACATCATTTTACTAATGTTTCTTTGGTAAATATGATTATTTATATCAAATTATAGATTTAAAGTTAAAACACAATATGAAACAAACCAAACTTTTATAAAGTTGGGTTAGAAGAAAAAATATCACTTCTGTCAATCACAACGCAACTGCGTAGGCGTGGCCTCTTTTATGCGGTAGTATATTCAAGGGTCTAGATGCCGAATAGATTATTCTAGGAATAAAGCATATTTATCAGCAAACCGAAAAATGCAGATTTTTGCATAATTTCGGGATAAAATTTATTCTGTAGAATAAATACCACTATTTGCAGATGGAAGTAGTGGGCCTAAGAAATCTTAGAGATAGGAAATATTTTGAACAATTTTACTAGGGAAATATCCGAGAATCTGTAGATTACAGATTATAGCCTGTGGTTTTAATAACACAAAATCATATAATAGGAACTATTACATAGAATGAACTTTAGTACAATTTGTAAAAATAGTACTAAATTGATAAATTTAGCCATTTGATAATTTTTTAAACATAGCTATATTTGGCATCTTTTGTACTGATAGTGGCAGCAATCTTAAATAAAACTAGATTAAATGTTATACTCTTCGCAGTTTTCTGAAATTTTATATAACTGTTGCACACTCTATCGAATAATCTTTCCAGTTTCTTTGTAAATAATGTTAATTTTCGGAAATTTTATGATTTACTGAGTTGGTAAAACACTCGTCAGCGTAATCAAGAAAAAAAAGTAAAAAAAGAACAACTACACTTTACCTGTTTATGTTTCGAACCCACGACACTTGGATTGTACGCCAAAAGCTTGACCATTAAACCACCATTCGCTAATATTAGTATATCTAATATAATGTCCCGATTTGAAAACCATGACGTATGATATTGTTTTATTATGAAATGTATATTAATAAAATATACAAATAAATGATATTGCACAAAAATTTTATTATTTTTATTACAATTACAAAAACACAAATTTTTAAATTTGAAACAGTTAATAATTTTTCATTTACTGAGATATGTTATTTAAAAACGATAGAGTTCTTCTTCTAGCCAACACTAACTTATTTTTCAAATTTAAATATAATCGGACTTTTCTTTCTTAGGTTATCGTGCTTATAAGAAATATGATGAAAGGATAGACGGACATTTCGAATGTTGTTCAGAATTCGTTTACTAACACAATAATATGCTTTTTTTCTTTACGAGAGACATTTATAGTTTTAGAAATCCGGTTAAATGCTAATATACTCTTCGTTTTCGTATTAGTAAAGAGTATAATAATTGGTCAACATTTTTTGTAATTTATTAACAAAAATTCTTTACCTACGAAATTTGAAAGTATCGATGATACTGGGTGGTAGAAAAAGTTAAAATAGAAAATGAGTAAAGCCTCTTTTTTCGAAAAAACAGTTTGTTTCTAAGTTATTAATTATTTAACATTTGAAATAATTTTAAGGGGGCGCGCAGTGGGAAATTTCTCCATTTTTTTGGACAAAAATCCGTCTACAATGCAATTATTAATGGATTTGAAAAAATTTTTTTTTAAATAATTGTTAGGTATCACCCGATGTTTGAGCATTGCCCAGATTTTAAAAACGTTCAACATAACTTCAAAAAACCTATAAATATATGAAATTCGTGTATTTTACTTAAGTAAAAATGCGCATTTCTGTTTTTTAAAAGTTTTACTCAGAACATATTCTTTACTACGTTTTTTGGGTCGCTGATTAAGAAAAATAGGGTCCCGTTAACCAGAAATTGACATAACACTCCTAAAATACCGAAAAACACCCCCATTAGAGATTTTTTCGAAATATTCTTATTAAAAATGTAAAATAGTCTAGTAAAGTGTATTTTTTATATGAAAAATATAAAACCTTAGTTATTCAAATAATAATTCAGTAAACACTTACCCTAAGGGTTAATCAGAGGGGTTGAAACAACCCCCATTTCGAGTTACAATGGTTATTTTTGCTTCAAAATGGGGTAATAGAGTATATTGTGACTATGAGAGTGTATCTCAACCCACTTTAAGGGCGAAAACCACCCTTAAATGGCTGTAGAATTTGAAAACAGGTTTCGATTTTTTTTGAAATTTTAGAATCACGTCTTCTTCGATATTTTCACTAAAATCAGTCTCCGAACCTTGTTTGATAAATAAAAATTATTTTAAAGGTTAAATTAATCAATTCTTATATACTTTGACAATGTGAATAAACAACAATTCAATGTGAGTAGAAACAAATTCTAAGTTTTTCAACGTTTTTAAGAAGCTCGTAAGTTAGAAATCGCATTTTTTCCATTTGAAAGGAAAAAAAAATATTTAAAATGAAATGAAAATTTTTCATCCGTTCTATGCAATGTGAAACAACAATCCAATTTTTAGTAAACATATTTTAAGCATCCTAAAGTTCAAAAACAATTAGGTGCTTAAAAGCAATTTTAGACATTTCAAAAAAAAATCTTTTAAAATAAAGTCTAAATTTTTCATACATTCTACTCCATGTAAAACAAGTATCCAAAGTTAAAAAAAAACAGATTTTAAGATAGTCTTAAGATAATTTAATAATGAAAAAAATTGGACATTAAAATGGATGTTAATCAATTTTTTTTTTTAATTTTTTTATCAATTGTGTACTTAGTAGTAAAAAATGTATTAATTATTTTAATTATTTTAAAAGATTTTTTTTTGAAATGTCTAAAATTTAGTTTGTTTGAAAAAAATAGAGATAACTGCTGATTATAAGCTGCTATTAAGCACCCAATTGTTTTTGAACTTTAGAATGCTTAAAATATGTTTACTAAAAACTGGATTGTTGTTTCACATTGCATAGAATGGATGAAAAATTTTCATTTCATTTTAAATATTTTTTTTCCTTTCAAATGGAAAAAATGCGATTTCTTTAAAAACGTTGCAAAACTTAGAATTTATTTCTACTCATATTGAATTGTTGTTTATTCACATTGTCAAAGTATATAAGAATTGATTAATTTAACCTTTAAAATAATTTTTATTTATCAAACAAGGTTCGGAGACTGATTTTAGTGAAAATATCGAAGAAGGCGTGATTCTAAAATTTCAAAAAAATTTGAAACCTATTTTCAAATTCTATAGCCATTTAAGGGTGGTTTTTACCCTAAAGGGGGTTGAGATACACTCTCATAGTCACAATGTACTCTCTTACCCTATTTTGAAGCAAAAACTAAAAAATAACCATTGTAACTATATTTTTTGTCGAAACAGGGGTTGTTTCAACCCCTCTGATTAACCTTTAGGGTAAATGTTTACTGAATTATTATTTGAATAACTAAGGTTTTATATTTATCATATAAAAAATACACTTTACTAGATTATTTTACATTTTTAATAAGAATATTTCGAAAAAATCCCTATTGGGGGTGTTTTTCGGTATTTTAAGGAATGTTATACCATGCGTGTAATTTCCTATTAGGCATGTACATTCACATTGCGCGAGAGATTTGACAACACCGGCAGCCGTAAGTAAATTCATCCGTCGGTGGAGCATTCCAGTTCTGTTATTTCATTTCAGCCAGCTGGCATGTGCGATGTTGTAATTCTTCTCCTCATGCCTAGCCCGCGACTACACACACGGTATCAATTTCTGGTTAACGGGACCCCATTTTTCTTAATCAGCGACCCAAAAAACACGTAGTAAAGGATATTTTCTGAGTAAAACTTTTAAAAAACAGAAATTCGCATTTTCACTTAAGTAAAATACACGAATTTCATATATTTATAGGATTTTTTGAAATTATGTTGAACGCTTTTAAAATTTGGGCAGTGCTCAAACATCGGGTGACACCTAACAATTATTAAAAAAAAAAAAAAATCAAATCCGTTAATAATTGCATTGTAGACGGATTTTTGTCCAAAAAAATGGAGACATTTCCCACTGTGGGGCGTAATTGAAAAACCATAATTCAAAATATTAAATTTTGGATACAGAGCATGCTGATCAAAATTATTACGTTAGTTTTTCAACAAAAAATGCTTTACGTGACTTTTAAAAAAATCTACCCTTTTTTTTCTTATTGAAAACGCACGTCAGTGAATGAAATAAGATTTGTTTTGCTCAAAAATTGGTAGTAAAGGCTTTTGATACCGATTAAAATTTGGTTGAAATCGGATTACTTATGACTGAGAGATAGTGGCGGGGGCATTACAACTGGAGCACGCTGTATAATAAAATCTTAATTGTTAATTTTTCTATGTCATATTGTTTCTGGATATGTTTTAGATTAATTTCTACGTTGCATTCGTAAGGTATTGATCTTCATTTCCTTGTTAGTAGCATAAACATGATTACTAATGCAGCTGTCAGTTTATGGAAAAATAATTGGTTCAAGTAACAATTATTTTCTTTAGCTGAAATTAAAAGGAAGATTAAAACAACGAAACTGTTATAACAAATGCTCAAAATTTGCACCATGTGCTGCCTAACAATGACCATAACGTGTAATAAACAGTATTCCCTAATTTTGTCCCTATCTGCTTAAAAACAGCCATTTATATGGTTTCAAAATTCCAGTTAATACATACTTACGCCTTTCTAATTATGAATTAGATACATCATTATATCCATATTTTCAAAATCATAAATAAATCTCGAGAACGATGTTGGATTTAAAGTCACTTTTCCAAGTTAAAATGAAATATTCCTCACACACATTGTTTTTCTGCATGGCTAGAGATTAACTCAAAACCCGACACTCTTGAGAAATAAACTAAGATGTCATGGCGTATGTAGGTAGTTTGCAAGAACGACACATGTGCTGGAACAGCTTGAACATATTTCATACCGCCTCGCGCCTGTGACAACTGACTGAATTCGACTTGCAACGGATTCGGACCCTCCTAATTTGACCAATTCTAAAACCGCTGACTAAGTAAATTGATATTGCAATTCAGGATTTACAGCTGAAGTTGAGAGCTGGGGACTTTCTCAATAATTGATACGATTTTAGAAAGACGAGCAAATGATTTCATTGTCATTATTGAAGTACAAAGGAAAGACACTACGTAGGTATCGATAGTACATCACGACTTTTATAACTACGAAGAGAGCCATGTCAGAAACTGGAACTTTCCCAACACTCCGCTTTGATTGTTCGCAAACGGTGAGAACACAGAAAGCTCTCGGCGTCAGTATAATTGTCACCTAATTTAAAAATAAATCGGCATATTTTGAATATTTTAATTCGAAAGTTGTTTTCTTATGAGTTAATTAATTATGTGTCAGTAGTCAATAGCGGAGTAGGCCTGAATAAAGACGTGGAAAATGTTGGAACAGATTTTTTTTTTACAAGCTGTTAATATGTAAATAATGTACCTACATGAATATTATTATGCGAAAAAACTATTTGCGTCTAAAATAAAAGTAAAGTAATATATTAAGTTAGTCCATAATAGTTATTTACATAACAAGATCCGAAAGTGGTCTTTTACTGGAAGAGTAAGCAAATTCCAGGACGAGCCGTAGGCGAGATCTGGAAGCTTGTGAGCCTAGTAAAAGCACTTTCGGGGCGTGTTACGTACTGTTGTCGTGAGCAAAAAAAATAGGACACTATTTTTTTCTAAAGTAAATCTGTCTCTATTTGCACACTTGCAATGAAATTTGACAAATAACTGACAATGTCACAAGAATTAAAGTTAGATATACACAACTAGATTTTAGCAAAAATACGTTATAAGACTTGTCCCATTTTTTTTGCGAACGACAGTACAATATTTTTTCTACAATCGCCTCTTTAATGAAACCAAAAATTGATATACTTTGATTATTTATAAATATTAATTTTAATTTACTCTCATCACTGTCCATTTTGAAATAACTATTATCTGACAGTTTTAAGCGTCATTATTTTGTTACCATAGCAACCCGACTGTTTAGCGTCGAGTACGAATGTGATTAATGTGATACATAGTAAAATATAACATGACATTGACATTGACAGTACTTTACAGTACTGGTACCCGTAATAGCTACTTTCGGGGCTAGACTAGATTACGCTACTTTCGGTACAAAAAATCGTTCCGAAAGTACCTACTTTTCGAACGATTGAAGAAGAAGAAATTAATTGTGTAAGAAGCATATAATTTTAAACCTACTTCAGAAAACTTGAAAAAGGAGTAGATTCTCAATTCAGTTCATGTTTTTTTTAATATTCAGCCAGTACTGTGGATTGGCTTAAGCGATTTATATGAAATTTTTCTCAAATTACAAGGTATGGCTTGGCAAAGATGCCATAATGATTTCATCAAGCTACGTCTAGTGCTAGGTAAGCAAAAACTGGATAAACTGTTTTTGTGGAAAATTTGCCTATATTTGGCGAAGGCGCAGCATAAAATTTCGTCGGAATTGCATTAAGATTGGTAGTTAGTAGTTATCTTAAGAATAGCCGATATCAAATTCAGGATTCTCTGATAACAAGCCTGACGTTAAAACTGTGACATACTTTCCTGGTGAAGCCTAAAAGCGTCACTTTTGACACCTTAGCAACAGCGGTATTTCCGGATCGGTTGCTCGGGCGCCAGTTCCTTTTATTACCTGGGAGAACGTCACGTCCCTCAAACAGCCGGTAAAGTAGGGCTGGAGTAACTACTGTAGAGAAACGGTAATATCCAGTGGGTCAAATAAGGCAAATTAGACTTTCACACATACAGCAGTAAAACACAATTCAGAATACAACTGTATTTATTTACATGAAACTATTTACACGGTAAACTATTTACTCTAGGTTTCATACTTAAGCTGGGAATCGACGGACAGCGATAATATAATATATATTATAGCTCTGTAATGAGACATTGCATTTAAACTACTTACTATAAATATATACTATCGCTTAAATCCACGGCGTTCCGTTCATTAATATGGTGAGCGATATTTTCGTAACATTGTACAGTATCGGGAGATCCAGGATTAGGTATTGCATAGTTTCAACGACTTAACAGACCTCCCACAATAAAGGCGCCTACCAGTGCTCTAAAAGAGGGGCAAACAGTGATACGCGCATCAAGAAAATTGCTATTAAAAATGTCAGTACCATTTATTCAAAGGAAGGATGTAGTTGGCTCTGTCCAGCATGTGTAATATTATTACGCGCTTTAATAACTGAAATTATTTAACCCGTTTTACTTTCAAAACGAGTCAAATAATTCTTTACATTTCCCGCAGACAGAGCTGCCCACGCACATGTGGTGGGGAAAGCAGGTGGCACGAGTAGGATGTGTTATACGATAAAAAAGAATAGCCTAGTTGTTTCGCTCTCGCTTGCTCTTATTACCGTACCTAATCAAACCCTTGCCTATACTGTATAAGATATAATATATATTATATTATCGCTCTCCGTCGATTCCCAGCTTTACTTGGGTTACTTACAACGCCAGGGTGCGTCTGGCTTCGGTGGTCATGACTGGGGAACTACATTCCTTCTGGGCACCGATGATGACGTAGACTCGACATGTGATATTTTCGGAATATGGATACTTGCACGACTTAAGGAATTTTTCAATCAAACTCACTTATTGGTCCTGCTAAGCACGTCTTCTACGGTCGGTCAGGCGGAACTGGCACACTGTCTTGACTCGAATTGCTAGTTCTACTAGCTTGAAATGGATGTCAAGTGGGGGAAATGACCAAACGTGATGCGTACCAGTGAAATGACGTCAGCGGTACTTATATTTCACCACAGCGGGTTTGTGGTCTTTGTAATTATTTTCGGTTTCGGTCTTTGGAAAATTCGCTGTAACACTTACTCGGTTCTGGATCCTGCTCGGCACGTCTGGTGGGTAGCAGAGCTCGTGAGAAACCCTGCTTGTTCTAATTTCAACTGTAAGTTTTCCCTTGTCCACCTGAGGCCAGGTAGTGGGAGAACTGACAAACCACGGTGCGTGCAATTATCAGGTGACATCGACGGAATTTGTAATATTTAACTTACATTTGTCCCGGGTCAGGGACTGCTACTACACATCTGCATAGGTCGATGACCAGAATGGAACTGAATGACTTTCGTAGCGGACGCTTGTTAGTACATGGAGATGCTTCCGATAGCTTTTTGTTACCTGGCGACGCGACGTACAAAAATCGACGGTTTCTTACTGCACCAGTCATTATGCCGAAATTATTTAAATACTTATCATAGCGGGCGGATTTTACAAGAAATTTGTTAAATGATATAAACGAACAACTTATCTGGGTGCAACTAGGCTTACCAAAATGTACTTCGTTACAAAACATAAAAATTCAAAACGATGGATATGTTCCTTTACTGTGTAGAATCTAAATTAAGACGTCAGTAAAAAGGGTGAAAAAAAATTGAACCACCTTGAAAAATGAAACATAACTTAGAGAATATTATTTAGGTATTATGCAAATCACAACTTACACACTTTTTTATTTATTATGAAAATACCTACTTTCTGTATATTGTTGCCCTAATCTGGGCACGCTAATATACTAGTCAGGTAAATACTTTAAAACACTCATTATTGGAGAACCAATCAAAACAACTACTCTTCTAGCTAATACTGACGAAGTATTGAATTACATGATAGGATTCTTAGCATTTTAAAGAAAAAAAAAATATATTAGAAATACTTAAATCATTTATTTACATTTAGTCATTCACACTTTTTTTATTTCATATGAAATTATCTACTTTCTGTATATTGGGACCTTAATCGGGTCACGCTAATATACTACTTATGAAAACACTTTAAAACACTCATTATTGAAGATACTTAAATAATATTCTCTAATCATGATAAAAGCAAATAAATAAAAATAATTAATTGTAAAAAATAAATCAAGAATAGGCTTGTAAATAATGAGTGAATATTTTTATACTCTACTCATGAGAACTCACGAGTTCGAAAAAACTTGTACAACTTTTCTAGAGTTGAAATAGAATGTAAGGTTCAATAATTCTTGTGAATGACTGAATTTCAATAAATAATTTAAGTATCTTCAATATTCTTTTGCCTTAAAATGCCAGGAATCCTATCATGTAATTCAATACTTCGTCAGTATTAGCTAGAAGAGTAGTTGTTTTGATTGGTTTTCCAATAATGAGTGTTTTAAAGTGTTTTCATAAGTAGTATATTAGCGTGACCCGATTAAGGTCCCAATATACAGAAAGTAGATAATTTCATATGAAATAAAAAAAGTGTGAATGACTAAATGTAAATAAATGATTTAAGTATTTCTAATATTTTTTTTTTTCTTTAAAATGCTAAGAATCCTATCATGTAATTCAATACTTCGTCAGTATTAGCTAGAAGAGTAGTTGTTTTGATTGGTTCTCCAATAATGAGTGTTTTAAAGTATTTACCTGACTAGTATATTAGCGTGCCCAGATTAGGGCAACAATATACAGAAAGTAGGTATTTTCATAATAAATAAAAAAGTGTGTAAGTTGTGATTTGCATAATACCTAAATAATATTCTCTAATCATGATAAAAGCAAATAAATAAAAATAATTAATTGTAAAAAATGAAACATAACTTATTTCACATACTCAACAAACCTCTTTCCCATATCAGCTCCTCGGTGACATCAGCTCAACATATTGAAGGGCATCATCTTCTCCTCCTGCCATCTGTCAAAATCATATTTATATATTAAGGTATTGGGCTAATAGAAAAATTAATTGTAGATTTTCTGTCATTTATTTGGCAATACATAACACAGCCCCACAAAAATAAAAAAAGTTCAATGCAGCGAACCAGACTCATGTATTCCTATGTATTTTCGGTCGCTGAATCCGAATTCGGGGTCAAAGAAAATCGTACACCCCCAAAATCATTAGCTAGAGTCAAAAAACACTGAAATGGGGTAAAAAGAATATTAAGCTACGAGAATACTTGTTACATCTTAATCAACCGAATTATACAAATTAAGGTTAAACATAAGCGTACATACAATAGATATGAAACACACTCCCAGGGAGGGGAGAAAACTAGCCCCCATATACAAAAAAATCGATCCAAAACAGCAATGACTGCTGAAAAAGCTCAAAATGTCTAAGTTTTGTTAAAGTGATAAGAAACTGCATCAGGTCCGACGTAATCTTCATAAACTGCCCCTATAGAGTTGAGAACAACCACCCTTAAGTTTAA
This sequence comes from Rutpela maculata, assembly GCA_936432065.2. Taxonomy (NCBI): domain Eukaryota; kingdom Metazoa; phylum Arthropoda; class Insecta; order Coleoptera; family Cerambycidae; genus Rutpela; species Rutpela maculata. The sequence continues at coordinate 30,602,481 of OW386285.2, read as the reverse complement.
AGGAAACGAAGGTGGTTGTTCTCCCTCAGAGGGTGTGGAAACTACCCCCTTTGTAAGGTTTGACTATAAAGAGTTACAGTGACTTCTATAAAAATTCGAAACACCTGCGTTGTGTGGAAGAGAGAAGAAACTAAACTATGTTCGACGATGTGCTTGAAAACCACCAGAAAACAGAAATCCTGTTGGATTTTACGTTTTTTCTTGTTTTTCTCGTGTCCTTTGAACTTGAGGGTGGTTGCTCTTAACCCTATAGGGGTAGTTTATGAAGATTACATCAGACCTGATGTACGCTGCTGTTTAACCTTAATTTGTATAATTCGATTGATTAAGAAGTAACAACTATTTTCGTAGCTTAATCTTCTTTTTATCCCATTTTAGGGGTGTTTTTTTGGCTCCAGCTAATTATTTTGGAGGTATACGATTTTTTTTTTGACTCGGATTCAGTGACCGAAAATACATTGGGATACATGGGTATGATTCGCTACTTTGAACTTTTTTTTTGTGGGGTTGTGTAATCAAACAGATTTACAGAAGCCAAAATTAATATAAATCTAACATGCATGTACATAGGTATTAACATTTTTAACGATGCCCCTGACGATTTGCGTATACCTAAACCTACGCGTATACCTACGCGTATACCTACCTACGTTTATAGTGGAGAGAAAAGCAAACAGTAGAGCAACGAGCATTGATAAAAGATGCGAATGCACATAGTGAAAGATGTTAGTAGTGTCGATAGTAATCGAGAAAGACTTTCAATCAACCATTTATTAAAGTAAAAGATTATTACATGTCAGTATAAATATCATTATAAATACTATAGGATATAAACAATAAACATTACAGATAAAATATATTAATACAACGGAATGTATCAGTTGTAGAAATACATAAAATAAATTTAATTTAATTAAACCAAATGATATGTCTTCAAAGCAGTTCGATGAAAAATTGGTACCTTATGTAAAATGTTAAATGTTGTAGTGTGCACAAAATAAATAAAAAACTAGAGATGGGTAAATGAAACTTTTCAATGAAAGCTTTCAGGAAATTTTCGGGAGTATTCGGAATGAAATTTTGATAAAAATCAGAAATGGGCAAAGGAAAATTTCTGTATGAAAGTTTCCATAACGAAATTTTGATAAAAAAGTTTCCAATAAAATATTTGAATGTTTTTAAAGTTTCCTTTACTCATCTTTGTAAAAAACTAAAAGATTTGCCAAATTGCATCATTTATATGAGGTTTGAGACGGTATCTTAAAATGATGTGGCTTGTCTTCTTATTCCCACAAAGGATCGGGAGCACACAAATACTTCATTAATTAACTTTTCGGAACCAATTTTTAATAATCCTCGTGAATTTAATCCCACTTTTATTTCGAACAAAGCAGAGAAATCAAATCCAACTGAATTCGCTATCTTAACTTGCCGGCATTAGTTTAATTCATTTCGGAATTAAGTTATAAAAATTGGGAAATTTCCGCTTTAAAATTAGAAAAAAACTCAGTGACTACTATTGTAGAATAAATCATAATCTGGGTGGGGTAGGAATTTTCGTAAAGAATGATAGAGACTTTAATAATATTAAATGTAATGTGAAAAAAGTAGAACTACTCTTTGAATATTGTTTAATTGAGGTTCTTTTGGACGATAGAAGTATCTTGCTAGGTTGTTCTTATAGGTCGCCTTCCAACAAGCTAATCGACTCTGAACATTTTATATCTAATATGGATATCTTATTAAATTCTGTGTATAAAGCTAATGGTGCGGGAGCTAAGTGGCTTTTTCGGACACTCATCGTTACAAGCATTTTCTATGCGCTGATTAATTCTATCGAACTTAAATAACGACAAAATAGACTTCTGGCATATGCCAGCCCGTCGAGTTGGCCATGGTTCAAGATATAAAAATCAGTGAAATTATATCATCGTTACAAGGCCATTTTTTTTTGTGTGTACACACTTTATGTTTAGAATGAATAAAATAAGATCGCCAGAAAGTGTGGGCCATCAGGGGCGCAACCAGAAAGGTCAGAAGTAAAAAAAACGGAGTTATATAACATCATCGTTACAAACTTTTTTAAGGTTGAGCATATTTATTTAAATGTTTTGAACACAGAAAAAAATTACCAGAAAGAAACTCCCGTCAGTAAGGCTAGCCAGAAAGAAAATGTTTAGGAGTTTTGAAGAAAATTGGATTTTTTTTCGCATATTTCATCTCAGAACTCTAAACTCATCGTTACAAGTTCTGGCTCCTTTTTAAAACGTAAATATAAGCTCCTTCAACAATAGAATAATAGCCTCCTCGTAAAGTTCTTAGTGTCAACAAAAGTACCATAGGCCTTTAAATAGAGGAATTTAACACTTTCGACTAACTTGACTCCGTACCGTACCTCAGATGTATTGTATCATTATTACCTTTCTGGCTGCGCCTCCTGACGGCCCACACTTTCTGGCGATCTTATTTTATTCATTCTAAACATAAAATGTGTACAAACAAAAAAAATGAGCCTTGTAACGATGACATGATTTCACTAATTTTTAAACAGTGTTCGTGACGCTCCTGATAGGAGGTGCCCCGCCAGAAGTCGATTTTATGAATCGTCATCATCCATTAAACCATAAAAATATCTCAAAGTTCATAAAACGATGAGCTGCCAAAAAAAAACACCTAGTTCCCGCTCTATAATACTCCCACTTTCATTTGTGGTGACTTTAATTTCAATTTCGATGAGAGTGTCGATGATGCACAAGCTAAAAAGTTATGTAATATTCTCAACTGTTATGGTCTGCACAAATGTATTACTGAATTTACTCGCATACAGGGTAATTCAAAAACTGTCATTGATAATATTTTTTCAAATATAAATGTTAATGCTTTAAATCCACAAATTATATATTCTGACTTATCTGATCATTTTATGCAAATAATTTCGTATCAGTGCTTTGATAAAGTAGGCAACAACGATAAACCTCGGTTAAGGCAGTTTTTTAATAACACAGAAAATATAAATTATTTTAAATATTTACTCTCAAATGAAGAATGGAACTTCTTGGCAGAAAATCAATACTAAAATCATGAAGAATGTTTTCTAAACTTCTATGGTACGTTTTTCGAATTAATGGACAAAGCCTTTCCATTTTAATATTATAGAATAAAGCAAAAGTCAACTAATTGCAAACCATGGATAACGAATGATATTGTTAATGAAGTTAATTTTTTAAGAGACTTATATAAAACTTTTAAATTCAACAAGTTTAATATAATCATAGCCCGTATTTCTGATGACATTCCAGAGACGGACTGAATTACACGATACTATCTAATACTTTTGTAAAGTTACAATCAGAAACATCGGTCGCTAACAATAAGTATTTTTGCCACACGAACCAAAAAATCTTTAAATACAAAATTTTTATTTTATAAACCTTAGTGAAAGTCCAGGCGAACGCTTATTGAGATGTTTACGTTTCTCAATAGATAAAAAGTGTCCCTGACCTTCCAGACAGGTAAAAAATTATTAGTCGTATTACCTATATGGTATCATTACACCGTAAAGTAATTATTCTTAAATATTGCAAGTTCTAAATATTATTTTTTGGTCGACCTAGACAATATCTAGATTTTAAAGATATAAATTGGATTTTAATATTATTATATAAAACGTTAGTAGTCATAGTTTTATTGAATATTGTTCAATGATATGGAGCCCGAAGTATAATAATTATGTTAATTAATAGACTCGAAAGTATTTAAAATAAATTTGTCAAATTCATTTTACATGCATAAACATTAACTCATCGGCTATAAAGTACCAACCGTAAAGGTATGAGTATATGAGTGTTGAGGCTATCAACACTGCGTGGCTCCCCCGTCCGAAATCCAACGCACACTGCCAAAGCCAAACTAGAGATGAGTTGTTATTTAACAACCTGTTATTTTATAACTGTTATTTGTAAATAGCATTAACAGACTGTTATTTCTGTTCGAGAATAACAGGTGAGAAAGAAACAGATAAGAAACACGATGTAGTAAAAATGTTTTTGCTAACTGCTGTTAAACTGTTATTGAGGTAGTAGGTAATGAAATCGCAACGAAACCGCTAATGTAGTTGAATATATTATTGAAGTTGAATATTATTGTGGGTATCTTGAGTCATCGGCTTTATGTATACACTTTTTAGTTGTTATTTTAATCATAATATATCCAAATCTGTTTGATTTTCTTCTCCGTGTGTATATTTTCGATTAACGCACACCGAGTTTAAAAATGAAGGGCTGCCAGAGTTGAATATTTTTGTAGAAATCTCGAGCCATCCACTTTATGTACTGACTTTTAGCTGTTTTTTAAATCATAATATGTTCAGAGCTTTTACATTTTCTTCTCCATATGTATTTTTTCGTTTATCTGCATCTCTAATTTTGTCATTGCATACGCTGTGTTTGGCGTGTTTCTATGCTGGTATTTCTTTATTAATTTAACATGATACAATAATAATTAAATTCAGTGTTTCACTATGCGTCGATTACCCCCTGATATACTATTTCCAGACATGGGTAAGGGAAACTTTCCAATGACTATTTCGGCAGTTTAGTATAATAATGGCGCGTCCATTACCATAATAAAAACGGTACAATCGTGGATTTGTGAAGACGCCGGGTTAACATTAAATGATGCAAAGCTCAAGTACCTATCAAACGTGCAATATTATCCTGTTATGATCGCGCAAGTTTTTAATTACATGGCATGTGTCGTCTAACTCCCATCAACAGGAAAATAGGGATTTACAAGTGATATTCTTAGAGAAACGGCGCGCGGCGTTCTTTTCGTGCCGAATATTTACGCATATTTAATTATCTATTGTTAATTACGTGGTATTAATCAGCAATGTATGCATTTTACGTCAATGTCATCCAAAATACGGGCTCTGAATATAATAAAGAAAAAATCATCGCAACAAAATTAAACATGCTAACAGATCTTATAACGAACTTAAATTTTTACATTCAAATAACAAATCTAAAACTGCTTGGCAAATTATTAAAAATAGCACTTACAATATTAATAACCTCCCTAAACACTTATATAGATGGAAATAACCTTAATACTCAGGATAAGGCTGCAAATGCTTTTAACAATTTTTTCATTAATTCTGTTAAACATTTAACGGGTAATATGTCTCCATCAATAAGCAATATTAAAAAAATCGATAATAATAATTCAATTTTTTTGAACCCATTAACTGCAACTGAAATGCTTACGATTATAAGATCTGTCTCTAGAAAAAAATCATCGGGGGAGGACGATTACTAATAGTAGCAGAATTTATTGTCAAACCACTGACATACATTATAAATTTGTCTTTTATAGAGGGCACTTTTCCTGCTGTTCTAAAAGAATCATTGATTATACCAATACATAAAAAAGACAACAAATCTCTTATTTCTAATTACAGAGGTATTGCATTTCTTTCGGCATTTTCTAAAGCATTTGAAAAATCATATCATCTGTCGGATTTTATAACGAAGCATAACTTGATATCTCCTTATCAGTTTGGCTTCTCCAAAGGTCTATCAACAAAAGATGCTGTACTGTCACTTTTTAATTACGTCTGGGATAATTTTGAAGCAAAATCGAAAACTGCCTGTTTATTCCTTGATCTAAGCCATGCTTTCGACACAATTGACCATAAGTTATGATTAGATACACTTGAACACTGTGGAATTCGTGGTCCAGCTCTTAGTTGGGTATAGTTGCACCTAAATGGGAGAACGCAGTTTGTTGCAATAAAAGGTCCGTATCAACATCTAGTCCCTTTACGATGTACACAGGCGTGCCGCAGGGAAGCGTTCTGGGACCATTATTGTTCATTTTATTCATAAACAATATTGGATATAATTATATAATTTAGGAAATGTATTCATATCACTTTTCGCAGACGATACCACCGTTGCTATTCATTCTAATTCTGTTGAGGAGTTGATCTATAAAGCCAACGCAACTTGCAAAATTATTGTACGTCTATGGGTTTAGCTTTAAATAGTTTAAAAACTAACTTCTTATTATTTTCAACTAGGAAAATTGATTATAGTTTACTCGTTAAATTTGATAATCACACCATAACCCAAAGAAGTAATGTTCAATTCGTCGGTGTATATATAGAATATAGATCCTTTACTGAATTGGGGAAATCACATAGACCATGTAGTTAGCAAGCTATCTACCTAGTGCTTTGTTATTTGGCAGCTACGATCATTTATTAATATTCACATCTTAAAAATGTATTATTTTGCACATATTCAGTCGCAGCTAAGTTACTGCATTATCTGTTGGGGCAATTGCAGCCGCTTCAATGAAGTATTTATACACATATTCAGTGGTGTATGAATGCTACATGCCCAAAAAGAGATTAAAACCATAATTTCCAAACCTCATTATGATCCTAACATTATGAGTGAATATAACAACTTAAAATTCTTACATCATATTGAAAAGCAATCCGGCTCTAATGAATTACTCAACTCTTATAAAAGACATAAAAAAGTAATCAATGACTCAATATCGAAAATGAAAATAGAACGCAATACGGAAAAAATAATGAACTCAGATAATAAAAGCAAAACCTTATGGAAAATTGTAAACAATAGAATAGGCAAAAGTGTAATCAAAAATACCAACATTAACATAAAAGTTAATGGCCAATTAGTATGTGATAAGCAAGAAGTGGCTAATATCTTCAGCAATTATTTCTCCACCTGTACTGAAAAGAAATTAGAAAAATACTTTAGTACCAATCGATCAAATTTCTGCACACTCCCACAACAGATTAGCTGTACCTCGATCTATATAAAACCGATAACTAATACAGAAGTAATAGAAATTATTGATAAAATGAAAAATAAGAATTCTATAGGGGTTGATGAAATACCACTGCGGCTTCTCAAATTTTGCAAACATACATTAGCCGATACAATTGCTACATTGATCAATAAGTCTCTCGAACTTGGACAATTTCCAAACATTTTAAAATTAGGTAAATTAATACCACTACACAAGAAAGGTGATCTTAACATGTTAGAAAATTACCGACCAATCATTATCCTTAGTTACATATCCAAAATTTCTGAAAAAGCGGTAACTACCCGCCTGTATAATTATTTAGAAGAAACGAACAAATTTACAGATAGCCAGTACGGATATAGATCTAATAAATCTACGGAATTAACCAGCCTGGAGTTTATCCAAAAAGTATATGGCTACCTTGATAAAGGTAAAAAAGTTGCTGGACTGTTCTTTGATTTAACATCGGCTTTCGATTGTGTAAATTCAAACTTTTTGCAACTGAAATTATCTTCCTTAGGAATAAGAGGCAACATATTAAATTGGATCATGTCTTATCTTGAAAACCGAAAAATATTGGTTTCTCTTGATTGCGTAACTTCTGATATATACAATATGGATATTGGAGTTGGACAAGGCTCAATAATAGGCCCATTACTGTTTCTATTGTTCATAAATGACCTGCCTTCCTTCCTAACTCAGAGTGATGTCTTCATATATGCTGATGACACATCTGTGGTCATTAATGCGAATAGCGTACAGGAACTTGAATCGAAGGCATACCTAATTTCTGATGAATTTAAAAATTGGTGTGATAAAAATTCACTCATAGTGAACAAAAATAAAACAGTGTTTCATTACTTTTCTGCTTCAACACCAACTTTGTTACCTAGTATTAGCCATGTAGAAACAAGAAACAGCACAAAGTTTTTAGGCATCGTCATAGATTCAACACTTGACTTCATCGGACATATAGAAAGCGTGTGCTCAAAATTAGCTAAATGTACATTTGGAATTTTAAATCTTAAAAAAGAAGTTAACGAGACGGCCCTAATAACATGTTACTATTCTCTTGTATATTCAGTAATAAGCTATAATATTATCATATGGGGACAGGCAGTAGAAATTAGTAGGGTCTTTGTTATGCAAAAGAGAATAATTAGGATTATCTTTAATTTACCCTATAGACATTCGTGTCGTGACACTTTTTTAACAACATCGGAAAATTTAGGCTCAATAAATCAGTACATAATTATAGAACAAGGAATGCCAACGATATACACATCCACAACTACAGGCTTAGTAAATATAAAAAGTCCCCCTACTGTGCTGGTGCTCATCTATTCAACTTACTTCCTGATAGATTAAAATCTATAAACACATACAGGTTATTTCAGACAGAACTAAAAAGTTATTTAATAGAAAGCTGTTTTTATTCTGTTGACGAATTCTGCTCATCAATGACATAGACTCATATTTTATTTAGACTGACTATTTCAATACATTAAGATTGTGTTTTTTTTGTTATCTACAATTTATGTATGTCTGTTGTTTGTATATATTTTTCTGTTTGTCCTTTACATAAGTCTACTCTTTTTTTTATATATTTTTCTAATTTACAGCTGACGAAACCTTTTCTGTGAAAACAGTTTTTTATGGCAAATAAATGTTTCTATTCTATTCTATTCTATTCTATTCTATTCTATTCTATTCTATACTTCAAAAAAAAATAATTCACATTATGCTTTTCAAGCTACCACAATATTCATGTAGAAAACTTTTTAATGAATTAGAAATTTTAACAAATTACAAATTTTTGCAAATTACATATTCTTTATTTTATTTAACTGTGGTGCACATTTCAAATTATATCTCATTTATTTCAGTTTTTACAATCAGTTTTGTTAAATTGCGTCACATTTCGCGTGTTGACCACGCGGAGTGACACAACGGCCAGGTGTTTCGGCGAGGGAGACTCCAGATCATGTGGTTTTAGTTATAATGGTCCTTATATAGTTTGACCATATTTTATGTGATAGATATCATTGGGATTTCAGATCTCAGTCGTTATTTGTTTGTGTAATTTTAATGCGTGCAAGGAAAATAAAGTAAAAAACCCTGCTGCAGTTGTCAATATTATAAACACAGTTATTTGCCCTGAAGAGAAAATTCTTAGAATCATTTTAATAGTAGACATGATACCAGTGTTAGTAGTGGTCATAATCTTCGAGAAAATCACTCTGTAAACATTCCATCTCATTCCTTGTCCATGTTAGCCAAAAGTTCTAAAGTAATTCCTGTAATATTGTTTAATAAGTTACCATCATGAATAAAGAGTATAAATGTTATTCATTTGTTTAAGAAAGAAGTGAATTCTTTATTATTAAAATGTTCCTTTTATTCAGTTGAAGAATATTTACATACAGGCTAATTTTATTTCATACATCAATAAAAATTCTATATGAGAATATTATTTTAAACTGTCGCCTTATCCTAGTTTATCTTACTATATTTTACCTGATATTTAAATTTTATTTTGTACTGTCTGTGTTTGATAGTTATTATTCTATTTATTCTATTTGTCTCTGTTTTATATTAGTGTAGCCTTAGTTATAGTCTTATATTTTTGACTGTATTCCAATGCTTTTCCTTTGAAAGTCGAGTGAAATAAAGTTATTATTATTATTATTATTATTCCTCCGCTTTGCTCGACTATTCGCTCTCCTCTCCACTATAAACGTAACCTAACACGTTTTTCTTCTTTTCTTAATGTCCATTAGCATATTGCAGTTTTTTTTTTCAATGACATACGACTTTGTACAATGCCAGAAAATTTTTTGAAGCCCCTGGTTCTTATACACACACTTAATTTTTTCTCTTCATTAATGGTGGTAGGTGAGGGGTGGTAGTGGAGGTGGCTGATGTCAAAACAAATTTTGAGGCTTTGGTTTTTTGAAACTAAGCTTAAGTGTTCATTAGCCACCAAAGAACATATAAAAAAAAGTTTACCACCCAATCCCATGAAAGAGGTTGGGTGGGTAAAACGGCTTTTTAAAATAACTAAGAATCTTTAACAGCTATGAAAAATGTTTTAAATAAAAGTTATAGCTTGAGAAATTAATTTTGATTTTTTGCCCATCTCACTACGATAAAATCTCTCCAAGATATACATTTTGAAAGTTCGGGAAATTTCGAATATGAATAATTGTACAATGTGCATTAACCGTTTTACATGTTTTACATGTACCACAATTTCCTATACAACATTTATTCGAAATATTTTTCCATAACTGTTACTATTTTTTAGTTATTTACGAAAAAACGTTTTGCTTCACTTTCTCACCCCCAAAAAAATCCCATTGCATGGGATTGGGCAGTAAATTTTTTCATGCGTTCTTTGATGATTAGTGAACAATTCTACCAAATTTCAAAGTGGGACAACTTTTTTCATAATTAAAGTGCTATTTTTACTATACCTAGTATTAAAAATTCAAATATTAGCTTAAATATTTAAAAGAGTTATATACCTGCTAGTAAACAGTAACTTGGATCAATAAAAATAAAGTGTGAATAAGTTACCCTCATTCTGCTTCATACAATGGTGAATTCTAGAACGATTTTAGTATATTGTCTGCTAAAGGATACACTCAATTGCTAAATTTGTAACAAAGCCTATTCATCAAGTCTAGACTAGCTACTTTACAGCGTATCTATCACCTTGTTTGTAATGATTAAACATGTTATCTTCACTGACCCATATATTGGTACCTCACTCGTCGTGAATCTAAAATAGTCTGTGGGAGGTAAATATTGTCTGTCTGGAATGTTTTAAATCTAAATAATTGCCTGGGGTGTCTCCCCTGCTAAATTCGAGTATACTCGTTACAAAGATATCATGCTGCATTTTGTAAAAATTGGTCGATATTTAGAGCTACGGGTAGCAGCCAGATACAACGTATATTTCTAATAATTGAATAGGTTTACATGTACAAGGGTTGTATAAAAGCAGTTTTATTGGAAATTTTAGAAGTCTGGATTTGGAACTAAATACTCTCCAACAAACAAGTGATCTCAGAATTAATTATGTTTTACCGTATGTGTCCATATTATTTCAACGGTATGAAAAATACAGGGATTATCTAACACTATTTATTAGTGACCAATCTTGTGGTACTTTAACAATGTATTACCAGATTTTTAGGTTGGGAAGATATCTGTATAGAAATAATGGAAAAGTAATTTACATGACTATGGAGAATTAGCTGGCTGCTGGTTTCCGGGTCTTCTTCCGAGTTGACTTTGTTGAGTGGGTGAGATTTCGACCATCTTGTCGTGTAGTCTAAGAGCCTGGCATTAATATGGTAAGGTAGTGAGCTCCCGTTTTCCGCTCGGTAGCATGAAAGTATAGGCAAAATAAACACTTTTTTTATTAGGCCCTTAGCCCTACGAGCTTATAAAAATTACTGTCTACATAATCCGAGATTTATTACACCTCATATATGAAAAATTATTTAAATATATTTCTTCAACTTTAGGATAGTTTTCAATATTTTTGTGCGCAGTTAACAAGTTTTTGAAGAAATATATTCCAGTAATGGCTAGTAACTTTTTTCTCTTAAAAATAACTCTACAAGATTCAGTTGTCTTCAAGCCAAAAATTAATCGTAATATTCGTTTTTGAGATACAAAGACTCTCTGAGCTTCTGTCGCCAATCCCCATGATACTATAATATAAGTTATGTGTGAATAAACCATTGCATTGATGTGAGCATTTTCATTTAAATTATAGTCAGCTTTAAATTGGTTTTCCGTGTGCAACTTTGTGAAGCAAGATCATGTTATATATTAAAATTTTCGGAAAAATATATAGATTACGAATCTCGATGGGGCGTACCTGTCAGGGCTGGCCGAATGGAGAAAACTACCCTTAAACAACCCCTATATAAAAATAAATGTTACGATAAAAAAGCAGTTTTCTAAAATGTATTTATTTGCTTGAATCTCAATGGGGCGTACCTCTAAGGGGTGGCTGAAGGGAGAAAATTACCCTAAACAACCCCTATATAAAAATAAATGTTACGATAACAAAAATTGCTGAAAATATTTTTTATATATTTATTATATATTTGTACAGTTTTAACAAAACAAAATTATGTTAAAATATACAGCTTTTTGCATTTTATAAATGGATTGAGTCATTACTCGTCGTCGGAATCGCTGTCCAGTGCATCGTCAGAGTCAGTATAATATGATTTTTTTTCATCTGTTCTAATGTTTGAACAAAATTCTGGATCAGCCTCGCATTCACACATTTCCGTGCAACGTATTTTTTGGGTTGAACATTTGCATCTTTGAGCACAATTATTTTTTTTACAAGAATATTTTATAAGATTCAGTATTTCTTCAGGTGCGCAAGAAAAAGTACACATAATGGCTTCAAATTCTCCGTTGTCCAATTTCCAACCGTAATCCGTTAGTGGTGGTAAATTTGGATGTGTATCCCGATTCCATTCAGTACACTGGTAGTGGCATCTTTTTATTGCCGGTTTTAAAGCTGATTGAGTGGAGGGCATATTATCAGCAGAAACTTGCCTCTGTGCAAACAACCACCATTTTGATTCTGCTAGACTTTTAAAACATTTTTTGGATGCTGAATATAAAGAACAGATAAAAGCCTCGATCTGCTCAAAATCAGAGTCACTTAGTGTTTCGTTTTTACCTAAAAAAGCCAATGCCTGAAGCGTAGACGGAGTCCCTTCCACAAACTTTTTCCAAAAACTAATTTTAGCTTTACCCTTAAAACCTCCTGTAACATCTGTTCCTGAAAGGGCATGAAGACCTGGAAGTACTTCAGCTTTTAGTGGCCCAAGGGCACCGTAAATTGGTTGCAAAGGTATTTCACGACCGCTAGAACCAATACAAATGAACATGGTATCCTTAGGTAATAAAGGAGCTCGCCTTACAGCCAGTACCAAAACATCTGTATCTGGCGAAAAAATTCTTAATATGTTTGCTCCCCTTTTAGATACATCTAAAGAATGGAAAATTATTCTGGTGTCGGCCTCTTCGTGAGAACTCTTTAAATGATTCATATCGCCGCATATCACAGTACAAAGCACTGTATCTTTATAAGATCAAACGATCTATTTATTACGCATATTTCCTGATGCAATAAGATTTTCTGAAAAATACTGGGTTATATCTTCCTTGGTTGAGGTGTGAGACAAAAGCTTTTTAATGATTGTGTTCTTTATATTAGTTTTTTCGTCAACATGGTAACGTATAGGGTCTGTACCATTTTGCCTTCTGATTCTTTCTGATGACTTAAGGGGGCCAATAATATAAGTATCAAAAATAACGTGTATTTCAGAATATAAAGCATATTTTTTTAACAGTTTATTTGAAAACTGCTCAGATAAGTCAGAGCAGAAGCATCTGTACTTCTGCCATACCATCAATAACTGCAATGCTGAAAACAGAATCCAAATTGTTTTTATCCACGTTACCAAAAATTGGTTCCTTGCTTAAAATTTCGTCTAGAAGATGCACTAATTTACTCTTTCCCTGTAGATGAATCATGGAACCTTCAGGGTGGAAAATTGATCGTGGTATTGCAGTAATTTCGAAATTACCAATTATATCTTTTAAATTTAAATCGGGACGATTTCTGCAAATCAAGACACACCTAGAAAACATATTATTGTCTTGCCTTAGTTGCATGACACCTGTTTTTGCATTAACCGTGGTTCTTTTTAACATGGATTTATTTAAACTTAAACCAGAAGATTTTAAAGGATCCCAGAAATTGGTTGTTTTATTTTTAATCCTGTTTTCAATAAAGTCGTTTCCGATTTTTTCACCTGTCTGACATAGCACATATATCTTTGCAAACAATGTTTTTAGCAATACGTTTTGTATATAAGTTTATCACATTATTCTCTTCATATTGAAATGAATTCGTAAAATCCTTGACGGTTTTCTTCAATGTTCTTGTATTGGCACATATTCTTTTTTAGTAAAACACATTATTTTTTTATTATTTTAAGTAAGCTTGGGTCAATTTAATAAAAAAATGTAATTTTTTAATTATATATTTCACCCCCGCCGGCGGGGGGTGGGACTTCCTAACATTAATTTTTTAGTAAAACACATTATTTTTTTATTATTTTAGGCAAGCTTGGGTCAATTTAATAAAAAAATGCAATTTTTTAATTATATATTTCACCCCCGCCGGCAGGGATGGGACTTCCTAACATTAATTTTTTAGTAAAACACATAATTTTTTTATTATTTTAAGTAAGCTTGGGTCAATTTAATCAAAAAATGCAATTTTTTAATTATATATTTCACCCCGCCGGCGGGGGTGGGACTTCCTAATATTAATTTTTTAGTAAAACACATTATTTTTTATTATTTTAGGTAAGCTTGGGTCAATTTAATCAAAAAATGCAATTTTTTAATTATATATTTAAAAGGATAATATAGGGGTGGTTTTCACCCCTCTGCCACCTTTGCGAGATGCGCCCCATACAAATTCGTAATCTACACATTTTTCCGAAAATTTTGATGTATCGCATAATATTGCTTCACTAATTTGCACACGGGACTTAATATTTGTACAATTTAAAACTGACTATTAGTTTTCAGATTGAATATAGAGTAATAATCCTGCTTCAGTTTTCCGCAGACATGATCTACCTGCTCAATCCACTGACATTTGGAGTCTATATGGGTGCCTAAAAATTTAGTATTTGACACAGTATTTATTTGGGTTCCGCTATATTGGAAAGTAAAATTTTGCGATTTCTTATACACGCCCGTAAATTCTACACATACTGTTTTATAAACTAAAAGATTTTTCTCACACCACTCCAAAATTGATGAATAATTTCATTCATTTTGGTGGTTACTTCAATAGAGACTACTATTTTGTGTCATCTTCATACATGAACACATTTCCATCCTGTATAAAGTCTGGCAGATGATTCACATAAAGCGGAAACAACAGCGGACCTAGGGCACTTCCCTGAGGAGTGCCAAGCTCCACATCAATTAGTTTAGAAATAGAATCTTCAAGTTTTACAATAAGTTGTCTATTCGTTACATATGAGATTAACCACTCATTCATATGGCCTTTAATGCCTAGGGCGTCAAGTTTTATTGACAGAAAGTTTCAATATGAAAAAACAATTCCAACGACATACTTTTTAGGATCTATTTCATTTAATATATGCTGTGTTAGCTCCTCTGTTGCACTTTCGGTTGAACGTCCGGGTCGAAACACATGCTGATTGTTATTTAATAAATTATATTTTTTAAGAAACATCATAATGCTATCATACACACACACACATACACACACACAGCACGGTAATTTTCCACTTCCTCTGCATTGCCTTCTTTATAGATCGGAGTTGTTTTAGATAGTTTCATTTTTTTTGGGAAATATTCCTGTAGTAACTGAAATATTAATAATGTCTGAAGATAAATTGACAGTTCTTCACAGCATTATTTTATTAATATTATAGGGACTTCATCTAATCCAGTTGAGGTTTTGTTTTTAAGTTGCCGAGTAAGCACCTCGTGTATATGTTCTTCGTGTACCGAATAAGGAGTGAAAAACATTGATTTAGTGTTTATTTCACATTTAGTACAATTTTGATTTTTTTTGTATTAACCAGCTCCTTGACCAAACTTGGCGGAAATTGTACATTTGGATATCTTCTTTTTCAAAAACAACATGGCAGATACTTCTATGCAGCCAAAATTTACAAATTGAAAGAAACCATTCTTTCCTTTCATATATTATTGATCTAAATCTATGGGGCTCTAAAAGACTGATTATTTTTTATTTTTGATATATCTGTCATGTAAATAAATGCTTTTCTGGCAGTTTTTTGCATAAAACATTTTCTTACTATTTATTAATATTTTGATTCGAGTAACAGTACATCGCGCCTAATTAAATTAATTCAAAAATAACAAAAATTTTGGATAAAATTGTTGCCCATCCTGGTTTCAGAGCCATTAATATCTAGAAAATTCTCATGCATACTTTGAAAACATACTGACTGTTTACACTCCACGTCTCTTACGGCTCTGGTAAGGCTAAGGAATTTTATTTTATTAAAAAATTTAGGTCAAGAATAAGCAAAAGTAAGCAAGAAATAACAACTCTCCAGAAAACACAAAAACAATGTATCCCCTACAGAACGTAAGAAAGAAGACACATCAATTACTGGTACAAAAAATCGACGGCGACGGAAACTGTCTATATGGAGCAATAAGCCATCAGTTAGAAGGAGAAAACATAACAACCCCGGCACACACCAACGCCGTGAAAAATCTACGGAAACAAGTAGCGGACTATATACGAAACAACATAGATTATTTCACCCCGTTCATGCTAGCATCCATCAACGAACTGGAACCCCGTTGCAATCAACACAGCACCAACAAAGAAAAAATAGAGGCGTTCATCGGAGACCTGAGAAAAGATGGTTTCTGGGGTGGGCAGGAGACGATAGCAGCAACAGCAAACTTGAAGAGGAGGACAATAATAATACACCAAGAGGAGGGCGAAATCATAACTTTTCACCCCAACAACCAACAAGATTACGACAACATGCCAATTGAGATCGTGTACAGGAAGCAGGGAAACAACAGAAATCACTAAGACAGCGTAATCACTACGCAGAAAAGAAACGAACTAGAACGATTAGAAAAAACAAACCCCCCAAGCATAGCTATAACTCCCCGCCCAGAATGGGAGGAAACGACGAATATCAACAGGTACCAAATATCGCAAAGAACGGAAGAGAGACACAGTCAGGAAGCACCAGATGATTGGATAACTCTGGCAACATGGAACGTCAGAGGATGCATAAAAAGAGCTAAAAGGGAAAAAATCGATGAGGCCTTGCAAGCAGAAAACATCGACGTTGCATGTATACAAGAAACACACATGATAGACGGAAAAATGGCAACTAAGCGGGGGGGGGGGGGGGGGGGGGGCAAGAAAAGACCAGCAGAGGAGTTGCATGGGTAATCAGACGGGAGAGGCCCATCGAAATAAGGACGGAAAATATAAACGAAAACATAGTCACGGCAATCATACAAAATGGAAAGAAGAACATCTGCATGATAGGAGTCCACGTACCCTCAGACAAGAGAGCAGGAAGGGTATTCAGGCAGCTAACTCAAGAAACCAGAAGAAACGAAAAAAGAAAAATGCCCATCATAATACTAGGAGACTTCAACGCGCATATAGGAAAAGACGATTAGACAGAGGAGGATAAAAGCATCATAGGAAAAACATTACTCCACACATGGTCAAATGAAAACGGAAACGCGCTGAAAAATCTAGCACACATGTTTGACATAACAATAAGAAACACATGGGAGAAAAAGCCAAACCTGCATTGAGACCTGGAGCAATGGAAGATCAACCTCACAAGTAGATCATATCCTGGTAAGCAGAGAGATAAGGGAAAGGATCAAGAACGTTAAAGCAAAAAGGGCAGCAGAAATCAATACAGACCACAAAATTATATACGGAAAACTGAAACTAAAAGAAGGAAAAACAAGTCAAGGAAACAACAAGACACTACACAGTACCTGGAATATTTCTCTACTACAACACGAAGACTTTCGGAAGAAATACGGTGAAGAAATAGAAAACCAACTGACAGGAGAAGAATTAGACTGGACATCAATGGGCGCAAAAATAAAAATTGCGGCAAGAAAAACGTTAAAAAGGGATAGATCACCTATGAGCCCGACAAGAAAGGAAAAAATAACAAGTACGAACAGCTAAAAAAGATGAAGGCCATAGGCGAACAACAGCCGACGGGGAATATAAACGAAAAACTAAAAGAAGCACTGAGGGAAAAAAGGGAGGTGGAGAGAAACCACAACGAAGAAAAATGCAAATCATTCTTCGAAACCATAGAAGCCCTTCCAACAGGACAACGACTAAACCAAACCTTCAAATATCTGAAAAAATATAGAAGAAACCACAGTACCCACAGGAGAAGACACATACCAATACAACATTGGACCAAGAAGCAGGAGGAAGAAGAGAAAGCAACTAAAGAACGAACAAAACTAATAAAAGAAACAGACCACTGGCCCTTGGACAAGCCACCATCAAAAGACCAACTGCTAGAAATAATAGCCAGAGCTAGAAGAAACACCGCACCTGGAGTAGATAAAATAAACAACGAGTTTGAGTAAAATTAACTCTGACTTTCACCCAAGATTGCTTTTAACCTGGATCAAAATAATCACTTTATCCTGGAGTTAGCGATTAACCCCAGGGCAAACTAACATAACCCTGGATCGAATTATCTAAATCGTCCTTTACGTTTATTTAAAAGTGGTGAGTGCTTATAAAACAATTTCAATAAAATAGAGCTATAAAAAAAGAATATTAAAAATATTTAGCATGGCGTCTTTATATACCTACCATTTACGATTTGTAATTTAAAACAAACATTTTAATGAAACATTTTTATAGAGATAGTCGAGCGACCGAAATCCGCAACTCGCCGTCCATATTTATGAGTTGTTTACGTATGCGGCTCATATCAATAACAAGTGATGATATAAAATTCGGTAAGCTGCGACAATTCTCGCGCTATAAAACACAGACATAGCCTATTCGGACATAAACAGGCGAGATATGGACCAAGTTTCCAAATAAAAGATAAGAACCCTTCAGCTCTGCATATCCTCCCATCTCTATACAACGCGCGGAGTTCGACTCTTGAAACTTGGACAGTTTTCCACTTCGTGCTTGTCTTTTCAAACTCGAATATGAGATTTTTTAATAACTTTCATAATGTAAACTTGTCAAGTTCGTGGAAAGAAGTGTTCATATGGTAAGATGATGTCTTGGATACGTAGAAGGACGTACAAATATTAAATAAAATGAAATCTCACTTCTGCTCTTACATTTGTGTATACCGTATGATCACTAAAGTATGAAATTATAAGATTATTGGCAATAATTTAGTAGATGTTGTCTAAATCTTCGTTGTGGTGCATTTTCTTATTTTTTTTCTTTTTTTCTGAGATATTTTGCAATATAAATACATGTCTAAAAATAGTACAGTAAATTACTGAAAAATGACCTCCATAGTGAAGTCAAATTCAGGATCAAAATAGGTGAATAAGGAATTCTCTTGCTGCATCAGTTTTCTCGTACGATCGTATATCATATCATTTATTCACCAATTAAAATACAGTACATATATATATGGCACGTAAATTAAAAAATAGGCATTAGTGGACAAACATTAACAAAAGCAAAAAGTAAAAATAAAAACATCCAAACATATGTTATCTTATTGTACTCCATACAATACAAAACAAATATATTAAAAGAGGGCCGAGAAATACGTGACGAAATACAAAATAAAAATAAGTGGCCCTACAACATTATCGTTGCATGTCCAACAAGAGCAAGAAAATGGAGCAAGGTAAGTGCGTACCAGAGCTGGGTAAAGTACTCTGGTAAAGTGCTTTGAAGTAGTACTTGAAGCACTTTTAGGGCTTCAAGCACTGTGCTTCAATTACTTTTAAAAGAGAGTACTTGGTACTTGACATTTGAAGTACTTTGCATAAGTACTTGGGGCTTTAAAGCCCTTTCAGAGGGCTTCAATTACTTTCGAAAGTGCTTCAATTACTTTTAAAGTAATTGAAGTCCTTTTTAGTACTTCAATTACTATAGAAAGTAATTGAAATCCTTTAGCAGTGCTTGAAGTATTTCTAAAGTACGTGCAAGCTCTTTTTAAAATTCGTTCAAGGCCCTTCTAGACAATAAGTCTCATCATGAATTGTCAGGAACTAATAGAAAAACAAAATCGCTTGTGTTCACTGTTTACTTATTCATAATTGGTGATGCAAGTGTGTGATTACCATTCCTGTTGTGTATTTGTGAAATAAAGAAAAGGTTAAGTCTTAGTTTTAGAATAATTGAGGACTGATGAGATGAGATAGTTAATTTATTTTCACCTTAATATGTGCAATAATTGAATCTGAAGCAACATTTTTTTAAACTGTAGGTGTTATAGGTACTTTTAATTGGTTTTAACGAAATAATTATTTTATGTTTAACCATGGGCCAAAAAATTACCTTTTTTGGCCCAAAATAAGATGTTTTTACTCTTGTGAATTTTTTCGAAAAATGCATATTTTTCGAGATATGGCAACTCGAAAATTCCTAAAAGTGGGGGAGGGGAAATGTAAAAGTTGAAAAGAAATCTAAAAAAATTTAGGTGAATATATTATAGAAATACAAGACTTTTTTTACTTGCAACTTTTCTGTAAAGTGCGTTTTCGCCGAGTTTTACCGGAAAAACACGAAAAACTACGCCTTTCTTTGAGATTGTAGCGCTTTAAGAACATGTAATTTAAAAATTTGAAGAAATTCAGACGTATGCATTGAGACCTTCTAAACATGTTTTGTCTCTCGGAATTTTTTTGTAACTTGCTAATTTTTCGAGTTACAGGCACTTTTTCACGATAAATAATGTACTACATTTTTTTGCACATTAAAAAATACGTGAAAATTCGAAAAAAGAGCATGATTTATATATATTAGGCTAACAGTTTGTCGTGTCTCACATCCAAAAAATAAATTTGATGATTTTTAATACTTATTTAAAGATAATGAAATGACGCACTTTTATGCAGTGCTTGTTTACTGCATTTTATTCTTAAATGGCATTCGAAAAGGTATATCACGAATTTTATCTTCCTTATTGTTACGAAACAAATGGTTTTTTGAAAATAAGTTATTGGTTAAAAAAGTCTTATTTCAACCCTTTGAATCAGTTCTCCCACTTTTATCATTAACAAATAAAAATTGTGAAAAAAAAAAATTTTCGGAAAACTTTTTCATATTTTCAATTTAAAAATTATATTGAACCTTTAAAAATGGTATAACTTTATGGGTTTCATATTTTTTATAATAATATATATAGATCAAGCTCAGTTTTCGAATGTTCATGTATTTTTTTAATGTGCAAAAAATGTAGTACATTATTTATCGTGAAAAACTTCCTGTAACTCGGAAAATTAGCAAGTTAAAAAAAAATTCCAAGAGACAAAAAATATTTAGAAGGTCTCAATGCATACGCCTGGGTTTTTCAAAATTTTAAATTACGTGTTTTTAAAGCGCTACAATTTCAAAGAAAGGAGTAGTTTTTCATGTTTTTCTGGAAAAACTCGGTGAAAACACACTTTACGGAAAACTTGCAAATAAAAAAAAGTCTTGTATTTCAATGATACATTCATCTGAATTTTTTCAGATTTTTTTTTTCAACTTTTACATTTCCCCTCCCTCACTTTTATTAATTTTCGAGTACCATATCTCGAAAAATATGCATTTTTCTAAAAAATTCACAACAGTAAAACCATATTATTTTGGGCCAAAGAAGGTAAATATATTGTTTTTTTTTGTCATTTTTGACCTAATTCTACAAGTTACGGAACCCCCGTGTCTTCCTTCTTTCCTTCCTTCCTTCCTTCCGATTATTTCCTACTCAATCTTTTTTCATCTTTTTTATTAACGTCATTACAAACACATTGCACAAGGTTTCATCAAAATCCATTTATTAGCACTCAAATTAGAGATTTTGGTCATTTTAGCGCTCCATTGACTGGACTATTAGCGCTTGTATTTTTGCGATTATTTTTACAAAACTGAAAAGTTTTAACATGTTTAAAAAGTAGGTAGGTACAAAACATAATTAAAAAAATAAATATTCTCTTATGTTAATTGGAAACCGATACCGTACTTTAAAAGAAAATTAATTTTCTAAAAAAATTGTTAAAGTAAACGTAAAAAATTATTTCATTATAGACTGGCGGTACATGACCAGTCAGGTGCAACGTTTTTAAAATGCATGCCAATCATATATATGAATGAAATTACCATGAATATGCCAGAAATGCAAATTTTAGGCAGGCGTCGCGTGCACAAGGGGGTGCAAATCGGTTTTTTTTGTTTCTTTTTTTTGGGTTTTATTTTTTTTTTTTTTTTAATGGATGCCAATAGTGCCAAACGAAAAGCCTTGAAAAAAAATCCAAAATCAAAATCATCCAAAATCAAGAACACCAAAAAATTTTACGATTTAATGTGCACATTAACAGTTCTTTTGAGCGCGGAAACTGTATGCCAATGAATTTCCGCTGGATTCTTTTTCACGGCTTTTTGTTTGGCACTATTGGCATCCATTAAAAAAAATAAAATAAAACCCAAAAAAAAGAAACAAAAAAAACCAATTTGCACCCCCTCTTGCACGCGACGCCTGCCTAAAATTTGCATTTCTGGCATATTCATGGTAATTTCATTCATATATATGATTGGCATGCATTTTAAAAACGTTGCACCTGACTGGTCATGTACCGCCAGTCTATTAAAACCATTCAAAAGTATCTTTAAAAACCCACCTACAGTTTAAAACAATATTGTTTCTGTACGACTTAATGGCATAATGATTATAGAGCCCGCAAACTTTTAAATAGTTTATGGCTTTTGGCTGTTTAAACAAATATTTGTCTTGAAACTTTCTGTGGTTGTTAACATCCATAAAGAGTATATTTCCTCAAATTGTAAATAAATGGATAGATTATTATTAAAGCTATATTAAATTATTCAAAAAAGCTATATATTGGCTTGATCTTTTTTTTGAGGTTTGTACATATTTAATAGAGGCCTAGTATATCTTAATCTGTTTGAAATTTTGTTGTGAACAATCTCCATTTTATATTTTTGCAATATGACCAATACGACAGGAGATATTCATAAAAATGCGAGAAAAAACGATACAATGTAATTTCAATTGTTTGTCAACCTCGCCCAAGCCAAAAATGTAGTTATACTTTGTTACATGCCAGATTCCAACAAAAAGAGTTCCTCCCCAAACACTTTTTAAGAAGTTTATTTTTACCCACTATAGTATTAATATAGTATAGAATAGTATAGTATAGAATAGTATAGTATAGGTTTGACTTTTTTAGGTATGTTTTTATATGAAATGTTTATTTTAATTTTAATATGTAATGTGTATATTATTATTATTATTATGTACCTACACTACTTACTAATAAATACATAAATAATTTTCTTTTAGAGCGTTTATTCTTCCTGAATATTTCATATCATAAAGGTGTGATTGGCTTGACAATAATGTTGCTTTTGTTTTTTAATCTCATATTACCGCTTAACATTTATATTTCTGAGGGCTTGGTACTTGGTACTTTACTTTTTCAAGTACTGTACTTGGTAATTGAAGTACTTTTGTAAATAAAAGTACTTGATACTTGATGCTTTAAAGCACTCTAGCTAAGTGCTTGGTACTTGGTACTTGAAGCACTTTCTCAGAGTACTTTACCCAGCTCTGGTGCGTACCATGTCAAATGGATGCCACTAAACCAGCAATGTTTTCGGGGTTTGTCAAAAATGCCACGAACTCGTCAGTAGAGTAAAAACCGTGGTTTAAAAATATTTTTTCAATATGCCCTTAAAATGATTTTAGGTCAATAATTTTAATGAATTTGGAAGAAAATTATATAACTTGAGGTGCGGTGAATTTTTAGACGATCTTGTCTGTCGATGCCTAGCTGACCTTAGTAAATCGGCTTGTGCTGTAATTATGAAAATTTGAATTCCTTCCAATAGAATTAAAGTTTTTGTGGTGAATATCCATTAAACTAAGATAAATATATAAAGAAGGTACCGGAATAATGCCCAGTGAAATAGATAGAGGCCTACAGTGGTCTCTATAACCTGCGTTGGCAATGATTCTAGTCGCTTCCTTTTGTAGATGAAATATTTGTATAGTATGACAAGAATTACCTCATAAAGTAATGCCATAACAAGTGTGTGAATGAAACAGTGAAAAATAGCTCGCTTTCAAGGTTTCCAAACTCAAATGCATTCTTAGCTGACGGAGCAAAAATATTGTGTTGGCAAGTTTGTGGCTTAGCTGATCAATATGACCAAACCAGTTTAGTTCATCGTCCAGTGTGACACCTAAGAGTTTTACACTGTCACCCTTTGTTACTGTGTTACTCGTGGAAAACACACGCTTCTGAGTTGTATCCTCATTCCTTTTCATTTTATTAATAATGAACCAGGTTTTGGCTTGATTGGAAATTAAAGAAGTTTGTTGATGTAAAACGTGAAGGTTACTATGGGAAGTTAGCAATGTAGTGTCATCAGCATAAGCAATACACCTATGGGGCAACATAAAATGAAATATATCATTGACATATATAATAAAGTGGCCCCAAGACAAGATTAAGATCCGATTTTATATTATTTACGCTGACGCACTGCTTTCTGTTACATAAATAGGAGCGTAGTAGCACGGAGTACAGTACCTGCGCAGAGGCGAAGGCTTTGGCGGCTCCTTTGATTTTTGATGGCTCGTTTTTTGTGACCTTGAGTACCAGTTACGTCTACACTGAGAGAAATATGTTTTTAATTTTTTTCTGTACATTTAAGAATACACTGAAGAAACAATGTATTTCAATTTGGATAGAAAAATATTACCATTTGAATTGTTTATAAACTGCATTTATTTTCAATTGAGTTAGGCCCTAGCAAATTTTCTGAAATGTAACTATTATAAATGCTATAATGATACCACTTGATATTTTTTTGTTTCGATTTCGAGCTAAAAATATTATTATAATGTGACGAAGGAGTATTCTAATTTCCTTACCAAGGAAATGTATTTTTCAAAAAAACTATATACCTTCTAATATATTTAAATAAGGCGCCATTCTGATTTCCGATCGCCCGGCCGGCCAAATTGGCTAAAGCAAAACAAGCAAATACCCAAGCAACACACACAGCAACCAAGCTTTATTACTTTTTATTTCTCAAATATTTAAATAATAATTATTGTTAGTGGCTCTATGAAATATTCTGAACGTGAATCTTTGTTTTTTCTATTTAGTTCAGCTCTATTTGAGTGTCTTCATTCCAGACTATATAAATAAAGTGAGTAGAAAGAAATGTATACTTTTAAACTTCATGTTATGAAAAACGTATCTGACTGATTGACTACCTATTTAATTATGGTTATTATAATGTGTTCGAAATGATGAAAATTTAATACGATATGTTTTATACTTTCAGAATGTATGCTAAAAAGGAAGATTTATATATATTCCAGTATTTTAGTTGACAATCGCTGAGAAACTTACAAAATAAAATATTATATGATTTGGCGAGAACTGAATAATATTGAATCAGCTTGGAGAGAAAATGTGAATGATGTGAAAGTATTATCAAATCTGACAATAATCGCTAACGTTTTGAGAAATGATGAATGACTAGTACAAATGTTGGTGTAAATATTTCATAACATTTCTCATAGGGATACTGAGAATTGGTTTTTGAGAGAAATGCGTAGACAAAAGGATGAGTTCAAGGCACTCAAAAATCTTGAAGGTATATGTGGTTGGGTGTAAAAAGTACTCTCCAAGAAATTTGCAGGATAAAAGCTTTTTGCAAAGGTAAGACTTAGTTGTCGATGATCAACCTTTTCTTTTTCAATATATGCTTACCTAACATTGCTTAGTGAATAATTGGCAACATGGAAATTCATTTTTCAGGTTATGAACTCTTAGCGTAGCATCTTCAACAAAAGCCATCGCCTCCTTGGATTATTGCTGATCCACAGTACTCATTGTGACTGTGTTACTAATCTAGACAAAATCGTTCACTACCCATCAGTCTTTCCTTTCAATTTTTTAGCAGTAAACACGGTGGCTATGTTCGAAGGGTTAACTGTTATAAATTCTGTGAAAAATACCATATAAAGTAAACAATGAAGATCTGGAGTATTGAACTACTTAAAATATGTAAAAAGGTGTAAACGTCTACCAATTGTTGACCCCTTGCCTATGATATACCTATAGATTGAACTATACAAACCATTGTAATTTGTACAAAAACTTCTTTTTATCGTGTCTTGTTAATGTTATACAGTATCGGAAAGTGTTTGATTTGGTGCGGCAATAAGAGCAAGCGAGAGCAAAGCAAGCAATGATGTACATTAAGGGACGTGTCTGCTTTGCCTCTGCTAGGGTACTGGTAGACACCTTTATTGTGGGCGGTCGGTTAAGTCGTTGAAACTATGCAATCTCAAAGGTAGAACTTTCCGATACTGTATAATATGTCTAACACGTATTTTATTATTTTATGTAGGTTGGTCAATTGTTAAATATCCCTTGTATTTTATTAAATACATATATTCACGTTTTATTATATTTTATTTATCACTTGTATTATTGTTGTTAGCAGTAAATTAAAATAGTCGATTATGTAGAATTTATATATACATGCATCTTTTTTTTTATTTATTATCCAACGTTCCATTAATACTCATAAGAAGAATTAACAAGAAACTTACTGGAGATATAAAGAAAGATCTATATTGCAATAAAAAATAAATGATTATATTATACACATACTATAATATCTAAGTAGTAATAAGTAACATTTGCAATTACATAATTCAAAGAATATTTGCTACAATTTGACACTTTCAAAACCCACTCGGACTTTATTTATGTGTTCACTGACTGGAGGATCACTTTCAGTCTTAGTTTCATAGTTTCTGAATGTTAAACAATCCCAACACTGGGTTTTTAAACACCACACAATATATTTTAAAAGGACGTTTAATTCCAGATCGATCAATGACAGCAATACTTTAAATTTCGTTGATTTAAACACTTCATCAGATATCTTAATGTAGTCTGTGTATTTTTCTCTTGAGATGTACCTGATTTAAAAAATGCTATTACACTTCTTTCTCCCTCAGCATCAGCTCTACCCTCGCTCAACTAAAATTTAAACATAAATGATTATTAAAAATGCTGACAAATTAATATAAAGTGTTATTTTTTGCCATGAATTGTTTCTTGTTTGCTTAAACTGTAGTTATTATTATCACAAGCACTTTTAGTTTCACATTTGTTGTATCCCATAAACATCTAACTGGATGGATCATACTGGTCTTGAATTACGGACTTTCCTGTAGCATAAATCCACACTAAAAATCAAATTCTTAAATTAACAAGTAACAAGTAACAACTTACCATTAATAAAATACCTGGAATATTCCGGTAAAATAATTCCTTTTAATTGCTTGGAATCTTTTAACCCTAACCTCTTCTGGTTGTAAATCGACGTTATTTTATAAAAACTGATGTTTTCTCGGATTGCCACACTTCAACAACTAATAATACAACAAAAACTGGCAATTTTGTATAACATAATGCTCATAAAAACTCTAATATTATGAAAAATTCAATTCTTAAGTTCAGTCAGTCGCCATTTGACAGCAATGACAAGTGAATTTAGAAAGTGAGGTTGATTGATATACCAGTTAAAAAATGGCGATGCGTATACAAATTTGGTTTTGGCGGGAAGGCTTGCTTTCGCCTCTGTGTAGTTACTGTACTCTTTATTTATATTATTTACGCTGACGCACTGCCTTCTGTTACATAAATAGGAGCGTAGTAGTTTCAATTGACTCCCACGAACCCCATAAAATTTCAATTTCACAGCTTGTGTAGTAGAGCACACGAAAACCAAATTGACAGTTATTAAGAACGTCATTAGATTCAAAATAGTTTAATAGTCGGTTTTTCAAAATTATTTCTAAAACCTTTGCAAAAATTGGAATGGTGGAAATGTGGGCGGTAGTTGTCCATGTCATCGGCATTACCCTTTTTAAGAAGTGGTAATACTTTCGTGACCTTAAGAGCTCATGGGAAAACACCCTCACCAAGGCAGCTGTTAATTAACAAAGTTAAAAGTTGAACAATAATGTCTACTGTTTTTTTTAAATTCTAGAATTTATTCCATAAATATCCATGCAGTTGGAATCTATAATAACAAGTGCTATGAGAAATTTTGGATTAAATCGGCCCATTGCTTCTTGTAAAATTTAAATAATTATTGTTTCAATATTGAAATTTTTTGCTATTTTCTTTATCCGGTCCTAGTAATCGCATCGCAAAAATAAATTG
This sequence comes from Rutpela maculata, assembly GCA_936432065.2. Classification (NCBI taxonomy): domain Eukaryota; kingdom Metazoa; phylum Arthropoda; class Insecta; order Coleoptera; family Cerambycidae; genus Rutpela; species Rutpela maculata. The sequence goes on along the minus strand of OW386285.2, from coordinate 30,574,575 downwards.
AAATACTTGATATAACGATGTCTGTCCTGTCTCTCGGACTATTATGAGTTAAATATACATTGAAGATAAATAGACTCCACATTACAGCAAAATAAAATTGCAGACTTGTTTCCATTAAAGAGCTTATCGATTAGTGATTCTATATGCAGGCATTATGCCGCTTTATATTATTTTTTCAGCGGTGGTTGTTTAGTAACTTTGCTTTAGAAATCGTGATTTTATTATTCAGTCCCCTTTATGTTAACCACTTGAAATAAAATGTGTATATTGTAGGCTAACGAAAGCGAATTTTGTATACGTCTTGTTGGGTTACCGCCCGATCTCGAAACATCAATTTATTTAACCGTGTAGCTGAATGAACGCTATTACTTCGTCTTCTGCAGGCTGCCTCAATATTCCTCGAGATAAACGAGAACCACTGTGACCAACATTCTAGTCGCTAGCTTAAAACGTTTCGCGTTGTGTATGCTCTTTGCCTTGGGCTCAGATGTTTTTTGGTTTTATACTCGTCTACGACATGAAAGTATAGTAGGAAGCTTAATGAATTATTTTAGTACTTAAATGCTCTCTCAAACATAGTACTAAATTTTTAATATGTTTATAATACCATGTTCTAGTTGTTTTAATAAAAATCATAATACCTATTCATTCATATTAAAGTTGAATAAGAAATACGTTTATTAAACAGTCTGTGAGAGACAAATTACAAAGTATAAAACTCAGATTGGCAGTATAACAATACTATATAATACTAACTTGATTTATTTACAACACTTTCCCTAAATCAAGTTCCATAATTTAAAAATTGTCAACACTAATCATTCCTAGCAAAGACCTGAGGTAACAAAATTGTCCTTTTAATAACACTTTTGTAAACACATCTGCAATTTGCTCCTTGCTAGAAACATGTTTCACATCAAGAACTCCCTCGTGATATTTTTGTTGAATAAATTTGTATCTGACATCTATATGTTTAGACCGTTGATGGAGTTCTGGGTTCTTCACCAACCGAATGGCACTTTCATTATCTATTTGTAAAACCGGAACCGACGTCAATTGACATATTTCATTCAACAGCCTTATAAGCCATACTACTTCCTGTGTAGCCTGAGAGGCAGCAACAAACTCAGCCTCAGTGGTTGAAAGTGCAATGCACTTTTGTCGCTTGCTCATCCACGTTATGGCTCCGTTACTATATTTGAATACCATTCCAGAAGTTGAATTTCTAGTTGCAGCATACCCGACATAATCTGCATCCGTAAAAGCTTCGAGAATACCACTCTTACGTTCAGACTGATACAAAATTCCCCAGTTAAGAAGTACCCCTTATATATCTCATTATTCTTTTTACCGAGGTCCAGTGTTTCTTTTGAGGTTTATCTAAGAATTGTGACAAATAATTAATTGCATATGTAATATCAGGCCTTGAGACATTAGATAAGTACAATAAATTCCCAATGGCTTCACGATATGGAACATTACTAATTATATCAATTTCATTTAAATCACCACTGTTGTCTTTCTCCATAGGAGTTGATACAGGATTACATATATCCATGTTAAATTTTTCCAACACTTTCTTAGCATAAGCTTCCTGATTAACAAAAATTGAACCATCACCATCACGATGAATTTGCATTCCCAAATAACAGTCAGCGGACCCCACTTTCACACTGAAGTTGTCCTGTAAGACTTTCAAGAATTTGTTTAAAACAGTGTCTTCTCTCGAAATTACCAGCCCATCATCGACGTACAGCAGCACAATTAAAGTTTTATTTTATTTACAAAAAGGCACGGATCTGAGTTACTTTGCTGTAAATGACATTTTTTAAGGAAATTTGAAAACTTCTGGTTCCAGCACCTGGGTGCTTGTTTAAGGCCATAGAGACTTTTCTTTAACTTACGGACACGACCTGTGCCTTCATTGAACCCTTCAGGTTGTAATATAAAAAGTTCTTCTTCAAGTTCTCCATATAAAAAGGCAGTTTTAACCTCAAACTGACTAATTTTCAAGTTTTCATTGGTCGCCATACTTAGAACAGCTCTAATCGAGTCCCAACGAACAACAGGACTGAAGATATCATTAAAATCAACAAAAGGTTCCTGAAGATAGCCCTTGGCAACCAACCTTGCCTTGTAGCGCTCTATGCTGCCATCCGTTTTTTGTTTGATTTTAAAAACCCAGCGACTCTTCAGACATTTCTTTCCCTGAGGTGAACTCACCAATTCCCAGACTTCATTTTCTTTCAGCGAAGCCATCTGTTCTTCCATGGCTATCTTCCACTGAATAGAATCTTCTGACGACATTGCATCTTTAAATGTAACTGGTTCTCCACTGGAGGCCAACATGACAAAGTCTTGATATCTTGATGGCATACTGATGCTTCGCAAATTTGGAATGTTCAATACCAATTGTGAATCATTGTTAATGTCAAGTTCATCCATATGATCTCCTCTTCCTCAACATCATGATGCAACTCTTCTTTATTTGATTCATTTGCAGAATCAACATTGCAATCAATAGCAGGAAGTTTATTATTTCTCTGGATGTCTTTTCATTTTTGAAAACAATATCTCGACTCACAAAAACATCATTTTTCTCAGGTACCCAGACTCGATATCCATCTTTGTCACCACAGTAACCCACTAGGTAACCTTTCAGAGCCTTTCTATCGAATTTCTTTCGTTTCTGTTTAGGCACGTGAATAAAACATTCAGTTCCGAAGATTTTCAAATGATTTATACAAGGCTGTTTACCAAACCAAAGTTCATAGGGAGACTTTCCCTCAACAGGCGTTGGACCAGTGCGATTAATAACAAAAGTAGTGTTAACTGCTTCCGCCCACAGCTTTTCTGGAAAATCTTTGGCATGCAACATTGTTGCCAAGGTAAGATTATCCCTCTCAGCTGCACCGTTCTGCTCCGGTGTGTAGGGCATGGTCAATCTATGATGCAGTCCAACCTTTTGAGTGATTTTTGTTACCTCTGTGTTTGAGAATTCAGTGCCATTATCCGTCAATAGCTCCTTAACAACATGTCCAACAGTTTTAACTGCCAAAAATATTTTCAGTTTGTCCTTCACTTGAGATTTATTTTTCATGAACAAACTGAACGAAACCTACTAAAATCGTCCTTGAACTCTACATAATATATTTGACCTCCAAGAGACGTTTCAGGCATTGGTCCACATACGTCTGCATTTATCAGATCTCCAGGGCTAGTAGGTCGACCCTTACGAGTGCCAAATTTTAAACGGTGCATTTTTCCATATATACATGCATCACAGAACTTTTCATAATCCCTCTATGTGCTAGGAATTTTTGTACATGACGCATGTTCTGGTGACCGAGTCTTTCGTGCCATACCTGTAGTTCATTTTTATCAGAAGTACTGCTAGCTGCTACAGAGACTTGGTCTGGAACTGTCACTTGCACTATAAGTTCATACAATCCATTTGATTGTCGAAGTCCAACTGCAACAGTCTCTCCATCTTGGGGCTTAAACAAACAACACTTGTTATCCGAATACTGGGAAAGGCCATGATCTAGTGCAGACCCAGATGAAAAGAGATTTTGTTGACTATCTGGTTCAAATCGAACTCTGTTGAGATATCCAAGTTTCCATACAGAATCAACTAACATTTTCACATGAATAACATCTTCACCATAAGCCGTCATTGACTGTCCATCACATAGACGGAGACACTTAGGTACAGAATATGAGACATATTCTGAAAACCAATGAGAACGTGATACAACATGATGTGATGCACCTGAGTCAATCAGCCAGCAGTCTTTTTCACCACCATTTACAACATTAATAAAAGCTTGGCCATCAATTTTTTTATTTACATCACTTGTTTTTGCAGACCTGTCAGATTTCAATTTACTGCAATCCTTTCTTAAGTGACCAAGCATCTTACAGTAGAAACATTTAGGTCCTTTTTGAACTTCTCTCCAATTCTGTTTCCTAGAAGTTTCCATTATCTTTTTATGATTTTCAGCAATTAACGCCACACCATTTTTAGCAACAGATTCACTTGGAACTTTATCAAGCTCCTTTAAGCGCTGTTCATGTATCCTAAGACGCTCGGTAAGTTTTGCAATTGTTCGGTCACGACTTGGTGTAGATTCCCAAGCATTTTTAAACTCCAAGTGTTCACTAGGCAACGTATTTAAAATTCTGTTTAGAAGCATCGATAATGGCAACTTCACATCTTCTGCTTTTAACTCATTCTGCAGATCATGCCAAATTCTCTGCAGCTTTGCAACATGCACTGCTATATTATCTTGTGAATCCTTTTTATAATTAAATAACTGTGAGTAAAGTAAATCTAACCTGTGCTCATTTTTCTGCTCATACACACTGTGTTGCGGATGATGCAGTAGAAACTGTGAAGAAAGCCTATGTTCTTGACGTGAAAACGTTTGAGGAAGCAGATGCCATTGTGCGGTGTATTATTGGTACTAGTTTAAAGCCAGTTGTGAAACAGCAAATTTTGACCAGCAAAACAGGAAAAGAAATGTGGGATACATGACAGAAAAAGTGTCAAGTCTGATCTAATGCGCGAGCTTGAAAATGTGCTTGAACACCTTCTTCTAAACGATATGCCATCTTCAGAAATACATGCATCACTAGTGGTTGACTTCATAGCTCAAGTTAGGAAAATTAAGAAGTCTATGAACCTAAATACTTTAGATGATTTTGCTGCAGTGGTTTGGAAAAAGGTGCGATTCCTCATAGGTGAGTATTCGAATAGATTATGTGTTTGATTTTTACTGTGAAAACAGTATTAAAGGGCTTGAATTTCGTCTTTGAGGACATGTTGATCCAATTGAACTATGTCTACTCAATGACAAAACACCCCTTTCAGTTAGCATGGAAGCTTACTGGACATCCATAGTGAATAAACAGCAGTTGCATGAATATTTCATCACTACCTAAACCAGTGATCTAATAAGAAAATGTCGTGGGACTTTATATCTGGGAGGAGGTCATCCTGGCAATGAATGTAAGTGTTAATGTATCGACAATCGCGTATCGCATAATTTTCCGGATTTGCCGGAGGAGGCTTATGACAGAATGCTTGTTCATGTTTATCACAAGGTTTCAGTGAGCAAAGTTCAACGGATTGTGGTGGCGTCTACAGACACAGATGAACTGGTAACTATTTTGTACCATTTACATGTTACATGGAAGTTGAATAAGAAATACGTTTATTAAACAGTCTGTGACAGACAAATTACAAAGTACAAAACTCAGAATGATAGTTTAACAATACTATATAATACTAACTTGATTTATTTATAACAATTCAATACCTCAAAAAATAGTCATTGCATCCCCAAAATGAACATTTGTTAGGAGGATATGAAGACAAATGGCCTATACCCAATAATTCTCCATCTTCTTCATGTTTTGACAGGTGTATTGTGACCCATGCATTGTTTTAATTGACATTTCTTTGTGTATGGCACATCTGACAGCATCTGTCGTGGTTGCCTGTTAAATGCAATAGATGTGAGCTAGCTCCAGTTTCATATGCACTTTTATGTACCCGCAGTTTGACTTCAGATACTTTATATATAGTCAACGCAAATTAGACATTTTAGAAGAAATAATTTATAAAGTAGTAATATTTGAGATGCGTATTCTAGACAGGGTTAGAAATAGATACCGGAAAAGTTCCCCTTCCATTTAGGAGTGCAACGTCCCTTTTTTTGCAGAAGGACACCCCTACTGAGGACTTAAAGCTGGTTTTCCACTATTACCTTGTAAACCGTTCATAGGAAGAGAAAAAAGTATGGGAAATAAAAGATTTGTCGTTAAATTCTGCATAAAAAATGTTGTATTAACCTTGTAGCTTGTCCTCACCCATTTCGCGTTAACAGCCTCCGAACAGGGGGGGTAGTTTGCAGCGCACAGGTAAAAATCGATCCTATTCGAAGTTTCACAGCGAATATCTTAAAACCGTTACTTTAACGAGAAAAATGCTCAGGAATGAATTTGTAGAGAGGAATTCTCTCGATAAGATGCATGTATAGCTGGTTTTGATGCAAGTGATTTTTATTTATTTTCCTTTTTTTCCACAAAGTTGTATTTTTTAATTTGAGCTCGTTTCCACACCACCCTCGAGGTAGAGCTCTCTGTGCGTTTTTGTTTAGTGGATTCCTCTGTAGGCCTATTCCACTAATATTCTATCCAATTTTACTCATTAGGGAGTTCTTCATCGACGAACTCTTCTTCAAATTCGGAATTTAAACATCCTTGCCCATGGCAATTAGAGCACATTGTTGAGCAGCGCAATCCATCCTTAACACAGCTGCATCGTTTTCCGCAACCTTTTTTGCAGCTGTAGGATATTAGCTGTAGGGTGGAAATTGGTGCTGGTAACTCGGTGGTATAAATTGTTGCCTACCTTCTTCCAGCCCCAATCCGTTGGTTCCAAGTTTTCCCCTCGCCAAGATTGAATTTGGAGAAATACGTTGACGTAATGCCTCAGATGTTGGTGACAGTCTTGGTAGAATCCTGGCAGTACTAGATTGACCGACCAACTCACTGAAAATAACGAACCTTTGATGAGTCAAAAATGTCTCTATTTTGGGGGCTTTGTATAATATAAGCGCTAATTGTTCTCCAGCACTTGTAATTTCTCGTTTCCTTGAGCTACGGTTGTTGAATTTACGGACAACCTCTTCTAGATCTTTTCTTTTATTGACGCGTTCCAACGTCTACACTTTTCCTTTACCAAAGAAAGCTGAAGTGGTATCGCATCTGAACGCGTGGACAAACAAACCTGTCTCCTTACAGCTTTTTAAAACTGCCGAGGACTGCAAGTCACGAGAACTGTACGCTTTATTTTCTATTTTTCCCTGAGCCTCTCTTAAGAAACGGATATCTTTACCTTCAGGTGCGCGAGCGACAAATAACCAATGCGAGAAGATCAATATCTTGTCCGACGATGACCACTGTATCATTTTCATGAGATTCATTTAAGGCGGTTTGAACTATGATTACGTCAGCGTCGTCTACAGCAGTAATTGTTTTGATTCCCTCGTTTGTAAACCTCTCCGCCAATGGCTAAGTAAATCGGTCCTTATTTGCGAGATTGTTTATCATTTTATTGTGCGTTTCAGTCAGTGGCGGGTTATCATTGAAAATAATTTCCGGTGAAATGCGTTTCAAAAGTCGCTGCTGTCTTTCGATGCTCTTCGTACTGCAGACATTGTCAGCATGCTCGTCAAACACTACAGTCACTTTTTTGTCGTAATGTTACGAATAAAGCGAGAATAGGCTATATAAACGTCGTCAAAGGTACCCTGTTTTAGCCATACTACTCGATGAATCAAATTGCCGCCATCAACAATGAACTAGCAATCAGAAAAATCTATTGGCCTCTCTCGTACAGCATTGAAAATATCATACAGAGACTAATTCTTGTTTTTTCTCATTAACCCTTTCTCATCAAAGAGAGGAAGGGAAATTGAAGCAAGCATAAAGTTGAAACATGACTCCAAAAATTGTAAACCTGACTGTTTATTTACTTACATTTAATTTTCAGAGTATCAGTATCTGAGAGAGAAGTAAATAAAATGATACAGAAAATGCAATATAATTTTAAGTATACTATATACGTTTAAGGTAATTATTCATGTCTAAAGTTTTTATTGCCGTAATCCTTCCCGGGTATAGCCTGAGGCCGTCCTTATATCAACGTCGGTGCTATTTATATTTTACGTATAATTATAAACGCATCTGTGTGAAAAAAAAGGAAAATAAATGAAAATCACTTGCGTCAAAACCCCTTTGTTCGGACGCTGTTAGCACGAAATAGGTGAGGATAAGCTACAAGGTTGATAGAACATTTTTATACAGAATATAACGGCAAATTTTTTATTTCCTATGCTTTTTTCTCTTCCGACGAACGGTTTACAAAATAAAAGTGAAAAACCAGCTTCAAGTCCCCATTAGGGGTGGTTTTTTTGCAATAGGTGACGGTTTTACTAAAAAATCGAAAAAATTAATCAAAACCAGTTTTTCTGGAAATTAGTTTTCCAATTATTTGTAACCTGATTGTGTAACAATGATGCATTGCGGTGCATTGAAATTACCAGGGAACGTGGATATAGCGTAATGAAACTACTTTCATATGAGTTGACACAAACCTCGTTTTTTCTCACAAAGATGGCTTCCTCAGTCAAAGTGTCAATGCGCGAGCTTGAAAATGTGCTTGAACACCTTCTTCTAAACGATATGCCATCTTCAGAAATACATACATCACTAGTGGTTGACTTCATAGCTCAAGTTAGGAAAATTAAGAAGTCTATGAACCTAATACTTTAGGTGATTTTGCTGCAGTGGTTTGGAAAAAGGTGCGATTCCTCATAGGTGAGAGTATTCGAATAGATTATGTTTGATTTTTACTGCGAGAACAGTATTAAAGGGCTTAAATTTCGTCTTTGAGGACATGTTGATCCAATTGAACTATGTCTACCCAATGACAAAACACCACTTTCAGTTAGCATGGAAGCTTACTGGACATCCATAGTGAATAAACAGCAGTTGCATGAATATTTCATCACTACCCAAACCAGTGATCTAATAAGAAAATGTCGTGGGACTTTATATCTGGGAAGAGGTCATCCTGGCAATGAATGTATAACTGATTTCTAAATTAAAAATTAATTCTTTAATAAAATTTTATAGAACATCGAAAACCTGCAATGATAGTGCTATAGTACTTCGATGCATTTAAATGTACTTATTTATATTTTTAACTGCTATTTACTCTTGTTCGTTTATATCTAACCATATACGTTTATTGCGAATTTCTAGGGAGCATAAAAAGGGAAGATAAAGTACTATAATGCTTACAATAAACATATGATATAAGTGATTCGTCTTGTTGGAAATTCTTAACACGCACGTTCCTTTTGCCTCACTTGTTTCATGTTTCATATTTTATGTTCTTATTAATTCCTAATCAGAAGTATTCAATATAAGTAGAGTTCATTAAAGGTTGTTGTTCGATCGATTCAGTTATTAATTGATTCACATTTCATACAGCCACCAAGTAATAAAAAACCGCTGCCCAAGGAATCACTACTTCCACATTCAGATTTTTATTCAAGTCACTTACAACGAAAAAATTTTGTATGTGTAAATAATAGTTTATGGAACTTTAATAATATAATATTTGAAATCCTCTACCCCAAAAACCTATAAAACGATACCCCACATCGGTAGCGATGATAGGGGATGGTAGTGGGGGTGGATGAAGAAAAAAAACATTTTGAGGTTTCTGGTTCTTGTACACACACTAAATCACATTTTTTCATCCCCTTTAATAATGGGGTGGGGGTGATAATGAGGGTGGCTAATGCCAAAATTTGTTTTGAGACCTTAGCTTCTCTTGTATATACTAAATACCAATTTTATGGACTCTTACCTGCTTGATTTATCTATTTTCCCCAAATTTACCCCAATTTACCCCCCAACCCTTCGACGGAACAATATGACAATATAATCTAGTTCTAGATCCCGTTAAAGTACCTACATACGTGTATCAAATTTCAAGTCAATATCTCAAACGGTTCCAGAGTAAACGTGCGCACAAAAAAAGTTACAGACCGACACACCGAAATACGGACAGACAGAAATTTTTTTTCGCTCAAACTTAAAATCTCGACGTTTCGTAACATTCTGAGTCTATTTGAACAATAAAAATTAAAAAAAATTTTTTTGCCGTTACTATACTTCCACTGGATGTGGAAGTAATTACCATCTAATATAACATATGCTTTAAAATGTTTTCATATAAACTTATACTGTTTAGAACTAGGAATATTTTGGCTATAATTGCATGTTTATGTAACAGTGGAATGCATATCTGGATGACAGGATTTCAATTGATACTCTGCGTAGGGGCAGTCAATCCCAGCCAAAAAACCCCAAAGTTTTCCAACAGACCAGACCGATGACTACCCCCGGGGGTGACAAGCTGACGAAGAAAGAACACCAAGACAGAAGAGCGCCAGAAGAAAAAGGCCTTAGCCAGCAAGGTCCAGCAGCCAGGATCAGGGAAAGTGGGCCGAAATCATCCACACCGCTCACATTTCTGAGTGGGGTTGATGTAAAGTAAGCTCGCCCGCCCCTCAAGAGGCCAGTCCAGGTTTACAGCGATGCACTAGGGTAAAGAGCAGTAGTCTTGCTCGACTCTAGACATCTGAGAGTAGTTCTTTTTCCAAATATAGTTATATATTTTACAATGATTTAAGAAAAAATGTTATTTTCATTTAAACAGTTTTTTCATAGGTCTAGTTTTATTGGAAATTTTAGTGCGAACAATTTGGTATTCAATTGTGATTATTGGAAAATGTCCCGAATGAAGAAATAAATGATTTATAGTAATACGGTAATTTGCTAGAATTATTAATTTTTAATTTATTCTATGACATTTAATACAACAATATTTAAAAAGAACCAACTGAGGATTACGTAGTGGATATACCATCCTTCGGAGGGGATGTAAAGCAGGCGGTCCCTTGTGTATTAAATGTTAGGCAAGTAAAAGATCCCTACTCTTCTTAAGGGAAGAGGTTCGGCAAAATTTCCAGGTTGGGGGTAGCTCGTCTCTTGGCGTCGGTGATAGGCCCTGGTAGCGGAAATAGGCCGACGTTAAATAGTTAAAAAAGAAAAGAACCAACTATAAAAATTACAATGAACAAACGAACACCACATTAACTTTCCTATATAGAAGTAAAGGTCTGAACTCACAGACGTGCTTTGCGTTTGCGATTTGCGGAAATATTAATACCGTAAAATATTAATATTTATCATTGCGTTTATGCACGAATTTTGACTTTTTTTGGTCAACTTGTTTGTCAACTGGAAGTGCTTTAGCCGCAAAGACGTCTAAGAAATTGTTTGCTTTAATAATAGCATTTTTGATATTTGATATTGCAATTGACCATGTAACTCAAACTTGTGTAATGCATCTTTCCATTTATTAAACCCAGCTTTTACAAGTTCGCCGGTAGTCTGAGTCAATGTACCGCCGCCAACGTTCGTTGATGAAAATACCACACAATTTTGCAAAAAACTTTATCTTCTGTTCTTGAATACGCTAGCAATTTTTATTTTATCCAACACGAACGTAAAAATCTTCTCTGTTGTGCCCCAAATTGAGATAATGGAAAAATGTTACTTTATTCGGGAATTTGAGGTAAAACGTGTTTATCGTCATCGGTTAAAGACCTGTTTTTTAATAAAGAGATGTGTATATTATTTAATTTTTGTTCTGGATCTGTAATATAAAATTTAAAGTTGGTTAGTTATATATACTTAGTGTAGCAATGTGAACAAAAATGATTACCTGAAAATTGTGATTCTCTCTCTCTACTGAACTGCAAACTTGTTCCGATGTATGATCAATATTCAAGTCAATATTATTATTACTGGCGTTATTTCTAATACAATTGCTGCAATTTCGATCATCATCACCATCACGGACAGTGCCATTCTCACTCTGGGTCATAAGATGCCTACTTTTTGTTATGAAATTGTCTAATACACCTTGCTTTCTTTTATTCATACTCAATAAAAGTTTTTTGGAAAACAGGAGTTTCAAAGTCAGAATACCTGGCACCACATCAGAACTTCGATTGCTAGAGAATGGCATAACTCAAGGATCAACATTGAGCATTATGTTATTTGCAATTGCCATAAATGACTTTACTCAGCAATCTGAACCCTTCAGTAGGTAGAATGTTATATGTTGACGACTTAGCTATGTATTACAGTGAGGAAAACATAGACGATTTAGAACATAATCTTCAAATAGCCATTAACACATTGTGCGATTCAACCAGCAGAAATGGATTTTGTTTATCTCCTACGAAAACACAATTCGTGCACTTTTGTAGGTTAAGACGAGAACAACGTCAACCAGAACTCACTCTGTATGACCAAGTACTAGAATGCAAATCACAATACAAGTTTCTAGGAGTAATTCTCGACCAAAAGCTTTACTGGGAAGGAAATGCAAAAAAATCCAAACTTACTAAAATGTTTAGTAAACCTTCGATAGGGAGCTGATAGAGAAATGTTGCTGAGATTATATGTAACACTAGTGTTATCAAAAATTAATTATGCCTGCATTGTATATGGATCTGCTCGCAAGTCTAGATTAAAAATATTAGACAGTATACATTGCTCCGGATTAAGACTGGCTTTAGGTGCTTTTCGCACTAACCCATTTTTTCCCTATGCTGTGAATCAGGAATTCCTCCTCTAAAGTATCATCTACAGCAGTTTTTGGCTTCATATGGAGCAACTATATGGGCACAACCAGTCCATCCAAATTACAGCATTACTTTTAACGAAGACTCACGACTTCCTTATGAAGCCAGTCCAACAATAACAAGACCAGTTAGGCTAAATGAAGTGATGAAAGTATTTGAAGAAAATTTTCCATCAGAATATGAAATAAACCAGAGCGAAATTCCTCCATGGAAATTAATAACTCCAAATATTATTTTAAAAAATGAAACAAACAGAAAAGAATGCACCAACAGACAACTACTAGCATCGAATTTCAATAGTACAGCAAACTTATTCGAAGGGTACCATAAGTTGTCTACAGACGGATCCAAATTAGATCAGGAAGTTGGGTGCTCCTTCGTTGACGACAATCAAATACATAGCTGGATACTACCTTCTGCAGCTAGCAGGCGAACTTTATGCAATATGACAAGCGTTAAGATATACAGAACTGAATTCCTGGAATGATACTCTCATTTGTAGTGATTCTTTTAGTGCTTTGCAAAGAATGTCCAATAGTACTACTACTGATTCGCTAATCCAAACTATTCTTTTCACTGGCAGGGAACTCTGGGTAAAAGAATTACCTTTATTTGGACTCCTAGCCACGTAGGTATTCCTGGAAATGAACTCGCGGATAGAGCGGCAAAAGAAGCAGCGTTAGAAAATACACTGGATAATATTACAATTCGTCATATGGACATAAAAATACATCTCAAAGAAAAAATCATCGATCAGTGGCAAAACGAACGGAACAACGAAATCTCGAAACTAAAAGAAACTAAACCCAAAGTGAGCAAATGGAAAACACATATACTTCAAAGAAGGGAACAGATTGTAATCACGCCGTACTAATTTAACACATATATATTTATTATCAGTAAGTCAACAACCAATGTGTCAGATATGCAATACAATTTTAACAGTAAAACATATAATAATAGAATGTCCTGTATATGACCAACATCGTAGATTACTGAAAATTCCACATCAGCTACATTTATGCCTAGGCCAATCATATGAAAATCTGAAGAAAAATAGTTAAATTCTTAAAAACCGTAAGTCTATTTTTTAAAATTTGACTTTTCTGACAAGATTGTAGGACGATGCGGCTAATGACCAAGATGTCGATGCCGCGTGAAAAAAAAAACAACTACAAGAAATGGAACATATTTGAATTTCGATGGTCATTGTGACAAGTGACTAAGCACAGTGCTCAGTGCGGACTACATAATCAGAACATGGAATGGCATCATCGGGCACGGATATATGACACATGACTTCCTTCCCACCCCTGTGCGGTGGAAGGAGAGTTGCGTTGACAGTATTTACTAAATCTAGCCCATAATGCAAATATACGTGGTCTGCGCAATCGCATATTTCTTAGAGAGTTGTACTAAGCCACTCTCCTACCACTAGGTATTTTAGCTGTTATATTTTGTTTTTTTATTCAACGTCATTGTTACTTTGAAATATGAAATATATAATGTCAATTTCCCTTCAGGGCCTTAAGGCCCCAAAAGCCCCAACCCTTTGAGTGCGCCACTGCATTTGTGCATAACTGTAGACAGTTGTTTAGAATGGCGTAAGCATATTAATAAACTAAGTCAAAAGGTCAGACGTCTACTTATAATTTAATATTTTAGACAAATCCTAGACATAAAGCAACTTTATACTTTGTACTACGCTTTTGTAGAGTATGGAATAATAGCTTGGAGAGGGGCATACAATTATTATATAATAGTCTAGGAAGTTGTGCAAAAATATATCCTTAAAATTATACGCAAAAAAAGGAATAACTCATCCAACTGATTCTTTATATAAACTTATTAATAGCTCACATATCAGGCAATGGGCTCATTTAGCATTTTTTGTATTACATGTTCTGAAAGATCTATTAATTTTAGAGTGAAATGCAAAAAACAGAATTTTCTAGGGTCTCTGTAGACTTCAAAATTAATCAAGAATGTATCCCGTTTTCGAGCATACCAATTATGGGGAGGACCCTGACACGCGTGCCTGACACACGCCCACCCCCTCAACGTCCACCCGGTATAGAGATTTGGAGGTTAGGTTTCTTGGGGGCACTTTTTGTGATTTTTACGTATTCAGTATTGTTCTTCGTAAAAAGTCAAATAAATAAGAAGAAATACCAGGACGACAGCTTTCTCGACAATTGTATTAGATTTACACTGACATGTTCCTAATCAATTCATGTAATGTTTATTACATTTTCACTAAGAAAAAAATTTAATACAGCTATTTTCAGGAGTCCACGTACTTATTATTGACATAGCAAAGGAATATTGTTCACATGAAGTTTATTTAAGGTGCAAGCTCAGTGGCCTGTATAAGGGAAGCCCAGAGGTACCAGGCCATCCCGAAATCATGTAGTAAATTATTAAGGTTAAGGTATTAGCAATTAGTTTTTATTTTCTAGATAAAAAAAATTTGAAAGTATCTTTAAGCGGTTGAAAATTACAACAATTTATGTGTTTAAAAATATATTATCTGGGCGAGTACTTCATACATTCGGCCTCGCAAAAGGTCGGAAATTTTGAAATTTGTCACCTAAATACATTTTGATGCTGTGAATAAGCTCTGAATAATTTGCGAACACAACATCACGACCATCTTGAATAATAGCGCCGAAAACAAGAAAAATAGCTATATCTTCATGGCAGTACATTACGAAATTATCGATTGTATACAAAAATAAAATAAAGTTGCAGAGAATTTTATGGAGAATGTTTTTGCTTAGAAGTGCCATTCCTATAAAATGTACCGTTACGAAGATATATCCATTTTTCTTGTTTTCAGTAATTTTTTCAAGATGGAGTCACAACGCATTATTCCCAAATTCAGGGGATTATCCGGAACATAAAAGTCCACATCCCCGCCAAATTTCAAAACTTACCAGTCTTTTGCAAACAAAATGCTTTTTTTGTATATTTTGACTGGATGAAAGTTTTGCAGAAGATTTTAGTGTACATCTAAATCATAATCACTTTGAAATTTTCACCTGATCCCTCCTCCGTGTATTGAGAATGCCCACCCCACTGAACGCCATGATGACTAAATGTTTTCAAACATGCTACTCCTTTTGGAATGTTTTGAAACCAAATGTTATTAAACATAAACATGCTTTGAAACCCTGGAGTTTCAAAATATTTTTTTAAAAAACAAATGTTTTACAAACATATTGCATAGTGAGAATGCGGCTAAGTTTTGTTCTATACGTATACCAGAATAAAATATTTCTGCAAATTATAATAGTTTAGTCATAATGAAATTTCGAGAGAAGATATACGTCCAGTTACTATGTTAGAAATAAATAAGATATCTTCCTTCTTATTGATAGTTTAAGAATATGTATTAAATTCTGTTCTTATTAAGTAATACTCCTTATAATTTGGATACCTTTTATATTTTTTGTAGTATAGGTATGATACAGTGGGGCTTCGGCACCGCAACCCATAAGGAAAAAAAAATGGGTATGATAGAAATTTGTTTTGTATGTATGGTATATGTTTAGAATGCCTCTCGATAGTTCCAGGGTACGAATGTTGTTCAAGTAAACACCTAATTTTACTGTACTAATATCCCACTGAATCCGCGGGCTATTGGTTAATACTAAATAAATAATTTGTTTCATTTTACCACAATGTAGTTTATAGAATAAAACGTAGCACAGTATTACTTTCTCTAAAAGACTAAACTGTAACAAATTTATGCTACATTAACTCAAAGTATTCATAAAAAAAATAAGAGGGAGACCTGCAATTTTCTTATACAATATCTAGCCGAATACGCATTTATGAAACCAAGCATGTGTCAGAGTGAAACAACCACAATCTCCAATAATCGAAGGAGAAACATAAGGATCAGGGAAACCTCGAAATATCCATTCAACACAGACATCAATTTCAATAAAAACGTCGATGGATAAGCCTCATAGCAGGGCAAGGAACTACTCTAGGTATAACAGAATGTTCCTCTTTTTACTCGACAACTTCAAGTGTCGGTATCAATAACGCCCTCAATGCAGTCAATGCACTTTACCTCGATAAAATTAGGTGCGATTCCTTTCCTCCAAACTTAGTTGTGAACTTATTTTTACCATTTCTTTTCCAACTAATCAATTTATGATGTATTTAAAAGTTTTAGAAAAGTTTAAATTGATTTATGAGAACTCCGGTGAAGCAATATGTTCATTTCTGTGTGATATACTGTGTTATAAATTAACTTAACTATGCAATGAATATGGTTAAACTTTGAGGAAATGTATTTTATAACTTTGTATATTTATATCTTGTTTATAAATTACTTTGATTTGATATTACGTGAGTATATTAAAATGGTATAAATATTTTCATAAGAGAAAAATATGTCTGCACAGCGTAATGTCGCGGATAGTCCGAGAGACAGTGACATGTATTTCGAGTATATTTTATACAAGTAGTAGTGGAGTCAAATTAGGATTAAAAAATTCGCAATGTGAATTGTCTGGTCAGGGCAGTTTTTTTGTTTTAACGTGTTCAGGGGATCAACTTAAGTTCACAGTTCAGTTTTGCAGTTTCTGCGAGGTCGGCGTATAGTTTATTTAAACAATTTAATTTTCTAGACCGTGTTTTCTATCGGTTTTATGCGTTATTATATAAATCACTGTTCTTTCAAAAATAATTGATAATATTCAATGAAATTTTGGAAAAATATAGCTCTTATAAAAGTACAATCACCACTTAAAATTTCGAATCAATATATTTATTAAAACGACTCGAATATACAATTGTTGCTAAAACTTTGCACCCTTGTGAAATCCTGCTAAAATTGTAGCTTTTTGTAAGTACTTTAAGATCACGGAGAGGGATTTTTTTTTTCAAAATTTAAACCCTTTTTATTGCAGTTGTTTATAATTTTCGAAATTGTAGTCATAATCAAATTCAAATAACTCTCTGGTTTTTTTATTAATTAAAAAACGACAAAAGGGCAATGAAAGTAGATTTAAAAAAATGTAATTCTCTACTTGTATTTGGAGCTGAGATACGTTAGTTTTTACGTTTAGGTCACTTATAAATAAACAATTCGCTATTTCTTATTGAAATTTGAACTGATAATTTTGCAATGTCTATTCTATTGTATCTGCTACTTGAAACTAATCCAAAGCTACAACTGATAAAAGATACTGCATAGAGACCCGAAAATGGAGTCTTTAGTGATTTTTTTTAGAGATCCGAATATCACCAAATATGTCTACAAGTTATATTATGTTTTTACAAACCCGACTCAGGTGGCTAAATGTCCGAGCGGGTAAGGCGACTACCACTTTTTATTCAGGGTACGGACGTCTCGGGTTCTAACCCTGCTCGCGAAATATATTTTTTTATTGTATCAGTGATATTAAAAGTTTTACAAAGCTGTATACATGAACATAAGGGTAGTTGTTCAAGCTAGGTTGGTTTTTGGTGACAAAAATTAAAAAAGCTATAAAAAAAATTGAAAATGTGCATTATGTTCTCAAAGCCGCATTATCCGATGTTATTTTAATAATTGTAGCTTTGGATTATCTTCTAATAGCAGAAACAAAATAATAAGAATTGGGGAACAACCATCTCAAATTTCAAGAAGAAATATCAATTTGTTTATTTATAAGAGACGTAAACATAAAAACTAACGTATCTCAGCTCCAAATGCAAGTACTTAGAGCATTAATTTTTTTTCGAAATGGTGTTTTTTAATCTATTTTCATTACCCGTTTACCGTTTTTGATTTCATAAAAAAACCAGAGTTACTTGAATTTGTTTATAACTAAAATTTCTAAAACTATAAACAAATGCAATAAAACGGATTTAAATTTTGAAAAAAAAAATGTTTTTCCCCGTGATCTTAAAGCACTTATAGTCCACAGTACATCGCCCCTTTTTTTTAATGATTAGTAACAGGCTGAATTTTCGTGAGTAGCTTCGTTTTGACGAGATGCCCAACTTTTCTTTTTGCGAAAATTCTCGGTAGTGGTAGCTAATAGCAAAAATTATTTTTTCTGTTTCACACGAATTAGACAATTCGACAACCTGTCAAATTATGTTGTTGTGGACAAACACGGGGCTTATTATAATTAACTCGCGCAAACGTAACCAAGGCAATCGAAAAACAAACTCTTTAACAAACGTTTAATGAATGAAAAATATATTGCCAAAATAATTTGACAAGTTGTTGAATTGTCTAATTCGTGTGATATAGAAAAAATAATTTTTGCTATTAGCTACCACTACCGAGAATTTTCGCAGAAAGAAAAGTTGGGCGTCTCGTCAAAACGAAGCTACTCACGAAAATTCAGCCTGTTACTAATCATTAAAAAAAGGGCGATATACTGTGGACTATTATAGAATACTACAATTTGAGCTATCGTACAGATTTTTTGGTCTTGATAGCAGGATTTCGCAAGGGTGCAAAGTTTTAGCAATAATTGTATATTTGAGCCGTTTTAATAATCATTTAGATTTGAAATTTGAAGCGGTGATTGTACTTTGTAAAAGCTATATTTTTCCAAAACCTTATTGAAAATTATCCTTTATTTCTGAAAGAACAGCAATTCGATTAAAGACGCATACTTGTGCAATGTTCAATTTTTTTTAAATAATAGTAGCAATTAGGAAGTTTCCTATTTTAGAAATATCATGTACATTCAACTTCATTTATAGGGCCGGTTTTATAGGTACAGATTAAACCAAAGTTTAACTAGAAGTTTAAACTGAAGTTTTACTGGAGGTTTAAACTTTAGATTTTAGTGTTCGCTAAAATGCCGTTTTATAGGTGCTTGTCAAGATCGTCAGTTCTATCGCCGTTTTGTTAGTTGGTAGCATAGTGACAAATTGGCGATTGATGTCATTTTCATTACTGGTACTTTGACTTTTCGCGATGGGTGAAATATCTTTAAATTTCTACGTTAGTGAAATAAAACTATTGATTAAATTAGTTATAAAGCGTAAAGATGTAATCGAATGCAAGAAGAGTGATTCGGTTACTTGAAAGGATAAAGCAAATGTTAGTCGAGTTAAATGTGGACTAATATGTTCTAATACTATATGCACACATTCCTTAGATATTCGAAATAGATCTATAAATTCTTTGTTATTCCATATCTTGGTCTCTCTCGGAATTTTCGTGCACGAAGAGGTGCTTCTATTATATTTGTAACACCATCTTTATCTCTTAATAAAATGTCCTCAAAAATATCGAAAATCTCCATTTTCTATAACTTTCTCTTTACAGAATATGTAATAGGTAATTATTTGTAGGTTAAGTTGAAATTTGAAGTTTGCATTGAGTGTGACATCCTTCAAAATATTGCTAATTAATCAACGTAACCGTGCATAAACTTAAGTTTGGAGTTTAAACTTAAGATTGGCAGTTACTGGCAGATATAAAACGTACTTTTTGACAAAACTTAGAGTTAACTATCAGATCTGAGTTAAACGGAACCTATAAAACCGGCCCTTAGTAGTCTTTCAGTTAACTAGTCAAACAAAAAAAAAATCATCTCGATATCTGAAAAACTCACGAACTTATTTGATTTCTTAGTTGAATACTTCGCGCTAGACTGTGACGTCACAGTACACAACTCGCTATATTTTAGGCATAATTACTTCTTCAAACGATTGAAACGTTAAACAAGCCCAACTATAAAAATATCTTACGCTGTGTCCGGTAAGAATAACACTGAATGAACTAAACTTCCGGTGCCCGTGCCTGCTTACTGTTGACGGAATCATGTACTCTGACGTCATCCAGCCTCAGCCCAGATGAGCGATAACTTTTTTATTTATAGAGATAATTAAAAAAAATTACAGATATTTTTTAGATTTTTGCGACTATTTATTACGAGAAAAATGGAAACTTCCTAATTGGAAAGAATTATAGTTTATGTATTTTTGTTCCACAACTCATAACGAATATTTTTCTTATTTTTGTCGATATCCATAGGACTTATAGATTTCGAGATATTCAAAGAAAACTGATGCAAAACACGGTCTAAAAAATGAAATTGTTTAAATAAACAATACGCCGACCTCGCAGAAACTGCAAAACTGAACTGTGAACTATAGTTGACCCACTGAACACGTTAAAACAAAAAAAATGCCCCGACCAGACAATTCACATTAAAATCCTAATTTGACTCCACTATAGAGTGATCGGCTCTCAAATAAACGCATAAAAAAATTTTGAAAAAAAAAAAATTAACCACCTTCAAATAAGATACCTAAAAATTATGAAATTTTCACCGTCGCCCAGTTAAGTGAACCTTATTGCGATGTTGGAGTCTGTAAAAAGCATGTTTGATTTCATTATTTGTTCATTTTTACACCAACCTCAATACTGATATTAGGCAATAAGGTTCAACTAGTTGTGGTATAGTACCTAGAGGTAAAAAATATGTAAAATTTAGTAATAATGTAACGGTAATTTTTTTATTGGGTTACTATTGATCCAAACACCTACTCAAGGGGTAAAAACCATCCCTATATTTAAATATTTAATATTTGAAAAAGTATTACTGTTTTATTTTTCAAACGTAACGTATTTTGGGATAGCTTTTTCCCTTTTCAGGGGGTGGAAACTAAAAAAAAAAACAAAAACGTAGGAGCTGAAATATAGTCAATTTTTTTATAAGAAAAGGTTCTACGCAATTTTTCATATAAACTGATAGTCTTTAAGTTATAACGACTAGTTTTAGCTAAAAAGGAGATATTTCAAATAGGTTTTCGTCAAATAACTCATTGAGCAAAAACATGCTAGAGACAAATGAGAGACCCACTAAATTGAGGATAGATTTCATTTTTTTCTAATCTCTGGAGAGTTAATGGTTTCGGACGTCTGGAAGTATAAAGGTGGCGTCCGAACATTTATAAGACGAACTATTTGGTTCAAATGTTAAATATCTCGGAAATTTTGGCACTTACGTCAAAAACGCTAACAACCAAAATGGCTTTCAAATGATCTTTTGTCTATTTTTATAGCATAAAAAACAAAGAAGTTATGGCAGAAATAATGTATTTTTTATATTTTTTTTAATAAAAACGTCGCCATTTTGTTAATGTAAGTAGTCAATAATTAAAAAAATATATTCCCATATACCATTTTTCGTTAACATAGAGTATGATCTAGACGCTCAAATTATTTTTTTCACTTACAGCGCTTGCTTTAGAAAAGAAACTGCATTTTAAACTGTAAAGGGATTTTAGAAAAAACGTACAATTTTTGTTTCTCTGTAAATATTTCCATAAATATTAGTTTTAGACAACATATGGTGTACATCAAAAATGAAGCTTATAAACGGAGCATGAATTTATTTTTTTAATATTTGTGTAGGGTTGATAGTTTCGGAGATATTTGATTTTCTAGATGGCATCCGTTCCATATTAGTTTAAAATGTTGAATATCTTAGAAACTGTGGCACTTCCATCAACAATTGTAAGGAACAAAATTAAAGATAATTAGTTAGTCTTTAAAATGATTTTTTGTGTTACTACACATAAAATAAAGAAGTTATGGCCGATACAATGTGCGTTTTCATATTTTTTCTAACAATATGTCGCCATTTTGTTATTGTGATTGCTCAGTAATTCATTTTTTTTAATTCTGTCTTTCGTTAATATATATCATCACCTAGATGCTCAATTATTTGTCCGTTTAAAACACTTGCTTTATAAAAAAAATTTAATCCGCCATTTTGAATTTTTTAATTTTGACTTCAGATTCGTAGTCAGTGATCCCAAGAACATAACTATTCTACGTTTCAAAACTAAATTAGTAATACTTCTTCCAATATTGGATATTTAAATAGAGGGGTGGTTTTCATCCTTCAAGGGTAAGAGCAAGTATCCGGACCATATAAAAACTGAAGATGACACCTTCTGCTACCATAATAACTCATAAAGAAAAATTATCATTACATATGAAATTATATCGGAGTAAGTAAAGATATCAAACAATTCTAATTCTACCTTCGGCATATTTGAAAACAATTCACAAAAGTAAAGAAATTAATAAAATAGCAGACGTAACGTTATGACAACTACATGTTACTATTTCCGAATTTTCCTATATATTGATTGAAAATATTGAAATTCACTGATGCCATCTGCTGATGTGATTTTCCCCTATAGACGAAAGTTAAAATCAGGGGTGCGTTCAGTTTAAACGTCGCGCGTCGGTCGTATGGCAACACACCAGAGCGCGGCATGACGTTCATAATCAATGTTGGAAAACATGTAACTGTGAAGTGGCAGTGGGAAGCTTGCTGCAACTTTAAAATGACGCTACAGTCCCATTCCGTACTGTGTAATAAATATAGCTTTAAAGTTACATATTTTCAGTTCCTGTCACTATCCTCAAGTAACAATTACTTTCAAGTCGCATTTCTTAGTAAAAACGACTTCAAAGTGATTCTTTCTTAAATAGGCCATCATGATGGCTAAAACTTATGACGCCATTATTACAAGACATGCACCATAACTTCATAAATAACTTAAATGTTTAATTTATCACTACTTTTGCATCAAATATAATAAATTAATGGATAAAAATTATTTTCAAGTTTCAAAGACCAATAAAAAATAGCCTTCAGCATCCAGGTTGACACATTCTCGCATGACGTTAAATATATTAAAGACAATATTTTAATTAAAAAATGCAAATTGTAAAGGCGCGTGCCAGTTTCGGAAGTTTTATCATTATGTTTGACAATAAAATTGCATTCGTTTTAATTTTCATAGTTAGACATTTGGGAAATTGTACAAGTTTTGCTCTTTAATGTTACACTATTTAGTATTCTATTAAGTTTCTGAGTTAGGGAAATGGATAACAAGAATCATATAGGAATGAAACACAAGTATAATAAAATCAGTTGCAAGACAAAGCAGGCAACATTCATTTGATAGAGTGGGGCGTGGTAAAGTTCCACGAAAGTCGTGGTTTACACTCCGCGACGTCACCGCTACATAAACACATCGCCATTGGAACGAAACCGGAAGTTCCGGGAACGTGGCCGGAACGTTGCGGTAACCGAAAAAATATTCCCCATTTTGGTCGTAAGCACGTAATGGGAACGTTCCTGTTATGCTCTTGTGACTAGTGACAGAACACTTTAAAGTACCTACAATAGTCGTCGCTACGTTCCAGCAACTAATTGTTCTAACTGGGTTATCTATAGTGTACTTGGTTCGAGCCCCAGCCACGAGACTGATAATATCGGTAAATATGGATGTATATCTAATTTTTTCTAAATATGTTACCCCATTCCGAACAGCCTTGGCTTCGAATTTGGGGGTTGTCTACTGTACGTAGTGGGTTATGTTGCCCTTTGTGTATCTTTCGTGTTTGGCAGAACTCGTGTAAACTGTTTTATAATAATAAGCTTCGTTGTTTAAATATTCCATTTTAATTGAGGAATCAATATCTAATTTATATATGCTTTTGTCCGACGTTGACAATTTGTAGTTGTACACATGGCAATTAGATAAAGCATAAATTTTTAGCTGGTTTGGATTAAAATGAATCGCAATTTCTGGCCTTTGACATCGTTTCGATATATTGTCCATTGATAGCTCGGAAATAAATAATTTTGTATTATCAGGAATGTTTATTAAAAGTTGTAATTTTTTAATATGAAAATATGAAATCCGTGATTTTGGGTCGAGGTCGTTGATAAAGAATTATTAATAAAAATTGTTTGTTGAAAAATAGGATTATTATATTAAGAGATATTTATTTGAAGATTTTGTGAATCTTTGATTCTAAAGGCTCCATCGTAGTCATGAAAATCGAATGAAACAACTTAGAATATATGGTCGGTATTAATATTCGGGACATGAGAGAATGTTTTCTTGTTATTTTTTTTAAATTTTCAGTATGCCCCATGTTAGGCGCCATTTCTTTGTGTTAGTGATGTTGTTGAAAAACAAAATAAATACCACCAAGCGCGACAGCTTTTGCAGTCGTAGCTCAGAGTGGGTTCGAACTGAGGGAGATCCGTGTTTTGGAGTACTTACTTAATGGTTTTAGACGTTAATAACCAAAGCAAACGAGGATGAGCGCATACACTTGTTGGACAGGCTTCAGACAACAAGCTCTGATTATGGCCTCTGTGTAAACTACAACAAAACGAAAATTAAGATTGCAGACCGAGCAAATGATAACCACTCAGACATATTAGGAGGGACTGGAAGGATAGGGACTGTGTGGTAATAAACAAGTTAGTATACCTTGGAGCCATTGTGGACAATACTGGTGACTACGAATATGAGATTCAGCGAAGGATTACAGATGGCAATATGGGCAACTTGCCAGTTGACTAAAATTTGACGGGTGTTTAGAAGCTTATCCTTCGATGAAATAAGAAATTACGACTTTTTGGGTTCGTCGAAACAAAATATAGAGCCAAAAGTATGAGAAAATTGTAAAATAATAGATACAATTACTTTTTCATTTAACTCGCCCTAACTCAAAAACGGGACAACGAATTAATCTCAAACTTTTACTGTGTTACAACTCCATACTTATTAACAAAATAAGTTATGAAGGTGAAATTTTAAAATGAGAAAATATGATTTTTTTTTCTAAGGCTATGTATACAAACCGTGAAAATTTACATATAACAAGCAAGAAACTTTTTTATTTTTCGAAATAGATACCAAGAATATCGAGGACATATGAAGACAATGGATGGAGCTAACTTCTTTATTTGAAACTTTTTTTTCTAGAACTAACAGTTTTCAAGAGAATTGTATAATTAAGTATACTATATGCATTAGAGTGTTCGAATTCAGATTTCATTGCAGTGTTAAAAAATTAATGAGATTTTTGAGAAAATCAGTCATACTGAATTAAATCATACTGAGAAAATGCTATTTTACAGATGCAAAATGTATTTTCATAAAATATACATTAAGGAATCCGCCAATGTGTCGCTAAGAAAAATTGTTAAAATTACTAAATAACAGAATAAATATTTTTAATTCTTGACTGTTTTTTCCTGAATAACGTTAAACGTTTCACGTTTCAACGTTTCATAATAAAATTCGTGAAAATGGTATATTATTTACTACTACTGTTCATTGTGTTTAATTAAATGAATTCAAAATAGCAACTAATATACTAATAGCTTTTAACTCGTTGAAAACCCAACGGCGCAAAAGATCATACGTGCTTGCATCAATTGTTTTGGATTTATTTTCACCAACATTTAAACCCACACCGGCCTTATTTGCATACTAAAAAATGCTGCCAAATGCAATATTTGAATTTTATGATATTAAAAAGTAAAACATCTGCCTGCAAATTTCAGCTTTCTAACCCTTTTGGTTTTCGATCTGCACAGCAGGTCAAAAGCTGATACTCATACCGAACGTATCTCCTACATTTCATAGTATCATAGACCATTAGGAAAGTAGACAGACGCATTGATGCTTTCGAAACGTAGGTCTGGAGACGGTTGTTACGAATTCTCTAAAAATTCCTATCGCACTAATAACTGGATTCTCCAAGATATCTATAACTAAAAAGTTAGTATCATCAGCGTAACAAGTAATAAAAACGTTGTATTTGCTTTGAATCTATAACGCAAGATCGTTGGCGGAGACAAGGTAAATAAATGGCCCCAGTATGGAGCCTTGTGGTACACCGTCATTTATTAGATATTTGTCGCTCTTTGAACCATTCACATAGACTACTTGCGCACGGTTTTTAATATAGCTGAAAAGATCAAATGCATATAATCCTTTATCCAGAGCGTCTACTACTGAGCTATGAAAGTTTACTAATGCAGTGTCAACACTTCTATTTTTTAGAAGACCATGCTGAACTGATAATAAAAGGTTATTTTTAAGAAAGAATCCACTTAACTGTTCTAAAAATGCAAGTTCTATAACCGTGCTAATCGCACGATAATTATTAAGCTTCTTGTATTTTGATGCATAACTGTAATTTTACTTCCACATCCAGTGGAAGTATAGTAACGACAAAATTTTTTTTTAAATTTTTCATTGTTCAAATAGGCTTAGAATGTCATGAAATGTTGAGATTTTAAGTTTGAGCAAAAAAAAAAAATTCTGTCTGTCGGTCGGTCTGTAACTTTTTTTTGTGCGCACGATTACTCTGGAACCGTTTAAGATATTGACTTGAAATTTGGTACACGTATGTATTTTAACGAGATCTGGAACTAGATTATATCTTATACCGTTGAAGGGTTGGGGGGTAAATGGGGCTAAATAGGTAAATCAAGCAGGTAAGCAGGTAAGAGTCCATAAAATTGGTATTTAGTATATATAAAAGAAGTTAATGTCTCAAAAAAATTTTTGGCATTAGCCACCCCCATTACTACCCCCACCCATTATTAAAGGTGGTGAAAAAAATAAAATTGTAATTTAGTGTGTATACAAGCCTCAAATTTTTTTTTAATTAATCCACCCCCACCCTCTACCACCACCCCAACCCCCACTACCGATGTGGCATATCGTTTCATAGGTTTTTGGGGTAGGCGATTTCAAATATCATGTAATTAAAGTTACCTCGAGTAGTATGGATGCGCAGTAAGTTTCCCCTAGTATTATGGAGCTAAGGTCTCAAAAACATTTTTGGCAATAGCCACCACCACCCCCACCCATTATTAAAGGGGGTGAAAAAATATTGTGATTTAGTGTGTGTACAAGAATAAGTCATCAAGAATATTTTTCACTTCATTCACCCCCACCATCACCACTACCACCTACTACTGATGGGGCATACCATTTTATGGGTTTTTGGGGTACACGATTTCAAATATTGTACTATTAAACTTCCATAAACAATTATTTCCACTTAGCGGAGTGCAAATATAGTATTTTCATTGTAAGAGACTTAGATAGGAAGTCTGGATGTGGAAATAGTGATTTCCTAGGCAGCGGTTTTTTGTTTAGGCACGAAAAAGATCAGTGTTGTCCTCTTTCCTGTTGACCGAAGGCTTTGTTGAGGTTTGAACAGTTGCACTCGTCGAAGGGACAGTTGATTGTCCAAATTACCAAATTGCCAAATTACAATATATTTTATTTTATTTAACTGTGGTTCACATGTCAAAAGTAGTTCATATATTTCATTTTACATTAATGATATATAACGCTACGTTACATAATGCGACAGGTCGCGCAAAGATAGCGCAACGGCCGGGTGTTGTCGGCTATGAACTTCAGACTGTGTGAGTATATATTTAAAATGATCTCTAATAGTATAATCATATTTTAAAGTTTCATATCGAAGATTTCAGTATAATATAAATAAAATTAAGCATCTTGTACGGGTTTAGGGATTAATATTAATTTATGTAGGGAAAATAATATAGTCTGTCTAAAAGATAAAAACAATTATTTGCCTGAAGGGACGGAGGATCAAGGGGGGGTGGAGGGAAGGGGCAGTTTATTAGGGATAGTGTGAATAGAAAAAATGTATGTTTTATGGGATGTGTTTTTTATGGAATGGGATAACGTCAGTCAAGTAGAGGGAGGGCTGATTGTCCTGTACATATGAAACCCATCCCGGTAGAAGCAAATTGGTGCGGCTGCTGAGGAGATTGACCACCATCAATGTTATCTCTAACAACACTTTCAGAGGATTGAGTCATAAACTTACCATTATTATTAAAGTTTTTAATTATAGCAACATCATTAAAATTTTTTCCAGTTGCAATACCTTCAAGAGAAGGTCGTCTGGAGTGTTTCATATTGAAGCGGTTACAACAAAAGAGTTGAATAACAGAAATAGTTTTGCTAATGGCTTTTGATAAAATGTCTAATAATTTTAACTTTCCGGAATATTTTACTGTCAAACCTTTCTTACATACAAATTTTGAGGAATTTAAATTAGAATTTACAAAGAGAAATCTGACTGAAATCAGGATTTTCTAGAACTAATTTAATATATAAGAATTGGTTGTATTCATCAATAATTCTATTTAAGACCGGCCTCTTAGGCCATAAAGGTATAGATACCAATATTAGGTTGGTGTAGGAACTAACAAAACATTTTTCTATAGAAGACATTCGAAATTTTATGCCTTTTAAGGCATTTATGAGACCACCAGCTATAATAATATAATCGTTCTCGGAAAAATCCATTGCTAACTCTCCTATATCACTTAAAATGTCCTCAAATTTTGCGTTGTGCTTTATGTATGATGTAATGTAGCTATCTGCATTTTTGAAGCAAGAAACTTCATTTTTGAAGCACCCCTGTACATTTATATGTCTGAGATTTGACGAAAATCAAATATAAAAACAAATGGAGAACAGAATCTGTTATACTTACCTACACATGCAGACGGATAATTAGGCAGATAGTTAATTATGCAGTTCTCTTCTTCAGCACACTAAAGCTAATTAACAAAGTTAATGCGCTTCCATCTGATAATTTTATGCTTATTACTGCAAGCGTCCTCCTCTAAACGCGAAAAGAATTTTTAAATTTGTGGAATGAAATTTCTTTGTGAATCCGCTGATGCGAATATGTATGTGCATATGAAGTAACGATCTGATGAGAGGTTGAAATTTCCAATTTGCATGAACAGAGCGGTGTTTTAGTTGGTATTATACGTGTGTTCAATCTAATCATCTAGCCAATGGATCCAACTTTCTTTCTCCCCTAATGCGAAAAAGACATTTGAATGCCACAATTTTATTTCGCACGTTTAATACAATATTCCTGGATATAGCTTTTATGGATTGAATGATAGAAAACATATCCTTACTGGATTTGGAAAACCAATGATGAATTACAGCCCTAAAAAACTGGATTTAATAAATTGAATTTTTGGTAGAATTGGAATTTCATTTCGCGGCAGCTTGTTATAAAATATATAGTATAATATGTATTATCATGTTGTTGTTCAATGTTCAATAAATATTTGTGTACGATAAAAAAAACATAGACTTCTTTTATTACTATATTTCAAGTAATAACAATAATAGAAGAGGTGCATAATGTTATTTATAATGTCAGATCTAATCAGGCGCGCAGCCGGGGGGGGGGGGGTTATGGGGCCTGGGCCCCCCCCAAGCCGTCTTCCATGAGCCAAAAAATAAAGAACACTATTAGTACAAATAGTACAAAATTTTCCCACAATTATGAGACCTATAAAAAGTGAAGTATTTGGGTTGTCTAAACAGATTTTCACCCTCCGCAGTTCTAGAAAAGGGTGGTTTTTGAGAAATATATACATATATATCAATTTTAGCGTTTTTTCGTCTTTTTCTCTATATTGAGGAAAAACTATGCATTTTGGTGAAAAGTATTAAGAGAGCAAAGTAGTAGTGCATAAAATTTCCTATAAATTTTGTCTCTACATTTTTTTTCGAATTCCGCTTAGTTCGCCGCTAGATGGCGCGAAAAAAATAAATATACATATAGACTTTTGCGCCCTTTTTTATATTTTGAACAAAAATTATGAAAAATTACAGATTATTCACTTTAATTAATTACAATTTACAAAATTACATGGTGTTTTATAGTTTTTTTTTTCCATAAAAATATATATATATTTTATGTTCTACAACTTTGATCTCACGTAATTTTTCATAAAAATGCATAATTTTGGCTCAAAATCTAAAAAAAGGCGCAAAAGTCCATATGCATATTTATTTCTTTCGTGCCATCTAGCGGCGAAACTAAGTGGAATTCGAAAAAAAAAATGGTAGAAACAAGTTTTATAGGAAATTTTATGCTCTACAACTTTACTCTCTAGATATTTTTCACCAAAATGCATGGTTTTTCTTCAAAATAGAGAAGAAGGCGAAAAAACGCTAAAATTCATATATATGTATATATTTCTCAAAAACCACCCTTTTTAGAAATGCGGGGGGTGAAAATCATGATTAGACAACCCAAATACTTAACTTCTTAAAAACGTTATTACGCCAGCTATAAATGTAAAATTGGCACCATCTTATAAAATTGTTGATATTTTGTAAAATTTATTGCAACCTTTACAAAATAATTGTATAAATAATTCCGCAGGCTCTAAGAAAATTCGGTACTGCCACTATAAAACAGTTTTATTGAAGCTTCATTTATTTGAGTTATAAAGCACATACTTCACTGTTTGTTATTATTGGTATACTGCTTATATCAGAAAATAAGGAATTTAATTTTACATAACTTGCTGTAAAAAATATAAGGTGTTCCATTTGACTTAAACAAGTTTTCGCAGTTTCAAGTTTACAAAATGTAACGTCAAAAATGAAACACTTGGTATAGTATTATTGAATGTCATTCAACTGTAGAGTGCAGCTCTTCTTGTGTTCTTTCTCCGTGCCAAAAAGCAAATGAGTATCTTTTACACGAAGAAAGTTATAAAGGTTATTGTAAACCATTACACCTGTCAAAATTTTTTTAAAATGTCAAATATCTCTGAAACGGCTGGGTTTAGGCATAGGGTATGTTTTTGACTCAGAATTTCATGCTCTTTTCAAAAACCCTAAAATATATAGGGTGTTCCATTTAAAATAAGCAAGTTGGTATCGACTTCCGGTATAACTGGAAGAGCCAGATGCTTGTAATTATTTTAGTTGGATTGGCCAGTAACTCCCTAAATATCGATCGATGCAGTTTCTGGTGAGACACCCTGTATATTTTTGAAAGTTTCATGACAGAATTTTTCCTTCAGATTGCATCAATTCAATTCTTTCAATAAAAGATTATTTTTTTTAGCTCTTGTGAATTTCATTTTCAGTTTTTAGGGCATCTATTATAGTCTTGCCCTCAGTTTTTCTCCAAATTTCTCATTATTTGTCAAGTCTTGTCCCAGTTTTGCTTCCAAGAGTTTGTTACTATTTGCTAAAGTCTGACTTAGTGGTTTTTGATCAACGTATGTTATACAAATAATTGACTCATTCAGTAAATGTATGAAGTTTATACTAATTATTAATTTAACGTGTGTGATGTACCTATAATTGATAGTTTATTTAAAACGTCCTTTAAATCAAAATTTTCTTCCTATAGTGAAAATACAATAAAAACATAAAATCATAAAGTAGTACACTACATAAACCTATTATTATTATACTAAAATCATTTCTAAAGTATTGGAACATATATTTCACTAATTTTGCACATTCTGATGTTTACTGGACTATTATAGTTAATGAACGATGTATTTTGTACTAAAGATTAAAACTTGTAGGAAAATATAGGTTAATGATACCAAAATAAAAGTAAAAGAAATATGTTTGTTAGTGGTTCATGATCAACATATTTTATACAAATAATTAATACATACCGCAAAAATGAAGTCTTTGCTAATTGTCGATTTAACGTGTATGACGTACCTATATTAGCAGTTTATTTAAGATTATCTATTTTGTGCAAAATTGAATTATTATGGATTCAGCAAGCCTGCAATTCAATTAGTTAAATCTTAGTTATAACAAGCCAAATCATTTCTTTATTTAACAACTTGCCCTCGGCTGCATTTATAACGACAGGGGTTCCCCAAGGTTCATAATTGAGAACACTCTTTTTATTAACCGATACCAGAAAATCATTTTACGAAATATTCCCTTTGACTGTCATGTGCGTGCACAAGATGTTGATTTATACCTTGGTCTCAAAAAAAAAAATGAATTTAATATGGCCAAACTGTCAACGAAAATATTTCAAATATTTCAAAAAATCATAATCTTGGTTTAAATATTAGCAAATACGTTGCAATTTTTTGTGGTAGTAAACTTTATTTAAATGTGAAAAATGAAACTCAATATAAATTAATGATGCTCTAATTCCAACAGTTGATTAGTACATGTTCCTGATTCTCAAATGAAATTTAAACTACTTGCATTGTCAAAAACATACTCTAACATGAGACTAATCTATTCTTATAGGCATATTATTAGCTTTATGATACTTCAGTTTTTTCAGTACTATCCCTGTTTGGATGCCATTCACAAATAATAAAGATTATAGAGAATTCAAAATATCTATTATAAATTTATATTTGGCCTACATAAATTCAGTTCAGTATCACGTAAAATTGATATATTAAATTGGTTAAATATAATAAGCAAACGTATAAGATTATAACAAATGGCTTTTAGTCCCAAAATTATTACCTTCTCATCCTGAATATCTAAAATAAAAATACATTTCTAGAAATAAATCACGCTCCATTAACATTCGTCATGAAAATTACCTTAGTATGTATGCCTGAATTAAAATTTGTTTATTTAAAAAATCCTTTACTCACACCGCTATTTCACATTGTAATCTATTGCCTAAGAGAATTGTTTAGTAATCAATAACAATGCTCTATTTTCCGCATAATTGTTTTTAACACAGTCAACGGAAATTACTGAATTTTGATGCTGCTCCATTTTACTCAAATATTTATAAAATATAAGCTCTTATCATTTATATTTTCCTTAAATTCGTGTAAAATAAAGTTGAGTGTAAGAGTAACTGTAAGCTGAACTACGAATTTATTGTATAAGTACTGCAAATATTTTTTAATAAAGACGTCTATTATTATTATTTGTTTCTTTTCTCGTTTTTTTACTAGTATATGACGGTTCTTTTATGTAACACAGATAGGAAATTCATCTTGTTTGTCAGGCATTTAGGAACTTGCGGACAATATGGCAAGTTTGTAGAATAGCCGCTGTTTGAACTATTTTCATGAGACGTTTAGAAATATTTTGTTAGTACAGATGTTTACTGAATTACTTTGTTGCTACATCTGCAACTGAAATTATGATAGGTATTATTCGAGATTGTTCAACTTTCAGATGTAATAAATCACTATTTTGAAATTTTGATATTTCAAAATTTGGCAATATACAGTGTGTTTCACTTGAAATGGTAACAGCACAATAACTTTTTTATTTTTTTTTCCGATCTGAATCAAATTTTACTTAAATATGGAACAAACTAGGATCTCCTTATGACTAGAAAAACATTCGCTTCCTACAAATGCAAAGCCACCTGCGGTACCAATATATGCGGAGAAAATAAAAAAATCATATTAGGCATATTTTTATTGGAAAATTTTGTTAATGTAACTTGTTCAGAATTGTCCAAAAACCGTAAGTCCAAAATGTAATCGAAATAAAAAAATACATAAATTTTGATTAAAATAATGTCCAAGTCCGAAAATATCATATTAATGGGTTTCTTGTTTGGAAAACTGTAGTATGACAATTTTGTTTCAAATTAAACCTATTCTGCCAGGTAGTTGTCAAGCAATTTACAGTTTTTTCTTAAATAATTATTTTAAAAATTTTTAAATTTCAATTTTTCAATTTTTTAATTTTGATTAAATGGGCTCAAAGTTTTTGGACAATCTGAACAAGTTTCTTTAACAAAATTTTCCGATAAAAAAAATGCCTAATATGATTTTTTGTTTTTCTCCGCATATTTTGGTACCGCAGGTGGCTTTGCATTTGTATAGAAGGCGAATGTTTTTCTGTTCATAAGTAGATCCCAATTTGTTCTATACTTAAGTAAAATTGAATTCAAATCGGAAAAAAAATAAAAAAGTTATTGTGGTGTTAGCATTTCAAGTGAAACACAGTGTAGATCGCCGATGGGCAAATAATCTCGACAAGAGTGGCTTCCTTGTTCTTCCAAGATGTAAGTAATAAATATACAAATGGTACTATAGACGCACCAAATTGTAAACAGAGTTGCCACAATGTTAAGCGATAAATTAGAAAAATACATTAAATAAATTCCTTACTTATGATTAAATTTCACAGTCCTAGTTGATTTTAAACTCAGTTTAAAATCCATTTAGAAATGCATCATAAATTCTAACTTGTGTGTATTAAGGTTACTATATTTAAATAGAGAGGAATCTAAGGAGTTGGAAAAAAATACTTATTACTTTTCATGATACATTTTTTTTATTACATAATATATTAACAAAATACTGTACGAATATCTAAAGAGAAACTTTAATAAAAGTAGAACTGTGAATTTTCATTCAATTATCTCAGTCGTTGGCAAGTAGGGGAGTTTGTGGGGAATAGTGAGAAGCAGACAGACGAAAATTTCGAGAGGAAAATTGAGAGTTTAAAGAAAGAGAGCGAGAAAGACTGTTGCTGTTAAAGTTAAAGTTAGTTAAAGTTAGTACAATTTATTTTTCTATTATATGAAATTGAACTTTACAAGTGCAGTGTATCCGATATAGATTCTAGAAATTATTAATTTCTTAAACAACAGTTGGTCTTCAGGGCATGGATATACTGATAATGTTTATTATAGTCGAATTGTAGACTGCTATACAGTCGAATAAATGTCAAATATTTTGACAGAAAATTTGTTTTGTCGCGGATTTTATATTATGTAGTTATAAATATTGAAAATCCAATTTTACTTTAAGAAATTGATAAAAAACCTAACACGCGAGAAGTAGCGTAGGGTAGGTGAAAAAGCATTTTACCACCCGACCCCTTATGTCTCTGACAATCAGCGGCTTGCACCCTATTGCTGTTCGCGGAAACACGTGAGACACAGTTCATTCAATTGTTGTGAAAGGGAGACACTTTTTTGAAGAATATTCTTGTCTAATTAAGCAAACTATATTGTTTGGAAAACTTGACTAAGTATTTACTATTTTCTTTCAAATATTAAAAATTAAGCTTGAGGGTGGTGATGCCGTACTTAAAATAATCATTATTTTGTAATTCGACAGTTTCTACTAAATTCCTCAACCGATTGAAAAAAAAATTCATAGGTTTTTAGAGAAAACATGATAGAATGATACCAGAATATTGCAGCCAGCAAATTTTGATTTTCGCACAAGAAAAATTTTTTTTTCCTTCTTTAGTTTTCAAAAGCCTGGTTCAGGGATGTAAGAGAAATTGTCGAATTATGTTCACAGCACCGCCCACCTCAATTTGAATCAAATATTTATTATGTATTTTATCGAAATCCAAGTGTCACTTTTCTAGCGATGAGACTAATAACGTCTGAGAAACTTTTGTGATTAGTATGTACTACTACTAATTTATAATCGTAATTAATATTTAACAGGTATACACTATACAGGGTGATCACTTGTCAATATTCCACGTCCTCGCTTTATACCTCGGAAATGGGAAACATTAAAAGAAAATTTAAACCTATGCTTCCACCTGGGATAGATCAATTTTCACCTTGTATTAAAACAATGCTAGGCGTGATGACGTCATATAGCCGCTATTGGTGGCGTCAAATATTTTATGTCACAACTCATAATCTCTTAGAAATAGGTACATAGTGTTGATTTGAAGTATAGTGACGCAAAAAAAAAATTTGAAAATTTTTATTGTTCAAATAGGCTTAGAATGTCGTGAAACGTCGAGATTTTAAGTTTGAGAGAAAAAATTCTGTCTGTAATTTTTTTGTGCGCACGTTTACTCTCATTTAAGATATTGACTTGAAATTTGGTACACGTATGTATTTTAACGAGATCTGGAACTAGACTATATCTTAATCTTATTTCATTGAAGAGTTGGGGGATAAATTGAGGTAAATGGGGGTAAGTAGGTAAATCAAGCAATAAGAGTCCGTAAAATTGGTATTTAGTATATATAAAAGAAGTTAAGAATAAAAAAAAATATTACTACCCTCATCCCTTTATTAAAGGTGAAAAAAATAAAATTGTAATTTAGAGTGTATACAAGAACCTAGGGCCCCAATTTTTTTTTACTTCATCCACCACTACTAGTACCACTCTACCAGCACCCTCACCCCCACTACTGATGTGGCATACCGTTTTAAAGATTTTCAAATATTATGTTATTAAAATTCCATAAACAATAATTTCCACATAGTGAAGGGCAAATACAATATCAATTTTTTTTCCGTTATGGGACTTGGATAGAAAATCTAGGTGTGGAATTTTAAGATTTATAAACACCCTACCTCTACATGTTGCATTGTAATTCGAGTCCTATGAACAAACAAACATCAGCGTGCCTGCCCTTCAAGATTATTTTTGCACGTTGCCAAATTGACACCATTGTTTCAAGGATACATGAGGAAATAGCGTCAGAGACGCGTCATCGCGTACGGTATTTTCTTGATTCTATAATTTCTCTTCTAAAGTAGGTTACCTCGAGTAGTATGCGCAATAGGTTTCCCTGAGTATTATAGATGCGCAGTGGCTTTCCTCGAGTACCACTGATGCGCAGTAGGTTTCCTCAAGTGATATAGATGCGCAGTGAGTTTCCTTGAGTACTATCGATACGCAGTAGTTTACTTCGAGTATTATGGATGCGTAGTAGGTTACCGCAAGTAGTATGGATGCGCAGTGGCTTTCCTTGATTACAAGGTTTCCCCGAGTATTTGGACGTCTTGTACTGGGATGGAATCTTCAGCAATTCTTACTAAAACGTCATCCTTTTGATCGACACTAATTATTTTTGGACGGCCTACACACGTTTGGGACGAAATTTGCCGGTTTCCCCTAACCGCTCGTAAACATTCCTAAAAGTTTTGTGATTCGGTTGAATTCTGTTAGATACAGTTCCAAATATCTTCGAGTAGCAGCACGTGCATTGTAATTTTCTTGTGAATAATTACACATCATGTCTCGCATTTACGCATTCGACAAATTATTATAAATAAGTTTTGTGAATTGTTAAATAAGTCCTAATACGGCAAAACTAACATTTGACAGTTCTAGGAAAACTAAATATCATTAACCTACTAAGTAAAATCATTATTATTTTACCCTACTATGTACAAAAACAATAAAGCATTAGTTAGATGTCAAAGTGATTAGAAATTTATTTGTGAGATGAGTAACATTGAAATTTAAAATAACATATAGCCGCTTCTTCCAATTCAAATACCTCCAGAAATAGGCACTCTAGAGCCATATATTAGGAGTACCTTTTTGCGTAAAAATTATTTAAAAATAAAAGAAAGCCAAGAAAACACAAATTTAGCGAGTGACATACAAATTAAGGGAGAGAAACTCCTTCACCCCCACCTCCCCTAACGTCGACAATTGGCAATAGTGAGGAACTAGTTCTTTCACTGATATTATGCGTCTCGAACAACTAACACTATGTACCAGATACAGTAAAGAAATATTATGTAATTTTAAAATAATATGTGGAAATAATTGTTTAATTCTTAACTTCAACACCTTGTATCTCAGTAAGGAGACACATTTTATCTAAGTGTTTTTGGTTAAATCTTCATATTTTGGGCTAAGGATTCTTCAGTTAGCGTATGACCAATTATTAATGAAACGCCCTGTATATGGAATTTATGGACAGGTTTTAGCTGTGAACAAAAAAATAAAATATTCAACAGCTGAAGGCGTTAGGGAAGTAGCGAGTATTTCCAAAATGAAATAATGAACAACCTGAACTCTTGTTTTAATTGGCAAATTTCAAAATTTACTGTTGCTTTACACTTATTGTTAGTAAATTTAGAATATGGTTTTATATCAATAATTTTTACTAAAACTTAAACGTGTGCTTACTTGTTTTGAGTAGTGTATTTTACTACATGAAAAAACTTTTAATGACATAATGTAATGTTTAGCTAGAACAAGTAGTGAATGGTTTATATCATACTAATGGTAACGTTATAAGTGCCTATTATTTATTCATGTGGAGCGTGTATCCATAAATTATCTCTGGACTTAATGGCATAAATACCGGAAATCATTAAATAAATCGTATTTAGTTTTCATCACCTCCAATGAAAAAAAAAATAGAGGGCCAGTTGTACAGTTTTCACCCCGTACTGAATAATTTTATAACAATACGATGAAATATTAATTGAATTATGAACATAACCTTTATTAGTTTTACATTGTAAAATAAAATATCCGTTTTTAAATTTTTCAGCTTTAATATCAGACTCAATATCCGAAAATTCTGAAATCTTCACGTTTCAAATTTCATTTAAATCTGTCAAAATGTAGCTATTATGGCAGTCATATTGGATTCGCCATTTCGAATTTTCAACTTTCGGCATCAGATTAGGTATCGAAAATGTATAACTAACTATTTTAATGCAATGCCGACGAGACTTTAATATTGTCTAATTTGAGAGGTCCGTTTTCTATTATGCTAGCGCATCCGCCAAATTTGCAATTAAGAAAAATGTTTTCAATTTTTGCTCACCTTTGACTAGAAAAAGCGTGGTGAAACTACAGGGTGTTCGCTAATTGGTGGTAGTCCTTTTAAAGAATACTTGTTCTCATAAAATGGAGTAACTTTTCTATTTAACATTTTTGTCTACTATGCCAAATAACCGAAATAAAAAATTAGTAAATTTTTAAGATATGTGGAAAACTGACACAAGCCGACAACGTTGCACGTTGCTTTTGTCATCGATCGCTCGCAATCATCGATGTCGGTCGATCAGTGTTTATTACTGCGCCAGGCGGCTTCTTATTGGGCGATTACACTAGTTTGTTGACATTATCAGTAAAGCAGTGCAGATTTTCGATAAGCGAGCTCTAAGATATACCTAAATGGAAGGATTTATTGTGCGTGAATATCACATGTTAATTCTTTATGGTGAAGCCAGGACAAATAGCTTTCATGCAGAGGAATTCTACCGCCAACGGTTTCCTAACCGCCGCAGACCAAATGCAAAAACCTTTGTTAGGCTATCGCAAAGAGTATTAGACACTGGATATTTACTTCCTCGAAGACGTAATACCGATAGAACACGCATTCACAGAGTTTTGGACCTAGAAGAGGACATTTTAAGCCTATATCAGACAAAGCAATTCAGTCGCTGCGATAAAATTGCGGCGATTTTGTCGCCGCAACATAATGTTCCGAGTAGTTATCAGACTATGCAATGCAAATCGCTGCAATCTTTAGTTATTAACTGTCATTGCCAATGTTAATACCTAAAATTACTACAATAAATTTATATTGATTCATATACATTAACATAACCACACTTTTTTATATATTGGCAACACCAAAGTTCCTACAAAAATCACTAAGTCGCGGCAATTTCTTGCGGAAAAATAGAACATGTTCTAATTTGTGCAATTCGGTTGCAGAAACAAAATCGCATAGTGTGATAATAAAAATTGCGACGATTCCGTTGCCGCAACCGAATTGAAGTGACTGAATTGCATTGTATGATAAGGGCTTTACGAATCGTGGAGGAAAATCCAGAAAATCCAGAAAATCCAGGTTAGTACGCGTGCCATTGCTAGACAGTTATTTTATAGAATGGTTAAATGTACCTATTATCTAATCACCTATTTATTGTGCATTTCTTTTAAGTAAAAAAGTCGAATATTTAATCAATGCTGTGTTTTAAAGAAATATAAATATTCATTTAGATAGTACAAGTGCTGACTTTGACTTTTGTTATGTTGCCACATAAATTATTTTCTAATTTCAGCCCTCATTTTCAAATGCCTTTTTAAGAAAAATGCTATATAGAAAGTTATTCCATTAAATAAATACTATTCACCATCATAAGGACTACCACGAATTAGCGAACACCCTGTATAATAGGACCACCGCGGAGTCATAACCTACAGTGTACAAAGGAATTCAGAGAATGATTAAGTCAATCTAGAGTAATAACACAGGCACACACAAAAAAATATAGGTAAAAGGCATCTATCCTAATGTCTCTTAAGCCGCTTATTCCACATCAAAAATATTTTCACTGCTCCTTTCTTCGCAAACTGACATTTCATCCCTAAATTCGGGGTTAAATGGCTTCTGAATCGCTCTAGTCACATACTCCCAACGTTCTATCGTACCACGGATATGATGGTGGAGTACTCCCCCCCCCCCCAAAAAAAACTACTACTACTACTACCCCTTGTTCTCAATCCATGGGTAGTTTAGAGGGCGGATAGAGGAGGGTAGAAGAGAAAATATGGTCATCATCGTGTTCCTCGATCTCGAAAACAGGGAAAAACCGTACTTCACCTTTCACAGTATTTTCGGAATGTTTTGTCATTCGGTGAGGGGGTGGTTTCAACCCCCAGGAGATGTTTCGGCGTCTCCTGGTCAAAGAGTATTTTTTTTCCATTAGGGATAGTTCCAGAAGCGTGAGGGGAATAGTATTGGAACCATCGTGTTTCTCACTTTAGAAAACGGGGATAAGCCGTGCTTCAGCCTTTTAGCAGTTTTTTCGGAATATTTTCAACTGGCTCAAGAAGATTCAAAATTTCTTTGAAGATTGTGTTATGGCTATTTAACTTGGGACTGTCTATTAATATACAAATATTTCACCAAAATTTTGGGGCACTTGTGATTAGCTTAAAAAGTTCCAAATGCGTGATTATATGATTCACAGAACTAGGCATTTGAGAAAGTTCGTTTGTATAGCTTTATATGAGTTGTATGAGACTATCTTTCCTCCTTGCGAAGACGCACTGCACTGATGGCACACAACCCAATAAAAGTTGAATAATGGGGGTGCGCTTTCGAGCAGATTTGTCAGATTTTTTATGTGCTGAGGGATTTTTTTTTTATTAACTTCTCAAAAATTAATGATGTGCCTTCGAGCGTGAGACTATGTCCTTCTGATAGCCATTCGGTGCTCCTGTTACAAGGTTAAGCCTCTGGAAGAATTTAATTTAATTTTACGGTAAAAACTGGTCTTGGCAATTATTACTTATATTTAAAAACAAACAAGGAAGGGAAATCGCGCCATATACAATTATTGTTAATGTCTGTCCTTTCCAAATCCTTTTTGATGCTACGCTACGCTGATGAGGAACAATAATTCCGAAACACGTGTCCGTAGCTGCTTTGTGTTTCTTCTTTAGGGTATATGCCATTTTCCTTCCTTATTTGTTTTTGGCTCTACTAATTCCTCTTTATTTCATTTAACTCGCCGGGTTGAAATGGGCGACTGTCGGTGAAGGACTAAAATTAGGCCGATCTAGATATGAATGCATAAATAAGAGTACTGTGTACTGTACTTTCAATCTTCAATTATTGTTCCCGTCCATCCTTTCCAGATCCTTTTTGATGCTACGCTACGCTGATGAGGAACAATAATTCCGAAACACGTGTCAGTAGCTGCTTTGTGTTTCTTCTTTAGGGTATATGGCGCGATTTTTCTTCCTTATCACTTATTTATGTCAAAAAATCCAAATGAAAGTTACGCGGCTTTTGCACTTTCTTAATTCAGTACTTTGTCTTTTACTTTTTAAAATTTCAACTCATAGAATTTTGTAAGGTTTTATTCATTGTTCATAATTTGTGAATATTGGTAAAGTCGTGAAGCGGCATAAAATATATACAATCCGAGTGGAACTTGTGCGTAGGTAGTTCCGGATTTTGTACCAAGGATGTTGAAAAATTTTGATTCATATTCTAAATAATAATAATAATAATAATAATAATAATTTTATTAATCAACCAGTAATACCGTAGTGTTTTGATAAGTCAAATAAAGATAGTACAAAAAATATAAATAAAAAACACATAAGAATAAAATATATCATATGACATTAGGATAGAGTCCTAATATAGTCAAAGAGAGCACATGACATAAATAATTAACATATACATACATAAAACACAAGAATATAACAAACATTAGGATATGATGTGAATCTAGTCAACACCATAACAAACAACATAAATATCATATAATAACACAAATTTACATATAATTAAAATCTGTTAGATTATAGTAAGCATCGGCTAAAAGATTACGGGTATTGTAACTGTGAGTTTCTCCATTCTTTTCGTATTCGCTCAAATGTGCCTTTATATGAATTAAGTGACAGTAGATTACTTCTGATGGTAAAGTCATTATATTAAATTTAATAAACCATGGTTTACAACTTTCAAGTTTATTCACGCCCGCTAAAGCTCTTATGGCTCTTTTTTGTACAACAAAAACATCTGAAATTTGGTTGAATGTACTCCAGTTGATTAAACCATATATCATAGTACTGTGGAATAGCGCATGATAAGCCATGAGTGCAGCATGCAGATTTGACCTGTTTTTAATCTGTCTAATTGCGTATATTTTTTTAAATAATTTCGTAGTTAAGTTGTTGATGTGGGAATGCCAAGACAACTTATTATCCAAGGTCAAACCTAAAAATTTTACGGTCTCAGATGTATTATTCTTCGTAGAGAAAAGTAATGAGTTTGTTCTATTTGTATTTAAGCATAACTCGTTTGCATTAAACCAGTCAGAGGCTCTAATTATAATGTCATTTGCAATGTCAGCAACATTACTGCCAGCATCCTTTACCTGTCTCGCAAAAGTAGTATCCTCTGCAAAAAGAACCGTAAATGTTGACATAACGTCAGGTAAGTCATTTACGTAGATTAAAAATAGTGGCGGCCCCAATACACTACCTTGCGGAACACCATGTTGTACTGGCAGCATGTTGCTAAGTTTATCTTTACAAAATACACACTGATATCTATCTGATAAGTAAGAATTCATAAGTTTAAGTGTTACACCTCTGAAACCGTAAAATTCTAGCTTATTAAGTAGAATCTCTTTAAAAACGCAATCAAATGCTTTACTCAGATCTAGAAAAAGTGCCAGTGTGGAGTCCCCGTTTTCAAAGCTCTCACTAATAAAATTTACTAGTTCTAGCACTGCCATTGACGTATTTTTACCTTTCCTGAACCCAAATTGCCTGTTTGTAAAAACATTAAAAGATTCAAAATAATTTATTATTCTAATTTTTTCATATATTTTAGCTAAAATGGGTAGTAACGCTATTGGTCTATAATTGGATAAATCCTCAACATCTCCTGATTTTAACAAAGGAATAATTTTTGTTCTTTATATTTTTTTTGGAA
Source organism: Rutpela maculata (assembly GCA_936432065.2). Lineage (NCBI taxonomy): Eukaryota > Metazoa > Arthropoda > Insecta > Coleoptera > Cerambycidae > Rutpela > Rutpela maculata. The sequence continues at coordinate 30,531,463 of OW386285.2, read as the reverse complement.
ATACGCCTGTCTCAAGTATAAGATTAATAATATGGGTTAGTGGGGTAGATAAAGATACTAAGTTTTCTGGATTGAGAACGAATCATGTTATGACAGTTTATACGTCTCCTCGATTGGGTCAACTTAATGCACTTTAGTAGCAAATGTACTATTATACCCATTTATTTCATTTAGTACTCATTAAAACGTCTAAAAAATTTTTTTTAATACTCTGTTTTGAATTATTCTATGTATTGTTCTTAATTTTATTTTTCGGTCTCTATCATAATTTGCAAATATATTATTATACTCACTTAATTTGTTTAGTTCTTAATTATGAATTAACCACATAACGGAGAAAGAACATTGTTGGATGTAATACAAAAAACCCTTATACAAGTAAATTGGTCCATTTTTGCCATTTTATTATTACATATTTGATTTGATTAAATAGGTAAGTAAATTAATACCGGTCAAAATTATTAATTACCAACGTAGAATAAAAATGTTTATCCAGAAATCCGTTTCATGACGTGTTGAACTCAAATATAAATATGAAATAAATAAATTTATAGTTTAAAAACTAGAAAAACACGCTTTTATAAATACTGCACTAAAAAGCAAAAAATAATCATCGAACCTGTTGTCTCTGTCTACCCCGTAAGGGCCTTAGTGTAAGCCGTGTTTCTAATTAAGTATAATATTTGAGTATAAAAGCGTGGGGCGTTTTTCGAACGCTATTTCGAACAGGTTTAATAATTAAACCGCTCAAATATTATACTTAATTACAAACACGGCTTACACTAAGGCCCTTATGGGGTAGACAGAGAACAGTTTCTATAATTACACAGCCCCACAAAAATAAATAAAAGTTCAAAGGAGCGAACCAGACCCATGTATTCCTATGTATTTTCGGTCGCTGAATCCGAATCCGGGGTCAAAAAAAATCGTACACTCCCAAAATCATTAGCTGGAGCCAAAAAACAACCCTTAAATGGGGTATAAAGAGTATCAAGCTACGAGAATAGTTGTTACATCTTAATCAATCGAATTATACCAATCAAGGTTAAACAGCAGCGTACATACAATAGGTATGAAACACGCCCCCCAGGGAGGGGCGAAAACTAGCCCCCATATATAAAAAAATCGATCCAAAACAGCAATGACTGCTGAAAAAGCTGAAAATGTCTAAGTTTTGTTAAAGTGATAAGAAACTGCATCAGGTCCGACGTAATCTTCATAAACTGCCCCTATAGAGTTGAGAACAACCACCCCCAAGTTTAAAGGGCACGAGAAAAACAAGAAAAAACGTAAAATGCAACAGGATTTCTATTTTCATGGATACTATGATTGGCTGAAATTGCGTAGTACTCTAAAATAGAATTAGAAACTTACGTACCATCAACATTCTACAATGTCAACCTTCAGAGGGTGTGAAAACTACCCCCTATATAAGGTTTGACTATAAAAAGTTACAGTGACTTCTATAAAAATTCGAAACACCTGCGTTGTGCGGAAGAGAGAAGAAACTAGACTATGTTCCACGCTGTGCTTGAAAACCACCCCCACGGGGCTGAGAGACACCACCTCTATAAAAAAAAACTCTGGAAATGAAACGAATAAGCAACAGTATAGCTTTTTCGTTACATCTTGAATTACGGTAGTTTACATCCTTTCTGGCGGTGTTACTTAATAACATTTATAGGACAGGAGTTTCAAACTCTAAGTGTGCAACGCGATTTTTGCCAATCATAGCATCCATAAAAATGTAAATCCGGTTAGTTTCTCTCTGTTTTTCCAGCATCCTGCAGTATAGCAGGATGCTGGAAAAACGCAACCCCGTGGGGGTGGTTTTCAAGCACATCGTCGAACATAGTCTAGTTTCTTCTCTCTTCCACATAACGCAGGTGTTTCGAATTTTTATAGAAGTCACTGCAACTTTTTATAGTTAAATCTTACACAGGGGGTAGTTTCCACACCCTCTGAGGGATGTTGATGGTACGTAAGTTTCTGGTTCTATTTTAGAGTACTACGCAATTTCAGCCAATCATAGCATCAATGAAAATAGAAATCCTGTTGGATTTTACGTTTCTTATAGTTTTTCTCGTGTCCTCTGAACTTAAAGGTGGTTGTTCTCAACCCTATAGGGGCAGTTTATGAAGATTACGTCGGACCTGATGTAGTTTCTTAACACTTTAACAAAACTTAGACATTTTGAGCTTTTTCAGCAGTCATTGCTGTTTTGCATAGATTTTTTTATATATGGGGGCTAGTTCTCGCCCCTCCCTGGGGGTGTGTTTCATATTTATTACGCTGCTGTTTAACCTTAATTTGTATAATTCGATTGATTAAGAAGTAACAATTATTCTGGTAGCTTAATCTTCTTTTTATCCCATTTCAGGGGTATTTTTTGGCTCTAGCTAATGATTTTGGTGTACGATTTTCTTTTACCCCGGATTCGGATTCAGCGACCGAAAATACATAGGAATACATGGGTCTGGTTCGCTGCTTTGAACTTTTATTTTTTTTTTTTTGTGGAGCTGTGTTATTTGTTGCTTTTTAATGCAATATTTATAAAAGCGTGTTTCTTTAGTTTTTTAAACTATTAATATATTTTTTTACATTTTAGTCCCATATCTAAGGAGAAAATGTTGGCATTTTCGACAATTATGTAAAGAATTCGACTAAATATGTACAATTTGCGATCTCGAAAATCCCCAGATATAGATTTTCATACCAGTCAGACCATAAATTACAAAATTTATCCGCCACTTCGACGCCACCATTTTGAACTGTTAAATTTGGACCCGATAATTGAAATTTGCAACCTCAATAACCCACAGATACCGATTTTCAGTCGAATCCGACGGTAATTGATAAAACATATCCGCGATTTTGACGCCGCCATTTTGAATTTTTAAGTTTTTTGTTCACTACTTTTTTGATACTCATATCAAGGGGGTTGTAAAGAAAACTATAATCCGGCATCCTGTGGCGGCGGCCATGTTGAACATATTATAATATTGAGTATACTATATTGTATTATCATCAGAGCTACCCACAATTGAAAAGTTTCATGATGATACAACAATTAGAAGTGGGTGAAATTCAGATCCTTAAACTTTTTTTTACTTACATACATACATACATACATAGATAGATAGATAGATAGTTTTTCTACTCCCTTATGTAAATTTGCTGTTTTCGGTACAGTCTGTAGAATGGATAAATAGGCTATTCCAGTTAACTGAACGGATATATTTCATAATACTATCTAGGATGAATATGAAACCGACCAATTACATTTCGTGTGTTAAGTACATAGGCAATTATTTTTTCTTAAAAATTCAAGTTAGTGCATAAGCTGTCAAAGTAATTGTCAGTGTTTATTGGGGCATCTGCACGTGACGTCACAGCTAACCTCAAAAATATATATTTCTTAAGATTCACAAGTATTACGCAGCTATTATTAAAATTTCTGCCTGGTTTCTGTACTTTCAACCAAAATCTAGTTCAACGTAATGTTTATGAAGTTTTAAATAGTTTGTCACAATAAAATAAGACACATTTTGCAGGTTAGGACTCTAATCTTTCTACAATTAGCGGTCTATTTTTATTAATCGACAATATTGAAAAATTATTTGCGTAAATTTTTAAATATTTGCTTGGAGCCAGTATGGCTCCAAGCTAGAAATACGTAATAATACATTAAAAATGAGAATAAACTTAAAAAATTTAAAATTTGGGGTTATGTTAGTTAAATGTTGCGCATGCCCTTGTTAAGGTTTCCTAAATTTTTCAAAAGTTTGTAATTTTTTCTTAAACTGGTCGTAGAAATTTTTGTTAATTACCTTGTCAGACTGAATTTTGAAAGCGCAGCATCCATGCATGAGATAGATGTCAGGCTGAACCGCTGGCATCTCATAAAACTTTCTTTATTTTTGTTCTGAAATGAAGTTTATGATCTCCTCTATGCATAAAAATTGATCTGTCATCGAAAATATGTTTTTACTATGTCACATTTAATTTGTAAGCGCCGAAAAAATGTTCTTTTGCTCACAGAAAAATTTCTGTCGTAGAAACTTATTTAACAAAAAAAACGTGTAAAGGACCCCGCAGAAATCTTAGGTAAATTGGCTCTCAGTCAAATTATCTGAAATTGAGATATGTTATAGTTTATGAGGTCCTGATCAAAAGTTCTCATGGGTCCAACCCAAGTAATGACTAGATTTTGACTTAGAGACGAGATAAAGTTCACTGATTCGCGATTTTCATATAACTTATAAATATTCTTTAAATACATATATGAATATTTTATGAATTTTATACTATCATATATTTTCTAAAGCATATTTGGTAAGCCTCTGAGCATGTCAGAAACATGCCATGGCATATCTGTGTAAAGTTTGTTAACCATTTGTAAAGTAAATAGCACATAAAACTTAATTATTAAGAGTACAATTTATTAATATCACTCTACGTATATGCATTGCTAGCATAATACTAATCGGTGAAGTATAGGTTCAAGATGCCCTACAATTATATATTAAGAATAAAATCCTGATAAAAAAGTTAAATCACAAAGAAAAATTACAAATACTAAAAAATACCTACGTCTTGTGTAATCCCCAAGACAGGCATTGCAGATTTTGTTGGGCTATCAAACGTGTTAGGATGATGAAGCTTGTTTGTCCCAAATATAATTATTCAATTCAAAGGTTGATTGCTTTTCACATTTTGCGATGCAGTTCCCAGGCAAGGAGGTAATGAATATATAAAAAAAATCTTATAACATTTTTAACAAAAATGAGACAAGGAGTTTCTGATGATTTTTTGAAAGTCGTATTTAAATACTCTACCCGACAATCAGTAAGTTATATAATTAGTAAAGTAAGATCATTGTTATTGAGATTTGTGCCTCATAATATTGGTTTTCATGTAATTACAAGGGAAGATTATATACAAAGTCATGTAACCGATTTTGCGAACATATTATATAATCGAGAACCAAATATGAGGAAGGCTATAGCATATGTTGATCTATCTAAAAATTGAAAAGAGCAGAAACTTTAGAGTGTTAAGACAATTCTTTTGTACATTTAAAGGGTATCATTTAGTGAAATCGATCATGATAGTGGCACCTGATGGCAAAATTCTTGACATTCAAGGACCTTATTTTTCCGATAGCTGCAATAGTGATGCAGCACTGTTGCGAGCTGAGTTTGACAGAGACATTAATGGGATGAGGGAATGGTTCCAGGCTGGAGATATTCTTATTGTAGACCGTGGATATCGCGATGCTACTCGATCACTTAGATATAAGGTACCACATACCACACTTATTACAAAGAGGACAGCGTCAATTATCGACCAGAGAAGCCAATATCTCCAGGTGAGTAACAAAAACTAAATAGATTGTAGAAAGTCAAGTGGTCATATTAAAAGTATTTTCAATTTTTTTGCACAAGTAATAAGAATGGCACACACAGCTCATATTAGCGACTTTTACCATATAGTTGGTGCATTAATTAATTAATCGATTTCATGGTCCTGTACTGATGGAAGGCGCAAATGCAGAGCTAGCATTGACTTTATTATAGAGATCTTAAGAGGTAAATATTGTCCAGGCACACGTGGAGGCAGAATATTTATTACGTCGAAGGGGAGCTGAGTGGATTCATCTTGAGCATAATCAACTTCCAGGCTTTCTTGAACTATCTCTTGAATACTTGGAAGATCTAACTGTTGATGCATATCAATTATATTTGGCACCATCATATATTCAAAATAATTTAAAGAGGGAAGATGACATTTTTCAGGTAGATGTACATGCACTGGTGCCGGGTTTTGTAAGGTTTAGACTGAATTCACGTTTTAGAAATGAGACCATTTATCAACAATGGATTGCTTATAATACAGAACGAGAACACAATTACGATGAAGAGAATCCAATTCAAGAGTATTACTGTACTAGCATATCAGGAGCAAGGACATTAGGTACATGTTCTCATATTGCTAGTATTTTATGTATCTTTGTTTTGCTCGGCACCAACAAAATATCACATATTCACCAACTTCTGTTCTATACCAAATATCAGACGTTGCTGAAGGAGCTTCACTAGTAAACAACGATGGTTTAAATGATATAGATATTCGATAGACACAAATATTAATTGTAAGTGGAAACATTAATTAACATGTCACTGGTATACATGTTAAACAATAATAACAATAATTAACAATGCGTGAAATTTTATTTCATTTACGTTCTATATTCTAAACATATTCAGACACATTACAGACACGATTAAACACGTTTGATAGCCCAACAAAATCTGTAATGCCTGTCTTGGGGATTACACAAAATTTAGGTATTTTTTAATATTTGTAATTTTTCTTTATGTGATTTAACTTTTTTATCAGGATTTTATTCTTAAGATATAATTGTAGGGCATCTTGAACCTATACTTCACCGATTAGTATTATGCTAGCAATGCATATACGTAGAGTGATATTAATAAATTGTACTCTTAATAATTAAGTTTGATGTTTTATTTACCTTACAAATGGTTAACAAACTCTACACAGATATGCCATGGCATGTTTCTGACATGCTCAGAGGTTTACCAAACATGCTTTAGAAAATATATGCTAGTATATAACTCATAAAATATTCATATATGTATTTAAAGGATATTTATAAGTTATATGAAAATCGCGATTCAGTGAACTTTATCTCGTCTCTAAGTCAAAATCTAGTCATTACTTTGGGTTGGGTCCATGAGAACTTTTGATTAGGACCTCGTAAACTATAACATATCTCAATTTCAGACAATTTGACTGAGAGCCAATTTACTTAGGTTTTCTGCGGGGTCCTTTATGCAAATTTCAAGCAGGTGTTTTGAAAAGTAAATTCATTTTTTTCAGCTAATTTTAAAAATTAATTAAAAATAGCAATTAACACATTCTTACTAGTCTGGTGGGCGTAACATGTTTTTTACATGTTTTCCAATCATTTTCACCTTTTAAATTACTAATAATATACTAGAAACACTCGGGTATCAAGATGACAAGTCGCATTTAATCACTCGACGTTTTCTCCATGTTTATTGTTTTAAAAATTGAAATGCCAGGAAAAGAATATAATGAATATTGCTGATATAAACATTTTATAACAAAAATATTAAACTAACATTAAATTTTTATTTTCTTGCAGTTTTTATATCTTGAAAATTAAGGAACTCCTGACGCTATTTGTGACAGTTGGCATGTATTTTTACGATTGAAAGGTCAGGTGCTGGTCCACATTTTATTGAGTACGCACATTTATTTCAGTGCTTTAGCTTTATGAAAAAATTCTGATTATTAAAGGATTTATTGCTGTGAAACAGCCTATCTTTCGAATGAGAGATATACTTTAAAAAGGATTTTTACGTTTTTTACTGGTAATAATAATCTCTTTGTAATGTGAAAGCAACACGTCTAGCTTCATTACGGACAACTGCAAATACAGTTGCAGTTGTCTAAAATTGCTTAAATAGTTAATATACACATATAAAAAATATATATACATATATAATAGTTAAAATATATAAATATAAATATTTAAATGAATATAGAAGCCAAAATCTAACATACAATTTTCGTCATAATATGCTTATCTGAAATATTTTAACTTAGATACTTTCTATGTGCTAGCGTCGCACCTTATTATCTTATTATCTTATATTATACCTTATTATCTTGTCTTTGTTTCCTTAAACAAAACATTCTATATAAAGTATATTATAAATTACTCACGTGTGTGTATGTAGGTACAATAGTAAAGTAACGTTTGTAATGTATTTTTTTTATGTTTTTGATCTGCTCTGTCCGATGTATAATTAACACAAAGAACAATCTATCTATCTAAACAAGAGTGGATAACTTAATCTATATATATATGTTCAATACAACCCAATATATAGATCCGTCAAGTGTTTAGAAAATATAAGGAGTATACTATACAGAGTGATAAAAATATTTCTAAATATGTAGGGTGATTCGTGAGGAGAGGGCCGTACTTTACCAAAAGATAGAGAACATTGAGGTGACCTTAAATCCCTATACACTAATGGCTAAAGCGGCCCCGTTTTCGAAATGAGAGGTGTTTTATATTTTTGAGAAAAATTTTCTTTTCGGCATGAACTTGTCAGAAATGCGTAAACGTAAAATTAAATATTAAATATTAATTTACACATAGAAAGATACAAAAGCCTATAAAAATATTTTGTCACCATTTTATTGTTTAAATAAAGAAAAATAAATTGCTGAAGATTCAATTTTTTTACATAAGAAATTGAAAGAAAAATGCCACTCCAGGTCTTAGTAATATATTACTGTACTCACTGGAGATCCCATTATGAGGATAAACTTCAATTTGTATTTTAAATTAGATAATTTAAAGTAAATATAATTTTTCAATCACCTATTTCAAAGTGACCACTTCGCCAAGTTCAGTATATTTTCTTAATCGTGTTATATGGCTTATACTATTCCATTAACCTAATAATTTTTTTTTTTAATTGCCAGAGTAATTAATTGTTACATTCATCTGCTCATGCCATCACGTGTGGTTTGAAAGCTATAGCTACTTCTTTAAGAATCTAGTCAAAATCATTCATATTGTAATTAAGGCTGTTTCTTTTACTGGTTACAATATTGTCTTGTAATAATTCTAAATTATGCCGTTTACATACACTAGTAGAGAATATGGAAATATGTTTTTTTTATGGATATTGAAATGGCAATGCAAAAGCTGCTGAAAGGGAATATAGACGTCGATTTGGGAATCAACGTGTATCAGATCATAAAATATTTCATAGAGTGTTTAGTCATCTTTCTGAAACTGGAACAGTTCCCTCGATGAAGAAAATAGAACGTCCTGTTAAGCATACCCGACAAGAAAAAGATTTGATTTTAAATATGGTTGACCAGAACCCAAAAATCAGCACAAGAAGAATTGCTCCACAATTAAATATTCCTTAAACCAGAGTTCGGAGAATTATTAAAGGCGAACAAATGAATTCCTCTCATATACAAATTTAGTGTAGTGATATTAAGCAAAAAAATGGCCAAACCCGGACATTCAAAACAACAAAAGTCTGGTGGTCCTACGATGTTTGTTACTCTCCCCTCTGTACGCCCTGAAAAGTTCAAGAGGTTACAGGATCGGGTTTGGGGGGGAGGGGGTGGTAGAAAGGGTCAGAATGTGATTTTGTCTCTTTTTCTCAAATATCTCAAAAAGTATGAGGTTAAAAGCAAAGACGTATCTATACCAAATCAAAGTACAAATTTCCTACAAAAAAAGGTCCAGTTCATTTTTTTTGTAACCCTAACCATTTCGAGATATAAAGAGCGCAAAATGGGATAAAACATTAATTTTTACGAAAATCGTCGCTCTGGCAAAACATCACACGTTAATGTTGTAGTGGAAGACCAAATTTCAATAACCCTAAAGCAAGAAGAATTCCTTGCCAATTCCACAAACAAAATGCGGTTTATTTCACTTTTAACGGGTCAATTACAGTGAGCAGGGTGCATCGTGACTCAGGCTGAGGGAGATGCAGACCGCTAAATTGTTTCAACGGCTATTGCTGAGGCACGCAACACAGGTGATGAAACTGTTGTAATTGGGGAAGACACTGATTTGTTAGTTTTGCTGGTTACACTTTCACCAGAATACACAGACTTGAAAATGCTTGTCCCCGGCAGAAGGAACCAACCACATAAAATTCAAGTAATCAGTAACATTCAATATAAATTGAGAGCTTTGAAGAGTGCTGTTCTTCCGGTGGACGCCTTCACTGGATGCGATTCTACCTCATTCATTTTTCGGAAGGGTAAAACCCTTGCTTTGTCAAAAATTAGGCGTGATAGAAACCTCAAAAAAATAGTTGAAACTTTCAACAATGCTGATGTCGCCCAGATCCAGTAGGTGGAGCAGGTGAAGCTTTGTTCTGTGCTCTCTATGGTTCTACAGAGAAAAACTTGAATTCACTCCGCCACAAGTTGTACACAAAAACAATTGCAAAGCAGCCAGTGCACGCGCAATTTAATTTGGCTACACTCCCTCCTACATCAGGGGCAGCTCGTCAGCACTCTCTCCGAGTGTTCCACCAAGTTCAACAGTGGCGTAGAATTGACATGGACCCATTACAATGGGGCTGGAAAATCATAAGTGAAAATTTACGTCCAGTCACCACTCTCGGGGCAGCTGCACCTGATGACCTCTTGAACCTAATCAGCTGCAGCTGCAGAGATTGCACGAAAAAGTGTGAGTGTTTTAAAAATGAACTGAAGTGCTCAACCATATGTGCCAATTGTGCAGGCCATGGTTGTTACACCAGATACATAGCTGATGATATAGTACCTGAAGATGACTTTTTTGTTACGGGTCAGGATACTGAAATTGAACAGGAAATCGACCAAGAGGAAGTTGACTCAAATACTGAGCAAGATGTTTACTCACAAATGGACTTCTAGAGACTATACTACCATGTTTATAATACTTATATTTCATTAATATTAACAAATAAAATTGGTTTTGTTTGATTTTTAAATCATCACTTGGACTGGTGACCGTATCTCATCTCGCCGTCCTGGTTAAGTGGTAGAGTAGCATTAGCTAAACTTCGCCAGGACGATTTTAAAAATATTTACCTACGATTGTCGCAAAAATTGATTTTTTATCCCATTTTCTACTCCATATGTATCAGAAACGGTTAGGGTTACAAAAAAAACGAAAAGGATCTTTTTTGTAGAAAATTTAATGTACTTTGATTTTGTATATAAATATCTTTGCTCTATACTTTATGAGATATTTGAGAAAAAGAGATAAAAATCACATTCTGACCCTTTCCTTTTCATATCTGGAGACACGAAAATCCATGTGCAATAATCCAAAAGAATTCCCAACAACATAGATTTTCTGTATATGTGGTATGGGAAGTTCAATAATAATCTCATAGGTCCTCATATTTTTGTAGGTTGCTTAAACGGTGAGAATTATGTAGATTGTAGGAATGTGGTTTAAACATGATGGGGCTGAGCCGAATTTTTCAATAAGACCTAGAAACTATCTGAATAAACAATATCCAAATAGGTGAATTGGTCTTGGTGGTTCTATTGCATGGCCCCCGAGATCGCCAGATCTCACAGCCCTTGACTATTTTTATGGGGCTATTTAAAAACTGAAGTACACAAAGAAGAAATAAACACCAGAGAGCAGGTGACTGCACGAATTGGTCACTATTTCAATGAAGTTTACACATTTATTACAAAATATTTTTATTATTTTAATAGGTATGAATAAAAGTAGTGTAAATAGAGACCAAGAAAAATATGTTACTAATACCTGGAGTGACTTTTTTCTCTTAATTTCTCATTAAAAATAAAAAATTGAATCCTCAACAATTTAATTTATTTATTTAAACAATAAAATAAATGGTAACAAAATATTTTTTTATGGGATTTTGTACCTTTCTAGGTGTAAGTTAATATTTCAATATAAATTTTTTTTAAACAGTATACAGAGTGTTATCTTCTGGGAATAATTTAAAAATATTTTTATTCTGGGTCCGGCCCTGATATTTTATTAAAATCAGGCATTTGATGGTGAGTGACTACTGTAATCAAAATACAAACATTCATTGGATTCCGTTTACGTATTGCAGATATATCGCGAAAAGAATATTCTTCCAAGAAAATATAAAACACCCTGTATTTCGAAAACGGGTCCGCTTTAACCATTACCGTATGGGGAATTAAGATCACCTCAATGCTATATATCTTTTGGTAAAGTACGACCGTCTCCTCACAAATCACCCTGTATATTTAGAAATATTTTTTAATACTTAAGATTATATTAAATCTAAGCACTATTAACTTTAATAACTGTTGCTTTTGTTCTTCTGTTTGCTACTTGAGATGTCCATTCCAATTAAAATATTGAGCAGAACACAGCTGAAAGTAATTATATTAGATGTTTGAGGGACCAATGTTTAATAAGCAAAGAAAAAACATATCCTCTTACACACATGAATGATATTTGTACAATGTGTGTTATATTATACTGAACTGTTTGAGATGTCGATGACAGGAATTAATATAACGAAAACTTTACAAAAATAAAAAGAATTTCATCACGGTTTAAATCAATTTTATGTTACTAATAGTATATATTAAGTGTTCAAAATGTTGTCCATTTGTAAAAATGGATTACAAAACGATTTCTTTTTTAATTTAAAGGCGAGTTTATTTCAAAGAGATGGTAGACATTTTACATATATATTTTTTTTTTCGTAATTTAACGGCCTAATTAAATAACAAGTTGTTCCATAGGAGTTACATTTACAAAAATATATATTTTCTTTGAAAAATTACATAGGTCTACAAAAAAAAATCTGCTCCAAGGACTAAACCTATCATGCCTTAATTATTTTTGTGTGCTGAATACGAATTTTCAATTGAAAAAATTTCCTACCGCATAGATTTCGAGTAAATCCCGGTTTTTATTGTCCAAAAACTGTATTTTGACGATTTACTCGAAATCTACGGGGTAGAAAATTTTTTAAATTAAAAATTCGGATTCAGCACACAAAAATACATAAGGAATGATAGGTTTAGTCCTTGGAGTAGAATTTTTTTTTTTTTTGTAGACCTGTGGACACGTCTGTGCACAGCTCTACAAGTAAAAAAATCTTCTCCAAGGACTAAACCTATCATTCCTTATGTATTTTTGTGTGCTGAATCCGAATTTTCAATTTAAAAAATTTTCTACCGCGTAGATTTTGAGTAAATCCCGGTTTTTATAGTCAAAATACCTTTTTTTGGCAATTTTTGACATTTACTCGAAATCTACGCTGTAGAAAATTTTTTGAATTGAAAATCCGAATTCAGCACACAATAATACTTAAGACATGGTAAGTTTAGTCCCTGCCGCAGAATTTTTTTTTTTTTTCTGTAGACCTGTGTTATTAATGAAGAGTAAATAGTGTTTAATCTTAGAATTTGAAAAGATAATATTTTACAGCTGCTTGCAGACCGATTTGTAATAATTTTCACTAAGCCTTCCATTAGGGTGCAACATTGGATTTTTTTCGGTCTCACCCACGAAAGTAGTTCCAATTATTTAAAAAATGAACTGTACAATATTTCAACTCGATCGCTAATCCGTGCCCCTAAGCCATTAAAAGTCATTAAAATACGCAATTTTCACCTATTTTGGAAAGTATCTTGTTACCGGTTAATCACATAATTTTCTACATTTTTAATCGAATGAAAATTTCATTTCATCTTCTCTTCTCAAATTTGTATTGCTTGAAATTAAACAAAATCTGTTTTCAGTTATCTACATCAATCTATCTCTGAAGAACACTCATAAACACGCACATCATGAACGCACACCACAATGACATATAACTAGACAACCCCCCAAATACAAAATCAAGACTGTCTGCAGACATACATCGAAACCCACCGGCATTGTCAGTGCGCACAACCTTTCCAAAGCTTTTCCCATCAGCTCTTTGCTGATATCAGCACAACGTTCAGCAGATCGGCTTCTTTTTGCTATCTAGTTTCCTGAAATATCAACTGTTTTATATTGTTCACTCTTCGGTTGATGTGACCAAAAATGAGATTTTCCTCAAAAGTTCCCTTCTTTTTTACTGCATTTCAACCCCCACTTCAGATGTTTTTTATAGACATCTCCAGCTCGAATATAAGGTTTTCTGGACAATGTTGTTCATTACACGTTAATATCCAGACTGATTTTAATTGCATTTGCACCGTATTAGTGATCCTCACCACTGTACAAAATATAGAAGTCGTATCTAAACCAAAACTAGTGAATATACATAACGAATATGTGCCGTATCTACAAAATACCTATTCACGAAGCTCAAAAATCATATCCGATAATTACCAGATTTATTTGTCGTAACTTAACATATGTACAATGTTTTGTTATATGGTTACACTGGTAAAAGGGACAAATATTTATTTGCCAAAAATGAAAATCATGAATTATGAAATGTAGATGGCATGACATAATTTAGAAAATAGTTGATTTCTCTAAAATTACATTTTGTCAGATACGACTTCTTGTCATAGCAGGGCAGAATAGTTCGCAAATAATATGCCAAACGCTTCTACAAATTGTCATTAAAATGACAATTTCTCTGAAATTGAAATAAACTCACTTAAAGCTTGTCCTCTAAATGGCAATTTACTGCCGATAATTTGATTAGTAAAATCTCTAAATAGAAAGATTATAGCAGCATCGTGAAGACTCGTGACCGGTGAATTCAGTAATATGTGACCATAATTGCGAACAATTGAAGCTGATCGGAAATCCGCTATAATTCCCTACTGACGAAAACTTTCCATCCTATGATGTTTTTGGCCACATCAACCGAAAAGAAAAATATAAAACGGTTAATGGTTTATGGAAAATCAGATGGCAAATGGTAAAAGAAACTTATCCGACTCAGTTCAGTGCTTAAGTGTTAGCATTGAGACCACGGGTTTCCTGGTTCGAGGATTTCTGGCTAGAGTATGGATATTTAGTGCCGTTTTTAACATGTTAACGAAACTGTAGCAATGGCCTAGACCGCGATTGAGTGAAACAACGTGGTTAGTCGCTGTTATTTTTACTGAGTTCGAGCCTCAGCTGCAGCAGATGGCAATATCGCAGGGAATCGTTGTTGTTGAAAAACGTCCAATGAAAAAGAGTTTATTGAGGTCGTACGCCTAGCAAACAACGGCGACAGATACCGTGTTGCTATCAGATATCCCTTACAATAAAGAGAAGCTAATTCGATTAATTCATGGGACATACACATTTTAAATATATGTACTCAATAGAAAAAATAAAATGTCAATAAAAAGTATAAAACACGTAGCCTATTATCACAAGCTTGTCCCAGGACACTTAAAATATTTAACAAAAAACAGTAAAATCAGATTTCATTAATTAATGACTATTTCGAAGTTGAAAGAATTCGGATGGAGATTATGTTGTCTACATGGGGAAATAGGCAGCAAGATTACACAGGCACACAAGAAAGTGGTCTGTTTCTTTGAATCCATTGGATAACCCCTATGTATTTCCATCCTCAACAAATTTTGAGTAAATCGCAAAAATTACCTAGATAACCTCACAAAGACCTCATAAAAAATTGGTGAGTGATGGAGCTAAACGGAGACTTGATTCGTGTTATGCATTAAATTATTTAAAATTGGTAGTTTAAATTATACTTGTCCATATTTATATGCGATCTTGTTTTAGAATTAACACTGACAATATCTATAATTATCAGAAATAAATATCGACGTAATAAAGAACGATGTATTGAATTCCAGTGATAATGTAGTAACTGATAACAAATTGAATGCAGACCAATTTGATAATTTTTTTATAAATATTGGAAAAGATATGGCAAAGGACATAAAAGTAAACATACCAGTTACTGAAATACATTAACCAGACATAAATTCATTGTATTTAAAACCTGTAACAGAAAATGAAATTATTATTCATATAGCGTCATTAAAAAAACAATTCTGCACCGGGTCCAGATGGATTGTCTGCTTATTTTATTAAAAAATATCATCATAATATCGCTAAACCATTATGTCATATAATAAATTTCTTTTACCAGTTCATTCATCCCTTTAGCCTGGAAAGAGTCGATAGTTACACCTGTGTACAAAGCAGGCAATAACAAATTATTAACCAACTATCGGCCAACCTCCCTTATTAATAATTTCTCACTCTTTGAAAAGTGTCTAAAAACAAAAAAATAAAATAATATCAAACAAGCAGTTTGGATTTAAACGAAATATGAGTGCAGAAAACGCAACTATGAAGCTAATAGGAAACATTATTAGAGGCTTAAATGTCAACAAAAAATGTCTTGCTGTATTTTTGGATTTAGTGAAAGCATTTCACACGGTTGATCAGGAAATATTAATAAAAATGTTAGAGAAAGTCGGTGTTGGGGGTTCTCCATTGGATATATTTAAAAATTACTTGACGAACAGGCAGCAAAAAGTAAGAATAAATGAAACATTGAGTGACCCGTTAATAATTAAAACTGGTGTTCTCCAGGATACAGTATTAGGCCCTATATTATTTTTAATATATATTAACAATATAACAGAAAGTATGAATCCAGAAGATAACATTGTAGCGTATGCTGATGATACATCCCTTGTATTTTAAGGCAAAACCTGGACTGAAGTATATACTAATGCAGAAACCAGTTTAAAAACGATACATTTATGGTTAAATGTAAGCCTTCTGAGCCTCAACATCAGTAAAACAAGATTTTTAACATTTACCATATCAGCTGATGACCAACCGACAAAAGATATATTAACAATTCATAATGACAAGTGCAAAAATGAGGAAATGTGTGATTGTCCATACATAAACAAAGTTAATAATTTAAAATACCTTGGTATAGTGGTGGATCATCATCTGAGATGGAATGTACATGTAGAATATCTTGTAAAAAGGCTAAGAAGACTTATATACAAATTCTACCAACTAAGAGATATTTTTAAGAGAAAAAACCTTATCATTGCGTACAATGCTTTGGCTGAATCTATTATAAGGTATGGTATTACCGTATGGGGTGGACTCTTGAACAACTCATTAAAACAGTTAGAAATTGTCCAGAATTGCTTAATAAAAATAATATTTAATACAAAAAAACGATATCCCACAGATTTATTGTATAACGAAATAGGTATGTTTACTGTAAGAACATTGTATGCTTATGAGTGTCTACTTGTACATATTTAAATCACCACCAAATGTGGTAATTATGGAACCCGCCGGAATACAAACTCAAAAAAAGTAGCCAACGTGGCAAAGAGTAAAACAAAACAAAACAAATTAACAAAAATCTTATTTTAAAATTATAAAATAAAGGCTTGGTGTTCTCTTTGAGAATTTTATATATATATATTAATGTTTTAACACTATCATTAAGTAAATTATATGAGGTTGCGTTCAGGTAAGAATATGCAAAACACAGAGGAACAAACTGCGCAAACATTTGCGTCGCAAATAACAGATAACCCAGAAACACAGCCAGAGACAACCAGACCAGTACAAGAAAAACAACAAGAAGATTCAACACAAATGGGAGACACTGCACAGACAACCACGTCAACAGAAACGTACATGCTACAACAAATTATGCAAATGATGGCAGGTATAGGTACAAAAATAGATGACACAAAAATGAACTAAAAGAAGAAATGAACAAAAAACTCGAAGAAAATAATACAAAAATTGAACAAAAACTGGATGAAACTAAGCAAGAAATAGGAAGAAAAATAGAAGATACGAACAAAACAATGGAACAAAGCAGAGAAGACATGAACAAAAGGTTGGACGAATGTAATAGGAAGCTCGAAGATTGCACGAACGAGATGAAAGTAAGAGTGGAAAGCGTTGAGCTGAGACTCGAGAATATAAAAGAAGACATAGCAGAGGAAATCAACGAAAAGGTAAAGGCAGGGAAAGCCGAAGAGCAAGTAAATGTCGAAAATTTGATCGTAGAAAGATTCACGGAAATAGATGAACGTATCAAGAAACAGAATGAAACTGTAAAAGAACATTTAAAAGAACAGGAGGGAAAGTTAACAAAAATAATGGATACGAAGTTATCAGAAGGTAAACAAGGAGCGAACGTTACCCATGGATACACAGTGAATCACACATGTCAAAAGAATCAATTTTATTTTTATGGTGATTCTAGAACTCACTCGAAAATTTTCACTACCAGGCTAAAACAACATTTGGAACGTTGGAACGTTGCATCCGAGAACCAACATCAAAGAGGTTATCCAAAACATGCTGCGAGGTGAAAGTGAAATTTGGTACGCCACGATTGAAAACAGCTTTAACAATTTTGAAGAGTTTGAACAGTTGGTAATGAAGCAATACTGGGGGGGGGGGGGGGGAGTATAATCAGCAAAAGATTAGACTCAACCTTTTCAACGGAAAATACAATGAAACTATGGGGGTTTCCAGAGAAAATTATATACTACGAAAAGCATATAACATCAAGCATCTGCAACCAACTTTCACAGAGGGTAAAATGGTCAGATACCTAGCCACGCCATTTTCCAGTTGATATACACAGCGTTATCATCACACAAAGGATACCTACACTGGACAATTTAATAGACTATTATTGAAGCATTGATGATCATCGCACAGGATGGAGAAGAAATATGCAAAACTAAAACAGAAATTACGAAAACAGAAGCAGACATTATGATGACAGAAGCAAGGATTATGATACAGGTCAAAACCAAAACTATGATCGAAGAAAAAATTATTATAACAATCAAGGCAATGGAAACCAGCAACGAAATTATTACAACAATCAGAATCAAAATGGAAATCAACCGAGGTACAATTATAATCAACAAAGGAACGCTGAAAATGGAAATTGAATGGGTGTCAAAAGTCCATAAAATTTAATTGAATATTGAAGAAAATTATAATAAAACTAAACAAAAAGTAATAGAAATTGAAGATAAGCATTCAAAGCGTAACTTGAATCCAAATATTGTGTATATTCAAATAAAATCTCATCATCAAAAATATACATAACATAAACAACAACGTCAAGTAGACGTCACATTTTGACCTACCTGGTAGTAGTAAGTTTGTATTCCTTTATAAATTAAACATTTCAGCATCAAGTTCACAAAATTTATCAAACAAACAATCACTGGCATTGTTAGTCGCATCGAAATAAAACACATCTCGAGGGAATATTAGGCAGTGTACAAGTGCCAATATACCGGAAGATGCATAATCAGCGATTTACTTTCTATTATGGACCCAAACTATATACTATGTTACCTGCAAAATTAAAAAGTATAAAAAACAAGCATGCATTAGAAAAACCTTAAACTATTTTTAAATGAAAACTACAGACAAATAAAAGTAATTTTCCAATAATATAATGTTTAATATCTATAATAATTGCAACTATACTAATATTTATAAACTTACCCCACTTACTAGTGTAGTAAATTAAGAATATAGTATCCTTCTTCTTGCACTACTATATAGTAATTAAAATAAATTTTAAATTTTAAATGTAGGTATTTATCTAATTCTTTTATAAAATTTTCTACATATACTATAATTCAGTTACGTTAATGTTTTATTTGTGAAAATCACGTACAAGCTCCTTAGAGAGTTTAGATGATTTCATGAATTTGCAGCAACGGTTAATAACTAAAGTATATTAACATCAAGATAATGTCATAGTATATATGAATGTTTATCTATGTATTGTATTCTACATATTTCTTAGACAATTTTTATATCACTTATTTATTATTTTATTTTTTAAACTTTGTCAACAAGAATTTGTATTTTTCTAAACAATAAACAATCTATCTATATCTATCTATAACTATCTAACTATCGTTATGAGTTACTCAATGGAGTCTCAGAAACAGCCCACATTTTTCTGGGTGCCTGGGTTATTTTTAACCCATTTAGCTAGGTTACAACTCCAGTCAGGAGACAGATACACTTATCCTAATATGTTAGATTTCCTTTTATTGACAAAATTAAACAACATACTATTTAAAAGAAAACAGACTATGATTTAATTTGTATTCAAGATTATTTAGACGGAGCATAACGCATACAAGTCTTTATTCTCGTTTTATGTTATATTGTAGCAAAATATGGTCGTTGTTCACACGGAAATCGCTCTTTAACTATCTGAAATTTTAAAGCATGCAATCCTTTACGGAACGAACTTTCAGCATCAGCAGTTTTTATTTTCTCCCACATTTGTCAAATCCGACAAGCAATAAATTCCCAAATAAAAGAAAGCTCTAATTTCAGGGGTGTGTTACACAATCTATCTCATAATAAGTACCAAGTATTTGACAAGTTTAAATATTCATTGGTCCTGGAGTCTGGTTGACTAGATAATAAGGGGTGGCGCCTGCGCCCGCTTCCCATCAGTTCACGAAACCAAACGGAGTCCAGTTCTTCCGCGTTTCCCGTTCGAGGCAGGCACTACACTGGTATTACCCTTAAAACATCGCGCGTATTTTGTGGTGCGTTTATTTCGGATTTGTTCCCGCCAATTTAGGATTTCCAGGAAAAGTTTCTGAAGTATGAATTTTGTGTTATCTCTTACGTGCACAGTAATGATTTTTCTCTAATCTGGCCCACATACTTGGTGGATTTTTAGCTCTAAGAAATGCCAAAGATTTGCCATTTTTTTATATACAATTTTATTATTAGAGCGACGATAAACCAAGCGGGATTTGGAACGTTTTCGACAAGAAAAATTCCACTTATGTTTGTAGGTCTGTTTCCTCCCAAAATAAAAATAAACTAATAAGTGAAACTTATACAGGTTTCAACTGTGACCCTTCGCTTTAACCGAAAATATCTCGTAAACGGAGGAGCGGAAAAAATTGAAAAAATTATGTCTTCATTACGTGTCTATTGTGAACCAGTCACTTAAATATAAATAAGTTATGTTCAACAGTTTGGAATCTCTACTAGGTTATACTGAAAAATGTCCTACTTTCGCTTTAATTCCAAAGGTAAATGAGCAGACATGGTGGCACAATTTTGTAAACAATAATGATGGATTTGGACAAAAAAATTTGAAAAAATTACCACATATAATAAAGATATTCCTTCAGGCCACCATAAAATTTGACATTACAGAAATATGGAGAACCGGGAATTGTCAGGGAAGATATAGGGATAATGGCTTCTTGAAGAAAATATCAGGAAAAATTGAAATTTTCTCAGGGGAATATTTTTGGCTTTTATTAAGTTGTGAAAAGCAAATACGAAAAGGATTTAATACAGAGATAAATATCTGAATTAAGAAAGATATTACGATAAAGTATCTGTTTCATCTGCTATATTTTACTGCTCGAATGTTGTTCAGAGTAAAGTGTTATGTTTATAATTAAGAGTTCATGTTCATGATTTTTTTATTTTTAATAATTTTATTCACAAAAAAACTTCTACCTACTACTACCTACTTCGACATTAAAAAAACCGCTGCCTAAGAAATCACGACTTCCACATTCAAGTTTTCGGTGAGGGTTGCTGTGGCTGGTGCCAAAAAAAATTGGAGCCCTTGGTTCTTGTACACACTAAATTAAAATTTTATTTTTCACCCCTATAATGGGATGAAGGTGGCTGATATCAAAACAAATTTTGTGGCTTTTGGTTCTTGTACACACACTCAATCACAGGAAAAAATATATTTCCAGACGTGCTGTTGCTGGGAATGCCGCATTAAAAAAATGGCGACTTAAAATTTAATGTGACGATAGTCTCGTTAAAAATTGGTATATTTTGTGGTAAAAATTATATCATCTTCATAACTTCTGTCCTAAGTTATTCAATTTTCAGTGAGTGATTTACAATGGATACATAGTGAGTACATATTTTTTTCTTATTTCCGCTCTTCTGTTTTTGGGATATTCGTGGTTGAAATGTGGGCTCACATTTGAATAGTATTCAGATCTGAATAAATTTAAATCGTATATTAAGTATATTGAGTTTGTGATTTATTTGAAAATGTAAACTACGTGAACGCAAACGTAATGCTTTCTTAAATTAACGCTTTTTGTTTCTATCTCTCTAGAGCAAAGGCTTCTCAGCAGTGTGTGCGTGTGTTTGGTATTCCATACGCACTGTGGTTCTTAGTTTGGACTTTCAAATTTCTTTCGGAGCACCCCATATTTCTTCTGTTAGTTAAGAAAATTATTTTAATAAAATTTTAATTCGTTTCAATAACTATAGCGAGGTGCAATACGTTAAAAACAGAAAAAACGGAAATATCGTAAATTTCAATCATTGAACCGCAGACAATATAAAAAAATTATAAGTAGCAAAAACCCAGATAATTTTGTGCTTCCAAAATTGCTGTCTGGCGTGATGCCTTAACCCTTTAAGTGGCAGAGGACTGGGGCATACTTAAAAATATTTCTCACTACTGGTTTTGTTTTAAACGGTGTTTTTAAGCATAAATAAATTTTTGTTG
This sequence comes from Rutpela maculata, assembly GCA_936432065.2. NCBI lineage: Eukaryota > Metazoa > Arthropoda > Insecta > Coleoptera > Cerambycidae > Rutpela > Rutpela maculata. The sequence goes on along the minus strand of OW386285.2, from coordinate 30,509,366 downwards.
TATTTTTTCTCTCTTCTCTGAATTTTTTTTGAAGTGGGATATTATTGTACCAAAAAATTTAGTATAATAGTTACTGCTAGCAAATCATTCGGAGAACTATTTTTCACTTATGGAAAACATGAACATTTTACATTTATGTTTTATTTTTTATTTTAATAATGTAATACAAAATACTATATACAATATTTCACAAGCCCCGTTTTCTAAAACAAAACAAAATCATAAACAAAATGTTCAACATATTTCTTTTATTTCCACTCTGTGCAATAGACATTTTAGCCCTGCCGAGTGTTTTCTAACAAAAAAAGTATTACTTATGTGAAGTTGAGACATGCAATAATCCATATACCGGATGTCAACGAAATAATTAGACAAGCCATAATTTACAGAATTTTCAAGATATAAGTCTTAAATTTGACATGGGTAACATATACCAAAAACGGCAAATTTATAATAATTATACTACTTCCGATTTCCCCAAAAATGAACTTTGAAATTTTAAGTGAAACATTCTGTATATTTTTACATTTTTGGATTTCGGAGACGATTTTAATACGACCACGTGGTTTTAAAAAAATGTTGAGACTACGTAATTTTTTAAGGCTATTTTACATCCACATCCAGTGAAAGTATAGTAACGACAAAAAAATTTTTTAAAATTTTTATTGTTCAAATAGGCTTAGAATGTCATGAAACATCGAGATTTTAAGTTTGAGCGAAAAAATTTTCTGTCTGTCTGTCTGTCGGTCTGTCTGTCTGTCTGTCTGTCTGTCTGTAACTTTTTTGTGCGCACGTTTACTCAGGAACCGTTTGAGATATTGACTTGAAATTTGGTACACATATGTACTTTAACGAGATCTAGAACATTATATTTTCATCTTGTTCCGTCGAAGGGTTGGAAGATAAATTGGGGTAAATTTGGGGTAAATAGGTAAATCAAGCAGGTAAAAGTCCATAAAATTGGTATTTAGTATATATAAGAGAAGCTAAGGTCTCCAAAAAAAATTTGACAATAGCCACCCCCATTACCACTCCATTATTAAAGGGGATGAAAAAAAAAATGTGATTTAGTGTGTGTACAAGAGCCAGAAGCCTCAAAATATTTTTTTACTTCATCCACTCCCACTACCGCCCCCTATCGCCACCCCCCCCCCCCCTACTACCGATGTGGGGTATCGTTTTATGGGTTTTTGGGGTAGAGGATTTCAAATATTATATTATTAAAGTTCCATAAATAATTATTTTCACATACAAAATTTTTTCGTTGTGAGTGACTTGGATAGAAAACCTGAATGTGGAAGTAGTGATTCCTTGGGCAGCGGTTTTATTTTTGCATCTGGAGTACAGTGAATACACTCAATTCAATCAAATGAACCAAAACAATGAAAGAAAATATGAACGTGAGATTTTTCGAATTAGTTTAGTAGCTACGACAAACCAAAATTTCCGAAATCATTAATTTGCATTTATGTCAACTTTATCAAATGACAACATCTTTTAGACACCCAGTATAGTTAAATACCAATTTTCATAACAAATTCATTGATACCTTCAAATCGAAAGTTGGTTTGATATCAACCCAAATACACAAGTGCTTTGGTGAATAATAATTAAAATATCGAGAAAATACGCTTATCAAGTAAGTATGTCCTGGAAATTGAATAAAACTAGATTCAAATCATTCATTTTGTCAACAAAACAACGCTGCAAATAAAAAAAGTGTGCTCTCCCAATTGATTTATTTTAATAAAAAACATTAAAAGATTATCTCGAAGATTATTTAAATGGTGGCAAATGTTCAAAGCCCTTCTTCTTGACATTTTTCTTTTATTTTCTGGCTCGGAAGCTACTAACCAATTCGAAAAATCTCACGTTTATATTTTTCTCTTATTATTTTGGTCCATTTGATTGATTTGAGTGCATTCACTCTACTCTAGATGCAAAAATAAAAATAACCATAAAAAATCAAGTAATCTCAAAATGTTTAAAACTATGCAGTCGTACTTAAAATCGTCTCCGGAATCCAAAACTGTAAAAATGTACAGGGTGTCCTATTTAAATTTCCAAAGTTGAAAAATGTAGTGTATTTCCGGGTAAACCGGAAGTGATGGAAAGTGTCAAATTATGAAAATTTACTGCTTATATCTTGAAAACTTCCGATAACACCCGGTAGAGAATATTTTTATTTTATTTTATCATTTCTGGCATGAACAATAAAATCAAAAAAATATGTAAAAAACTCAACCCAAAAATTATTTCTGCAATATTTCTCTATAGCCCTGAATAACGTCAACGAATCACATTTGTTACTATTGTTTCTGAATGCAAATATTATACGTATGAAGTACGCAACTTTATTTTTATTCACATTCACCTACTTTCTGAAAAATACACTACATTTTTCCACTTTATTTTAAAGTGTAATTGACAGCAATGTTAGAGGTGGGCAATCCAGTTCAACGAACCGGCTCAATTGAGCCGGTCAACGCGTAAGCATATTTCGTTCTTGTCTTCCCTGTCTTCCCTGAATGGTTCAAAGGTGATCAGTTACCACAATTTATCAACGATGTCGTTATTCAACGTCCGCAGGAAAATTCAGGTATGCATATAATATTGTCGGCAAACTAATTGCCACTGATTTTATGTAAAAACGATATTTTTTATTGTAGATAATTACAGAATAGTCTAGGTGCCCGCGTACAAAAATGCAGTTTATACATATCCTCGTATAAGTTCTTGTACGGCATAATTGCGCCTAGTCTATCACTTTTTTCCTCTGCGAAAATTTTCGTAAACGCGGCGTTCCTCCTCGGCATGAAAAAGACGATTTCCACACGTCGTACTGGAAAATCGGCAAATATATTTAGTCGGACAATTTGAGAATTGGATTCTACATATATATTCTATATATTTTTAAAAACTGTCCGACAAAAATTTTGGAACGTTAAAGGTGTCTACCACCCTAAACATAACATAACATGACTTTAAAACATTTATTGATAACCAGCTGATTTTTCAAGATTGCTTAATAAAAATACCTATGTAGAATCCAATTTTCGAATTGTCGGACAAAATATATTTGCCGATTTTCCAGTCCGACGTGTGGAAATCGTTTTTTTCATGCCGAGGAGGAACGCCGCGTTTACGAAAATTTTCGCAGAGGAAAAAAGTAATAGGTTAGGCGCAATTATGCCGTATAAGAATGTATGCGAGGGACCTCTAATAATAAATTTAAAACATTAGTTAATAAGTAGATACTTACAGTATTCTGTTTCGCTTTTTATTTTTTCCATGTATCCCGAGCACACCTATGGAGGGCAAAAGACACAAGTCGGTCCCTGAAAGAAGAACTATATTAAGATGACATCCATACAAAATGAAGTGCTGCGACCAGAACAGTTTCAGTACACATGATGAAAACCAAAATTAACCATTCTGAGCCACGGAGACGCCTGCCTTTCCTATGCACATGCCTGTGTGAAAGTCCCCGACAAATTGCTACCACCATTCGAAAGGGTGCTGCATATCATTGGACAAGCTGTTATCATTGTCTACAAACACTTTCTCTTTCCCAGATCTAAAAATTGAGGACAAAATTTAGTACTTAAACGGCAGAATGCCAGTAACAAGAACTTACCTTAACAAATAAAATGAAGCAAAGCAGTTCTCCCGCTGGTCAGAGCACCAACACTTACAAAAATACTGGAAATGTTGGCATCCCCTGAAAATCTGTCTCGTCAACAGGAAAGAGAATGGTGTGGGCCCAAGGCTAAAAGGCTCAAATGGCACACAGTCATCAATAACAAACACTTATCACAAAAAACACTAACCAAGTAAAACGGAAATGGAGGTTGTGTTTATGGTTGACAGCTCCAAAGCCGATAGACGACGACAGCGGACCGATGAGTTTAGCCAATGCCGGACCTAGCCCAAAGACTCAATTTTGTGTGTGCTCAAGTTTTATTTGTAATTTATTGTAATTGTTGCAACAATTTACTAGTTATAAATTAATTTTATATCAGTTAGAATTGTGTAATTCTCGAAACAGGAATTTTTTTTTGAGGTCAATTAAATCTAGATGGATAGGTATAAGTTTTTTTTCTCTTTCATTGGTTATCAAGTTCAATATTTTTAAGTAGAGATTATTAATAAAGCTGGGGGCCAGCTTTCACGAGGCCGAGGAGATATGTCAAGATCCAGAAAATAATAGTAAATTATTCTTAAAATAAATTTAAAGAAAGTTGAAATCTAGTTTGGTAAAAATATATTTCATATAAAATTAATTCATTATTAATCTAAATTTAAATTAAAGCATTACAAAAACCGCTGCTCAAGGAATCACTACTTCCACATCCAGATTCTCTATCCAAGTCACCCACAACGAAAAAACCTTGTACGTGAAAATAATTGTTTATGGAACTTTAACAATATAATATTTGAAATCCTCTACCCCAAAAACCCATAAAACGATACCCCACATCGGTAGTGGGGTGGGGGTGGTGGTGGGGGGGTGGTAGTGGGGGGTGGATGAAGTAAAAAAATATTTTGAGGTTTCTGGTTCCTGTACATATACTAAATCACAATTTTCTTTCATCCCCTTTAATAAGGAGGTGGGGGTGGTAATGGGGGTGGCTAATGCCAAAAAGTTTTTTGAGACCTCAGCTTCTCTTGTATATACTAAATACCAATTTCATGAACTCTTACCTGCTTGATTTACCCATTTATCCCAAATTTACCCCAATTTACCCCCCAACCCTTCGACGGAACAAGATGAAAATATAATCTAGTTCTAGATCTCGTTAAAGTACATATGTGTACCAAATTTCAAGTCAATATCTTAAACGGTTCCAGAGTAAACGTGCGCACAAAAAAAGTTACAGACAGACCGACAGACCGACAGACCGACAGACAGACCGACAGACCGGCAGACAGACCGACAGACAGACAGAAAATTTTTTTTTCGCTCAAACTTAAAATCTCGACGTTTCATGATATTTTAAGCCTATTTGGACAATAAAAATTTTTAAAAATTTTTTTGTCGTTACTATACTTCCACTGGACGTGGAAGTAATTAAACAATATAAAATTAAACAACAAAATGCTGCACTTGCTATTTATTTGGAAGAGTACAAAGTCATATTTTAATTTCGTAATTGAGGTCAAGTAGTTTTTTAGCAATACTGCAAAGACTAGAGAAATCCTGCAAAGACTGCAGTATTGCAATTTTGGTTATTCCACGTTTGGGTTTTGAAGAAGGTGGTTGTGCTTGGTGGCTGACATATCTCCTCAGGATGAGTGACCTGATAATAATATAAGTAGAAATAATTGTTAATTAGATAAGGATTTAGGGACCCCTATATATTGTTTTTATATTGTTTAGCAATGAAATTATGCCACACATTTTCTACGAAAAAAAAAATTAAAATGAAAGCAGACTGTTATGTTCTATTTTAATGAAGCTAGATTGACCTTAAATTTTGTTTCACATTCATCAATTCAACTGGGTTATGGTACAATCTTTTCAATAGGTCCTTAGACTCTATTTTGAGAACGTGCTTGTTTTGTTATATAAACTTAAAGCAATATAACAAACTTTACTTGTTCACGAAAAAAAATTACAATAACCTCATGCACACACTAAATTTTAAAGCAAGGATTCATTCGAAAATTCTCTAAAAAAAGACAAAAATTACAAATTATTAAGATTTTACTGAGAAAATTCGGCGCAAATTAACAGCATAATTCGGCACCTCCACCATATGTTACGTATACACTTTCCCTAAGCCATATACGCACAAGGGGGTAGTTATGGTAGATGAAACAAGAGTTTAAAAAATAGAACATTTATTTTTATCCATAAAAACAATATGTAGGGGTCCATAAATCCTTATCTAATTAACAATTATTTCTACTAACATTATTATCAGGTCACTCATCCTGAGGAGATATGTCAGTCACCAAGCACAACCACCTTCTTCAAAACCCAAACGTGGAATAACAAAAATTGCAATACTGCAGTCTTTGCAGTATTGCTAAAAAACTACTTGACCTCAATTACGAAATTAAAATATGACTTTGCACGCTTCCAAATAAATAGTAAGTGCAGCATTTTGTTGTTTAATTTTATATTGTTTAATTTTGTAATGCTTTAATTTAAATTTAGATTAATAATGAATTAATTTTATATGAAATATATTTTTACCAAACTAGATTTGAATTTTCTTTAAATTTATTTTAAGAATAATTTACTAGTATTTTCTGGCTCTTGACAATATGTATAAATTGCATTTTTGTACGCGGGCACCTAGACTAGAAGTTATATTTAATTTTTAGATTCCCAATCCGAAACTGAATTGGAAACGTCAGATCTTAGCATTTCTGATGAGAGCGAAATTGACGAATTTGATTGGGAGGAATAGTTTGATTACAAAGAATTAAACGTTGTAATAATAGTGTTGTAATAGTCTTTTTTATAATAATAATTTATGTTAAATATAATAATTCAACTGCATACATTTTCAATATATCTTTCCTAATGGTCTATTCAATGTAATTAGGACAAATTTAATTATTTACAAAATGTATATTATTAACATTGCTGTCAATTACACTTTAAAATAAAGTTAGTTAATAGTTCGTTAAGTAATAATAAGGAAAAGAGCGAGCCGTCGCCTGCCACACCGATCGCGCCCGCGATTTTTTTGTTTTTATTTCGCTGAGTGACGGGCGTTGTCCCACAAGATGGTTGACTGACCATTTTATTTATGATTAATATAGCGTTTAATACCTTCACAGAGATTTTGCAGTACAGTAAATGAATTGCACGTTATTTATTTTTTGTACATACATTGGGGCTGACTGACCAGCTTCGTCCCCACATTCAACTGACTGACTGACATAACTGTCATTTATATGCAATATCTGATGTGCATAACGATTTTCAGCCATAGTAAATTCATTTTATTACCTCCGTAATTATGACACCTTTGAAGGCGTACCTGAGACACCTGTTCTCGATTTCGCTTGACTGACCGAAGTATGTTTGTGTACACAACTACTGTAATCAACTGACAAAAACCAGGCATAGTAAATTCAGAGAATTGATTTGGGTCTGGCTCTTAGATTATAAGGAATTTATTCATATGTCGTATTAAAATGTGCCATAAATACAAACAAAATTACAGCTAAAAGAAAATAAGAAAATACAATTTTGTTCTAATGTTAAGAAGTAACTAAGGTGGGTTTGAAAACATTTTTTGGTTTACCGTTGTTTTTATTGTCTTTAAAAATTGTTTAAAATTCTTGTTAATTGTGTTCAAAAAATGCCCTAGCGGCTAGATACCTTTATGCTGAACGATATCCTGATAACAATGTCCAGTGAGAAATTATTTTAAACGTCTTGAAAATCAGTTCCGAACATTGATGCCGATATAAATTTCATTATTGACGAAGGAACGGAAATTAATATTTTGGCTCATATAGAAGTTGATAAGACTGTTTCTTTAATGCAAATTGGGTTTGAATTGGAAATCAGTCACCAAACAGTAAACCGAATTTTGCACAAATACCACTATAAATCTTTTAAATATCAATTGCATCAGCACTTGTACGAAAATGATTACGAACTTAAGATGGAATATTGCAATTGGATTTTGGAGAATAACGTGCGCCAAACAATGATTTTTTGGGAATTATTTTATTTTCGGACGAGCCTAGGTTTACTTTGGGATTATTTAACCGACAAAGTACAAAATATTGGTCACAAGAAAATCAACATTTATTACGGGAGGGTAACTTTCAAGTGCGATACGGTTTCACTGTTTGGCTTGGAATAATCGGTAGTAGAATCATTGGTCCAATAATATTTGAAGGACTGGACTGGTGCCAGATACTTCAGATTCCTGCAAATTGAGATTGAGGATATTTTAGATAAGTTACCTTTGGATTTAGGACAGGGAATGTATTTCCAACGAGATGGCGCTCCTCCCCATAATTCAAGGATAGTAACTGATTACTTCAACGGAGATTCGGAGAACGTAATTTCGACGAATGGTCCTGTGAGGCGGGCTCCAAGGTCACCTGATTTAACATCCCTTGATTTCTTTGTTTGAGATCATTTAAAAATATTGTCTACGCAACCGCCGTTACAACGCGTGAAGACCTGGAGCTACGAGTAAGACGCGCAATTAATAGCATAACGGCCAGCAATTGGCGAACGTTCTTCGAGAAACAGCTATGCGAGTTCAGAAGTGCATTGACGTTAATGGACAGCATTTTGAACAATTGTAATGTTCTGTGTTCATTTTTTATATTCCAAGGCGACCTTATGTATAACAAGATAATTAGAACAAAATTGTATTTTCTTATTTTCTTTTAGCTGTAATTTTGTTTGTATTTATCGCACATTGTAATACGACATATAAATAAATTCCTTATTAATAGTACTAATAAATGGTACCTCGGTACCAATATGGTTCCATTTGAAAAAATTGAGTTTTGCCCCAAAAACCATTTTGATGAACTTTATTTTCTCATAAATCACTTAATTACTTCCACATCCAGAAGAAGTATAGTAACGACAAAAAAATTTAAAAAATTTTTTATTGTTCAAATAGGCTTAAATTGTCATGAAACGTCGAGATTTTAAGTTTGAGCGAAAAAAAATTTCTGTCGGTCTGTGTCGGTCTGTCTGTAACTTTTTTTTGTGCGCACGTTTACTCTGGGCCCGTTTAAGATATTGACTTGAAATTTGGTACATATATGTACTTTAACGAGATCTGGAAATAGATTATATTTTCATGTTGTTCCGACGAAGGGTTGGGGGGTAAATTGGGATAAATTTTGGAGTAAATGGATAAATCAAGCAGGTAAGAGTCGATAAAATTGGTATTTAGTATATCCAAGAGAAGCTAGGGTCTCAAAAAAATGTTTGGCATTAGCCACCTCCATTACCACCCCCCCACCCCCTTATTAAAGGGGATGAAAAAAAATTGTTATTTAGTTTAGTGTACAAGAACCAGAAACCTCAAAATATTTTTTTCATCCACCCCCACTATCACCCCCTATCACCACCCTCAACCAACTACCGATGTGGGGTATCGTTTATGGGTTTTTGGGGTAGAGGATTTCAAATATTATATTATTAAAGTTCCATAAACAATTATTTCCACATACAAAGTTTTTCGTTGTGAGTGACTTGGATAGAGAATCTGGATGTGGAAGTAGTGATTCCTTGGGCAGCGGTTTTTAGTATTTATGACGGGAGTTCGATTTCTCTAGCATTACACGGGTCATTTAGAATAAATCGGATCATGGCACACTTAAATGGAAAACTAAAAATTATATTATAAAAAATATTGACATTTGAAATGTCACTTATTTGGTATCCTTGGGTTCAGAAAATTATGGCAGAATTTAAAATTGTAATAATATATAAGGTGTTCCATTTAAATATCGAAAGTTAGTGTCACTTCCAGCGAAACCGGAAGTGAAAAAAAATCACTTGTATGTCAAAAAGTGCCGCGTATTATGTGTATAGGATATCCGAAATTTCAATTAATTATCTTCAAAACTAAAGGAGAAAAGGAGGTGATCCTGTTACACCCGGTGTAGATTTATTTAGATCTATTAAACGGAATTTTCAATAACAGGAGAAAAATGAATGCACATCTTCTTAACTTACCACAATCTAATTAACAAACACGTAGATACAGCTTAGCCATTCATTATTTTTATTTTAGGGTAATATAAAGAAGCACTTAAGAGGCTTTGAGAATAAATCCACTTACTTACATGGTGAAGCATCAAGCAGCAATTATCCATTATTAAAATTAAAAATAATAATTAGAGCATGAAAAACGTGCTCCAAAAGGCTTTTAAAATCTGCCAAAGCTGATTATCATGAAGCAGGGTGCTTACTTATTCATTGATTTCTCCTTTTGTATTTCAGAAAGTATGTAAGTCAGGATATTTAAAGGACTGGATAATTTTATAAAATACGATGTGTTGGTACTGTGAGAAATATTTTTTAGGAATCGAGCAGCATCGTTTAACCGACTTCAATATCGATAGTAGGTAACAACAACAATTAACTGGGTAAAGATAAAATTTTATTTCATAATTTTGAGCAACCATTTTTGAGGCAGTTCAATTCTTTTCCAAAATTTTTTTTTTAATAATTTGTTATACAAAATATTTCTTGGCAGTATGCAAAATTTACATTAGAAACTGTTATTTCCCTTTAAGGATAGGATTTTGCAGAGTGAGGGGGAAACATACATTTATTTTCGATTTATTATAAATATTTAAAAAACCAAACATAGTACAATGTTTAAAACTGTTTTAGACACTTGCTATTGTTCTAACGAATACAACTATATATTTTTTTTATTGTAAATTACTGTTGTATTTGAATATCGTAGTTTGTCAGTGAAAATAGCGGATATTTCTATAGGGGTAGTTCGAAAGCGAATCCGAATCACATTACCCTTATTGGGTAATACGCAGCCGGGACGTTTTGCAAAAAGCCAGAAAACCTCAAACAACATATGTATTGCTATAAAAGCTTTTTATATGGTCAGTTCTGGTGAATGATGAAATCACTATTAGGAACTATAGAGCTAGCCATTAACGAATCAACATTTAAAATAAAAATTATTACCGTCAGTACAAAGTTAAATTGCAAAACATACTTTTCTAGGAAATTATGAATCTTTTGGCACCAGTCGATTGATACTATTACTCTCCATTACACTTAGTTGTCACTAAACATTCGCTAAAGGGTAGTCCCTCCTTGCCATGTTTAGTACTCATGTTCTTATGTATAAGTCGATAGGCGATGTATCTAAATTTATTTGAACTTTTATACAATAAATGGTATTTCATTCTTAGAGTATGGTATTTAATTATATACAAAAATTATGGTAATAACTGTATATGGCTGTATTCCCCTAATAGCACACGATATCCGCCGGACGTCCGTTTTACGTACATTTAATGTACTAACGTCCATGGACATAAATTGGACGTCCACGGGCGTCTATCATCGGATTTACTTTGAAATTGTACGGAATGAACGTCCTTTGAATGTTCATTGTATATACGGGAAATATGTACATTTTATGTCCATATAGGAACAGAACACGGATTTCGTGTACGTTGATTTAAATGTTATATTTTTGTAATAAATGATAATATCTCCGAGATACGTATACATACCTGCGAATAACACACTGAACGAACAACATATGTGCCGCAATGGACGTCCTCTGGATGATCAATTTATGTACAGCAAGTACACACATTTTAGGTCCCTATAGGGACAGCAGCAGGACGTCTATTTAATACCCAGATAGCACAAGACGTCTTTAAGACGTCCATATTATATCTTATTTAGATCTGAACATCTTAATTCCTTATAAAGATGTCTTAAAAACGTCTTTCCTTAGACGTCTAATTTGTACATCTTAGGGCCAGTTGTATGAACTAAATTGAGCCAAGTAGAGCTTGAACCAAGATCAAAAGCCAAGGTTACGATTGTTACAATAATCGTAACCATGGCTTTTGATCTTGGTTCAAGCTGAACTTGGCTCAACTTAGTTCGTACAACTATGTATTTGAATAAGTATAAATGTAACTAAAAGGCCTTTAGTATTACCCAACAAAAACAAACAAAACAAAAAACGTTAACAAAACTCCGTTTTTTCAATTTTAAATGTTCTTGTTTATATTTGACCGTTATTTCTGTAAAATATGTGGTTTATTTTTTAGAGTAATTTGTAATTTGTCATTTAATACTATTATTTTAACCATTTTTGTAAATTATTAATAATATTATTTGATACTAAACATTTAATAAACATCCAAATACTTTCTACATTTTGAAATAAATAGCTATATTACTCTAAGATTCGGCAGCTTATTTGTGCAAGTATCGGTATATCGGGTATCGATGCTTCCAACTATACAGTCTTTAAGTAAGTAGTAGTATAGAAGTTCAGCGGCCGGGTGAGTTAAAGCGTTGACTTACAATCACTTCGACCGACCCCACAACCACCTCGGCGATGTTCGCCGTGGTTGTCTGGTTGGCCCCGGACTGGGATCCGATAAGGCACATAATTGTACTCAATAATATTGAATACATTTTTATTGTTGTTGTTGTTGTTGACTTACAATCAGGAGGTCGGCGGTTCGATCCCTACCCATTTCATTTTTTTTTACTCTGGGATGTACAAATATTGTTCAAGGTTCGCAATTGGACGTCCCTCGGCTGCCTGTCGGATTTACTTTGAACCAAAAACGAACTTGCATCGAATGTCCTGTATGTCCGTCAGGGACATCCTTCAGATATCCATAGGATAATGCTGTGCGATTAAGGTCCTTAGAGCAATGGAAGTATCTGAAATTATTTTAAAGATTATACCTTTTATGATTTTTTAAATAATTATAATGAACCGAAAATAAACGCATATTTCCCTCTCGCTCTGCAAAATCCTGTCTTTTAGGCTGTGTTACCAGGGTCAAACATCGCTTTCAGAGCCATCAATCTTTCAAATGTTTGTTCTTAAAAACAAACCAACAGAATTCAGATTTGATTTAATTATTAAAACAAGTTAACTTAAAACTAGTATGTATCATATTTTATATTTGAATAAGTATAAATGTAACTAAGTTTCCAAAGTTTTCTCCTTTGGATTATTAAATGCGAACGCACCACTCAATCGTCCGTAATTCATCATTAATTATTTTATATTCTTTAATTTAATGGGACTCAAATATTCAAACAGATATTAGTTTGACGTTTTGTGCGGTAAAAGTTGTGTTACCTATGAAAAATGGTAAAACAGGATCGAACAGGATTTTATGCCTAGTGCTTCATATAGCGCTTAAAAGAACTTTTACTGATTTAATTGCCCATATTGATGTTAAGACATGATCTTGTCACTGAAAGTATAACTGAATAATTGTTATCTGGTTGTTATCTGGAAGGGTACGTTGTTCTAATTTTAACAGCTTAGCCAAATCTAGTAGTTAGTAGTGTGGTTTCTGTTTTACCGACAAGTCGACGTAATTCCATTAGTTCGCTATTTATATTTAACAATTTACTGTGCAAACGTATTCTTAATTTATCTAGGTAGAAGCTACAAAAGATAAAATCACTCATCCTTAATAATTTTGCTGGAATAATTTCTTCTATAAGAGCCTCAACGCCAATATTCAGAAAGGTACTATCTGGTACAGGAAAGTTTTATTTGTCTTCGTTATGCTATGTTTGAAAAAACTTATCACCCACAGATGGACATACTGTGGATATTATGAATTTGAAGAAATTTTGTACTTATTTTCTAGCTTTTTAAATACCCTCTTCCATCATGATCTAAAATTTGAATTTTTATAACACTATAGTTTATTGAAAGCAGTTTTCTTGTTAAGAAAAATAGTAACTCTTGAAAGCGACAAACAATTGTTATAGTATTTAAACAAAATAAAAAGGACAAAAACAGCTACTAGAAGCAAAAAAAAATTAGTTACTAGAACCTTGTCTTCTAGTCCTATTTTGCACACTAAATTTCCATAAGCTGCCTCATTTTAATAAACTTCCACAGGAATTGGACCTTCTGAAAACCACTTTTCAAGGAATTACTACTGATTTTCTAATCAAGTCTCTCACAAAGAAAAAAAATTCGTATGTGGAAATAATTGTTTATGGAATTTTAACAATATAATATTTGAAATCGTCTACCTCAAAAATCCATAGAAAGATATGCCACATCGGTAGTGGGGGTGAGGGTGGGGGTGGATAAAGTGAAAAAGAAAATTGGGGCCTTTGGTTCTTGTACACACACTCACTCACAATTTTATTTTTTTCACCTCCTATAATAGCGGGTGATAATGAAGTGGCTAGTGCCAAAAAAAATTTTGGGACCTTAACTTCTCTTATATACCAAAAAATACCAATTTTATAAACTCTTACTTGCTTAATTTACCTATTTATCCCCATTCACCCTAATTTATTCCCCAACATTTCAACGGAATAAGATCAAAATAAAATGCAGTTCCAGATCTCATTAAGATACATACGTGTACCTTTTAAGTCAATATCTTAAACGGTTCCAGAGTAATCCTGCGCACAAAAAAGTTAGAGACAGACAGAATTTTTTTTTTCTCAAACTTAAAATCTCGACGTTTCATGACATTCTAAGTCTATTTGAACTATAAAAATTTTCAATTTTTTTTTGCGTTACTATACTTCCACTAGATGTGAAAGTAAAATCAGCTGTCTTTGTCAGTCCTTGAACTACTCCTGGAAAAAATCGACCAGTATCGTGAAAGAAATACTGCTATATAAAATATACAAAATATTTATAACTACATGTTGTTTATAAGATAAAATATTTTTTATGTCCTTGATTATTATTATGAAACTCCACGCCGAAATAAAGATACTGATAACGGCACACATATTTTTCTTTAAAATACGTAATTTTGTTTAAGTAACGATTCGTTGCCTTTCTAAAGATTACTTCATGTTCATCGAAGTTGAGCTTTTATATTTAGATGTGTAAAGAACCGTACGGAATATAAGGGTATATATTAAAATCATCCCGGTATTGATAATAATACAGATGGAAAATATAAAATTAAAAAATATATTTGTACATTTCTATCGTTGACAGAATAAAGAATATTCTTAATTAACTTCACCTTGAACTTTGGTATATAAGGCTCCCTTTAAATAAAAAAAAAAGTACGCTGGTTCCCAAAACAAACTGTGAGTTACACTTCTGTGCAATGAAATATTTTTCACTATATTAAATCATTCTTTATTTATTTGTCAGTGTCAGTGTCATACCTTCACAATTCCAAAATTAATTGAACATGAAAAAATTTTAATTCTCTCTAAAATTGAAGAGGGATGGTCTATCAGAGCAGTTACTAAACATTATCAATTGAATGAAAGTACTGTTATGAGTGCGAAGAAAAGGTGGGAGAAGGAAGGTAGCGTAAAGAGGAAAGACGGTTCAGGCCGATCGAAAAGTTCAAATCTCGTTCAAAATGAAGCGCTCCTTGGGTATTTGCGAGAAAATCTGTTTTAAACAGCAGGAAACAAATTTTCCAGTATCGAGGTCAACAGCTAGCCGAGGGATAGGAAAATCGGAATTAAAAAACTGTACCAAGAAGACCATATTAACAGAAGAACAGAAGCAATCCTGCATTCTGTTTTGTCTAAATTAAGTTTTTTAGTCTTGTAATGACGGACATATTCGGGTGTACGTCCTGCAAATGCCAGGTTTCACGAACGGTACGTGTCTCGGGGGTACAGGTCCGGGCGATTTTCTGTTAATGCTTGGGCATGGATAAGCGTGCATGGCCTTGGTATAACGTGGCGTATTATAGGTAATGATAGAATGGGCAGGTTTATAGGGATATTTTGGAAAACGTTATGCTTCCTTCGGTGGAGCAATTATATCTAAACAACACCTTCATTTATCAACAAGACAACTGCCCTATTCATACTGCCAGGATAATTACTCAGTGGTTTGGAACAATAATATTGAATTATTACCGTGACCATCGCGCAGTCCAGATATAAACCCTATTGAGGACGTCTGGGGTTTGCTAATAAAAAAAAATTATGAACGAAACTTCACACCAAGAAATGAAGAATAATTGTGGTCGGCCATTGAAAATTGCTGGGAGGAGCTAAGAGAAAAAGAAAACTATTGTCGTAGACTAATTGCTTCTATGTCAACAAGATTTAATCACATCTTGGAAGGAAACGGAGCCATGACAAAATATTAGGTTACATTATTTACATAATAAATACAATCGCAGTTTTGTGCAGTCGTCTCTGTGAATTCTTCAACGTCAATTTTTACATTTGTTATAAATCGAAATCATTTCCATCGAATGGTGTAAAAAAGTAAAAAAGCAAAAATACGTATGTCTTTCTTCTGGATTAACATTATTCAAATACCGTACTTATGACGTTTCACAATCAATGTCAGTTGTTTATAACCTATATGATAATAAAAAAAATCTAATTTCCAACAAGACTGATTCACACTACCCAATATTAGTAAAAACTACTTTATTTCTCAGGTTTACGGGATTTCATTCATGTATATATATATATATTCGAAAATTTCTTTCTGGAT
This sequence comes from Rutpela maculata, assembly GCA_936432065.2. Taxonomy (NCBI): domain Eukaryota; kingdom Metazoa; phylum Arthropoda; class Insecta; order Coleoptera; family Cerambycidae; genus Rutpela; species Rutpela maculata. Next base: position 30,493,209 of record OW386285.2, on the reverse strand, counting down.
TGATTCATTTGTTTCAAAAGGTGATTTTTGCGGCCAAGAATAATGCTTAATGACAAGAATTAATATTATTTAATCATAAAAATGTTTCTTATGTAACTAACTTTTTTTACGATTTTGTTTTATAATGAAAAACTATGAGAATTGATTCTTACAGAACTTTCCTTCACATAGAGATAGACACGCATATGAAATCAATAGCACTCGTTTTTATTAGGGAAATGTTTACCTTGACACTTCATAACTACAACCCTGATAATATTTTAATATTATAATAAAAGCCACGCCAATACTCTTTATGTGTTACATAACTCTACAAATCAAAATCAGATATTCTTCATTAGCAGAGTGAATTTATACATCCATCCGACCTTGCAAAAGATCATGTAGTTCTACTTTTTTAATATGTCATTAGGCCCTATGGCAATAGTAAGAAACCAAGTTTGCAGCTTCAAAAACCAGAGCGAGCTGGGCAATGCCCAAAAAACAGCGAAATTATTGCACTTGTTTCGGTTTTTGCTCAATATCTCCTAAAGTATGCGTCTCACAGAAAATGTTAATTATTCCCTTTTTAAAGTAGATTCAATTTGCTACAATTTAAGCTCAAATCGAGTTCCGTAAGTTCAGAACTTTCTGATATACAGCTCTTAAAAAATTGGCAATTGTCTCCATGAAGAAATTTCATGTATCTTCCAAACAGGGTTGGAAAAAAAATTTTTTTTAATTTTAAACAAAAATAGTACATTGTAATACAAGTGTGGCAAGGGCTTCATTGCAAAACGATGTATGAAAGTAGGCTTGCCACATGTGTGTTACATACTATTTTTTCTACCGTTGTGAAGTTATTTCCCTTAAAGTCTTTCAAAATTTTAAATTTGTGAAGATGTAATCGAGGTGTGTGGCAAAGGGACATTTTCTGCACTTATTTTGAAGTTAGAAAATTTGAATTTCAACAAATTGTACAAAAGATTCTTGCCGCACGGCAAGCAGTTTTCTTCAAATGTTTTCAATGGTATATTTAAAACAGGTTTAAAACGTTTAAAACTCTATTAAACTAAAATTAAATGGTGCCAAGTTACTGTGTCTGCTACTACTACTTGATGCTAAATGGCGCTCTTAAACGGATTTTACAGCACTCTACAGTTTAGTGCAAGTGACCACTGACTATTTGACTCATAAGAGTAAGAATACAGAGGCTATTTTTTATTAGTGTGTTTACTGTTTATATTGAAATTATTTATCGGAATGGACCATCATCGGGCACATTTCCTGCTTTTCCACAATCTCCAAAATAATACATTTGTTTAAAACATCGCACTGTGTTCTAAACAGTTGTTTAAAACATCGCAATGTGAATTAAATATGTTTTAAACATTTATTTAAAACATGCTGCGATGTTTTAAACATGTTTTAAACATCTTGTTTAAAACATTTTGTTCTAAACATGCCAACCCTGCTTCCAAGTATCGGGAAAAGTACTCATTCTACGAGGAAAGTTATAGATAATGAACTTGTAGTAAATTTATTTAGTATTTATTTAGTATTAATTTGAGCTCAGACGGACGTCTGTAGGCCCAATAGTTCCCTCGAAAATGGCATAGAACCAAAATTTCTAAGAAAATGGATTTTGAGAGAAATTGAAATATCCAGTTCACATAGTAACTGGTTTTTATTTTTTTATTAAAAAATTATGTAATTACGATAATTAATATTCACATGTTAAAAAGTAATCTGCTACATTATGTTTCATTCGTTTCGTCGGCCCTGACTGAGAAATCCTCGGTAACTCCCTGTAACCCGGTCCCTTTAAACAAAAAAAGGCCAAACCTCTAAAAAAAATCCAACCGAAGATTTTCATCATTTTTAATATTTCCAATATTTTCAGTATTTTCTACATTTCAGCATTTTCAGCATTTTAACATTTTCAACATTCATTAAAGTCCTGCTCTTCTAGAAATTCTTAATATTTTGGAGAGGGTGAAAAACTCTAATGACGACATTAAATTAATATAAATTGATCAGTTTCCAAATGATGGCTCTATATTGTTGATTCATGAAAATGAACTGCTTGCTAACTATTATTGTAGGTTGGATTAGCAACCCACAACAAGCGCCTTATTTATTAGAGCAAAGTATTCGAAACTACATAAACATTACATTGAACAAAATTTTTGTTGAAAGAACGGAACCAAGCGAAATTTTAATAATAGTGACTTGGGCAGTACTTAAAAATATGTATTTTTTAGTTTGTGCGCCCGTTGACGTGACGTAGTATTTTTGGCCGTAAAATTTTAATGCAAATTTAAAAATGCTTTTTTTAAAAATTACTGAACTTTCTAGTCAGAGATTTTAAATTTTGTGAAAACTTCGAATTGTGTATTGCGTATTGCGTTTTTATTCAAACCAGCACAGTAAAAAAAATAATTTTAGCAAATTAACTTTCGTACATCTCCGAAATTAGTTCATACCTATGTTTTGTGAAAAATACAAAAAAACCCAGCATTATAATTTAGGAGGATTAAATCAATGTAAAATTTTAATTAATTAATTTTCATTTCAGGCTCATTGTGTAACTAAAGGGACGTATACATCAAAATAAAGGATACCTGCTTTATGTAAACATATGCGGATTTAACGTGTATCCCACATATCATGTTTTTTTGAAATAATGGCGTCTATATAAATTTAATATTTATAATAGCACCAAGCAGCAAAATCTCTCTCTAAACCAGTACTTATTTGATGAAAATGTGTAAACAATGGGTACACGAAAATCATGTCCGTATCAACCAATTATTTAATCAAATATAACAACAGCCCTCAAATATAAAATATAAAATAATAAAAAAAAACAAATAAAATAGGAGAAAAAAATAGATGAAAATAAATTAAAGAAGAAGAAAAAAAGCAACTGCCCTACTATTATAGAGCTTGATTATTAGTATTGTGTTATTTTGTTATTTTTTCTATTTAAGAATATATTGTTTTAGTCCTTTTTTAGTTTGTATCGCCTACATAACATATTTAGTTAGTAGAAGTGTTGACAAAATTATGTTATGTACTTAATTATATAGGTGCACATGTTTCAATATTTTATGAATATATTATACTATGTATTATTTTACAATTCTGTGGCAGGTAACATAACTAACATATACCATATACAGAAATAGAAATTACTTTTTTAGTTTGTCAACGTATTGGTAAAATTTAACACAAACATCAACAAGTTACTGAACCATTTTCTATAAATTTGGTCATCAATTTGTCAAACATTTTCAAAATAGAATTAAATATATTTTTGCTATACAGGGTGTTTGGTAAAACGATGCCGACCATGAACAGGAAGATATAGGGAGTCATGTGGTATGTGGAGAGGGTGTCCAAAAACTCTCCTGACAAACGGAAACTGCAATTGGGTTCACTTAGCATATTTTTTTAATTATATTTTCCAAAAGATCTCTTAATTTTAGAGCGAAATGCAATATTCTAGGATCTCTCTAGGCTTTAAAATAAATCAAGAACATCGACGCCGCGTGACGTTATTCAATCCTAGTTGCATTTCCATTCCCCTTTTTTCGGCACTTATATAATAATAATTATATGCCTTTATTTTATTCTCGTCGGAGTTTAGCTAATAGCTATTCAGACTCAACCGGGCTTAACAAATACATGCTTTTAATAGCAACAAAAAATCTTACTATCTAGAGCTAATTGAAAACACTTAATGTATTCATTAAATTGCAAAAATTACATTTAGATTAATTAAACAGTTTCTATGAAATAAAACTAATCTAATTAAAATAAAAAAGCTGAATACTAATGTATGTTATGTATGTACATATACAAAAACAAAAAGAAGTACTTACAGAGAGAAAAGGAAATAATTACCTCGTTTGTTGTTTTTGTAACAAATAATCTAATAATAAACTTTAAAAGTTTTTGAAGATAACTGAAAAATTTTTATGGTGATTAGAAAATTGCAGAATATGAGAAAGATCGTCTATAAAGTGATATTCTGTTTTGGTATATTTAAATTGTAATTGATTTTTGTTGGTATTATGAAGTGTATATCTAAATTCAATTTTCTCTTTAAGATAACATGCAAAATTGGTCTTTAATATTTTAAATAAAAACATACCAAAGTTATGTATTAGTTTGTTTTTTATATTTAAGCATTTTAACTCATTAAAATGATTACCATCGTACTCTAACACCCTGTAAATTGTACCTATTTTGTTTTAGCTCAAACAATTTGACCACCATCGAAGTTTTTTAAGACATATAGATTATATAATAATGGACCTTCATTAAAATAATGACGCAATAAAAAATAATCGCTAATAATTGTTTGGGGTTAATTATTTCAATTTTCGTAAATTATAAATGTCACTACAGTGATATTTCTAGGGATACATAATTAATGAAAACCAATTTCTACTTTCGTACATATCATGATTTAAAATTAAAGTACGTGGCTATATAATTTTTTCCTGACACTTTTCTCACTTTAATATTTAATACCTAATTTCTGACAGACTAATTACAGTTAATTGTAAAAAAATAATTGCTGTCATCAATACATAAAATCTGTTGAAAATTTAACGGAAAATGTACTTAAAATAGTAGTAGTAATAAGTGAAAATATACGTTTATACATTTTTAAATATTATATTGTGAATCGAGTAGACCTCTCGATAAAAAAGTATTTGAAAAAATCAAGGAAAACTATTGTGAAAAAGCTTGAGAAAATGTGCATGTTACGCTAAAGAATTGGCAATATTAGTACTAAATGAAAAAATAAATAGATGTTTGTATAATTAAAACTTGACCAAAGTTTACTAATAATATAAAACCGCTGCCCAAGGAATCACTACTTCCACATCCAGATTCTCTATCGAAGTCACTCACAACGACAAAACTTTGTATGCGAAAATATTTATTTATGGGACTTTAATAATATAATATTTGAAATCCTCTACCCCAAAACCCATAAAACAATACCCCACATCGGTAGTGCGGTGGGGGTGGTGATAGAGGGATTGAGGTTTCTGGTTCTTGTACATACACTAAATCACAATTTTTTTTCATCCCTTTTAATAATGGGGTGGGGGTGGTAATGGGGGTGGCTAATGCCAAAATTTTATTTTAGACCTTAGCTTCTCTTGTATATACTAAGTACCAATTTTAAGGACTCCTACCTGCTTGATTTACCTATTTACCCCAAATTTACCCCAATTTACCCCTCAACCCTTCGACGGAACAAGATGAAAATATAGTTCTAGTTCCAGATCTTGTTAAAGTACATATATGTACCAAATTTCAAGTCAATATCTTAAACGGTTCCAGAGTAAACGTGCGCACAAAAAAAGTTACAGACAGACCGACAGACAGACCGACAGACAGACCGACAGACAGACCGACAGACAGACCGACAGACAGACCGACAGACAGACCGACAGACAGACCGACAGACAGATAGAATTTTTTGTTTCGCCCAACCTTAAAATCTCGACGTTTCATGACATTTTTAGCCTATTTGAACAATAAAAATTTTTAAAAATTTTTTTGTCGTTACTATACTTCCACTGGATGTGGAAGTAAAAATAAATCGTAGAAGCTCACGATAAAATAATTATTAATATATAAGAAAAATGGTTAATTTACGGCCTTTTGCACCGTATTGTTTAATAGAGGATTAATGTTAAACCTCCGTTAAATTTAAAATTTGCTTTGCACCGTTCTTTAATCCTTGATTAAATTAGCTTAAACTTGCGTTAACTTAAACCCCCAAAGTTGGCCGCTTAAAGGGCGATTAAATTTGATCGCAATTCCTGCGCAGTCGTCGATGTTGTGCATAACCTCAATTTTTAGTATATTTTCATTTTTTATTTTTATTAACAAATATTTGCCTTTTCTTGAGACGTTGCGTTATTTATTTGTTTATTTTCCAATACATTCTTGCATTTTGTGGCCGTATTATAAGCAAAAGTTTTTAAATAAATAAAAAAATTATCAGATCTTGATCTTTTATTTTTATTATGAAAAGATTTTGATATTATACTTGCACTCCACTACGTAGAAATAATTGTTCATAGAAATTTAATAATATAATACTTGAAATCGTCTACTCCAAAATCTCATAGAACGATATGCCACCTCAGAAGTGGAGGTGGCTGATGCCAACAAACTTTGAGGCCCTTTGTTTTCTCTACAGATACTAAATCACAATTTTATTTTTTTACTTTCTTTTACTCCCTTTATTAATGGGGTGGGGGTGGTAATGGAGGTTATAGTGAGAAGGGGGGAGGAATATAATCTGCATAGGTATCTTTATGGATCTGAGCAAGGCATTCGATGTAATGAAACACGCCTTGCTCGTAGAAAAACTTCAAAAATATGGATTAAGGGGACAAATTTGTAACTCGATTACTTCATGTCTTTCTGAAAAAAAGCAGCTGGTCGAAATAAATGTTATTAGATCTGAGGAAATACATGTTGAAATTGGGGTACCTCAAGGCTCCTATACATTAATGACTTGAAATCTTTGATCAAAACACCTTAACATTTTGCCGATGGCAATCCTCTAATTGTCTCTGAAAAACCAGTACAGGAATTATTATTAGTAATGGCTCAAAATATGACCAATCATTGCACAGAATGGTATGATAAATCCAAATTATTCTTGAACATCTCCAAAACTGTATTTATCAGTTTCACACCCAGATTCACCTCTTTCTATCTAAAAGAGCTATTAGGAGTATGGTAGGAGTATGTATATACATACTAGAAATATAGTATATTACGTTAAATCCAACCTAGATTCTTTTAAAACTAATGATTTTCATCATAATTGCAATATCAGAAATGGTCAAAACTTGTGTATCCCATTACATTATCTAACAAAATACAAAATATGAGTGCCCCAGGTATATGGGAATAAAATTATATATATTTAATCAGCTTCCAGCTGAACTTAAATGTGTTGTTAATTTAAAGTTGTTTAAAAAGTTAGTTAGTCAATTTCTTTTACAAAAGTGTTTTTATAGTGTGAATGAATTTTTAACTCACCAACAACATGTTTGAGAAATTTTATTAATATGTTGTTTTATAGTAGCTTAGGTTTTTAAATTTTTAAAAGTCTGTGATGAGATAGTCTCCCACAAAATTGTCCTATATCACTTTTTTGTGACCATTTATTTCTTATGGACAATAAAGGTTATTATTATTATTTATGATTCTTTAATTTTTGAACGATAACATATTTTAGTATTACTCTACAATAAATTGTATCATGTGAAATTACTATCAATCTTTATCACTACTATTTTTACTTAGAGACGTCATGGCTATCGTTGCTCTTACAATGAAACATTCCATCGATGACCTAAAATCGCTGGCCAATGTCACAACTTGTAAATATTTGAACGGATAGAAAAACTGGTTACCTACCTAAAATACACGTACGTACATGTTTTTTCCTAAATAATAATATACATTTTCCAAAGTTAGCTTTCATAAATAAGTTGTTATATAAGTTTCTTTATATAAAATAACAAGAACATCATAACTCTGGGAGTAATTTTTAGTAATTTATCATTCAAAGTGAACCTTAATAAATTATAGTCTGGCGGAAATATCATCAGTTTATAAAGTTTTATTTTTGCTAATACTTCAGCAATACATTATGCATGGTGTCATCTGGGACGAATCGTTAATTTATGGATTTTCTGACAACGTTTACTCATATATCACTTCCAATTTTAGTTAAAAGACAGGCTAAAGGTCAAGTGATTTATTTGATGTACACAGTAGCGCAAAGTGTCATCATATATGTATTAAAATTTGTGCCAGTTGCGACTGACGACATGTTTCTAAATAGTTTTTCTAGTTGATCTGGTAAACTAGTAATGCAAATTCAGTGTTTGCATACTCTGAATATTTCAAAATAATGCCTTGTGTCTGATTAATGGAGTAGATTATTCTTAATTTACGTGCACTTACATTAGAAATATAAATTATATCAACCGCATTTAATGTACAATTTGCCCTATTTTCGTTGCAATTTCAGTTGAGATAGAAGCGGGTGGTATGTAAGTCTTTTTTGTGCTGAATTTCATGTCGAGGCGAAATCCCAATATTGCCTTTAGTTTTAGTTGTATGGCGAAAATCATTCATATTGAGGTATTTTTAATAAGACTATTATGAAACGAATGAAAGTTGCAGCCGGGTGCTGTCGAATGTGAACACATATTAAACACAATAATTTCTGTTTGTCTTAAAATTTGTAACATTTGTATTGTATTGTAGAATACTACCTGTTGAAATTCATATTCGTCATAATGAGCGATCACTAGATACGGATAAACTGTCATTTTTATATAAAATATGTTTTATTATAATTTTAGAGCAAACTGTTACTAAAGTTTTTGATTAAGCCTGTAACAGTGGAAAGTTACACAATTACACATATCGAAACCTCAATACACGGTGTCCCACGACGAACTGCGGCGATCGATATCTCTAAAAGTAGACATTGTAAAATTTTGAAAATTTAGTAGTAAACTAATGTCGATGAGGGCAACTCGGCTAAAATATTCTCAAGATGATGGCACTTCCAGTTATACCGGAAGTAGTGCTTATTTTAAATAGGACACCCTATATATTATTACATTTTTGGATTCTACGTAAAATTCTATGCCGATTTTGTGTATCATGTATTTTACCTAAGTCTCTCCGTTTTTGACATATTTCAGTTTTTATGTCAAAAATGACGTTTGCAGGCTCTAAAAGAATTATCAATTTTTTCTATAAGAAAGCCTTTATTATCTAGCTTGGGTTGGATTCTTTGTTGAGAAAGACCTACTTTATTAGGGTTTTTATAATATTTTGATAAGTATTAATACAGAGTGTTCAAAAAATAAGAATAAAAGTGAAATTGAGAAAACTGTCAAAAATCAATTTTTTTAAATAGAAACCTCCAATTTTTATAATCTTATCTTATTTACCATTAAAAATAACGGTAAGTTTGTGTATGGATGTCTATTCCGAAAATTTTTAGTTTTCGAAATATTGCCAATTCAATATTTTTATATGGGGATTTTTCTATGGATTTAAAGTTCAAATACTCTTAGTTGGCTATGATGGCGTTGAGTGCTAAACAAATATATGTAGCTGTCACTTACCATTTGATAAGTATTAATTATCATGCCGGGGCGCTTAAATTATACGCACGAGGATAATTTAAATTTGTTTATAATCTATGGAGAATGTAACAAAGTTTTATCAAGAACATGTGAAATATTTGGTAATAGATATCCAGAGAAACGAAAACCGCCTCCTAACAGTATTAAACGAATAATGGAGAATTTTAAAAATTTTGGCACCGTTAAGGCAACAATTCATGAAATAATTAAATAAATGTAACTTAGATACAAAAGGGTCTTACATAAAATACTAACAGTAAAACTACTTATAGTTAGGAAAACATTTTATTTTAATAAGTGTTCAAAGTGTCCACCATGAACTTTTTCTCACCTCCGAATTTGTTCGTCATGGATGGCCGTCTAATAAAACCTGGTGATAACCTTTCGAAAGCATTCCTTACTCTTGCCTGACAATCTTCCATTGTTGTGACTGGATTAAAATAAACCATATCTTTTATTGTTCCCCATATAAAATAGTTTAGGACATACAGATCAGGAGAACGAGGAGGCCACAGAAAAGGTCCATTGTTAGCAATCCACTTATCGTAAAAAGTTTCTTGCAGAAAGTTGTTAACTAGGAAGCTGTTGTGTGGTGGGGCGCCATCATGTTGGTAAAATATTTGCCTATGTTCAGCTAGAGGTAAGTTGTTCAAATATTCATTATCTAAATCATGTAATTTATTTAAATATCGTTCTCCTAAAAAAAGTTGATACGTAACTTGAAAAAAAGAAATTATTTAGGTATTAATTCATTACCATTTTAGTTTTCTTCATAAAACTGTAGTTTTACAACTCCATAATTTCTCACAGCACGGTACACGTTAAATTACCAGGTTTCTTGATAATTTCGCAATCTTACGGCATGGGGATTTGAGTCACACCAAAAGTGGGAATTATGTCGTTGAAAAGGCCATTTTTCGAAATTTTGCTTCGTCAGTCCAAATTATGTTGTCCAAAAATCGAAGGTCGTCTTGTAACATGAAATAAATTCGCAAAAGTGAACTCTTCTGGCAAAATCGGTGTCCTTTCGGAAGAGATAGAAATGGAATAGGGATGGAATTTGTGTTTCAAAAGAATTCTGTGAATAGAGTTCTTGGAGATTCCTGAGGCCAATTGTCTTAAAGATGTCATAGGATATGCCGCAAAATATTCCAAAATAGCAATTTCGATATTTTCATCGACAATTGGTTTTATTTTATGAATTGTTGCCTTAACGGTGCCAAAATTTTTAAAATTCTCCATTATTCGTTTAATACTGTTAGGAGACGGTTTTCGTTTCTCTAGATATCTATTACCAAATATTTCACATGTTCTTGATAAATCTTTGTTACATTCTCCATAGATTATAACCAAATTTAAATAATCCTCGTGCGTATAATTTAAGCGCCCCGGCATGATAATTAATACTTGTCAAATGGTAAGTGACAGCTACATACATTTGTTTAACACCCAAAGCCATCATAGCCAACTAAGAGTATTTGAACTTAAAATCCATAGAAAAATCCCCATATAAAAATATTGAATTGGCAATATTTCGAAAACTAAAAATTTTCGGAATATACATCCATACACAAACTTACACTTATTTTTAATGGTATATAAGATAAGATTATAAAAATTGGGTGTTTCCATTTGAAAAAAATGATTTCTGAGTTTTTTCAATTTCATTTTTATTCTTATTTTTTTAACACTCTGTATTAATACTTATCAAAATATTATAAAAACACTATTAAAGCAGGTCTTTCTCAACAAAGAATCCAACCCAAATTAGATAATACAGGCTTCCTTATAGGAAAAATTGATAATTCTTTAAGGGCCTGCAAACGTCATTTTTGACATAAAAATTGAAATATGTCAAAAACGGAGAGACTTAGGTAAAATACATGATACACAAAATCGGCATAGAATTTTGCGTAGAATCCAAAAATGTAATAATATATAGGGCGTCCCGTTTAAAATAAGCAAGTACTTCCGGTATAACCGGAAGTGCCATCATCTTGAGAATATTTTAGCCGAGTTTCCCTCATCGACATTAGTTTACTACCAAATTTTCAAAATTTTACAATGTCTACTTTTTGAGATATCGATCGCCGCAATTCGTCGTGGGACACCCTGTATACTAGTCTCTCAAGGTAAAGCTTTGACCTCAAAGGTTCTGTGATTGGATCGCAAGAGACATCTACCCTCCCCTCATTTTCCAGGATGGGGAACACGATGGTGACAACATTTTACGACCCACCCTTCACCCACTACCTCTAAACCGGAAAAACCACTCCCGTTTCCGATTTCTCGGTGGTAGGCTTGAGAGAGCTTATCGGATCGGTTTTTTTTTGTTATTTTGAATAAAATTCCACGAAAACAAAGAAAATCAGCTGGAAAACGGTATACTCAACATTTTGAAGGCGAGAAACACGATGGTGACAATATTTTTCGACCTACCCTTCACCCACTATCTTTAAACCGGAAAAACCACCTCTTTTTGCGATTTCCTGGTCCTAGGCTTGCGAGGGCTTGTCGGATAGGAATCTTTCTCGTCAACCAACGCTTGGGTTCAAGCAGCCTTTATACGAGGTGAACTTCCTTCAGTGGGAATTGATTGATTGATTGATTGATTGATTGATTGATTGATTGATTGATTGATTGATTGATTGATTGATTGATTGATTGATTGATTGATTGATTGATTGATTGATTGATTGATTGATTGATTGATTGATTGATTGATTGATTGATTGATTGATTGATTGATTGATTGATTGATTGATTGATTGATTGATTGATTGATTGATTGATTGATTGATTGATTGATTGATTGATTGATTGATTGATTGATTGATTGATTGATTGATTGATTGATTGATTGATTGATTGATTGATTGATTGATTGATTGATTGATTGATTGATTGATTGATTGATTGATTGATTGATTGATTGATTGATTGATTGATTGATTGATTGATTTATTTAAATACTATTTCAGTGCTACAATTTGATGTACATGCCACATAAACAAATGTTCGTGTGTGTAAGTTTACAATTTGTTAGCTCATATAATATATATACATATACTTATATCTATGTACATACACATATACGCTTATAAACACATATATACATATATATTCTTATTAAAAACGGTTAAAAGAAACAAGTGGTTATATCTATTCAACAAGCAAAAAAGGGGAAGTTAATATATAAATGTATATCTAATAAAGTACCTGTATATAAGAAGAATATGCTTATTCTTCTTGCTAGTGGATAATAACAAAATTAAGTTGAAGATGACTGGGTACCCTGATAGCATACATTATAAGTAAACTGAGACAATAGCTCGGTGTGTGCATTTTAATTCATTTTAAAATTTGTAGATATGATGTGTTATGTAAAATCCATTTGTTAACCAAGGTTGTAAAATTAATTTTTGTTTGTGCACTTCGTATGTTAATTGGCAAGAGATTGTAAAGTTTTGGACCCTGGTATACGATAGAGTGTTGTGTTAATTTAGTATTCATAAATGGAATTTCTATGTTTTGGTTATTTATTGCTCGTGTACTAATATTATCGTATATATGTATATTTTTTCGTACATATAATAAAACCTTTTTTACATATAACTGTTTGACTGTGAAAACTTTGAACTCTGAAAAAATTAAATGTGTTGGATATTGGTAGTGCTCTGTTAAACAAACTTTTATTAGCATTTTTTGGGCAACCTCCACTTTATTTAGAGTAGTTAGATATGCTGATCCCCAAGCTATTATCCCATATTGTAAAATACTTTGCGCAAAAGCGTAATATAACATTTTTATGGTACTGTCGTGCAAAAAAACTCTAACTTGCCTAAAAATATAGAAAAGTTTACGTATATTTTTACTTAAAATATTAATATGGGCCTTCCAATTTAGGAGCGAATCTAATGTAATGCCAAGGTATTTTATTGTACTGGTAAATTTGATGACGTTTTTGTTAATTGTTATTTTAGGTAATGTTTCAAATTATTGTTCCGGTATGGTAAATGGTATTGCGTAAGTTTTATCAATATTAAGTGTTAGATAGTTTTCATTAAGCCAAAGGCCGACTTCCTCTAAACCCGTGTTTGCTATGTTTATTGTTCTTTCCCGTCTTCAGCAAATATAAGAACGGTGTCGTCTGCATATGAGGTAATAAAGCCATTTTTTATTTTTATTTTCAATAGACTATCTAAGTAAATTATAAACATAACTGGTCCTAATACTGTCCCTTGAGGGATTCCGAAAGTTATTTTCCGTTACTTATTTCACTATGTATTTTAGTATATTGGACCCTGTTTTGTAAATACGAGAAAAAAAGATCATACGCTTTACCTCTAATTCCTATTTTTTCCAATTTATTCAATAAAATTTTATGCGACACCGTGTCGAAAGCTTTTTTCAAGTCTAAAAAAACTCCCACTACTTTTTTATTACTATTTAGATGTTTGTGAATATTACATATTACGTCTGATATTGCATCATCTGTGGATGCATTCTTAAGGAAGCCAAACTGAGAGCTAGACAACAACTTAAATTTGGCAAGGTAATTACATAATCTATGTTTAATAAGTTTTTCTAATAACTTGGCAAAATTACTAATTAGACTAATAGGCCTATAATTGCTGCAAGAGGTTTTGTCGCCTTGTTTGTATATAGGTATTACATGTGATATTTTAAAATCTTTTGGAAATTCACCCGTACTAAAGGCCAAGTTAAATGGATACCGCTTATCTAAAAGGAACCAAGTGACAAAATATTAAAAATGAGTTAATAGAACCAAGCGACTGTAATATCTACTTACTACGTTTGGTTAAATCCTGAAAAGGAACCAACAATCACCATGTCGTGTATGAGCCAGGGAACCAAGTACCAATTCTTTAAATGCAGATTGCCTATTTAGCTATATGGAACCAAGTCACAGGTTCCTAGTGTTTATGAGGTTTTGTGTTATATTATTTATAATAAAAATGTTTGCAACTAATCTTATAGCAAGAACCCAAAAAATGGTAAAAATGGCACATAAGATTTTGAAGTGGAAGTTGAAAATTAAGTTTTGAAATAGTATTTTATATAACAAGTGGTTAAAATGGTGTTTTGTTTTCAAGTGGGGCGTTTATAGTACAAGCCGACGGCGAGTGCTATAAACCACACGAGTAAAAAAAAACACATTTTGGTCTTGAGTTATATACAAAATTTTTTGTATCGCCATTCAAAATTAGAAAACTATAATTTTGTAAAAATAGACTAAATTCTATTGCTGTTTCCATAGAAACCAATAAGTTTTATTTCATACTGTGAAATGAAATTTCTTTATTTCACTCTTTTTTCTTTATTTTACACTTGTCATTGTTTTGATTTATTGATACTGTCAAATAAAAGTCATTTTAGGATATGGCGCTACAAAAAATTTATTGGTAATCCTGTATTTGTTGCAATAAAATATTTGAGTATATTATTTTCATTTTAGATTTTTTGATTATTTAACACGTTTTTTTAAATTTTTAATATCGAACCAAGCGACACAATCACAGGGTGTTCTTTTTTTTTAGTTTTTCAATACGGAACCAACTGCCAAAAAAAGACTTTTACAACCCTTAAATTCAAGTTTATTCAATCTATTTTCAAATAGGGCATTATTTTAAACAATTTACAATTTTTAAAGAGAAGTTCGTTGAAAAAGTTTTATAATTAGATTTGTAGTGCAACTTGCAATATTAAAGTGGAATTTCCCTAAAATGTGTAAATGCTGCTTGGTTCTTTTTAGATTAGCGGTATCCAAATATAAAACATAGCGGTTTAGTTATATACTCTGCACTGCTTTTTATGTGGTCTGTATAAACATTATCGTGTCCTGGACTACTTCCGTTTTTTAATGACATTATGGTTTCTTTTATTTCATTAGGATCTGTAGGTAATAGAAAGAACGTATGATTAACTATAGGAATTTCAGTGTATTTGTTTGTTGTCGGTGTAATTTTTTTTTCTAATTCAAAGCCTATTGTGGCAAAATAATCATTATACTCATTGGCTAGTTCTCTGGAATCTGTGATTAGTTCATTATTTTTGGCTAAACTAATTTCAGTGTACTCTTTCTTTTGCCTACCTATTGCTTTATTAATTACTTTCCAGGTGCCCTTTATGTTTCCTTTAGTTTTAGATAGTTGTTCGGTATAATAATCATTTTTCCTATTTTTAATTAATATATTTAACTTATTCCTGTACTGCTTGTATTTGTTTTTTAACTCAACGCTGTCCGGGTTATTTTTTACCTCTTTTGCCATTTTGTCCCTTTGTCTTATTGATTTAATTAAACCTATTATAGTTATCCACGGCTTTAGTCTTTTGTTCGAGTTTTTATGTACTTTTGTGACTTTTTTTGATGCATTCAAGGCTTCTTGAAACAGGCGTAAAAAAATAGAATATGCAGTACTAGAATTTTGTTGCTCATAGACTAGCTGCCAATTTATATTTTTAATTTTCTCTTTAAATTTTTTCCCATCAATTGATATTTGTTCATTTATTATTTCTTTCTTGTTGGTAGTTAATTTGGATTCTTTTAAAACCATGAATGTTGTGTAGTGATCTGCTATATTGGTCGGTATAATACCAGTATAATATTTTTTTCTATGAGCATTCTTTAATAATATGTGATCGATACACGAAGTGGTGTTCTCAACAATTCTTGTTGGTTCATTAATTAGTGATATAAAACCTAGACTATAGAGACCATTTAAATATGTATCTGTTAGATTATTTGACTCTAAAATATTAATATTTATATCTCCTATAATTATTTGATTGTCTGTGTGTTCAGTCGACATGAGTTGTTGAAGTTCATTTACAAACAGCATTGGATCGTAGGCTGGTGATCTATAAATTGCCCATATATTAAAATTTACATTATTTTTTGCTATATTAATTTTTGTGCAAGATGCTCTACTTAAATTTTGTGGAAGTATTTCAAAGTTATGTTTATTTTTTATGTATATAATAACACCATCACATTTATTATTTTTGGGATTTATGATATTCATTGTATAATTTTCTAAACTGAACATGTCAGTAT
Organism: Rutpela maculata; assembly: GCA_936432065.2. Lineage (NCBI taxonomy): Eukaryota > Metazoa > Arthropoda > Insecta > Coleoptera > Cerambycidae > Rutpela > Rutpela maculata. The sequence continues at coordinate 30,476,928 of OW386285.2, read as the reverse complement.
ACATTATGGTATTATCTAGCCACGACTCTGTTAATATGATAACATCAAACTCTAAATTTAATTGTTGGTAAAATATAACAAATTCGTCAAAGTTTTTTCTCATGCTCCGAATATTCATATTTAATATCGCTAAATCGTTTATATAATCTATGCTACTCTCAAGTTTAATTCTACATATATCTACGTCCTTGTAAGTTACACAGTCGCTCTCATCAGAATTTTCCAAAATGTGTATTAAATTCTTCATTCTATATTTTTTATTTGTAAATTGTATACGTGCCAGTCATGTAAAATATCTCACTTGCATTAAATTCTCAAATATAATTCGAATATAATCATTCATTGCAATATATAATAGATAACACAATAAAGAACAAAATACATAATGAGAAATAATAATTACAGTAAACAAATACTAAAAATACACATAAATTTCAATATTTCTAAATATTATATGAAAGAAATAAAAAATTAACTGAATTTAAAGTCTGGTTTTGTTTCTTGTGGAGACTGAACTAGAAGAGGCTTCTTTGGAATTTATTTCTGCAGGCTTCATAGTCTTCTTGACGTTTGTTTTGTTTTCCTTTTTATTTTTGTTACTTGACGACATTAAGTTTTCTGAAACTTTTGGAGGGTTACTGTTATTAGGGTTATTTTTTTCTACTTGTTGGTTATATTCTTCCTCATCAGATTCATGTACTTCTTCAGCTTCGACCTCTACAATGCTTTCACCTGCGCCCTTTCGTTCCAAATCTGCCGCAGTATATGATACACCATTAAGGATAAGCTTATTATATATTATCTTTGCTGGAACTCCTTTATTTTTTTCACATTTATAATGTTGATAGATTATTTTTCTTTCGATCCTCTCTTCTGGATTTAAATCTTCAGCTAAAGATTGATTGATTGAGGTCATTGGTATATATAGATATTTTTGTTTTTTCATTGATTATATATGTAAAAAAAATTATCATTTTTATTCATCCAATGATCATTCATTACATACAATTCATTACATACAATTCTTATTATATGCTAATAGATCTTTCGACGCTTACAGTTAGTTATAATCACACTGTTCCTTCGAGTCGAAATGAATATCACAGTCCATCTCTCCATTCATCTCGCTGGGCTAACCCTCCGGGAGTGGGTTAGGTCAACTGTAGTCAATTTTTACTTATTTTAATCGAATTGATAAAAAGAAACAAATATATAAGAGTTGATCGATCTAGCTGTAGTACTTCTTGACATATTGGACATTAAAAGTTTGATATATTATAATAATAAAAATAAAATCCTGAAATGAACAATATTTTATAACCATTTTATGGTTATAATTCACTTTGTGTTTTAAATACCCCCACAAAAATGCACCCAAAGGTGTTCAATCAGGGCTGTTCCGTGACCATGGAATTGGTCTACCGGATTCTTTAATTATCCTATTATTATTTTCATTATTTTTATTTTTTTTATATATTTAAAATGAGGGAAAAGAGATCTAGAATATGTAAATCATATAGGGTTTTCCATTTAAAAACCAACCTTCTTTGTTGTATCACGTGACCTATGCAAGCAATTGTTTTTTTAATTGCATTTAAAGAAAGATATATACTTTTATACGAAACTTTTTATTTATTTCCAATAAAACATAAATAAATAAATAATGAATAACTCTGTACAAGATATCGACACTGCAATATACGTGACTTAATGACCCCATTATCAAGTTAATGAATTTTATTTGAGAAACAAATGGAGAGCAAATTTAATTACAAAATTATGGTTTAAACAAGGGTTCAACAAATAAACAACAAGATGTGTTGGGAAACTCAAAGAAAGAACAATTATTTCATTGTAAATATTCAATATGTCGACCATTCACCTCGATACACTTTTCCATACGATTCAGGAAAGATCGCCTTGTATTAAATAATACTATTCCAATCATAAAGATGGGTGTTTAAATAGGTACGTAGTTGATTGTTAAAATGAGGCGAGGCATCATCCTACATCAACAACAACATACTTTGCCTCAAATTCAGTGGTAATTTTTTTTTTATTGTATTGTAAGTTCAGGCATAAGTTACAATTTATTATTACATGCTTACAATTATAATTACAATTTGCATAACTTACAATTACGGTTACGTGGTGCCTAAGTCACAAGGACTTGTTTTGCGCTTTAAATGTGATTACATTTATTTAACCCTATTTAGCTATAAACTATAAACTAAAGACTATTTCTATTCTTATGTAACTAGCAGTGTTAATAACAGAAGAACTGCTTAAATTTTGTTGTTTCTACTAATTGTAAGTAAGAATTTAAACATTTTATTGCTATATGGATAATAGTTTAACAATTTCTGTATTGTTTCAATGATTCAATGTTTGAGAACTGCACTAAGTATATCTATATTATCTATTGTATAATTCTTTACGATTTTATTAAATTTTTTAATATTATCATATTTTCTAAGAGCCGTGGGTAATAAATTATATAGTTTAGGACCAGAAAAATTCACAAACTTTTGACAAACATTTTTTTTTTGTATTTTGGTACTTTCAATAATTCCTTGCTTTGTGATCGTGCCTGATGGTACGTGTTTATGTTATTTGCTGAGGGTGCTTTTGATTTTTTATGTGTGAATATTATTGCTGCTAATATATAAAGACCTTTTATATTTAAGATTTTATTTTGTTTGTATAATTGTTCTGTACTATATAGTCTATCTTTCTTTAATAGGACTTTTAATAAATAATTTTGCGAACTTTGAATAGTTGTGTAGGAATTACTGTATGTCCCACCCCAACAACTTATTGAGTATCTTACGATGGACTCAGCTAGAGAGTTATATACAACTAATAGGGTTCGTCTGGTTAATATGTCACGTAGCATATAGAATTTTGGTATTATCCGCCTAATTCGTTTGGTTATATGTTCCGAATGTTTATGCCACTTTAGATGATCACCCACAATTACTCCTAGATATTTTAAATCTCTAACTCTTTCTATACACGTATTTTCGTATTTTATATTAGTTACATTAGGTGTATTGCAGCTGTGGGGGCAAATGTTAGAAATTTTGTCTTCTCTTTATTCAGAATTAAATAATTACTATTGAGCCATTCCGATACTTTCTGTAGTGTGTCTTGAATTTTCCAGTGTGTCTTCCCAATTATCACCTTCACATATCAGAACAGTATCATCCGCATAGGATAGTACTTGTCCTTTTATGTCGATGTTGCATAGATCGTTAATATACAACAAAATGGGGCCTAATAGGGTGCCTTGGGGAATGCCAATGCGTACTATTTTGTTGTCACTCATGCAATTATTAATTTTTACGCGTTGATTTCTTTCTTCGAGGTAATTCTTGAAAAGCGTCAGCACATTTCCTCTAATGCCTATTTTCTCACATTTTTCTAATAATTATCATGTGGGACAGTGTCGAATGCTTTTCTCAAATCTAGGAAAGTGCAAATGGTTTTTTGCTTTTGTTGAAATTTTCTATAATTTTGTTAACTAGTGAATATATGGCGTCTGCAGTTCCCTTACCTTCGATGAACCCAAATTGGTTTTTAGATAGTATTTTATATTTATTAATAAATTCCATTAATTTTATTTTGAGGATTTTTTCGAAGACTCTTGTAAAACTGTTAATGACAGAGATAGGTCTATAATTATTTTTATGTGTTTTTTTGCCAGATTTATAAATGGGGGTGACGACAGATTCTTTAAATTTATTAGGGATTACTCCACTGTTTAGAATATTGTTTATTATGTATTTAAGTGGTGTTAAAATGTATGTGTGGGTTTTTTTAATTGTTATTGCAGTAATACCATCTAGCCCTGGTGCAGTTATTTTTTAATTTGCTTATTTGCAGTATTAGATCATTATCTGTTATTTCTGGTAGGTATAGGGATTTAGGTTGTATAGGTATTTTATTAGTGGTTGGGCCCTGATTGTGATTTATTTTATTTTTCAGATCGATTCCAACATTTATAAAAAAGTCATTGAATATATTCCCAACGAATTTGTTATCGTTTATTAGTTTGCATCCAGCATATTAATAAAATCAGTTAAAAAAAATGTAAGTAACTGTCACCATTTAAATTTCTTGGCAACTCTTGTGGTCCTAGAAAATGGTTCCTAATGATCACATACCAAAGATTTTTTTTGAACTGGTGTTGGATTATTTTTTAAATTGCAGGTATCTCCTCTGTTAAATGTAGCATCATCCGTAAATAATATTCTGTTGGCGAATGAGTCAATATTTTGTCTGTTCCGTATATCACTTGCAAACTAATATTTTAACGGAAGATCTAGAGGCAATAAATTTTGTATAAGTATAAAATGGTGTTGATGGTATTTTTTGTCTATATGCAACATGCTTAAAACGGAAGTCTTACTGATTCCTGTAGCTGCAAATTGTAGTCGTGAACCAGTTTATAGATAATCAACTATACTTTTTTTCCTCCAAAATGAAGTATATTTAGGTTCTTTAATAAAAAAGCAATAATGTTATCAGTAAGAAAGTTAAGCGTATATTTATCATAAATATTGCTTACGTGGTGCCCCCTAGGATCTACTAAAAAATGGGAACAGATTTGACGTTCTCATCTTAAAAAACAAGTATTCCCCCATTTTCACACCAATATTTGGGAAATTTCAAAAATTATGTGAGAAAATTTAAAAATATATTGACTTTAACACCCTGTATCTCTGTCAATGTCAACTTTTGAACTAAGATAAGTAGCTAAATCGCCATATTTTAATGTTAGATATATCATTACTTACGGACCATCACATACAAAATAGCTTGGTGGAATACTCTACGGAAATTGGGCCATATAGAGGTGTGCAGACAGTCAGATTTTATTATAATTTTAGAGCAATCTTTAACTAGGGTTCTTATTTCCCTTACTTACCGAAGGGAAATATTATTATAATCACCCTGTATGACGGATATGGCCCAATTTCAATACCATGCTATAGGTATTATAAAGTCTCCTATCATAATATACCAAATTGCCAAACAACTCTGAAAACCGCCCAACCGAACGTCGGCAACTCCCGATTGCCACTTTTATTTACTTCATATTAAAAATACCTTAATGATGTTTTAAGGTAAAATTGATATATCTTCTAATCTACACAAAGTTGGCTTCAACCTTAGAGACACCCTGTATATTACTGTTTAAACAGCTTCTACATCTCTTCATATTTTTATGTGCTTAATCAAAAACCTTAATAACATTTTGCTCCAAACTTGTAATAAAACATAGTTTATATAAGAATAAAAGGTAATACGCGTCTGGCCATTGCCCTCCTGTTAGACGTATAATATAACTCAATTTCTTACCATGCTATTTTACGTAAGGTCCAAAGTAATAAAAATATTATGTCTAACAGTCGTCATGGTGTTTACAAGAAATTAAAATAGCCAAAATGTAGAGGTCCAATGTTTTCCTCTCCCATTGCCACCCCCGTAATCGTGGAACCCCCGGGCCACTTTTATGTGACACAGGAAGGTCCAACATACATAACGATACCAAAATCACCCCGATCGGACCACCCCTGCGCCCAGCGGCGAGAGTAGTATTTTTTCTCAACTAAAATGTACTAAACTGTAAAAGTTGTTTGAATTGCAAATATTTTTCATAATGTAAATTGTTTATTATCGATTGTTTATGACAAAAAACAACAATCGTACAGGCTGAACTGGTAAACTTTGTAGTTTTCAGTATAAAAAACACATTGAAAAAGATAATTCTGTTCTTGTACGTCGGGTTCCGAGGTTTTTAAATTACAATAATATTAAATTTCATACATCAGCATTTGCTTTAGATCTAGAAATAACCTACATATATATTCCCGTGTTGGAGAAAGATGCGTTAATAAACAACCGCGATAAGTACGAAGTGGGAAATGAGAAATGTTTGATATATTTCTGATGCTGCTTTAAAATGAATTCAGAAAAAGTTCTTATAAAAACACAACCTAAAACTTACCACAAATAGTAAGAAAACTATTCAAAATGACGTAGACACACGCCAATGGGAGATTATGAGCAACAAACCATTAACACTTAAGGGTGATAGATAACATATCATTATAAATCCAAATCTACATCAGACCAGCAATAAAATTATATATTTCCAGGTTAAAAAGTCAATTGACTTATGTATACAAAGTCATAACAATATTTCATTTAATTTATTTTCATAAGTGGGTAGTGAATAAATCAACCGACATTTTCTACCAAGTATACGGCCAGATCTGAAATTAAAAAATTATTAGGTTGTAAAATAGAATTAAATGTTCAAACTTTTAACTAAAACTACACGTTTGCTCTCCAATTTAAATGAAAATTTGAAAAATGAGTGTACTTGACTCTATTTTATCTTTCCAGGTTCACATTCAGGACGTCGAGGATCAAGAATAAGGTCACCAAACTTTTTAAGTGTTTAAATAAAATGTGCACAACTTAACTGAAAGTCAGCTAACCAGAACAGTCGGTGTAAATGTGCTTTGATTTCATTCTATAACGTGTCTACTAGTCGTTGTTCGAAAACACTGTGAACATTTATTTTAAGTGATTTCTAAAAACTAAGACAATGTGGTCGCTGCTTTCAACGTTGATTATATTCCCTGCAATACTGTTTCAAGGTAAGCTTTTACAATTTTTGGTATATTTATAATGCTATTTATTTCATAGTTGAACAGGGTGATTCACTTATCCGAAAAATGTTTGGAGAATATAAAATTATACGACAAAGAATGTAAAAATATAAAATATAAATTGAAATACATGAAACGTATTCAACCAACACCAATTATTTTATAAAGGCTATAAGAACATCTATATTGCCATTCTATAAGAGTAAAAGCTTTATAATTGAAGTCTGGGAGCGTTCTCTCAATATTTACACGACAACTATGCACCTAGATTAGCCTTTTTAGCCTTTTTATTTTTTAAAAGCTGCAAAAAGATGGTACTTACACAAGTATTTAGCATCCCTTAGTAATATTCTCACAGCTTCTATAAAGTATCCTAAGAAACTCTAATAGAAATGTAAGTTGATTTATACTAATCTATATAACAATAAACCAAAATAAAAAAATACATCAAAATAGCTTACAAAAATTATATTACAAACGTTAAGAATAATATTAAAGAAGACATCAAGCAATTTTGGAATTTTGTTAAAACGAAAATAATAACAAATCTGGAATACCCAGAGGAATGGTTCTAAATAATGAAATTCTATCAGGATGGAGGTCTATTGCTCAAGGCTTCGCCAATAATTTTAAATCTGTATTTCAAATACCTAAAAAAATAAATTCAACAAGTGTCAATGGAGTAATTCATGGTGGAGATTTGGAATTATTAAATATTTCGGAAATTACTGATGCTGATGTCGGTAATAGATAAACTAAAACCAAAGAAAGCGATGGGGCATGATAGTGTAACTAGTTTTGCCATAAACGGTTGCAAGAAAGCATTTGATAAGCCACTAGTAATAATATTCAATATAGCTCTTAGAAATAAAAAAATTCCTGATAAACTGAAAATAGCACGAATTACTCCTGTTTTTAAAAGCGGAGATCGAAGAGAAATTATAAATTATAGTCCTATTGCTATATTATCAAAATCTAAGTTATTCAAGACCATTATATACTACCTGTATGGACATACTAAAAAGGGAATATCTAACTTTCAATATGAAAAGAAAATATCAGTAAATGGAAATCTAGTGGATTTTGTAACCCCCACGATGGATGCCTTGACAAACAATAAACAAATGGATGTGATCTATACCGACTTTGCGAAGGCATTTGACAAAGTTGACCATTTCATATTTCTAAATAAGCCTAGAAAATTCTCCATCTCTAGTGATTTAATAACATTTATGTCTACTTACCTTATAAATCGACAGCAATATGTCATTATCAATAATTTTAAGTCGAATTACATATCAGATTCAGGAGTTCCGCAGGGCGCAAATCTAGGCCCACTTTTATTTTTAATTTTCATTAATGATATTGTAGATGCCGTTAAACATTCATCAGTTAGCCTTTTCGCTGATGATATAAAAGTATTTAAACAAATAGGTGATTATCAGGATTGTTTACTTTTACAAGATGGCATGAGGGAAATATATAACAGATCTGTTCAGAATAAGCTGCCCTTTAATACTAATAAAAGCAAGGTAATGACTTCCACGTTATGTAAAAATATGCTTGATTATAAATAAGAAATTGGAAACGAAAATTTGAAGAGTTTATACAAAAACTGATCTAGGTGTGATATTCGACTCGAAACTGACGTTTAATGAACATGTGATAAATATTTCAAATAAGTGCTATAAAAATTTAACTGCAAATCATTTAAATGCGAAAAAACTATTTTAATGTAAGATTGAAACTAGATTACTGTTTCACGGTTTGGAGTCCTTTCTATAACAGGTACATACAAATGTTAGAAAATGTACAAAAAACCGCTGCCCAAGGAATCACTACTTCCACAACCAGATTCTCTATCCAAGACACTCACAACGAAAAAAGTTTGCATGTGGAAATAATTGTTTATGGAACTTTAATACTATAATATTTGAAATCCTCTACCCCAAAAACCCATAAAACGATACCCCACATCGGTAGTGGGGTGGGGGTAGTGATAGGGGGGTGGTAGTGGGGGTGGATGAAGAAAAAAAATATTTTGAGGTTTCTGGTTCTTGTACATACACTAAATCACATTTTTTTTCATCCCCTTTAATAAGGGGGTGGGGGTAGTAATGGGGGTGGCTAATGCCAAAAATTTTTTTGAGACCCTAGCTTCTCTTGTATATACTAAATACCAATTTTATCGACTCTTACCTGCTTGATTTACCAATTTACCCCAAATTTACCCCAATTTACCCCCCAACCCTTCGTCGGAACAACATGAAAATATAATCTAGTTCCAGATCTCGTTAAAGTACATACGTGTACCAAATTTCAAGTCAATATCTTAAACGGTTCCAGAGTAAACGTGCGCACAAAAAAAAGTTACAGACAGACCGACAGACCGACAGACAGATAGACAGAAATTTTTCTTTCGCTCAAACTTATAATCTCGACGTTTCATGACATTTTGAGCCTATTTGAACAATAAAAATTTTTAAAAATTTTTTTGTCATTACTATACTTCCACTGGATGTGGAAGTAAAAGATTATAAAGCATATTATGTCATTTTGCATAAGAGGTATACTAGAAACTCTTCTTAATTAGATCAACTTACTAAGTATAATTTGATGACACTAAATGGCAGAAGAACTTACTTTGACATTGTTTTTAGTATAAACTTCTACATAATCTTTCGTATGACGTAATTATCTTAAATAAAATAATAATCAATGTGCCAGATGAAATAATACGTTTTCAAAGAACTTTTTAATAATTATACCAACTAGAAACTATGAACTAAAGTCACTTCCCGTGAGAACGGCAAAGAGCTATAATTCATTACAACTGTATCTAAACATATTCAGAGATACATTACATATGGAATGTTCACAAACAAATTAAAAAAATAGACTACTTAATATTCAGAATGCCATAGAAATTTTGTAAGCATTTTATCTTAATTTCGATATTTTAAACTTTCTCTTCTCTCTCTCTCTCTCTCTCTCTCGAAAAAAAAAAACAGTTGGCTTGACGTTCTTAAAAAAACGCATATGGCAGTCTGCACGCTTTAACACACTAGTCTACCGAACGTTAGGTTAGACTATAAAATATATCTTATTTTGTTTTTTTAATATTTCCGCGGAAACTAAATCGAAAGGGTGCAAGTGTGATATATCGTTAAAATCGGAATTTTTACTGCTTTTTGAATGGTTCCATTAAAAATTGTTAGTAATGATAAAATAAACAACTTGTTGTGCCAAAACGGCACTAAACGTAATCCGATCTCAACCAAAATCTTTTCAGATCTTCTGGAGCACTAAAGAAACCCTCATGAAAAGTTTCATCCAAATCCATTTAGTAGTTTCGCCGCTATCGTGCTAACATACATACACACATACACACACACATTTTTCAAAAATCACTTTTTTGGATTCCTAGGATCTCAAAACGTAAAGATTTGATGTTATCTCAATTTTCGATTTTGGACCAATTTTAGTAACCTCCCACAATTTTATTGTGGGGAGATTAAAATGAGGAAAAAACGGTTTTTTTTTAATTTTGAGCATGTTCCGGTCTGAAAATGGTAGTTCTGACACCGGCATTCGAAAGTACGGTAAAAAGTACACAAGAAATTGTTATTTAGAAGTTAGCTAAATATGACCTTGATTGCTTAAAAAAAATCATTGAAAAATTCAAATATTTTTCCTGGCCCCAGTTTTGATCCGAAAAATCTGAAAAAAATCAGGGTGTTTTCTTTCTCAAAAACACACGTCCATGAATTTTTTCAGTTTTTTTGGAGCAAACAGTTGAGGAGAAGAAATTTTTTTCGAAAAAACACGTTTTTTACAATAGGAGCACCCCATTAGCACCTAGGGGGCTGAAAATTTGGCTGACGGGGTTTTCAAATATGTCCTTTCGAATGGCAAATTTGAAATAAAATTTTCATCATCTTATCCCGCTATTTTAGCCATTTTATCGCCAAAGTTGTAGGTAATAAGTTGTAGGTTACCTTTGTTAACGTGTGTTTTTCCGTATGCTCTTTCCTTATGTTATTTACCCTTCCAACCGTGGTCCTCCCTGCAGTGCTATTTTAAAATTTCCTGACAGACCCCAGGACGAGAAGTGTTATATCCTTTTTCGTCATCTTCTATATATATTGTCCTCTCTCTCGTGTTATGTTAGACATAGATATAGAATATTTCTCATACTTACCCACAGTATTCAAGTATGTTGTATGAGCAATAAATTAATTTAAATTTTTAATTGACTTTCAAAAAATTGCGGCTGGCAGTATGGTTCTAGACTGAACGCAATAAAAAAAGGTCTCTTCAATGCTGTTGTCTCTTGTACCATGAGCTTTACATATAGTTTTTGCATGGAGGACCCTGTCTGATTAAATTTTTAGAGCCTAGCTAAAAATTCATGATTTCGAAATATAAAAGTAAGCAAATTGAAATAGTTACAGATGAGCAATGTTCAGTGTATGTATTACTATATATACTATATGACTACAGTTTACACAAGTTATACTTTTGGCAACAAGCTTGATACAAATTTATAAATAAATTTAAAAGCTTAGAAATGCATACTCATGTTGTCAAAGGCGAATCTAGATGTTTTGCAGCTAATAATAATTGGTTGGTAAAATGTTCCAAAAACTGGCGCTTCATTGGCTACCATGTTAATCAGTAAAATAATCACTTGTTATAGAATGTATAAACGAAAAGCTATATTAAATTGATCATATTTGCACCAAGCATATTTTAGTTTGAATTCTTCATATTTGTTTAGTAATCTGAATGGGTAATCACAGGAAAAAATGTAGGTGATTATATACTAGTAATACTGTAGGTTTATTACTCTTTGTATTTATATCTACATTTTCCGGCGCAATTTTGCATATAATTTCTAGAATTGAATTAAACTCGAACTATAAATTGCATTGTTTTTATGAATGTTATTGGTTTAATTGCACGATCACATCATAAATCACGAAAATGAACAGTAATATAATTTGTCGATATTCGAGTATATTGCCGAACAGTAGGTAGATGTTGAAATATACAATGCATCTGGCTGAATTTTGTAATAATTACCATTCGTACTAGGTTGAAACTATGTACTTGTATTACATGGAAAGTGAATTATGTAAATAGTAAGTTTTCAAATAAATTCATTTGTTCTTCTTGTTAGCACCAAATCTTCAAATTGATCTTTAAGGGACTTTTCGCCCACTGAGAGCTTTGATATTTTGCACATGGCAATGCAATAGTGTTATATCAAATTTAAAATGATTCACGAAAATAGCTCCAGATTGCCGCTATATTTGGTTTTGATATCAGATTTGTAATATGAATATAAATAATGACCTCCCTCCTAATGTATGGAGTAGAATACTCAAATCCTGCAATGCCGGTTCATCAGGTTATGTTTGGTGTAAGGTGTGCAAAATTTATATTACTAGCATATTCGCAAAGGCCGTAACCGGGGAATCAGCGTTTGCATCGATTTGATTGATTTTCACCTCAAAGGTTGCTTTTTAAGCGAAATTGAGACATGTTAAATATCAACTTCTAATTGTTGATATTTACTGAGAAAAAACATTTTTCGAATTAAAAAAAAAAAAATTCTCGGGAACCACTGTTGCGAATTCCATCGGATTGAAATATGTTCTAGAGGTGCAAAGATCTATTGACGAGATTTTTTTGTAATTTTCATTCTACAGGAAGTTTGGGAAATAAAAGCGAAAATATTTTAAACGTTTAAAAAATATTTTTTCTTCAAGCGTATTAAAATGTTTAAATTATGTCACTAAAAACAGAAGTAGAAGTAGGACATTGTTTTACTAGTAACAAAATGTTAGTACCGAACGCCACCGTAGTGGACATTGTTTTACTAGTAACATAATGTTAGTTCCGAAAGCGCCGCCGTAGTGGGTATTGTTTTACTAGTAACATAATGTTAATACCGAAAGCCACCGGTGGCGCGCTATCCACTAGCCACTTGTCATATTGTGTCAACATGTAAGACTGTAGTTTGAATATTTGTACATTTATGATAAATAAATGAATTTTTGAATTTTAATACGCTTGAAGAAAAAATAGTATATATTACACGGAGTAGAACGCGGAGGAGAATTACCATTTTTTTGTTACATGTTTCTCATATATTCCCTTACAATATGATATCAAACTCAAAATTATCTGAGGGGTATAACATATAAATATTTATAAAAGTTTAACTAACAAGCCTTCATCTGTAGTAATTATTTAATACACAAAAAATACAATAAAAGTTTATTTTTAATAAACTAACTTGAAAATGTAATAAAAAATGGTACGGTATTGTTTAATCTTTGTCATTGCCCTCTTCAATGGTAACAGGTGTATCATCATACTTAAATAGTTTAGTTAGGGTTTCAGTAGGTCTTATTATTTTTGGTAAATATCTTGCATAACATAGATATACATGATCGCCACCAAATGGGAGCAACATCTAACTGTTCTCATATACCATTAGAACACTCGCATCATGTCTTAGGATTCCAGAAACTTCAGAGCTATGTGGGTTAAACTCCAAAAAGCAAAAGTTTTTCTTGAAACGTGACGTGATGGAACTTGCACTTTTAAAATATTAGACTTGTTTTTAATAAAGTACTTGTCTATAGAACCGTCTTCCTTCATCATTTCCGCAAAATAAGATATAGCTTGTCGATATTGGTAAGTACCAAAAGAATATTTGCAGTTCAGTTTCGGTCATTTCAGGGAAATCCAATAGCTCAGTTGAGGACAGTATTTAAAAAGGTAGTTTTTTACGCAACCAACTCTTTCATTTTTTTCAACAGAAACTAATGTTTTCCCGAATTTGTTCAACAAAAACGATGCAGTCCAACATCTGGCAGCATTTTATTATCTAGAATGTTGTCCAAAAGTTGAAACTTTTTTTAAATTCTTCCGTGTACAGACTCAACTACCCAACGGGTTTTGGTTACAAATCGGGAAGCATTCGCTTGTTTGACAGTTAATTGTTTTTGTTGTCCTTTCAAGGTTGGCTTTAATACTTTGAATCCTCTATTTCCCAAAACTCCAAATATTCTTCACGGAACTTTACCAATATCGACAAGCAATATCCTATTTGGCTGAAATAATGAAGGAAGACGGCCCCATACACATGTATTTTGTTAAAGACAAGTCTAATATTTTAAAAGTGCAAGTTCCATCACATCATATTTCAGGAGAAACATGCCGTTGCTTTTTGGAGTACCTATAGCCCACATAGCTCTGGTGTTTCTGGAATCCTAAGACATTATTGCGAGTGTTCTAATGATATGAGAACAGTTGGGTGTTGCTCCCATTTGGCAGCGATCATATATTATTTATGTTATGCAAGATATTTATCAATAAAAATAATAAGACCTGCTGAAACTCTAAATAAACTATTTAAGTACGATGATACCCTGTTACTATTCAAGAGGACAGCAACAACGATTAAACAATATCGTATTATTTTTTATTACATTTTCAAGTTAGTTTATTAAAAATAAACTTGTATTGTATTTTTGTGTATTAAATAATTACAAGAGTTGAACGATTGTTAGTTAAAACTTTAATAAGTGGACAATTTTGAGTTTGATATCATATTATAGAAAATATATGAGGAACATATGATAAAAAATGATATTTTTTTAAATGTTTAAAATATTTTCGCTATTATTTCCCAGACATCCTGTAGAGTGAAAATTATAAAAAAAAATTCGTAAATATATCTTTTGTACCTCCACAACGTACTTCAATCCCATGAAATTCGCAACAGCGGTTCCTGAGAATTTTTTTTTTTAAATTTGAAAAATATTTTCTTCTCAGTAAATATCAACAATTAGAAGCTGATATTTAGCATGTCTCAATTTCGCTTAAAAAGCAATCTTTGAGGTGAAAATCAATCAAATCGATGCAAAGGCCGATTCCCCATAGCTACCCGGTTACGGCCCCGCTGATGCGCTAATGACGAAAAACTTTGTTTTCAATGTATATTAATGATCATTTGTATGTGAAGGTATTTACACGAAACCCACTTTCTATTCAGCATCTTAAATGTGTTAATTATTTTTTCCTTTGTGTGACCGACCCCCTGTATATTTTTTAGTTATGTCAACTACATTCCAAATATTGTTTTCCTCCGTCGTTTTTTAGGGTAACCACCTTGTATGTTCTTTCACTAAAGTAGATCAAATTTTATTCCGGGAAAATAAAATCAACTACATTTGGGATATTATGTTCCTCATCTTTTTTATGTTTCTGAATAAATTACTTTATTAGGGTGACCAATGACCATCCTGTATATTTTTCACTAAACATACAGCAGATCTCTTCCCTGACATTAATTTGTGTTAACTTCATGCCAGATTTTTTTTTTCATTAATTCTTTTTGTAGGATATATACCTATACATCTGGTGTATTTTTTACCAACAGTATATCCAATTTCTTCCTCAGCAATAGCGTCAACTATCTGTCAATTATTATTTTTCTCTCGTCAAATAGACATAGGGTCAACAGACAAATATACAACAGCCTGACTGACTGGCAGGCAGATAGATGGACAGGTACATACTTAATCTGTAACGTGAAAATCCGAAGACATTTCGGAGAGTGATGCTTCCCTTTACACTATTCTAAATAACAGTCTACATAAAGATAAGCTTTCAGAATTAAATACCTATTATGTGTATCAGGATTTCTCAACTTCTCCTTGGTATGATTAGAAATATGTAAGTAACTAAGCGATTGTGATGAAACCATTTGAATATTATTATCTCTATTTTTTTTACTATGTAGAACCTAAATACTGTAAAATTTAATAATAATAATTCCTGCAACTTTAATCCCACATTAGGAGTTCCACAGGGCTCCATATTGAGACCTTTAATATTTGTACCACTTGTTAACATACATTAAGTACTCTAAATTTTTACTGTATCAGAAGACTTAAAGTTATTTCTTTCACCAGTTTCTTTAGAAGACTCCAATTTAATACAGGATGATGCTCAAAGATGCTCTATTAGAGTACTCAACAAATAACTTTAAATTAATTAAAAAATAGTTCATTAGAGAAAAAATCGGATTGTAAATGATTATATAATCAAGGACCTAGGTGTCAAATTTAGAAATAATTTTACCTTCAACAATAATGTATTAAATATAGTTTCGAAAGGTTACAAAAAAACAAGTTCTATTAAAGAATTCAACTGTGATAATTTTGTATCATTATTGTTAAAGCCTTCATTTGCCTTTTATACTTATAAAATGATTATTGTTTATATTTTGTGTTTATTTTTTATTAAATGTTAATACAATCAAGATAGAATGTAATGTCAGATACAATAATGACATAAGTTGAATAAAAATCAGAAAGCATTATAATTATCCTTTTTTGTAACAACAAACAAACAAAGTATTACAGTCCATATTATCGAAAAGAAACATTAGACGAGTTGTGGAGCTGCATCCTGGTTTAGACAATATAGTGAGAGTGGTAACGATACAGTGCGCCAATGCTAAAATAAAGCGTTCTGTACATAAATTGTATGCTCTTCCTATATAGTAGTTTTAAGTTTCAATTTGATTTCAAATTTAAATTAACTATTATTTTTAATTGCAAGATAGTTAACTTTCAAGGGGGCGATTATGTTAAAGCCTTCATTTGCCTTTTATACTTATAAAATGATTATTGTTTATATTCTGTGTTTATTTTTTATTAAATGTTAATACAATCAAGATAGAATGTAATGTCAGATACAATAATGACATAAGTTGAATAAAAATCAGAAAGCATTATAATTATCCTTTTTTGTAACAACAAACAAACAAAGTATTACAGTCCATATTATCGAAAAGAAACATTGTGGTCCTTCGAGCCTAATCAGTTATATTTGGAATAAATCAAGGTACCTTTAGTTTAAAACATAAAACTCAAGCGAAAATATATTCTTTGCATAACGAATTTAGTGTAAATTTATCTTTTCTTGTCATTCAAAAAATAACAGAACATTTGCCTTCGGTCTGTTTCGACTCATCTACTTTAAATATTCCTCAAAATATCAGACTAGCTGATCCAACTTTTAATAATGCAGGTAAGATTGATATTTTACTTGGTGCATCGATATTTTGGAGCCTTTTATGCGTTGGACAAATTCATTTAGGCAAAAATTTACCGACTTTGCAAAAAACTCGTTAGGGATGGATAATTGCAGGTCCTTTTATGACACCAGAAGCTCAACCAAACACATCTGTTAGTTTTTTCAGCAAAGAAATAAATAAAACATTAGAAGATCAAGTTGAGAGATTTTGGACTCTAGAAAAATGCGAAACAAAAGATAATTATCTCACTAAGGAGGAGCAGGAGGTAGAAGAGCATTTCATTAAGACAACAACACGAGATAAATTTGGGTGCTTTATTGTTTCTATTCCTAAAAAAGACAATTTTAAGGATTTGGGTGATTCCAGATATATCGCCTTAAAACGTTTTCATAACATTGAAAACAAATTAAAGAAAAATCCTACTTTGCGTTCTGAATATATACATTTTATGCAAGAGTATCAGGAATTAAATCACATGGTAAAAATTCACGAGGATATATCAGACTCAAATCCCAGATATTACCTTCCTCATCATTGTGTCATAAGAGAGGCAAGTTCAACAACCAAGGTTCGTGTAGTCTTCGATGGATCCTGCAAAACTGACACCAATTTGTCATTGAATGATGTCCAAAAGGTTGGACCTACAATACAAGACGATTTATTTTCGATTATATTGCGTTTCAGGCTACATGTTTATGTACTTACCGCTGATATAGCTAAAATGTATAGGCAAGTTCTATTAAAAAATGAGGATCAAAGATTACATCGAATCTTTTGGAGGGATGACCCTTCTCATGATTTGGAATGTTTTGAACTCAGGACGATAACTTATGGCACTGCTTCGGCGTCATACCTATCAACTAGATGTTTAAAACAATTGTCCATAGAAAACCAGAAGGAATTTCCAATGGCAAGCAAAATTATGTCAAGTGATTTCTATGTGGACGATCTAATTACAGGATCGGATTCGATTGAAGAAATTAAAACAATTTACAAGCAAGTGACACAAATTTCACAGAGTGGAGGTTTTCAACTGCGCAAATGGTTATCAAATGAACCGAAAGTATTTGATCATGTTGTAAAAAATGCAGAAGAAATACACCAGTATGCGAAAGTTGATGCTGAAACTAAAACTTTAGGTATATTGTGGAATCCTAAAGCCGATACATTTCAGTTTTCAATAGGAAACAATAAACAACCACATGTGACTAAACGAACAATACTATCTCTAACCGCTCAGATTTTTTACCCATTAGGTCTTCTGGCACCTATTAGTATAATTGCAAAATTGATTATTCAAAGGCTTTGGCAAGATAACTTGTCCTGGGATGAATCTATTCCCGCTGATTTAAATACAAGATGGCTTGTCTTTAGGAGTCACATCAATGAATTAAATAATATAACAATTCCTCGATTTGTACTTTTAAAAAATTATAAATGTATTGAAATGCATGGATTTGCAGATGCATCAGAAAACAGCTTTGGATCTTGTATTTATGTTAGATGTATAGATCAACATGACAATGTTTCAGTTAAACTTTTATGTGCTAAGTCACGCGTAGCTCCACTAAAGAGTGTTACTTTGCCTCGTTTGGAACTTTGCGCAGCTGTTTTATTAGCAAAATTAAAAAACAAAATTGCCGCATCAATAGGTATCAAATTTAATCATTATTTTTATCGGTCAGATTCGATGATCACATTAGATTGGCTTAGAGTTTCTCCAAAAAAATGGAAGACATTTGTGGCTAATCGAGTGGCTGAAATACAAGAACTAACCAATACTGAAGATTGGAGACATGTTAGAACTGACGAGAACCCCGCTGATTTAATTTCGCGTGGTGCAACTCCTACACAACTACATAATTCTTTATTATGGTGGCATGGACCCAACTGGCTTATGCTTGATAAATCCAAATGGCCGTCACAAACTGTTATGCAAAAAGACGATGCCTCAAACTTACTGGAAATTCGTAACGTTAATATTTCATTTGTAACACAAATATCTGATTTCCTCTTATTCAAACGTTTTTCATCCTTGATAAAATTACAAAGAGTCCATGCTTATACTCTTAGATTTGTATTTAATACTAAAAATCCCAGCATGAAGAGATTAGGTTATCTCTCTGTAGTTGAATTACAAGAATCACTAAAAAATTTGATTAAAATCGCACAACATGAGACATTTTATAATGACCTTGATTCTTTATTAAAATCTGGTACTGTTAGTTCTAAATCTAAACTATTATCACTAAATCCATTTATTGATGATAAAGGAATTATTAGAGTAGGCGGGCGATTGCAAAATTCTGACTTTGATTATGGTAAAAAGCATCCTATTGTTTTGCCACCACTGTCTTAATATCACGATTTGAACATGAAAGAAATTTACATTGCGGCCCTCAAGCTCTTTTAGCGTCCTTGAGATTATTGGCCTATTTCTGGGAGAAATTTGGCTAAAAAGATTGTACACGATTGTGTAATTTGTTTTAAAGTAAAACCAAAAAATACTGACCATTTGTTAGGGTCTTTACCAAAATCACGAATATCTGTTTCGTATCCTTTTGAGAACACTGGGGTAGATTATGCCGGGCCTCTCCTTCTTAAAGATAAGAAATCACGTGGTTATAAATTAACCAAAGCATACATTGCATTATTTGTCTGTTTTGGTACAAAAGCAATTCATTTAGAATCAGTCACAGACCTAAGCTCAGAAAACTTTTTGTCATGCCTTCGTAGGTTTGTATCTAGAAGGGGTACACCTACACACATATATTCCGACAATGGCACAAATTTTGTTGGTGCTCACTCACAATTAAATGAGCTCGGCAGTTTTTTGGCTTCTGATTCATTTGAGAGAGATTTAACAGATTCATTAACTAAGGATGGTATTTCTTGGCACTTCATACCACCAAAATCCTCCCACTTCGGCGGCCTTTGGGAAGCAGGTGTCAAATCAACCAAGGCCCATTTAAAGCGAGTTCTAGGGAACGCATTACTAACATATGAAGAATTCTACACAGTATTAACGCAGATCGAATCGGTTCTAAATTCACGTCCTATATGTCCTTTATCAACCGATCCTGCTGATCCATCTCCTTTGACTCCATCACATTTTTTAATCGGACGCAGCTCTGATTCAATACCAGACCCAAGTGTTCTGCACATTCCCGAAAACAGATTGTCCAATTTTCAACGTTTGCAAGCATTGCTTCAACATTTTTGGGTAAGATGGAGTAAAGAATACATTTCAGAATAAATGGAAGAGAAATTATCCCAGCTTGTTAAAGGAAGGCTCCCTCGTCTTAATCAAAGAAGAAAATTTACCACCGTCAAAATGGTTAACTGGACGAGTTGTGGAGCTGCATCCTGGTTTAGACAATATAGTGAGAGTGGTAACGATACAGTGCGCCAATGCTAAAATAAAGCGTTCTGTACATAAATTGTATGCTCTTCCTATATAGTAGTTTTAAGTTTCAATTTGATTTCAAATTTAAATTAACTATTATTTTTAATTGAAAGATAGTTAACTTTCAAGGGGGCGATTATGTTAAAGCCTTCATTTGCCTTTTATACTCATAAAATGATTATTGTTTATATTCTGTGTTTATTTTTTATTAAATGTTAATACAATCATGATAGAATGTAATGTCAGATACAATAATGACATAAGTTGAATAAAAATCAGAAAGCATTATAATTATCCTTTTTTGTAACAACAAACAAACGAAGTATTACAGTCCATATTATCGAAAAGAAACAATTATTTAATTCTTAAGTTTGGTCTAAACTAGAATACGGGGTTATAATATGGAATTCAAAAACAACCTTATACCTTGATTTGTAAGAAAAAGTTCAAAAAGATCACAATCTACCTTGTTCTTTGTCTATCTATCTAATTTAATATAACTTCGATTTTAACATTAACTTATTTGAGATATTTAAAAAGATTGGAGACAGAATACAGCCCTGTTTAACGCCTTTGCCAACTTTACATAAATTGGTGCTCTCGGTGCCCCCTTCTCCAGGAGATTATCTCATTCGACATTGTTAAAAGCCTTACCGTCTAGGAACTGAACTGTTCAGCAGTGTTCAGTCCGAGCAACGAGAAGCAGCAGTAGGCAGATGTTAGCAAGAACCTGACAATTGCAGATGTGATTTTGTCGAAATGCCGTTAAGGCAACATTGAGGTTAAGACAACACTTCATATTCAATACACAAAAGTATGGTAAATGGCTTCTACAATATCTATTTATTGTAGAAAAAATGCATAACGAAAAAAAAAAAATTAATCGATTAAAATGAATCTACGTCTATTAAAAGTTTATTTTGTATACAATGTTAGTACTTTCTGTTTAAACAGCGAGTCAAATAAAGTGAGAGAATATTAATATGCTATATATACAACTATGAATAGATAGATTGATATTTATTGGTGTTAAGACATTTACAAGAAATGCATCCACAAGTCAAAATTAAATATAGAAATAAGTAAATTATGTAAAAATTACATACATGAATAAAGATAATATATAAATATAAAATAAAAGCATAAAATATTCAATACAATACGATGCCACAAAATAAAAACGTTTAGAAAACGAACAATGACAAAAAGTTTTCAGATACATATGTTTTCACGTGAATGAGACATGTATTCCTCAACGCTATAGAAAACTTCTATCAGAAATGCTCTTAGTTTTCTTTTAAATAAATTAGGAGTATTTATTGATTTTAACTCATCTGGAAGTAGGTTGAAATACGTAATTCCACAATAACTCGGTGACCTTTCATAGAATGAATGGTAATGTTTATCCGTGTAGAGCTTATTTACCCCTTGTGAATATCCTCACATTTAGTTGGTCCATTTTTTTTCTTATAGATATAAATTAATATTTTATACAGATGAATGCCGTTAGCGTAAGAATATTTTTGGAACGAAAAATTTGCCTACACGAGTCTAAATATTTCAAGTTAAAAATTATACGAATTACTCTCTGTAGTCTCTGTTGAATTAAAAATCGTCTATTTGCCAAAGGTGATGAGCCCCATACTATATATAATATTGTAGGTTAAGTGCGAATAAAAAATTCCGTAGTAGACTGATACTAGACAATCGATTGTCAATAAGTTCTTTACGGACAGAATGATAAAGCATGACTGGTTTAATTTAATTGTTAGGTGCGACCAAATCAAATTATTATCAACGATTGTTCCAAGAAGTTTAGTATTTTTGAGTATTTCAATATTATCATTGTCGATGGAAAAATATAAAATTTTTGCTTCGTTTCCTTGGACATAAAAATTCTAAAGGAACAGTCTTAGTCAATAGGTAATATTTTATAGCCCACCTGTTTTCATATAATGTTATATCATCTGAGCTTATTATACTCTTCGCAAAAACGAGTATATTGCATTTGATCGGCACATTTCGAAAACCGCAAATATCGCTCGTGGACAAAAAATTTTCATATAATTGTGTTAGTGAACGAATTTTGAACAACTTTCAAAATGTCCACCTGTCCGTCCGTCACGTTTCTTGTAAGCACGATAACTCAAGAAAGAAGAATCCGATTGTACTGAAATTTTGGCAGTAAGTTACTGTTAACTAGAGGAAGAACCTTATTTAAAGAATATCAATCAGTAAATAAGAAAGTTATTATCATTTAATTTGAAAAAAATATATTTTCCTAATTTTTTACGCTTGTACTTAAATAGAAATCTTGCCAAATTTTATCTCTATAATATATATTTTTTTGTTTATGCATTTTACTATATATTTTTTATAATATATCTAATGCGTTGAAATATGATTCTCGAAAAATATACAGGGTGTTTCAGCTAAAATTCCCCGGGTCATTATCTCGTAAAATAATAAAGACTTAAAATTTGTAAATCGCGGATAATCGACACCAAAAGAGGTCTTAAATAACTGCAGTTAGAATTGTTCCTTCGCAGTGCACAGAGATGGCGCTGCGGTGAAAATTTATTTTTCGATGGCTGGAACCTTAAAACACGATTCATACGATTAATGAATAAATTGTGAATAATTTTGACTATGTAAAAAATTTTGTATATACCAGCCGTTTTGGAGCTATATCAATTTTTTTCTCCTTTTTTTTTGTCTCTGTAAATTTTGAAAACTTCTGTAACTTTTCTGTTTATCATTTTAGAACACCAATTATCTAGAACTTTTATCTTATTATATTCCATACTTCTTATATTATTACATATTTTGAAAATTTTTATAATTTTCAGAATTTTTCAAATGCAACTAATATTTAAAATTTAAAATTAGTAAAAATATTCAAAATATGTAATAATACAAGAAGTATGGAATATAATAAATAAAAGTTCTAAATAATTGGTGTTCTAAAATGATAAACAGAAAAGTTACAGAAGTTTTCAAAATTTACAGAGACAAAAAAATCGAGAAAAAAATTCATGTAGCTCCAAAACGGCTGGTATTTACAAAATTTTTTACATAGTCAAAATTATTCACAATTTATTCATTAATCGTACGAATCATGTTTCAAGGTTCCAGCCATCGAAAAATAATTTCTCACCGCAGCGCCATCTCTGTGCACTGCGAAGGAACAATTCTAACTGCAGATATTTAAGCCTTTTTTTGGTGTCAATTATCCGCGATTTACAAATTTTAAGTATCTTTATTATTTTACGAGGTAATGACCCGGGGACTTTTAGCCGAAACACCCTATATAGTACTGACACTCAATTTTTCTAGTAATCTGTGATGGTCCAGTGGCTAAAATTTTGCTTTGCAATCCAAAGATCCCTATATCCTATACAGTCTCTTATATGATAAGTCGTCTCTTATATGACAAAATGACAAAAATTTGCCAATGTCTCTATATTATCATGTCTGGAAGCATTTCTGCCCAACACCTGGCCGCCATGTGACATCGCGCGGTTTGTTCGCGTTTTGTCGTCACGTAGCTTTTTTTTTTTCATATATTGTAAACACCAATGAAATAAATGCAATACTTTTGACATGTACAAAATAGTTAAACAAAATAAAAGATATATAAATTGGCCAAAGATCCTGGATTCGGATCCCAGACAGGTTGGATGTTTTATTTTTCAATTTTTTTTTTCATATATTTTTTTCACAACAAAGTTGGTATTACAAAATTTAGGGTGTCCAAATACTAACATTATTTGAAAGAAAACTGCGAAGAGTATCTTATAGAATGTGTAAAAATTATATAAAAAGCTCAATAAATTGGCGAAGAGTACCTACGTTTTTAGCATGTTAGTCGGGGAGCCCTCCCTAGCTGTACGTGCACCCACCGCCCGATCCTTGAGGACAATGTTTTTCATAAAGATTAAAACCTAAGGAACAATTTAAGACAGGTCCTAAAAAAAAAACTGGCTGTACTATAATAATGGCGGTCATATGTTAAAAAAAATTGTTGCCAGTATTGTTTTTGTCATTTAACACAAAAAATAAAAAAGATGGACAAAAACTTTTTTCGCAAAAAACAACGTGCATAACATTTTCTACAATTTTGTTCCTATTTTGATAGGATTACCATTTTCCAGATAAATGAGTCCAAAATTAAGAAAACATGGAAATTCATATATCGGTAAATCACATAGAGGAAATAACTGTGACATTAACTTTATATTATTAACATAACAAAAATAAAATAACATGAAAAAAATAATAATAATATAATTTGCAGACATTTATCTCGAAAACGGTAACAATGATATCTGGAAAGTGGTAACTACTATCCGAATATTGTATAGGAACAAAATTGCTGAAAATTTTATGCACGTTGTTTTTTGTGAAAAAAATGTTTCTCTATCTTTTTAGTTTATGTGTTAAATGACAAAAATAATATTTGCATTTTTTTTAAACAGAGGCCATTTTGAAAATACAGCCAGTTTTTTTTTAGGACATGTCTTAAATTGTTCCTTAGGCTTTAGTATTTATGAAAAACATTGTCCCCAAGGATCGGGGGGGTGCACAGACAGTTAGGGTGGGCTCCCGTAGTATTACGTTTTATATTGAATTTTATATTTTATTTTAAGAGCTGAATCATTTATCTGGAAAATGGTAACTCCTATCCAAATATTGTATAGGAACAAAATTGTAGAAAATTTTATGCGCTTTGTTTTTTGTGCAGAAAGTTTTTCTCCATCTTTTTTAGTTTTAGTGTTAAATGACAAAAACCATATCTGCAAATTTTTATTTTTTAACGGACGCCATTTTGAAAGTGCAGCCAATTTTTTTTTTAGGACATGTCTTAAATTGTTCCTTAGGCTTTAATCTTTATGAAAGACATTGTCCCCAAGGATCGGGGGAGGGGGTGCACGGAGCACGGGTGTGCTCCCGTAGTATGTTATTTCTTTAAATTATCTCCTATTGAATAATATGACGATATTATGACCTCTCTATCGAGTATTGATACATTGAAAACTCAATTTCCGGTATCGACTTCCATTACTTATTAGGTACATATGCTTTTTACCGTATTACAATCGCATAAAAATTTTCGTGTATCAATATGTGAATGCCTTTCTGTAAGCTGCGTTTTAATTCACTAGAGAATATCTCATTAATCATTAATATCGAAATTTAGTTTCATTATAATTTCGCACGCGTTGTGCAGCAATTAGTGCAAATACCGATGCGGAAATCGGCATAATTTGTTAAACCAGAGTGCCGAACAGTCAGTAGTTTATATATCTCACAGATTTACACCATTTAATGTGGTGTGGGTGTATACGAGTTTTGCATTCGTACTGCAAATTTCAGGAGGTTTAATGGTGAGCCAACAATGGAATAAACTGTGATTTTTTCGTGTTTATTTCTTCCATCGTTAAGTCGTGGCTTTTTAGTGTAATCAGGTATTTCATGGCAATAATGTATGTCATAGGAATTACCATTGTTTAGTAAGACAAACGCTGTCTGGCGTCTTTTTGCTTTTCTGCTAGAAAACAAGGCAAATAAGTAAACTGCTCTGATGAGTTTTATTAAACATATACCTATGTTCACTGAAGAACCATTTTCTATTATTCTATATACACTGTAGTATGTAAAGTAATGGTTAATTTCAAAAATACCTTATTATATATTGTTTGAAATTTGCATCGACCATTAGGTTTAAAGAGGGTGATTTACGAAGAAAGGACATTTTTTTTCCTTATGGGTTGCGGCGCCGAAGCCCCGCTGTACTGAAGCTTGAGCTTATTGTACCCCATAGTCTCGTTATCCCATTAATCCCGTTCTTCTCCAAAAAGAGAGTATACGGTCAGTGGGAGCTCTGGCTATTTCTTCCGGGGTTACGGTTAGTCTCCCGAAGTGTGGGAACCTCCCAGCCACTAAGGCTGGGCATTCACACAGTATGTGGTGAGGAATTTCTTCATCCTCACCACACATCCTGCATTCTGGATTATCTTTCACACCTATGTTAGTTAGGTGTCTATTCAGTGTGCAGTGTCCTGTTAGGATTCACACTGCACATCTCAGCTGTTTTCTGCTCAGCTTTAGCAATTCGTTGGTCTTTGTCATGGATGGCCCGACGGTGATGAACATACGTGACTGCCTCATCTCCGGCGCGCCGGTCCAATACAAGATATGTTTCTGACTCAATAGTTTCTTTATCATTCCTCTTGCGGTATTGTTCGATATCCCGCAGGATGGCTCAGGTCCCATCAAGGCTGTTTTTGCGCATTTTTTGGTCAGCTTATCTGCTTTTCCGTTGCCTTCATTGTCCTGGTGTCCTCGCGTCCACTCCAGTTGTATACTGTTGTGTTCCGCCAGTTTCGCCAGGGATTCAAGGCAGTCTTTTACCGTTTTGGAACGTATCTCTACTGCATTCAGAGCTTTGATAGCTGCTTGACTGTCAGTGATGATGCGGATTCTTTTGTCAGTATATGACCTCCGTATCATTTCTTGTGCACAGATTTCTATGGCTGTGACTTCTGCTTGGAACATCGTTGGGGTACTACCCAGGTTCAGACTGATGTCTGCCCCTGGTTGGTCCCCCTTAACACTGCTCCAGTACTACTTGACGTTTTCGATCCGTCAGTATACCATATGGTATCATTTGGATGTCTTAGCAGTTGCCTTGTTCCTTCCTCTTCCCTATCGGGTATGTATACCCTGAAGGTCTTTGTGAAGTTGTGGCTTATGCTGATTCTATCTGACTGCGTATCTAGTAGTCGATTTTTTCCTATTTGTTGGAATATTTCGGTGTGGTATCTTATTCTTGGAATGGTCCCATGTCCGTTTATTTTCAGCCTGTACGCCGCCAACAGTGCCTCACTCTCCACCACTAACTGTAGTGGGGGCAGGCAAAGTAGTGCTTCCATGGCTACGGTAGGCGTTGTTGACATTGCTCCCGTTATGCCTAGATATGCCAGTATTTGTACTTTCCGTAGTTTTCTCATTGCCTCTTCTTTTCCGGCTTTATGCCACCAAATCAGGGAGGCATCGGTTATTATTGGTACTACAAGCCTTTGGTACAGCCAGTGCACCATTCTTGGTTGTAGTCCCCAGTTTTTACCTACCATTCTTCTGCTGCCCCATAAGGCCCGCGTAGCTTTGGTAGTCACTCTGTCTAGATGTGCATTGAAGTTTAGAATCAG
This sequence comes from Rutpela maculata, assembly GCA_936432065.2. NCBI lineage: Eukaryota > Metazoa > Arthropoda > Insecta > Coleoptera > Cerambycidae > Rutpela > Rutpela maculata. The sequence goes on along the minus strand of OW386285.2, from coordinate 30,449,505 downwards.
TCCCAAATATTTCACGTCATTTCTCACCTGCAATTCGTTTCCCCGGAGATATAATATTCCCAGGTTGAGTTTCCTCTTTCTTGTGAAGGCGACCACAGTGGTCTTCCTTGGATTCACGAAAAGACCTTCCTGGGTACACCATCTATCTACCATAACGAGAGCTCGTTGCATCTTTTCTGATGCAGCCCCCTTGTGTTTTCCTGTTACCAGGATGGCGATATCATCTGCGTAGCCTTGCGCACATATTCCCCGCTGTTCCAGTCGAAATAGGAGCTCGTCCGCGACCAGGCACCATAGGACAGACCCCCCCCCCCCCCCCTGCGGGCACCCTCTGGTCACGGACCTCCTCTGTCGTGGATCCTAGCGTGGACTGAATTTTCCTAGTTCTGAGTGCTGAGTCGATCCATCTTGTTATTGACTTTTCGACTCCGCGCCTCTTCACTGAATCACTTAGTGAGTCGAATGAGGTATTGTCAAAAGCACCCTCTATGTCTAAGAAGGTTCCTATGGCAGTTTCTTTACTGTCTAGGGCCCTTTCTATTTTTTGAGTAAGCTCATGTATTGCTAATTCACTTGTCTTTGCAGTGATCCAATCTTGCCATGATTGTCTCTGCAAGATTTTCTGTCTAGCAGCTTCTGGAGTATTTTCTATCTCCTCGCAATGCTTCCTCCATGATTTGGTTTTTGCTCCTCTAATGGCGTAAACGTATTTCAGACGGGCCGCTTTATATTCGTACCATCTGCCAGAAAGGTTATACTGTCATACTTTGGTGAATTAGAAATGGCTATTCAAAAATTTCTGAGTCTTTTTATATTGAACTACAGGGGATTTATAAGTTTTGCCTAATACTTCTTAAGGTCATATCGTTTAAACTACTTGCTAGAATCAGCTTGTATTTTAAGTGTGCAGAGCACTATTAATTGACAATTTATATGCATAATCAAAGGTAGAAAAGGCCAGAGTCGTATTAATTATTTTTAATTTATAGGGTTCTTATAAAAAAATTCAACCTGCATTAAATTATCAAACTACGTACAATAATGATCAAAAATGTGTGTTTTATTTAACACACTCTTGGCGAATTTTAAATAGGCGATCAGTTTTCGTCAAATCGGGCTATACAGAATATATTGTAAAAATACATTTTCTTCTTTTATTTCGAATTAAATTTGGTGGTTTTATGCTTGATTAATACGAAATCATAATGAAAAATAAAAAATTTCTGGAACAGACTTAGTAATTTCTATTTTTGGGTTTCTGTGAAAAAATCAGTCACATCAATAAATAGAACATTATACTTCAATAAATGATTACTCCTGTCAGTGAATGGTTTCTAGAGGGAAGTGGCGAGATCACAATTTCTGATTGAGGGCTATGTTTGGACAATTTAGGAGGTAAATATACCAAAAGTCCCCGAACATAGAAGGTGCGGGAGTGCAGAGACGAAGAAGGTCCTGGTTTTTGGTTTTTCGCTCATATCTCAAAAACGATTAGATATAATCAAAAAGTGGCTATATGCAAAATTAAAGCTGACTAAATTTTCTACAATAACGCTACTATTAATTTTTGTTATACCTGCTATGGTTCAGTAGTGGACTGCATATATTTTAACTGTATTCCAACTATATTATAAATTTATTATAAACTGAAAAAAAAAATAATAATCATCGTTGAAAAAAATTTGTTGTACAGGCATCCGTTTCATAGCAGACTGAACTCAAATATCGAATAAAAAAATATCTTTGTGTCTGTAAGTGTGTGTGTGCATGTATATGCATGTGTGTGTGTATACTGTTTCTTTTAAACACGGTAACTTCTGTTAGACATAAAATATTTAATTACAATTTGGAACATATGTAAAACAGCATAGTACAATAATCCCTATTGAAGTTGGGCCATATCTATAATACATGGTAATAACCAGAGGCCTATAAACTCTCACAACACAATAATCTTATTAAAAACACCATGTTCCAAATTTTAGGATAACATTGATATATCATTTAATTTAAATAATTGGCTTGAACCTAACATACACCCGGTATATTGCGGTTTATAAATCTTATACATCTTCATATTTCTGTATGCTTAATCAAAAAACGCATTTTGCTCTGAAATTAAAATAAAACCTATTTTACGTAAGAGTGAGAGTTTGTAGGCCTCTGGTTATCACCATGTATTATAGATACGGCCCAATTTCAATAAGGATTATTGTACTATGCTGTTTTACATATGTTGCTCTAAATTGTAATTCAATATTTTAAGTCTAACAGAAGTTATCGTGTTTACAAGAAAAGGTATACCCACTCACATACATATACACGCACACACACACTTACAGACACAAAGACATTTTTTATTCGATATTTGAGTTCAGTCTACTATGAAACCGATATCTGCACAACAATTTTTTTCCAGGATGATTATTAAATTTTTTTTTTCAATTTATAATAAATTTATAATAAAGTTTGAATCAGTTAAAAGATATACAATCCATTACTGAACCATAACAGATACGACAAAAATTAATAGAAACATTATTGAAGAAAATTTAGTCATCTTTAATTTTGCATGTAGCTTTTTTAATTATGGCTAACCGGTTTCGAGATATGAGCAAAAAAACAAAAACCAGGACCTTCTTCGCGTCCACCTGCACCCCCGCACCTCCGGTGATCGGGGACTTTTGGTAGGTTTACCTCCTGAATAATCCAAACACAGCCCTCGTCAAAAATTGTGATCTCTGCATTTCCCTTCCCTTATTGAACGTTCGTTGACAGGGCTAGATAAATTCACACAACATAAAAGATTTCATAATTTGTTTTCGAAATGAAACCATTCTGGCTCTTTGCATTTTCTTTGCCGGGAAAATTAAATTATTTACGGCTTTCATAATAACTAAGATTATTCACAATATCATCACAACAGTTGCTTATTATTTCAGTTAATTGATCTAAGCTATAGGCCATAGTTTTTACGTGTCTCCAGAGAAAAGAACTCCACGGTATTAAAATCTGGGGATATAGCTAGCCATGAGACTAATTCTGTACCTCCTCGACCTATCCACCTGTTTAGATAGACATCTTCTAGGTGGTTCTCTAGTAAATTGTGCCTTGTTAGTAAATAGTGGCTCGTCAATGATTTTACAATCCACTAAATAAATGATAGGCAATTTATGTTATCCTCTGGTTGCAGGAGCTGTACTTGTTGTATGTAAAAGTTCTTCTTTTCACAAGTCCGCCACATCCATGATTGAGAAATACCCATCTGGACACTAATTTTGTAGGTACTCATTTAGTCCAGTCAACGAATGACCTGGTGTAGAGTGCGTGAGCAGGGACCTAAGCAATTACTTTAGAAAGTTGTTCAGGGTGTTTAGGGAGTGAACATACTGAAAGTTCTGACGTCTAGGAGGTAAGCCGGAGGGAGGAGGGCACAAAGAAAGTCCCACTTTTGTTTTTGTCGTAGGGAAAAATGTTCTTATACAAAATGAAAGCTGAAATTTATAATATTTTCCTCTTCCTGATTCGTGCATTATTAAGCCCAATGTAGTCCTTGCTGGAAATTGTCCATGTAATGTAAAAATGTAATTTTACAACTTTATTTTTCATAACGCGATTTTGACGAAAATTAATCGTTTGTTTAAAATTCGCCAAGAGTGTGGCAAAAAAATAAAATAAACATTTTCGATCATTATTTTATGTAGTTTCATAATTTAGTGTAAAAATCTACATATACAGGGCGAATCTTTTCATAAAAATTAAAATTCATTAATCAAACGTTTAAAAGATATCACCTTAAGAAATATTGGGCAAAACTTATGAATCAATAGTTCAATAAAAAAGGTTCGTGTATTTTTAACAGCCATTTATAAATGACCAAAATGAACTAACTCTATCTAGCACAACATTATATTCCTATTGTGATGGATCACCCTGTAAAAATACAGTGTGCATGCTTATCTTTTCTACTGGTTCATGCATGCTGGAATTGAATCTTATGTTCCTCGATCCTGCCAGATAATAAACGGCTAGTCTCATATAACACAACACAATAAATGGTGAAACATAATGATTATTACAAAGTATGATAGCCAAAAAACAAGCGAACGAAAAGGTGTATGTTGACAGCCTAGAAGTCTAGATACTAATCTATGTCAATGAATTAATCCTCGTCCTCCAGCAGGCAAGATTGAGAGTTTCTTTGCACTCTTTATATATTTTACGTGATATTTTATCAGGAAACAATTTAATGATATTTATTTATTATTGCAATTAATTAAAGAAAAAGAAATAAAAATAACTTTTATAACAAATAAAATTAACTAAATTAAGAATCAAAAACATAGTTCAGTTATTATGAAAAACCGTTGTTATATCGTTACAAACATAAATTTCCGCCTTGCACAGTAGGCCAGAAATTGTGAAAGCAGCAAAAAATCTTATTTTGCGTTTAGTGATTCTAGAATAACGTATGTAAAATGGGAAAAATGATTTAAAAAACCGCTGCCCAAGGGATCACTACTTCCACATCCAAGTCTCTTACAACAAAAGTACTATATTTTCACTCCACTATGTGGAAATAATTGTTTATGGAACTTTAATAGTATAATATTTGAAATCATGTACCCCAAAAACGCATAAAATTATATGCCACATCGGATGGTGGGGGTGAATGAAGTGAAAGAAATTCTTAATGTCTTTGGCTCTTTTACAGACACTAAATAGTGTGACTATTTTTTCACCACCCTTAATAATGGGGTGGGGGTGGTAATAAGTGTGGCTAATGCCAAATTTTTTTGAGACCTCAACTCCTCTTATATTTACTAAATACCAATTTCATGGATTCTTACTTGCTTGATTTACCTATTTACACCCATTTACCTCAATTTACCCTTCAACTCTGCAACGGAATAAAATCAAAATATAATCTAGTTCCAGATCTTGTTAAAATACAAACGTGTGCCATATTTTAAGTCAATATCTTAAATAGTTTCAGAGTAATCGTGAGCACCAAAAAGATATAAGACTAACAGACAGACTGAAGCGACCGACAAATGTATTTTGCTCAAACTTAAAATATTGACGTTTCATGACATTCTAAGCCTATTTAAACAATGAAAATTTCCAAAAATTTTATTTGCGTTAATATACTTCAACTGGATGTGGAGGTAATACGCAGAAAATGGCATGACAGAGATATAAAAAATCGTTGTATGCCGTAAACTACACGATAGAAGTAAAGCCTCTACTTCAAGCATTTTCTTCGAAGAAACCTACTACGCGTCCATACCACCCAAGGTAACCCACTGTACATCCAATTTACTCGAGGAAAGCCACTGCGCATTCATACTTCTTAAAGTAACCCAATGCCCATCCATTTTACTCTAGGACATCCACTGCGTATGCATATCACTTGAGGTAACCCACTTCGCATCTATAGTGCTCGAGAAAAGCCACTGCACATCCATACTACTCGTGGTAACCTACTTCGCATCCATTGTACTCGAAGAAAGCCACTGCGCATCCATACTACTTGAGGTAACCTACTGCGATCTGTAATAGTCGAGAAAAGTCACTGCGCATCCAAAATACTCGAGGAAAGCCACTGCGTATCCATAATACTCGGGGAAACCTACTGCGCATCCATACAAGTCGAGCAAAGCCACTGTGCAATGTGCATCAATACTATTCGAAATAACTTTAACATAATATTTGTAATCGTCTACCCCAAAAACCTATAAAACAATATGCCACATCGGTAGTGGGTGTGGGGGTGGTGGTAGAGGGTTGGTAGTGGGGGTGAATGAAGTAAAAAAAAAATTTGAGGCCTTAGTTTCTTGTATACACGCTAAATTACAATTTTATTTTTTTCACCCCCTTTAATAATGGGGTGGGGGTAGTAATGGGGGTGGCTAATGCCAAAAAAATTTTTGAGACTTCAACTTCTTTTATATATACTAAATATCAATTTTATGGACTCTTACCTGCTTGATTTACCTATTTACCCCCATTTATCCCAATTTACCCCCCAACCCTTCAACGGAATAAGATGAAAATATAATCTAGTTCCAGATCTCATTAAAATACATACGTGTACCAAATTTCAAGTCGATATCTTAAACGATTCCAGAGTAATAGTGCGCACAAAAAAGTAACAGACAGACCGACAGACAGACAGAATATTTTTTTGCTCAAACTTAAAATCTCGACGTTTCATGACATTCTAAGCCTGTTTAAGCAATAAAATTTTTTAAAAATGTTACTATACTTCCACTGGACACGAGATATATTTTTTTTATTCATAAATGAAATGGGGTACAAAAAGTATGGGGTACAAAAATAAAAAGAATAAAGTTAGGTCACAGTATGCAATATGCAATAAGTGACATCTGCATCTCAAAGCTTCAACCAGGAAGAGATGGAATCACCTAAGCACGAAATGCTTGTTTTGTGAACTCCATACTTTCCCGGTTGATATGTAAATTGATTGCATAGCTTGATATATAAAAATAGGAACAGAAATGAACAAGGAGAGAGGAGAATATAATTTAATATTTAATAAAAACAAGTCAGTAAGGGTTCAAAACAGCAGCACTCGGTAGTTAGTACTTAAAATCAGAAAACTATAATTGGATAAGATAGTGGATATTTGTAACGTAATTCGTGGTTGCAGGTAAGTATAGCCAATAAAGTAAATAGTTTTTATAGTTAGAAACAGTTCGAGAGTCTGAAATAATTGTCGAAATTTTCATATTAATGCAGGATAGACCTTATAGAATCATGATTGTGGGTGATAAACTTTTTTATTTCTATTTTATATTTATTAAATGTTTCTAAATTTTTTAGATGCAGTGGTAAAATATTATATAACTTTGAACCGAGATAGAAGACAAATCTTTGTGTATGGCTTTTTTTGAATAACGGCAATCCTATAGACCTATTTTTTGCAAACTTAGTATCATATCTAGGATGGGCTGGTGAGGGATTTTTGTCAAACATGTGTAATAAACAGTGATAAGCGAAAAGATTTCTTATGTTGAATACGTCAGCGTCTTTATATAATTGTGTAGAAGAGTAAAGTTTTTTTTTCTTTAAAATTAACTTCAAAATACTATTTTGGGCTGTTTGTAGAATATTAAGTACATTATTACATAACCCTCCCCAGATAATAATACAATATTTAACCAATGACTCTACTAGCGATTTATATATAACCATTAAATTTTTCTTATCTAATATATCTCTTAATGTGAAGAATTTATGTGTAAGTTGTCTAATTTTTTTTTTTGAGATAAGTAATATGCTCGTTCCATCTTAGATGATGGTCAAGCATGACACCTAAATATTTGATAGTATTAGTTTTACCAATTTTGGGGCAATTGCAATTTGCTTGTTGTAAACATGTATTATTGTGTATATGTAGTATATCTTTAGTAGGTTGATCAGTAGCTATTAATGCGAATGTTAGAAATTTCGTTTTTTGGATATTTAAGCTCAATAAACTAAAGTTTAGCCACTTAGAAATCAGTGCTAAACTTTGTTCTGCATTACTATATATAATATCCCATGAATTTTCTGAAAATGCAATAGCAGTGTCATCAGCATAAGATATTAAGTGGCCTTGAAATTGTTTTAGTTTAGTGATGCTATTGATGTATACAAGGAACAGAATTGGACCCAATACAGTCCCTTGTGGCACACCCATTTTAACAGTGAGAGAGTCACTGTATACGTCTGGATGTGGAAGTAAAAGAACAAGCACTATGAATGGTATTTAGGAAATTTTTTCTCTCAAAAGCAGCAATTCATAGATTATTTCATTAAATCCTTAAATATAAAATATAAAAAAACCTGTAAATATATTTACATTAAGCTACCCCGTTTGTTTGGCAGTCTTAATTTATTAATTATTTTTTCTGTTAGATGACCGCCCTGTACATTTTCTTTTACTAAAAGTATATCGGATACATTTTTCTAGGCAATTGTGGCAACTACATCCCAAATATTTTTCCTCCGTCGTTTCCTGCTTTTTTGAGGTGGCCATCCACTAAAAATACAGTTCAGGTTTCCTCCTCGATAATTGTGTCAACATACTTCAAATATCATTTCCACCATGGTTTCCTAATTATTTTTTAGGGGAATCACTCAGTATATTCTTAATACTTTTCTTCCTTGACTACATGGGAAGTATTAATTTGTTAAGGGATCACCCTGTACATTTTTCACTAAAAAATGTAACAAATTATCTCCTCTGTACTTGCCTCAACTACATGTCCACCATAGTGTCCTAGTTAATAATCTTTTTCTTCCTTGACAGTTGTATCAACTACATGCGATATAGTATTGTCTTCCGTAAAAAATTGTTCGTTAATTATTTTTTTAGTCTACCCTGTATATTCTTCACTAAAAGTATATCCCAGTTCATCGTCGGCACTAGCATCAACAAGCTATCGAATATTATTCTTCTCAGTCAATTAGTTTTGTGGATAGATATAGTGCCAAGAGACAGACAGACGGAATTAAGAGACTAACTTTCGTAATCTATATAGTGTGAAACGTGTAAATCCGAAGAAAACTCAGAGTGTGAATTTTTCACGATTACAATACTTCCTTTCCATGCAGCAAAGAGTTCAACTAAAGTAATGTACAGGGTGTTTGGAAAACACACAACGCTTAGCCGTAGATACTTGACATCAAAACAAGTCGATTGAACTCAAAAAGTAGTTGTCTAACTCTTTTCGTTTTCAAGATACAGGGTGGCAAAGTAAAAAAATTGTATTCGTAATTTGTCTCTATCTTGGAGACTATTATACGTATCTATTTCAAAGTTTTTCAGGTCGCTAATTACAATGGTGATATTGCCGATGCCGCATTTTATAGATGGCGCTAGTTACAGGACTTTTACGTGACACTTTAAGCCATAACTTTTTGAGGTTAGGTTTCGGACATCGTCTTCTACTAGGTAAGGTGTACTTGTTTAAACGCGATAAAATGCACCCTTTCAGAGAAATACGCCATTTACAACTTTGTCACACACCAGTTCGAAGAAATTCAACACCCCGGGTGTTTTGAAAAGATTGGGATAACGCTTAGCGTAGACTCTTGACATCAAAACAAGTTGATTTAACCCAAAAAATAGCGGTCTAACTCTTTTCGTTTTCAAGATACAGAGTGGTATATTAAAAAAATTGTTTTCATATTTTGTCTCTATCTTGGAAAATATTATATGTATCTACAACAAGCACCATTGACGACTTCAAGACATCATACTTGACGTACACCTACTAGATTAGAAAGCCGCTTTTAGGTTACTTGAATTTCCTCGAACTGGTGTGTGGTAAAGTTGTAAATCGCGTATTCTCTGAAAGGGTGCATTTTATCGCGTTTAAACAAGTACACCTTTTCTTTATGAAATTAAATTGCGTTTCGATTGTAGTAGAAGACGATGTCCAAAACCTAACCTCAAAAAAGTCATGGCTTAAAGTGTCAGGTAAAAGTCTTGTAACTAGCGCCATCTATAAAATATGGCATCGGTAATAGCACCATTGTAATTAGCGACCTGCAAAATATGTCGTTACCAACTTTGAAGTAGATACGTACCACGTACCTATAATAGTCTCTAAGATAGAGGCAAATTACGAATACATTTTTTTTACTTTGCCACATGAAAACGAAAAGAGTTGGACCATTACTTTTTGAGTTAAATCGATTTGTTTTGATGTCAATAATCTACGGCTAAGCGTTGTCCCAATCTCTTCGAAACACTCTTTATAACAAAACGTTGTTCAGGGCTTTGTGAATAAGAAGGAGGAGAAGAAGAAATATAGTATACGTGAAAATTAATATTTTGCTTTATATCTTGACTTATCTCTGAATATGTTTAACCAATATCATGAGACAAGTAAATTAGTGAAAAATCTATAAAAATGCAATTGTACCAATGAAGGTTAATATGAATCTATCTGACTCTCGCTTTTACATGTTCACATGTTTGTAACAATAGTTAGCGAACTAATTCATAAATAAGTTTAGTTTGTTCGACTTTTCTAACAAACTTTCCTCCGGTATCAAGTACTGATATCTAGCAAATGGAAACACGATACATGTTAATGCATTTAAATTTATTTTCAACTGAACGTAAAGAAAGAAAGAAATGCTAGCGAATATATTTATAAAAATTTGTCAAAGTCAGCTCTCATTCACCTTACATTTTGGATAATGAGACTTTTCCGTGAACGATATCAATAAGTTATTTTCGTATGTTGTATTTCTTTTATTTTAGAAAACCTTTTATATATGCCATTTGCATTTATATGAACCATGCACGATTCTTAGTTGTTTCTATTTAGTATGGGTTTGATAAGGATCGGAATAGTATATCGTAATAAGTGGATCTTATTACAGGAAGATGTAAATGATCACTTCCTGCTATTATACAAATATAGGCGTATAGCCAATAATTTGCAACATGGCACTAATAAGTTCATAAAAATAAAATAGGAAATTAAGTATAATTGTTTGTAGAAAAAACGAAATTAAAACGAATTTATTTAAAAAAAATTCGAATCAAAAAATGATCGACGGTAATGTAGAAAAAAATTAACAGAAATCAAAATGTAGAATTCAAAGCTGATCTTACGGTATAGTATTTGTACTTTCATAGTATCCTACGGTACTTACTGATTATTAGTGAAACTCTATAACTAGTTACGCTTCGTTATGCAGAAAGGGGTAATTCGAATTATTTTTAACATAAAAGCAAGATATTCGTAAATAATAAAGTCTAGTATAAAAAAAGTGTCCGTGAATAATTCCTACAAGAAAGCTGCTTAAATATCTCATACATCTTATTGAACCCACCTGGGAGTGGAGAACCACACACGAACAAGGAAGAACACGACTGACGCCCTTAATAAATAATTTGGTGTCGCGTCACTCAGACGCTGTGTGGTAGGTTCTTCCGTTTTGAAAACTCCGAAAGTTTCCAGGAAGTTTTTCTTCTACCTTTCCATTGGATATATTGATGGCCTATTTTATGGTGAAATCTGATTCGTGATGATGCAAGCTTCATTTTGATACCAAATAAATTCATACAATTATACTATTTACATGACTTTTACAGACTTTTATCAAATATGGAAAGTTTCCTGGACCCATTTCTGCTTATTTGACAAAATTCTATTAATGTATTATAATTTATTTATTTAACTTGAATTACTCTAAATTTACAATATGTGTATTATATAAAATTACACGCTATATCGTCAAGATATGAAGCGACATTACAGATAGTGTCATATTACAGTATTAGATAACAGCTTCCTTTAAGAATTGTTTATCTAGATATTAAGTTTCATTGTAACTTCTCACAATATTATGCTGATTAGCTAGCTTGCATTTCCTTTGTTCAACTTTTAGCTGACACATCATTTGTAAACTTATAAATAAGGCTAATGAGCATTTGTACCTTCAGTTATCATACTCACTTCATATTAAATGCATCATACATAAATTGTATCTTTTATTCAGGAATCAACGTTGATTCCTCATGTAACAAAATAAAAAGTTTTTAAAAATCACGCAAACAGTGATCTAACAACTGGCGCAGTCTTGGTGGACCTGAAAAACGCACAGTCTCGACATAGAAGACATAGATATTGCTAAAAGCAAACTAGAGCAATATTCCAAAGACCTGGATGACCTCATAAACGAACCTTTTTTAACGAAACATGTATCTTGGTTTACATATTTCATAATCACTCTCATCATTCTATTAGTTCTACTTTACATAACTTGTAAATGCAGAAGAAGAAGATGTGGAGCATTGCGAATCCAACCCTCGACGGATAACCCTCCTTCAGAGCGAAGCAGAGTATTTACCAAATTTCCTAGACTTATCCTCCAAGAAAGCGACCCGGTATTAAACCTGAAGAAGAGGACATCGAGTTAACATAGACTTTCATATGAGGAGTTTTACCCTTGTCTATTAATTTAGACCATTGCATTTTATTCTTATTACATTTATGTAATGTATTATTCACTTATTATTATTATCGTTTACCAATTTTAACTTTTACTTATGTTATTATTTTGCTTTGTATTCATTCAACATTATTCCAATTTATTTTGCATTATATTCATTTGACGTTTCTAACAATTTTCAAAAGTTTCTGCATAACATCAACTTTTTTATTAAGGGGGAAGTTGCTGTATAAAATTATACGTTATATCATCAAGATATAAAGCGACATTACAGATAGTATCATATTACAGTATTAGATAACAGCTTCCTTTAAGAATTGCTTATCTAGATGTTAAGTTTCATCTTAACTTCTCACAATATTATGCTGATTAGCTAGCTTGCATTTCTTTTGTTCAAACTTTTAGCTGACACATCATTTGTAAACTTATAAATAAGACTTACGAGCATTTGTACCTTCAGTTATCATACTTCATATTAACTGCATCATACATAAATTGTATCTTTTATTCAGGAATCAACGTTGATTCCTCATGTAACCAAATAAAGAGTTTTTAAAAAGTCAATCACGCGAACAGTGATCTAACATATATGCTTATAATTCAATTTCCTGTAAATAAATCTAATTAAATACACGCCACTGTGCATTCGAAAACACCAACGAGCCTACGCCATCTTAGTTCAGACGTTCATGACGTCACACCGGGACTTTATCAGCGAATAGACTTTATCTAAGTTTCATTTATATTATGACTTGTGGAAAAAAGTCTTTTTAGTTGGTCCACATTTGACATATTCAGGGATTCAAAACATACTACAAATCAAAATCATTAATTAGATGAGAGTTTCAAAACTATTGGATTCAGTATAAATTAATAAACCCCTCAGATTTTACCGCATATTTGGCTTTAATAGACTATTTGGTTTCTATCACTTTAATAATGTATTTAATTAACCAACTCCGATGCAAACGTTATCGATTTAATTAGCTGTGATTTAGGACCTCATACATCTACTGTTTAATTTATGTTTGAATGTACATTCTTGAGCACTGAAGAGTTTCGAAATGCACCAAAGCTTGAATCTTTAAACAACGACATTGGAAGCCACTTAAACCTATTAATTTATAATTCTACTATAGCGCCATACATGTCCTAATAAAATATGAATTGTTTGTCAAATTATTAATAATAATAATTATTATTAATTTTGATCCACATCCTGTTGAAGCAAAAATTATATAGCGAGTATGTTAATCTGACACTTTTGTTTGAGACATAAGCTGACTGTACCTCCCTAGGTAAGTAAGTGATTTGCTTACTTTCCTAGGGAGGTAAGTGAGAACGTATGTTTATTACAAAACAGAGAATATAAAAAGGCCGTCGGTAAGTAAGTGGAATGTACCTTTGCATGGATTTGGCATTTTTTTTTTCAGAGGCCCCTTTCTAAGTAACATTAAATTCCGCCAAATAAAAGCTTCGAACCGTGTCATGTTTTCCTAGATTTTTTTTTATAATAAAAAAAAAAAAATTTCTCAGATACCGTTGTCCCGAATTGCTTGGTAGTGAATTATATAATATAAATTCTAAAGCCTCAGTCATAGTAATTTTTTTGTGATTTTCACTGTACAGGAAATATTGAACATAGAGATTTTTTTTAATAAAAAAATTATCATATCTTCGGAGAGCAATCATTTTTTTTTTGTCAAATATTGGTCCATATAATATATATTTATCTTAAAATTATCAAACAGACGTTATCGTATTTAATAGTCGACAATCGGCAACGTCCGACTACAACTTTTATTCATAGTAATGTTATCAAAAATACCTAAAAAAAAATGACTTAAAATATCATTAAGGTATTTTTGAAATTGAAATTGATATATCATCTCATGCCTAAAAATAATTTTGAAAAGAAAATATACGTACCTACTCGTCTGATTTATTGTATAAAGAAGCAAAAGTGCTGGATGTGCGTCAGTTGTTTGGTTTAGACATGTGTACTGAAATATTTAAAAACAAAAAACTTCTGAATTTTTCCGAACATCAATATAACACCAGGACAAAAACTGCGTCTATTTCTAGAAACATAAAATGCACTAAAACAGTAGGTCAAAGATGTTATATATACCTTTGCTCCAAAATGTACTCCGCATTACCGCAGGATATTAAAACGCTAAACAGTCTCCATTCATTAAAAAAAAGAATTAAACAACGGATGTTTGATGTACCTAGAAATGTAGTACATGCGATAATAGACAAAACATATTATTATGCCTAGTCTTAATCAGTAACGGTGTTAGCCCTTGCTGTGATATATTCTGAGAAAGTCAAACATAATTTTATGTTCCAGATTGTACCACCGTTGATTTGTTTGCGTAGTTAAGAAACTAAGTATATTTATATGAGTGAAAAAATGAATTTATTTTACCTTATATAATCGATATGTTAAAATAAAAAAAAATACTTATAGATAATATTAAAAAAAAATGTAAAGAAAAAATATGATAAAAAAAATATGTACATATATTTAAATTTAACTAAACAATGCCATATTATAAATAGATTTTGGTAGGTTTTAGCTCACAAACAAGTACTCACAGTCCATGACGTGTGAGTGCTTCGTGAGTCGACTACACGTTTATTTATTATTATTTTTATTAAAATGTCATAGGCTATTGTTCTCTTTATTTATGAATAAACGTTATTATTATTATTATTATTATTATTATTATTATTATCTAATCTACACAAAGTTGGTTCGAACCTGGAAGACACACTGTATATTTCGGTTCATATATCTTATACATCTTCATATTTTTGTGTGCTCAATAAAAAACCTTAGTAACATTTTGCACTAAAATTATAATAAAGCATAGTTTATAAGATGAGAGTTTACATGCTTCTAACGATCGCCCTGTATAATGGAATATTTCTCAATTTCAATGGGGAATGTTTTATATACTAGCCAAATTTGAAAAGAAAATTTTAAGACTAAAGGTTATCGTGTTTACAAGAAATGGTCTACGCACACACACACACACACATAAAGACTAACAGACATTTTTTATTTGATATTTGAGTTCAGCTTATTATGGAACGAATCTCTACAATTTTTTTTCTACGATCATTATTAAAAATTTTTGGCGGATTATAATATACCTCTGTTTGATTAAATCTAATAGGTAGTATATTTATTTATTTCTTGAGAACACTGCTCAACAGGTAGATAACCCAATTATAGAACAGGAGGCAGATCAAAACAGGAGAGTAAGCAAAATCAATATAATCTCGTTCCATGTTAATTCTTAAATTTCCTATTATCAATACGGGTTTATAGCGGGTAGATCTACAACAACTAATTTGGTAAATGATACTCATTTTATTGCGAATACGCTGGGCCGTGGTGGTCAAGTAGATGTTATTTATACAGACTTATCAGAAGCATTTCACACACTCGATCAAGGACTTCTACTGCAAAAATTTTCAAATTTGGGATTTTCTAAGCTTTTTTGTGTCCTATCCTTGGTAACAGAAAATTACATGTCTAGTATCATCTATTGATGTATTAGCAACATCAAGAGTTTCACAGGGTTCCGTTCTCGGGCCACTGTTATTTATTCTATTTATCAGCGATATTTGTAGCGACATTCAAAAAAATGTTCTTTTATATGCTGATGATCTTAAATTCTTTGCATCTATTAACTCTGATGGAGAGTGCCGTCATTTACAACAAGATCTCTCAATAAATAATGGAGCAAATCTAATAAATTGCCTTTTCATATATCAAAATTTAATACTACGACATTTACCAAGGAAAATAACCCGATACACATCTCTTATAAAACAGACGACGAAACAGTTAATTGATGCAGCTAGTTTAAAGATCTCGAAGTCATTTTTTATTCAAAATTAACCTTTATTGCTCATATAAATAACATTACTGCTAATGCTTACAAAAATCTAGGCTTTAGATGAAAAATTCGAGACATTTTAGGAATATTTTCACACTTTTTCTTTTCTTTAATGTTTTTGTCAGGCCAAAATTAGAATATGGTAGTAATGTCTGGAATCCACAACATGATATTCATATCTTTAGTTCGGAGCGAATTCGGAGAAGGTATGTTAAATATCTCCCCTTTAAAACTGATGGTACTTATCCACCTAGAGGTACTCCATAATCTGACTGTTAACCAGAATTTACTTAAACGACTTAGCATCTCGGCGAGTCTATATTCTCAGGATTATCCATTTTAATGTTCCGTCTTTCGAAACTCGCTTATTTTATTCAGCTACTCCAAGAACAAGTTTATTAAAATTGTCTCCTATTTATAATATGTGCTTAAACTATTTAGATTATCAATCAAACCTTGACATTTTTAATTGTAGTGGTAGCAATATAAAACAATGTATTTTGAGTAACTCTTGATATTTTCTTAGTACATAAAATGCTATTTACTTATTAAGTCCTTTCATTTTCATTTTGCTATGATCCTGTAATCACCCAGCTCCACAAAAAAATAAGTGGTCTGTCCGACGGGCCAGACTAGTGTATCCTTATGTATTTGGACCCGCTGAAACCGAATCCGTAGTCAGAATTGTCAGATTGGCTCGATTTTCACCCCCCAACCTCAAAAAACACCCCCAAAAAAATGGTCTGTCCGGCGGACCAGACCAGTGTAATCCTTATGTATTTGGATCTGCTGAAACTGAATCTGAAGTCAGAATTGTTAGAGTGGCTCGTTTTTCACCTCTAACCTCAAAACAAAAAGAAAGTAGTCTGTCCGACGGACTATACCAGCCACACAAAATAAAAAAAATCAGACCCAGAAACTGGACCTACCAATCTTTATGTATTTTGACCTCCTGATTCGATGCCGCCATCAGAATTTAATTGTATCGTGAATTTTTTTTTGTAAATCGCGTGGTTTTTTCGCATTTCATATGTGGTGGTATCGAACAATGGCTCAAATTCCCAAGATATCGAAAAATTGGATCAAGAAAAAGTGTTTAGAATCCATTTTTGAACAAGATCTGAGAAAAAAAAATTTAAAAATAAAAAGATAACCTAATGGTATGGGTAAAAATGTGTGCTTTTATTTTTTATCAGATCTCGTTCAAAGTTTTGTGGGGTCCTCGTTGGATTCTAAGCAACTTTTCTCTATAAACTTTTTCGATATCTTGTCAATTTGACTCATTTTTCGGTACCACCACAGATAAAATGCTAAAAAAAACGTGATTAACAAAAAAATTACACGATGAAACTAAATTTTGATGGCAGCATCGTATTTAGGAGGTCAAAATATATAATGGTTGGTCTAGTTTTTGGGTCTGAATTTTTTTTTATTTTGTGTGGCGCTGTGTTATTAATTGAAATCTATCTTAAATAAGTTTTTTAAGAAACGGTTGGTCCTATGGTATTTAACAAAAGAGGACATTTTTGTGTAAATTTGATCAGGAGCCACATTCTGCTACCAAAATTTAAAAAATAAAAACGATACAGAATTATTTTAGATTATAAATTTGGGCGCACCCCGTTCTCTACGCCCCTGGATGAATTTCAGTTTCGCCAATTAGTCCTTACTGATACTTAATAACGTACTGTATCTCATCGCTGCAGCACAAAGGGTTTATGGAATATTAAGGCCCCTAACTCCTCTAAAAAGCATTTGCTGACATATTTACATGAACTTATTACACATTTATGCAAATAGAATCTGCGTCAGAAGTTTGTCACCGATATTTTCGGACACCCTGTACAACTGACCTGACGCAATGGAATATTAAGGCCCCTAACTCCTCTAAAAAGCATTAGCTGACATATTTACATGAACCTATTACACATTTATGCATATAGAATCTGCGTCAGAAGTTTCTCACCGATATTTTCGGACACCCTGTACAACTGACCTGACGCAATCTATAGATGGTTGACGACTGCATGAAAACATATTACTAATTCTATCAGAATTCTGTCGCTTTAGACTGGTCAGTGAACATATCCATTAAGCCGGTAATGTCTGAGAAGTTTAATCCAGGTACAGGTTACATTAAATATCTAGTGATAGTATTTATCTACAATCAAAACTTTAACTATACAGATTTAAACTTTATAATTCCACATATTTATTATTCTAGTACATAGTGAGCTACATACACCGCTAAGTTGTGAAAATCTCTCCCGTCTACATTTCAAAATAATGCATACAAACATACAACTCACAAATTTATGTATGCAGGAATTAGTTTCAACAAAGTGTGTTATAAGCTGCTGTTCCAGTAAGCTGCATGGAACAACGCTACGTTTTATTGCACAATATAAATTTAAAATTTAGTTTACCTTTTACACAGCGAAAATTTCCAGTTTGACTCTTCTGAAATATGCTTCTTTGATTTTGAGGTGCTGAATAATTTCACAATTAAAAGTTGTCACAACTTGCTTCCTACATCTATCGGGTGGCTCAGCCGATAGGAACACTCTTGTAACTTTTGAATGGACTAATAGATTTTTTAAAATTTAGGTGTAGTGATATGGGATGAAATTTCCAATTATATGATGTAAGGAGCCAAAATGGCCGACTTCTGGTTTCGAAGCAATTTACATGAAAATCAAATGTTTAAATTGAACAACCTGTATATTTTTGCATATTTGGATCCTGTTCGCCAAAATACATGTGATCTGGCCCTCAAATATTAGTTTGATTTTCAAAAAATATAAAAACAAATATCAGAACATTTTCTCTTTTAATTATTTAGTACGAAGAGAAGAAATAAAAATAATAATAAATGTTACGGTCGATTTTCACATTTAATAATGGCCAGAAATTTATGTACTAATTTTTGTTATTTTCTCAAATTTTATTGTGCATTTGAGCCTATTGATACCGTCTCTCGCCAATAGATATTAATAGAGTATAACTGGTTGCATAATAGCACTACCTGGTTCATGTTGGCGATTGAATGCGTTTTGTTACAGGAAGCACGGGTGAGTGCGTTCAGATACTCATTAAGAGAGTGCATTGCAAAAACGCCCTTTTAAAGCTTCTACAATGGCTAGTATTGTTGATTAAACCTTCTTTTGGTGGGTAGATTTATGAGGGGATGGCTTTCAGAGTATATTATGATAATATTTGTGGATATAAACGAAGTTAGGAAAATCTATTCTAGTTGTGGGGTACGCCGTGGAGTGGAAATTCTGAACGTACTGAGACGGAAGACAAGAACTTGACATTTTGATAGAGGACATTTCTGCCCTTTTTTTGGGCAGAAATGTCAGATTGGCAATGTTGCGGTTATAGCACAGGAGAGTGATATCATCAGCAAACAAAGTTGATTGCTAGGCAACATAATTTGTTGTGGAACGTCATTAATATAGATTAGAAACAACAGTGGCTCCCATGACAGAGCCCTGGGGTACACCAAGAATAATATCTAGAAAATCTGACATGACATTTTCTATGACTACGCATTGCTGACGCTTTAGCAAATAGGAATTAAAAAGAAAGGGGGGTAACTTTCTAACTCCATGTAATTGCATTTTTTCGATTAGGTTACCGTGAGAGACACAGTCGACGGCCTTGGAAAGATCACACAGAGTAATCGCTATATGATGGCCCTCCTCGAGATCCTCGACTATGTCACTCACGGTCTTTACGACTGCTTGCGTGGTTGAGCGTCTAGATAGGGGCTGAGAAGTGATTTATGCTCCAGATAACTTGACAATTTTTCTGTCAGAATAATTTCAAATATTTTACCAAAAATGAGCAGGATTGATGTGAGGCAGTAGTTGTTTTAAAAACGGTATAACGCGGGCAATTTTAAATATATCTGGACAGTTACCCTCGGCATCTATTATATAGTGCGGCTAGAGAAGCGGCGATAATATCTCTTGCAAATTTAATTATTTTGGCATTTAAGACCTGTACATCTAGATAATTTGAGTTTTTTTATGATTTAATAGCTGATTTTACTTCTTGTACGATTATTGGATCCAAGAAAAAGGATATATTCGGTGTTTGGTTGTGGGTGAAATTAGTTTGAATGTTAACATTGGGCAATGAATTCATTGGCATCTTCTAAAGAATTTTTTTTAAAGGAAAAATTCGGTTTATTAAAATATTAAATCCATTTACCAGAAGCTCGCAAATGCATACTATTATTATTATGACTATTATTACTGCTATAAAAGATGCTATAATCAGTGTTATGCAATTGGTTTCTAAGCTTTACTAAACCATGGTTAATAAGTCTCCTGCGAAAAACGATGTTAATACATATTTTAAAAAAATATTCAAAATGGTCAGACAGACAAGGATCTATGACACCTACCTCATAGCCATCCTCATCAAAGTTTGTCACAATATTGTCAATACAACTGGCGGAGCGGGCTGTCATCCTAGTAAATTCTGAAATTGTTGCTGTACGTCCGAAAGAATTTAATAAGCATATAAGGTCATTAAGATTACCAGAGGTAGACCTAAAGTTTATATTGAAGTCCCCGATAACCACTATTTTATTATATTTACCATAGAGAAATTCCAAGTGTCTCAAGACTCTCTAAAAAGATAGAAGAATTCGCACACATGATCTATATAAGGTAGTAACGCCGTCTTGATGCTAGGAATCTCAGTACCACAGAATTCTGCATTTATTTATTTATTACAGAGAGAGTAACACATACAGGTTAAACATCCCAAACAAGTGTCCACTAGATCTAATTTAACAACTAAACTATAAACTAAAACCGCTTCCCAAGGAATCACTACTTCCATATCCAGATTTTCTATCCAAGTCACTCACAACGAAAAAATTTTGTATGTGGAAAATTACTTATGATGCTTTAATAACATAATATTTGAAATCCTCTACCCCAAAAACCTATAAAACGATACCCCACATCGGTAATGGGGTGGTGGTGGCGATAGGGGGGTGGTAGTGGGGGTGGATGAAGTAAAAAAATATTTTGAGGTTTCTGGTTCTTGTACACACACTAAATCACAATTTTTTTTCATCTCCTTTAATAATGGGGTGGGGGAGGTAATGGGGGTGGCTAATGTCAAAAATTTTTTTGAGACCTTAGCTTCTCTTGTATATACTAAATACCAATTTTCTGGACTCTTACCTGCTTGATTTAGCTATTTACCCCAAATTTACCCCAACCCTTCGACGGAAGAAGATGAAAATATAATCTAGTTCCAGATCTCGTTAAAGTACATATGTATACCAAATTTCAAGTCAATATCTTAAACGGTTCCAGAGTAAACGTGCGCACAAAAAAGTTACAGACAAACCGACAGACAGACAGAAATTTTCTTTTTGCTCAAACTTAAAATCTCGACGTTTCATGACATTCTAAGTCTATTTGAACAATAAAAATTTTTTAAAATTTTTTTGTCGTTACTATACTTCCACTGGATGTGGAAGTAAAATTAGAGTATACAATACACCACAGAGTAATCACAGAGAGAAAAAAACCATTCAGGTTAAAACAGTATTTTTTAGAGCAGTTTTAAAACTTCTTAATGATAAAAAAATATATCTATTTCAGAAAAATTTGAATTGTAAGTCCTAAACATTCTATTTAAAGAGGAATTTTGACTGGAATTTGTTTTATAAGAGGATTCATGAAACATAATATTATTTCTTAGATTACGAGGGGAACATGAAAGTTTACCATAGCTAATAAGTCAGGGGGATCAATTAAAGCATTGATCAATTTGTACAAAAATCTTACTCAGCAAATGACCTTCTGTTTTCTAGTAATGCAATATGATGATTACGCCTTAACAAAGCACTGCTGCTCTAGAAGTCGTATTCGCCGGTCGCCTTAAAATTTAAATATCTCATGAATCTGCATTGATTTTGATGCAGAACTGTAGAGTAATAAAGGCTATGAGAGCAATAAAGACTATTTGTTAACAACATGTGTTAATATAAATTTCTAACATTAATAAGAGTAAAGAATATGATTTCTTTTTCTAAAGTTGTGTCGATAAAATGTGAAAATTTTTCATTTCATACATAGAAAGCGAAAAACTTTTTTGATGATGTAAAAAAAAATGTTGAGGCCTTTGGTTCTTGTACACACACTAAATCACAATTTTATATTTTCACCCACTTTAATAATGGGATGGGGGAGGCAATGTGAGTGGCAGATTTCAATACAAGTCATTATCTTGAACGGTTCCAGAGTAATCATACGCACAGATTGACAGACAGAAATATTTTTTCTCAAAATTAAAATCTCGACGTTTCATGACATTCTAAGTCTTTTTGAACAAGAAAAATTTTCAATTTTTTTTGCGTTACTATACTTCCATTTAACTGAATATGGAAGTAATTTAAATATGTAAAATATATACAGATTGTTTAAATAACATTTAATTGATTCATGATACTTACTTCACATTCCTTTAAAATGTTACACGATGGTCATTACAGTCCATTAGTGTAGTGGTGAACTGAATATAAAAGTTTCTCCTTCAGGATTAATTAGGATTAAAAGCAGCTTTACGTATATTGACACTACACGGATGGTTTTCCGGCATCACCATTTGGACCTTGAAAAGTTCCCCCATCATGTCAACACACAAAGTTGTCCTCAAAGTTGTCCTAAGAGTTTCCCTTTTAATTATATTATCATTAATTTATTATGAGAAGGATCTCATATAAATTTAATATTGGATGGAAACTCTTCGATTACATCCAACAAACTCATTCCTTATTTAATGCGTTAAAACAAAACAAAATTCATTATGGTAGTATTAAAAGCCATAAATAATCGAACTCATTTTGTATTATGTAAAAGCTTTGGAATCTGAAGTTTTCTTGATTTTCCCATCTAACAGGATTAATTATTTGGAAACAAGACGATAGATTTTTCAGTTTGGCTGACTCTCCACTAATCTGCAGAATCTGGAAAGCGTAACCTCATTTATAAAATGTTAGAATGAGTAATTTACCGTAATTTCTTATTGTGTCCATTATTCTAGTTACGTTATAACTGAAAAATGTACATACCTCACGAACACTAGTTTCCTATGAACCTTATTTTGAATTCTTTTACCTACAATTTATCACAAGTTTTATACCTATGTAGTACAGTCGATAGTTAGATTCTTATCCGAATAAGTGCGGGAGTTTTGAAAATTTTGGGATTTGTAGATTTCGATGCCCTGAATGAAATAAGAAAAATGCAAAATGTGTTCTCCACCGCCGGCGCCGCCATATTGGAAAAATGGCACACGAAAACACTTTCTTTGAAATATCTCGCTTCGGGTGACTCATACAGCAAAAAATATTCTTATGAAAATAAAAGAGCATTAAATTTTGTACAAAATATATCGGTGCGGCAGCCGATCGAAATCAAACATTCTTGACAAAATTATGATATTTTGCAATTTCTCGAATTAGCGCTACTTTTATGAAGGAGTATTTTTGCGTTGAGATAAAATTTGTTTTCATACCTGAAAATCCTCAAAAATCGTTGATTTTACTTATCTGCTGTGCATAGCTCAATGTTCAGTACTCGTTTCCACACCACCTAGATCCAGGTTCGTTGTAGTTTTCAACAATACTTTCTTCGAAAATTGCTTCCGTTGCGCTGCCCATTGATTCTACGTATTGATTGTTCTCCATGCTTGCGAGAAATGTTTCGGGTGGAGAGTCGACTTCCTCGTCGTCATGAAGCTCGTCGACTGTTGCTGGTGCATTGTCACAGCTTTGTCCGTTACAAAATTTGCAAATTACAGAATATTTTAACCCTGCCTTTCTAAAACCACATGCTGCACTGCACACTTTCTAGCATTTACAGGAAAGAAATTGCAGTAGCTTTTCAGAAGCAGGATCTTTCAGCATTGTTACTGGTGTAATCCCAGCTTTGCTCTGTTTCCAACCTCCGTCCTTCAATATTTTTACAAACCGTGTCGTGGATTAGGCCTATAGGGGAACAACTACGTAAAAAAACGCGCCATATACTCTACCTCAAGGTGGTGTGGAAACGAAAATAAATTTTGTCTCAACACAAAAATACTCCTTCATAAAAGTTGTACTAAATTAAGAAATAACAAAATATAATTTTGTCAAGAATGCTCGACTTCGATCGGCTGCTGCACCGAGACTATTCAGTTTAACGACATATTTTGTAGAAAATGTAATGTTCTTACATTTTCATAAGAACAAGCGAGATATTTTAAAGACACTGTTTTTGTGCGCCATTTTTTCAATAGTGGGAAAAATATGCCCTTTTTTGGACAAAAATCTGCCGACAGTTGATATTTCAATAAAATTAAATGAAAAAAATGGCAAATACCCTTAAGACACTGTACTTTAGAGTAGTGCTGCGGCAAAGTGGCTTTGGGTTAACCTAACCTAGAAATCGCAGATATTACTTCCACATCCATTGGAAATAAAGAAATGACAAAATTTTTAAAAAAATTTTTATTATTCAAATGGGCTTAGAATGTCATGAACCGTCGAGATTTTAAGTTTGAGCAAAAAAAAATGTCTGTCTGTCGGTCTGTCTGTAACTTTTTTTGTGCGCACGATAACTGTGGAATCGTTTAATATATTGACTTGAAATTTGGTACACGTATGTATTTTAACGAGATCTGGAACTAGATTATATTTTCATGTTGAAGGGTTGGGGTAAATTGGGGTAAATGGGGGTAAATAGGTAAAGCAAGCAGGTAAGAATCCACAAAATTGGTATTTAGTATATACAAGAGAAGCTAACGTCTCCAAAAAAATGTTGGCATTTGCCACAACCATTACTACCCCCACCCTATTATAAAAGGAGGTGAAAACAAATTGTGATTTAGTATGTGTACAAGAATCAAAGTCTTCATCCACACAGGTAAAAATAAGGATAGTTTTTTATCCACATGATTTTATTCCTATGCATTCAGACTAACCTAATCAACAGCTTTAAACATAATATAACCTCTATGTGAAAAATTGTGTGTATTAAACAAGCTAAAAACGTACTCCTCGCCGGTTTACTAAACTTTTTATATAATTGTTACACATTCTATAGGATACTCTTTGCAGTTTTTTGTAAATAATGTTAGTTTTAGACATTTTTAATTTTATGGTACGACTCAGTGAAAAATAAAGCAAAAATAAAAAAAACTATACCATACTCCATGTGGGTTTCGAACCTGGATTCCGAGTCAAAAGCGTAAGAACTACCTAACACGTAAAAAAATGTAAAAAATGTAAATTATTAGAGAAACATAAAAATCAAACAAAAAAATTCTCAAATTGAAATCATTAATAACATTTTTATTTACTGATCGATTGTTCATTTTCAATAGTGTTCTTCCCCTAGCTAACACTAACTTACTGTCCAAATTTCAGCGCAATCGGATGTTTCTTTCTTGAGTTATCATGCTTACAAGAAACGTGACAGACAGACAGACGGACGGACATTTTGAAAGTTGTTCGAAATTCGTTCACTAACATAATGATGAAATGAAATTTTTTTGTCTGCGAACGATATTTCCGGTTTTAGAAATCTACCGATCAAATGCAATATACTCTTCGTTTGCGTACCTGCGAAGAGTATAATAACAGCCATAAACCTAAAAGTTTTACCCTAACATTATCATGAATGTTATTGGGCAGCTGAGGGTCATTTCCGAAGTAATTTTTCACGCGGAATCCGAATCTGGCCTGAGAATTGACCCATCATGTCATCAATAAAAGCGTGTTTTTTTAGTTTTTTAAACTATTAATTTTATTTTGTAACTTTTTAGTCTTAAATAAACTTAGAGTTTTACCCATATCGAGGAGGTTATAAAGAAAAAAGTAGTCCGCCATTTTGGCGACAGATGCCATTTTGAATTTCTGATGATGTAATAAAGCATATGTTGCATTGTTACCTAACTTACAGGCGTATGCAAAATTTCAAATCTCTAACTTACCAAGAAGTAGGTATGAGCGTTTTAGATGAAACACCCTGTATATATAGCAACGCTACATAGCTTATTGCATTTTATTTGCCAAGGCTTTTCATCTGATAGCCGTATCAAGGAGGTTATAAAGAAAAAGTAGTCCGCCATATTGGCGACAGCCGCCATTTTGAATTTTTGATAATCTAATATGCCATATGTTGCATTGTCAATTAACTTATGATACCATAAAAATGAATTTGTTACATGAACACTACTTCGTTTGTTTGTGACTCTCGACCAGGGAGGAAAACGAAGAATAATTTTTAGGTTAGGTTAACCCCAAGCCACTTTGCCGCAGCACTATTCTAAAATACAATGTCTTAAGGGTATTTGCCATTTTTTAAATTTAATTTGATTGAAATCTCTACTGTCGGCAGATTTTTGTCCAAAAAAGGGCATATTTTTCCCACTGTGCGGCGGTGCCGGCGGCTGAGATCACATTTTGCATTTTTTACCATCTTATTCAGGGCATCGAAATCTACAAATTCCCAAAGTTTCAAAACTTCCACACTTATTCGGACTAAACCCCATTTTTTATGCTCTCACCGCTGTATTAATCAAAATCTGAAAAATATTTGCTAATAGTTTCGTATCTTTTTGAAAATATCATAGAACAACGAAATAATACTGTCAGTGCCAAATATTTTTTTTCTACGACTGCTTTGAAAAGTATTTAAGAATGCACTGCTAATTATGCTGAAAATTATTGATTTCACATAGCGTGTGTCAAATCCTTAACGCACGCTAACAGCGTGTGAATACTTGCCCCTTATCCTATTATAAGAGTGCCTTGAAAACAACTGAAGTTGTTTCACGATCCTGGTTTAGAAACGTCAAATTAGAGATAATATTTTGATGTTCAAGTTAATTCAGTTTATTTATTTAAATGAGGAAACTGATATCCCAGTCGATGAAGGTATTTGAATATATATATAATTTTTTTTGAATTCGTGAAAGTGTGTAGAATAATATTCTGAAAAGTTTACATTTCGCTCGGATGCAGAACATAAAAAAAAGTGAAAAAAAGATATTCCTCATCCATTTTTTTTTCAAAATTTTGAAATTAAGTAAATAGTCCACTCAAATTAGGAAAAAAAACGCCGTTTTAAAGAAAGATTTTGAACAGCAGTTTCTTTGCATAGATAGTAAGTACTCAACTTTTAGAACTATTTTTTGCTTATGCCCAGAAAGAAGACATGATTTTTGAGATAAATACATATATATATACGTTTTTTCGTGTATTTTTTTTCATTTAGATTTTCATATTTCGAAAAGTACACGTTTTTAAGGCTAAACGAACATAGGTAAACGTGTTCAGAATACGAATTCTTGCAAAAAAGCTTCTTTTTTTCGATTATCTCATTGGTTTTTCCGGAAAAGCGACTTGAAAAATATATCTATGTGTTTCTTTAATTTTGAATGCAAATATCTCGAAAAGCACGCGATTCTAGGGCTAAATGAACATAAATAAACTTATTCAGAATGAGATTTTCTACAAAAAAGCTCCTATACATTTTTCGATTATCTCATTGGTTTTTCCGGAAAAGCATCTTGAAGAATATATATTTGCTTTTTCGTATTTTTTTTTTTTTTCATTTGGACGTATATATCTCGGAAAGTACGCATTTTTAAGGCTAATGAACATTACTAAACTTGTTCAGAATGCGATTACCTACAAAAAAGGTTCTGTATATTTGAGAGACATACACGTCAAAATGAAAAAAAAAACACGAAAAAGCAAATATATATATTTTCAAGAAGCTTTTCATGAAAAACCAATGGGATAATCGGAAAAATGTTTTTTTTGCAGGAAATCTCATTCTGAACAAGTTTACTTATGTTCATTTGGCCCTAGAATCGCGCACTTTTCGAGATATTTACATTCAAAATAAAAAATACACGAAAAAAACACACATATATATTTTTCAAGTCGCTTTTCCGGAAAAGCCAGTGGGATAATCGGAAAAATGTATAGAAACTTTTTTGTAGGAAGTCGTATTCTGAACATGTTTACCTATGTTCGTTTAGCCTTAAAAACGCCTACTTTTCGGGATATACAGGGTGTTTCGAAAAGATTGGGACAACACTTAGCCGTAGATTCTTGACATCAAAACAAGTCGATTTAACTCAAAAAGTAGTGGTCTAACTCTTTTCGTTTTCAAGATACAGGGTGGCGAAGTAAAGAAATTGTATTTGTAATTTGTCTCTATCTTTGAGACTATTATACGTATCTACTTCAAAGTTGGTAACGTCATGTTTTTCAGGTCGCTAATTACAATGGTGTCATTACCGATGCCATATTTTATAGATGGCGCTAGTTACAGAACTTTTACGTGACACTTTAAGCCATAACTTTTTTGAGGTTAGGTTTTGGACATCGTCTTCTACTATAATCGAAACACAATTTAGTTTCCTAAAGAAAAGGTGTACTTGTTTAAACGCGATAAAATGCACCCTTTCAGAGAAATACGCGATTTACAACTTTATCACACACCAGTTCGAGGAAATTCAATTATACTTAAAAGCGGTTTTCTTATCTAGTAGGTGTACGTCAAGTATGATGTTTTGAAGTCGTCAATAGTGCTTGTTGTAGATACGTATAATATTCTCCAAGATAGAAACAAAATATGAAAACATTTTTTTTACTATACCACTCTGTATCTTGAAAACGAAAAGAGTTAGACCGCTACTTTTTGGGTTAAATCAACTTGTTTTGATGTCAAGAGTCCACGCTAGGCGTTGTCTCAATATTTTCAAAACACCAGAGGTGTTGAATTTTTTCGAACTGGTGTGTGACAAAGTTGTAAATTGCTTTTTTCTCTGAAAGGATGCATTTTATCGCGTTTAAACAAGTACACCTTTTCTTTAGGAAACCAAATTGCGTTTCGATTATAATAGAAGACGATGTCCAAAACCTAACCTCAAAAAAGTTATGGCTTAAAGTGTCACGTAAAAGTCCTGTTACTAGCGCCATCTATAAAATATGGCATCGGCAATATCACCATTGTAATTAGCGAAAAACATGTCGTTACCAAACTTGAAGTAGATACGTATAATAGTCTCCAAGATAGACACAAATTACGAATACAATTTTTTTACTTTGCCATCCTGTATCTTGGAAACGGAAAGAGTTAGACCACTACTTTTTGAGTTAAATCGACTTGTTTTGATGTCAAGTATCTACGGCTAAACGTTGTCCCAATCTTTTCGAAACACCTTGTATACGTCGAAATGAAAAAAAATACACGGAAAAACGTATATATATATATATATGTATATATCTCAAAAATCATTTCTTTTTTTCTGCGCATAAGCAAACCTTGTTCTAAAAGTTGAATACTTACTTCCTATGCAGAGAGACTGCTGTTCAGACCGCTGTTTTTCTCCGCTATTTTCCTAATTTGAGTGGACTAAAAGCTAAGAAAAAATAAAAAATACAGATGGATAGATAACGTATTTATGAAAAAAATTTATTGCTAAAGCCACGGTATAACGTTATAACTCGGAGCGAGATCCATGCGTTCGCGCGCTTGAATACACATGACTGTGACACCGACGCACTGAATTACATGTCACTAAATCAGAATTTGTTCAATCCATATGAATGTTGGTTCATTTAAAAGATGGAAATTGTGGCTTTCGGATGCTTTTTTGTTTTAAACAATACAAGCAAAGTATGGATGGGAAAAATATACTTATATTTATATATTATCACGCCCGAACTCAATCGTCGTAATAAAAAATATAAAAAAAATAAAAGTCCTTAAAAAAAATACTTCTTTCTTCATTGCGACCTGTTAAAAAGTATGTATACTTCATGATTATTATGGTTTATTAAGTTGTAGTAACGTAGATTCAAAAGAAATAGTACATCTCAAATCATTTTAATTTCCTTGCTTCATGATTTTTTTTGATAAATATATATATATTGGAGGCTGTAACTTGTCGAGAAATTAATCCATTGGAAAAAAATGTATACTTTTCAAGTGCTCAAACAAAAATTCGTTTACTTGTATGCATTTTTTCAAAAATATGACCAATCCCATCATGATCAGAAATAGCGATTTTCATGATCTTATCCTTATAACTGCCTATAGTTTTGAATATAAATTCTGTAACTTTTCCAATACATTAACAAATGTACAAGGAATCCATTGGATATGGTTGAAATGTGGATCAGTGTACCTGTAGTAAATGTAATACAGAAAATGCAGGTAAAAATTCATGCTAGTTACGGCGCGGCAGATCTGCTTCGATCCTGCGGCTATGTGTGGTGTCTGTGTATGCGTTCATAATTATATATTTTTCCTCCATACTCACTATTTATCCTCACTCTTTACTTTATACTCACTTTATAATTCACTATTTATCCTCCTATTAACTAAGAAAAATGTTAAAAATGTGTAATCAGAAAGAGAAAAAAAGCTTTATTTTATTAATTAGAACACCTAACAATTTTTAGAGGTTCCATAGTATGCATTTAACCGTGCGCTTGGCCGCGCAGAGTGACGAAGTTAATTCACTATTTTTTTCCAGGAATACCGTGACTGGCGATAAATTTTATTAGAATATTTTCTGTTCAGAAACACGTGATCTATCCACCTGTATTTTTTGTTTTTCCTACCCTGACTTATTTTCAAAATTTTGAAAAATTGGATGAAAAAAAATTTTTTTCACTATTTTTTTTTGTTCGGCATCCGAGCGGAATGTGAACTTTTCAGGATATTATTCTATACACTTTCACGTATTCATTAAAAAAATTATTCATTTTGCAAGTTTTTGGAGGTTTCAGTATAAAATGTTCTGTGTAGTCTGGACTATGAGGAAAGTCGTAGAAAACGTATAGTGTGCAATACGTATGGAAATCACACTTATGATACTCACCTACGGCTAGTGTCACAAACTGTTACACTCGTGTGAAAAGTGCTATTTTCAACACTTGTTGCACAATATACTATTTACTGCGACTAATTCAAAAAATACAAATAATAGGTGTCAGTTCAGTTTTTGACTGGACTGTGTGAAAACATGACAGGACTGTGTTTTTTGGATTTTTGCACACATCGTGTGAAAAATGACAGTTTCGAGTCATGGCTACTGTGCGTTATTTGTGGTGTTCGAAAGCAGTCGTAGAAAATAGGGTCCCGGGTTCGAAACCCACATAGATTTTGGTATAGTTTTTTATTTATTTCTACTTTATTTTACACTGAGTCTTTCCCCAAAAAAGTTCGTGCTATAAAATTGAAAATGTTTAAAACTAGCATTATTTACAAAAAACTGCGGAATGTATAAAAATTATATAAAAAGTTCAGTAAACCGGCAAAGAGTACGTTTTCAGCTTGTTTGTTTTTATAAATCTCAGTACCTTGGAAACGTCAAACATAACGCAATTTCAGAAAGCACTTTGAGGCAAATTTAGTAAATGATTTTAATATCCATTTAGATGAGTTTAGTAGTTAATTTTAATGTTCATCTTCCACTCCATTAGAGTAATGTTTATGTTTGAGGATGCACTATAAACTGGGCCAATTAGTAGCTATCTTTCTCTTTAATACAAATTTGCTCTATAGATACCCTGGATAGATTTACTTAGCAGATAATTACATGGCAAATATAATTTGCTAAATTGAGGAGTAATGAATGCAAGATTATCTCTTATATAATATGTTATATGATATTCTTTCATATCTACTGAACAGAAAATTGTTTACTTATCTTATAAACAAGCTGAAAGGAGGTATCGTTGCTCAAAAACTTGAATCTTGTGAAATTAACTTCCATTTATATACAGGGTCAGTTTTAAGGATAGGATTTTGCAGAGTGAGAGGGAAATATGCGTTTATTTTCGGTTTATTATAAATAATTAAAAAACCAAACATAGTATAATCTTTAAAACTATTTTAAATAATTGCTATTGTTCTAAGGAATGCAACTATATATTTTTTTTTATTGTAAATTTCTGTTGTACTTGAATACCGTAGTTTGTCAATGAAAATAGTTCCTAATTTCATTATTAGAGTATGGCATTTAACTATGTACAAAGTTTATGTTAAATATTGTATATGGTTGTCTTCCTTAGATCAATGGGAAGTATCCGAAACTATTTTAAAGATTATACCATTTCCGATTTTTTTAATATTTATAATAAACCGAAAATAAACACATATTTCCCTCTCACTCTGCAAAATCCTATCCTTAATTCTTAAACTTCGATAGTCGTTTTATATATATATTATAAATACAAACGGTCGAAATCTATAAATGATCATAACTACTACAAACAAATGCGTAATCTTGTTACAAATGCCGTAAAGAAAGAAAAAGCAGCTTATCTGACCTTTCAACAAAATAATGCAAACAAAAAAGAACTATGGAAGTCCATAAAATACTTGAATATAAAAAATAGAAGTACTACTGACATTCCCAAAGATCTAAAAAATCCCGAAGAAATAAATGACTATTTTTTATCCGTTTTCAGTCCCCCAAATAATTGCCAAGACAGAACCAATTTTTATAAATCTAATAAACATGACAGCTTAAAATTTACGTTTAGAGTAGCGACAATGGAAGAGGTTAAATGTGTAATACATAGTTTAAAATCTAATGCCTATGGAAATGATAACATTTGTGCCAAAATGCTGCAGCTCTGTTTGCCTACTCTGCCCATATATTACTCATATTGTGAATTGTTGTTTGGAAACTGGCTATTACCCAGAGATGTGGAAGATATCTCTAGTAAAACCCTTGCCTAAGACGCCTAACCCCAAAGCTTATAACGAATTGCGTCCTATTAGTATAGGTACTTCCTTCTATGTCGAAAATTGTTGAAAGAATTATAAATATGCAAATGTATCATTAGTCCAATCAATGAATGCCCAAAAGGGGATTGTAGAGAACATTTTGGAGGAGAGAATTTTTCTCTTCAGGGATGTGTTGGAGGTAGTTAGGAGGTAAACATACTAAAAGTCCCCGCCCCTAGCCCCGCCGCTTCAGGGGGGAGGGGGGTGGAAAGGTTCCTTTTTTCGATTCATCGCTTATAACTCGGAAACGATGCGTCGTATGGGAAAAGATAATGTATGCAAAATTAAACGTAATTAAATTTCCCACAAGAATGTTTACATTCATTTTCTTTCTATGTGTTATATTTTATGAGATATTCGCCAGCGAAAATCGAAAATTAATAAAAAAAAATTAATTGTGTACCTTGAATATTTCTATCAAAGCGATTTACCGTGGTCTGCTAATAAATCACAGTCACGAAACAATCTTTATTTTACAACACTCGACGTATTTACTAACGTAATATTTTGTCGAAGTCTAGACATTTCCTTAAATATACAGTCTGACTCACTTAAAATGAAGATACCCTTATAACTTTTTCATTTTGTTTCCGATTTGAATCAAATTTTATTCAAATATAGAACAAATTAGAATCTACTTATGACCAGAAAATCCTTCACCTGCTATAAAGACAAAGCCACCTGCGGTACCAAAATATTCTAAAAAAAATAAAATATTTTGAATGTTAGAAATTCTAAAAAATGCATCCAATCGGTGCCACAAACGTACATACACCAAAATTTGATTTGATTATTGATGGGGGATATCTCATACATAAGCTCATCTGGCAAAGGGGGTCCTCAGTTTCTGCAATTTGTGGTGGCTACGTAAAATTCGTCGTTCATAAGATTGAAAATCAATATGATTTTTAATCTTTTTCCTCATATTTTGGTACCGCAGGTAGCTTTGCCATTAGAGCAGGTGAATGATTTTCTGGTCATAAGTAGATCCTAATTTGTTCTATACTTGAGTAAAATTTGATTCAAATCGGAAACAAAATGAAAAAGTTATAAGGGTATCACTGTAGGAGTCACACTGTATATTTAAGGAAATGTCTAGACTTCGACAAAATATTACGTTAGTAAATACGTCGAGTGTTGTAAAATAAAGATTGTTTTGTGACTGTGATTTATTAGCAGAACCCTGTAAACCGCTTTGATAGAAATATTCAAGGTACACAATTGATTTTTTTTTTACTAATTATCGATTTTCGCTGGCGAATATCTCGTAAAATATAACACATAGGAAGAAAATGAATATAAACATTCTTGTGGGAAATTTAATTACTTTTAATTTTGCATAGATTACCTTTTTTCTTACGACGCATCGTTTCCGAGTTATAAGCGATGAATCGAAAAAAGGAACCTTTCCACCCCCCTCTCCTACTGAAGCGGCGGGGCTAGGGGCGGGGACTTTTAGTATGTTTACCTCCTGACTACCCCCAACACATTCATGAAGAGAAAAATTCTCCCCTCCAAAATGTTCTCTACAACTCTTTCATTGACTGGACTACATTATGTAACTGATAATAATATCGTATCAGACTTGCAATCTGGTTTCAGGAGTTTAGTACTACAACGCTTTTATTAAATGTTTCTGATAATATAATTAGATATCTTCACAATGGTTTAGCTACAGCTCTCGTACTACTCGATTTTGCCAAAGCCTTCGATACTCTGGACCACGCTTTGCTTCTTTCCAAACTTGAATATTATGGTCTTGATCATATCTCCATAAATTTCTTTAAATGCTACCTAAATAACCGTCGCCAGCAAGTTGTAGTTGATGATGCGTGTTCCGAAATTTCTTTCGTAACATCTGGCGTTCCCCAAGGATCTGTCCTGGGGCCGATATTGTTCCTTATATACATCGCCGATATTTTTAACGTAGTAAAATATTCTAACATACAAGCATTTGCTGATGACACTCAGTTATCACTTTCCTTTGAACCACATCTTGTTGATGTGGCGTGCACACAAATAAATCATGACCTCAAATTATTATCGGAATATTCTAAACTGCATAATTTAAAACTGAACACAAATAAATGTAACGTCATTATTTTTTGTCCAAAGCGATTAGAACATATAGTTAAGACTCATCTCAAGATAATTATTTGTAATGAGCCCATACAAGTTGTAAACAGTGTAAAGACTCTAGGAGTTATTTTCGATTGTAGGTTAAGATTTGAGGAATATGTGTCACTACTCATCAAAAAAGCATATCTAGCATTAAAGTTGCTATATAGAAATATAAAGCTTATTAATTTTACGTTACGTAAGAAACTCACCGAATCTCTCGTATTGCCAATTTTAAATTATGGAATTACAATATATTATCCCCGTCTTGACAAAATCACCCAAAGTAAACTTCAAAAAATACAAAATTGTTGTTGTCGATTTGTTTATGGGTTAAAAAAGTACGATAGAGTTTCGGTAAAAATAAATCAGCTTGGTTGGCTAAAATTAGAAAACGTTTATAAATAGCATACGTCAGTGCTTGTTAAACGCATACTGTCTTCTTCTTCACCACCATACTTACGAGAAAAAATTGTATTTAGACGTGATTTACATAATGTAAATATACGACATGTCGGTCAAATATCGCTGCCCAGATTTTATTCAGCTTTGTTTACTAGGTCATTTACATACAACGCAGCTAAAATATATAACAACCTAAACGATTCTCTGAAAAACCTCCCCGTAAACAGCTTTCGTAGAAGAGTAAAGCACACTTTTTTGACATCACAAAGTTAGTCGTGATGTTATGAATTTATATCTAATTTAATTCTATTTAATTGTATATTTCAGTTACATTCACAACTATAATCTGTCTGTATTTTAGTCTTATATATGTTCCCTTTCCTTTCTCTTTTTTCTTTTTCTTTGTATTTTGTTGCGTCACTGTCTCACAAACATTTTTTAGTATTATTCATATATTTTAAGATTTAATGTCATATTTTGCAAAATTAATAATGACTTTAGTTTTAAAAAACATATCTTTTATCTTTATTACTTAGTGTTTATGTTCGGTTAGGGTTAAGTAGAGTAGCTTCGGCTAGACTTCGCCCTAGGTATTGTATTAATGTATAATACTGAAATAAAGGCAATTTATTATTATTATTATTATTATTATTATTATTATTATATTCTCCCTACCAACGTCGACGTGCCTAACTGCATATTACGCATTCTAATTCGTCTTTGGTACAACTGCAATTTGCAGGACAATTTTTAGGTTTTACTTCCCTCGCTTACCGAAGGAAAGAATTTTAACTGTGATTAATATATTCCTACTTTATTAACCAATCAAAACGCACATTTTCAAAAAACATCTGCCAATAGGATCTTTTTAAAGTGAGAAAAATGGCTATCGATCAGTGGACAAAATCAAGAAAAATGTATGTTACTTTTTTCGTAGTAACCATGTGTCAAACTAAAATAATGTTTTAAACAACAAGTTCCGAAAATGAATCTTTTCACACGAGTGAGACAGTTTGGTGGAACGAGCCGAAGGCGAGTTCCATAAGTCGAATGAGTGTGAAATGATGTTGTTGTTTACAATACCTTTTCTACGGCTGCAGAATCAACTATTTTTAATAGACTTCTTTAAAAGTGGTGTGGTGGTTTGAAGACTCCAAAACTGATGTTTAGTCGTTAAATAAGTCGGTTGCCATGAAACTGAATATGCTAGCCTACTCAGTTTTTGAGTCCGAGTCATTTTTACAATTTACCACTTAAGTGTCTTTATTTATATTCTCTGTATATACAATTGAAAGGGTATTTTAAGTATAGAAAAACGTTACAACGCGCTTAAGCGTGATGCGATTTTGGCGGCCGATGACAGACCGAGAGATTTCAAACAATTTCCTACATTTTTTATCTATATAGCATTTTTCCTACAGCTTAAATTCATTTATTTTAATGTGCAATTTGCTGTAAATAATTAGGACAGCAGAAGTTAAAGGGGCATGGATGTTCACGCTATCATATCACATAGGAAAATAACAAAAAACCTGTTTAAGGTAATATGTCAATATGTAAAACTGGATGCTTTTTGTAAAGTGTTTTATTTTAATATCAAGTATGTTAAAATGTGGGATTTAGTGTAATTTAATATATAAATATATGTTTATGTTTTCCTGGTTTAGAATTCCACAAGAGAGGATGAATTTTGAGTAAAGATAGGTTGCTGGGATGGGATGTTATCCGTATTAAGTTACGTATTGTCATAAATATCGAGTTTCTGATGTAGGAGGCTATGTGTATGATAGATGTTGTCATGTCTTCATTGTTGTGCTAAGTCACGTGTTAGTTCTGATGCTGCGATTTTAAATGAGAAAAATGTTTGGGCGGTCTTCCTGATAAGTTCTCTGCTCCTCGGCATCTCAGCAATTTGATGGAGTGCATCAATTATTATGTACCGATGAAAGTTCGCTAACAGGCAGAGTATTTTATTTTGAGTCATTTGAATCCTCTGAAGCTGCGTATCTGATGCCCCGTTCCATACTGCACTGCCATAGAGAAGAATTGGTCGAAGTATTACCTTGTAATATAATGTTAGTTTATTGTTTAACTTTACTGCGCCTATTAACGAGATGATGCAGTCTACTGAGATGCCCAGACTTAAGTTCATTGGATTTTCATGTCTGGGGGCACATGAAGTAGCTGGTGAACTCCGTAGAACAATTGAGGGAGAGGATAATCGACACCGTGGAGTAAATGAAAATTTCACTTCAAGAGTGAATAAAACGGAAGTGAGGAAGAGACTTCGTGTCTGTATACGGAATAGAGATTATAATGTTGAACAAGATTTGTAGTAATAAATAAATTAGTTATCAACTTAAGTATATTATTT
This sequence comes from Rutpela maculata, assembly GCA_936432065.2. Classification (NCBI taxonomy): domain Eukaryota; kingdom Metazoa; phylum Arthropoda; class Insecta; order Coleoptera; family Cerambycidae; genus Rutpela; species Rutpela maculata. Next base: position 30,411,874 of record OW386285.2, on the reverse strand, counting down.
CATTTAATTGTTAACATTAAGCTCCTTTGAAATAGTGAACGCGCTTATGGAAGTTAACCATAAATAAATAAATGATTCAATCTAAAAGATGTTTATATTTCAATTAAAATAATATTTAACAATAAAAAATAAATTCTTATATTATATTATATTTTGTTATTATTATTATATCTATAGTAACAAAAGAATGGCGAATACGCTCTCTACCTGCTCAGTGCTCACTTCTTATTAAAGATTTTCGTGGAATTATTTTTTTTTTAATAGCGTTTTACCTCGTTGGAAAGCTAATAAAAAAGAGATGATGATGTTTACGATTAATGTATTAATGAATTTTTGTAATAAATCGACGTCATTTTAACAGAAATTAAAAAACCGCTGCCCAAGGAATCACTACTTCCACATCCAGATTCTCTATCCAAGTCACTCACAACGAAAAAACTTTGTATGTGAAAATAATTGTTTATGGAACTTTAATAATATAATATTTGAAATCCTCTTCCCCAAAAACCCATAAAACGATACCCCACATCGGTAGTGGGGTGGGGGTGGTAGTGGGGGGTGGATGAAGTAAAAAAATATTTTGAGGTTTCTGGTTCCTGTACATACACTAAATCACATTTTTTTTCATCCCCTTTAATAAGGAGGTGGGGGTGGTAATGGGGGTGGCTAATGCCAAAAATTTTTTTGAGACCTTAGCTTCTCTTGTATATACTAAATACCAATTTCATGGACTCTTACCTGCTTGATTTACCCATTTACCCCAAATTTACCCCAATTTACCCCCCAACCCTTCGACGGAACAAGATGAAAATATAATCTAGTTCTAGATCTCATTAAAGTACATATGTGTACCAAATTTCAAGTCAATATATTAAACGGTTCCAGAGTAAACGTGCGCACAAAAAAGTTACAGACAGACAGACCGACAGACCGACAGACCGACAGACCGACAGACCGACAGACCGACAGACAGACCGACAGACAGACCGACAGACAGACCGACAGACAGACCGACAGACAGACCGACAGACAGACCGACAGACAGACAGACAGACAGACAGAAATTTTTTTTTCGCTCAAACTTAAAATCTCGACGTTTCATGACATTTTAAGCCTATTTGGACAATAAAAATTTTTTAAAAATTTTTTGTCGTTACTATACTTCCACTGGACGTGGAAGTAAAATAATTTTTATTTTTTGTTGCATCTTTGGACCATTAGGTATTTTTTGACATTTTACTGTTAGTAATGTATTTTGGACAGCTATCTAAGTACAAAAATTAAAATCAGTGATATTCAGTCAGTGGTATTTTTTTAAATTTAATTTTGAAAATGCAAATTTAGGGTTTTCAATAAAAAATTAAAAATTGAAATATCTCGAAAACTAAAAACTTTTACATATAACACATGTGAGTAGAAATTGTTGCAAATTAGGTCCTCTTGACAGAAATACGTCGAGTTACCAATAACCCTGTATAATTAACCTGCGCAATGTACAGGGCTCATAAGAAGTATCGAACCTTGGGTTGATAAGAAGCAATTTGACTAAAAATACTTCATTAAAAGATATTTGATCATTTTCTCTTCGCCTCTTTATCCACAATAAACAATTTTTTGACCAGTACTGTGATGTACTGATAATTTTTTTTAATTGTAACAACAAGTAATCTAGTTGCATCAAGTCACGAGAGCGGGCAAACCGCTCTATTGTGCTGCGCCTACCAATCCACCTGCCAGGAAATACTGAATTTAAATGAGCCCTAACTCACTTGCAAAATGCTGTGAAGCTCCATGTTGATGAAACCAAAAATTCCGATCTATTTCATTTGGATATAGCATTTTCAATGTTGAAAGTAGGAAATTAACTAAAAAATGTAGAAACCGTTCAACATTTAATGAACCCTCGAAAAAGTAGGGACAATTTATTTAATATACAATAATCCTAACCAAACATTCACTTTGGTTAAACACTGGCTGTGGGCGTCCATCATCCATTGGGGAATTTCTCTACTACAGCATGGATAGTTTCGTCTGTTGATTCAACCAATAAGTCGCTTCATCAGAAATAATAATTCTATTTATAAACTGGGGATTTAAGTAACACCTCGGGTGACACCTGTTCAATATCGTCTCGCAGAATTCGATTTTGTGATCACTTGATTCGCTTAGTTCATGTACCAGATGGACTTCTCTTTCCTCAAAATTCGAGACACTGATAATCTGCTTGCTTTATTTTCAGCAGCAATTTGCCTGGTCGACTTGCGCGCATTTTCCCGAATACCTAGTAAAATATCCAATTGGGCATTCCTACCTAATTTAAGAAGATCTCTAGCATGTCCAGTTTCGCCGAATTTTCATTCATTCTACTAACCGCGGCCTGTGAAATGGAGCATTCGGGGTAGCATATGCTGGACATTCCCGTTCCTCTCCAAAAGTACGGTCGATGGGAGTTCTGGCTATTTCTTTCGGGGTCACGAATGGTCCCCCGAAGTATGAATGCCTTTCAGCCATCAAGGCTGGGCATTCACATAGTATATGGTCAGGAGTTTACTCATCCTCCTCCTCATCCTGAATTCTGGAAGACAAGTTGTGTTTCTGACTCAGTAGTTCCTTTACCATTCATCTTGTGATATTAAATGATATCCCACAGGATGGCTCGGGTCCCATTAAGATCCTCTTTACGCCTTCTTTGGCCAGCTTTCCTGCTCTTTTATTACCTTCATTGCTGTGGTGTCCTCGTGTCCACTACAGTTGGATAGTGTCGTGATAGTGTCGTGTGTTTTTATAGTTATAGAACGTACCTCTACTGCATCCAGAGCTTTGAGAGGCTGTCAATGGATTCTTTTGTCCGTCGATTACTTTCTATTTGTTGAAATATTTCGGTAAGATATCATATTCTGGGAATGATCCCGTATCCATTTGTTTTCAGCCTATACGCTGCTAGCACTACCTCACTCTCTAAGACTAAGTGTAGTGAAGGTAGGCAAAGTATTGCTTCCATGGCTGCGGTAGGCGTTGTTGACATTACTCCCGTTATCCCTAGACAGGCTAGTCTTCTTAGTTCTCTTATTGCCTCCTCTTTTCCGGCTCTATGCCACTAGATCAACGAGGCATAGGTTATTATTGCAAACTTGATTACTTACCTTATTGTGCAGTAAGTAGAGGTTTTAACTTCGGAATAATGTCATATTGAACGGGTTCATTTTTGGCAGTAGAATAGCAAATGCTTCACAGAAAAGTTTCTATATTGTGGGGGGGCTTGCTGCCACCCCCTCTCAGGGTGTGGCACTTAGAAAATATATATATTTATTGGAGCTGAAGTAGAATCTAATTACTTCCACGTCCAGTCGAAGTATAGTAACGACAAAGAAATTTTAAAAAATTTTTATTGTCCAAATAGGCTTAAAATGTCATGAAACGTCGAGATTTTAAGTTTGAGCGAAAAAAAAATTTCTGTCTGTCTGTCGGTCTGTCTGTCGGTCTGTCTGTCTGTAACTTTTTTTTGTGCGCACGTTTACTCTGAAACCGTTTAAGATATTGACTTGAAATTTGGTACACATATGTACTTTAACGAGATCTAGAACTAGATTATATTTTCATCTTGTTCCGTCGAAGGGTTGTGGGGTAAATTGGGGTAAATTTGGGGTAAATGGGTAAATTAAGCAGGTAGGAGTCCATGAAATTGGTATTTAGTATATACAAGAGAAGCTGAGGTCTCAAAAAATGTTTGGCATTAGCCACCCCTATTACCACCCCCACCTCCTTATTAAAGGGGATGAAAAAAAAAATGTGATTTAGTGCATGTACATCAATCAGAAACCACAAAATATTTTTTTACTTCATCCACCCCCCACTACCACCCCCCTATCACCACCCCCACCCCACTACCGACGTGGTGTATCGTTTTATGGGTTTTTGGGGTAGAGGATTTCAAATATTATATTATTAAAGTTCCATAAACAATTATATTCACATACAAAGTTTTTTCGTTGTGAGTGACTCGGATAGAGAATCTGGATGTGGAAGTAGTGATTCCTTAGACAGCGGTTTTTTAAGAAGGAAAGGTTCTATGAAATTTTTTACATAAATTGATAGTTTTTAAGTTATAACGACTTCAAAATTGCGATTTTAGCTTAAAAAAAAGGTATTTCCAAAGGGCTTTCGTCAAGTATCTCGAAAAGTATTACTTTATCGAAAAAATGTTACAGACCAATTACAGAAAGTACAAACTGGGAATTAATTATATTTTTTGTTTATTGATGTAGGATTAATGATTTCGGAGATATTTAAGTTTATATTTGGTATCCAAGTGTTTCGAAATTACCTTTAAAGTTTAAAATGCATTTTTTTCTAAAGCAAGTGCTTTAAATGGGCAAAAAAATTTGAGCATCTAGGTAATGCTACATCTTAACAAAAAACTGTATTTGAGATAATTTTTTTCAAATTACTGGCTAATTAGAGTAGCAAAATGGCGACTTGTTTATATAAAAAATTATAAAGACGCACATTTTTCCGTCATAACTTCTTCATTTCTTATGCTATAGGAACGAGTAATGCAATTAATTGTCTTTAATTTCATTTCTTAACATACTTGACGTAGGAGTCACAATTTCTCATATATTTAACATTTAAACTTCATTTTTCGTCTTATAAACATTCGGACGCCATTTGTAAACTTTCATATCTCCGAAACTATTAAATCTATGTAAATAAATAAACAGGCGAAATTCATTATCAGTTTATAAGCTTTATTCTTGGTCTCTAACCATTTTTCAATAAAACTAATATTTATTGAGATATTTGGATAAGGAAAAAAAATTACGTTTTATCGAAAATGCCGTTATGGTTTAAACGGTATTTTTTTCTAAAGTAAGTGCTGTATACAAACCAAAAAATTTGAGCATCTACGTCATGCTATATATTAATGAGAAACAGTGTTTGAAATTCCTTTTTTTTAATTACCGGCTAATTACAGTAACAAAATGGGGACGTTGTTAATAAAAAAATGTGTATACGCACATTGCTTCGGTCATAACTTCTTTGTTTTTTATGCTACAGAAACAAATAAAAAAACAGTTGCAAGCTTAATTAATAACCTATTATTCTACTTATTAGCATTCTTGACGTAGGTGTCACAGTTTATGAAATATTTAACTATCACTCTAAATAATTATCTTATGAACACTTGGATGTCAAATGTAAACTTAAATATCTCCGAAATTATTAATCCTACATCAATAAACAAAAAATATAATAAATTCCCAGTTTATACTTTCTGTAATTGGTCTGTAACATTTTTTCGATAAAGTAATACTTTTCGAGATACTTGACGAAAGCCGTTTGGAAATACCTTTTTTTTAAGCTAAAATCGCAATTTTGAACTCGTTATAATTTAAAAACTAACAATTTATGTGAAAAATTGCATAGAACCTTTTCTTCTTAAAATTTGATTCTACTTCAGCTCCAATAAATATATATTTTCTTAAGTACCACCCCCTAAAAATTAGCAAGCCTCCGCACAATATAGAAACTTTTCTGCGAAGCATTTACTATTATACTGCCAAAAATGAACGGAATCCGTTCAATATGACATTATTCCGAAGTTTTGCATATTTTTTACCTCTAGGTACTGTACTATTATAAATTGTAAATTTCTCGAGTTGTGATACTTCAAATTTAATTTTTCAATAGCTACTTCGTGAACAAAATTGAAAAAGTTGACATTGCTGAATAGAGAATCAAAACAGATTTTAAAAGAGGTATTACAAGCACCCCCGTCCAATTAAAAATTTAGGGATTTGAGTGTTACTCGAGGGAGGTTGAATTGGGGGGGGGGGGGGTGAAAATTCTTCGCAATAAAGTGTAATTTTAAAATAAAATTTTTTCCCATTTCGGGATCCACATAGTATTAATAACGATGAGAATGTATTTATTCGCTACATATGGTCCACGGGGGTGTATATATCACGAATTCTAAACTTTTCTTTGAAATGGTTAGAAGTATGTATGTAGGTACGCGAATGTGTCACAGTGTTTTCTTTCACCATATAGAAGCTAAGTAATAATCGACAAAAAAGGGTGAAAACAATTTTTTGTCAAAAATTTAACCGATCTTCAAAAAAAGGTAACTAGAAATCATGACATAAAATTTCTTGCAGTGGCAGTTGCTCTATTAGTTATGCTAAAACGTTTATTCTTTAAGACATTTGCAAAAAAAGTATTTCCCCCTTGCCGTCTTTGTAAAGAAGATTGCAGATTGTTTAAGAGGTTGCTTGGCCTTTCTTCACCTCGACCTAAAATATCTTTTGTGAATACCTTACAACTAATTGCTGCCAGGGTTCGAAGACTTTTTGCAAAGGTTTGCTAATTTCCCTATGTCTTCATGTGTTAATTCAGTCTGTTCCAGGTATTTTAGCCTAATGCGGATTAATACTTTCCATTCGCAGTTGCAGCATCGCAGTATCTGTATTTATCATCTTCTGCCATGCCCATGTTCCTGATATAGTATCTAAAGAGTCAATTATCATTAGTTAGAAGACCTACGATCAGCCTTAGGTCGAACTTTTCAAGTTCGAAAAGCCTTGTAATATTCTTTGTCGAATAGATCATAAACTTTTTCACTTGTCTTTGGCCTCCAGTAGAACTTCTCTTTCTTTTCCCATTTTGGACCTTCTACGTTATGTGTCCCTCAGATAAGTCACAAAAAGTGAAGTGAAATAAAGCGAAGAAAAATAAACATCTGCCTAAATTTTATTAATCACCAATGTTTTCCCTTGTATTAAAATTTTGTAACTATTTATACCATATTATATTACTGATTTTGTCACAAATCAAATAACTAATTAGATTTGTGTTGCTTAATAATTTCTGCATTACGATATTGGCGGCTTGTAATTAAGTTATCTAGCACTTGCATCTTGAATTGTTCTGCGTACTGGAGAAAAGGCACGCTTTAAATTGATTGATAAAACCTCAAAAAGCCTTAAGTTTAAATTAGAAACAAAACAGAGTAAGCTCCTCATAATACCCTGTATTTCGTTTATTCTACTTCAATTTCAAATAAAATTTAATTTAAACATAAACGGGAATCAGTTTTTTGTTCGTCTCTTGTTCGCGAAGAAATATCCACTTAAATGAACAAAGGTCTAGCTTATTGTTTCGTTTTATTTGCGAAACTTATAAATCTAAAGCCGCCAGGGAATTATTGCCGACTTTAATAGATTTTGTACCGAATTGTAATTGATTCGAAGTTACCTTGAACACTTAACAATACCTCGCTAAATCCACATCTGCGGGTCCTCATTGTGTCAACTTCTGAAACTTTCAGATAAGCAATGCGTCACCCTTCACATTTCAATCCAGACGTACCACGCTCACACATGAAACTTTATCAAAGTTGTATCTTTTACATGAAATATGTCCTAACCTCATAACAAAGTTATATGTTCTTTATGTCTAAAATTTAGTCATTGTATGCACAGATTACTTTTTTGCCGAAAAGGAAATGGAAGTTTGGGCCATATTTTTGAGCAAAGCGACATTTTATCAGATAATTAAAAAACTGGAATTTCTACGTGAAGAAATGCAATACGAGGAGCGTAATGAATCATCTTGTTTACAAATTCAAAAATAACTGATTCCTTAAGTACAAAGTGTGCCAGAAAGACGTTACAATACTTGTGAAGAATATGGTTTAGGTCAAAATAACACTAAGTGTATATTTTTCCCTATGAATTCTTTTCCAAGATATTCACTATTAAACCTTGAAGAAGGTGTTTAACTCGTAACTTCGAAACTGCTGTATTGAGTATAAGAGAATTTTTTCATCGCACTAATAGCTCGATTTTCCAAGAAATACATTCCCCAAAAGCGACTTTCCGGCATAGTATTCTTCTGAATTCTTTAATTTTCTGACGATATCAACCGGAGAGGACAATATAAACGCCTGATAGTTTATGAAAGACCAGATGGCAAGGGGCAAAGAGGACGCAATTCAAAGAGCTGGTGGGAGAAACTTAAGTTTATAAAGGATATTTTTTTATGTAGCACGCATTGTTTTTCAGTAAATTGCGAAAATAAAGCGTAAACGTGATTTTACGAAAATGTTATAACTTCAAATGTTGTATCTTACTTAGTTGTCATCAAAATTGACACGTCACGTTTCAAGTTAACGGAAACATAAATTTTAAAAAAATCTGTTGACATTTTTCGTTAAAACGCTATTACGATCTCAAAACCCCAAATAAATAAAATGGTCCCAGGTATTACGAATCCTTTTAGTGAGATAGAGAGAAGCAATAAAAGAACAAATTTAAGAATTTCAGTTTATTCCTTGTACAAGTTTGAGTAACATACAAGAAAATTATCATACAATTTAGTAAAATATAGATATAACAGCCTTACAATAGTATCTAACAATCGTTACTCCGAAGCTAAGGGGAAAATAGTTTAACTATTAATTATATCAGAGAACAAAAATGTTTATGATTACATAGAAAATATAGTACAAATTAACTTTTAAAACACCCGAAATCCAGCAGCAGTTGATCACAAGGGGGCTCCGATTACTGGTAGGTTAAGACCATTGCTTGGAATCTCCTGTATTGAATGCAATATAAAACTTCCAAATAATCTCCAGCTCTCCAAATTTACAGAATACCAAAATTACAGGTCCTGATCGGAGGTAACTCTCCGTTACAGTTATGTTGTATCGCAGGGTATTATTTCATAAATTTAAACTCGTAACCAACAGTCCTTCATATGATCCAAGTCCCAAAATATCTCCAAAATTACACAAAATGACCCAAAGAGGTATATGATAACGGCTGATGGTTGTTCTACTCCGTATCCCAAAAAACGTCCAGAAAATTCTGGACGTAACTTGCCAAACAAAATCCGATTTAAATATCGAAACTCAATTAAATACACCAAAATTTAATTGAAAAATGTATTGAAAATTAGTCTAGATCCGTTAATCTATAACGAGTAGCCACGTGTGCCGTTTGACTAATTAACACTTAGCAAAGTTTTAATCTCAATTCTTGATCGAAAAAGGGCGAGTATTACTACTTGCCTGGCATTTATAGAATTTGCCGCCTTTCACAAAAAATAATTACGGAAGAACGACCATCATTTCCCTTTTCTTGACAATTCACCTTGAAACTTCACCTTTGCCAACCTCTAGATTTTAAAAACCAAATCTATATTATGGACTTTTGATCATATTTCACTATGTATATAATAATTATTAACAATCATTACGCATAAATATCGTTGCCCCAAATAATTATACTTGTCATATTGTAAAATGAAATTAAGCAAATATTAAATAATTAGAATTTGTTGTAGTCTTCGCCATCTATTAGTGAATAGCATAACCAGACGGCCTGGTGAAATACTCGAACTATTTGAAATGTATTGAATTACAGAATTCTCATTTTTGCGTCGTGATAACGCATTTCCTTCATTTCCGGCCTCTTGAGAAAAATTCAGTCGATACTGAGGTAAACTCAACCATTCTTGAAAAAGTAAATAAAAATATACATCTATGCCAAATTCCATTGATCTTCTAATTTTTGCCTTTATATTTCCTATTTTTATTTTGCTAATAGACAAGGCGTCATCATCATCATATCATTAACTCTACAGCCACGCGTGGGTCTCGGCTTTCCCAAAGGTTTTTCGCCATCCATTTCTGTCCATCGCCATTCGCTGCCAATTAGTTGCTCCAATTATTCTGGCATCCTCATCCACCCCGTCTTTCCATCTCAAACTTGGCCAACACCTGTGTCGTGATCCTACTAGCTGTGGTTTAAGCTCTTTTTTGGTGGGTAGTGTTAATCGGCTCGTACTATGTGGCCCGCCCATCTAAGTTGTTCAATCTTAATTGTTACAATGATGTTCTTGCTCTTGGCTACTTTTGATATAATTCAAAATTATATCTTCTGCCCCATGTAGTATTGTCACAGATTGCCTCAAAAATTCTTCGCAAGATTTTGAGCTCGAAAATCATCAGCAGGTTTTCAGCTTCTTTGGTAATGGTCCAAGTCTCAAATCCATACGTCAGGACTGGGATTATAAGGGTTCTGTAAATTAGCGTTTTCGTTTCCCACGACAGATTCTGACTTTTAAGGTGTTTGGAGAGACCGTAGTAGCATTTGTTGGCAATTAGTAATCTTCTTTTGATTTCTCGTGAAGTTACGTTTTCGTTGCTGACAGAGGATCCGAGTCGAACTCGTATTTGTCTATCTTTACTTTTTGAACGGCTACTGGGTGTCTGTTACTAGGTGTTGAGGCCATTATTTTAATTTTTATCTCATTCACTTTACTTTTCCGAAAATGCTAAGAATGTTTCCTTGGCTTTGTGTAGAGTCCGAGATACAAGGCGTTAGGGCGACAAAAATGGGTCTGCCTCCTAATAAGTCCGAAACTTTTCAAACTTGTAAATTTCTAAATCTTTGTGGTCTTAATGACGTACTAGATTTGCATCCTCGTACCAAAAAAATTATTCCTTAAAAAGTTCTCGTTTCCAATGTAATTAAATAGTTGTTATAATGTCTAAAAGAATCAAATTTGTTACAGATGAGTCGAGTAAATTGAAAGTAAAATTCTTACTTTGAGAAATTTTCGTGTTCGCTTCTCATCACATAATTACCAAAAAATACTAAAGGTTGAAAAGACTTTTAGTATTTTTTGGTTCTTAGTTAATGTTGCCGTAGAGCTGCAACTGCGCAAAAATTGTTTACTGCCGCTGAACAGTTTATTATGGTTGTGGCAAGAGATATTTTAGAGGCGGGTCGTTGAAAAGTTTGTAGATAAAAAAATCCAAAGCAAAAGAACTCATCTGTGGATTTATTATCGCACTCCTGTTCTAGTTTTCCTTAGAGCTTCTTATTCAGCTTTGTATTTTGTATCAGACAGCACAGCTTTGATAGTAGTAGTTGGAATCTCAAGCTAGCTAGTCCTTCACAGTGGCATAGCACAGCGACTGAGGTATCCTCTTCCTTTTGACAAAACCTGCGTGTTGCGTCTCTGCTAGACCTACCAATTAATTAATTGATTAAGCAGATATTGTCCAGTTAGAAGACCCACTATGATCCCAATCACAATTAATGAACCCTTTAGCCTGTCTCTGTCGCGGGAAACTCTTCCAGGATTCCAAAGATTTATTTTGTACCATTTTGTTAATGGTTATCGTGTGCAGGGCGTTCCCAGGTCAGTTCATCTACCCAGTAATTCCCATCTGACTCGTGTGTTCTGGTACCCCACGCCACGATCACCTTATTCTGACTTTCTAGAGCCATAAGAGCAGTTTCATACTAGCCTACTACTGAAATACAGTGGCGTATCTTCCAGCCACCTTATTTAGCCCAGAAGTTCGACCAAATTTCTTGAAATCATAGTTAGGATTATAATAATAATAATAATAATCTTTATTCATACATCACTTATAAATATATTGGAACGCATACATAATATATATATAGTGGAAGGTGCAACATAAATTATAGTTTAAACTATTCATGTATGTACAAACAACGAAGAAAAACCCCTGAAGCATCTCTGAGATACTTGTACTCGTACGGGTACAAAATATAAATAATGCGATTAACATAAGTTTTTCAAATAACAGCCTGTAGCAACAGATTTTTTCAATTTTCCTAATATTTGAAATAATATTTTGCTGCTGTTGAGCTGTTTATTAGCTTAATAACTAAACATGTGTGTGTATGTGTGTGTGTGTGACACAATGAAATATAGAAGCATTAACAAGGTAAGTATAGAATAAGTTTTAATTTTGAGGAACTGAGGAGTTGGTGTGTTATTTTATTGATTTTATTTTCCTGTATACGAAAACTAATAATTTTTTCGATCAACTAAAACGTGAAACATATTTCTTTAATTTTCTAAAATATATTTCGTGCATGATATTTACAATTTTTTTTAATGTTAATTTCTTTAAATTCATTGTTTTTCGCATCTTTGGAATTTTTAAGGTTCCTTTGTTTCTAGTTGAATGATGTGAATATCCTTCGCAAATAATTGATTTATTTTCGGAATGCTGTTTGATTCTCGAACTTAACTGAACAAATTCATGTACGATACATTGCACACAAATATTTTCCGTGTACAAAAAAGAACCGGATTTTCGAACAAATTTAAATTTCCATCGATACTAATTCAAATTATATTGTAACTTTTTAATCAAATATAATAGGGCGGATATTAAACGTTAAAGTAATGTGACCAAATAGGCCATTAGTGGAATTTATGGAAACACAGCGATGTTGAAAAAGTGGAAAGTTTATCGCCAAGCTTACTTTTCTATCTACACTAAGGGCAGGTGCTTCGCTGAGGACCATATCAATCAAATTAGAAGTAATTTCTTTGTTAATCAAGAGAATCTAATAAAGTTATTATCACTTTCATCGAACGGATCATCATAAAAATGGATTCTTGTTAAGTTCTGCGCTCCTATTTCGGCTTTTTCTGAAACTACAAGTCTACACAAAAATATTGCTTAACAAGAAACATCAGTAGTTTGTAAGTAAAATTAAAGCCACCAGAAATACCTCAGTCGCAAGTCATTTCGTACGAATCAACATTCGATTACCTTCAGGTCATTCGATGCAATTACACACGGAAAAATTTGTATACGAATATGATCCCCCTGTAAGCTATAGGAAAGCCGTTTAGTTCCTTATACGAATAAACTTGAGATTCGCAGCCCTATATTTGCCGCATTCGTCGAGAGATCTTGTCTCTTATATTTTCTGGATGTGGCACACCTTTTTATGTATAGGTCTGTCGGACATTTAAATGACACTATTATTTTCTACATTTACGTTCTATTTGGGAAATAAAAATGAAAGACTTTCAAGAAGCTTTTATATATGATGTATTATTCTTTTGTTTGTTTTGGTTTCTTCACACTCGAATGACGCCATCAATGTATGCGCGCTTTCACTGTACCCTCGTACGATAATGTGTCATTTGCGTTTTATATTTTCATTAAGTATTTCATTTTATTCCTCTTATCTGTCTAGTCCATTTATTCCAGTACAAAGCATCCAGCAAAACGAGCAAACGTGCATATTCGGATTCAGTAGAGCAGCATATGTAAAATTGCTGGTATTTTTAGAATGATTTACGCTGAAAGCGATACTGTGATACAAATTTAATTGTGAAGTACTGGTCGCGTCATGGTGCATTTAGCAACCAAAAGTGCAGTTCGCATCCGACGTGTTGTATCTACCGATAATCCAGTCTGTAGAAATTGAAAATGGTGATTTTGATTCGTATAAAAAAATAAGTAATAAAAAAATATGCTCCTGTTGGATCATATTAATCCTGAAAAGGGTTAGGATCATTGTAAATTCTCAGAGCGATAAAAGACAGAACACTATACTCGATTCTGTATTCGCCAACTAGGTTGACATCATCATCACATAAGTATAATAGGTACCATATATAATTCAACGATATAAAAAAAATTGCAAAAAACCGTAAAGGGTACCGACCGCATATCAATTTCAGTTCATTTACGAAAAAGGCCATAAAGGTGTTCGGCATCTTTTACTATCACCACAAAAAATGGTCATACATATTTCATAACAAGAATGTAGGCCAATCCCACTGAATATAATTGGTTGAAATTCTTGCGAATTTATGATTGGTTGCAGTAAACTATATAGTCAACATGGACTATCAGGGCTGGACTGCTTCTTTGTCATGTCATAAAAGCTTAATGAAAAGCTTTATTAAATCTTTTTGTTGAAATAAATATTTTATCTTGTTTAACAGTAAAACCAAAGTTTATTATTATTCACTGTTAAATAAATTACGTCCTTAAAAGAACATCAAATTTAGTTTTTGGCTAAGATGTGCATAAAAACATGGATTTTATTTGATTTTATGTAATTATTCTCTATTTGTTTATTAGCATAGGTCACTATACAATTCTCAAGCGTGTAAAAAATGTCTGCGCCCTTGGTAATAGGGTAAAGATCAAAGACGCATTTTTTACACGCCTAAAAATTGTGTAGTCAACTTTACAATTGAACAAGAATTCAAATCTTTTAATTTATTGTTTGAAACTAAAAATATATTTTAAGTCCGGTCCTGTGTACTGCTCAACCTAACGCCGGCGGTATACTAACTAAAAGCGGTCGGTGTCCTTTACACTTTTTGCGAGCTTTCTTATATCGCTGAATTATATACGGAACCTACATAACACAGTGTCTTGTCATATTCAAGTGATAAATAACATGAAACGTTGATAAAATCGAAAACACACCCGGAAAGTTGTTTTATCCAATAAACGTTATGCGTATAATGTTAGTTCATTGGTCAAATTAATACTAAAGGTTTCTTAAAGATGAAAGCAAAGGGTATGCATTTGATCGACGCATTTCTAAAACCGTAAATCGCTAGTAAACTTTTTATATCATTGTGTAAATGAACGAATTCTGAATAACTCTCAAAATGTTTGTCTGTCTATCGGTCTGTCTGTCCGTCATACTTCTTGTAAGTATGAAATTTACATACAATAAACCTAGTTTGAATATACAATATATAATAGTACATTGTGTGAGCATATAGTACTATATAATTTAAATATATAATTTGAATTGAATTTGAATATATAATTTGAATAATGGGAATAATTTGTATAAACAAAAGAAACTTATGAATAAGGATATACTTCTAAGTGAACTATAGCACAGTAGGCTAGAACCACCTTTAAATGAAATATGCATGCACTCTCTCAATTCCTACGGGAAATGGTAGCTTTATCTGTCCCGAAACAATTCCCGTAAAATTTGAAATCATTCCCTTGGCCGTTTTCTAGAAAACTCACTTTTAATTTTTTTTCTTTTGAAAACTGATATTTTGCATTGATAAAAACAAGAATCTACTACATTTTTGAAGTCTCTAAATACCCGGACATATTTAAAACAACCTATCAGTTAAGTATCAGTTATCTTCTTCAATCCGTGATTCTATTTTCATCGTGCGTTTTCGCATGATTGCTTTGATTTTAATCATGGTCACAAAAAATTTTCACTCTTGGAGTCTTGGATTGTTTGCCTAGTGAATTCTAAAGAGTAACTGACCTAGCGACGCCAATATTCTTTGGCAATGATGACGGTCTCAGATATCTAAAGTCGAGCAGGACTACTGCTCTTTACCCTAGTACATCGCTGTAGACCTGGACCGGCCTCGTGTGGGGTGGCGAGCTTATTTTACATTAACCCCACTCACAAATGTGAGTGGTGTGGATGATTTTGACCCACCCCCCGGATCCTGGCTTGTTGGACATTGCTGGCTAAGGCCTTCATCTTCTAGCGCTCTTCTGTCTTGATGATCTTTCTTCGCTAGCTTGTCACCCCCCGGGTCATCTGTCTGTTCGAAAACTTTGAGGTATTTTTGGCTGGGATTGACTGCCGGTACGCAGAATGTCAATTGACCCTGCCATCCGGATCATCGGTTAGGTAGGGATGAGCTATGTACCTCAACTAAGTGCAGACCTAAGTGCTTTGGTAGCACTTTCGGTCTGCACGGAGCTAGGTGACTACGGGTCCGGTAGTAGTGGGTGGGTGGATGGGTTATCGTCATGTCTCTTCTGTGCGTTGTCTTCATCGGCGGTGGTATGGTTCTCATATTCACCCGTTATCTCACTGAGCGAATGGAAAGTTTACTCAGAGGGTCAGTAGAAGCGCTCGGATTTCCCTAGCAAATCCAGTTACGCAAATAGTAATGTTATTCATTGGTTACGGATATATTGGTAGACAAAAATAGCTGTCATTCAAAATAACATAAGAATAGATCTAATGATTTTGTCTAAATTGACTACTTGGAAAGTATATAACCCGATTATTATCAAAACGTCTGGAGTTGTCGAACATGAAGGTTTCTTGTATGTTATTTCCCCAAACTTGCCTTAAGTTTAAATTTGTATTGGAATGTTTAATTTTTACTTTCTTGATTGACTCATTAACAAGCTTATCAATGCAAAAAATCAGTTTTCAAAAAAAAAAAAAAATAAAAGTCAATTTTTTAGAAAACGGCCAAGGGAATGATTTCAGATTTTACGGAAATTGTTTCAGGACAGATAAAGCTACCATTTCCCCTAGGAATTGAGAGAGTGCATGCATATTTCATTTAAAGGTGGTTCTAGCCTACTGTGATAGGTCAATATAAATAGATAAAATTATTTTGACTATAATCAGTTAAATATGTCAAATCAGGTGAGTGTATCATAAAAACACTTAAATTCCATCTGAAGTAGAGCTTATATAGGAATTTTTTGATTCACGATATCATGAAAAACATGCCGGGGTGTGTGTGTTATCCATTGTTTTAATTTTGTCTTGAACAAATTTAAACTCTCTATATATGTAATGTTCACTTTACAAAATGTGATAAAACTATTTATAAGATTTTACATTGCAAATCAGGAGAGGAATTGATAACAATCCTGCAGCTTTTTTTTAAAGTTGTTTTGTTGACAAAATTAATGTTTTGAATCTAGTTTTATTCAATTTCCACGGCATACTTACTTGATAAGCGTATTTTCTCGATATTTTAATTATTATCCACCAAAGAACTTGAGCATTTTGGTTAATATCAAACCGATTTACGATTTGAAGGTATCAATGCGTTTGGGTCAATTAGTATTTAACTGTCATCTTGTATTAAATTTTTGAAGTTATACGAGACTTTCTATAGTATAGAGTCAGAGAAAATGCATTTTTCAAATTGTAAACATGCATTTTTTTGAAAATTAAAAAAAAAACTTTATCCCTCAAAAGTACATAAAATAACGTATAATTGGAAAAAAAAGTGACGAACAACGCCTACTTGATAATTGACGAAGAATTAAAAATTTTATTTCGTCTGCCATCTTTGACCGTTTCTATTTGACATACGGTGTCCGGGATTGGTGCATTATATTTGACCATAAATGATTTTTACTTTTGCCAACTTTGGTGAAATTACTCCTTCTTATGGAAAGATATCCAATTTTTATTATTCCGGCTATTTTTGGTGTTTTCATTTTTTTCCAAGATGGCGGATTGACCAATACATGTGGGACAGGTCTATATTTTTTAAGAATTTTATTTCAATTAAGCCAGTATTTTTTAAATTCCCATCCGATTACGAGTACAAGATATATTAAGTAGATAAGTTGAAAATCCGTGAAAGCGCGTCAAAAGTGCATACAACTTGACGCATAAGGAATTTTTGGACGCAAATATTTTTTTCGTAATAAGAATCAACAATAAAATTTCAGGTGGACGTTGTCGCCGAAAAGAATCAATTCAATTGCACTACTAGCCCACAATTAATCAAGAAAAAGAAAACAAATAAATAATGTAATTTCTCATACGTACCAGCAAAAGTAATACCCTACTAAGCAAGGGCATTTAGTATTCTAATTACAAAGTTAAATCTAGGTGTATACAAATTTCAGCCTACCGCAAATATCGTCATTCAAATGCCGTATAAACCGGACTAAGCGGTATTGCTAACCAGAGGCCCAGTTCGCGTCCGAGGTATTTCATTTAGTCCATTGTACGCTAATAGCCACTGTTATTGATGAGGATTTTGGTCATTGTCCTAAATTGCGAGACCATCCAAGGATATCGGAATCACGTGTATCGAACTTGGAGTTTGGCGGACTGGTAACGTAACGCCGACTCAATTCCGTTATATTCGCGACTGATGCCTCCCCATTACCGCTGATTGCCGAACACTGATTGGATTTTCAGTCTGATCCCACCAATCGACCTTTTTATACCGCCGGTGTATCTCATATCGTTGATAAACAGGCCACCCGTGCACCGAGCTTATAATAAAGTCGAATATGAACTAAAATGAGAAAGCTTTTTTGTGTAGCCGACTGTTCGTACTTTTCAACTAAAATCGAAACTAAAACGCTTATTTTGTTCGGTAAACAACATGCAAAGTTTTTAGCTTTTCGCTTAAATTCTTATGCACTGTGAATATGCATACAATGGTTTTATTAGATTGCATTCTGCACAGGCAATTTCGGAAACACAACGAAGTAATTGAGATTTCTTCCTTAATATTTTTAAATAAAAATGGCTTTAGTTGTGGTCGCTTTTCTGCAGTGGGATGTAATCTAAAGCAATTATTAGGTGCATATTTATATCTAAAGACGTCGCTAATAGTTACTAATAGCTGCTTCAATTATATACATGTGAATAAAGTTCTACCCAAGGACATTGTAAACTATTCTGGTTGACAAGTCTGAGGAAATCCCTGCTTGATAGGGCAGATAAGATTGTTTTAGAATTAATTTTCAAATGATGGAAATCGTTAATTCAACTTTTTGGTTGATACTTTTAGGTCATAAATTTTTACACATTTCCACCTTAAAAACAGAAAGAAAAAAACGAGTTATAAGAGAGATATTTTACCTCCAGTAAGACTTATTTGTAATGATGGAAATAATCCTAATGTTACAGTCACCTATTACTCATTTACACTAATAGGAAAATTATAGTAAATACAAATGGCGTAAAGTCTGACCTACAACACCGATTTTGGAGTTGTGCAGGGATCAATTATAGGGCCCACTCTTGTTCAATTAAAAACACAGACCCACAAAAAAAAAATAAAAGTTCAAAACAGCGAACCAGACCCATGTATCCCTATGTATTTTCGGTTGCTGAATCCGAATCCGGGGTCAAAAAAAATCGTACACCCTAAAATCATTAGCTAGAGCCAAAAAACACCCCTGACATGGGATAAAAAGAAAAAACCGCTGCCCAAGGAATCACTACTTCCACATCCAGATTCTCTATCCGAGTCACTCACAACGAAAAAACTTTGTATGTGAAAATAATTGTTTATGGAACTTTAATAATATAATATTTGAAATCCTCTACCCCAAAAACCCATAAAACGATACCACACATCGGTAGTGGGGTGGGGGTGGTGATAGGGGGGTGGTAGTGGGGGGTGGATGAAGTAAAAAATATTTTGAGGTTTCTGGTTCCTGTACGTGCACTAAATTACATTTTTTTTTCATCCCCTTTAATAAGGAGGTGGGGGTAGTAATAGCGGTGGCTAATGCCAAAAATTTTTTTGAGACCTCAGCTTCCCTTGTATATACTAAATACCAGTTTCATGGACTCCTACCTGCTTGATTTACATTTACCCCAAATATACCCCAATTTACCCCCCAACCCTTCGACGGAACAAGATGAAAATATAATCTAGTTCTAGATCTCGTTAAAGTACATATGTGTACCAAATTTCAAGTCAATATCTTAAACGTGCGAACAAAAAAAAGTTACCGACAGACAGACCGACAGACAGACAGAAATTTTTTTTTCGCTCAAACTTAAAATCTCGACGTTTCATGACATTTCAAGCCTATTTGGACAATAAAAATTTTTTAAAATTTTTTTGTCGTTACTATACTTCCACTGGACGTGGAAGTAATTAAGCTATCAGAATAGTTGTTACCTCTTAATCAATCGAATTATACAAATTAAGGTTAAAGAGCAGCGCACATACAATAGATATGAAACACACCCCCAGGAAGGGGCGAAAACTAGCCCCCATATATAAAAAAATCGATCCAAAACAGCAATGACTGCTGAAAAAGCTCGAAATGTCTAAGTTTCGTTAAAGTGTTAAGAAAGGTCCGGGTCCGACGTAATCTTCATAAACTGACCCTATAGGGTTGAGAAGCACCACCTTTAAGTTCACGAGAAAAACAAGAAAAAACGTAGAATCTAATAGGATTTCTATTTTCACGAATGCTATGATTGGCTGAAGTTACGTAGTACTCTAAAATAGAACCAGAAACTTATGTACCATCAACATCCCTCAGAGGGTGTGACATGTAAGATTTAACTATAAAAAGTTACAGTGACTTCTATAAAAATTCGAAACACCTGCGTTATGTGGAAGAGAGAAGAAACTAGACTATGTTCGACGATGTGCTTGAAAACCACCCCCACGGGGTTGCGAGATACTACCCTTATACTGCAGGATGCTGGAAAAACAGAGAGAAACTAACCGGATTTACATTTTTATGGATGCTATGATTGGCAAAAATCGCGTTGCACAGAGTTTGAAACTCATGTCCTATAAATGTTATTAAGTAACACCGCCAGAAAGGATGTAAACTACCTTAATTCAAGATGTAACGAAAAAGCTATACTGTTGCTTATTCGTTTCATTTATATAGTTTTTTTTATATATATATATAGGGGTGGCGTCTCTCAACCCCGTGGGGGTGCTTTTCAAGCACAGCGTCGAACATAGTTTAGTTTCTTCTCTCTTCCACACAACGCAGGTGTTTCGAATTTTTATAGAAGTCACTGTAACTTTTTATAGTCAACCCTTAGAGAGGGGGTAGTTTTCACACCCTCTGAGGGTTGACACTGTAGAATGTTGATAGTACGTAAGTTTCTAATTCTATTTTAGAGTACTACGCAATTTCAGCCAATCATAGCATCCATGAAAATAGAAATCCTGTTGCATTTTACGTTTTTTCTTGTTTTTCTCGTGTCCTTTAAACTTGGGGGTGATTGTTCTCAACTCTATAGGGGCAGCTTATTAAGATTACGTCGGATCTGATGCAGTTTCTTATCACTTTAACAAAACTTAGACATTTTGAGCTTTTTCAGCAGTCATTGCTGTTTTGGATCGATTTTTTTATATATGGGGGCTAGTTTTCGCCCCTCCCTGGGGGGTGTGTTTCATACCTATTGTATGTACGCTGCTGTTTAACCTTGATTTGTATAATTCGATTGATTAGGATGTAACAACTATTCTCGTAGCTCAATATTCTTTTTACCCCATTTCAGGGGTGTTTTTTGGCTCTAGCTAATGATTTTGGGGGTGTACGATTTTTTTTGACCCCGGATTCGGATTCAGCGACCAAAAATACACAGGAATACATGGGTCTGGTTCGCTGCTTTGAACTTTTATTTTTTTTTGTGGGGCTGTGAAATACTTCCGGCAAGAAAAACCCCATCATACCGAGCTCATTTTGTTCGTATGGTTTTCTACAGTCAATTCACACTAGATTTTTTTTAAGTCCGCGATGACGGTCACGGCTCCTGAACTATATTAATTATCAAGATTGTTTAAATATTTTTAAATTAAATATCCCCCTAATTATTTGTGTTTACTACCGGACTGCCTAAACTAATTTGCCTATATTTCATATACCGAGAGACACAGAAATGAAAAAGTACTTAAATAAAACATGCCCCTTTAAAATTTGAAAAAGTTAAAATAAAGGACGAACAAAATTTTTAAAAAAATATTATTCTCCATTCTGAATATTGCCAACGCTTTCGGTATAAATTAGTCTTAGAAAACGAAATTTAAATCATTTATTTACTTATATTGGAGTGAAGGAATTTCTACCCCCGGCTTTAACCATAAAAGTATCTTTTTTCGACATTTGCATAAAATATGTTAAGCACGTGCTTTACTTCTCCCAAAGCTATAATTTTCGCGCTCTTTGACCTTGAATGAAGCTTTAGCTAAAGCCGAGATGCCGATGATATACCATTAACTGCACGCATATACCCATCATAAAACATTTTAGTGAATCTTAAGTTTCACGATTTTAGGTACTGATAAAAAAGAAAATAGAATAAAGAGAAATGACTGTTGTAACCGGGTTTGCGTTAAATGTCTATTAAAGAACGTGTATGATTTATTTATATTATTTATTTAGCTTAATGTAACTAGGATAAGAGTACATTGCCAGGTCGATATATCTATGGAGACAACTTAAAACAAGGACGATAATGAAATTAATAATAAAAAATATATATAATAACAGTACAAGAGAAAAATTAATGTTAACAATAAATCCATTTGATTAATTAATCTATTTAGGTAAAATATTGTAATATACAGGATGTTCCTTAATAATGGGCTAATATTTTAGGATGTGATTGCTTACGTCATTTTATAACCACATGTAAATAGTCGTGAACAATTACACCGAAATGAACGGGAGCTCCATCGTGCATGTACCAAGTTTGATTTCTTAACGTAATTGGTACATCTTCAAGCAATATATGTAGTTCTTCTTGGAGAAAATGTAGGTAAGATTGTCTATTAAGGCGTCCTGGCAGAAAAAAAGGGCCTATAAGATTATTACCGATAATTGCTACCCATTCACATTAACCGAAAATTGCTCTTGGAAATGGGTGTCGGTTATGGGATTTTCGTCCGCCTACACATGATTATAATGGAAATTTTGAGTAGCATTCCTAGAAAAATTTGTTTCGTCTGTGAACATAATTTGTGATTCAAACTACGGATTTCATGTAACATTCTGAAGGTACCACTAACAGAAGTTCACACGCTGTGAAAAATCCCAGGAAAGTAATGCCTTAGAATATGATAAGGGTAATGCCTTAGAATATGATAAGGATACAACAAAAAATCAACCAAAATTCGCCAAACAATTTGATGAAAAATATTCAGAGCTCTAGCAATCTTCCTCGTACTCGTCTCAGGGTGTTCGTCGATTTCCTCCTGCAGCCCCGCTACTTGGACAGTTTTACCGCGGCCGCAGCTTTATTTCTCTTTTTCTCGACTTCAGGAGTGGCTAGATGGACGTTTTTTTTTTTTAATTCAACTTATTTATTTCTCAGCTTTCCCATTATTCGATTATTTTTCAATCATTCAATTACGTTGCTTCATAAAATAAATATGTAAAGATTACATACAATTTATTTGATAAGACATTGATGAGTGAATAGTTTTTATTCTTATTGATGATAAAAAAGGTATACATTTTGTATTTAAAAATTTATTTATTGAATATACAGGGGATGAGGTACGATCACCGGTTTAAGTTCCGTCGCTCGATCAGCGAGGTGCAGCAACGCTGTGCGCATCCGGCACTTGGATGGGTGGCCCACGATCTCATCTAATAGTCGGTAGGCTGCCAACAGAGGCAATCCTAGGGCTAGTGAACCACCTTGAAAGGCGGTGGCTGGTCCAGGAGACCCGGGAAACTCGGGCTAATGCGCCGCCTTGAAGGGTGGTGTAACGGGACCAGGGTGGGTCAAAGTTGGTGGTCGAGGACCGTGGTTTGGAGTCCACGCTAAACTGTAGATCCCTAGAGCAAAATGGGCCAACCCAGCCTGATTGCCTAGTAAAACAACAGTACTACTACTACTACTATTGAATATACAAAATAAAGTTTATTTTTCTGTCCTCGTTTTTTTTTAAGGTTGATTTCCTGTGTCAGACTCGCTGTCCGTTTCGTCTCGCATTTCTGCGTACAGAAAATTATTATCATCATCGTCATTATTTATATCAACATTTTCAATAACTTCCTCATTTTCTTGCATTTCATTTAATTTAAACTGGCAGACATCAAATTGATTTAATTTGTTTTAAACAGCGAAATAAACATCTAATTCATAACATAACGTGATTGCTTAAATTGTAAGATGTTTGTAAAATTGTAAAAAAAAACGCTGCCCAAGGAATCACTACTTCCACATCCAGATTTTCTATCCAAGTCTCTCACAACGAAAAAAAAAACAATAAAACTATATGTCACATCGGTAGTGGGGGTGGGAATGGTGGTAGTGGGGGTGGATGAAGTAAAAAAACAAAATTGAGGCCTTTGCTTCTTGTATACACACTAAATCAAAATTTTATTTTTACCACCCACTTTAATAATAGGGTGGGGGTGGTAACGGGGGTGGCTAATGCCAACAAATTTTTTGGGACCTTAGCTTCTCTTATTTATACTAAATACCAATTTTATGGGGTCTTATTTGCTTAATTTACCCATTTACCCCTTCAACGGAATAAGATCAAAATATAATCTTCCAGATCTCGTTAAAATACATGCATGTAGCCAATTTCAAGTCAATATATTAAAAGGTTCCAGAGTAATCGTGCGCACAAAAAAGTTACAGACGGACCGACCTACAGAGCGACAGACTTTTTTGCTCAAACTTAAAATCTCGACATTTCATGACATTCTAAGCCTATTTGAACAATAAAAATTTTTACAATTTTTTTTGCGTTACTATACTTCCACTGGATGTGGAAATAATTATAAGATGTTTGATTATAAACTACTGAAATTATTTTATCTATAATAATAAAATAATAAAGCCGCTGTATTACAAATTCTTTTTGCGGAGCAACGTAATTGAATAATTGAAAAATAATCGAAGAATCGGAAAGCTGAGAAAAAAATAAGTTGCATTAAAAAAAAAGTCCATCTAGCCACTCCTGAAGCCGAGAAAAAGAGAAATAAAGCTGCCGCCGCGGTAAAACTGTCCAAGTACGCCACTAGCAGTGAAGGGGGAGGGAAATCTGGCGTCTAGCGTGAGCGCGAGCACCAAGGATGCAATTTTCTCAATTTTCTTTTCCATGGCCCATCTGGATATATAGTCATGGCACTTTTTGTAAGTGATAACACACACTCGTATATTCAGTTAAATTTTCAAGTAAAAATATTTTCAAATTTCGCAGCAATCGCAAAAAACGTGAATTCTCCATATCTCGGCTTCAAAGCATCGGAGCAAATTTTTTTTTAATTCGTGTGTTTTTATGACAATTAAAATGCCGTTAGTTGCAATAAATGTTATGCAAAATCCACTGAGATATTTAACATTTAAGTTGCAAAATCAATTTTTTGCGTAAAAAAGTTTAAAATTTTTTTGCAATATTTTTTTTGATTATGTAAATGTACGTCAAATACAATGTTTTTACCGAAACAGAACTGTAAAATATTAATATGATCTTTTAATATAACAGTTTGAATTTTTTTTTTATAAATTAATTGCAAAAAAAAAATATTTTTCAACGGGACAAAGAGCATTTCATTAAGGGTAAAAATATGTACTATTTCTCCTAATGTCATTAACATGCAGATTTTATATTTGTTTCTACAGTACTTCAAATTTCGACGATCGAGAAATTCAATTTTTTCAGTTTCTTGTCATAAAATGTTATTAACAATCAAAAATTCGTTCTTTGCATATACCTACCTTATAGGGGAACCCATGACGAAGAAATTGACGGGTCGAACGTTTTTCTACGTCCTTTAGAAGCGAAGATATAAGCAAACAAGTAAGTTGCAAAATTATTTTTTTTTTAACAAAAAGTTAAATAACCATTAATGCCGCCATTTTGAGTGGTCAACACTATTTTTTTTCGTATTCCTAAGGAAATTCTGTAGGGGGTAGACTAATTTTTGGCTTGTCCCAAAACTTTCCGAGAATTCGTTATTTTTGCATCTAAAATCACCGGACTACAACAACTTACTTTACGTCAACAAATATTGCTTTGAAAATGATGTTTGTAAAAACGTCATTTATTCCAGGATAACTAGATTTATGTGTTCAAAAATTACACAGGCACACAAAATAAAAAAAAAGTCGAAACCCAGAGAGTAGACCCCATACCCCCATGTATTTTGGGACGCTGAAACCGAATATGACAATAAAAAAAAGGTTTTAATTATCCAATTTTCCCCTAGCACCCCCTTACAGTCCTCTTGGGGATTGAAATTACACTTGTTCTAAAAATTTGAAAAGCAGTTTTTTGTTGAGTTGAACCACCCAGCATCCCGTTACAACTCCCCCAGGGGAGTGAATGTATGTATATTCTTAAGTATTTTGGTGCAGTGAAACCGAATATGTCGATAACAAATGATTTTAATCACCCAGTCACCCCCTAGCATCCGCTTACATTTTTTATCGTCATATTCGGTTTCAGCGCACCGAAAAACCTAAGAATAAATTTACTTTTTAGAACAAGTGGAATTTCAACCCCTCCTGGGCTTGTAGGGGGTGCTAGTGTAAGTAAGTGTAATTTCAATCCCCCAGGAGGATTGTAAGAGTGTGCTAGGGAAAAATTGGATAATTAAAACCTTTTTTTTATTGTCATATTCGGTTTCAGCGTCCCAAAATACATGGAGGAAGTGGGGTCTACCCTCTGAGTTTAAACTTTTTTTTATTTTGTGTGCCTGTGATTAGTCAATACTGCTAAATGAGCAATTTGAATTTAATTGTTTTGATCAAGAACTATGCGTCTGACGAGAAAAATGCAAGAGACCGTTTTCATGTAGAATTGACCAGGCTAATCAGGAAAGACATCCACATGGAAAAATGTCAGTGACGTACCTCTTTAAAAATATTACAGGACATATTTGCAGGGAGCCACTGGGGGAGCAGTAAAATAACCTTTCTAACTAAAATATGTGGTTTTATATGCTGTTAACACGTGCCAAAGTTGAAAATAATATCTAAAGTACTTTGTGAGATATTAATAAACAACGATTTAAAAGAAAAAATCAACAAAAAATTTAAGCCATTGTGGACCGTTCATATGAACTTTTCTTCATAAAATGACCTAAGGAATCACACCCTGAAATATTACCACGTCATTAAGGAACGCCCTGTATATTCATTCTAATGTTAGCTACTTTTTAATATTATGGTACATTTATAATTTTGATGAATCTTTTAACCTCACTTATTTTGGTAATATGTAATTTACGTAGTTGATTCTGTAAATTGCAATAATTCGCTTACTATAATATTAATAAGAAGTTTACTACAGCCAATCCTTTGAGATATGTTAACTAATATTCACGTTTGGTCTTTGGAGACGCATAAATATACTCAGACGTCTTGCACTACAGAAGTCTATATTAACTTTCTCCGAGTTTTGCAAACGAATATGCATAATTAACAAAACAGTTACCAAGTTGTGTTTTCTGAAAGATTGGCTGAAGTTAATGATTTTCTGAGTAATTTGTCTCATGGCTTGAATAAATATGAAACATGAATAATGTTGTTTTGTTACGCAATTTTCTTTGCAAATCAATACATTTCGAACCCTGACTATAATCAATCGGAGATATACAGTCTAGGGTGGGCCGAAAAAATAGGTTATCTTTTTTTAACTTCTGATAGCCAAAAAAGTGTTTCTCTAGTTAACAAAAAAAAAATTGGTTCATTTCCAAAAAGTCAGAGGTTTTGAAATTTTCTAAAACTCTTTAATATAAGATGCCATTAGCTAAAAGAATTTTTATTCTAATTTAGCATTTACTTGAATCCAGCGTCTCTCGTACACTACGAAGACATCAAAGACATTGATATTAATTCGTGCTGCGCGCCAAGTCAATTCCCTGTAATGCCTCCGCCCTATCTAATTCTAACGAATTGAGTTAGTATCGAGGTTATAAAATCTTTATTTTGATGGCCGTAAAGATCAAACTTTGGTAAATGCTAAGTAAGAAAAATTTATTGTAGAAAAACTATAACAGAGGAGCACGTTACACTTATTTCAGAGCCAGGGTCTGTTATTTTGGCCATGTGTTTTCAGAAACTGGTTCAGCACTTAATATTTCTCAAGCAATTTTAAAATTTCTGCAAGACAATAAATAATATAAGATCGGATAGTATTTTGGAAATTGGATGTGATGGAACAGCAGTTAACACTGGTTTAAAAGGTGATGTAATTAGAATTATTGAAACTTCCCTGAATAGGCCATTGCAATGGCTAGTGTGTCAGTTGCATGCAAATGAGTTGCCATTGCGTTATTTGTTATAGAATTTGGATGGTCATACAAGTAGACCGCGGTATTTCTCTGAACCTATTGGCAAAATGTTGTCAGAATGTGAAAAATGACTAGTTGTGGAATATCAGAAAATAGACGCCCAAAACCCCAGTGATATAGAAGCAATACCCGATCTCAGTACAGACTAATGCTATTTATTGGAAATTTGTAAAGCTTTGGTAATTATTCAGAAAGTCTTGCCTTAAGAAATCCTGGAAAATTAGGACATCCACTTTGGTTAACTGCTGCTAACCGCATCATACTCTTATATGTTGCTACTGAGGATCCAAGCGAAAACTTACAAATATTAGCAGACTACATTGTCAAGGTTTATGCTCCGACATGGTTTGAGATTAAGGCCAAAACATCCTACAGAGACGGCCCAAGACATCTCTTTACATTGATTAAAAATTCCCGCATCTTACAGAAGACCTACGCGAAATTATAGACCCTGTCATACACAGAAGCGCATACTTCGCACATCCCAAAAATATTATATTGGAGATGATTACTAAGAAGCGAAAACGTATTCGTGGTGAATTGGGACTGCGCAGAATTATTAACACCAGGAAAAATAAATCAGAAAATGTAATATTGTTTAAAATACCACACCTAAGTTTTAGTTGTGAGGATTACATAGATATGATTGAATGGCATGATATAGTAGTAACAGAACCACCAATCATTACAACCTTGGCTGATAAAGAACTACCCGGCTCGGTGGCGCAGTGCTTAACGTGTTAAGCTTGCGACCACGGGGTCCCAGGTTCGAATCCTGGCTAGGGTATGGATGTGTAGTGGCGTTTTTCATGTGTTGCCGAGATGGTAGCAGTGAACTAGATTGCTGTTGTGTGAGAGACAACACAATCTAGTCGTTCTCCTCTCCTGAGTTCGAGTCTCAGCTGCGGCAGATGGCAATGTCGCAGGGAATGGGTGTTGTGATATTGTCTACGTGTGTGCGTCCGTCCTGGTTGAATGGTAGAATAGCTTACGCCTCCGCCAGGACATAATATAAATAAGGCAATTAAAAAAAAAAAAAAAAAAAACTACATGGTATGGTTCCCACAGGAAGAATTGAGACCTTGCAGTTTCCACGTCTTCCGTACCACACGTAAAGTGTAGAACGGGGAGTAAAATTATTACAGAAGCTTCAGCTGCTGATTGTGGGTTCGCAGCTAGAGACGGTTTTATTAGATCTCGGATACCATACCGCAATAAGATGCCTAAATTTGATTCGAAAATTGATTATAAGCCGTAAAATCCCAACATGGTTGGATGGTTGGGTGTTGGGACGGATGAAACTCGATATGCAGCCACATCCCCGTCGTGAGTTTTGCATTGTAACAAGCAATGCTCAAAAAAATAAAAATGATGATAAATTTCAAAGCGACTGCGCCCCACAGTGGGAAATTTTTCAATTTTTTAGACAAAAATCCGTCTACAATGCAATTATTAATGGATTTGAATTTTTTTTTTTTTTTTAAATAATTATTAGGTATCACCCGATGTTTGAGCACTGTCCAAATTTTAAAAGCGTTCAACATAACCTCAAAAAATCCTATAGATATATGAAATTCGTGTATTTTACTTAAGTAAAAATGCGAATTTCTGTTTTTTTAAAAGTTTTACTCAGAAAATATCCTTTACTACAGGTTTTTTGGGTCGCTGATTAAGAAAAATGAGGTCCCGTTAACCAGAAATTGATATAACACCCTTAAAATACCGAAAAACACCTCTAATAGGGATTTTTTCGAAATATTCTTATTAAAAATATAAAATAGTCTAGTAAAGTGTATTTTTTTGTATGATAAATATAAAACCTTAGTTATTCAAACAATAATTCAGTAAACATTTATCCTAAGGGACAAGAAATACAAAAAAATATAGTTACAATGGTTATTTTTTAGTTTTTGCTTCAAAATAGAATACATTGTAACTATGAGAGCGTATTTCAATCCCCTTTAAGGGTGAAAACCACCCTTAAATGGCTGTAGAATTAGGTTTCGAAATTTTTTGAAATTTTAGAATCACGTCTTGTTCGATATTTTCACTAACTCCGAACCTTGTTTGATAAATAAAAATTATTTTAAAGGTTAAATTAATAATTTCTTATATACTTTGACAATGTGAATAAACAACAATTCAAGACTATCGTAAAATATGTTTTTTTTTTAACTTTGGATACTTGTTTTACGTGGAGTAGAATGTATGAAAAATTTAGACTTCATTTTAAAAGATTTTTTTTTAAATGTCTAAAATTTAGTTTGTTTGAAAAAAATATCTTCTAAGCCCAATATGTGGACGCCCCAAAATGGCGCATTACTTTTTTCTTCACAACCCCCTTTCACATGGGTATCAAATGAAAGGTTTGTGAGTAGAATGCGATAAGCTATGAGATGTCATTCTAACCTCAAGAGGGCGGCTTACCTTTTTTTTTTCTTAACCCCCTTGGGTTATCAAATGACGAGTAGAATACGATAAGCTACGCGATGAAGACTAAGAAGTTGAAAATAAATAAATTAAAAAAATAGTTTTTTAAAAACAATATTTTATTTTAAACTAAATTGCACTAAAAAGTAGAAAATAATTTCAACTTTGTAAGTAGAAAATTATTAGGCGTTCATAAAATGTAAACGCAAATCAAAATGATTAGACGAAGTAATATTTCATGAGCGCCCAATGATTTTCTATTTATGTACAAGTCAAATTATTTTCTAATTTTTAGTGCAATTTGGTTTTAAAAGAAAACCATTGTTTTAAAAAAAGGATTCTAAATTTATTTACTTGTGGTAGATGTTTTTTAGAGCAGGTATATCGTGTTCTTTTTTTTTAGTTGTCGACAAGAACATCTTTTTCCTTCATCTTCAGAGAGAGGAGTACAGTAGCACATAAAATCATTATTTTTGACGGATATTCATTAGATGATAGAAAAAAAAATCCAAAGGCCGCAGAAAGAAGAAGACATCCGCGGATGGTCATTTCGATGAAACTATGCCAGTTCCAGTTTCCAATGAACGATTGGGTGCTTTTAGGTGCTGATGTGTTAATTGTCAATACAGCAATTTCCTTGTGCTCAACATTTGAAAGCTGCTGAAAGACTGTACTCCTCCATTTAGGACGTTCCATCAAGTCCAAAAATGATATGGAATCCATAAAAACTCAAAAGACTGGGCCTGGAAACTTGGCACCAATGGGCTACTTCCAGTAAACTAGCACGTGAAATATTATTAAATGTCATTTCATGTAAACGTAAAAAAGAATGCGGCAGAGCGCGTGGCTGTAGAAAAGCTGGGTTGAAGAGCTCCATTGTTTATCGATTCTGTGATGGTGAGTCATGTGAAAATACACCAAAGGTTCTCATCGAGAACGAGGACGAAGATGAAGAAATTGTGTTAATGGAGGCCCAGAATCTCAGGAGTAGTGACGAACATAATAATGAAGACGTCAACATTAATCGACCGAAATTGTCAAAAAAAATAAAAAGAAATAATATATAATAATATGAATAGTATAAGATATGTTATTTTGTAAACGTACATTATTATAATAAAATATATATTTTTTTAATCCATCTTTCTGACGACGTATCTCTTTAAACATTAGACTTACAATAAAAATGTTGTCCTCAACTTTGTTCGAATATTCTTCTCGTAGGATCGAGCGTTGCCGAATTATTTTGAAAAACAATTTGTTACACCTTTCAATCAAGATGGCGGCTCGCGCTTCCCACCTCCAAGGTCAAAAACTTGTAGTTTTCATCAAGGTCTCGACTTAAACAACATATATCAAAATCATTTCTACTCCAGGGCATTACATGCACACTGATTGGGCTACTAAATATTTATGTAAATAGATTTCTGTCTGGGCACTGGGCAGTTGTAGCCAAAATAAAATAGCACATAACAGTTTATAAATAGGTTATAATGAAAGAAATATATTCACTTAGCAACATACTTCATATAATAATATTAACTAACATACAGAAAATGCCATTTATAAAAATAAGTAAACGAATTTCTTGTACAGTTTGACCGAGGGCAAATCTAGATCTCTTGCCATTATCGTTTAATTTATTAAAGTTATCTGGACAAGTAAACGTGTGTTCGTACATACGAACTAGTTTATGACGGTAAAATATTGTTATTGCTCGCACGGATTCATATTTCAAGATAAGTCACAGCTGATACCATATATTACCAAATACAAACTATTTTGGAGAATTTGTATGCTGGAGTTGTGATTGAATTGCTGGCAATATAAATTGTTAGGATTAGCTTCCATGCATCAGTGTTTGAGAAAGAAATAATTAAATCTGCAATGGCAAAATGATCGTTACAGTGATATTTGTACCAGATTAATACAATGTATAAATCAAAAGTAAATGCAGCTATGAGTATATCTACATGCATTTTAGTCCAGATAAAATGTTCAGTTTAAACTCATCAGTCATCATACTCCAGAATGGCAAAAAAATTAAGCATTTTTTTAATGTCTTGTTAGTATCAACATAAAAAATAGTAATGTGTAAGTGGACAGTTACGCGTAGTTCAGGTGATGATGATAAAGACTTAACCTATGCACTCCCCGTTGGGTGTGTGCTCTATTTTCATACAGCGCGCGAGCGTTCAGTTTCTACTCTAAACTTTTATTAAGATCTAAAATTGCTATTGAAAATTGCCATATGTTTCCATTAGTTGGTCTATACGTACGTATGTACGTACGGAAAATACAATCTTCAAATTCAATGTCAAGATTGTCTGGGTGAAGTAAAAAAAAATGTTGGGGTCTTTGATTCTTGTACACACACCACACCACTATTTTATTTTTTTCACCCCCTTTAATAATGGGGTGGGGCTGGTAATGCCAAAAAAAAATTGAGATCTTACCTTCTCTTATATATACTAAATACCAATTTTATGGACTGTTACTTCCTTGATTTACCTATTTACCGCCATTTTCCTCAATTTATATCCCAACCCTTCAACGGAATAAGGTCAGAATACAATCTTGTTCCAGATCTCGTTAAACTCCATACGTGTACCGAATATTAAGTCAATATCTTAAATAGTTCCAGAGTAGTCGTGGCACAAAAAAAATACAGACAGAACGATAGACAGAATTTTTTTTTACTCAAACTTAAAATCTCGACGTTTCATGAAATTCTAAGCCCATTTGAGTAATAATTTTTTTAAATTTTTTTTGGATGTGGAAGTAATAGCAATGAAATTAACATAGCGTGCACATATGTTGTGTGATAAAGACATGTTTGTTTTTGTGTAATTTCCATGCATTGAAGTTTATCCAAGAAAATAAATATGTATTTATTAAAATAACGACGATATTGTACCTATTTTATGTAATAATTTCGGCAATAAATAGCAATGTTTTTTTTAATTTTTTTTTGCATTACTCTATACTTCCACTGGATGTGGAAGTAGTAGCAATGAAATTAACCTACCGCCCACATAATGTGTTGTGTGATAAAGACATATTTGTTTTTGTGTAATTTCCGTGCAGTGAAGTTTATCCAAGAAAATAAATATGTATTTATTAAAATAACGACAATATTGTACCTCTTTTATGTAATAATTGTCGGCTAAATTTTCATATCTTACATAACCGAGAATTTATCAAATATAATAAGCAGAGAGTACACATGTTAAAATTTAATTGCTATTCACTCTATTACAACCGTCATGTTCGACTACGAAGTTTATACTTGCTTATGATATGAAACGATCGATTTACTTTTTTCTTAGCTGTTT
Source organism: Rutpela maculata (assembly GCA_936432065.2). Lineage (NCBI taxonomy): Eukaryota > Metazoa > Arthropoda > Insecta > Coleoptera > Cerambycidae > Rutpela > Rutpela maculata. The sequence goes on along the minus strand of OW386285.2, from coordinate 30,378,496 downwards.
TAGTGACAATTTAAACGGAACTGAACCGATCGTGTCCGAAACGTTATGAACAGATCGAACAGCCAATCCGGAACTTATGGGATGTTTTCAACTGAAGTGCCTTAGACTGTGACTATATCAGCAACAAACAAACCGTACATATTATGTATTTAGATATAAGTTCTTTGATCGGAGATTCAAACAAATAAGTAGTAAAAAGAATCTTCTCGATATGAAGCCATTCTGTGCTTCTTTTTGTATAATTTGTTTATATAAATGTTAATAACTTATTTTAAAAATCTTGTATATGTCTAGTTTTATAAAACATGTATGCAAAAATAGATTTTGCCTAGCTTTCACACAAACCATAGCAATATTTTTTGCATCAACAGGCATAGCTAATTATAAAATCTTATGTGCTACAAATATTGAAATGTAAGCAATGTCTGTTAATAAATGTTAATTGGCTCTCTTTGTGTTCGTAAGTTACCTCTGTACAAATATGAATTGACCTAAAAATAACGAACACGAATTTGAACACAAAAGCGAACCATTGATATACAACTTCAAAGTAAATAGTAATTATATGTTGATAAGAAAAGTGTTTATGTATGAATCAATATATCCAAATATATTATTGAAAAGGCATTTAAACCCTAAATAATACAACACATTCAATGCTGGAATTTGCTTTAACCTCAATATGATTAATAGCTGCCTGAACGAAAATTGTAATAACACACTTTATTAGAAAACATATAGTTGTAATTTGACAGTAAGTAAAATAAATTTTATGAAACTACTATAATAAAATGCTTTGAAATATCGACCTCCCAAAAGTGGCTCGTTAAGAGCTAAGGGTTACTACAAATTATTTACCAATGTAAAATAGTATGTCTAAATTCTTATCAATATGATTTGTTCGTACAGTCGATGTCGTTAATTTGGATGTCCAAGATATTTGAATGTGGAACAAAAATGAAAAATTTACTGAACAGCAACTTCTTACATTAAGGTATATAACTAAAATAATGTATAACACCCCCATCCCATTTTTATTAACCAAGAACTATACTATTGAAAAAATGGCCATATAAAAATTATTCCAGTTTGGAAGTCCTGAAAAAAGTTGACTCAACTTTTAGCGACCACATTGTGGCGGCAATTTTTAATTTTCCAATTTTTATAATTTTCTTGCAAAATTTTCAAGTCCTTCAAGACCTGGAAGCACCCAAATAAATCACGCAGGCAAATAGATACATATCCGTTATATCGCCTTTTAACTGTGCCTATATACCCAGTGTACTGTTTGGGTACTTCTCGATGAGCTATGAACTTGAAATTTAATATGGAAGTAGAGAATACCTTCCCGATTCTCCAAAAAATGAAAAATTAGTAAAATTAGAAATGGCTGCTCCAACGAGGCTTCCAATTTATATGAACAAAGAAAGCAATACCGACATTGAAATGAAGGCGACGTCAAAATGGTAAGAGCTATGCAAAAAACTATAAAAACAAAGGAACCGCACGTTTTGTAGGTAAATTGGTGGCCTGTCAAATGTGCAGTTTCTCCGAGAGATGGTTCCGAAGACTGAACCTACCTCCCGATCTCGATACTATACCACGATTTCCCAAAACTACAGCAGTTATTGGAATGATAACTGCTAGAAATGGGTAAGCAGACGATTTACCATTATTTGGACTTAGATTGATGTGCCTGAACTTCCGGTTTTGCCGGAAGTGACGTCAAAGGAAGTCCCACTTTTGGTTTTTCGCTTATATCTCGAAAACGGTGCGCCGTCTTATACCAAATGAAAGCTCACGAAATTCTCTACAACTCTCATTTTATATATTTTTTTCGAATTCGCAACCGTTTTCGAGTTACACGCTCCGGAAAAGTGAAAATGTTCGAAAAACAGATTTTTACCTGAAAAATAGAAAATTGTATTTTAAAGATGATAAAAAAAAGTAGGAACTCCGGTGCTTGTAATTGGCACCAGGGTGTGTCTCCTACATGTTTGCACCCCCACTCTTGAGGGGGCAGCTCATTCCCGAGCCACTGCTGCACTTGGTGGTAGGTGCGCCGGCAATGCTGTTTAGCTGCGCTCTCAGTTGGTGGGAGGGAGCTATGTCAGGCTTAATATTGCCACTGACCTCATGAACAACTGGAAGTGGTACTGGTTGAGGGAGGTCTGTCTTGCTGGTGCCCCATACCATTTGAGGAAGCAAATTTTCCCAGCCTCTTGTGGGGGGGGGGGGGTGTAAAAGATCACTGCCGCTTCCTTGATGATTTCTGACTTTAGTACAATTTTGAGAAGCTTTTCCCTAAAGTTGAAGAGGTAAAAAATCTGTTTTTCGGAAAATTTTCACTTTTCTTGAGTGTGTAGCTGGAAAATGCGAATTCGAAAAAGTATATAAAACGGAAGTTGTAGAGAATTTAATAAGCTTTCATTTTGTATAAGAAAATTTTTCCCTACGACGCACCATTTTAAAGATATAAGCGAAAAAACCAAAAGTGGGACTTTCTTTGTGCCTCCCCCCCTCCGGCTCACCACCTAGATGTCAGGACTTTCAGTATGTTCACTCCCTAAACACTCTGAACAACTTTCTAAAGTAATCGCTTAGGTCCATGCTCACGCACTCTACACCACCCTTTACTGGACTAGACATGACTATTAAATTGAAGTAAAACGGGTGTTGTGCACTCGAGAAAAACGTGATTTGATGTTACTTCCGGCAAAACCGGAAGTCAGGCACATCAATCTAAGACCAAATAATGGTAAATACTCTGGTTATTCATTTCCAGCAGTTATCATTTCAAAACTTGGTAGTTTTGAAAAATCGTGGTATTCTATTGTGGTATTGTATCGAGGTAGGTCCAGTCTCCGGAGCCATCTATCGGAGAAACTGTCCATAATTTGAAGTTTTGCCAAACAACTTTTGCCTACAATATATCAAAAATTCATCAAATTTGACAGAAAAGTGAAAGGTGGTAAATATGTATGTTTTATTATTTTGGCATTTAAATCCGATCAAACTGATCGGCGTCACACTTTGAACGTTTTCTTTGAGATAAAATAAAATATAGGCATATACTCTCACTGACTTTTTTGTAGAAAATTTAATTCTCTACTTTCTTTCCTACATTTTCTTTTTCACACTTTATCATTTTGGCAGCATCTTCATTTTAATAAGGGTGTCGCTTTCCATATATATAGATTTATATTGGAGCCTCCATTTTAAATTTTGCAAATTTTCAAATTCAACGCGTCAAAATACTTCAGAAAAGTCAGACCAGAACCTTAGGACAAGACCTTTTTTTTGCCATTTTTAGGGGATAAAAGAGGTGGTAGACAAAAACTAGTGTGATAGATTTTTTCTTTAATATTAGGATCGGTTTCAGCATGTCAAAAAATATAGGATAAGATGGTTCTGATCAAACACGCAGCCCCTCCTTTTTTTGTTGACCTGTGTAATCGTTATAAATCTCCTAGGTAGGTAAAAATTATTATCTCACGACTTGGATTGTATTACAGGATTTATTTTAATGTATCTTGTGGGGTTGATAAAAACAAGGTCTTGCCACAGATTTGACATCTTTCTTTTTACTTCCACATACACGTAGTGGAGTGGAAGAATAGCTCGAAGTATTGTAATCGTAACAAAATTTTTTTGTTCAAATAGGTTTGTAATGTTATGAAACGTCGAGATTTCAAGTTTGAGCAAAAATAATTCTGTCTGGTGGTCTGTATGTAAATTTTTTGTACGCACGATTACTCTGAATTAGGTTTAAGAATGGGGGGGGGTAAGTAGGTAAAGCAAGTAAGTAAAAGTCTATAAAAATGAGATTTAGTGCATGTACGAGAAACCTTGGTCTCAAATTTATTTTGGTATCAGCCACACCCACTGTCTCCCCCATTATGAAAGTGGATAAAAAATAAATTTGCGATTTAGTGTGTATACAAGAACCAAAGACCATTTTTTTTTTAGATCAGCCACCTCCACTACTAACCCCACTCGCACCACCGTCCCCACGACCAATGTGAAATTTCGATTCTCGGGGTAGATTATTTCGTGTATTATATTATTAAAATTCTATGAACAATTATTTCCACATATTGTAGAGCGACAAACACAGTATCAAGAATTTTTCCGTTGCTAGAGACATGAATAAAAAATCTGGATGTGCAAGTTGTGATTCTTTAAGCATTTACAGCCGTGTTTCGATCTTCCAAACGCGGGTTATCTTATTAAAGTCTGTATTTATGTTTTTTATATTTTATATTGAATTAATTTTATTTGTACCTACATTTTTCTTGAGAAATTCATTCAAAGGATAAAAACACATTAATGCTATGATCTGTCTTATACTTGGTGGCATCAAGATGCCCCTTATATCCAGTTGTTTCATTACTAAAACTACAAGTATTTTTAGGTATACTATTCCCAGTTGATAGATACGCTTGAAATATTCGTGCGTTTAATTTCATTATAACTGATATAGGTTTATAACTAATCAGATTAAAATCGTATCAACATCATAATGAAATTCTCATTACTGGCCAATTATCTAATGTGTGTGAAAGTTAGTACATCAATTTTTCACTTTTATTATTTTTAATAAAGGTTAGACAATTCTAATAGCTATAATATTTCAACTTAATGAACAGCAGTCAGGTTGAGTGATTCTCGATTTTTTCTTGTCCCTTTCACACTTTGGGGGTTAAGGTCGCCTGAAGGCAGATGGCAACACATCTATTTTTTCCTCATTATGGACCCCGCAAATGTTTCCTTCGGGTTTTTACGATCGTTCGTCCCTTTCTCTTAGTACTTAGGTTGTCGTATACCTCCTACCGTATAATAAGCACTAATAAATTAGCGGATTTGTTGACATTACAGTGAGAGTGTGGCAGTTAGTAATTGAAGGCCAGGGTAGAGATATGGAAGGCAAAAGGAACTAATCCGAAATTATTTATTTAACTCCAGTAGGTTACTGACGTGACAATTTATTTGACAAAAATTGCGGGAACTATAGTTTTTACAATTTTATAGCAAATGAATCTATTTTATATACAGGGTGTTCAGAAATTCCTGTCGTTAATTTTAGGTAATAATAGTTTACGCAAAAATATGAAAGGAAATTCACATAGACACGTGGCTAACACCGTAGGACTAACCGCTTTTTATAACAACTGGTATCAAATATGATTGTAGGGCCATTTTGTGGCTCGGTTTGAATAATTAATCTAATTTCTTCTATTTCTTGACATTTTTCAGAATTAAGACACCACTTTGTGGACTTCAACTGTTTCAGGTGGCAATGAACAATGTTCAAAAAGAGTCTCTTTTAACCAATCATTGGTAAAGTGTAGAAGCCATCTTATTTTACTAATTTTGGGGTGCTGAAAATGAATCCGTCACCCATTTTGGCTAAAAATCTTGGGAACACATTAAAAAACTTATTTGGGGGTGACATTGGAATTGATATTGGTCTAAATACTAGATTTCGATAACTAGTAGAAAAGAAGTAAAAAAACCAAATTCACCCCTTCAACCCACCTCGCCATTCCCTCACCAGAAGGTACTAGAGAAGCTACTATAATTACTAAATAGTTATTTACAAAAAAGGGTTTCTTTTAGCCCATCCGTGGTAAAGTGTGGAAACCATCTTTTTTTTTTACAAATTTTGTGGTGCTGAATGCGAATCTGTCATCCGCTTTGGCGAAAAATTTCTTATTTGGGGGTGATATTCCAATTGATATTAGTCTAAATACTAAGTTTCGATAACTAAGTAGAAAAAGAAGTAAAAAAAACAAATTCACCCCTTCAACACACCTCGCCATTCCCTCACCATCCCTAAGAAGCTACAAGCAAGCAAATTGAAGCAAGAAGTTGCAAGCTACTATAACTACTATATAGTTATTTACATATTTTTAAAAACCAGAACACCTCATTAAGTGGTTGCTATCAGAATATAATAATTTGGTTACTTTTGAGTACACTGATATGCTTCGTCACCCCCTAAAAGGGATGTCTCACCTTCTCAGGGATATTGACTGGTTTTAATTAAAAAAAAAATCCTAATACTCAGTTGGATGTTTTTTTATCATATTAATCAATTTAAAAAATGTTGCTTGATTTTTATAGTAAAAAATTATTTAGTTATTTAATTTTTTTTTTTTTTTGCATTACGACATGAGTCGATGCAGCCAGATACAAATTAAATATTTAATATTTCTATAAAGTTATTTAAATAAATTAAAGAAATTTTTAATATAAAAAACAAGTAATATTTGGTCGTACGAGAAAAATGATATTTCTTTGTGTAAATTTGATCAGATAACCATATTTCTGTACAAAAAAACTGAAACAGTACAAGAAAACATTTCAGGTTACAAAGGAATTTCTTTCCTTTGAACGCGAGGACATCAGGCCAATGAAGATAATGAAAAAGGAGATGAGATGGCCAAAGAAAGCGCAAAAGCAGCCTTGATGGAACCCTAGCCAACCCGCGGGTTTATCATATTATTATATTATAACACAACAAGAGAATTAGTCATAAACACGGCTTGTCTTGAACTGGACCTCCAGGGATGAGACAGTCAAGTATGTTCATTATTGATGGACCATCCAAGACAAAGACCAAGAAATTGCTAAAGCTGAGCAGAAAACAGCTGATATATGCCATCTTAGCAGGACCCTGCACACTAAATAAACACCTGACCAATATAGAGGTGAGGGATAATCCAGAGTGGATGTGTGGTGCGGATGAGGACACTCCTGACCACATACATTTATGACCCCGGAAGATATGATCAGAGCTTCTATCGACAGCACACTAGACTTTTTGGGAGGAATGAGATTAATAAGATACGAGACTATGGGTTGCAATAAGTTTAAGCTTCAATATGAAATAGTATCATGAAATAATAGCCCTTATTAATGCTAAATAACATACCAAATCTCATCGCTGTATCACAGAGACTTCCCGAAATATTAAATAAAACCTGTTCAGGGGACCCACCTGCAAAGGGACATAGCTTCCTTAGAAAGCATTTTTAGATACGTGCTTGTAGGGTTTTATCATATGTTTGCATAAACTATCACCATTTATAGTTAACGACAGGACTATCCAGATACAGTGTATAGGAATCCTAACTGATATAATTTTTTAAATTGCTAAGACACAAGAACCACACACTTATCTTCTATAATCCACTTGAGTTGATAGAATCCTTTTTAACTGACAGAAAACTTAAAGTAAAAGTTTACGATGTAATATCCGAAGAGTTTGACGTCAATATGGGAGTTCCCCAGGGCTCAGTCTTGGGCCCCTTATTTTTTTGCTGTTTATAAATGACCTGCCCAAAAATATACTCCAAACAACGGTAACGATGTTTGCCGATGACACGTCGATGGTAGTAACAGCAGCTGATGACAAATTATGGTTAATATTATAGTGAGATAGTTAAATTTAAATCCATCAAAAGAATTGGGAATTTACTTAGATAGCAAGTTGTGTTGGGACTACCATATAAATGAAAAAAAATTGAATAAAGCATGTTTTGCAATAAACCAACTACAATCTACAATAGACATCAAACATTTACTAAATGCGTATTTTTCCTTAGCCTATTGCCGTCTGTCATATAACATTATATTATGGGGCCAAAGGGTTGACATTCAAAGGGTGTTTGTTTTATAAAAAAGAATACTCAGAACCATTTTTAAAATCAATCCAAGAAATAGATGTAAGCAATACTTTATTAATAACAAATTACTAACTGTTCCATCCATTTACATTTTGTCTGTATTGAAATTTGTCAAATTAGATTTAACTAAGTTTGTACAAAATGGAGACCAACACTCTCACAATACAAGATGTCGAAAAATGTTAAGGCCTCCTTATCACTCAACAGCTCTGTACATGAAATCACCACATTATAATGCAGTAGCTCTCTATAATAGATTACCGAAGGATATTAGAGATGTCAATTTAAGGACAAAGTTAAATTATTTTTAATTGAAAATTGTTTTTATAGTGTAAACCAGTTTTTTAATATGTAATTTTATATTTATTATTGTCTATGTATATATCTTTTTAAATATCTTACCCGTATTGACATTCTCGACAATTTTTATACAATAAAGTGTAGTATCTACATGTAAAAACAAAATGTACCTTCTGTCTCTCATATGTTTTATATTATATTTGTTCCAGTTTTGTAACTGACTTACCATATATACAACTTTGTATCATTAGTGGTTAATAAAAAAATATCTTTGTAATGGGCAAATCAATTGAGATACACAGGTTTACAGATATTTAAGTCTTTGAAGTTCAGCTGCCGTCTTGATTTAACCAAATTGAAGTATCAAAACGCATTTATATTTTAGCACTTCAAAGACGAATACGAAGCCAAAAAATCATTACTGACTTTTGCACATCTTGTCACGCGACTTATGAGGCTCGTCCCCTCCCTCCACTTGATATTTTGTGACGCGCTGTTAAACACTCTGTACCCTGAAAATGTCGAAGTTTCTAAGAATAAATAAGATTAAAAATGTATTTATATAGAGGTATTATTTAATTGCTGTTTCCTGTACCCAGAACGAGTTGATAAATTCATTGAAGAGAGTTTTATTAGCTAAGTTATTCGAGTCCGCCCCTGAAATGTCCATGGAAAATCCGACCTCTAATTATTGCACACGTTCTTTTTTTATTTAATTAGTGAACTACAAATTTAATATTGATGTTCCAAATAAGCAAAACCAGATTTATCTCATATCAAGATAACTTTATCGTGACTGTTATGTAAGCTCCGGAGTTGAACAACAAGGAGATATGGCAACGTCAGTACCTACTTCATTCCTCTCTAGTAAATCCTAACTTTAATCCTGTCATGTATAAACTAAAACTATACCTTAATTTACTCGGCTCCGGAAATTTTATGAGGGATCTACGTACAGCCCATAAAGATTGCCTCTCTACACCAAATCTAACTTCGCATGACATTTTCAAAGTAAATTCATATATTAAAATTTAGTTTCAGTTTTCTCTGGAGATAAGGTGTTAAAAATGGTAATATTTATCAGCGGAATGAAAAAATAGAGAAATATGTACATTGTTTGACATCATATTTGTAATACTGTTCTTGACTTTTATTCAATTTCAGTCGGCATTAGTGATGGATACAAAGCATTTCGATAGAATGGATTTCAGTTGTCTTCTATATTTAGTTTAAAATCGAACCAGCATTTACATTTCCATGTAATGTTGACCTAATAGCAAATATGGTATTATGTAAAACTTATCTTTATTTATCAAGAGAAAATGACCAAAAATTTCAGTCGAGAGTTCTCACTGATCATAATTGCGTCAACTCTATCATCATGGAAAGATTTTCAACATCAAATGCAATATTGGAAATAACTCGAAAGTATTGCATAATTATTGGTTGATTCGTAATTTCGGGGTAATAGTATATACAAAACAAATTGTAGTTCGTTACATACAGGGTGTTTCAGGTATGCGGTCATTAATTTCTAGTGGCGATTCTACATAAAGAAATATGAAAAAAGTTCATATAAACATGGGTCCGGGAATCCCTCCTAAGGGCGCTGCAGGCCTCTGAAGGGAGCACCCAAAATTAATATTTTATTTATTATCTCTCTTTGAGCTACAGTGACTAATTTTTGCACGTGATTCAATATCAATATAGGTCATTATCTGATGTTATCCACCAAGGGTGAATTCAATCGGGGGTGCAAAAAATTGGAAGAGGGGAATTTTCTGACTTGTCGGAATATGATTCCTGGGTTATAAATACACAAAAAGGGTTATCTTTTTGTAACGCCGTAAGACCAACCGGTTTCGAGAAATTTGAACCTAAAGAAACGCATGCATGGTGTAGAATTCAAAAAGGATAATAGGCCAGTCATTTTAGTTGAAAACATCAAACTAATTGTAAAAGAAATAAACTAAGTTTTTAGACTTAGAATAATATCCCCAACAACATATCAAATGTTTAGAAAAATCTAAGTATAGGAAAGCCGCCATATTGGCCGACTTCTTGGATTTACTGTTGAAATCTATAAAATGCTTATATTGCTCCAACTAACTTCAAATATATATCGAATTCTATGCCTTATATTAGAAATTTGCCGCCCGCAAAAATTTGCCGCTCTCGATGGAGGTGCTTTACTGCATCGATTATCATTGTCGGTTGGTATGCTGTTCTCAGACATCTGTAATGGCTATACAAAATGGCTATACAAACTACGTTCTTACAAGATATGGTAATTCGGTTGTGATTGTGTTTGATGGATATTTGGATATTCCTTCCATTAGGGATGCCACTCACATTAGAAGAAGTGAAGGTAAAAACTCCCCTCACGTTTTGTTTTCTATGGACATGAAACTGACAATGAAGAAGGATATTTTTCTGTCAAACAACACGAATAAGCAGTGTTTTTTTAATGATGCTTAGTGAAAGATTTGAAATTGTTAGATGTCAGACAACACTTGCACTTCTGATCACTCAGACAGCAGTTGGTGCATCTGAACAAAGAGATGTTGTCATTGCAGACGACACTGATCTCCTGATACTTCTGTGTTTTTATATTAAAATAGAAAATAGAAAAGTAATATTCAAACCAGAACCAAAGCGTGGTGCAATCAACATCCGACAATGGAATATTCAAACTACAAAATCGTCATTGGGCTTAAATATCTGGAACAGCTTGCTATTTATTCACGCCATTTTGGGGTGTGACACCACGTCACAGTTGTTTGGGATTGGCAAAGACAAAGGTCTAACAAAGATCATGAAAAATACATCATTTATGGACTATGCTGAAGTATTCAACAGTGCAAACAGTCTGAAAGAAGACATAATTACTACCGGGGAAAATGCTATTGTTGCCATGTATAGAGAAGACATCTGATACTTTGAATGAACTACGATATAGAAACATCTATATCGTACAAAGGTGGCGCTAACAAAAATATGGTTCAAGCTGTTCAAGCTCAGTCGCTTCCACTGACTTCAGCTGCTGCTGAATTCCATAATTTACGGATCTACTACCAGATTCAGGATTAGAAAGGAAATACGTCTCTTCTATCTGAGGGTGGTCAACTCCTACCGTACTCACTGATCTTCAACCAGGACCACCAGTTCTGCTCGATATCATAAGATGTAAATGCAAGGCAGATTGTAGTACTTCAAGGTGCTCATGCAGAAAACATGGTTTGGAATGTTCATCAGCTTGCAGTGAATGTCAAGGTATACTCTGCAGTAACTCAAATATGGAAGATGTATACGACAATGATGTTTCTGATGGAGAGTGATACATGTTGGAAATGACAGTAGTGTTTTAATTGTGTTAGTAGTTTTTTCTATATACTCTTACAACCTCTGAAAGTCGTCTCTGGGGTAAATTTTTGTTCATATTTTTTATGGGTTAATTAAGCGGTTTTCGATAATGTTAAACTGAAAAAATAAATTAATATGTCAATATCTACACTAACAACCCCCAAAGGCAACCCCCGATGGTAAATATATTTTTAATTAGTTTTTCGGTTTTATTAAGGGCTTACTATAAAGTACAACCGAAAAAAGCTGAAATACATCATTTTTCGGAAAAACAACCCCTAAAAGCCACCCCTGGGGACATCTATTTTTTAAATTATTTTTCCCTCATTAAATTGGTGATCGGCCAATGACAAAATTAGATTTTTGGCCACTTTTTGAAATTTTCAGCCCACTGTGAGTTGTATAGACCATTTGGTTTCCAGCTCATTCGTCCTTCTAGATATAGATTTTTCTACTTACTTTATATCATGGTTAACTTTGGAAATCTGCAGGACCCACTTATCGCTCTGTTAGTTCCTCATTATGATGCTGATTTGCTCCCTGCAACGTGCAATCCTGTGTACAGTTTTGTGATGAGACTACTCTTTATATATAAATTCTTTTATTTCCAGACTAAATACTGCAACTGAATTACATCACATATTACCTAAAATTACTCAATTAATTTCGAGCTATATTTCTATGTAGTTTAATAAACGTTTCTAAACGCAATTTCTCTGCCTCTATCATCTCTACGTATGTACTGTCTGGGTATAATTGTAAATAATTCTGAATACAAAAATTTAAAAAGGAAATAAAAGTAACCATGGATAGAACTGTGATTATGTGTATCTACTTTGCACAGTTAACACTTTTTTTATGCCGATACAGCATTCAATCGTATTGTATGTACGTACTCTGAATAAAGAGTAAATTCTATACGGATATGTGGCGTTTATTTACATATATACATACATTGCGGTGCAGTTAAATCTAGTTTAAGTTAGAGTTTACATCCAATAGTGTTAGGGAGAATGCGATTTTATATTCGATTTGGTTAGTGGCAAGACTTGTGTGCATTGAATTTATACTAGATGCAATGTACATACATGTATTCCAACACTGGCGCTAACCATAAACAGCGGACTTCTGTAAACAATGCTAATAAAATTCCCACTGAACTGTTAAGTACCTAGTTAATTACTAATTAAGTTAAATATTGGCAATTAACGCACATGTCAAATGTGTGAATACAAACAGTTGCTGAAAATTAATTCCAAATATATTTCTTAACTGATTAATAAATTGGGATCATGACATATTTGCGTCTTCAATTAAAAAAGCACTAAATGAGGCAATTTTAAGAATTTAAACAATTGCCTCGCATGAAGATAATAGTTTATTGGTTATTATAATTGTGACTTTCAAAATTATTTGCGGTGAATAAGAATATAGGAGATATTGACTTGATTTGCAAGTTGCTATCCTTGAAAGACTGATGATACTAGCCTTTGCAAAGCTTCCTAGTTTAATATAAAACTTTCTCCCGCATTCAATTCAGGTATTTTACAAATGTCTCCTGTGATTATTTGATACACTCTAGAGCGCTAATACTTCCAAAGAGTAGTGCACATACGAAGTATTTGAGATAAACATTGTTAATTTGACAATGACATTTAATGAACTATAGAATAGAATAAAAGCTAATTTAACGGGAGTATAAACATTGTGAAAAATATGTTGGTATGACAAAATGTACAACTTGAAGATTTCAAATTAATAAATTGTAGAAACCTAACCCCGGTTAATGTATTACCAAATGACAGCTTCTTTGAATTAAGTGTACACATTGTAAAAAAATATTTAGAATACCCTGACTGACTGACTGACTGATTGATCTATCAACGCACAGCTCAAACCGCTGGGTCTAGAAACTTCAAATTTTGCAGAGGTTCCTCAAATGACGTAAATGACGTAGGCAACCACTAAGACATAATTCTACCCCCAAGAGGGTGAGAAGGGGGTTGAAATTTTAGGCTTTTTCGAACACGATTAGATCTAGATGCGTGAAATTTTGCAGAAATATTTTTTGTTGAAATCTATTAGATACGTGTAAAATGAAATTACGATTTTCATTTTTTGAAGGGGTGAAAACGGAGGTGGTAGATGGTTTAAAGTGCACCCGTATTTTTGAAATCGAATAAGTCAGAAACGTGATTATTCGAGCGACGGGCTCTTCTGAGAAAATAAGGAGACACGTACTAGACGGTTTTCAAAAAGAAGCCACCAAACGGGTGAATGGGAAGGGGGAGGTTTTTCGGGAGCTATTCGGAAACGGTTATACCTAGAAGTATGAAATTTGGAAGAAATACTCTTTATTGGGATCTGTTAGACACGACTAAGACGAAATTTAGATTTTCACTTTTTGAAGGGGTGGAAACGGAGGTGGTAGATGGTCTAAAGGGTACCCGTATTTCTGAAATCGCGTAAGTCAAAAACGCGATATTCCAGCGAGGGGCTCTTCTGAAGAAATAAGGCGACACGTATTCGACGGTTTTCAAAAAGAGACCTCGAACGGGTGAACAGGGAGAGGGATATTTTTAAGCATGCAATTTGACACATACCCGAGTGCTTTATTGTCGATTAAAATAATTATTTTTTCGTTTAACGCGCTCTAACACAAAAATAGAATAATGAATTGTAATCAAATTGTGATGAGCAGTGGGTTTCCCCAAGTACTATGGATGCGCAGTGGGTTTCCTCGAGTACAATGGATGGGCAGTGGGTTTACCCGAGTACCATGGATGTGCAGTGGGTTTCCCCTAGTACTATGGATGCACAGTGAGTATATTCGAGTAAGATGGATACAGAGTGGGTTTCCGCGAGTGTACTTCCTGAGTACTAAAGAAGTACTCAGTGAGTAAGTAGTACTTCTTTATAGGCATAAGTTAGTATGTGAATGTTCTTAATTCCACGCGAACGCGTGCATCAGCTAGTAAGACGACAAAAAAAATAAGTGTTTGACAAATCGTAACAACTGAGCTGTATTACATACTGAAGTGAGCACGAATAGTAGAAAATTACTGTTTTCATCCACAGAAACTTTAGAGCAGGTTCTCTGTTTTCCTCGCATTTGTAAAACTATGTATTCAGGCAAGAGAAACAGGGGAACTGCTAATATAGCTTCTCCTTTTATTATTTCTGCCAGTCCCCGCCAGACACAGCCCTCCCTCCCCTATGTTAGCACGCTCCAGTATGTAATAGAGCTCAGTGATCATAACGGATAATGTTACAGTTACTGGCGCCAAATAACTGCCGTTTTGAAATATCTAAATTCTTCACCGAAGAAATTTTTGTTCTCGCTGTAATAACATCCAACAAATCGTAAATTTTACATTTCTATGACTTTCTTTTTGATGCCTTATCGACTTTCATTATAAAAGAAATCTTGCAACTTTCCCATTAAGATAATTCAATTACTCAATAATTGAAAATGTGTTTATACTCGGATTCAAGTGTTACATATTATGCATATTGTTAGTATTGGTAGAAGGTTTTTAATATTATTATCATTATACATTTTAAGGCATCTTTTACCTACACGATAATAAAAAAGATCTCTTTCTTCCGTTAAAATTATTCTGCAAAATGTTAGAAAGTTACTTGAGGTCTACATTCTCTTTTATTATTTTAGGAATATTTTACTGTATCTGAAAATGTGCTTTTATTTTTGCCGAGTTAAAATGTAATGGACTATCGCATCGCCGAGTATGTTTGTCCTGAAAGTTAATTAAAATACGCCTTTATTATATTCAGCCCGATTCTGAACCAACATTGTTTGGATATAAATGTATGTATGAGGTTAAAGTTTTAAATAATTAAACTATTACATTAAAACTATGCAAATGGCTTAAACGATAAGCTGGAATCATATATACATAACCTATTTATACTCTGCACGTAAGCATAGAATAATGGCTACTGAATGATTAATTATATTATTAGTAGAGATATATAAACAAAAAATATTTCTTTTGGGATAAAGGAACCCGCAGAAAGTACATTGATTTTTGCTTTCGGTTAAATTTTTTTGAAATTTTGGATTTTGGTAGTTGATTTGATGGTAATTAAATGTTCAATTGGTGATAATCCTCGAAAACTCTTTGTTTTGGGGCTATGGCCCTTTTAAGGGCTGAAAACGTGTATTTTTTATAAGTGATGTCAATACAATAAAATCTTTCGCATTTCTTCAAAAAAATAAATACATTAAACAGTCGGGTAGGTTAGGAATGTACACAAGATGCAGATTATTACTTTTAAGACGGTAATATTCGGACAATAAAAGTCAATTTTATATATTATATAAAAAATTATTTCATGTGCGAATTTATTTATTTATGAAGTGCCATTTTGTAGTTGTTAGTACAACTAAGAGAAAAAATTATTATGTGTATGTTTAAATCCACCCACGCACATTCATGTTCTTTTTAAGAAGTGTTAAAAATTTTATTACATTGACATCACATATGAAAAATACACGTTTTTAGCCTTTAAAAGGGCCATAGCTCCAAAGGAATGATTTTCGAGAGTTGCGTTCATTTCAACATTTGATCAGTATCAAATCAACTACCAAAATCAAAAGTTTCAAAAAAATTTAACGAAAAACAAAAACGTATGTATTCTGTGCGGGGTCCTTTAATTTTACTTACGTCATTACAGGTTTACTGCAAGATTTGATAAGCTTGCGGTAAAGTTATAAAAACAATAACTTTTATTATAATCTTTAGGTGGACTGTATTTTGATTTGATTATGTTAAATATTTTAATCCCTTTTTAAGCATTTTGAAAAACTGAATGCACAAAAATGTTTATTATATAAGATAAAAAAAATATATGAACTAGTGTATATAGCAGAACTTGCTAGTCAGTGAAAATAACCCGAAAAATGAGGTATGAAACTTTGCAAAAGTGTTTATTGATGACCAAGCATGATATAACAAAAATTATAGCGCCTTATGTTGGTTGGGGCAGGTTTATATGGGAAATAACAGACATATTTGTCATTTTAAATTAGACAAAAATTAGACAAATAAAACTTATAAAAATAGAGAGAAATAATTAATTCACAGCCCTTATAATCCTTAAGTCATTAATAAATTTGGATATAATAATATATCACATTCAATAAAGCAATGGAATATCATTTGGAATATTTAAAATTTTTAAAAGCCTACCTCGATTTCTGCATTTAATAACATATCGCAGAAAATAAAGGAAAACACAAGCCAAATATTCCAGTGTGTTACATTGCCAAAATCAAAATTTAATGGTCTATAAAAGGTCTTAAAAACCGCTACCCAAGGAATCACTACTTCCACATCCAGATTTGCTACCTAAATCTCTCTCTCTCTAAAATTTGTATGTGGAAATAATCGTTTATCGAACTTTAATAATTTGAAATCGTCTACCCCAAAAACCTATAAAACGATATGCCACGGTAGTGGGGTGGGGGGTAGTGATAGGAGGGTGGTAGTGGGGATAGATGAAATAAAAAAAATATTTAGAGGCCTTTGGTTCTTGTACACACAATAAATTACAATTTTTTTTCGCCCCCTTTTATAATGGGGTAGGGATAGTAATGGGGTGGCTAATGCCAACAATTTTTTTGAGACATTAGCTTCTCTTGTATATACTAAATACCAATTTTATGGACTCTTACCTGCTTGATTTACCCATTTACCTCCATTTACCCCATTTTACCCCCCAACCCTTCAACAGAATAAGATGAAAATATAATATAATATAGTCAGCGTACTGTCAAAATTAATAGAAAAAATCGTATATAACAGAATTATGTCTTATTTCGAAAGTAAAAATATCCTAAGTGAGAGTCAACATGGATTTAGACCAGGAAGATCTGTAGAAGCTGCTTCGGCTAGTCTGTTTAATTTCATATACAAGGAAGTCGACAGTGGCAACCATGTGGTTTCGATTTTATTCGACCTCTCTAAAGCCTTCGATTCCATAAACAAGACCATACTTTTTGATAAGTTAGAGAATATTGGTATACGGGGTTGCCTATTAAAATTCTTAATGTCATACATAGAGAGCAGAACATTTATAGTTAAATATAATGAAGTTATGTCTGATATACATGATAGTATCCTAGGTGTTCCGCAAGGGTCAGTATTAGGGCCTCTATTATTCTCTATTTACATAAATGATCTTCACTGTCATATAAGTAATGGAGAAACATTTATGTATGCGGACGACACTACAGTCACTGTATCTGCCCCTAACTGTAATGACTTACAAAAATTTATTGAGGATGTTTTTGATGACATGAATAATTGGTGCAGTCGAAATAGACTGATTGTAAATAAAAGAAAAACTGTTTTCATATGCTTTAATAAAAAAAACATCATTAAATACTTTTAAATTGAGCCCTTCAACAAAATTTTTGGGTACATATATAGATAACTCATTGTCTTGGGAACAACAGGCAGATCAGGTTTGTAATAGACTAAACAAGGCATATTTCGCAATACTGCAATTGAAAGACACACTGGATGAGGCAGGACTTGTTGTTGTTTACTATGCACTTGCATACTCCCATCTGTCCTTTAATATCTGTTTATGGTGTAAATCAAGTCAACTGCAGAGGGTATTTGTACTTCAAAAAAGGATTATTAGACTGTTGTTTAATCCAAAATATAGAGAAAGTTGCAAGGAAATTTTTACCATAAAGAAAATTTTAACGGCACCTTGTATTTACATATACAAATGTTTAATATATGCGAAAACCAACTTGCAGAAATTTGTTACTCTAGACAACAATCACACATACAATACTAGACAAATTTTTCATCTCCAATGAAAACTTGTAATGTTTTCTTTACTCAGTATTCTTGACTTTTTTGGTTTATAAGCATCAGAGTTTCGCTTTAAAAAAGCAATTAGTTGAATATATTTACTTATCAACGTTTCTCCTAATCAACAACATGCGCCTTATCATCGAATAATAGCTCCACAAAGTAGAAGATTTATTAAACTTTGATTGTTCCTTAAAGTAGACTATCAATATCTTTTCATGCGTAATATTCTTAATGTTCTTCTGGTTACACCAACTTTCCATAAATTTTTTCATAACCGCTTTTAGATTTTTGGGGCAGGAGAGAAGCAACTACGTCTTCTGCCAATTCTTCAATTTCTGGCGGTAAACTATTTTCTAAATCCCTCATTTTTTGGGAAAACTAAGAAAACTTTAGCAATATTATTTTATAACAATAACATATGAATATAAACAACTTTTAAACAGTTACTTAGATAACACACGGCTAGTACCATAATGATTGTCATTATGATCCATATAACATAAATAACCGTTAAAGAATTATTTTGTAGAAATTATGTGATAATTTTTTCTTAATTTATCGAATCGCCATCTTGTACTTTTACCTTTTAACGTTACTTTTTTTTATTAAAAGTATTAACAACACCTGTGCTATGACATTTGAACTTCCATATGAAATATTGATCAATACATACAGAATTCTTTACGATTTCGGTCTTAAATTTGGCCATTCTGGAGCCGTCATTTTATTTATTAATTCCGAACAATTCCGACAGTCAGCATGCGCTTTTCGTGATCGTCATCTTTCACGACTTCATAAAAAAATTGTTATTTTCATTCCAAATTGACGTAAGGAAAATGTTTACTGGCTCTCCGATTAATAGGTGAATGTTCCAAAATTTGACAAAAAAACAAATTAAATACTTTATTTTGAAATATGCATATGCAAAGGAATTTAAATAGATACAATCCGTAAAACTGCATAAATCTGGCAACCCATTTAGACGGTGCCATGATTTAAATGTTATTCAAATTTTAACTGCGTCGTATTAAATTTCCTGCAGTGTTTTTAAATTTTATTAATATTATTAGAGTTGTTGTGGAGTATAAAAATATTAGTTTTCGATCGTTTTATTAGAAATTGGAAAGGTAAAGTGATAGACAACTGGTATTCTAAAAAAAGTGCTTTATAATTCTCATCGCGAAATACATTTCCTCGTGATACCCTTAATTTTCCTCGAGAAGCTCGGATCAATGCTGCACGTAAAAGTGAGACAGGAATATTTCCTGCTAATACGTCCAGAATTATCAGATATAAATTTGTAATGTACTAGTTCAGTTAATAACTTTCCCATCACGCATTAACCAACCACCATTCCCATAGTGCGAGAAGTTCTACGTTAATGGCTGTTAGCAGGAAGCTTTGACAAACCTTGTTACAAAGTTAATAAATTGTCAGGAATATCTATGTTGCAACGCAAGAAGCCGGGGAATTTCTAATTGCTTTGTAACATATCATTAGATATGTGAAAACGCGTTAACCTAATTCGGGTCACATAATATTATTAACACGTAGTACAATTAAACGAATTAATTGTTTCATAAGCTCAATTGCACAGTCGATATTGTCCCTAAAACGACGACAACGCACCAATAAATAACAAAGCAATTCACTCATATGTGACGTAATGGATAAATGACATACAGTTAATTTCATAATGCACGTTCGAATTCATTTGTTGTAAAAGGTGGCTAATAGGGGGAGCTAGTTTATATTAGCAGCGACCCGTCAACACATGGCGTTTGATAGACCAGTGCAATAGGTATTTTCACAAAGGACCTCGCACATTTTCTTATATAAAATGCCTCTCGGTGAAATTTTCTGAATTGTTAGTATGTTATAAATTGAGATCTCCTGATTAAAACTGTAAATGTTGGGACTCAATCATATGACAAATTTTTCAGGTACAAAAGTTGGAACTCAATCATATTACAAGTTTGTTAAAAAGTGACTTTTTTCATAAAATATGTTTGGGACAATTTAAGGATTCAATTGCAATTTACTTGCATGAATGTTATTTATTTAACTAAAAATAATATATTCTGACAAAATATTTATTCATATACAAAGCAGATATTTCATGTTGAGGATATGTTGACAATAATTCATAATAAATAGTAATACGACTTATACGAGCTGAACTAATTTTAGTTTATATACAGAAATAATCTGATTTCTATTTAAGGATATGTGAAGAAGGCGGTGCTATTAAAAATAATTAATAATCCTCTGAGTAAACGTCAACTTGAAGTTGCGACAAGTTATAGTATAATTCCTATTGATAAGTAAGCAAGCAAGTGTGTCGTTTATTATCGTGCTCCAAAGAAATTCGAATTTAAATGAGTTTAGACAAAAACTAAATAATAATTAAATATTAAAGTTGTTAAATTAAGTGTGCACTCTACATGTATAAAGGAAAAGGTAAAAAAAAAGACTATTTAGTTAAACAAATAAAAGTACAAATAATAAACATTCTGTTCAGTGCTGCTATGAAAGAAAATAAAAACAAAACAAAAAAAACTCAGACTGATAAGGAATCTGCAAATAAGTTAGTACGGGAGAATTGCTCAAATTTATATATAAACAAATATTTCTAAAATAATGAATGTAAACCTCGATGAACAATTTTATGCTAAGTTACTAAAAACCTTGGAAAAAGCAAACGCAAAACAAACTAAGGATATAACTGAACAACTTAAAAAAAGAATTTAAAAGCGAAATAGACGAACTAAAGGAAACTATTAGAGAAGAAGGAACCAAACGGAATGAATTAGAAAGTAAATATGATGAACTGAAGATAAAATATAAAAAACTGGAGAAATCTCTTAGAAAAAATAATATCGTAATTTTTGGATTGGATAATAAAGAAGATAACCTGCTGGAATATACAATACAACAACTAAATAATCATCTAAGCCTAAATATTACGAATAAAGATATAAATGACATATTCAAAATTGGAAAAATAGAAGAAAATAGGCCAATTATCATCAAGTTTGTTTCATTTATAACCAAGCAAGAAGTGCTAAGAAATTGTAAGAAATTAAAAGGTACCAACATAAGCGTGTCCGAGGAATTAAGTCTAGAAGAAAGAGAAAGAAACAAGATACTCCACCAACATTTAAAAGAGGCCAGATCGAAAAATTACTTGGCATATATAAAAGGAAGCAAACTGTACATCAACGACAAGGCCTATACAGCTAAGGAGCTTACAGACATCAATGAAGATATAGCCGAAGAAGACAATAGTGAAGGAAGCAAAGGAAAAATTAAAATGAATAGTGCACCAACTACTCCAAATGATAGACACAATCATAAAAATGGACAAAGAGATATAGAAGAGGAGCTTGAACCGGTACAGAACGAACCAAACCAAAGAAAAATAGCACCCACCCAAGCAAACAGAACATCATCAAGAACACTGGCAAAATTAAATCAGCAAGAAGTTGAAAAATCAAGAAAACTTACACCAAACAAGTAAATGAGTATAACGAAATAGTTCTAATTTAAAAAATTGTATTATTGTAATCACCATCAACAAACCCCAATATTTTTAATAAAAAATTTAAATAGTTATTTAAAAAAAATTGATAAAGAAAAATACACCAAGATTTTGGTCGGTGACATAAATATTAACATTCTTGGAAATGATGATATCTCTGAGGAATATCTTAATATACTAGCAGAATGGGGCTTTGCATCTACTATCAATAATTATACAAGAGAAAATGAAAACAGCAAAAGTTGTATTGATCACATTTTTATTAATTCAAAAATACCAGCAACACATCTTATACCAATCATTTTACAAGTACACTTGAGTGATCATTATGCTACACTACTCCAAATAAAAACTGCATCTGACACAAAAAATACAAATATAGTAAACAATAAAAATATTAAATATCTAAATAGTAATAAACTAATAAATCAAATGAAAAATGAAACGTGGGATGAAATTTATATGGAGAGTGATGCAAATACTGCAGCTAAATAATTTTTAAATAGATTACTTAGATTATTGAAAATTGTACTCAAAAAAAAAAACTAAAAAGAAACGAAATAAAAAGAGAAGAATGGATGACAACTGGACTAATAAAGTCTGTCAATACCAAGTACGAGATGCATAAAAAAGTTAAAAAATATCCAAAAAATGGCGATTTTTTAAAAGAGTACAAGGTGTACAGAAATAAACTGAATGACACTATTAAGCTTGCAAAAATCAATTACTACAAAAAACAAATTGATCGTAATAAGAACTGTCCCAATAAATTATGGAATGCTGTAAAAACATAAATAGAAAAAATAAAGAGGTAAATGAAATAACACAAGTAAAAATGGAAGACAATAAATTAACCACTAATGAAACAGAAATTTCAGAGCTCTTTGTTGAACATTTTAGTAATATAGGCAGAAAACTGGCAAATAACATCACGACGAATCAGAATATCAACTCATTTTTAACTCGGCAACAAAACTCGATATATATTGGGGAAACTGATGAATGTGAGGTTAACGAGGTCATTGGCACCTTAAAAAATAATAAATCTCCAGGATTAGACAGTATTAGGACCGAAACTTTAAAGCTTATAGCAGACTATATCTCCAAGATACTAGCATTTATATTTAATATTTCCATAAAAACCGGTGTTTTCCCAAATATATTCAAAAATGCTTTGATAAGACCAATTTATAAAAGTGGAGAAAAAACAGATGTGCAAAACTATAGACCAATATCGTTAATAAGCAACTTGGCTAAAATATTTGAAAAATTAGTAAAAAAACGTATTACGAACTTTCTAAACAAATATCATCTCCTTTCAGATAAACAGTACGGGTTTAGAGAGGCTCAGTCGACGAGTGATGCTATGGCAAATGTAATGGAAAAAATATATAATGCTGTAGATGAAGGAGAACCATCACTGTGTATTTATGTCGATTTAGCCAAAGCCTTCGATACAGTTTGCCATAATAAATTAATTAAAGCACTAGAAAATATCGGTTTTAGAGGAATTGCACTAAAACTTATACGTAGTTATTTATTAGATAGGAAACAGTCCGTAAAGATTGGAAGTACTATAAGCAAAGAAAGAATTGTAGAATTTGGAGTCCCACAGGGAACAGTACTGGGGCCGTTGCTATTTAATATATATGTTAATGATCTGTTTCACCTTAATATATAGGGAAAAATTACTAGTTTCGCGGACGATACAGTTATTTTTTACAAAAACAACACTTGGGAACAACTAAAAGTGTAGGATGCCGCCACTGCTTGCGCTAGGACAATCTCAGCTAGATACTGAGGTTGCAAATCAATCGAGGCTGATTACCAAAACTAGATGGATAGTGGAAGGGAGGAACGACCACATAAAATCAATTTTTAAATTTTTTCAAAACATTATTCTTATGTCTCATGTTGTTAATATTGGGTCTTTTTACCGAATTACTGGGGCCATCATAAATCGTTACAGGGGGTTGATTCAAATGGATGGAGCCAATGTTGGGATTGCACGTGAAATGAAGGAAAAAATGAATGCAGGCAAGAGTAGAGGTGGAAAACCTTCGAATTCGAAATGGTAGATGGAATCAATTGAACCAAAATCATTTAGCCGATTTTCCAAGACTTTTCATTAACTATCTTACATTCTGAATGTATCAATTACAATTGTCTCTCTCCTATATCGAAAATAGTTTGCATAGAGAAGAGACCGATGCAATAGAGTTAGCCGAACTTATAGAAGAACCTGGGCTGATACGTTTGCGAGTTTATTCTAGATTTCACAATGCTACCAAATATCAAATATGGATAGCTTATCAAGATGACAGAGAAGACGATGGAGACGATGAGGGAAATGAGTTGATTTCTAGCTACTACTGCACATGTAAGACTGGCGCTGGATTTCTGGGAACATGTGCACATGTGGCCAGTGTTCTATGGTTTCTAGGATATGCTCAACATATCCTCAACGTAAAATATCCAAGTACGGCGCTTTTGGAAAACACTTTGGATGCTGCTAATAGACCCCAACAACATAATCCTATACGAAACATTCATTCAAAAAAATTGCAATCTTAAATTGTCACAAACATGTTTCAACATTAACCCCCTGTACCTCAAAAACTAGTCATAGGATTGAGTTGGTACCTTTACAGTTTTAATCAGGAGATATCAATTTATAACATACTAAAAATTCAGTGAGAGCCATTTTATATAAGAAAATGTGCGGGGTCCTTTGGACGATATCATGTTTGGATACTTCATGGCGAAACAAAAGACCCGTGTTTTTTATCATTCTCAAACACACAGTAAAAACCCATAAAAAATAAAAGAAATTAGAGTTCTTAATATGACGTACTGTCTACAACCCGGTTGTACCATGCTCTTGAACTCATAGTTCAGCATTGATCCGTATTAGAAAATAAAAATTGGTTGTATCAGTGACGTTCTCCAGTTCAAGCCTCAGATCAAGCCAAGTTTTCGTAAACGCCCACTGGAGACAGTTTCTAGCTAGTTCAAGCATGTAAACATAATCTAAAATAGTAAATATTATTTCGTAATGATTGATTTTGTGCTTATTTTACGTATGATGAAGATTTTGGTGAATTAGTGCATAATATTGAATAGTACGGCCGGCACGGTAGCTCAATCGGTTAAGGCGTATTGAGTGGCGAATACGCTGATCGACTCGCTACCGCGCTCTGGGTTCGACCCCCAGCCCCGGTATTGACAACACCGGTGGGTGTGGATGTATGTCTGCGTTTTTCCGTATGTGTAACCCCCTTCCGGACAGCATTGACTTTGGATTTGGGGGTTGTCTACTATCTGTGGTGTGTTTAATGTTAGTAGAAAATGATTGATTGATTAATTTACCCGCGTGCGGTGGGCATTGCTGCCCAGGGTTATACAGCTGGGACTGCTATATCCACGCTGGGTTGGACTAAGGTCATGCCTGTTGCCAGCAGCGAGAGCCACATGGCACATGGTAAAGGAATATGGTATGGGCGGTTTAGATATTTGTGAGAAATGTCACCGCATTGTGGCATGAGGGAGCGCTTAAGCTCCCTTTTTGTGTTTTTGGTTCTGCACTTCTGCTTCTTCTGTGTCTGCTTGTGAAATATGTTGCCGCGTTGTGTCGTAATATGGAGTGTTTATGCTCCTCTTTTTGGGTTCCTGCTTCTTCGAATCTTCTTTTTGTGAGTCTTCTGATTCCTCGGTTTCCGGTTGTGGTAGAGTATATATCGTTGCGATTTCTTTGTGGTGTTCATTTTTTGATCCTGATCCTCTCAGTTGTTGCTTTCCGCTGTAGCATGGTCTCCCTAGTTTTAGTTTGTTTATGTTCGGTGCTAGCGCTTTCTTCAATAGATGTGTTGGGTCCCTTTGTTTGGGTATGTCCCCAGTATTTCATTGCGTACATTTCTATCTTTTTTGTAATTGTCTTTCCTCCAAATAGTGTTGATATTTTATGTCGCTGTTTTCGTCTTGTTGTTTTTGCGAATGGTTGGACGATGTCCCTTTCTGCTTTTCTCAAAAACTTCTTCTGTTGACTTTTGTTGTTGCCGCGTCTTTTGACTCCATATGTCATCGTTAGCCGTTTGACGACTTTCTAAAAGTTTAGCTCCCACCCCTCTATCTTGTTCCAATCTACAAAAAAATTATCTGTGCAAAATTTTAGCTCAATCGGACAACTGTTAGGTGACCCTCATCGACTATGAAATTTTCAAATATTCGCCTGGAAAGTCATTTTTTCATACATTTTTTTTTAGTTATTTTATTTGTAATCATTCGTAAGCACTAATAATGGAAATTAATGCGAGTTTTCATTAATTTAATTAGCATTAGCAAATTTAACCTAAACGACTGCCAAGAATTAGTGTTGCACTGGGATGGAAATCTGCTCCCAGGACTCACAGCCGTTGAAAAGGTTGATAGACTGACAATAATAGTAACTTTTCAAGATAAGGAGCAATTGTTTGGAGCCCCTGGAATCCAAACATCTTCAGGAGAAGAGCAAGCCATGGCTGTTTACCAAGCAGTGGAGAAGTGAGGTATAACCAACAAAAATCAGGTACTTTGCTGTGATACAACAGCAAGCAATACAGGTCGAGTAAATGGTGCCTGTACAAATCTAGAGAAATTGTTTAACCGTGACCTGTTGTACCTCCCATGCCGTCATCACATTTTTGAGTTAGTTTTGAGGAGCTATTTCGACTCACTGATGGGTGCAACTTCTGGTCCAGACATGGCACTTTTTAAAAGATTTAGATAAACCTGGACGAAACTCGACAAGAACGTTTACATAACTGGTAGTAATGAAGTGCCTAATGATGTCCGCTTTACCATTATTGGATTTCTTGAATAACGCCTTTCTACGCAGAGAATTGTTGGAGTTAACGATGATCTTTCTTGATGGTATTTCAAAGAACGAGATATCGTTTCATATGCCAGGAGCTGTAAGTCATGCTAGGTGAATGTCAAAGGTAATTTATGCATTCAAGATATACATGTTTCAAGATCAATTGCAGTTATTTCACAGAGAGAAGAATTCTTTAAGAAGATATGTATTTTTCTTGCTCGAGCGTATGTTCGAGAGTAGTTTCTGTCATCAGAAGCAATTAAAGCACTTTATCATGATTTCCTATTCATGCGTCTACTGATAAATTATCAGGATATTGACCCAGAAATCAGTAAGGCTGCTGCAAAGGAAATTTCCAACCAACTCTGGTACTTAGTTCTCGAAACTGTGGCATTATCCTTATTTGATAACAATGTACCAACAGTGGTTAAAGCAAATATGGCCCAAGTTAGCAGTAGCAGACAAAGGTGAAGAAGAAGAAGAAAAAATCAACTGAAGAGGTACATTCTGCATCAAAATGATTTTTCTTTCTTTACAAAGATCGAGTTTTCGTCTTTTGTAACTCCTGGTACAAAAGCTCTCTTCACGAGATTTTCTATCTGCACCGATTTCCTCGACAAAAACCCTTCAACAAGGATGATCCTGGTTATAAAAGTGGAATTGAAAAACTTGAGAAGATGTTGCAGAAAGAGGTGTCAAACTCATTCAGGACTACAATAACACTCTTACAAAAGATGAGATTGAGAAAAATTTGTTTTACAGATTGTTGCTGCAAACCGTAACCGTAACTCCTACTAAATCCTCTCTTAGGAAAAAATAATGTTCAGTGTTCATTAGCTCGCATTATGTTTTGATTCTAAAGAAATTATTGTTGTAAATAAAAACGCGTTTCTCCTATAGAAGGTGTGTGCGTTATTAAGAAAATCTAATATTTCTTAAATATTTCATGTTATTTCAGGAATTTTTCGAATTAACTTTTGGGAAATTTTATTCAGAATCTTTTTAAACAATTGCTGGGGGTTGCCTGGATCTGTCTACATAAATTTCTCTAAGAAGAAAAGAAATTGGTCGAGATAGGGAAGAGTATACCGCTTTTCAATGGAATTAATAGTAGCGTAATGTTCCAACTTAAAGGCGTTTGAGGGTCGCCTAGCAGTTGTCCGATTGAGCTGAAATTTTGCACAGCCCGTTTTCTTGTTGATTGGAACAGGATTGGGGAGCAGCACAATTTTAACTTTTGGAAAATTGCCTATAGCAAAGGGCCACCCTAATGTACATTGTACATGCATTTGGTAAGGTCCCATGATAATTCATTTTTTTAAGTGAACGTTATGACTGCCCTTATGATTTTCTCCTTTACCGTTTCTCTGCATTCCAGTTGGTTTGTCAGGTCTGTTCCTAGGTATTTCAGTTTGTTCGTTGTTCTTAGGGAGTATTCGTCTATTTTGTGTTTCTGTGCGCTGGTCCAACTTTCTTTTGTTGACGGGCCTCGCTCTATTAAACAGTAGAATGGAACAAAAATATAAAGAGCGGCCACTCTACAGTTAGACTCTTTCGCAAATTTCCATGACGCGATTTTTCTTTCGGTGTAAAAGCATCAGCGCTTTTACTCTCTGTAACGCTTTTATTCTTTTATGCTTATTAATCAAAGTGATCAAAACATCATTTATGCTAAAATTAAATGCCTTTAAAAATGTTGGGTTCTTTTGATTAGTTGCCACCAGCACAATGGAACAGAGCGTCCTCTGTTCTGTGTCAACCTCTCTGCTCTAACCAAAAGCCAAACGTTACGCAAAATAATACACCAATAAATTAAAATTTAACCATAAGCCGAATTATTAAAGCACGTAAATAGTTTCTATGTTGAAAATATACTATTCAAAAGCTCACAAGCCAC
Source organism: Rutpela maculata (assembly GCA_936432065.2). NCBI lineage: Eukaryota > Metazoa > Arthropoda > Insecta > Coleoptera > Cerambycidae > Rutpela > Rutpela maculata. Next base: position 30,349,998 of record OW386285.2, on the reverse strand, counting down.
TATAAAAGATAATTCTATAATGTAAACCTTTGTTTATTTAAATTTTTAAGAATTCCACTAACATAATCACACTTATACTAGCCTTATGCGAAAAAAATGTCCCGAAACTGTGGCCGATTCATATTTGTGACAGAGATTTTGACAGTATCTATGACTACCAACAACAGATAAATTCAATTTCACTTGGTTCAGATGAATGAGATTTCAAACTGGTTGATACAACAGAATGACTGTTGAACTGCAATCAGCCTGAACTTCAGTTCTGTTGAACTGATTTTGATCGCTGTATGGTTAGTCAACCATCACTCTCTCGTGATACATTCCCTCGATCCCACCATTTTATGATTTAAGACACTGTTGATATGCAAGATATCATGTTTCGCGCATTGACTTTCGATTGGGCGATTTAAGTTGTCAAAGATCAATGCCATCACAAATCGTGAAGTACAGTTAGGAAACACGGAATCATCGGTGTGAAGCACCGATTCTTCGATTATCAATTAAGTTGGCACGCTCAGGCAGGCCCCCCACATCAAATCATGGGCCCTTGTACCAAATTCACTGGCGGGCCCCCGCGCCTAATAATTGATGAGCGGGGGGAGGAAAAATGTGAAAAAAATTTGTTTGGCAACATCTCTGGCGGCCCCCCGCGCTTATAATTGATGAGCTGGGCGGGAGAAATTTGAATGAAATTTTTTTGTCAGGATCTCTGGCGGGGCCCTCTTGAAAGCCAACTGGCTCCCGCGCTTAATAACTGATGAGCGGGGGGGAGAAATTTGAAAAAAAATTTTTGTCAAGATCTCTGGTGGGCCCCCGCGCTTAACAATTGATGAACGGGGAGGACAAATGTGAAAAAAAAAATTTGCCCAGGTCTCATAATGAATGAGCGAATATTGCGTTTGCTGGTCTAATCGAACCCCTACAGTGGCCGGGCCCCGGTACCACAATATCAACTGACCCCCCCCTGCGCGCGGGTCACAAGCGAAAACGGTAATTTTTACGCTTACAGATATAGCTCGTCAATTATAATACATAAAAATATGCTTTCGAGGATTGTTTTGTAAAAATTTATTAATAATTATTGTATTTACTACTGTTCTGGCTCAGTGAAAGACCGGAACATACCACAATTTTCGAAATTTCAACATTTTTCTCTAATTGTTTAAACAAAATGAGTGTTTTAAAAGTACTCACAAATACTGTTCCCATCGAGCTGAATAGAACGACATCAAATAATAATTTCATTGAGCACCGGAAAATTTATGCAAGTGATTTTACCATTGCTCTGCATTAATAGAGCCTAATTTCATAATACATGCTCGAATCCATTTGTTGTAAAAGGTAGCTAATAGGGGGAGCTAGTTTAGATTAGCAGCGACCAGTCAACACATGACGTCTAACAATGGACGAGACTGCGGGGGTGCGATGAGCTGTCGGCACAACGTTAACATAATGACGCTGGCAATTACAAGCCATGGCCGAGAGCTCTCCACTGGAGACCATACAACTATGGCGGAAATTCTCTTAGGGAGCAGAATGCCGGCTGGCCGGGACCGCTCTGCGTCCCATCGGAACGCGGGCGGGCCCCTGCAAACTGATCGAAATATACTCAACTGGAAAATTACAGAACAGTTCCCGTAAATGCTTACATATCTGTTGCGGATTAAATGTCAGATTTCTAGTTTATACTACCCAGGCCCATAATCAACGGCAATCAGTGGATTGGCAAGGGATATTTAGAGTTGCGTGCCTTGTTCTCTTTCGTTGGGATTAAAGAGTCGGTACGATCGTACAATAGGTGCATTTTGCACATGATGTGCACGGCGATACAACTATATTGTGTTTCTTTTATAAATTCAAATAGTAAGTATTATTGAGTAATAGGCGTCTGAATTTAAGATGCCAGCGCCAAAGTGGAGAACTCGTGAACTAATTATAGGCTTTTTATTTGTTTATGTGGCGAATAATACTCATATTGATTTTTTTCTGTTTATTGTTATTTTTGGCGTTAAAAATAATAACATTAATAATATATGACCTAAAGGTTTGCAAGATTTTGTTGTAAGTGATTTGCAATATGTTAATGGCATTATTCAGCAAAATTCATATTTTTTTAGGTTATCTAGTTTTTCCCTTGAAAAGTACAGTTTCTTCGACATAAACGGTGTCTGGCTAGTTAAATATTAATAAACCAAAATATTTCTTTAAATTTATATACAGTTGTAGTTTAAATCACTTTTCTTTCAGGAAACGTGAGGGACATTTAGGTTAAGCATATTGCAATGTATGGACAGTGACGTAGCCAGGATTTTTATTCGGGGGGGGGGGGTCCGAAAATTTTTTTGTAAGTATACTATGTAGGTATTGTTATGTAGCTTTCGCACAATTCTTATGTAAATTGGCGTACAGTCAAATTGCTTGAATTTTTAATGTTTTGTAGATTTCGACTTTCTGATCAAAAACTCTCATGGGCCCAACTCGATCCTATGTCTAGTTTCCGAGATACTACTGCTCAAGAAATGTACAAGAATGACCTTTTGTACAATTTAAATAATTTCGAATTCATGATTTTTTCCATACATTTTATATTGTGGTGCGTGATTCGCTTTAATAGCCCTTTATAATATTTTGCACTAAAAAAGCATTTGTTATTTTACTTAATGTTGGCGAAGGCGCCGGGAAATCTGTAGAAAAATAACAAGTGAAAATAATATTTGGTCCTATTTGCTAAAACATTCTTTACATAAAGTAAGTAAGTAAGTAAGTATGTGTCTTCCTGATAAAAAAACTTTAATTGAAAAACTTTCGGAAATTGCTTCTTTGACCTCTAACAACAAACACCCCATCAATAAATTAAAAGTTCGACAAGATATACAGAATTTTACAAGAATTTACTTATAGTTGTATCTCGAATACTAGACGAGACTAGACTATATAGATCGAGATGGGTCCATGAGGGTTTTTGATCGGAAATAAGTCACATACATATACAACATATTAAAAATTCAGCCAATTTGACTGTTGTAGGTACGCCAATTTGCATAAGAGTTGTGCGGGGTCCTTTAGTTGAACTATTCAACAACTTATATTCCAAGTTACTGATGGCGACTATACGCAATGTAACGTGGATTTCGCTTGGCTAGTAATAAAAATAAATCGAATTTACTCATGATTCCACAAGGTTTTATACATTTGACTGAATTAAGGCTCCGCCCTGTCAATATTGCGGCAATAAATTGCAAGAAATTATGATTTGCGACGGGACTGGTTGCATGGAATGAAGATTTGTAATCGGCCAAAAAAAATTTTTGACTAAAACCGAAAATAAAATCGATATAATAATTTTATATAAATATCATGTCTATCAATTATACAAATGTCAATAAATTTCGGAGGGGTCCGGACCCCCAGGACCCCCCCTGGCTACGTCACTGGTATGGAACATTTGGGAAGCACTAAAAATGTAAAAATTCTAAGTGTGTGTATGAAGGGGAATATGTTTTAAATGCAGGACATATTATTTTATGTAGTACAACCCATATTCAACACAAAACTTAATAAATGTGTATGCTCTATGTTCATAAACAAGTGTCTCAGATTCAAATACCCATGAAGTTAGTGGTCCATTGAATATAACTGAAAAGACATTTATTAATTCTTTAAGTAAAATAAATGAAACAGTATTTTGTAAAATATGAAATAGAAATATTCAAAATAGTGCATCTTGCAATAGTATAGATTACTTTTATAAATATACTGAAATTACATATATTTATTTATTTCAAAAATTTCACTTACAATATGTGATTGTCCAGGTTATTATTATTTCTACTCGGACCACGGTTATTTCCACCAGCTTTTCCCCTCTCAATGCCTGGTTAAAGGTGTCTATATTAAAGAGGGTATGCTTTGAACATTGCAGTGCAACTCAACTTTCACGAGTTGTCCCTGCAATTTACAAAGGATACCAACTAGGCTGGCTCCAGCAAATTGTGTCTTGTGTAGGTCCTTTAAACGTTATCATATTTTTTATAACTTAGCATCTCAGTTCATCATTTTACTTATTGTTGATATCATCGTACACTAAAGAGAAAATGACAGAAAGGCCCATAATTAGTTTGACTATAGACCACCAGGTGGCATACTCCTTATTTTCAGACACCTATACTCTAAAATAATGCATATTTACATAACTATACACTGGATAATGTTGAAATTTTGGTGGGGATAGCTGGGTGCATGTTTGGTATTTAAAAAGTCGCATTTCTGACGTCCCGCCCCTTCTGCGTATAAGGTTGAGGATAAACCTGAAGAAGGTAAAGACACAGCTTCTCTCACAAATGACTGCAATAAGTATTTTGTACATGTGCTCACATTCTTGGTCATAGCCAAACCCATCCGCAAGTATACATAGTTATACTTTCTCTCCTCGCGGCTCCATTTCACTCCGCTATCAACTTTCTTTTGCTGTATTCATTTTATTATTCTAAAATGACTAACAATAACATCAAATTGGGCGGATATTTCTTGTAAATTGCATTGGGTAATCAAAGGAGAATTAAAGAATTGCAGAATCAAATTTTAGGAAGAAAAGGTTCTATGCAACTTTTCATATAAACTGAAAGTCTTAAGTTATAATGACTAGAAAATTGGGATTTTGGCTTGAAAAAGAGGCTTTCGTCAAATAACTCGAAAAATATTACATTAGGCGAAAACATGCTAGAGACAAATAAAAAAAGCTACTTGACTGAGTATTAACTTCATTTTTTTCTAGTTTCGGTAGAGTTAATGGTTTCGGAGATCTGGAGGTATAAAGGTGGGTGGCGTCTGAACATTTATAAGACGAAGTATTTAGTTTAAATGTTGAATATCTCAGAAACTATAGCACTTACGTCAAAAAGGCTAAACACCAAAATGAAAGACTATTAATTAGGCTTTCAAATGATTATTTGTATATTTCTATAGCATTAAAAAGAAAGAAGGTGACAGAAACAATGTACTTTTTACATTTTTTTAATAAAAACGTCAGTAGGTAACTAGTCAGTAATTAAAAAAAATATATTCCCATATACTGTTTTTCTTAATATACAGGGTGATTCTTTTAAGGCAGCCATTAGAGTATTTCCCACTTGCAGATGAGATAGACATTTGAGGCTTTGTACCCTACCATAGTCGACCATTGCGAGTCCGAAAATAATAATTTCAAAATGGCGGCACTTCCGGAAATACCGGAAGTCGATACCAACTTGCTTATTTTAAATGGAACACCCTATATATTTTCGACTTCTCGAAATGACCATAAAATTCTGAGTCAAACCATTAGCACACCCTATACCTAAACCGAGCAGTTTCGAAGATATTTGACATTTCATAAAAAATTTGACAGGTGTAACGGTTTGCAAGAACCGTTATAACTTTCTTCGTGTAGGAGATCCTTATTTGCTTTTTGGTACGTAGAAAGAGCACAAGATAAGCTACTCTCTACAAAAAAATGGATTCCAAAATAGTATACCAAGTGTTTTATTTTTCACGTTACATTTTGTCAAATACAAAAAACCTCAAAAACTTTTATATTTCAAATGGAACACCCTGTATTTTTTTACATAAAAATATTGTTAAATTAAATTCCCTTTTTTTCTATTATAAGCATTGTAGGAGTTAAAGTTACAACTTTTCGAAATATTGGCGATTTTCTTTAATAAAAATTGCCATCAACTTACCCATGATTAGAAACAATCATTAATGTCAGTCATTCTTTTATGTTAAAAAATGCCAGCACGTTTAAATTACACCCACGAAGACTTTTAGGTTTGTTTATTATTTATGGATAATGTGATAAAGTAACACCAAGAACATGTAACACATTTGCTACTCGATACCCACAAGAACAGAAACCATCCACCATACACTGTAAAACGCATATTGGATAATTTTAGAATATTTGGCTCTGTCAAATGGCACGTGCCAAATTTTATTATGGTAATCGATCTAGGACTTATATCAGCATGTCTTATATCTAACACATGTACTTTTTGAATTATTCGCAAGCTTTTGTTGAAAATAATAATTTATCTAAAAAACGTAGAAGCCTATGAAACAATTGAAACAATAAAATGGGTATCGAGTAGCAAATGTGTTACATGTTCTTGGTATTATTACTTTATCACATTCTCCATAAATAATAAACAAATCTAAAAGTCTTCGTGGGTATAATTTAAACGTGCTGTCATTTTTTAATAAAAGAGAATGACTGACATTAATTATTGTTTCTAATCAAGGGTAAGTTGATGGCAATTTTTACTAAAAATTTTTGGACATTTAAGAAAATCGCCAATATTTCGAAAAGTTGTAACTTTAACAATGCTTATACTAGAAAAAAGGGAATTTAATTTAACATAATTTGATGTAAAAAAATACAGGATGTTCCATTTGAAATAAAAAAGTTTTTGAGGTTTGAATTTGACAAAATGTAACGTGAAAAATAGAACACTTGGTATACTATTTTGGAATCTATTTTTTTTGTAGAGAGTAGCTCATCTTGTGTTCTTTCTGCGTACCAAAGAGTAAATTAGGATCTCCTACACGAAGAAAGTTATAACGGTTCTTGCAAACCGTTACACCTGTCAAATTTTTTATAAAATATCTCCGAAACTGCTCGGTTTATGTATAGGGCGTGCCACATGTTTTGACTCAGAATTTTATGTTTATTTCGAAAAGTCGAAAATATATAGGGTGTTAAATTTAAAATAAGCAAGTTGGTATCGATTTCCGGTATTTCCGGAAGTGCCGCCATTTTGAAATTGTTATTTTCAGACTCGAAATGGTCGACTAGGGTAGGGTACCAAATCTCAAATGGCTATCTCATCTGCAAGTGGGAAATTTTCTAATGGCCGTCTTAAAAGAATCACCCTGTATTGTATGATCTAGACGCTCAATTTTTTTGACCGCTTGCAGCGCTTGCTTTAGAAAAAATTGCATTTTAAACTGTAAAGGGATTTTAGAAAAAACGTACAATTTTTGTTTCTCTGCAAATATTTTCATAAATATTAGTTTTAAAGAAAATATGGTGGACATCAAAAATGAAGCTTGTAAACTGAGAATGAATTTGATTTTTTAAATGTTTGTGTAGATTTAGTAGTTTCCGAGATATTTAATTTTATAGATGTCATCCGACCAGGACCGCCAAGCCGTTTGAGCACGGTCGTGCAATACGAACATGCGCCCTTCAGTAGCATATCTAGTATTCAGCAGAATAGGTAGGTTGAAGAAAAAAGTATCTCAAATAAATCACGCTAAACAATTGAATATCAAAATTCAAAATTTTTCAGTTCAAGCTAGAGCCGGATTAAGGATTGGTGCGCCTCTAGGCAAATGAAGTATTTGCGTCCTGTTATTTGCAAGCGGAGTTATGGAATTACGAAATGCGCTGCAGGCGAAATTTTCGAATTTTTCAAAGTCAAACAGCCTCAAATTAAAAGTTAGAAATTTGACTTAAAATTATATTGTCTTCGGAAGGTCCCAATACTAATAAAAAATGTTATATCATAAAAAAATTGCAATATTTATATTTTCCCCTAAACTAAAATTAAATATAAACATTAAATATGAAAATAACATATTGAAAAACATATCCTTTTTCGTGACTTCTTGCTTTCGAACTTCGCTGTAATATAATCCAATAAATAAGTCAGTAAAATGCTGCTACAGAACAGAGGTAATAAATGCGACAATTATATCAAAATAAAATAATAAAATAACAAATAAATAAGTTCCTTTTACATTTTATTTTCCAACAGATCAATGAATATAATAAACGTCGGCCGTCGTCGGGAGATAAAATTAGTTAGTTTTGAACTACCGGAGCGCCCCCTCGCGTTTGTTTGCTAGTTTGTCTATTGAATAATCCGGCCCTGGTTCATGCTATATTGTAACTAAACGTTTATATATATATTTTAATTTTAAATTTCAATACGCGCGCCTTAAGTTAGGTGACACCATCGTGCTCCGCACGACTTGCCCTTATGGACGCGCGACCCTGCATCCGATCGTTTTTAGGATGAAGTATTTAGTTTAAAATCTTAGAAGCTGTGACATTTCCATAAAAAAATCCAAGGAACAAAATAAAAAACAATTAATCAATCTTTAAAATGATTTTTTTTGTTTCTACGTCACAAAAAATAAAGAAGTTATGGCCGATACAGTCTGCGTTTTCACACTTTTTTTTTTCTAACAAAATGTCGCCATTTTGTTATTGTAATTGCTCAGTAATTAATTTTTGTTTTTCAAAAATGCTGTTTTTTTTTGTTAATATTTATCATCTAGATGCTCAATTTTTTGTCTTAAATTGGGGGTAGTGTCCACCCCTTGAGGGTAAGGCAAGTATCCGGATCACATAGAAACTGAAGACGATACCTTTTGCTACGATAATAACCCGTGAAGAAAAATTATCATTACATATGAAGTTATTCCGAAATTTTACATATTTTTTACCTCTAGGTGCTGTACTATACGTATCTTGTAAGAAAAAAATTAGAGTCCAAATTTGATTATGTTCTTAAAGAGACGCCAAAGCTTAAGGATCCAAATTAAACCAAGTCATGAATGTTTGCACCACACTCAACCATAATTATTAATTAGTTTGAATTTTAGATTTTAACATATCCTTTGATTCAGAGAAACAACCATTTCGATTTACTCTCTTTGAACAGGAAATAAACAAAAAGACCTGAATTAGTCTCATTTTTAAGAACAAAGCAGTACTTTGAAGTTTTTTTAGCTTATTGTACTTAACGCCGTGTTGTAATGTCTAAGAAATTATTAGTAATTTGTCACCTAAAGTGCATGTTCGCTGACATATTGATTTTGCTCCGTCAAGTTCTGGCCATAGCTTTTACTAGGATATTTCCGTAGTGGAGAAAAGTTACCAAGAAAAGTGGCCTCTACAATACTAGCTGATCGATCACTGTTAAGATTTTATCCTCGAATCTCTTAACGTCCAGTACAAACCATTAAACAAAATTGGGTTTATGAAATAGATATACATACTATAAAATAAATAATATTACAATTTCCTCGAGTACTGTTAATCACTGATCAATTTTATAATAGTTTGCCGGTTTCATTTTGTTTTTTACCTTCATTGCCACTTGACACCGCGTATAGAGCGGGAGCTAGGTGGATTTTTCGGCAGCTATCGCTTTATGAACTTTGAGATATTTTTATGATTTAATGGATGATAACGATTCATAAAATCGTCTTCTGGCGGGGCACCTCCTGTCAGGAGCGTCACGAACTGTTTAAAAATTAGTGAAATCATGTCATCGTTACAAGGCTCATTTTTTTTGTGTGTACACATTTTATGTTTAGAATGAATAAAATAAGATCGCCAGAAAGTGTGGGCCGTCAGGAGGCGCAGCCAGAAATACATCTGAGGCACGGTACGGAGTCAAGTTAGCCGAAAGTGTTAAATTCCTGTATTTAAGACCATATGGTACTTTTGTTGACACTAAGAACTTTACGAGGAGGCTATTCTATTGTTGAAGGAGCTTATATTTACGTTTTAAAAAGGAGCCAGAACTTGTAACGATGAGTTTAGAATTCCGAGATGAAATATGCGAAAAAAAATCCAATTTTCTTCAAAAATAATAAACATTTTCTTTCTGGCTAGCCTTACTGCCTAACATTTTTTGCTCAATGTAACCCCCGCCTCCCAAACCACTCCCAAAACCCCGAAACATTCAAATACCGATTATTATGCCAAAAAAGGTACAGAAATGACACATTAAACGAGTAATGACCGAGAAATTATCATTTTTAACATAACAAAGTTCAAAAATCTACCCCCCTCCCAAAAAAAGCCCCCATATCAACCCCATTCCCATTTTTGTATGCAAAAAATATATAAAAGAGTGGATTCAATTATGCTGTTTTTTAGGCAGAATATACAACGCCAGCACGTTAGCCCATTACCGTACCCCCCCCCCCCTTTTCAACCCAAACATCACTCCCATTCGCGGATTTTTAATAATTTTGCGAAAAACAACATTGTAGCCTAGACAATGAATGTGATAATTAATTAATTCTTTTTTAATATAGTTGCAATAACTCTACACAATTCCCCCCAAAAAGGAAACCTTTACCAAAATAAATTTTCTATGTGTCTGTCTGGACTTGTGAATTATGAATATTATAGTTTGCAAAACAAGAGTGTACCATATTAACGAATTTTGCAAGTGGCAATGTGAACAAATCAAAAAGATATTTTGAAAACGCAATTATAAACTACCAAAGATATTTGTGAAAATATTCTTTATTTTCAAAAAAAAATATATATATATAAAGTAAAAAATTGGTAACAAATAATAAAAGGTACGTATCCAGCAAGGTGCAAAAGAAGCATCTGTCCCTCCCCCAAAATTTTGAAGATCCTTTAACATGCCAAGGAAGAAACGAAAAATATGTATATATCTTGAATTTGCCCCCACGGAAAAAAATATGTTTTATTTTGGAGGGGGGGGACTGTGTCCAGTTATTTCAACTACATTAAAAAAGAATTAATTAATTATCACTTTTATTGTTTAGGCTCCAATGGTGTTTTTCGCGAAATTATTAAAAATCCGCAAATGGGAGTAATATTTTGTGTCAAGGGGGGGGGGGGGGGTGCGCGCTAATGGGCCAACGTGCCGGCATTGTATATTTTGCCTAAAGAACAGCTTCATTCAATCCACTATTTCATCGAAAATATCAATTTGTTTGACTAAAAAATGGGATTTCGGTTGAAAAGGGGGCCCTTATTTTTGGGGGGGGGGGGGGGAGATTTTTGAACTTTGTTATGTTAAAAAGGATTATTTCTCGGTCATTACTCGCTAAATGTGTAATTTTCGTATCCTTTTTTAGCATAATAATGGGTATTTGAATGTCTGGGAAAGAAATGTTGGCACTCACAGAGACTATTCTTTGGTACAAAAATTACAAGTTTGAGAAGGTGCCAACATTTTTTTCCTGAAAAGCATAAATTTTGGCCCGCTTTTGACCAAAAGTCCAATTTTTGGCCAAAAGGTGGCGAGAAATCTGGAAAATGGGCAAGCAGAAACTGTTGGCATATGGTTTTTCAGCAATGAGCACTGACAACGAAAATTTTCCGTCAGGTAAGAAAGTGTTATACTACGTTCCAATTTTGGCCATAATTGATGTCGCCAGTGCTGCCAATTGCACGGAGAAAAAATGTTGGCATATATCGAAAGTTGATCGCCCCTCTTCAGCTTGCTCCAAGACACAAAGTGTTATACTCCCTTCCACAATTGGATATGTTCTGAGCCGGCAAGCGCCAAATCGGGCAGGATGGAGGTCTGACTCACATACGATAAAATACTCAGGAAAATATTTGCTAAAACATAACAGCATTGCCAACATTTTATACCCAGGCCCCATAGATGGAGCTATCTCCTAGACTATTATAAAAGACCCCTGGGTGAGAAGTGTGTGTCCCTATTTTTTCCCACTGCCATTCGTCGAAATAACTATAGATCTTTTTTGTTTAGTTATTTTTGCTGGGTTCTCTTTTAGGTGTGAAATATATAATTAAATATTAATACACTTGCGATTGACTTCATTGTCTACGACCCAAAGTCAAAAACCGCTGCCCAAGGAATCACTACTTCCACATCCAAGTCTCTTACAACAAAATACTATATTTGCATTCCACTATGTGGAAATAATTGTTTATGGAACTTTAATGGTATAATATTTGAAATCATGTACCCCAAAACCCCATAAAATTATATGCCACATCTGTAATGGAGGTGGGGGTGAATGAAGTGAAAAACATTCTTGATAACTTTGACTCTTGTACACACACTAAATCACACTATTTTTTCACCACCTTTAATAATAGGGTGGGGGCGGTAATAGGGATAGCTAATTGAGGCCTTAGCTCCTCTTATATTTACTAAATACCAATTTCATGGACTCTTACTTGCTTGATTTACCTATTTACCCCCATTTACCTCAATTTACCCTCCAACTCTGCAACGGAATAAGATGAAAATATAATCTAGTTCCAGATCTCGTTAAAAAACATGCATGTGCCATATTTTAAGTGAATATCTTAAACGGTTCCAGAGTAATCGTGAGCACCAAAACGATACAAGACTAACATACACACCGACGCAACAGACAAATTTATTTTGCTCAGACTTAAAATATTGACGTTTCTTGATATTATAAGCCTATTTAAACAATGAAAATTTCCAAAAATTTTTTTTGCCTTAATATACTTCAACTGAATGTCGAACTAATACGCAGAAAATGGCAAGACAAAGATATAAAAAATCGTTGTGTGCCGTAAACTACACGATAGAAGTAAAGCCTCTACTACAAGCATTTTCTTCGAGGAAACCTACTACGCATCCATACTACTCAAGGTAACCCACTGTGCATCCAATTTACTCGAGTAAAGCCACTGCGCATCCATATCACTTGAGGTAACCTACTGCGCATCTATGGCAGTCGAGAAAAGCCACTCCGCATCCACACTACTCGTGATAACCTACTGCGCATCCATTGTACTCGAGGAAAGCCACTGCGCATCCATACTACTTAAAGTAACCCACTGCGCATCCATACTACTTGAGGTAACCTACTATAATACTCGAAAAAAGTCACTGAGTATCCAAATATTCGAGGAAAGCCACTGCGCATCCATAATACTCGGGGAAACCTACTGCGCATCCATAGTAGTCGAGGAAAGCCCTGCGCATCCATACCACTCAAGGTAACTTTAACAACATAATATTTGAAATCGTCTACCCCAAAAACACATAAAACGATATGCTACATCGGTAGGGGGGTGGGGGTGGTGGTAGAGGGTTGGTAGTGGGGGTGGATGAAGTAAAAAAATATTTTGAAGCTTTTGATTCTTGTACACACACTAAATCACATTTTTTTTTTTCATCCTATTTAATAAGGGGGTGGGGGTGGTAATGGCCAAAAATTTTTTTTAGCTTCTCTTCTGTATACTAAATACCCATTTTATGGACTCTTACTTGCTTGATTTACCCATTTACCCGAAATTTACCCCAATTTACCCCCCAACCCTTCGACGGAACAAGATGAAAATATAATCTAGTTCTAGATCTCGTTAAAGTGCATATGTGTACCAAATTTCAAGTCAATATCTTAAACGGTTCCAGAGTAAACGTGCGCACAAAAAAAAGTTACAGACAGACCGACAGACAGACAGACAGACAGACTGACAGACAGACCGACAGACAGACAGAAATTTTTTTTTTTCTCTCAAACTTAAAATCTTGACGTTTCATGACATTTTAAGCCTATTTGAACAATAAAAATTAAAAATAAATTTTTTGTCGTTACTATACTTCCACTGGATGTGGAAGTAAAACAAAAAAGGACATTTGTAACCGATCTGAAATCAGAGTTTAAGAAGTGATTAAAAAAGAATGTATTATTATATGACAATACTATAATCTCTATATTGTATTACATTCGAAAAATCAATACAAATCTATACCTATACATACTATAAGAGGCTTTGCAACTAAAAGATAGACTTTCCGGTGGAAAATATGTAAATCATGGCCAGTCCAATTATAACCTGAAAGATTTTTTATTTGTATTTCTTGCACGGGCTAGGTATATTGTGTAATGTACATCATTAATATTCATACAGTTTTTGCCAACGAACATATTTGCATTTGATAATGGATCAAATTGTTGTATTTCCAGAGGTAATTCGTTAAAATAGAGACATTCTAAAGTAACATTTTAGAACGGCATTTACAAACAAACTCATATGATACACAAGATGGATGAAGGAGTAGGTTGCGGTGTATATGGTCCAATATGTAGGCTATCAAAAGCTTTAAGTTATGTTACATTACGTTACGTTACGCTCTGACCATCTTCCAGGCGGACACTTACGCCATAGATCCTTGCGTTTGAGAATGTAAAAAAAGGAACATGAAGAGCAAAAACTTATATCCTTTAAGACAGTTAAATAGTACTCAAGGCTCGAATTTTATTTACTCCTGAGTTCAAAATTGCCTGGGAATGTCAACAGATAGTAAATCAATTGGTAAGGAACATAAAGATTATCTTGATGTGACTGTAGAGCATGAAGGAACAAAAGGGAATTAAAACACAGAGGACCTTTGTAAGATAAAGCGCTAAATAGTCATTCACTGGTCCGAAGCCATTCTGTGGTACAGCAAAATATCATACAACGGAGGAGGTAAGAAACTGGGAGGACGAAAAAAAATCCTCCTACTCCAGGTCAATGACAAGCAAAAAACTTCATAAGCTATTCTCAAAAAGAAGCATCTCAACAAACCAGAAGTAAGGCTAATATGTGTCGCTGAGGATGGCATGTGTTGCTTCTGCATGGAAGCAATTAAGATTGAGGAATATATACTTTGCATATGCAAGGACCTGGTCCTCCAAAGGCTAAATGCTGGGACAGGTAGTTTTCACACCTGCTGAAGTTAGAAAGATGGCTTCTAAGATAATCCTAGAATTCTTACGAACCTTTGGATTGGCGATTACTGGTCGTTGTAAGCTGGTTCCTGGCGGTGGGACCGTTGCTTGATGCTGTATATCAAAAGGTATTCACAAAACATCATTTTAAGTCGAGATGAAGAGGGACGCTTCATGTCTAAATGACCCACTTACAGTTTAATCTAATCTAATCTATTTGCATCGAACTGTTTATCTGGGTATTCGACATTCCAGTTTCCTGACACTATTTATTGTTTTGAAATAATTTCTTATTTCATTTATATCTATGCAAATTAATATTACAAAATCTAATTTCCTCTTTGACGAAGATTACACAGATTTCCTCTTTGATAAAAAAAATTTTTGAAGAGCGGGGGGGAGAAATCCGAAAAAAAAAGGTTGAGATTTCCACGGATTTCCTTCTGAGTATACACCAGATTTCCTTCGTGGTTTGCCCCTCGCAATGATCCTTTTGGATAATTAGTAAATTTGGACGTCATTCATTACTACTTATAATTAATTTTTTACAGAACATCCTACATTGTACGTGATTTAAATATTATACAATAATAGTATATTATTCAATGAGCGATAATGTTGGTAATAACTCACAGAGATGAAGTTTATAGTACGAGCCGCAGGCGAGTGCTGTAATTTATCAAGTTGAATACTCTACTTTATCTACGATTATAACAATGAATATCAAATTGAGAAAATTTTGTTTAAATTACTCAGTTTGTTTATTAATAAAATTACCTGTAAAATTTAATTTTTGTACACACTTTTATATTTGTTCTGCGATATTTCGGGTAAAAAATTATGTATTGTATCTTCAGTCTGGTGGTGTACATATTAGTTCATCTTCACTAACCGAATTCATCATTTCTGGCACAATTATTACTTAACTTGATTTGAAAACGTCGAAACTATTCAAACATGATAAATCACCTTCCTCCTCTCAATAATAATGGACCGTTCTATCTCACCGTTTCGGAAAAGAATTTCTCTCGGATAGAGCCACCATCGTGTCACGTGTTACGTCGATCGGACAGGCTAGGCATGAAAATAAAGGTGATTGGCTTTGTACCTAGTGATTTATAATAACTCACTCATTATAACTCACGCTATTTGTTTATGGATAATATTAATTGTTCAAAAGCCATTCATTAATTACTATATAACCTAATAAGAGTAGATACATTGTTTTATTGCATTTTATTTTCTTTTATCGTTTTTCATTAAAACGTTTTGTTAAGATCGTGGATATTAAGGTGTAATTTTATAACATAATAATTGATAAAGTTGAGTTTGTATGCATGGGGGTTAAGTATTTAGATATACAGTATTAGAAACCATATCAGATTGGACTGTACATTCTTTTTCGCAGTAGTTCAAGTGTCACAAATAGAATTCTAGACAGTCATGTTGCAAGAACTGGTAGCGGTCGAATGCTAAAACTGCAATAGTGATTAATATCTGTAGTAGGTAATATAGAAAAATGTTTCGAAACAAAACAAAGGCATATTATATCGACGTTGATCAAGTCACGAAATAACAAGAGCCATTCGCATGAGTTATATAAATCTAACTTCACATTAATCATGTTGTGGTATGTTAAACTGATACAAGGGTACGATGTCATACGATAAAAAAAATTAATTAAACATGCCAAAGGCCGGGGACTGGTGAACATAAAAATCATAATAGTAACACGATGTAAACAGTGTCGCAAATGCGGGAGGTCTATAATGTTACAAATTCAGTTTACAGCAATCGTGTAGTAAATTAGTTTTTTGTTCGTTATAACCCTGGTCATTGTGTACTATACAAATTTGAATTCATGTACCTTTTTGCCGCTTTATTATTGAAATTCAGATTGACTTAATACCATTGTTTGTTTTTATAACTTTGTTCAAATAGTTATGTCAATATTATATTAATATATCATGATTTAGTTTTGTACAAAAAAACTGTTATAAATTAAAAGGAGAATTCTGTTTCTGTGGTTTGTTTTGAAGATGAAACTAGGAATATAAATTATATGGTAAATAAAACATTTATACAAAGTTTCCTCGAACAAAGTGCAAAGCATTAAATTCTTTAACATCTGTAGTGAACACATGATTCGACGCGTGCTGGAGGATCGGCAGGGTAGGGTAACTTCCATTCACTAATAAAATATCTCTTAAGTTCAAACGACGTGAACTTTAAGTATCTAAGAGCAGTCTGTTATTCTACTTACTACTAATTATCATAATTTATGTAACTTTTGTAGCATTCCAATAAACACAATTTAGGCAGAGGCTAACTTATGACGTTAGACGGCGGTGAAATTTTGGTGCTATAATGTTTTTAATCAGCTCAATATAATGCCATCAGTATTACAACAACATAACACATTTACCGAACCATAATATACCCAGTATCATTTTAATATTGGTCTATAGTTCTAAACTAGTCTAGAGTCGAAAAGGGTCACAGTAAATATACATATTGACATTATATTGATGCATTCTACACTTATCTAACTAAACTCGTCCAAATTCTGTTTTAATGTAAATGTCGATTTGAGCAAAATTTGTTAATAGAAGAAACACGATAATTGTTTGCACCTACTGATTTCTAGCCATTGGTAAACGTCTGTATCATCAGTACAGTGCACGCATGCAAAATTTTGCCTGAAAATATCACAGAGGAAGGGTTTATGTTTTAGACTGCCGATATAAACTGCCTATAGACCGGTGGTAGGACAAAGCCCATACACCAACATCTATTACACACATAGAAAGGCCTCGGTATGTATGAGTCAAATGCCAATAAATATGCGATAGATCCTATATGCTTGACTTCAATGCCAATCTGCGGGTTAAGTTTCAATATTGGGTCGACAAATATTAATAATAATAAAAGTAACTTATAACTAGCCAATTGCCTCCGCTGTAACAATGCAGTTGCGCAATTAACATTTGAAGACCTAAGTGGATAAAGGTGATATGTGACATTTAAAAAAAAATACTTTATGCAATTTTTGAACACCCCCGATATAGATTTAATTTAATTTATTCATTTGCATCGAAGACAAAATAAATAAGTTCCAACTCAAAACCATTTTGTTTAATTTACTCAAATCTTTAAAAGTGTGACATAACACCTTTATCCACTTAGGTCTTCATTTGTTGGTGTCGTTCCAACATTAAACTACGTTTTGGCCGACCTTTGTGTGTTTGCTGGGTTACCATTGTATGTATACAACTTAATTATTTAAGCGTAACATTGTTTATTCAAGCGGCTAATGTCCAAAAGATTTAATTGTGTTTAGTGGCCACTTTTACATATGTACTGATATTATTATCCGTAAATGTCAATTATTTATTGTATTATTTAAAACACACAAAATCAGGTCATAAACTACAACACAAACCCAAATCTAAATTCCATGTTCTTGGAAGATGTTGACGAATCTGAAATAAAAAGTATAATTTGCATCCTGAAAAATACCTCATGTCCTAGAAAAGATAGAATAACTACAGAAACACTAAAACTGTTATCTATTCACATTTGCAAACCTTTAGCGTATATTATTAACCTCATCTTCAAAAATGCAGACAAGCCTTCAAAGGAAGTATAGTCGTCCCAATATACAAAAATGGTAATAAAAATCACATGACAAACTACCGTCCAAAATCGTTCATAAATAATATCGCAAAATTTTTCGAAAAATTCTTGAATCTTAGGCTTCGTTCATATCTAGAGAAAAACAAAATTATCTCAAAAAATCAGTATGGGTTCCAAAGAAACCTAAGCACAGAAGATCCTCTCCAATTACTAACTGACACTATTACAACAAATTTTGAAAATAACGAAATAGGTTTAGCTATTTTTTAAAAAGAGCTTTCGACACGGTGTCACATAGCCAGTTACTGGGAAAATTAAACAAGATGGGTCTTGTAGACAGGTCTACAACTTAGTAAAACAATGTCTATCAAATAAACCCCAGCAAGTAAAAATTGATAATGCTCTTAGCACTAGGAAAATAATAAAAACTGGAGTTCCACAGGGTACCGTTTTAGGCCCTACCATATTTCTGTGTTTCATAAGCGACTTACTAGACAAGAACTTTGGATGCGATATCATCAAATGCAGATGATACTGTATTAACATGTTCTGGAGAGACCTAAACGACAAAAGGCGGCAGTGGCAATAAATAATGTTAAAAATTGGATAGATATAAATTCTTTAAAATTAAATATAGCAAAAACTAAATTTATGTCCTTTTTCCCAATGAACACCAAAACGACGAAACCCATTCTTATAGATAGAGAAACGAATAGTTACATTCTTAACACCACAACTATTAAATATCTTGGAGTTATTTTTGATATTCACCTAAAATGGGAAAACCATATTAATTATTTAATCGCTAAGCTAAGAAAACTAATATATAAATTATATAACTTGAAAAGTTTCCTAAATATAAAAACTCTCCTAGTGACACAGCCTAGCGGAAGCCATAATTAGGTATAGCATAAGCGTATGGGGCTCTCCTTCAGCCTCTCCAAATAACACAAAACTACATACTAAGGGCAATTTTTAGGGACAACTGCAGAAATATATTTATAGAGAACGAATTACTGAATGTCAGGAGACTGTATATGCATGCGGCTAGGGTATTTACTAACAACACACATTTGGCTCGCCGGTAAAACACCAATATGAAACAAGAAATAGAACTAAAAAAGTGTATCAAACTCCAAAATATAACAAAACAATTTGTCAGAAACAAATCAAATACAATCATATCAAACTATATAACCAGCTACCTCAATATATTAAAGCCTATATTATAAAAAGAAATTTAAAAGGACATTACATGTTAAAAAAACCGCTGCCCAAGGAATCACTACTTCCACATCCAGATTCTCTATCCAAGTCACTCACAACGAAAAAATTTTGTATGTGGAAATAATTGTTTATGGAACTTTAATATTTGAAATTCTCTACCCCAAAAACCCATAAAACGATACCTCACATCGGTAGTGGGGTGGGGGTGGTGATAGGGGGGGTGGATGAGGTAAAAAAATATTTTGAGGTTCTTGTACATACACTAAATCACATTTTTTTTCATCCCCTTTAATAATGGGGTGGGGGTGGTAATGGAGGTGGTTAATGCCAAAATTTTTTTGAGGCCTTAGCTTCTCTTGTATATACTAAATACCAATTTTATGGACTCTTACCTGCTTAATTTACCTATTTACCCCAAATTTACCAATTTACCCCCCAACCCTTCGACGGAACAAGATGAAAATATAATCTAGTTCCAGATCTCGTTAAAGTAGATACGTGTACCAATTCAATATCTCAAACGGTTCCAGAGTAAACGTGCGCACAAAAAAAGTTACAGACAGACAGACCGACAGACAGAAATTTTTTTTCGCTCAAACTTAAAATCTCGACGTTTCATGACATTCTAAGCCTATTTGAACAATAAAAATGTTTTAAAATTTTTTTGTCGTTACTATACTTCCACTGGATGTGGAAGTAATAGCTAATAGAAAATTATACAACATTTCTTCAACTTTTGGCCTAACAAATAAAATAAATCCTTCCCCCAAAAAAACTACCAACTTTTGTAAATAACCAAGGCAACATTTAAGTTTAAATTTATTATATATTCTCATTATCTTCCTCTGTCTTCCTGTTTCACTTTATTTAAGAGCTATACACAAGATAAATAAGTTAAGTGAACAAAAATGTTACATACTGTTAGACACAACACGAGGTCTCATCAGGTGCCATAATACATGTGACTATAATAATAATAAACACATGAACTATATCACAAAAATATAAAACTTGCTGCCGTAGTAAATTAAAAAAAAAAAATTATGCATGTCTACAGAGAATCAAATCCATACGTTGATACTTTATCATAAAATAGTTTAGATGACTTGAACTATTATTTTCCTATAACTTATCATTTAATAAATACCCGTGGTAAGGTGTTATTTTTCAGGGGGTGACAGAAACACATACCTTTTTTCATGATATATGGACTAGAATTTTCTAAGGACTGTATAAAGAATATAGGATTTATATTACGCAAATTCAAATACTCGTCAGACATTAAAGGTCTTTGACTGCCATATTAAACTTTTGTTCGTTTATTAGAGCATGCTTCCGTAGTATGGATCTCTCTATACATAATGTTCACACTATTACCCTTGAAGAGGTACAACGTCGATTTATGAAGTCAGCCATTTATCTTGCTGATAGCACTTAGGTGCTTAGAGGTACAGCTAATGAGATATTGCTGCAGCGACTTGATCTAAATAATCTCGTGGCTAGGAGAGCAATTTGATTAATTAGGTTTTTTCAAACTTTCTATCTAAATTTGGGACTAAATTAGCAACTCTTAATAAATTATTACATTTTTAATGTTTCCTCATATTATAATGATTATATCAAAGTATGAATTGATATATCAACGTTAACATTGGATGAATTTGCCTGTTAAGCTTCTGCTTCTGAAATAAAGAAAATACATAAATTTAAATTATTAATGTACAGGGTTATTCATTATAGTTATTTCCGTTATTATTGGGAATAAAAAAAAAGTTTCGTATAAAAGTTGTATATATTTTTTTCAAACGCAATTAAAAAAAACAATTACGTTTACATTTCTCCCTGACTTCAAATATATAAGGGTTGGTAGGTCTAGCTGTAATATTTCTTGACATATCGGACATTAAATATGCTCCAAATATGCATATAGATATTTTATGGTTATTGAAGGAAGCGCAGTAATTACTCTTACGCAGTAGGCTGTGACTGATGATACTATGACAACATTGTTACCGTTTGATATTTCGTATTATTATTTGATAAAATGAGTTATACAGAAGCAGAATAGATTGATATATTTTGCTTTTATGTTAAAAAAAAATAAAAATAAATAAGTTGCATGAAGAGAATATACAGGGGGTAATCAGTTTCATGTCATTAAAAAAAACTGGTGGTGGGGAACGACTAAACGAACAAAAAAACCTTATATAACATGGCGTCTAAAACCCATAGTTTTAGAAAAAAAAATAAACAAAAATTTCGAAAACTTTCAATAATATTGTTTGAGAACTTCTGGAATATTGGGATAAGCTTTTATCTTCGCGTATGTCGGCGCCTCTAATCATCAAATACGCTAATACAGCTTTTTCAAAGTGTCGCGCTCCTTTGTTAGAGACCGTGCATCGGCGAGGACACAAGTTGATAATCACACTTTTTTATGGTTTTTTAAAAGTAGGTAGGGTAAGGTCTTTAGCGGTGCGGTAAAGATGAAAGACGTCGGAATTTTCTGAGTGCTTAGTAGATCCGAAGAAAACTATACTCTCCCTTGTGCAATATTTTAGTTTCTGTGAGCACTTGGTTAAGTACACACGTCGAACCCGTTCGTTGTTTTTGTATGTTACTTTTGTTCTTTTTGAATTTTGGGCCATGTATTTATAGTTAAGATTTATTTTATTGACTTACCGTTCAAGTCGTTAAGTTCTTGATTACGTACAGACACTACTTGTTCATTCTTTTTGTGTTGCTTTTTCGGATTTTGGACCAAGTTTTTATTTTTATTTTCTTTATTGACAACGTTAGTTTTAATAGTTTAGTGTGGTATTTTAATGTGCCTAGAAACCATAAAAAATGATCTTAATTTACCAAATGTGTTGAACGGAGTGCTTATGTCCTTAGTTCGACGTGCCGAAAAGTGTATTGATGCAGACGGAAGCCATTTCGAACAATTTATGAAAATCAAAAATAATTTATTGGTAAGTTCTATATTTATCGAATATTTTAGTTTTCTATACCTGATTGGCAATTCGTTAAATAAATAAGATTTTTTTCCTAACTTACAATACACGTAATTGTTTTCTGTTATCGTATCTCAGACGTCTAACTCTTTATTTCCCAATGTCATGCAATAATTACTCGTTTTTTAATCTTAACCCAAAACACTCATTTAGGTTACAAATGTTAATAAATCACATTTAAATCTGATAAATTATGAACAACAATAGAAGCTCCAATATTTTGTTCTAAATTAAAAAAACACACATGTAAAGAAATGCTGTGTTTAAACCTCTACGCCCATCATTTGCTTGCAGTTCTTTAAAAATAGATAACGAATTATTTACATATTTATAATTGGTTCGGTTCAGGTGGTCATCAAAGGTGCCGCCATTCTTTTCTACACGTCCATTGACCCAGAAAGGCAGTGGTTCTCAAATGTTTCCTAATATTCAAATTGTTGACCTAAAGTGCCCTAGAGGAAAAAGTCATAAAGGTTTTTTATTTGTCTAGTCGGTCCCCATTACCAGTTTTTTTAATGACATGAAACTTATTACACCCTGTATAGTATTATACCCAAATCGTCCGGCGCCTAGTGAAAACACATTCTTATATACTTACCGTCATGTGAGAGAAACTGATAATTTTAAAAGAAAAAACGGATCAATGAAGCAAACGGAAATGAAGAACGATATATTTTAATTTTTTTTAATCTACTCTAATTTATTTTATCAAAATTAAATTTAAAGTTTTTATTACCGCGTCCGTATTACTACTAAATTTACTGTAAAACAAAGCCTCTATGACTAAAAATATGTATTCTGATAGCTTTCTTGAGATCTTTGACTATATAAAAAAAATGTTTTAGAGAATTCTGAACCTTGTTTGTGGAATGTATCACGTGAACTTGAAATTTACTCCAAAATTCAAAGGACTTTAAAAAAGAATGACTATAGGCCATATAAATTGTTACCCGTACAGGAGCTTGCAGGTCACAAGCAAAAGTGGTTAGAATTTTGTCAGCAAAAGCTCCAAAAAGTGGGTGCAAACCCCAATTTTCTTAAATGTATATTATGGAGATGAATCATCGTTTTCCACAGCAGGGGCTTCCAATAGGAAAAATAGACATTCCTGGGAGAAAAAAAATCAACGACAAAGAGAGGTTGTTGAAATTGAAAAATCCGGTAGAAGATCGGTTAAAAGGCCATGGCAGGTTAAGATAAGTGTCCGTGCCTTTGTAATCTTTTTGCGTGTGGTTCCTTCCAGTGATGTATCTTTGCGTAAGATACTACCACAAAAAGTTTTGACCTCAAAAACTTCATAATATCTGGGAAAAATTTTTTTTTTGAAAATCAAAAAAAAAAATTTTTCTTAATCAAGTGAACCAAATTGTTTGTATTTCACATATATTGTAAATATACTCAAGACAATTTATTACTGATATTTTCATGAAATCTTTTCATGAAGAAAACAAAAATTGATGCTTTTGAAGTTTTCGAAAAATTTATATACGTACTTACCCGTTAGCGACCACCTCTATTTTTTTACTTATTATACACGTTACAATAAGCTATAACATATATTTTTTACAAAACTCTATCGAAGGGGTAACGTAGTCAAATTGGCAAAGATAATGTTACGTGCTGTCACCCCCCTCAGTAAACACCCTGTATCGTGGGTTCGGAAATTATAACAATTATAAACAATAATGTATTTACGTATGCACTAATTACATCAAATAAAGAAAAAGAGTATAAATTGGTTAGAAATTCGATATATTAATAAATATATAAATGAACAACAACTGCTTGGATTACACGTATTGAAAATTTGTTGGAGCAGCCTACGTATTTTATTGAAATAACGAGATATATTTTTCACAATACGTATATTTTCTATAAAGCACCATCGAAATGGTAATACATAAAAAAATTATGTGTTTAATAATAAGGATACATAATAAAAAAACATGGTATACTAATGATATATGATAATATTAGTTGTCTTCATCACTGTCCTCATTTATTGTATCACTGATATCTTCCGCGAACAGTTTTACTGATGCTTTTCGGAATATCGTCGATAAACCTTGCATATGATAAATTCATGTTTAAGTTAAAAAAAATAAATTAGTTTTCTGTTACTTAGAGATGGATTTATCATATGCAAGGTCCACGATATTCCGAAATCATCAATAAAACGGTCTGAATTATTTGATATCAGTGTTCAATAAATGAGGTGATGAAGACGACTAATATTATCATATATCATTAGCATAACATGTTTTTTTTATTATGCATTCTTATTATTAAACATAATTTTTTTATGTATTACCATTTTGATGGAGCTTTGTAGAAAATGTATATATTGTGAAAAATTAATCTCGTTATTTCAAAAAAATACGTAGGCTGCCCCAAAAAATTTTCAATACGTATAATCCAAGCAGTTGTTCATTTATATATTTATTAATATGTCGAGTTTCTAACCAATTTATACTCTTTTTCTTTATTTGCTGTAATTAGTACGTAAGTAAATACATTATTGTTTAGTGTTACCCTGATGTTATAATTTCCGAACCCACGATACAGGGTGTTTACTAAGGCACGTAACATTATCTTTGCCAATTTGATTACGTTACCGCTTCAATAGAGTTTTGTAAAAAATATATGTTATAGCTTATTGCATGGTGTATAATTAGTAAAAAAATAGAGGTGGTCGCTAACGTGTAAGTACGTATATACATTTTTCAAAAAATTCAAAAGCATCAATTTTTGTTTCCTTCATGAAAAGATTTCATGAAAATATCAATAATAAATTGTCTTGAGTATATTTACAATATATGTGAAATACAAACAAATTGGTTCACTTGATTAGGAAAAAAATTTTTTTTTCGCATTTTCGAAAAAAACAAATTTCCCAGATATTATGAAGTTTTTGAGGTCAAAACTTTTTGTGGTAGTATCTTTCGCAAAGATACATCTCTGGAAGGAACCACACGCAAAAAGGTTGAAAAGGCACGGACAGTTATCTTAACCTGCCATGGCCTTTGGTGTGGAATTTTTAAAGATAAAATTGTAGGGTCAATTTTCTTCAATTTTACCCTTATATGGGAAACATGTTTAGAAATAATTTTGCCAGATGTAGCAGAGCTTTTAGAGAAACACTTTTATGTAGAGTAACTTAATGAAGTAATTTGGCAGCAGGACGGAGCGACTCTACAGGTGTTTTGGAAGGTAGGGAGCATTTAAATGGTCAATTTTACATTTGGATTGGTAATGACGTAACAGTTCTGATAATAATAGCTCTGTTTCTCATTGTTTAAATAATTTAATAAAAAAGGTGTGAGCTTTATTACAAATAGTGATGACCATTTTGATGAACTTAATGCTGACGCTGTTGTACAATTTTCGTTCTTATATTATAAAATATTGTTCATATCAGGATTTTGTTTTTATTCTTATAATGTATCAAACTTTTCTGCTTCTGTGTAACTTATTTTGATCAAATAATAATACGAAATATCAAACAGCAACAACGTTGTCATAGTATCATCAGCCATAGCCTACTGCGCAAGAGTAATTACTGCGCTTCCTTCAATAACCATAAAATACCTGTATGCATGTTTCGAGCATATTTAATGTCCGATATGTCAAGAAATATTACAGTTAGATCTTACTTATATATTTGAAATCAGAAAAAAAAGATCTAAAAGAATATGTAAAAAATACAGGGCTTTCCATTTAAAAAAACAACCTTCATTGTTTTATCACGTGGTCTATGCAAGCAATTGTTTTTTTAATTGCGTCTAGAGAAATATATACACAACCCTACAACTCTTATACGAAACTTTTTTGTTATTTCCAATAATAATAGAAACAAAGGGGGGTCAATAAATAATGAACAACCCTATATAAATGCTTTCATAATGGTATTTTTATAGCTTTGTGTCATTTATGTATTTGTTTATTTGTTTTATAAGGTTTATCTAACAAAATATTGATACGAATCTTTATCAAATTTTAATACATGTATTATTTTCAGGTAAGTCACTGGGCATCCTTGAAATAATTATAGGCGAAATCCAACTGTAAGTACGCATTGATCAAATTAGCTTCCCTTGATTTTTTTAATTCTACACAAAATTTTTGGGCGTTCCATTTTCCTCTATGATAAATTAAATATCAGTAAAACACAAAACTGCTAGAGAAATATATAAATATTATTTAAGATGATAAAACAAGGCTGGTATCTTAATAAGGCTAACAATGACATCACTCTGAAAATATAATAATTGTTTGAAAATGATAAGACAAACCTCTCCCATTATGAGAAAGTTCACTATTAATTAATCCCACCTAGGGGATACTTTACAATATGATAAAGCACATAATAAAACTTTCGTTATATTTTAAAGATAAAAATTATTAAATAGTAAAATTAGAAAGAATGCATAAATTCGCTACATGTATGAAAAAATTATTCATATATTAATTTCTTAGGTCGATTCTTTATTAATTATTTTTCAGAGTGACCACCCTATATATTGTTCATTAAAAGCATAGTAGATTTTCTCCTCGATAATACTATCAACTAGATTTCATATATTATTTCCACCATAGTTTCTTAATTGTGTTTTAGGATAACCACCTAGTATATTTTTCATCAATGATAACACAGGTCTATAAAAAAAGATTCGTCCTAAAGTTGTCATCTTAATCTTGCCACCCCTAGAAAATAAAAAGGGGTGGTAGAGGGAAACTGACACTATGGAAATTTTTTTGTCAAAAATTGGCTTCAGCGCGTCAAAATACTTCAGAAAAGTTAGATTAGAACTTTAGGACAAGACTTTCTTTTGTGCCTTTCGGTGTTTCCTCAATGAAAGTACAACAGATTTTTTTTTAATTGTGTTAACATATGCAAAATTTTGCTGTCCTTCTTAACATTTTTTGATTATTTTTATTTTTTGGGTGTATATCCTGCATATTTTTCACTAATAATATATCTCATCTCATCTCTTGGCAGTAACATCAACTATCTATCTAATATTATCTTTTCCTTGTCAAATAGTAAATATAGCGCCAATAGACAGACACTATACCGATGGACAAACAAACAGGCATACAAACTGACGAAATTAATACCTTAATTTTTGTAATCTAACAAAGTCTGAAACGTGATAATCCAAAAGATCAGAGAGAGTGATTTTTTCACGATTACAATGCTTCTCTTTGGTAAGCGAGGGAAGTAAAATGCTATCTGACAGTTGATTCTTTCTCGTTAGTGACGCTCACATGCATAATTTCTCTATATTATATTCAGTCCGCCGCGTCGGTTGAGAATTAGTGACTATTGGAGGCATTTGGAGCTAGATTTGCAGCTGAAAAGGCCATTGCTCACTTTTATTGTTCATTGTTATTTCTTGGCCTGTATTTTAATCCCATAACCTTTTAAACGACGCCCTATGAAACCATAGCCAATTAACTTATGAAATGAATAATTATATTCTATCCCTCAATATATTTGGTCTTTCGTTGCCTGCTAGAATAATGCTTCTGAGCCGTTAAACAATAATTCCTCAGTTAATAATAATAATTAATCCCAAGTAGCACCAGGGGGAAATTGTGTGTTCAACACGTAGGCGTAGGCGCCACATATAGGGGGGGGGGACGCCAAAACGTGAAATGAAAATAAAAATTTTAATTTATTAATTAGAAAAATAAATAAATGTGAACGCATCTTAAGCCCAAAGTGTAATCTAGGCTTAAGGAAGATGTCGTCATTGTCACCCTATACCAAGATTTGTACACTATATTCATCTGAATGATGTCAGCGCGAAAGCGGAGAAACCGTGAAATGATTAATGGACTATTCCTTGTCTATGTGGCAAATTGCGTACCTCAGTTTATTGTTATTTTTGGTATTAAAAATAATAATATTAATAATACATGACCTAATAATGGTTTTCAAGATTTTGTGGTAAGTGTTGTAAGTCATTCCCAAATGTAGCAACTACTCTAAGAATTTTATTGACATTGCCAGTAAGTGTCGCCTCGGGTGAGTGGTATTTTTTTAGAATAAAAATCAATTGAAAAAGTGAACATATTGACTACACCGATGTGATAGCTCCATTGGCTAGGAATAAGGCTCATCTTGTACACTTTTCATTTTTTTAAGTAACTTGCAACAGCATATGTATATAATAAATAATTTTTTTGAACACTTGACAAACACCTAGGGGGCGCTAATTTTGGTCTCACACGCAGGCGACCAAGTATCTAGGAACGGCCCTGAGGGTATTTATAAGAGCTATATACATTGCTACATAACCATTTGTAATATAATTATATTATTTTAAAAGTATTTTGTAAACACTATACAGGCGATGTAATATTCGCCATCTGAAGAATTTCGCGTCATTCACACGAAATTCTTCAGATGGCGTATATTAAATCGCTTACCAGGTTAAATAAGTCACTGCTTTCATCACTGCAAGCCTAATACAATCATTTATTATATAGCAATAAATGAAATGGAAGATGAGTGTATATTCATTATTAAAATTAACTAATCCGTTCATTTGTAATATTTCCACTCCTTTTAATTATAAAATTGTCATTAAGATATTTAAGTAAATGTACTCATCTGATTTAATGTATATTTTATTATGTCAATACTCCCTTAAGGGTGAGAATAAATCCTAGCAGCATTCAAATCAATACTAATTCACAAAACGGAATTTACATTCCATATATTTTAAGTTCTGAGATAAAATAAATTTGAAATTCTAATTCCTGCGATATACATCCACACGACAGTGTAAAAAGTTGAGAAGGCAAAAACACTTTTGCTCAACAACCCTTAAAAATTTATGTACGTCAAAAAGGTGCTTTAAATATTCAAACAGTCATCTCTCTGTAACTCGGCTAGTAATCAGTTTGGACCGTTGCGCGTTGTGACAAGAAAGACAGTAAGGGCGAATCCCGAAATTGGAAAGATGAAGATGTGATTAAAATACGAAATCTTGATTTACCTAGTATCCAACTTCTTACTTTCATCCGTACGTGACAATCATTCATTATGAAAATTAACTGATTACACTCCTGAGAACGAATTAAACTAACTAAATAATTAAATTCAATTATGAGATTAATTTGTCCGGATATAAGGTTGTATTAACCTAATTAAATCTAATAATTTCGTTGAATCTTTATATTAATTAAAATAAATAGAGAGAGAGCGTCACCAGCTTACGGATGATCCAATTAGAGAATGTCTTAGAAATTAGATATATTTTACTTTTCATAATTTCATCGGGAAAAATAAATTAAATTCAATATTTAGGTTTAGGATTTAATAAATATAGCTTTCTTTCATAATTATGAATACTACATGAGTTTGGAATTTACAGTCACTGACCCTGCGGGATGCGGGGAGTGGCTGTGAATAATTCGCTGGCGCTTCCCTCGTGAGAATGTCGGAGACACGGGAGAATTGTCCAGAATCGCGTGCGAAAATAATAATAATAATATTAATAATAATAATAAGAGAGGCATCTTTCAGGGCGACTCTCTATCTGCCTTATGGTTCTGTTTGGCATTAAATCCTATCTCACTAATCCTCAACGAAACAGGCTACGGGTTTTCTATAAAAGCAGGCAACGAAAGAGAAGTAATCAGCCACCTCTTCTATATGGATGACTTAAAAATATATGCTGCAAACAAAAAGCAGCTAGAAACTGTATTGAAACTGACTCATGAACTCAGTTCAGACATTGGAATGACATTCGGTGTCAAGAAATGTCAGACGGTCACCATAGAAAGTGGGAAACTGAAAGAATCACCATCTATGCAGTTAGATAATTCTTCTGTCATCGAGGCTATATCTGATGACCCATACAAATATCTGGGAATCCTCCAAATCAATAAAGTTGAGCACGGGAAAATTATACAGATTCTAACAGATCAATTTCGTAAAAGGCTTCGCAACATCTTGAAGACCAGGCTCAACTCTAGAAACATAGTAAAGACAATCAACAGCTATGCCCTCCCTGTTTTGCAGTACTCCTTTGGTATTGTAAGTGGTCATGTACTGATCTGGAAGCAATCAACAGACAGATCAGAACAGAGCTTACCCGGGCAAGAATGCACCATCCAAGATCATCAATGGAAAGAGTCACACTACCAAAGGGGGTAGAGGAATCACAGACGTGGTAACTGCATGCCACCAACAAATTGACAGCCTTAGAAAATACTTCTATTCCAAAACACCGATCTACATAGGATGATAATATGGGCCGACATAGGACACACTCCACTCAACTTGAGCGTTAGAGAACACCAACCATTCCCAGTTACGACATTTGACCAAAAGATACAGAAGTGGGGTTCGGAGGAACTCCATGGAAGGTTCTTATACGATCTCCAAAAACAGGCCGTAGACGCGGCATCCTCAGTGGAGTGGCTAAGGAGAGGGAAACTGTATCCAGAGACGGAAGGATTCATGATTAATATCCAGGATCAAGTAGTGAACACCAGAAACTACAGGAGATACATTATAAAAGAAGACATCCCAACTGATAATTGTAGGAAGTGTAACCAACACCAAGAGACTATTGAACATATAGTATATAGCTGTCCGTACCTAGCTAGTACCAAGTATCTTGACAGGCACAATAAGGTAGCTGCGATAGTGTATCTGGAAATTCTTAAGCTGCTGAAGATTCCACCTGAAACTAAAAGTCCATATTTTGCCTATAAGCCGCCGCCTGTGGTAGAAACTGAACATGCTAAAGTATACTGGGACAAGGGAATAATAACAGATATTACAGTCCGACACAATAGACATGACATTACAGTTGTTGATAAGATACATAAAACTGTCTCACTCATTGATGTATCTATACCTAGCAACAATAACATGGAACTCAAGCACGCTGAAAAGGCTGACAAATATAAAGAAAGACCTGAAGAGGGAGATTGAACAGATCTGGGGCATGCGCACCATTAATCGTCCCAATGATCCTATCATCTATGGGACTAATACCCAAGAAATTGAAGGAATCTCTGTGTGAAATTGGAACACCATGGAACTCATACCTAAATATGCAGAAATCTGTTATTCTCTACGCCCTGCGCACATCGTGAGATCGTTTCTGGAACAATAGGCACTAACAGCATCAATCTTGTCCACTCGACCGATTGTTGATGACACACCGGAAAATGTCCGTGAAAATAATAATAATAATGATAATAATAATAATAATAATAATAATAATAATAATAATAATAATAATAATAATAATAATAATAATAATAATAATAATAATAATAATAGAGAAGTGTCTAATTTATTGGAACTACTCTTTTCCCACAGTCAGGCAAATACAAGCCAACAAGCCTGACATAGTCCTCCTCGACCACCAACTCAAGACAATGTTTGTCGTGGAGTTCTCGGCTCCCGCGGAGAACAACATTGTCTTGAAGGAGGAGGAAAAACGGACAAAATATCGAGATTTGCTCTTCGAACTCCGCAGACTCTATCCAGACCATACTGTTAAGATAGTGGTACTGATTATAGGAGCCCTCGGTGGAACGAGACACACACTGCTTTCAGAACTTAAGATCATACCGGCATGCCGAAATTCGGCAGAGGTCTTAGCCGGCAGAATGCAGAAGGCCGTCATCCTCGGTTCATTACGTCTGCTCAGGGCACACGATTCGCGGACCCAGTAGTCACTCACCCCACGGGCGTGGGGAGTGGCTACCGGTACTACCAGCTCCCCTCTGTGAGTGTCGGAGCCACAGAGTTTAAAGGGTGACTGGCTTTTACAAAAAAAAAAAAAAAAAAAAAAAATAATAATAATAATAATAATAATAATAATAATAATAATAATAATAATAATAATAATAATAATAATAATAATAATAATAATAATAATAATAATAATAATAATAATAATAATAATAACAAATAATATTATGCGAACCGAAGCAGAAAAAACAACTAAATATGAAAATCTAGCAATAGAAATAAAGCGTATGTGGAAGCTGAAAGAGATTCAAATAGTACCTATAGTAATCTCCGCTACTGGAGTAATGACTACCAACCTAAAGAAGAATTTAAAGAAGTTAAATATTCCTGAAACTATGTTAGTTACCATACAAAAGGCAGCAATATTACAAACGTGCCATATCACCAGGAAATTTTTAGGTGTATCCTGAGATGAGATGAATATCTCCTTCAGGAGTACTACAAAAACCAGCTAGCCAATGGACAGAATATCCGTCCGCGCCAGGCCTTGACGAAGGACCCCAGGTTACTGGTGAAAAGAACCCAGCTAAGGCTAGCTGAGGTCGTGTAACAAGGCATAATAATAAGAATCAGTAACTGAGCTTGCGCCAAATCGCCTGACAGCCCAAATCAAAGCTGCCGAGCAGAGAAATCTGTTCAGGCAGCACGTCGATAAGCCCATGCACGGTGTTTTCTATAACAACATAGAGACGCTGGGTTTATCGGCAAAGCTGACCTTTGCTTTTCTACGGTCAGCAGGGCTAAAGTCGGAGACCGAAGGATTCATTGTGGCCTGCCAAGATGGTGTTATTAACACGTTGGTCTACCGCAGTCGCATTATGGGTGTGGAGGTTCCTGATGTTAATTGTAGGACCTGCCGTCAGGCGCCGGAGTCGCTCATGCATTTACTATCTGCATGTCCGATTTATGCGACTTCGGCCTACATCCATAGACATAACGCGGCCCTACGAGTGCTGTACTACTACCTACGGCACTCGTACCAAGTAGACCAAACACCAGTGTTTCCTTACGTCCCCGGAGAGATCGAGTCCGTTGTCGAGAACGAGAAGTGCCGTATATACTGGAACTACTCGTTTCCGACGGTCAGGCAGATTCAAGCAAACAAGCCTGACATAGTCCTCCTTGACCACCAAACCAAGATGATGTATGTCATCGAGTTCTCGGCACCTGCCGAGACAAACATCATCTTGAAGGAGGGAGAAAAACGGACTAAATACCGAGATCTCCGGTATGAGCTCCGAGTGCTATACCCAGACTACTCGGTCAAGATGGTCGTCCTGATAATCGGTGTACTTGGTGGAATGAGGCCTACGCTGCTCTCGGAATTAAAGGCCATACCAGCCTGCCAAAAGTCAGCCGAGTGGTTGGCAGGCCAAATGCAGAAGGTAGTTATCCTGGGGTCCCTTCGTCTTCTTAGGGCACACGAATCTGGCATCTACAGTCACTAACCCTGCGGGATGCGGGGAGTGGCTGTGGATAATTCGCTGGCGCTTCTCCCGTGAGAATGTCGGAGACACGGGAGAACTGTCCAGCATCGCGCACGCGAAAAAAAAAAAAAAAAAATAATAATAATAATAATAATAATAATAATAATAACTTACACCTCGAGGAGGCAAAGGCACACTTTCCTCATAGACGTTACAGTGCTCAATATCCATAACTTACAGCAGTCCTATGCACGGTGTTCTACAACCAAATTTAAATCAAAGTTGATGCCACTCGAAATTTTTTTTTCACACATTCTTGGATGTATATAGAACCAATTTCCACGATATTCAAAATCATTCATCGAATTTTTTTTTACAACTATTTTACTTTTTTTGTTTAATTATACAGCTACACAAAAAGAAGTGGTCTGGCTTGCGAACCAAACCAACCTTATGTATTTGGACTCGCTGAAACCGAATCCGAAGTCAGACTTGTCAGATTGGCTCGTTTTTCACCCCTAACCCCCAGAAAACACCTCTCCAAAAAATGGTCTGTCCGGCGGACCATACTAGTGTATCCTTATGTATTCGGTAAGGATACAATGGTCTGAAAAACTGAAAAACGAGCCAATCTGACAATTCTGACTTCGGATACACTAGTCTGGTCCACGGGCCAGACCACCTTTTTTGTTTTGGAGATGTTTTTTGGGATGAAAGACGAGCGAATTTGACAATTCTGACTTCGGATTCTGTTTCAGAGGGTTCAAATACATGGATACACTAGTATTGTCTGCCGGACAGACCATTTTTTGGAGGGGTCTGTTTTTATCGTTAGGGATGAAAAACTAGCCAGTCTGACAATTCTGACTTTGGATTCGGTTTCAGCGGAGCCAAGTACATAAGAATACACTGGCCTGGTACGCAACCCCACTAGCGGACTTCGTACAAAATACATCGCAAAAATTCTATTAATTCAAATTGGGCGACAGTCCGCTAACCCGAGACATTACACGAATCAGACAGCATAATGCCATACTTTTCAACATAAAACACCCATTACCATACCAGGCGTTGCCTATCCTTCGGCAACCTCCCTAGCCAAATCTTTCCTACACCCAAATTTCCATTTCACCACCTTTTTACTTTCACCACCTTTTACTCTCAAATCCCTTCTCTATTCTCTCTATTAATCTCAATTTTGTTAGTTTAGTTAATTTTTGTTCTTTTGTCCTTTTTTTTGTCTCTTTTCAAAATTCCCTCTCGACCAATAGCTTCTTGTAAATCAAACCTTTTTCAACCATAATTTCCCTTTCACCCTACCTTTCCGAAGGCAGGCAGACCATCGGAAGAGCATTGCCATTGGCTCGAACGGGTTTTTTCGTTGAGCTTTTCCCGTATCAGCAATCAGATCTTCTAAAACAGTGCGCGTGTGCGACAGTGCGCGCATGCTAACAAAAACTCATTTCCTTAGACTTTAAGTATTTTTAAAACTGTTCTAGTTATAGTAATAAAATTGTTAGGTTTAAGTCCCTCCCCCTGGATAGGAGTTCTAACTCCACATTCCACCTGTTGTTCCAACCTGAGTCGAACCCGCTTCTTCCGACCGTACATTCATCACGACCCTGCGCGACGTGGTTGTGCGGTCGGCTCTGACCCGGGATCCGACTCGGATGCATATTTGTATGTTAAACTTTTAATAAATCTGTTTTGAATTGAATAATAATAATAATAATAATAATTGATTTTCCTTTTTGACAATACAGAATATCATATAGGAATAGTCACATAAATCTTATGTATACATATGATATAAAATATACATTAAGATCGAAAGAATTCTGCTACTGAATAGTAACACTTATCTAATAAAAACATTTTTAATTTCCCTCTAAATGCATACATTGTCTCGCTAAACTTTGTTTCATCCGGTAAGCGGTTGAATATTTTAGGTCCCATTGACCTGGGAGATTCACAAGTAATTTTAAGTCTGGCATAAGGCACATGGAAGTCATTTTTCTGTCTAGTATCGACATTGTGGTATTCACTGTTTAAAACAAACTTATTCCTATTTTTAAAAACATACATACAAATTTCGAAAATATACAAACATGGCAAGCTAAAAATTCCAAATTCTTTAAAAATATCTTTACAAGTGTGAGTGGCTGATACGCCGGCGATACATCGCAAAATACGTTTTTGCGCATTAAAAACAATTGTTGCTAGGGTGGATTGTCCCCAGAAACAGACACCATACCTCAAGCGTGTATCAACTTGAGCATAATATAAATTAATTAATTGTTCTTTATTGAAAAACGATCTGATATTTCTGAACAAATAAGTTATTGGAAATATTTTAGATATCAGAACTTCACAGTGATGTTTCCAGTTTAAGGTTTCATCCAGGTGTATGCCTAAAAACTTTATACTTTCCTCATTCTCGATTTTGATACCGTTTATATCAATATTTAAACTATTACATTTCTTCTGCCTGGTGTGAAATCTAATTAGGTGAGTTTTTTCTGCATTGACATATAGAGAATTTTTAAAGAACCAATTATTCAAATTAGTCAATAAATTATTAGAATTATCTCCCAAAAGATTGTCCCTAGGATTAGATGTTATAATAGATATATCGCCTGCATACATTGTAAAATGTGCATTTGACGCAAAAGAGTCTATATCGTTAATATATAATAAAAACAAAACAGGGCCCAATATGGATCCCTGTGGAACACCCATATTTAGTTCTAAATATTCAGAATCAACTCTGTAAACTGTATTTTGCGTTTTATGTCGTAAACTAACATACTGATTTCGTCCTTCCAGAAATGTGCTAACAAAACTTAATGCAAGACCTCTTATTCCATAGGCAAACAGTTTAGATTTTAGTAAATCATGATTAACACAGTCGAATGCCCTGCTTAGATCACAAAATATTCCAACAGGGGATTCTCCTGCGTCGACAAATTCTAATATTTTATATAAAAATGGTTGACATACCACTAGTAAAGCCATGTTGATTCTCTGTAATTATTTTATAAGTCTCTAAAAAATTTAGAAATCTATCCAAATAACAGTATTCAAATATTTTAGAGAGACCAAAAGGCACAGTTACAGGCCTATAATTTTCTAAAATGTCTCTATTTTTCTTAAAAATGGGTACCATTTTTTCAGTTTTCAAACTATTTGGAAATGTCCCCGATTCGAATGATAAATTGATTATATAAGTGAGTGGTCGAAGGATAAAATTTACCACTTTTTTTTATCAGAAAACAGGGAATATCATCAGGACCAGATGATTTTTTGGCCATGAATTTGTTTGTTAATAAATGTAACATTTCATCAGTAGAATTGAATTGGTCTGGTCCACAGGCCAGTCCACTTTTTTCTGTCTGGCTGTGTCATTAAACAAAAAAAGTAAAATACATATAAAAAAAAATTCTGCGATGAATGATTTTAAATATTGTGGAAATTGGTTCTATATGCATCCAATAATGTGTAAAAAAAGAAAATTTCGAGTGGCATTAACTTTGATTTAAATTTGGTTGTAGCACACCGTATAGGGTGAAAAATTAAACAAACACGGTGAATTCGCTGGAGAGATTAAGAAAATGTGACAACAAGATAAAATCACCATGCTTCCCATAGTTCTCAAAACTATCTCCCGAATCCTCCAACAGATCAACATCCATCATCATACTATCAGCTAAATTCAAGAATCCGTCCTCTTCAGTACATACAACTATGTCAGGAAATTTATTCACCTGCCGATAAATTAAAATAATAACAGCTAATCTTGTCGATAACCGATGATGGTTGGTACACCCAACCTGCTTTTAAAATAATCTGATAAATAACCATAAGAAGGTCTACAGATCTACAAAAAAAGTCTTGTCCTAAAGTTCTAATCTAACATCTTGGAAGTATTTTGACGCGCTGAAGCCAATTTTCTATTGGGTCAGTTTACCCCCTCCCTTTATCCCCTAATTTTTTTTTGTCCAAAATTGTTTTTAGTACGTCAAAATTTTTCAAAAAAATTAGATCAGAACCTTAGGACAAGCAAGAATTTTTTTAAAATTTTTTAGTGGATAAATAATGATGATGATGTTTCAAATACCATATATTACAATCTCGCAAAAGAAAGTTATATCCTGGCGACAGCAGATATTCTTTTGAAGTAATATGTTCATTTCCAGAATATTTGCTTTATAGGTTGCTCTACCTATCTGTCATTTTTTGTGAGAAGTCTACCAATTTTTATTCAAACACATCTTTTTACGCCGGAAATATTAATCAGCTTGGTCCGTATATATTTTCCCAAAGTGTTAATATCTATAAGAGTTAGAAAAGCTTTTGTTTCAAACGTATTTCATGTCGTCCACGAAACTGTGTTTTAGAAGTCTAAACTTTATTTAAATTTTACTTTTGGGAGTAATAATTACTCTCGAAGCAGACTATCACGGCAACTCTGAGTACATTTCACCAGATGCCCACCATTTAAGATCTTTAATTACAATGGGGAGGGTTGATTGTATAGACGTATTATTTTTAATAAAATTTATTAACCCCATTATTAAAAACTTGCTTTTTTGTAGTAATTTTGGCTATATTTAAGTTACTTTATTTTTTAATTCAAGGTCGTAAGCTTTCGATAATTGCGTATTAGGGCCGGGTGGTAGCAAATGAAATAACTTTCTGAAATCATATATTTTGAGAACTATTATTTTGAATGCTGTTTCTCAGCTCAATCAGTAGTTAACCACAATTACTTCCAGCAAATTTTAATTTAACTCTGTCTAAATAAATCCAGATTTCTTTTAAATTATTGTCCAACTCCATGCGATATGGAACCTACTAATTTACCTACACTAAAATTAAATCTAAAAATATGCATCCAATGCATAAATTATGTAGCCGTCAAGTCAGTGAAACATTCCGTTCCTTAGAAAGAAATCAATGTAACGTACGTGGTGTAAACAAATTTATATTCGGTGTCAAAAGTTGTAGATTACCCCGTTTATCCTCGAGGAATAGCCGAAACGACAACTAAAAATTTAAGTTAAATAATCAGTCAGATGTTATATAGGGCCTTGTAGATTAAAAACATATGTAAAAAAGGTTTGTAGTTGGGTGAAATATGGGGCTACATTCAGCATTTCAGAACGCTAATAAATAATTCGGGAGCTTGAATTTATGTATGTAAATGTAGGGATTATTTTTTTCTTTCATGCAGTCATCTGTGGAACTAAAATAAAATTGAAATTAATTGCCAAAAATATCCTGATAGTGTTAGTTTTGAAAAGAAAATTTCTTACTGTTAATTGGAAAGTTTTTATAATTCTATAGTTCAAACAGATATTTAGTTCATAATGATAAACTGTTATATTTTGTGTTCATAGTCTTCATGGCAGCTACTAATGAATATGTAAAAGGCAAATAGTAAATTTTGATAGTAAGAAAAGCACTGCATTGGCTATACTATCGTATTAGTAATTACATTTTTCGATATCTTTATATAAGCTGATTCAGATCTTACCTGAAAATTTTTAAGGTGACATTTATCCATGGAATGAATTTGATACCGTCATGCAAATTTCATCAAAACTCTAATAAACATAATAACATAGGATAAGAACATAAGTAAAGAAAAAAATTATTAAAGCTATAGTTTATACAGGGTGTCCCAGAGACAGTGGTCAAAACGAAACCTGGTGAAAGGTGACATCATTACCTACCCCCGGAACATGACATAGGGTTATCTAAAAGTCAACGGTATAAAAGTTATTCGGACTTTTGTGATTTTTGAGGAATTTACTACCTTCCTTACAAAAATCACCACTGTGCTAAAACTAAGCGGTGTATTCACCTGAAATTCGGCAAAGACATACTTTGGTAATGTAGCAACCACATAAATTATTAAGTTTTATTTCCGATTAATGTAAATACCTTTTTTGTTTCTTTTTTCTAAAATTTATGTTTTTGAGAAAAAAAAGGTTAAATTTAAAAATGGCTATTGTAAAGAAAACTGTTCGGTGACGATGTGAAGATAATGTTAAAAACTACTTGGGTTTATGCTAACTACATGAAAAAAATTTCAAATTCGAATACCTATTGGAACATTTTTAAAAATTCCGAAAAAAATTAAACTAACCAAAATTGTACAAAACAATTATTGAAAGTGTATGATGGGAAAATGAAACGACAAATAATCAAAAAAATATATATTTATTATATTACATTAAATTTTCAAATGTGCCCCCTTCCGAAATGCATAATCTACGTCTTCGTGAATAAATCCTTTTTAGTCGGATGAATGTCTGCCGCTTTTGCTTTACTTCATTTATTGCTACTGCAATTTTCCTTCTCAAATCTTGCTATATTGGAGCTTCTCTGGCGTACACTATTTCCTTAAAATGCCCCCAAACAAAATAATCAATGGGGTTTAAATCAGGAGATCTAGATGTGGTCACCTGATAGCATTATTCAAATATCTCCGTACACCAATTGAATGGTGACAGGATGCGCCGTCCTGTTGAAGCCACATATTTTGCGGAATTTCTAACGGGACGTCCTCTAGTAGAATGGGCAGCTCATTTTTCAAGAAATGCTAGTATTTCTCTCCATTCAAGCGAGGTGACAGCTCAAAGGGACCGATGAACTCAGCGTTCTAATTACCAATTTTTATGGAGGAGGTGAAAATAAATAAAAAAATAAATGTTAGAGGACGCCGAATCAAGAATCTATGTATTTCATTCCTCTCATTTATCAAAGAGTGGTAATACAACAACACAACATACCTATTACCAACAACAATAACTGTAATAACAAAGTTGTATATCAATAATGCCCATTGTAACAAGATAACAACAAAATATCAACATAATAATTGTACCAAAAACAAAAAATACAGATATTGTCATAAAACATATTTACAAATTAGAATTATAATTAAATTTTATGTTCAAAATGGCCTCCTCAGCTTCAGTACATTTTCTAGTGCGGTTCATGAGATGACCGATTGATCGTCTTATCACATCTGGACTGTTCCTAATTTCGTTGCGGCATTCAACAATACTTTGAACTAATTGATCTACTCAGTTAATGTCTACTCTTTAAGTAACCTCATAATTTAAAACTAACTGATTTTTAATTGTTTAAAGTAAAATTTCTGGTCTGGTCTGATCATTCTTTTTGCAAATTAGTTTAGACAAAAATCTTAAATTAAGGTTTTTACAACATACATTACCGAATCTTTTAGGAAATGTGAATAACCGAGATATGTTCTTTCAACATAATGGAGTCCAACCGCATTTCTCCAACCAAATTACATATATATCCAACAGATGGATTGGCCACGAAGGTCCTCATGGATGACCGACAAGGTCTTATGATTTCAACCATGTAGATTATTTTTTATTAGGTCATTTAAAGGGTGACATCTTCAAAATGGACATTGATTACATGGAGCAATTAAATTCAATAGACTGTTGAATACCACAAAAGTCCAGATGTGATAGGAAGATAAATCGGTCATCTCGTGAAGCACACTAGAAAATGTACTGAAGTTGAGGAGGACATTTTGAACATAGAATTTAATTATAATTCTAATTTGTAAATACGTTTTATAGCAATATCTGTGTTTTTGTTTTTGGCACAGTTATTCTGTTGATATTTTTTTGTTATCCTGTTACTATGTGCATTATTAATATGCAACTTTGTTATTACAATTATTGTTGTTGTTAATAGATATGTTATGTTGCTGTATTTCCAGTCATTTAATAAATGAGAGGAATGAAATAGGTTCTTGATTCGGCGTCTTCCAACATTTATTTTTTTATCAACTTTACCCCATCCATAGAAATTAGTAATTAAAACATAATAATTATTGCTGACAAAAAAGTAAATGTCTAATTTAGTAGAGGAAGCATTTTTTTGTTCGTGTCATTCATCGATATTTTCTAAAGTCTCATATTGCATTATTTACTGGAATTTATTACGAAGACGTCAAGGATGTGGAAAAAAAATTAATGAAGCCATTCTGTTCAGTTTTTTATGTACTTTTCGAATTTAATATTGAAATTAAAAAAAAAACATGTACATGGTGTTGTTTTCTTGAAGAACAACAAAAACATTTTTTTTTTCAACTCCAGACCTGGATTTTTTTTGTGTGTGGTATAAGTACTTTAATATTACATTTAATAATATAATAATATAAGTTCATTAAAACGATACCGCATAAAGTTTCCTTTCGAGGCTGCTAGTGAAATGACTACCACATGCGGATATGTATAAGTTTCGGTTTATTAGCTCATCTCTTTAGCCACTAAAGGAGCACTGTGGATCTGAGGTGTATGTAAACGGTGTTTGCAATTGGCCTGACGATGTTACCTTCCATGAGTGACTGTTTGTAGTGCTGATGGAAGGACGGTATATATGTCAAATGAGCGGTCAATGGCTGAATAGGCAGAATCAAGTTGTATTAATGAGGTGCAATTGCTGTAGGGAGTAATCCTTTACAAACGTCAGATATCTGATGAGACGACCGTTAAACAGCGTAATATACACACTCAGTCTTTTGGAATGTTAAAGACGCTTTATGAAGAATCTCATAGTCAAGTTAAGTTAATTTATTATAGTTTCTAATTGCCATGTTACGTTGTAATAACTGAATCCATTTATAATGGCTTTGAATAAAGTAGTATCTTTCAGATTTTTGAAAATGTGTTAAACGTTAAAGTTACGTGCTGCTAAAAATTGTTATCTATACAATACAAAAGTGTTAAAAATCAGGGCTGTTTGGTGGCCATGGAATTGATCTACTGGATTTTTTAATTATTTTATATATTTTTTATGTATTTGA
The DNA here is from genome assembly GCA_936432065.2 of Rutpela maculata. Classification (NCBI taxonomy): domain Eukaryota; kingdom Metazoa; phylum Arthropoda; class Insecta; order Coleoptera; family Cerambycidae; genus Rutpela; species Rutpela maculata. Next base: position 30,307,554 of record OW386285.2, on the reverse strand, counting down.
AATCAGGGAAAAAAGATCTAAAATATTATGTAAAAATACACAGGGTTTTCCATTTAAAAAACAACTTTCATTTCTATATCACGTGACCTATGCAAACAATTATTTTTTCAATTGCATTTAAAAAAGAATATACAGTGTGTTTCACTTCTCATGAAGACACCCCTGTATCTTTTTTATCTGTGGCCGAATTCATTTCAAATTTTTATCAGCCATAGAACTCCATAAGGCTTTATTCAACACACAAATGCCGCCTAGATCTAAAATGCCGGCCTACTGCGATAAAAAGCAAATAGCAATTTTCGAGAAATCATAGTAGGCTTGGAGATAGACAAAAATGATGTTAATAAAAGTTGTTCGGAATTACTTGATATGACTCCTGTAAAATTTTGTGAAAATCGGAATATTTAAAAAAATAATTTTTGTTTCACTTCTCGTGAAGACACCCCTGTATCTTTGTTATTTGTGACCAAATTCATTCCAAATTTTTATCAGCCATACAACTCCATAAGATGACTTTATTCAACACACAAATGCCACCTAGATCTAAAATGCCGACCTACTGCGATAAATAGAAAATGGCAATTTTCGAGAAATCATAGTAGGCTTAGAGATAGACAAAAATTTTGTTAATAAAAGTTGTTCGGAATCACTTCATATGCCCCCCTGTAAAATTTTGTGAAAATCGGAATATTTTCAAAAAAAATTTTTTGTTTCACGTCTCGTGAAAACACCTCTGTATCTTTTTTATTTGTGACCAAATTCATTTCAAATTTTTATCAGCCATACAACTCCATAAGATGACTTTATTCACAAATGCCGCCTGGATCTAAAACGCCGGCCTACTGCGATAAATAGAAAATAGCAATTTTCGAGAAATCATAGTAGGCTTAGAGATAGACAAAAATTTTGTTAATAAAAGTTGTTCGGAATCATTTGATATGTCCCTCTGTAAAATTTTGTGAATATCGGAATATTTAAAAAAAATAATTTTTGTTTCACTTCTTGTGAAGACACCCCTGTATCTTTTTTATTTGTGACCGAATTCATTTCAAATTTTTATCAGCCATACAACTCCATAAGACGACTTTATTCAACACAAAATGCCGCCTAGATCTGAAACGCCGGCCCACTGCGATAAAAAGAAAATAGCAATTTTCGAGAAATCCTGGTAGGCTTAGAGATAGACAAAAATTTTGTTAATAAAAGTTGTTCGGAATCACTTGATATGCCTCCCTGTAAAATTTTGTAAAAATCGGATTATTTTCAAAAAAACAAATTTTTGTTTCACTTCTCGCGAAGACACCAATGTATCTTCTTTATTTGTGACCGAATTCATTTCAAATTTTTATCAGCCATCATTTCAAGTTTTTATACAACTCCATAAGATCACTTTACTCAACACATAAATGGCACCTATATCTAAAACGCCTGCCTACTGCGATAAAAAGAAAATCGCTATTTTCGAGAAATCATAGTGGGCTTATTCCGATTTTCACAAAATTTTACAGGAGGGCATATCAAGTGATTCCGAACAACTTTTATTAAAAAAAATTTTGTCTGTCTCTAAGCCTACTATGATTTCTCGAAAATTGCTATTTTCTTTTTATCGCAGTAGGCCGACGTTTTAGATCTAGGCTGCATTTGTACGTTGAATAAAGTCGTCTTATGGAGTTGTATGGCTGATAAAAATTTGAAATGAATTCGGCCACAAATAAAAAAGATACAGGGGTGTCTTCATGAGAAGTGAAACACACTGTTATACAATCCTACAACTTTTATAAGAAACTTTTTTTTTATTTCCAATAATAACAGAAATAGAGGGGGTCAACATGTAATGAATAAACTGTGACTGTTCATTTAAGGTCATATAATGTTTTAGATAAAACTCATTTTAAAATTGCCATTCTTTAAAAATAAATGTAATATTTATCGGGTCGTTTCAGAGAAACAATTTGTAATAGGTACGTTTTACGTTTTGTATCGTATAATAATTTAGTACTATAATAATACAGAATTTCTTCTAACGTCGGATAAATAAACTTTGATTCAATTACGATATAATCAGCGCAAAAATATTCGCAACGTACAACTGCTCGTTTATCCGCAATACATGAAACATATTTGCCAAGTTGCCTTTGATACTTTTTCCGAAGCGAGAACTACCAAGTGTACAAAAAACCGCAGCAGAAGTTGCTCTGTAAAACATATAAAACTAGCTCCTTAACAAGAACTTTAACACTTTGTATAAACACACCAAGTTCCTAAATTGAATTTAAAAGCTTTAATGTTTCCTAAATTTTTTAATCTGTTTAATAGCTTTCCAAGAAACTATTCTTATAGAATGAGTTTATATTAGAGTAGACAAAAGAGTCTTAAGAAACCACAAGTGAATTCGACCAAGATAAACACACTTGACAACCGACGACCTAACTGATTAACTTTTTATAGTACAGTAGCCAGGCGAGTGGGGTGGCTCTGACCACTGTTACCCCGGGATAACAACTAAAAAGTTTGATTTACATTTGTTTTGGACTAACGTATGGTAATTTTTTTTGTGAAAAATTTAACCACCAAAAAAAAGGATAAGTACTCAATATTATGAAATAAAATTTCACGCAGTCGCTTAGTTAATTGAACTTTAGTACCTAATATCTAAGAAAACATATATGCGCAACCAAAATTCAAGATTATGCATTTTACCAAATTACTTAAGAAATTATATATTCAGTGTGTGCTACACACACCAGCTATTTAGATATTTTGGAACGCGTTGGCCGATTTATTTATTTTTTTTTTGAGATAGTGCTTTATTTGACTGTTTAAATAAATTTCGCAGTTATCTCAAATACCTTTACACAAAATTTTTGCTCAATACCTCATATAGGGTGTTTGTTATTCAATAGCCAACTTTAAAATTTTTCACTTTTCGATTAGCCCTGTATAAAAGTCGGTTAGGTTTAGTAAAAAAGTAAAGTAGTCATTCGACTTAAGAAATGTCAGACACTAAATGAGGAGGAAAAAAGAAAAGTTATTCTCTAAATAAATAGTGCTTCTGTACATTATTCTGTTGCTGTACGTAGGTGCCTTAATGAAAATTTTTCAAATAAGTGAATTGGACGGAATAGCCTTTCTTTTTCCTTCCTTATTTAGAGATATCAACATCAGACACTAAATGGGGAAGAAAAAGGAAGCTATTTCGTTTAATCCATTTGCCTGAAAAATTTTCAGAAACCCTTAAAAGTCCTAAGTAACATTTTTTAACAATTTGTGCATGTACATTTCATTTAAAAAAATATTATGGCCGCCATATTGGATCCGCTATCTTGGTTTTTTTTAATCTCAAAATTCGGGGATCAGAAATGAGATTAGAAACCAAAAAAAAACCCAAGTAACGATTTTTTATAATTTTAAACAATCTTTTGATAAAATTTTAATTTACTTTCAAAATTTATGTCGGCAATATTGGATTAGCCATCTTTAATTTTGAAATTTCAAAATTCGGGCTCGATAGAGTTAAAGGCAATTTTATAACGAATAGTTAAAAAAAAATTCAAGTTTCATTAATTCCAGGCTTGGGAATTATCGTTTGTCCAAAAAATGAGCTATTTGCCCCACTTTGGCGTCGTACAAAACAGTGATTGGTTAATTCATTTAACTGTTTTAGTCGCCTTCTGTATGATAATCGGTATAAACAAAATGTATTAAATATGGGCAATAAATATAAATTTACATATTCTATAGAGCAATGAAAACCAAAGACAGAAACAAAATTAAAAAAAAACAACGAGTATGCAAGAAGTACATTATTGAGTTCCTTTTCCAGATATTAATGTACCACCTAAAACATATTTCAGTCAGTTTCTCGCTACGAAAAATTTTATATCATTAATAATGGGATCAAAAACCAATTTATGGTTGTAGCTATAATGCGGCGGATTAAATAAGAATAGGGATAAACTCTGAAGCTTTATTGGTTCAGCGGCAAAACAAATTTATTACTTTCATTTTTCAGTAAAAATATCATCTCCGCTGAATATTACCACCACCTGTATAAATGAAATTTTAAGACAGTAGTCTTAATCGGTGCTCCTCCTGCGTTCCAAAGTTTCACGTTTCTAGAATTGCTGGCAATTTGTTACGACTAATTAGTAGGTATTAGAGCGGAGTTGTGATCGGTGGCAGGTAACTAAGTTCCTTTCGAACGGGGAAATTTTGTATTCCGGACACTCGTCAGACGCGCAGATTCGACGCAGTGACCTATGACGTTGTCACGCGCCTGGCTTTATTCTACCGTTGCGATCCGAAATCAAATCACCCGGTAGGTACGTTCGCTTAATTAAGAATCCATGAGGTTTGTAAAGGCTATCTCGTTTTTATAAACTCACCCTAACAGTGGCGCAGATAAGCATTTCCCACTGGGAGACTGCACTCACAATTTGAGATTGCATGAAAAATAATATTTGGCTTTCAAATATTTATATGCCAAATATTTTTTAACATAGGTGAGATTCAAAGAAAATATTTTTGAAATACAATAGTAGATCATACAATTACATGGAGTAAGACAAATTAGAAAGTTTTCAATGCTCGTTAACATAATCATAATTTAATCATACAACAGTTACCCAAATCCATTTGGAACTCAGAGGCATAGTATATTAAAAATTGTTACTTAGAGGTTTTAGAGATTGCTGATCATGAATCTGAAGTCCAAGTTACGTAATATCGAAATCCAAGATGGCGGATCCAATATGGTGTCCGTAAGTTAAAAAAGAATGACAAATCAAGAAGGAAACCGTTAAAATTTGTTTTTCGGGGGTTTCGCAGTTTGCTAATCTCGTTTCAGATATTAAAATTTCGATATTTTGCAAACCAGAAAATTAAATTCAATATGACTGCCATAAATTTTTTAAAAATTATGATGTACATGCGAAAATAGTTAAAAATTGTTACTTGCAGGTTTTTGCGATTGCTGATTACACATTCGTAGTTTCGAATTCTAAGATGGCAGATTCGAATATGCCATCTTATAAAAAAAATGAGATAACCAATCAAAAATGATGACATCTTTAAACCTAATGTAACCTCATGAGTCAAATCATAAAGGAGCAGGTAGACTATAAACCTATTATTCCTTAATGTAGAAAATAAAACTTGAGTAGAAAGGGGCTCTAAGCCTAACATAACATACCAAATCCTTTAAAATAACCTAATTAGTCAAGTCACAAACGAGCAGTGATATTAATACTATAAGCTATAAACAAAATCTAGTTGGCCAAATCTTAAACGGGCAAATAGGCGTATTTCACAAATCTTATATCACTGAATAATTCAATTCTTGATTTATCATTCTATTTTAACTTACGGACACCATATTGGATCCGCCATCTTGGATTTAGATATTACGTAATTTAGACTTCAGATTCATGATCAGCAGCCCCTAAAACTTCTAAATAACAATTTTTAATAATTTGCGTATGTACATTTCATTTAAAAAAATATTATGGCCGCCATATTGGATCCGCCATATTGAATCCGCCGTCTTGGATTACAATATTACATAATTTAGACTTCATATTCAGAGTCAGAAACCCTTAAAAGCCCCAAGTAACAATTTTTATCAATTTGCGCATGTACATCTCATTTAAAAAAATATTATGGCCGCCATATTGGATCAGACATCTTGGATTTCGATATTACGTAATTTGGACTTCAGATTCATGATCAGCAATCTCTAAAACCCCCAAGTAACAATTTTTAACAATTTGTGCATTTACATGTCAATTAAAAAAATATTTTGGCCGCCATATTGGATTTGCCATTTTGGATTACGATATTACGTAATTTAGATTTCAGATTCTCGATCAGAAACCCTTAGAAGTCCTAAGTAACAATTTTTAACAGTTTGTGCGTGTACATTTCATTTAAAAATATATTATGGCCGCCATGTTGGATCCGCTATCTTGGTTTTTTGAATCGCAAAATTCGGGGATCATAAATGAGATTAGAAACCAAAAAAAAACCTCAAGTAACAATTTTTTATAATTGTAAACAATCTTTTGATAAAACTTTAGTTTACTTTCAAAATTTATGTCCGCGATATTGGATTAGCCATCTTTAATTTTGAAATTTCAAAATTCGGGCTCGATAGAATTAAAGGCAATTTTATAACGAATAATTTAAAAATTTAAGTTTCATTAATTCCAGGCTTGGGAATTATCGTTTGTCCAAAAAATTAGCTATTTGCCCCACTGTGCGACGGCGCGGCGTATATGGATCAGTGTATAAAATTTAAATCCTTTAATATGATTTTTTTAATAAGAATAAATCCTTTAATTGTCAGATTTAATGTCAGATCTGGCAAATTGACTTAATCTGTCAATTTCTATTTTAGTATCATACGTACGCCCTTTACGTCTAACTTATGATTGTTAAACATATACAGTATGTCTCACATTTAATGGCTCGCCCTCCATACCTCAGTTATTAGTAATCCGATTTCAACCAAATTAGGGTCGGTATCAAAGACCTTTATATTATGTTCTTTTTGAATAAAACAAAACTTATTTATAATCATTGCCGTAATTTTATTTCAAGAAAAAATTGGCGATTTTTTGGAAAGTCATATTAGGCATTTTTTATTGAAAAACCAATAGAACATTATTCATCAGCATGCTCTAGAACCCCCATGTTCAAAATTTAATCACATTTTGGCGTATGGTTTTCGAATTACGGCCGCCTTAAAATTGCGTGTTTTAAACATTAAATAAATAATCAATAATTTCCAAACGAATTTGGAAAAGTCATCCCTCATTTTCGCTATAAATACACTTTTTCTGGCATATAATGTCATTGATACTTTCAAATTTTGTAGGTCAAGAATTTTCATTGATAAATTTCTAAAAAATTTGAGCCAAATTTTTCGGGCATTGAAAATTGCCGAATTTGAAAGTGTCGAACATTGACTGGTAGATAAAGAAATTTAAAAAGAAAATTATAATTGACTTTTTTTCGAAAAGCAATTCGTTTCCAAGTTGATTATTTAATGTTTAAAAAATGCTATTAGGGGCCGTAATTCGAAAATCGTAAATCAAAATATTGTTAAATTTTGGATATAGACGTTCTAAAGCATGCTAATCAATAATATTGCGTTAGTATTTTTCTAAAAAATGCCTAATATGACTTCTATAAAAACCGAACAATTTCTTCTTAATAAAAATGCACGCCAATGACTGAAATAAGTTATGTTTTACTCAAAAAGGACAATAAAGGTCTTTGATACCAATCCAAATTTGGTTGAAATCAAATGACTGATAACTAAGATATGAAGGAAGTGGGAGTCATTAAAAGTGAGACATGTATATATAAAATTTTTATTTTTTATTCGATTTTAACCAAATTCGTCTAAAATGTCACTCATGGTCACCATTGAGTTCTACTTAAGACCAAAAAACAAATTTACCCTCTTCAAACGCAAAGCCACTTACGATGCAAAATTTAATCCAAAAACTAGATATATCATTATTGTCTACAAAATTTATTCGGAATGATCTAAATAGCTTGGATACAAAATTTGCTTCAATTTTAAAATGATTGAATTATTGGTAAAATTCGCAAAAGCAAACAAAATAAGAAAACATTCACTTGACAACTTTTTAACAATTACATTAACAAAAGAGTTACAGTACGATTTTCGATATGAGAAATATGCATTAAGTGATATTATGGGATTTTTCTTTTAATTAAGATGTCAACATTTGTAAAATTGAATCAAATTTTAGAATTAAGCTATTTGTGTGATTGCGACAATTTTTGTTAACATTTTCTCATTAAAAAATACCTAAAACGATTTTTTTAGTAAGAATAAATCCTTTAATTGCCAGATTTAATGTCAGTTGTTAGATACAATATGGCAATTGACAAAGAACAGAGCACGAAATGCATGGGTAATTTGTTGTCGAAATCGTTGCAAATTCAAGGTATAGAATCCTTAGGTCATTCTCAATGAAAACTGTTATGGATAAAGTTCCAATGTCTTTATTTCAAAAATTCAGCAGGTCGAAGCTGAGGGGGACTCTTTTTTTTGTCATCGGATTATTCCTTACATTTTCAGTCAGTAACTGAATTTATTGTGGAAAACATTTTTACGTCATCAGCATACATTAAGATGTCAACATTCAGGCCATCCAATATATCGTCGATAAATAAAACTAACAAAGAGGGCCCAGAATGGAACCCTGTGAAACTCCGGAGAGCTTGAATTTGGACACATTTGAAACCACAGTATTCTACATTGTATTCTATCGTATAAGTAACTTTGTAAAAAGTTAGTTACAAGAGAGAGGCCTGCGATACGAAGTTTACCAAGTAAAATCCCGTGGTTAAGTCTGTTGAAGGCTTTGGGAAAATCGGTGTAAATTAACTTGTATGTTAACATGTACGCTTTTATTACACGGAAATTGGGCAAATTTATGTGGAATAGAAGAAAAAAATTATAATAAGCTGAAATGTCTATAATAGTTAGCTTATGTGTGTAAGAATACATATCAAAAAAGTTCCCACCCTTGAGGGGTAAGCTTCTCTATCTCACCCACTTTAGGGACACCGCACTGGTTTTTTTACAATATCTTTTGAACGCTTTATCTTAGGGGAAAAACATAAGTATAGGAAAAGGTTTGTCACAAAATTCTCTACAAAAAAGGTTGTGTGTTATGTATCGATATTTTTATTACTTTTACTTCCACATCCAATGGAAGTATAGTAACGACAAAAAAATTTTAAAAATTTTTTATTGTTCAAATAGGCTTAAAATGTCATGAAACGTCGAGATTTTACGTTTGAGAGAAAAAAAATTTCTGTCTGTCTGTCGGTCTGTCTGTAACTTTTTTGTGCGCACGTTTACTCTGGAACCGTTTAAGATATTGACTTGAAATTTGGTACATATATGTATTTGAACGAAATCTGAAAGACTATATTTACATCTTGTTCCGTCGAAGGGTTGGGGGGTAAATTGGGGTAAACTTAATGTAAATGGGTAAATCAAGCAGGTAAGAGTACATAAAATTGGTATTTAGTATATACAATTAGGTCTCAAAAAAATGTTTGGCATTAGCCACCCCCATTACCACCCCATTATTAAAGGGGATGAAAAAAATTGTGATTTAGTGTATGTACAAGTACCAGAAACCTCAAAATATTTTTTTACTTCATCCACCCCCACTACCACTCCCCTATCACCACCCCCACCCCACTACCGTTGTGGGGTTTCGTTTTATGGGTTTTTGGGGTAGAGGATTTCAAATATTATATTATTAAAGTTCCATAAACAATTATTTCCACATACAAAGTTTTTTGGATGTAGTGACTTGGATAGAGAATTTGGATGTGGAAGTAATGATTCTTTGGGCAGCGGTTTTTATGTTATTATGTTAGGGTCAATATGAGTTAGTTTAATTCAATTGTATATAATTTATAAAAAGTTGTTGAAACCGAATCCTACAAAAGAGAATATTACAAGGCAGGATAAATATTGTGTTTCCATCCAAAAGCGTTTTTGTTACCTACCCTCAAGTTTGCCGTCGATTAACGTAAACACCCTTAATAATCTGCAAACGACCTATAAGACATTTTTTATAGAAATTTTAATTCTCAATATTTTTCAATGCCTCTAGTTTTGTCGTAGAACATCACATTTCCAAAATATTATTGAGAAACCAGCACGGTGTCATTATAAGGGTGAAAAATGGATGAAGCTCACCAGTTAGGGATGGGAATTTTTTGATCCTGTATTCCTACCTGTCAATTGTCAATTCAGAAAATATCAGCTTATTATAATTTTTTTCTTCTATTTTTGCTAATTTCCGTGTACTATTATTTATATATACGAGTTCGATATTTTTTTAAATCTTTATTGGAGACGTTAAAACTCATTATACCCAAGTGTATCTGATACTGTCACTACATCGGTAAGGTGGTTTCTTGAATTATTTTTTGAAGTACCGGTACTAACTCGGAAATGATTCGTCCAATCTCTAGGATAGCGTTTTTTCACGTAACCAATTATATGTAGCTTTGTAAAGAGTTGGTCATTCAGACAATGTTTTCATACATACACCAACTAGGGAAACCCCGAAAATAGTTTTCAAAGTGCCATGAACGGAGAACAAAATACTTTTTATTGTCCACCTGGAGAAATACGGATATATCAGCTAGTATTCAACAGAACAAAAACAAGCTTTTATTGTTCGGCTCAATGTAATTAGACACAGTCACATAGGGGAGTTAACGTACGATGAAACGTCAATTTTCCACCCGGTTAACGGATAAATATGTGAATGAATACATTTCGGCAACTTCAAACGCTTTCAGCCGACTTTCCTATTCTTTATCTGATTGATAATGAAAAGCACTAGAAAATAGTCATTTCGCCGTGCGTCGATGTAAATACATAACAAAGATTAAAGCCTTCCATTTCCATTATTATCCGTCCCATAGTATCGGAAATGAATTTGTGGGGTAAAGCGGTGATAAAAAATGTTTTATCGATGTAAAAATAAATGTAAAATATGATTCACACGGCTTTATTATGTCAAATGGACAGCGGACCGTCATCAGATCCATATTTTATGCTAGCATTAGTTTAATTATAACGTTTTTAAGAGCTTTCCGTAAATAGGATATTATCCGCACTGCAAACAATACTTGACGTCGTAATAAATTTTTAAAACATTTATTTTTGTTTACAAATTATAAAGATTGATGAATTCGTAGGGGTGGCAAATGGAATAAAATAAATGACCACTTCAGTTTGAGTTCCACTTTCATGTTTCGTATTGTGTATTTTCATAATAGACCCTTTACGTGCCATTTGATATATTTGATGAATTTGAAAAGTTTTTACGTTGTCGTCTGTCTACACAACCCAGTTTCTCTTTTTTGTTGTCAATTTATAATCACAACGGGTTTATAACAAACATTTATTTTTAGGGCTCCCTCCGATGTAGATTTCATGATACACAGTGTGTCCACGGATGGAGTCTGGAAGAGGAAAAACTTTCTAATTCTTGATTTTACGAAGAAAAGTAATTCTCGATGAAAATATCTGTTTCTGCCCCTTTTCGGTTATTGGATCTTTGCTCTACAGGGTTGGCCAGAAATTTTGATTTGATTATGGAAAATTTTCAGATATTTTGAAAATATTTTCGAAATTATTTTAAAATGGCGTTTTATACGTTATGTTCTAAAAAAATAATTCTGATCTGATACATTCATATTAAAAATTGAGATTTTTCAATTTTAAATAAGAAAAATAATTTTATGAAAAGTAACACATTTTGTTAAATAAAGATATCAGCTCATCGGCAATTGCCAAGGTAGCTCAGTAGGCTAAGGCATATTGTGTGACAAATTCGCTGATCGTACTGTCTATCGTGTACTAGGTTCGAACCCCAGACCCGAAACTGACAATGAAGGGATATGGATATTGCAATGACACTTTGTTGGATTTAGCACCTATCCAAGCAAGAGGTGCGTTTACTTAGCTCCTGCTAGCTCGGTGCAGGTCTGTGGGTTTATAATTTTGTGAAGTTATTTTTTTTTAAGTTGTATTTTGGATGCCAGCGTATTTTTAAATAAATAATCGTTAGAAAAATTCCAGAGAGAGATAATATATTCCTGAATATTGTGGTGAGCAAGAATAATAACACAGTAGGTAAAATTTTTAACAATATATTACAACAAATTTTTTAGAGATATTTACAATTTCTTTACACAAGATGAATAAAACTTAAATAAGGGATAAAATATAGACAGTAGAAATTGACAATTGAAATATAAAGATAATTTGAAATGGTAATAAAAAAATTTAACAAATTTGACTGGTTTTTTGCATTTTTCTCTTCTGACCAAAACGTTGTGATAACAGTACAAGTTTTCAAAAATTCTTACGTAACTTAGCAAGCAAACTGCAGCAGGACTATGTGGCTGGAAGCTACCGAAGTTTCGGTACATGAGGGACGTACAATTGAGCTGAGATCACACAGTGAATCTCCTTCTAGCTGGAGTATAAGCTCTGCCCACTCTCAACGATGACGCTTTCCAAGACCACCAAATTCCTTATGTAAGTCGGATGGAAGTATATTTATACTGGGTCACTCCTCCTCACTTGGTCCAGATATTTTACATAAAAATGGGGAAATATAAATAATTAAAACCAGTCGGGCAAGATAGATAAAAATTAAATTACGATAAAAAATCAATTCGATAATAAGTACCATGTCAGATAAAACTAATTCATCAATTACAAAAATTATTATCACACTAAACTAAGTAGCAATTGTAAGTTAAGGAATAAAAAAACAAGATAACAAGATATTATGTTAGAAAAAGTTATGTGACCAAAACTACGATAAATTTTACTCTGCAAAATAATTAGATAATGTTAAATTAAAATAAACCATATTTTGGTATGATAAATTTTAATTACAAAAAATTGATATTTCCTTGTTAAAGAAAATTTGAACATGAAATTTAGGTACATGAAAATCGGTAAGAAAAATATTAGTCGAAAATTAGACAAAGTTAGGCTTTATTAAATATTAAATATTATGTGATTAGCATAATCTCATGAAGAAAAAAAACAAGAAAAATTTACTCAATATATAAAAAAAAAGGTAATCCACTTTAAAAATACTGCCAAAAAGATAAAATATTTTTTTATTTACTTTAAGATAAGAAAGATAGCAAAAAAAATAAACAAATTTTTCGTTATTTAAGATAATAAAAAAATTAGCCAAAAAGATAAAAAAATTACGTGAGTTTAAACTATGGCAAAACTGACAAAAAGATAATCGTACTGGTGGCTTGTTAAAAAAATTACGATATTTTCTCAGAGTTTACTCTAAGAAATCAGACAAAAAGGTTATAACAGGTGAGGTAATGGGACTTGTGCATTTCTGTGACACTTAAATCACTAGAAAAATATATTTAAACTTTGTGTAGACAGATAAACATAGGTAATAATATTAGATAATTAAAAGATATTTATTTATTTACCAGCAATTAACTGGAATAAAAAAACGACACTTACATTAATGACCATTTCAGGTAAGACAAAAGATAGTGATATAATTAGTTCATTAATGAAAGTTACACAAAAGACAAGAAGAAAGAAAATGGTTCGTTGGTTTAGAAACCACAAACTCTAGGAATCTCTGGACAAACGTTTGGTGAGTGTTTTAAATCTCCACAGATTTAATCAAAGATAAGTAAATTAAGAAAGAAAAACACTCACTCTTCTAGAGGTATTCGCAGCTGTAGACTTCCCGGATTAATTCGGCTTTGAGCCTGGTTCCAGCCTAGGTACCATACAACCAGAAAATTCCACACTTGATTTCTGGACCAACACCATGTGCTCATGCATAGTATATTCTCTAGTGCCTCACACACCAGGATGTAGTTCACCTAGAAAACGCATCAAACAGCAGAAAAAATATCTAGGAACCACAAAAAAGAATATAGTGACCACCACGGGTCAATCTATGATTGTTTAACCCTTCGTTACACAATCAGAGATAAAATATAATGCCAAGTGGGCCGATAATAATTATTTAACCATCGTTAAATAATCCAATACACAAAGATAGGGTGCCAAATGTTCCGATAATAATAATTAATTAACCGTTATGTCAATTAATTATTGATACGAAAATAGGCGTTTAACTTTTTAAACAAAACACACGGTTTAATAAAATATTCTAAAAATATGTCCACCACAAGCTTAAAATATACATACAACTAAATTACCTACATAAAATAATTGAACAATGAAAGGATTAAATAGATAGAAAGGAAATAAAATGCGCAAAGACCATACCTTCCTGTGTTATGTCAAGCCATCCGGATCGGACCGACCGCCCCGTACAAGCGCTGAGTCAAAGATAATCAATGAACTCCTCAAGGAAAAAGTGAGACCATTACTTTGAAACAGGGCCCCGAATTTTTTGAATATGTGGGTGTTGGTAATATGTTCAAAGATGTGCCTCTAAAAGAATAATCCCTGGGACACATTTTTAAACATCCCCACTCCGTCGAACCGCGACAGGGTCATTATGGTATTTTACTAACATACAATTTATAATAATATATTCATAATCTTCAACCGTCTATATGATTTTCATCTAGTTGGGTTATATTATAGAAGTTTGCGTTTAATAAGATATTTAATGGTGTAGTGGTTACATTTTTGAGTCGAAATTGAAGGGTCGCGAGTTGAAGAGACAAATGGATTGAACGTAGTTTTCTTTTACTATATTTTATACTGACGAGTATTTCACCAACTAAGATTTCATCATAAAATTAAATATGCTAAAAATTAACATTATTTGCAAAAGAATTGCGAGGAGTATCCTATTGAATGTACAATTAATTGGAAGTTGTTTGTAGAATATCTTAAAACTGGCAATTAACTATAATTTATAAACGTTAATTTATTAAATCTAGTAGCTATTTTTGTAGCAGTTTGTTGTAATCGAAACTTTTATTGCTGCTATTAGCAAACTGTACACCTACTTAATGCTGTACAAACATAAGTTCAGGATTAGAAATGCAACATATCTCCGCAAAATACCAGAATTATATCCTTATTTACCATTAAAATTTTAACAGAATACACGGCACCATTTTATGGTTCAATTAATACAAGAGAGAAATGTCATTCCTAATGGCCATTACGGTAATTAAATTTCAAATCCCAAGGTAGTGGATCTCACGATTAAATATTTTATGTTCCATTTCAAACTTTTTCCAGTAATACAAATTCATTCATTTTACGTAAAGATCGCTTTCAGTAGGATAAAATTTACTATAGACACAAGTGGTTTGTAGAGACCATTTCAAAAGAAGACGATATCAGTTAAGATAGTGATTGTTTATAGCATGTCTGGAAAAGTTTAAACCTATCTGGAGTCCTCTTTAAACTTTAGATTAAAATCCGCCCTGGTGTATCCTGCCTGCAATGATAGCTCATGTACTTACTTGTTAAGTATCTACAATTGGAAGGAATTCTATCGCACTCCTAAACTTTACAAGAAATTTATTTGCAGATTTTTAAATAAAATTCAAATGCGTGTATTCTTAGTAATGTAATTGAACTTTAAGCTGAAAAGCTGGAATTAAGACGCAATAGTTATGGCATGAAAACAGTTCTTGTTTTGAGAAAGAAGATTTGTCCGTTTATTCACGTGAAAGGATTTTTGAAATAACGAATACCGAATACATCTTGAATAATAATGGGCCTGTTTTCTTTCGCGTTTTCTTTCATCTTTTTACTAACTGAACAGTGCAAAACAACAAAATATTACAAATATGATTATGCGCTTGAAAATGACGTACTTTCTAGACCAGAGACAACTCGAGAGATAAGGTTTAGTATTTGATTAAAAACATCATATTAATGAAGTGATTGAAAAATCTCGCAAATCTCTTTGATTTCTTATTACACATAGTTTTCATTTCAATAATGCCTTTGGTCCCAAGCTACTGTCTTTTTCCATTGTATTGTGAGGTCTAACTTCGAATATGCATTTACACATATGCAGCGAAGAAGGCATCGTGTTCATAAGTGGTAAGTATCCATGAGTACTAAACATAATACAAACATTTTCTTAAAAAACATTCTGTATTAATTTAACATACATAGCACATAAAATTTTGAGAAAGGAAACAGCTTCGGTTTCGAAAACAACAACAAAATATAAAATATATTTGTTAAAAAACACCATCTAACTGTTCCTTTAGCATAACATTCACAGGCATAGAGGTTTTCCAGTAGTATATTGGGTAAGTGTATTACTTCCACGTTCAGTGGAAGTATAGTAACGACAAAGACATTTTTAAAAATTTTTATTGCCCAAATAGGCTTAAAATGTCATGAAACGTCGAGATTTTAAGTTTGAGCGAAAAAAAATTTCTGTCTGTCGGTCTGTCTGTCTGTCTGTCTGTCTGTAACTTTTTTTTGTGCGCACGTTTACTCTGGAACCGTTTGAGATATTGACTTGAAATTTGGTACACATATGTACTTTAACGAGATCTAGAACTAGATTATATTTTCATCTTGTTCCGTCGAAGGGTTGGGGGGTAAATTGGGGTAAATTTGGGGTAAATGGGTAAATCAAGCAGGTAAGAGTCCATGAAATTGGTATTTAGTGTATACAAGAGAAGCTGAGGTCTCAAAAAAATTTTTTCATTAGCCACCCCTATTACCACCCCCACCTCCTTATTAAAGGAAATGAAAAAAAATGTGATTTAGTGCACGTACAGGAACCAGAAACCTCAAAATATTTTTTTACTTCATCCACCCCCCCACTACCACCCCCTATCACCACCCCCACCCCACTACCGATGTGGGGTATCGTTTTATGGGTTTTTGAGGTAGAGGATTTCAAATATTATATTATTAAAGTTCCATAAACAATTATTTTCACATACAAAGTTTTTTCGTTGTGAGTGACTTGGATAGAGAATCTGGATATGGAAGTAGTGATTCCTTGGGCAGCGGTTTCATTTGTAATTTTTTTTTTTTTTTTGACAATATTTGTGAAAAAGAATATTGATTATGTATTACAGAAGCATAATTTTACAGTTGCAGTTGAAAATATCGGAGGTTCTAATAGGGTGCATGCGCAACATATGACGCCGCTTCCAGATAGCGTCGCATAGCCTCTCCTACCCAATTCCAGGGTGAACCCTGGAAACCTGAATCTATGGAAGATTGGGTAACCAACCCCAGTGGGAAATAGGGTCAGGGCTAACGAGGAAGGGAGAAATGGCTTTCCGAAAAGGGGGGTTGGGCTAGGAGTTAACAGCCCTTTCCTGGAAAAAATTACATTGTTACGGAAACTCAGGGACAGAATGCTGGATTGATCTCACGACGACGACTTGGCAGAAGAAATATGGATCTGAGAATAGGAACGTGGAATACCCGTACATTGTATAGAACGGCAGCGCTAAGATCTCTTTTGGAAACTCTAGATACCTACAGAGTTGACATAGCAGCTATACAAGAAATCCGATATATATAGCTGCAGTAATAGAATACGTGTAGATGGAGTAGGATTTGCGGTGAATCGACGGCTCAAAGGACACGTAATTGGATTTGAGGCAGAAAGCCACAGAATATGCAGAATCCGAATAAAAGGAAAGTTCTTCAATTACAGCTTTATAAATGCCCACGTACCTACTGAAGAAAAACCTGAGGATGACAAATAACAGTTCTACGAGGAACTCGAAAGGATATACAGACGATGCCCAGAAAATGACATAAAAATTATACTAGGCGATATGAACTCTAAAGTTGGAAGGGAGCAGGCCTTCCAACCAACAATAGGAAACACAGCCTACACGAAGTCAGTAATGTCAGTACGCCTAGTAAACTTGGCAGCATCGCAGAACATGACTATAGTCAGCACATATTTTGAGCATAAGAACATTCACAAAGCAACATGGACATCTCCGGATGGCAGAAGCAAGAACCAGATAGATCACATTTTAATTGACTGATTTGTTAAATTGTAAATAACAAAATTTCAATTCGTTGTATCTCAGTTAGTAATGAAAATATTTTCATAAACTTTAAAACATATTGTTGTACTTTTACAAAAAGGAAAATGCATATGACAAAAAAAATAATTTTAAACAGTCCCTAGACCTGGGGGGGGGGTAACCGAATTTTGAAAAAAATTTTCGCAAACTGCTTTTTCAAAATTTTTTAGAGGTCGTTAGAGAAGCTTCTCGAGATGTTATTTCCCATATTTCGTATGGATCCCATGCACCACAGACGAGAAAAAAATATTGAAATTTCTAGATCCGCGCTTGAGCAGCGGTAACAGAAGCATACATAGCATTGAAACATGCAGCAAAGGAAATGGGACTGGTAATTAATATAAACAAAACACAATACATGCTAGCTGCAGCACAACCAGCAAGGGAGAGACAGCGGCCTCTAAACATCGAAAACGAGGAGATAGAGTCTGTGAGGGAGTGTATATCTCAGATCGCTAGTCAATAGCCAAAATGATACAACATCAGAAGTAAAACGCAAGGTCCTTATGGCCAATCGATGTTATTTCGGACTAGCCTCGCAGCTCAGCTCACAGAACATATCTCGAAGCACGAAGATTAAACTTTATAAGACACTCATAAGACCAGTGTTAATATACGGCTCGGAAAGACGGGCCCTTACTAAGAGAGATGAGGAAATCCTAGGCTGTTTTGAAAGGAAAATATTGAGAAGAATCTATGGAGCTGTAAATAAAAACGGGGAGTGGAGGAGAAGATATAATTTCGAGCTGTATAGACTGTACAAGGACTCCGACATCGTAAAAACAGTAAAACTTGGGCGACTGAGATGGGTGGGCCATGTCATGAGGATGGAAGAGAGGAGAGTGAACCGGCCAGAAAAACACTGCTCGGCAAGCTAGTAGGGCAACGCAGAAGAGGAACACCCCGAATCAGGTTTATGGATAATGTAGATACTGACCTGAAAAATATAGGAATAAGAGCGTGGAAAGGCGTGCGTTGAACAGGGACAGCTGGAAGGAAGTCCTAGAGGAGGCTAAGGCTCACAACGGGCTGTAATGCAAGGAAAGAGGAAGAAGTTGAAAATATCGACAGTATTATGTATGGTATGGTAGAACATGCCTTGAAATAGAGAATTTTCTTTTATATTTGTCCTGGGCATCGCCAGTTTAAATAAATGTGTCTGCCACAAAGCAATTTTGCATGAAAAGGCAGGATATTAAGTATATAAGTGCTATCGGTGACAGCACACAACGTCTGAGTGACGCGACACTAATTTATTTATTAATAGTGCCAGTTGCGTTCTCCCTTGTTCTTATGTCGACTTTCGCCGTAGATTACTAACCACGCTGTCTCAAAAAGAAAGGTCTTCCTTCTTCTTCTTTCTTTTCTCTCAATGCAATTTTACTTATTTACCTAATGGTAATGGATTTAATACTTAAAGATCTCTGAATTGTTTTGATAAAAAAATCCCTCCCGAGCTCTCGTAATGTGACGGGGGTATTGAGATTCAAACTTGTGGACTCCTGAGACACAGAATTTACTACATTCCGGCCTATCAAACGAAAACTTACAAGATGAGACTTACAGGTCATACAATCAATAGAATGCATACGTTCCTATAATACCATTTATTGTTTAGATTTAAAATAAGTAGATTAAAATTATGCAGTATCCTATTTAATAAATCATATAATTTGAATAGGATCTTCTCTCCAAATAGGACAAGGTCGACCTCCTCTTCTAGAGAGTTTTTATAATGCTACCATGCAGTTGAGAGCGTGCGCTAACAATCGATTTGATAGAAAATATTTACACAATTTCCCTAGAAATTGATGAAAGCATTTTGGATTGTTATTGTAGCTGACTTGAAATAATACAAAAATATTTCACTTATGAAATTTTGGATAGCATATAATAGCTTATGCTCAAGATTCTTCATCGTGATAATATCATTCACGAACACGGAGTTCAATATAAGTTCAACTATATATGAGTTTGAACTTTCTGTCAGTCTCGATCCTCAATAGGTTCAATATAGGGGATGTGACACGAGTTCGCCTTCGAGCGACTTTTTGAAAAAATGGCTTTTTGTCTTATTTATGCACAAGGTGGCTTTCTCTATAACTTTGTCAATTGGAAAGACCTGCATTTGGTTTTCCTACTATCGCTTTCTACCAATTATCCAACGCAGTCGTCCAATTGACTAACCGCTGGAATTTTTACCAAATTATTGCCTATAGACGCTACGCGCCTTTGCCACATTTTTCGGTTTCGCCCTTTTAGTACGTCGTATCGTTAAAATTTTATATTCATTCTTTTGAATGATATCCATAATGACTGTATCTCCACTTTCATTGTGTTTCGTGAAGTGATTAAAAAGTTAAAAATGTTCATAAATAGTACATATTTGGCGTACTTCGTACTCGTACTTCGTACTCGTACTTCGTAAAAAGTATATCCTAACCCTTGTAATAATAAGAAAGCCACCCCCAGGAATAGAAACAATTCGTAAGTCCTAACCACGTGATAAAATCGACATGTGATTTTAACTAGAATTATTGTTATGACTAGTCGAACTCACATCTACAAGGAAATTGTGCTACCTCCTACCCCTTGCAATAATAAGAAAACCACCTCCCAAAAGAGAAACAATTCGTAAGTTCTACCCACATGAGATCAACTAGTCATAACAATAATTCTAGCGAAAATCTCAAGTCTATTGTATCATGGGAGTAGGACTTACGAATTGTTTTTCTTTCTCAGGGTGCTTTTCTTATTATTTCAAGGGGTAGTAGGGTGGTGGCACAATTTCTTAGTATATCTGAGTTCGACTAGTCATAACAATAATTCTAGCGAAAATCATATAGATTTTCGGGGGGTGGTTTTCTTATTATTACGAGGGTGATAGCTCAATTTCCCTGTAGATGTGGGTTCGACTAGCCATGACAATAATTCTAGTGAAAATCCCACGACGATTGTATCATAGGGGTAGCACTTACGAATTTTTTCGTTTTCTGGGGTTGGTATTTTAATTATTACAAGGGGTTTAAAATACGCTACAGAATAATATATAATCCGTAAATAATTCATACAATATAAAATCTGAGTAATAACAGTTGTTTTATTTTTTAAAATATTCATTGTATAATGCCTTTTTTAAATATTTTCTACCCTTGAATGACCTACCTACCCTTGGGTGATTTTTGCATTTTTTCAAAAAAGTAAAAAATATGCTCACCTTAAAATTTCTCAAAGTTTAATTTGAGCCCTATAGGCTTTATTTTACTCTTTCCCTTGGCCCGCTATCTACTATGCAAAAACAGGCGAATTTTGCGGTCACTCTTTCATTTTACAAGTATTTTCCTTTTTTTGTTTAATCACACAGCCACACAAAGAAAAAGTTGTCTGGCCTGCGGACCAGACCAGTGTGTCCTTATGTATTTGGACCCGCTGAAACCGAATCGGAATTCAGAATTATCAGATTGGCTGGTTTCTCAAAATAGTAAAATTATGCCGATTTATAAACAAATTGGAATTCTGAAATACTTTTTTCTAATAAATTTTTCTAATAAATTTGTTCAATGCTGTTAAAACTAAAAGTAGTTTAATATAATTACGAGTATAATTAGTTGTCTTATTTAGTAGTTTTTTTAAGAAGAAAATATTTTTTATTTTATCGTAAGTTTTCAGCTTCCTAACCTAGAGCAATGATTTTGAAGTGAAGGAAGCACTGGTTCTGCCCAAGGCCAAAACAATCAAAATCTATGCTATTAGCTAGTTGCAATTATTTTTCATAACAACTTACGAATTAATGTAATAAAATTTTATATGTGGAAATAAAATTTTTGTTTTAAATATCGCTTCATCGAAAATACATAGAGGTCATCCCTGTTATTGCTGGCGATAAAAGAGTTAAATGGGCACTAAAAATCAGAAGTAAAAATTTATGATTGAAAGAATAAAACTATATTATTGAAAATTCACAGTATTATAAAAATAAATCGGTTAAAAAAATATTACGGATTCAATAAAATCGCAAAATAAATTTGATTTTTTTGGTTACGCTCACATTTCTATAGTAAATATCGGGAGGCAAAGCAGCGCAATAAAAATATTCCGTTCTTTCGTTGATCAACAAAACGGGCGCTGAGCGCATTGAGATTCTGCCAATGGGTTTATTGCTTTGCTTATATTCCAAATTCAATAAGGATCCACGATAAAGGAGCGCAAGAAGTGCGGATAGAGAGATCGAAATGCAAAGAAGCGATAGAGATGAGAATAGTTGACTAAATCCATATAAATGTGAGACGTATAAGCATTCCAACAAAAAGAAGAGAAAAACAACTATTTTATGACATTCTTAAAACTTTACCTAATAACAATAAACTGTGTTTACTTGGTTGACTTAAGAACATTAATGCTGCAGTTTGGATAAGAAATTTCGAGAAAAATATACGGCTTGCTTGCTTGCCTGCAGGCATTCAGTTATATGTTAGATCGGGTGAAGATATTTTTTATGTACCGCAATAAATTATATTTTGTTATACGTTTTCTGCATAACGCTTGTGGTATGCTAAGAATAGAATTTACTGATATAGTAATAGTAGATCTTTATTTATCATAAAAGCTTATGGGGTTTCCCGATAATAAATAACGGTTAAATGGCCTCTTTGATATACATATTTTTCTTTCTTTATGATTGGGTACATTATTCAAATACTGAGCCGAAACCTATTGTGGAATGCAATTAGATTTTACTTCGGGAAAAGCTAATTTTTTAGAAAATATTCTTGGAGGTTTATTAATATTTTCACGTTTTAGACTCTACAGATTGCGAAAATTAAAGTATCTCAATTCCGTCAGTCAGTCTGTCTGTTTATACTGGGTGACCCAGAAAGTACCTACCCCCCCACTTTTTCCTACAGTTTTAAAAATAAAATTCTGAAATTTAGGAAATGAAATATAGATATCAATGGCCACATTTTGACCATTCGGTGGTAAAAAAATCACTTCCGGTATAGCCGGAAATTGCCACAGCTTTCTTATTTTAAATAGCACTCTGTTTATTTAAGTCACTTTTCTCATAAAGCTGTAATTTCTCTTTCCAACTTTTTTTTCAGATTTAAAATCGGATGAAAAATAACCTTGGAAATAAAAATTGAATTTCCATGAAATGGAAAAATGGGAAAAACATTTCTAAATCCAAGCAAATGAACAAAATAACCCAATTTTACATTTAATTTGTTGAGAAATACCCTTTTATTCAAATTCAAAACCTACTTCGAAATTTTTTAAATTTGTTCCTTAATTCCAAAGCCAACTAGAAATAGCAGATAAATGGCATTTCCAAAGTTATTTTTCATCCGATTTTAAATTTGAAAAAAGCGCTGGAAAGGGCAATTACAGCTTTATGAGAAAAGTGACTTAAATAAACAGAGTGGTATTTAAAATAAGAAAGTTGTGGCAATTTCCGGCCATACCCGAAATGATTTTTTTACCACCGAACTTTTAAAATGTGGCCATTGATACCTATATTTGATTGTCCAAATTTCAGAATTTTATTTTTAAAACTGTAGAAAAACTGGGGGGTAGGTACTTTCTGGGTCACCCGGTATATGGGTCTGATGTCTGTCTGTCTATTGGTGCTATATCTGCAAAACCATCTGGCGGAGAAAATTAATATTTGGTAGGTAGTTGATGCAATTACAAGAAAATGGGATATACTTTTATTGAAAAATATACAGGGTAGACTATAAAAAAATATTCAATAAAGAAAACGTGAGGGTGGATAATGACAGTTGGAATGTAGCTTTCAAGAATGAAACAATGTTAATTATTATTTTAACGAACATTTTTATGGTTTTAAAGTTTAAAATAGAAATTATATTTACAGTTTTTTATTTTAAATTTTGGCAGTTTTATTGATTTCACTTTTTTGACATTATATTGATTTTATTGCTGTATTTAATTGCTGTTTTAAACCTCGAGTTTACAATATCAGGTCCCAGAGAAGGAAACTTAAGAGCCGTCATTTAACTGCAATATTTTTTATATATTTTCACCTCTTATTCTTTTTACGAATTTATTATTATTTTTTTACTTTCGTTTCACCATATTTTATTATCTATTTTGGAACGACGTTCCATACACAGTACAAGAACTAAAGCAAATAGAAATTCTGGAAGAGGAAAATTCTTCTAAATCAAATAGTTCTTCGCCTTCACCATCTATGAAGAACCAAGAAACAAATTAAAATACCCCAATACCCGAACAGTATATACCTGCAAAATAGAACAGTTCTGTAATCTCCCCAGCATCAAAAATATAAAGAACACACCGCAAAATTCACCAGGAGAGACTTCACACAACTCGAAATTTGAAAATTAAAAAACCTATAATAAATCATTAGCCAAGGTCTTAAAATTTTGGTGGCATCAGCCACCCCCACTATCACTCCCATTTACCACCCCCACAACGTTATTGAAGATGGTGAAGAAATAAAATTGTGATTTAATAAGTGTACTAGAACCAAAGGTCTTAAAATTTGTTTTGATTATCATTAAGATCTTCGATCCACGACCCTTATCACGAGCAAGAACATTACTTGCCGAACTTAAACCACAAAACAAAACATTTGCGTTAACACAGGTTTTCGTAATAGTCCACTGTGTTTAAGTGTTATAATGTTAACATATTCATAGATTTTCTGTTGTTTCTATGTTCTAGTTTGGCTGTAGGTACTTATAGTGGAATCGGATAGCATAAAAATATTTCAATGCTGGCGGCGATATAGTTTCTACATATATCAAAGATCAAAAAACGCTTCAGACCCCAACAATTTTGGACCCCCACCACCAGTAATGACGTCATCAAACTGAGGGTCAAAAAACTATGCATAAGCATAGACTAACTTACTGAAGGACCATATTTTTTAGTAAAATTCAGTATTAAATATGTTTTATATACTTAAATATCAGGGTGTTTAGAAAAGATTGGGACAATGCTTAGCAGTAGATACTTGACATCAAAACAAGTCGATTTAACTCAAAAAATAGCGGTCCAACTCTTTTCGTTTTCAAGATAGAGGGTGGTAAAGTAAAAAAATTGTTTTCGTAATTTGTCTCTATCTTGGAGACTAGAATACGTATCTAGTTCAAAGTTGGTAACGATGTGTTTTTCAGGTCGCTAATTATAATGGTGATATTTCCGATGTCATATTTTATAGATGGCGCTAGTTATAGTACTTTTATGTGACACTTTAAGCCATAACTTTTTTGTGGTTAGGATTTGGACATCGTCTTCCATTATAATCGAAACGCAATTTAGTTTCTTAAAGAAAATGTATACTTGTTTAAACGCGATAAAATGCACCCTTTCAGAGAAATAAGCGATTTACAACTTTGTCACACACCTGTTCGAAGAAATTCAACACCCCGGGTGTTTTGAAAAGCTTGGGACAACGCTTAGCGTAGACTCGTGACATCAAAACAAGTCGATTTAACCCAAAAAATAGTGGTCTAACTCTTTTCGTTTTCAAGATACAAAGTGGTATATTAAAAAAAATTGTATTCGTATTTTGTCTCTATCTTGGAGAATATTATACGTATCTACAACAAGCACTATTGACGATTTCAAGACATCATAAGTTATGGCTTAAAGTGTCACGTAAAAGTCCTGTAACTAGCGCCATCTACAAAATATGGCATCGGCAATATCACCATTGTAATTAGCGACCTGAAAAATGTGTCATTACCAACTTTGTGTCATTACCAACATATAATAGTTTCCAAGATGAAGACAAATTACGAATACATTTTTTTTTACTTTACCACCTTTTTTTTACTTTACCACCCTGTACCTTGAAAACGAAAAGAGTTAGACCACTACTTTTTGAGTTGAATCGACTTGGTTTGATGTCAAGAATCTACGGCTAAGCGTTGTCCCAATCTTTTCGAAACACCTTGTATACCGGGATATCTTTTGTAGTATTTATAGCGTGTTTACGTATACATACAGAGCTGTAAAATTTTTAGTCTAGCGTGGAATTCCAACGTTTTAGTGTTTAGCAGTAAAAACAGAATACCAAAGTATTTGTCAATATTTGTGTTTCATACTGTACACCGTGAAGTTTCCGTAAAAATTGGTACTGGACGTTGCGGTTATTGTCCATTTACTAGTTCCAAGAAATGTGAAAACGTTTTTGGAATATTATAACAATATATTTAAGCCCTACATTTGTCGGCTATTCCAAAATTTGCAACGAATTGATTTAGTATTTGATAGGTATAGCTCTGAATCTTGAAAGATGACACACGCCAATCAAGAGGAGTAGGTGGGCACATACGAGTTACACCTTCCACAATAATTCCACAAAAATATAACGAATTTTTACGAGTAGATGAAAACAAAAAACACTTGTTTCCTTTCTTGGCAGAAAAACAGAAAACAGAAAAACAATAATCTGTACGCTTGAAGAAAGAGCAATATCGTCTTCAGCAGAGTTAGATCTAGTAGCTATTTCACCCTCATGGCATGAAGAAGCGGACAGACGCCTTCTTCTTCATGCTAAGTATGCAGCTGATAATGGGCCACAACTGCGTTAGCATTCGAACGGTAGATTCGGATTTTGAAAATATTCAACAACTTTTGATTGATTTTGGAACTGCGAAAAATCGTAGGTTAATAGCCATCCATGACTTATGTTCTCATTTATCATAGGAGATCTGTAACTTTTTGCCGATATTTCATTCTGCAACAGGTTGCGATACCGTGTCTTCATTTTGTGGAGTAGGCAAGAAAGGAGCTTGGCAGATCCTAATATTAATTCCGCTTTTGAGCAGCTGCTAATGGGAAGACACCCAGAGGAAGATATCACGCGTAGCGTGCAAAGATTTGTGATTCTTTTATATGATGTAACATCTCCCTTAAACACAGTTAATAATAGAACGGGAGCTAGGTGGCTTTTTCGGCACATCATCGTTTTATAAACTCTGAGATATTTTTATGGTTTAATGTACGATAACGATTCATAAAATTGACTTCTGGAGGGGCACCTCCTGTCAGGTGCGTCACGAACACTGACTAAAAATCAGTGAAATTATGTAATCGTTACAAGCCTCTTTTTTTGTGTGTGTACACATTTTATGTTTAGAATGAATAAAATAAGATCGCCAGAAAGTATAGGCCGTCAGGAGGCGCAGCCAGAAAGGTAATAATGACACAATACATCTGAGGCACGGTAGGAAGTCAAGTTAGCCGAAATTCCTGTATATTTAAGACCCTATGGTACTTTTGTTGACACTAAGAACTTTCTCGGGAGGCTATTCTATTGTTGAAGGAGTCAGAACTTGTAACGATGAGTTTAGAGTTCTGAGATGAAATATGCGGAAAAAATCCAATTTTTTTCAAAAATCCTAAACATTTTCTTTCTGGCTAGCCTTACTGACAGTTTCTTTCTGGGATTTTTTTTCTGTGTTCAGAATATTTAAATAAACATGCTCGGCCTAAAAAAAAGCTTGTAATGATCATGTTATATAACTCCGTTTTTTTACATCTTTGACCTTTCTGGCTGCGCCCCTGACGGCCCACACTTTCTGGCGATCTTATTTTATTCGTTCTAGACATAAAATGAGTACACACACAGAAAAAAATTAGCCTTGTAACGATGATGATATAATTTCACTGATTTTTATATCTTGAACCATAGCTAACTCGACGGACTGACATATGCCAGAAGTCTATTCGGTCGTTATTTAAGTTCGACAGAATTAATCAACGCATAGAAAATGTTTGTAACGATGAGTTTCCGAAAAAGCCACGTAGCTTCCGCACCATAATGAGTGTAGACGATTTTTCATTAAAAAAGTACCAATTGAGAATATACCTCGAACGCAAAATACTTTACTTCAGTATATCAAGCGAGCCACTCTTCAAGCCCTTATATGGAAGCACTGTCTGGAAAAAGACTATCAAACTCCTTCGCCCGATATTTGGGGATGGAAAAAAACTAATGACGAATTTCAGCCATTGTGTTCTACTATTCCCGATGTCGCAAAAAGTTGTGAAAACTAATTGCCTGTAGCTGCAAACAAAGGTATTCTGTGTGCAAATGCGTCAGAAACGATCTTCAGTGTACGTAATTGTGCGCATGTAAAGGACATTGTTCTCAAAATTATTAGTTTTAAATATCTTCTTTTTTAGATGTAAAACATCTTTTTATTAAAATGGTTACACAAACTTTTTTGTTTTTTTTCTTGACTCAGAGGATGGAAGATTTAAGGGAGAGGGGCAACTATCCCTTTACAGATCCATCTCAACAAAATTTGACTACAACTACTGAACTTACTGACCACAAGTACAAAAATTGAAACAGGAATATGCAGATAAAATGTCAAATTTTTGCACCATATTAAAAAAAAAATGAAAAACATTACTGACATCATGTTTTAGTATACAACACATATTTAAAAGTGGGTTTTATTAACAAATATGGCGTTTAAGTGGATCAGTCTATGCCTAAAATCAGTTTCTCGACTCCTCATTCATGTCATTACCGACGATGGGGAGTTCGAAATTTTTTGGGTCTGGGGCGTTTTTTCATCTTTGGTATATACAGTATCTATATACAAAAAGGCACATTCACCGCCAGCACTAAAATATTTTTATGATTTTTAATGCTATCCGACCGTACTATTATGCCTTACATTAAATTTAACGATATTTTTTCAAAGTCTACTTTATTTTGCAGAATAATGTTTAGTTTAGCTTCTTATAAGAAAAACAATGTCTACCAACAAAAATATTTTAAAAAGTACCTAGTACGTCTATAAATAAAATGGTATTTACAAAAACGAAAAGAACAAATTAAAAAACTTTTTCAATGATGTAATAAAACTGGTGGAAAGAAAAATGTTTGAAGCATCACAGCTCCCACCATCGCATCGTACATATTTTTTAAATTTTCCTGCGATAATTTTGAGTGGCAGGTAGTAGGAATATTACAGTTTACACGGAATATAATTTTCCTCGGTAGTTCACAAGAGATACGCATTTCCCTTGATAAAAGAATCACCCTGTACATATTTTTCCTTTTCTGAGACTAGATGATTATCTGTGTATTAATAATTAGTCAGCTAATTTATGTATTTAGAATGCCGTCAATGTATTATAGTAATATACTGCGCAGTAAATGAATTTCATAACTGCATTACATCGTGAAACGTTTACGTCCACATCGAGCCAGCATTTCAAACTTTAGAACTTATTTTCACGACCGTGCCCCCTCTATGGCCAAAGTTTCAAGCAAAATCTTTTATATGATTACGCGGGCTCACAAAGACCGGTGAGTTCGCCACAGGACAAGTGAGTAGTTCATCTAATTAAATCCGGCATAATTAAAATTCTTCACGTGCTGCGGGTCTTGCGGTTGATACCCTTGCCTATTCCAGCAGGAAGCCGGGGATACATGTGTGACCCAACTGTTTAATAGCACCCAATAAGATTGTCGCCACCACGCCGCAACTTAGTAACAACCATAATAATTTACGGCAGGTGGAATAGTTTCAGCCAAATTCTGTTTGGGAACTTTGTGTTAAATTCGTTTCCATCAACGGCTCTGGAGAGAACCATAAAGCAAGTCGAGTGAGGAATATGACTCTTTTTACAGGTTAACATGTAATTTCTCACTAAATCAGGAAGGTAGCGTTTCTCTCTCAGTTTTAGGCAGTGTTTCATTTATAAGAAATATTAATTGATTATTTAGAAAAATTCTAGATGAGCATCAGTATGGTTTTAGAAAGAATCTTAGTACAGAACATGCAACGAATGAACTTGTCAAGATAATCATAGATGGTTTCGATGGTAACAAAAAATGCTTAGACATATTTTTAGACTTGGCTAAAGCCTTTGACACCGTCAACCATGATATTTTATTAGAAAAATTAGACATTATGGAGATTAGAGGAAGTGAACAAAAATTATTTAGAGATTACCTGACAAAAAGAACACAAACAGTTAAAATTGATAATGTCCTTAGAAATAACCACAGGTCACAGGGGACGGTAATTGGTTCGATCTTATTCCTAAAGTATGCTAAAAAAATACCATAAATGGCCAGATAATACCATACGCCGACGGCACAGTCTTGATATTCAGAGACAATACGTGGGAAAAAGTATATAATGAAGCTGAAAATGGTTTGAAAATCATAAAATATCGGTTCGATAACAGTCTTCTAAGTTTAAATGTACAAAAAATTAAATTCCTAACATTTTCCAAATTATCTGATGATCAGCCAGAAACCAACCAAATTGGTGCCCACGAATTGTCCTCTAAGAATACTTTAAACTGTACTTGCGATTAAGTTACGAGGGTTACTGAAATAAAATATTTACGATTAATGGTTGATCAACACTTAAGATGGAATGTACATTGTACACGCAATGTATCTTGCAAAAAGACTAAAGTATAAGTATTATCAGTTAAGAGACATACTAAACAAAAAAAATCTAGTAATTATATACAATGCCCTGGTTGAGTCAGTGTTAAGATATTGCATAACAGTTTGGGGTGGTTTATACAAAAATGCCTTAAAAAATCTTCAGATCATACAAAATAAAATTATAAAAATTATATTTTAAAAAAATCGAAGGTACTCAACCGAACTCTTATACACAGAAACGGGTACATTTAATATAAGATTACTGTACACTTTTCAAACCATTCAATGGATGGTAAGTGCATGTCAAATAGATATCCAAATGGATATACCATACAACACCAGAGCAGTCTCCAACCAAAACATAAGAATTCATGCAATGCATAAGTCTGACACCCAGCGATATATAAATTTTCTTGGCCCCAAACTATACAGTCTCCTACCAATTAATTTAAAAAACATTAACAAAAAAAATCTAAATTTAAGAAAACTTTACGAACTTACCTTCAGAAAAATTATGATACATTTGAAAGTATTTTAACTAATGAACCTTACACCTAATAAATATTTTTCTTCTTCTCATTAATAACAAAATTACTGTTAAGGATAGAATAGAACAGAATTACGTTAAGAACTTATATATAATTACATATTAATCATTTGTATACAAAATATAATATACATCTCAAATACAGTCCCCACAGCTTAGATGACATGTTATTATTCGTTTATAAATTGTAACTGCAATTTTTTTTTTTGAAAATTGAAATTTTGAAATAGTGATACAAACTTTAAAATTAAATGGTGCTCTTAGAATAATAGTTTAGTAGGTAGTGTTATCAAAATTATTGTGAAAAAAATAATAATTTTTAACCGATTTCATAAAATTTTAAAAAAGGAGGAGGTTCTCAATTCGATCCGTATGCATTTTTTATATTATGTTTGTTGATAGATTCGCATAAGCAACGTTTATGAAATCTTCTCAAACAATAAGGTATGGCTCGGTGGTGCTCCGATATTAATTTAAAGTTACGTCTAGTATGAGGTGAGCAAAAATTGGAAACAAATTTTTTTTTCTAGTCGATTATTTCACTCATTAGCATGATAGTCAATGAAATTCCGTCTTTTGGCAATCGAATATCATTATTAGTTGTAAAATAACCTAGATCGGCTGTTTTCGGAATGTTTTCCGCAAATAGGAGCACTTGTGCTTTTGTTTTATCTATGTATTTCTTCTCTAGCTTATTGCTAATTGTTAAGGTAACTTGTAAATTGTAGTATTGTATTATATATATCTAATATATAAAAATCTAGTGTCACAGTGTTTGTTATCGAACTCCTCCGAAACGGCTTGACCGATTTTTATGAAATTTTTGGTGTATATTTGGTAGGTCTGAGAATAGGTCGTAGGCTATTTTTTATACCCCTAGGTGATAAGGGTGGCCCTAGCCAGAAATTTTCTTTTTATTTTTTGGACAAAAATTTATAATTTATATGGCAAAACAACGTTTGCTGGGTCAGCTAGTAATAATATAAACATAACATAAACACACCACATAAGTTGACAACCCAAGGATTTGTGGAATATATAGGCTAGGAACAAGTTATACCCAATGGATTATAATAACGTAGTTACAAAATAATAATTATCACAAATTAAATACTAATGACTACCTAGCAGGCAAGTCAATTATTTTATGTTAAACACAAATTTACTTAAGTACGGTAATCCATCACAAAGTAACAACACGTTAATAATAATTCGGGAAACTAAAACTGTATACACTCTATCCTACAATACAACAATTCATAACACTTATTCCAACTCAATTCTCAGAGTATAAATACCCTCTGCTTAACTAAATAATCGTAACTTAATTTTTACACTTCTTGAATTGAAAATAAAAATTAAATAAGTAAATATCTATCAATAAACACTTTATATAATAATTCTTGTATATTACACTGTCTAGCGATTCTCTTTATGTGGCGTTTCACCACCTTACTGTTAGTAGATGGCGGTACCAGAACCATATTTCATTTCTATTTGATCAACGTAAAATAGAACATAAGGGCGGAATAATGGTAGTGCTCTCTTTGTCTTTATACACGATATAATTGGTCGAAGCATGCCTAAAAACTGTCTACAGTGAAGATTTTCAGCAGTTTTGAACCAATCTATGCATTAAAATACCTATAGTTCAAGGCATACTGGTTTATTGATTGTCATTAGATTACAAATATGGCTAATTTTTTTAAGTTTCTGCAGTTGCAATTATTGAATAATTGTACCTACTCTGTTTTTCATTAGATTTGAAAATACATTTTTATTTTGCGTAAATATATAAATTGAAAATAAGGGCCAGTAAACATTAAAAAATTATAAGAAAACGTCTAGAGGCAGTTAGTGGCAAACTTGATATTAAAGTTGGTTTATGTACTTTATTTATTTGTAAAATATTCTCCCCAAATACCGCTTGTGCTTTAAATTTTGTCTCCAAATTTTTTCCCAAACTAAGTTGCCGAAATGTAATATAATTCGTGTAAATTGGCAGTTTATTACCAAAGATTCAATCCCTACCGCTAAAGCGCTCGGGATTTAATCAGACAATGAACTGTCAATTTACACTCTTTAAGCACTAGTTAAAGCTTAGAAAGTCACAATGACAGGTATTTTACTGTGTAGAAGCTAAATAAGGAAGCCACTAAAAAGGGTGAAAAAAATTTGAAAAAAAATTGAACCGCCTTGAAAAAAGATTATAATATTTTATATATTTTAATATTAACATTAATATTAATATTAAATTTTTATTATATCATACCTTACTGGCTCAAAAATACGTGTCTTTATAATCCTGGGTCTGTCGATTTGCCTATGATCATAATATCTTTCGAAATATTTTCCACATTGATGAATCTACTAAATACACACTTGTGGAATAGTAGAAAGTAAATATGGAGGGCGACAGAAGGAGGGGGATGGTGGAATTTCTGTATTTGAAATATATCGTGAAACTTGTATATGTGACAAAAATGTTTTTCTTCCTTATTTGTTTAATAGTAAATAAGACATGTTATGCCGTTAATTGTTGAAGCAGCGGCGGCGTCTTTACATTTAAAACGATTTAATAAGGAAATGTAGTTGTTTTAAAGGCATTTTACTTATATTTATATCTTGAAGTTTTCTTTTCTTTATTTTCTATTAGTTTGATTAAA
Source organism: Rutpela maculata (assembly GCA_936432065.2). Classification (NCBI taxonomy): domain Eukaryota; kingdom Metazoa; phylum Arthropoda; class Insecta; order Coleoptera; family Cerambycidae; genus Rutpela; species Rutpela maculata. The sequence continues at coordinate 30,274,325 of OW386285.2, read as the reverse complement.
TGACATTTACTTTTTTCAAAAATGGCAAACGCACTTTCTTAAACTAAATCATGAGGATAACTATTTTGGAGTGCATGATAAAAACCGCTGCCCAAGGTATCACTACTTCCAAATCCAGATTTGCTACCCAAATCTCTCATAACGAAAAAATTTTGTATGTGGAAATAATTGTTTACGGAACTTTAATAATATAATATTTGATAAATAAAACCATAAAACGATATCCTATACCGGTAGTGGAGTGAGGGTAGTGATAAGGGGGTGGTAGTGGGAGATGAAGTAAAAAGAATATTTTGTGACCTTTGATTCTTGTACACACAATAAATCACAATTTTTTTTTTCACCTTTTATATTGAGGTGATGGTAGTAATGGCTATGGCTAATGTCAATTTTTTTTTTTGAGACATTAACTTCTCTTGTATATACTAAATACCAATTTTATGGAATTTTACCTGCGTGATTTACTCATTTACCCCCATTTACCTCAATTTACCCCCCAACCCTTCAACGAAATAAGATGAAAATATAATCTACTTTCAGATCTTGTTAAAATACATACGTGTACCAAATTTCAAGTCAACAGAATGACAGTCAGATTTTTTTTTTGCTCAAACTTAGAATCTCGACGTTTCATGGCATATTTGAAAAATAAAAATTTTTAAAAATGATTTTGTCGTTACTTCCACTGGATGTGGAAGTAGGTAATTAAATGTCGAAAGACAAATAATTGTACTATTGAACCGCAGGCTTACGCGCTCCCTTTTTAGTTTACTGTTTTGAAACAAAATAGTGTTGAAATCCTGTCAGACCGAGATTGAATGTATTCTATCAAAACTGCAATTGAAACAGCTCAGACGATCCTCATTTCACAAAGAACATTTCAAATATAAATTTGCAATATCCCTTAGGAAATGTTCAAAATAGGGAAATAATCGGTCCGATTTCTATGAGTAACGCGCCGATCGCTGTCCAATTTACGAGTCTTCAGGCGGCTGTTACTGAAATCCAATCAAATCAAGTGTGCCTGGACCAGCGTATGGTAGATTTCCCCACCTTCTTGAGTCATAAACCGACGGAAATTACACAATTCCAGTATAGCTATGACTTGGTCCTGTTTCAGGATGTAGCTCTAGACGCCGTTTCATACGCTCATTTACTATTTCGTGCCCCCATTAGCACTTGCTTAATTAGAGGTATGTTCACATGCTAGTTACAATTTCCGCTAATTCTAGTCCGCTTTGTTTTCTTTTAGTGGACTCATAGCAATAAACGGTGTACTGCATTCTGTGAATGCTAATTTTAATGCTTTGCCAATATTTCCTAACGGCATTATAATCTCGTTCGAGTGCACTCGACTTGGCTGGTTTCCTAAATTTCTCCGCAAAATTCACACTTAATCTTTCACTTAATGCTTTCGCTGTTCATAAATAAAGGTCATTAATTTTCCTTCACTCTCTCTATAGGCCGTTATGAGCGTATAAATGTGGCAGCAATAAATTTTATTCTCTAATATAAAATAATATTGTTTCGTCCCTAGTAATTAAAACAAGTAAAGTGGGCGTAGAAACTCACATCTTTAAAAGTTGTAAATAGTAAGAGTAAGTATGGGTGTCAGGTAACGACCTAATAACCTCAAAATTGACAAAGTAAAGCCGAAAGTTACATACCATTACAACACTTAATACTTATTAATAGCTTACTAAGTTCGTTACTAGTTTATTTTCATGTTTTTCAATTATACAGGGTGCGTCAGGAATTTGGAAAAATTTTGGAAATATTTGGAAAAATCATTGAAATTATTCTCAAAAAAAGACAAATTTCTGAGACCGTAATAACGTTTATATTGTCGTCAATTTGGTTTTAGAAATTAATTTTCCACCAGTATGGCAGTATTTAAATTAGTATGCGACATAGTTGAGGGCCTTGAAGAGGGAGAACATATAGCTATTAGCTTGTGCGACCTCTACTGTGTCTCACATGAAATACTTCTGGAAAAGATCAGTTTTTATGGTATTCGAGGTTTGCCACTGAATATTTTCTATTCCTATCTTAACAACAGACTTCAGTATGTCTCTATAGATAATTAAAATCAGAACTTCTTCCGGTTAAACACTTTATATTATACGTCGATGATTTTTTCACTTTATGTCACCAAAAAGATGCGTCGCTTATGCCGACGATACATCCATTATTGATTTTAATTTGAATATTCCTGACCTAAGTGAGGATAGCTTTAGTTCCATAAAACAAGCTGGTACTTGGTTCTCTTCGAATAATCTTAAATTAAACGAAGAAAAAAACTGACAAATCGTTTTCTCAACAAAGAATTCACTAATCATTTAGGTAAATAATGCAAAATGGTTCATACAACAATTAAGTAACTTTATTTAATCTAATAGGTACAACAATATGACTTTATTAGGTTTGTAAGTTAAATTAATAATTAAATGATTATGGCCCAAAATGAAAATTAAATGAACAATTTTGAGCATCTTCAAAACTACCCACCCCTAAACGAAACACCCGAACTCGAAGGTATCGTGTTAATTTATTTTAATGTTGTGGTAGTAGCTTCGGTAGTAACCGATATTATGTTACTCGATGGTTCGATTTTCTTCTCCCCCATTAACATTCTGCACAGTTTATTCTTCTTCTCAATTGAGTCTTCTATATATGACTCTGCCATTGAAGACGTCCTGGAATTAGTTATTATTTAGAATAAAAAGACAATAATATTGTAAAAAAACTTTCTTCCATCCTCCTAACCGTTTCAACGAGATTAAATCGACGTCAGCATCTGCCGCAAGAGACGCAAAACCTTGCCTGTATACTCTGTCGGGTTCGGTAGTTTAAGAAATTCAGCAACGGCATTTTCCCAAAAGAATGGATTCCTACACGTTGTACCATACATTTTCCCTTACGATAGCAAATAAAAACAAATAATCGTGTTTAACATTCGCTGTTCGTAGTCGAACATATTTCTGGTATGCTTCTATGGGATTAACAGCTTCACCTTCAGCTACCACGGGAAACACTTTCTTAATGTTGGTCTTCGTATCGAGCATTGTTATAAGAAGACATCGTGTATCTTTTTGGACAATATCTTGTATTTTTAGTGAATGTAGCTCTTCGCGCCTGCATGCACCATACACACCAATGAGAAGAGCAACCTGTAAAATTAATATGAAACCGATGCATGTCATTAAAGTATGATTTTAAACTTAATTTGATTAATAAATACTTCTCATCGTCTGCATTTATCAAAAATATATTAATTTCTTGGCGCGTCAAAATTTTTGAATTTGTGGGCTTGTAGCCTACTGAATTTCACCTCAAAAAAGCTATGACTCGAATTTGTTTATTTTTATATTTCCTTTGACAGACAAAACAGCTTTTATCATCGAATATTTTGACCAGAGAGTAGATGGTTTTACTTCTTGCGACTCTAATAGGAAAATACGAAAATAGTCACAATAATAATTTATATATATTATTAATATTGAATGCAAAGAATAGCGGCACTTACATTTTCATGTAAATAGTTTAACATTGCATCTTCGCCTACAATTACAATGTTGTTCGTTTCTTTCCATCGAATGAGTGCTTCATATTCCCTTTCTAGTCCACCCGCTGAGGGTGGTTCTGTATGCACTTTGATGTCCAGAAAATCAACCGCTTGGGTAATGTAGGTAGCATAGTCCTTATCAATTTACACCAGGGTGTCAGCATGGCAGATTAGGCAGAAGCTCAGAATCCACCATTTTCAAAATGACGGAAATGCGATTGACAAAATTTGACTTTGTGACTTTTACCTCATAAACTGTTCGTTTTATTAACCTTTATATATAAATACTTTTTGTTCTATATACTATAAGGAACAATTTTAGTTCTTATAATAAAGCTTCTAAAGTTGACCATTTAGGAGATAATGATACTTTTATGGCCTCGAGAGCCTAATATAAACGTTAGGAATATAAAAAATGCTTATAACTCATAAACAGTCTACTTCTTAATTTTTTCTGTAAAGACGAAAATCGTTCCCTATATCACAAGAAACAAGAAATGTCATTATACACTGAAGCTAGGAATCTGAGTTTCTGAGTTAAAAGTCATTCTTTGTAGTATCGACATTTTCCTATGGTTTAGGGTACGTATATGTGCACGCACATTTATATTTCAGCAAAGGGGAGTGTGGAGGTTTTCAAAATTTACGAGAATTGTAAAGGGAAGTGCAAACTTTATTGGCGTTTTTTATACAGTACTGTATTTCGTTTGTATTTATGAGCCATACAATCAGACAGAATCCGCAGCAAGTAATTCCGCTCCTGACACGCGCACAACTTTTTTTTGCACATTTGAGGCATTTACAACCTTCAACTAGATCGTCCAGGTAAAACCTATATTCACACAGTAGTTCTAGAGAATCTCCACCAACAAATGGGTCAAGCTGTTCGAAATTTTCTTGGAGGCAATTAATTTGTAAATTCGTGCTGAAAAATGCACGTAGTATTTGTTGTCATGTGGGTCGACTTGTTGGTGATAAATCTTCAAGTGGTGTGTTTTTGCTGTGGCAATACATCCATTGTGCCAGTTCATCCATAGTCCTATATGAAGAACCCTTCCTTATGACATTTAATAAATATTATTCAGTTTGAATTAAGGTGTCTTCCAGCTCCAGTTCTTCTGATGTTTTTCCAAAGGTCATTAGGAAAGAAGTGGGATTGCATTCTTGGTTTCAAATTTGCCAGTTAATATGTGTAGTGCCGGAAGAACACAACATAAATCATTGCCCTGACGCTCTGCAATGATGTGTGGGGGAACACGCCTCGTAGTGGTAGCAAAGCCAAGTCGTCGCTTCCATAATCCTTCCAATCCGGCTGAAGAGAATGTGTCAAAGAAGTGAAGTGCCAATACTAATACATCTGGGGCAGATGGCACTATGCCACATTGCTTGATGCCTGTTTGAATTACATGAAAAACGTGTGGCATAATTCATACATCCGGCTCTTCAATGTTTGACAAAGAAAGTTGATCAAGATGCTGAACTAGTGAATCCTACTTTTTTGACATACATGCCATTAGCTTTGCTTCTGATGTTGCACTGTAGTAAACTGAAGTACCAGGCCACTTCCTTCCAGCAGTTTTAAAAATAATTACTCTGAGAAACTCCTAAAATTTAATCTTGTTCTCTGAGAAAGGCCAAACAGTTTCCCTTATAAGAAGTGGTGTGTTAACATCTATGTCAAGTATATAAATCGGACCACCAATTTCCACTAATCCTTTCATAACTTTTCGATGACATGTCAGCGTATGAATCAAATGCAAAGTCAATGCGCTGTGGATCCTTTCCAGTCAGGTGGTAAATAATCAAAAAATGCATTCGCAAAATCATCAAAAGAAGCAATCCTTTTTGAAGGGAGTTTTCGTGCATATCCCAAGACATCAATCACAAAAACATTTGGCATTAAACTTGATTTCAAGGGAGACTTGTCGCCTGGTTGCAAAACCCTTTTGAGCTCATCAGCAAGGGTGATCCTTTGTGCTTTGATTATGAGCCCTTCATTATCAAAAAGTTTTCTTGATCTTACTATATCATAGGCAGGTAGGTAAATAAATCTTTCATACTGAATCCTCTTTCTAGTGGTAAGCCAGTAACATGCTGAACTGTTGCCTGCTACTTTTTAGTCGAAATAGACTTATGATTGGATTTACTTGCCATTATTGGTCGAAGTTAGAATTGCACAAGTATGTGTTTGGCATATTACACAAAGTTCTGAATCGCTCACTACACTCCGTGCCGTGAAAGTTCGCATCAAGCTAATACTTTTTATATCTATTTTTTTATTCAGCTGTCTTTGCATGAGTTCGAAAAAACTTGTACAACTTTTCTAGAGTTGAAATAGAATGTAAGGTTCAATAATTGTTTTGAATGACTGAATTTTAATAAATAATTTAAGTAGTTTAAATATATTTTTTTTCTTTAAAATGCCAGGAATCCTATCATGTAATTCAATACTTCGTCAGTATTAGCTAGAAGAGTAGTTGTTTTGATTGGTTTTCCAATAATGAGTGTTTTAAAGTGTTTTCCTAAGTAGTATATTAGCGTGACCCGATTAAGGTACCAATATATAGAAAGTAAATAATTTCATAATAAATAAAAAAGTGTGATGACTAAATGTAAATAAACGATTGAAATATTTTCAATATATTTTTTTTTCTTTAAAATGCTAAGAATCCTATCATGTAATTCAATACTTCGTCAGTATTAGCTAGAAGAGTAGTTGTTTTGATTGGTTCTCCAATAATGAGTGTTTTAAAGTATTTACCTAACTAGTATATTAGCGTGCCCAGATTAGGGCAACAATATACAGAAAGTAGGTATTTTCATAATAAATAAAAAAAGTGTGTAAGTTGTGATTTGCATAATACCTAAATAATATTCTCTAAACATGATAAAAGCAAATAAATGGTATGGTGTAAATGATGTGTAAAATCACTTCTAACTCGGAAACAGTATCTTCTAGAGCCTGCAAATCTTATAACGCTTTTTGTTCCCCATAAAACGAGGAAAATTGTTTACATCTACGAAAAAAATTGGTTAAATACGTCATTTCTGACTTATAAGCATTGTTTTCTCTTTGAAAACTTTACTTTAGACATTCCCTGATAAATAAGTCCCAATAATTACGTAACGGTTAAGTTTCTGGGCTTTTATAAAAGGAACAGAATTGTTCCTTACAGTATGTAGAACAAAAAGTGTTTATATATATAAAAGTTAATAAAACGTACGGTTTACGAGTTAAAAGTCATTTAGTAAAATTATGACAATTGCATTTCCACCATTTGGCAGATTCTGAGCTTGTGCCCGCTCTGCCAGGCTGATACCCTGGTGGAAATTTATAAGGAGTTCGGAATAGCCGATGAGTCCCAAAAAACTGATTTTAGGTACGTGTTACAAACAATATTTTTTTGTACTTGTTACAAATATAACTATTTCGCAACTAGTTGCACTTTAGTTGTGTTCTGAAGCTACAAGTATATATCGTGTATATAAACACGTAAATGTTACAGCTAAACTATTATATAGAAATAAAAAAGCAATATTCCCCCAATATTTCATAAAGGAACCATGATAAAAAATAAAAAATTGACGTATCGGACTCAAACAAAATGATTATTAAACGCATCGAAAATGGAATGTCACGCACATAATAAAGAGAAAGATCGCTATGTGAGCGGGTCCTTTTAGAAACTTGTAAATCCTGAAATCTCTATAACCCATCGATATTAGGCGTCGAGCGAGACGGGGACAGAAAGGTCATTACAGAATCCTCATTCAGATATCGAAGAAAAGGTCCCGGTAAAGCCCTTATGCTAAAAGATTAAAATACAAGGGTCAAGTAAACACTTTAGTCTCTGTCTCTGCAAATATAGAAAAGATAAAATTTGCGCCACTTTTGTAAGAGTCTGTTTGGACGTTATTTCAAGATCACCTTTCATAAATCTTGTAGATAAATATTAGCGAAGTTCGGGGCGTTGTTGAAAATAAATCCTAAAGAATACAAATGTGATGGCCACAAAGCCCACAATGTTATTTTGCTCTTTTTAATATAGTACAGGGTGAACCAAATTAGATGGGACTTGGGGTTTTCTCTAAAACAGTGGCAAATAGGCATCCTGAGCTGGATTTTCGAAAAACAAACAATGACGCAAACCGCGATCGTCTATCTTTTTCGACTACCGAGCTACTGAGCGTTTTTGGAAAATTGGCATTTTGGGATGACCATCTCAATTACCAAGTGTCGAATCGAAAATCGAGTAACAAATTCTTGAGACACTTTCTTGAGTAGAATCCTTTGCTGATAAGAAGAAAATTATGCATGCCTCAGTTTTCGAGATATAGACATAACTTGTGTTTTTTAAATGGAACACTGCAAATTATTTCACTATTCGATTACAACTTAAATTAGCTATCCCAGTGAAAAAATGGTTAATTTTCGAAAAATTTAATATATTTATGAGGAGGCTATGGAAAACTATTAACAACAACAACACTTCTTATAATATAAAATAATTTTGCCAAAAATAGGAAAAACTGAACTACAATAAATGTTCGAATTGTCTTCCATTGACGTCTATGCATTTTTAACACCTTTTCCTTACAGCCTTTGTTGCATTTTCAATCCAAAAAACAGGAGTTATTGCCCGAGATGCAGCTAATGTTTTATTTTCTAATTCTTCTGTGTTATTATAACGTTCTTTATAATACATTATAGAGTCTTTTTTAAATAACCCCAAAGCCAAAAGTCGCCAGGGGTTATATCAGAAGATCTAAATGGCCACAAAATAGGACCATTATTTCTTAAAAAATATCTAAACTACTTTGTTGTTTATTAATGTCCAGTTAGCTAAATTAATTATTAGTCATCAATTTAGTTAACTTAGCTGACTAGACAATGACAAACTAGGCCTGAGTGATATATAGATACTGTGATGTGTTGCAACCTCTAGAATGTAAGCAACACAGAATTACTTCGGATGTTGTCTGAATATAGATTTACACCTACCAGAGAAAGAACCTACTAGAAGGTCTAGAGTGATGACATATCTGTTTTGGAACTGTCTAGAGAATGGTGACGTCATCAGAGAAACTTCGAGATCTGTCATCTTTAGGTATATAAGGCATGGAGTAAACTAGAGTGGATAAGCACAGTTCTAATGATCAGTTAGAAGTGAACACAGTGGTAAAGTGACTGAATAATTGAATTGTAGTACACAGTGTATTACTAGTCAATTAATTAATTTGTTGTAAATAGTAAGTTAATAAATTAGTGTTTAGTGTTACCCTGGTGTTTTAATTTCCGAACTTACGATACAGGGTGTTTACAAAAAGGGTGTAAGCACGTCACAATTGGTGTCAGAAGCGGAATTATAACAGAAGATTTTTGGACTGTTCGAGAAGGTTTCTACAGTGTTCTTCTAGGGAATTAGTGGTGACACGGAGAGTTGACTTCCGGGACATTGTTTAAGGACTATTTTTGGACTCAAAACTGTGAAAAAGTGCGTTTTCGGGAAAGTGAGAGAGACACTGAAAAAGACTAATTTGTGTTAGTGCGTGAAAATTTCTAGAACTTTTCTATTTGGACATGGAAATTGTTAAATACTCTGAACTGGATAGTGACAATCGACTCTGGATAAGATTTTTTTGTGCTGTTTCGAGATTTTTCTGGAAAGTTCCATTACTGATATTGACGTGACAGTTAAATTTATTTTATTTTAATATAATCGCATGCCCATAACAACAAGAAACATGGCAAGAGAGAAACAAATACAGGATCTACTTGCAGAGTTTACGAGGATGATGGCGCAGCAACGCCAGGAAGACAAAGAAAAGCAAGAAAGAAGACGTCAAGAGGAAGAAAAACGGCGTCAAGAAGAAAAAGAAGAACGGGAAAAGCTCGTCAAAAAGAAAAAGAAAAGCAAGAAAGAAGACGTCAAAAAGAAAAAGAAGAGCAAGAAAGAAGATGTCAAAAAGAAAAAGAACAGCAAGAAAGAAGACGTCACGAGGAGAAAGAACAACAAGAAAGACACCAGGAAGAACTGAAGAAAATCCTGAACGAACAAATGAAAATCCAGCAAGATGCTATGAATTCAATCGCTAACAAAATCAAGGAGGATATGGGAGTTATAAATGCTAAAGTCAGTCAAATCAAAAGAAAGATGAGTGAGGTCGAAGGAGAAGTAGAGCGCCTTAAACGACAATGAAGAGAGAAAGGAGGGCAGCTGATAACATCATCAGGTACTCGACTAAAACCTCCCTCGTTTGACGCCAAAGCTCATGGACAACGTACAAGAGACAATTCGAGGCAGCGGTATCTGCGAATAACTGGGATAATGAGGAAAAGGCTATGGCATTAATTTTAGCGCTTAGGGGCCAAGCCTCAGAACTACTTCAGACTATCCCAGTGGAAAAGCAAAGGAACTTCAAAGTTTTGGAAGCTGCCTTAGACTTGAGATATGGTGACCAACATCTCACCCAAGTATACCACGCCCAACTGAAATCCCGGATGCAAAAGGCTGGGGAAAGCTTGCGAGAATTTGAAGCTGCAGTAGAGAGACTGGCACACCTGGCGTATCCAAGTGCACCCAGAGAATTCCAAGAGCAATTAGCCATGGGAGCCTTTTTAGATGGCATAAGGGACGAAGAGGTCAAGCGAGTTCTTAGGTTAACTCGACATCAAAGTATTAGCGAGGCTTTGGAGCGCATGATGAAATATCCGGCGAACACCTTGGCAGAAACATGACGTTGAGTAAAGTACTAGAACAATTCTATTGGGTCAATAGTCGCCAGGATGTGGAGGCTTGGTGTCGCAAATGTAAGAATTGTGCTGTCAATGGGAAACCGTTTTCCGGGAGCAACTATGTGAATGAAAGTCGAGGACAGCCGAAGAATATCCAAGAGCAGATCACCAAGGTTAGCGACCGAATGAAGGCTCGTTATGATCGGAATGCCAGTACAGGAGGATTCACGGTGGGAGATCGGGTCTGGCTGTACTACCCACAGCGGAAAGAATGGAAGTCCCCGAAGCTTCAACCACCTTGGGAAGGACCGTATTCAGTCGTCACCCGAATTAATGATGTCGTCTATCGTATTCAACAAAGCAAAAAGTCCAAGATGAAGATCGTACACTTGGATAGACTGGCGAAGTATGTGAAAGAGGCTGAATTGCCTGACCGGGACGTTCAGGCTTAAGGAGGGGACAGTGTGATGTGTTGCAACCCCTATTATGTAGGCAACACAGAATTACTTCGGATGTTGTCTGAATATAGATTTGCACCTACCAGAGAAAGAACCTACTAGAAGGTCTAGAGTGATGACATATCTGTTCTGGAACTGTCTAGAGAATGGTGACGTCATCAGAGAAACTTCGAGATCTGTCATCTTTAGGCATGGAGTAAACTAGAGTGGATAAGCACAGTTCTAATGATCAGTTGAGATGGTCAGAGAGTAAGAAGTGAACACAGTGATAAAGTGACTGAATAATTGAATTGTAGTACACAGTGTATTATTAGACAAGTAATTATTGTTGTAATTAGTAAGTTAATAAATTAGTGTTTAGTGTTACCCTGATATTATAATTTCCAAACCCACGATACAGGGTGTTTACAAAAAAGGTGTAAGTACGTCACAATACCTGTCCAATCCTCCCCAAGCTGAGCATTAAAATAATTTCTTGTTTCATTTGACGTATAACCTGGGGCGCCATCGTGTTGTTAAGTTAATCTTTGAAATTGTCTTACAGGCATATTGTCTACAAAGGGCTCTATTTCTTGTCGTAGGATGTTAATAAAATTTTCGGAAATCAAATTACCCGTGAAAAAAATGAATTTGATATCCAATGAAACCACACCACACACCAAATCCAAATCGTCCTTCATGATTAATTGTAGCGGTTACGTGCGTATTTTCGTGAGTCCAGTGGTGGTTATTATGCCGACTAAAAATTCCGGCACTGCTTATATGGGCCTCGTCTGCTCATATAATTGTTCCTTCAAATCCTGACACTTGCACTGATGCAAAAACCACGGGCAAAAATCTAGACGCCATTGAAAGTCGTTTGGGTATAGATGGTGACTAATCCTAATTTTATAGGGTTTAAATATATATAATGTGGAATTTAGTTAATGTAAATAAAAATAAAACAGACAATTCGTCAGAAATTATTTCTCCTGACGAATTTAATAATTATTTTGGAAACATTGCTCATAATTTAGTTAACTCCCTGTCATCTCCCACCGACAATTTTGAAAATTATTTTACAAGTTCCATAGAAACTGGTGCTGACAAGGATTTTATTTTTACTGAAGTCACTTACAATCAAGTCTTAGATGTAATCGCTAATCTGAAAAACAAACAGAGTAAAGATGCTTATGATATCAACATTAAAATTCTCAATTGTATTAAATATATTATTATCATTCCACTCACTAAACTAATTAATGAATGCATTAGAAAGAATGTGTTTCCAAAATGTCTTAAACTGTCAAAAGTGTTACCTTTATTTAAAAAAAACTGTATTGATGATCCGGCAAATTACAGGCCTATTTCTATCGTGCCATTATTTGCCAAAATCTTTAAGGTAGTTCTCAAATCTCAAATCACAAATTATTTTGAAAATTGTAATCTTTTCAATAGTTGTCAATATGGCTTCAGGTCAAAATTGTCAACGACGTTAGCAATTAATTCGTTGATAAATGTAATAAATAAAGGTTTCGAGGCCAAAGAATGTGTGCATGTGCAATTTTTAGACCTAAGTAAGGCTTTCGACTGTGTGCCTCACAATATTTTGGTGAACAAACTAAAATTTTACAATTTCTCTGAGAGTAGCAGAAAATTGATTATGTCATATTTGACTGATCGTCATCAATTTGTTCATTTTAATAATGTTAACTCTGGTACCATTGATATTAAATTTGGAGTCCCTCAGGGTTCAGTTTTGGGACCGGTTTTATTTCTTATTTATATTAATGATTTGCCAAACAGTAGTCCCTCAACAAATTTCACTCTCTTTGCTGATGACACAACATTGGCTCATTCCCATAAAGATTGTAACACTTTATTATCAGAAGCTCAAAACAGTTTGTCTATGGTTCACAACTGGTTCTTAAACAATAAGTTAATATTGAATGACGATAAAACAGAGACTATGATTTTTTCTTTAAGACAGCACTCTGTACAAACGACCTCTCATTGCGTTCAATTTTTGGGCATTATGTTGGACAGTAAGTTAACATGGGAGGAACACACGTCCTACATCTGCAAGAATATATCACGCAATATTTTCTTATTGCGCAATTTAAAAAATTGTTTGTCACAGTCAACGGTTTTAATGGCATATCATGCAATAATTCAATCTTCCCTCACTTATGCCATTTTAATATGGGGCCACTCGGCACATACCTCAACAGTTTTTTCACTGCAAAGAAAGGCTGTCAGAATCGTTGCTGGGCTATCATATAGAGATGATTGTAGGGATGCTTTTATAAGCCTTAAGATACTGACTTTACCCTGTAATTATATACTGCAGTGCCTTGTCCATGTTAAAAATAACCTTAATAATTACATAACATGTGAAAGTGTACATACGTACTCAACTCGTAATAGGGGCAATATATATTTGGATTTTTTCCGACTTTCAAAAACCAGAAATGGCACCTGCTATTATGCAGTAAAATTTTTCAATGTGTTACCGATTGCTGTACAAACACTTGACTGTACTCGCTTTAAAAATGTAATTAAACGTTTCCTCCTTGAAAATGCATTCTATGATTTTGACGAATTCTTGTCAACTGATTTTTCTCGTTTAATTGTGTGATAATGATTGTTTGTTATTCTATGTGCTTACTGTTATTTACTCTACTTTGTTATTTATTTGTTTTATTTAAAGTGTACTTTTTTTTTCTATTTAAGACAACCACTTTTTGTTGGTTTTTATTGCCATATTTTTTGACGTGTCAAAACATAATTTATGTATATATGACCAATAAAGATCTATCTATCTATCTATCTATCTATCTATATTTTTAAGCAACTCAACGCAGTTGTTTTTGGGATTCTTATATTAGGATTTTCTATTCAAAGAAATGCCTTAAGAATGTGTTATTCGATTTTCGATTCGGTACTTGGCAATAGAGTTAATCCAAGAATGCCAATTTTCTAAAAACGCTCTGTAGCTTGGTAGTCGAAAAAGATCGCGGGTTACGCCTTTGTTTGTTTCTCGAAAATCGAGCTCAGGACGCCTATTGGTTTTTGTCTATCTGCCATAGTTTTAGAGAAAATCTCAAATCCCATCCAATTTGGTTTACCCTGTACATTCTCCAAAGGCAAATGAGTATCGCAACTTCGAAATATATCCCATTTATTTCATGTAAGTAGAATTTTGTACAGAAATCGAAATCCACAGCTAGTGTAACCGCTTCATGGGGTTTAAATATATTTTTTTGGGGTAAAATTAGGGTAATGGTCAAAAAACCGTTTTCTTCTAGCCTGGAAGTGGCTGGAATCTTCCGTGTCATGTTGCCTCTGAAGTAATTTCTACGAAAATCAAAACACTTGAAAGTTACACCAAAATACTAACACCCAACGTGCGTTTCGTCAAACATTTTGACATCATCTGGAGATGATTAAAACAGTTTTAATCATCTCTAGATGGTTAGCGAAATGCACGTCGAGTGATCATATCCGAGAGTAGTGTTCGAGTGTTTTTGTGTTTGTGAATACTATTTCGTAAATGAAAAAAACACAAAACATAGTTACAACAAAAATAAGAGAGAAAAAAATTACGTTGGAAAGGTCCTTTTCAATATTTTTTCAACTATTTTCGCGTCAAATTTACACCAAATTGATTCATATTAAAAATACGCTAGAACTGTAAAAGGCCGATTTTAATAGACAGAAAATTTTGCACAAAATGGACTCTGTATAATTTATTCAGTCGCAAGCGTTTAGTCATAAGATGATCTGATGCAATTTGATTTACCAACGTACGGTAGGTATTTCTGCCACTTCTGAGACACACTGCCAGGCCGATTATAACTACGTTGTTTTTAGATTTTTCTTGAGTGACTCCAGTGTGTCCCATTTTGCGTTGAACCACCCCCATAAAAAGTGTATTTTATTGTTTTTTTTTTTAACGTAGATCTCTGAAAAGGGTATTCTCGTGATACATTACATTTTATAAAACATAAAAGCTCGGCTTACTGCAGTCTTTTCTCGAGGTGGAAAATCAAGAAATTCTAATTTCAATTTTCTTATTTCAAATTTGAGGACGCCACTGGATTTGGCAACTCCTCAAAGGGCCTTGACTCATACAGCTGACAAAAGGAATGTTTATTTATCAATTTGTGTAGGTTTATTTATTTAAACTTCTGCGTGTAATAATTATTATGGCGCGCAAGGACTGTGTATGTGTAAATTAAAACATTAAAACACCTCCTTACTGCTAAAAAGATCTAACGAAATGTTTTTTATCAATCCCTTTAACTGATGTAATTACGTTCACTGCTTTGGATTGATTACACAGATCTACAAAAAAAATGTGTATATTTTGAATAAAAATTCGATTTGTATAAATTGTAGATTGTTTAAGGGGTCGCTTGGCCCTGAGTTGGCCTTCCTGCACCTCGACCTAAAAAGTCTTTTGTGAATTACCCTACAACTAGTTGTTGCCCAGGATACCAAGATTTTTTGCAAAGCTTATGATTTTCTTGGGAGCTAATTTCCGTATATCTTCAGGCGTTAATTCCGCCTGTTCTAGGTACTTTAGCCTAATGCGGATTAGTACCGTACATTCACAAACTATATGATCCGCAGTCTCAGTTTCAGCTTCACAGTATCTGCATCTTTTCCAATGCCCATGTTCTTGAGCCATGGCCAGTTAGAAGGTCTGTAATCAGCCTTCTGTCGGAATTTTCAAGTTCGAGAAGCCTTGTTGCATTCTTTGTTGAATACAATTTTTCTCTTGTCTTTGGCATGGAGTATTCCTCCAGTAGGACTTCTTTTGTTCTTTTTCCCATGTTTGGACCTCCTCCGTTATGTGTCCCTTAGATAAGCCAGAGAACGGTTCGGTTCCAAAAATGGGGCTTCATCCCCTTTTCTTGCAAGGCTGTCAGCTAATTCGTTGCCTTCTGTTCCTTCATGCCCTGGTACCCACATCAAGGTAATCTTGTTGTTTTTTGCCAGTTGCTTTAGGGATTGTCTGCATTCCCAGGCAATCTTAGACTCGAAGGTATAGGACCTGAGAGCCTTTAGTGCTGCCTGGCTATCTGAAAGTATATAGATCTTTGCCCTTCGAGTGCCTCTGTTTAGGCATTCCTGGGCACACTGATCTATAGCATAGATTTCTGCCTACAAGTTGGTTGGGGTGTTACCAAAGACGTTAGATAGCCTGCATTTAGCCCCCGCTACGCCCACACCAAAACCTTCGTCCATCTTGGATCTATCTGTGTACCAGACGTGTGACTCTTTCTCCAACCGCAGTACTTCGACCCTGCTCGCCTGGCGGTTTTCAATCAGCACATCAAACTGGCAGTCAAAGTCATGATTGATAGACATTGAGTCAGTGGGTTTGGTCATGGATTCAAATTGTATTAACTCCAGAATCCTTAAGTGACCGACCAGATCGCCTAGTCTGAATTTAAGTGACTAATACAGCCTTAAGGCACTAAGTGCTGCCTCCTTCCTTACATGCCAATGCAGAGGAAGTAAGTCCAGCATTGCCTCCATAGCTTCTGTGGGACAGGAGCGCATTGCTCCTGTAGTCCCTAAACAGGCAAGGCGTTGCAGTTTCTGCAACTTTCCTTGTGGTATTTTCTCTTCTGTTTTTGGCCACCATACACATGATGCGTCACCATGAGTCTGACAATCGAAAGGTAAGACGACCAATGTATCTTTTTATTGGTAAAAAGATATGCTAAATATGTTTTCCATTTACGACTTTTAAAATTAAGGCACCAATTGTGCCAACGAGGGAGTAGTTGAACAGGGAAAGCTTATTTTGGAAAACATTTGCATAAAGAACCCATTTTAAATTTCGACAAGGAATTTAATTTATTGCACTTTATTACGGGACATCCTGTGTTCGAATGCAGTTCTGCATCGGACTACAAATTCACTCCAAAAACCGCGTCTAATATTAGTTTCTTAAATATTACTTTATCTCAATGAAATGGTCAGAAATATCCATTGTCAACCTGGTACATCCTGTACAACAAAATTATTTCAGGATGACAAATAATATTAAATAACCCTATGGAAACTTATCAAAATCACTAAATTATATGCAAAACTTGACTGTGCTTGTCTTACAAAAGGATTTAAGATGAAAATAAGTAACAATAAATTTTAGTGAAAAAATTATAATTATTTCTAGTTTCAAATTTGACTGTGTTAGAAAGTATGTCTAGAAGTAACAAAGGTAACACCTCATTATTTTCTTCTAAAAGTTCTTCTTTTTCATGCAGTTTTATACGAGATAAGTCACCAACCAGATATTTTACATGGGCGACTATAAACCGAACTCGTGATTGATTACAATAGTTAAGCTTTGCTAAGCGCATTCATGCTGTAACCATAAAATATACGGAATCTGGATTCTCCGCTTAGAAAGGCTTTCATCCTTTACATAGTCAAGAACTTGGTGGAAATAAGATTAGATAAAAAATACATTATCTAATCAGTCGAACTTATACATATTACTACTATTTAAGCCTGCTATCGTCACGAATTTTGGTAAGATAGATGCAGCTGAAGCTAGTGTTCAATTGACGTATTAAATGTAATGTCTGATTTGACTTCTGGCATTTTAAATCACTGGATTAGAGTAAAAAGTCGCTTTATAAATTTTAAATGCACTTAAAAATATCGATTTTATAGGTGTACACTGAAGTATTCCACACTAAGAAGTAAGAAAGGTATGTACAAGAATTCGATTTAATTCCAAACGACTTTTACTTCCCTTTACCGAAATATTGTAATCGTGATTAGAAAATTACCTTTTAAGATTTCTTTGGATTTTCTCGTTTGAGGATTACGAAAATTAAGGTCGTTCATTTCGGACAGTCTGTCTATCTGTCGGTCTAGTATCTGTCTATCTGCTGTCACTATATCTACATAAACTATTTGATGCAGAAAAATAATATTATATTAACAAAGGTAACACCTCACACGTAGTTGACGTTATTGCCAACGAAGAGATAGTAAACATTTTTTAATAAGAAACATATATATCCAAAAAAATTGTTAATGAAGTAGTCAACATAATTAACAAGAAAGAAACCTGCTGTACTTTTAGGGAAAAATATACAAGGTGAACATCCTTAAAATAGTAATTACTCGAAAAAAATTAACACAGGACAATAATATTTGACACGTAGTTAACACAGTTGTCAAGAGAGAAATCCGACATACTTTTAGAGAAAAGTATATAGAGTGGTTATCCTAGAAAATAATTAAGAAACGATGATGGAAAATAATATTTGAAATGTAGTTGCACTATTACCGAAGAGTAAACTTGATATATTTTTTTATGAAAAATGTATAGGTTATCAATCTATAAAATAATTAATTAAGAAATGACGGAATAAAATAATATTTGAAATATATAGTTGTCACTAAAGCGAGGAAGAAAATTTGATATACACGATGATCAATAACACAGCCACACGCAAAAAAAAATGTTCAGACCCAGAAACTAGACCTATCAATCATTATGTATTTTGACCTCCTGAATTCGATGCCTCCATCAGAATTTAATTTTATTGTTTTTCTTCCTTGATATGAGTTTCCGGCAAATCTAGGAGATTTCAGTGAGGAGCATGGTGAGTGATTTATTTCACCAGGACATAAGGGAGACGGAGGACAGGTATCAAGGGAGGTGGAACGCCCACATGATGGTCGACCATTGCTAGTCATTGAAGAAGGATATCCCTTCATTGGCTGAGAAAAAAAGAGTTTCTTTATGTAAAGGCTAGGCATATTAGGATTCTCAGAGGCAAGTTTTGCTATAGTTTTTATTTTCTCACCCTCTATGTTTTTTGGGTCGCTGAACACGAATCTGAAGTTTGCAGGAAAAAATTTGGCCCGGAACTTTGTTTTTTTGGCACTTTTTGCCCAAATTTTGACACTTTTCTCAGTTTTTGGCCTGTATCTCAGAAAAGAAGCGTTTTCTCGACAAGCCCATTCCATACAAAATTGAAGTAGAGAAAATTTCCTGCATTTTTCATATATCACTTTTTTTGTAAGACTAACCATTCTACCGCTAGAGCGCGCCAAAAAAAATATTCCCGGACCCAGTATACCTTACATGAATAATGAATATAGGGAAAGAAATTGAAAAAATGGAGACAAACGAATGAAATGCAGTTATTACTAAAGCAGTTATATACAGTGTATTATAGTCAGTAGTATAATATATACTCATATCATTATAATGTTAAATATTGCGAATGATGAATGTCGCTGCCGTCATAAATTGGACTGCCTTAATCATCTGGAACAAACAGGAGATGTTATTTTATGGATTTATTGATAGACGAGGTGAGTAGTAATCTGCACATGTTTACTGTTGAAGATACTGTTGTACATACCTTCGTTTTTCAAGGAACTGTCACATCCTCTTCAGTCCATTCATCTATTCTCCTTATTTTTTCAGGTGGTAGGGGGTCTGTAATGAACAAAAGATATGGGTCAGCTTGTACATTCATATTAACTACTTCAGACAGGTACATTTATGCTCCAAGTGTTGGGGAAGGAAATGTTACATACCTTCGTCCTCCTTTCCACGCTTTCTTCGATGGTCTTAACAACCGAGGAGAAGGTGAAGCCCAGTTCGTCCTGTACTTCGAAGTCCAATGGTCCGTCCTCAAGAGTATTTGTGAAATCTGTCTCGATTGTCACGTTGTTGCAGGACCCCTCACAGTTGATGCATAGATTGGTGCAATCGAGGCCTGATTTTTGCAGCTACATTTTTTTTGCGCAATTCTTGACGCATCTGCATGACACCAGACGCAGCAGTTCGGGAGGAGCAGGAGAGGTGATCGGTTCCAGGCAATTTGTTGCTCGTTTCCAACCCCAATCTTCGGCATTTTTCTCAACCCCCAGCCATTGCTGCACCTGGTAATACACCCTAAAACTGTGCTGTGTGGCTACAGCAGCTGATGGTGGTAGTGCAGCTATTTTTGATAAGGTTTTGAAAGCTGCCTTTCTATAATTAATGTACCTCAGATGGTTTATCGATGGTTCAGTCCTTCCTGTGTAGCCGCACATGTTGACCAGGAATCTCTCCCCTGCTGCTGCAATGCTTTCTGGAGTTGCCTCAGGGTTTTTGAATACACTTACAACATCGGGGGTTTTTGGTGAGAATTTTCACAAACTTCAATTTCCCTTGGTTGTAAGGTGCTGAAGTCGTATCACACCCACTCATTGCGTGAAGAAATATGATGTGTTCTTTAATGGTTTTGTTTTGCAGAGCGTGCACAGGAGAGTAGGTGGTTGGAGGAACGTTTCCCTTTCCTGGTTTCAGGAAGAATACGTTCTCTCGTTGACAAAGACCCGTGAGGATGACCAACTCGATGTCCTCTCGAACCATCACCACAGTCTCAGTACGTTCAGCCAAAGACAGGGCTTCGCCTCCATGTCATTCTTTGAGAGTGTAACTTGGCTATGATCATGGAAATCAATCTTCTTTTGTTGTTCGTATTGGCCAGGAACTTTTCTTGGCGCGCTCTAGCGGCGGAACGGTTAGTCTTCCAAAAAAACGTTATATATGAAAAATGTAGAAAATTTTGTCTACTTTAAATTTATATGGAATGGGTTTGTCGAAAAAACGTTTCCTTTGTGGGATTTAGACCAAAAACTGGAAAACGTTCCAAAATTTGGGCAAAAAGTGCCAAAAAAACATAGTTCCGGGACAAATTTTTGCCTGCAAACTTCAAATTCGTGTTCAGTGACCTAAAAAACATAGAGGGTGAGAAAATCAAAACTATAGCAAAACTTTCCTATGAACCCTCATTTTTTTCCTAATATGCCTAGCTTAGTAGATCATTTGAAGATAAAAGAGCAAGATATTATAGCAAAAACAATGTGAGATTAACGGTACAGTAGAAAAGCGAAAAGAAATTCGTGGTATAGCTATGATAGCTTTTTACTTGAAAATTTACTTTACGAAATTTAACTTTACAGCCATCCAGTGATCGTTTTTGATAAAAGAATTGCTAATTTTACGAACTTTTGATGAATACCCGCTATAATTCGTACCGCAGGCCTTTTTCAATATCAAATTTGGATTCAGCGCGTCAAAATACATGGAAAAACATAGATCTGGATTCAACTGTCATTAGTTTACATTTTATCTGTCACCTGGTGATAGTTTTTGTTGATGAAATGGCTGAATTTGTGAGTCATTGGCATATACTTGTCAGAATTTGTCTTGTAGACCATTTTTAACATCAAATACAGATTCAGAGTGTCAAAATACATGGAAAAACATATGCCTGATTAAAAATTTTATTAGTTTCCAGCTCAATTGCCCATAGTGATCGTTTTTGGCGGTAAAATGGCTGAATTTGTGAGTTTTTGGCATATACTCGTCAGAGTTTGTCTTGTAGTGCTTTTTTAACATCAAATTGAGGTGAAGTGAGGGAGGTGGGAGATGGGAGATGAGTGGCCGTATCTCATCTCGCCATCCTGGTTAAGTAGTGGAGTAGCATTAGCTAAACTTCGCCAGGACGTTAAAAAAATGGATTTAGCGCGTCAAAATACATGGAAAAACATATACTTGAATATAGTTTATATTAGTTTTGAGTTTATCTGACATCAATTGTTGGTTTTTGCGATAAAAATACAATTTTAAAAACAAAATCTAAGATGAAAAAAAACCAACGATAAAATTAAATTCTGATGGCGCCATCGAATTCAGGAGGTCAAAATACATAAATATTGGTAGGTCTACTTCCTGGGTCTGAACTTTTTTTTTGTGTGGCTGTGTAATCAATCAATAAATGGAGGTAGCACAAATGAAGAGAGAAGTTTTGTGTAAATTGTACAATTTTTATTTCGTACTTTGTTTTCAAGTTGAAAATAAGGACAATATTTTTTACTTAATTTTTTTCCGTGCGGCCTGTACATCTGACATATCTGAGATCGTATGTCGAATCTCATTTTTTAAGCAATTAAAACTTTTTATAAACACTAAATTTTTCAAAAAGTTAAAAAATAAAATTCTTCCATTTCAGACAGTAATCCTTGGACATACTGTATATATGAATTTATATTTAGTTAAGCGCTTACCTCTTCAAACTTTGACTAATTTTATTTTCAACAAAGTTGATTTTTAAAATTTTATATCACTAAACAGTTTGATTTCCCATTTTTTACACTCTGTGATTGCTAATTTTAGTTTGAATTATAATTATTGCAATACCTCAAAGTTATTACCTGTTAGAATTATTTTAGCGAAATTGATCGCTTAGTAGAACAGACAACCGCCCTTCCCTTGTTTATAATTCCCTAGATGGAATCCGTCGAGAAACTAGTATTACTTTCGGAAATCATCACAACCTACTCGGATATTAAGTGTGTAAATGGATTTTGAATATTGGAAAACATCGTGCAAGGAGAGTTCACCTTACTATTAAATATTTAGTGCGAACTTTAAATGCTGCTTATATAGTATTTGGCCGATACTTGAAAGAAAATAATTTATATCACATCGAAAATTAAATATGAAATTAAGAAATGAAAATCAATCAATTTTTTGGAGATAGCTGGAATCTTTATAGTTTGCTGGTAATTTAAACATCTGATTAACCAAGAAATAAAGAATTTAAAATTAAATTTATTAATCATATCTAAGTACAAAAGATTTGATGTAGAGAATCGATATTTCCTGTTATTTTTACAATTATCTCTGCCATCGAAATGTACCGGTAGGTTTTCCTTGGCGTTCCGAAGAAGAATTGTGAAAAGGCTTTTGGAATGTGCATACACTAAAAAAAAAATTTCAATTTGAATTTTGCAAGTCACACGACCGCTCGCGTCTCGACCGCGACCGTGAAGAAGTCTAACCCATACTTCACCCCCTCGACGATGTATGAAGAAAATGACCTCTATAAAAGTTGTTGTGGTCATCGAGGGGCGGGGGGCACCACTTGGTGACCTTGGATTTGACCTGGATGGGGCTTCAAGGTCATTTGAAGATCAACTTTCGTTTTTTAAATAGGAAACTCTATTTTAACCGCGGATTCTGAAAGAGCGAAAAATTTTGCATTAGAGTTGAAAGGAGTCAAATTGACCCTAGGAGTCATCTAAAGATCAAATGTCTCTCGACATTTTGAGGCTGGTATCTCGTCAGAATAGCGATATATGAAGAAAGTGACCTCAATAAAAGTTGTTGAAGTCATTGGGGGCGTCACTTAGTGACCTTGAATTTGACATTGCAGGTCATTTGCAAGGTCGTTTGAAGGCCAACTATAATTTATCAAATAGGAACCCCTGTTCGCCGAAGTCGTACATGAGATGACCTCTATTTGACCTTAAAATCTATCTATAAGGTCATCAACATTACCATTGCCTGCCTTCACACACCAAACCTAGGGTCTATTTGACCCCTTACAACTCTAATGCAAAATGTTTCGCTCTTTCAGAATTCGGAGTCAAAAACAAGGGTTTCTATTTAAAAAACGAAAGTTGAGCTCCAAATGACCTTGAGGTCAAATCCAAGGTCATTCAGTGGTGCCCCCTGATGACTTCAACATCTTTTATAGAGGTAATTTTCTTCAATATCGCTATCCTGACAAGATACCGACCTGAAAATATCGAGAGATATTTAACCTTTAGATGACCCCTGGGGTCAATTTGACCCTTGACAACTCTTATGTATAGTTTTTCGCTCTTTCAGAATGTAGAGTCAAAAATAGGAGTTCCTATTTAAAAAAACAAAAGTTGACCTTTAAATGCCTTTGAGAATTACTTTCAATGTCAAATCTAAGGTCATAAGTGGTGCCTCCTGATAACCTCAACAACTTTTATAAAAACCATTTTCATCATATCTCGCTATCCTGGCGAGTTATTTGGGCGTATCCATACTTTTGGGACACTGTATGTGTATAGTGTATATACCGGGTGACCACGAAATGACGCTCGCCCCTATCTCTTCTCGATCTTAGAAGATATGAATTTGAAATTTGAGCACGTCAAATAACGACTAAATATGCATTAGTTCAACTGATTTGTCATTTTCTGTCGCTTCCAGTTTCACCGAAAATGACGGTAACCTTGAATTCTTAAATGTAACACCCTGTATATTTTTACATTTTTGGTTTTAGGAGGTCATTTTACATACAACTATGGCATATCGAGATAAAAATATTAATAACTGTCATTTTTATGAGCAAATTATTTTTTCATGTAGGCGGCCGTGACCCAAAAAAATGTTGCTTCAATAAATAATCAGAAAATACAATTATGACATTATGTCTTTTGACATTTGTGTTAGGCTCCTAAACATTTCGGAAATCATTTTTCCAGAATAACTCATAGTTTCCAGGTGCCACCATATTGGCTCACTACGTTAATTCAATAAAACATTTTATTACCGATAACTTGGACCAAATTCTTGTAAGATCAAGAAGATATAAGGGCGAGCGTAATTTCGTGGTCACCCGGTATAGTATTTAAGGATTAAATTGTAGTTATTCTGTGGCGCCTTTTATTAAATTATGGAAATATAAAATTTTAATGAAATGTTCGTCACGATGTTTACCGGTTGTATGTAGGATGAATAAGTTATAGAAATGTTTTAATTAAATCGTCCTTTGAGATTTTTGGACTTAAAAATAGATTTTAAGTAATATCTTTATACCTATACATTATAAACTTCAGTTTCGCAATTAGTAAAATTGTCAAGTCCTTTAAGAAACTGAAATTCAGCAATAAAATCTGTGGCACTTTAATTACACCGTATTAAAATCGCTGATGAAGATTTTCTTTATAAAATACTACCCAGACGAATGACTATAAATGAACATTATAGAAGATAATTAAATGTAAAGCAGTTTATTGGAGTAAAGAACATAATTTAAATTTTACGTACACATCTATAAATAGAATTAATTCTGTACTAATGTGACTAATAAACATCAGGTTTTTTCCCTCAATTTTGTATTCGACGCCAACGCAGTCATTATATTAAGCCGAAAATATCAATGATCAGTTCGAGACACACAACAAATCTTTTTAAGTTTTAATAAAATCCAATTTAAGACAAAAAATGTTTATTTTGTCTTTCTGAAAAGTGGAATAATGATTTTGTAAAATTAAAAATAAATGATAATATTAAAAAGTATATTGGGATTCAAAACGCGTTACACAGTAGGCTAGAACCACCTTTAAATGAAATATGCATGCACTCTCTGAATTTCTACGGGAAACGGTAGCTTTATCTGTCCTGAAACAATTCCCGTAAAATCTGAAATCATTCCCTTGGCCGTTTTCTAAAAAATTGACTTTTAATTTTTTTTTTTCTGAAAACCGATTTTTTGCATTGATAAGTAAATTAAACATTCCAATACAAATTTAAACTTAAGGCAAATTTGGGGAAATAACATACAAGAAACCTTCATGCTCGACAACTCCAGACGTTTTGATAATAATCGGGTTATATAAACTTTCCTAGTAGTCAATTTAGACAAAATCATTATATCTATTCTTATGTTATTTTGAATGACAGCAATTTTTGTCTACCAATATATCCGTAACCAATGAATAACATTACTATTTGCGTAACTGGATTTGCTAGGGAAATCCGAGCGCCTCTACTGGCCGTCTGAGTAAACTTTCCATTCGCTCAGTGAGATAACGGATGAATATGAGAACCATACCACTGCCGATGAGACAACCCACAGAAGAGACATGACGATAACTCAACCACCCACCCACTATCCTGCAGGTACCGAACGAGACGCCGTCCAGTACCCGTAGTCACCTAGCTCCGTGCAGACCGAAAGTGCTACCTCGGGCTACATAGCTCATCCCTACCTAACCGATGATCCGGATGGCAGGATGTCAATTGATATTCTGCGTACCGGCAGTCAATCCCAGCCAAAAATACCTCAAAATTTCCGAACAGACAGATGACCCGGGGGGTGACAAGCTGGCGAAGAAAGATCATCAAGACAGAAGAGCGCCAGAAGATGAAAGCTTTAGCCAGCAAGGTCCTACAAGCCAGGACCCGGGGAGGTGGGTCGAAATCATCCACACCGCTCACGTTTGTGAGTGGGGTTAATGTAAAGTAAGCTCGCCCACCCCGCACGAGGCCGGACCAGGTCTACAGCGATGTACTAGGGTAAAGAGCAGTAGTCCTGCTCGACCTTAGATATCTGAGACCGTCATCATTGCCAAAGAATATTGGCGTCGCTCGGTCAGTTACTCTTTAGAATTCACTAGGCAAACAATCCAAGACTCCAAGAGTAAAAATTTTTTGTGACCATGATTAAAATCAAAGCAATCATGCAAAAAACGCACGATGAAAATAGATATTGTCTTTGTTTATTGTATAAACGTAAGAATCACGGATTGAAGAAGATAACTGATACTTAACTTTGAAATATGTCCGGGTATTCACAGACTTCAAAAATGTAGTAGTTTCTTGTTTTTATCAATGCAAAAAATCAGTTTAAAAAAAAAAATTAAAAGTGAGTTTATTAGAAAACGGCCAAGGGAATGATTTCAAATTTTACGGGAATTGTTTCGGGACAGATAAAGCTACCATTTCCCGTAGAAATTGAGAGAGTGCATGAATATTTCATTTAAAGGTGGTTCTAGCCTACTGTGGTTAGTAATCTTTTAACATTTATGTTCGATTTTGAATCACTTCAGCAAACCACATTAAATCCTGCTATCACGACTTACATATAGGTGGCCTTAAGGTCAGTTTTTGTATCACCAAGGATCGTCCCTTGGTTCTGTCCTTTATTAAATAAGAATAATGACGTCGTAATCCTGACAGAGGATAATCAGAACTCGGGAATTTTATCTCTGTGCCGTCAAAATCAGGGCTGGCTCTAGGTCAGCGCGGAAAGATTTTTATGCAAGTATGACACAATATATCTTACTTTGTACTTTTTTAGGGAATTCCGTAATATTCAAAGTTAATATGATCAGTTTATTATAAACACTCATCGTCACTATCAGTAGAGCCACTAGCACTCATATGTCTTTGTGAGGAAATATGTCCAATAAAATTTGTTTTATCCAAGAAATTGTTTTGTTGCAACTACTACAATAAAGATCTGTTCCATCAAATTGCAGTCCTGGAAAATCGCGAATCCACAAGTATACTGCAGCCTGAGCAGCACGAGACTTTATTGTATACCGTCGACTCTAACATTTTACGTTAGGCATATAGATACATCATACATATGGCTAGATTTGTACTACGGATTACGAAACTGCGATCTCGGATGGTTTACCCTTTCCCTGTATTAAATATTGGGGTAGATGAGCAGGATTGCCACAGTGTAGGTATAGTAAACGGGATTTTGTCACAGCAATGTTTCACAGTTTCAGCGGCGTCGCCTAATTAACCTTCGTAATATCAGGTGAAAAATAAAACGTCCCGTAACACTGGTTTTTTATTGCCAGCACTATTTTTTGAACCGTTGACCTAGTTATATATTTTTCTAGTTACTATGTATATATTTGCTGTAAAAAAGAATTTGACATAAAATAAACTTAAAGAATGAGTGTGCTTTGGGCAGTTTATTTAAAAAATGATAATACAAATTTTTTTCTCTAATTAATCACATTGTTGGCACAGAACTTTTTTTGACCTATGATTCTTACAAGCATGCTTCTTACAATTCATGCACGTTGTGTTTTCTTCAGATTTCTTTTTCTAGGACACATGTAACATCGTAATCTCTTGTTTTCTGATGGTTCCGTTACGACCCCAATTATGTTTTTTATATAATTTATTTCTGTGCTCATTTTGTAAGACATATTTGTTATTTTCTTTTTATATCAATCGCTTTCCAATAGTTTGAGGATAAAAGTCACGGAGTCCCACGAAAAACTTTATATATTCTATACATTATTTTTTTGGAAATTTTAAGCATGGGGTCCATTTGGGACCCCACCTGGTATTAGGAAGGTTAAAGCAGATAATAAAACTGAATTAGTGAAAAATATATAAAAGTACCACTGTACATTGAAATATAATGTTGACACTCGGTTAGGATCGAATGCAATTCAACACTGCAATTGTAAAATCAACTGTCTTTGGGTAATTGTCAGTACGTTTTACAAATGTAGTAGATTTCCGGTAAAAGTAGGTTACGTATTAACATTTTAAAATGAAATAAAATTCACTTTATCACGAAAAAAATGTTCGGACAAAGTTTGCTCTGTTGAGATAGGAATATCGTTTGGTCTTAACATTTACTTACACCCTCCCTTGATGATTTTTTACTTTTCTTTCTTAGAGTTGTTTAGAATTGTATACTTTTCTTTATTCTGTTTGATTGTCATATGCCATTTGTTTCTTTTTCTATTTTTGCGACTAGGACACCTCCACGTGGTGACGGCGGGCAACGATTTATTTCGGCTAAGTTCCTAGGTAAGAAAAATCCCGTCATGGCAAAAGAAGACGATCCAGGGGAGGGAAACCCCAGTATCGGCGGCCGGTCAGGCTGGGAAAGCGGGACCGCGGGTGTCGTCATTATGCAACCGCAGCTCTAGTGAAGTGGGAAACATGTCTTCCTATGAGTACAAGAAATTTGCACAACTATGTAAATAATGCGAATTCCTTCTGTTTTGTTTGTAGTAAATCGAAAAATCGAAAAAAAAAAAAAAATTAGCGATAAAATAAAAAATATTTATCTAAAATCTATATGTGATAAGGTTTAAATATATTCATCAATCCTTCTTCATTATGACAATATAAGAGCAAGTGTTCTTTTCCTTGTGTAAAATATTTTCTAAAGTCTTTTTCTCTTTTTCTGTATGAGTTAGAACGAACATCACTTGATACTAAATCGTCTTTTTCCATAATAGCCGCTAAATATTCTTCCCTACCATTAGATAAACCAAGATTTCTAATAACATGATTAAGTTCATCATTTCACCAAATATTGGGAGTTTTAGTTCTTGATTAGAGAATATGATTTAGGTATTATGCAAATCACAACTTACACAGTTTTTATTTATTATGAAAATACCTACTTTCTGTATATTGTTGCCCTAATCTGGGCACGCTAATATACTAGTTAGGTAAATACTTTAAAACACTCATTACAGAATCAATCAAAACAACTACTCTTCTAGCTAATACTGACGAAGTATTGAGTTACATGATAGGATTCTTAGCATTTTAAAGAAAAAAATATATTGAAAATACTTAAATCATTTATTCAAATTTAGTCATTCACGCTTTTTTATTTAATATGAAATTATCTACTTTATGTATATTAGTGCCTTAATCGGGTCACGCTAATATACTACTTAGGAAAACACTTTAAAACACTCATTATTGGAAAACCAATCAAAACAACTACTCTTCTAGCTAATACTGACGAAGTATTGAATTACATGACAGGATTCCTGGCATTTTAAGGCAAAAAAAATATATTGAAAATACTTAAATTATTTATTGAAATTCAGTCATTCACAGCAATTATTGAACACTCACATTCACTATCTTCATATTCACTGTCATCTTCTTGACTTTCGGAACAATCAGTTTGGCATTAATTCCGGAAACATTTGTATTGCTAAAAAATAACACTCTTCACGAATTCCAGGCTCCTTCCATATTATTGGATTTTTATATTTTACTTTTTTAACGTTCTTTCCATTTGTCCAACAACTTATAACATATGATGCAAGGTACCAACCTCTATCCATTATTTCCAAACTATAACATTTTAGATAAATATTTTTGTATTTTATCGTTGATTTTTTTTGTCGATATTTCGGAACATCGAATTTACTAAAAACAATAAAAGAATTTTACACAAATAACTTTAAACCAAGAACTCCAAATCTAACAAAACATAAGGCAAGAACTTTGCACCAAGAACTTTAAATGTAACATACTCTAAGACAAGAACTTTACACAAAGAACTCTAAACCTTAATAGTTCTTGCCTTAGGAAGTTAACAATGTTGTCTTAATTTATTTAAGTTTTTGGTTTAAAGTTCTTGGTGTAATGCTCTTGCCTTAAGTTATGTTAGTTTTAAAGTTCTTGGTTTAAGCTTTTAATTTATTTGTTTTGGATTTTTGGGCATTTTTTAGGTGTTTTTTGAGGTCGTGTCAAAATTTCTAACTGATCGGTTAATTCTGACCTCATATCCAGTTTCAGCTCCCCAAATTACGTATAGATATAGTGATCAGCTCATTTAAACTTTTTATTTACTTGCTTGGGATTTTTCGGGCATTTTTAAGGTGTTTTTTGAGGTTAGCAAAAATGCAAGAGCCAATCCGGCAAAAAGAACATCGGATTCGTGTTCAGCGGGTCGAAATGCTTGGGAATACATTTTTTTTTGTGTGCCTGTGTTATTAGATGTACACTCATGGACAAAATTATCGAATAATTTTTGTTATCACTATTACTTGAATATGGTTTCAAATCGTCGTTGTAAATTTATATATGTGGTGATGTTATTCATCCATTAGGTGAATATATTCACTTGTTTTAAAATATTTTGACCTTTAATTCATTTTAATGGCGTATATTTTCTAACGCACGTTTTGTAATTTGAAAATTCTTTACATAATTCAAGAATTATAGTGAATTGAGTTATTTGTAGTGAATTAAAGTAAGTGTTATTGATTTTTATTTGTTCTTACCTCTATTTAAGAAAATAATATACCACCAAATAGATATTGCAGTGAAGCTGAAGCGGCACAAATTGTAACTCTATATGAGGAAGGATATAGACAAAAAGATATCGCACGACGTCTTAGGAAAGGTCAATATACATTATCGAATATTTTAAAAAGGTATGGAGAGACTGGAAATTTTGTTCGAAGACCCGGCCAAGGGCGCAAACGGTGCACAACAGCAATTGATGACCGTTTTTTGATCCTTAATTCTACCCGAAATCGCACACTGACATCCACACAATCTCAGAAATGAGTTATTAAATGTAAGACAGTGAATGTTAGTTCGAAAACGGTTAGACGAAGATTAAGAGAGGTAGGTTTAAAGCCAAGACGGCCTGCCAAAGTTCCACGTCTTTTCCAAAATCACAAAACTCGTCGATTACAATTTGCCAGAGCACATATTCGGTGGAATATCGAGAATTACAAAAATGTTCTATTCACTGATGAGACTAGAATACAGTTATGGAAGCCAGATGGACGAAATCATGTCTATAGAAGAGTTGGGGAACGATACACTAGTTGCAATCTCGTACAAACTGTTAGTTTTGGAGGTGGCGGCATAATGCTTTGGGGAGGTATTAGTTGGGAAGGACGCACCGAACTCGTGGAAGTCGTTGGACGAATGACTAGTGACTAGTATATCGAAAACATTCTCCAAGATCATGTTTTGCCATATGTGGGCCACATTGGATACGATAGGTTCGTATTTATGCACGATAATGCTCGACCCCACGCAGCTGGCACAGTAACTAATTACCTTGATGCAGTCCAGATTCAAAGATTACATTGGCTATCGTATAGTTCAGACTTGAATCCCATAGAACATATGTGGGATCAGCTAAAACGTCGTATACGACAAAGAAATTCTGTTCCAAATACCCTAGAAGAACTTCGAATTGCAGCACAATATGAATGGAATGCAATTCCTCAAGAATACATTCAAAATCTAATTAGTAGTATGTCAAGAAGGATGCAAGCAGCCATTAGAGCTCGAGGTTGAAATACTCGTTATTAACCATGCCCTATTATTCTAATCAAAAGACTAATTTGCTTAACGTGGTAGCATTTAAGTTGAAACTAATTATTCTTAATTTTTATAACATTTTCCATTAATTTTTTTAAGCATTTTCTGCTAATGAAAACTTACTTAAAATGTGTGAAATAAACTATTTCTTTCTTGTGTAATGTGTTTCTTTCATTAAAATTTATAAATACAAAAGAATTGGGAAAATTTAAAATATTCGACAATTTTGTCCATGAGTGTATTATTATCATTTAATGTTTCTTTCTATCGTCAATTTTTCTAATACCTTCTATATATTTTTAAACTGTAAATGACGTAACTTTAAGTTTATGCTTCAGATTTAATTGTGAAAAATAAAATGCAAATAATTGAAAGGGGAATGGCGAACAGTTCGCAAACTAATCGCATCATCAATTAATTGACTTTTGCATTTGATTTAAATGGCGACACGGAACGCGGGCGCACAATTAGTAGTAAGGGAATTACATTTCACGGCAGCTCTGTTTGATACAAACTATTAACTAATATGAAACTATTATAGTTGATAATATGACGCGAACATATTAGTTGTAGTAACTTGCGAGGTACAAGTTTGCAATTTTGTATTAAATTGTTTGATATAATTTCATGATAAAAAAGGAGGGATTGTTCGATAATGCGCTGGGGTTTATTGAAAAACTGATTAGTCAGGGGCGTGGTTTCCTCTTCGCACTGGAATATTTTTCAACAAAAGTCGCGTGGCTTTGCCACAGGCACTTATTTTAAAACATGTGATGAAGGAGAATGGATAAGCTGACTGCTTAAATTATGCGTTGATATAATAGGGACTTTTTGCATACCCACGTTGTGCGTTAAATTTGACATAATTTGATATGGCAGCTACAATAACTTGGAAAGGACATTTGCATATTTAGTTTGTTTGTTAATGTTAATTGTTCTTTAATTTTGTAACTAAAACATGGTGGAGGATATTTTACAAGCAATACTACATAGTTTAGCAACGTACGACGATACGACGATACGTACAATACATTTACAATGGATTGCCATAAAGGCACTAATCATTTGACTTTTGTCAGTTTTTTATTGAACCTTATGTTGATGCATGCCCAACCAGCAAATTTGTTTTATAATTTAAATGTTATACGATTATTTTGTTTTATTGTTATTTTATTAATGCTTCTAAAATGCTATTTGATTATATTATTGTTGCAAAAAACACTAATTGGTGGTCTGCAACTGAACTGTTTTATAAATTTATCATTAAAACGTTTTTACAGTAAAATTATAACATATCTTATAAAGCAGTTAAAAAATTATTTAGAAATGTTTCCGTGACTAAGCTATACAACATTTCAGCTTATAAAACTAAATCATTTTATAGTGCTTTTTATAGTTGTTTCTTATTATCTTATAAAACAATTATATTAAAGCATTATTTGGGACAATTTTACTATTGAAAGTAAATTGTCAGCTTATAAAAACCTAGAAACTCTGATAAGCTCAACAACCTCGACACATTAAAAATTCTATTTACGTCTTTTGTGCGTTCTAAACTTGAAAACGGCTCTGTCGTATGGAATCCTAACTACGCTGTACATAGTAAAGCTATCGAACAAATTCAATGACGATTTTTAAAATTTATGGCATTTAAGGAGGACAAAACTTATTCACCAATAGGGTTTCCGCATG
Source organism: Rutpela maculata (assembly GCA_936432065.2). Taxonomy (NCBI): domain Eukaryota; kingdom Metazoa; phylum Arthropoda; class Insecta; order Coleoptera; family Cerambycidae; genus Rutpela; species Rutpela maculata. The sequence continues at coordinate 30,241,170 of OW386285.2, read as the reverse complement.
ACAAGCTGCTAACGAAGTTCAATGTTGATGAACTGGTTAGAATGCGGTTTGTTCACTCTGCTTTTTTTTTTGCATAAACTTGTCAATAATAAAATAAAATGTCCGGAATTGTTGGCAAAAGTTAATGCACTTGTTCATATGCCACTGATGCAAACAAGATTAACTAATCTTTTTTCTTTACCCATACCAAGAACAAATCTATAAGAATTCTCACCGGGGTATGTTATGTGTCATAACTGGCATGATACTCAGGATAAAGTTAACTTTTTAATTGCAGTGTTACAGATATATGAACTGCTTGTAATCAACTAATTTAATTTAATTTAATTCATTATATGTGCCTTTAATTAATTATCTCGAAATTTATACGTAGTTATACACCTCGAAAATTTGTTATATTGTGTATTTTGTAAGATTAAGTATTTTGTTATTGTGTATTTTTTCTACCCTGTAATTGGAACATGTTCTGTTGGGTAGTGTACAATAATAATAAAAGTGACTGCGTGGTGTGGAATGATAGTTTTTGGAATCACTGGACCTTATTATTTTGAGGAGAATAATCGAACACTCACTGTCATCTAAATTCTTTAGTGAACATGTTGGAAAAACTTTTAAGGCTGAGATTGCAAAATCTGGAATAAGACATAATTTGGTTTCAACAGTACGATCGGAGGGCTCATACAGCAAGGTGTGCCCATACAGTTTCAAAGAGAATGTTTCCTGGCGAATTGATTTCGAAATATGGGGACATTTTATCGTGATGTGACTTCAATTTGTGGATAATTCTCAACTGGAAAGTATATCAGAGTCGACCCTAGACTATTCAAGAATTAAAAGATAGCATTTCTTGGAAAATTAAAGGCATCACTGAATAGCTCCTAGTTAGTTTTATGCAGAATTTCAAGAATAGATTAGCACAGTGCAGTGTTTAGAAGACAACGGATGTATTATAAAAGATAATATTTTTAAGAAATAAAACTGCAGAAAATACAGACATTATTTCGTATAAGTTTGTTTTATCTCGTTCTTTTATTAATATTTTTATAGCCTTATAAAAATGTGTCATACCAGATGAATAGACCGGGAGGTAGCGACACATTTTTGGGACTCCCATTAGGGTTGATTTTCACATATGTAGTAGTTTATTGTGTGTACTTACAAGAAACGGCGGTCAGTTGGCGCACCCGCAGTGGGGGAAGCTACGAGAACGCCACCCACACGTAAAAAATTTATTGAAATAAAAAAATTACTATCAAAGTTGAAATTTGTTAAAAAGTGATAAAAAATCATAGTCAGCTGTTAAAATGACGTCTGCTACTCATATAAACATGTTTATTAAAAGTTTGAATTTTCGTAATTTCATCAAGGTTTAAATTTTATTATATAACAATATGTATAATGTATATGACGAAAAATTGAGTCAGCTGATTGTGAGGTGGGGGAAGGTCGTCAGCTGAGGCCATAAACATTGCCGACAGCTTTTTCTTATGACAGACTCAGCTGATTATTATTTTTATTTAATGTATTTATTACTGTATTATACATTTCAATCCTTCGTTTTTTCGAAAAGGAAAAATTCGATCATTTCAGTTACTACAGAAATCTGATAAATATGTTGATGTTCTTAAAAATATTAGTGATTATAGATTATAGAACACAGAACACAGTACACAGTGCACAGTTTGCTCAGCAGAGAATTATGAAATTAAAGTGATAAAGGGCATAGAAAAATTTGAAATTTTTGCAAGACAACACATAAAAGAATAAGGTACGATTTTTTGGTTTTACTAATTAGTAACAAAACGAGGAACTAGACAATAAATAAATAATTAGTAAATATAGTGTTAATACCAATTATTTAAAAAAAACAAAAAAAAACTTCTTATCTCAGAAAAAGTAATAGTGAATTAAAAAAAAAACTAAATGAAAATCAGATAAGAAAGTACTCTAATTGGAAATAATAATATACCCAGTGAGCAAAAATACATAAATGGTAATTGTTTGCAAAACTACCAGACATAATGTCAAGTGAAGGGGAAATTTCAAATAAAGAAATCTATCAGTTACTACAAAGTGTGTTGAAAAAAAGTGACAGTATAGAAAATCAAATTCAGACAAATAAGAATGAAATAAAACAAGAAATACACAGTATTAAAACTGAAATAAAAAACAAATTAGCAGAATTGAAACGAAGTAACAACGAACTACAAGAGGAAAATAAAAACCTACCAGAAAGATTATTAACAACTGAGCGTAAATTGAAAAAATACAATTTAATTGTTTATGGTCCTATTGAAGAGGAAAACAAAACAGACGAAATCACAGGTCTGCTTGAACTAATAACCGAGAAACTAAATATAGATTGCCGATTTGCCGATATAAGGGATATCTATCGTATTGGCAAAAAAACACAGGATAAAAATCGCCCTGTAGTAGAATTCGTGAATTTTCTGCTAAAATTAGAAATTCTAGCTAATTCAAAAAAGTTAAAAGGCACAGGCATTTTTTTATCAAACGATTACATCCCAGAGGAATACGCACAAAGAAAAATACTATATGAAAATCTTAAAATTGCAAGAGAAAATAATTGGGTGGCATTTATAAAAAATAACATGCTGATAGTCAATGGAGAGACATATACTTACGAGGAGCTGAAAAACAAGCCAATAATAACAATAGGAGAGGAACAGTCTGAAAAGAAAATTATTAAAGAAATACATATTCAACAAAGTCAAGCAGCCCAAACCCACACGATCACAGACGACTTACCAAGCAAAAATAAAACATTCGAATATTTCACAAACTCGGCTACAGGGACTAGGAAAAGAAAGAAACAGTCTTCAGAGCCAGAAAATAATCTCAAGAGATCAAACAGACTAAAAAACAAATAATAATAATAAAAATTATTATTATCATTATCTCAATAGTTCAAAATTAGTGTAAATCTAGGCCAATTTGTATTTTATTACTTTTTAAACCATTTTATATTTTCAGATATTATATATTATATATTTTACATTTTTTTTAACGTGTATTGATGTGTAATATTCATGTAATTGCATATAGTAAAATATTATATAGTATTAGTAGAATAATACTTTTTGTGAAATAATACATGCGTACTGCGTTTATATAAATAAATAAAATGAAGAAATATTAACCTAAAAAAAAAAAGAACACAAAGCGATGAATCAATATCTCAGAGATTATGAATATATGCCAATACACAGCCACTTAACAAAAGCAGAAAATCTTGACCAAATCATAAATAAAAAATCAAAAAATAGTCTCAACTTATTTCACTTAAACATTAGAAGTATCATGAAACATTTTGACGAGTTAAAAATATTTTTAAGTCAATTCACAACGGAATTTAACCTCATAATTTTAACGGAGACTTGGGAAATTCAGGATGTAAATTATTTTAACTTAAATGGCTATGAAACTTTATACAATTCTGGGAGATTGAATCAAAACGATGGTGTCATTATATTTATTAGAAATTCAGTTAATTACAAAGTAGAAATTTTAAATATTGATGAATGTAAAGTTATAAAAAATACAATTCAACACAGAGGTAAAAATATTATAAAAACATCAATATGTAGATCTCCTTCTACATGCCCGAAACGATTTCTATTAAGCTTAAAACAGTATTTAGGCACAATTTGTCATGAAAACATTGACTACAATATAATTGTCGGTGATATCAATATAAATATTTTGGATGACAATGAGGATAGTAACGAATACCTCAATATAATGAGTGAATATAATTTCCAATCAGCTATCAATACATTTACTAGAGTACAGGGAAATAGTCGCTCATGTATTGATCATTTTTTTATTAGAACGTCTCAAAATATCGATAATTGTACTCCTGCAGTTATTGAAACAAGTATAACAGACCATTATGCAATTGTCTTGAGTGTGCAAATAAATAACTCAATGGAGGATAATATAGTGCATAGAAACACGTTCAAAATCACTGATCACAAAAAACTTAAAAATATTGTCGAATTAATTGAATGGGATCATTTTTATAATGTTGAAGATATAAATGAGGCAACAGAGTTGCTAATAAATACTATAAACAATTGTATAGACAAATGTACTCGAATCATAACCAATACACATAAAAATCGGAAATTAAAATCCTGGATTACAAAAGGGTTGGTAACATCTATAAATAAAAGAGATAAACTCCACCGTAACCTAAAAAAAGATCCAAACAATCTACAGTTAAAAAATGAATTTATTAACTACAAAAATAGATTAAATGAGTTAATTACAACAGTCAAAAGTAATTATTATAAAAAACAAATAGAAAGGAACAAAAATAATGCAAAAATGATTTGGAACATTGTGAAAGATTACAATAATAAAGTAACTACCAATTCAAACATAAAACATATTAAAGGGGACACGGGGGAAGTAATCACTGACAACTTAATTATATCTAACTCATTCAACTCGTTCTTTACAGAAGTTGGAGAAAATCTTGCTAAAAAAATAAAAAAAGACACATTACAAGGAAACCAAGACCCCAACTTCTTTCTCGTTTTTCTTAAAACCAACAAATAAAAGTGAAATTTGTGACATCATTAAAAGCCTAAAAAATTGCAAAGCTCCGGGCATAGATGGAATTCGAGCTGAAACATTAAAAGAACTACGAGAATACATTGCAGAACCAATAGCCTATTTAGTTAATAAAATATTTGAAAAAAGCATCTGTCCAACAGCATTTAAAATTAGTATTGTCAAGCCGCTTTTTAAGAATGGTGATAAAACAGAAATAACAAATTATAGACCGGTGTCCCTTATAACTAACCTAACAAAAATATTCGAAAATGTTTTAAAACTGAGAATTGACGTATATATCAAAAAGTTTAATCTTATGTCGCAAATGCAATTCGGGTTCAAAGAGAAACATTCCACTCAATGTTTAACAACTAAGATTTATGAAGCCTTAGATGCAAGTAAACCAGCATTATGCATATTTTTAGATCTTACTAAAGCGTTTGATTCAGTTAGCCACTCAAAGTTATTAGATTCATTAGAAGATATAGGTGTCAGAGGAAGGAATTTAGATTTAATTAAGAGTTACCTGACTGCGAGAGTACAATTTGTTGAGGTTAACTCTGTCAGAAGCGAAGCACGAACTATAAAATACGGGGTTCCTCAGGGCACAGTTTTAGGCCCTTTACTTTTCAGTATCTGCGTCAATAATCTTTTTAGCATTAAAATCAATGGGGATATAATTGGTTTCGCCGACGACACTGCAATTGTGTATCAAAACAGTTCCTGGGACCAAATAAAAGAAATTACTGAGAAAGATCTCATCGTTCTTAAAGAGTGGTTTGACCATAAACTTCTGACAATAAATTTTAAGAAAAGTAAATATTTACCCTTTTCTTGTGATAAAAGGGGCTTACCGAATTTCACAACACTTAAAATAAATAATAATAACACAACTTTAGAAATTATTTCAGACGATACAATAAAATACTTGGGTGTTATCATTGATAAACATCTAAGGTGGGAACAGCACATTAATTCCGTTGCACAAACAGTTCGGTCACTATTATTTAAATTCAAAAATATGAGTGCTATTTTGGATGCTACTTACTTAAGAATGATATATTATGCACTATTAGAATCTAGGCTATCGTATGGAATCGTGGCATGGGGTAGTGCTGCGTACTGCCACATAAGAAAGCTAGAAATATTACAAACAAAGATACTAAAAATAATGTTTCATAAAAGTAGTACTTACTCGTCCGATGAACTATATATAACTACGAAACTGTTAGATTTAAGACAATTGTTTTTTCTATACGTAACTATCTTTCAATATAAAAAAAAACATACATTAATAAGAATTGATCATATGCATGATACAAGATACATCTTGCTCCGAGGTTATTTAATTACTTGCCATCTGAAATAAGCAACAGCAAATCCCTAAATGTATTTAAAACAAAAACTAAAAGATTCCTATTAAATAGCGATAGGGCAGAGATAAAAAAACTAATTGAAATGAAATAATCTCATAACTTTAACTTTAATTTTGTTAAATATAACTTTGCATTCAACACACAAAAAGAAAATATTTATATATCCTACATTTTAAGTACTTTTATAAATTAAGTAAATTAGTTATTAGAAGTAGGTATATTGGTAAACAAGGTTAATTATTAATTGTTATGTTCTCGAATTTGTATTGTACCCATTAACTTAACTGTGCAAATGTAAGTGCAAATGGATTAATTATCCCACGGCCAGTCGTAGACTTTGTGGGTTTTTCAGTTTATTTGCGGTTTCTTTAGCAATTATTATGTTATTTTCTTCATTGTTTGGTGTATGGGAACTGTGAAATTTGTACCATAGTTCCACTGAGTGTGAATTTTAATCATGCAAATAAACTATTATTATTATTATTATTATTATTATTATTATTATGATGTTACAAACCTGCATGAAACATTTCAAATCTTGGAAGAATTTATTTGCCGTATATGTACATGGCTTCAAAGTAATTACCGAAATTAATAAAGCACGTTTGACGACTTTCATGAAAACATACCAAATAATCGAAAACGATGACGTGTTTCGGCTGCTAAAAAACAATATCAACGGATCGTTATTACCGCTTTGCCTGTCCGAATTGCAACATCATTTTTTACAGACATTTTATATTGCGAATCTCTGGGCGCATGCTTTTTGCAAAATTCCAAGTAAATTTGTTCCGGGTGAATATGTTTGGGAAGGAAAGGAAAAAAAATATTTTTTCAAATGGTTTGAAGGCGAACAATCGCCATCAACCATTTCTGAAATTACACTGGATCCAATTGACGATAGTAGTGAAGGTGTTAAAAAATTATTATTTTGTGTTAATTTTAAGTAATAATAAATCAGGTCGACCTTCTGACCCAGAAACCAAAGGTCTTGAGTGCGCTGAATCCGAATCCGAGGTCTAAATTTCTGAATTGGCTCTGGTTTCCGAGATATTCTAACCTAAGTGCAAAAGTGCGATTTTGGCCTATATTTGAAGTTATGTAGCATAGAATTTTTTCTCTGACTCAAAAAACTACACCCATCATCTTAAAGTATAAGCCTTGCCCTTTCAAATGCCGTTAAGTTTGCAGGAATATCTATTTTTTTTCGCTGAGACATCGCATTTTGAAATTTTCATGTTTGTGAATGTACCTATACCCGAAAACCTATTACGAATACGTGTATATACTGAATTAGCTGATGCCCGCGACCTCGTCCGCGTAGAATTAAGAACATTGACATACTAACATATGCCTATAAAGAAGTACTACATACTCACTGAGTATTCCTAGGGTACTTCCTTGTAGATGAGGTGTTTGATCTTTCCGTTAGACGCCAATATTACCAGGCTGCTCGGTGAGCTTACTCTCGATCAGGCAGGTGTTTGAGGCAGTCCTCCCTCCACTCCGACCAACTTTAGGGTTTGTCCCTGAGACTCAACCCACTGCGCATCCATGGTGCTCGAGGAAACCTTCTGCGCATCTATAGTACTCGGGGAAATCCACTGCGCGTCGTAATTTGTCTATTTTTTTGTTAGAGCGAGTTAAACGAAATAATAATTATTTTAATGGATAATAGAGCAGATGGGCGGGTACCAGTAAAATTTCATGCTTAAAAACATTCTCCTCCCCGTTCACCCTTTCGGGGGTCTCTTTTTGAAAACCGTCGATTACGTGTCTCCTTATTTTCTCAGAAGAGCCCATCGCTGGAATATTACGTTTCTGACTTACGGCGATTTCAGAGATATGGGTGCGCTTTAAACCATCTACCACCCCCCGTTTTTACTCCTCCAAAAAGTGAAAATCGAAATTTCGTCTTACTCGTGTCTAATAGATTCCAATAAAGAGTATTTCTGAAAAATTTCACGCTTCTAGGTCTAACCGTTTCCAAAAAGCTTAAAAACCTCCTCCTCCCCGTTCACCCTTTCGGGGTTTCTTTTTGAAAACAGTCAAATACGTGTCTCCTTATTTTCTCAGAAGAGCCCATCGCTGGAATATCACGTTTCTAACTTATGCGATTTCAGAGATGCGGGTGTGCTTTAAACCATCTACCACCCCCGTTTTCACTCCTTCAAAAAGTGAAAATCGAAATTTCGTCTTACACGCATCTAATAGATTTGAACAGAAAATGTTTCTTCTAAATTTCACGCATCTAGATCTAACCGTTTCCGAAAAAGCCTAATATACACGTATCCGTAATAGGTTTTTGGGTATAGGTACATTCACAAACATGAAAATTTCAAAATGCGATATCTCAGCGAAAAAAAAATAGATATTTGTGTAAACTCAACGGCATTTGAAAGGGCAAGGCTTATACTTTAAGATGATGGGTGTAATTTTTTGAGTCGGAGAAAAAATCGATGCTACATAACCTCAAATATAGGCCAAAATCGCTGTTTTTGCACTCTTAGGTTAGGATATCTCGGAAACCAGAGCCAATTGAGAGACTTGGACCACGGATTCGAATTCAGCGCACCCATGACTTTCGGGAAAGTATATTCTGATGTCTGGGTAAAAATCTTGTCGGCCTGTGTAATTTTTATACAATATTTATATTTTATAAAACTAAAAAAAAAAAAATGTAAATTATGATACAAAATTTGTGTTCTTTAATATCAAAAGAAATAATTTGTTTTTGCTTTAGTACTACAATTTGTGCGTTTTATAAACAACTACTATTATTAATTAATTAACGCTTCAATTTTTCACGAATATGATTTTATTTATAGATAATGAGAAAGAAAAGAAGGAGGAGGAATTTCGATGACGAAGAGGAAGAGAGAAGAGAGCGACATTGAAAGACTCATATAAATTGTGTTAATGTAATGTAAATAAAAGTTCCCTTTCATTGATTTTTAAATAATATATTTTTCTCTCGTTATATTAACTTATATAATTCAAGATATTTTTAAGCGCGAAAGTTTTCTATTAATTAAATAGGAAAAAAAATGTTATTCAACTATATAATACAGTATCAAATACATTGAATAAAAATAATACTCAGCTGGCTCTAGCATAAGGGAAAAGCTGTCACCTTGACAAAATTACTAAAATTCAAACTTTTGATCAACATGTTTATATGAGCAGCGGACGTTTATGGGTCAGCTGACGACCTTTCCCCCTCTTACCATCAGCTGACTAATTTTTTCATCAAATACATTATACATATTGTTATATACCAAAATTTGAATTTTGATGAAATTACTAAAATATAAACTTTTAATCAATTTTAATTTTATTTGAGCAGCGGACGTATTATCCACCGTCATTTTAACAACTGTTTATGATTTCTTATCACTTTTTAATATCATCAAACAACATACAAAATTTCAACTTTGACGGTAATTTTTTTATTTCAATACATTTCTTATGCGTGGGTGGCGTTATCGCAGCTTCCCCTTACTGCAGGTGTGCCAGCTGACCGCCGTTTCTTCTATGTACACGCAATAAACTACTACATATGTGGAAATCAGCCTTAATGAAATGACTAGTTCCAAAAGGTCGCTGCCTGCCGGGCTAGAAAAACGTATTACATAGGTTTAAAAATAAACAAAAATAAACAGGTGCGATATTAATATTACGTGAAGCATTAAGATCATCTAAAGGGCAAGTGTACTATTTTTTGGATGATCAGATTTTTTATAAACTCAGAGTTTTTAAATCAGTAAGCTATGCTGAGGCTTGATTCTTGAAATTAACGTCCAATCTGCAAGACTGAATTTTACGCCACCACGTCAAAGTATACTAACCAAAGTCATAATAAATGAGTAATTGAGAAATATAAAGAGTTTAAAGTACTCCATATGTCATCAACATTCCCCTTAGTTGAAAATTTATGTGGGGCGAACGTTTGCAAGTGGGTTCGCCAACAACTTTCAAAGGGGAAAAGGACAAGCAAGAACATAAAGTTGTTTATCTTAGATATATTTCAGTGCCTACAAAAAATATCCCATTCCATTAGGGATACATGTGAGCGATATACTAGTAACAACTGAATATTGTGCCCGATTCATCACCCGAGCGCCCCTGGGACACCCGCGCTTCGTTGGCCTCAAGTACTCGATGGCCACTATTGCCTTTCTCACTTGTGTCTCCTAGGACACGTCCTTAGAGTCTAAGTTTGAGAAGAGACCCTTGTTCCACTTTGCCTACGCTATTTATTTTCCATCATACTCGACAACATTATTTCAATTTGTAGAAATCTAAGAACTGAGAATAATATGCGACAGTACAGCCACTTCGTCCCATAACTATCGGGTTTGTCAAAATAGATATTAGATAAATGAGAATACCGCGTCGGGTAATAGTTTCAAGTTTACACCAAACTGACTAGCCAAAGAGAGATAAATGAAATTTCAGTTGAAAATACAAGTAATTTTTTCGTTTTCAAGATACAGGGTGGTAAAATAAAAAATTGTATTCGTATTTTGCTTTTATCTTGGAGACTATTATACGTATCCACTTCAAATATGGTAACGACATGCTTTTCAGGTCGCTAATTACAATTTTGATATTGCCGATGCCCAATGTCACATATTATATATAGATAGCGCTAGTCATAGTACTTTAATGTGACACTTTAAACCATAACTTTTTTGAGGTTAGGTTTTGGATATTGTCTTCTATTATAATCGAAACGAAGTTTAATATTCTAAAGAAAAGATATACTTATTTAAATTCGATAAAATGCACCCTTTCAGAGAAATACGCTATTTACAACTTTGCCACATACCAGTTCGAAGAAATTCAATTGTACCTAAAAGAAGTTTTTTTATCTAGTAGGTGTACGTCAAGTATGAGGTTTTGAAATCGTCAATAGTGCTTGTTGTAGATAGAGACAAAATATGAATAATTTTTTTTTACTATACCACCCTGTATCTTGAAAACGTAAAGAGTTAGACCGCTTCTTTTTGGTTTAAATCGATTTGTTTTGATGTCAAGAATCTACGGCTAAGCGATGTCCCAATCTTTTCAAAACACTCTGTGTAGAGTAAATGAAAATCCTACCAGCAATTCCACCAGCTTAAGGCTTCCAAGCAAGGAACATTTGCATAAACTAGGACATGTTTGTTGTTATGACTGATTTCTTATATTAAAGAGATGTGAAAACTGAAAGAATTATTTAGATGAAAGTATTTATTTATAACTGATACAATGCAGCTTGATCATCATCATAATCATAAATACATATAGATGGTAAACTATATAAGTAAACTAATACTATGGTGCTAACACCATGTGTGGTATTGTGTCAAGGCAATACTATTCTATATTATCAACACTCCCACTTTGCATTGACACAATAAGTTTGGAACATCCATCTTGGTACACACCACTCCCAGTCATGCTCAATTGATTTCTCAAAGCTTCAAAACGAAATTTAGTAAGTGGTTTTGTACAAATATCCGCTATCTGTTTCTCAGTGTTTACATATTCCAAATTATAGAACTTATCTTCATACAGCTCTCGAACGAAATGAAACTTAACGTCAATATGTTTAGTTCTTTGGTGCAACTCCGAATTCTTGATCAATTTAATTGCACTTTGGTTATCAATAAATATGATAGGCTTTTCAGAACTAATCCCTATCAAATCCTTCATTAATCTATCGATCCAAATTAACTCTTTGGCTGCCTCACTGGCTGCTACATATTCTGACTCTGTCGTTGACAAAGAAACTGACTTTTGTTTACGAGCACTCCAAGAAATAGGTGTTTCTCCAAGAAAAACTACTACACCACTTGTTGACTTCCTATTTACCTTGTCTCCCGCAAAATCAGCATCACTGTAAACTTTTAGAGAAAGGTTTTCATTTGGTTTAAACAAAATACCATAATCCATTGTACCCTTGACATATTTCAGAATTCTTTTACAGCATTCCAGTGTTCTTTTGTTGGAGACTCTGCATGTTGACTTACTGCGTTAACTGCGTAGGCGATGTCTGGTCTAGACACCATCGCTAGATAGAGAAGACTCCCAACTGCCTCTTTATATGGCACATTTACATATTTGGACTGTCTGTCAGGATCTGAATCTCTGTCTCATCTTGAATCTCTCCATCACTCTTTTGGCATACTGTTCTTGATTCACCAGTACTGAGCCATCCGAGAAGTGTTTAAATTCCATTCCCACGAACATATCTAGAGAATCAACTTTGATTTCCAACTCCTCTGACAGATGTGCCAGTAACTCTTTAATTTTCTTCTAGTTTCTTGAAGCTATCAGCCCATCATCGACATAGATTGCGAGGATCAATTTTTGTCTTTTTTGCTAGTAAAAACACATGAGTCTGCATCAGTAGCTTGTAAGTTAAACTTGTTCAAACATGTGGTGAACTTTTCGTTCCAACATCTTCCTGACTGTTTAAGACCATACAGACTTTTGAACAACTTGCAAACTTTGCGTGAACCGTCTTCGTATCCTTTAGGTTGCTCCATGTAAATATCCTCCTTGAGATCGCCGTTCAAATAAGCCGTCTTCACGTCGAATTGAACTAACTTCATCCCTGCATATTCAGCAATTGCTATTGTTAGGATTGTCCTTATGGAGGTGAGCTTCACCACTGGACTAAAAGTCTCATGATAATCCACTCCCGACTTTTGTGTGACGCCTTTTACCACTAATCTGGCCTTGTACCTACCTACTGAGCCATCTGAGGATTGCTTGATCTTAAACACCCATTTATTTTGTAAAGCTTGAAATCCTTTGGGTTGTTCAATCAGCTTCCAAGTTCCATCTTTCATCAATGAGTCCATTTCACTATCCATAGCTTCCTTCCAAAGTGGTGCTTGTTCACTCTGGATAGCTTCAGTGAATTCCCTCGGCTCTTGGCATTCAGCTAGGAAAAGTTCATCAATGTGAACGTAATCAGCAAAGCGCTCTGGGATTTGAATACTTCGCCGATCTCGCAATTCATATCTTTGTGCCTCTTGCTCCTTATTTGCCTCACGACATTGTTCGTCATCTTCATGTTCAATTTGTTGCTGATTTGGTGGCTCCTCCTGTCCATCCAATACTTCGTTTAGTATATTTTCTGGCCTTTCATAATTTTCTTCTTCGTTAGCTTCGCAGATTATATGCACCAGTGAATTGTTAATATACAGGAGTTAACACACAAAGGTTTAATCGATTGCTCTCTAGGAGATAATAAATTTGATGTACTATGAAAAACTGAATATTCAACATAACGACATAGTGACCATTAGTTTTTTCAATTATAAAATAATTAGTCAATTCTCTAGGGTCAAACATATTCACGGGTATCCTTAACATTAATCAATCGCAATGCTCCTGCTAATGATCCAACTTCGATCGAACATCTATCGCTAGAAAACCACATCGAATTATGCGACTTAAGTTACCCTATACTCTGCCCAACAGAGTATTTAATTACAGAGAAGGATAATAAGTACATAGTTATATAAAGAAATGTGGTAACATATTTTAATTTATACAGTTAATCTCTTCATCTCAGCCACATTGCAGTGGAAGATATCAAACTGGTCTTGAAGATTATTGTAGTTCTCACACATTTTGTACGATGGCGAGAAATCTGAATGTTAGTTCTGGGGGTCGGCAGATAAAATAAAGAATTTTGCCTGGAACCTGGTCTAGGTGTTCGAAAATTTAGTATACTTAAGATAGCACTACAATCTGTTATATTATGTATTACTTTAAAAAGAAATGTGTTGTGTATAGTTCGGCGAGTCTCCAAACTCGAAAGAGAAAATCTGTTTAAAAGTGCAGTCTGGGGAAAACCAATAGCAGGATAGACGCAGTTTTCCTTGTGACTTAAAGTCTTTAAGAAACGTCTCTGAATTCCCTCTATATTTTGTGTATGTATGTTGTAATTAGTAGACCAAATAATTGACGAGTGTTCCAATTTTGATCGAACAAAAGACTGATATAGTAGCTTCAGCGTGTTACTGTCGTTAAAATCATGAGAACATCGTATTACAAATCCCAGTGTTCTAAAACTCTCATTGGTTGTGGTGTTTACTATCAAATCGAGATCGCAGAATGTTGGTGGAAGTGTAAGTACTGAATCTTCTAAACAATAATTAAATTCGACAAGTTGATGTTTATTGGTAAAAGTTAGAACATTGCACTTCCTTATATTCAACTGTAATTTGTTTAAATTACACCATTTATTGACTTTATCAAGGGCCGTTTGTGCCACACAATCAGTAACATTTACTTTATTGTATAACGTCATATCATCTGCATATAAGAGACAATTGACACCCAGTTCTACCGTAATGTCATTATTGAAAATATTGAAAAATAATGGTCCTAACACAGAACCCTGGGGGACGCCTGAAGTGGATACAAATTCTAGAGACCGCTGACCACAATATTCAATGTGGTGATGTCTGTTTTCAAGATATGATTTGAAAAATGACAGCAAATTTCTTGAGAAACTAAATTGTTGAAATTTTGAATATAAAATACTGGGTCAAGTCTGTCAAATGCTTTAGTGAAGTCTGTGTAAATTATATATTCATTGATACAATATATTAATTTGTTTTAACTGTAACATTAACAAAACCTACTCGTATTTACACCAACGTCAATGAGGCGGTAGTAGATGTATTGATTACATAATTACAAACTTGGATCCTAACATATATTCTTGCAATATTGTACAACCACACAAAGCAGATCACTTTGCTCATTCTTTCATTGTGAAAGTTTCAAATCAGCAGCTATCTCAGACTTGAAACACTTCATTCTGTATCCGGTATATTATAAACGAAAATACAGTTAATAATTTTGATAGCCTCTTAAGTCACACTGATTGGTCGTGTTTATTTATTTATTTATTTTAATTGCCTTCTCTATATTAACGTCCTGGCGAAGTTTTAGCTAATGCAACTACACCACTTAACCATGACGGCAAGATGAGATACGGTCACCCATTCAAATTCCGGACTCAAACGGCGTGTCTTAACTTTCCTGATCGGTGTCTCGCCACTGAAACAGGTGCCGTATCTTACCACACTATATTATTTAGAGTTCATTAAAGTATTTCAATACTTTACTGACAATATCTCAAAAAAATAAAATCAAAGAACTCACAAAAGATGAAAAATAGGCCACTCATGAAATAAAACAACAAAGTGTGCACTTAAAATTTAAACTCTTTAGAATACAAAACAAAATATGACGAGGAGATAAAAAGTACGGAAAAAGTATAAAAACAACTGAACAAACGTACTATAACAGAAAAATAATAATGTGAATAAAAATAATGAAACTTGGAAAATAGTTAACAAAATATTAGACAGGAAAGTCAAGAGTACTACGGGGCAAATTGTTTCTAATGTTAATGATACCATCATAAGTGACAAAAAAGAAGTTGCTAAAACATTTGGACATCACTTCTCTAATGTTGCGCCTAAAACAATTAAAGAACATTTTGGACTTTACCGTGCAAATGTTATAAATTCCACATATCTTGACACAGTAGAAGATATTTAACATTGAAAATAATGCTTTGGACCCTTTTGTCTATTTAATCAATAAGTCATAGTCAGTTGAAACTAAAATTTTTCCAACTTGTTTAAAACTAGAAAATGTAATTCCTTTAGTGCAGTAACTAAAAGTTTTAACTTCGGAATAATGCTATATGAATTAGATTTCGTTCATGTTTGACAATTTAATAGAAAGCTTAAGAAAAAGGTATTTAAAAACAGTTTTCGTCAAATAACTCTAAAAGTATCTTATTGAGCGAAAACATGCTAGAGGACGAATTTCGTTTTTTCCTAATTTCTGTAGAGTTAATGGTTTCGGAGATCTGGAAGTACAAAGATGGCGTCCGAACGTTTATAAGACGAATTATTTAATTTAAATGTTAAATATCTCAGAGGCTATGGCACGTTAAAAATTCTAACAACCAAAGCGAAAGGCTATTAATCAATCAAATTATCTTTTGACTAAGTATTTCTATGGCACAGAAAATAAAGTAGTTATGACAGAAACAATGGCATTTTCACATTTTTTAATAAAAACTTCGCAATTTTGTTAAATATAAGTAGTCAGTAATAAAAAAAAAATTATCCTATACTGTTTTTCGTTAACATACAGCATGACCTAAACGCTCAAATTTATTTGCTCGTTTGCAGCACTTGCTTTAGAAAAAAAAGGCATTTTAAACCGTAAATGGATTTTCTAAAAAACGTTAAGTTTCTGTTTCTTTATAAGTATTAATTTTAGCAAAAAAGGTACTCTCAGTAAAGAAATATTAAACTATTGTATATTATTAATGGTATTACAGACAAGATTCTCTCATGACTAATGTCATAGGAAAATAAATCCTTAGTTGTAAACATAAATGGAGAAAAATCTGACGTGCATGACGTTGCTCATGGGGTTCCTCAAGATTCCGTATTAGGTCCATTGTTGTTCTTGTTATATATTAATGATCTACCCACTCATATGGAATTTGGTCATGTTACAATGTTACAAAGTATCGTTAGTAAAGTGAGTCATTGGCATATGGTGTCAGAGGAACAAACTCATTTTAAATGAACAGAGTTAATCTTCTCTGACACATTCCTGAATAAACTGAAAGTAAAAAGCTGATGATTTACAAAGTAAAAGACAATTCGATAAAATTCTTGAAGGACATTTTTTTATCAAGAAGCACCTGCGCACAATCGAATAATTCGACGGCGACTAGAACTGCAGATTATGCGGACAGGAACCAGAAACAGTGAATCACATTATATTTAAACAGTGACAGAGTTAGAAACCATCAATATTCACCCAGTTTCAGACCTGTATCACCTTATCAGGGGCACAGGAATACTAAAATGGGTACAGTTTGCCTCAAAGTTATAGCAACCTGAGTCATAAAACACAGAAGAGCTCGATCTAATAAAGACACGACGTTCGTCTGCTTGATGAAAACTTGAAATATTAGAATTCTGCTTTAACATCAAAGCTAGAGATAATAATTTGGGACACAAGCAAATTATCTCGCTGTTTAAATTGGATTGAATACTTCTTGTTAGTTAAATCTTATTGGATAACAGGTATGTACACTTACTTGCAAACAAAATAGTACACTTTTGAAGTGTATTATTAAAAAATTATGATCTAAATTCCCGGCTACTGTTCTAAAGAAAAACCACGAGTAAAATTGGACGCCGGAACTCGAAACGCCGCTAATACCTTTAGAGTTATGAAAAAAATGGACATAGACAATTTTATGGAGAATTAAATTTTTTTATAAAAAAAGTCTGTGTTGGCATATATCTACTTCAATACTTTAGGCGTGAGAGTGATTGAAAGTTGAATACTATCTAACAGTTGTCCAGTGCGCAACTTTCACCCATCTTCTCGCCAAAAGTATTTAAGATAGACATATGCCACCACTGACTTTTTTATAGAAAATTTAATTCTCTATAAAATAGTTTACGTCCATTTTTTTCGTAACTGAACGGTTTTGGCAGCGTTTCGAGTCAAACGTGCCGGCGTCCAATTTTTCGGAGAGGTTCATTCAATAATGTAATTCAAGGCCGTTTTCTTTTCTAAGCAATTGTACGCAACACACATGACGGGAATGGTCTGATTGTTTTATAAAATGATTACAATGTAGTGTGGCAACATGGTTCTCTTTTTACAAATGTTGAAAATTATTCTTATAAGCTTCACGGTGGCCTACAACCAAATTTAAATCAAAGTTGTCAGAATTGTCAGATTCGCTCGTTCTTCACCTCGAACCCTAAAAAACACCCCCAAGCCAAAAAACAAAAAAAAAGTGGTCTGGACATCAGACCAGACCAGTGTATCCTTATGTATATGGACCCGTTGAAACCGAATCCGAAGTCATATTGGTTCGTTTTTCAGTTTTTCAGACAAATTTATCCTTACCAAATACATAAAGGATACACTGGTATGGTCCAACGGACAAATCATTTCTTTGGGGGGTATTTTTTTAGGTGTGAAAAATGAGCTAGTCTGACAATTCTGACTTCGGATTCTGTTTTAGCGGGTCCAAATACATAAGGATCTACTGGTGTGATCCACAGGCAAATAACGACTAAACTGACTTACTTTTAGAGAATTTCATCCTCTACAATTTTGATCCTACAACATTTTAACTTATCTCCAACGATTCCCCCAACGTATGCAGCGAAAGGCCGCGGCGTACCCATTTTTTAACTTATTTATTTTTCATATTGTATTGTCATCAGAACCAAAGCCATCTACAAAATTTCAGCCCAATTGGATAACGGGAAGCGGTCAAATTTCAATTACTAAATTTGACCCATATAGATAAATGACAACCGGCGTGATGTCGAACTTAAGAAAACCATTGAAAAACAGTCACTGAAGAAACCGTGGTGGAAAGACAATTCCTCCAAAAGTGCAAGCCAAATATTCGACACTGTTGTACTTCTCTATCTTCGTCGTACAGCTGCATTAAAATGAAACGGAAAGAGCTACAAGGTTTAATGACAGACGTCGTCGTAAGTGTAAAAGGATGGGATTCACTTGTTGACGGCATTTCGTAGCTCGGCCGGACACTTTTGCGACTTTGAGACGACTGTATAGTGAATCAGGACAGGGAGAGCAAAATAAGTCCAGGAGGCTGCAGGGCCCTCAAATTTCTTTTACAAACAAGCATTCATGAAAGAGAAATGCACCTATACAATCAATCTTGGGGGGCATTATAGGCTCTACTATTATAAACGTTTCGAATTCATATAATTTTGTACTTTCATCATTCTGCTATGAGTATAGCTGAGTATCACGTCTTAAGCTGCCAAAGGATTGTCATAGATATAGCCTCGTTATTTCCACTGGCTCTGTGAAAAGTTTTCCCTCTGCTTGAAACTGCAGCTCGATTATAAATGAAGACAGATCCGTTAGGTTCCAAAAGTCTGTAGATCTACTAATCCAGAATGATCGAGCACGAAATAGTTATTTATATACCAAGGCTTGTAAGTGTATTTTACAGGTCGAGAACACAGTGAAAACCGAAGCCCGTAGGGCCGAGGCTGGCAATATTCGAGACCTCTAAATACACTATACAAGCCGAGATACAATATAATGCTTTTCGTACTACTAGCAATATTACATTTTTTAGGAAAATTCATTCAAAATTATTATATGTATTTCAAGATTTGTCGAGCTCATTTATTAGTTAGCTTAGACTCTAGTTGGAGTGTGTTTGCTTTCTGCTATGGTTACTGTCAATAAGTTGTCAACTTGACAACTTCATAATAATTTCCGCCATTCAAGTTATTTACGTGAGTTTTTGCAATAAAAATATGGATTATAATGAAAGTGTCGACATTCAGGAGGCAGTCAAAAATGCGAGTACTTCGTTGGTGCCAAAATGTCATTAATACTTTACTTTTTTGCCCTGGGGCATAAAAGTAAATTTTGTGCTTTTTTGCCTATGGGCTGTAAGTGACAGTTTCATAACACTGACAGATGTCAAAAAATCACACTTACAGAGCTAGTAGCACGAAATAATATTTTGCCCTTATAACTGTCAACACTTCAAAGCGTGTTAGGGAACTTATCCTAATGTATTTGTTGATCTCCAATTGGTATTACATAAATTAATTATTCAGGCATTTTTGACTCACTACGTTAACAAGCCGAGAATAATGAAACAAAAACTTGCTGTAACGAAATTATTTTATTCTTAAACGATCTCTGAGAAGGTGTGGTATAATTATGCATGCAGCACTCTAGAAAATAACTACTCCAACAGTCCCACTAGAGCAGAAGCGGTGTTAAAATTAGTTTTATAATTATTATTCCTAGTCCCTGTCTAGATTAATTGAAGAGTTCTCATGTCATGTCATTTATTTTTACTTAGCCCACGTAATTTGGTAGAAGTGCTGGCACTACATTATTGAAGTAATAGATACCTACAGTGTGTGCCACGTTTCCTTCATGGCAACATACAAATAATATTTTTATATTTGAGTATATCGATTTAATCGTTTGCAGCACCATTAAGAGATGGATTTTTGGTTCAAAATTTGGAAGTGTTGTATTATAGAAATTACAGTTTCATTAATATTAATTACAAGTGCCATTTCGTTTATTTTTTCTAGATGCAAATATTTTTTATCTAATATATAATATATGTTTTATATGTGTCAAATTTGCTATATTGCCGTATATTATTCCCGCAGGGATTAATGATGAGGGAATAATGGATCATTATTCCCTCTTGTAGAACAATAAAAAAACAGTATTTAAATCATAATGTTTTTGAATAGTAGCCATTATATGCAAGTAGAATACTATACTTTGTCCACGACTATTAAATATTTTTGATTAAATTGTTTACTAAAGAAATTAATAAATGAATTAACTATATTATTCTTTTTGTTATGTAAAATTATTGTAAATAACGTTGACGTTTAAATTTAATTTGACAAATCGTTCTTTTGATACTGATAGATTTCAAGTCACTGCTGTAACAACTTTTAAGAATGGAACACTTCAAACATTTTTTTTCAGATAAAGTTCATGTATTACAAGGAGTGCCTCAAGGATCTATACTTGGGCCTCTATTGTTTATTCTGTATACAAATGACTTAAAAGGTTATATTAACATAGATACTTTATAACAATATGCTGGTGATAATTCCTGTATGGCATCTGAAGAATCCGTAGTGGCTTGTGCAAATAGACTTAATATAATATCTTCAAGTATGACTAAGTATTGTGACTCAAATGGCTTGAACCTAAATGTTGTATTTTCTCCAAGTACTAACCTTGATTATTCGTTGTACGTCCAATTAAATGTTTTTTCCATTAAACAAACGGACAATGTGAAGTTTCTTGGTATAACGCTAGATAGTAGGTTAAACTGGGAATCTTATACTAATACATTGATATCAAGATTAAATTCGTCCTGCTATCTAATACGTTTTATGAGAAACCAGATTTGAATAGACAGCCTAACAATATTTTATTTTTCATGTGTGCAAAGTATTTTAGAATATGCAGTAATATTCTGGGGTTCTTCCCTATATTAGCAGAAAGTATTTATTAACCAAAAACGCATAATTAGATGCATGATGAATGCTTCTTACAGAGATTCTTGTAAATCTTTATTTAAAGAATTGAAAATACTTACCATCCTTTCCCTGTATATATACAAATTAGTCTTGTTCGTCAAACAAAATCCAACTGAGTTTAGAAGAAATAACGATATATATCAAGTAATGACAACAAGGCATGGGCCTGATCTCAGAATACCAATTCATCACCACAGTTTTTATGAAAAAGGTCCACATTATAATGCTGTTAAGGCTTACAATGTCCTGCCAAACGAATTATAATCGATAATAATATTAATTTATTTAAAAAACAACTTAAATTGTATTTATTTGAAAATGCATTTTATTCTTTTAGTGATTTTTTAATTACATAAAAAAATTGTATTATTTGTTAATTATATTAACCGTATCTACACTTTTACATTTTTAGTTTTAGGCAAATTTTAGTTGTATGTTGTTTTATTCATTTTGCAGCTCTCCTTTTTTATATATTTCACATATTTTAATGTTTCATATATGTTATTTTATTGTAAGTTTTTTAAAAATTTGATTATTTTGACAATGCTAATGTCTTTCTTTTTGCAAGATCTGTTTATTTCTATTTTCTATTTCTATTTCCATTTTGACACATAACGGCCTACCCATTAACATTCATCATCTGTTCAATATATCAATTGTTATGTAGCAACATTAATATACATTTTGCTGCAAAGTAAAAAAATTGTTTCATTTTTTATTTCTAAAAATTAGTCATAGAGAAAGTATAGTATACAACTCGCTATAATGGCTATTATTACCTCGGATGGTTACAACACTCGGTCGCTGCACTCGCTCGAGTTGTAATCTCCATCCTCAAAAATAATAGCCTCCATATAGCATCGTTGTATAATATACTGTTATTTTGGAATTCGTACACAAGCAACTATACGTTCAGAGAAACTCTACATTTTATTTTTTTAAATAGATAATAAATTCTTTCAAAACCATAAAAAGTACCGAAAACTATCTCGTTTTAAGTAGTACAATGGAGTATTGGAGAGTATTATTCAAGGACGATTATACTTTTACGATTACTGGAGTAGTCTCTTCTCTTAATTGTAGATATTGAGCTAAGGAAAATCTCGGGAAAACCCTAGTTTCCGAATTATCACTGATAGTCAAAAGTTGAAAAAAGTATAGGTTTGGTACGGCACAATGCATCACAGAATAATCGGTCCTCACTTTATGGATGTAAAAAATCAAAATACGTATTTAAAAATTGAGAATTTAGAAGAAAAAT
Source organism: Rutpela maculata (assembly GCA_936432065.2). Lineage (NCBI taxonomy): Eukaryota > Metazoa > Arthropoda > Insecta > Coleoptera > Cerambycidae > Rutpela > Rutpela maculata. The sequence goes on along the minus strand of OW386285.2, from coordinate 30,218,797 downwards.
AATTTTTCAGCAATTCTACATTCACATTCTAGTTTAGTTAGACAATCACTTCCACAACAGGTGGATTGGCCACTATGGACCAATAGCATAGCCAGTCCGTTCGCCAGATCTAATCCTGTTGGATTACTTCTTATGTGGGTATTTAAAGCAAAAATTATATAGTAAATGACGTAGATTTATTAAAGCAAAAAACTGTGGGAGCCGTTACAACCATAAATGAAGATGTGATCTCATCTATTTATGAAATATTTAGAAAAAGATTAGAAAAATATGTACTAGTAGGAGGTCTACATGTGGAATAGTTTTCAAGTTAGTTGTTATTAATTTTTTTTTTGAAAATTGTTATTTCCTTATTTTGCAACCAAATTCCGCATTTAAGCTTTTCTTCATAATTAAATATATTTTGTTAAATAAAATTTTCAACAAAAATGTAAAAAAAAGGTAGTTTGCTTAAAGCCGATTCCATATTTTCTAATTTTTAGAATACCCTGTATGATTTAAGTTTGACAACTGTTTATGACTTACCAAGACAAACAAAACTTTTCATAAACAATGACTTTTTCGACAAATCAAAAATTACAAAAGTGCGGTACCCCATCCGGGGACACGTTGTATATTATCTTTAATTTACATAAGTTTACTATTTTTTCATTGACCTGATGATATGAAGACAAATTTTAGAGTTCATGGTTTATAAATCTTATGCATCTTCATATTTTTGTATGCTTAATCAAAAACCTTATAATATTTTGCTCTGAAATTAAAATAAAACCTATTTTACGTAAGAGAGAGTTTGTATGCCTCTGGTTGTCACCATCTATTACAGATATGGCTCAATTTCAATAGGGATTATTGTACTATGCTGTTTTACACATGTTCCAAATTGTAATTAAATATTTTAAGTCTAACAAAAGTTATCGTGTTTACAAGAAACGGTATACACGCACACATACATATACAAGCACACACACACTTACAGGCACAAAGACATTTTTATTCGATATTTGAGTACAGTCTGCTGTGAAACGGATATCTGTACAATTTTTTTTTTCTACGATGGAATTTTTTTTTTTTCAATTTATAATAAATTTATAATAAAGTTAGAATACAGTCAAAAGATATACAATTCATTAGTGAACCATAACAGATACGAAAAAAAAAAATGCAAATATTATTGTAGAAAATTTAGTCAGCTTTAATTTTGCATATAACCACTTTTTGATTAGGGCTAACCGTTTTCGAGATATGAGCAAAAAATCAAAAACCGGGACCTTCTTCGTGCCCCCTTGCATCCCCGCACCTCCTATGTTCGGGGACTTTTGGTATGTTTACCTTCTAAATAGTCCAAATACATTCCACAAGTCAAAAATTGTGATCTCGACATTTCCCTCTAGACCTCCTTCCTACCTTCCCTCAATAAATAATAATTGAAGTGAAGTTTATTTAAAAATTTTATAAGGATTTTTTCACATTGTTAATAAATTAGTGTAAATTTTACACAGCATCCATTTTTTATTGCTGATCACGAAATCAATAAAGCATTGAGCTATTTATGTTATAGAAAATGAGTCAGCAAGAAAAAGCTATAAATATAACTGTAATTTTCCGATAAATACGTTTATCTTCTACAGCCGAGTGGTTTTTGCTTACAGTTGGAATAGTTTTCTTTACACCCTGTGTAACTTGAACGATACATTTATCGTTTTATTTTCACTAAAACATTTTATCTATAATTTTTTAATTTCAAACTAATTTTCGCTTTCTTTTGCAGGTAAGTCTCCGTAATGTTGATTGGTAAGTTGAAGAACCACTCTCTAAAACATCTATATTTATACCAAATTTTCGAAAAAACTTTTGTTAGAAGTCACAAATTCATCTAGTTATTTATTATCACTAATGGTTACCATAAATATTATAAGATTCATGCCTTCATCTGGTTTTTCGGTATTCAAGCTTTAATCTTGTTTCTTTTTATCTCAAATGAAACATTATCACAAAAAAGGCAATTCCAATGCTTCCTTGGCTTAAATACCAGAAGTAGTTTTGTAGTTTTTTTTACGGTAGTATTTGATATAAATGGATCACATTTTGGCACCAAAGAAGTATCTTAAAAAAATTAAGAAATTCTCAAAATCGTGATTTGGTTCCCAGAAAGCAATATTAGTACAGTACCTAGAGGTCATAACTTCTTTGTTTTTTATGCTACAGAAACAAATAAAAAAACAGTTGAAAGCTTAATTAATAACCTATTATTCTACCTATTAGCATCCTTGACGTAGGTGTCACAGTTTCTGACATACCTATCTAACTCTCACTCTAAATAATTATCTTATGAACACTTGAATGCCAAATATAAACTTAAATATCTCCGAACTTATTAATCCTACTTCATTAAACAAAAAATATAATTAATTCCCAGTTTGTACTTTCTGTAATTGGTCTGTAACATTTCTTCGATAAAGTAATACTTGTCGAGATACTTGACGAAAGCTGTTTGGAAATACCTTTTTTTTAAGCTAAAATCGCAATTTTGAAGTCGTTATAGCTTAAAAACTATCAATTTATGTGAAAAATTGCATAGAACCTTTTCTTCTTAAAATTTCATTCTATTTCAGCTACAATAAATATATATATTTTTTAAGTGCCACCCCCTGAGAGGGGGTGGCATTCACACCTATAAATTAGCAAGCCCCCGCACAATATGGAAACTTTTCTGTGAAGCATTTACTATTATACTGCCAAAAATGAATGAAACTCGTTCAATATGACATTATTCCGAAGTTAAAACCTCTAAATACTGTACTAGATGTGCTGTAAACTGTGCTAGTAGTAATAATAATACAAATCTGATTATATAAAACTTCTAATAATTCTTTTACTGTTAAAACTCTAATTCATCGTGAAATGGAGGCGAAAAAAAAGATTTTTACCATCCATCTTGTACGGTGAAATGCTCCTGGGGCCCGAAAAACTACAGCGAGAGATAAATTTTTAACAAAGAAGTTCGGTTGATTCTAGAAATTTATCTCTAGGTACTTTCTTTAAAACAATTCTTACAAACAAAATGATTTCATCTTTATAGCCAGATAAGAAACCGCATATTTCATTCCATTCCATTTCCGATTTATAATTTTCATTTTAGCCCAAAATTCTTGAAAACATTTTTAACAGTTATTGACAACAGGTATAGTATTACCTCTGGTGATCCATAATTTGTCATTTAAAGACATGCAGTGAATAGAGTTTAATTAGGTCATATCCAGGGTATTTCAGGTATGCGGTCATTAATTTCTAGTGGTGATTCCACATAAAAAAATATGAAAAAATTTCATATAAACGCGGGTCCGGAAAGCCCTCCTAAGGGTGCTGCGAGCCTCTGAAGGGGGCACCCAAAATTAACAATTTATTTAAGCTACAGTAACTAGTTTTTGCACGTTATTCGATATCAATAAAGGTCATTATCTGATGTTATCCACCAAGGGTAAATTCAATCAAAATTGGAAAGGGGGACTTACTTCTCCCCCCAAATATTTTAATGTGAATTTTCTGTGATTGTCCCATCGGAATATGATTCCTTGGCTCTAAATACATAGAAGAGATTATCTTGTTGTAACACCGTACGACTAGCCGGTTTCGAGAAATTTGAACCTAAAAAACGCATGCATTGCCTAGTATTCAAAAATAAGGATAATGATTTCTCGCCCTTCTGCATAAATTAACAAGACTAAAAACCATGGGCAGTCAATTTTCTAAAATAACAAATCTGTATTACGTGACACAGAGAAGTACCGATAGGGTTGGCTGTTAACGTATCAATAAAAAAGAACAAATTATTACTAAATTAAAGGACTCAACAGGTTTTAGAGATAAACAAATTAAATTAAATGTTCAAAATGGGCGCCATTCATTTCCACACAAGCATCTAAACGACGATTTATTGAAGCAAAGACCCGTTGAAAAATTTCTGGCACGTTCCTGATACTTTAGTTATTGCTACACGTTCACGCAACTCTTCAAGATTTTTCACAGGAGTTGAGTAGTCAAGGCTTTTCAATTATACAGACAAAATGGTCAAGAAGTTTTAGGTCGGGGAATCGGGGAGGGGGGGTTAAGCTACTGGTCCTTTTCTGCCAATTCATCTATTGAGATAACCTGCATTTAAATAACTTCGAATAACTATTCTAAAATGGGGAGGTGCACCATCATGCATGAACTACATTGTCCTTCTGGTCTCATACAGCACATCCTCCAAGAGATCTCCTAAATTGCTCCTTAAAAAATCTATTCCCATCCAATCTATTAGGCGAAACAAATGGTCCTAATAATCTGTTGTCGAGTATATCCGCCTAAACGTGGATGGAAAATTTTTCTTGGTGCCTGGACTCGAAGAAAGCATGATAATTTTCTTCTGCCCATACGTGATTTTTGTGAAAGTTGACAACACCATCCCGCGTAAACTCCGATTCGTCCGTAAACAATTTTTTTTGGATAAATTCACCATTTCTTTCACATTTTCGCACAAGTCATCGGCAGGAGGCCTCCCTTCTTGGTAGATCTGCTGGTTTGAGCGGTTGCACCATTTGCATGTTGTAAGAATACAGTAATTGTTCATCTAACACCCTCCAAACAGACGATGCTGACACACCTTCCTGTACGCTAGCCTTCTTGTACTGATTTGGGGATTCGCATTTACTGCATTTAATATTGCTTCTTTTGTTTCTGGGGTCCTAACATAACGATCTGGGTCCGAATTTTCATTGTCTGAATAGAACTTACCCTTTTCTCGTAACGAACGATCTACACTTACAAAAAACCTTTCGCAAGGTAATTTTCTATTTGGGAAAGCTTCTTCGTACAATCTTCTTGCTTCAGCAGCATTACCCCAGGCTCGACCGTAGAATAACTGAATATCGGCCTGTTCTTCGAAAGTGTAACTCGTATTAAATAAAAATTGAAATTCTCTTATTAAAGACTGTGTAATGAGAACGTTAACTTTTATGTCATTAATATTCTCTTATTAAAGACTGTGTAATGAGAACCTTAACTTTTATGATATTAATGATTTTTCAATATTGGAAACTAATAACGACCAATTAAGTAATAAAAGCCAAGTAAGTTAATCAGTGGTAAGAAGTTTTTACGAATAAAAAAATATGGTGTATGGTTTTACAAGTGCAGATCGAAATATGACCTTCTGTCCTTGGCACTTGCGAAAAAGTGAAGATAATGATGAATTCATTGAAATAATCTGTTTACGCAAGAAAAATGGAAAAAATCAGTGGTAAGAAGTTTTTACGAATAAAAAAATATGGTGTATGGTTTTACAAGTGCAGATCGAAATATGACCTTCTGTCCTTGGCACTTGCGAAAAAGTGAAGATAATGATGAATTCATTGAAATAATCTGTTTACGCAAGAAAAATGGAAAAAATCAGTGGTAAGAAGTTTTTACGAATAAAAAAATATGGTGTATGGTTTTACAAGTGCAGATCGAAATATGACCTTCTGTCCTTGGCACTTGCGAAAAAGTGAAGATAATGATGAATTCATTGAAATAATCTGTTTACGCAAGAAAAATGGAAAAATTTATTTAGGTTCAAATTTCTCGAAACCGGTTGATCGTAAGACGTTACAACAAGATAACCTTTTTTGTGTATTTATAGCCAAGGAGTCATATTCCGATGAGACAGTCACAGAAAATTTACATTAAAAAACTTGGGGGAGAAGTAATTCTCCCCTTTTCCAATTTTGTGGATCCCTGATTGAACTTACCCTTGGTGGATAACATCAGATAATGACCTTTATTGATAACTAGTCACTGTAGCTCAAATAGTTTCTGAGATATTAAATAAAATGTTAATTTTGGGTGCCCCCTTCAGAGGCCTGCGGCGCCCTTAGGAGGGACTTCCGGACTCATGTTTATATGAACTTTTTTTCATATTTTTTTATGTAGAATCACCATTAGAAATTAACGACTGCATACCTCTGAAACACCCTGTATTGGTATAGTTTAACCGTAACCAAATGAGAAAAATAATAGTAATGTAAGTAAAGTCGACGTTTATTTGAAAACATTTTTTAAAATTAAGTCAAGGTCGAAGACTTTCCTGTTATCCGTGGAAAGCTAAATTTCCGAAGAATTTTTCTCTATCACAATATGGAACATTTTTAAGGGGGTGTCACAAAATATAAATTAGAAAATATGCTGCCCTATATGAAGATGAAACGCCTTAATATATACATAGGTGTAACGGATTACTAAACTCAAACGATTTTTAGATATATATATTTGTATATCTAAAAAAGAAAATCTGATTTCTAACTGAAAATATAATTATATTTGATTTTCATTTATTTTCGTGAAAATAATACACTTGCGTCCGATAAAGTAATCTCAAATGATACATCAGAAAAGTACACATGCAGAAATAATGTACTTCTAATTTAATTCTTTCATACATCCGGGCTCTTCCACCCTACAAAACTGAAATAATATCATCACGTTCCTTCTTCATACACTTGCTGCGGCTATATTTATTCTATTCTGAGTGTGCAGTAAATATGTCACAGTTTTCAACATATTGTCAATGTAAGCGTTGAAAACATGAGCATTTACTATTAAACATATAAAGTGAAATAAATCACCTTTGTGTTTTAAAACCTGTGTATTAAAGTACCTTGCTGACTGAATGTAAATCTCCATGAATAGATATGAAAGATGAAAGCCTACGTGAATGTGTAAGGGGATTTCATATATGATTAATGATATACGTACATTTACATAATTTTATTTAAGAGCGCATTTAATGCAGTTATTAAAATATGATTACCATAGAAAAACGTTTTATTTCTATTATCAATTTTGTCTCCTGAAATATTTATATAGTTTTTTAGTCATTGTAAACCATACCAACTCTTGGCTAAAAGTAGTAAACAGTAAAATAAATACGGTCTGATATCTTCTAAATTACTAATAGTGGATCACACTTAGGATAAAAATATTTGCTTAAAAACTTTTTAATGATAGATAGATAGATATTTATTGGTGTTAAGACATTTACAAGAAATGTATCCACAAGTCAAAATTAAATATAAAAACTAGATATAAGTAAATTATGTAAAAATCACATATACGAATAAAGATAATATATAAATATCATATACATGGTGTCCCAAAATACCCGCATTCCCCTTAACGTGCTGATTCTACATGCAAATATAATAAGAAAACTTCATATAAATTTTTTTCCGAAAATGCTTCCTAAAGGCCTCTGAATATGGGGCCTAAATGTGGTTTTTTATTGATACCCTTAATATATGTTATCATAAATACTATTTGCTTTTAACGATAATTTTTGGTAAAGGTTCCTTAAAACCTAATAGTTTTTTGGTAGCTTTATTAAGCTACATTATAACTTTTTGGTTTTTTAAGCACTTATAAATCCTTTAGTCCCCCCACTTACGCCTTTAAACTTTGAGAGAGGGGGCATATTCAAAGGATATTGTAAGGAAACTGTTTAAAATCTACTTACTTCTGGTTTTTCACTTTTTCTTGCTCAATTAACACTATAATTAGAGAAATAACGAGAAATTAATGATCGCACACTCAAAAACACACGAAATAAATAATGTTTTTTTAGGTTATGTTATCTAAGCTACGTACATTTGGATTAGAGATTGTCAGAGATAAATCTTAAGGATTTTAAAGAAGAGTAGCAAGGCTGGGTAAAGTTTTACAGGTTTTAAAATAGTAATAAAGTGGACCAATTGGAATTTAACAAAACCTTTTGTTTTATAAAAATATTTCCTGAAGCCACAAACTTTTAATATTAAAATAAACGGTTTTATTAATTATTCAGCCATGTTTTCTTCTGTTAACTATGGCAGACATGCTTGAACAAAGTTGGGGCAACAGTGTTTAGTTATATTTTTCTTATTCTTACTGTTTACATTTAGCATGAAACTATCTAAAATGTGTTAATATGTCATATAAACCCCTAAAAAGCCCAAAATCATACTGAGTAAACTAAAACTAGGCTTACTATTTTCTTTATTAATTGTAAATAATAACTAATAAGCTGACAAATGAATGACGCGTGATTTTTTTAAAAGTTTTTTTATATACTTTATCAATAAAGTGGTCTGCGTTGACAATTTTTTGATACTAGGTTGTTTATTAATATCAAATTTTAAAACGTTAGCACATGCAGATATTTCAATCGAGGCAAACGTATTTTATTACTTGGCGACATTTTCTGATTTAGACAGTTTAAGTGCAACAAGTTTTCGCCATAGAATTATTACAGGCACAATTATTTATGATGTGAGGCTTAAAATTTGATTACAAGCACCAACGGTTTTAAGAAGATTTTATAAAAGGTTTTATGGTAGACTTGAAAACATCTCGCAGATTTGGGTTCTAAAGTACTGGTGGTTTTATTGATAGTTTTAAGGAAGCTATTTATAACTTTTATAAAAGGTCTTTTTTGGTTTTATGCCGGGTTTATTGTAGCTTTTAAGAGGTTATCTAGTATAAACAGTTTTACGATCAGCTTTATTATATAGACTTAATAACCTCTTGTAGATTGTGATAAAACTTAAATTGTTACTTGGGAGGGTATTATAAGAGAGTACCTCGAATACCAAATTTACTTAATTTCATCGAAACAAATCTACTATCTATATCGAAAGCTCTAGACAGATCAAAGAATAACCCAACTTCGTTTTCAGATTCGTCGAGTTTACCTAGGATGTGCTGGATAAATTCGGTAGTAGCAATTTCGGTTGATAGGTTTTTTCTGAAGCCAAACTGACATTTGGTAAACAAATTGTGTTGGTTTAAGTAAGAATTTAAGTTTTCGGAGATTACAATTTCAATGATTTTAGAAAAGATACTTAACATTGCAATTGACCTATGGTTATCTATATGCTGCACGTCACCGTTTTTTTGGAATGGGCGCTAAAACGGCAAGTTTAAAAATGTCGGAAAACTTACCACTCGTGAAAGCAAAATTTATTGTTGCAACTAACGGCGTTAAAATAAGATCAGATAAGAGCATTTATACATTAAACTTATTAGTCTGGGAGCCCACCCTAGCAATACGTGTACCTCCCCCCCCCCTCCGATCCTTGGGGACAATGTTTTTCATAAAGATTAAAGCCTAAGGAACAATTTTAAACACGTCCTCCCAAGAAAATACTGACTGTACTTTCAAAATGACGACCATATGTTAAAAAAATGTTGCCAATGTTGTTTTTGTCATTTAACACAAAAACTAAAAAAGATGGACAAACACGTTTAACACAAAAAACAACGTGCATAAAATTTTCTACAATTTTGTTCCAGTTCAATATTTTGATAGGAGTTACCATTTTTCCTATAAATGAATCCAAAATTAAGGAAACATGGAAATTCATATATCGGTAAATCATTTAGAGGAAATAACCTTGATTATTTCACTCATTAACGCTATAGCCAATGAGAGCCCGTTTTTTCAAAACATTGCACCAATCAAACGTCATTATTAGTGGTAATTCAAGCTAGATCGGCTTTTGACAGGACCAACATGCAAAATTTATCGCTCTAATTTTTTAGGTCGCTGCAGCGGCAAATATGCGAAAATTTTTTGACGTTTTTTGTCGAGCTTTTAAGTTTTATCTATAAATATCTTCTCTAGCTTATTACTAAGTAATTGTAAATTGTAATATTGTATTATGTAGTAGCAAACAAAAACACACCTCAATTCCAAAGCGAATCTTGTCTGAAATATATAGGCTGTAACTTTTGCCTATCTGTAACTATGTCAGTTTTCCTAGTGTTGAATCAGGTAACAATTACACACAAAGATTGTACTTAATATAGCTCATAATACAGGAACAAGTCAAGCACAGCTTTCAATAGCTCAATAACGTAGTTACAAAGGTAAGCAAATCATTTATTATAAATGTCAAGTACACATTCGCTCTGGAACAAACTAAAAATGTATAGTACTTACATATGGTAATCTACCAAAAAGTAACTCGTTGAATCAAAGCTGTGCATCAAACATTATAATTTGTTGTATTTAAAATTCTCTTTGCTTAACAAAGCAAACCTCAACATAATTCATAAACTTCGTAAGTTAAAAGTAAGGATTAAATACGTAAATATGAGTCGATGAACATTTATTTATTATGGAATATAACTTGTAGCGCTAGATGGCGCTCTCTATGTCAATCTCGGAACCATGGGTGTATATTTTATTTGGGCGAGACATCGGTACTAAAGTAGTGCTCTCTCTATCGTTCCTCGTCGTATTGCACCTCAGAAACGCCTGAAAGGTGTTAAGCCAGTCTATATATTATAATATCTAAGGTTTCAACTCGTTTTATTTACTAGTTGCCATGGAAATGTCACTAGATAATTTTAAAATATAGCGAATCTCCGTTGTTTCTACTGCGTTTGTTTCAGATTTGCTGTTTTGACAATATGAGTCGGTTTGGAAATATTTCTGTATATCAAATTAATGATGAAATTGAAAATAAAGGTCAGTAAACTCCAAAAAGTGACAAGAAAACGTCTGAAGGCAGTTAATGAGAAAACATAATATTGAAGATGTACTTAATGAATTATTTATTCGTGAAATATTCTCCACAAATACCACTCGTGCTTTAAATTTTATCTAAAAATTTTTTCTCAAGCTAAGTCGCCCCTAGTTAATATAACTCGTGCAAATTGGCAGTTTATTATCAAAGATTAAATCCCTCCCGCTAAAGCGGTCGGGATTTAATCAGATAATAAACTGCCAATTTGCACTCTTTATATTACCAGGCAACACGCTTTCGATAAAATTTTAAGCACTAGTGATATTACATACGACAATTATTGTAAGGCGTATAATATAACTTTATATTATTAACAAAACAAAAAATAAAATAAACTGAAAAAAATTAATAATAATAATAATAATAATATAATTTGCAGATATTTATCTCGAAATCGGTAACAATGGGTTATGAACAGATTAGGGTTAAAAGTGTTGATAGTGACATCCTTTGGATTCTGCTGGCTCATTCCAATAAAATTAAATGTAAATTACTTTTTGATACTGGATTTAGCAATAAAAGAAGGCTTATTAACATACCCGCATAAGCAGAAGAGTACGGACCCCTAAAATATTCGGCATTATTAGGTCTTGATGCGACTCAGTCAGCGCCTTTAAGGGAAAAGGAAAGATAAATACTTCTCCCAAATATACCAAATATATCCGAACGTTTCAAAATTTGGGTAGCAGCTGGAATATTGATGATAAGTTAGTCACATCATTAGAGGAGTTTACGTGCCATATATGGATCAAAGAAATGCGCTAGCGTGGGCAAGCTTCCCCTAATTGCCATTAGACAGAAACGTGGTGACAAAGATTTGTCTTTAGCAATTGACACTAAAGTTGATTTTTCTTCGATTCCACTATCAATAGCTTGCCTGATCGAGCATATTAAAAGGAGTGTTTACCAAACGCGTATTTGGCGATAAGCCGACGAAGGTATTCACAATATTCCAAAGTCTTGGAATGATTATGAATGACAACAAAACGGTAGATAACTATATGCATGGTTATTATGCATCTCTCGATGGACATTGTACAGATATTTGTAGATGGATCAGAAACGAGCATCCAATGTATATTCCTTAACAAACAAGTTACGGTTATTCGTTGATGGATAATACCGGATATCCACTGGATATCTTTCTATGGACAGTATACAGATATTCGTAAAGGGATCAGAAACGGGCAACCAATGTATATTCCTTACCGGACGATGAATGTGAATGTTAACAAATGGATAAGAAATGAACATCTAGTGAATATCCATTTATGGATAATATACGGATATTCGTGTACGCATGTGAACAGACACCCATAAGATATTCATAATGTCTTCTTAGATATGCGAACATGATATGGAGTTGTTCTGGAGTTAATATTGTAGCATGCATATTGCTGTTTTATAAATTATAACATTTTAACTCAAGCATGAAAAACCGCGGAAGTTTCAATTATTGTTTCTTTAATTTACTTCATAAACAAACACAACGGTATGCAAACAGAGTTACGTCTAAGCTGTACTCAAGGTAGCTGGTATTCTAACTTAGCTTTAAGAGTGGAAAGGGTAAAGAGACGACACGATTTAAATGCAATGAAAGGGAAGTCAGAACGAAATTTCTCCGTTACTTTAAGCTTAGTACTTCGATTTGTTTGCTAAATTTTTGAGTGATGTGTTCTCATTAAGTTTCTTTTTACGACTTCAACATCGAAAGGGTTGATAGTCCCTCTTCTTTAACATGAAGCAGGCCTAATTGTTTTTCACCGGTTTAATCCGTAAGTAATTTATAAAGAAATATTTTTTTTTGTAACTTAGATTTGGCAACGGCCATTTTGCAGCAAGTCACGCTTACACTTCATTTCTTTCCAGGGTTCTAAAGTTAGATGCAAATCTTCTAATATTAGATGCAAATCTTCTAATTTTAGATGCATTTATTTTAATTGGGGTTGGAAACTTTATTTTTTTTTTAACCATCCAATGGGGTTGTCTTTCTTCTCCTCTACGTAATTAGAAGATGGAATGTATATATTAGTCTAGGACAACTTTTTACGGAGATCGCGACGATAGTATGGTAGAATAGATGTGATTTGTCCTTATGGAATTTCTGGAAGCGTCGAACATGGTACTGGGAACTTCTTGACTTAATATAGGGTTCATCTAGAAGTCAGCGATTACGTCAATGTGAGTTGGATTTCACCATCATCATCCCTCACTTGGAGTCATTACTTTAATTCACTAAGAATTCCAGATAAGTGTCGCAAATAAAATTTTTATCTAATGTTTTTTTATATATATCTCATATTTTTATGCTTTAACATTTTTAGAATTCTTTAAAGTATCAAATTGCAAATGTTTTTTTTTGAAACTATTTCCATTTTCAATTTTATCTTTAATATGTTTTCAACGAACAGTTAGTATTTTCAATTATTATTAGGATGTAAATTATCGGCGTAACGTCTAATTAAAAACAAATATATAAAAAGTTCTGTAAAGACTTTGTGATCACAATTTCTACGAAACGCTTATATTTAAATAATAAATTTTGACTTTTAAACACCATATTGTCGGTTCATGTTTTAGACAATATTTTAAATGATATCTACATAACATATTATCGTCCATTCGTTTTCTCCTTTGTATATAAATTCGTTTAATTTTTAAAGCCTCAGTTTAGTCGTTTTCTAACAATAACACATCCAGTTTGATTGGTTTATAATAAAATCAATTTTATAATCACATTGTCCACTTATTTCAGGTATTTTGAAACAAACTATTTTTATACAAACTATTTTGATAATATCTTTAGGATTATTAATTTACACTTCTTTTTAGTCAACAATTTATACTTTCTTTATAATTTGATTACTTTATCTTTCTTGTAATCAAACTTCAGTTTTAGTGTAAATTACAAATATAGAAAGATTGGCGCCCCACCTCTCTGGGAAAATTATCTTTATATAAGTCAAATTAACATCTTTTTAAGAAAAATTATAAAAACATCTGTCATATATTAATTACAATCTATCAAACACGTAAAATCATTTGTAAAGTGTTTACTGACCCATGACTCATCTGCCGAGTCTCTGAGCTACTGGGGTAGTAACATTTTTTTCTCTAAATAACATAAAGTTCAGTCTAAATCTCGAACACGTTACAAAAAAATAATTAATTTATTAAACAGCGAGGATTTAATGTTACAATATATGACCAAAAAGATTTAATATCTGATTTAATGTGGCTTTAAATTTTGATAAAATTCGTAGTTTTTAAGATGTTTGAAAAAAAAGTGTATTGTCTCTTGTATTGACCCTTTCCCTCAAAATCTGAGTGCACTCCATTAATAGTGGAACATTACAATATATTAAAATTGCACTTATTTCTATCAGTGATATTATTCTTTCTGGGGTTTGGAAAATCAGACTCGAGCACCCTCCGTCCGTACGCCACTGGTTCGAACCCTTATTCTGATATTCTTATTATTTTCATTTGTTTTTGTATACTAGGAAATTAGTTTCTACAGAAACTTATTTTATAATTTGTAGTTCAATGAGAGATTGAAAAATAATTTAACAAAGGAAAAGTAGAGGAAATTTTCCATTTTAAGGCAAAACTGCTCTTGTTTACATTACCGAATAGGAACGGCAGAAGCTTTGAAATATACACGAGTTAAATAAGGCAATGAAAATAAATCTCGCTTTAAATGCAAGTACGTAGCTTATCTGTGAAATTGAAAATGAAGCATAGTAATAAAATAAACATTTATAATTATCACCAAGTACGACGGATATATTTTACAATGAAAGTATATTTGAAAACGTAATTTATTAGAGGGAGCTGTAAACAATAGGTATAATTCCTTTTCAATTTCAGACATCTTGCGAAATAATCAAGATTTGCTTTTAAAAGTAATTTGAATACAATATCGGTTGAAATAAACATTGGGTTTAGCTAAAGAATGGAATATTACGAAGAGGACTTCTCTTAATTTTATCATTGATTATATTGAAGGGTTGATACTTATCCTTAACTAGACTCCAGGTGGTTAACACTTCATGTTTTTATCTGTCAGTTATCTCTCAGATAATAGTAACCATAAAATAAGTTCAAGTTTGGTTCATGAAGGGTTTGTTAATCTGTCAGATAGATTACCGAGAGATGACAAATGCTGGTGAACACGTATTATGAATTTGATTGGTTTTTGGGGATCATTTGACGAAAAATGACAGTGTTTTATTTTTATCAACATCCAAGTTCAAAGTGAAGTGAAACTAAACTTCAAATTAAAATATAGAATGAAAATGATTACTGATCGACCACTGCAGCTATTAAAACATATTTCTATCTGATGCCAAGTTCTTTCCTCGACTTCCCATGTTGTACCGTAAGTTTTTTATTTTCAATAAATGCCTTATAACCATTAGATAATTTAAGGAGCATATCCCTTTCTTCATAACTATCATTAATACTTCGCGAGGTATTTCGTTTGTTTCTTAGTATCCATTTTAAAGGAAGCCAAATACTGAAGACCAAATATTTATTTAACTAAAACTCTATATTGCAACTTAAATATAATGATGTTTTGAGGTCCATATAAACTGAAACTATATGTCTAGATCACCAATGGATCTGGAATAAGAAAGCTTCTGAGAACCAGCCTCTCCGCTTCATCACTTTTAGTAATTTATTTTGTATTTTTCAATTTTTATCCTCTTGTCAAAGATATATTTTGAAACGTTAATCAAAGTTCAACCTATTTAAAATTTTGAGCTACTTATGTTTCATTGTTTCAGGATCTGTAGAAACAGGGCTCACAATGGTAAAAGAGATGACATATTAAATTCTGCTACAGGTGGCGCCCTTTTAGAATCATTATTTCATTTTCATTTGTCTCTTTTTGCCTTGTGATACGGCTGATTAAACCAGCATATTTGACTGGTATTGGGAGATTGCTTTCCTTGGTCACGACCAAGGGTTCCGAACGACTACAGCTAGCCGTTTGCCCTTCTGTGTTGCATCTTGCCCTAAGAAAATATCAAGTAAGCACTTTTCTGAGGAGTGTCGCCACACATATGGGTTTGGCGTCCAACGTGGGGCCTGAAAAGTACTTTCGGACTAAGTTAAATATATGTTGTTTTAACCAATTTAAAGTACCTGAAATACGTATTTCTCTGAGAAAAAGCGTAACAATAGCTACAACTAAACACTAGAGCGTTTATCTACATGCCACCATTAAAAAAATGAGGTGGTACTCTTTTTAACACAAAAATATTTTCCCTAGTGCTAACGATTTCATGACTCCAACCACCTTTATTATTTAAGTTGTAATAGAAAATTATACTTAGGCCCGGTACTTTCATCTCCAGTTAGCTCTATTCTCCAGACAATTTCCATGGATATAATTGTGTCAATAATTGTTTTCATGGGATCTATCTGTAGAATAGATTTAACTGGAGATGAAAGTACCGGGCCTTAGAGTATGTTAATTTCTAAGATGCAGCGCTTGTAAATAATAATCATGGCTTGATATGCACATGATCGTGGATATCTATACTATTTTTAAACAACCGACAATAAAACGTTCTAAACGATACACTGGACAAGTTTGTTTGCATTATCTGTATCATACAATTGAATATACTAAGGAGTTATGCTTTTGATCTATTAAACCAGGCAACAAAAACATAATGGATAATTATAGACCTATATATGTGTATTGAATAGTTTTTCGAAGATATTTGAAATATTTGTTTGGAAGAAACGTATTGCATTCCTGGAAAAATGTAAATTATTTTCAATAATAATTGGTTACAAAGTGAAGAAAAATGGCGTAAAACATTTCTTGTGTCGGAAAAGTGTTCTTAGGGCTTAATCATTCATTTAAGAGGTTAGTTGGTAAACCCATTTTTGTTGATAATTTTATGCTCCACTGAATAGATACGTATATACACTGTTTGGTAAAGACAGAGAGTAATCCTTTAAAAATATGGCCATGATGCTAGGAGAAATTTTAAATATTTTTCTGGATTTTATATGGATTTTCTGCATTTTTAGAAAAAAAATCATTGGAAATACGTGTACCATGACTGTTTTTGGATAAATTACTACTGTTTGTGTTTTAAAAATAGGATACTAGGCGATCTGTCCTTGTCTATGTCACTCTAAATGGTATTTTTGATTTGTTTCGTGTACCTGCCTAAATAGTAATGACAAACACCGCAACCCCCATGTAATGGAGGACTAAGAACTGAAAAAAATTGATTTCTTGGTATAGTTTGGTATAATTTCTATCAATGCTAAGAGAAAAAGTAGTACGATCATGGCAAGTTTTTGCCTGAGTGATTTATTATTCTTTCTTTTTATCAAATAGAGGAAAGGAGCAAGGTAGTTCCTTACCATATCTTGCTTACTTTTTTAAATATTTAAGTTAAGAGGTTTTCATTTCTGATAAAAAACCCTGTAGACTCTTTTTTCATAGTGATTGTTCACCAGAACGTATTTATTGAGGGCGATAGCACGACGCGCGACGGTTCAGAGAAACCCATTTTGATGAAACATTCACTAAATGAATCTTGATCATGACTTGAAGGAGAAGAATTTGGACTTGAATATGCCAGGAGTTCTTACCTTTTGTAATTGATAAGGTTGGAAAAACTTACAAAAACAGTTATTATACTTCAGCATTTTTTTTATTTTAGAAATCGAAAGTAGAACACTTTTTAAGGCAATTCAAATTTTTAGGTTTTTATTAGGACGTTTAAGCCCTTAAATGAATTACCAAAGTTGGACCGCGCAAAAACGAGGCGGAGCTTCGCGTGACGTCACTTTGCAGATGCTGATCAGGAGAGATTTAATAAGCGTGCGGCGAGTATATTGTGTTTCATTATGGAAACGGCGTTTGATTGTTAAATTATATCTTTTTTATCTTCTTGCTGGTTTAAAATGAGTAGTGTTTATGCAGAATGACGTCACAAGTCGGCGAAGCGCTTTGTACTGAAACTCAATCTTTAACATTGAATATCTAAGGATTGGATATACTTATGAAGCTGAAATTTTAACAGCTTACCTAGATGATCGAATTCTATTGATTGCCATAAAAAAATAATGAAAAAAAAAAATCTGTAACAAGTCCATTGTGAAATAAAATTTCATCCAGTCATTCATCGAAATCGCTATAAAAATAAAAGCGTAATCTAATCTAACGAAACATATTTTTACCCGACTTTAACATCAGCATTAGGTAACGTTTATAATTTTTGGTGACTCTTCTTTTTAAAGATGGTTCTCTTTTGTTTTTCGTTACCATTTCAAACTCTAATCTAACCTTTAAAATAAAATAAAATTTATAACCATTGAAACGCAAAAACACTCTAAGCGACCCTCGTAACAAAATAAATATTTCCCAAATATGCTGATCACGACCTAGACACAGATAAATTATGATTATGTCTTTGCGAGAGTAATAGGAATATAGCTTTTTATTGCGCCTTCTAATACAAATTCATTGGCAATTACGTGACGTTGCCTTTGGCTAAGGGGTAAGAAGGGTCAGGCCCCATCGTTATGACCAGGATTACCGATAACGACATCTAACTTGGAACTTGGAAGTTGTAAGTTTCGAGGAGGATGCTATTATTAACCTATTTATTTCATCATATACTTCACCAAACCCGCCGAGGGCTCGTAACATTGAATAGCTCAATGCAATGTAACAGAATATTTATATCTACTGATACGTGATCAGTAGGGTTATAACGATTTTATGTTACTTGGAATGGGATGGTCTCAGATAAATAAGATATAATTGTTTTCAACTGGTTGTTTGAATTTGTCCTCGGTTATACTATACATGGCCGCATTATTACGAGTGTTTTATGAATTATTAATTATAGTCCAATCAAAGATGTGATAAAAATGCCATAATCAGTAGTATGCTGTATTTTTTATGACAGGTGCGCTAGAGTATTAGAAAGTACTTTCTAAAATGAGAGGGTAGAAAAAAAAATAGAAATCACCGTAAGAAATAATGTTTAACTTATATCGTGAAAACGAAGAATTTTAGCGGAAAAGTTTCAAACAAAAGTGTAAAACATAAACTATTGCATCAGAAAATGTTGAAGCCAATAGGAAAGGTGTAAAATACAATTAAAATTTAGAGGTTTACGCGTAGCGAAAAATGTGTTACATCTTTAAAAAATCAAACAAACAGAATTAATACAAGAAACGAATCATTGGCCCTTGAGCACGCACCCTTCTATCAAAGGACCAACTAATAATAATAATTAGAACTAGAAAAAAAACTGCACCCGGAGTAGACAAAATAAACTCTCGGAATAAAAAATAGAAAATCGTTTCGTATTTCAAACTAAAATAAAAAAAACGCTGCCCAAGAAATCACTACTTCCACATCCAGATTTTCTATCCAAGTCTCTCACAACGAAAAAAGTTTGTATGTGGAAATATTGTTTATGGAAATTTGAAGCCTTTGGTTCTTGTCCATACACTAAATCACACTTTTATATTTTTACCCCCTTTATTAACGGGGTAGGGGTGGTAATGGGGGTGGCTAATGCCAAAAAAAATTTTTGAGACATTAGCTTCTCTTATATATACTAAATATCAATTTTATGATCTCTTACTTGCTTGATTTACCTATTTACCCCCATTTATCCCAATTTACCCCTCAGCTCTTCAACGGAATAAGATCAAAATATAATCCAGTTCCATATCTCGTTAAAATACATACGCTTATTAAAAGGTATAGCCGGAAAAGTTAGGCAAATGTGCCCCTGCACTTACTTAGTTGGGGGCACACAGTTCTAGATGATGCATTTTATAGAGTATATTACTCAGTAAAAATTTTAACCCGCTACTACCCCTACGAAGGTGGAAAAAAAATAATATGTCTTTAATTATTATATTTTTTTTTTCGGTTTCTATAAAACCGATCGATTTGAAATTTGGCACGAGTATTGCTTGCTTGGACTCCAAAAAATAAGGTCATTTTATGACCATTTTAACCATCGGAAAAAAATATAAATTTTTTTTAGAGGACAAAAGGGAACCCTACGTGGTACCAATCACCATTCTATGATATATTGTGTCTTGACACTTCGTGATTATCATACTAAATTGTCAGATTTTTTGCTGTGGTGGAACAATATGAAAAAAAATAAAATTGGGTAAAATAAAATATTTACACGTGCCTCTTAGTTGTAACAGTTAATACTTATAGCCTTGCAAGGTATTGTTGCATATCTACAACCGACCGCGGGTGCCAGTGCGATGTTGCCAAGTCTACTTTTTTCCCAGACGTACGGAAATTCGGTACAATCTGGCAATACCACTTCTGGAGGTCCCAGGGGCGAAGTATTAACTCTCTAGGACCTTAGGGAAAAGTTTAGCAACGAATGATGTTCATTGTAATTACTGTCGCATTAAGAAAACGACGTACTGAACCAGATGAAGAAAGTGATGGAACGATCGAAGAAGACCAGCCTTTTGTGCCTTCGATATCTTCTAGCACTACGACTAGTGACTCTGACGAAATAATGGAATTACCATTGCAAATATTCGTTGCTGCACATAAATACTGTTGCATATGTGGTGATGATAAAGAACTGACCGTAATATCCACTAATGTGAGACTACAGTGCTATTGAAACAAACAAATATACATCCCCGAGGTAATCGTTGCTGTAAAATAGAGTTGATTAAATATCGCTTTTATGAAGAACATCTGGAACCATATGCCAATTGTAGCTCGATTCCTAGATCGGATTTATGCATTCTATTAAATTCCTTAACCCTAATAACAAATCTAAAAGGCTCTACAGACCACTGCGGTTTATCAGAGAAGCAATTATGAATATTTACAGGCTTAACGGTAGATGCCTTTTACGAATTAAAGTCACCGTTGGAAAATTCCAGTACAAGAACTTCTTCTGTCCTTGTTTTTCTATTAAAACTGAAAACAGGTAGTAATAATGATAACAGAATGACCTATTACTAAATTGTTCGATATGGTGCCAGCGAGCAGCGCACTTGCTAGGAAGCTGAACAAATTGACCATCCTCAGAATAGTATCATTGGTATATTATTGTAATTAATAACCATAACCATAATAAGATAGTCTGATAAACCATGGTGATCGAGCTACAATTGGCATATGGTTCCAGATGTGCAACGTCTTCATAAAAGCGATGTTTAATCAAATGTGGACACATTTCGCGCCCAGGGATCCATCAGGGTGACTTAAGTTTACACATAGACTTGACCACGGATAGTAGGTTAAACCACAAAAGTTATAAAAACAAAGGCATATTAGGAATCAATATCACAAGTCAGGATAAGTATTGACAAACGAAAATTAATGTTAAACAACTGTACCATACTGAGATAAGAAATTATCTATCTGCGTAGCTGGATGATGGAACCCATCAAAGGCTAAAAATGAGGGGAAAAAAATCAAATATATTTTACAGCAACGATTGCCTCGAGGGATGAATATTTGTTTGTTTCGATAGCACTCTAGTCTCGCAGTAGTGGGTATTACGGTCAATTCTTTACCATCACCACATATGCACAGTATTTATGTGTAGCAACGAGTCTTTGCAATGGTAGTTCCATTATTTCATCAGTCACTAATCGTAGTGCTAGAAGATGTCGAAGGCACAAAAGGCTGGTGTTCTTCGATCGTTCCCTCACTTTCTTCATCTGGTTCAGTATGTCGTTTTTCAGATGTCGTAATGCGACAGTAATTACAATGAACATTATTCGTTGCTAAACTTTTCCCCAAGGTCCTAGAGAGTTAATACTTCGCCCCTGGGACCTCCAGAAGTGGTATTGCCAGATTGTGCCGAATTTTCGTATGTCTGGGGAAAAAGTAGACTTGGCAACATCGCACTGGCACCCGCGATCGGTTGTAGGTATGCAACATTACCTTGTAAGGCTATAAGTATTAACTGTTACAACTAAAAGGCATGTGTAAATATTTTATTTTACCTAATTTTATTTTTTTCCCTATTGTTCCACCACAGCAAAAAATCTGACAATTTAGTATGATAATTACAAAGCGTCAAGACATAATATATCATAGAATGGTGATTGTACCACGAAGGGTAGCCACCCTTTGTCCTCTAAGAAAATTTATATTTTTTTTCCGATGGTTAAAATGGTCATAAAATGACCTTATTTTTTGGAGTAAGTTATCTCCGCGCAAAAAATACTCGTGCCAAATTTCAAATCGATTGGTTGCATAGAAACCGAAAAAAAATATATAATAATTAAAGACATATTATTTTTTTTCCACCTACGTAGGGGTAGTAGCGGGTTAAAATTTTTACCGTGTAATATACTCTATAAACTGCATCATCTGGAAGCTATTTTAACTAAGTAAGTGCGGGGGCACATTTCCGTAACTTTTCCGGCTATACCCTTTAGTGAATATCTTAAACGTTTCCAGAGTAATCGTTCGCACAAAAAAAGTTACAGACAGACAGACAGAAATCTTTTTTTCTGCTCAAACTTAAAATCTCGACGTTTTGTGACATTCTAAGCCTATTTGAACAATAAAAATTTTCAATTTTTTTTTGCGTTACTATACTTCCACTGGACATGGAAGTAAAAATTACTATTAGAGAAATGCTTTTACAGTCTTAAAGAATGCGAACAATATTGTAACTCGGATATTCCTAATTAACTAAATACCTACATGAATATGTGCTGGCATGTACATATTTGATAATGGTAATTTTAACTAGACCTGTTTTTCCTTTTTATGTTTTTCTTCGACTCTGCTAGCAACATATAAATTAGATACTTTTTACCCTTTATAATTTTTTCTCTATTGTGTAAAAAACAAACTTATCTTTCCAATAGCCTTTTATATAGCCTTCTCATATTTCTTGATTCTTCTCTCTTTATCACCTACTATGACAAAGATGCTCCATAACAAACCAAATAAAGAATTTTAATGAGTTTAAGCAACGAGTTAATGCACTATTAACAGGAAAGGAGCAAACCGTAGAACTTATCTCCAGAGCATGGATGGAACATGCCCATACAAATATCACTCCCCAATATTAACTCACCACAATGTATAGATAATTACAGAAGAATAACACTCTAAAGTGTAGGATGCAAATACAATACCAAATTCCTCCTCGAACAGAGAGACACACCAGACTACAAGACGGCATTCTTCAAAGGCAGATTAAACTGATGACCATATGTTCACCAAGAATCCTGGAAGAAAAATGGAGAGGAGAGGCGAAACTACGCAGTCAAATAAATCTCCAGAAGGTAATTCATACTATTAGTCACAGGCCATAGTCAGTATTTTACGCAGCGAATACGCACTACAATTCAATGGTTCGCAGATATGACTAAAACCAAACAGAAAAATATGGGAGTTAAGTAAAGGCACCTCCCATCCTCCGACTATTCACAAGAATCCTAGATCAAGTGATACAAAGGATAATAAAGGAAACAACAAATAACGGAAACATTAAGTACCCCGATAGTTCTAGCATACGACGAGCAGAATATTCACAACTTTCTATAAAATATGAGATCGATCTGGACTCATCTAGACTGAAAATAAGCTTTAATAAGGATTCAACAAAAGAAAGTCCGGTCAGTGGAGGCGAATAGAAAATATACGACTACTTCGTAAGAACGCTCAAATTGAAATACCTAGGAACATAGCTGACGAACCAACTGAAAATGAGAGAAATTGTAAAAGAATGAAATAAAATAAGATACAAAGTTACAAGAATAATTGTACGTTTAATCGAGAAAAATAAACTATCGTAGAGATTGATCAAGAGGATACACTTAGCCATCATACTACCAATGAAGACATACGTAGCGCCAAAAATAAAAGCTCACAGAACAAGCTTGAAAAGAGATTAGAAAGACATCATCATCATCAAGACTGAAGAAAGCGGACCATAAAGAAATCATAATGATGTGTGCTCTACCGTAATTGGAAACGAAGGAAACAGAAGATGCAGAAGAAGAAGACCTCTAGAAATAAAACATAAAACACCATATGACGATGCAATGCGGAAACTTATACACATACACATGACCAAATCCAATCCAGCGCAGACGTGACCGGCCCGGACTGGCGGTATGTTTCCTGGGAGTGGTAGTAATGCCCACCGTACGCTGGAAATCAAATCACCAAGCCATTACTTGGATATGTCTTATAATCGAACCTACGTATCAGTATTTTTTTTAACAGAGTAAGTGCTGAAGAAGTACTTGAATGTATAAAAAAACTAAAAAATAAAAAATCAATAGGAGAGGAGGAAATACCAAAGTGGCGGATATAGTAGCGCATCCACTGGCATATATTATTCATGTGGTCTTTTGCACGGGAGTATTTCCAGATCAGTTAAAAATAGCGCATATCAAGGCGATACGCGAATAGACAAAAAAGACCACATTAAAAATTACAGACCGGTATTTTTGTTATCTAATCTTACAAAATCTTTGAAAAGTTGCTATATTATAGAATAATAATCTATCTGCAAAAAGATCACATTCTGTCTGAATGTCAAAATGGCTTTAGAAAAAGGAGCTCCACAATACAATATTCTTGCATTAACGAAAATATTAGATTCAATGAACAATAGTAAAAACACTTTTCGTCATACCTCCCTCGTAAGTTTACTCTAATTCCATTGCTTTGTCGATCGTCAAATGGCGATCCAAATTTAGACCTCGTAATCATATTCAGCGATCTAAAAAAACATAAGAATATGGATTTTCGTCAATTTATTTATAATATTAGAAGAATTATTAATTTTTCGTCTTTCCTATGTTTTGACCCCATAATCATATTCAGAGACCTCAAAAACATAAGTATATTGATTTTCGTGGTTTTATTCGTAAAATTAGAAGACATTAATTTTTCAGTATTTATGGGTGATTTCAACCCTTAATATTTTCGTCTCATAAGTTTTGACCTCACAGTCATATTCAGTGACCTCAAAAACCTAAGCGTATGGATTTCTGTTAATTTATTCGTAAAATTAGAAGAGTTATTAATTTTTCAGTTTCTAGGGGTGGTTTCCACCCTTAAAAATAAAAAGCAGACAATGCGACAATATAGATTTTGATGTACGTATTTTATAAAGCATATTGCAAAAAAAATTAAGCAAATTCATTTCGTCGTTTTCGGGCCGAGAATTTTACCATTTTTACTGCTTCGCTTCTGTACTAGTTGTGATATATTGATATTGTAACGTATATTATTTTTAATATGCATTTTAATGTTTATGTAGTAGTGTCTAGTTTTTAGCATTGTTATTACTGTGTACTGTGTTATATATTAATTCTAATTTCTAATCTCTATGACTTTAACACTATATAATATAGTTTTTAAACCACCAAATGTTGACAGGTTCTATACCCTAATAGGGTGGTATGTTGGAACAAATAAATCTTATCTATCTATCTATAACTTCTATTGCTTAAAATTACATAAGGGACATATTTCTAAAGTTTGTCAGATTCCTCCTGGGATAACCTTTGGAATTGCTTAACAGTGTGTTGATTACAATATCAGTCTGAAATGAGCTCCACACCATTGGGTGGTAGTTTGCTAACTTTAGAGGATGTTAATACTAATATTCTATTACTATACACATTTAAATATTTCTACTTTAATATTTCTGACAGCCCAGTGGACATGAGATGCCTATCATTGATAGGGATTGAGTGGGATACCTATTCAAAATGTGGAGTAACGCAGAAACAATCTATTCGTTGTTGTTGTTGTGTGGTTCTTGGGCGGTTGAGACATGAAATCTTTTCGTGTTGAGGCGTATCTAAAGCAGAAGATGGAATCGTTTATTGAAATGGCACCCTACTTTAATTAGATACTTGAGAAGGTTGGAAGAGGAAGCAAATAGTTAATGGGATGGGATGGTGTTTGCACCTTCTGGTCAGGAGTAGATTCCCTCAATTAATACCACAACTATACCGACTTAGTGGCTCAGCAGATACGCGTTAGGATTGAGACGAGACCAAGAGGTTCCGGGTTCCAATCCTTGCCAGGGTATTGATAATTAGTGACGTTTTTAATATGTTACTGAGACGGTAGTAATTGACTAGCAGTTGTTACCTACTCTGAGTTATAGTATCGGCTGCGACAGGTGACAATGTCGCAGGAAATTATTGTTGTGATGTGTAATTATCTATTGTGAATGTGTCCTGGTTGAGTGGTGTAATAGCTATACTCTGCCAGGACATTAACATAAAGAAGCCGTTAAAAAAATACTATTCTTACTAC
The DNA here is from genome assembly GCA_936432065.2 of Rutpela maculata. NCBI lineage: Eukaryota > Metazoa > Arthropoda > Insecta > Coleoptera > Cerambycidae > Rutpela > Rutpela maculata. Next base: position 30,192,913 of record OW386285.2, on the reverse strand, counting down.
TGTACTACCTCTAACTTTTGAATCCTCTATTTTATGACCATGTGAAATATTGGACGTTATTTAAGCCGTAGTATTTTATTTTTTAAAGTTGTGGACGAGCTAGCTCGTGATTTCATTATTGACGCTTTGAGGGATAAAAATAATTAATGCACCCAACCGAGCCAAAACCTGCACTGGACAAATGCAACGTTAAAAAATCGCACCGTATCTCCTGCTCTAAATGATTAAAATATTATGATTTTATGTATTTTATAATCAGCCCGAACTGCATACATTTTTAAAGTTACGGCATACGTCAAAAGGTAATTGAAGTGCACAAACAACATCCAAAAAGTTAAAAAGGAATAAAATTAATTCCAGTATACAATTAACTCTAACAGTGTTAATTAAAAACATGTGAAGTCGGTCTCCTAGAACAATACCTTTGGTGGTAAATTTTTCTTTGTAGATCCATTACCATTCCGATTTAATTTGCGTTGACGCAAAAACGGCTTACAGAAAGTTAATGTGAAATAACACTTTACAGAGACATAAAACGCTTGTAAAAACAACCTAATTGTATTTGTCGATGTAAATTTCAATAAAGCTTACCGAATTATTTTAGCAATTTGATAATAATAACGTCAACATTAATTATGATTTAAGTTGTAAGGCTTTTATGTTGGTTTCCGTTTAATGCAAAGCCCGTCTAATGAATTTACCAATTAAATCCGTGCATTTGAAACTTTTTATTAGACATACTTAATTAGAACTTGATTTAATCGTCATTAAAAGAATATATAAATTTAGATTCATCTCAGTATCTTAAATTGGTGAGAATACAGGGAACTTTAATTTACTACATGTTTCATAACATGCTGTTTTTTATTATCACATCCTCGGAATATTTTAATAAGCCACTTACTTCCACATGGTAGAAGTATGTATAGTAACGGTTAAAAATCTTTTATCAAATAAGCTTAGAATATCATGAACATCGAAATTTTAAGTTTGAGCAAAACAAATTTTCTGTCTGTCGGTCTGTCTGGCGTTTTGCCAGTCTGTCGGTTTGTTTGTAACTTTTTTGTGCGAACGATTACTCAGGAACGGTTTATGTTATTGATTAGAAAGGGCATAGCAGGATGAGCACGTAAAATCTGCATAAATGCATATTTCGTATGCAAAAAAAAAATGCAAATTTTTGCACACAATTTTTTGGCACTTAAAGAAAGAAGACCACTCTGGATTTTTCATCATAAATTACTCATTTATCAAGGCCTATTCTCAAATTTTTGTCATATTTTTAAAAAATGTGGAAGATAGTTAAAAAAATGAAAAACTGCATTACCAACCATTGTCTTATACGCGCCTCACTATCATTTGGACTCATGTCTTGTTAACAAATATACAGGGTGTACCTCTTTTACGTAGAAATGACTCTTGCATGAGATTTTCTAGTCAAAAGTGCCCCTACGTTTCGTAAAAAAAAGACAAAAAATATTCATTCATCATGAGGCGCCCTCCACGGGCTAGCGTGATGTGATACATAAATTATTGTTTCTTAGCTTAAAAAACGTTTCCTTACCAAATTGTGAGAAGATCGGTCAAGAGGTAGTTGAGATATTGCAAAAAAAAAAGATAAAAAATTACAACTTTATCTCAGTAAGGAGACACATTTTATCTAAGTGTTTCGGTTAAATCTTCATATTTTGGACTAAGGATTGTCCAGTTAGCGTACGTCCAATTATTAATGAAACACTTTGTATATTTGTTAACAAGACATGAGGACAAATGATAGTGAGGCGCGTATAAAAGAATGGTCGGTAAAGCAGTTTTCCGTTTTTTAACTATCTTCCACATTTTTAAAAAATATGAAAGAAATTTGAGAATAGGCCTTGATAAATGTGTAATTTACGATGAAAAATCCAGAGTTGCCTTCTTTCTTAAAGTGCCAAGAAATTGTGTGCAAAAATTTGCAATATTTTTTTGCACACGAAATTTGCATTTAAAAATTATGAAAAAAATTGCGTAAATAGTCCAACACGTAACAACTGTGATTTTTTCGAATTTTTTCGTACAACGGCATCCGAGAAAATTTTAAAAAACGAAAATCAAAAAACCCTCACCACTCTTCCAATATGGCGGCTGCAGGCTTGAAATTTTGGGAAAATCATATTTGGGGTAAGCCCCTTCAAATAGTTGATAACAAACAAAATTTTGTCTGTGGGCAGATTTTACAAGCTTATCCTGCTATGCCCTTTGGTATTATAACGAGAACTGAAAATAGATTATATTTTGATATCATTATATTGAATGGTTGGGGGGCAATTGGGAATAAATTGGTAAAGCAAACAAGTAAAAGTTCATAACATTGAGATTTACTGAATGTACGGCAAGCCAAGATCTTAAATTTTTTTTGGCATCAGCCATCCTCAATATCTCACCCATTATGACCCCCAAAACAAACTTAAATGGGATAAAAAATATAAATTTCTGATTTAGTATGTGTACGAGAACCAAGTCTCAAAATTTTTTTGGCATCAGCCACTACTACTATCACCTCCATTACCACCCCTACTCATTTATTCGAGGGGGTATAAAAGTAGAATTGTGATTTATTGTGTGTGTGCAAGAACCAAAGACGTTTTTTTTTCTCATCAGCCACCCCCATTATCCCCACTGGAAATCTGGATGTAGAAGTAGTGATTCCTTAACTTTTAAGTTAATTGTAGATTTCTATAAATTTCGAAGAGTGACATTGTTGACATTGACATTATTGACATTGACATTATTGACATTGATATATTACTAAGAATTATGGCAGAAACTGCATATATGACTGCTTGATTGAGAAGCAAATGCAATTGACTCTCATCCAGAGGTCCCGAGTTCGATTCTTGGCTGTGGCACTGGGATCTTTTCAGAAGAAAAAATAATTCCAGTATGCTCGTATATTGGGGGTGTGTCTCCTGTCTCCAAATGTGTAGCCTTCAGGAATAAAAGTATTACCAGTGATGTTTATTATCATTATTATTATATTATATTAATTTGTATTATTGGTTGCTTGAAAATACTGGGTGATGTTCTTTTAATAAAAGTTTTTGGGTTTTGCTTAAAAAATATGGTTTTTCACTATTTTATAATACAAGTAATAACGAAATCATAATTAGCATATGAATAGTTACATTACCTTATTGAGAATGCGCTGAATGACTGTCGCTTAATATTTTTGATTATCAACGCATATTTAAGAACATTTGTTTATCAAGGCTTGTGCACATTCCAGTAATCTTGTTTTGCAAAGATACTAAATACATGTCACTGTATATGATATCTTGTTTCCCATTTTTATTTGTAACATCCATCATAAGCCGAAAAGTATGTACAGAAAAACGTTGATTATGACATATTATTTTAAACGCTTACCTCTCATCCAGAGAGTTTCTTTTTATGCACATTATGCGCTCTTCTTTTGTCCCCATACTTGTAATTTTGTCTTCAATTAGTTCCTGCACTCTGCTATTTTTTTTTCATCTTCTATACCTTAGATGGGAAAGGAGAATAGTAATAGTAGAATAGTAATATGAGCAAGTCCTATTGGCTTTTAAATTTGAAGGGGATGTAATTCAAAATAATTCATCTACTTTGTAATAGTGAGCTACTTATATGTAATTTGATAAGCAATTTTGAATAAACAATAAACTAATGGTTTTACCATAACAGTTTTGGACATTGTCTTTAAAATCTTTCCCATTGAGCCTTATGAACATTAACAGAACGTCGGTAACATTTTCCACCTGAGTTAATACAGACATCATCATACGTTGTTAATTTAATGAATTCTAAAAACTAAACCGCTTTTCATAAATTGGAAAATGTTTAGATATTACATATACAAGAATTTGGTATTAATAAAAACCTGTGCTCTAGCTTGACATTCAAAATTCTAATAATAAACATTAATGAGACGAAACGGCGAGATAAATTCACGCATTCCTGATTTAAAGGGTCCAAGTACCAGGGTCCAGACACACAATGAAAATCACTTGTGTGGATAATTACAGCCAGGAGGGGTTGTATTATCTTTAAAGTTTAATTGAATTACACGTTGCTGTCTGGTGTAGTTTACTGGTATTTTTTGTTTGGTTATTAACGCTGTAGATAGAAGGACATCTGATAATTGGCACTTTTACGTCATTAGTAATAAATAAAAGTTTATATTTGATATGGAAATAAAATAAAAAGAACTATGTAGAATACATTAAGGAAGTTATTTCCTTTGAAGTTGATAATTATACAAATAAATAAATTATCTAGAGCTGAGTCCCTGAAGGATTCCGTCCCATCTGATATTTGACGGCTGGCCTCCGTTTGCTGTATAGCACGTCTAGCGGCGTCACGACATCTGTCGCGGTTCACCAACGTTCTTTCCCATCAGCTCCTTGGTGACATCAGTACAATGTTTTGAAAAGTATCTTCTTCGTAACTATTAAAGATGTGTAATCGTGTTTCTTAATTATCAAATAAAATGCCATTGTCTTATGACAATGCTAGTCAGACCCTTAACAGGGTCAAAATTTGTCATTTTCATAAAAAAATTAAAAATCGTTCTCCGGATTCTGAGAATTGCATGCTTTAGATACGTACGCATTCAAAATATATCTTTTAAATTTGAGCCGTGTAACTTTGTACGAAAATCAACTATTTTGTATTGTAGTAGCGATTAGTCTAGGAAAAATAATATCACCATTTCATGCATTTCGTAGAGCTACAGGAAATCTGGATATATTTTCAGCCATTAAGTCCATACCTCTATAGTTGAATTATATTTTGCATTAATGTGGATAATTCTTTTGTCAGATAACATTTTGCTTAATACTTATATGCGTCTCGAATTCGTACGAAGTAGAAGCAGTGGTTACTATGTTATTGTTCACCTATCTGAGTAATAATAACTCTCTTCCCCTTCAATGACAGAACGAAAATCACCTCATTTTCTCTTCTTCATATTTGCCATTGATGCCAAGGAAAAAACGTTTTGCAAACTGATTATCTATTATAATGCCAGTAACATAATATCCCATTTATTTCAAATTGTACAGAAGACCGAAATCCGTGAAGAGGTTATTGAAGTAAAACGTAACGTAAAACGGTTTTGTTTTGTTTTGTTTTTTTTTTTTCACCTAGTAAGTCGTTTATCATGCATATGAAAGGAGACACCGCGGGATGTTAAATAGGACCAATATTAAGCCAAAAAATTTACTATATAATCGGTTTTTGTGCTGAAGCTCCAGACCTTCTATACAAATCTAAAATGCTTATACCTCATATAATACCTCACCATTCATTTATCCTAAGTCAGATCTGCTTTAATTAATAAAAGGTCATATATTTTTTCGCAGCTTTTGAATCAGGCGAATTTGTCTGAATGTTCTAAGTGATCATTATCAAGTCAGTCAGATATAGATATTAAACAATTGTCGAAAAACTGACTCTACTCGTGATACTATTAGTATCACAGTCTCTACCTATGAATTTCTTTATCAAATTATTACCCATGTCTACGACTTACTCCCAAAAAGAAGGTAACAGATCTTTGTTGAGAATCTATCAGTTTCTGTAGTTAAGAAATTTAGTAGATCATCATAAGTAGTCAAATGTAAGGGTTAAAGTTTTAACATTTTCATAGCTAGGAAAGATTTATTTCAGTTTTCCCACAAATCTACTCCGCTTTTGTCAAACTGACTTTTTAAAGTCATTCAGTACCAGCAGTATCTTTCTGATTTCTATCCTTTCAATGCCATATTATTCTTGCTATAAACAACTACTTCTGCCTCTTATCTTAATAATTATTTCGAGAAATTATCTTCAGCCCCTACCATCTTCCTCCCTTAAATCCTTGTGAATCAGTCTGCCCTCTGCAGTCTGCTCAATGTAAAGTTGGTCAATCAACAGTGCATCATGATATGCCATTTGTAAAGCATCTTCGAATGTTAAGTAGCCTATGAAAACAAAAATAAGTTTTATTAAAAACTGATATTAGTAACTACCGTAGCTCGAGTGGTGATATTTGACATAAAATAAGTAAACACTATACAATATTTATCGTTTACAATAAAGAGCAGTTCAAAATATGTAACTTCATTTCTGTTGATCCTATTTTTGTTAATAACAATTTCTCAATATTAATAGTTGAAACTAAGTATTAGTATGTTTTTAATAGCTACATGAGCTTGAAATAAATCTTGCAGTCAGAAATTCAGATACGCCATCTTAAAACGATAAAAGTATTTGTTTCACTGGCAGATGACACTAAATGATAGAAAATTATACCATTAATAATAATAATTAACAGGTACAGCCATCTTCATTTTTTCACCGCAACATAATTTAAGGGAAGCTGATTTCTAAATTAAATTTTCTGTTGCATATGGCAACATCTGTCATTGATATGCTTTAAAGTACAAGCCCAGCAGTATATAATGTGTGTACATACTGTAATCTCACTAAAAACATATAAAATGTATCTATATGTGCGAATTTTCAGACTAAATCTAAATTTAAATTTTTTAAGAGAGAGAGAGATAGAAATAAGTTCCTTATATGTTCTTGAAAATTTAATTTGTTGTTAATATACAGTCCAATAAACTTTGTATGAGTTTTATCTTCCAGGATGTGACTTCCAAGGCAAAGCTCTTCCAAGTTGCAACCGAAGGCTATTACGTTAGTTTTAGCGATGCTAAATATGAGCATATTTGAATCGTGCCATTTTTTTACTGCATAGATTTCTGAAGAAATTTTCTCATCTATTATTATGTCACCAAATGCTAGTTTCATCGGCAAAAAGCATAAAACTTTCTGATACATTGATCGACTTATATATACAGTGTGTCCCAGGATAGATGTAACAAGAGGTGTAATTGGCCAAAAATTTTGGAATTTTGGAATGGTATTTGGGGATTGAGTCCTGCTTGTTGTAAAACTAAAGTACACCAAAAATGACTTGATTTGGTGTTCTACAGGGTGTTTTATAAGCAAAGTTGTAAAAATCACCACTAATAAAGTACCTTTATTTTTCAAAATATGAAAAAATTCCGCTAAGAAAAGTTATTTAGAATGTAATTTTATACCTCTATACCAAATTTCAGGAATATAAAATTATTTTTTTGAAACTTCCCATTTTCTGCGAATTAAGAGTTGAATTCATATTTAAAGTTGTGTAGGAGCAAATGTTAATCATCTCAAAAAGTAGGCTATTGGTAAATAAAAAATTGAATATACGAGATGTAAGAAGGTATAATGTTTTATCAAACTAATTGTAAAACAAGAAACAATTACTAACAGAAGATTAATGAGGTTTAAAAATTATGACAAGTAATAAATGTCAAAAACATAACAGATTCACAAACAAATTAATTATTGACCAATACAAAACAATGTTTACAATTTTTTATTATTCGACGTAGCTACCACCCACATCCACACACATTTCGAATCCTTCGCCTGAAGTCCTTAAAACTGTTTCGAATATGATCTAACGGTATGGAGTTTACGGCATTTGTAATTCTCTGCTTCAATACTGCTACATCGTTAGGAAGTGGTTCAGCGTAAACCAACTGCTTGAGGCGACCCCATAAAAAGAAATCCAATATTGATAGGTCTGGGGATATCGCCGGCCACTTGATCGGTCCATTCCTGGCAATCCAATTTTCTCCAAAATTTAAATTCAACCACCGATTAACCATTTCTGTGGAATGGCCAGGGCAACCATCATGTTGAAAATGAACTAAAGGCATATCTCTTAAAATATTTAAATGTTCTTCAGAAAATCTTTCAAGAAGCTGTAAATAAGTGTGCTGGTTTAACCTTCCCTCAATAAAATAAGGTCCAATAACTCCAACGTGATAAGAAACGGCACACCACACATTCACTTTTTTATAATATTGTCTTCTACAATAAATTCTAAAATTTGGATTTTCAGAAGCCCAAAACCGACAATTCTGAGATGAAACACCACCACTAGTTGTGAATGTGGATTCATCTGAAAAAATTATGAAATGATGAAAGAATCTCTCTTCCATGATTTTTTCTCCAATGGTCAAACAAAAATCCAACCTACGGCCGTCATCTCCCTCTTCAAGCGTATGTTTATAATTTGCTTTATATGCCCTAATTTTCTTTGCCTTGTAAATTCTTTGGAGTTCAGACTTGCTAATATTAATAAGAGCTGATCTCTCTCTTAGTGGCATCCTAGGATTTTCTATAACAGAGGCATGAGCTATAATAGCCCCAACATTATCTTCATCATATGCTTTTATTTTTCTTTTCATGTTAAGAACACTACCAGTAGCCAGAAACTTTTTAATTATTCTCATAGCCTGAGTACGTGACAAAGCAGTGTTTGGAAATTTCAAATTAAATTGGCTTACCACTTCTCTTAGCGAGTTTTCACCGCCAATTCCGTAGCATTGCACAATATAAATTTTTTCACGCACTGTGAGTACCATTTTCACTTAATTTTTTATGCTTGGTTCGTTAACTTGAAACAGAAATTAAGGATAATATTGACTACGTTTGACAGATATGTCAATAATAAATGATAAATGTGTATCCATTGCTTTTCTCATAGCCTACTTTTTTTTAGCTTCTACATAACTTTAAATATTAATTCACAAAAAATAATTTCTATGCAGTTTTAATTGAATGGTTCAAAATATTGAAAAAATGGGAAGTTTCAAAAAAATAATTTTATATTCCTGAAATTTGTTAGAGTGATATAAAAAAAACTTTTCATAGTGGAATTTTTTCATATTTTGAAAAATAAAGGTACTTTATTAGTGGTGATTTTTACAACTTTGCTTATAAAACACCCTGTAGAACACCAAATCAAGACATTTTTGGTATACTTTAGTTTTACAACAGCAGGACTCAATCCCCAAATACCATTCCAAAATTCCAAAATGTTTGGTCCATTACACCTCTTGTTACATCTATCCTGGCAAATGAGGTAGCTCTGGATTCTAACAACTGAAATTATTGCAGCAATGTTTCATGATTTACGCAGTCAAATGCTTTCGATAAATTGCAAAATAGAGTCACAGTAGCCTCAAGCAAATAATATTTCTTAAACTCGAAGGAGAGTAGACTTCGAAAGTTTCCTAGTACTTAATTTGGGTACGAATTAATTGAGTAATTGAATATGATCTTTTATTAGTGTATTTTTCAACAAGTTCAAATCAAATTACGATAACATATGTATGAAAATTATTTTCTGTGGTAACGAATCGTTCAATTCAGCAAGCAGCAACAGTATATGAATACAAACTAACCTTTTATATAGTTAAAACAGATATTTACTCGATATAATATACATGAACGTTATTGTATATCTAAATTGTTGGAACCACCATGTTGACTATGTTTGATGAAAACCCCAATACATTTAAAACGTGCGGTTTAAAATAGCAAAATAAAAATAAAATTTAAATTGATTTACAATTACGTACAATAATTAATTTGTGTCCTATTTTGTTTATAAAATATGTAGATTGGTTACATATTAGGCTAAGAGAATTAGATGAATATCCATCATGAAATAGAAGTAATTATAAACAAGTGAAATTATCATAATCAAGTCAGAATTTATATAATTTCGTGAAATTTAATTTCAACAACTCGCCATATATAAACAACGCAAAAATATCAGAAAAGGCAGTATTGACTACACAGGTCATCTCAGATTAAAGTCAGTATCATTGTAGTAGTAAGTGAAATTAATCTGGGTGTCAACAAAAAAAGGTGGAAGTAAGGTATAGTAGAGGTTTTTTACGGTTATCAGCACTTTAATAGATCTAGTTTAAGAATCCGATTTATACCATTCTGGCACCCTTGGGTATTTTGAGATATTCAAGATGGCAGCTTATCTAAGGTGTAATTTAAAAAAAAATAATAATTTACCAAATGTGGCCATGCGATACATAATTTTCTGTGTTTCAGGTTATAGAACACAAATCTGAGGTTTAAAAAGAATTAGGGGCAATTCCTTCTGTGTTAAGATGCAATTATGTATTACAACAAATAATTCTCCTTTTATTTAATAATTGAATATTAAACTTTCTTCCGTAAGGAATTAAAAAGTTATTTTTAATTTCTTACGGAAGAAAGTTAGAACATAATTTAGGCTTATGTTTTTTGATAGTGACCCTCATTCAAATTATGGATGCGAGAAACTCTTAAATAGTATGAGCTGATTTTTTTTTCAGATTACTTCTTAATCTTGTTAAGCTAGCAAAGTTTAAAAATAAACGTTTATATTATTATTTTTCAACCATTAAAAATCATTTAATCGTTAGGGGACTACAAATTAATTCATTTCAGCTACAAAGCGGTGTGATATCTAAGAGAGCTGATCTAGCGACGCAACATGAAGAAGAGGATACCATTATGGTGCAGCAGCTTATTCACGAAATTAAAGAAATCCAGACATCGTCGTAAATGTAATAAGTGATGACACCGATGTTTTTGTCTTACTTGTATATTATTATAATTTATTAGATTTGAAAAACGAGGTTTCTATGGTTTCTTTTAAATCACTGCGAGCCACCACAGATATTAGGGCCACGGTTTTATAACATAAACAAATAATGCCATATTTAACAGCCACGCATTCTTTAACTGGTTGCAACACGGTGGCTCAGTACCATAGGATTGGAAAAAAAAGGTCATTAAATGTTTAATAGATGGTCGGGTTTTAACGCATTTGGTCGATTAAACAGCAATATAGATGTTTTTCAAGAATGTACAATTTTTGTAGCTTCGTGTTATGGAGTAAACAATGCTAGCAAAATGACTAATGTTAGAACTTTTCCATGGGCTAAAAAAGCCGGACAAGCCCACCCTCATTCACCAACTACTGAATGTTTTCAAGAAAACGTAAAAATGGCACATTTACAGACATTTTTGTAGTTGTCTGTAATAAATTTCTATTGACCAAATATAGATACTACTCAATACGGGTGACAGGCTGACGAGGATAAAACGGAATTACATCCGATCGCTTTATCAAAAAAGATTCAAATTACCTCAGATTACATTTTGGCATTAGCAAAATGCTCATGCAACTCAATAAGTTCGTGTAACACAACACGATGCAGCTGCGTGGTTAATGGCGTGTCATGCAGTTTAATGTGCAATTGTCTGCAATTAATCACAGAACATTCTTGCTGGAATCCTCATACGAGAATTTCTGAAAATATAACTTCTGACAGAAGATTAAGTGTTGATCTTGACGTTTCATTGTTTACAGTTTTTACAACAAGAATTTAAAAAAAATAAAAATAAATTAAAATTACAAAAGAAAAACAAAAAAGTAAGTAAATCATAAAAAAATATAAAATAAAGAAAGGAAAGGTTTGTTTAATTTTTTCAAAACCTTACTTGTTTTGAGCTAGCAGGACCTTTTAACAAATGTTTTTAAAAGGTCATTCAACTTGCTCACGCATGCCACTTTTAAGGGTATGGTGTTATCCGTATTCTTAAAGCCTAACTTGATTATACAACAAAACTAGGTACTAGTTTTTTTGCTTCAAAAATTAATTTATTCTCCGAATCAGCCGCCCTCTTAATAAAGTAAATTAACAACACTTAAAGATTACATCCTACATGATTTTTGACCCCAAATACTAGTCCACAGACCTTAAAAATATATAACAGGACGTATCCTACACCCATATAAAATATTTGGAAAAACTTGTTTTTCACCAGTCGCCATCTTGAATATCTTAAAATGCCCAAGGATGCCAACATGGCAGCAATCGGAATCATAATGTTGACCCTTCGAAGAACCAAAAAACTTTTACTATACCCTACTTCCAGGTTAGGGTGAAAATTCTTATTTGGCACCTTGACTAACTGTGAATATTCAAAAATATTTAAAAACGGGATATAACTCTGGTTTTAACGATACACAGCTACCAACCCCAATGTGTTTCGGCACCTTTAAATATTCTGGTAGCTATTTTGAAACTACGCTTGATGTTGATCGACTTATTATTATTATTATTATAATTTAACTACGAGTGTCAAAATGATTACCATAATGTTTAAATGAGTCTGGGATCTCCATCTGAGTCATAACTTTGATGAGTTGCGTGTGACGTAGGCGGCTACAAAGGCCATCGCAGGTTAAGATAAGTGTCCGTGCTTTTGTAAGCTTTTTGCGTGTGGTTACTCCCAGTGATGTATCTTTGCGTAAGATACTACCACAAAAAGTTTTGACCTCAAAAACTTCATATCTGGGAATTTTTTTTTTTTGAAAATCCAAAAAAAATTTTTTTTCTTAATCAAGTGAACCAATTCGTTTGTATTTCACATATATTGTAAATATACTCAAGACAATTTATTACTGATATTTTCATGAAATCTTTTCAGAAAGAAAACAAAAATTGATGCTTTTGAATTTTTCGAAAAATTTATATACGTACTTACCCGTTAGCGACCACCTCTATTTTTTACGAATTATACACCATACAATGAGCTATAACATATATTTTTCACAAAACTCTATCGAAGGTAGTCAAATTGGCAAAGATAATGTTACGTGCTGTCCCCTCCTTTAGTAAACATCCTGTATCGTGGGTTCGGAAATTATAACACCAGGGTAACACTAAACAATAATATATTTACGTAGCACTAATTACAACAAATAAAGAAAAAGAGTATAAATTGGTTAGAAATTCGATATATTAATAAATATATAAATGAACAACTGCTTGGATTACACGTATTGAACATTTTTTGGAACAGCCTACGTATTTTTTTGAAATAACGAGATGTATTTTTTACAAAGCTCCATTTAAACGGTAATACATAAAAAATTATGTGTTTAATAATAAGGATACATAATAAAGAACATGATGTGCTAATGATATATAATAATATTAGTTGTCTTCATCACTATCCTCATTTATTGTATCACTTCTGGGGAGAGTTTTACTGATGGTTTCAGAATATCGTCGAGAAACCTTGCATATGATAAATTCATGTTTAAGTTAAAAAAAAATAAATTAGTTTTCTGTTACTTTGAGATGGATTTATCATATGCAAGGTCGACGATATTCCGAAATCATCAATAAAACTGTCTGAATTGTTACAATAAATGAGGACAGTGATGAAGGCGACTAATATTATCATATATCATTAGCATAACATGTTTTTTTATTATGATGGAGCTTTGTAGAAAATGTATGTATTGTGAAAAATATATCTTCAATACGTAAAATCCAAGCAGTTGTTGTTCATTTATATATTTATTAATACATCGAGTTTCTAACCAATTTATACTATTTTTCTTTATTTGTTGTAATTATTACGTAAGTAATGCATTATTGTTTAGTGTTACCCTGATGTTATAGTTTCCGAACCCACGATACAGGGTGTTTACTAAAGGGGGTGTAAGCACGTAACATTATCTTTGCCAATTTGACAACGTTAGAGTTTTGTAAAAAATATATGTTATAGCTTATTGTATGGTGTATAATTAGTAAAAAAATAGAGGTGGTCGCTAACGTGTAAGTACGTATATACATTTCTCAAAAAATTCAAAAGTATCAATTTTTGTTTTCTTCATGAAAAGATTTCATGAAAATATGAATAATAAATTGTTTTGAGTATATTTACAATATATGTGAAATACAAACAAATTGGTTCACTTGATTAAGAAAAAACAAATTTTTCGGATTTTCGAAAAAAAAATTTTTTCCCAGATATTATGAAGTTTTTGAGGTCAAAACTTTTTGTGGTAGTATCTTACGCAAAAATACATCCCGGGAAGGAACCACACGTAAAAGGGTTGCAAAGGCACGGACACTTATCTTAACCTGCCATGGCCTTTCCACGACTGTCCAGAGCAATGCGTAAAAGCATTCTACAAGTTTACACCACTTTTGATATATTTATCTTACATTTAACGCTATACACTTTAATTGTTATCAATTTTCAATGTTCCCAATCTTCTGATCCGTTGCAAATCTAATATGTCGTAAGAAACACTTTATTGAACATTTTCTTCAATTCGCAGGACTTAATAATTTGATAGTTAGCATTTTTCAATATGAGGTGTCTGCAAAATAAAATCAATTAAATTTATTATTTGACTCAGTAAAAAATGTTCGAAAATTTTTGAGGTTATTGTTAATTAATTGTCATTATTCATACTAACATAAGCCGACTGCTCAACACACAGCTGTTATAACCAACCAAAGAAATACGACGTGACTAATGTATGCCAAGGCATAAAGTAGAGCTGCTATCTGGATAAAGAACACTCATTCGATTAAAAAGTGTTTAATAATACCATAACTTTAATAATTTTTTATACTCATTATATTAGAACTTTACTATAATTTTTTTAATGGTATCAATTTTTAAGGACGTATATCTTCTAAATGTTTTAATAAGATCTGAATACTCTGTAATAGGGCGCAGAAATTATAGACTCATAATAGTACATAATAGTAAATTATATTTTCTCTTTTGGACTGTCAGAAGTGAGACAACGTATCAGTCAGAATCTGTAAAAATAATGTGAAAATCGCTGAAAACAAATAAATTATTATTATTATTATTATTATTCGCCAGTGGCGGCTTGTCCCATGAGGCAGGTGAGGCAGTGCCTCACCACTCACCAGTAAATTTGCAGTAAATTTGTACCTAATTCGCAATTTTGTAAACCGTATTATTTTTTTACAAATTTATTCAACCTGACGAAGTAGATAATTCCTTAATAAACCTAACTATACCTATCTGAGAGTCCCGCCTCATCAGCTTGTCATGTCACGAACTACCACTGTTACTTTCTATAATATGATAAAAAACCGTTGCCCAAGGAATCACTACTTCCACATCCAGATTCTCTATCCAAGTCACTCACAACGAAAAAACTTTGTATGTGAAAATATTTGTTTATGGAACTTTAATAATATAATATTTGAAATCCTCTACCCCAAAAACCCATATAACGATACCCCACATCGGTAGTGGGGTGGGGGTGGTGATAGGGGGGTGGTAGTGGGGGGTGGATGAAGTAAAAAAATATTTTGAGGTTTCTGGTCCCTGTACATGCACTAAATCACATTTTTTTTTCATCCCCTTTAATAAGGAGATGGGGGTGGTAATGGGGGTGGCTAATGCCAAAAATTTTTTTCAGACCTCAGCTTCTCTTGTATATACTAAATACTAATTTCACGGACTCTTACCTGCTTGATATACCAATTTACCCCAAATTTACCCCAATTTACCCCCCAACCCTTCGACGGAACAAGATGAAAATATAATCTAGTTCTAGATCTCGTTAAAGTACATATGTGTACCAAATTTCAAGTCAATATCTTAAACGGTTTCAGAGTAAACGTGCGCACAAAAAAAAGTTACAGACAGACCGTCAGACCGACAGACCGACAGACCGACAGACCGACAGACAGACAGACATTTTTTTTCGCTCAAACTTAAAATTTCGACGTTTCATGACATTTTAAGCCTATTTGGACAATAAAAATTTTTAAAAAATTTTTTGTCGTTACTATACTTCCACTGGACGTGGAAGTAATTGGGGCGTGGTCTGAACTGCGAATATTCATTAAGTTCACCAGATTATTGTAAATATACAGGGAGTTTCGTTAATAATTGGTCATACGTTTACTGAAGAATCCTTAGCCCAAAATATGAAGATTGAATCAGAGATACTTCGATAGAACGTGCCTCCTTACTGAGATACACTTTGTTGAAGTTAAAAATTAAAAAAATATTCTAACATATTATTTTCAAATTACTTAATATCTCTTTACCAGTCTAACACTATCTACCGACGAAGCCACATTCACCCGCAGAGGAGTTTTTGATTGGAGAAATACTCATATCTGGGATATTGAGAATCCACGTTTACCCAGAGAATCACATTTCCAGTACGAATTTAAAATTAATGTGTGGTGTGGCTTTTTAGGAGATCGCCTGTTGGGTCCATAGGAATTACCAACTTTGAATGGTAATTCATATTTAGAATTTCTTCAAACTGATCTTTTTCATGAGCTGGAAACTTTATCATTAAATTTAAGGAGGAGTATCTGGTTCATGCGAGATGGGGCCTCGCCTCATCATTCTATTGCAGTCCGCAATTGAATGAACAATTTCCCCATCGATGGATTGGCCGAGGAAGCGAATTTAAATGACCATCTCGTAGTCCAGATTTAAACCTGTTAGATTTCTACTTTTGGGGGCCCATGAAATCATTAGTTTATGCGCAAATGATCAACAGTCCTCAGAAATTATGGTACAGAATGCTGCCAATTTTATCAGAAACCTGCCCAACATATTTTTAATTAAATCTTTTAGCTTAAGATTAAGAAAATGTATCGAAGTCAATCGAGCCCAATTTGAACATTTATTAAAATGAATTATTACTACCTGCAAAGCGTATATTTTTATTTTCAAAGCTTTTTCGAATTCGAATATCTCGAGAAATACTCACTCTAGAGCAATGTATTAAGAGTACCTTTTTTTGCGTAAAAATTATTGAAAAGTAAAATAAAACCAAGAAGACAAATATTTGGCCAGTGACGTACCAATTACGCAAATTTAACCCCCCCTACTGTGGACCCCTAGCAATAGTGAGGAACCAGTTCTTTCGCTAATATTATGCATCTTGGACTACTAACACTATCTACTAAATAATGATATAGTAAAGAAATATTAAGCAATTTTAAAATTATATGTGAAAATATTTTTTAAATTTTATCTAAGTGTATTTGATTAATCTGCTTATATTTTGCTAAGGATTCTTCAGTTAGCGTATGACCAATTATTAACGAAACACCCTGTATAGCAGTTTACCTTGAAACTATCCTTATATTGTGAATATTTTTAATTCTTCTGTGCTTGTAGCTCCTTAGTTGCCGATGACCTCCACATCATCTGATTTATTAGAGATAGTGAAAATGAATTAATAACAATTTATACATACAATAATAAATTAAACCCCTTTCATCTAAAAAACAAAGTTTTAACATGATCTGATTCAAGAAAATCGAACCCTACAAAAGCTTATCGAAGTCAACTTTTTCGTGACATTAAATATCACGAATATAACTATTGTGTCATCCTAGAACATTATTGCCTTAAAAACTGGTTTAGTGAGATCAAAACCTGAATATTGCATTTATTTTATGTCCTTCCGTAGTTTATGCTAGGTCGTTTCCAAGTTATACCTTTAAATAGTTGTTAGAGAAAAATAAGAGCTGCCATTTGTATTTGTATGCACATTCTAATTGCTTTTCCACTATTGGAAACGTAATGAATATGTATATAATAATTATTATTCACTCATAGAAACATTCTGGAATACAATACTGAGAGAAAATGCAAAGTTCACGCTGAAATATCGGTCTTTAAGATAGTGGAAGTGTGTATGCAGAATTTTCTCTCCACGTGGGTGATTTGAGGATAATTTGACGTCACTAAGTGACAATCCTTCAAATTCTTCTTGGAAACATAACTCACCTTGTGAACAGTCAAGAGGGTCATGCAAGTAGACAGGGAGAGGGGTAATTGCGTGTAGAGGATAGTTCTATTTGTATTTTGTCTATTAATGGTAATATCTAAAAAGTGGGTTTTTGAACTAGTTGAGTATCCGTCTTTTTTTGCTCCCTTCCATTTTAACCGCAAATGACAGCGTATTTTCGAGGATGGGGCAACTTTGTTATTTCAAATGGAACACCCTGTATATTTTTCCACAGTTGGAAAGTCCGTTGTTTCCCCTTTCCAAAAAGTCCATATTTGTCATGGAAATTATACAGAGAAATGGTTTCATAAGCTTTTAGGGTGAACACTGCGTTCTATCGAAATGCTACGAAAAAAATAATGATTGACAAAGTGACTATGGAAATAAAAGACTGCATCACTTGTTGGAGGTTCCTTGTTAAGCATAGTTCTAAATCTTTTTTGTGTTGTTTTGTAAGATTTAGTTTCAGTGTGTAATCACACACTTAGCTTTTTCACTTAAAGTAAACATTTTTCTTAAAGTAACTCAAGTACCCGAGTTGTCAATAAATTAATTTGACGTTTACAAGTGATAATGTCTTTTATTGCCATAGTCTACTTTGTGAATCATTATTTTTTTCGTAACATTTTGATAAAACGCAGTATTCATTTTAAAAGCTTATAATTCCCATGACAAATATGGGCTTTTTGGAGGGGAAACAATGGGCTTTCTAATTGTGGAAAAATATACAGGGTGTTCCACTTGAAATAACAAAGTTGCCCTATCCCAGAAAATATGCTATGGCATTTCCGGTTAAACCGGAAGTGAGCAAAGAAAGACGGATACCTGGGAAATAACTTATCAAAATTACTCTAATAAATACTCTATTTCTTGAAAGTTATCTGAATAACAAGATAAAAAATCATCTACACATCTATCCCAAAAACGTACTTTTTGTGATATAAAAATTGTTTTTTCAATTTCTTTAAAAACTGTCTAAATCAGTAATTGTATTAATAAAGAATATCATGAAACATAGACATTTCAAGTTTGAGCAAAAAAAGTCTGTCTGTCGGTTGGTCTGTCTGGCTGTCTGTAACTTTTTTTTATGCGCACGATTACTCTGGAACCATTTAAGATTTTGATTTTGAAATTTGGCATGCATTTTAACGAAATCTGGAGTTAGATTATATTTTGACATTATTCCGTTGAAGGATTGGAGGGTGAATTGAGGTAAATGGGGGTAAATTAAGCAAGTGTGTGTACAAGAACCAAAATATTTTTTTACTTCATCCACCCACACTACCACTCCCCTATTACCAGTTGGGGTTTTTGGGATAGACGACTTCAAATATTATATTATTAAAGTTCTATAAACAATTATTTTGGCATACAATTTTTTT
Source organism: Rutpela maculata (assembly GCA_936432065.2). NCBI lineage: Eukaryota > Metazoa > Arthropoda > Insecta > Coleoptera > Cerambycidae > Rutpela > Rutpela maculata. Next base: position 30,174,001 of record OW386285.2, on the reverse strand, counting down.
TTTCGTTTAAGAAACTTGGATAGAAAATCTGGATGTGGAAGTAGCGATTCTTTGTGCAGTTTTTTTTTTTTATTATTTAAAGTTACACATAGTGTTTCCCCTTTATTATAAATTCCAAATCGAATCGTTAAATATATTATTACATTCAAAAAATATATTAATCGGAATGTTCAAAAATATTATTATGTATTAAATAAAGTGAAGAATTTGAACATCCAAATATATGAGATAATTGAAACTCAGAGCCAAGGCAATCGTATACTCAATCATCTATGTCTAACATATTATATTTTTGTAACTTGCTTATTACGCTCAAAATAAACAAACTTTAGATATCTGATATCGGGAAAACTTTAGATGTGCAGGTCTTAAATAATTCAGAACGGCTCTCCCTAAGATATTTATAGACAGGTGGAGTAGTATGTATGGTAATATCTTAGCGAAGCACATAAAGTATTATGTATTATTTTCCCTGGTGACTTAGTAAGATAATAATCATGTCAACAAACAAAATTAATAGTTTTCGTTTTATGAATACAGTCTCTTCAGTGTTGTTACGAATTATAATTTGTTTTCTTTCAGCGTAACTAATATTTATGCTTCCAGTGAATTTGTTTTAATATAGATCTAAATAAAATAGTCTTAAACAAACAGTTAAAAGAACATAGTTTGTGACCGGTCTATTATAAGATTAAGGGCATTGAATACTTTTCTGATAAAAAATCGTGCATTTTTACAAATTTGGAAATAATATTTTAATCTATGTAGCGTATTCACTTACATATTATCGCCATGGATATTAAAATAAAAAAACAAATTATTATTATTAATTATATACACAAAATGTTAACATTTATAACTTTAAATTAAACTCTGAAACTGTTTACTTTTATATTATTATGGAAATATTTCTTAAATATTGCCATAATTGGTGGGCCCAAATGAACACAATAATTTAATCATTCTCAACCCTGCTTCTCTGAAGCCGACCAAAGAACAGAACCTTTTGATAAATTTGAAACTGTAGATCTACCTGAAGCTTAAACTGCAGCAAATAACTGCGTATTCCGGGCCCCAAAACGAAGAGACAGAAAGGGATACAAGCAATAATATTACAATTATCAGTTTTATTTATGGAATTTTCAAAGTCAATATTTCAACATCATTATGAATACTGGAGTCATCGCTAGAACCCCCGCTGGAACTCGATAGCCTGAACAACCAGTCAGATTCCCCAACCGCAAAACGATAGCTTGGACAACTCCATGTGCATTTTTATTTATTTTGTGCATGTGTAGATGAGTACTCTGCTTATATAACTCCCTGCGCCATTAAAGCCATCTTATCAAGGTATCAATTATTTGCTGATTATATGGGATATATCATCATTGTCATTACAATTCATTTCACAATTCAATTATTCAATTCTTTATTCAGTCTATCAATATACAATTATTAAAGACCCTCAATCTATAGATTGCGAACTTTCATATTCACTTAACATCAGCCAAATACATGCTATTTTATAAATCATATTACAATTACTGAAAGACGCTCAAACTGATAACGATTGTGAATTTTCATTTTACTTAACATCGGTGAAATACATGCTACTTTATCAATCAATTTACAATTACCGGAAGAGGCTCAATCTCGACGCTCTCAACGCTCGATTGTGAACTTACATGTTCACTTAGCATCAGTCAAATACATGCTATTTTATCAATCAATTTATACTTACTAAAGACGCCCAGTTTATAGATTGTGAACTTTCATTCACTTAGCATCAGTCAAATACATGTTATTTTGTCAATCATATTAGAATTACTGAAATTCGCTCAATCTAAAACGATTGTGAACTTTCACTTAGCGTAAGTCAAATACATGCTATTCTATCATAATTTACAAACGACATACATCTTGCTCACGGTAGAGATAGCATCATAGCAGATATCTTATCGCATATAAATGATTTTTCTTTACTTGAACACCATGTTGTTTTGTCATCTATCTGTCAAACCTTTTATTTTTTAAAAAACTCATCTTTAATATTGATACTTTGGTAAATTGGTTTCTCTATTGCAAGGAGGGGGGAGGTATATGTAGCGTATTCACTTCGATCGTTATTAAAATTTAAAAAAAAAACAATTTATTATTATTAATTATATACACAAAATATTAACATTTATAATTTTAAATTAAACTTTGAAACTATTTACTTTTATATTATTATGGAAATATTTCTTAAATATTGCCATACCATACCTACCATTAACGGTACTTCATTTGCTGTATGAGGAAATGAGTTGGATTATAATATCTTCAAAAAATGGTCGTCTATGGACAGAATATCAATGTTATTTGTTTTATTTTAAGTTAAATAATATTGACTTAGATTTTGATGCTCCTCTTTGGAAGGGTGCTGATTTTAAGAAAAATTATATAAAGCACTCTTCTTGTGTTTTTTAAAGTGAGTTCTTGTGTTTTTTAAAGTGAAAAAGACTACCTACTAGTTTTAGAAAGTCATCCAAAATGAAAAAGTACGTACGGTGCTCTTTTCTGTGAACTTATGCAAAGAACGTTATCAAATTCCACATCAATAACTTGTTGGCATTCAGTAATTGTCTCAAGACGTCTTTTCGTGGTGGCTTTTGTAAACAAGTTATCGTATTCTGTATAGAATCCTCAGACTACCCAATATGACGTGTTAGCCCTAGCAATTAAAGCAATTTTAAGGGTTCGATGTAATCGTTCATCTATGTCATTGCTTTGAGGATGGTAAGTGGTGGTACGTATTCTATGGAAATCCAAAAATTTTGCAAATTCATTAAATAATTCTGATTGAAATTGGACGCCCTGATCAGTAGTGATATATAAAGATATGCCGAAACGATAAACAAAATTTTGAAATAAAGTGCGTGCAACGGTCTTTGCCGTGAAATGGGATATGCTTCTGGCCATCTAGTAAATCGCTCGATTACTGTTAGAATGTAAGAGCAACCCTTGGAAGGGGGTAATAGTTCCACTAAATCTCTATGAATGTGATCGAACCTACCTGTAGGTACTTCAAAACGACCTACTGGACTTTTCGTATGACGTTTGACTTTAGCAGTCTGACAGTTAACGCATGTATTCATTTTAGGCCAGAAATAATTACTAGTCTTTTCCTTTAATGTGTCGAATTTCGCATGAAAATTGAGCAATATATCCTAAATGACTTATTTGTCGTGGAGATCTTTCGGCTTTGGTGAATAATGCGTTAATTAAAGGTTTATGATCGGCAAAACCAATAAATTTACAACCTGCAAGTAAAAATTTAAAATTCTCAATAGCAGTGTACAAGGATAGTAGTTCTTTATCAAAAGTTGAATATTTCGTCTGAGCCATGGTAAGTTCACGCGAAAAGAAAGCAAAAGGAGTAAGTACTTCTTTGCTATCTCGTAAGTGATAAGAGTATATTATCATCACAACGAGGATGTGCTAAAATTGCTGCATCAAAAATTCTACTTGCACAATGAATTGAAAATCAATGTGCATTTTATCCAATATGCACATATTCACCATTGTAGATTCTCCCTTTATTTATTTGCAAATTATATTTTTTTCTCTACAATAACTAATAAAGAAGAACGTACTCACATCATCATATACACATCGAACATTATAAATAAAATATAGATTAGAGATTTTTGACGCAAGATATTACAAACTTTTATAATAAATTCGATTACCGACGATATAAGCACAAAGTTATTAGGTAATTTCCTGTAAGTGCCATACTTTGAGAAAGTTTTCTTATAATAAGTTTAAGGATGAAGATGTGCTATTTAAGAAAATGACATCGTGGAAGAACTCTTGTTAAAGCGTTTAATAATGTTATAAACCTATTTATGAGCCAATAATTGAGTTATATTTATTATTCTATTATTTACATGAATGTCTGATTACAAACGAAATGTTTTTATACCTTTTTAAATTTTTTATCGAAAATTAATCTCTTAATATCAAAGAATACAGAGATGCTACTGGCTTGAAGAATAAAACAATAAATAAATTGTCACGTACTCAGAAAAATAAACAATGAAACATTTACGGTTTCGGAATTATTGTTCCTCGTCAGCACTACGTAGATTATGAAACCATACCTAGAACAAAAAGTAAAAAGTCGATGTGGCCCTATTTCTGATTGTTTTGTTTAGCACGACATAGACATAGAGGTGTCCAAAAATGTATTCGGCACGGTAGCTCAATCGGTTAACGCGTATTGAGTGGCGAATATGCTGACCGATTGTCTGTCACGTTCTTGGTTCGTGCCTCAGCTCCGGTACTGACAACACCGGTATGGATGTATGCCTGTGTTTTTCCAAATGTCTAATCCTCTTCCGGACAGCCTTGGCTTTGGATTTGAGAGTTGTCTACTATATGTGGTGTGTTTATGTTTATGTTTTTATTAAGTCCCTAGTTATGAAGAAATAATCTTCTACAAAATGTCTCCTTCTGTAATTATTCTATTTTTACACATTAAAATAAAAGCATTTGTTACAAATATGAGCTGTAATGAAGAATAAAAACAGAAATCAGCATTTTGTACTTTGATTACACGAATATCATTTCGCCATTTCTATCCCCTGTCTACTGCACCTTTATGACTACTATATTGGAAAAAACTTCCATATATATAGATTCTATCAATTTACGAGTGTTAAGTGACTATGTCATCTAATTTTCTAATTGCAATTTATGATCAGGGACCCAATTCTTGAAATCGTAGGAATTAATTCTCGTAAGAAAATTTCTCACAATTTTGTGAGATTTAAATACAACTGTATTCTCGAATTAAATCGTAGGGAATATTTCTCTCAATATTGATGGAAAAAAATTCACAAGGGTTTTTGACGGGAAATTCGAAAATTCTCACTTATAATATCCCTAGAGCTTAAATTATTTCCGGAAATTTTTTCGAGGTCATGAATATTTTGAAAATTATCCCGAGCCGCAGGCGAGGGATAATTTTCTTAAAATATTCATGAACGAGGAAAAATTTCCGGATATTAATTTAAGCTCGTGGGATATTCGGTAAGAAAATTTCACACCATTATTTTATAAATATTATGCCAAAATTGAACATTTTTATTACGAATGACAAAAATTCATTCATCATAGTGAACCATGGAATAACAACGGGTGGTTAAGTTCCACCACCTGTCATCGAGTCATTGTGTTTGTGCAATTCGCTAATTTATTAGATTGTGTTTTTGAAAACGAAATTTCTTAGTGAAATAACATACCATTCTCCAAGTTTAGTTACATGAACTTTTTATAAATAACATAAAAACATATTATATTTCCGTTTTTTATTAACTTTGGTCTACTAAAATTGGTGGAACATCATTTATTTTTGATAATTATTCTGAAGTACCTACCTACTTCAAGATTTATATGTTTAATAAAATAAGAAATTTCTTAGTGAAATAACATATCATTCTCCAAGTTTAGTTACATGAACTTTTTATAAATAACTTAAAAACATATTATATTTCCATTTTTTATTAACTTTGGTCTACTAAAATTGGTGGAACATCATTTATTTCTGATAATATTACTTAAATGCGAGCACAGGGAATGTATTCATTCTTGTCGCCGAGCCAATAATTAACAACTTCTAGGCGGCCATGGAATAATAAAAGGTAACAAGATAGTAATGGCTGCCGCACTTACAGACGTCCATTAGATTAATTTTTACATTCTAATCATAACAAAATATTTGATTATCAGCCAAAAGAATAAAGTGCGTGGGCATATATCACACAAATGGCTCCAGGTTCTAAAACATATGGATTGTTATTTTGTGCAAAAAATATTCAGACATTGAAAAATATCACGTCAGCTTACCTACTTGTCACAATTGGTTGAGGATATTCATTATGAAGAAATATTGGATGTAAAGCTATTCAGAAGAATCCAAGAATATCTTCAAGTAAATTTAATAGGCTATCTAAATTAAAATTAAATAAAATTGTGTTGAAATATTTCATATATTTTATTAAACATAGACATTTATGTTACTTACATGCGTTAATAAAATTTGTTAGTTTAATATATATTATTGTGATACCCACAACTTTATTTTTGTAAACAAAAAAATAAATATTAACATATTAATTTCTGTACTTATAATATCCTCGTGAATATCCTCCTTTGCGTCGCCAAATAAATTTAATTCTAAAAGCACTCCAGCTCCGTCGCGTCTTTACTTTGACATTTGAAATGACAGAAAAATTTCCACTTATTAATTTGACAGAATGTAAAAAATTTCCGGAAATTTTTTGGGTTGCCATGGTAACTTAACAAAAAACAAGCCTCTGATTGGTTAAAAAATGTGGTGTGAAATTTTCGTATAAATTATAATTTTAGGTTATGTGTACAGTTTGTGACGTCAATGAAACATCAAATTTAGTTTTAATCTGTCTTGTTTGGTCTAGTAGATATTATTTATTGCATTTAACGATGTATAATTTTAACCTTCAGACCTTAATTATGCAAAATCTGGAAGATGCTGAACGAAAGACAGCATTTTATTAAGAATAGATAGAAAATAGAATGGAAATCCGTTGTTTTATTAAACATTTCCGATTAACCAAAGATCTAATAGTGGACTTTGTCCGTTAGTCATGAAAGAGCGTTTATTACCTTCCATGATACCTTAAAATCGTTTCTTTATTAATATGATACAATAATCAGTTAGGAATTCAACCAAATATAAATTTGGCTATATTTACCAATAAGAAATGGGAATTCTATATAAATACTTACAAAGAAAAATTACGAAGCTAATCAAAACATAAATGTCAACAAAATAACAAGTGTCATTTGTGTTGTCAAAAATAGATATAAAAATATTATTAAAAATCCAATCTTCTCATTGGTTCTTGCAAATAATAACATAAACTTATAATTTGACATACGCCCCACTGCCGGTTTCATAGGAATTTAATTTCTATGAGGTTCAAGAATAGCAATTCTCTCTATTTGTCGATTCGCATGGGAATTTCAGCAAGTGAAAATTTTCTCATGAGAATTAATTCCTACGACTTCAAGAATTGGGTCCCAGACGTGGCCTGATCTGACTCATTAATGAAATAATTAATTTTAATATGATGACTGATTTTTTCTTCCACCTTTTCTAACATTCTAACATCTTATAAAAATATGTATTAGTTAGTTAAGAAAATAAATACAATTTTTTTAGTAGACGTTCATATAAAATGAAATTAAATCTTTTAAAGAACCTGAGACTTTAAAATGGCAAATCTTAGAGCAATTAGAGTTCTATACCAGAGAATTATTTGTGTCGCCGAGCATAGTCATATTATTGGCAATAAATCTGTTTTTGACCAGTGATATAGTTTGGTCAGAAAGCGTAAGTAAATTATAATAAAGGCCTCTGAGACTAGCAGAGATGTATTGTTTGCATAAAATATTTATAAGGTATCATAAAATAGAATAAATCATTAACATATGAAATAAACTGGAGAGGTCCTAAAAGAGAGCCTTGGGTCACTCCATATTAGACATATATTTTATGAGCTATTCTTGTTAAATCTCAGAGACTGAGTCTATGTAAGTGAGATTAGATTAAGAAACAAGCCTGTGGTTACATACTGATACAACTTCTCTACTAAAATTAGGTGAGAGATAAAGTCAAGGGACTTGTTTAAGTCAAAAGATGAGAGCTACTAGTAAGACCATCGACTTTTAACCACTGCATGGACAGTTATTTATCTAAGGGACAGAATATTTATCTAAGTAAGCAGAAAGCCGGACTCTCAATATAACCTCAATAACCTTGGCCAATTTGCCGATTTTAGATATGGAACGATATTTGTCCGTGCTCAGAGGTCATCAATCTTTTTAAATATTGACACGAAAATAATCAAGCTAGTACTTATTTTAAAATCAAGAACCTAGTACATCCCAGTAAAATTTAAAATAAAAAATAACTTATTTGCAATAATCTTTTTTTAAAATAATTTAACTCTGTTAATTTTAGGTATTGTGTGTACAGTAATGTACTATGTAAACCGATCTGGGGAATTTTCTTTTATAACAAAAAAACTCACAAGCTTGCTGACCCGCTACCCATCGTCGGTTGAACTACACAATTTTAGAACTTTACTGTTTTGTAGACTTTTTGTAACATCTATTTAAATGTCTCCAACTTTCTTTCTAACAGGCATGGACAAAATTAAAACACCGTCTTTGCCATGATTTTCAAATCGATTTTTGTCCGGTTTAATGATTTTTTTTCTTATTATATAAGTAACGTCTTCTGGGATGTAAAGCCACGATTATTTTAAGTAAAAAATAAAAAAATTGAGTTTCTTGAAAGTAATTATGTTGCTATCCGAATAAATGTAGCATCTTAGGTAGAAAATTTAGTGGGCTACAACAAGTAGAGTTCAATATGGAAAACATGATAAATCCAAAATTTGGTAGATTTTTATCCTCGTTCTCAATGGAATGTTTTTAAAATGAGCCATCTAATGGCATATTACACGAGAATGATCCGAGGAATGATCCTTTCTGTTTATTTTAAAATCCATTTAAGCTACATAAATCCATTGGTTATGAAGATATGACCAGCCTCTAAAGTAGTTTCCATGAACGACAAAGCACTTGAATACTGTTACTCAACGCGCGTCTCAGGTTTAATCGTGTCCAGATGATGCCAACATAGTTGGCGAAACGCGCGTCAAGTGTTCTGGTGTTTGTGGAAACTACTTTAGAAGCAGTTTCACCCCGAAGGTTCCCTCTCCAGAACTAAAGTACGATTTATAAACTTTTCCGCTGCAATTGCGGTTGCAGTTGGAGTTGCCGCAGCAGTATCAGTTGCAATTCACGAAAATTTGTCATTTATAAACTCTTGCTGTTGCTGTCGTAGAATGTTTTTCACGCATGCGCTTCACGCGTAAATCTCGTGATGATTTGTTTACGTTCTCCATGAACTACAATTTCATTGGCTATCCACTGGTAATTCCGCAGCGGTTGCCGTTCAAGATAAAATTTGGTTATCTACCTACGGAATATGAACTGCAACTGCAGCGGCAGCGGACTTTATAAATGGGAACATTGCTTTCTGCGGCTGCAGCTGCGGATAGTTTATAAATTGAAAGATATGACTAACTGCAACACTTTCTATGCCAAAGTATGAAAAGAGTTCACTTGCTTACGGCAGCTAGTATTTTTAGGGGAGTAAAAAGGGGCGTGAGTAGAGAGAGTAAACACAGGTAAACACAAGAGGGCGCCACTTCACCAATAACTAATTTAGTAATTAAAATTTGTCACAGTTTATAATTTACTTTGTGACTTAATACTTGTAAGATGATTTAGTTCAATATTTACAATGAAAAGTTATCAAATGAGTGGCTCAATGGCTTTGCAAGAAAATTACAAAAAAATAAGGAAAGAGCAAACTTTTATGAATCTCGGCAATCCAATGACACTGTCGATAGGACTCGTTGATACCTGGAGTACATCTCCTGGGTTACCAGTAATTTCATGCGGCACCTGTTGACAACATCCCAGCAAACAGCAGCTACACCATCATAGGTCTCCCTGGATTCACGTAAATGATTTCATCATCAAAGTTTGTGACAAGATGGCGCGGACCAAAATCAAATTGACAAACCAGCACGATGCAATCTCTTGAGAACTACCATAACCAATAACTAAGCCCACATATTTCTCCAGAACATCACTACAGTAATGCGTAACTTAAATAAGAATTTCAAAATAAAAGCTTACCTCCATAGAGAGCATTATTCAAAAAAATGTGGAATTCGCCACTCGGGCATCCAGCCACACACAGCCTTCAAAACAATTCAAATGCCTGCGGCAAGAAGCAGGTAGGTCATGAGGACTCGCTAGGAAATCAACCACAAATCCAACAAATATCTGTCTAGATGCAACGGAACACAAAATTCCTCCCGCGTTACCAACGTAAAACACTGTTCGGAAAAATTCCTCCAGTCTCTTGACCAATGAAAACGTGACACACTTGATTTTAAGAATATAAAAGGACGAAATTCCACAGACAGACAATATTTAAATCCTATTAAATGAATAAACAAACCTGATTCAGTTATAAACCTTTAAATAATGTTATTAAATTTCGCAAGATGAACATTTTGTAGGCAGACAACACACAATATACTCAGAATGTGAGTGGATTGCATACCCACCTGCTTTATGAAATGAAATAATAACCTTGTTCGATTAGCGCCAAACCAATTTAAATGAAAATCACCGAAAATTAAAGTTGTAGCACTTTAAAATGTTACACAATTAAAAAATGCTAGTAAACATTTTTTAAAGGCATACACCGGAAGATATTGGGTAGATAGCTATGGAAAAAAAGTTATGAAACATAATGTCATCAATTTGTTACACCTGTATGTTTTGGGATCGGTTAAGTAGCCAAAAAATAACATAAAAAAAAAAATTTTGATTTTTTCCCACTGGTAATCTTCCTTAATAACAAAGATAAAAAGCATACTGAAACGAAAATGTTACTAAAGATGACTTTATAACTGGGCCCGAATTGGATTTTAATTCTGCTGCTGATGATTCCCGTAGAATGTTCTGAGTTCAAAAAAAAAGTATTTAGGTTTATTATCACAGTTATCACACCCTATATTTAATGAAAAATAATTTTTACTTAAAATCAGCATAGCCTTGGATTCCAGAAGAGTTAAATTTGAAGAAATAATTATTATTATTCAAATCGGTAAAATGGATTTTGAAAAATCATTGCTACTTTTGGATGACACGATAATTTTGTCTACGAGTGTAAATGATTGATTTATTTACTTCCCCAGTGAATACTTCTGTGCGCGATCAAATCCGTGCCACTTTCGAGGCCCCTTAAAAATGGATGCTAGTTTCAATATCCATCAAGCTTTGTTTAAACCATTGTTCTGCTAAGTGAAGAGATATCACTCGGTGGCATTATAGTGGGTGATTAATTAATAATGATGTTTAAAGAGTTTCGAATACGTCATGAATGGATGTTTGGGAATTGCTGTATAAGTGACAAGAGATTTGGGGTGCATCACTAATTAACCCTGTCAAGTCCGATACATGTATTTACTTACTCCCCGCCAGTCTATCGAGGCAGGGCCGCTATCTATGTAGCTTTGAAATTAACTCTATGAGATGCCAAATTTAAACAGATTGCTTTATATATTCTGTTATCGTCAGCGTACAGTGACAGTCTGAGGTAATTACTGTTTTCGATGGCTGATGTTCATACTTATTTATAAACACAGAAGAGAGCTTGACATATGTTCGGTAAGTCCTTTTATGTTATAGTTCATCATAGCCCCAGAGCTCAACGACAAAATTGTGCTCACCAGGATGAAAAAATAACATCTGAAATAGAATCATACAATAGAATGTAATATCTTAGCAGTACAAAAATGATACGAAAATATTTTATATTTTTAAAACATCGGAACATAAGAAAATGAAAATGATATTTGTAATATCATTATAATAATATTAGTATGAAGGGAAAGTTTTACATCTACAAAATGTAACTATTATGAATAGAACAGAACATCTATCATAAATCTCTCCTATCGTTTTTTAGTTCTGTGTTACTGTTGTAGATCTCTCCAAAATCGTCCTAAGTTGAAGACAGAATCAAAATTCGACTTAGGCAAAAATTTCATTTAAAGACATTTTTAAGAGTCTGCAGAGGCTCAGATCAGTCCATAAGGACCGTTATGAGTTCTATAAGGCGTCAGAAATGATCAGGTGAAAATTCGGAGAAACACCGAATTTTCACTTAGGAAAATATGTTTTGGTTCAGGATATGAGAGCGAAAGTATATAATGGCAAGGATTTTTGAATAATATACTTTTTTCAGAGGTGCAACAAAGTTGGACTTTGAAAAATAATATTCTTGAAAGTGCGTCGAAATTTGGCTCGAAAATCGATTTATCAAAAGTACGCCGAAATTTCACTTGCAGATTAATTTTTCAAAACTGCGTCGAAATTTTTCAAAAGTACGCCAAAGTTGGACCCCGAAGCTAGTTTAAAAAGTACTCCGAAAATGCCCTTTAAAAAATATTGAAATATTTTCCATTTTTATTCCTCAACCAAAGACATGAACCATTGAGGTATGGTCATTGAATGCCCTGTTCTAAAGTATGAGCATAAAATTTTAGCGATGCATTGCATCTAAAAAGCAAAATAGACGATTTTGACAAAGCTGGCGTAGTGCCGATAAGCAAAAATTGATAAAAATCAATGCACATGCACAAGGCCGGTTTCTCGTATAGAAAAAGTTTGGATTAACTCAGCGGCTCGAAATTTGGTCGAGCGCATTGAGTGGTCTCGACAAAGCGATGGTAGGAAAGCCAATAGCGGGGCTTTCCAAATGACAAAGTTATAGAGGAAAACGCCTTGTGCATAAAAAACCAAAAATTCAATTTTACCTAAAAGTCGCTCGAAGGTGGGTTGCTGCCATATCAATAATATTGAACAACTGCATAGGGGCAAGTAAGTTGTGGACTGATTGAACATCATTAAACTTATGCAGTTATAAGTCTTCACGAATGTGTTTGAGTACGTGAATCGCCACGATTCAAGAACTTTAAAGCTAAGTAGTCTCTAGCGAAACTAAATTTATTTAGTAAAACTTTTTTAAGTTAAAATCAGTCAGCCGTAATTATGAGATTACAAGTAGTCTCAGACTTCTCTAAAAAGCTTGCATTTTGATTCTGAGAAGGTATGCATGAATCTTTTCTACCTAATCGATCGTTAGCGTGAGCGCTCTCGCTTGTATGGTCTGAAAGCCGTTTGTCTTAATTGGGGAAGGCGCGATTCCTACAATAAGAATTTTGCTATAACCCCTTTTTTGTATAACCTTATCTGTTGAATAAACGGATTCTTTGAACTATTGCATCTTAATTCATCTTGAGACTTGTTGCTAGTCTATAATCCCTAGAATTTTCGTACCGAAAACCGGATGTGTCGAGTTATTGCATCACACTCGACCTTTTAGTTGCTGTATGGGGGTTCGAAAGGGATTTTTTTTGCGTTTTTCTCAGAATCCCTAGGGTGTAGAGTCCGTTATTAGCAGACAAAAACGTGATCAGCACGACAAAAATTAATCCCATCGGAGAGAAATTCTCCGATCTGGATTTTTTTATGCAAAAATTTAGTTTTCTAAAAGTTACAAAAACCTAAGTTGAGGAATTCACGTTCAGAGAGAGCGCCGTTAAAGATCTGGGGTAGTGCAGCCTTGGCCCATCTTATCTCGAACCCGCCTGGGAGGTAGAAGAACGAGTCGCGTAAAGAGGAGATAGTTCACCGACTTGATAAGATAGAATAATTAAAGGCTATGTACCAAAGAAGCTCAAGTTTATTATTATTGTTTAAATACCACCCACAATCTTCACGACGGTGAATAATATAATGTGGTTCAGTTGCATCTTGCCATATTGATAAAGCAGGTTTCTTTCTTGACAGTTGTGTTAACTGCATATCAAATATTATGGTACTCCGCCACATTTCTTCCTTTATTATTTTTTAAGTGTGTATTTGTATTTTTCATTAAAAGTATGACAGGTTTCTTCTTCTTCCTTGACAATTGTGTCAACTACGTGCATATTACTGTCCTCTGTCTCATTTTTTATATTAGCTATTCTTTTTTGTCAACTACCTATCATATTATTCTTCTGCGTCAAATAGTTCTTTCGGAGGATTTCGGAGATTGATTTTTTCACGATTACAATACCTTCCTTTGGTAATCGAGGGAAGTAAAAGTCTATACGCAAATCACTCCCATAAATATCTTACCTTATAGTCCAATCAATACTTATTCTTTTGTTGCAATAATAGCGTAACTGAATTTTCCTTTTTTAAACTGTTCGGGGGTTAATTCTGAGTATTTTGTCAAGTTGGCGGGGTCAGCGGTGGTTGGGGTTAGCCGCCATCTTTGCAAAAATTCAAACGCAAATATCTCGCGAACCATTGATACTACGACAAAAATGGCAAGCACCTTTTTTGTTCAGCACTAAATTTCCCATACATTTCTTAACTAATCGTTTACGAGTGCAGCGCATCAAAGTTTTCAAATCGTAGTTTTTGCGGATTATTTCGTAAACTGTTGATCGTACATTAAAATGTCAAATAGCAATCATATAGAGCATTAAATTCTATACAATTTGAGACAGAGGATCTATTTTGTAATAATAATATTTTACGGACTACAGCCCGTAAATTGTTATAAAAAAATAGTATTTTGGAAATATCTCCCAAACTATCCATCCGTAAACTCAAAATATGTTATTATCAATTTTGTAGAGTACAAAATTCTCTACAATCTAGAGCTCTACAAAGTGATACTTTTGTGACGAGTCTGTAGGTTTGCCGGACGAACGAAGTGTGTCCGGCAATTGCAGACGAGTCACAACGAGTGGCTTTTACTCCGAATAAAACATGCTATTTTTTCTTCAAACGTCAATTAGCTATAAAAAAATAAAGATAAAAAACGCATTGTGTTAATACCGCATGGCCGGCGCACAGTGGCGAGAAATGCCAGTGTTCCACCCAAATTACTCTAGAGGTCGTAAATTTTAAGTTATTGAGACATTTTTTTTAAATGTTCGTCTTGAATTTACCTATCGATCCCTCTAGCCGGATTTTGAAATTTCATTTTTCATTTTTTTTAATCTTTAATAAAAGATCATATTTTTACAAAAAAAATACTGTTTGTTCTATTAAATTTATTCTAACGGGCCGCAAATTAGAGTTTTCATAACAATTTTTTTTTTAATCTTCGTCTTTTAATCAGCTATTGATCTGTTTAGATGAATTTTTGATTTTGTTGTTGTTGACAACTGTCAAAATTACTGTCAAATATAAAGAAAATACGATTTTTAGATAAATAATTCATACAATAACAGGTTGGTGTTCAGAAAAAAATATATAGTGTTTTCAATGTACCTGGTTTCAAAGTTGACAGGAAAATATGTATTTCTAAATTTGCAAGCTGCCATAATTGTTGTCAAATTTCCAAAGATAGATGGAAGAGCGAGCTTATTAATGTTAAAAATACTCTGTAAATGTATAGAAAAATAGATATATATTGTTTTTGATCTTTTTGATTTAGTAATTGACAGGAAAATATGAGTTTTAAATTTGGAAGCTGTCATAATTGCTGTCAATTTTCAAAATATAGAGGTAACAGCTTATTAATTTTAAAAATGCACTATAAATGTATAGAAAAATAGATAAGGTAAGAGACCCAGTCTTTGACCGTGCCCTAATCATTGTCTTATTTTGACTTTGATTGCGTGTACTAACCAAATGATTCTAACCTACTATTGACACCTAGTGACATCTACATATGTTCCTTGTGAACAACAGAAATGCCCAGTTTGGAGTAGCATTACATTATTCTCTGTGCTCAGTTGAAGTTTGCATGTCCAGTGAACAGCGTTGTTTCTTCGGAAATTACTAAAATTTTGTTAAGGGGCATCCGACTAAGTAATTAATTTTGCAAAGTGAAGACTGGGATTATATTACTGCATGTTGTATAGGTAAGTGAATTTATGTGTATAATACTGTTTATAATACTCTATATAGTGTTTTGCTTTTAATTTGAAGAAAAATGGTAGGTCAACCACTGGTACAAAAATTTATGTGTGTGGTCAAGTCATTAACCAAACGGACAATGACTGGAACAAGGTAGCATTTACTTATTTTTCTATAAAATCACGCTACAGTTAAATCTCATATTTTGAATAAATAATGTTGTGTTCATGGCATAACAAATATGTGCTTGGCTAGTGTTTGACCTATAAAAGGTAGTCTGTGTCTCATGTTATTAATATATTTTTTTAACGGTCGTACACTGGAGCAGATATTTGGTCAATGACTAGAGCAAACACAGATCAAGCAATGGGAAATATACACAAATTATTAAAATCAATTTTTGTCTTTGGTAAACTACTTAAGACGAAAGAAATGATTCTCATTCAATCGAGCAAGTTTAAAAATATTCTATACATCTTATTGACCTACGGTTATTTTGAAATCTGAACTTAAAAACAGGTTCACAAAGAACACTGCCAATTATATGAACACTAATAGGTCAATCATAGGGACACTAATTTGATCTATTATTTTTTCAGAATAATATGGCCCCTACCAAAAAACCATCTTACACACCCGATGACTTGTAAAATGCTTTGATGTCTATTGAAAATGGTATGAGCTATTACAAAGCTTCACAAATTTTCAAAATACCCAAAACGACATTAATTTATAAGCGCACTGGTAAAACTCCAATGCAACGTAAAATGGGTCCTGAAACATATTTATCTGCTGCAGAAGAGACATTACCTGTTAATTGGCTTTTCCATATTTCAGACAGGGGATTTCCAGCTTCCAAAAATTTTCTATTGGATAGTGTTCAAATGTTAGTCAAGAATATGAAGCGACAAACTCCTTTTGTCAATAACAGACCTGGTCGGCGCTGGTATGATTCGTTTTTAAAAAGGCACCCAGAAATTAGTCGTCGAGTATCCCAAAATTTAACGAGCGCACGGGCTAAAATATCAGAGCAAAAGATTAGACTGTGGTTTAGCGACATTCAGAACTATTTTGAAACAAATTCACTTTTATGCATTTTAAATGATCCTACACGGATATTTAACTGTGATGAAACTGCCATGTTTTTAAGTCCCAAAGATAACAAAGTTTTGGTGAGAAAGGGAGAAAAAGCAGTGTACAATTTTATAAACAACGACGAGAAAGAATGCATCACAACTCTTTTTATGTGCAGTGCTAATGGAGATTTACCACCCCCTATTATTTTGTATGCTTATAAGCGAATTCCTCAGAAAATTGTTAATAGTGTTCCTGAAAAATGGGGGTGTTGGCCATACTGACACTGGATGGATGACTGGAGAGAGTTTTTTTGAATATATTACGAATATTTTTTATCCTTGGTTAATACAAAAGAAAATCCAGTTTCCTGTTGCCTTATTTGTTGATGGACACAAATCCCACTTAACGATGGCCCTTAGTGAATTTTGTTCAAAAAACGAAATAATTTTAGTATCCCTGTTGCCCAATTCTACACACATTCTCCAACCATTGGACGTGGCATTCTTTCGTCCACTAAAAAATCAATGGAAAAACACGGTGTTTAACTGGAGAATGCGAAATAATGGAAACAAAGTTACGCGGGAGAATTTTGCCACTATTTTACACAACGCAATTTCTACCATGGAAAACAAAGAAAATATAATACAAAGTGGTTTCAGGACCTGCGGCCTTTCTCCGTTCTCAGCTGAGAATATAAATTATAAAAAATATTTCAAAGGTGCATTAGCAATTTCGACTTACGTTGAAGGAAGCACAGAGTCTGACACTTTTCACAACCAAAAATATATGGATTTGTTTGAATTTCTTGAGAAGGAAATTTCAGAAAAAGTAATACTATTTAGAGAAGCTGGGGAAATTTGGGATGGCGACTTAGAAGATACCAGCTTGTATTACTTTTGGAGATGTTTAAGGGCGAAAACTGAAATTTAGTTTAGCACTTCATCAATAGGAAATGATACTGAAAAATTAATCACACAAGAACTTGAACAAAATCCCAATATTTCTGATATGCCTAACTTTAATTGTGATAACAACATTTTCATCGACTTAGAAGACCACGAAATTGAATTATTACAGAAGATCAGCTCTACACCTACTAAAAGTGTTACACATGAACCTATTGTGATACATGTACCCCAAGAGACTTCCCTAAGAAATATGTCAGATAGTAGCACCGATAAAACTAAAAACACATTTAATGGTAATTTGCAAGAATATACTGCTATGCCTGGAACATCAACAGACACACATAAGAAAATCTTATTGTTGCAAAATATCACCCTTGATGCTAAAACTGGAACTCCAATTGAAGTTGACGAGAATGCACTAGGGGTAGAACGTACGTAAGAAAATCATGAAATATTAACAAAAGAAAACAACTTCAAATCTGAGAAATTTTTAACAGTCATGAATAGAAGTCAAATTCCAATACAAAGGAGTGTTCTGACGAGTATTGATCAAAATGTGATGAAATCCAGCGTCACAGCGAATGAAGTCCACAAATGTGATAAATCCGACAGTGCCAACACTGAAATAGAGCCGCTTATAAATAATTTGGAGAAAACTCCAATCAAACCTCCCGAACTATGCCAGGTCTCGACACCTCTGAAGCAAATACCGACACCTTTTAAGAAATTTTTATTCTGGCCTTCGGAGGACAATAAGGTAAACAAAAGTTCCACAACAAAAGAAAAAGTTCCCTCAGTTGCGTCATCAGAACAGTGGCAAGCTTACCATAGAAAAAAAAATGAGGAGAAAGAGAGAATAGAAAAAGAGAAGGAAAAACGAAAAATAGAACGCGAAAAAAGAAAGCAGAAAAATTTGGAAAGCAAATCTAAGAAGAATATCATGAAAACCAACAAAAAAAAATCAAAACCTACATCGTGTGAAACAACAGTAACTGACAGGCAGCAGGCAAAGAGACGTGCTACATGAAGTCACAAAATATGTCATTGTTAAATATGATGATGCTTTATATCCAGGAATTATATTAGAAATCAGGCAAGATGTCAAAGGTAAAGAATTTAAGGTTAAGACAATGCAACAGAGTGGATTAAATTGGAAATGGCCAGAGCATGAAGATATTTTATGGTATGAAGAGGAAAATATTATGGAGAATATAGAGCAACTAAAACAAGTTACCAAAAGAGGTTCCTATATAGTTAAGGAAATATCAAAATACCTAAGAAATTGAACCAAAAGTTGGGACTGCTATTTTTGTTAATTTACATATGTATTTGTTTTTATTATGTGAAGAATGAAATATATTTCTGTTATGCATAGCTCACTAAGTATATTATTTTTGTAAAATATTTTTCCCAGGTTATTTTGTCCCATGTCTAGATAAAAATATACAGGTCAATTACTAGATCTCTGACAGGCCCATCACTAACGCACCTTCATTTTCCTCTGGTCAATGATTAGTACACCTATAGATGGAGCATTTTATTAATTTTTTTTTAATAATTAAAATAACAAAACATAAAATCGCATCTACACGCTGAAAGATTAGGGGCAAACCTATCTCTTGGAATTTTTGTATTTTTATAAATGCAAATGCAAGGTTTCTGTAACCCACCAAAGTTCAGATTGGGACTTAAGTTGTCAATCACTGGTACCTTTACCTTATATATATTGTTTTTAAACCGCCAGATTTAGTAGTTGACAGGGAAATATGGTTTTTAAATTTGGCAGCTGCCAGAATTGCTGTCAAATTTTAAAAAACAGAAGTTAGAGCTTATTAACTTTAAAAATACCCTGTGAATATATAGCAAAACGGATACAAATTGTTTTTAATGTACCTGGTTCCGATGTTGACAGAAAAATATGATTTCTAAATTTGGCAGCCCGGAGCCCTGTTTATCAAAAAACAGGGAAGGAGGAGGGATGTGGCAGGAGCAACACCTCTTGAAAACCTCATCTACACACTTTCACAATAGAAGACCTAAATTACAGCAGTTTATTCTAAGTATCGATAACTAGGGCTTTTTTTATATCGACATATAAATCATCTATTATTCTTTATTAATAATATTTCATAATCGCTTAACACAAACATAGATAATCTTACAACAACTAAACACTGATATCTCTTATATAACAAAATATAAAAATCAATAGTGCATTTTTAAAATTAATAAGCTGTTACTGTTATTTTGAAAATTTATAGCAATTATGAGAGCTACCAAATTTAAAACTCATATTTTCCTGTCAGTTACTAAATCAAACAGATCAAAAACAATATATATCTATTTTTCTATACATTTACAGGGTATTTTTAAAATTAATAAGCTTTTACATCTATCTTTGGAAATTTGACAACAATTATGGCAGCTTCCAAATTTAGAAATACATATTTTCGTGTCAACTTCGGAACCAGATACATTGAAAACACTATATATTTTTTTCTGAACACCAACCTGTTATTGTATGAATTATTTATTTAAAAATCTTATTTTTTTATATTTGACAGTAATTTTGACAGTTGTCAACAAGTAAATCAAAAATTCATCTAGACAGATCAATAGCTGATTAAAAGACGAAGATTAAAAAAAAAATTGTTACGAAAACTCAAATTTACGGCCCGTTAGAATAAATTTAATAGAAAAAACAGTATCTTTTTGTAAAAATATGATCTTTTATTAAAAATTAAAGAAAATGAAAAACGAAATTTCAAAATTCGGCTAAAGGGATCGATAAATTAGGTAAATTCAAGACGAACATTTAAAAAAAAAATGTCTCAATAACTTAAAATTTACGACCTCTAGAGTAATTTGGGTGGAACACTGGCATTTCACGCCACTGTGCGGCGTATTAAATAAAATACGCGTTGCTGTGGATATTACTTTTTGCCGTTCACTGCGTCTAAAATTTCAAACTTTGATGTCGTAAAATGAGTTAAGATATGTCATGTTTTTCTGACGTTTGAAGAAAAAATATTTTTTATAACTTTTGCAAAAAAGTTTTAAATAAAAATTGTAGAGAACATAATGCCCTACAAGTTTGCAAATACATATTTTTATATCCGACCAATAGTTAAAGAAATATTTTGAAAAAACTAATTTTTAAAACTTTTCACGGGCTGTAGCTTGTGAACTATTAATTCTACAACATAGTGTCCTGGCAGAAATTGTACAGAAATTAGTGTTCTTTTCATTTGACATTTTAATGCACGGTTAATAGTTTACGAAATAATCAGCATAAACTACGTTTTAAAAACACTGACACGCTGTAACTCGTAAATGTTTAGTTCTACAAAAATAAGTTTGTTACGGATTTTATAGACAAATTATTGCTGAACGAAAGAAGTGCTCACCATTTTTCTCGTAGTATCAATGATTCGCGAGATATATCCTTTTGACTTTTCGCAAAGATGACGGCTAACCCCAACCACCTCTTACTCCGCCAACTTGAAAAAATACTTAAAATGAACCTCTGATCAGTTTAAAAATGAAAAACTGACTATTTTTGCATTACGACCACAGTTTTTGTTACCTATTGATTGAACTATTAGATATGAACCAAATCATAAATTTTATGACATATCATGACATCAAATAGTAAATTTTCTATGTATTTGAATTAAATAAATGTTTTATGACTCCACACCTTCTTGGAACTGATTCCGTTTAACTAATATTTATCAATTATTCTTATTAATTATTCAAATAACTAATAAATACGGCAAATACCAATATTTTACTAAATAATAAAAAATAATAAATTATTCGCTTCTAAATAAATACAATTACCTGTCAAATATTCTCTACTTCCAGCAAATATTGATGGAAAACCCAATATAAATAAATAAATTTTCATTATTTACGCTTCTGATTATGTGTTATGGTTTGATAAAAATTAATCACATTTGTTCTGACAATATTGTAAAATATGCAAATATGGAAATATTATATTATGACCCAATTATGTCAGTTAATTAAACATGTGATTGTAAATTAATAATAATATTTTCAAACACATGCACCAAAAAAATTATTTGGTAAAAGATCCTTTGTGATCGTTTAGATGTAATAGTATATTTAAAAAACTACATACATTAACTTTTTGTACGCCTTATTATTTTTTTTATCAATATTTCTACTAGATTCAAATGAGCATAAAACACGCTGCAGATAAGATAATGAACACCGTTGACGCCATTTGAAATAATTAAATATAATTTACTTCACAACAGAAATGCGTAATATTTTGTTTCCTTAAAGATTATTGTTTATAACAAATAATTAGGATAGAAATACGTTTTTTTTATTTTTATTTTTTTAATTGTACATTATTTTTAAGAAAAATAATACACAGACAAAAGACCCAATTATCGTCACTAACCCAATTATCGTCAGTTACATGTTTTGTGGAAAATAAGAAATTAGGAATGCGTTAATGTACAACTGAAATGAAAGATATTTTTAACCCTTTGCATCTTAGATTTTGCACTAGAAACAGTGTTTCAGTAGCGTGTTAGACTCTTTACAGACAGTCCCCTTTAAATTCTAAGGTAAGAGGAGAGTACAGGCTACCTGTATTATTTATTGTTGAGCATATTTTTCAATCATTAGTTTTTGGGAATATATTTTCTAATTCATAAATGATGTTATTTTTGTTATTTAACCATATGATATGATATGATAAAAGGGTTTTTATATAAAATTTTCAGTTCAATACAAAGTATATTGATATTGTTATTATTAAATTGTTTTATTTTTTAACAGCTATACAAAGGTACAACATGTTTAGTATCTAATTATCGTCACTGAACATTATCGTTCTGAATAGTTTGGCTACAAAAAAATATTTAAAAGGGTGACAATATTATGCGCTATATCAAATTTACTACATTTTATATATTTTCCGTCATAAAAATATTTTTAAGTCTGACCATGTGCGCGCGAAGTAGAAGTAAATAACATATTCAGTTCTCATATCCCGGTATTATTATTGCAGTTAAAGCTTCGGGTGCTATCATAATATATCGTGCCTCCATCCCATCTATCCACTGGGAGTTATAAGTAGATTGCAGAAATAATTTTAGGAGATTCCATTGCAAGTTAATTACATTCTTCTTCTCACGAACTTTACCTTTTTGATATAATTCTTTACCTTTTCCTTGCCTCTATATTATGAGTGTTTATGTTTGGTGAATGAAATCTAGTGCGAATATTAGCTTGTGTGTTTATGTCTGATCATCTCCTTAGGTTAAGATGGGTTGATGTATGTGAAATGGATGAAGTGTATTTGTGTTAAGCTAAAGAGAATATCGAGAGTATTTCCCTATTGGTTCCTTATTCCCTTGATTTTGTCCCGGTCTCCATCATTTTAGGAAGGATCCCGCTGGTGAGGAGAGGGAGAGTGTAACGGTTCATTTTGAACTTCTAAGAATTATTAGCTTAAACTACTAGAATTACTAATTTTATATATTTTCCGTCGTAAAAATATTTTTAAGTTCGACCCTGTGAGCGCAGAGTAGAAGTAAATAACAGATTCAGTTCTAATATCCCGACATTGTTATTGCAGTTAAAGATTCGGGTGCTATCGTAATATATCATGCCTCTATCCCATATAGTTATAAATAGATTGTAGAGATAATTTTAGGAGATTCCAGTGCAAGGTCTCGACGAGTACAGCCACTAGGCGTGCTGGTTGAATTAACTAAAACATAGTGTCAATCTGACTTCCTGAAATCGCAAATTGATAATTACCTATAGAACTTGTATTATGTAGTTAGAACGTGGTGAGTGTATTTGGATTTCAGCATGAGTTTTCAATGAACATAGACGTTATTATGGTCGCTGTATTGAATTTGCTAAATGATGGTGTAAATTTGACTCCCTGGTTTCGCAATCTGATACCTACCGATCGAGTTTGTATTATGTAGTTACCATTAGTGAATACATCGAGTTTCCTGTTAATTACTGTAAGTAAGGAATGTTTATATTACTTCAATTTGGGCCAACCATAAATGTATGTATATATTGGTTTTCCAAATACCTAGACTACGACCCCAGACTACGTACATTTTAAGTGTAGTGCGGTTTTCTGTTTATGGATCCACTTTCGTATGGATTATTATTGATTAAATGTACCTTCATGCCTGATTTTCATATAAGCAGGTAAAATGAATTTTTTTCGTGAGTGCGTCATATCTCATCTAGATATTTTCGTGTACGACACGTGTACAGTGGATATGTGTAAAAGCACATCATTTCTATTAATTTAGAGTTAAACATGCTATCATGCATTTAATTTAATTTGTAATGTACCTTTGCTTATTCGTAAAAATTTGTTTATTGATTTTATAGTATCAAAAAACGTTATTTGTCATTCATATTTTCATTAATGTCTTTGATATTATTATTTGGAGTAGGCCAACTAATGATCCGTTTTTTTTATGTAATATTTTGCATTGCAGTTTTTACGTATTGTTACCTATTGTTGTATACCATATATAGAATAGAATAGAATAGAATAGAATAAGTTTTATTTGTGCAAAAATGTATAGAAATTGTACAAAAATAAACAGTTAAGTCACAGAAACCTAGTAAAAGGTTTGTTCGTGACTCCTGTAATATTTACAATTTGTTGATATGGCAGTAATAATATTACATATAAAAAGTTTCTAAAAAACAATAAAATAGTACTTACAACTAAAGTAAATCTAAATGAAATAACACAAGATACATTCTTACAATAAAATAATATAAAGTGTTAAGTTACTAATTTTACAAGTTTCTTAAATACAATTAAATAGTACTTTTTACTAAAGTAAAATTGAAAATAAAATTCTTGCACTAAAATAATATAAGGTTTTAAGTAATTTACTAATTATACAAGTTAGGGTATTCTATAATTACAAAAATGTAGGACGCTAGATAAATATGTGATCAAGATTTATATTTGAATTTTTAATCCACATTTTAATTTTTTTACTGTATAAAATGATGCTGCCATTAAATAGTCTAAGTTCATTCGGTAGTATATTGTAAATTTTAGATAGGTAATACAGGAAATATTTTTGAGTTGTCGTTTTGTGTGAGATAGGAAGTATACATTTATGATTTTTTATGGCTCTGGTGTTATATTCATGTTCAAAACGGGTTACGGAATTTTTATGCTTATAATAATATTTCAGTATATCAAATACATACAGTTCTCTTAAAGTGAAAACATTAAAATTCGAGAACAAGATTCTAGTTGGGTAACGCATTGGTTTCCTAAGGATGGTTTTAATAATTATTTTCTGACAGACAAATACTTTTTCTAGATTATTTTTATAAGTTCCACCCCAGGACAGAATGCCATACGTTAACAACGGCTGTACAAGAGCATAGTAACAATTCCTAATCAATTTATTACTAAGAATGCCGCTTAAACTTTTAAATATGAACATGCATTTTTTTAATCTTTTTGTTAAACAGTTAATGTGTTCATGCCATTTAAGAGACTGATCAATGATTACGCCAAGGTATTTGATGTTATTAGTTTGTTCAATATACGAGGGACAATTACATGCATTTCGATTGCATATATCCTGGTGTAGAATTAATTGATTTAAATTGACTTTGTCACGAAGTGAAAAACATATAAATTTTGATTTTGATGTATTCAGTTTTAGCAAACTGCTATTCAACCATATTGTTATAACTTGTAATATGTGTTCAGATTTTGAGCGAACGTCCTCCCAAGAATCACCGCTAACGTGAATAACTGTATCGTCGGCATAAGCAAAAATGCTCACACTATCCGTATCAGTATTTATAAACAAATCATTAACGTAAATTATGAAAAGTACAGGGCCAAGAACTGTACCTTGTGGTACACCACACGTTAGTGTTGATTCGCTACTCCTTTCATTATTTGTTACAACATATTGTTGTCTGTTGCTGAGATAAGTTTTTATTAAATTATAGGAACAGCCTCGGACCCCGTACATTTCTAATTTTTCCAGAAGCTTTACATGGCTGATAGTATCAAATGCCTTTGCTAGATCTAGAAAGATAGCAGCTGTCGGTATGCTTTTATTTACATCATTATATATTTTTGTTGTCAATGCCGTAATTGCATCCTGGGTGCATTTATTTTGTCTGAATCCGAATTGATTATTTGAAAGGATGTTGTATTTTTCGAAATAATTATACAATCGTGCGGTTATTGCTTTTTCAAAAATTTTTGCTATATTTGATATGAGAGAGATTGGACGATAGTTTGCCATCTGATTACGATCGCCACCTTTATGTAATGGTTTAACAATAGCGCACTTTAATATTTGAGGAAATATTCCCGACGTCATTGACATATTTATTAACTGAGTTAGTGGTTTCACTATATATAATAATATTATTTTTATGGTGGGTGATTGTATGCCATCTATTCCTGGAGAGACATTATTACCTAGACTGTTAATGTAATTGGTAGTTTCTTGTTCAAGAATCGGCTCTAAAAACAGTGAATGAACAACTCGTTTAATCTTGCTTTTAGTATTATTATTAGTTTTTGGTATACTTTTTGTGATGTTTGAGCCAACATTTAGAAAATGATTGTTGAAACTTTCGGCAATTTCTTTATTTTGTGTTATAGTATGATTATCTTTTATAATTTCTTCAATTTTGTTATTATTATTATTTTTATTATGTATTACTTCATTTGTGATTTCCCAGATTTTTTTAGGATTATTTAAATTATTTTTTATTAGATTTGAAAAGTATTCTTTCTTGTATTTTTTTAATAAACAATTTAAGTGATTTTTGTATAATTTATAGTGCTCTTTTAATTGCAGATTATTGGGTTCTTTCATTGTTTTTAGGTACATATTGTTTTTGTTGTTGATTGATGTTATTAACCCTTGCGTTACCCACTGTTTTCTTTTAATATGTTTTCTGGTCAATGTTCTAGTTTCAGTTGCTGCGTTTAGAATATCTTTTATTTTGTTTATAAACTTTTCTGTGTTAATATTTATGTCATTTGTGTTTAATACATCTACCCAGTTTACTTTAGCTATATTTTCTAGTACTTCTTTATGATTAACGTTTCGTATTATATTATGTGAGTTAGCTTTGTTGGATTCAAAATTTTTTATTTGTAATATACAGGGTAAGTGATCTGTTATTTGGAAGCTTGATACTATGACATTGAAAAATGGATCAGTTAAGTTTGATTTAATAAACATATGATCAAGACATGTTTTTGTTTGTTCTTGAATTCTAGTTGGAGTATTAATATATGATTTAAATCCGTTTAAGGCTAACGTATTTAAATAGGTTTCAGTACTATGTGAAATTGGGGCAGTTTCTATTATATTGATATTCATATCACCAACCAAGATTTCAGTATCCAGTTTGCAATATTCCAATAAGTAAGTGTCCAGATGGGTATTAAAGTCATTTACATCGCAGCTATGAGATCTGTAAATACCGGTTATTCCAATATTTTTATTTGTCTTGTCTTTAAATATTAGACGCATAAAGCTGAAATTTTCAATTTTAACAATTTTTACAGAGTGTGACAGATTACTTTTGACGTATATTATGACACCATCATTTTTATTTAATTTACTTTCATTATAATACATATTAAAATCATTTAAATGGTATAATTGTTCATTTTCTATTATAAATGTCTCCGTGAGTACAATAATCTCAAATCTATTTTCCAGATTATATAAATATGTTTCAAGTTCCTCAATATTCTTGTTTATACTTCTTATGTTTGTGTGAATGAGATTTAAATAGTTATTATCACAAATTAGGTAATTTCTTAGGTCTTGTGTAGTGCTACAGATTTTCGTTTCATAGTGTTTATCAAGTACGTTAATTAATGAGTCTGTCATAAGGAGAAAAAATGTTTATATAGCATACCACTTTAGGACTAAACTGCAGGGATGTACTTAGGACGATCGCAACTTACACAAATCAGCTTCAGTTTGGACACTTATCACTGAACTGTTGTCACTTTTCTTAACTAGCACTTGCTCTCTTCTGAACCACACATATTTAAAGTTATTTTCGCGTGCAATATTCTTCGTAAGGAATAAAAGATTTCTATAATACTGAGTAAGATTTTCATTAATATATATCTTAGTTTCCTGCGGGGTGCCTTTATTTATGACTGCATTTTTCTTACTTATAAATTCGTTCCTTTTTTTCTTTGTGGCAAATTCAACTACGATTGAGCCGGGTTTTTGTTTTTGTTTGGAATGAATTCGTCGTACACTTTCAACATCACTCTCCGTTAGTTCTACATTAATTTCTGTCGCAACTTGCTTGACAATTTCGTCCACGTTTTCATTATCTCTTTCTGGAACATTGAATATTTCCACGTTACTTTTCTTGTCATATTGTTCCAGTTTATTTATTCTTAATTTTAAATCAAAAATAACTTTATCTTTCTCTTCGTTTTCTTTAGTCATTTTCGTAATTGTGGTAGTTAATTTTGCTATTAGGTCATTGTTCTTCTCCAGAGTCTCCTTCATTTCATCGTATTGGTTGCTTATAAACTCTGTAGATTTTTTCATCTCGTTGATATCTTCCAACTTCGAGTTTATTTGATTAAGTGTTTTTTTAATTTCTAATAGTTCCTTCTTTGTAGTGTCTGAACTCATCTCCTCTTCTTTATTATTTCTTGTTCTCCTGTGGTTTACCATGAAGGTTAATACAGACCTGTGCTAGGTTTATATTTTTATCAATTATTATTAGTGCCGTTATTTCACTTGACTTTTCACAGCGTTGTAAGAAGAGGGTAAACTGATACAAAACACCACTTATATTAAGTATGTTGTTTATGTTTATGTCACCACTTGAACACTATCTTGCACACTTGCTTTATTTGCAGCCTCTTTTAAGAAAGAATATTAACTTGTATTTTTAGGGTTTATTGCTATTTTCATAACACGTGTGTATCGTCTGACTGCCCAAGATTGACTGATATTACTATATATAACTACAGTTTTTATGTATGTCGATCTATCGCATTATACACTTTTGATAAATTATTTTGTTGTTCTATCATGGCGAAAGTATATTTTATTTGCTTACCTTGAGATGTCATTTGCTCTATATATATATATATATATATATATATATATATATAATAAATTTTGTTATCTTTTAAGTAGTGACTTTTATTTGAAAAGTCCCAAATTTCGTTTATAATGTTATACCTTTCTGACATCCCCTAGAGGCGCTTACTTATTTGCTTTCCATTACGAAAAATAGTAATATCACTGATGCTTTCACATGAGGTTTTATTTTAATAGTCTAACTTACTTTTAAAAATTAAGTAACATTTTTGCTTAGTTTAATTCCTCTTTATCTCTTCGAGAATTAAACAAAACCACAACGTTCAATTCATACATTTCATTGTAACAAAAAACGTTTGTGTATCTATTTTTAGCTCTTAATATCACCTCGACCTGCTGTGGCTATTAATCTTGGATTTGAATTCAATTTAAATGCGAGATTTTAAATTAGGTTAAAAGCTTTAAAAGCCTGTTGCACAATCTGCATTACTAATTGATTTCCTCATTTGGACCATATTATGTGCATATTATACTAAGCTGACGTTAATAATACATTTCACTATGTGGTGTAGAATCTGAGTTTTGTATGTGGTAGAGATTTGAATGAAAATGTTTATTATTCATTTTAGGAGCATTAGAGAATTTATAGCAATTTAATTACTAGTAGAGTAAAATCTGGAAGTAAAGTCGCTTAGTTTTCGAGAAAAAAAAAACCGGCGTAGAACCAAACCAGACTTAGTGGGATTCTTTAGTAAGATAATCGTGTACACAATATCGTTTTTTACGACATTTTTCGGTGGTCGAGAACTTTTTTATTTCGGAAAAACTCAAAAAAATAGATTTTTAATGAAATATGTTTTTTAACGTCTCCACCGCTATATCTCTGAAAATATTTGTGCTATCAAGCTATTTTTTTTTTAGATTAAAGTAGACACAATAGCGCTTCGAACAACGTCCCACGTGAACCCGATTTATTTTTTTTTAAGTTGGTAAAATAATAGGAAACTCAAACTTGTTATTTTCAGTAACGTAATTTTAGGCAATCGAGAAAAAAGTTTATTTATGAAAATTTGTATATACATGCTGCGTACAAATTGAAGTCAATAGTTGAAAAAAGTTTTTAGGATAAAAATTTTTCATGTCCCGTTCATAGTATTGAGTCAGCGATTTTTTTTAACGGGCCAAAGTCATATTCTTGCGCGCTCGGCTGTAGCAAGCCTGCCGACTGCAACGACCTGACGATCCCGGTCGGGGTGTATATAATAGTCTAACTTGTATCAATAGGTACAAAACCAGTAGTGATCAAAAGCATCTAGGGGATCAATATTATTGTTCAATATTTCATATATTCTACAGTAGTATTGATCATATGTTGTTAATATTAAGAAATTGTATAATAAATATTAAATAGTCTCCTTTTAATAATAAAAAGACAGGTGGTAGTAGTACAGTACTTAGAGGTAAAAAAACTTCGAAGTAATGTCATATTGAACGGATTTCGTTCATTTTGGCAGTATAATAGTAAATGTTTCACAGAAAAGTTTCTATATTGAGCGGGGGCTTGTTAATTTATAGGGGGTGGATGCCAAATATATGAAGTACAATCATATTTTAAGAAGAAAAGGTTCTATGCAATTTTTCACATAAATTGAAGTTTTTAAGTTATAACGACTTCAAAATTGCGATTTTAGCTTAAAAAAAGGTATTTCTAAACGGCTTTCGTCAAGTATCTCAAAAAGTATTACTTTATCGAAAAAACGTTATAGACCAATTACAGAAAGTACAAACTGGGAATTAATTATATTTTTGTTTATTGATGTAGGATTAATAATTTCGGAAATATTTAAGTTTACATTTGGCATCCAAGTGTTCGTAAGATAACTATTTAGAGTGAGAGTTAAATATCTCAGAAACTGTGACACCTACGCCAAGGATGCTAATAGATACAATAATAGGTTATTAATTAAGCTCTTAACTATTTTTTTATTTGTTTATGTAGCATAAAAAACAAAGAAGTTATGACCGAAGCAATGTCCGTCTACACATTATTTTAATAACAACGTCGCCATTTTGTTACTGTAATTAGCCAGTAATTAAAAAAAAAATTAATTTCAAACACGGTTTCTCATTAATATACAGTATGACGTAGATGCTCAAATTTTTTGGTTCGTATACAGCACTGGCTTTAGAAAAAATACAGTTTAAACTATAAAGGTATTTTCGATAAAACGTATTTTTTTTTCCTATTCCAAATATCTCAATAAATATTAGTTTTGTTCAAAAATGTGTAGAGACCAAGAATAAAGCTCATAAACTAATAATAATGAATTTCGCTTGTTTATTTAGTTACATAGATTTAATAGTTTCGGAGATACGAGTTTACAAATGGCATCCGAACGTTCATAAGACGAAAAATGCAGTTTAAATGTTAAATACCTCAGAAATTGTGACGCATGCTAAGAAAGGAAATTAAAGACAATTAATTGCGCTTTCAAATTATTTTTTACTCGTTTTGTTACTCTAATTAGCCAATAATCTAAAAAAATTATCTCAAATACAGTTTTTCGTTAAAATGTAGCATTACCTAAATGCTCAAATTCTTTTTTGCTCATTTAAATCACTTGCTTTAGAAAAAAATGCATTTTAAACTTTAAAGGTAATTTCGAAACCCTTGGATACCAAATATAAACTTAACTATTTCCGAAATTATTAATCCTACATCAATAAACAAAAAATATAATTAATTCCCAGTTTGTAGGGTGCTTTCTGTAATTGGTCTATAACATTTTTTCGATAAAGTAATACTTTTCGAGATACTTGACGAAAGTCGTTTGAAAATACCTTTTTTAAAAGCTTTTATTTTAAGCTAAAATCGCAATTTTGAAGTCGTTATAACTTAAAAACTATCAATTTATGTGAAAAATTGCATGGAACCTTTTCTTCTTAAAATTTGATTCTATTACAGCTCCAATAAATATATATTTTTTAAGTGCCACCCCCTGAGAGGGGGTGGCACATTTTTTCTGAATGATATCTAATTTTTTAGATGACAGTAAGCAACTCCACCCCAACCTAGAATGCCATATATTAATCTAGATTCAACTAACGCGACTAATCTGACCAACCTGCATGCGAGGTGTATTAATTGCGTCCCAATGTCGCGTTTAGCGCTGATAAAAAAAATCGCTGTTGCCAAACGGTACACTTTAGGCAAAAACATATTTTTTCAAAAAATTTTGTGATTATTAGGCTTTATTTTCTTCGCTGCATGTATGCAAATATTTACAAAAATAAAAAAGTTTATCGATTGGTGAAGATTTCAATACACAAAATGTGTATTTTTAGTTTATTTGATTTTTAGAGAAATGAAAGTGCGAATTGTGCCCAAACCGTTTATATTGGTAAAAGCGCTACAGTGTGTGCTTTAAGTTGACACAAAACAAATTTCGGTACCTTTAATAGTTTTAAAGATATGGCGGTGGAAACAAAAAAAAACAATTTTCTTTAAAAATACATTTTTTTCACTTTTTATTGATTTAAAAAGTTCGAGACCACAAAAAAATGTCGTAAAATATGATTTCATATGCCCGGTGACATACTCAAAGGAACCTAATATGTTTGAACTGGTTCTACGCCAAAAAAAAAACCGACACGATAGACTTAAGAAATCGCTGCTCTATACTGTGAGTTCTGGCGTCTATAATATTAATGATTTTTTGTAAATGGTTTATTAAAGGAAAGTGAAAAGATAACGATGGTCTTTTGCAATGTTTCCAAGTCATAGGAATTATGTCCACTTGTTTTCTATAAGGAACACTAACAAATATAGTTTATAAAAGTAAATCTAACAATGCAGAGATATTGCAACAAAAAAATGGAGGTGAATGTTCGAACACCCAAATTTGTATCTCATTTGTACCCCAGGCATTAGAGACCATATAGGGTCCTTACTTGGAAAAATTCATGGTAGTTCTGGAAATGGGCTTACTTTACGTTTTTTGGAGCGCTGAATCCGAAATTTTAACTTCACACAAAAATTCCCCTGTAACCTCCTCAAAAATTTGAAAATAAAACCAAAAAACCGTTTTTTTTAATCTTTTTTTTCGTTTTAGGAAAAAGATACATAGAAATTCGGAAAGTAGACAAAATTTGAAACAAAAAAGGTCCTTTGACATTTTAACGTTGCACTAACAAGGAAGCGCTAACACGCCTCTACGCCGCGGGGCTGCACGCGCTAAGTTACACGTCGCGTCGGTTACGTTCTTTCAGTCAGGAATATTCTCGCATGAATTGTTGCACTCGAGGCACATGATGGAATATTTTAACCCGCTTTTCTTGTAGCTACGCGCGCGGCAGCCTTTTTTACACCTGACGGAGATAATCTTTAGAAGTTTTGGTAGAGCAGTTGGATTCAAAGTAGCGACAGAAGAAAGTCCGTAACTGGCTTTTTTCCAGACCAATCTTTTTGGCTCGGTAGCATTTCCTTGCCAAAGTTGGACTTGGTGGTACGTTTTCAGTGAGTATTGCGCAGCAGCAGCTTCAGTTGCTAAAGAGGCAATGTTGTGTTTACTGTTGTACGCGATCTTGATGAAACACTGATGTCTAAAACCATTCAAAGTCATGTGTTTTCATCTTTGCAACCATACAAACGAAGAAAAAATTATTGCCAGCTTTTGCGATAGCTTGTGGATCTGTATTTGGAGTCCGGAACAGCTAAGCGAGGGAATTCAAATCTGGGTTTTGGACGAGGACTTTCATCAATTGAAACAATTTAAAGTCACATCAACCATGTTAAAATATTATGAGAAAACAGTTCTCGTGCGACACAAAACGTTTTTTAAGGCAATTAAAATAATAAACAATATAAAGTGAGGATAAAACGCCTAAGAAACTTCGATCGCGATCAACGGATTACTATTATATCGATTCTCGAGCAGCATACAACTGTCATGGGTCGGCGGAAAAGGGAAGGGCCTCTTGACAACAGTATGCTAGCTCGAGGGGCGTGGCAGGGGAGGGAAGAAGATCGAAAGACGAGAGAATAACTGTGGAGTTGCCGTGATACATAAATGCACGCGCGGCGTATGTTTCGGGATCCACTCGCTCCCCTCTCGTTCGTCGTACGTCAAAATGTCAAAGGACCTTTTTTGTTGTAAGTTTTGTTTACTTTTTGAATGTCTGGGTATTTTTTCTCTAAAACGAAAAAAAAAACAATAAAAAAAATCAAAAATCAATTTTTTGGGTTTTCTTCTCTAAAGTCATTTTTGGTGGGAAGTTAAAAATTTGGATTCAGCGAGCCAAAAAACATAACTACCATGAATTTCTCCAGGTAAAATTCTCTAATGCTTTGAGTATTGATCTAATGTTATATTCAGGCCTGAATTATAATTGAAAACAAATTCATCCTGTTTTGCCAATTTTAACTACTGTTGCAAATGCCCATAGACGTCCTCTAATCTTAATTGTGTATTTTTAGTATGATAGAATTGTACTGCTACTAAACATTGGTGAGTCAACTTTAAAGAGTGTAGAATCTGCGTTTTGTTAAAAAATCAGAAAAATTATAGTGATTTCTAGTCGCCTCGATACGCTCTTTTTATCTAGTATTTGGGGCATAGGTCTAGGCACTTACATAGTACATTCTAATGTGGAGTCCAAACAAGTAGACCCCGTTAGTCATTTAACCGTTTTAAATCAACTTCGGTTAAAATCAATGACCAAAGACCAAACTCATAGACCCCGAATGGATTAGGTTCGTTTGAGCGAATCTTTGAAACGGTAATTTCTGATCAGGAATGGAACTTTGGATGACCGCAACTTAAAAGAGGGTCGCTCTAAGATGGAAGAAGGAATAGATGCTGGTGTATGTAACTCAAAATATAGGCTATTAAATGCCTTAGGTTATGCTCCAACTATCCTCCAGTTGGAAATGTTTGTGCTCGAGGACTCATAGAAAAGCAAATATATTTTTTCCAGGTAGTACTTAACGGTCTAAGTTCTAAGGTTCTAACGTTCTAAGTATTTTTCCGATAAACCTGCTCTCTTATATTTTCTGATGTGTTAATGGGAGTTGTATACACAGGGTTTCAAGATGACCCCAAAAAAGAAATCCAAACTATTAAGATCGGCCGATCTTGCTGGCCATTGCTGAGGTCCTCTGCGACCTATCCAACGATTAGTATAAACCACATGTGAATGGTCTCGAACAATTTCACTGAAATGAACAGGAGCTCCATCGTGCACGTACCACATTTGATTCCTTAACGCAATTGGTACATCTTCAAACAACACAGTTAGTTCTTCTTGGAGAAACTGCAGGTAAGAGTATCCATTAAGGCGTCTATTAGATTATTACTAATAATTCCTACCCATACATTAACCGAAAATTGCTCTTGGAAATGGGTTTCGGTTATGACATTGGGGTTTTCGTCCGCCCACACATGATTATTTTGTAAATTTCGAATAGCATTCCTAGAAAAATTTGCTTCATCT
This sequence comes from Rutpela maculata, assembly GCA_936432065.2. Taxonomy (NCBI): domain Eukaryota; kingdom Metazoa; phylum Arthropoda; class Insecta; order Coleoptera; family Cerambycidae; genus Rutpela; species Rutpela maculata. Next base: position 30,138,801 of record OW386285.2, on the reverse strand, counting down.
GTGAATATATAATTTGCGACTCAAACTGCGGATTTAGTGTAACATTTTGAAGCAGACAGAAGTCCACACGTTGTGGAAAATCCCTGGGAAGTAATGCCTGTACTCTTAGAATATGATACGGATAAAACAAAAATCAACCAAAATTCGCGAAACAGTTTAATGACAAACATTCGGAGCTCTAGTAGTCTTCTTCGTACTCGTCTCAGGATGTTCGTCGATTTCCTGCAGCACCGCTTCCTAAATTTCGGGTGTTCTGACAGTTCTAGGTCTACCCTCCGAAGTTCTTTTTTGAAAACTATCAGTTTCACAAAGACTGGCAAGGCACGATTAGGATATATTTTCTGATACACATTTCTGGCTTCTGTGTCATTACCATCTGCAAGACCATATACGTAATGCATTTTATTCCAGAATAACTAAAGAACCCCGCACACATACCCCTGTATAATGGCTTTCGGTCAAATTTCTTCAAATTCTAGTATGTTGTATATTTCGAGGTCCTGATTAAAAGTCTCCAGGGGCACGGCGCTTCAAATGCCTTACTTTTAGCTCCAGAGCCTTGACATCGTTGGACATGGCGTTTCCAGCAGTATCAGTGAGACACATGTTGAAGAAAACTATATATAAGACTAATATAAGGACCATTGTGTTTGTGTGTGTGGGTGAGTGCGTGTTGTCGTGCAAGCGTGTTTATTAACCTTCAATTATTCGTGGATTGTTGAGATCTATCTGCGGGTGTCGGTGTGCTGCATCCATAATTGTATTCAATAGAAAAGATAGATCTTTTATGTTTTATACTTTTCAGTAATACTGCTGAAAAGATATTTCTTAATTATTTTGCCTTTTTACAATATAAAGAAAATTGTTCCTCTGTAGTTAAGTGCTATTCTTTTATGTTGTAACATATGATTAAAAGCGCAATTCACTAATCGAACAATTTAAAAATTAGTCCCTCTATCCAGCACTTAGATATTATTTTTTTTTTATCATATTTTGATTTTCTTTATCATCTGTCATTATTGACGGATTAATTATAGTTGACTGCCTTAGGCATTAAAATATTTTTCTTGACCGTCAACTGGCGGAAATATGGCATATCAGAATATGCGTCCTTGTTGTGTTTGCACTCTTGCTTTACCTCAACGACAGTCGGCCCGACGGCGACGCCAACATAAATAAAAGAGAAATCGCCATGGCAAGACGGAATGTAACAGATTTGCCCCCTCTCAAGATGGATGATTTAGCGAGATTGTGCATTAATTGTAATCGATCAATAATCGAAGAGATCAGAGCTATTGAATTGGATCCTGCCTGTATGCGCTTGAATGTCCTGACACAAACGTCTAGCCATACATGCTTTATTTGTGGTGCTATTGCTCATCTGCGGAGACTAACTTTAAAAGCAAGAGTGAAAATCTTTGTCGATCGAGATATTTACATTCCCAAGGGAGTGAGATCTCGTCAGTGGCATTTAGATGATGAAGCCTCTGTAACTATTGCTTTACTACTAGGTTTGAGGTTTGTAAATAGACCTTATGTCATTAAAGGCGCGGAATTGCAATCCTTTCTGCAAGGTCTCCGTCAAGCATCCACTAAAATCCCTGATTTCTCGCATGAAAGTAACTTGAATGATGCTGATTTCAACATCGCTGACAAAGGATCAGTTCAATCTATTGTTAACGTACTGTGATCCAGCCCCAGAAAATGGTAAAATGAGACATGTTTATAAGAAAGATCTTCTAACATTTCTATGTAAAATGCGCCAAGTAATGTTAGATGAATTCCTCAGTTATATTCTGCTATTCGTCCCGGCAAACGGTCAGCTTGGCAAATGAAAACGTACGAAAGTCGTTGATGCAGAGATTTGTCACTGAAAATGTGGGACATCAGGCTATAACTAGGGAAGACTATATTGCCAGACATGTTACTCCCTTTGCGAATGAATTATATAATCCCAATCCTGAAGTTCCAAAAACGATTGCTTGCGTGGATGGTACATATTCTTATATTAACAAGAGTTCAAACTTTCGCACGTTACGACAATCTTTCTCCCTTCATAAAGGTCGTCACTTGGTAAAGCCAGTGCTAATAGTTGCTCCGGATGGATATATTCTTGCTGTTCACGGATCTTACTTTTCTGACAGCAGGAATAACGATGCTCAAGTATTAATCAATGAATTCGAGAACGATGTGAATGGTATTCGAGCATGGTTTCAGGAAGGAGACATTCTTATAGTCGATCGCGGTTATCGCGATGCAGGAGATTACCTCGAGGCATTGGACACTTCTTATAGAATGCCGCACGTACTCCTCCGAGGACGAACTCAGTTCACTACTGAAGAAACAAATGAGACTCGTTTGATCACGAAAACAAGGTGGGTAATCAAATCCAGGAACGGTCATATAAAGATCGTGATCAAGTTTTTTGATAATGTTATTGAAATGCCACATGTCGAGAATCTCAAAGATTTTTACCTTATAGCGGCAGCATTATTAAATAAGTTTAATCCCCCAATCCAAATGACAGGTGCCGATATGCACATGGCGAGGAAAATGCTGGATAAATCCCGTGAACCGAACGTTGTCCAAGCGAGGGTCGAAATCGACAACCTTCAGAGAAGAGGAGGTCAATGGGCTAGACTAGAAGATAATAATACTGCTTTTCCCAGACTCTCCTTGGATTATTTGAGAAATCTCACATTCGGTATATATCAAATATCTTTGGCACCATGTTCAAGAAAAGAAAATGAAGAATTCCAGATGCATGAATTAATGAATGAAAGGGGATTTTTGAGAATAAGAGTTTACTCTAGATTCAGGAACAGGTCTAAGTACGAGATATACATTTCATACAATGAAAATGTAGCAGAAGTTATGGATGAAAGTCTCGATAATGCCTTGATTGATGGATATTATTGTACCTGCAAGACTTGAGCCAGGACTCTCGGCACATGCGCTCATGTTGCGAGTGTTCTGTGGTATCTTGGGTACGCTAGGTATGGGCAGAATGTTCTTTATCCTTCAGTTTCCCTATTTAATACAATTATGGATGCAGCACACCGACCCTCGCAGATAGATCTCAACAATCCACGAATAATTGAAGGTTAATAAACACGCTCGCGCGACAACACGCACTCACCCACACACACAAACACATACACACAAAATGGTCCTTATATTAGTCTTATCTATAGTTTTCAACATATGTCTCATTGATACTGCTGGAAACGCTATGTTCGACGATCTCAAGGCTCTGGAGCTAAAAGTAAGGCATTTGAAGCGCCGTGTCCCTGGAGACTTTTGATCAGGACCTCAAAATATACAACTTACTAGAATTAGAAGCAATTTGACCGAAAGCCATTTTACAGGGTTGTGTGTTCAAAAATTACACAGATTTACATAAAAAAAGTTTTGATTTGGAAATGGATATCGTTATGGATATCATTATTTTGTGTGCTGAATCCGAATTTTCAATTAAAAAAATTTTCTACCGCGTAGATTTCAAAAATTGTCAAAAAAAACCGCATTTTGACGATAAAAACCGGGATTTACTCGAAATTTACTGGGTAAAAAATTTTTTAAATTCAAAATTCGGATTCAGCACACAAAAATACATAAGAAATGATAGGTTTAGTCCTTGGAACAAAAATTTTTTTGTAGATCTGTGACAGGTGCACTTTGTGCCACAGGTCTACAAAAAAAAAATCTGTTCCAAGGACTAAACCTATCATACCTTATGTATTTTGTGTGCTGTTTACCTCTTAAATTTCGAGAAAATTCCGGTTTTTATCGTCAAAATGCGGTTTTTTGACAATTTTTGACGTTTACTCGAAATCTACGCGGTAGAAAATTTTTTTAATTGAAAATTCGGATTCAGCACACAAAAATACTTATGTTTGTTCTTTCTTACAAAATAAATCGAAATTAAATGTAATACGAACATACCTTATGAGTTTTTCATTTATTTTGGCATGATAGAATACCTACATGTATACATATATACAACTAAAAATGTATGCATATTTTAATAAATCCTTGTAACGACGCACATTAAAATTAAACCCAAATTCCGATCACTGGTTATTAGTCAATACTGCTAATGTATCAATTTGAATTTAATTGTTTTAAGTCAGAGTGACCGGATCTTCTGAGGAAATAAGGAGACACGTATTCGACGGCTTTTAAAAAGAGACCCCCTCCCGAACGGGTGAACAGGGAGAGGGATGTTTTTAAGCATGAAAGACACTACCTACCCATGTGCTCTATTGTCGATTAAAATAATTATTTTTTTCGATGACAAGACTGCTTCCTTAAATGCAATGAATGTGCAATGGGTTAGTTACGGCTGTCCCAACTCAAAACACTTTATAAGCCAGTTTCAAAAATCATATTTTTACATTTTTGAATATACAGTATCAACATCTACCAATCCGTGATTGAGGAAAACTAAAATTCCTATGAGTTTGTGAAGAAAGTCCATGTGTAAACACTGTATATCCACTAACCGAATCAAGTTACTAATTTAAAGCACTGTACATCCATTTTCCCAAATATAAACACTGCATTTGTCGGATATACCATGTTTCAACTTGGTTTTGGGATATACAGTGTTTGAATTTTGGCTAAAGGACCACGCACACAATACATGGGATTTCATACAGCCGTCGATTTGGCTGAAAATTTGGTAGGTTATAGTCCATAACTTCCTGATCAAAAGTGCTTATGGCTACGAAGCCCAAAATGTCCTAAATTTCGAGATATTGAAGGTCAAAGATCGTATGAGCTATCACTTATTATAGCTACCAAGTCACCTTCAGGTGCCTCTTTGACCCTAGAAATATTACTCTGGTATAAAACTCGACGACCTTGAACAGATCTATGACATTGGCCCATGGATCATGTCCAAAGTTACTTTAAAGTACCACACCAACCATAGTAATATTTATCTGGCATATAAAAAAAGAGGTACCGACAGTTTTTTTTTAGCTTGACTCCTGGCTCACGGGTCAAGGTCAAGGGTTAGTGTGTCACGATTAACGACACCTTCTTACTCCAATTTGACTTTCTACCAAAGGACTGAGTCGCCATCGCTATAATAAGTGATAGCTCATATGACCTTTGACCTTCAATATCTCGAAATTTAGGACATTTTGGACTTTGTTGCCATAAGCACTTTTGATCAGGAAGTTATGGACTATAACCTACCAAATTTTCAGCCAAATCGACGGCTGTATGAAATCCCATGTATTGTGTGCGTGGTCCTTTACCTGTTAACGACGCCGAACCAAATCTCATGAGCAACTAAATCGGGAATCGGAGACCTCAACACATGAATAACAATACAACTTTGTTACTTCTTTACTAAGAACAGTATAAATAAATTAGCTATTTTTCGATATGTATGTGTTTTGCTTAATAAATTTCCAATTTTCAACCGATATTTCCCAAATCGAAACACTGAATGTGTTCAAAACCTAATTCAAATACAATGAATATAGACTTATAATATATAGTCGCATTAGGTGTTCTATATATATATTCAGCCTGTATTAACATTTCTTTCAAATATAATAAGGTTTCGACAAAATGTAATTTTTTGTTTTTGTGCTCTGGTGAACAATTTGTTAAATGGTTCGTACAGCGTTTTGACTTAGGACAGCCGCAGTATCTCAATGTTCTTAATTCCACGCAGACGAAGTTCCACCCGAACGAAGTTCCATGCGGGCGAAGTCGCGGGCATCAGCTAGAGGGTGAAAAAGGGGGTTGAAATTTTAGGCTTTTTTCGTTTGATGAAATTTGGCAAAAATATTTTTTGCTGAAATCTATTGGATACGTATACGTGTAAGACAAGAAAAACGCAAGAATGTAGAATTTACCAGTCTAATCAGAAAAATAATCCACATGGAAAAATGTCAGTGACGTACCACCTTTTTGGTAAAAAATATCAAAGAACGCCACTAGTGGAGCGATAAAATATTTTTTCTGATTAAAATATGTTGCTCTATATCCTATTAACACATACCAGAATTGAAAATAATATCTAAAGTATTTTCTGATATATTAAAAAATAACAATTTACACCCTGTAGCAAAAAATTTAAGCCGTTGCGGACATATGTTCATATGAACGTTTCTTCATAAAATGACCTAAGGAATCACACCCTGAAATATTTGCACGTCATTAAGGAACACTCTGTATGTAAATATCTTGTAGCGGGAGTTGAGGAAGGTGATTGATTTATAATTTCTCGAATCGACGGATTATTATTACTTTTATTATTATATTATAGAAACAATAATAAAAAGACAGTCATAACATGAACGAAATGTGAACACATAATATTTTAAATATTTCGGTAAACAAAGTAGATCATATATAAAGCACTAAAGTTATTACTCAAACTGCCGCACTTGATATAAGTTTAATTGTTCCCAGCTGAAACTTCTTAATGATATAACATACCTGCTCCTGCCAACATAGTTGTTGCTGTCAAAAAGCATTTTAATTAAAAACGTTATTAACTAGTTTCAAATTGAAGTTATTATCTTGCTAATTTTACGTCGTAAATTTAAGCTTTATTTCTACAAGCAATTATAATTTTCAGAGAAGCCGATTACATTTATTTGTTTGCCTATTAACTATTTCTAAAGTTTTCCGTACAACTATGATTACAGACTCTGGTTTATTACTTCGTAAAGCGTATGAAATCAAAAAACTTAAATAATGGGTGTAAACTAATTTTCTATAACTTATTATTTTAGGTACTGGCACGGTAACTCAGCTTGCTAAAGCGTGTTTTGTATCAGTGCTTGGTCACACTGGATATCGTATACTGAATTCGATCCTGAGCACTGATACTGTCAATGTCGGTAGGTAACGCATAGTAGTAGTCTGCGTTTTTTAAAAATGTGTATCCTTTTTCGGACAGTCTTGGGTTTGGATTTGGAGATGTTTTTAATATGTGACGTTTTATATTATGTTGAGTTTATAAGAGGAAATGGATTTGCCTATACCGGGTGTCCACGATATTACTTTTAGACAGCCATTTCTTTATTCTTTAACGGATCGAGATAAAAATAGGCACGTGTCATACGTTACCATTTCTGATTCATCTGTCAAGATTTTATGATTTCCGGTTTCACTGGAGGTGACTTCTACTTTTAATTTTTAAACGGAACACCCCGTATATTTTTGCATTTTTTGAATCTAAAGATCATTTAGCATATATGACTGTGCCAATTTTATAACTCTACCAGCCATTTTGTTTTTTTGCAAGCCAATATTAATTATCAGTCTGTGTCGTGACCCACCAGAAATTGACCCTGCACAATGTGTTGTTATCCATCGTTAGATTGGTATTGAAAAATTACATTTAGTTATAAAGTGACATAACTTCATTTGAAAATTTTGAAAAATTTCGATTTAGTGATATTATCAAATTTTGACCTTTCTGTGAGACGAATTAATAACAAAAAATGTCTTCTTGAATTATTTATCAACATCAGAACAATTTCTGATGGGCCACGGCGTACTAAATTAAAAAAACCGCTGCCCAAGGAATCACTACTTCCACATCCAGATTTTCTACCCAACTCACTCACAACGAACAAAATTTTTATGTGGATATAATTGTTGATGGAACTTTAATAATATAATATTTGAAATCCTCTTCCTCAAAGACCCATAAAATGATACCCCACATTGGTATTGGGGCGGAGGTGGTAATAGGGGGGGTGGTAGTGGGGAGAGGTTTCTGGTTTTTGTACACACACTAAATCAATTTTTTTTTCATCCCCTTTAATAATGGGGTGGGGACCTTAGCTTGTCTTGTATATACTAAATACCAATTTTATTGACTCTTACCTGCTTGATTTACGTATTTACCCCAAATTTACCCCAATTTACCCCCCAACCCTTTGACGGAACAAGACGATAATATAATCCGGTTCTAGATCTCGCTAAAGTACATATGTGCACCAAATTTCAAGTCAATATCTTAAACGGTTCCAGAGTAAACGTGCGAACAAGAAAAGTTACAGACAGACAGAATTTTTTTTTCGCTCAAACTTAAAATCTCGACGTTTCATGACATTCTAAGCCTATTTGAACAATAAAAAATTTTTTGTCGTTACTACACTTCCGCTGGATGTGGAAGTAATTAAATTTTTTCTGCAAGAAATTCAAAATGTCGAAGAAGGTCATAAAATTAGCACAGTCATATGCACAATAATCTTACGAGATTCCAAAAATATAAAAATGTACAGGCTGTTCCATTGAAATATCAAAAGTAGAGGCCACTTCCGATAACTGCTGCTCAAGGAATCACCACTTCCACATTCATATTCTCTATCCAAGTCACTCACATCGAAAAAACTTTGTATGTGGAAATAACTGTTTAAGGAACTTTAATAATATAATATTTGAAATCCTCTACCCCAAAAACTCATAAAACGATACCCCACATCAGTAGTGGGGTGGGGGTGATGATAGTTCCAGATCCCGTTAAAGTACATATGTGTACCAAATTTCAAGTCAATATCTTAAACGGTGAGTAAACGTGCGCACAAAAAGACAGACAGACAGACACGCAGACAGAAATTTTTTTTTCGCTCAAACTTAAAATCTCGACGTTTCATAACATTTTGAGCCTATTTGAACTATAAAAATTTATTAAAATATTTTTGTCGTTACTATACTTCCACTGGATGTGGAAGTAAATTTTAAATTTAACAGAAATTGTCATGTTTACAAGAAACAATCTATACACACATTTTTATTTAGTATTTGAGATGAGTATGTTTTGAAAGGGATTTCTGGTCAATTTTTTTTATTTAACTTTATTTTTTATTTTATTTTATCGCTTAATTTTCTTCTACGATCGTTGTTAAAAATCCGGTTGTAAATATCCATTTCATTAAATTAAATAGGTATAATAAACACCCTGTATGCCAATTGATAAAATATTACTTTTGGCAGTAAAATCGAATTGTCATATTATTTTGCAATCTGCGGCAGAAAACTGTGATAGTTGAATACCCCATAAAATGAATATTCCCCCACAAACCACATTTTATATGTCATAAAATGCTAAATAAAAGCGTATAGCGATCCTGTTTAATGGCCGAACGCCACCAAAGCATCCTAAACGATGATGGTGTACCATTTTATAATATTTTTGTACAAGTGTAATGATATAGATAAAATGAAATTATTCCGAGGGTTTTATAAATATTTAATTCACTCGCGCATTTTAAATGAACTTAATGAACAAGGTAATTGTAATTAGTTAAATAAATAATATGTTTACATTGTTTTTGTATTATAGAACAAACAAAGAGGAAAATATGTATTTCTTTCTTCTTGTTGATAAATTCGACCTTTACTTGGTGAAAGTCCATGTCATTCTTTTTGAATCAATAAATAAGATGCCCTTGAAGCAGTTTCCACGAACACCAAAATACTTGAACACTACAATCTAATACTGTCACTCGAAGTTTCGTCAACCATGTTAACATCATCTAGAGATGATTAAAACAGCCTTAGCGTACGGAAAGTGACATTTTTTTACCTTCGGTGAAATAGATGACCTACTTATTATGACAGATTGAATTGAGTTAAGTATATCACCCGCGATGTTTTTGAACTTCAAACCATCTTTTGCTCCACGAAAACTGTTGAATAATGAATATGATATCTTGTGATTGGTTCAGGTCTGTTGAATAATGAATATGAACTCTTGAGATTGGTCCTAGCCTATTAAGTAATGAATTATTACCCGCGGCCGTTAGTAATGAGACCTATTACATGTTCGAAAACGTAACTATGAATAAATGAATTATTCAATAGTCGTTGAAAAACTTATTATTAGTATTATTATTATTATTACTCTCTCCTCATCTTCTGATTTTTCACTTAATGCAGCCAAGATGCCCTCACGTTTGATGTGCAAAGTACTTTATATTTTTGTAGTACATAAATTTACTCTCGGAAAGATATTTAATGTAACAAACTTAATAGAAATTAATTCCGTTTGTAACTACTGGGTAATTGCATTATGAGGAAGTGGGTGGCCATAAAATAAATTACTTGAAACCTTGCCGTCTAATGAACCACTGAGCAGGTAGACTTACTTCACGCAGTGCATTAATTTATTTAATTTTCATATAATTTATTATGACCGCTTGACCGCTCCTCACACGCTGAAAATTATAAATATTAGCTTAGTTTACTTATAGTTAGCAAATATCTAATCTAATTTATCATGGAAGGTTTCGCTATGTTCGTATAGAAGACAAATGTGGCATGTGAGAAAATTAATGGAGGAAAATGTTATTATAGTCATTACGTAAATAAAATACTTTCACACATTTTATATACAGCATGCCAAAGGTTGGACGTACTTATAGCTGTTTTCTTATCCACAACATCTTATTAGACATTTTCTGATCCTTGCATCATTCTAGTTGGTTTTTGCTTGCTGTGTAACACGTCTGACAGCATCAAACCAAGTGCTATGGTTACCTCTTAGGCGCTCGTCCTCATCTTCTTTTTCTTCTTCCTTTACTTGGGCGATGAAAGGTCGGTGCACTCAGGCCTGGTGGTCCATTGTGCTTCCGCTATAAACTTAGGGAATTCTCCCATTCAGACCCAAAGGCCAAAACCATTCCTACGGAGGCATATCTTATTTCCTCCAGCACCGGAGAACCAATGCCGAAGTGTTTGTACCTAAAGTTCACAAGACTAGGGCAGGAAGTTGGCATGTAAATGGAAGTTTCTTCCTCATCCCCGCAGAACCTACAGTCGGGTTATCAACAACCCCAAATAATGCGCAGGTGTTTTCTGAAAGAGCCGTGTCCAGTCAAAAGATCTACAATTATTCTAACATGTTTCTTCCTTAGTTGCAAGGGGCGTTCGTCCTCACTAAAGCCATTTCCCTTCTGGTTTTCCCTGAACCATCAATTATAATGTCCTTTCTCCACTTGCTGTGGCCAAAGATGAGAGGACTTGGCAGCATACGATGTTGGAGAGTCGCGTTTGGATGTATTTGTTGGGCAGAATCGGGCTGTTAGCCCGTTGGGCTCTCCAGGGAATTCGTAGCAAAGATCTCTAAATCTACATACTTAAATCATCAATACGACGTCAAATCTGAAAATTTCAAGTTAGAAATATTGATTCCAGTTACTCCACGAAACTAGTCCTCTAGAATGTCATATCGTGTGCTCACCATAGATGTTGAAGAGGATTTGTGATAGAACACAGCCCTGCCTAACGCCTTTGTCAACTCTACATTTGTCGGAGTTGGAGTTGTCTACTTTCACCAATGCAGAGTTTTCTATATACTGTCTGCCAGTGATAAAGGCCAGATATTTAGGTGATCTGCAATAATACGGTACCTGTTTTTAACAACGTGGGCTACATTATCAAAAACCTTCCTGCTGGTCTACGAAACAAAAGATGTACGCCAAGAGGCTTTTCGATAAGTTATCCGGAAATTCATCATTTCCTCTCTAGTATATCACGTCATTTAATAAAGACTGCTTTCTCAGGAAGTATTTAACAAAACAGATAATGAATTGAAGAATATACATCATTAATTTGCGCCCAACAGTGATATTTTCCCAGCTGCTTTGGGAGTTCGCGTTCGTCGTCCAGTTGCCAAATCATCTTGTGCCTTGGGAGGGTAACCTGCAGGTGTAAATGATTAGACATGTTTGAGCTTGGTGTTAATATTCTAATTTTAGTCGCATGATTTCAAACACGGTATTTTATCGGTCAAAATCACGAATACAAAGTACCTTTATTTTTGAAGTCGCAAAAGAGATATAGGTTTAAAAATAGTACATTGTAATACAAGTGTGGCAAGGCCTTCATTGCAAAACGATGTATGAAAGTAGGAACACGAGCGCAGCGAGTGTTCCTATCAAACGAGTTTTGCAATGAGGCTTACCACATCACGAGCTGAGAATTATACTGTTCGATCTGCATTTTTTTTCATATCATACTAGAGGCCAAAATGCAAAAGGCAGCTCTGCTGGGTTCACTTCACGTTGTGGGTTTGCACGCGGCTACATATTAGAAGGGGCCAACATTGCGTTGAGTCACAGTCTCATATCGCCATTGCATGGTAATATATTGGAAGGGTAAAATTATCACTACTACTACTGTTGTCAAACCTAATTCCTGATTTAATTTATTAATACACTATCGTAAAAATAGAAACAATTCATAAGTAACGTGCAGAGTAATATTTTATATAATTCATCATTAAAATTATTATTTGGTTCAATAACATTTCAATATATGTCAATATGTATAAACTGAGAACGAACTGCTGTGTGGACAAGGTTAGTTATATTTTGTAAACAAAATCAACATTGAACTGTAAATGCCAACGCAGCATTTATTCGGAGTATTTAAAGAATAAAGTAAAACGGAAGTGTCCACCCAAATACCAAACGGGTGCCTAGGCACGCGAGTGTCTATGCGGGCACCGAAAAAGAAGCCAAGGGTCTGTCCGTTGGAAAGAACCTAAGAACTTTAGGGCAGTGGTAAATTAAATTAAACACAAAACGAATCTAATTACGCAGCTTTAATATTTTTAGTATTGTTCGGACAATGGCTTACAGAGAACTAACTAAGAGTGTGCATATAAGACTAACTTAATTTTATTTTGTATGCGTTATGCTTAGTCAATACTTTATAGTTTACAGTATCTCGTTACACAGATTAGGAAAACTGCGTAACAAAGTTGATGTAATTTTTGTAAATAATTCCAACAAGAACCATGCTGCATCGTAGGTTATTTGTATCCCGGATTATGATATCTTTAAGTTATTGTATTTTTAGTGTTTTATTTTTGTTATTAATAAATATTGTTTTGTTAAAGTGGATTGGATTTAATTTGCAATTTCAATTCAGATATTATTAGTTTACAGTTTTCTCACGTTTTACTCATGACACTATTCCGAATCGATTATTGTAATGATAATTGATGAGAATGGATACTAATAATACACTACAGGTAATACAACCCTATTTATTCTTGAAGACCTGGAGTGACTTTGTGCGAGATGGGCTGCAAACAAGTATCTGAGCAGACGAAGATTAGTTTCTATTTCCGAAAAAAATCCAGTGTGACAACTAGAATCAGATCCCAGGATTCCAGTGTGAGAGCCAAGTGTATTTGCCTCCCGACGGCACAGTCATTGTTGAGAAACAAAATTGACCAGTTTTTCATCCCCTGTTAAATTTATTTGGTAATTTTATTTCTTGGAAACAATTAGCGATACAATCCCATTCAAACAGTCTCCCTAATAAATTTAATAAAAGAGGAAAAAACACTGCTCCTAAAGATAATAAACACAATTTATTAATTTTAATGCCAATGTTTTGTTAACGCATTAACTTAATTAAGAACCCTTTAAATAAAAAACAAAGGATCCAAATTTTAATTATGATAGAATAGGGCGAAAGAGAACAATCCAGCATACAGAAATTTGTGAGTTTTATTAACGAACCAATCTTTTTAAAACAGAAAAGCTCCCTCCACTCAAGCATCGTTATTGATGAGATAGCTGAATAGATTTGTCTGTTTGACGGAATTAACTTGAGCATAAAGCTGAGGAACTGGCTTCACCCTGGTGCCTCTGCACCTAAATTCGAGTAAGAAGCCGAGTTCATCTAAGGCTCTACTTGCTTTAACAATCCTGCGCTAACTCTTATTTATGGTTATTAAACAGTTAGTGAATAATCATAAGATCATTCACTAGCATACTTGACAAACGCATTATTATCCCGCCATGCATTTACTTCAAGCCCAAAACGGCTGTTCCATGCCAGAATGCAGTATTTAACTTTTTGTGAAAAATGAGGATCATTCCTACACTTAGTACATCTATGAGATAAACCTATCCCAGATTGAAATAACCTTAATAAAATTCGGTTGTTGAAGAATTTGTGAAACTTTCGTTATAATAATTAATTTGGAAAAAAATCTAAGCTTAACATTTTTAAAAAATTGTCAGACCTCGGCTATTTGAATGTGCTGTGAAAGTGGCAGTGACGTCATAGTTAACAGTGAACTTATGTGCAGAACAGAATAAGAGGAACAAGTTGACAACAAAGCAATCTCATCCCTTAGAAGCTACTTAGACATTTAGCTAGCAATATTTAGAGCATGGATAACAAAAGCAAGCACACTGTATAGTTGGATCAATGAATCTTTGAACTGACGTCATCATCCTCTTTTCCCTGAACTAATTCATTCAAGTATGGCAATGATTTGATACCATAGGCACAGCAAATTGATTATTAAAGTAATAATTAATAATATTATTAATAATAATAAATTGGACTAGATTGGACATAAAGAATCAGATTGGCATTGGCAGTAGACTCAATTAGAACAAAAAACCAGATTTATAGCTGCAAATTCAGGTATAATGAATTAATTGCGTTGCGAAGAACAAACAATTCGTGCGCCACTGACGACTGAATCACGAGTCCTATGCTCTTCTATGTAGTTTAGGCGTACGCGTTACGATTACTCTCAAATCTAACGCGCAGGCCGAGCGTGCGTAGGTCGTAGACTGTGGAAAACATACATCCTTATATGCGTTCCAGGGAGTTCGATTGTAAGGAGTGAAACGCCAATATGCAAATGATAGTCTTTGATTGCTACCTGCATTAGTGACGTCAGTTCAAAGATCCATTGCTCACACTATACTTAACTGTGTCCGTAAAAGATTTAATTCCATTTTTACAGACATAATTAAAATAGAGCGGGCTTATTTATTTTTTCTATTCTTCATCATTTTATTATTAACTTTTTTGCAGACTGATGTCATCAGCGTTTGAACTGCCTGTATTTTATTAATTGATATTGTAACATTGGAAGATTTCGTTTTCAATTTTTACGTATTCCTAAGATTTTTATCAAAATAGTATTTTTTATTTCAAAGTTACTGTGGTGGTCATGAGGTATGTCTACAACTGAAGCTTCAAACTAAATCGAGTTTGTGATTTATATTTTGACTCTTTGACATTTGATTCTTGATATATTCGAAATGTCTAAGAGATAGTGTCACAGCTAAAAAAAAAATAAATTATGAAAATTAAATTTACCAGGAGTGGTTTTCTCTTACGTTTCACTCCCATTCGTACATTTTCTCTCTTCAGAGTCCAGCAAAAATCAGACATCATATTAACTTCCAATCTCCCTTGATATTAATGTTCCACTTCTATCTATTTTCTTGATGAAATCATTCTCCTTGCTCTTCATTATAATCTCCTAAATTCATTGGGAATTAATCAGTGTGAATGTAGAAAGTGTAACTTGAGGTTCACCAAACATTCTAAGTTACCATAATTTTCCTGCTTTTTTTAACTCTCGCCACATTGGGATAATTTTTAACCAATATCTGGGAGAAAAACAGATTAATTCTTTTTATTGTTAGAGTAGCCTATAATAATAATAAATTTGTCATTCTAAATTGAAAAAAAAAATTGTGGCAGACATATTACACTGCATATGATAAATTGATAATATCCATACTCATTTGTAATGAATCTTAACATGAATTTTTGAAAGTATCAAAGACAAGCAATATTATGTAATACATTTTTAATGCACTGCCCAATGCGGTCCCAAAACTGGGATTCAAACACTTTAAAACACCAATTAAATATTTCGTACTGAATAATGCACTCAATGATTTTAATTAACTAATGTCCATGGCATAGATATGATATGATTGTCTATTTTGTTACTTTTTTTATGTATATTTTATCGTATTATTGTACGTTTTTATGCTCAAGTGCTGTTTGTTTTCAATTAGACTTACTGTTGTTTAGTTTTATGTATATAATATAACCCCGATTTGGTATGTTACATGTATGTGTCTTTGACCAATAAATATTGTATTCTATATTTTATGCCATTTTTATATTGCATTAGAATTAATCGAAGATGGGGAGGCTCTGCTTAGAACTCGTAGTTGAAATAAAGAAAAGGAAGTTTTCAAATAAAGTGTTTTCTATGTCAAGATCATCAAAAAAGTTTATATCACTTACATTAGACAATAGCTGCTTGTCTCTTTAGCGATAAACTTCTGAAAAGATAATATAACAAATTTTATTTGAGATGACGAAAAGTGTAATTTAAGAAAATTTGACTTTATTTAACTAGTTAAAATATAGAAAAAAATCGCTGACTACGCATTTCTAACCACGCATTTGAACACATGAATTATTTGCTTATTTGAAATCTGTTCGGAATTTACATGTTTCGTGAAACGAATCTATGATGTGGCAAGAAAAAATACGGGATGGAAAGGAATTCCATCATATGTCTGCTACTTACACAGACATATAAAAGGCGGAATTACGAAATATAATCTAAAGCACAATTTTAGGGTCCAAATAACTTGGATCAAACGACATAATTGGGTAGTCTGCCAGACAAGGGTTGATTCAAGATAAGTAATATGCCAAGTGGGGGCCAATTATAACACTACAATTAGAGATCCACCCTAAATAGGCTTATGAAAATCTATTTTAATACATTATTTGTGTAAAAGTGTTGGTAGGAGTAGAGAAAAGTTACAATTTAAGTAAAATATATATGAATGCACTATAGTACATTTTACAAGTAGAGGGGAGGTATTTATTTCCAAATATATAATTAATTTCCACAAAATGAATTAGATTAGAGATGATTAGAGATTCATTTTAAAATATATAATAGTCAAGAAGTAGCGAAGTAATGAAATGACTGGAATAATATCCTAGACCACTTCTCCAACAGCCCCCACCACATACTCCACAAATCAGCGATTATTTCTTTGGTGGCGTGTAGTGGGAGGTATTGAAGAAATAATGGGTTCCAGTTCTCTCGTTAATTCTCTATTTCAACAAAAAAATAAGATATTCTCCTTTGAATTTATTTTTTTTAATGCGAAATGGTATTCTGTTTTGACAATTCCATTTTTTTAACAGTATATTGATTGTTTACAAATACCTAGTTTTAATTTAAATAAATGATATTTTTAACTGAGAACTATAAACTATAGTTAATACATATATGCTGAAATCATCAAGTGTAGAAGAGTATAGAAGAGCCTTGGTATGGTATCATATACAAGCCTTCCAGGTAGAGGTTGTTATTCTGATAGGATAGTAGCAGATATTTAACAGTAAGGAAAAACATGTATTAGAAATGCCTGCTTCCACAGCTCTCAAACTATATCTGCTTTCCTAGGAGTAAGTATCCATTGTTCAGGAGAGTAGATTCTCTAGAAGAATAATCATAAAAAGACTTGGGGCCCCAGGAGTTTTGTTTATGTTGAGTCAATACCATCTATCTTTTTGCAATCAAATGGACGAATGATTGCAATGACTACACTTAATGAATGCAGATACTGTAGAATCATGATGCAAACATTTATGGTTTGCTGATACAAATTGCGTGCGCATTACTTTCGTGCAGATTTTCTCTTACATCTCACTTTTACCACTCTATTTTCAGTTTGGTGATACTAAGAGGCGAAGGCGAATTCGCGTGATGTATTTGAAAGTATCCCGCTAAGCGTGGCTTACTGTGATTGCACCCAATTTGAAGGGTTTTAGAGGAATCAGCAGATTATGCATGTTTAAGTCATGCATAATCTGCATCGGAAGTTAAGCAGCGGCAGTGACATATTTTAGACAGGGTTTGACCATAGATCAATACTGATCTGAGTATTAGGTTGGGGTCGAAATTGGACCTCATCTCATCTGAAATAAGGTCTAGTTACTATTTTATTATTTTGTCTCACTTCTTTATCTACCACTTTTAAATCATGACAAGAACCTCTGTCTGGAAGCAAAGGCATATAATCTTAGTGACATATTATTCCAACTTCTCCCCCTTGTAGAAACACTGCTACCTCTGGTTACTATCTTCTGGACATGGGATTATACATCAGAGATGTCAGATTCCACTCTACTCCACCAACTGTCCTTTCGAGAGAGGCAATCGCGTCTCTTCCATCACTTGGTAAGAAAATCCGACGTGACTGTCAACTCTTCCTCTCTATCTTCAAATACTTCCAGCCCCAACGAAATTCTTTAAAATACGTTGCCGTGCAAAATTTCAAAAAATTTCTGCTATAAATGTAGTTTCTTTTATTGTTTTTCACCGGTGATCTACATGTCTTCCCTAGAGTGCTGTATAACACGTATATATGCACTATGCAGTATTACTGCAGGATGTAGTATGCAACCAACTGGACACGATTTATTAGTGTAAATCACCAGTGATCTACAAAGCGTGACAAGCCAGAGATATTGTGATCATTAATGACCTAAATGGCAGGTAACGCGTTAAGTTGCTGTGGATGTCGATTCTTGCCAACATTAGAAACATAGTGAATCAGTCTACATTCGGCCACCGGACCGGTAGCTAAGCTCTTGTATTTGTTCCTAAATTTTGCTTGGTAATTTATGAATAATTATTTTGAAGATAATTGGATTCTAAGCCGTATCAAAGTTATTTTACATCCATGTGGTACTGAGTTAAATACTTCAGTTATTGGCTTTATCACACCTAACATATACAGAATTGTAGCAAAATTAGGTGACCTTTTCGCTTGTTACAAGTGCAATATACTTTAATTTATAATTCTTTAATGTAAGCTATATTAATATGTTATTGATCAACGTGTTCTGGAATGTTTTGTCTATATAGAACTGTAAAAATCATATTTCTTCACAGCTTTGACGAATGGTTTGACATTCGTAGTCTTTCTGTAAACAGAAGCGGGATTAATAGCTAAAGAAAATTTACTTTCTCGAAGGAGAAAGTATTTAATTGGTTTTTATTTCGAGTGGGATACGAGAGAACTGATCACGTGGTGTATAAATGCCTTCATTGTCTCTCACACTAAGGAGGCATTGCAATATATAAGCGCTAAACAATGTTGGAGTTTTTAATCTTTTGAACAAGTCTTACCGGTCGTCTCTGTAACCTAGGCCCGCAATTACTCTTATTGCTCGTCTCTGGATAACAGATGCAGTATGTGAAGAGTGGTCCCAAACCAAGATTGCATAGGTGATTACAGAATGAATTAATCCGTAATATGCCGCTAATGTAATTGTCTGTGAGTCACAATTCGTAAGGCAACGTAAAAGAAAAATATTTTTGGAAACTTTGTTACAGACAAAGTTTAAATGTTTTTCCCACGTTAATGTATTGTCCAGCTGGTCACCTAGAAATTTTACACAATTGGTAGAAATAAAATCGTCAAATGTCTGTTGTCTTAAACCAAAGATCATTGTTTCGACTTTGCTCTGGTTTAACATTAGTTTGCTGTATATCGGTGTTGTATCGTCCGCAAATAGAACCGATTTAGCTGCTACGGTATTATTGGAGAGGTCATTTATGAAAATGAGGAAGACGGTCGGGCCTAATACAGAGCCTTGGGGTACCCCGAAATTAATAATTAACAATTCGGAGTTCTTGTTGTGGTGGTTCACAAATTGAATTCTATCTTCTAGGTAAGATGTAAGTAATTTCTGACCATCGGCATTAAATTTGTAAAACTCTAGTTTTTCTAACAAAATATCATGAGATACACAGTCGAATACTTTGCTCAAAGCATATTGCTATAAAGCCATTTTTTTAATAAAAATTTAGTGTGAACGGTATTTAGAGGAGTTGCTATGCATAACAATCGTTCTTTTTGTGATACTAATATGAAAGGACCCCGCACAAAAGTATAGGAAAAGGCCTTTCGGTCAATTTTTTTTAAATTTTGGGAAAAAGTTCTCCTGGTTATATTGAACAAAAGTTATCATGGGCGCAATGTTCAAAATTCAATAGTTCGGCCTCTAGTGGCCTTTGAAGTCTAAAAATATAAAGTTCTTACATAGTTCCTTGAGGTAAAGCCCAAAAGTTATGTGACTGGACCACAAGACATCTACTCCTCCATTTTGGAGTGCGGGGAATACGCTGGTGACAATATTTTCCGTCATACCCTTCACCCACCCCTAAACCGGTACTAAGCTTGCGAGGGCTTGTCGGATCATTTTTTTTTGTCAATTCGAATAAAATAAGTAACGATTGACCACAGGTGACCTAACCTGGGGATTGAAACTACCGCCACTCCCAATAACGAAATCCACGAAAACAACGAAAATCAGCTGTAAAACGGTATACCCCGTTTTCGACGATGGTGACAATATTTTCTGCCCTACCCTCCACCCCCTTTTCCGATTTTCCAGTGCTAGGCTTGCGAGGGATTGTCGGGTAGGATTTTTTCTCGTCAATTCGAACAAAATAAGTTAAATCTCGATCAGACGAGACCTAACCAACCTGGGGGTTCAAGTAGCCTTTACACAAAGTAAACTTTTCTTTTAGTGGCTTGAAGGGAATTGATTAACACGGGTCATTGGTATATGTAGATATCTTTGTTTTTCATTGATTTTCATTGAACCAACCCCGGGGTTCAAGCAGCATTTACACAAAGTAAACTTTTCTTTCAGTGGCTTGAAGGGAATTGATTAACACGGGTCATTGGTATATGTAGATATCTTTGTTTTTCATTGATTATAGATGTAAAAATATTCTTGTTTTTATCCATTCAATGATCACTCGTTACATCTGGTTCATTATATACAATTCTCATTCTATGCTAATAGATTTTTCGGCTCTTACAATTATAACCACACTGTTCATCCGAGTCGAAATGGATGTCACAGTCACTGAAGGAAAAGTTCACTTCGGGTAAAGGCTGCTTGAAACCCGGGTTGTCTGATCGAGGTTTATCTATTTTATCCGAATTGACGAGGAAAAATCTTATCCTAGCTCCTAGCTCTCACAAGCCTAGCAGCGGAAAATCGAAAAAGGTTCAGGGGTAGTGAATGAAGAGTAGGTCAAACATATTCTCACCAATGTGTTTCCCGCTCTCGAAACCGGGAGTATACCGTTTTCAAGCTGATTTTCGTTGTTTTCGTGGTATTTCGTTATTTGGGGTGGGAGTAGTTTCAAGCTCCGGTGGTAGGTTAGGTCACCTGTGGTCAGTTTTTACTTATTTTATTTGAATTGACAAAAAAAACGATACGATAAGCCCTCGCAAGCCAAGCACCAGAAAATCGTTAAAAGGGGTGATTTATTCGGTTTAGAGGTAGTAAGTGAAGGATAGATTGGAAAATATATTGTGATCTCTGCCTTCAAAAACAGCGTTTTCCAGCTGATTTTCGTTGTTTTCGTGGCATTTCGTGATTTTGGGTCACCCGTGGTCAATATTTACTTATTTTATTCGAGTTGATAAAAAAATCCTGAGCCGACAAGCCTCGCAAGCCTAGCATCCAAAAAAAGGTGGTTTTTTCCGATTTAAGGGTAGTGAATGTAGGAAATATTATCATCATCGTATTTCCCGCCTTCGAAAATGGGGGGAGTAGATGTCTTGCGGTCCAGTCACAGAAATTTTGAGGTCAAAGCTTTACCTCAAGGGTCTATATTAGAGTTTCATATTTTTAGATTTCAAAGGCGGCCGAACTATTGAATTTTGAGCATTGTGTCCATGAAAATTTTGTTCAGTATAACCAGGCCAACCAACTTTTACCTGAAATTTCAAAAATTTTGACCGAAAGGCCTTTTCCTATACTTTTGTGCGGGGTCCTTTGGCACAGAGGTAAAGTTTTTCTTGGCGAGCAAAATGTGATATGTGATTTTTGTAGAAAATTTAGTTTACTTTAATTTGTGTAATTACAAAAATATTGATACAATTCGCCGTTTTCAAGATAATGTCGAAGTACTGATTTTTCTGACGATTTTGAGGTTATAGCGGCCGAACCAATTTTTTTTCTGAGTGGCACTATATCCCATTTTGATCGTCTCAAAAAACTGACTATGCTCACCCAATTTGAGGTTAGTATCACAATCTGAACGATTCTTAAGAAAATTCGAATTAAGCAACTCCACTAATTCCACTTGGTAGATAACATTTGTTTTCATTTGACATATTTATAATATAAAAAGACATTTATTATAAGCTTTCTTGAAGAGAGTGATCAAGATGCGTTTATTTACAATTTGCCAATTTGCTAATGACAGAGTAAAATTTATTGGTCTACTGCTTATGGAATTATAATTGTATTCTAAGGGTTTGTGTGTATATCATTTGCTCGTGCTCTGGATGTTAGTGCTCAGTAGCCATTTACGATTCTGTCAGCTATACTTGAAATGCAATCACTTACCTAACGACGGTCTTGTAATTGAGATATGGAGCGGTAGGTTGGAGGAATGTTATTTTATGGCAGATACCACTACGGCCATTTGAGTATCAATTTCAAGCAGAGTGCAGCAGCCTTTTTAATCGTTTTACTGAAATAGAAGATATAGGGATTTAATTAATTTCTGTCCGCAGTATTTCGGTATTTGACCTGTTTAAAATGTTATTTTCTGAAGTAGATAATAATATTACAAGCACAGTTTATATTCAAACTCAAACTCAAACTCCTTATTTGTATATTTAGTGCAAAAATACACTCAACTACGTCAAACTTGGCATACAATAGATATAAAAAACATAAAAAGCCGAAACACATAATTGAAAAATTAATCAACTTATCTGAAGTTTAATTTAAATTACTTAACAATGTTCTCCGAAATCTATATCTATAAAAGAATATCCCCTGACTGACTGATTGACTGATCTATTAGCGCACAGCTCAAACCGCTTGGTCTAGAAACTTCAAATTTTGCATTAGAGGTTCCTGGCAACCACTAAGAAAGGATCTTCCGAAACTCGATCCCTAAGAGGGTGAAAAAGGGGGTTGAAATTTTAGTTTTTTCCGAAAAACGGTTAGATCTAGATGCGTGAAGTTTGGCAGAAATATTTTTTGTTGAAATCTATTAGATACGTGTAAGACGAAATATCGATTTTCACTTTTTGAAGGAGTGAAAATGGGGGTGGTAGATGGTTTAAAGCAGACCCGTATTTTTGAAATCGCGTAAGTAAGAAACGTGATTATTCGAGCTATGGACTCTTCTGAGGAAATAAGAATTGGACGGTTTTCAAAAAGAGACCCCCGAAAGGGTGGACGGGGAGGGGGAGGTTTTTAAGCATTTCGGAAACAGTTAGACCTAGAAGCGTGAAATTTGTCAGAAATACTTTTTATTGGAATCTATTAGACACGAGTAAGACGAAATTTCGATGTTGACGGGTGAACAAGGAGAGGAATATTTTTAAGCATAAAATTTGACACATACCCGCCCATGTACTTTATTGTCGATTAAAGTAATTAATTTTTCGTTTAACTCGCTGTAACACAAAAATAGAATAAAAAATTGTTATCAAATTGCGATGCGCAGTGGGTTTCCCCGAGTACCATAGATGCGCAATAGGTTTCTCTGAGTACTATGGATGCGCAGTGGGTTTCCCGGGTACCATGGATGCGCAGTGGGTACCCTCGGGTATATTTCCTGAGTACTCTAGGAGTACTTAGTGAATATGTAGTACTTCTTTATAGGCATAAGTTAGTATGTCAATGTTCTTAATTCCACGCGCAAGAAGTCTTCCACGCGAACAAAGCCACGACCATCAGCTAGTGATTTCATAAGACAAGTAGTTTCCGTCCCTTGATATGTTGAGTCGTAATGTTTAAAGTGAGTTTTCTGCTCATTTCCTTCCGCACATCAAGTAAGGTTGTACCTAGACACTTTTGTTAGTTGTGTTTTGCTAAAATAGATTTCGGGAATAGTATTTGTATCCGAAGAGAAGTATAATGCTTATATGTAGTTTGTTTATAAAATATTAAATAAGGTGGAACCAGAAATCCATTTCGGGGGTGGTGAGTGTAAATGAAGTCCATTCTTATAATACCAAAAATACTCCCACTCCCACTTACAGTTGCCTGTTTCATAAAGGTATTATTGAATGTAACTCTTTACCCACTGATCTGAACACCGTCAATAACGTTTGTTCAAATCAAAGCTTATCGAAATAAATATGTAAAAGAAAATATGTAAATAAAAGTTGTGATGTATGTAAAGTATGTATTTAGGAATTTATATCTTTCTTCTATATGATTGATACATTGTTGTAATACATACACTAACGGGGTGCCTATATTATATCTACTTTGTTGTTATGTATTATCATTTAAATAAATAAATGTTATTCATTAATTCATCACTTTCCATAAAATAATATTGTTTTTGCAATTTTGCAGTAGTCTGGATATGTACCAGCTTCCTCATACATGCTGAACAATTTCATTAACGGTATAATTAGACTATATTTAAATACTTAATTATTCTATAGCTTATATCATAAATATTTATAGTTATATAATATATGTATATAAAGCTTCCCTTCCCTATATAAATTCGACATCTCTAAATTCAAACTTCTCTGAGATCAGCTTTCTGATTTATATGTGCTAATTATTATACTCTTTACGAATATAAAAACGAGGAGTATATTGTATTTACTCAATACGTTTCTAAACTCGTAAATATCGCTCGTAGAGAAAAAAAATCATGTCATTGTAATAGTAAACTAACTCCGAACAACTTGCAAAAGGTCCGTCTGTCTGCCGGTCTGTCCGTCCGTCTGTCCGTTAGGTTTCTTGTAAACATGATAACTTAAGAAAGAAAAGTCGAACTTGTTTTGTGTTTTCGTAAAAGTCGTCGTGACCATTTTTAAAAAATTTTATATTCAAGTATTCAAGTCAAATATTTATCATTTTTTTTTTATTTTACAATCTACAGTGATTTTAATAGTGAAATTAATTATTTAAATTAATAAATTTTGAATTCGCGCCCATCGCACGTTAGATGTGAGAACATGCGCAGTTAGATAAAGGAATAATCGACGGGCGCCGTTTGCATTGCTTATTTGCTGTTAGTGTTAGTATCGATGTGAGTCATTGTCAAATTATTTTAAAGAAATACTTACCTCAAATTTTTCACACTTTGAAGTACCTTTCATAAAATTAGGTTCCATTATAAACAAATATTAAACACATAATGTAAACGTAAACAGCAAATCAACAAAGCACTGCCACCTACATGATAAATGAAAACATGAAAATTTTCTAGAATTGAATTCTCATTATATACGTCATTATTTACCGCCTTTTTATTTTCAAAACAAGCTTGTTCTTGCATGTGATGATTAGATCTTTTTACTTCCACATCCAGTGGAAGTATAGTAACGACAAAAAAATTTTTAAAAATTTTTATTGTTCAAATAGGCTTAGAATGTCATGAAATGTCGAAATTATAAGTTTGAGCCAAAAAAAAAATTCTCTCTGTCTGTCTGTAACTTTTATTTGTGCGCACGTTTACTCAGGAACCGTTTGAGATATTGACTTGAAATTTGGTACAGATATGTACTTTAACGATATCTAGAACTAGATTATATTTTCATCTTGTTCCGTCGAAGGGTTGGGGGGTAAATTGGGGTAAATTTGGAGGTAAACAGCTAAATCAAGCAAGAGTCCATAAAATTGGCATTTAGTATATATAAGAGAAGCTAAGGTCTCAGAAAAAAATTTGACATTAGCCACCCCCATTACCACCCCCACCTCATTATTAAAGGGGATAAAAGAAAATTGTGATTTAGTGTGTATACAAGAACCAGAAACCTCAAAATAATTTTTTACTTCATCCACCCCCACCCCACTACCGATGTGTTTGAATCGTTTTATGGGTTTTTGGGGTAGAGGATTTCAAATATTATATTATTACAGTTCCATAAATAACTATTTCCACATACAAAATTTTTTCGTTGTGAGTGACTTGGATAGAAAATCTGGATGTGGAAGTAGTGATTCCTTGGGCAGCGGTTTTTCAATATGATATATACAATATATATTAATATACTTTCCCGGGTTCGAAATGTACATGGGTTGGATATAGTTCTTTTTTTTTACTTTATTTTATACTGAAATGTCTCACCAACCAAGTTGGTGTTATAAAATTAAAAATGTCTAATACTAAAATTATTGACAAAAAACTCCTATAGAATGGGCAAGAATTATACACCAAGCACATTAAATCGGCGAAGAGTATATTTATTCTAATTGGTATTTGGTATTTTTTGTAACGTCAACATAATAATTTTTGAAATCATAAATACAGAAAATAGTTTTATTTTCTTTGTTAGCGTTGACACTTATAAAGTTTCATTCCCTTTATTTTTTACATAATTCTTCTACAGCTAATATCTCATTGTCTTTGTAACGTGATTTTATTAGGTCGACCTGTAACTTTGTATGTATTTATGTAAGTAATAAGGTCTAAGGAACTGGATTTCACCCACTTCTAATGGGGTTTCCCAGAAAAAAAAAATTGCTGAAGTACTTAATTCACGTAAAAAAATGATTTATGGCATATTTATTTTCTTTTTAATTTTACTAATAGTGATAAAAAAAAACTTAAAGTTTGAAAAATATTGAGTTCATTTTAAACAGCTATAAATTAGCGCGTTGTGACGTCAATGCCCTGAAATCCAATAAAAAGTCGGTTACATTGTTGCATAAGATAGCCGTGAACAATATAAAACATAACCTCTATTTATTGACAGCATTTTTTAACTATTATGAGTTGTAATGGATTATCAAAATGCCTAAAAAAGTATGTTTTGTACCTTTGTGTAATAATACTAGTGAAAATGCTCCCTCAATATTATTTTTAACAGTACGACTTAATATTGAAAGATGAAAACAGTGGTTTTCTGCTGTAAAATCTAAACAAATATTTCATCTGGGAAAAGATTTATTATAAAAAAATTATTCATCATTTCAAATTCTACTTTAGGTAAATTATCAGCGGTACCTTTAACATTAATAATAAAACATAAACCAGAAACTGATAAAATGATAATATTTTCACTCCAAACAATCCAAACATCAAAATATAAATAAAGTTTTAGGTTATTCATCTGTCATCTGATGTGTACCGTCAGGTGAAGGTTAAACCTAAACCACAGAAGACAGGAACTATAGTTCCTGTCTTCTGTGCCTAAACTACAAAATATCAACGTCCGACGCTTTTACGAATAACTTGTGTGGCATTTTTTAACTGGATTCAGATTGGTCAATATTTATCCCACTGCTTTAGACCAATCACAGTACAAGCAATAAAAGAGGGAATTCTGAGAATTTTAGAGGAAAGCTTCCTTTAACATAAAGTTATATCCATAATCTCAATCTCATTTTCCGGGTAGATACGTAATTCTGGCGCGTAAAAATGCCCGTTTTAAAAAGCCCTGAAATTATCAGCAAATGTTTTATTATATCATTTTCACAACATAAAATGTTAAAATAAAATTAGTGGGAAAACCTTATTGTTGTATCATCATGAAACTTGACAATTATGTGTAACTCTGGTGACAATATAATATAGTATACCCAATAATATAATATGTTCAAAAAGGCCGCCGCCCCAAGATGGCGGATTATCATTTTCTTTGATAAGTAAAAAACAAATATATGATCAAAATTTAAAAATTCGAAATGGCGGCGTCAACATGGCGGATACGTGTTAACAATTATCATCGAATTCGACTGAAAATCTGTATCTGTGGGTTATCGAGGTTGCAGATTATAATTATCTGGTCCAAATTTTACAATTCAAAATGGTGCGTCAAAATGGCGGATAAGTTTTGTAATTTATGGTCTGATTCGTATGAAAATCGATATCTGGGGATTTTCCAGGTAGCAGATTATAAATATTTAGTCGAATTCTTACATAAATGTCGAAAGTGCCAAAATTCTCTCCTTAAATATATGACTAAAAAGTAAAAAAATTAATTAATAGTTCTAAAAACTAAAAAAACACGCTTTTATAAATAGTGCACTAAAAAGCAAAAAATAATCATCGAATCTGTTCTCTCTGTCTACCTTATAAGGACCTGTTTGTAATTAAGTTTAATATCTAATATATAAAAATCTCGTGTCACAGTGTTTGTTATCGAACTCCTCCGAAACGGCTTGACCGATTTTTATGAAATTTTTGGTGTATATTTGGTAGGCCTGAGAATAGGTCGTAGGCTATTTTTTATACCCCTAGGTGATAAGGGTGGCCCTATCCAGAAATTTTATTTTTATTTTTTGGACAAAAATTTATAATTTATATGGCAAAACAACGTTTACCGGGTCAGCTAGTATGAGTATAAAAGCGTGGGGCGTTTTTCGAACGCTATTTCGAACAGGTTCAATAATTAAAACGCTGAACACATCATTAGATTAAATGAATAGTTGTTTATTATATAAGGGGATTAACAAGCCTTTAATCTATGAGAAAAAATGTGCACTCGAGGCGCAGCCGAGAGTCACATTTTTTCGAGTAAATTGAAAGGCAGTTAATCCCCGAATATAAATCAACGTTTTATCCACGACCACGGCCAAATGAAAGCCGTATGAGAGCAGGTGAAAAAATCTGATTTTGAAAAACGTCAGATTTGACAAGTATATTTTGACTAAGAATCTTTTGATTTTGAGCAAAAAAATGGAAGGTCTTTGAATCGTTTCTATGACATAAGTTTGTTAATACCTGTCAAAATGACAAGAAGATCGTGATATAAATGTTAATGTTAATATTAATAATAATTCTAAATAAAATTCTATAAAATCGAAGCGTGGTATTATGAATTTTAATCCACTAGTGTATTAAAGGGCCTTTAATCCACGGAAAATAGACGTATTTTACCTTGCTAATATAGTGATAGTGGATAAAAACATTAATTTGGGTGTTTAGCAGATAAGTTTCTAAGAAACCATTCGTTTTTTACACATAATATTGATCTAAGTCTGATTACATCTTGTCAGCTCCTTGTTTTGTAGGGGAACTTCTTATTGATATACTAGCATGATCAGACTTAGATCGTCAGTATACCGGATGTCAACGGAATCATTAGGCAAGCCATAGTTTCCAGAATTTTCAAGATATAAGTCTTAAATTTGGCAGATAACAAAAACGACAAATTATTCATAATTTGACACTTTTACATCACTTCCGGTTTCCCCGGAAATGAGCCTAACTTTGAAATTTTAAATGGAACACCCTGTATATTTTTACATTTTTAGATTCCGGAGACAATTTTAAGTACATAGTGCGTAGTTTTAAAATTTTTTTGGGACTATTTGATTTTTTTAAGGTTATATTTATTTCTGTACGTAGAGTACAGTGAATGGCACTCAAACTAATCAAATGGACCAAAACAATAAGAGAAAAATGTAAACGTGAGATTTTTCGAATTGGTTTAGTAGCTAGGAGAGCCCAAAATTTCCGAAATCACTAATTTGTGTTTATGTCATATCTAGTAAACCAATTCGAAAAATCTCACGTTTACATTTTTCTCTTTCTCTTATTTTGGTCCATGTGACTGATTTGAACGCATTCACTTTACGCTAGATGCAAAAATAAAAATAGTAATAAAAAAATCAAGTAGTCTTAAAAAATTTTTAAAACTACGCAGTCGTACTTAAAATCGTCTCCTGAATCCAAAAATGTAAAAATATACAAGATGTTCCATTTAAAATTCAAAGTTGTGGTCATTTCCGTGAAAAACCGGAAGTGACGAAAAAGTGTTAAATTATGAAAAATTTGCCGTTTTTACAATTAATTATTTTTTATTTATTTGCTTTTATCATGATTAGAGAATATTATTTAGGTATTATGCAAATCACAACTTACACACTTTTTTATTTATTATGAAAATACCTACTTTCTGTATATTGTTGCCCTAATCTGGGCACGCTAATATACTAGTTAGGTAAATACTTTAAAACACTTATTATTGGAGAAACAATCAAAACAACTACTCTCCTAGCTAATACTGACGAAGTATTGAATTACATGATAGGATTCTTAGCATTTTAAAGAAAAAAAATATTGAAAATACTTAAATCATTTATTTACATTTAGTCATTTACACTTTTTTATTTAATATGAAATTATCTATTTTCTGTATATTGGTACCTTAACCGGGTCACGCTAATATACTACTTAGCAAAACACTTTAAAACACTCATTATTGAAAAACCAATCAAAACAACTACTCTTCTAGCTAATACTGACGAAGTATTGAATTACATTATAGGATTCCTGGCATTTTAAGGCAAAAAAATATATTGAAAATACTTAAATTATTTATTGAAATTCAGAATAGGCTTGTAAATAATGAATGAATGTTTCTATACTCTACTGATGAGAACTAACGAGTTCGAAAAAACTTGTACAACTTTTCTAGAGTTGAAATAGAATGTAAGGTTCAATAATAATTGTTGTGAATGACTGAATTTCAATAAATAATTTAAGTATTTTCAATATATTTTTTTGCCTTAAAATGCCAGGAATCCTATCATGTAATTCAATACTTCGTCAGTATTAGCTAGAAGAGTAGTTGTTTTGATTGGTTTTTCAATAATGAGTGTTTTAAAGTGTTTTGCTAAGTAGTATATTAGCGTGACCCGGTTAAGGTACCAATATACAGAAAATAGATAATTTCATATTAAATAAAAAAGTGTAAATGACTAAATGTAAATAAATGATTTAAGTATTTTCAATATTTTTTTTTCTTTAAAATGCTAAGAATCCTATCATGTAATTCAATACTTCGTCAGTATTAGCTAGGAGAGTAGTTGTTTTGATTGTTTCTCCAATAATAAGTGTTTTAAAGTATTTACCTAACTAGTATATTAGCGTGCCCAGATTAGGGCAACAATATACAGAAAGTAGGTATTTTCATAATAAATAAAAAAGTGTGTAAGTTGTGATTTGCATAATACCTAAATAATATTCTCTATTTGCCGTTTTTGGTATACACTGCCAAATTTAAGACTTGAACTCTGGAAACTATGTCTTGTCTAATGATTCCGTTGACACTCGGTATAGAAAGAATGGTTAGTGGTTATTTTTTCGTATTTCATACTGAATATTATATATTAATTATATGAAAGAAGTTGACAATGTGTTTCGTAGGGGGAACTTCCTGTTAATATACCAACGTAATCAGACTTGAATCAATAGTATAAGAATGGTTCCTTTGGGTTATCTGCTAAATACCCAAAATAATGTTTCTTAATAATGATGTAAGCAGTAATGCAAGATATTTATTTTCAATACAGAGATATCTAGAGTAAATAGTTTGAAACGAAAGCATTATATAGTCCGTCTCCATAGAAACATCTGGAAATAATAATTTAACAAATGGTTTACTAAATTGCAGTAAAAGGGTGATTTTAGGAAACCCGAAGAAGGAACATGAAATATGGGATTAAGGATTCATTGACCTAAGAATAATTTTGAAAGATAAATATATTAATATAACGAGTTCCGATAGTTCGCTCGAAAAGAGGAAATATTGAGTAATAAATATAATGGCGAACGGTAACGGAAATTTACTTTGAGAACTTTTATTGAACTGGTTATTAATTTTCTGAGGACTCTGGAGTCTACAAGGCGGATAAGGATTCGGATTATGATGCGCATCTGTATGATTTCTTGTAATATATCATCAAGGAAAGTATACGAAAAATCCAGCGTTATTTTACCTTTTCACTGCAAATACAAACATATTTCCAAAATCTTTGTCATTACGTGGATAATAGTAATATTGAAAAGTAAATCGAGGTTTTAACAAAATGTTACCTTTTAGAACCTAATTAAAACTTTGTAGTTTTTAATGGCATTGAGTTCGTTGTTCTCATCCTCACTACAACTCAGCTAAAATCATTTTAATGAAGTATATTTTAATTAAATATAGATGATAATTTACTTATATTAAATCCTGCATTATACAATATAATGAAACAACACTTTTGGCCATAATCTATTTTTTCCTTTGTATATATACCGGGTGATTTTTTTAACCTGAAACTTTCAAATATTTCGAATAATAAGCACTCTATGAAAAAAATTTTCATAATTAAAATTTAATCATTCCACGGAGGAAATACATTAGTGTTAAATTAGTCACCCTCGCCCCCTCCTTGTAGGTCGGGCGGGGGTAACTTTGAAATCTTAAATCCCTATTTTTATTGCAGATTCAGATTCTGCGGTTGAAAATACGTAGGATTTGTCTGAAACTTTTTTCAATTTACGATAGATGGCGCTGTAATCGACGAAATTCAATTTCTTTCGATTTCTCCTACTGAGATTGCATACGATTCTGCAATACCTTTGCAATAAAAAATACCACGTTTTATTGTAAA
This sequence comes from Rutpela maculata, assembly GCA_936432065.2. Lineage (NCBI taxonomy): Eukaryota > Metazoa > Arthropoda > Insecta > Coleoptera > Cerambycidae > Rutpela > Rutpela maculata. The sequence continues at coordinate 30,106,596 of OW386285.2, read as the reverse complement.
TAACCAAATTCGTTGTCGAAAAAGTTTATTCATTTTGCAAATTGTGAATAACTGGGAAATTCTTACCTGCAGGGGCGGAGTAAGCAGGTGAGGGGCCCTGGGCTATTAATGCTTTGGAGCCCTTCCCATCTCATTTTTTTGAGATCAGGTCAGATCACGCACCACAGACACGTTTCACTTTGTTTTGGCAAAATACTGAACTAAATTATAATAATAATAGCGAGTAGCCGCATTACACTGAGTCTTGGTTACGACTGGTCAAATCCAGATGCATACAGTGGCACAGAGACTGGATTGCGATGCGGAAGCAGACAAGAGCAAGAGATGTTATATATACTTTTACATTTATTATTTATGCCGTCAATGAGATCACCAGTACAGAACATAGTAATAATCATATCGTATTTGGTTTTCAAGCCCGTTTTCAGCATTCGGGGGCCCCTTTAGTAACCGGGGCCCTGGGCTTAAGCCCCTAAATCCCCCCCTTTAGTCCGCCCCTGCTTACCTGTAGAAATGTAAATGGCTAGTGAATAAACTACTTTTAGAGTAACCCAGGAACAACGACGTGGACGTAGTAGTTTTCTGTTCCCTTCAGGGAGCTTGATTAACGTGAGTCCCCTCGCCTCTCACCTATCAGGGTGCTTGATTTATGTGAGTCCCTTCGCCTCTCACTTATCAGAGTGCTTGAATTCCTTCGCCTCATCATCTGTGAATTAAAGTAAGTGCTCAAAATGGTGGCCCTCGACTTCAGTGCACTTATCAATCCGCATATGAAATGACCATACACAACTGAGAAGTGTGTCTGCTTGAATTTCGGAACAAGCATTTCTGATTCGCTCAATCATATTCCCACGTGTTGTTGATACTTATTTATAAACTTTGTCATCGAAATAGCCCCACAAAAAGACATCTGGTGAAGTAAGATCTGGCGATCTAGCTGGCCCATTTACCGGACCAGCTCTACCAATCCAGCGACCATTGAAATCACGATCAAGTACTTCACGTGCTACCACCGAATAGTGTGATGGATAACCGTCATGTTGAAACCACATGTTCTGTCGCACTTCTAAGCTCAAGTCTTCAAGTAATGTTGACAGTTCATTTTCCAACATGCCTCGGTACATGTTGCGTTCAATAATGGTGGGACCGATGAGTTTGTTGCCAATTATTCCACACCACACGTTGACGCTGATATTCAACTTGACGAAGCCCGTGCGGATTTTCAACACTCCAGTAATGCATGTGGTGTCGAATAATCGTTCCGTGGTTTGTAAAAGATGACTCGTCTGAGAACAATACGTAACGAAAAAAATTGAGGTTTTCTTGTATTTGTTTACGTGCCCACTGACAAAAAGTTACCCGATTTTGGAAATCAACGCCATGAAGATCTTCGTGTAAAAACACACGCTACGGATGATATTTATAACGTTTTAAAATTTTCCAAACACTGCTCTGGTATTTCTCGTGTACTAATATGAGGATTAACAGCCACTGCAGCTAATACTGCAATTTCATTATTTTCTCCAGTGACTGTTGCTCGAGGGTGCTTTTTTTCGGTTAAACATTTCCGCCAGTAGTAAATTGTTTGACAGTACGATAAAATGAAGCACGTGACCGAATTCTATCTGGAAAACGCTGAGCATAGAGATCGACAGCATTATCAAGACTCCTGCCAGCTTCTCCATAAACCAGAACCATTTCAATTTTCTCTTGTAGAGTTAAATACTCCATTCTGAAGTACTATCAACAGCCTAACGGAAACAGGTCTTTGTGTTTGGGAAATAATCTTCGAACTGGTGTTTCTTTCTTTTCTACGTTTATTTACAAAAAAACAAAACAAACACATAAAAAACATGAAGAGGAGAAATAACACAAACGTTAAATGTAAACATAATAAAACATTTTTATAAAAAGTATTTTTAACATAAGAAATGGTATTTTTAAAACAAGCTGCAGAAAAATACATTAATTTAAAATCAGATTTAATCAAGCACTCCGATAAGCCAGAAGCGAAGGAAATCGCTTTGACCAATGGTATCTCAAAAAGGACGCCTGTTTTTGGTTTACGATTAATTAAAAATTTGAGAAATAAAATTTGTTTTAAGACTAATTTTGATTATTTGCAATGAAATCGTGATATTTTTTATTGCAAACGTATTGCAGAATCGTATGCATAGGTTCTCAGTGGGAGAAATAGGAAAAAATTGAATTTGGTCGATTACAGCGCCATCTGCCATGAATAAAAAAAAATGTTTCGGACGAATCCTACCTATTTTTAGCACATAGAGTCAGAATCTGCAATATCTGCCAATTTAAGATTTCAAAGTTACCCCTCTGCCCGACCTACAAGGAGTGGGGTAGGGTGACTAATTTTAGCACTAATGTATTTCCTCCGCGGAATGATTAAATTTTGATTATGGACATTTTTTTCGTACAGTGCTTATTATTCGAGATATTTGAAAATTTCAGGTTGAAATAACCACCCGGTATTTTAATATGTTCGACATATATAATATTTTTAAAAATTTAACACAAAATAGCAGCACTAAAATAATAATTAAGAGTTAAACGTGAAGGTGCTTAGCATTCTTACATTTACATTGCAGCATTCACTCACATTTTACGTCACAAAAACAAGTTCCGTTAAGTGTCTTACTAAATAAAGGAAAAATTGTTGGACGTTTTATTTCAGATTTAGAATGAAACGCGAAACACTATATTTCAATTAACAGCTTTTCCTAACAGAAAACTAAAAGCTCTCATAAAAAGTTAGTGGGTAATCGACGAAAAAGATACAACAAAATTCTAAACGCTAAAATATTGATTAATATCCCGAAGCAGCAACTTTAAATTTGCAATATAGTCTTGAGAAGACAGGACGTACTAGATATTGCCCAAACTTTCAAACTTTAGAATTATTGATGAACTTTGAAACTAGACACACTCCACTTAAACTTCTTTAAAACATCCCACATTCAGTAATTTAAACTAATTTGTGAGATAATGTACATTAGACGTTGCAAAATTTTGTATTGGAATTAACTAAGTAAATACTTTTAAGTTGATTATTCCATATAAAATTTATTTCCTAAACTTCATGAAAAAAATGTGACTGAGTTTTGAAGGTAGTTTCCAAGAACTGTAGGGATCGGAAAACAAAATATTTTCTATAACTTCAAGGCATGCGTAGCAAGCCACTGAACTCTACTATATAAATGGAAGGTCAATATCCATACCAATTTTTACGCCAAATTGAACCTCGCGCAAGTATGGCGACCATAAGGAGGAGCGCAATCGCGCTACAAAATACATCAGAGCCGGTCTTATTGTTACTGCAACTGTTTAAAACCCGGGACTTTGCTCCGATTCTTGCAACACAGTACCATACAAGATTGCACCATATTGTCTTAATTAACTTTGTTTATAACAGTCACAAAATATTACACAAAATAATCAATTTACAACAACTTTACACAAACGACAGAATAAACAAAGAATAAAATGGTGACACCGACTCTGGAAATTTCATCTAATCCAAGACTTACGCTACAGAATCTATGGAAAAGAAATAAAACACAGAATAGCGTCAGCCTGGCATCGGCGCGTAACTCCCGTAGACAGCCGTTTGGTTCAAGCACAGACATTAATTTCTCTACTACGTCGACGCATGGCTTATAGTTTTTGAATTCGTTACCACTTAATCTGTGCCGTAATTGCCGCATTTTGTTCACGCGCATATACCTATACTGGCCTTCCATTTATATAGTAGAGTTCAGTGTAGCAAGCACGCAAAAAATTGCGTCCGTGTCAGATTTAGAATTCCATTAGTCCATACCAAAGTTGCAAAAAAGTTGCAAGGTTACCGACCAAACATGGCTTCAAGGGCAGCCAATACGATGGTGATAATCGCGCGGTCCCTACCTCCATCGAACTACGCGACTACTTGTTGGGATGGGAGGCTAAATAATATAAGCACCTTGTTTTCCGCCCTTGAAAACGTGTATAAAACAATTTTCAGCATGTTTGGATGTTTTGCATTTTTCGGTATTGAAGGAGGGTGTGGTTTTAACCCCCGGGGGTTGTTAGGATGTCTAGTTGCCAAATTTTACAGGACATATTGAGTTTCCTCGAAAAAAAAAACGATTCAACAAATCCTCGCATACCTGACGACGAAAAATGGAAAAAAGGGGTGGTTTTTTGCGTTTGGAGGTAGTTCGACGGGGATAGGGACCGCGTGACCATCGTGTTGGCTATTACTTAAGAGGATATTGTTTAAGATATGAGCCAGAGGCTAGTGTCGTAATTCTCCCGAGTGAGTGAATAGCTATTACATTAACATTTTTATTTTTTAGGCAAGAGGGAAAATAAAAAAACGACCTGTAACTTAATAGATAATCCTTATTTTGTTTCTTAACATTTTTTGAACATTCGGGGCCATTTTTGAACATCCATATCACCGAAAAAAAAAAAAAAAAAATCGAAGGTTTTAAAAACGGCTGCAATTCCTCTGTTTACGAACTTTTCCTTGCAGATTTTTTATATTTGAGCTAAAAGTGATACTTTTTCAGATATTCCACAAAAAAAGTTCAGATCTTTTTAATATATAAGTTGAAGGGCTATACGATGATATTATGGAAAGAGGAAGAATTGCATTTAATGCACATGCACAGGAGTGTACAAAAAGTGACATTTTTTTTACTTTCGGCGAAATCGATGACCTACTTATACAGTGTCAGAAAATGTTTCATTTGGGTCGGCAATGAGAGCAAGCGAGAGTGAAGCAACTAGGCTATTCTTTTTTATCGTATAACACATCCTACTCATGCCACCTGCTTTCCACACCACATGTGCATGGGCAGCTCTGTCTGCGGGAAATGTAAAGAATTATTTGACTCGTTTTGAAAGTAAAACGTGTTAAATAATTTCAGTTATTAAAGCACGTAGTAATATTACCTATGTATACTGAACAGAGCCAACTACATCCTTCCTTTGAATAAATGGTACTGACATTTTTAATAGCAATGATGAACGTGTTTTCTTGATAGCGCGTCATTATTTGCTCCCTCTACTAGAGCACTGGTACACGCCTTTATTGTAGGCTGTCTGTCAAGCTGTTGAAACCTTGCTGCCACCCAAATCCAAAATCTTCCGATACTGTATTCTAAGAAATAGCGTGCAAATTCGACGATGAAAGGTTACCATCTGCCAATCGGTAATCGAAGAGACCATATAAGCACCAAAGTTTTTCTCTCTGGAAATTTTTGGTATGGTGGGAGACAGGGAGGGGGAGGGGGCTTTTTTTAAATCGAATGATTACACAGGCACACACAAAAAAAAGTTCAAACCCAGGAGACCGACATATCATTTCCGAAGGATTTTCGGGCGCTGAACACGATGCCGTAGTCAAAATATATGACTTTAGGGCAAAGGGAGATAATCGCAATTACTTGTACATCCAGTGGAAGTACAGTAATGACAAAAAAAATTTTAAAAATTTTTATTGTTCAAATAGGCTTAAAATATCATGAAACGTCGAGATTTTAAGTTTGAGCAAAAGCAAATTTTGTCTGTCGGTCTGTCTGTAACTTTTTTTGTGCGCACGTTTACTCTGGAACCGTTTAAGATATTGACTTGAAATTTGGTACACATATGTACTTTAACGAGTTCTGGAACTAGATTATATTTTCATCTTGTTCCGTCCAAGGGTTGGGGGGAAATTAGGGTAAATTTGGGGTAAATGGGTGAATCAAGCAGGTAAGAGTTCATAAAATTGGTATTTAGTATATATAAGAGAAGCTAAGGTCTCAAAAAAATTTTTGGCATTAGCCATCCCCATTACCACCCCCACCCCATTATTAAAGGGGATGAAAAAAAAATGTGATTTAGTGTATGTACAAGAACCAGAAACCTCAAAATATTTTTTTACTTCATCCACTCCAATTACCACCCCTATTACCACCCCCACCCCACTACCCATGTGGGGTATCGTTTTATGGGTTTTTGGTACACATATGTGGAGGATTTCAAATATTATATTATTAAAGTTTATGGAATTTATTTCCAAATATAAAGTTTTTTCGTTGTGAGTGACTTCGATAGAGAATCTGGATGTGGAAGTAGTGATTCCTTGGGCAGCGGTTTTTTAAGGTTAAAACTGACCAAACATTGAACTTAAAGTGATTTTGACATACATGCCGACCAAGTATATCATTTCCGTAGCATTTTCACGCGCTGAACACGATAAAAACAGAGAAATTTATTTTTGACATTCAGATTTCAATAAAAATCCATTTTTTTGTAGGAAGCTGGCCAAAAAATAGGTTTAAAGTAATTTTTCTTATATATTGACAAGATATATTATATTGGTAGTATTTTCATCCGTGTAGTATTTCACGCGCTGAACACGATAAAAACAGAGAAATTTATTTTTGACATTCAGATTTCAATAAAAATCCATTTTTTTGTAGAAAACTGGCCAAAAAATAGGTTTAAAGAAAGAATCAGGTTTCGTCAATTTTTGGGATACTTATTACCAAAAATTTTAATTTTCTCAGATACCTGAAGGTCGGGGATAAATTTTGGGACCGCTATTGTTTCAGTGTCTCAAAATACTATAGAAATGACATATCTGGTGAAAATTTCGGAAAAAAATCAGTTTATGGCCCATTTTCGGGCCATTTTTCTACAAATAGATTGTATTTTCATAGAAATCTAAAGGCCACGGGTAAATTTTACTAATTTGATCATGTTCAACGGATGAAAATACTACCAATATAATATATCTTGTCAATATACAAGAAAAATTACTTTAAACCTATTTTTGGCCAGCTTCCTACAAAAAAATGGATTTTTATTGAAATCTGAATGTCAAAAATAAATTTCTCTGTTTTTATCGTGTTCAGCGCGTGAAAATGCTACGGAAATGATATACTTGGTCGGCATGTATGTCAAAATCACTTTAAGTTCAATGTTTGGTCAGTTTTAACCTTAAAAAACCGCTGCCCAAGGAATCACTACTTCCACATCCAGATTCTCTATCGAAGTCACTCACAACGAAAAAACTTTATATTTGGAAATAAATTCCATAAACTTTAATAATATAATATTTGAAATCCTCCACATATGTGTACCAAAAACCCATAAAACGATACCCCACATGAGTAGTGGGGTGGGGGTGGTAATAGGGATGGTAATTGGGGTGGATGAAGTAAAAAAATATTTTGAGGTTTCTGGTTCTTGTACATACACTAAATAACATTTTTTTTCATCCCCTTTAATAATGGGGTGGGGGTGGTAATGGGGATGGCTAATGCCAAAAATTTTTTTGAGACCTTAGCTTCTCTTATATATACTAAATACCAATTTTATGAACTCTTACCTGCTTGATTTACCCATTTACCCCAAATTTACCCCAATTTACCTCCCAACCCTTGGACGGAACAAGATGAAAATATAATTTAGTTCCAGAACTCGTTAAAATACATATGTGTACCAAATTTCAAATCAATATCTTAAACGGTTCCAGAGTAAACGTGCGCACAAAAAAAGTTACACAGACCGACAAACCGACAGACAGAAATTTTTTTTGCTCAAACTTAAAATCTCGACGTTTCATGACATTTTAAGCCTATTTGAACAATAAAAATTTTTAAAAATTTTTTTGTCGTTCTACACTTCCACTGGATGTGGAAGTAATTGCGATTATCTCCGAAATTTGCCCTAAAGTCATATATTTTGACTACTTCATCGTGTTCAGCGCCCGAAAATCCTTCGGAAATGATATGTCGGTCTCCTGGATTTGAACTTTTTTTTGTGTGTGTGCCTGTGTTATCGGTATCTGTCCGCATAGGTAGTTAGAAAATGTACTTCACATACCTCAATTACACTGGCAGACTAAACTTTCAGTAGACGCACGCGGTAACCAGAAATTGAAAAAAAAAATTATCGGATCAAATTGGCGCAAAATGTCTGTTTTGACACTCGATTTTTGAGCAATTTGCTCACCAGAAGTGTCACATAATGACGTTATTTTCATTAAATAGAGCACCCTTTTCCTAAATTTACAGCTTCAAATTATTTGTAGTTTTTCTAAAACGTCTAATAAGCCACTAAACGTGATGCACCCTGTATAACAGCGACTAGCCGTGTTGTCTCACTCAACAGCGGACTAATGCACTGCTACCATCTCGGTAACGCATTAAAAAGGCCACTAAACATCCATACTCTAGCCAGGATTCGAACCCAGGACCCCGTAGTTCAAGATTAACACGTAAACACTGAGCCACTGAGACAACGTTAATACTTCTTTTAATAAAAAGCGCTGCCTAAGGAATCATTAATTCCACAATCAAATTTCTGATGGGACTAGAAGTGGGGTTGGTTGACTACAAAAAAAATTAAGGCCCTTGTACACATAGTAAATCTCAATTTTATTTTTTACCCCCTTTAGTAGTGAAATTGGGGGGGGTGGTTGTAAGAATGGCTGATATCAACATTTATTTGAAACTATTGGTTCTTGTACACACACTAAATCACAATTTTATTTTTTCATTTTCTTCAATAATTGAGTGGGGGTGGCTGATGAAAAAAATATTTTTAAAGCCTTTGGTTCTTGTGCGTCCATTCAATCTTAATTTTTATGGACTTTTACTTGCTTGCTTTACCTACCTCCCCCCACCCCGACCGTTTAACGGAAATTCCAGATCTTGTTATAAAACATACGAGTACTATATTTCAAGTCAATTTCATAAACCGTTCCAGAGTAATCGTACGTACAAAAAAGTTACAGACCGACAAACCGACAGATCGAATTTTTTGTTCTGCTCAAACTTAAGATCTTGCTGTTTCATGATATTCTAAGCCTATTTAAAGAAAACAAAATAAAAATTACCAAACTTCCAATCCACGAGGTACGTGATGTGGAAGTAATTGTGCGGCTGATTGTTAAAGTGCGATTATCTCGAAAACGGTCATCCTAAGACCAATGACAGTTGTATTTTTCCCCCAAAACGAGGTAGGTTTAGTATTTTTTTAATAAAAAAACGATAACATTACGGTAAAAAAGTTAAGCGAACATTTATGTGACAAACATTGCTTATGTGGTGCTCTCTAGGATCCACACCAAAAATGGGAGCAGATTTGAATTTCTCATCTCAGTAAACCCCTACTCACTAATTTTCCTATCAATATTCGATAAACTTCAAAAGTTATGTAAGGAAATTCAAAATATAATATTGATTTTAACACCCTGTATCTCTGTAACATCAATTCTTGGACTAAGGTAAGTTTAGCTAAATCGCAATCAGAAATGTACTGTTGCTCTGTAGACCATTACTTACAGATCACCCTGTATAACCCTAAATAACCTACTATTAAATATAGTTAAATTATACCAATTAATATCTAAAATATCTAGTATGCGTCTTGTGAGCGTAAAACAGGTTATAAAATCATAACATTGCGATAAAGTGACAAAAAACTTAGTAGGCTCTTCTCTCTCCACGATTTACGGCTGCATGAAAACAAAACAAAAACTAATCAGTAAACAATCATTTAACGTAGACGCGTTTTGTATGGAAGTTAAAGTAAAAATATGTGTAAAAACTAATAAATAATACTTTGTGTTTGTTGTAATATATAAGTGTAGTGATGTTGTGGAACAAGATGTCAATTCAGAGAAATATATTCAAGAATGAAGCTCAGGTAGGTAATTATAATACACCGATTTGTTCATTTGCTGACATTTACTGGTTAGATAAAATATTAGTTTTTTTCTTTATCTTCTATTGCCGTATAATAGGTTTATGAATGTTAAATGGAACAATAAAACGTTATTTTCACGAAAGCCGAAAATATATAATTTGGAAAATATATCAAATAGGTACTGTTGATTGTGAACAAGTTAATTTTCGAATTTTTCTTCAATATATTTCATGACATTTACTGAGTAGCTAGCTTGAACTATAAACACACTTTTATAAATGGGATTAACGGTTTTTATGACAAGAAATAAATATAATTGTTCCGCTTAAGTACCTAAACAATTATTGTAAAATTTACTTATTTAATTACACCTATTTCAAGGTGTCAAAACTTTTTTGGCATCGCCCCCCACCTATTACCACCCCTTCCCATTATTAAAGGGGTCGAAAAAAATGGAATTATAATTTAGTGTATGTACAAAAACCAAAAGCTTCTTTTGTTTTAACATGAGCCACCCTCACAACCACCCCCACCCCGTTATTAAAGGTGGTGATGAAAATAAAATTGTAATTTATTGTGTGTACAAGAACCAAAGGCCTCAAAAGTTTTTTTGCATCAGCCAATTACCACCCCCACCTCATTATTAAGGGGACAAAAATAATTGAATTGTAATTTAGGTGAATAACTGCATATAGCTCGGAAAATTAGCAAGTTACAAAAAAGTTCCTAGAGATAAAAAATATTGAGAAGGCCTCAATGCATATCTCTGAATTTTTTCAAATTTTTAAATTACATATTTTTAAAGTGCTACAATTTCAAAGAAAGGGGTAGTTTCTCATGTTTTTCCGGAAAAACTCAGTGAAAACGCACTTTATAGAAAAGTTGCAAATAAAAAAAAGTCTTGTATTTCGATGGTACATTCACCTGAATTTTTTCAGATTTTTTTTCAACTTTTACATTTTCCCTCCCCTACTTTTAAGAATTTTAGAGCGGCCATATCTCGAAAAACCCGCATTTTTCTAAAAAATTTACAAGAGTAAAAACATCTTATTTTGGGCCAAAAAATGTGAATATATTGTTTTTTTTTCATTTTTGACCTAATTCCACAAGTTATGGAACCCGTGATAAAAGGGGTGTTTTCTACTTCCGACCATTTCCTACTCTAATCTTTTTTCAACTTTTTTTATTAACGTCATTACAAACACACTGCACAAGGTTTCATCAAAATCCATTAACTCCGTTGACTGGACTATAACAAACATTGCTATACGTAAATAAAAAAATTACATAATTTCATTTTAAATTGGCCATTTTTAGCTAAAAGAGCTATTTTGGCAATTTTTTGGCTATATTTGGCCGTTTTTTTGTTGGTCATAAACTATCAATATTTGTCAATTAAGCATGAAACCTACCTAGCCTCAAATTCCGCCCGAAAAGATTATATATCGTTAACACATCTTTTTTTATAGCCACTTAAATAATTAAGAATTTTTATGAAAATAGTACGAAAAATATAATTATTGTTAATTTCTGAGCTGTAAATTATTATTCTTTTAAATCACTACCAGTATATTTATTTCAATATCTTATCGCGATTATAATACAAACAAATTTTACTTTGGAAAAAATACTTCTATCAAAAGTATTCTAGATAAAACGTACATTTATTTAGTTTTCTCAGATTTACTTACAAATTAGAATAGAACCTAAATTGAAGCTTATCAAATATCCTATAATGTCGTACACCTCAAATTATTTAGAGGGTAAATTTCCTATAAAATCATATATTAAAAAAAAACAATGTTGCAGTTTCTCGCGTACCAGGCATAATCGTGGACGTACTGGATAACTGTACATTTTCTTCAGATTTTCTCATAATATTTTTAATGGTTATGATTTTTATCGTAGTTTTTCATGCAATTTAAGTTGACGAGAAAGAAAATTCAAATTTCAAGTCAACCATACGATTGAGAAACGATTATCCCAATGATTTTCAGGTCCAACAAGCAGTCTTCCAGCTTTAACTTTTAATTGTGCGAGATGGCCGGAGATTCAAAAAACAATTTTTGAAGACAGTAAAATAATGAGCAATTTGGCGTATAATAATATAATATTTTGTTATTTTTGTATTATTTAAAAATGTTATTTACATACTAACTATTTTAACTTTTATATTTGAGCAAAAACAAAAACGATATAAGAGGTTTTGGACAAATCCATTCACTATATCAGGAATCCTACGCGGATGTGATGGTATTTCCATCCATTACATTTTAGCCTACCCACAAAATTGTGGAAGGTTACTTAAATTGGTCCAAAATCGAAAATTGAGATAAGTACCTAACATCAAATCCGAGGGGCAAACCGCGAAGGAAATCCGAGGAAATCAGGGGAAATTCGAGGAAATCTGGAGAAAATCTCGGGAAATCTCAAACCCCCCCCACCCCCCACAGCTCATCAAAAATTTTTTTTATCAAAGAGGAAATCTGTGTAATCTTTATCAAAGAGAAAATCTGGTGTACAAAATTTTGGGTGCGGTTGATCCTTCGGCGATCGCTAGAGACGTGTAAACTGCCATGTTTTATATTAAAATTATGTTTTTATTATAATTCCAGAGCAAAATGTTACTTATGTTTTCCACAATTGATTATTTCTTATTTATTTGCTTTTATCATGATTAGAGAATATTAAGCACACAAAAATGAAATAAACTGTGTGTCCCTTAGAATCGAACGCACTTTACATAGAGTTGGCGAATTATCAATTTTACTTTAAATATTTAAAATATTTATGCTATTACGAAAGGATATGTCGGGAAATATTGTCACCATCGTGTTCTTCGCCCTCGAAAACGGGAGCATATCGCTTTCAAGCTGATTTTCGTTGTTTTCGTGGCACTTAGTTATTGGAGGTGGGGGTAGTTTCAACCCCTGGGGTGGGTTAGGTCATCTGTGGTCAATATTTATCTATTTTATTCAAATTGACAAAAAAATCCGATCCGACAAGCACTCGCAAGTCTAGCACCGGAAAATCGAAAAAGGGGGTAGTTTTCAGGTTTAGGGGTAGTGGATGAAGAGTAGGTCGGAAAATATTGTCACCATCGTATTCCTCGCCCTCGAAAACGGGGGTATACAGCTTTTCAGCGGATTTTCTTTGTCTCCGTGGCACTTCGTTATTGGGGGTGGGGGTAGTTTCAACCCCTGGGGGTGGGTTAGGGTCAATTACCTGTGGTCAATATTTACCTATTTTATTCGAATTTACCAAAGAAAAAGATCCGACAAGCCCTCGCCAGCCTAGCACCGGAAAATCGAAAAAGGGAGTAGTTTTCAGGTTTAGGGGTAGTGGGTGAAGAGTAGGTCGGAAAATATTATCACTATCGTATTCCTCGCCCTCGAAAACGGGGGCGAAAAGCGAAAATGGGGTATACCGGTTTTCAGCTGATTTTCGTTATTTCGTGGCATTTTGGTATTGGAGGTGGGGGTAGTTTCAACCCCTGGTGGTGAGTTGGGTTACCTGTGGTCAATATTTACTGATTTTATTCAAATTGGCCAAAAAAAACCCGATCTGACAAGCCCTTGCAAGCCTAGCGCCAAAAAATTGGAAAAAGGTGGTTTTTTCGATTTAGGGGTAGCGGTTGGACGGTAAGTCGGAAAATATTGTCACCATCGTGTTCCCCGCCCTCGAGAACAGGGGGGTTAATGTCTTGCGGTCTGGTCGCAGAACTTTTGGGTTTGCCTTTTTCTGGTTAATCTCAAGGGACTATTACACACACAGGGCGGCATGCTTACAAGGAGATGACGTCATGTTAATAGCATCCTCCTTGGGAACGTTTTTTAGCCCCGCTGCATTAGGGTGATGTCTATTACGAATAATTGACAAAATTGAAATATTTATTAATAAAAAATAATCTGATTTTGGTACTAGGGGCTCTAATGTATGGTTTTAACTTATATTAATGTAAATTATTTTTTTTTGTGGACTTGTTTATTACGTGAAATAGTAATTTTTGCAACAAGTGCATCAAGTGGTACTTTTTCACGGCAATCCCATGATTGAAAAAAGGCACTTTATGTATGAGTTTCATACAATATTTTATCTACGACAATCCTCAATTTCCATATTTAGACAAATTAATTTCAAAATTAGCTTAAACGTCAAAACACGAATTCATAATTTGACGTTTCTATGAGACAACTTCAATTGTTTTCAATGAACTCATGGATTCGGCGATACATAATGTTACTTTTTTCAAGTTTTTTACTTTTTCTCAGAATTGTCATAAACATAATATACTTTACGCATTAAAAACAAGCTAAAAACGTACTCTTCGTCTGTTCACTGAACTTTTTATATAATTGTTACACATTCTATAGGATACTCTTCGCAGTTTTTTGTAAATAGTGTTAGTTTTAGACATTTTTAATTTTATAGTACGAACTTAGTTGGTAAAAGACTCCATGTAAAATAAAGTAAAAATAAAAAAAACATACCAAGCCCCTTTTGGGGTTTCGAACCCGGGACCCTTGTATTCCAAGTCAAAAGCGTAATAGTCGGAGAACGAACAATGTCTAAGATGCACCCTCTATAACACTCGCAAACAACCACCTAAAAAAAAATGATTCTTATGTAAATCGACCCGGCGGATCCGATTTTGGAGTTCGCCAGACAATCCGGAATTGCGAAACTGGTCAAAATCGGCAATTTCCGAAAAATCTCAAATTTTATGGATATTTTTTAATTTTTACTTATCACCCTTATATCCCTTAGTTTAAGTTCGACTACATTGAAATTTTTAGGAGAGCCAATTTAGACCTTTTTTATTATGATGGACATGACAGAAATGCAAAAAAATTTACGTGTCACCAGTAATATTTTTTTTTAATAATTGGTGACACGAAATTTGTTAAAAATGCAGCAACAAATACTCGATCGAGAAAACTTTTTTGTTTTTAAAGATAGATGTATATAGTAAGCTACAAAGTTGTAGCCAAAAAACCAAAGAAACTTTTTCATTTCAGTGATTTTTTTGATAACTGGCTTAGTTTTTAACATAATGGTGCCGCAATATAGAAAAGAACTATGCCGGCCACGGCCGGTCACGTACTGCACAAGCGATAACGCCATGCATAGCTTGAGTGCGCCAGGATTTGTATTGTACTAATAATAACCTATTTAATAATCGTTTATTCAGTAAATTTTAATTTTGAAAAGGAGCAAAATATAAAAAATAAAGTTTTCAATTTTGATAAAGGCAATTTAGACATACTCATTTTATTTCCACATTTAACTTCTACTCGTATAATTAAGCAGCAATATTTAAGAGATAGTTAACACATTTGTATTTTTTTTATCGCAAATTATACAACGTTTTTCAACGATCTTCCTTTTTTTATAACCAGTATTAGCCACATCTGTGCTTTCTGCTTTTTGTTTATAAGCTTTTCGGGTGTAATTTCTTCTGCATCTTGCATGATAGACAGGACATTTTGACAAAAATAAATCCCTTTTTTTGGTGTTAAGAGAGATATGATCCAACTTTATAGAAACGGCTTTAAATGCTTAGTCCAGTGCTTCTTCTGTAACACTCTGCACAGTTTCTTCAGTATTTTGTTGGCAAAATATGCATTTCATAAAGTTTAACTCTGGGTTTAACTGTTAAAAAAAAGTTGAAAACGCGCACAAAACTGCTGACGTTAAAAAAATTGCTTAAAGTTGTTCTTTGTTCAAATTAAATATTAAAACTAGTTTTAAATGTCTGGAAAAGAAATTCCGTTACTTTAATGTGCACTTTACCCTCTATAGCACTTTCCTAACGCAATAATAATTATTATCATAGCTGCAACTCATCAATTTTCAATAAGAATAAGGCCTCATAAACCATACAGACGACAACAACTCCTGTCGATCGGTTAAAAACAACTAAATAAACGTTTTATAATAGCTATTTATGTAACCAGTTACAAAAGACGTAACAACACGAGTTACAAAAGTTTGTTTTTCGTTACATACATGATTTTTCTAATTTTAAAATTCTAAAAACAATTTAAACATTATAAATGAAATGAATGTATTTAAAAATTTTAAAAATTAAGTAATCTTTCTCATAGTTACCTTTGCTACTATCACGCATTATAATTTTAATGTCAAAATTGACAGACGTTATTTAGTTAAGTTACAATATTATTTGAAATCCTAATTTGATAACATAATAAAGGTAAATTGTATTAATGCAAAAGTTTTGTTAGCGTATTTTGAAGGAAAGAAGAATTTAAAAGCTTCCACTTTATGGACTTAGTATTCTATTTTGTGTTGAATAAACATTGTTTCTTTATCTTTTTGAGAGTTGTTTATCTTTCCTAATTGATGACATAAGGAACTTTTTGTACCGCCATATTCTAAAATGGCATTTATTTGACACTTTCCATGAATCAAAACAATGTCATTATTGACAAGTGTAAAATAAAGAAAAAATAGTGAAATAAAGACATTTTATTTCACAGTGTGATATAAAACTTATTGGTTTCTGTCGAAACAGCAATAGAATTTAGTCTATTTTTATAAAATTATATTGTTTTCTGATTTCGAATGGCGATACAAAAAATTTTGTATACAACTCGAGAGAGACTAAAATGTGTTCTTTTTACTCGTGTGGTTTTTAGCCTTCGGCTGGTACTATAAACGCCCCACTCATAAAAAAAACACCATTTTAGCTACTTGTTATATAAAATACTACTTTGTAACGCCATGTCCTAAAACGACGTTTATCTGACAGTTTCAATGTATCAAAACAATGTCATTATTGACAAGTGTAAAATAAAAAAAAAGAGTGAAGTAAAGGAATTTTATTTAACAATGTGAAATAAAACTTACTGGTTTCTATGGAAACAGCAATAGAATTTAGTCTATTTTTACAAAATTATATTGTTTTCTAATTTCGAATGGCGATACAAAAAAATTTGTATATAACTCGAGACTAAAATGTGTTTTTTTTTACTCGTGTGGTTTATAGCACTCGCCTTCGGCTCGTACTATAAATGCCCCACTCGTAGAAAAAACACCATTTTAGCCACTTGTTATATAAAATACTATTTCGTCACCAGTTACGTAAAATTTTACTTTTCATAACTAGTTACATAAAGTAGGACGTTTTGACATTTACGTCAGTTTTGAAAACTTTCACTTTATACGTCAAAATTAGAAAAAACCAATATTCACAACTACGCATTATTTTATTCATATCGGGCGGGGCATCCTGAAAGACGAGCAACAAAGCCGCGCGGTATAGGCCAACCCAATCTTTTATCTTGCGACGCGACCCTGCGCGGCGGTCAAATACTGCAGCACCGTTTTCTTGAAAACTAAGTAAGTTATCAAAAAAATCACCGAAATAAAAAAGTTTCTTTAGTTTTTTGGTTACAACTTTGTAGATTACTATATACATCTATCTCTAAAAACAAAAAAGTTTTCTCGATCGAGTATTTGTTGCTGCATTTTTAACAAACGTGTCACCAACTTTTTAAAAAAATATTACTGGTGACACGTAATCTTTTTTGCATTTCTGTCATGTCAGTCATAATAACAAAGGTCTAAGTTGGCTCTCCTAAAAATTTCAATTTAATCGGACTTAAACTAAAAGAGATATAGGGTGATAAGTAAAAATTAAAAAATTTCCATAAAATTTGAGATTTTTTGGAAATCGCCGGTTTTGACCAGTTTCGCAATTCCGGATTGTCTGGCGAACTCCGAAATCGAATCCGCCAGGTCGATTTACATAAGAATCAATTTTTTTTAGGTGGTTGTTCGCGAGTGTTATAGAGGGTCCTTAAAATGCGTCGAGAGATCCCTCGTTCTCCGACTATAAGAACTACATCACCTACTACTTTACACGTAAAAAAATGTAAATTTTTACATTATAAGATACGAGCTAAAATCATATTTTCACGGTTGTATTACATTATGAAATGTATATTTGTAAAATATATAAATATTTAGATATTAAAGTGAAATATCATTCCACCAGTTTTCTATTTAATTACAAAAACATAAAAATCAAAAAAAAATTTTTTTCAAATTTAAATCATTAACATTTTTATTTACCGATCGATTTTGTTCAATAGGGTTCTTCCTCTAAGTAACACTAACCTACTTCGTTTTTGCGAAGAGTATAATAATGAAAAAAGTACAGTTTTTTTAACAGTTGTAGAAAAAAATATGTTCCTTGCAATCTTAATTCGTTGAAAATATATAGGCTGCACTAGAAATCAAACACTATGTATATTGTATACGAATACAATCCGACTGTTCAATTGAATTATTATTATTGAGAAATCACCCTTACATAAACTTCACGTTTCATTTACGTAGAGAATTAAATTTCCATATTATTCAGATAAGCTTTCCCAGAATACGAGACTTAAAAAAAATCAGTCACTGCATCCACGTATGCACGAGCGTTTGCCTGAGTCTGCTTAATGCGAAGTTGATGCAAACGTATCAATGAAAAGCATTTAGAATCGTAAAACTCACAAAACGACCAAATGTCTGTGAAAGCCATTCGTTTGAGTAAGGAAACGCTCTTGTTTACTAACCACACCTGTGTTCCAAGTTCCATGATCGCGTAACCACAAACACCACCACTTAGTTTCATTGTTTAGGAAAACTTTGCATAATTCTGTCTCCAATACTACTCAGGAATAAACGAATCATTCTGAATTGACAATGCGAATGCCAATTTGTGTATGATAGAATAAATATAATTTAGTAGGGGAAATCGTACATTGCTCCTTTCGCCTTAAAATATGGCTTTGTAAATTGGAAAATATGTAAATTTAAATTGAAGAAAACGTGAGCGTTAATTTGAAATAGATTACGCTAGTATTGATTTAGCTTAACGGGGATATAGCTTAGTGTGATAGAAATGAAATAAACTAAAATAGACATTTCTGGAGTGATATTTAATATCAGCCAGTTCCGATAAACAACATTCCTTGCTATCAACTTTCCTATTCATTTGAAGGAGTTTGTTCTTTCAGAAACAATATTTAAACAGTTAATCCAATTAAGAAAATATCTACGAAGGAAATGGCGTGATTTAAATTTCTGCTAATTGAATTTCATTTTTTATTTTAGAATAACAATGAATCATCATAGAGTTTGATGGAAAATGCTTTCTCTGTTCGTTTTTGAAGAACTCAATGTAATGTTCTAAAATTTAGATAGGTATCTTCCTTTGGTGTTAAAACTATTTATGTGATATATTTTTATTGTCTATCAGAAGACTCATTTGCAGGGCAAAAATATAAAAAAGGAAGAAAAAATAATACCAAATTCTTCTCATTAAATATATGTACGGTGTGTCCCCGTGCTCTTGCAAAGTTTCTTATTTTCGACTTTCGGAGAAAAAATAATTCTTTATAAAAAGTTTTGCTTGTCGTGGAAAGTATAAGAAATTATGCAGGGTTTTCTAAAAATTAGAACATATGAGGTCGACTTTAACCCATTAATGGCCAAAGGTGCGTAAACGCATTTTTTTTCAAGGTCGAGACCAATATATTACACTTCTAAGATTTACAGAATCTATTTTGATAGTTCAGAGAGTGTACGAATATTTTTGTTTTATTAAAAATATCTTTCATTCATATTTTAAAACTTTTTTGAATATGCCACAATTTAAACAGTTATGTATTATTACCATAAAATTATTTTTTTGCGTTAGCAATTATAAAATAACAGCAATTCTTTTATGCTATACATAAATAAAATACATACATTGTGATAACTATATTTTTGTATACTCTCATATTTTAAAAATGACGTCCATATTGCCATATATACAGTGTGTCCCCGAATTGAGTTTGCGATAGGTGTAATATACCAAAAAAAAAAAAAAATTAGTAGGTACGGCTTTCATTTTCTGCAGTCTCGGTCTGCTTCACGTAAAATGGCTTTTTACCAAATTTCAATCAAAATGGGATCTAACTCGCGGAGTTAATCTAAGAAGAATATAAAAGAAAATAAATCATTGCAGGTAAACTGGTCTATTTGGATAAAATATTTTACATTGAAAGTTAGAGCCATATGCCACATTCATTGCATTTGAACAAAAAAAAATAATAATAATAACAATAATACCTCTTAAAGAAATTAGAAGTTACAAAGAATTAGAAGAAGAGTGGAATTTTGCAGTAATTTAGGTGGGGTACCATTTGAATAGGTTTTTAGTTGAATTCGTTGAAATTGTTAATTGTGTTAAAACATAAAAAGCTATTTACTTTTAGCTAATTACTAGCTATTTACTAGCTAAGTAGTATTATTTTTTTTTTGTTCAAATGCAATGAAAGTTGTCATATGGCTCTAACTTTCAATGCAAAATATTTTATCCAAATAGAAATTTTCCGTAAAATTAAAGAAAGACCAGTTTACCTACAATGATTTATTTTCTTTTATTTTCTTCTTAGATTAACTCCGCGAGTTAGATCCCATTTTAACTGAAATTTGGTAAAAATCCATTTTATACGCATACGTATACGCACCTTTGGCCAATGATAGTTAACATTTATATGTACTTTATTTCAAGCGTGGAAAAGTCGAAAATTTCGGCATGTAAACATCGTGCACGGAAACAGACACGGGTCCACTATTTATTGTTTGTCCAAAATCATTTTGTCCGATAATATCGCCTTCTGCTTCACGCAACATATATGTAATAAAATCTACTTTGATATGGCTAGAATACCCAATCGACATCGGCTTCCGTTTCATTGCCATTGCCATCTTCAGGTGACTTTCTACCGATTTTTTTTCAATTCAACTAAAACGGAAATCGATATAGAATGCTGCACATTAGGGTGGCCCATCTTTTTCGAAATCGAAATTTTTTATTTCTCACCCCTGCAAATGGTTCCATTTGAAGAAAAAACAGTCCCCTCAAAATATTATTGAGGCAAATTGAAGGCAAGGGGTGCCGCAGAATGCATTATTATGCAATAATAAAAGTAAATGGAATTATTTACATTCTTTGGTTGATGCATTGTTTTTTTTTTTAAGTAAATGGCTTTGGCCATCCAACGTGCATGATGAAATGCCCCTGGTTGATAGAATGTCGTGTGAGTGGGCTCTTCTTCAACAAAAAGTTTAGAAAGCATTAAAAATTCTTTATAATCATCACGAGGCTGTTGCAAAGTTAAAGCTGCATTTAGAAACTTTACAATTTCGGCTTTAACTGGTTGTAAAATGTGTTTAATTTTTGATACCTGAAATCCAGTTTTTAGTTTATTTTGATCTATTTTAGGCCAAAATTCCCTAAAACGTTTAAATAGTGGCACATTTGGACCAGATGAGGAAGGCATTTTTGTGTCAAACACACTTCTCAAAACCACTTCAAAAATATGATGTCTACAAGGAAAATATAGAATATCTCTTTCTAATTTTTGTTGCAATAGTGTGGCTGCCCCATTTATATAACCCATATTTGATGCTGTTGTATCACAACACAAAGCTATTACCTTTTCGTCCAAATTCCATTCACAAAGCACATCATAAACTGCTTCAGTCTGTTCTCTTCCAGTTGAATTGGGCAAAGCTGGTACTCCAAGTAGTTGTTCAATATCTCCACTAGTAACTGAGAAAGCAAGTCTATCGATATTTCCCATTCCAGTGAGAGAAGGTAAAAGTTTTCCATCCCAATGGATGACTGGGGCCGGCAATTCAGAATTACCGAAGGCAGTTTTTAATATTTCAGCTCTTTCTTCGCGGATGCGTTGTCTAGAGCGCTGAAGTGTGGTTCTGCTGATGGACAAAGATGTGGTGTCATGTGCTAGTGCTTCTGCTACTGCCGTCAAAATATGGACTTCATACCTGTCGCTTATTTTGCAAGCATCAAATGCAGCGGCTATTTTTGGTGTGATGATGTTACATGTTCCATACAATCTCCTTTTTTTTGGCTGTGACGGGCCAGGCTGGTCTTGTAACAACTCTTCTTGGGCTTCGATTATTTCATCTTCATTTTCGTTGGAGTCGGCTGAATTACTACTTGATGATGGACAGGTGACTGTTTCCTCTAATCTAGCTTTTTCTTGTTGACTTCGTTGCATTCGTTCGGATAATTTCTGTAATTTCTCCTCAGCTGATTTTTCTTGAGAAGCAAGTTGGTAATCAATACCATGCATAAATCCAGGACGTCCCTTTTTTCTTTGGTTAATTAAAAACTGCTTATCTTCATCTATTTTCATCAACTCCAATGCATTTGCATGAGAAATGTCAAAAAGATCGTCCAATTTTTCAACGAAATTTTTTTCTTTACCTCCCGCACTGGCCCTTTTAGCCGATTTTTGTAAGTTCCTCCACTCTGCATAAAGTTTATCTAGTTGTTTAACACAATGAAAATCCTGACGTGTCGGAATGCGAGCTTTATCCCAAAAAACTGACACCTTTTTTATTGTTAATTTGGCACTTTCATGTACACTTAGCTTCACTTCACGAATGTTATAAAAGAGCACTTGTAGTACTTGTCTATTAGACGGCAATTTATTGCCAATGATTTATGACGAATAGTGTCCAACTAAGTAAATGAAAGTATCCTTTCGTAAGGATCTAACATCAGCCATCGTTAAATGTTTTTTCAAAAAGGAACGTATGCTAGAACTTATAATGTCACCACTGTAAAACACAATTGCAAACTGACATAAAAACCTACCGTAGGTGCATTATATTTCCAAACTTCCAAAACAAATAATTTCTAGGAAATAATTACACCAATAAAACATGAGAAAAGAGGTAGATATTTGTATTTTAAGTAAAATTTAAGTGTATTACCGTAATAAAATCTTATCTACAAATTTCTACCTGAATGCGGCACGGGTTACCGTAATAAAATCTTATCTACAAATTTCTACCTGAATGCGGCACGGGTTACCGTTCACCGAGTTATCTGAAACTTTGACATAAATTATTCCTAGTATAATAGTATATTTTCGTGGGGTGAGACTTAAAAAATACGCAAAAAAAATTCACCCCCTATAGAGATGGGCCACCCTACTGCACATAATGAAAACATTAAGGGCGACGAAACCAAACTTTTCATCTTATTCTCGACTTTAACTTTTGTTACAATGAACATTTCGCTTTCGCATATGCGTCATATACAAAGCGCCTACTTTATTACAACGTGAACTGCAACTTTCCTTTTAGGAAAAATCGAAAAAGAAAACACCCGATGATGGAAAAAATAAGAGCTAGACCACCATTTTCAACTTATTATGACCCCTGCACAAAATAGTGCCACGATATCGCTTTCATATTCACAAGTCGACATCTCCTTCCATGTACGCATGCCAAATTTCAAGTTGATCGGATTTGTGGAAGTGGGTGAAAACTGAAAGTCGAGTGCCAGTCATTTTTACTAATATATGTATTTAATTCATATTTACTTGGGACTGCAATTCCCAAGAAAACAAAAAAGTTATAGTTTCATTTACATCCATTATATCATATCTCCTTTTTAAAAACAATGACAGAAGAACTAGATTTTATCTAATTCGGCAACTTATTGAACTGATCAAAAGAATTTAAAAAACAAAGAATTTCATGCAAGCCTGTTGAGAGAGGGGGTGATTTTCACCTGGTCCGGGCTCGTTCTGAGGGGCCCACATTTGTTTGGGGGGTCTGGATTTAAAATGTTGAAAATTTGTAACTTTTTCTTGGCGTATTTTATTTCTCCCCTCTGCTCATCAATTTTTTTTGGATTTCTTCCCCCCTACTCATCCAAAATTTTCGAATTTCTTTCCCCCGCTCATCAATTTTAAGAAAAAAAATTCCACCGGGCTCGTATTTTCTCTCCACGACCCTGATTTCATGCTATTTTTATAATTATTTCTAGCAATGTACATGTTATTAATTAATAATCACACTTATGTGATATTTTTCACTTTGCTAATTTATAAACAACAAATACACATACACACTATGACCTATCACAGTCAATAATCAACACACGTAGGGCGTCGCGTCGGCTGGTTGTAGTAATGCAAACAAAAACAAATGTCTTATTCTATATGCATGTCAACATCTGACAACAGGCAAAATCTTAACTCTGCAGAGTGAGAGGGAAATATGCGTTTATTTTCGGGTTATTATAAATATTAAATTATAAATAGTATAATTTTTAAAATAGTTTCAGATCGTTCCCATTGCTCTAAGGAATATAACCTTATACAGTTTTATCATAAATTTTGTATATAGTTAAATGCCATAGGTACTCTAATAATGAAATTAGGAACTGTTTTAATTAACAAACTACGATATTCAAGTCCAGCAGAAATTTACAATAAAAAAAATATATACTTGTATTCATTAGAATAATGGCAATTATATGTGTTTTTTAATTATTTATTTATAGTAAACCTAAAGTAAACGCATATTTCTTTCTCACTCTGCAAAATCCCATCCTCAAAACATAAAGCTTACCGCCTGCGCAAAAAGAACGTGAACCACAAAAAATGATTCGTGTCATCAACAAAAGGATTCGAATACGAATCATTTTTCATTTGTCTTACGAATCCGAATCACGAATCCTTTTAAATGAAAGTATTCGAATACTGCTTTCGAATACTCACAAAGGATTCGAATCCTGGATTCAAATACTGAGTGATTCGAATCCTACCCAGCTCTGATTTCAAGTCAATATCTTAAACGGGTCCAGAGTAAACGTGCGCACAAAAAAATTTACACAGACAGACCGACAGACAGAAATTTTTTTCTCCCAAACTTAAAATCTCGACGTTTCATGACATTCTAAGCCTATTTGAACAATAAAAATTTTTAAATTTTTTTTTTTCGTTACTATACCACTGGATGTGGAAGTAAAATATGGAGAAAAATTTTCTGCACAAAAATCAAAGTACATAAAATTTTCTACAATTTTGTTCCTATACAATATTTGGATAGGAGTTACCATTTTCCAGATAATTGACTCAGCTCTTAAAATAAAATATAAAGTTCAATGTAAGTCATTCGCTTTTAGATTCAATATCGCTGCCTCCCGATACTTCGAATATTTCTTCCAAATCTTCTTCCTCTATTGCTTCATTTATGATATTGTTATCATCCTCACTTTCGTCTATTATGATTTGATTTGGAATCATGTCCTGAAGAATTTCAGTAGCGATTTCGGTAGCGATTGAGGCGGTATTTTATCTGCTGAACATCAAAGAGGTTCTTCATTTTCTTGGGTTCCATAATCATTCCAAGGCTTTGGAATATTGTGAATACCTTCGTCGGCTAATCGCCAAATACGTGTTGGTAATCAC
Organism: Rutpela maculata; assembly: GCA_936432065.2. Lineage (NCBI taxonomy): Eukaryota > Metazoa > Arthropoda > Insecta > Coleoptera > Cerambycidae > Rutpela > Rutpela maculata. The sequence continues at coordinate 30,081,589 of OW386285.2, read as the reverse complement.
TCCTTTTAATATGCTCCATAAAGCAGGCTCTTGATGGTGGAATCGAAGAAAAACCAACTTTAGTGTCAATTGATAAAGACAAATCTTTGTCACCACATTTGTGTCTAATGGTAATTAGGCGAAGCTCGTGCACGCTAGCGCATTTCTTTGATCCATATATGGCACATACAAACTCCTCTAATGATGCGACTAATTTACCATCAATATCCAGCTGCTCCCCAAATCTTGAAATGTTCGGATACATTTGGTATATTTGGGAGAAAACATTTTTAGGATTTTTATCTTTCCTTTTCCCGTAAAGGCGTTGACTGAGTCGCATCCAGTAAATGAATGAAGGCCCAGTAATGCAGAACATTTTTGAGGTCCGTACTCTTCTGCTAATGCGGATATGTTAATAAGCCTTCTTTTATTGCCAAATCCGGTATCAAAGAGTAATTTGCATTTAATTTTGTTAGAATGAGCCAGCAGAATCCAAAAGATGTCACTATCAACACTTTTGACCCTAATTTTTTCATAACCCATTGTTACCGTTTTCGAGATAAATGTCTGTAAATTATAATATTATTATAATTATTATTAATTTTTTAAATTTATTTTATTTTTGTTGTGTAATAATAATTGTCAAAGTTATTTCCTCTAAATGATTTACCGATGTATGAATTTCCATGTTTTGAACTCATTTATCTGGAAAATGCTAACTCCTATCAAAACATTGTATAGAAACAAAATTGTAGAAAATTTTAGGCACGTTGTTTTTTGTAAAGCAAGTTTCTGTCGATCTTTTTTAGTTTTTATGTTAAATAACAAAAACAGCATTGGCAACAGTTTTTTTTTATTAATGGACGCCATTTCAAAAGTACAGCCATTTTTTTTAGGACATGTCTAAAATTGTTTCTTAGGCTTTAATCTGTATGGAAATCATTGTCCCCAAGGATTGGGGGGGGGTGCACGTACAGCTAGGGAGGGCTCCCCGACTACTACTTTAGTTTTAAAATTTTAAAATCACTGATCAACTTAGGGGGATTGAAACCCAGGTGTATTTCACATTTGGTGCGGATATCGGTAGTGAAGTATGCATCACCGGGGGATGATATAATATAATCGTAAAACACGAAACACATAAATACAAAACCTAAATATAATAACTAGGAAAACAATTTAAGGGAGTGAACAATGAATTTATAAAGAAAGTTCGTGGTAAAATTTGTGTAACTAGGATAATAATAGTAAATTTGTTGCAAACTATTAAATGCTTAAATATAGCTTCTGTGAATTTGAAACAAGTAGATATTCAATAACACTTCAAAATAATTGTTTCTCCCTTAAACGGACACGATAGATCGCTATAAATTATTCACTAGTCATGATAACATAGAATTATCGTGTATCGCTAATGCCTTTTTTCTTTTAGACCACTGAATATAAAAAGTGTTATATGATTTCTTTTATGACCGAAGTTCCAAACGTTGAAAAATAAACGAAAATAAAGAAAATTATAAGTCATAAAAATGCGTCGAATGGACTTTTATCGACATATTATATGAATTCGCGACTAATAATGCTAATAAAGGGTTGCTCCATATCAAATTATGGATGAAAAACACTTTTTCAAACGAGAGAGACGATGCTTGTCAAAAAAACATATCTGCCCTACCTACGCCCTAGTAAAGCACGGATTCAGTTGAATTTTTTTTGTAAGTTCATATTAAATATTAAATTGCCTATAATTCAATTTCCGCTATTGCTCAGAAATCGAAAAAAGAATTAAAATGCGAAGAAACTGATTTTCTCAAAATATACCAAAATAAAGTTCTAAAAGTTAACTATATTTTCATCAAAATCATCTTCATCGTCTTCATCTAGAGCAGCGAAGAGGTAAAATTGTGTCGTTTTTTTTTATCAGCTTAGAACAAGATCAGAGTGAGTATTACCGACAACATCATTTTACACATAAAAACACGAAATATGACATTTTTTAGTGGTCACAGATATTCTTATTTAAAAAAAGTGTAAAATTTAATTTTTTTTTAAATCATGTTTCTTTGTACATCTATTGCCATATCTCAAAAATGAATTGAGCTATCGATGTGAACTTTTTCTTGTTATAAAACACACACTTAAGCGCTTCTTTCTATACATAGGATTGCTAATAAAAAAAAATGTGAACATGCCAAAAACGTAGATAACCCTGAAAGTTTAGAGAATACGCCATCAAATTTTCACTAAGCGAGGAACTTTTTTTGTTTTTGAAAATTTTGTGTAACATGCTGTGAAGAAAATGAAGTCAATAGACTAAAAAAGTTTTTTAAAAAAAAATATTTTCATTATTAGCAATAGTTTGGTAGTTACGAATTTTGTAGTATGGAGGAATTGTCGAAGCGTACGCGCGCGGCACTTAATAATAATGATTACGTATTGTGTGTCACGGAACTTTTCACTTATAATATCCCTAGAGCTTAAATTATTTCCGGAAATTTTTTCGAGGTCATGAATATTTTGAAAATTAATTTTCTTAAAATATTCATGAACGAGGAAAAATTTCCGGATATTAATTTAAGCTCGTGGGATATTCGGTAAGAAAATTTCACACCATTATTTTATAAATATTATGCCAAAATTGAACATTTTTATTACGAATGACACAAATTCATTTATTATAGTGAGCCATGGAATAACAACTGGTGGTTAATAAAATAAGAAATTTCTTAGTGAAATAACATACCATTCTCCAAGTTTAGTTACATGAACTTTTTATAAATAACTTAAAAACATATTATATTTCTGTTTTTTATTAACTTTGGTCTACTAAAATTGGTGGAACATCATTTATTTTTGACAATTATTCTGAAGTACCCACCTACTTCAAGATTAATATGTTTAATAAAATACGAAATTTCTTAGTGAAATAATATACCATTCTCCAAGTTTAGTTACATGAACTTTTTATAAGTAACTTAAAAACATATTATATTTCCGTTTTTTATTTACTTTGATCTACTAAAATTGGTGGAACATCATTTTTTTCTGATATTACTTAAATGCGAGCACAGGGAATGTATTCATTCTTGTCGCAGAGACAATAATTAACAACTTCTAGGCGGCCATGGAATAATGAAAGGTAACAAGATAGTAATGGCTGCCGCACTTACAGACGTCAATTAGATTAATTTTTACATTCTAATCATAACAAAATTTGATTATCAGCCATAAGAATAAAGTGCATGAGCATATAGCACAAAAATGGCTCCAGGTTATAAAACTTATTAATCTGTGTACTTATAATATCCTCGTGAATATCCTCTTTTGCGTCGCCAAATAAATTTAATTCTAAAAGCACTCCAACTCCCGCGTCTTTACTTTGACATTTTAATTGACAGAAAAATTTCCACTTATTAATTTGACAGAATGTAAAAAATTTCCGGAAATTTTTTGGGTTGCCATGGTAACTTAACAAAAAACAAGCCTATGATTGGTTAAAAAATGTGGTGTGAAATTTTCATTATTATTTTTTTGTTTAGGACTGTTTTATCACGTTTTAGGATCTGAAAGGATAACTTATTTTTTCCAGTGGCGCATTAAAGACTAAGGTTGAAGGCAAAAAGGAATTAAAAATCTTAAATAGAGTATCTGGGATAAAAATGCATTGCATTGGGATCTCGGAAACGGTAAAAAATAATATTATAGTAAATGGAAAAAAAAAGGTGCGCAACTAGGGGGCTAATAAAATTCCATAAACAGAAGTTTAGGAAAAGTAATAATTTTGGAGTGTTTTGATAAAAAGTAAACTATCGAGTCTTCCTTTTTTTGCGTTATTATTGGAGCTAAATAGAAAAGACAGTTTCTTAAAGCACTTTTTTTTGAACGTGGCAATTTTAATATTTGTATCCGACATTTCCCTATCCCTATCCGAAACTCCCATGCATTGCATTTTTACTCTAGATCCACACAATAATTGAGTAAACGTGTTATTTTCGCCTAAATTAGGTAACAAAAAAGAAAAAAATATCCTAAATTAAGTCTCTTTTAATTTTCGCAGCCCTAATTATAGAAACTCTGTTTCCATGGCTTGTGCACAAGTTTATCGTTCTCCTCTATTACTACGCCACATAAAATCCACTCCATTTTACAATGAAACTTAGATTGCTTTTTTATCTTAAATATTTTTTTAGCAGATAATCCACGCACATTTCGCACAATGGCCATACGTTCTACAATATAATACAAGTGGTAATAAGGGAAAGAATATCATTACACATTTTACTTCCTCATCCAGTGTAAGTATAGTATCGACAAAAATATTTTTGAAAATTTTTATTGTCCAAATAGGCTTAGAATGTCATGAAATGTCGAGATTTTAAGTTTGAGCAAATAAAATTCTGTCTGTCGGTCTGTCTGTAACTTTTTGTGCGCACGATTACTCCGGAACCGTTTAAGATATTGACTTGAAATTTGGTACACGTACCTATGTATTTTAACGAGATCTGGAACTAGATTATTCCGTTAAAGGGTTGGGTGGCAAATGGGGGTAAATAGGCAAATCAAGCAAGTAAGAGTCTATAAAATTGGTGTTTAGTATATATAAGAGAAGCTAAGGTCTCAAAATTGTTTTGGCATTAACCCACCCTATTATTCAAGGGGGCGAAAAAAATAAAATTGTCATTTAGTGTGTGTACAAGAACCAAAGGCCTCAAATTTTTGTTTGCTTTATCCACCACTACTACCACCCCCCTCCCAGCACCCTCAGCCCCACTACCGATGTGGCATATTGTTTTATAGTTTTTTGGGGTAGACGATTTCAAATATTTTATTATTAAAGTTCCATAAACATTTATTTCCACATTCAAATTTTTTTCGTTGTGAGAGACTTGGATCGAAGATCTGGATGTGGAAGTAGTGATTCCTTGGGCAGCGGTTTTATAATTTGACCTTCGACGAAAACGAATAACGTTGATCGTACACCGCCCTGAGACTAATTAGTTTTAGTGGACGCGGGCGTATTAATACTCAATTTCTGCAATTCGCGCGCTCCAAAAAAATCACTGTACCTAAACTATCAAAGACACAATAAGAATTATGCTATCAGAAACTTTTTTGGGCTTTTGGCTTTATTTTCTTCTCAGCATGTTATACAAAATTTCCAAAAACAAAAAAGTTTGTAGCTTAGTGAAAATTTGACTGCATATTTTCTGAACTTTCAAGGTTATATAAGTTTTTAACATGCTTAAAAATGTTTTAATTAACAATACTATACACGGATAGAAGCGCTTAAGTGTGTGTTTTACAACAAAAAAAAGTTCATGTGGATATCTCCATTCGTTTTTGAGATATGGTTCAAAAAAACATGATTAAAAAAAAAACAAAATTTCACACCTTTTTAAAAATAACAATGTCCGTGACCACTAAAAAATGTCGTATTTCATGATTTCTAATGAACATCGACCTACTTAACGAAATGGAATATGTCTCAGTTTGTTCTAAGATTAAAAAAAAAATTCGAGAAGGAAGCGACTTTCCCCCTGTTTTACTCCACTAACCAGTTAGTACACGTCTGCTATATGCACTATGTGCAGGCAGACTTGTAGTGCAATCCGGGCTTCTTGCATTCGCAACTTCCTAACTCCACGTTCGATGTATTGTCCTAACTTGAATTGAACCCGCTCCATCCGACCGTACATTCACCACGGCGCTACGCGACGTGGTTGTGCGGTCGGCTCTGTACCGGGATACGATTCAGGTGCATGTTTGTATGCTAAACATCTAATAAATATTTTTGAATTGAATTGAAATTGACCGCAGCCTGTTTTGCCATTTGTAGAATATAACTTTTAATAAATTTTCAGGCGCTGGTTGTTGATTTTATGGGTTTGGAAAAATTTGGTCATTTACAGGGAATCGTTGTTGTTAAAAAGCGACCAATGAAAAGAGTTTGTTGCAGTCGTACGCGTAGTAGACAACCGCGACAGATACCGTGTTGCTATAATACTCTCTCCTTACAATAAGGGGAAGCTAATTCGATTAATTCATGGGACACAAAACGTGTATCCTGGCATTTCAACGAGAACATGAATGTTCCGGTGCCTGTTTATGCCAACAAAAGCTTCGTTATTCTTATTCAACTATTAAATTTTCTTCTAATTATATATGTATAACATTTCGATCTAATCAATAGTTAGCTTCCCCTTATATAGCATTAGTAAAACATTGGTACCTATATTTTTTTAATCAAGCGCAGACTTTGGAGAACCAGTTAAAGCTAGAATGCATTTTAGACCAACCTTTAAAATATAAATAGGGTCTTGATTCTCTTTCATAAAGAGTTTGGAAGCATCTTGTAAACAGTCACGTTTTTCAAAAAGGAAACTTTATTTTTCCTTTATTACCAAACCCTGATGTTATGTTACTAGTTTAAGAAGGACATGTTGTGTGTGGATTGGCATTTTATCTAGGTTTGCACAAGATTATACTTCTCGTACGACCTTCTCTTTTGGTGGTTTCAGGAAATACATCTCTCTTTCATATAGTGTTAAGCCAATTAAAAAACTAGGAATATCTTTTCAAAATTGAGGTTTAATAAATGAGTGGTATTTGCCGATAACTGAAGACTGTTAGATATAAATTCTTTTCCAAGAGTTGTTCTAGCGAGTTTAAAGTATTCACAACAGAGAAAATCGGCAGCTACAGGAAGCGGCTGGAACCTCCCCACCTGGTGGATCTTTGAAGCCGAAAAGAACATTAAAAAATATGAACGATCTCATTTAATTATATTTATTAAGTTGAAATATTTTTTTCATATTAAAATAGATCGCACCCAAAATTTTGTTCACCAGATTTCCTCTTTGACGAAGATTACACAGATATCCTGAGATTTCCTCGGATTTCATTTCCTCTTTAGTAAAAAAAAATTTTTGATGAGCGGGGGAGAAAAAATCTGAAAATAAATTGAGGAGCGAAGGGGAGAAATCCGAAAAAGAAATATTTTCTGAGATTTACTAAGATTTCCTTCAGATTTCCTCAAAGATTTCTTCAGATTTATTGAGATTTTCTCAATGATTTCCTCGGATTTCCTGAGATTTCCTCCAGATTTCCTTGGATTTCCTTCTGAGTGTACACCAGATTTCCTTCGCGGTTTGCCTCTCGGCGATCACCCTAATAATGAACATGGCTCAGTCTTCCGTTCTGTTACGTATTATGTTCCAAAAAAAAATAGAAATATTAAGTCTAACACAATTTATCGTGTTTATCAGGTGTTCGCAATCGGCAACGCTCAGCTGTAACTTTCATGCATTTCATAACAGTCTTATTAAAATACCTTAATAACATTTTAAAGTAAAATTGATATATATCCTAACCTGCGTAAAAGTTAGGTGATATGATTGCTTATTATACCCGTCTACACGCTCCTGTGTGAAAAGAATTTTGTAGGCTTTTCTCATTTCGGACTTCATAATAATAATAACCAGCTTTTGGCAGGTGTTGCTGTCCAACGCTGACTGTACCGAGGTTTGAGAATTCTTTTCATCAATTTGTAGCATCCTATTTAATTTTACATCATCGATGGCTAATTTTGTCCTGCTAATTTAGGTTAGACCTTTGACATGTCCCGTTTATTTATAGCATTCTACGGTTTTACACACTGTGGAATAAGTGGCTTCCTAATTTCAATGAAAGTCAATGAATAATTTACCAACTTCGTAACATGGTTTTATTTATTCAGCTTTAGGAAAACATGTTCCACAATAAAAGATGTTTCATGATGTGTCATCGACGATATAAGATGGTTGAGCAAAGCCCATTCTTCTGTTACACTATGCTTTTGATTGCATCTCTTATGAGATATTAATTCAAGTTGAACTTTATGGTATTCAAGGATTATCTTCCGAATTGAAATACAAATTCAAATATTTATTTTTCCTTTTTGATCATGTACATGATATAAGAGAAGTCATTGAAACACTATTTTACAAAATGGTTAAATAATATAAAAGCTTATACTAAAAGTCAAATATAGTATAAAACACACAGTAGTATAAGACGAAAAATGTACAGTACAATACCAAAATTTGTAAACAAGACAAAAGCAAAAAGAAAAAATAGGACATGTAGGTTCATGTTAATATGTTGTATATTAGTTGACCTTAAATACAGAAAATAATAACATTTATCTGATAAAAAGACCTTTAGATTTTCTAAATAAATACCCTCTTTCCTGATGTTTTATGTTATCTGGTAGATGGTTAAATAGTTTCGGGCCTATAAATCTTGGAGACTCACTTGTGATTTTTAATTTGGCACTAGGTTCATGGAGTTTATTTTTTTGTCTTGTATTGGCATTATGGTAGTCACTATTTAAAATAAAACTATTTCGATTTCTAAAAACATATATACTTTCGAAAATATAAATGCCAGGTAACATACGAATTTTACTTTCTATTCTATATTTCTTGCACGTGTGAGTACTCGGTATACCAAATATACGTCGTATGGTAAGTTTTTGAGCAACAGATACATTTGAAGATATGGTGGAGTTTCCCAAAAACAGACACCATACCTTAAACGTGAGTCAGCTTGGGCATAATATAACTAATAAGTTGTTCTATTGATAGAGTCCACCTAATTCGGAACATGTATACTATAGAAGAAATTTCGGATACAAAAGTTCGTAATCATGCTTCCAATTTAGACATTCGTCCAAATGTACCCCAGAGAACTAAACATTGTCCTCCGCATTAGAAATATTGTCTATTTTAATATTTAAGTTATCACATTCCTTTCGCCTACCGTGAAATCTGATAACTGGAGTTTTTTCGGTATTGAAATACAAGGTATAACGGGAAAACCAATTGTTTAAAATGTTTAAAATAGCATTGCAATTTTGTTCCAAAACATTATCAGATGGATTTGATATTATCACAGAAATGTCGTCAGCATACATTGTAAAATGTGCCGGTTGATGGCAAAAAATCAACGTCGTTAATAAATAAAAATAAAACTCACAGAGCCTAAAATAAGGCCCACCTATAACACCACCTATAGTTGAATTTAAACATTCTAAATTAACACCATATATGGTGGTATGGTTTTTATATTTTAAACTTACGTATTATGTCAGATCTTCGAGGAATGTAGTGATCCAATTTAATGACAGACCGCCGTATACCACAATCAAATAATTTAGATATTCATAAACTATGATTGATGCAGTTGAATGCCCTGCTGAGGTCACAAAATATACCAACAGGAAATTTCCCACACATCAATGAATTCTAAAGTTTTATTTAAAAAAGAATATATTGCTGTACTGGTTGACATGGCACTAGAAAAACCATGTTTATTTTTTGTAATAATTTTAAAAATTTCCAAGTAATTTACCAGCCCTTCCAGATAACAATATTCGAAAATTTTTGAAAGTTCAAAGGGTACGGTTCCAGGTCCATAATTTTCCAATAGTTGGGCAACCTTTTTCTTAAAAATAGGTATTACTTTTCCAGTCTTTAAGATATTCGGAAACGTTTCTGTTTCAAAAGATAAATTAATAATATCTGATAATGGTTTAACAGTATAATGCATTACTTTTTTTATTATAAGACAGGGAATATCATCTGGACCAGACGATTTTTTAGTTTTAAGTTTTTCGTTAATTTTAGCAATTCTTTTGCGATGAATGGTTTTAAAAATAATGAACTCTACTGTGTGTATACGTATCGCAGTTTAATTTCGGTATTTACCTAATAGTAGTAGTTGTTGTAAGTAGGTGACTTAGTGACTCTTATTCATTGACTCACCAGATCTAACTCCTTTAGATTTTTTCTGTCGGGAAATATAAAATAAAAAGTTTACCATACGAAAACAGTTGACGAATTAAGAGAGGACTGAACAGTTGTACAGGGAAATAACAACACAACAATTAATGAGGACCCGCCAAAATTTGAAATGGCGTTATGAAAAATGCAGAAGGTGTAAAGGGTTATATTAGTGTTTTTATGTTATTTCGTCCGTTTGTTAACCGGCTTTCATTTAATGAAATTTTCTCCGGTCGTTTGTTTATCTAGTATTTATTTATTTTTAAAGTAGTATTGATTGCTGTTGTATTATTTGTTGATGTTTGTGTTATTAGAAATAATGATTTTTCAACTTTTGTTTTATTACCTCAGGTAGTCGCAAAGTGAAAATTTCTATTGAATAACGATATGAGGTATCGTGGTAAAATTTTCTATAAAGGTATTTGAGACAACTGCGAATCGAATATGCTATCTAGTTTGCCAATAAAAAATTGCCTAAGTGATAGGGAGGGTGGCTGATGCCAAAGAAATTTTGAGACCTTGTCTTCTCGTACATACAATAAAATTCACTTTTATTAACTTTCTCTCTCTTTCTTTACCTATTTACTCGCATTTACACCCAGATCCTCAACGGCATAAGATAGAAATATAATCTAGTTCCAGTTTGGTTTTTGTACACACACTAAATCACGTTTTAGTCTTTTAACCTCTTTAATAATGGGGTGGAGATGGTAATGGTGGATTGGTGGTGATAGTAGGAGTGGCTTGGCTTCGTATATGCATGCACTACATCCCAATTTTATGCACTCGTTTTTGTTTACTTCACTTATTTACCGACCAACCCTTCAACGGAAGACGATCAAAATATAATTTAGTTCCAGATCTCGTTATAATACATAGGTGTACTAAATTTCAAGTCATTCCAGAGTAATCGCACGAACAGACAGAACGACAGACAGACTTTTTTTTTGCTGAAACTTGAAAACACCACGTTTCATGGCATTCTAAGTATATTTGAACAAAAAAAATTCAAGTTTATTTTTTGTTCAAATTTTTTAATTAAATTCAATTTTTTTTTACCATTACTATTCTTCCACGATATGTAAATAATTGATGTCATCTCTGGCTAAACCGGAAGCCCTTGTTACAAGAGAAAATTGTGTGATCCTTTGCCCATATTCTCAGAGAGACCACATCATATGTTTCTCTTACCCCACGGTCACCAATTCAATTACTCCTATATAAAATCTTCATCACGTCTATTCCTGCGAGAGAGCGGTAAGCAACATATTATATGTAGCACTATTTGCTTTATATACTCATAATGGGAGCAGGAAGAGCGAAAAACTACTTACCTGGACCTATTTTCACCGAAACAATTTACGCCAGTTTCGTTTTCTTTTATCTACTGCGTAAAAATAATATGTCTTTGCAAACATCATAACAATAATTTCTAATGGTTATGTTTAGTATTCTCTCTTCCCCCAACGATCCTTCCAAAAGTGTAATTCGGGTGTTATCGCTGCAAGAAAATACCCTGAAAATGTTTCTAGTTGACTAAAGTATATTATTAACAGGATGAACTGAAGCTTGTTGAGTCAGTTCGTTTTATTGTAGATTACAAAAAGTGTAGGATATTTTTTAGGCTGGATTAGAAGAGATTTTAAATTAAATTGGGTCTCCAAAAGTATATAATTAGGTATTTATTTTAGTGATTTGATTTAATCAATAGGCTTATTATAACAGGGCACATTTTTTTTATAATCATTGTAGAAGACATTTTTTTATAGAAATCCCTTTCATAACAAGCTGAACTTGAATATTGAATAAGAAAAACGTTACAGTTATAGTTTTACAATAGTTTAGAACCATTATGCTCGAATGGTTAACAGTCGAGTAATTTCAAGGTTCAATAAGTCAAGAAAAATAATTTCACAAGTGGAACAGAACGCTAAGGGTAAAGGGTAAAGTTAAACATATTTATGGTTTATGACATAAAGTAAATTAAAATTAAAATTTTCAGGTATGAAAACAAATTTTGTTTCAGCACAAAAATACTCCTTCATAAAAGTCGCACTAAATTGAGAAATTACAAAAAATCATAATTTTGTCAAGAATGGTTGACTTCGATCGGCTGCTGCACCGAAACTATTCTGTTTCTCGAAAAAATGTATAGAACATATTTTATAGAAAATTTAATGCTCTTTTATTTCCATAAGAACATTTTTTGCCGTATGAGGCACCCGAAGCGAGATATTTCAAAAAAACTGTTTTTGTGCGCCATTTTTACAATATGGCGGTGTCTCTCCCCGCTCGAGCTGTCAGCAAATTTCCAAATCAGGGTCCTCTCTTAGTGTACCACGTATTTTTACCGAAACTTTTCATAACCCGAGTAATATCGAAATCTCTTGCCCAGCTCTTAGACTATTATGTATTTGGACCCACTAAAACCGAATTCGAAGTCAGAATTGTCAGATTGGCTCATTTTTCATCCCCAACCCCAAAAAAACACCCCCCATAAAATGCTCTGTCCGGTGGACCGTACCATCCTTTATGTATATGGTAAGGATACATTGGTCTGAGAAACTGAAAAATGAGCCAATCTGACAATTCTGACTTCGGATTCGGTTTCAGTGGGCAGGGGGGGGGGGTGTGTTTCTTTGGGGTTAGGGTTGAAAAACGAACCAATATGACAATTCTGACTTCGGGTTCGCTTTCAGCGGGTTCAAATACATAAGAAGGATACACTAGCCTGGTCCGCAAGCTGGACCACTTTTTTTTGTGTGGCTCTGTCATTAAACAAAAAAAGTAAAATACTTGTAAAAGAAAATGTCTGCGATGAATGATTTTAAATATCATGAAAATTGGTTCTATATACATCTAACAATGTGTTAAAAAAAAATCAGAGTGGCAACAACTTTGATTTAAATTTGAAACCTCAAAAACTATGAAAGCTCAGCCAAAATTGATTCACCGAGTAATAATTGATCACTATCATTCCCCATTACCATACCGTCACTTTCTTATTCAAGTGGTTAAAAGAAAAAAAATAGATTTGGTGTGTGTTCTTGGAGTAGATGATTTCAAATATTATATTGTTGAAATTTTATGAATAATTCTTTCCACATAGTGAAGTGCAAATGTATCATTTTTTTTTCGTTGTAAGAGACATGGATAGGAAATCTGGATGTGGAAGTAGTGATTCCTTAGGCAGCGGTTTTATTGTTCTAATATTTCTATTTGGAATTTACTGTGAACAACAGAATGTTCATTTATTATTAAGTTGAGAATTATTGCTTTTCGCTTTTGAATTATACGGTATTCTTTTTTTTTTTTATTTCCCACGGCTTTCGTGCTCGTATTTGAACATTCATTTGATAGTCAGCCAGGATATTTGATTGTCGACTGTGAATCTGCATTTTTTCTTTAGTGGATTATTAACCACAGTGCAAAGTACTCGAATATTGGATGTACATTTATTGTTCCTTAATATACCGGGTGCCACAGGCTCCCCCCTATATTTCCTCTATTTTTTAACTTATTCATTTGTTTGGGGTGCATAAACTACCTGTAAAAATGGATTTTCTGACATAATAAACGGTATGAGACCATTTTCGGTTTACCCGGAAATGACCGCAACTTTTGATTTTTAAATAGAACACCCTGTATATTTTTACATATTTGGATTCAAGACGACATTCTGAGTATACCCTGAAATTTTCGCGAATTTTTAGCCGGTGTTCAGTTTTTCTTAAGCATTTTAAGACATTCGTCTAGAGTGCTTTGGAATACCAAAATTTGTTCTACTGCAGGTAAAGTCCAAGGGAAGAATATAATAATACCAATTTTTACGGGTAGATTATGCACCTCAAATTTCAAATGGATAAGTTAAAAAAATAAAGGAAATACAGCCTGTGGCACCCGGTATAGCCCTCTCTTTATTTTAACGATACTATGTTTATTTAACATGAAGTTATTTCGTATAGCAACACTTTAAATATTTAAAGTCGAATAATTGATTGTATTTGGAAAACTTTTTTTCTTCCATTTTTTAACCTTACCTCGGCCCTTGCCTGTTCGAAGTTTTTATTTAAAAATCCTATTTTTTTATTCCGTTCCAACTTCTCAAACAAATCACAATGATTCAGACACTTGGTTAATTTTTAATGCAGTCCTTTTGTATAAGCCACCTGGGATCTTTATATTAGATTGTGAGAATGTGCCATACGTCGCAGACAGTAGAGCACTTGAATATAAAATATTCATGAGAAGTTATAATTAATTGCCAAAATATACAGGGAAAAAATAAGCGTGCGTGGGTTATAAATTTCGTGCGAGCAATGCGAGCATGTTAATAGATAATGATCTACTCACGACTAACTAGATAACAAAGTGATATACACTTAGGGCACCCTAATACAATCGTAATTTTATATCAGTTTTAAAACCATTGTTATAGTACAGGACAACTTTACTTTAAATCGAAAAAAAATTGTACAGACCTTAAACTTTGGTTATAGGTCCAAAATAGGCCGAAAGTTCACGAAACAAAAAAGTTTAGGAGTTTTATGCATCCGCGGGAACCTATAAGAGGTATTTTTAATTAAAAAATCATTTTTTCTCTATTTTCTCGGGAAATATGGCATTTACAAAAAAATAGCTCAAATGAAAGTTGTTTCTCACAAAATTATCTTTAATTTGGTGCTTAAATTTAATTTTATAGCAATAATTAACCGAAATACTAGAGGTTTTAACTGCGGAATAATGTCATATGAATTAGATCTCGTTCATTTTTCTCAGCTTAATAGGAATGCGTAAAAGTAAAGTAAATTTAGAAGTTTCTATATTATACGAGGGCTTGCTAATTTATAGGGGGTGGATACCATCCCTTTTTAGGAGTAAATAAAAACATTGGAACTGAGAGAGAATTAAATGTTTAGAAGAAAATGTTCTATGCAACTTTTCATATAAATTGATAGATTTAAGTTAATTTAATAATAACTACTGAAAAATTTGGGGTTTTAGCTTGAAAAAGTCGTATATCAAATAGGTTTTTGTCAAATAACTCGAAAGGTATTAAATTGAGCAAAAACACGCTGGAGACAAATAACAAAGCTACTAAATTAAATTAAGGATGAATTTCCTTTTTTTCTAATTTTTGTAGAGGTAATGGTTTCGGAGATCTGGTCTAAAGGTGGCGTCCGAACGTTTACTTTATAAGATGAATTATTTAGTTTAAATATTAAGTATCTGAGGAACTATGGCACTTTGGACAAAAACGCTAATAACTAAAATGAACAATCATTAATTAGGCTTTCAAATGGTTTTTAAATTTTTATAGCATAAAAAATAAAGAAGTTATGACAGAAACAATGTACTTTTTCACATTTATTTTAAATAAAAACTTCGCAATTTTGTTAATGTAAGTAGACAGTAATTAAAAAAATATATTCCCATTTACTGTTTTCGTTAATATACAGGGTGTCTCACCGGGAACTGAATCGAGCGATATAGAGAAAAGCACGCATCAGAAATTTTTTAAAATTTTGGGAGTTACTAAAGTCAGTGCGGCCAATCCAACTAAAATAATTACAAGCAGCTGGCACTTCCGCTTATACCGGAAGTCGATACCAACTTGCTTATTTTAAATGGAACACCCTATATATTTCAGGGTTTTCGAAAAGAGCGTAAAATTCTGAGTCAAAAACATGTAGGATACCCTATGCCTAAATCCATCCATTTCAGAGATATTTGACATTTTATAGAAAATTTGACAGGTGCAACGGTTTGCAAGAAGAGTTTAGGCATCCTTGCTACAGGAACTGTCAAGAGCAACCGAATTCCTGGTTGCAGTATGAAAACGGATGATACATTGAAAAAATATGGCAGAAGATCTTACGATAACTATACGTATCAAGACATGATAATAGCTGTAAAGTGGTCTGATAACAAAGCAGTGCATTTATTTTCCACATATAAAGGAATTCACCCTGTTGAATTTGTTGAACGTTGGAGTCTTGCCGAGAAAAAGTACATTCAGGTACCACGACCAAATATAGTGAAGGAGTATAATATGTATATGGGAGGATCGATCTTCACGATATGCTGGTATCACTGTATAGAATAAATATTGGTGTGAGGAGGTTTTACTTACGTATTTTCTGGAATATGATAGATATGTGTATTCATGGTTATTATGCCGAAGACATATGAGTCAGAGAAAAAAAAAGTACAAGCCATTGATTGTTTTTCATGCAGAAATAGCCCACGGTCTTATGAGTGCGGGAAAAATTGATCCCCGTAAGAGGGGCCAACCTCTTTCAGATGTAAGTAGCACCCCATCACCCCCTCCTAAAAGGAATGCAGTTCCTATAGATGATATAAGCTATGATGCTGTAGACCACTGGCCTATGCATATCTCAACGAAGCAAAGATGTAGGTTTTGCATTTATGCATATTCCCATATAATGTGCGAAAAATGTAAGATGCCCTCATGTTTAACAAAGGATAAAAACTGTTTTAAATTATTTCATTGTAAATAATTATTATTCATGATAATTTAATAAATAGTTTATTATCCAAACTTTTTTCATTTTAGCATATATTTGCCCAGTGACTCCATATGGCGTCAATTCATTTTGGCACTAAAAATGTAAATATTTTAGTTTTTCTTTGCATATATATGTTTAGTAGTACCATTGTGAATTAAAAAAAAAAAAAGGTAAAAGAATTTTTTCTTGACCTGGATAATAATTCGGGTTGGAAAGGGTTAAAACTTTTTTTACCGACATCCATTTTTATTTTAAAATTTTTTTGCCATGGTGTACTCCATATGTACTACTTACCAGTGAGTTCCAAGTCTCTTCCTATCCAAGTTTCCCACTACCATCTCCACTTCAATATTAAAGGGCGCGGTAGTGGGGATGGCTGATGCAAAAAATTTCTTTTGAGGCCTTTAGTTCTTGTACACACACTAAATGAAAATTTAATTTTTTTATCCGCTTTAATAATGAGGTGAGTGTGGTAAGACAAAAGGGTGGCTGATGACAAAAACATTTTGAGACCTTGGCTTCTCGTATATACCCTAAATTTGTAACGACACTTAGTTAAGTTTTGGCATTAACTTAGCTCCAGCTAGCTTAACGGAGGTCATTTTACTTCTTTTTCATATTTATTCGTGACTTGTATTAGGCCATAAAGGCGCCAGCGAATTTTAACCAACTAATTGTTAAAAATAAGAACAAGAGAAAGAAGTTTTATACTGTCGAATGTGAAGAATAATTATACAAAAGAAAATTTTAACAATATATTAAAAAAACTTTTAAAAAGGTTTACAATTTCTTGACAAGACAACAATTAGGTAAAAAAATTAACAAATAGGTGAAATTGAATGTATATCACAGTTAGAAAAATTGAATGATTGGAATCTGAAAAAAAAAAAAAATTACCGGTTTTTACATACAATCTTCTGACCAAAAATTCATAAATTTGAGCAGTGCGAGGCTTACGGAATTTGACGCTCTGGCCAGTATTAAGGTACTCTTGCCTTAATAACTTTTTTGAACGCCAAAATTTATTTAAATTAGGTATATTGAGTCATGGTATCACGTTCAAAGAACGAAATTATTATTATTATTACTATTTTTGGTGAATATGATAAAAAATGACAATTCATTTGTAGCGAAGATACATCTTTTATTCTTTACTGCTTTAGAAACCTAATTTATAGAAAAAATGTCTGCCTGTCTGTCAATCTACGCAAAAACACTACCAGTTTTGTAATATAATAAAAAGTCCATACTAAGAAAACAAAATTGTATTTTCTTGAATATTTTCTTCACAAAATATTAATTGTTATCTTGTGGTTCCTCAATTCATCAGATAATCCTATTCACTTACATACTTATTTTTTTAGTCAGTTCATTTTTGAACCAATCTCATAATAATTATTTTTAGAGAATTATAAGTACGCTTTTAGTGCAGGATATGATAATCAAGTTACATAAAAAAGCTATAAAGCAAAATTGATAGTCGGATAAAAACGTCAATGATAAAGTCAATTTATTATGGGATCTTTTAAATTTTCAACACAGTAACATGATAATGTACTATAAAATTCTCTATGTTGCGCCAAAGCTGGCTTTTTTACACTTATACAGTACATAAAACTGGGAATATTCTAAAAGATAGGCTGTCAAAGAAGAGCTTGTTCACAAAGATGCAAATCAGTGTATAATAGCGATATTCAAATGATGTCGGCTATTATTACCATGAAAATCATACAAAGGAAACTTCTCTAATCAAGCACAACTGTATCTGAATACCTGATTTTCTGAAAATTGTTCCTCATATTTTTTTATTACTCCATTTCAAACATTTCTTTACTGCCGCCTTTGATTTTATTCCAGTTTACTATTTATTTAATGATAATTCTTCCTGGGAATAATGTTTTACATAACTGTACCATTCGCATTATTTGAAAAATGAAAATGTTTTTAAATCAATAGATACTGAAGATTCTGTAACAGTATAATTTAGAAATAACGGATTTAATGGGGTCCAATAACTATAAAAACAGGAATAATTATCTTATCATATACCCCAAAAAGAAACAACAACGCATTTACGGACAGGAGTCTTGAAGTTACTTTGCCTCATCAGCGTAGGGTAGCACAGAGAATCTTTTGATGGATCAGAAAAAACTATCAAATATTGAAAAGTACAGCACACATGTGCGACATTTGGGGACCTCAATGATACCAACCATCTCATAGAGGTCTATTGCTTTATTTCTCTATTTCCAATTAGCAAAAATAAACAAAAAAATGACAGTTTAATGGGCAATACAAAAAAGAATAGTTGCCATATATCCCAAAAAAGACAATAATGCAGCTATGTGCATATGTTTTGGAGTTACTGTTCCTCAACAGCATATAATAGCCTGCAGAAAGATTTAAGAGTATAATTTAGGCATCATTAATTTAGATTGTTAAATATACAAGATATGGAACCTATCAATATCAACAAAAAGAAAACAAACAAGTTCATTACAAGACTTTCCAAGCAGATGATCATAATTTTAACAGATGATGACTACTTGGTTGAGATTCAAGTACGCTTGACTCTCACACAGGTTCGATTCCTTGCCATGGATCTGAGATTTTTTCGGAAGAACAAATTAATTCCAGTACATCCGGCTATTGGGTGTGTGTGTCCAAATGTGTGGCCCTTCCCGCACAAGGCTCTTTTAGGTCCTTCAGGAAAAAAGTGATCGTATTATCTGTGGTGTGATATATTGAAGTGCGACCTTGGTGAGATGTCCCAGAAGCGTTCCATAATTAGGACTTTCCTATGCGAGGTTAAAGAATTAGTCCATCTAGAAATAGTACGAGTAATTAGGACCTCTGTAATGATTGCAATGAAGACCATCCTTGGACTCATCTTGCATATTTAGGTGAAACTGGAAACCAAGAAAGTGTAAAGCAGACGAATCAAGAATGAAATGAGGAATGCAACAAGGAGCTGAGGCATGCAATAATATGACAGCTAGAATCAGCTGTCATTCAATCAGAGGATGATCTGTGTCTTTCTATCCACAAGTTTACTATTCCAAATACAGTCATCTCCTTTAATCGATATGACTGTGAATAAAATAAAAAATATTCGGAAAGTCCCGAAAATAGAAACCAGAAATGAAAATTTCTCAGGTTAAGCTTAAACGAAGGAACTGACAGCATTACAGGTTCTGATTTTTTAATATTTTCGACCATCTGACTTCATTAGAGATGCCCCTGAAAAAAATTATGTTAAAGATAAGACTGTACACTGCATTGGACAGCTAGTATGTTATTAAGTACTCACTTTATACGTGACAATATCGAGTTGTTGAAGCATTTCTACTGATAAAGTTATTATTGTGTTATTCGCAAACATAATAGCCAGACCATGATTGGGAAGATAGTTTATATATAACAAAAACAGGAGTGGTCTCGATCTAGATCCCTGTGGAACATCATATATGATTCCATGTATCGAAGACTGAGTACATTAATATTAATGTTCATATTTTCTTTTTTTAAATAGAAATTAATCCAATTAAAAATATTGGTTCGTAGATTAAGTGAAGAGAACGCTGTCTAAACGTTTCAACAAACTGATAGAAATATTTTTATTTTCCAGATACGCGTGTTTAGAAATGATAGAAAAAAAATTCTAAGAATTTAGACAAGGCACTATCCCTATCAATGTTTTACACGTTTTCATCTTATCTATTATATAATTACACATCTGGAAAATAGTCTTATTAAAGTATATTTTGTTTTGTATGTTTAGAAAACATCCTAAAATTTATGTTCCTATTTAAAATATGTGTTTATTCAACACATTTTTTTGTCAATTTGAGTCGGATTCATAGTTTTTATACCCACGGAAATTGTGTTATCAAGATTAAATGCAACATGTGAAGAGGGAGGTAACCCAAACGACAGATATTTTACGATAACAACCCAGGATCATTCCTAGCGAATTTAAAACGAAAGCTACAACATAATTACTCCACAGCTACAATAAGAATTACATTTTATTATGGATCATATACAAATTGATCAATATGGAGTTACATAGTATTAAATTAATGCGTTAAAAAATTCTTTACGTAGACATTGAAAGCTTAAAGTTAACATTACCACTTTCACCACATTTAGATCATTAACTTTTCCATAATAGTTACGTACCAGAGAAATGTTAAATTAAAAACTCAACAGTTTTTACCTTACATATGATATTAGAAAACTGCAACAAGACAAGTTTATGATGCATTTCTCTTATTTTACACAGGTGTGCGAATAAAGAAGTCATGAATGTTGTTGGGCAGCTGAGAGTCATTTCCAAAGTAATTTTTCGCATGGAATCCGAATCTGGGTTCAGAATTGGACCATCATGTCAGGATTTTGGCAAGTTTTGAGGTAATATATAGGATTCAAATTTTTTTTCTGCTTATTTCTAATAAATACATCATTTAGTATCATCCGTCCTCTTTAAAATAAACTTTCGAATGGTCGTCTACGATGTTTCCTCGCAAAGTTATAGCCATTTTAAGGTGACAAAAATTTGAAACCATGTTCCCCTACAAGCCATTCGAAAGCTTATTTTAAAGAGGAAGGATGATACTAAATCATGTATTTATTAGAGATAAGCTGAGAAAATTTTTGGAACCCATACATTACCTCAAAAGTAGACAAAAAGCCATTTTACCCACATCCAGTGGAAGCATAGTAACAGAAAAATTTTTGAAAATTTTTATTGTTCAAATAGGCGTAGAATGTCATGAAAAGTAGAGATTTTAAATTTGAGTGAAAGAAAATTTGTCTGTCGGTCTGTCGTTTAAGGCATTGACTTGAAATTTGGTACACGTATGTAATTTAACGGGATCTGGAACTAGATTATATTTTCATCTTATTCCGTCGAAGGGTTGGGGGTAAAATGGGGTAAATCAAGCAGGTAAGAGTCCGTAAAATTGATATTTAGTGTATACAAGAGAAGCTAAGTTTCAAAAAAAAATTTTGGCATTAGCCACCTCCATTACCACCCCTACCCCATTATTAAAGGGGGTGAAAAATTGTGATTTGGTGTGTGTGTACAAGAACCAAAAGCGTCAAAGTATTTTTTTACTTCGTCCCACTACCACCCCCCTATCACCATCCCCGCCCCACTACCGTGTGGGATATCGTTTTATGGGTTTTTGGGGTAGACGATTTCAAATATTATATTATTAGTTCTATAAACAATTATTTTCACATAAAAAATTTTTTCGTTATGAGAGACTTGGATAGAAAATCTGGATGTGGAAGTAGTGATTCCTTGGGCAGCGGTTTTTTAAATACTTAAATATATTTTTAAAACCTTAAATATTTCAAGATCCTGACATGGTGGGCCAATTCTGAGGCCAACAACAAAACCTCCCAGACTTGTGTTATTTTTATTTTGTTAATTTACTGTCTAAATATTTTATAACGTTCTTATAATGTTTGTCATATAAAATCTTTTTTTTTTCTTTTATGCACCATTATATTTCACTCTGATAGTCAATATTGATTACTAAATTTACTATTTAGATGATCCTTATCTGTTTAAAGTTATGCACGAAAATACACTATTATTATGTTAATATTATTATAACGAACACAAAACTCCAAAATATATAAATAAATTAGATATGTAAATTTTCCTATACTCTCGCTTATGCATGTTTTATTTCGGCACAAGAATAACAAGAAGTGGCGGATATTTCAAATTACAAGGACTTCCAACAAAACAAATATATTCTAGATACTAAAATCGCGACTGTCACTGTATATTCCTCTTAACGAAGCACAAATTCATAAGGCCAGTACAAATGCAAAATATTTTTTCTTTTTGTCGTCCTGAAAAAACAACAGAGGATTTTCATCAGATGTAACTATATATCAGTCAGTCGCTAACGAGCAATGAGCAATTCTAGCGCAGCTGTCGCCGAGCGTTAAAACACTAATGAATAAAATGCGGGCCAGCACAAAACTACTTTCACAAATTACTCAGTAAAAACTAAATCTGTAGATCAAATTGGCTAATTTATGGTTTTTACATTGTATGTACTTTGTGCATTTCGTTTCGCATGTTAGCATTCGCAAACTGATTGTCGTTCTTTTGCTTATACTAATTTTGTTCGGCTAAAATTGTAGATGCACAGAGCGGAACTAGTCTCTGGTGATCCACCGTGAAGAGGCCCTGATCCTCTCCTTTTTACGTATGAGTTTGTAAAAATGTAAACAAAAAATCAAAATAAAACAAAAATTTATTTGCCATATTTTACTTAATAAAGAGAAAATATGGAATGTAGATCTGGAGACGTTTCCTACGAGTTCCCTGGACAGACTATTACAGAGGCAGGTCCATCCTCTAAGAAATACATCCTCCAGCATCGTATTCTACTTCCCAGTCCTCTCAATTTTTGTCCACATCAACTGTAAAGAGAACAACATATAATATGTTCCGTATATAATTCAGCGATATAAAAAAGCTCGAAAAAAAAGCGTAAAGGACACCGACCGCTTTTGGTTAGTGTGCTGCCGACGGCGTTAAGTTGAGCAGTACACAGGATCGGACTTAAAATGTATTTTCAGTTTCAAACTATGAATTAAAAGATTTGAATTCTCTTCAATAATAACAAATCGAGATTAATTACATAAAATGCATTTAAATCCACGTTCTTATGCTCATCTTAGCCTTGATGTTCTTTTAAGGACATAATTATTTTAACAGTATGATAAGGTTCGTCAAAAACTATTCAAAACTAGTTGCAGATCCGTCCAAAAGTAATAGTACAGGTACGCCGAAAATACCTCATTGCATATAGTAAAAATCGTGATCAAGGTAGATATTGATCAAGATTGGGCATACAAGAGTTGCTGCTTATCTTTCCGGTGGTCGAATTTTGAGAAGCGTCAGTAAAGTGGAGGGCACCAAGTGATCTTATTAAACTAAGGTACCATGATTCCTTCCTTTACAACGATGGAGAGACAGACTTTTTTCGCGACCTCAACATAGCACCAGACCTTGACTGCGAGGATGAACTGTTGCTAGCATCCTCGGTGTGTGTGGCCCCTTTTAAATAAGCAGGGTTATTTTATACACGTACCAACCATGATCGTGACCTCCACCGCAAGCAACGGGGCATATTCGGCATGTTCGTACCTCGGCAGTTTTCATCCAGATTTAAACAGCATTGAACAGGTCCTCAAAACACTTGAACAGCTCGTACACCATTGATCACATCTGAGTAGATAGTAATCAGCTCTGCAATAGATTCTTGAATAACTCTGTATACAACGTTAGGATGTATAGACTATAGCAATCTGGTGATGTCGGAGGAAATGCTAGCGTGGCATTTTCGGTATGTGCAAACCACAGCAGTTTTTATGCAACTTTGAACAATTTTGTAGAGATTTTTAATAACTTCAAACTGCTCCTACAGCTTTAATAGTGGAGTCATATTAGGATTTTAATGTGAATTGTCTGGTCAGGGCGGTTTTTTGTTTTAACGTGTTCAATGGGTCAACTATAGTTCACAGTTCAGTTTTGCAGTTTCTGCCAGGTCGGCGTATTGTTTATTTAAACAATTTAATTTTTTAGACTGTGTTTTTCATCGGTTTTCTTTGAATATCTCGAAATCTATAAGTCCTGTGGAAATCAACAAAAAGAAGAAAAATGTTCGTTATGAGTCGTGGAACAAAAGTGCATAAACTATAATTCTTTTCAATTGTTACTACTATTTTAAAAAAATTGAACATTGCACAATTATGCGTCTTTAAACGAATTGCTGTTCTTTTAAAAATAAAGAATAATTTTCAACGGAATTTTGGAAAAATATAGCTCTTACAAAGTACAATCACCGCTTAAAATTTCAAATCTGAATGATTATTAAAACGGCTCAAATATACAATTATTGCTAAAATTTTGCACTCTTGTGAAATCCAATCAAGACCACGAAATCTGTACGATGGCTCAAATTGTAGCATTCTATAAATACTTTAAGATCACGGAGAAAAACCTTTTTTCTCAAAATTTAAACCCGTTTTTAGTTTTCGAAATTTTAGTTATAAACAAATTCAAGTTACTCTCTGTTTTTTTTATGAAATCAAAAACGGTAAACGAGTAATGAAAGTAGATTAAATAGGACAACTTTTGAAAAAAAAAATAATTCTCTACTTGCATTTGGAGCTGAGATACGTTAGTTTTTACGTTTACGTCACTTATAAATAAACAAATCGATATTTCTTCTTGAAATTTGGGCTGATTATTCTCTAATTCTTATTATTTTGTTTCTGCTATTTGAAGATAATCCAAAGCTATTATTGTTAAAAGGACATCTTTGAGAATATAATGCACAATTTCAATTTTTGTATAACTTTTTTAATTTTTGTCACGAAAATGGTAAATCAACCTAACTTGAACAACTACTCTTATGTTCATGTATACAGCTTTGCAAAATTGTTAATATTACTGATACAATAAAAAAAATATATTTCGCGAGCAGGATTAGAACCCGAGACGTCCGCACCCTGAATAAAAAGCGGCAGTCGCAACAACAACAACAACAACAACAACAACAAGCATTTATTAATATTCACATACAATAATGCTTCATTCCAGAGTCCGGCCCGGAGCCAGCCAGACAACCACGGCGAACATCGCCGAGGTGGGTGTGAGGTTGGGCGGGGAGGGTCCGGTTTGGCGGTGACGAAAATTAATTGTGAGTTAAAACTCCTGCCTAATAGGAAAAGGCTTAAATTTAACAGTATCGTGCAACGTAGTACACGAGGGTACTTAAAAATAATTAAAATTTAAACGGTAAAATTATCGATTTCGCGCACACGCGAACACTTAAAAATTTTGATTGCTGGCACGGGAAAACAAAACTCAACGAAAAAACCCGTTTGAGACAATTCCACCCTGGTAGTCTTCCTCACGCCAGGAAAGTGTCGTGGATAGTTAAAAGTGTGTAATGTTATGTGAAATTGTTGTTTGTTAAGAATTTATTGGTCGAGACTGAATTTAGAGACAAAAAATGGGCAAGGAACAAAAAAGGTAAAAACAAATAGATTGAATAGAGAGGGGTTGGTTGTAGGTTTTGGTGAGGACTTACCCACTCGGACATCTAGCCACTTGAGTCCGGTTTGTAAGAACATAATATATCTTGTGGACTTATTTGGTGATATTCGAATCTCTAACAAAATCACTATGGGTCTCTATGCAGTATCTTTTAACAATTGTAGCTTTGGATTATTTTCAAGTAGCAGAGACAAAACAATAATAATAATCTTTACAATAATAATAATAATCTTTATTAATTTTTAGAAAAGAAATCACAAAGTACATTTGTTTAAAAAAATTACGTCAAAAAATTAGGTACAAATACAAAAATATTAAATGTAAAAGAACAGTCAACTCACAAACTATAATATACTATTAACATACATATAATATAACGTCCTATATACACATACTTTAAAAGACTGACATAAATTCCTCCACTGTATAATAAGTTTTATCAACAAGTAACGCCTATACAGCACGTTCAAACTTAAAAATGTTTGACATATTTCTAATATGTTCTGGCAAATATTAAACAACTTACAAACATTGAAAAGAAGGCTCTTTTGAAATAAAGCAGTGTCATGTTTAGGGGGTAGCATATAATCTTTTTTTCTTGTATTATAATGGTTCATTTTTTTATCCCCAAATTTACATTTATTCTTATACACAAAACAAACTACTTCATAAATATACAAAGAAGCTAAAGTAAAAATGTTTTGAGATTTAAATGTCCCTCTACATGATTCATCATATTTTTTATTAGCAATAATACGTATAGCTCATTTTTGCAGTACAAACACTTTTTGTGCTTCATGTGAAAGGCCCCAATGTACAATACCATATTTAATGGTATTATGGAAACATCCAAAATACAATTAATTGCCTGACAATCGCCTGACTACATTGTTTAGCTGTTACAGTCAGTGCGAAACAATTCTTGGCCAACTTTGAGCATACATTCTGAATGTGATTAGATCATTTTAGGTGACAGTCGATAGTTAAGCCCAGCATTTTAGATTCAAATGAATAATTAACAATATTTGCAGTGTCGAGTGTTATGCTGCTATCAGAGGCAATGTTTGATTCTTAAACACTACACAAGTTGTTTTGTCAGTATTAACAGATAACTTATTTTTTTGGACCCAAATAGTTACTTTAGTAAAAATGTCTACGGCACGGGTTTCAGCGTCGCTGAGACTGTTACTTGTTATTAATATATTAGTATCGTCTGCGTAAGATGCTATGATACTTGATGGATTTTCTATGTAGGTTAGCATATCGTTAATATATAACAGGAAAAGAGTTGGACCTAAGACAGATCCTTGTGGTACTCCTGTATTTATCGCTTTTAAATCAGACATTGCATTATTAACAATAACTCTCTGGTAGCGTTCTGACAAATATGACGAAAACCATTTGTGTGGCACACCTCTTATACCATATTTTTCTAACTTTGTAAGTAATATTGCATGATCAACGCAATCAAATGACTTGGAAAAGTCTATAAAAAGTCCTAAGGCAATTTGAGATTTATCTAAAGCCGATACTATACCATTTAAAAATTCGCGGAGTGCAGTGTCAACGCTTTTATCTTTAGTAAATCCATGTTGATTTTTTGAAAGCATTCTGTTGATGGTAAAGAAATTTGTAATTTGCAGATTAATGCAATGTCCAAAAACTTTGGATACGCTTGGTGATAGGCTTATACCTCTGTAGTTGATCATCATACCCAGATCCCCTTTCTTATGAAGTGGTATTACATTAGCTATTTTAAGTTTATCAGGGTCGACACCCTGTTCTAATGAAAGATTGATGATGTAAGTTAAGGGCAAATATATGTAGGAAGATATTTTCTTTAATAAAAAATTCGATATTTCGTCAGTCCCTGAAGAGTTAGAGTTTTTAAGATTCGCTATAATATCGAGAATATCTTCAGGAATAACTGCCTTAAAGAAAAGTTATTTATTAGAATTGTTAATACAAGACTCTATAAAATCGTAAACTGTATTTTGTATATATTTTTGGCTGCTGATATAAAAAAATATCGTAGACATTTAAGAATTACCAGTACAAGTTTCAATAAGAAATATCGATTTGTTTATTTATAATTGTCCTAAACGTAAAAACTAACGTATCTCAGCTCCAAATGCAAGTAGAACATTAATTTTTTTTTAAGTTGCCTTTTTTAATCTACTTTCATTACTTCTTTACCGTTTTTTAATTAATAAAAAAAACGAGAGAGTTATTTGAATTTGATTATAACTACAATTTCGAAAATTATAAACAACTGCAATAAAAAGGGTTTATATTTTGAAAAAAAAAAATTCCCTCTCTGTGATCTTAAAGCACTTATAAAAAGCTATAATTTTAGCCATCGTACACATTTCTTGGTTTTGATGGCAGGATTTCACAAGGGTGCAAAATTTTAGCAACAGTTGTGTATTCGAGTCGTTTTAATAACTATATTGATTTGAAATTTTAAATGGTGATTGTACTTTATAATAGCTATATTTCTTCAAAATTTCGCTGAATATTATCAATGCTTTTATTATACAGCTCATAACGAGCATTTTTCTTCTTTTTGTTGTTTTCCATAAGATTTATAGATTTACAGATATTCAAAGAAAAACAATGAAAAACAAACAAAAATTAAATTGTTTAAATAAACTATACGCCGACCTCGGAGAAACTGCAAAGTTGATCCCCTGAACACGTTAAAACAAAAAAAACTGCCCTGACCAGACAATTCACATATTGCGAATTTTTTACTCCTAATTTGACTTCACTGTAAGTAGATCATAATTAGCTATGCAACAGATTCTGAAGAACTCTAAATACGACTCGAGTGTGTCTAGACTCTCGATACGTGGTGATGTCAGTTGAAATGTCTGTATGAGGCTTTATAATTTCCATAATCTGAAAAAAAAAATCCTTAGAAATCTTGAAGGATTAATACTCACTCTTATTTCCCTTAAACGAAGAAAATATGCTGAAAGGAGAAAGTTATGCAGACTCTAAAAATGAGAAAACAACATATGTTCCTATTCAAAAACAAATTGTATAGAATTGGTTTCGATCTTGACGCATATTGATTCAAACAGTATATTAAAAATCTTATTAAGTCTGGCCCAATTTATTCGCATTGCGGCCTAAATCTTTCTAGTAAATACACGTAAACGTAAACAATATAACCTCTCGTAATTATTTTTTTCTTCCGGTAATATACATATTTATAAAGTATAAATGTACTTCAGGAGACAAGTAATGGAAAACGTGAACATCAAGTGATTCTCAGGTTAAATTGAAGCCATTGAATTTACATATAAATGAAAACTTCCCATAATTTATGTAATATAAACTAGAAAGAGTACAAAACCTAAGACAATCACGTGATAAAATGTGTCAAGAAGGTAATCTCCGAGATTCACGCGTAGCAATAATAAGAGATGGTATTTTCATTACAATGTTTGACACAGTTCAAGTACAAAGTAAAAGTTTGTGTCTATTGAATACAAATTAAGGAAATTAAGGGAAGAACAAAGAGCGAGTGTTAAAGCCCTCTTTTAACACGATCTGATACAATAAATAATTTTTAAAGTTTGGTAAATTAGTGTTAGCTAGAGGAATAAACCTATTGTTTTTGAACAAAATCGATAGGCAAATAAAAATATTATTAATGATTTAAATTTAAAAAAAATTTTTTTTTGATTTTTATGTTTTTGTAATTGAATAGAAATCTGGTGAAATGATATTTCATTTTAATATCTAAATATTTATATATTTCGCAAATATACATTTCATAATGTAATATGCAATCGTGAAAATATGATTTTAGCTCGTGTCTTATAATGTAAAAATTTACATTTTTTTACGTGTAAGGTAGTGGTGTAGTTCTTACGCTTTTGACTTGGAATCCAAGGGCCCCGGGTTCGAAACCCAAATGGGGTATAGTGTAGTTTTTTTTTATTTTTACTTTATTTTACACTGAGTGTTTTACCAACTAAGTTCGTACTATAAAATTAAAAATGTCTAAAACCAACATTATTTACAAAAAACTGCGAAGAGTATCCTATAGAATGTGTAACAGTTATATCAAAAATTCAGTGAACAGGCGAAGAGTACGTTTTTAGCTTGTTTTAATATCTAAATACATGTTTTTACGCAGCTTTTTCTATACATTCTCAAACAAAATTAGCTCAGAATTCCGTAATTCTCTATTTATATTATGCAGGTGGCATTTATTTACAAAGGACAAAAAGCCGAAATATATTGCGGTCACATTTTTATTTAGCAGTGTAAATTTACTTTTCATTATAAGAGCTTTTTATACCAAATGAATTAACTTATTTGGTTATACTAGTTTGTAAAACGAATATTTTTGCTGTTGGAATACAGGGAGCACTATATATGTAGCAGGTATTTAATAAATGTTAAACTTTTTCAAAAGTACTCCTTAAATGTTTGTTGTTCATGTATGATTAGGTGCATATAGGTTGTTTTTGAAATACGTTTATATACTTAGATCTTCCTGACGTAAAATATTCATTTATTGAAATACTTAAAAACAACCGAGAAAATAAATTTTGAACATTTCAAACAGTTATCGACTACGACCATGATATGGTACTTCTTCTACATCTTATATTGACCTTATTTCTTATTCTCACAGCGTCGGTGCCTAAGTACTAAAAGAAATACAACAGGTAAACAGTAACAGCAAGTGCCAATAGTGTAGTGTTTACTGCAATCAAAATTCGTACTGGTCGTTACGCCTGCCTCGTAATAGTGGATTAACATGTCTACCTATTTAACAATGGCATATTTTACAGACATTTTGTGTGAACCAACGCCGTGCTTTGTTATGGTGCGGCCGGGAAAAATGCACGTTAGGCTGACTTTACCACCAACGATTTCGTAATATGGCTGTTCCTGACGAATGAATATTTGTGCCAGCTGTACAATATTCAGTAATCGAGGAGACCACTTACTTTAACTAAATAAAATAGTAACTTATAAAGGCACGTGTTCAGTATGGAGACTATTTTTGAACATTTTATGTTTGATTTTTTGTGGTGTCACTGGACGTGACAAGACTCTAAATAATAAGGGAACATTTGTGGCCTTTCCTAAGCCAGCCTTTCTACAACAATTACCTCTACTACTAAGGATATCACTTATTTGAATTTGTATCCACCATTAGCAGAAATATTTAGTTAAATATATTTTTATAAGATTTCGCACAGGCCAAAGAAGTAATCATCAAAAAAGAAAATTTATCCAATTTTCTTGATAACCTTCTTCTTATTCACGTCTTGCCAGAAGTTCTGTGATCCATGCATTATTGTTCTAGATAGCACATCCGACAATTTTACGCTACTTGTCGCGGTTGCTTATTAGGCGCACAGTCTCACCAAACCTCATTCCGATCAGCTTCTTGGTGACATCAGCACTACCTTTTGGAGGGTGTCCGCCTTCTATGATCTTTGCTTAAACAAAACTTAACCTAACCATTAAACTTCTTAAATTAAAAATAAGTATTAAATAGGTAAATATAAATATCAATGAACACTTATATAATAATTCTTCAATAATTCAGAGTACATAGTTTTCCGTGTGGTTCTAATATAGCGTTACTAGATGGCGGTACTATAACAGTATTCCATCTGATATCGGCAACCTTAGAACGTAAAGTCGGGAGATTGATAAATGTGGTAGTGCTCTGTGTCTATGCTCTACTCGTAATGTGATTGGTCGAAGCATGCCCGAGAACTCTTTACACTCAAGACCAGTATATGCATTATAATACCTATGGTGTAGGGCAGGGATTCCCAACAGGTGGTCCGCGGACCCCTAGGGGTCCGCGGACGATGTCTTGGGGGTCCGCGAAATGTCACTGAGATATTCAATTGTTTTGTATTTTACTTGACATAATCTTCATTTTAAGAAGAATTTAAGCTTTTAAGGGGTCCTTGTCAGTATAGCGACCGATGAGGGGGTCCTTGAAGAAATCTTGTTGGGAACCACTGGTGTAAGGCATATTGTTTTTCTTTATTGTCATTACTTTTAAAATATGGCGGATTCCGTGGACTTAAGATTTCTGCAGCTCCATTTGATAAATATGTATACCTACTTTGTGTTTTTACTAGATGAGTCGCTTTGGAAATGCATTTTTATGTGACGTAAAAAATGAAATTGAAAATAAAGTACAGTGAACTCTAAAAAATGATAAGAAAACATCTGAAGGCAAATAATTACAAAACACAATATTAAAGATGTACTTAATGAATTATTTATTCGTGAAATATTCTCCCCAAATATCACTTTTAAATTTTATATATAAATTTTTGCTCAAGCTAAGTTGCCAAAAGGTAATATAATTCGTGTAATTTGGCAGTTTATTATCAAAGATTAAATCCAATTTTTTTATTTATTTAATCAGATGACAGACTATCAATTTACACTCTTTATATTACCAGGCAACAAAACTAAAAAAATTAACAGATAAAGTTCTAAGCACTAGTGATATTACATATAATCGAGCGTTGTTATATTTGGGGTGATTTGATTTTATCTTTTTTGACTTTTATTGTTTAGGTTTATAATTTATAATTTAGTTTAGTACAGTAAAAGTGCATGAGTTAGAAGAGTTCAGAAAGGCCGCTCTGGGAATTGTTTACTTTTTTAGAAATTGTCTTTTGAAAAAATTAAATTTTTTTGAGGCGAATCGCTAAGCGCCCATTTTGGTCAAATTATGCCGCAATAGATCTAGTCGCAATAGTCTATCATCTCGGCTAAGTCTGCAATTATAATTTTTGCTTCTTTGTAATTTGCACTTTTATTTATTTATTTAGTTTACAATTCCCAACAGGCATGCCCAATTACAGGGTAAGGTACAAAAAGACATTAGTATCAATTAATAAAACTTACAAACTAATAAAAACTTATAATCTAAGACAATAATAAAAAAGAACAAGAACAAATACATGTATATGTATGATCTAATTAATATAATAGACCTATAATAAACCTTACTATGGTGTATTACTTAATTTAAAATACTGTTACTGCTTAGTCTGTCCAGATTCAATTTCCGTACACTAGTGGTAAATTTTCTTAAAGTACAATTGAAAAAGTCAATATGTTTGCTAACTTGATTTCCAAAGAAACCAAGTTGGTTTACCGGTGCCAATCCAGACATATTAGTCCTCGAATATGACAGATAGAACATGTCTTCAGTGCGGCTATTCATTCTTGGTACTCTAAAGGGTAATAGAGATAATATATACGTGTTGTCGGTGAAGTTATTTAGAATTTTATACAAAAGTATAACACATGCTCGATATCTTCTTTGCTCCAATGTTTCATATGAATAATTGTTTAGTAAATCAGTATAGTGTGCAAAGTTATTGTATACATTGGTTTCCTTAAAATCAAGATATTTTAAGAATTTCTTTTGGGGTTTTTCCAAATAATTGATATGTACGGAGTAATATGGTGATCAAATTATACTGCAATATTCAAGACTGGATCTAACTAGACAGTTATAGAGTATTTTTATGGCCCTGATGTCTACAAACTCCTGAGTATTCCTGACCAAAAAGCCAGTCATTTTTAAACATTTTTTTGTTGTTAATTCTGTGGTAGGTAAACGTCAGTTGGCGTCCACTCTTAAATCCTTGATATTGTCCACCCTTGTCAGGGGTTCACCATTCATCTGGTAATTAAAATGCACTAGATTTTTTTTCTGTGATATAGTTAAGACAGCACACTTAGTGAAATTAAGCTGAAGTTTATTTTCTGCACACCACTTCACCACTCCATTAATGTCATCTTGCAAAAGAACGCAGTCATGAAACGAGGTAATTTCCAGAAAGAGTTTTAGGTCATCTGCGAACAGCAGTTTTTGTGCATGTTGAATGACGTCAGGTAGATCATTTATGAAGAGTAAAAAAAGCAGAGGTCCCAGGTTGGACTCCTGCGGCACTCCAGACGTTGGTGTAAAAAAGTTTGAACTAAAACCGTTTGTTTTAACAGTAATTTTCCTGTCTCTTAAGTAAGAACATAACAAATTAATTATAGTGTCACTTATATCAAACTTTTTTAATTTATAAATAAGTAAATGATGATCTAGTTTATCAAACGCTTTTGACATATCCATATATACTACATCAAACTGATTATTACGGTTTATTGCGTCCCTCCCATCTTGCACTAAGTTCATTAAATTAGTTACCGTTGATCTTTGAGGCATGAAACCATGCTGCGAGTCTGTAATTGTTAGTTTGACATCAGCAAATATTATATCATATAAAATAATTTCATAAACCTTCGATACCGCACTGAGAACTGCCACTGGTCTGTAATTAATAATTAAGTTTTTGAGTCCTGATTTAAAAATTGGAGTACACTCTTTCCATCTTCCTGGGTATACCCCTTGCTTAAGGCTTAGATTGAATAAAAATGCAAGGGCAAAGCCAGTGTATCTGCATAGCCTTTTATGATGTAGGGGGGTATATTGTCGGTACCAGCTGATCTGCTTGACTTTAACTTTTTTATAGCCTGTTTTACTTCCTCAGTTGTTATTATTATATCGATTTCTGTATTATTATTATTTAACAAACTGCTATCCGGTTGATATACTGATTGAAAATGTTCAGCAAATGCATTGGTGGTATTGCTGCCAGTTTTATATTGTTTATTGTTTAGGTACATTATTTGAGGAATATTAACATTATCTTTCTTTGATTTCACATAATTCCAGAATTTACTAGGGTCATCTATGATTGTTTGCTGTACATGCAGGATGTAATTGTTTTATGCACACCTTATTTCTGTTTTGACGATATCTCTAATCTCTGTGTATTTATTTTTATAAAATTCATTGTTTGTGGATTTGTATTTTTTCCTATACTTCTCCTTCAAGTTTATTTTTTTTATGATACTTCTGTTGTACCAGCAAGGATGTTTGTTGGTGCGTCGTAACTGTTTCGGTACACATATATCAAATATTTCCATACACTTATCATAAAAATGATGGACAGCAAGGTTTACGTCTTTAATGTCATATGAAAAAAATTCCAATCAGTTTCCAAGAACATATTGTGTAGAGCTAGAAAGTTGGCTTTTTTGAAATTGTAGATGTAATCGCTAGCGGTAGTACTTTGTTTAGGACACTTAACATTTTTTATTTCAACATCGAGGGCGGGGTGATGGCTGTCCTCCCTTGTAAACGGAGATTCACACCTTTTTACAGTAACGTTGATATTACTTAAAACAAGATCTAACATTATATTGTTGTTATTTAGTATGGAATTATATTGAGTGATATTTGCATACTCCATGAAGAACTGAACATTTTTTTTAATTAAGCTACCAGAGTTATTGATTGATTGATTGATTGATACCAGCGTGCGGTAGGCATTGCTGCCACTCCCAGGTATACAGCTGGGCCTGCTACGTCCACGCTGGGTTGGACTAAGGTCATGCTTGTTGCCAGCAGCGAGTGCCACATGGCGCATGGTAAAGGAATATGGGATGGGACGTGTAGGTATTTGTGAGATGCGTTACCGCATTGTGTCGTGAGGGAGCGTTTAAGCTCCCTTTTTTGTGCTTTTGGTTCTGGGTATCTGCCTCTTCTGAATCTTTGTGTGAAATATGTGTTGTGTCTTATTGTGGAGTGTTTATTACTGTTTATGCTCCTCTTTTTTTGTTTCTGCTTCTTCGAATCTTCTTTTTCTGAGTCTTCTGATTCCTCGATTTCCGATACTGGGTTGGATTTGAGTCATGCTTGTTGTCAGCAGCGAGAGCTACATGACGCATGGTTTTTTCATTTTTCCCCTCGCTTTTCTTTCCCAATTTGTTTATGATCCTCTCGATTGTTGTTTTCCACGTGTAACATGGTCTCCCTATTTTTAGTTTGGTGCTGTTCAGTGTTAGCGTTTTCTTCAGTAGGTTTTCTGCTGTCCTTTTTGCTTTAACCTTCTTGATCCTTTCCCTTATCTCTCTGCTTACCAGAATATGGTCTATTTGTGTGATTGAGCTTCCATTAGTCCAAGTGTTAATGCATGTTTGACTTTTACTCCATGTATTTCTTATTGTTAAGTTAAACATGTGTGCTAGGTTTTTTAGCGCGTTTCCGTTTTCGTTAGTCCATGTGTGGAGTATATGTGCATTAAAGTCTCCAGGTACACGATTTCACTGCACTATGTATATGTATATGCTATGATTTACTGCGTTAGAGGGAAGCACTGTGGAAAGTTTTGGTTTCTGTACCTAATTAAACACTAACTAATATTTCTTATCAAGCTGATAATATTCCGAGGTATAAATTATTTTACACACTCACTTATACAAACTTAAATATAATTTATATACGTTGACACTTTGTATTTAACTTTTTCAAGGGTATCCATTGGTGACAGAACACTATAAGTCATCTCCCTGCCTACCAGAATATGATCTAGTTATTGAGTTGAGTTTCCGCTGCTCTAGGTATCAAGATTGCTCTTTTCTGTGCGTATTTTCTTGGAAACCATTTTCCTGAGAGAAACCTGTATCACGCATACATACATTGAGGTGCCATAAGAATTCAGTCTGAACGCTACACACCCGACAGTGCCCCATTGATTATTTCTGATCTAATCCAAATTAAACTTGTTTGAATATTTTTAGCAATTATGAGAACCTCACCTGAAAGGTATACTTTAAGAGTAGTGCGCCACTGATCATTACGTATTCAATTTTGATTAAATTTGTTTGAATATTTTTAGTAATTATGAGAAAACATACTTGAAGGTTCACACAGGAAATCTGTATAATCACACTTTAATAGCGATGCATTACTAATTATTTCGGGTTATTATTATCACCATTATTATATCGTGCGTAATTCTCTTGATTGGCTGAAAGAAATTCGGTTTTGGCTATTAATTATTATTTGTATTTTTGTAATAGTTTGGTTTGTATATTTTTGCTGAAAGAAAAATATTTAGTGCCCTTATTTTAATTTATTGTCTAGGAACTATCAAGCATTTAAAGCATATAGGTATAAATTTAAGTAAAGTGGTATAGTCGAGTGTAGACTTATCTTTAGCCTTAGTGTTGATTGATTTATGGTTTCCTAGAGGCTCTCGGGTTATTCTCCACTTTTTATGCACTGAGATATTCTAATCACCCACATTAATTAAATATTAGCTATATAACTTAACTGTTGTAATGTTATTTTACATATCACTTTGCGTATTATTTTTCACTTATCGCATCAGCGTAATTTCGTCCTATTGTGCCGGCTTTTAATCGGGATTTAAGCCAGATTACTGGCACTGAACTTAAACGCGTCCGATGTCTTTGAAATCACTAGACGAACTCCAAGCTACCAGAGTTATTGTCTACAAAATCGGAAATATTAAAGTCTCCAATTACGACCATTTTGGCATTACTTATGACTAACGATTCTAATGATCATAGATTCATAAATTTTTAAGCTGCTCCTCGGTGGTATATACACACAACATAAGTAGAAGTGATTAGTTGTTTTTATTTTTAAACAAATACCCTCAATATCATACTCAAAAATGTTAACCGATTCACAACTAATTGTATTCAAGACTCCAATGAGAACACTTAAACCATAATCAGAATTTATTCTCTGAAGTCTGTTCAGCAGGTGTATGAGCTTATCCTTGCTTGCTGCAACTAAAATTTACAAATTTCACGTTAGAAATGGAAACGTTTCCCGCCCTTGTTATGAGCACTTCAGAAGGACATGAAGCCACTCTCAAAACATTCCAATCGTGAATCGAGAAAAGCAAATGTTTGACAGACAAAATATTCATAGATAGAAGTAAATATATATCTAGTAATAACACCATACACCACGTACAGTAGACACCAAATCCATAATCAATGCTGTTCGGAAGGAAATTATACATTTGGAAAACCGCAGATATACATCCATAGCCACCGACATTGTCAGTACCGGGGCTGGGCCTCGAGCCCAGGATGCGATAGACAGTGTGACCAGCATATTTGCCACACAATACTACCGGTAATGGATTATTTAATTTTATGAATGTTTTAGAGTAAATAATTTTCTGTTTGCTTATAATTATAGTAAAAATATATTTCTTATAAGATTTCACAAAGATTAACAAAAGCCTAAAAGTTTTAAAAAAACTAAGCGATTTCTAAGAGAAAAATGCTTGATTGACTTTAAGGTGGGTCCTTTTAAA
Source organism: Rutpela maculata (assembly GCA_936432065.2). Taxonomy (NCBI): domain Eukaryota; kingdom Metazoa; phylum Arthropoda; class Insecta; order Coleoptera; family Cerambycidae; genus Rutpela; species Rutpela maculata. The sequence continues at coordinate 30,043,947 of OW386285.2, read as the reverse complement.
TATAAAGGTTTGTGGTGGGTTTTTATAAATGAATTCATTTTAGTGCTCTTTTTTTGGGTAGCCAAAGAAGTAGGAGATTGAAAATTGATATTTTAATTAGATTTTCATTTTTGATTGAATCGATATAACACAGTAAGCGAAGCAGTTAAAATGGTAAAATTCCCGGCACGAAATCGATGAAAGGAATTTCCTTAATTTTTTTTGTTATATATGCTTTATAAAATACGTACATTAAGATCTATATTGTCGCATTGCCTGCTTTTTATTTTTAAGGGTTGGAAACCACCCCTAAAAACAGAAAAATTAATAACTCTTCTAATTTTACGAATAAATTAACGAAAATCCATATACTTATGTATGAGGTCGCTGAATATGACTGTGAGGTCAAAACTTATGAGACGAAAATATTAATTGATGATTTCAACATCCTTAAATACTAAAAAATTAATGTCTTCGAATTTTACTAATAAAGTCATGAAAATCCATACACTTATGTTTTTGAGGTCGCTGAATATGATTATGGGGTCAAAACATGGGAAAGATGAAAATATTAAGGGTTGAAACTACCCTTAAATACTGAAAAATTAATAATTCTTCTGATGCTACAAATAAATTCACGAAAATCCATATACTGATGTTTTTTAGGTCGCTGAATATGACTATGAGGTCTAAATTTATTTAAAAAAATGGTGGATTAAAAATGGTCACAGTAATAGGTATAGTAATATGTCTAATTTCATTAAAAATACAGATTGTTATAAATAAATCAAATTAATACAATTAAACGAATTAATTAAATAACATTTTTAATCTGCACTCTAAATGTGCTAAAGTGCAATGCAACCCGCTTTTTCTGCATATTCTTCGAAAAATAGATGGCTATTGCTCCTTTCTCTACCTACCACAGACATTTAAAATGTGTATACAAACTGTCACATCTCTGGAACAGTTTGTCGTAGGAAAAAAAATAGAAACCCAAATTCTTCGTTTTTTATAAGCTTAATTTCATTGTTATCTCATGATTCTATCAATCCTATAATTTGTAAGATATTTCAATTTTAAATACAAAATTTTCTTGCATATGTTTAACCCTTTATATCTCTGGAACAGTTTGTCGTGGGAAAATTTAAAAAAACCAAACTATTCGTTGTTTGATAAGCTTCATTTTTGTACTCTTACCATTTTTTATAGAAAAATATTTTCTGAGCAATTTCCAATTTACCTGTTTTTTAAAAAATCAAAATATTATGAATATTTTCATTATTGAAAATGGGTACAGAATGAAAAATAATTATTTTAGAAATTCGAAAAATTTGAGCATATGCATTAACAATATCTAAAACGATTCTTAAAAAATTTGAATTAATAAGAAATCAGAGCAATAAGACTAAAAAGAAATGGCGCCTAAATTTTTAATTCAGCTAGTTTTTTGTTTGTAACTTTTTTAGTTTTCATTATAAAAGGTCGTAATAAGTCTCAATCGAAAAAAAAATTTAATACCTTTAATTTTTACAAGAATAAAAATTTTTCTTAGTTGTAGATTTTTAGTAATTTTAACGTCGTATATTTTTTCTGAACGTTTCGGCACCATTTTTAAAATGCCATATTCACAAAACTAAACATCGAAGAAAAAAAAGTAAATTTGTTTTCGTAAAAGCTTTAATTTTGTACGCTTGCTTTTTCTTTTATTAAAGTCCACATTTTTCGAGTAATTTAAAAAAAAACCTCTAGGAATACTGATTTTAGTGGGTGAAAATTGCAATTTTCAGTTTGCAGTGCCTCGAAAAATATGCAATTTAACAAAAAAAGTTTATTTCTTATAATTTGATTCTCTATCAGATTATGTGTATTTTTTGTTGAAATAAAAATCAGCAAAAATGACAAGATAGATTCTTATGTACATACTTTATGAAGCATGCAGCAAGAAAAAATTTGGAAATTCATTACATCGTTTTCCAGCTGGGATTTAAAAGCTTCATTTACTGTACTAATAGGTGCTTTATAAATAAATTATGTCTTATTAATATTTACTGATAACTGTATATTTATGTAAAATTTGTACGTACATCTTCTATATTGTAAATCGTGGAAATGCAATATTATAACATATTTCCTAATGTTGTATGATTATAAAAGCCGGTGGTTGCAGACTGAGGCAACTGAGGCAAATAAAATGCGGGGAAGGCATTAAAGCATTGGAACATGGATCAAGTGCAATTTCACAGATAAGCTTCCTTTATGTCAGCGATAATAAATGTTTTAGAGTAAAATCCTCGTATCTGCTCAATACTCAATACAAAGACCTTAATGTATTCTTGAGAGGTTAAAGAAAACTTACTTCACAAAACATTCTAAAGATTTGTCTCGATCCCAGTCTATAACTCAAAGACTAATTTGTTAGTTCTGATTTACAATTTGATTGTAAACGATAGCGGATCTATACCCACCAAATAGTTTTATAGAATCGATTGGGTTTTATAAAAGTTACTGGAATGTATTTCAAGAGGTTTCTTTTACTTGAATTAAAAGTTCACACTACTTTCTAGTCTTAGATTTATTTATAGTTAATTTACTACAGTACAGAAAAATTAAGTTTCAATTACATAAAAATATATGGCTGGCTAATTTGCAGGTAATAAACACAAGAAAAAATTGGTTAAGTGAATCACCTGCTGGACATAGTAGACCATGTGCCAGACCTATCAGTCATTATAATTTGGGGGGACTGAATGAAACTTTTGCCACGGGTTTCTGAGGTCATATGGAGCAAAAAATTCGGGGGGGTCCATCATGGGGAGGTAGCTTTCAAATATGGCGGCCGTTCAAAATGGTGGCCCGATTATGAATTTTTAAATTCAATTATCTCGAGATTGGATGGAGCAATCTTGAATTTCTTTTTTTCTAAATGTAGGTGAATGAACGGACTACAGTTTTATTCCTAATGTTTATGGCCGAAAAACCAGAATTTATCGGTCAAAACTCGAAAAAACGAAAAATAAGGTTCTTTTAAATTTGCGTTTTACTGTTATTGGACTTACGGTTAGGTATATTGAGAACATGTTCTGAATAAGAGTTTTAGAGAAACATCTCACCTTTAAAATGCAAAAAAGAAATTGAAGATCGGATCAATGGAACCCGATATTTCGAGATTCAAAGTGAACGGGGCGGGGTTGAGTATTAATACTGCGTTTTAAAATAATAGGGTTTATCATCTGTCCGTATAATTTTATTGTTTTTTGCATTTTATTTTATATTATTTGTTTCATATTTCAGGTAATAGTGTGACTCCTCCAAAGAAAACATGGATCCTACTCCAAAAAGTTGAAAATTGACCGTAGCTGCATCATTTGTGAAAATTCTACACCGGTTAATCTACACCACTCCAAAGACTTGGACTCATGGAATGCTTTGTACAATGCCGCGATACTAAGAAAATTTGAACCAATAATAAAACTGCACGAGGGGTTATCGGACCAACAAAGACGTAGGAAAGGTCTAACTCATTTATATCTACCCATTCCAAAAACTCAGAGTACAGAACTCTCATGCAGGCTCCATACACGAGCTTGTGTAAGCGAACTGCGCGGTTGTAGTGCTTACCAGCAAGAACTTTATCAATGGAGCATATAGTATATCCTGAGCTATAGACAATATTGACTTTATTCATACTATTACTGAGGAGCTTGGTTAAGAAATTAAGAAGTATCTCCGGCCCTTGAAAGTCATCAATGGACAGATTGTTGATATTCGGTGGCCAAATTTGTACTACCGAGGAAATGGAATTCTTTATTTAACTCTTCAGAATATCAGCTCCCTACTTCAATCTGTTCACTGACACTGAGACCACTCTCAAATGCGCCCAACTTATTCTTTGTTTTAATATAGTCACTAGCTAGGCTTCAAAGGTGTAATTGGAAGAAGCTATATAAACCTTGTTATTAACGTTGACACATCTTAACAGATCACCGAATTTTTTGTCTAATTTATCTTCTTTGGAGTAAGGATCTGAGGAAGTCTGCTGTACCTTCTGTGGTCGTTTCCTGGTGTATGACTTGTAGCAGGAATGATGATAGTGAGCCTCACCAGCGACAATATCTCGTGAAGTAATTGCCATGATTTTACTTTGGGAGTATTTTCCTGGCTTGTCACAAAAGATGCAGATCTCCGGATAAACACGCCCTGTAGTACTGGCATTTTTCCTATCGGGCAATGATCTTCTCATAGATGACGGAGTTCCGTTGATGTTTCTATTATCTTCATCAGGTGAAGGACCTTTATCTGCGGCGCGGAAGATTCTTTCAAGATTTATTTTGTGGACCAAAGTTTTGCGACATTGTTTATGGTAGTAAATGTCAGGTATTTGTTGGTCAGATAACCCCTCGTGCAGTTTTATTATTGGTTCAAATTTTCTTAGTATCGCGGCATTGTACAAAGCATTCCATGAGTCCAAGTCTTTGGACAGGTGTAGAATTTTCATAAATGATGCAGCTACGGTCAATTTTCAACTGTTTTCTTTGGAGGAGTCACACTATTACCTGAAATATGAAATAAATAATATAAAATGAAATGCAAAAAACAATAAAATTATACGAACAGATAGATAAACCCCATTATTTTAAAATACAGTATTAATGCTCAACCCCGCCCCGTCCACTTTGAATCTCGAAATGTCGAATTCTATTGATCCGATCTTCAATTTCTTTTTTGCGTTTTAAAGGTGAGATGTTGCTCTAAAACTCTTATTCAGAACACGTTCTCGATATACCCAACCGTTAGTTCAATAAGCAGAAAAACGTAAATTTCAAAAAATCCAATTTTTCGTTTTTTCAAATTTTGCCCCATAAATACTGGTTTTTTGGCCATAAACATTACAAACAAAAATATATTCAATCCATTAACCTACATTTAGAAAAAAGAAATTCAAGATTGCTCCACCCGATCTCGGGATAATTGAATTTAAAGATTCGCAATCAGGCCGCCATTTTGAACGGCCGCCATATTTGAAAGCTACCTCCCCATGATGGCCCCCCCGACTTTTCTGCTCCACATGAGCCTAGAAACAGCTGATAAAAGTTTCATTCAGTCCCCCCAAATTATAATGACTTTAGGAGGTCTGGCACATGGTCTATAGGTGGTGGAAAAAGTTCCCCTAGGTAGCAGTGCGTTTTTGCACGCTTTTTAGTAAATATATCTTTAAATATTAATTTTCACAAAAAAATGTAAATATAGTACTTTTTAGTAGTAGTAGTCAGTATAAATGAAAACAAGCTAAGAACGTACTCTTCGCCGGTTTACTAAACTTTTTCTGTATTTGTTACACATTCTATAGGATACTCTTCGCAGTTTTAGTTAATAATGTTAGGTTTAGACATTTTTAATTTTATAGTACGAACTTAGTTGGTGAAAGACTCAGTGTAAAATAAAGTAAAAATAAAACAAAAACTATGCCTTACCCCATGTGGGTTTCGAACTTGGGACCTTTGGATTCCAAGTCAAAAGCGTAAGAACTACCTAATACGTAAAAAAATGTAAAAAATTTAAATTTTTACAAAAACATAAAAATAAAAAAAAAAATTCTTAAATTTAAACCATTAATAACATTTTAACCTCCCCACAATAAAATTGTGGGAGGTTACTACATTTAGTCCAAAATCTAAAATTGAGATAACATCAAATCTTTACGTTTTGAGGTCCCAAAAAAGTCTCTGTGTGTGTGCGTGTGTGTATATGTGTTTATTAACGCGGAAATAAATCGGACGAAGGACCATTCAGCGTAATGCTGACAAACTGAACTAATATTAATAATTGAATTTGAAATACCTTGTGACCTCGTGTACTAGCGGCACTTCCTGGTGTTGTTCTCTTCTAGTTGGGCCCAACAAATTCCAGGTCTCCAGTATGGGAATATGGCAAGGTACACAAGACACTCGCGTGGTGATAAATAGCGGTTTTTATTATTTTTTAAGTTGACCGAAAAAAATGACTTTTTATATTTTTTTTGTAGCGTTATTATTTTTGTTGATATGGAAATCAAAAACAAATTGAGTTATAGAAACAAAAAATGCTAGCATTGTTTTCTGAACAGTATGTATGTTAGCACGATAGCGGCGAAGCTACTAAACAGATTTGGATGAAACTTTGCATGAGGGTTTCTTTAGTGCTCCAGAAGATCTGAAAAGGTTTTGGTTGAGATCGGATTACATTTAGTGCCGTTTTGGCACAACAAGTTGTTTATTTTATGATTACTTACAATTTGTAATCGATCCATTGAAAAGCAGTAAAAATTCCAATTTCAGCGATATATCATACTTGCATCCTTTCGATTTCGTTTCCGTTAATATAGTTAAAAAGAATTCGTTATATATACACACATGACAGCGTCCAAAAAATATTATAGGGCATGTGCATCATATAACTAACGTAACCTCAAATTTTAAGTCTTTCAGGTTTGTTCTCATTTTTAATGTTTGTATACGCATTTTTAGCTTGGAGTCGTATCGGCTCAAAGCAAATATTTAAAAATTCACGTAAATAATTTTTCAATATTGTTGATTAATAAAAATAGACTGCTAATTACAGGTTAGATTTCCAACCTACAAAAAGAGTCCTATTTTATTAGGAGAAAGTATTTAGGACTTCATAAACATTACACTGAATTAGATTTTAGTTGACAGTATGGAAACCAAGCTTAAATTTTAATAACAGCTACAAAATACTCCTAAATCTTAAGAAATATATATTTTTAAGGTTAGCTCGTCACGTCATTATTGTTAGGGGAAAATATATTTTGCCATCTGTCAAAAATATTTGGGTTGGTAACCTTTGTGAATGTTGATTTATGGTACGTGACGTCATAGCTAACCTAAAAAATATATATTTCTTAAGATTTAAGAAAATTCCGTAGCTATTATTAAATTTCTGCCTGGTTCCCGTACCTCCAACTAAAATCTAGTACAGTGTAATGTTTATGAAGTTCTAAATACTTTGTTCTAATAAAACAGGACTCTTTTTGTGGGTTGGAAATCTAACCTGTCATTAGCAGTCTATTTTTATTAATCAACAATATAGAAAAATTATTTGCGTGAATTTTTAAATATTTATTTGGAGACACTGTGACTCCAAGCTAAAAATGCGTATACAAATATTAAAAATGAGAATAAACTTGAAAAACTTAAACATGATGCAGATATGTGCCTATAAAGGTAATATACTTACCCTTTAGGATTTAAATTTAAATTTTTAGGAAGAGGACGTAAAACCGCCTTCCTCCAAGAAGCAGGGAAATAAATATCCCTTCTCGAGACATGCATTAATTATATGAGTCACTGGCAAAATGAGTATTGGTAGACACAACTTAAGCATATTTAATGATACTCAATCATTTCCAGAGGCATTTGACATGATCAAAGAAATGACTTCCATTACTTTTTGTAAATCGGTAAAGTGAAACTCAAAATTCAGTGTGGTTGAAAGTTTGGAAAAACAAGATAAACATTTGTTACATTTCAAGGCTAAAAATAACTAAAAAGAGTATAAAATTTAACTCACCGCATGCATGTGTTAATAAATAAAATATTTCCTTCTACTTTCGACTGATTAACCATCTAAAAATTAATCAACTTTTTTCAGTCTCTTTAGAAATCTTCAGAATGGTTTATATATAATCCATTCGAAAAAAATTACTAGACTAAGATAATTTTATTAGCTAGAAAAAAGTATTCTTTGTATTTTTTGAAAATTAATGTTTAAACAGATATTTACTAAAGATATAAGAAAGATATTTACTATTCCACCTCCTACATCCTGCAGGTCAATGATTCACTTAAAAAAATATATGTGTGTTATTTCTAATTTCTAATTCTTTACTTTATTTAATATATTAGCTCTTTTTTCAACAGACTTTCTCTAAAAGCTACTTTATATACCATACAATAGGTCTTATTTTTTCACACAGATTTATTTACAGATGTACCTTACTGATTTGTATTATAATTCTTTATACTATATATTTTTTTTGTTTATTCACGATAAATTTTCTTTTTCAGGTAAGGACACAAAGAGAACAGAATGGGGAAATATCTCGGTATGTATTCGTATACATTTGGCTCATTATAAAAACTTGGTTTTAGGGTCTTGATATTAAGATATTTCAATAAGCCCTTTATAGTTACTTTGTTATTCAAGCAGCCATAAAAATGCTAAACGTATTCAGAAGCACTTTAAGCATGCTATGGTAGCCCCGAGAGAAATAAACACATAAAAATAAACAGTTTCCACTGAAAAACGAGATGTGTATGCTAACGATTGCTTAAATACAAGGTGTCACAGTATGGAATTTACTTTTTAACACATTGCAAAATATACGTGTGTATTTTAAATTTTTTTTTTATGATGAAGTATTAGAATGCAACCACCTATTTTATTTGTAACATATATAATACATACAAAAAGTCACCACTCTGCATGTTCGTTGACCTGACTTAAGGCTTTCGTTACAGTTAGTCAAGGATTGTTAGTCATTATCGAGGATAAGGGGTTCTATGGAAATATACTAAATCTAATTAGATCTAACTTATTCAATAGAAAACAATATGTAAGTATTGACAATTGTCAATTACAACAGTGATGTAAGATATGTAAGTTATGGTGTTCCATAAGGTACCGTTCTGGGCCCTGTTCTTTTCGTTATACATGTAAATGATCTTTTTAAATCCCTATTGATGGAAAAATCATTCCTTTGTAGATAAAGCCACTATTTTTTAAGTAGTAATACGTGAAACAATTTAATAAATTGCTTTAAGAAGTTTAAGACATTCATTGAATTTTTAAACAGCGAACTACTAACTAATAATATACAAAAACCGTACGACATACCCCTTACCAGTTAAGTGCCTAGTATCCCAAGTTTTCAATTTATTACAGTTGATCACAATGAAACTGAAAATAATATAACATCAGCTAGCGTAATAAAGTATCTAGGAATCATCATAGATAGCCATTCAAAATGGGACCATTACATAGACAGTCTTATAAAAAAATTAATAAGCTTACTATCAAGGTCAATATTTAAAAAATTTCTTTGATGAGGGAAACTTAAAGACAATGTATTAATATGCATTAGTCCAATCACATTTTATATTAAAGGATGGGGAGGTGTGACTAACTTCTATATAAAGAAACCTAGAAAAAATGCAAAAATGTCTACTAATAATTATTTACGATAAATGTTACACTTCACCAATCCATGCCTTATATAAAAAAGCCAGACCTTTTATCTGAGAAAACCATATTATTAAACGGTAATATTAAACTATCAAAGAAATAGAGAGTGTAGAACACGATTGTAGCATTAGACACAGACAGACTTCATTTCAAATAACTAATTAGATGATTTATAATAGCAGGTTGCATTCAATTTTTCTAAAATTATTAGGTAGCATGGTAACTTGAACTATATGGAGGGGATCCGATGTAGGCGGTCATCTTGCGCATCACTTTTCCTGCTGACGATAATTTTTTTTAAATGTTAGTGTGCATTCGAATCGTGTATAGTGCGGACTTCTTGAGTTCTTTCTAAATATTTATTGTTTTTGTGTTTATTTATCTTGCAATTTAAGTTATTAGTGCATAGTGCCTAGTTGTTAAAGAGAAAGATCTACCATAATTTGTAGTAGTGCATTTACTACTTCTAATATAATTTTAAAGTAACCAGACAATTTATTAATTTGTGCTTTTGGTAAAAACTAAAAAATACAGAACACGAAAAATTTAAATCTATAAATTATAGATTCTTAAGAATTCAAATCTACGTCTTTCAAAAATTGATAGTTTCTCATAGTAAAGAATGCCAAAATTTCGAATAGAGCAGGTAGAGTGACGAATTCTCGCACATTATATGTTGGCCTGCGGTTGAACGAACGTTACCAGTAGATCCCGTATATAATTCAGCGATATAAAAAAGCTCGCAAAAAAGTGTAGACACCGACCGCTTTTGGTTAGTGTACCGCCGGCGGCGTTAGGTTAAGCAGTACTCAGGACCGGACATAAAATGTATTTTCAGTTTCAAACAATGGATTAAATGAATTGTGTAGTGAACTATACTAATAACAAATAGAGTAATTACATAAAATACAATTAAATCCACTATTTTATGTTCATCTTAGCCAAAGATGGTGTTCTTTTAAGGACATAATTTTTTTTTTAAGTGAATAATTCGATATCTGACATCAGAATTGTAAAATAAGTATGTTTACAAAAATGTACACAAACTTCAGTTTTTCTTATTCCCCAGCAAGGACCAACGAGGCTGCTCATAAGCATATCCCTTGATAGAATAGGGAATAGGATTGTTAATTAGGGAGTAAAAGGTTAAAACAAATCAATAAACCAGCATTTTTCAGTTAAAAATAACTAACTATTCTACAAAATGACAACTTAATAAACTTTTTTATTAAAATAACATAAGAAAGTTTATAAGTAAAAATTGAATAAAAATAAATAAATAGCTAAGCTCAACAACAACACAATATAGAAAAACATTGAATTAGTAAGGAAATTAATAGCATTTTCCTACAACAAAATAAATAAAATAAAAACATTTTTTAAAATGTTGCAATTAATGTTGCATGTTTTCAGCTTACCAGAAATAATAACACTTTTCCAAAATAAAAATAACGTTATCACAATTACTAACACTAACACAGAATACCACTCACTCACTATCACTGTCATAAATGTACTCACGGAACGTTAAATATAAACAGTAAAATAAATAAAATATAGAAATCTTTTCCGTTATTCGAATTCTTCGCCATTGTGCGTAAATCCACAACGTCGATGATGAATTTATTTCAGCTATTTGTAAATATTTGTCTCAGTATTGTGTAATCATCTTTATCTTTGATTACTTTGTAAATTGATTTTCTCCAGTCGTCTTCTCGTATGTTGAAAATTTCAGTGCGAATTAATTCGATGACTTTTTTGTCAAAAGGAAACGTGTTTTTCCGACGAATTTCGCCTTTCTAATTGACCCCACACTAGCTCTATCGTATTAAAAATACAAAAATAGGGAGGTAGTCTTAAAACAGAGTGCCCATATTGTCACGCGATGTTCTCGACAACAATATTTTTTGTTCAAATGTTTTGGTACCCAATACTTCCAATAATTGCTACTTTATATAACATTCTTCAAAGTAGAGATCATGATTCATCAGATTGCATTTCTTCCTTATTTGATCAAGTATTTGGAATTTTTTCAATTTATCTTGAATGATAAGATGCATTATCCATAACAATCACGCTGTTAGGTTTCAAATTCGGAATTCGTATGCTCAAACCATTCCTCAAATATAGATTCCATATTTTTGTGGTTATCAACGTTGCGAGATTCCATTTTTTTCACATAATTTCGGTCCATTTTCAATCCATCACGTGGTCTACTTCCACAGTGTCAAGCGTTCTTTCTCGGATTAATTAAAAACCGTTTCATTACCCGTCATTCCCATATTATCACGATCATCTTTTCAACAATTATTTATTTTTTTAAACAAGATAAACTATTTAATTCAGCTGAAAGGTTTAATAAAACTTTTCATTAAACTTTTATTTATGTTAAAGAAACAGTTATTCCACCCGTGATAGTCTATTCAGTTTTTTCAGCTTATCATCAATCGGCTGGAGCAAATTTCAACCAATTATATTCAGTGGGATTGGCCTATATTCTTGTTAGGAAATATGTATGACCATTTTTTGTGGTGGTAATAAAAGAAGCCGAACACTTTTATGGCCTTTTTGTAAATAAACTGAAAGTGGAAAGTGGTATGTGGTAAGTGGTGTGTGAGCTTTTTAATATCGCTGAATTATATATGGGACCTACTATACCTATCTAGTTTTAGTAACCTTAGGACGCATTAAGATTATTGAGAAAGAAACTTTGTGTGACAATGACGTGCAATTATGAATGACAACACAGATTCAACCTTTAACTATTATAAGAAGCTAAAAGTCTACCATTTAACTGGATGAAACAACTAGCACGCGAAATTATAAGTAACGTTGTATTTTAAAAAAAAATGGGTGTTATTCATATCAGCATTATTAATGAATACACAATTTTAATTATACCACGATTTCACTATATTTCGTGCGTTAGGTATACGATAAGATAAACGTGGTTGCCTGTAAAAGACTTCAGTGGACTTTTCGTGGTGCAAAATAATTAATCATCAGTTATTATTATTAGGTGTACACCGAGTGGCTCAAAAAATGCGTCCTGTTTGATAATAAATAGCTTGTGACATAAAGCAGGAACTTCTGACTCTCACCAAATACAGACATAGTAAAAAACAGATATTTCAACAAGAAACATTTATTCTTCAAACCAAATGAAATATCGAGAGTTATTAAATATCAAAAGAATGTTTTTTATTAACCAATTTTAAAAGTTTTCAAATCACTATTTAAATAAGTTCTAGATTGGTCCGCTATTTTGAAGGCTGACAATGCTTAGCTTGAACTTAAACCACAAAGTAGCCATTCTCAATTTACAGAAATGTCTCACAACGCATATTCTATTCAGCCAATAATTTGCCATGAGTGTCTTCTCAACGTTGTCTTCGCCCCTTCTAATTTTTTTCTTAGTGAGTATTCCATATTGAATAAAGCAAATGGTTAAAATCTGGAGAGTTTGGTGGCTATTTATTTTCTGTAATTAACAAAGGCGCGTTTGTTTCTAAAACAAATTGAGTGCATCATTTCATTGTATTCGATGAAATGGTAGCTGATATGCGGATATATGCGTCGACATTCGGGGAGCAATGTTTATTATACTAATGAATTTTATAATTGTCTGCTTTTATTTGCTAAGGGTCTATTCAAAATAATCTGTTTTGTTCTTTTCAAGACTACCGACCGACACCATTAATTTTTTTTTAAGATTCCATATTTTTGTAGTAAAATTCGCTTCGGAGATCTGTTTTCTTCCTCGTTATTGTGTAGGTCGGTTGTTTTGTCCATTTTGGAAAGCTTTAGTAATGAATTTTATAATAAAATATGGCAGCTACTGGAAGCGGCTGGAACCTCCCCACACAGTGGATCTTTATAAGCACTGAGCAAACAGATAAATTACACGTGACTTTGTACCCATTTATTTCATGAACAAATATCGAACGATCTGAAGTGGACTACAAGCAATCTGTTAAAACAATACCTCTCATGTTTGTTTATATTGCATGTTAATCAATTGCCTGATATTATACGGGAATTAACAGATAACGTTTCGAAGATTTTGTAGAACATTGGATAGCGAACAAAAATAACAACACAGAATTTAGCCAAATGACACTCTAACCTTAACAAGTCGATAACATTGTGGACAATTCAAGCAGACTACACATGCGTCAAATTAAAATCTTCCTGCTCGATCAAAAAGGTCCGAGCAAGTCGAGCTTCGTTCGAGGGTTTTATTTTGTAATATTCAAATGTTTCAGATTTAGCTCGGTTAGCTCGATTTGCATTAAACGAACGATTGTGACGCACCCCATTAATCAGACGTAACATCTGAACACGGCTATAAACAATTATTACCTTTAAAAAAACCAACTAAAATAAGCTTTGACATCTGTCAAAAATATTTGGGTTGATTTGAATGTTGATTGTTAGGTTATGAAATTAATTTAGAGATAACATATCTGCACGTGACGTCACAGCTAACCTCAAATGTATACATATTTCTTAAAATTTACAGGTATTATGTAGCTATTATTAAAATTTCTGCCTGGTTCCCGTATTTTCAACCACAATCTAGTTCAATGTAATGTTTATGAAGTTTTAAATACTTTGTCTCAATAAAATAAAACGCATTTTGCAGGTTATAAGGCTAACTTATAATTAGCAATCTATTTTTATTAATTAACAATATTAAAAATATATTTGTATAAATTTTTAAACATCCGCTATTAAACAAGATTATTAACTTAAAAATCTTTAACTTTAAGGTTTCGTTAGTTACATGAAGCACATTCCCTATAAATGTACCATAACCTCTAAATCAACATCCACAAAGGTTATCAACCCAAATATTTTTGACAGATGGCAAAATACATTTTCCCCTAACAATAATAGCAATAATATTTTTTGGATGCTGTCATGTGTGCACATATAACGAATTCTTTTTAATTTTTTTCACGGAAACCAAATCGAAAGGGTGAAAGTGTGATATTTCCTTGAAATCGAAATTTGTACTGCTCTTCAGTGGTTCGATTACAAATTGTAAGTAATCATAAAATAAACAACTTGTTGTGCTAAAAGTCACTAAACGTATTACGATCTCAACCAAAACTTGTTCAGATCTTCTGGAGCACTAAAGAAACCCTCATGCAAATTTTCATGCAAATTCGTTTAGTACTTTCGCCGCTATCGTGTTCACACACATACACACACAACACACACACAGACAATTTTTAAAAACCACTTTTTTGGGTTCCTGAGACCTCAAAACGTATAAAGATTTGATGATATCTCAGTTTTCGATTTTGGATTAATTGTAGTAACCTCCCAACAATTTTATTGTGGGGAGGTTAAAACATGGAACATTGCATGTCAAAATTAGAAAATTTTCTGTATAATCTAGAGACTTGCAACGATCGGTGTATATTGGTTTAGTTTTCAGTTCTGGAGTTTGTAGAAGTTTATAGCATTTCATAACCAAACGTTTTTGCATTATCTGAACTTAACTTCGACACATGCTTACATGAACTGTTTCTCGTTAAGACAAATTATTTTCTTGGAATAATGACACTTCGTACACGTGCTGTCAATTGGTATCAACCAAGAAAGTTCTTGGTCGTCCACTGTTAGCTTCTCTAGGAATGGATTCAGATCCGACTTAACGTTTTATGACATAATTAATAGTGGAAATACAGGTTATTCGGGAATTTTATAAATTTCTTGTAACCAGGTCAATTTATTTCTAGATAAAAATATTCAGTTGATTATGATGACCTTTGGCTAATAGCTACAATCGCAAAAATGAATCTAAATCACAATCCAGATAATATTATCCTTAACACGAGTGTGGGTGAGTGGACAGCAACAAAAATGGTAAAATGTAATAATATAAGTTTTAATATAAGCGTACAATATGCTATAACTATATCAGACTTTAATCGACTTACCTGAATATTAATTTAAATTGTGTAGACAATCTCCTCCGAAATGATTACGTCCTACCCTCTGTATAGAACCTACCCTCTGTTAAGAACGCTATTCCAGATATCTGTTTCAGCATAAGACCTGTGAATATAACCGGGTATAGCCCGTCTGAATACGACCGGGTACAGCCGTTAAGCCGTGCGGGAGGGGATGATCAGAAAAAACTCACTTTAAACATTGTAACTTGATAACTCAAGGGACTACATGTGTTATGTAATCACGAAGGAGGAGATTGTGAAATATAATTTCAATTATTATTTGTTTGACAGAAAAAAACAATATCAATATGCCAAATTATGGTTACATCTCGGGGCTCCATTGTCAAGTCCCAGGGGAATGTCTACATATATTACGAGACACATCATTAGTACCTAATTAAGGTAACGAACACCGCTATCCTTAAAGGGCGAGTTCTGTAAAGGTAATTGTGATTGTGACGATAATATAAGATATATTTAAATCAGCTGCTTAGCGACCTGAAAGAATAATTAATAATATACGCAGTATTTCTTAAACGACTTTTCCTGAGAGTTCATAATTATACTAAGAGAATCAATAATACATTGTGAGAGGTGTATAGGTACTACTCATAACTTTCTTTACAAATAGGACTCAAACATTACTTGATTAAATATTTGCGGATAAAATTACGTTTTTTGAATTTTAAATATGAAATTAACAATCCAAATAGTAACTTAACATGAAATATCTCGTGCCAGTTATAAATCAAGTTAAAATATTTGCTGGTGTGTATTTTTGAGCTAGGTAATGCGATTTTAAAATTATCAAGGTCTAATTCGTTATTACCCAACGATTACAAATTAAATTTTGCACTAGATTTTGATCAATAGCCACCTCGGGAGCACGTTATTATTTAAACACATGCGTTAAAGCATATCATAACATTAAAAGCGCAATAAATGTAACCATAAAATTTACATAATAATATAAACGGACATAAGCTCATTACACATAATGTATTTCGTTTATAAACTTCTCGAAGCGTTGTTATACACGACGTTATTAATTGAATTTACAATTGTTAAATGTTATTAGAGTTCAATAGGTAAAAAAAATGTTAATGCCAGGTTCATGCAAGTAGCCAATATGGATACAGCTCTCAATTATTACTTCCACGTCCAGTGGAAGTATAGTAACGACAAAAAAATTTTGAAAAATTTTTATTGTCCAAGTAGGCTTAAAATGTCATGAAACGTCGAGATTTTAAGTTTGAGCGAAAAAAAATTTCTGTCTGTCCGTCGGTCTGTCGGTCTGTCGGTCTGTCTGTAACTTTTTTTTGTGCGCACGTTTACTCTGGAACCGTTTAAGATATTGACTTGAAATTTGCTACACATATGTACTTTAACGAGATCTAGAACTAGATTATATTTTCATCTGGTTCCGTCGAAGGGTTGGGGGGTAAATTTGGGATAAATGGGTAAATCAAGCAGATAAGAGTCCATGAAATTGGTATTTAGTATATACAAGAGAAGCTAAGGTCTCAAAAAAATTTTTGGCATTAGCCACCCCTATTACCACCCCCACCTCCTTATTAAAGGGGATGAAAAAAAATTGTGATTTAGTGTATGTACAGGAACCAGAAACCTCAAAATATTTTTTTACTTTATCCACCCCCCACTACCACCCCCCCAATCACCACCCCCACCCCACGACCGATGTGGGGTATCGTTTTATGGGTTTTTGGGGTAGAGGATTTCAAACATTATGTTATTAAAGTTCCATAAACAATTATTTTTACACAAAGTTTTTTCGTTGTGAGTGACTTGGATAGAAAATCTGGATGTGGAAGTAGTGATTCCTTGGGCAGCGGTTTTGATAATTGTAAAGCCTGTACTATTCCTGTGTATTTTTCTAAAGTTATTGCATGTTGGCATTTAAAAGCATAGCCGTAATCAAATACAGACTTATCAGGTTACAAATGTAGCTGTTTTTACTTTCATATTTCGAAGGAATAAGGAAATATGGTAACTATTAAAAATCGTGTTCGTGATAAGGACAGGTACTGATAGTACTACTACTGCCAAAACGTAAATAAAAGTGGTTTCCCCCATGACAGCTGTGAGTGTCTGTGTCTCGATATATATCTATGTATGTGTCTCCGTGTATATCTATGTGCGCCTCTGTGTGTCTGTCTTTGTATCTGTTTGTAGAATTTTCCATCTATCAAATATGCGCAATTTTGCAGAACATGAAAGTCATGTATGGTTCCTCATACCGATTTTTTTCTATTATTTTTCAAAAGATAAATAAATAGAGACATACAGAAGCCGTTTATACAGTGTCCGCCAAAAAGTCTGCACCATATGGGAAACTCGGTTGTTATTGACTTTCTGAAAAATTTTATTTTTGATAAAAGTGCATGTTCTCAAACGAAAAGACGCACAAATGCTTGTTAGTCCTGGCTCTTAGGTCGGAATTTTTTTTTTAATTATCTCAAGAGTAAACTACTTTTATTTTGGAAGATATTGAAAAATGTTGAAGTACCCATTTGATCACTTTAGAAAGATTCTACAAAAAAAATTGGGATAATTTTCTAGAATATGCACTTCTGGAAATTTTCGAAATTTTTTGCATAGATGTGTTAAAAAACATTATAGTAAGCGTTTCTGATAGTTGAAATATGGTGCTTATTTTGGAAAACTACCCCCTACAATAAGGGTAGTTTTGAAAAAAAATGCAAAAAATTTATTTTCCTTGCCCTAAATAAATTATTTAGGGCAAGGACAATATACTATTTCCGGCATTTCGCATTTTTTTTTTTTCAAAACTACTCCTATTGCAGGGGGTAATTTTCCAAAATAAGCACCACATTTCAACTATCAGAAACGATTACTATAACGTCTGTGAACACATCTATGCAAAAAATTTCGAAACATTCCAGAAGTGCTGTTCTAGAAAATTACCAAAATTGGTAGTTGTGCCGAAACTTTATAGGGTTAAAAAAAAGAAAAATTTTATAATTTTTTTTTCAGATTCTGTTCCAATTTAGTCCACGTTTATGTTCTGGTAGTATCTATAATTGCTTATAATTTTATTTGAATCGGTTATGCCGTTCAATAGATAAAAATTATTTTTGAAAATTTTCAATTTTTTTTGTACTCGAAAACGGTTTAATATTAAGAGCTGAGCAAAATTGTAAGTAATATTGATCCAATCCAAGCAAAAAAAAATGAGCGCCATCCGTGCGGGGGGCAAATTCACCCATCTTAACCCACTATAGCCTTTGAGAGATTTTTTCTTCTCAATTGGTAACTTGGCAATTATTTTGGAAGTAGCCCAATATCACTTCATACAGTTTCTTTACAACACGTCCAATGCGATTCGAATGATATATTGAAATATTATCCAAAGTTGAAAAGCCTACCTGATTAGGTAGGTTTCTGTTTACAAGACGATTGAATATATACTGAATTGGCCATATATTGTATTTTATATGTGCGTAGATAAAGTAGAGAACGACCCAGGAGGATATCAAGTATACAGTTTAGTAATATAATTATGACCAAGGAGATCATTAATCTTTATTCCAAATAGTTTTATACGACGATCACAATGCTAACCAAATTGCAAACCGTCACGCACGTTTTTATTGAGCTTAATTTTTCTAGATGAAAGAAAATTCACTTATTATTTATTTAGTTTCTTTTACCCTTGAATTACAGAGACTGTTTGATCACGCACAAAATTAGTTGTACTATATTTACGCCTAACATTGTTAAACGATATTAAATGCGGAAAAGCGTATTCCTTAGTTTTTATTTCAGTTAGCTAAATATAATACACTTACATAATTTACCACAACCGCACACTGTTTAACAGTATATACAGGGTGATTTTTGCAGAGACTGTCCCACAGAAGTGTAGTACACCATTTTATTTTCCGCATGTCGTGGTAGATCACCCTGTAGAATCATTTTTAGTTATCTTGACGCAATGACATTATTATTGAAATTAATTAACTTACCTGAAGATTAATTTAATTTATGTGGACAGAGTTGATATAACATAGTTTCTGTCTCTTATGTCATTGTGTCATAATGCTTAAAGTGAGTATTCACTTTTGTTGTGGTGTTCTAAAATATATCACTGAAATAGAGTTTGTAAGGGAAGGCGGGATGTAGTAATTTCGGATGATATTCATATGAATAAAATTAATCTTCAGATAAATCAATTAATTTTTCAATTATGTCACAATCTCCTTCTTCATGATAACATAAGACATGCGGTAACGAGATCTATTTTAATGCAAGTGTATTATTTATGTGAAAGGTTTTTTAGATATAAACTCTGAAACAATGTAAAACATAGTTATTGTAATTAACATTCATATTATATAATTGTAGTAAGTAACATTTTAATAATAATTTCTATTGTAATTAATAATAGTAGCACAGAAATAGATCTCTGTTATTTTATTCTTAAAGATTCTTTCAATGAAGCGTTCTAGTGGCCTCACAGATCTATTATGAAATGTATTTAACATGTTTAAGCTCCTTGATCATTATGTAGATTTTTGATTATTTCAATACTTATACCACCCCTGAAAACAATTGATATGGATGGACGCCTGGTGCAGTAGTCGGAACATATCGTCATCAATTTACAATAACTTCATCTCCATTTATAGTCTCAACAGTTGCTACTTTGTGGGTCTTTTAACATCCTTAGAACAATCAATCACACTTATCTGTGGAAAGTTATTAATAATATTTGTTATTACGGAAAATAACGTGATGGAAGTAAAAGCATTTACTGACGTAGAACCTAGATTTTTTATAGGACTGGATTGTCTGTCTGCAATCATTTTCCTTAGTGTTACTGTATGGAACCTATATCTAAATGTTTCTTTTCTGACCATTCACAACTTTTTTGTTATTTTATTTAACTGTTTATACCTGGTTTTCCTCCATTTCGTTACTGTATGCAATGGTTGTTATATTTTCAATTCTTAACAGAACATTGAAGCTTATATTAGTATTATTATTTTTCTTTACAGAAAGAAGTTTTGAACAGACTTTTGAGGTTGGCAGCCTATTATTTAGTGGAAGTGTTAAACTCTTTTGATTTCCTCCAAATAGAATACTAGGAATTTAAAATTTTGCGTCGGGATGAGTTTATTCTCATTCCTATTTACTAAGAATCTAATTTAATAAGCTGCTGTAAAACAATATGTACGTGCTTTAGACTTTATATAATTTTATGCTGTTTTAAGTAATTTTGGAGTTAAACCAAGCAATAAACGAAAAATAAACATGTTAACTTGACCTATATAAGTTGTGACATTACTAAACTTTTTTGGCGATCAATATTTAATTTGTATTTAAACCTGTTCAAATATAATTTACGCCATTATATTCGACTTTCTAAAAAAGATAAAGATATGAAAGTACCTATTCCCATACGAAGTTCAAGGCCGTCTCGTTAGGTACTGTTGGGGTCTGCACCTAAAAATGATTTTATTTCTGAAGCTGGCGGAGTTGAAAAAACCCATTTGGTTGACATTCTGTTCTGCCTACAACTCTGTCAAAATTCTGCTGATGACGAACTGATATCTGAGGCTTGATCAGAACTGAAAAATGTATAAGAATTAAGGCATTTTAATTTAAAAACTGACAGGAAGACATAAGATTATTTGACTTTGATGTAACAAATGTTTGATTGTGATGTAGTATCCTCTAGATAGGGCTAGAGATACTAGAAAGAATTCCTCGTAAAGGAGGCTTCTGATACTACATTGGCATGTTCAGACTTGAATCATCAGTATATAGAAAGAGTGGTTGTTTTATTGTGTTTCATGCTGAATGTTAGATATACTTAGTAAGAAGAAAGTCGACAAGTCGTTTCGTAAGGAGAACTCTTGTTGATCTTCTATTTTGGTGAGACCTGCACCAATTCCATGCTGAATGTTAGATACAGTAAGAAAGAAGTTGACAAGTCGTTTCGTAGGGGGAACTCTTGTTGATCTTCTATTTTGGTCAGACTTACACCAATGGTATATGAAAGAACGAATGTTTTTCTTTGAAAGTTATCTGCTGAATAATTAAAATAATAATTTTTAACAGGTGTATTTAAAGATATTAAAAATTAAGTAGTCTTTTTCATAGTTATTTTTGCTACTATTATTATTACACATTATTATTTTAATGTCAAAATTGACAAATGTTATTCAGTCAAGTTATAATGTCATTTGAAACTCTAATTTGATAGTATAAGGTAAAACGTGTTAATGTAAAAGTTTTGTTAGAAGGAAAGAAAAATTTGAAAGCTTCCACTTTATGGACTCAGTATTCAATTTTGTGTTGAATAAACATTGTTTCTTTTTCTTTTTGAGAGTTGTTTAATGATGATATAACGAACTTTCCTCACCAGTTAGGTAAAATTTAACTTTCCATATCTTATTATGAAAAGTTGGACATTTTGACACTTTCGTCAGTTTTGAAAAGTGCCATTTTATATTTCAAAATTAGAAACAAAATATCCTCCTCGGACCCCAGGTACAAGCGCGGATCTAGAAATTTCAATATTTTTTTTCTCGTCTGTGGCGCATGGGACCCATACGAAATATGGGAAATAACATCTCGAGAAGCACTTCTCTAACGACCCCTAAAAAATTTTGAAAAAGCAGTTTGCGAAAAAATTTTTCAAAATTCGATTACCGCCCCCCCCCCCCCCCCCCCCCCCCAGGTCTAGGGACTCCTGTTTAAAACTATTTTTTTTGTCTTATGCATTTTACTTTTCATAAAAATACAGCAACACGTTTTGAAGTTTATGAAAATATTTTCATTACTAACTGAGATACAACGAATTGAAATTTTGTGATTTGTTAAATTGTAAATTTTCATAAACTTCAAAACGTGTTGCTGTATTTTTATGAAAAGTAAAATGCATAAGACAAAAAAAATAGTTTTAAACAGGAGTCCCTAGACCTGGGGGGAGGGGGGGGGGGGGCGGTAATCGAATTTTGAAAAAATTTTTCGCAAACTGCTTTTTCAAAATTTTTTAGGGGTCGTTAGAGAAGTGCTTCTCGAGATGTTATTTCCCATATTTCGTATAGGTCCCATGCGGCACAGACGAGAAAAAAATTATTGAAATTTCTAGATCCGCGCTTGCCCAGGTATCATACCTCAGTTCTAATTTTTTTCTCAGCTCATAGTTGGGAATCATGAATTGTGCCTACGAGAATCATATATGACATGCACCCAGAATTACGCACAAAATTTTGCATGCGAATTAGACGCGTTTTAACCTCAGTATTGGTTTGTTTATATGAGTGGACACTTGGGTTTTGGCAACCATTAAAGAAATAAATTGTCTGAAACGTAAGTAGTCTATATTTATTGATTTTAGTTATCACATTAGCTGAAATAATATTAGTTCTGATAGTAATATGTTGCATTTGTCTGAATTAGCTGAAATATACTTTTTTTTACCCTTGAACTTAAGGTATCAATACTGATACTTTGGGTCTCTTTCAATACAAAAATATAAATATTGCAAACTACTTCTAGATTCGCTCACCCAGGAAGAACTGCAGCTGTTAGTCGATAATATAGACTTGGATGATTTGGAGGTGGATGATAATCTTCTTTGTGATGAGGAGGAAGAAGAGGATGAGATTGCTTAGACCGCAGCCAGTCAAGATCAAGAGGAGATAGTATTAGAAAGTGAAAATGAAGGTGATGACGACACCAAAGAAAGTGAAGATGAGTACAATGACGACGAAGCGTTGATAAAATTACTTCCAAAAGGAAAAAAAATCAGATACTAGCGAGGATGAAGAAACTGTCCAGTCAAGTGCTAATCAACGAAGAGTTGTGCCCATTCCTGTTAAAAGTCAGCGTAACCAGGAAGGAAAACATCTTCCTGAATTTATGAATGACAAGCAAAAATCGTGGTCAAAGTGCAGATATGGAGGCTGCAAAAACCTGACATTTTCAAAATGTAAAGTTTGCAATGTATTTTTATGCTGTAGTGTTCAGCGAAACTGTTTTTCTAAATGCCATAAATAAATTTACCTAAGGGGCGAGCGTAGAGGCGACTTCAATGTGAATGTCAGTCGATATTCCGTTGAAGCAACGTCGAGCGCGGTTAGTACTTGGATGGGTGACCCATCTTGGGAAATACAGCGTTCTCGTCCCACCTTCTAGCGGCTTGTATATCAGTGTATACGCGGAAGCTACGTAATTTCAGACGAGGATTACGTAGTGGATATAGCATTCTTCGGAGGGGATATAAAGCAAGCGGTCCCTTGTCTATTAAATGTTAGGCAAGTAAAAGATCCCTACTCTTCTTAAGGGAAGAGGTTCGGCAAAATTTCCAGGTTGGGGGTAGCTCGTCTCCTGGCGTCGGTGATAGGCCCTTATAGCGGAAATAGGCCGACGTTAAATAGTTAAAAAAAAAATTGAGACCTAAAATTGTTTCATTCTTGTCATGTTAAAGACCCAACGTATCATATATGATACCCAATTTTTCAAAAAACCCAAAAACTTTTTCGAACATGTGGGCACATTACAGTGTTATTTAGACCCCACTGAACAACTTTATGTCACATGGCATTAATATTTTAAGACAAATTAGTTGTGGGTCCGAGGAGGATCTTACATCACCCAGTTTCGAAAAAAAAAATGAGCATTTTCACTAATTCTCACACTTGCTGGAAACTTCGAGTAATTAATTAGTTTTAGTGTTTTAGAGGTTTCGTATAATATTTTAGACCATCTTCAGGAAATGTCTTAAAGCTGGTTGAACGTCGAGTGTCAAGTTTACATTTTTTTCCACATCTTTTCAATAAATTTATTGACTATCTTTGGATAACGGTGTATAACTTCTTTATACGTGGAAAGACTATATTTTACCTTAATTTTTCACAAAATTAACGATGCCTTAAGATAATCATAATACGAGAAATCGTGTTAATCCGCGTAAAATTAGTTACTCTGTATTTATTTCCATTACTGAAATCTCTTTAAAATATCACAGTAATTTTCTAATATAACAAAGTATGCCAACATTCCTTAAAAAATTTCATATAAAAATGCAACATTTACTGAGGTGAAGGTGAAGGTCATGAATATATAATAAATAAAGATAAGGAAAATGAGAGAGGGAAAACTTGTACCCCGTAGGGATTTCAACTCGGGGCTATTGAACATGTGCGTATGTGAAACTTTTTTCTTCGGGGAAGCTAACGACCCAAGATCTAAATATAAGAAACTCCGTAAAGAAATAATATATCTGCTTCGAAAACTTCGGTTGCTTAATGAAGTGAGATGCAATTGTATTGTGTACGGAGTTCTGAGCTATCGTCTATACAAAAATCGGTTTTTTATATAAAAGTTGTAACATAAATTACAAACAAAACTTCAACTTCAGAATCTTTCAAGAATATCAATACATACCTAAAATAAACACTTATAAGACGTCCATATTAGATATTTTTCAAAGCGTAATTAGTATGTAATTTCATAATTTTATCTTTGCTTCTTATAATAATAATTAATTATTTACTGCCTACACATGAACTGCGAAGTGGATACATGTAAACAAAAATAATTATTATTTAGCTGTAATACGTCTAATTTCTATATTCTCAAATGACGCTTCCAAAATGTCAGAGTGTGCACTCAAAGATTAGTCTTGAAAAAATACGGACATTATAGTGTGCGCCACATAAAACTTAAAATTCCCCAGACTTTTTTATTTTTGAAGCGATGACCATGTTAGGCACATCAAATTGTAGATATTTTTAAAGCCTTTAAACATGCATACAGATTAAAAAAAAAATTTTTGGAAACTTAATTTGTTTGAATATTTTTAATATTTTCTTATAATTTGTTTGAATATTTTTAATATTTTCTTATAAAAGGTTTTAATTAGTAATCCAGTTTCCAGCAAGCCGGAAAAAGTGTAAAATGTGGAAAAGTGGTGGAACATAACCGATTCGAAAAATCCTTTCTTCACGCGTTGCCTAGACCCCCAGGAACATTCATCAGCATTGACCCCTGCATTACCTCCGAAAATGTCAAAGTTAGGGGAGAAAATTAGGGGGTTTAAAGTGCACAAAAAATTAGCTGTCATAAATTTTATGAAATTAATATTTCGCCTCGGAAATGGGCTCTAGGAGGTTTTTGGATCGCTGATCACGAATCCGAGGTCCAAATTGAGGAATTCCATATTCCAGAATGGAATTCGTGCCATTTTTTTTATGAAAATTCCACTTTTTCGGGTGGAAATTTAAATATGAATATTATGCTGCGGGAGTGTGCTCTAGGTGGTTTTTTGGGTCGCTGATCACGATTCCGAGGTCCAAATTGAGCAATTCCATACTGGAATACGTGCCATGGAAAATTCCATTTTTTCAGAAAAAATTTAAATATTAACGTTTTTCCACGAAAATGAATCGGGCTGAAATATCGGATGAACAGGAAGATGAAAGTGACACTAAAGAAGAACAAAAAAATACTGAATTACCAATTCTTGAATACGATTCAGATTATGATTGATATAAATGGTGTAAATTATATGAAAAATAATGATAAATTGATAACTATTTTATCACACAGAATACCACCTTTCGTACCAACACAATAAATGCTATATTTTTATAAAAATTGTTATCTTTTAATCACTTAGGTACCTCACTTGAAAGAAGAAAAAATTTGCATGCATTACTGCAGTGTTTATAAAATTGCTATATACCGGGTGTAAACGAATAGTGGGCCACCCCTGTAACTTCCTTGTTCTTAAAGATATCGGGATGAAATTTTATATTGTTAAATTAGATAAGATTTCCAACTTTTTGAGACTTATCCGCCGTATTTATCTCTTCCGGTTTCACCGAAAATGTCCCCAATAGTCTTTTCTAAATGGACCACCCTGTATGTTTTTACATTTCTGAAATAAAGATCACATTTTGGATACATTTATACTATCTTGAACAATTTATACAGTGTTGCACGAAAAATAATTTGAATTTTAGTTGTCAATCTAGATGACTGCGAACATGTTAAAATTATTTTTGTTCTAATGTAATTCATATAAAAAATACGAAAACGTCAGTATGTCCAATAATACATCATACAGGGTGCTGTAAACTCATTAAAATCACATTTTTCAAAATGACTCATTTGTTTTAAATATTATGATATGGGCCACCCGGATATTCAGAAAGCTCTATTTAGTAGGTACCAAAAGTTCTGTAATGTGTAATCGTTACCGGCAGGAATGACAATTTTTGTTAAGAAATTTATGATTTATATCTTCAATTAAATTTTGATCAACCCTTTATATTTGTGTCAATATTTTATGATATGCAACAAGAATGAGTCAGATGCCCATTCTCCTGCGGAGGGTGGCATATCATAAAATATTAACACAAATATACAGGGTTGATCAAAATTTAATTGAAGTTAGATATAAATCATAAATTTCTTAAGAAAAATTGTCATTCCTGCCGGTAACGATTACACATTACGGAACTTTTGGTACCGTTTAAACCCTACTAAATAGAGCTTTCTGAATATCCGGGTGGCCCATATCATAATATTTAAAACAAATGAGTCATTTTGAAAACTGTGATTTTAATGAGTTTATAGCACCCTGTATGATGCATTATTGGACATATTGAAGTTTTCGTATTTTTTATATGAATTACATTAGAACAAAAATAATTTTAACATATTCGCAGCCATCTAGATTGACAACAAAATATTTTTCGTGCAACACTGTATAAATTGTTCAAAATAGTATAAGTGTATCCAAAATGTGATCTTAATTTCAAAAATGTAGAAACATACAGGGTGGACCATTTAGAAAAGACTATTGGGGCCATTTCCGGTGAAACCGGAAGTGATAAATATGGCGGATAAGTCTCAAAAAGTTAGAAATCTTACCTAATTTCACCATACAAAATTTCATGCCGATATCTTTAAAAACAAGGAAGTTACAGGGGTGGCCCACTATTCGTTTACACCCGGTATATTATTTTAAATGCCCGTAATATTCATACATAAATTTTTTTTTCAAAGTAAAATTTACTTGAAAAATTATTTTAAAATACTCGTATTATTCAAACATAATATTTTTCTTCAAAGTGAAATTCGACACGAAAAATGGCACAAATTCCAATACAGAATATGGAATTCTTGAATTTGGACCTCAAAAATCATGATCAGCGACCCAAAAAACCTCCTAGAGCACACTTCCGCAGTTTAATATCCATATTTTCGCCCGAAAAAGTGGAATTTTCATTAAAAAAATGGCACGAATTCCATACTGGAATACAGAATTCCTCAATTTGGACCTCAGATTCGTGATCAGCGACCCAAAAAACCGCCTAGAAGCGAAATATTAATTTTATAAATATTTTTATTACAGCCACTTTTTGGGATACTTCAAACCCTCCTAACTTTCTTAGTTATATCTTAGACATATCTTTTACAACAATAAAGCAATGCAGATAATTCTTTCGCTAAAAATTGCTCCATTCTTTTCTGCAGATTTCGTATCATGGAATAATGGGGCAGAACCTAAATTTTTAAGTTTTCCATTGGTTTGAAAATCATTAAGAAATACAATATATAGATTAAAATAACCCTGTAAATGCGGTGGGAATACAAAAGTAATCAATTTTCAGTAATACAAAAATTTTCGAAAAGAAAATGACTTTTTGCAATCGCGGCCAGAATGGCGCCCTCTACATTTAGATCGGCAAAGTTTGAATGCATATCCTATTATTAAATTTGGCACTCCCGATTATTTCTTAGTATCAATAATAAAAATAAAATAATATTTATTTCACTATATCATATACAAATAACGTACATTATGGTAAATCATATACAGTAATCACAGTTTAAAATTGTACAATATATAATATGTGGATAAAAATTATATATATTATACATATAATTATTTTAAAATACTATTTGAGTGACATATTTCTAGTATTAGTCACTGTCAAAAGCACGTTTAACATATATGCTAATATTTATCATTAACGTTGATGCAAGTACTATATACTAGTAAATATACGCTTCATTTTTATGGCCCATATACAAATTTATCAAAGCTATTATGCATTTTGGGAAAACCATTAACATGAAATGGTTTTATAAAACCTAATTCACGATTTTAAATACTGTGCGATTCATGCGAACTTATAGTAGTTGTGTTCTTAAACTTAAAGAGCTTTTTTGAAGCGGTTAAGAGACATATTTTGTGAAAAAAAACTTTACTGACATATTAGAATTGTTTACCCGGTACATCAGTTCATATCTATATTCACGAAGGTAAATCAAAATAAATAATATAAAAGCTGTGTATCTTATTTAATGATAATGGAGTCCCAAGGTAGCGCGTTGGAACCTGTGATGTTTATTCTTTTCATTAATGAAATATTCCCGCTTAACTCAAAAGGATGCGATTGCATGTTTTTGCTGATGATACAATAATACATTTATATAGGTTAGAGGGCCATACTGAAAATAATCAAACGTAAATTGTACGTTGTGAAACATCATTGGATAGGGAATTTAAACCTGAATATGATAGCATAAAAAAGTTTTGTAATATCATTTGAAATAAGAAAGTTTCCTGCTAAACTAGTTGTCTTTGTCGTGAACATTCCATGAAACCACACATCAAATCATGGGCCCCGGTACCAAATTCACTGGCGGTCCCCCGCGCTTAATAATTGATGAGCGGGGAGGAGAAATTTGAAAAAAAAATTTGTCAAAATCTTTGGCGGCCCCCCGCGCTTAATAATTGCTGAGCGGGTGGAAGAAATTAGAGAAAAATTTTTTTGTTAAGATTTCTGGCAGGCCTTAATAACTGATGAGCGAGGGAGAGAAATTTGAAAAAAAAATTGATGAGCGGGGGAGGGGAGAAATGTGAAATTTTTTTTTATCCAGGTCTCATAATTAATGAGCGAATATTACGTTTACTGGTCTAACCGGGCCCCTAAGTGGCTAGGCCTCGGTACCAGAGTATCTACTGACCCTCCCCCCCTTGTGGGGGCCCTGCATGAAACTCTAACTTTAGTAACATTTTATGAACATCCAAAAATACAACAAGGAAACAGCTGAATTTAATAAGCTACCAGAATATATAACGCAAGCAAATAATATCGGCTGATTACAAAACATTTACATATATTTGTATGTAAGTGATTTGTACCATATACCGCGTGTGACAGGATTAATTTTAAATATAAACGATTAAAATTTCCTTAGACGTCAATTTTATACATATAAATGATTTTTTTTCACATCCTGTTTGACCAGTGCATTTTTGAATTCTGTATAATTTTCTCAATCCAATGAGACAACATAAGTGATATTTCAAACGTCAATATTTCTTTTAATTTAATTTTAACTTTTTCATTTAAGTGTGCTATGACTGTTTCGATTTATTTTAATTGACCCGTGTAATGCTAAAAAAATCGAAATACCTCCTAAAATACTAAATTATGTGATTTATAGGTAATAATTTTGGTGCCAAAAAACGAATCGATTAATTGATCGGATTACCCACTTGCTGTGGAACGTACCATCCAGCAAATAAAGACCAGTTAGATTAATTCATGAATCATAAAAAAGCAATTTATATTATTACATACTTAACAAAATATCTTTTCTTTCAAGTTATTTCAAATATGCATATTTACCTTAAAGCTTATAGATGCCTTAATGAGAAACATCCTCCTCTGCTTTAATAGATTGTGGTAATTTCTTTTTTAAACGAAATATTTCAAAGTGATTTAATAGTACAATATCTAGAGGTAATATATGTAAAATTTCGGAATATTTTCATATGTAATGATAATTTTTCTTCATGGGTTATTATTGTAATAAAATGTACCGATTTCAGTTTCTATATGGTCCGAATACCTGTTCTTACCTTCAAATGGTGAAAACCACTCCTAAATTTAAATATTCAATATTTGAAAATGTATCACTAATTTATTTTTGAAACGTAGGATAGTTATGTTTTTGGGATCACTGATTACGAATTTGGAGTCAAAATAAAAAGAATCAAAATGGCGGCTCCAATATGGCCATCGAATTTTTTTCCAAAACAAGTGATATAAACTGACAAAAAAAATAGCATTTAAGTGATGCTACATATTAAGGAAAAACATTTTTGTAAAAAAAAATTATTAAGCAATTACAATAACAATATGGCGACATTTTTTTTGGAAAAAATGTGAAAACGCACATTGTATCGGCCATAACTTATTTATTTTTTGTCATGTAGAAACAAAAAAAAATCATTTTAAAGATTGTTTAATTATCTTTAATTTTGCTCCTTGGAATTGTTGATGCAAGTGTCACAATTTTCAAGATATTCAACATTTCAAACTGAATACTTCATTCTAAAAACGGTCGAATGCCATCTATAAAATTAAATATCTCCGAAACTATCAACCCTACACAAATATTAAAAAAAACAAATTCATTCTCAGTTGATAAGCTTTATTTTTGATGACCACAATATTTTCTCCAAAACTAATATTTATGGAAATATTTGCAGAAACAAAAATGTTAAGTACGTTTTTTCTAAAACCTCTTTAAACTTTAAAATGCATTTTTTATCTAAAGCAAGCGCTACAAACGGACAAAAAATTTGAGCGTCTAGATCATACTATATATTAAAGAAAAATAGTAAGTATATGGAAATATATTTTTTTTAATTAATGACTACTTGCATTAACAAAATATGAAATGGTACATTGTTTCTGTCAGAACTTATTTGTTTTTTATGATATAGAAATAGACAAAAATAATTTGAAAGCCTAGTTACTTTTGGTTGTTAACGTTTTTGACGTAAGTGCCATAGTTTCTGAGATATTTAACATTTCCCTTAAATACTTCGCCTTATAAATGTTCGGACGCCACCTTTATCCTTCCAGATCTCCAAAACCATTAACTCAACAGAAATTAGAAAACGAAATTCATCCTCAATTTAGTAGCTTTCTTATTTGTTTCAAGCATATTTTTGCTCAATGTAATATATTTCGAGTTATTTGATGAAAGCCTATTTGAAATACCTTTTTTATTTTCAAGCTAAAATGCCAATTTTCTAGTCGTTATAACTTAAACACTATCTCAATTTACAAGAAAAGCTGCATAGAACCTTTTCTTCTTAAAATTTGATTCTCTTTCAGCTCCAACGTTTTTGATTATTTTTTTTAATTGCCACTCCCTGAAAAGCTGCCCACCTCTTATAAATAAGCAAGCCGCCGCTTAATATAGAACCTTTTCCTTGATGTATTAACTATTAAGTTGCAAAAATGAACGAAATCTGTTTCATATGACATTATTCCGAAGTTAAAACCTCTAGTTACTGTACTATAACGACACTCAATGTTTTAAAAAGAATTTTCATTGCTACCCATAAAGAATCAAATAATTCCTGAAACCACGTTCAATAACTAGAGTTGTAAACGATAGCGTTTCTGTGGGTAAAAATTACTATTTTTATGAGTGGTAAATATTTACAGTCTACCCTCTAAATCATTTTTATATCAACATTTTCAAATAAAATTGCAGGAAATACCTTCGATCGTAGCAGCCTCCTAAAAATAATAATTTATTTGATGTCACTTATGCGAGATATTCCCGGTAAGTTTAGGCGATTTGGTGAGGCGGCAAAGCTCAGGTGGTTGCACGTTAACCATCGCCGTTACGGCCCAACTTTCCCAACAACTTCGATAAAAAATTCAATATGAGACAGGGTATGATGCTTCGTTAGGGCCGCAGTGACTTAGCGCCGCCATAAGCGGCCTCTACCATCCCTGTAATTGAACCGAAATTTATACCCGACCTCTTCAGCCTACGGCGTTTTACGCCCAAGATATTAAGCTTCAAGAATCGCCCTGAAGGGTAGCCAGAAATTTATGCTGAGGTTTCGGTAATTAAAACATTTACTTTGTTGTTTGTAGAGAGAATAATTTCCATGCTATTAAATTATATTGCGCAAAAAGATTCCTCACTCAAGTGAATGTTAATTTAAAATTATCTCCAAAATTAAAAGCGTGATTAAATATATACAGTATGTCTATGAATTCACACCATGTCAAAAGGTACACAAATAGTTTCAAGATTGTATTGCATATGTGAAAGTTTTTCCACCAATACAGCAGCTAAGGACACGTGTTCCGAACTTATTGTTCCTCATCAGCTTAGCAATCTTCTTCTTTAAGTTAAAGCTGATAAGGCATAATAATTTCGAAGCACGAGTTAGTAGCTGCTTTGTTGTTAGTACAATAAGCGAAGCAGTAAAAATGGTAAAATTCCCGGCCCAAAAACGATGAAAGGAATTTCCTATAAAATACGTACAATAAAATCTATATTGTCGCATTACCTCCTTTTTATTATTAAGGGTGGAAACCACTCCTAAAAACTGAAAAATTGAAAACCCTTCTAATTTTAGAAATAAATTAACGAAAATCCATATACTTATGTTCTTGAGGTCACTGA
This sequence comes from Rutpela maculata, assembly GCA_936432065.2. Lineage (NCBI taxonomy): Eukaryota > Metazoa > Arthropoda > Insecta > Coleoptera > Cerambycidae > Rutpela > Rutpela maculata. The sequence continues at coordinate 30,011,236 of OW386285.2, read as the reverse complement.
ATAAGACTGTGAGGTCAAAACTTATGAAACTAAATATTAAGGGTTGAAATCACTTTTATGTACTGAAAAATTAATGTCTTTTAATTTTACGAATAAAATCACGAAAATCCATATAATTATGTTTTTGATTATGTGGTCAAAACATAGGAAAGACGAAAATATTAAGGGTTGAAACCACCCTGAAATACTGAAAAATTAATAATTTTTCTAATGTTAAAAATAAATTCTTGAAAATTCATATACTTATGTTTTTTAGGTCGCTGAATATGATTATAAGGTCTAAAATAAAAAAAAATGGTGGAGTAATATATCCAATTTTATTAAAAATACAGATTGCTATGAATAAATCAAATTAATGCAATTAAGTAAATTTATTAAATAACATTTTTAATCTGCACTCTAAATCATGCTAAAGTGCAATGCAACCCGTCTTTTATGAGTATTCTTCGAAAAATAGACTGCTATTGATCGTTTATCTACCTATTAAAGACATTTAAAATGCGCGTAGAAACTGAAAAGTTTCAACATTATTTCACTGTCATATCTCTGGAACAGTTTGTCGTAGGAAAAAAAAATAAAGACCTAAACTCTTCGTTTTTTTATAAGCTTTATATCATTCTTATATCATCCTTTTATCAATCTTATAGTTTTTGAGATATTTCAATTTTACATAATTTTCTTGCATATGAGCTCAAGCGCCATCTTTAAACCTTTATATTTCTGGAATAGTTTGTCGTAGGAAAATTAAAAAAAAACCAAACTATTCGTTTTTTATAAGCTTCAATTTTGTAGTCTTAAAATTTTTTTATAAAAAAATATTTTCAGAGCAATTTCCAAAAACTCGATTTTAGAAATTATGAAAATTTTCATTGTTGAAAATGGGTAGAGAATGAAAAATAATTATTTTATAAATTCTAAAAAATTTGAGCATGTTAGTAATAATATGCATTAACAATATCTAGAAGCATTTTAAAATAAATTGAATTAATAACAAATTAGAGCAATAAAAGTAAGCAAGAAATGGCACATCCAGATTTTCTATCCAAGTCACTCACAACGAAAAAATTTTGTATGTGGAAATAATTGTTTATGGAACTTTAATAATATAATATTTGAAATCCTCTACCACAAAAACCCATAAAACGGTACTCCACATCGGGAATGGGATGGGGGTGGTGATAGGGGGGTGGTAGTGCGGGTGAAAAAATATTTTGAGGTTTCTGGTTCTTGTACACACACTAAATCACATTTTCTTTTCATCCACTTTAAAAATGGGGTGGGGGTGGTAAATGGGGGTGGCTAATGCCAAAATTTTTTTTGAGACCTTGGCTTCTCTTGTATATACTAAATACAAATTTTATGGACTCCTACCCGCTTGATTTACCTATTTACCCCAAATTTTCCCCAATTTACCTCCCAACCCTTCGACGGAACAAGATGAAAATATAATCTAGTTCTCGTCAAAGTACATATATGTACCAAATTTCAAGTCAATATCTCAAACGGTTCCAGAGTAAACGTGCGCACAAAAAAACGTTACAGACCGACAGACCGACAGACAGAATTTTTTTTTTCGCTTAAATGCGGAACTAATAAAAAATGTTTCTCATAGTTGTAGATTTCGAGTAATTTTAGATGTTAACGTCGTATATTTTTTCTAAACGTTTCGGCGCCATTTTAAAAATGCGTTATTTTAAAAATGCCATATTTTCAAAACTAAACATCGGAGAAAAAGAAAAGAAAACACCATTCGATTTGTTTTCGTAAAAGCTTTAATTTTGTACCCTTGCATTTCTTTATTAAAGTCCACATCTTTCGAGTAATTTAAAAAAAAAACGTCTAGGAATACTGATTTTAGGGGGTCAAAATTGCAATTTTCAGTTCGCAATATCTCGAAAAATATGCATTTTAGCAAAAAAGTGTAAAAGGCCTTTCTTTCTTATAATTTGATTCTCTATCAAATTATAATTTGATTCTCTATCAAATTATAAGAAAGAAAGAAATTATAATGTTTATTTTTTGTTTTTTTTGCGACAACCCCTAAGAAGAGGTGGGAACCACCCCTAACCAAAAAGCAGGAAAAATGACAATACAGATTCTTATGTACATACTTTATGAAGCATGTTGAAGAAAAAAAATTGGAAATTCATTACATCGTTTTCGGGTTGGAATTTAAAAGCTTCACTTACTGTACTATGTCTTTTCTTTACTGAATATGGCACACTATTGAGAAGATTTTCGATGTATTGATTCTAAATCTCACCCAACTAACACTAATTACTTTATAATAGCTGTAAGTAAAAGTGTTATATTTAACATCTAACGTTCTCTCAGTATCTATACAACCACTATACACCCATAATAGGCACAGGTTTATAAAGCCATTTTAACGTTTAAAGGCCGCAAAAATAGTACTCATACAACTATTTACCACCCTTTCGTGACAATATCACAGAAGAATCCTTTATAAAGATACAAATAATCAAATAGAAGTCCATGTAACCTCCTTTCTAAGGAATGTTCCTTAATAGACCAGTGCCAATAGTTTTTGAAAGAAAAAAATTCTTAGCAGTATATGGGTGATGGTAACGTTTTGGATTAATGGTATATAAATGGGGAAAAATCGATTGGACCGCAACAGTTAACCGGAAGTGGGATGGGGGTGCGAAAAGGTAGAACGTGGTTTTTATGATTTCTGGCAAAAGTAGACCCCCTATCGAAAAAAGTTTAATACAAAAGTTGTAGATAATTGAGAGATCTACAACTTTTATTTGAACCATTTTTTTACATAATTTAAGTTTTTCTGAAAAATTTTGATAAAATCGCCAAAAACCAATTTTTGGTTTTTTTATTTTTATCTTCCACAAAAATAATTTAGTTTTGATGAAATTCGGTGAAAATGTGCATTTTTATGCATCAAAAAAGTTGTAATTTTTTTGAGGCGTAATATTCATTTTTTGATTTTTTTGCGAATTTAATTTGAAAAAAAGGCCTAATTTTCAATAAAAAAAGTTGATTAACAAAGTTTCGATTTTTGAAAATTTCAGGACGGTATTTTTTTCGTTGAAACCTCTACTTTAAGATGGTGTAAAAAAATCACACTGTTACTGTGGAAAAACATTGTCAAAAATGGAAAAAACCAAAAAAAACTCTTTTTTCAAGATCGATTTTTCCGTGAATGTCACTAATTCTTCATTGTTCATTTAAATGAAGTGTTGCAAAACGGTGATTTCAATGTACTATGTAATAAGGGAACTTTAATTAACCGTTTAAGATTCGGACTGCCGAAAACAGAAATGTATAAACAATAATTTTACCTAAGAAATAGCTAAAAATAACCATTTTTAGGCAAGAAAAAACTTTTTTATGCTTTATGGGCACTCTCACATTAAAAATTAGTTTATTACGTATTTTACATTAAATCAATTTACAAAGTAGAAATACATAATCAAAATTTATAATGATCTCATTTTTTGGGTAGCTGCTCTACATCATCAAACTCAACACTTGTTCGGTTTCTTCAGGAACTTTGATAAGGTCTTCGACTTCGTCAAGGTCCTCAAGTTCATCAAGATCTTTATTTTCAATATTATTTTGAATATTTGTTTCGTCACACATCTCCGAATCGCTGATTTCTTCTAATGGTTGTATTTCAGAGTTAGAACAGTTTTCCGCCCCGTGACAATTCGAGCATAGAATAGAGCATTTTACTCCATGCTTTCGACAGCCGTATCTTTTACTACCAGAACCAGTTTCACAGCTGCAGCAGATAGATTTCAGCAAACTTTCAGGAATTAATTCGTTTTCTGTCAATTTAGGCCGTAGCTGTAAGTTTGTTATCAAGCCAAGTTTGAATTTGAAAATAAGCCCTGTAGCAGTGTTGTTCAGCTGCTCCCTCAGTTGGTGGTAGTTTTTCTGAATTAAATGAAGTCCTTACCATAGGGGTTTGATACATTTCAAACCTCAATTCGATCAGTGATCATTTTTCTTACATTTATAAATAGACGCTATTAGCTTCAATCCATTTTCTGTGAGCTTTGATAAATTTTGGTTAGCCAGTAATGATTTTACAATTGTTTTTTTCCCTTTTCCGGCGAAACTGGAAGTCGTGTCACATTCAGAAAAACAGTGGAGGAACGCAACAATGTTCACAGAAGTTAATATTGAAAATTACGATGAATAACGGTGTAAACAACGACGTGCCAGTTGTGAACGGGTGAGAAGGCAAGGATAGGTGGGTTGCAAGCGAGTTGGAAGAAAAGAATGAAAAAGAAGTGCGCGCACTCGAGAGCACGTAGTAGAAAAACTGCCCCGGCATAATTCAATTTTTCAACTTTGAATATTTTGGAATATGTATGTCAATAAAATTGTTTCAATGTATGTGTGCCCATAAAGCATAAACAAGTTTTTTTCTTGCCTAAAAATAATCATTTTTAGCAATTTCTTAGGTAAAATTGTTGTTTAAACATTTTGGTTTTCAGCAGTCCGAACCTTAAACGGTTAATTAAAGTTCCCTTATTACATATTACATTGAAATCACCGTTTTGCACTACTTACAATACTTCATGTCGATCGATTGAAAATAGTGTTTTTTTAGTTTTTTCCATTCTTGATAATGTTTTTCCACAGTAACAGTGTGATTTTTTTACATTATCTTAAAGTAGAGGTTTTAACGAAAAAAATACCGTCCTGAAATTTTCAAAAATCAAAACTTTGTTAATCAACTTTTTTTGATTGAAAATTAGGCCATTTTTTCAAATTAAATTCGCAAAAAAATAAAAAAATGAATATTACGCCTCAAAAAAATTTCAGCTTTTTTGATGCATAAAAATGTACATTTTCACCGAATTTCATCAAAATTAAATTATTTTTGTGGAAGATAAAAATAAAAAAACGAAAAATTGGTTTTTGGCGTTTTTCACAAAATTTTTGAGAAAAACTTAAGTTATGTAAAAAAATGGTTCAAATAAAAGTTGTAGATCTCTCAATTATCTACAACTCTTATAGTAAACTTTTTTCAATAGGGGGTCTACTTTTGCCAGAAATCGTAAAAAACCTCGATCTACCCCTAAAAACACACCTTTTCGCACCCCACCCACTTCCGGATATCTGTTGCGGTCCAATCGATTTTTCCCCGTTTATATACCATTAATCCTAAATTTCCCATCACCCGTATACTGCTGAGAATTTTTCAGATTTTTTGGCCTCTTGAAACCGATTTGGCACTGGTCTATAATGAGGTAATATTTCAGAATGTGATTCCTTAGGTCATTTTATGAAAAAAAGTTCATATGAACATGTGTCCGCAATGGCTTAAATTTATTGCTGTAGGATGTTGCATTTTTTTTAAAGTACCATAGATATTATTTTCAATTACTATTTTCAATTTTGGTATGTGTTAATAGGATATAAAACCACATGTTTTAGTTAGAAAAGTTATTTTATCGCTTCACCAGTGGCATACTTGCAAACATGTCCTCTGATATTTGTTACCAAGAAAGTGGTACGCCATTGACATTTTTCCACGTGGATGTTTTCTCTGATTAACGTGGTCAATTCTACATGAAAACGATCTCTTGCAATGTGCTCGTCAGTTCTTGATGAACCCATACCAAAATTACGATAAAAAAAATTCAACAGCCTACACCAAAAAATTTAAACCGTTGCGCATATGTTCCCTCTTCATAAAATGACTCAAGGAATCACACCCGGAAATATTAGAGCGTTATTAAACAACACTCTGTATTTAATTTAATTGGTCCCATAGAAAACTATATTCAAGCTAGATCCCTTTACTCTTTGGACATCCTGTATACCTACTTTTCTGATGTAAGAATAAACATAAACATTCCAAGGGATCAACACTCTCGAAAGATTGATGGATTTATTAAACACACTTTGCTTACCACTAATAAATATTAAATTATTCCCTTTGGGCCAATATCTCGTTTCATCAGCAACAGGCTTAATCGCGGTGCATAATTCATCTAGGGTCGATCCTACCACGACCATTGATGTGTCATCTGCATAGTTCATTATCGAACCCTCACTAAAATGTAGGTCGTTTATGTTCAACAGGAAGACGAGGGGACCAAGGATCGATCCTTGTGCTACGTATTTGTTTTCTGGATTTGTGCAGCTCTTTGATGTGAAATATAAAGCTCGTTTATAAGGGTCCGCTTTCACCTAAATTATGCAGTTTATACGAAACAAATTTGGTGCTAATAGATACAGAGATTCATCGAAATCGGACATTTTAGGTACTGATTTCTTTATATCCTGAGGGGTATTTGAAGCCTTGATGTTATATTATCTAATTGAATAATGTAAACTATGTAGGGCATTTGGCAAACAATCTACAACCAAATATTGGCAAATTTAAGATAACTAAAGTTAAAATAGGGGCATGGAAAAAACATAAATAGTGGAGTCAAATTAAGGATGAAAATAGGTTAATAAGGAATTCTCTAGCTACAGCAATTTTATTGTTTTAATTTGTTGTAGGTATGATAACAAGTGCTCTGGGCATTTTTTTTACAAAATCTGTCCATTGCTTCTCGTAGAATTTTAACAATTTATTTTTCAACACAAATTTTCTGCTATTTTTCCTATTATCTCATGTCATAGTAATCGTATCGCAATAATAAAAATACCAAACTGTTCGCTATAAAATTATGAATAAGACTAGGCATATGAAGAAACTTCTTGATAACTTGTGAATTTGTAAAAAAGAATAAAAACCACCAAAAATTCCCATTTCTTAACAGTTTAAGAACCTACAAAAAATCAAAACAATAAAATTGCTGCAGCCAGAGAATTCCATGCAAATTTTATTTTGATTCCACTAAAACTATTTTTAAGACTACTATTCTTAAATTAAGAAGTTATTGTACTCGTATATAAAAGTCATAATCTTCGTTTGCTTCATTTAATGATAACTAATTATTGACTTTAGAATAGAGATGGGCATTTTTTAGTCGACTAATGACTAACGACTAATCATTCATATATTAGTGGTGACTGATGACTCATTCAGTCATGAATGTTTTGTTTGATGATTGATTACTCATTAGTCGTGGATGTTTCGATTAACGATTGATTAGTCATTAGTTAGACTAAAGATTGATTTATTCGTTGGTCATGACTAATATATAGACTAATTTCGTATCCATATAGTTTTAACTAAAAAAATATCTCAGCAATTATTCGCAAGCAAAAGGTTGATTTTACTTTCACATTCTCGTGGTGCAGTGGAACTATAGTAACGGTAAAAAAATAAAATTACTTTCACATCTACATAGTGGAGGGGAGTATAGTAACGGTAAAAAAAAATGACATTTTTGCTCAAATAGGCTTAAAATGTTATGAAACGTCGATATTTGAAGTTTGCGCAAAGAAAAAAAAATATGTCTGTCTGTTTATCTAACTTTTTTGTGCGTTCGATTACTCTCTAAATCATATTTTGATCTTATTTCGTTGAAGGGTTGGCGGTTAATTTGGGGTAAATATATAAAGCAAGTAAGTAAGAGTTCATAAAATTGGGATTTAATGTGTGTACTAGAAGCTAAGGTCTTAAAAACATTTTGACATCAGCCACTCCCACTACCACCCCCACCCCAATATAGAAGGAGGTAAATGAGATTTGGTGTGTGTACAAGAACCTCCGATTAAAGAACTTATATCTAGATACATAATGGCTATCTTTTCTTCATATACCTTATTTGCTCCTAACACAGTCACATTATATGTCCATTAAAATGGATAGATGAACATCACATCCCATAGGTAACAGTGGCGGGTATGTGTAGAAGGGAAAATGTACAGTATTGTACATATTTTATGTAATAATTGTTGGTTAACCCCCATGAACATAACCGCGGATTTAAAAAATATAATAGGTGGAGATGTTTTATTCAAGGGAAATATGTATTGAAAGGATATTATTTATAATACTATTATTACAACTGTAAACTGAACGCCATCATGTTACGACTATGACCTACTTACTTATGAAACGACCGATTTTCTTCATTTCTAAACTGCCTTCTGCAAACGGCACAGCACTTCAACATGTAGCATTAAATTTTCACTAAACTGTGTAAATATGAATAGAGAATATTACTTGGGTATTAAGCAAATCAAAACTTAAAATGAAATTAGTTTTTCATCACTTTTTGGTCGGAGAACACTAAAAACATTTATTGACATTAATGGCGGACACTGTCAAACTGAGATTATGATAATCAAACTGAACCGATCGTATAGAAAACAGCCGCGAATAGGCCGATGGGCCAATCAGAAACTTATGGGAAGAAGTGCCTTAGATTGTGAGTCTTTCAGCAACAAATAAATCAATGTCATTATGTATCTAGATATAAGTTCTTTAATCGGAGACAAGAACCAACAGCCTCAAAAAATAAAATTGCGATTTTATGTGTGTACGAGAAAGACCTCAAGTATTTTGGCATCAGCCTGCTGATTATAGTAATCGTTACATTTACATTTTGATTGCCCTCCGACTTAATATACCTGTAGTAATAAAAGCTCATAATTACTAAAAATAATGCTTGCTTATTTGACCAATGGGAAGAGGTACATAGAAGAAGATGGAGGTCTTGCATTTAATTCACGTTTCTTGTATGCACGATGACTTAAGAAAGAAAAGTCCGATTGTATAAAAATTTGGACAATAAGTTAATGTTAGGTAAAGGAAGAAGCCTACTATTTTTGAACAAAATGGATCAGTAAATAAAAAATTTATTAATCATTTATTTAAAAAAGTCTTAATTTTTATCACTTCTACTTAAATGAAAACTTTTGCAATGTTATTTCTTATATATATTTTTGAAACATTTTAGTAATATACATTTCATAACAATATAGACTGGTGGTACATGACCAGTCAGGTGCAACGTTTTTAAAATGCATGTCAATCATATGAATGAAATTACCATGAACATGCCAGAAAAGCACATTTTAGGCAGTCGTCGCGTGCAGAAGGGTATGCAAAACGATTTTTTTGTGTTATTTTTTTATTTTAAAATCGATGCCAATAGTGCCAAATGAAAAGCCTTGAAATAAAATCGAAAATCAAAATCATCCAAAATCAAGAACACCAAAAAATTTTACGATTTAATGTGCGTATCAAAGGTTGTTTTGCGCGCGGAAACTGCATGCCAATGAATTTTCGTTGGATTCTTTTTCACGGCTTTTCGTTTGGCACTATTGGCATCCAGTTTAAAATAAAAAAAAACAAAAAAAAACAAAAAAAACAAAAAAAAATCGATTTGCACACCCTTCTGCACGCGACGACTGCCTAAAATTTGCGTTTCTGGCATATTCATGGTAATTTGTTTTTGGCGTTTCTCTCAACTTTTTGAGAAAAACTTAAGTTATGTAAAAAATGGTTCAAATAAAAGTTGTAGATCTCTCAATTATCTACAACTCTAATATTAAACTTTTTTCAATAGGGGGTCTACTTTTGCCAGAAATCGTAAAAAACCTCGATCTTCCCCTAAAAACACACCTTTTCGCACCCCCACCCCACTTCCGGTTATCTGTTGCGATCCAATCGATTTTTCCCCATTTATATACCATTAATCCTAAATTTTCCCATCACCCATATACTGCTAAGAATTTTTCAGATTTTTTGGCCTCTGGAAACCGATTTGGCACTGGTCTATAATGAGGTGCTAATATTTCAGAATGTGATTCCTTAGATCATTTTATGAAAAAAAGTTCATATGAACATGTGTCCGCAATGGCTTAAGTTTATTGCTGTAGGGTGTTGCATTTTTTTTAAAGTACCATAGATATTATTTTCAATTACTATTTTCAATTTTGGTATGTGTTAATAGGATGCCAATAGTGCCAAACGAAAAGCCTTGAAATAAAATCGAAAATCAAAATCATCCAAAATCAAGAACACCAAAAAATTTTACGATTTAATGTGCGTAGGTTGTTATGCGCGCGGAAACTGCATGCCAATGAATTTTCGTTGGATTCTTTTTCACGGCTCTTCGTTTGGCACTATTGGCATCCAGTTTAAAATAAAAAAAAAAAACATAAAAAAAACAAAAAAAAAACAAAAAAAAATCGATTTGCACACCCTTCTGCACGCGACGACTGCCTAAAATTTGCGTTTCCTTCATATTCATGGTAATTTCATTCATATATATGACTGGCATACATTTTAAAAACGTTGCACTTGACTGGTCATGTACCGCCAGTCTAATAGGTACATTCAAGTCTTGCAGTAACGTATGATGGACCAGTGATTAAAGTTTTGCATTACAATCAAATGGCCATGTGTTCAAAACTCAGCGAGGTTTGATTATGATTTTTTTTTTTTACTTTTTTTCTATATGAAGTTTTTTTCACCAACAAAGTTGGAATCACAAAATTTAGAATGTCCAAAAACAAACATTATTTACATGGAAACTACGAAGAGCATTCTATAGAATGTGCAACAATTATATACAAAATTCAACAACTGGCGAAAAGTTAAATAAATAACAGAATCCAACAAGCTTTTGTACTGCGAAATTCTGTAAACAATGAATATTTTAAATAAAAAGGTTTTGTAGTTGTACTGGAGCTGCCATAATAAAAATGCAGTCCTTGATTATAACCTGTATAAGGAAAAATTATCAAAATATAAAATATAACAAAGGAAATCTACACAGTCTTAAACTGGCGAACACCTGTAGGTACTTACAATGTAGTATTCCACCTATCATATAGTAATGGTTCTTGTACGTTGCGGTAAAACCAGAATTATTAAAGTTATCTTCAAATACTAAAATCAGAGATCCCAGTTCCCAGTTTTTTAATAGCTTCTCCATCGTCGATTGGCAGGACATATGACCATCTATTTCGTATTCAATGTTTTTTTATGTGTACCCTTAGAAATTATTGTTGAACACGACAGCATGTGTAAAAAATAGTGATTTCAAATTTTGCCATTTTTTCGGAAAAAATTAATACATTTTCGGTAAAAATCTCGACTATAGACTGTAGCTAGAATTGAACTTAAACATTATAAAATTTCCTACGAAATCTTTTTACGATGAAATATAGAAAATTGAAGTATTCGCGGATCATCTCATTTTTGTTTAAATGTTGTGTTATTAGCTTTGCTAAATAAACGATTACTTTCTGTCTCCCATCAATCTGACGATATTCACAGAAAACATATATTTGTGACAATTTTTTTTAAATGGCACCTCGAGCCGATGAGCCTCGATCCCATTTTTACTCAATAAAAGTAACCCTCTTTTAAATAGATTCCACGAGGAAAAAACTTGGTTTATTTATTCGGTTGAAATGCTTATTTCTCTGGGCTAGCATTGTTGTCTATGTGACAAAAAACAGAATCCAATTTAGTATACCCCTTAAGCCAAGTCTATCCAATTTAAATCTTATAAATTCAACATCAATGGTATCGAGGGTATACGAGAGATCAAAGAATAATCCCGTTGCATATTTGTTCTTGTCTAATTGATTTGGAATATACTGAACAAAATAGTAAAAGGTAGTTTCTGTTAACCCCCTGTTTCGTATCAAGGGACTTTAACTAATTTCTTTAAAATCTTTTTTAAACAATTTTGCTTTATTTTACGTAAATTTTAGTGATAGTTATGACTGGGCCCATCACACACTCGATCATACTATATAAAAATATCTATGACAGATGACATTGAAGTGTGACAAAAATATTCTTTTACTTTGTATTTCAAACAAGACTTTTTCTAATTCGCTTGCCAAGTAGACAAAACAAACTTTTCAGGTTCAATTTATATGACATTTGTACCATTATTAATTAAAGTTTACATCATAATTATCATTAATTGGTACTGAATTTAGAAACAAATCGTTTCAAAATGAAATTAACACAGAAGAGGTATCATTTGATGGCTTGTCGTAAAAAAAAGCTCGGAACAATTAATCTGATAGAATTCACTGGAAGACACGATATTTATAATCATCTGAGTGTTTATTTTATCATTGAAAATACAGTTAGAATATTAGTGACAGATTACATCAATCAAAAAATTATGTTACACTAAGTAGTAAGTATTCATACATACTAACTATCATAATACACTCAACTACCAAATTGCGTGTGTCTTGAACCGGGGGAATTCAGACATCGCTAACACGCCCCCTCAAGATGCACGCTGTAGAGACTCCTCCAGAATGATAAGTCCAAGATCATGCACGCATCTCCAATGTGGTGCCTTTGACAATGGTTTAGTGAGAACATCCGCTAACATTTGGTAGGTTGGAATATGTTCCAGAGTAGCTAGTCCTCTCTCAACAGATTCTCGAACAAAATGATGGGGAATATCGATGTGCTTCGTTCTTGAATGATAGATCGAATTTGACGCCAAGTGCTGCGCTCCACGGTTGTCAAGGTACAATTTTACATCAGACATACCTTCAAGTCCTATTTCACATAATAGACTGCGCAGATGCAACGCTTCTTTCGTGGCTTCAGACATGCTGATATATTCAGCTTCCGTCGAGGATAATGCAACCGTTCGTTGATTTTGCGACTTCCAAGTTATTGCTGCTCCTCCTAGGATGAAAGCATAACCGGTAAAAGATCGTCGGTCAATCACACAGCCTCCCCAGTCTGCATCAGAATATCCGAACAAAGGCTCATTTGTACTGGTATACATTAATCCTATGTCTTTGGTTCCAGCCAAATACCTTAAAACTCTTTTACCTGCTGCCCAGTGTTGATTACTAGGTTCATTAGTAAATTGAGCTAGTCTTGATACGGTACTTTCAATATCTGGCCTGGTTCCTACAGCAAGGTACATTAGAGCTCCTATTAGCTCCCGATAAGGAAAATTACCATGTTTGGTCTAATCTGTGGGGTTAACCACTTTCTTTCTTTGAAGCTCAGATGGTGTTGTCACTGGATTACACTGACTCATTCCATACTTCTCTAGTATATCTAGGACATATCGCGTTTGTTTTATCGTGATGAAGTCCTTTTCTTAGTTAATCTCCAACCCCAAACAGTATTTTGCTCGGCCTAGGTCCTTGATTTCAAATTCTTCTAATAATTTCGATTTGATTTCATCTATCCATTCAAGGTCCGTCGATGCCACCAATATATCATATACATAAATGATTAGTAACAACATAACTCCACTGCGTTCTGCTGATACAAGCAAGGTTCTCCCTTCGTTGGTACTAATCCAATACTAGTTAATTTTTCTGAAAGACGAGCATGCCACTGCCAACCTGCTTGGTATAATCCATAAAGGGCTTTTTGCAATCGACAAGCATTTACTCCTTGCTCTAATCTTATCAGTATTTCTGCAGCTCGTTTCTTCACTTCTTGAACTGCTCGTTTGTCTTTGGGTATCCCCTTGAGCATTTTTGGTAACATATCTGGAATTTCCATGAATACTTTTTCTTCCAAATATCCATTTAGATACGCCGTTACCACATCAAACTGTCGAATTGTCATGCCAAATTCTACTACAAGAGGCAACATGAGTCATATTGACTCCAATCTTGCTACTGGGGCGAAAGTTTGGTTATAATCAACCCCATATTGCTGATGACTGTATCCTTTTGCGACTATTCGAGTTTTTCTTCTATCTATATTTCAGTTCCATCTGGTTTATACTTGTTGGTCAACACAATGCGACTACCAACCACATTTTGATCTTACGGTGTTTCAACAATTTCCCAAGTATTATTTTTTATCATTGCATTCTTTATATTTACTTCTACAACTCCAGCAAACAGCTCATCGTTGTCGTAATCATTAATTTGAATCGTTGAATTTTCACCTTCTCGATCACTTCCTCGAACTGATGAAAAATAATTTCCTAGGACGACCTCTGTATCCAGTACGAAGTATCTTTGGTCTTCACCAAATTGCGTTGTACAACCGCTATCAAGGATCCATGGTCGAGTTGTAACTTCAGCTGACACTTGACTGACACTTTACTATAATACGCTGCAAACGCATCATCTGTGGCCTTTGCACACTGCTTGCCTTTTTCAAGAGTTTTCTTATTATTCCTAGCTGGACAGTCCGGCGACTTATGACCTTGCATACCGCACTTGTAGCATTTTCCCTTGAAGGTACCCACAGGCGTACTTTTCTCATTCTTTTTACTCTGCCATTGACGTCGTCGATTTCCATTTTTGCCAGCTGCAAGAGCTCCGATCATCTCAACTACATTAGATTGCTTTCTTACATCAGTCTCTTCTAGTATTTTTACTTTGAGAGCATCTACAGATGGTAGCTCATCTCGAGACTCGATTGCACATCTGAAGTTCTCGTAACTAGCTGGAAGACTATAAAGCAGCATTATTGCCAATAAATCTTTATGTACCTGTACATCCATGGCGGCCAGTCGGTCTACTGCGTTGAAGAATCTATTCATATGGTCTCTAATATCACCACCTTCACTTAACTTTTGAAGCATCAGCTGCTTGAGTAGCGTTGCTTTCCTAGCAGGTCTTTTTGATGCATAAATAGATTCAAGTTTCAGCCAAACCTCACGAGACGTCGTGCATCCTCGTACATGCTGCAACTCTGTTGGATGTATAGACAGGATCAAATCTGATTTTGCCTTCTTATCCGCCTTGGTCCATTCTGTCTTTGCTCGAACACTTGCGGCTGCTGTAGCGTCAGTTTCAGTTTCTTCCTTCAGAAGCGGTTTCTCTCCACTAACATATTCCCAGAGATCGTTCTTGGTCAATAGTGCTTCCACTTGCATCTTCCAAGTTTCATAATTGTCCTTGGATAGAGATTCAATTCATTCCAATTATGCAAGAATATACAGGTTGTCCCATTTAAAAATTTTAATGTCATGTCGATTGCATCGAAACCGGAAGTTGGCCATTTTGGTTCTTTACATCATATAATTGGAAACTTCATCCCATATCACTACACCAAATTTGAAAAGAATCCATTCGCCCATTCAAGAGTTACAAGAGTGTTCCTATCGGTCACCCGGTATGAATGATTTGAATGATTTACCGGAAGCTTACAACTATTTACAGTATTATTTGCTGATGATGCAAACTTCGTCAAGCAGATTAAGGAAAATAGTGAAGAAACCTTTGTGGAAGAAGTAGAAGTATTAAGTTATGCATAAATAAAAACACAATATTTTCCACTAAACCAATTGCACCCGAAACTTTTACATTTTTAGATTCAACACTAGATAATCGATTGACATGGAATTCACATGTTGATACTATCAACCAAATTATCTAAAACATAGACACTACAAGGCAAATTAGTCTAAACTCGGCAATGGTAGTATATCATGCCTTATTCCATAGCTTAATGACATATGGCCATTTTGATAGGACATAAATAAATAATTGGAAGTCAGAGGCTATATCAATTTAATAGCTGAAGAGGTTGTGGGGAAAGTAACGTTTCCTCTCCACGCCACAACCTATCAGAAAGACTATATTTGTAATTAAGCACGTAGGGATCATTGATCCTTATTAGAAATAAAACAGTTTGATGAAGGAAGATGGGAACAAGGCTTTGCTCTATAACTAAGTGCAAACGGCGTCGGCGACACAACATTAAGCAGTTAATGCTTGCTAATAGCGCGACTTCGGACATAAATTAGCTATAAACACAGGTAACAGGCAAGAAACTTGGTGCATATGGTGTGGCGCAGCACCGTAGCGAAGCGTCGCTTCCCATCCTGCCGCGTATTCGCGTTTTAACTAAGTTTCTTTCTCAGGGCCCTGGTAAATGGTCTATTAGCAATTAAGTGTTGATTTAAGGCGCTTGCTCTGCATAGGCCTTGTTGCTGTTCTTATTAGCATTAGCGAGGAATTATGTCTGCTTTACAGAGACAGTAAATGCCATCCTAAACTGCTACATATCTCAACAAACCCTCTAATAAACTACCTACTCTTTTATTCATAATATTATTAGATTTAAAATAGAGTGTTGCGAAGCATGCCCTCGGCAAGGAAATAAATTGCCTCATTATGTGTCACGAGGTCTTTTTCAATATTACTTTAACATAATATTTCTCCTCTGGGAAAAGTAAATTTATTTTGTAAATCACTTCCAAGGGGAAATTATATTAAAATAAATAAGATTCTGCAAAGGATGTACGGTATTTATTGTGTCTGAGATGGTAATATTAAATGAGTTGTTAACTTATTTCCATGTCGCGCCTTTAACCACTATTACCGTGTAATGTGATTCTCTTTTTTAGTTGGCACTTTTGACTTTGGTATGAGGAATAAACAGAAAAATTGCAAGCACCTAATTTTTAGATGTTTACGTTATAGACACAGTATTGTTTTTAACTAAGCACGATTTGCTCCCACCAATTCTCACGCATATTATTACTTTCTGAGACTATAAATGACTGCCATAAGAAAAGTTAAATATATTCAAATCTGGGAAATAAAGCGGCCAGGGAATAATGCTTCCATGACAATCCTATTAATTCCATCTAACGTCTCCTACATTCTACTACTGACATCATTCTGACATCATTTTCAAGAACATTAAAATACTAATCCCCAAAGGGTTGAGGTATGATCGATTCCTCAGTCAAGGCTCTATATTCAGATGTATAAAACTTAGTTTCATCTGCAGATAACAACTTGATATGCGAAGCACGCGGCAAGTATAGCATTTGAATGTAGTGTTCGACCTTTTGATATTTATGTGCTTCAGTTACATACTACTAGCGTACTGGTCTTGTCTGCAGTATTGTTTAATTTAGCTTAAAAGTGATATATAAAAAAAAACCACACCACATGTCGTCGACAACCCCCAAATCCAAAGCTAAGGCTGACCGGAAGGGGGTTACACATTTGGAAAAACGCAGACATACATCCATACCTACCGGTCTTGTCGGCACCGGGGCTGGGGCTCGAATCCAGAACGTGATAGACAGTCGGTCAGCATATTCGCCACTCAGTATGCCTTAACCGACTGAGCTACCGTGTCGGTATACATATATTATATTATGAAATAGAGACGACCTAGTCTAAAGTCTAAGCTAAATTCCAAATACTCTCAAAAATGCTTTCGACTGTGTATCCCACGAGGGGGCAACTGCTTCGAGGAAATAGTGTACAAATCGGAGCAATTAGGAAGGAATTGAAGGTATTTCGAAAAGAATTATTAGGTATTAAGGGAATTACAGGGGAATTTGGAGGAAATAAATATTATTACAAGGTATTAGAAGGGAATTAGAGCGTAAAAATATTGTAATGGAATGTTTATCTTGAAGAATTACGTACCAATCCTTCTATAAAGGACGTCAGTGTTATAAAAACATTAGCGCCGAGGTTAGCGCTAAAAATATCTAGTAAAGAAAAAATATTTAATTTAATTAAACTACCGATGATACTATGGACTTCTAGTTCAGTAATATAACGATTTATATCGGACAAAATTCATAAAGTTTTGAAAATTGGCAGAAATGTTAAGGATAGCATAAGAATTACTAAACCGAAAAGTTCCTACCCCTAAATAGTGTGCTTCATCCCCTAGGACGCCGTTTCCACCCCCCATTTTGAGGTTTTCTAGATTATCTCGGGAACGGATCACTTTTTGATCAATTATTCCTTATAAAATTCTCTATAAAAAACGTCTCCACACTTTTTTTCCTAAAATTAATAGTACTGTGGGAAATAAGGCGCACACATAAGGGTTGGTTCCGGTCAACACAATAAATTGTAATCTTTACTATAATCTACTTTAAAGTTCAATGCTTAACGCTAAAGCAGTAGCTACTAAACTCCACCTAAAATTATAATAAATGTACCACTTCCACCCTCTCACTTCTATAAAATAACGCGATTTTTAAAGAAGCGAGAATATTGTATAGTGTACTTGTTTCCACGCCACCCTAGAGGTAAAGTACTTGGCGTGTGGTGTCCCCTGTAGGCCGAATCCACTAATTATCAAAAGGTTACCTACGTTAATTAATCTTCATCGTCTTCCGTAGACTCGACATTCATGCATGCTTGTCCGTGGTAATGGTAACACATTGTGGAGCAACGTAAGCCTGCTCTTCTGCAACTGCACCTGTTTTCGCACCTTAATTTGCATGAACAAGAAATTACTGTTAACAGATTCGGGAGCCGGTTCTTTTGTTGTCATAGTTCGGGTTAATATACCGCCAACTTTTTTTCCCTCCCCAATCAGTAGCTTCTAGCGCAACGTTTTTCCATGTTTGAATTTGGTAAAAAACGCGATATGAGTGTTGCCGAGCAGCAGCAGAAGTTGTTGATAGTTTTGATAATATTACAGTATTGTTCGCTTTACCAACAAGTTTGTTAAAAGTCATAAATCTGTATACATCTAGACTTTTTTCTGCGGAGATAGAGTTGTATAAAGCTAGAACAAATCGCTCTCCTACGTCTACAATTTCTCCATGACTAGCTTTTTCATTATTAAAACTTTGCAGGATGTCTTGTAAGACTTCAGTAATATAACAGTTAAAATTGTAATATATTGGACAAAATTCATAAAGTTTCAAAAATTGCGTGCTTCATCCCCTAGAGGACGTCGTTTCCACCCCCATTTTGAGGTTTTCTAGATTATTTCTGGAATGGTGCATTTTCCATAAAAAAACCTATATACAGAATTATTCCTTATAAAATTCTCTATAAAAAACTTCTCTAAACTTTTTTCCTAAAATTAATAGTACTTTGGTAAATGAGACGCAAATGTAATCAGCGCAGGTCATATAATTCGCTGAATATCCGTATGGCTATTTCCAAAGCTGTCTTTACGCGAAAAAAGTATAAATATCTGTACACCACCACAATGTGAAAAATTTCAATTTCTCCCATTACATCTCTGACGACCTAAGGTATCTGCATTATTTTAAAGCTTGCTGTAAACGCTGTTACTGTTCAGGGCCGCCAATGTGCGGGATTTTACGCAAAAACCGGGTATTTTAAACCCACTTTCGGGTAAAATCGAAACCGGAAGTCGGCCATTTTGGTTCTTTACATTGTATAATTGGAAATTATATCCCATATCACTACACCAAATTTGAAAAACAATCCATTCTCCCATTCAAAAATTACAACAGTGTCCCTATCGGCTGAGCGACCCGGTATACAATATTCTCGCTTCATCAAAAATCGCGTTATTTTATAGGGGTGAGAGGAATTTATTATAATTTTAGGCGGACTTTAATAGCTACTGCTTTAGCGTTAAGTATTGAACTTTAAAGTAGATTATAGTAAAGATTACAATTTATTGTGTTGACTGGAACCAACCTTTATGTGTGCGCCTTATTTCCCACGGTACTATTAATTTTAGGAAAAAAGTATAAAGACATTTTTGATAGAGAATTTTATAAGGAACAATTTTGTATATAGGTCTTTTTCTCAAAAAGTGCACCGATCCCGAGATAATCTATAAAATATTAAGGTATTAGGAGGAAATGAAGGCATTTGAGGAATTAGGGGAATTAAAAGGAATTTAAAGAGGAAATAAAGGGTATTTTTCTAGAATAGGTATTAGGTGTACAAAATTTCGCCAGCGGTTGCCCCCTCGGTATCCCATGACATTCTTTTTGACAAACTAAATTATTATGATATAAGAGGAATAGACCATTTTTATACTTAACAGCGCATCAACTACAACATAAATTCTAATTTCAAGTTGGTTAAAGACGGGAACACAGTGGGAAAAATATGCTGTTTTGGACAAAAATCTGAGATTTTAATCAAATTAAATTAAAAAAATGGCAAATACCCTTAAGACATTGTACTTTAGAGTAGTGCTGCGACAAAGTGGCTTTGGGTTAACCTAACCTAAAAATCGCAGATATTACACATCCAGTGAAAGTATAGAAATGACAAAAATTTTTAAAAATACTTTAGAATAGAATAGAATAGAATAGAATAGAATAGAATAGAATATTTATTTACCAATTTCTTGATACATAATTATGTACATTTGGCAAGTCAGGTATTCCATTAGAGAATAAATTATTATTATTAGTATTATTTACAAAATAAAACTAATGGACGAAAGACAATATTACAGGTAATTGTAAAAGACATATAAATGTAAATACGAACATACACACACACATATGACTATTCATACATAATAATTTTTATATAGTAGCAGTACGAGCAAAATAGATTTATCTATTTAAAAACTCATTCACACTGTAAAAGGCATTTCTTAGCAGTAATTTTTTTATTTCTTTTTTAAAAGAAGGCACGTTCTTATCTTTAATTGGTTTAGGTAGAGTATTAAACAAGACAATACAATTATAGTATGAAGAGTTTTTAAAGTTGGTTGTTCTATGTACTGGAATTGACAATAATTCTTTATTTCTTGTATTATATAAATGACGGTCAGCCAAGGTAGGGAAGGCATGTAAATTAGTCTTAGCAAAAATTAGACATTTGTATATGTAAACACAAGGAAGAGTGAAAATATTTTTGCTCGTAAAAATACCTTTACAGCTTTCTCTGCTCTTTAAATTAAAAATCAGTCTCAGTAATCTTTTCTGGGATACAAAGGCCCTCTACTGTTCAAATAGGCTTAGAATATCATGAAACGTCGAGATTTTAAGTCTGAGCAAAAAAGAAGTCTGTCTATCTGTAACTTTTTTGTGCGCACGATTACTCTGGAACCATTTAAGATATTGACTTAAAATTTGGTACACGTATGTATTTTAACGAGATCTGGAACTAGATTATATTTTCATGTTATTCCGTTGAAGGGTTGGGGGGTAAATTGGGATAAATGGGGCAGGTAAGAGTCCATAAAATTGGTATTTAGTATATACAAGAGAAGCTAATGTTAAAAAAAAAATGGCACTAGCCACCCCCATTACTACCCCCACCCTATAATAAAAGGGGGTGAAAAAAATCATGATTTAGTATGTGTAGAAGAACCAAAGGCTTCAATTTCTTTTTACTTCATCCACACAGGTAAAAATAAGAATAGTTTTTTGTCCACATGATTTATTCCTATGCATTCAGACTAACCTAATTAACAGCTTTAAACCTAATATAACCTATAAGTGAAACATTGTGAATATTAAATAACAGTCATAAACCTAAAAGTTTTAACAAAATGTTGTTGGGCAGCTGAGAGTCATTTTCGAAGTAATTTTTCGCGCGTAATCCGAATCTGGCCTCAGAATTGGTCCATCATGTCAACAATAAAAACGTGTTTTTTTTTTTAGTTTCTTATACTATTAATTTTATTTTGTAACTTTTTAGTCTTAAATAAACTAGAGTTTTACTCATTAAGGAGGTTATAAAGAAAAAAGTAGTAGTAGTCGACATATTGGCTACAGACGCCATTTTGAGTTTTTGATGAAGTAATATAGCCCATGTTGCATTGTCACCTGACTTACAGGCGTATGCAAAATTTCAAACCTCTAACTTACCAAGAAGTAGGTATGTACGTTTTAGATGAAACTCCCTGTATATATAGCAACGCTACATAGCTTATTGTATTTTACTCGCCAAGCCCTTTCATCTGATATCCACATCAAGGAAGTTATAAAGAAAAAAGTAGTCCACCATCTTGACGACAGCCGCCATTTTGATTTTTTGATGATGTAATATTGCCTTGTTATTGTCAATTAACTTATGATCCCATAAAAATGAATTTGGTACCCAATATACACGAACACTACTTCGTTTGTTTGTGACTCTCGACCAAGGAGGAAAACGAGGAATAATTTTTAGGTTAGGTTAATCCAAAGCCACTTTGCCGCAGCACTACTCTAAAATACAATGTCTTAAGGGCATTTGCCATTTTTTTAATTTAATTTGATTGAAATCTCTACTGTCGGCAGATTTTTGTCCAAATAGGGCATATTTTTCCCACTGTGCAGCGTGCCCCACGGATCCGTTCGTGAGCCACTTTTCTTCATAAAATATATTAATGATCCTTGCAATTTTCTGTCTTCAAACAAATATGTCTTATTGGCTGATAATGTTTTCTCGATAAGTATGAAGAATGGCTTAACCGGCTTAGGTCAGAATTTTCCAGAAATTATGGCAACAAGTAAACTACTGGTTTACTATTAATAAACTGAAGTTGAATCAGAATAAGACAAGATATATTTTCTTGCAATGGAAATATTTCAAATGAGGAGTGTTCTACTAAGGTAACTCGAAACTGTCATTACTGACAACGCTCCTAGGATGACATATATCTCTCTTTTTCACTCCTAATGTATGGTATTACGCTTTGAGATACTTCGTTCAGTTCTTAAAAAATAAATAATACTAGCTCCCTCTTTGACCGCAGTCGAAGCAAGCGGACGGACACATGCATATTTTAGATTTTGAATACTCCTATTGTTTCATGACTTTTTACTGACAATAAATTGACCATCTCTTAATGATGAGGTTTGACCTCGATAGTTGGCTACACATATTTATATAATGAGGGAGGTTTTTATCTACTGTTTGTTTATTATTCTTTCTTCTTATAAAAATATTATAATATTATAAACTGTTTTCTTTACCAAAAAGCTATTATTTTATTGGTTATATTACCTCTGTTAGAAGAGAGAAAATCCTCCCAAGAACTACTCGCTATCCCAAAAAAACATCACACAGGATCAGAACTAGTGAGGCTCCCTCAAAAACAAACAAGACTAAGTGGGATCTACAAAACTCTGACCTAACTCTGAACTATGTGGAGAACCCCAAAATATGACACTATTGTGCCCAAGATGTCTATTTAAGATTTCCTGGCGATTATTTGCCGATTGCGGTAGCTGATTTAGCGAGGACGAACTACGGCCTCTAATTCTCTTGGCACTACTTCCATAAAGTATAGAATTTCATTCTGTTAAATTTGTCCCCATTCTTTAAGCAGTGCTGCAATCAGCACTTGTAAGTTGTCAGGCACAGAAACACAGCATTGAATGCTTCAATACAGTATGTCCCAGACATTCTCAATGGGATTCGAGTCTTGGTTGTGTGCTGGTCACATCATACTTAATACTACAGAATGGGGTATTTTCCTATTTTTTTTTATTGAATAATATCATAGAATATGTACAAACAAGCCTTCCAATACAGATTTCCGCGAAAATAATTATCAATTTTTTGAGAAAACAGAAGTTAAAATAAGTGGAGCAACAGGTGTTTTAAATTGGTGACGTAGGTAGTTTGGCCGATGACGTAGCTGGACTGTAGCTGGACTTGATAGAATGGTTTTATACAAAACAGTGTGGTGTTGCCAAGTTCAAATTCCTTCTCTAGTTCTAGCAAACATAATTGAATAAAACAGGAGTATAAAGCTTATTTATTTATTAAATCAATTTTAATATATTTATCCACGAAATTTAATTTTCTTATGTAAAAAATAATAATAGGCGTGAAAAATATTTTAAATAATTTTTAATGCCGATTAGATTTTTAAAAACATACTTAGCAAAACATGACAACAACTTCGCCGTCGTGTTGATTTCAAGCATTTCAGTTTCTTTCATCGAAGTATTTGCTGTAATTTACAAATAGTAGATAATGTCATTTGAAAGGTATTTTATAAAAGTTGTGGAGGCACAAATATAAGTGCTTCGGAAAAAAAATTTGTAACTGTTCCGAAAAAATTGGTGGCAAGCTTCCAATATTTTTGATCCCATCCCTTCAAAAATCCAAATTTTGTTATAGAGAGAATCTATCAAGTCATAATCAACTTTGGGCAAATTGAACGAATCTCCTTTCACAAAATTCAACTCCATCTTAATAGTTTATTGTCACATAAACAAACAACAAATAAATCTACAATATATCTCTTTCACTTGTATTGTGACAAGAAGTGTCAGCTGGCGGCACGCAAGAAATGTTGCCACATAATCCTCACCGTAAGTTTTGATTACATTTTTAAGATAACTTCTACATAATAACAAATATAAATACCTTTTAATTCCTTCTAAATACATGTGTATAATATTTATTGACATTCAAGATATTGAGAAAAATAGAAGTGTCATAGGCAAAATAATGTAAAATAAATACACAATTTGACATTCATAGTTAGTTACAGTCTAAGCGAAAGTTGTCTATGATTGGTTAAATTATTTGCCGCCAAATAAAATCATTTGAAATCTGTGTCTAGACGGGCGTATTCTTATTTCTTATCTTTAATTGTTAAATTAATAATATTAATTGATATATATCACCAAAACTGAATTTTAAGAAGCGTTGTCAGCGTTTTGTTTTAAAATTTGTATCTCCTACGAACAGACAGATATTGAAGAGATGTGGCTCTAATGTGAAGTATGTTGTAATATGACGGTGCTGCCTAAATACTCCAAAGGGTGCTTCTAATTTACTGAGAAAAAGCAGCATATATTTTCTTTGGTATAATGTAACACAATTCAATCCTTTTATGAAAATTATAGAATACATGTTATTCTCTATGAATTTATCTACAAATCGCTAACAAAATCATTAAAATCAACAAAATTATGAATTTTATTGACAATGACAAAAGAACTTATAAACAGAGCATGTAAAATTATATTATGTGTGTTGCTTTTACACTGCAGGCCAATTACTACTTTATTCGTAAGAATTGTACATTGTACTAAAAATAGATTTGTCGGTTATTTTCCAAGGGCCACTAATTGGGACTCTGTAGCTAAAGTGTTTATCGAATTAATAGATTATTATATTTCAGTAAACATTGTTAGCTAATGTAACTATAATTTTTCTAAATGCTATGAAACCGAGTAAAATGAGTTATTTTTTCAATTATACGAAAGAAATTAATTTTAATTATGCCTAAGTACTAGTTTTCCAAAATAAATTTGAACTATACGCTTAATCACTAGAATACCATCTCACGCAGTCACAGAAGTTATTAGTGTAATTTTTTAAGTTGAGTTATATACCAAACAGACGCTAGATAATAACATGTGACATAATTTTACATTTTGTGACTATAATACTGCTCTATTGTTTTTTATCGTAGCCAAATAACAAAGCTTTTTGGAGTGGAGCACAATGCCAGGATGATATATTATAAAATCCTTTGACATTCTACAAATCCTAATATTTGATAAACAACATAGCAAACTTGAGACTCTTTTAAAACGAATCACTAGATCGCTTAAACGAGGTCGTTGGAATATTCTACTAGTATTTGAGGAAAAATAATTTCCTGAACATAAGAAAACCACGCATACAAATGAAAAATAAAAAATCGAGAAAACATAAGTGTCGAAAATTAACTGCTGATTTATAATTGCTGCTGTGTTTATAATTGGTTAGAATTCAGTTTCATAATAAAATTTGTAATATAATTAATTACATCCACATCCAATGGAAGTATAGTAACGAAAAAAAAAAATTTTTAAATTTTTATTGTTCAAATAGGCTTAGAATGTCATGAAACGTCAAGATTTTAAGTTTGAGCAAAAAAAAAAATTTTCTGTCTGTCTATAACTTTTTTTGTGCGTACATTTACTCTGGAACCGTTGAAGATATTGACTTGAAATTTGGTAAACGTATGTATTTTAACGAGATATGGAACTAGATTATATTCAGATCTTATTCTGTTGAAGGGTTGGGGGATAAATTGAGGTATAACTTGGGGTAAATGGGGGTAAAGAGGTAAAGCAAGCAATAAGAGTCCGTAAAATTGGTATTTAGTAAGAAGTTAAGGTCCCAAAAAATGTTTTGGCATTAGCCACCCCCATTACTGCTCCCACCCCATTATTAAAGGGGGTGAGAAAAATAAAATTGTAATTTAGCGTGAACACAAGAACTTAAGGCCTCAATTTTTTTTTACTTCATCCGCCCCCACTACCACCCCTGTATCACCACCCCCACCTCCAATACCGATGTGGTATATCGTTTTATAAGTTTTTGGGGTAGGCGATTTCAAATATTATGTTATTAAAGTTTCATAAACAATAATTTCCATATAGTGAAGTGCAAACATAGTATCAAAATTTTTTTCGTTATGAGAGACTTGGATAGAAAATCTAGGTGTGGAATTTTAAGATTTATAAACATTCTACAGGTTGCATTGTAATTCGAGTCCTATAAACAAACGTCAAACATCAGCTTGCCTGTCTTTCAAGATTATTTTAGTAGGTTGCTAAATTGACACAATGTTTAAAGGACAGATGAGGAAATGGCTCCAGAGACACGTCATCGGTGTGTGTCTAGCTTCTACGATTTCAAATTAGAATACATACCATGCAACCTGTTTAGTGTTTATAGATCTTCTATTATTTTCTTGATTCTATAATAAGTGGGTTACCTCGAGTATTATGGATACGCAGTATGTTTCCCCTAGTATTATGGACGTGCAGTGACTTTCCTCGAGTACCATCGATGCGAGTAGGTTTCCTCGAGTATTTTGGGTGCGCAGTGGCTTTGCTCAAGTACTATACATGCGCAGTAGGTTACCTCAAGTAGTATGGATGCGCAGTAGGTTTCCCCGAGTATAATGGATGCGCAGTGGCTTACCTCGAGTACCATTGATGCGCAGTAGGTTTTCTCGAGCATTTTGGATACGCAGTGGGTTTCCTCGAGTAAAATTGATGCGCAGTGGGTTACTTCAAGTAGTATTAATGCGCAGTGGCTTTTCTCGAGTAAATTGGATGCACAGTGGGTTATTTCGAGTATTTTATTTAGTATTACTTCTATATCCAGTAGAAATATAGTAACGAAAAAAAAATTGAAAATATTTATTGTTCAAATAGGCTTAGATTGTCATGAAGCATTGAGATTTTAATTTTGAGCAAAAAAAATTCTGTCTGTCTGCCTGTCGGTCTGGCTGTTTATAACTTTTTTTGTGCGCATAATTACTCTGGAACCCTTCTAAGATATTGACTTGAAATTTGATACACGTATGGATTTTAACGAGATCTGGAAATAGATTATATTTTTATCCTATTCCGTTGAGGGATAAATTTAGGGTAAATAAGGAAATCGGGCATAAAATTGGTATTCAGTATATTTAATGGAAGTTAGGGTCTCAAAAAAATTCCTATCATTAGCCACCCTCATTACCACCCCCGTCCCATTATTAAATGGGGTGAAAAAAATAAAATATGTAGTGATTTAGTATGTGTACAAGCACCAAAAGCCTCAATTTTTTTTTTACTTCATCCACCTCTACTACCACTCCCTAGCTAAACCTCCACTTCTACTACAGATGTTTCATACCGTTTTAAGGCGTAGACGATTTCAACTATTATATTATTAAAGTTCCATAAACTAATTTTTCTCATTGTGAGACTTGGATAGAAAATTTGGATGCGGAAGTAGTGATTCCTTGGGCAACGGTTTTTTTTATATACATTATTGTGTCGAATTAGATAGAAATGGCAAGTATACAGTGTGTTTCACTTCTCGTGAAGACACCCCTGTGTCCTCTTTATTTGTGGCCGAATTCATTTCAAATTTTTGTCAGCCATAGAACTCCATAATACGACTTTTTTCAACACTAAATGCCGCCTAGATCTAAAACGCCGGCCTACTGCGATAAAAATTTAATAGCAATTTTCGAGAAATCATAGCAGGATTAGAGATAGACAAAAATTTTGTTAATAAAAGTTGTTCAGAATCACTTGATATGCCCCCCTCTAAAATTATATGAAAATCGGAATATTTTTGTTTCACTTCTCGTGAAGATACCCCTGTATCTTTCTTATCTGTGACCGAATTCATTTCAAATTTTTATCTAAAGAGAACTATTTCCAACAAATGACAGTTGTGAACAAAAATCGGCATAGGTAGTAGGTATTTTCATAATAAATAAAAAGTGTGTAAGTTGTGATTTGCATAATACCTAAATAATATTCTCTAAAAATCGGCATTCAATAAAACGCTAAAAGGGACTCTCTTTATTATTACACATCAACTTAAATGTAGGTAATATCGTTTTCTTTTTTCCAATGGTTTTATAATACTTGGAAATCTGTATGTATGTATGTATGTATGTATGTATGTATGTATGTATTATGTATGAATGAATCAAATTTACCCACCTCTCGTTATTCAATCGAGCTGAAATCTTGCATACACGTGTAATTAAATAATAAATAATTTCAATAATAATTGTATATGACTTTCATTTGCAGTAAAAAGTTCTCTATATGTGTTAGATAGAATCGTCTCATGGAATTCTATAGCTGATGAAAATTTGAAATGAATTCGGCCACAAATGAAAAAGATATAAGATTTTCACAAAATTTTACAGGGGGGCATATCAAGTGATTCTGAACAACTTTTATTAACAAAATTTTTGCCTATCTCTAAGCCTACTATGACTTCTCGAAAATTGCGATTTTATTTTTATCGCAGTAGGCCCGCGTTTTAGATCTAGGCAGCATTGATGTGTTGAGTAAAGTCGTCTTATGGAGTTGTATGGCTGATAAAAGTTTGAAATGAATTCGGTCACAAATAAAGAAGATACAGGGGTATCTTCACGAGAAGTGAAACAAACATTTTCTTTTTTTTTAAATATATTCCGATTTTTACAAAATTTTACAGGGTGGCATGTCAAGTGATTTTGAACAACTTTTATTGACAAAATTTTTGTCTATCTCTAAGCCTACTATGATTTCTCGAAAATTGCAATTTTCTTTTTATCGCAGTAGGCCGGCGTTTTAGATCTAGGCGGCACGTATATGTTGAGTAAAGTGGTTTTATGGAGTTGTATGGCTGATAAAAATTTGAAATGAATTCGGTCACAAATAAAAAAAAAAGTGAAACAATTTTTTTTTTTTTGAAAATATTCCGATTTTCACAAAATTTGACAGGGGGGCATATCAATTGATTCCGGACAACATTTATTAACAAAATGTTTGCCTATCTCTAAGCTTAACTATGATTTCTCGAAAATTACGATTTTCTTTTTATCGCAGTAGGCCGGCGTTTTAGATCTAGGTGGCATTGATGTGTTGAATAGAGTCGTCTTATGGAGTTGTATGGCTGATAAAAATTTGAAATGAATTGGGTCACAAATGAAAAAGATACAGGGGTGTCTTCACCAGAAGTGAAACACACTGTATGTATATTCCTCAAAAGTTGTCTATGTTGACTGTTGTTAAACCGTTAGTAGAGTGAATGACAGAGTCTTTTTATCTTCGTGATTTAAATAGAAGTACTTATATGTGCTCACAACGACTTTACAGACGTTTTGTAAGTCATGAATTATTTGGTAGGCGCGTAGGGTGGTTATACGATACTACTCACAGCACACACCTTCTCTCATGGTTGTCTGCTGAGCACACGATATCACTAAAGTTATTTTGTATCAGTTCCTTGGCTGCATCTGTTCAATGTTTGGAAGGACGTCCTCTCTGTTGATGTTCCCTGAATCACTATTCGCTGTATATTTTCGTGTGTCCATTAACACGGTAAAGAAATAACAGACTTCGGAGAAATACTGTAGGCATACGGCGTGCTTAAACATAACATTATTTTGTCATGACACCTAAAAGTGAAAGCAAAGTAAACCCAACAAGTTATAAACAAAAACAATATTTATTTAGCAGTTAACCAATCAGACAAAATATAAAAATGAAAGAAGTATATAAACTACAAAAAACAATCCCACATTGTTGCTTTTGGGCAGCGTGATGGGTCTCTTTTTGTTACCTGGGTAGACATTTACCAAATACTTTCACTTTCACTACATTTAAGGTACTTCATTCGTCTAAAATAAGTGGCGGCATCAGCACTTTGTAAATGCAAGCAAATTAAATTTTTACTGATGTTGACCCACTGACTTTCGTTGTATTGCTACTAAGTTTACCTGTTTATAAATATAAATGTATATCAACAGTATTGATTTAAAATAATAATTTTTAATGACAATATTAAAGAAATATGTAAAGGTCTTTACACAAAACTTTTACTTCTATTTGGCACCTTTTTCTCTGTAGATTGACCACCCTGAATTGTATATATTTTTAACTAAAAGCATATTAAGTTCTCTGCCCGGCAATAGTGAAAACAATATTTTCAAATGATATTTTCCCCTATCGCGTAGTTCCTTATTTAATTTTTTCAGGTGACCATCATGTATAGTTTTCACTAAAGGTGTAGCAGGTTCTCCCTTGATGGTTGTTTAACTACATGCTAAATATTATTGTCCTCCATCACATTTTTTCCTTATTTGTTCCACCCTGTATGTTTTCCACTAAAAACCATTGGCAATTATTGTGTTAACTACACGCCAAATATTATTATCATCCATCATTTGTTTCATTATTTAAGTAAATTTCGGGGTTGTCCACACTATATATTTTTCACTAAAAGTATATCCTATTTCTTCGTGGTCAATAGAATCACCCAAATCAAATATCATTTTTCTACATCAAATGCTTTTGTAGATATAGGGCCACCAGACAGACAGACTGACTGATAGACCAGATGACCAGATAGACTGACTGACAGACTGGAAGTCCTTAATTTTCCTAATCTACATAGCCTGAAATGCTATAATCGGAAGAAATTTTGGAGAGTGATTTTTTCACGGTTATAATAATAATAATAATAATTTATTGGTCCATTCGATCAATATACATGATATTGGACAGGTCAAAGAAATACATTACATTAATGCACAATTAAATAGGTATTAAATTAGTAATTTTTAAAAACATCCATTATTTAAAATATTAATATGCGAATGACAATTTTACATACTAAACAAAATTTTATACAGAACTATACTAACATGTAAATATAATAGTAAAACTGAGTTATCTAAAAATCTGCTGATCACGCATCATCCAGGTAATCAGTCACAGTATAATAAGATTTATTAATCAAAAATGATTTTAGTTTCTTTTTGAAGTTGTGCAGGGGGATTGTTAACTTTATATCTTCAGGAAAATTATTATAGAATTTTCTTCCAGCATATGATGGGGTCTTTTCAAATAAACAAGAACGATGTCTGGGTAAGTCGAGGAGAGAACCATGTCTCGTGCTATAATTATGATGGGCGGCATTAGATTGAAACGTATCGATATTTTTTTTACATATAAAATACAATTATAAATATAAACGGACTAAAAAGTTAGTATTTTGTGTTCCCGGGAAACTGGTTGGCACAAATCTGTTGGTTTTAATGAGAAAATAAGCCTGATAATTCTTTTTTGGGTAGTAAATACTCTATTACAATTGCCAACAGTGATATTTCCCCACAGGATAACATTATATGAAAGCACCGAGTTAACAAGTGCGTGGTAAATATTAATCAGACTTTTTGTGTCGACAGAATTTTTTAGATGTAGTATAGCATAGTAACTACTATTAATTTTTTACAGACATCATCAATGTGACATGTATAACTTAAGTCAGCATCAATATACCTAAAAATTTATTAGAACATGATATTTCTATCGTCACATTATTGACTTTTATATCGAAATGATCATCACTTTTTTTCCTATTGTAAAAATTCATGGCGACTGTTTTATCTGCATTTACAATTAAACCGTTTTTTCAACAATATTTAGTAAATTGATTGGAAATAATATTAAATTTATCCGCTGGATTTTCTGCATCAATTCCCAAAGTGACATCGTCTGCATACATTATAACACAATTTTCAGAAATATATGTTGGTAAATCATTAATAAATAATAAAAATATAAGAGGACCCAGCGCAGATCCCTGCGGAACACCAAGATGGGTTTCATATTTATCAGAAAAAATGTTTCCGATTCTAACTGATATTACTTAAGATAAGAGATTATCCATGACAGGAATTTACCCCTAAAGCCTATAGCATATAATTTTTTTTCAATAAAATCAAATTCAAGACAGTCAAAAGCTCGTGACATGTCAAAAAAAAGTGCTCCTACCGATTTATTATTTTCAATACATTTGTGTACATATTCAGAAAATTCATATACTGCGGTTTCTGTGTAGATCTACCAGGGTAAAAGCCATTTTGACTTTTTGTTATATGATATTTTAGGAAAGACACAGGTAGAATCAAGTTTCTTGAAAATTGGCACAACTATACCAACCTTTAAGTCATAAGGAAATTCTCCAAGCTCAATAGAACGATTTACTATATATGCTAGGGGCTTTGCTATATAATATTTTATAGTTTTTATTATCTTGGTAGGAATACAGTCAATGCCACACGAATCCGTATTTTTCAAATTATCTATTGCAGCAATGTTTTCCTTCAGTAATGGTCGGAAGTAATACACAACAAGTTCTCGTATGTTACAAAATCTTTTGATAGACAAAGGGCACATCAGCATACTTTTTGATAGTTAGTTTTTAGGGTGTGTAAATTATTCCATAGATCATTTACTCTTTCCTTGGATTCAGGACACATTTTAATCCTGTTCCCCTCACGCTTGTGGTGATTTACTGTATTTTTCATTCCACATCCTGAGGTTTTTTATAAATATGGATGAGCCCCGTGCTTACCACGAGGGTCGCCTGTCACTATATTTCATATTTTCGTAGTATAATGTGAATATTTCTAATAAATTAAAATGAACTTTTATAAATAATGCAAACTTACCCCAGCATCGTCTACATCTCTAGCCAAGAAGTTTTCAAAGCGTGTGACCTTTCCTTAACATCGTAGCGTTTGTAGAAATAAGAAGTTGGTAACTGCCTGTTTTCCAATAGAGCGACCAAGTGCCCGGCTATAACAGTGTTTACTAAGTTACGTTCATTTGATTGTTATTATAGAGAATGCGAGACCTGAATCCCTAAAACCGGTAAGGCTGTGGACCAACTTCTCCCCTGCTAATGACGGCACCGTATTAGTTCCTAAAAGAGATTTCGCTGACGATATTACAACATTCAAGACTCCTATATGAATTTACTAAATCATTATAACGGATTCCGCTTCCTCCCTTGCCGTATTATTACACATTCAGCATTCTAACTCGGAAAGTAAATCAAACTTCTGCGACAAAATTCTCTATATTACCAGATATTTTGCATTAACCATAGAGACGTTTTAAATAGTTCAAATATATACCAGGACGATAAACAACTATCTTTTGTATTCTTCTTTTGAGTTTATGGATACAAGGCGGATTCTAGGCAAGATGTATATACTCTGCGCTATTAAAATTAAATCAGTAACAACTTCCTGACACATATTTTTCACGCATTAATATACTCTTCGCAAATACGAAAACGAAGAGTATATTGCATTTGATCGGTACATTTCTAAAACCGGAAATATCGCTCGTAGACAAAAAAAATGTTCATATAATTACTTCCACGTCCAGTGGAAGTATAGTAAAGACAAAAAAATTTTTAAAAATTTTTATTATCCAAATAGGCTTAAAATGTCATGAAACGTCGAGATTTTAAGTTTGAGCGAAAAAAAAATTTCTGTCTGTCTGTCGGTCTGTCTGTCTGTCTGTCTGTCGGTCTGTCTGTCGGTCTGTCTGTTGGTCTGTCTGTCGGTCTGTCTGTCGGTCTGTCTGTCGGTCTGTCTGTCGGTCTGTCTGTCGGTCTGTCTGTGGGTCTGTCTGTGGGTCTGTCTGTCGGTCTGTCTGTCGGTCTGTCTGTGGGTCTGTCTGTCTGTCGGTCTGTCTGTCGGTCTGTCTGTCGGTCTGTCTGTCGGTCTGTCTGTCTGTAACTTTTTTTTTGTACGCACGTTTACTCTGGAACCGTTTAAAATATTGACTTGAAATTTGGTACACATATGTACTTTAACGAGATCTAGAACTAGATTATATTTTCATCTTGTTCCGTCGAAGGGTTGGGGGGTAAATTGGGGTAAATGGGTAAATCAAGCAGGTAAGAGTTCATGAAATTGGTATTTAGTATATACAAGAGAAGCTAAGGTCTCAAAAAAATTTTTGGCATTAGCCACCCCCATTACCACCCCCACCTCCTTATTAAAGGGGATGAAAAAAAATTGTGATTTAGTATATGTACAGGAACCAGAAACCTCAAAATATTTTTTTACTTCATCCACCCCCCACTACCACCTCCCTACCACCACCCCCACCCCACTACCGATGTGGGGTATCGTTTTATGGGTTTTTGGGGTAGAGGATTTCAAATATTATATTATTAAAGTTCCATAAACAATTATTTTCACATAAAAAGTTTTTTCGTTGTGAGTGACTTGGATAGAGAATCTGGATGTGGAAGTAGTGATTCCTTGGGCAGCGGTTTTTTGTTAGTCAACGACATCTTTCAAAATGTCCATCTGTTTGTGAGTCCGCCTGTCCGTCCGCCACGTTTCTTGTAAGCACGATAACTTAAGAAAGAAAAATTCGATTGTATTGAAAATTGGACAGTAAATTAGTGTTAGCTAGAGGAAGAATTCTATTGTTTTGAACAAAATCGATCAGTAAAAAAGTTATTAATTATTAAAATTAAAATTTTTTTTTTTTTATTTTTTATCTCTTTGTAATTAAATAGACATCATGTGAATAGAATTCATGTGAAATGATTGTATGATGATGATATGTATTTAAATATTTTAGTAATATATATTTTATAATATAATATCCAACCGTGGATATATGATTTCAACTCGTCGCTTATAATGTAAAAATTTGGTTGTTTTATGAGGTAGTTGGTGGTGCAAATCTTACATTTTTGACTAGGAATAGTAGGAATCTAGATCAGATTAGATTCCGCTCTGGATGAACTTCACATCAACGACGAGTGCCAGTTCGGCTTCAGGCGGAGCAGGGGCACTGTGTAGTAGTTCGCCAGGATCGTAAATGACGTCAACCCAAACAGCACGTCCAATTGTAATTACGTCTCTACAAGATATACACATGAGAAACAAAATATGTTCAGGTGGATCTAATTGTTAAACTAGTACTGACGTACACATATGAGATACACTTATGTTTATATTGACATAATTATGTGATACAATGTTTAATAATTGTATACCGTATGCACTCAAGATTCTAAACATTTTTATATAACGTAAAGAAGGATCATTATAATGTTGAAATTTGACGTCCGTAGAAGATGCCTACAAGGTCATATGTATGTGTGATGCTTTATATAATACTTGTGCCTACTGCATACACCACATAAAAGTGCGATATATACACATGATACAAATAACTATATATACACTTTTTAGTTGTGTCTTTTCGTGTCTACATTCGACTATTCGACCATGGAACAGTGTGCGTGTGCAAAGCGTCAGCGTGAGCATACCGGCCATGTGTATCTCATGTGTCCTCTTTCCTCTATAAGAGTGGTCATAGCCGCACATATAGCAGGCATTTTTGTTTTTTAACAATATCCAAAATAATTTATATTCGAAAAAGTTTGCAAAGATTCGGCAGTTTTAAAGATATCGAATTCTTTTAATAATAGAATTAGATTAAAATGCATTAAAAAGCAAAATCTAGCCGTTGCGTGTTCTACTACCTATAAAGTCTTTAAGGAGGATATTCGAACAGAAGTCAGTGGTTGAGTGAGTTAAACGTTAAGCGGCGAGTCAAGAGGTACGCGGTTCGATCCGTGCTCACTCTGTCTTTTTTTTTTTTGTTAAAATAATTGCAAAAAAACTTTTAGTTGTTTTTTCAAGGTAATAATTGCTTATAAAACCGATGTACGAATATACTTCTTTTCAATTTTAGGTCTGTTTTAGACCATTAATATTCTATTTATGTTGTAGATGACATATTATACCTGACCGTTTTTTCTCCAACACGTGTCCCAAGTTTGTATAAGTACTTCAACTTAAAACTTTAATTCTTAACTCAGGTGACATTGGTGACAGTTTAATTGAATTAAATAAGTTCTTAATAATTATAAATAAATAAAAATACTAGTAACTCGAAAAATTCAGGTTTGAGAACTCGTAAAAAATAGAAAAAAAAAGAGAACTTGAAAGATTTTCATATATTTTAAATAAGGTTAGAAATTCAATTTCACACATAATAAAGACTTCATACACATCATAAATACTGCTTTTAGCATCCGAAATGCAGTCACCACGATAGCTCAGTTGGTAGAAGCGTCAGTACTGTAATACGGACAACAGAGACATGTGTAGGTTCGACCCCTACCCACCGCAATTGGCAAAGGTAAGTAAAAATGAATTTAATAACTTAATAAACATTATAATTTACAGGCAACCCTTGTGAGAAGAAATTGGAGTGATGGTAAACAATATTAGATAGTTAATGTAAATAAAATATACGGATGGCTAACAAATAAATTCATAGGACAAAACGTATTTATGCATTAATTACTTTATTTTTATCAAGTAGACTTACTAACTAGTATGTAGTTTTATATGTTCCCATTGCTAAAAACCTGTGGGGGGATTTCTAAATATAACCTGAAAAAGACGTCAAATTAACGTCTAGCATAAGACGTCATTCGTCTGAAACATTAGGAAGTCAATCACTGTGCATCCGATAACACACTGTGGATCAAATTATTTGTGTATATGTAAATGGTATACTGTGGCTACATTGTGAGCCTACAATGTGTAAACGTAGCACATTTACATCGTAGAATTGTGTAACCTTGTGTCTGCATCTAGATACATCGTCACAATGCGAACACATCGTAATCGTTATTTGGTGTGCTGTATGGGAAGGTGCCTTGGGAAGAGCACCTTCATAGTACTTGTTGATGTTGAGAGAGCCTTCGATACCGTTTGGATCCAGGGGCTTCTTCACAAACTAAAGGCATTGGACTTCCCCATGCACGTAACTAAACTTATTCACTCTTTCCTGACAGGGTAGATCACTAGATCAGAGTGAATAACAGGTTATCAACTCGGCGGGACATTCGCGCGGGCGTTCCCCAGAGGCTCAATTCTCGACTTGAGGGAGTAAACTTAGTGAGAGAAAGGAAAGAGAAAGAAATAGGAAACGCAATGAAATAAAAAAAGATAAAATACCAATTTCGAATACCAAACTTGCCAAGTACGACGGCGACACGGTCATGTATTCGCATTCACACAACGCTGAAGCAGCTAATATGCTGCTGAAAATGTACATGGTCCGTGCCATGGCATATTACGACAAGTGGAAGATTCGGATCAACGCCGAAAAGTCGGAAGCCATACTCTTCATGCTGTATACAAATATTATATTGTAAGTATTATATTACAAATGCAATAACTTGCTTTCTGTCTGGGTATTGCAAATAACACATTCCGGCGGTAGGAGTCGCCACAGAACTTTCAGTGATTGGAAAATATGAGTGGGAAGTATTCAGAAGTGGTAGTCATTGCAAGTTCTGTGGCACCCCCTACCGCCAGAATGTGTCATTGGCAATACCCAGACAGAAAGCAAGTTATTGCATTTGAAATATAATGCCAGAGATGCCGATCTTTTTGAAAAGTATAGATTCTGAAAATTGATCTAGATCGAAATGTGAAAAATTGATTTAACAAAGCATTGTATTTCTGAGAATCGATTTTGAGATTTATTACATTTAGTAGACGAATTATTCAATTTGATTTCTTATTCGGGTCATTATGCTCACCGATCTATCTACAGCATCGGAAATTTTTACTTTTGGGATTGCATAGTTTCAACGACCTTACCGACCGCCCACAATAAAGGCGTCTACCAGTACTCTAGCAGAAGCAAAGTGTAACAAGCCCCTTCGTTCTTGCTTGCTCTTATTGCCAGCACCAAAGAGAACATTTTCCGATAGTGTATAGGAATAGCTTTCAGGAAGATGACGTGACAAACTACTTTTTGAAGAATAATTTTTCTGGCACATAGGACACTGCATTGTAAATGATTACAAAAGAAACAACAGTATGAGAAGTTTACAGCTTTGACTAACACGTTACTATGCAGTAGTTCGATGCAACCCTAATTTATATCTATCATAATTTTCTTTTTCAAATCAAATCAAATTTCCTTATTACGTTATTCAAATTCTAAGTCATAAAATCTGCAAGCAAGCATAGTAAGTGTGGAGTTATTTTAAATGCATATCGTAGCGAATATTTGTCATCGTCAGCAATATCTGAAAGGTGAATTAACTTCCGGTCGTTGCTCTTGCAATACGACACTTACAGAATATGATATATGCAATAATCAGTATTTGCTAATGGGAAAAAAGGTGAATGAACTTTCTGTCATTGTTTTTTTAATACGACATGTGTGCAATATGATATATGCAATAATGCGCGTTATTAATGAGGCCAAAGAAGAATGAATTTCCAGTAATTGCTCTTGTAACATTATATTTATATATTCATCAGCATATTTGAAAGGTGAATGAGCTTCCGGCAATTACTCTTTTAAGACGGCACGTGTGTAATATGATATATGCAACAATCAGCATTTATTAATAAGGGCAAAAGTGAATGAACTTAAAAGTATGGTTGAAGGGCAGAGGGGGGGGGGGGAGCTGAGTGTCACAGAATTGTCATTTGCCATCGATCGGAGGATCGGATCGGTGGATTGTCCCAGAACTCTTATTTCCTATCTACTAACAACCAACAAGTTCTAGAGAAAAATGGGTACGAACAATGGGATAAACAACGAATTATCAACAATCTGAGAAGAACGACACAAGAACAGGAACGACCTACTACTTACCCGTGCTTTCCTATGTGGCTGGAGTCACTAATAGGTTAAAGAAGACTTTATTGAAGAATAAAATAAGCGTACGTTTCCGAACGGTAAAGAAAATTCAACAATTACTTCTCTCAAACAAGGACCCCATCCCTAGACTACTAGTCAAAGGTGTTTACTAATTGAAGTAGGTACTCATGTGGTAAGAGTTATATCGAACAGACAGTGCGTAGTAGCTTGTGCAGAATCAAGGAACACCAGAAACTCGGGCACACAGAAGAGTCGGCAGTGGCAGAATATGTTCATCAGAATGAGAACCATAAAAGCGACTACGAGAACAAAAAAATATATTGAATGGAAATATGCGGGTTATCCAAGGATAATTAGAGAAACACTAGGTAGTTATAATAAACGTGGACAACTTCAACAGAGAAGATGGGTATAGATCGAATAACACATGGAGACTTTCCAACCATCAGTGGTTTAAACAGTCACGTTCAAAGAAGCACGACGAATGAACAGTGAAGCGAAGCAGCGCCAAGGTATGTAACGAGGAGCAGAACACAAATTCAGTCTGTACAATTCTTCTGAAGAAGCTAACATCATGATCAGCGAAACGTTAATTAAATTCGAAAACTACGGCAACACCCGGAAGATACCACTTCAATGGACCATGGCCGTGAAAGCTTGTATTCTACTACTGTATTAAGTGTTGATCTCTGAATACAATTTTGCCAATACATATGCAGCGAGTGGTTTACAGCTAAGTGGGCCCTTTCCCGCATCCTAAGCGCCACACTCTCTTGTTCACCCATGTTTTTTCGTCCAGGTCTCTTCTTTCCATCGCCTCCGTCACTCCCTCCATCCATTCTCTCGCAGACTACATTTTTTTTTCTTCTTTCTGGAGGATACCACTGCCACATTCATTGAGGCCACCTATCAGACTCCATAGGCCTTACATGTCCATACCACAGCAGTCTTTTCTTCCCTATGTCATCTCTAATTGTTTCTCTCGTGTTAATTCTTTCTCTCATTTCGGTGTTTCTTATATGTTCTAGTCTAGACACCTTACAGCTTCTTCTCAACGCGTCCATTTCCACCGCAAGCAGCCTTTCCTTATTATTATTTTTTTTTTGTTATATCCCACGTTTCTGATCAATATGTCACAATGCTTTGAACAACGCTTTTATAAATTCTTTTTTTTTGTCGGCTTCTTTATTTGTTCTGACCACCAAATCAAGTTTAACTTCTGAATAGCCTATTTGCCCTGTATTATTCTGTTGTTTATATCTCTTCGGATATTCCTCTCCATTGACACAATGGCTTCCAGACAGACTTTTATTTTTCTTCCGTTTACATCCATATTATTCTCTTCTTCCCCGGTCACCAAATATTTGGCCATTATTTTGTTAATACATAAATATCTAAATACATAATAATTAATTGCTGTTAAAGTAAGTTTCTAAAACTAATTCTCACAACAGGGGGTCACTGTTTTAGTACCCGTATAACAATCTGTTTTCAAAACAATCTTTCATTATGGGATATATAATTATTCTAGCACCCGTATGTACTTGTATGTTATTAAAAGTGCTTAGGATCGTTTATATGCATGAGCACAGTTTATAGATGTCATTAAATAAATACAAAATCTAGTTATTATTAGTTAAACCTCGTCGCAGGGTAGTATCTCTCCACATACTGAAACTTCGGCACGCTCTCGTGTCTGCAGAGCAAGTTTAGTGTACAAGTATAAAATAGCATAATTCCATTTACAACAATAATGCTAATACCGTTAGAGTAGCGCTTTTACTGTCATACTTCAAATTAAATTATGACCCATTAAAGATAATTAGTAGTAGGTGGTGGTACCAGTTCCTACATCGACTTAGCATTAAAACGTACATATATTGGTTCGTAATTAACTTATTCATATGGGGATTTTGTTACTGTAGATTGGATTTATGTTCGTTGGTATAAAGCAATTTACGAGGCAATAATGAGAAACCTCGCCCTTCTTTTTGTCATTGACCAAATGATTGAGTTCAGCTACTCTAACTAAATAATAAACCTTAGTTACATTTTATGAGTAGGCGTGTAATCTCTGTTTGTACTGTGATAATTAATTGTACTTAATTTGGAAAACGTTCTTAGGAAGCTTTGATCTCTTTGATTTGGAGCTTTGATTTTTAACTACGTCATGTGACTTCACTATATTAAAAGGGAGCTAAATATAGCAATTTTTAAGAGAAATTCCCAAAAAAATAATTTCCTGCCAAGTAACAATTTTAGTTTTAAAATACCCTTAAAATAGTAATGGAGGTGGCTAATGCTAAAAATTGTTTTGAGAGATTAGCTTCTCTTATATACACTAAATACCAATTATATGGATTCTTACCTGGTTGATTTACCTATTTACCCATATTTACCACAATTTATCCACCAACCCTTCAACAGAATAATATGAAAATATAATCTAGTTCCAGATCTCGTTAGAATACTTATGTGTACCAAATTTCAAGTCGATATCTTAAACGGTTCCAGAGTATTTAGTATATATAAGAGAAGCTAATGTCTCAAAAAAAATTTTGGCATTAGCCATCTCTATTACTACCTCACCCCATTATAAAAGGGGGTGAAAAAAAAATGTGATTTAGTATGTGTACAAGAACCAAAGGCCTCATTTTTTTTTACTTCATTCAGTTATAACTCTTCCGAAGTAAAGAATTTGCCACACACCTCGATTACATCTTCACAAATTTAAAATTTTGAGAGACTTTAAGGGAAATAACTTCATAACCGAAAAAAAAAAAATCTGTAACACACATGTGGCAAGCCCCATTGCAAAACACGTATGATAGGAACACTCGCTGCGCTCGTGTTCCTACTTTCATGCATCATTTTGCCACACTTTTATTACAACGTACTATTTTCTGACGCTGTGAGCGGCAGAAAACGTAATATACATAGCAACGCGTATTTTATTTAGTACGCCGGCCTTGCGATATTAACACAATGCGTTTTTGGTGCTGAAATTCGAGATTTTTTACTTTGTTTTTTTATTGCTAATCGATGTTTGAAGAAAAAACAGCATGTTTTATTTAGAGTAAAAGCCACTTGTGACTCGTCTGTAAATGCCGGACTCACTTCGATCGTCCGGCAAACCTAATCACTTTTACTCCTAATAAAAATAATTTTGTTTTTCGATTTGTCTCGAGCTTTCGACACTCTTGGCTCTGAATACCTATCAATGAGCTTGACTGTATGGAAATAAGAGGAAATGTTAATGAGTGGATCATGTCATATACTACCCATAGAAAGGTAAAAGTCAAAATAGAAAATGCAAAATCAAATGAATTTGACCACTAAGAAAGGATTGTCAGAAAAAATACAGAGTACGTTGCAAGAATTTGCCTAAGAAATCCCTCAATAATAAATGCTAGTAAAACTGTAATAGTAGAATTCACAGGTAAATATCGAAACCAAATCGAAAAATTAAATTTTAATAAAGAACACAATGAGCTAGAAAAGGCTGGGTACTTCTTACTATGCTCATTTACACTCAAACAAACTATAAATACCGATTCATTATTAAATATATACTATGCACGACTATTTTAACTGTTTC
Source organism: Rutpela maculata (assembly GCA_936432065.2). Taxonomy (NCBI): domain Eukaryota; kingdom Metazoa; phylum Arthropoda; class Insecta; order Coleoptera; family Cerambycidae; genus Rutpela; species Rutpela maculata. Next base: position 29,969,125 of record OW386285.2, on the reverse strand, counting down.
AGTCGTTTAAAACTGATTAATATAATTGTACTAGTCAGTCAAAATGTACATTATTAGAAGAAAATCGACCAATAGATCTTTTTTAAAGCGTTTTTCCACAACATTGCACCAATCAAACGTCATTATTAGTGATAATTCAAGCTAGATCGGCTTTTAACAGTACCAACATGCAAAATTTATCGCTCTAATTTTTTAGGTCGCTGCAGCGGCAAATTTTTTGACGTTTTGCGTCGTCAAATGTTTTCGGCAAATAGGCCAAATCGTGCTTTTAAATGTTATCTATAAATATCTTCTCTAGCTTATTACTAATTGTTAACGTAAATTGTAAATTGTAGTATTGTATTAATAACCTAAAAAGCCAATGCTCTGTGGAACTTATATAGGTTGGGGACAAGTTATACACAGCTTTCAATGGCTTAATACCTAACGTAATTACAAAATAATTTTCACAACTAAAATTAAATATAAATATCCACGAAGCAGACAAATCAGTTATTTCATGATAAATACACAAATGTAGGTACTCACGTATGGTAATTCATCAATGACCGCAAAGCAGCTAATACTTATTCGGAAAATCAAAACTCTGCAGTATCACTATATATATTATAATTCGTTGTACTTAAAGACTCTCTACTTAAACAAGCAAACCTTAACTTAACTATTAAACTTCTCAAATTAGAAACGAGGATTAAATACATAAATATATATTAATAAACACTTTAATATAATAATTCAATTCACTGTTTAGACCAGCAGTTAAGTTAAGCTAGCGTTACTAGATGGCGGTACCATACCATCTGAGTCGGCAGCCTTAGAACGTAAATGCGATAGATTGGTAATATGCAATTTGTGTCGTTTATCCCGTAATGTGATTGGTCGAAGCGTGCTTTGTTGGGATGACTAGTCTTATAAGTTACAGTACCTATGGTTTAACGTATATTGTTTTTCTTGATTGTCATAATTTAAACCTACTTTGTTTTTTATTAGATGAGTCGCTTTAGAAATGCATTTTTATGTGACGTAAATGATGAAATTGAACAGAAAAGTGAGTAATCTTTAAAAAGTAACAAGGAAACGTCTGAAAGCAATTAATTACTGAACATAATATTGAAGATGTACTTAATGAATTATTTATTCGTGAAATATTCTCCACAAATACCACTCGTGCTTCTAAATTTTATCTATAAATTTTTTCTCAAGCTAAGTTGCCTAAGGTTAATATAACTCGTGCAAATTGACAGTTTCTTATCAAAGATTAAATCCCTCCCGCTGAAGCGGTCGGGATTTAATCAGATAATAAACTGTCAATTCGCACTCTTTATATTACCAGGCATCAACGCTTTCGAAAAAATTTTACCGATAAAATTTCAAGCACTAGTGATATTACATACGAAAAAAAAAACGGCTATTGATCAGTGGAAAAAAATGAAAAAATTGTATGTTACTTTTTTAGTAGTAGCCATGTGTCAAACTAAAGAAGTCATTGAAATTATTAAAACCTGACATTTTGCGTTTTCATCTCGATTTTTGTTCGCAAAATTAATGAAAAAAATCGATTCGGTGATGTTTGACAAGAAAATATTAACCATGAATCCATGAAGAATCATCTAAATGTAATAGCATTGTTTTTAATAATTGTGTATTTCATATTAGATAATATTTTTTAATCTTATATTAATGTTCTGTAAACCACACGAGGTTGATTTTCTACTCCGGTAAATTTTTTTTTAGTGACTCAAACCTGTTTTTCATGAAAATTTTGCACAAATTAAGGGACATAGGAAAAATCCCTCCACACTTTCTCTCTCTCTCCCTTGGAAGAAATGGACTCGCCCGAGTTGGTTATGAAAATTACTAGTTCCTGATAGGACAAATAGACCAAGATCCCGTGAACGCCAGACCTACGTAATTTTATAAAATCTGAAAATTTTTCTACGGAAGTACACTACTACAGGTAAGAAGAATTGGCTACTATGAACAGTCGGTCGCGGTGGCTTTGACAGGTAACAGGTAGCAAAGGTGTATAGAATTGCTGCTCAAAATCGTCATACTATAAAGCGTAATTTTTTGATATTGTTTACGAGATGCTATAATAATTCATGTCCTCCACTTCCAGACACTTTCTATGGTGGCAACCCCCCGCCAGACCCCTTTAAAGTATAAAAAAATGTAATTGTACTTACGTTGTTTCATAAAATCTGAATTTTATATATGTTACTTCGGCAACTATTTTAAGGTGTTTCCCAAGCAGCCAGACAGTTTCGTAGGTTCCAACCCCCTACCAGACATAGTTGAGTGTCAGCTGTATAGTCCACGCATATTAGACTTTTTAGGAGAAAAAAATTCATATACAAATTATATTTGGGCTATGTATAGTTCATAGGAATAGAATTAAGGATCCGAAGAGTTCCCACCTTATCCGTTGATGGAAACACCTTTTTGGGGCGAAGAACCACCCTCAGACGGGACTTCGTTACTAGGCTATTCTCATTTTTCTTCGGATCCGTCATTCCCACGAAAAACAGGTATAGGAACAACAATATTCTTCATTAAATTCTATAAAAAAGTTCTATGGTCGATTTGCGTACTCCCCACCGTTTTTTCGCTATCGATTTCAGAGTAGCGCTCTGCGAAAAAAATCGGTGGTACGCGATTTTTCACAGCCAATATCTCCAGCTACTTTGACTCAAAAATGGTTATAATGGTTATAAGTATACGGGCTCTGATTATAAATAAACAATTTGTCCATCAGACACTTTATTATCAAACTATTTTTCATTATTAGGTTAATAGTAAACAATAAAATTTTAATAAAATATTGAAATTTGGTTCATAATTACTTTTAAATATATTTTAAAAAGCCACGTTTATAAACGGAAATTAATTTGCTATTGATTTATTAAATTTATTTTTTAACAATTTATAAACTGTAAAATTATGGTAATAACCAAAGGAGGAGGTCAATTTGGGCGGTTTCTGCCTCAAATTATTTTTGGACGAAAAAAAATCAGAAAACATTTTTTTTAATGTCTGCTAACAATAATAAGTCGATTATACCCTAAAGGGACGATCCCCCCACCTCAATCCTGAACATGCCATCACTTGCTAACAGCGTTCTTGGGGAGATATATCGCTTTCAAACTTATATTTGCTTGATAAAATACCACACTACCACACTAATTCCCTTTTAAATGTATCCGCTTTCATTTATCATTTTTTCCCTTTTTACAAAAGGGGGATGGAGAGGGTGGTTTTACTATTTATTCGTTTGCGGGAAATATAACAAAATATCTAAGCTTGCTCACCAGACTTGACCAGGGTATCCTGGGATTTTGGGGGTCGCTGATTTCGAACCCGAAGTTCGTTAACCTGTATCACATCAAGTTTATAAGGTCATTTGAAGGTAAAATTGAAAAAAAAAGGTGACAAAAAAATCCAGAAAAATAGTTAAATACGTTTTTGGCGTCTCTGAAGTGATGGCGTATTAAGGATTGAGGGGGGGGGGGGGCTAGGGGGAATGGGGGGGGTCGTCCGTTTAGGGTAAAATCGACTTATTATTGTTAGTAGACATTAAAAAAAACGTTTTCTGATTTTTTCATCTAAAAATAATTTGGGGCAAAAATCGCCCAAATCGACCCTCTTCCTTTATTTTTAATTTATAAATAATTTCTACATAATTGAATTATCCGATAAACCTAACTGACTGTCTCATTTGTACTCGCTTTTATATACATTTACTTTCCTTTGCGCTCATACCTACAGCTGACCTTCAACTATGTCTGGTAGGGGGTTGGAACCTTCGAAACTGTCTGGCTGCTTGGGAAACACCTTAAAATAGTTGCCGAAACAACATATATAAAATTCAGATTTTATGCCACCATAGAAAGTGTCTGGCAGTAGAGGACGGATTATTATAGCATCTCGTAAACAATATCAAAAAATTACGCTTTATAGTATGACGATTTTGAACAGCAATTCTATACACCTTTGCTACCTGTTACCTGTCAAAGCCACCGCGGCCAACTGTTCGTAGTAGCCAATTCTTCTTACCTGTAGTAGTGTGCTTCCGTAGAAAAATTTTCAGATTTTATAAAATAACGTAGGCCTGGCGTTCACGGGATCTTGCTCTAAAAGGTGCGTTTTAATGAGACTATGTTCATTATACGTCAGTTTGGAACTATGACTACCATTATTCGGCATTTGTTAAATGTATAATATAAGGATTATACGAAAGTCGTGGATAAAGGCATTTATATTGTTACTTGGGTGGCTCCTGGTCTGAAATGATAATAATAAAATACTTGTTTGTATATGCTCTTTACGTACTGAAAAGTTATCACAATTTGTTATATTAAATTCTGGCTATCCTATATAGGAAACCCAAACTTAAATAAACTTTAAGCACTCGCTAAAATAGCAATTCAATTAAACCACGGAACTTTTAAACGGATTGGTATTTACTGCAAATGCATTACTTGCTAAAGTTTCATAGCTTTCCAAGACTTTAAATGAAACCACTCTATAGACGTATACATGTGAAAAGATATTTTTTGAACGTTTAATTTAATTTAGTGAGTATCTTTTGTGTGTTATTTTTAATATTTGCTACAGAGAGTATATTAAATAGTTCGATAAATATTTCCAATCAGTTACTGATAGATAGGAAAATAGATACTTGTTTTATTAGGAGTAAAAGAGATACTTTTGTGACGAGTGAATTTTTTTTCATCCGAAAAAATTAAAAAAATTTTACCCAATCTCTTTCAAAATATTAAACAGACAGTTAAAATTGCCCCCATTACAATCACCGTAGGTCGGGCGAAACTTATTCCAGGACGGGCATTGCCCGTCCTGCCCCCCCCCCCTAGCTACAGGCCTGTTGCAGCGTCAGAAATAGTTATTTATGTACCAAGGGTCGTAAGTGTACTTTTTTTGGTCGGGAATATAGTTTGCAATCCGAGGCCCATAGGGCCGAGTTTTGCAAGTATTCCAGGTACATATTATATTTTTCGTCATTCCCATGAATCATTAAACTAGACAATAACTTGAAAAAACTAGTGGAAGACTATAATTATTTAAGTCAGGTTTCATATTTGCTAAGCAAATAGTAAAGGTAGCGATGCTTGGAATATCCATGGTAACCGGCAATAAAATACATTTAGGATGCGGCTTCTATTCAAATGACAACTACTGCCAAGATAAATAATATCCCATAGACATATGCCTAGGTCATCCCAGGGATGACCTGACTGGATATTAGTATCCTGTAAAGATCCAAATTATGGATGTCCTACGGATATCCGCAACTGATTGCCTGCGGATATCCCGACGGGAGGTGTACAAAATATCTATATCCTACGGATGTAATATATTTTTATACATACATATTCTGGTAATTTTTATACAACGTCATGTTATGTGATAGTATATCTAACCCATTTCCATTCCTTGTGCTGATTCCTTTGCAAATTTAATTATTAGTTTGAAATTCATTTAAATGCTGTATATCAAATCATACAATTTGATACTCATACATAGAGGATACAGTCATTATACCCAATTTAAAAAATAATGGTGTACAAGTGTACATGTTATATGTTTTCTGCATTGGATATAGGTCCTTAGTATTCTTTTTTCGGGTAATAAATATTTTTGACGGTTGTTTTTCTGTTTCTGGAAACCTTTGTGCTGTAGTAGGTAGATGTTCCAGGTATTGTTTGGTGGTGTTATTACCTTTACGTATATCCTCTTTTCGTATTTACAGTTTCCCATATAGTATTTTGTTCTTTATTGATTTCTGCTGTCCTTCGCTTTACGATTTTGTTTTTCTGTTTACCAGAATATGGTCTATCTGTGAGAGTGAGAGCTTACGTTGTTCCACGTGTTGAAGTAGATTTAACTTTTGCTCCACGTATTACTTATGGCTGAGTCAAAAATATGTTCTAGTTTTTTAGGGAATTTTTATTTTCGTTAAACCATAGGTTTAAGTAATAAGTGAAGTAAGGTTTTCGCAATAATGGTCTTATCATGCTCCGTCTGGTCGTTTTATCCTATTTGTGCGTTATACTCTCCTAGCATTAAGTTGAACATTTCTCTTCTCTAGTTTCTTCTGGTTTCTTGAGTTAACTATCTGAATATAACTACCACCTATTTGTCTGAGCGTCCGTGCATTTCTATCATGCAGATGTTATTCTGTTCAATTTGTAAAACTGTCGTGGATATATTTTCATCTACTCCCCTCGATTAGTTGCCATTTGAAACGCCTTTCTATATGCTCTACATTATAAAAACCGGTCTAGATTGGATCAAAATAAATATTTTATGAGGATGGTACCAACAGAAAAGGGACATACCGTATATAGCAGCTATTAACTTTATCAACTCCAATTTTATTGAAAGTAATCGAAAACGATATCAGTCAGATGCACGACACTCTAATGTCAGCGCAGACTGATGTTTGATTGCAGAATTTAATTTCATAAGTGAATGACTGCATTATAACTCCACGTCTTATAGGTTTAATACCTATTCATCGAGAGTACATCATCGAAAAGCGAGAGCTTGGGAAACTTCTAACGGCAGCTCTTATTATTCCGTTTGTTTTTCAGATATTCGTAATAGTCGTCTTGAAGTTCGAAAACCCCCAATACCTCTTAGTTTCCAATTCTTTCTGATGAACAAAAACCTTGTGTCCCTTCGTTTTACCATTGCATAATTCAATATTAAATTTTTACTAAATAACGAACACAAATTTGCAATTTAGTAACTATTGTATTCTTGACAGAGGCCTAAATCCGAAACACGTGTAGAGCTTAAAAAATATTAAAGAGCACATTTTAACCTCCCCACAATAAAATTGGAAAATGTTACTAAAATTAGTCCAAAATCGAAAATTGAGATAGCATCAAATCTTTACGTTTTGAGTACCAAGAACCTAAGAAAGTGGTTTTTGAAAAATGTCTGTGTGTATATGTATGTATGTGTGTATGTATGTTAGTACGATAGCGGCGAAACTACTATACGGATTTGGATGAAACTTTGCATGAGGGTTTCTTTAGTGCTCCAGAAGATCTGAAAAGGTTTTGGCTGAGATCGGATTACGTTTAGTGCCGTTTTGGCACAACAAGTTGTTTATTTTATGATTACTTACAATTTGTAATCGAATCATTGAAATGCAGTAAAAATTTCGATTTCAACGATATATCACACTTGCAGTCTTTCGATTTGGTTTCGGTGAAAAATAAAAAAACAATAAAATAACGATTTATAGAGTCACGCTTCTTGTGTGAGATATATTTCTGTGGCTTAGTGCTAAAAGGGCCAATGTCAAAAATTTACAATTTGAGGAAATGAGGTGTTTAAAGTTTTTATGGAAAATTATATTATTATTATTATTTGTGTAAGTTATTATGATAAAACGGTCAAAGTCTACTTTGGGCTTTCTAGAAACGAAACATACCGTATTAATACAGTCTATGTTACAATTGGCCATTTTATCTGTTTTACAAAAATTTTTTTGCAAATTTACATTTTCCCTAAAAACTTAAAATTCTGTCATTTATGGCCTTGACATTGGCTTTTTTTTCAAGATATAATCTGAACGAATGTAGTTCGTTGGTGTCAATAAGTCATTTTAAAGAAAAAGTGACATTAGCCCTTTTAGCACCAAGCCACAGATTTTATAGTCTAACCTAACGTTCGGTAGACTGGTGTGTTAAAGCGTGCAGACTATATACGTGTTTTCTCTGAAGACGCCATATTAGTTGTGATATTTCGCGAAAAAAGTGCAGCACACACAGCCCGTGTGGTTACGGACGGTCCCTAACTGGGCTCAAAACTATTAAAAGTGACAGTGACATTAAAAGTCTGAGAAACTTGAATCCATTTCCGGCACAACGCCAGAAAAATTTCCGGCAATCACAACCTAATAAACATTAACATAACCTAAAAACCAAACCAAGTGCAATACCAACCTAAAAGTTTTTGACAACTCTCAAAAAATAAAATCCCCCAGCAAAGTTTAGAATCAGAATTTTTGACAGCTGTCAGCTTGACAAATTTAGAACTAACAAAGTTTAACGACAAAAAATGACATCTGTCAGTTTGACAGCTGTCAGAAAATCTTCTTCTCCTGAAACCTTTTGGCATCTGTAAGTTTGACATCTGACAGTGACAAGCAACCAAACAACAACCTTCCCCGACCGTTTCAGTGAAAAATCCGACGAGGCCAGAAGATAAAAATAATATTTATCAGCTCAAATTGAAACGGTCCAAACGGTCAACACTTCACCGGCCACAGCTGGCAGAGAAGCTGTCCACAAAGAATTATACGGTTTTTAAAAATAAATAAAAAATAGTATATTGTGTATTTAGGTGTGAAAGCAATACATTCCCGGACGACGATGCAAAGCATCGAAGTCCGGGAATGTGCTTTCACACCAAAGTACACATACTATTTTTTCTGAAATCACAATCAATATTATTATAAATTAAGGAATTCGTATTAGTGCATAACATTTCTTCATTACAATCTAACTGCTTACTAATAAATGCAATTTTAATGTGAGTTGATTATTTACTTACTGCCTAAAACATGCATAAAAAACCATACGGGAATGTTACTTTCCCGGCCTAGGTCGGGAATAGTATATTGTGTATTTAGGTGCGAAAGCAATACATTCCCGGACGACGATGCAAATGAAATTCGGGAATGTGCTTTCACACCGAAATACACATACTATTTTTTCTGAAATCGCAATCAATATTATTATAAATTAAGGAATTTGTATTAATGCATAACATTTCTTCATTACAACCAAACTGCTTACTAATAAATGCAATTTTAATGTGAGTTGGTTTGTCTGCGTGTATTTATTTATTGTCTAAAATATACATAAAAACCGTACCGGAATGTTACTTTCCCGGCCTAGGCCGGGAAAGTAACATTCCCATACGGTTATGTTGATCGTTGCTTGGCAACGGATCTTTTCCTGTCTGTTTAGCAATAGTTTCTTAGCAACGGACTAAAATACTGGAATTGTTTATTTTTCGATCTGAAATCGCGCCGAAAATGTAGACATTGCCGATCGATTTCAGAAAAAGTAACATTCCCGTACGATTTTGTTGATCGTTGCTTGGCAACGTATCTTTTCTTAGCAAGGGACTAAAATACTGGAATTGTGCATTTTTCGATCTGAAATCGCGCCAAAATTGTAAACATTGCCGATCGATTTCAGAAAAATATAATTAAATGAAATCGTTCATATTCTTAATGCTCTTTTCGGCTTCAAAAATCCACCGGGTGGGGAGGTTTCATCCGCTTTCCGTAGCTGCCGATTTTTTCCCCTATATTTTAAATAATGAATTATTTTCTGTAAGTTACATAGTTTAAATTTCCTTAGGTGATTCTAGTACTACCTGCTTTAATAATAATCATTAGTATGGCTTTTTGACTGTATTTTGAAAATTTTCTCGAATATTATAAAATGATTTTAAAACTTTTTGCATGTTTCCCATGATAAGGAAGTAATGATTTTTCATCCTACTAGAATTTTGCCAACTCTCTTCAGACTCCACAGCTTTGATAAAAGCTCCTTAGTGTAGCTATCTATCCTTGGTTTCTCCTGACCAAGTTAGAATTTCAGTTTAGCTATGCCTTCACAGTGGCACAGTACATGTACTGATGATTCCTCTTCCTCTTGATAGAATCTGCCAGGCCCATTAAATTCATGTGCCCATTAAGCATGAATGTTTCATTAGAAGCCCCATTATCATCCTAATGTCCTTTCCATTTCGGCGTGGTAGGTCTTCCGTAAATTTGCCCGATCATTCTTTAATGAGCTCTTTGGTCTGTCTCCTGTCGTGGAAAACTGTTCCACAATTCCAAAGATTTATTTTGTACCCATTTACCGAATAGAATGGATTTATGGTGAAGAAGTTTTTTAATTTTGTTTTTGCTCTATGTTGTACTTTTTCGTTTTTTATGTCGTTAAGAAGATTGTTATAAATAATTATACATACATACTTTGGTGATCTTTCGTACAACGTTGTATTATGTGGTGGTGTACGTAATCCATTCCCATTTCTAGTTCTAATTCCAGTATTTGTTTTATTATTGGTGTCAAACTCATGAACAGTCTGTATAACATACTATGATATGGTAGAAGAACGCACTACCGGGCGTCAAAATGACGCGACACCAATTTATTTCTCAGGGGGCGCCAGTCGCGTATTACCCCGTTCTTCTACCTCCCAGGCGGGTTCGAGATAAGATGCACTTCGATAGCCGGATAATGAACCAAGGCTGCACTACCACAGATCGGTAATGACGCTCTCTCTGGACATGAATTCCCTCGTTAAGGGTTTCTGGATTTTTGCATAAAAAAATCCCAACCGAAGAATTTCTCTGCGGAGGGATTAATTTTTGTACGCGGTATCCACGTTTTGATCTGCTAATAACGGATTCTACCCCTCAGGGATTTCTCAAAAAACGCATTAAAAAATTCCTATCGAACCTCCGTAAAACAACCAGAAGGTCGAGTGTTAATGCAAATTAACTCGACACATCCGGTTTTCGATACGAATGTTCCAGGGATTATAGATCGCCAACAGGCCTCAAGATCAATTAAGAAACAATAGTTCAAGGAATCCGTTTATTTAACAGAAATGGTTATAGAAAATTCTCAAGATAAGAATCGTGCCTTCCCCAATCAAGGTAATGGCTTTCAGACCATACAAGCGAGAGCGCTTACGCTAACGATCGATTAGGTAGAAAAGATTCATGCATAGCTTCTCAGAATCAAAATGCGAGCTTTTGTTTAGAGAAGTCTGAGACTATTTGTAATTCATAATTACCGCTGACTGATTTTAACTTAAAAAAGTTTTACTAAATGAATTTAGTTTCGCTAGAGACTACTTAGCTTTAAAGTTCTTGTATCGTGGCGGTTCACGTACTCAAACACGTTCGTGAGGACTTATAACTGCATAAGTTTAACAGCGTTCGATCAGTCCACGATTTACTTGCTCCTATGCAGTTATTCAGTATTATCGATATGGCAGCAACCCACCCTCGAGCGATTTTTAGGCAAAATTGAATTTTTGGTTTTTTATGCACAAGGCGTTTTCCTCTGTAACTTTGTCATTTGGAAAGCCCTGCTATTGGCTTTCCTACCATTGCTTTGTCCGGACCACTCAACGCGCTCGACCAAATTGCGAGCCGCTGAGTCAATCCAAACTCTTTCTATGCGAGAAACCGGCCTTGTGCATGTGCATTGATTTTTTTTCAATGTTTGCTTATCGGCACTACGCCGGCTTTGTCAAAATCTTCTATTTTACCTTTTGGATGCAGTGTATCGCTAAAATTTTATGCTCATACTTTAGAATTGGGCTTTCAACATTGGTCAATGTCTTTGGTGGAGGAATAAAAAATAAAAAATATTTCAAAGTATATTTTCGTGGTACTTTTTAAACTGACTTTGTGGTACTTTTGAAAAATTTATTTTAAGACCAATTTCGGTGTACTTTTGAAAAATCAATTTTCAAGCAAAATTTCAAGGTAGTTTTGAAAAATTAATCTGCGAGTGAAATTTTGGCGTGCTTTTGATAAATCGATTCTCAAGCCAAATTTTGACGCAGTTTTGAAAAATTAGTCTGCAAGTGAAATTTTGGCGTACTTTCGATAAATCGATTCTTGAGCCAAATTTTGACGCCCTTTCAAAAATATTATTTTTCAAAGTCCAATTTGTGGTACCTTTGAAAAAGTATATTATTCATAAATCTTTGTCATTATATACTTTTGCTCTCATATCCTGAACCAAAAACATTTTTCCTAAGTGAAAATTCGGTGTTTCTTTGAATTTTCACCTGGTCATTTCCAACGCCTTATCGAACCCAAAACGGTCCTTATGGACTGATCTGTGCCTCTGCAGACTCTTAAAAATGTCTTTAAATGAAATTTTTGCCTAAGTCGAATTTTGATTCTGTCTTCAACTTAGGACGATTTTGGAGAGTTCTACAACAATACTTGGTACATTTATAGAGAATAAACGGTCATTATCCCTATATTTAATAAATATTGGCGCACAATGTTCTGGATATTGTACATTACTTATGGTTCTTATTATTCTTTCTAACTCGAATGACCCATCCCATATCATAACACCATGTTAGTCTACTTTGTACAAAGGCAGAATAATATAATAATAGCTTATGTCATCTACCTGTTTTTTAGGTTTATATGACATAATGCAGTGTTTAAGTGTTTAATTACATGTTCTATGTACTGTATCCATTTTAAGTTTGCATCAATCACCACACCTAGAAATTTTGCAGATGACTCTACTTAGGGTACGGACATGTCGAAGATGTCACGCCGCTAGAAGTTCAGCTCGCAAGTTTCAGTCAATTAATGCCGCGATACTGGGTGCACATGCCGAAGAAGTTTATCAATCAGTTCACCAGTTCAGTGTTTTGTTCAGTCTCTCGGGGGATTGACTGCTTTTATCTCATGTAAATAATATTTTTGTTTCTGCAGTTTGTTTGCCTTTTGTTTGGAATCATCACCATAAAACATGTATTTTAGGTCCGATTTAGGGCTTGTTTTAACGTAGATCTCTGAAAAGTTCATTCTTGTGATACATTAAATTTTATATAACGAAAAAGGTCGACCTACTGTGTTTGTTATTGTGAGTGGAAAATTATGAAATGTAATGAAAGTTGCATGGCAATAATTATTATTGCAATCAGAAATTAAAATAATTAAAACTTAACACAAATTGACAATTAAAGTGGATTTTCATTGGCAATTTCATAATTTTTATTTCTTTCGGGAAAAATCCAAAAATAGGTTTTTTTTCACGAAATTTGGAACAAACCCATTTAAGGGGTTGCCGAATCCAGCGGAGTACTGAGATTTGAAATAAAAAAATCGCTAATAAGATTTCATCATTTTCCAACCATAAAGACAAAAGCAGTAGTGATGGGATCACTCGAGTGAAAAATAACCGGTTATCCGGTTATTGAAATAACCTGCATTACTCGGTTATTGTCGACGAGTAGTCAAGTGAAAAATTATCGAATGTTAAACAGTTATCGAACTATTGAAGTAGTCATATCACTCGTCACTCACAAATAAATTAAATGTTAACTCGTATCGTATAATAAACGAGTGAACCTCATTACTAACCTACGTTTCTAAAATAAATATTAGGTATATGAATAGAACCGATTGATCTAGTAATCAAAATCCATTTACTTACCTATTATTTATAATTATTTTATTTATATCTATATTTATTTTCAAGAAATAATCAAACTAGGTGCAATTTTATAAAGAATCATTTTATCCTGTACACATTTTTCGCAAAATTGGATTGATTGATTGATATTCCCATGGAAATATTGAAAAAAAATTTGATGAATTGCAATTTGAACAAAAATTATTAAATAGCCTTGTAAGTTATGCATAACATTCAAGTGACCATCACTCGAATGATTATCCGGTTATTGAAATCACTTGAATACCTAGTATTCGGTTATTGAAATTAATCGGTTATGCCCATCACTAAAAAGCAGTACCTAGGTCGACCTTCTATGTTTTTTAAAACCTTGGAAAACAGTGCGGGCGACGTAGGTACAGTTTGGGTACAATTTATTTAGTTCATAGACGTACTTAGTGAAGTGTGTTATTGTGTTATTTATTGTGCGACATTTCTCTATTATTTCCAAGTTTGTGATCTGTTTGTGCTGCAAAATATTGCCAGAACAAACGTTATTTGTGCAAAAAATCTTTTTTTACATTCTCTACTGGTCATAATAGTAGGTAAAATTAACTGAAACTGTTTGATAATAAATACTTGTAGAGAATCAAATTTTCTACAAAAAAGAATGTGAGTGCATACGTGTGTATCTTTTTTAATACATATGAGCACAGGAAACGTATAGTATAACTTCATGCGGACTGAACGAATTCAAATGCATATATTGTCAAAGCAATAAAATATGGGTACGCTTTACCTGTAAATAGGGAATTATCGCAGGTAGAAAAATTTCGATGCGTTTTGTTTTATTTACAGAAAATTGCTTAATTATAAATCATTACATAAATTCCATTCTATTCTGTTCTATGTAATTAGTTTATATACTTTTACTTCCACATCCAGTGGAAGTATAATAACGACAAAATAATTTTTGATAATTTTTATTGTTCAAATAGGCTTAGAATGCCATGAAACGTCGAGATTTTAAATTTGAGCGAAAAAAAATTTCAGTCTGTCTGTCGCTCTGTAATTTTTTTTGTGTGCACGTTTACTTTGGAACCGTTTAAGATATTTTGACTTGAAATTTGGTACGCATATGTACTTTAACGGGATGTGGAACTGGACTATATTTTCATCTTATTCCATCGAAGGGTTAGGGGGTAGATTGGGGGTAAATAGGTAAATCAAGCAGGTAAGAGTCCATAAAATTGGTATTTAGTGTATACAAGAGAAGCTAAGGTTCCAAAATATTTTTTGGCATTAGCCACCCCCATTACCACCCCCACCATGTTATTAAAGGGGATAAAAAAATTGTGATTTGGTGTGTGTACAAGAACCAAAAGCCTTAAAATATTTTTGCACTTCTTCCACCCCCACTACCACCCCCCTATCACCACTCATACCCCACTACCGTGTGGGATATCGTTTTATGGGTTTTGGGGGTAGAAGATTTCAAATATTATATTATTAAACTTCTGTAAACAATTATTTCCACATACAAAATTTTTTCGTTATGAGAAACTTGGGTAGAAAATCTGGATGTGAAAGTAGTGATTCCTTAGTAGTTGATTCCTTGGGAACTCTGTTTAGTTCGCAAGATGCCTCGACGTAGTTAGTAAGTCATATAACGGCTATATCTGTTTGCTTGGGCTTCTTCAGGCATGCTAAGACCATGAAATTTTGCAAGTAGATGTACTAAACTGTCAAGAAAATTAATAAAACTGGAAACTCGAAATGGCCAGCCCAATATAGCGGCCTAAATTTGAGTCAGCTTCCTATGTTGGATAATTAATAGATTGTCATATTATTTGATAGTCTGATTTTTATAATAAAAATTGGATGGAGGGTGTTATATATTACTCATTATTTTTAGTTATGTTAATAAACCCGTAATGGAGCTTTTTTTCTCTTTTTTGGCATCTGGCCACTAGCCATACAGCCAACCGCTCCCCTAAAAACCATTTATTCCAATTAACCCATGTCGACAATGAAAAAATAAATATTGAAGATCAACAAAGGAGAAAAAACCGCTGCCCAAGGAATCACTACTTCCATATCTAGATTTTCTATCCAAGTCACTCACAACGAAAAAAAATTGTATGTGGAAATAATTGTTTATAGAACTTTAATAATATAATATTTGAAATCCTCTACCTCAAAAACCCATAAAAGGATACCCTTCATCGGTAGTGGGGTGGGGGTGGTGATAAGGGGTGGTAGTGAGGGTGGATGAAGTAAAAAAATATTTTGAGGTTTCTGGTTCTTGTACACACACTAAATCACCATTTTTTTCATCTCCTTTAATAATGGGGTGGGGGTAGTAATGGGGATGGCTAATGCCAACATTTTTTTTGAGACCTTGGCTTCTCTTGTATATACTAGAAAAAACCGCTGCCCAAGGAATCACTACTTCCATGTCTAGATTTTCTATCCAAGTCACTCACAACGAAAAAAATTTGTATGTGGAAATAATTGTTTATGGAACTTTAATAATATAATATTTGAAATCCTCTACCTCAAAAACCCATAAAAGGATACCCCACATCGGTAGTGGGGTGGGGGTGGTGATAAGGGGTGGTAGTGGGGGTGGATGAAGTAAAAAAATATTTTGAGGTTTCTGGTTCTTGTACACACACTAAATCACCATTTTTTTCATCTCCTTTAATAATGGGGTGGGGGTGGTAATGGGG
Source organism: Rutpela maculata (assembly GCA_936432065.2). Lineage (NCBI taxonomy): Eukaryota > Metazoa > Arthropoda > Insecta > Coleoptera > Cerambycidae > Rutpela > Rutpela maculata. The sequence goes on along the minus strand of OW386285.2, from coordinate 29,953,176 downwards.
ATGGCTAATGCCAACATTTTTTTTGAGACCTTGGCTTCTCTTGTATATACGAAATACCAATTTGGACTCTTACCGGCTTGATTTTCCTATTTACCTCAAATTTACCCCAATTTATCCCCCAACCCTTCGACGAAACAAGATGAAAATATAATCTAATTCTAGATCTCGTTAAAGTACATATGTGTACCAAATTTCATGTCAACATCTCAAACGGTTCCAGAGTAAACGTGCGCACAAAAAAAGTTACAGACAGACAGAAATTTTTTTTTCGCTCAAATTTAAAATCTCGACGTTTCATGACATTCTAAGCCTATTTGAACAATAAAAATTTTAAAAAAAATTTTTGTCGTTACTATACTTCCACTGGATGTGGAAGTAAAACAGGGACACACGCTTCTCGTCCTGGGGTCTATCAGGATATTTATTTTTTTAAACACAAACCAAATTAGAGGACCACTATAAATTAAGAGATGCAACACATTGTGAAATTTCTCACTAAATTGTTGAAGAACGTAACGGTATGAACTCCCATCGTCTCCATAGTACTCTATTAAAATAATTCTTTGCTCGACAGTTAATATTTAAAAAAAATTTTAATGCAGATATGTCATGATATGTAGACGTAACTAGATAACAACGCACCTAACAATCAAATAGAACATTACGAAAATTATAGAAGATGTTCATAAAATAGGATTCCAAATTTCTACGGCTTGTAGTATTTGTCAAAACAAAATAAATGTAAGCAAAGAAAAATTGACAAAATCCAACAATTATTTTAATAGAAATTCACTTATATCGAAACATTGCAATATTCAAGTGAAATTTTGAATTTGGACAGACCATATAATTTGAAACAACTTTTTTATTTTACATTTTATTCCAAAATAAAAAATATAACCAGTTTACTCTTGGAATTATAAGTTTTGTAATTTTTGCGCACCACGTATAAAAAATATAATTTTTCTCAGTCATTACTATTTTTTAGACAAGGAAAAACTTTTATAAAGAATAACATTTTCTCGAAAAGTTAAAAAGATTTGCGATTACACCTATTAATTGTAAACCCCATCCGCGGACATACTGTATATTTTAATTATAAAGCAATAATTAAGGTTGTTGACTATAACTTAAAAAAATATGCATAGAAATATTTATTCGAAATCTGGTAAATATTTGCCACCCGCGAAGTCTACCTCTCTACTACCATGTAAAAACAAACTATTTTGTTTCGAGGTGAACATGCTGGTAGACTTCGGAAGTAAACTGCTCTGGTAGCATCCTCGACATGTGCGGTCACATTTAAATGTACAGGTTTGTTTTACAAATTGACGACTTCGATGCATAGACTGAATTTATGGGCTGAACTTCTAGCTGCGAGGCAACTCCGGGATCTCCGTACCTCACACCAAATATATAAAGTTATGAATGGCCAGCTACCGCGGTGACTTCCATGTAAACTGCTAGAATGAACTGCTGCAAGCATCCTCGGCATATGCGGTCCCATTTAAATGTACAGGTTTGTTCTCAAAATTGATGACGGCTATCGTAGTGAACTACACACTGAACTACTAAACATCTTTGGCATGTCCGTACCCTTAGAGTTTTATCTGATTTCACTAATATACTTTTATTTTCTTGTTTGCTATGTTTATTTTTAAACTCTATTATGACAGATTTAGATGGATTAAGTATTAGATTATTATTTTTACACCAGTTTTCATATCATTCACTGCCTAATTACAATTTTCTACTAGTTGTTTTTCCTTTTATTCTCATAGAGAAGTCATCTGCAAATTGACAGAGGCTTGCATTTAAAATCACATTGGCATGCATATCATTACAGTAAACAAAAAATAGGAATGGAGGCAGTACACCTCCCTGGGATACTTCCCTGGAGATTTTTTAATTTTTTGACTTAAATGGACTATTTGCTATACTATTTTGAGTATCCTTCAGATGTACAAATTGTTCTCTATTTTCTAAGTATGATTTTATCTACATACTTGCTGTACTTGTTATACCATAAGCCATGAGCTTATCAAGCAAGAGATTATGGTCTATTAGATGAAATGCTTTTGTCAAGTAATAATATATTGCCGTTGTTTTGTTCCTTGTATCAAATGCCTCTGTTATTTCATTAATTTGACTGATAAGAGCTATATTAGCAAATTTTGATTAAGAAAGCCATGTTGGGTGTCACTTAAAAGGTTATGGTTTATGAAATATGTAACAAGACGAACATATATTGATTTTCGTATGTCTTGGCAAATATAGATGGATTTGAAAGCGATCTGTAGTTTTCTTTGTTGGTCTTACTACCTGTTTTATGACAAGGAATTACTTATTTTTAATTTTTCAGAATATTATGATTGATTTATTAAATATGTGAGTGGTACTGTTAATATATCTGCTACATATTTTATTAGACAGCACGGTATACCATCTGAATCTTCCAAGTGTTTTTGCTAAGACTTATCAATATGTCCTCTATTTCCTTTCCTTCTCATTTATTGGATATAGAACGAAATTGTAATCTATGAGTGGTGGGATAATGTTTTGATTATGATTTAGATTTATTAGTAGTTGGTCCGTTACATGAACAAAATAATGATTGTAGATATTTATTGTTTTATATAAATCTTAATTTCAAAATTTTCCTCTTTTAGTACCACATTTTTGTTTAGATTTTCATTATTGTTAAATATATCATCTCAACTTTCCCTATGTAGTAAATTTCTAAACACAGTTTTATTTTCGTCAAAGTAATGTCTCTTTTTAATGTATTTTGGACAATTTTCCTATTTTGTTCCCTTCTAGATTACAACAGCCAAGTGATTGGAAAAATGATCTAACTTTAACTGTACCGGGGATTCTTTATTTGCACTTGTGAAAATGTTATCTAGTAGTGTTGACTTACTTTCTCCTAGTTTGGCTGGTTGTGAAACTGCAAGCCACAGGTAGTAACTTTTAAGTATGTCGGTGAACGTTTTGGTTTTCGAGTTTCTGTGAGCAAATCTATATTAAATTCACCCCCACAAATATGTATGTATATGTATTTACTATAGATTTTTTTCAATGGTCTTTCTAAACAATTCAAAATTTAGTTAAATCTGCATCAGGTGTTCTGCATATACTTATGAATATGCATTTGTTATTGTCTAAATCCAAAGTACAAGAAGTAGTCAAAATCGCGTTCTGTTGGTTGTATGTTCAATGCCATTGTTTTTACATTTATATTATTTGAGCAAGTAATGGCTGCATCACCACCATTTTAATTAGTTCTACAGTATTTATTTATAACTCCATAATTATTTAATACATAACTTTCTATTTCAGTATCTTTTAACCAATGCTCACATATACTAATTAATATCTGTGGGCATATCTAACGAGGGATCTGCCTTTAACTCTGAGTATAACTTTTGGTGCTCTCTTCCGTGTTGTTACATTATGGGCGTTGCGCCTTGCATTAGCCTGTGCACACTGAACGAGTTTCCCTTTGGATAAATATGTGTAACAGTGGCAGATCTAAAAGAACCTCCGATACAGCTGTGGGATCAATTTTTATGACTTCCGTGGCGCACAAGCAAGCAAGCCTTTGTATGTTACTTAATAACCTTATCACACAGAAAGTAACTTCACATCTTAATAATTTTTATATTTCATCGCAATCTGGTTTTCGGGCACTGTATTATGTCAACCCACCAAGAAAATATCAATACATTTTTTTTCCTCGTCAGTATAAACACAACCCAGGACAATATTGTTTAATTTAAATTGTAATTAAAATTGTTTATATCAAATTTTATGCATTAGAAATGCTAATAAACTTTTGATTTATGCCCATGTATAAACGATATTACAACTTTAAGACAATTTCATAAACGAATTTTGCATTTTAACCAAATCCATGAAACGCTTAAATTTGCATACATTTACACTTACAATTAGAATTTAAATCAATGAAAGTGAAATAAAAACACGCCTGTAAATCATCTACGATGATTGCAGCCAGTGTTTGATGGTCAGTCGTAAGCACAGCATGACATCATGTACACAATATGTCGAAAAATAATTGACAATATTTGCATTTCGATTTTGAGTGCAGTCAATTAGAATACATTTCGACGTTTAACGGAAAAAACTGATGAAGCTTTGAAATTTGGCAAAGATGTTTACTAAGATTTACTATTAAACATACTAAAAGTCCTCAGCTTAAACTGTTGCGATCTAACCACCATCTCGGAAAGATGGCGCTCTGATTTATTTTTTTGTATATATCTCTCTAACAATTAGCAATATCGAAATTATATTTATATAAAAAATGGTGGTTATAAAATTTTTTACAAAAAAATGTATATATGCATTCTTTTTTGTATCTGTTATTAGACTCTTTGAAAAAACAAAAGCAAAGAATATTGCATTTCAACGACACATTTCAAAAATTGTAAATATCGCTCGTAGTGAAAAAATATTGATATCACTGTGTTAGTCATAGAATTCACAACAACTTTCTAAATGTCCGCCATAGGACCGGTCTTTTTGTCAGTCTGTTCGTCTGTCCATCTGCCCTTCCGTCCGTCAGGTCTCTTTTAAACTAAATAACTTAAGAAAGAAAAGTCTGATATTATTGAAATTTGGACAATAGGTTAGTGAAAGAACCCTAAACAGAATATAATTAAAACAACAGTGAAGAAAGTACGAGGTTCTTCTAGAGTCGTTTCAAAAAACTTAAAAATTAATAAGTAGAAGAAACGAGTAAGAATCTATTGATGTTTCATTACTTAAATCGCTATAATTTTTTTTTCTTCTCTCAAACAGTTTAATGTAATATAATTTGTTTCATAATTAACGTAGGTACTTTTTGATTTTTTTATTTTGTTTTTTGTTATATTAATTAAAAGTGTGACAAAATAAAAATAAAAATGGATCCATATTTAAGGGATTATAACATTGATATAATAGAAACTAATGTGGTTAATAACGTAAATGAATACAATAATTTAAGTAAAAGCTCACTGTTAAATTTTAAAGTTTTTCACTTGAATATAAGAAGCTTAACAAAAAATTTTGATAAACTCTTATTAGTTTTGGAACAGGTTCAAAGTTCATTTGATATAATTATCCTAACAGAAACTTTTCAAATATATGACCCATCTTTATTTAATATTAATGGATATGACCTAGTGTATAACCAAGGTAAAATAAACAAAAATGATGGAGTATTAGTCTACATAAAAAATTCTATAAACTACAAACATGATATTGTAAGTATTGGGGAATTACAAGCCATACGGTTGGACATTCTACTGGAAAGGGAAAAGAAAATGATTGTAACGGCCATTTATAGGCCTCCCAGTACATGTCCGTATGTATTTAATACCCAATTATTGAGTTACTTAGACAATATGGAAAACTGCGAATTTAATATGTTAGTAGGTGACATAAATATAAACACTAAATCGGACAGTGACTACGCACAAGAATACTTAAATATTTTGAACACTTACGGTTTTGTATCATATATTAATCAACACACCAGAGTACAGACAGCACAAAAATCATGTTTAGACCACTACTTTATCAAAACAGACAAATGTAAAATTATACCTGTAATAATTAAAGTAAACATAACAATCATAGGCCCTTGTAGAAACCGATACAGTACGAACACAAAATGTCAATAAAATTTTGTATAAAAAATATGTAAATTTTAATAGCTTAAGAAATGATTTAAAGAAAGAAAGCTGGTATGATATATATAATAACCAAAATATTGATGTAATAACTGATATTTTTCTGTCCAAACTTAATCAGGCAATAGCAAAGAACACAAAAGAAATTAAAATTAAAAAGAAGGATAGTAAAAGAAAACCATGGAACTTCTCTAATCTTTTTTTTAATTTTTTTATTAACGTCATTACAAACACATTACATAAGGTTTCATCAAAATCCATTCATTATCACCCCCCATTGACTGGAATAATATACAAGGGAGCGAAATGCAATATATTTGTATTTGCCGTTGACTAGTTTGCAGTCGACTAGTTGTTTCAGAGCTTTCAACTTCCATCTAGTAAACAGCCGGACATGACATGTACCCTGTCACAAAGTTCAAGTAAAAAAAATGTAACAACGTAATAAACATTTCTATAATGGAAAATATATAACGTTTCTAAAACTACGCAAATAATCGAACAAATGAACCAGAATGTAAATTAATATACAAATTGAAGTAAAAAAAAATTAAAGGAGCAATAATCTTAAAATTATTATATATTGTATTAAATTTTTAAATGTCAACTTTAAAAAAGCGTTCTATTAAGGACCAGAATCCCAAATGATATTACTAAATTAAGTTTTTAAAATCCTCAGCAAGCTTTTGTGCGCTCTTTCAATTAAATTAATTATATTAGGTGAGAGGCAATTTAATTTTGCGTAAGATTAAAAAAGGGACTTTCTGTTATTTCAGCTTCCTGAAAATTATACCTACCGTAAAATTAGATATCCTTCTTAAGACTTCACAATTAACAGATTAATAAATTGCTTTAAAAAATATTCTAAAGTTAATTTTCGTATAACAAAATCAACGTAGATTGCCGAAAAAATAATTATTCATACGTTATTCTCATAAATTATCATAAGAAAGTAGGCACAAAACATCACCCGTAATGGAATTAGGTTTAATCAAGATTTGTATAACTCTATTGAGAATTGTATATTTTGAAAAAACTATTTATAATAATAATAATAATAATAATAATATACCCCTCAGGGGCTTACTGGTACGTCTAGTAAGTACGGGTTTGGCGAACCCGAGGTACCCGAGCACGTCTGTCCCAACGCACAGGGACCGTCTCCTCGACGTTAAAGAGGCGTAACCCAAGGTGTCAATCGGACCGTGCCGATGGGTGCATGGCTCCACGAAACCGAGTCTCAAACGGTGTACATCGGATAATAGGCCTTCTCCGATGTCAGTCATGGCCTTGGCATGGTAAGGGCGCACTGCCATGCTCGACCTTCATTTCGTCCCAGCTCGTGGGAACTGTATGAGTTCAATTAAAAAAAATAACCCATTAGGCGGTAGTGGGGAAAGCAGCACTACCTCTGTAAATACCACTGCTAAGACGATGAACCAGGAGACGGTGGATAATCCCCGGTTTCTGGTCATCAAAAGGACGGATGGAACTGACTTCTCCAAAGTCAGCCCATTCTTGATACATAAAGCTGTGTATGGATTAATTGGCGAGGCTAAGTTTTTGAAAAAGATAAATGATGGTTTATTAGTAGAAACAACATCTAGTGCCCAGTCTTAAAGACTTCTTAAAGTAGAGCGAATTGCTGAATTTCCAGTCGTTGTCATCCCTCATGTTACATTAAATTCAAGTAAGGGAGTTATTTACTGTCGAGATCTCTTAAATTGTTCGGTTACAGAAATAGAAGAGAACCTGAAAGAGAAAGGCATAATTAACGTAAAAAGAATACAAATTAAAAAAGACGGTGCTTTAGTTGATACACCGAACTTAATATTAACATTTAATTCATCTAAATTGCCTAAATACATTAATGTTGCAATGTACAGACTGGAAGTTAGACAATATATCCCAAATCCAATGAGATGTTTCAGATGCCAACAGTTTGGCCACACTTCCGCAAGATGTAGTAACAAAGAAGAAATTTGTACTTGTGGTAAACCTAAACATGATGATTCTGCATGTGAATCTCCAATATGCGTAAACTGCAAAGGAAATCATTTTGCACAAGACAAGAAATGCCCTAAATACAAAGAGGAAGCCGCTATACAAAGAATCAAAGTTACAGAAAATATCGATTATAGAGAAGCAAGGAAAAGAGTTGTTATTAATACCCCCACTCCTGGGGTATCCTACGCTCAGTCGGTACAGTCTACGCTGAAAGAAAATTTAAAAGGTGTAATTGACGAATTAATACCTGAAATTGTCAAAATATGTACATCACTTCTTAAAGAGGAAAAGCAAACTAAACCTGATTTACCAATCAGGAAAACAATTAGTGGTAGTTTAAGCAAAACTACACTATCTAAAAATAAGATATCGGGTCCAATTACTAGAAATCAGGACAAAAGAAAAGCAGAAGACAGCGACGAATCAGAAGATATTCAATCTTCATTGTCGCAATCAAGCCAAAAAGTAAAACGGAGACCAGGAAGACCTCCTAGGATAAGAACTCAGCCTCAAGAAACCAGAAAGGAATTTGAGGCAGAGTCCACAGACCTTAATCAAGCGACAGGTCAACAAAGATCTATCTCCTAGTCATTAGTATATCTAGTCATATTTTAACTAGTCTTATTCGTGTATTTATTTAATTTATATTCTTTGTTTGTTTGTTTGTTTGTTGATACATTCCATCGTTTATTTATCTATTGTTTGTCTCTTATGTTCAGCTGTCGCATATACAATCTAACTTTTTGTTTTTTTTTCTCTTTCACACAATTTATGAAGAAGTTACAAAGTATACTCCAATGGAATTGTAATGGTTTGAAAAATCGTTATCCAGAAATTAAGACAGCAATCACTAAGAATTTACCCTTTTGCATATGTCTACAAGAATCACACTTGAAACCAAACGAAAATTTTCAATTTAGAGGATACAGCAGTTTTAGGTACGACGTAATACCAGATAGAAGAGCAAGAGGAGGTGTAATAACCTTTATTAAGGACAACATTGCTTCACAGTTAATAACACTTCAAACAAATTTGCAAGCTGTTGCAGTTAAAATAGCATACCCGTTTAACCTAACTATTTGCAATGTTTACTTACCTGATTTCTTCTGGGATATAAATGATCTTATGTTGTTAGTACAACAACTTCCCAGTCCAGTCTTAATAATAGGGGATTTTAATGCTCACAACCCTCTGTGGGGATCTGCTAAAAAAGATCCAAGAGTTATAGAACAGTGGATGGAAGAGTGTAACTTAATCCTACTAAATAATGGAAAAAACACTTACATTAACTCGAGATCCAACAGTTTTTCTGCAATCGATCTTACTTTCTGCTCTCCATCACTTGGACATATCCTTCGATGGGACACTGCGGAGGATAACTGCTCCACAGACCACATTCCTATCCTCATAGAATTCGCTGACCATTATCAGGCAAATACTCAACCACAAAAATGGCGCCTGGACAGTGCCAATTGGGCTCGGTATCGGAATGAAATTCAGCAGCTGCAAACTACGGGCTTGGATATTGATGAGGCAGTAGAGTATGTGTCCAATCAGATAATTCAGGCGGTCGAGTGCTCTGTTCCGCAAACATCTAGTAAAAGAAAACAAAAAGTGGTACCATGGTGGAATGAGGAAGTTGCCAAAGCTATAGCAGAAAAGAAACGAGCATTCAATTCATTCAAACGTAATTCCACACAAGTGAATCTCATAAATTTTAAAAGACTTCGTGCAAAAGCGAGGGCTACTATCCTAAAAAGTAAAAAGGAATCCTGGGAAGCATACGTATCAACTATAACTAGAACAACACCAACATCAGAAGTGTGGCAAAAAATTAGATGTATTTCCGGAAAAAGATTCCCCCAGCCATCACTTACCCTAAACACTAATGGATCCACTGTAACTACACCCATTGAAGTTGCAAATGAATTAGCTAGCCATTTTTATACAATAAGTTCCACAGAAAACTATAGCCCAACCTTTAAAGAAACAAAAAATGCTAGCGAGGAGGAGTTGGATTTCAGTACAGATGAAGAGCTTACATATAATACAAACTTCAGTATGAGAGAATTTAGTGACGCACTAGAAACAACCAATAATTCAGCTCCTGGACCAGATCAAATTATGTATGAATTTATCAAACAGATGCCAGAAAACCAGAAAAGTACTATCTTGAACTTATATAATAGAATATGGCAAGAGAATATCTTTCCTAGTAAATGGCGAGAAGCCATAATTATAGCTTTGCCGAAGATGGGTAAAGACATAACACTTCCATCGAGTTATCGCCCAATATCATTAACTAACTGTCTGAGTAAACTATTGGAAAAAATGGTAAGCAATCGTCTAATTTGGTACTTAGAAGCAAACAACCTTTTAAGTGACTCACAAATGGGATTTCGTAAATGGAGATCCACTACAGACCAACTTGTTTACTTAGAGCACTACATTCAAAATAGTTTCGCGCACAGACAACATACAGTGGCGGTATTCTTTGATCTAGAAAAAGCGTATGATACTACTTGGCGATACTCGATTTTGAAAACGCTTTATAACTGGGGACTACGAGGCAACTTACCCAAATTTATTAAAGGATTCCTTGCAGATCGCAACTTTCAAGTCAGAATAGGAAATGACTTATCAGAAACTCACCAACTAGAAAATGGCATCCCACAAGGATCAACGTTAAGCGCAGTCCTTTTTGTCATTGCTGTAAACTTTATGGCAGATGTAGTAGATAATGAGGTACAAAAAAGTCTCTATGTGGATGATATGGCCATTTTCTTGTCTGGAGAATGCATGGAAGATATTCAAAACATTCTCCAAAGAAATATTAATAACATTGTAGAAGCTGCAGAAAAAAGAGGCTTCCGCTTCTCAACAAACAAAACAACAGCCATACATTTTTGTCGACTACGGAGAATACATGAAGACCCCATTCTGAAAATAAAGGAAACAACAGTAAAGGTAGAACAAACAGTAAAATTCTTAGGACTAACCTTTGACTCGAAGCTAACATGGAATAGACACATACAAAACCTAGTGACGAAATGTAAAGCGGCTATTAACATCATGCGTTGTATGGCGAGTATCACCTGGGGTTCTCATAGAGATATACTCATCAATATATACAGAAGCCTTATACTTAGTAAAATAGACTACGGGTCAATAATCTATGGATCCGCTAGAAAATCCCATCTAAAAAGATTGGACTCTATTCAAAGAACTGCACTTAACCTTGCATTGGGTACATTTCGGACAAGCCCTTACTCTGCAATATGTATTGAAGCCAATATCCCTCCCTTAACTCTCAGAAGAGATCGATTACTTCTCAATTATGGGACTAAACTGTGGGCCCAACAGACTCAACCAAACTATAAACTTTTCTTTGAAGAGGATTTTGAAATATATGACGAACGAATTACAATAACAAAGCCCGCAGGATACCGTTTCCAACAAATTGTCAGAGATGCCGAACTACCTGAAATTGTGCAAAATAATGTTTCAAGAGTACCTCCATGGAAATTACCACAACCAATAATTGATACATACTTGAAATGTTTTAGAAAGGGAGATATTGGAAATGACGTTATAAGAACCGCGTTCAAAGAACACCTGAGCAAATATGAACAATATGAGAAATTGTATACAGACGGTTCAAAAACGGAAAACGGAGTGGGAAGTGCACTAATTACAACAAACGGAAGACAATCGTGGTCTCTACACCCAGACGCATCTGTGTTTACAGCCGAATTACATGCAATTTATGAAGCTTTGAGATATTGTCAGTCATCTAATGACCTTCGTTTTATAATATGTTCAGACTCCGAAAGCAGTCTGAAATCAATAGGAAATAGACTCGTAGCAGATCCATTAGTTTTAAAAATACTTACCTTGTTGCACGAGTTAGCAATGACCAATAAAACAATTATTTTTATGTGGATACCGAGTCATGTCGGCATTAACGGAAATGAAGCAGCAGATCAGGAAGCACGACAAGCAACAGAGAGGGAATGGTCACGTCAGATAAAAATCCGATCAGAGGACTTAACGAATGCTTGGAAAAAGAGGCAAAGCCTCGAATGGCAAAATATCTGGGACAGGGAACAAACAGCTTTAAAACTAATCCAACCATTAATATCACCTTGGAAAGTACCCAAGAATCTAGAAAGACGCGAGCAGGTAGTCATCGAAAGAATAAGAATAGGGCATACTAACCTAACATCCATGCATCTTTTAAGAGGGGAACCACCTCCTAATTGTGAAGAATGCAGCGAGCCTCTTACTGTGGAGCACTTCCTTTTGGTCTGTCCTAGATACAACATTGTTCGCGGTAGAACAAAACTGAAAAACACAATGGAAGAGATATTAAATGTAAAAGAAACATATAAGTTACTTACTTACCTCAAGAATTGCAACCTGTTTTATAAAATTTAAAATGAATCATCACAATTAGTATGAAGCAAAATATCAGACCATAAAATGATCACGGCTAATGACCATAGCAGTCGATGCCGTAAAAAAAAAAAAAAATAATAATATAATAATAAATTTTATTTTAATGCAAATTTACAAATATTTTTAACATTTTTTCAGATTTTAACGAAATAAATGCACCTGATTTCACAAGGAAATCGTTTTGTGCCTTATCATTTTACTAAAAAATCTTTATATATGAGATTAATTATATATTACAGTAATCAACAAATAACAGACCAACAATTTTTCTAATACTAATCTAAAATTACCCCAGAATTATGAATTTAATTAAGTGAACTAAAAACATGGAAGGTTATCCCCAATTATGAGAATATTTGCTCAAATTGATTTAAGTTATTTATAACAAATATTGACAACTTTTTACAAAATAGGTTATAATTGAAGACCTAAGTGGATAAAGGTGTTATGTCGCATTTTTTAAAAAAAATTACTTTATGCAATTTTTGAACACCTCTGATATAGATTTAACACCCAATAAACGGTGAATTTTAAATTTGTAATATTTTATAGAAACTTTTTAATTATAAAGGCGCCATGTCATACATACAACCAGTAATTTTAGTGGATGTACACAGTTTTGGACAGAAAAATCTAGTTTCATAACAGCTTGATATTTTTCTTTAATATTAGTGTAAACAAAAGAACATAACCCAAAATTATCTATTTGAGGTATTATTCATTTGAATCGAAGACAAAATAAATAATTTCCAACTCAAAACCGTTTTGTTTAATTTACTCAAAACTTTAAAAGTGTGACATAACACCTTTATCCACTTAGGTCTTCAATTGTACATTGTCTTTAAGTTTTCGGGGATAATATTATAAATTTTTGGACCTGTAAAGCTAATAGATTTCTTGCATAAGCTGGAGCTTGGTCTAGAGACAATAAGAGCATTGCGTTCATTTTGCCTCGTATTGTATATATGGTTTGTTAGTACTCTTAGCTCCCTATTTTTTGTAGATATATTTCGCCACATTAAATATATATAGTCCATTTATATCAAGGACCTTACTGTCTAGAAAAAGTTGTTCTGTAGAATATCTTCGATTTTACCAGAGTATTACTTTAAGTATCCATTTTTGGGTAACTTTTAGGTTATTCAATCGACTGTTATATGTCCCACCCGATATTATGATGCCATGCGTAAGTATTGATTCCACTTACGATTTATATGTCATTTTTAAGATATTAATTGGAAGAATATTGCGGAGTTTATAAAACATGTAGACAAGTTTTCCTAATTTAGTGTTAAGGTATTCGGTATAATCATTCCATCTCATTGTCTCATTTATTATCCGACCCAGGTATTTAATGTTTGTGGTGTTCTCAATTACATTTTAGTATGTACAATTTATTAAGTCACATTTTGCGTGGAATTTTAAATTATTAATTTTCGGTTGTAGTCTAAAAATATTGTTAAATATGATGAACTTTGTTTTTGTGTGATTAAGACTTAATGGATTGTTGTCCAACTAGCACTTAATTCTATATAGTCCCTTTTCACTTTTTTTGGGGACCTCAGACCAATCTGTACCATGAAATGTAAGAGTAGTGTCATCGGTATACGCGATAATGTCCCCGCCTATATCTAATTCTAGCATATCATTTACGTAAAAGAGGAATAATTGCGGACCTAAAATTGGTTTGGTGACATTATTTTATGAAACAATGAGTGTATTTGCAGTCGAGAGACCATGCATTTTTCATATATTATTAACTACTGATATTGGCCTATAATATTGTTTGTAACAAGTTTGCCACCATTTTTAAATATAGGAGTAACAATAGCTTGTTTTAGTAAGTTTGGACATTGTTCATTTTGGATTAACAAGATGTACAAAGAGATACCAAGAATATTAAATTTAATTTTTTTTTAGACTTCTTATTTGATCTATCCCGGGAGCTTTTCAAATCATCAATTATATTTGATATTTCTTTCATTTCTTTCATTTCTTTCAATATTTCTTTTCATCTCTAGTAACAATAATTATTATTTATTATTTAGAAGACACATATGCTACTTTTCAACTTTCATATACAGGAAAACGAAGTAATTTTCTGTTCTGAAACGTTTTTAATTTTTCCCAGTATAAATGATAAATAATTCTACATAAATACAATGGATAACTTAGTGTAAATAACTTTAAACTAATCTCTAAATTTAATATGAGAAAAGGAAATTATAACATGTTCCGTTCTGTGTGACTGACTGAAGTCACTGAAGCCTTGGTGAGACGTAATTTAATGTAGTGTTATGGAGAAAACTTCGTCTTGGTGTCACATGATTAGGGTGACGTAAAGCTCATAATTCTGCCGTTAGGTGTCAGTTAGGCGAGATCGGCACACTGTATAATGTGTGCCCTTATTTCATGAGTTTCATTCTAAAATTTAGACAGATACAATGGAACTTTACGATGCTATAAGGAGGTAAATAATGAAATATATAGTATTGCATTGGTAAAAATGTATGATAGACAGGAATAACATATTTAAGATAAATGCACAAATAATATTAGAAGCTTTAGTTAGTCTTTTTAACTTACAAACAGCCAGTATTATAATTAGTTTTTTAATATGGAACAAAAAGGACGTAAAAATATAAAAAGTGATTTAATTACAAATGTCTCATAATAAATTAAGAATAAACATTATATTTTTCATTTTCCTGTAATAAACCCTTAACCCCACGAGGAGAAAATTAATTGCTTTATACGCGAGAACCGCACAGTAAAAAAAAATTGTTTAGAGCAAACAAAAATTTTGTTGCGTTTATACAAAGCAATTTCTTGGTTGATGTTAATAAATTTTTGTTGCTCCAAACAAAATTGTTTGAGGCAACAAAAATTTATTAACATCAACCAAAAAATTGCTTTGTATATACGCAACAAAATTTTTGTTTGCTCTAAACAAATTTTTTTAGCGTGCGGTCTGCCAGACCGCCAAATATCTAACTGTCAAAAATAAATTCTTACAATGGACTGAAATGAATGGCTATAAATGTTTAAATAGTTTCAATATGTTTTATTTCAGTGGTACAAAATAAAATTATATTCTACATTTTTGTCGGTAAAAATTAGTCTGAATCTTTCTGCTTAGCGCAGTTTTTGCAAACTTTCCTTGAGCACATCAAACATATGGGCCTTTCACAGCGGATACATTTGTAAGCTGTTTTGCGCTTTTTTTGGTAGGGGCACAGATGATAAGTTTTCCTTTTTTCCAAGCGATCTTCTGGTGCCTCGCCGTCGGCGTCGTTATCTTCTATATCCAAAACTTGTTTCAGCAATATTTTCAAGTCCGTTCCTATTTTTGGATTTTGAAAGCGTCGCTCTACATGGTGAATTATCTTGTGACTCAATGTCTGATAAGTTTTCTGCTTCAAAATTAGTTTCCTCTTTATTTAGCCATCTCAAAAGGGTTTCTTCAAAACCTGGGTCATCTGGCCTAATTCGATTTTTAGACGCCATTTTCTAAAAATATTTAAGAGAAAATATTATAAAATATAATACAAAATTAAAATATACTTACCACAAATACGTTGCCAACGTTACTATTTTAGCAGACAATAAATAAGCGAAAGTTTAAACAAAATTTTATCACGTTATTGGCGATGACGGTCTCACAGACTCACACACATTTATACAACCACCCACTAATCGCCGTTAGTGAACACTAAAGTCTACCAAGTTAATACCTTGTGTAAAGCAATAATTGGTTGGAAGGTAGGTGAGGGTTAACAGCGAATGGCTGAAAAATTCGTAAGTTACATTACTTTATAATTTCCATAGCGGTCTCTCAGATCGTGGTCGCGGGTTAAGGTAAACATGACTTACTGAATTTCAATATACTATTGAAAAATATTATTTTAGTCTGATAACTTTCAAAGAAACCATTAGTTCTTTCCATATACCATTAATCCAAGTCTTATCACATTAGTGTATCAACAAGATATCTCCTTTGCGCGACATCTTATTAACTTCTTTCATACACTTAATATCTAAGATTCAATATGAAAAACAAGAAAATAACCATTCTTCCTATTTATTCATAACACGAGTCTACAAAAAAAAAAAAGAAAATTCTGTTCCAAGAACTAAATCTATGAGACCTGAAGTATTCTTGTGTACTGAATAATAATTTTCACTTTAAAAAATTTTCTACCGCGTAGAGTTCGAGTAACTCCCGGTTTTTGTTCTCAAAAAACTGTATTTTGACGATAAAAACTGGGATTTACTCGCAATCTACGCGGTAGAAAATTTTTTATTGATTTACCAGCGTGCGGTAGGAATGTCTGCCACACCCAAGGATTATACAGCTGGGCCTGCTACGTCCACGCTGGGTTGGACTAGGGTCATGCTTGTTGCCAGCAGCGAGTGCCACATGGCACATGGTAAAGGAATGTGGGATGGGAGGTGTAGGTATTTGTGAGATGGTTACCGCATTGTATCGTGAGGGAGCGTTTAAGCTCCCTTTTTTGTGTTTTTGGTTCGCCTTCTTTTTCTGAGTCTTCTGATTCCTCGGTTTCCGATGCTGGATTAGATTTGGGTCATGTTTGTTGTCAGCAGCGAGAGCCACATGACGCATGGTACAGGAGTGTGGGGTGGACAGTGTAGTTGTTTTTGAAATGCGTTTCCGCATTGTGTTCGTGGTATTTAATGTTTATGCTCCTCTTTTTTGTGTTTCCGCTTCTACAGATTTTCTTCTTCTTCTTCTTCTTCTTCTGAGTATTCTGATTCTTTCGTTTCTGCTTCTGGTAGAGTATATGTCTGTAGATATATGTGAAATGCGTGGCCGAATTGTGTCATGATGTGGAATGTTTGTGCTCCTCTTTTTATATTTCTGCTTCTACAAATCTTCTTCTTCTTCTAAGACTTCTGATTCCTCGGTTTCTGGTTCTGGTAGAGTACATATCACTGCGATTTCTTTGTGGAATTCATTTTATTTTTCTCCTTGCTTCTCTTTCCCAGTATGTTTGGTAGTTTTTTCATGATCTTCTCGGTTGTTATTTTCCACGTGTAACCTGGTCTCCCTGTTTTTAGTGTAGAATTTAGTGTAGAATTTTTCACTTAGCAACAAGCACAATTTTGACCTGAAAAACATCACTCGATAATTTACCTAAGACAATATTATGAAATTAGATTTTCAACAGCGCAAAGAACATGCAATATCATAAAACACACTCCTGTTAAACCAGACACCAACAAAAGTCAGAGACCAATAATCCCTATCTGTGATGCTTCTCTTCCCTTCCATTCTCTTCTCTTTTTGACTTGTTCTATTGCATTACACCAAAAACCTAGATCTGGATTATGTCACCACTCACAAAATTGTCAATCGCACGTCCCGAGGTATGTATTACCCTTCAAACACCCATCACCCACCTGACAGCTCAAAATTGTTATCACTGTTGTTTCCCTGCTTCCTGTACACAGTCTCAATTGGCGTGTTGTCGTCTTCTTGTTGGTTGTTGAGATGAAAAATTATGATTTCGCCCTCCTCCTGATGTATTATTTTTGTCCTCCTCTTCAAGTTTGCTGTTGCTGCTATCATCTCCTGCCCACCCCAGAAACCGTCTTTTCTCAGGTCTCCGATGAACGCCTCTGTCTTTTCCTTGTTGATACTGTGTTGATTCCGGTTCGTTGATGGATGCTAGCATGAACGGGGTGGAATAATCTATGTTGTTTTGTATATAGTCCGGTACTTTTTTTCATTCATTTTTTGCTTTCTCTTCTTCCTCCAGTTTATCTCCATTGTTGCTGTGGTATGCCTCTTCTCGTGTATGTGTTATCATTTCTTCTGTAATGCCCCCCGCTCCCCCACCGCTTTAACGCCTCTGGCTCGTTCCCCCGTTTCTGTGTCTACCATGTGATCTTTCGTTCCTACGTTCTGTCTTCGATCCATCATTCTTCTGTATAGATACCATTTCCTAGGAAAATCTGTGCATTTCCATATCTGTGCATTTCCATTGAACTGCAAGAGGTTCAGCGCCCCAGCGTATTTTACCAATAGTACGCCTCTGCTATGGTTGTCCGGTTGTCCATTTATTACCCAAGCCACGGCTTGTTTATCCAAGAAACTCTGTTTATCTTAAGGAATAATACACTTCAATAATGCCATAAATTTATAGTGACAGCTGTCGATATTTTCAAGAGTTTAGGTGTACAATCACTTCTGAGATTTTCTAAGAAAGTCGTTTGAATCAGCCCCTCAGCAGTTTATTACAGCATTTATAATTCAAAATATGCCACACCACCAAGACATACTCTTTTTAATACAAATACAAATTATATCACTCACTTAACACTTTAAAATTTTATATTTTGCACTTTGAATATAGCTAGAATTTGGACCTAAAAAACACTGCAGTGGTTTTGTGGCAGACACTTCTTGTTAGTCATTAAGACATAAATAAACTTGAATAAATAAACTTGGGTGGCGGATAGGTACTTTAAAAATGAAAATGGGTATACTTAGCTTATATTCCCGTTATTTACTGCTGGTCCTTTAAGCTTGTTTCTTTATGCATGACACTGCACTGGTCGGTTCTGCCACTAAATAACTCTATATTAGTTATTTTCAAATATTAATTCTCTTTCAACTTTGTTCTTTTGTTATCACATATCAATTTACGCGGAATGTTTTGGGCTATAAAAGTTTTATCAAATTTAGCGGTCTTTTATCTGGTGTACTCGCGTTTAAATGGGAGTGTTTTTCGGACGCGTCCGCTCGCTCGGAAAGCACAATTCGAAGTCCTACGCGGTAGAAAATTTTTTAATTGAAAATTCGGATTCAGCACACAAAAATATTTAAGGCATGATAGATTTAGTCCTGGGAACAGAATTTTTCTTTGTAGACCTGTGCAGAGGTGCACCTGTCGCACAGGTCGACAAAAAATTCTCTTTCAAGGAATAAACCTATCATAGACTAAGAGCTGGCTACAGAGGGGGACATGTGACTCAATGTAGTCGATATTTTAACGAGTACAGGTTCGATTGTTACCGACATGATGAGAGCCCGGTCGCCAGAAGGCAGTCTGGAAGGATAATGGGTGGGTGGGCGTTCAAACATGTAATTTTTTCGAGTAAAAAAAAGTGATAAGGTGCAGTACTGAAAGTTTGTAGAATGACTGAAGACAGTATAAATAAGTAGAAAATAAATCGCCAGAAGGGTGGGTGGAAGGTAAAGGGCCGCCAGAAGGCGCAAAAATTGTAAAACATTTCACAACATTTACATGATCAAGTGCACTTCTGACAATTTGCGTACTTATTGTTTGTTTCAAAGTGAAATTATGTGCAAAACGCCAGAAGGCTAAGTGGAAAAAAAAGAGAGAAAATATCGATACTGAGAGCGTCAGCGCCTCAACCGATCGATCACTTTTCTCTGTATTTTCACATTTTACATCATCAAGTGTACTTCTGACGATTTGTCGACATAATTTGGAGATGTTCAGTAAACTATTGGTCAACTGCTAGAAGTCAATTAAGAAGGCATCAATTGTTTTCATAGAATCTTATAAAAATATTTATTATTTTTTATTTTCTAAATCATCATCGTAGTCAGGATCTTCATCCCTGTCGTAAATGATGTCATCATCTTCAGCTGAAAGTTTATAAATTAGATACACAATCATCAAAATTACCTTCCGAATTGTCACTATCAAGAAGAACGTCTTTAAGAGAGGGTGGTAATTGTGGTCCTTCAAACCATTTAAATTCATATTCGGACCCGTTTAATATCCATCCTGAATTTTCTGCTTCGAGTTCCTATGGATTGTATAAGGTAGCATTCCTCCATACATGTGCAATATATCGAGCTCTTTCTGCCTGCTAACGCAATTCGACTTACCAAGGTGACAAGCAGGAAGCATCGAAGTTTTTCAAATTTTTTTTGGAAAGGCTCGTTAACATTTTTTATTGTGTAATTTCGAAGGAACATTTCGAATCTCAGCTTATTTACTTCGTTGCAGGATACATATTAAAAACGAATTATTCAATAATCGAGAAAGTATTTTCTTTATCTGCTTTTTGATATTGTTTAGACTTATTGTGTACGGGCGCTGTTTTTCTTTCCTAAAGAACGCAGAGTTGTAATCGCATCCTGTAAATGCATGAAATCCCGATAATGCTTTACACAAATCTAATCCCAAGAAGCGTATTTACATTGATAACATGACGATTATCGGAGAATCCGCACTCAATCCAAATTTTTTATTCAATTTTGTGCAAGTTTCCTAACAAAATGACAATAATATCTGTGTCGGAACACTTACTTAAGATGTTTGAATTTGAGTCAATTTTAAACGCATGATAAATTATCTTTGCGTCAGCCTCCTCGTGCGGAGGACAACAGAAATCAGCATTCGTCGTTTCTTACAACATTACCATCAACGTTAACTTGGTACGATAACATTCGATGTAATTTAGTATAATATTTTTTACGCGCTAAAAAAGTGAGTAGTCAACTTTAGGAATATAAGATAGAGTATGGGGGAGGAAGAAAAAGAGAGAAAAAAAATAGCACAGATGATCAGAAGCGACCGTACACCTGGATTCGTGGCAGCCGACGGAAATATTTGCAAACACAATTGAAAAAACTTCCTTCCACAGAAGATTATGCTGAAAGTTCGAACATGAAAGTGTTTTTCTAAGAATATTTAAAATTTTTAATATAATTTTAATAAAATAAAGTCGTCATATCTTTTGATTAATAAAATTAATAACTTTTGTATCTCTTCCTAATCGACTTTTGGCAGTTGACCAATAGTTTACTGAACATCTCCAAATTATGTCGACAAATCGTCAGAAGTACACTTGATGATGTAAAATATGGAAATAGAGAGAAAAGTGAACGATCGGTTAAGGCGCTGACGCTCTCAACACCGATATTTTCTCTCTTTTTCTTCCACTTAGCCTTCTGGTGTTTTGCACGTAATTTCATTTTGAAACAAGCAATAAGTACGCAAATTGTCATCAAAGTGCACTGCAATTTTTTGCAACTTTGACGCCTTCTGGAGGCCCTTCACCTTCCACCCACCCTTCTGTCGATTTGTTTCCTACTTACTTATACTATCTTTAGTCATTCTACAGATTTTCAGTACTGCATCTTATCACTTTTTTTACTCGAAAAAATTATATCTTTGATTGTCCTTCTGGCGACCGGTCTCTCACTATGTCGGTAACAATCGAACCTGTACTCGATGAAATATCGACTACATTGTGTCACATGTCCCCCTCTGTAGCCAGCTCTTCGACTATCATACCTTAAGTATTTTTGAGTGGTAAATCTGAATTTTCAATTTAAAAAAATTTCTACCTCATAGATTTCGAGTAATTCCCGGTTTTTATTGCCAAAAAATCGTATTTTGATAATAAAAACCGGGATTTACTCGAAATCTACGCGGTAGATAATTTTTTTAATTGAATTTCGAGTAAATCCCGGTTTTTATCGTCAAAATACGGTTTTTTTGACAATTTTTTTTATATTTTGTACATTTTAGAGCCAAGAATTATCAAAAAGCACCATAAAGGGAGTATAAAATTTCACTCAATATTTTCTAAATAAAATATCAAAATTTCAGTTTAGAAATAAACTGGGAAATAAAGCAAACTGAAATTGTCAAACCTCTTTCTTTATGCCTCTAAGACTTCAGAGGTCGACAGGCAGCGTATTAATTCATTCGATATGTGGGTCTGGAGACAGCTCGTCGCACCAGCACCACCATTGGGGGAGTGAAAAAGACACTTTTTCACTTTTTTTGGAAATCAGAAATGCTTGGGGGTTGCAAAAGTTGCTACAGCAGATAAGCAATGCCAGGATAAAATATTATTAAAATCTAACGTTATTTTGAGTGCCGCAAAGACCTTAAAGTTTTGGAAAGACCCGTTACAAATAGTCTTCATATCTTTTTATTATTTTGTGCAAAAATTTAGCTTGGGCATAAAAAGCCATTCAAATACTTTTGTTGATTCCTAAAGAAGCTCAGTTTTGTATTAAAAAGGCAAGGCTGCTAAATATTCAAATTTTTAGCATTTTAACCTCAAAATAAATCCACAAGTGGTAATTTTTTT
The DNA here is from genome assembly GCA_936432065.2 of Rutpela maculata. NCBI lineage: Eukaryota > Metazoa > Arthropoda > Insecta > Coleoptera > Cerambycidae > Rutpela > Rutpela maculata. Next base: position 29,930,905 of record OW386285.2, on the reverse strand, counting down.
CAAGTTAATCTTGGGTATATCTACTCTAATAAATTCCAAGTATAATTAAATTTGAAAAACTACCAGTTTTTAAAAATGTTCAAAAATGGCGTCATTCACGAAAATTTTAAAAATGATGACCATTGCGGCAGCTTAAAAAATAAATAAAATTAAGAAAATAAATTGTGATGTGTTTACATATGCTAAGTGGCAACTTTTGCACAGCCAAGCTTTTTGAAAATAAAATTTTTTTTCACTCCACCCTAACCACCATTCTCGATGCTATCAGGCGTACCATACAGCAATGGGAAATCAACTAATCAACTGAAATAATTAATAAAATAAAAAATATTTGTGTCATAACCATACCATGTACCATATTTCGTGCATCGCTGTAACTGGGTTAAATTCGGATGTAGCATGAAACATCATTTTTCGAATAATTCGTTGACGATAAATTTACCCTGAAAGAATGAAAGTGCACAGATAAACTAGCTCCTGTGCGGGAAATCTGGGAAAAATCGCTAGAGGTTTTTTCGAAATTACATTATCCTAATTAAAATGTTACAGTAAATGAATTTTGTGCCGCTTGCTTTTAAACGGTAGTATATTCCGAGCAAACCTGGAAAGTACAGAATGAAAATGTCGACTCTTTGTGACTGCAACCTCGTTCATTCTGGAATTACGAATATACGCAGGAAAGGAACCAAAAGCGATATCAGAGAAAAATCAAAGCATGCGTGTAGTGTGTGACCTTAGCAGTGAACTTAGGGGACACAAAGTTGCCTATGATACATTCTTCACCTCACGAGCATGAGAACATGAAAAAGTAACTCCGAGCGTTAAAGAAGTGGGTTTAGTAAATAAAATACAACCATGATTATATTCATATTTTGTTTTCATTTTGTAGTAAATTCTTAATAAGGGATATTGCTCAATTTTTTAATTCGACAGTAGTATTATTAGTGTTTGACCCAATACAATTGAATCATTTACTATCCATATAGCTATTATATGAACAATATCGATTTTTTTTTCACGTGCATATCATTCGTTATCAGGCATGTGCTGGCCCCACTGGGATACCGGGACTTTTCCGGTGGGCCCTCCATGAAGGACCCTTCCCGTTTATTAATTTCCATTTTGTAGGGGAGGAAAAATTTTTTTTGAGCCAGGTAGTCTCGTCATAATACTGACTGGTACCGCTTTGCTACACCACACCGGTAGGCTAGATATTTCTACAGGTTTGTTATTTTACTAGTGCAACTTCTTGCAGGTGTGAACTTTTACTGGTACAGCTTTTTATTAGCCTATTCTTTCACCGATATTGATTTTTATTAATTTTAATTAATTTTGAACTCTAAACTCAACTTTAAAACTCAAATTAAAATTTTATTTATATTAAAGACCGTTCGGTCCATAGTCCAATACGATTAGGTTTATACCTTTTGAATGATTTTTTTTGTAGGATTTCTAATACCATATACTAAAAAGTTTACCCATTGAAAATTACCGCAATTTCTAAAATCCGTAAATAAAAAAAAAACAATACAATTTTTAGAAATCTCAACGAAAAATACAATTATCGGAATTTTTTAATATTTCTCTTAAGAAAATAATGATTGTTTATAGTTTTCGAGGTTGTTTATAAAAAATTTGTAAAAAAATGAAACTTTAATCTGTAATCCTTAAAATTTATATTATCGCATTACCAGCTTTTTATTTTTAAGGGTGAAAACTGAAAACTGAATTACTCTTCTAATTTTACGAATAAATTAACGAAAATTCATAAACTTCTGTTTTTGATTTCGCTAAATATGACTGTGAGATCAAAATTTATGAGACGAAAATATTAAAGGCTGAAATTTATTTCCAAAACTAAACATCGGAGATAAAACAAGAAAAAACCATTCGATTTGTTTTCGTAAAAGCTTTAATTTTGTACCTTTGCATTTTTTTTAAATTTTAAAGTCCATATTTTTCGAGTAAATAAAAAAAAACGTCTAGGAACCCTGATTTCAAGGGGTGAAAATTGAAATTTTCAGTTCGCAATGTCTCGAAAACTATGCATTTTAGAAAAAAAGTGTATAAGACCTTTCTTTCTTATAAATTTGATTCTCAATCAGATTAAGTATATTTTTTGTTTTTTTGCGACAATCGCTAAGAAAAGGTGGGAACCACCCCTAACCAAAAAACAGGGGAAAGTGTCAATATAGATTCTTATGTACATACTTTATGAAGCATGTTGAAGAACAAAAATTTGGAAATTCATTACATCGTTTTCGGGCTAGGATTTAAAAGCTTCACTTTCTATACTATTCATTTATTTCGCTTTTTGGAGCTTCAGCCATCTTCAAATTAATTTTAAAAAGTTTCATTTTTTTACAAATTCTTTATAAACAATCTCGAAAACTATAAAAATCATTATTTTCTTAAAAGAAATAGAAAATTCTGATAATTGTATTTTTCGTTGAGATTTCTAAAAATTTTGTTTTATTTTTTTATTTATGGATTTTCGAAATTGCGATATTTTTCAATGAATAAACTTTTTAGTATATGGCATTAGAAATCCAACAAAAAAAAATCATTCAAATCCATTCACTATAGCTGGGTTCCGTCATTTTTCATTTATAGACTAATTGCACTGGACTACCAATCTTTTTCGTTAACCTTGCCGATGTTGGGTTTACTTCTGGAAACTTTTACATTCCGCTGAAGCAACACATTCATTATCGACTGTTCTATTAGATTTTATTTCAGTACAATCGAACAGAAGGTGCGCAAATAAATATTTTAAATGGTTTAGACAGATTTTTTAATTTATTTTGTCTAACGCATGTTTGGGTTCGTTCTACACGCCCTAAATATCTGTTGAATAATATCTGAATCACCCTGTATATAGCTTCGAATTTGAAGTAAAATTTTACATTTTTTATATTCAGAAATTGCATAACTGTAATGCGTCAAAAACATTATTTATACGCAAATGAGAATAAAATGAACTACGCCATTTTCTAGTTGAGAGAATTTACTACTAATACAAACTTTACTGTTTTTTCTTAGTTGCTCATAAATTAATTTTTTTGGTGCTTATTTCAATTTTTTAAGTACAAAAAGAAAAAGAAATAGCAAACTAAAGATAATTTTATCAGCTTTTATTTATCTTTCCTAAGATTTTTTTCTAGAACCAATATTTTACAAAATATTCCAAATCCAAAATTTTCGGTTTTCTCTTGAAAATTGTAAAAAATAGGGTAATTTTTAAGTAAAAATGGGTTGCTATTGTAAAGGGATATATTAGATATCAAATTAGAGGCTGCTTTGGAGCAATGCGAGAATAAAGCGTAAACTTGATTTCTTCAGAGATTTCTCCCGGTAATACCAAGTACGTTCCAAATATTATTTTTCACCATTCTATCTTAATTAATTATTTTTTTGAGTGACTACCCTGTATACAGCGTGTTATTAGATGTTTAAAAAATTCAATTTCAAGGGAGGCGTAATTCGAAAACTATAAGTACAAATACTGTTAAATTTTGGATTTAGAGGCTCAAAAGCATGCTGATCAATAATGTTGTGTTAGTATTTCATAAAAAAGGCCTAATATGGCTTAAAAAAATCAACGCATTTTTTTTCTTAATAAGAATGCAGGCCAATGACTGAAAGAACTCTCTCTTCTCAAAGAAGACTTAATAAATACCAATCCAAATTTGGTTGAAATCGAAGAATCAATAATTGAAATACGGAATGAGGGCCATGAAAGTGGGCACGCTGTATATTACACTAAAAATATATCCGGTTTCTTCCTTGACACTTATGTTAACTATATGCTAAATATTATTTTCCCCCGCCACATTTTTTCGTTAGTTATTTTTCTTAGTGTGTCCACTCGATATACTTTTCTGACTGATGGATTTAAAAGACCTTAATTTTCGTAAATCTAATAGCCGGAAACGTAAAAATCTGAAAAATTCTAGGAAAGTGATTTTTTGACGATTGCAATACTTTCCTTTCAGTAAGCGCGGAAAGCCAAAAGCCGTCAGTTTTGAGGTTGATCCGGTTTCTGGAAGAATCAATAAACATGCAGTTTGTCTTTTATATTGCAAGTTTGAGGCCAATTTCACCGCACTATATACAAAAAAAAAAAAAACTATTGCATTGTTCTGCTAGAGTCAAAATTTAATTTTCTAGAGTCAGTTATACGTAAACAAGGCAGATCATTATGTTCTATTGCTACCTTAACGTTATATGCTACATCAAAGGTTTTTAGAATATAATTATGTACCACGTAAATAAACATGGCCATGCTCACAGGGTCGAATTGGATTCCAGTTGAGTTTACTTTCAGAACTTCAGTCAAATCTGCATGTGAACGCAATGTAAATACCTCAAATATGAATAATTAATTTGACTCATAACCATGCCGAGCAGTGCACCGAGAGGCGTTTGGTTGGACTGGAATTATGTCATGTGTTTTGACATTACAACGCAGTGAAAGAGGAAGTTTAATTTATGTGAAATTTACAAAATTATCATTCTTATATTTTGAGCAAATTTTGAAGTACGTAGTACATTCTGAAGAAATAATGTTAACGAATTTACACACTTTGTTGGGAATGGGAAATGGAAAATGGGAAATGCGTCTTCAACAAATATGCAAAATATTACTGAAACAGCTTGCAATCAATTCATATTAATAACAAACGAAGTTGAGTCGCATATATCATCTCACTTTTTTTTAAACAAGAATCCATATTTCCTTTATTGCTTATAAAACATCTAAAAATAAGTTTTGTAGCAAATAACCGTCGTAGAGTCTTTCATGTACGTAAAAAAAAACGATGCTAGCTGTTTGGAATTGTGTGCAGTTATTTACTTTTAGAGTCAGTATTGTGTGAGGTACAAATGACGTCATTATTTAGTATTTTAGTTTGGTTATCCTTCCTTATAATTTCACAGATATGAGTTTTTTTAAATAAAATTGTCCTTTGGAATACCTTGATGCATCATGTTACTCAAAAAGTTTTCTAGTTTTTTGAAAAAAAAATGTATGATTAATGATACATTTGGCTGAAGGACAAAGTATAAACTAATTTGAAAACATTACACAGGCCCACAAAAAAAAAGTTGTATTGACCATACCTATCCCTTGTATTTTGACCCGCTGAACACGAATCTGATCTTAATTTTTCCCCTATACGTCAGGTTTTTTTTTAAAGCAAAAAAGTCTAATATTTATATATTTATTTGCTATTAAAAGAAAAACCTGACGTGCTGGTGAAAAACTAAGATCAGATTCGTGTTCAGCGGCTTAAAATACAAAGGATAGATGTGGTCAGTACCCCCGCGCAGATGACTTTTTTTGTGGTATTGTGCCACACTGAGTGTGGCACAGTGGCAACCAAAAAAAGTGGTCTGCGCGGGGGTACTGACCACACCTATTTCTTGTATTTTGAGCCGCTGAACATCACGAATCTGACCTTAGTTTTCCCCCTACACGTCCGGTTTTATTTTTAACAGCAAAAAAAGTCGTGTTGAATCGTGATATTTATATATTTATTCGCTGTAAAAAAAATCTGACGTATAGGGGAAAAACTAAGGTCAGATTCGTGTTCATCGGCACAAAATACAAGGGATAGGTATGGTCAGTACCCCGGCGCAGACAACTTTTTTTTTTTGTGGGCCTGTGTTATTTATTGATGAAAGAGAGTAAGTAAAATTCCATTCAGCTTACATACACATTACAAGAATTGCATTTTACAAAAGTTTATTTTCCACATCCAGAATTTCCACACTTGAATCTTGAATTTTGGCAAATGATTATTGCCTTGTGCCCTGAACCTTTTAACCGGAATAGGCTGTATCTTCCTTTGCTCTCTAGGAGGTGCGTTTTCAACAATTGTCAGAAGATTGGTTATCTTTGTATTTTTCTGAATGCATCAGCGATTTAGCAAGCCATATCTTAAAATCTAGGTAGATATTTCATTTTCTTTATAACCAGCTGCTATGGCGTTTTTTCAATGTTTTAACCACCCGGCTGCAACAACAAAATCAAAAAAATGATAAATACCACGCACAGTCGACTTCTGAGTTCCTGCCCGCATTGGATATTTTTCAATCACCCTATCTAAAAGGTTTACGTCCCCCATTTTGGCGTTAAGTTGCGGTTGCAGATTGTTTAATATGGATATGTTTTTTACCATCTGGCTCAACTGCAGAGCAAGAGGAAGCAAAATGTACCAGCTTTAAGTCGAACCATTTTGTCTAAGCAACTGTACCATTGTATCTTACAAGTCTATCATATGAACCTCTACCTGATTTCTTTAGGGAATTATCTTTTAGGAAAGAAAAATTTTTTGGAATTATTTTGATCATTATTGTGCCAGCTAAAAGGATTTTTCCAGTTATCAGATCATCAATCAAGGTAACTGATGTAAAATACTTGTCGGTGTAAACTAAAACTCCTACTGGAAGCATATGGGTCAGTTTGAGTATGATTCAGCCTCCTACGTCTATTTTCTCAGTTGTCGGGGTAAGGACTGATTGAATAGAGATAAAAATTCAGTGGAATGCCTGTAGGAGTAGTTATAACAAAATTTTTCAATCCAACTGGATTAGATTTCCCGCGTACAAATTGTCACATTCGGACCTGCTCATGAAACGGTTTCATCAGATTTTTCAAGAGATCGACCTTTTGTACTAACATCACGCATGTTTGTAAATAGAGCTACATTGTCAAAAAAGTGGTCCGGAATGCACACCGTCTTAATCTGGAAAGTTTGCAAGAATCTGTTGAAAGCTATGAGCACGAGACCATCTGTTCGCAGATGCTGGAAGATATTGAGAGAGTGGTTCACCGTCTGCCGGAACATCAACATCATCCTTCAAGTTGTTAAAAAATATCTTCGTTATTGAGGTCCTCCTCATCGCTCTCAGCAGAAAACAAATCCTCATCAATATCTGATTGATCTAAATCTAAGTGTCTGCTATCACTTGCAATTCAACTGCAAAGACCTGAAAAGGGAAAGTAAATTAGTAAGTAAAATATCAAAAGTTATTTCCTTTTTTAGACACCACATGTGTTTGTCTGAACGTAGAGAGTAACTAATCTAACTTTCAAAATGGTAGGCCGGCGCTAAAATTACAGCTAAATTAATTTTAATACTAAATAAACATTTATAACTCCACAATGTTAAAAACTTGATTGTTGGTTTAGATAATACTAATTAAACTTACGTAAATTATAAATACATTATTTAAATTCAAAAAGACATTTTTAAAATAATCGGGCAGATGACGTACAACGTACATACGAAGTAAAAGGCATTATTAGTTTTTCCTGCATTTATGGTTAAAAATTTCATGTTAAAGAAGTTAACGATCATTTTAAAAAAACCGCTGCCCAAGGAATCACTACTTCAACATCCAGATTTTCTATCCAAGTCACTCACAACGAGAAAAATTTGTATGTGGAAATAATTGTTTATGGAACTTTAATAATATAATATTTGAAATCCTCTACCCCAAATACCCATAAAACGATACCCCACATCGATAGTGGTGTGGGGGTGATGATAGGGGGTGGTAATGGGGGTGGATAAGGTAAAACAATATTTTGAGGTTTCTGGTTCTTGTACACACACTAAGTCACATTTTTTTTCATCCCCTTTAATAATGAGGTGGGGGTGGCTAATGCCAATTTTTTTTCAGACCTTAGCCTCTTTTTTATATACTAAATACCAATTTTATAAACTCTTACCTGCTTGATTTACCTATTTACCCCAAATTTACCCCAATTTACCCCCCAACCTTTCGACGGTATAAGATGAAATTATAATCTAGTTCTAGATCTCGTTAAGGTACATACGTGTACCAAATTTCAAGTCAATATCTCAAACGCTTCCAGAGTAAACGTGCGCACAAAAAAAGTTACAGACAGACAGGCAGACAAAATTTCGATGTTTCATGACATTCTAAGCCTATTTGAACAATAAAAATTTTAAAAAAATTTTTTGTCGTTACTATACTTCCACTGGATGTGGAAGTAATTTGCTATACTTTTTGTTTTAGAGAATTCCATGTTAGTATATTAGCGTGCCCAGATTAGGGCAGCAATATACAGAAAGTAGGTATTTTCATAATAAATAAAAAGTGTGTAAGTTGTGATTTGCATAATACCTAAATAATATTATCTGATCATGATTTATCCTTAAAAAATATTACAGTATCGTCCGAAAAACTTACTATTTCACCTTCAACAGGTATTTTAAAAACGTAATTGATGTGTAACGTAAACAATAAGGGCCTTTAAACGGTTTCTTGAGGTACACCATAACATATAATTTTGGTGGTACTTACGCTGTTATTTATTTTAACCATTTGTTTCCAATCTTTAATATCTTATAGGCATTTCCTCTGAAATCAGCGTTTTCTAGCGTATTTAATAAATTTGGATCTACGGTGTCAAATACCCTGGCCAGATCGACGAAGATGCATAATGCTCATTGCGGTGTATATTTGGGCGGTTAAATCTGTTATGACACACTGTGGCAAAACGATCAAAAATCGCTCTGAGAGTCATTTCTTGAGCTATCAACATTTTTTTTTAAATTTTACTTGAAAGTATAATAACGCAAAAAATGTTGTTTGTTTTTTTTTTAAATAGGCTTAAAATGTCATGAATCGTGAGAGTTTGAACAAAAAAAAAATCTGTATGCCTGTTTGTCGTCCTGTCTGTCTGTGACTTTTATTTGTGCCCTTGTTTACTCTGGAACCGTTTATTATATTGACTTGAAATTTGGTACAGTTATGTATTATAACGAGATCTGAAACTAGATTACAATTTGATCAAATTCCGTTGAAATGGTAAATGAGGGTCAATAGGTAAAGCAAGCAAGTAGCAGTCCATAAAATTGGGATTTAGAGCATGTACGAGAAGCTAAGCTCTCAGAATTTTTTTTGCCGTCACCCCACTATCACCCTCCATTACCACTCCCTCACTATTATTAAAGAGAGTAAAAAAAAAATAAAATTCGTCAAAGCGGTAGTGACTCACTATTCCAGACTCATTTTTGTCCGTTTTGCCACGCTGTGTGGCATCTTGCGTCGATCTGGCTTCCCGGAACCCATTTGACGTCATTGTTTTTAGTTTAGTTTAGGTAGTAAATCCATATAGGTAAAAAACCTTTATTATGCTTAAAAAACAAATATTCATTAATCTACACTTTGAATTCTCCCACTTCATATCTCATGTGCTCGACGGAGAAAGTTTAGAATCATTAAATAATGAAACTTGGCGAGCTGCATACCGTCACCAATGCAGTAAAGTTTATGGCCACTTTTGTTTTTCTAAAACACTTAAACTCTTTATTAACACATTTTACTCTCTTTATTCTTAACTAGATGTATAAGTTAATTAACTTATAAAACGGTATTAATATTCTAAGCGTAAAACCAGAATTATTACCATAACTCATAACAATTTTTGAAATACGGAATGAGGGCCATGAAAGTGGGCACGCTGTATATTACACTAAAAATATATCCGGTTTCTTCCTTGACACTTATGTTAACTATATGCTAAATATTATTTTCCCCCGCCACATTTTTTCGTTAGTTATTTTTCTTAGTGTGTCCACTCGATATACTTTTCTGACTGATGGATTTAAAAGACCTTAATTTTCGTAAATCTAATAGCCGGAAACGTAAAAATCTGAAAAATTCTAGGAAAGTGATTTTTTGACGATTGCAATACTTTCCTTTCAGTAAGCGCGGAAAGCCAAAAGCCGTCAGTTTTGAGGTTGATCCGGTTTCTGGAAGAATCAATAAACATGCAGTTTGTCTTTTATATTGCAAGTTTGAGGCCAATTTCACCGCACTATATACAAAAAAAAAAAAAACTATTGCATTGTTCTGCTAGAGTCAAAATTTAATTTTCTAGAGTCAGTTATACGTAAACAAGGCAGATCATTATGTTCTATTGCTACCTTAACGTTATATGCTACATCAAAGGTTTTTAGAATATAATTATGTACCACGTAAATAAACATGGCCATGCTCACAGGGTCGAATTGGATTCCAGTTGAGTTTACTTTCAGAACTTCAGTCAAATCTGCATGTGAACGCAATGTAAATACCTCAAATATGAATAATTAATTTGACTCATAACCATGCCGAGCAGTGCACCGAGAGGCGTTTGGTTGGACTGGAATTATGTCATGTGTTTTGACATTACAACGCAGTGAAAGAGGAAGTTTAATTTATGTGAAATTTACAAAATTATCATTCTTATATTTTGAGCAAATTTTGAAGTACGTAGTACATTCTGAAGAAATAATGTTAACGAATTTACACACTTTGTTGGGAATGGGAAATGGAAAATGGGAAATGCGTCTTCAACAAATATGCAAAATATTACTGAAACAGCTTGCAATCAATTCATATTAATAACAAACGAAGTTGAGTCGCATATATCATCTCACTTTTTTTTAAACAAGAATCCATATTTCCTTTATTGCTTATAAAACATCTAAAAATAAGTTTTGTAGCAAATAACCGTCGTAGAGTCTTTCATGTACGTAAAAAAAAACGATGCTAGCTGTTTGGAATTGTGTGCAGTTATTTACTTTTAGAGTCAGTATTGTGTGAGGTACAAATGACGTCATTATTTAGTATTTTAGTTTGGTTATCCTTCCTTATAATTTCACAGATATGAGTTTTTTTAAATAAAATTGTCCTTTGGAATACCTTGATGCATCATGTTACTCAAAAAGTTTTCTAGTTTTTTGAAAAAAAAATGTATGATTAATGATACATTTGGCTGAAGGACAAAGTATAAACTAATTTGAAAACATTACACAGGCCCACAAAAAAAAAGTTGTATTGACCATACCTATCCCTTGTATTTTGACCCGCTGAACACGAATCTGATCTTAATTTTTCCCCTATACGTCAGGTTTTTTTTTAAAGCAAAAAAGTCTAATATTTATATATTTATTTGCTATTAAAAGAAAAACCTGACGTGCTGGTGAAAAACTAAGATCAGATTCGTGTTCAGCGGCTTAAAATACAAAGGATAGATGTGGTCAGTACCCCCGCGCAGATGACTTTTTTTGTGGTATTGTGCCACACTGAGTGTGGCACAGTGGCAACCAAAAAAAGTGGTCTGCGCGGGGGTACTGACCACACCTATTTCTTGTATTTTGAGCCGCTGAACATCACGAATCTGACCTTAGTTTTCCCCCTACACGTCCGGTTTTATTTTTAACAGCAAAAAAAGTCGTGTTGAATCGTGATATTTATATATTTATTCGCTGTAAAAAAAATCTGACGTATAGGGGAAAAACTAAGGTCAGATTCGTGTTCATCGGCACAAAATACAAGGGATAGGTATGGTCAGTACCCCGGCGCAGACAACTTTTTTTTTTTGTGGGCCTGTGTTATTTATTGATGAAAGAGAGTAAGTAAAATTCCATTCAGCTTACATACACATTACAAGAATTGCATTTTACAAAAGTTTATTTTCCACATCCAGAATTTCCACACTTGAATCTTGAATTTTGGCAAATGATTATTGCCTTGTGCCCTGAACCTTTTAACCGGAATAGGCTGTATCTTCCTTTGCTCTCTAGGAGGTGCGTTTTCAACAATTGTCAGAAGATTGGTTATCTTTGTATTTTTCTGAATGCATCAGCGATTTAGCAAGCCATATCTTAAAATCTAGGTAGATATTTCATTTTCTTTATAACCAGCTGCTATGGCGTTTTTTCAATGTTTTAACCACCCGGCTGCAACAACAAAATCAAAAAAATGATAAATACCACGCACAGTCGACTTCTGAGTTCCTGCCCGCATTGGATATTTTTCAATCACCCTATCTAAAAGGTTTACGTCCCCCATTTTGGCGTTAAGTTGCGGTTGCAGATTGTTTAATATGGATATGTTTTTTACCATCTGGCTCAACTGCAGAGCAAGAGGAAGCAAAATGTACCAGCTTTAAGTCGAACCATTTTGTCTAAGCAACTGTACCATTGTATCTTACAAGTCTATCATATGAACCTCTACCTGATTTCTTTAGGGAATTATCTTTTAGGAAAGAAAAATTTTTTGGAATTATTTTGATCATTATTGTGCCAGCTAAAAGGATTTTTCCAGTTATCAGATCATCAATCAAGGTAACTGATGTAAAATACTTGTCGGTGTAAACTAAAACTCCTACTGGAAGCATATGGGTCAGTTTGAGTATGATTCAGCCTCCTACGTCTATTTTCTCAGTTGTCGGGGTAAGGACTGATTGAATAGAGATAAAAATTCAGTGGAATGCCTGTAGGAGTAGTTATAACAAAATTTTTCAATCCAACTGGATTAGATTTCCCGCGTACAAATTGTCACATTCGGACCTGCTCATGAAACGGTTTCATCAGATTTTTCAAGAGATCGACCTTTTGTACTAACATCACGCATGTTTGTAAATAGAGCTACATTGTCAAAAAAGTGGTCCGGAATGCACACCGTCTTAATCTGGAAAGTTTGCAAGAATCTGTTGAAAGCTATGAGCACGAGACCATCTGTTCGCAGATGCTGGAAGATATTGAGAGAGTGGTTCACCGTCTGCCGGAACATCAACATCATCCTTCAAGTTGTTAAAAAATATCTTCGTTATTGAGGTCCTCCTCATCGCTCTCAGCAGAAAACAAATCCTCATCAATATCTGATTGATCTAAATCTAAGTGTCTGCTATCACTTGCAATTCAACTGCAAAGACCTGAAAAGGGAAAGTAAATTAGTAAGTAAAATATCAAAAGTTATTTCCTTTTTTAGACACCACATGTGTTTGTCTGAACGTAGAGAGTAACTAATCTAACTTTCAAAATGGTAGGCCGGCGCTAAAATTACAGCTAAATTAATTTTAATACTAAATAAACATTTATAACTCCACAATGTTAAAAACTTGATTGTTGGTTTAGATAATACTAATTAAACTTACGTAAATTATAAATACATTATTTAAATTCAAAAAGACATTTTTAAAATAATCGGGCAGATGACGTACAACGTACATACGAAGTAAAAGGCATTATTAGTTTTTCCTGCATTTATGGTTAAAAATTTCATGTTAAAGAAGTTAACGATCATTTTAAAAAAACCGCTGCCCAAGGAATCACTACTTCAACATCCAGATTTTCTATCCAAGTCACTCACAACGAGAAAAATTTGTATGTGGAAATAATTGTTTATGGAACTTTAATAATATAATATTTGAAATCCTCTACCCCAAATACCCATAAAACGATACCCCACATCGATAGTGGTGTGGGGGTGATGATAGGGGGTGGTAATGGGGGTGGATAAGGTAAAACAATATTTTGAGGTTTCTGGTTCTTGTACACACACTAAGTCACATTTTTTTTCATCCCCTTTAATAATGAGGTGGGGGTGGCTAATGCCAATTTTTTTTCAGACCTTAGCCTCTTTTTTATATACTAAATACCAATTTTATAAACTCTTACCTGCTTGATTTACCTATTTACCCCAAATTTACCCCAATTTACCCCCCAACCTTTCGACGGTATAAGATGAAATTATAATCTAGTTCTAGATCTCGTTAAGGTACATACGTGTACCAAATTTCAAGTCAATATCTCAAACGCTTCCAGAGTAAACGTGCGCACAAAAAAAGTTACAGACAGACAGGCAGACAAAATTTCGATGTTTCATGACATTCTAAGCCTATTTGAACAATAAAAATTTTAAAAAAATTTTTTGTCGTTACTATACTTCCACTGGATGTGGAAGTAATTTGCTATACTTTTTGTTTTAGAGAATTCCATGTTAGTATATTAGCGTGCCCAGATTAGGGCAGCAATATACAGAAAGTAGGTATTTTCATAATAAATAAAAAGTGTGTAAGTTGTGATTTGCATAATACCTAAATAATATTATCTGATCATGATTTATCCTTAAAAAATATTACAGTATCGTCCGAAAAACTTACTATTTCACCTTCAACAGGTATTTTAAAAACGTAATTGATGTGTAACGTAAACAATAAGGGCCTTTAAACGGTTTCTTGAGGTACACCATAACATATAATTTTGGTGGTACTTACGCTGTTATTTATTTTAACCATTTGTTTCCAATCTTTAATATCTTATAGGCATTTCCTCTGAAATCAGCGTTTTCTAGCGTATTTAATAAATTTGGATCTACGGTGTCAAATACCCTGGCCAGATCGACGAAGATGCATAATGCTCATTGCGGTGTATATTTGGGCGGTTAAATCTGTTATGACACACTGTGGCAAAACGATCAAAAATCGCTCTGAGAGTCATTTCTTGAGCTATCAACATTTTTTTTTAAATTTTACTTGAAAGTATAATAACGCAAAAAATGTTGTTTGTTTTTTTTTTAAATAGGCTTAAAATGTCATGAATCGTGAGAGTTTGAACAAAAAAAAAATCTGTATGCCTGTTTGTCGTCCTGTCTGTCTGTGACTTTTATTTGTGCCCTTGTTTACTCTGGAACCGTTTATTATATTGACTTGAAATTTGGTACAGTTATGTATTATAACGAGATCTGAAACTAGATTACAATTTGATCAAATTCCGTTGAAATGGTAAATGAGGGTCAATAGGTAAAGCAAGCAAGTAGCAGTCCATAAAATTGGGATTTAGAGCATGTACGAGAAGCTAAGCTCTCAGAATTTTTTTTGCCGTCACCCCACTATCACCCTCCATTACCACTCCCTCACTATTATTAAAGAGAGTAAAAAAAAAATAAAATTCGTCAAAGCGGTAGTGACTCACTATTCCAGACTCATTTTTGTCCGTTTTGCCACGCTGTGTGGCATCTTGCGTCGATCTGGCTTCCCGGAACCCATTTGACGTCATTGTTTTTAGTTTAGTTTAGGTAGTAAATCCATATAGGTAAAAAACCTTTATTATGCTTAAAAAACAAATATTCATTAATCTACACTTTGAATTCTCCCACTTCATATCTCATGTGCTCGACGGAGAAAGTTTAGAATCATTAAATAATGAAACTTGGCGAGCTGCATACCGTCACCAATGCAGTAAAGTTTATGGCCACTTTTGTTTTTCTAAAACACTTAAACTCTTTATTAACACATTTTACTCTCTTTATTCTTAACTAGATGTATAAGTTAATTAACTTATAAAACGGTATTAATATTCTAAGCGTAAAACCAGAATTATTACCATAACTCATAACAATTTTCATTTAGGTAACAGCTTACGTGAGTAAAGAATATTAATCGTCAATTGTGCTTCAATATTTCCCGACTTCATGTTACCACACGCTACCTTTTACGTGGTCTATAAAAATGACACAAATTCTGTTTAGACCCAATAAATCATACAAACAAATTCAATTATCGTTCACAGTGACGCTGCACATAGCTATAAAGAAATGAAACGAAACACTTTTATCCAATATATCTCAAAAACTTTTTCTTAAAATTTATTTTATAAAGAATAATATATTATCACTAAATAAACCCCGCTTCTAGTCCAATAGCTAGAACAAAAAGTGACGTAAATCATCAAGTTGACAGCTAGGAATGGCTGGAGAGCGATTATTATTGGAGTATCAGGAATAGGTTGTAGAATTTAGGCCATAAAATTCTTCCTATTGCGTTTTAAAAATATGATACAAACTAGCGGTGTTTTATGGTCATGTTATATGATTTTATTATAAAAGCAAATTTAATAACTGTACCTACAGATTTAATTTATCCCACTCGAATGAAGTATAGAACCCCCTTTTAGAGAAGAAAAGGGAGAAATATATGTTTTTTCGCGATTTCCGGCGAATTGAATTTACAACAAAAATTATTAAGTACAAAATTAAATCTTATAAAATTTCCTATCGTCAGATGCATATTTCTAGCAGTAATTAGTTACTACGTAACGACCCTATTGCAGCAGGTATAACTGTGTCTGTTGATTTCCATTATAATAAGGTAGATATTCATATACCTGCCTGCTATAGTAATAGTAAACATCTGTCTCTATAATAATAGAAGTGCAGGGGAGAGCGCCCGTCGAACTCTCTTGGTGTACGCGTTGCTTGTTGCTTTAAGCGGTTTTTCGTGACCGAAAGTAGATAATTCGGAAAATACATCTCTGTCTTTCAGGCATAAATATATGCAATACTAGATTGGGCAGCAGAAAACAATACGAGAGTCTATAAAAATAGGCAGATCAATATTCTAACAGAGAGCCAGGTGGCCCTAGGGGTACTGCCAAACCCTAAGGTGACGTCCAAGCTGATGTGGGAATACCAAGAAGAACTAAGAGCCCTAGCGGACCACAATAAAGCAACTTCAGTTGGTGCCAGGCTCGGTGCCGGGATACGCAGGAATCCAAGGCAACGAGGAAGCAAGAAAGGGATCGTCAGCTCCATAGATTGGCCCAGAACCGGCCCTGGGAGTGCCTAAAACCACAGTACGGGGCCAAATGAGGGACTGGGTCAAAAATCAGCACAAGGAATACTGGGACAAAACAACCGGGCAACAACATGGAAAAACATTTATCAAGGACCATCCCGGAAGAAGACTAAAGAACTGTTGTCACTAAGCAGGAATCAGCTCCGTATAATCAGTGGCTTCCTAACAGGGCACTGTGCCCTGAAAGGACAACTACACAAAATGGGATTGTTCAACGGGGACCTAAGATGCAGACAATGCAATAGGGCCACGGAGACATCCTATCACATCTTGTGCGATTGTGAAGCTGTGGATCACAGAAGACAGGAAATATATAAACAACCGATACTGAGTCCAAAAGAATATGAAACCAAACCAGCGATGGGGTTGTACAAGTTAGTGCAAGGGACCAGAGTACTGGATTGGTTATCATATAGCAAATGGGAGAATATCACAATAAGCCCAATCAGCTGCAGTTATTCCGGAAACTAAAGTTAGACGTCTCCTGAACAAACAAAAATAGATAATTTGCCTTACATGTGGTAACTATTTCATTTTCTTTCCATTTTCATACGCTACTTCTCATAACAGAGTTTTTGGCGAAAATAAGATGTTATGTTAACTGGTGAAAATGTTTTCAGAACATCGTTGAATACAGGAAGACCGCAATCAGTTGGAAGAAAAAGTAGTAAGTTATTTGACCTAAAATAATGACGTCACATTGTAGATCAAATAACATAATACTACTCACAACACAAGAACTACAGCTACCACTCATATAAAGCTGCAAAAAGCAATTATCATTGCCTAGTTCTTGTAAATGATAAAATCACCATTTGGAAATTTTGAAACTAGACATAAGCGAACCTTAGTTAAAAATACATTCAGAGGAGTGCCGGTGAGTTCAGCTACATTGTCTTTATAGATTTATTAGCAAAATGTATTAATAAAATATTTGAATATTCCGAAAGTTCCAAAGGAAACTTTCTCGGAGTTTTGGAAACTTTCAAATACTTTATTGGAAACTTTCATTTTTATCAAAACATCTGCCAGAAACTTTCAAATGGAAAGTTTTCTTTTCCCATCTCTGATTAACATGATAAAATGTGAAAATTTGTGGAGGTAAATAGAGTAAGGGAGAGACTTTTTTTTCTTTCAAAATAGATACCAAGTATATGGAGAGAAATAAACATAAAAGATCTGCAACTTTTCTGTTTGAATCTTTTTTTCTAGGATTAACAGTTCTCTAGAAAAATAGTGTCGCGGTTAAACGATGGAGAAAAAGGTATAAGTTAGTTTCTATTGAATTTTATTATTATCATCCTTGTCGTTTAGTTGCTGTGAGCAATCATTTAACAAAACTCACAATAAATTCACTAGCGCCGACTTAAGTTAGTCTGCAAAACTAGTTTTCCTGCGAATATATATCAAACAATTGATTTATTATGATAAATTATAATTATTAAAGTCTACTGTTGTTGCACATTATTATTAATAATTAATTGTTACCAACAATTTCATAACAAAAATTTATTTTTATCTAACTTCATGAAATTTAAAAAAGGAGGTTCTCAATTCAACCCCTATGTATGTTTTTTTCATAATTATCAAATGTAAAATAGAAAACAAAAACAATATCCTTTTTTTATTTGGGTTATTTTTTACATGCATTACTTCATTTTTTTTGTGCTGACCGATTAATGAACTAAAATTAAAGTGATTTTTTGTGAAAATCAGGGATATATTACCTATTGGGTAAAGCAACTATTAGTTTTACCAACGATTATTATAGCTTGTATTAAACATAATAACATGGACGAAACTTGGAAAGTTTGTAGACCGCGCAACTTAGCTCAACTTTGGACGCTAATTACTCATAGAAATGTGCATTACTCATAGAAATATGCTTCTGAAGTTTTTGGGACTTGGGGACTGGTCTACTCGTCGGATCAACTTTTAATTTAAAATAATAAATTTATTTATTTTAGTTCAGATACTAGTAATTATAAAGTAAAACAAAGTGAATAAAAATTTATTAAGATTCGAAACTTTAAGAATCTCAATATTGATGATTTTACTACTGATCTGCAAAATATTCCGTGAAATAATATAATTTATCTTCTTCATATAAATAAAAAAAATTCGAATTTCTTACGAATAAGATTCTTAAACTATTAGAAAAAAAAAACAGATTGTGCTTTCCAAACGAGCGGTTGCGTGTCTGAAACTCTCCCACTTAAATCGCGAAAATACCGGGTAAACTCCGTTACATTTGATAAAACTTAGGTGAATTATAGATAAAAAAATTCCGCGTAAATCGATGTGTCATAACAAAACAACAAAGCTGAAATAGAATTAATATTTGAAAATAACTATTACAGAGTTATTTAGAGACAAAACCGACCAATGCTGTGTATAAAGAAATAAAACGAGTGTAGGACCCAACACAGGCAAAGAGCTAAGTACCCTTTTAATTTTTAAGTACCTATTCATTTCAACCTTGCCAGTCAAGTTTATTTATATCTTAATGACTTACAAGGGTCTCCCGCATAAAACCATTGAAGTGTTTAGACCCATCAAACCCATGAAAAATCGACATCTGTCAAGAAATTCATGGCGGGGCAATAAACTATTGAAGTATGACCATAAATAGCCCTGCATAAACCTTCAAGTGAATTATTTTTTAATCATTATGAAAACATTCAAATTAATTTAATTTGGACTGTATGTACCGGAAATAATCAATAACATATTGTTCGTAAAGTATAGTCATATAAATTTCTTATGTTAACCTTCAAATAATTCTTTTTGCATAATTATTAAAAAAAGGAATTTAATGTAAATTAAACTTGTAATAGTCAAATGCATTATTCTTAAAGTATGGTCATAATTGTTTTAGGTAGATTATCAAGTGAGATTTTTCAGGTCAAAATTACGCTTGTTGTTAATGGAAAAATTCTACATAGAGTTGTACATATTAGAATAACAACAATTAAGTGTAATTAATATGTGTATGTGTAATATGTGTAATTAATTAACACGGGTGACTAAATCTCTCAGTGCAAAGAAGTGAAAAACAGGGTGACAAAAACCGTTGTTAAGTGAAAAAATCTACATAGAGTGGTTCATATTAGCATAACAACAATATAACTAATATTTAATTAACACGGGTGAATAAATCACTCAGTGCACAGAAGTGAAGAACAGGGTGACAAAAACCGAGTACTCGACCGAAAACCACCCAAGAAGTAATAAATCATAGTGAAGTGGAGTGTATGGAATCAGAAGACTCAGAAGAAGATTTGTAGAAGCAGAAATACAGAAAGAGAAGCGCAAACATTCCACATCATGACACAATGCTGCCACGCATTTCACAAATACCTACAGATATATACTCTACCAGAACCAAAAACGGAGGAATCAGAAGACTCAGAAGAAGAAGAAGGAAATCTGCAGACAGAGAAACACAAAGAAGAGGAGCATAATCATTGAATATCACGAACACAATGCGGCAACGCATCTCACAAACACCTACACTGCCCGCCCCCCACTTCCGTACCATGCGTCATGTGGCTCTCGCTGCTGGCAACAAGCAAGTCACAAATCGAACCCAGCATCGGAGACGGGGGAATCAGAAGACTTAGGAAAAGAAGACTCAAAGAAGCAGAAACACAAAAAGAGGAGCATAAACACAAAAAGAGGAGCATAAACACTCCATATCACGACACAATGCGGCAACATATTTCACAAGAAGACTCAAAAGAGGCAGAAGTCCAGAACCAAAAGCACAAAGAAGGGAGCTTAAACGCTCCTTCACGACACAATGCGGTGACGCATCTCATGAGCCATGTAGCTCTCGCTGCTGGCAACAAGCATGACCCTAATCCAACCCAACGTGGACGTAGCAGACCCGGCTGTATAACCCTGAGAGTGGCAGCAATGCCTACCACATGCTGGTAAATAAATCAATCAATAACATTCTTAAACTAGTTGATAAACATACACCTCTACGTACAATAAGAGTAAGTAAACCAAAAGCTCCCTGTCTTACTGTTGTAATAAATACTATGATGAGAGAGAGCTCTAAATAAATATAAAATCTCTAAAAATGAAGCTGATTCGTTACTTTGTAAAGAAACGAGAAAGTTTACATTATCTCAAATTAGAAGAGAAAAGAAATTTTACTTAAGTAATCTCTTTAATGTGGGCGGTGACAAGGAGAATTGGAAAGGATTGAGTGACTTAGGTATTCCATCAAAAAATAAAATAGTTTTGCCTGCGAAGTTTTCTAACCTTGATGACATTATTACTTCTCTGAATTTGTCAACAACAATAACATAGCCACAAAAAAATTTTTTGTTCTGATCTGGGAATCAGACTTTAATATTATATAGTATTTTGATCCGCTGAATCTGAATCCAAATCTGCCATCATATTTGAGCCATGATATCTCAGTTTTACAGAAAATGCAAAAAACCTTGGCTTGTAACTCTTATTTTCACGGTTTTTGAATTTTATGCAAAACTGAGACGTGCTGGCTCAAATCTGATGGCAGATTTGGATTCAGAGGGTCAAAATACTATGAAGGTCTGATCCCCAGATCAGAACATTTTTTTTGTGTGGCTGTGTAATTATTTCCGAGAAACTTCTAATTACTATAATACAAATAGACATCTGTCTAAAAAACTGTTTACCTTTAAGTAGTGTGATGGCTTAGCGAAAAGATCGTGACCTACTGGATTAAAGCTCCAAATTTTGTTCACTTCTTATATACCCTCAGTACTATGAATCAGTGGGGGGTGCCCGATTTCAGTGTCCCCCATCTTGAAATACGACGCCATTTTTGTTCTCTTTGAACTGTATCTGTAAATTTACGATTTTTATTTGGTTTTTACTAAATACCTCCCCATCTTCTAGGTTTGTAGCAAAAAGGATTTAATTTAATCTAAATTTGCTAAAATTTGAGACCAGAGCCGCTTTTGTATTTAATATTTTGCGAGATACAAGCTTCCAAAATTTTGGACTCTTCAGGTTATTTCGAAAATCTATATTTTTGTCAGTTTTGCTAAATACCTCCAATGCAGTCAGTTTTACAGCAAACATTATTTTACTAATGTTTAAGAAGAATAAATAGGCCACAATGTGAGTAAAGAAAGACATCGATACAATCACAATTTGCTGAGATAATGTATTTGGCCATGTTACAAACGTTTCAATAAAAAAAATTACAGAATAACTATTAAGAAAATAATCATAAAAATTATATTTATAATGTTGTTGTTTACTATTCACAATGGCCTTTGCAATGATAAAAAGTTGTGCTGGCAAATGCAGACTTGTTACAAACGCAATTCTTAGAGCACAGGCGTCAGCCTTACATCCGCACTTGATTAATTCCTTACAGCTTTTGCTTGCTTCCGGTATAGACATCCAAATTGGTTGCCATGTCTCTTCCTTTCTATTCCATCTAAAGTTAGAGAGGAGTAGGTGCATTTTGGAGTGATTTCAAACTGGTTAACCAGAGGCTAGACTGATAGATGCAGCGATTATTGTGTTAAATGAGGGCATCCTATGTGGGCGGTAGAGTATGCATCATCTTTACTTTTTTTCCTTGTGTGAAAAGATCCTCTCTGAGAATCTTAATGCTGCATGTGAATCGTTCTATAAGTTCAAATGCCTTTGTTTTACCGGCTACTGGTTGAAATGGATGGTTTGCAGAGAAGATAAATCCTTCAATGCCTGGAGGGTAGGCTTTCCATGTCTTCCATGCTGACTTTTTTCACTTACCAAAAAATTTTCATGTAGTGTCTGAACTCGTGAAAGCATGGAAAAAGTGCAATTCTTGCGGCATATTTTTTTCGAGCTCTTGGCAAATGGCGTTGATATGATATCAAATGCAATCCTAAGTCAAAGAATATTAGGTTTGTAAGTTTGTAGCTAGAAAAAGATGACTACCACAATAACATCTCTGTCAACTGTACTTATGAGGATGTTGATTACACCCTATTGTAATGCATGCAATATATGAAGACACATTCTGGTATCAGCTTCTTCGTGGTCAGTGATGGCGTCGTATTTAGAAAGTCTGGATGCTTGTATCTCGCAAAATATTAAAGTTACAAAAGCAGATCTAATCTAAAGTTGTAGCAAATTTAGTCTAGATTAAAATTGATTCAAATGGTGTTGCTGTAAACCCAACCGATTTTCGTAATAACCTGAAAAAGTCCAAAACTTTGGAAGCGAGATACAAATCTCGCAAAATATTAAAGTTACAAAAGCGGCTCTGATCTCAATTGTAGCAAATTAAATCCTTTTTGCTACATACCAAATAAAAGTCGAAAATTTACAGTTACAGTCCAAAAAAGACAAAGATAGCGTCGTATTTCAAGATGGCGGACACTGAAATCGGGCACTCCCTCCTGAATTGATAGTACTGTGGGTGCATAAGAACTCTGCAAAATTTGGCGATTTAATCAAGCAGGTCAAGATTTTGCCCAGTATTTGCTCTAAACCACCACACTAAAGTTAGTTAGTATCCAGGGAATTGAACTTGTTGTAAATAGTATAAAATCAAATGCATTTGGGTCAGGAGCTTATTAACTATGGTCAAATATTGCTTATTATATATCACTTCTTATTTAACACACATTATTAATTTATGCCTAGAAATTGTTTTTTTTTTCTATATGGAAGCAAGCGTTAATACGACCCATGACTGAAGTTGTTTCTACAAACACCAAAACACTTGAATATTATTACTCAACGCGCCAACTATGTTGGAATCATCTGGAATCGATCCGTTTTAATCCCAATTAAAATATATAGAATTTTTCACATCCATGTGGATGAATATATAAAATTTTAATATCTGTTCACTGTTAAAAAGTTTTGTTATTCATTGAGAACATTCTTAAGATATAGTATACGAAGATATTCAACGAGACTAGAAGCCATTCACTATGTAAACTGTAAACTCATAGTGGATAAAAATATATGTTTTACTACAACACTTTTTGAACATTATGTTGTAAAATTTCTTCCCACACTATGGAGACCTTAAGAACGGATTCTCTCGAGTTTATTTTCGTCCCCATCATTATGACAATCAGAGAGACTCTTTCAGTGTCTAACTTTAATTCCTCGTATGTTTTGAAAGGACAACACTATGAAAATTTTGTCTCAAAAATGATATTCTTGCACGTGTCAATTTTTCCAATGCTTATTAGTGCACTAGTAATTATTTGCATCTAGTTCAAGCTTCATAAACCTAACTGTATATGAGATTTTAATAATTTTACTCAGGAAAATTATTTCATCCCAGTGAGGCTCGGGGCTGATTAGCTAATATTTGATTCTGTCTGATACATTAATAATCATTCCGTTTATTCTAATTAATAATTAGTACTCATAACCCATTGTCTGTTTCTAGACAAAAATTTAATCAAGTGATAGCTTTTTAAGCCGGCCCCATATTAGAAACTTTCATATTATTCTGATACAACCACAAAGAATGCGCCTAACGACGCGTTTTAAGCTTCCCTTTTAACCTTTCTGTACATATTTGCCTCATTTAATTTTATATTAGTTTCTTAATTATCTAAAATACATGTGGCTCCCTGGTAGCATAAAATGTAAGATTTAAAACCACTAAAACGCTTATGTTTACCTTGGGCGGCTAATTATTTTCTTTTAAAGCATATCTACGCAAAAGGGTTTTAGCATAACTTACTGCGGTAATAGGGGATCTAATATTACTTGCAACACGAGCAACGTTTAGAAAATAAGGAAATATTAAAATATTGCTAAAGGACATTAGAATAACAAAAGATAAAAAAACAAGTTATTGTTCTTCCGACTTTCTGTCCTCCACTTGTTTGTTTTACTTGTCAATCTGCCCGTCCGTCAGGGCACATACCCACGAGATCACGAAAATTTCTGAAGGGAAAAATTACTACGAATGAAACCTAGTTGAAAATTTTCTCTGAACCTGCATTAAAAGGCTTGTTCTCAACATGCAGTAGATAAAGACAATATTTTTGATTGCGTACTTATTTTTGTTGTGAAACTGATGTAGAATGCCCCACCCGTTCGCCTCAATTGACATTTAACAAGATAATACAAAAACAAAAAATTGGCATGGCATGGTACACCGACGAGCATTTCATCAATCGTACTAGAATCATCGGGATATAATCAAAATGCAGAACATAGTAATTACATTTAAAATATTGATTTATTGTAAAAAACTGTGAAGATTATACTATAATATATTCAAAAACTATGTAGAAAAACTTTCAATATTGTAGCTTGCATATTGCTGCTTCATAAATTATAACATAATTTAACTCAAGCGTGAAAGACCGCGGAAGTTGTTTCTTTAATTTACTTCATAAACAAACACAACGGTATGCAACCAGCGTTACGTCTAAGCTGTACTCAAGGTAGCTGGGTTTTCTAACTTAACTAAGGAGAAAGGGTAAAGAGACGACACGATTTACATACTATGAGTAGGCGAACAGAACTAAAATTTTCTCCGTTACATGAAGGTACTTGGTACTTCGTATTTTGCCTTGCTAAATTTTTGAATATTGATGTGTCTTCATTAAGTTTCTTTTTACGACTTCTTTAACATGAAGCAGGCCTAATTATTTTCACCGGTTTAATCCGTAAGTAATTTATAAAGAAATAATTTTTTTTGTAACTTAAATTTGGCAACGGCCATTTTGCAGCAAGTCACGCTTACACTTCATTTCTTTCCAGGGTTCTAAAGTTAGATGCAAATCTTCTAATATTAGATGCAAATCTTTTAAATTTGGATGCAAATCTTTTCAATTTAGATGCAAATCTTCTAATTTTGAATGCACATCGTACATATGCATTTATTTTAATTTGGGTTGGAAACTTTAATATTTTTTTTACCATCCAATGGGGTTGTCTTTCTTCTCCTCTGCGTAATTAGAAGATGAAATATATATATTAGTCTAGAACAACTTTTTACGGAGATCGCGACGATAGTATGGTAGGATAAATGTGATTTGTCCTTATGGAATTTCTGGAAGCGTCGAATATACTACTGGGAATTCCTTGACTTAATATTGGGCTCATCTAGAAATCAATGATTACCTTACTGGGTGTTGGATTTCACCATCATCATCCCTCACTTGGAGTCACTACTTTTATTCACTGAGAATTCCAGATAAGTGTCGCAAATAAAATTTTTATCTGATTTTTTTTTTATATATATCCATATTTTTATGCTTTAACATTTTTAGAATTCTTTAAAGTATCAATTGCAAATGTTTTTTTTTTTGAAACTATTTCCATTTTCAATTTTATCTTTAATATGTTTTCAACGAACAGTTAGTATTTTCAATTATTATTAGGGTGTAAATTATCGGCGTAACGTCAAATTAAAAACAAATATATAAAAAGTTCTGTAAAGACTTTGTGATCACAATTTCTATGAAACGCTTATATTTAAATAATACATTTTGACTTTTAAACACCATATTGTCGTTTCATGTTTTAGACAATATTTTCAATAATATCTACATAACATATTATCGTCCATTCGTTTTCTCCTTTGTACATAAATCTGTTTAATTTTTAAGGCCTCAGTTTAGTTGTTTTCTAACAAAAACACATCCAGTTTGATTGGTTTATAATAAAATCAATTTTATAATCACATTGTCCACTTATTTCAGGTATTTTGAAACAAACTATTTTTAAACAAACTATTTTTATACAAACTATTTTGATACAAACCATTTTGATAGTATCTTTAGGATTATTAATTTACACTTTTTTTTTAGTCAACAATTTATAATTTATTTATAATTTGATTAGTTTCTTGTAATCAAACTTCAGTTTTAGTGTAACTTACAAATATAGAAAGATTGGCGCCCCGCCTCTCTGGGAAAATTATCTTTATATAAGTCAAATTAACATCTTTTTAAGAAAATTTATAAAAACATCTGTCACATATTGATTACAATCTATCAAACACGTAAAACCATTTGTAAAGTGTTTTCTGACCCATGACTCATCTGTCGAGTCTCTGAGCTACTGGGTAGTAACATTTTTTTCTCTAAATAACATAAAGTTCAGTCTAAATCTCCAACACGTTACAAAAAAATAATTAATTTATTAAACAGCGAAGAATTAATGTTACAATATTAACTTTCAGTTTCTTCAGTTTCACCGTTTCAGCAAATTTTAGAAAATAGACAGTGTAATTGAGAATTAGTGTTTAAAATGTCGAAAAAAAGATTTTCTTAAATATATGACGCTAAAAATTTTCTTCGAATTTTCACGTTTCAGACTATCAATTACTAATTAAGAACTTTCAATTCCGTCAATCTGTCTCTCTATCTGTAGGTCTGATGTCTGTCTGTCTGTTGGCACCACAAAACTTTATGGAGAAAAAATGTTGTGTAGGTAGTTGACGGTGGGTAAAACAAGCAAATAATCCATACAATTGAAATTTAGTGTATATGCAAGAAACTAAGGTTTCAAAAATTTCTTGGCATTAGCCACTCCCACTACCAAACCCATTACCACCCCACCCTGTTATTTAAGAGGGGGTAAAAAATTTAATTAAATTGTGATTTAGTGTGTGTACATTAACCACCTCTATTACTGATGTGGCATACGGTGTTAGGCTTGCGACCACTGGGTCCCGGGTTCGAATCCTACTCCACAGATACATAAAGATAGTTAAATACCTTTTTAAAGTTCATAAACAACATTCATTCTTATGTAAAATATACGGTAGGTACAGAAATGGACACAAAAATGAATGATTTCCTTGGTGTAACCACCACATATGATAGATATAACATAAGCTTTAATACTTACTGTAAACATATTCAGAGATAAAATAATTTCAAACCACTCAGCTTGAAACTCATAAACTAACAACAAACAACTCCATTATATAAGGGCCTTAAAAATCCTTCTTCCAATGATTGAGCATTTAAAAATTGAAATAAACACCATACAAACCATATTTATCCTTGTCCTAGAGTTTCCAGTACCAATAAAGGTCTGTTTTTTGGCAATACTTTGAAAAAATCTGACGTTCTGTCAGTTCATAATTTAAAAGCTAGTTTTAAATCACACTCAAAACATTCACTGATATTTTATACAATGTTAACGATGAAACTGATAAATGGACTTAATAAGATGATATGTCTGCGTTGCAATATCTTTTACGTAGGTCAAACTGGTCGTTCATTTGGGATTAGACTTCAAAAAACATAACATTTTTTCAAATCGTATTTTAGATTATATTACCTACGATATCAATACGTCTAATAATAATTGTGTTACGATAATGTTTAAGATAATAGCTACTAAATTAGTACATATATATGACTTGATCATCACCCAGGAGTCCGAGTTCGAATCAAGGTAGTGCGATTTTTTTTTAGAAAAAGAAATTAATGACAGTATACTCGGATATTGGATGTGTGCCCTTTGCCTCTAAATATGTATCCTCTCCCGCACAAGGCCCTTCTAAAGCCTTTAGGGATAAAGAGGGTCATATTACCTGTGGTGTTATTCCATTTTATTAAGCAGACAACATTTAAAATTATTTGTTTTTTTTAGAGAAAGCTTAAATTTCAAAATGTCTTCTGGAATTATATATGTGTAAACTCGTGTGTAAATTATATATTTTTTTTATGAGACAAGTCGATAATGAAATGAACAAATAAAATATTAAATGAGAATTTCTTGTAAAATAATGTAAGTGACCTCATATATGTAGAATTCTTCTTTTGTAAAAATATAAAAGTTTACCATATTGACATTATCCGCGAGAGATATGTTCCGGTACAATAACCAAATAATACATTGCAATAGCTTTCATCGCTTGGTAGTCTTGCAAATCGCTTTCGTGACAACTTTGCCGATACACATCATATATTTTATAATAGAGGTAGACAGTTTATTTTTTTCCGAGCAGGCGGAGATCTTTTATGTATACTAACTGAGTTACGGCTGATCTCTGTTCGCTATAAATTTTTAAACGTAATCCAGTCGATTTTCAAGTGTCTAGACGTAAGATCCCGTTCTCCACTTATATAGGTGAATTGTATATTTACAAGTACATAGTATCTCGGACAACACAGTCCCGAACTGCTCTGTTATTATTCAGAATTCTTTCATTCGATACGCTCGGGGTCTGAATTTGGCATCATTTTGAGAAAAAAAATATGTCGATTAATTTTTCGTGAAGGCAGTACAAAAACAACTGTTGATTAAATTTTATGTACCATTCCAGCAGCTTAAACCTTGCAATTTCGAATGTCACCTCTATCTTCTGGTTATCATAGAAAATTCTATACTTCTACAAAAAATAAACATTGAATGTTTCATTCATATCAGACATATAACCCGAAATATGTATTTATTTGTTTATATAATAACAAAATCCAACAGGCAAAATCTGAATTACAGGATTAGGTGTATGGAATTAGTAATGGAATTAATATTAGTAATGGAATACCCAAAAACTAATACTGCATATTAAGAAACAAGAACAGAATTTCTGATTGCCCTCTCGCTGCAGAAAATATGTCAATGTTGTCCTCTATTTTAACATAATTGACATACATTTGATAAAAAGGAAGTTACTTCGAGGTCTACGTCCAACAAATAAGTGATTATAGCAAGCATCTATTCTAGCTACAATTAGTTTTATTTCATAGGCTTATTTATATAGTCCAAACAATTATTAACATATTGAAGGGAAAAATAATAAAAAACCGCTGCCCAAGGAGTCACTACTTCCATATCCAGATTCTCTATCCAAGTCACTCACAACTAAAAAAACTTTGTATGTGGAAATAATTGTTTATGGAACTTTAATAATATAATATTTGAAATCCTCTACCCCAAAAACCCATAAAACGATACCCCACATCGATAGGGGGGTGGTAGTGGGGGTGGATGAAGTAAAAAATATTTTGAGGTTGCTGGTTCTTGTACATACACTAAATCGCAATTTGTTTTCATCCCTTTTAATAAGGGTGTGGGGGTGATAATGGGGGTGGCTAATGCCACAATTTTTTTTGAGACCTTGGCTTCTCCTGTATATACTAAAAACCAATTTTATGGACTCTTACCTGCTTGATTTACCCTTTTACCCCAAATTTACCCCAATTTACCCCCCAACCCTTCGACGGAACAAGATGAAAATATAATCTAGTTCCAGATCTCGTTAAAGTACATATGTGTACCTTTCAAGTCAATATCTTAAACGGTTTCAGAGTAAACATGCGCACAAAATAAGTTACAGACAGACTGACAGACAGAAATTTTTTTTCTCTCAAACTTGAAATCTCGACGTTTCGTGACATTTTAAGTCTATTTGAACAACGAAAATTTTTAAAAAATTTTTTGTTGTTACTATACCACTGGATGTGGAAGTAATTGCTTATTGTACAAACACTTTCTCATTCTGCCATTATCTCACAGGAATGACATAATGAGGAGGCTGTCTTGTTGAAAACGCAAATCATGATGACTAAGCATCAGGTTTCCTTCTTCATGATTATGATTTTCTATCAATTGGGTGATGAGTGTGTTTATCTCAGTCTCTAAGATTTCTAATAGTCCATTGGTATTAGAAAAGAACAAAGGAAATAAATTATAATCTTTTGCCCTTTAGGCATTATAGGATCCATAGGCAGCGTTGCCAACGCTTCGCCACCTATTTACTGGATTTTTTTTTAGAATTACTGGCATTTACTGGTAATTACTTCCACATCCAAAAAATTTTTAAAAACTTTTATTGTTCAAATAGGCTTAGAATGTCATGAAACGTCGAGATTTTAAGTTTAAGCAAAAAAGTTTCTGTCTGTCTGTCGGTCTGTCCGTCTGTAACTTTTTTGGGCGCACGTTTACTCTGGAACCGTTTGAGATATTGACTTGAAATTTGGTACACATATGTACTTTAATGAGATCTAGAACTAGATTATATTTTCATCTTGCTCCGTCGAAGGGTTGGGGGGTAAATTGGGGTAAATTTGGGGTAAATAGGTAAATCAAGTAGGTAAGAGTTCATAAAATTGGTATTTTGTATATACAAGAGAAGCTGTCCCAAAAACAAATTTGGCATTAAACACCCCCATTACCACCCCCACCCCATTATTAAAGGGGATGAAAAAAAATTGTGATTTTAGTATGTGTCCAACAACCAGAACCCTCAAAATATTTTTTTACTTCATCCCACTACCACCTCCACCCCACTACGGATGTGGGGTATCGTTTTATGGGTTTTTGGGGTAGAGGATTTTAAATATTATATTATTAAAGTTTCATAAACAATTATTTCCATATACAAAATTTGTTCGTTGGGAGTGGATAGAAAATCTGGACGTGGAAGTAGTGATTCCTTGGGCAGCGATTTTTTGTTAGGTGTTGGGTTAAATGATAGCATTTTATAATAAGTGTTTTCGAAAAACGATTAATCTGATCAATCCTTACCATGTCGTATCCTTTTTATTTAACCCTATTAAAAAGAGACAAAAGACAAATAGCTGAATGCTTTGATGATCTGATTAATCGTATCAATGTTTCCAAAAATACCAAATAAAAAACATGAAAATATGGGGGACAAGACAGAGAGTTCAAAAATACAGATTTATACTTATAAACAGTAAAGCATATTTAAACTTTAAACAAAAACATAAATTCTAAACTCTTTACAAAAAATAAATAAAATAGAAACTTAATACTACATGGAAAAAAATCTCATTCAATAAAAAAACTTTAAAAACTTTAAAAACTCTCTGGCTTAAACTGAATAGAGATGGTAATATTTCAGCATCGACCGAATTTGAATAGATAATAACAAATAATAATAATAATAAATCATAAATAATTTTTCTTTAACATTTTAATTAGTTAAGTAGTATCGTATTTATTTAAAAATAAATTACTGGAAAATTATTGGCATTATCTTAATACTGCCAGTTTTACTGGCAAAGCCCTAAATTACTGACGAATATCAGTAATTACTAGCAAATCGGCAACCCTGTTCATAGGGCTACTTTTAAGAAACGCAAGAGTTCCCAAGCTTCACCTTTAAAAACCACCCCTAATGCGCCCCGACGCGGCTTTCCGCATTTTTCTTGGAAATAGTTGATCTTTCCCAAAATGTTATACTTTCTTATTGATAATATTCTACATAAAATTTATTACAAATAAGGTCCTATGCATATTTCCAATAGGCGTAAAAGTTTTCGAGCATTAAGCGATCAAACTAGGGAGTTGGTCACTAATCAGCGTGCGTTCCACATACTTTTATCTAAGTGATGCTTACGAGTATAGTGTATTAAACTGAAATTTTTGCCTAAGTAGTATATTACCATGACCACATTAAAGTACCAATATACAGAAAGTAGATAATTTCATAGTAAATAAAAAAGTATGAATGACTGAATTTATGTAAATGATTTAAGTATTTTCAATATATTTTTTTTGCTTTGAAATGCTAAAAATCCTAATATTAAGTAATTCAATACTTCGTCGGTATTAGCTGGAAGATTGGTTGTTTTGATTTGTTCTGCAATAATGGGTGTTTTAAAGTGTTTATCTAACTAGTATATTAGCTTGACCAGATTGAGGTACCAATACATCGAAAGTAAGAATCTCACATTTAATGAAAAAAAGTGTGTAATTTGTAATTTGCTTAATACTTAAATAATATTTTCTAATCATATCTACGTGACCGACTATTATACAGGGCCAATCAAAAAATGAGAAATTTTGAATTTGGTTATTGAATAACAAACACTCTATATGAGGTATCGAGCTAAAATTTGGTATAAAAAAATGCCTAATAGTCGATCTCGAAGTTTCGACCCATTTAGAGGAGCTTAGTAAGTCTTAGAGATATGAAAATTACGAATTTATCAATATAGTCAAATAAAGCTTATCAAGCACTATATCTCAAAAAAAAAAAATTGAAATCGGCCAACGTGTTCCAAAATAATGGGGTGTTGCGGTATTAAATAGCACTCATTATATAAGACAAATTGATAGCAAAAACCCAACAATAATTGTGAGTGGATAGAAAATCTGGACGTGAAAGTAGTGATTCCTTGGGCAGCGGTTTTTTGTTGGGTGTTGGGTTAAATAATAGCATTTTATAATAAGTGTTTTCGAAAAACGATTAATCTGACCAGTCCTTTCCATGTCGTATCCTTTTTATTTAACCCTATTAAAAAGAGACAAAAGATAAATAGCTGAATACTGTGATGATCTGATTAATCGTATCAATGTTTCTAAAAATACCAAATAAAAAACATAAAAATATGGGAGACAAGACAGGGAGTTCAAAAATACAGATTTATACTTATAAACAGTAAAGCATATTTAAACTTTAAACAAAAACATAAATTCTAAACTCTTAACAAAAAAGAAATAAAATAGAAACTTAATACTACATGGAAAAAAATCTCATTCAATAAAAAAACTTTAAAAACTTTAAAAATTCTCTGGCTTAAACTGAATAGAGATGGTAACATTTCAGCATCGACCGAATTTGAATAGATAATAATAAATAATAATAATAATAAATCATAAATAATTTTTCTTTAACATTTTAATTAGTTAAGTAGTATTGTATTTATTTAAAAACAAATTACTGGAAAATTATTGGCATTATCTTAATACTGCCAGTTTTACTAAATTACTGGCGAATGTCAGTAATTACTAGCAAATCGGCAACCCTGTCCATAGGGCTACTTTTAAGAAATGAAAGAGTTCCCAGGGTATATGTGTAAGCTTCACCTTTAAAAACCACCGCTAATGCGCCCCGCTGCGGCTTTCCGCATTTTTCTTGGAAATAGTTGATCTTTCCCAAAATTTTATACTTTCTTATTGATAATATTCTACACAAAATTTATTACAAATAAGGTCCTATGCATATTTCCAATAGGCGTAAAAGTTTTCGAGCATTAAGCGATCAAACTAGGGAGTTGGTCACTGATCAGCGCGCGTTCCACATACTTTTATCTAAGTGATGCTTACGAGTATAGTGTATTAGACTGAAATTTTTGCCTAAGTAGTATATTTGCATGACCACATTAAAGTACCAATATACAGAAAGTAGATAATTTCATAGTAAATAAAAAGGTATGAATTTATGTAAATGATTTAAGTATTTTCAATATATTTTTTTGCTTTGAAATGCTAAATATCCTAATATTAAGTAATTCAATACTTCGTCGATATTAGCTGGAAGATTGGTTGTTTTGATTTGTTCTGCAATAATGGGTGTTTTAAAGTGTTTATCTAACTAGTATATTAGCTTGACCAGATTGAGGTACCAATACATCGAAAGTAAGAATCTCATATTTAATGAAAAAAAGTGTGTAATTTGTAATTTGCTTAATACTTAAATAATATTTTCTAATCATATCTACGTGACCGACTATTATACAGGGCCAATTGAAAAATGAGAAATTTTGAATTTGGTTATTGAATAACAAACACTTTATATGAGGTATCGAGCTAAAATTTGGTATAAAAAATTGCCTAATAGTCGATCTCGAAGTTTCGACCCATTTAGAGGAGCTTAGTAGGTCTTGGAAATATGAAAATTACGAATTTATCATAATAGTCAACTAAAGCTTATCAAGCACTATATCTCAAAAAAAAAAAAAAAATTAAAATCGGCCAACGCGTTCCAAAATAATGGGGTGTTGCGGTATTAAATAGCACTCACTATATAAGACAAAATGATAGCAAAAACTCAACAACATATTACTCATGTCAGTACGTCCAGTATGCAATCTTGTAGAAATTGAGACAAATCATAGTGCACTTCAATAGATATTTTCCGACTTTATGTAAACGCCAGGCCTTATATTACGAAGAACAATTTGAAGTATTTTGAACATTGTTATAAACAGACTCAATATATCTCTAGAAGCCTTTGCCAAACTTCAATACATTGAGAAAACTTTATGCAACTAAACTAATGTATATAGTTTAAATTACATAATCTTATAAGACTTGACAAGATTTTACGTCTTTTAATATTGAACTTTTGTAGAAGAAGGCATGTTTTGCATTTCTTTTTAATAAACAATACTTTAGAAAAAATACCTGTTACATCACATCGATTACCGTACGCTAAAATCTGACATAAAGTTTAACTAATATAACAATTTCCTAGGACAGAAGAAAAAATATGTAATTCTAATAAATTTTGTAAGTTTCATGTTAAATTTGAATAATAAAGCTTCTTCGGGTCAAAGTCGATTTTTCGAAAAAATAACAAACTACGATTGACAAAAATACGTTAATATTTGATAGAAGTAAATAAACTCAAATTCTGATGTTTATGCATTCCTATGCCAGTTCTTACTTCATGGGAAATAAATGTCGGAAGTCGTGGTAGATGAAGGGTTCACCCAGCCCTGGCCTTCAACTGCCTCGGAGCCTTGGCCAGAGGATGGACGGCTGAATGTGGCAACGAGTGTCGAGAAGAAATAGTATAATTCAGTATTCAATAAAAACTTGTTTGATTTTCATTTGAGATATCGCAAAAAGCAAGTTTTGAACAAACGAGCAGTTTTGCTCACTGATTTGGTATTATAAATTTACTACGTATGGAATTATGAGTAATACTTGTAGAAATAGAAAAAGATGTCATCAGAATAATTATTAACTGCTTTGAATTAATACCACGCGCAAATAATCAAGATTCATCAGATGAAGAAATATAAAAGAATCAATGTAAGGACACCCTCACTATTTCTTTTTATTTTTGACAATAAAGTGCAATACTGACGATTAATATATATAGCTGATATTTTCTGTAATGTAAACTATGTAAAAATTCAATGTTATGGTTGTCGTGTTCTTTTGATTCAAATAATATAAAAAATACATCTGATAATATAAATCAAGACCTAACTTCTATTGATCGTTATTTGAGTTCTCATAATTAAAAATTGTATATTGTATATTGTGCTGTAATAGGTTTTTGTAATAAAAATCGGCAGCTACTGGAAGCGGCTGGAACCTCCCCACCCGGTGAATCTTTGAAGCTGAAAAGAACACTAAACAATATGGACGATCTCATTTAATTATATTTATTAAGTTGAAATATTTTTTTCATATTAAATCAGAAAAATAAGTCTTGCGTTCGGTGGGATTTGGACCTAAGAACTTGAGTGTTAAATTTATAGTCTGCACAACATTAATATTTTATTCAATGTTTTAATACAAATATATGCTTCATCTAGGAAAAAATTAACACAATACTATAAAAACAGGCAAGAGCACTTAATAATTTTGATTATTGATACGGGAAACTACTAAACGAAAAAACCTGTTCGTTGGTAATGGGATGGATGGTAGGGATGGCCATCTTTGGAAAAAACCATAACTCTTGGGGGACAGCTTCCTTGCCAGATGTAGCCAGGGTAGTGTTCATGGTGGATCGTTTAAGTTTGAGTTGGTATATTTTGTTCTATCTTTTGGCCTCGACCGATTTTTTACTAAATCGGTCGGGGAAGTGATAGCTGTCAAATTTTTGGTTCCAATGTTTCTCTGGGGAATTTGGGTTTTTGAAAAATGTTTAGGTTGGTACCAATGTCTTAAATTGTTTTTAGGTTATGTAGTACTATTTTTAGGTTATGTTGCCGGAAGAATTTCCGGCGGGATGCCGGAAGTAGCGGAAATAGTTTTTAAAATATAATGTCACTTTTAAAGTTTTATTAGAAAAAACTCACCGAAAGCGTTCCGGTGGGGTTGCTTACACTTGTAGGGCTTATAAGCGGTTCAGAATGGCCTCTCACACCATCCGTGGGCTTTATAAACGTCGAAAAAACTTGTAATCTCTCGATGCACTTGACACGTCAAAAATATTCAGCATACAGTCTGCACGCTTTAACACACTAGCAGAGAACTTATACCACAGATGGACCCGTAGTAGGAATTTTACTTTGAGTCCATTTAATAAAATTTGACATTTTTCTGAAAAGTGACATTTCTCCGAAAATTTGACATTTTTTGGAAAATTTGACATTTTTCTGAAGTGACTACTCCGAAAATTTGACAATTTTCAAACATTTGACATTTTTCTGAGAGGTGACATTTCTTCGAAAATTTGACGTTTTTTCGAAAATTTGACATTTTTCTGAAAAGTGACATTTTTCCGAAAATTTAACATTTTTCGAAAATTTGACATTTTTCTGAAAAGTGACATTTCTCTGAAAATTTGATATTTCTTGGAAATTAAAAAAAAAAATTCGTGACGTCTTGTAGAAATATTTTTTTGATATCATCAGTTCGCCTGTTATAAGAATTTTATGTTTTTATGACGTCATCAGAACGTAGGTGTATTTTTAATTCACTCGTATTCCATCATCTACAATATTTCCACCTCCGTTTCAAACTTTAATTCAATAACTCCAACTGTTAAGTCGATATCTGTACCAGTTCGTCTGTTGTAATAATTTTTCATTTTTGTGACGTCATGTGACGTAGGTGTATTATTAATTCACTCGTAATCCATCCGTCTACAATATTTATACCTACGTTTCAAATTTCAGTTCGATATCTTCAACCGTTCCCGAGTTATCAACCGAAATCATTGAACACCTCTGTCATTATTAGAATATAACCCTGTACAATGTACATTGCACTGCTTTGAGGACAAAAAACTATAAATTTCACTTGGCGGAGATTTTAAAAATCAGTATCAAATATAATTTGGGCACATGGGAAAATCGAAATTTTGTGTTGAAACGTATATAACAGCGAAACCATTAATCCTACAGACATTTTTTGACAAAGCAAATTCATCATCATTTTATTATCTTTCTAATAGATCCCTACTATTTTTTTGCCAAAATCAATATTTATCTAGATATTCGCAAGAGAAGAGAAAAAAACACGTTTCCTTGGAAAATGTAAATTTCCACTTGTTTCGTTCCTAACGTTATTATTTTTTATCTTATGTCAAAAAATAAAAAATAATTTTTTGTAGCATTAAATTCTCTACACATTCGTTAGGGCGAAGTATGTTGGCCTAGGGACCGCCGTTTAAGAGTAATGGAGGTTTAAAGAGAAAAAATTCGAGATTTTAGACGAATTTCAAAAAAGTCTCCACTTTGGCCGACCGTATCTCGGTAATTTTTGGAGCATCATAAAAATCCAAAAAAAGACTTTTAGGTAATTCAATTCTCTACAATTTCATTAGGTCAAAGTTTTTTGCCGTAGGAGTCGCCGTTTAGAAGTTACGAACGATTTAATGAAAAAAGTGCATGACACCGTCATCTTGAAAGGCCCGCCGGACCCAAACGAAAAGTCCCGTTAAAATTTCGAGTGCGGCAAAACGTTCCTGACATTATGTAGTTTTCCTTAGGGAGTTATTATTTTTGAGCTATCTCTCACAGTTTCCGAGTTACAGATGAAAAACCGTTTTCAGATTTGCGGCATCCGAGGGTAAATTTTGGTCGAAAACACGACATCTAAATTTAAAAAATACGATACCGCGACGGCCGTACTATGTAGCGATGGAAAGAGAAAGACTTGCAGTTGATCTGCGTCGTAAATTGCATGTCGAAATTCGAAAATTCAGCTCGGCACGAACGAATCAAAAGTGACATTTTTGCAATTTTTCGTTTGACGTTTCTCGATCGCGAATTTCTGTTAGAAGAGTGTCCATCTTCCATCTCGTTCCGCCGCACAAAAGAGATAGACAGTCTTTGCGCGTTAATAACTAATTAACCGTAGATAATTAGTCGTTCGGAATGTCGCGTTGAAATGTAGAATTTCACTCTCGTCAGATCAGTACAGTACCGATTCCGTCAATAGTCTCTAAAAAAAGCCTTTGCGGTTGCAAATTTGCAAAAAGTAAAGGTACAGCCCTGTATTATTTTGTGGCATACGTTCTCTGACACGTCTATCGTCTAAGGTTAGACTATAAAATTTATCTTACACAAGGAGCGTGTTATTTTGTTTTTTAATTTTTTTCACGGAAACCAAATCGAAAAAGTGCAAGTGTGATATATCGTTGAAATCGAAATTCTTACTGCTTTTCAATGGTTCAATTACAAATTGTAAGTAATCATAAAATAAACAACTTGTTGTGCCAAAACGGCACTAAACGTAATCCGATCTCAACCAAAACCTTTTCAGATCTTCTGGAGCACTGAAGAAACCCTCATCCAAATCCGTTTAGTAGCTTCGCCGCTATCGTGCTAACATACATACACACACACACACACACACACACACACACATGTCTCCATATAATTATTGGGACACACACATAAACACCGACTATCGGGGTCTTTGAAGCTGCATACGGCAACGAGTAGAGAATGCTGAGCTCATTACGTCCCTATAATTCATTTTTCGATACACACCCTAGAACTCTTTTTATCGAGGTGTATAGAATGTCCCGAATATTATGTTTGAGGTTCATTTTGTGTTAAGACCCGCTAAATTGATACACTTTCATGTGTAAGTCCCGATTATCCTGTAGCACGTAGAACGTGTGTGAAGACCCGACAAATTGTTTAATAATAGCATGTCCCGAATATCATGTCTGAGGCCAATTCTGTGTGAAGACCCCATAATTGATACACACTAATTGTGTGTACAGACCCGATTATTTGATTTGATGCACGACGTGTGTGAGAACCCGACGAGTTGGTAAATCGTGGGTTATGTACCGATTATTGGGTTTTATGGTTATTCCGTGTAGCGACCCGATAAATTGATACAACTTGTGTTTACAATACCGCCTATTCCGTTTAAAGTACAACTTATTAGATAATCACAAATGTAAGGTTAACTTCGCTCTTAGTAAAGACATATGTACGTACGAGGTCTCGGCAAATTGGTAAACAACAAGATGGCCGAATATAATGTTTAAGGTTCATTTTGTCGAAGACCCGATAAATAAAAAACACTTGCTTGTGTAGCTCTGACAATTCAATACACCGGCAAATTGTTAAATAATAGCATGTCCCGAATATTATGTTTGTGAAGGCCCGATAACCAATACATTAATTGTGTGTATATACCAGATTATTTAATTTGAACTATAACGTGTGAGGGAACCCGACAAGTTGGTAAATAATGGATTATGTCCCGATTATTGTGCTTTAAGACCATTCCGTGCGATGACCCGATACATTGATACACACTTGTTTATAACGTACCGTCTATTCGGTTTGAGGTACAATGTATTAAAGAATCATATTTGTAACTTCGCGCTTAGTAAAAACTTATTATTATTAAGGCCTCGACAAATTGGTAAATGTCAAGATATCCGAATATGATTTTTGGTTCATTTTATGTAAGATCCGATAATCTGATACATTTGTGTTTGTAGTTCTGACAATTTAGTTTTAGGTATGCCGTGTACAAAGAGTCGACTAATTGGTTAATAAACAAGTAAGTAATATTTATTTAGTCAATTATATTCCAACTAGTAATTTTATGCATAAATGTATTAAGGCCGATAAATGCGTTTTGGGAAAAATTCCGCCCAATGATAATTGGTAATATGTATAAATTGCAAAAAAAATTATTTGAGTTATAAGTATGTACGGTTACTTACACCATTAACATTGCAACACCTCAACAATTTCATTTTTTTAACATATCCACATATCCAAGCGAGCGGATATGTATCTGAGCCGGTCCCACTTAAAACGCGAAAATACTGGGTTAACTCCGTCAAATTTGATAAAGTTTAGGTGAAGTGTAGCTCAAAAATTCTGCGTAAATCGATATTGTCACAACAAAAAACAAAGTTGATATAGAATTAATATTTGAAAATAACCAATACAGAGTTATTTAGTGTTAAAACTGACCGGTGCTGTGTATAAAGAAACGAAAAGAGTGTAGGACGCAACACAGGTAAAGAGCTAAGTACCCTCTTCATTTTAATTATCTATTAATATATAAACTTTGTCAATCAAGTTTATTTATATCTTAATGAAAAGTCCACATCTGTCAACAAATTTATGACGGGGCAATACATGATTAAAGTATGGCCATAATATCCCTTTAAGTAAATAATTTTTAGTCATTATAGAAATAATTTAGATTGTACTTGAAATAACCAATAATGTATTGTTCGTAAAGTATGGTCATGGTCAATACCGGCGCGGTAGCTCAATCGGTTAAGGCGTATTGAGAGGCGAATATGCTGATCGACTAACTACCGTGCTCTGGGTTCGACCTCCAGCCCCAGTATTGACAACACCGGTGGGTGTGGAATAGTGTGGATGTATGTCTGCGTTTTTCCAAATGTGTAGCTCCCTTCCGCACAGCCTTGGTTTTGGATTTGGGGGGTTGTCTACTATCTGTGGTGTGTTTATGTTTATGCTTATTTAAATTTCTTATGTTAACCTTCAAATAATTCTTTTTTCATAATAATTAAAAATACTCAAACGAATTTAATATAAACTAAACCCATAATAATCAAATGCATTACTTTTAAAGAATGGTCATAATATTTTCTTAAGTAAATTATCAAGTGAGGTTTTTCAGGTCAAAGAAGTGAAAAACGAGGTGACAAAGACCGTTGTTAAGTGAAAAATTCTAGATAGAGTGGTACATATCAGCATAACAGCAATTAAGTGATATAGTTAATATTTAATTACCACGGGTGGTTAAATTTCTCAGTGCAAAGAAGTGAAAACTGGGTGACCCCCACTCATGTACCATGCGTCATGTGGCTCTCGCTACTGACAACAAGCATGATCATAATCTAACCCAGCGTGGACGTGGCAGGTCCAGCTGTACAACCCTGGAAGTGTTTATATAATTTTTAATACTAAGGTTCTAGAAAGAGGTAAATAGCTCACTGGCTTACCGAATTTATCTAATAATACACTTACTTATTTAATTTTCATGAAAAACCGCTGCGTGCTACGAAATTACACAACAACTTCTTTTGTTCCAAACGGAATGTAGATTTCAAAAATAGCCTAATTTTTTATTTATCTAATAACGATGTTTATTTAAATAAAAAGTGGTGTGCCTCATTTCTACACCATTGGTTTCAGGAAAATTTAAAATTCTAGCAGTAAGTAGAAATAATCTCAGGTGAAGTGGTTCAGCGAAAATTTAGTTTAATTTTCTCTATTAGTAAAAAATTTAAAATATACTAGAAACTATTTTAGATCAAGCTGGACGGAACCATCAGAATTGAAGCCAGGGAGCTCCAGGAGGTTGCTCGACACCCCCTTGAAAAATTTGAGCACCGTGCCACAGACAAAAGAAAGGAAAAAAGTTAAAGAGTAGTGTTATTGGTCTCCCCTGAAGTCTCATCAGCACCTTCAACATATAGGAGTGGGTGATAATCCAGAATGCAGGATCTGTGATGAGGATGAGGAAACTCCTCAAGATATACTATATGAATGCCCAGCCTTGGAGACTGAAAGGCTTTCATACTTCGGAGAACCATTCGTGATCCCGAAAGAAATAGCTGGAGCTCATATCGACCGTACACTCGCCTTCTGGAGAGGAACGCGACTAATGATATAAAGAAACTATGAGATATAATAAGCTTAAGCTGCAGTACGGCTGATTTTCAGTTCTGCAACCCATAAGGAAAAAAAACCTACATTTTTTGTTCCGGCTACAGACGTGAAGTACCAAACCTAATTCTTTAACATCTTTGGTCACCCTGTATAGGAAATCGTAATCTTGAAAATAACCAAGAACTTTTCAGAGTAAGCAGAAGTTTTTATGATAATTTCTTATCAAAAAACCCAAAATAAATAAAGTATAATTAAGCCCATCCGTGGACACACTGTATATTAGATGAGTTTATTACAATATTTATTATTATTTTGTTAAAAGTAATGTTATTCTATTAAACTTAAATTGGTTATTTTACTCAGAGACCAAAAATAGTACCTATTTAAAATTCTGCTCTATAATCTTTACTACATTATGCATTACTATATTACGATCTCAATAAACTGAATTTTTGAAAACCATAGCATGTAGGGTCTTCACATAAAATAAACCTTAAACATAATATTCGGGTATACCATTACCAATTTGTCCAAAAAAATCCCTTATAATGCAAACCTTTTGTTACACACTGTAGTCAGAAAGTCTGCTTGCCTCAATATTTCCTGAAATATTTGGAACAGCGAATTGAAATTTTTAAGCGTTATTATAGGTTTACTACCCCATTTTTAACTGGATATGACTGGAACTTTAGTACTTATAGGACACGATACGCCTATTTTAAATTCTGCTTGGAAATATATTTTCAAATCTAGGGTGGTGACTACTACATTAGTAGAAAAATAATAAAGTCACTGATTGTAATAGTTAATCGTATATTTTCAACAATTCGTTGAACACTTATTAGTTCGAATTTCGAAAAATGTCAATATCAAGTTGTCTTGGATCGATGTGCCCATTGTGAAGAGAAGAATCGAAAATATTTTTGTTCTTTATTTCTTTATTTTTTTTTAATATTTGATTACAAATAACTGTTCTTCCTAATAACATTCTTCTTTCTATAAATCACCGCTGGTCTGTGTAGAGGGGACACAGTTTTTTTTACAAATCGTCCAACGTTAAAAATAAATACATTGTCCCTGTTTAGCTGCCTTACGTAAGAATCCAATTAATATCTCATGTCAAATCCCAAAAAAATATAAATTAATATGTATGAACCTTGTCAATTAAAAAGTGTATTACTTATATCCCATGCAGTTAAAACATTTTATTTTTAACATTTTTTAAAAAATAAGTAAAAACATTTACAAAAAACTTCCTTCATTAAAAATGCACAGTTTGCGTCCTTTTGTCATTAATTATTTTTTCTGTTGGATGACGACCTTGTATACTTTTTTTAATTAAAAATATGTCAGGTTTTCTTCCTCGCAAGTGACAACTACATTCCAAATATTATATTCCTCTGCCGTTTAGCTATTTTTAGAGTGACCTCCCTGTATACATTTCATTAAAAGAAAGTCAGATTTCTTCCTCTGTAATTCTAATAATTCTATCAACTATAGTCCAAATATTTAATCCACCATAATTATGGTTCCTAGTGACCACCTTGTATATTTTTCATATTTTTCGAAATAATATACGTCACATTTGTCATAATTTTTTTAGGGTAATTACCCTGTATATTTTTCATATTTTAAACCTTGACAGTTGTGTTAACTGCATGTCCAATATTACCATCTTTTATTTTTCCTTAATTATATTTTTTATGGGGTCCACCCTGTACATTTTTCAATGGAACTGTAACCCAGTTCCTCGTCGGTGGTAGCGTCAACTACCTACCAAATATTATCCTTCTCCGTTTAGTGGTTTTGTAGATATAGCATCAACAGGCGCCAGATCGACAAACGGACGGAATTAAACGGCTTTAATTTTCTAATAATCTACGTACTTTGAAACGTGAAGAATTGA
This sequence comes from Rutpela maculata, assembly GCA_936432065.2. Taxonomy (NCBI): domain Eukaryota; kingdom Metazoa; phylum Arthropoda; class Insecta; order Coleoptera; family Cerambycidae; genus Rutpela; species Rutpela maculata. The sequence goes on along the minus strand of OW386285.2, from coordinate 29,887,041 downwards.
AAAATCTCGAAGGGTGATTTTTTCACGAATACAATACTTCCTTTCGGTAAGCGAGGGAATTAAAATAATTATAAAATTAGAAATTATACGCCTGAGTAGGCTGTTTGAAATTAAAATAAGATATATATATTTATTTATAATTTAGGGAGCTCCTATTATACTCAAAACGTAAACTATAAATGTTTGATTTTCACTTCAAAACTCGTAACATTAATTACTAGTACTCTGCAGTTTCTGTTTCACTCACTCCTGATGTCAGACTATAAAAATCGTAAAATATCATTTTTAAATACGTAAATAAATCTACCAACTTGTCGGGGAATCACACACGGTTAAAACTTCCATTGCTAACCGAGGGTGGCGCTAGCCGTCGACTACGAAAGAAGACCCGCTACTTATTTGAAAACAAGAAAAAAAATACACATGTGCACAATGTATACTTATTGGGTCATTACAAAATTTTATGCTCTGAAGGTCATTCGGTACCTAAAAAGCCCAATGAACATATTTTTATGCTGTCGGGTCTTGTGTATGGCCCGATAAATCGCGCAGACCCGATAATTAAAGTCCAGGCATGTGGTGCGTCCCCCTAATTATGTGACGACATAAGCACACACACACACACACACACACACACACACATACAGGTCTGACCGTATTTGTGACAAACCATCCTCAAATGTATTTGTGGAAGCTTTGCTAATATGGTTGCCTGCCGATCAGGTAAAAATTCTCCTTTTCGTAGATATGTCTCATTTTTCGATACACTCCGTAGTTAAGAAGTTAGAAGGTGCATATATTTCTGACGACGTTTGCCACTAATACTATGTACGTGTGTAAAATGTATTCCATAAATCTACTGTGTATCATGTACGCCACAAATATATTTAATGAATGTGTGTATGAAATATCAGTAAAAATACGAATTTCCAATATTACAATTATATTTAATAAAGATATAAGTGTATCTGTTTGTCATTCACAACATTCTAGCTAACATTTAGATACATTATTTAATTAATAATCACAGATTACGTTATATATTCCTATATAAAATTTGTTACGTATTTAATAATTTGGCATTAGGTCAATCCTTCCCAAACTTTTATGTACGATAACTTTGTATGTATGCTTGTATGTTAGTATGTTTAGTTCAAATCTTGCAAGTCAATTTTGAACGACTTAACGACGGTCAACTGAATTTTGCATACACATGTAGTTCTGGTAACCATACCATAATATGGTACTAAAAAGAGTATTTTTACTTCCACATCCAGTGGAAGTATAGTAACGACAAAAAAATGTTTAAAAATTTTTATTGTTCAAATGGGCTTAGAATGTTATGAAACGTCGAGATTTTAAGTTTGAGCGAAAAAAAATGTCTGTCTGTCTGTCGGTCTGTAACTTTTTTTTGTGCGCACGTTTACTCTGGAACCGTTTGAGATACTGACTTGAAATTTGGTACATATATGTACTTTAACGAGATCTAGAACTAAATTATATTTTCATCTTGTTCCGTCGAAGGATTGGGGGGTAAATTGGTAAATTTGGGGTAAATATGTAAATCAAGCAGGTAAGAGTTCATAAAATTGGTATTTAGCATATACAAGAGAAGCTCAAAAAAATGTTGGCATTTACTACTACTACTACCACCCCCCATTATTAAAGGGGATGAAAAAAAATTGTGATTTAGTGAAACCTCAAAATATTTTTTTACTTTATCCACCCCCACCCCACTACCGATGTGGGGTATCGTTTTATGGGTTTTTGGGGTAGAATATTTCAAATATTATATTATATATTATTAAAGTTCCATAAACAATTATTTCCACACACAAAATTTTTTCGTTGTGAGTGACTTGGATAGGAAATGTGGAAGTAGCGATTCCTTGGTCAGCGGTTTTTTTCTTTTAAAGTGCATGTACTTTACGGTGGTGTTTGGAAAAAAAAATTAAACTTAAACCAATTTTTTGGATTTTAATTTTAATTATGGATATTGCACGTATAAACAATTTCAAATAACTACGTCATTTTTTTGTGAAACCAAAAAAACGATAAGTGAATTATGAAAGTATATGAAATAATCAACGTTTAAAAAAAGAATTATGTTCTACTTGCATCTGAATCCGTGATACGTTAGTTTTTGTTCCAAAATGATTATATTTCTCTCTCTGCTAGTTGAAAATTATCCACAACTAAAATTTTTTAAATTACATCGCATAAAGCACCATTGAGGACATAACGCACGTTCTCTTAAATATTGTAACTAGACAACTAACTTAATTAATGGTATACATCACTCCATTTTCAGCATTTGAGCCTTTTTTTTAACATTTTTGGTCTTTTTACTTCCACGTCGAGTGTAAGTATAGTAACGACAAAAAAATTTTTTAAACTTTTATTGTTCAAATAAGCTTAGAATGTCATGGAACGTCGAGATTTTAAGTTTGAGTGAAAAAAAAAATTATGTCTGTCGGTCTGTCTGTAACTTTTTTGTGCGCACGTTTACTCTGGAACCGTTTAAGATATTGACTTGCAATTTGGTACAAATATGTATTTTAACGAGATCTGGAACGAGATTATATTATCATCTTGTTCCATCCAAGGGTTGGGGGGTAAATTGGGGTGAATTGGGATAAATAGGTAAATGAAGCAGGCAAGAGTTCATAAAATTGGTATTTAGTACATACAAGAGAAGCTAAGGTCTCAAAAAAATTTTTGGCATTAGCCACCCCCATTACCACCACCACTCCATTATTAAAGGGGATGAGAAAAGATTATGATTTAGTGTGTGTACCGTGTACAAGAACCAAAAACCTCAAAATATTTTTTTACTTCATCCACCCTCCACTACCCCCCTATCACCATCCCCACCCCACTACCGATGTGGGGTATCGTTTTATGGGTTCTTGGGGTAGAGGATTTCAAATATTATATTATTAAAGTTCCATAAACAATTATTTCCACATATAAATTTTTTTCGTTGTGAGAGACTTGGATAGAAAATCTGGATGTGGAAGTAGTGATTCCCTGTGCAGCGGTTTTAAACTATAATTTGATCGTATAATTTATTCATTCACACACTGCATTTTAAATGGCGATCAGGTTTAAATTATAATTTTTATATAGGATAGTGTATTGACTCAGACGTTGAATTCTAAGAAATAGCGGAGGATCCAGTATTATTTTAAGTAAAAACGACGCAATGAATATAAAATATATAAATATTAAAACGTAATACTAAGATGTAACTAAAAATTTTGAAATAAAATTAAATGTAATTAAACGTAAAAAAAAAATTATTATTTAAATGTACCTAATAAAACGAAAAAAACCGCTGCCCAAGGAATCACTACTTCCACATCCAGATTTTCTATCCAAATCACTCACAACGAAAAAATTTTGTATGTGGAAATAATTGTTTATGGCACTTTAATAATATAATATTTGAGATTCTCTACCCCAAAAACCCATAAAACGATACCTCGCATCGGTAGTGGGGTGGGGGTTGTGATAGGGGGTGGTAGTGGGGGTGGATAAAGTAAACAAATATTTTGAGGTTTCTGACTCTTGTACACACACTAAATCACATTTTTTTTTCATCCCCTTTAATAATGGGGTGGGGGTGGTAATGGGGGTGGCTAATGCCAAATTTTGTTTTGAGACGTTAGCTTCTCTTGTATATACTAAATACTTTATGAACTTTTACCTGCTTGATTTACCTATTTACCCCAAATTTACCCCAATTTACCCCCCAACCCCTCGACGGAACAAGATGAAAATAAAATCTAATTCTAGTTCTCGTTAAAGTACATATGTGTACCAAATTTAAAGTCAATATCTCAAACGGTTCCAGAGTAAACGTGCGCACAAAAAAAAGTTACAGACCGACAGACAGACAGATAGACCGTCAGACCGGCAGACCGACAGAAATTTTTTTTTCACTCAAACTTAAAATCTCGACGTTTCATGACATTCTAAGCCTATCTGAACAAGAAAAAATTTTAAAATTTTTTTTGTCGTTACTATACTTCCACTGGATCTGAAAGTAAAATAAGTTATGTTGAATTAATTGTCTTAAAAGCTTGTTATGTGAATAGAAAAAAATTCTTACCATCTCTGTCAAACTAAATTAATGCCTGTATGAATGTATTGACCAATTATTATCTTTGTTTATAATTGTAAAACTGTATTTAAAGCAATTAATTCAACTTAACTTATTTTTTCACTTTTACACCTAAATAATAATAAAAGCTTGTTTTTAAAAAGGTTTTTTTTACATTTAATTTTTACTTCCACATCCACGTAGTGGAATGAAAGTGTAGTAACGCAAAAAAAACCTTCTGTTTATTAAAATAGGCTTGGAATGCCATGAAACGAGATTTTAAATTTGAACAAAAAGAAATTTCTGTCTGTCGGTCTGTCTGTACCTTTTTTGTGTGCACGTTTATTCTGGAACCGTTTATAATATTGACTAGATTATATTCTGATATAATTCATTTGAAGGGGGTAAATGAGGGTAAATTAGGGTAAATAGGTAAAGCAGGCAAGTAGGAGTCCATAAAATTGGGACTTACGGCATGTACGAGAAGCTAAGGTCTCAAAAATTTTTTTTATCATCAACCACCACCACTATCACCCCCCACACTATTATTAAAGCGGATAAAAAAAGCTGTGATTTAGAGTGCATACAAGAACCATAGGCCTCATTTTTTTTATATTAGCCCACCTCCATCCCATTATTAAAGGGGGTAAAAAATAAAATTGGGATTTAGTGTGTATACAAAAACCAAGAGCCTTAAAATGATTTTGACATTAGCAATTCACTTTACAACCCCCGTTCCCACTCCTCAAATGGGGTAAAAAAAATAAAATTGTGATTTAGTGTGTGTACAAGAGTCAAAGGCCTCAAAGATTTTTTTTGGTATTAGTCACACCCTCTACCAATACCATCGCCACTCTGGCGCTATTATTATAGAGGGTAGAAAATAAAATTGTGTATACAAAAATTTTTTGGAGTTAGCCCCTCGACTACCCCAACCACCGTATGACATATCGTTTTTTTATTATTTTATTATTATTATTTTTTTAATGCCTTATATATTATTAAAGTTCTTTCGTTGTAAGAGACTTGGATAGGAAATCTGGATGATCTGGAAGTAGTGATTCCTTCGGCAGCGGTTTTTAATTTTTATTACTATTAATATTAGTTTTTATTCATATTCTAGTCACGTTTCTTTTTAAATTAAAATAGCTATTTCGCGCCATTTGTGCTATCTTATATACAGTATATATGGTCCTATTCTATAGTCCTGTTAAAAGTATTTTGTAAAAATAGAATAATAATTTTTTGATACACTCCGTAGTTAAAAAGTGATAAGGTACATATATTTATGACGACGTTTGCCATTAATACTAAAATTTGTAGGTGTGTAAAATGTATTCCATAAATCTACTGTTTATGATGTACGCCACATATATATTTAATGCATGTGTGTGTGATATATCAGTAGAAATACGAATTTCCATTAATATAATTATATTTAATAAAAAAATAAGTGTATCTGCTTGTAGTTCATAACATTTTAGCTAAAATTTAGATATAATTTTAAATTAATAATCACAGATTACGTTATACGTATCTGTAGAAAATTTGTTACATATTTGATAATTTGAAATTATATCAATCTTTTAGAAAACTTTTATGTACGGTAAGTAGTTACGCCCATTTATTACAAGCTTTTATTTAACTTGCTTTGTATGTATGTTAGTTAGTACGTTTGGTTCAAATCCTGCGATTCAATTTTGAAACATAGGCCTCAATTTTTTTTATATTAGCCTCTACCCACCCCCGTCCTATTATTAAAGGGAGTAGAAAATAAAATTGGGATTTAGTGTGTATATAAGAACCAAGAGCCTTAAAATGTTTTTGGCATTAGCCACTTCCTCTACCACCTCCGTTACCACTCATACATTCATACTCCATTATTAAACGAGGTAAAAAAATAAAATTGTGATTTAGTGTGTGTACAAGAGCCAAAGGCCTTAAAGAATTTTTTTGGTATTAGCCATACCCTCTACTAACCCCATCGCCACCTTCACCCTAATATTAAACAGGGTAGAAAATAAAATTTTGTCAATCCAAAGAACCAAGGCCCTCAAAAATTTTTGGCATTAACCACCCCCTCTAATACACCAACCACCGTGTGACATCGTTTTTTTAATATTTTATTAATATTATTATTATTTTTAATGCCTTATATATTATTAAATTTCTTTCGTTGTAAGAGACTTCGATAGGAAATCTGGATGTGGAAGTAGTGATTCCTTCGGCAGTAGTTTTTAATTTTTATTACAATTAATATTAGTTTCCAGTGGCGGCTGATGAAATTTCAATATTTTTTTTCTTGTCTGTGGTGCATGGGACCCATACGAAATTTGGGAAATAACATCTAGGGAAGCATTTCTTTAATGTCCCTAAAAAATTTTGAAAAAGCAGTTTGCGAAAAAATTTTTGAAAATTCGTTAGCCTCCCCTGGGTCTAGCGACTCCTGTTTATTTTTATTTTTTTTTGTCATATGCATTTGACTTTTCATAAAAATACAACAACAGACTTTGGAGTTTATGAAAATATTTTCATTACTAACTGAGATATAACGAATTGAAATATTGTAATTTGTTAAATTGTAAATTAAAAAATTTCAGTTCATTGTATTTCAGTTAGTAATGAAAATATTTTCACAAACTCCAAAATCTATTGTTGTATTTTTATGAAAAGTCAAATGCATATGAAAAAAAAAAAATAAAAATAAACAGGAGTCCCTACACCCAGGGGAAGCTAACGAATTTTCAAAAATTTTTTCGCAAACTGCTTTTTCAAAATTTTTTAGGGGTCATTAGAGAAGTGCTTCTCTATATGTTATTTCCCAAATTTCGTATGGGTCCCATGCGCCACACAGGAGAAAAAAAAATTTGAAATATCACCAGCCGCCACTGTTAGTTTCTTTCTATTCATATTCTAGTCACGTTTCTTTTTAAATTAAAATAAGTATTTCAAAGATGTTTCTGTCATAATTTTTTTGCCTTTTATTCTATAAAAATAGTTAAAGAAAATTATTTGAAAGACTAATTTATTAATAGTCTAAGGAGAAAAAAAATTTTCTCTACGACTTGATGGTATTCCAAAACAATTGCGACTCAATTTTCAAATTTATTATTGTATTTTAGGCGTTGTTATAAGCATTTCTACTTGAAATTTGATATGACGTTGATTAGTTCCACTAGAAGCACATTTTTTTAAGTTATCTGGTATCGTAACAGAAAACCAGATTGTTGGTTATGAAATTGCGAAGAAAATTGGAACTGTGCCATCTTTTTCGTAAATAACAAAACAATTAAGATCGATCTTTTTTAAACAGTTGACAATAACTTAAGTGATAATATATATGATTTAATGAAACTTTCGAAAAATATGATTCTAGGGAAACAAAATACCTAATTTTCAGTCAAAATGTAAATATTTTTAAACATTTCTGTTAATACCACTAAAAAATACAAAAAACCCATATTCTAAAAACAATTATGTTGTTCGGCGACTTAATGTACTTAAACAATTGCGATTTTTAGGCACTATTATACATTTTTTTATTTTAAATTAGACATTTATTATTGTTATTATTGTTATTTTCGTGAATTGCTTAAGGATGATTGATCGTAATTGTTTTTATTTTCCGCAACTTAACAATTTGAGTAAGAATATTTTAGTTTTGTTCGCAATTTCATAACGAACAATCTGTTTTCAATATATTGCGAATTTTTGTTTAAAACCAGAGATATTTTAGAAGAACTGCGAAAAACACAGTATGACACCTTTTGAAAAAATACTGTAGGTATTGTACAACCGGCAAATAAAAATTGCCCAAAGTAGATCATGTTTTTACGATTAAAGAAATTAAAGAAATAAAAAGACATGTATTTTTCGAAAAAGGCAGATAGAAAATTGCATTTACTGCAATGTATACATAAGTTTCATTGACTTTTATTACAGACTTTTTTCGGTTGGTCTTTGAATATAAATGCGGAGGAAGCAATTATGTTGCCTAATTATTTCTAGCACGACTAATAAAAATATGAAGGGGATCCAATATTTGACACCTTAAGCCAAAAATGTATAAATATTTAAAAACAGCGCCGCTACTCGACTGTGCTACCAATATTAAAATATTAAAATTATGTGTTTTAAATATGGCAGAAAATTTTAAAAGTTGTTAATTTCAACTCAACATGTGGCAGGTCATAAAGTCATTATTAGCTCTGCAAATGGTTTGGGCTTAAAAATGAAATGCAGGTCATTTTATCCCTCGACAACCTTTAATGGATCTAAATGCAAAGCAATCGGATTCACAACAAAAAAGATCCTATTATAAGTGAATATGATACTATAAATATATTAAATCGTACCTCTGAAATAAAAGAAGTAGGTGTCAGCTTAAAAAATAATTTTAGCTACCGAGGAGGAGGTGTTGGTCAAGCATTCGTAATATAAACATCACCACCCCATTGGTTGTTTATTTTATTATTCACTGAAACGTAAATTGTTGACACAAAAAATCGTACTAGTAAATTCAAAACATTAACTTTTACTACAAGCTGCCATATATTACTTATATTGCTACAAAATTACCTATGGAAACAAAAAAGAAGTTTTAGGTAAATATATAGGGTGTCTCACTTAAAATTCCTGGTGCCATTTTATTGATAACTAAAAGAGATATTTGAATTCTGTTGGAAGTATTCATCAAAATATATAAATGACTTCAGTTTTTAATAAAAACGATCTCTCTACAAATTAAGATATAGATAACGTTGTGATGCAAAGCAATTTTTAAGGACTTAATGGATTTCCCATAATAATACATTCAACCGTGCAAATAAAAAAATTACATAATTTATATTTATTTGACATAATCTTATTTTAAACTTATCGAAAAGATATTTATTATTTATTATATTTCTATAATATCGACGTTATTTTTATAAGTTTGGTTTAATAGTTTATTACATCTTTTGGGTGAAATACTTGAAAATAAATAATTTTTGTAGATCAAAGGAAATAAGTTTAACAATAATGGGTAACCTGAGATCTGCTTTTAATGATACCAAAAACTAATCAATCTTTCATGGAAAGCGTAGAGGAAATGGATCATGCTATAGTTTGAGAATTCCTATCCCGAAATGGATAAGGAAGCGTCGACTAAACGGTATACAAAATCAAAAACTAGATTCTTATGCAGAATTTTTTATCGGATTCAAATTTCGACGGTTTATATGGAATTGCAAAAATAGAACAAAAAGTATTTGTCTGCAAAAACCGCAAAAAATATGAAAATATGTATGCAATTATCTTTTTAGTTCTTACTCAATATTGCCATTAAAAATATCAAACGTATATTTCAATAAAACAGCATTCAAACTGTTTTTTAGCTGTAGGCAGACTAAAAGTGAACCTTACATGAAGTTTTATAGTAAATATTTAGAATTGACTTTTCTATTTAATGATTGATTTTAATTGCCTTCAAGTAAATATATCCCATGCACTAAGATTCTTTTACATTGTATGTGTCATTAGTTAGTGCGTTTTACTAGGCTTCTTAAATTATTGTTTCAGACAGCTTCATAGAAAACATAGTTCCAATAATGATGAAAAAAGAACCAAAGCCTGAAAGTTTCAATTTACATTCATTTTGTAAGACTTACAAACTGCTGTAGTTATTATCGTTGCAGTGCATCAAAACCGCAATACAAACGAATTTATGTAAACAATTATGAATAATGGCACGTCGTATTTCTGTGTGCTTCTTCAAAAACTTAATAAAATTTTGTTCTGAAATTATAATGAAACAGTTCGTACAATATGCAGTTAATATAAAACGCCTTTAGCGATCACTCTGTATGATGGATATGGTCCAATTTCAATCAAGTATTCTGCTATTACATCAAATAAGGATCATAATGCATGTGTAGTTTTTCTATAATTTTTTTTTTCATTTGGGCAATAATAAAAATTTAATAATATAGTTAAATTTATTTTGAGTAAAATCATAAAACATTATTTCTTATTATTTAGTCTCATATAATGTTATTTTTCAATTTGTTCACGACATATAAAATCTTGTCATTGGCAAACATTTTTGACTTGAAACCAAAGTGCTACTTAAAATTTCTTTAAGAAAAATACGTACTTATATATCTGCTTTCTATTTAAAAAATAAGTCAGTCTTCAGTTAGTCAAATCTTTCTCGTTATTATTAGACACTTTACGAGTACCTAGGTAAAATTTTATTACGGTCGCTCAGTTAAATTCTGTAAAAATAGCGCGAAAATGATAATATCTACAGTTTATTCCCAATGATTCATCTTCAGGTAGTTAGTTTCAAAATTTAGAACACGTAATGAAAATAGATTATATGCACTTTATATATTATTTTGTGTTTGTACATTTTAGCATGTTTTATCAAGTATGCTTTCTTTTCATGTTTGATTTAATAAATACGCACTTAGTTATTGTTAATTTTTTAAATTCTCTTAATATTATACAGTATGTCCACCGATTAAATTCGGAAGAAAGGAAACTTTTTATCTGCAAGTTTTTTTTCACGAAAAGCAAGAAATTTATATTAATTATAAGAAAATGGATCAAATAAAAACTTTTTATTTTCATGCTCATACTAGGCTTTCAGAAACAATAAGATCATAATCCGTAAAAGTAATTATAATCTACACCAGTAGTACAACCACACCAAATTTATCCAATATTCAATTCTATCCAATATATGCTTTACTAAAAGATAAATATGAAAGATTTTGAGAAATTGCTTAAAAGAAAAAGTGAAAACATAACAGCACCTATTAAAAATTTCACTGGAAGATTATTATACTCTTCGCAACTAGGAAAACGTTGGTGATTGAATTCTGAACGACTTTCAAAATGTCCATCCGTCCGTCCGTCTGTCTGTCGGTATGTCCGTCCGTCACGTTTCCTTTAAGCGCAGTAACATAAGAGTGAAAAGTCCGATTGTATTTAATATTATTTTTCATTATATATATTTTTTGCTGTGCAAATTATGTAAATATGGAAAACTATTATTAAGACCATAAGCAATATTCGTGATTTTTTTTCCGGCTGCGATTTAATATCTTTTTGGAGTACTTAAAAATTTAATTTAGCAATTATAGAAAGTTAAAGAGCCAGAAAATTTCTTTGAATTTATCAAAGTAAAAATTATATAATTTGACAACAATCCCCAGATTAACGTAATTTTTTCTAAAATTGAATGTTTAAAGACTTAAAAAACACTAAATCTCATTGCCTCGGTCAAAAGAAATGACAAATATTGCTTGTGGTCTCAATAATAGTTTCCCATACATAGTTGCCCAGAAAAGTAGGATAACATACAAAAAAAATGTATTGTTAATTTTTTTGTTAAAATAAAACTTAAAAATATTTTAAAAAACGATATGATTGTTTCAACGTATATTTTCACGTTTCGGCGAAGCGTTCGTTTTTTTTCAACTCTAATATACCGGATACCCACGAGATCAGTTACACCACCACATCTTTTATTTTTAAGGAATCACTACTTCCACATCCAAATTTCCCATCCAAGTCTCTTTAATCGAAAACATCTTGATACTATATTTGCACTCTACTAAGCGAAACTAATCGCTCATAGAATTTTAATATAATATTTGAAATCGTCGATAATATGTGAAGTCGTCAATTAAGTTAAACTGTTCGAATGAAAATGTGTGCACAAATAAAGTTACAGACAGAAGAACAGATACAAAATTTTTTTTCTGTCAAATTTAAGTCTCGACGATTCATTGCTTTCTAAACTTATTTCAACAAAAAAAATGTGTTTTTTGTTTTTTTACGATCACTATAATAGTAATACTTTTCGATTGACTAGTGCGGGCACTTACTAGGTATTATAAACTTAAATACGACTTTCATTTTTCCTGTGCAACCGTTGAACCGTTCGCATCATGTCTTTCTCAAAAAGAATATCCGAGCCAAAACTTTTGAACTTCATTGCACCTCAGCTTGTGAAAAGTACAATGGTGTAGATTGTACTAATTGTAAACCTGCGGAAGATTTAATAGATACTAACGGAACAAATGAAACTTTGACGAAACAAATTCATTTGATGAGTCTTTACTATAAATAAAATTATGGTTACAATATTTATACTTTAAATAAAATAAGTGTTATACTTGTAACTATGTATATAAACTTATTTCAATCCTTTGAATTAGTTGTCCCATTTTTATCATTACCAAATGGGAATTGTGAAAAACAAAAATTTTCCGGAAAACTTTTTCACATTCTTAATCTAAAAATTATATTGAACCTTTAAAAATGGTATAGCTATATAGGTTCCATATGTTTTTATAATAATATATATAGTTCACGCTCATTTTTTGAATTTTCATGTATTTTGTAATGTGCAAAAAATGTAGTACATTATTTATCGTGAAAAACTGCCTGCAACTCGGAAAATTAGCAAGTTACAAAAACATTCCAAGAGACAAAAAATATTTAGAAGTCCTCAATGCATAACGTTTAAATTTTTTCAAATTTTTAAGTTACTTATTTTAGCGCTACAATTTCAAAAAAAGGGTGGTTTTTCATGTTTTTCCGGAAAAACTTGGTGAAAACACACTTTACAGGGAATCTGCAAATAAAAAGACGCTTGTATTTCGATAATATATTCACCTGAATTTTTTCAGATTTTTTTTTCAACTTTTACATTTTCCCTCCCCCACTTTTATGGATTTTGGAGTGGCCATATCTCGAAAAATATGCATTTTTAGAAAAAATTCAGAAGAGTAAAAACATTATTTTGGGTCAAAAAGGTAAACATATTGTTTTATTACATTTTTGACCTAATTCTACAAGTTACGGAACCCATGATAAAAGGGGTGTTTTCTACCCTTCCGATCATCTCCTACTCTAATCTTTTTTCAACATTTTTATTAACTTCATTACAAACACAACAAGGTTTCATCAAAATCCATTCATTAGCACTCAAATTAGATGTTATGGAATCCAGATATATTTTATACTTTGATATGACAGAAAAAATTACATATATAGAGTGTTTTTAATTTTAATTTATTACTTATATTCCTTAAATTAACGGACGGAGCTATAGTTTCCTAATATCATTTGTTAAATCCGTTAAATAGTTCAATTGAAACAATTTGTATAAAACTGCATGAAAATAAAATTATTAAAATTCAACATAAATATTTAATAGTTTAAAAACTATATATTTTGTGCATATGAGTAATATGAAAAATTGATTTATTTGATTTAATCAAATATCAATTTAGTCAAAAAATCCTTATAATCACACATCCTAGAAATCCCGAAATTACATAGAGAAATAAAATGATTCTTTGTACCAAAGTAAATTTTTTTAAGTGGGACCATATTGGTAACAAGGTAGTACTACCATTAAGAAGGAAGATATTGATAAGCTAAGCTAACTTTGCATATCTGACAGGTACAACTGAAATTACCGTCCATTTATAATTGAAGGGTAAGATGTAACTAAGGTGGTTTTGAAAACAGTGAAATATTTAGCTCATCAAACTGTTAGGTCGGTTTATCGATATTTTCATTGTATTACTTCCTCCACGTAATAGAGGTTTTTGATGAGTGTTGAGACTTAAAGAAAATTACATTTTTGATGATGGCCATAAAAAAGTATTATTTAAATTTTTTGCAGAGATTAATGTAGAGATATTTACTAGAAATCGGACAAAAACGCACTACCGCCTCTACGTTTTCCACCTCCTACGTCCCTCAGGCCGGTAATTTACTTAAAACATGTTAACCTCCATCTGTCATTTTTTTTTTTCTTAAATGCTTATCACTGAGATAATAGACATTTTAGACACATAGTACCTTATATGACGATGATGAAAATTTAAAGTAGAATCTAAAACTAAAATAATATACAGGGTGTTCCATTTAAAAAATACCACTTTATCTTGTCGCTTCGTATAAAAGCATGAACAAAATTTTATGTTAGTAAAAAATAATAGTTAATTTCATTTGGAACAACTTTTACTTTAACATTTGTTACTTTAACATTTTTTTATTGTTTCCGAAAAATGTATACATTAATCATGAACATTTAAATATATGGCTAACAATAAGTGTCTGTTGAGCACATTATTAGTATTATATTTATTTTTAGTAAGTATCACTTTTAATTTGATCCACTCAAAAATACCCATTTGTGGCTAACTTGAATCTGTCGGAAGCAGAAACTCCTAAAAGTGCTTGCTGTAAAAAATATAACTTAGAGGGCGCTCTAGCACAGTATAGTAATACACAATCCGTGCATGCCACAAATATTGTAGAAAGTACCACACGTAAAACTATGCATTTCTGGCAACTTTTCACACATTTTGCCTTTTGAGAAAATAGTCGATTAACTTATTCTCTATGATAACGATTATTGTGAACCGTGACGGATAAATGGTCCCCCGAAGGATTTATAATAGATAGTCCGCTAAAATATGATGAATCACAGAGTTCTGGTGGATAAAGACTCTGGCATACGCGTGTATGTATGCCACAGTTTTGGAGTATCCCAGAAATGAGTTTGATGCACACACAGGTCTCCATAAATATGACGGCACATACACACACATACATACGCACAGACATTTTTCAAAAACAACTTTTTTTGGTTCCTGGGACCTCAAAACGTAAAGATTTGATGTTATTTCAATTTTCGATTTTGGACTAATTGTAGTAACCTCCCACAATTTTATTGTGGGGAGGTTAAAAAAACATTAACTTCAAAAAAAGCATAAAACTAAAAATATTAGATAAAACCTTAACTGTTGTAACTAAATAAAGTACTATTTCTAGTACTACTAACTATTGTATAACAATTAGTGCAAGAAAGTTAACTCGAAGAAAGGGCTAGGGTGGAAAAATTTTTTTACAAGCTATTCTCAGTGGAAATTTATGCGGAAATATATTTTTTCTACGATTGTGCTGAAAGTCAAATTTTCTAACTTCAAAATGACTGCAGAAAATATCACTTTGCCGCACGCCGTGCGGCAAAGAATTTGCCACACGCCTTGATTACATCTTCACACACCGGAATAAAATAGTGTGTTTACCATAAAGAATTTTATAATACTTACTGATAATAACAATTAAATTATATAAATGTACATTAATTACACATGAATTGCAATTACAAAGTCAAATTTTCTAACTACAGAATGACTGCGGAAAATGTCACTTTAAATAAAATCTGACAGGCAGCAGATTTAAAATTTTGGAAAGACTTTAAAAAAGGGAAATAACTTCACAACCGTAGAAAAAATAGTACGTAACACACTCGTATGACAGGAACACTCGCTGCGCTCATGTTCCTACTTTCATACATCGTTTTGCAATGAAGCCCTTGCCACACTTGTATTACAATCTACTATTGAATAACCTCCTAGAAGTCTCATGAAATTCGGATATGGCAAGTTGAAAAAATATGGCAGTCATGTTTTTTTTTAGTTTTTCGCAAATATGTTGGAAACCATAGATTTTTTGAAAAAATGTCAAGAGATCTTTTTTAAAGAGCTCAAAAAAGTACACCTAAAAAAGAATTTTAGGATATCTTATCTTGATATTTAATGAAATTAACCAGATAAGTTGAGGGAACATCATAAAAATTGTACTGTTTTTTTTTAAAGATACTTAACCTAGATAAACTTACAAAATACTTCTATAACTACAAAATAAATAAACGGTTTTGTATCTTTGACGGTTTCCCCATATGGGTAATTAATGGGCATCTTTACCTTGGACACCCTGTATTGTCTTGTTCAAATATTAATAACTTAGTAGATAAGACTGCGTTTGCTCTTTAAAAAAATAACAAAGAAATCACAGCTAAATGCAATACATTTTTTACAAAAATTCATCAAAGTTATGTGGATATAAATCCCATGCAGCTATTTTCTAGAATAATATAATCTAACAAATCTTCAGAAGAAATCAAAGACTGCTTTAAATTTGAACCATATCCTTTGTCTCTCTTTAAAGATGGTACATTGAGAAGAGATCAAAAGAGCTTTTTACTTAAGGAACTTGACAATATCGAACAACCTAATTTTCTTCCGTAGGCAGCATCAGTAAACGTTGTAGATGGAGGATTTTTTCTACAAGTTGTTTGGCAGAAACCTGCCACTTTTCAGATGGTTTGAAATCAGTACATTAATTATGCAAAGCATGCCTATGATAATCAATGCTTACTGGTTTTTGATGGATACGATTCAACTTATTTATCCACAAAAGAAACTACACAAAAGTTGAGGTCAAAAAATGCAACAGAGATATCAGTATAATTGGAGAACATAATTATAACACCACAAGAGGAATTTTTGAGAAACGGACGTAACAAAGTGATTCAAGCTGAAAGGGATAAAGATTATTTGATCGTTAGAACTGCAGTGCAACTGTCGAATAATGAAAAAAGTGTCATCGCTGAAGATACTGATATCGCTACTCTTCTAATCCATCACTCTGCACAGGATAACATATTTTTGCTTCGCCCTAGAAAAGCTGCAAGAGCTGACAAAGTTACAAATATAAACAATCTTCTGATAAAATTAGGTCATTTGAAACAATCCATTCTATTTTTACACGATGTGTCGGGTTGTGATACGACTTCTTTTATTTTTAAAAAGAGCAAGAAATATTGTATGCAACTGATGAAAAAAGATATTGACTTATGCAACGACCTTAGAATATTTTTTGGATCCAAACCCTGATAGACAAAATCTAATTAATATTGGTCTAAAGTTCATTACGAAACTATACCAACCTGGTGAGACGTTAGGAAGGTGCTAAACCAGGCTTACACGACCCCCTTGACCCCTCGCCGAAGCCTACACACCATCTAAGAATTTGTCATTTCATGGCAAATAACCATTTTTAAAGACTGACACCTAGAGCAGGGTTTTTATGTTTATTTTCCCTGCATTAATTAGAATTATTACACACATTTGCTTATTAATTTTTAACAATTTTTAGATGTGAAATCCTTTGATATAAGCTTAAAACACGATTAAACTTTTTAGAGATCGTTTACTAATTCCTAAAAACATGATCTTGGATATCGTTGCCGAAACACCTGGCCGTTGTGTCACTCTGCGCGACCAGCCGCGATTTTGTGACGCAATGTTTATTTCTTATTGATGTTAACTGATGAAATAAATGGGATACAAGAAAATGACATGTTAAATATTTAAAAAAAAAAAAAAAAAAAAAAAAAAAAAAAAAAAAAAAAAAATTGGCTTACACGAGATCACCGAAGTGCAGCAACGTCGCGCGCGGTGAGGACTTGGATGGGTGATGGCTGTTGATCAAGACCATCCAAGGGGCACCGCGAAGCGAAACAGCCAAACCGTTGCTAGGGCAATACAGGGTGAGCACAATAAGCCCAGGAGGCTGCAGTGCCCCCAAAGTAGTATACAGGAGAGCCCGGGAGGCATAAACGTAATCTGCAGATGCATAAGGTATAGCTAAAATGATTCGGTAATATTCGGATATAATCGTCACCGGCTTATATGTCTCATTACTTACGGGCAAAGTGGCATCGTAGAATGTGCACATAAAAGTCTCAAGCGTCTGCAATTAACTGATAGTTTTATAGATGATTTTTTTTTCCAATTATGTCAATATAACAAACACATGAAATTTTATAATAGTATTTTAATTCATATTTTTATCTCTAAAAGTAAAAAAATCTAGAGGTGTTTAAAACTGTTGCAAAATAAAATAAACACACAGCCCATCGCCTGCAAATGTAGTAAACTGCAGACGTACTAGGATAACGACGTCTGCACTTTACTCTCGTTTTCATTGGTCCTATTATTCTTAAACACCCGAAGCGGTCAGCTATACCTTATGCGTCTGCAGATTACGTATATGCGCCCTGAAGGACGGGGCTTTAATCAGTAAGAGTCTGATGCTTCCAATTGGTTGGATTGGAGCCCTCTTTAAAAAAAAAATACCAACCAGTGAAAAATACCCAGGAGATTGACGACTTGAGATTCACTTGTATAACAGAATTACTTCACCACAAGGATTGTCATCTATTTTCAATTTGGCCACTGTCTAACTAGATATGCTGCTGAGCAACATATTCTGAGAGTATATTGTCAGGTAAAAAAAATATTTAATTGAAATCTCACAAATTATTGATTTCTTTTGTTGTGTTTTTTAAGGTTCAAGAATGGACTGGGCAAAACCTTAATCCTTTGAAGTATGGTTGGGAGAAGGATCAGTATGGAAGTCTTGTTCTAAAAAGGTGTAGAAAAGATATAGCTCCACAAGATATTTTGAAAATGGTCTTTTATAATTGTAAGGATGGAACTTGTAGTAAAAGCTGCTCTTATATAAAGCTTGGATTAAAGTGTTCTTCAAAGTGTGGCCAATGTTTTGGTATAAGTTTCGGCAACAAATGTATAATACCTGAAGATAATGAAGAAGAAAACTGCATGTTCGATTAAACTCATTCTAATTAACTTGTTTGTAATATTCAACAATTTTGTTTTAAATATTTATTTTAAAAGTTATTATATATCCATTTCAGAATAATAAAGCTATTTTTGTTATGTTGCCATTAAGTTGTCTGGTTAACTTCACTAAGTATCAAGGTAAGATATAAGATATCATATTTTAGATGTAGTTTTTCGAGCTATTTAAAAAAGATCTCCTGACATTTTTTCGAAGAATGTATAGTTTCCAACATATTTGCAGAAAACTAAAAAAAAAAACAAAATGATATTTTTCCAACTTGCCATTATTCGAATTTCATGGGACTTCTAGGAGGTTATTCACGACATATTTCCCTATACATTTCCAATGAAAATTGTTTGTAAAAAATTTTCTCCACTTCAAATGCTAACTTGCCTACACTAAATATAAATATATTTAATTTTAAATTAAGAAAAACTATGTGAATCACTTGCATTGCTCATATTGCATTATTGTAATGTATATTATAGTTGCTTGGACAAACTCGCAAAAAATACAGAACAGCTTTTGCCGATTTGTGTATCGCATTTGGAAGTACCATCGTACTTCTTCAAGTTTTCTTCATTGCAGTAAATTTTGTTTGTATATTCCTTACGTGTTTTTTTGCTGTTTCATTTATTTTTACTAAATTATTATATCATCTTAAAATGGCAAGTTGAGTGCCGAAACTGGATAACGTGAAAGCTACAATAAAAAAAAAAAGTAAAGTGTTAATGTTTTTATTATATCATGAGCAATTATCACAAATTAATGACTTACATATATCAATTTTTAAATAATTTAATTTCATTTGTTAAATAATAACTGTCGATAGTTTGTTAGGTAAAAATCTCTAAAAATTTCAACAAAATAGATCACTTAGCATTAGTTCCAAGAAAAATAATCCAAACATAAATAAGCTTACACCAGGACATATATATCTAATATACTTTTCCTTCCACGTCTTCCCGGGAGATCTCTTGATTTTTCATTATATGAAAATATAAATTATTACGGTATAAACGACGTGAGTATAATGGAGTTCCGAAAACAAAAACTCGAGTAAATCATTACATCGACGTGAAGTTAAAAGTTAGGATGGGGAGTCTCAAGCACTATAATCTACAGGCATATATCTTAGTCACTCAAAAGTTTGCGAAAAATGCTCCGAAGGGAGAAATCGGGAGAGGATTATTGCTATACAGAATAAAATTTCCTGCGTTCTGACAATTACTGTAATAAAACTTTCCCTGCTTATATTACAAGGAACGAAAGCTGCGAATTTAAACTGTAGTAGCGCTATCTACTACTATGAGAACATTTGAGAATTGTTTTAAGCGATGTACTCGAATCTGTTTGTATTAAATCGGCAAGTTTTGGCCATATTTGTTGGGTCTTATTAAAATTTAGTTAGAGGACCTATTTCTATAAATCTTTTAATGGAGATGCTTTTGTCATTTCAAATGTCCAACAAGAATTAAGGCCAAAATATCCCCCACCAACCAAAATATTTAAATAAAAATTTGGCAACATATTTAACTTTACTAGATTAATAACCCAGGTAGCAGACACGTGAAAATGACGTGAGAAAATGGTCAGTGAGTGACGAGAAATGACGAGTGAGATGACGTAAACGAAACGTGAAAATGATTTCCTAATGTCTCAGATGAATGACGTCTTATGCTAGACGTTAATTTGACGTCTTTTGCTAGAAGTTAATTTGACGTCTTTTTCAGGTTACGTTTGATAATCCCCCCCCCCACAGGTTTTTAGTAATAGAAATATATAAAACTACTAGTAGTTGAAGTTGTACATATATTTAAAAAATATGTTACAACAGATCAATTCATATTATATTTATACATGTTGGAATGTTATGAAACAAAATGTTTTAAACACTATCATAAAACATATTCAGAAAATGAGTGTTTTATTGCAAAAACTTTCCATCTAGTTTCATCAGGTTCTTCAGGAAGGGTAAGTGCCTTATTGATAGAGTTAGTGGTTTTATATGGTGGCCAAAAAAACACTTTTTTGAGAGGAGTAAGCCGGGAAGAGTGGACTATTCCTACTGAACCATTCTCCGCAAATTCCACTCCCACATAAGCCATTTTAATTGATTTCTTTTACGTGTTACTCAAACTACAAATAAAATGGCATCTATATTACAGTTATACTGAAATGTAAAGAAAATCCACCCCTATAACTTTTTTGTTTTTTTTTTAGCATATAAGTTTGCAGTTTTGAGAATTTCAACAAAACTGAAGACCCGAATTTTTCTTATGGAAAATGGGTTTCTGTCAAATTGGCTGATACTTGGGCCTAAATAGTTTATATAACGCTGATAAAAGTTATACGCATTTTTCCAAATGGAAAAATGGATTGTTATGCTATTACTTTTGGGTACCAAACATTTCACCATTGGTTCACAAAAAACATTTTGTAGTGAAGTAAAACAAAAAAGTTTTAGGGACAATCCTGATTTCGTTTACACCCCACACCCATCAATTCAACACTAAATGTCCAGTCCAGAATCAATCCACTCACTGTATTTACATTTACATAAAATATACTCTTTATTAGTGCCATACTCCTCATCCACAAACAAAATAAAACGATGTACATAAGTGTGTAAATGCCAAATCAGATACTCTAAACACGCTATAATATAATAATATAATAAAATATCGATGCAATAAAATAATTACTTACCTTTTTTATGATATCTGAACACTCTGAACTACAAAATTTACAGAACATATAAAGTACAAACACTTAATTTCCACCATTTTTAACAAAGATCAAGATGGACTGCGCGCGCATAGGTATCACCTAATTATTGGTTGTGGCTTTACCGAGCGCGGCTTTTGGATGGCGGGCGCGAAATTATAAATTGCTCTGATGTGATAAAATATAAATAAAAACACCGAAAAAAGACGACAATGTGACGTGGTATGTAACACGTCATTTTAATGTCATTTATAAGATGTCATTATGTCGTCGATTTTTATTTCACTGATGTCGTTTGAACAGTATCACTAGATGTTGACGTCATTATCACGTACTCTTGCTACTTGGGAAATTGTTCAAATACTTTCTTCTGAATTTCTTTTGAATTTATTGACAAATCATTATATTGCACTTACCCGCTTCAGGTGGTTGAAGAAAAAATCGATTTACCTTTTAATTCTGTTAACTTCCGAAAGAAGGCACTTAATTAGGCAACACCCTACATAAAGATATTACGAATTATATAGGAATTAGGAATATTTATATTACGATTGGTATTAGTGCTGACTCCTTAACAATTAAGTGAAAAAAATGTATATTCATTAAGATAGTGTGGAATGGTGAACTATAAACTGTTCAAATATATCGCACACGTACGGTATTGAGTACTCTTAATACTCACACACGATTCTATTAACAAAAATACTTCTTATAAAATGCATTTATGATAAAATGATTGTGGTTTTTATTTTGCGGAAATCTTTCCCGAGGAGTATAAACTTATCGTCGATAAAAAGTGTTTAACTTATTCCCATGAATTTTGATAGAACATATTTTTATAACGGAGGGTGATTTTAAAGATACGACGATCCGCCATTGGGGGTCGTGACCTAACAATAAAAAATCAAACTGTTCAGTATGCAATAGAATGCCTTTAACGACTACAGATTTATTGAACTTCCTGTTTCTTTGAAACTTTCGGATCTAAGATTTTAGCACCGAGTTGGCTCCGTGTTTCATCCTGTTTTACGAACTGAAAACAGCCATGTAACTAAGCGCTAAAAAACGAAAATTTACTCGGTTTTGCAAGCTGTATTTTCTCATTAGTAGGAAATTGAATGAAAAAGTGTTTATCAGTCACGGACGAAGTTTTCGTCAAATTTAAAAAAGTCGCTTTAAGATAAATGTAGTTAGTGAACGATTTGTATCAATTGAATATATGCTCCTAAAATACTAAAAGAGACAATGAGTTGAAAATATAAACTACGTATATAAAGAATTTCATTAAACAAAATTATGATATACTTAGCGAGATGTTTTAATTACCCAAGGTTACTGATACGCGGGCTTCTGTCCTTTCCACTTCTTTTTCTCATTTTTATAAGCTTCGCAAATACGAAAACGAAGTAGTATATTGCATTTGATCGGCACATTTCTAAAACCGTAAATATCGCTCGTAGACAAAAAATTTTCAGATCATTGTGTTAGTGAACGAATTCTGAACAACTTTCAAAATGTCCGTCCGTCCGTCACGTTTCTTGTAAGCACGATAACTCGAGAAAGAAAAATCCGATTGTACTGAAATTTGGACAGTAAGTTAGTGTTAGCTATTGTTTTTGGACAAAATCGATCAGTAAATATTAATGATTTAAATTTGAGAATTTTTTTTTAATTCTTGTTTTGCGAGTGTTTTTGTAAAAAATTTTTATATATATTTTTATTATTTTTTTAACTTGTTAGGTACTTCTTACGCTTTTGACTCGGAATCCAAGGGTCCCAGGTTCGAAACCCACATGGGTTATGGTATAGTTTTTTTATTTTTATTTTACACTGAGTCTTTCACCAACTAAGTTCGTACTATAAAATTAAAAATGTATAAAACTAACATTATTTACAAAAAACTGCGAAGAGTATCCTATAAAATGCGTAACAATTATATAAAAAGTTTAGTAAACCGGCGAAGAGTACGTTTTTAGCTTGTTTTACTAATGTAAATTGTTTTTATTATCCTCTGTTAATATATCTATTTTATTGCTTTTACTGAATATATATATTGCTACTCATTTCTCAATTTTCCCGCGTTATTATAAAATTTCATAGTGGAATAAGAAGAACGACACAACGCATAGGTAAGTCTTTTTTGTTCTCCAGGGATTTTCAAAATATATATTTTGTAATGTAATTTTATAAGATATTGTAACAATTTGCATGTATTAAAGCATCTGTAAGAGTGACGTCTCATGTACTATTCAGTGTAAGCCTAAACTATAGATAGATATTCAGTTAGATAGCTTTACTTTCCTTTAAGACAATTGCATGTGAAGAATAGTAGTTATAAACATCAAATAAGTAATTTGAAACTAATGATATTATAAAAAGTTAAGTAACATTAGCCGTGGCTGTTACTTGGACGGGTGACCTTCAGGAAAACACAGCGACCTCGCACCACATTCTAGCGTAATATTAGGCGAAAATTGCCTAGTGGATATACTATCCTTCATAGAAGATATAAAGCAGTCGGTGACCCTTGCCTATAAGATGTTAGGCAAATAAAGAATCCCCGTTATTCTAAAGAGACGAAGTTCAATAAAATATCCAGGTTTGGCTAGCTCATCTCCTGACGTCGGTGATTGGTCTTGGTAGGCCGGCGTTAAATTGATGATAAAAAATCGGCAGCTACTGGAAGCGGCTGGAACCTCCCCACACGGTGGATCCTTATCTGCTGTGTTTGGATATTACATAGAAAATCATGTGTCTTATTAGATTTTTTCGTGATAATATTATTGGCTATAATCGGAAAAAATGCCAGATATGTGCATAGTAGCGAGTTGTGGACATCGTGGAAATCGTGACAAGGTTAGCTTTTACCGTGTACCAGACGTCGTGAATTCTAAATATTTCCCTCATATAAATGATAAAAGGGATGATCTAACACCTTCCATCATTTTTACTTCTCCATTTTCCAAGATCAACTTCTTGAAATACTCACTCTGAATAATTAAATAAAGTTTATTACTTGGAAGCAATTAAAAAAACCTTTCCACAATCTACAAAAAACACTATATTTTTAAAATTTCAAGATACTTAGCCAGGCCAACGGAAAAACACAAACTGTTTTGACAAATGTTTAACGACTGTCAACAAATGTTTGGCCGCCACGCCATGTTGGAAGTCACGTGGTTTGGATTGCCTAAAATATTGTTGATTAATGAAAATAGACTGCTAATTACAGGTTAGATTTCCAACCTACAAAAAAAGGTCTTATTTTATTAGGACAAAGTATTTAGAACTTCATAAACTTACACTGTACTAGATTTTAGTTGAAAGTACGGGAACCAGGCAGAAATTTTAATAATAGCTACGTAATATTCTTAAATTTTAAGAAATATATATTTTTGAGGTTAGCTTTGACGTCACGTACCATAATCTATAAACCAACATTCACAACGGTTACCAACCCAAATATTTTTGATAGATGGCAAAATACATTTTCACCTAACAATAATACCAATAATATTTTTTGGAAGCTGTCATGTGTGCACATATAACGAATTCTTTTTAATTTTTTTCAAGGAAATCAAATAGAAGGGTGCAAGTGTGATATATCGTTCAAATCGGAATTTTTACTGCTTTTCAATGGTTCGATTACAAATTCTAAGTAATCATAAAATAAATAACGTGTTGTGCCAAAACGGCACTAAACGTAATACGATCTCAACCAAAACTATTTAAGGCATTCTGAAGCACTCATGCAAAGTTTCATCCAAATCCGGTTAGTAGTTTCGCCGCTATCGTGCTAACATACATACACACATACACACACACACAGACATTTTTCAAAAACCACTTTTTTGGGGACCTCAAAACGTAAAGATTTGATGTTATCTCAGTTTTCGATTTTGGACCAATTTCAGTAACCTCCCACAATTTTATTGTGGGGAGGTTAAAAAAATTACATTTGACACGCTATAACAGCTATTTGTGTAACATGTTAGGAAAAGTGTTTTTTTCCATATTAGGTGAGGCGATAAATACGGCTCATATACAGAAAACACTTTTCCTACCTGTTTTAGATATGCTTTTTTCTACTGATGTTTGAAAAAATGATTGAACCGAGATATTTTTTGAATTTTATATTTGGCATTAGTTTTCTTCACAATAAATTATTATTTTCTCCTAAAACTATTGATTTACAACTTTTTTAGTGCGGAAATATCCTTTTTTCTGAAATCGATCAAGAATTTCTACTTTCTCGACACAATTTCAGATTTCAAATCCGTTATTCTAGTATTTTAGTCCGTTCCTAAGCAATTATCAGAGAACACTCCGGGAAAGTATATGTATATTTTAATATATACATATCTTTATTTTTATAAAGGTTGCGATTTCAGAAAAAATAGTAAGTGTACCTCGTAACAAAAGCAAATTCCCGGACTTCAATGCTTGTTGGCCTCTATCAACAATTTACGTCGTCGTCCGGGAATGTATTGCTTTTATTACTAAGATATACACAATGTACTATTTTCGGAAATCGGTCAAGAATGTCTACTTTCTCGGCGAAATTTCAGATCTCAAAATACACTATTCTAGTATTTTAGTCCGTTGCTAAGCAACTATCGGAAAACAGTCAGGGAATAGTATATTGTGTATTTAGGTGTGAAAGCAATACATTCCCGGACGACGATGCAAAGCATCGAAGTCCGGGAATGTGCTTTCACACCGAAGTACACATACTATTTTATCTGAAATCACAATCAATATTATTATAAATTAAGGAATTTGTATTAATGCATAACATTTCTTCATTACAATCTAACTGTTTACTAATAAATGCAATTTTAATGTGAGTTGGTTGGTCTGCGTGTATTTATTTACTGTCTAAAATATACATAAAAAACCGTACGGGAATGTTACTTTCCCGGCCCGCGAAGAGAGAGAAGAAATATCGTCACTGCTGGACAGAGACAAACAAGCTTCTTAGCTAGCTAGTCCTAGCTAGTTAGTTAGCTAGCTAGCTTAAGAAGCTTAAAAATCTTGTTTGTCTCTGTCCAACAGTGACGATATTTCTTCTCTCTCTGCGCGGCTACTTACCGTCCTAGGATGGTTGACTAGTAGTTTTTTTTTTTTTTTTTTTTTTTTTTTTTTTCCGAGGGGAAAAACCTTCAAAAGGTTCAACCTGCACTGGTGTCCAAGCGTGCAGGGATATGTGGGATTCTTACCGCACTAAAAAACCCCCCTCTTCCTCTCCGGAACTGTAGCTAAACATTACTTCGGAGGCTAACGAGTTCTATGGAATTAATATCCGTGTTTCTTCTTCTTTTGCCTTCATGATGCTGCAGCACATGGTGTTGACTAGTAGTTACGGTGCAGTTATCTCACTCTATAAGGATAGTCCGTACTGGCCCGAAATGTGATCTAAAGTATACTCTGTGGTGTTACATTTTACAACTTATCCTTTTTACCACTAAGCAAGAAAGTGACTCAAAATGCGAGGATAATTACCTCCGACTTCAAGTGGGTCATTACGAGCCCGTGTCAGTTACTAGTTTTTTGCTTAATTAAAATTACACAAACTCAGTACTGCAATTGGTATGAAACTGTTCACGTCTATATATTTACATGTAGTAATTATATGTTATATTTTCATTGGATTTTTTAACTCGCTTGTTGTTCATTATTATGACTCTTTCTTACTTAAGAAGTATATTTGTGGTTTTGTTTCACTAAACTCCTGAGGAAGAATAAAATTTTATTCGAAACGTCGACAAGTAGAAATAACCTCGCTTATTTTCTTATCCGATATGCCGACTAATTCCAAATTGATTACACAAATTCTTACTAATATTTTGAATCCGATCCTGCTTCCTGGTGCTCATTGGCCAATAATAATTTTGGTGAATAAAACGTGTTGTTTAGGCAACCTCTACCAATCTTGGTATTTTAGTATACCGACAAATGTCGTTCACTGAGACCCTGTTGTATCGGATCACACCCTGGAGTAGGTACGCAATACTAACGTGCAATTTTAGTCTGTAAAATGTTAGTTTTATTTGTGGTAGCAATTTCCATGTTTTAAAGACGTTAATAAATAACTTATTCCCTGAGGTTAAAATTACAGTTGATACAATGTTCTCTTCCACAATAAAGTAATTCCTTATAAACAGTAATATGCTTTCAGATTGTTAGTTACCACGTTAGTGAAACGAAGGCTTTCTGCTGAGTATCCTGAGTTTAGTATTTTAATTTTAAGTTTTATTAGGGACTGCCTAACCGAAGAATAATTAAACAGTGTAATAATATTCTATACTTTTGAGAAAATGAACATTTCGGTAGTTAGCTTGAAGTCTTGGCGATACTCTTTTCGAGGTAAACATACTTTATTATTTTTGTTTATTATCCCGTTGCGAGAAGTTTAAAGTCTTTTGTACCAAAACTTTATGAGGTGCAAACATATTAAACAAGAAAGTAAACGCGCCGTTATTGCGTTTAATATTAGATTCCGTAATCCCTTACAGTCACAAATCCCTTGTAATTTAGAAAGTCTGGTGCAGTTCTCAAACCGATGACTTTTAAAACGGATAATAATGCAAATTTTCAACTACAACGTATGTCATTTTATTGTAAGTTATTTCCTTTTACGGTCCCGCATGAAGTGGATTTAAATTAAAGAGTTCGAAAACAAATTTTGTTGCATAAAGTCTTATAATTTAATAAATAAAATGAAGAAATATTTCACTGTGTGGTTTTTAATAAAAAGTTATTTTTTTCTCATATATGAATAACTTGCAGAAGTATTCGTTCTTCACACCGGATATTATTATATTTTTAGCATTACAAAGATAGCTTCCCAGTAAATTAAATTAAGGCTTCTTCCACACAATATTTTTTTGGTTTACCTTCTGGAAAATAAATGTATTGTTTTTGGTCACTTACTCTAGAGCAAGCCATATAAAATCAGCTATGAAAGAAGCATGGTTCTCTTTAGTCAATTCCTGCTATATTTAAAATTTGCCCTTATAGTCTATGTAATGAAGGCAGAAAAAGTGTAAATATTTCGTGCAAAGACCAGATTACCTTCTCTCCCCGTTTTCGATGATGCTGAACACGATGCAAGTGGTGGGAGAAGTTTTTGATCGCCGCAACCCCCTGAAACGGTCAAAAACCACCCCTTTTATGGATCCCTTTATGTTTTCATATATAAACGGGTCTGGGGAGTGATTTATCGACGGATTATACTTGAAATAACATGGAAGTGGGTTATAGAGTAAGTGAAATGGAGACAGCAGGCCTAGGGGGTTTGATTAAACCCTCCCGAGGGGTGGAAAATTATTTTTTTCCCGTTCCCGGGATCGCTGATCACGGTGAAAATATTCATATTTTGCTCCAACCCCTCCTCATCTCTCAAAGAGGCAGAAACTCACCAGAAAGCATGCTATTCAGGATTTATAGGTTTTTCGACATATGATCGTTATTCCTGTGCATATCCCTTCATTTTTCATGGAAGAAAAGGTGGTAGCGACCTCGGGTGCTTCAACCCTTCCAAGGGTTGTAAAATTCATTAATTAAACTTTGGATCGTCAATACACCCTCCCCCATTTTCGCAGGCGCTGATCACGATAAAAATATTCACTTCCCCAACCCCTGTAATGGACGGAAACTTACCCTCATCCACCAGTTATCGCTGGGGCGATGATTGTGTAGGTTGCTGAGTAGAGTATAATGATTTCTTCATGGGGGGGTAATGAATCATAAATTTTGTCGTCAATGGCAATGTTGTTTATTCAAAGAATTACATGAAAATATTTTTGTGACGAACTAAATTATTTGCTTACAATTAATTAAAAAAAAATCTAGGTCGTTTACAAATAGCATAAAAATCCTCATATTCCTCAAAATGCACATCGCACGCGATCTCTTTCTTCTTCATCCGCCGTTTCAGTAAGCGAATCTGAATCGGAATTGCTTAAACCAATTTCAGGGATTGAATTAAAATAAAAATCATCATCATTATCGTCATCGTCATCTGCTCTCTCTTTTGTACATACATCTTTATCATCTGGCGTATAATTTTCACACATTTCGCCTTTGCAGTTTTTACAAAAAACAGTAAATGTTAACCCTAATTTTAAACAACTGCATCGCTTTGAAGAGCTGTTCTTACAAGTACAGTGGTAACCTTGTTAGAAAAAATCTGGTATCAATTTGCTTTCTGAAAATTTTGGCTATTTCATTATTTTAATTATTATTATTATTATTTGGGCCGAAAAATTAAAAAAAAAAGTGAAAATATTTTTATCGTGATCAGCTATACCGAAAACGCGAAAACGGGACACGAATTTGAACCGAATTATTTGAAAAAAAAATATTTTCCACCACTCGGGAGGGTTTAATCAACCCCCTAATCCTGTTGTCTGGATTCCACTTACTTTATAGCTCTCCCTTCTATATTATTTCAAGT
Organism: Rutpela maculata; assembly: GCA_936432065.2. Classification (NCBI taxonomy): domain Eukaryota; kingdom Metazoa; phylum Arthropoda; class Insecta; order Coleoptera; family Cerambycidae; genus Rutpela; species Rutpela maculata. The sequence goes on along the minus strand of OW386285.2, from coordinate 29,857,243 downwards.
ATAACCCGTCGATAAATCACTTCCCAGACCCGTTTATATATGAAAACATAAAGGGATCCATAAAATGATCCATAGAAGGGGTGGTTTTTGGACGTTTCAGGGGGTTGCGAAGGTCAATAACTTCTCTCACAACTTGCATCGTATTCAGCACCCTCGAAAACGGGGGGAGAAGGTAATCTCGTCTTTGCACGAAATATTTACAAAAAAGTCGTCTTATAATGCTTCATTACATACACTATTAAGCTTTATTTGTTGTAACAGCAATAGTATATTAAGTATTAAGGTCAGTAAGTGTTCTTTACTGGTTGAGGATATGGTTGGAAATCGAGACGAAGTCGAAATGTCCAAAACATCTGAAACCAGTGAAACACTTAATGACCGCAGTGCTTATGACGTTTTTTGCACGCTCTAATATTGAAAAAATTTAATTAAAACTAAAAAATTTAATATTTTAAAAATATATAAAACAAACAAATCGTACATGAAAAAGTTTTCGAGCTGGTTACTATGAGACCGAATATTTATTGTCAAGTGACATCTGATGTCATTTCTCCAAGATAAGATTGTTGCCACAACTTAAGCTTCTGGTAAGTTATAATTCAAGAAAGTGACTATTCAGACTTTGAAGATGCTTGGTAAGTAGGATGATCAACAATAATTCCCGAGAAGTCCAAAGAGAGATATGATAAAACCTTCAAGCTATTCGCAGCATGGTGTAACAAGAAAAATTCGGAAAATATCACAGACAAGGATTTGCTAGCCTATTTTGTTTCAAGAAATGAAACCCTAAAGTCTCCAGGAAGCTTATGGACTGAATACTCAAAGCCGCAATATTTTTGTATTAAGCTGTTGAAATTTCAAAATTGCCTATCTTAAGAGGAAAAATATTGGACATAAAGTGAAAAAATCAAGAATATTTACCGAAGAAAAATTTTTTTTTATGTTTTTGTAATGGAGAACAGATAGTTTCATTATTTCCGCCAGAGTGCAGCAGCCGTACTTGGTTGTTTCACATGCCTTTCTAAGTATATGGGTTGTTCGCGCTGTTGAGGTTATGTTATATCCAATGTCAATACGAACAAAATTAATTAGAAAAACGTTTAAAATGAAAACATTGGTGTGTACCAAAGTGTTCCAACACAGCAGGACATTTATTTACAGGTTATATTATATGACAAGTTCAGAATAACTAAACCGAGTACGCATGGTGCAATCTGTCAGATATATTAAGAACTGGATTGGATTGTTCCCCATTGAATAGAGATCTGGTGAAATGATATTTTGAATGATTTTTAATATCTATTTATATATTTCACTAATATACTACATTTCACAATACAATAACCAACCGTTTGTAATGTAAAAATTTACATTCTTTCGCATGGCAGGTGGTGGTGGTGTCGTTCTTACATTTTTGACTCGGGACTCGAAGGTCCCGAGTTCGAAACCCACGTAGGTTTTGGATGTATTTTTTTAACTTTATTTCATACTGAGCGTAACAATAATATAAAAAGTTCAGTAATCGGCGAGGAGTATAATGCTTCCTCTAGTTTTATATGTCAATGAAGCCTTTCCAGTTCAAAAAATTAAACTAAAAAATAAAAAATCATGGATATCTAAGGGTATAAAAACATCTGCCAAAAATCTAAGATCTCTTCACTATATAAGAAAATACACCAACGAAGAATTTTTCTTTAAATACTACAATGAATACCGTAATATCTACAGAAAAGTCATTAAACAAGCTAAAGAAAATCATTACAAATCCAGAATAGAGCGAGCCAATAATGGGGCAAAAGAGAGTTGGACTATTATAAACGAAGAGGTAAAAGCCAACCGCGTGTAACATCGTCTTTAAACCCCAATATTATAAATAACTATTGCTGCTCAATCGCAGGCAACCTAATGGAAAACATAATTCCAACAAATGACCTCTTGAGCTACCTTGGAGAAACATACAATCAGAAGACCTTATACCTATAAAACACAAGCATCGATGAACTTAAAGAAATTATAAGCGACATTAAAAATAAAAAGTCGTCCGGTCTCGATGAAATCTCTGTAAATATATTCGAAAATCTACCAGACTCTGCTCTTTATATATTAGCATCTCTAATAAACAAATCGTTTGAATCCGGAATATTTCCATCTTTTTTAAAAACTTCTGTAGTTATCCCACTTTATAAGGGCGGAGAGGTAGATAATCCATCTAACTTCAGACCCGTCTCACTAATCCCTACATTAACAAAAATTATCGAAAAATTTGTTAAAAAAAGGGTTGTAGAATTTTTGTCCTCCTGCAACCTATTAAGTGATCAACAATTTGGATTTCAAAAGGAAAAAAGTACAGATGATGCAATGTTCTCATTTTTAAGTCAGATTTATGCCGAAATCAATAATGGGGAGGCAGCGGCGGCAATCTTCTGCGATTTATCGAAAGCCTTTGACTGTGTCCAGCATGAAATATTGTTACGAAAGCTCGAGCATTATGGTTTTCGTGGCACCACCTTAATGTGGTTTCAGTCATACCTATCAAACCGTAGCCAAATAGTTAGAAATCCAAATTATTCTAATAAACTAAATATAAAGTATGGGGTGCCCCAAGGTTCCGTTCTTGGTCCAATTCTTTTTTTATTATATATTAACGACCTGACAAAAATTAATATTGAAGGAAAATTTACTTTATTTGCTGACGACACCACCATATTGTGGCACAATAAAGATGCTAATGTCCTTCAGCAAATGGTATCGGCCGATATAAATAAGGTCAAAGAGTGGTGTGACTCCAATTTGCTTTCTTTCAACATTAACAAAACAAACATAACTACATTTCATTGCAATTTAACAAACATCCCCTAGGTAACCATTTTCTAGAAAATAAACCCTGCTCAAAATTTCTTGGACTAAACATTGACTGCAAGTTAAAATTCAACGAACACATTAAAATACTTAGTAACAAACTAGCATCCGGAACCTACGCTATCAGAGTGATCACAAATGATCTGGGTTATGCAGCTGCTAAGACTGCTTATTTTCCATTAATCGAATCACACCTAAGGTACGGCATTGCCTTCTGGGGAGTATCCAGTAAATATCTTATACAAACAATATTTGTAATTTAAAAACGTGCTATACGCTACAAAACTAGAATTTGTGAATCATGAAAGCCACTGTTCTTGACATATAGAATTCTCACTGTGATATCCATTTACATTCTAGAAACAGTTTGTTTAGTTCATAAGCATAGAAGTAATATCATAAGTACTCCCTCCATACATGTAACTCGGCAAGTCAATAATGTTGCTCTGCTAATTCCCAGATCCACCCTAGTCAAAGACTCAATTATTTACAATTGCTATAAGATGTTCAATCACTTACCAAATAATATTAAAGAAATAATCTCAAATACAAACTTCAGAAAGGCGGTTAAAAGCCTGTTAATTGTTAAACCTTATTATAACTCAAGCACGGATCTAGAAATTTCAATAATTTTTTTCTCGTCTGTGGCGCATGGGACCCATACGAAATATGGGAAATAACATCTCGAGAAGCACTTCTCTAACGACCCCTAAAAAATTTTGAAAAAGCAGTTTGGCAGTTTGCGAAAAATTTTTTCAAAATTCGATTACCCCCAGGTTTAGGGATTCCTGTTTAAAATTATTTTTTTTTGTCATACGCATTTTACTTTTCATAAAAATACAGCAACACGTTTTGAAGTTTATGAAAATATTTTCATTACTAACTGAGATACAATGAATTGAAATTTTGTGATTTACAATTTAACAAATCACAAAATTTCAATTCGTTGTATCTCAGTTAGTAATGAAAATATTTTCATAAACTTCAAAACGTGTTGCTGTATTTTTATGAAAAGTAAAATGCGTATGACAAAAAAAAATAATTTAAGCAGGAATCCCTAAACCTGGGGGGGGGGGGTAATCGAATTTTGAAAAAATTTTTCGCAAACTTTTTTAGGGTCGTTAGAGAAGTGCTTCTCGAGATGTTATTTCCCATATTTCGTATGCGCCACAGACGAGAAAAAAATTATTGAAATTTCTAGATCCGCGCTTGTTATAACTTAGACGAGTACTATAATGACACATTGTAATTAGACATTAACTACCTTATTTTATCGTCCTTTTTGACTTTTAGCTATTTTTATTATTGTATTAAAAATATGTAATCTGCGTTTTGTATTTAGGTAATGTAGGTGCACTGTGTATACTATATATGTTATGTACCTATGCTTATTTACTTTGTTAATGAGAAACTCTTTCTTCTGAAAAATAAAGTATAGTTTGATTTGATTTGATACACACCGATATATTTTGATTTAGATTAAACTTTTTGATAAGACAGTAACTCCTTTAACTCCTACTTCTTCTTTTGTAATATATTTATACTTTACCATATCCACGTCACTATTACGTGAATAATGAGGTATGTCAAGTACTCTCTACTCTGTAACAATTAGAACAGAAACACACTTGCGGTGCGTTACAGTGTAACACGTCCCATCCGAGACGGATTGTAACGTGAACATATCAGAAGCAGAGCAGTTAACTTACTTTGTTTTGTGTGAAAGGCACATAATCCCACCGTATTACGGATCGATTGAATGCTCGTCTCTCATGGTCTAAATACTTTTACTTGCATGTTATACGGTTATCTTAGTGCATGTTGTGCAATCTGCTAACAAAGAAAAGGTGGAAGTGTAGTGGACGACATAATAACAATATCTAGGTTAAAGAAATTTTGGTTTATATTTGAATCTTATCCTGGAAAAAATATTTTCGCGTATGAAAAGTTTAAAAAAGATTTTCGAAAATGTATAGTTTGCTAATGTAAATTTTTACTAAAGAGTAATAGTCATTTATGCACCAAGGATCGCAAGTGCACTTTTTTGGTCGAGAATACAATTTCTTTTTGCAAGTATTCGAGTCCAAAAAAAGCGCAATGCAGGACCCGCAGTGAATATTATATTTTTCATCATACCCATGAGCCATTAAACTAGAAAAAAACTTTAGAAAACAAGTGGAAAATTATAATTATTTGAGTCAGCTTTTATATTTGCTAAACAAATAGTAAAGGTGTTTGGAATATCCATGGCAACCATCAATAAAATAAATTTAGGACGCGGCTTCTATTCAAATGACAACTACTGTCAAGATAAATTAAATCATATGATTGTAATAGCTCTGAACATTTTTGAAAATAATATCAGATATAGAAGATATAGCAAGTAAGGTTTGTCTGAATTTACTTCCAAAAAAATTAAAACATTTAATACTTGTTACATAAAAGAGACAATTTTCCTAAAGGAGGGTCCATAAGGCCGGTTTTCGGCCTAATTAATTTTTTTAAACAAAAAAAAACTGAAAAACGTGTTTTTATTATTTACTATCAATATCGAATCTATGACATCCCAAACGAAACTTTCCCATTTTATACCCCCTAAACTATTAAATAACCAGCATTTAGTTGATTTTTTGCAGGTCATTGAAACATTTTAACATGACTGTTGCTGAATAAGGATATTATTATGAAAAAAAACGACCCGTTGGCAACAAGTATTTGATACATAAATTGTCACTTACGATCGACAAAACAATGGAATTAGAGTATACTTACGAGGGGGGTATGACGAAAACAATATTTTTATGCTATTTCGCAAACAGCAGAAAGTAATCTATGAAAGAACAAAAAAGAGAATCAATCTATGAAAGTATTAATTACAAATTGTTGCATTCTTTAGGTAAGTTATTTCTGGTTATAACAGAAATTAAGAAACTATAAAATGAATTTATTTAGAAAAGCCCGTATCAAATTTTTATATTTAACAGGATTTACCTCGAAATTGATCTGCTGTTCTACCTCTTCGAATCGCTTAGCCCCTGAAAAGTGTTTCACTTTTATTGTGATTTCTTCAGAGAGACATAAAGGATACTTTCAAGACATTTTACTAATAGTCCAGTCAACGGAGCGCTAAAATGACCAAAATCTCTAATTTGAGTGCTATTGAATGGATTTTGATGAAACCTTGTGCAATGTGTTTAATAAAAAGTTGAACAAAAGATTAGAGTAGGAAATGATCAGAAGGGGTAGAAAACACCCTTTTTATCACGGGTTACATAACTTGTAGAATTAGGTCAAAAATGAAAAAAAAAACACGTTTACCTTTTTTGCCAAAAATAAGATGTTTTTACTCTTGTGAATTTTTCCGAAAAATGCATATTTTTCGAGATATGGCCACTCGAAAATTCCTAAAAGGTGAATGTATCATCGAAATAATTATTTGCAACTTTTCTGTAAAGTGCGTTTTCACCGAGTTTTTTCGGAAAAATATGAAGAACTACCCATGTCTTTGAAATTATAGCGCTTTTAAAAAAATGTAATTTAAAAAACTCAAACGTGTGCATTGAGGCCTTCTAAATATTTTTCTTGTAACTTGCTAATTTTCCGAGTCAGAGGCAGTTTTTCACGATAAATAATGTACTAATTTTTTTGCATATTAAAAAATACATGAAAATTCGAAAAATGAGCGTGATTTATATATTTTATTATAAAAAAATATGAAACCTATATAGTTATACCATTTTTAAAGGTTCAGTATAATTTTTAAATTGAAAATGCAAAAAGAATTTTAAAAAAAATGAAACTTTGGAAGTTGACGAAACAAATTCATTTGATGAGTCTTTAGTATAATATAAAATTATGGTTACATTATTTATACTTTAAATAAAATAAGTGTTATACTTGTAAGTATATAAAATTATTTCAACTCTTTGAATCAGTTCTCCCACTTTTATTATCAACAAATAAAATTGTGAAAAAAAACATTTATCATATAAAACTGCCTGTAACTCGGAAAATTAGCAGAAAAATTTCAAGAGACAAAAAATGTTTAGAAGGCCTCAATGCATAAGTCTGGATTTTTTCAAATTTTTAAATTAGATATTTTTAAAGCGCTACAATTTAAAAAAAAAGTTGTAGTTTTTCATGTTTTTCCGGAACAACTCGGTGAAAACGTACTTCACAGAAAAGTTGTAAATAAAACAAGTCTTCACCTGAATTTTCGAGTGGCCATATCTCGAAAAATATACATTTATCGGAAAAATTCACAAGAGTAAAAACATCTTATTTTGGGCAAAAAAAAGGTAAATATATTGTTTTTTTTTTTTTCATTTTTGACCTAATTCTACAAGTTACGGAACCCGTGATAAAAGGAGTGTTTTCTACCCCTTCCGATCATTTCCTACTCTAATCTTTTTCAACTTTTTTATTAACGTGATTACAAACACACTGCACAAGGTTTCATCAAAATTCATTCATTAGCACTTAAATTAGATGTGACTGGACTATAATGAATCAAGAAAATATTTTCTCTATCAAATATTTGATAATTACACTGAAAGAAATAGTATGGGTAAATTCAACAAAAAAAAATGGTTAACTGACAATATCGTTAATTTTGTTAAACCAAACTATATTGATGGTATTTTTAAACAAGAGGTGATTGTTATTTTAACTAATAAAAAGTTGTCGTACAACAAAACAAACATTAACTTAAAAAATAGATGAATAATACTATTATTTTGTTCGTCTGACTATTACTTTGTTGAATTCTGTCAAGTTACACCAGATTTTTTTTTTTTTTTTTTTGGCGAGGGGGGAAACCCACACGGGCTGCCTATCCCAACTAGGAATAGGTCTGAGTGTCAGACTCAAACTGACTAAAACCCCTCCTCTAGGGCTCGTCTGTATGAAATACTCCGAATGCACTGCAGCCTCCTGGGCTTATTGTGCTTACCCTGTTTTTATTTTATTAGTTTACACTCGTCCATTTTAAAATTCCTGTGTCACTGACAAGGTGATACAGGTCTGAAAATGGACGGGTCTTGATGGTTTCCGGGTCTGTTTGTGTTTGCCCGTAAATGTTATACCTTCTGCGGGCCAATGCCTCGCAGTCATGTGTAATATGTTCTACAGTTTCTGGTACCTTGCCGCACAGTCTGCAGCTAAGGTCGCCAGCAAACTTTACACTGTCCATTTGCACTGTCCATTTCAATACTCCTGTATCACTGACAAGGTGATACAGGTCTGAAAATGGGCGAGTTATGATAGTCTCCGGGTCTGGTTGTGTTTGCCCGTAGATATTATAACTCACTCTACCCATTTTTCCTGTGCCGTTGGCAGCAGGTCTGAGAAAATGGGCAGAGTGGTAGTTGCCAGGTCCATTGTCTTTCCCCGTTGATATTATATCCTGCAGTCCAGACCCTGCAGTCGTATAATATCTTTTGTCAGCAGCGGCTTCGCTACGCGGCGTTCCTCGCTGGACACCACCCCAGTCAAGTCCTCGTCGCGCGCGAAGTCACTTTACTTCGGTGCTCTGTTCGGCAACAGTCTCGCCATGCGGTGTCCCTTGATGGTCCATAACCCCATCAAGTCCACACCGCTAGCGACGTTGCTTCACTTCGCACCCCTGCATCACTTTAGTGAGGACCGCTGTAGCCTCCTCATTGTGATGCAGTTTTATCTGGAATGGACCTATTTTCCCATTCCTTCAACCTTTTGAAGGTTGCTCTTCCACGCTATGCTCCTTGTCAGCAACGGCCTCGCTACGCGGTATTCCTTGATGGTCCGTCACCCCAGTCAAGTCCACGCCGCTTGCGATGTTGCTTCACTTCGCGCCCCTGCATCACTTTAGCAAGGACCGCTGTGGCCTCCTTACTATGATGCAGGTTTATCTGCACCTTCAGCTGGAATGGGCCTATTTTTCCCTTTCCTTCCTGAGGGTTACCCTCCTCTGTCTCGGGAATCCAGACGGGAGGCTCAGGCGCTTTGGAAGGTCCTTGGTGTTGACCGAAGTCACAGACACCCCCTCCTCCAGCTCCTTCACCTCCCGCACTGCGCTCGTGAGCTGATGGGAGGGTCTGCACAGAACATGCTGAGGAACCCCCTCCCTCTCCACGAGTAAGGGGAAAAGATGGTCGCCACGCACGGAGCCCCTTACATACGTGGAAGGCATTTATACAACGGGGTGCGCCTGTGCCCCGAGGCTTGTCGCTAGTGGTCGGGCTCCCCCCCGACCATGCGTCCCATCGGCGCGCACAATACCTTGGGATTGGGGAAGTTTTTATGGTGGTACTTCATCCACGTGGTCAGGGCGGCGAAGCCAAGACCCCCGTGCCCCCCGGAGAGACGTACCCCTGACGTGGGTCAGTGGCACGCCACTCCAAGCGGTTTACGGTGTGTGAGCTGGTCCGCGACGTGGTTTTAGCCGGGGTGGATTGGGTTATTAGCCCTACCCCCCAGCAGTATGACCACGTTAACCCTACTCCTCGCGGAGTCTGGCCGTTCTCCTATCCGCCACCTGGAGACGCGCCTGGCAGGTGCTCAACCCCCCACCCTCGTTAAAGGATGGTACCAGATAATAGTATATTTTATTTTTAACTATTATCGAATTGTAATTCTAACTCAGTATTAGTTCGCTGTATTATTGTACTTGGTAGACAAACCAATATTATTGTCGTCTTCTAGAAGTTCTAAAAGAATTACCATAAAATTTGCTTGCTTACCACGTAGTCTATTACAGAAATTATTCCCAGATGACGCCACATACAAATCACTGACAATAATCAATCATGCATTATCTTATACTCTTATGAATTTATAGAAAATTAATAACATGATTGCAATGTTCAAATTCTCTCAGGGATCATCGATATATTTGGATGGATCTTATAAACGATCTCTAATCTTTGGTTTGGGTGGTCTGATGTCTCAATACTGAGATTTTGGCTAACCAAAAAAAACTTCATCATACAATAAAGTGTAGATCAATCTTAAAATTAGTTGGTGAACAAAAAACAAAGTCGTTGTACTATTTAATTGTAGACCAAATTGAAAATGGTTAGTGAACATAAAAAAATGTCATTGTACTATTTAATTTGTTACAAGAAGATATGATTATTAAACTGCTATTTGTTTACGAAAACGAATAAAGTTGTATGTCTATTCTTTTCTGATTGATTTAACTATGAAACTAGGTAGGCGCGATTTCATATGCTCTTTTTGGTTGAATTTAGGTACCTATCATTTTCTTTGAGTGTAATAATTGCAAAGCTTAATTTTTCATGAAAAATTTTTTTGTTATATTTTTAGTTAATGATTGAAATCTCTTGATAGTAGTTTTATGTCCTTTTAAAGAGCCATAATAAGTACAAAAAACCTTTGAAGTATTAAAGGATTGGAGAGGTAGAAAGACAGATTAAAGGCCATAAGTGTCCGTGCCTTTGCAACCTTTTTGCGTGTAGTTCCTTCCAGGGATGTATCTTTGCGAAAGATACTACCACAAAAAGTTTTGACCTCAAAAACTTCATAATATCTGGGAAAAAAATTTCTTTCGAAAATCCGAAAAAAAAAATTTTTTCTTAATCAAGTGAACCAATTTGTTTGTATTTCACATATATTGTAAATATACTCAAGACAATTTATTATTGATATTTTCATGACATCTTTTCATGACATCTTTTCATGACATCTTTTCATGACATCTTTTCATGACATCTTTTCATGAAGAAAACAAAAATTGATGCTTTTGAATTTTTTGAAAAATGTATATACGTACTTACACGTTATCGACCACCTCGATTACTTCCACGTCCAGTGGAAGTATAGTAACGACAAAAAAATTTTTAAAAATTTTTATTGTCCAAATAGGCTTAAAATGTCATGAAACGTCGAGATTTTAAGTTTGAGCGAAAAAAATTTTCTGTCTGTCTGTCGGTCTGTCTGTAACTTTTTTTTGTGCGCACGTTTACTCTGGAACCGTTTAAGATATTGACTTGAAATTTGGTACACATATGTACTTTAACGAGATCTAGAAGTAGATTATATTTTCATCTTGTTCCGTCGAAGGGTTGGAGGGTAAATTGGGGTAAATTAGGGGTAAATGGGTAAATCAAGCAGGTAAGAGTCCATGAAATTAGTATTTAGTATATATAAGAGAAGCTAAGGTCTCAAAAAAATTTTTGGCATTAGCCACCCCCACCTCCTTATTAAAGGGGATGAAAAAAAAATGTGATTTAGTGCATGTACAGGAACCAGAAACCTCAAAATATTTTTTTACTTCATCCACCCCCCACTACCACCCCCCTATCAACACCCCCACCCCACTACCGATGTGGGGTATCGTTTTATGGGTTTTTGGGGTAGAGGATTTCAAATATTATATTATTAAAGTTCCATAAACAATTATTTTCACATGCAAATTTTTTCGTTGTGATTGATTTGTATAGAGAATCTGGATGTGGAAGTAGTGATTCCTTGGGCAGCGGTTTTTTTTTACTAATTATACACCATACAATAAGCTATAATATATATTTTTTACAAAACTCTATCGAAGTCAAATTGGCAAAGATAATGTTACGTGCTTACACCCTGTATCGTGGGTTCGGAAATTATAACACCAGGGTAACACTAAACAATAATGTATTTACTTACATACTAATTACAACAAATAAAGAAAAAGAGCATAAATTGGTTAGAGACTCGATGTATTAATAAATATATAAATGAACAACAACTGCTTGGATTATACGTATTGAAAATTTTTTGGAGCAGCCTACGTATTTTTTTGAAATAATGAGATGTATTTTTCACAATTTTCACAGTGTCAGCGCCATATCTACAAAACCACTTGACGGAAAAGGATAATATTTGGTAGGTAGTCGACGCTACTGCTAACGAAGAACTGGGTTACAGTTCCGCTGAAAAATATAATTAAGGAAAATAATATGACGGAAAATAGTAATATTTGGCATGTATAGTTGAATCAGTGAATCTTTGAACGCACGTCACTAAGTGAAAAGTAAGCAAAGACTATCGTTTGTATGTTGGCGTCTCACTTCTTACAACCGAACTGCCTGAAATGGACGTAAGGGTGTGTTTTGCACAGTCTACGATCTACGTATGCTTATCGTGCGCGTTAGATTTGAGAGTAATGGTAATGCGTACGTCTAGATCACATAGAAGCGCATCAGTCTAGTGTATCAATCGTCAGTGGCACACATATTGTTTACTGTGATTGAGGACGATAATATTTGGCATGCAGTTAACACAACTGTCAAAGAAAGGTATGAAAAAATTATACAGGGTGGTCACCAAGAAAAAAAAAAAGAAATATTTAAAAATGTGAGGAATAATATTTCGCATGTAGTTAAAACAACTGTTAAGGAAAAATATGAAAAACAAAATATGCAGGGTGGTCACTTAAAGACAAAATTAAAAATATGTGACGGAGGACGTTAATATTTCGCATACAGTTAACACAGTTAGTTATCTAATATGTGTTGTGTGTTTATGGTAAAAAACTGTCAAGGAAGAAAAATATGAAAAATGTACAGGGTGGTCACCTTAAAAAAATTAATAATATTTCGCATGTAGTTAATATAACTGTCTAGGAAGAAAAATATAAAAATCGGTAGCTATTGGAAGCGTCTGGGACCTCCCCACACGGTGGATTCAAATCAGCTGTGTTTGGATATTACATCGGAAATCAGATGAGCAAACAGATAAATTACATGTGACTTTGGAGCCATTTATTTCATGGACAAATATCGAACGAACTGAAGTGGACTACAAGTAATCTGTTCAAACATAACCTCTCATGTTTGTTTATGTTGCATGTTAATCAATTACCGGATATTATAAGGGTATTAACAGATAACGTTTCGAAGATTTTGTAGAATATTGAATAGCGAATAAAAATAATACAGAATTTAGTCCAAATGACACTCTAACTTCAACAAGTCAATAAAATGATGGACAGTTCAAGCGGACGACGTATGCGTCAAATTAAAATCTTCCTGCAGGACCAAAAAGGCCCGAGCAAGTCGAGCTTCGTCTGAGTCTTTTATTTTATAATATTCGAACGTTTCAGATTAAGCTCGGTTAGCTCGATTTGCATTAAATGAACGATTGTGACGCGTCCCATCAATCAGACGTAATATCCGAACACGGCTGTAAACAATTATTACCTTTAAAAAACCAACTAAAATGAGTCTTGATATTGTCAAAAATATTTGGGTTGATTTGTGACCAGTGCAGCATTTTTTCATATAGTTTTTGCGTTTTAATGGTTTTTAATACGAGTTTTTTGTAAAGAATTGTTTAATGTGTCTTATTAGATTTTTTCGTGATAATATTATTGGCTATAATTGGAAAAAATGCCTGATATGTGCATGGTAGTGGGTTGTGGTCATCGTAAAAATCATGACACGGTTAGCTTTTACCGTCGTGAATTCTAAATATTTCCCTCATATAAATGATCTGTCGAGAAAACGACGTCAAAGATGAATAGCCGCGATTAAAAGACATGATCTAACACCTTCCATCGTTTTTACATCTCGATTTTCCATCTTGATTTTCCAATACCAACTTCTTAAAATACTCACTTTGCATAATTAAATAAAGTTTATTACTTGAAAACAATCAAAAACGCCTTGCCACAATCCACAAAAAACACTATATTGTTAATATTTCAAGATAATTAGCCAGGCCGACGGAAAAACACAAACTGTTTTGACAAACGTTTAACTACTGTCAACAAATGTTTGACCGCAACGCAAAGTTGGAAGTCACGTGGTTTGGATTGCCTAATTGTTGATTAATAAAAATATAAAGCTAATTACAGGATAGATTTCCAACCTACAAAAAGAGTCCTATTTTATTAGGACAAAGTATTTAGAACTTCATAAACATTACACTAGATTTTAGTTGAAAGTACGGGAACCAGGCAGAAATTTTAATAATAACTACGTAATATTCTTAAATCTTAAGAAATATATATTTTTCAGGTTAGCTGTGACGTCACGTATCATAACCTATAAATCAAAATTCACAAAGGTTACCAACCCAAATATTTTTGACAGATGGCAAAATACATTTTCCCCTAACAATAATACTAATAATATTTTTGGATCCTGTCATGTGTGCACATATAACGAATTCTTTTTAATTTTTTTAACGGAAACGAAGTCGAAAGGGTGCAAGTGTGATATATCGTTGAAATTGGAATTTTTACTGCTTTTCAATGGTTCGATTACAAATTGTAAGTAACCATAAAATAAACAACTTGTTGTGCCAAAACGGCACTAAACGTAATCCGATCTCAACCAAAAACTTTTCATATCTTCTGGAGCACTAAAGAAACCCTCGTGCAAAATTTCATCCATATCCATTTAGTAGCTTCGCCGCTATCGTGCTAACATACATACACACACACACATACACACACACAGACATTTTTTAAAAACCACTTTTTTGGGTTCCTGGGACCTCAAAACGTAAAGATTTGATATTATCTCAGTTTTCAATTTTGGACTAAATGTAGTAACCTCCCACAATTTTATTGTGGGGAGGTTAATATTAAAATAGAGAATAATTTAGGAGTCTTAAAACTCCAGCAAGACATTGCAAATAAGAAGAATAAATACAGGATAATAAACAGAGAGGGAAGAGGGAAGTTTGGGTAAATGCCTTTACCGATTATTTTTTACTTCCGACACTGTCAGCACCATATTATATTGTAAAGGGAATTTGATTGAGAATTTGATGTCTTTATGTCTTTTTGAAATAAAGACTCTAGAAAAGTATGTTGAAAATAAATATCTAAGCCATTAGTGGCAATGAATTTCATTTAATATCAGTAGGAATAGTTATGTTATTTTGCATAGATACAAAACTACATGTTTCTTTTATTAGGAATAATATTTCTAACACTTTTAAAAATATTCTCCCAAAAAGTAAGCGCTAGAGAATGTAAAAATGTATTAATTTTTCTCCAGGAAAATCACTATAATATAACATCAATTCAAAGAAAATACAAATGCAATCTAAATATTCATTGGCTCCACACAATTCATACTGAAATTTAATTAAAAAAAATGTAAGGATAACATAACATCCCTTAAAATGTATTTAAAATTAGAATTGATGAAATTCTACCTTTTTATTATATCCGCTTTGAGCATAGTCATTAATCAAAATTTTTTACATCAAGATAATATCCGTTATAAATTGTATTTATCATTGGAGGAACTGGAACATTTAAACTATAATTAATTCTAGAGGCTTCATAGCAAAAAGTAACTATCTACTAAAATTAAAGTTGTGAATGCTGCAAGATATTGTAATGCATGTGCAATAAAAACTGTCTAGCTAATTTTCCAAGCTTAAACGAAAATATAACGCAGCAAACTTTTCTCCTGTCTGCCAGCAAACTATCTAATTTATATCCGAGAATAATAGCCATGATTTAATTTAGAAGATCCATTCTTTTCGTGCGATCAAACTATTCCGGTTAAAAAGAATGAAGAACGTAAGAAATATTCATATATTATAATACCATATATGTGGTAAAAATATAATCAACTATTTTTAAAGTGCTATCACAATATTTATTGTTTTTGATCTTACAAAGAGGTGAAAGCGCATCAAAGCTAGTTTACAATACTTTAACTACGAGTGGCATTCGAAGAACCTTTAAAAAGATTTTTGTTTAATAATTACATTACATTACAAGGCTAATATTTTTAATTCTTTTTTTAGTAGTATTGGAAAAACTCTTGCAAATAAAATCACTCAAAGGGAGAATAATATTTCAACTGAAACAAAAGTACAAATGAATACAATATTTCTTGCTCCTACATCTCCAACAGAAGTCAAAAAATTTATTAATGAAATAAAAAACAACAAATCGCCGGGTTTAGATGGAATTATGGCAGCTACCCTAAAAGAAATTTCCGAATATATTGCAGTTCCTATGGCCTATATAATAAACAAAGCAATTGTAGAAGGGGAATGTCCATCAGCCTTTAAAGTAGCTGTTATAAAGCCCATTTACAAAAAAGGAAGAAGTTACAAACTATAGACCGATATCTTTAATAAGTAATCTGGCAAAAATTTTTGAGAAAATCATGAAATCAAGAATTGTAAACTATTTAGAAAAATATCAATTATTATCAAAATATCAATAGGTATTCAGAAAAGGCAAGAGTACACAGAATGCAATTACCAGCCTTATAAGTAAAGTTTACGAGGCTTTGGATAATAGAGACAAAAGCTTAGCAGTGTTCATCGAATTAACCAAAGCATTTGATACGGTATGCCATACTGAACTTTTGGCCACACTTAATAATTTAGGTTTTAGGAATAACAGCTTAAAACTTCTTAAGTCATATCTAACTAATAGGATACAGTATACAGAAGTTAACTGTGTGAGAAGCGAGGCTGAAACCGTTGAGTATGGTGTACCGCAAGGGACAGTACTGGGGCCAATACTTTTCATAATATATATAAACTCGTTATTTGATATACATACCAGTGCATCAATAGTAAGTTATGCAGATGACACTGCCCTCTTCTACACAGCTTCTAACTGGAAAGATTTAAAAATTAAAGTAGAACAAGATCTAAAAAACGTTAAAAAATATTTTAATAATAAATTACTCACCTTAAATGTATCAAAAACGTATTACGTACCTTTTTATCTATACCAAACTTCTGCCCCACCTTTTCAAGAACTCACAATTGATGAGAACCTTCAAATAGCTTCTGCCACACACATGAAATATTTAGGAATAATAATTGATTCACAAGTTAAATGGGATATACATATAGGTTACATATCTAACAAATTAAGAAAAATAATATACAGATTTAAAAGTTTGAAACAAATTTTAGATATTAAGCAATTAAAGATTCTGTACCATTCTCTTGTTGAATCACATCTAGTATATGGGATTCTAGGTTGGGGAGGAGTTCTCGACTCACATTTGAAACATCTAGACTCTTTGCAAAAGAGAATATTGAAAATTATTCTCAATAAGGAACAAACGTACTCCTCAAATGACTTGTTTAAAGAGGCCAAGGTAATGGATATTAGACTATTATTCTTCTTACAGTGTGCAATATATCAATGGCAATCTAATGCGCAAATAAACGAAGACACGCAACACCAGCAACAAGCAAGAGAAAATCGAAGAAACCACATTAGAGTCCCAAAAACAAACACTACTTGTGGTCAACGATGCTTTACATACCTTAGTACACGGGCATATAATAAAATACCTGATAATATTAAGCATACTACTGTTTTGAATAGAGCAAAAACTGAAATAAAAAAATACATTTTAGAAGTTCCTAGAGAAGAAATTGATTACGTTGTAAATCCTAAACCGTACCTCAATACATTATTTTAAATTAATAATAATATTATGGTCCTCCAATGCGTCTAAATGTTTATTTTGTATATTCATTACTGTCAAAGTCTCAGCACTGTATGTTCTTATTTATATAGTGGGTATCATATTATATGAGTAGATGTGTTATATCTTTATTTATATATTTAGGTATTTATAGTTTTCACATTATAGTTCTTAAGTTAATATATTTATACTTGTTTGTGTTCTTCATGTACAGTGCCTGCATGGCACTTCTTTGAAGTATTAAGTTTATTTACACCATTGTATAATTATTTGTATTTGTATTTGTATTTGTATTTGTAATTATTATTATCTGCTCGTAAATAAACTTCATTCTATTCTATTCTATTCTATTCTATTCTATTAGGGTACACTGGTATGATCCGCAGGCCGGACCACATTTTTGGGGGCATATTTTTGGGAGGTTAGGGCTGAAAAATGAGCCTATCTGACTCGGTTTCAGCGAGTCCAAATACTCAAGATCGCACTGATTTGATCCGCAGACCACACTTTTTTTTCTTGTGTGTGGCTGTGTAAACAATAACTTATATAACTATTTGCTCTAGTGACACTAAAAAATGCTGACCTGTGTCAATAATGGAATAGAAATGAAAATTTTGAGAACCTCTTCTACTGTGGGTCAATGAACGTACAGCTCGATACGAACCTATAGAGGTTCATTTCTTTGTTATAAACAAATCATAGAAAGCGTAAAGATCACCGACTTCTGTTCTTACCACCATATCGTCTATGTCCTTTCTCAACAACTTTTCCGTCACATCGACCAAACTAACAGTTTTATCCGAAGAAAAAACGCGGCAATTGAAGTACGCCTCAACTTCTTTTGTACCAATTAAGGAAATGTTAATAACATATATGTTCCTTCACAACTAGATAGTATAGACTTAAAGTCCTGACAGAGGAGCAAAAATTCATTGGCATTTTATTAAACGAAATAGTAAGTAGATTTGTTGACTACGTTCTACCACAGACCTATATTTAAGATTATACGGTTTTGCCACTTATAAGTAGTAGATAAAGCAGTGCTTTGTAGTCGACCAAATGTGCCGAATGTGTGAAGGTATTGCTTTGATATCTTGTAGTATCTTGGATTGTTGGACTATAAAATTTAATAGCAGTAGAGAGAGACAGCTGGCCGATTTTGCAGTGGCGTCACACTTTGCATACTATGTAATTTTAATGATGGGCATATGTTTTTGAGTGAAATATGAAATCTGACATCAAAACTGTAGAACATGAACGTTACCATATACCATACATCAGTTTTTCTGATTGCCCAGCAAGGACCAACGAGGAAGTTTGAGTATATATACCTTTCTATATTTCTTGCATATTTTTTAAGTTTCTCAACATCCTTTTCATTTCCCCTGTCTGCAAATTCTACAAACAGTCCACTCACTCACGTCAATGTATCTTAAAAATGTATTAACTGAACCTGATGGTCCTGTTACCACCGGATGATCTTTCTTCAACGCATAAAATACGTTCAAAACAATTTTCTTCTCTTTGTAGCCGAGTGGAGAAATTTTAAGTCCCGCAACTTTTACCACTTCTTTTAAACAACTGGGAATCGCTGCCATTTTTTTACGTCATTTTTCTAAGTCTACTTCAGGACTTTACGCCTCTGTTATAAGCCTGTCCAAAATATTTATTTTGAACACATTTATTGCTATTGCTTCTATCTTTGTCTATAGTAATATTTTCAGAGATATACGTTATAAAAAAATCCGATCTAAATCAGACCTAAAATAAACTTTTCATGGGGGTAGTTCCAAGCAAAATGGGATACTGCATATAGCTATAATATTGCATAATATCTTATAGTACTCTGAAGATGATAATATGTTACAGCAGACTTTCTTGTACTTCTTATTAGTTTATCAAAAAATTTTTTACGGGTTCTGGACATTTCAAAAAACCGCTGCCCAAGGAATTACTACTTCCACATCCAGATTTTCTATCCAAGACTCTCACAACGAAAAAATTTTGCAAGTGGAAACAATTGTTTATGGAACTTTAATAAGTAATATAATATTTGAAATTGTCTACCCCAAAAACCCATAAAACGATATCCCGCATCGGTAGTGAGGTGGGGGTGGTAATGGGGGTGGATGAAGTAAAAAATTATTTTGAGATTTTTGGTTGTTGTACACACACTAAATCACAAGTTTTTTTCATCCCCTTTAATAATGGGGTGGGGTGGCTAATGCCAAAAAATGTTTTGTCAGTTCCAGAGTAATCGTGCGCACAAAAAAAGTAACAGAGACCGACAGATCGACAGACAGACAGACAAACAAACAGATTTTTTTTCCCTCAAACTTAGAATCTCGACGTTTCATGACATTCTAAGCCTACTTAGGTAATAGTAGTTTGTACAACAAGAGTGGATATGATATCCATATCGCACGATAAAGAAGTTTGAGCACGACGCCGTAGGCGGAGTGCTTCAAAGTCTTTTGAGTGCGATATGGATAATCCACTCGAGTTGTACAGTATACTTTTTCTACGACCAGCTTAAAAAACTACAAAATTTATTTAACATTAATATATTACATAATTACACACTGACAGTACACACTGACAGTTACTTTGACAGCTTACGCACTAATTTGATTTTAAAACGAATAGTTGTCTATGTACTTAATACACGAACTGTGATTGGTCGGTGTCATTTCATATCTATCTAGAACTGATATGAAATATATCCGTTCAGTTAACTGCAATTGCTTATTTATCCATTCTACAGACTGTACAGAAAACAGCAAATTTACATAAGGGAGTAAAAAAGTAATATTCAGTGACTTGAATAAATTTAAAATTAATAATGACATCCACAGTTACACCACGAGAAGAGTGTGAGAAAAACACATTAACACATTAGTGGTTTTACTTTTAGCAAATATAAAAAAATCGCTCCACTGTGTTGATAATTATATACACAATAAACTTTTTTCGGAAATAAAGTCACAAAATTCGTTTAGGTTATTTAAAAGAAAACTGGAAATATTTTTAACTGAACATTGTTTTTATAACATGAGCGAATTTTTTGTCCGTAATGGAAAAAATCTTCTTTGTACTATTTATGTATTAATTTGATTAGTCGCATTCAGCATATACCTATTTGTTAATTGGGTTTTTATGTTTTTTTAATGAATATTTTTTGTAGCCTTGTTTGTTTTATATTTTTTATGACCCATATATTACATTTTAATTCATTTTTTATGCTTTACATCGTTATATATTTTATGACAAATCCCATTTCGTTTCTGTAAAAATAATTATAGTGAATATATTTATTCTATTTTATTCTATCCTATCGAGAAGTTGACTTTTAGGTTAGTTTTATTTAAAATAAGGCCTAAATGCCATCAAAACTGTCAATAACTAGTACTAATATGTACTGTTTTATCAAGATGTAGAAAACTTAACAATAAATACAAAATATTTATTACATCATTTACCGATGAACGCCTATGGCTCCCGCATTCAATTAACGCCCTGAATTAAAAAAGACTGTAATAGTCTGGGTGCCAACCAAAAAAAGTGGAAGTAGAGGTGTTTTTACGGTTATCGGCACTTTAGTAGGTTTAGTTTAAGAATCCGGATAATGCCATTCTGGCACCCTTTGAGATATTCAAGATGGTGTCTTATCTAAGGTGTAATTTTTAAAAAATTTTAATTTACCAAATTGATGTGATACATCAATTTCGATGTTTTTCAGGTTCTAGAATACAAATCTGAGGTCTAAAAAGACTTAGGGGCAATTTCTTCTGTATTGCCCTGTCAAAATATGTATCGATTGTGGATGTTTCACAACAAATAATTCTCCCTTTATTCAATAATATAATATTAACTTTCTTCCGAAAGGAATTAATAAGTTATTTTTAGTTTCTCAGGGAAGAAAGTTAGGACATAATTTTGACTCATGTTTTTTGAGAGTAACCCTCATTCAAATTATGGATACGAGACACTCTTGAATAGTATGAGCTGATTTATTTTTCAGATTGTCTTAATCTTGTTAAGCTAACAAAGTTAAAAGTCGTTTAATCGTTACGGGACTACAAACTAATCCCTTTCAGCTACAAAGCGGTGTGATAACTGATAGGGCTGATTTGGCGACGCAACATGTAGAAGCGGATACCATTACGCTGCAGCAACTTGATTAAAGGAAATGTAGACATCGTCGTAAATGTAATAAGTGATGGCAACGATGTTTTTGTCTTACTTGTATATTATTTTATAATTTACTAGATTTAAACGAGGTTTATATTGTTTTTTAAGTCTCTTCGAGCCATCACAGATATTAGGGCCATGGTTTTAAAACACGAACAAATCATACCATATTTACCAGCCGCACATTCTTTATCTGGTTGCGACACGGCGCGCGGCTCAGTACCAAGGGCCTGAAAAAAAAAAGGTCATTAAATGTTTGACGGATGGTCGGGTTTTAACGCATTTGGGTCTTTGCTTCAAAAATTAATTTATTCTACGAATCAGCCTCCCTCTTAATAAAGTAAATTAGTAACAATTAAAGAGTATGTCGTACACGATTTTTAACCTCAACTACTAATTCACAGACCTTAAAAATATATAAAACTACGTGCAGCACACCCACATAATGAAATATCTGGAAAAACCTGTTTTTTCACTCTAAGCCAGTCGCCATCTTGAATATCTCAAAATGCCCAAGGGTGCCAAACTAGCATCAATCGGAATCGTAATGTTGACCCTTTGAAGAACCAGAAACAGCCAAGAAACCTTTACTATACCCCGCTTCCAGGTTAGGGTAAAAATCCTTATTTGGCACCCTGACTATAAGACCATTCTAAAAAAAAACAGTAATTGACAATATCATTGGGATTGTGAAAATAATATTTGAGTTTTATCTTAACCCATAAAAGCCTGAAACTACTTTGAATAACATAATAGTTCTTTCCTTTTAGATATTAGCTGATATTGGATAAAAGAAGACATTTTTGCAAAAAAAAATGAGGAAATAAATGTGTTACTAAAAAAAAATAACCGTCTAAAATTTCATACGATAGGCTCTGGTGACACCGATAATAAATTAAAAGTACCAATTTAGAAACAACTAGTTTATTTAAAGGTTTACCAAATGAACAATAGAAAATTTCATATTATTTAAGTGGTAGGGAGCAAAACATTCAATGTGCAAACCTACATTGCATTTAGAACATATATGTGTCACACACTTATGGCATCGAGCACATCTGCGTTGTGTAGGATTTTTCATTGGCCAATGGTCAATTCTATCAAATCGAACATCCTGCTGAACATTTCCAGTTCTACGTGGTACAACTCCTCGTGGCCTCGGTATCAAGGAAGTGGCCAGTAGAGGGATGACGATTTCCCTGAGAAAATCTAACTGAGTAATTCGTGGATGTGCATGTCGAAAGAGTAGCCAAGCGTTAACAATGGACGCGTTGATACAAAATCTGACAATTGGCCAGTACCATTTTCGACTTCAAATATTTTTTCTGCACCGCCCCCGAAACTGGTCAAATAGGTGAACTCCTCCCATTTCATTATTATATTCCTTTATAAGTGACGGTTGCAAAACATCTATTTTTCTTTTATGTGTCCCGCTATATCTGCTACAAGTCGTTACTTTACAAACAAGATCATCTGTCCTATTTGTAGCAAGAGTCACTTGGCTATATTCGTGCCATCTAAATAAAGTAATGCCACTATTTTTTTCATTTAGACCATGAACTGATTCCCTTGGTTCTTTTTTCAAATCTTTCAATGGAGCTTTTTCTATTCCGTCACTACGATTTGTACCTGTAATATTGATATTGTTAGTTTTCATTTCTTCGAGAAGTGGTAAGGAGTTGAAGTAATTATCTAGAAAAATTTCGCTGTTATCTGGCACAAAATTTAAAACCAATTTTTTTGTAACTGAACTGCCTACTGTCATGGATGGATCTCTGTTTTCTCGACCTTCATATATTTTGAATCTCACACAGTATCCATCTAATCTATTCAAGCACCAAAATTTGAAACCGAATCTAATCGGTTTTCTCTTGATGAATTGTTTCATATGGTGGTGCCCATAATATGGCTCCATAGCTTCATCGAGCGACCAAACTGATGGTAAAGGCTGGGCATAGGTTTCAAATTTTGAAGACATGTGGTATAGTAATGGTCTTTGGACATCGGGTTTTTCTTTCCCAATACATTCTTGTATCCAGACAATAGCAAAATGGCTATAACTTTATAAATTTCTTTTGAAGTTTCAGAAAACGAGTTATCTCCATATTTATATTTGGCATACTTTTCGCTTTCACTGCATATGTACTCAATAAACTCTATTTGCCAAAATAATTTAAAAAAATCTAAAGGTCGAGCATCTCTCTGGATGAGTTCATCAATTACTGCTGGAAAATGTCGCATTTTATTTTTTACTTTTAGGTGAGCCTGATGCTCGTTTTCTTCTTCAAATCGAATGTTTTCCCATTTGCGCTCTTTTTTCTTGGTTACTTTACTTTTTTTCGATTTCTGTTGCCTACATTCAGCCATTTCTTCAGCAATATTTTTCTCTTTAACCTCTCTTACTTGCTTTTCCTTGAGGTCTGAATCACTTGCAGATTCTCCCATATTTTTGTGTATATATTGAGACCCCCGTTTCCAACTTTATTTATTATTTGAATATCAGCTGGTTGTGATAGAATACCCTTTCCTAGCAGACGTATGTTATTTTCTTCCACAACAAGATCGTCATCGGCAATGTCGTCCACATCGGTGTCATTATCTACATCCGAAGGTAAAAGAGCAATAACAATAGCTTCAGCTTCTTGCAGATCCCCATTATCTGAGTTTTCCAAGAGTTCTATCAATTCCTCAGTCGTAAGCGGCCTTCTGCAAGGAAAATATACATAGATATTATAATATGTATCTGAAGTATATATAGATATATATTCATATTTTACTTTTTAAAACTTTGCAAAAAGGGAAAATTTTATGCGTAAAACATACATTTCTATTTTTTTCACATAAGTTTAAAAACAGATAATATGAACAAAAATCTTCAATAACTAATTATATAGCAGCTATATAATTGACAACATGGCAGTTCATAAGCTACTTCTCATAAACGCCTATCGTATGAATTTTCATACGTCGAAATTTGACCTCAAAGTATATTTTGTTTTGGCGAATTATTGCTATAACAAAGAAAACAACCTTATTTCTAAACTATTTTGTTATAAAATATCCTATATTTATATAGATAAAATAAAATTCTAGGGATTTGTATAAAATATACTTACTTCATGTCAAGTTTTGTCACTTTTCTGGGAGCACGCACTTTATTTTCTGACGTCGACGCCATATTTGTTAGTTGTACTGCAGCCAGATTCCGAACTCACGATACGATTACGATACGATTGACGATACGACACCAAGTTGAACGTGACGATTCCTATATGGTATCGTCGGTCAACATAGGAATTTGGTAGTAATTTTACATTTTAAGAAATAAGAAAATTTTTGAAGTAGCGGGACGAGTTTTGCTTACCTACCTAAACTATATTTTTTTGTATTTTTGTGTGGTTTCATTTTATTTGAAGTATTTTTGTTTTGTTTGGAGATATATATCGACTACTATTAATAATGCTTTCAATTGTCGCTGCTGGAATCTGGAATGGTCAGAAGAATTCGAAGAGCTGCTAATGTACGGCTGATGCGTGAAAGAACAAGAATCCGAAATACAATTTGATTCGTTTGAAACCTTAGTGACCTCCGCATTTTGACCTCTACCACTGCTCCTACCAGATAGGAGATTTATAGAATTAGATTAGATTAGAATAATTTAGGTTGAACAAACCGTTAGCGAGAAAATTTAATAAATTTGGTACAAAATTCACCAGACAGGATTTTAAATTTGAATTTTAGCCTCCAAAAAAAATCGAAGTAGGCAGTGTGATGGCGCAGTCGTAGCAAAACTAACAAAGACAAGTACAATATTGAAATGAAATAGCCAATCCCCATAATCGCACGACTGACGACAACTCAAATGCAGTCGTTGAAATATAGACTATCCGCAATACAGTAGACGATTGTCTTCCACGACCATAGAGCGTCAGAATCCACTATCCGTCGCAGAGAGGAATTATGACGATAATGCGCGCTTAGTAGTCATTTTGAAGAACTAAAATTTTTGTTGGTTCAAAATTGAAAACGCCATATTTGCGATTTATCCTTGCCCCAAATAAAATTATTTAGAGCAAGGATAATCAGAGAGAACCTCACAAGATTGACAAATCGCAAAATATGGTGTTATCAATTTTCAGCCAACAAAAATTTTAGTTCTCCAAATGACTACTACGCGCGCATTATCGCGACAATTCCTCTCTGCGCCCTTGGTGTCGGATCGTCAATCGTGATCGTATCGTGAGTTCGGAATCCGCCTGCTGGTTGGTATGCTTTTAATGTTAGATCGAAAAAATAATCACTTGCACGGTCTACAAAATAATTATGAAATGCGTAAAAAAATGTATGATTTTTTAGACGGTAAGCTTTTATGGGTTAACTATCCATATCGTTGGCAGCATTTTTAGTGTAACAGATTTGAAGACTCGCTCAGACTTCACCGATGGGTTAATACCTCGGACGACCCTGCCTGACAACGGTAATTAAAGCTATTATCCGCGGTTCTAATGTGATTGATAGGTTGATGACTATCGGCTGTTTGGCTCATTGTCCGTGCCAGATCATTGTTTTGGGGCAATTATTTCGCCTGTTAATTACATCATCCGAATAAATTTGTTTGTGGCTGTTATTTTTATGAATTGCGTCACACGTTTATGAATCCATTGAATATCGGTAGCTGCACAGGTTAATAACATTAAATGAATTCTATAAATTCAATTATTACAGTTAAATGTATATTGGGACAAATTTTATTTATAAATTATTAATAGACCGTTAGAGTATTTGATATATTAAATCAACAAACTGAGTAATATATATTTTGTTATTTAATAAACTGAAAAATTTCAAATTAATAGGCATTGAGTGAATTTGTTGTTTAATAAATTATACGTTTGGAAATAAATTTAAAATTTAGTTTTAATTTACAAGTCAGATAATTATTTATGTATTTGTCCGTTAATAACTGCATTCATAAAACAATTAGTGAAACGAACAAAATTATTTGGATAACGTTTTAATTAGTCTAACTTTTAAAATATCAGTGTTGTAAAAATATATATTCCGAAGCTAGGCCGGCAAATTTTATAACTTTATTCTGTATCCTGAACTCGATCCTGAACCATTTTTTTTATCGATTTGGATCTGACTAGGTCCAAAATATTCATATTTTTTTTGTTGGCTCTAGAAAATACAGTAAATGATCTAACTAAAAATAATATGTTATTTAATAAAAACTGCAGTTGTGAAAAAATTGTTATTTATGATACAAGTGTTAAAAGTGAAATTTTATTTTGTGAGTGGGGAATATTTCGGAACGAGCGTAGCGAGTGGAGCAACCCCACAATCAAAATAAAATCACTTTTAACAAATGTATCATACAATATCTTTGTAAAACTGTTATCAAAAAAAAATGCCGTCTGTGGGGTTGAACTCCCGATATATCGCTTACAATTGAAGCTGTCTTTAAATATTGTAAATTTTGATGGATTTTGAAGAAAATACGGGAAATTAAAGTAATTTTATTATTTCACCAGACGTTGAAGAAGCCACAAATAAGGCAACTTTAGATCTGTTGTCCCAGAAATCACGGCAAAAATATGATATAGCATATAAAAGACTTATTGAATGGTGTAAAATGAAGAAAGTAATAGACAAGTTCGCTGAAAATACTCTTTTGGCTTACTTCGAAGAAAAATCTAAGTTATGGAAGGCGTCAACACTGTAGTCTAATTTCTCTATGAAAAATGCTAGTTTGCAAATCAAGAACAACGTGGATATAAGCAAGTATTACAGCTAATAGCGTTTTTAAAACGAAAAAGTGTAGGATATCAGCCAAAAAAATAAAAAATATATACTAGCGAACAAATTAATCCATTTTTGAATGAAGCTCCAGACACCAAATATCTAATGATAAAAGTTGCATCAATTTTTGGTTTATTTGGAGCTTGCCGTCGTGAAGAGCTTTGTAAATTAACATTAGGCGTTATTGAAAAATCAGAAAACTCCTTATTGATTCATATTTTGGAGACTAAAACCAACGTTCGTCGTAGTTTTTGTATAGTTGGAAGCTACATAAATTA
The DNA here is from genome assembly GCA_936432065.2 of Rutpela maculata. NCBI lineage: Eukaryota > Metazoa > Arthropoda > Insecta > Coleoptera > Cerambycidae > Rutpela > Rutpela maculata. The sequence goes on along the minus strand of OW386285.2, from coordinate 29,829,702 downwards.
TTACCTGCTGCATTACGGCCAGCCGCCGTTACCCACCGTCGCTATTTTCTAAATTACATTAACGACAAATGTACTGTTCAATATGTTGGGATAAATACCTTTGGGAAGATTCCTGATATTGCCGAATTTCTGAAATTGCCAGATCCGAAGCAGTTTACTAGCCATTGTTTCCGAAGAACTTCGGCATCTTTGTTAGCAGTACCTCTTCCAATGCTGCAATTGCTTTGGAAAACTCCTCTACATCAGCGTCATCAGATGACGTCGACGATAGTATTGCAGTTAAACTGAATACTTCCGCAAATTCTTCTCAGAAAATTAATATAAGTAACTGTTCGGGTTGTAATATTAATATTAAAATTTCTAAATAAATCATTTATAACTGTTCGAATAAATATGTACTGTTTCTAAATAATATTCTAATTTTATCAATACAGCTTTCTATTATGTTGAGAAGAATGCATATTACTATATAGTATATAGCATTTTATTTTTAACACTAGTGTTAAAAGTGTTTTTGACACGTAACATTATAAAAGTCATTTTTAGTTCACTTATCAATGACAGTTTTACAAAAAAAATATTAAATATGCCACTTCGACAAAAAAAAATACAGAATATATATTTTAATTAGTAAATAAATCACTCTCTTTGCACTAAGACTATTTCCTATAGGATACTTTTGGATCATTTCTTGAAATGGCCCAACAGTAATCTGTGAACACCTCAGAATTATATTTCAGATATCTTCTTCCCATATCTACATATTTAAAACACGAGTCGTTTCGTTTTCTGGCTTCGCTTGCGACTCCCACTCGACCCAATTTTTTGACGCTTTTTTAAAAAAAAAACTCTTTATCCACTGATGTGTCATCACTAATTTTTATTTTCTTAAATTTTTATTTTCATACATAAAAATGAAATAGAAGTTGAAATAAATAAATGAATCTCAGTGCTCGAACTATAATGTACTGATGGCCCCTACTATATCAAACTGCGCATGGAAGGGCCGCAGTTGACCGAAGAGATCCGAGCAAATCAGCCAAAGTAAGCAATTGCCAGCGTGTGTGTTTATCGCATATTCAATCGAAAACAAATTCGAATTAATTTTCAATTTTGTTTTATTCACTTCTATGATAAAGTATTTTTTGGAGAATATCTCTTTTCATCATGGAATGACATGTTATTCCCATTTTAATGACGGCAATTGTTAATCTGTTTACTTTTTAATATTATTAAGGTGTTCTGTTGTTTGTGGTCCATCTCATACACAGCCCATTAATAACACAAAAAAAAAGTTCTGTACCAGAGACGTGAATACATAGGTTTTGTGTATTTTTTTATGTTGAACCCGACTCTGCAGCCAAAAATATGGGTTACCCAGGTAGTTTTTTAATAAAACGCAAAAACATCCCCTAAAATAGACTGATACGGTAAAGCTTTATAATGAAATGCAACAATTTGTAAATACATTGAGAAAACTTTTTAAAATAATATTTTAAGCATTAGAAAGAAATATATGCAAATTAAATCCATACCCACCCCTGAGAGGGGGTTAATTCCACCTCTAAATAACGAATTTCATAGTGCAAAACAATATGAAAAGCCATAGCCTTGTAGTTTGTAATTCCACATATACAAATGTAGGTTCACAGACAATATACCTAAAAAATATAATATAATCTTATTTTTAAGGGGCTTGAAACCACCTCTGCAGACCTAGGTATTTCTTACTCCTTTGAGTCACTATTTTTCTATTCAATGGTTTGGTCTAAATTTTGTTACCGCTGATTACGAATCTGAAGTACGAATCCGAATATTCCTGAATAAAAGATGGCGGATCCAATATGGCGGATGTAAATATCGGAAAAGCATTCAAAATTTGAATATTATGACTGAAATTTGTTACTCGGGGGTTTTTGGAGTCGCTGATCACGATTCTGGGGTCTTAATTCGCAAATTCTTAAATTCAAAATGGCGGACCCATTATGGCGGATTAAATAATACCATAGAAATTGGTATTTACCACCCAAAGAAATATGTTATGAATGTTATGAATTTAAAAAAATTGAGGCATTTGAATAAAAATAGGCAAATGTCTAAAAATGAGAAACAGTGTTTAGTCTCGCTTAAATGTGAAAGTGAGGACGAATGAAATAGGGACGATTTGGAGCCAAATATATAAAACTGATCATCGTGGCAATATCGTGAGAAATTATAATTTAGAGCATGAAAGTACTCCTTTCCTAACGAGTTACATGAGCTGGGTGGAAAATTTGAATAGCGAATAGTACATTATTATTGTTAATCTTATGACCACGTCTAGCCAGGCAGAGAGGTTGGGGGGTAGCTGTCAGTTTGACATCTGTCAAAATGACGTTTATCCCGTTTGAAATATGTCAGTTTGACATCTGTCAGGTTGACCTCTGCCAGTTTGACATCTGTCAGGTTGACATCTGCCGGTTTGAGTTTGATATCTGCCAGTTTGACATTTGTTAGTTTGACATCTGTCAGTTTGACATCTATCAAAGTGACGGTTATCCCGTTTGATATATGTCAGTTTGACATATGTCAGTTTGACATATGTCAGTTTGATATTTTAACGTTTGTTAAAAGTATTTAAGATAATAAAGATAGATTTAGGTTGGTAACTATTGCGGAAATTGATTTATAAGTAATTATTCGGATAGAGTATATGGAAATAGATGCCCAAAATGTCGACTAGATATATGTTTCCGCAGGACTGGCGGGAAATTTTTTTTTTTTTAATCTTTACCAAATAGGCGTCCACGGAGAATCGTGATCAACGATTCCAAAAACCCCTGAGTAACAAGTTTCAGCTATAATCTTCAAATTTTGAATGCTTTTCCGATTTTTACATCCGCCATATTGGATCCGCCAACTTTTATTCAGGAATTTTCAGATTCGGACTTCAGATTCGTAATCAGCGACCCCAAAAACCAGCGGTAACAAAATTTAGACCAAACCATTGAATAGAAAAATATGTGACTCAAAGGTCTGTAAAAAATAAGATTATATTATATTGTCTGTCAACCTGCATTTGTATATTTGGAATTACAAACTACAAGGCTATGGCTTTTCACATTGTTTTGCACTATAACATTCGTTATTTGATCTCAAGGGTGGGTATGGATATAATTTGCATATATTTCTTTCTAATGCTCAAAATCTTATTTTAAAATGTCTTCTCAAAGAATTTACAAATTGTTGCATTTCGTTATAAAGCTTTACTGTAACACTCTATTTTAGGGGATGTTTTTGCGTTTTACTAACTAACTTACTGTGGGGCGGTGTAATTTAACTGAATATGAAAATTTGTTATCGATATATGGTGCATACGTTGGTCATGTTGAATTGTATTGCACTGCATTAGTCAATTATTTTCTAATTATTTATTTAGAGTATATGGAGACGATAACAATGAAGAAAGTTTTGACCAGGGTTTCGAAAAGATTGTTTGTAGCTAATTATAATCGTGAAAAAATTATACTTTTCAAAATGTCTTCCTATGGATAAAAATTAAATTTGGCAGATAGTTCACACTATTGCCAAGAAAGAGACCTGACAACTCTTAATGAAAAATATACAGGTTGGATACTTTGATTAAATAAAACGTCAGGAAAATAATATCTGGAATGTGGTTCACAAGGATGAAAATCTGACACGATTTTGGTAAAAAAATATGAACAAAGTGATCGCTGAAAGGAATAAGATAATTAATGAATAGAAGGTGGCAAATAGGGAGGGGAGATTTTTGCAAATAATTTTACAAATTTTTTATATTCCTAGCTTACCGAAGAGAAGTATTGTAATCGTGAAAAAATCACTATTTCGGATTAGTTAGGATTTTCACATTTCAGATTTAGATTACGAAAATTTAGGTACTTCAATACAGTCATTCAGTCCGTCTGTCGGTCGGTCTCTTGGCGCTATATCTAAAAAAACTATTTGACTGAAAAAATAATATTCGGCAGGTAAATAAGGCTTAATGCCATGGAAAAAATCTTGTATATTTTGATCGAAAAATATAGAGGCTGAACACCCCAAAAAAATAATTAAGGAAAAAATTTTACGGAAAATAATAATATTTGACATGTTAACACAATTGCTAAGGAGGAAACCTATTTCAGTTTTGGTTAAAAATATATACGAGGTGGTCACTAAAAGAATAAAATAATTAACTGGAACATTTGACGGAGAATGTTTAGAGTAGACTGTTTTGTTTTTATAAACTGCTCTGGGAAAGAGATCATTACGTTGAAATAGCGCCGCGAATTTCTCGAAAATGTGAGTGCTGATAGTAATAGTCTGGGAGGTAGTGGCAAATTTTAAGTGTGATTTTGGCACGATTTCTATGAGTTTATGATGATAGTTAGTACGTGTTGAAGAACTAAAATTGATGTTAGCTGTGACTTTTGGGCGTAGGAGGCTGCGAAACTTGTAGAAAAAAAAATTTTTTTGGACCATTTTGGCAAAGATGGAAAAGTATGAATGATTAATTTATGAAACGCAGATCTTAAAATAATGTGTCAGCTGCATCGAATCCATGGAAAAACGTGTTAGCTGACCATGTAAACATGTCGGAAAATTCAGGAAAATCCTAGCGTTTTGGCAAAGCTGAAAATTTTATATATTAATGTTTATGATTTAATAATTGCATTAATGTGTGTCAGACCTGTCTTTAAATTTGGCACACGTTGAATGTCGTCTGGACAAATATCAGATTGAAACACAGATGCGAATGTTGCTTCCGTTTCCAATTCTTCGAGAACAGTGTAACTGCAACAATGTCCAAATCTATTAAGAATATTAATGATCTGCTTACTGTTCGTTAAACTTTTCAAAGTCATTCCTAGTGAAATGTGTTTAGATGTTTTCACGACTCCATTTGATACGGAATAAATTAGATCTTCAGAGAACTATTTTGCCAACCTTTGTTTATTCTCACTATTTCTTCGTCGAGATGTAGAAGAAATTAATGTTGAATAAAAATTTTGGATAAGCTCAGGAACGTCGCATTCTCATGCTATCATGTTACTTGCAGTTATTTTATGAGGAAGTGGTTTGTGTTTAATATTTCGTACTTCCGATCTCAGAATCATAGCAGCTCTATTCAATTCTTTTCGATATTTTCCAAATTATTTTGCAATAAAATTCCATTGAAAGGCTTCACAACTTTTCTTTTGTTAGTAGTCACAATTGCTATTTTTCGCGGAAATGATTTCAACAATCTGCTTTCCAGATTTCTCAGATCAACTTTACCATCAAAATCTGGCAAATTCGTCTTCATATATTCAATATAAATATTTTTCAAAAATGATAAAAACAAACATTGACCTAAATTTACAACTTTCTCCGAGACATAATTTAATACCGTTTCGTAGGCAGCTTTGCGGTGCCACTCTGTCTCTTCATGATTACCATCATTTTTTTTTACTTTGATTCACAAGATCTTTTTTACATTGATTATGATAAAATACTTTTTGGCATAAATGCAAAGGTAGGTTTCGTCCCTTGATTCTTTTTCTTGTTTGCAAACAAATTATGCATGTACTTGTACTGTCATATTCAGCAGGAATTTGATCACCTGAGAGGTCATTATCAGAATCTACTTCTTCATTACCCCCGTGTTCTTGTGATTCAATTCCCTCTTCATTTTCGATTATTTCTTCATTCGCTTGAATACTTGAACTTTGACTTGAATTAAAAACGCCAGAAGCTTCTGCAGATGGCCTATATTTTGGAGGCAAGTCTGTAAAACGCTGGTACCATGACCGATGATACATGTGATTCTCATTTATTGTTGTTGGTAGCACTACATTATTCAACGATAAATTGTTCCTTTCACGAATTTCTAGTACACTCTTACACTTGTTTAAAGTAGCGTTTTTGTATATATTTTTTAATAATATTTCGAAAGCTACACCGCACTTAGAAAGTCCAGCTAAAATGTTTTCCCACATCGGAATACCAGCGGACACCAATTAATACGATTATTGAATTATAAACTTCAATATATGAAATTTTCAGCTTTGCCAAAATGCTCCGATTTTCCTGAATTTTCCGACATGTTTACATGGTCAGCTAACACGTTTTTCCACAGATCCGATGCAGCTGACACATTCTTTTAAGATCAACGTTTCGTAAATTAATAATCCTTTCTTTTCAGCTTTGCCAAAATGGTCCGAAAAAATTTTTTTTTCTACAACTTTCGCAGCCTCTTCTCATCTTAAGTCACGGTTTTGAGCCAGCTGACACTTCATTCCTTAATAAGCTATAGAACAACAAGCTATGTTAAAAAAATCAGCTTTGCCAAAATGCTCCATTAACATTTGACATTGCCTCCCAGACTATAATTTCAAAGGTATGTCTGCAAAGAATAATCTCCAAACATCCATATTCCGTCGGATTTCGACGGGCTCGCCTAGTTTAAAATATTCTGTTGGAATCTCTCTCCATTGTCATCACTTACTGCACCATTGTTTTCTGGGAAGTATTCTAGATATAAATGTAGAAAATACAAATTTAATGACATATTGCATTCTGGTAGTAATGGAGAAGGTTCACAACAAGGTCTTATAGTTTTCTGCCTATTTCATTGCCTAGAAAATCTATCGATACAATTTTAAATGAATGCCAAACAGTTTTTTTCATTATCATTAAGAATATAATAAGATCCAATGACCTTGAACACTTTTTTAATTTGGAGACCCACAAAAATGTCTTCCATTATTTTCGAATCACTGATTCTGGAAAATGTTTGTTTTAAGTAATGGAAAGCATATCTTCCTCTGTTGATAGCCTTTACAAAGTTTTTCATAAGCCCCATTTTTACGTAGAGGGGCGGCAATATGACCTTGGAGCCATAGTGACATTTCCTGCTACTGATTCTGAGTATAACCTCAGCGGCGATATTTTCGTTTTGTAATGCTGTGCTTGATTGTTTCACTCATAAAGAAAATATTGTATATTCTTACTGCATACTTTTCCTTCATACTTTCTCGTACATACATGGGTCAGCAAAAGGGTAAAAAAAATAAGCACAGATCTAAAGGATCGTTATAAGTAAATCAAACTAGAAGGTAGAAGAAAACTGTAAAATTTTATTAAATGATATCATAAATCTGTTTAGTACCAATAGACTGTACTTTACGTAAAATGGTGTAAGTAGGTAGGTACGTTTTTATACCATGCAAAATTCTAATACTCTTGATATTAACATATAATCTGGATACATTCCTCTAAACAGATTAAACTATAGAACTTTTTGGTTTTTCGATTCATGAATGCCTCTTATTGAATGTATATCGCCAAAATTTAGTCCAAAAGCTAAACTCTATTTGTTATCAAATTCATTACTTAAGAAGGTTGCTTGATGAATACGCATCAGTCAATTTCCACAATGTTTTTTTTTGCAAAATCTGGCAATCACTACACCCTAATTCACCCTTATCTACCATACAATACTTCCATTGGCAACACAACTTTCAAATAATCTACATCAACAATAGTTAGACTAAAATTAAATCATGCGCGTTTCCCTATTTTCACCATCGTATTGGAATTGCTTCTACTTATTCCCCTTGCGATAACATACCAATCGGCGACGTTAATCATATATTTTTTAATTATAAAAATAACTATCTGGCTACCACAAAACACTACACAAGGACCAAGTATATAAACCTATAAATCTAACTACCCTATTAAGTAAAAATTGTATGAAAATTCATAAAGCATTAATAAATTTTCTAAAAGAACCAAATATTAATTTCTAAATTTATATGCGTGTTAATATACAGTAGTAGCATTTTAAAATATTGAGTCAATGCCAATGTAAGGTAGAAGAGAAGAGAAATTACTGAAAAGAACCAGATTTAACCTACGCTATTGCCACTTTTCTCTTTAGCAACTTTTAGTCGTCGGCGGATCACTTAATATGCTGAAGTACCTGGCATCAATGTTAATATATCGCTTTCTTTCACGTACATTATTTTGCTATTTATATTTCATTCTATCTTATTATAGGGATCGACCTAAGATTTCTAGGTACCACTAATGTATGAGTACTCTGCTTAATATGTATAATATTATATTCTATATGTAGTAGCTAATATTGCCTTCCCTCATGTTAAAATCCCCTCCATCCCGAGATCTATTTTGTTCGTGCTTTATTAACAAGGCGCTCTGATCGTCCTTGGGCGTGAAAATATGTGTCCTTGTTACTCCTTGTAGAAATTATTGTCACCTTACTGATTAATTAACAAACTGAGAAAAAATAATGAAAGTCGTGCTAAAATTAAACTAGAATTATATAACGTTAAATAAGTTTCGTTATAGTATCATAATTTTATGGGGAAGGAGCACTCCATGCTTGACTCCAAATACCTCACCTCACATCACCTATTATGTTTTTGGGGGACTGGTCAATTATTCGATTTTGTGCTCTAAATCCATGTTCTGTTTTATGACCAATTGGTTGATTTGGTCAAAAGTAAAAAGAGAACAATTAGAATGACTGAAAGGACTAAGGGTTGACATACTTGCCCAGATCTCGTCCAAACAGTATAATGCTATTGACGCTGATATCTTTTCGATAACTGAATTTTGTAGAAACTGCAGTTAAAAACAAAAGTAGGAAATTTTATTGTTACAAACTTGAATAGAATCAATTTACTAAATTAAAAATTACTATTATAAATATTATTTTCTATAATATCGATGTAGAACTCACGGCAAGTTTCGTTCTTGAATAATTAAGCAACAATGTATTTATAATAATTTTTTTATTATTTTGTGAAGCGGTTCAGTAAACTTTGACATTGTAATCCATTGCCAACACGACGCTGCTAAAATATTCAAGTTATAAATTATAGATTTTATATTCTTTTGTATTTATTATTTAACAAGATTGTATTGTGTATCTGTGTCGTAAGATTACGAAATTACATGAGCAAACCGAATATATGTACTGTGGTAATGCTTCCATGATGTCCCGTTTGTAAAAAAGACGCTTTCATACTTCCTTGAGCTGCGTTTTTAGTACTTGTGTGGTTAGATAATCGACGAACAAAGAAAAGACGGATAACATCGAATCACTTACGGTATGACAATACCGACGTCGTGCAAATCGATTCATAATCATTTGAAAGGAAAGATATAAGCTACTTTACTACAATTTATATAAAAATATAATATAAATAATAAGGTAATGTTAAAGATATTTTTATTTACTTTTATTTTCCTCGCTTAAAAGAAGTAAATCTAATCATGAGAAATGATCTCCAAGGTTCTCTCAAAACTTCGCCTATCAGATGATTCGGAAAATTACAATTTTTCAATGTGACTCTATGTTCTGTTGGCGCGGAGTAGAAAAACACTTAACAGAAGAAAATAACATTTAGAGTATGGTAAACAATATAGCTAAGGATGAAAATTTTTACGGATTAATTTCTTTTATGCTCTAATTAGTCAAAGAACCCAGTGTTGCTCGGACCGGGAAACAAATACGTTTCATCCGCTATTTCTCACCCCATGGTTTAAATTTTAAGAATTTGGATTGACCTTTTACTTCGAGGAAAGTGTATCAAATTTCAATTCTCCAGATACGTCAAATGAAAAGATGGAAATTATAATGTTGTGTCGCTGTCCTCATGCAGACGCTTGGGGCTATTCATATCTCCTTATGCACAATCCAAGGTTGATATATTATGTTTAAAAATTATCATGCTCTGAGGCTTGAAGTATTTGTCGGTATATGTTGTTTATTTAGATTTTTAATATCAGTTTGCAGACCATTTGAATGTAATAATTGAGAGTTACAGTTGTTGGTTAGTATTGGACATGGGCGAGTGTTATTGTTTTGGTTCTTTTTAAATGTATATATGGGCTCTTTTTTGGTTCCAATAAAAATATCCTTTGTCTGACTGTTGGTTTCCGGGTCTTCTTCCGCGTAGATTTTGTTGAGTGCTTGACGCTTCGACCATCTTGTCGTGATCTTCTTCTGAAGCGAAGAAGAAGACCACGACGAGATGGTCGAAACGTCAAGCACTTAACAAAGTCTACGCGGAAGAAGACCCGGAAACCAGCAGCCAGATTACTAGCTCCGCGAAGACCTTGGCACCAAGATAACATTCATTTATTATTTTTGTTTGTTGTGTTGGCAGTGTTGCAGTATTTTGCTTTTTTGATTATTTTTTGATTGCATATCTATTGCCTTTATTTTTGAATTCTTGGTATTTCTAAATTATTTTTTTTTATTTTGTTTTTATGTGAGCTTTTTCTAAATTAATTACAATTTTGATTGTTTAGGGGACAAATATGTAATTTAGGGATGAATATTTGAAGACGTGGATGAATATGAGTGTAAGGTAAGCGGATTTGTGAAGGTGAGATTATTACTAAAGTTTGTGCAAATTTAGATACAAGACGTTTAAGTATAGGATTCGTGATGGTACCAGTGATATCATGCAGTATCTGGATGGAGGAGGCGAGGAGGAGTTTATCTGCTAAACGGAGAAGTTTGTTTTTTACGGTTTGTGTGTATGATGTCAGTATGTGGTGGGGATTTTTAGTAGTAGGAATACACAAGTGCAAGTGCAAGTGATGGTTGAGATGTGTTCTGCGTGAGTGTGAGTTTCCTATTTGATGTTATTCCAAAACAATTTATATAATCTAAATTGTTGTAAGTTCTGTTAGGTTTTTACAAGAACATATTGGACCAATATAATCTAAATGTTAGATATGACCTTCCTTTAACTTCTTTTTTTGGGATATCCTGCCAAATGTATTTTCTTCTAAAAGTAATGTTTGTGAAACCACAGGCGTAGAGGTTATTTTGAAGTAAAATACTGAATAACTTCACTATTTTCTAGATTTCACTGACATTATTTTATAGAAGAAAATACACGTGACAGAAAATTTCAAAAAAGAAGAAAAATAATCTATATCGTCAGACCAATGGGGTTGTAGTCATTTATGGTGATATGAGTGATGATCTTAGCTAATGTTTTTTTTGTGAAATAAATTAGTTAAGTTTTCTGAAATGTTCACAAGGAAACCTCAGTCTCGGTAGAATCTGATACCTACGTCTGTCTATGTCTGTCTATGTCTGTCGGATGTTTGTCATTATGTAGGCCTATTGGGAACTTGTTATTAGTGCAGTATCGTTGGCGTGTAAACATAAGATGGTGCGAAGGTCTATCGGGGGTTAAAGGTCTTTGATGTATAAATTCAAGAGGTTTGCTCCAAGTGATAACTCTTGGGGGTGCTTCAATGGATAGGGGTGAGAGGAGAGCACTCCTGATTGACTACAGGTCGAAAGTGTCAGTGTGAATTATAGAACTGCATCGTCTTGAGTATACTTATCGAAAATCCCATGATATGGAGCCTGTGAAGTAGTCCAGGGTGCTAGACTTTGTCAAAACAATTCTAAGGCGACATACTTTATATTTAGTCCTCGATTAAAGTTAATTATGAGTGTTTCACCACCTGCTGGTTAGTAGACTGGCTGGTGTGGAATTCAAATTAAAATTTGTTTAGGATACCTACCGAATACATATGCGCCTAGACGCGACGTAGCAAGTGAGTATCAAGGAATTTAGATAGTGAGCAAAGGAGGTTTATAGGCTCTTACTTGTATAGATTATTTTGGGGTTTTGATGTTTAGGGATATTTACGATTTTTGCAATTCACCTTACTACTGAGTAATAAACGGATCGCAGGCGGAAGCTTTATAATTTCGTTAGGAAAACGCAGGCGAGAATTGCGGGCGTAGAAAGAGGTATTGTCATATTCAGGGGCGTTCTGAAGATATAATGAGGTTATAACAGCCTTAATTTCCGATGGTGAGAATATATTGGATCAGTAAGTATTGGTTAAGCTGTTCTATGAAGAGTTGGACTAGGTCTTGTGTAGCCCGTGGGACGCGGTTAAATTGCAACGCCTTACAGACGAATGCAGCTTTCTCGAAATCAGCGATTGCCACACCAACTAGGGTTGCTTGTGGGAGATTCGAATAGGTTTTTTAGTAAAGACGCGTGGGGTAAAATGAGACTTGTTGAGATGGCAAGTAACTAGTTTTACTTCCACATCCAGTGGAAGTATAGTAACGACAAAAAAATTTAAAAAAAATTTTATCGTTCAAATAGGCTTAGAATGTTACGAAACGTCGAGATTTTAAGTTTGAGGGAAAAAAAAATTTCTGTCTGTCGGTCTGTCTAACTTTTTTTTTGTGCGCACGTTTATTCTGGAACCGTTTGAGATATTGACTGGAAATTTGGTACACATACGTACTTTAACAAGATCTAGAACTAGATTGTATTTTCATCTTGTTCTGTCGAAGGGTTGGGTGGTAAATTGGGGTAAATTTGAGGTAAAGAGGTAAATCAGGTAGGTAAGAGTCCATAAAATTGGTATTTGGAATATACAAGAGAAGCTAATGTCTCAAGAAAAATTTTGGCATTAACCACCCCCATTACCACCCCCACCCCATTGTTAAAGGGGATGAAAAAAAAATGTGATTTAGTGTGTGTACAAGAACCAGAAACAAATATTTTTTTATTTCATCCACCCCCACTACCACTTCCTATCACCACCCCCGCTACCGATGTAGGGTATCGTTTTATGGGTTTTTGGGGAGAGGATTTCAAATATTATATTATTAAAGTTCCATAAACAATTATTTCCACATACAAAATTTTTTCGTTGAGTGACTTGGATAAAAAAATCTGGATGTGGAAGTAACGATTCCTTGGGCAGCGGTTTTCAATTGATTTGTGTTTTTCTATTTTCCTGTTCAAAGCGTAAAGCTCATGAAGTAGATTCGGGCTACGTGTAGTTAGGTGTCTATTCCTAAATTAGTTTTTTGTTTTAATCAAATAAACTAGTTACTGAAGTCATTTGAGAGAATATGAAATTGATCAGATTCGTTTTTGGTCGCTTACTTTACTTTATGTACCAGTTGAACCCTCTCCTCTCCCTCACCACTACTTGATGTAGTGTGATATTATATAACTCTCCAAACCACCAATTATTCAATAGGGAAAGTTTCATTAAAGTCGGTCTAATAATTTAGAAGATTGCCTTTTATATATAAACAAAGCTATGTCTATGTATGTTAGTTTAAATAGACATTTTTCTAATACAAATACACTAAAATAAATATAAGAAATATATATTTTATAACAAAACTATATTAAAAAAAGTTCAACTCAATTTATTAGAATCCCTAGAAATAAATAAACTTAAGTCATCTGATATTTTACTAAATAATCAAATTGAAACAAACTCATCTCCTCTACTAAATGTAGTCCAGTTAACGAAAGACTTGTAGAGGACATGGAGGAGGGGAGAATTGTTCCAAATGTTCCATTTTTCGATTCTTCGCTTATAACTCGGAAACAATGGAACGTGCGGAAAAAGATAATCACCATTATATTTCTAAGAAGAATGTTTATATTCATTTTCTTCCTATGTGATATTCGCCAGCCAAAATAGATAATAAATAAATTAACTAGGTACCTTGAATGTTTATATCAAAGCGGTTTACTGTGGTCTGCTAATAAATCACAGTCCCAAAACAATTTTTATTTTACAACACTCGACGTATTTTCTAACGTAATATTTTGTCGAAATCTATACATTTTCTTAAATATACAATGTGACTTACTTAAAATGAAGACATCATTATAACTTTTTTATTTTGTTTCCGATTTAAATCAATTTTACTTAAGTATAGAATGAATTAGGATCTACTTATGATCAGAAAAACATTCACCTACTGCAAATGCAAAGCCATCTGCGGTACCAAAATATGCGGAAAAAAATAAAAAAACATATTAGGCATTTTTTATTTTTTTCTTAATTTTTAAGAGTGAATCAACATTTATTCCTCTCCAATCAGCACAATAAAGATAGACTGATCAACCTACTGAGGTCTAAACTACACGAAAACGGCATCACAACGCAACAAGCATCAGACGATAAAAAAATGCCTAATATGATTTTTTATTTCTTTTGGCATATTTTGGTACCGCAGGTGGCTTTGCATTTGCAGCAGGCGAATGTTCTTCTGGCCATAACTAGATTCTAATTTGTTCTATACTATAGTAAAATTTGGTTCAAATCGGAAACAAAATAAAAAAGTTATAAGGTCTTCATTTTAAATGAGTCACACTGTATATTTAAGAAAATGTATAGATTTCGACAAAATATTACGTTAGTAAATACGTCGTGTATTGTAAAATAAAGATTGTTTTGTCACTGTGATTTATCAGCAGACCACGGTAAACCGTTTTGATCGAAACATTTCAGATATCTAATTAATTAATTAATTAATTAATTAACGATTGTAGCTGGCGAATATCTCGTAAACTATAACACACAGGAAGAAAATGAATATAGACATTCTTGTAGGATATTTAATTATGTTTAATTTTGCATAGATTACTTTTTCCCGTATGACGCATCGTTACCGAGTTATAAGCGAAGAATCGAAAAAAAGGAAAATCTCCAACCTCCTGCCCCCTGAAGTGGCGGGGCTAGGGGCGGGGATTTTTAGTATGTTTACCTTCAAACTACCCCCAACACATTCCTGAAGAGGAAAATTCTCCCCCACGTCCTCTACAATCCCTTTTGGGCATTCATTGATTTGACTATTAAACTTATTAAAATTGTATTCATAAATTACCTGCCACTAATGTTATGTATCTTCCGCTTAGTAATTAGAACTAGGATTATATCAAAATTGTATAAAACCAGGTATTTTATGCATTGTAAAATTAGTATAGTAGTACTCAACATCCGAAGAAGCCACTGTGTGGCGAAACAATTGTCATGTTGACAAAATAAAGTGAAAATCAAGACTAACGTAGTTTTTGTTCAATTTGTTATTATGGTTTTTCGTCAAGTAACGGCCCAATCTATTCAATATATAAGTAATTAAATAATATTTAATAGTTAAAATCGAATTACATATAAACTTACATATTGAAATAATTTTTTTATGATTTACACATCTTCCTTTAAAACCGCTTTTCATTAACAAAATTTGATACGGAATTCATACGGAAATAAGAGGACAAATCGAGTTATTGGAAATCCCTGAAAATCGGCTTTGGGTTCATTTCTGCTTATATTTGTAAATGTTACATGGGAATCGAAATACATTTACAGCATGCAAGTTCCCAGATTTAAATGAAATAATGTTAAATAATTCCATATAAATTATCATTAATTATCTGATTTGTGTATAGTCGTCCCATTTAAATGGTAATTATTCATAAATCGATGACAATCTCACTAGTAATCTATAATTCATTTAACGAAACTAGTTCACGTTAATTGTAAAGCCCTTTTAAAGAATTGTGGATTATAACAGAAGGATAACATATACCAGAATTAGTTTATAGAACAAGTCAAATTTGTTAATATGATATGTAGGAATAAGAAATTCGTACATATTTTAATATAAATAAAAGAGATTCTCTCTTTGCTACAAGAACAGTTTTCATTATTAATCTCGTGGAAAAATGTTACATTTGGTGTAGTTTCGTCACATTTGGTGAAACCGCGTACCATTGTCTCGATGGTAAATTACAACAGACATAGTATCAGAAAAAAACCGCTGCCCAAGGAATCACTACTTCCACATCCAGATTCTCTATCCAAGTCACTCACAACGAAAAAAACTTTGTATGTGAAAATAATTGTTTATGGAACTTTGATATAATAATATTTGAAATCCTCTACCCCAAAAACCCATAAAACGATACCCCACATCGGTAGTGGGGTGGGAGGTGGTGATAGGGGGGTGGTAGTGGGGGGTGGATGAAGTAAAAAAAATATTTTGAGGTTTCTGGTTCTTGTACATAGGTACACTAAATCACAATTTTTTTCATCCCCTTTAATAAGAGGGTGGGGGTGGTAATGGGGGGTGGCTGATGCCAAAAATTTTTTTGAGACTTAGCTTCTCTTGTATATACTAAATACCAATTTTATGGACTATTAGCTGCTTGATTGACCTATTTACCCCAAATTTACCCCAATTTACCACCCAACCCTTCGACGGAACAAGATGAAAATATAATCTAGTTCTAGATCTCGTTAAAGTACATATATGTACCAAATTTCAAGTCAATATCTTAAACAGTTTCAGAGTAAACGTGCGCACAAAAAAAAGTTACACACAGACAGACAGACCGACAGACAGACAGAAATTTTTTTTTCGCTCAAACTTAAAATCTCGACGTTTCATGACATTTTAAGCCTATTTGGACAATAAAAATTTTTAAAAAATTTTTTGTCGTTACTATACTTCCACTAGACGTGGAAGTAATTGTATTTACTAATTAAAAGCTTACCTTCCATTTATTGTAACAAAAACCCCCGTGCCATTGTCTAACATAGTATCAGAAAAAATGTATTAAGTGATGATAAAAGCCTTATGCGTCCATAAGGGTTTCTACTTTGATATCCCCATTATAGGTTTTACAAAATTTCAAACACATTTAGGTCCGTGATATTGGACGATTCAAGCAAAAAGAAAGTATTTTTCAGCGTATTGTTTGATATAACGTGAAACAGCTGTTTTAATGACTGCGCATCGTATATCTGGCACGGAAAAATAGTTCCAACATTTTACGGGAATATTTAGCTAAAGAAATTAAAGCAGGGATCTATACATTGTTTAGGTCATTCTACAATTATTTAAGGCTAAATAGATTTTAATTTAAGCCTGGTTTAATCGTATTTAACAATTTTTATAAAATAGCATGCGCCATCTATCATACAAAGGTGAGAGCGTACTTCAACACTAATTCTTAGATACCATAACTTTGATGTATTAATACAGGAGTTTGTTCAGAATAAAATATTGATGAATAATAAACTTTCTAATAATTTTTTATTAGAAATGTAACGTGAGATGCTATTTGACATTTGGCGCGTTACACATTTAGCGATGTGGGAATTATGTTTATATAAAATATGTAGCTCATAAGCTAAATATGTATTATACATTTTATATAATATTACACTCTTCATAAGTACGAAACCGAAAAGAATCTAGCATTTGATCAACACATTTCTAAAATCGTAAATATCTCTCGTAGATAAAAAAATTTCATTGTGTTATTCATAAAATTCTGAATAACTGTCGTTTGTCTGTCAGTATGCATCTGACTAAGACAGACACAGTGCATTTTTTTAGCTCACTGAGAGAGTAGTAAGGGGTGGTAAGAGTTGAATGATTCTACTTTCGGTAATGTCGATATCATCATCTAGTCATAAGTTTACAATATAAATAAAATAAATTTTTTGGCTATTAAATATCTGTTGATATAGAAGAAATTTTTACCTAAGAAGGTAGTGAGAGGTGGTAGATGGTGGAAGATTCAAACTTTGGTAATGTCAACATCATCATATAATTATACCTTTATAAAATAAAAAAAAATGTCTAACTGTCGATATATGTGGGAAAATCTCATTCTTGTGCTTTTTAGGGGATAATGGGGGAGGGGATGGTAGAAGGAAACTGACACGACAGAATTTTCTTTTCGTCCATAATTGTCAGTGCGTCAAAATACTTCAGAGAAGTGAGATCAGATCTTTTTTTGTAGACCTATGTAATACAGGTACGGAAAAAAATGCATACATTTTTTGTAGAATTTTAGTTTTTCTTTCATATAACATAGTTCCAGTGTCACTAATGGTAGGAGAGAAATAAGCAAAAAACTGGATCTGAACACTATTTTTCCAAGATGGCGGCTCCAGTGCACCTGTTTGAGTTCAGGACTTTCAATATGTTTAATAAAAGGTCTGAATGAACATCTTTGCCAAGTTTTAAAACTTTATCTGTCATTTTCCTCTAATTTCCCTATTTGACTGGAGTATAAGTGCTTACTTATGTCCAGTAATATTGTCTGCAAAATTCTTTATTTAGTTAAGTACATGTTTAACTACATTCCAAGTTAATTTAATTTTGATGACCGTATTTGCTAGATTACTTTTAAAATTTTCTTTTGTATATAAACAACTTTTCTTGGTGTATTAGTATAATTATTATTAATAAAACTCCTTATCGTCAGTATATTTTCTAATATGAACAAAAATCTTTCATGAGATTTTAATACCTTCAGTGATCCATCCTTTACAAACTGCTTAAATATATACGTTGTTTATTTTGCTGTGGTGGACGTCTCATTTTAAACAGTTTAGTTTTACACAGCTAAAATAAATTTGCCCTAACACCCCGTACTTAAAACTAAATCTCAAATTTTCCACTACAACGAGTCTTGACTGTATTGAGCAGTGACATCCGCGTAACTTAATATCCCTGTAGACGGTAAAAAAAGACTTTGATGACACAGAAAACTTATCAAGAACAAACATCTTTACTCTAATTCCTTCAATTTCATGCAACCTTAGACTTCTCTTGTGACACAAATTACGTCGTATTGTCCCCGACGAAATTGGGGTTGCAGTTCGTTCCTCCGGTGTCCGTTTTCACCAGATGTAGAAACTGATGCATGAATGTACTTTGCCCTGAATTGTCAACAGATCGAGCACACACAAAGGACACCACTTACGCAATTGTCCCGACCCATTGGCAGGTAATAATCGAGAGCAGTTGCGTTCTTGTATTTGTTGTGACATTTCTGCTAAATCTCCCCTAAGTTTCCCTGTCTTCAGCCTGAATAATGGGCCCACCCATAGCTCTCTTTGCCCTTTATTCATCGCTGATCTACTGATTTTCTATTTGATAATATACCGAAATAGGAGGAGGTCCCAGAATAATCAAAGGGAACGTATGCACGATAAAAATGGCGTTTCAATATTTCCTGCGTCTATTCAGATTTAATTAACAAGAACGGAAACGTGAAAAAATGTTAATTATTAAGTACTTTTTTCTACAACTCTCATAATAATAATAACCTTTATTTCCCAATCACAAGTACAATTAGTTAATAACCATACAAGTAACTCAGGAGTGCGTCAAAAATCTGAGCTAATATGCATAAGCATAATACAATACAAAATATAGAATAAAATACATGTAAAATTGTATAAGCGACAACACGTACATAATAACAAACTACAAAAGTATAAAACACAATAAATAAATAAACACATAAATATATAAATAGTCAGACTGAGTAAAATTCATTAACATCATACAAGCATTTTTCAACTAGTAAATTCTTTATCCTCTTTTTAAAAGTAAATAGGCTTTTACAATTTTTTAAATCAATGGGCAAATGATTATAAATTTTACATCCGTTGTAAAACACACTTTTTTGATATATTGCTGTTGTATGCTGATGAGGAATTAGCTGATCTTTGAATCTAGTTTGATAATTGTGGTGTGTTTGGTTGGTAAGGAAAGTTGATTTGTTTTTAAAAACATAACAACATATTTCATAAATATATATACTAGGGAGAGTTAATATTTTGAGAGCTTTAAAGGATTCTCTGCACGATTCTCGGGGATGTAAACTCTCCATAGTCCTAATGACACGCTTTTGCGGAATAAATGCCCGACGAACATAGGTAGTACTCAAACCCCACAACATAATTCCATACCGTAGATGGGAATGTATGTTAGAGTAATAAAATGTCAATAGAGAACCTTTACCGCAGTGATTTTTTAAGTTACGCATACCGTAACAACCTTTACCGAGCTTCACACACAAACTATATATGTGAGCAGCCCACGTCAAATTTCTGTCGAACATAACACCCAAGATTTTAGCAGAATCTGTTACTAAAAATTCGTCGTTAGGGTTTTGCTCGATGTTGTACCTAAATGATACAGTAGTTGTTTTTTCTTTATTTAGTGTAAGCCGGTTTTTCTCTGACCAAATTATAACATCCCTGTATTTTTTACTGCGTCGGGTCTTTTTTGAACAATTAAAAAGTTAGTATCATCAGCGTAATAAGTAATGCAAACGTTGTATTTGCTTTGAATATATAATGCAAGATCGTTGGCAAAAACAAGGTAAATAAATGGCCCCAGTATGGAGCCTTGTGGTACACCGGCATATTAGATATTTGTTGCTCTCTGTTCTATTCACATAGACTACTTGCGCACGGTTTTTAATATAGCTGGATAAAAAATCTAAAGCAGGACCCCCGATACCATATCTGAACAACTTGGCAATAAGTACGTCATAATCAACACAATCAAAGGCTCGTGAGTAATCTAAAAAAAAGACCAAAAGCATATAATCCTTTATCTAGGGCGTCTACTACTGAGCTGTGAAAGTTTACTAATGCAGTGTCAACACTTCTATTTTTTAGGAAACCGTGCTGAACTGGCAATAAGAGGTTATTTTTATGAAAGAATCCACTTAACTGTTCTAAAAATGCAAGTTCTATAACCTTCGACATACTTGAAATTATGCTAATCGCACGATAATTATTATAAGAGTTTTTGTCTCCTTTTTTAAAGAGTGGGATTACTTTACTAATTTTTAAGTCATCAGGAAAAACTCTATTTACAAAGCATAGATTAATTATGTAAGTTAACGGTGAAGCGAAATTATTTTTACATTTCTTTAATAGATTGTTAGACATATTATCCAGACCATTGGAATTAGATGGCTTGAGCCTACTAATAAATGATAACGTATCTATTTCAGTTACTGGTTGAAGAAAAAATGATTGACGAAAAAGTGGTATGTTTGTATTTAAGAAATTTAAATCGATGGGATCAACTTGGGCATGTATATGATCTGTAGTAAAATAGGCATTGAAATTATCCGCGATAACATTATCTGGCAAAGGGGAACCATCCTCGTGAACAACTATTTTTGTCTGTGAAGCAGAAGATTTTCCTACCACCTCGTTTATCATATTCCACATTGTTTTAACCTTGTTTGTTGATTCTGAAATTTTATTATCATTATAAGCTGTTTTGCTTTCTTTTAGTTTATTATTATACTCATTATTTACATTTCTGCAGATAGGCTTTAGTTGAGGATATTTTTGAGCAAGGTCTGAGATCAAACACACTCTTTGTCTTAATTCTAGAAGCTCCTCCGAAACCCACACAGGCGGAGATTCTTTTTTGTTTTGTTTGACACGTTGAAGAGGAAAGCAAATCTCAAAATAATAACTTAGAGTATCCGCGAACTCATTAAAGGCAGAGTTTGGACAGGTTTGAGAAAAAACATTTATCCAGTTTTCATTTTCTAAAAGGTCATTAAACCTGTCGATATTCTTTTTACACATGTTTCTTTTGGTTATAGATTTTGATTTTTCGATTCATTTCTGTTACAATACACATTAGAATTTAATATTTGAGTATAATGGTCAGAGAGACAGAAATTAATGTTATTGATCATATAATCGACAAGATCTACATTTACAAAAATGTTGTCAATACATGTAGCAGTATTATCCTTTACCCTCGTCGGTAAATTAATCGTTGACTTAAGATCATACATAACCAGTAAATCGTCAAATATCAGTTTATTTGCAGTATTTTTTAAACGGTCAACATTAAAATCTCCTCCTATTATAATTGATGACGTATTTTCAAAGTAGTGCACAGAAATACTCAAGAAACTGATTGTAATCGCCAGAGGGTGGCCTGTACACAACTATAACCGTGATGGAAAAATCTCGTAGTTGTATACATGAACATTCAATAACATTTTCGATGCAATAGTCTTTAACGTCAATTACCTCATACTTTATTTTATTTCTACAGAATATAGCGCTACCACCGTGCTCACTCGAGGTACGTCAAAAGGAGGAACAAATTTTATAATTTGGTATATGTATAGATTCAATTCCTCCGAGTTCAATTCCCATTGGACTTAGCCAATGTTCGGTGATTAAAAGAATATCGACATTGTTAGTAGCTAAAACAAGTTCAAGAGGTAATACCTTGTTTATTAAGCTTCTTATATTTTGATGCATAACTGTAATTTTTTGTTTAGGCACGAAAAAGATCAGTGTTGTCCTCTTTTCTGTTGACCGAAGGCCTTGTTGAAGTATGAACAGTTGCACTTGTCGAAGGGGTAGATTGTCGTGAACATATGAAGCCCGTTCCGGTAGAAGCAAGTTGGTGCGGCTGTTGAGGGGATTGACCACCACCAATGTTATCTCTAACAACACTTTTAGAGGACTGAGTCATAATAAAATGAATTATTTTTACAAGCTAATAATATCTACAAACTTTTTTATTTTGTTGCCACAATACTTGATTAAAGTTTCTCATAAAAATTTCGTCGTAACTACGGCCGCCATGTTGGAATAACAGTGGTCAAAATAGGTTTTTCTCGAGTATCTCCTTTCCAATGGGCTCATTTAGAATTTTTTTATTACATTTTCTGAAAGATCTTTTAATTCTAGAGCGAAATGCAAAAAAAATATTCTAGGGTCTCTATAGACTTTAATTAATCAACGCGTAGAGCTTCCGTGTTATAGCTGCGTGACTTCAATCACTCCTATCGCATCCGGAGACGTAGCCGCTTGCCTAGATGCCTAACAGTCTGCATTTAAATGCACCAGTTGCGTCATGCGGATTAAAAGTACCGTTTGTCATGTCATGACATGAATAGTGCAAATACCGTAGGTGATGGAAAAATTAAAGCAAGACGTCCTCTTTTTAAGTAGATAAAACACAACAAAACACAGTACACAAGTTTAAAATATTTCATACAGCCACTAACAATGATTATTATTTGATGCAGAGAAATAAATTTAACTGATATGAGTGGCAGTTGCTTTGTGTTCTGTTTGATTCAGGATAGCCCATTGGTCTCCATTAAAATGATATCCTGGGACATACTAAAATGGGATGTCTTGAGGATGTCTTGAGGATGTCTTAGAACAAGATATCCTGAAAGGGACGTCCATTTTTCTATTCATTTTAGGCACTGGGATATCCAAGTACTTCAATTTGACATTAGTGGAGTAAAAAACAGGGAAAAAGTCGCTTCCTTCTCGAGTTTTTTTTTTTAATCTTAGAACAAACCTAGATCATGAAATACGACATTTTTTAGTGGTCACGGACATTGTTATTTTTAAAAAAGGTGTGAAATTTTTTTTTTTTTTAATCGTGTTTTTTTGAACATCTAATGCCATAACTCAAAAACGAATGGAGCTATCCACATGAACTTTTTTTTTGTTATAAAACACATACTTAAGCGCTTCTATCTGTGTATAGTATTGTTAACTAAAACATTTTTAAGTTTGTTAAAAACTTAGATAACCTTGAAAGTTCAGAAAATACGCAGTCAAATTTTCACTAAGCTACAAACTTTTTTGTTTTTGGAAATTTTGTATAACATGCTGCGAAGAAAATAAAGCCAAAAGACCAAAAAAGTTTTTGATAGCATAATTTTTATTGTGTCTTTTATAGTTTAGGTACAGTGATTTTTTTTAGAGCGCGCGAAATGCAGAAATTGAATATTAATACGCCCGCGTCCACTAAAACCAACTAGTCTCAGGGCGGTGTACTATCAACGTTATTCGTTTTCGTGAAAGGTCAAATTATAAAACCGCTGCCCAAGAAATCACTACTTCCACATCCAGATCTTCTATCCAAGTCTCTCAGAACGAAAATATTTGAATGTGGAAATCATTTTTTATGGAACTTTAATAATATAATATTTGAAATCGTCTACCCCAAAAACTTATAAAACGATATGCCACATCGGTAGTGAGGCTGAAGGTGGTGGAAGGGGGGTGGTAGTAGTGGTGGATAAAATAAAAAAAAAACATTGAGGCCTTTGGTTCTTGTACACACACTAAATGACAATTTTATTTTTTTCGCCCCCTTGAATAATGGGGTGGGAGTTGGTAATGGGGGTGGTTAATGCCAAAAAAAAAATTTGAGAGCTTAGCTTCTCTTATATATACTAAATACCAGTTTTATAGACTCTTACTTGCTTGATTTGCCTATTTACCTCCATTTACCCCCAACCCTTTAACGGAATAATATAATTCCAGATCTCCTTAAAATACATGGTACGTGTACCAAATTTCAAGTCAATATCTTAAACGGTTCCAGAGTAATCGTGCGCAAAAGAAAGTTACAGACAGACCGACAGACAGAATTTTTTTGCTCAAACTTAAAATCTCGACGTTTTATGACATTCTAAGCCTATTTGGACAATAAAAATTTTCAAAAATATTTTTGTCCATACTATATTTCCACTGAATGTGGAAGTAAAATGTGTAACGATATTCTTTCTCTTATTACCACTTGTATTATATTGTAGAAGGTATGGTCATTGTGCGAATTGTGCGTGGATTATCTACTTAAAAAATATTTAAGATAAATAAACAATCTAAGTTTCATTGTAAAATGGAGTGAATTTTATGTGGCGTAGTAATAGAGGAAAACGATAAACTTGTGCACAAGCCATGGAAACAGAGTTTAGAGACTATAATTAGGAAATTAAAAAAGACTTAATTTAGGATGTTTTTTTTCTTTTTTGTTACCTAATTTAGGCGAAAATAATACGTTTACTCAATTCACAGGTCTACAAAAAAAATTCTGCTCCAAGTACTAAACCTATCACGCCTTAAGTATTTTTGTGTGCTCAATCCGAATTTTCAATTAAAAAAATTTTCCACCGCGTAGATTTCGATTAAATTCCGGTTTTTATTGTCAAAAAACCGTATTTTGACGATAAAAACCGGGATATACTCGAAATCTACGCGGTAAATTTTTTTTTTAATTGAAAATTCGGATTCAGCATACAAAAATACATAAGGAATGATAGATTTAGTCATTGGAACAGAATTTCTTTTTTGTAGACCTGTGTACAAAGTGCACCTGTGCCACAGATCTACAAGAGAAAAAGTTCTGTTCCAAGGACTAAACTTATCATTCCTTATGTATTTTTGTGTGCTGAATCTGAATTTTCAATTTAAAATTTTTTTACCGCGTAGATTTCGAGTTAATCCCGGTTTTTATCGTCAAAATACGATTTTTTGACAATGTTTGACGTTTGCTCGAAATCTAAGTGGAAAATTCGGATTCACCACACAAAAATACTTAAGGCATGATAGGTTTAGTCCTTGGAGCAGATTTTTTTTTTGTCGACCTATGTTATTGTGTGGATCTAGGGTAAAAATGCAAATGACACAGGAAATGTCGGATACAAATATTAAGATTGCCACGTGCTTTAAGAAACTGTCTTTTTCATTTAGCTCCAATAATAACGCAAAAAAAGGAAAACATCGATAGTTTACTTTTTATCAAAACACTCCAAAATTATTACTTTTCCTAAGCTTCTGTTTATGGGATTTTATTAGCCCCCTAGTTGCGTGACATTTTTTCCATTTTACTATAATATTATTTTTCACCGTTATGCATACTCCATTTAAGATTTTTAATTCCTTTTTGCCTTCAACCTTAGTACTTAATGTGTCACTGGAAAAAATAAGTTATCCTTTCAGATCCTAAAACGTGATAAAACAGTCCTAAACATAAAAAAATAATAATGAAAAGTTCCGTTACACACAATACATAATCATTATTATTCTTAAGTACGGCGCGCGTACGCTTCGACAATTCCTCCATACTAAAAAATTCGTAACTAGCAAACTATTGCTAATAATGAAAATATTGTTTTTCTAAAAACTTTTTTAGTCTATTGACTTCATTTTCTTCACAGCATGTTACACAAAATTTTCAAAAACAAAAAAGTTCCTCGCTTAGTGAAAATTTGATGGCGTATTCTCTAAACTTTCAGGGTCATCTACATTTTTGGCATGTTCACATTTTTTTTTTATTAGCAATCCTATGAATAGAGAGAAGCGCTTAAGTGTGTGTTTTATAACAAAAAAAAGTTCACATCGATAGCTCAATTCATTTTTGAGATATGGCAATGGATGTACAAAAAAACATGATTTAAAAAAAAATAAATTTTACACTTTTTTTTAAATAAAAATATCTGTGACCACTAAAAAAATGTCGTATTTTGTGTTTTTATGTGTAAAATGATGTTGTTGGTAATACTCACTGTGTCTGATCTTGTTCTAAGCTCATAAAAAAAAAACGACACAATTTTACCTCTTTTTCGCTCCTCTACATCCCATATCCCGATTGTGCAGTGTGGGTACCTTGTTCCGCAATCTTTCCTCTTGAATAAATGTGTCTCAGGTTTGTTGTACGGTTACATTTACCAAGTTTCCTAATGTTATTCATGTTATTTCTTTATTATTTGGTTTTAGATTATCACTTGGGAATCTTTTCTCTTGGCAAAGTAAAATGTCACTTATAACAACATGAACAACTAAAAAAATCATGTTTTTTACTTTCTAATCTGAGATAATTTTTTTTTCAGGTAAGCCATTTCCTTCTGGAAGTTGAAAGAAAAGTAACGTATGAATCATCAATACCAACAAATGAACCAGGTCTGATTAAAATATAATATATAATACATGTTTCTCCATTTTAATAATTTCTTTAATTTCAGTTAAAATCTTAAAGCAATAGTATTAAATGTTGGTGCTTTTGCCATAGAAAATCTTATGAATTTTTTCTCGCCTTTCAGATTTATTCGGTATCTCCAAATTTATGCAAAACCGGATATTAAGACATGCCTCCGAAACCGTATAATTCTTGTGGGCCAAAGATATGTTTTCGTAAATTTGAGATAGAATCGTAAAAATGTAGTCAACTAAAATTCACACACAAGTCGCGTCTTCAGAATTACCAGAGGTTGTGAATTCAAATTATTATTTAGAAAAGACATTGGGCATTATCTTTTGTAAATTAAGATAATCCTCTTAATGGCTCAGTGTTTATGTGGCTTGGGACTAAGGAATGCTAGGTTCGAATCCTGGCTAGGTATAAATATTTAGTGACGTTTTTAATGTACTATCAGGCCTCTGTTGAGTGAGACAGCATAGCTAATGTCACTGTCATTCTCGTGACTTTGAATTTCAACTGCAGCAGATGAGAATGTTACAAGGAATGGTTATTGTGTTGTTATCCGTATATCGTTGAGTGACGGAATAGCTATGACTAAACTCCCTCAGGACATTCATCTAAATAAGACCATTAAAATATCATATGAAAAAAAATAATTCTACGGCTGTCAAAAAGCTGTACTTTTTTAAAATATTTTTTTGTGCGTAAGGTCGACAGTCATGCGACGTCAGCGAGCTTTTTGAGCTTGGTGTTGTCGGCATGTTGCGCGACCGGGGTTTTCCGCCATCTTGAAAAATTGGTTAAGAACAGTTTTTTCAAATAACTCGGCTTCTATTAAGGCTACATAAAAAACAAATATGGCATCTTCAAGGGCGTAAAATTTCTCATGTTTTATGTGCTTTACATTTTTTTCGAAGAACTGATAGCTTTTTGTTTATTGCGAAAGAAAATTAAAATGAGGACGCGGTTCGCGGTTTCTCGCATTTCACTTGTATGACAAAATTGTTCTAAAGCGAGGCTGTAGGTTTTCTCCTCTTCTACAGCTTTCATATAGAACAATTTTTTCGCAGGAATTACCCAGGTAGAGAAAAATGCGAAAAACCGCGAGTTGCGCCTTCATTTCAAACTTTCTTCCGCATTAAACAAAAAGCTATCAGTCCTACAAAAAAATGTGTAGCACATAAAACACGGGAAACTTTAAAATGCCGTATTTGTTTTTTATGTAGCAACAGCTGAAACAGAGATATTTGAAAATAAGATTCTTAACCATTTTTTCAAGGTGGCGGCAAACCCCGGTTGCGCAATGTGTCGACAATTCACCAATACACTTGCCAATGACCACCCCACCAAGCCCCAAACCACAGAATAAGGAACTACCAGAACAATTGTATTTACTAATATAAAGTCACAAAATGTATTGAAATCAATACAATGTTTCGTCTGAGAAAATCTGTAATTTCTTACTGGGAGGTTTGTCCTGGGGAAATATTAATTTTTTTTCTTTTTAAACTACCAAGTTGAGGGAAAATAGTGTAGGTAGTGCTGTTGGTAACAATCTATTTTGATATTTGTCGTGCACACAACTTAAAATTGTTATAAAGTTCGGCTGAACTTTTACTTGCCAAATCCCCACGATTGCATGCTGCCAACCAAAATACGGACCTTAAAAGAAAAAAGGTTTACAATTACTTGGAAATATCTTATAATTTACATCAATAATAAAATACCTTTAGGGATCCTTAGGAAACCTAAATAAACTAATGTCTTCTCCTGTTGTACTACTTGGCCATTCATTAACAGCGCAAACGGTTCCACTTCGCTTACTCATATCGCTAATAAAAACTATTATTAACAACACTTTTTCGCTATGATCTTTTACCTATTCACAGCACAATAAAACTAAAACCTTTTAAGAATTTATTTCGGTATTATGTCAAAGACTGTCATTTACCACACTTTTCTAAAATCACCGTTGGGCGGTGGATAAAATACGAAGCTGATTGGCTATGTTTTTCAAAATAGACAATCATATGATATTATTGTTTACCCGTGCGCTCCACCGGTGAATTTAGAAATCTGCGGTTATTGTTTTAACCTAAAACAATAAATGAACTGACGGATGTACCAACAACAAAATGGCGGCAATGGAATTTTGGCGGGAAGTCCAAGTGTCGTTTCTGGTAGTTCTCTTTTCTGTGCCCAAACGTTCGCTGACGTCAGATGATTGTCGACCTCAAAATACCTACTGACTGGAGTTTATGTCACTCAGGTGAGTAGCCGAGTCATATGAGTGTATTGAAAACAACTGAAATTGACTGGCGATCTTCGCATTAGAAATGTCAAATTACAAATTTTATATTGGCATTTAAGTTAATACTAAAATTTGTTTAATTAAATATTAAAATTGAGGACAATAGTAAAACAATTTGGTATGAAACTCATGCACAGAGTGTCTTTTCTTCGTTCATTGATTTGCCTCTTTTACAGTTCATGTGTCTAAAAAAGTAGCAATTTATGCACTTGCTGCATAATAATATTTTCAACAGCAAGTTTCGAAAACGAATCTTTTCATACGAGTGAGACAGTTTGGTGGAACGAGCCGAATGAGTGTGAAAAGATGTTTTCAAACGTGTTATTTACAATACTTTTTCTAAGACTGCAGAATCAACCATTTTTAATAATTTTTTTAAAAGTGATGTAGTTTGAAGGCTTCAAAACTGATGTTTAGTTGTTAAATAAG
The DNA here is from genome assembly GCA_936432065.2 of Rutpela maculata. Lineage (NCBI taxonomy): Eukaryota > Metazoa > Arthropoda > Insecta > Coleoptera > Cerambycidae > Rutpela > Rutpela maculata. Next base: position 29,800,546 of record OW386285.2, on the reverse strand, counting down.
TCGGTTGCTATGTACCTGAATAGGCTAGCCTACTTCGAAAAATACAAATAAAAGGTTGTCAGTTCTGTTTTTGACAGGACTGTGTGAAAAACAAGACAGTGCTGTGAAAAAAGACAGTTTCGAGTCATGGCTACTCTGTGTTATTTGTCGTTTTCGAAGGCAGTAGTAGAAAAATAACTATTGTTAATATATGATTGCAGATTTGATCACAAAAGGCTACAAATAGACTACAAATACATTTGATAAAGAATAATTTTTTACGGGATTTCACAATCAGCAGAAATTACTAGAGATGAGCATTATTCTGTTCGCAGGCAGTAGTTTATTGCACCTTTTATATAATCGTTGCACATTCTCTAGGATATTCTTCGCATTTTTTAAAAAGTAATCCTATTTTTGTCTTGTAAATTAAGGTCCCTTCCTGCGATATCTTCCTATTGACTTTAAATCGATGACTTCTGCAATTAGACATGATGTATATGGAGGCATGGAGCAGACGTTGTAGACTGTCATCATATTTGATTTCTAGAAATCTAATTATTTCTAATCAAGTACTTTAGTATTGCCGACATAAAAAAATACTAAACCAATATGCTATACAGATATACTCCGTTAGATGACGCAAAACTAAAAAAAACACTGTCAACTTTATATAAAAAAAATAGCGCTGCATAAAATCTCTATCACCATATAGAAACTAGTAGTCCTTGCAAACCTATAACGATATGTTTTCTCTATTCTTTGGATATTACTGAATTGTTCAAATATTATTTACTATATTTTCAGAAATTACATAAAAAAAAAATAATAAAAAAAGTCAACATTAAACTTGCCTGGGTCTTGAACCCACGGCCCTTAAAACTTTTGCCACTGCACCACCATTTCCTATTATTGAAATTGTTAATGAGCGTAATATATACTATTGGTAAATTTATTGTGATTATTATGAAACACGCATTAGTAAAATGTATAAACGAAAGTAATGTCGCAAGGTTTCTATTTATTACAAGCCAAAAAATTAAGAAAACATTTTTTTAACTTTAAATTACTAATAACTTTTTTACTTACCGATATATTTTATTAGAAAACAATAAGGTTCTTTCTCTAGCTAACACTAACTTACTGTCCAAGTTTCATTACAATCGGATTTTTCTTTCTTGAGTTATCGTGCTTGACAGAAACGTGACGGACGGACAGACGGATGGACAGACGGACGGACGGACAGACGGACGGACAGACGGACGGGCAGACGGACAGACGGACGGACAGACGGACGGACAGACGGACGGACAGACGGACGGACGGACAGACGGACGGACAGACGGACGGACGCACGGACGGACCGACAGACGGACGGACAGACGGACTGACAGACGGACGGACAGACGGACATTTTGAGAGTTGTTCAGAATTCGTTCACTAACACAATGATACGAGTTTTTTTGTCTGCGAGCGATATTTACGGTTCTAGAAATGTGCCGATCGAATGCAATATACTTTTCGTATTTGCGAAGAGTATAATAATGTATGAAAAATCAAAAAAAAAAGGGAATATATCTCACAAAATATTTGTTTCAAAACCTTGTATTACTTTGATAACCCTATTTCTGGATATGCTAGAAATTAAGATTCTTAATTTTTAGAAGTAGCTTATAGAAACAATGTACAGATTTGAAATTATCTTCCTAGATATATTCCCTTTTTTGATTTTTCAAACGGTATTATTTTTGCTGTTTGCTAAATCTTATAAAAAATATTCTTTTCTGTAACTATAAGCAAGCAAAAAAATATTTACTTTAATACATAAAGTTGCGATTTATTATTACGTTACGACTTCTAGTCCATCCGTCAGGTAGTTTTAGGTGGAATTAATTCGGGAAGTTTTGATATTTGGTATAATTCTAGAGATAGGTGTCTATTACTAAAATTCACATTTTGCACAAAGCAAGCGCTGCCGCTCGCGCCGCCATATTGGCAAGATCGATTCCAAAAACGATTTTTTTAAAATATCTCCGTTACCATATGCTCTACAGTCAGAATACTTATAACCAAAATTAAAGATTAGTAAATTGTATATCAAACATGTCATACGTATGTTTTCTCTAAAATCAACGGTTTAGGTACAGCAGTCGAGTGAAGTTGCAAATGTTCGTTTAGTTTCGTCTAAAGGTGTTTTTTTGTGACCGATTTTTCGAAATTTATGTGTTTTAGAATCGTAGAGAGCTATTTTTGTAAAACCTTTGTCTAATTTCATCTTGGGTCAGTGGCGTAGCTTTTATCTTTTATGAACATTCATTTAGAAAAGAATAAATTGTATAAAAGCAAGAGTCACGTAATTCGTTTTAATATACATTTAACTGAAACAATGCAGTATGTACTTGTTTCCACACCACCCTAAACAATAATGACATATTCATATCAAGATGGTATTTCGATAGATTTACTAATGTATCTGCATCTTAGTCTTCGAATTTTTTTTTTTCAAGATGGATATAAAGCGACGTTTGTTTGTGCCATTTGATAAGAAATTCGTCTGTAGAATGGTGGGGGTCATACATTCGTCGAACAAAACATCTGCTGTAATATTTTTCCGTGATCGTCAGAGTCGTTCTGCGCTTTTCGTGCTTTTTTCTGCTGCATTGATGAGATAGCCGCCGAAAACAATTATTGTATTTGATTGATAGTGTATTATTACATACTCTATATAACTGGTGCAAATCGAACCAAATGTTTCATTTCGGTTCCAAACAACTCTGTGTAGCAGGTATCCACCGTCAATTATATAACCTTGGTCCCAACTACAACTGGAAAAAAAGATTTATACAATATAGACTTAGCCTTTTTTCGCATTCCGTCTTCAAAAAACAAGGGATACGGAGCCAGTTCATACTGCAGATGCTATTCAAGCTCCTCTTCTATATGTTTTGTAACGCATCCTCTGGAAAATAAGTAATGGGTCAATTGACGCTACAGTTTCATAAATTCTGATGCTTGAATTCATTGCACCTAGAGGTAGTCCTTTCTCTTTGCTTCTCAATATCATATTATTTATCTGAACTTTACCAATTTCGTACGCCTTAAAACAGTATTGTTTCATCTCCAATAGCTCCTGAGGAAATAGACATTATTTCTCTTGCGTCTGGGAAAGCGCAAGCGTAAGCGTAAGCCAAGCCAACAGCTTTTGCACATCATCATTGTCTCAAATAACAAGTGAACTTCTCATATCCTCATGTTGTTCTGTAGATGCAAAAGAATCGTTGCAAAATCTTTCAATCTCATCGCATACGTTGTGCAAATACACCATTCCCAATGTCCACATGGTTAACACGCTATCCGTGATTCCTCGTCGATAAGTAAGCCCTCCTATAGCTTTCATCGTCCTCATTTGTTCAATGGTCATATCTGACCAAGTACCAGACCAAAACTTATTGATGCGTCTGATTGTGAAGAGGCCATGTGTTGTAAATTTATTGTGCTAATCAGGAGTCATTTTATCTTTTAAGAATATCATATCTTGCAAATATAAATGACATGATTTTAGGAAAAAGTAAAATGAATATGTTTACCTTTAATCGACTGTTGTGCCTAAACTACTAATTTTACAAAGAACATATATATATAAGGTAATTTCCTCCTCTTTCATTTTTGTAATGTCTTTTGACTCTAAAACCCAAAGTAAAGGAGATATTTAAAAAAAAACTGTTTTTGTCGGCCATCTTGGCAATATGGTTACGCCGGCGGCAGATATTGCTTTTTGCAAAATGTGGATTTTAGTTGTAGATACCTAAATCTACAACTCTGCCAAATTTCAAAACTTCCCGACTTAATTACTGGTAAGGCCTTTTTATATGACCTGACGGGTAGACTATTCAGTGTATTATTAAAATAGTTTGATCATATTTGTATAATCTTATGCACAAACATAAAGTATAAAGTTCGAACTTAACCACTGCGTAAAACGGAATATATCTTATAAAAATACTTAATGTAACTTTGAAAGAACGTGTAAAAGTTTTAGAACACAATCAAAACTTGTGTTTTACTGCAAGTTTACGTGTAAAAGTATACGATGTCATCTTTAATTCCGTTTGCAAAAGAAGATATGGACAACCACTAGAATACCAATGCCGCAGGGATTGAATTATCAATGCAAAAGCGGGTTTGTCACCGCGAAAGTTTGATTTATTTTAGCTCGGGTTGCAACTAAATTATAGGACTGTGTGACACATAAACTATACTTTATTTGGTCCTTTGAGTTATTTTATTCGAGATAAAGTATGTAAATCTTGAAAGTAGTGTGCACAGAATCGATTATGTTACCTTTCCTTAGAATATTAAACCAATGTCCTACCAATCACTAAAAAAGAATCTCTAAAAAAACAACATAATTAGAATTTCTTACATCGAAATATGTATAAATCTGTATTAAACCTCGAATAATAATTCCGTGTATATTTTTACTACCGTGTTGTCAATCTTCAAAGACAAAATAAAATAATATTGTGTCACATGGAAATGCATAAACAGGGCGGCGCTGTCTTTGTTTATTTATTTATTTTAATTTCTAAACTCAAAATAATTTACACTTACAGGAAAAAACATGAAATAGCAAGATGTGAATACAAAACAACAAAATATTAAGTAGCAAGTACTACAAACGATTCAACTTACGAATTAATTTCGATGATTTCACAAGAAGATACAGAATGAAGTAGCCATTTTAAATTGAGTTGTTTTTTATTAATGGCTAAATTTTTACTCAAAAATTAAACATAATTTTCTTGAGGAAACACGGCTATTGAAAAGTCAAAAAAGTTTTTTTTTATTTTCGCACAAGTAAAAAAAGCTTATCTACGCCCTTGGTTTTTCGTAATTCTTCTGATTAATCCTTATTACTAATTAACATGTTTCCTAAATTATGCTTGTTAACTTAAATTGTTCTACATCTTAGTTTTAAATTCTAAGAATGGAAAATTAAGAAAATTTAAAGAATTAACATAATGCATAACTTTAAAGTATTTTTATAACAACAACTGCAATAGTATGTAAGCAACGAACAGAAATTTACAATTTTGTACCATTCTACTCTTGACAAAGGTTTAAAAGACCAAAATACGTGTAGAGATTTAATAAAACATATAATTTTTCTCATTTGAAAATATAAAATTGTTACTTTTTCACTTATATTTAGTAATACTTTTAAGAATGGTACCATCAAAAGATTTTGGGTATGTGTGATCTAGTTTATGTCTTACTGTAAGTGTAAGACCAGATGCTTTTGAGGTTATTTTTGAAAGAATCCTCTATTTCCTGTCTTCCTTTCTTTAGTTTTGGCATTTTGCCATTATTAACAATATTATCAATATATATAATAAAAGTTAATATGCTGTTTTTAGAACACTGGCTTAGTGCCCCCAAAAAAGCAAGGAAAGATTAAAATGTCGCAAATAAATAATTACTTATAGACATGAGATTATATCTTAACGCAGACAGATAGTAACTTAGAAGTTCTAATTAATGCAAAGTACCATAAAATCTAATGATATTATTCCGTATCATCACCCCTTATAAAGCTATCGTGCTTATCTTTTAATAAAACTCTACTAGAGATCACGTGTTTTGAAACTATAGGCTAAGGCTATCACACAGACACATCACGCTAGTGTTACAAATACTTGCTATGAATTTACCGAATTTTCAACAAACACGTCGACTAAATTTATCACCTCAGTATGTAAATAAAATCAAGTTTTGTGACCTAGTTGTACAACTGAATAGTTAGGTTTATAAAAATTTTGTATCAAGGTAAAAATTGATGTCATATCATTACCATAATAAAAAGATTAAAAAAGATTTTAAAAACTTTTGTCAACATTATATCACAATGGCTGGCTAGTTGGTATGATACCAGTGCCATTGAAACTTGTACACATACACACACACTCAATATTATGTCACAGTAAAAAGAGGGAAATTATTGTGTTTTTATTTGTTGAAATTACGAAAAAAATTACAATTTTTCTCTTTTCAGTACCGCGTAGTATCGTCATAATGGTTTTAATATTAATGAGAGGGTTCGAATAAAAGCAAACGCTATGTAGAAGTATAGTAACCCAAAAAATGTTAATTATTTTTCTGTTCAAATAGGCGTAAAACCTTATGAAATATCGAGATTTTAAGTTTGAGCAAAAAGAAATTCTGTCCATCGGTCTGTCTGTCAGTCTCGCTGTAACTTTTTTTGTGCGCACGTTTACTCAGGAACAGCTTGTGATATTAGACTTGAAATTTGGTACACGTATGTATTATAACGATATCTGGAACTGGATTATATTTTAGTCCTTAAAATTAGGATTTAGTGGATGTACAGGAACCCAATACCACCCATCACATTATTATTAAAGGGAGTGAAAAAAATTAAATTGTGTATTAATGTGTGTACAATAACCAATGGTCTCAAAATTTGTTTTGGCATCAGCCACACCCCACTACCACCCCCACCTCTTTTTGTAACAAATAACTTTGTGATTTAGAGTGTGTACAGGAACCAAAGACCTCAGAATTTTTTTTGGCAACAGCCACTCCCACCGAAAATTTGGATGTGAAAGTAGTGATTCCTTAGGCAGCGGTTTTTTTTTAAGTGTCATCCTTTTAAATGTAGAAGAAATAAGAGTAAGATCGGGTGGGTAAATTCAACCCCCGGGGGTGAATTAGGTCACCTGTGGTAAATATTTAACTATTTTATTCTAACTGACCAAAAAAAAACAAAAAACGATACGACAGGCCCTCGCAAGCCTACCACCGGAAAATCAGAAAAGGAGGTGGTATTCAGGTTTAAGGGTAGTGGGTGAAGGGTAGATCGGAAAATATTATCACCATCGCATTCCACGCCCTCGAAAGTGGGGATATATCGTTTTCCATCTGATTTTAGTTATTGGAGGTGGTGGTAGTTTCAACCCCCAGGTCACTTGTAATCAATATTTACTTATTTTATTCCAACTGATAAAAAAAACCCGATCCGACAAGCCCTCGCAAACGTAGCACCGGAATCTGGATTTGGGGGTAGCAGTTGGAGTCTCTAGATCGAGAAATATTGTCACCATCGTATTCTGCGCCCTCGAGAACGGTGGGGTACATATCTTGCGGTCCGGTGGAGTAAAAGCTTTACCTCAAAGGACTATTATTGATGACTTAAGAAAACATTAAAAATCGTAACCGGAAGTGAGGTCAAAATTCCATGACGTGGGCAAAATTAGCTCGTATAAAAGGTGGCTCCCTTTAGATCTGTGGTGGCATTAATCACTCACACAAAGTTTTTCATGTACCTTATTCATAGGATATTTGACGGCCGGCTCTCCGACTATCATGGGACCATTATTTTATATTGACGCCAGGCATCAACTTTTGAAATTTTGGATAATTTTTTTAAGCACCCTGTGTAGTGGGATATTCTTCTTAGCCGAAGAGACTTCGACCCTCATCTAGAATATTCGTATAATCCGGGACGGATTGAAAATATGCCTATTCGTAAATCCTTTAGTAAATGTCCTTGACCAAATAAGTCAAGTAGAGCAGCAGTAACAAATTTTCAAAGAGCGTTCTAAGTTGCCCTCCGTGAAATTGATAAACTCAATATGAATCTCAGAGCGGTCTTCGAATTTAAAATTTCACACCTGAACGTACTCAACAGGTCAAGTATGGAGACGCCATCTCTGATTAAAAATTTGTTACCTGAGGCATTCCCAAGAGAGCATTATTTGCACTTTGGTATTTTATTTTTTATCGTCAACGTTGCCCAAAAAGTAAGACAATTTGCGGATGATTGCATTATTTACCATAAATTATCAAACCACCAGAGCAGTACAATTTCAAATTGTCACCGACAGAAAAGCTGCTAAAAGCAATGGCAAAGCATGGTTTAATGATGTAATAACTTCGCTGCTTACGTATTATTAGGCAATAATTAACTTGATGTTATGTATCCTGGGATTTTTCGGCCAGTTTAAATGAAAATTATATTTTCTTACGTTTTGGTTAGTTTGGACAGCGTTATGCAATAAGGCACCATACAACAAAGTCATTGTTTTGAGTAAAATAGGTTTAAAGTTTGGCTTATGTTATAAAATCACTATTGTATTGAACTTTGGTTTTTAATTTCTATATAGTAACAAATATGTTTAACTATTTGCTAACAAGATTACAGTAGAATAGACAGCTGCTTTAATTAACAAAAATGATATTAATAATGGTTGGTTCCTTGTTGCTATACACTATTAATTTAATGCATTAGGTTATTTGCAAAAAGGAACCAGCTTTCAAAACTCAATTTACTTTTATTTCCAAAATAACCATAATAAAAAATGTAATATTAAACTACTGAAAAAACAATTTTAAACGAAATCAATCATTTTCTATTCAAAACTGTCTATTAATTTCAATATCTGGTTCTCCATTAAAACCATCAATGTCATCTTCAACATTTACATCGCTGTAAATTTTTTTATAACAGATGTGATGAGCTTCTGGAATTAAATATAAATATTTTTTTATATCATTCAGCTTCTGAGTTGATAAGGGCTTACTATTTTCCCACAGAATCCCCAAATCGCTACCATTAAAATTAACGCTTTGCCTTCCACGCTGAGTTTTTTCAAATTAAGTTCTTGATGCTCAGTATTCGGATTGTAATCAGTTCTCACAAAGATACTATAGGGAGGTTCTCTTGTAATTTTAATCATTTTAAAGTGTAACCAATTAATAATAACTAACAATCATAAAACAAAGTATTGACCTAATGGCTAAACCAATGGATTGGTCCCATTTTTCAGAGTAACTTACAGAAATCACGCAGCATTATTATGCAATAAGGTATCACGCATCTAAATTGGTTGGTTGGTTCTCTGTTACAAAATTACAGGGTTCTTGGTTGTCTATTGAAAAATATTCTAGTGGGTTTCCGATAGTTGTTGCTTAGTTCACAGTGCCATAACATCATCGAAGCGACCCATGCCCATGAATTTCAAAGTTTCAGTTTGCATAATGCTGTCCAATTTTCGTACTAAAAGTTACATGGAAGGTCAGGATGAATATGTGTATATCTAGTAGGATTGGAATAGCAGAACTCACACCACAGCTCCAACCAACTATTTCTATATTACTATTTTAAAATGTTGAAGGAGTCAGACAGACAGATTTTTTGTTCCGATGGAAATCGTGAGATGATGCTTTCCTTGGCCAAAGAGTTGTCAATTTCATTATTTTTTTATGTCAATGTATGCTTTTACCCATACAAAATGAACCTCTTTTCCCATACCTAAAACATTGTGCAGCAGTTTCTTTATTATTAGAGCACAAGGGTTGGTTTTGATGTTGAAAGAAATACTGTTTTTTAATGAAGATAGTACCGACAGAGAATCTGATCAAATTATGAAGTATCTGCATTAGATGAATAAATAAATTTGCATTTTTTCACCCGAAATAATGTGCATTTATTATAAGGTTAAATAATGAATAATTACTCATATGGCTAAGCTAATAAATAATGTATGACTCATTATCGAGGTAAAAATTGTTTATTGTTTCGTTTAGCCATCAATACTATGATAGTTTTCACAGAAAATTTTAATCATAACAGATGGAAGTTGGGTGCATTGAAGTGCGTAATACGAAAGGTTAACCGCACACAAAACCTTGTACACCAGATTTCCTTTGACGAAGATTACACAGATTTCCTTTTTGATAACAAAAAAATTTTTGGAGAGCGGGGGGGATTTCTTGAGATTTCCTCGGATTTGCTTCTGAGTATACACCAGAATTCCTTCGCGATTTTCTCCTCGGGCGGCGTAATATATATTTGCATAATTCTTCATATCTTTTAATATGTTTATAATGACCTGAAGTCAATCAAAAACGTTTTGTCAACATAAAAAAAATCATAATTTCGGAAATATCAACTTTATCGCAAAGAGAGATTTATTGTTGGTATTGTACATACCAAAGAATACGTAAAAAAAAATTAAAATTCAAAAATGGTACTTCCCCTCGTTTGTTTAAACAATTTCGGTTAAAACAATATCTAACCCGATTTACGCGTGGTGACCTAAACTTTTATAATTAGTACTATGTGTAAAACGAGATTATACAGAAAAATTCCGGCGGAATAATTTTGCTCACTCATACGCCCATACCTCCTAGACTAGTTCGACTTTTGAACATATTAATATAGTTAATAGTATTAGTTAAACAATCTTTTACTAACAAACGCTTTCAAATTTCAATTTCAATTCAATTCAATTTATTAGGTAGAAGATAACAATGTTGTTTACAATTAAAAATAACTACATTCCGTTAAAAATAAAAAATGATTTAAGCAACTTACCTAAGTTACACATGTAACTTGTGTTGTAAGAGAGCTTATAACATATCCATGGTTATTAATTGTAAAACAACACAAAAATGAGGTGTGGTGAGGTACGGTACCGGTTTCAGTGACTGGACTCGATCGGCGAAGTTAAGCACGGCCGGGCGAGCCCGTCACTTGGATGGGTGACCGTAACTCATCTCGCCGTCCTAGTTAAGAGGTAGAGGGACGTTAATATAAATAAGGCATTAAAAAAAATTGATGGATTCTTCACATAAAAATATTACAAAATAAGTTAATAAATATATACAAAATGTATTGAGAATTCAGAAAATACAAATTATTAATATATTATTAATACAATGAAGCAGCTTATACAAATGCGTGCAAGCGCTAAATAACCATAAAATGAATGTAGATAGTAGCAGCAGCGCTACGTCATCTAGCGCCGGGTTCCGAGTTGCCGCGGCTAGGTTATAAGCAGAGCTCGGGAATTTTATCTCTGTGACGTCAAAATCAGGGTTGGCTCTAGGTCTGCGCGGAAAGATTTTTACGCAAGTATGACACAATATATCTTACCATATATTTTTTTAGGAAATTCCGTAATATCGAAAATTAATATGGTCCGTTTATTATAAACACTCACTCGTAGAGGAGATATTGGGGGATGTAACATTAAACTAACACACATATATTCTTATATACCGTCAACTCTGTATAATTTCACGCTAGATTTGTAGATACATAGATATGGCTAGAATTGTACTACGGATTGCGAAACTGCGATCTCGGATAGCCTATCCTTTCCCTTTATTAAATGTTGATAAATGAGCAGAATTGCCACACTTTAGGTATACTAAAAGAGATATTGTCAAGGCAATGTTTCACAATTTCGGCGTCGCTTGGTTAAAGGAGAATATAAAACCGCTGCCCAAGGAATCACTACATCCAGATTTTCTATTCAACACACTCACAACGAAAAAATTTTGTATGTGGAAATAATTGTAATTAATAATATAATATTTGAAATCCTCTACCCCAAAAACCCATAAAACGATACTCCACATCGGTAGTGGGGTGGGGGTGGTGATAGGGGGTGGTAGTGGGGGAGGATGAAGTAAAAAATATTTTGAGGTTTCTGGTTCTTGTACACGCAATGGAGGTGGCTAATGCCAAAATATTTTTTAGGACCTTAACTTCTCTTGTATATACTAAATACCGATTTTTATGGACTCTTACCTGCTTGATTTATCTATTTACTCCAAATTTACCCCCCAATCCTTCGACGGAACAAGATGAAAATATAATCTAGTTCTAGATCTAGTTAAAGTATATATGTGTACTAGTATTGCCGCGAGACTCGCCTCGTCGAGGAATTGTTTTTTCTCGTCTCGTCTCGTCTCGACATCGTGGGGACGAGACTCGAGGTTGAGATGTTGTCTCGTCTCGGCAAATGTGAAATTTCCCAATTTTTCCTATTTTTTCACAAGTGAAATCTCCATTTATTTAATTTATAAAGTTACACTTCAATTTACATGAATATTTGACTTCTGTTTCATTTTTAAACGTACCTCTAACTAAAAAACTATTTGAAATATTGTGAATTTTAATTTCCTCCACATTAAGATGTTTTTTGGCCAAATAGTAAAAGGCATCAAACAAATTTTATGAAATAAATCTTGAGTTGAATAAAGACGGGGATCTTTTTGTTTACGTTAATGTTTGTAATGGTTGCTTTTTTAAGAAATAAAAATGAAATTTTTCTGATGTGTATTATTTTTTAAATATTTATATTCTCAACTGAATTCAAGTTTATATTATTCATTCGAAGGTCAAATGTAGAACAATTTTACAATAAAAAAAGTCGAGAAATTCTCAATCTCGTCTCGTCTCGGTGAGATTTCGAGTTTAAAAATCTCGTCTCGTCTCGATTTTTCGAGACGAGAAAAAAATTTGGCCTCATCTCGAGAAGTCGACGAGACGAGACGAGACCGAGAAATGTCTCGTCTCGGCTGCATCACCAATGTGTACCAAATTTCAAGTCAATATCTCAAACGGTTCCAGAGTAAACGTGCGCAAAAAAAAAGTTGCAGACAGACCGACAGACATACAGAAAATTTTTTTCGCTCAAACTTAAAATCTCGACGTTTCATGACATTCTAAGCCTATTTTAACAATAGAAATTTTTAAATTTTTTTTTGTCGTTACTATACTTCCACTGAATGTGGAAGTAAAAATATATAAAAATAGCTCCGTACACTGGAATTTAATGTTGACACTCGATCAGGATCGAATCGATTCAATACTGCAATTGTAAAAGAATCAACTACGTCTTTTAATCCAAGCAACGAATGTTCAAAAAAGGGTGTAGAGGGAAATATTAGGGACAGAAAATTTGACTTCGGAACTTTGTTTGGACTAGTCTGGAGATGAACATATCAAAAGTCCCCACTCCTAGGTGGTGAGCGGGGGGAAGGGGGGCACTTTAAAGGTCCCATTTTTTGGTTTTTCGCTTATATCTCGGAAATCCGACCTTTAAAGTGCCCCCCCCCCTCCCCGCTCATCATCTAGGAGTGGGGACTTTTGATATGTTCCTCTCCAGATTATTCCAAACAAAGTTCTGAAGTCAAATTTTCTGTCCCTAAAATTTCCCTCTATAATCATTCGTTGCCTGGCCTATTTACTTAATTCTCAGTACGTTTCACAAATGTAGATTTCCGATAAAAGAGATTACGTATTAACATTTTAAAATGAAATAAAATTCACTTTATCACGTTGCGTATATTTCTGATGCACACGGTACATGGCAATTTTGTGCCATTAATCCTTAACTTTGATTGTTATGTGGGATTTAATATTATATAAAAATGGTTTATTTTATTGGGAAAACATGTTTTGTTTCCAGCAGCTTATTAGGATGTTATATTTAATTATCATGAAAATAAACATAGTAAACACGCCAGACATATTAAACAGAACAGGAAAGTATGTGTTTGATATTACATGTTTTTGTAAGAACAGTTACCGTTTTTATTTATTACCAAAAATACATTTTAGCTGACTATGATGAATATTTCACCATTTTGTCGTTTCTCTGAATGTTTTGGTAGGTGTTTGTAATATAATATTATGTCTATATGAGAGCCGTCTCTGGTGAGGAGATAAAATTCCCCAGTCCTGGTTATAAGAACATTGCTGATTTGCCCATAATGTACGTCAACAATTGTAAAAAGACTGTGCTAATTTTTATCGAAAATGGTTGGTCGTAAGACTTAATTGTAACAAACATTTTTGCTTATTATGAGGCAGACTAAACCTTTTACTATTATCTCAGTAATTTCCGCGATACCTGTATACTCTCTCAAGGTGAATTTAGTAAAACATTTAGGTGTACATAGTTTCAATCAAAGTAGAAAAGTTTATTTTCAATTTAAAACTAAATTAGATACATATATTGTTTTTGAATGACGATTTGGCTGAACATTATAATTTGAAAGAGGGATGTAACCTTTTTAATTAATTTAAGAATATATTCAAAGTGATGCTTTATATAAGTGGGGGTGAAAGGAAAATGTAAAGACAAAATTAAAAATCTGCAAACGAGGAATTCTTGGTTATTCATTTATAATTAAAGCGAGTAAAATTATTAAAACTGTTTTACAAAATCTCCAATTTAAAACTTTGTTTCATGAAAATGACTCCTGCATAAATTCTGGACGTCCCCTTACAGCTTAATTTTGCACACCTTGAGGCGACCTATTAGGCTACACTTTATGCGAGAAAAGTCGCTCGATAATTAAAGTATCCTTCATTAAATGATTATTTATTAGTTTTCAGTAAATCACTAGCTCCACAGATTTGAGAAATTTTATGAAGCTTTGTATGTTCGACGCTGCTGGATATTTTCAATGTATTTTCAGTATTATTGTCATGTTATAACAATCAAGTACAAACTTCATAAAAGTACCTACATAAATGATTGTGGTTGTCTCCTGTTGGTTAAATTTTGCACTACTAGAAGAGAGTTATTGCTCACGTCGCAGTATGTGTGTGTGTGCTCTATTCACGCCCAGTGTGCCAGTGCTCAGTTTCTTTGATAAAAGGCATTTTTAATTGTAGTGAATATACTAAAAGTCTCCTAAAATCTAAGCTGTGCTACGCCCGCCATATTGAAAAATGGCGGCCCATTTTCAGATTTTTGTATATAAATCCTATACCGTTGTAGATAGGAAAAAAGTTTCAAATAAAAAATGTGGGTAATAACAAAACAAACAATTTTTGATATTAACATTTTTTTCTCTAAATCGAACGGTTTTTGAATTATGAGCAACAGCATAATCCCTTTAACCAGCGTTGTGAAAATTTGGTTAGCTTATCTTCAGGGTTAGTAGCTGATTATACTATAGATTGCGATCAAGTACTTCAGAAAGGTCTACGTTCAATGTCGTCAATGGATGGGAATAATTTTTCTGAGATCATAATTCGAAGAAATAGCAAAGTAAAAGCTATATCGTCAATGAACTCATCAATCAAAGTGAGAGAAAATATTGTTGCTGTGAACCCACAACAGTTATTCAACCGAATTGTGTGTGTAGTTAAAGGAACAAAGGAGCTAAAAGAAAATTTCAAATATGAACTCGCACCTTCTCCTACTTCTCTTTTCAACGAGGTTGGTATGAGGAAAGGCAAGAAATCATCACTTGTCGCAGCTTTTAAAATGGAGGAATCACCAGAAATAGACAACTGTATTTACATCCTAGATGGGGAGAATATTCTTCACAGTATTGTCTGGATCAGGCCCGCAACCTATCAAGATATCATTAACAATTACACCTGACATATCATTAGCCAGTATGGCGGTAATTACGTTGTGGGATTTGATGATTATCCTGTATACTCAACAATGAAGGGGAACGAACAAGAAAGAATAGAGGCAAGAAGAACATGAGCAAATATAAACATAAGTGAGAATACTTTGAATACTGCCACCACAACAACACAAGCGGAATTTCTTGCAAACAGTGCAAATAAAAACTTCTTATAAAATATCTAGCCATCCAGTTAAGAAGTCGGGGTGTCCAGGTAGAAGAGGGCGAAGCTGATGCTGATGTGTCGACCGTAGGAACAGCTATTGAGAAAGCAACGCATGGTTTTCGAGTAATTGTTGTTGGCCAGGACATCGACTTATTAGTCCTCCTAATTACTTTGTCAACACATGAGATGCATATTTGGTTCCTTCGACCAGGCTCAGGGAATAAAAATGGGTAAATTTTTTACATTCCAAAGCAACGAAATTTGCACAGGAATACATTACACTGTCTGGTGTTCAAACATGCTGTTAGAGGTTGTGACACAACTTCCGCGCCTTTAGAAAGAGCAAGATTAAAGGCTTACGCCTTTTAGAACAAAACCCGAATCTGCGATAGACTGTTGCATTATTTACGAATGATGCAAGATGACATTGCACCTGCAGGGGGAAAGTTTCTGCTTGCCTTTTATGGGGCAACAAAGTTCCAGGTGCTTGATGAGTATAGATGTCTTTCGTACAATCGTCTGATCAGTAAGCAGCAATTGCATTCCAAATTTAACTTGGCAGTGTTGCCTTCTACAAGTGCAGCAGCTGCCAATCACTCCTTTCGCACATATCTCCAAGTACAGCAGTGGATGGGTAATAATTTAGAACCGACTGCAGTTAAGCCATGGGGCTTTGAAACCAGTTTTGACATGTTTAGATCCAGCCCCTAGCAATTTACTGAAGCTCATATCCAGTGGTTGCAAATCGGGATGCACAAAACGTTGTGAGTGCTCATCAGCAGGGTTAAAGTGTTCTGCCATGTGTGGATATTGCCAGGAATTATCTTGCAGCAACTCAGAAGATATTCTACCTGACGACGACATTGATAATGACGAACTAATGTTATATCGTATTTTCGTATTTTATTCTATTTGTTATAGGCTTCATAATTACAGTATATTTTTGTTCTGTAATGATAATATACTTAAAAAAATGTTTTTTGTTTCAGTTAAAATCTATAAACACACATTTTACCGTGTATTTTGTACACAATTGTGATTTTTGAAAATTCAGTAACATTCTGCACTTCATAATTCAAAAACCGTTCGATTTAGAGAAAAAAATGTTAATATCAGAAATTGTGTGTTTTATTATTGTCTACATTTTTTATTTGAAACTTTTTTCCTATCTGCAACGGTAAAGGATTTATATACAAAAATTTGAAAATGAGCCGCCATTTTTCAATATGGCGGGAGAAGCACAGCTTCGATTTTACAGGACCTTTAGTATATTCATTAGAATGGCAAGTGGAACATCTCCACCAAATTCCTTGCTTCTACTAATTTTTTCGAGGTCAAAATTTATTTTTCCTGCACTATTGGTTAATTGTGCAAGAAAACGATTTTAATTATAGCTTTTTGAAAGAGGAAGAATCTGCGCTAATAAAAATACGATTTTAGATTGATTTGAAGTTTTATTAAGTTCTAAAATTGCTATAAATAATTTCCATTCGTCAATTTGTATGTGCGGAAACAGATCGCAATCGTAAACAGATCGCAATCGTAAACAGATCAACTTGATTTTTTTAAATCGCTTCATCTACTGCTCCATTTGACACCATCATGAGTTTTCGCGCATATTTTTCGTGTATCTATTGGATAAATAATTAAAAATAAAATGAAACAATTATTTTTTCTTTTTACTAGTGAAATACTTTGTCGAACTCCTCTATACGTTTCCTTAAATATATAAGGAATAAAAACCACACTGCAACCAACAGCTATTCTCCAGACTAATGCCCCGCCGAGCGCTGAATTACGAATTACAAGCCTGGCCGCGTTAAGTGCAATAGCTATATATTGCCACAAAACGCTAAAGTTTCGATTGCAACAGACACTAGCCGAAAGACTTATTCCTACTCAAGGGAGCTCTCGTGTCAGCCTCTCCACACCACTTGCAGACTGCAGTTTCTCCACACCACTTGCAGACTGCAGTTTCGAGCTATTGGCTCTCGTCAGTACAAGGTAGGTCTGAGATGGCTGGAAAGCACGACATGCAACAAAAAGGACAGGTTCCATCTACAATTGAAACAGCTGACATGGGCACAGTTAGTAAGTATACTTTTAGAGGGCAGAATATTTATTTTGCATTAAAAGTTGCAAAGACACGCTACAGTGACCTGTCTGTGGTCAGTAATAGGGCAATGAACTTATTTGGGAAAGAACATATTCGGAGATGTTTACATTTTCTTAATTGGCATAAAAAGTTAAGCTGGCGCGTGCGGTAAAAGTGCCGCATTTTTTTCTTTCGGTTGAACAATCAGGACACCGCACAGTGGCCCCAAATTGAGTTTTTTGGTTAAAAGGTGACGCAAATCTTGTCGGAAATGAACATTTTTTTTTAATTATAGTTTACTGAAATTCCAAAAAATCCTCGGAGCTCGAATTTTGAAAAAAAATTTCTTTTTTTATTACATTAAGATAAAAGGTATAACATTTTTTTTTGGTCTTTAACTTAATATGATAAAAAAAGGAATTTTTTCTTCAAAATTCGCTCCGAGGATTTGTTGGAATTTTGGTAAGCTTTAATTTTAAAAAAAATTGTTCATTTCAAACAATATTTTCGCTTTCTAGCCATTTTTGAACCAAGAAACTCAATTTGAGACCACTGTGCACCGGCAGGTACAAAGTAGCGCCGAAGTTTGGTGTTTTTGTGTTATTGACGGGTTTAAGTAAATATCTCTTATATCTACTTGTTAGAGCTCACTAACATAGGGTCAACGTCTTTTCGACTTATTTTGCTATTTTAGTAGTGTGATTTGATTAAAACCAAAAAATCACTTCTACCCTCTCCAGCTTTGCTGTCAATCCCAATTTTGATAATGTGGGAAGTAATATGGCTGTACGGCGTTACGTCAGATTGGTAAAAGTCATAGACGGTGCATTTCTACAAAAAAATTAAGTAATTTTTTTGGTCATATTTTTTCAATTTTCCTTTTTTTTACTCGGTGGGGACAACCTACTGATAATTTCGCATGTCGTGGTAAATCACTCTGTATGTCTAACGTCGCACACTTCACATAACAGCTTCACACCATCATAAGACATGTCAGAATGATCGGTAATTCCACGATTTCACTGTTTTTGAAGATGCTTACTGCCACGTCATTCTTTACATCTATTAATGCATTACAGGAAACAGAAAGTAAAGAATAAATAAACTAGACGTAAACTATATAGTTTTCGCCGGATTATTGAATTTTCTATTTAATTACTGAACATTCTATTGTATACTCTTCGGAATGCTTTGGAAATAAGTTAATTTTCTAGTAATAATTGCCATATTCGTCATTTTAGTCATCTTCTGATGATGTCATATTAATTAGCGAATCGCTTATCAGTATAATATGAAGTACTTTTGTGCTTGTAGAATCTTATCAAACAAATAATTATATAATTAAACACAACACTATTCATGTGTATATTTTCCTCAAAATGTTTTATAGCTTTTATATTTACTGAGTTCTTCCCCTAGATAATACTAATTTACTCTCCAAATTTCAATCGTTTTTTCCCAACCCTTTGTGGAGAAGTGGAACCACCCTATGCACGCAACAATAAACTTGTGCAACAAATAATGAATTAAAGAAATAATGAAATTTTGTGACAAAAAAATGTATCCTCTTTTTCATTATCTGAAATAATGTTGAGAATCGTTTCTCATTTTATGGATTCGGTAGAACAATGATGTCTCAGATATCCGCGTGTAAAAGTACGCAGCACTGAAGATCCACTAGTAAAACATATTTTAATTGCGAAGTGTCCATTGGAAAAAAAACGGATTGGAAAAAAAACAGATAATGATATTGGTAGAACTGGTAAACAATACCTTCATCATTCTTGGATAAGAATTCTCTCAGAGTAGACATCTTTATGTATATTGATGATAATCATAAGGTTTTTATCAGTCCACAAATGGTTAAGTTACTATGCAAGAAACGTGGCGGATGGACGGACGATCGGACCGACGGACAGACAGAGATATTTTGAAAATTGTTCAGAATTCGATCACTAACACAATGATAAGAAATTTTTTTTTCTACGATCGATATTTACGGTTTTAGTAATGTGCTGTTCAAGTGCAATATGCCTACTCTTTGTTTTCTTATTTACGAAAAGTAAAATAAGAAACGTGTGTATACTCGCCGTACACACAACACATGTATGCATTAAAAGTTCTCAAAATAGACAAACAATACCGCTAAATTCATAAAGCAATGAAGCTAAACAAGGTCAATACGACAGTTTTACAAACAAAAATCTAACGTGTAATGCATAAATATTATCACAAGTTACTATTTATTTTATTACTATTATATCGTACATTTTTCAGAATATGGTATTAGGTTTCAAGTCCGTCTCTGTCATGACCTCCAAAAACCCTATATATGGTAATAATGCGATCATTAAAAATTGAACTTCATCTCATTTCGTGCAAGACCTGATAAAATTTCTCACATTGTTATTATTACTATTATTATTATTATTAATATTTATCTTGCTTGGTCGTGATACTAAGAATTTTTAATACAAATATATTTTTTCTGGAGGTAAAACTGAAAATTGAAGGAAATATTTTGATTTCAGTTAAGATTAATACAGGGAAATGAAAACCGCGAACAAAAAAGCAAACGGAATCGTGCATACTTAATACACATAAAAAACTTCCTTTGTCAGGAATTTATGGCGCCTAAGGCTTATAGAGTACTTTATCAAAAAGACTTATATTAAAACTTAGAGTTTCTGTGGAATAAGTACGGTAAATTTTAATTAAAACATCTTTTATACTGTGAGAAAAAGGAAATATATACCTACCCATTTTTAACCCATTGGCTATTGAATACGTTCATTAAATTACAAATATTAGCTTAATATATCGCTTGTTAGAAACGGAATAATAATAAAAATTTGATCGATTTTTCTTAAAATATTTTTATAAGTTTCAGAAAAACTTATCGACATTTCGCGGGCTGACAAACAGTACATAAAAAAAAACCGCTTCCCAAGGAATCACTACTTCCACATCCAGATTCTCTATCCAAGTCACTCACAACGAAAAAACTTTGTATGTGAAAATAATTGTTTATGGAAAATAATATAATATTTGAAATCCTCTACCCCAAAAACCCATAAAACGATACCCCACATCGGTAGTGGGGTGAGGGTGGTGATAGGGGGGTGGTAGTGGGGGGTGGATGAAGTAAAAAAAATATTTTGAGGTTTCTGGTTCCTGTACATACTCTAAATCACAATTTTTTTTCATCCCCTTTAATAAGGAGGTGGGGGGTGGTAATGGGGGTGGCTAATGCCAAAAATTTTTTTGAGACCTTAGCTTCTCTTATATATACTAAATACCAATTTCATGGACTCTTACCTGCTTGATTTACCCATTTACCTCAAATTTACCCCAATTTACCCCCCAACCCTTCGACGGAACAAGATGAAAATATAATCTAGTTCTAGATCTCGTTAAAGTACATATGTGTACCAAATTTCAAGTCAATATCCTAAACGGTTCCAGAGTAAACGTGCGCACAAAAAAAAGTTACAGACAGACAGACCGACAGACAGACAGAAATTTTGTTTTCGCTCAAACTTAAAATCTCGACGTTTCATGACATTTTAAGCCTATTTGGACAATAAAAATTTTTAAAAAATTGTTTGTCGTTACTATACTTCCACTGGACGTGGAAGTAATAGAATTTGCATAATATGCAGATATCTTAATAAGAAGATATTGGGTGTTGATTTGATTTGATTGAAGTAGGCATTGCTGCCATTCGAGGAAATACAGCGCCGCGTCGCCGGCTACGTTAACGCCGAGTTAGATTAGGATCATGCTTGTTGTCAGCAACTAAAATTACATTATGCTTGTTAGTACAGTGCTCGATGAAAATAGCATTTGTGAGTACTTTTAAAGCCTCTCAATTTGTTTAGAAAAAAATGGTTGAAATTTCGAGGATGGTGTTTTTTGACCTTTTATCGCTTGCGTAGCGAAAACGGTAATAGATTCCACAAAAATGCACTCAACTTTTTGTGGAGCAGAATTTTCTACAAAAACGTCCGCGAGAGCATATTTTTGTCTACTATAACTTGAGGTGCGGTCGCCCGCGCACAAGCGTGAAAATATGCGCTCTTTACGCTACTCTCCAAGCGGCCTGGGTGCGTCAACTTGATTAACAACCGAAAAAAAAAGGAAGTCTCAATAAATTTTAACAAATTTAGGGAAGTTTGGATCAACCTCCAACATTTCTCAAATTTCTCAGTGCTAAAGATAAAACTCTTTTAGTTTTAAACTTTCAGTTAGCTGCTCTAAGAAATCTTAAAAATTGATTTTTTTTTACTTATGTTTTGGCCACTATAGGCGATGGTATCCTTTATTTTTCTTAAACATGCGTTTTTCAATGGAAAACCAGAACAAGATGGAAATTTAAACATTTTTAGTGGTGCAAAATATAATCGATCGATTTTTAAAAAACACTGCTGTTAATATTTGACAGCCAAGAATTCGAAGAAATATATTTTATTTTTTAAATAATTGTTTATTTAAAAATTGTTATAAATACTTAACTCTTAAGAAATATATTTTTTCAGTACTCCATGAGGGTTAAGAATACAAACCACATCTCTCAATTACCCAGGTAGCAAGGGTACGTTATAATGACGTCAAAACCTGGTGATTCTGGTCAAAAAGACGTCAGGGCACTAAAAATCGACGACAGAATGACGTCTTATAAATGACATTAAAATGACGTGCTACACATCACGTCATATTGTCGTCTTTTTTCGGTGTTAAATTTATTTATATTTTATCGGATTACAAATTTTAAAACTCGCTAATGGCATTTTGTTATCGTTAGCAGAGTGTAAAGTTTAAAAAAAATAAACAGTGTCGTGAGGGATAAGTATTGGTGTTTTTATTCGAGGATATAATGTTTTTTAACATTATCCAAAATAATTTATATTCGAAAGAGTTTGCAAAGATTCGGCAGTTTATTTGTTTAAATTATATTTCTATCTATTCTTTTAATAATAAAATTAGATTAAAATGCATTAAAAAGCAAAATCTATCCGTTATTCCGTGTTCCAACTATAAAGTCTTTAGGTAAGTATCGTCAGAAAGGTTGGTGGCCGAGTGCTTAAGGCGTCGTCTTCCAAGTCGTGAGGTCGGCGGTTCGGCCCCTGCTCATTCCGTTTTTTTTATTGCGAAAAAAATTTTAGTTGTTTTTTTTTAAGGTAATAATTGCTTATTGGTTTTTTTCATTTTAGGTCTGTTTTAGACCCTTAAATATTCTATTTATGTTGTAGATGACGATATTACACCTTTACCGTTTTTTCTCCAACGCGCTTCCCAGGTTTGTATAAATACCTCAACTTAAAACTTTAATTCTTACAATGACTTCCCCTCCACCGCTCATCAAATTTGAGATAGGGAAAAATTTTTTTTCGGATTTCTCCCTCTCTGCTCTTCAATTTCGAGATCTGGGGAAAATATATTTTTTTTAACCAACCGCCACTAATACTAATTAATGTAATAATTACATGTTCAACAACTACTCGTACTTCTCAGGTGGCACTGGTGACAGTTTAATTAAATTAAATAAGTTCTTCTTAATAATTATAAATAAATAAAAATACTAGAACCTGAAAGATTTTCATATATTTTAAATAAGGCAAGAAATTCAATTTCACATAATAAAGACTTCATTCACCACCATAAATACTGCTTTTAGCATCCGAAATAGCGGTCGCCAAGCTAGCTCAGTTGGTTGAAGCGTCAGTACTGTAATACGGACAACGGGAGGACATGTAGGTTCGAATCCTACGGACCGCAATTGGTAAAGGTAAGTAAAAATGAATTTAATAACTTAAAAACATTATAATTTGCAAGAAACCCTTGTGAGAAAAAGTTGGAGTGATGGTAAACAATATTAGATAGATATGTTAATGTAAATAAAATTACGGATGGCTAACAAACAAATTCATTAGGACAAAACTTATTTATGCATTAATTATTTTATTTTTATCAAGTAAATTACTAACTAGTATGTAGTTTTATATATATGTTCTTATTACTAAAAAACTTTGGGGGGATTACCAAATATAACCTGAAAAAGACGTCATTCGTCTGAGACATTAGGAAGTCATTTTCACGTTTCATTTACGTCATCTAACTCGTCATTTCTCGTCACTCCTGACCATTTTTTCACGCCATTTTCACGTGCCTTTGCTGCCTGGGTATTTTTCTTAAAACAATTGATTATGTATTATAGGACATGTATTAAAAAATATTGTTTAAATAGTATTAAAAAAGTATTAAATATCTTTTAGGTAGTTACTTTAAATGAAAGAAAAACAATATTTGAAAAAATAAGGAAGTTCCACGAGTTTGTCAAAATTTCTTTATTTAAAAAATGATATTTCAAGACTCATAAAGTTCAACTTGTTTAGAGTTCTCACTGCAGTATACATGTTGTCCCACTAGAAACTGCATCGATCGATATAGGGAAAAGTACGCAACAGAAAATTTTGAAAATTTAGCGAATGGCTAATGTCAGTATGGCCAACCGAAGAAAAATAATCACAAACATTTGGCACATCCGCTTATACCGGAAGTCGATACCAACTTGCTTATTTTAAATGGAACACCTTATACATTTCGAAGCTTTCGAGAAATGCGCAAAATTCTAAGTCGAAAACATGTATCATAAAATAAAAAAAATATTATTATTACTGTCAATAAAAACTTGTGAAACATCGAATCTTAACTTTATATAATAAATATCACGCAAATAGAGAAAACTCACGTAACATTGGTCCATACTCTATCCTTAATCCCAGACGTTTCAGAGATATTTGACATTTATAAGAAAAAAATGACGTAACGGTTTGCAATGACGTTTATAACTTTTTTCACATAAAAGATCTTCATTTGCTTTTTGGCACACAGAAAGATCATAAGGTGAGTTACGCTCTTCAGTTTAAAAAAATTCAATAATCATATACTAGGCCTTCAGTTTTTTACGTTACATTTAGTCAACTTCAAACCGCAAAAATATTTTTAAGTCAAATGGTATTTTTTGTAAATTTGAATTCCTCTTTTTCTCTTGTAAATACGATTTTTTGAATTATATGCAATTTAAAATTGAATTTTAAAATCGACATAATATGCAGTTACCTGTATATTCTTGACTCACTATACCGTACGATTTTATACGTTCAGGGGCTTCTAACTAGTTCTGACGTCATCACTAAAGTTTTCCATTCCCAATCATTTGACAATAAATGGGTTGAAAAAGCTTTGAAAATAGAACAATACATTTTGCAGGTAGCAATAATTTATTTTAATAAATATTCAAATTGGGCTCCATTGACTTCGATAAATTTTCTTAATATTGTGCTAAAAGATCTTCTTACTTTAAAAACCGCTACCCAAGGAATCACTACTTCCACATCCAGATTCTCTATCCAAATCACAACTAAAAAACTTTGTATCTGAAAATAATTGTTTATGGAACTTTAATAATATAATATTTGAAATCCTCTACCCCAAAAACCCATAAAACGATACCCCACATCGGTAGTGGGGTGGGGGGTGGTGATAGGGAGGGTGATAGTGGGGGGTGGATGAAGTAAAAAAATATTTTGAGGTTTCTGGTTCCTGTACATACACTAAATCACAATTTTTTTTCCTCCCCTTTAATAAGGGGGTGGGGGTGGTAATAGGGGTGGCTAATGCCAAAAATTTTTGAGACATTTGCTTCTCTTGTATATACTAAATACCAATTTTATGGACTCTTACCTGCTTGATTGACCTATTTACCCCAAATTTACCCCAATTTACTCCCCAACCCTTCGACGGAACAAGATGAAAATATAATCTAGTTCTAGATCTCGTTAAAGTACATATGTGTACCACATTTCAAGTCAATATCTTAAACGGTTCCAGAGTAAACGTGCGCACAAAAAAAAGTTACAGACAGACCGACAGACAGACAGACAGAAATTTTTCTTCGCTCAAACTTAAAATCTCGACGTTTCATGACATTTTAAGCCTATTTGGACAATAAAATTTTTTTGTCGTTACTATACTTCCACTGGACGTGGAAGTAAAAATAGGTTGGTTTCTGATAAAATTAACAGCATTCTGTACTTGTTGCCATAATTCCTGACGACAGTTCCAGGAAAACTACATATCATTAGCCAACTAAGTAAAAACATTATTGTTTCGGCCTCCTATGTACAAAAACAATAAGGCATTAGATGTCAAAGTGATTAGAAATTTATTTGTCAGATGAGTAACATTAAAATTTTAGGATACCATGTACCCGCTTTTTGGAATTCAAATATCTCGAGAAATGTGCACTGTAGAGTGTATTAGGAGTACCCTTTTGCGTAAAAATTATTGAAAAATAAAAGAAAACCAAGAAAATAAATATTTGGCCAATGGTGTACAAATTAAGGGCAACTCCTTCACCCCCCCTACCGTGGACCACTGGCAATAGTGAGGAACTAGTTATTTCGCTGATATTATGCGTCTAGGACTACTAACATCATCTCACCATCTACCAAATATGGTAAAGAAATATTAAGTAATTTTAAAATAATATGTGAAAATAATTGTTTAACTTCAGGACGCCCTATCTCAGTAAGGAGGCACATTTTATTTAAGCGTTTTTGGTTATATCTTCATATTTCGTGCTAAGGATCCTTCAGTCAGCGTATGACAAATTATTAATGAAACACCCTGTCTGTATACAAGTGATGAAAATAAAGTTTATTGTAATTATTTTTATTATTAATTCAAAACGTTCTATGAAAATCGGTCATTCTTGAACAAGTCCAAAGTATCACACTTTTAAACATAACTGAAATATGAATACCCCATTTTGCCACTAGTATGATTAAGTATTTCAAACTAAATTTAATTGCGTTGTTTCAAATTTTCCCACACTGAATAATTTTCCCAATTATTATTAGGGAATAAACGGAGCGCAAATAACGAACATTATTTATGAAAAGAAATTATTCCATATTATTCAGCATGATAATTTGAGTTGTCGAACCGGGGTGACAAATTTTCGTTAATAGAATTCCAGTATGCATTTATCTCTTATTAATGACGTCACGGCATTATTTCCTGGTTACCCGTCACGTTTGGGTGTTTTCCTCAGCTTACAAAATGACATCCACGTGTTTAGTTATTAAATAATATATGAAATGGTGCTGACTTCCACCCCCGTGGGGCATGTCGGCTGTTCTCGTAATAAACAAGCCCCTATGGCAATGCTTACTCCAGCTCACAAATTAAAACGACAAAAGAAGTAGGAAATAATTAGTTGCTGCCTTTCCAAACAGACTATGGCGTTCTCTGTAGTTCACGATATTCCTTCGGGGCGAAAACTCAACACCTGTCACTTCAGAAGAATGTTAAACAAACTGCTTGAAAGAAATTAGGGTTAATTAATGTGAAGGGGATCATAAGCAGTACAACAATAACTTTTATAATTTAAAGCATGTACCTAATTGTAATTAAAATTATTCAAACAAAACTCGTAAAATCTTTTCAAAGAACTTCAGAAGTTCTCGTTTGTGACCCTTTATAAGAAAGATAATAAAAACAGCCTAATAACTATTATATGAAATGGGGTGTTTGCATGCTATTTAGACATAAACGTAAAATAAAAAATGGAAACAAATATATTGACTTGTATGTTCTTTATTTCTATTCTCGTTTCTAATTGATATGTTCACCACAATTAAATTACCTAATTAAGAAAGTAGAAAAAATGTAGTGGGATATCATGATGTAAGTAAATTCACTACTTTTGCGCCACCAATTTACAAAGGAAGTGACATCCCTGTTTAGAAATCAATTAATTTCTTTGTCAGTAGTAGATGTCCATTGACAGATGTCGTGTTAGATAATGTGATACAACTAGGTGACAAAAATCCATAACTCTTCTGTCTAATGTAATTTCATTTTACTTTGTTTTATTTTAGAAATACACCACCCAACAGTACAAATACTAATTACAGGATCCAACTTATAATTAGTATTTGTACTGTAGGTCCCAACCTATTGTAAATAATGTACCACATAATATGAAAAGACACATGATAAGTTGTTACATAACAGTACAATCACAACATAAGATGACACCATTACATTACATATAAGAAATTACAATTTTAGGTGTTTTGTTGTTTTTAATTTTGTATGAAAAGCATCAAATTATGTATTATAGATAAACTGAAGGTTGGGAAATTTTAGGAGATTTGTTAAAGGCGTTTCAAGATAGAAGATATTGGTGTGCCTAGACGTGGTAAAGAAAATCTCATTTTTCTAAAAACGGAAGATAGGTTACCATATTATTAAGGGTGATGGTGCCGTGCTTAAGGAAGTGATTTCGTAATTCGACAATTTCTCCTACATATCTGAACCGATTCAAAAATTTTTTTGATAGGCGGTTAGAGGCAACTTTACAAAATGGTACTAAGCTATTGAATCTAAAAATTTTTTGAATCACTTGAGATATGTAGGACAAATTTTTGAATTACCTTCACGGCACCGCCCACCTTAATCGAAATCATCCAATACATCATTGATGAATAAAACGAACAGGAGAGGCCCCAGAATGGAATCGTGTGGAATCCCAGATATAGCCTGAATTTGGATGGACTTGAAGCCACGATATTCTATATATTGTGTTCTACCGCTTAAGTAACTTTGAAATAACATTAGTAACAAGAAGAAACCTACGATACGAAGTTTACTACGTAAAATACCGTGGTCAAGTCTAGCGAACGCTTTGGAGAAGTGAATGTGATACATCAACTTGTATGTTAATACATACCCACTGGTGTTGTCAATACCGGGGCTGGAGCCCGAACCCAGGACGTGATAGAGAGGCGGTCAGCAGATTCGCCACACAATGCACCTTAACCGAGTGAGCTACCTCTAATATTAACACAGTTAAATTAATATTTTCACTTTATGAATAATGATTCCTGCAATATCGAGTTTTTCTTCCAAATTACAACACATACTAAAATAAAGTATACCTATCATCAAATTCGTATAAGAGAATAATTTATATTTAAATTTTAGATTGATTCCCCTACTTATATAGTTTAAAATGTTGTGATTTGTGAGCTTTGATTACATTAATAGTTTTTTAAGATAGTGGATACTTTTTACTAGGTAACTAGGCCACAATAAGTCTTTTATATCTAGGGATCTACAGTTTAGAGTTTTGGTGTTTAACCTACCTCTGGGCTCGTCCCGTCGTATTGCTAGCTAGCTAATCAACCCCCTGGTATTACATCAGCTGGCAGCCTACGTCTCTCATCTACATTTTTTTTTATAAAAAATTGTAAGGCGAGCGCAGCTTTATTTTGATTATACTCATGCTCAAAACGAAAAGTTAAACAACATGCGAACGGCGGTTAATATTTGAATAAGGAGACCTCAAGAGGAATATATTGACCTCGCACTACCTTCTTAAACGCAGATGCTATGCAATTTTAGGCGGAGATATACGAAGAGACTTAAAGCAGTCGGTCACTTCACTGAGAGGCAAAATTTTTAGGTTTGTTCATTACTCGTTTCCAGAAATAAATCGACGTTAAATAAATGAGGTAAAAATTTAAATTGACAAATCTCAACAAAACCATTTAGTGAATTATACTTTACTAGCAAGATGCTCGTGTTCTGCTGTTCTGCTACAAGTTCTGTTATACTAAATAGCAAAAATAAAAACCACCCTCATCCTAAATACTGAAGTTAAAAACAAAACAAGACTATTAAAATATTGGTTATCTATACATATTTGAAAGTGCCAAAGAAGTCTAAGTTGACTCAACTTTAGGCATATCTTGAATTTTCCAATGTTCACGATTCTCTTGAGAATTTGAGGTTAGTCTCTATATATTTGCAAAATTTCAAGTTCCTAGCATATGGCTGGAAGCGCTCAATAATTTCATGCAAACAAATAGATATAGCCACTATACTGTCGTTTACAGAATAGATTTAGCTCCAAAAGTATTGAGCGAAAATCTATTGTAATATATGTCTTGTACATATTGCAAATTTTTGTATCCCTAAACTAAAACGCCAATTTTGCTTTTCTTGTTATAATCAGACATTAATGTCAGGAGGAATACTAATAATATAGTATTAGTATTTCTAGCGTAATTCGCGGTAGCTCAATCGGTTAAGATTGAGTGGCGAATATGCTGATCGACTGTCTACCGCGCTTTGGTTTCGACCCCCAGCCCCAGCATTGACAACACCGGTGGGTGTGGATGTATGTCTGCGTTTTTCCAAATGTGTAACCCCCTTCCGCACAGCCTTGGCTTTGGATTTGGGGGTTGTCTACTATCTGTCGTGTGTTTACGTTTAATGAATGGAATGATCTTCAACAAATTATGTATATTTTAAAACGAATTTTTTTTTTCGGTATTTTTTTTTACAATGTCTAAACATTTCAATATGGAGAATATCCTCACAAACATAAATGTACTACTTACTATTCCAAAAATTCTTGAAAAATATATGTAAAAGTACACCTTTTACGTATATGTATTAAAGATGTATATGGTTAAACCGAAGTTAACTGCCGACCTTGATGAAATACCGGCATTTCTCATGAATGATTGTACTGTTATTTGCTTTACCTTTGTCATTTATTTTCAATTTATCTCTTCGGACCGGAACTTTTCCTGACTTATGGAAGCAGGCTAAAATTAGTCCCATTTATAAAAAGGATGACAAACGCTCTGTTGTGAATTATAAACCCATTGTTATTTTATGTAATTTCAGCAAATTATTTGAAATTGTCCTTTATAATATTTTAATCTTCCACGTGAGATTTTAAATATATTTTAATAAACAAGAGCTTCTTGCAAGGGTTTCTG
The DNA here is from genome assembly GCA_936432065.2 of Rutpela maculata. Classification (NCBI taxonomy): domain Eukaryota; kingdom Metazoa; phylum Arthropoda; class Insecta; order Coleoptera; family Cerambycidae; genus Rutpela; species Rutpela maculata. Next base: position 29,770,197 of record OW386285.2, on the reverse strand, counting down.
GCTGGCAGATCGACAGCATTAATTTTTAGTGGAGACACTCGATGGACGACAAATTGATGTAATTTATATCGAAATTTCGATAAATCATGGAATCTTTGTTATAAAACTTCTTCAATTTCGGCCTTACTGAAACATTTATTAACTTTTTTTTACACGTATCTATCTGACACGAAACTTAGTGTACAACAACGTAGTTGTAAATCTGCCAAAAAAACAATAAGTTCTAGTGTTCCTCAAGGGTCTATTCTTGAACCTTTCTGTTATTTATAATATTTATAAATAACATGATCTTTGGACACAAAATCTGCTGCACGTTGCAAGCTGCCTACATTCAGTTACTAATAAAGATGGCTTCCTTAAGTTGCAAAAATATTGTCAACAAATTAATATTATAATATGACAAAAATAAGTTACATCTAAATATTAACAAATTAAATATATAATTTTTACTAGAAAACTTAATTTGTTTGATTTTACTTACGACCTGAATATTATGATCAATTCTTACAGAAATATTCATCAGAAAAATTGTGAATAATAAATAAATATCTTGATAGTATTACTGCTCTACGCATTTAGCAAGTTAAAATTAGAATACACTTCTATAATCTCGAATGCAGAACGTACTATAAACATGAGAATATTGACTCAGCAAGAGATACTCCTTAATGTGATTTAACAAGAATCAAAGTTATTTCGAATCCTATTGAACTTGTAGATGTTTTTTAACAATTAAACAAGTAAATTGCCCTGATTTAAGTAACGGTATTGAAATACACGTTTCAGCAGTGCTCACACTATTTCCTATCTTGTAATCAAATTTCTTATCTGTTTGGTTGGTTAGAACATTTTCCTCTTGATTATAAAATTTATATCCCATTCTTACATGAAGAGGAACATAAAAGATTATAATTTCAACGGCCATTGCTCATTAGAGAACCGAGTAGATATAAAGTACATTGTTAATTATTTTATGAACCAATTTTCTTCAGCGTAACTTTATGACGGCATGGTATTAGTATTTATGATTTATCTAGTCTTATAATAGTTAAGGGACAAAATTAATTTAATATACAATCGCCGGAAAAATCTTATTAATAGTCGTTGAAGAAAATATATTATACACAATTCCTTCTAGCACATGAACAATGAATTAAAATAATAGATTGCATCTATGAATTGGATTTAAAAAAAATGCATATATTTATAGTCACTGTATCACTGTTCTTGAAAGTTAGTAGACACATGAAAAAAGAATATTTATTTTATGAAGCAAAAAAGGATAAAGGAGAAAAAAATTAAAGAAACAAAAATAACGAGTTCAATATCGCCATTCTACTTTTGCCACCAAAAACATTATTAACATGGCGCCTCATATTCAAAGTAATCATTCTGATCGCTTCATCATTTTCTTAGCAAATCTCAATAACTGTTGGAAGATCAGGTGCATTAGATCTAAAACTACCTTACAACCAGAACGAGTTTATGAACAAGATCTTGGCAAGGATAGTCAGTCCATAGCCGATGCTAATATTTAAATATAAATTATCAAACGAATAGCAAAATGCAATGTATTAAATGTGGGACAATATAGTTCTGCAATAATAATAATAATGCTGAATAGTCAATCCGCAATGCGAAGTAAGGATCTGAGGGAAACATTCAAGTACCTGGATGTTGAAGAAGGCGCCGGAATCGATAACGAAGAACAAACTAACAGCAATAAACACTATTTCTGTACCCGTAGTTACCTACAGCTTTGGAATTATCGATTGGCTTCGAAGCGACATCGTGAAAATGGAACACGGGAAAAATTCTAATAGGTGGAATTCATCATCCGAAAGCAAATGTCCCAAAATAGAAGTACCCTGTGCAATGTCAATGCATGGACAATTCTTCCGCTACCTCGATCAACCAGCAGTGAATAAAAATGCGTGTACGATGTGGCTGAATTTCTCGGTCCTGAAGGGAAAAACGGAAGGCTTAATAACAGCAGCTAACGATCAAGCTCCAAATACTAGATTACTAGATATAATATTGAAGCAGTCTGTTGATAACTAGTGCATAATGAGTGGACTAGCAGAAGAACATATCAGTCACGTGGTGGCGAGATGTACTACGTTGGAACCATCGGAGTACACTCATCGACACAATAAAGTGGCCAGATATCTCCACTGAGTCGTGTGGAAGCACTGATGCCCCAAAAATATGATGAATATATCCATAGAGGTTGTCAATACCAACGTCGTCACACTTATGTGGGACGTGCCGATTATAACAGACAGAAAAATTCGGGCAAATCGACCAGACATCGTCGTACACAATAAAAAGGAGAAGTCTTGTTTACTGATCGATGTATCCATTCCGAATAACACTAACGTGATGCTCAAGGAAACGAAGAAGTTGAGCAAGTACAAAAACCTCCAAATAAAAGTTAGCAAAATGTGGAATTCAAAAACCATAGACGTGCCAGTAATTGTAAGAACCTTTGGAACTGTCTACAACGATTGCCTGGTCAACAGAGCTTACAAGATTGCACTTTTGGGAACAGCCCATATTTTAAGGAAAGTCTTGAAGTAGGACTTTCTGTGATCTCTTCTTGGGGTCTGGACTCTGAGGAACGGGGTCCAACAGAGATGAATGTCAATGGCACGCGAGGGATCGGTGAATAGTTGTCAGCTACGGCTGAGAAAATATGCCATCGCTAAGTGTATGATAATAATAATAATAAACTCCATTGATGTGTTATACACGGAGTATTTACCCAAGTCATAAAGAATACAAGCATAGTAAAACAGATAAATAAAAGAAAACATTGGCATTAATATTAAGTGATAGGAATATGACTAGATAAATAAGTTATTAAGTATAAAACAAACAAAAAAAAAACTAGGTTAAAACCATTATAAAATTAAATTTGAGGAGAAAGCCTGATATACCATTGACAAGTACCAACAATCACTTTCACAATTAACAGTTATTGAAAATGATCTTCCATAAATTCCTCAGTTTAATAAAATGCATTTCTGAGCAAAAATTTCTTCACGGAGGTTTTGAACTTGTTCCGGTTAAGTTGCTTTACTCGGTTGGTAGAGCATTGTACAACAATGTACCTACCATATCATAGCAGTAGGTATATTGTACCGTTGTTTGTTTTATTTAACCTTTTATTTAACTTTAAAAAGTGGATATTTATTTTCCCCGATTTCGTGTTGGGTAACTACGAGCGGTGAAATGAACAATGCCACGGTCGAGTAGGGTTCGAAACGAACAAAATTTTGTCGGTTTTTGATCGTGCATCAAAGAATATTTGAAGTGATTGCCGCACAAAACGAGTTATTATTGTACCTTGATAAGTCGACGTACATTTGTAATAAATTTGACAGTGGTAAAGTGTTAAAACAAAGTATGGATAATTAGACAACATAAGTTGATTAATTATTGCATTGTGCTCGCCTTCGATACGTTCCTTTCATTCACCCATCCGTTTCTCTTTTTCGTTTCTTTTCAAAATACTGTGAATCAAGATAAAGGCAGCAGCGTCTTCCATTTGGACTCTAAATAACCGAATAAACTTAACTATAACACATCGTGTCTCGAAAAAAAATAGCTCGAGTTGCTGCGCGAACTGTTCATCATCACCCACCATGAATACCAGCGTGGCAGCCGAGCGAGCCAAATAGGTGAACATCACTCGCGAGGCGGTCACGAGCAGCAGCTTCGCGAAATGGATACGCACCTTAACAGTAACTGTAAGAATGCCTAATAGTAATAAACTCGGATTTACAGTCATCTCTATAATTAAGCCCAGGAATTATTCTGATGGCTTTTCTTTGGATACCAAAGACTGCGCTACTAGCAGATGAGTACCCCAAATCAGATCAGATAACAGAATGCATTAGGCCACGGTATGCAGTAAGTAATGTTCTTTGCGAGATATTGCACGTTAGTTTGCTTAATAAATATATGTTTTTGCTTACTTTCCTGCAGAAATAATTCAAGTGTGTTTCCCAAGTTAGATTTTTGTCAAGGTAGGCTGCCAAGAATTTTACCTCATTACTAAGCGATAAATGATTCTTGTCCATATTCTTTAGCGTAAAAACTACTTTTTCAGTTTTGGAATCAATAAAAAATAATGGCTTTTTAATTCTGAAATGAGGTTCTTGCTTTTAAGTTATTATTTTCTTCGCAGAGACGATGAATATTTGAATTCACTTTTCTAAAACTGTAAATATCGGTCCGTCTGTCAAAATATTAAAATAATCAGTCGCCTTGGCTGCTTCTAAACCGCCTGAACTCTCTCTTGGAACGCGCTATGTACACACACCATTCTTGTAATTTTGATGTGACGCGTGGCACTAGTCACTCCGAACTCCTGATGTATTCATTATTAGTATCTACATTGGCCTAAACTAGTCTGCATATGACATAATGACTCCGCCATCCAAAAGATCAATTTATTTCAATAATCGTCCTGTCATATCATAACGGACTGCATTCACATTCTTTCTGCAAGTGGAAATAATTTTTAATCAAATAGGCTGTGAAAACTAAGTTGGTTTTAAAACTTCAATTAACATTTTAGTATCCCATTTGTCTAAAATAAAATTGACTGTAGTTATAATTACACTAGAATATATGTATTAGCTATAATATGTTTGGTCCATTTCAGCGGCTGTAACTCATTTGCCCCTTAGTTTAAAAGTTAATTATAATAAAGCATGGTTATCGCTTATAAAATTGCTAATAATAAATCGCGGAGAATTTATAATGAAGTTAACTTTTATTATATTCTTAACTGCTTTAAACTACCTACTAAAACTAAACAAACTATTAACTAATTAAAGTTTAATGGTATAATTTTTTATGTAGGTTTTACATAATGAACACTAGTCATTCCTAGATTAACTTTATATAGCTTGGTCTCCAACTAGTGTGCTGAACTTCAAAAGCTTCCTCTAAAGTAAATATATGTCCTCTAGTGGATAATACAAGACCTAAAAAATGTATGTAAATGTAAATGTAACCAAGTGCAATTCGTACCATTCGAGACTTTGATGGTATGTTGAGTGAACTTAAAAAGCTCTAAGCGCCCAGTTACAGAAATGTAGGGTGCAGCCGAAGGCGGCTAGCAGAAAAAAAAATTGTGCTCTCGAGATTGAGAGCATTTCTACCGCCCAAAATAGGCATTAAGTTAACGTTTGTGATTGGATAGATACAAGGAACTTGATGGTACGGAGCATTTGCTTGGTTAATTATGTAAGTTTTTGCAAAATAATGAATTTAGGAACCTTGACCTTAAGTTCAACACTTATTATGTCTCCCACTTACCTCACGGCCCTTTCAGGGTTTCCGGTACCGGTGCACAGTGGGCCAGAATCCGAAAATGCTGGCCAAAAGTCGAAAAATCAAGATTCGAATTTACTACTTTTTTTGTCCCAGAACGTTTAGAAGATGACCCCAGGTATAATATAAATCGGTTCCTAGGAGCCGACATCCCCCGAGCTCGTTGTAACTTCATTCCGAATGTGACAGTCACACGAAGCGCACCGAGCTGTTTATTTCACGCATGTTGTTGTAGTAGTAAAGTGCTGTAAAAATTTAGAAAATAGTGGCATTAAAATACATAACAATGGATTATCCTCCACAAGGTATGTATAATTAAATATCGAAGGTGAAATTTCGTTATTATTAATTTATAAAAAATTATTAACATTCAATTAGAGGTGGTTTTTTCATAGAATATAGAAAACATTTTTTTCTTTATCAAGAAAAAATGTATGTTTCGTTCACACTCATTCAGTGGATTTTTTTTTAAGTTCTCCGTTGAACATTCTTGTAAAAAATATGTAAAAATTGGCTGACTCTAGGAGTCACTGTTGTTTTTATGATCGTTTTTCTGACACGGTCCAAAATACAGCAAAGCGTTAACTTTGGTTTATAGTGTTGTTTTAGCATAAAAATTCCATTTAAACGTGACAATTTATAATATTTATGTGTTACAAACAATTTTTGAAAAAATTAAAGCATTTTGTTATATCAAACATAATTATTGAAAAATTATTTATTTTTTGGTTGGAATTTATAAAATGCCTAAAAGTATGTAAAATTTAATTTAAATTAATTAGTTAATTTAATTTTTTAAATTTGAATTGAAATTCGTAATCAGCGACCTCGAAAACACCCGAATACAAATTTTCAATTGAAATGATTAACTTTTCTCAAATGTTTGTCGCCATATTGGAGCCGCCATTTTGCTATTGAAAAAACTATTACCAAATTCGTATTCAGCGGCCCCGAAAACCCCCGAATACCAATTTCCAATTAAAATGCCTTACTTTTCTCAAACGTTTGTCGCCATATTGGAGCCGCCATTTTGTTCTTGAAAAAGCTGTTATCAAATTCGTAATCAGCGACTTCAAAAACCGCCAAGTGAAAATTTTCCAAACCATTACTCCATTTTTCGACTTTTGGCCAGCTTTTTCGTAATCTGGCTCACTGTGCAGTGATATGAATTGTACTTTCGGACTATAATTTAATATGACTGCTTGATTGAAGGGCAAACACACATGAATTCGAGGGGATCCCGGGTTCGATTCCTGGACGTGGCACTGGGATTTTTTCGGAAGAAGAAAATAATTCTAGTATACTCGGATATTGGGTGTGTGTTTCTTGAATCCAAATATGTACTCCCTCCCGCGCAAGGCTCTGCCAGAGCTTTCAGGGATAATCGTATTGCCTGTGGTATATTATTATTATTATTATCATAAATATTTAATTAAAAACTGAATATATTAGATCATTAGAAATTGCATTTTATACTAAAATTAGGCTTCTGGTATTTTACCAGATTATTTTGATGCGAGGTATTAAAAGTATTTGAAAATACTGGACTTTTATCCTCGAAGATGAGACTTTTTAGTATAATGTATTGTTTCATGCTCCTTCTCGAATAATGCATCTTGCCTCGCGTTCAAGGGTCCACCTAATTAAAAATTTAACCTCCATCTCGTAAAGTTCTCTGTGGGGAGTATGACGTGAAACTTTAACTAACCAACATGACCCACTTTATCACTTTGCCAAACATGAAAAAGGTTGACTTTTCCTGTCTTGTAGAATCTGCGGAAATACTGAAAACTTCTGTATTAACTTTTGCTAGCTTTATTTTATTTTATTTGAGAGCTGTAATTAGTTAAACTGTACAAACGAAAAAAAAAAAAAAAAATTATTCAAATATGTACCTACGCAAATAATACATTTTTTTATATAGAACAAATATTTTCGTGGCAAGAAATAAAAACCTGGTCGTAACTAAGTTTATTTTGTAAAAACTTATTATTTCTTGAAACAAAGGTATTTGTTTTACATGAAGAATTTATTTCTTTGTGTATATACATGGTGTTTTATTTATCATTCTACGGCCTATTTAATAAAAGTATTCACTATATTTACTTTACTTTAAAATATTATTATTGCGTTTTATTCTTATTTCAATTAGTTCAAAAGTTATAGGCGATAAGTCATACAGCTAAAATCATTAAAATCGAAAAATAAAAAAAAATGCAGTCAGCCATGATTAGATCGAATAACTTTATTATCAACTTTGGATCGAGTTTTGATCGTGATTTTAAATCTGGTGTGGAAATTTTAATATTTGAAGAAAAAAACAAAATTTCGTGCGGCTTATTTCAATTTTTGATACACAACACGATGATTATTTATTTTTTAGAAAACATCAGAAAGTAGTTTGAGAAAAGTGTAAAAAATTATATTCCTTTCATTTTTTCATATCTTAATTAGTATAAAATAGGCTCAAATAGGCTGTAGAATGATAAGTTAAACACCCTGTGTAAAACAATATATTCTTGATTCAAAATATTTTTTTGCGTGTATAGTAGTTGTATATAATCTAAAACGGAATTTATGATATCTACCTTCTTTGATTATTAAAATAATTAATATTATAATACGAAAACGGAAAAGTGCTTCGGTGCGATTTACGTTAATGACATATCAAGAGATATTTATTTAATTTGACAGGCACAATGTTTATTCTAAATGAAAAAATGCGGTAAAGCATTTAATAAGATTAGCATCGTAACTGATCTGATCTACAATGGTCAATGATTCAATTTATATGCTACGTTGACAATCGTCAGTAAGTATTAACATTATTCTCCAGGGTATAGACAAAGCAAGGGCAGGTTTAAATGTGCGATGAATAAGAGGGAACTTGTAACCAGCACGTAATTGAAATTTGATAACCTGAGACAATTTAGAGTCAAGTTAAAGTCATGTCTCAAATATTAGAATATGAACACGAAATCCACGACACATTTAGACAGACTCCAATGTCAAGGCTGTCCAGAAGAAGATTAGAAATTTGAAGGAAACACAACCACACACACCTATTTCCCAATGAACAATTTTTGTCACCTTAAGTAACTGTTTTTATAAGGGCTTTGTTAAGGTTGCGAGTTTATATTGAAAGTTCAAAAGGGTACTAATTATTTGCGAAGTTTTATAGTGGGTATATAAAATTACTAAAAGAGCTTTAGGCTTTATAAAGAGGTCACAGAAACTTTTCCTTCACCATATTTTGAATCATATATAAATGAAAATTTATACCCGATTACACATCACTTAAAGTCAACTCTGGTTTTGACATCCTTCATCGCTGCGATGCGGTGTCTACATTGCCGAGTTGCCAAAAGGAGATTCCACATGAAACGCCCGAGGTCAAATTTCTTAAAGGAGATTTATGAATGGGATTACTCGGAGTGTTGCGTCTTATAATATATATTATATTATATTAGACTTTGATGCAAGTAAGATTTAAAAAGTACCTAATAATAGTCTAGACAACGAAACATTTCTATTAGACTTTTAATATCGGTAAAACACTGTTCAAACTAACTGTTATCCAAATCAACCTAATCTGAACTTAGTCAACCTTACTTCATCCACTCGCATGTGAATATAAAACGAATATAGACGTAATATACCACTAAATACTATAATTCACTACTTCACTTTATTACTTTGCTTACTTCTTCTACATGTTCTAGATGCAAAATCTAGAAAATTACTATTTTCTAGATTTTGATAGATGCCGCGCCATCTCTCGGATTATTAACCAACTTATTCACTTACTTATTTGTACAGATTTCTACGGAAGGTGGATATATTACAGACCTATGTAAAATAAATATATAACAATATATAAAATTATGTAGTACGATGTCATTTTTTGAAACAAAACCTGACTCAACTCAATCAATTTTTTTAAAGATTTTTATTTAACTCTACCATAAAAACTTTAAGATCTTGATAAATATTCAATTCAATTTTTGTCTGCAGCGCTGTCAAGTAATTTATGGTAATTTAATTTTGAGAACTAAAAAAACAACGTAAACTTTTTGTTTATAAATCATTATTAGACTACTGAGGAAATTTAAATTCACTACTACTATCCACATTTATTATCCAGCCCGGCAAATTTATTGCAGCACCGGTCATTTAATAATGAAACGACTCTGTTGACGGAAGAAGATTGCTTCGTTGTTTGTCCACATAAATTACTGCAAAATAGAGTTGCTAGGTAGATGCAGGAGCGGTAAACACAATGATTTTCAATCACGGCACCTCTAAATCGTGAGCAAGCTGTTCCAACTTTCTATTTTGTATGCTGTGTCTTTTATTGAGCCTGCACTGCATCCATTACATGAATAATGAATGCGGTGAACTGTATCATCCGCCGAAGTTTCTTATGTATTTTGTTTTGTGGTACTTCATTTACCATTCTTACATGAACCTAATTTTCCAAAAATCATCTCCGGAAAATATATAAGCAGCCTACACAACACGGAATAACTTTGTCTTATAGTAAGCCTATTTTGCTGTACAGCGTAGTTTTTTAAGATTACTCTGTATTCGAATCAGTTTATTTTCATGAATATTTTATCATTCAATTTGGAGTAGTATAAGGTTACAGTGTCAAATAACACAAGTGAAACTCCTATTAGGCTTAAAGTTTTATAAATAGTATATTATGGCAATTTATAGAACTAATTGGTTACATTGAATTTTATTCAGCACTAAATTGTTTATGAAGCAATTCGGTGGAATAAAATTGCTGGTAAAATGCTTTCACAGCAAAAACATAAAGCTACTTTATGAGAGCATCTTACAAGATTTTTTTTTACTCTTAGGCTTAGTAAGATTGTTATAAAGATACAAACCAGATAGATTTATAATAGATGTATACCATCATATAACGTTTATATAACTGATCTACAGCTTAGCCATATCTCTACAATGGCTATATAACAAAAGTCTTACAAAAATATAGTTATTTATATCAAGCGTTATCTATGTCAGCCCCAATACAGGTTAATTATAAAAGATTTTTACACGCAGTATAAGGAGTATTCCGTAAAGCATTTATACAAGCACTAAATTGTTTATAAAGCAATTCGGTGGAATAAAATTGCTGGTAAAATGCTTTCACAGCAAAAACATAAAGCTGCTCTATGAAAGCATCTTACAAGATTTTTTTTACTCCATAAAAGGCTTAGTAAGATTTTTATAAAGATACAAACCAAATAGATTTATAATAGATGTATACCATCATATAACGTTTATATAACTGTTCTACAGCTTAGCCATATCTCTACAATGGCTATAAAACAAAAGTCTTATAAAAATATAGTTATTTATATCAAGCGTTATCTATGTCAGCCCTAATACAGGTTAATTATAAAAGATTTTTACACGCAGTATAAGGAGTATTCCATAAAGCATTTATACAATTGAAACTTTCCTCTGTAAATTCAATTTTTCGCCTTTATAGAACTCCTTTATAACTAAACTTACTCCGTACCTCTAAATAAATTGCTCAGATTGCTTGATTGAAGCTTTGTACGTACTTTATGTGCCGTGTGTTGTTAAGCGTTAGTCACAATTATGGAAGTAAGGGAGACAGATAAAACGAAGTGGGAATTTTAGAAAAAAAAATAAGAAACATAATTACATACCCATAATACACACCGATCACATGAGAATATCATAGAGAAAATCTGAGGATGACAAGAGGGCTAAATTATCAAGCTGGAAAAAGCAACCTGACCTTTTTGGTTTTCTGTGACAAGTGTAGCAATCTTAGCGCTATAACATAGTATTAACAGAGTAACGGCAGAATTATTAGGTTATATGGGTTATATATAAAGATTGTATAAAAGCTGTATAAATCCAAATGTTGTAATTGTTTTATAAGTGAATTTTCTCAAAAATTACCTCTTATAAAGTAAACAGCACTTATATACTGCAAAAGTACTGTGTTGAGGATTTATAACCGTTTCTGTAGTGGCCTTCTTCAAATTCTTCTAACCATTTTGTATCAAAAGTTTTGACGAAGCAGCCATTGTTGTCAGTTCGAGGTGCAATTTACTATAAATCCCTTAAATGAGGGATTTTGCTAAATATCTAAAGCAATCACTCATGGATTCATCAAAATACATAGCATCATTATAAGACAATTTTATAAGAGAATTAAGAAAACATTTTTTTTTAAATAATTTTGAATAATATCAAATTCAAGAATAGCATGCTTTGGCAGAAGTTTTCATCGCATGACAAATTTAGTTTTCTTCAAGCATATAACAATACTTACATTATATAGTGTAACATGTTCTGTAGAAAGAGCCTATTGTTTTACTAGTACAAATATTTATAATTTGTTTACTAGTATAAAAATAAAATGTAATATGCAACGAATTAAAGATCCAAGTAGCTGATAATTGTCAGTTTAAAATTTGACATCTGATCGTTTTTCAAATTTAAAAGCAGCTACGGAAAGCGGCTGGAACCTCCCCACCCGGTGGATCTTTGAAGCCGAAAAGAGCACTAAAAAATATGAACGATCTCATTTAATTATACAGTGTGGCCCCGGATTGAGTATGCGATAAGTGTAATATACAAAAAAAAAATAGTACGGCTTTCATTTTCTGCAAATTTCTTCCAGATCTTCTGAAGGACTAAAGAAATCCCCATACAAAGTTTGATCCAAATCCATTTAGTAGTGTTATGTGATTCAACCCTCTAGACACATATAAAAATCTAGAACATTACAGACATCCCCTGCAACATTGTAGAATGTGCTGGAATGTAGTAAGAAAGATCCAGAACCAATAACCTATGACTATAAAGGAAGAGTGAGTGGTTGTGCAAGAGCAGTTCAGTTTAGTAGACAGTCTAGTTGAATTGATGTACAGTAGGGTGCATCGATTTTCTTTTTTTTTTACCTAATCCAAAATGGCGGCCCAAAACTTGTGTTATAGAGTTGTAAATAATACGTTAAAATTTCAAATTAAAATATTAACCCTTAGAGGTAGCGGGTTGGGGTAAAAGGTAAACATTTTTGATATTCTATATATTCAAAATTGCGGATGCGCAAAAGTTGTGTTTTGGGGTTACAAGCAACAGGTAGAAATTTTAGTCAAAAATAGGAGTAGCGGGTGAGGGTTAAAAGTCCAATTTTTTTATTTTGTACATATCTAAAATGGCGGGCTCGGAAAAGTTTGGTCTTGAGGTTGAAATTGGCTGGTAAAAATTTTAAACCAAAATATTAAGACTCAAGTGTAGCGGGTTACCATCAAAGACCAAAAAGATAGTACATACCCTTACAAATATTATCGATACTTATCAATTAGTAATATTTTTAAACTATGTTTAATTACGATATTAAATTTAAATTATTTATTACTACCTACGTATTTGTTATCTAATGTAGGCATGCCCATAATACAGCATGCGCTGTGTTCTGCATACATGAAAGCTCGGTGAACAGTGAACACTGTAAGTTTTAGCCGAAACTTTAGATAGATGCGGTATTTCCGATAGAGCTGGAGCACTGATTGCTTCTTCAGTACTTAATTAATGAATCTAACACAATGCATGTAATTGATAAAAACAAAATTAGAAGAGCTATAAGCAAGAAGAGAGGTGAATTATTATCAAGTGGTACGCCAATATCATTACGTGGACTTTATTTCGATGGGCGTAAAGACAAGGCCATGAAATTAATAGATAACCGTCGAAAGATAACAACCGAAGAACGCCCGGATCATCATATTTGGGACATGTCACACCTTCTACAAGTTCAGCTGTAAACATCATTAACGCCATTATCAGTTATTTTGAAAACTCTCGAATCCAAACTAACACCTTAAAAGTCGTCGGATGTGATGGAACGGCTACAAATACTGGTCCTAAAGGTGGTGTTGTAGATCTACTTGAAAAACATTTTAAGAGACTACTTCAGTGGTTCATTTGCCAACTGCATGCAAATGAACTTTTACTAAGGGGCACTTGATCGAACATATTGACGGAACTGTATTTCAGGATTTTCAGGTATAATAGGAAAGTCGTTAGTCAAATGCGAGCAGATACCAGTAGCTGCATTTAAGATTATTAAATCAGAAATTCCTATAGTTAAGGTGAAAGATCTTAACACATATCAGTTATATTTTTATGAAATATGCCAAGCAGTAATAACGGGATATGTTTCTATTAATCTTTCAAAACGAGAACCTGGCAAAATAGTCCACTTGCGATGGGTGACGACAGCAAATAGAATACTTCGCTTATATGAAGCACATAGAAGCAGATCCATCAATCCATCATGTCTGCAAGGTGCTTCAAATGTATGGAAGACCATACAATTATCCAGCTATTTATCAGAAGAGTTGAAAGGAGTAAGTAGTTGATCCCGTCGTAATACGAAATGGATATTTTGCGCATCCTGAGAACATACTACTGGGAATGCTGGGCGATGAAAACCGGTGTATTAGGGAATTGGCCGTTCGAAGAATATTAAAAGCTAGAAAAGGCAACAATACCGACTTAAGAAAGTTTACACTTGCTTCGTTGAAACTAAATGTTACAAATTAGTACGAGATGATTGATTGGCAAGAATGTGTTAATGAGCCACCATTAACAGTTGATTTATCCGAACAGGACCTTAATAAAATTATAGATAATCCTGAATTGTCTGATAATTGAAATAAAGAAATTTCCTAATCACACACAAGCTACGAAAAGGGCAGTAAAGCTTGTAACTGAAGCTTCAGCGCTGGATGGATTAATTAGAACAACGATTAGATCCTGTGACAAAATTCCCAAATTCAACACAAAGAAAGATTACTACAAGCAAGTTTTACCATGATGTTTATAGTATTTTTATTATTACTTTTTATTCTTTAATAAAATCAAGTTTATTTTCACATAAGTACCTTTGTTATCAAACTTCCAATAAAGAAATTAAAGTAAAAATAAAGTTTATTGTTTCACACTATGATGATAAAACAAATAATTTCCCTTAAAAAAAAAGCTTGTCGTGAATAGAAATGGATCCGATGCAGAACAAAGAAAATATCAAGTTGACTTTTAACCCTAACCCGCTACCCTTAATTCTTAATATTTTTGTCTTAAGTTTTTACCTCTTATATATAACTGTAAAGCACAACTTTTTCACACCCGCCATTTTGAATATATAGAATATCAAAAATGTTTACCTTTGACCCCAACCCGCTACCCCTAAGGGTTAATATTTTAATTTGAAATTTTAAAGTATTATTTACAACCCTATAGCACAACTTTTGGGCGCCCGCCATTTTGGATTAGGTAAAAAAAAAAGAAAATCGATGCACCCTAATGTACTGTTCAGATGGTCAGAGAGTAAACAAAGTGATAAAGGGATTAAAGTAGTGAAATATAGTGCACAGTGTAATAGTAGTAAAATAATTAATTGTTGTAATCAGTAAGTTAATAAATTAGTGTTTAGTGTTACCCAAACCCATGATGCAGGATATTTACAAAAAGGATGTAAACACGTAACAGTAGTTTCGCCGCTATCGTGCTAACATACATACACACATACACCTACACAGATATTTTTCAAAATTCACTTTTTTGGGTTCCTGGGACCTCAAAACGTAAAAATTTGATGTTATCTCAATTTCCGCTTATGGACCAATTTCCCACAATTTTATTGTGGGGAGATTAAAATGTCTGAAGAAATGCAGTGCATACCATCAGAATTACTTGAAAGTGCAAATTCATCAGTAGCAACACTAATTCCCACAACATCCAAAAAAGTTCATGGTAATTCTTACCATGTAAATAGGGCTGAAGAAAACAACGTACATATTTATTCGAAAAACGTGATAGAATATTTTACATATTTATCCATAAAAACTGAAAAGTTCAACTCTGTGAGCGCAATGTTTGCTAATATCGAACATATTTGATCTGATGTAATTTTTCAAAATTAAATCGCTATTTTTTTATTTTGACGAAGAGAAAATAGTATATGTCACTCCGGGTAGAATGCTCACTATGTGTTTCACTCAGTTTCTCAGCAAATTTCCGGGCTCAGCACATAATGTTCGCCTTCTACTCCTAGTAACATAATATACTATTTTACGGACGACAGCACCAACTAATTTGTAGCTAAAGGTCTTCATTGAGTTACCTAATAACAATTTGCGTCACTATCCCTGAAAAGTTATTGCATTAAAATTGCTACAGACTTCTTAGTAGTCGTATGACATACTTCATAAAAGTTGCTACTACTTATGTACACTTTACAAAGCTTACCATGGCTGTATTAACTGTATTTTGGGCATAGAGATACTTCATTAATATTGGAATATTGAAATTTACTATTAATTCTACAGCATTAAACTTTAAAAATAAGTGGTGTAGATATTGCCAGAGATTTAAAAAAACAATTTGAGCTACTTGGGTTATAACCAAAAATCTTACCAAAAATTACACAAAAAATTGCTAATATAAATAAAGTGTTCCGAAAGTGACAGCTGATAAGTAGTGCCTGCTTTCCTGATGGAGAGTCCTGCTTTGGCTCTAGTTTAAGTCGGCCATCTCCTCTTTGTCCCTTTCAAGTAGATGCCGATAAGTACAAAGTGTAGAACATATAATTAAGTTTACATAAATGTTAGCATGTGTTTGGAAAATAATATACAGGGTGTTTCAGGTAAAAGTCCCCGGATCATTATCTCGTAAAATAATAAAGATACTTAAAATTTGTAAATCGCGGATAATCGACACCAAAGAAGGTTTTAAATAACTGCAGTTAGAATTGTTCCTTCGCAGTGCACAGAGATGGCGCTGCTGTGAGAAATTATTTTTCGATGGCTGGAACCTTGAACCATGATTCATACGATTAATGAATAAATTGTGAATAATTTTGATTATGTAAAAAATTTTGTAAATACCAGCCGTTTTGGAGCTACATGAATTTTTTTCTCCATTTTTTGTCTCTGTAAATTTTAAAAACTTCTGTAACTTTTCTGTTTATCATTTTAGAACACCAATTATTTAGAACTTTTATCTTATTATATTCCATACTTCTTATATTATTACATATTTTGAAAATGTTTACTAATTTCAAATTTTAAAAATTAGTTGCATTTGAAAAATTCTGAAAATTATAAAAATTTTCAAAATATGTAATAATATAAGAAGTGTGGAATATAATAAGATAAAAGTTCTAAATAATTGGTGTTCTGAAATGATAAACAGAAAAGTTACAGAAGTTTTCAAAAGGCCATGGCAGGTTAAGATAAGTGTCCGTGCCTTTGCAACCTTTTTGCGTGTGGTTCCTTCCAGGGATGTATCTTTGCGAAAGATACTACCACGAAAACTTCATATCTGGGAAAAATTTTTTTTTCAAAAATCCGAAAAAAAATTTTTTTCTTAATCAAGTGAACCAATTTGTTTGTATTTCACATATATTGTAAATATACTCAAGACAATTTATTATTGATATTTTCATGAAATCTTTTCATGAAGAAAACAAAAATTGATGCTTTTGAATTTTTTGAAAAATTTATATATGTACTCACGCGTTAGCGACCACCTCTATTTTTTTTACTAATTATACACCATACAATAAGCTATAACATATATTTTTTACAAAACTCTATCGAAGGGGTAACGTAGTCAAATTGGCAAAGGTAATGTTATGTGGTTACACCCCCCTTAGTAAACACCCTGTATCGTTGATCCGGAAATTATAACACAGGGTAACACTAAACAATAATGTATTTACTTACGTACTAATTACAACAAATAAAGAATAAGAGTATAAATTGGTTAGAAACTCGATATATTAATAAATATATAAATGAATAACAACTGCTTGGATTATACGTATTGAAAATTTTTTGGAGCAGCCTACGTATTTTTTTGAAATAACGAGATGTATTTTTCACAATACGTACATTTTCTACAAAGCTCCATCGAAATGGTGATACATAAAAAAATTATGTGTTTAATAATAAGAATACGTAATAAAAAAACATGTTATGCTAATGATATGATAATATTAGTCGTCTTCATCACTGTCCTCATTTATTGTAACACTGATATCTTCTGCGAATAATACAGACAGTTTTATTGATGATTTCGACCTTGCATATGATAAATCCATCTCTAACAGAAAACTAATTTATTTTTTTTAACTTAAATATGAATTTATCATATGCAAGGTTTCTTGACGATGTTCCGAAACCATCAGTAAAACTGTTCGCAGAAGATATCAATGATACAAGAAATGAGGACAGTGATCAAGACAATTAATATTATCATATATCATTAGCATACCATGTTTTTTATTATGTATCCTTATTATTAAACACATAATTTTTTATTTATATTATCGTTTCGATGGAGCTTTGTAGAAAATATGTATTGTGAAGAATACATCTCATTATTGTTCATTTATATATTTATTAATATATCGAATTTCTAACCATTTATACTCTTTTTCTTTATTTGTTGTAATTAGTGCGTACGTAAATACATTATTGTTTAGTGTTACCCTGGTGTTATAATTTCTGAACCCATGATACAGGGTGTTTACTAAGGGAGGTGTCAGCACGTAACATTATCTTTGCCAATTTGATAGAGTTTTGTAAAAAATATATGTTATAGCTTATTATATTGTGTATAATTAGTAAAAAAAAATACAGGTGGTCGCTAACGGGTAAGTACGTATATAAATTTTTCGAAAAATTCAAAAGCATCAATTTTTGTTTTCTTCATTAAAAGATTTCATGAAAATATCAGTAATAAATTGTCTTGAGTATATTTACAATATATGTGAAATATAAACAATTTGGTTCACTTGATTAAGAAAAAAATTTTTTTTTGGATTTTCAAAAAAAAATAAATTTCCCAGATATTATGAAGTTTTTGAGGTCAAAACTTTTTGTGGTAGTATCTTACGCAAAGATACATCACTGGAAGGAACCACACGCAAAAAGGTTACAAAAGCACGGACACTTATCTTAACCTGCCATGGCCTTTACAGAGACAAAAAAATGGAGAAAAAAAACTCATGTAGCTCCAAAACGGCTGGTATTTACAAAATTTTTTACATAGTCAAAGTTATTCACAATTTATTCATTAATCGTATGAATCGTGTTTCAAGGTTCCAGCAATCGAAAAATAGTATATCACCGCAGCGCCATCTCTGTGCACTGCGAAGGAACAATTCTGCAGTTTAAAACCTTTTTTGGTGTCAATTATCTGTGATTTACAAATTTTAAGTAACTTTATTATTTTACGAGATAATGACCCGGGTACTTTTAGCTGAAACACCCTGTATATCTCGGGACTATTCAGTAATTTTTTAAGAAATATTAGTTAGTGGTTTAATAAGATACACAAACCAAATCATTCCATAGTGCTGCTGATCTAACTCAGTAAGTCATAGTGTAGTGCAGTGACGTCGCCTTCCTGCTGGCAAAAACAAAAACAAGAAAGAAATCGGTATAAATACGAGAAAAGGAAAACACAAACAGCAATGATCATCAGAGGATAAGTTTTCATTTTATTTGTCTTAATGACAAACTCTTTTCTTGCGTCAATCTTTCAAGTCCACCATAATTATTAGCAAATAACAAATATTGAATTTTGATTGAACCCGAATTAATCAATAATGCACTATTAATACATCGCGCCAAAATTGAATTTTTCCAGCGCATCAGCAGATATACACGTGATACAAATTTACATCAGGAAAATAATATCTCTCCAGAAAACCCAAAAACAATGGAGCTATTACAGAATATAGAAACGAAGTTACACCAACCAGTGGTGTAAAAAATCGATGGAGATATAAATTGTCTACCGCTTGCCATATTTTCAAATTCAAATATCAATATTATTCGAAAATTACAACTATGTCAAAAATTATTTACAACTATTTATGAGGAAGGTTGACTATGTGAATATAATTACTTCCACATCCAGTGATTGTCCAAATAGGCTTAGAATGTCATGAAACGTCGAGATTTTAAGTTTGAGCGAAAAAAAAATTTCTGTCTGTCGGTCTGGTCTGTCTGTCTGTAACTTTTTTTGTGCGTCCGTTTACTCTGGAACCGTTTAAGATATTGACTTGAAATTTGGTACACATATATTCTTTAATGAGATCTGGAACTAGATTATATTTTCATCTTGTTCCGTGGAAGGGTTGGGAGGTAAATTGGGATAATTTTGGCGTAAATAGGTAAATCAAGCTCGTGAGAGTCCATAAAATTGGTATTTAATATATACAAGAGAAGCTAAGGTTTCAAAAAAAATTTTGGCATTAGCCACCCCCACCCCATTATTAATGGAGATGAAAAAAAAATGTGATTTAGTGTGTGTACAAGAACCAGAAACCTCAAAATATTTTTTACTGAATCCACCCCCACTACTACCCCCCTATCACCACCCCCACCCCACTACCGATATGGGGCATCGTTTTATGGGTTTTTGGGGTAGAGGATTTCAAATATTATATTATTAAAGTTCCATGAACAATTATTTCCACATACAAAGTTTTTTCAATGTGAGTGATTTGGATAGAAAATATGGATGTGGAAGTAGTGATTCCTTGGGCAGCGGTTTTTATAACTAAAAGGCAACAACCGTTTGCGATTTTCTAGGGATTTTGTATTTTGAAGTTTTTAATATGTTGTTTTCTCTTACCAACGGACAAGTACGCCACAGCAAGGTGTGGAAAAAGTTTTATTTTCTAATTAATTAGAAGCGACGTCGAGAGAGATATTATACACATTGTTAATCTGTTTTTATCGGTTCTTAAGGTACGACTAATTCTTAGATTTCCTAAGCTAACATGCAATGCCTAGTTTTCTACTACTAACCAAATACATTGGAGGTAAGCAGGGTAGCACTTTAGTGGATATCACTTGGCTGAATACAGTTAATTATTATTATTATATTATTATTATTGAATTTGTTACATCAAAATATTTAATTCTGTCAGAAATGCATAAAGTATTTTTAACTCTATACATACCGAAGTATTATTCATCCATAATTAAAATGTTCCTGTAATAAATATTAAATGCATTCATTTGATGGATTAAACAACACCAATTAATTATCGAGTACATATTTATAATTTGTTATTTTAATAACGAATAATGCATTTACAAAATAAATATTAAAAATCAAGAGTTAGATAATAAATAAATTATTGCATGTAAAACAGTATTAATAAAAGTTAAATTATTGTAATTCAGTTATATTTTATTTCACTATCCAACAGTTTTCGAAATTAACGTAAATTGATTGATTGATTGATTTGATTGATTTACCAGCGTGCGGTAGGCATTGCTGCCACTCTCAAGTTATACAGCTGGGCCTGCTACGTCCACGTTGGGTTGGACTAAGGTCATGCTTGTTGCCAGCAGCGAGAGCCACATGGCGCATGGTAAAGGAATGTGGGATGGAAGGTGTAGGTATTTGTGAGATGCGTTACCGCATTATGTCGTGAGGGGGCGTTTAAGCCCCCTTTTTTTGTATTTTGGTTCTGGGCTTCTGCCTATCCTGGGTCTTCTTGTGAGATATGTTGCCGCGTTGTGTCGCTGCTATTTGTGCTCCTATTTTTTTTTTTGTACTTCTGTTTCTACAAGTCTTCTTCTTCTTCTGAGACGTCTGATTCCTCCGTTTCTGATTCTGGTAGAGTATATATCGCTCCGATTTCTTTGTGAAATTCATTCTTTCCCCTTGCTTTTCTTTCCCAGTATGTTTGGTCCTTTCCCAGTTTGTTCATGATCCTCTCGATTGTTGTTTTCCACGTGTAACATGGTCTCCCAATTTTAAATTTGCTGCTATTCAGTGTTAGTGCTTTCTTCAGTAGGTGTGTTGGTTCCCTTCTTTGGACGTGTCCCCAGTACTTCATTGCGTACATTTCTATCCTTTTTGTGATTGTCTTCCCTTCTAGTAGTGTTGATATTTTATGTCGTTTTTGCCCTGTTGTTTTTCTGAGTAATTGGATGATGTCTCTTTCAGCTCTTCTCAAACTTTTTCTGTTGGCTTTTGTTGTTGCCGCGTTTTTAACTCCATATGTCATTGTTGGCAGTATGATGGCTATGTATAGCCGTTTGGCCAGGCCCCATGATAGTTTGTTTTTCTCAATGAACGGTATAATTGCTCTTGTGACTCTGTATGCTGTTTTTATTCTCTCCTTTACTATTTCTCTCCTTTTCAGTTGGTTCGTCAGATATGTTCCTAGGTATTTCAGTTTGTTCGTTGTTCTTAGGGAGTAGTCACCTATTTTGTGTTCTTCTCCACTGATCCGACTTTCTTTTGTTGATGGGTCTCGCTCCATTATTAGACATTTTTTGAAATTTATTTTCAGGAAGTTGAGAATTTGTTGCTCTTCTTCTGCGACGATTAGGAGGTCATCGGCGTAAGCTAATACGATTGGGGTTCTCAGTGTTTCCGTGTCTTCGTTAAAATTTGGTGTTTCCCTTATTGTGTTTTGTATCGCTTGGTCTAGGACCGTGGTGAATAGTCGGGGGGATAGGGGGCATCCTTGTTTGACTCCTCTGTTCTTTTGTCTGGTTTTCGTCATTTGTCCGAACCATTGTATGGCAGTTGTTTCATGAAGGCAGGCCTTTATTATCTTGTTTATTTGATAGTGCGGCACTCCTTTGTTATACAGGGTGTTGACTATGGCTTCGTGACTGATGGTATCGAATGCCTTTTGGAGATCTATAGCGGTTATGTGCAGTTTTGTCCCTTCTCTCCATTTTTCTTCCAGTATTCTTCTGGTGGTGTGCATGTGGTCGTCCGTTGATCTGCCTTTGATGAATGCTGTCTGGTAGTCTGGCGGTCTTCCAATGTACTTCTCTAGTTGCTCGAGCAGGAATTGTGCGTAGTATTTGTATCCTATGCTGCAGAGTGTTATTCTTCTGTAGTCTTCTATGGTCTGTGGCGAGTTGGTTTTTGGGAGGGGTATTTGTATAGTCTTGGTCCATTCCGTAGGCAGAGCTGTGTTTTCTGTCCATACCCTGGTGATGATTTCTAGGGTTTGCTCCTTTAGCTTTTCCGTGCCGTAGTGTATTAACTCGTTGTTTATTTTATCTACTCCAGGTGCGGTGTTTCTTCTAGCTCTGGCTATTATCCCTAGCAGTTGGTCTTTTGATGGTGGCTTGTCCAAGGGCCAGTGGTCTGTTTCTCTTATTAGTTTTGTTCGTTCTTTAGTTGCTTTCTCTTCTTCCTTCAGCTTCTTGGTCCAATGTTGTATTGGTATGTATCTTCTCTTGTGGGTACTGTTGTTTCTTCTATATTTTTTCAGATATCTGAAGGTTTGGTTTGGTAAAGATTATAAAAACCGCTGCCCACTACTTCTACATCCAGATTTTCTATCCAAGTCACTCACAACGAAAAAACTTTGTATATGGAAATAATTGTTTATGGAACTTTAATAATATAATATTTGAAATCCTCTACCTCAAAAATCCATACAACGATACCCCACATCGGTAATGTGGTGGGGGTGGTGATGGGGGGGGGGTGGTAGAGGGGGTGGATAAAGTAAAAAAATATTTTGAGGTTTCTGGTCCTTGTACACACACTAAATCACACTATTTTTTCATCCACTTCAATAGTGGATGGGAGTGGTAATGAGGGTGGCTAATGCCAAAATTTGTTGTTAGCTTCTCTTGTATATACTAAATACCAATTTTATAGACTCTTACCTGCTTGATTTACCCCCAATTTACCCCAATTTACCCCCCAACCCTTCGACGGAACAAGATAAAAATATAATCTAGTTCCAGATCTCGTTAAAGTACATATGTGTAACAAATTTCAAGTCAATATCTTAAATGGTAAACGTTTACACAAAAAAAAAGTTACAGACAGACACACCGACAGACAGACCGACAGGCAGAATTTTTTTTCGCTCAAACTTAGAATCTCGACGTTTCATGACATTCTAAACCTATTTGAACAATAAAAATTTTCAAAATTTATTTTGTCGTTACTATACTTCCACTTCCACGATGTGGAAGTAAAAATGTATTAACTATAACTTTTATTTCTTTTTATAAATGACATTTTGACTGAATTAATCTGATCAGCTGGCAATTTTAAGTCCTCTGCCATTTTAATATGGTTATATTTCTCTTACAAACTTACTAATAAAATAGTAATAAAAAACTTTATTTAATGTGGCGGGCTGTCGGCTAAAAGCTGGTGTAAATCCCAACCTCAGATTTCAACAACTACAGAAGATATACATACAAACAGAGAAATCAACCTAAGTTAATTACTACACATATATAGACACATGATAAAAAAAACAGAGAAAAATAAATGCCACCAATAGCCTATACAGCCTATAGGTTATGCTATGACAAATAAAAGTTACATCGTAAATAGTGCTGAGAAGAGAAAAAGAAAAAGATATATACGGGAGATGGCAATGAAAGTAATTAGTCGCTGAGGAACATGTACATACTTTTATTTTTTAATAAAATATCTTTTAACCTCTTCTGATATTTTATTGGATAAATCAGCGGAATGATATGAGAATGGGTATTTATACTGTTCATCGTTTATGTTGTTTTTAATAAGGTGTTACATGATTTCGTCTCTTTACATTAGCAGAAAACTCTATGCAAGAGTTTTGAAGTGTTTGCAATATGTACTGTCCAGCAAGGCACTGGTAAAAGCACATTCCCTCACTTAAATGCTTGTTGGTCACGGCTTAACGTCTCGTCCAACAATTTACATCGTCGTCCGGGAATGTATTGCTTTTACTACTAGATACACAATGTACTATTTTTTGAACTCGGTGTCTATTTACTCGGCGCAATGTCAGATCCCACAATACGCTATTCTAGTACTTTAGTCCGTTACTAAGCAATTAAGCTTAGCATATAAAAAACAGGCGGGGAAAGTAATTTTCCTGGATTGTTTTTTTATATATATTTTAGACTGAATCTCTGACTTTTATTACAACAAAAATTCCTTAATTTATAATAATATTGATTCCGATTTCAGAAAAAATAGTGTCATTGTGTACGTCGTAGTAAAAGGACATTCCTAGACTTCAATGGTTGTTAACCTCAGCTTAACGTCTAGGCCAACAATTTACATCGTCGTCCGAGAATGTATTGCTTTTACTTCTAGATGCACAATGTACTATTTCTGTAATCTGTCAAGCTAAACATATGACCATATAAACATATAAGCATATAAAAAACAGTCCGTGTAAGTCCCGGCTTAGGCAGGGGCGGACTGGCCCACCGGGACACCGGGACGAATCCCGGTGGCCCGCTCCAATAGTGCGCTGCTGCCGCCGGCTGCTTGGTATGATGACCAGCTAATAGAGTAATAAGTGGCCTGCGAGTCTAAGATCCAGCGCCACTAATCTGTTGTCAGTCCGCCCCTGGGCTTAGGCCTAGGCCGGGAAAGTCATTTTCCCGGACTGTTTTTTATATATTTTTTTAGACAGTAAATAATAAGCACTGAATCTCTGACTTTTTCTTTTTCTTTTTTTTTATATATTAATAAATATTCCATAATTTATAATAATATTAATTGCGATTGCAGAAAAAATGGTATGTGTACGTCGTAGTAAAAGCTCATGTCCGGACTTCAATGCTTGTTGACCTCGGCTTAACGCCTCGGCCAACAATTTACATCGTCGTAGATACACAATGTACTATTGTTTGAAATAATATTCGATATACATGTATATTTCTAATATCTGACACAATATTGAAAACTTGTAAAAGAAATTCTGGAATAATTTTTTCCACATTTTTATTTAGTCTTGCTCCACTAAACACAGAGTTTACAAATATTCGAATTTACTCTGGAAAGATTCACATCATAAATACTATATTTTTTTCATATAGCTTAGATTTTCAGATTTTCTGATGATGGTCGAGACTGTCGAGGGACACATATCAGATAAATCAGAAAATACTTAAATAAAGCGGTTATCCTCCTCAATTTTATTTGTTTTAAGAATACTAATAATAGTGATGTCGGATATATTTCAGTTATACATAAAAATGTGTTAAAACAGAATATCTCTTCTCTGAATTGAACCACTCGTGAAATAAAATATATTTTATTTGAGTATATTCGCTGGTTTTCTCTTGGGAAAACACAGCGAGGCTTTGTCAGTCAGATTTAGTAACAAAAAGGTTTGCTGAGTAAAAAAATGTTCTGGTATCCACCCTTAATATTGGTTACATTGACAGGGGAAACAATAAAGTTAAAACATATTTATGCTATAAAAGAATTTTTATGTAGAATCTGAGAATCTTTCATTACACTGATATTTACTTGCAACGTTAATATAGGCTATACTCCCGCCTTGTTTATTTTTTGCAAACTACACATCGCGAAAGAGTTGCGTGGGATTATAATGAAATTTTATACTTCTTGTAACTTTTATACTTTATACTTTTCAAGGGGAATTTCTACTATTGGATTTTTCATTAGCCAATTGCGTAATATACAGGGTGTAATTAGTTTCAAGTCAAAAAAAAAAAAAACTGGTAACGGGGACCGACTTGACAAACAAAAAACCTATATGACTTTTCCTCTAGGGGCACTTCGAAAAAAACTGACTTATGTCAAAAATTTGAATGTCCATTGACCCAGAAAAGCAGTGGTTCTCAAATATCCTATATTTGAGAACCACTGCTTTTCTGGGTCAATGGACGTATAGTTCCAAATCATCAAAGTTTCTTATTTTTGAAAGCTTAAAAATTGAATAATTATTTTTTCATGAAATTGGAAAACAAACAGTTAGACATCCGACATACGATAACAGGAAATAGTTTTGTGTATTTTAAGTCTTAAGTATTTTAAGATTTTTTTGACAATTTTTTTTTTCCAATCAAATATTGAATACCAAAAATCGAGTCTTCGGTCTCTATGAAAATCAATGTAAACAATAATAAATAAATCACAACAAAACAAAACACAACAACATAACATAAACTCTTTAAAAAAACCGCTGCCCAAGGAATCACTACTTCCACATCCAGATTCTCTGTCCAAGTCACTCACAACGAAAAAACTTTGTATGTGGAAATAATTGTTTATGGAACTTTAATAATATAATATTTGAAATCCTCTACCCCAAAAACCCATAAAACGATACCCCACATCGGTAGTGGGGTGGGGGTGGTAGTAGGTAGTGGGGGTGGATGAAGTAAATAAATATTTTGAGGTTTCTGGTTCTTGTACATACACTAAATCACAATTTTTTTTCATCCCCTTTAATAAGGGGGTGGGGGTGGTAATTGGGGTGACTAATACTAAAAATTTTGTTGAGACCTTAGCTTCACTTTTATATACTAAATACCAATTTTTTGGACCCTTACCTGCTTGATTTACCCATTTACCCCAAATTTACCCCAATTTACTCCCAACTCTTCGTCGGAACAACATGAAAATATAATCTAGTTCCAGATCTCGTTAAAGTACATACGTGTATCAAATTTCAAGTCAATATCTTAAACGGTTCCAGAGTAAACGTGCGCACAAAAAAACGTTACAGACAGACCGACAGTAGGAAATTTTTTTTTCGCTCAAACTTAAAATCTCGACGTTTCATGACATTTTAAGCCTATTTGAACAATAAAAATTTTTACATTTTTTTTGTCGTTACTATACTTCCATTGGATGTGGAAGTAATAAATGTAGCCCAAGTATTGATGAAATATCAAGTAAATTAATTAAAACAAATCATTTGCATATTTTAAAGCCATTTATACATATTATTAACGCAATTTTCTCAACCGGAATATTTCTATAAAAATTCAAAGAGTCTATAATAACACCAATTTTCAAATCAGGTGATTCATAACATGTTAGTAATTACAGACCAGTTACACTAATCAACAACATTGCAAAAATATTTGAAAATGCAATGAAATTAAGAATTGTGAATTATTTTGAGAAATTTGGACTACTTTCACATTGTCAGTATGGTTTTAGAAATAATCAAAATACAGAGTCTGCGATTTATGATGTTATTAATTTTGTAAATAGCCAATTAAATGGAAAAAAGAAGTGTGCAGCTGTGTTTCTAGACCTGGCTAAAGCTTTTGATACGGTCTCACATTATATACCAATAAATAAACTGAAAAAATAGGTAACTAACTAACTATAATAAAAAATTATTTAAAAGATAGACAGCAATATCTCATAATTAATAATAAGTTAAGTGAGGCACTAACCACTTAAACTAGTGTTCCACAAGGAACTGTGCTAGGACCAATATTGTTTACAATTTATATCAACAGTATGTTCATGTTAAATACTCAACTGAAAATAGTATCATACGCTGATGATACGGTATTATTATTTCATGGTAATGATTGGCAAAACACGATTCAATAGGTCTAAGCACAGTTAGAACATGGCTGGATTAAAATCTCTTGACATTGGACTAACTATCTTAAAACCAAATTCATTAGCTTTTCAATCACAAACGTTAACTGTAATCACACAAAAAATCTACTCCTCCATAATAACATCTGTATTTTAAATGATTATCAAAACTGGACATGCGACAAGAAAATTGACTATGTAAATGAAATAAAATATTTAGGAGTTATGATTGACCAACATTTAAAACGGAGAAGCCACATAGAATTAATGTCAATAAAAAGTAGAACACTTATCCTTATCTTTTACCAACTACGCAGTATATTATATAAAACACAATTATTACTTTTATATAAAGCCTTGACAGAATCTATACACACACACCTACAAATTTTAACTTTTATTTTGTATCGTTAACCAAAACCACTTATTTGCATTTTTTTGGTCCCAAGTACGCCTAATATAGTCATAAAAAAAATTTGTTGGCTCTATAAATTGTAATAACTAACCTAACTCACATATTATGGTATAATTTTAATTAAAAAAAGCAATTAATTACATCATGCGAAAAAATATTTGCCATTTTGATATACGTTTCAAATACATGTTATATACTATATATTTAATTAGAATATAAGCCCTTTAATCAGAAAATTAATTATTCTTCTTGCGCTCCTTAGCCCGTCTCTTATAAGTTACTTCTGGAGCATCTCTTATACATGTCCAACACTAGTCTGCCAACATCGCAGAAGTCCATTTGCCCTGATATCTTTTTTCCATATTTTGAATATCCTAGTGGAATCTCTCTTCATGCTCGTCGCTTACTGCACCACAGTTTTCTGGGAAGTAATCTAGGTGTGAATGTAGAAAGTGGACTTTTAATGACATATTGCATCCTAATTTCTGGTAGCAAGAAAGAAGATTCCCAAGAAGGTCTCTATAGCTTTCTGCTCTTTTGTTACCGAGAAAGTGTGTTGCTACCATTTTAAAGGAATTCCAAGCAGCTTTTTCTTTACCTGCTAGAATGTTGTCAAATTTAGCATCTTTGAAAAGGTTCTTGATTTGAGAACCCACAAAAATTGCCTCTTTAATTTTCGCATTACTAAGTCTGGGAAATTTTTGTTTTAAATAATTGAAAGCACGTCCTTCTTTGTCCATAGCTTTTACCAAGTTTTTCATAAGCCCCAATTTTATGTGGAGTGGTGGCAGTATTACCTTTTGTGAATCAACTAATGGAATGTTATCAACATTTTTTTCTCCTAGTTCAAAACCCAGTCTTGGCGGCCAAATTTTTCTTTCGTAATGTTCTAATTGCGCTCGACTGTCCCACTCACAAAGAAAACAGCAATATTTGGTATACCCTTGCTGCATACCAAGTAATATAGCCATCACTCTTAAGTCTGCACAAATCTGCCACTTATACTTGTTATATTCTATAGTTTGTAGCAATACATTCATGTTACTGTAATTTTCCTTCTTGTGGACAGCATGGGCATTGGACTTGATGGCAATTTATTTCCATTGTGGAGTAACACAGCTTTTAGACTAAGTTTCGAGGCGTCAATAAAAAGTTTCCAATCACTAGGATCATGGGGAATGTGTAAAGCACTCATTAAACCGTCAATGTTCTTGCAGGCAACCAAGTTATCTTCCATTTTGAAAAAAGGTATAAGATCTTTTTGGTGACTTCGATACATGGAAACTTTAACATTTTCTTGTAGTAAATTCCATTGTTGTAGGTCTCCAGTGTTGATGGATCACTTAATTCGCGTTGAATAATTTTGTGTGGTTCACCACCGGACACTTCGGCAGAGAAATCGGGATCTTGTGATGTTGATGGCTGGACTAAGTCGTCATCTACATTATCATCCGATTCTTCGTCAGAATCAAGGCTGTATTCTTGAGATGGATAGGTGGTTCATCACTATGGAGAACCGGGCGAATAGCAGATGGTAAATTGGGGTATTGTATTACCATCCTTTTTTTATTTTTAATACCCTGTCTAATAGGAGGTATCAGGCAAAAATAACAATCGGTAACATGATCTGTAGGTGCTCGCCAGATCATGGGCACAGCAAAAGCCATTGAACGTCCTCTTCCACTTAGCCAACTGCAAAGATTGTTCGCACAATTGCTGCAACATATATGAGGTGCCCATTTTTTGTCTTCATCTCCAATTGTAGAACCAAAATAAAACTGGTACGCCTTCTTAATTTTGGGAGTAAAATTACGTTTTTGATGCGCAAGTCACTTCACCACAAATATAAGAAAGTTGTTAGGTGTATTTACACAATCTCGTGGCATATTTTCAAAATAGCACTATTTACTTTCGAAAATGAACGCTTATCATACACAAGATACAAATACGACTACCTAAGAATGAACATTAGTGTTAGTGACAAATAAAGGGGTAGGTAGTTAGTATGTCTATTTTTTGTAGAATTCTAATTCTACCTGTTATTTGTGATAGGACCGCCCATAAACTTGAGTTTATAAGGGATCTACATACGATCCAGCGGCAGAGAGCCAGCCTTGTCGGCATGCTTTGAACTCATTCGTAAAAGTGAACTGGTCCGCTGGAATTCCAATTATCTTCAAAGCGTACCGACAATGTCGGGTCCCAGCAGCTGGATCGTCTATATACCTGCGTTACACTTTAGAATAGAATAGAATAGAATAGAATTTTATTCATGCTATACGTATATATAATGTTTGCATATGTCAGAGATAAAAAACAAACGACTTAATTCAAAAACAAGTATAAAAATAAAACAGAGTCACGATAATACAATATAAAATAAGTAGTAGTCATAAAAACTAGTACCTCAAGTAGAGGAAAAAACATAAAATATAACATTGTCAAAAACACAGAAAAAACAATTAATGCAAAAATGCTAAAATATAACGATAAATATAATGAATCTAATTAAACAGACGATAAATTGGGCAAGGAGCCGAAATATTCAAAATATTCGTCATATGAGTAGAAGGCATTCTGTAAAAGGATATTTTTTATTTTTAGCTTAAACGTGTTTACACTCATATCAAGATTTTGTAAATCTTTAGGTAACACATTAAAAAATTTTATTGATAGATATAGGTAGAAATTCTGAGTCTATATTTGGGCAATCTTAAGTTCGTTTTTGTCCTAGTGTCATGGTTGTGTATGTCCTCCTGCTTGGTGATTTTGTTACTTTTTAATTTTTTAATATGACACAAGCATTCATATATATAACATGACGGCAGTGTTAATATATGGAGACTTTTAAAAAGGGGTTTACAGGTTTACCTGTATTGGGAAAACCAGGGCCAACTTGAACTTTTGCTTTTTATATTGTTTCTAGCTGGCCCAGCAAACGTTGTTCTGCCATATAAAGTATAAATTTTTGTCCAAAATAGCCTACGACCTATTCTCAGACCTACCAAATATAAACCAAAAATTTCATAAAAATCGATCAAGCCGTTTCGGAGGAGTTCGATAACAAACACTGTGACAAGAGATTTTCATATATTAGATTTAGCATAACGAATTACTAAGAATTTACTATTTTTACTTCTAGTCAGGAATCAGGTGCCACTAAATCCATCATAGGGTGTGGACTCGAAGATATAGTTTTTAAAAAATACATACATTATCCGAAATTACCTTGCGGGTCTGAATCCAGAGGGCGCCATTCTGTCCGCGATTGCAAAAAAGCGTAAAAAATTTTTTTCCAAAAATTTTTGTGTCACTAACTATTGATTAATTTTATATTCCCACCGCATTTACAAGCTTATTTTTTAACATTTCTTAATTATTTTCCAACCAACGGAAAGCTTATTCTTTCTAGATTCAGGTGCTGCTAAATACTTCTCATAATTGTTGTTAACAAATGCTACAAAAATTGTTTAAACAAAGAGAGCCCAAAGAGTGCACGGTAAATTTCAGCATGGAGACATTTTTAAAACTATTATCGATAGATGCATACTTCTATGACATGAAATCTGCAAAATATAATGGAGTAGTTTTTAGAGAAAGAATTATCTACATTGCTTTATTGTTGTAGAAGATACGATTATTTTTGTACAGCACGCGTTGTGATCCGGCTCGGCTCGTCTTTAGGTAGATATACAGTATACACGTATGTCTCGCATTGCCTCGCTCTCTTTAGGCTTGTTGACTACCTGCTGAGGTGTAGTGTAATAACAAAAAATCTTATGAGTAGCGTATACAGTAACTGTGTTGTGTGTTGTTTATAAATTCATGTAAAATATATTTAAAATAATTTTTGTATTAGTTTAATAGCCTGTATATTTCCATTATTATTGCAGAGTATCCGATAAAATTACAAAAATAATAGCGCAATTGCATTTTTCTCATCATAATCATAATGAAGCCGACACTAGAATATTTGCGATCATCCTATATTTATCAAATCTGGAGTATGGTAGAATAATAATAGAAGCTACAGCAGATATTTTTGTCTTATCCCCGTATTTTGTGTCTAGAATTATGGTGTCGTAGATTTGATGTATTTATACCGATTTATCATATGATGCGAGAATTAACTATAGAGAAGACAATGAGTGCTCAAATGAATTTGGGTAATTTATTTTTGTGCATTTATGCTTTGACTGACACAGTCAGTTTTCTATTTAAAAAAGGAAAAACTAAGGCTGTAAAAAAATGTTTAAGACATACAGAAGATAAAGAACTACAAAGATTACTTCGTTACCCTCAAAGTGGCTTCAATGATTCATTACTTTTCAAAATCTGGCCCGGTATTTTTTTAAAAACCGCTGCCCAAGGAATCACTACTTCCACATCCAGATTTTCCATCCAAGTCTCTCAGAACGAATGCCAAAAAAACTTTTGAGACCTTATAGCTTCTCTTGTAAATACTAAATACCAATTTTATGAACTCTTATTACCTGCTTGATTTATCTATTTATTCCAGTTTACCCCCATCCCTTCAACGGAATAAAATGAAAATATAATCTAGTTCCAGATCACCTTAAAATACATACGCGTACCAAATTTCAAGTCAATAACTTAAAACGGTTCCAGAGTAATCGTGCGCACAAAAAACGTTACAGACAGACAGACACATCGACACTCAAACTTAAAATCTCGACGTTTTATGACATTCTAAGCCTATTTGAACAATAAAACTGTTCAAATTTTTTCTTGTCGTTACTATACTTCCACTAGATGTGGGAGTAAATGTTATATGGTCGACGTCTGATATAAGGAATTTATCGCCTACCGAAGATTCTTTTTATCAACATATGTTGAGAGCTGCGTATCAAATTATTCTGTGGAAGAGTGCAACTGAGATAAACCCAGAAATTCACGATCCAATTGATTTTGGTTGGGATTTGAAAAATAAATTAATAAATTAATAGCTATAATACTATAAATGTTTGTCCCAATATAACTTCTCAAAATGTATTTTGTAAATGTAAATTTAAAAAATTTATCGGAAACTGCAGTCGTAGCAAAGCTGGGTTGGGATGCATAATAGATTGCTACTGAGAGGGTAAATGTATTAGCTGTTAATTTAGTTTAAGTATAATGTATGTATGTATATTATTATTTTTGTATTTCTATTTCTCAAGCACAAAAAGTAAATTTAAGTTCATTTAATTAGTTATATGGATTTCTGTCTCTAATCAATATTTTAAGTTAAAATATAATAATTTTGGTTCTCAAGTAAACTAATCTTTAAATACCTTCGTTTTTTTTTCATAATGACAAATGATAATATTTACGTATAAGTAATACGCATCGTAAATTTTTTGCAATCACAGTATATTGTCAGCAAGTTACCGATCGGCCACAGCGCGCGAACGTGTCAGCCTAAACGATAGCGGAAATAACGGAGCGCTGTACAAAAATAGTCATATCTTTTACAACAATAAAGCAATGCCGATAATTCTTTCACCAAAAACTGATCCATTCTATTCCGCAAATTTCATATCATAGAAGTATGCATCTATCTATAATAGTTTTTAAAATGTCTCGATACTGAAATTTACCGTGCACTCTTCGGGCATGCTTTGTTTAAACAATTTCTGTAGGATTTGTTAACAATAATTTCGAAAATTATTTAGCAGTACCAAATCATTAAGAAATATTAAAAAATAACCCTGTAAATGAGATGGGAACATAAAATTAATCAATTTTCAGTGACACAAAAATTTTCGGAAAAAATTTTTTTTATGCTTTTTTGCAATCGCGGACAGAATGGCGCCCTCTGGATTTAGATGCGCAAGGTTATTCCAGATAATGTACATATTTTTTAAAAAGTATATCTTTGAGTGCACACCTTGGCATTTTAGGAGCGTCTTTTGAGAAGATTGATTCCCGACTATTCCAATACATGTAGGCCAGCGTTACCACATTTGGTAGATTTTTATTTCTTTTTAGTAGAATTTTAAGGATTCTTTTAAAGTTTGGTAGGTGAAATTTGCTGGTAGATTTCGGATAATTCTATCAGAAATCTACCAGCAAATTTTACCTACCAAACTTTATAAAAAATCCTTAAAATTCTACTAAAAAGAAATAAAAATCTACCAAATGTGGCATCGCTGATGTAGGTTGTAGAATAGTGAATCAGATATGCTATCATATGTTATTGTAATACTACAGTTAATATACTGCAAATAGCACAAAATTATGTAATAAAAGTCATGTTAAGAAAACCCAAAAATAATCCTACACAACTGCTGTACGATGAAACTAAGCTATTAAATGTTAAGCTTATGTATATTATGCAGTCAATTGTTTCCGCATATACAAAATGTGAGAAAAGTTCAAACATAATATCGGGCAATAACAAATAATAATCATATTCAAGAACAATTTTTTACAAAAACATTTCAAAAATTTGTTTCTTTTTTGCACCAAATTTTATAATAATATATCAAATAATATAAGAACATTCAGTGGCGGTCTGGCCAGGTCGGCGAGTCGGCAAATGCCGACTGGGCCTTTTGCCTTTTGAGTACGTAATACGCTTATATACATGCAAAGCAAAAACATTCATATCGCTAACGAACTGCGTTTGAATGTTTATTTATTTTTAAAAGTTTTGACATATGTGGTGAGCTGGTGAGTGTGAGTACTTTTGGCTTCTTTTGGCCGTTCCGCCGGCTAAGAAGTAACATATGACAAGACTTTCTGGAGCCACTGATGTTAATAAGAATTGAAGCAGAAATGATTCCAAATACCTCTGAAATTTTAAATAAGATTGCGCAATCGTCTGAAGAATTAACAGCTTTATTATTTTAATTTCTAATTCTCGTTCACGTTATGTTTTCATAGTTTTAGTTTTCTAGTTTGAGATTCGTTAAATTGTTCTTTGTTCTTGATACTCCTGATAGTATTTGTTTTTTCTAAAGGTTTTTATTTTTTATGTTTATGAGTTTATTTTTTTATTTTAATAAATAAATCGTTCTGCAGTTCTAAAGAACCTATGATTTTATTGAAAATTATATTTATTGAACATTAAAGTTTGGTACCAAATTCCCATCTCCCGAAGAAATGGCCGGCGTGAAACCCAAAAAATCCCCCTCCCCTCGATAAAAAAAAATTCTTGCTTGCTTCGCTTTCAAAATGTCGACTAAGCACTAGACACCCAGACCGCCACTCTAATTTAAAAGCATTTAAATACAAAGTAAAGATATACGTTATACAGAACAAAAATCGCTTCATGCAATATATTTAATAGTTTTTTTGCTAAATCACACAGACTGAAATCTGGTTCGCTGTTCTGCTGTATTTTCTGGGTAGATGGATTCATATAACTGTGTTGCTTAGGTAAATATTTTACGTAGGTAGGTAAATATTCGATATAGGTTATATATGTACATATTTTTTATTTCTTGCAATCCACACCCATGTTCCTATTTGCATAAGTAAATAACATTACGCACTTGCACTAGTTAATTTAGGTGCTCCAAATTAATGTTTTAATTTGAAATATATAACATATTGTAGCAAAATGCAAATAAATTAAACGAAATGAATTCTATCACTCATTGAGCGTTTCGTCAACCATGTCGGTATCATCTGGAGATGCTTAAACCTAAAAAAGCTTTAGTTTTAAATAAATAATACTATTTTCTCCCTTCGAAACGTTGTTCTCAAGATACTTCCTTGTGTCTACTTAAATGGGACACTCGGTATATGAATCTCCCCCGTCAGCTGATAACACATTAGACCAATAATTCCAGTTTTTGATCCTCAAGGTACAAGGATCGTCGCATGACCACTCACATATTTTAAAATATGTTGTTTGAATTTACAACTTAAATATAAATAACAATTTGTATATTTTGTTTTCTTCACTACTCGTAACCTCTCTCCCTTCAAAAGGTTTTGATAGTTTGGTACATGAATTAAATCATTCGAAAGGAAATCTACGAAACAATATGTGTAAACAAGACAAGAGGAGATGAAGTATAATGTGAAACAAAGAACACATTAATATGCTTTCCAGAGAGCTGACATTGTTATGATATAATGCAAATATTTGACATGGATGAAAAGTCGCAACATAATCTAATACGTAAACTGGAGCAGCTACGCGGCAGTTGGCTAAAATATTTTTTTGGTGATATTCCGATGTATAATACACCACCAAAGCAAAGAAATTTAAAAATGTTTATACAGGCCACGCTTTGTAGCATTATTTGGTACATACATGTCATAAGTTTTTTAACAATATAAAATATATAGTATAAGTACGCAGTCGATGGTCAAGGAGACTTGACTCTCATCCTCTAGTCCCGTGTTCGATTCCCAGTCGTGACAATATCTTCAGCAAAAGAAATTAATATTAGTATACTCGGATACTGGGTATGTGTCGCGTGTCATGAAGTTTGAAGCTTCCTTCTGAAGAAAGTCGATTCAGATCTTCAGAGCTAAAGAGAGTTGTATTATCTGTGATGTATTGCCCATAAAAAAAAACTATATGGAATTGGACAAACTGAGGACTATTAGAGATGATAACGCCCAGATTGTTCCTTATTACTCGTGAATTATATGAAGAGAACTCGGATTTGGTGAAAAATGAAAACTCTGAATCAAACAAACGTAAAGCTGGCAAGGTTGATAAATATTTCATATTTTTAGTGATTATTTCGCTCATTAACGCTATAGGCAATGAGAGCCCGTTTTTTCACAACATTGCACCAATCAAATGTCATTATTAGTGGCAATTCAAGCTAGATCGGCTTTTGGCAGTACCAACATGCTTAATTTATCGCTCTAATTTTTTATGTCGCTGCAGCGGCAAATACTGCGGTAATTTGTTGACGTTTTGTTTCGTAAAATATTTTCCGCAAATAGGGCAACTCGCGCTTTTAAATTTTATCTATAAATATCTTCTCTAGCTTATTACTAATTGTTAACTTACCTTGTAAATTGTAATATTGTATTATGTACTAGCACACATAAACACACCACATATATAGTAAACAATCGTCAGTTCCAAAGAGAAGCCTGTCTGAAATATATAGGCTCTAACCCTTGCCCATCTGTAACTATTTCAATTTGCCTACTTTTCAATCAGGTAACAATAATATACAAAGATTGTACTTAATATACCTAGCATAATACAGGAACAAGTCAAGCACAGCTTTCAATAGCTCAATAACGTAATTACAAAGTTAAGCAAATCATTTATTATAAATGTCAAGTAAACACATTCGCTCTGGAAACAAACTAAAAATGTACCTAGGTACCTACTTACATACGGTAATCTATCAAAAAGTAACTAGTTGAATCAAAGCTGTGCAATATTTTAATTTGTTGTTTTAAAATTCACTCTGTCTAACGAAGCAAACCTCAACATAATTTGTAAACTTCGTAAGTTAAAAATAAGGATTAAATACGTAAATATGAATCAATGAACAATTATTATGGAATATAACTCTAGTAGCGGTAGCGCTAGATGGCGCTCTCTATGTCAATCTCGGAACCATGAGTGTATAGTAATAAATAGGCGGGATATCGGGAATAAAGTAGTGCTCTCTCTAAAGTTTCTCATCATATTGCACCTCAGAAACGCCTGAAAGGTATTAGGCCAGTCTATATATTATAATATCCAAGGTTTCAACTCATTTTATTTACTAGTTGCCATAGAAACGTCACTAGATTATTTTAAAATATAGCGAATCTCCGTTGTTTCTACTGCGTTTATTTCAGATTTGCTGTTTTGACAATATGAGTCGGTTTGGAAATATTTCTGTACATCAAATTAATGAGGAAATTGAAAATAAAGTCAGTAAACTCTAAAAAGTGACAAGAAAACGTCTGAAGGCAATTAATGAGAAAACATAATATTGAAGATGTACTTAATGAATTATTTATTCGTGAAATATTCTCCTCAAATACCACTCGTGCTTTAAATTTTATCTAAAAATTTTTTCTCAAGCTAAGTTGCCCCTAGTTAATATAACTCGTGCAAATTGGCAGTTTATTATCAAAGATTAAATCCCCCCCGCTAAAGCGGTCGGGATTTAATCAGATAATAAACTGCCAATTTGCACTCTTTATATTACCAGGCAACACGCTTTCGAAAAAATTTTCGATAAAATTTTAAGCACTAGTGATATTACATACGATAAATTTTTTATTCTAATCCCTAGTCTGTCAAAGATTTTTTAAATTTATCTCGACGTTCATTAGATGTGTTACCAGCAAATAACCCAAAGTTACTACCCAGCCCAGCTGTTGGCAAATCTATAAATTAAAAACAAGATTGGACCGAGTAGTGAATACTGTAGTACACCACTATCGATCTTATCAAGTTTAAAATACTTTTTCTTATAAAAGCCTTGACACCCATCAGTGAGGTAACTTTATTAGGCAGAAGATATACTATCGTTTAAAAACAATAATATTTCAACATCTTGTGACGGATACACAAAATGCTGCTCAAGGAATTTCCCTGATTCAAAGCTCTCGACTATAGGTTTCTACTCATTTTCAGCATAAATGGTCGATTTTCCTTATTGAAAAACAGAGAAAAACGGCATTAATTAAGTTATATTGAGTAAAGAAATCATTCATTTGATTTTTAGTAGATATTTTAAACATTTTTATAATACTAGTATTAGCTTGAAATTATTAATGTCTTGAATATAACTTCTTAAACTCACTATTACTTTAAGATCATTTTAAAACTTGCATATATTCCATATTTTATGCAAAGGTTAAAAAGTTTGACTGAGGGGACAATTAGAATAGAATATTTTTAAGAATTTCAATTAGTTTTATATTCAAACCATCCTCAACACTTACTGGTCTAAAAATAAATGTCAAATTGTCATATACTTATTAGAACCAATACTGCTAGTTTAGAATATTTTGTTAGGTAAAGACATGGCGTACTCAATAGCTTACGCGCATGTACTGATCCTTCAGGATGCGTATTATCATCCTCGTCGAGTATAAAATTAATACAAACCTAATTTGATAATACGCATACATTACTGAAATCTAAGTTTTGCGCATGCGCGAAGTGTTGGCCTAATTTTACCGCATGGGAGATATAAGAAGCTAGCAGTATTGGTTCTAATAAGTATATGACTACTAGCTGTACCCACAACTACATTCGCGTGGAATTTTGAAATTAACTGAAAAGCTTCTTTGCTAACGACGTTCTGGAATATTTCAGAAAGCTCAGAAATTTTCTGGAATGTTCCAGAATACTCTCGAATTTTCTGGAACATTACAGAAGTTCAATCATGAAAGTTTATGCCGTGCAAATACGCTTATTGTAGAGATCAAGCTGTATCTCCGGTTCTACTAAACCGATTTTCATTAAACTTGGTTTAGAGTAGGCCGATTTCGATTAAATAAAAACTAAATGTTACTCCAAGCTTAGATAAATTTACCTGTGAAAACCCTATTCAAATTGATTCAATGGTCTCTGCGTGATGCACGTTCAAACAAGCATACAAACAGACAAAAATTCAAGAAAACTATCTTAATGTAGTCTATTACTTATCTTACATCCCCCAGGTCAGTTTATTGCAAATATTTCCAATGCACAGGTACGCCAACTATACAGATTTATTATATATGTATATAAATTTTATTTCAAATAAATATTCTTTTGTAAATGCAAGTAGGCTATCTTGTATTATATGTATTATATTGAATATCTTTTGTACCAAATAAAGATTAATGGCATCTTCTTCTCTGCAACATTAGATACAAATTTTCATCCAAATGTGTTATTTACATGTCGAGACCGATAAAATTTCAAGCCTTCTTAGACAATCTAAATAGCTACAAAAAAATTTTGCCACATTAATATAAGTATAACAAATTTCCTAAATCTATTTTAAATTTAGTTATTTCAATGTATCTACTACTAATCTATGTAAATATGTATGGCGTGTGGCACTACGTGTAATAGCTTTAAAAAGAGTAATATCTTTGAATGAATCATCTACCATGCATTTCGTGCTACAAATAATAGGTCTTGTAATAAATTGTCACTTCGGTTGAAGATGTCACTCTAATTATGATCATATAACACGTTATAATTTTGTTGTTATAAGCAGTGATCGAAATTTTGGGTTTAATTTCAGGTGCGTCGTTACAAGGATTTATTAAAATATGCATATATTTTTAGTTGTACATATGTATACATGTATTCTAAGATTTCAAAATAAATGAGAAGCTCATAAGAGGGTTTGTATTACATTTAGTTTCGATTTAATTTTGTAAGAAAGAACAAACTTACATTTAAATTTTTTTATGTAAAATTTTATATACCTATGTGCGCCACTGGAATTAAACCCAAATTTCGACCATTGATTATAAGATTTAAATAATAATTATTGACAGACACAAGTTACTCAAAATTCGTCATTCAAAATGTTTTGAAATATATCATAGTCTAATTGCACGTTTATGAGATTTTTCTTTTATGAGCGTATTCGGTACGACTCGTTAATGAGACCTAACTAAACTTTTATATTTTTTAGAGGTAGTTAACACACTAACTAAGAAATAACGCCTTCAACGTTGAGCTATTTGTTGGGAATAAAACTAACGAAATTTATTTCCCAAAAAACTACGTTTCGATATGTCTACAGTGTCACCCTTAGAGTCAATATAAATAAGTTTTCTATTCTAAAATAAGGAAACTACTAGACAAACATAGGATATTGATTAATTTTAAAGATTTTTAAGTATCTCATGCTGCGTAACTGAATATTTGCGAAATCTAGCAATTTTCGTAATTGGTGGAAAATTTTCTTAGTCATTCACTTAGTTAATTAAAATTCCGATAAAAAATGTAATTAGAGACGACTTAATTAGAAATATTTAAAGTTACCAGGCATACGAAATGGGCACTTATAAATTTTACCTTCCAAGGCACGATTTTAATATCAAATAAAGATTGACCCAAAATGTTGCCCCTTTTGGGGACCTTATGAATTCGATTCAAAAGTGGTCTAAACGATAGCTTATGGTGATACTTTAAAGTAGGCAAAATTTCAAATTGAGCATAGTTTTTGTTTTGGAGATAAGACGAGTAACCTTTTAGTTGACCTGTTCACGGCAAGATGAATCCAACATTCTTGGCAATTTCGTTCATGATGTCCAAGATTCTCAAATACGCAAAATGCATCATTTTCTTTGTACACTGCTGTGCAATAAAATCCCGTACACCTATTTTTCGCTGTATTAAATCATTCTTTATTTATTTGTCAGTGTCAGTGTCGTATTCTCGCTATGCCAAAATGAACAAAACATGAAAAAAATTTAATTCTTTCTAGAATTGAAGAGAGATGGTCTATAAGAGCAGTTGCTAACCATTATCAATTGAATACAAGTACTGTTACGAGTGTGAAGAAAAGTGGGAGGAGGAAGGTAGCGCAAAGAGAAAAGACGATCGAGAAGTTCAAATCTCGTTCAATATGAAGCACTCCTTGGCTATTTGAGGAAAAATCCGTTTCAAACAGCAGGAGGCGCTATGTTTATGACAAATTTTCCAGCATCGAGGTCAACAGCTAGCCGAAGGATAGGAAAATTGGAAATAAAAAACTGTACAAATGCCAAGAAGACCATATTAACAGAAGAACAGAAGCAAGCCCACATTATATTTTGTTTAAATTGTGTCTATCGCCCGTTAGAGTTTTGGAACAATGTTGTGTTTACCGATGAAAAAGTTTTTCAGTCTTGTAATGACGGATGTATGTACAAAATATTAGGTTACATTATTTACACAATAAATACAAACGCAGTTATGTGCAGTCGTATTTGTGAATTTTTCGTCAATTTTTACATTTGTTATAAATCGAAATCATTCCCATCGAATGGTGTAAAAATGTAAAAAAAAAACAAAAATATGTGTTTTCTTCTGGATTAACATTATTCAAATACATTACTTTTGACGTTTCGCAATCAATGTCAGTGTTTTATAACCTATATGATAATAAACAAATCTAAATTCCAAAAAGACCACTTAATATTAGTGAAAACTGGATTACTTGACTTTTCAAGTGTACGGGATTTTATTGCACAGAAGTGTAACATCTTCCGTTCTTTTCGAATCTGTCATTGTATTTTATCAAAAACGTTGTTCAAGTGAAGTATAGCTGATTTTACAGGAAAAAAAATCAGGATTTTTGCTGATAATATTCAATTAATCGGTATTTTTATACTGGAGACTTAGCAGATCTCTATAGATACTCCAAACCTTGTATCCGACGGCCTTTGGGGACCGCTGCCCAAGGAATCACTACTTCCACATCCAGATTCTCTATCTAAGTCACTCACAACGAAAAAACTTTGTATGTGGAAATAATTGTTTATGGAATTTTAGTAATATAATATTTGAAATTCTCTACCCCAAAAACCCATAAAACGATACCCCACATCGGTAGTGGAGTGGGGGTGGTGATAGGGTGGTGGTAGTGGGGGTGGATGCAGTAAAAAAATATTTTGAAGTTTCTGGTTCTTGTACATACACTAAATCACAATTTTTTTTCATCCTCTTTAATAAGGGGGTGGGGGTGGCAATGGGCTTGGCTATTGCCAAGAATTTTTTTGAGTTTTCTTTTCTCTTGTATATACTAAATACCAATTTTATCGACTCTTACCCGCTTGATTTACACATTTATCCCAATTTACCCCTCAACCCTTCATCGGAACAACATGAAAATATAATCAGACAGACCGACAGACAGAATTTTTTTTCGCTCAAACTTAAAATCTCGACGTTTCATGACATTTTAAGCCTATTTGAACAATACAAATTTTTAAACATTATTTTGTTGTTACTATACCTACTTCCACTAGATGTGGAAGTAAAATTAAGTTTGGTTATATTACTGAAATGTATTTCAATAGTATGTAAGCCTCTTCACCACGGCACGATACTAATTATGTTTTTCTTATTTTCTTCTTGTTTTGTTGTTTTTTTCAACTTTTTATCTCTTTTTAGCGTTTTTTAATTTTTTTTAAATTCACAAATAAATTCAGTAACACCCGAATTCGGCAGAGAACTGATTGCTCGCCAAGCCAAGCAACTGGCGAGCGACTCTTATAAGTTCTCTGTCGAGATTTGCTATGTTTTTAGTAGAAAAATATTGATTGATCAAAGATGTTTAGCAAAAATGCTGAAAAGGGGCGAGCGTAGAGGCGACTTCAATGTGAATATCAGTCGATATTCCGTTGAAGCAACGTCGAGCGCGGTTAGTACTTGGATGGGTGACCCATCTTGGGAAATACAGTGTTCTCGTCCCACCTTCTAGCGGCTTGTATATCAGTGTATACGCGTAGTGGATATACCATCCTTCGGAGGGGATGTAAAGCAGGCGGTCCCTTGTCTATTAAATGTTGGGCAAATAAAAGATCCCTACTCTTCTTAAGAGAAGAGGTTCGGCAAAATTTACAGGTTGGGGGTAGCTCGTCTTCTGGCGTCGGTGATAGGCCCTGGTAGCGGAAACAGGCCGACGTGAAATAAATAGATAAAAAAAAATGCTGATTATTTTCTCTAGAAATATTTTTTAACTTTCTTGTACTATATTTCTGGTAAATCTAATGAAAGGTTAGAAAAGAACGGAAAATTTTACGTTAAAAATGGTACTGCTTGTATCTGTTGAGAATTTTAAGATACCGCAAAGGGTCACCGAGAATGTCGGATTCGCCTTGGCGTGGATGAATCAAATAACGAGTTTAGCTCATCATATCTCCAAAACAAAAACTATGCTCAACTTGAAATTTCGCCTACTTTAAAGACTCACCATAAACTATCATTTAGACCACTTTAGAGGTCCAATTTTTAGGTTTTTCGCTTATATCTCGGAAACTATGCGTCGTAGCGGCTGTACTACTCTATACAAAATTGAAGCTGAATAATCACTACTTACTTACAAATGTAAGTATCGATTCTTGTAGCAAATTTTCAGCTTCAATTTTGTATAGAGTTGTCAAGCCGCTACAATGCATAGTTTCCGAGCTATATGCGAAAAACCAAAAAATAGGACCTTTAAAGTGCCCCCTTCCTGCCGCTCACCACCTAGGAGTGAGAACTTTTGATATGTCCAAACAAAGTTCCGAAGTCAAATTTTCTGTCCCTAACATTTCCCTCTACACCCTTTTTTGAGCATTCGTTGCTTGGATCAATGGAATGAATTACGAAATGTCACAGGACGATATTATTTCAATGGAACCTTTTTGCCGCATGTATTTAGTGCGGGATTCTATAAATTTTTGTTTAATCTTGTGTTTCGTGTACGTGTTTTTAAAATATATTTCAATGTCACAAATATAAGAGACATTCAAGCGCATATATTTGAGAAAATTAGAGTAGACGGAGTTTTGTTTGCAATATGAAATGAACTTTGCTATAAACTTATATTTGCACAAGTCATCGTGGAAGAACGGTGAAAGAAATTAATTTGTATGATTTTGTCACTAGAGAAAACTGAAGATACAAGGTAAAAGTGAAAATAAATAAATTTCAGTTTCAGATTCAAAAAATTCAATAATTTTTTTTTATCCAAACTTCTCGTGCAATCAAAAAAAAATTTGTAAAGGTATTTACACAAAACTTCCCCCTTTTATTTAATAATAACTTTTTCTATCGCATATCACTCTCTATATTTTTTAAGTAAAAGAT
The DNA here is from genome assembly GCA_936432065.2 of Rutpela maculata. Taxonomy (NCBI): domain Eukaryota; kingdom Metazoa; phylum Arthropoda; class Insecta; order Coleoptera; family Cerambycidae; genus Rutpela; species Rutpela maculata. The sequence continues at coordinate 29,725,318 of OW386285.2, read as the reverse complement.
ATATCAGATAAGTTTCTTGTTAAGGTTAGTAATTATGACTTAACTTAAATTCATTAAAACTGTTGTTACCGATAAGAACGTTATTTTATGGGTCTGATGAATGAACATTATGTTAGTCCATCGCTTCACAATCAATTATTTTTTTAGAGTGGGTAAATTGTTTTTCACTACAAGTATATAGCAGTAACGTTAACTATATTCCAAATATTATTTTCCTCCGTCAATTATTTTTTAATGATATATTTTTAAAAAAGTACAGTATGTTCTTCCTCGGTAATGATGTCATTTATATTCCAAATATTATTTTGCTCCATAGTCTCTTAGTTAATTATTTTGTGTATATAATACCCTGTATATAAAATATAGTAGATTTATTTCTCAGCAGTAGTACCAACTGCATTCAATTATTTTCTACCATAATTTTTTAATCAATTATTTCTTAGGGCTACCTATATCTTTTTATTAAACGTAGAGCAGGATTCCTCCTTGACAGTTATCTTCACTACATGTCAAATATTGTTGTCCTTCACATTTTTTCGTGTATTATATTTTAGATAGTCCACACAGTATATTTTTCATTAAACAAATAGAAGGTTTGTCTCTTGATCATTGTGTGAACTACATGGGAAAATATTGTGTTCTTCGGCACGGTAGCTCAGTTGGTTATAGCGTATATGCTGACCGACTGTCTATCGCGCTCTGGTTCGTGCCCCAGCCCCGGTATTGACAACACCGGTGGGTATGGATGTATGACTACGTTTTTCCAAATGTGTAACTCCCTTTCGGACAACCTTGGCTCTGGATTTGGGGGTTGTCTGCTATCTGTGGTGTGTTTATGTTTTATGTTTATATTTTACATCGACTTCATTAATTAATTTTTATTAGAATGTTCACCTAGCATATTTTTCACTAAAGGTGAATCCCATTTCTTCGTTTGCAATAGTGTCAACTATTTGCCAAATTTTATTTTTCTTCAAATAGTTTTATAGACATAGTGCCAACAAATAGACCAACAGACTGACAGACGTACAAAGAGACAGACGAAATTGAAAAAGTTTGATTTTTGTAATCTACATAGTGTTACTTTTTGTAAATACCCTGTATCGTAGATCCGGAAAAAATAACGCCAGGGTAACACTAAATACTAATTTATTAACTTACTTACTAATTACAATTAATTACTTTACTAATATTACACCAAGTACTATAATTCACTACTTTAGTCACTTAATCACTTTACTACCTTTCTGATCTTACTGAACTTGCTATCAGAACTAAAATGTCCATTCTGAGCTTCTCCATGCCATTGTATAGTTCTAGGTACATTCTCTTGAACATTCTACTAAACGTCATCAGCAAATTTCTAGATATTTTCAGACGCCTAGATTTTGACACCGCGCCCGCCATCTATGGAACGATAGCGAACCAACCAACTAATTTAGTTTCCTGTTACATATACATGAGAACTTAGAGGCAACCCACAGAGATATCACTGGAGGTACATGCCACAATAGTTTAAAATGTGAAAATCTGAAGAAATCTCAGGGAATGATTTTTTCACGATTACAATACTTTTCTTTAGTAAACAAAAGAACTAATACCAATATTTCCGTCATGAGGAGAATAGCCGCATCTGTAAATTGTCGGTTGTCGAGGAAACTAGTAAATATTAATTCAGAAAATCAATTTCAATGGATCTTAGGTACTTTAAATATTCATTTTTACAATTTTTTTCCTTGCAGAACTAGGATAAGTACTCATGGGTGCTCCTGTATTATTAAGATATTAATTATGACAAATATGTAGATGCGGCCTTTCACTTTATGACGGCAGAATAAGAATTATAGAAAAATTTCAAGACTTTTTTTAATAAATAATTTCCCTACTTTTAGTGATTAGTTCAAAAGTTATTATAAATAAAATTACAAAAATGATCTTTTCGCAAATTTTCTTGCACAGTGATATTAAATAAACAATTAAGATGAAAACATTATTTTTTTTTTTTTTTCTCCTCTTAGTTGGCTTTGAGCTGCGCCCATCCAGCCACGAAAATTTATTATTGTATCCTATCTAACACAAGACCAAAAAAAACCAATGACAAAGGATAATAGACAGGGACACACACTTCACGCCAAGGTGCCGTTCATGGCGACTCTTTTTTCTAGACAAAACAAGGTAGGCAACGGTAAATGGGTTAACCCACAAAGGATGTCCACATAAGGAGACAACAGCTAAGCTAAATTCCCTTATCAAATTTTACGCTCAGTATGTTTTAGAAAATTATAAAACATTATTCTTAGCCGATCATTTCTGACTATAAGGAAGCAAAGTGATGTGCTACATTGTGGCAACGGAATATTGTTTTTGATTAGTTCTTGCATTAATAAGGTAGTTGCACGTGAATTATGATGACACTGAAAGATCCAGTGATTGATGTCATCCAAGTTTCCATCGCAATCACAAGAGGGTGTTTCCGAAAGTTTCATTTTGAATAACTGAGAGTTGACAGCTCCATGCCCAAATAAACATCTAACATATTTAATGTTAATATTTCTATTTGGATGACTTCTACTAGCCAAAGAAGAACTAGGTAATTTGTCGTTAATTTTACAATATATATAGTTGTTGTTATTACAAACTTTAGTCCACTCCTCTTCCCATAGTCGTTTCATATTTGTTTTCAAGGCTGGTATTATGTCAGAGTGAGGTAAATTATCTCCGTCAATACTTGAAGACTTGGCTAATTTGTCTGCTATAATATTCCCTCTTATATCAGAGTGTCCTTTAGCCCAAATAAATATAACATTTTTATTGAGATCTTTTAACCTGGCTTGCTTTTCCATAATTTCTACAATAATTGAATTGGAATATATGTGATTTGGTGGATTAGAAATAGCGGTCAAAACTGAGATCGAGTCTGTCATAATTAAAAAGTTTACGAAATTATTGTTGTTACACATGGCCCAATCTAAGGCTCTGCTTATTCCGATAGATTCAGCAGTATATATAGAGCACATATTGTTTAATCTATACTTAAACGAATCTTGGGTGTTTTGAATGTACACGGCACAACCAACACCACTACAGGATTTGGAACCGTCAGTGAAAATGTTACAAGAGTTATGGAATCCAGATATAGTTTCCTGCAAAATTAAGTTATTTCCAGTTCCATCATTATATTTGGGTATTATCACCATAGATTGAAGAAAGTAAATGTTGTATTTAGAACTAAAGAAGGGAACATTAGTCATTTTACTGCTAGAATCGTATTCAGCCACCTTAATAAATGCATCTGCCAGGGTGGGGGATGATTTATTTTGCCAATAAGGATTTGTCAAATCTTGAGTGGTTAACTGGGCAAGTTTGGGAAGAAGACTACTCTCCGAAAAGTTATTATATTTCAACAGGAATTTTTGTGCCAGAAATTGGCGTCTAAGATGTAAGGGTGGTTCATTACATTCAGCCAGTAGAGCGGAAGTAGGCGTAGATTTCATGGCACCAAGGACTAACCTCAGTGCCTTATACTGAAGTCTGTCTAATTTAATTAACCGTGATTTTACAGCAGAGCCATAAAGAACACAACCATAATCTAGAATGGATCTAGTATATGCCCTGTAAAATATAAGGTTTATTTTAGGGTCAGAGCCCCATGAGTACCTGTTGATCGCTTTTAATATGTTTAAACTTTTTTCACATTTAATTAAACATTTAGATATGTGTTGATCCCAAGTCAGTTTAGTATCAACGGTTATTCCTAAATAAGTATATTGATTGCAAACTGGGATATTAAACCCTGCAAGACATAAATTAGGATCATTTGGTAAGCGATGTCTAGTGAAAAAAACCACCGCTGACTTTTCAGGTGATATTTCAAAACCTTGTTGAAAGAAATAATCGTTACAGCAATGCATAACATATTTAAGATCTCTAACACACTGGGAATAATCTTTGTTAATTATGTATATACAGAAATCATCTGCATATTGTAAAACGTTTCCTTCAATGCCCATGTTATGCAAATCCATAGTATATATATTAAACATAAGAGGACTGAGTACAGATCCTTGTGGCAATCCCCTATTAACTTCTCTGGGACCAATAAGTTCATTGTTTGCTACGAATAAATACTTGTCTTCTTAGAAATAAATCGATAATATTAGCAGAAAATGTTGATGGTATTTTAAGCTGAATGAGTTTATTATAAAGTATATCCGGGAGGACACTTTCATAAGCACTAGCTACATCTAGAAATAATGCTGATAGGTATTTATTACTTGAAAATGTTAACTGGATATCGGAGACCAAGTTAGCAACACAGTCGATGGTGCCTTTACCTCTACGAAATCCAAATTGGGAATTAGGTAACAAATTGTTTTTCTCTAACCACCATTCCATCCTAACTTTGATAATTCTTTCCAACGTTTTTAAGAGGCATGACATCAGTGAAATAGGACGCACAGAATTTACATCATTAGATTTAGGGATTATTAGGCATTGTTTTAGAACGTCACAGTTTTCCCCTTTAAGTAAGATGTTATTAAATATCAAACACAGGAATCTTTTAGCTATACTAGGTAGCTTTTGAATCATAAGATAATTTATCCCATCAAGGCCAGGTGATGAACTGCGCGAACTTATGCTGGATTCAAGCTCTTCCAAACTAATCGGAGTTAATAAAAAATGATCGGAATTATCATCCATATGTACGACTGCTTGTGGAGTCACAAAGCTAGGAGCTAGTTTGTTTAAAAGGCTTTCAATAGTGTCTCTACTGTATTGATGAATTTTGTTTTGTTTCTTCCCTTCGACTTTATTAACTCTTCTCCATATTTCAGAAGGGTGAGTTTGTCTATTTAAATTTTCACAAAATGTTTGCCAACCGTCTCTTGCCTTAATTTTAAAAGTACGCTTACATATTGCGTCGAGCCTTTTATACTCAATGTAATTAGAAGTTGTCATGCTATGTTTGTATGTAAATAAAGCCTGTTTGCGAGCCTCAGTTACAGACGAACATTCTTCATCCCACCAAGGGGGCGATTTTGATTTTTTAGAAATGAAAGGCTTTTTTCTTTTACATGCTAGATCAGCTGCGCGGCTGATCGCGTCAGTAAGGAATGTAATCATGTCATTGCTAGAGCTAAATTCTGGCAACACTGATAAACTATTTTCTATTTCGGTTTGGTATAAAGACCAGTTTGCATTGTACATAGACCACTTGGCAACGGGGATTACTGAGATTTCCTCAATACCGTACTCCTGAAGGATAATTCTGATCGGGAAGTGATCAGAGCCGTATGTATCTGGTATCACGTCCCACTCAAAACAAGACATTAAATCGGAAGAAAGAATAGTAATATCAACGGCTGAGGAAGAGATACCAGGGGATGATATTCTAGTGGCAGAACCATTATTACCGATAATATAATTGTTAAAATGATCCAAAGCTTCTAAAAGTGTAACACCCTCTGGATTATTAATAGACGATCCCCACACTCCATGATGGGCATTGAAGTCACCACCTAGGATGAAAGGATGTGGTATTTGATCAAAGATATTCAAGTAATCCGAAATATTTGATTTTACGCTAGGAGGTCTATATAGATTGATTACTGACAATTTTTTTCCTTTAACGGAGAAAACATTATTTAAATTCTCACTATCTATTATCCAAAGCATTACATAACGTATATATTTTCTCGATATATATCAAAACATGTTGAAACACTAATTTCCAATACACCAATACAACACAATGCAAATATTCAATGCAAATAAACAGTATTTTTGAAATGTAATTTTAATAACGCGTGGCATTAAAACTAGGGACTCCGTTGTGATGACTGAAGGAAACCCTTTTGTCGGAAATTATGTGGTCTACAAAATTGCTGCTATAACTTTTGTCGTATGTTGCACCGTTTTCCGGATATTTAACTGAAAGATCACTTAAACAGTTGAAACCGCTATTGATTGGCCCATTGTCTACAAATATCCGACGAATTTCAAGTTTGAGGTTGTTATTTTATATAAATATTGTTTTTTTTTTTCGATAATAACTTTCTTTAACTTAACATTTTATGTGATTATTAGTTCATACGAATGATTGTCCAACTAGAAATTACATTCTTCCTACATACAGTGTGACCCATTTCAAGTGGAAACACCTTCGTAACTCAATTATTGGTCATCCAATTTCAACCAAATTTGAATCGGTATCAAAGATCTTTAATATTTCTCTTTTGAGTAAAACAAAACTTATTTCAGTCAGTGGCGTGCATTTTTATTAAGAAAAAAAGGGTCGATTTTTCGAGAAATCATATTAGGCATTTTTTTGTTGAAAAACTAATATTATCGATCAGCATGCCGTAGAACCTCTATATGGTTTTAGAATTACGGCCCACTTAAAATTGCCTATTTTAAACATTAAATAATCAATAATCAAGGGGACCGTAATTCGAAAACCAAAAATCAAAATGTTGTTAAATTCTGGATATGGCGGTTCTACAGCATGCTGATCAATAATATTGCATTAGTTTTTCAACAAAGAAATGCCTAATATGATTTCTCGAAAAATCGACCCCTTTTTTTCTTAATAAAAATGCACGCCACTGACTGAAATAAGTTTTGTTTTACTCGAAATGGAAATATTAAAGATCTTTGATACCGATCCAAATTTTGTTGAAATTGGATGACCAATAACTGAGTTACGAAGGTGTTTCCACTTGAAATGGGTCACACTGTATATTGTGTATTTAACGCCATAAAATAAAATTGCATATTTTCAAAAACACATCAATGGAATTTATAATATACCAAACGTAAATGAATTCCTTTGACTGACGCCGGTTTTTAATTATTTTTGCCATACAATTTAACAACCCTAAAAGTAATATTTACTGTGATATTGTGAAGTTTGGTATTGTTTGAGAGAAAATGGAACCGTTTTAATTTTATTCGAGTTATAATTGAAGTGTTTCTTTGTTTCGAATAATATACGGGTGAATAACAAATGATGCATTCCAGTGGGAATATTAAAAAACTTCTTCGCTTCGATCCTATAGTTTGAAATAATGATCGTCTCGTTCAAAGAATCCAAACGCTCGTCTGACCAATTGGTCTAATTATGGAAGAAAGCGAACTGCTTTCATCCTCCTCTTTTCCTGATATTCATTTCTACCTTGCCTCCGTCTGCGTCTCTGCGAGATATTCCTTTTATGGCTGCGTGTTTTTTTTTATTTATATCATTTTTACATTTTATGATGAATAAAATTTATAGTCGCGTGTTTTATTCAATTTACTTACGTTTTATTTCAAGATGTTATGCACAGTAAATAAAATTCGATATCTATTAGCGTAACGCGCTTCAGACGATTTTTTGTATCGATGGGAAATATTGCATTTCTCATTTATTTGAAATGTACAAAACCGCAGAATAAACAAGCGATTTATCTCGCTGTAAATATATTCAACCTGCCAATTTCAGGATAAACCCCAAACGCTGACCACTACACTGTATTACTGTACTCTATTTGTCTTTCACCAGCTCTGTTGGAGATGGATACTGAAAATTTTTAATCCTCTAATGTCAATAGATATTGGGCCAAATCTAGCTGAAAAATATCGAAAATCCACCTCATGGTCTATTTTTATAACCTATATATAAAATTTAAATTATTCAAGTTAAAAGTTCACTAAAATATTGGCAAAGCCCCAGGGACTCAATTCTCGAAATCGTAGGAATTAATTATCGTGAGAAAATTACGTCATTTTCTCACAATTTTGTGAGATTTAAGTACAACTGCATTCTTTAAAAAAATCGTAGAAATATTTCTCTCGATATTGATGGAAAAAATCTTAAAGAGTTTTTGACGGGGAATTCGAAAATTCTGGTATAAATTATATTTTTACGTCATGTGTACAGTTTGTGACGTTAAGAACATCAAATTTAGTTGATATTAAGTGTTAGTTCTCTTGTTTGGTCCAAAAGATATTATTTATCATATTTAACGTTGGATAATTTTAACCTTCAGGCCATAATTATGCAAAATCTGGAACATACTGAAGCTGCCATGGCACACGAAAGGCAGCATTTTATTAAAAATAGAAATCCGTTTGATTTAAGCGATAAGCTTTTTTATTAAATATTTCCCATTAACCAAGGATCTAGCGTGGTATCTAATAGATAGATCGACAGATATTTCACTGCACTCACTAGGACATCTTGTATTTGCAAAGCTACTAAGGTGGTAGTAGCATTAAATTTCTTTGCAAGTGGTTTTTTAAGCAAATTCAATTTCTTACTTAATTTTTCAATTTTGTACTATTAAGCTAGGCATATTAGGAAAAAAATGGGGGTTCAGAGGAAAGTTTTGCTATAGTTTTGATTTTCTCACCCTCTATGTTTTTTGGGTCACTGAACATGAATTTGAAGTTTGCAGGCAAAAATTTGGCCCGGAACTTTGTTTTTTTGGCACATTTTGCCCAAATTTTGGCACTTTTTCAGTTTTTGGCCTAAATCTCAGAAAAGAAGCGTTTTTTCGACAAGCTCACTCTATACAAAATTAAAGTAAACAAAGTTTCCTACATTTTTCATGTATAACGCTTTTTTTGAAGACTAACCGTTCCGCCGCTAGAGCGCGCCAAAAAAAGGATCATATCTAGTGAAATTCACCGTTTTCGCGGAAATCGCCCTTGCTATGATACTTAACTGTTGATCGTAAATGATTTATAATGAACTCGTGTTTTGTATGGGTTGTCATGATTGCTGAATATAAAGTTCTAAATTTAGAAAATTTGCGTGAGACTCCTGGTCAGCGGATCAAGTCGTAAAAATGTTAAAAGGAACACTCGAATGGTTTTTTACAAGCTTTTATTTAACTTGCTATGTATCTATGTATGTTAGTTTGTTTAGGGTAAATCTTGCAACTGAATTTAACCGATTAAGCTGAAATTTTGCATACACGTTTAGTTAGGATGACAATGCATGGTTAGCTAAGTGACGTCATTCTAAATCCAATATGGCGGACTCCAAAAGATGGCGGAGTAGTTATTTTTTTATGATATGGGTATGAATTAAAAAGGGTTTGCTGAGAAGAATACAAAAATAAAATGACGTCACGCTAAATTCAATATGGCGGATGCCCCAAGATGGCGGACAAAATTTTCTGATCTACCATCATGATATGGGTATCAAATGAAACTGAGAAGAATACGAAAAAAAACTAAAAATCAAAAAATAAATTTATAGTAAAAAACCCAGGGAAATTGAAGTTTGTGAAAACTCTCACCAAAAACCCCCACCTTGCCGATGTTGTAAGTGTGTGAGGTAACTCCAGAAAGCATTGCAGCAGCAGGGGACAGATTCCTGGTCAACGTGTACGGCTACACAGGAAGGACTGAACCGTCGATAAACCGTCTGAGGGACATTAATTATAAGAAAGCAGCTTTTAAGACCTCATCAAAAATAGGTGCACTACTACCATCAGCTGCCGCAGCCACACAGCACAGTTTTAAGGTGTATCACCAGGTGCAGCAATGGCTGGGGGTTGAGAAAAATGCCGAAGATTGGGCAACAAATTGCCTGGAACTGATCACCTCTATGTAAGCCCCTGCTCCTCCCGAACTGCTGCGTCTGGTGTCATGCAGATGCGTCAAGACCTGCGCAAAAAAAATGTAGCTGCATAAAAGCAGGCCTTGATTGCACCAATCTGTGCATCAACTGTGACAATCGAGACAGATCTCACAAATACCCTTGAGGACGGACCATTGGACGATGTGGGCTTTACCTTCTCCCCGGTTGTTGAGAACATCGAAGAAAGTGTGGACAAGGAGAACGAAGGTATGTAACATTTCCTTCCCCAAAAACGACAATCACACACTTGGAGCATAAATGAACCTGTTCGAAGTAGTTAGTATGAATGTACAAGCTGACCCATATCTTCTGTTCATTACAGACCCCCCCACCCCTTGAAAAAATAAGGAGAATAGATGAACGGACTGAAGAGAATGTGACAGTATTACTACTCATTTCATCTATCAATAAATCCATAAAGTAACATCTCCTGTTGTTCCTGATGATTAAAGCAGTCCAATTTATGACGGCAGCGGCATTCATCATTCGCAACATTTATCATTATAATGATATGAATATATATTGTACTACTGAATATAATACACTGTACATAACTACTTTAGTAATAACTGCATTTCATTCGTTTGTCTCCATTTCTTTAATTACTTTCCCTATATTCATTGTGTATGTAAGGTATACTGGGTCCGGGAATATGTTTTTTTTGGCGCGCTCTAGCGGTGGAATCGTTAGTCTTACAAAAAAAGTGATATATGGAAAATGCAGGAAATTTTGTCTACTTTAATTTTGTATGGAATGGGCTTGGCGAAAAAACGCTTCCTTTCTGAGATATAGGCCAAAAACTGAGAAAAGTGCCAAAATTTGGGCAAAAAGTGCCAAAAAAACAAAGCTCCGGGCCAAACTTTTACCTGCAAACTTCAAATTCGTGTTCAGCAACCCAAAAAACAGAGAGAAAATAAAAACTATAGCAAAACTTTCCTCTGAGAATCCTAATATGCCTAGCAGCCTATATTTATTATTTCATTTTAATCCACTATTAACAAATAGTGTTTTAAACCGTATGAAGGTAACATTCATTTATTGTTGTCCAATTCGATGTGAATATTATATGTGCTAGAAAATTTTCCTTTCATGATGTCTTCATCTGCTCCTACGAGTTCTATTAGGATTTTTTTTTTGTCCCTTAGTCATAAAAGGACGTTTATTACCTTCCATGACCTTAAAATCATTTCTTTATTAATATGATACAAACATCGGTTAGGAATTGCTTTTTATATTTTTCAACCAAATATTAATTTGGCTATATTTACCAATAAGAAATGAGAGTACTATGTAAATACCTACAAAGGAAGATTACGAAGCTAATCAAAACATAAATATTAACAAAATAACGTGTAATTTTTATGTCAAAAATAGATATAAAAATATTATTAAAAATCCAGTTCCCTTCCCTTCTCATTGGCTCTCACAAATAATAGTATAAACTTATAACTTGACATATGCCCCCCCTGTCGTTTTGATATGAATTTGATTCCTACGAAGTTCAAGTTGTGGAAACACCAATGTAAGTGCTGTGGATTTTTTTTAACTGTTCCTAAAAATATGTATATTCATAGAAGTTGGTGGCAAGCCTCCAATATTTCTGATTGCATCCCTTCGAAAGTCTAAATTTTGCTTATAGAAAGAATCTATCATGTCATGATCAACTTTGGGCAAATTTGATGAATCTCCTTTCACAAAATTGAGCTCCATCTTAATAGTTTATTGATAAAATATAAAATAACAAAATCAAACGTCACATAAACAAACAACAAAAAAATCTAACCAATATGTCTTTCACTTTTATTGTGACAAGCAGTGACAACTGACAGTACGCAAGCAAATTTGGAAGAGCCGTTTTTATACAATGTTGATACATAATCCCCGCCGTGAGTTTTGTTTACATTTTTAAGATAACTTCTAAATAATAACAAACATATGGACTTTTAATTCCTTCTAAATACATGTATAGAATATTTATTGATTTTCAAGATATTGAGCAAAATAGAAGTGTTACAGGTAAGATAATGTAAAGTAAATACACAATTTGGTATTCATATAAGATAGTTACAGTCTAAGCGAAAGTTGTCTATTATTGGTTAAATTATTTCCCTCCAAATAAAATCATTTGAAATCTGTGTCTAGACGGACGTATTCTTATTTCTTATTTTTAATTAAAAAATTATTGTTTCGGTTTAAATTTATTATGCAGTAATGGCTAAAATAACAACATTATTTGATATATATATCACCAAAACTGAATTTTAAAAAAATGGAAAATAGCCCATTGGGTCTCAAGGTGTGAATCAAATTAAAGAGATTAACTGATATTAGACAAAACAAATCGCTGCCAAAGGAATCACTGCTTCCACATCCAGATTTCCTATCCAAGTCTCTTACAACGAAAAAAATATTTTGATACTATATTGGCACTCCACTATGTGGAAACAATTGATCATATAGAACTACAATAAAATATTTCAAACCATCTACTCCAAAAATCCATAAAACGACATGCCACATCGGTAGTGGTGGTGGTGGTGGTGGTATCTGTTACCAAAAAAGTTGAGGCCGTTTGTTCTTGTACACACGCTAAAGCACAATTTTATTTTTATCCTCTTTAATAATGGGGTGGAAGATGTAATGCGGTGATGGTGGGGGTGGCCGATGCCTAGGAAATTTTGGCTTCCCGTACATATATTAAATCATAATTTTATAGACTGTTAGTTTACCAGATTTTAAGGCAACATCATGAACGATTCCAGAGTAAACATGCGAACGAGAAAAAGTTATAAACAGAACAACAGATAGACAGTCAAACAACAAATCAACAGTGTTTTTTTTGCTCAAATTTAACATCTCGACTTACATTGTAATACAGTTTGCGGAGCAAAAAAACGGGAGGTCGGTGAAAAATTTCTACAAGATACAATGATTGTTTTTATAATGTAGGGGGGTACCAAATCATCAATTCATGCTTTTCACAAAAATATCGTTGCGGTCAAAATAGGTTTTTCTTAATTATCCCCTTTCCTGTTAGCTCTACCCTAATAAAATTATAGTTTAAAAAATTAAAAAACACGCTTTTATGACCAACGCACTAAAAAGCTAAATATAAAATTTAGTTCTTATAGGTAATTAAATTTAAAAGTGTGGGGCGCTTCCCATCGGCATAATATGATTTATCGCTTACATTATGTTTGTATTACATATACAGTGTGTCCCAGGACAGATGTAACAAGAGGTGTAATGGACCAAAAATTTTGGAATTTTGGAATGGTATTTGGGGATTGAGTCCTGCTTGTTGTAAAACTAAAGTATACCAAAAATGACTTGATTCGGTGTTCTACAGGGTGTTTATAAGCAAAGTTGTAAAAAACACCAGTAATAAAGTACCTTTATTTTTCAAAACATGAAAAAATTTCACTAAGAAAAGTTATTTAGAATGCAATTTTATACCTCTGTACCAAATTTCAGGATTATAAAATTATTTTTTTGAAACTTCCCATTTTTTGCGAATTAAGAGTTGAATTCATATTTAAAGTTGTGTAGGAGCAAATGTTAATCATCTCAAAAAGTAGGCTATTGGTAAATAAAAAATTGAATATACGAGATGTAAGAAGGTATAATGTTAATCGAGCTTATTGTAAAACAAGAAACAATTACTAACAGAAGATTAATGAGGTTTAAAAATTATAACAAGTAATAAATGTCAAAAACATAACAGATTCACAAACAAATTAATTATTGACCAATACAAAACAATGTTTACAATTTTTTATTATTCGACGTAGCTACCACCCACATTCACACACATTTCCTTAAAACTGTTTCGAATATGATCTAACAGTATGGAGTTTACGACATTTGTAATTATCTGCTTCAATACTGCTACATCGTGGTTCAGCATAAACCAACTGCTTGAGGCGACCCCATAAAAAGAAATCCAATATTGATAAATCTGGGGATCTCGCCGGCCACTTGATCGGTTCATTCCTGGCAATCCAATTTTCTGCAAAATTTAAATTCAACCACCGATTAACCATTTCTGTGGAGTGGCCAGGGCAACCATCATGTTGAAAATGAACTAAAGGCATATCTCTTAAAATATTTAAATGTTCTTCAGAAAATCTTTCAAGAAGCTGTAAATAAGTGTGCTGGTTTAACCTTCCCTCAATGAAATAAAGTCCATTAACTCCAACGCGATAAGAAACGGCACACCACACATTCACTTTTTTATAATATTGTCTTCTACAATGAATTCTAAAATTTGGATTTTCAGGAGCCCAAAACCGACAATTTTGAGATGAAACAACACCATTGGTTGTGAATGTGGATTCATCTGAGAAAATTATGAAATGATGAAAAAAATCTCTTTTCCATGATTTTTTCTCCAATGGATAAACAAAAATCCAACCTACGGTCGTCATCTCCCTCTTCAAGCGTATGTTTATAATTTGCTTTATATGCCCTAATTTTCTTTGCCTTGTAAATTCTTTGGAGTACAGACTTGCTAATATTAATAAGAGCTGATCTCTCTCTTAGTGGCATCCTAGCTAGGATTTTCTATAACAGAGGCATGATCTATAATAGCCCCAACATTGTCTTCATCATATGCTTTTATTTTTCTTTTCATGTTAAGAACACTATCAGTAGCCAGAAACTTTTTAATTATTCTCATAGCCTGAGTACGTGACAAAGCAGTGTTTGGAAATTTCAAATTAAATTGGCTTACCACTTCTCTTAGCGAGTTTTCACCGCCAATTCCGTAGCATTGCACAATATAAATTTTTTCACGCACTGTGAGTACCATTATCACTTAATTTTTTATGCTTGGTTCGTTAATTTGAAACAGAAATTAAGGATAATATTGACTACGTTTGACAGATATGTCAATAATAAATAATAAATGTGTATCCACTGCTTTTCTCATAACCTACTTTTAGCTTCTACATATCTTTAAATATTAATTCACAAAAAATAATTTCTATGCAGTTTTAATTGAATGGTTCAAAATAAAATACTAATTTATTGAAAAAATGGGAAGTTTCAAAAAAATAATTTTATATTCCTGAACTTTGGTATAGAGGTATAAAATTGCATTCTAAAAAACTTTTCTTAGTGGAATTTTTTCATATTTTGAAAAATAAAGGTACTTTATTAGTGGTGATTTTTACAACTTTACTTATAAAACACCCTGTAGAACACCAAATCAAGTCATTTTTGGTATACTTTAGTTTTACAACAAGCAGGACTCAATTCCCAAATACCATTCCAAAATTCAACTGTCCCGGAAAATTCAAGTTTATGGCGGAGTCGCCGGTAATACAGCCTTTGAGGAGTCCCCATCACCATATCCCACCTCCATCATCATACAAGCTCGATGAAACCGTATTATTGTATTGTCACCAAAATGGGCTCATTTAGTGATGTTTGCTTTATAATTTATTTCTGCATTTTCCGTATATATTTAAAAAGTATATAGTGAAAAAATTAGGCCGCTAGCGTTAATATTAACCTTAATATTTGATTTCGAATTCATAACATATTCGAAACGGCCGACGCGACAGCGCGGATGATGTCACAACACTCCACTGGTTCTATGAGTTATGCGATTATATTCGGTTTAAGCGTTGAGTGGTAGGACTTATAACTCAACGGTTTAAGAGATTTCATTGTATACTGTGCGGGTGTGATGTTATTTTTCTTTTTTTAACTTATTTCATTCTGTTATTTTTTATACATAAAAATATGTTTTTTTTAGAAAATGGATACGTTAAGGCTGATTTCAACATTTTGCCGTGTGTAGATATTTTTATGGTTATGGAATATTTTAATAATAATAAAGATTACATAAGTGCTGAAATGAGAGGTGTTATTAGGTTAACTAGATAGATATGTAGTTTAATAAAGTCTACTGAATTTATCTGGTTTTTAGGTCAGCCAGAAAAAAAAAGGCAAAATTACGGCGATAACGCTGTTGATTATATGCAAATAAAATACAATTTTCCATATTCTCTTCAAGCTACAAATTTTATTATTGTAAAATTTTTAATAATAACTTATTACACTAGACTTTATCCTCACAATAATATATCGTCCCTTTATTATTAACAAATTTCTCCCTGTGAATAGCTTGCTGCCACAAATTCCTAATACTTTCATCACTTGGTAATGAAATAAATATTTTATTGGGAGTAGACACTGATGTAGTTTTACAGTCTGGAACTACACAATATTTACATAACCCATTTTTTTACCCATGTCAATAACAAAATACAAAACACTTAAAAAATATGAACGAAATTAGCATGTCCGTTGTGCGTTCCGTAAGAAACTATATGGGGACATGCGAGAAGTCGCCGTCAGGAGTGGTGTGACGTCACACTGCGTCCTCGCGCACTCTATTTTCATTATTTATTTTTTAGGGAGAAGCAGTTGAAAAAAATCTAATATTTTGCACATTTACTAACTACAAAGTGTACATTCGAAGTATGAATTTAAAAAAAAAAACGCTAAACGACACCATTGTATAAGTTTGCAAAGTTTCAAATCGACACGACAATTAGAAGTGAGTGAAAAGTGAGTTGTAAGATTTGCTTACAATGCTAAGCTAATAGAAGCGCTTTAATTAGGTATTACCAATATTGTATAAAATGGAAAAAGGAACAACTTTTATTTGAATTATTTTCCTGTATTATTAATATCTTACGATTTACTGCCGTCAGAATGATGACGCAGATTTACACAATTATCTCTGTCCCCATTGCTCCTATGCAGCTATAATTATTATTAATATTGTAGATTGCAAAATTTCTCGCACCTTTTATTTAAACAATTTTCGTCCATGGTGAACTGCTTTAAAATTGCTGTCGCTTGAAGTTTAAACAGTAATGAAATATTCAGGCCGCTGTAACTTGCAAACAATTTATAGTGCAACTCGAAAAATTCGAATAAAAGTCATTATTTTAAAGAAATAGCAGTACTGTAAGTCAGTTTTATTGATTATGCAAAATTAATAACAACGTCGGAACAGCCATTTTTCCAAAATTCAAGAAAGTTTTTCAAATTTCGAGCTGTTGTAATTCCTGAACAATTCGCCGTGAAAGAAAATAGTTTAAATAAAAGTTCTGGAAAATTTTATGATCTACAATATTGATAACAACTAATTACTACATAGAAGCAACGGGGGCAAAGATAATTGCAAAAATCTGCGGCGAAGCGCAAATTTTCGCTATGCTGACGGATGTAAACCGTAAAATATTAACAATAGAGAAAAATTGTTCTTTTAATTTTGGAATAGAAATTACAGGAAAGCAGATAATTGAGAAAAACCTATTTTGACCGTCATTTTTTCAATATGGCTGCCGTAGTGGCAATGATATTTCTGTGGAAAACACTAACTAGTAATTGCGGTAATTCCTTCTACATTACACAAAGACGAAATTCTTCGTAGGAATTATTCATGGGTCGAATGACAGATTGACTACTATTACATTCTAAGCCTAACTGAGCAAAAAAAATATTTTTTTTACTTCCACTCCACTGCGTGAATGGGCAAGTAATAGTACCTATGTCACCACATTTAATAAATGAATTTACCTAATTTGGTGTTTTGGGCGTCTTATGGATAGTTTTTATTTAGAAATGGTGGATCTACTCAAGATGTTATTTTCTGTTTTACCTATAAATGTCTATTGAATGAAAGAAATATGCGTCTATTTAGGTCTTCGCCAATGTTAACCAAGAGCAGCTTGTAGTTCTTGGAGGTTCGTCCGTATGAAATAATATGTAAAAATAAATAAGAAAATTAGAATAACAGAAAAGTAGAATACGAGGTGCCACAAAGAATAGTGGCAACTTTGAAAGATCGGAATTTATTTATAGTTGATAATGAATTTTTTATTATCAATCAACTTAAAAAAAATATTACTTTTCGCTCAATTATAATAATTTATCTCATGTAGGTTTCAGTTAAATACAAAATTAGACCAAAATACCAAATAGTCTAATCATCGTTATACAAATTTCAGAAGAAACTCTCACACAGGTAGGGGAATTAGTAGAGATAGTCTCTGTAGCCTTCTTATTGAAATTCTCTAAACTGATCCCAAAAATTATTGTTCTCAAGTAGAATACGAGGTGCCACAAAGAACTGTGGCAACTTGGAAAGATCGGAATTTATTTATAGATGATAATGAATTTTTTATTATCAATCAACTTAAAAAAAATTATTACTTTTCCCTTAATTGTAATAATTTCTCTCATATAGGTTTCAATTAAATACAAAATTAGACCAAAAGAAGAAATAGTCTAATCATCGTTATACAAATTTCAGAAGAAAATCTCACACAGGTAGGGGAATTAGTAGAGATAGTCTCTGTAGCCTTCTTATTGAAATTCTCTAAACTGATCCCAAAAAATATTGTTCTCAAGCCACCATCTTGGAAAATGGCTGTCAATGTACGGTTTTCGACTTTTTTTTAAAACTGTCCATTTTTTAAAAAAAGTTCAAATAAAAATTGTTAAGGACGTCATTACCTACATCCTTTATAATTACCATTTTCTGTTGAGCGAAGCCTGGAGGTACAAAATGGCGTTGAACGTTTTTCCTATGCGGATATCATTGTAAACCAAGTCATTTTGACTGGTATAGCGGGTGATTTTAAAAATAAGGAAGCCTTATTATTAAAATAAACAAGAGAGTATTGATCTAAGTAGATTATATAGCAAGCATAGTCTCGTAATCCAAAATAATAGGCATTAGTCATTACCAGACGTATTTATCTATATGTAGGTATATAGGCTGTATTCTAATGTTATTTTGTTTTTTCAGGTAGGTCCCACTATTGCTATTTGATGATGCGTGTCATGTGGAGTTAGCAGATAATGTCAGGTATTTAAATATATTTTATATTCCAATATTTAATATACTGAAGATCATTGTATACAATTCTGCATAAAGGCTGGTTTTCAATTAGATATACTGGCAGGAAAATTTAAACTTTTATTTTGTATCCTGTATTGTTTTGGACTGAAATAGGTCTAAAACACTCATCAGATTTTAAGCTCTAGAAAATATAATAACTGAATTGTGTAATGCTGTCAGACGCGTCATACAGTAATGGGAGGCCAACTAGAATAATAGATCACAAAACTCTGTCAAGATGTTGTGAGTAACAAGAAGTAACGCAAGTCGCAAATAACACTGAATAGCCCAGTCGATGAAGGTATTTACCCACAAAATTTTGCAAACTAAGTAAACTTTCTTTTAATGAGTTCGTGAATGAGTACAGAGCAATATCCTGAAAAGTTTACATTTCGCTCGGGTGCAGAACATAAAAAAATGTTAAAAAAAAAATTTTCATCCATTTTTTCCAAATTCTGAAATTAAATCAAGCTAGAAAAAAATAAAAAATACAGATTGATAAATCACGTATTTATGAACGAAAAATATCTTAACAAAGTTTATCGTTAATGCCATGGTTTTCCCGGAAAAAAATAGTCAAATGTAACGTTATAACTCGAAACGAGATCCATACGTGCAAGCGCTTGAATACGCATGACTGTGACACCTACGCACTGAATTACATGTCACTAAATCAGAATTTGTTCAATCCATATATCCCACAGAAATTAGTCAAAAGAAAACGAGGAAACCTAGACAAAATTAGTAAAAATCTGAATTTTTGCACAGACATTCTTTTTAAAAAACAAAAAAGACAACCTGTAGATAATTTAATTCTCTACAACTTTCGCATTGACCTCTTGAGCATCCGATGCATAGGACGCGAGATATTTGCAAAAAATTTTGACCTTCAATATTTTGGGTAGCCATGTTGGGATTTTTGTGATTTTTGTGGATTTGGGTTTGGGACACGCCAAAGAGCGTCTGTGCAAAAATTCAGATTTTTATTAATTTTGTCTAGGCGAAGTGCTAATTTCTGTGGGCTAATATGAGTGCTGGTTCATTTTAAAGATGGAAATTGTAGCTTTTTTATGCTTTTTTGTTTTAAACAATACAAGCAAAGGATGGCTGGGAAAAATATACTTATATATATTATCACGCCCGAACTCAAACGTCGCAATAAACAATATATATAAAAATAAAAGCCTTTCAAAAAAAATTCTTTCTTCATTGAGAACTGTTGAAAAGTGCGTACACTTCATGATTATTGTGGTTTATTAAATTGTAGTAATGAGGATTTAAAAAAAAAGTACATCTCAAATCATTTTAATTTCCTTGCTTGATGATTTTTTTTGATAAATATATATATTGGAGGATGTAACTTGTCGAGAAATTGATTCATTGGAAAAAATAAAATATCACTATTTCGTGAAATATATATTTTTCGAATGTTCAAACACAAAATCGTTTACTTGTGTGCATTTTTTCGAAAATATCATCAATCAGATCATGATAAGAAATTGCGAATTTCACGATCTCGCCAATATTCTTGGCTAAAGATGTCGGTCTCGGATGATTGGGGCCGGGCAGAACTATTGCCCTTTACCCCAATACGTCGCTGTAGACCGGGGACCAGCCTCGTGCAGGGCGGGCGAACTTACCTTACGTCGGCCCCACTCACAAATGTGAACGGTGCAGACGATTTCGGCCCACCTCCCTGGGTCCTGGCTCGTTGGACCTTGCTGGCTAACGCCTCTTCTGGCGTTCTTCTGTCTTGATCTTCTTTTCTTCGCCAGCTTGTCCCCCCCGGGGGGTAGTCATCGGTAAGTCGGGTGTTTTGGGTTTTTGGCAGGAGTGACTGCCAGTACACAGAATGCCAATTGGCATCCTGTCATCCGGATCATCGGTAGGGTAAGGATGAGCTGTGTAGCTCGAGGAAGAGCAGACCTAACTGCTTTGGTAGCATTTTCGGTCTGCCCGGAGCTAGGGGGACTACAGGTACTGGACGATTGTTTGTCCGGTTCCCGCAGGGTCTTGGGTGGGTGCTTGGGTGATCATCCTGTCTCTTCCATGTTAGTGAGTCGTTAGCACTGAAATTGAGGAATTTTAGTTATGAATTTATTTAGGTTAGATTAATGAGTCGTTAGCACTGGCTTCATCGGACGGTGGTTATGTTTTATACTCACCCGTTATTCAGGATCTGCATCTTCAGCCGCTTATGCCTCGGAGCGTCAGCTGGGTCATAGTCAGTAGCCTCCCTGACCAGCGGGTTCCCATGCTCCTCGGGCGTATATCTTCTTGGCTCTCTCCTTGATGATTTCGGTGACTGGGGTGTACTCCAAGTCCCTGAGGATGTCCTCGTTGCGCACGAACCAGGGTGCGTTGACTGCTGTCCGGAGGGCAACGTTCTCCACTCTCTGGATCTGATGGAGGTAGCTTTTCGCTTTGTAACCCCATGCTACCGAAGCGTACGTCAGCTGGGGCCGGATGAGTGACCTGATAAGCGTGAGCTTGTTCCTCAGGTTGAGTCTGCTCTTCACGATCTCATCCTTAAAACTACGAAAATATCCTTGATTGTTTTGAATATAAATTCTGGAACTTTTCCAATACATTAACAAATGTATAAGGGATCCATTGGATACAGCTGAAATGTGGATAGGTGTACCTGTAATAAATACAATACAGTAACGGCACGTAAAAATTCATACGAGCGGTTCAGCGGCTATGTGTGGTGTGGTGATTTTCCCTCTATACTCACTAGTTATCCTCCCATTCACTAAGAAAAATGTTTAAAACGTATAATCACAAAGAGAAAAAAGCTTTATTTTAGTCGATAGAACAGCTAAGAATTTTTAGAGGTTCCATAGTATGCATTTAACCGTGCGCTGGCCGCGCAGAGTGACAAAATTACTTCACTATTTTTTTCCAGGAATACCGTGGCTTTAGCGATAAATTTTATTAGGATATTTTTTGTTCAGAAATACATGGTCTATCTATCTGCATTTTTATTTTTCCTACCCTGACTTAATTTCAAAATTTTGAAAAAATTGATAAAAACAATGTTTTTTCACTTTTCTTTATGTTCTGCACCCGAGCGAAATGTAAACTTTTTAGGATATTATTCTATACACTTTCACGAACTCATAAAAAAAATCAATCAGTTTGCAAATTTTTGTGGGTTTCACTAAAAAATGTTCTCTGTCGTCTGGGCTAGAATACGCGTAGATGTAGACATACTATAGAAATTGCCTGCTCTTTGTATATCAGAATCAGAAAAAGAGTCACATAATTAAAAATAGTTGGGGATAAGATGATACAGTTTTCTTTTGTGGTGAATATGATCATATGCCTGTGTTTTTACTTTTCCGATTTTCTTATTTGGAAATTTCATAAAAAAAATATAATTTTTTTAGAGAATAAATCTCATACATTGGCATCTATTGAATTTTTATCTATATACCTCCATTTAAATTTCTCATTTATATCTTCTCTAATAACACCACTTATATGACAACGATTTCATGTTTTTGATGGTTACAGACCCAACTCTTGAGTGAGGTGAGGGTAAAATATTGGCAGTATTAACTCTAATTATACGTCATATTACCTCGGTTACGCCGTATAAATTTTAAGTAAAAGCTTTAAAAGATAATACACCTTAAACCATAAAATGAGCACAATTCTCCATTGTAATCATGATAATAACACTGATTGCGAATATTAGGGTCTCTGAAAACCCTATTTATCACAGACTGCATTGCGTGACTTACGTCAATTCCTTTCTCTCAAAGGTTATATACCCTATCTCGTTATTTTTCACATGGTTTTCCGCCTTATATAAAAATTACACCCTCTTTATTTCAAACCACTTCAAAGAATTTATTATTCATATACTGTTGCTTGTGATATTTTATTCAAGAGTTAATGTTATGAAAAAATATGTATTTGGCAAAGGTACAGACTTGTTATTTTAATCATAATATCCAGAATATGTCTACATTATTTATTTATAATGTACATATTTAATTACAAAATGTGAGAAGTAGTTCGTTAAAGAAATTTTGCCATCTTGAGCTAACAAAACTTATGTCCTTAAAAATTTTCTTTTTAAATTATTTTCAACATTAAAGACATCACGCCATTGTCTTGTATTGGAACTATGGATTGATGTAAAATATTATGCTTATAAACTAGTAAAACAATAAAAGGGAAGAATGGTAGGACGATGTCATACTTAATGAAAATTGCTTTCAACCTAATAAAAACTTATACTTGAAGGAAGATAAGTCAATCTAAGCAAAACAGTTAGTACTATTCGTTAAAAGAATGAAGCTTTCTTAGACTTTGGGAAATTATATTCTACTCCTCAATAGATATTTTAGTTCCATATAGGATATCGAGGCGGGGAGGTGCTTACAAAAGTCATATAAAACAAGTTGAAGTCATTCAAAAATTACCTCGTCACGCAAAAACAAAAAATGTTGTGTGTTCGAAATTTGACCATCATTTTCCTCTGTAAACAAATCTTAAAACGATTGCTTGATTTCGTCTCAATTTTTCTTAAATCATAAAAAAATTTCGGTTTTTGGCATTAAAAAAAAAATTGAGGAGAAATCAAACAATTTGAACATCTGATTCTTTTTTTTGCCACATCAAAATAGATAGGAAACGATGGTCAGATTTTTGACGGAGCATTTTTTTTATCTGACTCTGTTTTATACAAGACAAAACACTTCTTGTGGTCTTTTTTATATAGAAAGTAGAATATTAAATATTAGAGAAATTATCTCTTACTAAATATTAACCTGATAACACTAAAAAGAAAAGAGAACATTGGGCATTACTAAGGTACAAAATAAAAAAAATAGAAGAAAATGTGCCCTGTGAAAGCTAATAAAATAATTATTGCATGGTTTATATGCACTATTTAGTACCTAAAAATGAAAGGGACCTCCAAGAATTAGAAGCTTTAAAAAACTGAATTAAAAAATGTATTCGTAATTCGATTCAAGACTGACATATTGATTAAATACCTTACAAAATCATTACACTTACCATACATACAGTAGGTAGTACTTCTAAAGATTTTTGAACTTAAAATTTATAACAATAAATTAATTAGAAATTGGGTTATTGTCTTGAACAAATAAAAATCGCACAATAATAATAAAAAAAAATATCTATGCTGTGAAAAATTTTATGTAAAACTATGAAAGACGTGATTTATTTGATAAATTTTAATTTTCTTTTTAATTTAATATATTTACCTATTCAGTTAACTCTCTATGTATTTTATTTATTAAGTGTTTGCCCTATTCCTTGGTATTATGTAATCCTTATATTGCATAATATTTATTACTATTTTATTTACCACCAAATCACCAAACCACCAAAATCTATTGTAAAATTATTAATTATGTAAAATTGGGAAAGAAAACAAATTTTTTGATTATTTTTATTTTTAAGTAACATAACGTAACCGCTAAATTTAAAGCCAATTCTGTCTGGAAGGAGGTTACAATTTTGAAGAAACACAGACAACATCCATTATCCTTCGACATTTTTAGTGTGGGAGCTGGTGATCGAACCCAGAGCACTATAGACAGTGTGACCAATCGTGCTCGCCACTAACATGCTTTAGCCCGCTGCGCCACCATATATACATATCATAACATATCAACATCTGTTGGTTGCATATCTCCTTGTTGGAATTACCTACAGTTACAAAATTCTAAACATGCTAGGTGTTAGTAACAGTTACAGTGACGGCTTACATAATACATTAACCTGTTGTATATTTTTCTATACTCTCTATATTAACTCAGTTACTGTAAATTTTGTATTAAAAAATAGTAACATTAAAATGAAAAGTTCATCTTGTCACTGACATAAACAATTGTTTAAGTAATTGTTTAAACAGTGTTACGTTTTCACTCCTCCCGGTGTTGTTGGGTGGAGTGAACGCCTGTTTGGAGCCTTCCGGTTCCCTCGTTATTCCCGGGACAAGTCCCAAGAACAACGTGATAACCAGAAGAACGCCGGCTCTCGGCTAGCTTCTTATTTAGAGATTAAACGTGAGTTCTCTTACCTTGGCTAGACCTTGTGGCTCTTAGTTAACTTAAGGGAAATTGCACTACACACTTTTTTATTTGACACCTGTCACACAATTCGTGTCTGGTAAAAGGAGGGCTTAAAAATGAATTTAATCCGGGGCGCCACCTGCAGCCTTAATAGTGATTAATGACCCCCTTTTACCAGGACGAAAACTCCTACAGGTAAATTTAGAAAGGAATAATTTTCGATTCAGAAAAAAAAATAAAGATTGAAATAAATTGTGAGATACAATTTATTTTAAAAGTATTCTGGTTGATGTTAAAATTTATGTGAACAAATTTACATAATCAATAATGTAGAAAAAAAAGGATTATAGCAAATTCAAATTTTCATCAAGGTTACGATCTAAAATAATTATAACTAATAAAATGTTCCAAATTTCAACAGAGATGAAATGATAAACTTCATTATATAGCAATGTACAGCAATGAAATAAGAACGAAATTTATGCTAATCAAGGACCTCATGGCCTGCATAAAAATATATGTAACATCAAGCGGATGTTAAAAATTCACCAACAAAATTTAACACTACACAAAACTCTCACCGTGTCCTAAGGTGTGTCGTTAGACCTGGTGGACCACGTCGTCGTCTCGATGCTTACAGCGTGAAGACGTTGGCAAGAATTTTCGACCTGTGCTTGATTGTCGATATAGTTCGGCTTAGTAGTGTAAATTTATTTTTATGAAAATGGATCTCTAGGAAAAGAAGTGAAGTTTAATCGGCTTCTTTGCAATAGGAAATGTTTCCCTCCTGACACGTGCTCCGTGTGGAAGAATTTACCAAATGAATCCAAGGATTTCTTTTTAGATAGAAAAACTAAATTCTCCTCATGGATTGAATCCCAAATAAAAATTTTAATTACTTTTACTTAGTAATTTTCTTACTACTTCACTATTACTTTTATTACGTAATAGTTTTACTTTTGATTTTATTACTTTAATTTTTACTTTACTTTAATTAATTTTAATTTTTACTTTAATTATTACTTTAATTAATTTAATTAAGCTGCCAGAACTATAACGCCATCATAAGAAAGAAGGAAACCAAAATTAGATTTTACAAATACTCACATGGTCAATTGAACAAAAAAATATATAGCACAGAAGGTGCCTATACGTTATAAAAGAATAATAATAAAACTAATTTACCTCAAAATCTATTGATGCACTAGGTAATTGACGATACAACAGAGTTAGACAAAGTCTGGGAGATATCGCAATTGAGTCGCACAACTTTCATTGACAGTTCAGAATAGTAAAATGAATACCAATTAAGTTTCAATTACAAGGAAAGCTAATATGGTTTAAAAAACAACAGTTCTGTCAAGCGCTTTACGCCATCTGGATTTTGGTAGTATTATTAATATTTAAAGTAATAGATTAGTAATGAAAACTAATGTATTGATTGACCTCGAGTAAATGTAGATGCTTAAAGAAATCTATGGTAACCTTGTTTCTTAATTAGTACAGTAAATATTTAAAAAGAGGGTGCTGTATTGTAGAAATATTCAAGTATATAAAATGAGAAGTTTGGTGATGTGTTTTACAGTAGTTCTTATTATTAAATGAACGGTAAAATTTTGTAACCTACTGAGTGATACTCAAAATATGGTCGGAAATAAAATAGGATTTTTGACTACGGCAAAAATTGTAACAGGTATGTTACAATACCTCTCCCCTCGGGAAAAAAAATGGTACATTTTTTTAAATTTTACCGTGAAAAGTAAATTGTATACTTCATTTTTGCGAAATGTGGTGAAACTACATTACCTAAGTATTTATTTTTATGTTTACTCAAAATGAATTTTTGGAAGTAAAATAAAGAATTAAATTTAAAATTTATTAAGATTATGTAATTCAATGAGTTATATGTTCAAAAATGAATTGTGAGGATAAAAAAAAATAAAATAAATAATTATTTTATGTAAAAAAAAACCTATATAAATTGCTCACTTATCTAAAAATTTTATTTTTACCTATTAAATGTAAAAATAAAATAGAGTGTTTTTGATTTATCTTAAAAACTATCAGTTTAGGTGTTAAGTACCGATTTTGTTAGGCCCTAGGCCACCTCCCAACCGCCCACAGAAGACATCTTATACCTCTAACGGATAAGTGTCTCTGTGTTTCATTGTACAAAAATTTTCTAAGTGTTAGAAAATTACTAACCCTAATGGATTTCACCATTTTACTAACTCTAGCTTAAACTATGGATGCATCCTAAAATTAATTAAACCTAAGCCTAATATGATAAAATATTTCTAAGATATTTTATTCTGAAAAAAAATTTTTGTATATTCTTTTTCTGTTTTAGCCTACTCGAAAAATACTAACTAATTAATATCTAAATCATGATTTATTTACAAAATAATTACAAAATCCTACATTTATTATGGTTGTGAAATGTTCCTTGCCAGATTTCTGGAGCTTTGTTAGGAACTTAACCATAGAATAAATTAAGTAAAAAAAAGCTTTCGACTTTATTTATATATCGCGCCATGCGAATTTATTCAAAATTTTGAGAATATTTGTGTCTATTTTCACTGTTTAGTACACAAAAAATTATTGCAACAGGAATTTTGTTGAGCAATAAATTAATGGATTCATGAATTCCAAAAAATAATACATATGCAAAAAGTGTTTGCCATATTCCTTGGTATTATGTAATCCTTATATTGCATAATATTTATTACTATTTTACTTACCACCAAATCACCAAACCACCAAAATCTATTGTAAAATTATTAATTATGTAAAATTGGGAAAGAAAACAAATTTTTTGATTATTTTTATTTTTAAGTAACATAACGTAACCGCTAAATTTAAAGCCAATTCTGTCTGGAAGGAGGTTACAATTTTGAAGAAACACAGACAACATCCATTATCCTTCGACATTTTTAGTGTGGGAGCTGGTGATCGAACCCAGAGCACTATAGACAGTGTGACCAATCGTGCTCGCCACTAACATGCTTTAGCCCGCTGCGCCACCATATATACATATCATAACATATCAACATCTGTTGGTTGCATATCTCCTTGTTGGAATTACCTACAGTTACAAAATTCTAAACATGCTAGGTGTTAGTAACAGTTACAGTGACGGCTTACATAATACATTAACCTGTTGTATATTTTTCTATACTCTCTATATTAACTCAGTTACTGTAAATTTTGTATTAAAAAATAGTAACATTAAAATGAAAAGTTCATCTTGTCACTGACATAAACAATTGTTTAAGTAATTGTTTAAACAGTGTTACGTTTTCACTCCTCCCGGTGTTGTTGGGTGGAGTGAACGCCTGTTTGGAGCCTTCCGGTTCCCTCGTTATTCCCGGGACAAGTCCCAAGAACAACGTGATAACCAGAAGAACCCCGGCTCTCGGCTAGCTTCTTATTTAGAGATTAAACGTGAGTTCTCTTACCTTGGCTAGACCTTGTGGCTCTTAGTTAACTTAAGGGAAATTGCACTACACACTTTTTTATTTGACACCTGTCACACAATTCGTGTCTGGTAAAAGGAGGGCTTAAAAATGAATTTAATCCGGGGCGCCACCTGCAGCCTTAATAGTGATTAATGACCCCCTTTTACCAGGACGAAAACTCCTACAGGTAAATTTAGAAAGGAATAATTTTCGATTCAGAAAAAAAAATAAAGATTGAAATAAATTGTGAGATACAATTTATTTTAAAAGTATTCTGGTTGATGTTAAAATTTATGTGAGCAAATTTACATAATCAATAATGTAGAAAAAAAAGGATTATAGCAAATTCAAATTTTCATCAAGGTTACGATCTAAAATAATTATAACTAATAAAATGTTCCAAATTTCAACAGAGATGAAATGATAAACTTAATTATATAGCAATGTACAGCAATGAAATAAGAACGAAATTTATGCTAATCAAGGACCTCATGGCCTGCATAAAAATATATGTAACATCAAGCGGATGTTAAAAATTCACCAACAAAATTTAACACTACACAAAACTCTCACCGTGTCCTAAGGTGTGTCGTTAGACCTGGTGGACCACGTCGTCGTCTCGATGCTTACAGCGTGAAGACGTTGGCAAGAAATTTCGACCTGTGCTTGATTGTCGATATAGTTCGGCTTAGTAGTGTAAATTTATTTTTATGAAAATGGATCTCTAGGAAAAGAAGTGAAGTTTAATCGGCTTCTTTGCAATAGGAAATGTTTCCCTCCTGACACGTGCTCCGTGTGGAAGAATTTACCAAATGAATCCAAGGATTTCTTTTTAGATAGAAAAACTAAATTCTCCTCATGGATTGAATCCCAAATAAAAATTTTAATTACTTTTA
Organism: Rutpela maculata; assembly: GCA_936432065.2. Taxonomy (NCBI): domain Eukaryota; kingdom Metazoa; phylum Arthropoda; class Insecta; order Coleoptera; family Cerambycidae; genus Rutpela; species Rutpela maculata. Next base: position 29,696,351 of record OW386285.2, on the reverse strand, counting down.
CTTAGTAATTTTCTTACTACTTCACTATTACTTTTATTACGTAATAGTTTTACTTTTGATTTTATTACTTTAATTTTTACTTTACTTTAATTAATTTTAATTTTTACTTTAATTATTACTTTAATTAATTTAATTAAGCTGCCAGAACTATAACGCCATCATAAGAAAGAAGGAAACCAAAATTAGATTTTACAAATACTCACATGGTCAATTGAACAAAAAAATATATAGCACAGAAGGTGCCTATACGTTATAAAAGAATAATAATAAAACTAATTTACCTCAAAATCTATTGATGCACTAGGTAATTGACGATACAACAGAGTTAGACAAAGTCTGGGAGATATCGCAATTGAGTCGCACAACTTTCATTGACAGTTCAGAATAGTAAAATGAATACCAATTAAGTTTCAATTACAAGGAAAGCTAATATGGTTTAAAAAACAACAGTTCTGTCAAGCGCTTTACGCCATCTGGATTTTGGTAGTATTATTAATATTTAAAGTAATAGATTAGTAATGAAAACTAATGTATTGATTGACCTCGAGTAAATGTAGATGCTTAAAGAAATCTATGGTAACCTTGTTTCTTAATTAGTACAGTAAATATTTAAAAAGAGGGTGCTGTATTGTAGAAATATTCAAGTATATAAAATGAGAAGTTTGGTGATGTGTTTTACAGTAGTTCTTATTATTAAATGAACGGTAAAATTTTGTAACCTACTGAGTGATACTCAAAATATGGTCGGAAATAAAATAGGATTTTTGACTACGGCAAAAATTGTAACAGGTATGTTACAATACCTCTCCCCTCGGGAAAAAAAATGGTACATTTTTTTAAATTTTACCGTGAAAAGTAAATTGTATACTTCATTTTTGCGAAATGTGGTGAAACTACATTACCTAAGTATTTATTTTTATGTTTACTCAAAATGAATTTTTGGAAGTAAAATAAAGAATTAAATTTAAAATTTATTAAGATTATGTAATTCAATGAGTTATATGTTCAAAAATGAATTGTGAGGATAAAAAAAAATAAAATAAATAATTATTTTATGTAAAAAAAAACCTATATAAATTGCTCACTTATCTAAAAATTTTATTTTTACCTATTAAATGTAAAAATAAAATAGAGTGTTTTTGATTTATCTTAAAAACTATCAGTTTAGGTGTTAAGTACCGATTTTGTTAGGCCCTAGGCCACCTCCCAACCGCCCACAGAAGACATCTTATACCTCTAACGGATAAGTGTCTCTGTGTTTCATTGTACAAAAATTTTCTAAGTGTTAGAAAATTACTAACCCTAATGGATTTCACCATTTTACTAACTCTAGCTTAAACTATGGATGCATCCTAAAATTAATTAAACCTAAGCCTAATATGATAAAATATTTCTAAGATATTTTATTCTGAAAAAAAATTTTTGTATATTCTTTTTCTGTTTTAGCCTACTCGAAAAATACTAACTAATTAATATCTAAATCATGATTTATTTACAAAATAATTACAAAATCCTACATTTATTATGGTTGTGAAATGTTCCTTGCCAGATTTCTGGAGCTTTGTTAGGAACTTAACCATAGAATAAATTAAGTAAAAAAAAGCTTTCGACTTTATTTATATATCGCGCCATGCGAATTTATTCAAAATTTTGAGAATATTTGTGTCTATTTTCACTGTTTAGTACACAAAAAATTATTGCAACAGGAATTTTGTTGAGCAATAAATTAATGGATTCATGAATTCCAAAAAATAATACATATGCAAAAAGTGTTTGCCATATGTTTAAAAAAAAGTTGCAAATTTGTTGCAATATTCATTCCACAGGAATATGGTGAACTTTCTGTTCCCATTTAAATCTAAAATAATTTTCAGTTTTTTTCTTACTGGAAAATCAAACTTTACAACCCAGGGTGTCTTTAGCTCGTAGGTTTTAGGACTTATTAACTATTATATAGTTACAAGAATTGTAATTAGCGGAATCTATCATTTACTAAAGTAAGTCAGAAAAAAATTTTTCTACTTAGTTTTCTAAAAGTGACTTATTTACACTTGATCCAGACTGGAAGTTGAACCTAGGTAAGGCTTCAATTTCGGGACATGAAATTTTCCAGCTGGGGTGCCGTCCATATGGGACAATTCGTAAGCTACTTTAGATAAAACTTTACTAATTTTACATAGTACATAACGATTTGCTAATTTTGCACAGAAATCATCTGCTGCATCGCTTAATACAAAATTCTTTTTCCAAACTTTATCACCTAATTTAAATACTTGGTCTCTTTTTCTTAAATTATAATACTTAGTGCTGCGTGTATACGCTTTATCGAGTCTTTCCTGAACTTTCTTGTATAATTCGGGTAGTTTGTTTAACTCCGCGGCATACGATTTCCGGTTTTCCGATAAGTCTGTAATGTCTAAATTTGTGATATCGTCATAATAGTCACCACTTAGCGGTAGCTTTCGCCCGTAATTTAGGAATGCAGGGGTGTACCCTGTGACCTCATGAACTGCTGTATTGAAAGCTGCTTCTATGTTAGGGATATTTTCGTCCCATTTTTTATGAGATTCTTTCAGAAAGCATCTTATTGCAGTGCCAATTGTGCGGTTCATTCGTTCCGTTGCGTTCGTTTGTGGGTTATAATAACAGGTGTACCATATTTTTGATATCTTATATTTTTTTACAAAGTTATCGAAAACCTTGCCCGTGTGCGTACTTGCGTTATCTAGCAGCAGCATTTGTGGACAACCGTGTTTTAAAATCACGCTTTCCAGGAAAGAAACGATTGTTTGTGCATTTGCTTGTCTAGCTGGTTTCATAACCACATATTTGGAAAAATAGTCATAAGCTACTAACAAATATTTGTTGCCTTTCGAGCTACGAGGTAAAGGACCCATTGTGTCGTAAGAAATTAGTTGAAAGGGAAAAGTTGCCTTTTTGTTAGCGCCCATTAGGCCAAATCTTTGTGTGTTGGGGGATTTTTCCCTACCACACGTCTCACATTGTCTAACAAATTTTAGGACATCTTTTCTCATTCTTGGCCAATAATAATTTTCGGCAATTCTATGCCATGTTTTGTAATACCCGAAATGTGCACTATTTACATCACAGTGATTATCAGAAATTATTTGTTGTCGTTGGGAACTTGGTACCACTAATTTCCACTCAGAAATATTGGTTTTTAAAATCAACTTATTTTTGGTGTGTTTATAAATAAAATTATCTTTTACCATCCAGTGCGGATAATTTTCTGGTTTGTTCAAAATTTTATCTCTCATTTTAATATACCAGGGTTCTAGATCAGTCAAAGTAATGTTCATTTTATTTATGTCCTCTACTGGGACTGAACGAGATAATGCGTCAGGCACTACATGTAAACTGCCCTTTTTATGAATTATTTCGAAATCGAACATTGAAAGCCTCATTGCCCATCTTGCTAGACGGCCTGTGGGGTTGGACAATTTAGTTAGGAAACGTAAGCTTGAATGATCAGTGATTACTTTAAAGTGTACGCCCTGTATATACCCAGCGAAAATTTCGGTGGCATGTAATAAAGCCAGTATTTCTCTTTCGCAAGTAGAATAATTTCGCTCTGTACGCGAAAGACTTCTACTCGCGTAAGCTATGACTTTTTCAACCCCTTCCTGATATTGTGTCAACATGCTTCCTACCCCAAATGCGCTAGCGTCGCATTGAATGTAAAATTCTTGTGAAAAGTCTGGTGCAGTTAAAATTGGTGCCGAAATTAAAGCCTGTTTAATTTCTTGGAAAGCTGTTTCTGCATTTTCGTTCCACGAAATGGGACTTTTCTTTGATTTTCGACCTTTAAGTAACTCATTTAACGGAGCTATTAATGTACTGAAATGTGGAACAAATCTCCTGTACCACCCGCACATCCCAAGAAAAGATCGAACTTGAGTTGTGTTGGTAGGTCTAGGGTAGTCGACCATTGCTTTGACTTTATCACTAGAGGTGTGTAAACCTTGTGAATCTACTACATAACCTAGGTATTTGAGAGATTGTCTGACAAACTTACATTTTTGAAAATTTACTGTTAAATTGGCTTTACTCAATAAGTTTTGTACTTCTTTTAAAAGTGACATGTGTTCTGAAAAAGTTGATGACGTAATGATTATGTCATCTAAGTAGACAAATACTTTTGGCTGCAATTTAGGCGTTAAAACTGTATCCATCAGGCGTTGTGTAACCTGTGCTGAGTTTGCTAAACCAAAGGGTAAGACTTTAAATTGGAATAAACCACGACCAGGAATTGAGAATGCAGTTTTTTCCTTACTCTCTTCATCGAGTCCTATTTGCCAAAATGCACTTTTTAAATCTATTGAGGAAATAAATTTGGCGTCCGCTAACATTTTTAATATATCGTCGACCCCGGGTAACGGGTATGCATCCTTTTTTGTAACTTCGTTTAAAGCGCGACCATCGAAACAAAAACGCCACTCGCCGCTGCTTTTTTTTACTAAAAGAACTGGAGAGTTCCATGGGCTAAATGATGGTTCTATTACGTCGAGTTCTAGCATATTATCTAGTTCTTTGTTTAATTGTTGCAACATATAGGGTGACATTTTGTATTGTCTTTTTTTAAAAGGTTTGGCATCTCCCGTGTCAATATTAGCTTTAATTAAGTCAGTTCTGCCAATTTTATCCTCTGGAGACAAAGTTTTAAAAGAATCTACTGCCTTTTTCAATTCCTGTCGTTGAAATTCTGATAAGTTAACTAACAAACCCTCGTTATTATCAACATTTTTCGGCGGCTCAGTCACCGGACAAATATTAGATTGGTTTATCGTACTAAGTATTTCCCAAGAATTATTAATAAAATTTAACGTTAAGCCAAAAATTTTACAAAAATCACTCCCTAAAATTAAACCACATTTAAGGGATGGTACTATGCTTACGTTTATCAGCTTATTGATGTTATTTATGCCTAATGGAATTTCACAAGTTCCCTGAATTTGCTGTGGTTTGCCGTCAGCTGTAGTTACCATTTTCTTAAAGCTTTTTTTTGTTTTAATTTTATATTTATTTAATAGGTGTGTACCTAGTGAACCTAAACATGTTATGTTTGCACCACTGTCTACTAGTGCAATGATTTCCTCACCGAACAATGTGACTGTAATATATGGTCGATTATCAAATGGTTTTTCAATAAAAACCGGTAAGGTTTGTGCAACACTTTCACTTTTCATGAAATTTTTGACCGTAAATTTCCATTTTTCCCACTCTAACAAATTAAATTTCTGATTTTTGGGTTTTTTTACAATATTTTGTGAGTTAAAAGCGTTCTCGGAGCAAGTATAATTACTATTGACGAAAGTACGGCCTTTAAAATTTCTGGTGTGACGTTGGCCTATTACGTCAGACCTGGAAATTAGTTTTTTGGAACCGGCCTACATTTAGGGCAATTTTTGAAAACTAAATTTTGGTTACCACATTTATAACAGAATTTTTTCTTTGGTTGTCTACAAACATTGAAAACATGACCTTGTTTTCTGCAGTTGAAACATGTAACTATTTTTTTATAGTCTGTGTTCTTTCTACTGTGATAAACAACATTTTTGCCTTGTCGATTGTTGCTTTCTGTAATTTGATATGAATTATTTTTATGAGAACTACTAGGTTTGACATTTTTTTCTCCGAAATTTTTTTGTTTAACAATATTATAATTATTTGACGTAGACGGGCCTGGGTTTTCTACGTAAACCAAATCTGTTTCTAGAGAATTTAACGGTTTGTTGCTAGTAAACATTGATTTAATTTTAGAAGCCTCGTCAATTTTTTTGCAGTATGTTTCCAGTTGTGGAATATTTTCTATATTATACAATGCCAAGTGTTCAATATATTTGCTGAGCATATTACGTCTAATAATTTTTAATTTGTTTTTATCGTCCAAAGGTGTCGATAGACGGCGAAATAAATTTTGCATTACAGCAATAAAAATACTGATATTTTCTGACTTCCCTTGTTTTCGAGATTTTATCTCGTCTAGTAAAATATCGTCGTAATCTTCTGGCAAAAATGTGTTTATCAGCAGAGTTGTTAACTCTTGCCAATTTGAAACTTTGTCCCTACTTGACCTAAACCATATTAATGCTTGATCAGAAAATAAGTCTATTGCAGAGTTAAATAATTCTGTTTCTGTTACGTTACGTGCAACCATAAGTTCTACAACTCTCTCTAAAAAAGCCTTGACACTACTTGTTCCATCGAATTTAATACCCCACTTGTAAACTGGTACTGTTTTATGCAAACTACTATCTTTTATTGTAGTACACTTGTTACTTTTTATTAGATTTTGCTCGAGTTTGTCTTTGAGCTCCACGTAGAATGCTTGAGCTTCGATTAAGAAATCTGAATAATACTCGTAATCTTTGTCGGTCTCCTCAGGTAAAATAAATCGATCTACTCTACCTGTGAGAGAGGTTAATCGAGTGGCGATTATTTTGTACAAAATATCATCCGTGGTTCCTTTAAATTGGTTAATTAAAGTTTCTAAGTCTGAAATAGTATTATTTATAAATTTTTTTTCAGTTTTTAAATTAAAATCTGGATCTGCTAAAGTTGATAAATCTTTATGTTTTTCTAACTGCGATTTTAGGATACTTCGTCTCATATCTAAAGGTTTTTTATGAGCTCTGGCTTTGCGAATGCGAAGCTCGTAATCTAATTCACTTTCAGTTAGATGAATAGGATTTATTTTAAAGGATGACATTTTGATACTCTGTGTAATCTAGTTAATCACTAAAAAAAATTATCAGTAACAGTTTACAAGTTTAAGAATTTAATATTTCACTTATCAAGTAAATTTTTTGCCTATTTATTTTAATGAGCTATCTCAATAAAATGATATTTCTAATAAATATAATTACCCAAGAACGTCTCCAATTTGCACAAATTTTGTACTCTGGCCACTTTTCAACATTTCTTAAAAATTTCCCTTAAATATTCCTATATGCCGAGTAAAATTGTTTCACCTTTTCGTTTCATTTCCTGATTATCAGGTTGATAATGAAATATTCTAAATAAGATTTATTCGCTGTACCTTCTCTGTATGTTACTAAAATTTTTTCGTTCTAGTCAAATACCATATAAAACATTTTATAAAATGTGCTCACTATAACAATTAAAGTTAACTTTTTTTCCTTTCTGATTGTGTGACGCGTGTGAAATAAGTGTGTTTTCCCATAAATTAAATATTCAAAGTGTACAGGTTGTACAAAAAGAATTTTCCTCAACGGAATTTTTACTTATAACTATTAGAGCTATAACTTTTATAAAAAATAGTAATTTTTTTAACAATTTTTACCCCAAAATGGTTAGGTAAAAATTCTCACTGTGGTCGCCATTTTTACGCCATTGTTAATCCACGTTTTGCGTCATTGTTTCATATTAATCCACGTTGCGGCCTATTGTTACTTTTAAACCACGTTTGCGGCCTTTGTTTATCCACGTTTGGTGGCCATTGTTTAACCACGTTGCGGCGCCAGTGTTACGTTTTCACTCCTCCCGGTGTTGTTGGGTGGAGTGAACGCCTGTTTGGAGCCTTCCGGTTCCCTCGTTATTCCCGGGACAAGTCCCAAGAACAACGTGATAACCAGAAGAACCCCGGCTCTCGGCTAGCTTCTTATTTAGAGATTAAACGTGAGTTCTCTTACCTTGGCTAGACCTTGTGGCTCTTAGTTAACTTAAGGGAAATTGCACTACACACCTTTTTATTTGACACCTGTCACACAATTCGTGTCTGGTAAAAGGAGGGCTTAAAAATGAATTTAATCCGGGGCGCCACCTGCAGCCTTAATAGTGATTAATGACCCCCTTTTACCAGGACGAAAACTCCTACAGGTAAATTTAGAAAGGAATAATTTTCGATTCAGAAAAAAAAATAAAGATTGAAATAAATTGTGAGATACAATTTATTTTAAAAGTATTCTGGTTGATGTTAAAATTTATGTGAACAAATTTACATAATCAATAATGTAGAAAAAAAAGGATTATAGCAAATTCAAATTTTCATCAAGGTTACGATCTAAAATAATTATAACTAATAAAATGTTCCAAATTTCAACAGAGATGAAATGATAAACTTAATTATATAGCAATGTACAGCAATGAAATAAGAACGAAATTTATGCTAATCAAGGACCTCATGGCCTGCATAAAAATATATGTAACATCAAGCGGATGTTAAAAATTCACCAACAAAATTTAACACTACACAAAACTCTCACCGTGTCCTAAGGTGTGTCGTTAGACCTGGTGGACCACGTCGTCGTCTCGATGCTTACAGCGTGAAGACGTTGGCAAGAAATTTCGACCTGTGCTTGATTGTCGATATAGTTCGGCTTAGTAGTGTAAATTTATTTTTATGAAAATGGATCTCTAGGAAAAGAAGTGAAGTTTAATCGGCTTCTTTGCAATAGGAAATGTTTCCCTCCTGACACGTGCTCCGTGTGGAAGAATTTACCAAATGAATCCAAGGATTTCTTTTTAGATAGAAAAACTAAATTCTCCTCATGGATTGAATCCCAAATAAAAATTTTAATTACTTTTACTTAGTAATTTTCTTACTACTTCACTATTACTTTTATTACGTAATAGTTTTACTTTTGATTTTATTACTTTAATTTTTACTTTACTTTAATTAATTTTAATTTTTACTTTAATTATTACTTTAATTAATTTAATTAAGCTGCCAGAACTATAACGCCATCATAAGAAAGAAGGAAACCAAAATTAGATTTTACAAATACTCACATGGTCAATTGAACAAAAAAATATATAGCACAGAAGGTGCCTATACGTTATAAAAGAATAATAATAAAACTAATTTACCTCAAAATCTATTGATGCACTAGGTAATTGACGATACAACAGAGTTAGACAAAGTCTGGGAGATATCGCAATTGAGTCGCACAACTTTCATTGACAGTTCAGAATAGTAAAATGAATACCAATTAAGTTTCAATTACAAGGAAAGCTAATATGGTTTAAAAAACAACAGTTCTGTCAAGCGCTTTACGCCATCTGGATTTTGGTAGTATTATTAATATTTAAAGTAATAGATTAGTAATGAAAACTAATGTATTGATTGACCTCGAGTAAATGTAGATGCTTAAAGAAATCTATGGTAACCTTGTTTCTTAATTAGTACAGTAAATATTTAAAAAGAGGGTGCTGTATTGTAGAAATATTCAAGTATATAAAATGAGAAGTTTGGTGATGTGTTTTACAGTAGTTCTTATTATTAAATGAACGGTAAAATTTTGTAACCTACTGAGTGATACTCAAAATATGGTCGGAAATAAAATAGGATTTTTGACTACGGCAAAAATTGTAACAGGTATGTTACAACAGTAATAAAAAATACCTTGCCATTTTTCTTGATTTAGCTAAGGTGTTTCACACTCTGTCTCATAAAATATCAGAGATTGAAAGTTTCCGGAATGAAGTTTTGATAAAAATGAAAGTTTCCAATAAAACATCTGCATATTTGAAATTTTCAAAATTTCGGGAAAGTTTCCTTTAGAAAATTTGGAAACTTTCATTTTTATGAAAATTTTGTTCCGGAAACTTCCGAAAATTTGCGGAAAACTTTCACTGGAAAGTTTCCTTTACTCATCTCTATAAAATATTAAAAAAAAATGAATTAATGTTTTACTGTTTTAAGTAATGTTTTACCACCTTGCAACTTTTTACAATCTATATTTAGAATAGGAAACAAATTTTCAAAATTAGGAAACCCACTAGTGAACAAGAAACAATTAAAATGGGTGTGCTTCAAGGAACGTTTCTGGGTCCTATTCTGTTCCTCAAGTATATACATCATATTAGTGAACTAAACATATACCATAAAATGATATATGTAGACAATACGGTTCTATTATTTCAAAACAATAACTAGGATGAAGTCTATCGTGAGAGAGAATTATTAAATACTGAAAAAATATTTGGACTGTAACCCTTAATGCCGATAAAATTAAATTTAGAATATTCTCCATGTAAAATTCTGCTCCTAACAAAAATTCAACCACTTTACACAATACCAAAAGCACCATCAGTAAACCCTGTAGCTACACTACAGTCATTGTATTAAAAATAAAATATTTAGATATCATTATTGACCATCACTTGAAATTGGAAGATCACATTGAGTATTTGGTTCCAAGAATTAGAAAACTGTTTATAGTTTCTACAATTTAAGAGGTGTTCTGAAAAGGGACACTGACACTGGTTACAATGCCCTAGCTGAATCAATTCTTCAGTACGGTGTATTGATCTGAGGAGGAATGTATGATACGTACTTAAAAATCTTGCAAGTTTGCCAAAATAGACTCGTAAATATTCCACTTAATTTTAAAGACCCCACTGAACTTGTTACAGTGTATTTTCACATTTTGTAATTGCCGGAATTTTATGTACTAATTTCGTATTTGCCAAAATTTTATTGTGCATTTGAGCCAAATAGATATTTCCTTCAGCTCCAAAACAGGTATAATTGGTTGCCTAATAGCGCTACATATGTTTTATTTCATGCCATTCCGTCGCTGGTGGTACAGGAAGCCAACTAAACAAGGTGCGTTCGGTATTTTTTAAGAGAGCGCGTTGCAAAATCGCCTTGTTAAATCTTCCACAAGCCCAGTATCGTTACTTAAACTTTCTTTTGATGAGTAGACTTATGAAAGGACGACCTCCGGAGTATATTGTGATAATATTTGTGGATATAAACGAAGTTAGGAAAATCTATTCTGAGTGTGGAATACGTCCATGAAGTGGAAATTCTGGACATACCGACGGAAGTTACAAGAATTTGACAATTCGATAGGGGGACATCTTTTGGTCATTTCCTTTCTGCTGGCTTGAAAATTGAGTCTTGCGAGTACACGTTTTAGCAATATTGTAAGTTTTGCTCCATTTATGGGATTTAGTATTCATCACGACAAAATTAGTCGTATTTCCATTTTGACATTTGAGTATCGTTTTTTGGGGAGATGCAACTACGTATTTCCGGATTAAATCAATTTTCTGAAGCACGTGGCGTCTTTCGAATGCAAGACTTCGGAGTGCCATTTGACGGCAAAGGACCTCTATCAGCCCAAGTACGTCTCTGAATCCCACTTAATGTTGAAATAGATTGGTCATAATAATAATAATAATAATAATAATAGATTTATTGCCCAACAGAATAATCCAATTACAGGACAATGTTCGTCACACATGATAATACTAAGAACTATACTAGGAACAAATACTGCCTATGCAGCAACTAATACATATTAAAAAATAACAGTAACATCAGTATAGCATAACTAGTAAAGAACAGTCAAATTATTATTAAAGACATAACAATAGTTTCAAAATAATACTGATGAAATAATACAGATGATTTCAATAAACTGTTGTAACGGTCTTAATGTACTGACTTAAACGTGTGCTAAATATATCACATTGACTACTAAGCTTGTTATATAGTTCCATCATAGAATAAATGGGAGACTTTTTGAGAATGTTTGTACGGCTATTGGGACAATAAAATAGAATATCTTGACGTGCTCCTAATCTCGGGATTCTGAAATTAATTTTTGATAATAGTGTTGGACAGTCAATTAAATGGTTAAGTAGTTTATATAAAAATACTAAAGTAATTAGTGTTCTTCTATTTTCTAATGATTTCATATGTAATCTTGACAGTAACAGCGTGTTTGGATAGTTCATATCAATTCTGAAAACGAAGTACTTCATAAATTTTCTTTGAATTTTCTCTACTGCATGTGAGTGAACGTTATAAATTGGGTTCCAAATTATAATACCATACTCAAGTTTTGATCGTACCATTGAGAAATACAACGTTTTAAGTGCATCTACATTAGTAAATTGTTTACAATTTCTTATTATAAAGCCTAGTAATTTTAGTGCCGAATTTGTGGATGAATTTATGTGTTCTGTAAAGTCCAGTTTAGAGTCGAATAACACTCCCAGGTCCTTAGTTGATTGAGCTCTTGACAAGTCCGTGCCATTGAAGGTATACGAAAACTCTATAAAACTGATTTTACGCGTGTACGTTACTACCTTGCATTTTGATACGTTCATATCCAATTTATTAGAAGTACACCATAATTCAATTTTGCGTATTTGCTGTTGTAAAGTTAGGCAGTCCTCGATGTTGTTAATTTCACTAAATATTTTTAAATCATCGGCAAATAAAAGTGTTTCGCAATCTAACACATAAATCATTTATAAATTTAACAAACAAAAGTGGCCCCAAGTTTGAACCCTGATTTTGCTAGGTAAGTATTCGACTTAAAACCATTATATTGAACATATTGTAACCGGTTTTCTAAATATGATATAAAGAAATTTAATATTAAATTACTAAAACCAATATAATTTAATTTTTCAATTAATAAATTGTGGTCTATACGGTCAAAGGCTTTTGAAAAATCAGTGTACACCACGTCTACTTGACCTCTGTTGTCCAGTGATTCGGCGACAAACTGAGTTAAACAAGCTAGGTTTGTTACTGTAGAACGTTTCTCCATAAAACCGTGTTGGTGAGTGGAAATTAAATTCTTTACCCCAGAATAAATTATAGTATACACTGAGGCCTCAAAGACCTTGGCAAAATTAGGTAGAATTGAGATCCCTCTGTAATTTTTTACATCTGCCACATTTCCGCTTTTATAAATAGGGCATACTTTTGCCAGTTTCCAACATTCGGGAAAGGTAGATGTTCGAAATGCAATATTAAATAAAATTCGGAGTGGGGTGATAAACACATTTGCGCAGTCTTTAACTAAAAAACTGGGAACTTGATCATGTCCCGATGTCATTTCGTTTTTTAGCTTTTTGTTACCTTGTCTGATGTCTGTTTCCGATAACTGATCAATATTTATGGATGGTTGGTTACTTATAATATCAGAAGTTGGCATTGTGTCAGACCCTGGTAAGTACACGCTATTAAAGAATTGACTAAAATTATTTACAATGTCTTGCGGGTTATCAATTTCCTTTTCATTATAATACATTTTACCAGGTATTCTAGTAGTGCCTTTTTTATTGTTTATGTAGGACCAGAATTGCTTAAGGTCAACAGTTAATGTAGTCTCAATATTTTCTATGTAATTTTTGTACGCGTCTTTAGTTTGTAATTTGATTAGTGATCTTAAGCGTTTATATTCCTCTAATGTATTTGCATCGTTATACTTCTTGTATTTTTTGCGGTGCTTATCTCTCAGCTTCACGTTTTTTATTATTTCAGGTGTGTACCATACGGGAAATTTTCTTTTTTTATCTTTAAATTTCGGAACATGTACGTCAAAAATTGAATATAGTTTTTGATAAAATTCATCACATGCAATATTTATGTCATGAAAATTTTCAAGAAACGTCCAGTCAACCTGAAGTAATGAGTCGTAGAGTGCAGGATAGTTTGCTTTTCGAAAGTTATAGTTATGCTCGTTCGGGTTTATTGGAAATCTAACAGATTTAATTATTCGCGGAACAAAAGTAATTCTTAGGTCATGTAGGTTATTTATTTTATTGCAGGGCTGTGTTGGTTAAGTTACGAGTATTGAGATCTATTTGTTAGTTTATGGCTATTTGAATTTATTACCTTATGATTTTACTTGGATCTGTTACTTGAACTTTTATGTCACGTTCTACACTTTACGAAGGACTTCAACCTGACTCAGGTATCAACTTCTAGTCCAGATTTTGGTGTCTAGATTGTGGATTATTGCTTGTCATATTGTGCTTGTATGGTACTGGGATCTCATCACGTTACCTTAGATTCCACGTAGATTGTCTACCACCTGCGGCTGTTATCACCTAGCGTAATTCTTTACGCTACCCTGGTAGGACGAGAAAAGGTATTCAGACGCTACCAAACGTAAGCGGAATTATATTATCTTAATGAGGTACATGAACACAACGTCCACAGGACAGTAAAATAAATTTCAAGTAATATTGTAATATTTTGCTCGTAACGTAAATTTCAGTAACATTTTAGATTTCAGTAATAGTCTGGTATTAATTGTGAGATATTTTGTACCACGTACCAAGTTACTCTTATTAAATATTGATTAGAACGACTTTGTCTTTATATATTTGACCATCCTGCACCACCCCAAATTATCTAAACCACCCCCAAGGACCTGACTAGTAGGCCGTGTGAGACCCTTTCCTCACCAGTGTATTGCAGAGGGGGTACTGCGCGTTAAACATTAAAATTTTGTTCAGGGCACAGGGTCACTACCCTACCCTGCGTTCGCTGTTTAGCAGCCTTTGGGGCTTCCTTTTATAAGTGGGCCTAGGCCCTGTAACAAACTAGTTTAAAAAGATTAGTAGATTATTCAGCAAGGTTATAATGATAGCTATTACTCACGAGGGTGATATTTACGCCACGAGCCGAAGGCGAGTGTCGTAAATCATCCGAACGTGTAATAGCTATTATACGCGAGCAGCATACTATACTTCATCCACGATTATCGTCTATTTCAATTGTTGTAATCGTTTAAAAGTAAAAAAATATAGTTAGTTTACAGTGGAACATTGTGGAAAAAATGGACTTGCCCGCTCTTTATGAAAATTGCTAGTTCCTGATTAATTAAAGGTGCGCTAGAATGGTTTGATGTTCATTATACGTTAGATTTGAATAATGACTCTCATTATTTATCAATTGTTAAATGTGGAATGCAATTATTATACGATAAACAAATTTGTTGAATATTCGAAATTTATGCGTCATTACATATTTTAAAAGTGTACATTATTTTCTCCCGTCTCTAAGAAAACTCATTGATCATAAGCACCTTACTTGAAAACCTTTTCGTAATATCTAAGTGTTCTAGTAAAGCCAGCCAAAAATGTATCATTTTTTGTAGGCTTTAACTTTATAACTTGTTTCCTCCTAATATATATGAAAAAAATGGTAATAAAAGAAAATTTTGTAAAGAAGTTAAAGTCTTTGTACAAAGAAACAAACCCTGTTTGAAAGAGTGAATGTCATCTGTACTGGTAATGTATATATATAATTTCATTATCTCACTTCAACTGCTTCCAGAAATTACCTTATTTTATATTTATTTCACCTCGGTAAAATACATCAATATATATATAACATAAGTTCATTATTTAAATGTATTCTTTGCCGCATACACATTATATTAATTTTGCAAGATCTGTATAAATCGACAAATATGAGTTTTTCATTAACTCTGCCGTCGATTAGTTGCAATGAAGTAACCTAATCTAAGTAATTATTCAAAATAACCTATACTTATTCTTATCATTTTATCAGCATTACACATACTTGTATCATGAAAGAAAACGAAAATTAAATAATTCTATTAGTATTATACTAACAGAGATGTTTTAAATTTTACAATATAAAATATAACGAAATTAAAACGAAAGGTTCATCTACATTACAAATACCTCTGTGATAAAGGAGCACAGTAATGTTTTGCTAACTTATTAAAGCAACCCCAAGGGGCCATAATAAAACAAGTTGCAGCGTAATTAAACATTGATTTTCTATTTCCAAACCGAATGCAAATGCAGAGGTATAATAAAACAAATGAACGTTACAAATTGTAGCACATTCGCTACAAATACCTTTACATGCAGTTGCAAAGCTTATAAACCATTGATAAGAAAATGCAACCAATGTAGATAAAGAAATTATAAATTGAAAGCAATAATAGTGGGGACAAAGGCAATATTTTTATAATAAATTAACATAAGAAACAACATGAAAAAATTCTAACGTGACTATAACTATCGTGTTTCTGGCATATAAATAATACAACCAGTCATTCCATTTGAGTCTCCATACAATAAATTCGAGCGATAAACGAAAGCATGTTTAATATATCTCCGTATTTATTTCAAAAATTCACGAATCGCCTCGTTGTAAATAAGGACTTGTTATTATACCTGAGTTTAATGAAGCCTGGCAGCTATAACTGGTAATCAACCTAACCAGAAATGATTCATGTTCAATAGGTATTGGTGACTATTTTTAGAGTACGATATAAAAAATTGAACGGCAGCGGAAATACCTAATATACATCTTTATTTTTGCTAAAGTGCAGTAATTTTACCAGGTAGGAAAAGAAAATGGCCTGTTATAAAATCATTAGGCATAAATAAGATATAAAGTTAACTTCAGCGGATAAAGGAGAAAATTCATTATTTACTGAAATCGTCCTCGGTTCAACAAGTGATAGTCATGTTTTCCTTTTTTAGAAATGAATAAAATATAATTTTAAGCGAGGATTGTTACAAACGGGATTAGGATAATTGTCTTGTTAAAACTGATACTGATTGTGATTTCTTACAGCTTTCCTCATTTCTTTTGTATTTTTATGTCTAATAAATATTAAAGTACTAAATAATATTTACACAAACCAAAATAGTAAACAATGTTAAATTAAGTTTACTTTTATATAAAAATTGAGATAAAAATGTAAAATTCAATTATCGACCGATTTTAATTATTACTAATCTAGCAAAAATTTTAGAGAAAACTATAAATAAAATCAAGAATTGTGAAATATACAAAAATTAATAATTTAATTTCAAAAAATCAATTTGGATTTCAAGAGGGTAAATCAACACCACAGGCCATTACTGCATTAACAAATGAAATATATAAAACTCTTGATAGTAATGAGAAGTATTTGTGTCTATTCCTAGATCTTGCCAAGGCTTTCAACACTGTTGATCATGAGCAGTTGTTGACAGCCTTGTAAGATATGGGCTTTATCGAAAATTCACTTAAACTAACAAGCTATTTAACTAGCAATTCGTTGAAATAAACTCAATAATTAGTGGTGAGAGAACAGTAACGTGTGGTGTACCACAGGGCACTGTTCTGGGTCCCATTCCTTTTACCATCTATATTAATAATTTACTATCAATTGATTGTGAGGGAAAAGATATTAGTTTTGCAGACGACATCGCCGTTTTCTATGCAGATACAACATGGGAAGGCCTTAAGAAAAAAGTGGAAAATAATGTGAATATTCTCATCGATTGGTTTAACCACAAGATTTTAACTGTTAATTTCGAAAAAACTCTGCCTTTTGGCTGCTACAAGAATTCTTCACCTAGTTACAACAAATTAACCATCAACCATGAAAAAAAAATAGAATTTATGTCAGCAGAGAAAGCTAAATATCTTGGTGTAACCTTTGACAAACATCTACGATGGGATTATCATATCGAGCATGTAACTCAAACTCTAAGAATTATTTTATATAAATTTAAATATTTCAAATCATTTTTAGATATTCCACATTTAAAAATATTGTATTTTGCGTTAGTGGAATCACGTGTATCTTATAGAATCCTTACATGGGGTGGCGCTGCTAATAGTTACAAAAAATATTTAAAAAAATAACTTATCAAAAAAAATAATACTTACTCTTCCAATTTACTGTTTCATGAGGCAAAAATTTTCGACTTGGACAAGTACTTCTTTTAAAAGATGTTACTCACCAGTGGAAATACAAACATCAATTAGTTTTAATTGACCGTACGTATGAAACTAGGAATAAAATAAAGGGCCAGGCGAAAACGCCTGCTGCTCAAAAATCAGCGGGCCAAAGAAGCTTAGCACCTTTTTGGTCCCTAAATTATATAATGAACTGCCAATTGAGATAAGGGATGTATGTTTCTTAAATCAATTCAATATGAGCAGGGACGAGGTATCCAAATTATTAAATGTAAAAAGGGACTAAATTCTAGTATTATTATAGAATTGTTAAGATTAGATAGTCAGGGTCGGTATTTACTTAGGTATTTTTGTGTGCGTGTGTGTATGTATGTATATTGTTGATTAGGTACGTGAAGTATATAATGTTTGGAATGCTAATGAACTAAGAAATTATTGTCACTGCAAGTGTTACTTTTGTGATACTTTCTTTTGTTTATTTACTTACAACTTTATGTTATACATGAACCTTTTAATATATATTATAAAGTACAGAGTTATTATGTATTGTATATTTGTGTATTAGTCTATGTAATTTATGTAAATAAACAAATTATTATTATATTATTTTTATTATTATTACTATAATATATCTTCATATATTGTCAAGTTGACCGACGAAACTTGCTTTGAGCTCATTTCGTCAAACAAGTTAGCATTATTCAGAAATTTACAAAACAAAATTTAGTCTAATATTACCTCCATTTCCTCGAATTACAGCGTACTTAATTTATCTCTACTCTAGCTGTTATTCGCTTACATCGTTTTTATAATAGAGTCCAAGCATCGAATAGTATACAACTGTCGATATTTGAGATCAGCCGCATGCTCCTTAAATCTGGTTGTAATTGTATATTTCATTTGTCCAACATATTTCAAATTACAATCCTTAAAATTAATATGACACCGACTGCTATACTATGCCATAAATGTTTGGAGAAACTCCACACATCTATAAACTACACAGATAATTTTAACAATGACCTCATTAATAACCTCTCAACAAAACTCATAATAACGTGACCAACAACAATAAGGATTAGGGAACTAATGAATAAAAATAATATAAATCTTCCGCCAAAAGGATTTATCGAATCACCACCTTGGTGGAGACATACGAAATAAACTACCTGCTGGATCTGGAAACAAGGAACGGGGAACGACATTTTTAACACTCAGTTTCACAGTATACTGGCTGATTATCAATACCCGTTATGTATCTTCTCCAAATAATGGAGTTGAATCAATGTTCTGCATATCTGAGTAAGAATATTTCTGGACACTCCCACCAATGTCATCAATATACACGACAAAAATTATATGCCATATGGCAAGCACTAGGGAACTGTGAGTTTTCCAATAGAAAAACTCACTCAGATTTCTTAGGCTAACGTCGAAACCTCTTAACCGCGTTCCTAAATGATCTTCAATTAAAAGAATATCGTTAACACGCACTGTTCAGAAATCATAGCTTTGCAATGATTTATTTTCAGTAACCAAGTTTTTTGAATACCTTAGTAACCAATAAATTAATGAAAAAGAACGCTTGCAAAATTTTTAAATACAGTTCGGTCGAATTCCTCTTTAAAAAAAATCGCCAATATACCGATACCTGTGTAAACCTTGTTCTATCATTGGAGATTATTGGGCCGAATTGAAAAAAAATGCAAGACAGGGAAAGTGCTGCTATGAACAAGATATTTATATCATCCACATTTTACCGCATTCAGTTTCTGTCAATGGATTAGGCTGACTGGTCCTTCCATTTATTTATTCCCGCATTCGTAAACATCTACGAAATTACCTAAAAATAATTGAGAAGAAAGTGATATTCTTCTGGTTCTCAGTACCTGTTGATACTTTTGGAATATAAGCTGATCAAGTAGCTCGAATAGCCAACACGAATAAACATAGAAGATATATAATACCAATTCGATCTAAGAGTAGAAAAATACAAATGATAAAGAAAATAAATGATATATGATAATCTGAATGGGATAATGAATGAAGGAAAAGGCAAGAAATCAAAGAAATGATAGGAAAATGGAAAACCACCAAATTTCAATAAACGGGAAAGCGTAGTTATAATAAGGTCGCGTCTAGTAAAAATTTTATCAAATTAGCCATGATGAGAAACAGTTACTATTTGTTTATTATTTATGGAAAATGTAATAAAGTAATATCAAGAATATGACACATTAATAAACATAAATAATAAACAAGTTTAAAAAGCCCTCGTACGTGTAATTTAAACGCGGTGGCAAGTTGTGACATTAGATAATGACTAACATTAGTGGTTGTTTCTAATCATAGCTAATTTGATAAAATGTTTACTAAGAATTCTTGAATTTCTAAGAAAAACGCAAATAATTAAAAAAAGTCGTAAGTTAAACCCCTACAATATCTATGGGAAAAATTTAATTTTACATAATTTAATGCAAAAAAATATGGGATGTTTCATTTGACTTAAACAAGTTTTCGCGGTTTGAAGTTGACAAAATGTAACGTAAGAAACTGAACACTTTGTATATTATTATTGAATTTCTTTATACTATGAAGCCTTATGCTCTTTCTACATGCAAAAATCAAATGAGGATCTTTTACGAGAAAAAAGTTATAAAGATTATATCTGCCAATTTTTTTTATAAAATGACAAATATCTCTAAAACGGCTGGGTTTACATGCATTTGACTCAGAATTTGTCGCTCTTTTCGAAAGCCTTGAAGTAAATAGGGTGTTCCATTTGAAATAAGCAAGTTTGTATCGACTTCCGGTTTATGCGGAAGTGCCAAATACTTGTAATTGTTTTCTTTGGATTGGCCATACTGTATATGCTCAGAGAAGAACACCAACATGTTTAAAATTGCAAATTGCTCCTAACTGTTGTCCACTTAACACTACCGGAGCTATTTTCTCAATAAACTAAAAAATATATTCGAATTTTGTATGTAATATATAAATGACTTAAATTATTAGTAAAAACCGTTGCCCAAGGAATCACTACTTCCACATCCAGATTCTCTATCTATCCAAGTGAAAAAACTTTGTATGTGGAAATAATTGTTTATGGAACTTTAATAATATAATATTTGAAATCCTCTACCCCAAAAACCCATAAAACGATACCCCACATCGGTAGAGCTGATGGGGGGGTGGTAGTGGGGGTGGATGAAGTAAAAAAATATTTTGAGGTTTCTGGTTCTTGTACATACACTAAATCACCATTTTTTCATCCCCTTTAATAATGGGGGGTAGTAATGTGGGAGGCTAATGCCAAAAATTATTTTGAGATCTTAGCTTCTCTTGTATATACTAAATACCAATTTTATGGACTCTTACCTGGTTGATTTACCCATTTACATCAAGTTTTTCCCCAATTCACCTCCCAACCCACGGAACAAGATGAAAATATAATCTAGTTTAAGATTTCGTTAAAATACATATATGTACGAAATTTCAAGCCAATACCTTAAACGGCTCCAGAGTAAACGTGCGCACAAAAAAGTTACAGACAGACCGACAGACAGACAGAATTTTTTTCTCTCAAACTTATAATCTCGACGTTTCATGGCATTTTAAGCCTGTTTGAACAATAAAAAATTTTAAAAATTTTTTGTCGTTACTATACTTTCATTGGATGTGGAAGTAAAATTGTTATTTTACAAATTGAGATATTGAAAATACCTACCTTTTTTTATTAATATATGTCAAAATTGAGAGTGCCAGATTACTGGTATTCAGCTAGATTGTAAAGCCATTCATAAATTATAAATAATTGAGAAGAAAATAATATATGGAAATAAATAAGTAAATCTATAGAAATTTTATATTTGTCATGTATTTTACCTAGTGTAAAGTCCAAGATACAGTGACCTACATTTTTTAAATAAAGCGAGTAGAAATTTAACAGGTCGCTAATCATTTCGTTCTTTAAATTCTCTTGCAATAAGACCCTCAACTTTTTTAATTTGAATAAAACTACCTAAGGAAGCAGACAGATAAGCTGTAGTCAATTTTGCTCTAGAAGTTATTCCTTTTCTTTTAAATAATGGACTTAAAGATCGCAATTCCTACTCGAATTAAAGAAGACAATCATTTATCAAGCCAAATAAATCACACTTCACATTTTACGGAATTAAATTCGCAAAGGTTTGTTTCTGATAATTCTGATTTAATTAATAGATCCTTCAGATGAAGCCAAGCAAAATATAAATGAGTTTTTTTACAGAAATATAATTATCTAAAATATTTACAATGGTAATGAAAAAAAACCTTCTATTTGTTTTACTTTAGTTTGTTGAGGTTTGTTGAACTAGTCCAGTGCAATTAGACAAAAGGAGTTATTACGGCAGAATAATTCTTAATCGATTTAAATCAAGTCTTTTGCAACATGTCCTAAAAAGAATAAATTTAGAAGTTTACCCATTGAAACATGTTGAGCTTCAAAATTTTTTAAAACATTTACAAAAATTTATTTTTTATATAAAATTATTTGTAAATTATTTTGGGCACGCGATGCCCGACTCTGAATTTTCATTCATTCTTTCTTAACACGTTCACTGTCCAGTGACCTATATATGTTATATAAAATTATACACTTATTACCAAGACTTAGTCATAACAAACCTTCACAGGTATATCATATTACATGATAACGACTTCTCTTATCAATCGCTTATCTTAGAGATATTATGTTTCACCTTTGTTTCTCACATTTTATGCTGATTGTCGAATTGCATTTCCTTTGTTCTATATTTTGCTTACTCAGGTTCTGTATGTTATAAATATGACTAAACACACTTTGTAGAATCAGTTATTAAACTCACTTAGAATGAAACACTTCTAATTATTGTATTATTCTTTCTCCAAGAGCCAACGTTGGCTCCATTAAATAAATAAATCTTTTTTAAAAAGTCATTCATGTGAACCGTGATCTAACATATATGGGTCATGCCTTATGTTTTCTGTAAGTCTTGGGTCCCATAATTGGCTCACGTTTCTATTTCATATTAGATTCTAAGACGGACTGGACTGTTGACGAATAGGCAGGTTATCTACAGGGACTCCCTTGTATAACAAGGTTACTATACAAAATTTACGTTTGAACCATATTTGGGGCATGGACAGCAGCATCTCATTGGACTCTATGCATGTTATTTTTTAATTACAGAGTCGCATGACCCAAATATGGCATGTGGTTTTTTATACAGGGGACTGCTTGCGTATGGTTTATGACTGACCATGGAGACAGTGAACGTGTTAATATCCATTTTTTTAGTGGCAATAACGTCAATAGAATGTTCAACAATTGAATAAAAACTTCACTAATAATAACAATAATATGAATAAACGTCTTTACTGAGATAAGATTTAGCCATCCATTACACTTACACTTAACCTTAAATTTTAAGTATGTAATTTTAAATAATTTATAATTCTTATATGAAAATCGCTACCTATTTTGGGGCTATTACGAAAAAAAAAAAACTGGCTTTTGCCTCGATTATCGTTTCAGTCCAAAAAATTCAGTGATAGCACAGACGACAGAGAACATTTGATAGTGAAACCCACAAAAATTTGCAAGCTGATTAATTTTTCTTTAATGAGTTCATGAAAGTGTATAGAATAACATCCTGAAAGGTTTACGTTTCGCTCGGATGCAGAACATAAAAAAAAAGTGAAAAAAACATTTTTTTTATCCATTTTTTCAAAATTTTGAAATTAAGTAAGGGTAGGAAAAAATAAAATGTACAGGTGGATAGACCACGAGTTTCTGAACAAAAAATATTCTAATAAAATTTATCGCTAAAGCCACGGTATTCCTAGAAAAAAATAGTGAAGTAACTTTGTCATTCTGCGCGGCCAGTGCACGGTTAAATGCATACTAAAAGTATTAGCTGTTCTATCGAGTAAAATAAAGCTATTTTCTCTTTCTGATTACATGTTTTAAACATTTTTCTTAGTGAATAGAAGGATAAATAGTGAGTATGGAGGGAAAATATATAATTATCAACGCATACACAGACACCACACATAGCCGCTGAATCGCTCGCATGAATTTTTACGTGCCTTTACTGTATTGTATTTATTACAGGTACGGTACACCTTTCACCACCACATTTCAGCTCTATCCAATGGATTCCTTATACATTTGTTAATGTATTGGGAAAGTTCCAAAATTTATGGAGACAGTGAACGTGTTAATATCCATTTTTTTTAGTGGCAATAACGTCAATAAAATGTTCAATAATTTATATTCAAAATAATCAAAGATATTTTCATAGTTATAAGGATAAGATCGTGAAACTCGCAATTTCTTATCATGGTCTGATTGATCATATTTTCTAAAAAATGCATACAAGTAAACGATTTTGTGTTTGAACATTCGAAAAATATACATTTTTCCGAAATAGTGATATTTTATTTTTTCCAATGGTCAATTTCTCGATAAGTTACAGCCTCCAATATATATATATATATATTTATAAAAAAAAAAAAATCACCAAGCAAGGAAATTAAAATGATTTGAGATGTACTTTTTTTTTTAATCCTCGTTACTACAACGTAATAAACCATAATAATCGCGAAGTGTACATACTTTTCAACAGTTCTCAATGAAGAAAGAATTTTTTTGAAGGGCTTTTATTTTTTTCTATATTGTTTATTGCGACGATTGAGTTCGGGCGTGATAATATATATAAGTATATTTTCCCATCCATCCTTTGCTTGTATTGTTTAAAACAAGAAAGCTACAATTTCCATCTTTTAAATCAACCAACATTCATATAGATTGAACAAATTCTGATTTATTGACGTGTATCACAGTCATGCGTATTCAAGCGCGTGCACACATGGATCTCGCTCCGAGTTATAACGTTACATTTGACTATTTTTTTCTGGGAAAACCGTGGCTTTAACGACAAATTTTGTTAGAACATTTTTTGTCCATAAATACATGATCTATTCATCTGTATTTTTTATTTTTTTCTAGTTTGATTTATTTTAAAAATTTTGAAAAAATTGATGAAAAATTTTTTTTTCATTTTTTTTATGTTCTGCATCCGAGCAAAATTTAAACTTTTCAGCACATTATTTTACACACTTTCACGAACTCATTAAAAAAAGTTTACACAGTTTGCAAAATTGTGTGGGTAAATATCTTCATCGACTGGGCTATAGGCATATATCCTAAGCAGGTATTATACACTCCAGGAAAAATTCCAGCATACCTATTCTGTTATCATAATTTAAATAACCACATTTATAATATTTTCTGACGGCGACTAAATGTGGCAAGAATACCGTAAAAATATTCCTCTATTTATGTGAAAAATAGTTCGTGTCAAATTAAAGTCAATTCATTAGTCACGTCAGGAAATTGAATCCTCAGAAGTGCCGGAGAAAATCTTCCATCATACAGATAAATCGACTAATGCACTTTACGGTGACTGCTATAATTTATTATTTATAAAGCTAACTTAATTAATTATTAAAATATTGTTGATTAAGAAATTAAAACAGTAACTTTGTTGCATGTAACTCAATATTCAGCCCTAATTACTTTCTTGACAAACACCAGATCAGGCGAAAATGGTTGATACTCCCAATCCTGAGTGTTTTCAAATCAGGAGGTAAATTATTGTACTCTTCGGAAAAACGAAGAGTAAATTACATTTGATCGGCACATTTCTAAAACAGTAAATATCGCTCGTAGAGAAAAATGTTCATATCATTATGTTAGTGAACAAGTTCTGAACAACTTTCAAAATGTCCGTTGTCCGCCCGTCCACTGTCCGCTCGTCACGTTTCTTGTAAGCACGATTACTTAAGAAAGAAAAGTCCGATTGTACTGAAATTTGGAAAGTAAGTTGGCGTTAGTTAGAGGAAGAACCCTATTGTTTTTGAAAAAAATCAATCAGTAAATAGAAAAGTTATTAATAATTTAAATGAAAAAAAAAATGTTTTTCTCTATAATTTTTTTTTTTTTGTTTATACATTTTACTCACATACATATTTCATAATTATATATGTAATCCGTTGAAATATAATTCTCGAATGATATATATTACAGACAATTTTAGTAGTAATGTGTGATAGTCCAATGGTTAAAGCTTTGCCTTGGTCAAAGGTCGTGTGTTCGAATCCCTGAGAGAGGGTGGTGTTTTTTTTTCATTTTTTTTTATATATTCTTTTTTCACAACAAAGTTGGTATCACAATATTTAGAATGTCCAAAGGCTAACATTATTTACAAGAAAACTGCGAAGAGTATCATGTAGAATGTGGAACAATTATATAAAAAGCTCAGTAAATCGGCGAAGAGTATAATGGTCCACTAGTTATTTCATACGTTTTAAGAGTTTTGCTGAGTTTATAGTTTTAGACTTTGTTAGGTCTTTTGGAGTTAAGATATTTTTCTATTTTGTACATAATGTGTTTCTTCTCTTCCAACGTATCTGTGTTTAGCAATTCAAACATTAATACATTGTCAGGGTATCATAATTTTCAGTCGATGAAATATCTATAGGCCTGAAGTTTCAGATTTTAACTCGAGAAAATTGTAGTAAAGCAAAAATTGGCCCAGTTGTTCTATTTGGTGTGTTTAATCTCCAGTGTCGTATTTCTAGAATTTCAGACGCTTGAATTGGCTGGATAAGTTCGAGACAGCACTAGAATTTACATTAGGAGAAAACAGTTATAGATATGACCCTCAAGTAGTTATTTTCTTTTATATTTTATTAATTTTAAGATCAAAATAAATTTAAAAAATGTTTCTTGTTTATATAACACAAACATCATTTAACTCTGTGTCTTCAAAAACCACAACATTACAAATTTTTCGTGCTTACCAAACTAAAGGTTTAATTGTTCCGTGAATAGTTTATACTGATGACACCAAAAACAGACTCCATACCTAAAATGAGACTCTACTTGTGAATAATACATTATAATTAACTGTTCCTGAGTAAGAACTGTTCGGAAATTTTTAAACATATCTCTTATTAAATTAAATTTAGAGATCAAATACTCAATGAAATATCCATTTTAGACAATCGTCTACATACATTCCCAAAAATTTTACGTTTTTAGTTTCATTAGGTATTTTAGAGTTATTGATGAATAATCTAAGATCTGAGCAATTTTTTGACCAATTATGAAATCGTAACCAGTGTATTTTTTACCATATTAAAACACCACACCACAACTAAAATATAGAGATGTTCAAGTTTTCTAGTAGAATAGAATAGAATAAAGTTTATTTACTAGTAGATGATAATACATATAAATATAAATAAATGTAAAAGGGTGTAAATAAATTTAATACTTCAAAGATGTGTGCCATCCATGCAGGCACTGTACAGGGTTATTCATTATATTTAGGCCACCCTTTATTATTTATATTTATGTTTATTTATATTTATTATCGTTATTATTAGAGATAGAAAAAAAAGTTTCGAACGAAAATTGTAGAGCTGTAACTGAACCCCTTTAATAAGTCAATGGAGGCACAGTGGCGTGCAGAAATTAAGAGGTACAAGGTGCAATAATATATTTTTAAATGGAACGCCCTGTGCATTGTTGAATTTTTCAATTACTCTTTCTTTTTCTGATTTCACAAACATGACATGTGATAGTCCTATCTTTAACCGTTTTCGAGTTATTGAACATTGAAAATCGTGTTTAAGCTGTTTATTATACAAAGAAAAAATACAATTATTATTAAAGTAGTCTATGAAAATGACAAGTATTCTGTTATTATATAAAACGCTGACAGATTTAATAACAGAATGCTTGTCATTTTCATAGACTACTTTAAAAATTTTAAGTTCCGTTCCGTCCGTTCGTATTTCTGCACGCAACTGTACTTCCATTAACTTATTAACTTGTTAACTTACTAAAGGGGTTCAGTTACAGCTACAACTTTCGTCCGAAACTTTTTTTTCTACCTCCAATAATAACGATAATAAAGGGTGGCCTAAATATAATGAATAACCCTGTACATGAAGAATACAAACAAATAAGTGTAATGCTGCATTTTAGCGTAACATCGGAATTTTTGCGAAATTTTTGCCCTCCTAGGAATGCTCAAACAATAACCTTCGCCAAACGCCCTTGACTTACTAAAAATTTTTGCAAAAAACCGTGACACATCGTTCGCCCTCAAAAAATGCAAATACCATTTCAAAATCATAGAGATTTTGCTCGATACCTTAGACACAACTTTAAAGTAAGGATACGCATGCGCATTGGTTTGACAGTTTGATGGTTTTTCATTTTCTGGTTTCTAGAGTTTTGGTAAATAATAATTTATTTTTCATGGAAAAGCAATTTTTTTGGTGTGCTTGGAACACTTGGAACACTTTACATGGTGAACATGACATGAAAATCGGCCGAAATGGAGGGTTTTTAATGTTTACAGTGACGGAGAGTGAGTGTTATGGTGGAAAATTAGAAATTTTTTTTTTTTGAAAAACTACGCATTTGCATCGAAAACTGACTTCAGATTCGTATTCTACGACCCCAAATTAGTGTATCCTGAAAAAATTTCGCAAAAATTTCGATGTTACGCTAAAATGCAGAATTACCCAAATAAGTATATACATAATACATTAATTATTACATGTTATTTCTAATATTTCATCTGATTTATGCGAAACAATTGCTGACGTATGATCAGCATATTGTAAGATATGCATCAGATATTAAAGTATCCATTTCATTTATATAAAGTAAAAACAATGTAGGACCCATTATTGAACCCTGTGGGACACCCACGTTCACTTTTTTTATATTCAGATCTAGTTACCGTTTTACTGTTGTTTGTAATATTGCCAATATTTACGTATTGACTAGGTCTTTTTAGAAGTGTACTTATTCAACTAATGCAGCTCGAAATATTCCGTAGTCTGAGAGGTTCAGAAGTAACTTACCGTGGTCAACGCGATGGAATCATTACCCTTACTGTGGAATTGTCCGTAAATATCTTTGGAAATATCTATTACTTATAATATATAAATTTAACGGAGAAAGACTTTCTTCTTTCGGCTCTTGGATTAAAAAAAAACATTTCAAATGGTCAAGTAGGTCGTGAATATTGTCTGTTATTTAAATTTCATTTTCTTAAGATGGAGAGTTTGCGTTAAGTGAAAACTTTAGTATGTCATTGTTGAATTTTTCAATTATCAGGTAGTACTTTCCATTTCATAAGACACCTTTATACATATAAGTCCAGTATTATTTTACTGGTCTATTATATTCTGAATTGTTAAAGTCTAAATTTATCAATTTCAAGAAAAAAGTGTCCCTTTTGGGATTCCCAATTAGTATTCGATATATTAACAATTGATTTGTCACTACTTGTCAAGTTTTACAAGGGTTAGGTCATTCATGTTATTAAATTTATAATAGGCACGTGGTTTGTAATTTTTATTCCATATATTTTGTCTACTCCTTTTTAAAGTTAATTCTATACAAAATTACATATCCTGAGGTATAATTTGCGTGAATAAAAAATAACTTTTACATGTGAGTCCATTTAACAATTTATTAATGACCCTTGCGAGTCAACGTAATTTATTAACCACACATAAATTCTTGTCATTTGTAATGACGTGTAAAATAAAATTAGGAGGTCGATTACCCGAGTTTGTAAAAATGAATATTATATTAATTTTTCATAACAAGTGTTTTAAATATATTTTAGCTCATAAGACTCATTTATACATAATATAGTAAAGTTGAACAACGTTTAATTTTTCTAATATAAGTCATTTATGGAAGTGATTGATTTTTGTAGCCACTGCGCTAGATTGGTGTACTAGATGTAATTTATTAAAGGTTGTATGCCTTACTTTACAAAATTTATACAAAAGTAAATCAATTATTAACTTTGCACGGCATTCTCGAATTAAATTGTCTATTACCTTGTGTGAGATCTTATCCACGTCAATTGGGGCTCTAAGTTACAATAAATTTATGAGGCCAATATAAACGATATCATGTTCTATACATGCTCGATTGGAGAAAGGTCGATTGACTTTTCTAACTGAACAAAAAATATTAATTCATGTGTTTCCGTATAGTTTCCTTTTGCATTAATATAAGGTCGAGTCTCTTGTGGACAAGTGGATACCCTGTGGAACCACCTTATACACGCAAAAATTAACTTTAACAACATATAATGAATTGATGAAATAATGAAATTTAGTGACAAAAAAAAAAAATATCATCTTTTGCATAATCTGAAATAATGTTGAGAATCGTTTGTCGAGAGTTATTTGATTTTACGTATTCGGTAGAACAATGATGTCTCAAGTTTCCACGTGTAGAGGTATGCAGCACTGAAGATCCACTAGTAAAACATATTTTAATTGCGAATGGTCCATTGGAAAAGAGATGGATTGAAAAAAAAATGGATAATGATATTAGTAGAACTGGTAGACAATACCTTCACCACGAAAAATGTTTTCAATTCATATAAGAATTCTCTCAGAGTAGACATTCTATGATAATCATAAGGTTCATAAGGGCTGTCGGTTTTTATCAGTCCACAAAGGGTTAAAGTAAGAAAAATATCATGAAACCTAATATCAGGCTTTCTAACGCACAAGTTTCTTCCATTTTATTTTGAGCCTCTGAGACACGTGCTGTTAAGGCAGACAGATATATTGATGTTTTCGAGATGTGGTAATTAGGGTGGCTAATGGGGGTGGTAATGAGAGTGGCTAATGCCAAAAATTTTTTTGAGACCTAGCTTCTCTTGTATATTTGTAGATTGTAGATTGCTTAAGGGGTCGCTTGGCCCTGGGTTGGCCTTTCTTCACCTCGACCAAAAGGTCTTTTGTGAATTACCCTGCATCTAGTTGTTGCCCAGGATTCCAAGACTTTTTGCAAAGCTTGCGATTTTCCTGGAAGCTAATTTTCCTATGTCTTCAGGCGTTAATTCCACCTGTTCTAGGTACTTTAGCCTAATGCGGATTAGCACCTTGCATTCACAAAGGATATGTTCCGCAGTTTCAGTTGCAGCTTCACAGTATCTGCATTTGTCATCTTCTGCGATGCCCATGTTCTTGAGATAATATCTCAAGGGGCAATGGCCAGTTAGAAGGCCTGTGATCAGCCTTAGGTCGGACTTTTCAGGTTCGAGAAGCCTTGCGGCATTCTTTGTTGAATAGGTTATAAACCTTTTCGCTTGTCTTTGACCCG
Source organism: Rutpela maculata (assembly GCA_936432065.2). NCBI lineage: Eukaryota > Metazoa > Arthropoda > Insecta > Coleoptera > Cerambycidae > Rutpela > Rutpela maculata. The sequence goes on along the minus strand of OW386285.2, from coordinate 29,665,635 downwards.
GACTGTTCCTCCAGTAGGACTTCTTTTGTTCCTTTTCCTATTTTAGGACCTCCTTCGTTATGCGTCCCTTGGATAAGCCACAGAACGGTTCGGGTCCCTTTTCTTGCGAGACTATCAGCCAATTCGTTGCCTTCTATTCGCTCATGCCCTGGCACCCATATCAAAGTAACCTTGTTGTTTTTTGCCAGTTGCTTGAGGGATTCCCAGGCAATTTTTGACTCGAAGGTATAAGACCTGATAGCCTTTAATGCTGCCTGGCTATCTAAAAGTATATAGATCTTTGCCCTTCGAGTGCCTCTATTTAGGCATTCCTGGGCACATTAATCTATAGCGTAGATTTCTGCCTGGAAGAGGGTTGGGGTGTTACCAAGGGCTTTAGATAGCCTGCATTTAGGCCCTGCTACGCCCACGCCAACTCCTTCATCCATCTTGGATCCATCTGTGTACCAGATGTGTGACTTTTTCTCCAACCGCAATGCTTCGACCCTGCCCGCCTGACGGCTTTCAATCAGCACATCAAACGGGCAGTCAAAGTCATGCTTGATTGGCATTGAGTCAGTGGGTTTGGCTATGGATTCGAATTGGATTCACTCCAGAATCCTTAAGTGAGCAACCAGGTCGCTTGGTCTGAATTTAAGCGCCTGATGTAGCCTTAAGGCACTAAGTGCTGCCTCCTTCCTTACATGCAAATGCAGAGGAAGTAAGTCCAGCATTGCCTCCAAAGCTGCTGTGGGACACGAGCGCATTGCTCCTGTAGTCCGTAGGCAGGCAAGGCGTTGAAATTTCTGCAACTTTCCTTATGTTATTTTTTCTTCTGTTTTTGGCCACCATACACATGATGCGTAGGTGATCATGACCATGGGTCTCTCAACCGAAAGATGGGACCAATGTATCATTTTCGGCTCAGACCCCAAGTCTTACCAAACAGCCTACGGTACGTCCAAATAACCGTCGTTGCTTTGGTAAGTGTCCTTTCTAAGTGTGAGTTCCAGGTAAGTTTTTGATCCAGGATTACTCCTAGATACTTAACTTCACTGGAAAAATTCAGTACTGTTCCATTTAACAAAGGAGCTCTCAAACTGAGTTTTCTCCTTTTGGTGAATGAAACAGTAACTGTTTTGTTCGGATTGACACTAAGACCCTCTAACGGGCACCATTTAGATATTATGTTTAAGGCAATTTGCATGTGATTTGAGATCATAACATCATACCTGCCGCTCACAGTAACTACTAGGTCATCAGCGTAGCCCTGAACGTTGAAGCCATAATTACTCAGCTTATGGAGAAGATCGTCGACCACCAGTGACCACAGCAAGGGCGATAAGACTCCACCTTGTGGACAACCCCCAATTGCAGTCACGGTGGCCCACTCGTTCCCCATATTTGTGGTAATTATTCTGCTTCTTGGCTATATTCCCCTTTTTTCCGCGGCTCTTTGTAAGGATTCATGGGAGGTGTTGTCAAAAGCACCCTCTATATCTATGAAAGCACACAGAGCCAGTTCCTTTGCTGCAAATGTCTTTTCGATGCTTTTGACCAGGCCATGTAGATCATTTATTGTTGATTTATCAAGTTGTTAGGCAAATGGTTTTGAGTGAAGCGGGTTCTCTGTAACGATTTCGCTTCTAATCTGTTGATCTAGTATTTTCTCCATTGTTTTAAGGAGAAAAGAGGTTAAGCTAATGGGGCGATAAGATTTAGGCTCGTCTGGTGGATGTCTGCCTATTTTTGGGATAAACGCCACCTTAACTTCCATCCAAGTTTGGGGAATATACCCAAGAGTATAACTTGCTATGAGTATGCTTCTCAGGCATGGGATAAGTTCCTCAATTCCATGTTGAAGCAGGGCAGGAAAAATACCGTCCCTGCCCGGTGATTTAGAGGGCTTGAAGGTCGATACCGCCCATTTAATTCTGCTAGGGGTGAATATTTTTCCAGCTAGCCTTTTCCCTTCCCTGGTAGGACGATCTGCATCCTCTTCCAGGAAGGTTTGTGGAAGTTCACCTTCGATTACATGAGAGCCAGGGAAGTGAGTACCTAAAAGTACTGTTATGTTTCTTCTCTTGTATATACAAAATACCAATTTTATGGACTCTTACCTGCTCGATTTATTTATTTACTCGCATTTACCTGAATTTACCCCCCAACACTTCAACGAAATAAGATGAAAATATAATCCAGTTCCAGATCTCGTTAAACCAACTTTCAAGTCAATATCTTAAACGGTCCCAGAGTAATCGTGTGCACAAGAAAGTTACAGAGGGAACTACAGACAGACCGACAAATCTTTTTTTTGTTCAAACTTAAAATCTCGACGTTTCATGATATTCTAAGCCTATTTGAACAGTAAAAATTTTCATTTTTTTTTGTCGTTGGAAGAATGTGGATGTGCAAGTAAAATAGGTCATCATTTTGCTGGTTATGCAGAAATAATGAAAATTTCGATCTTTGTGCAAGTTCACTGGAGTAAAGCTTTTCTTTCTTTAATAATATAAATATGAATGGGTGACTGACTTAAACCAGTTGCTACCGATAACAGCCGAATACTTATTTGAAGATTTTCTGTCACATGAACTAAATGCCTTTCTTTTTGAACCACATATGCTTTTCGGCGCACCAGCGATATAAGGAATGCACCTGTTTCTACCAAACGATCAGAAATATCTTTAGATAACCTATTATCAGGCTACTTTCTGTTTCGATACAGTTCTAAGTACCTTCGAGCTGTTGCACGACAACAAAAATGTATTTGTGGGAATACAAAAACCGACGATCTAAATCTAATCATGCTAGTATATGATATTTTCATACTGATTGGATCTGGAAAGATTTACATCTATAATATAAGAAAAGTTATATTTGAAAGTTAACTGCTAAATATCCAAAATATTGTTTTCTGATATAATGTAAACAGAAATACAAGATATTTATTTTTAATTTTTAAACATCTTATTTTAATTTTATTTACATTATTGCTCGTTGACAAAAATAAAATATAAAGTTTTACCAGTAAAAGTTTTGTTAAGGATGGTTGCTTAAAAATATTGACAAAAGTTGGAACTGTAGCACTGAAAGAAAAAATGTTTACGTAAAGTTGAATTTTATTTGTTACATTCTTTGAGCGAAGTTTCTTTGTCAACTAAGTAGTAGATAGCCATTTTAATATATGTTATCAGACAGCTGAAATTTAACCTTAAATGTTATCGAAGCGAATCAAAGTTGCAATAGAGCATTGCGGACAGCATATTCTTATTCCACGAACGTTTCACTTAACCACCACCATTCACATGTCACTGTAATTTAGAGTGCGACCTTATCATAATAATTTGTCGTTATACCTATTTTATTTAATCAAATCATATTTTAATGGGAATTTTTTTTAATGTGTTAAATCTCCAACTCCACTCGATGTTTTTGTGCGGAGCGGATGTCTATTTGATGAATTCCCTCTTACCTCCTCAATTTATTTAAAATAATATAAAATAGACTGAAAATAAAATAGTTGTCATATCTAATAAACTGTTGCTTTATATTTTTATACATTCAACATTTCTTCTTGTTCCATTGATTGAGTAGGCGTTGAAAACTACAACAAAAAATTATGGGGATCTTTTAGAATAATCACTTAATTCGAACAGCTCTAATTAACGTTCAACAGGTTTACACAATGATCTATATAGGTTCTAGATTGATAGGATGATAGGGATTAGAGGATTGGGGTGCGTGAGATCGATGATTAACTGGAAGTGTACTATTTACTTGGATCCCTAAACGACCGACAAATTTTAAAATTAAATCAAGCAAACTATATTTAATTCGCATATAAAGAACAAATATACATATTGTCTGAACTCTTTAATCGTTGCGATATATTTAAATTACAAACGGTGAGCAATTAAATCATTGATATTTCTTAAATTTTTTACACTTTCAACTAAGTGTGTTTTTTATGTGCATTTATTTCATTAGAACTTTGTTTTCAAGGCCATTAACCCAATATTTTGTTAATTACAGTAAAATTATTTCTTGTGTCCCTTGCAGAGACAGTTTCAAAATTAAGTGTCTTTAACTCTTCATGTTATTTTTTGCAAGAGTTTTCCCACAAACCATTATTTTATCTTGGGTATCCACGTTAGATATAGTTGAGAATAATGCCTCTTAAAAGAAAGATAATGAGGAAACTCGAATGTTATTGAATACACGCGGTAGAATGCATCAAGGGCCTGGCATCTATATACAAAGAAATATTCTGTGCGGAATTCTTCATATTTAAATGTTCCTAAATGTTGAGCATTGGTTGATGGGCAGTGGTAGTTGTTCCATCCGTCGACTTAAAAGAGTATGTTCTAATTGCACATCGCGCGAGGACAAACTGTACAAACTTGTGTATATGTCCAAATTAGTAGTAAACGCGCGATTGGGCAGCTGGATACGATAGCGTCGCTTCATCGAATGTTTTATTTTTCAGGAAAGTTTTTTTTTTTCATGCCTTGAATTCCGTATTATCCAAAGTCGATAGTCAATTTATTATAAACACTCGCTCGAAGAGAACAGGAGGTATAGGAGGATGTACTTAACACTAAACTAACACACACAAGTATTTTTCACTGCTGGTTACAAGAATATCTGTTCTAAATCTTATGGAGTTAATCTTCGGCGCCTTTCGTTGAAAATCCATTTTTATTTCGAGAAAACCCGCTCGACGTCGACAGATGTAACTGGGGCATACTTAAAATATCTAACCATTCATGCTTAATGTAGCAAAGTGTAATTCTTTGCCGTTGAAAAGATCTATTACACCTGTGATCGTAACAAATCCATGATTTTTTTTAAACAGTTTGGAAATTTGTTTGTACCCTCGCAATAATTTCTCACTGTAAGGGAAAAATATATTGTCGAAGATTGGACACAATGTTTATTGAATCAACTATAGTAAATTCTGATGTTGGCTGATATTGAAGGTCCCATATGGCTAGAGGAATTCGTGAAATATATCAGTGTATGGTCTCCAGATTTTCCTGAACAGTTGAACCCATAAATTCCTGTTGCGCCTATGAAATAGCAACTGTGTTATTTGGATTAAACTGCTGTATTACTGATTTCGCATTTTCAAAATGACAGTATTAGTACGTTGCTGTCTTTAGCCAAGTTCCCCATCGTATTATAATGGAAGTAATGGAGTATTTGGCAGAATTTCGTGAAATAACCGTACACGACTTGATGCTTTAAGAAAAACTTTCTTTACACTGGATATCAAGTTATCAACATTAGACTAGTACCCCCTTAATAGTTTCAGCAATCCTATGAAACCCATGTGCTAAACATGTTACATGAAGTATATTCTGACACGTTTCGTTCAAAATTCTTCCAGCAGCTTTTATATAATTCACTCTATCAGTGAGAAATAATAAGAACTTGTCCTCATTTTCTGCATTTTGTCACCCCAAAAGTCGTGTAGACTTAAATTCACTGCCTCAGCCATAGTGCGAGAATTTGTAGCTTCTAAAACTTTAGAGGTGCTCATCGAACAATTTTCCTCAAATGCACTCACTAAAACATTCGATAACTTAAACCCGCAAGCAGTGATTGTTTCGTCCACGCCCGATATTCTTCCCATTAAGCTTAGAAGAAATTTTCTGTCCGCACTCCGTAAATAAATATTTTTTTCTTATTGTGGGCTCCGATGGTACCTTAACATTGCTATATTTGCCACTAATACATTTTTCCAAAAATTGTCCAAAATGTGGCTTGTCTAGTTTCGACCACGTTATGTTACATCCTGCCATAAATTCCACTATATCTAAGTTTAAATTACGTTGCATGTTATTGTAAGTAAAGCCACCTACGCTCCGTTTGCGGTTTTCTGAGGAAATATGTGTATTAATATTTGTGTCGCATGACCACGAAATTGCTTTGTCACATCTAGTGCAATACAGTTGTCTACCATCAAATTGTAAATCGGCAATATCGCGAATCCAAGAATTTGTAGTAACTGTAGCTTCCGTCGGTTTAGTACGATGTGACATTTTAACTGCACGTTTTTAGTACCTACGTCCGAATGAATCCACATTATGCGAGATACTGCTTGATCATGTTAGGTTTTTCCCCTCCACCGGCCATTGGGCTTCAGTAACGTAAATTGTCAGTATACTGCAATTTAAATGAATCTATTGCACATTACGTTTTTATTTATTATAGTGCATTCTCCGACAAAAAGTTACGCATTAACATTGTAAAATTAATCGGATTTCACTTAATATGTTGCATGATTTTCTGTTATTGTTGTTTGGGAATGTTTCAATAGATGTTTACCTACGATCACTACTGTAAATAGTAAAAAGCACACTACCTGCCATCTATGTAAGTTGAATTTTACGTATTGTAAACAAAACGCACTGTAAAAAAATCGCACGGTAAACGCAATTATAGGTGGCTTATATCGCCGACGCGGGGTTTCAAAGAACAAATGCGCCTACTTAATTTTCAAACGCTGTCAAAACTGACATAATATTTGTTGAATAATATTGTTGACTAGTAAACTAAATCCAGATTTTGCTAAGTAACTAAATAAATATGATCGTAGGTAAAGTATAGTACATAATTCGAGTTGTAAGGCAATTACGCACTCATGGAAATACGCACTCGCCGCTACGCGGAATCGCAACTTTTCCATTCGTGCGTCATATGCTTCTTACATCACTTATTACGTAATATACTATTACAATATATTATGTCTGTAAAAGCCATCCCTGGAATCCGATGGGTAAATCCGAGGTCTGAATATAACAGCCTGAAGACGTAATTTTAAGACGATTGGTTGACGACATTTAGCGACGTTTATATGTTGAGTATTTTAGACTAATTGTTATTATAAACCTAAATATAGGAAGGAAAATAATTAAATTTAATGCAAAACTATGATCATTCTAGGGTTCTAGAAAAAGGCTCCCTTTTGTTTGATAGGCTGCTACTGGAACGTTAAAGTGGATGAATTAGTAGGTGTAACTAACTATACAACGTTTGTACCACTGACTACAAAGTATCTACTGATTATTAAGTTGTGCATTATAAGTTTCAAGCAATTAAACATTAACCTAAAAATGGCGTCAATATAACGACAGTCTGTTATTTGAGAATGTCGTCTTGGTATTTGAACCGCAGTCTGGTTATCGATGAGGCTACTTTTACCCATGGTAAATTCAAGAATCAGTCACGTTTGGTCATATAAGGAGCCACACTGGTCAAGGTGGCGCCTTATCAATATTTATTAAAATATAATGTGGATGTGTGTCGTTATTATACTCTTCGCAAAAACGAAGAGTATATTGTATTTGATCGGCACATTTCTAAATCAGTAAATATCACTCGTAGAGAAAAAAATTTCATATCATTATGTTAGTGAACGAATTCTGAACAACTTTAAAAATGTCCGTCTGTCCGTCCGTCCGCCCGTCTGTCCGTCCGTCCGTCACGTTTCTTGTAAGCACGATAACTTAAGAAAGAAAAGTCCAATTGTATTGAAATTTGGAAAGTAAGTTAGGGTTAGCTAGAGGAAAAAACCCTATTGTTTTTGAAAAAAATCAATCAGTAAATAAAATAGTTATTAATCATTTAAATATTTTTTTTTATAATTTCTGTCATTTGTATTTAAATAGAAATCTTTCGAAATGTTATTCCCTATAATTTTTTTTTGTTTTTATATTTTACCAATATATATATTTCATAACAATGTATCTAATCCGTTGAAATATAATTCTTGAACGATATTCATTCAAGTTTTGTGGTAAGATGAGATAGCCCAATGGCTAAATCCATGTCTGTATCTGCTCCTGGCAAGGGGTAGCGGACTCAACAGGACAAATAAAAAATTGATGTACACGATGGTGATCAGGCCGGCCATCACATACGCGGCGCCGGTGTGGTGCAGCATACCGGCCACGACAATGAGAAAACTTCGAGTTCTCGAACATAAATTTATGCGCCTCATCTCTGGTTCGGACAGATACACCTACCTCAGAGATTTATATGATCGTTGCCACGGTTATGTCGTGGCAACGACCCACTAGCGGACTACGTCCAAGAAATTTCTCAAAAATTCTACGAATTCAAACTGGGCGATAGTCCGCTAACCCGCAACATAACCCGAATCAGACAGCATAATGCAATCCCTTTCGACATCCGACACCCTCTACCATACCAGACGTTGCCTATTTTCCGGCAACCTCTCTAACCAAACTTTCCTATACGACAACTTCTTATTTCCCCACCTTTAATCTTTACTAAAACCTATAACCAACCTTCTCTATCCCCTTTATATGTTCTATTTGTTTTATCCTTTTTGTTCTTTTGTCCTTTTTGTTTCTAAATTCCATCTTGACCTATAAATTCGTAGAAACCAAAATATTTCTTACCATATATTTTTTAAAGTTCTACGGCATTTTCCTGACGGCAGGAAGACCACCAGGGTGGAATTACTTCAAACGGGTTTTTTCGTTGAGTTCTGTTTCCCGTGCCACCAACCAAAATTAAATAAGTGCTTTGCCTAGTGAGTGATAATTTTTTACAGTTTTCTTTTAATTAGCTTTAGGTCCGTATGGACACATTTTTAATTTTATTTTAGTTTTCAAGTCTGCCTGTGACAGACAGGAGTACTAACTAAGACATCCGTCGTTAAGCCAAACCGGACCTGCCTCGCCCAGCTCTGCAATCACCACGGCACTCAGTGCCGTGGTTGTCTGGCTGGCTCCGGGACAGGTTCCGGCAAGGCGCATAAATGTATATACAAATGTTTAATAAATTGTTATTGTTGTTGTTGTTGTTGTTGTTGTTTGCCTTTCAATCCAAAGGTCTCGTGTTCGATCCTTCACATGTCGATTTTTTTTTTCAAGAAAAATGCGAAGAGAATCCTATAGAATGTGTAACAATTATATAAAAAGTTCAGTAAATCGGCGAAGAGTATAATGCTTCCACTAGTTTTGTACTTGTTTTATGCCACAAAGGCTTGCAGGAGGTAAGTAGATAAGTTACGAGAGTTCGTCGTCAAAATCCCGTGTTATTCATTATAGAGGTTCATTCAGGCTTCTAGCGAAGAGTAGTTGTAGGGCGCCAGAAACTTTTACGGGTTTGTACCTTTACGGTTATAGCTCTTTACAGATCCATGTTATATAGATACAGCTTAATAGCCCATGATAAGCCATTAAAAAGCGATGAAGGTCTATGGAAAACGTATATCAAATAGTATGAAAGCTCCATCAAACCAGTCGACTGCGGCTGGGAAAGAGTGACCTTGCGAACCAGAACGAATCTCCATTGGAAGAGCATAAAGTCTTGGCGCGAATCCTCTATAGCTTATTTACTGAGGTGAACATATTGTCAAAATATTTTACAAAACGGCTTGAGGATGTTTTCTTGGAAGGGAGAAACTTTATTTGGTACATGCACATACATGATAGTACCACCCTGCGTATAGTGCCTCTGTTATTAGGCACTGGCTATATGAAAACTTTTCACTGAGATGTTTGTTAAGCTCCATCTACATTCACATGCTTTTAAATTAACAAATGAGAACATGTGATATTAGTCGTTCTTGGGACCAATGAAAAATATAGGAGATGGATAGGTTATTCACTACGTGACAGATTCGATAATCTATGCATAAAATGTTGCGAAAATATGCGAAGGGACGTTTGCAATGAATATTTTTGACATTTATTGAATTCCTATTTTTAAATTTTGTTTCATTTAATATTTTAATGACTTTGAAAATAAACTGTCTATAAAACTAGTGAAAATAAAAAATTCATATATGTCAATATATAAAATTCAAGAATTATCAACCTTTAAATGATTCCGATAAACTAGTTACTTTGGTAACACGTATAAATTGCTAATGATAATTCCAACATTTACTAAGTTGTACTCAGAGCTCTTAGTAACGTGAATTAAATAGTACCTTTATTTTTCACACACTGTATAGGGTACAGTAACTATCTTCGTAATTTTAAAAACGTTTTCCGGTTTTCCTTACGCACTAAATTGCTCTGAAATCGTACGACATTGGATGTCACAAAAAAATTAGGACAGAATTAGTTACGAAGTATTTAATACCCTCCAAGCAACTGGCTTAGCATGTCTATCAGCTTGTTTTTCTGTTGTGCGAAATTGAAAATGATGAACTAAAAATATACAAGGGTATTGGAAGACGACTGGACAACAAATCAATAATTATTTTCGTTCTTTTGATACATTAAACTTGACTTTTATATTTAACATTATTTTTATTTCTAGGGCAGATATTTAAATAAGCGTGAAAGGACATATTAGATAATAGTAATCTTTAATAATAAAAATAAATATATTGAATTACAGGAAACATTTGAGAATAGATACAAAAAAATCCTTTAAAAAAAGCATTGTTACAAGAAAGAAAGAAAAATAGATTCTAAGTATAGTTTACAAACATATTTTTCTATTCACAATTAGCTGTAATATGATTTAATATGCAGTCTAACTGTCAGAAGTAATATCACAAAGGTGAGATATTTTATTAAAATTATGGCATATTGCATAAGTTAGAGATGTTGCCACAATGTTTGTCCTGTGGTTATCATAATAAAAGATCCTATTATATCTGGTTGCGAGTTTAATTACACGGAAATAAAACGTTCCCAAGAGGAAAAGACAGTCAAGTCAATATTGTTATGAATTATACTTAATAGATATTTAATTTAAATTAACACACACCGATTCTCTTATTATGAAATGTTAAAGCGTTTCACTATAATAATTTGGTGGGTACACTCTATCTTCCTAAAAAGAAAAAACAGAGTATATACTAGAGAGTGTGTTCCACTTTTTACGGTAACACCTTCGTAGCTCAGTTAATAGTTACCCAATTTCAACCAAATTTTGATCGGTATCAAAGACTCTTACTATATATTTTTTGAGTAAAACAAAACTTATTTCTGTCATTGGCGTGCATTTTTATTAACAAAAAAAAGGCCGATTTTTCGAGAAGTCATATTATGCATTTTTTTGTAAAAAACGAATGCAATTTGATTAATTAGCATGCTTGGGAACCCCATATCCAAAATTTAACGACCTACCGATTTATGGTTTTCGAATTAGGGCCTCCTAAAATTACATTTTTCTAAATATTAACAAATTAATAACTTGGAAACGAATTGTTTTATGAAAGAAAATCAATTGTCATTAGGCTAATCTAACCCCAAAAAACATAAAATTAGCCTAGTCAGCTGATTTTTGCGGTCACTCTTTGAACAACATACGTTAAACATTCTTGAAGATCTGCTAAGTTATATTGAGAAATGTGCCACTTTTTAATAGGGTGTATTAACCTTACCAACTTTTAGTCCGTTATATCTCGGAAAAGATGCATTCTATGCAAATAATATTTTGGGCATTGATATAACACAGCTTTTTTCGAACGGTGGAAGTTTTCCATAAAATGATGTTTTAAAATTGGTTATTATCAATAACTTTATACTTATTCGGTTGGTTAAAATCTTTTTGAGAAGTGGGATATTCTTCTATATAACTTAGCATATCTTTAAGACTGTTCAACTAAGTTTTTCAAATTTTGGCGAATGGTTTACAATAGACACATAATGAACACATCATTTTTCAATTTTCAGTTAAATCGTTTTTGAGATATTAGCGATTAAAGTGGAAGTCTGTTGCACACTTCTATGACCACCAAACTATTATAAACAATGATTTTTTTGGTTTTGAAAAATTAGTTTAGACCATAACCTACATTTTTCAATGTCGCTACTGAAAAATCCATGTGATCTCGAAGTTTTCTTTTTTAGATATTTTATCTTTGATATAATTACTTCCACATCCAGTGGAAGTATACTAACGACAAAAAAAAAAATAAAAATTTTTATTGTTCAACTAGGCTTGAAATGTCATGAAACGTCGAGATTTTAAGTTTGAGCGAAAAAAAAATTTCTGTCTGTCTGTCGGTCTGTCTGTAACTTTTTTTGTGCGCACATTTACTCTGAAACCGTTTAAGTTATTGACTTTAAATTTGGTACACATATGTACTTTAACGAGATCTAGAACTAGATTATATTTTCATCTTGTTCCGTCGAAGGGTTGGGGGGTAAATTTGGGTAAATTTGGGGTAAATGGGTAAATCAAGCAGGTGAAAGTCCATAAAATTGGTATTTAGTATGTACAAGAGAAGCTGAGGTCTCAAAAAAATTTTTGGCATTAGCCACCCCCATTATCAACCCTCACCCCCTTATTAAAGGGGATGAAAAAAAATTGTGATTTAGTGTATGTACAAGAACCAGAAACCTCAAAATATTTTTTTTACTTCAACCACCCCCACTACCACCCCCTATCACGACCCCCATCCCACTACCGATGTAGGGTATCGTTTTATGGGTTTTTGGGATAGAGGATTTCAAATATTATATTATTAAAGTTCCATAAACAATTATTTCCACACACAAAGTTTTTTTGTTGTGAGTGACTTGGATAGAGAATCTGGATGTGGAAGTAGTGATTCACTGGGCAGCGGTTTTTTATGTGTGACAAACGATCCATCATGTTTCAGAGTATTATGTGTGTTTAAATGTCAATCAGAATCGATAGTTAGAAACAATTTATGGGATGAGAAAGTGGAAAAGTGCAATTTTTTCTAATTTAGAAATTTCAATTCAAGTTGCAACCTCCATAATCGAATCCGGCAAGTCATTTTACATAAGAATATGATCACTTCAGTTTTTATAAGTTCGCGAATCACATAGGCCACTTTTATTTTGCAAATTTCAAGGAGATACCTCTCCCCGTTTAATAATAACGCAATCACGTGATATTTCAACTACGAGAGTTTGTGTACAACTGGATAACAGTTAATGTGGAAATAATATCAAAAAGTTTCACATCATCGAGGATACGTCAGGTAATTTATCCCGAATAACAGAACGAAACATAGTCAACAAACAAATTTCAAGTGCTAACAGACAACACTGGTAATTAAACAAACCTAATTGACTTAATTGCAACTAAATTGAGGTTGCCGGGCTTATTTACCTAAACCATTCAAACACCAACCTAAATATGAAATAGTTTATTCAGCCGAGAAAATATCAAATGCTGTTGAAAATGGTACAATTTCAGAGCGTGACATAATTGTGATGAATTACTGCTTTAAAACCAGATTCTCTTCCAAACAGATGTCAGGTCACATCAGAAACTTTGACTTACGTTTTATTGCCACTAATATAGCCGAAATCGGAGTGTTTTCTAAAAATTTTAATTCTTATTTTGCCTTGAATTTATATTTTTATATACTGCCGTTTGTTATTATTTTTTTGTTTTATTCACTATACACTATACAGGGAGTGAGTTACCTACTTTGGAACGTACAATTAAAGCGTGAATTTGGAAAGATTACGCTAGCGGACGGGTACTATAAGATACGGACATGAGGGGTACTACGAAATTCGATATTTTGTATGACAGGAGAGTTCATAATCATACATAATTCGAAATGTCTCAATCAATGGCTGAATTTTGCAATTTCATTCAATTTTTAAGTTACGTTTCATAGGCATGCTAAATAAATTGTAATATTGATTGATTAATTGATTGGTTTACAAGCATATGGTAGGCATTATTGCCACTCCCGAAGAATACACCGCCGCACAGTAATGGAAAATGGAAACAATTCGAGCCACGCGGCAATTTCAATCATACAGCATTTTTTTTTATTCTCCTTGGAATAACATGTATTTTATGGGGGAAGTGCGGAAAATGTGAAATTTGGTTAGGTATTTTCGTAAATCGGAGAAGAAGCCTTTAGTCGCAGCATGGAAGTACCGAAATCGGTGTCTACGAAGTTAAAATAAAAGTAGTAATACCATTGAGGTTGAAAAGTATTATTAAAAGTATTTTTTTTTAATTCACCTAACAAAATTTCACATTTTTCACATAAAATTCCTCCATAAAACACATGTTAATAATAATAATAACAATAATAATAATAACTTTATTGGTCATAAAAAAATACACCGTAGTGTTTTGACATGTCATGGAAACAGAGAATGTAAATAGCAAACAAAACATACAAATGTAAATGATAAACAAAACATAAAAATGTATGGAACACTAGGAAATGATCCTAGTATGGTCAACAATATAGAAAAAGTCAAACATCAGGAAAAACAAACATTAACCTAAAATTACACATATTTGAAATCTGATATATTGTAGTAAGCATTGGCTAAAAAATGCCTTTTTAACTTTACTTTAAATTGTTTATTTGATAAAGATTTTAAACTATTTGGTAGGAAATTGAACAAAGCAATACCAAATTTATTTCTTATTGTTGACTTTAATCTCTGATGTGGTGTCTGTATATCGTTACGATATCGAGTGTTGTAGTCACGATTTATATCAGTCCTTGCATATTCACCTAAATAATAATAATAATAATAATAATAATAAATGCCTTTATTTAGCCTGGCGGGGTGTCAGCGAGTAGCTGTTGTTAATCCCAACCAGGGTTCCAAAGAACGAAAACAAAATAACCAAAATACAATATTACAGATTAGGTAAATTCACAGAAATATGAAGAACAATAATAATAATAATAATATCTAACATTTAAGACCCAGAAAATATGTACTGTACTTAAATACTAAAAACAACAAAATATATATAAGACAATAACAATATCATAGATACCACAATAAGGGCCAGTTGTACGAATTAAGTTGAGCCAAGTTCAGCTTGAACCAAGATCAAAAGCCATGGTTACGATTATTGTAACAATCGTAACCTTGGCTTTTGATCTTGGTTCAAGCTGAACTTGGCTCAACTTAGTTCGTACAACTGACCCTAAATGACTAAAGGACTATAAACTGAGATAAACTACCTTTTACTAGTTGAGGAAATCAGCGAGAAGCAAATTTCTTACTTCTTTCTTAAAGCTATTGTAGGACAGACATTTAATATTTTGCGGTATTTTATTATAATAAGACACTGCAGCATAAGAGAAATGTTCCATTATGTTTACTAAATTACAGAAAATAATTTCTGATGATAACATTAATATGTTAAGTTTTATAAACCATGATTTACAACTTTCATGCTGACTCAATCGCTCTTTTTTGAAGAGTGAAGATAGTTTTTAACTTAACTCGGTGTTTTATTTGTCTGATGGCATATACTTTTTTCGAGGGTTTAGTTGACATTTATATGAGGGTGCCAACTTAATTTACTATCCAGTGTAAGTCCCAGGAGTTTTATGGTTGAGGGTTGCTTGTCTTGATGGAAAAAAGTAATGCATGTGTTTTCTTAGTATTCAAACATAGTTTATTCGCATTAATACAGTCGGTAAACTTCATTAAAATGTTGGTTTTCATATCAGAGGCATTGCTGCCAGTGCCTTTCAAGTGCTCCGCAAAAGTAGTGTCCTCTGCAAAAAGGACCATTAAGGCTGAATGAACATCGAGTAAATTATTTATATATATTAAAAATAGTAGTGGTCCCAGTACACTACCCTGTGAAACACCGTGTTTCACTGCCAGTATGCTGCTAAATTTGTTTTTGTATCTCACACATTGAAACCTGTTTGATAAATATGATGACATTAATTCAAATACCTCTAGTTTCATCTTATTTAGTTATACTTCAATGGAGACGCAAACAAATGCCTTGCTTAAGTCTAGGAAGAGTGCTAGGTTGAATTAACATTTCGGTTAACATCGGTTATAAAATTAACAAGCTGCCATATAGCTTGTGAGGTATTTTTACCTTTCCTGAATCTATTCCGAGGAGAATAAAAAAAAATGTATTACGGTACGATTGAAATTGCCGCGCGGCTCGAATTGTTGCCATTTTCCATCACTGTGCGCCGGCCCGGCTACGTCTACTCTAAGTTGGATTGAGGTCATGGTACATAGAATGGGAGGTGTAGGTGTTTATGAGATGCGTTTCAGTATTATGTCGTGATTTGGAGTGTTTATGCTCCTGTATTTGTGATTTTCCTTCTAGAGCTCTTCTTCTGCTAAGTCTTCTCTGAGGCTTGGACTTTCTTTAGTTTGTTCATGTTCCTTTAAATTGTTATCCACGTGTAACATGATCTCCCTATTTTTAGCTTGTTCATTGATATTGGGAAAAATATAGGAACCAAATTATAATTTGTTGCTCTTAGGAGATTATACTCATCAGAGGGCTACTTTTAAGACAAGAAAGAGACCTCCAGGAAATGTTATACTTAATGATAATATTCTACATAAAATGTACTACAAATAAGGTACTATGCATATTTGGGATAGACGCAATAATTTTCGAGCAATAAGCAATCGAACTAGGGGGGGGATCATTGCGCGCTTTGCATATTGTCAATATACAGGGTGTTTCAATGATGTTGCGACAAAATTCGATGATTCCTCTCGTCAAAAAAAGCAAAAAAAACGAGAATAACATTTTTTCCTGAAATGCTTCCTAAGCACGACATTCGATGGTTTTTTAACTTTTACTTGTGAATGGTACGATGTACGAAAAACTGAAGGAAGACTAAAGTTTAGAAGTTATAGAAGGTGTATCCAAATCAACAATAGTCCTTTCGGTTGCAAATAATTTTTTTCTGTAAGTTTCTATCACCCCGACCCCAGAAGTTTTTGATGTAACTTATCGTGTTCATAGCTACTATGAAAACACTTTCCTCTGACAAGTTTGAAGCCGGTACTTTCAACCGTTACAGGAAAATCACTTAAAAATTTTGTTTTAAGTTATACTTTCAAAGCATTTTAGGAAAAAAAATGTTTTTCTTGTCTTATTGGTGAAGGAAATCACCATTTGCTGTACAGTTTCAGTGCTATACACTATGCTCATAGGCACCAGTTTGATAAAATTACGTAAAATGCACCGATCGGAGACCAACCCCCTAGTTTCATCGCTTATTGCTAGAAAAATATTGCGCATATTGGTAATATGCACAGGACTTTATTTGTAGTAAATTTTATGTTGGATATTATCAATAAGTATAAAGTTTTCTAGAGGATCAAATATATTGAGGAAAAATGTGAAAACCCGCAGCAGGTCGCATTAGGGTTGGGTTTTAAGGTGAAACTCACACTTGCGCTTTCGTTTCTTAAAAGTAGCCCTCTGATGCGTATATTCCCCAAAGGGCAAAAGATTATAATTTATTTTCTCTATTCACCGATTTTAGGTCTAATATCAGCCGCGTTGCCAGTGTCAGTACATTCGTTCTGAAATCAGTACTTTTAGAGCACAGTCAGTACATCAGTGTGCTACTTTCGTTGTATCAGTACATTTTTTTGTACGACGTTTTATTGACTTATTTCGCTACTTTAGACGCCAAATATTAAAACAGATTATCATGATTCGTGAAATGAAATATTGCATGATCAAAAGAATACCACATTTGTTGCTCGCCGGTTCGGAATTTTCGATCACTTTCGAAAACTATCTTTCTCTCTCGTTCTAATATTGTGTTTTTCTAGTTAACAAATGCCAACCCGGGTTACATGCAAGGGAGTTAAGTATTTGCAGTTTTTAGGAATTGTAAAAACATTTGTGCTCCTTGAGAAGGTATATTATACTGACTTATTTCATAAACTAAGCAAATAAAAATTATTTGAGAGAAAGTTTTTTCCATTCATCGATGTTCTTAGATATCTTATAAAAGATTTAACATCAATACTTTTCCCTAAAATAAGTACTTTTTTATTTCGATATCAATACTTTAATTTTTGATCCATTGACAACGCTGAATATTGAATTATATGGGCACTATCTTCGGTAGACATGTAGGATCCCTTCACTGGGCATGCTCCCAGTACTTCCTTGCGTATGTTACTATTCCTCTTGTTATTGTTATTATTTCCCCTCCTAATAATGTTGACGTTTACTTCATTCGTCATTCCTCATTTCTTTGGTCTTACTGTTTTTGACAGTAGTTCAACGATGTTTCTTTTAGCTCTTATACGTCTTGTCTTGACTATTGATAGTGTCCATATGTTTGTCCGTTCCTGTGTCTTGGATTATGTTGTCCGATAGCATAACAAATTCAGCAAAACAGTCTAGCGCCATAAACATAAAATTTCAAAGTTAGTAGTCTCAAAATCTAGATCGACAACCTGACCTACAACTTGCGTCAATTTCCCTTTTCAGTTTTATCTACTCCTAAATTTTATACTATAAATGTTTTAATCATGTGCAATTCAAAACTAGTAATTGGATATTGTGCTATATCCTATATAGTCCAGGGAAATGAGTAAAAAAAAGTACCATGTTCGGGACTGTGACTCATCCAGGCAGAGACCACGATTTTTAGGTAGTATAGGTGTCAATAAATGAAACCTATATAAAATCTGCGGTTGATTTTCTGCATATGTTTATTTACAGTCATTTTAATGCAAAAGAATGGAAAAAACGTGTTTTTTCACACTTTTTCACCTGCCAGTAAAAAGTAAACTATCTTACAGATAAATCAAATGAATCACCTTGTAGGAAATTAAAAAATCTTTAAAATGGCGGTTGTTAAATGTCGATATAGTTAATTGTTGCTAAGATAATTGCAAAATGCGGAATTTTATTCAATAAACAATATCTTGTGTAAAAAACAATCTACTGTTTTGTCCTTGCGTAAATAGTTGACTCTCATAGTGCTTAATATCTGGTAAAAATTTCAAATCGATTCGTCAAATAGTTTTTGCAAAATTGCATTAATTTATCCCAGAGACCTTTTTTTTGCAACCACACCACGTCCAGAGAAATCAAAATACAATGATTCTACGGCCTCCACCTGAAAGGGAAAGACTTGATTTACCAAAATGCTTTGTTAGATATCGAAAAAATTAATTTTCAGACTTGCAAAATGACGTTGCAAAAGAACTCAGATTTTTACCTTATAAACAAATAGAATAATTTTTTAACAATTGATTGTAGAGCATCGGTTTTTCGATATTTGAAAAGCTGATATTTTTACACGAATTTTGAAAAAAAAAGAAGGTCCTAGGTCAATTTGGGGCAAAGTTAGCAATTTTTTTTCAAAAATTCATAGCTCCTTTGTTTATAATAATTAAGAAACGTAACAAGCGCCATTTTAAAGGGGAAGAGTTCAACTTTTAGTGTGTATGTGAATCGACAAATATTCTGTATTATTATAAATTACAGCGTTATTTATATCGAACAATGTGTTTCTTTTCACACTTTACAAATTCTATTGTTTATAACTTAATATAACAGTAATTTATATATTTAATTGTACACAAACCTTTCCTATAATTTTCAATAAGAATAATACAAAAATTTTGATAATGTATAAAAATATTTTTTTGTAAAATGTTTAAACAAATTACAGGTAATTATTACTCTGTTATTATTTTGGAGCAGATGTGTTGAACCATAGAAAGTTTCTACTGTATCATACAAACCATTATACATGACAAACGCTGTCACTACATGTACATTCACACGCGTGTTATATACTTCTACGAAGGAAGTAATGGTTTGTTTTATTATTTATTAATAATTAATAATACGCAAATTAATAAGAGCACTTTTCATAAATTGTATGGTAATTTTGCATTTGAAAAATATCTTAAAAATGTAAATTATATCGAATAGAGTATTTTTATTTTATAAATTTGAAAAATTCAATTGTTTATGACAATAAGATATATATTTACGTGTACATAAGCCTTTTCTACAACTTTCAACAAGAACAAAACAAAAAATTTTGATATTCTGCAAAGAAAAAAATTTTTTTTAAATGTTTAAACAAATTACATTGTTAATATTAATGTTAATAGTTTAACAGATTGAATATTATTAACGTACGCAAAAAGGTACCTCAAATTGAAAAAATAAACATCAAAATCGGTTAACAAACACCAAAGTTATGACTTATGTGGTCAGTTTGAAGATGCTGTTTCAATTGTTGAATGCGCGGATTTGAGGGTTCCCCCTCCACAACCTCCGAGCTAAGTTGATTCGAGCCTCATTTTAGAAGCTTTGCCAAGAGTTTTGAGAAAGTGCAATCATTTTCAAATTTTTTACACTAAAAGTTGAACTCTTCCCCTTTAAAATGGCGCTTGTTACGTTTCTTAATTATTATAAACAAAGGAGCTATGAATTTTTGAAAAAAAATTGCTAACTTTGCCCCAAATTGACCTAGGACCTCCTTTTTTTTTTCAAAATTCGTGTAAAAATATCAGATTTTCAAATATCGAAAAACCGATGCTCTACAATCAATTGTTAAAAAATTATTCTATTTGTTTATAAGGTAAAAATCTGAGTTCTTTTGCAACGTCATTTTGCAGGTCTGAAAATTAATTTTTTCGATATCTAACAAAGCATTTTGTTAAATCAAGTCTTTCCCTTTCAGGTGGAGGCCGTAGAATCATTGTATTTTGATTTCTCTGGACGTGGTGGGGTTGCAAAAAAAAGGTCTCTGGGATAAATTAATGCAATTTTGCAAAAACTATTTGACGAATCGATTTGAAATTTTTACCAGATATTAAGCACTATGAGAGTCAACTATTTACGCAAGGACAAAACAGTAGATTGTTTTTTACACAAGATATTGTTTATTAAATAAAATTCCGAATTTTGCAATTATCTTAGCAACAATTAACTATATCGACATTTACCAACCGCCATTTTAAAGTTTCTTTAATTTCCTACAAGGTGGTTCATTTGATTTATCTGTAAGATAGTTTACTTTTTACTGGCAGGTGAAAAAGTGTGGAAAAACACGTTTTTTCCATTTTTTGCATTAAAATGGCTGTAAATAAACATATGCAGAAAATCGACCGCAGATTTTATATAGGTTTCATTTATTGACACCTATACTACCTAAAAATCGTGGTCTCTACCTGGATGAGTCACAGTCCCGGCCAAAACCTCATTTCCCTGGATTAATAATATATACAGTTATTAAAGAAATTTTCTATAGTAAATGAAAAACTGGTAATTTTTTAATCTCATCGTTAAAATAATTTTTTTGCAGACAGTTCAATAAAAACACAAGGAGCTGCAAGAAACTGACCTGGACGTTCTACTTTTTCTAATAATAATAATTGTGGTTTGTGAAAAATTGCCAAGGTGGCAATGAGTAAATTAATATTAAATATTCATTTCACTAATTAAGCAAGTTAAAAGTAGAACTGTTTTATTATTTTTAAATTACAGTCTTGCAACGCTGTATGACCCGTGTTATTGATATGACAAGTGAGCGCGATAACCTTATCTCTTCCATCTTCTGTTTATAATTGTACTGCCTAAACTGAAAACATTGCCTTTTTCTAATTAATCTTTAATTAAAAAAACAGGTTTGAGTTAGAAAAAAATGATAAGGATTTTTTACTTCTTTTGGGCCAACATGTCATCTTGCAAAATATTTGTACGTATACAGCGGACACCCTGTATACACAATCGATCTGAGACCTTCTTCGTTGCTCATTTTGAGCATTTTCTGTTATATTTCTGTTGTCGGTTGTCACAAAATCATATTTCTTAGAAACGGCCATTTTTGTAAGACATGTGGAGCAAGTATTGGACAACCGCTATTTAAAGTTGAAATATATTAAAACATTACATATATGAACTTCTGGCCTTTAATTATATAAATATAAGGCTTTTCTTTATTAAAAACAGTTCTTACATAAAATTCACAAAAAATGGACACCCGCCCTTTCATTCCAAAGTACAGATTTGTCATTTGTATTTTTATCATTTATTTGTTTTCTACAGTTAACTTTTTACCCTTCTATAACTTTGAATTACTTGAATTCAATAACATCGTTAACTACTGTTATTATACTTTTCGCAAAAACGAAGAGTATATTGCATATGATGGGCATTTCTAAAACCGGAAATACCGCTAGAGAAAACAATTTCATATCATTGTGTCAGTGAACGAATTCTGAACAACTTTCAAAATGTCTGTCTGTCCATCCGTCCGTCCGTCCGTCACATTTAGCACGATAACTTAAGAAAGAAAAGTCCGATTGTAGAAATTTAGAAAATAAGTTAGTGTTAGCTAGAGGAAGAACCCTATTGAAGAAAATCAATCAGTAAATAGGAAAGTTATTAATCATTTAACTAAAAAAAAAAAAAAATGATTTTTGCCCTTGTACTTAAATAAATAAATTTTGCGAAATATTATCCTATAATATATTTTTTTTTGTTTATACATTTTACTAATATATATTTTATATATTTGAAATATGATTCTCGAAAGATATAATTACAGACATCAATTTTGTGGTAATGTGTGATAGTCCAGTAGCTAAAGTTTTGCTTTGCATATTAACGCCAATTTCGATCGGGGGACAACAAATTCCAATCGAACGGTGCGTGAAGTATCTGGGGGTTAACTTGGACAAAAGACTGACCTTTAACACCCATATCAACCAAACCATATGGAAGGTTTACTCCCTGTACAGGAGTCTGTACCCGCTCCTGACCAGAGGTAGGAGACTAAGCAAACAAAATAAAAAACTGTTGTTTCTACGAATTCAATGTAGGCGATAGTCCGCTAACCCGCAACATAACTCGAATCAGACAGCATAATGCAATACTTTTCGATAAATGAGACCCCCTACCATACCAGGCATTGCCTATTTTCCGCTAGCCATAGTTTCATATATGATAACCTCTTATTTCCCTACTTTTAATCTTTATTTTAACTTTATATTCCCCAATCCTCTCTATTCTTTCTGTATATGTTCTATTTGTTCTTTTGTAACTTTTTGTTTCTAAATTCCATTCAGACCAATAAATTATAAAAATCCCAACCTCTTTAAACTCTAACTTTCACCACATTTTCCTGGCAAGAAGACCGCCTGGGTGGAACTGCTTCGCACGGTTTTTTTCATTGAGTTTTTTCCCGTGCCAGCAATCAGAATTTTTTAATGCTTGTGCGCGTGCAAGAATGCAAGTATCAGTGTTACATATTAATTAGCTATAAGTATATTTGCGCATTATGTAAAAATTTATTGTTAGTTTTAAGTTTTATTTCTAAATGGGAGCACTATCGAATTACTTTTCTAGCCAAACCGGACCTATCCAGCCCTACATTCGCCACGTCTGGCTGGCTCTGGGCCAGGTTCCGGGAGGCGCATATTTGCACTTGCCTAATTTAAAATAAATCTGTTTTGTTTTTTGCTCTTGCCTTGCAATTCAAAGATCGTGTGTTCGAATCCCAGACAGGTTGGTTGCTATTTTTTTCAATTCTTTTTTTTTTTTCATATATTTTTTTTCACAACAAAATTGGTATCACAAAATTTAGGATGTCCAAAAACTAACATAATCTACGAGAAAACTGTGAAGAGTGTCCTATAGAATATGTAACAATTATGTAAAAAGCTTTGTAAATTGGCGAAGAGTACGTTTTTAGCTTGTTGTTTTTATTCTTGAAGCTATGGAAAGGTATAAAGAATAAAAATCTCTATTCTCGAAAACTCAAACATAAATAGCACCAATTTTATACATACATGTACCACAATTCACCAGAAATAAATTCCCTTTCATTTAAATTTCAATTTCAAATTGCACTACAATCACATATGTTATATTTTTATATGCAGATATTTATTTATAGATGTTCAATCGATATTTCGTTTTATATTTATACCTATACGTGAATGGCTCAGAGTACTGAGCGTTTTCAAAACCGCTTGATGATGGTTATTTATCTACAGATGTATTTATATAACCTACAATAATAAATTCGTTCCAGAAATTAATTATATTTGAGGAAAACGCATGGTTCTGCAAATAATATCTAGCGAGATATCTAATACAAAGTAAACGTTACTTTATATTTCAACGGAGTGTATCAATAAAGATCTACCGTGTGGGAACTGACGTTGAATGTTGGTTTTACCTGCATATAATTTATATTGCTTTTCAAATAAATCGCAATATCCAGCTAGCATAGAGTTTTACTAAGCAAAAATTGCAAGCAATATGAATTTTTTATTTAGGTAGGATATTAATAATAACAATAATAATAATAAACGCCTCTATTATTTCTAATTAAGAGAGAAAAAAAATACAACTATTAGCCCAGTCGACGTAGGTATTTACCCACAAAAAATTGCAAACTGTGTAAACTTTTTTTTATGGGTTCGTGAAAGTGTGTAGAATAATATCCTGAAAAGTTTACATTTCGCTCGGGTGCAGAACATAAAAAAAAAGTGAAAAAAAAATTTGATTTCATCCATTCTTTCAAAATTTTAAAATTAAATCAAGCTAGAAAAAAATAAAAAATGCAGATGGATAGATCACGTATTTATGAACAGAAAATGTCCTCACAAAACTTATCGTTAAAGCCACGGTTTTCCCGGAAAAAATAGTCAAGTGTAACGTTATAACTCGGAGCGAGATCCATGCGTGCATGCGTTTGAATACGCATGACTGTGACACCGACGCACTGAATTACATGTCACTAAATCAGAATTTGTTCAATCTATATGAGTGTTGGTTCATTTAAAAGATGGAAATTGTAGCTTCCTGATGCTTTTTTGTTTCAAACAGTACAAGCAAATGATGGATGGGAAAAATATACTTATATATATATATTATCACGCCCGAACTCAATCATCGCAATAAACAATATAGAAAAAAATAAAAGCCCTTCAAAAAAATTCTTTCTTCATTGAAATCTGTTGAAAAGTATGTACACTTCATGATTATTATGGTTTATTATGTTGTAGTAACGAGGATTAAAAAAAAAGTACAATCTCAAATAATTTAGTTTCCTTGCTTGATGTTTTTTTTTTTGATAAATATATGTATTGGAGGCTGTAATTTGTCGAGAAATTGACGCATTGGAAAAAATAAAATATCACTATTTCGGAAAAAATGTATATTTTTCGAATGTTCAAACACAAAATCGTTTACTTGTATGCATTTTTTTGAAAATATGATCAATCAGATCATGATAAGAAATTGCGATTTTCACGATCTTATCCTTATAACTATGAAAATATCTTTGATTGTTTTGAATACAAATTCTGGAACTTTTCCAATACATTAACAAATGTATAAGAAATCCATTGGATATAGCTGAAATGTGGATGGGTGTACCTGTAATAAATACAATACAGTAAAGGCACGTAAAAATTCATGCGAGCGATTCAGCGGGTATGTGTGGTGTCTGTGTATGCATTGATAATTATATATTTTCCCTCCATACTCACTATGTATCCTCCTATTCACTAAGAAAAATGTTTAAAACGTGTAATCAGAAAGAGAAAAAAGCTTTATTTTACTCGATAGAACAGCTAAGAATTTTTAAAAGTTCCATAGTATGCATTTAACCGTGCAAGAGCCGCGCAGAGTGACAAGGTTACTTCACTATTTTTTTCCAGGAATACCGTGGCTATAGCGAAAAATTTTATTAAGGTTTTTTTTGTTCAGAAACACGTGGTCTATCTATCTGTATTTTTTATTTTTTCCTGCCCTGACTTAATTAAAAAAATTTTGAAAAAATTGGAAAAAAAAATTATTTTTCACTTTTTTTTATGTTCTGCATCCAAGCGGAATGTAAACTTTTCAGGATATTATTATATGCATTTTCACGAACTCATTAAAAAAAAAAGAATATGCAGTTTGCAACTTTTTGTGGGTTTCACTATAAAAATGTTCTCTGTCGTCTGGGCTATACATATATTAAACACATATGTTATTGGAAGTAAAGGGCGAAGTTCAACTTGTAAGTGAAAAAAAACTATTGCGCATGTGTCGATAGATTAAAGCGCAAGCAGCAAGATCGACTTAAAAATACTCCAAAAAAAAAATTATAATCAATAACTTTATTTTCAGTTGAATTCGAAGTAATCTAAGGATAACAAAAAATTATATTTATAATATATATATTTTTTTTAATTTCTTTAGTTTTTATATGTTTTTTTAATTTTTATTTAATAAAGGCGACACGACACGATACTTGACTTGAAAACATAATTTTCAAATCAAATCAAATCAAATCAAATCAAATCAAATCAAATCAAATCAAATCAAATCAAATCAAATCAAATCAAATCAAATCAAATCAAATCAAATCAAATCAAATCAAAATATACTTTATTGTTCAGAAGAAAGAGTTTCTCATTAACAAAGTAAATAAGCATGGGTACATAGCATATATAGTTTACACAGTGCACCTACATTACATAAATACAAAACACAGATTACATATAAATTTTAATACAATAATAAAAATAGCTAATATAAAAAGTCAAAAAAGACGATAAAATAAGGTAGTTAATGTCTAATTACAATGTGTCATTATAGTACTCGTCTAAGTTATAATAAGGTTTAACAATTAACAGGCTTTTAACCGCCTTTCTGAAGTTTGTATTTGAGCTTATTTCTTTAATATTATTTGGTAAGTGATTGAACATCTTATAGCCATTGTAAATAATTGAGTCTTTGACTAGGGTGGATCTGGGAATTGGCAGAGCAACATTATTGACTTGCCGAGTTACATGTGTGGAGGGAGTACTTATGATATTACTTCTATGCTTATGAACTAAACAAACTGTTTCTAGAATGTAAATGGATATCACAGTAAGAATTCTATGTGTCAAGAACAGTGGCTTGCATGATTCACGAATTCTAGTTTTATACAGGTAGCGAATAGCACGTTTTTGAATTACAAATATTGTTTGTATAAGATATTTACTGGATACTCCCCAGAAGGCAATGCCGTACCTTAGGTGTGATTCGATTAATCATAATTTTTTGTTATCCTTATATTATTTCCAATACAACTGAAAATAAATTTATTGATTATGATTTTTTTTTGGAGTATTTTTAAGTGGATCTTACTGCATGCGCCTATCGACGCATGCGCAATAGTTTTAAAATGACGGGCAGCTGGCACACTGCGTTCTTTTCTGATGGACGGTGTGGTGCGCTAACACTCCCTCTCGCTCTTATGTATCTTTAACAGTTAGCAACTCCTATTTGCGGGCACTTCTACTTAAGCAACTGTATACCATCGTGTATATATAAAAATTAGCTTTTATTTAATATAAAGTTTATTAAGATAAGTTATGAACGTATAAATTTAACGCTCGCGCAGTAAACGTCATGCTCCCATCTTTAGAGATCCATTGAATGATATGATATTTTGTAATATTAAACTGTGAATATATTCTTCTTTTAAATTCGAATTTATTTATTGCACTCTGTACATGTCGATTTCTTCATTGTAGTTACCCTGGAAGTTAGGTTCCAACACTCTAAATAAGAACTGGCGCCCAAATGTTAACCACCATTACACAGGAGCGGCATACGTGACAGGCATGCTCAATGAAGTGTATCACACATGTCCCAAGAAAGTGTGCAAAGTGTAGTCTTGGCATCGTACATAGTCATCGCGTTCAAACGGATATATTTCCAAAACAATAAAATTACATACTTCACTGACTTTTTTCCGTAAAATTTAATTCTCGACGACTATTCCCATAATTTTTTCACATCTCACCATTTCTATAACGAAAATAAATTTATTGATTATGATTTTTTTTTTGAGTATTTTTAAGTGGATCTTACTGCTTGCGCCTATCGACGCATGCGCAACAGTTTTAAAACGACAGGCAGCTGGCACACTGCGTCCTTGTCTGGTAGACGGTCTGGTGCGCTAACTCTCCCTCTCGCTCTTATATATCTTTAACAGTTAGCAACTCCTATTTGCGGGCACTTCTACATAAGCAAATGTATACCATCGTGTAGATATAAAAATTAGCTTTTATTTAATATAAAATTTATTAAGATACGTTATGAACGTATAAATTTAACGAATTTATACCTGTTTACACCTGCTTGGCAAGAAGTTGCGCCAAGTAAGAACCGGCCACCCAAACTTTTTAAGTTCTTTACATACTTCTCTTTGAAATGAATTAATTATATTATATCTTCAAATCAATTGAACAAAATTGTTTTAAAAAAATTGATTGATTAAATTTTAAATAAAAATACTTGCAACGATATTTTGATAGGCAGTCCGATCTCGAACTATAAACATTCATAATATATTTTTTCGAGGTCTTTTTAAATATAGCAATGAAGTGAATCAAGTTGGGATTGGAGGAACGTTTAAAATTATTTTTTTTCCAATAAATGGGAACAGCAGGGGCGGCTGGTGAAATTTCAATAATTTTTTTCTCGTCTCTGGCGCATGGGACCCATACGAAATATGGGAACTAACATCTAGAGAAGCACTCATCTAACGACCAGTAAAAAATTTTGAAAAAGCAATTTGCGAAAAATTTTTTCAAAATTCGATTGACCCCTCTAGGTCTAGGGACTCCTGTTGAAATTTTTTTTTTTTTCTCATATACATTTTACTTTTCATAAAAGTACAACAATAGGTTTTGAAAATATTTTCATTACTAACTGAAATACAACGAATTGAAATTTCATAATTTGTTAAATTGTAATTTACAAAATTTCAGTTCATTGTATTTCAGTTAATAATGAAATTATTTTCATAAACTCCAAAACCTATTGTTGTACTTTTATGAAAAGTAAAATGTATATGACAAAAAAAAATAATTTTCAACAGGAGTCCCTAGACCTAGGGAGGTCAATCGAATTTTTAAAAAAATTTTCGCAAATTGTTTTTTCAAAATTTTTTACGGGTCGTTAGAGGAGTCCTTCTTTAGATGTTAGTTCCCATATTTCGTATGGTTCCCATGCGCCAGAGACGAGAAAAAAATTATTGAAATTTCACCAGCCGCCCCCGGGGAACAGCTAATCTTATTGTTCAATAACTTAAAAAGAAATAATATATTGTTACTATCTCCTTCATTCTTGTAAGCTTGTGAAATTAAAACCACTTAATAGCAAACTGTGTTCAAGGTCAACAGGTGAATAAATGTGATCGGTAGTAAATGCTAAGTGTTTGAAAAATTTTCTTTGAATATTTTCAATACTGGTAATATGAGTTTCATACCAAGCCAAACTTGTATATTCAAGTTTTGAACGCACGGATGTTGAACTCTCAAAGAGACCGCAAGAATGTCTAATAATGAAATCTAATGACCGCCATGAGGAGGATACTAACGAATTTATTTGTTCAATAAAGGTAAGCACGATTGTACATACATTTGGACTTAGCTTAAACATATCTGTGTGGAAGGGATATTGTAAGTGTGTCTCTTCAAAATTAGAAATCATAAAAATACCGTTTACATCAATGTCGGGAGAAGTATGAAGAATGAAGTGGAATTTGGAACAAAATATTCTTCGTTCTGTTAACCCTAATATGCGTGCATAAAGCTTCCCTAGTGGAAATTTATTCAGTTAAAAATATCATCCCGCTAATAGGGAACGTAAGCTTAGTTTAGGCCGTTAGTTTTAACCTATTGATGACTCGTCGTTGCGATAGTAATCAGTATAAGAGGAACCGCAGGTTCGGACATTTGGTTCAGGCACTCGCTCGAACGGGCGGTGCGCAAATCCGTGGGATTATGCCTGAACGCCTCTAAGGCCGTATCCTTTCTAGTTGAAGGTGGCAACGTTTCTAGAGTCAAAAGGCTCAAAACAATGTGATCTTACTAAGCAGTCACGGTTCGCCACGATCGTCGCAGTAGCCCTATTCGGCATGGAGATCGACGGTCCGACCTGATCTCACTTGTTGACGGCCGATCATGGGTCGCATAAACGTTTCGATGTTGGAACTCGGAATTGTCTATAGACGACGTGCATACCTGACAGGGTGTTGTGCTTGGTAGAGCAGTTTCCACGCTGCGATCTGTTGAGACTCAACCCTTAGCTTGTCGTCTTGTCGGTGAGACGAGACCCTGTTATTATCGTAGTCCTCGTCGTCAATTTGTTGTTGTTCGATGACACACACACGGTACGACATAACGGCGCTAACAGGAGCCGTTGTCGACACTTTCAGCGACACCTTCCAAAACGTTCACCTGATATCACCAAAGAGCTAATAGACAACAGCCAAGTGAGGCCATGTACCTAATAGGCAACCGCTGTAAGATGTAGTATTACAGCAAAGAGAGACCAACTAGAATAATGTGTATTTGTGTATATCTCATCATCCACTCTTTACATCTAATCTCAAACGAATGGATATTCGTACACTTCTGGGCACAATTTTATACCTTGTGAAAAGTAGCATGTGCGAATAAATATACAGGAATTTAGTTGTGACACTTTTATTAAATAAATTGTGTCATGACAAACCAGCAAATAGACAAATTAGTCTTTGTCATTACTACCATAGAAATGGTCCAGTTTTATGATCGCCAAGGTTCCATGACTTGACAATTTTACATTTTTATTTGTTTGGGCGTTTAATACAGATTGTTTAGAAGAACAACTTGCGTACTATTAGAAAATCATATAAGAGATACTACTACATTTTTATCAGTTCATGAAATCCGTAACAGTTATAAGGAGCTATGACATAGAATTGAATTATTTGCTGAAAGTGCTGGTTGGGTTAATTTGAAATATTCTTGAATTAGTTTATTTAATTTTTTGCTATATTTTCTCATATTAAGAACACACTGTAGTAATATTGAAGTTTTAATTAAATATTTGTTCGTTTTAAATCAAGCAAAAATTTTTATTCCTTTGGCATTTTTTTGTAAAATTAAAAATAAAAGAAAACCTCTTGCAAACTCATTCCAATCCAGGGACATACTACATATATTTTCTTTTTCCAAGATGGTAAATAACATTCCTCGAATATCCCCTATTCGAGAATTTCAGCTTTTTGTTAAATAATATTCCACAAGCATAATTTGTGGAATTCGTTCTTATACTCTGATTGTCTTGGTCAAAACCTAACTGCTCGGTATGAAAAGTGACAACAGGGGAGAAATAATATATTCATGTTGAATAGCCTGATGTGGGTTAGTGTGATACATTGTCTAAATTTATTAGTAGCAGAATAATAATGGGGACACCGCAAATGAATGAACTACCCGTACACATTCAGAACAATAATGTCAATAAACCAAGATAGATAACTCCTCTACTGTATGTGATGAAATAAAAAGTAGTTTTGTCGCTTAACTCCAAATGTCAAGAAATGACAAAAATTATGTTCACGCTCAGTGCACATAAAATTGTTAAAAATAAAGTCCTGAAACGCCTCTTACACCTTTTAAATATAATCCAAAAAAAGGGACCCTCACAATTATTAGCTAGGTGGACAAAAACCCAATATTCCAGTAGACTGGCATTAAATTTCTAGAAGAATCTAAACTCGACTGAAAGAGGACGATGTGGCCAATATCCGACAGTTCTTACGTTATATATTATTTTAAATCTTTTGTATTATGTACACCAAATACCTGCAAGCCGTTTGAAAATTTATAAGTGATTTGTGACGTAAGAAACAGATATTAACAAAAATGTAAGTCTCCAGTCGACTTTGCTTAGTCCAATAAATTGGAAGTTGAATAAGAATTAAAAATAATGTAACTAACATATAATAACTTTTACCACAATTTTTTTGATAATATTTTTAATTAACCTTGCCGAAAAGCTTACAAAACAATGGTCTTCCCTTGTGTGGAAGGAAATCCATGGCTACTATTTTCACAAGATGTAACACCTACACGATCACATAACGTTCCCATATCATAATAAAATAAAATATATGTGACTAATCTCGACAAAAAATTTACTTAGTAATCACACATTGACTATATGATCAATAAATGTCAGAAAGTAATCAATTTCTCAAAATTAACTTCAAAAACTTGGTGGGGTGTATAATTTCATTTAGATAACTTAAATTTACCCACCTGGGTTATTTTGTCAGAGTTTTCTACAGAAAATGCAGACTTTTTCTAGCTTACTTGTTGAATGTTAATAATTTATTATTATCGTTCTTTGCATTTCATGAAGAATTATAACGTGTCGTCCCAAAACACACAGAACACTTAATTATTTTTGCCTGATTGTAAAATGGCTCTTTCCAATGTCAGTAATATGGTTGTTACTGTTATGAAATATGAACATAATGAGTTTTGCCTGAACAGCGACAATATTTTATGAATATAACAACATGAAACATGGAATTATAATATATTAATATACATAATATATTACGTACATACATTATGTTATTATTGTGTCAAGGTTTTTTGCAGGTACGCCGTAGAAGAAATTATTATTGTGTTAGGTGTGGTAAAAGATAACATATAAATATATTTTGTCCCAACATTTAATTTATTTGAGGCAGGGTTGGCTCTAGCACCAAACTTAAGATGTTTTTCGGTAACACCAAATTTTGAAAATGGTTCTCTGAAGGAGTCATAGGTTTTGAACTTTCAGATAATAACAGATTGTCTTATTTGCATTTCGGGTACAGCAATGGACATAATTTTCGAATTTGTAATATGCTGAGTTATTAAATTAACAAACGTTAAAAGGTCGAGAAGCCCATGTTAATTAAAAAATTGATATGTTTTTTAATTTATCACTGTCATTGTTAATGTTAGAGGACGTATTTATAATCTTGTAACGATATTTCTCAAAGGTTAAAACCTTCATCGTCGAGGCGTTCTTTATCAGTGGGTGGAATGTTTATTGGTTCATTTTCTATGAGTTTTGTCCGAAAAATAATTCATTAGAATAGGGTAAAAAAAAGTCTCGCAGGGGTAGGATCCCGGCTTTGTTCTGAAAATCGCTAAATAATGGGCCAATATACAGTGTATGCTATTTAATACCGAAACACCGTTATTTTGGAACGCGTTGGTCGATTTTAATTTTTTTTTTTTTAATATAGTGCTCTATGGGCTTTATTTGACTGTTTTGACGAAAGAGCAATGTTAAAATAGGGC
This sequence comes from Rutpela maculata, assembly GCA_936432065.2. Lineage (NCBI taxonomy): Eukaryota > Metazoa > Arthropoda > Insecta > Coleoptera > Cerambycidae > Rutpela > Rutpela maculata. Next base: position 29,632,789 of record OW386285.2, on the reverse strand, counting down.
TTTTTTGGCTCATCCGTGGTAAAGTGTGGAAGCCATTTTTTTTTACTAATTTTGGAGTGCTGAAAACGAATCCGTCACCCGTTTTGGCGAAAAATCTCCGGAGCACATTAAAAAACCACCCTTATTTGGGGGTGACATTGAAATTTTGCAGGAAATTCTCTTAAAATGCTAAGTTTCGATAACTAAGTAGAGAAAGAAGTAAAAAAATCAAATTCACCCTTTCAAACCTCCTCGCCATTCTTTCAGCACCTCTAAGAAGGTTGTAAGCTACTATAACTACTATATAGTTACTTACATATTTTTAAAAAACCAGAACACCTCATTGAATGGTTGCTATCAGAATGTAATAATCTGATTACTTCTGAGTACACTCATATGCCTCCTCACCAGTAAGAGGTGGGTCTCATCTTCTCAGGGATATTGATCGGTTTAAAAAAAAACCTAATACACAGTTGGATATTTTTTTATCATATTAAGATGACTTGTCCAATTCAGATCACTCCTGAGTATTTCTAGTAGGGGGTATAGGGTGTCAATATCCCCTTTAAAAAATGTGATATTAAAAATGGCTCCCATAGTGGATGGCAATGAAGATGATCCAGCTAAAAAGTGTTATAATAGTTGTAAAACGAAGTTAAGTGCAAGTTCAGTATGTGTCACATTTGGAAATATATTTCACAAATCCTGTATGCAAAGGATTATAGGATCAATACAAATTATTGATGAAACTAAAATTATTTGCTGCCAGACAACTAACCTAAATACATCTAATGAAAAAGAAAGAGAAGAGGAGTGTGACAATTAAGGCATGGAAAAATTGAAACTGGAAAACCAAATGCTAAAACAAATTCTATATGAGACACAGGTAAAATGCAGTTTATTGCAGGAAAATTATTTAATATTAAAGGACAATAAACGACTTATAGAAGAAAAAATGGAAGAATTAAAGAAGCAGATAGTGGAAAAAAGTACAATAAGTAGCAACACAAAAAAAGTAATTACAGATAAACACATGGATTATAGGTCTGCTCTAAAAACAAAGACAGCTCATAATTTAAGACAAGATAGTGAAGTTTCAAACCAAAACAGTTGCAACGACTCCAATCACAATTTAAGTTATGTAAATCAAACAAATATAGATGAAAAGAGAAATGTAGATTGCAATGAAAAAACACAAATATTGCATGCGGAAATTATTTCTATTAGAGAAGTAAAAGATGAAAACCAATTTCAAGAAGTAGTGGGGAGAAAAAATAAAAATAGAATTGAGAAAAATATAGGTATGGCTGATAGAGCAGAAGAAAGTGATGAAAGCGGATTTGCTGGAGTTAATTGTGGTTCTATATAAATACAGTAAAGACATACAACTTGTAATGATATTATAAAGTATTTAAAAACCAGATCTAAATCTAAATTTAAGGAGGAGTTCTCAGTGAAGGAACTCACAACACAAGAGTATCAAAATAAAGTGTTTATGATAGGTGCACCGCATGATGCAAAAGAGGAACTCTACAATGATAGCTTCTGGCCAAAAGGTGTGGGTTATAGAAGATTTAACTCCAGCAAATACCGGAACTATTTAAAAAAAATCAAGCTGGTGATTTCTTATAAGTAAGGATAGGTATAATTATAAAAACAAGGAAATAACTCCTTAAATATTAATATAAATATAATTTATTAATATATATATAATTTAATGATAGGGTAAGATTATCATTGAAAAATGTATCTTGTCCTTTTGTGTTGCACAATAAAGAGTGTTTTATTTATTTATTTATTTTATTTATTTTTATAGTAAAAAATTATTTAGTTATTTAAATAATTTTTGTTTGTTAAAATGGGAAACTTTTTTCATTTTTGGTCCCCTCAAATTCCAAATCTACCCACGACATGGGTGGGAGTAGCTATTTTGGAACTTTCGATTAATTTTTATTAGAACAGAAATCCTTCATTACCTCTTACATGGATTTCTATCATAATAGAGTAACTTAGTGACTTCAAAAAGTACCTTAGTCGGGGGTAAAACTCCCAAGATATTTCTGAGATAGTAATCTCTATGCCACATCCCCACCTCCCGCAAAACGGATAAATGATACGTTAGTATATATATTTTCAGTTTTTAGGGATAATTTTTTGAAGTCACTAAGTTACTCTATTCTGATAGAAATCCATGTAAGAGGTAATGAAGGATTTCTGTTGTAATAAAAACGAATCGAAAGTCTCAAAATAGTTACTTCCACTCGTTTCGTGGGTAGATTTGGAATTTGAGGGGGCCATAAAATGAAAAAAGATTCTCATTCTAACAAACAAAAATTATTTAAATAACTAAACACTTTTTTACTATAAAAATCAAGCAACATTTTTAAAAGGGGATATTGACGCCCTACGCCCCCTCCTTAATATGATAAAAAAACATCCAACTGTGTATTAGGTTTTTTTTTTAATTAAAACCGATCAATGTCCCTGAGAAGGTGAGACTCGCCCCTTTTAGGGGCAAGGAGGCGTATGAGTGTACTCAGAAGTAATCAGATCAGATATTCTGATAGCAACCACTCAATGAGATGTTCTGGTTTTTTAAAAAATATGTAAATAACTATATAGTAGTTATAGTAGCTTACAACCTTCCTAGGGATGGTGAAAGAATAGCGAGGAGGGTTGAAGGGGTGATTGTTTTAGTCCCTTTTCTACTTAGTTATTGAAACTTATTATTTATTTTAAGAGACTTTCCTGCAAAATTCGAAAATAAGGGTGGTTTTTCAATGTGTTCCAGAGATTTTTGGCCAAAACGGGTGACGGATTCGTTTTCAGCACTCCAAAATTAGTAAAAAAAAAGATGGCTTCCACACTTTACACGGATGGGCTAAAAAAGCCCTTTTTTAACATTGCTCTTTCGAGATTGACTATTAAGCGATTTTTTGTCGGTAAATTGGATAGCCTATTCGATTCACAGTTGCCTCAAATACCGCTATACAAAATTTTAGCACGATACCTCATATAGGGTGTTTGTTATTCAATAGCTAATGTTGAAATTTCTCACTTTTCGACTAGCCCTGTATAAAAGTCGGTTAGGTTTACTAAAAAGATAAAGTAGACATTCGACTTAAGGAACATCAAATAATAAATGAGGAAGAAAAAAGAAAAGTTATTGTTTAAATAAATAGTGCCTCTATACATTATACGGTTGCTGAAGTGTCTAATGTTCCTTAACTCTAATGACTACTTTACCTTTTTAGTAAACCTAACCGACTCTATACAGGGCCAATCAAAAAGTGAGAGATTTTAAATTTGGCTATTGAATAACAAACACCCTATATGAGGTATCGAACTAAAATTTTGTATAGAGGTATTTGAAACAATTGTGAATCGAATACACTATCCAAATTGCCGATAAAAAATTGCCTAACAGTCGATCTCGAAATTTCGACCCATTTAGAGGAGCTTATATAGTAGACCTTGAAACTGCGAAAATTACAATTTTTTCAAAAGAGCCAAATAAAGCTTATCGAGCACTGTCTCGAAAAAAGAAAAATAAAATAATGGGGTGTTGCTGTATTAAATAGCACACACTGTATATAGCCGATGCCATTTTTTAATTATGTCTCAGTGATTAAAAATGATATCGGTATTATAAAATATGAGGAAAAAGATTGTAAGCGATGTATTTATTGCTTAAGAGTTACCTTTAATTTTTTAATATTGAAAATTTCATTTGGAAGACTCTTAAATTTATCTATTATATATCTTGTGTAAAATGCCACAAAAACAGTTACTTGTAGGAATAATTAGATTCTACATTTATTTAGCAAATGACAAAAAGTAAACATCTTTCACATTTGACAGAATAAAATGAGAAAGTATTTGTTTTTACTTTTTAATTTTGCGACTTCAGTAATTATAAACTAAAACATACTGTAAAACATTCAAAAGTTAACGAAAAAATTAAAAAAAATTCAAATTAAAAGTTGAAGTATAAACTTTTTGATGGCTTTATTTTATTTTATTGAAGATTTCATATTTTATCATAAAATAGAATAACATAGTGCTCTACTCGGGTGTAATGGCTCGGATAAATTATGACATTCTTCTTCGGCTCGCGCACTAAACATGATTATTAGTGGTCCATTGAATAATATGCTATTTTATAATAATAAACTGAGAATATAGTCTTGTTTTAAATTCGAGTTTATTTATTGGACAGACCCTCTGGACATGTCGATTTCTTCTCTATAGTTACCCTGGAAATTGGGTTCTAACACTCCAAATCAGAACTGGCGCCCGAATGTAAACCGCCATTACACTGAGACGGTATACATGACAGGCATGTTCAAGAGAACGTATCATACATGTTTAGAGAAAGTGTGTAAAGTGTTGGCATCGTACATATTCATCGCATTGAAACGGATGTATTTCCATAATAATAACACTACATACTTAATATCTTCACTTTTTTACGTAAAATTTAATTCTCTGCGTCTATTCCATAATTTTTTCACATCTCTTACCATTTCTATAGCGCTACTATTTTGATACGCTTGCAACCTTTTCAATTGACTCCAAATCATTTTATTTCGGCTTTTTCGTGCTCATGTTAAAAAGTGCAAGAAATGATTGAAATTTAAAAACCTTTGAAAACGGATCATTAAAATGTAAAACATGAAAAGGAACCCTCATTTAAAATTGCATGGCCGCTTATTGAAAAAGTACATGAAAAGATATTTGATAATATTTCACCTCTTGTAGAGGTGTACGATCTCAAATTAGTTTTGTGTTATGTGCATGGTCAATAATTTTATAATATTTAATTGAAGATGGGTCAAATTTGTTTAATATTTGTGGCCTGTAAAATCATGCAGGAGAAGAGTATCCTGCTTGATTTCTGGGAATCTATTTGAAACAAATACACGTATTTCTCATAACATTAAATGTATTATAGTTATTTCATTAAAATTATCTATAAATGACAAATATAATTGAATATGTTTTTTTTAGAGTACAAAATAATTTGCTTAAAAAGAGAGAGAGAGAGAGAGAGAGAGAGATGTTTACCTTTTTAATTACATCATGAAATATACAGTGTGCTTGGTAGAGCGATGCTAATCCTCGACAGGGAAGTACAAGTAGTCATTTGGCATCTATATCACCAAAGTTATCTATATGAAAAATGCTGATGTTCATTTTATAATTCCGATTTTGTACCTTTTTAAAACTTCTCCATTTTTTATCTTATATGTAATTATTACGCGCTTTTTAACTTTTGATATTCTGAAATATTCTTTTCCAAAATAAATAAACTTTCAAAAGAAAATTAAGTTTCTGTTGGTTAGAAAAAACAAAAAATATGTTTAAAGGAAAAGAATTAAGAATGGTAACTTGATTTGATGAATTTCAAAGTCTTGGAAATTCAAAGCGGTGCTGAACTGACTATGAAATTGGAATAAGTTGCCCTACAATTACGAAAAGAAATAATACTAACAACGGCAACTAAGGCGGTTGAAATAAGAAGTCAAGCACGGAAATGCAATTTAGATATTAGTATCAAAAAACATAATAATTTGTTAAAATATAGCCCTTACAGGAAACCAACTACCATGGACACAGTCATTCATTATAAATACCAAGAAACGTGACAAATTAAGCTCTTCTTTTCACAGCCTAATACATACACCTACAAACTTTCCTTTGGATGAAAATGATTTAATATTATTAAACAAATTGCAAGAAATAACGAATACAGCAGTCTTTAATAGAAAAGATGATAAAAAACAAACAAAGAAAAATTATCCAAGAGGAATTTTTTGACACATCTAAGGAATCAATTAAATTCAGATTTATTAATCATATTCCAAATTTTAGTTACAAGATATCTAATAAATTAAATAACTTAGGTACGTCTACAATAAACGTAAATAAAACAGAAGGGAGACTACTAGTTAACAATAAAGAAATAAATAATAAAGTAAATCTGGTGTTTATGAAATCAAATGTAGTGACTGTGGGGCAGTTTATATTATTGGTTAGAGTGGTAGGAACATTGATAGGACAAACGTTCAATTTTAAACAATAATAAAAACAAGGGGATCTCTTTTCATATTATTAATAATAACCATTTAATGGACCCTAAAAATTTAAAGCTAATCCAAGCAGAAACAAAAGGGAAATGTTTAGATCTTCTTGAGCAATTACAAATTAAAAAATCCCTTAGAACTAATCCTTTTACCGCTAATGACCAACTAAATTTCTTTATTACCTCTGTAATGGACTCAGTACCAAGAACTCTTCATTAATTATATTCATGCCCAGTCTTTTATCCTGTAATTTTCTGAATTTAGTACCTTTATAAAGAGTAGAATTTTGTTCTACAGCTATACTAACGTATGTATTTATTCTTGAGAAAGGCCTAATAAGCCAAAACATATGTAGTAGCAATATGCTTATTTTGAAATATTAAAAAGCAGTTTTTTCTTGTAACTAGAATTACGATATATTATATTAGCAGTAAGGTTATGGAAAATTGCCTTAACAAGAGTCCCCACATTGGAGAAGCAATTATCAGTTCTCATTAAAAAAAAAATGTATTCAAAGATAATTTTGTGAGAAACCATATGAATTTTATTTTTTGCAGTATTTACATTTATTGTTTTATAAGCAAAATGTGCAAGAATTTCGATAACACAAGTAGAAAAAAATTACCTGTTATCTTTCCAGCTGTTCATTTTCTGAATTTAATTGAAATAGAACGATAGCAAGTCATGACGAATATAGATCCGAAATAAAACAATTAAAAGTTCGTTTTTTCTACTATTCCATTATAGTCTTAATCTTTTTTTGATAGATCCAATATTTGATTTCAATTTATAGCTTGTAGCGATACTGAAATATGATTAATAAAAAGTCGTGCCTCAGTGAATACCAAATATGGAAACGTGTGCTGAACCGAGCGAAAGTAAAATATCTAATTACGGAGTATGTTTTCAAACAAGGTACGAAACACGCTTTATAGCTCATTGGAAATAATTACAGAAGTACCTACAATGCATTACTAAATTACTTTTTATTTGTCTGGGGCTTGCTTGCATGTTTAATTTCGCTTTTGGAGAAATTCACATTAATCAAACTAACTTTGAAACATTATTCAACAGAGTAATTGTTACGATTTTTACCTTACATACACAATATAAATTGATAATAATACTGTAGCAAATTCAAGAAATAAAATGTAGTAGGTATGTTTTTATGTGTTATCTATGTTTTGGCTATACACTAGGAATAATTTATTTCAGACCGTTAGTAAAATCGTCAAATTTTTAACCAAGTCAATGTCAGTTGTAAGTTAATTCCATTATGTTTTTTCTTAACTAAGTGTTAACAAGTGTCATAAATATAGTAGTTTGTGCAACAAGAGTGGATATGGATAATCCACTCGAGTTGTACAGCATACTTTTTCTACGATCAGCTTAAAACAACTACAAAATTTATTAAACATTAATGTATTACACAAATACACACTGACAGTTACTTTGACAGCTTACGCACTAATTTGATTTTAAAACGAATAGTTGCCTATGTACTTAATACACGAATTGTGATTGGTCGGTTTCATTTCATATCCATCCTAGAACTGATATGAAATATATCCGTTCAATTAACTGGAATTGCCTACTCATTCATTTTACAGACTGTACAGAAAACAGCCAATTTACATAAGGGAGTAGAAAAAATTGTTTTCATACTACTAGCTTTGTAAGTGTCATTTTTTGACGTATGTCAGTGTTATGAAACTGTTACTTACACGCCAGGGCAAAAAAGCACAAAATTTACTTTTTTGCCCTAGGCCAAAATAATAAAATTACTATTACGCCCTTACCTTTAAGCCCACGAAAATAACTTGAACGGTAGCAATTATTATGAAGTTACGAATTTTTCGTCATACGTTATACTATAATTCCATTATTTTGTAGATCGTAAGTGACGCTTTATGTAACAAATGCTGGTTGCTATTGGCAACGGGTCGTTATTTTTCATAACGTCCCCAGGGAAATAAAGTAAATTTGGAAAAAAAATTTCTTTTATATAAGAAGTATTAAATGTTTAAACTTTTTTGGAAGTAAATCCAGACAAGCCCTATTTGCTGTATCTTCTGCATTCGACATTATTTTCAAAAATATTCAATGCCATTATAATAATATAATAAAATTTATCTTGACAGTAGTTGACATTTGAATAGAATCCGCACCCTAAATTTATTTTACTGACAGTTGCCATGGATATTCCAAGCATCGCTTCCTTTACTATTTGCTTAGCAAATATGAAACCTGATTCAAATAATTAGAATTTTCCACTATTTTTTTTTCTAATTTAAAAAATATGATATTCACCGCGGGTCGTACAGTGCAATTTTTTGGTCCTGAAAACTGTATTCTCGACCAAAATGTGCACTTGCGACCCTTAGTACATAAATACATATAACAACTTATTGACAGTAACCATAGCAACTCGAAAGTATTCATAGCAAACACACTCCAGTTAGAGTCTAAGCCAGCTAATAAATGAGTTTAACAAGTCTTGAAATATAAATTTATCATTTTGTATGAATTTTCCTAAAAATTGTATTATTGCTAGTAGTACGAAGAACGTCGTATGCACCTCGGCTTGTATCGTGTATCGAGCACTTGCAAGCCTTGGTACATAAATAACTATTAAGTAATTTGCAAAATTTATATACCAGTTTAATAGTGAAGAGTCGTTGGACGTAAGAAATATCTGTTTATTTTATAGTTTATTGAAAAATTCAGGAAATAATTGTAAATAAATGATTAATCCAAAGTAACTGCAGTAATTTTAGTCCTATGGACAAAATTGTCATTATTTATGTTTTTGAGGTTGATAAATATGAATTCAAGGTCAAAACAAATTTAAAAAGAAAGGAAGCAAAATGGCGGACTTAAACTTTGTAATCAGCTATAATTCATGCAAAAAAACGTTAAGTGAAGTCGATGGGGGCCTCGAAACTCGTTTAACAAGAATGAAATCGTCGGAAACCTTCTGCTACGTTTTTTTTATGCTAAAAACTACAAACTTTACCCATTAAGCCTGTGCGATCGTTGTTTTTTGTCAAAAATCATCAGTTATATACAATTTATATTATGAAAAAAGCAAAAGTGCAATTTAGACAGCTTTTACCGAGGGGCAAACCGCGAAAGAAATCTGGTGTACACTCAGAAGGAAATTCGAGGAAATCTTAAGGAAATCCGAGGAAATTTTAGGCAATCCGAGGAAATCTTAAGCAATCCGAGAAAATCTTAGGAAATCCCAGAAAATCTTAGGAAATCCGAGGAGACCCAAGTAACACATAAAGTCGCGGGAACGTATCGGCGATTATAAAGGCCACAATAAAGTGGACCGCTACCGTAGGCTGCCACGTCCCTGCTACGTGGCAGCTACGTAGCCGCCACTAAAATGGGGGAAAATCATTAGTCCCCCGGTAGTGTTTCGGGTAGTCCCGGCCTCTATAGATGTAACTATCTTTAGTTACTATAAAGGATCAGGGTAGTAGCGGGTACTACTCCGCGACTCGGCGGCCTAGTAACCGCTACGTGGCTGCCTAGTAACTGCCACTATCACTTTTTAAAATGGTGTTTATATTTTAGCGACCTCTTTGTTTTTTTTCTTTTATAATAATGGCGCAGTGAAATAATATTATACCAAAAAGATGTGTAATTTAGGTGCGTGTTTAAAGTACTTCTTTAGCCATTTTTAAATGATAAAATTTCAACGCGCCCTCAAAAAAACCTTTTTTTGTAATTTTTTTACAAAATAATTTAAAAAGGCAAGATTAAAAAACTTATATTTATTAGGGAAACATTTGGAATACTTTCAAAATCATTTTTCGTAAGTTTATGATAAGATATTAACATAACCATTGTCTATTTTATATTAAAACCATTTTTTTTTCTAAAAATTTTAACAACAGCTAATAATGACCGATTTTAACAAAAGTACTATAAAGTTAGGCCCTCCACCATAAAGTATAGTTGACTACCCCATTTTACTTCTAAAAGATCTGTGACTTTGGTGACCCAATAGCAACTATCCTGATGTGACTCTATAGTATCAGATTCTATTTTGGAACTGTAAAGTACCAACAGGATTTATTTCGCTACCTATTTGCCACTAAAATGCCACGATATTTTAAAGTTCCAAGTGATGGTCACTGGAACTATTCTGGAACCTAAATTGCCTCTCTATGTACCCAGTTACTTTATTTAAGCATCTTAGTGGCACTGGTGGGTGACAGTAACTGATTCACTGGTACTATATAGTTTTTGCCTCTATAGAGTGACAATAAAATGATACTGCCTAGTTCCAGTAACTACTCAAATGTTACTTTGACGTGTTTACAGTTCCAGTAAATGATATCGGTGTGGTAACAGTTACTTTAAAAGAACCATATAAAGTAGCCTTACCAAATAAAGTAGCAATAATAGTACCAGGGTGTAACCCAGGAACTCAGGATTCGTAGCAAAACCGAAACCGAAAGGATTTTGGTACCATGTGTGTTACTTGGGAATCTTAAGGAAATCCGAGGAGATCTTAGGAAATCTGAAGAAATCTTACTTAATCCCAGGAAATCTCAGGAAACCTTTTACTTTTCGGACTTCTCACATTAAAGAAATCCGAAGAAATCTTAAGAAAATTCGAAGAAATCTTAAGGAAATTCGAAGAAATCTTTATGAAATCCGAGGAAATCTTGAGAAATCCTAGGAAATCTTAGTAAATTCGAGAAAATCTTAAGGAAATCCGAAGAAATCTTAGGAAATCCTAAGAAATCGCAGGAAATCTTTTGCTTTTCGGATTTTTCTCCCCCGCTCATCAAAAATATTTTTGAAAAAAATTCGAAGAAATCTTAAAGAAATCCGAGGAAATCTTAAGGAAATCCCAGGAAATCTGTGTAAGCTTCGACAAAGAGGAAATCTGGTGTACAAAATTTTAGGCGCGGTTGACCCCTCTGCTTTTACAGTTAAGTACATTAGTAGAGGAAGAATACTAATTTTTAGACAGTATAGTTATATTTTTGGACTTACTGATTACGTTTCTAAAGTCAAAACAAAAAAAATCAAAATGGCTACTCCAATATGGCGGAAGGATTTTTTTCAAATCGAGTGCTTTACACAAACAAAAAACCAACTTGAGCCTCTAGGTAAATGCTATTTATTAAAGAAAAATAGTATTTGCGAATTACTTTTTTAATTACCGGTTGAATACAGAAACATTTACTGCTTCGCTTACTGTACTATAGTAGTTTATAAGTTTTCTATTGGGCCTAAAGTATTTTTCCGTTAGATGTGATATTTTTCGGGTTATGTAATAAAAACCGTTTTGAAATATATTTTTTGTCTAGCCAAAGTCGTCACTTTCAAGTCGTTATAACTTAAAAACCAACAATTTATGTAAAAAATTGTGTAGAATATTTTTTTCTCAAAATTTTCCAATAATTACTTTTTTTGGTTTTACTAAAAAAATATTATTATTATTTGTTTAAACAATTAATTTATTAATAAGCGTACGAGATAGACTGCTAAACTTTTCAATTTTTAGTATAAAAAACGTTGCGAAAAGTTTCAGACGATTTCATCTTTATGCGGCGTGTTCCGAGATTAAAACCCTCATCGACTCCTCAATATACTACGGATTTTTTAAAGTCGGGTAATAAATTATTTACTTGTAGGTGTTTTCTATAAAATGGCGAAGGAGCCGGTATTTATTAAAAACCTGTCAGAATTTGATGTTCTGTAACGTTTTAAGTTATATTTTCTTTAATATTGAGTATTTCAAAATAAAATACATATAAATAGAGAAAATGTTCAGTTAATGCTGCCCTTTATGTTCGAAGATTTGTAACTTATTTTATTATTCGTCTTTAGATATCGATTTCTAGCTGGTTTAAAAATTCATTTCTTGTCCAACAGATGTTGCGATGTCACAAATTTAATTAAAACTAACAATAATTACTAAACATAAACACTTTGCTAATATTCCTTAATTCTGTACTATAAATGTAATCTCAATTGTAAAATTTATAATTTCTCAAATGCACTTCTATGGTGACTAGGTAGACTCAAAAGTTCATCATATCTTGTTGAACTGTGGAAAGTTGACCTTTTTCTAGAAACAGTTAAATTATTATTTTTCTAGAATGTTAAGCATTTCAGGATACAGATAAGCGGTGTTGTGAACGTTTTTTTTTTTAAATATTTCTCTAAATTAGCTATCGTTCAATCTTTGTACAAGAAAGGTGATCCCAATGACTACGAAAACTACAAGGCTATTAGCTTGCTTTGCATTTTTTCTAAACTGTTTGTGCTCTCTGTCAAGAATCAGCTCTCTTCTTTGTTGTACAAAAATGATTAACTATCAACTTACCAACATGGTTTTTGTAAAAGTAAGAGCACCGGTCAGCCCTTTGTGAATTCCAAGACTTAATTGTTAATGCCCTTGATAACAAGCAATATGCCTTAAGTTATTTATTGATTTCTCCCGTGCATCTGATGTTGTCAATCATGAAATATTGTTGAACAAACAAGACAGGTATGGAGTAAGGGGAGTTACTTTAAGTCTGTTTTCTTCATACCTAAACAATAGAACACAGATTGTTAAATTAAATGGTAATGTAACCAGCGCTGTATGTGATATCACGCATGGGGTTCCCTAGGGATCTGTTCTAGGCCCGCTACTTTTTAATATATTTGCAAATGATCTAATATCATATTTAAACAAATTGTCAAACACGCATTGTGTCTGTTATGCAGATGACACAAATATTTTAATCATCGACAGTGACTTAAATGTTATTAAAAATACCGCAGAATTAGTGTATTCACAGGTAGTTCATTGACCTGAAGGAAACAAGCCTAACTTGAATAAAAATAAAACTAATATGCTACTTTTTGCTCTACGTAGAAACCTAGATGTATCAATTTTTAATGGAAGTGACACTGATATTTGATTTTGTGAATCGGTTAAAATACTAGGCACTACTTGGATTGGAGAATTCATATTGATAACTTATGTAATAAATTACGCAGCAACTACTACGACCCAAGTCTTATGTCACTGCATGGTAGCCGTGATGTACTCTTGAGCCTCTATTATACAAACTTCCATTCACATTTGAGATATGGCATAGAAAACTGGAGAAACAGCGCACATATAAATAGAATATTTATTCTGCAGAAGTATGCTATACGAATTATTGCAGGTATAGGCTTTCGTCAAAGCTGGCGTACTACATTTAAAAGGTTAAAAATACTAACTGTTGCAAGTGTATATATTCTGGAAGTCTGTATATTTTTTTACAAGACCAGCATAAGTTTTTTGCTAATCAAATCAGTCATGACCACAACACAAGGTTTAAGGGATTATTACAGCCGCAATCGCACCGAACAGCTTTGTACTAAACATTTTTTATATTAATGGCTGCAAATTTTTCAATGCACTTAATGATGATACTAAATTGTCTCAGAATCTAGTTGCTTTTAAATCAAAACTAAAAAAAAATATTACTAAACAAAAACTGTTACGAGACTGATGGCTTTTTTTAGACACGTACTTGTTCGATTATCTACTATTTTTCCAAATGTGTTCTCATTATTTTTTATACAGACGCCATTGCATCTGCGGTTTGAATATGTATTATATTTCTTATAGACTTTTTTTAATGTATGATACTTTTTTGTGTATGTATTTTATTTACGTATCACAATTCGTCCTACTGTTTTATATGATATATCTGTTAGCCATATGTATGTTTTTCTTTGACTTGTGTAAAACAATTTTTCTCTTCTATACATCAGTAAATATTATTATTATTATTATTAAAACTTCAATTTATTTGTGAATCAAAATTTAAAAATAAATGAAAACATATTTTCTGAATTTCACAGCAGTGATATTATTAGTTGTTCTATTGACGTTCAGTAAAATACAGAAAGAACAAATGCTGTTTTCTGTGAAACTAGGAACTAATGTATTCGTTTACAGGAAGATTATTGCGCTCCTGCAGCGTCGAACGAACCCTTTGTTAACTAAAAGGACGTCAATCTCCTTGAATAAAAATCAAATGCATTGGCTATAATTAAGTTGAATCTAACAGTACATTGAAAACGGAAAATCCTCTCAGAAAGGTAATAATCCTATTGAACGTGGCCAACAGCAGACGGGCAGAGACAATTGAAAGTTTCTTTAAAAATCCCTTCCTGCTCGTGAAATGGAGTGAAAAAAGCTGTACCGACGTGCAATCTGCAGGAAGCTCCGTGGCACGGTGCGTGCGAGAGAGATGTTATCACCGCTGGAGGCCGGACAATAGGCCCGGGCTCTCAAAGGACAAAGCAGCCGCAATTACGCCTAGAATAATCAAAGACTACATCCTGTAATGGGACCAAGACTCGCTACGGGGATTTCTGGGGTTCCATGGAGCCGGCTTCGTGTTCGATATCCCTCAAGCTTTATTCCCTCTATTCTACAAGCTGCGCTTCATTTCAACATGAAAGAACCACCATTAAACTTTTATTATAAAGCAAGGTTGAATATATGAGGTTTTATTGAATTTTCAAAAATGTTTACATTGCACTTTTAAACGTTCTTTTTATATATTACAGACTTTTCGCTATTTAAATTTATGCCTTTAATATCTTATAAGATATATGCGACGTGGGATTACGGAAATTATGTTCGGAATTTAGTTTCAATTTAAATTTATTGCATTTATTAGCAGCAATACAGTGTTGGAATTTTTTTCATATTTTCCTTATCATGAATATTGCCGTTCATATCTCATAATGCAATGCGATCGTTTTATGAAAAGATAATGACATATGTCGAAGCAGGTGAATGTCCTGTTGGTATCTTTTGCAATTTAAGCAGGGCATTTGACTGCGTCAATCATAAAAAACTTATTTCCAAACTTTCTAAGTATGGGGTAAGGGGCCTAGCCTTAGACTAGGTTGAAAATTATTTATCATGTCGCAATACAATTGATGCGTCTATTACCAATATTACGCGCAATACAATTGATTATGTTAACTCGGCATCTGTAGAAATTAATATGGGCGTGCCACAAGGGTCGGTATTAGGTCCCATATTATTCCTATTATATATTAATGATTTGGATGGTTTGAGTACTTTAGCAGATTTTATTTTTTACGCAGATGACATCTATTACACCATCAGGTAAAAATGTTGATATTTTAGAGATGAAATGTGATATTTTATTGGAAAACCTTAGTAATTGGTTTAGTAAAAATTCTCTTTATTTTAATGTTGAGAAAACACGGGCATTAGTGCTTTACAATAGACAAAATAAACGTGATTATCCAAATATTCAACTAGATAATACGTCAGTATCAACAAGGACGTCCAATGTAAAATTTTTTAGTATAAATATGCTTAAACTGGAAAAGCCATTGTGAATTACTCATAGCCAAATTACCATCTGTATCAGTTTAAAAATGTAGAAAATGTTCTAAACATGGCTCGGTGAAGATATGGTGCTTGTTTTTGAGGGTTTCCACCCTATCAGATAATGTATTTTAAGCCCAAAAGCGTGTGATAAGCCGTATGGTAGGCTTATCCACAAAGAGACCTGTAAAAATATATTTAAGGACTATAATAATATATTGACACTTCCGTCAATTTTCATTTTTGAACTATGTTTATTTGTCTTTAAAAACGAGAGTAAATGTGTTTGTAACAATCATCTAGATAATGTAAATACCCAGTGCCCTTCAGTAAATTAAATGTCTCTGTAAATTCACCCAATTGCCTATGACTTAGAATTTTTAATCACCTCCCTGTGGAAATAAAACGTTTACTATTCACTATTTAGAAAGAAACTTAAAGTATTTTTAATTAGCAAAACCTTCTACAAACTAGAAGAATATTTTAATATGTAAAGTGCTCCATGATTTACTTCTTTCATGTTTTTCTTCTTTCTTTTAGATATTAAGATTGACTATTCATTTACAATATTGTATCAAATTGTCATAAAAGGAAAATAAAATTATTATTATATATTACCTAACATAGATATACGATGACAACATTAAGAAAAAATAACTTATTTATTTTAGTTTAGAATATTACAAACGTTTCTCGGATGTCGGTACACTAGTTTTTCTCACTTTCAGAATCATTTATTAAATATCGTAGTAGTTTGACACCACAAAGTTCTAAATTTTGCATAAAAAAATATGCAAAAGTATTTTTTAGAAATCTTCCCTCTTTTATTTATTAATTAACTTTTCCCACTTTATAACTAAATTGATTGACAAGTGGATTATGTTATGATTTGTATTAACAATCAAGTTCATTAAAACTGCCTCCACTGAAAAGAAAAAAAAATGTGTTCGTTTGAACAACATTTGTTACTTAATTATTTTTTAGGCCATATTATTTTTCATTAAAAGTATGCGGCAGCAGTGTCAGCTACTTTCCAAATATTAATTTCCTCCGTTGTTAATTAATTTTTACGTTGACCTCCTTGTATATTTTTCACTAAAAGTGTAACAGGTTTCTTTCTCGGCAATAGCATTATTCACAATTCGAACATTATCTTTCTGCATCGTTATTAATTATTTTTTAGGTTGGCCGTTCTTTATAGTTTTCACTGAAACGTATATATAATTTTGAATACAGGTAATTATTTTGACAAAACTTTCTCATTTTAAAAACATTTACGATTTAATTCTCAATCAAATTTTGAATATTAATAAATTTAAAGTTAAACATAGCACAATTTATTAAGCATATTGCACTACTGCTTAGTAGCGCAATATAATTTTGGTTTTTACCTAGTCCTTATTATCGATATACATATGATGCGTACGTATTATTATTTAAGTGTATTATACTCTTCGCAAATACGAAAACGAAGAGTATATTGCATTTGATCGGCACATTTCTAAAACCGTAAATATCGCTCGCAGACAAAAATTTTTCATATCATTGTGTTAGTGAACGAATTCTGAACAACTCTCAAAAGTTCGTCTGTCCGTCTGTTCCTCTGCCCGCCTGTCCGTCTGTCCGTCTGTCCGTCTGTCCGTCTGTCCGTCTGTCCGTCTGTCCGTCTGTCCGTCTGTCCGTCGGTCCGTCTGTTCCTCTGTCACGTTTCTTGTAAGCACGATAATTCAAGAAAGAAAAATCCGATTGTATTGAAATTTAGAAAGTAAGTTAGCGTTAGCTAGAGGAAGAACCCTGTTTGTTTTTGAACAAAATCGATCAGCAAATAAAAATGTTATTAATGATTTAAATTTGAAAAAAAATTTTTTTGATTTTTATGTTTTTTTAATTGGATAGAAATCTAGTGAAACGACATTTCATTTTAATATCTCTAAATTTATGTTTTACAAATATACATTTCATAATGTAATATACAACCGTGAAAATATGATTTTAGCTGGGGTATGGTATAGTTTTTTTTTTTATTATCACTCTGTTTTACACTAAGTCTTTTACCAACTAATATATAAAATTAAAATGCCTAAAACTAACATTATTTACAAAAAACTGCGAAGAGTATGTTATAGAATGTGTAACAATTATATAAAAAGCTCAGTGAACAGGCGAAGTGTACGTTTTTAGCTTGTTCTTTTTTAATACTGCTGTCAGTGAAAATTTGTTTTTATTTATGAATTGTTAATGTACCTCATGTCATCGAATATGAGTAGCACCATGATGTGGTGTCATTACATTACTTTTCGATAAAATAACATGTCCTATTTCTTATAAAACATTTGTTTATTTGTAAAATATTCTCAATTAGTAGAAACCAGTATGCTTACAAGAAAAATTCTGGCTGCGCTTTTAACAGTTTCAGAATGCAGATATTTTAAAGTCATGATGACACGTTATGTATGTTTCTAAACATTTCTTTTTCACCACATTCTCCTTCTTAGACCAAGAGATATGTTTAACTTGTGACAATAGACAAAATTTACTTAAAATTAAAATTAATTTTTTTTAAGGCAATGCACAGTCTGGTAAAATGGTCAAAAATTGCTCTGAGAGTCAACTTTTGAGCTATCAACGTTTTTTTTCTTTAAGTATACTTGCAAAGTAGTCAAAGAGAGTCACTGCCGCTGTAACGAATTTTATTTTTTTACCCATTTTAATAATAGTGTGAGGGTAGTAATGGGGGTGATAGTGGAGTAGCGGACGCCAAAACAAATTTTGAGACAGCTTCTCGTACTAAATCCCAATTTTACTTGCTTGTTTTATCTCATTTACATCCGAACCCTTCAACGGAATTAGATCAAAATATAATCTATTTCTAGATCTCATTATAATACAATAAATGTATCAGATTTCAAGTCAATATAATAAACGGTTCCAAAGTAAACGTGCGCACAAAAATAGTTACAGACAGACCGACAAAATTTTTTTTCGGTGACACTTAAAATCTCGGCGTTTCATGACATTCCAAGCCTATTTCATAAAAAAATGTGTTACTATACTTCCACTCCGCTATGTAGATGTAGAAATAAAATTCGCCAAAGCGGCAATGACTCACTATTCCAGACTGCTTTAAAAGTATTAAAGAAAAACGTTGATAGCTCAAAAGTTGAGCGATTTTTGACCGTTTTGCTACACTGTGCAATGTGCAAATCCTCTTTCACAAGAACTTGCTCATATTCATATTACTGCAAATGTCATTAGCCACTGCCAATTCCTGCTAATGGTATAGTAAACCTCAGATTTAACAGACGCTCAAGAAATATCGGCAGCTTTGGCTTTGCGATGCGGCGTGTTTGATGGGTCAAAGGCGCCAACATTGTTTAAGTGCCTATTAAATCTGCGTCAACTATACTGATTATTCCTTTATATAAAACTCTAAACTATAAAAAGAAAGTCGCGCCGTATACCCTAAAGAGAAAACAATGAAGTACCTACAGATATATGGCACGATTTTCTTTTTTTAATGTATTACTTAATCCTTAAACGCGTAAAAATGCCACACTACAACATTTATGTGACTGCAGTACCCAGTATGCGTTTCTGCTGATGGTGCAAATGTCATTCTCAATCTGTAATGTGATCTTGGCCACACTAGTATTACATACATTTCGATCTTTGAAATTAAAAGAACTTCTGAAAGAATATGTTTCGGTGTTGGTTTGTCACTAATTCATTATAAGTTAAGTTACCTACTAATTAACTTGACGGGCGAGGATGGAAATACCGCCTTTCATATTTTAATGTAATTTCCATAAAGTTCGCAATAGGTTGCAAACCCTCATCTACTTGATTTTTCAAATAATTCACCTTAAGAATTGGAACCGTATAAATAAGAGCGCTCTTTTATGTTGCTTGAATCTAATTAGCACACATTTTAATGAGTTTCAATAGCGTTGCCCTAATTATGCCCCAATAGATATAACATACATTTCAAGAGTCTCCAGGATGTATTACTATAAATGAAAATATAATTACAGACACAACTTTTACATACTGACTTGAATTGAAAATGCAACGACAATAAAGTTATCTCTCAGTATGAAAATTTCAATATTGTGAGATGTGGAAAAGTTATTTAGTAATTAGTGTTTTTACCGCAATTTCAAATACACTGATTCATTCTATTAGGCATGGTGTTAATAACATGTTCAATTTCGGCTTGTGGCATTTGATCCTAAGCCTCTTGGATATGAAACCAAAGATTGTTAATTTGAGATGGAGTAAATATTTCACTCGTTTACCAACCGTATCCCGACATATTACTCGGAAGACATCGGATGCTGCGAAGGCCATGGAAGCTCCATTACATATATTCGTGCTGTAACTCTCGCTATAAGAGGATAGAAGTTATCTTACTGCAAATTTAATTATTCAACCCATGTAAGTAAAGCAATCCTACGGATTCTGTCACGTCTCTTATGTAACCAGCTGCATTCAACTTACTCCAAATGAAGTCTAAAAATTCGTTTAATTTATTAGAGTATATGAGAAAGTAAGTAGTTTGACATAGAAAACCGAGCCACTATCCTGGTGCAAATATCTGAGAGAGTACTAAGCAAAATACCTCAGCCAGTATCTGGATAGGATCAAGTAGTCTGGTATTAAATCAGACCCACTCCAAAATCACCAGCAATCTCTTAAAACCACTCGATAAAAAATTAAACAAATCTTTGCTAAGAGCTGCCTGTGATCGCCCTACAGGAATGCTATAAATTCATTGCGAAGTCTGAGCCATGCCGCCGGCCGCTCTGACATGTTTGCAATCAAGATTGTAACGCCGAGAGTAGTAAATCATTGTTAAAATTAAAATATTTTGAAATAGACGGCACATAGATTGTTTAGCTCTCACATTAGGGTTTGTCAAAAATCAACAGAGTAATTGCAAAGGTTAATCTCGACTAAACAAAGTATTGGTTTTGGTAACTACAGTCATTAGACATGAGAAATGGCTATAGTTAATATCATGATGCTATTTTCATGACAATGATAGTAAACAACTACTCTGCAATAGAGAGCAACTGAAAAAAAGTGTGTTTGAAAATATAACATATTACAGTCACAAACATTTTGTTTGTGTCATAATAATCATAGCAGTTGAAATAGTCATAATTCTTTATTTTATCTCCTTGTCTATATTACTATAGTAGTGGAGTATAGGTCTAGCAATTCAATCGCTCTGCCAGGCCACGTACACAATATCTGCCAGAGCTTAAACTTGAACTTAGGAAAATTTACAGCAACTAGCCCCGTTGTTTCACTCAACCTCAGGCTAGCCCACTGCTATTGTCTTGGTAACAGATTAAAAGCGATAGTGACACATACGGAATGCAACTTGTGGGCTAAAACATGCGTCAACTGTCAGAGTGCTAAAGTCAATTGTCATACGCAAAGTCCAGTAGGTCGTTTTGAAGCACCCAAAAGGCAGGTTCAATCCCATTCATATATACTTAGTGGGACCATTACCCTCTTCCAAGGGTTGCTCTTACATTCTAACAATGATTGAACGATTTACCCGGTCGCCGGAAGCTTATCCTCATTCCGATGTCACAGCAAAGACCGTTGCACGCATTTTATTTCAAAATTTTGCTTGTTGTTGTGGCGTACCTTTATATATTACTATTGATCAAGGGGTCCAATTTGAATCAAAATTATTTAATGAACTTGCAAAATTTTTGGGGTTCCATAGAATACGTACCACCACCATCCTTAAAGATGGTGGTGGTACGTATATTATATTACTATTGATCAAGGGGTCCAATTTGAATCAAAATTATTTAATGAACTTGCAAAATTTTTGGGGTTCCATAGAATACGTACCACCACCATCTTTAAGGATGGTGGTGGTACGTATTCTATGGAACCCCAAAAATTTTGCAAGTTCATTAAATAATTTTGATTCAAATTGGACCCCTTGATCAATAGTAATATATAAAGGTACGCCACAACAACAAGCAAAATTTTGAAATAAAATGCGTGCAACGGTCTTTGCTGTGACATCGGAATGAGGATAAGCTTCCGGCGACCGGGTAAATCGTTCAATCATTGTTAGAATGTAAGAGCAACCCTTGGAAGAGGGTAATGGTCCCACTAAGTATATATGAATGGGATTGAACCTGCCTTTTGGGTGCTTCAAAACGACCTACTGGACTTTGCGTATGACAATTGACTTTAGCACTCTGACAGTTGACGCATGTTTTAGCCCACAAGTTGCATTCCGTATGTGTCACTATCGCTTTTAATCTGTTACCAAGACAATAGCAGTGGGCTAGCCTGAGGTTGAGTGAAACAACGGGGCTAGTTGCTGTAAATTTTCCTAAGTTCAAGTTTAAGCTCTGGCAGATATTGTGTACGTGGCCTGGCAGAGCATGGTGGAACGATTCCATGGAACTCTTAAAGCTGTGTTGATTACTAGGGCGAACACGTCACATTGGGTAGATGAACTTCTTGTTGTGTTATTGACTTTTAGAACTGTCCCCAAAGATGATTTGCAATGCTCTTCAGCTGAACTCATATTTGGTCAAACTCTACGACTACCTGGCGAGTTTTTCACTAACATATGATTGTCCTGATATTCCTTATTTTATCGACAAACTAGGCATTTATTTTAATAATTTGACTTATATTTCTCCAGCTCCTCACGTTAATCATAAATCATTTGTCATTTCTGATATTTTCACTTGTGATTTCATATTTGTCCGCAGATAACGTTTTAAACCTAACTTCTCTCCTTTGTACGAAGGTCCGTCTAAAGTTTTATCCCGTACAGATAAGTTGATTACTTTTAATAAAAGAAATGAAATTGTAACTGTCAATATTGAGAGAGTCAAACCTACCTATTTGTTAGATGATAAGTATGATTGATATTCCACCAACTCGTATTAAAAAAGTATGATCGATACTTCAGTAGATTGATTCTATTTATCAAGGGGGGGGGGGGTGTAGCAGCTCACTTGCCTCGATTAAGAGATTCTCTTTTTATATCTATTTATTTCACGTCGGCCTATTTCCGCTACCAAGGGCTATTACCGTCGCCAGGAGAAGAGAGTAGGGATCTTTTACTTGACTAACATTAATAGACAAGGGACCGCCTGCTTTAGATCCCCTCCGAAGGATGGTATATCCACTACGCAATCCTCGTCTTGAAATTACATAGCTTCAGCGTATACACTGATATACAAGCCGCTAGAAGGTGAAACGAGATCGCTGTGTTTCCCAAGATGGATTTCACCCATCCAAGTACTAACCGCGCTGCACGTTGCTTCAGTGGAGTATCGAGATACATACACAGATACATCGAGATACATACTCAGTGAAGACGTACGAAAAAAGAAGAAACAAAAAAAATAACACATTATTATATACATATATATATATGCACAAAGTATCATATATTAGAATGTAAAAGATTTTGAATATATTTAATATATAAAAATTTGAAAATATATTTATTCATGTGGACTAACCATAATTGATGCATACCGTAGCCAGGATACGAACCCGGAATCCAGTGGTCTCAAGCCTAATCATTGTCATTTAAAATATTTATTGAATATTTCACATTCTAACATATCATGGAGTTAGCACTGAGCCACTAAATCGATTTACAGTGATATATCAAATTATTTCAAGAAACTCAATATAATAAGCCAAGAGGATCGATTAAGAAAATATTTTGAATGTTTAATAAATCAGAACAAATACAATATTTGTGTAACTTTATAAAAATATTTTGTAAGTATAGCACTAAATAATAAACTGGCTTATAAATATTTAATTGAAAACACGATATAATACCTATAAAAGAGCGCTGCTCTTACTATTTTTATTTCTACTTTCTTCGTATTTCTCTTAGGTGCACATAATGCCTGTTAAATGTTTCAATCTAAAAAAAATTGCTATTATCTATTCCTCTTGTAGTTTACTTTTACATGCACGCTATCTCATCATACATTAAACTAAGGTTTATAAACCTGAATGCGCCATATTGTAAATGTAATTTTTATCTAAACAGCTTCCATAATGTGGAAAAGTAATCAAATGCAAACAATAATACAGTAACAATGATACATTAATTTAAATGTAAGCAGGTACATTTTATGCTTAAATGTAATATAACATAAGGCTTACAAACTTCGCCCGGAGGTTCTTCATATAATACAATTTTACTTCCACATCCAGTGGAAGTATAGTAACGACAAAAAAATTTTAAAAACATTTATTGTTCAAATAGGCTTGGAATGTCATGAAACGTCGAGATTTCAAGGTTGAGCGAAAAAAAATTTCTATCGGTTGTTCTGTCTGTAACTTTTCTCTGCGCACGATTACTCTGGAACCGTTTAAGATATTGACTTGAAATTTGGTACTCGTATGTATTTTAACGAGATCTGGAAATAGATTATAATTTCAACTTATTCCGTTGAAGGGTTGGGGGGTAAATTGGGGTATATGAGGGTAAATAGGTTAATCAAGCAGGTTAAGAGTCCATAATATTGATATTTAGTATATACAAGAGAAGCTAATGTCTCAAAACAAATTTTGGCATTAGCCACCCCCATTACTACCCCCCCTTTATAAAAGAAGGTGAAAAAAAATGTGATTTAGTATGTGTATAAGATCTAAAAGCCATAAAAAATGTTTTACTTCATCCACCCCCACTACCACCTCCCTTCCACCACCCCCATCCCCACTACCGTTGTGGCATATCGCTTTATGGGTTTTTGGGGTAGACGATTTCAAATATTATATTATTTAAATTCCATAAACAATTATTTTCACAAAATTTTTTTCATTGCGAAAGACTTGGATAGGAAAACTGGATGTCGAAGTAGCGATTCCTTGGGCAGCGGTTATTAAATAAGTTTCGCTTTTTTAAAAAGGCGGGCACAAATATATTTTTAACTCTAAGACTATAGAAATTGAAGAAACGGAACTCCTGGAGAAATACTTCTACTCGATGAATAATTTTAAAATGCAGTGTTTGGGAATATACATTTTCATTTTAATTTTTCTCAAAAATACGTACGATATTTCTACATTTTTCTAAAATAATAAACCATTTAAGGAAAAAGCTATAAATAGTTAAGAGTTCTAATTAAAAATTCATTAGGGATAGTTTATTTTACCCTTTCGAAACAAGTTTAATCGGAAAAAATATTATGAAGACCCTTCGTAAGTTATAAAAAATAAGTAAATATTTGTTGGTTTCTTTAACTTTTATAGTCATTGAAATAAAAAAATTACTGGATCTGGACTTGCACCTTTTTGAGAGGTCAGGTATAACTTTAGAGGGAAGCATTTATTATATAAAGAACTCGAGTGAAATTCGTGAACCTTATTTTTTTTTAGACACTTTCTACAATAACTTTGATTTCGTCGCATATTTTAAGATTTTTAGTTTTAAAGAAATATAGTTCTATTAAAAGTGACATTTTATTTTGCGAAGAGTGAAGAGTACCTAATGAATATATCAAGTTCCGTATTGTATTAGTACTACTTTTTACTAGGCCGGAAAGGCCCATTGCGCCTAGGGATCTACAGTTTATTGTGGATTCCAAACCACGGTCCTCGGCCACCATCTTTAACCTAACCTGGGTCATCCACCATCTTTCTGGCGATTTAACGGGCCGGGATTGTCTTCGTTCTTAGCCTACCGACTATTAGATGAGATACTTGGTTCATCCATCTAAATGCCGAACTCGTTAAGCGTTGTTTTACTTCACTGATAGAGTATGGGAATTTAAACCGGTGAACATACCTCATCCCCCTTTATGAGGTTCCGTAACTTCACGAACAAAATAAACTTAAGGGAGGGCTTGGATTAAGATGTTACGAGTACTTCTCTACAAAACTGTATAGAAGACATTATTCCGAAGACATTAAAACTCCCCTTCGCCCCCTTCCGCACCTATCTATTCCTATAAATAGTGTGGCAGCAGATAGTGCGCTAGCTTTTTAACTATTGGTTTAAGCGCAAAAGGGCGCTTGTTCTTCTTTACAATTTGAAATTATCTTTGCATTTCTTTGTTGCTATGACCACGAAAACGTTAACTTAGACTCCTTCTTTCAATAGTTAAGATCTCGAAAGCGCATAGGGCACTATCTAGTTATTTGGGGCGCAATATTTTTGAGGAAGAAAGTTTAAAAAAACAGTGGAGGAGTCCAGCTTAACTCAGCCAATTCGGTATTTTCACAAATTTTATAATGTCTTTGAAAATTCCTGGAATGAAATTTTGTTAAAAATGAAAGTTTTCAATAAAATATTTGAATATTTGAAAGTTTCCAAAATTCTGTGAAAGTTTCCTTTGGGAACTTTCGGAATATTCAAATATGTTACTGAAAACTTTAATTTTTATCAAATTTTTTCCGGAAACTTTCATATGGAAAGTTTTCTTTACCCATCTCTAATTTGTATCAAAACTTCATTTCAGAAACTCCAGAAAATTTCCTGGAAACATTTATTGGAAAGTTTCCTTTACCCATCTTTGACTAACAATCCATTAAGAAGTGTTAGGCAAGGTTGTGTCCTCTTACCTCTATTATTTAATATAGTGCTGGATGGTGTTCTAAGGAAATTTAGTCAACAAGCGAGGAGCAAGATGGACATTACAAACTTCACTGACAGAACTAGAATACGCAGATGATCTTTGTCCTCTAGCACATACATATCAGGATATGGAACAACAACTTGGGCTACTAATTAACGAAGCAGAAAAAGTGGGACTGTACATTAATGTTAAGAAGACAAAATCAATGAGAATTATGACACCCAACATCAGAACGTTCAGCATCCACAACACCCCTATCGAGGATGTCCAGCAATTTAATTATTTGGGTAGCATTATAACAACATCAGGAGGAACGAATATCGATATTGAAAATCGTATTAAACAAGCCAAAAAGACCTTTGGCATGCTGCACCCAGTTTGGAGATCCAAGGCACACTCAATCAGAACAAAAATGCGCTTCTTTAACTCGCTAGTAAAATCAGTACTGCTTTATGGTTGACAGACTTGGAT
The DNA here is from genome assembly GCA_936432065.2 of Rutpela maculata. Taxonomy (NCBI): domain Eukaryota; kingdom Metazoa; phylum Arthropoda; class Insecta; order Coleoptera; family Cerambycidae; genus Rutpela; species Rutpela maculata. The sequence goes on along the minus strand of OW386285.2, from coordinate 29,606,267 downwards.
GATAAATCATCAAATAATCCATCGTCTACAAACATTTATTAATAAATGCCTGAGAATAATATCACGCATCTTATGGCCAGACACAATATCAAACCATGACCGCTGGAGCTTGGCTGACCAACGACCAATCTACATTGAACTGAAATCGAGGAAATGGAAATGGATATGACATATCTTGCGACGAAACCACGAAAATACCGCAAGACAGGCTTTAGACTGGAATCCTCAAGGATCCCGCACACCTGGCAGACCTGACAGACTAGCTAACACGTGTCGCAGGACTATAGACAGTGAAGCCAGCTCAATGGGGAAAACATGGAGAGAAATGAAAGCCATGGCTGAAAACAGGACACGATGGAGAGTCTTTACGGAGGCCCTATGCTCCAACTAGGAGTTCAGGATATATATCTCTGACTAACATCATTATGCTGGTAACATAATGGACTTGTTCTATACAGCACATTTTGCAGGATACTAAGCATATTTTGATAAGTTTGCGAATAGAAAAGTTCTTTCAAAACGTTCATCATAATATTCAATTTTTATTTCGAGTTTATTATAAATAAAACGTCACTTTTAATGATATTTTTAGAAAAATAGCTATTTATGTTACCAGTTACGAAAGACTTTATTTTGTGTAACGAGTGGATGTTTGCGGGACGAGCGATGTGATATCCCGCAAAATAACACGTTACAAAAAGTTGTCTTTCGGAAAGTGTTACATACAAGATTTATTTTAATTTTAAATGTCTAAAAACCCTTTAAACATAAATAAAATAGGTGTATCTAAGATCTTAAAAATTAAGTAGTATTTTTCACAGTTAACTTTGCTGCTATTATAACACATTATAATTTTAATGTCAAAATTGACAAACGTTATTTAGCCAAGTTATAATATTATTTGAAATCCTAATTTGATAGCATAAGGTAAATCATGTTAATGAAAAAGTTTTTTTAGCATATTTTGAAGGAAATAAGAATTTAAAATCTTCCACTTTATGGACTCAGTATTCAATTTTGTGTTGAATAAACATTGTTTCTTTTTCTTTTTGAGAGTTGTTTATTTTTCTTAATTGATGATATAACGAACTTATCCTCACCAGTTAGGTAAAACTTAAGTTTTCATAACCGGTTATAAAAGTTGGACGTTTTGACACTTACGTTAGTTTTGAAAAGTGTCATTTTATATGTCAAAATTAGAAAAAATACTTTATCGTGCTCTAATAATTATTGTTACTTCATTATTACTACTCACTTTTAGCCACGTGGAAGTAAAATACAACATTGTAGTCAAATTACCAGTAATCGTTACCTAAACAAACACTGAACAATGTAGCACAATATTAGTAATTATTTGATGCCTTATATTGAACGAAGGGAAAATACATAGTATTCAAACTTGTTTCGCATGTTTAGCATATCTCTTTGTTCTATTTACATAATACGTCTTGTATGATAATATCTATGTTTGGAGAGGGTGTAAATATGAACAGTGGACTCGTGGAACCAGACCGAATATTGAAATGAGGCGTTATCGTTCTAACTGCTGAATTTTTATTCATTGTGATAATATGCGAGAAAAATATGCACACAAACATAATCCTGAGAGAATATAAGCCCTTCATTTTTTTATATATTATAGGTCGTGGAGTTAGCTTATTAGAGATAAACAATTCTACTTACACAATCAATCGTACACTGGGAAATATTTTTCCGGTATGAATAGGTGGCAATTCGTTTACTGTTCATCAATTGCACAAAATTACTTTTAGGCGTAATTTTAAATGTTGAATGGAACTTTCATATGTAAATTTATTTATTAGCTGTGAAAATATAATCTGCAAAACTACCTATATTAGAGGTAAAATGCAATGAAATATTACGTCTTAAAATTTCGATGTAATATTGAGATATTGTTTAAAATCCCATTGTAATATTGATATTCTTACAGTGTGAAATTGCAAGCCAAATATAAAATGTATGCACATTTAGGTATGCTATTGCCTATACGGAGTCTTCTCAAAAATACTGGAAATATTGAAGTGGATGATAAAACTAAAAATATTAAATAAGAATTTTTATCATCTACTTTCAATATTTTTGGGAAGATCTTGTAATATGTATACCAGGTGTAATAATGAACTGAAGAATTTTTTTCTTTTTGGTCAATTTCTTATATGTAAATGACGATTTAAAGGCCATCTAGGTTTTTAAATTATAGCTTTGAAAGGTAAATTGAGATAATTTTCTACTATAGTTTTTTAAATGTCAGTTTTATAAATTACAAAAATAAATAAGTTTCTATTTACGGCTGCCCGTGATAAGTAACATTTGAAAAAAAATAACCTCTAACTGTTCCATACAAGGAACCGCAGGAGGAAATATGTTTTTCATTATCAATCAAAGTCCTCTTTAGATTTCTCTACCTTTGTTTCATACTTGCCTGCTCATTTCTTATCGTTCCTTTCTTGTTTTAATAAAAAAGATTTTTATTAATGAAAATAGAAATAATATTCGGATCTCTTAGAAACTTATACATTTTGAAAGCATTATAATGCCTCTTTTTCTGGGAAAAAAATTTCCCTAAAAAATATTCCGAAGAACAAGGAATCACTTAATGTAACTTTGATGAGTTGTTTCTCCATGTTAAAGTTTAAGGAGATAGAACAAACCAATTTTCAATAGAAGACTTTGCAATTTCGCATGTAATATTTTCACATAATAAAAACATCACGAGATACCCAAAGATTTGCTAACGCCCTAGTTTTTTCATTTTGCCTCTGAGACATGGATTGTTAGGGGGCAGACAAACGGTGCGGCGTATTGACGCTTCCGAGATGTTGGTCCAGAGATGTTTGCTACGAATTCCTGGATACCCCATCAATTCTCCAAGAAACATAAGATAAGATAAGAGGATAATTAGAAGAATTCGTGGATCAAAGAACATCTGTAAGACAAAATATGCGCTTTTAGTTCTGTTTCACACAGACGTACTTACAATGGAAATGATACACTACTTTGCATCCACGTAAATTACCTCTTATGCAGATTAAATGGTATTTAAGATATTATTACCAATCAGTGAATTTTCCAGTGCCACCACAATTTACCTTATCTTATTAATGCAAGAACAAATAAAAAATAATATTCTGTTGCCAAAATGTAGCACATTACTTTGATACCTTATCATCAAGAATGATCATTTAAGAACAATATTTTGTAATTTTCTAAAACTTGCTAAACGTAAGATTTGATCAGTTAATTACTTCCACATCCAGTGGAAGTATAGTAACGACAAAAAAATTTTTAAAAATTTTTATTGTTCAAATAGGTTTAGAATGTCATGAAACGTCGAGATTTCAAGTTTGGTCGGTCGGTCTGTCTGTCGGTCTGTCTGTCGGTCTGTAACTTTTTTTTGTGCGCTTACTCTGGAACCGTTTGAGATATTGACTTGAAATTTGGTACACACATGTACCTTAACGAGATCTAGAACTAGGTTATATTTTCATTTTGTTCCGTCGAAGGGTTGGGGGTAAATTGGGGTAAATTTGGAGTAAATAGGTAAATCAAGCAGGTAAGAGTTCATAAAATTGATATTTAGTATAGACAAGAGAAGCTAAGGTCTCAAAAAAAATTTGGCATTAGCTACCCCCATTACCACCCCCACCCCATTATTAAAGGGTATGAAAAAAAAATGCGATTTAGTGTGTGTATAAGAACCAGAAACCTCAAAATATTTTTTTACTTTATCCACCCCCACCCCACTACCGATGTGGGGTATCGTTTTATGGGTTTTTGGGGTAGAGGATTTGAAATATTATATTATTAAAGTTCCATAAACAATTATTTCCAGATACAAAATTTTTTCGTTGTGTGACTTTGATAGAAAATCCGGATGTGGAAGTAGTGATTCCTTGGGCAGCGGTTTTTTAGTTTAGCTGTTGTCTCTTTATGTGGACATCCTTTGTGGGTTAACCCATTTACCGTTGCCTACCTAATTTTGTTTTAAAAAAAATTCACCTTGAACAGCATCTTGGCGTGAAGTGTGTGACCCTGTGTATTTATTATCCTCTGTTATTTCAAATACTGGTTGGTTTTTTGGTCTTGTGTTAGGTTAGAGTACAACAAATTATTCATGGCTGGATGAGTTTAACTCAAAGCCAACTAATTGAAAAAAAAAATGATATTATTGGTGGCTTCTATTATTGATTTTAGGCAGCGATCCCATTTTCCAAATTTTAAGAAAAGTTTTTCAACTTACTCCCTTTAAACTGCCCCTATGCGGTTTAGATTTTCTGAATAATTTTTTTGGAGACTGATAGAAGCGATTCCTCCATTTTCAGTCTTTCCGACTTTTCACCCCCAAACTATCCTCTAAACGAAATAAATTATCTTTAATATTTTTTACTAAGCTTAGTAAAAAGTTAACTAAACTGACAACTAACAATTCATTTAGCTAATTAGACATTAACAAAGAACAAAGTAGTTTAGATATTGTTTAATTTTTAGGAAATTATGGTCCTATTCTGTGGCCAGCTAGATCTCCCGATATAACCCCTGCCGACTTTTGGCTTTGGGGTTATTTAAAAAATATTATATATAGAGAAGTGTTCTAATAACATAGAAGAATTGGAAAACAAAACATTAGCTGCGTTTCGAACAATAACTCCTGTTATGCTTGGAAATATAACAAATGCTATAAGGAGAAAGTGTCAATGTATAGATGTCAATGGAAGATAATTCCAACATTTATTTAGTTATACCTATCTTTGGAAAAATTATTTTACATTATAAGAAGTGCTGTTGTTGTTAATACTTTTCCATGGCCTCCTCACAAATATATTAAATTTTTCGAAAATTAACCACTTTCTCTAGAGATAAATATAACATATGATATATCGTTGGATAGCTAATTTAAGTTGTGACCGAATAATCAAATAATTTAGAGGGTTTTTGATTTTAAAATAACAAAAGTCATGTCTATATCTCGAAAACTATGTTATGCGTAATTTTCTTCTTATCAGCAACGGATTCTACTCAAAAAAGTGCCTTAAGAACGTGTTACTCGATTTTCGATTCGACACTTGGTAATTGAGATATTATATAGGTCATCCAAAAATTACAATTTTTCAAAAACGCTCTGTAGCTCGGTAGTTAAAAAAGATAGACGATCGAGGTTTACGCCGTTGTTTGTTTCTCGAAAATCAAGCTAAGGCCACCCATATTGGTTTTTGTCTATCTGCCATAGTTTTAGAGAAAATTCCAAATCCCACCTAATTAGGTCCACCCTGTACATGTTAACTAGGAAAGTGCCTCCAAGTGTTTCATTAGCAGCAAAATATATACTTTTTATGTTCTAGGAAAGCTTCCAATTTAGAACTTTCATGTATAATAAGCATTATCCACATTTAAATAGTTTTAGTACCTTTCTAACACAAATTTCTTTTAGTGCCATTAAAAGGTTTTGTCCTATTAGTCCGCTTCGGACATAGTTAAATGGGTTGAAAATAAAAATTACACGTAAATTCACTTAAATAGCATTTGTAGCTATAATGTAACAAATTAGGTAATAACACGAACCATTAAATTTGTCTCAGCCAACTTGCATTACTTGAGTTTTATCGGCTTCTTTTCTTTGTAACGCGAACACTTAAATTTCATATTTTAGTATAAAAGTTTGCAGTAGCTGCTAATTCTCTTATTAGAATCGCAAAATGCAACTCGTTATGGTTATGGTTTATTTCTACTTCGAACTTATGAGAAATCTGAAGTAGGAAGCAAGATACGAGACCGATAAAGACGAACGAAATAATGAGTTCAACTCAGCTGGTTAGAGTACAGAAAACACGTTTCAGCTGGATAATAATACACGATATCTTATTTTTGCAGAGACATAACCCTTACCGTGCATTATGTTGTAATAAGTATGTCTTTAATTTTTTGTGTAATATAATGATGCCAAGCGTACTTTCAAGAAACTGTAATGGGATATATTTCATTTTATTGACTTCTCACAGCTAAATGCATCTTGCAATGCAAGTAATATAAGAAATATGCTAAATGTTAGTTGTGACATTTTCTTAATATTTCTGTTTTTTGGGATTGGGATTTTTTTCAAAAAATAATGTCCATGAAATCTACAAAATAATACATACAGTATCTTATTGGAAAATAACCTTCTCCTGCAATTTCTACATCCAAAGAACAGTTTCAGGGTGTTCTTTGACAAATCATTTGAGCAAGAATAAAAAGATAAAAATAATGTATTTTGCTGAAGTTTTGGAAATCGAATCCGTTTCCTTTCTCAACGATTTATTACAAAATCTTTTATGTCCCTAAACGGGCTACAACTGTAAATTAAGAATGTCTGAATTAAAACGGCAAATTAAATCCACTTTAACCAAACAATATTTATTTAATAACATAACAAACAAAACAACAACAATAAAACAACGTACAAATATCACAAGCTGATATAAAAAATAACGCACGACGCAGCGTGGTTCTTGGGGACGCTTTCAACAGACATCTTTTTCAGCGCCCACATAGACACTCCCTTTGGTGTCCGGGTGGACACTTCCGATCATTTTTTTTAAACACCCCGGAAAAATGATGCGTCAGTATTCATACATACCATCTGCCGCAACTGAGACTCGAACTCGGGAGAGGAGAAGCAGCTAGTCGCGATGTCTCTCACACAACCGCGGTCTAGCCCACTGCTACCGCCTCGGCAACACGAGAAGAACGCCACATCTATACCTTCAGTACACGCAAATTAGATTAAAAAACAGTGAATAGAAGAAATAATTTATAAAGTAATAATATTTGAGATGCGTACTAGATAGGGTTAGAAATAGATACCCGAAAAGTTCCTCCCCCAATTAGGGGTGGAACGTCCCTTTTTTTTGCAAAAAACCACCCCCAACTGGGACTCAAAGCTGGTTTTTCACTTTGATCTTGTAAACCGTTGGTCGGAAAAGAAAAAAGCAGAGGAAATAAAAAGTTTGTCGTTAAATTCTGCATAAAATATGTTTTATTAACCTTGTAGCTTATTATCACCTATTTCGTGCTAACAGCGTCCGAACAGGGGGGTAGTTTGGAGCGCACAGGTAAAAATCAATCCTATTCGAAGTTTGACAGCGAATATCTTGAAACCGGTTACTTTAACGAGAAAAATGTTCAGGAATGAATTTATAGAGCGGAATTCACTCTATAAGATGCTATAGCAACTCTTTCACTTTCCCTTTTTGGGTTACTATGGAGATAGAAGAAAAAAGAAGAATCATCAGAATATAAATCAATAAATATACGATATATCAATTTACATACATTAATATTAAATTGTATATATATATTCCTTCACAAAATGATATTTTATATTACTAAGTGAACTATAATAAGTTATAACTATTGTTGTAAACCATTTTAAAGAATGTTTTAATATACACATCAAACAACAAAATTTTATTATTTATAGAAGAGAAATTAACCAAAACTACTTCTATAAATTGGTGACTCTTTCTATAAATTGGTGACCCCGACGTGTATCATTGGTGTGTAGGGTACTTGCTACAAATATAGGAATATCAATTATTATGGATATAAAAATAACAAAATAATGTTTTTAATGTTTAATCAGATTTTATATATTTCTTAAATACACAACTTACAATCTATTAATATTTATTTATTCTAATGGCATATGATGCCATATTGGTGACCCCGACGTGATATTCCTGTTGTGTGCCTCCGAGTCGATGAGTATTGGAGGAATTTGTCGAAAATTGGTGATGAAGTCTGAAGTTTATTAATTATTGACAGTATTACTGAATAATTTTGTATGTGAGCAAATGGTTATGCCAAATAATTCTCCCATGATTAGTCTTCAAACTTGGTCAGTCGCTGCGAGATTGAGTGAGCGAACGCAACTACTCGTGCTGCTGACAGCTTTAACGACCTATGGGGACGACGCCCAGAACGAGGACAGCCAACTAAAGGCCGGCCGTTCCATAGATGTTTTCACAAGAAACAAGTCAGACTGGATCTTCAAAATTTCCAGAAGACTTATAATTACATTTCCAATTATATATATGTGAGGGTAGGTACCCTATTTTATTCCCTACATTTTTTAAACCAACTTATCAAAAGTATCATTTTCTTCTATGCACTCTGGTGGAGTATTTAATGATTTAAGTAATTGTCTCTTATTGAATAAGTATAGTGTATTATTAGGGATTAATTATTTCATTTTTCTTCATCACTTATTAAATCATTATTATATGAATTGGTTATTATTGACATTCTTGCACTAAGGATTATGTTATTGCAGAAATAAGTTTTCCTTGAGTTATAATATTTTGTCAGTTAAATCTGACTTTTCTTTTAAATGTCATTTTAAATATTACTACTTTGATAAGTTGGTTTCTTCTTTGTAGGAGGGAGGTGTGTAGGGTACTTGCTACAAATATAGGAATATCAATTACTATGGATATAAAAATAACAAAATAATGTTTTTAATGTTTAATCAGATTTTATATATTTCTTAAATACACAACTTACAATCTATTAATATTTATTTATTCTAATGGCATATGATGCCATAGATGCATGTATATCGGGTTTTGACGCAATGAGCTTGCTTCAATTCCTCTTCCTCCCTTCGATAACAAAGGGTTAATGAGAAAAACCAAGAATTTGTCTCTGTATGATATTTTCAATGTTGTACGAGAGAGAACAATAGATTTTTCTGATTGCCAGTTGATTGTTGATGGCGGCAATTTGATTCATCAATGTATGGCCAAAGCAGTGTACCTTTGACGACGTTTATACAGCCTACGTTCGCTTTATTCGTAATCATTACGGCAAAAAAGCGAGTGTAGTATTAAACGAGTATGCTGACAATGTCTGCAGTTCGAAGAGCATTGAAAGACACCAGTGACTTTTCAAACGCATTTCACTGGAAATTATTTTCAATGAGAACACACGCCACTTACTGAAACACAAAATAAAATGATAATCAATCTCACAAATAAGGACCGGTTTTTTTCGCCATTGATGGAGAGATTTAAAATCGAGGGAATCAAAACAATTACTGCTGCAGACGACGCTGACGTACTCATAGTTCAAACCGCCTTAAAATGAATCTCATGAAAACGATACAGTGGTCATCGTCGGACAAGATATTGATCTTCTTGCATTAATTATCGCCCGCGCACCTGAAGATAAAGATATCCGTTCCTTAAGAGAGGCTTAAGGAAAAATAGAAAATAAAGCGTACAGTTCTCGTGACTTGCAGTCCTCGGAAGTTTTAAAAAGCTGTAAGGAGACCGTTTTGTTTGTCCACGCGTTCAGATGCGATACCACTTCAGCTTTCTTCGGTAAAGATCTCGAAGAGGTTGTCCGTATATTCAACAGCCGTAGCTCAACGAAACAAGAAATTACAAGTGTTGGAGAGCGATTCGCGCTTGCATTATACAAAGCCCCAAAAAAAGGGACTTCTTTGAATTATCAAAGGTTCATTATTTTCAATATTGGTCGGTCAATCTGGTACTTCCGGGATTCTACCACCAACATCTGAGGCATTACGTCAACATTCTTACGGTGTATTTCTCCAAATTCAAACTTGGCGAGGAGAAAACTTGGAACTAACGGATTGGGGCGGGATTGGGGTTGGGAGAAAGTAGGCAAAATCTTAGCACCCATTTATACCACCGAGTTATCAGCACCAATTTCCACCCTGCAGCTAATATCCTGCAGCTGCAAAAAGGGCAGCTGAAAACGATGCAGCTGTGTTATGGTTGGATTGCGCTGCTCAACAATGCGCTCTAATTGCCATTGGCAAGGATGTTTAAATTCCGAATTTGAAGAAGAGTTCGTCGATGAAGAATCCCTTAATAAGTAAAATTGGACAGAATTTTAGTGAAATAGACCTACAGTGGAAATCACTTAAAAAAACGCACCGAGTGCTCTACCTCGAGGGTGTTGTGGCAACGAGCTTAAATTAAAAAATACGTTTTGTGGAAAAAAAGGGAAATAAATAAAAATCACTTGCGTCAAAACCCGCTATACATGCATCTTATAGAGAAAATTCCGCTCTATAAATTCATTCCTGAGCATTTTTCTCGTTAAAGTAACCGGTTTTAAGATATTCTCTGTGGAACTTCGAATAGGATCGATTTTTACCTGTGCGCTCCAAACTACCCCCCGTTCGGAGCGTGAAATAGGTGAGGATAAGCTTCAATAGGACATTTTTTATGTAGAATTTAACGATTTTTTTTTATTTTCTATACTTTTTCTCTTCCGACGAATGGTTTACAAAATAAAAGTGAAAAACCAGCTTTAAATCTCCGTCAGAGGTGATTCCTTAATGGTGGGGGGACTTTTCGGGTATCTATTTCTAACCCAATCTAGAGTACGCATCTCAAATATTATTACTTTATAAATTATTTCTTCTAAAATGTGCAGACACTGAGCCAACGAGCCGGTTAAATGTCGTAGTTAAATTATCGATATGTGAATGCCAAGTCAACTTATTATCCAGGGTCAGTCCTAGAAATGTCATGGTCTCCGAGATATTATTCTTCGTAGAGAAAAGTAATGTGTCTGTTTTATTTGTGTTTAAGCATAACTTGTTTGCATTAAACCAGTCAAAAGTTCTCGCCACTTTCGATAGGGGGTCGCCAAATTCCAATAAAGCGGTGCGTGAAGTATCTGGGGGTGAATTTAGACGAAAGACTGACGTTCGACACACATGTTAACGAGACGGTACGAAAGGTCTACTCCATGTCCAGGAGTCTGTATCCGCTCCTGGCGCGGGGTAGCGGGCTAAACAAGACCAATAAGAAATTATTGTATACGATGGTGATCAGGCCGGTCATCACATACGCGGCGCCGGTGTGGTGCAGCATCCCGACAATGAATAAGTTTCGAGTCTTAGAACACAAATTTATGCGCCTCATTTCGAACTCCGATAGGCCTCCCTCGGAGATCTCTACACACGTTGCCACGGCATAACCCCACTAGCGGATTTCGTAGGGGAAACATCCGAGAAATTCTATCAATTCAAACTGGGCGACAGTCCGCTAACCGAGATATTACACGAATCAGACAGCATAATGCCATACTTTTCGACCTGAAACACCCATTACCATACCAGGCGTTGCCTATCTTTCGGCAACCTCCTTAGCCAAAACTTTCCTACACCACAATTTTCATTTCACCACCCTTTACGTTTCACTACTTTTTACCCTCAAACCCCTTTCTATCCCCTCTATTAGTCTCATTTTTGTTAGTTTTGTTAATTTTTGTTCTTTTGTCCTTTTTTGTCTTTTTCAAAATCCCCTCTCGACCAATAACCTCTTGTAAATCAAAACCTTTTAAATCATTACTTCCCTCTCACTCTGTCTTTCCGAAGGCAGGCAGACCATCGGATGAACGTTGTCATTGGTTCGAACGGGTTTTTTCGTTGAGCTTCTTCCATACCTACCAGCAATCAGACCTTTTAAAAGCAGTGCGCGTGTGCTAAACAAAAACTCGTTTTTCTAGCTCTAAGTAGTTTCTATGTATTTTAAAACTATTCTTTAGTTGTAATTTAACAAATTGTTAGGTTTAAGTCTTGTTCATCTTTAGACTCTGCATTTGATCCGTTGTTCTAGCTTTAATCGAACCCGCGCCACCCGACCGACCGTACACTCACCACGGCGCTGCGTGACGTGGTTGTGCGGTCGGCTCTGGACCGGGACGCGTTTTTACTAAATATAAACTATTACAACACAAGACACGCCCCCTTAACTACGTCATTTCAATGTGTAATCGGTTGCAGCACGATTACTTTTGCGAGCCTCGGGAGCCCGGGACTCGATCCAGGCGCATATTTTGTAATTCTAACGTTGAATAAATTTGTTTCAATTGAATTGAAATTGAGTCAAATGTTCTAATTATAGTGTTATGAGCAATATCAGCAAGATTACTGCCAGTATCTTTTAACTATCTCGGAAAAGGAGTATTATCCCGAAAAAGAACAATAAATATTGACATAATGTCGGGTAAATCATTTGGATCCAGCTTGTTCCACATATGGATTGCATTATATGTGAATGACTTTTGGTAAGCGGAGGATTTGTATTTCGGTATTTCTAAATCTTGCATATGCCTTGTATTTTGATCATAATTATGGACTAAGAACTTGTTTGGTAGGTAACGGGGCTCACCAGTAGTCATCACTTTATAAATGAGTCCGTACATGTGTGATATACGTCTGTTTTTCATACTTAGGAGAGAATTTTGATTTAAGTAAGGAGTAATGTGGTTTCTAAAGGGAATATTGTACGCAAAGCGCATGCAAGCATTTTGAACTGTTTGTATCAGACGACATGTAGCGGCACTAATGAAGTTGTTATATGCTATATCACCATAATCAAGGATTGAGAGTACAAGACTGTTGCATAAGCGATATTTGGCAGTAGGTGACATGCAAGTTTTATATGGGTACAAACCTTTTAAGCGACTAAATGCCAATCTTACTTTATTAGAAATATGCGATTGAAAAGTAAGCGCATCAACCGTGAATACACCTAGGTTTTTTGCTTCACTTAATTTAGATATCTCATCATTACCAATCTTAACAACAAAATCAGATAGTTTGTCCCTGGAATATTTTGAACCTGCTATTAATAAAACAGATTTAGATGCATTAATTTTTAAGTTATGATCCAAGGAAATTTTTTTAAATTTTTTGTAAATCTGACGAAATATTTTCTTGTGCAACTACTTTATTACTTGAGCAAACATGAGAGTTAACTGAGAATCATCTGCATACTGCATTACACTAGAATATTGAATTTCACCATTCATGTCTGTGACATATTAAAAATAGCAGGGGCCCTAAAATTGAACCTTGAGGTACCCCCTTGATATAGTGGTGCAAATGTGGATTTAATAGTTTTATTGTCTATTGCTACAGCTACACATTGTTCCCTGCCGTTTAAGTAAAATTTAAATAAGTTAATGCAATCATTAGAAAAACGGAAATAATGCAATTTAGAGAGTAAAATAAGTGGATTCAATGTATTGAAGGCTTTACTGAAATCAAGTAGAACTGAATAAGTTGCTTTATTGTTATCTGTGTTTTGACAAACATCATCAGTTACTTTTATAAGTGCACTGGAAGTGCTATGATTTTTTCGAAAGCCCGATTGTGTTGAGGAGGTCAGATAATTTTCATTGAAATAAGGGAAAATTTGGTTGTGAATGTGTCTTTCTAAAATGTTAGAAACTGCAGATAAGATACTAATAGGTCTGAGATATTTTAATTCTGTAGGATTAGCTATTTTTGCGAGGGGCTTAACTATTGCACTTTTCCAGCAGATGGGAAATACGCCATTGAGATTTTAAATAGCTATTTAAAATATTTATAATGTATGAAAAATAAAAAAAAAAATCTATCTAAGAAAATATTAATTTTTACATTCTTCGATAACCTACTTTTGGTTATGCTAAAAATTAAGAAGTCCTAAAATGAATTTATTTACAAAATAACTGTGTATTAAATCAATAATGAAACGCTAATTAAAATATGGTTTTTTAACCTTTGTAATTCTCTGACAACCTACATCTCGTTACGCTAGAGACAAAGAGTTGTAAAATGAATTTATTTACAAAAACCTATGTTAAATAATACCGGCATAGATTTAATAAAATGTAGCTGATAGATACTTATCCGTTTAAGTTTTTTGGTGCTGTTTACGTTTCACTCAAGTAGTGCCCACTGTTTTGTGGTAAATTATTTGCGATTATATCTCCATTATTGGCAGTTCAGTGGCTATGTCAATATCATTCTGCCTCTCTATCTTTGACATCTCTATTGCCAAAAGGTGTACTGCGTTTAATGCCTTTGTCTGGTACTGCAGATCGTTGTTAAGCTTCGTGTAAACACTGGCCGATTGATGCTTGGAATATTAAACCCTTTATGTACACTACATGCGTAATTATGCAATACTGTATAAACTCCTAGTTATATCTCACAGGCTATACATCACCATTAATGACCACCAGACATGAAGGAATTAATGCTACACGAAATTACGTTAGTAATATTTTATGAGGCTTCACACTGCTACTCCTTCTTTGGTAGATAGTGTATAATCTGGTTAGTTTAATGCACACAAAATTAGTAAAATAACTATCGACCAGGTTATTTTATAAAAGTGAATTATATGATATAGTCTGGTCAACATGGTGTTTCAATGGAACAATAATCAAATAATTAGTACGCTTTCAATAAGGAATAGGAAAAATAGTTATTTTTTTTTAGAAATGTTTATAAAAATACTTACCTTTAGAATAGAATAGATTAGAATAGAATAGAATAGAATGGAAGAGAATAGAAGTTTTTATTTGTGCTAAAAATTTATAAAGTTGTACAAAAATAAACAGTTCGGTCACAGAAACCTAGAAAAAGGTTTGTTTGTGACTCTTGTCATATTTACAATTTGTTAGAATTGTAGGTAGAAATAAGATTACATGTAAAACGTTTCTAAAAAACAATAGAATAGTACTTACTACTAAAGTAAAACTAAATAAAATAATACAAAGTATATTCTTACAATAAAATAATATTAAGTGTTAAGTTATTAATTCTAAAAATTTCTTAAATACAATAAAATAGTACTTATTACAAAAGTAAAACTGAAATAAAATGATACAAAATACATTCTTACAGTAAAAGTAAAATAATATAAAGTTTTAAGTAATTTACGAATTATACAAGTTACAGTATTGTATAATGACAAAAATATAGGACGTTACATAAATCAATCAAGATTTACATTTGAATTTTTAATTCGCATTTTAATTTTTTTTTTACTGTATAAAATGATGCTGCCATGAAATAGTCTAAGTTCATTCGGTAGTATATTTTAAATTTTAGATAGGTAATACAGGGAATATTTCTAAGTTGTCGTTTTATGTGATATAGGAAGTATATATTTATGATTCTTATGGCTTTGATGTTATATTCATGTTCAAAAAGGTTTACGAAATTTTTATGCTTGTAATAATATTTTAATATATCGAATAAATACAGTTCTCTTAAATTGAGAACATTAAAATTTGAGAACAAGATTCTAGTTGGGTAACGTATTGGTTTCCTAAGGATGATTTTAATGATTATTTTCATACAGACAGATACTTTTTCTAGATTACACAGCCACACAAAAAAAAAGTTCTGTGCAGCGGACCAAATTATATGGATATGGTGTATTTTTTGAAGTTGAATCCAAATCTGTGGTCAAAAAAAAATCTATCGGGTCAGTTTTGTTTTTTAGTCGAAAACATCCCTTAAAATGGTGTAAAATCATAGAGATAATGTAATAACTCTTAATGAAGTGTGAAAAATGGAAGACGTTTTATAGTCGAGAGTAGAGAATATAAATTCGAGCCACAGTAAGCTATTTCTATAAGTTAAACCGAAATCCGCCCTTATGGGGGAGTGAAAACTACCGCTAAAACTCAAAAGACGCAGGTGAGTGTAAATAACATGTACGTGTACAAAGGCCAAATTTTTGTATCTCTTAGAGCAAAATATTTGACTCGACGACAACCAGCAGCCATTACTCTCAAAGGGTAGAGACTCAATCCTATGGAGGGTTAAAACTACCCTCATAGGTTTCAAAACGGGAAAAAAAATTCAGGCAGTGTGAACAAATATGGAGTAAATTCATTCCAACCACCAATACATGACTAGAGACTACTCTTAAAGAGTGGTAAGAGCTACTCCATGCTCAAATGTTACATGTTACGGAAAGGATCAAATACTTGCTCATTGTGCCAAATATATAAATCTGGTACGACAACCACCCAATCTATTTAATAATAATAATAATATAATAATAATAATATAGTTTATTTACCATTTAAATCCAGTACAATATACAACAAATACACAAAAATATAATACAAAATAAAATGTAACAGAATAGTTGACAACGGACAAACATTGTAAATAAACAAGATGGGAACTCGCAGAAGTACCGGGTACTTGAATGCGAGGTAGGTATTAAATTAATAAATATTTAACACAAAAGGAATATAGAGAATGAAAAAGTGATATACATACATATTGAATAACTTAACATGGATCGAGAAGTTAATATTCAGGTTTACTCCGTAAAAGTACTAAGTACTTGACGGTAGAGCATTTACCAAATATAACTATTCAAGACTAATCAGTAGTAGAGAAGTAGAAAAGTAGAAAATGGCGTTCTTATTTTAATAAAATGATATGAAAAATCGTATATAGTATATATAAATATATATCTATTTCCATATAATAACTATATTTGCTTTCTTCTGTCTTATTTTGTTTTTGTTTTTTTTTTAATTCACTAATTTGTTTACTAATATGTGTTTTAAAGGTAGGAGTATTTTGAATCCATAATTTAACATTTTTCCTGTATAATGATGATGATGTTATGTTTTTTATTTCGGGTGGTAGGATGTCATAAATTTTCAAGCCAATGAGTTTGTGATTCCTTTGACCAATTGTTTTGTTAATTTTCGGTTTAGTTGTCAATATATGTTTATTTCGTGTATTGTAAGTATGGTCTGTATATGTGACATAATTTTTGTTTTTATATAGCTGCATTCGTATTTTTTCACAAAAGAGTTGTCTTACATCCATTTTTTTTTGTTTCTTGGTACAGTTTATCGGTATTATAAGTAATATCATTTCCGTAAATAATTTTAAGCAGCCATTTTTTAATTATATTTAATTTTTTTAGGAAATTATTACTTACACCTCCCCAACCAATTATACCATATATTAGCTGTGACTGGACTAAGGAATAGTATAGTATGTCAAGTTCTTTTAGGTTTAGAAATTGTTTAAGATATTTAAATGTAGAGAGCAGAGTTCTTAACTTTTTTACAATATAATTTACTTGTAAATTCCATCTAAGATGTTTGTCTATAATTATTCCCAAATATTTAACAAAAGCAGCCTCCTCAATCATCATACTGCTACTATCACTATCTAATTTTATATTTAATGAATCAAACTTGGGTAGTTTGTTCTGATAGGATGTAAAAGGGAGATATTTAGTTTTGCCTTTATTTATGCTGAGTAAATTGTAGTCGAACCATTGTTTGATTTTAAAATCTGTCTGTGCCATAGTTTTTAATTTATTCCAAGTATCGGCTACATAAATAACTACGTTATCGTCAGCAAAACTCAATATCTTCCCTTTAGATGGTAATTTTAAGAGATCGTTTATGTAGATATTAAATACTATTGGACCCAGGACCGTACCTTGGGGAACGCCATATTCAACCTTTCTCGAGTCGATTATAGTACCATCTACTTTTACTTGCTGCCTTCAATTCATCAAGTAACTTTCCATTAGTTTGAATGCATTATCCCTAATACCAATATTTTTTAGTTTTTTTAATAATAGCTCGTGACTAACGGTATCGAAGGCTTTTTCCAAATCAATAAATATACACAGAGTAGGTTGACGGTTATCTAATGATTGATAGAGATTGTTTGTTAAGTAAGCTATAGCATCTTCTGTTGACATTTTATTTCTAAATCCGAATTGCATGTTAGATAATATTTCATGTTTGTCAAGGAAACTATTAAATCTCATTTTAATAATTTTCTCGAAGACCTTTGCTATTGTAGAAATCAAAGATATGGGTCTATAGTTTATTACTTTAGTCTTATCACCATTTTTAAAGAGAGGTGTTATTAATCCTGTTAATAAGGTTGAAAATCACCCCTGTTGGAGTGGGGAGTAAAAACTACCCCCACATGCGGACGAAAATTTAGTCAATTAAGGTATATAGCTTATATATATAGGTAGAAAAAAATGGTCACTGAAGAGATAACATCCTATATCTGTGACTAAAAAAATAGGAAAAGAAAACCACGGAAAAGATATTTTGAAGATAAGAGAGAGAAAAAAAGTATTTGGATTGATGGTCGAACGTATGATATAAATAGGAAAAAGAATAGCTTTATACAGATTAAAAGATAGACGAGTTGATAAATGTTAAGATGAACAGTTGAATAAGCAGGTATGGTATAACAAATAAGACACAACTGGTTAATGCTTAATGTATGAATTTACTCCATTTTTATCTACCCTGCCGAAAACTACAAATGCCTGAATTTTTGTTCCAAGATATTAGAAGTAATGAAATCCGTCCGTCTGTGGGGTAGTTTTTACCCCCCCAATAGGGGTAATTTTCAACTGTATTAAGATTGGGTGGCTGTCGCACCAGATTTGTATATGTGGCACGATGAGCTACAAGTATTTGACTTTCCGAATTTTAATAGCACCTATATGCATCATTTGAGCATAGAGGTAGCTCTTATTAAGGGTAGACTCTAGTCATGTGTCGGTGGTTGGAACGAATTCACTCCATACTTGTTCATCCTGTTTAAAACTACAAAAGCCTCAATTTTTTTTCCGTTTTGAAACCTATCAGAGGTGGGGGTAGTTTTAACCCTCCATAGGGTTGATTCTCTACCCGTTGAGAGTAATGGCTGGTTGTCGCACTAGAGTCAAATGTTTTGCACTAAGATATACAAAAATTTGGCCTTTGCACATGTTATTCACACTCACCTGCATTTTTGAGTTTTAGCGGTAGTTTTCACGCCCCACAAGGGCGGATTTCAGTTTAATTTATAGAAATAGCTTACTGTGGCTCGAATTTATATTCTCTACTCTCGAATACAAAACACCTACCATTTTTCACACTTCATTAAGAGTTATAGATTATTTATATGGTTTTACACCATTTTAAGGGATGTTTTTGACTAAAAAACAAAACTAACACGATAGATTTTTTTTGACCACGGATTCGGATTCAGCGTCGAAAAAAATATCCATATAATTTGGTCCGCTACACAGAACTTTTTTTTTGTGTGGCTGTGTTATTTTTATAAGTTCCACTCCAGAACAGAATGCCATGCGTTAACAATGGCTGTACAAGAGCATAGTAACAATATCCTAATCAATTTATCACTAAGAATAAGACCTATGCTTTTAAATATGAACATGCATATTTTTAATCTCTGTGTAATGTGTTCATGCCATTTAAGAGACTGATCAATGATTACGCCGAGGTAATAGTTTGTTCAATATACGAAGTATCATTACATGCATTTTGATTGCATATATCCTGATGTAGAACTAATTGATTTAAATAGACTGTCACGAAGTGAAAAACATATAAATTTTGATTTTGATGTATTCAGTTTTAGCAAACTAATATTCAACCATATTTGTTATAACTTGTAATATGTGTTCAGATTTTGAGCGAATATCCTCCCAAGAATCACAGCTAACGTAAATAACTGTATCATCGGCGTAAGCAAAGATACTCACTCTATCCGTATTAATATTTATAAATAAATCGTTAATGTAAATTATGAAAAGTACAGGGCCAATAACTGTGCCTTGTGATACACCACACGTTACTATCGATTCACTGATCCTTTCGTTATTTGTTACAACATATTGTTGTCTGTTGCTGAGATAAGTTTTTATTAAGTTATAAGAACAGCCTCATTTCTAATTTTTTCAGAAGCTTTACATGGCTGATAGTATCAAATGCCTTTGTTAGACCTAGAAAGATAGCAGTTGTCGGTATGCTTTTATTTACATTATATATTTTTGTT
The DNA here is from genome assembly GCA_936432065.2 of Rutpela maculata. Taxonomy (NCBI): domain Eukaryota; kingdom Metazoa; phylum Arthropoda; class Insecta; order Coleoptera; family Cerambycidae; genus Rutpela; species Rutpela maculata. The sequence continues at coordinate 29,586,586 of OW386285.2, read as the reverse complement.
GTCAAGGCCGTAATTGCATCCTGGGTGCATTTATTTTGTCTGAATCCGAGTTGATTATTTGAAAGAATGTTGGTTATTGCATTCTCAAAAATTTTTCCTATATTTGATATGAGAGAGTTTGCCATCTGATTACGATCGCCACTTTTATTTAATGGTTTAACAATAGCACACTTTAATATTTGAGGAAATATTCTCGACATCACTGACATAATTATTAACAGAGTTGGTGGTTTTACTATATATATAATAATATCATTTTTATGGTGGATGATCATATGCCATCTATTCCTGGAGAGACACTATTACCTAGACTGTTAATGTAATTGGTGGTTTGTTGTTCAATTAACGGTTCTAATAACAATGAATAAGCAACTCGTTTAATCTTGCTGTTAGAAATATTAATAGTTTTTGGTATACTTTTTGTGATGTTTGAGCCAACATCTAGAATATGATTGTTGAAACATTCGGCAATTTCTATATTTTTTGTTATAGTGCGATTCTCTTTTACAATTTCTTCAATTGCGAGGTATTAAACAAGGTGTCTAAAGTGCCTTGTTAATTCTATCAATGTATTTACCGGTGTTTTTCTTGCGTAACCAGTGCTCTATTAACTTCCACTTTTATTAAATTTAGTTTCTCATTAATATATAAAGCTTCTAGCTGGAGAATCACAAGGTTTAAAAATTTGTATTACTGTTGAACTGTATTACTGTTGGACAACCACCTATACATAGCGAGTTATGAAATTGTCTAACTGTCTGCACACTTGACAGAAATTAATAAAAGTTATATATTTATATACAATTTCACAAGTTTGTAACACAGAATGTTACAATGATTTTGTGCTGCTGTATGATAAAAATTGATCGAGGTTTGGTTGTTGATGGTTATCGGTCTGCGTCAGAAAATACGCATTAAATCCAAAAGTATGAAGAAGCATGCATAATATAATACATATTAAACTTACTGAACTGAAACTAAATGAGAATCTGATGTTATGGTATTAAAAAATGGGATTGAATAATTCGTTCCTCCTAAGGAATTTTTTTTTTTAATGAATAAGATAAATAATTTTAGGAAATGTTCAGAAACTCATGATAAAAGTATTCTTGCACTGTATCTTGTCAATTAAATACAATTAATATAACCGCTTTTATTTTCATAATAACTAAAAGAAATCACCACATATAATTTTCTATGTCAATAATTTTTCCATAAGTCCATGTGTAGTAGTAGTAGTACATTGACTTTATTTTACGATGGGAAATAAAACGAAATAAAAACAAAACTCAGAATTAGCATAATAAAATGATATATCACCCTTTACATGATCAGATAATAATGATATTGTGTTGTATTCTTTTGTTTTTATGTTTTTATGGCTATTAGGCCATTATACTCAAGCCTCATGTAAATGTATTATAAATTTTGTAGAGAAGGATGTTTGAAATTGATGTTATTGTTTCACTGAGGCCAACAGTATGCGATTCATTACCTACCCATTTTATAAAACATAGTCCTAGAATTCATAGAATTTTTGAACAGAGTATATTGAATTATTTATATATTGAAAAACAGATTCCAATACTCTTCACAAATATGGAAAAGTATATTGCATTTGATCGGCATGTTTCTAAAATCATAAATATCGCCCGTAGAAAAAATAATTATATATTATTATAATTATATTATATATTATTAAGGCATTGGATCAACAAAGCAATATTATGATCTTGAAACTGTGAAACGAATTTAAAAATGATCAGTTAAACGAACACCTTCTGTTGTATTTAATGCTGCATTGTCGACTCCCAGTGCAGTTGGACCCTTGGCCTTTGAACAGGAGCATTCGGAGCAACTACACTTAATCAATTCTCTGCAGGCTGACATAATAGAAGAAAGAGGAGACTAGACCGGCATCCACTGCTCAGCAACCATGGTCCATCCCCATTCTTCTGCCCTGGAATGGTGTCCATCACTGAGCACGCACGACCCCAAACTTGTCCTGCCTGGTACGCTGAATGAAGACAACGTTGCTTTAGTGCCTCTTTGTTGGGGGCAGACATAGTAGATTGTGACTTTTTGAAGTAAAGAGAAGCTTTCTGACATGATTGACTGAGAAGCCTTCTGCGTCTTTGTAGAAAGCAAAACAATAAACTTCCCCTTTTTTTTTATCTATTTATTTAACGTCGGCCTATTTCCGCTACCAGGGCCCATCACCGACGCAAGGAGACGAGCTACCCCCCAACCTGGAAATTTTGCCGAACCTCTTCCCTTAAGAAGAGTAGGGATCTTTTACTTGCCTAACATTTAATAGACAAGGGACCGCCTGCTTTACATCCCCTCCGAAGGATGGTATATCCACTACGTAATACTCGTCTGAAATTACGTAGCTTCCGCGAATAAACTGATATACAAGCCGCTAGAAGGTGGGACGAGAACTCTGTATTTCCCAAGATGGGTCACCCAGCCAAATACTAACCGCGCTCGACGTTGCTTCAACAGAATATCGACTGATATTCACATTGAAATCGCCTCTATGCCCGCCCCAATAAACTTCCCCAGAACTTGAAAAGTCTCATTAGAAATAGATATTGTGATAGAGAGATAGCTTGAAAAGCTTCGGCAACTTCAGGAAATATTTCCACACATTCCAGGCAGTCTGTTTCCCTTTCATTGCTAATAACGTTACATCTGATCCAGTGAATGCATGGAATCCTCTCAACTCAACAGCTTTATGTTCACCCATACTTTCAAACACGACATTAATGCTCATGTATCTCTGACCCTTCCCAGTATCAAAGAGAATTCACATCTCCTCAATTCACACAGTTGTGAGAATGTGAAAGAAAGAGATTGTCAAAACAACTACATCAGTATCTACTGTGCAAATAGTTAATTCTTTGCTCTATGTTCAACACTGTCTTTAGCGTGGTGAAGAATCCTGCCGCCTGCTTCTTCCTGTTGCCTGCATTGTACTCCATCAATTAATGTTTCATCCGGCCGAGATGAACAAATTATGCCATCAATCTCAGTAATGATGTGAGCCCAATCAAACTTCAAAAATGCATGTTCTCCAAGTAACTTGAAGAGTTCTGTCTTATTCTGATCGCAGCAGATGAGGCAAGTCATTTCAATTTTTTGGTAGCATATTTTCCTGTGCTAGTTATCTCTCACACGTTTCTTCAGACAAGTTTTGAGTAAGTATTCCAAGAAATGTATATTCTGTTTCCATGAAACCTCTCAGCATCGGTCAAAATTATGTTTTTTAATTCCGTATCGCAGTATTCTTCGCAAAAATAAAAAAAATATTTGTTTTTTGAAAATTGTGCAGGGTGTAGGGATAAATGCATAGGAACAAAAAAGTGTCCTCTTTACAAGAGCTTTCAAACAAGAAAATCGAAGTCGGACCATTAGGAGCTGAGGTACAAAAAACTTTAGTGCGGCTAATGGCATCCATTTTTAGTGGTCGCCATTTTGGTGTTTTACACGGAGTTTCAAGTGGCTCCCTATCTGGAAAGTTACCTTTTGGCATCAACTATGACCACAGAAGTCCGGGCCCCCTCAAAACGAGTTCAGTGTTCAGGAGACGTGTTTCTAGGAAAATCGAGGTATTGGGGCTATGAGTTCTCCAAGGAATTCATAGCAAGTGTCCCCAGAGCCATATCTAGAAAGCATTAATACGCTTTCTGTATGCTTTTCTGACGGTTCATGAATCAGAGGCGAAAGGAATGTCGAAGTTCAGCTGAATTTGAGTAAACTATTCAAATTTTGTGTGGAAAAGAATTCTTTTGATTAAGATTTGTTTTTATTTTCATTCCCTCTGAAACAGCCGATTCACTGAAAAATAGCAAGCCCATGAACAATAAAATACTAATAATTTTTTCACTTTCATTTTACCTTGGACATATTAAAACCACTACAATAATAACTTTTTCTATTTGTAGCTTTAGGACGTTGATTTTACTTAGGTACATCATTTAACGCTTTAGTCGAACTGAAGTCAATAAAATGCGTTAATTTTTCAGTAATGACTAATTGTTTATTCAAAAGGGAAACAACTGAAATTACAGTCGGTATCGCTATAAATTCTATTAATGTATCTGTTTATATATAAAAACTGGCATCAAACATTTCTCATTTATGCGAAGTAAAGGCTGTAGGGTGGTTAAACTGGTAAACTTCAGTCGTTAATTAACTTTCTGATTGAGTACAGGAAAAGTTTCAGAGTATATTTCTGCAATATCTGAGGTTTACCGAGGTGAAATATTACATACAGATTCAATGCAAATGTATATGTATCCATGTTAAATCACAATACATAAAAAAATATCGAAATAGAATAATACTAGTAATAGTACTCGCAATATTGGCTTTGATTTATTAAATAAACTTATATTAACCTCCCCACAATAAAATTGTGGAAGGTTACTGAAATTGGTCTAAAATAGAAAAGTGAGATAACATCAAATCTTTACGTTTTGAGGTGCCAGGAACCCAAAAAAATGGTTTTTGAAAAATGCCTGTGTGTGCGTGTGTATGTATGTTAGCACGATAGCGGCGGAACTACTGAACGAATTTGGATTCAACTTTGCATGAGGGTTTCTTTAGTGCTCCAGAAGATCTGAAAAGGTTTGGTTGAAATCGAATTACGTTTAGTGCCGTTTCGATACAACAAGTTATTTATTTTATGATTACTTACAATTTGTAAAAGTTCCGATTTCAACGATATATCTCACTTGCACCCTTTCGAATTGGTTTCCGTGAAAAAAATGAAATAACTGGGCCCAAAGTAAGTTTTTTTGTCCAAAACTATTAAAAGTGACAGTGACACGAGGGGCAAACCGCGAAGGAAATCTGGTGTACACTCAGAAGGAACACCTTAAGGAAATCCGAGGAAATCCGAAGAAATCTAGGCAATCCCAGGAAATCTCAGTAAATCTCTTGCTTTTCGGATTTCTCCCCCCACCGCTCGTCAAAATTTTTTTGAAAAAAATTCGAGGAAATCTTAAAGATATCCGAAGAAATCTTAAAGAAGTCTGAGGAAATCTTAAGTAAATCCAAGGAAATCTTAGGAAATCCCAGAAAATCTTAGAAAATCTAAGGAAATCCTAAGAAATCTTGGGCAATCCGAGGAAATCTTAGGAAATCCCAGCAAATCTCAGGAAATCTTTTGCTTTTCTCCCCAGCTCTTCAAAAATTTTTTTGGAAAAAATCCGAGGAAATCTTAAGGAAATCCGAAGAAATCTTAAGAAAATCCCAGGAAATCCGAAGAGATCTTAGGAAATCTTAAGGAAATCCGAGGAAGTCTGGAGGAAATCTGTGTAATCTTCGTCAAAGAGGAAATCTAGTGTACAAAATTTTGGGCGCGGTTGACTCCTCGCAGTGACATTAAAAGTCTAAGAAACTTGCATTCATTTCCGGCACAACGCCGGAAAAATTTCTGCCAATCACAACCTGAAAAACATTAAAATAACCTAAAAAATAAAACCAAGTGCAATACCAACTTAAAAAATTTCTGTCAAAATAAATCCCCCAGAATTTTTGACAGCTGTCAGTTTGACAGATTAGAACTAATAACGTTTAGCGACAAAAAATTGACAACTGTCAATTTGACAGCTGTCAAAAAGTATTCTCCTGAAACCTTTTGGCATCTATCAGTTTGACAACAGCCTTCCTCGACCGATTTAGTGAAAAATCGGTTGAGGCCAGAAGATAAAAATAATATTTATCCGGCCACAGCTGGCCGAGAAGCTGTCCACAAATAATTATATGGTTTTTAAAAATGAATAAAAAAATGTAATTAAATTAGATCGTTCATATTTTCAGTGCTCTTTTCGGCTTCAAAAATCCACCGAGTGGGGAGGTTCCAGCCGCTTTCCGTAGCTGCCGATTTTTTTTCAATAGATCTGAAAAATTAGTTTTACCGAAATTCTGTTTATTTTTAAGCAGTATTAAAGGTTGCAAATAAAATAAAGAAAATTGGATTGGATATTGAAAAATAATTGTTTTAACCTTTCCTAAAAAAAGAAAAATGATATTACAGTGAGAATATAATTCATGCGTCACGTGAAATTGTTTGCTCCAATAATCGTCTTTTTACTCAGGCCCTATGAGTCATTTTGCTTCCTCTACAATATCAGGGAATTTTCCCATTCACACCGGATACTAACCTGAAGGCCAAAATTTTTCTCGCGATGCAGCCCTTATTTCTTCCAGCATAGGAAAACTTATGCCGAAGTATTTACACCTTTGGGTCATAAGATCGGGGAAGGAGGTTAGGATGTGGATTAAAATTTCCTCCACTTCCCCACAGGACCTGCGGAGAGTGTGCAGGTGTTTCCTGAAAGAGCCATGTCCATTGTCCAGTCAAAAGACCTACAACGATTTTAACATGCTTTCTGATTAACCCTTTCACTGCGGGAGTGGATTTTGCATTCCGTGCCCTGTGTGCGGCATTGGGCAGCCTATGTGTGTTTGTCCGCTTCCCGCAATTGAACCATAAACACGTTTCGCAGATATGTACGCTTCCCGCAGTTGCAACATGTGAATCAAAAATTATTGGACGGCTAACGCAACACTAGTGTGCGCCTAGGATTACTTTTGACAATAAAAAAGAAACGCATTAAAAAAAAATAATCTTTTTTATTCATTACACAACTAACACAATGAATTGAACGTCTAAAATAAATGTAAACAACTGCGTAAAAAGAGCACGTAGTATTTGGAGGAGATCGAATGCAAAGGAGTGGGGACCGCCGGCGATTACACGAAAGTTAACGCATGTACAAAGCATATTCAACAGCGTAATCGTCCGATTGTCGCAGTCCAGGACCCGAAACCAGCCAGTGAAAAAATACGTCACCCGCACCACAAGACCACAAATAATTTGCGGGATTTTACGTCACCCGCAGCGAAAGGGTTAAGCGCAGGATTTGCTTTGCTCACTTCAGCAAGGGCCCTGAAATAAAGAGCTTCACTTGCGGACCTAAAATGAACAAACTAGGAACCGAGTCCAGTTCTTATTTGCCTTCTTAGCAATTGATCTGGGTAATCGAGAACTAGCTTCAGACCAGGTAAGGGCTTCTGAGAGAGTCTTTCTTGCCCAGATCATCTTCCTACTCGTTACCCCTCAATATTACTACGCCCAGGAATCCAGGAAAGTTTGACCCAGTTAGAGGAGCCACGTTCGCAAAGAGTCTGTTTACAGTTTTGAACCAATAACGATCTGATCCTAACTGATGCAAGGACCTTGAGGACCGTGTGACTGTCACTACAGATATTACATGTGCTTATTAGAATATCTGTTGCGGATTCCTCTTGTGCACAGACTAAAATGGCAAAGATCTCGCTCTGGAATACAGTGGTAAGTGTAAGAATATTTAGCTCTCTCATTGTATATCCCTGCTCGAGCACCTTTTTCATACCTTGATCCATCTGTAAGCCAGGCGGCCTCTACAGGTCTGAGTATGTTCTCGTATCCTTCTTTAGAATGATGACCTCAAAATATTCTGAAAACAAAGACCTTTCTTCTTTTTAGGGGATAACCGCTATCATATAAGGCGATGACCGTCTAAGAAGAAGCTTACTAGAGAATTTTTTCTATATTCCTGGGTTAATATAGAGGGCCCGACTGTAGGAATCAATCGATATCTCTGGGATTTCTGTACTAGATCTCTTCTAAGGGGGGAGCTTAGTCCAGATAGAATCTAATGTGGCAGTGATCCGAAAGCGAAGGTTCCGTCGATATCTGCCAATTATAGCTAACCTCTTAATACCCTGTTTATTGTTTATAGATCGGTGGTGTGCAAATAATCTGCAGTAGACTACTGCCCCTTCGTGACATTCAATTATAAGAAGGTAGGTAGTCTCATTCCTACATAATTGTACTAGCTCCTCAAACTCTGTTAAGGGTAGTGGTCATGACAAGTAGTAAATCTCAACCCTCTTCATTCTCCTCTTAAGGCTCATCTTAATCCAATCAATATCACTAACTTACTTAGCTAAGTAGCTACTAGTAAGTGACAATATCATGATCCATACATGGCCTACTGATGCAAGGTGCGTATTCGTCAGTTTCGCCCAACTTTTCTTTTATGGCACGCCCATACCAGTAGCTTCAGTTTGTAGGTACTGTGCTGGATGATGAAATGAAAACAATTAATGAAATTAATTTGTTTAAATTGTTTACTAGGTCAAGTCCAGTACAGCTCACAATATTATGTATTAGTTATTATTTGTATATATGTAAATACTAGGTAAGCACAACAAGCAATTTAGGTTAGCATTAGAATAAGTATAATTTATAGATTCTAGTCAACTCTCATCGAGGGTACAAGTAGTTCTAAGTACCATTATGTATCTTTTTATAAATAAATGGTAAAAACCCAAGTTGAGTATAAGTCATACAATCCCAACGAACCAAAATATATTACAGTACTAAGGGGTAAAGGTGGATTCGTATACAGAACGTGATCTATCTTTACGCTGCCATACAGAGAAGAGAGGACCAGTAGAATAATGCACTGCTCACAAAACGTCTATTAAAACATTGTGAAATAGAAGAAAGTACGTCAAAATATATTAACATTTAAAGCGACCAATAGAAATAGTAACCTAATAATAATATTGTCTATATTTATTTAGTTTTGGTATATTGAAGAAGTAATTAATAAAATTGATACAAATATAACTATTGAGATATATTACTTAAACTTTCAGTTTTGAAATAATCAAAATTTACAACCCAAAATATATTTTTCTTTCAAAAAACTGAATAAATAGGGCATTTTTTCCGGTTTTCTTCTACCATCTTAAAAAATAAAATAATATAATTTAAAAATAAATGTTGCTTTACGATGCTATGCCCAAAAATAATCGGTAAATCAATTTTTTTACGTAAACGAAATTTTCGGCCGTTCTTTGTAGTACTTCTGAACTAAATTTGGTAAGTGGCCCTTTGAAGTACATTTCCCCAAATTTTAATTAAAATATAAGACATTCAAACCAAACTGGAGTTCGTCTAGAAATCTTACGGTGAATAGACGCTTTTTAGAAACGGTTCCTTTAAATGGGAAAAGAAACCGGTAAGGAAATGGTATCTACACACAAGAAAAATGAACCGAATACTGAATCTAGGAACATAAGATCAGATCACATCCGAGTAGGCAGAGAATCGGGGAAGCGGTTAAAGCGCGGGGGGGCAGAGGTAACTGAGAGAGAAAATCGAGGGGAAAAATGAATTGCACAAAGAGATCGCAGCGATATCGCTCTATCAGAATCAGAGATGGAGGAATCAGAAGAAGAAGAAGATGTGTAGAAGCAGAAATACGAAAAGAGAAACATAAACACTCCACATCTCGATATAACACATATTTCACAAGAAGACTCAGATTTTCAGATTTTTCGTAAGTCATGAAAGTTTTCAGACATATGTGACTGTATTATATTGTGAAAATAGATTTTTTTTTTAACAATTCGGACTTTTGTAAATATTTAATCTGACACTTTATAGTACTGGAAAGAAAAAGTATTTTTGCTTTTGGAAGTGTAAGAAATAGTATAGATGACGCTGCCATGCCAAATTTCAAAGTGTTAATAATTTGTTGGTGTAGTTTTCTCATAATATGTAAATCTGATAGAGGTCTTTATATTGCATTAACATGAATTGATAATGGGTATCAATGTACAGCCGCATTTTAATCATAAGTTCGTGAATCTGCCCCCGGCATTATATTGAACTAGTTTGGTTGCCAAAATTCCTGCCCGATTCCCAGGAAATAACGTTAAAACTTGCCGCACCCGAAAACTTGTTCATAAAATGTAAAGTGGATTCAACCACGAAATTACCTGGACTGATGTAGCCCTGGGGCCATCAAGTAACTGCTTTAAATATAAGGCTAAATAAATGTCTTACAAATTGGGTGTATTGAAAGCTCCTTTACGATTATGTTTTGTTTCTCGTTATTTCCAGAGCAGGAAAATTAATGAGGAAAATTTAGAGGCATACTGTTTGATACAAATAACATCAGTCGCTTTTTATTTCAACGGATCAAGTATTTTGTTTAACTAGGAGAAAAATAAGTTACAAGGTATAATCAATTATTAACTGCGTATATGACTAACATCTTGCTCAAATACAGCACTACTTACTTATACCGCGTGCCTCTGAAACTATATACACTGCCTGTATTTTATTTTTTAATTATCTGAAATTGATTACCTAATACACTCCAAACACTAGGCAACTTAATAATATATTTTCATTGTTGCTACGTCGCATCGGGTCTGATGTAATGACTGCGGATTAAACTGAAACTTAGTGATTTGACATTAAAGGAAATTTTGGTAATTTATCTGAAGATGGAGCAACATTTCGCAACGTTGGAGAACTTTTGTATATAGCACTATATTTACTTATACCGGGTGCTTTTTCGAGAACTGCCACCCAGGTGGTCTCCCTGCCTCCAGAATAGTGTGATAAGAACAAATTGAACAAAAGAGAGATAATAGAAAAGATTGAAGTAAAATTGAGAAAAGATAAAGTGTAGGATAGTAGTAAGTTGTGGTAGAGGAAAGTGTGGCTAAGGGAGTTGTCGGAAAATAGGCAACGCCTGGTATGGAGGGGGTCTTCTGATGTCGAAAAGTATGGCATTGTGCTGTCTGATTTGGGTTGTGTTGCATGTTAGCAGACCTCAGTTTGCACTCATAGAATTTTTGTGAGATTTCTTGAACGCAGTCCGCTAGTGGGTGCTGAAGGGGAGAGGGAGGTGAATCTGCCGGAATCACAGATGAGGTACATGAAATGTTCTAAAACTTTTAGTTTATTCATTGTTGTGGCCGGTAGGCTGCACCACATGCCACGTCGCGTATGTGATTGCCGGCCTGATCACCAACATGTACTAGTTATTTTTACACCAAGGCCGCGAAATTCCTTTTTACGTACCGAGAGCAAAATTATCGCCGATGCTGCTTGCGGCCGAGGCAGGATAATCTAGAAGGCACCAAAAAATTTCACGGCCATGGTATAAACACTATTTTTTGTGCAACCGTAAATTACAGTTAGTATAGATGGTGAAAATGACTCCACCGTTTATGCTATATTTTGCTAAATAAACGCGGTGGCCTTAACGTCAGAGCGTTTCTATGGAAACGGTATATTTTGAATGTATACTTGACAGTTCTCGAATAATCGTAAACATGTCTGAGAGCGATAATGAAATTTCAATTTCTTGTACTCCTATAAATTGTACAATTTATGTTAATATTTATCCTAAATAATTTATGTATTTGTTGTGAATTTGGAAATAATTATGTACTAATTCTGTTTAATAAAATATAACAATTTTTGTCTGTCATATTTTAGAAATGTCAATTTTAAAGTGACTTAAACGTCAATTATTATAAAAGTGACTTTTAGTTTTTCGGCCGTTACTAAGGCCGTGAAATTGAATTTCTTGGACTGTTTCGAGAACGCGAAAGACTCATTTCACGTACGGCTGCACAAAAAATATCTTTCTGTTACTTTTATCAAGTCCGCTACCCCTTGCCTTATACCGGGTTCTTTGCCAGGAGCGGGTACAGACTCCTGGACATGGAGTAGACCTTTATAGTCTCGTTAATATTTTTATATTTCTATAATAAACAAGGAGATAATTTGGTATGCCTATTTATTTAAAATATTTTTATATCATGTATCTTTTATTCATTTAAATGGAAAAATAAAAGTGAATAAATCTCCAAGCGCTCTCATTATTTACTTTTACATTTTTAAAAGTATTTGATTTCCCTCAAAAATGAATCTCGGTGTTTCCTATTTAAATTTTAAGGACGATTATAAAGCTCTTACCATTAGACAAAACATCCGATCGAGTGCGTCAATAGTTTGTAGGAATTTTCAATAAGCAGTTGCTAAGCAATAAGCAATATCTTGGAAATGTACAGATAAAATTTCTATTACTTGCGGACAATTGCATTCCTTCAACCGAAATATTAAAACTTTACGAGCTCTATATTGAAATATCCGTCATAACAATAACAGAAATCATAACAAGTAATTAAACGATATTAATAATAACTAATTTAGCTGATATAAACTTGTTAAACTCCCTGACTGCTCTATCTATCCAGCGAACCATAGCTTTCGACACTAATAAGGCATTTAATATCGAGATGCACGATGTCATACTAAGTACCAACCGTCTGTGTAAACAAGATTACGCCAACCACCGATAAATGAGAATGATTAAGACGTTTGACAATAATTTCTAGGCGTTCAGCACGTAGGACTTGTCAAACTATATGTATATTTAATGAAAATTATTCAAAATAATACCAGGATAATTGTAAGATTAGTATAATATATATCGTGAACAGTTTTCGAACTTCTTCTGTGGTCGTAAACCTCATTTCGAACTACTCAAATGTGGTCGTGAACTACTTGAGTACACATCTGTTTTGGTATGATTTTTACGACAATATTGTATGAAATTCAGGACAGTGCCTTACTAAAGGTAAACTTATTCAAGAAATCTGTATGATTACTTCTACGAGATGGCAAACAAATCCTTTTTAACAGACTTTTCACAGCGATTTCTGTCAAGCCTGCTGCAAAGTTTAGACTATGATCTACATCTAGTGTAAGGTGAACAAAAATTGAATACAATGTTTTTTATTACCAGCTTATTCCAAGATTTGGCGGAGTTGCAGGTGATATAAATTAATAATTTAGTTCTCGAATTATATATAATAATGAAGATTTTTCACAAACTTCCTGTCATACCATATATACCATTTCGCAACGAAAGGAGGCGAATCGGTCAAGTGAAATATCACTTAAGAAATATTTTCTAATAGACAACGCTCGTTTTAATCCCGTTGATTTTAAACGTATTTAAATCATAATAAAGACATGGTGCTGTATTAATTTACGTCACAACAGTAGGACTGTGCTGTTAAACAAAATTTCTATTACGTACATCTAAATCTGCTTCCAAAGTTACTTTGAGTTAAATTAATTACCTTAGGAAGTTTACTGATTCTCTCTGTAATTTCCTTTACATATGGTAATCCTGTTTAAATTATAGGATGTACCAGTTTTCTAGGGAACTGGCGAATGAATGGATTACTTTTATTATCACCTTTAGAGCAAACATGTTTGTTGTTATATTTTTGCTCTCGTGTATCGTTATAAATTATCTGGTAACAATAAATGTCTGAACATATTTCCATATAAAATAAACCTCTTCTGATAGAAAATATAGGTATTAGATATATAAGTAGATACGTAGAAATGTTGGTGAGTCGCATTAAACTTGGGGGAAAATATGTAAATCTCTAAAATGACTTAAATAATAAAGTTTCATCGGTAAAGCTAAAGCTGAAGTGGGGGTGAAGAGTAAGCAGTGTGGCTAGTATAGGGCATCTTCACGTGACGTCACAGCTAACTTCAAAAATATGTGTTTCTTAAGGTTTAAGAGTATTACGCAGCTGTTGTTAAAATTTCTGCCCGGTTCCGGTATTTTCAACCAAAATCTAGTTCAGTATAATGCTTATGAAGTTCTAAATACTTTGTCCTAATAAAACTCTTTTTGTAGGTTGGAAATCTAACCTGTAATTAGCAGTCTATTTTTATTAATCAACAATATTGAAAAATTATTTACGTGAATTTTTAAATATTTGTTTGGAGCCAGTACGGCTCTAAGCTAAAAATGCGTATACAAACATTAAAAATGAGAATGAACTTAAAAAATTTAAAATGTAAGGTTATGTTGGCTACATGACGCAGATGCTGCTGTAGGTAGCACAATCTATTAAAAAGCATTGTACTAAAAATCTTGCCTGGAAAAAAGCAGTTTTTAGCCAAACGGCTGGCGTTATTAAACTGGAAAAAAGATATTCTTGTAAGAAAATGAATATTACACTTCTATAGAAGAAAGTTTTTAGCCAAAATTTGTTTATTACGAAATGTGAAGAGAAATCTTCGTAATAAACAAATTTTAGCAAAAACTTTCTTCAGCAGAAGTGTAGTATTCATTTACTTACAAGAATATCTTTTTTACAGTTTAATAACGCCAGCCGTTTGGCTGAAAACTGTTTTTTCCCAGTCAAGATTTTTAGTACAGTGCATTTTTAATAGATGGTGCCACCTACGGCAGTATCTGCGTCATGTAACCAACATAACCTTAAATTTTAAGTTTTTCAAGTTTATTCTCATTTTTAATTTTTTTTACGCATTTTTAGCTTGGAGCCGTACTGATTCCAAGCAAATATTTAAAAATTCACATAAATAATTTTTCAATATTGTTGATTAATACAAATAGACTGGTAATTGCAGATTATATTTCCAACCTACAAGAAGAGTCCTATCTTATTAGGACAAAATATTTAGAACTTCATAAGCATTACACTGAATTAAATTTTAGTTGAAAATACCGGAACCAGGCAGAAATTTTAATAATAGCTGCGTGATACTCTTAAATCTTAAGAAACACATATTTTTGAGGTTAGCTGTGACGTCACGTACAGATGCCCTATAATAGCCACACTGCCTACCCTTAGCATCACTACAACTTTATCTTTACGATGAAACTTTGTGAGTGGCGTTGTCTCCTCTTAATACATGCTATTTTTTCGGTAAAATATAAAATGTTGACAAATAAAGTAAGAATCATTATTAATACTAAGACAGTTCACTTCAGAAATTGTCCAAAACCTTTGCGTGTATATGGTCCCGTTACTTTTTCTCAAAATAGTATACTGTTCAACGAGCATGGAAGGGTACTTGTTTTCCACAAGTATGAAAGTTTGCACGAGCTTAGTCATTATTAAATTCAAATTTAAATTCAAATTCAAATTCTTTATTTGCCTTTTCAGTGTAATTACACAATCAGACACGTCAATATAATATACAATGTTTAAAAATTAAAAATTGGTACATACATACATTGAGATATATATAAAACTTAATATAAAACATAAAATCTAGAAAACATGCATAATTACGAACAAAAAATATACGTACTTGGTTACATATTATACAAAAGATACACTGTCATAGCAAATTAAAATTAATAATTTATGTCAGCATTTAAGAACTCATCAAAATTATAAAATGCATTTTCTGTAAGAATTCCTTTTATCTTTTGTTTGAATCTCTTAAAATCTAGATTTATAATTGTCTTTGGTAGTTTATTAAAAAATAATGGTCCGTAATAATTTTTGGCACCTCGACTGTGGTTTAGTCTTATATAATTTATTTTAATGTGACCATTATTTCTGATATTATGCGAATGTATATCACTTACAAGACTATATTGATTTAAGTTCATTTTAACAAACAAAAGACATTCATAAATATACACAGAGGGCAAAGTTAAAATTTTTAAATCCTTAAATTTCTCTCTAACATCCTCTCTAAAACCCATAAAACACATCGATCTAATGGCATGGCGCTGTATAGAAAATATTCGACCAGTATGTGCCGAATGACCCCAAGTAATGATAGCATAACTGATTACCGAATGAAAAAGACTGAAGTAGGCTGTTTTTACTACTTGCATTGGTACGACATGTACAAGATTTCTTATTAAGTATAAAGTCTTATTAAATTTTTTAATCATAAAATCTATTTGGTGCTCCCAGGTAAGGAGGGGATCTAAGTACACTCCAAGAAATTTAGTATAGTTCGGGTTTTTTACGCCGTCTAAATTACGATATGAAAATACCATGTTTGTTGTTTTTTCATTATTTAGTAGTAGTTTATTTGCTGTAAACCAGTTTTGAAAATCTACTGCTTTATTGGCCATATCATGCAGTAAACACTTTATGTTATTATCTTTACTGATTATTGTGGTGTCATCGGCATATAATATAGTACTGCAATTTACATTTGCGTAAATTAAGTCGTTAATATAAATAATGAATAACACCGGTCCCAATACAGATCCCTGTGGTACACCGTGATTGATTGGTAAGAGGTCGGAAATTTCTTTATTAAAAAATGTACTCTGTCTTCTATTTGACAAGTAGGATGTTATCAACTTTAAGCTAACCTCATTGAAGCCATAGAAATGTAATTTATCAAAGAGGATATCGTGAGAAATACAATCGAAAGCTTTACTTAAGTCGCCAAAAATGTATCCTACGTAGTTTTTATTTTCGAATCCTTCTACGATATTATCTATTAATTTTAAAACAGCTAGAGAAGTTGAGCGACTCTTCCTGAAACCAAACTGACTATCAATTAACAGGGCGTTTTCTTCAAAGTATTCACAGATTTGTTTCTTCAGAAGAATTTCGAATATTTTTGAAATTACTGGTAGCAACGATATTGGTCGATAGTTTACTGGGTCGTCTGCTGAACCTTTTTTATATACTGGTATTATTTTAGCAATTTTAAAGCAGTCTGGATATGTACCCTCTCTAATGCATATGTTAAATAATTTTGTTAAGGGTATAATTAGAATATCCTTGACGTACTTAATTATTTTATAGTTCATATCATAAACATCTTTGCTACCATTATTTTTCAGCTCATTTAAAGTTTCTCTTACCTCAATAAATCCTACTTCTCTGAATTTAAATGTGTTCATCTGTCTGTTTTGTATGGTTAGGTAGTGTTGTGATGAATGATTTATATCAGGTAGCTGTTTGATAATATTTTCTGCAACCTCTACATAATAATTATTCAAATCGGTTGCATTAAGGGTAGTTTTTATATTTTTATTTTGCCTATTTACACTGTCATTAATAACGCTCCACATACCCCTTTGGATATTTCCGCAATTTTTAATATAATGTGCATTTGCTTCTTTTTTTATGTATGATAACTCTGCTTTATATTTTTTCCGAGCAATTTTTATTTCTTGTTGAATAAACTCGCAGGGTCTGTTTTTTTTAATTTCTAGTAGTAGTCTTAAATGCTCCCGCAGACTATGCAGTTTTTCGTTATTCCATTTTATTTTATGTATGGGTTTGTTGTTTTTCCCCTCAAATTGTTTTAAAACCATAGGACAAGAGATATTTAGATCGCGTACGAGAACATCCATAAATTTGTTACATTTGTTATTTAAGTCTATATTATCATTATCAATAAAGCAGAAATTTTCTGCGCTCAACAATTGAAAATAATTGATTAAATTTTCTTCTCGCATTTGCCTACAGATAGTTGTTTCTTTACAACAGATTTTTTCTTTTTGGGGCACATTTATGACTACAGCAGAGTGATCTGACAAATTGGGATCAAGGATTTCTGTTGAATAGTCACGAAAATTTACAAATATATTATCTATACAGTTATTATTACGGGTTTTATCGTGAATGGTAGGAAAAAAACCGAAAGAAGCAAAAACATCACAGACGCTAAAAACTTCCTTTTCTTTCTTGTTAAAATGAACATTAAAATCACCTAGTACAATCACATTTTTACCCTTATTTATAAATTTCATTAATAGTTTTGCAACACAATCAGTAAAGATATTTAAATTACCATTTGGAGATCTGTAGGTGCATACTATTATTAGATTTTGGCAAGGAATTTCTATTGCTGCCAATTCACAATCTAGCTCAATGGACATATTTGTAATATCCGATCGTTCAAAAAATTCAGTGTTTAATTTTGTCAGGATACATACCCCACCTCTTAACTTAATTATATTGAGCGTACAATTGTTAAATATCACATTTGGAGAACTTTCTGCTTTTTAGAAATTACACCTCCGTGTTTTAAAAATTGTCCATCCTCGACGTAGAAGAAATATTCCCAGAGCTTTCAGATGGAAGCTAAAATATTATTCATTACTAGTGAAACAAATATAAAAACTACTATTGGAAAAAAAAGGAAAATTGAGTTTTTACGATTTCCGAACAAAAAACTTTGTATATATACTAAGTATATCATGCTTCTTCTGGTAAAGGAGATTGATTATATTTCATTTTTTTTTAATCCAACCCAGCCTCGCCCCATCCTGCCACGTCCATTTGCTACGACGATTCACACTGTGGATGTCTATCTGGCTTCGAGTACTCGGGGAGGACAATAGGATGCATATAATTTAAAATAAATTTGTTTTTTTTTTTTTTTGATTTCATGAGAAAACGAAGATCGAAATATCCTGTGAATTCTCTAAAAGAAAATATCACACGATCAGTAATGGAAACACAAAGCGAAATTAGTAGAAATGTGATTCAACCTTGAATAAGTGCCGAAGCTGTAATTGAAGCACAAGCCAATAATCTTAAGGCTCAAGGTATCAATACTGCTTTGGAATTGGAAAAGTATAACTGCAAATAATTGGAGTCACATGCTGTCTACAATAGTAGCAAATATTTTATCCGAACAGAAAAAGCGATTACACATAAATTAAAGCTTCAAACGTGACCAATTCAAGGACTCAGATTATTGAGGTTTGCAGGCAATACTGCGAAAAGCTTTTCGGAAATGACCATGTTGAAGTAGAAGATGACTGATAGCAGCACTACGAACACGAATCATCAATATTGAAATCGGATGTGGAGGCAGCCATGCAAAAATTAAAAACAGGCAAAGCAGCTGGGGTCCAAAATATCATGTTCGAGGCGCTTAAGTTAGTTGGTGTAGATAAAATAAGAATCCTTCGCAGAATAATATTTTTAAAAAAATGAGAGGCATTAATTTGAACCGATGATTGAAGAACCTCAATTATCTTACCGTTTCATAACAAAGGAGCTGTAATAATTACAGACCGCTGGCAGATAAAACATAGCTTTGCCTTTACCAACTTGAGAAAGGTTTGAATCAAATCATTACCAGATTTAAAGCATACAGACTTCTGACACAATATATTCCAAACCATGTCATTTTGTTCTCTATTACTTTTCGTTGAATATCCAAACGCCCAACACTTTTAAAGAGCAGTTCATCCTAATTACTGTAACTAAGTAGAGGTTGTACAGAGGCGAAATACAGGTCACTCCTAGTATCCTAGTATCATTTTAGAAATAGGCTCCGAAAAAGGAAATGAAATAAAAAATTGACAAACGTGCTATAGCAAAAGCTAAAAGGCATAGCCGGATAAGTAGGGTGAAACGGCTCCCGGCCTTATCTTCATTGAGAGAAGGAATATAGTTAGCACTAAGTGAAGGGAACAGTTTTGCAAAATATTAACGCAAAAGGGTGGCGCGTTTCACGGGGTGACGAGGGGATGAAATCCAAAGGCCAATTTTCTGTGTCAAAACGCAGAAACCGAAAATTTTAGAAAAAATATATGTTGGACAAGTATTGGAGAGGATTCTCAGAAAAAATTGTCGGTCAATTTGGGAAAGAACTAAGGGCGAGAAAACATCAGTATACTTTTCAAATATTTTTAATTTCCCCTCGTTGCACCACATTCAAAATTTTTTTGTAGAGTGTGCTTTCACCCGCATATAACATATTTTTTTCGCAGCGTGGTCGGAACATTACGTCATAGTGAAAAAAAAATCACGTCCGTGGTCTTTCGAGACTAGTAGTCTATGTAATGAAGGCAGAAAGAGTGTAAATATTTCGTGCAAAGACGAGATTACCTTTCCCTCCCGTTTTCGAGGGTGCTAAACACGATGAAACTGGTGGGAGAAGTTTTTGACCGCCGCAACTCCCTGAAACGGCCAAAAACCACCCCTTTTATAGATCCCTTTATGTTTTCAAATATAAACGGGTCTGGGGAGTGATTTATCGGCGGGTTATACTTGAAATAAAATGGAAGGGGGTTATGGAACAAGTGGAATCCAGACAGCAGGCCGAGGGGGTTGATTAAACCCTCCCGAGTGGTGGAATCATTTTTTTCGTCACCCCGTGAAACGCGCCACCCCTTTGCGTTAATATTTTACAATATTGCTCCCTTCACTTAGTGCTAACTATATTCCTTCTCTCAATGAAGATAGGGCCGGGGGCCGTTTCACCCTACTTATCCGGCTATGCCCTTTTAATCCAGGGAACAAACGATCTCTGGATTATTTTTAATCTAATCTAAAGCCAATGCAAAACTAATAAAGAGATGTCATATATCTTAAACCTTTAAAACATATCATTAATCTTATCCTCGAAACAGGCGTTGTACCATCCCATTTTAAAATAGCTACTATCACCCCCATCTTCAAAGCAGGAGATCAAACTAAAATAAATAGCTACCGTTCAATAAGTGTCATAAGTAATTTTTCAAAAGTATTTGAAAAATGCGTTAAATCTAGAAAGTTTTCTTCTAGATAATCAAATTTTATCAAAAAACCAATATGGATTTATTAATGGTCTGAGTACGAATTTATGAACCCACTTGAAACATTACTTAGATAATAATAAAAAATGCCTAACAGTATCTTTGGACCTTGCAAAGGCGTTTGAAACGGTACCACACGACACTCTTTTAGACGTCTTAAACGCCTATGGGGTGCATGGTGACGTGTTAGACGTCTCTCAGAAAGACATCAAACAAAATCTGTAGTTCAATCAGTGATCCACTAATCGTTAAAATAGGAGTACCTCAGAGTACAGTCTTAGGTCCCCTATTGTTTATAACCTATATAAACTCCTTAACAGATATAAACATTGATAATGACCTAGTGATCTCCTATGCAGACGATACTGCAGTGATCTTCAGTGGCTCTTCCTGGGACAGTGTGAAAATAAATGCAGAAGTTGGCATTACAAAGATAATGCAATGGCTTAATACATTCAAACTAAACTTGAATATTACTAAGACAAATTACCTAACATTCTCGTTGACCTCAGCAAATCGTCCCAATTTCAATTACCTACAACCAGATGAGCAAATAGTAAACTCAATGAAGTTGACTCTACCAAGTACCTTGGGCTTATTATTGACTCTCACCTTAAGTGAGATAAGCATGTTACTAGACTTAGTAATAATATACGGAGGCTTATTCTTAAATTTTATACTCTTAGAGAAATCTCATCTAAAAAATTATTATTAACAATTTATAAAGTTGTCCCTATTGAGATATGGTGTGCTAGCTTTGGGTGCCCTCTACAATATTTCCCTTGGACAATTAAAGGTTCTCCAGATTATCTATTGAAGGTCATCAATAAAAAAGATAAAATGTTTTCTGTGTCTGTTCATTCGTGCATAAAAGTACTGACCCAAACATAAAAATCTTTGTTAAGCATTCTTACAATACCAGATGCAAAATTAACAAACATTTAATTATACCAAACAGTAATAATAATATTAACAAACGTTTTATAAATTATCTAGCTCCCAAATTCTATAATCTAATACCCAATCAAATTAAATCTATAACAATCCAAATTTAATGAAGAATGCTCTCGATACATATATAATAATCCTAATATATTTTCTGTGATCTACTATACATTTAATATATAACTTAATTGCCCTTTCTAACCGTTATTCTCCTTGTCTTCCTTTTGTCTCTCCATTATTATAATTTGTGTAACCATATATTTTACCTTAATTTTAGTGTAGGTTTTAGTTTTAGTTTTGGTGTGTTGCAGCACATGCGGATGTTAAGTCATCTAGGTGCAATATGCTTAAGAAAAAATTTCTCTTTACAAGCTATATTTTATAAATCTTATAATGTCATAAATGTAATAACTATTGTATTGTATTGTTATTGTTGCTGTTATTATTGAACTAATCAAATTGTATTTTAATTATATTTAAAAATTGCTTTTAATAATAAAATTGAATTAAATTACTGATTAAACAACCATTAATTAAAAATAAATACCAATTGTAATTTAAATATAAACATAAATAGACGTTGTGCTGGAATTTATCTTGACCGTAAATAAAGATAATAACATTAAATAATAATCTCCCAACATATTTTCTATATCCATTTGGGAATATCTACCGCTAATAGTAAGTATAATTCCGTGTTTCTACTTCCCATTTTACAAGTAAAAGGTTTTCCCAGACGTAAAACCCAAAATGTAAAAGAAGAAATATGTCATAAGTTTACGGTTATTATAGCAGTTGTGAATCGCATGTCCGTAAATACAAGAGTAATAAATTATTTTTATAGTAGCTTCTAATTTCAACTACCTACGCTATACACTTAAATTCGGCTACCAGTCTTCGTTCATATTTAATTATTTGATGACAAATTTAATTTCGTCAGGAGCTGACATTTCGTTAAATAATACAGCATTCCTTATTTACGTGTTAGGCATCAAACTTTTAGAACGTAATTCTGATTTATTTTTTCCGTGAGTTATATTAATTTTAAATTATATTTTTATTTCTTATCGTATTTTCACCATTAAAAAGGAAATATAGTTCTTTGCTGAGTGGTACTCTTAGACATTAGGACTCTCGTATATCATATCGTATTTTCCCGTATCAACTGAAAACTAGACAATATAAGACGCTTAGTACTCAGGAAAGATCAGATAAATAGATAGACAGTTTTATTTCCCAAGGTATATTTTCAGAGATACATAAATGTATACAAATATACATATTAATAAATAAATAAAGTGAGTGTGAACTATTGTGTGAATTGATGTATTCGGCATAGTTTTATAAATAACTTAACATACTTTATAAATATATAAATTATATAAAGGAAAAGTTCTGAAATTTTTGAAATATTATCCACAAAATTCCTGAAATTTAAACTAAATAATATTCTTATACTTTTTGCACAAGAAGGCTTTATTTATATGTGATATACTCCATATATTCAAGGCGACGTTCTAATATACTATTAATAATATGGCAAAATAAATTATTCTAAAGGTATTATTAGTGATTTTCACTCAAAATGTGTCAAATTTCTTAGATGCGCAAGAACAAGTAGATGAGTTGTACACAGATTTCTATGAAGCTTTCGATAGAATTGTGACCACAAAGTATTACTAAATAAATTGAAGAATTTTGGTTTTAATACCCAACTGTTATTGTTCTTTGGATAATATCTGGAAAATAGTTATCAGTTTTAAATCATCCATATACACATCTACATCCGGAGTACCGCAGGATAGTAATCTTGGACCCTTGCTGTTTCTATTATTTATCAACGATTTATACGAAACTTTAGAATGTGACAAACTAATTTATGCAGATGATTTAAAGTTTTTTAAAAGTATAAAATCTGAAGATTACTGCAGAGTACTTCAGAAGGAACTTGACAAACTCAGTCAGTGGTGTCCTCTTAATAAACTAGATCTGAATGTCAGAAAATGTCAAGTCGTATCATATTTTTCTCTATTCTTATTGGGATGCTCTATACGAAAAATAAAAACTGGTTTCATTCTATAGATGAAACGATACTAGAGCGTGATACATTGATTAAAGATTTGGGTATTTACTTCGACTCGGAACTGAGTTTTGGAGAACATATAAGAATTAAGTGTAATAAAGCAATTAGAATGCTTGGTTTCATTTTGAAAAATTGCAAATCATTTATCAATGTGGAGGCTTTAAAATTATTGTACTACTCATATGTAAGATCAACACTTGGATATTGAGTAATAATTTGGAATCCATATTGTCAAACTCACAAAAACAGTTTAGAGCAAATTCAGAGAAAGTTTTTAAAATTTATTACATTCAAATCAACAGGACAGTATCCGGAAAGAGGTGTGAACAACAGTTATTTATTAAGCACATTTAATTTTGAGAGCCTTGAATTTAGAAGAATTTGTTATTTTTTGGTATTCTTATATAAAACCATTCGTAATAAAATTGATTCCCCAGAAATTATTTTCCAGTTAAATGTTTACGATTTAAGATTCTACAGTTTTGCTGTGGTCGTATGCCCAACAGGAAACCACGACAGATATCATCATTCTGTTAGATGTACCATACAGCGAAGGGAAGCCGACTAGAATAATACACGGGTCACAAAGTAATTAGTAGGCAATTAACTCGTCTCTCGTGGAATAGACTTTTTATTTTAAACAATCTTAAGAGAGAAGTCTGAGGGTTTAAAATTTAGTGAACATGGTGGCTGTATTTTAAATGTGATCTCAATTTAGGCATATTCGTTACAATCAAATACATAATACTAATATACTGGAGAGCCATACCATAATACCATATTATTATTTTTTTCACATTTTTGCTACTTGCCTATTCAACTTTATATTTTCCAATATTTCTGTAAGAAATAAGACAAACTATAGAACTGGAGTTAAAAGTATAAGAATAGCAGACATTTTTTGTTATTACAAACCATGTACTCCAACATTTACTCATATAAAATTTTATTTGAGATCTTCATCGTTTTTCGTTAATTATCTTAGGCCCAGACGCAAAAATTGTGATAATTCACAAGCCTTATATAAATAAGGTCTCGGCAGTTAAAAGTGCTGTAGCTCACTTGGACAGCAATAAAATGTAAAAGATCATTGAGTATTTTAAGCTTATCTCGTATATTTTTTCTTTTTAATTAGTTTGTTTATATCCTTACCTAGTTTTTGAAACGTACATCAAGTTATTTCCAATAAGGCTGCGTAATGGGATCCGTCAACTTTATAGAGCAATCAAACTAGATAATGAAACGGAAAAAATTGATACAGATCCCAGCTTACTGAGATCGATACTGCTAGTGGCTGTCAACGTAATGGCCATGCTGTTCTATTATTAAGAGAATACATGTGATAGATACGAAGGCGTAGAAGGTCCACTGAAATATTTTTTTTAATTCCGAATTTAATCTCGGAATTTCGACTTTAATCTCGGAATTCTGACTTTAATCTCGGAAATCTGAGTTTAATCCCAGAGTTCGTAGATTAGAGTTGGAAACATGAGACTAATGTTTGAAATGCGTCGGTGTAAAGATGAAGATGACCTCTCGAAAAATCCATCCTGTTTTTCTTAATAAAAATGCACGTCAATGACTAAAATAAATTTTGTTTTACTCAAGAAAGATATACTAGAGGTGGGAGACGAAAGTTGACAAACGGTATGTATAGACGCATCGTAAGACACTTCCGAAATAAGTGCTAAAAATCAGTTAAAACCACGGTAAACTTAATCAAATTTAAGCCACCGGTGAACCAAGAAATTTTGCTTAACGTGACATGTCATAATAGGAAAAAAAGTTCATATACAATTAATAAATTGAAAATTACTATTAGTGTTTTTTAAATAGTACAAAAAAATAAACTGTAAAACTGTGCCTTAGTTGACGGTCGACCTAAATAGACCTATCTATATAGGTACCTAAAAGACCGTTTCAAGTGCTTTATATTGCGTTAAAGAAAGCAATAAATATTCAGTGTCAAAAGTGAACAACGCGTGTTTATAAAGCAAAGCAAGACAGACCTATTAAACGTAAAAGTGTAAATAAATAAATAATAAATTTGTGTGTGCAGTGGAAAGTTTTTTAAGTGTACTAAGCCCAAAAAGAACAGGGAATAAAAAACAACAATCACCACGCCAGAAGCCACAGAAAGCTAAGCTATAAACTAATTTATTTTATTTTATTAAATTTAATTACTTTAATAACTTTATCAACTTAATCTCTATTAACCTAATTTATTAACTCAAAACCTAATATTTTAAATAGTATTGAGTAAACCAGAGGCATACTATTAGGTCAATAATACAAATAATAATTAATAGCCAAAACCGAATTTCTTTCAGCCAATCAAGAGAATTACGCATGATAAAAATGGTGATAATAATAACCCGAAAAATCAGCAATGCATCGCTATTAAAGTGTGATTATACAGATTTCCTTCAAGTGTGTTTTTCATAATTACTAAAAATATTCAAACAAATTTAATCAAAATTAAACACGTAATAATCAGTGGCGCAATACTCTTAAAGTATACCTATCTTTCAGGTGAGGTTCTCATAATTGCTAAAAATATTTTAATTTTAGATTAGACTAGAAATAATCAATGGGGCACTGTCGGTGTGTAGCGTCCAAACTGAATCCTTATGGCACCTCAATGTAGGTATGCGTGATACAGATTTCTCTCAGGAAAATGGTTTCCAAGAAAATACACACAGAAAAGAGCAATCTTGATACCTAGAGCAGCGGAAACTCAACTCAATAAATAGATCATATCGTGGTAGGCAGGGAGATGATTTATAGTGTTCTGTCACCACGGATACCCATAAAAGCTTGTAAAAGTTAAATACAAAGTGACAACGTATAGAAGTTATATTTAAGTTTGTATAAGTGAAAGTGTTTGTAAAATAATTTATACCTCGGAATATTGTCAGCTTGATAGGAAATATTAGTTAGTGTTTAATTAGGTACACAAACCAAAACTTTCCACAATGCTTTCCTCTAACGCAGTAAATCATAGTTTATATACGTATATATAGTGCAGTGAAATCGTATACCTGGAGATTTCAATGCACATATACTCCACACAGGGCCTAACGAAAATGGAAACGCGCTGAAAAACCTAGCACACATATTTGACTTAACAATAAAATACATGGAGCAAAAGTCAAACACGCATTGACACCTAGAGTAATGGAAGCTCAATCACACAAATAGACCATATCCTGGTAAGCAAAGAGATAAGAGAAAGGATCAAGAAGGTTAAAGCAAAAAGGACAGCAGAAAACCTACTGAAGAAAACGCTAACACTGAACAGCAGCAAACTAAAAATAGGGAGACCATGTTACAGGTGGATAACAACAATCGAGAAAATCATAAACAAACTGGGAAAGAAAAGCGAAGGGAAAAATGAAAAAAAAACATGCGTCATATGGCTCTCGCTGCTGGCAACAAGCATGACCCAAACCCAACCTAGCATCGGAAATCGAGGAATCAGAAAACTCAGAAAAAGAAGATTTTAAGAAGCAGAAACACAAAAAGAGGAGCATAAACAGTAATAAACACTCCATATCAAGACACAACACATATTTCACACGAAGATTCAAAAAAGAGGCAAATACCCAGAACCAAAAACACAAAGAGGGAGCTTAAACGCTCCCTCACGACACAATGCGGTAACGCATCTCACAAATACCTACAACTCCCATCCCATATTCCTTTACCATGCGCCATGTGGCTCTCGCTGCTGGCAACAAGCGGACCTTAGTCCAACCCAGCGTGGACGTAGCAGGCCCAGCTGTATAACCTGGGAGTGGCAGCAATGCCTGCAGCACGCTGGTAAATCAATCAATCAATCAAAGAAAGATATACTAGAGGTCTTTGATACCAGTCCATATTTGGTTGAAATTGGATGACTAATAACTTAGCTACGAAGGTGTTACCGTGGAAAGTGGGACACATTTTATATCAATCATTGAAATTTTTCATTTTATTATTTAAAACAAAGTAAAATTAATTACCAACACACGTCTTGACAGAACTGACGTATTGTTTATTTAAATGACATACTTTTGTTTTCCATTTTGCGAATTTGATAGATTGTAAATATAAAGTAAAGAGGAGAAACAGTTTGTACGATAAACACTATGTTTTATATATCATTGAAAAGCTTTTTTGCAGCTTTACAGATAATGTAAAAATATAGAGGTGTTAAATTACACAAAACTCAAGTAAAGCTCATATCTCCAAAATGAGATGTGCAGTAGTTTTTCTGACAAGGTTTTTGGAAAATAGATATGATTTTCTAGTTTAACTTTTATTTATAAACTTTTTTCACGCAACTCCAAAAATAATGAAGTTAAATGGAGTTTTAATGTTTGCGAGACCACCCTGTACATTCCCAAACAGTTTTTGGAATAAAAATTTGAATAACCGCGTATATAGAGACGGATTAACCACGGTACAGTGATTCAAAAAATAAATTAACAATAGAAACAAAATAAATTTCTTTGAATTGTTAAACTAATAGGAACGATATTGTATGTTTCCTTATATGGATTTTGACATTTACTTTAAAAAAGTTGACAACTAGTTACAGAATGTTTGATTCTCTACAGCTTTATATTAAGTTTCGTCTAGGAGGTAATAGAAACTAAGGATAGAAAATAGACTTATTTTCAGTGCCATTTTTTTTAGTATGAAGGTGAGGGCGATAGTGTAATCGCCAAAAAGAAATTATTTTATTATTACTGATATGTTCAAGAACCGCTGCCTAAGGAATCACTACTTCCACATCCGGAATTCCTATTCAAGCCTCTTAGAACAGAAAAAAAATTGATACGATATTTGCACTCCACTATGCGAAAATTATAGTTCATAGAACTTTAATAATATAATATTTGAAATCGTCTACCCCAAAAACCAATAAAACGATATGCCACGTTGGTAGTGGGAAAGGGGGTGGTGATGGTATTGGGAGCGGCTTCATCGCTTCATGAACGTTTTTCATATGAAATCATAAATCCGACTTTAATCTCTGAATTCCGAAATTAAAGTTGGAATTCCGAGATTAATCTTGGAATTAAAAAAAATATATTTCAGTGACTCTTCTACGCCTTCATAGACAGAAAATTCCAGTAAAAGAAAATGAAAAATAAAGGGAGATAATATTATTTAAATTATGTGTTTGTACAAAACTGACTTAAATTAATATGTCATTGTTTTCGTTTCATCCCTGTAAATATTATATTTTTAAATTTAATTCAAATTCCTAATTCCCTTCTGTTGAAATCTTATAAACATTCAAAAGACATTTCCAGTTATATACTTAGTGAATTCAACCATATTCAAATTAGGATTAACTGAAAATTTACTACCCTACCGAGCATCATAATAAATTCGCTTCATTAAAATGTTTATGTACCTATGCTTCAACGTTATTAACAACAATTAATCTAACTGGGAAACATCCACATCCAATATATAAGCAACCGGCATGAGGCACGTATTTTCTTTGAATTACTAAGTAAGATTAGATGCAACGGAGAGCGCGTCAGTCTTCCTAGATGAACTTGGCGGTATTGAGCATAGCGAAACTCCATTTGCATATAATAAACTATTTACCAGCTTGGCTTCATTAGACAAATGAAATTATGGCAAACTGGACTCTGGAGAACTCGTGCTGTTAATGTCGGTCTCCTTACACTCTGACACTTGCTTCCTTTATGAGACCTCAGTGACTATTTGATTTTTGCCTACAAAGAGTACCTAAGTGTTTCGAGAATGAGAACGAATGTAAATGTGCTGGAAAAAAGGGTTCCGTAATAGCAATAAGCATGCACTTCCGGCGTGTATTCTAGTTTTTATTACAGTGTGGTATGTACGCTATGATTCAAAACATTAATTTTCTCGGTATCTCAGGAAGTTGGCTAATAACAGTAAAAATTAAATTGTGCATTAGCAACGACTCTTAATGTGTAGATGTATGTGCATTCGCTGCTGCTAATGGATTTACAAGTAATACAAGATATTATAATAACAAAAATAATAATATTTATTTATACGAGGCTGTACTGATATGTACAGATATGGAACGTTAATGAAGTACACGTAAATGAAAAGTCAAACAAGACAAAGAAAATATAAACAACGGTAAATGAAGGGCACGTAAATAATATAAAATTACATTTTAAAAGTATGCAAATAAATAATATACCAAACGATGTATATAGTCCAGTCGATAAAGTAAAAAATACATCAGAAGTTCGCAAAAATGTTTTTCTGAGATTTTCCTTCAGTAACTGTTAGTGGAGGGGTTATACATCACACAACCACAAAAATCAGTTCTGGGGCGCAACCCCCCCTCCCCCCCAAAAAAAACAGCCCTTCTGAGAAAAAGCTTTATTTTCCTGATAACTCATTAACCGTTGAAGATATACAAAAATTGCTCATTATAAAAAAGAAAGCTTGACTAATTACCTGTAATTTTAACAAATTTCAAGTAAAAATCTCAATTTTGCTTTATCAACTTTTCTAATAATGGAGTGGTGGAGAGAGTTGAAAAATATTATAAACAACTGAGGTCTTGGCTTCCAGTATATATAACAAATCCCAAGTTTCTGCACTCTTACCAGCTTGCTTTACTTATTTTCCAATATTTACCCCCCTTTAACCTCTAACCCTTCACCGGAATTAGTGCAAAATATATCTAGTTCCAGATCTCGTCATGGTACATATACAATATCTTAAACCGTTGCTGAGAAAACGTGTGCAAGTTATAGACCGACCGACAGACAGGCAGAAATTATTTTTTCTCAAATTTAAATTCTCGACATGTTATGACATTCTAAACCTATTTCAAGAAAAAAAATTTTTGAAAATTTTTTTACGATTACAATACTTCCACTCCACTACGTGGATGTGGAAGTAATTGATAATGAACAACATTTTAATACTAAAACATCGATTTTAACAAAATATTCAATAAAATAAAAAATATCGTACCTGACTTTCCAACATCGCTTTATTTTGGAAATAACAAACACTTTATCACTTAAAAAAGAGAAATACGTATTTAAATTTGTATGATTAAACAAAATTATTGTAAATCCAGTTATTTTTCACTTGAAATTTCACTAATTTTATTTGTTTAATAGTTAATTTAATTTAATAAAATTTATTAGAATGATATTTCGAGTAAAATTCTTTCCCTTTCAATAGCATTTTATTTTTCTACCTGAGAAATATAGTATAATTTTAAATGGTATAATCAAATAATATGAAGTCTTACCTTTATTTTTAGACCCGGTACATTCAAAAATATTAAAATACAAGGACACTAGATTAATTTTAGAAAAAATCCAAAAAAGGCTGCATATTCAATTTTTTTTTGATATTTTTTTATGCAATTTTTTAACTATTAAATGATTAGAAACAATAGCTATATAATAAAAAAAACTCAAAAAAAAATTTTTAAGCTAAATTTTCAAGATGTTTGGGTCTTTTTTTCTATTTTTAGGAAGCAATAGAAAATTAGCCAAAATTTGGCTAACTTCAACATGCTAGTAAATTTGTAAATGTGAATATTTTTATTCCTAACTTTTTCTGCATTGAAGTACTATCTTGAACTAAAAGATAAAGCATTTAGAACTTATATTAAAGTCAGTTATTTTTTATGAGCCTGTGAATAGTTAGAAGCGCAAAAAATCAAGAGATAACTATATTATATTGTTATTTTTATATACTAATAAATATTAATAGCCATAAAAAATGGCAACATAAGAGACTATTTTATATCCCCTTTAAAACCCATTTTGATTTTTCTTCCTAGCTTGTTTGGTTTACGAGCAATTAATTTTTTTATAGGCCGCGCGCAAAACATTCCAATTAAACGAAAATTCGCGCGCATTAAAAATACCTCGAAAAATACAAATTTTGCAATTTTTTTCAATATCGATTTTCTCGAAAATCATATAGAAGAAAATTACAACAGGACTTTTTTTAGGAAATTAGTCGAGCTTTCTTTTCTATGATAAGCAGTTTTTTTATATCTTCAACGGTTAACGAGTTATCAGTAAAATAAGGCTTCTCTCACTGAAGGGGTGATTTTTTAGGGGGGTTGCGCGGCACCCCCAGAACTGATTTTTGTGGTTTTTTGATGTATAACCCCTCCACTAACAGTCACTGAAGGAAAATCTCAGATATAATTTTTTGTGGTGGAAATTTTTGTAATTACTGGACTAATATAATAAAAACTACATTTAAATGTAACATCTTTTTCTTCTTCTTTCTTGACTCTAAGCAAATCACCTGTCTACTCTTCGTCAATTTGTCCATTGCTCTGCATTTAGCTTGTCGCTGTATCTTTTTCGAGGTCGCCCTGGGTTCCTGCGTCCTAGTGGTGATTTATCACAGGCAATTTCTACTATTCTTCTGTCGTTCATCCTATTTATGTGTGCATTCCACTCTATTTTTTTCCGTTTGATACCCAGTTATTATTGTTTCTATTTTACACGTATTTCTTATAGTTTCAC
This sequence comes from Rutpela maculata, assembly GCA_936432065.2. Taxonomy (NCBI): domain Eukaryota; kingdom Metazoa; phylum Arthropoda; class Insecta; order Coleoptera; family Cerambycidae; genus Rutpela; species Rutpela maculata. The sequence continues at coordinate 29,554,811 of OW386285.2, read as the reverse complement.
TTCTTTTCCTGTCTAAAAGTGTTTTACCAGCCATTCTGCGAAGTACATTCATTTCCCCTGTTTCTAATATACGTTTAGTTTTCAATGTTTCTGCTGTATATGTTATATATGTTATTGTTGTTTTATTACTTCTAGTCTTGGCCTCAATTCCTATGGTTTTATTGTATCATATTATATTATTTAAACACACTGCTATTCTTGTTGCTTTCGTTACTTTTCTCTTACCTCCTCCTGCCTCAACATCGCCATAGACCGAGCGTTTCACGCCGAGATACTTAAATTTCATTTCCTGCTGGATGACTTCTCCATTTACCTCCAGTTTATGTCCCAATAGTATTTCAGATGTTGTCATACACTTTATTTTTGTGGGACATATTATCATGTTAAGGGATTTAGCTCTACGGTTGAAGGAGTGTAGGAGCCTCTGTAGATCGTCTTCTTTCTCTGCGATCAGCACGGCGTCGTCGGCATAGCACAGGATTCTCCCATTTTGTATCCTCTCAATAAGCGAACCGTCTGTATAATCTCGTCCATCATGATGTCGAAGACAAGTGGACTTAATGAATCCCCTTGGCGAATACCGCTGCCAACCGATATTGGTTCGGTGAATTGTCCATCTAATTTTGCCAGTATTTCGTTTGCTGCGTATATGTTCTCTACAGTTTTTATCAGGTTGTGTGGGACTTGTCTGTTGTAAAGATGTGAGATATCTTTCAGTTGGACGCGGTTGAAGGCTTTGGTTAGGTCGATGACATATATTTTCCGGCTTATTGTATTCAATTGACTTTTCTGTTACTTGTCTTATGACAAAAATAGCGTCCGTACAGGACCTCTTCGACCTAAATTCCTGTTGTTCATCTGCCAGCGAAATGAGACTGTTAATTTTGTTCGTTATTACTTTTGTTGTTAATTTCAATGTGGTACTCAAGAGATTTATTCCTCTATAATACGAAGGTATTTTCTTATCCCCTCTTTTTGAACATAAGGATGATGGTGCTGATTCGCCATTCATCTAGGATTTTGTGGTGATGGAGAATTTTTCGGATCAGAATTGTTAATTCTTGTGTAAGCTTTTGTCCACCGTATTTGAGCAGTTCATTTGCTATTCCGTCTTGTCTAGCACTTTTTCTGTTTTTTTAACTGTTGTAGTGCCATTTGCACGTCGGGTGTGTCAATTTGGGCGTTTTTATTGATAACTATTTCTGGTGTAAATGTAACATGGCTAGCCAAATGTAAAATACATATGTATTAACCAATCAATAAAATAATGTATTATCGATAATCCAAGGATGTAGATAAAAATTCATCAGTACTATATCTATTGACGAAATTTATTTTTGTATTTTTTAAAAGTACCAAAACTTGTCACATTTTTCAAATAACCGGGCAATTTATTACATAATATGATGCAGTAGGCATGTCCACAAAATTTTAATCTCGATTGGAAATGATAGATTTATTGGTATTATAAGCTAATGTAACAATAAAAAATATATATATTTTCATTTTGTCAGTTATTCGAATTAGGAATCATCCCAACGCAGCGCGGCTTAGAAACGTTCCCAAGGTAGATACTAGTAACACATGACGTCATATCCTTGAAGGCACGTCGGCCTGTGTGTATAATGCGGGCCCGTTGTTTTTTATTGAAAGAGTAATGTAATGTTATTGATCAGCAATATCCAAAATTTAAACACATTTTGATTTACGATTTTCGAATTTGACACCCTAAAATCATATTTTTCAAATATTAAATCATTAATAGCTTTTAAACGAATTGTATTTCGAAAGAAAGTCATCTTCAACTATATCTGCATACCAAGCATGGCAAATCAGGCACAGGAAATGTTCAATCTCAATTACATACAATAATTAGACTGATGGCATGGATCGACTAGCGCAAGAAGTTTCAAATTCTTCTTTAAAAGTTATGATTAAAAATATTAACATGGTTTTGGAGATCGAAAGGATTGCTAATTATGGTAATAATAATATTTATGTAAATTTTTGGGACACTTGTCACTAACTTTAAAGTTCCTTTGGGCGATTATATCATTCTAAAATGCTTTTTTAATGCAATATATAAGGTACACGTGGCTTTCCTGCTTTCTTAAAGGTAATAACGACATATAATCTAATTAGGATAATATTATAATTCTGTTTGACTTTCAAAGTATCTCTACGGAGACGTCCATATCCTCATTTTGCAAGAATTTTGGTTAAAATTAAAAATTTATCATTCAGCATGAATAAAACTTGGCCAAAACACTATGTGGTGCCTTTCCCTAAAGCTCTTGTTGCCAGTTGAAAACCATTCTTTATAATGTGAAAAACCGCCTGAATTCGTAATTTGATTTAGCAAAAATCATATTCAAGATTTTAGTGTAATTTTAAAATAGGATTTCGACGCAAATTTCACCTCATCAGACGACATAATGTCTTCAGAAGCCGGATAGTCAGATTTTATTGCAGTTTTGGAAAAAAAAATGTTATCTGATTTTGATGTTTTTATTAACCAAGTTCTATATCATTGATATGGTAGATATATGAAACTCACAGTTTTACATCTCTAATATGTAATCATATTAGCATTTATATATTTTTTGTCGTTCACTATGTTCTAAATTTAACTTTCTGAAGAACTTTTGACGTGATACCGCCAGACGTATACGATAAGCGGGGACCAACACTAGAATAATAATTCATATACCACAAAAGTCTGGTAAGATGTGTAAATAAGAAGAAGACGAATAAGAAGGGAACTTTTTATTTGCCACGTATTCGTGTTTGTGTCTGAACTAATTAAAAAAACCGCTGCCCAAGGAATCACTACTTCCACATCCAGATTCTCTATCCAAGTCACTCACAATGAAAAAACTTTGTATGGGAAAATAATTGTTTATGGAACTTTAATAATATAATATTTGAAATCCTCTACCCCAAAAACCCACATCGGTAGTGGGTGGATGAAGTAAAAAATATTTTGAGGTTTCTGGTTCCTGTATATACACTAAATCACAATTTTTTTTCATCCCCTTTAATAAGGGAGTGGGGGTGGTAATGGAGGTGGCCAATGCCAAATTTTTTTTTGAGACCTTAGCTTCTCTTGTATATACTAAATACCAATTTCGTGGACTCTTACCTGCTTGATTTACCCATTTACCCCAAATTTACCCCAATTTACACCCCAACCCTTCGACGGAACAATATGAAAATATAATCTAGTTCTAGATCTCATTAAAGTACATATGCGTACCAAATTTCAAGTCAATGTCTTAAACGGTTCCAGAGTAAACGTGCGCACAAAAAAGTTACTTAATGCGAAAAAAATATAAAAGTTTTAAAAAAACCCCTGGCGCACATTTTTTTTGTCAAAAATAGGTGCCCCCCGGGACGCCACCAAACTTAATATTTTCTATCTACTTAGGGATAAATTAGTCCCTTTCTACCAGAAATAACACTGCCAAATTTCAACAAAATAGTATTATTAAGATTTTTACGAAAAAACGATTTTTTTAAAAAAGTTTGACACTATCTTGAAAACGAAGCATTCCCGGACATATCTTTATATAAACTTTTCGTCTCAGAATCACTCAATGAATCGCCCCTTGAAGTTTGGCCACATACTTAAATAACACCCTGTATCTACCTTCGTTATTGCCGAAAAGAAAAATTAGCACAAAGGTCAACCTTTGTTTCTGGATTAATAACACCACAAAGTTTTTAAAAGAATTTCCCGTTTCATCTGAAAATTCATGATTAACAAAATAATTCAAACTCCAATTAAAAGATTCCAAAAGTTTAAAATTGGATTGAATTGAAATGCAACTCATTCAAATGATTAAAATAATAAATCAATTTAAATTCACTGTCCTAAAAATCTTTATTCTACTTATTCCTTTTTATAATTATAATTGCGGTTAATTAATAGAAGCAATAAAAACCTTAATTAAAATGTAAATGTCTGTCTGTGAATTTCTTTTTCTCCTCGTTTCTTTAATTCGCTGCGAAGTTAATGTGAAACTGGCAATCTCATCCCAGAAGTACAATAAATCAACAGTGTAGTTGTATAGCTCTATCTATATTTTTTTAATTTAAACAAACTAAAAGTGGGAATATTTTAATTAATATTGACTCTTGTTAAAGAGTCAACAACTAATTTTATATTAAATTAGCTTATATAGCACAAGCTGAGAAGACATGAAAAATTGAAAAATGTGTCCCGGGCAGACTTAATTTTATTTCCAGTTTGTAGCAAAATTTAAATATTTCTTCCCATGTAATAATTGGTTGTGAAGACATATATATAACTCATTTTATTGAAAAACTAGGCGGTATATACTACATATATAGAGGTAAATAATGTAGTGGCTGGCATTTATATTTATATAGTGGCACTCCTAGAAAAATAAAAGGCACCGCAAATGTTTCCGTTACCCAATAAACGAAGTGACGACGTGACCAGATAATAAACCATCTAATTTATAATGTAATAAAATAAAGGAATCATCCAGAACATTACAGAGCCAAAACATAAAACTGAAACTCTCAAAGATACTGTAGTCCTAACAACTCCATTAATAGGGTACAATTTGACCCAATATTTTTTTTACTTTTTATTTTTAGGTAGGATTTCCCGCGCCTTCGCCTTCAATTTTTTTTTCTACCCTATTTTTATTAAAACAACAAAACTTTTTAGTGCAAAATATTATATCAGGAAGTATTACAATATAAAACGTATGAAAGAGAATCATGACATTTTTTGCATATTTCTTGAGCTGTATCTCGGGAACTAAATGTAGGATCGAGTTGGGTTGAGAGCTTTTGATCAGAAAATTGAAATCGACAACATATTGAAGATTCAGCCAATTTGACCTTGACCACTTTTCCAGATGCTCTGTGCGGGGTCCTTTTTGTGAGGTGGCTTATTAAAATTACCGTTACCTGGCGGATAAAAGCACCAAATTTGGTATGAAGGTACCACTAATAAATATTAGCCTAGAGCCCTCTGGAATTTCTAAAAAGTTTCACGTACAACACTAAAATCCCAAATGGCCGACAAATACGACAAAATATTGCATGTGAGTCTTTCTTTTCGAGGCTCCACTACTGCAAATACCATAAAAGTGGTATTCTCTTGCACTCTTCAAGAGACCTTCAATCAGTATGCTGATAAGATATTTCTACCTTACCTTCATAAGCAGCTGGCGAATGCCCGAAGGTTAGATGTTGTGTGGGACACCTACATTCTAGACAGTTTAAAGGAGTTTACCCGGGAAAGAAGAGGTGAGGGGATTCAAAGGAAAGTATCTCGCAACACCAAACTGCCACAAAATTGAATGGACTTTCTCCGTGACAATGAACAAAAAGAATTGTTCTACTTTTTGACTGGCCACCAGGAAAAAATATATATGTCACAACAGGGAAAGCAGTTGCACAAATCTGTTCAAACACACCAATGGAAACAGCAATCATGAAGAGGCAGACACGAGGCTTGTGGTTCATGTACTCCATTCACTATAGTAAGGGACAAAGAGTATCCTTGTGCGTACTGTAGACACAGATGTGATTGTCATCCTTCCTCGCACATTCTATGATCTAACAGCGACTCAGCCTTTGATCGATATCTGGGTGGTCTTTGGCATGGGCAATCATTACAAGTTTTACCACATCAACGCCATCTGTGCAAGCCTCTGGGAGCAAAATCACGAGCACTACCTGTGTTTCACTCATTCTCTGGTTGCGTCCCAACCTCCGCCTTCAAAGGTAAGAGTGACAAGTTCATTTGGGAAGCGTGGCAAGCATTTCAAAGACGTCACTGATACATTTGTGTATTTGGCCACTTATCCATTCCAACTGCTGAAAGCATAATCTGAACACTTCAAGAAGTTGGAACGACTGACTGTTATTCTATATGATAAAACCACTCCTTTCAGCAGTATCAATTAGATAAGAAAGGAGCTTTTCTGTCAGAAGAATCGAGCAATGGGCAAATTCCACCGACTGAGAATGTGTTTCTTCAACATATCCGAAGGGCAGTTTATCAAGCAGATATTTGGACGACCACCACACAAACACAGCAAGTGATTCCTTCTCCGCAGTATTTTGCTTGGAATAAGATTTCAGAGTCATGGGTATCAGTTTGGATGACAATTCCAGAGGTTTCCCGATCATGCAAGAAATTGATTAAATGTTCCTGCAAATGAGACTTCAAGAACTGCAAATGTGGGAAAGCCAGTCTGGACTGCTCACTACTTTGCAAGTGCAAGTGTAATTTGCAAGTGTAATTCATTTATAACTGCATACTGAATTTCATTGAATTAATAACCATTTTCTGTTATTGGGAACTCTTATTAGCGTTATATTGGACTTATATATTACTGTAATATATGACATGGATATATTCTATTGGATTTTATTTAATATGTAGACTACTCTAACTTGTATGTAGTGTACTTAGTTGGCTTAAAGCTTAAAGCTGTAATTCAAAATTAACAGTATAATAGGTTGTGTTAAGTGATATTTTGTCGGCCATTTTGCATTTTAGTGTTGTACATGAAAATTTTTGGAAATTCCACAGGGCTCCTAGGTTAACATTTATTAGTATACCCCGAGGCACCTTCATACCAAATTTGGTGCTTTTATCCGCCAGGTAACGGTAATCTTGAAATACAGTTCTAAGCTACCTCACTATTTGTTCAAATCGATCGTTCGTTTTACATTCAGCTGATTATATTAACATATGTGTATTTTACTAATTTCAGTTTCTGTTATTTTCAGGTAATAATTTTGGAAATCACGAATATAGATTGAAAATTCGTCCCATTTACGTAAGTCTGCATTTTCATTAAATATATTAATTATTTCGTTAATGAACTTTTGTGCATTATGATATTTACTAAAGCGGAATTGTTTTTGAGAAGAATAATAATAATAATAACAGTATTAGTACAGTCGAGTTGATTTAAGTAAATTTTTTCGACGGCAATATTCCACCTGAAATTTTATTGTTGATTCTTAAAAACTGTATTTAATGTAGGGACCGAAACCGAAACCAAAATCCTCACTGTAATTACGAATTTAAGGTTCAAAAAATATGGTTGAAATCAAAGACTCAAATCTTTAAACCAATATGTAGAAATACCAAATTGTATGGTGAAAACCATATCAAGTCGATTCGTCCATTATAAAGATACATCGTAAAATACAAGTAAAAAGCCAGAAACCGAAAGCGAAACCGAAAACCGTAATTACTAATTTTTTCTAACAGAAACCGAATTGTCGCGGATCTGTAAACCGAAACCATAACCGAGAACCAAATTGTCGCTGCCTTACAACAGAAACCGTAAATGAAAACCAAATTGTCGCTACTATGAAAACTGAAAATGGTATACGTTATTTAACTCTAACCGAAATTAACCGAAATTAATTTCGGTTTTGGTCCCTGATTTAATGACCATGTAGGTAACAAGACCGAGACAAATACTTTATCAGATAAAGTAATAATATCGGAAGGGGTGCCGCAAGGCTCTATTCTGGGCCCCTTGCTGTTCTTATTATATGTTAATGATGCCATCTTTTATCAACCTTATTTCCTTTTACCAATTTGCAGATGGCAGCACGGCTGTATTAAAAATAACACCATTCATTTAAATCAAGATAAAACCACCTTAATGATTTTCAGCAAAACTTTTTATAACACCGAATCCATCTATGTCAGATGCTAAATCTTCTAAAAAATTCTAAATTAACAAAATTTCTAGGATTGACAATGCAAAACACCATGTCGTGGCATCGTACACCATACAAACCACATTTTATTGCTTTAGGTGTATTATGCCTCCCTTGTTTGTATATTTACCATCTAGTAAATTTTGTTGAATTGAGCGTGCATTTCTTTGTAAAAAATAATGAAATTAGTAATAGAACTACTAGAGGTGGCCCATTCCACAAGTACTTACCAAAAAATATGTACACTATAGAGCTATTAAAGCCTATAATAGCCTTCCTCCCGAATTTAAGACTATTCCAAGCGATAATATATTTAAGAACAAAACCAAACCATCTTTTATAAGTAAATGTTTTTACTTTAACGAGTATATTAACCGACAGGACTAGAATACATATAATACTGGATGTTGAAATTTTAGATTCCACCTTTATAGTCTGGGAGGTGGCGTCAATATTTTATGCGTCATTTCAGCACGATTTCTTTGTTTTTTAAATGTTAGTTTTCGTTCGAAAAACAACTAAAATAAGTGTCAGCTGGCGCGACCGTGGGGATTAAGAGCATAGGAGGCTGCGCATTTGGTAAAAAAAATTTTTGCGTCAATCCAACAAAGCTACAAAACTGTAAATAGTTTATTTATATAATATAAATGAAAAGTGTCAGTTGCATAGGGTAGGGGGCGAAGGTTGTCAGCTGCCCTAGTCAATATGTATGAAAAACACGTGAAATTTCGTTATTTCAACAAAGCTGAAATTCATATATATGATAGTTTGCGATATACAAAAACTATTAATAATTGTCAGCTGACAATACCATGGCACAAAACCTGTCAGCTAGGCCGCAGCGTCCAGGTGCTCACCGCGTATGGTATTTTTAATGCCCCAGTTAACAGATGAAACTTGAAAGAAAATCATATTTGTATGAAATATTAGACATACATATTATAGAATACTTAGAGATTGCAATCATTGATTGAGAATAGTGAGGATTAAATAATTTTTGCAGATTCAATACGAATAAAACAAATCAATTCTCATCTGAATCACTCTCACTGTTGTATTCGAAATTATCTTCCTCTTCGGAAGTGCTATCTGAATGGTCTTCTAAATATATATTTTCCTCGGATTCTCGAGAGTCATCGTTCTCGTTTTCGTCTTCACAAATATCTGCCGAAAAATACTGAAAATCATTGAAGTGAATAAAAGAAAATTCATGTAGAAATAAAAGATTATATGCACAGAATACCTGGAATTTCCTCGCTCTCATTTATGATACTTTCAATTTTCGGTAATTAATCGCCTTGAAACCACTTGAAAATATACATCTTATCATATTCTCCCCATCCGTAATCAGTTGGCAAAGACAAACTTGGCGTATGAAGATGTGCATGACTCCACAATTGAGCAATGTAAGAAGTTCGCAAAAAATGCTGTTTCAATTCTGTCTTACATGGAGGTAAGATAGATTCCTTCTAAATTCTGGTCAATCTTCAAGACTTCTTTCTGATTGATATTATACGACTTCATGAAAGTAGCTACGCGTACGAGATTAATATTCTTGATTTTTTTAGAACCGCACATATGACAAACAAATTCCTTCAGAATAGTAAAATTATCTTCCCAAATTTTCAGGTGCGTGTTGAGAAATGTTTTGTATTAAAAAACATGCCTCCTGTTACTTCAAATACAGAATATCTACATTTGAGCATCGATAAATGTATTACTTTTTTTTTTTTTTTTTTTGATTTCGCAGCATCGACTTCTATGGTCATTAGCTGCATTCTCATCCATCTAAACTATGGACTTTGAGAGAACTGTGTACGGATGTGCATATATATACACATATACAGAAAGAAGGTATATTATAGAAACATATCAAGCTTTAAGTTTTCTACATTGAAGACGAATAGAATATAAGGTGTAGAGTTCCTCGGATAAATATTCTTGACATACAAGTAGTGGTTTGAACAAACTACATAAAGTAAGTTGAATAAATTACCACATAATATAATTTCACAATTTGTACAGTAGCTTAGTGGCCTTCAAAAAATCAATTACTCTCAGTACAACCTCTTCTACATTGCTCAGACATTTTGGAATTGTATCTGGTATATTAAATTGTCGACGGGCAATTGCATAATCAACACATTCTAAGAGAATGTGTTTAACTGTTTGTCGCACTTGGCATCTAGGACATCTGGGTTGTCTGATGTCTAATAGTAGATATGAGGAGGTAAGGCGAGTATGACCAATTCTAAGACGAGTAAGGGCTACGCCCTCTCGTCGGGTCAGTTTACAAGAGAGTTTCCAGGGTTTTATAGATGGTTTAATATACTTTAAACTAGTATCATGTTCATTCCACTCAGTTTGCCTACATAATTGAATTTTTCTTTGAGGAAAGCTTTTATGTCATCAGAACGGATGGGAATGTCTTCAGATCTTCTATTATCTGCTGCAGTTCTTGCTGCTCGATCCGCTAACTCATTTCCTGTAATACCAACGTGACCTGGTGTCCAGATAAATACTACCCTTTTCCCTGATTCAGGTAAATGGTGAGTCAGAGCATGAATTTGTTGGATGAGTGGATCGTATGTAAACATGCATTTGATTCCATCAATGGCACTGAGTGAATCTGAGCAGATAAGGAATGTGGCATAGTTTCTGAATGTAACATAGAGCAGCGCCTGCCATATGGCATATAGCTCTGCTGTATAAATACTTGTCCATGGGTGGAGGGTCCATGAGTGCATTTCACTTAAACTAGTGAATGCGCTACCTACTCCTGAATCTGTTTTGGATCCATCTGTGTAAATAGCCAATGAGTCAGGATATTTATTGACGATTTCATTAAAGGTCACTAAAAATTGACGAGGATTGGTGTCCGATTTAGGGTAAGCGGCATTTTCTAAGTGAAAAATCGGACGGTTTAATTTCCAGGGAGGAATCTCACAAAATCCCAAGCGATAAACTGGTGCAAAGGCCTCATCAAGTTTATCTAGAAGCTCTTTTATTCTTACTCCTGCTGGTCTTGTTATTGTAGATCTCGCTTCAAATATATCATAGTCGTCTTCATTAAATAATATTGTGTAGTTTGGGTGTTTCGGTTGTGACCATACCATCACACCGTAGTTCAACAAGAGGCGGTCTCTTCTTAAGCGTAATGGAGGGATACCTGAATCATTGTGAAGGGACGATAATGGGCTAGTCCGAAATGCTCCTATTGCCAGCCTTATGCCTGCGTTATGGATAGTATCTAACACCTTAAGACGAGATCTACGAGCCGCAGAAAAGACTACGCACCCGTAATCCATTTTTGAAAGAACTGCGGATGTGAAATACCTTAGTAAAATTTCTCTGTCTGCCCCCCACTTAATATTTGCTAAGCAACGCATAATATTTAGTGATCTCTTACATTTTACTGCGAGGTAATCTATGTGCGGTCCCCACGTCAATTTCTTGTCGAATATAACACCTAGAAATTTTATTTGTGGCACGACTTCTATGGCCTCGCCATCAATGACCAGATTTGGGTCATTGTGAGGCGTTCTTAAACGACAAAAATGCATGCAATGAGTTTTAGTGGTTGAAAAACGAAATCCTCGATCCTTTGCGTTTTTAACTATGGTATTTATTGCTGTTTGGAGTTTTTGCTCCATTCTGCCCATGTCCTTGACAGAGAGATATATGGTCAAATCATCCACATATAGGCAACTTCCAATGTCAGGTTCTAAAGTGGCAGTTATGTCGTTGACAGCGATGGCAAACAACGTTACACTAAGAGTGGATCCTTGTAGAATTCCATTTTCCAAAAGTAGCGAGTGTGAACTTTGATTCTCGACTTTTACCTTAAAATTCCTTTCTAGTAGAAAACTGCTTATGAATTTTGGTAGGTTTCCTCTAATTCCCCAATCATGTAATTTTTTTAGAACTCCATGTCTCCAAGTCATATCGTAGGCCTTTTCGAGATCAAAGAATATAGCTACTACGTGGCTTCTAGCTGCAAAGCTTGTTTGAATAATGTGTTCTAATCGTACTAGTTGGTCTGTGGTGGATCTAAACTTTCTGAACCCCATTTGAGACTCCGAGAGTAAGCCATGCGTTTCAATGTACCACATAAGCCTAGCGTTCACCATTTTCTCAAATACCTTACTCATACAACAAGTAAGAGTCGGTAGCTTGTTGGGTTATTAGGGTCTTTTCCTTGCTTTAAACGAGGGATTAAAATGGCCTCCCGCCATTTGTGGGGGTACGTCCCTTCTTGCCAGATTTTATTGTATAAATTCAACAAGGCAGCTTTCTGCGAGGTGGGAAGACGTCTTATCAATTCATAAGGAATGTTGTCAGCACCCGGAGAGGAGTTTGTTAGCTCTCGCAGAGCTTCCTCGAGTTCGATCATAGTAAAAGGAGAGTTATATGTCATTGTTTCGGTTTCTTCAAAGTTCAGTTCTGTTTCCAGATATTCTTTTACCTGTAGAAACTCTGGATCGTAATTACTTGACTTACTTGTTGTTTCAAAATGCTTTGCTAATGCTAACATATTAGCAACTTCCAGTGGATCTGTTTTTATTTGATCTTCAACAAGCAGCACTGGTGGAGCAGAACTTGTTTTTCTTCCTTCTATGGCTCTAATTTTCTTCCATATTTCCGCAGTTGGTGTTTGGGGATTGAGACCAGATACGTAACTCTCCCAGGAGGACCGTTTGCTCTGCAGTATGATTCTTTTTGCTTTTGCACGAAGGCGTTTGAAAGCAATCATGTTTTCTTGGGTGTTAAATCTTTTGAATTTGTTTAGGGCTCTTTTCTTTGCACGTATCGCTGTCTTCACCTCATCGTTCCACCAGGGAACTGAAGGTTTGGATTGCCTGCCACCTGATATGGGTATACTCAGCTGCGCCACATTAGTAATATTGTTCGTAATAGCTTCAACAGTATCATCAATGTTATCCTCGATATTAATAGGAACTAAGTTATTTGCAAATTGGGTCCAGTTTGCACGTTCCAGAGCCCATCTTTTTGGAGTAACGTACCGACAGTTGGGTGCTGCGCATTCAATGGAGATTGGGAAATGGTCAGAATGTAGAAAGTCGTCGAGGCGTTTCCATGTTAAAGTATGTGCTATTTGAGGAGAACAGATGGCCAGATCTATGGCAGAGAAATTGTTAGACCTGGAATTTAAGTAAGTTCCTTGCCCATTGTTAAGGATGACTAGATTGTGTTCTTCTGCAAATTCCTCTACTAAACGACCGCGCGCATCGAGACGTTCTGAGCCCCATATGGGATTATGAGCATTAAAATCGCCCACAATGATATATGGTCTTGGTAGTTGATCAGCAATATTTCTTAAATCTTGTATTTCCCAGTCGAAATTTGGAAGATATATATTGCAGATGGTCATTTTTGTGGGAAATTCACTTCTGACAGCAATGGCCTGTAGTCTTGTTTGGAGAGGTAAGTTATAAACAGGGAGGCGCTCTTTAACGAAAATTGCAACTCCACCTCTAGCTCGCATATCATGGACTACGTCATGTCTAAAGGAGTGAGAAGTGTTCGTTGACCTTGAAGTGAGTTTCCTGAAGGCATATACAGAATGGAGATATTTGGGTAAGAATATCTCTTAATTCACAATAGTGTGTTTTGCACCCATTACAGTTCCATTGAAGTATTGAGCCTTCTTTTATGACATTAATATAAAACTCTAAATAAGACATAACTATACGAATAAATAATAAAAGAATAAAAGTATATGGGACAAAAATGAACTATTGTATAAATAAGTAAATCTATAAATGAAGACTACACAAACAGACATAAATAAGTTATTAAGTATATCACAGTCTACTATCACTAGATTGGACAGAGCCAGATATCGTAACCTGCTGTTTTCGCTCAGCAGGCGGTTTTCGAGGTCTACCCTTTTTACGGCCTACTGTACGTTTTTGTTTTGTCCTCTCTCTTTGACTGGTTTGAGAGGACAGCCTACTTTCGTCGGAGTCAGAGATTTCTGAAACCGACTTACTTGTTGCTTCATTTCTCTTCCTTTTATCCGAAGAGAGAGGGGCTGAAGATGTCGCATGTTTAGCTGCTACGCTAGTGGCAGCAGCTGCATCCGGAGCTAGTTTTGATGCTAGCTCCTGGGGTTGTGTGAAGGACTTAGGTCCTTCGGTGTTTGTGGACCTAGCAGGTCCCTGAATTAATGTTTCACATATTTTTTTAATCTCGGGAACAAGTTGGTTGACAATTTCTTTAATATCTAGACTAGGAGAAGTTGGAACTCTAGCCGCTTGGGCATATGACATAGTGGAGGACCATTTCCTCGAACTTTGCGCCTAGCTTCTGGAAAAGACAATTTCTCTGTATCCCTGACTCTCTGGATTCCTGCTTCCTCTTTAAATTTCGGACAGTTTTTTGAACGAGCGGAGTGTTGCCCTTTGCAATTGATGCATACAATTGGTTCATCGCACTGAGAACCCTCGTGTAATGGGTGGCCACAGACACATATTTGTTCTTTATCACATCGCGATGAGGTATGACCAAACCGTTGACATTTAAAACAGCGCATAGGCGCTGGAATATACGGCCGAACAGTAAGAGATCGATATATACCCGCTTTTATTTTATCTGGCAGAGATAGTCTCTTAAAAGTAAGAATTAAGGAGGCAGTGTCTTGAAGGACGCCATCTCTCTTAATTTTTATTCTTCTGGCTTCAACTACGCCTTGGGAACTTAACTGTTCCACAATTTCTTCCAGAGTGCAATTTAATAGATCTCTACATGTTATCACACCCTTAACAAGGTTAAGAGAGCTGTGCGGAATAACTTCTATTTCGAAATTATGAAATTGTTTCATATCCAATAATTTCCTCGTTTGCGTATCAGATTGAGTCTCAACTAAAAGACCTTCTTTGATCTTTTTTACAGACTTCACAATGCCAACTTTCGTTACTAAAACTTTATCAATTAAAAAGGGAGATTCTCGAGAGAAATCGCCCTCCTTCTTCTTCACTACCAGAAAACGTGGTTCAAGATTCAACATTCCCTGGCTGGTCAAAATTAGTTTTGTTGCAGTAGTTCTACGTGGGCCGGCGCTGCTTACGCCACCGGTGGCCACGGTATGCTGTAGCTCGTCCGCTGCAGACCCAGCAACGCAATCTGCAGTAGAGGCTGTTTTACGTCGACTGCCCAACGACGTTTCCGAGGCTACACTTGTTTGCATAATTCCCCATGATTCCCCTTTGTTGCAGGGGACACACACCTCTTTTACGTAGAGGATACGGATTTTATAGCGAGGTTTACTCCCCGGGAGAAGGAGAAGATAGGATATATAGGATAAGGTAGGTAGGAGGGAAGTAAGTTAGGATAGGTCACCGTTAGCGACTCGCTGACGTGGAGCCATCCATCCCTTCGGCACGGTACGTATGACACCGAGATTCAGGTTTTTCGGAGGTTTTCTCCTCGGGTAGATAGGAAAATAGGTGTTAGGTGAGATCGGGATAGGTAAAAGGTATAGTAGGAACAGGGCGATGGGACGGGTGCTCCAGTTAGTCGTCTCTTACGACAGGCAGGAGGTTCCCTGGTTCTATTCTAACCCCGATTCCAGAGAGGTAACTAGGGCCGTGGGGGCGTCGCTCCCCATATACTCGGGTGGAGTATACCCGCTTTTATTTTATCTGGCAGAGATAGTCTCTTAAAAGTAAGAATTAAGGAGGCAGTGTCTTGAAGGACGCCATCTCTCTTAATTTTTATTCTTCTGGCATCAACTACGCCTTGCGGGAAAAATGTATTACTTATAAAATATTTTGTTACTATTTGTGCATAATATGATTATCTATAGCCAGCTCCTGATAGCCAGCTACGGCTAATCTCCTGTGCCTGCAAGGCAGACTTCGGTGCCCGGTGCGAGTGCAGGAACTCTGGTCTGAACTGCAGCATCATGTGCCGAAGCTGTAGAGGATCCAGTTGCACAAACGGCCAGTCGTGGATATGGATGATGATCCGGACGACCCCACTTCCCAGTAGATCAATAATGTCAATTGTCTAGCCGAATAAAGTCATTTTCTGAGTCTGACAAGTTAAATTTCATTCAATAAATCTTATAAAACACCAATAATATATAAACAGGAATTCGCAACTGATCCCATCAGCGCAGCCAGGGTAGTTCCACCGGGCACATGATGAGCGCGCCCCCCGCGCGGTGACACTCAAAACGGCGTAGCTCCGTAACAGGCGACGCTACACAGAAGATAGACACACCAATGGAAATCCCAAAGTATGAAGAGAAATGTTTATTCGGGTACGTTTTCCCCTCCGAGTCTTCATTTATCCGCAATGGCGCAATGTCGGAATTTTTTAAAATTTTTGAAATCTTGACAGAACTAGAACGGAAAATTATGAACAAAATATGCATGGCACGTCTGAAATACGAACGGATATACTTCTCCTAATCTTTTATGATTATTTCGACCCAAATCGGACCAGTTTAGTAGCCTTGTTGGATTGACGAGAAAAACGAAAAAACGAAATTATTTTACCAGATGCGCAGCCTCCCACGCCCTTAATCCCCGGGATTGAAGTAGCTGACACCCGATTCTTCGATAAGCAATGAAAAAACAACCTGTACTGAAAAAATGAGCTATGTTGAAATGATCTAATTAAAATTGACGCTGCCTCCCAGACTATTATGTAAGTATTAGATTATATTTTGACGATACCAATGTTCTGTACGTTACGAATTTATGGTAATAAAGATTTATTATTATTATTATTTAATATAAAAATGTTACCATTCTTTAGAACAGCATGCGGTATTAAGCAATATGACAATTATTATTGATTTAAAACACAATTTTCTCCATTCACTTCATTCACATCAATTTAATCTATTTTTATAACTCCTTTTAGCCGGCATCATATGGTCTAAGGTTTTGTATAAAGTTGACTCAGGTAACCAATATAGCTTACAGGTGTCTGTCGGTCCTTATTAAGCATAAAATGAAGTCTTTAGTAAAGCACACACAAGAATAATCTTCTCCTTAATCTCGGCTATGATAATACCTACTGATGAATATCAACTAAAAGTATTGTATGAGAACAAAGCCGCGGAGTTTTTTGTTTTTATATGAGGAAAGGTTTGTCTATGTTTGGTTTGGTTTAGCATAACAAGGGGGTTAGTTCTGTGCTTTATACGTGCTGAAGAAGAACAGGCACTTCGCTAAAGCTGCTGCACAAACAGCAAATTGTGAAGACAAATGCAACACAAATACGGGTTTAGCGTATCCTGACATGAGGTGCGCTCTCTGTCCCGTCTCTTGCGAGGATGGGACATTGACATATGGCGCGAATATTATGCGCTTTCTCGCATCTTGGTTTTTCAGCTAGTTTGTTATCCACGACGTCGAGAAATTATATTACAAAATTTTAAATTCATGTAACGAATCCTCAAACAAAAAGTTTTCAACACGGTCGCAATGTATGCACGTAGTCAATCGTCAAGAGAATAAGATTCAGTAAATTTATTTAGTCGGTTATCATTTCCCTAGGGCTTTATTTATATAATAAATTTAGTAAAATATTTGTGCTATGTAATTTAGTGAATAGCATTGGTATTATAGTATGATTCTACACCATAAAGTAAGACAGTTTTCCCAACGTATGATTGTAATTAATGTCATTACAAGAAGATACATTTTTCAATTTTATTGCTATGTTGAAAATATAGTAGATTGCGGAAAAAATCTTACGAACCAAGGAATGAAGAAATGTGACGAATGATAATATTTCGCACGTAACTAACACAACTGCAAGGGAAAAATATGAAAAATATATCACTATAAAAATGATTATTGTGGAAATAATAATTTGACTGTAGTTGACACAATTACCGAGGATTAGTAGAGTAAAATCTGGAAGTAAAGTCGCTTAGTTTTCGAGAAAAAAAAACCGGCGTAGAACCAAACCAGACTTAGTGGGCTTCTTTAGTAAGATAATCGTGTACACGAAATCGTTTTTTACGACATTTTTCGGTGGTCGAGAACTTTTTTATTTCGGAAAAACTCAAAAAAATAGATTTTTAATGAAATATGTTTTTTAACGTCTCCACCGCTATATCTCTGAAAATATTTGTGCTATGGAGCTATTTTTTTTTAGATTAAAGTAGACACAATAGCGCTTCGAACAACTTCCCACGTGAACCCGATTTATTTTTTTTTAAGTTGGTAAAATAATAGGAAACTCAAACTTGTTATTTTCAGTATCGTAATTTTAGGCAATCGAGAAAAAAGTTTATTTATGAAAATTTGTATATACATGCTGCGTACAAATTGAAGTCAATAGTTGAAAAAAGTTTTTAGGATAAAAATTTTTCATGTCCCGTTCATAGTATTGAGTCAGCGATTTTTTTTAACGGACCAGAGTCATATTCTTGCGCGCTCGGCTGTAGCAAGCCTGCTGACTGCAACGATCTGACGATACCGGGCGGGGTGTATATAGTAGTTTAACTTATATCAATAGGTACAAAACCAGTAGTGATCAAAAGCATATAGGGGATCAATATTATTGTTCAATATTTCATATATTGTAAAGTAGTATTGATCATATGTTGTTAATATTAAGAAATTGTATAATAAATATTAAATAGTCTCCTTTTAATAATAAAGAGACAGGTGGTAGTAGTACAGTACCTAGAGGTAAAAAATATGCAAAACTTCGAAGTAATGTCTTATTGAACGGATTTCGTTCATTTTTGGCAGTATAATAGTAAATGTTTCACAGAAAAGTTTCTATATTGAGCGGGGGCTTGTTAATTTATTTATATTTTTTAAGAAGAAAAGGTTCTATGCAATTTTTCACATAAATTAATAGTTTTTAAGTTATAACGACTTCAAAATTGCGATTTTAGCTCAAAAAAGGTATTTCTAAACGGCTTTCGTCAAGTATCTCAAAAAGTATTACTTTATCGAAAAAATGTTATAGACCAATTACAGAAAGTACAAACTGGGAATTAATTATATTTTTAGTTTATTGATGTAGGATTAATAATTTCGTAAGATAACTATTTAGAGTGAGAGTTAAATATCTCAGAAACTGTGACACCTACGCCAAGGATACTAATAGATACAATACCAGGTTATTAATTAAGCTCTTAACTATTTTTTTATTTGTTTATGTAGCATAAAAAACAAAGAAGTTATGACCGAAGCAATGTCCGTCTACACATTATTTTAATAACAACGTCGCCATTTTGTTACTGTAATTAGCCAGTAATTAAAAAAAAATTAATTTCAAACACGGTTTCTCATTAATATAGAGCATGACGTAGACGCTCAAATTTGTTGGTTCGTATACAGCACTTGCTTTAGAAAAAATACAGTTTAAACTATAAAGGTATTTTCGATAAAACGTATTTTTTCCTATTCCAAATATCTCAATAAATATTAGTTTTGTTCAAAAATGTGTAGAGACCAAAAATAAGCTCATAAACTAATAATGAATTTCGCTTGTTTATTTATTTACATAGATTTAATAGTTTCGGAGATATGAGTTTACAAATGGCATCCGAACGTTCATAAGACGAAAAATGCAGTTTAAATGTTAAATATCTCAGAAATTGTGACGCATGCTAAGAAAGGGAATTAAAGACAATTAATTGCGCTTTCAAATTATTTTTTACTCGTTTTGTTACTCTAATTAGCCAATAATTTAAAAAAATTATCTCAAATACAGTTTTTCGTTAAAATGTAACATTACCTAAATGCTCAAATTCTTTTTTGCTCATTTAAAGCACTTGCTTTAGAAAAAAATGCATTTTAAACTTTAAAGGTAATTTCGAAACCCTTGGATACCAAATATAAACTTAAATATTTCCGAAATTATTAATCCTACATCAATAAACAAAAAATATAATTAATTCCCAGTTTGTAGGGTGCTTTCTGTAATTGGTCTGTAACATTTTTTTGGATAAAGTAATACTTTTCGAGATACTTGACGAAAGCCGTTTGAAAATACCTTTTTTAAAAGCTTTTATTTTAAGCTAAAATCGCAATTTTGAAGTCGTTATAACTTAAAAACTATCAATTTATGTGAAAAATTGCATGGAACCTTTTCTTCTTAAAATTTGATTCTATTTCAGCTCCAATAAATATATATATATTTTTTAAGTGCCACCCCTTGAGAGGGGGTGTCACATTTTTTATGAATGATATCTAATTTTTTAGATTACAGTAAGCAACTCCACCCCAACCTAGAATGCCAGATATTAATCTAGATTTAACTAACGCTATTTCTACGCGACTAATCTGACCAACCCTGCATACGAGGTGTATTAATTGCGTCCCAATGTCGCGTTTAGCGCTGAAAAAAAAAATCGCTGTTGCCAAACGGTACACTTTAGGAAAAAACATATTGTTTCAAAAACTTTTGTGATTATTAGGCTTTATTTTCTTCGCTGCATGTATGCAAATAATTTCAAAAATAAAAAAGTTTATCGATTGGTGAAGATTTCAATACACAAAATATGTATTTTTAGTTTATTTTATTTTTAGAGAAATGAAAGTGCGAATTGTGCCCAAACCGTTTATATTGGTAAAAGCGCTACAGTGTGTGCTTGGCGGTGGAAACAAAAAAAAACAATTTTCTTTAAAAATACATTTTTTTCACTTTTTATTGATTTAAAAAGTTCGGGACCACAAAAAAATGTCGTAAAATATGATTTCATATGCCCGGTGACATACTCAAAGGAACCTAATATGTTTGACCTGGTTCTACGCCAAAAAAAAAACGACACGATAGACTTACGAAATCGCTGCTCTAGATGAAACCCGATATGCTTTTGGTGAAAAGTATATAGGTATAGCAGAGGAAAATAATATTTGGAATGCAGTTGTCACTTTTGCCAGGAAGAAAACTTGGTATACTTTTAGTTAAAGAAATATACACGGTAGCCATCCTAGAGACAACATAATGAATAAATTAATAAAAGTGCGAAATAGATAGGAAAGTTTTGCGTAAACACTTTTGTAGACTTGTTTTCTAAATCTTCTATTTAGAAAAAAAATATGGCCGACCAGTGACATCTATGTTAAAAATTAGTCGACATACATCAATCAGAGTTTTGCTATCTCCCTTTCTTCTGGTGGACGCAGAATAGTATGGTTCATGAAAGGACGCTAAATTGATAGCGGGATGCATATACCGGGTGATCACGAAATGACGCTCGCCCCTATATCTCGAACATAAGATATGAATTTTAAATTTGAGAATGCCAAATAATGGCTAGACATGCATTAATTCGACTGATTTATAATTTTCTGTCGCTTCTGATTTCACCGGAAATGATGCTAACTTTGGATTTTTAAATGAAACACCCTGTATGTTTTTACATTTTTGGATTCAGGAGGTCATTTTGCATATAACTATGGCATATTCAGATAAAAATATTAATGACTGACATTTTTATCAGCACATTTAATTTTTACAAATATATGTGGCCAGATTTTTGTTTTTCGCCCTAGTTTTTCCTAATTTTCATTCAAATATGAGATTTTTCCAAAAATCACACTTTTAACGCATTTTTTGGTTTTAGCTTGTCATTTTTGAGTTCAGAGGATATATATATTTTTAAATCTTCGTTTGTTAATTACCTTCAAATCTGTGTAGCTAGATTTATTTTGTAGCCATAGTTTTTCCTAATTTTCATTCAAATATGAGATTTTTCCAAAAATCACTTTTTAACGCATTACTTAGTTTTAGCTCATCATTTTTGAGTTCAGGGAATATTTTTTTTTTCAAATCTTCGTTTTTTAAATTACCTAAAAATCTGTGTGGCTGGATTTCTGTTATTCGGCTCTAGTTTTTTCGAATTTTCAGTTAAATAAAAAAAGTTCAGAAGAAACGTTTTTTTAAGCATTAAAGTTAGACTGTGTCGTGTCTTTTTAAAGTAAAGAGGGCAATTTTGTTTTAAAAATGTTCGTTGTTGAATTATCATTTTGTCTTTCAAAATTATTGATTTTCGACCATATTTCTCGGAATTTTAATTTAAAGATTTTTCTCAAATTTTTCACGCATTAAACTTTTTGTACGCCTTGAGTAGTGGTACTCACAAATTAATGATCTATTTTGCTAGAATTTTTATTTTCCACCGAAGTTTTCCGGAATCTTAAGTAAAAAGTTAGATTTTCTTCCGAAAAAAATACTTTTATATGAATTTAGACTATGGCTGGTATTTTTTAGTTATTCTCAGTAAAGAGGTAACATTTTTTTAAAAACTTTCGTTTTTATATTAAGTACCCACTGATCTTTCTATCTGGATTTTCTATTTTCTGTTTTAGATCTTCAAACTTTAGCTCGTATCTATATGCATATATTTTACTATTTATTTCATAAAAAGATGGCGCCTGAAGTAGTGTCTTCTTTAAACACAGAGCTGTTAAAGTTAAAAAAAGAAGTGTTAATAGACATAATTTTGAGTGGAAACATATCTAGTGATATACCTAAAAATGTGATTATTACCGTAATTCAGAAATATTTAAACGAAAGGCAATGTATTCGTTGTAAAAATAAGGAATGTGATGTCTACTGTGACGCGCAGGATGTTATCAACAACGTCGACCCGAACGAGAAAATCGTACTGGAACATAAGCTTGACCTCTCTAATAACCAAAATAACTACCTAAATAGGCTTTTATTTCATTTGGAGAAGAGGGTAAGTGAACAGGAAGAACTTATATCATTATTAAAAAATAATAACAAAGAACCTCATAGAGATATAGTAAATAATCCAAGTCACAAACCAAAATTCTCGACCGAGAAGGTTCCTAATTTAATTTCAAGCAGAAACAAAAATCCTGTTGAAAAACTGCAGGAGAAACCTGAAAGCTACTCTACAGCGGCATCTAGCAATCTAGGAAATAACTTGACTCAACACAAATCCGACAGAAATAATACAGGTACCATTCCAAAAAGTGCCCCACAAAAACAAATTATAACAAGTGAACAAGTAAAGATAGCTGTAAATGAAGCAAAAAGATCAACATTTTTTGTTACTGGCTCGAATAAATTAAGTCAGAAAATAAAAACTGTACCTAAACAAGGCTACCTAAGCGTATATCGCCTACATCCCGACACCACAGCAGATGACTTGGACGCCTGTTTGAAGGAAACGGCACCAGAAATTCCTTTTCGCTGTACTCTAGTAAAAAGCAGCTTATATCAATCTAGCTTTAAAGTTTCTTTCCCCGAAGAATTTGTAGATCATGTGTACAACCCTAAAATTTGGCCTGATGGTGCCGCCGTACGTACATTTACGTTCCCAAATCAAAATTTTCACAGGAGAAGCCTGCCACATCACCGATATCGTTAACAAGCAAATCGACGAGTGACAAATTTTCAATATTTCACCAAAACATTCAGTCTATTAGAAATAAACGAAATGAAATTGAGTGTTATTTACTGAATCTGTATAATTCTTTTAAAACCAGTTATAATGTTTTATGTTTTAGCGAGCACTGGCTCTCAATTAACGAGATTGAATTTTTTCAAATTCAAGGATATGTTTTAGCATCTTCATTCAGCAGAACACAAAGGACACATGGAGGTACCATGATTCTTATAAAAAATAATATTGATTTTCAGCCCCTTGAGAAAGTGGTACAACTTTCTCAAGAAATGATATGTGAACTTTCTGCCATAAAGATTGTCCAATACGACATTATTATAATTACATTGTATAGGTCACCTGATGGTGACTTTAATCTATTCTTAAATATATTGCATGAGGTTTTTGAACTAATTAGAGTTTTAAATAAAAAAGTAGTAATTACTGGCGACTTTAACATACATTTTAATTCGGACACTTTAAGAAATTTAAAATTTTCAGACTTTATCAACTCTTTTGATTTTACTTGTCTAGTTAATGAACCAACACGAAAAAGCAACTGTTTAGATAATTTTTTTCTAAACTTTTATTCCTTTCATAACACGTCCTATGCAGTTGACACAAACCTATCAGATCATAAAGCCATTGTTTTAGAGCTGGATATAATTAATGAACCACCAAAATTGAATAAAATAAGGTACAGGCCTGTAACTCAGGTAGGTCTTAACATTTTGTATAATAATTTAAATACTGTAGATTGGAATTTCGTTAATGACAAAAAACTGAATATTGATGAAAAATTTCAAATTTTTCTAAATATTCTTGTCGAACAAATTGATGTTGCTTTCCCAATTAAAGTAAAGAATGTAGTTCCTGAAAAAACAAAGATAGAATGGTATAATGACGAGCTTCGAGGTATACGCGAACATCTAAATTTTCTTTACTATTTAAAAAAACAATATCCAAATCTAACAGGCATATGTGATAGAGTGAATCAATATAGACAGTTTTATAGGAGGAAAATTGAATATTACAAAAAAAATGCCAACGAGTCTTTCATTTCTCGTAGTACAAACATGGCAAAAGCATCTTGGGATATAGTCAATTCTAAACGTGTAAATAAAAAGTGTACCATTAATGACTGTAATTTAAATGCAAATGACTTTAATAATTTTTTTATAAATATCGCTTTCGAGACTACAAAAAACATATCAAGTACTGTTGATCCTATCAGCCTAGTCACAAGTATGGCAAATAAAAATGATTTTATTTTTTCAGAGATTTCTTTTATTGAAATGCGCGATCTTTTAAAAAACATCAAAAATAATCCCAGTAAAGACATATATGACGTAAATATTAACATTATAAAATATGTACAGGATGTTATTATTATTCCTCTTACAAAGTTGGTAAATTTATGTATAAATAGTGGAACTTTTCCGCAGTGTCTAAAAATTTCAAAAGTAATTCCACTTTTTAAGAAAGGCGATGTAAATGACATGAACAATTATCGACCCATTTCAATCATACCTACGCTGGGAAAAATAATAGAGAAAGTCCTGTTTCGACAACTCGTTACTTTTTTTGAATCAAATAATATTCTGTCAAATTGTCAATTTGGTTTTCGCTCTGGAAAATCTACGACTGATGCACTTAACAAAATGGTGGAAAGCATAATAGTGGCATTTGAAAATAAAAACTTTGCTGGAAGTATCTTCTGCGATTTGTCAAAAGCATTCGACTGTGTGCAGCACGATATCCTGGTTAATAAACTTAAAAAATATGGGCTAAACACTTCTGCCGTAAATTTCATAAAATCATATCTAACAGGCAGAGATCAAATAACTATATATAATGGAATATCATCGTCATCAGGAAAAGTAAAATTCGGAGTTCCTCAAGGTTCCGTACTTGGGCCCCTATTATTTATAATATATGTCAACGATCTACCTAATCATATAAATGACACTTCACTCGTATTGTTCGCTGATGACACCACCATGATTAATATAAATAGCAATCCAAACAATTTATTGCAGGATATGCAGCTCTCACAGTTGAAAGCTTCTGACTGGTTCAGATCAAATAAATTATATCTTAATAATTCAAAGACACAAACTATGTTTTTTTCAACCCGGTGCTTAGATCATTTCGACAATCCCGAAAATGTAAAATCTTTAGGAGTAATCATGGATCCCCATCTACGTTGGGATCAACACGTTGATTACCTATGTGTTAAACTTTCTAAAGTTGTATACCTTATAAGAAATTTAATGACAGAATTGCCTGAAAATGTTGTAAAAACAGTTTATTTCTCTTTATTTCAAAGTGTATTCTCTTATGCTATTCTTACCTGGGGACACTCCTCTCATTTATACAGAATATTTTCACTGCAAAGACGTGTTATGAGGATAATAACACGATTGACATTTAGGCAAGATGTAAAGCAGAAATTTATAGGGATGAATATTCTAACAGTTCCTAGTTATTATATTCTTACCGCGCTTATGTATGTTAAACAAAATCTAGACAAATATGTTTCGCACAGTGATATACACGAACATGGTACCAGACACAGAGATCAAGTTTGTTTAAACTACACCAGATTGGTTAAAAGCCAGAATGCAATAAATTATTATGGTCCGAAATTTTTTAATAAGTTACCGCCAGACATCAAGCAGTTACCGGAAAAAAAATTTAATTTTAGAATAAAAGAGATTCTGCTGAATGGAGCATACTACTCATTTGACGAGTTTTTGTCTGATGTTTTATATTAAATTACTTTTCAGTGTTTTTACTATTGTTTGTATATAATGCATATCATGTGATGTAATTTACAATATCTGTAATGACTTGTGTAAACCCACTGGGTATTGACATCAATAAATTATTTGTATTTGTATTTGTATTTATATTGATTTTATATTAATTCATAGTTTCCTTTCGAATAGCTTGAAGATATATCATTTTCGAACGAAAGATTTCAAGTAAAATTTGTATTGTTTTTTTGTAGAATACAGATCTGCACTACAAAATCATAGTTGTCCCATAAAGACTCCATGAAACTCCATAATAATTCAAAATCCATTGCACGATCAGTTGGTCCCCTTCGACCTCTATAATTTTTATCGAAAAAGCTTTTCTGGGAAGATATTGCCCTCCTTAGTTTAAAAAAACACGACACATGCGTAAAAATGCATTTCTGTGGAAAAATCTTTGATTTAACTGAAAATTCGGAAAAACTAGGGCTGAAAAACAAAAATCTGGCCATGCAGGTTTTTAGGTAGTTAAAAATGTGTTCACTACAGCTGTTGAAGAGGATTGGTGACAGAAAACAACTCTCTCTGACGCTTTTGCCAACTTTGCGTTTGTCAGAGTTAGTGTTGGCTACTTTCACCAAAGCAGAGTTTCCTTCATATAGTTGGCGTATATTAAAATCATCTCCAGTAATACCGCCCACAGTTGGTCCCATTCCACATTTATCAAATACCTTACTGTACTCTACGAAACAAGAATAGTCACATTCTGGCAAAAGGAAAAGTGCCTGCCCTCTTTTCCAAGAAAAAAACACTAAGCAACAATAGTTTTAATCTTGTCGTAGCTTCTTAGCTCCTAGCAAAAGGACAATGTTAATATTTTCCGTGAAATCGAATATAAGGTGAAACATTCAAATCAATTTGGTCTGTTGAGAATGTCACAAAGTGTTTTACGTTAACTATGTGTCTTATTAAAAATATTGTTTATCCAACTTATATATACTAATTAATGAACCGCTTTTGAACAATTAATCCAGTTATTATAAATCACTAGGTACAGAGCCAATCACCTTTATTTTCGTGCGTAACCTGTCCAATCGACGTAACGCGCGACACGAAGAAGGTGGCTCTGTCCGAGAGAAATTCTTTTCCGTTACGGTGAAATAGAACGGTCCATTATTATTGAGGAGAGGAAGGTGATTATTTTGAATAGTTTCGACGTTTTCAAATCAAGTTAAGTAATATTTGTGCTAAAAATGATGAATTCAGTTAGCGAAGATGAACTAATATGTAGGTACACCACCAGAATGAAGACAAGTAACTACAATATATAATTTATTACCCGAAAAATCGCAGAATAAATATAATACTGTGTACAAAAATTAAATTTTACAGTTAAGTTCATTAATAAACAAACTGAGTCATTTAAACAAAATTTTCTCAATTTAATATTTATTGCTATTATCGTAGATAAAGTATAGTATTCAACTTGTGGTAATGGTAATAACTCACTTCATCTGCGTGAGTTATTACCTACATTACCGCTCGTTGAATAATATACTATTATTGATATGTCATATAATTTTATAAATGTCTGGAAAAGCCGGTAATCTCATGTATTTTTCAAAACTTATTAGAATATTGATTCAATATGTTAATTTCACACCTATAAATCCTTTCAGCGAATCCTAAAGATGTAGTTTAGGTCATCTATTATGTCTTTTTTAAATGTTAGACTAGATTAAAACAAGGACTAATAATACAAAGCCAACTTGATTTACAGCAATTTTTTTTTAATTGTGACATTTCTTCTCTTTCACAACAGCTGAAGTGTAATAATAAATAAATAAGCTCCTGTCTTCTAACCAGACCCTACTATGTCGTTCAAACGTAGTCTTAAAGAGGGTAAAATATTTTTTGAATGGATATTGGTAGCGGGATGGGATAAAGCTTGACTCCCATGCCGATCATCAATAATTGAGAATAGCCT
Source organism: Rutpela maculata (assembly GCA_936432065.2). Taxonomy (NCBI): domain Eukaryota; kingdom Metazoa; phylum Arthropoda; class Insecta; order Coleoptera; family Cerambycidae; genus Rutpela; species Rutpela maculata. The sequence goes on along the minus strand of OW386285.2, from coordinate 29,526,970 downwards.
TTATTCCCATTGGCTTAGCAATCATATAAAATTTATTTGAAAACCTGCTATTGTTTAGAATTGATATGTATGTGGATGATGTACAACTTTATTCACAAAGGTGAATAATTATTTTTCAAACGTTAAAAGTATGATAAAAAATTACAAAATACTGATAATACATTTCTTAGGACAAAAAATCACAAAATGCCCGGTTTCAGTTGCCCTTTAGAGATTAATTATAATGAGGTAAATGATATTATCACCGATCCAAAAAGAGCGAAGACTAATGATGTTTATTCTATATGCAATTAGATACATAACATTAATTCCACTAATTAACTTGCATGCATGCACACGTGATAATCCTAAAATCACAAAATTCAATTCACCACTTAAAAGAAACTTAATAATTGATATTGGAAACCTCAAATTCATCCCAATTTTACCTTTGCTTTCAAAAATTTTAGTCTGTATTAAAAATGCAGTTAACTTGTTATTTTGAATCAAATGAACTATTTAGTTCATGTCAGTTTAGTTTTAAAGTTAAATCCTCCACAGTATTAGCTATAAATAAGTAATAAGTAACGATTTCGAAAATTGTGAACAAGTGCGAGATCAGTTTTTGAATTCATCTAAAGTTTTGGGCCGCACATCACATTTTACTAGACTAGTTAGTTTTTTATAAGTTCCACAAAGTAGTATGAACCTAATACACGAATAGAGATCAGTAAATTTCTGGTTTAGTAAGTATGTAACATGGAGGCCGTGGTTCTGTATTATGACATACTATTCATAGTTTTTTTTAATAACATAACTTCTAAATTTGTTCAATGTGCAGATCACACAACCGTCATTCAGTCACATAAAAAAATTGGCCCTTTACGCTCATAGATGAAGGACACATTGTCAGAAGGTCAGGAATGGTTTGCTGCAAACCAACTTAGCTTAAATAAACCCAAAACCAAATCAATGGTCTTTTGTTCAAGAAATGTAACTGATTAAAAAATTGTCGCGAGGACAACATACACTTTGTCTGCAATAAAGTTTCACTTCCAGTTACCCATTTCTCTTTTAGTTTAGTTACACTGATTACAGCTTATCATAGTCTTATTGAATCTTCACCATCATATGCTATTCTAATTTGAAATTATTCCGCTCAATGTTTTCGGATTATAAAGAAAATCAATACAGATTTTGTTTGGCATAAATAACGGAGATTATTGTTGCCTTAAAGGTTTTAACATTGCCCAGCACGTATATTTTGCACTATCAACCATTTTTTTTATCTATTTATTTAACGTCGGCCTATTTCCGCTACCGGGACCTATCACCAACGTCAGAAGATGAAACCCCAACCTGGAAATTTTGCCGAACCTCTTTCCTTAAGAAGAGTAGGGATCCTTTACTTGCCTAACATTTAATAGACAAGGGACCGCCTGCTTTACATCCCCTCCGAAGGATGGTATATCCACTACGTAATCCTCGTCTGAAATTACGTAACTTCCGCGTATACACTGATATACAAGCCGCTAGAAGGTAGGACGAGAACGCTGTATTTCCCAAGATGGGTCACCCATCCAAGTACTAACCGCGCTCGACGTTGCTTCAGCGGAAAATAAAATATCAGATATATATGGCTGGTCGGGAAAATTACTAACCAAAAAACCCGTTCTAAGCAATGCAGTCAAAGCGAACGGCTATGCAAGACCGCGCAATTTATGGTTTCAAATATTTGGTTTTCTAAAGATTTTGATATTCAAAAATAAATTGTGATTGGGAAGAGATAATTTAGAGAGACAAAACAAACAAAAACAACAAAGGAAAACAAAGAAACGAGTAGAAGAGAGTTAAAGATCAGAAATTATGTTTGAGAGTTTTTATAGTTAGATAGAGAAAGGCGGTGTGGCTAAATATGTTGCCGATGTTGCTCTCTGATTCGCGTAATGTTGTTTGTTAGCGGGCTATCACCAAGTTTGAATTGATAGAATTTTTCCGATGTAACTTTGATGTAGTCCGCTAGTGGCATTATGTCATGACAACGTGCGCAGAGGTCTCTTAAGGAAATGCATCGTGAAGAATTTGAAATGAGGCGCATAAATTTATGTTCCAGAACTCTTAGTTTATTCATTGTCGTGTCCGGTATGCTGCACCCTACCGGCGCACAGTGGCGAGAAATGCCAGTGTTCCACCCAAATTACTCTAGAGGTCGTAAATTTTAAGTTATTGAGACATTCTTTTTTTTAAAATGTTCGTCTTGAATTTACCTATCGATCCCTCTAGCCAGATTTTGAAATTTCATATTTCATTTTTTTAAATTTTATATAGAAAATCATATTTTTACAAAAAATACTGCTTTTTTCCATTAAATTTATTCTAACGGGCCGTAAATTTGAGTTTTCGTAACAAATTTTTTTTTTAAATCTTCGTCTTTTAATCAGCTATTGATCTGTCTAGATGAATTTTTGATTTAGTTGTTGACAACTGTCAAAATTACTGTCAAATATAAAAAAATACGATTTTTAGATAAATAATTCATACAATAACAGGTTGGTGTTCAGAAAAAAATATATAGTGTTTTCAATGTACCTGGTTCCGAAGTTGACAGGAAAATATGTATTTCTAAATTTGGCAGCTGCCATAATTGTTGTCAAATTTCCAAAGATAGATGGATAGATGAAGAGCTTATTAATTTTAAAAATACCCTGTAAATGTATAAAAAAACAGATATATATTGTTTTTGATCTGTTTGATTTAGTAATTGGCAGGAAAATATGAGTTTTAAATTTGGCAGCTGTCATAATTGCTGTCAATTTTCAAAATATAGAGGTAACACCTTATTAATTTTAAAAAATGCACTATAAATGTATATAAAAATAGATATATATTGTTTTTAAACTGCCAGATTTAGTAGTTGACAGGGAAATATGGTTTTTAAATTTGTCAGCTGCCATAATTGCTGTCAAATTTCAAAAAATAGAAGTTAGAGCTTATTAACTTTAAAAATACCCTATGACTATATAGCAAAACGGATACAAATTGTTTTTAATGTACCTGGTTCCGAAGTTGACAGGAAAATATGATTTCTGAATTTGTCATAATTGCTGTCTCATTTCAAAATAAGAGCTTATAAATTTTAAAAATACCCTATAAATGTATAGAAAAATAGATATATATTATTTTTGATCTGATTTCGTAACTGATAGGAAAATATCATTTTTAAATTTGGCAGCTGACATAATGGCTGTCAGTTTTCAAAACATGGAGGTAAGAGCTTATTCATTTTAAAAATACCTTATAAATGTATAGAAAAATTGATGTACATTATTTTTGATCTATCTGATTTCGTAAGTAATAGGAAGATATAATTTTTAAATTTGGCAGCTGCCATAATTGGTGTCAAGTTTTAAGGTGTGCAGATTAGAAGTTATTAATTTCAAAAATACCCTTTGAATGTATAGACAAATAGATATATATTATTTTTTATTACAGGAAAATATTATTTTTAAATATGGCAGCTGCCAAATTTAGAAATCATATTTTCCTGTCAACTTCGGAACCAGGTACATTAAAAACAATTTGTATCCGTCTTGCTATATATTCACAGGGTATTTTTAAGGTTAATAAGTTCTAACTTCTATTTTTTGAAATTTGACAGCAATTATGGCAGCTGACAAATTTAAAAACCATATTTCCCTGTCAACTACTAAATCTGGCAGTTTAAAAACAATATATATCTATTTTTATATACATTTATAGTGCATTTTTTAAAATTAATAAGGTGTTACCTCTATATTTTGAAAATTGACAGCAATTATGACAGCTGCCAAATTTAAAACTCATATTTTCCTGCCAATTACTAAATCAAACTGATCAAAAACAATATATATCTATTTTTCTATACATTTACAGGGTATTTTTAAAATTAATAAGCTCTTCCATCTATCTTTGGAAATTTGACAACAATTATGGCAGCTGCCAAATTTAGAAATACATATTTTCCTGTCAACTTCGGAACCAGGTACATTGAAAACACTATATATATTTTTCTGAACACCAACCTGTTATTGTATGAATTATTTATCTAAAAATCGTATTTTTTTATATTTGACAGTAATTTTGACAGTTGTCAACAACTAAATCAAAAATTCATCTAGACAGATCAATGGCCGATTAAAACACGAAGATTTAAAAAAAAATTTGTTACGAAAACTCAAATTTACGGCCCGTTAGAATAAATTTAATAGAAAAAAGCAGTATTTTTTGTAAAAATATGATTTTCTATATAAAATTTAAAAAAATGAAAAATGAAATTTCAAAATCCGGCTAGAGGGATCGATAGGTAAATTCAAGACGAACATTTGAAAAAAAGAATGTCTCAATAACTTAAAATTTACGACCTCTAGAGTAATTTGGGTGGAACACTGGCATTTCTCGCCACTGTGCGGCGCCACATATGTTAGGGCCGGTCTTACAATAACAGTGTAAATTAATTTTTTGTTTTGTCTACTGAGTCTGCTAACATTCATATTGAAGTCGCCTCTACGCTCGCCCACAATGTCAACCATATATTATTAAAGAATATGAAAGAATCTATATATCACATAATGTATAACTAATTATTCTACGATAGATAGTAACAACTCCTCTCCGAAGACTTTCTAAATCTCGTAATGGAACAAACTATTATTCTATGACGTTTTTCATTATTTTCTTACAAACGTCAAAAACTTGAATATAATGTATCTAAGAATACTTCTAAAGCTTTTTTAATGCCCAATGCTTTTTGTAATTTGGAGGAAATACTCCTCCTTAAATTTTAACAATATAATTTTTATCTATGCATGTCATATCTCTTTTATAATTTTACTACTCATTCTACACTAGTATATTGTTTTATTAGTATTTTTGTTATCTATCGCTTTGCTTTTCCTACTTGTGTATATACGTTTTTATTATAGCACCAATAATTTATTACTGTTATTTATTTATTTATACTCGAAATATATTTCTTCAATGGAAACATTAATTTATTCCACTTTCACGTTATTGAATTGCTGACAATAACTCGAGTTATATATAGAGCTCAGGAAGCATAATTTCTTTACGGAAATTAAAAGCAACAACGCGTTAAAATTCCTCTTGCTATTTTAAGAGTAAAAAGACGCAAAACACAATCCTTCCAGAAAGACTGACTATTCTATCAGAGTGCTCATTCTAATGTAACGATGTTGTCACCGGTGTTATAAGTTTTAACTAAATTTTCTGAATTTTGACTTAAACATGATAGAACAAATAAATAATACCAGATCTCATTTTAATTCGGCTCTGCGCATGACGTTAGTAAACGTCTACTTTATAGGCTAGTGCCAAGAGCTTTTTGAAAAAAAAAATTATTAACAGGCAAGGACCAGCCGGAAGATTTAGTTAAGGTTATAACTAAGAGAAAAAACGAAAACTAAACACAAGATAAAGTGAAATTGTGAAATGGGGGTGCTGTTTAGGGGTGGAAAGTGGTTTTTTGCAATTTTCGGCGAAACGTGACCTCCTAGCGGAAAATGTCCTTCACAAAAGTTGCCGATAATAAAAAAATCTAAAACTTTCATAGAAAAGCATTCTTCATCATAACCTCAAATTTTCCGAAAAAATGGCGGAAAACCGATTTTTCGTTTTTTTATTTTTTCTCTCGTAAAAAAAATTACATAAAATTTTGTGAAAGTATGCATTTTTTGCATTGAATAAGCATGATTTTCTTGCGATCTGGGAAACAAGTAGTTTCCGAGATATTTACATTTTTCGAAAAAAAAACAAAATTTTCCACGGAAAGCTATATTGGTGTTTTTTTCGACTTCAGTATTCTACCTGGGCATGTTTATGATTTATTTTTCATGAAACCGCTTAAAATTGAGAGAAACCAAAAAAATTACTTCGGATCACGAATTTTTCAATATTATATATTTTTTTTAATATTTTTTATTATTTATGTAAATAATGGATTAAATTTCAATGTCAGAATTTATTCAATGTAATATTACTAAAGTTGAATGAATTTAATTGAATAAAGTGAGCAAAAACATTCTGAAACTTAAGTTTTTCATGGCAATGCACCGTACGTACCGAAAGTCGATGAAGGTATTTACCTACAGAAATTTGAAAAATGAGTATTTCTTTTTTTTAATGAGTTCGTGAAAGTGTATAGAATAATATCCTGAAGAGTTTACATTCCGCTCGGATGCAGAACATAAATAAAAGTCCTTCAAAAGAATTCTTTCTTCACTGTTAAAAAGCATATACACTTCATGATTATTATGGTTTATTAAGTTGTAGTAACGTGGATTCAAAAAAAGTGCATCTCAAATCATTTTAATTTGATGCTTGATGATTGTCTTGAAAAATATATATATTGGAGGCTATTGCCGAGAAATTGACTCATTGGAAAAAATAAATTATCACCATTTCGGAGAAAATGTATACTTTTCGAATGTTCAAACACAAATTCGTTTACTTGTATGCATTTCTTTGAAAATGTGATCAATCAGATCATGATAAGAAATTGTGATTTTCACTATCTTATCCTGGTAACTATGAAAATATCTTTGATTGTTTTGAATATAAATTCTGGAACTTTTCCAATACATTAACAACATTGGATATAGCTGAAATGTGGATAGGTGTACCTATAATAAATATAATACAGTAAATGCACGTAAAAATTCATGCGAGCGATTCAGGGGATATGTGTGGTGCCTGTGTATGCGTTCATAATTATATATTTTCCCTCCATACTCACTATTTATCCTCCTATTCACTAAGAAAAAATGTTAAAATCGTTAAAACAGCTAAGAATTTTTAGAGGTTCCATAATACGCATTTAACCGTGCGCTTGGCCACGCAGTGTAACAAAGTTATTTCACTATTTTTTTTCCAGGAATACCGTGGCTTTAGAGATACATTTTATTAGAACATTTTTTGTTCAGAAACACGTAGTCTATTCACCTCTATTTTTTATGTTTTCCTACCCTGACTTAATTTCAAAATTTTGAAAAAATGGATGAAAAAAAATTTTCTTTCACTTTTTTTTATGTTCTGCATCCGAGCGGAATGTAAACTCTTCAGGATATTATTCTATACACTTTCATGAACTCATTAAAGAAATAAATATTCAATATCTAATATTGAAAAATTCGTGATCCGAAAAGTCATTTTTTTGGGTTTTCTCAATTTAAAGCGGTTTCATGAAAAATAAACCATCAACATGATAGACCATTTTAAAGTAGACATTTCAGCGGTTAAAATGAACCCAGATAGAATATTTAAATCGAAACAAACACAAATAAAGTTTTCCGTGGAAGATTTTTTTTTTTTTTTTTTTTTTCGATAAATGTAAATATCTCGGAAACTACTTGTCTCCCAGATTCCAAAAAAATCATGCTTATTCAATGCAAAAAATGTATACTTTCACAAAATTTCATGTAAATTGAATTATTTTTACGAGAGAAAAAATAAAAAACCGAAAAATCGGTTTTCCGCCATTTTATCGGAAAATCTGAGGTTATGATGAAAAATGCCTTAGGTATATGAAAGTTTTAGATTCTTTTATTGTCTACTCTACAACTTTTGTGAAGAACATTTTCCGCTAGGAGGTCACTTTCGCCGAAAATAGCAAAAAAAACACTTTCAACCCCTAAACAGTAATTTTTTTTTTTCAGCATTCAAAATCCTCTTTGGCACCAGCCTATTATTGAAATGAAGTCTGTGACAAATGAGGCAAAATAATGAAAATCCGGGATTCTGTTTTACTTTACATCTCAGATATTAAAAAAACCAACTTTACTAGACTTTATGCTCATCTCGGATTCGCTTTTAGTGCCCCAAAATACATAAGGTAAAGTGGTTAGCTCGCTTCGACTTTTACTGTTTTTTACCAGTTTTTGGAGGTTATGTCAAAATCCTGACGTGATGGGTCAATTCTGACCACGGATTCGGTTTCAACGCCCCAAAATACGTTTAGGTATAGTGGTCTGTTGGGTAGTCAAAACTTTTTTTGTGCGCCTGTGTTTATAACACTTAACATTCCAAACACACTGGCGTTAATTACACGTGAAAGTGATAGTCAAGCAAACATCGGAATTTGTACATTAAAAAAAAAACACTTAATAAAAAAAACAAAAAACATTCTAACGAGGCTGATAGCAGCATTTTATAACCGAAAGCGCTAAAAAAACCTTAGTAGTCTTGGCTACTGTCAGGAGACTGCGAATGTACGAATGTCACACAATTTGAACATTTAATTTAGATGCTTTTGAAATTTCTTCATTTCTAGTGAAGTTAGTATTTTTAAATTTCCTGATGCTACATCGATATTTACCATATTGCATGAAAAAAGTGTGCCTTATCGAATTCCGTAACAAAAAATGGGGAGTTACCATTACAAAAAATATTGGTCATAGCTTTGTGAAAACTTGCCGAAAAAAAATTAAAATTACGTCAAAAGAATGGATTCATTATGACGTGCCTGAACGTGGAATTTCAAAAAAAAAAAAAAAAATTGTACACTCTTTTCATAGAATTTATCGAGACCTTTACGAATGCTCTGTAGAAATTACAATAATTGGTCTTAAGGGAATATTTTGTTTATGTACCTTTGGTAAACCGTAGAAACGGTTAACATTTAGATAAAACATTTTGATTAAAAACGAAGTCTCCACCAAATATCCACAGCCTTTCAAAACTTTAAAATTTATTAAATCTTCATCTTATAAAAGCTTACATTCATTCGAAAACTATTATTAGAGGTAAAGAGCGCTGAAAAAGGTATGTTTGCTCTGGATCTGTAAAAGCACAATGCAATTCTGATAAGAATATATTCGAACTGGAACAGAAAAGTTGCAAGCTAAATTCCGTAGCGGCGAACAGTTTGCTCTTCAATATTCATGAGTCGTACTTAATGATATTCTAATTACGGGCCAAATGAATGCGGCCATAATTCACGGCGAGAAACCGCTCCCCCGTGATAACTATTGTCCCTGAGTGACTGCTGTAAAATTTTTCTTCAAAAATATTGTTTGATTTACCGTCTCAACATCTGGCAGCGTGTCGAGAGTTGAGAAACCGGGGTTCTATATATAGTTTTCTTTTTTTCGTATTCCGTTTTGTTGGCGTATGTTTAATGACACAATTCATCACTTTATGAACAATTTACCCTAAAGTACATTACAAGTAATATTTCATAATCCAGTTGGTTATTTTGATCTAGTAGGTTATTTTCGTGTCAAAAATAGATTTACTACGAAATATGAGCTGTTCAGTACTTCCTGCAAAAAGTAGATAATTATGAGGAGCTAACGATTCGATTTCTAATAGTTTTGTCTAAAATTCCGTAAAAATAAAATTCGTGAATGCTTAAAATACGTTTGAAAAATAGGACAATCGTTTTACGATGGCGAACTAGACAGTAAAATATGAGTAAGTAAGTATCTCCTTATTCATTTCAACACACGAATGAATTTAATATTTTTAAAATAAACTGTATTTTTCTGTTATTACAAAATTTTGTTCTAGAATTGTAAACAAATGTTAAATACAAATAGAGGAATAAACGATAATTTCTTATATTTTGATTGATATTACAAACATTTTTAAGAGTACCTTTTTTGCAGTCTTTTCAATGGTCTGTAAAAATGTTCAAGTATTCCGTAATTTTACAGGGTGATTAAAAGATTACAGCCAGTCAAATATTAATTATTATGAAAGAAAAAAATCAGAAATAAAAGATATTTGGTTTTTATCAAGTATGACATAAAGTACTTATAGAGATGCAGCTTCCGTCAAAATTTGAAAATTTTATTTTCTATAACGGAAGTTATAATAAAAAAAATGGTCTCACTCTAAGAGGATGTACTTTCTCGGGAATACATTTTTGGACTAAGGTAAGTTGGGTTATATGGGCCCAACATGAACTCAGGAATCACAGGTTCCCATCAAGGAATTCGATTTTGGGACACCCTGGATAGTCTATTATGAAGATTTGAGACAGGCAGCAATTGTGGAACATATTTAATTACATAATTAATGTGTTTTTAAAGGGTTGCGATGCTGAAGATAAACTGTACTGAAGCTTCAGCTTACTGGGTACTGTGGTACTCATAGTTTCATTATTTTATTAGACCCGTCCTCCCATAAAGGTGTACAGTCGATGGGAGCTTTGGCTATCTCGGTGTCGTAAGTGGCCCCCCCAAAGTATGTTAGCCAATTAACGAAGGATGGCTATTCACATAAGATATAGTAAACGCAGGGTTGGTATTGGAGACATGCCTATCACGTTGTTTATGAAGCCGCATTAGCTATAAATAAGTTAACTGAAGTAAAATTAATGATTTTGAAACTGGTGAATAAGTGCATGGTGAGTTTTTGAATCCATGTAAAGTTTTGGGCCGCACGTCAAATTATAAGAGACAAGTTAGTTTTTAGTATGAACCTAATACACGAATAGAATCTCGTTTAGTAAGTATGTAACATGGAGGCCACAGTGTGACTTATACAATTCATATTTTTTATTAATAACTAACCTCTTCTGCATTCGTCCAATTTGCAGATGATACAACCATCATTCTGTCACACCAAAAAATTGATACTTTATGCTCATAGATGAATGAGACATTGTCAGAAGGCCAGGAATGGTTTGCAGCAAACTAATTTAGTTAAATAGCTCCAAAACGAAAACAATTAGTTTTTAGTTCAAGAAATGTAACTGAATAAAAAATCGCTGCCCAAGGAATCACTACTTCTACATCCAGATTTTCTATCCAAGTCTCTCATAACGAAAAAATTTTGTATATGGAAATAACTCCTTATAGGACCCCCTAAATATGTAAATCAATTAGCGAAGGATGGCTAATCACATAAGATGTAGTAAAGGCAGGGTTGGTATTGGAGACATGCCTATCACGTTATTTATGAAGCAATGATAAATAAAAGGAATACAAAATTCAATCCATTTCTTACAACAATTATTTTTAATATGTTGGCGATTTCATGATAAAAAATTACAACGCATTCTCAGGCAAATAGCCTCAATAAGAAAATTGTCAAATATATATTTCATTCCATTTATATATTCTTTCAATGAACTTAGTACGTCGAAATGTGGATCTTCCAAGGAATTAACAAAACAAGGCTTTGTACAAAATCAAAATTTCCATAGTACATATCGATATACTTGTTAAAAATAATATCAGTGGAAATTTTCTCTGACCCTCCACTAAATTCTCTGATTTTTCCTTAGTCCAGAAAAATATTTAAATTTACTGACTTTCCAGGTTTCCCCTGTTTTTCAGATATTGTCAACCCTAAATAAAGTATTTCTTTCTCTTCACCACACATCCTGTAATCTGGACAATTCCTCACCTTTAAGTCGGTTGGATGTCTAATTAGTGCTTAGTGTCCTGCTATGTTTGCCACCACTACAAACAGATGCCAACTGTTTCTATTCAGGTTTAGCAATTTTTAATTCTTTGATTTGAATTGTTTACGAATAAATTTTTGTGATTTTCTCATTTATGGTGCTCCCGTTTACCACATGTATAAATGTTTTCATTTTCTTGATGTCAAATTAACTTGATGTAGGTGTATCCTGGGATTTTCGGTATTAATAACAAAAATGACAATTTTCTTACGTCAGAGGAAACACTCAAATAGAATATACCTAAAATGTAAATAGTGTAGTGCAGTCCAATAATATTAGTTAATTTCTCTGATGATGGTTGAATATACCGAAACTTAAGAAAATAGTAATTTTTATTATAAAGACCGAAAATTCCAGGATATACCTACATCAAGTTAACCTGTTTAGTACAAGTTATATTTTTGACTTAGTAGTTCAATTACTGACCATTAAGGTTGCATATGCAACTTCTCTGATCAGCTTGTCCGCCTTCTTACAGCCTATGTTGTGTTGTCACGTCAGCTTCAATTTTAAGTTGTTGCGTTCAGTAAGTTTCACCAGAGACACCAGCCAGTCACTTATGTTTTAGAACGTACCTCTACTACTTCCAGAGCGTTAAGAGCTACTTGGCTGCCAGCGATGATACGAACTCTTCTAGCAGTTTATGACATTCGTACCATTTCTTCCCACAGACGTCTGTGTCTCTGACTTCTGCTTGGAATACTGTGGCGGTACTATCCAAGGTAGATGTCTGTCCCTATTGATTCTGGCTTCGGTACTATTTCATGTATTTCCAAATATTCTTTTGGGCAAAAAGTTTGCCTACCACACACTGATTGTGGCGGTAGCTACATATTCGTGTTGGAACATGCCTGAGGCTGAGTCACGTTGACAGAATCTACAGTTGCGTTTTCGGAGTTTTGGTTTCGGAGTTGGAGAGAGCAATTAGCGATCAAGTTATCGTCGTGAAGTTGAAATCTTCCACGATCAGTTTAATGTTTCAGCTCTATTACAATTTTAGAATCTTTCCGATGTATGAAAAGTTGTAAACGAGGGAATTCTGGTTTGTATGAACAAACAGTCCAAATGTAGCACAATACAATTCAGTTGAATAATAGTAGAAGCTGAGAAAGATTTGGTGTTGAAAAATTTACACATGCGTCTCTCTGTCTTTTTTTTTTTTTCGGTGCGATCAAAATGAAACAGAAAGTAATGAGTTAGTGCAAACGTCGCGACATTTAGATTTGACATGAGCCATGCTTCGGTAAAAAACAGTGTAGGAGGAATGCGTATCTCAATAAGCTAAGGGTCGTTTTGTTAGGCAAAGATAGAGACAGAAGTAATGTTTGTATAAACAATGGACGATTAGCAAAACTTGCTAAAAGTGACTGGTTGGTTAGCTTTATTTCTACATTGTAGAAGTAGAGTATTCTAAAAAAAAAAATTGAATTTTGTTTCAAATAGGTTTAAAAGATCATAGTAGAGTGCATTAATACGCTTATTGTGACTTCCGTGGGGGTCTCGTTGTTACAAGCTGAATTTGATATAAAATTAATGACGATATACTGATGTTTCAAAATCTCAAAGCCGTCAAAAAATGTCCTACTCAAAAGGTCATTATAATCAAAAAACGAGTTATTTCTTAGTGAATTAGGTGTTTTGATATTTCTACTTTTGAGTAATAGCAAATCCTTTTAACCATGAATAGAACTAGTCAAAATAGGTAGATTTTCGAACAAACTCATCTCGAGAAATCATGCCGCTCCCTCTGCCCCCCCTCAAAGGGTAGTTTTCGAGCTCTCCTTTATTGGAGATCAAGGGGTTATTTTGACACTGTTTCCACTTTGGACAGCCGATTATTAAACATTTACGTATGCTTCTTGACGAGGTTTATAAGAACGTCTAGTTTATCTTCATTTGGTATATATTCGTTACTGTTTAATCACATTGATTTAGACGTTTAACATCACCTGCTGACATTCCTAAGCATTCAAGACATATAAATTGATTACATTCAGTGCATGTAACTTACGTTACTCCTTAGAAATTGTAGCAATGTACTTACGTGCTTAAATTCCAGTTTAAGACACGGAAGGCTAGCACCTTGCTGCAATGAACAAATACTGAGTAATTATTCTTCGGTAGCCACTATATTATCAATTATAATCTATTGTTATCTTTTCAAACTTTCAAAGTCTATTTTCAGAACAGTGTCAATGCTTTATGATGCTAGGAGATCAGTGTGTTCTATACTTAAGATATACACAGAGTAAAACTGAATTATTTAGGCGAACAACACTCAAGGAACTTGAACTCGTAGAAAGCGATTCGTAGACACATTGTCTCGTTTATAGAAGATACTATTTTTTCGTTAAGTTTCACTAAAATTTATGAATAAAAAATTCAAATGGAAGGAAGTTTTTTCTAAAGTAAGTATTTTAAACGGGGAAAAATGAGCATTTAGGTGATGCTATACGTTAACGAAAATCAGCATTTTTTAAAAACAAAAAACAATTACAACAATTATAATAACAAAATGGCGACAGTTTGTTCAAATAAACGTGAAGAAGCACATTGCTTCGGCCATAATTTCTTTATTTATTATGATAGAGGAACAAACAAAAAATAGTTTTAAAGTTTGGTTGATTATTTTAAATTGTGGTCCTTAGAACTGTTGATGAAAGTGTCATGCTTTCTCAGATATTCAATATTTAAACTAAACACTTCATCCTATAAAAGTTCGGATGCCAACTATAAATTAAATATCTCCGAAACTATTAATCCTACATAAATATAAAATAAATCAAATTCGTTCTTAGTTTATAAGCCTTACTTTTGATGCCCGTCATTTTTTCGAGGAAACTAACATTTATTGAGATATTTGGCAAGAAATAGAAATATTGTGTTTTTTTCGAAAATCTCTTTATAGTTTAAAATGCAATTTTTTTTCTAAAGCAACTCCTGTAAACGAACGAAAAAGTTTGAACGTTTAGGTCATACTATATGTTAACGAAAAACATATATTATATGACAATATATTTTTTTAATTACTGAGAACTTACATTAAAAAAATTATGACATCTTTATTTAAAAAATGTGAAGAGGCACATTGTTTTTGTCGTAACTTTTTGTTTTTAGTTAATAGTCTTTCATTTTGATTTTTAGCATTTTTGACTAAGTGCCATAATTTCTGAGGTATTTAATATTTGAATTAAATACTTCGTCTTATAAACGTTTGTAACAGTTTCTTGCTCAGGTAGCTGGTTTGGAGATTAATGCAGGGTCCAGTTTAGTTAATAAGACAGCCCAATAAAAATTAACAGGTAAAATACGGCAGTGTTACATAATATACATTTCAGTTCAGGTTATCGATTCTACAGGTCCGTATCTTTTACGGTTATCAGTATGACATTATATTTATATAAATAAAATAGAGAGAGCATAGGAGGCGAGAGTGTAATGTGACGATACGGTGAACAGCTGCTACTGGGATGGCGTCGAAAACAAATAACCATCGGCACAAGGGGCTCCCAGCTCAACACGCTGAAAGAGACCTCTAGGTCAAGTTACATTCATTCGGACGACGTCGAAAACGAATAACCATCGGCACGAGGGACTCCCAGCTCAACACGCTGAAGGAGACTTCTAGGTCAAGATGCATACGTTCTGGCTCTGGGGGCAGAACAGCGTCGGGCAAATAACCATTGACTCAAGGGACTCTCAGCTCAACACGCTGAAAGAGACCTCTAGGCCAAGTTGTATTCGTCCCGGGCTCGGTTACGTCGTGAGGAGTACAATTCTGAAATATGTCCAGCTCAGCATGCTGAAGACAGATGCCAGGAAGTGTACACGCTTGCACTGCTGATTTGTGGCTGGGCTTTTATATCCCAGATCCCTCCTTGTAGGCGATGTAGTGCCGTGTGCAAAACTGGTGCCGTGGGCAAATACGCGCCTCTAGACGGAAACTTAGTAATGGAACATGAATTTATAGCTAGGGAGCTGTAATGGTAAAAAGTCCGAGATGCCGTGGACGTCTGTCGGCTTGATAGATGGTGCGGAAGGTCCCCCTGAACCACTCCGTACCCTTAGTTTAGCTATTGATCGTGATCTGTAGAATTTATGACCCCGAGAAGGTCACTCCGAATGGACGAAATGTGAAACCTGTCCGTCGACTAAAAAATTACATTCTCAGTGCTAATTTTTTTTTGCATTCGATCCACGAGGTCCAAAATTATGGGTAAATAACCGAATTTTTTAAAAAATTTTTCTGTCCGAGATGTGAAGACCCTTCAAAACCTTTTCCAACCTGTTTTCCCAGATGGAAAAAGTACCAATATAAAATCGACAGACAAATCTATTCACCAGAATTTTTTTTGGGCGACTTTGAAAATTGGGAAAATTCCAAAATTTGATGTTTTTCCACCTTATTTTCGGAATTATGGGGGAAAATGTCTATCAACCATTTTTCCTGCTAATTGGACCCATAAACAGTGGTAAAAAACAATCGACAGACAATTTCATCCCTTACACAATTTTTTGGCCACCCTTCAAAAATTTCCAAAATGTGCCAATTTATAAAAAAGCGAAGTAAAGTGTCCATTTATCTACAGTGTCCTTTGTGCTGGTACAATGTTCATTAATATGTTGACTGAAAACTAGGAAAACCAGAAAAACCTAAAAAAAAAAATAAATAAATTCTGCACCCGCAACCCCCTCAGGGATTGCAAATTCGCGAAATGGCTAATTTGTCAATGTAATGTAGAAAAAATATTATTTTGCTTTGTATAAAGGCTCTCTTTAATACAATATATATGTATACAGTGTGTCCCACTTTTCACGGTAACACCTACGTAGCTCAGCTATTAATAAATCGATTTATTTTAAACTTGGTTAATAACACCGCTTGAAGGTAACTAAAGGCTATTTAATTTATTCCATAGACGTGCGGACTAAGGGGGTGAAAATGGGGACAATTTTCAGGTAAATTGTATTAGAGTTTTTTTTTTAAATATTACTATAGGGCATCTTTTAAAACCCCTTTGTGCCAAATTTTGTTAAAATATCTCTAGTAGTTTTAGAGATATAAACGGGTACATATGACGTTTTGTCAAGAATTAATGGCCTTTAACTCGGAACGAGGTGAATTTTGAAACAAAGTTGAAGGGTGGCCAAAAATTGTGTAGGGGATGAAATTGCCTGTCGATTATTTTTTACCACTCTTTATGGGTCAAGTTAGCAGGAAAAATGGTTGACAGACATTTCCCCCCATAATTCCGAAAATTAGGTGAAAAAACATCAAATTTTGGAATTTTCCCAATTTTCAAAGTCGCCCAAAAAAAATTCTGGTGAATAGTTTTGTCTGTCGATTGGATTTTGGTACTTTTTCCATCTGGGAAAATAGGTTGGAAAAGGTTTTGAAGGATCTTCACATCTCGGACAGAAAAATTTCAAAAAAAATTCGGTTATTTGCCCATAATTTTGGACCTCGTGGACCGAATGCAAAAAAAAATTAGCACTGGGTTTCTGATGAGTCCTAGAATGTAATTTTTTAGTCTACGGACATGTTTCACATTTCGTCCATTCGGAGTGACCTTCTCGGGGTCATAAATTCTACAGATCACGACCAATAGCTAAACTGGTACGGAGTGGTCCAAGGGGACCTTCCGCACCATCTATCAAGCCAACAGACGTCCACGTCATGTCGGACTTTTTACCATTACAGCTCCCTAGCTATTAAAAATGCTTCATTACACGTTCTGATACCATCTTTATACTTCAAGATCCCGAAACCGTTAACTCTACAGAAATTAGAAGAAAAAAACGAAATTCATCCTCAATTTAATGGTTTCCTTATTTGCCTTTAGTATGTTTTCCCTCAGTGTAATGGTTTTCGAGTTATTTGATGAAAATCGGTTTGAAATTCCTCTCTTTTCAAGCTAAAATCCCAATTCCCAAGTCGTTATAATTTAAAGACTATCAATTTATATGAAAAATTGCGTAGAGCATTTTAATCTCAAAGCTTGATTCTCTTTCAACTCCAATATTTTTGTTTATTTTTTGAAATGAGGTGGCATCCACTCCACCCCATACAAATCAACAAGCCCCTGCATAATATAAAAAAAACTTTTCTTAGATGCCTTTACTATTAAGTTGCCAAAAATGAATTAAATCTAATTCATAGGACATTATTCCGAAGTGAAAACCTCTAGTTACCGTACCAATAATTTTTGAAAAAAGTTTATTTGACGACTAATTGCATTACAGTTCCATTTAAGTTTGTTCAGCGTCTTAATAAATTAAAGGACCACTTTACTTCAGATTAGATTTTAATTTCCGCCTTGCAAAACTTAATTTAACCTACTTTCATCATTAACCGAAACTAAATTAATTAAATCCCGACCATCCAAATAGTTACATATTACATGCACATGTTGAAGCTATCGGAGACTAATACAAAGGGGAACCGGGAAAGTCGAAGGAATAAGGTGCAGGTGTAATGAATTGAAAGTGCCCTTAAAGTATCGATATACTTAGGGTTGAAGAGGGGTTGTCAGAAACAAGGATTCTCGATTAGACAACCCCGTTCCTGAAACCATCCCTCACCCCCATCTACATTTGTATTCTCTTGAACACCTCTCAGATGCTCATCCCCATAAACATTGCCGGAGTTAAAAATTCAGGCGCACTTGCACCTTCCCAAGTTTTCAGAATATCCTGTCGTGTTTTGAACTAGATACGAAATTTAATTTATGAGGAATGTAATAAATTATTACTTCCACTTTTAAGTATCCAGCATTCTTTAATTATGAATAAAGGATTAACTGAAATATTAATCCTACCTGTTATTAAACGTAATATTTCATGGAAATGAAATAAATCTCCACAGAATTCTAGTTTAATTATTTTGGTAGTGGTTTGTTTTATCACATCAAGGTCTTCAGTGGGGTAAATATTATATCAGATTAATAATATAACAGTTGTTACTAAATTTAAAACTATAATAAGGAACAGTAGCTACTTATAAAATTACACGTATACGCGTGTATAGGTGGACGGATAAACCGGAGAATTATTTTGTTTCAGAGGTTCTAATATCAATTCTCCCTTTCTTCTTAATTACATAAGAGCTATTTATGAACAAAGGTTAAAAGTAGCCTTTCTCAAACTGAGTGTCAAAATAAAAATCACACTTGTGCTGAAATAGTTATTTATGTGCAAGGGTCGTAAATGCACTTTTGTTTGGTCGAGAATATAGTTTGCATGCCGAGACCCGTAGGGCCGAGTCTTGCAAGTATTTGAGACCAAAAAATCGCACTGTGGATCATTAAACTAGAAAAAAACTTGAGAAAACTGGTAGAAAACTATAATTATTTGAGTCGGGTTTCATATTTGCTAAGCGAATAGTAAAGGTAGCGATGCTTGGAATATTCATGGCAACCGTCAATAAAATAAATTTAGGATGCGGGTTCTATTCAAATGACAACTACTGTCAAGATAAATTGAATCATATTATTATATAGGTTGATGAGCATAATGCGCATTTACCTACTCCGTGGGATTTTTTGTGAAGGGAAGGTGTGACTATGTGGAATCTCTTTATTATATGCTAGATACTGGTGTAGTAGCAGGTGTTTACCTTAGAATTGCGCTGTTTGGTTTTTATGGCGTTATACATCCAAGATGGCCGCCATGCGAGACATTTATTCTTTACATCAAGAACAACTCCTTCTAGAGTGCTCATACGCAAAATCTGCATATAACATTTTCTGTTCTACATGAGCCAAATTTAGTTCTTATTAATTTTTTCGTATCTTTTACCAATTAAAAGTTATGATTCATTATACATGTCACTATCGGTTTAAAACGTAATTTAGCCATCGGTTATTTATTAAGGGAAGAAAAATAATGATTCTGCTGCCATTTACTCACAAAGACTTTAATAATAACTAGTATTAATACATACAATTTGTAGTAGGACGTAGTAGTTGTATTATAAAATTGGTTCTTAAAATAAATTATGTATTGACAGAAAACAATATTTAATGATACTATATTATTATTCTCTTCCAAACAATGTATCATCACCATCTAAGTCATCCGATGAATCTTCATGCCTTGTATGCTCATCACAGTTGTCACACATATCTTCGTCTCCTCCACACACACATAGTTCTGTGCATTTCAGATCATGGGAAAGACATTTACATGGTGGAGCACATTTTCTCTTAAAACAAGAGCACGGAATAAGTTGAAGAACTGTCTCTGGAGCTCACGGTAGCATACACATAACAGGAGCATAATGGTCGTTTTTTAGTTCCCAGCCGAAGTTTAATGGCGAAGGCAGATTAGGAGGGCTGGTCAGCACGGCACCATTCTATGGTTTGATAACGAACTCTATCAACATATGGTATCAGTGATGCTCTTGTTGGTGGCAAGTTTTCTCCTCGAGTTTCTTTCTTTGTGAACGTCCACCACCTCAGTTCTCCAATGTCTGATATATTTGTGCCAGGAACATAGACTTGACATATGAACTTTTCTATTAATAGAGTCTATCTGTATCAAGAAAATTTTCCAAGCCTCCAAGTTTGCTTATAGCTTCGAGAATGTCATCATCTGCTTTACTGAAGACTTCCCAAAAGGAGATTTTCTCTTTCTTTGCCAAAGTCCCTGTGGTGTCATTTCCGGATAATGCATGCAGACCTAATAATGCTGAAGTTTTCTTTAAGCCCAGGGAATCGGTTACTTTGCTGAGATTGATCATTATTTGATTTTGGCCAACTCCAGTTACAAACATAGTGTTCAGTGGAAGGAACTTATACCACCATAAAGTAAGTATGAAGACATCTGTATCAGGTGGGTAAATATGAAGCTGTGTAGCACCGCGACGACAGGCGAACATGGAATGCAAATTTTTTTTTTGTATCTGCCTCCTCATGATTGCTTTTTAGTTCATCTGTTTCAATTCCCATTGAACACTTTGCTCTTTCCCTCCAAGATACAAATAAACACTTGTTTCTTCCAGTTGCATATTGTATTGCTTTCTCGGATAAGTAAGCTGTTAACTCATCTTTAGTCTTGATATGAGATAACAATGACTTCATAGATGTGTTCCCAATGTACGTTGTATTACTGATCTTGTAGTGGACTGGTTGTGTGTTGCCAGTTCTTTTCTTACGCAGAGAAGATTTTAGTGAATTTTCTCTGTATGTGTCTAAGACTAAGTGGGTTTCATCATAACGTGATGGTGTATGTATGTCTCTTGCATGGGCATCTCCAGGATCTGTGCAGCGCACTTTCAATATTTCACTATTAGAGCGTTGGACAGCTAACATTCTTTATGCCATTTTGCATTGAAGTCTTGTAGCTGTTGTACACTTAAATTCCCGATTTGAGTACTAATACGCATATACTCTGGATCCAACCATTCTTCTCTTTGTTTCAAACACTGTAGAAGTTTTTCAACCTTCAATGGATTAACAAGAGGTAATTTACTTTTACCTTGACATAAAATACACAATTTATAATCTGTTGAAAGTCGGATAGGCTAGGCAATAAATATATACTAATAAATTTGTGTTATGTGGTAAAACGGGCGTGTAACTGTTAAATGGTAAAAGATACGAAAAAATTGATAAGGACTAAATTTGTTTTTTGGCTCATGTAGAACAGAAAATGTTTTATGCAGATTTTGCGTATGAGCACTCTGGAGGGAGTTATTCTTGATGTAAATAATAAATGTCTCGAATGGCGGCCATCTTGGATGTATAACGCCATAAAAACCAAACAACGCAATTCTAAGGTAAACACCCGGTACTACACCATTATCTAGCATATAATAGATTCCACATAGTTGCACCTTCCCTTCACAAAAAATTCCACGGAATACATTATGCCCCGAGACTAATAATAGCTTTGAACATTTTTGAAAATAATGTCGACTTTATTTCGCTAGGGACGTTACGAAAAATAACCACCCGTTGCCAAGGGCAACAAGTATTTGGTACATAAAGCGTCACTTACGATCGACAAAACAATGGATTTAGAGTATACTTACGAGGGAGGTATGACGAAATAGTTATTAACGATATAAGTTTGATTATCAAACGAGGTTCGTTAAGTCATAATTAAACGGATGGTGTTCAGTATTTCATCTCTCCTTCCTAAGTTTCCATTTTATTATTATATGTAAAACAAACTAAGATTATTATCATTATATTATTATTATTTAAGTTTTCTCACGTTTAGGGTGGAATTAGCTTATGATCGGCCCATAGGGCAAGATAATAAGCTTCTATTGCATATTTATGTGACGTATATTTAAAAAACTTTCGGACTATATTACAGGTGCTGAGTATTGTAGCTTTCTGGATCAGACCAATAATGTGTTGGTTAATGCCGATTGTGTCCAGGCTCTTCTTCAGAGTTGTCGGGATAACACCAGTTGATGACAGAATGATGGGAGCGAACACCTTATCTTGTTGCCACAGTTCTACATTACACTAAGTTCACAAACTTCCAACGAAATTAAAAATATTTAACTGAGACATTCTCCCGTGACCACTCATTATGATGTAAAGAACTCGCTTTTAGATTTTTTATGTTTATGAAATTTGATTAAAGGAGAAAATTTAATATTTTTGTTCCTGCATAAGAAGAATAAACAACTTGGTATTTAAATTTTGGCTTGTTGCGTACCAAGATGCACTAATTAAAAATATACATTTTTATTTTAAGCCTAGCTTTCACATTTAATAAATTTATTAGTTAGTTAGTCTCAAGGCTAAAGGAGGTAACGTAAGAGAGGGATAATGTAATTAAGATTAAGAGCGCTTACTCATCAAGCCTATCCAATATCCATGCTTAAGTCCTCCTAAGGGAAAAAGTTGAAGGTCAGGTGAAAGAAAATATTTACTGATATATCTAATTTATAGCAAAATTGTACATCCAATCTGTGTAATTCAATAAGTATAATAATACAGTGACCTAAATATCGAACTAGAAGGTCAGTACGTAACAAAATTAATTTATCAATGTGTGTTAAACTAATAAGAGAGTATAATTAATTTGCTAATTATTACAAGAGACGCAATGTAATACGCGGAAACGAGCAGCCAGTTACATTTAAATGTTACTCAAAGCTTATCTTTATAGTAGACAGTTGTATTGATTCAAAAATAAATATTTGCAAAGAATATATTTTAATATAATGTATATACAAGGTGTGTCGACAAGTCCACGATGGTTGATATGTCGAAAGAAAATGGGAATGAATCATATTGTGAAAAAAAAAATCAGAGAAAGTCTTAGAAATGTTTGGTAATACTATAATATGCTGTATAGAAATAATTTCCTCCTGAAAAAAGCGAACACCATAAATTACAAGTCTCTCAGTGATAATAAAGAATTCGCAGATTATCCTAATAATATATTTGCAAAACTTTTAATTGTGATGCCTATTTAATTAATATTTTGTTTAAACACCTAATAATTCGCATTTACGTAATTCCATTAAGTTTAAGTACACAGTTGATATTTTTATTTATATTGTTGAAATGGATATTTGCAGTTGGAAATGCCAGACTGCAGCTTTTATACGTGTCTTAATAATCTTATTAAAAATACCTTAATATCATTTTAACATAAAATCGGTCTATGTAAAGTTAATTCCCACCTGAGGAACACACTGTATACACACATAATTCTGATATATTGTGCACTTTTGTATTTTTGTGCTTAGTAACATTTTACTTAAAATTACAATAAAACATAGTTTATGTAAAACAAGACAGTTTACATGCCTCGAACGATCACGACCTGTATAGATATGGATATGGATATTCCTTGATTTCAACAGGCAATATTCTACTATTTTACATACCTTTCAAATCAAATATTAAGTCTAACTGAAACGATCTACAAACATACATATAAACAGACATACATACACAAAGGCAGAGCCTTTTCTATTTGATATTTGAAGTCAGCAGGTTTTGAATCAGATTTTTGTACAATTTCTTTTTCCACGTTATTATACGATAGCGTCTTAAAATATTGAAAATATGATGCAAACAATAACCCAAAAAAGGAAAGATTGAATACGTGTATCCAATACACACATTAAGAATAAAAGTATCACTGGCTAGTTATTTGAAAAATCAGCAGCAGAATAAAAAGCTGTACGTTACAATTTTCCTTTTTACTGGTACCTTATTACATATACAGAGTGTTTCACGAGGAAAAGGACATGCTTTAATGACAGACAGAAAACACTGAGGGTAAACTCAATAGTTTATTTTTAAGACCAGTAGAAGAGAATGATGTAATAACATACATAGTTTACGTAATGAGAGCGCCACTGGCATGGATCAAATGTCGGCCAAATTAATAAAACACTGTCATAGTTTTTTAATAAAACCTCTAGAACATATTATTAATACTATTTTTACAACTAGATGTGTTCCTCATCACTTCAAGATATCTATTGTAACGCCTATTTATAAAAATGGATGTAGAACGGAAATGTATAGACCTATATCTGTAATTAATAATTTGGCCAAAATAGTTGAAAAAGCATTAAAAAATCGCCACGAGAAATTTCTAGATAAGAATGACATTATTTCTAAAAATCAATTGCCCTTGCAGTACAACGAACGCAATTTACAAACTAGTCAATACAATTAACAACTTACAAGAACATAAAAAATGTATATCTGTCTTCTTGGACTTGGCGAAGGCTTTCGACAATGTATGCTATAAAAAATTACTACAAAAATTGAAAAACATCGGTATTAGGGGCACAATGTTGAAAGTATTCGCTAGTCGCCTGGAGGACAGAAAACAATTTGTAAATACTTCCACATCCAGATTTTCTATCCAAGTCTCTCACAACGAAAAAATTTTGTATATGGAAATAATTGTTTATGCAGCTTTAATAATATAATATTTGAAATCCTCTACCCCAAAAACCCATAAAACGATACCCCACATCGGTAGTGGGGTGGGGGTGGATGTAGTAAAAAATATTTTGAGGTTTTTGGTTCTTGTACACACGCTAAATTACAATTTTTTTCGTCCATTTTAATAATGGGGTTAGGGTGGTAATGGGGATGGCTAATTCCAAAAATTTTTTTGAGATCTTAGCTTCTCTTGTATATACTAAATACCAATTTTATGGACTCTCACCTGCTTGATTTACCTATTTACCCCCAATTTACCCCCCAACCCTTCGACGGAACAAAATGAAAATATAATCTGGTTCCAGATCTCGTTAAAATACATATGTGTACCAAATTTCAAGTCAATATCTTAAACTGTTCCAGAGTAAACGTGCACACAAAAAAAGTTACAGACAGACAGACAGACAGAATTTTTTTTCGATCAAACTTAAAATCTCGACGTTTCATGACATTCTAAGCCTATTTGAAAAACAAAAATTTTAAAAAAATTTTTTTGTCGTTACTATACTTCCACTGGATGTGGAAGTAAAATAGGGGATAGAATAAGTGACGAAAAATTGATAAAATGAAAACCATAGGAGTTCCCTAGGCGCCAATTTTGTTTTTAATATTTATAAACAGTTTATGTAAATTAAATATATCAGGCCAACTTATTTCATATGCAGATGACACAACAATTATTTGTAAAGGTGGTGATTGGAATGATGTGAAAAATTGTGTTGCGCAAGATATGAAAAAAATTAGATCGTGGCTCGACTTAAACCGATTATCGCTTAATATATCAAAAACTAAGTTTATTGCATTTTCTACTTACAATTCAAATTTACCTGATTTTAGTGACATAATTATTCAAGAGAATAGTAAAAAAATTCAATCCACTAGTACAATAAAGTATTTGGGTTTAATGATAGATAAAAACCTGAGGTGGTTGGAACACTTACTCTATGTAACAAATAAAATTAGAAAGTTGATATAAAAATTTAACCAGCTCGGAGATATTTTATCTAAAAAAACTATATTAAATGTATACAATTCTCTGGTTGAATCTATCATACGTTATGGCTTAATAATATGGGGTGTTGCGTATGAAAATGCTCTAAATCCTGTCAAAGTCATACAAAAAACAATTCTGAAGATAATACTAAAAAAAGACCCTACTTTTTCAAGTGATCAGTTGTTCAGGGAATGTAATTATCTAAATTTAAAACAGTTATATATTTTAGAATGCTCTATATATTTATCAAAAAGAATACATCCTAATTTAGTTTACCTACACATTTACTATTAAATAAAAATATAATGATTCCAAAATATAACCGAACTAAACAACAAAACTTTATACATTACCTTGCGCCTAATTATTACAATAACATACCAGGTTATCTAAAAAGTATTAACAAAATATCCAATAATTGTTCTGTTTTAATTACCATTTTTTAAGGAGGGGGTAAAATCAATAAAAACATAAATGTTAGAGGACACCGAATCAGGAATTTATTTCATTCCTCTCATTTATTAAAGACTAGTAATACAGCAACATAAGGTACCTATTAACAACAACAATAACTGTAATATTTAATAATCTCAATGTAATCAAACATGTTTGTTTACTTTTGTAAATTTCACTTTTAATTTATAATACGGTTCAGTAGATACTTGCTGTAATAAATGACAGCTTCTATTCAACTCATTTTCGAGCTCTTAACTCGTGTTGGGGATTTGCTAGTAATTTATTTTGGTTGTATTCCACAGGGAGAGATTTGTGCGGATAGTCATTGCATAAATTGCGTAATCACTATTTCTAATTTAATATTACAACAGTATTATGTTCGATATCTAAATAAAGAAAAATTGATCATTTAAAACTGGTACTATAATCAACTATAAGGGAAAGGTCACCTCACAACTTTTTTATATTTAGCGTTAACAGGCTGGGCGTTAGTTTCCTCTAGTGCGTTATTTTTGTCGAGAGAATTGTCTCGTACCAGTGTATTTACTAAAATTTTATATTTAGTCCAGTCAACGGCGGGTGAAACTAATTTGAGTGCTAATGAATGGATTTTGATGAAACATTGTGGAATGTGTTTATAATGACGTTAATAAAAAAGCTGAAAATAATATTAGAGTAGAAAATGATCTCTTTTACCACGGGTTCCGTAACTTATAAAATTAGGTCAAAAATGAAAAAATATATTTACCTTTTTTGGCCCAAAATAAGATGTTTTTACTCTTGTGAATTTTTTCGAAAAATGCATATTTTGTTCGTATTTTTTTACATCAAATTATGTTAAATTAAATTCTCTTTTTTCTAGTATAAGCATTGTAGAGGTTAAAGTTACAACTTTTCGAAATATTGTCGATTTTCTTAAATGTCCAAAAATTTTTAATAAAAATTGCCATCAACTTACCCATGATTAGAAACAATCATTAATGTCAGTCATTATTTTATGTTAAAAAACGTCAGCACGTTTAAATTACACCCACGAAGACTTTTAGGTTTGTTTATTATTTATGGAGAATGTGATAAAGTAATACCAAAAACATGTAACACATTTGCTACTCGATATCCACAAGAATAGAAACCATCCACCATACACTGTAAAACGCATATTGGATAATTTTAGAATATTTGGCTCTGTCAAATGGCACGTGCCAAATTTTATTATGGCAATCGATGTAGAATTAAATTTGAGGTGGACTTATATCAGCATGTCCTATATCTAACACGTGTACTTTTTGAATTTTTCGCAAGTTTTTGTTGAAAATTATAATTTATCCAAAAAACGTAGAAACCTATGAAATAATTGAAACAATAAAGTGGGTATCGATTAGCAAATGTATTACATGTTCTTGGTATAATTACTTTATCACATTCTCCATAAATAATAAACAAATCTAAAAGTCTTCGTGGGTGTATTTAAACATGCTTGCATTTTTTAACAAAAGAGAATGACTGATATTAATGATTGTTTCTAATCGTGGGTAAGTTGATGGCAATTTTTAATAAGAATTCTTGGACTTTTAAGAAAATCGCCAATATTTCGAAAAGTTGTAACTTTAAACCCTACAATGCTGATACTAGAAAAAGGGGAATTTACTTTAACATAATTTGATGTAAAAAAATACAGGGTGTTCCATTTGAAATAAAAAAGTTTTTGAGGTTTGAATTTGACAAAATGTAACGAGAAAAATAACACTTGGTATACTATTTTGGAATCTATTTTTCTGTAAAGAGTAGCTCATCTTGTGTTCTTTCTACGTACCAAACAGCAAATAAGGATCTCCTACACGAAGAAAGTTATAACGGTTCTTGCAAACCGTTGCACCAGTCAAATTTTTTATAAAATGTCAAATATCTCTGAAACTGCTCGGTTTAGGTATAGGGTGTTCACATGTTTTGACTCAGAATTTTATGATCATTTCGAAAAGTCGAAAATATATAGGGCGTTCCATTTAAAATAAGCAAGTTGGTATCGACTTCCGGTATTTCCGGAAGTGCCCATTTTGAAATTATTATTTTGGGACTCGCAATGGTCGACTAGGGTAGGGCACCATATCTCAAATGGCTATCTCATCTGCAAGTGGGAAATATTCTAATGGCCGCCTTAAACGAATCACCCTGTATAATTTTTAAATTGAAAATGTGAAAAAGTTTTCCGGAAATTTTTTTCTTTCATTTTCATATATTGGAAATACTTACTTATATTATTATTATTGCCATTATGTATATTATGTATTATGTAGTTTTAGTTTTCATTATATAGTATTTTTTTATTTTCCTATATATAGTAATTACCGCATTTTGTCATTTATATTGTCGTGTAATTGGATTATTCTGTTGCGCAATAAATCTATTATTATTATTATTATTATTATTACATACGATAGCTTCGTGTTATATAATTTTCACACTATTTTCTTTATATATTTTATGCTGTTCACAAAGAATGTGTGTAAATATCTTAATCAAAGCCTAAAAGTATGTATATCTGCGTAAAGTAAAAATATAGCCAACACGGGGATGTTGCAGAAATTGGATTATTTCGCCTGTCTTGAGATTATAGAGGTGAATCATGTCTCTCACACGGAAGCTATGAAGGCAATGCCAAATCTGCTTCCTCTAGATTTAGATGTTAGGCTATTCAGAGTCCTAGGCAGCGTACTTCAACCAACCATTTTCCAAGCAGAAATTTATGTTATAAATCCCGGAAATATTTGAACAAAGAGATTTGAAGGGCCAAGATCCTTATACTTTGAGGCAGCCAGGCAGAATGAAGGGCTACAAAAACTAAAAAGTTTCGAGGGCTCCAGAGTACAAGGAAATAGAAAGCAATAAAATAATTGATAGCCTTGTAAAGGAAGGTACTATACCCTTCTTTTTCTCCATAAGTCCGACCTAATGTTGATGGCAGGCTTTCTAATGGACCACTGTTCTTCGGGACGTCATCTTAAGAACATGGCTAATGCTAAATATTATATGTGCTGATAACGTGACATTGCAAGTGAAATTACAAATTAGGAAAGTCATAAGCTTTTTGCAAGTGTCTGAGAATTTTAGACATCAACCAGTTGTAGGGTAATTCTCAAGAGGTCTTTTAGGTCGAGGTGAAGTAACGCTAAATAGCTAAACAAACCCTTAAACATTTTGCAACCTACAATTTCTCAAATTTTAACTTAGGTACACTGCAATTTTGCTTATTGGAAAACCATATTATCCATAGCAGTAGGGTTTATGATAGAAATACTAATTTTTTTTACGAGGTGGAATTTTACGATATTGTTTTAGATTTAGATGTTGAATTTTACACGAAATGTGTGTCTCAAGACAGCTTTTCCTACTGTTTCACAACTAGATTAAAAGGTTTCCTTTTTCGTTCCATCTTACTGAATATGTTGTTAACGTCTTGGTATTTTGAAGATGTTTAAGTATCAAATACAGAAACAGGCTAAAAACAAGATATTTTAATAAAGAGACGTATATAATAGACTGATAATTTCAAGATGAAAACAGAACAGAAAGGCTTGAGTTTTATTATCAAATATCAGTAATTTATTTCTTGTAAAGAATTATATTTGATTATAGAGTATTACCTTTCACCCTGTGATCAATTTATGAGTGATGATCATAAAACCTTTGCTTTGCTGGTTCGTGCCTTCATAAATGGTGAATTATGAACAAAGAAGCGGATTCGCCGATTTGACATGACCGGAAGCACGGTCAACCTGCTTGTTGATTAAATATTTTAAGTGTGCGTGTACGCAACGCAATTTCGTTGGGAACATGGGCACTCTTGTATAATAAAAAAAGATTTTCAGTTCATTTAAGCTTCAGTTTTGCTACATTTAGTTAGGTCTATGGTTTCTTATATTCTTTATTCCGTCCGCAAGCCGCAAATAAACTGACCTTTTCTAAATAAGATCAAGATGGTGTGTTGCCCGTATCGCACTGTTAAAACTTGGGTCGATTCGTAAATTTCAATTGGAACGGGCATCAGCTTGGCTGTGGGTTCTTACTTCTACTTTATACGTCCACCTCTATCTTGGGTTTTCTCTCTCACAAGCCAAATAGGGGAACTGTAAGCTTTCGCAAACAAAAAAGCCCACACGGCATATTACGCAACGTGTTCGACATTTCAATTTTATTTTAAGCCGTCGCATGTCCTTCCTGATGATATTATATTATATACAGATGGGCTAACGTGAGTGCTCGATACATGGTGTATATGAAAAGAAAATTATTTAAGTAACTACCACAAGGGATCATAAATTTAATAATTTGGGCATATAAATTCTTTCCTCACGGAAACACCGAGGTACACAGAAACATATTAATGGAGTTTCTATTTCTATCGCAAATATACTTTTTTTTTTCGATTTATTTTGATAATAAATTATTTACTAAAAAATGTTTACATTCCTTGTAGTCTTGGGTCATAATGTATTCCGTGGGATTTCTTGTGAAGGGAAGGTGCGACTATGTGGAATCTCTTTATTATATGCTAGATAATGGTGTAGTACCGGGTGTTTACCTTAGAATTGCGCTGTTTGGTTTTTATGGCGTTATATATCCAAGATGGCCGCCATGCGAGACATTTATTATTTACATCAAGAATAACTCCTTCCAGAGTGCTTATACGCAAAATCTACATAGAACATTTTCTGTTCTACACTAGCCAAAGAACAAATTTAGTTCTTATCAATTTTTTTCGTATCTTTTACGATTTAAGAGTTACACGCCAGTTTTACCACATAACACAAATTTATTAGTATACATTTATTGCCTAGCCTATCCGACTTTCAACAGATTATAAACTGTGTATTTTGTGTCAAGGTAAAAGTAAATTACCTCTTGTTAGTCCATTGAAGGTTGAAAAACTTCTACAGTGTTTGAAACAAAGAGAAGAATGGTTGGATACAGATTTATGCATATTAGTCGAATCGGGAATTTAAGTGTACAACAGCTACAAGACTTTAATGCAAAATGACACAAATAATGTTACAAAAAACTGACTCATAAGACAAACATGGATAGAAGCAAAAAACTTTTCGAAAAAGGAAAGCATTTTGAGCCTACGGATAATTTAGAAGCGAGTAACAGCAGTGACAAGGCAACATGCACATTACGATCTAAAACACCCGCATATAACAAAAAAACTGTTTTTTTTATAATGAAGGAGAGAAAAGCAAAGAGAGACTGTATTGCATAGCAACATACCAAAGTGGCGAGCGTCTTAAGTTAGCTGTCCAACGCTCTAATAGTGAAATATTGAAAGTGCGCTTGAGTGACTTCACAACCGGCAACACACAACCAGTCCACTACAAGGGCAGTGATACAACGTACATTGGGAACATATATATGAAGTCACTGTTATCTTATGTCAAGACTAAAGATGAGTTACTTGTCCGAGAAAGCAATACAATATGCAACTGGAAGAAACAAGTGTTTATTTGTATCTTGGAGGGAAATAGCAAAGTGTTCAATGGGGATTGAAACAGATGAACTGAAAAGCAATCATGAGGAGGCAGATACAAAAATAGTTTTGCATTTCATGTTCGCCTGTCGTCGCGGTGCTACACAGCTTCATATTTACTCACCTGATACAGATGTCTTCATACTTACTTTATGGTGGTATAAGTTTTTTCCACGGAACACTATGTTTGTAACTGGAGTTGGCCAAAATCAAAGAATGATCAATCTCAGCAAAGTAACCGATTCCCTGGGCTCAAAGTAAACTTCAGCATTATTAGGTCTGCATGCATTATCCGGAAGTGACACCACAAGAACTTTGCCAAAGAAAGCGAAAACCTCCTTTTGAAAAGTCTTCAGTAAAGCAGATGATGACAATCTCGAAGCTGTAAGCAAACTTGAAAGCTTAGAAAATTTTCTTGATACAGATAGACTATTAATAGAAAAATTCATGTTCCTATCACAAATATATCAATCATTGGAGAACTGAGGTGGTGGATGTTCACAAAGAAAGAAACTCAAGGAGAAAGCTTGCCACCAACAAGAGCATCACTGATACGATATGTTGATAGAGTTCGGTATCAAACCATAGAATGGTGCTGTGCTGACCAGCCCTACCCTAATCTGCCTTCGCCATTAAACTTCGACTGGGAACTAAAAACGGCCATTATGCTCCTGTTATGTGTATGCTACCATGTGCTCCAGAGACAGTTCTTTAACTTATTCGGTGCTCTCGTGTTAAGGGAAAATGTGCTCCACCATGTAAATGTCTTTCCCACGATCTGAAGTGCACAGAACTATGTGTGTGTGGAGGAGATGAAGATATGTGTGACAACTGCGACGATACAAGGCATGAAGATTCATTGGATGACTTAGATGGTGATGATACATTGTTTTGAAGAGAATAATAATATAGTATCATTAAATATTGTTTTCTGTCAATATATAATTTATTTTAAGAACCAATTTTATAATACAACTACTACGTCCTACCACAAATTGTATGTATTAATACTAGTTATTATTCAAGTTTTTGTAAGTAAATAGCAGCAGAATCATAATTTTTCTTCCCTTAATAAATAACCGATGGCTAAATTATGTTTTAAACCGATAGTGACATGTATAATGAATCATAACTCTTAATTGGTAATAGATACTAAAAAATTGATAAGAACTAAATTTGTTCTTTGGCTCATGTAGAACAGAAAATGTTATATGCAGATTTTACGCATGAGCACTCTGAAAGAAGTTATTCTTGATGTAAAGAATACACGTCACGCATGGCGGCCATCTTGGATGTATAACGCCATAAAAACCAAACAGCGCAATTTTAAGGTAAACACCCAGTGCTACACCATTATCTAGCATCTAATAAAGAGATTCCACATAGTCGCACCTTCCCTTCATAAAAAATCCCACGGAGTAGGTAAATGCGCATTATGCTCCTCAACTATTGATATTTGTCTCAATTTTTTTAAATAGATAATTTCTTTACATGGATGAATAAAGCATACAATTCCCCACATTTTAATATCATACACTTTATTTTTATTTCAAAGGGTTTTTGAGATATGATTATTTCACATAATTTTGGCGTAAATTAAGATGCTCTTTATTTTAGAATTAAAATCTAGTATGGCTTTGGTTTTTTGTTTTACATTTTTTTTTTCAATTTTTTAAATGGAATGGCCTATAATTTTTTTACACGGATGAATAACGTATACAATTTCTCACATTTTGATATCATACGTACACTTTCTTTTAATAACTATGGACGGTTTTTGAGAAATAATTTTTTTTCACGATATTGAAACTAGCCTGACAATTGTACACTATATTGATTCACGCAATACTGAAATCTCTTGATAAATGGACGCCTTACATTACATAACATATCAACATTTATACGATTGAAACACTGACGAAGCCTTTTTATTATATCTTCTCCAGTCGTTGGTTCTACTTTATAAACTCTGACTTCAGAAATCCTCAAAGGAAAAATCCATTGAAGTCAGATCGGGTGATGTAGGCGGCCGTGCAATGGAACCTAACATAATTTAATAAAATAATAAATTAAATACAACTTACCAGTTTATCAAAATATCAGACCTTCTCTTCCTATCCGCCTTTCAGGAAACTGGTTACTAATGGCCTGACGAACATTTCTGCTAAAATGTGGTGGTCTGCACCATCAAGTAGTAACCACATATTATTTGTAATATAATCAGGAATATGCTCGATCATTTGTGGACACGTATTTTGCATAAAATCCAAGAAGATTGCTCCATTCACATTTCCCTCAAAAAGTGAGGACCAATAACATAATCATGTCCAATTCCTCCTCAAACATTTAAGCTCCAGTTGTGCTGATAATGATTTTTCTCTACAAAATGAGGGTTTTCTCTGTCATAATAATGGAAACTGTGCCTATTCACAAATCCATCGCAGTGAAACTGATTCATCCGTGAACAACACAAATTTGAAGAATTCTTCATTTCGTCCAATTTGGTTTTGAGCCCACTGGCAAAAAATGAATCTACGCTTTAAATCCACATCCAAATGCCCTTGATGCAGCTGTACTGGATAGAGGTGAAACTTATTTTTAGGAAGACATAGGGACACACTAGATAGATTCACTGACCTCTAAATCCCTACTTAACTCCCGAACACTTGCCGTAGGATTTTCGATTACCGCTAAAGTTATAGCCAGCTGATTTACTTCCCTTAATACATTTCGTCATCTCGCCTTCATTTCATATGCAACACTTCCAGTACGTCCAAAACGTTCTTTCAAATTTTCTAAAGAGCTCACATCAGAACATAAGAAACGGCCAAAGTGCATTTCTATTTATAACTGGAATATAAAAGTTGCACTCAGTTTCATAAAGTGCAGTTACTGGAAAACGTTATTAGGTTTTGAAAAATTTTTTTATCGAGATATTTTTTATGATACACTCTTGATGCCAATAAACAGTTTCCATCACATTCACCAATAACAGACACCATAGATATCAAATCTTGTTGACAATAATTATATTTCATATTTTTAAATATTACTTAACAATAGTAATTCAACTTACGATAATCTTAAACACTTTACAGACATATCATAAAGTGAAATACAAACGCAAAACAAAAGACCAGAGCCATACTAGATTTTAATGCTAAAATAAAGAGCACCTCAGTTTACGCAAAAATTATTTGAAATGATCATCTCAACAACCGTTGGAAAAAAAAATGTATGATATTAAAATGTGGGGAATTGTATGCTTTATTCATCTATGTAAAAATTATAGGCATTCCATTTAAATAATTGAGAAAAATGATAATTAAATATCAAGAAATGTAAACAAATATTTTGGGTCACCCAGTATAATAATAATTTATTTCAAAAATGTTTTTCAGCAAATACATCATTATCAAATAACATCCTATATTTTTAGAAAAATACAATTAATAAATCGTGGAGGCAGTCAAAAAATTTTGGTAAATTGCCAAAATAAAAAACAGGAAGAAATCATAACTTGGCAACGCTGCATCCAATTGGCAAAATATTTTAGGGTGTATTACAAGAAACTTGGAAGCTTAACTGGCGTCAAAAAAATGTAAGGGTTCCATTTAAAAATAATTATACTTTCTTGTGTCATTTTTGTGACATATTGTATAATTGAAAATAATTTTACGTTGTAGTAGAGATAAAACAGTGAAAGTTTTGTTAAGAAATTTTTTTATAAAGTTATCCGTTTTTGCACAATCTTCCGAGATAACACTAACTGGACACTATGTATATTATATTCTTTTATTCTTATGGTCTTTGCTGAGGTTCTCATTGCACACATGTCGAAGGCATATAGGCACATATTTCGGCTTAGAAGTTCGAGTCATTTTCCCAAGGTTTTCAGGTACTTTAGGTTCTGCTGTTCCAGAAATTTCCGCACCTACTCCACTAGTAGTTCTTAACCCATCTATGCAACTAAGGTTACTTTTTTAATTAGGCAATATATTTTGTTCATGTGATGTTTCAAATATATTGTCTTGTATAGTCAACATGCTGCCTGTTGCCATCCTAAAGAACAGGTAATGTTCTATCAATTCCTCCATCGACGTAAGACATATCGCTTCAAGAACTGCCATTCTAGTTAAAATATATTTATCTACAGATATACATATTTTAACTAGAATGGCAATTAGGAAAGTTTGCTGATCCATATTTTTATCTACAACGACGCGTTGATACCGTTGGAAAAATTTTTCCAAACCTAATAACGTTTTCCAGTAACTGCTCTTTATGAAACTGAGTGCAACTTTTATATTCCAGTGATGAATTGAAATGCACTTTGGTAGTTTCTTATGTTCCACTGGAAAAATTATTTTCATGCAGCGTGCACTCGTATTAAACTAGAAAGGATAAGAAAATTTACTATAATCGATGAATTTCTGAAGAGTTCCTCAAATAACAGTGAGGACCAGCACAATGAAGGAGAATGTTAGGATACTAAAAATTCAGAATTTTTGGCGGTACGATGTGGTATATAACCTACGATCTACGTTCCAATGAGTCCGTGGCACTGTCACTACTGTCATTATTGTAAAATTCGTCCAATCAACGAAGGGAAAATACGAGAATTAATTCGTGTACTGACCAATTTTTGTACTGTTGTCGGCGGGACTGCCCTGAACAACATACTAAAAGTCCAGACCGGTGGGGGGTAGTTTGAAAGTCTCCTTTTCACGTCATTCTTGAATAACTCGAAAACTACGACCTCTAGCGAAAAAGTATCAAAATTAAATTAGATAACATTTTCTACAAATAAGATCCTATTCATTTTATATGTAGGATCAATACTTTAAGAGATACAGAGGGTGGAAAAATCGCGAATTAAAAAACATTGAGTTTAAATGACATAAATGAAATTTTAATACTAAATGAATTTTAAACTAAGAGAAAAACTTTATTAATAGTAAATGAACATTATCTTAAATCTAAACATTAAAAAAAAAATCATCGTCGTCGTCGTCGTCCAAATTGTCGTCCAATGGTTCACCATTCGTACACGTACCATGTCACGTGCCGCACATGACTGAGCATAGAATGTCGGCTTTTTGGCAGCCACAGCGTCCCCACACCAATGGAGTTCAAGATCGCTTCAAGAGCTACTAGTTCTTTGGTGGTAACCGGGGTTAGCGATCCATTTTCCCCTCGGTTCCATCCCCACTGGTTCGGGGGTAGGAGGTTGTTGAACCATTACTGTATCTGTAAATAAGTAAGCGAACCGCTGTATTTAACAAAAAATTTTGTAAAAAACCGTTAATATACCTGCAAATAAACTCTGAAAGGGTGTTGTTACCCAGCTCCTTTGGTTGGTGGCAGTGTGGCTAGATCAGGTTTTGGCTTGGTGGATGATTTAAGAACGCAGCATATCGGTGTTTATTTAAGTCTCGCTCATTTGCAGTCGCTTAGTAGATCGCTAAAAACATCTTCTCATTTCATTTTACGCGGTGAAGCAGGAAAGAAAGAAGTATGTGAAAAGGGGACCTCTAAACTACCCCCCACCCCCCGCACACCGCCCACCAGTCAGGACTTTTAGTATGTTGTTCAAGACACTCCTGCCGAAATTGACCACTACATGAATTATTTCCCCTAGGCAGCCTTCATTTAACATCAAACGTTCACTTTATACAATTAAAACGTGATTTTTAAAAATTCGCAATTTTTCCACCCTTTAGATCTCGTAAAGTATTTATCCTATATAAATAAAAAATGAATAGTAACTTATTTGTAGAAAATTCTATCTAGTTTAATTTTGTATAGGATACTTTTTCGCTGTAGGTCGTAGTTTTCGAGTTATTCAAGAAAGACGTGAAAAGGGCACCTTTAAACTACCCCTGACAACATAATGTGCACTTAATGCGATTTTCA
This sequence comes from Rutpela maculata, assembly GCA_936432065.2. Lineage (NCBI taxonomy): Eukaryota > Metazoa > Arthropoda > Insecta > Coleoptera > Cerambycidae > Rutpela > Rutpela maculata. Next base: position 29,489,705 of record OW386285.2, on the reverse strand, counting down.
ATAAATAGTTTTATGTCACAAAAGTTTCTTCGATTTTTTAACATATCTAAAAAATATATTATTACTTCCACATCCAGTGGAAATATAGTAACGACAAAAAATTTTTTAAAAATTTGTATTGTTCAAATAGGCTTAGAATGTCATGAAACGTCGATATTTTCAGTTTGAGCGAAAGAAAAAATTTCTGTCTTTCGGTCTGTCTTTTTTTGTGCGCACGTTAACTCTGGAACCGTTTGAGATATTGACTTGAAATTTGGTACACATATGAACTTTAACGAGATCTAGAACTAGATTATATTTTCATCTTGTTCCGTCGAAGGGTTGGGGATATATTGGGGTAAATTTGGGGTAAATAGGTAAATCATGCAGGTAAGAGTCCATAAAATTGGTATTTAGTATATACAAGAGAAACTAAGGTCTCAAAAAAATTTTTGGCATTAGCCACCCATTACCACCATTTAGTCCCATTATTAAAGGGAATGAAAAAAATTGTGATTTAGTGTGTACAAGAACCAGAAACTTCAAAATATTTTTTTACTTCATCCATCCCCACTACCACCCTATCACCACCTCCACCCCACTACCGACGTGGGGTATCATTTTATGGGTTTTCAAATATTGTATTATTAAAGTTCCATAAACAATTATTTCCACAAACAAAATTTTCTTGTTGTGAGAGACTTGGATAGAAAATCTGAATGTGGAAGTAGTGATTCCTTGGGCAGCGGTTTTATTTTTTTAAATGTAATAATCAAGACTCTGAAAGTAACTACATTATATATACAATACATAAATACAATATATAAATTATATATTAATTAATGCATATACAATACATAAATTGTGCATAGCATTGTCGATTTCTTGGATAGTTTCTTTGCATTTCAATGTATTTGAATCAAACACTAGATTTTCATCACGCTATTCCTCGCCCTTAAAAATTTGAACTTCAGAAGTAAAGTGATCTATTACGTTTAGGTGCCTTTGTGTGTTAGCCAACTGTGGTAGAGTTCGGAATCTCGTTCACAAAACTTTAAATAAAAATTTATCTTGAACATTAACTCTCAGTCAGTCAGTTCTTAGACTTTTAGCTTCTCTCATCTTAAACTGACGTAGTATATTTCTACATTGCCTTCTGAAACGTAAAGAAAATTATTAAAATTGATGACAGGTTGGCACACTATTATTATACTCTTCGCTGATACGAACATGAAGGGTATGTTGCATTTCATTGGCACATTTTTGAAACTATAAATAATGCTGATGGAGAAAAAAATTATGTTTGTCATCGAGTTCTTTCAAAATGTCCATCTGTCTGACTTTCAGTCTTTCTCCATCCTTCATGTTTATTGTAAGTACTGATGTACCGATAACAATTGTATTGAAATTGGACAGTAACTGCTATCTGGGGGAAGAACCCTAAAAAATAGATAGGTAATTATAAAATTTGTGAAACATTTGGAAAGATATATAGCTTGTCCCACGTTTAAAGCCCTTTCTATGTCTCATTTAATAGTCTTCCGATTTTAATCTTTGTATCGGTATTAAAGACCTTTACTACATCTTTTTAGAATAAAATCTAAACTTAATTCGTTGGTGAGCATTTTTATTAAATAAGAAAGGGTCGATTTTTGGAGAAGCCATATTAGGCATTCTTCTACTGAAAAATTAACAGAATGTTATTGACCAACATGCTTCAAGAATCCCTACCAAAATTTAATAACATTTTGATTTATGGTTTCCTAATTACGCCCCTCTATGAATTGCATATATCAAATATTAAATAACTAATAACTTGGAAACGAATTGTTTTTCGAAAATTAGTCATTTCTCAGTTTCATTAACTTTTTCTACCACTCAGTGTCAACGATACTTTATTTTTTTAACGTCTTGGTCAATAATTTTTACAGACAGACATTCTTATTTCAAACATTTCTTGTCTCTTATTCGGTTTCTCTATCTACTAAAATTTGGTAAAAACAAATTTGGTTTTCTGCGCATCATGCACTGCAGCTGTAATCTAATTTAAATTTTGTTGAAGGGGAAAATGATATGTTGTAAGTAGTTCACAATGTCAACACTGGAGAAATGGAATTACTATCAAGGTCCGAAGTCCCTATCCATTTTCCTTAACCCTTTATTCCCGCAAATGCATTATACCCCCTTCCTCCCTTCCTATTGCTTGGATTGCGATATTTTTTTTTTTTTTTTTTGAAATGAAGATAAAAAAGATCCTCACTTACTTGGAAAAAGTTTCTCCTCTAAACTCTTTCTTACGTAAAAAAAAGTATTTGAAAAAAATGCAAAAAACTTTTTCCCTCCTACAAATTTGTTTATTTGAAAAAAATTTAAGAAATTAATTAGTCAAATACTAAAGACAACAGCGAACAAATTCCATTTGGGTGTTTCAAAATTGCACGACAGGGGAAAAAGTTCGAGGGGGCTGAATCATTTTCCTTCCCCCCCCCTCACCTAATTGACCCACCACCCCCCATCCTCCGGCTCCATTAATTCTTATCTATTTCACCTACCTCAAAAAAATATCAGCCTTTTTTTTCGTGAAAAAATTAAGGAATTACTTTTTGTATATTAGTGTTACGGTAAAAAAACGTGTATTAAAAAAAAATCACGAAAAGTTAGCGGCCGATTTGAAAAACAATTTACTAAATTATGCGCTTCCACGAGGTCTTCACTTTTTAATTCAACTTTTTTTTCGTAAAGTCAATAATAACAAAGTTATCGTGAAAAAACGTGTTTTTGAGAAATTTAAATGCGAATTCCTGCCCCACCTCGTGTGATTAAACTCTACTAACTTGATAACATGATAAAAGAGAACGCCTGTAACCGAACTGTCGAAAAAAAAATTTAAAAAATGTTGGTTTCATTTCGAGATCAGATCCGCTCCGCTAAATGTACTTTTGAAAAATATGCACCAAAAAAATATTAATGAAAAATATGTGACCGGGGACAATAATATTTGGTATGTAGTTAAGAAAGGAATCTACTATACTGTTAGTAAAAATATACAGATTGGTAACCAAAAAAAAAAAGTTCATTAGAAAACGATAGTGGAAAATAATATTTGGAATTAAATTTATAGTTGATATAAAAGATGCCAAATAGAGAGGGAAGTTTATGATATATTTTAATACTTAAGGTATCAATAAGACACAATCATCAACATATTGACAATCTTCACAAAGAAGCAAATAACAAAAATGAAAATGTTATTAAAAAAAAACCTTAAGTAATAATGCCCGCGAAACTTTTTCTTATGGAAGAGTTGCTTTATAATAAACGATAAAAAAAATTATTAGACATAACTTGTACCACTGCATTTTTCTTTCACAATACCTTACTTGACTACACTTGTGCATCAGAAGTGTGGCAAGCAGAAATCATTATACTTTACGACCGCGGGCCGATGTGTCTGCTAATGATATCCGGTTTAGAAAGCGGCAACAGAAACCAAAGCTTCGCACCTTTTCTTTCGTCATTATTATTTTTCATTTGAATATTAAATAAATTTGTTTGTTTTTAATTACTCTTCAGGATGTGGAGCTATTGTTGAAAATTAAAACTTTTTAAAATAAAAACCAACCCTAACTATAACGCGTTTACCTGAGACCCGCTTACGGGCTTGAATCGCAGTTCAGTGCATCATCGTTCCCACAAAAGCTTCATGGGCTTCGGTAAAAAAAGCTCCGATCTAAATTAAAAAGTTATCTAATTTCCGTGGAATTTCAGTCCGGTAGTAAAATTATTCTTACGAAGTCATGAATGTTCCGGTAATATAATTATTGAATAATTAACATAATTTAAACAGTTGTATTCTTTGCTTCTGCACCTATACCTGGTGCCACAGAATAGTGGCTCCCCCTATATTTCCTTTATTTTTTAACTTATCCATTTGAAATTTGGGGTGCATAAACTACCGGTAAAATGGATTTTTGTACATAAAAAACGGTATGAGACCATTTCCGGTTTACCCTGAAATGACCCCCCAACTTTCGATTTTTAACTGTATATTTTTAGATATTTGGATTCAAGACAACATTCTGAGCATGCCGTGAGATTTCCGCGAGTTTTTGAGTCGATGTTCAGTTTTTTAAGCATTTTGAGACATTCGTCTAGAGTGCTTTAGAATACCAAAATTTGTTCTAAGGCAGGTAAAGTCCAAGGGAAAAATATAATTTTTCGCTTAATTTCATTAATAACTATTTACGAAGCCTCCAAAATTGAACATATCCCTTTTTTATCGAAAACATTTTGTTTCCAAATGGGATGGTGGCTCCTAGTGTTCAATAAATTATAGATTTTTTTCTGAATTCATTGATATCCATTTCAAATCTATACTATTTGTTTTTCTATTTTATTAAATTTATTTAAAAATGAAAATCACTTTCAAAGTACTTAATTTTTATTGATCCTTATACTTCGCACTAGTACTTATACCTATTAAGAAACAAAAGAGACCTATTATTCACAAAAAGGTAGTTATTCACATTTCATTATTAAACATATGATTTTTACAACAAATAGCATAGATTTGAAATGGATATCAATGAATTCAGAAAAAAATCTATAATTTATTGAACAGTCTGAAAAAAAAGGGATTTGTTCAATTTTGGAGGCTTCGTAAATAGTTATTAATGAAATTAAACGAAAAATTATATTTTTTCCTTGGACTTTACCTGCCGTAGAACAAATTTTGGTATTCCAAAGCACTCTAGACGAATGCCTTAAAATGCTTGTCTTGAATCCAAATATGTAAAAATATACAGGGTGTTTCATTTAAAAATCGAAAGTTCTTCCTTTTATTGTTGTTAAGCTAATATACAATTCGTCCTACTTAAGGATAGGATTTTGCGGAGTGAGAGGGAAATATTTAAAAAACCAAACATCGTATAATCTTTAAAACTGTTTTAGATACTCGCTATTGTTCTAACGAATAGAACTAAGTATATTTTCTATTGTAAATTTCTGTTGTACTTGAATATTGTAGTTTGCCAATGAAACTAGTTCCTAATTTCATTATTAGTCATAGTTAATATGGCGCTTGCTCCTGATATCACAGTAATATCAGCGGAACTAAATAAGCTAAAGAAAAATGAAATAATCGACATATTAACTACATTAAAAGTACCGAAAAGTGTTACAAATACTTTGTTAATAAATTATGTGACAAATCTTCACGAGAAGTGCAATATAAACGAAATGTGTGATGTTTTTCATGATAGCCATGACTTTACAGCCACCAGTGAATCAAAAGAAGATATGTGTTCAAAATTAAAAAATGAACTAATAAATTTAAAAAAACAAATGGAACTCGTAAGTAAATTGTCATTTCACCTAGAAAAAAGAACTCAAGAACAAGAGGAACTATTTACATTATTAAAACAATCTAACAATAAATATTGTTACATCGTACAACAAACGCCATCTAATAGTAAAAATACAAACGAAGAAAATAAACCAAATCAGATACAGATAACTAAAAATGACCAAAACAAAGTTGAAAACGTACAGCAAAAAACATGCGAGCGCAGCAAGAAATCATCGAGCAAAACCTCTACAAAAACATGACGAAAAGACATATACAAATTCCGACAACATGCAACGGAGTTCCCCGTATAAAAACAATAAATTTAATAGATTTAAACCTATAATAGGTTGCAATGATACGGGGTCCACCCGAACGGTTCCAAAAAAAGGATACTTACATGTCTACAGAATTAGTGCTGACACAACAGGAAATGAACTTTTAGAAATATTAAAAAAAACTGCTCCCTCAATTAACTTTGAATGCGAAGATTTAAATCGAAATGAAAGGACTTCATCATATAAAGTATATTTTCCCATTGCAAATGTTGCGAATGTCTACAATCCCAAAATATGGCCAAATGGAGCAGAAATTCGAAGATTTAATTTTCCAAAACAGAGAAATTTTCACGAAGCAACTACAGCCGGACAGACAACATAAAAACTGTAAATAAGTGTAATCTATCTGTGAGTATTTTTCATATTAATATACAGTGTGTCTCTAATAAAGTTGAGCAGTTGTCTCTTTTTCTTGAAAATAAAAAATTTCCTATAATATGTCTCTCAGAACACTGGCTTGACCAAACCCAAATAAAATCTATTAAAATAATTAATTACAGTCTTGCAGCATCATTCTGTAGGGCCCCTAACAAACACGGTGGAGTTGCAATTTTTACAAGAAATGACATCAAATATAAACCACTAGACTTAAAGGAATTCTGTAGTGAATTTGACGTCGAATTTTGTGGAATAGATTGTTATTCTAATAAATTCATTGTTTTGACAGTTTACAGATCCTGCCTAGGTAATTGTAATATATTTTTAAAAAACTTCGAAGAACTTTTAATTGCTCTTTCCGATAGGTATGAGAAAATAGTACTACTGGGTGACTTCAATATAGATTTTAAAGGCACTTCGACCTTTTTAGCAGAATTTGCTTGTTTAGTAAAATCTTTTGGGTTGGAAATTACAATCTCCGAATTTACCAGGGTAACTGACACTTCTTCTAGTTGTATTGATAATATCTTGACAAATCTAGCCAGTGATTGCTATGAGACAGAGGTTATTGAACCTTGCCTCTCGGACCACTATGGTCAAATCATTTCAATAAAACTTGATAAAAATTTGAGTTCGGAAATTTTCTGGAGAAGGAAAATCACCGATAGTGGAATTAAAAAGTTGGTAAACTCTCTTGGTGAAGTAAACTGGGACATATTTACAAATCCCTATTATAATATAAATGATCTAGCAAATTTTCTAGTCAACACATACCAATCATTAGTGCAAAAGCACTTTCCCCTGAAGAAGTGCTTTTCTGACAACAAACCTCCTGTCAACTGGTTCAACGATGAAATTAGCAATATGAGAGATACACTAAGTACCATCAAACAAATATATGAAATAACAAAAGATCCTACTGATAAATTAGCTTACAATACATACCGCAGAAACTACAAAATGTCAATAACAAATGCAAAAAAATCCGCGTACGATACTTTTATAGAAAACTCCGAAAATAAGGCTAGGGACAGCTGGAAACTGATAAATTTTGAAAGCAATCGTAATAAAAATAAAAACGAAGAAACTAATATTGATCCGGATACTTTCGTTAATTTTTTCGCCACAGTAGCTGACCACATAATAAACACCTTACCGAAAACAAATGGAAATTCAACACAATTTTTGAAACATACACCAGCACCAAACACTTTATTTTTTCTAGAGCCGGTCACCACATTGGATGTTAGTGATGCAATCAAAGCCCTCAAAAACTCATTTAGTACTGATATATATGATCTGAACAGTAAAATAATTAAAGAAACATTAGATTTTTTGGTCTATCCACTAACTATTATTATAAATAAATGTTTTAGTGAAGGATATTTTCCAGATGCTTTCAAGATTGCGAGAGTGATACCAATCTTTAAAAAAGGCGATAAATATAGTCTCGACAATTATCGTCCCATATCGATCATTCCTATTTTTGGCAAGATAATTGAAATCATTCTAAAAAACCGTCTAATTAAATATTTTGAGAAGTATTCATTATTACATAAACTCCAATTTGGTTTTCGAGCTAAGTGCTCGACAATAAATGCAGTCTGCAAGATTGTGAGTGACATTGTGGAGGGCTTTGAGGAGGGCAAACATACAGCGATTACGCTGCGTGACCTCAGTAAAGCCTTCGACTGTGTTCAACATAGTATTTTAGTGGAAAAACTCAGTTTTTATGGTATTAAGGGAACACCACTATCCCTCCTTGAGTCATCTGCAAAATAGGCATCAATGCGTTTCAGTAAGTAATAAAAAATCTAACTATAGATCAGTAGCACATGGTGTGCCCCAGGGCTCTGTTCTGGGGCCACTCCTATTCATTATTTATGTCAACGATTTATTCTATTACTTGTTTCCAAGTCAAATCATTATGTTTGCTGATGACGCTACCCTACGCGATTCAGATAAATGCTTTGCAAATCTACATGAAACAATATGTGAAACTGAAAGTCGTGCTGAACTGTGGTATAACTCCAATATGCTAAAACTAAATCGTGATAAAACTCAAAAACTAATTTTTTCCACAAATAACAATATTACAGAAGGGGACAACGTCAAACTTTTAGGCGTGGTCCTCGATGATACTTTAACCTGGTCGTCCCATATTGAGCAACTCAGTAGTAAATTGGCTAGTTACATCTTTCTTGTGAGACGTCTAAAATATGTGGTAAATAATAATACACTGCTATCGGCATACTACTCACTGATTCACTCTCATATAAGTTATGGGGTCGTACTATGGGGAAACTTAAGCAATGCTCTCAGGATTTTTAGACAACAAAAACAAGCCATTAGAATTATTGCAAATGTAAATCTCGATGAACACTGTCAACTATTATTTATAAAATATGGTATTGTGCCCATTCCCTCGTTATATATATATATTTCTCATTGCTAGAAATACACAAAAACATTAGTCTTTATGATAGGCCAGTTGATTATCATAATCATAACACAAGGTCAGCAAACTTACTAAAACCACCTAGATACCGTCTTACTAAATCGGTTAAAAACTCTCTTAACTTAAAACTGTACAATAGGTTACCCGAACAGATAAAAAACTTAAACACAAATAAATTCAAGAAAATTAGTAGGACCCACATTCTTACATACTGTTTTTATTCTGTTGATGAATTTATGGGCACAGAACTTGATATCAACTTATATACTGTATGTTAGTGTGGCAGATACTCAGATTTTAAATCATTTTAAATATTTATATCTTTTATATATTATTATGTACTAGTGCCCATTGTGTAAACTGCTGACTGTAAATGTAGTATTCGTCTATTTGCTTTTATGTAATTTACATTATTCTTTGTATTTTAAAAAAATTCCTTTTTAGTATGTGCCTATTTTAAAAATGTTTTATCTACAAACTATGTGTTAAGCTTACTCAACTGAAATATCAGTAGTGTTGACTTGCTACAAATGTATGATATGTATATAATGTAGTCAAATAAAGATCTATCTATCTATCTATCTATCTATCTATTAGAGCATGGCATTAAAGTATATACAAAGTTTATGAAAAAACTGTAAATGGTTGTGTTACTTAGAGCAATGGGAAGTATTTGAAACCATTTTAAAGATTATACCATTTATGATTTTTTAAATATTTATAATAAACCGAAAATAAACGCATATTTCCCTCTCACTTTGCAAAATGTTACCCTTAATTGTAACACACTTATAACTTTTTAAATTTTTATTTGAACCAAATTCTCCTCAAAGATAGAACACATTATGGCCAAAAAAAACATCGCTCCTTTCAAATGTAAAGACACCTGCGATACCAAACTACATGAAAAAATAAAATAAAGCATTTTTTTATTGAAACATTTTACTAATAAAAATATTGAAATCTTGTTTAAAAAAGTTTTATTTTGGTTGTCAGTGAGTTGCTCAGTTATTTTTAATAAAACATTCATAATTCACATTACCCTTATCCAAGTGTAAAAAAAAACATTAAAATGATTTTTTGGACAAAATTTCAATCTTTTTTAATTTGATTCAACTTTGGATTTGAGCTTCTTAGGAAATTCTAACCAACTTTTATTTGTAAAATTATCCAATAAAAATATGCCTAATATGATTTTTTAGATTTATTTTAATATCGTGAATGGTTTTGCATTTGAAGAGGACGAATGATTTTTTGACCATGCGTAGAACCGAATATGTTCTATCTTTAAAACTAATTTGATTTAAATCGAAAAAAAAGTTCTGAAATGAAATGCACTGTATATTATCTTTGATTAAGCAATCAATTAATTATAACTACTGTAAGGTAATTAATTATATGATAAATATATTACAGCAACTTAAGCTTTCTCTCTGTTATTTGGTAGAGTGAACATAATTCTTTGTCGTATTCTTTGCTGTGGCAATCGAAACAAAGCATTTTGTCGGAAACTTCTTTATACAGTTGACTAATTGATATGTACACTTATTGATCGCTTACCAAATCCATATTCATAAAAGCACTACAGTGGGCCCTCAATCTTTACTGTGCAGATAGGCACCCAATATGACGTCCCATCCACATTAGAAAATAATTATAGCTGAAACTATTTAGACTGGGTACCTAGTTAAAAATACAATAATGCCAACAAAAATTGTAAGAACTGTTTACTAATAGTTCAGTCATCATGTTGTCAATATAAGGAATATAGTACAATAAATATAAATGTTTGGGTGGAACTAATTCCCACAAGGACGGGGTTTGAATTTTTTAGTTCGTTGTTGGTATTTTTTCGACATCTAAAAGTCTAGGAAAATCTGAGTGTGCAAAATGCGTTTTTTTGGCCACCATCTTGAAAAGATTTAAATAAACCTTGAAAAATCGTATGTGGTATCAAATTACAGAAAATTTCATTCTGAAAAAGATTATGATATTGGTTCTAAAAATAAAAATAAATAACACACTAAAAGTCTAGGAAAATCCAAATGTGTAATAATATTTAAATTAAGATATTAAGAAAAGGTATTATCATTGACGGAGATATTCAACATATTGATACAGGACTGCTCACCCAGATAATGCTGCTATGTTTGTCTGCAAATCCTGATCTGCAAGAATTAAAGGAGAACTTCAGTTATGAATTATCTATACTCCATCCGTCTCTATTTGATCCAGAAACTCAGTTACTGAGAAAAGTAACAGATCATCATTGGCAAGAAGTTTGAATGACATAGCAACTAGTTTAAATAACATGTTACCTGTGGAAACATCATATGTTCTTGACGGAGGTGCACTACTACTCAAATTCAGAAACTGGGAAATTTTCAGATGTGTCACAACTATATAGCAGTCATATTGCTTAGCAATATAAAGTTGTGACAATTGTATTTGAAGGCTATGCCATCTCCAGTACAAAGGATGTAGAGCATCAGATACAATCATCAGTAACAGTAAAATTTATTGAGAGCTTTTCACTTCTTATTGGCAAAGGACTCTTTCTTTCTAATAATGAAAACAAACAGTGCTTTATAACCATGCTTGGGAAACACTTGGAAGCGAATGGCCATACTGAGGATTCATGCTACAGATAATGCTGACGCTGTTATTGTAAAAGCAGCACTGATTTTGGCAGAAGAAAAGCATGTAACAGTTATTGCTGGCGACACCGATATTCTTGTACTTTACCATAATTCACGAAATATTTGTTTGCAGTCATCTACGTTCATTGATAAAAAACGTGATATTAAATCGATGCAACATGTGCTTAGCGAAAAGGGATGCAAAATTATTTTCTTTTCACATGCTTTAACTGGATGCGATACCACAAGCTCCTTATTTGTTAAAAGAAATTCGACAGCATATTGAGATTTTTGGAAATGTGAGGTACTCTGTTTGGATCAGAAAATGCAAACAGAAAGTAACACAGATATTTGCACCAAAGCATTTTTATCATCGTACGGTGGAAATCCAAAGTCATAGACTCTGAACCTACTACGATATAATCTCTACTTGAAAAAAATCACAACTGCCAAAAGTGAATTTAATATTGCAACATTGCCGCTTGCTGCTGTTCATCATCTTCTCCGCGTACATTCGCAATGGCTTTGTTGGAAAACTATGAACACGAGTATTGCCAGTCCCGAAGAGTGGAGTTGGAAAAAAGTAGGAGGCCAGCTGCAGCCCATAATATGTGAAATGAGCCCTGCACCAAAGTTATTACTAAACATGATCCTCTGCACCTGCACAACGGATACAAATGAGCCATGCGGCAGTGGTAGATGTACATGTGGACGTTATGGTGTGGAATGTACTGTGATATGTTGTAACTGTTCTGGTAGAGATTACACAAATAGTGCACTGAAAGAAAGTGATTTAAAAGAAACTGAAGAAGACTATTAAATATAGCTTTTCTCTTCTGTAAGATGTAAGACAGATAAAATATATATGCATTTGTATTAGAAAACGCATTTTGATTAATAAAAATATGATTTTCAACACTGCATAAGCTTTCAGTTTTTTTGATCACCATTTTGTTATTTATTTCTATTTTTTAAAACCAATATTATAATCTTTTTCAGCATGAAATTGTCTGTAATTTGATACAACATACGATTTTTTATGATTTTTAAAAATTTTTCAAGATAGCGGCTAAAAAATGCATTTTGCACACTCAGATTTTTCTAGACTTTTAATATGTCAAAAAAATATCAACAATGAACTAAAAAATTCAAACCCCGTCTTTGTGGGAATTAGTTCCACCTATCACCTATTTTTTGCATATATCTACTATACTAATAAGGAAACAAGTTAGGATTGGATTTCTTTTACTTGAACCATTTATTTGTAGGTCCAGAAAATGACCCTGAGATTACTTATTCTTACTCTGTCGAGAACCTAGATTTTTTATTTAAATTAAAGGCATTTACACAAACATCTGTTTGACACTTTATTTATAAATTATTGTTTTTTTTTTATCCCGTATATTTTTTGCTAAATATATATAAGGTATTCTTCCTTGGCAATAGTGAAAGCTAGCTACATTCTACATATTGTTTTCTTCCGTCGCGCGTCGTGTTTTTATTAATTATTTTTCGAATAACCACCCTATATTTTACATGAAATTTTCTCGTTACAGTTTATATAGTAGATTGTAAATACCATTTACGTCTCTCTACAGGAATTGTCTACCCAGTCTTTTAAAATCCAGTAGAACTATTTGCGGTGTTTCTATTTTTAACACTTCTACCCTGTTATACTTCTGTAGTTCACATTTCACGTCAGTATATACAATTATTTTCATCACACGATGAGGATGGAACTTGTTCTTCTGCTTCCCTCCGTAGATTGGAATTTAAGAGGAACCCCTGTATAACAAAAATGCATCAGTTCCTCTTTGAACGAATTACTAGACTGATCATCTGAGATGTTCTGCTCAAATATACTATTATAATATGTCTTGATATTAATTAACTCAATATGCAAATCTCGTGTTTAGTTTTTAATCAATCAAAATGTCACGTCGCAGTATGCTTGATAGTATTTAATTATTCGTTCTCGACATTCTCGGTAAATGGAATGACTGGGTACTTACATGAGGTAAGCACTGAATAAATCATTGTTCTGGGATTAATCTCCTTTCGGTTTGTCAATACATAGTAAAATTTATAAAGATGACAAAGTGGAATTCAGTGAATTTAATTCCATTATATGAATTTTTATTTTTCTTTAAATAAATTTATTTTATTCTTTTCTATTAATCGTTATAATGTAATTAGATATATCAATTTTCAATAATTTTCACGATTCAGTCAAAAAGATTTTCTTATTTAAATAAGTAAACAATATTAACTTGCACAAAAGAAAATAATACTTTTTCACACCTAGGTAATTTTAACAAGAGGTGGCTGTGAGGCAGTAGAGAAGATGGTATATCTTGGAACCCATATGTACAATACTGACAATTGAGAACATGAGATTCGGCGAAGAAGATAGATAGCAAGGTCAGCAACTTGCCAACAGTAGTTTTCTCCTTTACGCCTCTGAGACATGTACCGTTAGGGAAACAGACAGACGGCATATTATGCCTTTGAGATTTGGATCTGTAAGTGTGTGCTACGAATTCCCTCGATAGACTATTGTAGTATACCGCTATGATTTCTATGCAGTTTTATTAAAATCTAATAAATCGCACTCAACTTTGGTGAATACTGTTATAGATAATGTCCAGACAATTGTTTAGATAATAATGGATGTTGTGTTTAGATTTAAGTTATGCCTTTTGTATATTTATTTTTAAAGCATATATTTACTTTTTGTTACAGTTCTTGCCAATCTATTTCTCATACGCATGGACACGCTTGCATATCATATTTATATTAATGGGGTATTTTCCTATTTTTTTTTTTTTATTGAATAATATCATAGAATATGTACAAACAAGCCTTCCAATACGGATTTCCGCGAAAATAATTATCAATTTTTTGAGAAAACAGAAGTTAAAATAAGTGGAGCAACAGGTGTTTTAAATTGGTGACGTAGGTAATTTGCCGATGACGTGGGTGGTTTGTATATGATGGAATGGTTTTATACAAAACAATGTGGTGTTGCCAAGTTGAAATTACTTCTCTAGTTCTAGTAAGGATAATAATTGAAGACAGCAGGAGTATAAAGCTTATTTATTAAATCAATTTTAATATATTTATCCACGAAATTTAATTTTGTGATGTAAAAAATCATAATAATGGGCGTGAATTAGTAAATATTTTAAATATTTTTTAATGCCGATTAGATTTTAAAAGCATATTTAGCAATATATGGCAATAATGTCAAAGGCTAGTCAAATGACAGATGTGTTCTAACGTCGTGTTGATTTTTCAAGTTTGCTCACAAAAAATCCAAAATTTGTTTTAGAAAGAATCTATAATTTCATAATCAACTTTGGGCAAATTTGATGAATCCCCTTTCACAAAATTCAACTCTATCTTAATAGTATATTGATAAAATATAAAATAATAAATTCAAACGCCACATAAACAAACAACAAATAAATCTAACCAATATGTTTGTTTCACTTGTATTGTGACAAGAAGTGAGAACTGACAGCAGGCAAGCAAAACTGAAAAAGGTGGAGAGTCGTTTTTATATAATGTTGCCACATAATCCTCGCCGTAAGTTTTGTTTACATTTTTGAGATAACTTCTAAATAATAACAAAGATAAATATCTTTTAATTCCTTCTAAATATAAAATCTAATAATATTTATTAATCTATTAATATTAATAATATAATCTATTAATATTTATTGATTTTCAAGATATTGAGCAAAATAGATATGTTATAGGTAAAATAATGTAAAGTAAATACACAATTTGGCATTCAAGTAAGATAATTACAGTCTAGGTGAAAGTTGTCTATTATTGGTTAAATTATTTCCTGCCAAATAAAATCATTTGAAATCTGTGTCTAGACGGGCGAATTCTTATTTCTTATTTTTATTTAAGAAATTATAGTTTTGGTTTGAATCGATTATGCAGTAATTGTTAGAAAAACAACATTACCAAAACTGAATTAAAAAAAAAATGAAAAATACCCCATTGTATGAATTAAGGTTATACTATTTTATATACAGCAGACTGTATATAGGGTTGCATAGATCAGACTAAACTTAGTTTCTTTTGTTTCTGTAATATGGGCGTTTGCAGTAAATGGTGGGGATAATATTTACTTGTAGCTAATCTAGCGAAATTTAAACCATTTCCAGTTCTTAAAAAATTAAGTACAGTCACTTTGAGTTAGATAATTAAATCGGCATATGAATTGCCACTTTTGTTTTACTCAATGCATCCTACAAGTATAAGGTAATTAAATTTATTTAATACAGTTCCTTAATCAATATTTAGCTGCCTCAAGCCATATTTTTCATTTTTGCAATTTTATTTAATTTATATTTTATGTTAACCTTAATTCTGCAATCACGTGCTAATAGATATTTCTTTTCTTTCAATCGCTAGAAGTTTTGCTGTCGAGTCTTTCTTTATTAAGTATTGGATTTTGGATTCACGATTATTTGTTTATAGTTATACTTACTCCATTTTGGATAATCATTTGAGTACACAGTATTGCTATTGAACAACTATTTGGATTAATTTTGGATATTAGTATTTATCGCAGTAAATGATGAATGGGATTTAGATTTAGAGATTAAGATCAGAATAGAGATAGCAAGATCAACTTCCATAAAAATAAGAAAGCTCCTGAGTAACTGCAACCTAAGCATTGGTACCCGATGGAAAGCCACGAAATGCCACGTGCTCTCTACGTTGCTTTATGGCGTGGAAGGGTGGACATTAAAACAACAACAATAAAACAACTAGAAACTTTTGAAATGTGGTTGTATAGACGCACACTAAGAATACCTTGGACTGAAAGAGTGACCAATACGGAGGTATTGAGAAGAATGGATAAAGATCTAGAATTACAACTGTTAAGAAAAGAAAAGTATTCTACCTGGTCCATGTGTTTCAGAATGACAAGTATGGTCTCTCACAACTTATCATGGAGGGAAAGATAGAAGATAGGAGAGGATTAGACAGAAAGAAACAATCCTGGATGAAAAACTTACGTGAATGGTTCCAAATACCAGAAGCTTCAACTATAATTCATGCGGCGCAGAACAGAGAGGCCTATCACATGATGGTCGCCAACCTTTAGTAGAAGACATTACATTGAAGTATTTATCGAGTACTAAATGCGTTTATTGATATGACGATTTATCCAGATTATTAATTTGCTCCCAGTAAGTAATCTACAGTATATATAGTAAAGTTAGTTATGGTAAAATCTGCGAGAATCATAAACTTTCAGTCAAGTTAAGTTTAGTCAACTCAAGTCAAGTCAAACTTAGTCAGTCAGAAACCAACAAAGCACACCATCTAAAAAGCCCAAGGGATGAAATTGCACAATACATCCGTGAAAGTTGATGTGGCTATTCTATTTTGATGAATGCTAATAGTCAGAATCCGGTTCGTGTATGGTACTGTGATCCCTCCCGATATGAGGGTTGCTTAAATTAAAAATAAATCCTTTATTGTTGGCTTTATTTTATTAAGTGCTATGGTACTGTGATCCCTCCCGATATGAGGGTTGCTTAAATTAAAAATAAATCCTTTATTGTGGGCTTTATTTTATTAAGTGCTACGTAGCTACGTAGTTTCACGTCTACTATTGCAGGAGAACTATATTTCTGCTTTCAAGACTGTATATAAGAACACTTGCCTTCAAGGTAAAAATTTTAGACTGAAACTAAAATCTTCGTAATGATTGTGTGATAGTTATTTTATATATTGCTATAAATTGTTAGTTTGAGAGAAACTTCATAAAGAGGGTGTTTAGATAGTATGACAAAGGAGAGGGGGTTGGAATTTTGATGTTACACTGACCAAATCTAAGTGTTTATGAGTCCCAGAAGATAACAACTTGGTTAGTCAAATGGGCGTCCTCTGTGATGTTCAGTAATGTAATTTTTTTGAAAATTATAGCGCTATCAGAGAGATGAATTGCAGAATTAAGTTTAGTTTTAGTACATTTTATTGAAAACTGTTGAATCAAAAATCGATAATAGTATAAAAGCATCATATGCCGTCTTAAAACATCAATTTCACCATGTATTTCCATATAGGACGATTAATTAGGCAATTTATAACTTCATTAGTTCTTTGAGTTAAAACGTTGTTCGCCAGTTATATTCCTATCGCCAATAATTTTTTTTAGATACAGCTGTTGTTCATACTTTAATATCTACTTAATAGTTTCGGCATTATATTACTACTGTCCTAGACTATTTATATATTTTTGATATGAAAATGTTTGCTGATGTGAGCGCTAATGTATAGCTTGTGTGCTTTAGAGGTAACCTTGCGCTTATTATTAAATAATTGTTAAATTTACTTGCCATTAATAGAAACTTTATTGAAATTTATTCAATTATCGCTCAATCACTTGACTGTTATGATAAATATTGCATTAATAATACGTCAATCTACTAGCATAATGACCGTCCTTTGTAATTTTAATATTAATTACTTTGCCATCCTTAATGAATTATTATTTTAGCTACCGTTTGTTTAATTTCAATAATCTTTTATGTAGTTTCATCGATAATATTATGCAATTAATCATTCTCTTAATTATAATTTAGACGTTGTCTAGTAACGCTGATTAATTAATATTCAGAAATATGTCCTCACGTTTAATAATCTTCCTGATTAACAAAAATGTATAAAGTGTGATTGTAGAACACAAAAATCAGCAAATATATAGTGAACGTGGAAAAAAAAATTACTTTTCTTTTTAATGGATAATAAATTAATGTGATAATAATAATTTTAATGGGGAATAGGAGAACCATGTTCGTGTGGTGTATCAAATAAATTATGATCAAATTTCGGGATCGTAAACTAGGCTCAATTATAAGAGAGAAAGATATAAAAGTAGGTCTATTTTTATTTGTTCCGGAGGTACAAGTATATGAAATATTTAAAGAAATATTTTATTCATACTCTAAATAAAAACTTATCCTAATCGACACCCTTTCTATAAATTACATTTTCAGAATTCCCTACCTCTGCCTATTTACAAACTTGGGCTCGTATGCCTGTGGATATAGAGGTATGATTTATTTTGCGCCTATTCTCTTGTATTTTTGGGCAGCCTATTAAATACGCTCGTATAACTCTTCTCGGCTGCTTGAAACTGATTCGTACGCCATGTATCTCAAGACAATAAGAATCGAGGGGACTATGATCTGGTGATCCAGCAGGCCATCCAATAGAACTACCATACCCAATCAATCAATCAATCAATCAACAAGACATTATTTAAAATTAAAAAAAATACAGGTGCCCCTAGTCGGAACCTGGCCCGGAGCCAACCAGGCAACAACAATGCGCAGCACCGTGGTAGGTGTAAGGTTGGGCGGGGCAGGTCCGGTTCGGCTAAGAATGATAATTCTGGTGGGGAGTCGTAACTCCTATTGGCCGAGCGAATTTAAAAACAACAATGCCTTAAAACTATGCTGCCCATAAGAGCCTAAACCTAATTAATGTATATTTTAAAAATTGTCGCACTGTGCACGCACGAAAAACACTAAAAAAATTTTGGTTACTGTCACGGGAAAATAAAATACAACGAAAAAACCCGTTCGAAGTAATTCTCCACCCTGGTGGTCTTCCTGCCTCCAGGAAAGTAGAGGACAGTTAACAGTTGTGGGTTTTAAAAGTTCAAGAAGGTTATCGGTCGGGAGATGAATCCAACGAAATTCAGAACCTTCAATAACGTAATATAGTAATGCACCACCCATATATAGAATCCCCACAGGATTGTAATTAATCGATAATCTTGGAAATTCTAAGATTCATTACCTCCTAGTAGTTCATCATTATCAAGATTTGTACACAAATTTTATTTCCAAGAATAGAAATAAATATATTTAAAGATCAGCTTTTTCTGTTTTAACCTAAGAGGTTCTCATATTATCTGTAAATGTTCAATTATATTTCATTCCATTTATTGTTATTCCATTTTACTTCTATTATTCCATTCTGCTCCATGCTATTTCATTTCATTCATATCTGTTCCGTTCTATTCTACTCCCTTCTGTTCTATTCCATACTAATTTTTACAGACCTTTACAGACCATATATTTACAAACAATTAAGGCCAAATTCACCTTGAGACGAAGAGCAGGTACAGGGGTCGATCCTAGCAATACATTTGAATTGTGATACTCAGCTATTTGCTTTTTGCATTTCTCGAAATGTTTATCTGTGGCCACTGAAATGAACCTAATTTTGAACCGACTTCAAGAAGTAGATTCTCGATTCAGAAGTCACTTTGTAAACTTCTGGTAGGATTTGAATGCGATTCACTAATGTGAAAGGTATTATATACCAGAAAGAGTTATAGGTTATATCACCACGACCGGTGACCGCAACATAGATCGGGTGTACCGAAAAGAGCAATGAAAGTCTTTTAAATGTTTTTAAGTAGCACCAGATGCTTCATTTATTTAAGTTAGTAATTTTGCAGAGCATTTAATTTTCTATAATAATAGTAGGTAATTCTTAGAAGTAAGTCAACTAATTCACTGGTCTACTCTTCAAAAATTGTTGTAGTCTCTATGTGGAAAATCAACGACTTGTATACAGTAATTTATATTTGGTCGATATTTAAACACCACAAGAAATTTTTGAGTTTTTGAAAATTTGTCTTGCTTATACTGTTTCTAAAATGTGAGAAAAACTAAAAAGACTTGACAAACAAGGCCACTACCATGCTTGACATACAATGTTTTTAACTCGTAAAATTTGTTTCTAGTTTCATAACAAAAACTGTCTACTTTGCTTGATCTGTTAATTGGTGTTTTTGAGAAATAAAACATGTGTTTACAACATACACATTTACTCTAGTAGGATATAGTTTACACTCTTTTCGCAGTTAACAGATATTTTACTTACCAAATTCTCCAATTCGTCTTATAAAATCTATGCCATAAGGTCTATGGTATAAGTACTATGGAAGCCACCATTTTATCACCAACTAATTCGACATAATATAAAGCCGATACATTACGAAGGCGTAGAAACCCCCAACAAAGGTAGGCAGAGGCCCCATTATTTCGTTATCGGAGCGGTTGCTAGAAATTAAAATAGCAAGTAATTATAAACACTCCGTACAATATAAAAAAACAGATGCAATATCTTGTAGAGACAAAGAAGTTGAACGATTTCTACAATACAATAAAATAGATTTTAATATTTGCTTTTTATCTATATTATAAGATTTCGTGTTCCAAAAATTCCAAGATATCTACTGCATCATCGCGTATTTCATCGAAAGCTTTCATTTTTAATAATTAAAAAAAAAAATAACTTTGACTTTTCACCCAACTGTCAAGAGCAAACATAAAATTTTTAGATTAACCTCGGGCTAACAGAGATAATCCTCACTTTTAAGGCTAACGTACCTCTCTGACTTTAGCCCAGGGTTACTTTTAACCCGACTTGATGAACACTTTAGTCTGTAGTTAGCGTTTAGCCCCGGAGCAAACTGACCTAACCCTGTATTGATAAATGGGCCTTTAGTGTGTCAGAAGATTTCTAACTTTTTAATATAATACGAGACAAAATAGCTATCTCTTTAGCGAATTTATATTACACTGATTATAATAAAAATCAATTATGCTAATAAACTAGAGGCAAGTTTTCCACATCTTCTGTTTGAGTAATAAAATAATAGACAATCGCCAATAGAATCAATAAAATAAACATAACCGCATATTGACAAGTTAGATGTCTTTAATCTACAAAGGCATTAAATGATAATCACTGCATAATATAATACTTTCGTTTCTATCATTAGGAAATAATATTTAATATAGTTTATAAATATCAGCACAACACAAATACTGGAGAAATATTTAAAAAAATTACAAAAAATTATGAAATGAAATTTCTCCCAGCACCCGGTTAATGATACCTAATATTGATATTGAAATCAGTTAAAAGTAAGTTTGGGTGCGTTATTTTTTCCTGTTAATTTCTACACCGACTTCGATATTTATAAAAGGTTATAAGGTTCATCATTTTTAGTGACGTCTCTTGAGGACGATTAATTAAATAAAAAAAACAACCTTTTTAATAGCAAAGATAAGAACTCCTACATGATATACCTACCAAAAGCTTACACTGTACATCAAGATTAATTTAATGAAAATGTTACCAAAACCTGTTTTTTTTCTGTAGTGGGTACTTTTCAATATTCAAAATAAAAGAATATTTTATGGACAAGGAAAAAGTAACCATATACTTTTTTAGAAAGTACGCCAAAAATGTACTTTGAAAATATTCATAACACTTTTAAATTTAATTCCTTCACCAAAGACATTGACCAACAAAATACAGGCATCATATATATCATTCCAGAGAATGAATATAAAGTTTTAATTAGGCGACGTACTAAAAGGTCGAAACCGACGAATTTGGCAAAGGCGTCGTAGCGTCTATAAGTAAAAATTGACAAAAAATCAGTCAAGTGCGTTGGATGATCAATACAAAGCGATAGTAAGAAAACTAAAAGCAGAGCTCTCCAATTAATAAAGTTACAATACAATTTTGCCATGAAGTTGCTCGGACGCGGATCCGTGTAATTTTTCCTATATTGAACACCTACATAGGGGCAAGTAAGTCGTGGACTGGCCGAACGTTATTAAACTTATGTGGTAAATAAGTCCTCATGAATGTTGTTTTAGTACGTTAAAACTCACGATACGAGAACTTTAAAGCTAAGTAGTCTCTAGCGAAACTAATTTTTTTTAGTAAAACATTATGTCATTTTCAGTTAGCCGTAATTATCACAACTACAACGTCATATAAATTTTAAAAAAGGCTTATATTCAATTCTGGGGAAGTTGCACGAATCGTGCAAATCGATTGTTAGCTTACGCTACCATTGTATGGTAAAACTTCGTTTGCCTTAGTTGGGGAGGCGCAATTCTTAACATAAGAATTTGCAAGATCCATTTTGTATATTGTATATCTGTCAAATAACCGGTATTCTTTGAACTAATTGCATCTTAATTGAACTTAGCACTTGTTGCTAGTCTTAATCCCTGGAGTTTTCGTTTGGAAGACCTAAACAACTGAGTTAATCGGGATCTCATGATTCCCTAAGTTTGATACTCAGTGTTCTGGTCACCTTGCGGGAGCTTGATAGGGATTTTTTTATGCATTCTTCTCAGAAATCTTAAGTGTAGAATCCATAATTAGCAGATAAAAACGTGTGGAAATCACGTCAAAATTAAATCCCGTCCGAGAAAATCTCGATAGGGATTTTTTATGCAAAAATCGTAGAAATCAAAAGGCGTAAAACATCATTAGTGGGTTTTCAAAAGGCGTAAAACATAAGTTTCAAATCGTGTGAGAAAGAGCGTAGCCTATAAACTAAGGTAGTTCAGCATTGCTCCATTGCTTATCTACCGAGTTATATCTTATCTCGAACCCGTCTGGGAGTGGAAGAACGGGGCAGAACGCGGCTGGAGCCCCTTAATAAATAAATTGCTGTCGCGTCAATTAGACGCTAGGTAGTGTGTTCTTCTACAAGTACACCGATCTCAATCGGTTCCTCACCAAGTCGTTTCAAAATTAAGCGGTCACCAAAAATAAGTTAAACAGTTTAAATTTTTCAACAAACAAAACAAATATAGTTGTCAAGAAAACTGGGAAACTCAACCGAGGCATCGCATAATTTTTAACAGACAGCCTGGACATCACCTGGAAAAAAATTCTTTCTAACTGGTTCCTTCTACCGGTGGATATAGCGGTGAAAGTGCCCGTAATAGAATTTATAATTTAATAACAATTTAAGGAAATGGCGATTTGGTGATTTTTAAAATCCCATTTAAAATTTCTATTCCTTTTTACGGCCTGCCCCCTTACGTTGTGGTTCTGATGATATAGTCTGTAACTTTTCCTGAATTGCATCTTTCATATTACTGAACACAACATTGAAATCAGAATAATAGTTTTAGGGACATGCATATACAGGGTATTCGGAAATGCCGGTTACAAACTTCTGCTCCTCAAAACTCCTCGATAAAACCGTTAGGTTTCTCGCGCTTCAAAGCATTTGTTTACGCGCCATGTTCTGGAATGCCTCAAATACCTTGAAAGCAGTAGCGGCGTTAAAAATTTGTACTGATAAAAATATAAAATAATGTGATTTAGCAAATTTTAACAGAAATTTATCAATGGCTAAAAATGGACCGTTACAAGGTCCACTGTATTAATTACTATAGGACTAACCGTTTTTTTTTTAATGAAAAAACTGGTTTAAAATAATTATTGCAGGGTCATTTTTTGGCCCGATTTCAATTAATAATCTAATTCTTTCGTTTTCTAATATTTTTCAGAATTAATACGCTATTTTGTGCACTTTTTCTGTTTTTATTGTCAAATTATGACTTTTGAGTTTAAATTAAAGCCCGAATTTAAATCATTTAATTTAAATCGTGTCAACTATTTTAAATCAGTTTTTATAAAAAAAAAAAAAACAAAAAGGACATTTTGTGTGTAAATTTGACCAAGAAACCATATTCCGAAGCCAAAATTTAAAATATATAAAAGGAACAAAAAAATTATGTATTAAAATGGAGGGCATTTCCCCTCACTACGTCCCTGGATGAATTTCAATTTGGCCAATCACACTGACAAGTGAACATTATTACTCAATACCTCCTTTCGGAAATCTGTTAAAAACTTGCCCGAAAAGAGATACAGTTTAGCTTTTCTTTGTAAAATATTCAGTTTTTAGGCTCTAGGCTTTTAGGCACTTTGATAATCGGGATACCTAGATGTTGAATAAATATATATTCTATTGCTTTAAAAAAGAATCATCATCCTTGACGATCCAACGGTTTGCAAGGCGTCCTCTTGACTTGATGTGGCCAAAAATTATGTGATTAAGGAAAACCGTTTGTCTGCCTCATCAACTGCACAAGTTGAAAAGAGATAAAGAAAAAGTAATCTCTGGGCATCTCCTGATATTTCTGTCATGCTAAATTTTTCTCAGCTTGCAAGTTGCCAATCTTGCCATCGGCATTTTCTGTTAAATCACCACACATCACATCACGGGTTCATAAGTGTTAAAAAGAATCGGAGAAACAACCAGAACCCAGCCGTACTGAAGCTTAAGCTTATTGTATCCCATAGTCTCGTTATCCCATTAGTCCCGTTTCTCTCCAAAAGGGGAGTGTACGGTCGATGGGAGCTCTGGCTATTTCTTCCGGGGTCACGGTTGGTCCCCCGAAGCACGAAAGCCTCCCAGCCACCAAGGCTGGGCATTCACATAGTATATGGTCAGGAGTTTCCTCATCCTCACCACACATCCTGCATTCTAGATTGTCCTTCACATCTATGTTGGTTAGGTGTCTATTCAGTGTGCAGTGTCTTGTTAGGATTCCCACTGCACATCTCAGCTGTTTTCTGCTTACCTCTAGCAATTCATTGGTTTTTATCTTAGATGGTCCGCCAGTGATGAACATACGTGACTGTGTCATCCCTGGCGCCCCGGTCCATTACAAGTTATGTTTCTGACTCAATAATTCCTTTACCATTCCTCTTGCGGAATTATATAATATCCGCAGGTTGGCTCGGGTCCCATCAAGACTATTATTGCGCCTTCTTTGGCCAACTTATCTGCTTTTTCATTGCCTTCATTTCCCTGGTGTCCTCGTGTCCACTCCAGTTGTATGCTGTTGTATTCAACCAGTTTCGCCAGAGAGTCAAGGCAGTCTTTTACCGTTGTAGAACGTATCTCTACTGTATTCAGAACTTTGAGAGCTGCTTGGCTGTCAGTGATGATGCGGATTCTTTTGTTAGTATACGACCTCCGTATCATTTCTTATGCACATATTTCTATAGCTGTGACTTCTTCTTGTACTGCTCAGGTTCGGACTAATATCTGTCCCTGGTTGGTGCTCCGTAACACCTGCTCCAGTGCTTCCTGAGGTTTTGACTGCATATCTAGTAGTCGATTTTCTCCTATTGGAATATTTCAGTATGGTATCCTATTCTTCAAATGGTCCCATGACTATTTGTTTTCAGCTTGTACGCTGCTAGCAGTGCCTTATTATAGTTAGTGTTATTAATTTTCACCAAAACTGGGTTCTCTTCATGCAGTAGCAGATAATGAAGATCAGATGTCTGGGTACTTACACCTCCAATATTATAGTTTAAAATTTGTCCCATTACATATCGTTAAGAACATATATGGTAGTCTATGAAGTTCATTCATAACTAAATTTAGTATTCGTTCCCAAGTTGCCTTAGTATGTCATCAAGTATCAAATATTGAAGACATATTTACAGTGCCATTAAACATTCATATTAATAATTACTACGTAATTTCTTATCCTGCCTTAGATATTTGACGAATTATTCAGTATATACATTTTAATATTTTATTATTTAACTGGCTCTAATGGGATCGTTGAAGCATTATTATGTACAATTTACAAATAGAAAAAATGAAATTTGATGATTATGGTCAAATAATTTTGATAATATAGATTTACCTATAACGATCTGTCTATTCCAAAGTACTTAAATTATATATACTTTAATTTGTTCTGTACCTAATATCAGATTGGCTCTGCGAATAGTCACGTAGCCTTAAATTTACTATTCCTTCTAATGCACAGACAATATCGACGAAATTAAATGACACAGACATAAATTCAAAAATTAATTACCGGTTGCGGTATGGGTCTGGCATAAAGTGATTGGATCAAGATTACGGCAATTGACTACATGTTTTAATAGGTTGGTTTACCGGTTCAAATTAAAACCTTGCCCTCACATTACATCCAGTCGTACAACACAATATTCGTACTACTAGTACAATAAAATTAGACAAAAAAAAAACACCCAAACCGGAAAATCCAAAAAAACAAAGATTTGAGTGTCCCAAATTGTTTACTACCCTTTTCTCTAATGTGGTAAAAAGTCTTCTCATCCGAACTGTCGGATTTGGGAGAGGGGGAGGAGGCAAGGGGTCGGAGCAGTATGTTTTCTCAGTTTTTCGCAAATATCTGATAAACCATGCAACTTAGAGCAAACATTACTCTATGCAAAATTAATATACGTTAAATTTCCCACAAAAATGGTCTAATAGATACTGCGCCCAATACCGGGTGTCAATGAGATCACTTTCCGGCCGCCATTTCTTTACCTTTTAACTGATCGAGATGAAATATGCATGTATTAAATGTTACCAAAATGTCATTTTCTGATCCATCTATTAAGTTTCCACGACTTCCAGTTTCACCGGAAATGACCTCCACTTTTAATTTTTAAATGAAATTGTTCTCATGTTCATAAATAATTAAAGAAAATTACGTATTGAACTTTTTTGTCATTCATTTGTGTCACAATCACTTACTCGAATTTTTTTAGGAGAGAGTAATAGGTAATGATACTGATCTATTAGTTTTGTTAATTACTCTTGCTCCCCCAAACTGCAGCTTGAAGATGATTATGCTTGGTAAAGGCAACCAATCAAATAAAATTCACAATATTCAAGCAATGCAGCATGAAATAAGGGGCATGCAACATGTTTTATTGCGTGTTCATGCCTTTACAGGCTGTGACTCTGTGTCTTCATTATATAAAAAAGGCCAAACGGCCCTATTTAAAAAAGTTCAATGTGATGCGAACTAAGAAAAATTACTTATTTTCAATTACCCTAATACACAGGCAGACAATATTCTGGTCATGATGTTTTCCTATCTTTATATGGATCCAAGAACATGCAAAATTTGGACGCAGTTGCAAAGCAATCGGTGCAAGGAGAGTTTAAGTTAGGTACTCTACCTCCAACAAAAGCAGCAGCAAGGGAACACGCACAGATAGTGTATCACCAAGTACAGCAGTGGTATGGTTTCCAGAAAGACCCACTGAAAAGGGGCTGGGAAAAGGTCAATGGACATCTGCGCCCAATAACATCTCTTGCTGCTGTTTTAGAACAGTTTCTGCGCCTAAACTTTTGTTCATGCACAGGAGAATGTCAGAGCAGTTGTGAGTGCCGAAGAAGTGCCCTTCAGTATTAAACCATATCCATTAACTGCGCTGGATATGAATGCAGTAATACAGAGGTAGCCATTGATTCTGATGTGGAAGAGGATTTAGTATTTCCAGATGAAGAAGGCGTACAGGAAACTTTTGAAATGGATTCAAATACTGATGAGAGTGATAAAGAAGAGAAGTGACAACAATATTTGTGCTTAATACATTCATGGCAATTGTTTTCATTTAAGATTTTTCTGACTAGCTATGAAGATTTTTTTGTTTCACATATTTGTCTTCTGTGTATAGTTATATATATCAAGTTTAATATATTAAATTATTACTTATATCAAGAAAATGCTTTTGTTTTGCTCTCATTGAAGCCATCTTCCCTCTACAATTCAACGATATTATTTTTGATAACTTCAACAACTATTTCTACAATTTGCAATGAAAGGGAAAAAATTACCAAAATCTCTCCCCTGAATATCTTGGAAAGCATTGGGTATAGCAAAATGGTTTCCGAGATATTTGCGAAAAACAGAAAATATACGGTTCTAACATGTTCCCCCTCTCCCTCTCCCAGTATCGCTACGGAGACATTTACTACATTTAGAGCAAAGGTTAATAAACAGTTTGTGACATTCAAACCTTTGATACAAATTTTACTGTACTACTTCGAACATTTCAATTGTACAGTAGAGTTTTCAATAAAACATTTATTTTTAAAGAATTTGATAGAAGTTTTATAGATATATAATGCCTTCAGTGGTGTTTGACAAGAAGCCAAGTATTGTTTGGTGCAATAACAAAAAATATTTCACGAATCACCTATTAAAAATGTTGTTTTTTGTTTGTTTTGCTAATGAATTTAGTATTTATTCGACTACTAGACTTTTGCATGTCAATAAAATGCACCCTGTCCCTAAAACTATTATTAGCCCTTATCACGCCATGCTATATTTAATTAAATTTTAAGAAAGTATTCGGATTACTTTTGGTCACATAGCCATTATTAATGAAACAAGGGTTAATTTTGAATATATATTACAATATGTCGTGCAGTGCTTTTTTATCTGAAAACAGAATCACAAAAATTAATAAAACGATATGCCTAAATATTGTTTACAGTTTGTTTGTAAAGGATATATTTTATCCGTTCGTACTTTGAGGTTTACAACAGAACTAAATATGGAACGAAAATAGAAGGAAGCCAGAATGTTTCATAAGATTTAATTCTGATAAGAGATAACAACTGTACTTTCTTCTAAAAGAATTAATATCAATATTTCTGTCAGCAAATATAACTGCCAAAAAAAATACCCTTTAAATGAACACGACGGATTGTCCAGTAATTGCCGTACACTTTAAACGCTCCGTTGATAACTTTGCAACATCCTGTTTGTAAAATATATTTCTTAGGACTACACTTTTGGTTTAAAGATTGAAAAACAAGTTTGAGACCGAAAATACTATTTATTAAATTTCTCGTTTACTTGAAGTAATATATTCCAAAATATAATTAACTAAAATCATTAATTATAACATTGATTACACAGATCTACAAACAAAAAATCTTGTCCTAAAGTTCTCATCTAACTTTTCTGAAATATTTTGACGCCTTGAAGCCAATTTTGGACGCACAAAATTGTATTGGGTCAATTTCCCTCTACTATCCCTTTTATCCCTTATTTTTTTTTGTACAAAATTGGTTTCAGCGTGTCAAAATACTACAAGAAAGTTAGGACAGAACCTTAAGATGAGACTTTTTTTCCCCTTTTTAGGGTACAAAAGGGGGTTGTAGAGAGAAACTGACACGAAAGAAAATGTTTTTCAAAATTGGTTTCAGAGCGTCAGAATACTTCAAAAAATTCAGAACCTTAGAACAAGCAAAACTTTTTTTTTACTTTTTGGGGGATAAAGGGGTGTAGTGGCTTCTGTGAGTCGGACAGACATGTCACTAATTTATAGCCTAACGAGACTATCCCCCCCCCCCGTTTTCGAGGTTGCTGAATACGATGGCGGTGGTCTAAACTCTTTCCGAGTTAGCCCCACCTCCCAAACGGCTAAAAACCACCCCCCGAATGGGTTAACGCAGATACGGCGTCTCGTACCGACTAAACCTGCGTCACCCCCCGTTTTAGAGGATGCTGAACACGATGGCGGTGGTTTAAACTCTTTCCGAGTTAACTCCACCCCCCAAACGGCCAAAAACCACCCCTCAAAGAGGTTAATGCGGATATGCCCTCTCATACCGACTAAACCTGCGTTACCCCCCGTTTTTGAGGATGCTGAACACGAGTTAACTCCACCCCCCCAAATGGCCAAAAACCACTCATTACCTTTTCTGCAGTTGTTAAACAGCCACTTATTTATGCAAAAACACGCAATTATCACGAGATGAGTCGTATAGGCATTAACAGTATCCGAGTTTTTATTTTTATGCTAATGGACGCAGTGAAGGGATCTTGCACGTGGTCCAGCTACAGTAAAAGTGGAGGCGCAGAGATGCTGCGCGAGATGATATGTACTCTTCGCTGCCGCGAGCCCGCTTACTTTTGAAAGTAATTCTTTCGTGTATGACGTATTCCCACCTAAAAACTAGACACGAAGTATGCGCCTATTTTTCAGTTGAACTGTTAATCAAGAAACCTGGAATCATCATCCGGTGTTTATTCAATGCTCTGTGAACATATGATTCATTTTCTCTTATCCGGTGCACTTCATAAAACCGGGTATCAAAGGGGTAGTTTTTGGCCGTTTGGGGGGTTAGTTTGCTTTGGGAGAAGATCCAGCATCACTATCGTGTTCAGAATCCTCGAAAACGGGGGGTGACGCAGGTTTAGTCGGTATGAGACGGCGTATCCGCGTTTCACTCTTTTCGGGGGTTGTTTTTGGCCGTTTATGGGATGGAGTCAACTCGAAAAAAATATTAAACCACCGCCATCGTGTTCAGCATCCTCGAAAACAGGGGGTGACGCAGGTTTTGTCGGTATGAGACTGCGTATCCGCGTTAACCCCTTTCGGGGGTGGTTTTTGGCCGTTTGGGGGATGGGGTTGACTCGGAAAGAGTTTAAACCACCGCATCCTCGAAAACGGGGGGGGGGAGACATAATCTCCTTAAGCTATAAATTGGTAACACTTTTCGAGGTTTTTTCCGTCTCAGAAGCCACTAGTGTGTAGAATAGTTAAATTAACATCATAGAAAATTTTTGTGAACAACTTACGTTGTGGGCGTCGACTCACAGATTAAAATATATGGATGTATTTCAAAAACACTCTGTCTATTAAAATTTGATTACAAAAGATTATAGAACTGATTTATCTATTACTAAAAATAGAAGACCTGAGCAGAACAATATTAAAAATTTGAAAGTTGTTGACATTTTACAAGATGATGTAATTTAATATTGTATACTTGTTGGAGAATTACATCAAAAGCAGAATATTGAAATACAGATAGCTACTAAGGTTATTTATTATCCAACCTAAAAATGCTTTAACACAAGTAAAGTTTAGTATACTTTTTTAAGTCAGTTGATATTTTCCCTTACAACTCTTGCAAAGTATAATGCAAACCTGCGTTTTGCAGCTTTTCGCACATCCTTTCTCGCAAATGCATTGAATGGATTGTCTAATGTTTTTAGATACCTCTGGAAATGTCGACCATTTTGGCAACCAAATGTATTCTGGCATATACCACACCAATTCGTTAAGGACGGAGAAAATCAATCTATATTTTAAATGTTGTCTCCAAATATGTCCACTTCGGTAACTAGGCCTCAAAATATGTTGCTCAAAGCTCAAAAGCAAATTTCTATGACGGGATGCTGGAAGTTGTTCCATTTTTGGATACAAGAGTTCCTTCTGATCTTGATTCACTTCAATGCAAGCAGAAGTATTGTAGTATATCAGATCAAGAAACTGTTGAAATAGATTCAAAATTTCGGTGGGTGAGTTTTATTGGGGCTTTGATATGAAAGCGAAAGCTTCTGTTATCTCGGGGTACATAGCTCAAGTTTTAGAAGCAGCCACCTTTTCCTTTCCAGAAAAAATGAAATTCTATCACATCCCGTTGGGGATGTGAAAACCCAATATTGCAAGGTACTTCATTCCTGACAATTTTTGTGCTATCTGAAGCACTTTTACAAGTATTATATATTTTTTACCCCCAAATTATACCAAATATTCAAACCTTACGTGATAAATAGCAAAAAATTAAACAAATAATCTAATACAAGTGTCCTTCCAGCTTTGTTCAACATAATTTTATATATGTAGTATTTTCTATCAATCTATTTTCTTTGATTCTATTGTAATCGTGTCAACCCTTGGTGGAGAAAATGTGATGAATGGGAATTGTATACTTGTCTAATATCGCGTGACCAAGAAAGGGCAGATATATTTAGTTTCATCTAAACAAAATTAAGTTTTTCCACGGCTTATTCTAATTCAAATAAAACATTATTGAATTATATTTCCTTATATGTTTGTCAAATTACATGCTACTTCCCCCGGTAAAATACACAACCTGTACTTCGGCAAAAATTATTAATATTACCCCCATCTGCTCCTATCTTTAAAAAAGGCAATTAGCTCTGATAATAACTATGTTCTTAACGAAACAGGCCAAACCAAATTTTATAAATAAAATCTTCCGAACTTATTCTGAAAAATGGTAGTTCTATTTCTATCTCGGTATAGTTTTTATCTCTTTTCTCTTGAATTTGGATGAAACCATCAGCCAGTAGCTCTTGATTTATAACACATACGTGTATGCGCACACATACAAATACAAATACATACATCTATTTATCGTAGGGATATATAACGGGGACACTTATTTCACGTCAAGGACGTCATCTTGACGACATTATGAAGATATAGACAGGGTAGGGGGACTACGGCAATTAACACTAGGTAACATGTTTAACATAAAAATTATTTGACTTATAGACTTATATTTGTTGATTTAAAAAATATATACAATGCGTGAAGGCCTCGAAATTTTCGGATACCAGAATATTATTGATACTTAGTGGAAGGTAGAATCCAAGTTGTACCAGTTTATCCATTAAAACATTCGTGTGATCTTCATTAAATGCACAACTAAAAATAATACGGTTTATATCTCCAATTTGCCCGCATGTACAAAGATTATCTGTGCGTATTCCTATTTTAAAAAGGTGTGACGCAAATCGTCCATGGTTAAACGTAAGCCTTGCAATCGTGGTATAAAATTGTCTGGATATGTGTGAATTGTGGTACCAATGTTTCTTGGGGAGTTTAAGATGTATGAGAAAATATTTGTTGATTTATCAATATAAGCATTTTTATATATTTGTTCCCTCAGTATAGTTGGTCAGCTGCTTTTCTCCTTGCCTTTAATGGAATTAATTCTGATAGTTCGACACATTTATTTTACTGATTGAAATCGCCAACGCTTTCCACTCCTTCTTTACCTCTCAAACATTTTATAAAACTACTTTGTGTTGTCCCACGCTTGAAAGACTATTCGCAAGGATTATTTTATCTGCACTGACCCCTACTTGAGGTTGTTATTTCAGTAGCATGAATTCAATCATTCTCGTGTAAAAACGGGAAGTCTATGAAATGGAAAATAAACGAGAATTATTTTGACACGTTTTTTCTTAGGCTCGCAATATAGTCACGTAAAAGAGAAATACTCAAGAGGCCTATTATCACGTAACAATCTAACTCTACACATCACACAAAATGAATGGCTTTAAATTCAACAATCACATTATTTATATAAGACTTGTATTACGCTTTTATATCGGACGTATTATTTTCAGAATTAAAATAGCTGATTGTCACTGAAATAAGGAAAACATTATTATCATTTAACCACTATATTTACACAAATTTGTGACTCCAGTTTCGGCAATTACGTCATTATCAAACAATGATTCAAAAAAGAACGAAATACAGAATGTTTAGTATCTACTTAAATAACTTGAATAGCTTAATGACAGGCAGGTAATTAAGGATTATGGGGATTCACCCCCGTTTGCAGCTGTTAAATAAAAGTAACCTTCCTCAAAGAAACCGCCCCATTTGCGGGAATTCTCATAATTCCAAATTTACAAATTTAAGGTAACCTTCGGGAACACCTCGATCTTTCAAACCGAATTTGTATCAGTTCTATATGACCCCAGTTTACAAGTGGTCTGGGCAGAGTTTTCAAAAGCCGATATGATAGTTGTTCATTCATCGGAAAATGAATTGCAATAATTTGTAGGCAACCCAACGAATAAAACTGCAACTAATGAGAGGTCTGGTATTTTCAAAATTAGCTGAAAAAACTGTAATTTGAAGTCTCAAGTCTCAAAACTGGAAGAACTAAAAAGTCTAGTGTTGTTAAATATGTTTTTGATAACAATCATACAATATATATAAATAACATAAGGTTAATTAGAAATGTAATAAGTAGACGTTAAATGTTTTTGGAGGCTTCGAAATTGCAAAACGCAAAAATGGAATGAATAGTGACAAAGGGCCTATTGGAAATAATTCGATTTATTGGTCACCGTTCGGTAAATCGTGACAGAGTTTAGGTAGAGACGGCAGGATTGGCTAGAAGAATTACCGCACCTGGAGTAGAAATAAACAACAATAAAATAAACAACGAGTTAATACACTATGGACCGGTATGGCTAAATGAGCAAACTCTAAATATCATCAGAGTATGGGTGGAAGTGACACCTTTACCTACGACCAAACAAATACTTCTCCCCAAAATTAACTCACCACGGAGTATAGATGATTACAGAAGAATAACACTATACAGCATAGGATACAAATACTATGCGCATCATTCCTGCTCGAACAATTGGAGAAACATATGAAAAGACTACCAGTCTACCTGACAGAATTCATGAATGGAAGATCAACGGATACGTATCCTACCAAGAGAATTCTGGAAGAAAAATGTCCTTGCAGGCAACCAAGTTATTTTCCATTTTGAAAAAAGGTATAAGATCTTTTTGACGACTTCGATACATGGAAACTTTAACATTTTCTTGCAGTAAATTCCATTGTTGTAATCGAGATGCCAAAAGCTCCGCTTTTGCCTTGGACAGATCAAGGTCTCTTATAAGATCACTTAATTCGCGTTGATTAATTTTGTGTGGTGCACCACCGGACACTTCGGCAGAGAAATCGGGATCTTGTGATGTTGACGGCTGGTCATCTACATTATCATCCGATTCTTCGTCAGAATCAAGGCTGTATTCTTGAGGTGGATTAGGAATAGGTAGTTCATCACAATGGAGAACCGGGCGAATGGCAGATCCTTTTTTTCTGGTTAATACCCTGTCTAATAGGAGGTATCACGCAAAAATAACAATCGGTAACATGATCTGTAGGTTCTCACCAGATCATGGGCACAGCAAAAGCCATTGAACGTCCTCTTCCACTTAGCCAACTGCAAATATTGTTCGCACAATTGCTGCAACATATATGAGGTGTCCATTTTTTGTCTCCATCTCCAATTGTACAACCAACATATAACTGGTACGCATTCTTAATTTTGGGAGTAAAATTACGTTTTTGATGCGCAAAAGTCACTTCACCACAAATATAACAAAAGTTGTTAGGTGTATTTACACAATCTCGTGGCATATTTTCAAAATAGCACTATTTACTTTTGAAAATGAACGCTTATCATGAACAAGGTACAAATACGACTACCTAGGAATGAATATTAGTTTTAGTGACAAATAAAGGTAGGTAGTTAATATGTCTATTTTTCGTAGAATTCTAATTCTACCTGTTATTTGTGATAGGACCGCCAATAAACTAGGGTTTATAATACACGATCCAGCGGCAGGGAGCCAGCCTTGTCGACATACTTTGAATGCTTTGAACTCATTCGTAAAAATAAACTGGTCCGCTGGAATTCCAATTATCTACAAAGCGTACCGACAATGTCGGGTCCCAGCAGCTGGATCGTCTGTAGACCCTTATACCTGCGTTACACTTCATTACCTGTATTGAGAAAACCAGAGCCAACTTGAACTTTTGCTTTTTATATTGTTATTTAGCATGACGAAGTTACTAAGAATTTGCTATTTTTACTTCCAATACATGTAGCCTATAGAATAGTGAATTACAAAAAGTACGGAAATGTACGCAATGGGGATATGTCCAACACATCTACTGAAGAAAACGCTAATAGTGAACAGCAACAAACTAAAAATAGGAAGACCATGCTATATATGGATAACAAGAATTGAGATGATCATGAACAAACCAGGAAATGACCAATGATACTAAGAAAGGAATGCGAGGAAAAGAAAATGAATATCACAGAGAAATTGCAACGATATAAGCTCTATCAAAAGCAGAAACGGAAGAATCAGAGAAATCAGAAGACTCGGAGGAAGAAGATTTTTATAAGCAGAAACACAGAAAGAGGAGCATAAGCGACGATAATACAGAGCGGAAATTCATCTCACAAACATCTACATTTCCCATCTACACTCCTGTGCCATGCATAGTAACCCCCTTCGGGACAGCCTTGGATTTGGATTTGAGAGTTGTCTACTATATGTGGAGTGTTTATCTCGATGACATAAAACTTGATTGGCATATACTCTTTAGAAGACTGTATCGAAATACAAACTAATTCAAACAAAGCTCAGGACAACCGGCTAGCGTGCCAGGTACAATTAACGCATTGAATTGAATTAACACAAATGAAAAAATCTTGAACGTGTAAAATGATTCTCCATTTGAATAGTATTGAAGTCACTTTTGATCATAAATAATCATTTTTAAAACATAAGGATATATTTTTTCATGGTTATCAAAGAAATTTGTTTTTTTATTAAAAATTCATGTGACTTTTATAGACACTTAGTAAATAATATCCTTACTCCACAATAGATCTCTTAGCTGGCATTAGGAAAATAGCTTTGCTATAGCCCTACTCCATTTAAAATAGATCAATCCACCAAGTA
Organism: Rutpela maculata; assembly: GCA_936432065.2. Taxonomy (NCBI): domain Eukaryota; kingdom Metazoa; phylum Arthropoda; class Insecta; order Coleoptera; family Cerambycidae; genus Rutpela; species Rutpela maculata. Next base: position 29,453,547 of record OW386285.2, on the reverse strand, counting down.
ATTTAAAATATTAATAATTATTCATCGGTCTATCTGTGATCGCCATTATTTCAAAATCGATCAAAATAATTAGAGGTAATTTGGGGGGTGTTGTTCCTGATCTGCTATAACTCTATATTGGTATCTACATACATATATTTTTTATCTGAAAATTACTGACTAATTTGAAATATATTTGTAAAAGTTTTGGAATTCCTTCGTTATGAAATCTATATATATCGTTATGAAATCTATATATATCAAATTTTTCAAATCTAAATTTTAAACTTTTTAACGATTATGTTTTAAACTTCAGTAGGTATTGTAACAATAACGTATAGACTTTCGTTAAACGTAAAAAATAAATCGTGACGTAATATTCGCAACAATATTTTAGTCTATAAATTCACATTCGACTTGTCAACCGATAGAACAGTTCAATATCCCCAAAGCATCAAAGAACTCATATCTAACTTAACATTCGACTGCTCGCTCGGTTGAAACTTATACAAACTATAAGTTTATTCCGATAAGGAGTTGCAAGTAAGTGACTCCTTGTTGGTCCTGGTTGCCAACAAGAGGACACTAGTGCGCTCCTACAAGGCGCACTTGAACTAAGTCGTGTATTTCCGTCAAATAATTCACAACATTTCTGCGGCATGACCGACAATCCGTTACACAACTGCGAGTAATTGTTCTCCACTGTTGTATTTACCCGACCAGACTCTAATCTAACCCATTAGCAATTAATTGGAAATAACAATATAAAAAGTAGTAGCTTTGTGCTTAGTTGAATTGTTATTACTTGCTTAAAGTTTACTGTAGCGAAGCACATTCCATAAATAGTCTAAGATGTGGTCCGGTCGTTTAGCAGTATCTACACGTAATCTACTTTTACATGAAAAAACTGTTTGGATACAAGGTGACAGAACTACTTTTAGTAGATTATGCAAGTGATGTAATCTTAAATGGAAAAACTTATTGGTTACAAGGCGACACAGAACTACCCTTTTCTGACCAATGCGTAGTATTTTTTGTGACACAAACATATGACAACAATGCAGATGGTATAGCCCAAGAGCTAGTGAATTTTTTTGGTACTAATTTTTCCAGTCAGCGAACACGAATAGGATTGTTTAGTTAGTGACTCTAAGTCTACTAACGTTAACTAATATCAAGTGAAAAACAGTCTGGCTGATCTGAAGGCATAGCAAATATGTCTGGCACGTGAAAAATTAAAAAATATTTAAAAAATAATTGCCTTTATTTTGGTAGTCCTGAAAATTTTTCAGATAACTGTTTGCATAATAGTTTAAAAGAGAATTCGGCTATAATGCGAGATCACCAAAGCCTTGCCAGACTCGTCTAATACTCATCAGGCGTGCTCAATTCGGTATGTTCGATTAGGTGTGTTGTACTTTCTCATATATGTTCTTTTATAATTTAGAGCATTAAAAAAGCAAGACCATACTATGTAGAGTGCAGTTATGGTTTATTGCTTGAAAAATATTTAATTCATGAAGTCATTAATTTCGATGAAGGTCAAAGAAATGTTTTTAGTTGATATTTGTATTTCGAGAAATACGTATACACAATCAAATTCATTGTGATTCTGTAGTCTGTAAGCCTACCTTAACCTTTTAGAATCTATATATTAGGGTGGTCCTTATTTCGCGACATTGGACTTTTTTCGGTCTCACCCCCGAATGTGGTTCCGATTATTATTTAAAAAATGAACTATACAAAATTTGAACTCGATCCGATAAGGCTAATCCATGCCCCAAGGCCATTAAAAGTCACTAAAATACGCATTTTTCACGTATTTTCAAAAGTATCCGTTACCGGTTGATCATATCGAAATTTTCTAAATTTTTAATCGAATGAAAATTTCATTTTCTAAAACTTCGTTTATTTGTATTTTTCTCGTATAATTAATACTTTTTGAAATAATGGAGTTTTGATTGGAGCAAATAGGTACTAGAACCTTCTATTCTCGCTATTGACGTCTTAGCAGATGTTTTAGATCCCTTGAATTATCCGAATTGGCTTCTCAATAATACCTTACAATCGAAATTTTGTACACTACTTTCTATGGTGTAATTTTGGATTTAAACATTATTTGCTCATTTTCTATGTCGTTTCAAAACGACCTCAAACTGATCTTCTCAAATCTGTATTGTTTGAAATAAAAAAAAAATCTTTTTTCAGTTATCTACATCAGATCTAACTCTGAAGTAACACGCACATCATAAACGCACACTACTAGTCTAGTTAGACAACCCCCAAATCCAAAACCAAACCGCAGACATACATCCAAATTCACAGGTATTGTCAGTGCCGCACAACCTTTCCAAAGCATTTCCCATCAGCTTCTTGCTGATATCAGCACAATGTTCAGCAGATCGACTCTTCGCTTGTGTGACCAAAAATGAAATTTTCCTCAAAAGTGTTCTTTTTTTTTAGCTGTACTTTCAAATGCTTTTATAGACATCTCGAATATAAGGTTCTATCTATGGACAATGTTGTTTATTTCACGTTGATATCCAGACTTTTTGCCAAAATATTAATATTTCGCAAACAATATGCAAAACGGCTTTACAAATTGTCATTTTAACTTCTCTGCAATTGAAATAAACTCACTTAAAACTTATCTGCTAAATGGAAATTTACTGCCAATAACTTTATTAGTAAAATCTCTAAATAGAAAGATTTTAGCAGCGTCGTGAAGACGAGAACTTTCCATCCTATGATGTTTTTGGCCACATCCAGCGAAAACATAAAACAGTTAATGGAAAATCAGATGGCAAATGGTGAAAGAAACTTAACCGACTCAGTGGTTCAGAGACTGTAAATAACGTCCAGATTTTTATTTTTTTTTTTCATAGAATTATTGTATAGACTATCATGGGAAAAATTTTAAAGACTGTGAAAACAATGACAACTATTTTTTTCGAGGTGCCGCCAGACTCATTTGCTAATTTAATAAATCAGTCAGACTTGTTTTTAACTATATTCCATGATAATATCAATTTATATAATAAGTTTCAAACCTGTAAAAATAACTGTAAGATATCCGAGTAATTGATTTGATTTTCCGATCAGCAGACTTATTGAAACACTTCTAGTGCAGTGAAATTAGTCGTTATAAACGAAAAACCGCTGCCCAAGGAATCATTACTTCCACATCCAGATTTTCTATCCAAGTCACTCACAACGAAAAAATTTTGTATGTGGAAATAATTGTTTATGGAACTTTAATAATATATTTGAAATCCTCTACCCCAAAAACCCATAAAACGATACCCCACATCGGTAGTGGGGTGGGAGTGGTGATGGGGGGGTGGTAGTGGGGAGGGATCAAGTAAAAAAATATTTTGAGGTTTCTGGTTCTTATACACACACTAAATCACATTTTTTTTCATCCCCTTTAATAATGGGGTGGGGGGAGTGGTAATGGCAAAAATTTTTTTAGACCTTAGCTTCTCTTGTATATACTAAATACCAATTTTATGGACTCTTACCTGCTTAATTTACCTATTTACCCCAAGTTTACCCCAATTTACCCCCCAACCCTTCGACGGAACAAGACGAAAATATAATCTAGTTCCAGATCTCGTTAATGTACATATGTGTACCAAATTTCAAGTCAATATCTTAAACGGTTCCAGAGTAAACGTGCGCACAAAAAAAGTTACAGACCGACAGACCGACAGACCGACAGACCGACAGACCGACAAACCGACAGACCGACAGACAGACAGAAATTTTGTTTTCGCTCAAACATAAAATCTCGACTCGACGTTTCATGACATTCTAAGCCTATTTGAACAATAAAAAATGTTTTTAATTTTTTTGTTACTATACCTACTTCCACTGGTTGTGGAAGTAAAATGATGGAACCCTGCTATGGTAAATGGATTTGAATGATTTTTTTTATTGGATTTCTAATGCCATACACTAAAAAGTCTACCGATTGAAAATTACCGCAATTTCAAAAATCCGTAAATTAAAAAAAAAATTAATTTTTTTGAAATCTCAACGAAAAAAAATTATGGGAATTTTGAAATATTTATTTTAAGAAAATAATGATTCTTATAGTTTTCTAGAATGTTTATAAAGAATTTGTAAAAAAAATGAAACTTTTTAAAATTAATTTGAAGATGGCAGAAGATCTAAAAAGCGAAATAAATGAAAGAAACGTAAAATAATACATCAAACGAATACATCAATTTTTTATAGAAAGTAATTTATTAACAACTTATGCTAAATAATAATTATTATGACTTTAATCACATAAATAATTATAAATTACAAAATTGTAGCATAATGAACTGTTATATATCTAGTGATAAAAGATGGGTATTGAATACATATTTGATGATAGAAATATGTGATCTATATTTGTAGCTGTGGAGTTTCGGTAACTTGTAGATTTATTGATCTGAGGATAAAATTCTTTCTCATTAAGAAAATGTATATCTTCCTGAAATATTATATCGTTCTATTAGCTTTATACAAATTTATAGTTGTAAGTTATTACACAATTAGTTTACTTGATTATCCTTGTAATAAAAACCGCTGCCCAAGGAATCACTACTTCCACATTCAGATTTTTATTCAAGTCACTCACAACGAAAAAATTTTGTATGTGGAACTTTAATAATATAATATTTGAAATCCTCTACCCCAAAAACTTATAAATCGATACCCCACACCGGTAGCGGGGTGGGGGTGGTGATAGGGGATGGTAGTGGGGGTGGATGAAGAAAAAAAACATTTTGAGGTTTCTAGTTCTTGTATACATACTAAATCACAATTTTTTTTCATCCCCTTTAATAATGAGGTGGGGGTGGTAATGGGGGTGGCTAATGCCAACATTTTTTTTGAGACCTTAGCTTCTCTTGTATATACTAAACAACAATTTTATGGACTCTTACCTGCTTGATTTACCTATTTTTCCCAAATTTACCCCAATTTACCCCCCCCAACCCTTCGACAGAACAAGATGAAAATATAATCTAGTTCTAGATCCCATTAAAGTACATACGTGTACCAAATTTCAAGTCAATTTCTCAAACGGTTCCAGAGTAAACGTGGGCACAAAAAAGTTACAGACCGACAGACAGACCGACAGACAGAAATTTTTTTTCGCTTAAAATCTCGACGTTTCGTGACATTCTAAGCCTATTTGAACAATAAAAATTTTAAAAATTTTTTTGTCGTTACTATACTTCCACTGGATGTGGAAGTAAAATTTATAACCATTTATATCATTAAAATTTATTGCTTTTTCAGTAAGTTTTTTGATCTACCTTAGTATATCTAAAATATTCATAACGGCAAAAATAAGCGTAACTCATTTGAATTTTCCACCCACCAGGAAATTTTTCCCAGACTCAGAAGGACAGTATATCCATAATGTGTATGCGTCTGGCATTAGTTCATTGATTATATTATTATTATATTGTTCGCAAATACGAAAACAAAAAGTATATTGCATTTGATCAGCACGTTTTTAAAATCGTAAATGTTGCTCGTAGAGATTTTTTATATTGTTGTGTTAGTGAAAGAATTCTGAATACTGTCCATGCATCATCTTTCTTGTTTTTTTTTTGTTTTTTTTTTTAATCTATTTATTTAACGTCGGCCTATTTCTGCTACCAGGGCCTATCACCGACGCCAGGAGACGAGCTACCCCCAACCTGGCAATTTTGCCGAACCTCTTCCGTTAAGAAGAGTAGGGATCTTTTACTTGCCTAACATTTAATAGACAAAGGACTGACTGCCTACTTTACATCCCCTTCGAAGGATGGTATATCCACTACGTAATCCTCGTCTGAAATTACGTAACTTCCGCGTATACACTGATATACAAGCCGCTAGAAGGTGGGACGAGAACGCTGTATTTCCCTAGATGGGTCACCCATCCAAGTACTACCCGCGCTCGACGTTGCTTCAACGGAATATCGACTGACATTCACATTGAAGTCGCCTCTACGCTCGCCCCATCTTTCTTGTGAGCATGAAATTTTGACAGTAAGTTAATCCTAGCTAAAGAAATGAATAGAAAATAGAAATCCTGTGAAATGTTATTTGGTAAAATTTATTTATATATTTATATATTTTACTCACATACATTTCATAATAATGTAAGATCCAATCGTTGATATGAATTTTATGTTGATTATTTTAGAACTTAAAAAAGTTTTAATTAACCTCAAACTGATACCATTTAGAATAGCACCTTTTCTTTTCAAAAAGGTATAAATAAAATCGAATCCTTACACAATTAAGCAAGTAAAAATATTTTTATCAGCGAAACTGAGTGTTGGCTGTCTAGGCGAGAATGGAGCACAACCCAACTATATCTAGACTAATATCTATCCATCTATCTATCTATTTCATGCCTCAACTATATTTAAAACCATTCCTAAGTATCAAATGTAAATTTTAGTTCAGTAGGTCTGCAATAAGGAGAAACGATATCAAGATTTGTATCAGATCCCTCAATACGGATGTAATTATTTCACAATAAATTGCTTTACTTTTTTATTCTCCGCAGAAGAGTTATTGAGGATGTAATCAATTCGTTATTCAGGCTTACTGACAGATTTGTATTAATATTTAACCAGCTTACTGCTTATAGGCAAATAAATTGCATAATAAATCATCATTTATCTGCCTTTATCTATCTGTCTGAGCTGACTTATGCCATAGAATATACAAAATGTCGAACATTTAGATAAAAACTAGTTGAAAAGCACTATTTTGTGTATTTATAAGGGAAAATAAATGCGCTAGTAAATATCATAGAATTTATTGATATAAACTGATAAATATAAATTCAAAACACCTTTAGAATAGTTTTAAAATATACAATTATGCGATTATGATATAAATAAATGTATAATAAATAAAAATAATTTTAGAAAATATTGTATTATGTTATAGAACCTGTAGAAAATAATTTGAACTGTAACACAAATAAAAAAATATTATTTAGGTACATAGATATTGAGCCAGGGTTAGCATGCTTAAAACAAATGTTTTAAACAAGCTAAAAACTACATTTTGGCATGCTTTTTATCCCTGTTGGGATGATTCAGTACCTTTTCAACAGAGGGTCGTAGGATGACTCAGTACATTTTGACATGTTTTATTTTTCTTTTTTTTTTTTCTTTTTGCATTGACTAAAGTAAAGGCTGAGTACATTTTGAAATACAGAAGGGCATCGGTTATATTGTTATTCAGTAAATGAAAATCGGTCAAATATTGAGAGAGATAGAATTTTCCCCGGTATGATCTTTTAGTGTATTACCAAAATAGAGACTTTTCGAGAAGGCACGATATCAAAATCTGTTTTGTTTTGCATTCGTATGTTTCTTTTACAATGGGTGCAATGCAGGAATTGAAAGCAATGCTTTCACACACCTCAATCCTTTATCGAATTTTAATTTAATCGTACAGGTAAAGATTATAAGTAAATTCTTAAATTAATACCATTACTTAACCAAATAATGAAATGAATGATGATATTTTAAGTATAACATTACGTTATTTTTTTGCACCTATATCGCACATAGAATTTATTTCTTTAAATAATTCTATGGACAATTATATATTATTCATATTTTTATTACTTAATTTTCCAAAATTTCACTTAAGAATATAGCAATAGAAAATTATAAAATGCAGAAACATCAGCTGAGTTATTTCAGACTTACGATTTTATTCTCGGGCGGACTGTCACTCTGATATATCGGACGTGGTCATGCATCTTTGTAAATAACTCTTTTATTTTTCATTTTTCGAAAAAACTCTATTTCAGATTTTTTGTCCAAAAAAGTCCGTGCCTTATACCGGTTATACGGAATACTTAATTTTCGATTTTTATCAGGAAACTGTTCGGTATTTGTAGAATTTATCAAAAAATCAAGTTTTCCATAATTTGTAGATTCGCTTTTGTTTGTCAAATTTCTCACAAACGTCACCTAATAGACTTAATCGATCCATACAATTGCTATTTTTGAAAATAAAAATCGGACGTCAGGTTCGGGAGTTATTAATTTCTTTGGAAAAATCATACCACACCAAGTCTTATTGAAATCGATCAATATCCTGGACAGTTATCTTGCTTCCTAGCCCGATTTCAAGAAAACCAGTTTTTTGTAAAAAAATTCAATTTCCATTTGTTTTTCGACATAGTCTCTGGTATATTTATCTGTAGACCGTTGCCAGCGGCACCATTTCTTTTTTGAAATATCTCAATCTGACCGCCCGTTACCGAGTTATTCAATTTTTCCCGAAAAACTTGAAACGTCTATATCGAGTACTTCGGTTTCCGAACGGAGCCGAACTTCCAGCGTTAAGGTTTTCTAAAGGCCTCCCATTAGCCACCCAAGTTTCATCGAAATCCGAAAACGGATTAGGGGGGCCGAGCGTGGCAGACCGACAGACCGACAGACGACAGACCGACAGACCGACAGACCGACAGACCGACAGACCGACAGATCGACAGACCGACAAACCGACAGACCGACTGACCGACGGACAGACTTTTCTAAATTCGGTCTCGAGTCGATAGATATGACTTTCATTTCGATCCGACATTTTTTTCGGGTTTCGATGGTCCACTGGAAAAATGCAAAACCTAACTATATTTTTTTCAAAATGTAGTAACTAGATGTTTAAAACATGTTTAAAACATCGCACCATGTTTTAAATAAATGTTTAAAACATATTTAATATACAATGCGATATTTTAAACAACTGTTTAAAACACAGTTTAAAACACACGGCGATGTTTTAAACAAATGTATTATTTTGAAGATTGTGAAAAAGTAGGAAAAGTGTCGATGATGGTCCATTCCGATAAATAATTCCAATATAAACAGTAAACACTCTCACAAAAAAAAAAATAACCTCTGTAGTCTTACTCTTATGAGTCAAATGGTCAGTGGTCACTTACACTAAATTGAACGTTTTATTTGTAGAGTGCTGTTTTAAATATACCATTTAAAACATTGAAAAAAACTGTCAAAAAAAAACTGATTAAAATAAAAGAAAACAGGTTTTTTGTTTAAAATGAAAAAACTGTTCTTTTTTCCAACCCTGAATTGAGCAAATCGAAATATTTCTCAGTTTTTATATACGAATTGAAAACTAATTTTAGATTGGCAACTGAATATTTTAACAGCAAAAAGCTTGAATTTAATCAAGACAACACATATCCTGTGCAGTTTCACCCGGTTGCATAGAAATGTAGCTTAAATGTTCTATTACAACGTAACGGAAAAGCAGTTCAACAACTTACCTCTTTCAAATTATCAGGAACTCAGTTTGACCTAACTCTTGTTTGGAAAACTCATGTAACCACGCTGTGTTTAAAATGTTTAAGTAAATGTTTTGCTTTACAATGGATAACTTGTATCGATACTAAAAAATTCCTTGCGAAGGGCTGTGAATTTTTGTGAGTGATATAACTTTTGTGACCTTCAAAACGTCAGGTACATACCTGAGTTTATGCACTGGTTAAAGGGAATAACCATTGGCTTAATATACATTTTCTGTTACTCTAACATTCATGATATAGTGATCTCTAGAGGTCTCATTTCCATTTATTGATTTTCTCAAAAACGAAAAATCTAGAGAAATAAACTAACTTAAGTAATTTATTCGATAAATTAGTACTTCCTAGAGAGACCCAATTCTGTCTGCATATATTGAAAGAGTTAATGTTGACGTTGAGTTCGTCACTCGTTTATAAACTTGGTACATCTAATTAGGTCAGCGCTACCAATTAAGCAGACTACTTCACATCGCTCCCAAATTGTTACATGGCGAGGATGTAGCTCTTCGTGCCATGCGCCGACTTAGTAGTAATTAGAAAGAAACATTATAATTTGTTTCAAACCCGGAGCAAGAATAATAAAAATCAAGAATTCAGTTGCTTGTGGGCATCACCAAGCGAACAATTACGAGCTTGAAAGCAGTACGAGGATGGGTCAATATTAAACTTAAAAGTATCTAAAACTAAATTGAAAGACAAATTACGGAAATACATATATTGGAAATCTAAAATTTTCATTAATAATAGTATATTACACAGCCCCACAAAAAAAAAAGTTTTTGATCTGGATGACTGACCATAGTATTAGTATGTATTTTTCGACGCTGAATCAGAATCCGAGGTCAAAAAAATTCGTATACCCCCAAACTTTTGCGCTACAGCCAAAAACAACCCCGAAAGTGAGGTAAAACCGTCCCATACATCAGGATTCAATGAATGGATGTAAATGAATGGTGAAAAACATGGGAAGGGAAAATGTTTTATATTCACCAGTCACTTACTTGAACATTGACTGGAAAACTACCCTTATAATATGCTGAAAACTCCCCCTGTATAATAAATAATAATCGCGAGAAATGTTAAAGTTTTTATAGTTTAGAATACAGTACATGAATCTTACGCGTGTCTGAAAACCACCCTTATATAAAAATAGACTGCGTGAATACCAATAGATTGTGGGAAATGGAGGAGTTCTCGATGTTTTAATTCCAGAATAGAATCTTGAGTGACCCTGTTCTACCTTATTCTTAGTCGGTACAAAATCTACCCCTATAATAGGGTGGAAACCATCCTTATTACAGAATAAAGCACAAATGCCAAAAAATCACAGGAAATAACTTTTTTATAGTTTAAGTACAGAACATGAATCTGGAGTGACTCCCAGGGCACCTCGCTTACTCGTGACCCAAAATCTCTTCTATAAATGGTAGTAGCCACCCTTATATAAGAATAAATTGCATAAATACCAATAAATCGTGGGAAATGTTGGAGTTTTCATTGTTTCAGTTCCAGAATAGATTCTTGAGTGACTTTGATCTACCCTATTCTCACTTGGTACCCAAAATCATCCCTAAAAAACCACCCCTACATAATAAAATGTACATATGCCAGTTTTTCAATTTTTCTTCTCAGAATACCTTTTCTTCTCATTTTCAAATGATCTCCTCACTGGCTCTCTTTTATGTTCTTCGTGCGTGTCTCCTTTCGTAGACCAACAGTAGTCGGCCATCATGTGGATATCCCACCTTCCTTGATACCGCTTCTCCATCTCCGAAATATCCTGGTGAAAGCGTTCGCCTTGCTCTTCATTGTATTCACCCAAATTTTCTGGATGGCAGACAACTGTTGGTCCATAAAAAGAGACACATATAATTTTTTTCACAACAAAGGTATCAAAAAATTTAGGATGTCCAAAAACTAACATTATATACAAGAAAACTGCGAAGAGTATCCTATAGAATGTCTAACAATTATATAAAAAGCTCAGTAAATTGGCGAAGAGTACGTTTTTAGCTTGTTATTTATTTATTTAGTAAAATCTGGATTTAGTTTACTAGTCAACAATGCCATTCAACAAATATTATGTCAGCTTTGACAGCGTTTGAAAATTACGTAGGCGCATTTGTTTTTTTAAACCCCGCGTCAGCGATATAAGCCACCTATAATTGGGTGTCCCGTGCGTTTTGTTTACCGTGCGATTTGTTTACAGAGCGTTTTGTTTACAATATGTAAAATTCAACTTACATGAATGGCAGGTAGTGTGTTTTTTACTATTTACAGTAGTGATCGTGGGTAAAATTTGAAAAGTAATTATAAATGTTCAGTTAAAAAAGTGTTAATACATTTATTAATAAATTTGAAAGGGTATTTTTTAAATAATATTTACTATCATAAAAATAAATTTGTAGAAAAAAAATTAAACAAAAATTAAGCTTACATGAAATTCTACATTTATTTACATTTCGATTTTCGTCTTCCTCTTCTTCGGAGAAGTACCCTTTTATAAATAACATAAAATCCTCAATTTTTATGTAAATCTAGTTTGCTGAATGCTCGTATGAGTTAGAATGGAGTCGAGTTTTATCGCGCTTAAAAGTGTGCGCGCTATTTTTCAAATTACTGGGGTAATTCATGTTCAGTGTACGTCATCGTTTGTTAGCATATAAGTTTTGTTATTCCTTTCAGACATTTAGCCATTCCAACCTTTTTGAATCTGTCTCCCGACGGAAGAAGTCCTGGTTTTATCCACCTAATTTTATTAAGATTATTCAGCTCCATCCCATGCAGCCTTTCAATTGCCACGACGGATGTCTGGATGGTTCTGGGTACTGTTGTCGGAAATGCATTGTGTTATTTGAATATTAATTAATTTCTGTTGAATTGAATTGGGGTAATATTGAGACAAATAAAAATAACAGGAAATGTTAAAAAATATTATTTTGGGTGTTCAGCACATAACTTTCAAAGAAACCATTGGTTCCTTTTATATACCATTAATCCAAGTCTGATCATGCTAGCACATCAACAAGAAGTTCCCCCTACGAAACGACTTGTTAACTTTTTTCATACACTTACTATATTTGACATTCAGTATGAAAAACAATAAAATAACCACTCTTTCTATATACTGATGATCTAAGTTTGATCATGCTAATACATTATAAGAAGCCTCTCTTACGAGACATTCTTTTTAGTATCTCTAGCTCTAACTAGAGGATAGTCCATGATAATCAAACAGAAAGCGTTTTCAAAATAAATGTTGTGCCTAACACTTCCAGTAATAATTTTGTCAATGTCTAGATTGAAAAGTATATGTATATATTGGTGGCTAAAGACAGACTATTTTGAGGGAAGAAAATCTCTTTTTCGACCAACTTTAAATAGTTGAAATTTCGATAGAAAAAATAAGAATTTGCATAAAAAAATTGACAATAATTATAAAATTTGCCCCTAAAAATAAATTTTCAAGTATTTTACATCACTAAAAACCAGAGACTGAAATTAAAGCTGAGATAAAACAAAACGCCGTTTTTGCCATTCTATTCTTGAGAACAAAATGAAGAATTCCTGTAAATTGTGAGAATAGTTAACTTCTTGAGATTGAATTTCGTCAAATTAATCAAATACGAATCATCAAGCTGAAAAATAAGTAGAACTGAATAACTGAATTAATTCTCATCTTATTTCGTTCCTGAGAATTAGGATGAAAATAAGATACTTATAATTCTGATCTCAGTCCTTGCTAGGTACAAGCAATCTTAGGCTTATCAACCAACTCATGAATGGTTTGACTAGATTTTTCCACAACTAGAATAATTGGAAATTAAAACTGGTTTATATCTGAAGGATTTAATTTAATTTACAGACTTTATGAAATTAACTTGTTATGAGCCTAATTTGACTATCAAGAAAGAATCTTATTCAACTTCCTGAAAGACTTTATTTTGTGTAACGAGTGGATGTTTGCGAGACAAGCGAAGCGAGATTCCGCAAAATAACACGAGTTACATAAAATTGTCTTTCGGAACTTGCTACATACAAGATTTTTTCTGAAAACCCTTTAAACATAAATAAATGCATGTATTTAAAGATCTTAAAAAAACCGCTGCCCAAGGAATCACTACTTCCACATCCAGATTCTCTATCCAAGTCACTCACAACGAAAAAACTTTGTATGTGAAAATAATTGTTTATGGAACTTTAATAATATAATATTTGAAGTCCGCTACCCCAAAAACCCATAAGATACCTCACATCGGTAGTGGGGTGGGGGGTGGTGATAGGGGGGTGATAGTGGGAGGTGTATGAAGTAAAAAAATATTTTGAGGTTTCTGGTTCCAGTACATACACTAAATCACATTTTTTTTTCATCCCCTTTAATAAGGGGGTGAGGGTGGTAATGGGGGTGGCTAATGCCAAAAATTTTTTTGAGACCTCAGTTTCTCTTGTATATACTAAATACCAATTTTATGGACTCTTACATGCTTGATTGACCTATTTACCCCAAATTTACCCCAATTTACCCCCCAACCCTTCGACGGAACAAGATGAAAATATAATCTAGTTCTAGATCTCGTTAAAGTACATATGTGAACCAAATTTCAAGCCAATATCTTAAACGGTTCCAGAGTAAACGTGCGCACAAAAAAAAGTTACAGACAGATAGACAGACAGACAGACAGACAGACAGACAGACAGACCGACAGACAAAAATTTTTTTTTTCGCTCAAACTTAAAATCTCGACGTTTCATGACATTTTAAGCCTATTTGGACAATAAAAATTTTTTAAAATTTTTTTGTCGTTACTATACTTCCACTGGACGTGGAAGTAATTAAGTAGTCTCTTTAATAGTTGCCTTTGCTGCTATTATTACACATTATAATTTTAATGTCAAAATTGACAAACGTTATTTAGCCAAGTTATAATATTATTTGAAATCCTAATTTGATAGTATAAGGTAAAATCGTGTTAATGAAAAAGTTTTGTTAGCATATTTTGAATGAAAGAAGAATTTTAAAGCTTCCACTTTATGGACTCAGTGTTCAATTTTGTGTTGAATAAACATTGTTTCTTTTTCTTTTTGAGAGTTGTTTATTTTTCTTAATTGATGATATAACGAATTTTTCCTCACCAGTTAAGTAAAATTTAACTTTTCAACTGGTTATGAAATGTTGGACATTTTGACACTTACGACAGTTTTTAAAAATATCATTTTATGTCAAAATTAGAAAAATGTAATTCCCATGCACTTTATACCTTTTCAAAGGAAACCCATCAGCTAATTTAAAAAAATATCCTGCACTCTCGCTGACAATTATATGCATATTTAAAAGTATTAAATAACATTAGACATCAGATTCAACCTAATAATATTTTACCTAATTTGACAAATATTAATTCAACATGTTTGTGCAATAGCAGAGTGCTTTTACTGTTAACATACTGTTTCCCAATTTAAATAAATTTTTCCATTTGGCTTGCACTCGAAAAAATTAATATTTGAACATGCACCAATTACCAGAAATGTTTGTTCAAATAACAAATTACGCGTGAAATTAACAGTTCTGTGGAAAAATATATTTCATATATTTATTCCCAACTTCAGTTTAGTTACTATGAAATTTGAATACCGCTCTGGGTGAATTTTTGTAATTCAGGGACAAGAGGTGTATATCAATACGTTAATTTTTAGTTAAACTGCTTACAACTTGAAACTAATTAAGTAAAGAAGAGGTGTCAACAGCTATATAAAAATAGCTTCTTTTCTATAGACAACTGAACTGTACTTTTCGTAGATTCCCTTTTACTTCCACATCCAATGAAAAAAAAAATTTGAAAGAAATTTGTTTTTACTTCATGCACTCCCACTACCACCCCCCTTCCACCACTCCCACCACAGATGTGGCATATCATTTTATGGGTTTTTGTGGAAGGTGATTTCAAATATTATATTATTAAAGCTTTATAAACAATTATTTACACATGCAACATTTTTTTCGTTGTTAGAGACTAGGACAGAAAATCTGAATGAGGAAGTAGTTATTCATTGGGCAGTGGTTTTTGATTGATTGATTGATTTACCAGCGTGCGGTAGGCATTGCTGCCACTCCCAGGTTATACAGCTGGGCCTGCTACGTCCACGCTGGGTTGGACTAAGGTCATGCTTGTTGCCAGCAACCAGAGCCACATGGCGCATGGTAAAGGAATGTGGGATGCTAGGTGTAGGTATTTGTGAGATGCGTTACCGTATTGTGTCGTGAAGGAGCATTTAAGCTCCCTTTTTTGTGGTTTTGCTTCTGGAATTCTGCCTCTTCTGAGTCTTCTTGTGACATATGTGTTGTGTCGTGATATAGAGTGTTTATGTTCCTCTTTTTGTATTTCTGCTTCTACATATCTTCTTCTTCCGATTCCTCCGTCTCTGATTCTGGTAGAACATATATCGCTGCGATTTCTTTGTGGAATTCATTTTTCTCCTCGCTTTTCTTTTCCAGTTACATCATTCTTGTTTATAGATACCATTTCCTGGGAAAATCTGTGCATTTCCATTGAACTGCAAAAGATTCAGACCCCCGCGTATTATACCAATAGAACGCCACTGATCAGGTTGTTCATTTATTATCAGGTTGTTTATTTATTATTTGGATATATAATCTTCTCAGATTTTCTAAGAAAATCGTTTGACTCAGCCTCTCAGCAGTTTATTACAGCATTTATAATGCAAAGAATATGCAACACCACAAAAACACACTCTTTTTAAAAATACAAATTCGAATTATGTAAGAAATTAATCACTACTCACACAATCGCTAATCGCACGTCCTGAAGATATGTATTATTCCTCAAACCTATCACTCACTTGACACCTTAAAATTATATCTTTATAAATTTTTATTATTTTTAAATTGATTTAATTTAGCGCAGTGTACTGTTACCCTAAAGGTACGCCCCAGGTTGGGTCATACGTATTTTTGCTGGAAGAGGATTGGTTATTGACTTGACTGATTTATTGCCTGACCTATGTCAGGTCTGTTTATGAAAGTTGTCTACAAGTACTTAAGACGGGTATAAGTGGTAAAATTTGACTTAGCTTGTGATGATTTATTGCTTCCTTTATGGGTCTTCTATCTTTGTCAATTGTTTTCACTTGTTTGCACTGCACTGAGATTTAATCACCCGTATTAATTCAATATTAGCTATATTACTTAATGGGGAACTTGCCCAATTTTTTTTTATTTCATTAAAGTGTGTATTTATGTATAAAAACACGCCACACCGAATATCAACTCTTAAATCGCAGTACTTACTTTGCAATAAATAATTAAAGTTGAAATCATCGTCACACCTCACGAAAAGCACTGTGACATCACCGGGTGAGAACTGGTCTCGCGCGGTGTCCAACAGATGGCGTACTTTAGCTATTCACCCTAATTAATAGACTGGGCGGCGGTTGGCTTTGAGACGTCCGCATATTCGGTCATAAGTCTTTTGTTTTTTATGTTAGAGAAAAAATAAAAAAAGTTTCGGAAAGCTCAATTAATTCTCTTTACATAAGCTGTCTACAAATTTTTCGAAAAAAAACGATAATTATCGAGATATTCGAGGAAATGTAGGAAATTACACGTTTTCCTATAGAGTGTATGTAAATATTAAAAAAATCATTTTTCTCAGAAACCTTTATTTCGAAGGGCCGAGATTAACGGAGCGTCAAAATAGTACATGATATTACGTGAACATCGTAAATGAGATCGATTTCAATTAATTATCGATTAATTACGGTGACAAAATGGAAAAATTTTACCGAAAAAGAAAAAGTCCCAAATCCCGCCCCCTCTAATTCCTTAATTTTTGTCGGAATTCAAAAAATAAAAAACAAATTTAATTATGTTCAAATTAGCTAGAGTAGTGTTTTGGCGTAGGAGCAAAGATTAAAAAGTTACCAACTGTAGAAGCTCAAAATTTGCGATTTTTTGCCGTACGTGGCCGACATTTCTGTAGTTATCTCCGAAACGAAAAAAAAAACTCAAAAGTCTGGTGATAGCAAAAGATTTGCAGTGGAAAATACTCGTTTGTCTTTATTTTTTATTTCGAGCTAACTCCCACCGTTTCGGAGATATCTGAAAAAAATGGCAAAAAACAGCTTATATTTCGGAGCCGAAAAAATTGCAAAAACATGCAATCTTGACACGTTTATATTTTTCAAAAAACGCCATTGGGACGGCCGTACGATGTCGTGACGTAAAGAGGAAGGCTTCCAGATAAATCTGATCATAAATTGCACGGCGAAATTCGAAAATTCGGCTCGGCACGAACGAATCAAAAGTAGCATTTTGTGACATTTCAGAATATTAAAGATGTCTTTCCAACGAATTTGAGGTTAGGTTGTGTTCACTGCTAGTTGTTTCTGACAAATAAGCATGCGAAAGCAGAATCGGTGTCTCTTGACGCCATCATCCGACTTTCACCCTCTGACGTCACGTTTCAGGAGTGGGTAAAATCCGACAGATTTTAATCGCTTATATTTCTGGAGGAATTTTTTATTTTTTTTTATTTTTTGTTGTCTATGGGGTTTTTAATGATGTTAGTTTACGATTTTGAGTATTTTAATTCAATTTTATTTTTGGTCAAGTTCCCTATTGTTTTCATGATAACATGCACCACTCTATGCAGAATTTTTCACTTAATAACGAGCATAATTTTGACCTATTTGGGACAGCTTATTACTGATTTTTTTCCGATTTACTGGGACCGATTCTAAAGAGTGTCTATTCATCGTAAGATCTCTAGACAAACCACCATTCATTGGGCAGCGGTTTTTAATTTAAAAATAGAGGATTTTAGAATGCACATCATCATCAAGAGTAACACGACAAAACCCTACATTGTTCATAAGTTTTCCACCATTCCTTTATTTGACTTTACTAGTAGCGCATATAATTAAATTTACTAGTTAAAAACCTTGTTAACTTTTTAACTTCTAATAATTTAACACAAAATAAGAATCTCCACAAAGACTACAAAGAAGCCTTTACATACATTTTAGGGTATTATTACACATAAACAAAATTGACAGGTAATGTTATCGACCCCAGACTAATAATAATTGATGAATTTCCAAAGAGATTATTTTATATTAATGATGAATGCGAACAGCAGTAAATGGGACGATTTTCAGCGATATAGCTCACCCTTTTAGCCATTATAAGTGGAGATATTAAAGGGCTTTTAGCTTGAACCTTGCTATATACTTTACCACGCCAGATGTATAGCCAGTCATTCATGTATATTTATAATTGTCCTCCTCCTTCATTCCAGGATTCCTGCAGGCCAACATCAAGGTTGACCCAACCACATTGCCAACATTCCTTACGTCCAGTCAAGTGTTTAAGGTTAAAGACAAGGACACTGTGGTGCTGCCGTGTGAAGTATCCAACCCGGGTAAGTTATTTTCTCCATAAGAGTTACTAAACGGTATATTTTTATAGATAATCTTTAGTAGGAATCCTTTATAACTATTCCTTTAGTCCCAATTTGTGAATGGTAGAAAACTGATTTCATTTAAGAACTGGTAATGTTTAAATCATAACTTTTAGTTCACAAAAAATACGCATCTGAGGTCAACAAATTAAGTTTTATACATATTTAAAAAGAAAATAATAGATTTTTTTTCTACTAAAAGATTTTATCTCAATAAATTTTGAATTTTTTTGGCAGGCTTAAAAATCTAATAATCCAGTAAATAAGCCGTAAAAAAGTGTAAAAGTATGTGAAAAAGTGGTGGAATAGCACCGATTTGAAAAATTCCTTTTTTAACGTGTTCCCTATACCTCCAGAAACATTCATCAGTATTGACCCGTGCATTTTCTCCGAATATGAGAAAGTTTATAAAATTAATATTTCGCCTCGGAAATGGGCTCTAGGAAGTTTTCCTGGGTCGCTGATCACGAATTCTAGGTTCAAATTGAGGAATTTCATATTCCAGTATGGAACTCGTGCCATTTTTTTATGAAAATTCCACTTTTTCGGGCGGAAACTTAAATATGAATATTGTGCTGCGAAAGTGTGCTCTAGAGAGTTTTTTGGGTCGCTAATCACGATTCCGAGGTCCAAATTCCATATTCCAGACTGGAATACGTGCCATGGAAAATTCCATTTTTTCAGAAGAAATTTAAATATTACCGTTTTTCAACGAAAATGTGCTCTAGGGGATTTCGCTGGTCGCTGATCATGATTTTGAGGTCCAAATTTCAGATTCATTTAAAGAGCACATTGAGGACATCAATAAAGTATTAGACGGTAAAATAGAATGCTTGTTAGAGTTATACAATTATAAAATAAATAAATCGGATTTGAATTTGATTGCGAAGCAAAAACTGCGGCGAGCCAGATAAAATACTTTCTTGAAAAAAAAACACAAAATATGAAATCAACGAAGAAGAATACGGTAAATATAGCCACATTGCCTCCCGCCGTGGATGGTTTCAGAGAACATCTTAAATAGGTGTACTACCAAATGGAATCTTCGATAGGCTTTTTAACAGATTTTCATCATAACAGAATCAGTAAAATTGACTTGAAAAATTATTTTGAAATACTAGTAATATTCATACATAATTTTTCTCTTCAAAGTGAAATTCGACACAAAAATGGCACAAATTTCAGTACAGAATATGGAATTCTTGAAGTTGGGCCTCAAAATCATGATCAGCGACCCAAAAAAACCCCTAGAGCCCACTTCTGCAGCACAATATTAATATTTAAATTTCCGCCGAAAAGTGGAATTTTCATCAAAAAATGGCACGAATTCCATACTGGAATATGGAATTCCTCAATTTGAACCTCGGATTCGTGATCAGCGAAGCAAAAACTGCGCAGGCTTGGAGCCCATTTTCGAGGTGAAATATTAGTTTATAAGCACGTCTCAGTTTTTTTATGACGGGGGTTCAAACCCCGAACTTTCTCATTTTCGGAGGTAATGCATGAGAAAATGCTGATGAATGTTCCTGGGGGCCAGGGAACATGTGAAAAAAGGAATTTTTCAAATCGGTGCTGTTCCACCACTTTTCCACATTTTCCGTCTTATTTACTGGACTATAGGAAATGTTTGGTAATCAAAAAAATTATAACAGAAACAGTGTGCTTCTTCACGTTTTCGTAATAAAAACGTCGCCATTTTGTTAATGTAAGTGGTCAGTAATTAAAAAAGTATATTCTCATATGCTGTTTTTCGTTAATATACATTGTGTCCTCGGATGGGGTACCGTACTCTTGTAAACTTTCTTATTTTTGATTTGCAGAGAAAAAGTCATTCTTCATAAAAGTTTTGTTGTCTTAGGAAGTCATAAAGAGTTGTCAAATTTAAGACAAATTATACAGATTATTCTAAAAATTAGAAAATATGAAGACTAAGCAAACTACATTTTTTTTACATTTTTATTGAAAACTTTATTTACCAGTTTTTTCAATTTTGAAGAAAATCTACGAGTTTAGTTGCAAAATAGTAACGTAACAAGTTTCAAAGAAAAAAAAAATTTTTATTCAAGTAAGTTGAAAATTATTCCACATGTAGACCTCTTAGTAGTATACACTTTTCTTATCTTTTTCCATATTCAGACGCTGCTCTGTGTCAAAGGAGGAGGACCCATTAGACCGGTTTTCGGTCTAATTTATTTTTAAACAAAAAATACCGAAAACCACTTTTTTATTATTTACTATCAATATCGAATCGATTTTACCCCAAACCCCACTTTTTTACCCCGGCCACCCTCTCCTCCCCTCCAATCTATTTCGAAACAACGAAAATACACGTACAAAATCAAAAATATCGTTATTCAGCAACAGTCATGTTAAAATGTTTCAGTGACCTGCAAAAAAGTCAATTCAATGCTGGATATTTAATAGTTTAGGGGGGTACAAAAATGGAAGATGAGTGCAGGAAAGTTTCGTTTGGGGTAGAATCTATTCGATATTGATAGTAAATAATAAAAAAGTGTTTTTTAGTTTTTCCGTTTTTCGTTATTATGTTTTGTATTACTTGATCTAGGATTTGTAATGAATACTCGGCGGGATAGGGGGCTTCCCTATTTAACTTCTACATTATCCTGTTTAAATGCCATTGTCTGTCAGAGCCATTAAATTGTAGTGCTTTCCTCATTACAATCGGTTTCTTGAGTTATCACCAAAATACAGTGTCATTTCGAATATATACCCAGGTCCAGGCTCCTCAAGCGCCCTCGTGCGAAATTTTGAAAGGCGCCCCAGTTTCTAAGCCTATTTGGACGATCCTGCGACTGCAGCACTGGCCCAACCAGTGAAAATGCGCCGTGGTCGTACCCATCCTGAAGCCGAACAAGAACGCGAACCTCACCGGCAGCTATCGACCGATCTCGTTGCTGTCGGCGATCTCTAAGTTGATGGAGAAGGACATCCTGATCAGATTAGACTCCGCTCAGGATGAACTCCACATCGATGACGAGTGCCAGTTCGGCTTCAGGCGGAGCAGAGGCACTGTGCAGCAGATCGTCAGGATCGTGAATGACGTCAAGGTACAATGCAACCTCGGCACCATCCTCGGAAGAGCACCATCATGTTGCTCCTCGATGTTGAGAAAGCTTTCGATACTGTATGGATCCGGATACTGCTTCATAAACTAAACGCACTGGACTTCCCCATGCACATAACGAAACTTGTTCACTCTTTTCTGACAGGCAGATCGCTGCAGGTCAAAGTGAATAATAACTATCAACTCGGCGGGACATTCGCGCGGGCGTCCCCCAGGGATCGTGCCTGTCACCGAAACTATACAACCTATATTCGCTCCGACTTCCCGGAATTTCCGAATTCGAACCTTGCCAAGTACGCCGATGACACGGCCATGTACGCACAATGCACAGGCAGCTAATATGTTGCTGAAGGCTCACATGGCCCGTGCCATGGCGTATTACGACAGGTGGAAAATTCGGATCAATGCCGAGAAGACGGAATCAATTCTATTCACGAGCCGTTTCACCGAAAATCGGATTCTAACACCAGTTTGGATCGGGGGTCGCCAAATTCCAATTAAACGGTGCGTGAAGTATCTAGGGGTGAACTTGGACAAGAGACTGACGTTCAACATTCACATAAACGAGAGAACACGCAAGGTCTACTCCATGTCCAGGAGTCTGTATCCTGGCAAGGGGTAACAGACTCAACAGGACAAATAAAAATTTGTTGTATACGATGGTGATCAGGCCGACCATCACATACGCGGCGCCGGTGTGGTGCAGCATACCGACCACGACAATGTTCTCGAACACAAATTTATGCGCCTCATCTCTGATTCGGGCAGATATACCTCCCTCAGAGATTTATATAATCGTTGCCACGACATAATGCCACTAGCGGACTACGTTCAAAAAACCTCCCAAAAATTCAATCAATTCAAACTGGGCGATAGTCCGCTAACCTGCAACATAACACGAATCAGACAGCATAATGCGATCCTTTTCGATATCCGACACCCCCTACCATACCAGGCGTTGCCTATCTTTCGGCAACCTCTCTAGCCACACTTTCCTTTACGACAACTTATCCTTGCCCCACCTTTAATCTTCACCAAAACCTCAAAACCTACATAACAACCAACCCCTCTCTATCCCCTCTGTTTGTTTTTACCTTTTTTGTTCTTTGTCCATTTTTTGTCTCTAAATTCAGTCTCGACCAATAAACTCTTAATAAACCAAAATTTCACATAACATTACACACTTTTAACTATCCACGACACTTTCCTGGCGTCAGGAAGACTACCATGGTGGAATTGTCTCAAGCGGGTTTTTCGTTGAGTTTTATTTTCCCGTGCCAGCAATCAAAATTTTTAAGTGTTTGCGTGTGTGCGAAATCGATAGTTTTTTCAGTTTTAATTTAAATTATTTTTAAGTACCCTCGTGTACTACGCTGCACGATATTGTTAAATTTAAGCTTTTTTCCATTAGACAGGAGATTTAACTCACCAAATAATTTTGTCACCACCAAACCGGACCCTCCCCGCCCAGCCTCACACCCACCTCGGCGATGTTCGCCGTGGTTGTCTGGCTGGCTCCGGGTCGGACACCGGAATGGCGCATATTGTATCCTGTAACATTAATAAATGCTTGTTGTTCTTGTTGTCGTTGTTGTTGAGCCAACACGTCTCAGTTTTGCATAAAATGCAAAAACCGTGAAAATAAAAGTTACAAGCCAAAGTTTCTTGAATTTTCTGCAAAACTGAAACGTGCTGGCATAAATCTGACGGCATATTTGGATTCAGCGGGTCAAAATACTATAGGATATGAAAGTCTGATTCCCAGATTAGAACAAAAAAAATTTTTTTTTTGCCTGGCTGTGCACAGCCGCACATTTTTTTTTTCTGATCTCGGGAGTAGACTTTCATATCCAATAGTATTTTGATCCACTGAATCCAAATCTGCCGTCAGATTTGAGCCAGCAAAAAATGCAAAAAAAACGTGAAAATAAGTCTGATCCCCAGATCAGAACAAAATTTTTTTTTGTGTGGCTGTGTTATATTAGGCTTTCGTCGCGGCGTCCTCGTGCGGCGTCCCCCAAAGGCCGATACTGTATGTACCGCATTATTTACATTTCTCATTAATTTCAGCGACTTTTGAATATAAAAATAGCACAGATTTATATAATGAATAGCCAAATGTTCGTAGATCTTTGTCGTCACTTTACCATAGTTTGGCAAGGTTATTTAGTTTGGACCCTATTTATTTCAATTAACAGCTGGAGCTGGAGCGCTAAAAGTGTGACGTTCTAAATTAACTCACCTTTTATTAATTATAACATCTGCAAAAATATCTCGATTTCGATGTTTCTCTCAACGAGGACTCCAGATTGATGCATGGCATGGGGAAATATTGCCTGATCAAAACTAGTAAATACGAGTTTTCAGCCACTTTTATTCATATTCCGTGTCATGTTTGAACCGCAAAATCTCCAGTTCTATTTATCACTAGAAGTTAATATTATACTCTTATTTATTTTTTTATTTACTTTAAAATCTGATAGGTGAAAAGTAGTAGAACACTTTTGCTGTAGCTTTTATTGTTATTCCCATATGAGGGAAACACCATTAAACTGTTCATAATTTTTAAATATTTTTGTTAAAAAAATTGAATTTTTAGTTTTATACATATATCTAATTTTCTCTCGTTCAGGCAATATTTTTTCATTATTGACAGTCCTATTATTCTTACAGAATGAGCAGTAGCATAGAGGGAATTCATAAGAATCGCGCACTTTGTGCCAAGTCTTTGAAATTTGGTATAGTCTTACGTGTATGGTCTTAAAGTCTTAGGAAACCATCGCAAGCAACTTGTGCCCGACCTCTGGTGACCTGTTTGCTATAAATCCAATATTGCCGCCATCTGTATTGGTATTTTTAATAGATGGGTTCTATTAGACATAATATATGATTGAGTAATGTAATACCATATTACCAGTATAGTATATAATCATATACACATTCAGCAACCGGCCGCCTGCGAATCTTAACAAGGGGCCCAGTAAGTTGGGAACAGCGAAGGCAAATACAATGCTCATCACGAAGCTATTTCTAAGTTTGCAAGCACGATCACAGGCTGACATAGATGACTTCTTCAGACACGAGAACCAGCGTGACCCACCTTCATTATCTAATGCGGAAAAACTACTGTCAGGAATGAAATCTACTCTTCTTGGGTGCCTTCCTGGTATGCCTGGCTCAGGACACTCTCAATCATCCAAGGAGGCATCAGTGCTTGTACTGGATATGCCGGCCGTTATTCATATTATAAAACCACAGCGTGCTACAGTTTTCGGAGAATATTAGTATATTATTCAACGAGCGGTAATGTAGGTAATAACTCACGCAGATGAAAGTATGCAGCACGAGCCGTAGGCGAGTGCTGTAATTCATCAAATGAGTTATTACCATTACCGCAAGTTGAATACTATACTTTATCTACGATTATAACAATAAATATTAAATTGAGAAAATTTTGTTCAAATTACTCAGTTTGTTTATTAATAAAATTCACTGTAAAATTTAATTTTTGTTCACCCTTTTATATTTGTTGTCTTTGTTTTTTATGTTAGAGAAAAAATTAAAAGCGTCGTAAAGATCATTCAATTTTCTTTACATAAGCTGTCTACAAATTTTTCGAAAAAAACGATAATTATCGAGATATTCGGGGAAATGTAAGAAATTACACGTTTTCCTTTAGAGTGTATGTAAATCTTAAAAAAAATAATTTTTCTCAGAAACCTTTGTTTCGAAGGGCCAAGATTAACGGAGCGTCAAAGTAGTACATGATATTAAGTGAACATCGTATATGAGATCGATTTCAGTTAATTACCGATTAATTACGGTGACAAAACAGAGAAATTCTACTGAAAGAAAAAAGTTCCAAATCGCGCCCCCTCTAATTCCTTCATTTTTGTCGGAATTAAAAAAATAAAACAAGGGGTTTTAGCAAATTTAATTCTATTTAAGTTAACTAGAGCAGTCTTTTGGCGTAGGAGCCAAGATTAAAAAGTTGCCAACTGTAGAAGCTCAAAATTTGCGATTTTCTGCTGTACATGGCCAACATTTCAGTAGTTATCTCCGAAACGAAAAAAAAAATAAAAATTCTGATAGTGGGAAAAGATTCGTAATGGAAAATACTCGTTTGACCTTGTTTTTTATTTCGAGCTAACTCTCACCGTTTCGGAGATATCTGCGAAAAATAACAAAAAACAGCTGACATTTCGGAGTCGAAAAAATTTCAAAAACATGCAATCTTGACACGTTCATATTTTTCGAAAAATACCATTGGGACGACCATACGATGTCGCGACGTAAAGAGGAAGCCTCTCAGATAAACCTGATCGTAAATTGCATGGTGAAATTCGAAAATTCGGCTCGGCACGAACGAATCAAAAGTAGCATTTTGTAACATTTCAGAAAATCTTTATAGACATTAACGGGAATAATCTGTCACTACCTCCCTGGCTCCACCTTCGTGTGTCGCGCGTTACGTCGAAAGGACAGGCTGGGCATGAAGATAAAGGTGATTGGCTCTGTACCTAGCGTGAGTTATAATAACTCACGCATTATAACTCACGCTGTTTGTTTATGTATACTATTAATTGTTCAAAAGCAGTTCATTAATTAGTACATAACCTAATAAGAGTAGATAATAGTATATTATATTACTAGGAGTAGAACGCACTCTTTTTTTGTGTTGAACCCAGGATTTGCGGCTGAGGCGAAGCCGAAGCCGCAAACTGGGCGAAACACAAAAAAAGGCGTTCTACTCCGTGTAATATATACTATTTTTTCTTCAAGCGTATTAAAATGCAAAAATTCATTTATTTATCATAAATGTACAAATATTCAAACTACAGTCTTACATGTTGACACAATATGACAAGTGGCTAGTGGATAGCGCGCCACCGGTGGCTTTCGGTATTAACATTATGTTACTAGTAAAACAATATCCACTGCGGTGGCGCTTTCGGAATTAACATTATGTTACTAGTAAAACAATGTCCACTACGGTGGCGTTCGGTACTAACATTTTGTTACTAGTAAAATAATGTCCTACTTCTACTTCTGTTTTTGGGGACATAATTTAAACATTTTAATACGCTTGAAGAAAAACAAATATATACCTACTGCCATTTATAGAAAGCAAAATGACGCCTAACACCACAAGAGTAGATGCAGTCTGGGACACATATCACGATGGCAGTCTTAAATCACAGACCCGGGACAAACGAGGTGACACTTCAGGGCGTCGAACTAGAGTGTCTGCAAAAACGCCTATACTAAAGGGTTCAGCATGGGTGAAATTCTTATCAAACTCCAACAATGAACAAGACTTATTTAACTTCCTCAGCGAGAAATTGGCTGAACTTACCACTGGTGCCTCGTATGAACTGTTCACCACAAAAAAATAATCAGGTGCTAAGTAACAAAACGAGTGACATATCTACCATGTCTCCAGCAAGAAGCAGACACCAGGATGATGTTGCACTTACAACACGCAGCTGAGCAAGCACATGCAAGCGTACCTCATCGCAGTGGACGCAGACGTGGTTGTTCTGGCCATATATCACTTCAAACGGTTGAATATGTCAGAGTTATGGATAGGTTTTGGATCGGGAAAGACCTTTAAAGAGATTCCAATCCATCACATCTGTCAACATCTTTGACCTGAACGCTCCGAAGCCCTTCTCTTTTTTCATGCATTTACGGGGTGTGATGTAACATCATCGATGTTTGGAATAGGTAAAAAGATGGAATGCATGGGCTGCTTATCCTGAGGTCACTGACATGTTCAGTGACATCACAAATACACCGAATAGTTTCACGTTGGAACTACAGCACATGTCTGATCTTGAACGCTTTACAGTTCTGATGTACAGCAGAAACTGTGGTGCAGATTCAGTCAATGATGCAAGGAAGTTGATGTTTACCCAAGGCCTGAAGTCTCTTGAATCTATACCACCATTACAACATGCTTTATTTCAGCACACAAAGCGAGCGCTGCTCACTACTGCATTCATTTGGAAGATGAAGCTGTCCAAATCGCCTGATATCCCCGATTACAGTAAATGGGGTTGGAAATGGAATGACAGAACCAAAGAATGGGTTCTCTACTGGCCTGATCTTCCACATGCAAGCCATGGATGTTCGTTCGTACTTAATTGTGGTTGTTTGGTCTCATGCCCAGGCAGATGTAAATGTTATCGGGATTCGCTACAGCCCATTATGCAAGTGTCAAGAAGGTTGCAGAAACAACTCACATAATACATAAAGTAAGAAGCTAAAAACTACATTTTGATATGCTTTTTATCCCTGTTGGGATGACTCAGTACATTTTGACATGTTTTATTTTTCTTTTTTCTTTTTGCATTGACTAAAGTAAAGGCTAAATACATTTTGAAATACAGAAAGCGTATCGGTTGTATTGTGGTCATGCATCTTTGTAAATAACTCGTTTATTTTTAATTTTTTCAAAAAACTATTTCAGATTTTTTGTCCAAATAGGTCCGTACCTTATACCGGTTATAGAGATTGATCGACGGAATACTTAATTTTCGATTTTTATTAGGAAACTGTTGGGTATTTGTAGAATCTATAAAAAAAATCGAGTTTTCCAGGATTTGTAGATTTGCTTATGTTTTGTCAAATTTCTCACAAACATCACCTAATAGACTTAATCGAGCCCTACAATCGCCATTTTTGAAAATCAAAATCGGACCTTCGGTTCGGGAGTTATTAATATCTTTGAAAAATCATACTTGGAAAAAATACTTGCGGTCAACGAATTCGGGCCGCCAGCAACAGGCTTCATTTGTGGCCGTGTATCTTCGATTCCACCAAGCCTCATCGAAATCGATCAATATCCTGGACAGATATCGTGCTTCCTATGGAGAAAACCAGTTTTTTTGCAAAAAAATTCAATTTCCATTTGTTTTTCGACATTGTCTCCGGTATACTTACCTGTAGATTGTTGCCAGCGGCACCATCTCTCAATTTTTCCCGAAAAACTTGAAACGTCTATATCGGGTACTTCCGGTTCCCGAACGGAGCCGAGCTTCCAGCGTTAAGGTTTTCTAAAGGCCTCCTATTAACCACCCAAGTTTCATCGAAATCCGAAAACGGATTAGGGGGGCTGAGCGTGATAGACAGACCGACAGACAGACCGACGGATGGAATTTTCTAAATTCACTCTCGAGTCGATAGATATGACTTTCATTTCGATCCGACGTTTTTTTCGGATTTCGATGGTCCGCTGGAAAAATGCAAAACCTATACTACATTTTTTTTCAAAATTTAGTAACAAGTACCATATCTCGTTGCAAAGCTGTAATTTACGTCAGATTCTATCCATTCATGTTTCTTTATATTTTGTAATTAATAAATTACATTGAATTAATAAAAAAATTGTTTCTTTACCTTACATTGTATTGTCTAACCTATCATATCAGAATACGTAATGACCTTGAAATTAATTTTGAAACACAAATTAGACGTGTGAAATGGATTCCTCGGAACCTAGAACCCATAAAAAGTGGTATTACTCAAGATTTTGTGTCTAATAGAAGCCCTTCTATTAAAAATGCCAATACAGATGGCGGCTATATTGGATTTATAGCAAACAGGCCACCAGAGCTCGCGCACAAGTTGCTTACGATAGTTTCCTAAAACCTTAAGACCATACCTAAGACTATACCAAACAAAGACTTGGCACAAAGTGCACGATTCTCATGAATTTTCAATAATTCCTGCTCTGCTACAGGACAAACACAGAAATAAATTGATCATCACATGCATGCAAAGATTCACTGCTTGAATTAAAACAATAATCAATTTTCACAGATTACTTTTATTACTTACTGTATTTCTGTTTATTACCCATTAAAGTTTTCCCGTTATAGTCATTTAATTTAAATTTCCAACATTTAAGTTATTTTCTTCTATTTCCTACAATTTAGTTAAAACCAACAGCACGGATTATCCTGCTATGGCTTATTTAGAGCATTCACAGTATGAAAAATAAAACATTCGACCAAATTTAAAAGTGATTACTGGAGCTTTCTTATTCCTGGCTGCATAATGCTCCCGAGGAGCTAGTTAAATTTTAAATTAAATGAACTCACGGTTGCATGAATACACTGAAACGAGGCTAACAAAGATAATTATGTTTTTTCCTTATTTCCCATCAAAATAAAATAAAAATTATTTTGTCTTTAATAAATCTTGAGGGAGCAGATTTCGGTGTCGGCACTGCAATTTGAAATCAACGTTCAGGTCCACCGAGATATGCGGGAGCAATTGCAAACTGGAAATAACTAGAATATCCTGAATAAAATATAGAGTTCCGCTCAGTCGGTAAGTGAGATAATAATCCGATGGCTCAGCCGACCCACTTCCTACGGAAGTCGTTGGCTATCCAGTGATCGATACCGATACACAGTACCAAATTATTCTGTGAGTCACTTTCAATATTTTAAAAGTTGTTTGATTGTAAATAAACTTAACTACATCTTAATATTTTACAAAACTCTAAAAACAAATTACCCCGATGTAGACATTTATTTCCTCCGGATTAATATTGGAGAGTTCTCTACTTCACTTTCAACTTCACTATATTTATGATAGAACAATCGATATCGTTTTCTTCTAATCATTCGTAATGCCGGAAGCAAACTTTCAGAGACTATCTTAAGAGAGAAAGTATAGTTTTATTATTCAATTTATTTATTTTATCGTATCATTGAAAATTAAGGTTCCTTTAAGTGAAATTTTTATTTATTATTATTAAGATCATAACACTACAACAACTTCATAATAACTTAATAGCAGATAATAGGTTACTTACGATATATAATACGTTAGTTACTGTATCATAATACCCTAGATACGAATTTTATTTTATAGCTGTTATGTATATTGAATAGAATACGGTATTAATAATACAGATAATTTTGATCATTTATTTGTAACTTGAATCACTTGAAATAATATAATAATTACAGCAAAATGTCAACTAACATATTTTGTTATAGAACAAAAGGTGTTTCCCTAGGTTTAAGCTTAAACCTTTATTCTAGTACATATATAACATATCCTAGTACATATATAACATATCCTAGTACATATATAACATCCCTCCCTCTTTTATTTCACAACAAAATCTTTTAAATGGGTGGGCAATGTACGATTCCACACTGGCCTAGTTAAACGTTCCATTTGAATTTGTTCCGGGCTGCTAGCTTCTCTAACATGGATTCGTGGACGTGTGTCAGGTGCTCTCGATTCATTATCCAGTACCATTTCTCCAGGTTGAAATAAATCTGAAACATTAGAATGTATAAATTGGGAATGTGGTGGTGTCGATTGGTTTGGTAGTGGAATTTGGACTGGAATTTCCCGTTGGACTGAACAAGGATTAGAAGCCGAGGGTGGTTCGCTGAGTTCACTTCTTTCATGGATTGTTGGATTCATTACTCTCCGCCGCACAGTGGAAAAAAAGCCTTTTTTGGACAAAACTCTGCCTACAAGTCAAATCTTAATCAAGTTTGATCTACCTTGGCTTAAAATGTAGGTTATTGGCTACACTTTCAGAGTATACTGCCTAAATTGCAAACCCCGATTTCCTAACCCCAAAAAATGTATCAGATATGACTCACTTTTTTCTATTTCTACAAGCCAAATCTTGATCAATTTTGACAATCCTGGCCTTAAAACGCAGGTTATTAGCTCCCTTTCAGCGTGTACTGTCTGTGAACCCCGATTTCCTAACCTCAAAAAATGTATCAAATATGAGAGTAATCACTTTTTTCTATTTCCACACGTGAAATCTTGATCAATTTTGACAATCCTGGGCTTAAAATGCAGGTTATTAGCTACCCTTTTAGCGTATACTGCCTAAATTGTGAACCCCAGGATTGTCAACATTGATCAAGATTTGACTTGTAGAAATAGAAAAAGTGATTACTCTCATATTTGATACATTTTTTGAGGTTAGGAAATCGGGGTTTGCAATTTAGGCAGTATACTCTGAAAGTGTAGCCAATAACCTACATTTTAAGCCAAGGTAGATCGAAATTGATTAAGATTTGACTTGTAGGCAGATTTTTGTCCAAAAAAGCCTTTTTTTTCACTATGCGCCGCAGTCGATCAATGTGATGTTTGATAACATTTCCATTAGTTAAACAAATCCGGTACGACATAGGAGTCACGCAATCTTCCAACCATTTCGGTCCCAGCGAATTATAGTTGCGGAAATAAACAGCATCGCCTTCTTCGAAAGAACGCAATTTATTCATAGCTTCTTTCTCCTCTCTGTGATTTGATTTGAGTGCATAAGGATGCATTTTGTCTAGAACAGTGCGCAGCTTCCTTCCCATTAATAGCTCCGCAGGTGTCTTGGCTGTTCCCGCATGTACTGTAGTATGTTGCCGGAAATGCATTATCTGAATCTGTAAACCAAGGTCGCCTACTTCCAATTTCGCCAAACCTTTCTTAGTGACCTGTACCATTCTCTCTGCTTGACCGTTACTTGAAGGGTGATACGGTGAAATAGTACTGTATGCGATCAAATTATTTTTATAGAAATCGTGCAGTTCCTTGGAGTCTAAGAAACGTCCATTGTCAGAAACCACCTTGTCTGGAATGCCCAGCCTCGCAAACATTTTTCTTAAGCTCTTGATAACCTCGCTAGAGGCCATTGATGTGAGAATATCAGCCTCTGGCCATTTTGACAATGCGTCCACCACAATCAAGATAACTTTTCGTCTGTAAGGTCCAGCAAAATCAACATGAAGCGTTGACCACGGGTTTGTGGTAGGCTCCAAACTCTGACGTGGTGCTTTTTGCCGGGTTGTTTTGATGAATTTGGCACGTATGACAAGTTGCCACACGGTTTTCGATCTCTTGGTCGATATTTGGCCACCACACATAACTTTGAGCGCATGCTTTCACGCATGATCCTGGGTGATTTGCGTGAAGCAATTTCATAAAAAATCCATGTG
Source organism: Rutpela maculata (assembly GCA_936432065.2). Taxonomy (NCBI): domain Eukaryota; kingdom Metazoa; phylum Arthropoda; class Insecta; order Coleoptera; family Cerambycidae; genus Rutpela; species Rutpela maculata. The sequence continues at coordinate 29,420,676 of OW386285.2, read as the reverse complement.
TCTCCTTCGGCGCGATCAGCCGATTTCCCCAAAGCAGGCAATTTTTTTACACAGAAATATCCGACTTTCTTCGGTGATACGGTTTGTACTCTTCTTCCAGCTCCGCATTCGGCCACTGGTGCCATGTCCACTATCTTACATCTCTCAACGTATTTTCTTCATTGGTAAGTTTTTCCTCAATGGCAATTGGTCGGTTATTGGACTCAAGCAGCAATATATCCCCTGGTGATTCCATTTCATCGGCTTCTTGTTGTTGTGGAAGACGACTCAAGCAGTCTGCATTTGCATTTTCAGTACCCTTTCTTAATTCGACAGTATAATCATAGGCGCTTAAAGTCAAACACCATCGCAGCATCCTCGGTGACAGGATTGCTGGAATTGGCTTTTTTGATTGAATAATCCCAAGAGCGGCATTGATCTGTTGTAATAATGAACTGACGTCCTGCCATGAATTTATGAAAGTCTTTAACCCCTTCCACCATAGACAGTGCTTCCTTATCTATCTGGGCATAATTTCGCTGACTTTTAGTAAGCGTACGAGACCAGTAGGCAATCGGTTTCTCAATGCCATTCTCTCGGTGTGATAAAATCGCTGCGATACCATATGGTGACGCATCACAATTCATAACTAGCAACTTGCTTTTATCACAATGTGTAAGAATTATCTTTGACCCCAATAAGTTCTTCAGCTCTACAAAATCCCTCTCATGATAATCGTTCCACTGCCATGTTGATTTCTCGTCTAATAATCGGTGTAATGGTTCTGCTTTGGCTGCCTTATCTTTTAGGAAAGGATTATAAAAATTAATCATACCCAGGAATGATTGGAGCTCTTGTTTATTGGTTGGCCTCGGTGCATCCTTTATTGCTTTAATTCTCTCCTCCGTTGGTCGTACTCCATCAGCTGCTAACCGATATCCTAGAAAAGTAATTTCAGATTTACCAATTTCACATTTTTCTCTTTTCACGGTCACTCCAGCTCTCTCCAACCTATCCAATACGCACAACAGTCTGTCGTCATGCTCTCTTTTATCCTTTCCTCTGATCATGGTGTCGTCTAAATATATTTTTATTCTAGGAATGCCAACTAACAGCATTTCCATGAATTTTTGGAAAAGTCCTGGGGCTGCATTGATACCAAAAGGCAGTCTCTTGACCCGGAAAAGTCCCTTATGTGTATTGACAGTCAACACTTTTGCAGTTTCATCATCTACTCGTAGCTATTGATAAGCTTGTGACAAATCTATCATTTATTTTGAGAAATTAGAACTTTCTTAGCAGATTGTTAAATTTTGAGACATGAAACTCAACTCAACCACCTAAAGTTAAAAAATAAGTATAAAGAAAGCACTGGGAATTTATTAATCAAACTAATATTATTTATGATTTTGGGGTTGCCGATTACGAATTTGGATCGGGTTTTTATGTTAAGGTGTAGCAAATTAATAAAACAGTAATTAATATTTTCCAATTTTATTAAGTATATAGAGATTTAACCTAAATTTAATATAATTTTTCATCTTCACCAATGTTTGAGTCATTTTCATCTTTATACATATTTACACAAATACATACATGCGATGTCCAACGACTTAAGAAATGTGCGTGAATATAAAAAAAGTATAAAAATTATGATTACTTCTTTATGATTGAAGATATTGTGAGATTTTACCGCCAAATGAGCAATATCGTAATTTGCTAAATGAAGGCGCGCTCCTTTTTTCGGTCATATTTCCATTGCAATTAACGCTAAAAATCATCCAAAAAAACACCTTGAAGGTATCTTAATCCTCTTTAAAGTCAGGTAGGTCAAAATAGTACTGAAATCAATTTTTCTATATTCACCTTGAATGCGTCAATTAAAAAAAAAACCGTTAAAAGTTAATTTCAAACACTTCTATCTCATAAGCTATTATCTATCTTTATCAAAAAAAAAAAATAAATAAAAAAAGCAACAGTTTACTCAGTTTATTGCCTTAATTTTTTGTCTCTAGTAACATTCAGCTAAGATGCTTCCCTGCTAAGTTATTTAACCTTAAAGCCAAAAAAAAAAAAAAATCATTTTTTCAGAAATTCTCAAGATATATTCAACTAACAGAAAACACGATTTGGAAATATTTTTTTTCAATTTGGAATTTACTTGAAAAACTTTTTATGCAAAAAAAAATGAAATGTTGCCTTTATATTCCTTGTATCATTTTTGATTTTGCAGATATTAAAATTTGGCAAAAGATAATTTAAGCTAATATAATAAGTTTTAAATTGGTTCAAGTTAAAAGGTTTTTTTAGACCAGAGTTATGACTGTTTGAAGAGCGTGACCTTTTCAGGGCTACGTTCAAATACATCCAACATTAACTGTATCTCGGTAACGATGAGCTTAAACAAATTCTTATTTCATGGATTATTCTTGTTACTTCAAGTTAACTTTTTGTTATGACAAACTTTTTCGAAAATGTGATCCATAATTTGCTTAACACCTGTGAGAAATCAGTGTTTTTTTGCTTAAAAGTCAACGCTTTTTCAACCCCCTGTAACTGGGCGGGTATTAAAGCAAAAATAACGTTAAAGATTCTTTTGTGACGATCTACGCGTTCCAATAGTCACTTTTTTTTTCGAGTTGGGGTGAAACTCACTCCCAACAAAAAAGTACTCTTATTCCTTTTTAATGTTTCATTGATTAGCAAGTCCTATTATTTTGTGATTGATTACCTGGATGACGCGTGATCAGCAGTTTCTGTGATAATTTAGTTTTACTAATATATTCACATGTTTAAAATTTAACAGTGTACTCTGTTTCCTGCTGTTATAAAAACTTAAAACCTATGTTCTATGTTAGAATATAATAAATTTTTGGGGAAACCATTCACTTAGCATATTAAATTAAAACTATTACGATCGAGTTCTAAACTTTCATCTGTTTTATTTGAAACTATTAAAGAGGCATCATCAGTATGCATCGTAAAGTGAGTGATGATAAGGAATTCATTTAATTTACGTATAGCACAAATAGCACCAAACCTAAAACAGAACCTTGTTGAACTCCTAGTGTTAAATAAGGCTATTCAGAAGTAACCCAACGCACTGTTTCATATTTTCTGGGAAAGTTTACATCCAGTTTAATGTGCTATTCCTATTATCCATATTTATTCAGTTATTCAAATCTGTAATAGTATTTTTTCAAAACTTCCCTTCCTGTTTGGCATCGTTTATTTATTCATTATTTTTCTTCTTGATATTTTCTGTATATTTTTTTTTACTAAAAGTGTATAATTTTTTTCTCCCAAATTTTATAACTTTAAAACTTCCTTCCTGGCAATAATGACAACTACATTCTAAATATTATTTTCTTCTGTCGTTTCTTTGTTAATTGTTTTTTTTTAAGTGACTACTCTGTATATTTTAAAAATATATCAGGTTTCCTCCTCATCAAGAGTGTCAACTTCATTCCAAAAAATATTATTTGCACCCAGTATATTTTTAATCAAGGTGTTTCAGGTTTTTTCCTCGATAATTGTACTAACTAGTACTAGTACTATTGTCATCCGTCACATTCTTTCGTTAATTATTTTTTCAAGAGGTTCCACCATATTTTTAACTACAAGTATAGTATTTTCTTCATTAACAATTATATTAACCACATGCCAAATATTATTGTCCTTGGTCACGTTTTTTTCATTAATTATTATATTTTTAACTCGTCGTATCTTGCACGTGGGTAGACTCATTGGTAGACCTTATTGACTGAAAGAGGAAATAAATCGAACATGTTCTAAAAATGATGACGATATAGATAAATAAATATATATTTTTTAAAGCAACCAGTATTTTCCAAATATATTTACCTACAATTAATGACAGCACGGAATCGCTAGGCTTCGACATGGACTAATAATAAAGACGTTATTGCTTGGCGTGAAGTAACAAAACCAGAACAGGATGTGAGCGCCGGAATGTTATTTACAATTTTTAAAATCAATTCTAGTTTAAAACGAATTGAAAGTTGTGACTTGCGATTTAGTTTAGAACTCGACATAAAGGTTATTTCCGAGATACGGGTACATAAATAAATTTTTTGATTTACTGCAAATCGGATTACAGTTCAAAGCTGTTCAAAGCTAACAAAAGAATGAAATTAGTTTGTGTGTTATTTATTATGTATAGACTATTTGGAGGCATTCTCAAATCTGACGTTATTGAAAACGCTCGTATGTTCAGGTAACAGTAATTCACTTTTATTTGCAGCCGACGCTAGCTTGAGGGAAATTCTTAGGTACAAATTATGCACTTCGGTCTCATATATAAAGTAGGATCGTGAAAAATTCTTGGCATTGTATGGCTGCCGTACTAAGATGAGGTACTTTATTCGTAATATTTTGATTAATTGTTTATATTATCGAAGCTACGCCATGTCATGAGACCCACCTAAGATAATTTTTCGAGGCAGGTGGTTGATACAAACCACGCAGTACATATCTCTTCCATCATCTAAATGCAGTTGGTTTCGAGCAGAAAGACATAACAATTCTGTTTATACAATTGTATTGGATCATTTTAGTTTAAGTTGCTTCTAATTTGTATAATAGGCCATCCTAGCTGGATAGAAATCCTAGAAAAGAGAAAAATAGTGGACTATTGGAATTTATGTAATAAAGAACTAATATATGGAAATAAGGTGAAATTTATGTTGTTCACGAACCACTGATGCAAAATTAATAAAAAAATTTCCATACTTTAAGTCTACTTTTCCAAACCAAAACTTCTAAGTCATTGACGAATTTCATTAACGTTAAAAGATCGCAGTTGCAGACCTCAAACTCAGCTTGTCATGTGGTCTTACATGTTCTATGGTAAGCACATACAGACTTTTCTCTGAACATTTTACATACGTGAGCCATATGAGACAATAAATAAAATAACTGACCAAAACCCCACTGTTTTTGCTGGAGATGTAAGAAAAACTGAAACTCCCAACAGCATATTTCTTTCGTATATGACAGAGAAAGAATTATTTTCTATTATAAAACATAAAATAAAAATAAACATTCAGCTGGACCCGATGATATTTCCAGTATTTTAATTAAAGAAATTGAGTTTATCGTTAGACCTCTAACTCACGTTATAAATGAATCTTTTACAGAAGGAATATTTCTTTCTAGATTAAAAATTGCTTTGGTCTCCCCAATTTTTAAAAAGGTCACACCAGTAATATGGAAAACTACCGACCAATATCTATTCCTCCTGTAATCTCTAAAATATATGAGTACGCGATGTTAGATCAGCTTCTTAAATTTCTTACAGTAAACAACGTTTTAAATGATAGACAGCATGGTTTCCGTTCTGGACACTCGACTGTTACTGCAGTTTACTCTCTTTACGAACAAATTTTAGAGGCAGTTAAGGCGGCGAAAGTCCGACTGCGATCTTCTTTGATATCAGTCGAGCATTTGACTGCGTTCAGCATGACCTATTACTTAAAAAATTATACGAATATGAAACCATATGATTGATTTGCCTCCTATTTTAGTGATAGAAAACAAAAAACTTTTTATACATCAAACATACTAGATAATAAAGTTGGAGTGCCGCAAGGTTCTATTTTGGGGCCTATACTGTTTATCATTTATATTAATGAACATTCAAATATGCTTGCTGACGCTTTTGCTTCATTATACGCTGATGACGCCATTCTTCTTCTTTCTGATAGATCTCCCGTTATACTTCATAATAAACTTAATACTACTGTCACCCACTTATGCAGTTGGTTTAGTAGTCACTTATTATTTTTTAATGCTTCTAAATTATATGACGTTTCATATGCATCAAAATAATATTACTTCTACCCTAGATATTAAAATCAATAACGTGAATATTGAGGAAAGTAATTATTGCACAAAGTTCCTTGGCATAGTTTTTGACAATACACTTACATTTAGTAATCACTGTAGCAAACTAGTTAGTACCTTGCACTCTAAATGTTTTCAAATTAGGACGTTGAAAAGTGTTTTGGACATGTTTAATCTATTAATATTTTATTTTGGACAAATTCAATCTAGATTAGCTTATGGCAATACTCTATGGGGAGCCTCCTCTAGTGTTCAAGAAGTATTTATTGCCTAAAACGCATTATAAGATGTATAGCGAGTGTACCACCAATTCATTCATGCTGTAATCTGTTCACATATATATTTGTTTAGGGAACATATTAAGGAATATCTTTTGTGTGCATACTCTGTTCAAGAATATTTTGAATGGGATAATAATTGTTGATGCCCGACGTGCCTATATTTTATTATTTTACTATTGTAATATCTGAATGTGTAATATTCTGTTCTATTCTATACCGTCATGCTACATATCTGAAAGCCTGTTGCTTTACTATCTGTATTACTTCCATATACACGTAGTGTAATAGAAGGATAGTAAGAGTAATTTTTATTTTTTATTTTTAAATGAGCTTAGAATGTCATGAAACGTCAAGATTGGGGGTAAATGAGGTAAAGCAAACAAATGAGAGTCCATAAAAGTGGGATTTAGTGTATGTACGAGAAGCCAAGGTGTCAATTTTTTTTTAATCAGCATCTTTCATTATCACCCTCATTACTAGCACCACCATTTTTAAAAGGGGTATAAGAATAAAATTGTCATTTAGTGTACAAGAATGTATACTTCCCGTTTTGAAAACTCCGAAAGTCTCCAGGAAGTTTTCGTTTTCTAACTTTCCATTGGGTATTGATGCCTATTATATGGTGAGATCTGGTTCGTGATGATGCAAGCTTCGTTTGGATACCAAATAAGCGCATACAACTATATTATTTACATGACATTTACAGACTTTTATCAAATATGGAAAGTTTCCTCGACTCATCTCTGCATAAAACCTTTAATTATATTATTCTCAGTAATATTAATATTGAAAAGTACATTAATTAAACTTTACTTATTTATAAAATATTAACAAACTAAAACAAACTAAAACAATAGTATATTATGTTTATTTAATAATTATTTAATAATTAAACTAACCACTTTAGTTACGAAATAAACAGCAGTAACAATTTTTTTAACTGGAATTAAAATTATTTTTAGTACTTAAACATCAAAATCTAAATTACTTATTAGGCATCCACATACATTATTTCTCTTCAAGCGTATAACAATGAGGGAATGTGGGAATTAGTGTTGTCACTGATGAATTTGCAATTTCAAGTAATTCAGGTGATGTCCACTGCAATCCTTGAGACATTTTTTGTTTTAAATTTAAAAAACGTCAAATTTTATAGTCATACATGGGTCTTCAAGTCGTTGCATGATACATTATTATACTCTTCGCAAAAACGAAGAGTATATTGTATTTGATCGGCATATTTCTAAATCATTTATCATAATGTTTCAGTTTTTAACAATTACATTGTAGTAGAATAATTTGTTAAATAAACTTATTCTATTCTATTCTGTTAAGTTATACATGAAATGCATGGACACTGTACTATGCATAAAATAAATAGTCTGTTTGTGAAAATATATATTGGTTTATTTAATTTCTCATCATTTTAATATTTCAATACCTGAAAAGTTTTATTATTATCTTTTCTGTTTAACATGTAAATTATATATAGGTCAGTAAATATGTTTAATTTCAACTGTAAATTGGACATTTAAACATAATTTACATTATACCGATGATATATTTCGTATTAATATTTGTTATATTCACTTAAAAAAATAAAATAAAAAAATAGAAAAGTAGCATTGTTCTTTCGTCTGTAGTTCTTAAACGAAAAATTTTCTGGGAAAATGTTAAGAATAATAAAATGTTCAAAATTAATTTTTCCAACTTTTCTATCTCTTGATATACTTTCGAACAATGCTTCATTTACGAGTTATATTGCAAATAAAGCGAAAAATGGTAAAAAATTGACGATTTTTTAATTAAATTTAAAGTGTGTTGACATATATTTGTGGACATCCCAAACTATACTTTAAGAAAAAAAAATTCATTTACTAAAATGATCCTTTTTCCATCTCTTCCGACTGGCCTAATATTGGAAGCACTATACAAGAAACTGCGAAATGGATATTCGTAGTTGGCAACGCGGGTGTGTTTGCTTTTTAAATCACTTGTACTCGTACACTTGGAACATTTCTAAAATTGCCGTAGTTAGTGGCTGCCTGTGATGCCCAATTTGTTTCGTAATACTTGTAAACCCAAAACGATACTTTCTCATGCATAAACACTGAAACAATCATTGTAGATAGGCCGGAATCTCAGATACGAATCTCTGGGGTAGACTTTGGAACAAGCGGAGGGAGGAGAGAAACGCTTTAATAATACGAAATAGGCAGGTAATATTAAAACAACAGCTGACCTGAATCTGTAGCGAGTGCAAACTTTTATTATATCCACCCTAAAGTTTCATTTTTGTTTTTCGTACAATATCAAATTCCGAATATATTGAAATCCCAATATATGCCGATAATTCACAGAGTGGATTACGCAATTCGACTGTCAGGTTAGCATCGTCAGGAGATGAATAGATTAATTAATTAATTTAAATTTAAAACTAGATGTAAACGTTATACTAGCCGTCGGCTTATTACAGCTTTATATAATTGTTGGAAAATCTGTGGGATAACTTTAAACGAGTTAATTTTTAAGATATAATTAAACGATCAAACGAACTTACCTGTGATGTTCGATCGTAATTATATGAAGCGCCTCGTCCGAACAGATCACTGTGTAGTACAGCCATTCTGTGTTATCAGACCACAACGTATAATAAAGAAGAAGAATGGCCAGTAACAGCCATCCATCTGAACTCCGCTTACTTCATAAGTTTAAAGCCAAAAAAAAGAGGCATTCTCATTGGTAAGAATTGGGAGAGGTGGAAAGTGATCTATTCGGATGAGGCGCTTCATATAATTACGATCGAACATCACAGGTAAGTTCGTTTGATCGTTTAATTATATTTCAGCGCCTCGTCCTCCAGATCACTGTGTAGATGTTTAAAGAGAACCGAGCTTTTTTGTTATAATATCGGATTGTAAATCGTAAAACCGCACCAACCATAATAAAACAATCGATAATTAAAATGAACTTATATTCTGAAAATATGATTCCAATGAGTAATAAATGGCTATATCTATACAAGGGAGGATTGGCCTAAACACATTAAATATCCGAAAAGAGGACGTTTTCTTGGAACCAAAATAAAAACTATGTATGTAAATGAAGTAAAAAATTCGTATCCTAAGTCAGTCAAGGTACATAAATATATCCCGTGTACAACCAGGCAGTTAAGGTGCTGTATTTAACTTACATCCCAGAAGTACTGCGTTTGTAAATTCCGAATTCCTCTCTAGCGGTGTATTGTAAAAAGTAGCAAAAACAGAAGAGTTTTTGCTCCATCCTGCCGTCTTCCTAATATTTTCCAGGAGCACTCCATTTCTAAAAGCAGCAGAAGTAGCAGCGTGCCTGGTAGAATACCCGCCAAAAATTTTGGTATTCACTCCAGCCTCACCTCGAGTCTTTTTTATCTAACGACTAACTGGTTATGTAGTCACATGAGGTTCCCGAATAGAGAGAAAGACACAGTCTTGCACCTCTTTTCTGAATAATGCCATTCTTTCAATATATTCCATCAAGGTTGAAGCGGCGCATATCTCTGGTCTGTCAGTGAAAAAAGGTATGTATAGACATGGTTGGGTACCTTTTACTGACGTTGTTTTGATGCGATCGGGGATTAAGATCTGGATCTTTTCAGCAGAGGTTATAATATTTTGTACCCTGATTAAGGTCAAGGTCTGTATACGGTGGGCAGTTATTAAGGCAAGAAGCGTCACCAGTTTCCTCGTTAGTTGTTCTAAGGAAATGTTTTCATTCGGGTACCATTTGCTTAAATGTTCTATGACTACTTGAGGGTTCCATGTTACCTCATATTTTCTACCTGGAGGCCTTAGTCTTGATATACCCTTTAGAAATCGGCAAACAACTCTTTTTCCAATATCTGGTAAAATAAGGGAAAGAGCTGATCTATACGAGTTGAAGGAGCCATATTTCATTTTCTTCTGTGTATACTGGTGTTGTAAAAATTCAATCACATTTGAAACAGTAGCACTCACATAGTTTACTCCATTTGTTTCACAGAATTTCCACAATGCCCTGTAGGCAGTCTCATATTGCTTAAGCGTATTATTTGATAATGACTCTAGCATAGTAGGTATTCCACTTTCTGGGATATTTCTGTTTAAAAAAGCCTTCCGGATAATCTCCCGACCACCAGGGAAGTCTCGGGAGGGAGCGGATTGCTCTGGCTGGAAGGAGAAGAAAGTAAATCATTAGTTGACTGCAATACTATTGGTTCTTCAAGTAGAAGACTATGAAATAAGGTTTGGGACTACTAAAATACCCTCTGCTTTATCTGCAATGATTTTATTTAGTGAACGTAAAATCAAGGAAAAGGGAGGGAATGCATAAAAATTAAAACCAGTCCAACATAAACTAAATGCATCAACGGCAAATGAGTACGGGTCCGGTCTCCAAGACACATATCTCTTGCACTTGTTGTTTATGTTGGATGTGAATAAGTCTATGTTGGGAATACCAAACTTCTTTTGAATTTCGACGAAATATTTTATATTGAGCTCCCACTCTGTTTCTGTGGGTAAAATACGAGACTCTCGGTCGGCAAAAATATTTTTCTTGCTGTTAATGTATGTTGCAAAAATCCAGATATCTCTAATTTCACACCACTGCCAGATCTGTTTTGCTAAATTATTTTAAAGTGGAAAGCGAACACTCCCCATTCTGTTAACATAAGACAACGCGGTGGTGTTGTCGACTCTTAATAAAATGTGGCAAGACCTGCAGTTCTTGGCAAAACACATTAGTCCATAATAAATGCTTAAAAGCAATTAATATGATTCTTTTTGTTGTCTAACGACCAAAACCCATGTGTGCTCTCCCCATTACAATAAATACCCCAACCGGATAAACTAGCGTCTGTAAAAATTTCTAAATTAAAGGTGTCTTGTCTTATGTTATTAAATGCTGAATGAATGTTCGCCTTCCACCACTTAAGATCTGGCTCAATATCTGAAGGTATATTCATTAATGAATTGTAGTTCTGATTATTTTTACATAGAGCTAGATATTTTATTCTTTCAAAATGTTTGGTATATAGCCAGCCATACTTAACAGCTGGGCAGACAGACACTAACAGACCTACAAATCTCGCATATTGTCTTATTTTACAAGGTCTTCCAATTTTAATGCTGTCAATTGCATTTATGATCTTTCTACGTTTCTCTTCCGGTAATTCGATAGTCTGACGGACACTATCGATAATGAACCCCAGGAATCTACAATTAGTTGAGGGAGTCAATTTACTCTTTTTATAATTAATTGTAAAACCTAGAGATTCCAACAGTTTAAGAGTTAAGCTAACACTCTCAGAGCATTCCTCTTTATCTTTGCCAAAAATAAGGAAATCATCAAGGTAAATTACACATGATACTCCTCTTTCACGTAGAAAAGTGACGATTGGCTTTGTGATTTTTGTAAACAGGAAAGGGGCTATTGAGAGCCCAAATGGAAGGGAAGTAAATTCGAATAATTTGTTTTCAAAACTGAATCTTAAGTATTTTCTCTATTTAATGTCAATATTAACAGAATAATAAGCATTTTTCAGATCAGTTGAGGCCATGTAACATCCGTTATGTGCTAGCTTGGTCGCTGTTCTTATATCTTCTAGTTTAAAATGTCTGGTTCTAACATATATATTAAGAGGTTTTAAATTTAGTATGAATCTACTTCCCCCCCGGGCTTTTCAACTAAAAAATAAGAGGATAAAAATTGTCCCTTTTTCGTTGATTTACATTTCTGAACTACACCCTCTTTACACAATTCTTTAATTGCTTTTGACATCTGGTCCCGTATCTTTCTTGAAAAAGATGGGAGATATGGAAGCGGTACTTGCCGGGGTCTTTTTATAAAGGAAATTTTATATCCATTGACCCATTCTAAGATTTGTTTATTATTGGTTATAGCCTGCAAATTATGCAGATAAGATTTGAGCCCTTTAGGCGGGGCTGCTTCACCTACCTGAACTATTGTTTTCGGCGTTGAAACTTTCTCTCTCTCTTCTGAGGATAGGGCCCTTTCTGTCCTGCTGATTCCCTCCAATAATGGGACGGGCCCTTCCTGTTTGTTGATAGCCTCTATGAGTTTGACCCGATATATATTGTACTGAGGGTCTGAAGGGCTTTTGAAAGGCACTAGTGGTTACTTTTGTTGATGGTGCCCTAATATCTCTGCAGGAACTTTCTAACAATTTTCCTGCTTTACATCGCTCTGCAAAATCTGTTCCTAAAAGGTACTCATCAATAGGGCTTGATTCAGCAATTTCTCGAGCAGTTTTACTTAGACAGGGCGTAATATGATAGCGCCTTGATTTCGAGAGGCTAAAGTGCAGGTCTGTTAGCAACTTTCCAGCATCACTTAATACTGGGAGTAAGGATCTTGATATTTCCTTATTGCCTAGGACAATATTCATTGCTGCTCCCAAGGCAGTCAGCCCTATTCCAAGTTGATTCTGTATTTGGGCCCGAAAATTATCTCTCTTAAGGGTTATGGAGGGATAATGTGTTTAGCCTCCTGATTCAAAATCGGAGCTCTTAAAACCCTGCAGTTTGATGGAAACGGATAGATTCTTTGTTTAGGCCTTTCTTTATCGTATTTTCCCATCTAGATTTTAAGTCTTTGTGCAGTTCAAAAACTCTGTCATTCTGAGCGTTTGGGTCCTCCCCGAGGCATTCAAGGCTTCTTCATCAAGCACCTCCTCATTATTAATAATTAGTGCTTCCTCATTGGCATTCATTTGAGGAACTGTCTGAATCGGACAGTGACCATTTTCAAGGTCCTCACCTTCAGATAAAGATGTTCTACTAGGCCCCGGAATACTAGGAGTATATGCCCCAGATCGTTCTGAATCATTAGAACTAAAATCATTACTTCTGCCTATCGTAATTGGACTACGATCAAGAGACTGTCTGCGCGCCGAGCTGTTTAGGCTACGGTCACGAGATGTTCTGCGTACCGAGCTGCCTAGGCTTCGGTTACGAGATTATCTGCATGTCGACCTGCCAAGGGTGCGGACACGAGAAGAATTTGAGAGACTAGGAGAGTAATAACTTCTGCGAGCCGAATCGAAATATCTCTACTTGCGGTCACGAGATCTGCTGCTACCAGAGCATTAAGAGTTTCTTGACTTCAAGGTCCTACTCTTTCGTGATTGTTCTAATCTTTCCAGTTTTTTCAGTCTTTTATTAATGTTCTCCATTGGCGGAGATCTCGAATCTCTTTTCCTCTTACTCTTTCCCATCCTTAAAAGTAAATATTCCTAAAATATTAGTAAATCGTAGTTTTTACTCACATATACGTTTGTAGCTTGTCAACACAAAAAGCATAATGAAGTAAGCGGAGTTCAGATGGATGGCTGTTACTGGCCATTCTTCTTCTTTATTATACGTTGTGGCCTGATAGCACAGAATGGCTGTACTACACAGTGATCTGGAGGACGAGGCGCTGAAATATAATTGCTATATTTGACATTTTATTCATATTCTAATGACATACTGAATGTCATCTTGATTGGCGAAATTTTTGCCTGCGTACCATGCAGTATTTTTGTTTTTGTAGAATCTTACAAAATCTTATCAAAGTACGTACAATCTTCATGTACATTTTTCTTCTTAAAATATTTCATAACTCTTATATTTATTGACCATTTTTTTTGCGAAGTTGTCTTCCTCTAGCTAACGCTAATTTACTATCCAAATTTCAATATAATCTGGCTATTTTTTTTAAATTACCATGTTTACAAGAAACGTGACTATTTAGAATTGGATGACTAACACAAACTTTCTCTACGAGTGATATTTATGAATTTAGAAAAGTTCCTGGCAAATACAATGAATAATCTCTTTGTTTATTCAAATAATATAATAATATTACTCCACAGCAAAGTTGCCCTTTAAAAGCCCAACATTGCAGACGTTTAAGATTTTAAATGTTATTTGACATCTATCTTTCACTTCTATGAATATAAAAATACGAGATTTAAAGAACTACCTTTAAAATGAAAAAATAAATGCTTTAAATACTTCAGAAAGTATTTTTGTTTAACATTTACATTCCTCAATAACATTATAAAATCTTTATTTAAACAATTTTTTTTTATTCCCATACTTTAATTCATTTATTAGACATTCCGTACCTGTACTTTAATGAGATCCATTTTTATAAACTTTTTATAACCAATAAAAATGAGGCACACATTCAATATCAACTATTGCCTCTGACAGATCTAAAATTTATCAATTTTGACAAGTCATACTTACTGTTTACCTAGCAAATTTTCAATCTTTGTGCTTCTTGCAGTTAAAATCAGTGAACATGTGTGATAGTGAAAGTGAAACTGAAATAATTGTCCATAGTATTTCCTAAGTTTAGTTTTCATAATATTTCCTAAATCTATAATTAATAAATTTCAGTAACCATTTAGTATTCTTTAAATATTTATAATAAACCGAAAATAAATGCATATTTCCCTCTCACTCTGCAAAATCCTATCCTTAAGGCCATTTTTTGCTAATAAACAGAACCATACAGCAGGAATTTTATATTATGGATTCTTCGCATGAACAAGGAGTATTTATAGTATTTGCCGAGAATTTTACTAAAATCGTAAATATGGCTCATAGAGAACACTTTCTCATATCACTATTAGTCATCGAATTGATTGATTGATTGATTGATTTACCAGCGTGCGGTAGGCATTGCTGTCACTCCTAGGGTTATACAGCTGGGCCTGCTACGTCCACGCTGGGTTGGACTAAGGTCATGCTTGTTGCCAGCAGCGAGTGCCACATGGCGCATGGTAAAGGAATATGGGATGGGAGGTGTAGGTATTTGTGAGATGCGTTACCGCATTGTGTCGTGAGGGAGCGTTTAAGCTCCCTTTTTTTTGTGTTTTTGGTTCTGGGTATCTCCCTCTTCTTTTTGGGCTTAGTACACTTAAAAAACTTTCCACTGCACACACAAATTTATTATTTATTTATTTACATTTTTACGTCTAATATGTCTGTATTGCTTTGCTTTATAAACAAGTGTTGTTCACTGTTGACACTGAATATTTATTGCTTTCTTTAACGCAATAAAGTACTTGAAAGAGTCTTTTAGGTACCTATATAGATAGGTCTGTTTCCGTCGACTGTCAACTAAGGCACAGCTAAAAAAACACTAATAGTAATTTTAAGTTTATTAATTGTATATGAACTTTTTTCCTATTATGACATGTCACGTTACGCAAAATTTCTTGGCTCATCGGTAGCTTAAATTTGATTAAGTTTACCGGGGTTTTAACTGATTTTTAGCACTTATTTCGGGAGCGTCTTACTATGCGTCTATACACGCCGTTTGTCAACTTTCCCTCTCCATCACTGTTAGTCATCGAATTTTAAACAAATTTGAAGACGTTGTTTTCTCGACTGTCCGCCTGTATATCCGATTGCATTGAAATGAAATTTTGACAGTGTATTAGCTAGAAGAAGAAAGCCATGTTTAAAAAAATTGAATGATAAATATCAACGTTAATATTTTAAGAAAAAAATATCCGAGGGGCAAACCGCGAAGGAAATCGGTGTACACTTAAGAGGAAGTCCGAGGAAATCTTAGGAAATCCCAGGAAATCTTAGGAAATCTGGATGAAGTCTCATTCCGAAGGAAATAGTAAATCCGAGGAAAACTCAGGAAATCTTTTGCTTTTCGGATTCCTCCCCTACGCTGTTCAAACATTTTTCGAAAAAAATATGAAGAAATCTGCAGGAAATCTGTGTAATCTTCGTCAAAGAGGAAATCTGGTGTACAAAATTTTGGGCGCGGTTGACCCTTCAAAATTATATATGGAAAGTGTTACAGAATTTGATAAAATCCTATGAAAACAAAAGTACTGTGTAGTATGCTAGCGAATATTTCACCATTCAAGCTGGCATCATTGGGAGATGGTTAAAATTACAAATCCAGTAATTGCAATCTGTAAAAATTTTCACATTTTCTAAAAACTGAGTGGACTATTCTGTAAAATGTTGAACAGTTACGAATAAAATTCAATAAACCAGCAAAGAGTATAGTGTTTACTTCTAATTTGCTGCGTTTTTGCTTGTTATTTTCCTTGCAACAATGTATGCATGTTAATTTGTGAAAATAAATGTAATACATTGCAAATGAAAAATTTATTTTTAGAACCTAGTTGTAAGACTTACTTATACTTACATTCACAACTGTGAGATATAGTTTTGATATATTTTTGAAACATTTTCCGCGGAATAGCAACTGCTTGAAATTCCTCGGCTTCCTAACATTGAGTTGTCTACCAAGATTTCTAGAATTGCAAGTTGTGCTTAAAATGAGATTCATGTACTCTAGAAATTGAATTGCATAGATTTCCTTATCTTAGGTTTCACTTTGTTTTATGGATAAATTGCTCGAAGGATTCGAATATACTTATCCTAAATGACGAATATTGGTCACTGATATTTTTTTATTTTTAAGTACCATGCGGGAATACAATCATCAGTGTACAAACTTTTATAAAAATCTGTAAGTTATTATAATTGAAATCACAGGGTTAATATATAGAATTTACCATCCGATGTTAATTATTGGGTGATATTGTTTATAAAAATAAATTATTTTGACCATATAACCATATAGAGAGACAATATTGTTGCTAACTTGGATGATTTTAAGTGTTTCTTGAATTTTATTAAAAACAATACTGTACGTAATTCATTATGATCTATAATTCTGTTACTAGAGCTTTGCGCAAACAACAATTCTGCATGGCAATACAATTGTGAAAATAGATGAAAAAACCATTTTTCTAAAAATAATAATAATCTTCTTGCATTTGGGGCAGAGTCACTTATAAATAAACAAATCGATATTTGTTCTTGAAACTTGAATGGGTCATTCTCCAATGCTTATAAATTTGTTTCTGCTAATTGAAAATAATCTAAAACTACATCGAATATAGCGGCTTTGAGAACATAACGTCCATTTACATTTTTTTTTATAAATTTCTTTATTCTTGTCGCGAAAAGGGAAAACTATCCTAATATGAACAACTATCCTTATGTCTATTTGTACAGCATTGCAAAACTTTTAATATTACTGATACCGTAAGAAAAAAATGTGCCGTGATCAGAATTTGAACCCGAGACATCCGCATCCTAAAGCGCCAGTCATCTTACATATTGAGCTATCTGACTACTAAAGTCTGATTTGTAAAACCATAATATAACATTTAGACCTATTTGGCGACTTTCGGATCTCTATTATAATCGCTAAAGACCCGATTTTCAGGCCTCTATATCTTTTGCCACTTGTGATTGTGGATTGCTTTCAACTTACTGAGACAAAAATATAAGTATTGGAAAATAACTAGTTCAAATTTTAAGAAGCAATATCAATTGCAGATCATTATTTTTTTTTAATTATAATATTGAAAATTATAAACGAATTTCAAAAAACGGTTTAAATAAAAATTAACATTTTTTTCTTGATATTGTTGTAAAATATATGTAAAAAACCTACATTTTGAACAAAAATTGTACTCCTACGTGTTGACATTTCGAAAGCTTTTTTTATTTTTAGCCGTTTAAATAAATATTTTTACCTAAAATTTGGCAGGAAAGTTTAGTCTAATAGAGGGCATAGTTTCGCCAACTTTCGTTAAAATTAATGTAATATTACTTTACGTTTCTTGAATTATCCAAAAATGCAATTTTTAGTTGTTTTCATTTTTTTTTAATGGGGCGAGCTTAGCGGCATCTTGATTATACACGTATTTCGATACTTACAGTGAAGCAACGTTCAGCCAGGTTAGTACTTGGATGGGTGAAACCCATCTGGGGAGACACAGTGATCTCGTCCCACCTTCTAGCGGCTTGCATATCAGCGTATAAGCGGATGCTATGTAATTTCAAGACGAGGATTACGTAGTCGATATACCATCCTCGTACAGCAGTCGGTCCCTTGTCTATTAAATGTTAGGCAAATAAAAGATGCCTACTCTTCGACAGAGAAGAAGTTCGGCAAAATTTCCAGGTTGAGGACAGCTCGTTTCCTGGCATCGATAATAGGCCCTGGTAGCCGAAATAATCCGACGTTACATAAATAGATAAAAATTTTTTTTTTACAAATTAACAAGTTATCAAAAACATTTTTTATAGGTTCGGTTGATTTAAAATTTTATTGGAAAAAATTAGGTATCTTCATTTTCGCAATGGGGTTACTAGGACTAGAGATAATTAAGAAAATAGAGTGTTTCCAATATATCAAGCGTTGCTCGTCACTCCTAAAATGTGACGTTATATTTATTTCGGTTACATGAGTTATAAGTAACTCTTTTCCTGGCCTTTGACCTTGAATTTATTATTGTTGTCAAAGTCCTATCGATGAGGACTTTTGAAGGGTTGTTTAAAAAATCAAGATGAAAATGTTAAAAAAATATATTTTCTTTTCGATTTTTGGAATTCAATACCTAAAGTGACTATAAACCAATTATTTTAAGCAACTTGTTGCAATCTACCATTTAAACAAAGTCTTTGCGCAATACCAACTTAAGTGCTCCGTATATAGGCATGTTTTATTGCTAGTTAGAATGTACTACTACGAGAAGCAAATTTTAGGTGTCAAAAAAACGGTTTATCAATGTTGCCACAAGTACTTCAGTGATTTAGCAAAATGTACCAAGTTACTGTAAATACCCATGAATAAGAATAACCCCCATTACTTCTTGTGGTTGTTGCCGAATTTATAAATAAAAAGAAAAATAATAGAATATTAATACACACAAGTAATACATTAATTAATATTTTTAATATATTTTTTCTAATATTCATTATTATACTATCTTCGGATAAAAAAAAAATATCGAAGTGTAACTACATAAAATATACCTGCACAACTTACCTGTCTTATTATATAAATATATCTTGTCATCATTTTCTTTAGAATCTTTACTACACTCATTTTGTATATATCTTCATAACACCTCAATAAATAGTTTCAGTTTCTTATTATTATTTTGTATTTTAGTTACTTTTGGTTTTGTGACCAGTGATTCTACTCTTTGCACGATCAAATTCGAACGTAAGAAAAGTAGCAAACGTGGAAAACATAGTGGTCAACAAAACAGCAGGATGCGTGCCTACTACTTCTAGTAGGAGATTTACGGACACAATAAAACTCGCCTTATAGTGCAGGCAAATCCAGTTTTGAGTATGAACTATCTGGGGACAGCTATTTCTTTATCGAAATGGATAGCTTTTTTCATGTAGAATGAATATATAAAAGTCCCGAAAAATCCCAATGTGAACTAAAGCCACCATTTAGAATAAATGGCCGCCAGAACCGTTTCTTTTAGAAGGGCATATCTCAGTAACCATTGCTCCGATTTTAGATTTCTTTTTTTATTATCTTCCCCTTTTTATGTACAATCGAAAGTGTTATTACATCTTTGAGCATAAAATAGAAGATAACTGAAGAAAATAAGACTTGAGTTCTTGGAAATATACAAGGTGTCAAGTTAGTGCTTCCTCGGAAGATTGTGCAAAAACGGGCAACTTTATAAAAAAACTTTTTTAACAAAACTTTCAATGTTTCATCTCTACTACAATGTGAAGTTATTTTAAATTATACAAGGTGTCACAAAAAGGAGTTACACAAGGATGTATAATTTTTTTAGTGGGATACCCTCTAATTTTTTGGCGCCAGTTAAGCCTCTAAGGGTTCTGAATTACACCCTAAAACTTTTTGCCAATCGGATGCAGCGTTGCCAAATTATATTTTTTTTCCTGTATTTTTGGCAAATTACAAAAAATTTTTTGACTACCATATCTCCGCGATTTATTAATTGTTTTTTCTAAAAATGTAGCGTGTTATTCGGTAAAGATGCATTTACTGAAAAACATTTTTGAAATAAATTATTATTATACCGGGTGTCCAAAATATTTGTTTACATTTCTTGTTATTTAATTATTATTTTTCTCAAATTTTTTAAATGGAACGCCTATATTTTTTACATGGATGAATAAAGCATAAAATTCCCCACATTCTAATATTATACACTTAATTTTTATTTCAAACCGTTTTTGAGATATGATTATTACAAATAAGTTTTGCTAAAATTGAGGTGCTTTTTATTTTAGCATTAAAATCTAGTATGGCTTTGGTCTTTTGTTTTGCGTTTGTTTTTCAGTCTATGACATTTTTCTCATGTGTTTAATATTATCGTGATTAAGTTGAATTAATATTGTTAATATTTAAAAATACGAATTATAATTATTGTCAATAAGATTTAATATCTATGGTAAATGTTATGTTATTGGTGAATGTGATGAAAATTGTTTATTGGCATCAAGAATGTATGGTCAAAAATATCCCTATAGAAGATGTCCTGAGGTGAGATATCTAGAAAATTTGAAAGAACGTTTTGAACGTTCTGGAAATTTGCATATGGAAAGAAGGCGAGACGACGAAATGTATTGTAATGAAGAAAATGAGCTGGCTATAACTTTAGCGGTAATCTTAAATTCTACGGCAAGTGTTCGGGAGTTAAGTAGGGATTTAGAGCTCAGTGAATCTAGTGTTTCCCTGTGTCTTCGTAAAAATAAATTTCACCCCTATCGAGCTCAGCTGCATCAAGAGCATTGGGATGTGGATTTAAATCGTAGATTAAATTTCTGCCAGTGGGCTCAAAACCAAATTGGAGAAAATGAAGAATTTTCCAAATTTGTATTTTTCACGAATTAACGTTTCATCGCAACGAATTTGTGAATAGGCACAATTTCCATTAATATGCCAGAGAAAACCCTCATATTACACAGAAAAATCAGAACCAGAGTTTAAATGTAACGGGAGGAATTGTACATGATTATGTTATTCATCCTCGCTTTTTTGAGGGAAATGTGAATGGAGCAGTCTTCTTAGATTTTACGCAAAATACGTTTCCACCAATAATCGAGCATATTCCTGATTACATTGCAAATAATATGTGATTACAACTTGAAGGTGCACCACCACATTTTAGTGGAAATGTTCGTCAGGCCATTAGTAATCATATTTTAATAAACTGTTATATCACATCTAATTTATTATTTTATTAAACATGTTAGGTCTCATTACATGGCCGCCTAAGTCACCCGACCTGACTTCAGTGGGTTTTTTTCTTTGGGGATTTGTGAAGTTACGCGTTTTTAAAGTAGAACCAACGACTCGAGAAGATATGATGGAAAGGATTCGTCGGTGTTTCAATCGTATAATTGTTGATATGTTACACTGTGTAAGGCGCTCATTTATCAAGAGACCTCAGTGTTACCTAAATCAAAATGGTGGACATTTTGAGCAGTTGTTGCGTTAGTTTCAATATCGTGAAAAAAAATTATTGCTCAAGAACAGTTCATAAAAGGAAGTGTACGATATCAAAATGTGAAAAATTGTAAGCGTTACTCATCCATTTAAAAAAATTATAGGCATTCCATTTAAAAAAATTGAAAAAAATGTAACACAAAATATAGATTTTAATGCTAAAATAAAGAGCACCTTAATTTACGCAAAAATTATTTGATATACCTAATCATATCTCAAAAAAAGTTTGAAATAGAAATAAAGAGATATTAAAATGTGAGGAATTGTATGTTTTATTCACTCATGTAAAAAAAGTATTCCTAGGCATTCCATTTAAAAAAAAATAAGAAAAATAATAATTAAATATCAAGAAATGTACGCAAATATTTTGGCCACCCGATATACTAAAGATTTATTTCAAAAATATTTTTCAGTAAATACATCATTATCAAACAACCTCCCACATTTTTAGAAATAACGATTAATACATTGCGGAGATATGCCAGTCAAAAATGTTTGTAAACTGCCCAAAAAAAAAAGAAAAAAAATAACTTGGCAAAATATTTTAGGGTGTAATACAGGGCCCTCGGAGGCTTAACTGGCCTTAAGGAAATAAAGGCTGTTCTATTTAAAAAAATTATACTTTCTTGTGCGGCTCGTTTTTGTGACACCTTGTATAATTGAAAATAATTTTAAGTTGTAGTAGAGACGAAACATTGCAAGTTTTGTTAAGAAAGTTTTTTTATAAAGTTAGCCGTTTTGCACAATCTTCCGAGAGAACACTGACTGGACACCCTTTATACCTTAATATACATTATTAAAAATGATTACAATTTTATATATAAATAACTATTACTCCGTTAATATTTGAGTTAGTAACATCGGCCAAAAAACAAATGAAAGCTAATTGTGTGCTCTAGAACTTTTATTAAAATATTTTTTTCAAAAATTGACTAGAAATTTCTGTACAAACGTCTCGAGTTTACAAAAGTTTAAATTTCCGTAATATTTAAATTATTTTCTAATTTCCTAAGTTTATCGTTTAATTTATCGTAAAATATGTAATCATACTTTCTGTAAAATGTGAAGTGAGGAATGGAACAAAAAAAGAAATCTAAAATCGGTTACCAAGAAAATGTCTCTGGCGGTCATTCTTTCTAAATGGCGGCTTTAGCTCACGTCGGGATTTTTTGCGACTTTATGTACTTATCCTACATTAATCCATTGCGATAAACAAATAACTGTTCCCAAATAGTTCACGCCAAACCCATTTTACACTGAAATTTGTCTGGTCTATTATGTATACGGAATTTGCACGTTGTTATAATTTTGAGGTGGTACTTTATGACGTCAGAAGATCACTGGCGATGACATGCATCGCTTGATATATTGGAATTACTTATGCAGAAAATTTCAATGTTGTTGAAAACATTTGGAAAGCCCTACAGATGCGCATCGATTTAAAATTCCAAATTCAATTCAAATATTTATTGGTCCTTTTTGATCATGTACATGATACAAAACAAGTCATTGAAACATTAAATAATAGAAAAACTTATACTAAAAGTCAAATATAGTGTAAAACACACATTTGTATAAGACGAAGACAAAGAATACTGAAAAATGTACGGTATAATACTTAATTTTTTGTAAACAAGAGTGAAAAGAAAAAAAATTGATTGTGATAGTGTAAAACACACACTTGTATAAAACTAAGGCAAAGAATACTGAAAAATGTACGGTACAATATGTAAACAATTTGTAAACAAAACAAGAGCAAAAAGAAAAAAACGGAATATATAGGATTTACCGAAGAATTTGCTACATTTTTGCAATCGTAAATTAACTGCACCATAATTTGACAATGCATAAACAAGGTACTAAAAAACGAGGTAATCTCGGGGTAACAATAATTTTCACTCGATGTAATATCCCAACAGTACACAACAAACCGCAAATTAATTCATTTAAATTGCTTTATGGGAGTTTAATTCCATTTCCTATACACAAAAAGGATAATAAACTCATTAAATGAAAGTTATTCGATGACTAATGGGAATGTTCATTTCAACTTTCAGTTCCATTAAAACCAAAGTTCCCTTTTGGTTTTGACAATATTTCTGTATAATATATGAAAGCAAAGTTGTATAACTGCTTTATGCCGTACCTGCTTATTTTAATCCCAATGAATATTCCGCAGAAATATTTTCCGGATTTCTACATTAAATATAAAGATTATTGATATTTTTCTTTAATATAATACTGCGCCATGCTTCCGAAGGCAAAATTCTTCTGTATTTTCTTACTTTCAGAAAAAAAATGTTCATAGTTGATTGGTATCAAATAACTCAGAGGATTAGATTGTCTGACGCGTCTTTCAGAATTGTGTGCGTAAAGTTTTTCATTCACCACTGTGCATGTAGGAGTTATAATATATATATTTTTTAGATATATGTGTAGACATGGTTTCAACTGTTTTTATATAAAGTCGTAAATTGTGTAGAAAGCAAAATAAATCTCAAGGAAAGAAATTATTTGCAAACGCATGAAACTACTACGGACATTTATTTATATCTAAGGTCATTTTCTGGAATGTCTTGATTCTACTGTCACTAGGTTCCTAATAATAGTACACGCAAATTAGATTAAAAAACACTGAATAGGAGAAATAATTTATAAAGTAATAATATTTAGGATGCGTACTCTAGATAGGGTTAGGCCGTCGCTCCACTAGGCGTCTCGTCATAGACGCGTACAAGATTTGAATATGCTACACTGCTGCTTCGTGAGAGATATGCATTTGAAAACACAGAGCAACGCATATAAGCGTACTATAAGCCGCATCTAGTACGCGTCTATGACGAGATGCCTCGTGGAGCGATGGCCTTAGAAATAGATACCCGAAAAGTTCCCCCCCATTTTATTTTTTTGCAAAAAAGCACCCCCAACGCTGGCTTTTCACTTTTTCTTGTAAACCGTTCGTCGGAAGAGAAAAAAAATATAGGAAGTAAAATATTTGTCGTTAAATTCATCATAAAAAATGTCCTATTAACATTGTAGCTTATCCTCACCTATTTCGCACTAACAGCGTCCGAACAGGTAGTTGGGGCGTAGAGGTAAAAATCAATCCTATTCCAAGTTTCACACCGAATATCTTAAAACCGGTTACTTTAACGAGAAAAATGCTCAGGAATAAATTTCTAGAGCATAATTTTCTCTATAAGATACATATATAGCGGATTTTGACGCAAGTGATTTTTATGTATTTTCCCCTTTTTTTTTCCACAAAGCTGTGTTTTTCGACTCCACGAAATTATATCAGAGGATAATCTGTACTGTTGACTCAAAAGAAGATTTGGAGTCATGTTTCAACTTTGAGCTTGCTTCAACTCCTCTTTCTCTCTTCGGTGAGAAAAGGTTAATGGGAAAAACTAAGAAATAATCTCTATGATATTTTCAATGCTGTACGAGAGAGGCCAAAAGATTTTTCCCATTGCCAGTTGCATTGTTGATGGCGGCAATTTGATTCATCGTGCAGTACGGCCGAAGCAGGGTACCTTTGACGACGTTTATACAGCCTACGTTCGCTTTATTCGTAATCATTACGGCCAAAAAGTGACTAGTGTTTAACGGATATGCTGACAATGCCTGCAGTACGAAGAGCATCGAAAGACAGCAGCGACTTTTGAAACGCATTTCACCGGAAATTATTTTCAGTGAGAACACGCCACTGACTGAAATGCAAAATAAAATGATAGTCAATCTCACAAACAAGGAATGGTTTATTTCGAAATTGGTGGAGAGATTTAAAAACGAGGGAATCAAAACTATTACTGCTGTAGACGATGCTGACGTACTCATAGTTCAAACTGCCTTAAATAAATCTCATGAATACGATACTGCGGTCATCGTCGGACAAGATATTGATCTTCTCGCATTGATTATCGCTTTCGCACCTGAAGATAGAGATATCCGTTTCTTAAGA
Organism: Rutpela maculata; assembly: GCA_936432065.2. NCBI lineage: Eukaryota > Metazoa > Arthropoda > Insecta > Coleoptera > Cerambycidae > Rutpela > Rutpela maculata. The sequence continues at coordinate 29,395,221 of OW386285.2, read as the reverse complement.
GAGGCTCAGGAAAAGATAAAAAATAAAGCTTACAGTTCCCGTGACTAGCAGTCCTCGGAAGTTTTAAAAAGTTGTAGGGAGACAGTTTTTTTTGTCCACGCGTTCAGTGAATGCGATAACACTTCAGCTTTCTTTGGTAAAGGAAAAGTGCAAACGGTGGAATGCGTCAATAAAAGAAGATATCTCGAAGAGGTTTTCCGTATATTCAACAACCGTAGCTCAACGAAAAAAGAAATTAGAAGTGCTGGAGAGCAATTCGCGCTAGCAGTATACAAAGCTCCCAAAACAGAGACATCTTTGAATCATCAAAGATTCATTATCTTCAATAAGTTAGTCGGTCAATCTAGTACTGCCGGGATTCTACCAAGACTGCCACCAACATCTGAGGCATTACGTCAATATTCTTACAGAGTATTTCTCCAAATTCATGCTTAACGAGGAGAAAACTTGGAACCAACGAAATGGGGTTGAAAGAAAGTAGGCAACATTTTAGCACCCATTTATACCACCGAGTTCAGCACCAGGTCGCGGAAAACGATGCAGCTGTGTTAAGGTTGGATTGCGCTGCTGAATAATGTGCTCTAATTGTCATGGGCAAGGATGTTTAAATTCTGAATTCGAAGAAGAATTCGTAGGTGAGGAACCTCTTAATGAGTAAAATTGGAAAGAATTTTAGTGGAATAGGCCTACAGAGGAAACTACCTTTAAAAAAAATGCACCGAGATCTCTATCTCGTGGGTGATGTGGAAACGAGCTCAAATTGAAAAACACAGCTTTGTGGAAAAAAAAGGGAAAATATTTAAAAATCACTTTCGTCAAAACCAGCTATATGTACATCTTATAGACAAAATTTCGCTCTATAAATTCATTCCTGAGCATTTTTCTCGTTAAAGTAACCGATTTTAGGATATTCACTTTGAAACTTGGAATAGGATCGATTTTAACATCTGCGCCTCAAACCACCCATCTGTTCGGAAGTTGTGAGCTCGAAATAGGTGAGGATAAGCTACAAGGTTAATAGGGCATTTTTTATGCAGAATTCAACGACAAATTTTTTATTTCCTATACTTTTTTCTCTTCCGACGAACGGTTTACAAGATAAAAGTGAAAAACCAGCGTTAAGTTCCCGTTGGGGGTAGTTTTTGCAAAAAAAAAAGGACGTTCCACCTGTAAATTAGGCGGGAACTTTTCGGGTATCTATTTCTAACCCTATCTAGAATACGCATCCCCAATATTATTACTTTATAAATTATTTCTTCTAAAATATCTAATTTACGTGGACTATAAAGAAACATTCATTTTCTAAATGACAAATATTTTTGCGCAAATGAATGAAAATAATTCACCTTTATTAATTTGGATATGCATATTTAAGTCCTTTTTTAAGAGAGGTTGACATTTCAAAAGTCGTATAAAAATTTTCTTATTCTTTATAAAAAAAACGCTGCCCAAGGAATCACTACTTCCACATCCAGATTCTTTTCCAACGAAAAAATTTTTGTATGTGGAAATAATTGTTTATGAAACTTTAATACTTTAATAATATAATATTTGAAATCCTCTACCCCAAAACGATACAAAAACCCATAAAACGATACCCCACATCGGTAGCGGGGTGGGGGTGGTAATGAGGGATGGTAGTGGGGGTGGATGAAGTAAAAAAACATTTTGAGGTTTCTGGTTCTTGTACACACACTAAATCACAATTTTTTTTCATCCCCTTTAATAATGGGGTGGGGGTGGTAAGGGGGGTGGCTAATGCCAACATTTTTTTTGAGACCTTAGCTTCTCTTGCATATACTAAATACCAATTTTATGGACTCTTACCTGCTTGATTTACCTATTTTCCCCAATTTACCCCCCAACCCTTCGACGGAACAAGATGAAAATATAATCTAGTTCTAGATCTCATTAAAGTACATATGTGCACCAAATTTCAAGTCAATATCTCAAACGGTTCCAGAGTAAACGTGCGCACAAAAAAGTTACAGACAGACAGACAGACCGACAGACAGACCGACAGACAGACAGACCGACAGATCGACAGACCGACAGACAGAAATTTTTTTTCGCTCAAACTTAAAATCTCGACGTTTCGTGACATTCTAAGCCCATTTGAACAATAAAAATTTTTAAAATTTTTTTTGTCGTTACTATACTTCCACTGGATGTGGAAGTAATAGGTGCATTTTCCCAAAGAGTTTAACGTATTAACATCTGATTAAAATCTAAGATATAAAGTACATAAGAATAACGCAAAATAAAAATAAATACCTATAAAATATTACTATTTTATTTTATATATTATTTTTAATATACAGGGTGTTTTAAATGAAGTATAACAGCAGGAATAGGATTAATAAAATTTTAATGAAAAAATCAACTGGATTTAAGTCCGAGGACCTTGAAGGCCAGGCTATCATTTCTCCGCGCCTAACTCACCTTACTGTGTGCACTCCAACTGCCAGTAACACCCACAACAACTCGGCTGCTCCAAAGAAAATCAGTAATCAATTTTTTTTTCAAAATTAAGATTTTCACTCATGTGCTGATACTATGCTGTGCTGCGTCTTTTTATCCAACAGCGGTTGTTCTACCTGCAAAGAGTATGAAAATACAAAATGGAGTAACTCAGTCTAAACTAAAATTGTTGATTTCACAATGCAAACACAGTATACATCTAACAATAGCAAAGAACACAGTATGTTATAATTGCTTGCTGTAATTTTGAATAGGATTTAGGATTGTAAAAGAAAATGAAAGCATATCCCAACATGAAACACAGCTTCTGCACATATAGTGCGTTTTTCAATAAATGAATTATTATCTCGTTAATTTATTGTTTTCCCAAAATCGTTTGAACCAAAAAGCAATTATCGAGAGAAATGAAAATAAAATGTGTTATTTCCGTATGTGGGTTTTTACTGATAATTTATGAAACTGAGGTATTTTATTAAAAAAATATAATAAACACAGTTACCTACTTACATGATTAAATGATATCATATTAGGTGTTTATAATTACAATCAGAGTTTGACGATTGGTCACTAGATGGCGTCATCGGCTGTAGGAGAGAAATAGGTTGACGCCGAGTGAGGTTATGTTGGCTCCACAGGAAAAGAGCCCTAGAAGGGGGCCTCAGCGTAGGTCCAGTTTTGGGGGGCGGAGCCTTCGTTGTCCTGTGGAGGGCATTTTTTGGGCCGGAGCCTGTGGGGTGTCGGTAGCTCAGTAGGTTAGCACGTCTAGCTTGCACTCAGCGTACCTAACGAAATGGGTTCGAGCCACACACATTGAGAAAATTTTTCACAGGTTATATCTTGAGAGTTCTGAATTTTATCGGATAAACTGCGGGTATCTTTTTTTTTTGTAAAATATTGTTTAGAAAATGTTCGAGACTTAATAATTCACCTTAAAAAATTTTACAAAAACCCGCAGTTTGTGTGATAAGATTTAGAGCTCGAGGGGTATAGGTATACGTCGAGATTATTTCCCAAATGAACAAATTCGTTACGTACTTTTCTCTTTGTTAATTTTAACAAATTCTGTCTTCCCAAAACGATTAATTTTTTATTTGGAAAACATACTTCCTTACTAATTAATTGACGGCAACGCGTTCTATAAACGACTTTTGTTTCGTATCCATGGAAACGGACTCGCTAGATGCTTATTTCACTTCTGTTACGCGGTCGTGTTTGTAAATCTAACAGTTTGTGACAGTTTGATATTAAATATATTTTTGTAAAATTGCATAAATACACCATTGGTACATAGTAATTATAAACAAAAATAATAATTTTTTAATTTATAATAAGTTTTATTTTGTTCTTAGCCCAATTAAGTGTAAATTAAATTAATTGTGTTCATTTAATAGCTAGAGGTAAATTATTCGCTGGTAATTTTTAAAAAAAGCTAGCTTGCGTTTATTCAGTGTAAAACTGTTGTCATTAGTTGAAATTTAAAAATTCACGAAATGTCATTGGTCTATAATTTATGAGGGAAATAATCATAGAAAAAAATTTCCCAGGAAGTGGTTCGGATTCCACTATAAACTCTAGAGCCCCGTCATTTTTTTTCAGACAAACCTAGATCTCCTAGATTTGACCCTCTTAAGATGGCATGAAAGGCGTTGAAAACACATTTCAAACATTTTTTTATATGTTGGTTAACTTTATTTGTGTTTTATTTAACGTTTCTTGTTTTACTAAAAATGTCGAAAATGTATCCAAATAGACCTTAAAAATGGGTAGCTGAGCATTTTACGGTAGAGTAACGGTTCAAATATGTGTAAAGTAGTATTACTATGAGAAGATGCCAGCAAAAAATATGCGCAGAAACGAGTTTGTGCACTCCATCATTCTAAGCCAATGAGAAAGAATTACGTGACATTCAATGTCAACACCAGTGGCGGCGGTGCCCTGAGTAGAGCGGCGGCGACGGTAATAATAATAATAAAACAACTTTATTAGGCAAAGTTTATTAGAATTTACTATTCTTACACTTCTGCTGAACAAAGGTTACTCGTAACAGTTGGCAAGTTTTAATCTACTCCATTTTCACAGTTCCTTGGCCACGAAACTTTTATTGCAATTACACATCCCTATACCCCAGATAAAGCTACGCCACTGGTAAAAATATTCGCGCATTTTGGCTCCGCCCTGGCATCTTCTCATAGTAATACTAGTCTAGATGGATATATGAACAATTTTTCAAACCAGAAAATTTCATTTAAAATAAACGTTACATTTATCGAGATAGAGTTGTTAGTTTTTATGTTATACAATGCCAGAGTTAGACCTAGAAATTGTCGTTTTTAAGTTGGCAACATGTTTTTAATCAGTTAATAACAAAATTCATGAATAATTCTAAAGCCTCGAGGGATTCATAATAGACAGTGAAATATTTTTCAAATTGCTTTTGTTCATTTAAAAATTGGAAATATTGAAATAACAATTGAAAATTTGTAAATTTTGTAGTATTTTTAAAATAATTCCGGAATTAATTATTTGAATTGTAAAGAGTTTTTTAAAAATAGGCTAAATGTCCTGAAAAAACATCTATTGACTTTTTCGAAAGTAGCACCCTTATTATACAGTGTGATCCATTTCAAGTGGAAACACCTTCGTAACTCAGTTATTGGTCATCCAATTTCAACCAAATTTTGATCGGTATCAAATATTAAGTCGAGAACATATTTCTTGTCTGAGTGAAACAAAATTTATTTCAGTCAGTGGCGTGCATTTTTATTAAGAAAAAAAGGGTCGATTTTTCGAGAAATCATTTTAGGCATTTCTTGGTTGAAAAACTAATGCAATATTATTGATCAGCATGCTGTAGAACCGCTACATCCAGGATTTAACAACATTTTGATTTTTGGTTTTCGAATTACGGTCCCGTTTTAAAATTATCTATTTTAAACATTAAATAATCAATAAATTTGTAACGAATTTTTTTTCGAAAAAAAGTCATTCTTCATTTTCTCTTTAAATTCACTTTTTCATATCATCGAAACTTTCAAATTTCGAGGGCCAAGAATTTTCATTGAAAAAATTTGGGGTCATCAGGATTACCGATGATATAGAGTGGTAGAAAATATGAATTTAAAGAGAAAATAAAGAATGACTTTCTTTCGAAACGAGATTCGTTACAAATTCGTAACAAAAATCAAAATGTTGTTATATTCTGAATATAGAGGTTCTACAGCATATTTATCAATATTGTATTTAGTAGTAGTTTTTCAACAAAAAAATGCCTAATATGATTTCTCGAAAAATCGACCATTTTTCTTAATAAAAATGCACGCCACTGACTGGAATAAGTTTTGTTTTACTAAAAAAATAAATATTAAAGATCTTTGATCTAAATTTGGTTGAAATTGGTTGAACAATAACTGAGTTACGAAGGTGTTTCCACTTGAAATGGGTCACACTGTATGTGTTTAACTATTTATTTCATTTTCCAATATTTTTGGAGTAAAATTAAATAGTTTTTTGCCAAATAAATTATTGGGATGATTTATTAATTAATAAATATACATGGTGTCAGAAAAGTAAAGAGACCCAGCTTAACCATAGCATCCTGAGGTCAAATGGGACCAATTAAACTAAACATACCTTAGTCCAAAGGTTCTTCCCTAAGAAGTTATAGGGCTTTAAATAGTTTTTTTTAAATTTTCTAATGTGCATATTTCAGAAAACAAACGACTAATCAAGCTGAAAATTAGTACACGTGTATCCGAACATTATGACGGTATAAATATTTCTGCTATTTTCGTTCTCTACAATATTGGTAATATCTAATTTTAAGGTAGAACTAATAGGAAAGGAGATAATTGAGATAAACCTATTTTGACCTTAATTTTTTCAACATGGCGGCCGTAGAAGACGCGATACTTTTGAGCAAAATATTGTCACAACCCTCGGGAGGCTTAAAATACTCGCTTGCTTGCAAGAGGGTTTGAATTTAATAAATTAAATGAATCCTTTGTAAATAAAACATTGTGGTAGAAAATAAGGTACTGGTTTATTGACACAAAAAACACACAAGATCAAATAGTTTGTACTTACATTCATTGCCTTCTTGGGGCTACCTCCTAGGAGGCGAGTTGGGCCACGCACCAAGCCACCATTATTTCGCACCCTGAGTCAAAACCCAACTAACTTTTTAAACTCAAATTTGTCCCATTTATTGCCTTTTGCCAAATCAGCATTTCATCATTATTACAAAGTCGCATGAGGTGAACGTGCGAGCTTCTTGCTGACTCTACAGTTACTTTGTTCCCCAATGAAACTTTGTTTCGAGTTAATTGCACTTATCAAATCTTGTAATAGTTATTTATTTAATGATGTACTAGGTGTCTCAGACAAATTCTGAATAAATTAAAATTACTGCGTGACACATCTCCCCCACCTAAGAAAGCTGGCCCCCAGCTTCAAAACACGTATTTAATGAAGAAATAACAAATTTTCTTAAAGTGAATGGCATTAACCACATAAACATAACATATATTAAGGAAGTGTTAGATGCCAGAGAAAAAAGAACAAAAAATATATCACATGGAGCGAAGTGAAAAAATAAAATCCAAATAGATTATAATCCTGTCACTTGCAAATCGTTAAGTCTCTACTTGAAGTTGCATTGTATCTCAGTTAAATCCATTAAATGGTTGCAGTGACAAATTATAAACTGGCGGATGCAATATCATTATCACACAACAATGTCATTGTCAGTTTAAAAAAAATGTATATCATTTATAAATTAAAAAAAAACATTAACTCTTCTCCTTTACTTTACCCCGTAACTATAATAAATCATTCTTGATTTAACAAAAGAAAATTAAACGGAAATATCAAAAAAGACAAAAAAAAATAAGTCGTTGCAGTAATATGCAGTAATACTAAAGCAGGTTTTAAATGAAATTAACAATAATACATCAAATGAAAGGCTAGGATGAATCAAAAATTTCTAACTCGGGCACGCGAAAATGTCTGGCACTGTATAAATTTAAATTAGCACACGACTGTTATAGCACAAAATTTTGAGTCCGAAATTCAATTCTCAGACCACACTTACACTATTGTCCTTCCACGATTCCAACGTGTTCCAAATGTCTATTATTCTCCCCCTGTCTGGTTTGAGGAATTATCATTTTCACATCTGGGGCCGTGATGTGTAACCTATGGCTCCTCAGAACTGAAGGAACAGCATCCACGCCCGCGTAACGACCGCTGGTTCTGATCCTGACCATCCTCCCTTTACGTAGGATTATTGGTGCTCCCTTTTCCCTTCGTCCATTGCTCCATGCTCATTGCTCCTTCGTCCATGCCACCATTTTACAGGAATGTGCTGCAAGAAATAGTTACCAATTTCATTACGCTTGGTTTCGGGAAAATTGGAAAAGAAATTACAGGAAATTTGCCAATGGATGGGCCTCAGTCGCTACGTCTGATAAGTGGAGTTATAAAATCTAGTTCTATTCTAATCCTGGGTGAAGAACCACCCCCTCGGAGCGAGGCTAGGCGCCTCCACCATGTGTCACGACCCTCGGGGTTTCTTTAAAAGGACTCGCTTGCTTGCAAGAGGGTTTGAATTGAATGAATTAAATGAATACTTTGTAAATAAAACATTGTGGTAGAAAACAAGGTACCGGTTTATTGACACACAAAGAACAAACAAGATCCAATAGTTTGTACTTACATTGATTGCCCCAGAGTTGGGCCACGCACCAAGCCACCCTTATTTCGCACCCTAAGTCAAAATTCAACAAACTTTTTAGACTCAAATTTGTCCCAGTTACTGCCTTTTGCCAAATCACAATTTCATCATTATTACAAAGTCTCATGAGGTGAACGTGCGAGCTTCTTGTCGACTCTACAGTTCTTTTGTTCCCCAATGCAACTTTGTTTCAAGTTAATTTTACTTATCAAATCTTGTAATACTTATTTATTTAATGCTGTACTGGGTGTGTCAAACAAATTCTGAATAAATTAAAATTACTGCGTGATAGCATCAATTTACAATTGAGGCAAGTCTCTCTATAGTATAAGAAAAAGAAAATCTTGTAGGAATTATTCGCTGGCATCCTCCGCTTTTTTGTTCTACAGAGTATTATATATGTTATTTCGTATAATGCGTGTAGAAATATTGAGAGAAAGAGATATATTATTTATAAAATGTTAATTTGTATGCGTTATTTAATACTACTTGATCTCTGTAAAACTTATCAAATATTCAGTCAACTTCAAACAGTTCTTTGTTATTCAAATCCTTAATCATTAAATTCGTTATCCAAATAATCTTTTTAGTTTCAGAACTGCCGCGAAGTCAATCTATAAATCAACTACTTAAATTCTTTCGAGTATTCCTTCCGATTTCACGCTTCACTTTAACCCGTATTTTCACACATTTAAATCAATCTTCGCTCTTTTTCCTTTCGCCTTCCTTTTCTATTCAGTTATACTCCGAATTAAATTTTCCGTAAAAATTGCCAAAGGAATTATAATGGCAATTGTGAACACGCCTTGATAAATTAAAATGTCGTAAAGTTTGAAATTAAAAGTGGTGAATAAATGAATACAAAAAGCGAAATATAGAAGAGTGTACTACCTGAAATGTGGGGTAACCAGGCAGCTCATAATATTACCTGTCGCAATTTCAACGGTTATAATAAAGTTGGACGTCGAATTTGTTACGGAGTTTATAATTAAAAAAGTTCGGTATCTAAATACTACACAACACAGCTTAAATAATAATATTGCGGTAAGGATATTATAGTCCTGTAGACAGTGAACGTGTTTTTACGTGATAAGCACGTGGCTGATAGAGGATTGCATATTTGTCAGGAATATAACTTCCCGAAAGGCCCTCCTAAAATGTGCAATGTGCAGATATCGTTTTGAAAAAATAGGTACATTATCTGGAATGACCTTTGACCTTGCGGATCTAAATATAGAGAGCGCTATTCTAGCCCGCAATTGCAAAAAGACGTAAAATGTTTTTCCGAATTTTTTTCTACACTCAAAGAAAATGATAGGTAAATTCAACCAAAAAGAGCATATGAAATCGCGCCTATCTAGTTTCATAGTTAAATCAATCAAAAAAGAATAATCATACAACTTTATTTGTTTTCGTAAACAAATAGTAGTTTAATAATCATATCTTCTTGTAACAAATTAAATAGTACAATGACATTTTTTTATGTTCACTAACCATTTTCAATTTGGTCTACAATTAAATAGTACAACGACTTTGTTTTTTGTTCACCAACTAATTTTTAGGTTGATCTACACTTTATTGTATGATGAAGTTTTTTTTGGTTAGCCAAAATCTCAGTATTGAGACATCAGACCACCCAAACCAAAGATTAGAGATCGTTTATAAGATCCATCCAAATATATCGATGATCCCTGAGAGAATTTGAACAATGCAATCATGTTATTAATTTTCTATAAATTCATAAGACTATAAGATAATCCATGATTGATTATTGTCAGTGATTTGTATGTGGCGTCATCTGGGAATAATTTCTGTAATAGACTACGTGGTAAGCAAGCAAATTTTATGGTAATTCTTTTAGAACTTCTAGAAGACGACAGTAATATTGGTTTGTCTACCAAGTACAATAATACAGCGAACTAATACTGGGTTAGAATTACAATTCGATAATAGTTAAAAATAAAATAAACTATTATCTAGTTTAATTTGACAGAATTCAACAAAATAATAGTCAGACGAACAAAATAATAGTCTTATTCATCTATTTTTTAAGTTAATGTTTGTTTTGTTGTACGACAACTTTTTATTAATTAAAATCACAATCACCTCTTGTTTAAAAATTCCATCAATATAGTTTGGTTTAACAAAATTAACGATATTGTTAGTTAACCATTTTTTTTGTTGAATTTACCCATACTATTTCAAAACAGTGGATTGCTTATTCTTTCTAGATTCAGTTGCTGTCCAATAGTTCTTGAAATTATTGTTAATAAATGCTACAGAAACTGTTTAAACGGTGCAGCGTAAATTTCAGCATTGAGGCATTTTAAAAACTATTGCAGATAGATGCATACTTTTGTGACATGAAATCTGTAGAAAAAAACGGAACAATTTTTAGTGAAGAATTGTCTGCATTGCTTTATGGTTGTAAAAGATATGATTATTTTTATATTATTTATTTATTATCATGCTTATTACTTATACGTAAATATCATTTGTTAACAGAAAAATTTAAATAGTAACTTACATGCGAACATAAATTATTACGTTAAAAATTATAGCTTAAAATATTCATGAGATACAGAAAATAAGTAAACTTAAATTTACTTCTTGCACATAAAAATTAACATTATCGAAGTTTTATATTTCCAATTATTCATCCCTAAACAAAATTATCACCTAATAATTTACTCTCTATTTGTATCCACTGGCACTAAATATAGAAAAAACTAAATTTGTAACTTTTTCTCCGCCTGTTGCTGGAAAATCAACCTTAACCAAACTAAAACATTACGAATGTGAAAATATAGTAATTTATGAAGTTGTATAATAATGAAATATCCACAAACAAAAAAGAAATAGCAAACCATTTTAATAATCACTATTCCGATATAGGGTATAACACGGCAAAACAAATTAAGAAACCGTCTAGAACTTTTGAGAGTCAGATTCAGAAAAACACCTTCCTCTTAGAACCAGTTTCAGATAGAGAAATTTGAAACTAAATGTTAAATTTAAAAAATAAGAAATCTATCCAGTCTATACAAAGAAAGCAGTCTATAAACGTGGGGATAAACTAGAGGTGATAAATTATAGACTGATATCTCTCACAACGCATATTTCAAAAATCTCCGAAAAAGCGATCAAAACTAGAATGGAATCATTTATAAACAAATTTAAATTGTTATCAAATAAACAATTTGGTTTTTGTGAGGGAACTTCAACCCAGGACACAATTTAAAAATTAGTTGGAAAAATATAACACGCCGTTGATCAAACCCTCCCTTCCATTTGTGTTTTTATTGGCCTTGCGAAGGCGTTTGACACGATAAGTCACAAAAAAATATTAGAGAAACTTTGGAACACGTATTACTGACCAGTTATTTAGAAAATCGATTCCAAATAGCGAAAGTAGGTGATACATTAAGTGATCCCAGAACCGTTCTTTACAGCTTGCCACAGGGCACAGTTCTAGGACCAATTTTGTTTAGTATATACTTAAACGACCTGTATATCATTAGATGGCTTAACCATATCGTTTGCAGATGACACGGTAATATTTTCACCGCACGATCTTGGGAGATACTAGTGCAACTTGTAAGTAAAAACCTTAAAACAATAAAACACCATCGAAGGAATCGATCTGAAAATTCAAAGTGCAAAATCTATAAAATATCTTGGATTTATTCCTGACAGCTACCGAAAATGGAACTTACACATAGAAAACGTATGTAAGAAACTAAGATATCTTGTTTATACATTCAAACAACTAAAAAATATATTAACAGAAAAACTATTAAAAACTGTTTATTATGGACTTATACAGTCGCAATTATCAAATCAAATCAAATCAAATTTATTGGCGCTTTAACAATACAGTTTTACACAAGTCAAATATAGAAATATATAAATTGTCATAATATTATGCAATGTCACATATAAAATATATAATATAGGATACAATAATATAAATAAATTGTAAAATAACTTAAATAATTAAAAATATTTCAAATATACATACAAAATATTTATACACATACACAAATACACACAATAAAATATACTGTAAATTTGTATAAAATTTATATAAAATTGTTGTCCATTATTTTGGCTTCAGTGCCATTAAAATTTAGAAATTCATGTATTCTATAGAAATATTCTTTTATTAAAAAATTTTTTATTAACTGTTTATATTTCACCTCTGGTAAGGCTTTCACCCAATTTGAAATTTTATTAAAAAATTTAGGGCCGTAACAATTAAAGCCACAATCACTTGACTTAAGCCTATTAAAATCTATCACTAAGTTATGTTGAGTCCTCGTGTTGTATTTGTGAATATCCTCATGTTTTTTGTATTGGTTTATGTTTTATAAATATATATCAGGCAATGAAACATGTATAATGACGGAAATGTTAAAATTCCCAACTCAATAAATTTATCTCTTACATACTCTCTATATCCACGATTTGTAATTATCCTTTGTTTTCCTTTGTAACCCGAAAATTCTGTTAGCTTATCAGACCATAAGTCATATGGGACACCATTAGCGAGTACTAGGCCGTTAATGAAATTTTAAAAGTTACAATGTTTTTTAAGTTTCTTAGCAAGAATATATTTTTTGATATTTTTTTGCTGTGTAATCAACATGGTGGAACCAGTTGAGATTTGGGTCAAGAAAAACGCCTAGAAATTTTACCTTTTCTGGGTTATTATAATTTTCAATTAGCCTATGACTGCTCGTTTAGTGACAATTTATTTGATGAGAACCATTCTAAAGCATTTAACTTAGGTTCGTCTATTTGCCTTTGAACAGCATCCAATTTATTGTCTGATACCAGGAGTGTGGTATAGTCTGCAAATAATACCAAGTCAACATCAGGTACAGACTTACTTAGGTCATTTACGTAAATTAAAAATAGGGTTGGTCCTAAGACCGAGCCCTGTGGCACTCCGCTCTTTATGTACTTGGATGTCGAGTTAGTATTACTTATGCTTATGTACTGCTGTCTATGCTTTAGAAATGATTCTATTAAGTTGAGAAATTTATAACATTTTAATTTGTCTATTAGAATTTGATGAGAAACACAATCAAAAGCCTTTTGAAGGTCACAAAAGGTTACCCCGATATAATCCCTATTCTCATTTCCTTTGACAATTTTGTCTATTAAGTAAATAATTGGTTTATGATATTCCAGAAAGTCTTTGGAGTGTTTCCATTTTTGTGTAATATATTATCATAGTAATTACTTTTAATAATACTTATTTGACGTCTGTATTCTGCTTTGTACTTTTTTAGGTGTTCTTTTAATTTCACCTCTGGGAAGTTGTTATGTAATTCACTAAGTAAGCATACATTTTCCCTCATTTTATTTATGCAAATCTGAGGCAAACCATTCTTTTTTAGATTTTCTCTTCTTGTTTATTTTTATTTCAGTTTGCGGAAAAGCCTTATCAATATTTTCGTTTAAAATTTCCAGGAAAAGTCTAAATTTCTCATTTACATTAAGATTGACATTATTGTTTGCTGTGCTCACCCAACTCCAATCAACTGTCTCCAAGTTATTATATAATAGAAACATACCTTCGTTAGTAATTTTTCTAAATGTAATAGTATTTACAGGCTGAATATTGTTCTCAATTGTTAAAATAATATTAACTGCCTTATGATCCGATAAACCTGGGTCAAATACCTCCGTCTAATATTTATTACTTAAATTTATTAGAATATTATCTAAGCAGTTTTTTTGTCTCGTATTTTCAGAGATAGTGTACTGGAAAGAAAACGAATTTATCAAATCGTGGAATTTCAAGTATTTCCTATCAGTAGTATTACATTTTATGTTAAAATCACCATTAATAATAATGTCTCTTTTTGGATTCTTAAGTTTATTTAGCAACTGATTAAATTTTGATAAGAAAGTAGCAAAATCCCCCAGAGGTGACCTATAAACAGTTACGATTAATAAATTTAATTTATCACATTCAACTGCTACTATTTCACAGTGTACCTCTATAGTATACGAATTTATGTCCTCACAAGGAATAAAGTTAAAACAATCTTTTTTACACAAAATTGCAACTCCCCCATGAATTGTATTTTTTCTACAGTAACGTGTTATGACATCATAATTATTAAGAACTAGATTATACTACGGTATCCTAGCCTGGGGTGGCATAAACAAAACCAATTTAGACCCGCTAGAGAAATTACTAAAACGATTTTTTTAAATAATTTTTAAAATAGATTTTACTCGAGAGATCTATTATATAATGGATTAGAATTATTAACTATTCGAAAATTATATTGCAAAGCTTTAATACTAAACCAATATAATTACCTAAAAAATAAAAACAGACTATCTGAATACCGGGAATACCGTGGATTTAACGATAAATTTTTTTAGGACATTTTTTGTTCATAAACACGTGATCCAACTGCATTTTTTATTTTTCCTACTTTGACTTAATTTAAAAAATTTGAAAAAATGGATGAAAATAAAAATTATTTTCTCTTTTTTTTATGTTCTGCATCCGAGCGAAATGTAAATTTTCAGGATATCATTCTAGACACTTTCACAAACTCGTTAAAAAAAAATTATTAATTTTGCAAGTTCTTAGAGGTAAATACCTTCAACGACTGGACTATACGCAAAATTTCAGTCATGTGCTTTATCGCGTTAAAAATGTTGACTGTCTCCCGGACTATTAAGAGTACATAACATAATCGTATGAACTTGAGAATTTTTGCTGAAAAACCGAATCAAAACGCAATATGAATTATCAAATAACCCACTGATTCGTCTGGTCCTAATTTAATTTGACTCGCCCTCCTCTTATTTAGAAGCCTCTCAGCTTTGTAGGACACGGAAATTTCAGCAATGAAAATTGCATAAATCACAACGGTTCAATTAAATGCAAAGCAGAAAATGAACAAAAGAAGAAGTGATAGAAATATCGTCTCAAAATTTAAAGTAGGACAGGTTGATGAAGTATGAGACATTGCCAAATTAATTTTCAATAAAAAAAAAAGGGATTTTGACACTGACTTGTGTAAGTAAAAACTGAAATACTTAGAACGCGTATAATTAGGTTACTATTAACATTTATTATAGGCTCCCTCATTTAGAGCATTTATGTTAAATCAGTCGCTGAAGAGATATTATTACTCAAATATTGATAACATAATTTACTATGCGATGATCAAAAGATTTTAATTACATACAAGAGAAGATACATAGAAAAGGCGATATCGAATAATTGGCTTTCGAAGCTTTATAATGCAGGCTGATTTATTTTAAGTGAATCTGTTAAAATGCTATTAGAGTTCGGAATTCAAATCTTCATAACATTAGAACTAAGGTTAGCTCAAAGTGTCTCTAAAAGCCTTTCAAAATTTTTTTGAATAGGTTCAGGGATGTAGGAGAAATTGTCGAATTACGTTCACGGCACCGCCCACCTTACATTAGTCTGTTAAAAATGTACATCTATGCAAAGTTACATTGATTTTCTGATTTTTCCTTTATAGTTTCATCGAACTAGAAGGCAGTTAAAAACCATTTACAAACAGTGCAAATATAATTTAAAAGCGAATACACCATCTTCGTGAAATAACTGGAATTTTAAGGCCTGACTTTTTGGTCTATGAGTTATTCAATGTAGCAAGTTAGTCGTCCGTTTGATACGGTCGAGATGTATTTGTACCTTTTAGTTTTAAAGCAGCGTTTTGCACAACGATGTAAGACTGATATCATAGAACTAGCAGAACCGAAAGCAAAATAATAAAAATTATGAACCGAATAAAAGCATAAAAATGGAGCAGCTACACGGAAAAGCTTTCTCCTCCTCTGTGGAACATTTATCACGAAATACAATCTAGGAGATGATGGTGCACAGTGCGATGATTGAACATGAATTAAACGTTGCCATTTTAATTTACGATTGAGTTTAAGCTTTTGAATAATGTATAAAGAAAGATTTAAAAAACAGGTAAAGTTTTTAAATGAGTGTTGGGAAACAAGATAGGCTTTACTAAATTTTAATAAAAATCTAGAACTTTTCAAGCCGAGACTTTCTTACTCAAAATTGTTTCGTACTTTATAATGGAACTTTAGGACTTGTTGTTTATGCCTTTTTCTGGCGATTACTGCCTTGAGATATTTTGTTCCGTGGTGAGGCTTTTAAAAGATAGGTTTATTTATCTGAAAAATTGTCACTTCACATTCATAACAGATTGATGCTACTTAATGAATTGTTCACAAAGTGCGATTAACGATTAAATTTTAATGAAAACCAACGTAGCACAGTGCGGCAACCTGTGGACAAAAAGGTAAAAACCGACTCTTGATTTTGTGTTTATTTACCTACCCTATAGGTGTAAGTAAGTAACCAAATAAGCTATTCCAAGAAACATTTCTTGTAATTTTTGGAGTCGGAGAATTTTGAAGGCGGTAAGTTTTGGAGGGGGAAAATTTTGGAGTGGGGGAAATCCAAAGTTCCCCCTCCGAAATTTTACCCTCAAAAATTCCTCCCTCCAAAATCTCGCCCCTTACACACTTCCCCTAATTATCCTTAATTACCCCGCACTAATTACCCGCTAATTATAAATATACTCAGTCGATTTTTGTTGCATTTTTGAAAAAAGAAAAATTATCAAACAGACCAGAATTTTTGTTTATTTATTTATGTGCGAGTGTTCACAAATTTAATATATGTTACGAGAAATCCACAATTTTCCACATCGAATGGAAGTACTTATAGTAACGCAAAAAAAAAAAATTGCAAATTTGTATTGATCAAAGAGCCTTAGAATGTCATGAAACGTCGAGATTTTAAGTTTAAGCAAAAAAAATATTCTGTCTGTTGTCGGTCTGTCTACTTTTTTGTGCGCACGATTATTCTGGAACCGTTTAAGATATTGACTTGAAATTTGGTAAACGTTTGTATTTTAACGAAATCTGGAACTAGATTATATTTTGATCTTATTCCATTGAAGGGTTGGAGGCGTAAATTGGGGTAAATGAGGGTAAATAGGTAAATTAAGCAAGTAGGAGTCCATAAAATTAGTATTTAGAGAAGCTAAGGTCTCAAAAATTTACCACCTGCACCTCCACTATCAAGGGGGGTGAAAAAATAAAATTGTGATTTAGTGTGTGTAGTGTTGCCGTCTAGAGTTAGAATTTCTAACTCTTGTCTTGACTAGAGCTAAAAATTCAAGACAAGACTCCCACAAACTCTTGTCTTGAAATTTCAAGACCAGACAAGTGTGAGTCCCTCAAAGATCAAGAGTCTTCATTAGACTATATGTATAGGGTGTTCCTAAAGTATGCGGAAGTACTCCGGGGGCGAATAGTTTGGGTCAAAATAACACTAAAAGTAAAATTAAGTTTTTTTCCTAGGGCGCCCCACTTCGTAGCTATTCGCCCTTAAAAGATTCAATCGTGAAGAAGGTTTTTTGCAGATAACTCCCAACTCCCTGTATCGATTCTTATAAAATTTGGACAGTATGCACAGTTAGTGGGTATCTATAATTGAGAAATATGGCGCCTTTCGTATCTTTTTTAAGAAGGCAGGGCCGGACTACCCCAAACAGTTTTTACCCCTAAACTTTGGGCATTTGACTCATTTTTGGACTTTTTAAGTCTCCTAAAAAATTTCCTAAAAAAAGCTACTCTTGTTTGATTCCGATAAAGCGACCCTTTTTCGGGAAAAAAATTCTCACAAGTTTCTTTTTCGTTTTTTAAAGTATTAATTATTTGCTATCGTAGTTTCATAAAGAAAATTATTATTAGGAATTAAGCAATTCATTCATTTCTAGGATTTATTGTATTTATTATAAAAAATATTTTATTTATGTAGGTTTTCAATATTTGCTGATTTAACCCACTGAATTGAATTAATTAAAATTGTTTTGGGCAAAAAATTTGAATTTTATCCTGGACACCTTATCAAAAAAATATTTTTTTCTCGAAAAGGAGTCGTTTTATCGGTATCAAACAATAGTACCCTTTTTAGGAAATTGTTTAAGGAAGTTAAACAGACACCAAAAATACCAAAATACCATTTGGCTCGTTAGAAATATTTTTGGGAAACAATTCAACATATTGCTTCGGATGACGTGAAGATAGGTGCCTCTTATGTCCAGTGTTGTTAGCGTTTTTCATTTGGATTTCTTTCTTGCAAATTTTACAGGTGCTAATTTTGTCGTTATTTCGTATTTTCTTCATTTCGAAAAACTTAAGTAGAAGTTTTAAAGAATGACCCAATGTCCCAGTCTTTTTTTTTTCGCTTCCAATTCCTTTGTCGTCTCAGAGGGCCCTAGTTTATTAGTCGCGGTGGTTGATAACAGGTCATCGGATGTTGTTGATGGCATGACTGTGTCACTGTTTCTGTCTTCATCAGCAGACAAACTATGATCGCTCCTACCAGTAATATCATAGGGGTATTTGAGATTTGGGTCGGTCTCCAACTTATTAACTGATGCACTATCGGTATCACTGTGTATAGCTATAGATATTTGTTCTTTATGCAAAATCTTTTTTCTTGGCTGCAGAGACTTACAACAATTCACAGCACGCTTCATTTTTTCGTTCTGAGAACTAGATCATTTCATGGGTTGATATACATTATACAATGCAAATTCCATACAATGGCGCGTTTATGTCGCTTGACTAGCAGCGGGCATCGGTAATATAGCCTGATTTAAAAAATATATTAACAAATTTTTTCAGTGAAAGAAACAATTATTATTTGTGCTCCACAGCAATATCCATTTTCAGTTCCATTAAGATTAGGTATTTAATGTCAATTACGGCGCCGACCGCTGCCCACCGACAACGATGTTTGGGTTTTATACTTAAATTATGATCATGGAACGTTGAGAGAAATAAATGCTCTCCTAATCAGTATGCCATCATTATGTTTAGGTATGTACTTTGTTTCTAGACTCTAATCTATATAGAGTTCGTCAAGAGTTAGACTTAGGCAAGTCTTGTCTTGAAATTTCAAGACAGGACAAGAGTAGGGCAACTCTTGTCTTGTCTTATCTAGACGGCAACACTAAGTGTGTGTACAAGAACCCCAGTACCACCCACTTTCACCACCATAATAATATCGTTTTATCAGTTTTTGGGGTAGGCGATTTCAAATATTATATTATTAAAGTTCCATAAACAATTATTTCCACATACAATTTTTTTTTTGTTGTGAGAGGCTTGAATAGAAAATATGGATGTGGAAGTACAGATTCCTTGGACAAAGGTTAACGGTTTTCTTTTACTAACCTTATATTGTAAAATAAATATTTGTGGATGTAAATGTAGACTAATATTAGACAATTTTATGGTAAATAAATCATATGATACTACTGATATTTTTTGGAGATGGCATTGGAATATTATCAACTTTGAAATTGCAAGTAGTAAGGGAGAACACGTGATACATCATTTGATAGATCTGTATACAACAACAGCTTCATTTTTCAGTTCCATCAATTCATTCTGTTTGAATGTGGTTTCGTAGGCATGCTGAGAATTTGTTTCACCCTTGCATTTAAAGATTATTTTCTAACAAAAATGACGTTATTAATCATGGTTGAGTTAATTGATTGATTGATTTACCAGCATGCGGTAGGCATTGCTGCCACTCCCAGGGTCATACAGCTGGGCCTGATACGTCCACGCTGAATTGGACGGCAGCGAGAGCCATATGGCGCATGGTAAAGGAATGTGGGATGGGAGGTGTAGGTATTTGTGAGATGCTTTACCGCATTGTGTCGTGAGGAAGCGTTTAAGCTCTCTTTTTTGTGTTGTTGGTTCTGGATTTCTGCCTCCTCTAAGTCTTCTTGTGAAATATGTTGCCGCGTTGTGTCGTGATATAGAGTGTTTATGCTCCTCTTTTTGTGTTTCTACTACTTCGAGTCTTCTTTTTCTGAGTCTTCTGATTCCTCGGTTTCCGATGTTGGGTGGAATTTGGGTCATGCTTGTTGCCAGCAGCGAGAGTCCATGGCGCATGGTATAGGAGTGGGGGATGGGCAGTGTAGGTGTTTGTGAAATGCGTTGTCGCACTCTTCTCCTTCTGAGTCTTCTGATTCCCCGTTTCTCGTTCTGGTAGAGTATATATCTGTAGGTATTTGTAAAATGCGTGGCCGCATTATGTTATGATGTGGAGTTTTTGTACTCCTCTTTTTGTATTTCTGCTTCTAAGTCTTCTGATTCCTGGTTGTTTGGTTCTGGTAGAGTATATATCGCTGCGATTTCTTTGTGGAATTCATTTGTTCTCCTCGCTTTTTCTTCCAAGTATGTTTGGTCCTTTCCTAGTTGGTCCATGATCCTCTCGGTTGTTGTTTTCCACGTGTAACCTGGTCTCCCTACTTTTAGTGTAGAATTTAATGTAGAATTTTTCACTTCCACGAGCGCAATTTTGTCCTGAAAGACCTCACTTGATAATTTACCTAAGAAAATATTATGCTAATATGTTCCACAATTTTTTCACTTAACAACTGTCTTTGTCACTCTTTTTTTTTCACTTCTTTGCACTAAGCACCTATATTAATTGCATATTAGCTATATCACTTAATTGTTGTTATGCTAATGTTCTATGTAGAATTTTTTCACTTAACAACGGTCCTTGTCTCCTTTGTTTTTCACTTTTTTGCACTGAAATTTAACCACCTACATTAATTGAATATTAGCTATATCACTTAACTGTTGTTGTGCTAGTATGTACCACTCTACGTAGAATTTTTCACTAAAAGCGAGCGTAATTTTGATCTGACCTAAGAAAATATTATGATCATACTTTAAGAGTAATGCATTTGATCATTAATGGTTTAATTTATATTAAATTCTTTTGAGTATTTTTAATAATTATGAAAAAGATTATTTGAAGGTTAACATAAGAAATTTATATGACCATACTTTACGAACAATACGTTATTAATTAGTTCGGGTACAATCTAAATTAAATTCATTTGAAAATTTTTATAATGGTTAAAAAATAAGTTTACAGAGGAATAATATACTTCAATAATTTATTGCCCCCATTAATTTTTGTCGACAAGTGCCGACTATTCAAGGGTTTGATGGATCTAAACACTTCAATTTCTTAGAAATGAAAAGGTTACTTATCTGTTTTTGCCCGCGTTGAGACGTTTGTTTGTTTACGCTCTTTTGGTTTCTTTAAACACTGCACTGGTCACTAAATAACTCTGTATTAGTTATTTTCAAATATTAATTATATTTCAACTTTGTTCTTTTGTTATGACGAATCGATTTACTAGGAATTTTTTGAGCTGCAATTCACCTAGGCTGTATCAAATTTAATGGAGTTTTACCAGATTTTAAATTCAAACGTTTCAGTTACATCCACTCGCTTGGAAGGCACAATTCGAACTACGACAATTGGAATCATGTTTGAGTTGGATACAAATTTAGCAAGTTGAAATTGCAGTCAGTCGTGACTATTCGAAAAATATTTTGCTTAAATACGGCAAAATTCACTTTTAGGTGTTAAATACAGATTCAGTATCATTTTTATTGTTCAAGTAGGTACTCGCGAAGAAGACTCCCTTCAAGACGTTGGGCTGTACTGTTTGGTTCACCGACGTATATTTTAAAGGGGGTGATATGGAGGTGATTTGAAACGTATCTAACTAGACTATTATAGTGTTACGCATTTCGAGATATCATCGTTTTTCCGAATTATGTCGAATTCGGCACAATTCCCCATATAATAACAAAATGACACCAATGTGTTACGTCATTTGGAAATTACGCAATTATCCAAGTTTAGACATAGTCAAAATGTTTTATTTTGCACACGTGAACTTGCATTTGGATTACTGCATTATATGTTAAGGTAATTCAAGCAGGGTAAGTGCTTTACTTAATCACAAAATGGGATCTTAAGAACAATATTATTTAAAAGTATGAGTCATTCCTGCAGACACTTGATTATTGATTTTAAAATCTTAACAGTTTCTTCGCTGTACATATTGGCGTGTATTCTTCATGTAAAAGAGAACATCTCCCAAATGACAAACTTTGCAGATAGAGAAATAAATTATTGTTAACTTAAACGTTAAAGATAATTTACTATTGCCAAGTAATCACTTGTCAATTTCTGCAAATGTGCCGACAATAATGCCTTTATTTAGAATCATTTGCCTAACAATATAAAGCAAATAAACAACATAAATAAATTGAAAAAAGTTGTAAAAAAGTATCTCCTAAAAAACACATTCTATTCTGTTGACGAGTATTTTTATTCTCACATTAAAATATAATAAAGTTATATTCATTCATTTTTCGTATTGTGATGTTAATGTTATAGTTCGTTTGTTCATTAAACATTTTATTGTAATTGAATTGTATTGTAATTTTTGTAATGTAATTTACTATTTAATGTTTGTCTTATATACAAAATATTGTTTTTGTACTCTCAGGTAATTTGACAGCTTTACTGAATTGATTGACATTTGTAAGTGACGTTTACAAATTACCGATCGGTAAGTAATTACTTACCAATCAGGAGGCGGTAAGTAAACTAATAAATATGGAAATTTAAAAATCAAATTTTATTAAAGACAAAATTAAAATTACAATATGAACAACTATTAAAATTTATTGGAGAAATAGAATCCGGGTTTAAAACGTTCACTTCTGATGATGCTATAGTTAGCCCATAGATACACAGTATGACGATATAAAGCATAAATTATAGTATAGAATATACAAGACAATATACATATAAAATGACACAAGAGTAAGAAATGCAAAAATTTCCTATTTCATAATTTAAAAAGGGATTAAAATAAATACATATTTTTTTTATTTGCCTCATATTTAGATAGCTGAAGGTTTTCAAGATTTTCATTTATCAAATTATATAGTATTATACTATTATAATGAAGTGATTCTTTAAATTTGGCTGTTTTATACCGTGGAATCGAAAGCAGCTTCTCATGTCTCGTATTGTACGCATGGCTGTTATCTAAAGTTTTAAATTCATGCAAGTTTGATTTTGCGTATATTAAGCATTTATAAATGTAAATACAGGGTGCAGTTAGAATTTTCTTTGTAAGAATGTACTTTTGCAACTTTCTCTATAATTTAAATTAAACACCGGCCTTATAACTCTTTTTTGTAGTACAAAGATTCTATGTAATTGTCTAGACCTTCCCCATACACAATCATTGAGATATAGATCAGAATAAGCTAGCGCATAGTAAAAATCCATGAGTCCCTTCTCACCTAGAGTATCATAAGCTTCTTGGTGACTTCAGGGTTTCATTTCTTGAAACAAAATCTTCTGTGATATTTTCCAAATTTTTCTTGTTACACCACGCTGCGAATAGCTTCAAGGTTTTATCATACCTCTCTTTGGACTTCTCGGGAATAATGGTTGAGCATCCTACTTGCCAAGTATCTTCTAAGTCTGAATAGTCACTTTCTTGAATCATAACTTACAAGAAGCTTAAGGTGTAGCAAAAATCTTATCTTGGAGAAATTTCTAATAACAGCAGAGATCACTTGACAATAAATATTCGGTCTCATAATAACTAACGTGAAAACTTTTTCATGTACGTTGTTTGTTTTATATGTTTTTTAAAATAATTTTTTGGTTAAAAGTTTTTTAGTTTTATTTGCATTTTATCAATATTTGAGCGTGTAAAAAACGTCATGAGCACTGCGATCATTAAATGTTTTACTGGTTTCGGATGTTTTGGAGATCTCCAAACATATCCTCAACCAGTAAAAAACACTTACTGACCTTAACACTTAATATACTATTTTGTGTTATATACTCTTAATGTTACATTGTAATGTATACCTACTATTCTTTGACGTTTTCCCATGCATGTAAAACATGTCGTATGAAAATAAAGTTATTATTATTATTATTACTGTCTCATATGCGTGTGTCTCTGTCCAGCAATAGGTGCTTCTAATCGCGGCTCTCAATTTCGTTGTTTCATACTGAACTGCGGTTATTTTATGTGTGCTTATATTGCTTTTTTTATTAAATTGAAACCGTATGTTGAGGTCAGTTGTATGGCTGACAATGTACGCAATAAAATAATTCGAGGCGTTTTCTGTCTCCCACATAAATATAAAACATAGTAACAGTAAATCACTTCTCTTTACAATTAGCAGACAAGGGTAAAGGGTCCACAATATTGGAACCCTGTAAAAGCAATGTGGAAACATTTCTCTTAATAACGTATAAAAGTTCTACAGAGGCGGTGTCAACTCCCAATACGTATTTAAAGGACAATGAATGTATCCCTTACTTGTCTTATTCACTCAAACTTATCCAGGAGGGCTATTAATTGAAGTAATCTGTTCACTATGCAAGCCAAACAATAGCATGATCGTTGCTTAGATTATACAGATTTATCCGAAAATAGCGTTTTTCTCTTTCATCTGTCATAATGGTAGCCAGATACAGTCAGGTTCTATGTGCCAGTTTAACTTTCGTGGGGAGTTTTTAAAACTTAACCTCAATCATATGAACACGACGTGGGATCAATGCTATAAGGATATGGATTACCAAAGGGACCGTCGCGTCGATGGCGCTTTGACAATTACCCAAAAGAACAACAGAAGATGGAGAATTTGAGCAAGAAATATATAGAGAATTATACAGGGTGTAATTAGTTTCATGTCATCAAAAAAAAAAAAAAAAACTGGTAATGGGGACCGACTAGACAAACAAAAACCTATATGACTTTTCCTCTAGGGACACTTTGAAAAAACTGACCTAGGTCAAAAATTTGAATGTTAATTAAGGTAGGATGCATTTAAAAACCATTGCCTCTCTGGGTCAATGGACGTATAGTTCCGAATCATAGAATCACAGAAATTTTTTACTTACTTTTAAAAAGTCATAAAAAGTGTAAAGATTACTGACTTGTGTCCTCGCCGCTGCGCGGTCTCATAGCAAGGAGCGCGGCACTTTGATGAGGCCGCTTCAACCGAACTTTTTTTACCAATCATGAAAATGTGAATAATTCGTTATCTTTTTCTGCACAACCGTAAGTATAGGATGGCCGTAGAGGTTTAAACATAGGATTTGTTTATATGCGTGTTTTTAATTTGGAACAAAATTATTGGAGGGGCATTTAATCAATGCATAAAATGCGAAACTTTTCCGAAATATATTAAAACGTCCAAAATTAATTCGCTTTTCAAAAAAAGTTACTTAAATGATATGAATAACTATCGTCCCACATTTAATTTGGTGAAAGATATAATGATAGTGTCTTGTACACATTTTATGATATTAATATTCATGTTATATGCTTCTTTGCTTGGATTATTTTTAAAATTATTAAAAAGATGACAACGGCGTCAGAAAGGGTTGTATTTTGTCACCAATCCCATTTATTATCTCTAATGAAGATGTGCTGTGACGTGTACTGCTTTCAGGACTGGCGAGGTGGAATAGCTATAGGCGGAACCATGATTTTTTATTTGAGATTTGAGATAATTAAATGTAAATTACAACAAAGCGAGAACAATGATTGGAGACCGGGCAAATGGTAACCACCAAGACACATGAAATGACTGCGACGTAGTAAAAAAGATGGTATATTTTGAAGCCCTTGTGGACAATACTGACAACTGCGAATATGAGATTTTACGAAGAATACACATATAAAGATCGGCAAGTTGTAGTTGAGCAAAATTTAAGTTGGTATAAATATCACGAGTCGCACAAATATCAGATTTGCTAACGCCCTAGCTTTCTTCATCTTTCTTTGCGTCTCTTGGACCGTTAGTGAAGTAGACAGACGGGGTGTGTCTGGAGACGTTTGTTACTAATTCCCTTGACTGCCCATCATGCTAATAGCAACTCGGTTCTCCAAAAAAAAAACTTTCCAACATCTTGTTCTCCCGAATCCTCTCATTTTTTGACTACATCAACTGACGAGGACAGTATAGAACGTTTGATAGTTCAGAGAAAACCAAATGGAACAAAGGGAACGCTCTCCGAAGCGTTGGGCTGATGTCATCAAGATAGTTTATTGGCCAATGAGTAGACACATATTTGTATATGTGGCAGGTCAAGGATAAATAAATAATAATAAATATAAAATATATACCTAATCAAGATATAAAATATAAGATGTAAATATAGAATCTACGCGACAATATAAATATAAAATAACACAAAATAAGAGATACAAAAATATCTTATGTACCCTCTTGAGTGAGGACTAACTGTCTAAATATTCTTGAACTGAATAAAAAGGTTTCTCAATAAAAAAGAGTTTTGTTACTTTTTTTAAATTTGTTATATCCATTACTTTCTTTTAGTTGGGCTGGTAGTTTGTTGCATTTTGTAATGAAATTGTAGTCTGCTGAATTTTTGAAGAGGCTGGTTTTATGTAATGAGGTGGATAATTTTCCGCCATGCCCTGGTATTGTCCAGTAATTAAAATCAGACTTATGTTTGAATACATAAAGAACGCATTTCCGTAAGAATATTGAGGGAATCGTTAGGATATTGTTTCTCTTGAAAAGATCTTTGCAACTATCCATTCATGCCTTAAAGACTATCCTAATTATGCATTTTTGACCTATTAACACTCTTTGTATGTTATTGGCAATTCCCTAGGAGACAATGTTCCTAAGAATTTTGCAGATTCAGAAAGTTCAATATTATTTAGTGTTTCAAAATTTGAGGGTAATGGTTCTCTTATATAGAAATTTAATGAGACTGTTTTCTTGTTATTAAGAATTAGATTATTCCTTTGACACCACTTGAAAAATCAAACATTAAAGTTAGAACATATTTCCCATTATCCAATTCTTTATATATAAAATTTAGTAGCAAGGAACTGATGGTAAAGAGCTTTGGTGAGGTTGTGCACTTGCACAACATTGCGTCTTAAATCACTTCTATTAATTCGTCTGTCAAAAAACACACATTTTTTGTTGTTTAGATGTAAAGAGTATTCTAATGTTAATGCACGCACTCCCATTTATTATTTGAAAACAGTTAGGTAAGGGATTAAAGGAAAAATACACACGTGTATCATATGCATACAGGCTGCACGCTAAAATTATCTAAAATAGAAGGAGAATCAGTCGCAGTGACGAACCTTGTGGTACTTCATGAGATATATTTAAATCAGAAAATAAATCGTTAAATACTATGCTTTGTTTTCTCTGTTGAAAATAATTTTTAATACAAGAAACAGTAGTCACTTATAAGTCACTTATAATTCACTAAATTTCAAAATTTTTAACAAGGTATGACGATGCAAGATATCATGTGATTAACATTAACAACTAATATGTATTTCTATATTTCAATAAAAATACACCCAGTTATACTGAGAGCTGGATAGTCTTTTTAACATAAGTTAATTTAAGATATTAAATTATAAATAAATACATGCATCAAAAATTGGTAACCTAGCCAATTTTCGATAAATATTTACGTAGAGTTAAGTATTTGGATATGCTAAATTCAGTTTTGCTGCAGACATTTTTTTTTCAATATGGAGGCTTCAAAATTTGGGTCAGAAGAAGCAAACAAAAAAAAGTCCTGATCCTGGAACTCGACCCGAGTAGTCCAATGTAATTTTTTGAAGCTGAATTCGAATCGGAACTCAGAAAAGCCCAAACACCCTCAAAATTTAAGAGCTAGGGAGAGAAAACACCCTTAGAATATATGGTGACAATAAGTACATGCAAAAAGTAAT
The DNA here is from genome assembly GCA_936432065.2 of Rutpela maculata. NCBI lineage: Eukaryota > Metazoa > Arthropoda > Insecta > Coleoptera > Cerambycidae > Rutpela > Rutpela maculata. The sequence continues at coordinate 29,367,297 of OW386285.2, read as the reverse complement.
CCTATATTAGGATTACTTTACAATCCTAGGATTTTTGAGGTTGCTGATTTCAAAGTTCAACATGCCAGAAGCCAAAAATTTATTCTTAGGTTGAAAATAAAGTAAATTAGTGGTTGAAGGGGTGTAAAAATAAAAAGTTATAAAATGTGTAGATAATTTAGATTCTGAAATTATATTTTTAGGTTTTGAACTTGTTGAGTTCAAGTACGTATCCGATCTCAGAAAAGCCCATGTGCCCTCAAAATTTTGAGCCGTTAGCAAATAAACAACCCTAAAATAGGGTAAATCATCTCTAATTTGTGGTAATAATAAATACATGCAAAAATTAGTGCAAAAATATTATATTTAAATATAGATTTTTGGTATACCGCAAAGGATTTTCTACTATGAGGTAATTAAGCAACCTCCAAAATAGAAGGAAGCCACTCTAAAACGATGCAAAACTATCCCACATTTCTCGATATATAAATTGATGTGAATGAATAGTAAAAAATATCAATAATATATTTAGCAGTCACCTCCCTAAATAATGCCGGAACAACTACACTTAGATTAGGCTAAAAAATACCCCTTTTCTTGCGGAGAATATACACCATCATAACATCATAGAGTATATAAATTCTAAAAAATGACATGAAAAAATGAATATTTGAAAGTTTGGAATTATGTAGAACTAGAGTGACTTAACGTTCACCCCTTTTTATCAAAGTACGTATGGGTGTAAAAACTACCTTTATATAATAATAAAATACATGATTACCATTAAAATGTGCAAAAGTTTTTGATTTATAAATTTCTGAATGGAAACTAAAGTAACTTTAACCCCTTTCATGAATTTTATTTTATATCAAGGTGGTTTTCCTCTTATCTTTTTTTTTTTTTTCCGGGATGGAAAACCTTTATGGACACCTGAACGGTAGTGTGGGACTCACCTCTAGGCATACCTACTAAAACCACCCCTCTTCTGTGTATGATGTATCCTGGAACCGCTCTCGCTTCTCTTCAGGATACACGTCAATCGTTATTCAATGTATAGATGTTGTTTTTTCCAGTGTCTTTCTTCTCCGTATTCCCTCTAGTTGTGCAAAGGGTATAGGACGGGATTCCTCTTATCTTCTCCTTTATGCACGACGATCCGTGTAATAGCTGTTTCGGCCTTTGCCCAATTGTCTTCAGATTGCAGCATGAATTCCACAAGCTCATCCGGCCCTAGACGATTTATGCCTCGCCTCTCCTCCACCCATCTGTTGCAGTGGAAGACTGTGTGCTCTGCATCGTCTATTTCGCCACAATATGCGCACTCTCGAGAGTCCAGCTCTCCTATTCTCAACAGGTAGTCGGCAAAACAGCCGTGACCTGCCAGGGCCTGCGTGAGATGATACCCTACTTCTCCGTGTTTCCTTTCAACCCACTCTTTGATTGTAGGGATCATACGGTGAGTCCATCTTTCTTTATGGGCATTCTCCCATCTGTTCTGCCATCTTTCGAACAGTCTTTCCCTGGCGGTTCCTCGCTCGACTCCTTCGTACACTTCTACCCTTTCCTTGACCAGTAAATCCACTGGAGGGATCCCTGCTACCACCAGCACTGCCTCGTACGAGACTGTCCGATAGGCGCTACATACCCTCAGTGCCATCTGCCGTTGAATCCTTGCCAGGCTTACTTTGGCATGCTTTGTTATATGCTTTTTTGCTTGGATTATTTAACTCTTTCTTCTAAGGCGTATCCCCAGACCGGGGCGGCATATAATATGACTGAATGCACCACGCCACAAAGCACTCTTCTTTTGCTGGCTTTTGGCCCCTTCGTGTTGCACATCACTCTTCCCAGAGCGGTTGCCGATTTCCCCGCTTTTTCCGCCGTTTTTGTTATGTGACACCTGAATGTTAGTTTTGGGTCCAGCCAGATTCCGAGGTATTTAAGTCCATTCCCCGGTCTAATTTTCATCTGTCCAACCCTGATGGTGACAGGCTGGACAGTTCTTTTCCTTGTGATCATCACTGCTTCGGTTTTTTCCGGAGCAAGTTTTAATTTTACGCTCCGCAGCCATTCCTCTATTCTCTCAATAGTGGCATTCGCCTTCTCCTCGATTAGCCCTGTCCAGTTTCCAGTCACAGTTAGGGCAAGATCGTCGGCGTAGCCCGTAAGGGTGACCCCATTTGCGAGGGGAATCCGTAGGACGTCGTCGAACATAATGTTCCACAGTGTTGGCCCGAGTACCGAACCCTGTGGAACACCGCAGGTCACGTTTCTCCATTCAAAGGTGTTATTTGCGTCCATCTCTATTTGCCTATCCCTGAAGTAACTCTTAATGATATTAATGATATAAGGTGCCACTTCCAATCTCTCTAGTTTGCTTATAGTTGCTCCCCATCCTGCAGTGTTAAATGCATTCCTGTTATCAAGGGTGTCGATTAAACACATTCTCTTTGCCTCCATGGCTTCTCTTGCCTCGTGATGCGGGTCACAGCATCCACCGTCGACATTCCTCTGCGGAATCCGAACTGGTAGTTCGACAAGCCATCCCTCCGGTCAATTTCTAGCTCTAGCCTTCCCAGGATTAAGTATTCCAGCACCTTTCCCAAGGCATCCAACAAGCAGATGGGCCTGTAGGAGGATGGTTCTTCAGGTTTTCCGTTCCCTTTAATAATGAGGACGAGCCTTGCTTTCCTCCATCTGGATGGAAAGTCTCCTCTCTCCAACGCTCGATTCATGACCCCTAAAACCGCTTCGGAGATTCTTCGACGACTATTTTGATCACCTCCGGGGGGATATTATCCGGACCCGGCGATCGGCCGCTCTTTAGTCTCTCGATTGCCCCCTTCAGTTCATTTTCTGTGAATGGGGGGACATCCGCTACATCCATGTCATCCCACCTTTCTTCCTCCCTGTGGGGAGGTTTTCCTCTATCTAGAGATTGCTTAACCACCCCAGAGTAGAAAGTCCTTTGCCATATACTGAAAATCTATATTTTAATACAATACGTTTGCGCTTGTTAACTACTTTTTCCGAGTATTTATTGTTACCACAAATCAGGGATGATTTACCCCATTTTAGAATTGTTTATTCGTTAAAGGCCCTAACATTGAGGGCACATGGGTTTTTCTGACATCGGATTCCAACTTGAACTCAACAAGTTCAAAACCAATAAAAATATAATTTCAGAATCTAAATTACGTATTTTTTCAACTTTTTATTTCTACCCTTTCAACCACTAATTTACTCTGTTTTCGACCTAAGAATAAATTCCTGGCATTTGGCATGCTGAAATTTAAAATCAGCAACCTCAAAAACCCTAGAAATATACTGCTTGCCAAATTTTCATTTTTCACCCCTTTCAACACCCATTTTACTCGACTTTCACCCTGATAATAAATTTTGGCTTGTGGCATGTTGAAATTTGGAATTATCATTTTCAAAAACCCCTATAAATATAAGTTTAGAATGAAAATTTCGTGTTTTGTCAAATTTTCATTTTTACACCCCTTTCAACCCCCATTTTACTCGATTTTCACCCTAAAAATCAATTTTTGGCTTTTGGCATGTTGAAATTTGAAGCAACCTTAATTACCCTAGGATTGTACATTAAGAGTACTTTTTGCATGTACTTATTGTCACCACATATGAAGGGCGATTTTACCCTATTCTAAGGATGTTTTTTCGCTCTAGCTCAAGATTTTGAGGTCGGATTCGAATTCAGCGTCGAAAAATACATTGGATTACTCGGGTTGAGTTTCAGGATCAGGAATTTTTTTGAATGCTTCTTCTGACTCAAATTTTGAAGCCACCATATTGAACAAAAAAAAGTTTCTGCAGCAAAACTGAATTTGGCATATTCAAATACTTATTCCCAAGTTTCGTAAATTGTTATCGAAGGTTGCCTAAGTTACCGATTTTTGACGCCTATTTTGAAAAAAATCATCACTCTGGGACGTTCTGAATAAGAAAAATTGATTATTTAATAAAAATTAAGCACTATATTAAAAAAAACCTATACCTGCAGAAATTCAAACACGATATTAATTCGCTAGTATGCACTGTAAAGAGAATATAAATTATTTTAAATTGGTATGCATATGACAATAAATAAATTAATGAAGCCAAATTAAATATATAGTAACATTTAACCACAAATAGGTATATAAACCAATGTAATTCTGCAATAGACTTTATTAATTCGTTATGCGTTTCCTTTTAATATAATAATACTGCCAACTATATTGGTTTATTTATATTTTCAATTTAACTCCCGGGGTTTCAGAAAACAATACATCTACTGGAACAATGTATTCGTCCATTACCAAAATTGAAAACATAATCACCAAATATTTTGCTTCATCCATGGATAATAATTTATTTTATCAAATTTATAGTGTATATCTTTAGAAGCACAATACTCTATTAATGTTTTGTGCGAGTGCTTTTAACATATTCTAACATAAATTAATTTTCATAAAGCTATTGTAATTTATTTGTGGACAACATTTCCGAATTTTAGTTTTATTAATAATAATTAAAATAATTGTATAATATACAGATTGTTTAGATATGACTTATAATCAAACATGATGACCTAGTCGATTACTATAATTATAATCGCTTGGTATTTAAAAATCCTTGCAAATAATCTGGTAATTGAAAAAAAAAGAATTATTACTTCCACATCCCAGTTTCCGATGGGAATGATAGCGGGGTTGGCTGATGCATAAAAATATTTTTAGGCCTTTGGTTTTTGTATACACACTAAATCAGAATTTTATTTTTTATCCCCTTCAATAATGGGGCAGGGGTAATAATGGGAGTGGCAATGGGGATAGTTGATGGCAAAAAAAATATTTTTGACCCCATTTAATATTGCAGATGGAGTGGTAATGGGACAGATGGTGGGAGTGGCTGATTCCAAAAAATTTTTAGACTTTGGTTTCTTGGTTTCTCAATATTATGGACTCTTACTTGCTTACTTTACCTATTTACCTCCCATTTAGCCCAACTCTTCAACGGAAATAAGTTACAGAACAACCGACTGACAAACTTAGTTTTTATTATTTTTTTTTTCAGAAAGAAAACAAATGACAGATCAGATTTGGACTTATGTTGTTTTGTTTAGAATATACTTACAAACATTTTTATTTTTTGTTTGGCCTGATCCGATGCACAGAGCCCGATATATTAAAACTAGAAAGGATACCACAAAGATGAGCATATTATACTCTTCGCAGGCAGCAGTTTATTGCACCTTTTATATAATTGTTGCACATTTTATAGAATACTCTTCGCAATTTTTTAAAAGTAATCCTGTCTTATAAATTAAGGTCTTTTCCTGTAATACCTTCCTATTGACTTTAAATCGATAAAGAAGAACACTGTCAACTTTAAATAAAAAAAGTCTTATAACAATATTTTTTCTATATCCTCTGGATATTACTGAATTATTCAAATATTATTTACCATATTTTCAGAAATTACATAAAAAAATAACAATAAAAAAGTCAACATTAAACTTGCCTGGGTCTTGAACTTAGATTGCGAGGCAAAACTTTTGCCACTACATCACCATTTCTCATTATTGAAACTGTTAATGACTGTAATATATACTATTGGTAAATTTATTGTGAATATTAGGAAACACACATTAGTAAAATGTATATAAGAAAAATAATGATAGGAAATAACACTTCCCAAGATTTCTATTTATTACAAACTATAAAAAAATTAAGAAAACATTTTTTTAAATTTAAATTACTTAAAAAATAGGGTTCTTCTCTAATTTACTGTCCAAATTTCAGTACAATCGGATTTTTCTTTCTTGAGCACGATAGTGCTTACAAGAAATGTGACGGACGGACAAACGGACATTTTGAAAGTTGTTCAGAATTCGTTCACTAACACAATGATATGAAATTTTTTTTGTCTGCGAGCGATATTTACGGTTTTAGAAAATTGCCGATCAAATGTAATATATTCTTCGTTTTTGTATTTGCGAAGAGTATCATAAAACGGAACAAAAACACGTTTTTCAAAATTAAAACTTAATTTCCAAGAAACGCTCACCTCCAAAATTAGACAAAGCTTCAGAATAACTTCCTGATAACATACATATTGCATTTGTAGAAAAAAAATTGCCCCTTCCCAAACAATCGTTGAAAAAAGTGCATTTTTATTCGACTGTATCTGCAGTGATAATATCTCTTGTTCACCACTCAAAATCGATTTTAGCATAGGTAGTTTAGCAACCTCATCGCACTGTCAATATATATTGTTTATTCTTTGAAATATCATTTTTTAATACGCCTTGCAAACGATTACAGCCTTTTAAGGTTGCCAGCCGTTTACTTAGTTGAAGTGGATCATTTTGATTGATATATTAGACAAATAAATGTAATAGCTAGTTATGTATTTAATAATAATTTATTAATACTTAATTGTTCAAATTTTCCTTTTATATTAGTTATATGTTTGTAATATTTTTTAGTACATTTTACATCTTTCCAGTTTGTATTTCTATGTAAAATAGTATTAGCTAACTTTTTGATGTTGTTGATATTCGGAAATTTATGATAATAAATGCATTATTATTATTATAAATAAATTCACCTTCGCCGGATTTCTAATTGACAATTGTTTATAAATTCAGCCAAGAAGTCATTTAAATTCCATGATCAACGATTGAAATAATTTAAACAAAAATTAATTACTCCCTGCTTTATTACAGTGAACATAGAAAAAACATTCTTTGAAATATTCTTTTTCTGAGGCAATGGGAAATTGCCAATTAAAGTTTATGCACTCTTCCTTCGCTCTGGCTATATTATTATTTTGTCTACTCATGCATAGTCTATCCTCTTCCTTAAGCTTTTAACTTTCCGCTTTTGAGACTTTAATCCAAGATATTTTTTCAATCTGAATATCCATTTACTGATTCATCTTATACCAACTGTATTCATTATAAATGGTCAGTTCGTATATATCTGAAATAATAAGTTACTTCTTTCTTCAAACAATTATTTTTAATTAAAATTTTCGAATGCGTTGTTTGAAAAGTTTAAATGTGGATGTATAGTAGAGTAAAACTAAGGGTTTAAATCACGTAACAAGGAATTGTTTTACAATAGCACTTTTTGCTAGAACTTGTCGGAAACATTACAAGGAGTGTAACAAAAAGTTTTGGAATAAATCTTTGTCCCGCAAGTCATTTATTTAAACAAAAGAATGTTGAAAATTGTGTCTTATAGCTAATACTGACGAAATATTGAACTGCACGATAGGAAAAAAAATGAAGAATAGGCTTGTAAATAATGATTGAATATTTCTATACTCTACTGATGAGAACTAACGAGTTCGAAAAAACTTGTACAACTTTTCTAGAGTTGAAATAGAATATAAGGTTCAATAATTGTTGTGAATGACCGAATTTCAATAAATGATTTAAGTATTTTCAATGTACTTTTCTTGCCTTAAAATGCTGTCATGTAATTCAATACTTCGTAAGTATTACCTAGAAGAGTAGTTGTTTTGATTTGTTCTCCAATAATGAGTATTTTAAAGTATTTACCTAGTGCATTAAGGCAACCGTATACAGAAAGTAGGTCATTTCATAATAAATAAAAAAGTGTGTAAGTTGTGATTTGCTTAATACCTAAATAATATTCTCTAAATTCACTTTTCTCATCAATATTTTGGTCAAAAAGAATGTCATATCTCCGCTTCCAATTGGCACAGAGAAAACTTTTTTTAATTGCTTCTTTTTTTATATGCTTTTAACACATGCTAATAATGTTTATTTTTGGGCAAAATATTGATGAGAAAAGTGAATTTGTATATAAAAAAAGAAAAAAATTACAGTTTAATAAAAAATGGTTTAAAAATTATTATTTTTTGATAATATCACTGTAAAGAAGATAAAAGAAACTACAATCTGAAAAAAAAAATTGCTGTACGACTTGATGTACTGAAATAATCGACGATATAATTTTCGATTTCGCATTTGTTTTTTGGGCGTTGTTGTCATCATACCAACTTGAAACTTGATATAACGATTTAGCTCCACTAGAGGCATCGTTTATTAAAATTTCGTTAAAATAGATATATTGTTGTTTAAGTCATCAATAGTTTAAAAATGGCTGCTCTGTGTTGTTTTTATTTATTGCAACTTAGCAAATTAATCAAACGGTTCGGAATCTAGTTTTCTGTGGAATTTTATTATAAGCAATTACTTTTTTATCCATTGCGATACGAGTTATACAACCGGAGATATTTAAGAAAAACTTCGAAAGAACACAATTTTCAACATTCTTTTGTTTAAACAAATGACTTGCGAGACAAAGATTTATTCCAAAATTTTTTACTACACTATTTGTCATGTTTCTGACAAATTACAACAAAAAAATTGTTATTGTAAAACAATTCCCTACAAATTTTAATTTCACTCCATTAGTACTGTGCATAGCGGTAATACAGTCGAATTAACTTTTAAGAAGAAAAAACTGCAATACGAATGAAACCTTTTTATTAATTTTCAAAAACATATTTGTTTTCTTGAAAAATCCAACGAGTTGTAGAGTGTGTTCTAAGGAAGATATATTGAGGCAAAATGGTTACTTTTATGTGTTTATTGGAAATTTGGAATTTTTTCACTAAAAGTGTGTGTACATATGAAAGTTAATAAAAAACGTGATTTTTAGTAACTTTAGGTGATTTACAAGGAGGTGAAATGTTTGATAAGGAAGGGAAGATGGGAGATCTGTGATGTAATTGTATCTAAACAATTAATTTGTGATACAATTTGGGAATTGAATTTTTTTTAAATAATTGTTTTGTACTTCTTAATAAAATAACAAAGCAAATATAGAGGATGCTTGGTACATCTATGGAAAGTTTTAAGAAGGTGATATAAGGAGTCTTTTGGAACCTATTTGACCATATACGAAGTATCACAGATTTTGAGATATCTGCCTTCTCAGATATTGCGATCAGCGCGGTCTCCAGACTTGACACCTCTTGACTTTCATGTTTGGGGGCCAATGAAAAACCTTGTTTACGAGGTTAATAAAACAAAGAAGTTTTTAAAGGTATTTGAATATATTTTATGAGTACTATTTTTGAGCAAATAATTAAAATGTTAGGGTGAGTTTATTATTTTAACTCACCCTAACATTTTAATTTGTATACAAAAATTTTCGTAATACTATTTTTAATTTTTCTTTGTATTGTTTTGAGAAAGTACCCATTGAAGGTTAGAAGAAAAATACAAATAAAATCTTTCAATGATACCTATAATGATTGACTGTTTAATAATATAAATTTCAGTAATAAACAAACATATCTAAAACGGCCGATATCTCAAAATCTGATACTTGGTGTAATGGTATAAATGATCTACACTATCCCCTCTTTCACCTTAAAACTTTCTATCGATGTACCAGATGCAAATTAATAATATATAAATATCAATTAAATGTTCCATACATTATGTGAAAGTTTTTTTGTCAATTTTTGTATGTACGTTTTATATTTCGCTGTAATATATAATATTTATTTTTATACTGAAAAATTTTAAAGAAAACAGTACAATTTCAAAAAATTATAATATAAAATGTACCTACTAGTTTACCAAAATTCTCGATCTGAAAATTGTCATCCCAGCTGCCTCCAAAAATTTGTTCGAAGGAATTTAAACCAAATTTCACGTCTTGCATTTCTTGAGTCAGAATTAAAATACTCTGTTCCTTCACATTTCTTGCAATGTACAGGGTGGACCAAATTAGATGGGTTTTGAGGTTTTCTCTAAAACTATGGCCGATAGACAAAATCCAATATAGGTGTCCTGAGTTGAATTTCCGAAAAACAAACAATGGCACAAATCGTGATCGTCTATCTTTTTCGACTGTCGAGCTACAAAGCGTTTTTGGAAAATTGGCATTTTTTTATTACCTCTATATCTCAATTACCAAGGGTTCAATCGAAAATCGAGTAATATATTCTTGAGGCACTTTTTTGAGTAGAATCCGGTGCTGATAAGAAGAAAATTATGCATGCCTCAGTTTTCGAGATATAGACATAACTTATATATTTTTTTAAAGGTAAATTATTTCATTATTCGATCACAACTTAAATTAGCTATCCAACGATATGTCATATGTCATATTTATCTCTAGAAAAAGTGGTTAATTTCCGAAAAATGTAATATCTTTGTGAAGAAGCCATGGAAAACTGTTAATAACAACAACCCTTATAATATAAAATAATTTTACCAAAAATAGGAAAACTAAACTACAATAAATGTTCGAATTGTTTTCCATTGACATCTATGCATATTTATCGCATTTATAATATTTATTGAGAAGGCCATGGTAAAAAAAGAAAATCGAAATAATTGTAAATGTCAAAAACTAATTTGTGAGTCACTCGTGAGTGAGCATTGCTAAAAATGGTTCAATTTACTAATGGTGAAAAACATGATATGCTTAAGTGTTTTATAGAATGCGGAGGAGATTCAAATTTAGCTTCCGAGCTTTATTTTAATAGGTAAGTTATCGACAGCAAAAAGTTGTGCCAAAAGTGCCGCCTAAACAATATTTATAGATATCCAGAAAAGAGACAGCCAGACATAAAAATATTCAAAAGGCTACAACAAAAGAGTTTGGATCACTTGTAAAACCTCGAGCAAAAATATATAATAAAGCAAGTAGAGAAGCTGTGGAAATTATTGTTTTAGAAACTGTAAGAGAAAATCCTAATATATCATCTCGCGAAATACAGGAAAATTTAGGAATCCCAAAAACAGCTGCGTTGCGTTCCTTAAAAAAAAAAAAAATTCAAACCCTACAAATTAGTCACCATCTATACCCAAACGACTTTCAAAGGCGTCTCGATTTTTGCCAGTGGTTTTTGTGTCAGTGCAATGAAGTTCCAGGATTTGAAGGAGCAATTATATGAACAGACGAGGCCCATATAAGCAGTGCCGAAATTTTTAATCGGCATAATAACCACCATTGGGCTCATGAAAATCCGCACGTAACCGCTACAGTTAATCATCAAGGATGATTTGGATTTGGTATATGTTGTGGTTTTATTAATAATAATAATAATAATATTTATTGTTCATAAGACCAGTTACAGTGGTATTGAACTCGTCAAGGAAAAAAAATACATTTATAATAAAACATTTTAAATTTTTACAATATGGAATCCTTACAACTTATGTTACATTACATTGACGTCACTAGGTTAAAAGATAAAAGATAAAACAAACAATAATAAAAAAAACATTAGGTACTTATTTAAAAAAACACAGTCCATGTATTCACTAGTGTTATAGAAAATATGATCTAATAGAAATAGACGTACTTTGCTCTTGAAATGTTTTACATTGTTCAACTCTTTCAAATGTTCCGGTAATTTATTATATAATTTAACACCCATATACTTAGGACTCTTTTCATACAATGATAATGTATGACTTGGAATTATTAAATTATCTTGATGCCGAGTGTCATAACTATGGTTATGATTATTCCTTAAAAATTCATGTATATTAGACTTTACGTATGTTACTATTTCTAAAATATAAATACAAGCCAGTGGTAATATTTGCAATTGTTTGAATATATTTCTACAGGAAGTCAAACGGTTTACTCCTACTATATTACGTAATGCTCTTTTTTGAAATATAAATACTCTTTCACTGTAGTGAGAAGAGCCCCAAAATATGATACCATATGTTAACCTTGAATAAAACTGTGCATAATAATATGACAGCAACACACTTTGATTAGTAATTGGTTTTAACCTATACAACGCAAAACATATAGATGAAAGCTTTTTACACAATACATTAATATGAACTTGCCAATTTAGTGAATTATCAATGTGGATGCCTAAAAATTTAGTAGAATTTACTTGAGCTAAGGACTTGCCTTTAATACTGAGTAGGTAACTTTCATTATAATTTATAATTCTAGGTGTAAAATGAATAAAAACTGTTTTATCTCTGTTTATTAGCAATTTGTCACTATTAAATTTTGCAACAAAACAATCAATTTTTTGCTGGGTATCTGTTCTCAAATCGTGAACATTTTCGTTAGAATTTAAACAAGAATTATCATCAGCGAACATTACTAAATTACACTCATTGGCAGCTCTTGGAAGGTCGTTCACAAAAAGTATAAACAGTAGCGGACCCAAAACTGAACCTTGAGGTACACCACAAGTTACATCTAATGTATGAGACATGATACCATTTATTTCTACAGCTTGCTTTCTATTTGACAGATAAGACACCAACCACTCACTTAGCTTCCCTCTGAAACCGTATTTAGATAATTTTTCCATAAGTAAAGCGTGATCTACAAGATCAAACGCTTTACTTAAATCCATGAATAGTCCAAAGCACTTATTATTTTTATCCAAGCTATCATATAAGTTATTCAGGAAACTAAGTATAGCGGTCGCTGTCGACCTGCCACCTCTAAAGCCATGCTGTTCATCACATAAGATGTCGTGCTGTAAAGAGAATGCTACTATTCTTTTAAATATCACTCTTTCTAATATTTTCGATATAGAAGACAGTAATGCTATAGGTCTATAATTATCAATTGATGTTTTATCACCTTTTTTGTAGAGTGGAACAATTTTGGCAACTTTAAGGATATCCGGAAATATTCCTTCAGATAATGACCAATTAATCAGATATGTTATCGGTTTCACTATGTAGTTGACAGCAGATTTTAACATATTAGCACTTATTTTGTCTAAACCAACTGAATTTGATTTCTTAAGATTAACAATTATATTAAATATTTCATTCTCGGTAACAGGGTCTAGAAATATAGTTGGATAGTTTTCAATATTTGTCGTTTGTATAGCGACTGGTTCACTGTCGTCAAAGTTTTTGGATAGCTTATTAGGAATTTCTGTAAAATGCTTATTCATTTGATTGGCAATTTCCACTATATTTTTTATTACTTCATTATCCACTTTAATTTCAGTTATACTCTCAGACTTGTTATTTTCGTTACCTAGCTCAGAATTAATAATTGACCAGACCGCTCTCGATTTACTACTAGACGAGTTATAAATTTTTTCGTTACTTAATTTTTTTGCAGCTTTAACAACTTTCTTATATACTTTTTTATATGATTTGTAGAAATTTATATGCTCAGGATTTTTTGTTTCTATCATAACTTTGTAAATAAATTTTAATTTCTCAGACGATATTTTTATTCCACGTGTTATCCACGTATTTTTACTTTGACATGTATTAGTGTACACAAAAGGAAAGCTTATATCTATGCAATAAGACAAACTATCTATAAAAGCTTTAAAACCTTCATCCAAAGTTATTGCACTGTATACCCCGAACCAATTTTCTTTGCTTACATAGTATAGAAAAGTTTGATAATTAGCATCACTATATAATCTAGTTCCAACTGGATTCTTTAAATTTTCTGATTTATATTTAGGAATGTCAAAATATAAAATTTGTGACGTGTGGTCTGATATACCATTGGGCACTACTTCGCAAGAAAAATTAGAATTATTTCCACTTAAAAAGTTACTACATATATAATCTATTCCGGATGATGAATGTAGATCAAACCTAGTAGGTTCTTGTACATGAAAATCGATTTCGAGAGAGTTAAAAAGATCATACAATCGGTACTTTTCTCTTGAATCTGATTGAAAATTAATATTTAAGTCACCACATAGAATAATCATAGATTTATCTCGTAATAGTTCATTTAAAAGCCCCTCTAATTTGTCAAAGAATATCTCTAGATTTCCACAGGGTGATCTATATATTGCCAAAATTTTAATTTTTTTATTGTCAAATTTTATTTCGACTCCCGATACCTCAAAATGTTTTTCAACTGATTTTGAATTTAGTCTATTAATCTCTCGTATATTTGTACTAAGTGATGATTTATGAAATATAATAACTCCCCCTTTTTCATGTATATTTCTACAGTAGGCTGTTGTTTTTACATATCCTCGTATATTGACAATGTCTAATTCAAAGGATTTTAGATGTGTCTCCGTTAAACATGCTATATCTATGTTATTTAAATTTAGTTGTACTTCCAGTTGATCCATTTTATTTCTTAGAGATTGTATATTTTGGTGATATAAATTTAGCTTACATTTTGTAACATTTCCGTGAAATTTTGATTGCTATTGCGCATTTATAGTATAGTTAGTTTTATTCCTAACAATTTCAATTTTTTTAGCAAGTACAGGGCAATTTAAGTCATATATCGAATGATTAATATCCAAATTTATTTTTAAAGATAGATTTGCGTCGATACAATTTAAACAATTAGGTGTCTCTTTATCACAATCGTCAGTACAGTGATCACTTAGCAATTTCGCGCATTTAGAGCATCATAAATTTTCACATACCTCTGCTCTATGTCCAAAACCTCCACATTTAAAGCAACGAAAAACACTGAAGTATTCGAAAACTCGGCATCTTGACCATTCTATGTATAAACTTTTCTCGGCCATTATTTTCTGGAAAGATTCAGGATCACACTCTAATATCGCCATCCACTTGGTCTTCATTTTCTTCATTACCTTTACTTTAAGGGAAATAAGTTCATGGTTTAAGAATAAATTCTGTTTTGTAATAGAGTTAACTAATTCATCATTATCCATTTGCCTGTCAATGTCCACTATTTTGATGTTAGGAGTTCTTAATTCAGGTGTATTAATTTTGTAATTCTTCCCTAATTTTTTTTCAGCGACATTCTTTATTTTCGTGACTTCCTCCATACTTGAGCATTTAATTAAAATGCCACCATCTTTAACGCTGCGAATTTCTGCTATTCCAACCTCTAAGTCTGAGGGCTTTACATGTTTTTGAACAGCTTCAATTGTTTTTTTGCTTTCTTGTACATTTTTCGGCTTAATTAATACGACTTCACTTGCCGCTTTTGCATATGATTTTTTACTCCCACTAATGCATTCATATTCCTTACTTTGCATATGTTTAAGCATGTCCTTCAATTCAGCAATCTCGGAAGTAACCTCTTGTTTTAATTCTGCAAAATCATTTTTCGTTTCCCAACGCTCAGAAACTGCTTCCACACAACTGTCACAGAACCACATTAAATTTTTGAATTTTTCTATAACTTGAAATTCTGATGTAGATATTTCCATACATTTTAAATGAAATACTCTTTTGCATTCCCCAAAACATTTGATGAAGTCTTTAGTTGCCTTCTTTTTACATTTACCACACGTATCGTCCATGCTTCAAGTATTTATTGGTACACCCGGTAGCTCTTTATAAGTCGGTGCTCTGATAGTGAATTCCCTCCCACTGAAAGCGGGCAATATTCGACTTTACGTTATCAGCAACCGAGATACTATTTTAACATTATAAGTAATTCGTTAATTAATATCTGATAAAGATTAGTTTGTGTTTTTGCTCATATGATTTGTATGGAGAATGCTAAATTACGTACACTTAATAGTTTTTACAATTTTATCACAACAATAAACCACTTCTATTACTATTAAATATCAAATAATAGTTTTTTCAAGGTAATTTGAATACCGAAAATTTTATTAACATTCTGCGACAAGAAATAGAGCCCTTTGTAGACAATATGCCTGTCAGACCATTTCAAATATTAATTTGCCAACACGATGGCGCCCCAGGTCATACGTCAAATGAAACACGAAATTATTTAAATGCTCAATTTGGGGAGGATTGGATAGGTATCTATATATCACTCAGGACTAGTTTCAATGTCTAGTTAGCTAACTTAACTAAATTGATAACTAATAATTATTTTAGCCAACTGGACATTAATAAACAAGAAAGTAGTTTACACATTGATTAATTTTTAGGAAATAATGGTCCTATATGTTCCATTTAAAAAAAAACACGACTTATGTCTATATTTCGAAAACTGAGGCATGCATAATTTCTTTTCATCCGCAACGGATTCTACTCAAAAAAGTGCCTTAAGAATGTGTCACTAGATTTTCAATTAGACACTTGATAATTGAGATATAGAGGTCGAAAAAGATAGACGATCACGGTTTGCACCATTGTTTGTTTCTCGAAAATCGAGCTCAGGACACCTATATATTGGTTCTTGTTTATAATAATAATAATAATAATAATAATAATAAAGTTTATTGAACCAAGTGTTACAAGATTGATTTAGATACATTAAATTGCTTAATTATTGAACAACGGTACAAGGAAAATAAACATTTAGGTAAACCTCACATAGTTATAAAAACTGGCCGTGAGTGCTATACCGATACTATAAAAAATACTATTTATAATAAAATGACTTAAGTAATAAATTAATTCTATTAAAATTCAACTGTACGAATAAGAGTTATAACTATTAAAATTAAGTATATTCTGATAATTGGATAAGTATATTAAGTATAACTAGTGCTATAATTTACAATTATTCTTAATATTTAGAAGTAGAAGTAGAATTTTAAATTGGCCGAAATAACTTAAATAATAAGTTAATTCTATTGAAATTCAACAGTACGAATAAGAGTTATATTATAATTAGGTACATTCTGATTATTGGATAAGTATATTAAGTATTACTAAGGCTATGATTTACAATTCTTCTTAATATTTAAAAGTAGATAATATAATTTTCAATTGATCAAAAAGACGCCAGTGTCAATAAATCTGTGTAGAATTTGGAATGGATAAGTTAGAAGCCATTTATTTATTTCGTATTTAAATTTGTTTAAGTTGCAGTTTTTAATTGCTGGTGGTATATTATTATATATTCTAGGAGCTAAATAGATAAAGCTTTTTTGTCCTATCGTTTTTTGGGCCCGAGGTACTGTTATTACATTTTTTTCTTTACTTCTAGTGTGATAGTCAAAAGGGAGAGATAAGGTACTCTGCCTGTTTTTATGTTTTAGGTAATTATATTGGTTTAGTATTAAAGCTTTGCAATATAATTTTCTAATAGTTAATAATTCTAATCCATTATATAATAAATCTGTCGGGTAAAAGTAATCTTTTTTAAAAATGATTTTAAAAAATCTTTTTTGTAATTTTTCTAGCGGGTCTAAATTGGTTTTGTATATGCCACCCCAGGCTAGGATACCGTAGCATAATTGCGACTGTATAAGTCCATAATAAACAGTTTTTAATTGTTTTTCTGTTAATATGTTTTTTAGTTGTTTGAATGTATAGATGAGATACCTTAGTTTCTTACATACATTTTATATATGTAAGTTCCATTTTAAGTGGCTGTCAAGAATAACTCCAAGATACTTTATAGATTTTGCACTTTGAATTTTCAGATCGGTTCCTTCGATGGTGATGTTTGTGAACTGTGGAAGATGGCTTTTATAAGAACAGAATTGTAAATATTTTGTCTTTTCTATATTAATCGTAAGGAGATGATTATCGAACCAGTCTTTTATGGTTTTCAGGTTTTTACTTACGAGTTGCACTAGTATCTCCCAAGATCGTGCGGTGAAAAATATTACAGTGTCATCTGCAAACGATATAGTTAAGCCATTTAATGGTAGGTTAAGCAGGTCGTTTAAGTATATACTAAACAAAATTGGTCCTAGGACCGTGCCCTGCGGCAAACCGCTAAGAACGGTTCTCGGATCACTTAATGTATCACCTACTTTCGCTATTTGGGATCGATTTTCTAAATAACTGGTCAATAGTTCATGTATTTTACCTCTAAAGCCCATGTTCCAAAGTTTTTCTAATATTTTTTTGTGACTTATCGTGTCGAATGCCTTCGCAAGGTCAATAAAAACACAAATGGAAGGGAGGGTTTGATCAACGGCGTTATATATTTTTCCAACTAATTTTGAAATTGCGTCCTGGGTTGAAGTTCCCTCACGAAAACCAAATTGTTTACTTGATAACAATTTAAATTTGTTTATAAATGATTCCATTCTAGTTTTGATCGCTTTTTCGAAGATTTTTGAAATATGCGTTGTCAGAGATATAGGTCTATAATTTATCGCCTCCAGTTTATCCCCACTTTTATAGACTGGTTTTATAATCGCGGTTTTGAAATGTGAAGGACATATACCGGTATCAAAAATATTATTAATTAGGTGAGTAATTAATGGAGATATTATGTCAACAATATCTTTGAGGGTTTCCGATTTTATGTTGTCATAACCGGGAGATTTCTTATTTTTTAAATTTAATATATAGTTTCGAATTTCTCTATCTGAAACTGGTTCTAAAAGGAAGGTATTTTTCTGAATATGACTCTCAAAAGTTCTAGATGGTTTCTTAATTTTATTTGCCATGTTATACCCTATGTCGGAATAGTGATTATTAAACTGGTTTGCTATTTCTTTTTTGTTTGTAGATATTTCATTATTATGCAACTTGATTTTATTTATTTCTGTTTGTGTATTTTCATTATTTGTAATGCTTTTGACTGTCTGCCAAATTATTTGTGAATTATTATTTGCTGTAACTTGTTTTTGAAAGAATTCCTGCTTGGCTTTTTTTATTAAATTATTTAGTTTATTTTTGAATATACGGTATCTCTCTTTTATTGCAATGTCCCCGGGGTTCCTAATGACTTGTTGATAAAGGTTGTCCCTCGTTTTTATTGACTTTACTAACCCTGTCGTATAAACTATGGCAGTTTTAGAGAAAACTTCAAATCCCATCTAATTTGGTTCACCCTGTACACCACATTCTAAACCTACTTTTTTGCAGCTACATCTATTTCCAGAACAGTGCTAATGCAAGATATTAGGTTTAGAATATATTCTAAATTTCGCCACTCTCGACTGCAACTTCTACTTGTTTTTATAATAATGAGGCTCAAACCTATGGGTCTAGACAATTTTTTTGTGTATGTTTAACCTACCGAATGGTGAGGGCTTCATCGTTTCTAAATTAATCCGGATTTGAAGCCTCTTAGGTCCACATGATAGTCTGATCTACAAATTCCTTAATCTTAGAACAAACGGAGGCTAATACATAGAATAACGTCTCTCTGGGACAAATAGCAGACAATTATTTCATCAGATAGAAAGTCTATTTATGCCCACACCTAATACATAAAGTTCCCTTATCGACTTTGCATAAATAAACTCCACTTCTACGTTCTTTCCAATGTTTTAGTAAAATACAAGAGTTCAGTAGGTGCTGAGACAAGTTTACAATCTCAATTTAAGTAATTGCGCCTACATAACACTGACATAGCGTGTTTGTATGCACAAATACTGATTATGTGAAATACACAGTGTTAATTAAATCCAACTCAAAACACCCTGAAACTAAATCCACTGTACTTAGTCCAAATTAACTATTTTTAATCACGCTTGTTTGCTAATAAAAATACCTCGCAATAAGTTTATATACCGGGCGAGCTAGTCGAGTAACGTTAGTCGCAGGAAGGGAGACCTACAGAGAAATACAGAGGCCTAGACCCACATTCTATCAGCTTCTACATCAGCAGAAGTTATGTAATATTAGGCGAGGATTGGGTAGTTGATATACCATTCTTCTGAGAAGATGTGAAGCTGTCGGTCCCTCGTCTATTAAAAGTTAGCCATGTAAAAATCCCTACTTTTTTTATAAAAAGAGATTCAACATTCCTGGCATCGGTAATTGGCCGTAGTCACGGAAATATGCCGATGTTAAATAAATGATTTAAAAAAGTGAAAATAATTGGTACTCCTGGGAGGTATGTCATAGCCCGGAGCATCAAAGTATTTTCACATTTTCTTTTCGTAGATAATAATAATAATAATTACTAAAACCTACGCTAAAGAGAACATTTTATAGTGACATAGGCTTGGTAGCAGCATATGTTAAATTGAACTTTAGATAAAAAAAAATTGCGATTTGTAAGGATATTAAGATATAACCGCCATTTTTTCTACCTTTACTAAAGTAATCAAAAGGAGAAATGGGACACTTTGAAATTTCGTTCGATTTTGAGCTATTGTTGCATTTGGATGATGATGATGATGCTGGTTTGACCTTTCTTTGCAAATTTTAAAAGTTCATTGCAAATTTTAAAAGTTTATTGCAAATTTTAAAAGTTCATTGCATTGACGTTCAATATATAGAAATAATAATTGCTTCCAGTATGATAACTAATAAATAATATAAGTGCCATCTCTCCCTCTCCCTCTCCCTCTCCCTCTCGCTCTCCCTCTCGCTCTCCCTCTTTCCCTCTCTCTTTCTTTATTCTGAGCTCTTAGTGGGACCATTGGGCTTCCGTAAAGACTCTTCACTTCATGGTGTCCTGTTTTCAGTCATGGCTTTCCTTTCTCTCCATGTTTTACCTGTTGATTAGACTTTATGGTCTATGGCTTTGCACCAGGTGTTAAACTGGTCTACCAGATCTACGGGAATTGGTGCGGGAGCTAAGTGGCTTTTTCGGACACTCATCGTTACAAGCATTTTCTATGCGCTGATTAATTCTATCGAACTTAAATAACGACAAAATAGACTTCTGGCATATGTCAGCCCGTCGAGTTGGCCATGGTTCAAGATATAAAAATCAGTGTAATTATATCATCGTTACAAAGCCAATTTTTTTTGTGTGTAACACATTTTATGTTTAGAATGAATAAAATAAGATCGCCAGAAAGTGTGGGCCATCAGGGGCGCAACCAGAAAGGTCAAAGAGGTAAAAAAACGGAGTTATATAACATGATCATTACTAAATTTTTTAAGGTTGAGCATGTTTATTTAAATGTTTTGAACACAGAAAAAATTCCCAGAAAGAAACTCCTGTCAATAAGGCTAGTCAGAAACAAAATGTTTAGGATTTTTGAAGAAAATTCGATTTTTTTTCGCGCATTTCATCTCAGAACTCTAATCTCATCGTTACAAGTTCTGGCTCCTTTTTAAAACTTTTAAAATATAATTATAAGCTCCTTCAACAATAAAATAGCCTCCCCGTAAAGTTCTTAGTGTCAACAAAAGTACCATAGGCTCTTAAATATACAGGAATTTAACACTTTCGGCTAACTTGACTCCGTACCGTGCTTCAGATGTATTGTATCATTATTACCTTTCTGGCTACGCCTCCTGACGGCCAACACTTTCTGGCGATCTTATTTTATTCATTCTAAACATAAAATGTGTACACACAAAAAAATGAGCCTTATAACGATGACATGATTTCACTGATTTTTAAACAGTGTTCGTGACGCTCCTGACAGGAGGTGCCCCTGCAGAAGTCGATTTTATGAATCGTTATCATCCATTAAACCAAAAAAATATCTCAAAGTTCATAAAACGATGAGCTGCCGAAAAAGCCACCTAGCTCCCGCTCTAAATCTTGAAGATTCCAGTCTAGTACCTGTCTTGCGTATCATTTAAAAACAAAGAAAATAGAGAATAAGACTGTGTTAATTGAATTTAAATATCTGTTTTAATAAGTTTACAAATCCGCTCTAAAATATACCCCCATTGAAGGTCAAGAGGACCATTCAAAAAAGTTATGTCATTACTTTCATTTTAAATTGACCTTACTGTAATATAAAAGTAGTTTGGCAGTGTTTTCCAACTGAATTAGTAAAATTTTGCACCAAAGTAGAAGATAAAAAATCGTATTCAATATTCATGTAGTTACTTAACGTTATATAATGGAGAGAAGACTGGTGCATGCAACAATAATAAGTTGTTATGCCTGCCGACAACTAACTATCGAGGCTCAATACTTAATCTTTGCTATATTATATTAGATTAGAGAGGAGGAGTTGGCCAATTGACTTTGACCATCGCAACCCCCTGTAGATCTAATGTGGCGCTCCTATTCTAGTTTTCCTTAAATCTCCTTATCCAGATTTGTCCTTTATATCAGACTCTATAATTTTGATAAGACTCATTTAGTATTAGCCCAATCAATAGTTAAAAAAAGTGTGTTCGCAATGCAAAAAAAAGTCAGGTTCTATTTCTTAAAGTGTTCTGAGGTTCATTCTGAGTATTTTTGTCAAGTTGGCGGGGTTGGCGGTGGTTGGGGTTAGCCGTCATCTTTGCGAAAAGTCAAATGGAAATATCTCACGATCCATTGAGGCTACGACAAAAAGCACCTTTTTTGTTCAGCACTAAATTCTCTAGAAAATCCTTAGGATGCTTATTTTCGTAGATGAAAACATTTACGAGTTAGACCACGTCAAAATTTTCAAAACAGTAAAATGTCAAATGAAATTCTTAAAAAGCACTAATTTCTGAACAATTTCTATCAGAGACATTATTTTATAGAACTAATAGTTCACGAGCTACAGCCCGTGAAAAGTTTTAAAAAAATAGTTTTTTCAAGATATTTCGTTAACTATTGATCGCATATAAAAACATGTAGTTGTAAACTTGTAGACCATTAAGTTCTCTTCCATTTTTTTTTAACTTTTTTACAAGAGTCATAAAAGTAGTGCAGGCAAATCCAGTTTTGAGTATGAACTATCTGGGGACAGCTATTTATTTATCGAAATGGATAGCTCTATTCATGTAGAATGAGGATATAAATGTCCCAAAAAATCCCAATGTGAGCTAAAGCCACCATGCCGCCAGAACCGTTTTTTTTAGAAGGACATATCTCAGTAACCATTGCTCCGATTTTAGATTTCTTTTTTTTTGTTCTCTTCCCCTTTTCATGTACAATCGAAAGTGTTATTACATCTTTGGGCATAAAATAGAAAATAACTGAAGAAAATAAGACTTGAGTTCTTGGAAATATACAAGGTGTCCAGTTAGTGCTTCCTCGGAAGATTGTGCAAAAACGGGTAACTTTTAACAAAACTTTCAATGTTTCATCTCTACTACAACGTGAAATTATTTTCAATTATACAAGGTGTAGCAAAAAGGAGTTACACATGAATGTATAATTTTTTAAATGGAATACCCTCTAATTTTTTAAGCCTCTAAGGGTCCTGAATTACACCCTAAAATTTTTTGCCAATCGGATGCAGCGTTGCCAAATTATAATTTTTTTCCTGTTTTTCTGGCAAATTACAAACATTGTTTTGACCACCATATCTGCGCGATTTATTAATTGTTTTTTCTAAAAATGTAAGGTGTTATTCGATAATGATGCATTTACTGAAAAACATTTTTGAAATAAATTATTATTATACCGGGTGTCCAAAATATTTGTTTACATTTCTTGTTATTTAATTATTATTTTTCTCAATTTTTTTAAATGGAATGCCTATATTTTTTTACATAGATGAATAAAGCATAAAATTCCCCACATTCTAATATTATATACTTAATTTTTATTTCAAATCGTTTTTGAGATATTATTTCAAATAAGTTTTGCGTATAAATTGAGGTGATTTTTATTTCAGCATTAAAATCTAGTATTGCTTTGGAATTTTGTTTTGCGTTTGTTTTTCACTCTATAATATTTCTCTAATGTGTTTAAGATTATTGTGATTAAGTTGAATTAATATTGTTAATATTTAAAAATACGAATTATAATTATTGTCAATAGGATTTAATATCTATGTTAAATGTTATGTTATTGGTGAATGTGATGAAAATTGTTTATTGGCATCAAGAATGTATGGTCAAAAAATATCCCTATAGAAGATATCCTAATGTGAGGTCTCTAGAAAATTTGAAAGAACATTTTGAACGTACTGGAAATTTTGCATATGAAAAGAAGGCGAGACGACGAAATGTATTGTAATGAAGAAAATGAGCTGGCTATAACTTTAGCGGTAATCGAAAATCCTACGCAAGTGTTCGGGAGTTAAGTAGGGATTTGGAGGTCAGTGAATCTAGTGTTTCCCTATGTCTTCGTAAAAATAAGTTTCACCCCTATCGAGCTCAGCTGCATCAAGATTTTTGGGATGTGGATTTAAATCGTAGATTAAATTTTTGTCACTGGGCTCAAAACCATATTGCACAGAAAAATCAGAAACAGAGTTTAAATGTAAGGGGAGGAATTGTACATGATTATGTTATTCATCCTCGCTTTTTTTGAGGGAAATGTGAATGGAGCAGTCTTCTTAGATTTTACGCAAAATAAGTTTTCACAAATAATCGAGCATATTCCTGATTACTTACAAATAATATGTGATTACAACTTGAAGGTGTACCACCACATTTTAGTAGAAATGTTCGTCAGGCCATTAGTAATCAGTTTCCTGAAAGGTGTATAGGAAGAGGAGGTCCAATATTTTAATAAACTGTTAAATAATATCTAATTTATTATTCTATTAAATTATGTTAGGTCTCATTACATGGCCACCTAAGTCACCCGACCTGACTTCAGTGGGTTCCTTTCTTTGGGGATTTGTGAAGTCAGACGTTTATAAAGTAGAACCAACCAACGACTCGAGAAGATATGATGGAAAGGATTCGTCGGTGTTTCAATCGTATAAATGTTGATATGTTACACTGTGTAAGGCGCTCATTTATCAAGAGATCTCAGTGTTACCTGCATCAAAATGGTGGACATTTTGAGCAGTTGTTAGGTTAGTTTCAATATCGTGAAAAAAAAATTATTGTTCAAGAACCGTTCATAAAAGAAAGTGTACGATATCAAAATGTGAGAAATTGTAAGCGTTACTCATACGTTTAAAAAAATTATAGGCATTCCATTTAAAACAATTGAAAAAAATGTGAAGCAAAATATAGATTTTAATGCTAAAATAAAGAGCACCTTAATTTACGCAAAAATTATTTGATATAATCATATCTCAAAAACGTTTGAAATAGAAATAAGAGATATTAAAATGTGAGGAATTGTATGTTTTATTCATTCATGTAAAAAAAGTATACCTAGGCATTCCATTTAAGAAATTGAGAAAAATAATAATTAAATATCAAGAAATGTACGCAGATATTTCGGACACCCGATATAGTGAAGATTTATTTCAAAAATGTTTTTCAATAAATACATCATTATCAAACAACATCCCACATTCTTAGAAATAACGATTAATAAATCGCGGAGATATGCCAGTCAAAAATGTTTGTAAACTGCCCAAAAAAAAAACACAAAAAAATAACTTGGCGAGATATTTTAGGGTGTAATACAGGGCCCTTGGAGGCTTAACTTGCGTTAAGGAAATATTTAAAAAAAATTATACTTTTTTGTGTGACTCGTTCTTGTGACACCTGGTATAATTGAAAATAATTTTAAGTTGTAGTAGAGACGAAACATTGAAAGTTTTGTTAAGAAAGTTTTTTTATAAAGTTAGCCGTTTTGCACAATCTTCCGAAAGAACACTGACTGGACACCCTTTATACCTTAATGTACATTATTAAAAATGAATACAATTTTATATATAAATAACTATTACTCCGTTAATATTTGAGTTAGTAACATCGGCCAAAAAACAAATGAAAGCTAATTGTGTGCTCTAGAACATTTATTAAAATTATTTTTTCAAAAATTGACTAGAAATTTCAGTACAAATGTCTCGAGTTTATAAAAGTTTAAATTTCTGTAATATTTAAATTATTTTTAGTTTCCTAAGTTTATCGTTTAATTTATCGTAAAATATGTAATCATACTTTCTGTAAAATGTAAAGTGAGGAATGGAACAAAAAAAAGAAATCTAAAATCGGAGCAACGGTTACTAAGATATATGATTTTAAAGAAAATGTCTCTGGCGGTCATTTTTTTTAAATGGCGGCTTTAGCTCACGTCGGGATTTTTTGCGACTTTATGTACTTATCCTACATTAATAGAGCTATCCATTGCGATAAACAAATAACTGTCCCCAAATAGTTCACGCCAAACCCATTTTACACTGAGATTTGCCTGGTCTAAAGATATTTTTTCAAAAATTGTCGTCAACTATTGATAGAGTATAAAAATATATAATTACAAACTTGTAGCATAGATTATAGAGAATTTAGTACTTTACAAAATTAGGCTGTAAAATGGTTTCTGTCACATAAAGTGTAGAGAATATCATGCTCTACATGGTTACTAGTTGACATTTTAATGTACGATCAATAGTTTACGAAATAATCCGCAAAAACTACGTTTTGAAAACTTTGATGCAGTGTAAACGGTTAGTTCTACGAAAAAAGCCTGTTAAGGAATTTATATACTTACGTTTGATTTTTCACAAATATGGCGGGTAACTCCAACCACCTCCGACCCCGCCAACTTGACAAAATACTCAGAATAAACTCCCGAACACTTGAAAAAAGAAAAACTGACTTACGCTATTTTTGCAACAAAAAACTACCTATTCATTGAACTATATAGCTATCAGCCAAGTTGTTGTAATCCCAGTCTAACTAGACTTTACAGTGACATTGCACATAAACTGATTTCCTCTTCCGCTTGACATAATCTGCATATTACGTTCTGGGTGCATAAAGAGTCACTACAATTGATTTACATTTTACCATATGACGAATTAATTTAAATCAAAAGAGAACCGAAAGCAACGTGCGTCTAACGACTTTGCATATCAAATCGCTCATGAGGTTTATTTTACTAGTTGGTGTCTACCCTACAGTGTCTAGTAAAATAAACAGCGGATTTAAAGAATCTTCGTTGAACTCTCGATCAATGTTCCATGAGTCGAGTATATGGGAATATATATTACTGATTCATACTCAAAGCTTGATCTCACAACGGTAATAAATAATAAACGCAACGTAGAAATATTTTCAAAAGTTCTTGGAGTTACGCACAACAAAACCAAGCCTTTTATATGCACCTCTCAAACATTCACCACTACGCTTAGAGTCAAAGAAGATCCCTAAATCTTTGACGTAATCAAACCTCTTGAGAATTTCACCATGAAGTACATAATCAAAGAAGAGTGGATCGACATTATCATCACAGAAATCTACCGAAAACAGGAGGTACTAATAGTGCGTCACGTTCAGCTGTTTCCACCTCGGGAAACAAAAACAGTAGAGCAGTGTTGCAGCAACCAGCAGCGGCTCAACGCCTAACAACAACAGACACGCTGAGAACCACGATGGAACCAGATCAAATTTTACGAATTACAATCATAATAAAGTGATTATAGGATCTAAATCCACAAGTAATAATAAGTTGACAGTTCGAACGGTTCCTAAACATGGGCATCTGAGTCTGAATTGCATCCATCCGGAAACTACACAACAAGAGCTAGAAGAATTTCTGCAAAATACTGCATCGCATATTCCACTACGTTTTACTTTGTTAAAAACTGATAGTGTGCAAGCTAGCTACAAAGTTTCATATCCGATTGAATTTATAGATGATGTCTATAACCCAGATATTTGGCCCCCGGGCGCGGCAGTTCGTCGCTTTAATTTCAAGAATAAAAATTTTTTGAAAAGAGTTCCATACAATCGGCGACCTTAGGCAATGACAAAAAATTGAATCTTATCTCCGACAAAAAACTTATTGATAATAAGTTGGTTACTCGTTTGTTACATTTAAATGTAAATTGTTTGACAAATAAAATAAATGAATTCGACGCTTTCCTTAGCGATGAACGTTTTGATGTTTTATGTCTGAATGAACATTGGTTTGTAGGAGAGAACATTCTCACGACACAGCTCTTAAACTTTAACCTAATAACTCACTTTAGTAGATCTGCCTCGATTCACGGCGGTGTTGCTATATTTGCGTCGGAAAAACATAAATGCATCCCTTTAAATCAGATCAGCAGACTCTCTGTCGAATTTCACTGCGAATTGTGTGCTGTACTACTTTCCAATACTATAATTATGACTGTTTACCGATCACCAAACGGTGACTTAAATATCTTCTTGGAAACAATTTCATCAGCGTTAGACATACTGATAGAGAAAAATAAAGAGATTATCATAACAGGCGATTTCAATGTGCATTTTCAAACTAATAATAATGATGTCTCCAAAGTCACTAATACATTAAATTCATATGACCTACATTTTTTAAATTTTGAAGAGACTAGAAATAGAAACTGCCTTGATAACATTTTTGTTAACACAGATACTAATATGTTTAGAATAAAAACAGTTAACACTGGCCTATCGGATCATTTAGGTTTAGTGTTGAATTTTAACACAAATAAATTAAATAACAAATCTGAAAGGATAATTTACAGACCAATAACAGATAAAAGTTTGTTTAATCTACATGAATCTTTGTCTACTGTAAACTGGATGATTATTAGAGACACAAATATCTCTTTGACAAACAAACTTCAATATTTCTTTCAGTGCATATTGCAGGCCGTGGAAAGTAGTTTCCCTACAAAATCAAAACTATTGAATAAAACATCTTCTCATAAATTAAACTGGTTTAATGATGACCTCAGGCAGGAAAGGGAAAACCTCCACTTACTACAAGATATTTATAAAGTTAGTCCATCTGAGCAGTTGAGAGAGTTTGTTAAGAACTGTAAGTATACTTATAGAAATAATTTGGAAAAAGCTAAAAGATTTGCGCATGATAATTTTATTAACAGCTCAAACAACCCGCAAAAGGCTATGTGGAATTTGATAAATAATAAAAAAACCAATTGCGACTCTGATCCTTGTATTCATCCCGATAAGTTCAATGAATATTTTGTGAACATTGCAAACGAGATAATAGAAAATCTACCACAAAGTGAATTAAATTATGATAGCTTTTTAAATAAAACAAAATTTCAAATTCCTATTAACACTAAATTTCAATTTAGGGAAGTAAGCTACAACGAAGTTTCTGATATAATGTCAAATTTAAAAAAAACAAACAGCAAAGATGCCTATAATATTAACATGAAAATCTTAACAACCATAAAATATATAATACTAATCCCACTAACTGACTTGATTAATTTATGTATACGTAATAATATCTTCCCTGATGAACTTAAAATCTCTAAGGTAGTACCCATACATAAAAAGGAATCCAAGGGTGAGCCCTCGAATTATCGTCCGATTTCAATAATTCCTTTTCTAGCTAAAATCTTTGAGATGGTTCCAAAAAAACAAATAACGGACTATTTTGAGCAAAATAATCTTTTCAGTCAACATCAGTTCGGTTTTAGGAAAAATAAATCCACTACATTAGCTATCCTGTCCTTAATTGATTTCATAAACAATGGTTTTGAAAAAGGTTTATACATTTATTCGCAATTCTTGGATCTTACCAAAGCGTTTGACTGTGTATCCCACGATATTTTACTAGATAAGCTAAAGTTCTACGGTTTTGACAAGAACAGTGAAAACCTAATCGCCTCCTACCTCAGCAACCGTCATCAATTTGTTACCAACAAAAGTAAAAGCTCGGCCTTATTACCTATAAAATATGGTGTGCCTCAAGGGTCTATAATTGGCCCCATATTATTCCTCATATATATAAATGATTTGCCGAGTTCACTAGCTGACTTTACTCTATTTGCCGACGACACCACTATTTCAAATCCTTCTTCCAATCTTAATGAATTAATAGATAATGTAAATATATCACAGTCAAAAGTTGAGAAATGGTTCCTAGCCAATCAGTTGTGTTTAAATCAGAATAAAACTGAGAAAGTAATATTTAGCCTAAAAAATGTAAATGACATAGACAACTCTACTTTTAGTAATACAATTAAATTTTTAGGAGTCTTCCTTGACACAAAATTATCGTGGGAACCTCAAACAACGCATGTATGTAAAAAAGTATCGAAAAGTGTATATCTATTACGGAGTCTGTCTTACAAAGTCTCACAAAAAACTCTCATAACTGCTTACCATGGATTAATACATACCACTTTTTCTTACGCAATTCTGACCTGGGGTCCTGCCCCATCTGCCAGTTCCGTTTTCTCATTACAAAGAAAATCAGTTAGAGTGATCGCTGGTCTAAATTATAGAGATGATTGCAAAAACGCATTTATTAAACTTAAAATTCTTACATTGCCTTGTACGTACATTCTTCATTGTCTAATGCACATAAAAGAAAATGAAAGCAAATATGCAACCCATAGCCAATTACATAGCTACTCCACAAGAAGGTGTAATTCAATTTTGCCAGACTATCTGAGGTTAACTAAATCTAGGAACAGCATCAATTATTACGGTATAAAGTTTTTTAATGCATTACCCACCCACATCAAACAGTCAAACTGTAAGAAATTTAAAGAAACGGTGAAACGTTTTTTGCTCGGGCAAGCGTTCTATTCATTTGAGGAATTTCTGTGTGCAGATTTTAGTCACTTTGACGTGTGTTAGTTCTCACTTATGTACGCTGTTATGTATTTCGTTTGTTTTTTATCTGTGTTATAATAATTTTATGATTTTTACTTATAACATCTTATGTAATACTTTTTGATATTACTTCTTTTAATTTGTTCTCAAACTGTACCTTGACTTGTGTAAATACTTATTGTATACTAGCACCAATAAACTATTATTATTATTATTATTATTATTATTATTATTATTATTATTATTAATATAAGAACTAGAACATAGCACTTATTGATATTGTGGCAGCTTGTTGTAATGAATGGTAATGTTTCGTTGAAGGTTCTGGTAATTAGTAACTGAAGAGATTCTACAGTATAATTTGAGGTCTTCGGCTTACATAAGGTAGTGAACATTAATGTCTTTGACAATATCATTGATAAATATTTCAAAGAAGGTGTGTTCGATTCGATCCTGAACAAAACTATTTAACCTTGACGCCCCTTACTTATACTTATCACGTTGACACATTGTTTTCCTTTGCATTTCTACTACCCCTGCTATCACTCGCCCTCAGTCAAGTTTCCATTTTCCGCAGTTAAATTTACTAATGTCTGAGAAACAGACACGAGTATATTTACGTTTTGTACTTCAAATTGAATAATTATTCACTGCCTGTATATAAATTTATTTTTGTGTTCACCATATATTTTTTAAAGAGTTTAATAATTAAGACATGAGAGAAATACTAAAGTTTTCAATTTTTACCGGGGTAATAATCAACTACAAAAACGCTGAAAGAAATTTATATATCTTAATTCTCGTGGAGTCAGCCATGCATTTTTTCTGGACGAAAGGTAAATTTATGAAGTTCATTATATCGCAAACAAGTCGCTGTAGCATGTGGCTGGGGAGCAGCGAAGAAGTAGAACGCAGGGTCCAATTAAAGAGATGAGTTATGTTCATAATCTGGATAAAAATGGACTTTTTAAGCATCATGTTTTAGAAGCAGATAAAATCGCTGTTTCAATTTACCCAGTAAAAATAGGTTTTTTGTAACTCGAATTAACACGGTTTATGTTACAACATAATTTTAATTGAGATTTGCATAATAGAGGCTGCTAGATGGCAAGCGTTTTTAACATAAAAGTCCTTTAAAATGAAATATCTCTACACATTTTAATTCAAACGTATATGGTGGCTGGAGTAATAATTTATTTCTTTAATATGAGACTTGTCACAGCACGAACAGCTTGGTTTTAGATGTATGGTGATCTATGCTTGTATTCCAGTTACTTTATTTGCTGAATAAATTTGAATTTTAAATTTATAATTGAAGAAAATGTATATTTCGATTTCTATGTTGGAACTAAAAAGATGAATATCTGCATTTATTCCACTAGATGATCGGTAAGGAAAATGTGTTAATATTATATTACTTATAACTCTTCGTTGAAAATTATAACAAAAATTGAAATCTTTCTCCCTCTCTCCTACCACCACAACCCTCCCCATTCTTTCCTACCAATCTTCTTGCTTAACTTCTCACTCCTTCTGTTCCCCTTTTTCTCTCGCTTGCCCTCCCTTATACTACCTCACACTATCCCTCCCCCTTTTGACTACTGGAATTTTCAATACCACCAAACATTAATTAGTGGAGTAGTTTTTCCATAGCAAATTTGGATTAAAATAAGTGACCAAAAACACTCTGAGATCCAACTCCTGTGCTCGCTCCTCGCCCTTCCCACACCTCCTTTTGGGGGTTTTCCCTTAACGAGTATTTTTCTATTGATTTTATGAAAAAATTACTACAAACAAATGTTGCTCCAAATTAAATGTTCTTTCACCTTTAAAATAGTCTATATTACTGTTGAAAATTCGAAAAATTAAAAT
Source organism: Rutpela maculata (assembly GCA_936432065.2). Taxonomy (NCBI): domain Eukaryota; kingdom Metazoa; phylum Arthropoda; class Insecta; order Coleoptera; family Cerambycidae; genus Rutpela; species Rutpela maculata. The sequence goes on along the minus strand of OW386285.2, from coordinate 29,335,343 downwards.
AGAATATTTTCAGAATTTTCAAATTTTTTATTTTTTAATATTATTAGATATTAGTATTATTACCGCAGATATGAAATTAAGCAATTGTGAAAACTTGTCATTGTTTAATTTTAATTAATAACTATTTATAATAAATATAATGATAACTAATAGTACGCTTTTCATTTAAAAATTAATTTAACGTCTTTTATAAATATACAGTGTACCAAAAGTATGGATACGCCTGAGTTACTCGTCAGGATACCGAGACATGAGGAAAATGACTTTTATAAAAGTAGTTGAGATCATCGGAGGGCACCACTTAGTGGTTATATGACCTTAGTGGTCATTTTCAAGGCCATTTGAAGGTCAACATTCGTTTTTTAAATAGGAATCTCTATTCTTGACCCCGGATTCTAAAAGAGCGAAAAATTGAAGTTGTAAGACCCGGTCATCTAAAGGTCAAGTGCCTTTCTAAATTTTCAGGCTAGTATCTCGTCAGGAAAGCGAGATATGAAGAAAATGATCTCTATAAAAGTTGTTGAGGTCATCGTGGAGGCACCATTTGGTGACTTTAGATTTGACCCTAAAGGCCGTTTTTTCAACGTCATTTGTCTGGTGACTGAAGGCAGGCAATTGTGATAGTGATGACCTTACAGGTAGATTTTAAGGTCAAATCGAGGTCATTTCATGATCGACTTCGGCGATTAGAGGGTTCTCATTTGATAAACGAAAGTTGATCTTCAGATGACCTTGAAAATATCCTTCAATGTCGAATCCAAGGAATCTATATCGGACATATCTACATTTTTAAGAATTTTATTTCAAATAAGTCACTATTTTTAAAATTACCATCCAATTACTAGTACAAGATATATTAACCCAATAGTGCCCGAGTAATTTTCTTTGGAAAACTTTTGAAAACAATATCGATTGACCTTCATTTAGGGCTTGTCAGTACCCCCCAAACCACATTTTATTTATTCCTGTGCATTTTCACCAATTTTTTTGACGTATGATATATCATACCATAGGAATATGCATGTAGAATATTATTAAAAAAATGTATTTATTATAATACAAAATATTCAATAAATTTAAGAGAAAGTAGCAGAATATATCACATAGAAGGAGTATGATATCTTCAAAAACATATGTCTGGATGTAATCCTATGTTACATTTGACACAAGAACATTTTGTACATTTGCCACAATACCCACAACGTCTTTGTGTAGCAAGTTTGTCAATCAGGTGATCAGTTTTGTCATACCTGACCTCTTTCAATATATTCCTACTACATTTTGGTTTGGGGCCAGCTAAATGTTCAGGGGCAGTTAAAGTTGTGAGAACAATTCTCCTCAAAAACTGCAGAAGGAACACTTTTGGATAGACAAAACGATAAAGAAGCCACATGTTGACTACCGATCCATTCAAGCAAAAGCGAATCATTGCCCAATACCATTTGCAAGATCTGATTCGTATACGATAAAGTCCTCTTATTATATCGAACATATCCACACCTCCCGTTCCTTGGTTATAGAGACTTAAGTGTCGGTTGATCCACATCAACTTGCTTCCTTTGTTGTTTAGACCATCTTTTGCACGTGCCTTTTGCCAAACAATTGTCTTTGTTTTTGATGTTGGTTGCGATATTCACTTGACTATTGTCATACTATCTGGTCAGTTCAATACTACTATTAGAGTCAATCGAAGTATGAGAAGTCTCTCGTTTTTCTTTTTGCTGCTCTTTTAAAGGAGCTTTCTCTATACGGTTCAATACATTGAATTTCATTATTTTGCAGAAGTTCAAGTAATGGTAAGGAGTTGAAAAATTATCCAAATATATGGTTGAATGCGGGGGAATATATCTCATACAAAGTTTATCGGTGACACTGGATCCCAAAGTTTTACCCTTGATTTTATCCCCACTTTATCCGTATAGGAGTTGAATTTCAATAAGTACCCCTGGGGTGTTGTGAGGCACCAAAATTTAAAGCCATAGCGAATTGGCTTTCCCATTATAAATTGCTCCATATTGTTACGGCCAAAATAAGCATAGCCTCATCCAATGAAAAAGAAGTTCTGAAACAAAACTAACATTCATACCGCCATCTGCCTACCGTATGATATATCATACGAAAAGTTTTTTCCGCTGCTGCAATTACAGAAGGAATTGATATGAAATGGTATAAGTACATCCTATAATATGTATAAAGAATTATTACATGAATAAAAGTCAAATAAATTACATCCAAATGAAAATAGTGAAACATGACCTTACCGTGAGCTCATTTTCTGCTGCGAAGAAATTTACTGGTTATAGAACGCTCGGTTATAACTTATTTAAGTATAAAACAATCGAATTTTTGTCCTAAGCTTATTGTCTATATACCCAAATAACACTTTAGATGAGTAAAATCATTGAATTTATCACACTCGATCTGTTTACTCTTCATTAGAGACAACCTAACCTTCATATGATAAATCATACAATAGGCACTATTGGGGCAGATAAGTTGAAAATCTGTGAAAGCGCGTCAAAAAGTGCATATAACTTTTTGTTGACGCAAAAGAAATTTCTGGGCAGAAATATTTTTTTCGTAATCAGGAGGTCATAATACATAAGAATCAACCATAAAATTTCAGGTAGAATGTTGCCGAAAAAAATTAATTCAACTGCACACTACTCATTGGGGGTTAGAAAAAAAATATCGAGACCACATAGAAACTAAAAGAGATATCTATTGAATATCTTACAAAAGGATTATCATTACATGTGACATTCTTTCTAAGTTTTGCATCTTTATAACCTCAACGTTTGTTTATATCTTGGTATTTTTTTTAGAATTATTTGAGTTTTTAATTTTTTGAGTAGCTTTATTGAATCTTCCATTTTGAGTTTTCAGTTATTGACCCAAATTCGAAATCAGTAACTTTGAGAGCCTATAGTCTGGTACTCTCCTTAACTAATTTATCTAAACTATAACAGTTATTTTGATTGCAATTTTTTTCTAAAATGAATTGTTTGTTATTGATTGTTTATAATATGAATAGGTATAGTCCAGTCAACGTTTAACCCCTATATTTGAGTGCTAATGAATGAATTTTGATGAAACCTTGTGCAATGTGTTTGTAATGACGTTCGGATTCCGTAACTTGTAGAATTAGGTCGAAAATGAAAAAAAAAACAATACATATACTTTTTTGCCCAAAATAAGATGGTTTTACTCTTGTGAATTTTTTCGAAAAATACATACATTTCGAGATATGGCCACTCGAAAATTCCTAAAAGTGGGGGAGGGGAAATGTAAAAGTTGAAAAAAAATCTGAAAAAAATTCAGGTTAATGTATTAAGTTTTTTTATTTGCACCTTTTCTATAAAGTACGTTTTCACCGAGTTTTTCCGGAAAAACATGAATTTCTACAATTTCTTCGAAATTGTAGCCCTTTAAAAATATGTAATTTAAAAATTTGAAAAAACTCAGACGTATGCATTTAGGCCTTCCAAACATTTTTTGTCTTTTGGATTTTTTTTAACTTGCTAATTTTCCGAGTTACAGGCATTTTTCATGATAAATAATGTATTATATTCTTTGCACATTAACAAATAAAAATTCTAAAAAAAAAGTTTTCCAGAAAACTTTTTCACATTTTTAATTTAAAAATTATATTGAACATTTAAAAATGGTATAAATATATAGGTTTCATATTTTTTTTTACAATAATATATCTAAATCACTTTCATTTTTCGAATTTTCATGTATTTTTTAATGTGAAAAAATGTAGTACATTATTTATCGTGAAAAACTGCATGTAACTCGGAAAATTAGCAAGTTGCAAACAAATTCTAAGGGACGAAAAATGTTTAGAAGGCCCTCAATTCATACGTCTGAATTTTTTCAAATTTTTAAATTACATATTTTTAAAGCACTACAATTTCAAAGAAAAGGGTAGTTTTTCATGTTTTTCCGGAAATACTCGATGAAAACGCACTTTACAGAAAAGTTGCAAATAAAAAAAGTCTTGTATTTCGACCATACCCTCACCTGAATTTTTTCAGATTTTTTTTTCAACTTCTGTATTTCCCCTCCCCCACTTTAAGGCATTTTTGAGTGACCATATCTCGAAAAATATGCATTTTTCGAAAAAGATCATAAGAGTAAAAACATCTTATCTTGGGCCAAAAAAGGTAAATATATTGTTTCTTTTTTTATATTTTTGACCTATTTCTACAAGTTACGGAACCCGTAATAGAAGGATTTCTACCCCCCTTTCGATAATTTCCTACCCCAGTCTTTTTTCAACTTTTTTAGTAACGTCATTACAAACATATTGCACAAAGTTTCATCAAAATCCTTTCATAAGCATTTAAATTTGCTTTGGAACAAAATGAAATACCCTTAGGAATTTTCTTAGACCTATGCAAAGCTTATGATAGTATAAATCACGAGTTACTTATAAGAAAACTTGAGAGATACGGAATTAACTCAACAGCTTTAATGTGGATAAAATCATATTTAGAAAATCGATACCAATATGTAAAAATAAATTCTTCTGGTAACGAAGTAATATCCGAAAAGAAAAAAATTAAATTAGGAATCTCTCAGGGTAGTATAATTGGGCCATTATTGTTTAATATATTTATAAACGACTTATGCAATATAATGAATAACAGTCAACATCAAATAATAAATTATGCGGATGACACTACTCTGCTAATAAAAGCGAAACAATTAAATTTATTAATAGACGAAGCAAGCATAATATTGACCGTAGTACAAAACTGGCTATTAGAGAATCAATTAATTCTAAATAAAGAAAAGTCAAACTTTATAATTTTTAGAACAAATCGTTCAAAATTAGATGTCCCTTCAAATATAAATATTAACAATGATAATGTAATACTAACTTCAGAAACTAAGTTTTTGGGGATAACTACAGACTGTGCATTAACTTGGTCTCAACATATAGATAATTTAAGAAAAAAATTAAATAGTGTCGTATACAGTCTAAGAGTTGTCAAAAGAGTTGTATCATTTTCAACACTGCGTACAATTTATTACGCTTGTTTCGTGTCAAAACTAAAATTTGGCATTTTGTTTTGGGGCGGAGCAGCTGCTGGAGACGTAAATAAAATACTCATAATACAAAAACAAGCCATTCGGATCATGCATGATATAGCCTTAAGAGACACATGTAGAGGCAGTTTTAAACATAATAGATATTTGACAACTGTGGCAATATACATTTTTGATTGTTTAATTTTCATTTTTAAATATAAAAATAATTTTAATCAATACATAAGTAGCCATGATTACAATACAAGACACATTAACTACAGTTTCCCTATCCATTGACTGAGCATGTTTGAAAACGGCCCATGTTATGCTAGCATAAAATTTTTTAATGTATTGCCAAATAAATTTAAAAGTATAAATTTTAAACAGTATAAAAGAGAGGTTTTTAATTATTTAGTCGAGGTAGAGCCATATTCAATACAAGAATTTATTAATTATAAGAAATCAGACTTGTAAATACTTATAGATAATGTTATTACATATTATTGTTACTATTACATATTCTCTAAATACCTATTTAATTAATTTTGTTTTGATGCATTTCAACCCACCGCTATTATTATATGTACTGCAGTGTAACATATATTGTACTGTGGCTGTTTAAAGTAAAGTAATGTTATTATTATTATTATTATTAATTAGAGATTTTGGTCATTTTAGCTCTCCGTTGACTGGTCTAGTAGACTTTGCGCGGATATTATCATAAAAAACACGTTGCAAATGGTATCTGACAATTTCATTCTCGTAGGCTGTAATCCGAGCCTTTGCTGTTTTCAGGCCATCATCGACTTTACTATAAGTATTAAGTAAAAAATCAATTTCCCTTTTATAGCTAGAAAATAAAATTTCAGCTATAACAAAAACAAGTGGCTCAATCTTAAAGCGGAAGTGTTTTAAGTGAAGGGCTAGAGCAAAATTAAATTTATATTCCCAATACATTGCCAAAGACTTAAGGATACCAGTATTGAAATCGCTTTTGCCATTCATTACTCGATCCCAACTTCTCTTATTATTCTCTTAGCTAAAGTGCGTCAAATTGGCGTCTGCAATATCTCTTAGCGAATTCCATGTTTCAGGTCCGTACGTGCTAGCCTGGAAGAAAGGCATTGCTGTTCTAACGGCGGGAAACATGAAGGTATCTCCCGACCCCCGCATCACCTTAGTGCACGGGTTCAGCCTGGAAATTAAGGAGGCCGGCCCCCAGGATGCAGGGGACTACGTCTGCCAGATCGGGACTCTCGAACCAAGAGAAATCACGCATACCGTCGAAATACTTGGTGAGTTTTAATGGAAAATCGATGTTTTACATTTATTTATATGTTCCGTGAAATGCGGAAATGAGATCCGTTTTGCATTTATTTTTATTGATATCAGAGACAAGGGTGCGACGACACGCACCTTTCTTATTGAGAGAGCAGCTCATTCTTTAAATATTTACCGCCCTAAATGACAGAACTCAGTTGTTGAATGTGTACCTCTGGAATCTTTTCGTTCAAGTTATGCTTTAATATTAAAGGTCTTTGGTAACATGAATGTTGAATAGTACATGAATTGAATTTCAGGAAACTTCTTGAATTTAATAGAAGATAGTTAAAAGGTAAGGCCTGTTAATGAAATCAATTGGAAATAACCTCAAAAGCAATCTTTTACTGTCAAGTTAGATAACAAAACTAATAGATCTCATCAGCAAATTGTTTAGTCATTTTGCGTGAGAAATTGCAAAAACCTTGCAAATTCAAGACAATCTTCATTTCCTGCTATGTATTGAATGTTCAACCAATTAGAATATGGGGCATTAACAACAAAATTAACGAATTTAATAATAACTGAGGGGTGAAAATATCAAGAGTGCTGCAACCTATTAGGCGTGCAGATCACCCCCAATAAGTGCTCTAGAAACTGAGTAACCGATTTGATCGAGGTAACCATTTCTAACTTGGTTTTTCTTAAAGTTAACATCGAGGAGTACTTACAGTAAAAAATTAGCCAAAGTTAGTTGATCGGAACATGTAAATAATTGCAAAAAACTATAATTTTTTTATATCACAAATTTTGTCGAATTTGATCTTCAACTGGCGATATCTCGGCAAATAATGAATATTTTTAGATGAAATTTTAGCATGAGATTGATCAAGTTATTCTTTAAAATACTGAATTAGTTCGAACTCTTATTTATTTCACAGATGAAAATAGTGATTTTTCAAAAAATTTCTTTTGTCAAGCCTAATTATTTTTTTCAAACGCAAAAGTTGTGTGAATAACTTTTAATACGATAATTTTTGATAAACTTATATTAAAATATAATATTTAAAGAAGTTTTCTGTAAAGTTTCACATATTCATATTGTATATATAAAAATTGTCGCACTTTGAAGTAGTGTCTCCGCGCGCAGCAGACATGTTGTTTACGCGCGGCATGTTTCATTGTGGTGGTTGCCGTAGTTCAGGCGTTTACTATCATATCAATGCAATATTTTATTACATATTCCCTTTTTTACAGGTTACTGTAAAGTGGAAATAAATAATACTATAATAGTAATTGGGTTGCCTTTAATATTTTTAATCTTTATCAACATCTATGGGCAACGAGCAATTTGATGTACAGTTACAAATGAAACAAAATTTTATACCAGCAGCGTAGCGCGAACAAAATTCATTATCACAAGATGTTTTTTTTGATCTGCAATTACAAATATACTTTTGAAGCAGCTCCAAACTTGTTGGTCCTTCAAAATATATTGGCAAAAGTTCTTCATTTTTAAAATTCCAGCCAAAATCAGTCGGATTGAGTGCTTCAAAAATGGGTATGTGAGCATTATACCATACGTGCACTTGCCAAAAACAGCGTTTCATGTGCTGGGTACGATGGAGGTAATTTTTCAACGAAGGAATATTTTTTTCGACCTAGAATATTAACGACGTGAGAGTACGTCGTTAATATTGTCTTGTATAGGTCGACTAGCATTAATATCGTAAGTATTAGAATTTAGTTTATACCTTTTTGACCTCTCTTGCGATTTAGGATTCATATTATTATAGCATGTGGTTCTGTCCAGCAAGGTTCTGTAATTACAGATGTTACAATATTTTTTTTCGATCGCATGTAACAAATCAGATTTTGACGATGTTCGCCTATTACCATCCTCCTTAAATAGAGCAGAAGGTATTTCGTTCATTGGGATACTAAGAACTTTTTCAAGAATTACATCAGCTCTTTGCTTGGATAGAATCAGAGCTTTTTGGTACACTTTTTCTGGAGAAACATATTCTTTACTTGTGCTATTATCTGCTCATTTTACAGTGCTTTTTTTTCATATCTGTAAAAGTTTTCAATTTCGAGCGTTTTAATGTATCATGAAAACTTGCGGGTTTATTAGATTTTTCTAATCGTTTGCAAATAAATAAATCTTGCCTGAACTACTATACGGCAACCACCACAATGAAACATGCCGCGCGTAAACAACATGTCTGCTGCGCGCGAAGACGCTACTTCAAAGTGGGATAACTTTTTATATATACAATATGAATACGTGAAACTTTACAGAAAACTTCTTTAAATATTGTACTTTAATATAATTTTGTCAAAAATTATCGTATTAAAAGTTCGTCACACAACTTTTGTGTTTGATAAATAAAATTAGGCTTGACAAAAGAAATTTTTTGAAAAATCACTATTTTCGTCTGTGAAATAAATAAGAGTTCGGACCAACTCAATACCTTAAAGCATAACTCGAACAATGCAAGTAAGGAATTTGCATTTGCATTTAATTATTGTTATATTTTTTGCACTTTTCAGCTATATGCAAAAGTTTAGCAAAATTACTAGAAGACTTCGTTGATGGGAATACGTATTTTCAACCTCATAAGAGTGACGTAAATTATTGCAAAATAGTAATATTATGACAATTGTCGGTCTAAAAGTTATTGCAATCGTTTTACAAATTAGAGGGCTAATGCAAGTCAGCTACTGATGTTCGGTGCTTTTGCAACCCTTCTTAAGTTACACAAGGTCTTTAAATATTAAAGATGTTGCTCATGAGTGCCTCAAGGGTCCATATTAGGGCCCATACTTCTTACTAGTTATATCAATATCTTGAATTTATTCAACATCCATCATATTTGGCAGTGTCTTATATACCGATTAACAAATATTTTAATGAAATCTAATAGCTGATGGTGAACTTAGAACTTTAATATTTTGTAGGCCAAGAGTTTTAATTTAAAAATTGACAAAAATTTTGAACCAGCAGTCCTGTACATTATTCGGGCATTAAGGATTACCGAATTTTAAAATATCGATGCCATGGAGTGGTGGAAAAGGTGAATTTAAAGAGAAAATGAGGATTGACTTTTTTCCAAGATATTGATTATTTCATGTATAAAAAATGCAATTTTAAGGAGGCCGTCATTCGAAAACGGTAAATCAAAACATTATTAAACTTTGCTCAAAATATGCTGATCCGTAATTTTGCGTTAGTACAGGGTGACAATCGGGAACCGGATATTTTTGGAACGCATAGTACGGAGCTTAGCGCGGTTAGAGGAGGGCAAATGAGATGTTTGTAATGTTATGCCATTTTAACAGCCACATGAATATATTGGACGATTTTGTGTTACACAAAGAATATGCAAGATAATAATAATGAAACTTACACAATGTCATTTACGATGTGTATCAAGTATGAAAGATAATGTCATCGAGATGGTGTCCGTCGCGTTGGACGCGGTTTTCGACCCTCTTCATGAAATCGTCCATAACACGCTCCAAAATCGCTCCATCAAGAGTCATAATTTTCTGACGAATGGCATTCTTCAAGTCGGCAAAATTACGGGGCTTGTGAGCATATACACGACTATTCAAATACCCCCACAGAAAAAAATCACAAAGTGACAGGTCTGGAGACCTTGCGGGCCACGGCACATCTCCAAAACGTGAAATGAGTTTTCCTGGGAACATGTTGCGGACAACATTCATTGATGCGTAGGCAGTATGTGCCGTGGCACCATCTTGCTGAAACCACACATTTCTTGGATTTATCCGTTTTCTGAGTAGTTCTGGCATTAAAACACTTTGGATCACCTGAACGTAGCGGTTAGAATTAACGGTGACGATACGCCCGGCTTCTTCAAAAAAATGGGGACCAATAATGCAAGTAAGGCCAATGGCATACCACACTGTGACTTTTTCATAATGAAGAGGTCGTTCATGGATATTTCGTGGATTTTCAGGAGCCCAATGCCTGAAGTTCTGTTTATTAACTGCTCCATCTAAATGAAAATGAGCTTCGTCGCTCATTAGAAGCTGCAGACCTAAATTATCTTCCAAAATGACTTGCATTCTCGTAGCGAGATCCTCACGAGTTTCAAAATCTCTTTCCTTTAATTTCTAAACAATCTGTAGTTTGTAGGGGTGGAATTAAAAGAAAACTAATTTCTACCAAAAATCTTAAATTTTTATTTATAGTACATATTGATCATTGTTATGAAAGATTTTTCGTATGGCTGTTAGTAGCTACTGAAATGGCATAACATTACAAAGGTAGTAACATCGCATTTGCCCTCCTCTAACCGCGCTAAACTCCGTACTATGCGTTCAAAAAACATCCGGTTCCCAATTGTCACCCTGTATTTCACTAAAAAAAAATGCCTAATATGATTTCTAGAAGAACCTACCGCCTTTTTCTTAATAAAAATGCACGTCAATGACTGAAATAAATATTGTCTCACTCAAAAAGGACAAAATAAAGGTCCTTGATATTAATCCAAAATTGGTTGAAATAGGATTACTAATAACTGAAATATGAAAGAGGGCCATTAAAAGTGGGACATGATATATTCATGGAACAATTATCGCATCATCCTGACGTGCTGAAATATAGGTCTTGTAATCTACTAAAAGTGTACCTAATTAGGTCAAATTCGAAAAAAATCGAATCAGTCAAGTAGGAAAAAAATAGCTTCCAAAAAAACAAGAGTTTTGCTTTCTTTTAATGGGTATTTTTAATGGACAACAAATATAAAAAGTACAGATACGAAAATCGAAAATATTAAGATTGAATCTAAACTGGATATGAATTTTGCTACTGGTGATTCCCACGGGATGTTTAAAGAATAATATATTTTATACAAAATCAGTAAGGCTGTATATTCCAGAAGAATTAACCCACAAAACAACAAAAAATCATTAAAATCGAACAAATGGTTTAGAAAAATCAACTTCAATATCGTGGCAAATTTTGATAATTTACGATAATTTCTTTTGTGAGTGTATACTGTATATACTTCCAATTTATCCGTAAATTACACGTGGTACAGATCTAAGCGATTATCTCAAGAATTACATTTTATTGAAGGTTTCACAAACAACTCTATCTAGATGGCAACCTTTATAAGGAGACGGTTTTTGAGACTCGAGCATGTCAAAATTGCTTTGTATGGTTGGCGGTAGATAATCTAGGTACGCCATTATGATGAATCTTTTACACACTATCTTACAATAAATAAGAAGAAAAAAAATATGAAATATATGTATATTTTTAAACCCAACCAAAAGAAAAATAAATTCAATTACCCTAAAAAAAAGTCACTAAAAATTAATGAAGTAAAATTTCACGAGGTCGCAATCGCCTTATTAACTGGACCTTACAGGAACTTACCTAATACCGATATTAAATAAGCAAATAACGTAACCAAATGTATTTCGAACCGACTACAATAACGATATTAGATAATAATATCAAATTAATCATATCACTGGTTGAAAATTTACTTCACAATTTTTTATTATTTTATAGTACAATCATATTTTTCAAATTGTTTCTTAGGTAGGAACGGTGCATATTATGACAAATAAGGAAATATGTGTATTATTGGATTCCCTCTTTGACCATAATAAGTATAACTTCGCTTTCCATCCTCGCAAATCATTTGTATTCACCAACGTTTCAAATGCAATTTTCTTGAGGATCCGATTTGAATGATCTACCTTTGTTATTGATTGAATCAAAGTGAACTTGAGACGTACCTCTTTAGTTACCATAAAATCTCGAATTAGTATTACAATTTATTGAAGTTGCATCAAATGCAGGGAAATCATTCATAATTTTTATTTATGTAGTTCAGCAACGGTGTTCTTCAAAAGTAATGACACATTACACAATTATAGTCACATGAACTCAAAATTGATCAAATAAACTCAGCATTTTCTGGAAAAAAGCTCCTCCTTAAAAAGATAATAGGTCTTTAAATGCATATGTACTCCTACTATTGAATAAAGTTTAGAAATTCTTAATCGGATTTTGCCGAAGTGCCGCCTTTTAGAATTGATTTAGAAACATACTAGCCAGGGACGCATCTACAACTTTAGGGGCCCTACGCTTTGGCCCTACATTTCGCGCATTTCCTAATGAAATTTTTTGAAATGAAAATAAAATAGGTAGACAAACGAAAGTTCTCATCTAATATGTTACTGAAGTATCATCCTTCGGGATCCGTTAATTATGTTCTACTCTTAAAACATCTTAAGCGTATCTATAAATCTGCGAAGAGTATATTGCATTTGATCGGCACTTTTCTAAAACCGTAAATATCGCTCGTATAAAAACAATTTCATATCATTGCGTTAGTGAACGGATTCTGAACAAGTTTCAAAATGTCCGTCTGTCCGTCCGTCCGTCCATCCGTCACGTTTCTTGTAAGCATGATAACTTAAGAAAGAAAAGTCCGATTGTATTGAAATTTGGAAAATAATTTAGTGTTAGCTAGTTAAAGGATGCTTAACAATCAAAAACGACGTTTTGACTTTGCCATGTTTATTAATTAGAATCGAACGTGTCTGTGAATATTAATTAGTCACGTATAAATTTAATTACGTTAAAATAATTCTAGGAGTAAATATATCCTTAATCTAATGACCTAAAATTAGTGAGTTCTTTCTTACTATTGTCTTCGATAGACACAGGTTGAGTCCGCATTAATCTTATACAGAGATCAAAGGGACAAATCAAGTTTCCAGGAACAATCCTTAAACAGAGGGTGGAAAAGGAATAAAAGACTTACAGGAATGTTGATTGTTCAAAGTTTTGTGATGTGAGGTTCTTCATATGCCCAATGGTTGAAACCAATATCGTTCTGTCTGTCTGTGTTCCTCCGTTGCTCGATGCAGGGATGAAAACGATCAGATCTTTGGAGCCGTATTAGCCCAATTACCTTTCCGTTCAAAGAAACGCCGCTGAAGACTGCTTCTGTAGCTTCTGCACCAGCAAGGGGTAGTTACGAAAGCACAGGGACTGCCGACTGCGCCAGTTAAGGGATGCTTAACAATCAAAAACGACGTTTTGACTTATTTGATTTATTCACAAACTTGGTTACAACTATTCGTAGCTAACCTGACTTAACTCAACGAAGTAAGATTTAGAACTGACTTGGATAAGGAATCATGCAGTATTTATATGATTGCTTATCTATTGTTTATATTATTTGTGGGTCGGGCCAGGTCGCTTAACATTATATATTATGCATGAAGAATGTCATAATGAGATAAAAAGAATAATGGAGTAGGTCGTTGGGGCTATGCCTAACTAGTTAGAGGAAGAACCCTATAACCACGGGAGCCCACCCTAACTGTACGTGCACCCCCCCCCCCCCCCCCCCGATCCTTTAGGACAATATTTTTCATAAATATTCAAGCCAAGGAACAATTCTAGACATGTCCTAAAAAAAACTGGCTGTACTTTCAAAATGGCGGCCATATGTTAAAAAAAACTTGTGCCAAATGTTGTTTTTGTCGTTTAACACAAAAACTAAAAAAGATGGAGGAAAACTTTCTGCACAAAAAACAAAGTGCATAAATTATTTTACAATTTTGTTCCTATACAATATTTGGGTAGGAGTTACCATTTTCCGATACATCGAATATTTCTTCCAAGTCTTCTACATCTACTGCTTCATTTATGATATCGTTATCATCCTCACTTTCAATTTGATTTGGAATCATCTCCTGAAGAATTTCAGTAAGCGATTGAGGCAGTATTTTATCTGCTGAACACCAAAGAGGTTCTTCATTTTCTTGCCATCCATAATCATTCCAAGGATTTGGAATATTGTGAATGCCTTCGTCGGCTAATCGCCAAATACGCGTTTGGTAAACACTATTTTTAATAGGCTCGATAAGGCAAGCTCTTGATGGTGGAATCGAAGAAAAATCAACTTTAGTGTCAATTGATAAAGTCACCACATTTCGGTCTAATGGCAATTAGGCGAAGCTCGTCCACGCTAGTGCATTTATTTGATCTATATATGGCACATATAAACCCCTCTAATGATGCGACTAATTCATCATCAATATTCCAGCTGCTCCCCAAATCTTGAAATGTTCGGATATATTTGATGTATTTGGGAGAAAGTAACTAGGGGTTTTATCTTTCCTTTCCCTTAAAGGCGCTGACTGAGTCGCATCCAGTAAAGGAATGAAGGCCCAATAACGCCGAACATTTTTGAGGTCCGTACCCGTCTGCTAATGCGGATATATTAATAAGCCTTCTTTTATTGCCAAATTCGATATCAAAGAGTAATTTACATTTAATTTTATTGGAATGAGCCAGAGGAATCCAAAAGATGACACTATCAACACTTTTAACGTAACTTCAAATTGGAAAGCATTGTGCATCGCTGCGGTGCGCCGCGTCATACTGAAAATTTGATCCCAGATTGGATGGTGCATAATTTGCAGACATTTATCTCGAAAACGGCAACTCCTGTCCAAATATTTTATAGGAACAAAATTGTGGAAAATTTTATGCACGTTGTTTTTTGTGCAAAAGGTTTGTCTCCATCTTTTTTAGTTTTGGTGTTAAATGGCAAAAACAGCATTTGCACCAGTTTTTTTTAAAGCCGCCATTTTGAAAGTACAGCCAGTTTTTTTTAGGACATGTCTAGAATTGTTCCTTAGGCTTTAATCTTTATGAAAACATTGTCCCAAGGATCGGGCGGAGGGTGCACGTACAGCTAGGGATGGCTCCCCGACTATATTATTTTTGAAGAAAATCAATGAGTAAATAAGAAAGTTATTAATCATTTAATTTAAAAAAAACGTTTTCTTAATTTTTGTCGCTTGTACTTAAATAGAAATGTTGCGAAATGTTATCTCTATAATATATTTTCTCTGTTTATACATTTTACTAACACATATTTCATAATAATATATCTAATGCGTTGAAATATTATTCTCGAAAGATATATATTACAGACATTCAATTTTTCTGGTAATGTGTGATGGTTCAGTGGCTAAAATTTTGTCTTGCAATCCAAAGATCGTGTTTTCGAATCCCGGATAGGTGATTTTTTTTTTTTACAACAAAGTTGGTATCACAAAATTTAGGATGTCCAAAAACTAACATTATTTACAGGAAAACTGCGAAGAGTATCCTATAGAATGTGTAACAATTATATAAAAAGCTCAGTAAATTGGCAAAGAGTATGTTTTTAGCTTGTTTCTCTTTGTAGTTACCCCTTGCCATTTTTAATCACAACTCATGGTTCATTTCTTCATGTTCTTGATCACAAAGGACCCCACACAATTCATATGGATATTGGGCTTCTGTGGAATTGGCTGAAAATTTGATATATTGTGAATTTTACCCTCCCAAATAAATGCACTTTTAAAAAACCGCTACGCAAGAAATCACTACTTCCACATCCAGATTCTCTATCCAAGTCACTCACAACGAAAAAACTTTGTATGTAGAAATAATTGTTTATGGAACTTTAATAATATAATATTTAAAATCCTCTACCCCAAAAACCCATAAAACGAAACCCCACATCGGTAGTGGGGTGGGGGTGGATGAAGTAAAAAAATATTTTGAGGTTTCTGGTTCTTGTACATACACAATCACAATTTTTTTTATCCCCTTTAATAAGGGGGTGGGGGTGGTAGTGGAGGTGGCTAATGCCAAAAATTTTTTTGAGACCCTATCTTCTCTTGACAGGCCGACAGATAGACAGACCGACAGACAGACAGACAGACAGAAATTTTTTTTTGCTCAAACTTAAAATCTCAACGTTTCATGACATTTTAAGCCTATTTGAACAATAAAAATTTTTAAAAATTTTTTTGTCGTTACTATACTTCCACTGGATGTGGAAGTAATAGACAACTGAGTCCATAACACACGAAAATGTTAATAAGTCGGGGTTGGAGAATATTTAGGTATTAAGCAAATCACAACTTGCACACTTTTTATTTATTATAAAATTACCTACTTTCTGTGTATTGTTGCCCTATTCTGGGCAGGCTGTTATACTAGTTAGGTAAATATTTTAAAACACTCATCATTGGAGAATCACTATACTTTAATCATTTATTTAAATTCAGTCATTCACAATTTTTTTATTTAATATGGAATTATCTACTTTCTGTATGTTGGGACCTTAATCTGATCAGGCTAATATACTACTTAGGAAAACACTCTAAAAGACTCATCATTGGAAAACCAATCAAAACAACTACTCCTCTAGCTAATACTGATGAAATATCATGTAATTCAATACTTCAGTTTTACCACTTCCTCGATCCTTTCCATACTGGTTGTGCATAACATAATGGATTGCATCACAACACTTGGCACGCTCAATGAATTTAGCATTCTTAGCGTCTTTTGTACCGTTTTCTTTGTTTATTGAAAGTCACTCCCTAGCTATTTGATGCGCTTGGGCAAATTTCCATCTTCCACCTTCCGCTTCCGTTTTTCTCAGGTGCAAGCTTGCAATCACCTGGCCACCCTGACCAGTTTGTCTGTTTTTCCATTGCCTACGTTGCGCTGACGTCCCCGCGTCCACTTCATAACAGCATATATCAAGAATATCACACAAATTACGCGAAGTAAAATGGCTTAATATGCAAAATAGAAGGGTTCATCATGCTGCATGTTTGTTCCATGCATTAATATTGAACAAATCTCCGACATATCTGCATAGAAAAATTAAATTCAGAACAGATGTACATAACTTGAATGTTAGGTTTAACTCCTCCAATGCACCATTCGCAGTTGTTCACGAGATCATTTAGTTACCAAAATTTACAACGGTATTGATGATCAACGTAAAAGCAAAAGAATGTATAATTTTAAAGATTCATATAAATCTGCCCTCTTTGAACGTCAATGTTCTAATTTATAGCCCCCAAAATTTAGCCTAAAGAAATTTTTAAGAATTTCTTACGGCGTCTTTGTTATAAATGCATTATCAAGAAGCAATTGCAATAATTACTGTTTACTTAATTTTGTACATTTTGGCTCTCTCGGTAGACTTATGAATGAATGTATGAATCTAGGCAAACAGTTTTATTAAGGTTAAGGCTGCGTTTGCACGCCACAGTCAATTCTTATATAGAAATAGCGAACTAATGGTTCTGCCGGTAAAACAGGAACCATGCAATTGTCTAGTTATGAGTTGAGATTTACTTATTTGTTTTTGGCAACAGAAGTGTTGCAGGGCCGTACGGCAAAGATGTTTTAGATCTT
Organism: Rutpela maculata; assembly: GCA_936432065.2. Classification (NCBI taxonomy): domain Eukaryota; kingdom Metazoa; phylum Arthropoda; class Insecta; order Coleoptera; family Cerambycidae; genus Rutpela; species Rutpela maculata. Next base: position 29,317,765 of record OW386285.2, on the reverse strand, counting down.
TGCCGTACGGACAGTATCGAAAATAGTCGACTATAGATTTACAACAGTGAATTAAGTGAATTAAAAAATTATTCAGCCCCTATTCTATTTTGTAACTCTTGAAATAGGATTTGATGTTCGTAAGTAATTAAACAATTCATGGTATCTAACAGTAATAAATTCAATTATTGTTGGATTAAATTTGACGTGTTTACGTGACACAAAAAACATGTTATTGTATTACGGGTTGCGAGAATTATTTGCAATGTTTGACCTTGATTATAATAATACATCCTGGCTTTGGTATGTGTAGCATCAAGATTGGTAGAGTCTGAGGTGGCCTAATAACTCACGATCCCCACCAAAAAATGCCATTAGCCAATGACCAGATATTTGACCGTTTCCAGACTTTTTGGACACCCTGTATATTTTCAGGATAATACGAACTCGATTAACTTATATTATTAAATCTTATATCTTCTTAGATTATAAGGTATAGAGGCAAAAAAAAATCTTAAAATATGGAGAAAATTAAAATTCACAATATTTCAAATAATTCTTTTAGTTAGAGGTGCATTTAAAAATTAAACAAAAGTCAAATATTCATGTAAATTGAAGTGTAACTTTATAAATTAAATAAATAGAGATTCGCTTGTGAAAAAAAGGAAAAAATGGGAAATTTCACATTTGCCGAGACGAGACGAGATCTCGACCTCGAGACGAGATTTTGGGTAGACGAGATGGCTGAAAGATCTCGTCCCGACAATGTCGAGACGAGACGAGAAAAACCGATTTCTTGACGAGACGAGTCTCGCGGCAACACTACTTATTTTGGGCCATATTATTTTTTCTTCATTTCTGACCTAATTCTACAAGTTACGGAACCCTTCCAATCATTTCCTACTCTAATCTTTTTTTCAACTTTATTATTAACGTTATTACAAACACATTGCACAAGGTTTTATCAAAATACATTCATTAGCACTCAAATTAGAGGTTTTGGTCATTTTAGCGCTCCGTTGACTGGACTAAAAGTCAAAATCTGAACAGTAGCTATATTTTTAAAACGAATTGTATATGAATTTAATGTATCTGCATGCATATACATATTTTACATATATGTAACATATGAACAGTGACAAAAGAATTTAAATTTAATTATATTATCCAAATGCTGAACGTGTTTCATGAATATTACCATATTTAATGATGTAATTCACCGGGAAATATGCATTTTAATATTTTACAAACTAAACACCAAAGCAAAATAAACAAAATAAATGACCCTTCATCATGGCTTAATAAGCTATAATAACAAGAACATCTACCATTTGCCGAATATTTTATTGGCCAGAAATGTTTCATCATAAATAAAACGAAGAATTTTTCGTTTATTGACGCTTATAAAAATGTCAGAGTTATAACTTTAAATTTAATGTTGCTCAAAGCATTTATATATTGACGGAGAAAAGGCTCTTTGATATATTTCACAGTTCAACAAATAAAATTAGATATCGAAAAGCTGATTCTTATGCCTAATTCCCCCCTATTAAACGAATTCCCCTAAGAATCAATTCACGCAAACTGCCACCGGAAAGAAGGAAGCCGACTGGATCTGGCAAAGGTATCAAAAGTCAAAATGTTAATGACCTGTGTTTAAGAGGTTTCGTGTTGTTACACACACATACACACCCCTGATAATATAATACAGAGGGAAAATTGTTCTCCCTCAATATTAAGTATATTTCTGCTATAAAAGTAAGAACGTCAAAAAACTGTTTAATAAACTTTTACCGACTCATTTAAATAACAATTATTTTTTCACAAGGTACAGTACAGAGTGTTTCAATAATATTACGACAAGCTTTGAAGGGGATTTGCTCTCGCCAAAAAAAGTAAAAAATAAGAATAACATTTTTCACTAAAATGCTACCTAAGCGCTCTACGACGCTTTGAAATTTATAACGCTGTTATTTCCTGCAAGGGAATTATCGTATGTAATATCACTAGTGCTTGAAATTTTATCGGTAAAATTTTTTCGAAAGCGTTGTTGCCTGGTAATATAAAGAGTGCAAATTGACAGTTTATTATCTGATTAAATCCCGACCGCTTTAGCGGGAGGGATTTAATCTTTGATAATAAACTGTCAATTTGCACGAGTTATATTAACCTTATGGCAACTTAGCTTGAGAAAAAATTTATAGATAAAATTTAGAAGCACGAGTGGTATTTGTGGAGAATATTTCACGAATAAATAATTCATTAAGTACATCTTAAATATTATGTTCAGTAATTAATTGCCGTCAGACGTTTCCTTCTTACTTTTTAGAGATTACTCACCTTTATCTTCAATTTCATCATTTACGTCACATATAAATGCATTTCCAAAGCGACTCATCTAATAAAAAACAAAGTAGTTTTAAATTATGACAATCAGAAAAACAATATACGTTAAACCATAGGTACTGTAACTTATAAGACTAGTCATCCCAACAAAGCACGCTTCGACCAATCACATTACGGGATAATCGACACAAACTGGCTGCCGACTCAGATGGTATGGTACCGCCATCTAGTAACGTTAGCTTAACTTAACTGCTGGCCTAAACAGTGAATTGAATTATTATATTAAAGTGTTTATTAATATATATTTATGTATTTAATCCTTGTTTCTAATTTGAGAAGTTTAATAGTTAAGTTAAGGTTTGCTTGTTTAAGTAGAGAGACTTTAAGTACAACGAATTATAATGTATATAGTGATACTGCAGAGTTTTGATTTTCCAAATAAGTGTTAGGCTGCTTTGTGATGATTGATGAATTATCATACGTAAGTACCTACATGTGTGTATTTATCATGAAATAACTGATTTGTAGATATTTATATTTAATTTTAGTTGTGAAAATTATTTTCTAATTACGTTAGGTATTAAGGCATTGAAAGCTGTGTATAACTTGTCCCCAACTTATATAAGTTCCACATAGCATTGGCTTTTTAGGTTATTAATACAATACTACAATTTACAATTTACAATTAGTAATAGGCTAGAGAAGATATTTATAGATAACATTTAAAAGCACGATTTGTCCTATTTGCCGAAAACATTGCACGACACAAAACGTCAAAAAATTTTCGCAATATTTGCCGCTGCAGCGACCTAAAAAATTAGAGCGATAAATTTTGCATGTTGGTACTGTCAAAAGCCGATCTAACTTGAATTAGCACTAATAATGACGTTTGATTGGTGCAACGTTGTGAAAAAACGGGCTCTCATTGGCTATAGCGTTAATGAGTGAAATAATCTTTATTAAAGCCCCCCAAAAGGGACAACAAACACAGCTCCGAGCTGGAACGCAAAGTTAACAAGAGAACGCACTAACACTACCGGTCTAAATGTTGAGAAGCCGACAAGATAATGGGAATCATTGACGATCAAACGGAGGAAAATAAATGTGTAGGTACTGACAGGAACTGAAATACTGCTGGATAACGGACGAAAACACTGTTGTTCGTTACAAACACAAATTTTACAGATTGTTATCAGCTGTAACCACAGTTAAAGGCAAAATTATACCATTATAGGTACCGTTAACACTGGCACTATAATGTCCTTTATTATTAACTACTCGTAAAGCAAACTAAATTACTTTATCAGCTTCGTATTAATTCTGCACGCATTTACGAGACAAATGGTGTTGTAATATTTTATAAACTACTAAGATTCATCATTATTAGTTCAGTACCACTATTAACCGAATGTAGGGCTCAAATTCTAACCACAAATTGACGAATTTGCGAGTCCAAGGCTCGACGAAGTGTCTATAACTTTAATTTGCGGTTTTTATATTCGCGCCTAACGTATTCCCTTCTAGATTTATTATAAATGAAGCATCAGTATTATGTCATATCTGTGTCCGCCTATTGGAGGAAAACTTCAATTTACCCACACATTTTTCTGGTATTATGAAATGTTAAGAATATCATCTCGTGAACAACAAACCAAAGGACAGTACCGGCTTTAAATAATTTTGATAAAAATACCAAATTATGTAATTTTTGTACTGAAGATATAAAACAATGTAATTTAGCGGCTTTAATAGAAATTTACGAATACTTAAAAAGTTGACCGTTTCAAATTATAACATTAAACAGGTTTTTAAATATTTACGCAGTTAAAAAAGTTATTTTCAACCTAACAAATGTTTGTTTTGTTGATTTCAAGCAACGTGCTTGAGACTGTCATAATATTATGAAGCGTTCGTCAGAAAATTTTTTGAAAAAATAAAATCAAAAAGTCGCAACACAACAAAACAATAATTTATTTATAGATTGAGAATTGGCATTGCCAAAACCTGACATTTTGAAATTTATTTGGCAGTTATTATGAAGTTGTCAAAAATTAAATAATTTTATTGTCATAATGATTGAAACTTTCCTTGGATGGTGTTATCAGTGTAATGTTAAAATGATTGGGTGATTTGTGTCACGTGACAAGAAATAACGAAATTTAATTGGTTGTCAAAAAATTTTCAGTGTAAGTTTGTTCTGATTGGTTGTTTCCGCACACGTGATTAGAAATGGGCGAATTTAATAGAATTTCTGTGTAAGCCAAAAATGTTATACTAAATTATATGCTGACCGTCATTGCCTTACGCGAAATATTAAAATTATACTCTGCGACATATTGATACTGTCAATCTTTATATTATTGTAGTATTGTTTATGACCCGTATTTAGGTACGCACTCGACTACAAAAGGTGCAAAAATCATGTATACGTTTTATTTTTGGGTTGCTATGCAGAGAGTGTACCACTCCGTTTATCAGTAATATTAAATGACTTGAAATGTTCTAACGCAGAAATCTTCATTTAGCATGTTTCATCCACAAACTTCTAACAACACACATTCCTAATTATTTATCTTGTAAATTGCTTCCGAGAACATACATAATAGACACCTGAGATATACAAATCAGCTTACCCCAACATACGACTGTCTTATTCCAACGATATTTCTCTTACCAAACTGCAACCTCTTACTATTCTATATCAGAGGAAATGAAATCACTGCCTTTGGATTGTATGTAGAAAGTTTGCTATTCTAAGTATGAACACTTGTATTTTTTTTTTCTCATTTCTCTGCTGTATACTTTTATATACTACTCTCTGAAATTGTTTATTATTTATTGTATGAATTGTATGAATATATGAACAACTAGTCTGAACTTCGCCATGACAGAAGTATAAATAAAGATGACTCATTATTATTATATAATGCTAAATATTAGAATTTTTGGTATAAAACAGAAATCAATGAGTGTAGATAGAGTAGATTAATGATTTTACAGATGAATAATTATTCCTGTCATAGCTACCATTTCTGAAAAATTGAAATAATATTAAGAAGATGGAAGCGCCAATAAAACTCTGAAGACTTTACATGTGGCGCAAATCATCAGTTGTTCATGTGCACATTGTCGTTGAAGCTTAAAACATGTGGAATGAAATTACTAAAGTACCTATCTGCTCATCCTGCCTGACCCAGGCTTGCAAAATGATTTCAGGGAATATACAGGGAGCGCCACTTCAAACTCGCGAGACTTATAACTTTCTCATTTTTTAGTCGACGACCATGTTGGGCACATCAAATTGTACATATTTTTATATTCTTTAAACATGCTTACAGAGTGATTTAAAAAAAAATTGGAAAAACTGTTAAGCAAGAAATCTTAATTTCCTTGAATATTTTCTTATCTCACACTGTACATGAACTGCGTTAATATTTTCTTATAAAGGTTTTAGTTAGCTTCAATTTATGTTATTACGTCATATTCGAAAAAAGGGATGATTTTATCCACAGACATTCTGCAATTTCCTATACATTTTACTACCTCAACATAGAACAACGCTTTATGAACACTGTCTAAAGTATTTAGCCATTAAGGCCTACAATAAACCACCTGTAGAAATCAAATTGTTAAGTTCCAATCTTTTCAAAAAATGTATCAAGGAACTGCTCATTGGTAAAGCATATTACTCGGTTAGCGAGTTCCTTAATAACAGACTGACTTTAATGACTTTTTCTTCTATAAGCGCTTTGAAAAAAACTGACCTTGGTCAAAAAATTTAATGTTAAGGTAGGAGATATTTGAGAACCACTGCTTTTCTCGGTCAATGGACGTATAGAAGTTTCTTACTTACTTTTAATTCATAAAAAAATGTAAAGATTACCGACTTGTGTCCTCGTTGCCGCGCGGTCTCAAGGCAAAAAACGCGGCACTCTGATGAAACCGTTTGAACCCAACTTTCTATACCAATTATGAAAATGTAAATAATTCGTTATCTGCAGGGCTGCAGGGGTTTAAACAGGCCGACCTTTTCTACGCGCTGGCTTATTCCTTTGTCGCATACCCGGTACTATCTGCACAAATGTTAGAGTCATTCGCGACCAGACGTGACGATAATAAAATATTCCAGCAGTTCTCAAACAATATTATTAATTACTTTCGAAATATTTTTTTTTCTCCAAAACTATGGGCTTTAGACCCCACGTTATATAAGGTTTTTTTGTTTGTTTAGTCATTCCCAACAACCAGTTTTTTTAATGGCATGAAACTAATTACACCCTGTATAATGTGAACAGATGCTGCCTGTTTCTAATAAAAATAATACATAGTTTTATATTAACCTTTAATTATATTGGTATTACAGAATCCATCCCCACAACCTACCTACTTTGAAAGTGTGGAAGCTGAAAGCAATAAAGATAACCCTACAAATAGAATAAGCATACCTTAAAACTTTGTGACAGATTTTTTTAATTAATTAGCATTCCTTATAGCTATAAGTCTACCTCATTTTCTCATCTTCTAGTCCCTGTAAATCAAAATTGAGCCATTTTCAGCACGACTCAAACGGCAACATATTACAATTGATGGGTTTTGATTTGATTTACCAGCGTCGGTAGGCTTTACTGCCACTCCCAGGAAACATACCGTTGGGCCAGCTACGTCCACGCTGGATTGGATTAGGGTCATGCTTGTTGCCAGCAGCGAGAACCACATGACGCATGGTAAAGGAATGTAGGATGGGAAGTGTAGGTATTTATGAGATGCGTTGCCGCATTGTGTCGTAAAGGAGCGTTTAAGCTCCTTTTTTTATGTTTTTGCTTTTAGAGTTCTACCTCTTGTGAGTCTATTGTTTCTTCCATTTCTGATTCCGGTAGAGCATATATCTTTACAATTTCCTTATGGCACATCCTTCTTGCCGTTATTCCAAGGTTTTGTTATTTCTTTTACGTATTTCCAGTTTCCCATATAGTGTATTTTGTATTAAAGGGCCTTCTTTTAGTAATTGATTCGTTCATTTTTTGCTTTATCTTCTCTCTCCAGTTTATCTATCCAATGTTGCAGTGGTATGCATCTTCTCATGTACGTATTAACATTTCTGTCTGCAGTACATAAGGCGTAAATAACTTATGGTAAAAGTTGATGTAGATGCGTAGCCAAGCTGCACTTCACTGTGATTTATTACTTCCTGAGTATTAGCTATATCACTTAATTGTTGTTATGCTGTTATGTATCACTCTATGTAAAATTTTTCACTTAATAACGAGCGAAACTGGCCCAAATAAGTCAACTATTTGGGCCAGTTTTGACTGGGTTTTTACGCAACTTTCTGGGACCGTCTTTTAAAGCGTCCGTTCTCTCTAAAATCTCTAGATGAACCACTACAACATATCACAATTAGAAACAAATTGACTGGGAGCCATTTTCTTTTTAAAACGGCGGGATCTTTCAAAAATTGATTTCTGGGATCATAAGATGTTAAAGCACATTTTTTCTGACATCTTAGCGTTGATGTCTTTCGGATTACGATCATCTTTTATTATATAAGCCTACAAAAAAACATATAGAAAATTAATAAATTACTTGGTTAACTTGCAACACTTGTTACAACTAATTAGGTAGTTGAGACACTATAAAGTATATCAAAAACTTTGCTTCATGTTAAAATTTAATTAGTTTACAGACGAAAGCTTATTAAGTTTAACTCACAACATTGCCGTATGGATTTAAGTTAAACGGATTGTAATATAATTAGAGAGTATGTGAACCACCATTGTCAGTTTAATACATGTTTACATGGTTACAATAGACGTTTGGTATATAATTTATGTATTCGCATTATAAACTGAATGCGACCAGATGTTATAGAATACAGGAATTTAATGTAAAACCAGCTGGTAAAAGCAAAGTAATCCGACTACAGTTTTAATATCTAAGACAAAATGTATAATCTTGAAACGTCATACTATTCATACTCCGCCATTTTTTCTTTCTATTAAGTTTTCAGCTTTTTTAGAATTTGCTTAATACATTGTCAGATATATTGGGGCGTGGTATTCCCTTAAGCTATAATGTCATATTTTTCGTAACTGACATAGATTAGCATGTCATCTGCAAAGAGATGTATTTTACAACTGATTAAAACTTTACGTCAATCGTTAATATAAAGGATCGTATTTCATGTCAATAAAACAGTATTGTTAGGTTCATGACCAGTATGTTATTATTTCCTCATCAACAAAATTTCAATTACTTTGTAGACGATCCCACAATTCTGGCAAATTAATAAAATCATATCAGTAAGACTGTTGGAACAAATTTGATAGTCATTCTAAATCATGGTTAAAAACAGCGAAGTCAGTGAGAACGCTATGACATTTAAAAAAGTACTAGAAAAATATTTTTTAATTTTAAATAGGAGTCGGTGGTACGTCCGTCCATACAGAGAGTCCGGGTTCATGCCCCAAATGGACCAAGTGGATGAAATATAGTGAATGCGCAGAATTATTCGCGTCATCATCATCATTCAAAAGAGATGTAAAACTGTGGGGGTTCGGCAAGATTTTCAGGTTAGAGCACCAGCACTGCTGATTTCATCTTCTGGCGTCGGTGATAGGCGGGTCTGAAAACTTGGTACCACAAACATCGGTGTCTACCATTGTGTTACCATTGAAGATTAAACATCACATCACCTTGTTGCCATCAGTTCCTTGGTGTCATCAGTCCAACATTTTGTTGGTTGTCCTTAACAATCTGTCTTATCAGACATTTTTAATTCCCTGCTTATGTAGTGGTATAAAAATTGAAGTTCTCCAATAATCGGGGCAGATTCTTGTCTCCTATATTCTTTGACATAATCTGTGAAGGATTGTCACTCAATCGTCACCAACTAACTTAAGCCTTTCGGCCGTAGCATTGTTGATCTCGGCTGTTTTGTCAATTTTTAGTCTTTGTACGGCTGTTTCTACTTACTGATTCTAGTATTGAGGGTTCGCGTTCATAGTCCGGTTGTTACGAGTCATCTTCTGCCTCAGGATAATCACATTTAAAAGCTTCTCGTAGTATTCGCTCCAGACCGCAATAATGAACTCTTAGAGCACCAATCAAGTTTTTAACTGATCACGTTTTGGGTTAAATTACGTGTAATCAACTTTCTTGTTCGGGAAAGATCCTTGCTTTTATTGTGCTCAGCATGTGACTCCAGTTTTTTTAAATAAGAAATCTTTCTCTTAGAGAGAGAGTCTAAATTCCGCGTCTGTCTGATATGCTCTTCCGATTCCAGAGCAATGTCAACACCTTGAGCAGTCAGATTTTTTTTCTGACTCATATTTTTGCAATAGTATTAGTAGTACCATTGTCTTTATCATTATCGTCATCGTTATAACTGTTAATTCCATTGTCATCATCACCATCGCTATTGCTATTACCACTTTCAGTGGGTGCGTTTAGGGAATGCAACGGTTGGAAACGTTCGCGAGCAGCGATTCCTTAAACGACAACACTGAAAATGTGCTAATTGTTAACTGTTGAATGTTTTAGTTAGCGGCAAAATTCACGCTGAGTGTAGTCAGCGGTGAAACTTAATTTTCATCAAGTAGATCTATTTCGCCTTCGAAAAATTATTCCAAAATAAATAAAACAATTATATCACATTCACCAAACACTAATTTATTTAACCTTTTTAACATTATGATATTTACTAGACAACATAAAGATTTTCTTTGACATAACCTCAACTATAGACATTTAGCAACATCATTTACATTATTTAGCGAACTCACAACAATTGACACTAGAATCAAAAAGTAATCAGGTTGAATGATTATTCTCAACGGCTGTTTTCCCTAAACGTGCCCATTGTCACTCCCATGGTCATTTTCATCATTTTTATTAGTTATTTTCTTCATATTCTGCGTAAAACTTCAGAAATACAATATATGCCGATATAAGAGAAATTATCGGATAACCCTCTTAATTAACATGTTTCTCAATAGGTTATTTGCAAGTGATTAATTGTTTAGTCGAAATATTCACATGTTTTTCAAGCAAATATATAAAATCTTAAACATGGAAAATCTGTTGAAATCCACTTCATTTTGTTTTGTCGCAGGAAAATATCCTTGCTGTAGGTGGCCATATGTACTAAAAAGTCAACCATCCTAGGATGGCAAGTAGTCGCTCAGAGAGAAGAAAGATAGTCACTGTTGGACAGAAACAAACAAGCTTCTTAAACTATGAAAGTACAGTCGGAGGAAGAAGTTTCAGTAAAATGTGAAGTGCGCACCGAGAATCTCGGTGTGTCATAGGTCAATTGGTGTTTTCAAATGAACACTTGAACAGTCATTTGTTTTTATATTTGATATATTTAATTATACTAATTATAATATTTAAATATTTTAGTTTCAAGTAAACAATACGATATATCAAATATGCAAAACAGATACACATTAAATTAAATGGAACGAGCCTAAAATTACAAAGGTTGAGATAAGCGCTTATACTATACATTATTTACCCGCTCAACCCAACTTCCGAGGAAACCCAGTAGGTAAACAATATTAAATTATGTTAGTAGTCAGAATACAAAATTTTAAACTGATAATAGAATTGTACACCTACTTTTGAAAATAGTATAATAGGGGCTCCATCTATAGATTACTGCTTCATATATTATATTTTGAGATAAGATTATAATTTCTTGGCTTTGACGAGACAAAGCCTTATGTTTTACGTTTTTCAAACACCATGCTATTTTCTTATAATACTACTAGTGACAATAAACTTAACAATGCTCATAAGTGGGTACTTATAATAGGTACCTGAATATGTATCAAATTTAAGTTAGGTATATACTTCAAGCACTTTTCTCGAGACTGCACCGATCTTTACACAGAGGAGAAACATAAACAAATGAGCTCCGAAGCGGCGGACTGGTTTCGATCACTGCGCATCCTAATCTCATCTGCCATTCTAGTATGGTTCACTAGTATAGTTTTCGAAACCAATGAATTGTAATACTTACATGTATCCTTCACCACTAAAGAATATCTGGCAAACACAATTATGTTCCTGTTAAATGCCTGCATATAACGAATCGAAACCTAAAATGTATTTGTGTTAGATATCTATTAAACACAAGTATTGATATTCTCTAAAAACAGTTCCGGTAAAGCCAGATGGCAAAAAGCAAAGAGGACTCCCTTCTACAAGTTGGGCGGATAGAAGTCCATGAGAAAGGTCATGAGGAGGCTGTGCGCCTAACAAGCAACCGCGACAGATAGCGTGGTGCTGTCAGACGTGCCATACAGTAAAATCAAGTAGAATAATTCATGGATCACAAATCGTCTGCCAAGACGTGAATAAGAAGAAGGAGAAGAAGAAACATTTACCTGTTTTATTAAACACTAAAACACTGAACTACATTCGAGGCACGTTTGTTAATAATGTTCGTATCTTCTATGATTTCAGGTTTAAAGTTTCAGTTAACATTATAGTGCAGTTGAATTGATTTTTTTCGGCAACAACATTCCACCTGAAATTTTATTGTTGAAAAATTCCTTGGGCGTCAAAAGTTGTATGCACTTTTTGACGCTGCCAAATATATCTTGTACTAGTCATCGGATGGGAACTTTAAAAATGCTGGCTTATTTGAAATAAAATATAAACCTCCTCCGATATGTATTGGTCAATCCCCCATCTTGGAAAAAAGTAGGCGAAAAGATCAAAATTGAATACCTCTTCTATAAGATGGAGTAATTTCACCAAAGTTGGCAAAAATAAAACTCATTTATGGTCAAATATAATGCACTAATCCCCAGATGTCAAATAAAACGGTCAAAGATGGCGAGCGAAATAAAATTTTTCATTCTTCGTCATTTATCAAGGAGACATTGTACGTCACTTTTTTTCGATTGTACGTTAATTTATGTACTTTTAGAGTTCCTTTTTTTTAATTTTCAAAAAAGTGCATTTTTATAATTTTCAAAAATGTATTCTCTTTGACCCTCCTTATTGTCATCCAATTTTCATCGAAACAAAATGAAATATACTATATTTACATATTTTTACCATAATTTCACCGCATTCCTCATCGATAGCCGATTCATCAAAGGTAGAAGAAGCATTGGCACAATTATTTCCTTTACAATAAACACAGAATAGAACATTATTTATTCAGTTATCTACAGCTACACTGATTATTATTTTTACAGCCTTTCTTACATTTACAAGAAATATCACTTAGTAAATTTTTAGGAAAAGCATTACTTTCACTCATAACATCAGGCATTATAGTCCGGTGATTTTAGATTCAAAAATAACGATTTCTCGGAAAGTTTTTGGACAAGCCAAAAATTAGCCTACTTCCTACAGAATTTCCTCAGGAATCCGAAAAAAATACTGTTGATCACTCAAAATGGCGGCTTTAATTGCTATTCAACTTTTTGTAAACAAAATGAATTTTGCAACTTACTTGTTTGCTTAGATCTTCGCTTCTAAAGGTCGTAGAAAAACGTTCGACCCGTCAATTTCTTCGTTACGGGTTCCCCTATAAGGAAGGTATATGCAAAGAACGAATTTTTGATTGTTAATAACATTTTATGAAAAGAAATTAAAAAAATTGAATTTCTCGATCCTCGAACTTTGAAGTACTGTAGAAACAAATATAAAATCTGCATGTTAACGATATTATGAGAAGTAGTACATATTTTTACCCTTAATGAAATGCACTTTGTCCCGTTGCAAAATATTAATTATTTTTTTTGCAATTAATTTATAAAAAAAAATTCAAACTGTTATACTAAAAGATCATATTAATATTTTACAGTTCTGTTTCGGTAGAAACATTGTACTTGACGTACATTTTACATAATCAAAAAGAATAATTCAAAAAAATTTTTATTTGCGACTTTTTTACGCAAAAAATCAATTTTGCAACTTAAACAAATGTAAATATCTCAGTGGATTTCGAATAAAATTTATTGCAACTAACGGCATTTTAATTGTCATAAAAAAACACGAATTTAAGAAAAAAAAATTTTGCTCCGATGCTTTGGAGCCGAGATATGAAGATTTCATGTTTTATGTGATTACAGCGAAATTTGAAAACATTCTTACTTGAAAATTTAACTGAATATACCTCAGAGTGTGTGTTATCACTTACAAAAAGTGCCATGTCTATATATATCTAGATGGGCCATGGAAAAAAATCGGGAAAATTGCATCCTTGACGCTCGCGTTCACGCTAGACGCCAGATTCCCCTCCCCCTTCACTGCTAATGGCGTACTTGGACAGTTTTACCCCGGCGGCAGCTTTATTTCTCTTTTTCTCGGTTTCAAGAGTGGCTAGATAGGCGTTTTTTTTTTAATTCAACTTATTTTTTTTCTCAGCTTTCCGGTTATTATTTTTTAATTATTCAATTACGTTGCTCCGCAAAAAGAATTTGTAATACAGCGACTTTATTATTTTATTATTATAGATAAAATAATTTCAGTAGTTCATAATCAAACATCTTATAATTATTTCCACATCCAGTGGAAGTATAGTAACGCAAAAACAAAATTGTAAAAATTTTTATTTTTTAAATAGACTTAGAATGTTATGAAATGTCGAGATTTTAAGTTTGAGCAAAAAAGTCTGTCGCTCTGCTGGTAGGTTCGTCTGTAACTTTTTTGTGCGCACGATTACTCTGGAACCGTTTAATATATTGACTTGAAATTTGCTACATGTATGTATTTTAACGAGATCTGGAAGATTATATTTTGACCTTATTCCGTTGAAGGGTTGGGGGAAATGGATGTAAATGGGTAAATTAAGCAAGTAAGAGTCCATGAAATTGGTATTTAGTATAAATAAGAGAAGCTAAGGTCCCAAAAATTATTTTGGTATTAGTCACCCCCGTTACCACCCCCACCCCATTATTAAAGGGGGTGATAAAAATAAAATTGTGATTTAGTGTGTACACAAGAAGCAATGGCCTCAATTTTGTTTTTTTATTCATCCACCCCCACTACCACCGTTCCTACCCCCACTTCCGATGTGACATATCGTTTTATTGTTTTTTTTTTCGTTGTGAGAGACTTGGATAGAAAATCTTTTTTTACAATTTTACAAACATTCTATAATTTAAGCAATCACGCATTATTGTTATGTTATGAATTAGATGTTTATTTCGCTGTTTAAAACAAATTAAATCAATATTGATGTCTGTCAGTTTAAATTAAATGAAATGCAAGAAAATGAGGAAGTTATTGGAAATGTTGATATAAATAATGACGATGATGACAATGATTGTCTGTATGCAGAAATGCGAGACGAAACGGACAGCGAGTCCGACACAGGAAATCACCCTAAAAAAAAACGAGGACAGAAAAATACATTCAATAAATTAATTTTTAAATACAAAATGTATACCTTTTTTATCCACACTAGAAGTAAAAACTAGTCACTCATCAATGTCTTATCAAATAAATTGTATGTAATCTTTACATATTTATTTTATGAAGCAACGTAATTGAATGATTGAAAAATAATCGAATAATCGGAAAGCTGAGAAAAAAAAAATTAGATTAAAAAAAAACGTCCATCTAGCCACTCCTGAAACCGAGAAAAAGAGAAATGAAGCTGCCGCCGCGGTTAAACTGTCCAAGTACGCCACTAGCAGTAAAGGGGGAGGGGGATCTGGCTTCTAGTGTGAGGTGTGAGCGCGAGCGCCAAGGATGCAATTTTCTCGATTTTTTTTCGATGGCCCATCTAGATACCGTGCGTGTAATTTCCCATTAGGCATGTACATTCACGTAGCGCGATAGATATGACAACATAGCTGCCGTAAATTCCTCCGTCGAGCGGAGCATCTCAGTCTGTTATTTCATTTCAGCCAGCTGGCACGCGCGATGTTGTAATTTTACTCCCTATGCCTAGCGTTCGGCTACACGCACGGTATATAGACATGGCACTTTATGTAAGTGATAACACACACTCTGAGGTATATTCAGTTAAATTTTCAAGTAAAAATATTTTCAAATTTCGCCGTAATCACAAAAAACGTGAAATCTTCATATCTCGGCTCCAAAGCATCGGACCAAAAAATTTTTTTCCTAAATTCCTGTTTTTTATGACAATTAAAATTCCGTTAGTTGCAATAAATTTTATGCAAAATCCACTGAGATATTTACATTTGTTTAAGTTGCAAAATTGATTTTTTGCGTAAAAAAGTCGCAAATTAAAATTTTTCTGCAATATTCTCTTTGATTATGTAAATATACGTTAAATACAATGTTTTTACCGAAACAGAACTGTAAAATATTAATATGAACTTTTAGTATAACAGTTTGAATTTTTTTTTTTATAAATTAATTGCAAAAAACATAATTAATATTTTGTGCAACGGAGCAAAGGGCATTTCATTAAGGATAAAAATATGTACTCTTTCTCATAATATCGTTAACATGCAGATTTTATATTTGTTTCTACAGTACTTCAAATTTCGAGGATCGAAAAATCCAATTTTTTCAGTTTTTTGCCATAAAATGTTATTAACAATCAAAAATTAGTTCTTTCCATATACCTACCTTATAGGGGAACCCATGGCGAAGAAATTGACGGGTCGTATGTTTTTTTATGACCTTTAGAAGATATAAGCAAACAAGTAAGTTCAAAATTCATTATGTTTACAAAAAGTTGAATAACAATTAAAGCCGCCATTTTGAGTGGTCAACACTATTTTTTCCGATTCCTGAGGAAATTCTATAGGAGGGTAGACTAATTTTTGGCTTGTCCCAAAACTTTCCGAGACATTTTCCTAATATCACCGGCCCCTGTTAAGCCATTCTCAGTTTTAAGCCACCCGAATTGTAACGGATCTTTTTCAGAACCTAACCATTTTTGGACTTGGAAATAGACTCTTAAACAGTGTTTTCTATTACCTCTTCAGTAGGTGGAATTGTAGACAATTCTATTTTCATCATAATGTTTGTCAATTATTTTATTGATCTTGTAAAAATAGATTTTTTATGATGATTCCATGCTAGTTGAGTCATTATAACCAAAAGGTCAATATCTTCACCAACTATTATAACTTGTGTCTTCGGTTTTCAAATCAGTAGCAGCTTTAACGATTGTAGTATCGGCGTCTTCTCTTCATATTTTAACGTTAACGTCATTGTTTATTAACTCTTTACGCAACAATTTTATAAAGCTATCCTTATTTTTACTATTAGCTAGAAATTTTTTTTGAATAACCGATGATTAATGTCACTTGTGATTGAAATATCTACGCAAACATTTTTTTCTAAACGACGAATGCTCTCGTTATTCTTAGTGCTATTGTGTTTATCGGCATACTCATCAAAAATAATACTACTCTAGTCTTGACTGCTTGGTACTGATTAGATAGATAGATAGATGTTTATTTGACTACGTTATATACACATCATACATTTGTAGCAAGTCAACAATACTGATATTTCAGTAAGTAAGCTTAAAATTAAAAACATGTTTGCTGGACAAAACATGTTTAAAATTACATAAATTACAGAAAAGCAAATAGACGAAAACTATATTTACAGTCAGCAGTTTACACAACGGGCACTAGTACATAATAATATGCAAAAGATAAAAAAGATTTAAAATGATTTAAAATGTTTTAAAATCTGTGAGTATCCGCCACACGAACATACAGTATATAAGTTGATATCAAGTTCAGTGCCCATGAATTCATCAGCAGAATAAAAACAGTATGTAAGAATATAGGTCCTAATAATTTTCGTGAATTTATTTGAGGTTAAGTTTTTTATCTGTTCGGGTAACCTATTGTACAGTTTTAAGTTTAGAGAGTTTTTAACCGATTTAGTAAGACGGTATCTAGGTGGTTTTAGTAAGTGTGCTGACCTTATATTATGATTATGATAATCAACTGGCCTATCATAAAGACTAACGTTTTTGTGTATTTCTAGCAATGAGAAATATATATATAAAGAGGGAATGGGCATAATACCATATTTTATAAATAAAGGTTGACAGTGTTCATCGAGATTTACATTTGCAATAATTCTAATGACTTGTTTTTGTTGTCTAAAAATCCTGAGAGCATTGCTTGAGTTTCCCCATAGTACGACCCCATAACTTATATGAGAATGAATCAGTGAATAATATGCCGATAGTAATGTATTATTATTTACCACATATTTTAAACGTCTCACAAGAAAGATGTAGCTAGCCAATTTACTACTGAGTTACTCAATATGGGACGACCAGGTTAAAGTATCATCGAGGATGACGCCTAAAAGTTTGACATTGTCCCCTTTTGTAATGTTGTTATTTGTGGAAAAAATTAGTTTTTGAGTTTTATCACGATTTAGTTTTAGCATATTGGAGTTATACCACAATTCAGCACGACTTTCAGTTTCACATATTGTTTCATGTAGCTTTGCAAGGCATTTATCTGAATCGCGTAGGGTAGCGCCATCGGCAAACATACTGATTTGACTAGGAAACAAGTAATAAAATAAATCGTTGACATAAATAATGAATAGCAGTGGCCCCAGAACAGAGCCATGGGGCACACCATGTGCTACTGATCTATAGTTAGATTTTTTATTATTTACTGAAACGCATTGCTGCCTATTTTGCAGGTAAGACTCAAGCAGAGACAGTGGTGTTTCCTTCACTCCATAAAAACTTAGTTTTTCCACTAAAAGACTATGCTGAACACAGTCGAAGGCTTTACTGAGGTCACACAGCGTAATCGCTGTATGTTTGCCCTCTTAAAAGCCCTGCACAATGTCACTGACAATCTTGCAGACTGCATTTATTGTCGAGCACTTAGCTCGAAAACCAAATTGGAGTTTATGTAGTAATAAATACTTCTCAAAATATTTAATTAGACGGGTTTTTAGGATGATTTCAATTATCTTGCCAAAAATAGGAATGATCGATATGGGACGATAATTGTCGGGACTACATTTATCCCCTTTTTTAAAAATTGGTATCACTCTCGCAATCTTGAAAGCATCTGGAAAATATCCTTCACTAAAACATTTATTTATGATAATAGTTAGTGAATAGACCAAAAAACCTAATGTTTCTTTAATTATTTTGCTGTTTAGATCATAGATATCAGTGCTAAATGAGTTTTTCAGGACTTTGATTGCATCACTAACATCCAATGTAGTGACCGGCTCTAGAAAAAAAAAAGTATTTGGTGCTGGTGTATGTTCCAAAAATTGCATTGAATTTCCATTTGTTTTGGGTAAGGTGTTTATTATGTGATGAGCTACTGTGGCGAAAAAATTAACGAAAGTATCTGAATCAATATTAGTTTTTTCATTTTTATTTTTATTACGATTACTTTCGAAATTTATCAGTTTCCAGCTGTCCCTAGCCT
Organism: Rutpela maculata; assembly: GCA_936432065.2. Classification (NCBI taxonomy): domain Eukaryota; kingdom Metazoa; phylum Arthropoda; class Insecta; order Coleoptera; family Cerambycidae; genus Rutpela; species Rutpela maculata. The sequence continues at coordinate 29,299,058 of OW386285.2, read as the reverse complement.
TATTTCCGGAGTTTTCTATAAAAGTATCGCACGCGGATTTTTTTGCATTTGTTATTGACATTTTGTAGTTTCTACGGTATGTATTGTAAGCTAATTTATCAATAGGATCTTTTGTTATTTCATATATTTGTTTTATGGTACTTAGTGTATCTCTCATATTGCGAATTTCATCGTTGAACCAGTTGACAGGAGGTTTGTTGTCAGAAAAGCACTTCTTTAGGGGAAAGTGTTTTCGCACTAATGATTGTAAATATGTCCCAGGTTACTTCACTAAGAGAGTTTACCAACTTTTTAATACCACTATCGGTGATTTTCCTTCTCCAGTAAATTTCCGAACTCAAATTTTTGTCAAGTTTTATTGAAATAATTTGACCATAGTGGTCCGAGAGGCAAGGTTCAATAACCTCTGTCTCGTAGCAATCATTGGCTAAATTTGTCAAGATATTATCGATACAACTAGAAAAAATGTCAGTTACCCTGGTAAATTCGGAGATTGTAATTTCCAGCCCAAAAATTTTACTAAACAAGCAAGTTCTGCTAAAAAGGTCGAAGTGCCTTTAAAATCTTATATTGAAGTCACCCAGTAGTACTATTTTCTCATACCTATCGGAATATTGGTCATATATTCATATATTATTATTACTATGCTTATGCTTAATAAATTTCTTTTACTTCCACGTCCAGTGGAAGTATAGTAACGACAAAAAAATTTTTAAAAATTTTTATTGTCCAAATAGGCTTAAAATGTCATGAAACGTCGAGATTTTAAGTTTGAGCGAAAAAAAATTTCTGTCTGTCGGTCTGTCTGTCTGTCGGTCTGTCTGTCGGTCTGTCTGTCGGTCTGTCTGTCGGTCTGTCTGTCGGTCTGTCTGTCGGTCTGTCTGCCGGTCTGTCTGTCTGTAACTTTTTTTTGTGCGCACGTTTACTCTGGAACCGTTTGAGATATTGACTTGAAATTTGGAACACATATGTACTTTAACGAGATCTAGAACTAGATTATATTTTCATCTTGTTCCGTCGAAGGGTTGGGGGGTAAATTGGGGTAAATTTGGGGTAAATGGGTAAATCAAGCAGGTAAGATCCATGAAATTGGTATTTAGTATATACAAGAGAAGCTGAGGTCTCAAAAAAATTTTTGGCATTAGCCACCCCCATTACCACCCTCACCTCCTTATTAAAGGGGATGAAAAAAATGTGATTTAGTACATGTACAGGAACCAGAAACCTCAAAATATTTTTTTACTTCATCCACCCCCCACTACCACCCCCCTATCACCACCCGCACCCCACTACCGATGTGGGGTATTGTTTTATGGGTTTTTGGGGTAGAGGATTTCAAATATTATATTATTAAAGTTCCATAAACAATTATTTTCACATACAAAGTTTTTTCGTTGTGAGTGACTTGGATAGAGAATCTGGATGTGGAAGTAATAATAATAATAATAATAATACTTTATTAATAGCATAAGCTGGATTTCACATTTTTTACATTATTGTATATCAACGAAATTAATTCTATAAATGAAATTTGAAACTAATCATGTGGTATAAACTTAAATATTAAATAGTGACATTCGATAAAACATATTTATAACAAACATTTTTAAATAACATGAGGCTTTCACAGATCCTTACAGAAATTGGTAGTTCATTATATTGTTTAAATCCATTGTGGAATAGGTTAACCTGGCTATATCTTGTATGTACTGTTGGAATATATAAATTTTCTCTTGATCTTGTGTCGTGTTCATGAATGTTCCTCACGAAGGTATAATGTTCTGATAAATGTTTTGGCACTAATCCATGTAATATTTTGTAAATAAAAGTCATTGTATTTAAAGTTATAATTTGTTTCGCTCCCAGTAACTTCGTAGCATCAAGCATTAATTTTATATTTGTATATTTGTTACAGTTTAGAATAATTCGTAATGCTTGGTTTTGCTTCTTCTGTAGCATATTTATTTCAGCATTACTAAGTAGAAAAAGTATTGTTGAGCAGAAGTTGAAATGAGGTAAAATAATTGTTTTATATATGGTTATTTTCGTCCATGTACTAAGATCTTTTCCTATACGTCCCAACAAATTAACTTTTTTAGCTATTTTTTTGGTAATATAATGAGCATGTCCGGAGAACGTTAAATTATCATCAATAATTACACCTAAATACTTGAATTCATTAACTTGCTCAATATTTGTTCCATTTATGGTTACTCCTTGGTTATTTACTGTGTTTACTCGGCTGTATTTACTTTTAATTACCATAAACTTAGTTTTATCTGTATTTAAGCTAAGGCTATTCATGTCCAACCATTTTTCTATTTCTCGAAGCTCACTATTTATTATGTTTATAGTCGAGTCTACATTATCACCAACTAAGTATATCAATGTGTCGTCAGCAAATAGTTGTATGTTGCACTTTTTAACGTATTTCATAATATCATTTATGTATAGAACAAACAGATTAGGTCCCATAACGGTTCCTTGCGGTACACCGAATATTGTCTCTTTTGGTAAAGATGTATCATTTTTATATTTGGTAGTTTGTGTTCTATTTTCTAAATAACTGGTCATCCATTTCACAATGTTATGTCCAAATCCGTAATTATTTAACTTCAACAGTAATAATTGTCTATCTATTGTCTCAAAGGCTCTGCGGAAATCTAAAAAAACTACCACTATGATTTGTTTCTCATTTAAGGCGTTTTTCCAGCTTGATAACGTTGTTTGTAAAGCAGTGTCGCACGAATTTAGTTTTCGAAATCCAGCTTGATATTTCGATAGTAGGTTGTTGTTTTCTATATATTCTATTATTTGTTCATTAGCAGATAATTCCAGTAATTTCTCATAGACTGGTACCATATTTATGGGTCTATGCTCCTCACATCGAATTGTTTTATTTTTCTTTTCAATAGGTATTACTGTTGACGTCTTCCAAGTGTCTGGGAATATTCCTGTTTCTAAACTGGTATTTATAACTTGTAAAAATTGATTGCCTATTGCTTCAAATGATAATTTTAAAATGTGTACATTTATGCCGTCTATACCACTGGGTTTATTTTTCATTTGATTTATAATGTTTTTTAAATTTTTTATTTCCAGTACTTTGAACTTTTCCATTTTACAATTGGTCTTCTCCATGTTATTCAATATTGTATCATAATGTTTATTTGGATTCAAATGTACCGTAATTTGTTCTATACTTTCCAGAAAGAACTTGTTAAATTTCTCAGCGATTACTTTATTATCTGTAGTTAGTTCGTTGTCAAAAATTATTCCATTATTGTTGTCATTTCTTTTTTCATTTAAAAGTAGTTTTAGTGTCTTCCACATTTCATTTGAGTTTCCTTTAACTTCATCAATTTTTCTCTGATAATATATTTGTTTTTGTTGTCTAATGAGTGTCACTATCATGTTTCTTTTTTCTTTAAATTCATTCCAGTGTTGCTCGTTACCTGTTCTTATAGCTGTTTTATACAAATGATCTCTTTCTTTGATTTTTTGATCTATCTCATTCGTCCACCACTTTTTATTTCCCTCTTTATTTGTAATTCTTATCTCTTTTACTGGCGCATGCTCGTTTAATGTTTGAGTTAGATTAATTACTAATTTTTCGGCTAATGTGTTTACATCATTACAATTTGGTATCCAATGTGTGTCCATTAAATCTAATTGAAAATGTGTTTCATTAAAGTTATTGAAGTCTCTGATTACTTTTTTTTGTGGTTCTGCCATAGCATTATTATTTAATTGTACTGTTATGATTGAGTGGTCTGTGATTTTTGGTGTAGATAGAACCTCGAATTTAATGTATTTGGAATTAGTAATTATTAGGTCTGTGATTGTCGAACTGTTTTCTGTAATGCGAGTGAATTGATCCATTATTTGATATAGTCCTAGATTTTGTACAGTGTTTATTAAATTTCGAGAATAGTGAGAATTTGTAACAATATTTATGTTGAAGTCTCCTATTACAATCAATGTACCAGTTTTTGTTGAAAAATCACTTAAAATTTCTTCTAATTTGGTCACAAAATCTATGTGGTTAGAGTTAGGTGAGTGATAAAGACTGAATATAAAATACTTATGCCTGTTTATAGTTATTTCTACACCGATTATCCACAAGTTCATATTTATGGAGTCATTTATCATTATTTTATATTTATATTCCTTTTTGATGTATATGATGGCTCCCCCCGTATGGCGACTAGTTGAATATGAACATAGAACATTATAACCTTCAATATATATTTCATTATCTTGAATTTCTTCGGTAATATGTGTTTCTGAAGTAGTGATTCCTTGGGCAGCGGTTTTTCAAATTAATAAAGTTACATTTTGTATTAAATTTTTTAAGCTATACTAGACTTTCTATAGTATATTTCATTTTGTTTCGATGAAAATTGGATGAAAAAAAGGAGGGTCAAAGAAAACACATTATTGAAAATAAAAAAAAATGCACTTTTTTAAAATTTAAAAAAAATGAACTCTATCCCCTAAACGTACATAAAATAACGTGATAATTGATGAAGAATTAAAAATTTTTATTCGTGCGCCATATTTGACCGTTCCATTTGACATACGGTGTCCGCGATTGGTGCATTATATTTGATCATAAATGAGTTTTATTTTTGCCAACTTTGGTGAAATTATTCCTTCTTATAGAAAAGATATTCTAATTTGATCTTTTCGGCTATTCTTGGTGCGTTCTTTTTTTTCCAAGATGGCGGATTGACCAATACATATCGGACAGGTCTATATTTTTTTAAGAATTTTATTTCAAATAAGCCAGTATTTTTAAAATTCCCATCCGATTACTAGTACAAGATATATTAAGCAGATCAGTTGAAAATCCGTGAAAACGTGTCAAAAAGTGCATACCTATAACTTTTGACCCCCAAGGAATTCTTGGGCACGAATATTTTTTCAGGAGGTCATAAACATAAGAATCAACAATAAAATTTCAGATGGAATGTTGTCACCAAAAAAAAAAAATGTATTAAATCAATTCGACTGTAATATTAGACAACTTATTTATCAATGTACTAATGTGTTTAGTTGCAAATATTAAAAATAATAATCGATCTACAATGAATGGACAATCTAGCTTAATATATCTCCCGTTCATAATTTAAACTTAAAACGAAAAATGTTACATTTACAAATTAAAAATACTTTGATTTTGATATTGCAATTATATATGTTTGTAGCCAGCAAATTTTTGCTTTGAAGATTTGATAAAAACATCAAATATTTCCCTACATAACAAATATCGTGCTGTTTTAATTAGATTATTAAAGCTGTTGTTTAACAGTTATTGCTTTATAAATATAATTGCAACATACGACCTACATACTGCTCTCAAATTGTATGTATTAAAATCGTATAAACCGACCAAATTACTATTTAAAATTTAAACCACCAAAAACTAATTGGAAATAGAATGTCGTAATGCTTAAATTAGTTTAACTATTTATAGAAATATGTGAAATTACAAATCATTTTAGCAAGTATTACAGCGCTTTAGGAACCAAATATGTCAATAAAATATAACAACCAAACAATTTCATTATAAACATCGATACATTAGAAAGCACTATGGTGGAGTGGAGGTGGCACTGAGGAAATGGGGGTGGCTGATACAAAAAAAAAAATGTGACTTTGGCTTCTCGTACATACAGTAAATCTCAATTCTATGAACTCTTACTTGCTAGGTTTACTATTTACTCCATCCTCTCAACTGTCAGATATGTATATCTTGAAGGTTTTTATGTAATTATGGTTTATGTCGGTTCCCTCTGATTACAAGTTAAGTAATCGATATTTCTCTAGTTATTGAAATATTTCGGTATGGCATCTTTTTGTTTGCAATGGTCCTGTATCCGTTAGTTTTCGACACTCTTCATGATGAAGAAATATAAAATAAATTAAATTGAAGAAGTGTAATGGAGAGTAGTGTTTCCATGGCTGCGGTGGACGTTGGACATCGCTCCCGTTACACCTAGACACGCCAGCCATTGCGCTTGTCTTAGTTTACTCAGTTCCTTCTCTTTTCCGGCTTTGTGCCACTAGATTAAGGAGGTTATTATTATTATTGGTACCACAAACCTTTGGTACATCCAGTACACCATTTTTGGTTGTAGTCCCCAGTTCTTACCTACCAGGCCTATAAGGCCCGTGGTCCGCATAGCTTGGGTAGTCAGTTTGTCTAGATTTGCTTTAAAGTTTAGCTTGGGAACTCGTATCATTCAAATGGGATTATTAGCATTTTAGCAATATACTACTTACCAAAACACTTTAAAATACTCATCATTGGTAAACCAGTCAAAACAGCTACTCTTCTAGCTAATCACGTAATTCAATACTTTGCAAGTATTAGCTAGAAGAGTAGCTCTTTTGATTGGTTCTCCAAAGATGAGTGTTTTAATGTGCTTTCCTAAGTAGCATATTAGCCTGACCATATTAAGGTACCAATATATAGAAAATAGATAATTTCATATTAAATAAAAAAGTGTGAATGACTGAATTTAAATAAATGATTTAAATATTTTTTTGCTTTAAAATGCTAAGAATTCTATCAAACAATTCAAGACTTCGTCAGTATTAGCTAGAAGAGTAGTTGTTCTGATTTGTTATCTAATAATGAGTGTTTCAAAGTATTTACCTAACTAGTATATTAGCTTGTCTAGATTAGGGCAACAATATACAGAAAGTAGGTAATCTCATAATAAATAAAAAAGTGCGTAAGTTGTGATTTGCTTAATACCTAAATAATATTCTCTAAGGTTTATCCTTTTGCGAACATACCCCACGTCTACTATTTATTTACCATATAGACAGATTGTATAATGAATTATACATTACTATCTTTATTGAAAGTTCACGTTTTTATGTTATTATAAATCTTAAGAGTAAATAAATATTATTATTATTATCATAGACTTAGCGACGACACACTGTCTCAGCCGTAGTCGGAAACTATCCCTCGCGCGCGTTTGAGATCGGCTCTCTTGGAGCCCGTTCCAGGTTTTTAGGCCCTTTAGGTGACAACAGCCCAGAGTCCAGATCCCAACAAGATCACAGAGACCCTTGCCCAGGACTTTTCTTAAAATATGCGTTGCTCCCATTAGTGCGATCTTCTGCACTTCTTGTGCGCTCAGTTGACCAGGCAGCTGTTGTAAGCTCCGGTCATGACCCTTCTTGACGATTCCAAGGGCTTCTGCAATTACTGGCACGACTGTGGTCTTTGGATTCCATATTCCGATAACTTCTATTCGGAGATTTTTGTACTTGCTCAACTCCTCTGTTTCCTTGAACACAATATTTATGTCATTCGGGATGGATACATCGATCAGCAAACAGGACTTCTTTTTATTGTGCACAATGTCTGGTCGGATTGCGCGAATTTCTCTGTCCGGCCACATAATTGCGACGTCGTTGGTATTGACAACCTTCTCAGGGGCATATTCATAATATTTTTCCGGTACTGGTATATCGAAATGTTTGCACATGACACAGTGGAGATATCTGGCCACTCTGTTGTGTCGGTGAGTATTTCCTTTATCGCATGCTGTCTCACGGAAGAACCGCAAGCGAGTTATCCACAGCCACTCCCCGCATCCCGCAGGGTTAGTGACTGTAGATTCCATATTCATGTGCCCTAAGAAGACGCACAAAAGAAGACGGAGGGACGGCAGGATAATCTGCATTTCGCCTGGAAACCACTCGGCTGACTTTTGGCAAGCTGGTATGGTCTTTAATTCCGAGAGCAGCGTGGGCCTCATGCCACCATGTACACCGATTATTATGACGACCATCTTGACCGAGTAGTCTAGGTATCTCACTCGAAGCTCATAGCGGAGATCTCCGTATAAGTACGTTTTTCCCCATCCTTTAAGATTATGTTTGTCTCAACAGGTGTCAAGAACTTCATGACATACATCATCGTGGTTTGGTGGTTGAGAAGGACTATGTCAGGCTTATTTTTATTTTTTTTAATCCTTTATTTATATTAACGTCCTGGCGAAGTTTAGCTAATGCTACTCTACCACTTAAATAGGACGGCGAGATGAGATACGGTCACCAATCCAAGTGATGGATTCGCACGGCCGGCCGTGCTTAACTTCGCCGATCGAAGTCCAGTCACTGAAACTGGCACCGTACCTCACCTCACCCATTTGCTTGAATCTGCCTGACCGTCGGGCATGAGTAGTTCCACTAGATTCGGCACTTCTCGTTCTCGACAACGGACGATCTCTCCGGGGATATAAAGCAGCAGTGGTGTTTCGTCTACTTGGTACGAGTAACGTAGGTAGTACTACAACACTCGTAAAGTCGCGTTATGCCTATGGATGTAGGCCGAAGTAGCGTAAATCGGACATACAGATAGTAAGTGCATTAGGGACCTCCACACTCATAATGCGACTGCGGTAGACCAAGGTGTTAATAACACCATCTTGGCAGGCCACAATGAATTCCTCGGTCTCCGACTTTAGCCCTGCTGACCGTAAAAAAGCGAAGGTCAGCTTTGCCGATAAACTCAGCGTCTCTATATTGTTATAGAATACACCGTGCGTGGGCTTATCGACGTTTTACCTGAACAGATATCTCTGCTCGGCAGCTTTAATTTGGGCTGTCAGACGATTTGGCACAAGCTCAGTTACTGATTCTGGAACAGCACCTCATCGGCCTCCTCGCCTGAAGTCAAATACGAGACCAAGATCATTTGCGGCTTTACGTGCTGCATTAAATAAAATTATTATTATTATTATTATTGAAAAATAGTTTTAGCGAGTCCGTACAACTAACAGGTAACTAATAAATGACGTAATGCTGTCATTTGCGTCACACAGCAAAGATAGATCAACTAGAATAATACATGGCTCATCTGACAAAATGTTGTGACTAACGGGATCATATTTGTTAATATATGCTATTATACGTATTTGATGAAATCAGAAATTACAGCAACATATTTTTTTGCCGTCTCTATACATTATACAAGAACATAAAGAAGATAAAAAATAAAAGTGATTGATGAGGTATTTTATTTGAGGCTAATTCAGTGTAACATCGATTCCGCCCTCAGGAATGCTGAGGATTTTTCTGAGGCACAATATTTATTTAAAATAAGCCGTTATAATGTAGTCTGCGATGCATGCGCGAAATATGTAACATTTTATACGCGACCGAACTTTCGATCCTGACTCGGGGAGATCGGTCCAACAATATCACACCTCGACGAACACTGTCAAAGCCTCCAAAGCTGTCTTTTGATATTTCACCAGCGACAGAATGTATAGTTTATAACGATCCCGCCTACGGTCCTTTCAAGTCCTATGGGTCTACGGAACTCTTCCCGATGACAGACAGAGATAGGAATGTCAAATGTAACGTGAAATTTATAATCGATGAGTGGTTTGAAGAGTCTAAAAATTGGTCGCCTTTATAACAGTTGGCACAACTTCAAATAATCTATTCTCGTTTCATGTTTCTTGAGGAATTTAATATCTAAACTCGATGCTTAATTTCAGTTGTTGAATTATGAAGTATGAGCATCCTCTTCCTCCATCCAGTTGTAGATGCATTGAGTTGAATTTAATTTAGAATTACGCTGACATTTTTAAAGGCAACAATAAAATAAAAAAATACTTCATGTTATTTATGAGGAAATACTAAGACACTGAGAGAATGCTGAAATGGCTAACATTCTCATTAAAGCTCATTTACTCATTGTTTAACTGTCTTTTCCTTTTAACTATTGTGGAAACTTGAATACTTTAGCAAATTAAATAATTCCTTTTGTTTCATTGTGTTTAAAGTTTTTAATAACAAATATGACATGAGTCGGTAAATGGGTATGTGATTGTGAAGTAGAATAAAAATTGTATTCTAATTAGATAGTTTACGTGTAAAATAAAAATTACTGAATAATAATAATGCAGGTGAGTTTAACGTTATCAACAACCAAAGGTACTTTTGTAAGGGGAGAATTATCATCATCTTCAAAAGTATTTTTGTTACGTATACTTTACTTAAAACACATGTAAAGTGAAACGGCAGATACACCGGTTCAAATATGATACAAAAATCATTGAAGGCAACTAAAAACTCATTTTTTAGTTTTCGTCTGGCAACTTCTTTTTATAGGCAGTCCTGGAAGGATTTAAATAGGAAATATTTAGTAACTAGGGTTTCTCTACATTTTCGGGTGTATCTCGACGTATATAGGGTGTACCTACTATACCTAAATTTGCAGAAATCAATTCGGTATGGAAAGCAACTAAAAATATCAAATCAAATCAAATCAAATCAAATTTATAGGTGCTTTAACAATACAGTTTTACACAAGTCAAATATAGAAATATAAAAATTGTCATAATATTATGCAATGTCACTTATAAAATATATAATATAGGATACAATAATATAAATAAATTGTAAAATAACATAAATAATTAAAAATATTTCAAATGTACATACAAAATATTTGTACACATACACAAATATACACAATAAAATATGCTGTAAATTTATATAAAATTTATATAAAATTGTTGTCCATTATTGTGGCTTCAGTGCCATTAAAATTTAAAAATTCATGTATACTATAGAAACATTCTTTTATTAAAAATTTTTTTATTAACTGTTTATATTTTACCTCTGGTAAGGCTTTCACCCACTTTGGAATTTTATTAAAAAGTTTAGGGCCGTAACAATTAAAGCCACAATCACTTGACTTAAGCCTATTAAAATCTATCACTAAGTTATGTTGAGTCCTCGTGTTATATTTGTGAATATCCTCATGCTTTTTATATTGGTTTATGTTTTTGTAAATATATATCAGGCAATGAAAAATGTATAATGACGGAAATGTTAAAATTCCCAACTCAATAAATTTATCTCTTACATCCTCTCTATATCCACGATTTGTAATTATCCTGAGAGTTTTCCTTTGTAACCCGAAAATTCTGTTAGCTTGCGGGGCATGGGCCCAGTTTATCAGACCATAAGTCATGTGGGACACTATTAGCGAGTAATAGGCCGTTAATAAAATTTTAAAAGTTACAATGTTTTTCAAGTTTCTTAGCAAGAATATATTTTTTGATATCTTTTTTGCTGTGTAATCAACATGGTGGAACCAGTTGAGATTTGGGTCAAGAAAAACGCCTAGAAATTTTACTTTTTCTGGGTTATTATAATTTTCAATTGGCCTATGACTGAAAATCATATTTGTAGTTTTATGCTCGTTTAGTGACAATTTATTTGATGAGAACCATTCTAAAGCATTTAACTTAGCTTCATCTATTTGCCTCTGAACAGCATCCAATTTATTGTCTGATACCAGGAGTGTGGTATCGTCTGCAAATAATACCAAGTCAACATCAGGTACAGACTTACTTAGGTCATTTACGTAAATTAAAAATAGGGTTGGTCCTAAGACCGATCCCTGTGGCACTCCGCTCTTTATGTACTGGGATGTCGAGTTAGTATTACTTATGCTTATGTACTGCTGTCTATGCTTTAGAAATGATTCTATTAAGTTGCAGCTGATCATGTCAAATTTATAAAATTTTAATTTGTCTATTAGAATTTGATGAGAAACACAATCAAAAGCCTTTTGAAGGTCACAAAAGGTTACCCCGACATAATCCCTATTCTCATTTCCTTTGACAATTTTGTCTATTAAGTAAATAATTGCGTCATTTGTGGTCATTTTTGCTCGAAAACCAAATTGTTTACAATAATATAAATTATTATCTTCAAAATGGTGTGTTATTTGATTTTTTAAACATGTTTCGAAAATTTTTGATAATATAGGAACAAGAGAGATAGGTCGAAAGTTATTGTTATTTAAAGAACCTCCTTTATGAATTGGTACCACCTTTGTGACCTTTAGGACATCTGGATAAACACCTGCGCTAATGCATTGATTGATTAGACTAGTAAGGTGTATAACTATAAGGTTTTTAATGTTTTTTATTATATTTATTGACATATTGTAGTGATCTTTACTACTTTTATTTTTCATTTTATTAATTACATCACGTACTGTATTTATACTAACTGCATTAAATTTGAAATTTGGTACATTTGCTTCAATATCATTGTTTGAAAAAAAATCTGTATAAACACTATTTACTACAGGTAAGTTTTGTGTAATATTTTCAGCTACGTTTATGAAATAATTATTCATGTCTTCTACATTTAACTCGGTATTTAGGATTTTTTTATTTTGTTGCCTATTTTGGTTTATGATATTCCAGAAAATAGACTAGTATTACTATGAGAAGATGCCAGGGCGGAGCCAAAATGCGCGAATATTTTTACCAGTGGCATAGCTTTATCTGGGGTATAGGAATGTGTAATTGCAATAAAAGTTTCGCGGTCAAGGAACTGTGAAAATGGAGTAGATTAAAACTTGCCAACTGTTACGAGTAACCTTTGTTCAGGAGAAGTGTAAGAATAGTAAGTTCTACTAAACTTTGCCTAATAAAGTTGTTTCATTATTATTATTACCGTCGCCGCCGATCTACTGCAGGGCACCGCCGCCACTGGTGTTGACATTGAATGTCACGTAATTTTTTCTCATTGATTTAGAATGATGGAGGGCACAAACTCGTTTCTGCGCATATTTTTTGCTGGCATCTTCTCATAGTAATACTACTTTAACAAAACAGGTGGTTTTTTTTAATTTTTGTTAAACGAAGAGAACCTGACAATATTGCGGTTAAAAGTGAAGGTAAAAAAATGAAAAAAATGCTGAGAAAATCTTGTGTAATTATAATATACTGAGGTTTCTTTCATCAAAATTTTTAAATAGTTTTACAGAAAGAGGCAAAGTACCTAACAAACAGTAAGGAATAAAATATTACCTACATTAATTCTGTTATATCAATTGGTTAGATTTTCAGTAAAAAAAGTGCTAATCAAATTTGCCCAATTTTGGCACTGAGAGTAATCTCCAAATTTTTGTCATGAAGTAAATATATTCTACATTTTCAAAAAAAAATTCGTTACAATCGGATAATAGACACATTTTTTCAGGGTAGGTCTCACAGTATGCAATCCTTAAGAACCGTCAACAATTTTTGTTGACTATTATAGGTATGTTTATGTATCTCATAATCAAGCATAATTATATATTGTAATTTCTAATAGTACATTGCATAAAATTAATTATTTATCGTCCATTTCAAAAGAAAGCCGTTTTGTTCCCGGTTATGTTACGAGATTAGTCAGCGATTGAATTTAACTTAACTGTAACAGACATTTGAATCATCATTTCACTAATGAAAATATTGAATAATTACACGTTTTAATCTCATCCCTTTGATCTGTCACACAAAAGCTCTGCATTAGATGCTATGGAAATGCTTTTGTGATGTTCTAGAACCTAAATACGTTAAAACTTTGTAATGTAACATGGATATTTGATGGATTTTTCTCTTATAGTTCTCTTATATTTCACCTTTTTTACTTAGAAGTGAATTAAGTACTCTTGACAGAAGAAATTATAAGTTTCACAGAAACAAGCGGCATAGTTCCGAAATGTATTCAAATATATTAATGATTATTGAGTGTGGCGGGTTTCTATAACATACGGTATATAATAAAGCTAGAGAAACGTGGCATATAATAATCATAAGTCAGATAGAAATAATTGTGAGAATAGAATTATAGAAAATACAATTATTATATATCCAATTTTTCTCTTGGAGTCTATGTAAACCTACATACTCATTTTAGACAAAATCTATCCTTGCCATGTACACTTCCTGATATTAATCCGTAGGCTTTCCTTCTTCTGGTAATGATGGTCTTATCTTCTAATTAATAAAAACCAGAAAAGATTATGTCACATTACCCCCGAGGAATTTGATAAACAATTAAATTTTCCTTTTCCAAATATTTTAAATATTTGGCACCTAGTTCCGATATTAAAATCTGGCTATCCTTTAGTTATGGATAAATTTATACTTATAACGGTAGCTCTCTGTCTAAAGCAATGGAAAACTATTCACGAATTATCAGTATTGCTAGATAAAGGTAACTATGTGGTAATATTACCATTCGACTTATCAAAAATATTTGATACCTTTTATGTGGATTTTTGTATCTAAACTTTTTAAGGGGTGGATTCACTAATGCTTAGTAAACCGAAAGATAATTGTCAAGATTGGTACACACTTCTCAGAGAGAATTCAACATATCACGAGTGGTGCCTCGGGGTCAGTGTGAGGGCTATTACTTTCTATAGTTGACAGTAGCAACATAACTGTATCAGATCCGACTATTGATATTCTGCATAAAAAAACGTTAATATGTTAGATGACGTTAGATTCTGCATGGTGTAATCGTAATAAACCTACGTGAATTTATATAGCTTTCTTTCTAGCCCGTTAGCTTTCTCGTTGCCTTCGATTCCTGCGTGTACCGGCATCCACTGAAGGGTTATGTGGTCCGCTATGGCTGTTTGTTCTTTTTGACATCTCTACACCAGCTTAGACATCACCTGAGGGTTTGACAGTACTCCTACTCCTTTTCTGCTGCATATATTTCTGCCTCAAAGAGAGGGTCTATTTTTCTTGTATTTTCCTAGTGATGTGCTGAACTGTGAGTTCCTCATATCACTATATATAATAATAATAATAATAATAATAATATACCGGCACTAGTACCTTCTTTCCTTGGTCCTTGAACCGTGTGTACACCAGACAGGGTCCCATGGTCTGCTGCTGTTGTCGGTTACTGTACATTCATTTCGATCTCCTATTTTTATTTCAAAGTTTCTGTTAAAGGTGTATTTAGGGATCATGTGGTCTGTTCTCAGCTGAGATGCCATCACTTCCACTAGGTTCCTAATCCGATTGTGCTCCAATTCTGCATATTTATCGCTGGGTCTGTCTTGCAGCCCGAAGTGACTCATCACCCCCTCCCTCATTACCACCAGTTGAAGAGGGGGGAGGTCCAGAAGGACCTCCATGCCTGCTGATGGTGTTGTTTTCTTCGCTCCTGTTCCCGCTAGACCGGCAAATCTTTGTATCTTGGTTAATTCAGCGGCAACAGTGCGTTGCAGCATCTTTGCCCCCCATACCAAAGATGCATATGTGACCACCATGATATATGTCCAGTACATCATGCTTGGCCTTAGTCCCCAAGTTTTTCCATGAGTGCGCCTGGCTAGCATGAATGTGGTCTCTACCCTTTTTCTGGTTCTGTTTAACTGTTAGTTCCAGGTAAGTAGGAAATAAATTACTTACATCAATTTATATTTATAATTGCCGTTGCTTCGTGAAAAAAAAATTACACTTTTTCGATAAAGTTTCATCTCACCATAATTATACCACGAGTAACAATAACCTAATATTATCATATAATTTTACATAATTTGAAAAATCCAGTTTCTACTGTGATGTGTTAAATTATACAATTTCTTGAATTGAAAAACATTAGCAGTTTCATTTCACATAAACTCAAAATCAAAAATATGTTATCTGAAGGTGCGTTGGTGCCTTCCTAAATAGACAGATTTATGTTGTATTTTTTGTATTGGTGTACTTGTATTTTTATTTGTACATATGTTGATTAATTATAATAAATCTAGGTATATTTCTGTACAATAAATAATAAGTCATGCTCTAAATGTGCTAAAGCTGTAAATGAAGAATATCTGAAAGCGGCAAATTAAATCCAATCTATTTTACGACGAAATATTTATTTACTAAAATAACAAAATAAAACAATAACAATACAGCAACTAAACACACCGAGATGCAAATCCACGACGCAGCGCGGCTCATGGAGACACTTCCAACGGGTAGCACCTTGAGCCTTTTTTCGATGTCCGCATAGACTCCTTTGTGCATAAACCTCTTTGGTGTCCATGTGGATACTTCCCGATCTTTAATTACGTTATTATATTCAGATAAATGATACGCCCGCTTTTACTAAGTTCAATGTTGATTTTGTTTATAAATATAACCTTGTTCAAATAGCAGTTCTCAGTATGTTTATACATAGACACATGTATTCGAATGGTATTGAACCAAAATAATAATTTAAAATATTACTATGCAACTTAGTTATGAACTGTTTCTATTTTACGATACTATATTAATTCAGTAAATGGGGAATTAGATTTGACATTATTTTGTACAATGATCTATCCTATATCATAATCTAAAGGACTTGTTATATATTATCGCCTAATATACTAAAGTTACTTTGACTAAAAACAAGTTGATTATAAAATGGTTCTTAAAAACAACCCTCCATTTACTTAATGATAACATTTTTAATTCATAGTGTTACAACTTTGCTCACAGATGCATATAAAAAGCCCAGGTGTGATCAAAGTAAAAGGGTAATTCACTTCCCAGATCTCTAGGGAAGTCGTGAAAATGGACTATACATGTGGACTGTTAAATTCTTATACAAAGTGTCCGAATAAAATTTTTAATTTCCAAGGTGTAGAAATAAATAATCTTCTGGCTTATGTTATTACTCAAAGCAATATTATTTATTTTGCAGATATGCTCAGTGTGTTCAGAGATAACGCTATATTTTTTAATTTTTGTTTTAAAAAATGAATCATTCTTCATAAGAAGATGTGTTCACATTGATGTGAAAATTATTACTGTCAAAAGATTAAAGATATACACACAGGGTGGCTTCTTTTTGTATTGAACAATATTGCTTTCTTTAAAAATCAGAATATGCAGTTTTACAAAAAAATACAATATAATTTCTTAGTCTCAGTTTGGTTTTATGGAAGGAAAATCAACTAATGATGCGATTAAAAATTTAACTACTGAAATATCTAAGATACTCGACAAAACAGAAAAATGTCTGATAGTCCTCTTCGATCTTCAAAAAGCTTTCTACCCTGTTGGCCACGAAACATTTCTTATCACCTTAGAAAAACCGCTGCCCAAGGAATCACTACTTCCACATCCAGATTCTCCGTCCAAGTCACTCACAAACTTTGTTTGTGGAAATAATTGTTTATGGAACTTTAATAATATAATATTTAAAATCCTCTACTCCAAAAACCCATAAAACGATACCCCACATCGGTAGTGGGGTGGGGGGTGGTGATAGGGGGGTGGTAGTGGGGGTGGATGAAGTAAATAAATATTTTGCGGTTTCTGGTTCTTGTACATACACTAAATAACATTTTTTTTGGGGTGGCTAATGCCAAAAATTTTTTTGAGACTTAGCTTCTCTTGTATATACTAAATACCAATTTTATGGACTCTTACCTGCTTGATTTGCCCATTTACCCCAAATTTACCCCGATTTACCCCCCAACCCTTCTACGGAACAACATGAAAATATAATCTGGTTTCAGATCTCGCTAAAGTACATATGTGTACCAAATTTCAAGTCAATATCTTAAACGGTTCCAGAGTAAACGTGCGCACAAAAAAAGTTACAGACAGACCGACAGACAGAAATTTTTTTTCGCTCAAACTTAAAATCTCGACGTTTCATGACATTTTAAGCCTATTTGAACAATACAAATTTTTAAAAATTTTTTTGTCGTTACTATACTTCCACTGGATGTGGAAGTAATTACGGTTTCCGAAATAATGCCTTAAAATTAGTAAAGAAACTATCTAGAAAGTAGACAGCAAAGACTTTATGTAATACCCACAATGAACCAAGAGAAAGAGAATTTGAGGTGCCTCAAGGAACGGCTTTAGGTACAATCCTATTTATATTGTATATTAATTCCTTTGTTTGATATTCCTCAAAAGTGGTCAAATTTTTTCTTACACCGATGATACAGCAGTTTTTTACAATGACAACTCTTAGAACTCATTGAAAAATTAAGTTTAAAACGATTTTATACTATTTAAAAACTGGTTTGATATAAATCTGTTAACCATAAATATAAAAAAAACTAAATACTTACCGTTTCCGTGATACGTAGACCAGCTAGCAAATAGCATAAATACCTAGCTGTAACCTTAGATCCCCACCTAAGATAGGACGAGCATATCAAATCTGTTACACAGTAACCAAGGGCGAGTTGTATCAACACGGGGTTAGTCCTAACTCTGGAGGGTTAAGAGCAATGTCGCGTTGTACCAATACGCTAACCTTGAATTTTAAGGTAATCGGACGCACTTAACCCTGTAAAACTCGTGGGGTGGTTTAAGGCGGGGTTAGCAAAAATGTATTTTCAAATTTTGTCATTTCTGTCTTGAGTATACAGTGTTCATTGTAATTACTTAATAATAGTTTTATCAGACTATTTCTTCCTCCAATTCAAAATTGTCCATTTTCGTTATAGGTATAACCTATGACCCGTGTGACATTAATGAATATAATGCATTTGACACAATTTGACATTTTTTTTATATTTTATGTAACTCGACTGTCAACACTCTCGTATCGCTAGCAGCTTGCACTCTTGCAATTATACCACAGAAAAGAAAACTACCAGAAGTGACAAATTCCATTGACACCATCTTCTTGAGGGTATTTCCGACAGTTCATTTATTGAAAAATATAGTTGAATTGTTGGATATTATTTTACAGAATGTTAGGTTAAAACAATAAACGAACTGACGGAAATACCTACAAAAAATGGTGACGGTCACGAAAATTGATCAAGAAACATCAAAGGCGGTGCTGAGAATATCTGTTCTGGTAGTTCTTTATTCTGTGCTTATACATAGTAATTTGTGTGTTTGTTAACACCAGGATTAATTCAGATAGTACTGTCGTGCGCAAAAAAAAATGGGACAAGTCTAAAATCTAGTTGTGTACATCTAACTTTAATTTTTGTGAAATTGTCAGTTATTTGACAAAATTCATTGCAAGTGTGCAAATAGAGACAGATTTACATTAGAAAAAAATAGTTGTGCCATTTTTTTGTGCTCACGACAGTACCACTAGCGAAAATTTTAAACCAGTGTTAAATTTTAATACGGGGTTAGCTTAACACCGAGTTAGGGTACTTTGGTACAACTCGGTACAACCCTTAGAGATGTATATTATTTAGATTTGAGCAACTTAAAAAATATTAATTTTTCAACTCAGATCAGAGTATACGGCTCTTGTTGAAACTCACTTGGGCTATGGAATAATCGCATGGGGTAGAGCTCTAAACCTTCAGATATCAATTTTAGAAATTATGCAGGGAAAGTTTTAAAAAATACTGTTAGTTAAAAACCTACTGAATTCATCTAACCGTGTCTTCGACGCGAGCAATGTTCTAGACTTGAGACAATTATTTTTTATAAAATGTGTTTTGCAATCATATCTAGAAAACTCCACACAGACAACTTCCTTAAAAGAAACCAAGTAAACTGTTAAAGGATGTATACATGTGCTAAAAATTAATACTACTGCAGATCAGCGTAGTTGGAGTTTTTTGGGCCCAAGATGTTTCAATTCAATATAAAGTCTCTGGTAAAAAACGGGTTTAAAATAGCAATAAAAAATATGTAATATTAGATAGACAAAAAGCAATTGCTCAAATTGACTTAAAAAACCAAAATTTAATATGAGGGATTTCTTGCAGTGTTAAACAAATCTTTGTTGGTTCCTATTTTAAATTGGAAGGTCATTTATGTACTGTTATTAATTATATTATTTAACCGTTTTCTTATTATAGTTGGTATAATTTTAGCTATTTTTTCTCACTGTTTTTTATACGTGTCTAAACTTGGTCATTATCAGATGATGATCACAGTGACTATATCCAGTTTATTTTACAATATATCAATGTTATACAGGGTGACTTGTGGGAAACGGACGTTTTTGCAATGAATAGTATTCAGTTGATTTTCAAGAAAATATTTCATTTCTTAAAAAATCTACCATTTGATTGAACATAGTCAGGTTTGAAAAATTATGTCATTCAGGCCTCGAATGCAGATTTCAAGTCTGTCCCAGAATTCATTCATAACTCGAGCCAATAGCTCTTGGCCAATCACATGCATCTCTTCTTTCAGCTCCATTAATATACGGGGTTTGTGGACATAGACACGTTCTTTTAAGTACCCCTCCCCACAGGAAAAGTCATAAAAGGATATGATCGGTGATCTTGAGGGCCACGGCACGTCACCAAAATGCGAAATGATGCGCCTAGGAAACATGTTCCTCAGAACTCGCATGGATGCGTTGCTGCAACGTCCATTCACAGATCAAACAAACCAGATGTTTCACTTATGACGTATCATGGTTTAGATAATAAATCAACTCCTGGAAGGTACCAATTTGTGCAGTGGTCTGCGCATCTCTTAACCAGCGAGTATAGAGTCACAGGAGGGATCTTATGATACGTAACAATAATTGAAAGTCACCTAATAAATACTCAAAAAACCATTAAATGTATAACAATAGCAACTCTAACCTTCAATACAATACACCACATTCCAAAATAATTAATATCACCGGTATAGCTGATGATAACTTCCCTCTCTGAGATTTCAGTACTAAACACTCCCTCCTGTGACATTATACTCGCTAGTCTTAACTTCCATGTCAACCGCAAAGTTCCTCTGTTTATGTCTTCTGCGCAGAATCCTGGAAGGTATACGTCACATGACAAAAAATGGAACTGGTTACATAGGGAATACTATTAAATGAAACATCTGGTTTGTTTGATCTGTGGTCCATTGCTCCATTGTAACTGTAATGGTAGGCCACCTCGAAACGAATGACTACTCGCCGATTTCCCTCCCACTACTAACGGCTGAGTACTATTCATTGCAAAAACGTTCGTGTCCCACAAGTCACCTTGAATAAGCGTATGATGTATTTCTTTTTGTAGATAAACTACTTTATTATTATCCTGAAAACCACAACGGTTGTGATGTTTCGTCTCTTCAGAACCACTATCAACTATGTTTTTTTTTTAGTAATAGTAAATATGTGAATACGGTAAGCTATAGCAAAGTTAATTTACAACAAAAATTCTAATGGTTTTTTTAATATTTTTTATAATAACAGCGCTAGGTAAAAAAAAGAACGAGCTATTTTGAATATTATCGTATACAGGGTGTCCCGAAACTCCTGCCTTCCCCTTTAGGTGCTAATTCTCCATGCAAAAATAGTAAGAAAAGTTCCTATAAACATGTGTCATAAATAGGTGTTTTTACTAATTATCTCGGAAATGATTTGGAACAACTTTATGAAACTTGGTTAACTATTTCCGATTATTAAAGGTTATTGTTTTACAGTATTAGCCAAAATTAATTTTATCCAGGGGCGGAGAAACGAGGGGTCGTTGTTCTTTGTTCCTACATATTAATTTTTCCATTTGACATTTTTAGTATTTTAATCCCTGATTATGATTCCCTGGTTAATTCTGCATAAAAAAGGGCCTCTTTACAATTATTATTATTATTTTCATCTTGTTCCGTCGAAGGGTTAGGGGGTAAATTGGGGTAAATTTGGGGTAAATAAGCAGGTAAGAGTCCATAAAATTGGTATTTAGTATATACAAGAGAAGCTAAGGTCTCAAAAAAAAGTTTTGGCATTAGCCACCCCCATTACCACCCCCACCTCATTATTAAAGGGGATGAAAAAAATGTGATTTAGTGTGTGTACAAGAACCAGAAACCTCAAAATATATTTTTACTTCATCCACCTCCACTACCACCCCCATCACCACCCCCACCCCACTACCGATGTGGGGTATCGTTTTATGGGTTTCAAATATTATATTATTAAAGTTCCATAAACAATTATTTCCACATACGAAATTTTTTTCGTTGTGAGTGACTTGGATAGAAAATCTGGATATGGAAGTAGTGATTCCTTGGGCAGCGGTTTTTATATTGTTTGTAGGACTGAGACAAATGACGCAGAAAAGATGGAACTGCAATAACTATATAAAATTTGTGTGCTACCTGGTGGTGTTCTTTTTACCGGTGGATAGTGTTCAATAAATTGAATAATTTTTCCTCAAACTTTTCTGTCTGAAAATTTTCGATCGAAGACATTCAAACACGAGGATTGACATTAGAAAATAAATAATGCATGCAAGCAACACAGAAAGAACCAAATCAAAGTCCTTGTGCTATCTATAGAAATGGAAACACGTCCCTTAAATATATAAAACAAATTAAAGATTCGCCTTTTTCATAAAGAAAAATGCACCTCGGTAACTAGAAGATTAGATAAAACCCATTTTGGAAATAATTGTTGAATTTGACGCATTATCTCCTTGTAACAGTGGTTCGAATTGTGATTCTCTCAGGAATGACAACAACCCAACCCACTGATTTTAACAGTTTTACACTAATGTTTTCATAAATAAAAGAAAAATCTCAGTTAGAACTAGTTCTACCGTGTGTGTAGTCATGGGCTAGGCATGGGGAGTAAGAATTACAACATCGCGTGTGCCAGCTGGCTGAAATGAAATAACAGAGCTGGGATGCTCCACCGACGGACGAATTTACGGCTGCCGGTGTTGTCATATCTCTCGCGCTACGTAAATGTACATGCCCAATGGGAAATTACACGCACGGTATCTGTGTTAAAATAGTTTAAAAAAGAGAAAGATGTTTTATTTTGTGTTTAATCTGTATGTCATTACGTGTTTTTTTACCATGTTATTTTCATTCATTATGGCTATTAATAAATAAGGTATAGGTAAGGCATATGTAAATGTAAATTTCTTTCTTTTTTGTTTCATATTTTTTTATTTTATATTGTACTAAGATTACTTGGCAGCTTGACAGTCCAAATTTTAATTTTTGTTTTGACCATGTGGATTTGTTCCTGTGGTTAAATTCGATGGATTGAATCAGTCCGATTAGATTCATATCGTCCCTGGGTCGTCCAACTCAAATACAATGAACATATCGTGAAATTCGCGTATTATGAATTCGCCATTTTTCTTCTGGCTTGACTTAACGAAAAATTCATTGTGTCGCGTTTCGAGTGACTAACTGCACTGCTCTACTTATAAATAGACACTGACCTGTCAATATCAAGCGCTCGCTACAATGGATGCTAGGTTAGGGTGACCATACGTCCGGAATTTCGCTGGAAAATCCAGCATTTTGGAGTACTTTACAAATTGTAAATGCTGGACAGTACTCCAAAATGCTGGACTTTCCAAAGAAATTCCGGACGTATGGTCACCCCATGCTAGGCTAGCATCAGTTTTAAGTATTTCTTAGAAAGTAACTAATTTGTTATTTCGGTTAAATGTTAAATAGGAAAGTTACTCCAATTCGGTAAATACAACTATCCTTTAAAGGCAGAATCAGCTATTAACGAACACCCTGTATAATAAAAACATTTATGGAACTAAGTTAATTATACATATTAATTAGTATTTTTTTTTATTTGTCACCAATATGTGATGTTCAGTTACAACAGACTTGACATGATAGCTCTGAATACTGCGTAGTATCCAAAGATATGGTATGTTCTTTAATTTTGTTTGTTTATAAAGTTTCGAAAAGTTTTACGCTTTACGCTTCCCGCTGGAGCATACTTAATTAAATTATTTATTTTCCCCGAGATGATTAATTAACTTTGAAATGAAGTTCGTTGCATAGGGGATGGATATATTTCGTCATATAGTTACTTTCACAGCAAATTGTATTAAATGAATTAAATGCTATTAGGTTTTAATTGGTGTATAAGAAAATATTATTTCCTTGATCTTACTTTACAGGAGCTTAAGGAATCATGCAGTTAAAAATACAAATTTTTATTTCAAATACTCTCATCCTAACTCTCGAAACACTTGTTTTCGGACAAAATAAATCTGTGAAAGTGTGGAGGAGTTTTCCGTGACAGAGAGAAGCCAAAAAGTTCATTAAGGAACTATCTACTAAATTTACGGAGGACGTACGGGGTGGACCGAATTAGATGGGATTTGAGGTTCTCTCTAAAACTAAAGCAGATAGATTAAACCAATATGGTGTCCTGAGCTCGATTTTCGAGAAACAAACGATGGCTCAAACCGTGATCGTCTATCTTTTTCGACCTCCGATTAAAGAACTTATATCTAGATAGATAATGGCATTACTTTGTGTGATCCCGAAAGATTCACAATCTAAGGCACTTCTTCCCATAAGTTCTTGATTGGCTAGTCGATCTGTTCGCGACCGATTCGGGCACCATCGGTTCAGTTTGATTATCATAATCTCAGTTTGACACTTCTGACAGTATATCCGCCATTAATGTTAATAAGCTTTTTCCGAGGCTTTTTCGTATTTTTCGATCAAAATGTGGTGAAGAAGTCTTTTTATTTTAAGTTGTAATTTGCTCAATACCTAAATAATATTCTCTATTCATATTTACACAGTTTAGTGACAATATATTTAGTGCAAATAAATAGTGAAGTGCTGTGCCGTTTGCAGAAAGCAGTTTAGAAAAGAAGAAAATCGATCGTTCCATAGTCGTAACATGATGAAGTTCAGTTTACAGTTATAAAGTAAATAGCAATTAAACTTTAATATCCTTTCAATACATATGTATCTTACTGTTTTATCTTACTGTAATATCGTATGCCTACAACACGTTATATAAAGAGCCGGTAATGCAGGAATTGCAATAATTCATTTTAATGAAAATATTTACCATTCTACACATTTTCTACACACACAACGCCACTGTTGCCTATGGGATGTGTTGTTCATCTATCCATTTTAATGGACATATAATGTGACTATGTTAGGAGAAAACAAGGTATATAGTCAAAAGATAGCCTGTTATGTATCTAGATATAAGTTCTTTAATCGGAGTTTTCGACTAACGAGCTACAGAGCGTTTTTGGAAAATTGGCATTTTTGGATGATTGGCATTTTTGGATGACCTCTATATCTCAGTTACCAAGTATCGAATCGAAAATCGAGTAACACATTCTTAAGGCACTTTTTTGAGTAGAATCCGTTGCTGATAAGAAGAAAATTATGCATGCCTCAGTTTTCGAGATATAGACATAGCTTGTGTTCTATCCCTATAAATTATTTCATTATTCAATCACAGCTTAAATTAGCTATCCAATGATATATTATATGTCATGTTTATCTCTAGAAAAAGTTGTTAATTTTTGAAAAATTTAATATATTTGTGAGGAGGTCATGGAAAACTATTAATAACAACTATAGTTCTTACAATATAAAATAATTTTCCCAAAAATAGGAAAAACTAAACTACAATAATAAATGTTCGAATTGTGCCCCATTGACATCGATGCATATTTATTTCATTTCTAAAATTTATTGAGAAGTTCATGGTAAAAAAAAGAAAATCGAAATAATCGTAAATGTCAAAAACTAATTTGTGAGTTAATTGTGAGTGAACATTGTTAAAAATGGTTCAATTTAGTAATGGTGAAAAATATATGATTAAGTGTTTTATAGAATACGCAGAAGATTCAAATTTAGCTTTCGAGCTTTATTTTAAATAGGTAAGTTATTGACATCAAAACTTTGTGCCAAAAATGCCGCCTAAACAATATTTTTAAATATGCAGAAAAGTAACAGCCAGACATAAAAATATTCAAAAGGCTACAACGAAATTAAAAAGGGATAAAAAAAATTAAAATTATGTTTTTTGGGGTAGACAATTTCATAAATTATATTATTAAAGTTCTATGAACAATTATTTCTACATAGTGGAGTGCAAATACTTGGGAGATGCGCATGTGGAAGTGGTGATTTATTAGGCAGTGTTTTTTCCTCTTCTTTGGTGCTTTGAAGAGAAAATAAAAATATAACCTCATGGATCTTCTCCTTATTTTTGCTCGAGTATTACGCATTGCATGCATATCGAGAAATTTTCGAATAATATTCAAAAGGCATTAGGAAATCGAAAAGCATATAATATTTTTCTCTAGAGTTGCTGAATCCTCTGGAAAATGTTATTCGCATATATTATTTAAAATATTAAAAATCGAATAAAACATATAACTTATTTCATCATTATTAAACTTTTCCACGTATTAATAATTTGGCTAATGATCACTGCTGAAGCGAGACTTATTGTAGTAAATTTTTCATTGCAATAAAAGGCCATAGAGTATAGTGATATTAGTTTTATGTACACTTAAATGTTTCATCCTGTTTTGATGGTCCGACCAGCAAGAAAAATGGGTAATATACTTCTAAAGAATTAAACACACTGTCATAACGATAAATTTTCGGTCACAAAGCAAAATATTTTCCGCGCGAGTAAAAACACAATACCGAAGCTTTTATATGACATATTTGCCATAAAGTTGCTCATATATTTTTCCATGAGCAGCAAAATGAAAATAATAAAGTTACATTATTTATCGACAATGGCAATTGCCTGGTTTTGCGGTTACTGCAAATGAAGACTCTAGTAGAATCTTGAGATAAATGAGCACACGTTGCAATTATGGCAACACACAATGCTAACAAATTTTAGAGATATTTCTTGTTTTTGTAAGCGTTCGCATCCGCAAACTACACCGAGATCACGGAACAGACGTTCCTCCAAACCAGCAACGTTCCTGTGCAAGTCGCTATGGTTAATTGAATTTAAACGTAGGTTTTTGTAACCTATTTGCATTTGTGTAATTTGAACATCGCATGGAATTTCTTAATTTATATTAGACATCGATTATTCATTTGTAAAACGGTAATAGAATCATAACTTATAACTTGAGAGCTGTGAATTTTATCGAGTAAACTACAGCTAGTTACTTTTTGTACGATTTTGCTTAAAAAGGCTGAAGACTTAATAATTCACGGTAAAATCCCTAGACAGAAGATAACAACTTGATATAATTAATTTCGTAATTCTAAGGGTATAGTCAGAAGCAATAAAAGTATCAATGCATTAACAGTAAAACCTTCACTTCAGTTTTTTAAACAAGTATAAAATCAATTCGAATAAACAATATGGATTTAGGAAGATACGATATGTGACACCATTAAAATTAACGAATCCTTAGATGATATTGAACCAGTGTTGGAAATCTTTACCGATCTTACCAAGGACATGTCACTTTAAACTGCTTCAAAACTTATGTTTTTGGTATCAGGAGACAAGCTCTTCAACTTCTAAAAAATTGTCTGGAAAATATTTTTATTTAAATCCTGCACACTATAGAGTGGTGGACAACCCCGACTGCAGGTTCTGCGGGGACAAGGAAGACACTTCCATCCAGGTCCTAACTTCCTGCCCTAGTCTTATGAGCTTGAGGCACAAATACTTCGGCATTGGCTTTCCGAAAAAGAAGACGATTTGGAAAATAGAAATAATTATGTTTCAGTACAAGGTATCATGTAATTCAATACTTCGTCAGTATTAGCTAGAAGAGTAGTTGTTTTGATTGGTTTTCCAATAATGAGTGTTTTAAAGTGTTTTCCTAAGTAGTATATTAGAGTGACCCGATTAAGGTACCAATATACAGAAAGTAGATAATTTCATATTAAATAAAAAAAGTGTGAATGACTAAGGCTAAATAAATGATCTAAGTATTTTCAATATTTTTTTCTTTAAAATGCTAAGAATCCCATCATGTAATTCAATACTTCGTCAGTATTAGCTAGAAGAGTAGTTGTTTTGATTGGTTCTCCAAAAATGAATGTTTTAAAGTATTTACCTAACTAGTATATTAGCATGCCCAGATTAGGGCAACAATAAACAGAAAGTAGGTATTTTCATAATAAATAAAAAGTGTGTAAGTTGTGTTTTGCATAATACCTAAATAATATTCTCTAAGGTATACATAGTAATCCCAAACTGGTCAGGTATGGAGTCCCACAAGGAACCGCAATAGAACTTTCGTTTATGGATTATTTTATATAAAGTTAAATCAGGGAATTCTTTACAAATTGATACAAGATACAAGATAATAACGAAGATAATCGATTCGATATTGATAGTAAATAATAAAAACATGTTTTTCAGTTTTTTTTTGTTCAAAAATAAATTAGGCCGAAAACAGGCCTCATGGACCCTCATCCTTTTTTACTGAATGCCTGAGAAAGTGAATCGCAAATTCATGCCATTTATATTGATTTTTCGAAAGCGTTCGACAAGGCAAATTATGAATTGCTTCTATATAAAGTCGGGTGTCGGGGGGATCTTGCTAGAATAACTGCGTAGCTACTTTCAAGATTGAACACAGACTGCCTGTGTTTGTAACTTTAGGTCAGAAGGGATTCAGGCTGTTTTGGGAGTTCCACAGGGTCTTCACTTGGGGCCGTTATATTGTTTTATATTTAATAATGACATTGGCACCTGTTTCTCTAATAGTCACTTTTGTCCTTTTGACGATGTTTTTAAATTTTGTGACTAGTGACTGCACCATTATACAACTGATACAACCGAGCCTTATATATATAGCTTATAGCCAAGCTTTATATATGTCATCGGTGCTATTACCAGTTCAGTCGATAAAATTATGGACCCTGTTTAACCCATTTTATCTACTCGTCTGTAGAAACCCAATTACGAGTTTATGGCATCGGTAAAAATAACTCCTTTTACATATTATTTTGAGCTAAGTTCACTCCATTATTATCGAGTAGATATAAATTAATCGCTTTCGGTGGAATTTATCGATGTTGGTTCTGTAATTGATTTTTAGGACATTAAAGTTATCGATGGTCGATATGTTTAGCGATGGAGACTGGTAATAGCACTGAATACCTGGTAAGGAAAAGGATATTTTGGCCAGCATAGGTGGTTGTGAAGGGGTTAATTCTGAAAGAGCTACTCAGTTATTTTTAGTCGCGATAGGAAAACGATAGATTTTACATACAAAATAAATGATCACCTTTGTCATGATCAGGAAACTAAGGACCTTGGGCTCTTCAGCTCTTGAGCTTCACACCTCATATTATGCATGTAGTCCCAAAGGCTTTAAAAGCAATGGGCTTTTTACAAATAAATTGTGTTGACTTTAGAAATATTGATTCAATAAAACTGTTGTACACATGTTTGGTAAGACCGTATGTAGAATATTCATCTTCAGTCTGGACGCTTTACTACCAAGGACACATAAATAAATTAAAACGGATTCAACACAAACTTAGCTTTATATGATTTAAATTGAATATGGATCCGGTTCTTACTTGTTTCGAAATCGACACAGATAATCTGGAATCTCTTAAATAATTATTCTCCAGTGCTTCTGGCAAGCACTGGATTGTACATGCGAGCTAGGGCAACTCGCTTATATGATTGTCTCAATATGTATCCTTCCATAGAACCACTTGCGGTTGTAATTTATTTGTTAGGAGACTCGCAAGCATCACTGAGTTGGATTTCTTCTCAAGTACATAAATCTTTACTTCTCATTTAAGAAATGTATAATAAGTAGGTTTTTGATCGTGTTCAAAGATTAAAGCCATGGTATTTGCTGTCCCAATAATCTTTTTCTGTGTATTGTTTAGTAAAATATAAACCTTTTTAATTATTATATCACATATACAATATAATGTACATGTATAGTTTATAGAACTTTATTTGATTGTATATTATTTATTATACTTTATTGTATTATATATGTAAAATTGAACAAGAAATAAATAAATAGATAATTAACTAAATAAGCAAATAAATAAATAACTTATTTTTACTTCACAACTAACCGATAACGCCATTTATTTGGGATGAATTTAACATCCTGATGTTAAAATTATTCAAACAGTTACAGTACGTTACAGATAATGACACTAGTTTAATCAATTACTAATCCACAACATTTGATGACAATGGAAGACATGAGAACAAAATACAATTTTAATATATTTTGCTTGGGATATATATCGGGTGCAGACATCTGACATTTTGCAGACCGTTAAAGCCACTGCAGCGGGCAATAAAACTCAGCATTTGTTTTATTCCCAGTAAAACACTTTTTGTTAATGCACCGGGACCATCAAATGGAAACGACAAATGCGCGAAGAAAACTCAGGATGTAGATCACTAGTTGTTTTTAAATTCTGATTTGGTTATGTTTATTTAATTTTTTACCGGACGTACAAGCAGTTATGTAAGGGAAAAATGTAAAGTTTAATTATCTGCATAACAACATTTTTAATAAGTTTTTTGGTAGAATGTGTCACAATCAACACATTCCCGGTGCTAGTATGTCGCCTCTCGTAATTTAAATCTGCATTGTAAAGAATGCAGATGTCATGCAGGTACCTATTTCATTTCATTATTTTTAATATTACACATCCCGCTCTTATTCCTGTCCAGCTCGCCAGCTCTCAGTTTAGCTAATTTTTGATTGGGATCGATTTTAGTTATAGCTTTTTGAAATGGAAACATTCCACTAAGAAATGGTACCATTCTTAGATTGATTTAAAATTGTTATTGAAAATTACTCTGCGACTCCGTTAGTTGGTGTGGAGTGCCATTCTCAACAAGACTCGTGAAATTGCGTGCACGAGTTAATGCATGTACAGTATTGCGAAGGATCTTTGTTATCTTAATTCTCGACATAGCATTACGAATGTTCGTCGTGCGGTGTGAGAAATGCGAATGGTCAACATGACAATACTGCCCAAAGGTGTCATTCACATAATGATTTGTTTTTTTAACGTCACAAAACATAGCATTCAAGTAATAACAATAAATAAAGTAGTGCCTACAAAAGTACAAGTACAAAAGAGAGACAGAAAAGAACTCCGATGGAATATATGACAACCAAAATTTCAATGACACAACCTTAACCTACAATCCAACTGCCAGAACTTCACGCGAATTCGTTACGACCACCCAAAGTCCGCTCGCTGTTATTGCGAGTGTACGAAAATAGCAAAATGTCGGAATTCGTTCGACTCGAGTAGTTTGCGAATAACCCTGAGCATTGTGGTAATGGTTTTATTTTGTACCATCTCGGACCAACTACGAAATAATGGATATTTAACCTGATCATTAGTTCCAGGCAAATCACTATTCGATATTTTCAGAATAAAGTTTGCAATTCAAATCGTTTAGTATTAATTTATTTAAATATAACAAGTGTGACTGCTTATTGTAAATGGTTTATAACTGACGCCATCTATCAATAACTTCTTGAACAAACTACGAGGTAACGCATAAACAAATATACTTCACGAACAAGCAATTTCGAAAACGCTAAACAAATAACATATTGAATTAGAAATATCCAAATGCATATTTTAGTTATTTATGTATCAAGGGAATTAAGTAGATATTTATGCCCTGAGGGCGACAATCTTACAAACCTGAGGGCCTCTGGCCCGAGGTTTTGTAAGTCGCCCGAGGGCATAAACATCTATTAATTCCTGCGGTGCATACAAACTTTTATGTCATACTAGTTCGTTATTGCATCCACAATATTATTTTGAAAAATCCGAAAATTCAATTTGATTATAACAACATTTTCATTTTATCATATCGTTGCTATGGAAATGCTTTATTTATTTGTTGAATAAACAAATTTTGCTAGCTGTCAAACTTAAAAAGTCAAAATGCAGGACCGTTTTGAAATTCCTGACGAAATTGCAAAAAAAGCAGACAAAGCAACACAAAACTTGCTGCCGAATAAATCGAGAGACGCCTACAACAGAGAATATGACAAATTACTAAACTGGATGGCAGAAAACTGTAGAACATATTGATGAAACTGTGCTGCTTGCATACTTCGGCGATCTCGCTGAAACATTTTCTTCGACTTCCTTATGGTCCAAATATTCAATGGTAAAGAAAACTTTAATGGTAAATAAGAATATTAATATCGCTAATTACCATAAGTTAAGCGAATATTTGAAGCAACAGTCAATATTCAATGGTAAAGAAAACATTAATGGTATATTAACATCGCTAATTACTATAAGTTAAGCGAATATTTGAAGCAACAGTCAAAAGGATACCAGCCAAAAAAGTCTAAAGTTCTGTCTAGAGAAGATGTTTCAAAATTTATTCATGTGGCACCGAATGAGATGTTTTTAATGAACAAAATTGCATTAATATTTGGTGGATGTCGACGCAAGAACTTGTGAATATGCTAGTTACTCACATAGAAGATAGAAAATCAGTTTTCGTGGTAAATGTACCACAGACAAAAACCGATAATAAGCGCATTTCTACCATTATCGACGAAGACGAAATGAACAGTTTGAAGCTGATAAGAGACTACATGTCTTTACGACCACGTGGTTGTTCAGAAAACAGACTTTTTCTGATCTATAGACAAGGTCGCTGTACTGTACAGCCAGTTGGAAAAAGACGCATTTGGAAAAATCTCGTTCATCATTGCGAAATATATGGGCTTGAGCGATCCTGATAAGTATACAGGACACTGTCTGCGTCGAACATCGGCAACCCTTCTGGCAGAGGCTGGAGCCGGTATGACCACGTTGAAGCGCAATGGTGGATAGAAGAGTACGTCGGTTGCTGAAGGATATTTAGAGGACAGTATATCTTCAAAAAATGCGGTTTCAAGCATGCTGGCAGGCATACCTTCTGGATCTGACTTTTCCTTACAGAAACTTGATACCCAGACAATGAAACATGAATCAACATTTGCTGCAGGCAATCTAACTATCACCGGATCTTTCCAGAATTGCCAGTTTAATGTGAATTCGACTAAATAAAGATTATTTACATAATAATTTAATTTCATATTTTGTGATTAATTAAGTTTATTAATAAGTTAATCAAAAAAGTTTTTTTGTCTTTATACCCGCGCGGGCCGTAAAATGCACTTTATGCCCGCAAGGGTATAAAGTGCACTATTATGTAGTTCGTAACTAAGCAATGAAAACACAATAAAATAGTATGACATAAAATATATTATGTAATATATGTATACCTTGAAAAATAACTGACAACATGGATGTCATCCCTTTATGGACAATTTACGGATATACGTTGATGGATAAAAACGAATATCCAATGGATATCTTTCGATGTACAATACAGGAATATTTGTAGATGGATCAGAAATGGACATCACATATATATCCCCTAATGGACAATGTACGAATATTCGTTGATGGATGAAAACTGATATCCAGTTGATACAGCTTGTTGAATAATGTACGGATATTTGTAAATGTATCAGAAACGAGCGTCCAGTGTATATACCTTAATGAATAATGCACAAATATTCATAAAAGGATTATCCATTATATGGACGATGAATTAAATATTAGTAAATAGATAAGAAATTAACATCTTATGGATAATATACAGATATTTGTGTATGGATATAAAACAGACCATGGGACATTCATGCTATGCCCTTGGACATGCGAACACGTTATGGACACAAAATGGACACTGTATAGATATCCTGTGTTGCCTGGGGCGTGGATAACACTAAATCTAATTATGTATATGTATGTAAAATTATGTGTTTGGGTGTGGGTTTATACAAACTTTTTTATTTTGTAGTTTTGTTTAAAAGAGTAGTAAAAATTCATATGGGTAGGTATAAGCATGTACTATTTATTTATATGTAACTGCTAAAGGTAACCCGCAAGAATTACGTTATTAATATCATTATTAACCTTTAATCTTCACACTAGAAGCAATCTTCGATTGGTTTCTTACGAAGATTTTACCAGTTTTATAAACTTTTTCATTGTACTTATAAGTTTAACATGTTTTATTGTTTTTGTAATTATAATGAGCAAGCAAATAAATAATCTAATCTATTCTATTCTAATTCTACGAACCCCTATGTGTCAACGAAAATACGCTTGACCGCGTTTTTTATAAACCTCAGCATATTTCCGCATATGCCTCTCACTGGTTAAATAGACCTTATCGCAACATTTAACTCCTCTCACTTTATTAATTACGAATAAATGTTACGCAATAGATTTTATACATCCATCAAGATTTCAACACCTAGGGAAACGTCGCGTTATTTAATTCGTGCCCCCGTTTTAAAACATGGTAGGTTTATGACGGGGTAGACGTATTAATTTGACGAGGGTTCCTTGTGTAAAAGCATTTTATGAGGACAATGATTAAAGTGAAATAAAGTGTAGTAAAATGACTCCGTTGCTTATTTAAAAGATACAATCCACTAACGCATTATAATTAAATGGCAAAAAACATTTTCCGCAGTATGTTTATAACTCCTTTTGTATTTTTGAGCTACAAAGACTCAAATACTTGTGCTAAAAGGCACTATAAACTGGTCGTGATAATTCAAAACAAGTGGTGTGTCACATTAAGTCAGAGAAGATAGACCTTTAACAATCGGTTACTAAACAATTCATAATCCAGGAATTTCAGCATTTCACTTCGGAAAAATTTATAGTGAGCTATAAATTGGTATACACGTACCTGTCAGCTCCCAAACAATCTGTGAAAAGTTCCAAAGATTCCGGTGTATGCTCCGGAATAACGGCCCAAAGAAGTACCTTTTCTCAGTTTTTTGCCAATATCTTCATTCCCATCGATCCAACGGCTAAGAAATGTACTTATATAAAAGAAAGAACGGAAAATTCTGTGTAAAAAAGGTGGTATAAAGTTTATTGATAACACTAATAGTTTTTACGTAATCGGGCATTGAAACTCCGGTAAAAATTTTGTATGGATATTTTAGTGCATGTAATGATCGAAATATAGTTTTCCATGCATTATCTTCTAATTTTTATTACTTCCACATCCAGTGGAAGTATAGTAACGACAAAAAAAATTTTAAAAATTTTTATTGTTCAAATAGGCTTAGAATGTCACGAAACGTCGAGATTTTAAGTTTGAGCGAAAAAAAATTTCTGTCTGTCGGTCTGTCTGTCTGTAACTTTTTTGTGCGCACGTTTACTCTGGAACCGTTTGATATATTGACTTGAAATTTGGTACACATATGTACTTTAACGAGATCTAGAACTAGATTATATTTTCATCTTGTTCCGTCGAAGGGTTGGGGGGTAAATTGGGGTAAATTTGGGGAAAATAGGTAAATCAAGCAGGTAAGAGTCCATAAAATTGGTATTTAGTATATACAAGAGAAGCTAAGGTCTCAAAAAAAATTTTGGCATTAGTCACCCCCCTTACCACCCCCACCCCATTATTAAATGGGATGAAAAAAAATTGTGATTTAGTGTGTGTACAAGAACCAGAAACCTCAAAATGTTTTTTTACTTCATCCACCCCCACTACCACCCCTTATCACCACCCCCACCCCGCTACCGATGTGGGGTATCGTTTTATGGGTTTTTGGGGTAGAGGATTTCAAATATTATATTATTAAAGTTCCATAAACAATTATTTCCACATACAAAAATTTTTTCGTTGTGAGTGACTTGAGAAAGAATCTGGATGTGGAAGTAGTGATTCCTTGGGCAGCGGTTTTTACATTTTTTATAGGAATTGTGGTATAAAAAATGGTATATTTCAGTG
This sequence comes from Rutpela maculata, assembly GCA_936432065.2. Taxonomy (NCBI): domain Eukaryota; kingdom Metazoa; phylum Arthropoda; class Insecta; order Coleoptera; family Cerambycidae; genus Rutpela; species Rutpela maculata. The sequence continues at coordinate 29,263,757 of OW386285.2, read as the reverse complement.
AACAAAATTTATTATTTATTTATTTAGATTATTGATTTTTAACTTAATATTAATAATAACTACAGAACTTATGTTTGCTAATGTAACTCAGTTTTGACATTTTCTTCTTATCCATCCTCGATTTATTCTTCATTTTATCAGTGAATTGGTGGAGAATACCAGGATTCGGAATCATCAATAGAGGTTGTTTCTGGATCGTCGATGTCAATTCTTTTTTCGGGATTATGGTCTTCGATTGGGGCAGCATTCAGGCAAGATGTCCCATGACAGTTGCTACAAACTGCTGAACATTGCAGTTCCAACTCTCGACAGCCACACAAAGCGCCACAGCCTTTCGAACAATTACAAAAAATCGTGTTCAAAAGACAATCCGGGGCAGGAGGTTGTTTCTATTGGCTACAATAAGCTGTTTTTGAATACCCATCCCCAATCGTTTGCTAACCACTTCTGCATCCGGTAGTAGACACGATATAGGTGCTCTTTAGCCGCATCGACTGTGGGGGATAACATACTCAACTGGACTGACTTGCTTCTGCCTACAGCTTTCATAAAGCACTGGTAACGGTATTCTTCCAAATCATCTTGGTTTACCGAAGCGCCATACACAGCTAGGAAGATCCATATTCTATCCGAAGAAATTGACTCTCGAGAAGCATCACTGTGGTTGAAAATTTGAGCTGCAGCACGTAAGTCTTGACGTTTCGTGAAAAGTTTCAAAGCTGCAGTTTTCCCTTTACGAAAAAGAGCAGATGTCGTGTCACATCCAGTGAAAGCGTGTAGGAAGAGAAGATTATCGTCTTCGTATTTATTGAAACTCCGAGAAGAGTATAGCTTTCGTTGAACTTTCCCTTTGCCTGGCTCGAGAAAGACGATCTCTTCATCAATTGAAGCGCGACCAACCACAATTTCCAAAAGGTCTACATCTTCCCCAAAAACAACTGATAACCTGCCTCTATACAGTAAAACAGGTATAAACCCATTACTGACGTCAGAGGGGAAGGCGCAGCTACTATTTGCAACCACAAAACTTAATCTCATGTTTCATGCCTTTTCCGTAAAAAAGAGTTGTTCTATCGATAAACTTTATATCACCTTTTTTGTAGAGAATTTTCCGTTATTTCTTTTATACAAGTTCATTTCGTAGATATTGGCAAAAAAACCGAGAAAAGGTACTTCTTTGAGCCGTTTTTCTGCTGTCAAAAGTTAAGCATACACCGGAATCTTTGGGACTTTTCACAGATTGTACACCAATTTATAGCTCACTTTAAATTTTTCCGAAGATGAGCGCATTTTTCGTCCAAAGTTCCTGGATTATCAAAGGACCTGGTACATTCTATATGGGAAATTACTACAAGAGGTCATTCTTGTACAGTTCTTGAGCTGTATCTCGGGAACTAGACATAGGTTCGAGTTGGGGCCATAAGAGTTTTAGACCAGAAAGTCGAAATCTACAACATATTAAAAATTCAGCCAATTTGTCCGAATGTTATTTCCCATATAGAATGTGCCAGATCCTTTCTATGCTATTCCAATAGGCCAGTACTAAGGTAAGATAGACATTTTTCCTCATCAATCAAACTTGTAGGGTATATAGGGATAGATTAGAGATGCTTAAATACAAAAATGCAGGGTCATAGAGGTTGGGGGTTGGCCGCCATCTTGATCTTTGTCGTGAATCTTCAATTTGCGAATATCTCGTTTGCTTTTTGACCTAAGTTAATTATTCATTTTCTTAAATGTGTGGAATATTATTCTTCAAGTTTTACTCGATATTTTACTATTTTAAATCGATAGTTTTTTGATATTTCTTTTTTTTTAATTGTCAAAAAAGTTTTTAAAATAAATATCTTTTATTTCTGCTTACATCATTGTTTGTGATAGAGTATCCTCTAGGTAGGGCTAGAGATGCTTGAAAGATTTCCTCGTAAGGGAGGATTTCTTATAATATATTGGCATGATCAGACTTAGATCATCAATATATAGAAATAATGGTTATTTTCTTCTTTTTCATATTGAATGTTAGATATAGCAGGAAGTTGACAAATCAGTTCATAAGGGGACTCCTTGTTGATATTCTAACTTGGTCAGATTTAGATCAACGATATGAAAGGAACGAATGATTTCTTTGAGAAAGAGTTTTTTTCACCCTTAAAAAAATTATGTAGAAAAAATTCAATAGAAGTTTTGGTGAGGCTCTGAATTATGCTCGATAAAGAGAACGTCCTCAAAAATGATCTGGATGGCAACTTTCTGCCAGTATTTAACCGCTCAATTAATAAACTTGCAATAGAAGAGAAATATGACCGCTAGTCGGAGGAGAACATTCCACTTCACCCAGATATAGATATAGAGTCGCCTGGACCTTCCAGAAAACGACAACAGACTGATTCGAAACATTGTTGAACTTTCGCCTTAAATTTGAAACTCTGTGGATTAGGTCTACATGGGAGACCTATTTTTCTCTATTATTATTTTTTGGTGGTGCAACCAAATTTTCATTTTAAATTTTTTTTCGATAATGCAATTTCCTTTAAAAATGTTTTTCGAAAATACAATAAAATTTTACTTTAAAAAAATCGTTTCAATAAAAAGATTTTGTCATCAAATCACCCCCACTATTACCTCTATTACCACCCCCACTACCACCCCCATTACCACCCCCACATCATTATTAAAGGGGGTAAAAAAATAAAATCGTGATTTAGTGTGTATACAAGAATCAAAGGTCTCAAAACAATTTTTGGCATTAGCCACCCCCTCTACTAAACCCATTGCCAGCCTCACCCAATTATTAAAGGAGGTAAAAAATGAAATTGGGATTCAGTGTGTATACAAGAACCAAGGGGCTCAAAAATTTTTTTTGGCATTAGCCACATCCTCTACCATCCCCAGTACTACCTCAATTACCATCGGTTTATTGGTTTTTGGGGTAGACGATTTCAAGTATTATGTTATTAAAGTTATTTGGTTGTAAGAAACTTGAATAGGAAATCTGGATGTGGAAATAGTGATTCCTTCGCCAGCGGTTTTTATTTTCACTTTCTAAAAATCATCAAAGGAATTTTTTCACTATTTTTTTTCGTTAATTTTAAGGTTGGATTCTATATGTATCCGAAATTTTAGAATTTCATGCTGTCTATTTCGATTACACCCTCTGAAATTACCCCATTTCATCAAAGATATCTTATTCACTAATTTCTAGTTGACTCGGTGGTCGAATTTTGTACGAATCTGTGATTTCAAAAGTTCACTTAGTTATTTTGATATCCACTCTAAAGACCACCCTAATTTGTCAATGCCATTTTTTAAATATTTATTTCTACAATCACGAGCTTATTCTGGATCAGTTTCATGAGTTACAAAATTTTTGCTAAAAAATATTAATCGAGGTTCACTGCGAGACTTTCTTTATGAAATCCAAAAGAAAATCCGACGTCACGTGAATGTCACCAAAATATAATAATTAAGCTCTCATTTTTAACATTATTTCACATAGTGCGTTTTCATAAAAGTTTTCTAGCAAACAAATAAAATCGCTCATTCTGTGACCGATGATGACTGTAATAGCCGGGGAGGTAGCGATAGTTTTCGTGAAATCATTTCTAAAAAGCTAGCTTCTTTCCGAAGAAAGTTTAGATGGTATATATGATGAAGGTGCAATTCTACCAATCTATAAGTGTAGCAAAAATGAGTAAAAAATTAAATATGTTGCAAATGGTTTCATAAATGAATGAAATTTTACATACTCTCAGATGACATAAAAACATACCCAAAAATAATATTATACCGCGTCGGAACCGTTGCCATGTCAGGTCTACCACCCACGCAAAGTGTGGAAAAAACGAATATTTTTGACTTATATTTACATCAGTTTATGCATTATTTCGATTAAAAACCACATTCTGCCTCCGCTGAAAGGTAGCTAAATCTTTGGTAGACGTTGCTGAAATTACAGGGCATAAAAAAAGTTAAACGATTTGTAACGTTCTGAATTTCTTTGCCGAGTCCATAAAAATTTTACAGTTTCCATCACATCAATTCCTTCTTTTTATTCAATTTTCAATAGTAAAAAGCATATATAAAAATTTCAGATGGTATAGAAACGTTGTGGATAAAAATGTGAAAGATACAGTAAGCTTCTTTTCAGTGAATCCTAAGTAAATTTTTTTTACTTGCAACCTTTATTAATATATTGTTATAGTTTCGTGTGATATTTTTTTATATTAATTAATAACACACAATATTTTAATAAGATAAATTTAATTATCATAATTGAATTAGGGCACACAGTATTTTTATAATCAAATTAACTGCCGAGATCTTCGCTACTCATATCTGAATCTCCATATTCACCCTCGTAGCTGATTTCATCCTTGCAATGACTATCGTACGAAACACCATCATTTCCTTTCGAAATACTAATTGGACTGTCAGAATATGCGACACTACATGTTGGAGTTCGTTGTAGCTCTTCTATGTCTTCAGTATCTGCAAGAAGTAATAATAAATCAAACTTATTTTCACCACGCGCAAGCTCATTACATTGATTAGAAAATATCTTTTGTTACCTGGGTCAACGCTGCAATATTCTTCAAGTGCTACATCATCAATAGATTGCGGTACTTGATCCGCACTAAACCAATTGAAAACATATTTATTCGCTTCAAATTTCCAACCGCAATCAAGAGCATACGTGGGGGATAAAGTTGTCGGGTTCTTCAAATGAGCATTGGTTAAGATTTGTGAAATGTAAACTGATTTGAGATGTTCCCAAAGCTCTGAGTGACAAGGTGGCAAAGAAGAGGAATCAAAACTCTCAACGTTTTCGAAAAATAATTTTTCAGTTTTGTAAACTTTTAAAAACATTAACATTTATTTCATTAGTTTTTTTGGCCATACATCCGGCATGCAAAGTCCTTCAATGTATCAAATTTAGTATTTAATTGACAGTAACAATGGTAAATAATAATAATCTTTTAAAGAATGAATTCTTTTGAATAAGTTATAAAAAAAACAATAATTTCATACAATGAGATTTACATAGCATCGTGAGTTTATTATTTATTAATATGTTGAATATATTTTCTTTGACATAAAAAAAATATAAATTGAAAAATAAATTTCCTTGCCGAACCATATATCATAATTGAGTAAATACAAGTGATTAATTAACACATCTATAAGTACACTGTTTGTTCGTTAATATTAATGAAGAATGTGATTGTCATAATTTGACTATGGCAATGTCTACCAAACATTTTCAGCGGAGGTAGAATGTGACTTTTAATCGAAATAGTGCATAAACCGCTTGTAGACAAAAAATCAGCTTTGTAGATTAATATTCCGCGGCGGAAAATGCAACTTCTTCGCGAACTGCAATAGCCTGGAACACAGCGGCCGCGGTCACGCACTTGCATTCCATTACGTCTACCGAGTCTTTAGCAACATGAGAAGATCGGTAGAGTGTATTTTTTGGATGTCTTATTAAATAAACTATTCAAGAGAAAAACGGCTGCCCAAGGAATCACTACTTCCACATCCAGATTTTCTATCTAAGTCAGTCACAACGGAAAAATTTTGGAAATAATTGTTTATGGAACTTTAATAATATAATATTTAAAATCCTCTACCCCAAAAACCCATAAAACGACACCCAACATCGGTAGTAGGTAGGGGGTGGTTATATATGAAAACACTACATCACTCAAAATCTAAACCTTGGTATACTGAAGAATTGCGCAATGAGAGAGATAGACTAAAAAATTTACATTGGCTGTCAGTAAACACAAACAGTGATGAAATTAAGCAATTATATATAATTAAAAAAAAGATTACAAACATAAAATTAAATTAAGCCAGGCTAAATACTACAAAGGAAATAAATTCTTCCTCTAACAAAGGTAAAACAACCTGGAATATAGTAAGTAATAAGCTTGGGAGAAAAACTAATATAAATAACAAAATAAAGCTTAGTGAAAATGGTATGATCGAGTCAAATATTGAGATCATAGCAGAAAAATTTGCCACATATTTTAGTACGACGTCTGATATTAAATTAACTGAACATTTTGGAGGAAACCTATCTTTACCATGTACACTCTCTAAAAACATTCAAAGCAGTATAGTTATCAATTATATTGAAGAAGAAAATATTATGAAATATTTAAATTGTATAAAAAATACAAATTCTTCTGGATTTAATTAATAAATCCATTGAACAAGGTATTTTTCCTGATGTGCTAAAAACTGCTAAGGTTTTACCTCTACATAAAAAGAATGATCCCACTAACATAGACAATTACCGTCAAATATCATTATTGAGCACCTTTCCAAAACTAATTGAGAGAATTGTCCACAACTTAATTTCATCTTTCTTAGACACTAACAAAGTTTTATCATCAGCTCAACATGGATTTAGAACAAATAAATCTATAGAATCGGCCTCTTATCGTTTATTAAACTTTGTGTATTCCGTGCTTGATCAGGGAAGATATGTAGTATCGCTAATGTTCGATTTATCCCGAGCATTTGACACAATAGATGTAAAATTATTGATACAAAAATTGTACAATATTGGTATACGTGGTAATTTGTTGAATTGGATTGAATCATACATGATTCACAGAAAGATCAGAGTGAAATTGGAAAGTCACCTTACACAGCCAAAAAGCGTAACACTTGGTGTTCCTCAGGGGTCAGTATTGGGTGCACTCTTATTTATGCTTTATGTCAACGATTTACCGGAATTCATCGGTAGAGGTAGTGTTACTATGTTTGCTGATGATACTACCATTACGGTCTCTGGTAGTAGTTCTGAGATACTCTTATAAAATATCAGAATTGTTTCTGAAGAATTCAATATCTGGTGCCAGCGAAATCGTCTGATCCTGAATAACACCAAAACAGATTACTTACACTTCCGCAAACGTAGGACAGTTGGCAACATTGATAATATCCAGTTTTCTCAGAACTTTAAATTCTTGGGACTTTGGCTTGATGCAAAATTGTCTTGGAATAAACATATTGATTGTTTGCTCTAAATTAAATAGCGCATTTTTTGCAATTTTACAACTAAAATCATGTTTGGATCAGGACGGTCTATTAAATGTATATTATTCATTGGCATTTAGCCATATTGCAAATAATATAGTGTAAATATTATATTTTTTTATGCTTTTATTTATTAATTGTTACGATTTATGTTTGTTTGACTTGCCATAATGTACATTCAATGTATCTCTGAATGGTTAATAAAGATCTATCTATCTATCTATAGGGGGTGGTAGTGGGGGTGAATGAAGTAAAAAAATATTTTGAGTTTTCTGGTTCTTGTACACACACTAAATCACATTTTTTTCCATCCCCTTTAATAATAGGGTGGGGATGGTAATGGGGGTGGCTAATGCCAAAATTTTTTTTGAGACCTTAGCTTCTCATGTATATGCTAAATACAAATTTTATGGACTCTGCTAACGGTTCCAGAGTAAACCTGCGCACAAAAAAAAGTTACAGACCGACAGACAGACCGACAGACAGACCGACAGACAGACCGACAGACAGACCGACAGACGGACCGACAGACAGGCAGATCGACAGACAGATAGACCGACAGACAGACAGACAGACAGAAAATTTTGTTTCGCTCAAACTTAAAATCTCGACGTTTCATGACATTCTAAGCCTATTTGAACAATACAAATTTTTAAAAATCTTTTTGTGGTTACTATATTTCCACTGGATGTGGAAGTAAAATTTCAGCCTTGTAGATATGTCAAAAGGTTTGTTTTGCGTGGGTGGTAGACCTGACATGGCAACACTTCGGACGCGGTAGAATATTATTTTTCGGTATGTCTTTATGTCATCTGTGAGTATGTAAAATTTCAATCTTGCAGATATAATAAATTTATTCAACTTTTTCTAACATGTTTAATTTTTACTCATTTTTGCAACACAAAAAGTTTGGTACACTTGCACTTTCATCATTGATACTGTCTAAGCTATCTTGGGAAAAATCTAGCTTTATAGATATTAACGCGAAAAATCTGTCGCCACTTCCCTGGCTATAAGATTGCAGACACATGAAACCTGATTATAGATGTACAAATCTGTGGTCACGTATGCGTAATAACTGTCCATGATCATCCTAATGGAGTCTCCACTAACCACATATCTGTTTTAAGTTTTACGGACGTCTGCTTTTACTCATTTTTATATCTAACTTTAAGAGTTACGTTATAAAACTTTTAGACTCGTTAGGTGTAGAGCATTTACCATAACCCAGTGTCATTAAAATCCGACAGATGCGTTAAAGTCGATGTTAGGCATTACTATCCTTATTCTACTTTATTTTGCGAGGTGATTTTTCTTAAATTGAAGCCTGTTTTAAAAAAGAAACACTTACATTACACACAAATAAAACTTGGAATGATTTGAGTGTAATTTTATTATTTATTTAAGTTTCTCAGCCATTTTTAATATTGTGAAAGATGAATTATTTGCTAGGTTAATTGTTGAAAAATTGTTAACTTGAAAACAACAGTAAAAGAAACGAAAATGTTTCTTATATGTTGCGTTTATCATGTTTTAATAAGTCATTTAAGGATATGACTGCAGGGAAAATTATAAAAATAGAATTTCCTCCAAGCACTTGTAAAAATTATAATTCCATTTCCATTAAAACTAACCTAATTGTCTTGTCGTCGAAGACTCTTGAAGACAACATGTCTTCAGGTTCCCTAATTTCTCCTGACACACTGCCGCTAAAATGTAGAAAACCACTATGCGTTTAATTAAATAAATTATTTCAATTTGTATGATAATTTTGTTATAATGAGAGGAAATGATGCTAATGAAGGGCTTGTGCGTAACTTGAACCACTTAGCTCTTTATACTTCCTTTCCATTTCAATTTATAATTATTCACTTCACTTGGGTAATGTGTGGTATATTAACTTGCCACTTAAAATATGACCTTTAATGCAAAGTGCTATTAAGTGAAGTTTTGACGTAAACTTTGCTAGATTTAAAATTAATGCTTGAGGGCCCTCTTGAGTTTCCAATTACCTAAAAGATTAACATTCAAAATAAATAGTGGGAACACTTCCATTAACTTTTCCGATTATATATTTTATACATATTTGCAGCAACAACTTCAATATCTATTACATTCTGTATATACAGGGTATTTCTGTACTTTATTCATCCTACATATATAATTCTTAGATGACTCTTGATACCTTTTATATTATAAAAAAGAAAAATATTCAATATTTCGTATTGCAAATTCTATATTATGACTATATTATAATTAGAAAACGGTGAGATATTATATAAACCTCTGCAAAACTGACTGTGATACAGATCACAAGTTTATTATGTGCACCTTCTCATGGAAGCTAAAAACATGGCAAAGGAACACATAAAACATTTGCCATTCATAACTGCTGGTCCAGACTTCAAAAATAAATTGCAGAAAGGCAAGCAGACAGATTTATTTGACCATATTATGTAGAAGTACCTTTGTAACAAGTCACAAAAAATGTTATACGCAAGATTTGGGAGCATTATAATACAAAAAAGCTATCTAAGTAAAATATACGTACGTACAAGCAATAGATAACATACATTTTTATGGATATTAAAAAATACACAAAAAAATATAAATATATGCATATTGCATATTGTATATAGAGGAATGTTATAAATATAGATCTAAAAATACAAAATTAATTACACAGCCCCCAAAAAAAAAATTTCAAAGCAGCGAACCAGACCCAGATATTCCTATGTATTTTCGGTCGCTGAATCCGAATCCGGGGTCAAAAAAAAATCATTATCTAGAGACAAAAAACACCCCTGAAATGGGGTAAAAAGAATATTAAACTACGAGAATAGTTGTTACATCTTAATCAATCGAATTATATAAATTAAGGTTAAACAGCAGCGTACATACAATATATATGAAACACACCCGTAGGGAGGGGCGAAAACTAGCCCCCATATATAAAAAAAATCGATCCAAAATAGCAATGACTGCTGAAAAAGCTCAAAATGTCTAAGTTTTGTTAAACTGATAAGAAATTGCATCAGATACGACGTAATCTTCATAAACTGCCCCTATAGAGTTTAAAGGACCCGACGTTAAAGGACCCGAGAAAAACAAGAAAAAACGTAAAATGCAACAGGATTTCTATTCTCATGGATGCTATGATTGGCTGAAAATGCGTAGTACTCTAAAATCGAACTATAAACTTACGTACCATCAACATTCTACAGTGTCGACCCTCAGAGGGTGTGAAAACTACCCCCTATGCAAGGTTTGACTATAAAAAACTACAGTGACTTCTATAAAAATTCAAAACACCTGCGTTGTGTGGAAGAGTGAAGAAAATAGACTATGTTCGACGCTGCGCTTGAAAACCACCCCCAAGGGGCTGAGAGGCGCCACCCCTATATAAAAAAAACTATGGAAATGAAACGAACAAGCAACAGTATAGCTTTTTCGTTACATCTTGAATTACGGTAGTTTAACATCCTTTCTGGGGGTGTTACTTAATAACATTTATAGGACATGAGTTTCAAACTATAAATGTACAACACGATTTTTGCCAATCATAGCATCCATAAAAATGTAAATCTGGTTAGTTTCTCTCTGTTTTTCCAGCATCTTACAGATATCGGGGTAGTACCTCGCAACCCCGTGGGGGTGGTTTTCAAGCACATCGTCGAACATAGTCTAGTTTCTTCTCTCTTCCACACAACGTAGGTGTTTCGAATTTTTATTTTTTCTCGTGTCCCTTGAACTTAAAGGTGGTTGTTCTCAACCCTATAGGGGCAGATTATGAAGATTACGTCAGACCTGATGTAGTTTCTTAACACTTTAACAAAACTTAGACATTTGGAGCCTTTTCAGCAGTCATTGCTGTTTTGGATCGATTCTTTTATATATGGGGGCTAGTTTTCGCCCCTCCCTGGGGGTGTGTTTCATATCTATTGTACGTACGCTGCTGTTTAACCTTAATTTGTATAATTCGATTGATTAAGAAGTAACAACTATTCTCGTAGCTTAATCTTCTTTTTAGTCCATTTCAGGGGTGTTTTTTGGCTCTAGCTAATGATTTTGGGGGTGTACAATTTTTTTTTGACCCCGGATTCGGATTCAGTGACCGAAAATACATAGGGATACATGGGTCTAGTTCGCTGCTTTGAACTTTTTTTTTGTGGGGCTGTGTTATAATTTGTAATTAATTATTTTTTTATTTATTTGCTTTTATCATGATTAGAGAATATTATTTAGGTATTATGCAAATCACAACTTACACACTATTTATTTATTATGAAAATACTTACTTCCTGTATATTGTTGCCCTAATCTGGGCACGCTAATATACTAGTCAGGTAAATACTTTAAAACACTCATTATTGGAGAATCAATCAAAACAACTACTCTTCTAGCTAATACTGACGAAGTATTGAATTACATGATAGGATTCTTAGCATTTTAAAGAAAAAAAAATATATATATACTGAAAATACTTAAATCATTTATTCAAATTTAATCATTCACACTTTTTTATTTAATATGAACTTATCTACTTTCTGTATATTGGTGCCTTAATCGGGTCACGCTAATATACTACTTAGGAAAACACTTTAAAACACTCATTATTGGAAAACCAATCAAAACAACTACTCTTCTAGCTAATACTGATGAAGTATTGAATTACATGATAGGATTCCTGGCATTTTAAGGCAAAAAAATGTATTGAAAATACTTAAATTATTTATTGAAATTCAGTCATTCACAACAATTACTAAACAATACATTCTATTTCAACTCTAGAAAAGTTGTACAAGTTTTTTGTAAGTTGTGATTTGCATAATACCTAAATAATATTCTCTAATCATGATAAAAGCAAATAAATAAAAAAATAATTAATTGTAAAAATAAATCAAGAATAGGCTTGTAAATAATGAATGAATGTTTCTATACTCTACTGATGAGAACTAACGAGTTCGAAAAAACTTGTACAACTTTTCTAGAGTTGAAATAGAATGTATTGTTTAGTAATTGTTGTGAATGACTGAATTTCAATAAATAATTTAAGTATTTTCAATACATTCTTTTGCCTTAAAATGCCAGGAATCCTATCATGTAATTCAATACTTCGTCAGTATTAGCTAGAAGAGTAGTTGTTTTGATTGGTTTTCCAACAGAGTGTTTTAAAGTGTTTTCCTAAGTAGTATATTAGCGTGACCCGATTAAGGCACCAATATACAGAAAGTAGATAATTTCATATTAAATAAAAAAGTGTGAATGATTAAATTTGAATAAATGATTTAAGTATTTTCAGTATATATATATTTTTTTTTCTTTAAAATGCTAAGAATCCTATCATGTAATTCAATACTTCGTCAGTATTAGCTAGAAGAGTAGTTGTTTTGATTGATTCTCCAATAATGAGTGTTTTAAAGTATTTACCTGACTAGTATATTAGCGTGCCCAGATTAGGGCAACAATATACAGAAAGTAGGTATTTTCATAATAAATAAATAGTGTGTAAGTTGTGATTTGCATAATACCTAAATAATATTCTCTAATCATGATAAAAGCAAATAAATAAAAAAATAATTAATTGTAAAAATAAATCAAGAATAGGCTTGTAAATAATGAATGAATGTTTCTATACTCTACTGATGAGAACTAACGAGTTCGAAAAAACTTGTACAACTTTTCTATAGTTGAAATAGAATGTATTGTTTAGTAATTGTTGTGAATGACTGAATTTCAATAAATAATTTAAGTATTTTCAATACATTTTTTTGCCTTAAAATGCCAGGAATCCTATCATGTAATTTAATACTTCGTCAGTATTAGCTAGAAGAGTAGTTGTTTTGATTGGTTTTCCAATAATGAGTGTTTTAAAGTGTTTTCCTAAGTAGTATATTAGCGTGACCCGATTAAGGCACCAATATACAGAAAGTAGATAATTTCGTATTAAATAAAAAAGTGTGAATGATTAAATTTGAATAAATGATTTAAGTATTTTCAGTATATATATATATTTTTTTTTTCTTTAAAATGCTAAGAATCCTATCATGTAATTCAATACTTCGTCAGTATTAGCTAGAAGAGTAGTTGTTTTGATTGATTCTCCAATAATGAGTGTTTTAAAGTATTTACCTGACTAGTATATTAGCGTGCCCAGATTAGGGCAACAATATACAGAAAGTAGGTATTTTCATAATAAATAAATAGTGTGTAAGTTGTGATTTGCATAATACCTAAATAATATTCTCTAATTGTGTTATAATTTGATTATGACAACTGTCTGGCTACGTTTCATGACGATAAAAAAAAGGACTATTTAGATAGTATTTTATAGAGTAGAAGCAATGCTTTGTGAAAAAATTTTTAACTTCTTTTTTAAAACGAAATGTGTTTAAAGATTTTATATTCTCAGATATTTTAATGCATAAATAAATGAGTTATTGAATAATTTACAAAGTTTTAAACGAGAAATTATAAGTAGACTAGTAGATCTGGTATTATATTCATGTGTTTCAGGCCGAGTAGAGTAATTATTTATATGTTTATGAATTTCAAATAATACAAAGTAAATATATAAAGAGGTAGGTAGTCATTATATTAAATTAAAAAAAAAATGATTCCCTTAAAATTATTTAAAAAACCGCTGCCCAAGGAATCACTACTTCCTCATCCAGATTTTGTATCCAAGTCACTCACAACGAAAAAATTTTGTATGTGGAAATAATTGGTTATGGAACTTTAATAATATGTTATTTGAAATCCTCTACCCCAAAAACCTATAAAACGATACCCCACATCGGTAGTGTGTTGGGGGTGGTGATAGGAGGTGGTAGTGGGGGTGGATGAAGTAAAAAAAATATTTTGAGGTTTCTGGTTCTTGTACTCACATTAAATCACAATTTTCTTTTATCCCATTTAATTATGGGGTGGAGGTGGTAATGACGGTGGCTAATGCCAAAAATTTTTTTGAAACCTTAGCTTCTCTTGTATATACTAAATACTAATTTTCTGGACTCTCACCTGCTTGATTTAGCTATTTACCCCAAATTTACCCCAATTTACCCCCCAACCTTTCGACGGAACAAGATGAAAATATAATCTAGTTAAAGATCTCGTTAAAGTACATATATGTGTACCAAATTTCAAGTCAATATCTTAAACGGTTCCAGAGTAAACCTGCGCACAAAAAGAGTTACAGACAGACAGACAGACAAAAATTTTTTTCGCTCAAACTTAAATGTGGTTGTGGAAGTAAAATAGAGTTGATTAATCTTAATTTCACAATTTCTCGATTTCAAAAAAAAATTTAATAGCTACCTTGGCACTAAAATTTTTTTTATCACTTATGTGGTTTTTTGCCTCTGCAACTAAATTCCACATCGTGATAAAAAGTTTAGCTTTAGTGCCTAAATATATAAATAACTATTATGTGTCAAAAAGTTTTAAATTTATCACCAAAAATAGATTGTGGCTGGTAATGATGAATATTTCATCATTTCGTCGTTTTCTGAATATTTCAGGTGTTAGCAGTATGATATTATGTCTATGTAAGAGCCGCCTCTGTCACCGATATAAATCTCCCAAGAAAAAATGCATATAATATTTTTTGTAGAGAACTTTATAAGCTTTTTGTATATAAACATAATTTCGATATCGCTAATGGTTAAAGAGACTGAATCAGAGTGCCATCTTTCCAAGATGGTGGCTCGAGCGCAACAATTTGAGCTGGGTACTTTTAGTATGTTTAATAGTTAACCTTAATAAACATATCTGTCAAAAGTTTCAAAACTTCATCAGTTTTCCCTCTAATTTTCCCTGTTTGACTGGAGTAACAGTCGTTAATGATTTGACACTTTCTTTAAGGTGGATCAAAAATCCTAATGCCCAATCTCCACTCAATTCTGTTAAAATATAATAACAAGTTATTTTTGAAACCTGTTTTTTTTATTTTCAAAATGAACTGACAAATGTCACCTAAAGACTCGTCATCGATTTTAAATATGTGGCAGATTGGAATGAAAAGGAAATAAATTTTGATAAAATTGAAATAAGTTTTAATCGTTTTTGATGTCATTATTTGTGACGTCAGTTATTCTAGATCTCTCTGTAAAATTAAAGACCTCAAATACGTACTTTCTTATGTCAAGAGGTATAGAATAGATAATTCAATTATATACTCACTTAAGCATATTCTAAAAAACATTTTTCTTTTCCAGTGCCGCCTCGGATACACTACGTCTCCTCGAACGGTCGCGTCGAAGTGAAAAAAGGTTCTTCTATAAGACTAGAATGTAAAGCCTCTGGAAATCCGGTGCCGAAAATAACGTGGTCTCGAAAAAATAACCTTTTGCCAGACGGTGTGCAAACAGCAGTGACGCCCGTGCTTACTCTTGATAGAGTTGACAGGCATCAAGCTGGCGTGTATCAGTGCATGGCAAGTAATGGAGTAGGTGAGGATGTCACGGAGCAGATCGTTCTTCATGTGTTATGTAAGTAATTTTATATATCATATTTTACGACGACAGCTTGACATTAGACACTTGGAGGTTTCCTGATATTATTTGATAATCTGTTTAGCACTGATCGTTCAAGATTTATTTTTTACAACAAAATAAAAACATTTCTTACATGTGTAGATGATTAATTTAACGGTGCAAAATAAAATAACAAAATGACATTAACAACAAAACAGAAAACTTCATCTACAATAAATGCTTCACGTGATGGCCATTAGTTTCAATGAATAACTTTATCCTTTTATTTAATGATCCCCTAAATTTTGCAAAAATTTCGATTGCTCCTAAACTCGTTATACGCGTCTAGAATTCGTCTCCAAAGCTAATACGTGTTTCTATTGATTGAGAATAAAAAATCGCAAGGATTTAGGTTTGGGTATTTTGCTGGCCAAGCAATTGGGACGCTTTTCCCAATCCGACGGCCTGGGTAACTATGATCTAGAAATTCACGAACAATCATCCTGAAGTGGGGCGGTCAACCGACATGAAGGATCCATAAGTTTTGGCGAATATACAAATCAATGTCATCTAAAAAGTCAGGTAAAATATTTTCCAAAAATATAGACAACCCCATTTAAACGATTGGTCAATTCCACAGGACTATGTAGATTATTACCAAGAACACCTTACACATATGTTGAACGTTTCCTGATCTTTTGTCTCTTTTACGATATGAGGATTTTCGCCAACATGTGAGTAATAGTGTGCATTATGCACATTAAAAATTCCATCCTTAGCAAAAGTAGCCTCGTTACGAAACAAAATGTATGAAGAAAAGTTTTGGTTGCGAATGTCCTTGTTTCGCAACCAATTAGAAAATTCAACATGAGGAGGAAAATCGTGTTCATTCATTGCCTGAACTTTTCTGATATGAAAAGGAAATAGGTTTTCCTTGAGCAAAATGTTCCAAATAGGAGACTTGGAAATATCAGAATACATTGAACTCAGTCCTCTAATTTCGGAATTTTCAAAAACTTCCTTTAAAATATGCCCTTATTATTACTGTTTCTGTTTATTTTATTCTTTGACGAAGAGCTGTAAATGGTGGGCGAACAGGATGTCTTCTATCTGAAAACTAAAGAGTCACACATCTGGTACACAGATGGATCCAATATGGACGAAGGGGTTGGTGTGGGTGTAGCAGGGCCTAAATGCAGGTTATCTAAAGCCCTTGGTAATACTCCAACCATCTTTCAGGCAGAAATCTATGCTATAGATCAGTGTGCCCAGGAATGCCTAAATAAAGGCACTCGAAGGGCAAAGATCTATATACTTTCAGATAGCCAGGCAGCACTAAAATCTCTCAGGTCCTATACCTTCGAGTCTAAAAGTGCCTGGGAATGCAGACAATCCCTGAAACAACTGGCAAAAACAAGTTTACCTTGATGTGGGTCCCAGGGCATGAGGGAATAGAAGGTAACGAATTAGCTGACAGCATCGCAAGAAAAGTTGTTGAAGGCCCATTTTTTGGACCCGAACCGTTCTGTGGCTTATCTAAGGGACATATAATAATAATAATAATAATAATAATAAACGTCTTCTTTATTTCCAACATTAAAGGTAATACATTCATATATATTATGTGAAATGTGTTTGCGGAAACAAATGGCGAAGTTCAGTTCCGGGTAATTAAGCTGTAGGCAAAACTGCCCGGTCTGTTCTTCCACTTAACCATATAACATAGTATGCTACAAGATACATATTTTTGACGCTAAGACTAACCAAATTATCTAAATAATAATAGACACAATAAGAGATTTACCAAGGGGAGGGAAAAAAAAGATAATAACTTAAGTATAAGTACAAATATATAACGGGCTAATGTTTTTATTTTTGTATTCGTAGGTAATTAATATTTTCTAATTTCTATAGAACACAGTAATAATTGGGAGGCTGAAAATGAAACAAAGATTATATTAAAGGGTCAAAGATTAAAGGCATAAAATTATATTAAATATTACTTATTATTTTGAAGACACTGAGTTTTGAATAGATGTAATTTATATATTTTTTTAAATTGATGTTTACTAGAGTTTTTGAAGGTATTATCAATATTATTATAAACGTTGCAAATTTGATAGCTAAAACTTCGTTTAAATAGTTCTGTTCTATGGATTGGTGGAGTTAGAAGACCCTTAAATCTAAGATTTAGTGTATGGACATCTGTCCTAAATTTTATTTTCTGATATAAGTAAACTGGGGATTTATGTATTAATATGTTATGAAAGAGACATGCTGAGTGATGAAGTCGTCTATTTTTCATGTTTAGCCAATTTATTTCTTTTAATTTATGAGTTATTCTCTGGTTGCGACGTATTCCATAAATAAGTCTCAAACAGGAATTTTGTAATTTTTGTAGTTTGTTGATATAAATTGAATCCAAACAAGGGCCATACAAACTATCTGCATAATTTAATGTTGACAGAACTAATGTTTCACATAGTAAAATTTTTGTTTTTTGAGGAAGAAAATGCCTATTACTATATATTAATTTTAGAGAACAATAACCTTTCTGTAATAATTTGTTGGTATTTTCTTTGAATCTTAGATCTGTGTCAATTATTACTCCTAGACTTTTAACTTTATCTTTTCTTTCTAATGCATTGTTTTCTATTTGTATATTTATATTACCTATAATGCTATTTCGTTGGATTTTGGGGCCAAAAACAATAAAGTTGGATTTGGATGGATTAATAACTAGGCAGTGGTCTTTTGCCACTTTTAAGAAATTATCAAGATCATCATTAATACGTACACAAGCTGCGTCTGTATCAATAGCGGAAAAAGACTGATAGATTTGTGTATCGTCGGCATATAAATGAATTTTTGAGTAGTTTAAATCAGTTAAATTACTTGTGTATATGGTGAAAAGCAACGGACCGAGAATAGACCCTTGTGGGACACCTGTTCTTAAATTTATGTAACTTGATTCATTGTTATTTAAACGCACACACTGTTCACGGTTCCTTAAATAATTGCTAAATAATTTTACTGCGTCTTCAGAGAGCCCGATATAATGTAAAATCTCTAGAAGTAGATCATAATTTATAGTATCGAAGGCTCTGCTGAAGTCTAGTGAAACCAGTACAGTACAGAGTCCTTTATCAGTGGCGGTAATAACCTCATCAACAATGTGCAACAGAGCCGTAGTGCAGCTGTGTCCTGGCCTAAAACCAGATTGAATTATAGGTATCAGTGAATTCTGGTCTAAGTGTTCTCTTAATTGTATTTCCATAATTTTTTCAATAATTTTAGACAAAGTTGGTAATATACTGATACATCTCAAATCTTTTAGACTTTCAGGATTAGCTTTTTTTGGTAACACAGTGACAACCGCTCTCTTCCACATTGCAGGGAAAGTATTTTCATTTAAACAGTGATTAACAATATGTGTTAAGTATGGGATTATGTGAGGACAACATAATTTTAACATGGTTATATTAATTCCGTCGCACCCTGTAGCAGTGGTTGTTATGTGATTTAAGATTTCGTATACACAGTTATCAGTAACACGTTTAAATTTAAAATTATTGTTGTTGATATTATTGTTGGTATAGAAATTTTTTACTTCATCTGAAAGAGACGTTTTAGGTACACCGTTAACAAAGAAATCATTAATTACGTTTACGTCACTTAGATGTACAGGTATATCTTTATTTTTTTTACGGGCATGCAATTATTTTCCTTAAGAAATTTCCAATTCTGTTTTGGGGTCCCATTTTTTATTTTATGTTCAAAGTAGGCTTTTTTTTCTCGTTTTATGGCTAGAGTTGTGTAGTTGCGAATCTCTTTATAAAAGTTTTTATGAGCAATATTGTTTGTATTTTTAAATCTTTTAAGGGCCTTATCTCGTATAGAAATCATTATTTTTATATTATCTGTTATCCAGGGTGCATATGGTCGTGTAAATCTGGATGTTGTCATGGGTGCATGTATGTCAAATAAATACGTCAAATTATTTACAAGATAGTCTAGCTTCTCGTCTACACTGTTTAAATCGAAAATTACATACCACGGTATCTGAAATAAATCAATCTCAAACATTTCATATTCAAAATGTTTAAAATTTCGATACGTAAATATTCTCGGGCCGCTTCTCACACCACATACCTGTAATGTACAATGTGTTAAATGGTGATCTGATAAATCGTTTTCAGTTACACCTTTTTCTACAATATCTTCCTCCGTGGACACGATAATCAAATCTAACAGCGATTCAGATGTTTCTGTGACCCTTGTTGGCACTTCAATAATTTGTTTTAAATTAAACGTTTCTAAAACAGAATAAAAAGTATCAACACCAGCATTTTCTATGTTTAATAAATTAATGTTAAAGTCCCCGGTGATTAAAATATTTTTTACAGATGGAGTTATCGAAATAAGGGTATCTTCTAACTCATTTAAAAATAAATCGGTATTAAATGTTGGAGGTTTGTATACTACACCTACAGCAGTTTTTTCTTTGTCTGTTTTAATTTCTAACCATAGTTGTTCAATGACATCACCCGTTTGAATGACTTTAGTATTTATTCTATTGCTGGCATAAATACACAAACCACCCCCTCTTGTTTTTCTATCACGCCTATATAATCTAAATCCCTCCAAATGAATCAGATCATTTGAAATTCCCTCATGTAACCATGTTTCTGTTATTAAAAAAATATCAAATGAATGTTCCATCATCAGTGTCCTTAATTCTAGAATTGATGGTACGAGTGACCTTATATTTAAACTGCCAATTTTTAATTGATTTTCAGTCATTTTTATTTATCAAACATTAATATCTATAATTTGTTATTCCCTTGGTTTTATATACTTATACTTATGTGGCAATATGAGGATAAAATTTAAATTACTTTAAGCCTTCAGCTATATAAAATAAATTGAAAGAAATCAAACAAAAAGCTTAGGCCTGAGATTATTTGAGATTATAGAAATTATCTGTTTTTACTATTTTCCCCTTGTAAGAAATTTTAATATAGAAAAAACTACCTACGTGAATAAATACTCCTACTAAACACCTAAGAGAGAGAGAAAAAAAAGAAATAATTGATAAATTACTACCTTTCTAAAAAAATGAAATATAAGAAAGTATCAAAGAGAAAGAAAATATGCATGAACTGTTTTTATTACCCTAGATAATTATAATATCACTCAAATATCAATATACTATACAAACTGAAAACATTTTTACAATTTTAAAATAGCGGAAATTTACAGTAATTTTAGACTTCCAAAAGGTTTACATCTTCATGAGAATTAATTCTAAAAATATCATTGCCTTCATTCAACGTAGCAAATATGCGACCATCACTTGTCCACACTTTTCCATTAGCATTTATTTTTTCGATACATAATTTCAAAATATTAACCTTTTCTTGTGTCAAATCTTCTCTAATCACCATACCTTTGCCTTTGAGTTTTTTCTTATTTCCATATACTGATTTCTTATCTTCTAAATAAGCGAACTGAACAACAATAGGGCGCATTTTTTTATCATTGATCTTTCCAGTTCTATAGCAGTTCTCAATTTTACCATTTATTTTTAAACCTAGATTTTTTTCAATGAACTCGGCTACAACTCGATAAGGATTTTCATTTTTTTGTTCTTTAATGCCATATATTCTAATGGTTTTGTTGCGCAATTGTTGATCTAGACTATTGTATTTGTTGGCTAAATTTTTTATACACTTGTCCTGATTTTGTATTAGTTCCTTTAGTTCAAGATTCTCAGCTTCTAATTTATTTATTTTTACTCCAAATTCCTCACTTACAGTGGATATTATAGTCTTTGCAATTGAGTTAATAAATTCATCTGAGGTACAAATTTTGTTGACTAATGTTTTTATAATGGTTTGTAGATCAGAAGTGGTATCCTCTGTTTTTGATTTTGCTAATCTGGTAGTAGACATCTTATTATGTTTATTCACTGCTACAATAAATAAATCGTCTTTTCCTACGCACACAGGAAATTTGATTGATGTTTAAAATACTTTGTCACAGAGAAAAGTTATTATTTTGGGTGATTTTCCACAGTAATTTGAAACTTTGACACAGCTCACACACACAAGACTTTACTCTCTAAGCGCCATCTTACAATATAACGGAGGATGTCCAAAAATGGGAAAAGGAACAAAAGAAGTCCTACTGGAGGAATACTCCAGGCCAAAAACAAGCGAAAAGGTTTAAACCTATTCAACAAAGAATGCCACAAGGTTTCTCGAACTTGAAAAGTCCGACCTAAGGCTGATCACAAGCCTTCTAACTGGCCACTGCCCCTCAATCATCTCAAGAACATGGGCATGTCAGAAGATGACAAATGCAGATACTGTGAAGCTGCAACTGAGACTGCGGAACATATACTTGGTGAATGCAAGGTACTAATCCAGATTAGGTCACAGTACCTAGAACAGGCGGAATTAACGCCTGAATAGGGAAATTAGCTCCCAGGAAAATCACAAGCTTTGCAAAAAGTCTTGGAATCCTGAACAACAACTAGCTGTAAGGTAATTCACAAAAGACCTTTTAGGTCGAGGTGAAGAAAGGCCCACTCAGGGCCAAGCGACCCCTTAAACAATGTAAAAATTTAATTTGAAAACTTTTCCGAATATCTACGTTCCGCTACCCAAGCGTTACATTGAACTTCATGATAAACCAAATTCATATCGACATATTCTTCGTTAGTAAACGAAACCATTTTTAATAGTCAGTAGGGACAAAAAATAGTCTGCCTTACAAAAGGTGGAATAGTAATGATTTTGATATATGTCGTTTAAGTCGAGGCCCTGATGGAAAATACAAGTTTTTGACCTGGGGGGGGGGGGGGGGCACGAACCACCTGGCGAACCACCATCTTGATTGAAAGGTGCAAAGTATGTTTTTTTCAAATTAGTTCGGCAGCGCTCGATCCTACGAGAAAAATGTTCAAGACAAAGCTGAAGAGGTCAAAATTTCTTACTTTTTTTTGTATATATAATATATAACGAGATACAACGGTGGTAAAATGAAGTTTAACGAATTTTTTTTTTTTTTCAAAAAATCATCAAACTCCATTTTTGTTTGTAAATCATCTATGTATCGTTTGTCTGTGAAAATATAGCCCGTAACCAACAATACTAGTTTTCCTTTCCGATATCATACCATATTTTCATTTATTTATTTATTATTCTATAAGTACATAATAAAGCAGGAATGGCTACAAATTATATAAACTAAAAAGGAAAAATAAACAAAGTAATGAAAAATGGCAACTTAAGTCATGTTTGCAGTCTATTTAGCACTGATATTTAGCTGTTAAAAATAAAAATATCTTGAGATATATAGTTAAAATTTTGTCGCAAACGATATATCACTGAAGTTAATCATACGATGTGATTTGGTGATCAATACAAATCAGTTGTAGCGTTGTAGCATTAGTATAAGATATTACATGCAAAGGAAAAAATTCTTTCAATTCGGGTACTGCATCCATATTATTTATTATTTTGAATGAAAAATATATTTTATTCATATATCTTCGTTTTAATCTATCATCGTATTTAAGTTCTGTATGGTTAATATTGGTTAATATTTAGCTTATGTAAACTTAAAATTTATTTTAAACATTTTCAATTATGTTAATATTATTCATATACTACGGATTCCAAACCACTGAACTATATTCAAGACCACTAAGGACCAAGGATTTATGTAATATTAAAATCGAGTTTTTATAATTAAAATCTACACACTAAGAAAATATCCACACAACTTGTATGCTTTATTAAAACTTATAATCACCGATATATATAGCTCCTAAGCCTTCAATATGGAGTAGCTGTATTCCTTTTATACTATAATTAAATAAAACTGGTTTTTCTCTTTTCATGTCTTACATTTGTCAGTATTAAATTTCATATTATGCTTTTCACATCCGAATAATAGTGTCATTCTACAATTTTTGACAATCATAATGATTTATTCATTTTAATAAATATCTTTAGGTTGTTCGCAAATAGTGCTTTACATTCTAATTCTACTAATATGTCGTTGATAAAAATTAAAAATAAAACTGGACCTAACGTCAACATTCTAGAAATAATTCCATGAATTTATATAATAAAAAAACTACTATATTGTAAAATCAATAAATTGTAAGTTACAGATGGAATTACTAACAACATTTAAAGCTAACTGTGGATTAATGTATGTATCCGGTTTAGAGGATTAAAAAAATTTTTTTGTCTTTCCCTTTTCCTAATAAGCGTTTTATTAAGTAGAGTATATTAAATATCAATTACAGGAAATTATGTCGCACATATCACTGCGCTCTGGCTCTTTTAACAGCATTTTCCATCACGTGACTTAGGCCCGAATTTCCGTTCGGATATTGTTGTTAAGCTGATGGATGGTTTCAGAGTTATTAACGTAGATCCTCTCCTTCAAATAACCCCTAACGAAATAATTGGGTGCTGTCAAACCTTGTTATCTTGGGACAAAATAAATGAGTATTTTCTGAAAATGTGGTACTTGTCAAAATTTCTCTAATAATCTCCATAATGGCTTGGAAATGTTAGCAATGGACCCGTATCGCTGGAACCACGTTTTCGGATTGCCCTCAATAGCTGATCTTTAAACTGTCTAACTAAAATTCCATATTGGTTGTCATTTATATTCGGAGTAGGTGATGTTGTGAAAAGTGTGTCGAAATTGAAATACTTCTGAACCTGTGCTAAAATCTAACATTACAAGTTTCTATCCCCCGGGGGGGCAACCCCCAAAGGTTGTCACAATTCACTCTTACCATTGTCCTTAATAACCATCCTCGAAAACGGGGGGTAAACGTCTTTAACAAGAAAAAAAAAGGAACAATTTTACACCCCCTGACAGGGTAGATTCCACCCCCGAGGGTGGTTGTGGTCTTCTACTTGACATCACCTTTCACCATCTGTTATATCCCCATGACAAAACAAAGAATCCCTGCAAAAATAGTTAGTGCCAAGCTGTCATATGAGAAATAAACAAAAAGAGGTGGTTTCTGGCCGTTTCAGGGGGTGCGCATGATTACGTGTTCAGTGCCCTTGAAAACGGGGGGAGAAATAGGTTTAGCACGATTTTGCATACTTTCCGACTCCTTACTTCCACTACTTAGGTAGGGGTGGTTTTAAAGTAAATAGAGTTCATATTATTATCTTATCAGGTCATATGTCGCCAGTATGTTTGAAAAAGCAGCCACAATCAACACAAAATTTCCTTTCAACCCCAAAAACAAAACAAAAATTTAATTCATTTATTTAACGTCGGCCTAAGCTACCACGACGTCAGGAGACGAACTACCCCCAACTTTTTTACTTGTCTAACATCTAATGGACAAGGGACCGACTAATTTACATCCCATTCGAAGGTTGGTATATCCACTATGCAATCCTCGCATTAAATCGATTTTTTTCTGCATATAGCTAATGCACAAGCCGCATCAAAATTGTAAAACATATATTTTAAAGAACAATTTGAATTTTGTGCCACTCTAACCATCGTATGTAGTTAAGATTAGACATCTTCTAGGTGATGTGAACTTGCCATGGGTGGTATGCAGATTTGATTTACTTTATAAATAGTAGTATAATTAGTTGGACAATGAATTTTACTTTTTATAAACTGACTAAAATATATATTCATATTATTTGAATTTCCACCTTTCTTATTGAAATAATTATCTGTATGCTACTAGTGAGGTTCTGTGTGTCGGATCGACAACTGATTTTTAAGTACTTCACATAGTTCTTCGCGTCTATTCGGGGCCCACACCATAGACAGTAACGATACAATTCTAAAGCGATTAAGCATTAATACACATGTCAGAAAACGGTACATCAACGAAGACAAATACATCGGAGAGTGACAGAGTAACTTATCAGCTTTCAGAATGTTAACAGCGGAGTTCAAGAATTTGCAAATTAAAAAATTTAATTTTACGGGAATTAATCCCAATGATTATATTAATAGGGTTAACAAGATATAGTTGCATAGATGTGATATTTTGATTTCTTTTTATGTTGGATCATAGTGTCCCATATAATACTTTTTGAAATTACTTTTTGAGCAGCCAATCTTCGAACACTGATTCTGGAATTATTGGTCACTCTGTAGGATTTTCTCTTCAACATAGTTGTTCGAATTGTCCTCTGTACTCCGCAGTTTTGTGTTCTTGACTATACAATATTAGTTTCTCTCAATTTGCTATGATCTGGAAAAATTTTGGGTTTGTGGCTGTTGCCGGATTTAGGTATCATCAGCATACAAATTACTAACTAGCGGTCCACTTCCGTTGGATTTTCCGTAATAAAAATAGATATCAGTAAATTCTTCACTCAATACCAATACCTAATACTTAAATTTTTACCTATTTCATGAGAATACTTTCAGAAATCTAACAGAAAATTTGCGCTTATAGTCACAGATACCAAATTATATGCTTCATTTTTAATTATCGTACGCCTATTGTGGTTTATTTAAAAAGTGGAAATGGGAGATTTTTCATTTTAGTAACTTATTCGATACTATTTCTCTTAAGACATCGTACAGAGCTCTCCATCAAGGGTATCTTTTTTACGTAATTTTAATATTTATGTTTGAGATCAAAAATACTTCGCAAACTTTGTGACGGTCTCCCACCGGCTTACAAGTCCATGGTCCTTGACTTTATTTTGTAATCAAATCATTGGATTCCTCATGAAAATTGCACTCCTTGTATAAACTCCTTGTTTGCTCAAATTATTATTTGAAATAAGATTAGATTTTGAGTGTCACCTTCAAATAGTCGTAGCTCTTTTCTGACGCCTGTTGACTAAAACAGTTTCAAGTAAGGAATCCACCTCCCTTCCAAAATGCTGATGTTGTATGCTGATACCCTGTATTTATCAGAGTTGTAATTTGTACTAGATTGTCAATCTTTTCTATCGATGCTTAACAAACGTTAGCATTTAATCACCAATTAAATGCGTGTCATTGGCTGCTAAGCTGCTAATAACTCAATGTCATTAGTTGACGAAAAATTTGAAAAAGGACAAAATTTGTCTTTATAAAGGAAAATCCAATTCATGTTCAGTTGAATCACAAATAAGTCCGGAATAAGTCTCATGATAAAGTACGACAATTAATGGCTTAAGAGTTTCTGGAGTTACTCATAAAAATAAAAAGAACGCGGCATTATCTTCTAACTCAAGAGCTCAAAGAGTAAACTGTTTAATCGGAAACAAACAACATATCCGCAATCAAAATCGTAAACGACACACGGTTTTAAGCCGCAATTAATGTATCGGAAGTATTCGAACTAAAAACAACGTAAATGCATTGCTGACGGTTACTACCCAGCGTAAAGTTCGCGGAGAATAGATCGGCTAATTTAGTTTTATTGCAGTTTGTGTACAGTCATTTACCTTAATGCGAAATTTCTCCATATCCGCATTATGCGTATAGCTATAGGGTCTAAGTTGTAAAATATAGTTAAATAATTATTAATTATCACAGTGACTGTATCATATTATATAAAAATTAATTTGCTGTTGTTAGAACTGTCTATAATGTACACCGACGATACTGTATTATTGCCCATAGTCTGGACAGACTGCAATATCTAAGGCATACGATGCTAAACTTGGCGTTCCTCAAGGATCCGTCCTAGGCCCCCTTACTTTTTTTAGTATATATAAATGATTTGCCTGATCTTATTACAAATCACGATGTTTGCGGATGATACTACCATTATTGTAGCAGTCGAAACTCCGCAGGAACTGGAAACTGCGGTTGCTAACATAGTGGATGAAAGTAGCAGTTGGTGTCAACGTAATCGACTCATACTTAATGAATCTAAAAGTACAACCATCAATTACTGCATAAGGAAATGTTTTGCCAAATGCTACAGGTCTATTGAAATATATTAATTAAAAAGTAAAATTTTTAGGCACTCACTTAGACAATAGACTTAACTGGGATGCTCAAATCGAAAGTGTTCGTGTAAAATTAAGTGAAACATATCACGCTATAAGACAGACAAAAGATTGCCTCGATACTTCAGGACTGTCCGAATATCTATTTTTCTATGGCATATCCTCATATATCTTTGAACATAATGAGTTGGGGTTGTGCTCGAGAAATACAAAAAGTGTTTATTTTACAGAAAATATTAATGAGGTTAATCTTTAATCTGGAATACAGGGAAAGTTGCAGACAAGTGTTTACAGATAAAAGAATTCTTACTTTACCCTGTATTTTCATTTACAAATGTTTGATGTTTGTTAAAAAGAATGAGCACTCTTTTACTTCCAATTCATTCAGGCATAACTATAACACTAGACATGTGTAGCTGCACTATTTTATTATATAATAACTTGCCAGCAGATATCACGAATATTCAAAGTGTGTCTATGTTTAAAATTAAATTAAAAAACGTATTAATAAATGGAAGTTTTTCGTACCATACTTACTTGGATAACTGTGGTAATTCTAGAGCTAATACATGCAAACAGAGCTCCGATCGGAGACGGAAGGAGCGCTTTTATTAGACCGATCTAGTGAGTAGCTTTCTTTCTATGGAAGAAAATCAATAACATATATATATGTTGGTTAATCATATATTTGTCTTTGGATTTTATACTTATATTATTATTATTATTATTATTATTATTATTATTATTATTATTCAATATGAATGCGTTTATCTATGTTTATATATATTTTTCTGTATCGACATACCATATATACCTTGTGTATCTTTTGGTCAATAAATATTATCATTATTATTACTATATCCTCTTAGGACCTCTTGCACAAATTTTCGTTAAAATGTCTATTAACTAAACTTCATTTAATTTAAAAGGACGTGCTAAATTAAATCGACTGGTAGAACAACCAATTATGTACTGTTTAGTAAAACTTCTAATTAAAGTAGAAGGTACTACCAAAATCCTTACATCTGGTAAAATTAACAGAAAGTTATTAGTGTCAAACGAAATTAATATCAAGCTGTTTTGGTAAGTTTTTTTTAATTGTTTCTAAAGATGGTAAGTAGGCATTTAAAAAATAATTTTAATAAACTAGCAGCAAAGTATGAAGTTTATAGAGTATCAAACAATGAACTGTAGGAAGCGGACTCCAAATTTGTTGGTGGATGATGAAACTCATCTATTGGATCTGGTTATGAGGTAAGAACACACACCAAAAGTCAAACGTTGTCAATAATAAAGTACAACCATGAATTCGGATTTCAGGAAGTACTTTGAGGATAAGCTTCCGATAATTTCCACTAGGTACCAGCTTTTAGTGTTAAAATCCCCACATGGTGATACAATTGACAACGATTTGCAGTCTACTATAGACATTAAACAGATTAAGACTTCAGAGGCGGACCACGGTTAGATCTGGGGAGTAGGGAAATATATAAAAGGAAAATCAACAATTATTAACTTTTTGGCCTGGACTATATTTTTTCCTCATTAATTTACATACTTTTACCTTCTACCTTAGATACATCTTTTCACCAAAATATATTTCTGTTATTAGACCAGTCGAAATAGTTTTTTTGTGCGAAATATCGTTCACCCGCATCTTTTTTCTTAAAGTATAGTTTGGGATGTCCACAAACATATGCTAACTATCCGCACGCGTGACAGGTGGGGCAACACACTTTAAAATTAAAAAATAGTCCATTTTTTGCCAATTTTTGCTTTATTTGCATATAACTCGTAAATGAAGCATTGTTCGAAAATATATCAAGAGATAGAAAAGTTGAAAAAATTAATTTTGAATATTTTATTATTCTTGACATTTTCTCAGTTTTTCATTTAAGAGCTACAGGCGAAAGAACAACGCTACTTTTCTATTCTTTTATTTTTTTTTAATTGAATATAAAAAATAATAATACGAATTATATCACCGGTATAATGTAAATTATGTTTAAATGTCCAATTTACAGTTAAAATAAAATATATTTACAGACCTATATATAATTTACATATTAAACAGAAAAAATAATAAAACTTTTCAGGTATTGGGTTATTAAAATGATGGGAAAATAAATAAACAAATATATATTTTCTCAGACTATTTATTTTATACATAGTACAGTGTACATGCGTTTCATGTATAACTTAACGGAATAGAATAAAACAGAATAAGTTTGTTTAACAAATTGTTCTACTACAATGTAATTGTTAAAAACTGAAACATTATGATAAAAACGAACTAAGCCTCCACATTAAGTGCCAAATTCCACTTCGTCGTGGAATGTTGTAACTTTCCTGTCTATCCCGTTGTTTGAAAAGACAAACCCAAATTGCCTTGTAAGTGCTGTGTACCTTCACTTAAACACTTATATAGAGATTTCTTTGTTTAGTATATGTACAGTTTTTTAATGTGCAGTAGCACAGTATTTAGTATACGTAAAGTTTAGGTGAACATGCTATTATGCATTTTATGTTATTTGTTATTACCTTTACTTAAGTTTAAAGATTGCTTTGTTGATTTAAA
The DNA here is from genome assembly GCA_936432065.2 of Rutpela maculata. Lineage (NCBI taxonomy): Eukaryota > Metazoa > Arthropoda > Insecta > Coleoptera > Cerambycidae > Rutpela > Rutpela maculata. Next base: position 29,233,686 of record OW386285.2, on the reverse strand, counting down.
ATAACATGTTGCTTAGTAGTAATATTTTATTTAATTTAGAGTAGGTAATGTTACGTTGGCCAACTAATCAACTAGTTATCTATTTTTTTAGAGTAGTTACTGTAGTTTTGATATTTTGTGACTTTTGCTAAGCATTATTGCTTTACTTTTGTAGATAACCATATATTATTACCTTTTTTACACATGTCCGTCTCTCTGTGTACGTTACATTTTGTATAAATTGTTTGTGGGATATTATTATCGTCAGCACATTTTATTTGCCCGCACCTTGTATTTCCCTTTGCTCCACCAATTTCATGTAATATATTTGTTATATTTTCAATGTTGCGTTTTATTTCAAAACTTTGCTACAATAAAATTGTAAGTTTTAACTGGGGAGCTAGCCAGGTAAATAAATAAGTAAAGTATTCCTTTAATCTACGTAATATCAGATTAATTAGTGTTTTCTTAATTTGTAATAAAGTAAATAAATTCTTTTAAAATAAATATAAATGGGATTTAACCCGCTTTATGAATTACTTTGTATCTCTAAAAAAGAATATGCCGATATGGTGCTCATCTGCCTCAATGAATTGTTCCGAATTGAATTTGCAACCTATACAAAGTAACACATTTTTCATGTGCGTCGATTTCTCATGCACCAGAATTTATTTGCTATTTGCTATTTCGCAATCATAGTATATGGGGAACTGCCTAGGTTAACGTGAATAGACGAGATATATCCTTTCATACCCTGTTTGAGTTCAAATTTATTAGACTCATCGCTGATATTACGATCGATGAAAGGTCCAAGTATACAGATGATGGTGTGTTAGCTTGGATGTCAATCATGAGAAAGTTCCTTCTGGAAGAAATTGAGGATACGGAATTTAATGTACTTCGTTTTAAGTCAATATCAGTTTTTGTTATATCTAAAAAATATCCCGAAGATGAACGTGATAACAATTTTTTCACGATTGTGGTAAAAGCAGAAATTCCGATCGGGTTGGATTTTAGCAAACTTAAACTGACAATCCACACGTTTAAGTAAAGTTATGTAATACTTTTAATCCTATTATTTTCTACCGACTATTAATACTTCACATAGAATTCATATATTTAATATATTCTAGTTCAGCTATCATTTCAAATATTTCTTTTGATTTGTCAATTTTCGAAAAAAAAATTTAAAATAGTTATAAATACAGTCCAAATAAGTAACATACCAGGGTATCAAAAAGGGTTGTCTGTATGAGAATTATGCCCTTACCCAATTTATTACAGGTGGAGTAACAGAAAAACAAAGTTCATAATTAATTAATTGTTACAAAATAAATAAAAATTAAAACACCTTTAATTTTTTTATCATACTTCAGCTGTGGCTGTCGATATTTCAGTAAGGTGTTCCGCAAGGTTCTGTACTTTACTATGTAACATAATGTTTTTAATTTACCAACCGTGAAGGTATGACTTTTAGAGATTGAAGAGGGAATATATGCAAAACTTATTTAATGATAAAGAGATCATAAAGAACGTGGAAGTCTAATAGCAATTCATTGCAGTACCGGGCCAACAATCACTGTTTTGCAATTTGCTCGAAAACTGTTAATGCTAGAAAAAAGTTTCAAATAAAAAAGTTACTCCAATCTTTTATCTTCATATGCCCTCGATATACTTGGCATTTATTTCGAAAGATAAAAAAGTTTCCCGCATGTTACATTTGAGAATGCAAATTTTCGACATAGCCTTAGAAAAAAAGTAATGATTTCTACTCTTTTTAAAATTAACCTACATATTAACACATTTTGTTGCAAATATATAGTGGTAACACGATAAAAATTTGAGAGTAATCCATTGTGCCGTTTTTGAATTAGAGCGAGTTAAACGGAAAAATAATTAGAAAAATGTGTCGCGAAAACTCTTGACGGCGTTAAATAATTATTTATAATAAGTTTAATATTTGATCAAGGTAGATTGATAAAATATTAAGATGGAAAAAGATTTATATTGCCGAAGTCCCTATCCCTTTTCCTTAACCCTTTATTCCCGCAAACGCATTATGTCCCCTCCCTTCCTTTCTATTGCTTGGATTGCGATAATTTTTTTTTAAATAAAGATGAAAAAGATCCTTACTTACCTGTAAAAAAGTTTCTCCTCTAAACCCTTTCCTACGTAAAAAAATGCAAACAGTTTTTCCCCGCCCACAAATTTGTTTATTTGAAAAAATAAAAAAAAAATAAATCGGGCAAATACTATAGATAACAGCGAAAAAATTTCATTTTGGTTTTCAAAATCGCACGACAGGGAAAAAAGTTCGGGGGAGTTGAATAATTTTCCTTTCCCTACCTCCTACCCCTCCCCTAATTGGCCCACCACCTTCATCCTCAGGCTCCATCAATTCTTATCTATTTCACCCACCAAAAAATTAAGGAATTACTTTTTTGTATATTAGTGTTACAGCAAAAAACGTGTATTTAAAAAAAAGTTTCACGAATAGTCCAGATTATGCGCTTCCCCGAGGTCTTCAATTTTTAATTTAACTTTTTTTTCGTCAAGTCAATAATAACAAAGTTATCGTGAAAAAACTTATTTTTGCGAATTTTAATTGCGACTTCCTGCCCCACCTCGTGTGATTAAGCTGAAATAACTTGATAACATGATAAAAGAGAACGCGTGTAACCGAACTGTCAAAAAAAATTTTTTTTAAAAGTTGGTTTCATTTCAAAACCAGATCCACTCCGCTATAGCTGCATTAGAATTTATGTTCCTAATTTACAGATTTGTTTATATATTGGTCTCTATCCTATTTATCCACTCTGCTAGGAAATTTTCTGTTGTCTTTCCTCTGTATCGCATATGTTCACGTGTATGCTTCATTTTGGCCACATAGATTTTTATATGTGGGATTATAACGGATAGTAATAGAAAGATAATACTCTCTCTCTCTCTCTCTCTATATATATATATATATATATATATATATATATATATATATATATATATATATATATATATATATATATATATATATATCCAGCATCTCTCGTCCATATTTGCACATATGCCTCCTTCATTTCGCTCTCTATCTCGTACTTTCGTCATCCACTGCCTCCCTACGACTTTTCGAATGTCATACCAACGAAACAAAGGGCGTCTCGGATTTCCTTTTTTCGCCCCACGGTTTCCATTCAGTGGTTTATCTCGTCCATTTGGATCGTTCCATCCTCGTCACATGTTCGGCCCAACGCCATTTTGATGTTAGAATTATGATTTTAACAACCTCCATGTTTGTTCTTTGTCTGATCCACTCTACAGATTTTTTATCTCTCAGGGTGATGCCTAATATTGTTCGTTCCATATAGCGCCGGGTCGCTTGCAGTTTACTCATTGTTTTCTTCTATTGTTATTTTGTAGAATGTGTTTTAGTCTTCCGAATGCTGTCCACGCTAGCCTGATTCTTCTGTTTAGGTCTGATGTTTGCATTTCATTATCAATTCTGACGTTTTACCCCTTGGTTATATATTGTTCTACTTCCTCTATTATTTGTTCATTGAGAATTAATAGTTGATTATTAGTTGTAGATGTTCTTTTCATTATTTCAGTTTTTCCTATATTTATGCAGAGTTGTGATTTTTCTTGTGTTTCAGTTTTTGTCCTTAAATATTGTTCTCATAGTTTTCCCAATGAAGTTCTTTAAACATATTCTCCAGTGCTAGCGTGTTTTGGTGATATAGAGTCTCTTGTCTTATTCCCCTTTGCATCTTTAACCATTCTATTTCCATATATAGTTGCTGTGCTCGTTGCTTCTTTGTAGATATTTTCAATTAATTCGGTATATCTTGAATCCACTCGGCAGTTTTGTAGAGAACTTACAATTGCCCACATTTCGATTGAGTCAAAACTTTGTTATAATCGATGAATCCTTTACTGTATTCTATTGTTTTTTTTTTATGATGTTACGGAGGGATTGTATGTGATCTAGGGTGCTACAGTTTCTTCTGAAACCCGCTTGCTCTACACCTTGATGTAAGTAAAGATAATACATACAACATGACAAAATATGTAGCTGTATAGGTAACAATAACAATGAACAACCAAAACAAGTAATCAATTATAGGCCGAGAAAATGCGGGTATATACACCCTCAGAAATGAATGAAACATCAAGTAAGACGTTAGATTCAGCAATGAAAATGCCTATGACTCGTAATGAAGACGAAGGAAAAAACGAGGTTTACTGTTTAACAGTCATTGGCATACCACAGAAGAATATACTTAACTAAACATTACATAGGATCAGCATTATTGGCCACTCATCAACCAGTATTTCCAAAATATACTTTATTGACTTTGTTTATACACATTCGCCTATGATACATGACTAGAAAAAAAGTATTTTTTGTTTTGTTAGATCTGCTATAGTAAAAGGCACCGCAAACAAAAATATAGTATATAAGTCATCGCACATTTAGAAAACATTACTTCATATTATTCCTAGAGGAGGTGGGGGCAGTGGCGCAGCCAGAAAATTCATCGGGGGGGGGGGGGGGGGGCAATAGAACCGGCCTCCCAAGAGAATGAGGAGAACTTTTCAGAAAATCGTTGAAAACGGATGTGTATAAATTCCTCTACTAGATAATATTGGCATTAATTACAAAATATTTATTTCAAGAGATAATTTGGATACTGCTTTGTACTGATTGTGATTATGCTTCTTTATTTTTTGGTTCATGGAAGACGGCTTAGGGCGGGCTGCCCCCCAGGCTGCGCGCCTGGGTGGGGAGACTTTTGGGGTTACACTGCTTATAAAGGAGTTTTCTCAAACACCACCATAATAAAATGCTACACTCGATAGCGTACTCGATGCAGGTTGTTTTATTAAATTTAAATCTAAATATTTTTTTACCGGACCATGTATAGTCTTTGTTACTACCATTTTCTATATTTGAAAAACTTTTTGTTCGGGAAAGAATCCCTCGAAAGCACCCACCATTTTTTAAAGCTTTTTTATTTGGTTTTTGGTGATTGTATACATTGGACTGATCTATTTTATTTATATTTGTGTATTTCTCCCATATTTTTTATATTGTATCGTTTTATTTATGACTTGTACAAAAAAATTTACGATTGTGAACATCCAAATAAATTACATTTTATTCCATTTTATAAGACAGCAAGTCTGAAACTTCTACTCTTTTTGCCCCGCTGGCAGGTTAAATTTCATAATTTAAACTTTTAAGTTGTTTTGAAAATAATAGTCTGTGACTTGTGTTTACTTAACTACACAAATTACTTTAATAATACGTCTAGACAGACTAACGTCACTTCAACTTATTTAGATACGTTAACAATAATAGACGTATTTCGATCGGCTTGTAATCTAAATAATGTTATAAAAAGAATAAAAGAAGACATTGATTGCCCGTCCACAAGCAAGTCATCCCTTAATCCAATTAAATTGAGTGCACAATAATTTCTGAGTTGGAAATACGTAAGTGCTTTATTTAAATAACCCTAAATAACAGTTTTCGTGATTAGAAAATTTTATAGTAGTCCTGGGGCTGACTATATGTAGATGTGCAAGTTGCTGGAAGGGAGAAAATTATTTCTGGAATAAGATTTATATACATGGTAAACGTCGACGAACCAGATGAAGCATAAGTAGAGTTTAGCAATTAAACCTGCACTACAGAATACAAAAATTAAACTTACGTATTAGTCTAGGTGACCGCGTACAAAAATGCAATTTATACATATCCTCGTATAACTTCTTGTATGGCATAATTGCGCCTATTCTATCACTTTTTCCTTTGCGAAAATTTTCGTAAACGCGGCGTTCCTCCTCGGCATGAAAAAGACGATTTCCACACGTCGAACTGGAAAATCGGCAAATATATTTTGTCCGACAATTCGAAAATTGGATTCTACATATTATTATTAAGCAATCTTGGAAAAATCAGCTGGTTATCAATAAATGTTTTAAAGTTATGTTATATTATGTTTAGGGTGGTAGACACTTTTAACGTTCCAAAATTTTTGTCGGACAGTTTGTAGAAATATATAGAATATATATGTAGAATCCAATTCTCAAATTGTTCAACAAAATATATTTGCCGATTTTCTAGTACGACGTGTGGAAATCGTCTTTTTCATGCCGAGGAGGAACGCTGCGTTTGCGAAAATTTTCGCAGAGGAAAAACCGCTGCCCAAGGAATCACTACTTCCACATCCAGATTCTCTATCCAAGTCACTCACAACGAAAAAACTTTGTATGTGAAAATAATTGTTTATGGAACTTTAATAATATAATATTTGAAATCTTCTACCCCAAAAACCCATAAAACAATACCCCACATCGGTAGTGGGGTGGGGGTGGTGATAGGGGGGGTGGTAGTGAGGGGTGGATGAAGTAAAAAAATATTTTGAGGTTTCTGGTTCCTGTAAATACACTAAATCACAAATTTTTTTCATCCCCTTTAATAAGGGGGGTGGTAATGGGGGGTGGCTAATTCCAAAATTTTTTTTTGAGACCTTAGCTTCTCTTGTATACACTAAATACCAATTTCGTGGACTCTTACCTGCTTGATTTACCCATTTACCCCAAATTTACCCCAATTTGCACCCCAACCCTTCGACGGAACAAGATGAAAATATAATCTAGTTCTAGATCTCGTTAAAGTACATATGTGTACCACATTTCAAGTCAATATCTTAAACGGTTCCAGAGTAAACGTGCGCACAAGAAAAAGTTACAGACAGACGACAGACAGACAGACCGACAGACAGACAGACAGGCAAAACATTTTTTTTCGCTCAAACTTAAAATCTCGACGTTTCATGACATTTTAAGCCTATTTGGACAATAAAAAATTTTTAAATTTTTTTTTGTCGTTACTATACTTCCACTGGACGTGGAAGTAAAAGTGATAGACTAGGCGCAATTATGCCGTACAAGAAGTTATACGAGGATATGTACAAATTGCATTTTTGTACGCGGGCACCTAGACTATATAGTAAATACCGTAAAATAAGAACTGTTAATATGAACAGGCCGAAGCGAATTTCTCCTATAACGACATTTAGTTGGTTTGTGGGAATTTCCCAAACAAGAGGTGCATTAACTTAGCTCCTGCTAGCTCAACGCAAGTCAAAGGGTCTCTTATATTCTCTTTGTGAACTTAATTCTTGAATTGTATTAGGCCATAAGGGCGCCAGCGTATTTTTTGAACAAACACTTGTTAGGAAAAAATAATAAAAATAGAAAAATTCGATATTCTTGAATATTGTTGTGAGTTAAGAATAATAACACAAAGAAGAAAATTTTAAGAAGATATTAAACAAATGTAAAAAGGTTTATGATTCCTTTACACTCTAATTACTTCCACATCCAGCGGAAGTATAGTAACGACAAAAAAATTTTTAAAAATTTTTATTGTTCAAATAGGCTTAGAATGTCATGAAACGTCGAGATTTTAAGTTTGAGCGAAAAAAAATTTTCTGTCTGTCGGTCTGTAACTTTTTTTTGTGCGCACGTTTACTCTGGAACCGTTTAAGATATTGACTTGAAATTTGGTACACGTATGTATTTTAACGTGATCTGGAACTAGATTATATTTTCATCTTGTTCCATCGAAGGGTTGGGGGTAAATTGGGGTAAATTTGGGGTAAATAGGTAAATTAAGCAGGTAAGAGTCCAGAAAATTGGTATTTAGTATATTAAAAAGAAGCTAAGGTCTCAAAAAAATTTTTGGCATTAGCCACCCCCATTACCACCCCCACCCCATTATTAAAGGGGATGAAAAAAAATTGTGATTTAGTGTGTGTGTACAAGAACCAGAAACCGCAAAATATTTTTTTACTTCATCCACCCCCACTACCACCCCCTAGCACTACCCCCACCCCATTACCGATGTGGGGTATCGTTTTGTAGGTTTTTGGGGTAGAGGATTTCAAATATTATATTATTAAAGTTCCATAAGCAATTATTTCCACATACAAAATTTTTTCGTTGTGAGTGACTTGGATAGAAAATCTGGATGTGGAAGTAGTGATTCCTTGGGCAGCGGTTTTTTTAACATAACAAAATAATTTAAGATATACAAAGTGATTACATCAAATATTAATATCACAATTTAATTTGGTTAAGTTAATAAAATCAAAACATGAATAAAAACTAATGAATAAAAATTTGACAAAATTACTGTTTTTTTACAAAAATCTTCTGACCAAAATTTTTCACAGTAGCAATATAAGACCTTATATAACTTTTGTCTTACATAACTTTTGTTTTGGCCAATGAGGTTGGAAGCTGCCAAAGCTCGGTATTGAGGGACATAACAGTCATAACTGGAATCGCAGTCGGCTGGCAGGCGAATCACAGGCGACTGGCATCGAAGTCCGAAGCACGAACTCGAAATGTGCGCAGTGCGGAAGCAGCAAAAGCAAGCATTTAAAAAAAAATAACCGTTCTGCAGTTCCAAAGAACCTATGATTTTATTTATCCTTAAACTGGCTCTTAAACATTATATTAAAAAAAAACATTTATTGAACATTAAAGTTTAGTACAAAATTCCCATCCCCCGAATAAATGACCGGTATGAGGCCCAAAAAATTGTACAAGAACCAGAAACCTCAAAATATTTTGTTACTTCATCCACCCCCACTATCACCCCCCACCCCACTACCGATGTGGGGTATCGTTTTATGGGTTTTTGGGGTAGAGGATTTCAAATATCATATTATTAAAGTTCCATAAATAATTATTTCTACCTAGAAAATTTTTTCGTTGTGAGTGACTTGGACAGAGAATCTGGATGTGGAAGTAGTGATTCCTTGGACAGCGGTTTTTAAACCACAAAACGCCTGGCATGATATTGTGAATAACAAAAGGATGCGGTCTGATAATTTGCTTAGAAATTAACATATTTAATTTCATCCACAGTAGTGGACGAACGTGTTGTGTTTTGTAAAATTCGATAATGTTGATGTATCATGTAAATTCAAGTTATTTTTACTTTTTGTAAACCCATAAAAGTTGACTTTCGATAGTTTCCTTCCTGTAATTACTTGCATACGAGCGCGTAATGATCCCTATATTTAATACACACATGTGGAATGAATTAGCTCGGAAATATTAAAGTAAATTAAACTTTAGTCCGATAATCCAGTAAATTAAATTGCAGAGTTTCTAAAATTGCAAGATAAAACAATGTTCCGAGCAGAAACCTAGATAAAGTGGATAAAATTCTATCCCGACCTGAAAATTAAATGGGATGTACACAAATATACTACTTTAAAAATTTCTAATTTAACGTTCATTTAACTACAACGACTGCTCTCGAAATAATTAGCCGTGCATTAGACGATAATCTTATAATTTTCTAGTAATAACTTTTTCGCAAGTACGAATTCTAATTGGATTTTAACATAATTATACCTGGAAATAATTAATGTCTGACTACCTGAGAAATTACGCGAGAAAACTCCAGTTTGCCGTAGATATAAGTTTATGTATATCTTTCTTATTACCTTTTCCATTTCACTATTTAGTGCTTAAAGTTCTGTAAGTAAAATGTATACGTTTTATGATTATACTCATATCGTTATAGTTACGTATGGAAGTATACCATATTCGACGAGTTTCTCCTAGTAGAAAATTTTAACTTGTAAATTCCATCAAATAAATACTTTTTCTATGACTGTTTGAAAAATGTTACCTAGTTTTTTCTGCGACTTGTTAGTCCTTAAATACATAAATATAGGTAGTGGGTCGTTTTAAACATTTAAACTACTTTGAGTTTCAATTTAATTTTGCTAAGTTTTGTTTCTAATTACTACCATGAGCTTCAGTAAATGAATCAAACAGGAAAGCATATTTTCTACGTAATCCCCAATTAGCATTATATGAGATATAGGAAGAAAACGAAAAACTTAGTAAGTAACGGAGTGGAGGTTCCATAATGGAGGTGAGAATATTCAGTATGTGTATAAAAATTTTTTTTAATTTCATAAATTCTCACCTCCGTCACAACTGTCTCACCTCTGTTTTTGCAGAATACGCGGGAATGAGAATCACGAAGGTAAGAATATTTAAGCTAAACTCAATTTATGAAACCGAATTTTGTGGCTATAGCTGATCGATGTCAGGGGAGCTCATTGGCAAACAAAACTCGTATTGCACTAATTAAAATTAGAAAATTTGAATGTTTTTATGTTCATAAATTTAGTAAACGGAGGTGATATATGATCATAAACAAGCAGGATAGATTTAATTAAACACACCTTCTGCAATTACTGAACTAATTTCAAAATATTTAATTCCTGGGCATGCGCAGATATGAGTGCAACACTAAATTAGCAGAGACGAACCCACGGGGGGTTATGGGGGGGTACGGTCCCCCCCCAATGTTGATTGAGTTGGGAAAATCACCAAAAATGTAAAAAAATCTTTATTGGGTATAATTGCAAAAAAACGAATAATGAGTTGATAAAAATTAAATGACACTGTCACTATGACCATTTTTTTATAAATAATTTTAATTGATATTATTTATGACTAGATGTGATTGATGTGAGAGCCACAGAATAGTCGACGGACAACGCACAACGCACAACGCCGACGGGCCTACGCGACGGGCCAACAAAATAAACTCAACTCGCGGAAATTCGACGTTCGACCCAGTAGACGGCACGGCCAGAGCATACAATTCTCAAAGACTGTCTTACATTAGAAATATTAGAATATTACTCCTTTTTGCCTTTATCAATACAATGCTTTATCCTAGCTATAAAGTCGTTTGTTGTTGGTTTATACTGAGTATCACTAATATCAGTTACCAACCTCTCAACGAGAGATAATAATAATAACAAATTGTTGTCGGTCAGAAATTGTTAAAATATTAAATTCTTAGAGGACACTGAATCAGAATCTGGGACTATTAAAGGGGTCTACAGACGATCCAGCTGCTGGGACCCGACATTGTTGGTACGCTTTGAAGATAATTGGAATTCCAGCGGACCAGTTAACTTTTACGAATGAGTTCAAAGCATGCCGACAAGGCTGGCTCCCTGCCGCTGGATCGTGTGCTTAATGCTACCTATTGCGTATCACAATGTGAAGTGGGAAGTGGCCGGTAGCCGTACTAGCGCGGACGTTCACGAGCTTGCGCCCCGACTTGCGCGTAATCGTATTCTATAGTGTATTCCACAAATATTTCATCGATACAAAAAAGCTCGCAAAAAAGCATAAAGGATGCCGACCGCTTTTAGTTAGTGTACCGCCCGCCGGTCCAATTTGACAACGCTAGTCCACGTTGACCACCAACCTATCATAATACCGGTAGAGAAAATTTAAACCAATTATATTCAGTGGGAGTGGCCTACGTTTTTGTTCGGAAATATGTGACCATTTTTCTTGTGATGATAATAAAGAAGCCGAACACTTTTATGGCCTTTTATGTAAATAGACTAAAATTGATACAGGTCGGTACCCTTTACGTTTTTTTGCGAACTTTTTTATATCGCTGGATTAAGGGGTCTACACACGATCCAGAGGCAGGGACCCAGCCATGTCGGCATGCTTTGAACTCATTCGTAAAAGTGAACTGGTCCGCTAGAATTCCAATTATCTTCAAAGCGTACCGACAGTGTCGGGTCCCTGCCGCTGGATCATGTGTAGACCCTATTATCGTTGGTACAAACTATGTCTTGTTTTTCTCCACGGTCATTAAACTATAACTGTTACCTCATCCAGTAGCTTTTAGACGAAGGAGAGCGCGAGGTCAACTTAGGTTTAGCGCCTACATCATGTAGTTTAGTTAAACTTCTTTTGCATAATATTTGTATCGCTAGGCTACTTATAGATTAAGTCTGAAATAAAAAAAAACATAAGGAAATATAAGTTGTAAAAAAAATGGGCAGTTGGCAAATTAGTTGTAGCTTTCCCCCCCCCCAAAAAAATAGCTGGGTTCGTCTCTGTAAATTAGGCAGTTTATTTAGCTATTAAAGGAGGTGAGAATGCTTTATCGAGGCATAAGGAGTAACGTTTTTATAATTAAGAAAAATATTTATTCAGAATAGTAACCAGGAATAAATTATGTCGGAGCTAACTTTTAAAAGAAACCGCTGCCCAAGGAATCACTACTTCCACATCCAGATTCTCTATCCAAGTCACTCACAACGAAAAAAACTTTGTATATGAAAATAACTGTTTATGGAACTTTAATAATATAATATTTGAAATCCTCTACCCCAAAAACCCATAAAACGATACCCCACATCGGTAGTGGGGTGGGGGTGGTGATGGGGGTGGTAGAGGGGGTGGATGAAGTAAAAAAATATTTTGAGGTTTCTGGTTCTTGTACACACACTAAATCACATTTTTTTTCATCCCCTTTAATAATGGGGTGGGGGTGGTAATGGGGGTGGCTAATGCCAAAACTTTTTTTTGAGACCTTAGCTTCTCTTGGATATACTAAATACCAATTTTATGGACTCTTACCTGCTTGATCTACTTATTTACCCGAAATTTACCCCAATTTACCCCCCAACCCTTCGACGGAACAAGATGAAAATATAATCTAGTTCTAGATCTCGTTAAAGTACATATGTGTACCAAATTTCAAGTCAATATCTTAAACGGTTCCAGAGTAAACGTGCGCACAAAAAAAAGTTACAGAGAGACAGACAGACAGACCGACAGACAGACAGAAATTTTTTTTTCGCTCAAACTTAAAATCTCGACGTTTCATGACATTTTAAGCCTATTTGGACAATAAAAATTTTTAAAAATTTTTTTGTCGTTACTATACTTCCACTGGACGTGGAAGTAATAATGGCACCGGTTTTGAAATTAGAACAGAATCACATTTGGATGTATGTATTTTGTGCTATATAACATTGGGAGAAACATAACTGAGGTGGAATTTCAAACATTTATGATGATAAAAAATGAAAAAAAAATGGGACTAGATGTACTGAAACAAAGTTTTTGGCAGATTATGTTCTTTGTAATTACTATTACAAATCAATACGTTTAGTAAATTTTACTTCCACATCCAGTGGAAGTATAGTAACGACAAAAAATTTCTTAAAAATGTTTATCGTTCAAATAGGCTAAGAACGTCATGAAACGTCGAGATTTTAAGTTTGAGCAAAAAAACTGTCTGTCGTTCCGTCGGTCTGTTTGTAACTTTTTTGTTCGAACGATTACTCTGGAACCGTTTAAGATATTGAATTGAAATTTGGTACACATATGCACTTTAACGAGATCTGGAACTAGATTATATTTTTATCTTATTCCGTTGAATGGTTGGGGGGTAAATTGGGGTAAATGGGGGGTAAATAGGTAAATCAAGCAGGTAAGAGTCCATTAAATTGATATTTAGTAAGATAAGATAAAATAAGATAAGACGAGATAAGCTATATTCTGTAAAATATCCATAAAGGGCATAGAACATGTCAAAAAATTGCAAAGAATTAAAAACATTAAGAAGACAATTAATATAATAATAATAATAATAATATATTTATTAACCTTTTCTGCCATACAACAGAATGGATAAGGTAAGTCAGTAATTAAATTGTATAAAAAATACATGAATATATAAAAACAAAATATAGTAAAAAACAAATAAATGATAACATAATACAAAACATTTAATGACTTAAATATATTGAAACAGATTAAAATTTCATGTCAAAAAAATATATGGTAGGTATATAAAAACACCAATAGAGTAAAGCGGTCACAATAGTTTATTTATTGTCATACTTTTCAGTCTATCAGGCAGGTGATTAAATATTCTAATAACAGAAGTAGTTACACCTTTTTGTATTTGTGTCAGATTTGTGTGGTAAGGTATAATAATGTCTTTTGAACGTGTTGGGTATATATATCTTTGTTCATACTGCGGAAAAAACTCAACATTATTTTTATAGAAAGACATTCTAAAATATATAGTTATGTTAAAGTAAGTATGTCATGTTCAATAAAATATGGTTTACATGAATCTGTTTGTTTAAGATTAAATAAATATATTTGTTATATATCTCTTTTACAGAACTTCTATTCTGTCTATTTCAACCGAATTTCCCCACATTACTACAGCATATTTGATAACTGACATAAAATATGAATGATACACATTTAAACAAACACCAACACTGACATTATTCCTAAGGGTACGTAATTGATACCACAGGAAACTTAACATTGGAGTTAATTTTTGGATATCCGTTTTCCACGTTATTGAGTCAAGATATACACCACAGTTTAAGCAATTGAACATCTTGCAGTTCCATGTTATCAATTTTTACTTTAACTATTTCTCCAGGATGATAAGATGAGTGAAACTGCATTACTGTGTAGTATATATACGAGAAAAGCTAATGTCTCAAAAATTTTTTGGCATTAGCCACCCCATCATAAAATGGGGTGAAAAAAATTGTGATTTAGTGTGTGTACAAGAACCAAAGGATTCAAAATATTTTTTTTACTTCATCCATCCCCCACTACCGTTTCATAAACAATTATTTCCACATACAAAATTTTTTCGTTGTGAGGGACTTGGGTAACAAATCTGGATGTGGAAGTAGTGATTCCTTGGGCAGCGATTTTTAAAACTATAACGTGAAATTTCTAAAGTTTGGGTTTCGTTGGATTGGATCGACCCTGGTGGAGTCAAACTAAGTATCAAAAAGGTGAATAGGATTTCTTTTGCTGGAGCGAATTAATTGTTTTAACTAGTTTTCGGTATGACAGGTATAATGAGAATTTTTGTATTAAATCTGACCATTGTTTCATAAAAAATTTCAACAATTTATGTTGTGAAATTAAAATTTTCTGCAATTCTTCTTATTGTCTCCGGTATCTAATACCTTCGCAAAACAAAACAAATTGTTTGCAATAAAATTTCGACAAGACTAGACCTATAAGAACACTTAATAATGATAAATTGTCAACTTTAATAAAATAGGATCATATAAAATGGTCCCTTTTGTATAATTTAGGTCATATAATGTAATAATGCACAAACCTTAAGGAAAATGGGTAAAACTATGCCTTTTATTGAAGCAAACCTTGGCTCGTGCCAACATTTAGCGGAAACTATTTATTTGAATGGCTAAAATGGGTAAAATTAAAATTTAATTTCCTTGTAGTTGTGCATCGACTCTAGTAGAAAGTGTACGTTTTTAGTACTACTTTGCAACGGCATTAAGAACAGTTTTTTTTGTCATTTAATTTTTTATTTTTTATTATATTATTCAGTAAAATATTGTTGCTGCAGCATTACAAAACGGGATGCACGCGTAGAGCAACCTCAGTGGCCGGTGGTAGGCCCAGGCTTTCGAAAGCATTCAGCTCTGACTCCGGGCGGCAGCAACCATTCACTGGTGTTCGGGTGCATTTATTTTTTTGAATTATTTTTCTAGCATATGTTAATATGTTAATAACACATGCACCCACAAAAAAAAAATCCAAACCTAAAGGTCAAACCTATATCTATGTATTTCGATGCACTGAATCCGAATTTCATATCAGAATTTATGTTTGACGATATTACGATATTAATCCTAAATGAGAGTTTTCTAAGGCAAGTAACGACTTAAAAATGTTCCTTTTTTGTATACACTGCGTAGAATCACAACAAAATTGCAAAAATTGCAAAAAATAAAAATAATTGACGAAAAAAATGTAATAGAGAACACCAATATTTGACAGGTAGGTAATATAATTGTCAAGAAAGGAACTTGGTCTACTTTTAGTGAAAAATATACAGGGTGATTACTCTAAAAAACAAATTAGGAAACGATGGAGGAAAATGATATTTGGAATGTAGTCACTATTGGTGGGATGAACACTTACCATGCTTTTAATTAAAGAAAATATATAACATGAATAGTCGAAAATAGAAAAATAATAAAAAGAGATGTCAAAGAATAGTTGTCACCATTGCCGGGAAAACACCTTATATACTTTTAGCTGAAGAAAATATATAACATGATTTTCCATCAAACGAAAAATAATTTTAAAAAGGTGCCAAAGAGAGAGAGAGAGGAGGGGGCGTGTTGTCTAATTACTTCTAGAGTTCCTTTTTCTAAACTGAGACTACTAATTTCAGATATATCTGAGATATTTTGAGATACTTTAGGCAAACATATTTTTATATTGTTTTTAAAACCCTGTCAGTTGGAAATGAATAATTTTCGAACACATATCTATTGGCATTTTCTCTTATCTTCTGTCGTAGATTATGCTCTCATATTTTTAACATTAGCGTTAACACCCTGTTATATTAAAAGCAGTATTTTGAGTACCAATAAAAGCATAATTGTGTTGTCATGTTTTTATGCTGTTTACTTTAACAACCGAGATAGTAACCACTTACTTGATAGACGTTAGTCAAGCAACTTTTTAAAAAGTAATTTGTTACTTTTTCTTGACAACTGCTCGTTATTGTTGTTATTTCTTTGTAGTTGCCTTCCTATTTTTTCTATCTTCTATATACTGTTGTAGTGAATTTATATCTTTTGAATTCACCTAGGCGTGGTTCTACGTTATATCCTAATGGATAGGGCAATTACTCTTATTTCTTTTTATAATCTCAAATAATTAACTTGTAGGATATACAAGGCTGTTGATAAATACCGTTCTTTTATTTTAAATTTAATAATAGTGAAGTAAAAATAAATATATTAGTTTATGTACTACTGATGTGCCTTTAAAATGTATAACATCAAATCAAGTCAATCAAATACACACAAAAATGATATTTGCAAAGGTCAATATTTAAATTACAAATAAAAAATGTGTATCTATATATATATCTATGAAACATACAGGGTGTTCCTTAATAACATGCTAATATTTCAGGGTGTGTTTCCTTAGGTCATTTTGTGAAGAAAAGTTCATATGAATATATGTCCGCAACTGCTTAAAGTTGCTACAGGGTGTTCAATTTTTTTTTAATTGTTATTTTTTAATATCTCAGAAAGTACTTTTGATATTATTTTCAATATTGGTATGTGCAAACAGGACATAATGCCACATATTCTAGTTACAAAGTTATTTTATCACTCCACCAGTGGTGTCCCTGCAAACATGTCCTCTGATGTACTTTACCAAAAAAGTGGTACGCCACTGACATTTTTCCATGTGGATATGTTTTCCGATTAGCATGGTCAGTTCTACATGAAAACGGTCTGTTGCATTTTTTTCGTCAGACGCACAGTTCTTGATTAAAACAATTAAATTCAAATTGAAATTAATTATTATTAACATTGATAATAATAAATTTTGTTTTATAAAAATTTTTAGAAATGGTCACCTTCACTTAATAGGCATGCTTCCGCCCGCCTTCGCATCGAATTGCGTACTCGTTCAAATATTCCCGGCGTATTACTTCCACATCCAGTGGAAGTATAGTAACGACAAAAAATTTTTATTGTTCAGATAGGCTTAGAATGTCATGAAACGTCGAGATTGTAAGTTTGAGCGAAAAAAATGTTTCTGTCGGTCTGTCGGTCTGTCTGTCGGTCTGTAACTTTTTTTGTGCGCACGTTTACTCTGGAACCGTTTGAGATATTGACTTGAAATTTGGTACACATATGTACTTTAACGAGATCTAGAACAGATTATATTTTCATTTTGTTCCGTCGAAGGATTGGGGTAAATTGGGGTAAATTTGGAGTAAATAGGTAAATCAAGCAGGTAAAAGTTCATTAAATTGGTATTTAGTATATACAAGAGAAGCTAAGGTCTCAAAAAAAATTTTGGCATTAGTCATCCCCATTACCACCCCCACTCCATTATTAAAGGGATGAAAAAAAATTATGATTTAGTGTATGTACAAGAACCAGAAACCTCAAAATATTTTTTAATTTTATCCACCCCCACCCCACTACCGATGTGGGGTATCGTTTTATGGGTTTTTGGGGTAGAGGATTTCAAATATTATATTATTAAAGTTCCATAAACAATTATTTCCACATACAAAATTTTTCGTTGTGAGTGATTCCTTGGGCAGCGGTTTTCCTTATAGTTTCACAAGAGGCAACTATTCGCTCTCTTAAATCTTCGAAAATGTTAATGGGAGTTTTATACACCAGGGTTTTAAGATGACCCCACAAAAAGACTAACTAAATATTGAGATCGGGGGATCTTGCTGGTCATTGCTTCGCGACCTATCGAACGATTAGGATAAACCACATGTAAATGGTCGCGAACAGTTACACTGAAATGAACAGGAGCTTCTTCGTGTATGTACCGCATTTTATTCCTTAACGCAATAGGGAACTTGCCCAAAAAGTAAAATTGAATTAAAATACTCAAAATCGTAAACTAACATAATTAAAAACCCCATAGACAACAAAGAATTTAAAAAAAAATTGCTTCCAGAAATACAAGCGATTAAAACCTACCTGATTTTACCCAGTCTTGAAACGTGACGTCAGATAGAGAATGTCGGACGACGGCGGACCTACTTTTCTTTGGCTTTGACAATTCCGCATACGCATGCGTATTTGTCAGAAACAACTATAGTCCAGTCATTGAAGGTAAAATACGGCGATACTGTATAATTTTGCCAAACAGCACCGATTTGCACAAAAATTTGGATTTAGGTTCTACTTACCCTCTACTCCAAAGTTGACCCTGTACCGGGGGTTGCTTTCACCCTGGGGGTGGATGCCACCCCTTCTCGGGGGTGAAAAATGTTTCATTGAAATAAGTCCGGGAATGGATAGATTGACTAATTTTAAGCAACTTTTGTTCTATAAAGTTTTTTCTGAAAGTCAATATTTTTCGACTTATTCGCGAGTGAAAGTGTCAATTTTTTAACCAATAAACCCACGTTTTCAGACGGCTTTTCGCGAATAACTCAAAAAGTAAGTATTTTATCGAAAAAATTACTCTTAGTAAAAATGTAGCTTATAAAAAAACAAAAAGAATGGTGTGTTTATGGTGTCTGTAGTCCCAATACAAACAGAGTAATAGCTTGTTGAAGGTTGGTTCTTATTCGTCAAACGCCAAAATTGAAAGTTTCAACGTGAAGTTGCCAAAAAACAATGCATTTTTCGGGGAAACTCATGGAACCTTTTTTGAAGTGCTTGAAAAAAACTTTTATTTTTGTTTTTATGAATAGGTCTAAGTATGCTGTGCTTAAATATAGCTATAATGTGTATTCATCAGTGTTCTGATATCTGCAAAAATATGTTATTGGTTTTTTATTCATAACTCGCTTAGTTTTTAAGCTATCAAGTTCGTCAAAAAACCATTTTGTAGGTTTTTTCAAGAGTTATAAGCCCATATTTAATTTAATTTTCTTTCAGCCCTTATTTTTGAAAGGGTTTGAGCTAAAAGGGCTTGAACAAGTTACTATTTACAAACATATGCAAACTTTAAACGGCCATATCTTACTCAAGTTTTATCCAAAAAAAAAACGAAAATTTTCAGAAAAGTAAAACCTACAATTTTGTACGCTACAAAATTTTGCGTATCATTAATAGTTTTTGAGTTATTTTGAAGAAAAGGCAATTTTTTGCAAAATTACAAAAATGTTCTTTTCACTTCAAGCTCAAATTGTTTCAAAACTAAGCACTTTAAACCAGTCAAACTTCTAGAGCATGTTACAAGTACATAAATAAAGTAAATTGCAAAGTGGTAATGATTATTTTCAATTGGGGTGGTAATTAGGGGGTGATTTTCACATTTTTTTGACGTCGAAAAAATAGGGAATAACATTATTTTCGTCATAACTCGCTTAGTTTTGATGCTAGGGACTTTTATAAAAAATAAAAATAAAGGTTTTTTAAGCACTTCAAAAAAGGTTCCATGGCTTTCCCCGAAAAATGCATTGTTTTTTGGCAACTTCACGTTGAAACTTTCAATTTTAGCGTTTGACGAATAGAACCAACTTTCAACAAGCTATTACTCCGTTTGTATTGGGACTACAGACACCATGAACCCACCATTATTTTTGTTTTTTTATAGGCTACATTTTTACTAAGAATGATTTTTTCGATAAAATACTCTCTTTTTGAGTTATTCGCGAAAAACCGTCTGAAATCGTGGGTTTATTGGTTGAAAAATTGACACTTTCACTCGCGAATAAGTTGAAAAGTATTGACTTTCAGAAAAAACTTTATAATAGAACAAAAGTTGTTTAGAATTAGTCAATCTATCCATTCTATTTTCAATGAACAAACTGCGAAGAGTATACTATAGGATATCAACATTTATATACAGTGTGTGCTATTTAATACAACAACACCCCGTTATTTTCGAACGCGTTGACCGATTTAATTTTTTTTTTCTTTTGGGATATAGTGCTCGATGAGCTTTATTTAACTGTTTTGAAAAATTTGTAATTTTCATATTTTCAAGGCGTACTAAGCTCCTCTAAATGGATCCAAATTTCGAGATCGACTATTAGGCAATTGTTTATCAGCAAATTAAATAGGGCATTCGATTCGCAGTTATCTGAAATACCCCTACACAAAATTTTAGCTCGATATCTCATATAGGGTGTTTGTTATTCAATAACCAAATTTAAAATTTCTCACTTTTCGACTGGCCCCGACTGGCTGATAAAAGTCTGTTAGGTTTACTAAAAAGGTAAAGTAGTCATTGGACTTAAGGAACATCAAATACTAAATGAAGAATAAAAAAGAAAAGTTATTCTTTAAATAAATAGTGCTTCTGTACATTATTCGGTTGTTGTACGTAGGTGCCTTAATGAAAATTTTTCAAACAAATGGATTAGACGCAATAACTTTTCTTTTTTCTTCCTTATTTACTGGCTGATGTTGATGTTACTAAATAAGGAAGTAAAAAGAAAAGCTATTCCTTCCAATCCATTTGTTTCAAAAATTTTCATTAAGGCACCTACGAACGAATAATGTATAGAAGCCAGAACTGGGTAATTACTTGTAATTTAAAAATAATTGCAATTACAAATTACTTTATTAAAAAAGGAACTAATTACAATTACAAAGTACATGTCTTCAAAAAAGTAATTATATTCATCGAATTACAATTACATGAAAAATGGATTTAGCAATTACTTTTCTAATGACTTTTATGATAAAGTAAATTATAGTGAACAAACAGACAAAAAGGTAAGTTAAAAATTTTAATTAAAAGTGTAATATTGCGTTTTAATATTTATTAGAATCGTTATAGAATGTTTGACCTTAAGAGGAATCAGGAAAAATTAAATAAATGTATAGAAAAGGCAGCTTAATAACAATGCCTAATAATATTAAAAATGATAATAATAAACAGTAAACACATTTAGTTTTTAAAAGTTTATTGAACAAAAATACAAAAGTTTGTGTACTTAACAATAAAAAAACATAAATGTGCAGCGGGCCACGGCAAAAACTCGTTTTTAGTCAGTACCTTTTTTGAGCTTTTCAGATTCATTTTAAACTATGCAAACTATAAAATTCTGCTTTAATGCAATGTAATAAAAAAGTAATTGTAATTGGAAAAAGCAATTGTACTTATAGAAGTAATTTCTAATTAGATAGTTAAAATAATATAATTACAAATTACAATTCCTATAACAATTTTCCTGCAATTACAATTCCAAATTACTTTAAAAAAAAGTACTTAAATACAATTACAATTATACGAAAAAAAAAAGGGAATTGTAATTGCTAATTACTTTTTCACCAGGAATTACCCAGCCCTGATAGAAGCACTATTTATTTAAAGAATAACTTTTCTTTTTTCTTCCTCATTTAGTGTCTCATGTTTCTTAAGTCAAATAACTACTTTACCTTTTTAGTAAACCTAACCGACTTTTATACAGGGCCAGTCTAAAAGTGAGAAATTTTAAATTTGGCTGTTGAATAACAAACACCCTATATGAGATATCGAGCTAAAATTTTATATGGAGGTAGTTGAGATAACTGCTAATCGAATACGCTATCCAATTTTCCGATAAAAAATTGCCTAATAGTTGATCTCGAAATTTCGACCTATTTAGAGGAGCTTAGTAGGCCTTGAACATATGAAAATTATAAATTTTTCAAAACAGTCAAATAAAGCTCATCGAGCACTATATCTCAAAAAAAAAATGTTAAATCGGCCAACGCGCTCCAAAATAAAGGAGTGTTGCGGTATTAGATAGCACACACTGTAGAACATTTAATAATCCGACAAAGAGTATAATTTTTTTTATTAATAAATGTATGTGTGACTATTTTTGAATATAAAAGTTAATTCTTACAATCAGTATAGTCTTTAGCGTTATATAGTTTACTATTACCAGAGATAAATATAGCTAGTAATATTCTTATCCATTCTATGCCATGCCAGTTCCAATGAATTTTCTTCCAAGGTAATTGAAACACAAATTAAGCGAGATCCACCTTATTGTGTAATTAGTACACGATTATTAAACTACAAACTGCAATCCACAAATCATCCCAAATAGCTGCAATGTAATCACAAAGGAAAACCACAACACATTTGTTCCAAAGTAGGTGTAACTAACACACACTTTATGGGCGTATTGTCAGTTAAATTAGGATTTAGTATTTAAAGTCCAATGGGAACAAAACGGAAGTAAATAGTATTGGATTTTCCTATTATTGTTTTGTTTTTAAATTGTTTTCTTTATTGACTTGCTATTCGTGATGAGAAAAATATTATTACAGTTTGATTAAAATAAAAAATATGACCTGACCCCTATATGAACTGGGGCATATATGAAAATTTGTATCAAATATCTCGCAAAATATCAGCGTTTTACCAAAAAATCGAGATGTTTCTAATACTTGAGACCTGTCACGTCTATTTATAATAAATACTAAGTATCCATTATTTCCAAACAAAATACATTATTATACAAAGGGCAGTGACCTCAACACTCGTTTTTGAGCCTACTCTAGTGATTAATACATAACTGAAAAATGAATCGACTTTCAATTTAAATTATATCTACAGTCTTTTCCAAAACGATTACGTAATAGCACATGAAATTTCGAGTTATTGAGTCACAATGTTTAAAGTGAGTTTTGTCTGGTTCATCTCCTTCCGCACACCTTACCGGTTTTATTCGGCCATATTCACTTTTGTTGCTTTCTGCTAAAATAGATCTCTGGAACAGGATTCTTGAAGTAGGGTGGCGACATAATGATTCGCAATCTCCTCCTCATGATTACGTAATGACACATGTAGATATTTAAAGAAGTTATTAAGTTACAAACTGTCTAACAATATAAAACATGATTGTGGCAGTTAACATTAACATTATTATAATTTTAATGATAAACTGTACCTAATTGTATCAGTTATTTAATAATTAGCTACTCCCAAAATACCAGAATACATTTTTATGATTTCTTACGGTTCATTTAGAAATTTAGGTTGGCCATATTAAATCCGCCATATTGAATTTTTGTTCGATGGCATCATAGTTGTAATTATCGACATTGAGGAACCAGTGCCTAAGGTTTTGTTTTCGTGGCTAAATTACTTGTATTCTTTGAGATATGTTCATCTACAAATAATTTTACATAATTTTTTTTAAGTTTCATCAAAAATTTTGAGGATCTCATTTTATTCTGCCCTGCCAAAACTGAGAGATTCATATTTCGTCAAAGAATTTTCAGTGAAATCATATATATTAATATTTGAATTTACTCCTCATTATAAGAACCGCTGTCTAAGAAATCACTACTTTACATCCAGATGTCCTATCCAAGTCTCTTACAACGAAAGAAATGTTGAACCCCAGTTACTCCCAATCCTTCAATGAAATAAGATCAAAATAAAACCTAGTTGCAGATCTCGCTATAATTCATAGGTGTAACAAATTTCAAGTCAATTTCTTAAACCGTTCCGGAGTAATCGTGCACACAAAAATATGTTAGGCGTACAGAAACACCGTTATTTTTTTTTAAACTTAAAATCTCGTCATTTGGAGACATTCTAAGTATATCTGAATATTTAAAAAACATTTTTACCGTTATATACATCCACTCCATTACGAAGATGTGGAAATAATTAGTCATTAATTAATATAAAACTCATTAAAATGTTGTATTTTACAATAATTTTAAGCACATTATTGTGATGAAAGCATGAGATTCTCACACAGTTTCGAGATAAATAACCAACTATAATTTTTCGGCGCAGAAACCACAGAAAAAAAATCGGTGATAAAACAGTTTAAACCTTGTCTAATATATAAGGATTACAGAAATCTTCCTAAATGAATCAAATGATTTTTTTAAATCCAGAATTATGATCATATTGAGGAAAAAATTAGCTTTCTTCTACCATCTGTGGTGTGTTTATGTTTATTTTATACACGCAAGTGCAGTGGGATGCAACATTATTACATACATTTATTTCTTTGGTTTTAACGATGAAAACAATGACTTGTACAGTTGCTGATGTTGCTGAATTGACAACAATAACCCTGACTTGTTTCCAAAAATAAATTTGTTTTTAGAGTAGTCGCTTTGTACTAAGTAAATTTTCTTGCGTGTTTATACTTTGCTCAGAAACTAAGTTCACCTATCCATACAAAGCAGATTGTGACCTAATAATTAATTTAATTAGATGTTAAAACTTTTAATAGCCCGCTATGTCGTCTATGCAATTTTAGCCGATACAATTAAGTAACTTAGACTTAATTAATAATTCCGCACAAGACATCCTGCCTGAAACTTTATTCTAAACAACATTGTTGCCCAACAAGTTTAGTGTTAAGAAAAGGCGATTTCCGAGAAAGTGTTCTCAAACAATTTATATCTACCTAACGGAGTATCACCCTCGCGTTTTGCGCGATGAATGTGAAATGTGTTCTACATTGATGTCTTATCGGCATTCCTTGATATTCTTAGTCTGGCGTCTGGCAAATTGCTCCTTTTTGTTGATAGTGTGAGCTTTATATGCGATGAATCTAGCAGAAAACTAACAGGATCAGCGCTACTTTCTTTCTGCCTCAATTCGCTAAAGTTTACTTAATAAGTAATTTTAAAATGTTTTATATGTTTTATTCTGTGTAATCAATTTTGTATGTAAATTAAATATCGGTGTGAACTGTAAATTCTATTTAGAAAATATTATTTAGGTATTAAACAAATCACAACTTACACACTTCTTTATTTAATATGAAATTATCTAATTTCTGTATATTGGTCCCTTAATCTGGTCACGCTAATAACGCTAATATACCAGTTAGGAAAACACTTTAAAGTACTTATTATTGGAGAACAATCAAAACAAGTAGTCTTCTAGCTAATACTGACGAACTATTAAAAATACGTCACTCTTTAAAATATGCTACAGTGGAAATGCAATGAATAGTTTTGAAACAGCGATCTTGGGAAAATCTCTGTAATTACCGACATTCAAGATGCATTTACTAATTTTAACAACATTTTGTACACTATTCTAATTTACATTTTCCTCAAAAAAAAATGTTATGCAAGGCAATAGTCTATTGTCTATGTACTGTAGAAAGAAACTAAAACGTTAAAGGGTTTTTATTTTTTCTTATGTTCAATTGACCCCAAAATATGAGAAAACCGCGGAGTGCTACCATTTAAAGGGGCGCGTTTTTGAGATCGAAGTAAAAAGGTCCACTGTACACTAGGGTGGAACGATTTTTTAAATTTTTTAATTTTTTTTTTTTTATCCACCTGTCATAGCAAACAAAGTGTTCCTTTTTGGGTCTAAAGGTCACCTATAAAATCTGAATCCAATTAAAAAATGTTCTGAGGTTCCTCAATGGCCTTAATAGTTCGGAATAAAACGATATATTTCAGACATTTTTTTACATATTTTTTTCCGTTTGATTCATCTGTCACAGCACTTAAAACTTTCATTTTTGAGTCTGAAAGACACCAGAAAAATGCGAATCTGATTAAAAAATGTTCTAAGGTTCCTCAATGACCTTAAAAGTTCTAAATTAAGCGAAATAAAATGTATGCCGGCAAAGATATTTTAATATATAATTAATAAAAATCAGTCATTAGGTGAAACCAAAATTATGATTCAAATCTAAATACTTAAGTAATCTAAAAAAAACTATTTTTTCAAAAAATAATCTCCTTTCTTCTCAAACGTTGGCAGAGTATCTCTTGACTTTATACGAGACTGGATGAATCCTTCGCGGCTTTCAGCTCCACAAACAGCAGCAGATGCTTCAGTCACAAGTCGCACGCACCTTTCCACCGCTTGGGTATGGCAAGGAAATGAGGGGAAATTAAAGTCTACTGGATTTTGCAAGTTGATTTCCATACTTTTAGTTATTGGTGGTTCGGATAGTTCCACCTTGTCCCAAAAAATTATTTCTGAATAATGAAATTTATTGGAGGCACAGTAAATTTACGGATTCCTGGCCTAATCGTTTTTCTTGCTTTGAGGATCCTCCTCATTCCAAGCTCTTTGAATTTTGAGTCTTGATCTGTAAGCAACGCAATTAAGATATTTTCCGGATGAGCGAAAAAGGCATTTCGTTCAATTACTGGATCGATAATTTTCAAAACATTTTTTGGCAAAAATCTAGAAAGCTCCAACATTCTGTACAAATGTCTTGCACCTTCCACACAAGAAGGTTTAAGCTTTATATTGAACCACAGCGGAGCATAAACTTTTACTATGTACTCCGTTAGAATATTTAAATTTTCAGATGGTTCTTTGGTTGCAGTATAGAGTCTTAAAATTCGGTTAGCAGTTGTTAACCATCTCGCATGAGATATTTTTCCAGGATTCCGTGCAGTTAAAGAGGCAGAAAGCGCACCTGATTCTATTCCTTGAACCATCTCGAGAAGGTATCTCTGATCTGTGCTTAGACTAGTAGATTTAAATACATTGCAGTCCAATTTCGGGAGGTTATTTTTAATTTGTCGGAATTCTATAACTGGAAGTTTCTCACAGTTCTCCAGTTTTTGTCTTATAGTGCCCTTAAATCCGTGTGGTCCAGTTGTTTCACCATCAAGATGTGTTATTATATGTCGTAAAGGCAGTTCATTAAAATGGAAAAGGCAAATTAGCCACTGCAAAGGTCGACCTAATTCCTCCTCCATAAGACGTACTACACCATTTCTGACACCAGTATTAGTTACAGTACCATCACAGCCGATCGCCACCAACTCCGTTGTATCAAAATCATTATCATTGAGTAAACTCAAGAGAGAAGTCTTAATGCAACTACCAGTACCGTTAATTGGTGTAGTATGGCCTATGTACTTAGATCCCGGTTCCTCCAGAACGACTATATGTTCCTCGCATATTGTTCTTCTGTGAAATGACGTGCCTTGTTTTTCATTGACTAAAGTTTTATCTTTACGGCCATTAAAAAATATTCCTAGTAAACTCGTGTTGTTTTTGTTTTCCTTCAACAATAAACGTCGTTGTGACTCTCTTGCTCTCCTTACTTTCATTCGACCAATTGTCATGGTAGGATTACTTTTTGTTATAAGGCCTATGTCTTCTAACACGGCACTGGCAATCATTGCAGCTGCCCTATCGGAAACTCCGGTCCTGTCGCAAGCAAGGCCAAGAGAGGGCAGCTTAGTTCTCATTTGCGACAGGCTGCTAACACTGCTAAATTTATTTAAGGCAGATGAGTCCGCTTCCTCAAAATCACCTGAAGCTGAAGTGCTTGCTCTATCAAAGAATGAGGTAGTTGGTCAATCGCGTTCTTTATTTTGACAATCATTAAATCTGCTGAAGAGAAATGAATTTTTATTATTAATAGGAAGCATTGTTAAATTAATTAGTTTATCTTACCTTATGCTGACTGACTTTTCTTCATCTTTGCAAGCACCGAGTCGGGCATTTGCTTTCATTTTTCGTTGTTCGGCAGACATTAACTTTTTTGTTGTTACAACGTCGACCGATCCAATAGCCATTTTTCTAGTTGTTCTTTGATCTAACAAGAAATCTTTCTCAATAGTCGGTACTTTATTAGGTTTGGCACATTTATAAATTTCAACATTGCACTTACAAGACGCAATATCAAACAAACGAGTTGCTTCGTCTTTAAAAGATTTAACATTTTGTATTTGAATACACGATGCGCCTTTTCTGGATTTTAAATTTTTCTGTAACTTCTTGTAACGACCGTGATAATCTTTTATCATATTCCAAATTCTACGGTGCGAAACTGTAGGAATAGATGCAGTTGTCAAACATTTTCAATTTTCGGTATAATAATTTCTAAAATTTCTCGGACGGATGGATCTCTTCCCGACTTCTTCTCTTTAAGTTGGTGTTGAACGAATAAATAGTATAACATAACATCACGGTAGGTCGGTAACTCACGGAGGTTTAGTTCTTTAGGATCACCAAAAATTTCACAACGATATTCACTTCTAGTAGCCATAGCTTGCGATCAGGCCGATAATCACCTCACAACTGACAACAAAGTGCCGAACGCTTCACATATGAACAATGTGAACTTGTCACTTCCCCCTCCATCAATAGGCGTCAGCAAAGCCAATATCTGCATCTAAAAGTAACATTGAGCTTGTGACAACACTTATAAATATATAAATTAATCGACAAAAACTTCGAGGTCGATGAGGAACCATAGAACATTTTTTGTTTTGCCTCATTTTTTTTTTACTTAATTTTTACTGCTGGATGCACGTTTTGAGTGCTATGACACATGGATAGAAAAAAAAATTTTTTTCGTTCCACCCTACTGTACACATTTTTGAGTTTTGCTCAAAAACTATATGCATTTTTCCTAAAAACACGTCAATAGAAAAGTTGTAGAGAATTAAATTTCCAATCGAAATGGCACCTTCAGAAGTCAACAATTTTTTTTTTTACAAAAATGCGTCCAAAAAACAAAACAAAAAAAACGAAAAACTGCAATTTTTTATTTTTTTTTTTATTTTAGCCTGTAACTTCTTTTCGGGTACATTTAGGCATAGACATTGCTGCACCAAAAAAGCTGGCGTTTTATCCGTTAAAATGGGATTTTGTAAAAATGTTTACGATTAATAGTGACCGAGATATAACGTTTCAAAGTTTGCAACTTTTAACTTTTTTTGCTAATTTTTACTATTTTTTTTCAAATTTCGTCCTGTAACTTTTTTCTGAGTGAATTTAGGTATAGACATTATTATATTAAAGTGAAAGCTGACTTTACGCCCATTGAAATGGTGCATGGTAAAAGTCTACGACAAATAGAAACCTAGATACAGCGTTTCGAAGATTGATACTTTTATTAACTTTTTCTAATTTTTACGTTCTTTTTTAAATTTCGGCCTATAACTTATTTGTCAAATACTTTAAGTACAGATATTGCTACATTAAATATACTCGCGGCATTCTTGTTTAAATAGCCTGCAATAGAAGTTTAACCCATCTTAAAGTATTGAAAGACGATGTTCACGTAGATGCCGATTGCCGATGAAGAAATCGACTTTGATTTTGAAAATATGCTAAATCCAGCATTTGAATAATTTCATAAATAATGTACAATTAGAAACATAAATAATGTATAACAGGTATACAATTATGAATAAATGAATTTAATCTATCTTTTCTAAGTTGTTATTTGAACAAAAAAAAAAATCACGTGATAAGTTCAGAAGTGGAAAAATGTAAAAAGTTATTTAAGTACAATAATCTACTATATCTAGACTGTATCTTGGTTACTATTGGTCACATAAACTTCTATTGCAGACTATTTAAACAAGAATGCTGCGAGCACATTCAATGTAGCAATATCTGTACTCAGTGGCGGCGGATCTAGGGGGAGGTGGCACCGGGGCACCGGGGCACCGGGGCACCGGGGCACCCCAGAGGTATGAAATATGACGTGTTAAGGTGGCCATGTCCAAGGAGGAGGAGACATCCGATAGGGAAATATTATTTTTGGCCATTCCAGACTTCCGGTGTCCCCCCCCCCCCCCCCCCCCCCCGAAGTCAATCCTGTATCCGCCCCTGTCTGTACTTAAAGTATTTGATAAATAAGTTATAGGCTGAAATTTAAAAAGAACGTAAAAATTAGAAAAAAGTTAATAAAAGTAACAATCTTTGAAATCTAGGTTTGTATTTGTCGTAGAGACTTTTACCAGCCACCATTTCAACGGGCGTAAAGTCAGCTTTCACTTTAATATAATAATGTCTATACCTAAATTCACTCAGAAAAAAGTTACAGGACAAGTTTTCCATTGACATGTTTATAGGAAAAATGCATAGTTTTCGAACAAAACTCAAAAATGTGAACAGTGGATCTTTTTATTTCGATCTCAAAAATGCACCCGTTGAAATGGTAGCACTTCGTGGTTTTCTCATATTTTGGAGTCAATTGAACATAAGAAACAATAAAAACCCTTTAACGTTTTAGTTCCATTCAACCCTCTTTTTTGGACATAGACAATAGCCTACAAACTCTAGATAGGAAATGGGTAAATGGTGAAATTCGAGTATCTAGTTCTAAATAAAAATACCTTTTTATGTTAACAAAAGTATGGCCCAGCATGACTGCGACTTATAAGATGGCAAAAAAATCATAATCGCTTAATAAAATATATAAAAAAATCGTATTTTCAAAGTAAAATAATAAATTCTGAAAACCCAGTAAGGACCACCTGAATTACCAAATAGAAATAAAAGTCTTTCTAATATTTTTATAAACAAGCTAAAAACGTACTCTTTGCCTGTTCGCTGAACTTTTTATATAATTGTTACACATTCTATAGGATACTCTTCGCAGTTTTTGGTAAATAGTGTTAGTTTTAGACATTTTTAATTCTATAGTACGAACTTAGTTGGTAAAAGCCTCAGTGTAAAATAAAGTACAAATAAAAAAAACATACCAAACCCCATTTGGGTTTCGAACCCGGGACCCTTGGATTCCGAGTCAAAAGCATAAGAACTACACCACCACCTCACACGTAAAAAAATGTAAATTTTTACATTATAAGACACGAGCTAAAATCATATTTTTCACGGTTGTATAATACATTTTGAAATGTATATTTGTAAAATATATAAATATTTAGATATTAAAGTGAAATAACATTCCACCAGATTTCTATCCAATTACACAAATATAAAAATCAAAAAAAAAATTTTTCAAATTTAAATCATTAATAACATTTTTATTTGCTGATCGATTTTGTTCAACAACAATAGGGTTCTCCCTCTAGCTAGCACTGACTTACTGTCCAAATTTCAATACAATCGAATTTTTCTTTCTTGAGTTATCGTGCTTACAAGAAACGTGACGGACGGACGGACGGACGGACGAACAGACGGACATTTTGAAAGTTGTTCAGAATTCGTTCACTAACATAATAATATGAACTTTTTTTGTCTGCGAGCGATATTTACGGTGTTAGAAATGTGCCGATCAAATGGAAAATACTCTCCGTTTTCATATTTGCGAAGACTATAATATTGAAGATACTACCTGTATGATGAGCCTCAAATAGTTGCCTCACTATTTAATGAATTTTTTATAGAGGCGCCCCATGCTACTATTAGACAAATACCGAAAATAAACTGCGATACGTATACACACAGTAGAGTCCAGCAGACACATTCACTGTTTTTAAAACCATTCAGCGAAAAAGAATTGGTAAATTTATTAACAAAAAAACTTAAAGGTAAAAAATCATCTGGTATAGATGATATTCCCTGTTCTATAATAAAAAAAAAATGCATTATATTATTAAACTATTAACATATGTTATTAATTTATCTTTTGAAACAGGAACGTTTCTGAATAGCCTAGAGACCGGAAAGGTGATACCTATTTTTAAGAAAAAGAATGCTCAACTATTGGAAAATTATAGGCCTGTAACTGTAACTTTGGACTTTCAAAAATTTTCGAATACTGTTATCTAGATAGGCTGGTAAATTACTTAGAAATTTTTAAAATAATTACAAAAAACCAACACGGTTTCTCTAGTGGCACATTCTTTTTTAAATACAATTTTAGAATTCAGCAGCGTGAGCATCCCATTCAGTTTTTATGTAAATTAAATTACTAGTGCAGTATCTATCTTTTTAATTTATTGTCTATATTATACGGTACCTTGCCTTTTTGCCCCTTTTCAGGGGTGATACTTAAAAAAAAAACTCTGAAAAAAATCATGCTTGAAAGAATAGGTGGGGTATAATTTTTCAAAAAAATTGATAATTTTTAAGTTATAACGACGAAGTTGACGTCCGAACGTTCATAAGATGAAGTATTTAGTTCAAATGTTAAATATTTCAGGCCCTTATGGCAAAAATACTAAGGAACAAAATTAATTCAAATATAATTATAATTAAAAATAATGCGTTTCATAAATAAATCAACAATACTCTTCAAAAATTAATTTTTTTGATTTAGAAATGGTATCTACACCTTGGAGGTAAAAGCAACTGCTGGGACCATACAGAAATTGAAGAAGATCCTGCTACTACAAAAGTTACGTATAAAAAATATATCATTACATATGACATTCTCGATGAGTTTTTGTATCTTTTTCATCTCTAAGTACTATAATACTACACGTGAACATTTACAGAAGCAAATAGTAGACTTTGGAATAATGCTGTATATAATATATGTGCATAGGGGATTTGTTGAAGGAAAGCCAACAAAATTACTCCAGCGTGGCCTCTCCGCTGTAATGATGAGGTCAGGTTCTCACGTAATCGAACTGACCAATAGAGCTATCATATTATCGATACGGCCCAAGAACCCTAAAGTTGTAAGTCTTTATAAGGACGATTAAGGTCTAAGGACGCCCTTTTGAAGTAAAAGAACATTATTGTCGGTATCTACAATACATTTCCTGTCGGCGTCTTTAGGTACCAGACATTTAGCGAATTATAATTCAAACAAATGATAACTCCATTTTATTGAATAAGTTTTTCAGAGTAAAACTCGTAACGTTGGTAAACAAGTTTATGTTTACTATTTATATGTACTTCCCTTTTACTGCCTTTTTTGCAGTCTTAAATTACACCGTAAAACGAAATGCCGTAGTACAGATTGCACGAAATTATCCCACATTTTTCCTTGAGTAATTTAAAAACTAGGATGAACTTTGCTCTCTATGCATGTACCGTATTCGTAGTAAAATTAATTATTATTACTATGAGTTTAATTGTATGATAAAGGATTATTTCGGTTTTTACGTTTTACAAATAAAGAATCAGCAGCATAAAATGAAAGTATACAGAGATGAAGAACTAGGAAGTAATAAATTGCAAGGTAATACAACTTCTAATCACACTACTTTTTTTGAAGAATAATTATAATCGAACTACCTCTCGCAAGACTGTAGTGGTAATAGTAATATTAGAAACTTGTATGATGTAATCAAAAAAGTAATTGAATAAGTAGTCAACTAGTTCCCATTAATCCAATTTTTTTTAAAAGTCGTTGAATAAATAAAAGTGACATCTTTACCCAAGATAATCTGTCCAACGTTTTGGAGCCCCTTCGCCCTTTTTTTTTTCACTTTCGATGTGGGAAAATCTTCAAAAGACACCACTGCTCGTGGTAGTGTGGGATTTTTACCAACTCAAAACCCCCACTTCTTCACTCTCACACCCCCTAATTCCTTTGCAGCATGCATCTGGATGTGGAAGATTCTGCCTTAGTTATCCTGCCTCCTTCGCATGTCTTTCTCTCCTCTTTTGTTTGCATTATTTTTCTAATATACTTTTCTACCGAGATCCATTTTCTCGGCGGTTCTCTATCATTTTTTTTTAATGCCTTTATTTAGATTAACGTCCTGGCGAAGTTTAGCTAATGTTACTCTACCACTCAACCAGAACGGCGAGATGAGATACGATCACCAGTCCAAGAGATGGACTCCGCCCGGCGTGCTTAACTTCGTCGATCGAGGTCCACTCACTGAAACCGGTACCGTACCTCACCTAACAATTTTCTATAAGGTTGTACTCGTTTAACACAATTGCTACTTCTAGATTTGCCCTCTGTCTTTCTGCTTCCCATCTAATACATTCGAACATTGTATGCGCTACGGTGTCTCTGTGTTCACAATATGCGCATTTTTTCTCTGCTGCTTTGCCTATCCTGTGTGTATAGACCTTGAAGGAGGGTAAAGTAGTTTGTATGTCTATGTAGGTACTTGTCCCATTTATTTACGTGGGGTACGAGTACTTTTGTCCGCTGGACTACTCCCAGACTAGTCTCTGTTTTCTCTGTCTTGGATGTTAGCGTACCCTCGTATTCTCTTTCATAGAGTCTTCTCCGTTCATCTATTAAAATGTCTATGGGGAGTATACTTGCCACTACGTGAGTTGCGCCCGCAGATATCGCCCTATATCTACTTATGACCCTTAATAGAGCTTTCCTCTGGGTGCTTATTAGCATTTGTCAATATCGTCTTTTCCCTAAGGCCGTGTGCCATATCGGAGCA
Source organism: Rutpela maculata (assembly GCA_936432065.2). Lineage (NCBI taxonomy): Eukaryota > Metazoa > Arthropoda > Insecta > Coleoptera > Cerambycidae > Rutpela > Rutpela maculata. The sequence goes on along the minus strand of OW386285.2, from coordinate 29,199,334 downwards.
CCTTAGGTCAGTATTGATACGTTGCTTGAAACCTCCCTCCCACTATGACCTTTTATATTAGGCATAATTCTCCAAGGTGATGCTATCATTTGCGTCTACTTTTTTGATCGTATGCTTAATGTGTTCGCCGAATGTGTCCTTGTCGTAGACTTTTATTCCTAGGTACTTCACTTGTTTCTTTGGAACAGTTTGAACGAGTCTAAGTTGGATATATCTTCTTCCTCTTTTCCCTTTGAGTATAACTACCTCTGTTTTTTCTGGTGCGAGCTCTAAGTAATGGCGTTTCATTTATAATCTCCATAGCATCATCTCTCTTGGATATTAATTAGTCCTTCTGCTCTGTCTGTTACTAGCACTAGAGCAATGTCGTCTGCAAATCCTACGACCCAGGTCTCCTCCGGTATTTTCTCTTTTAGAACGCCGTCATATAAGATGTTCCATCAAGTCGGACCAAGTACCGAACCTTGCGGGGAGCCCGTGGTAACTTTAAGAACATCTTCGATTTCCAACTATCTTTTTTAGGTAGCTGCTCACGGTGTTAACAAGGTACTGCGAGTTTTCCTTCTCGTTAACTCCTTCATGATTTCACCTCTTGTCATCTGGTTTTCCCTGAGTCGTCAATTTCCGATTGATGTGGTCAAGAAATGAAAGGACTCGGAAGAATGCGACGCTGGAGGGTCACTTTGGGGGATGTATTTCTTGGAGAAACCAGCTGTTAGGGTAAGTCTGGGTGGTTTTCATTGAAATATTATTGATGACGTTGGTGTGGGTGACCCGAACGGAATTGTGGTTAATAATTCAGATCTAAGTCTAGGTAGAGAGCGAAGAGAAATTATGAAACCTCGTTGGTTTGATGGTAATTAAATTATTACTTATATGTTTATACCTTCACGAAAGGTATATTTTGTTAGTCTTGTGTTAATAATTATGATTGTGTCTTATAAAAACGCAAGAAACGTTAATTTATACTCAAGTGCTTTTCACTGAAATATAAAAGAAAACCAACAACTTTTTTGAAGTAGTTTAGACAGATCTAAGGAACTGTCGTCCATATGTGGTGTAACGAGCTCGCTTCATAGAAAATAATGTCAACTGTCAAATTTATTTGCTTACAATTCCTGATTTTAAATGTGTTACTATAAAGTATATAGCAAATGAAAGTCATTCACGCTTTGTACACATAACACGTTTTCAAAATTTATTTGGCTATATAAACTTGTCACAAACAAGCTCTTAGGTTAAATTAAAAATCTAATTAAAATTTATAATTATAATGGGCCTTTCCCACGATTTTTTTTATTAAATATTTGAGAAGTTCTCTTTAAAAACACCCATCCGCATTTTTTCTTTTTTGCGAAATTTGCTTCTTTTCTACGGAAAAAATTAGTTATAAGAATTTAAAAGTGGGGGCATTATTTCTCCACTAATGACGCATTTGGTGGACGGACCAATCAGTATACTCTAGCACCCTTAGTAGAGGCTACATATGAGCAGATTGTACGTATAAGTGTTGGTCTCTTTCTGACTTTACCGAATTGACAGGACATTCACAGGATAACACTTTTTCATCTTTTTTATCTATTAATACTTCTTTTATTATACTGAATAAACAAGACTCTATCTCAATGTTCCCTTTAAGTTAAATGAAATTTTAGGTGCTAATTAATAACTTATCGCTTCGCTTAGTTTTTAAATAATTAATAAGAAACAAAGTTGTAAAGTCAAAATACTAGATACGTACGATCACATATGGTTGGCTAACCAGAACTGGAACTGATACTTGGAACAGGTCCGGTGGGTTGGACCAGTGGAACTGATCTCAACTAATAAATACGGCAAGTACGAATATTAGTCCGAGTACTCCGAGTACCGCTGAACTATTTAGAGATCCGGTGCGATCGAGTACGACTAGTACAGTACAAGATTACGAATCCCTTTGCACTTTCTGTAATTCAGTCCAGTCCAGTTTGTCTACCAGTCCGCTCAGCCGTTTACCGCGCGAGTTGGTTAGCATGGACTAGGAACTGAAACTGGTCTTTGGACTAGGTTCTTCTCTGGACTGGGTTAGGTCCGAACTGATCCGTAAAAATATTCGGATCAGCCATCCCTACGATCACAACGTAAAGCAGAGAACATAATCTATCTTTTAATTATTATTTAATACTCATTTTATTTCCATCAGTGTTGTCAAGTGTCAATTATTTGTTGAGAGCCGACATATAATGTGTTTCTTCTGTTAATTATTATCATTTTTATTATAGTAGGTGGTATTATTCAATGAAAATTCATTATTTTCAAAAGCGGAGATAAAAAGTAGACGTTCTTTAGTGAAATAATTAAAGCATTTCCTCTAACGTTAAACATTCATATATATTAGGCAACATGGAAATAGTCTCATCGGTAGGTTTCCAGGCGAGATGTAAAATTCAGAAATGTCATCATGTTCGGTTAATGTTCGTATGAAGCCGGAAATTGTTTAATTTTGATTGGAGGGTCCGCCCATGACGTAATTTGAGCGCGTTTACTTGTTTGAAATATGGGGTAAAGTAGGCAATATTGTTATTTTTAAATATCCAGCTGTCAGCTGTTCCTACTGTCCCAAGTAAAACGTCTGTGCCACAGATTAAATTCGGTACCAGCAGCTACAGCGAGCAGCGACTTCACGCATAAACCCAAGGACATCAAAAGTAACACACACAAAAATACCGAAAATTCAAAATCCATAATCACCGGTTCGAACGAAATCGGCAAAGACAACACAGAATTTAGCCCAGCGACGAAAAGGGCATGGCTGCACGTAAAAAAAATGTAAAAGAGGATCCACAGCAAATGCACTCAAGAAATACTTAGAAAATAAAATACCAAATAGAGAATTTGAAGTAGAATTAGTTACAAAACATGAAACTGGAAATGTGTTATTTAAAGTAGGCCTAGATTATGACCTACTCGAAACGGTAATGATTGACAGCTTTTGGCTCAAAGGAGTCGAAATAATGCGATTTTGCTTCCCCGGCAAAGAAGATTTCAATCAAAACCCAACACTCAAAACCCAGGACCACTCTTCACTTAAAGTAAAAACAATGCATCTTAATATCCGAAGCCTACTCGGGAAAATAAACGAATTGGAAGTTATTCTTGAGGAAAAAAATCCCGACGTCCTAGTAATAACAGAATCATGGATTAATGAAGAGCAAATATACTCAACAAAATTAAACGGGTACTCATTAGCAGCATGGCATTGTCGAAATGGCACTAGAGGTGGTGGCATCTGTATATTCATTAAAAATACCTATAATTTCAAAAAAATCGACGTAGAATTTTTTTTCGAAGACTTAACGTCCGAATTCGCATGCTGCAAATGGCTAGCCGGAGATAATGAATTCGTCACTCTGGGAACCTACAGGGCCCCAAGCAGTGACACCGAAGTCTTTTTTAACAACCTTAGTGATGTGCTAAACTTTCTAAGTGATCATAAAAATAATAAAAACAATTTAATTGTATGTGGAGACTTTAACATTGACATGATGCGGCCTACCACTACAAAAGATAGCTTTGTAAGTGTATTATCTAGTTTTAATATTGAACCTGTAAGAAACATACCGACGAGGATTTGCAAAAACTCTGCAACTCTGATAGACAACATTATCACTAATATAAAAGATACGCTCGCTGAAGTGATACACACATCTATCAGACCACTCGTATCAAATAATGTCCTTTAATATATATCCATCAAAAAAAATTGGCAACAAACAAAAAATACAGTATAGAGACTTTAGTGAAAACAACATAAATCTATTCAACTCTCTATTAGAAAGAGAAAATTGGACTGACGTGTACTCGTCAAATAATTTTAATGACTCATTTTTAACTTTTTATAATACCTTTATGTTTTACTTTAATACGTGTTTTGCTACAAAAACCAAAATAGTAGATAAAAATAAAAACAGAAATAAAGCCTGGGTAACAGATGATATAAAAGCATTATCTAATTACATGAGAGACATGTGTTTTCTTGACAAACAAAAAAACTGTAAAATTTTCCATCAACAATATATAACTGCAAAAAAATCATACGCTAATATTATAAAAACTGCAAAAAAAAACGCAAACAGATAATTTTATAAATAATGCACTCAATAAAACCCGAGCGGCGTGGCAGGTAATCAACAGCCGCCTAAATAGGAGCGATAATAATATGGCAACAATACCTACCATAAAAAATAAAGCAGGAAGTCACCTGTCCGACCCTATAGAAATTGCAAACACCTTCAATGACTTTTTTATTAATTCCAATGACCAAGACCCTATCGGCAACGTAGAATATCACGGTAATAGAATAGCCGCAAGCATGTTTCTAAACCCCGTCACAGAGAGCGAACTGACAAACATCGTCATGACACTAAGAGCTGGCAAATCTCAAGGCATCGACGGCGTCCCCGGAGACTTATTGAAAAAATGTCTCCCAAATTTATTAACCCCTCTTCTTTTTTTAATAAATGCATCCCTACAACAGGGAGAATTTCCAGAGATCCTAAAAAAATCGAAAATAACCCCAGTGTACAAAAATAAAGGTGATGCGACAGATCCTGCTAACTATCGACCTATAGCTGTACAAAACCAAATTGCGAAAATCTTCGAAAAAATTTTTCTTGTTCGACTTACGGAATTTCTTGAAAAAAATAAAATACTATCCCCCTTTCAGCATGGTTTCACAAAAAACAAAAATACCGAAAGTGCCCTATATGAAAGTGTTAAATATATCCTCGATGTGTTAGACACCAAAAAAGACACAGTGGCTCTATTCTTTGATTTCAGCCGCGCGTTTGATACGGTACAACACGAAATTCTGTTTAATAAGCTAAAAAATGCCGGAATAAGAGGGGTAGCACTAAAATGGATAAAATCTTTTCTAACTAATAGACACCAAATAGTGAAATTCTCTAACGGGGCACAATCACAATCGCTACGAAATAACGTAGGAGTTCCACAAGGAAGTTTGCTGGCTCCTACCCTCTTCCTAATAATGAACAATGACCTGCCACGACAAGACTCTACCCGTCTTGTATGCAGATGACTCAAATTTTATGACGGAGCTCGAAAACGCACAACAACTTGCAAATAACATGCATACCTGGTCATCAAAAAATCAGCAATCACTAAACTACAGCAAAACTCAATTCATACATTTTTTACCACGAAACAAAACTGAGAATCAAAGTGAGCTCATTAGATCAGGCAATGGAAACTCAATTAGGCAAATACCCAATATGAAATTCCTCGGAATTCATCTCGACGCCAAACTTAACTGGACAAATCACACCGAAACCCTGTGCAAAAATTTAAATTCATTGTCATTTCTATTTAGGCAGCTGAGACCCTATACTAGTGATACAACTCTTCTAACTCTGTATTATGGACAATGCTATTCAAAGTTAGTCTATGGCATAATATGCTGGGGTGGAGCACCCAGCGTAATATCAGTGCTCATAGCCCAAAAAAACATAATTAGACAAATTGAACAGTGTCCTAGGCGACAATCGTGCAAACCATTATTTGTAAAATACAGTCTGTTGACAGTTACATCAATATATATCTTAGCATGTTCTACTTATGTAAAAAACAGACTAAATGAATATCCCACCCAACGACAAATACATCAGCATGACACCCGAAATAGAGATAAACTATATATACCACATTGCAGACTAACTAGCACAATGTCAGGCCCCTACCAGATGTCAATTAAGATCTTTAATAAGCTCCCTGATGTAATTAAAAAAATACCGAATATAAATAAATTTAAATCGAAGGTAAAAAAACTTATGTTACCCAAGGTATATTATTCTATAGACGAATATTTTAATGATAATTTTTAATGTGTATGTGTAATAAAATAAAATATTGTAAATTTATAGGCAGTATTAGATATATTGTATTCTCTTCTCTTAAATTAGGTATATTATTATAATACAAAAACAATAGCGAAACCGCAACTGACGTATCCTATATGAAACATTTCTGTAATGTCTTTCATCTGAAGGAAATAAAGTATTATTACTATTATTATTTTATTATTAAAATTAAAATATTATACGATATGACGTGTATATACTATATTTATTAGGTGTTAATAAATGATTTATGACATAATAAACATCAAGTTCAATTACATGGGAAAGGCCCATTATATAGAAAATGCCTGACTAAAAATATAAATAAATTTTTTAAAAATGCTTGTTGCTCTTGTAGTATAACTTGCATAAACTCGAAGGGAGTGCACTTCAACAACTATTTTTTTAGTATTAAGATTACGAACAACATTTTGCAGACATGTAGGTGATGTCTTCTATGAACTATGATAACAGAGCTACTTAAACGTATTTATTTATGTCTAAAACGTACTTATACCTTATTTCAATTTGATAGCTATTATAGTTTTCTCAAAAAAAAGGCATTAAATATACTGTCCTTGAACTGTCAGTATCTCAAAAATTGCTAATTTTTTATGTGCCACTTGATCTAAAAATGTTGGAACGTTTTTGAAACAGTCATATAAAGTTCCTAATTTCAGTAATGGGCGACTGATAATAATCCCATAAATATTTTAAATAAATTTCCATTTGATTTTTCTTTTGCTTTAATCCTATTAATCAAAAAGGAGCGATGAGTTAAATATTAGAGTAACCTAGCTTAACATTCATGAAATCTATGCTCCTCATATCACGTAAAATTGACAGTATAATTCCGATATATTTCTTTTTGGAATTCATTTTGACCAGAGAATTCCCTACGATACTTCCGATGGCGTCTCTTGTAATGGTGAACATAAATCACCACCCGAAGTTATTTTCTTGTATCCTGAAAATAAGTAAGAGAAGCGTAAGAGAGAGGTGCAGCTATTAAACACAAAATGTATTTTTTTTTAAATGGGAAGCTTCCAGTTGTTGAATAACACAAAGCAAAGAAATATCGTTTGCTGTAATTTCGAAATTTCAGTTCATTAAGATGGAGATATCCAAATTCCATTTCTAAAGTTACACATAGTACAATTCAGAATGTTTTTTACGAAAACTATTTCTATCTTTTGTGAAGTGTATTGAACTGTATATATTATTATTATTGTTTTCTTGTTTGTTGGGTATTTTGCCATTGTAAAAATATTTAAAATTTTGATGAAATAAACCTCTGCGCCAAAAGGATCAGACAGAGGCTGGTTTTTAAAACTTCTATTACAAAATGTCTAAAAATATATAAATTGAAACAAAAATGTTAAATGGTAATGACAGAAATTAAATCGAAGGCAGTTAACGTTTCGGAAATTATTTCTTTTTCCATTATTAAAACTTTCACTTTTAATCATGTCAAACATGACAGTTTGTTGTTTATTTATTTCCATAGTCACGTGGGACATTAAATTATATTTATTTTATTTTTACTTACTTAGTCTCTGAGAATTGGCAACTAGCTGGTACAGAAATCTATAGAATAATTAGAAACATATTTTATACATGTTGATATACAGTATAGGCAAGCATTTGATTAGGTACGGCAATAAGAGCAAGCGAGAGCGAAGCAACTAGGCTATTCTTTTTTATCGTATAACACATCTTACTCGTACCACTTGCTTTCCCCACCACATGTGCGTTGGCAAATCTGTCTGCGAAAATTTAAAGAATTATTTGACTCGTTTTGAAAGTAAAACGGGTATAATAATTTCAGTTATTAAAGCACGTAATAATATTACATAATATGCTGGACAGAGCCAACTACATCCTTCCTTTGAATAAATGGTACAAAAATTTTTAATAGCAATTTTCTTGACACGCGTGTCACTATTTCTCCCTCTTCTAGAGCACTGGTAGACGCCTTTATTGTGGGCGGTCGGTTAAGTCGTTGAAACTATGCAATACCTAATCCAGGACCTTCCGATACTGTATAAGTAATCAAGATAAATCATAATATTCTTATTCCTTGTATACGGAATACAGTTTACGCTACTTATTTCGAACTCGTCCTGTGTAAACACAAATATATCTGAGTGGATGATTATATTACCAGAGAAATACGTGTTGGTTTAATTTCCTGCAATACCCTCGGATAAGAACAACGTCAATGTGTTGGTGTTACTTAACTTCTCAATACTACTCTGATAATATTAATCATAAACGTTATTCCAAATTAAAATATTATGGTTTTGATTATAACATGGCTTTTATAAAATCCAATTTAACAAACTGACGCCAACAAATCAAAATTCCAGTGTTTAATTAGGAGAATCGAACTTTAGATCTAGCTAATATATAAGCTGGTGTTCCTCAGGGATCAGTCGTAGGACTTCTATTTTATATTTTGTTTCTATTATATAGTGTAAGTATATCACGTGCCATTTGGTTCCACGAGACAGGAAAATACGACATGCCATTCTTTTATTTTAACTCGATTTCGATGCATTGCTGGGGTCTGGTATTCCAAGAAACTATTATATACCAAGCAAAATATACATTAAACATACTGACAACTTAAGATGGGAAAACTCAGACTTCTCCCTTTTATCCTTCATCAACTAAGGGAAGAAAACTGGAGTAGTGATAACATTAACTCCAAAAGTTGACAAAGATGTCAGAGCTGTATTCTGTCACCAATCATTTTTAACATAGTTAACTCTAGATGACATGTGTGCTGAAAGAATGGAATGATAAAATATGGTAAAAAACGTCAATAGTTTGGATTTCCCTGGTGTATAAAACTCCCATTAACACTTCAAAAGATTTAAGAGAGCGAATAGGCTAAACAGAAAAACTATCCACATGGATACTTGTCAGTGGTGTACCACCTTTTTGGTAAAAAATATCAGAGGACACGTTTGCGGGGACGCTACTGGAGCAGCGATAAAATAACTTTTATGACTAATATATGTGGTTTTTACATCCTATTAACACATACCAAAATTGAAAATAATATCTAAAGTACTTTCTAGGATATTAAAAATTAACGATATAAAAAAAATTCAACACCCTGTAGCAAAAAATGTATGCCGTTTCGGACCTAATATGTTCATATGAACTTCTCTTCATGAAATGACCTAAGGGATCATACCCTGAAATGCTTTGTTTTTTTGTGACTTTCTTCGCATTGAGATTTTACAAATGTAGGTGTACGCATGCAACTAATTGTTATATTTTCCTATCCTATAAATGGTTTAAGTACTATATTAGAAGCTATATAGTAAAATTACAGAAATCAAATTTAAATATATTCTATAGATTTATAAAATGATAAACTAGAAATTAGAGCCAGAACATTTTACAATTATAATTTTAAGAAAACATGTTTAAAATCGGTATGGAGCCATCATCATTGTGTAAATAAAACAGAAATACATTATAATAAGTTTCCATTCATTTTTTCACCATATTCTTTCAGTACGTTACATTTTTGTGATAGTTTATCTGGGAAGTTAAAATCAATATTTAAGAATAATTTTCCTGCATATTCCGACTGAATTCTCTTTTGTGGAGAGTCTCACTTAATTAAAAAGCCGTGGAGATTTAAAGTTTCCATGAAATCAGTGTTTGGAGTGCTATTATATTGCCACATGGTTACGGCTATAAAGCGGAAGAGAACATGCTTTATTAAATTTCAATGCTCGTGAAATGTACACTTTTGACAATTCATAACAACGCTTATCATCGAAATAAAACATACATTATGCCCATTCATCGCTAAAAACGGATTGAAATATGACCGCCAGTACGCATTTTTAATAAAGTGAGGTTTTCCTGTACACATGGCAAAACATTTTGATTGCTTTGTAGTCTCATATACCTCAACTTCAAACAATGGAATAACTATGGAATAATAATAAATAATTTATTATATTTATGTTACAGCGTATACCGTTGGGAATATCGAAAATGTACATTAACATTATAAACATCTAAAAGAAACCAATAGAAAGTTGATTAGGTAATAGTTCAAAAATACATTTTTCTATGACAACATCGAAATATGTCCATTAAAGGATCGTAAATTCAATTATAAACAGCTACATTTTGCACAGAATATCATGTTGCATAGCGGACCTGACACGTTATGATTCATACTGCATTTGTTGCCTAGCAACCATTTCATTATGAACCAGTATGTGTTAGGAGAGCGGTCCGCTCTGGCTAGTGCGATGACTAGGGCAACGGCGGTTTTGAGAATATAACACAAGCGACGGGATATTTGTATATGTCATCAGTATTTCTATCAATAATATATGAAGTTGTCAAGTGAGTGATCGGTGCTTGGAAGGTAATACATGTCTCGGGACGTGCGATTATCGATTTTGTGAGTAGTGATTGATTTCGTATATAATACAGAACAGCATAGTGTTTTTGGTGTAGTGCAATAAAACAAATCAAGAAGGGAAAGGAATAGAAGGGAAAATAAGTAAATCACGTATCACAGATGAGTGTTGTTAATCTTTAGCTTTTTATTTGTGTCTGTATTAATAAGAGTATGTTTTGTGGTGTTGCACGTTTTTTTGAGTTGTAAATGTTATAATATAATGTTGAAAATCTAACTCAAGCGGCTTTCTTAGAAAATAATCTGAGAAGTGTTTATACATCCGAACTCTTAAAGATGTCGACCACTGTCACCATAAATTTATATAGGGCACTGGATTATTGAAGTGTGGCCATGATATTCCTATGTAAACCTGCAAAGCTATATTTTTTATAATTATTAATAATATTCAAACGAATTTGATTTGAGATAAATAAGAAATAATCAACAGTGTATTGTTTTTAAAGTATGGCAATAATATGGGTTTCTTGTGTAAATCTTAAAGTAAATTATTTTTTCGTAATTATTAACAATATGTTTTTCCAACTAAGCGGGGGGGGGAAGCAATAATTTCCTATTACATTTTAAAGCGTACTATTGGTGTAATGCGAAGTTTCTTGCAGTTCAATGGAAATGCACAGGTTTTCCCAGAAAATGGTATCTACATAAAAAACTATGAATCGAATACAGAATGTAGGAACAAGAGATCACATCCTGGTAGACACAGAAACGGGGGAACGAGTCAGGGGCATTAAAGCGGGGGGGGACAATACAAAAGAAATGATAAGAGCATTAAAGCGGCGGGGAAAACAGAGGTCAACACAGACCATAAAATATACTATACAGGAAACTGGAAATACGTAAACAAAAAACAAAACCTTGTAATGACGGCAAGGAAAACAGGGTGTACCATAAAGAAATCGCAAGGATATATGCTCTACCGGAATCAGAAACTGAAGAAATAGTAGGCTTACAAGAGGTAGAAGTCTAGAAGCAAAAACACAAAAAGGAGCTTAAACGCTCCTTCACGACACAAAGCGGCAACGCCTCTTATAAATACCTACACTTTTCATCCCACATTCGTCTACCATGTCCAACCCAGCGTGAACGTAGCCTTCCCAGCTGTATATCTTGGGACTGGCAGTAATGTCTACCACATGCTGGTAAATCAATCAATCAGTATTTCTGTCAATAATATTTTCGTGTATTCAAAGCAATAAAGAAAATATTTGCATATTTCTCTGTGAAGCTAATTAAAACCTTTATAAGAAAACATTAACACACTTCATGTACAAGGTGAGGTAAAAAAATATTCAAAGAAATTTAAGTTTCCTTTCTTAACAATTTTTTCAAAAAATTTTTTTTTTAATCACTCCGTATGCATGTTTAAAGGCTTTAAAAATGTCTACAATTTGATGTGCCCAACAAGGTCATCGCTTCAAAAATAAAAAAGTTACAAGTCTGGGGAATTTTAAGTGGCGCACCCTGTATACAACCCTACAATCTTTATACGAAACTTTTTTTTTATTTCCAATAATAACAGAAATAAAAGGGGGTCAATATATAATGACATATACATATATGCCGTCAGTTAATTTTTTCTGTGAAATTTAATTCTTGCAACTTTATTGCTATAGTTTTCTCACATCTCCGTTACCATTTTGTCAACATTTTCATTTTAATGTGGGTTTTCCTTTTACGTTTATAGATTTACCGCCATAATAGAGCCACCATTTTAAATTTATATACATAATATAGACATCTCCGTATGCGTCTAATATTAAATCATTTATCATCAATTTCCGTTAAATAGTTATATAATGAAGTGCTGAGAAGCTCAAGAGGCAATTCGTGGTTTGGAAGTTAAAGAATGATGCCGAGAGCATGAAGCGATTCTTTTAAGCATCCTGTCATCTTTAGAGTTTATGGAGTGTGGAAGCTTAGCGTCTCTCATGAATTGCCGACATAAAGTGGTATGCAATATGTGTTATCGAAATTACACTTCTGGGATTGTTCTCAGGCTGCATTGTTAGTTATTAGCCGCTAGAGATGGCTCCTGCTGGCTAACAATACCGTAAAGTGAAATAATTAGAAATTTCCTAAAGCATCATTGTTATATGGAATATTAGGTTTTGCACTTCGGAAAAAATAATGAAAAGCTGAAAATTTACAAGCAGGCTTGGATAACTATACTGAGCTACATACTAAAAGATTCTTAATTTGCCGTGTTTGTGCAGTCATATTTCCCGTATATGAATGTGGAATACTTTAAGAAGAATGGACTCATTTAACATTTTTTTAAAATTCATATTTCGAAAGTACACCTTGTAGTTGGTAAATGTGCAAAATATTAGATTTTTTTTCAACTGCTTCTCCTTTAAAATAAATAATGAAAACAGAGCGCGCGAAAACGCAGTGTGACGTCACACCACAGCTGGCAGTCACCTCTGGCCTGTTCCCATATAGTTTCGTACGGCACGCACGACAAGAAATATACATTCATCTATTTTCAACTCCACAGTAAGTGAAGATGACTTGTTGACGAGATCGAGGTGATATCTTCTTTATGTTTTTTTCCTGTGTAGCATCCTCAAAAACGGGGTTGGGGCGGAGGTAGACTTGCCCAAGAGTATGCTAAGAACGCACTGTCACCCCTTTGGAGGGTTGTTATTGGCCATGTACGGGGGTGGGTCACTCCGGGGAGGAATTCCACCATCACCACGGTGTTCAGCATCCTCGAAAACGGGGAATCACCTCAAACGCGTTAACTCCCGTTTGTGGGTGGTTTTTGGCCGTTTGCGGGGTTGGGTCACCCCAACGAGAAATTCTGCCACCACCACGCATCCTCGACAACGGGGGGCAGAACTAATCTGGTTGTATCAGACAATGGTCGAGTTTTCATCCGACTCACACAATCCACTATTGTTTATAATTGAATGACATCTTATGATGTGATCGCTTTTAATTTTCTACAGGGCGTTACGACTTTTACTGATAATGACAATATATACATAAACATAAACACACCACATATAGTAGACAACCCAAATCTAAAGCCAAGCCTGTCCGAATGGGGGTTACACATTCGGAAAAACGCAGACATACATCTCTACCCACCGGTGTTGTCAGTACCGGGACTGGGGCTCCAACCCAGAAGGCGATAGACAGTCGGTCAGCATATTCGCCACTCAATACGCCTTAACCGACTGAGTTACCGTGCTGGTAGAGAAATATAATAATAATAATATAAGGAAAATTAGAATTCTTTTTTTAAATTTCAACACCTTGCACTTTCAAAACGAAGAATTTTTGAAACCTGTTTATATGAACTTTCTTTCTTCAAATTAGCAACTGAATATCATTATTCAACAAAAACGATTTTACAATAATTAAAACAGTTAAAAATAACCGCATTTTACTTTGAGGTTCATAAATAAATTCACGTTTCTGGTGTGTTGTATACTTACAGATATCTTACAAACAATATGGGAAACGTTAAATATATTCAGAGATATATTTTGCTGTTTAATAAGAATTGAGTGGCGGACCGAAAGGCTTTCCAGGAAGGGTTCTTGCTACGTGACTGTGCTTCGATATTTGCCAAACCACTTGGCGTCCTTTTCAACTTAGCCTAGTTCGTTTACATTACAGTGGAAGTTATTCAAATCATACCAGTTTTCAGGAAAGGTGAAAGATAGGACACGTGTAATTATACTCTTCCAAATTCGAAAATGAAAAGTATATTGCATTTGATCGACATATTTCTAAAACTAAAAATACCTCTGGTACAGAGAAATTTGTTATGTCATTGCATTAGTTATCCTGAGTAAAATGTCCCCTTGTCTGTCTACCAGTCTGTCCGGCTATCGATCCGTCACGTTTCTTTTAAGCACTATAACTTAGGAACGGAAAGTCTGATCATACTGAAATTTGGCCAATAAGTAAGTGTTAACTCGAGGAAGAATCCTGTTGTTTAAAAAAAAATGATTGTCGAATAAAAATATAAGACCTTTCAATTTAAAGAATGACTTTGAAGAGGATTTTCAACTTTTAATACATAATAACTCTGTACATTATAACATATATTAAAAAGTTCATGTATGACATAAAGTTGTAAGTAAATAAATAAAAGAAAGGACCACAAAAGTAACACTTGCAAGTAGTAGTAATTTCTTAGTTCATTAGCACTCTAAATATATTCTAAGTGCCTAATCAACAACATACATACATACACAAACGCACACAGAAACACCTAAGTTAATACCGATCCTGATTATCTAATCTTAACAGTACTATAATAATACTAAGGGAAATGAGGGGAAATTGAAAATCATTAACCTTAGTCGCATTGTTATTCATAAAATTCTGAACAACTTTCTAAAATATCCATTCGTCAGTTCATTCATCTGTCAGATTTCTTGTATGCAGCACGGTAACTTGAGGAGGAAAATTCGAATCTTATTTAAATTTGGACAGTAAGTTAGTATTAATTGGAGAAAGAACTGTTAAGATAACATAGAGCGCACCACATATAGTGGACAACCTCCAAATCAGCCTAGGCTGTCTGGAACTTTAAAAAATAGGCAAGATCTCTTATCCACAGATATTTTTAGTGACGGTATCGGTGCTGGGATCAAGTGTGCCCACCACTAACGTGCTTTAAACCGCTGCGTTACCGTGCCGGTATTTTTTAAAAAAATATATGAGGATATGAAGTTCTAAATATTTTAATTAATAAATTTACCTGACTACAATCTTTCATAAGATATTACAAAAACTAAATTTTTCAGAGTATAATGATAAGCATTTCGCCAATCAAGTTGGCATCATCGTGAGTTGATTAAAGTTAAAGATGCAATTTTCACATATTATATAAAAGCTTCAAGAAACCATCGAAGAGTACAGGCGTTTCTTGCAATATCTAAGTTAAAAAAGAGACAAAACGTAGCTTTGTATTGATGGCGCACTGGTCGCAGATATTCATTGCATTCGTCATTCATAAGAAATAAGATGTACCACGAAGCATTTCTATATTCTGCCATTACGTCATTTCAATTGTAAAAAAATTTGAGGAATTTAAATTTCATATCCCTGACCGTCACAGAGACCAAATTGTATGTAACGGTTTCTTGAAATCTGCTCGGGCGCCAAATTATGTAACGGTTTGTTGTCGGGTAGCTGGTTTGGAGATTAATCAGGGTCCAGATTAGTTAATAAGACAGCCCAATAAAAATATAAACAATTTATTTACTTCTTCAAACAGGCAGTGTTACATAACATACAGGTACAGGTTATATATCCGTATCTTTTACGGTTCTTAGCACAACATTTTCTATTCTCTGAGAGAGAGAGAGAGAGTGTAACAATTGTGATGCGACGTTTGTTGTTGCTACTGGAGTCAGATTGCATTCTTTCCGTCGTGTTTGCGTCGGGAGATGTACAAAACTGTAATATGTCCAGCTCAGCACGCTGTAGATAGATTATCAGAGTTGTTCACACTCTGAATTAGTTGATTTGGGGTCGGGCTTTTATATCCGAGAATCCTCGCTTGCTGGTGACGTAGAGCTGCGTATAGTTTAGTGTCGTGTGCAAATCCGTGCCTCCAGACGGGAGATGGGCAGATTTGCGGGCCGTGTGCACATTGGTGTCGTGTGTAAATCCTTAAACTTTAGTAATGGAACATGAATTTATGAATGCTTCATTACATCATCTTCCAGTGACCAGCGGATGAAGTAAAAAAAAACTATTGAGGCCTTTGGTTCTTGTACACACACACTAAATCACTATTTTATTTTTTCTTCCCCCTGTAATAATGGGGTGGGGGTGGTAATGGAGCTGGCTAATGCCAAAAACTTTTTTGAGATCTTAGCTTCTCTTCTATATACTAAATACCTACCAATTTTATGGACGCTTACTTGCTTGATTTACCTGGTTATCTCCATTTACCCCATTTACCCCCCAATCCATCAGCGGAATAAGATCAAAATACAATCTAGTTCCAGATCTCGTTAAAATACATACGTGTACCAAGTTTCAAGTAATCATCTTAAATGGTTCCAGAGTAATCGTGCGCACAAAAAAAATACAGATAGACCGACAGACAGACAGAATTTTTTTTTGCTCAAACTTAAAATCGCGACATTGTAAACCTATTTGAACAATAAAAATTTTCAATTTTTTTTTGCGTTATTATACTTCCACTGAATGTGAAAGTAGTAATGTAATAATTCCTCTTATGACACTACAAAGGTTTAAAAATTATTTGTATATTTTTTTCTAGCTCATAACAAATCCAGAAAATGTAGGTAAAACTTTCCAGCGAAAAAATAACAAGCAAGGTTATTTTCACGCATTAGTATTCTTGTCTTGACGGTCTAAAAAATTAAGGAAAAAACTTATAGGGACTTTAAAGTTTATGACAAGATAAAACAGCCCTAAAGTGTAAAAGGATGGAAATAGTCTCTAACTTTTGATCGGCTGTATACAGGTTTTCAAAGCAATTTCGGTACATCGAAATTCAATACACATATGGATTTCTTTTAAAGTCGAAGTGGGTTGTATAGGGGATGGCCAGTATGTATTTGATTAAAGTGGAAGCCTTAACTTTCATCTTGCATTTAAACTTGCAAACGTTATAATACTGAGCGGCGAAATCTTACTTGGAAAAGAACATAAATTCCTTGGAAATAGCTTTCGCATAAAACTATCATACGAAAGTGGGTATATTTTTTATACAAATTAACTTAATTTATGAAAAGCAATAATGTATCTTAAATATGATTTAAAAAACGTACAAGGCTGATTTAATACCTACCTTGAGAGCCATTAGAAGAAATTAATTAGAATAATAAAGAATATCATTAAAATAAATGAAATTTTCTTCAAAACATATAACGTTGGCGCTAAATTTACCTTATCTATCTATATACAGTATGTCTGAAATGGCATCGTAAACGTTGAAGGCACTGTAATATCCATTTTTTCCCAACCGATTCCGATTTTTTAATCTATAGAGCATTAAAAAGTTTACTCAGCACAAATTTTCATAAACTAGTTTTAATTTTCTCTAATTATTTTCCTATTATATAAAGAAATCTACACTACACCAGTGGATTTGCAAGATCTTGAAATAGTTATAACTAAAATTTGATTAAAATGTGTTTGATAATAGAAGTTATAAGAGAATCAATTTTTAAAAATGGACCGTGAACTACTCCGAAACATGGCTACAAATAACATGGTTACTATGACAACCTAAAATTTTCTAGTAATTGTTAATTCTAAAAGCCACTAAATAAGAAAAAAAAATCGCTCATTTAATGATAGTCACGTTTAAATATTTTCACTAATGTTATTACAAAAAAATGCATCTCTAAGAAAAATCCAATGTAGGCCGTGAAAATGACAGATTATTTGATTATTTGCAAAATAACTGGAACAATTTAAATATTCACCAAGTGCGAAGTTAATTTATTTATCTAACCTCGTTATAAAATGTCAAACTTTAAATGCATTTTTGTAACGCCATATCCTAAAATGACATTTATTTAACAGTTTCAATGAATCAAAACAATGTCATTATTGATAAGTGTAAAATAAAGAAAAAAGAGTGAAATAAAGAAATTTTATTTCACAGTATGAAATAAAACTTATTGGTTTCTATGGAAACAGCAATAGAATTTAGTCTATTTTTACAAAATTATATTGTTTTCTAATTTTGAATGGCGATACAAAAAATTTTCTGTATAACTCGAGACTAAAATGTGTTTTTTTACTTGTGTGGTTTATGACACTCGTCTTCGGCTCGTACTATAAACGCCCCACTTGTAAAAAAAAACACCTCTTAGCCACTTGTTATATAAAATACTATTTTAACATTAAGAAACGCCACATTTCTTATAACTGTCAGTTTCATTACATAACTAGTTATGTAATGAATTTTTACGTAATTTGTTGACACCAATTTTCAAATTTCTTATATACTTACTTA
The DNA here is from genome assembly GCA_936432065.2 of Rutpela maculata. Taxonomy (NCBI): domain Eukaryota; kingdom Metazoa; phylum Arthropoda; class Insecta; order Coleoptera; family Cerambycidae; genus Rutpela; species Rutpela maculata. Next base: position 29,181,012 of record OW386285.2, on the reverse strand, counting down.
CCAGGTGTTAGTGAATTTACTGCCAAATTAGCCGATTGTTCTATATCAGATGGAATATACATATCTGAATCAACCATTTTCGACTTAATTTGCTTCAAAAAATTCAGCAGATTGACAAGTAAACTTTGTTTATATATAAATGTCAATCCACAGCAACGCTTAGGTAGAGAAAAACACACAATTTATTTGTACGGCTACAAGAGTAGCTATGTTTGGAACCGCAAAATAGTATTCAAAATAAATTTTGTACTTAACACGTTATGAAAGGTAATTTTATTTGACTCATGTAATTTGCAAAACTCCTTCGCTTCGCTCGCTCGTTTTGGCAAATGTTACATTCGTCAAATAAAATTAGTCTTTTCATAACTGGTTACGTAAATAACTATTACGTCTAACAAAAATAAGAAAATTGTACGTAGTTGCTGCTACATAAATTTTGCAAGGAAAAATTGAAACCGGTGGTGTAGATAGATGTTTTTTAAAAAAATCGATAATAAAGTTTTGCTGTTTTCCATATCTAAAAAACCGCCGCCCAAGAAATCACTACATCCACATCCAGATTTGTTACACAACGAAAGACTTTTGTATGTGGAAATAATTGTTTATGAAACTTTAATAATATAATATTTGAAATCGTCAAAAACCCATAAAACAATATCCCGATAGTGGGGTAGGGGTAGTGATAAGAGGTGGTAGTGGCGATGGATGAAGTAACAAACATATTTTGAGGCCTTTGGTTCTTGCACACACACTAAATCACAATTTTTTTCACCCCCTTTTATAATGGGGGTGGCTAATGCCAAATTTTTTTTTGAGACATTAGCTTTTCTTGTATATACTAAACACCAATTTTATGTACTCTTACCTACTTGATTTACCTATTTACCCCCATTTACCCAAATTTACCCCCAACCCTTCAAAGAAATGAGATGAAAATATAATCTAGTTGCAGATCTCGTTAAAATATACACGTGTACCAAATTTCAAGTCAATATCTTAAACGGTTCCAAAGTAATCGTGAGCACAAGAAAAAGTTACAGATCGACAGACAGAACGACAAACAGAAATTTTTTTGCTCAAACTTAAAATCTCGACATTCTAACTTATTTGAACAATAAAAGTTTTTTTTTTGTCGTTACTATACTTCCACTGGATGTGGAAGTAATAATCAAAGAATGCCTCGAAAATAAAATTTGATTTATGAAAATTTGTGCTGAAGTAGACTTTTTATGTACTAAAAAAAAGTCCAAATCGGTTGGAAAAATGTATATATCATTTCAAATGGGTCACAGTGACATACAGTACGGGGAACAAAAATCCTATTCGCTATTATTGTATCGGGCATTGAATGACACAATAATTATTTGTACTTTCTCCCCAGTTCGATAACTATTCATTTTAATGGATTAATATAATTTTGAGAGCAATACATACATTTTACGGGAATAACTACTATGATCTATAACTGACTGGCTCTAGAAAGAAAATAATAAATAACATCGGTAGTTGACAGGGAATGTGCAGCGCGTTGGATCAACCTACTAAAATAGGCTTTAGAACCCATATTTCACATGTAGATAAGTATATTATAGGATTTCCCTATACGCCTAGTTGAGTTTCCTGTACTGTGTAAAGTTGAAAGTCTCATTGTCCAGGATGAAAACCAACTTCCAGACGAACTAAATACTTCAAATCTGACAGACACGTAGATATATATAATTATTTGAAAATAAAGATAAAAATATAAAATTCTTAAAGTTTATTGGGGTTGAAAGAAGTTTCATTCACTAGCAAAGCCGAATTTGGCACTCACATAAGTAATGCTTTCAAAATAGAAGAAAAAATCCAAAATCCAAATCCATGGGTCTTCCTTTCAAAATAAAATATGCAAAACCTGTAAAATTTTAACCAGGGTGTGGAATATAAGGGTTGCAAAAAATTCTTTTTTTGCAGGCAACTTCTAGTTTTCTATAAAGCATTAAAGTACAAATTGAATTATTAGTTCCCAACAAAGAAACAAAACTGTGTATAAATAAGATTTGCGAGAATTTTGAATAAATTGTATAGACGCATTATGCATATTGTACTACAATGAAATATCTATGTACATAATAAATAGAGGCATGTGTGTTAGTATTCTCACATAATAGCTGCCATTGGCAGTGCAAATATAATGTCTCCTATTGATTCATCACAATTAAACATAGTTTAATTAACTGAGGCGATATAACTAAGCATTATTAGCACTTGGGACCTTTTTAACAACTCACTAGTATACCTTTATAATTAAAAGCAATTACACAGGTCTGCGACGTTTTGTTGTTGGGCAGATGGGGGGAATTTCCGAAGTAATTTTTCACGCTGAATCCGAATCTGGCCTCATAATTGGCCCACCATGTCAGAATTTTGAAATATTTGAGGTTAAATACTTCAAAAATGGTTTTTTTGTCTACTTTTGAGGTTACATATAGGATTCAAAAATTTTTTCAACTTATTTCTAATAAATACGTCATTTAGTACTATCCTTCCTCTTTAAAATAAGCTTTGAACGGTCATCTACGATGTTTCCTCGCAAAGTTATAGCCATTTTAAGGTGACATATATTTGAAATCATGATAACTAAATGATGTATTTATTAAAAATAAGCTGAAAAATTTTTTGAGTGCTATACATAATCTCAAAAGTTGCCAGAAAGCCATTTTTTAAGTACTTAACCTCAAATATTTCAAAATTCTGACGTGATGAGCCAATTCTGAGGCCAGATTCGGATTTAGAGAGAAAAATTACTTCGAAAATGACCCTCATCTACCCAACAACATTCATGATCCCTTTATTCGCAGACCTGTGTTATTAATAAATCTATGTTTGCTTCAGATTATGTTTTAAAAGTATATTGTTAAGCGTAGACACAGGTTTGTTCATAGAACTTTAAGGAGAAAGTATACCAAGATTTGTACACTATAAGGTTGCCTAATAACTCTCGATCCCCAAAACAATAAAATTGTGGCATTATTCAACGCTATTTAGTTGGACGACTGTGTAGTTCAACCAGAGTTCAAATTCTACTTTATGTCTTGACCACAGAAGACTTATACCAGATGCAACACTCTCGACGAAACGTTTGAGGTTTCATTGGTAAATTGGGGTGGCCTTCGGCTAACTTTTTGGCAGTATTTTAAGAGGAAAATTTGAATGTCCCATAGTTACATCACACATAAATGAAATGATTATTCAAATCTTCGATAGTTCATTAATAAAGAAAGTGCCTTTCCCCATATATTTGTAGGTAAAATTCAATTTTTTTTTAATTTATCAACCTTGAGTGCACATAGCCTGATTTTTTTTGCATATGATTTGTGTCCGTATCAGCTAAATCATGATGGTTACAAAGCCGTTTTAGACCGTTTAAACAAATAGAGATGTACATAATAGGAAAAAAAAATTGGAAATAATATTTTATTACACATCGTAAAATATACATCGGAAATTCATACAACATAATATCTTCGTTGTTCTGCTTGAACAACCGCTAGAGGCACACACAGTTTGCCCTTTGTATTCATGGTAACACGTACAGAACAATACAATAATCATTAATAAAAAAAAATCAATTTTTAACCTTATTATCCTCTTCGCAAATACGAAAACGAAGAGTATATTGCACTTGGCACGTTTCAAAACCGTAAATATCGCTCGCAGACAAGAAATTTTCATATCATTGTATTAGTGAACGAATTCTGAACAACTTTCAAAATGTCCGCCTGTCCGTCTGTCCGTCTGTCCATCTGTCCGTCTGTCCGTCTGTCCGTCTGCCCGTCTGTCCGTCACGTTTCTTGTAAGCACAAGAACTCAAGGAAGAAAAATCCGATTGTACTGAAATTTGGAGAGTAAGTTAGTGTTAGCTAGAGGAAGAACTCTATTGTTTTTGAACAAAGTCGATCAGTAAATAAAATGATTTATATTTGAGTAAAATTTTTTTTTCGATTTTTGTTATGTTTTTGTAATTGAATAGAAACCTGGTGAAATAATATTTCATTTTAATATATAAATATTTATATATTTCACAAATATACATTTCATAATGTAATATACAACCGAAATATGATTTTAGCTCGTCTCTTGTAATGTAAAAATTTACATTTTTTTACGTGTTAGGTGGTGGTGTAGTTCTTACCGCTTTTGACTCGGAATCCGAGGGTCCCTAACACCTCTCTTTTACTCTACGCTGACGATGTCACCATGTACGCCAGCAGCTTCCACGCCCAATCAGCTACACAAAAAATTAGGTACCATTTAGAAAAATCAACTGCATACTATGATAAATGGAAAATCAAAATTAATCCTCTAAAATCCCCTAAAATCGGAAAGTATTACATTTAATAGGAAATTTACTAACCTAAAAACATTTAATAAACTAAAAATTGATGGGCTGGAAGTTGCTGAACGTAATACAGTAAAATATCTGGGAGTCTCCCTCGACAGAAAACTTTGCTTTGGACCGCATATCACCCGGGCCATAAATTTATCCTGGGGGGCCCTCAGAAGGCTCTACCCGTTGGTTAACAGATGAAGTAAGTTAACCACAGACAACAAACTTACCCCATATAACGTTATCTTTCGATCTATCCTGCTCTACGGCTGTGTAGCCTGGAACGGGGCCTCGGATACACAGCTGGGCAGGATACAAGTCACTCAGAATAAGATGCTTCGCCTGTTAATCAACTCCTCTAGGTATATTCCGATTGAGGAGCTTCACAGGATAACTTCCCTATCTATGGTCAAAAATCACATTAGGGAGACAGCCCAGAAATTTTTTACATATAAAACCGAAGTCTCAGATCTCACACGAAACATTGCCTCCTTGAGAAGACACGACAACCCGACTAACACGCATAATAAATTAATTCACCAAAAACTTGAGATATATAATCTCAGGAGGTAATGATGTGTAATCACACATAACATCCACTCCCTGTACCATCCAAATATGAAATCTCTACCCCTCTTGGGAATCCTGCATCAGGATAACAGAAACCACAGAAACATTAAAACACAGAAATCCTTATCTTTTATTCCTGTTTCTTTTGAAATAAGTTTATCCAAATAAATTCATGTTTTATCGGAGGACGCAAATAATTATCTAGAGCAGGTTTTTTATTGATTTTCCTGCATACGTTCAATACATCCATTCACTTCCTCGAGCTTTTGATCTACTATTATTTCAAGCTTTAGGCATAATAAAATAAATGCATTTAATCCGTAAGGGAAAAATGCAATTAACTCTTAACAATCAAAGAATCATGTGCAGTATTATCTGGCCACCATCAGCCGATTTCGCGGGCGCATCACGCCAACGCGCGTTTGTTACGCTTGTGAAATTTCCATACCATTGTAAATACATACTATATGAGATACTACATACATGATTCTATTATATTGTAAATACATAATATTTAATAAAGGGTATTTAATAGTTAATAGAATCCGAGGGTCCCGAGTTCGAAACCCAAATGTGATATGGTACGGTTTTTTTTTACTTTATTTTACAACTAAGTTCGTACTATAAAATTAAAAATGTCTAAAAGTAACATTATTTACAAAAACTGCGAAGAGTATCCTATAGAATGCGTAACAATTATATAAAAAGTTCAGTAAACCGGCGAAGAGTACGTTTTTAGCTTGTTTCTCTATACATTTGCAAAAAACGTATCCCTCCTCCAAAAATACTCTACTCTGGATCCTAAGGTAGAATCATTGATTCCAGAAAAAGTAAAAATCTATGCAATTCTATGCAAATTATTATTGATCCCCTAATTCTTTCGTTTGTTTCCCATCTTTATGAAATTATAAATATATATTTTATATCGACTAAATCCAATTTATTTTAATTATAAACCAAATTATAAATCTATTTATGACACATTTTCTATAACTAAAATTTGCATACACTCTCCATAGAAAACTTTATTGCATTGAAAATTGCATACAAAGTTAGGAAATTGAAATAGTTTGAAAGCTCATAAAGACATAGTGGCCTGAGATGCATTCGCATTAATTGACGACGTACATTACTCGACTAGGGAAAATACCATAGACAAATTCAGGAATCATTATGAATGTTTCAAACTAATTTAAAATACCTCACGATATGGAGCCTAACTAAAATATAGTACGCAAAAAAAATGGTATGACCTTGGAAAAACTGCAAACCGAATTAATTTTTCACCAAAATGTTACTAATATTACACATTATATTAAAAATTCACATCTGTTCACCTTGCACAAGAGAAATTGATTAGGTAGATTTTGTACAATGTTGTGAAATAAGGTCTCCTTGCACATTTTTAAATATTTGTTAAATTTAAAAGCAAAACGTTATATACATTTCTATTGTGTCTAATTCTTGTATAATTTATTTGCCCAATATAAAAACTGATTAATTAAAATTTGCAAAGTTGTAATCAGTATACTTATAGTGGTGGAAAGATTCTTATGGAAATTTATGAATTTGAGAAAGGAAATATGATCATTTTATAATATGTGGATGTATCCAAGGCTTTTAACTGCATTTCTAGCCAAATACTATTAATACACTTAGAAAGTTATGGCATCCGAGTGCCTGTTCTACCTTTTATTAATAGTTGTGCTTTGACCAGGTATTGGTGTCTTAGTTATATTACTACGAAACACTCGCTAAAGCCCCTGCGGGGTTCCTCAGGGACCTATTTTGGGACCGACCGTTCTTAACCTATATAATGACATATCAAGAAGTCTTTTTTGCAAAAATGTTACACATGCTAATGATAGCATTTTACACGCAGTTGAAATTTAAAACACTTTATCAGTATATCAGAAGAAATGCAGTTACAAGTTAAAGATTATTTTAATAATGTTGAATGAAGACAAAACTGAAACACTTATTTACAATTTAAACCCTCATATCTGCATCGAAAATAATTCAGTGATATATTTAGGTCTCATTTTTAACAGTAAGCTAACCTGGGAAGCTCACTGATGGCCTATCAAAAAATCTGTCTTAAAAAAAAATATTAATCAAAGTGTAATCTTAATGGCATATTAAGGAGAATCTTCACATTACTGCGAAGTATTAAAATGACAAAAAGAGCATAAAGAACTGTTGCAAATTCTAAATATAATCTGTAGACCTTTATTTAAAAACCACTGCCTAAGCAATCGCAATTGGATAATTGTTCATAGAACTTAAATATTTGAAATCGTCTGCTCCTAAAACTCGTAAAACGATATGTCACATCGGTAGTGATTGTGAGGGTGGCTGATGCCTGATGCCTAGGGTGGCCCATCTCTATAGGGGGTGAATTTTTTTTGCGTATTTTTTAAGTCTCACCCCACGAAAATATACTATTATACTAGGAATAATTTATGTCAAAGTTTCAGATAATTCGGTGAACGGTAACCCGTGCCGCATTCAGGTAGATATTTGTAGATAAGATTTTATTACGGTAACCCGTGCCGCATTCAGGTAGAAATTTGTAGATAAGATTTTATTACGGTAATACACTTAAATTTTACTTAAAATACAAATATCTACCTCTTTTCTCATAATGTTTTATTGGTGTAATTATTTCCTAGAAATTATTTGTTTTGGAAGTTTGGAAATATAATGCACCTACGGTAGGTTTTTATGTCAGTTTGCAATTGTGTTTTACAGTGGTGACATTATAAGTTCTAGCATACGTTCCTTTTTGAAAAAACATTTAACGATGGCTGATGTTAGATCCTTACGAAAGGATACTTTCATTTACTTAGTTGGACACTATTCGTCACAAATCATTGGCAATAAATTGCCGTCTAATAGACAAGTATTACAAGTGCTTTTTTATAACATTTGTGAAGTGAAGCTAAGTGTACATGAAAGTGCTAAATTAACAATAAAAGAGGTGTCAGTTTTTTGGGATAAAGCTCGCATTCCGACATGTCAGGATTTTCATTGTGTTAAACAACTAGATAAACTTTATGCAGAGTGGAGGAACTTACAAAAATCGGCTAAAAGGGCCAGTGCGGGAGTAAAGGAAAAAATTTCGTTGAAAAATTGGACGATCTCTTGGACATTTCTCATGCAAATGCATTGGAGTTGATGAAAATAGATGAAGATAAGCAGTTTTTAATTAACCAAAGAAAAAAGGGACGTCCTGGATTTATGCATGGTATTGATTACCAACTTGCTTCTCAAGAAAAATCAGCTGAGGAGAAATTACAGAAATTATCCGAACGAATGCAACGAAGTCAACAAGAAAAAACTAGATTAGAGGAAACAGTCACCTGTCCTTCATCAAGTAGTAATTCAGCCGACTCCAACGAAAATGAAGATGAAATAATCGAAGCCCAAGAAGAGTTGTTACAAGACCAGCCTGGCCCGTCACTGCCAAAAAAGAGGAGATTGTATGGAACATGTAACATCACCACACCAAAAATAGCCGCTGCATTTGATGCTTGCAAAATAAGCTACAGGTATGGAGTCCATATTTTGACGGCAGTAGCAGAAGCACTAGGTCATGACACCACATCTTTGTCCATCAGCAGAACCACACTTCAGCGCTTTAGACAACGCATCCGCGAAGAAAGAGCTGAAATATTAAAAACTGCCTTCAGTAATTCTGAATTGCCGGACCCAGTCATCCATTGGGATGGAAAACTTTTACCTTCTCTCACTGGAATGGGAAATATCGATAGACTTGCTATCTTAGTTACTAGTGGAGATATTGAACAACTACTTGGAGTACCAGCTTTGCCCAATTCAACTGGAAGAGAACAGACTGAAGCAGTTTATGATGTGCTTTGGGAATGGAATTTGGACGAAAAGGTAATAGCTTTGTGTTGTGATACAACAGCATCAAATATGGGTTATATAAATGGGGCAGCCACACTATTGCAACAAAAATTAGAAAGAGATATTCTATATTTTCCTTGTAGACATCATATTTTTGAAGTGGTTTTGAGAAGTGTGTTTGACACAAAAATGCCTTCCTCATCTGGTCCAAATGTGCCACTATTTAAACGTTTTAGGGAATTTTGGCCTAAAATAGATCAAAATAAACTAAAAACTGGATTTCAGGCATCAAAAATTAAACACATTTTACAACAAGTTAATGCCGAAATTGTAAAGTTTCTAAATGCAGCTTTAACTTTGCAACAGCCTCGTGATGATTATAAAGAATTTTTAATGCTTTCTAAACTTTTTGTTGAAGAAGAGCCCACTCACACGACATTCTATCAACCAGGGGCATTTCATCATGCACGTTGGATGGCCAAAGCCATTTACTGTCTAAAAATATTTTTTTTCCAAGATCAGTTCCAACTAACTAAAAAAGAAAAAATAGGTATTGAAGATATATGTCTCTTTATTGTAAAGGTTTATGTAAAGGCCTGGTTCACAGCGTCATTTGCTAGTAAAGCACCGCTTCATGACTTAGACTTTTGTAAAGAACTCATTAATTATCAAAATATTGACAAAGAAATATCTCAAGCCGCAAGTAGGAAAATAGTGAACCATTTGTGGTACCTTAATTCAGTAAATGTTGGCTTATCTTTCTTTGATGACGATATTTCAGTTACCACTAAAAGAGAAATGGTTAAAGCTTTGAATAGGAAAGCACCAAATCAAGAGGGTATTAAACGACTTATGATTAGTAACATTACTGACGTTGAAAACAAGGAAATTCAGGACTTCATATGCGAGAACACTAAACAGTTTTTTTCAAAAATTAGGTTTGTCTATGGAATTTTTGGAAAATGATCCAACAACATGGAGGGAAAATGAATGTTATACCCGATGTTTCAATATTGTAAACAAAATTAAAGTTGTAAATGATGCCGCTGATTATGATGACATTTTAACAAAAAATGAAGACCAGAAACAGTTTTTACTCCAAGTTGTAAATGATTATAAATCACAGTTTCCAAATGTAAAAAAAGAAACCCTGTCGCATGCTTTGGCCTAGTGCAAAAAATATTGTTTTTATTACTATATGTCTTGTAGATTTAGGATAATATTTGGTACTACATAATAAAATACACAAAGATAAAACTAGTCTAGTTTTCTTAGACTACGAATTTACAGTAGTATGACACATGTCATAGTCACAACAGATAATGTCTTTGATATTTGTATGACTTGATTAGTCATTCTAAAGATAAATGTTGCTGATTAAAAAAAAAAACAATGCATCAACCAAAGAATGTAAATAATTCCATTTACTTTTATTATTGTATAATAATGCATTCTGCGGCACCCCTTGCCTTCAATTTGTCTCAATAATATTTTGAGGGGACTGTTTTTTCTTCAAATGGAACCATTTGCTACTGATGCCAATTTTAAGACCTTGGCTTCTAGTACATACACCAAATCCCAATATTATGGACATTTACTAGTTTCCTTTACCTATTTATTTCCATTGATTAGTCCAATCAATAGGTAAAAAAAGTATTTAAAGTAATGCAAAAATAGCGTAAGTCAATTTTCCTTTTTTATAGTGTTCGGGGGTTCCATTAATGCTATGACAAAAATAGTAAGGATATTTCTTTGTTCAGCACTAAATTCTCTACAAATCCCATCACAGGCTTATTCGTAGAAGTAAACGTTTCCGAGATACAGCGCGTCAAAGTTTTCAAAAAGCAGTTTTTGCGGGGTATTTCGTAAACTATCAATCGCACATTAAAATGTCAAATGGAAATCTTAAAGAGGACTAATTTCTCTACAATTTCTGTTAAGGACACTATTTTGTAGAACTAATAATTCACGAGCAGCCCGTGAAAGGTTATGAAAAAATCGTTTTTTCAAAATATTTCGTTAACTATTGGTGGGATATAAAAATATGTAGTTACAAACTTGTGGAGCATTAAATAGAATTAGGATTAAGGGTTAAGTAGAGTAGCTTCGGCTAGATTTCGCCCTAAGTATTGTATTAATATATTATAATACTTGAAATAAAGACAATTTATTATTATTAATATGACGCAATTCGCTCTCATTGACATTGGCACATATTTGTATTCAATAAGAACTAATAGTTTTTAAATTATTGTTGGAAGACAAGCATATACGATAAAGTTAGTATGAGATCATAAAGTACTCTATGCGCATCTAACGAAACCAAAAACAAAAAACTAAGCAATATATAAATTATTGGTCATAACTTTTTAATGATTTGATTTACAGAAAAAATGAAAACGTCATTTTTCGCGAAGAATTGTATACAGAGAATATACGGTTACCAAGAAAAATCAGAAAATTCGGATCTTATAAGTTATCCTTGTGAATACCTTGTAATTTCAATACAATTTTAAAATAGCAGCCCGACGAAACAACGAAAGCCAAAAGCGATAACTGTATTTAAAAACAAATAATTGAAGTAACATTCATCATGGTCTTCTCAAAATACATCAACAAATATGTACATTAGGGAACTAACGTAAAAAATTGATTTAGAATCTTGTTTTCCTTTTAATAATGTTGCTCTGGACAATGCTGATGTTTATTTTAGCAATTTAATAAAAATATTATCCCTGTTTTCATTAAGCCTCCAAGTTACACGCCGGAACCATTAACCTGCGAAGAAATTGAATTTTCAAAACATAAATTTTAAATTAAATGGAAATTATATGACAATTCTCGTGCGGAGAGTATAAATATAGGCAGTTTATTTACCCAAGTTCATACATGATACATTTCGCTTTGCCTCGGAAGCATCCCATTCGTCATCATTATCTGAAGAAAATAATGTTAGAGGAACGATCTCGATATTTTAGTCTCTGTTCTCAAAACAATAGATGTAATTATGTTTTATATTCATCCATCAAAATATAATAAAGGAAAAATAATTTTAACATAATATCTAAATTTACTGAATAAAACGAAGCGAATTTACGGTGTAAAAACTAGCAAAAATATTTCATATTATACAGTTGTCAATCTGATAGGCCGGGAGCCCGTGTATAAAATGACGACTATCCGGCGAACTTTAAAAATATGTGAAATGGATTATTCGTATATAAGTTAGCAATGAATGGACCGTCAGCTGGTTGGGTAGCGGTCGGGGTGGCTGTCAAAGGGTTGAAAACACGTAAAAAAAATTGAGAAAAAAAACTATCTGGCGAACGCTGAAGCTTATATGAGGGAAAGATTATGTTATATAATGAAAGTAGAACATAGTCAGCTGGACGGGGGGCGGTGGATTTACCGTCAGCTGATCGATCAAACAGGTCCAAAAACATGAAAATTTAAATTATTCGGCAAACTTTAAAATTTGGGTATAAGATAATATTTATACTGAAATTCACGAAAAACATAGTCAGCTGCAAGTATGTGGGTGGAAAAGTCGTCAGCTGGTACAGAACAGTGCTGAGTGTTGATAGCCTGCGAGGCAGCGCGCATCACCTTTCTTGCATCAGCTGACGAATTTTCCACCCACATACTTGCAGCTGATTGTGTTTATCGTTAATCTTAGTATGAATATTATCATATACCCGAATTTCAAAGTTCGCCATAAAGATTTAATTAGTAATATCGTTATTGATAACTTAATGTTAAAAAATGTGCGTACGGCATTTCCGAGTTTCTTTTTTAATTTGATTAAATATTCAATTTATTATTAATATACATTATTTTATGAGAATACAAATTAATACATTCGTACATTTCAAAATTATACAGAATGATCTGCTCAGAAAATTTATTTAGTTTAGAGAAAATAAAAATAAATTTATTCACCTTCCGATAACAGACCTTCCTCATTCTCATTTTCATCCAACTCATCACTCTCTTTGTCACTCGCATCTAAAAAAAATAATTATTTATAAAAAATTGATTAAGATCATAATAGGATGAAAAGTGAAAAGCACAAATGATATAATACCTTCAGTATTTTCGGCATCTCGGATAATCATTTCCTCTTATGGAGGTAATTGATCTCCATCTAACCACTTGCAAGTTAAATTTGTTTTCCTCAAGCTGTCACCCATAACCAAGGGATCTAATGTAGATGGCCCTTGTTTGTGTGCGTTGTTCCAAATCGTATACATATATACACAGTTCTTAAAACGTGCTGTACAAGTCCCAATTTCGACGGTGGCTAGAGCATCAAAATTTTTGTCTGGTAACCGGAATTCGTTATCATTTTCGCTAAATTTATACACCTTCGTGAAGGTAGCTACATGAGCATCATCATATAAGTTTCAGCGTTCGCCGGATAGTTTTTTTTCTCAATTTTTTTTTACGTGTTTTCAACCCTTTGACAGCCACCCCCACCGCTACCCAACCAGCTGACGGTCCATTCATTGCTAACTTATATACGAACAATCCATTTTTCATATTGTCAAAGTTCGCCGGATAGTCAGTCATTTTATACACGGGCTCCCGGACTATGACATCAAGTACAAACAGTTGTAAACTATTTTAAATTGATACAAAATCACAAACATAAACTAAGTTAGGTAAATTTCAAATGAACATTTATATATTGAGAAAAGAAATATAAAAAATAGTAAAGGGAGATTTTCATACCAACACCTACGTTAATTAGCAATTTACTCAGAGCTGGAACTGGACGCTTCAATTCTTTGACTACGTATAATTTATCCTCGTACATGAGACTCGAAAAGACACGTTTATTTATTAAGAAGTCGACAGTATCGAGTGTGTGTCTAATATTTGTTATATTTACGTTTACCTCCACCGCGATTTCCGTTCCATTTTCAATTTCCAATTTACCAATTTCCATTTCTATGCCCCCCTAAACACTTGTCATTTAGTCACTATCACTAATCGATATGATACACAAAAAAGCCTTTTTTTAGACGAAATAATAAACGAACTTGACTTTGAAGTAATTTGTGGTGATGTTATAATGAATAGGGGAGCGAGAAAAGCACAAATCACAGGGCACAGGCGTACTCACTAGCGGAATGTCATGTTATGTTATACATTACGTACTTCATTATCGACGTATGTCAGTCACTTTTGCTCCTTAGAGATTAAATGCGTGTATGTATATAGTATAAATCTGCCACCCACACATATTCGATAAATTTGATTTAAAGACATTGATTACAGTGCAGTGGTAAGTTTTCTTTTCCACACAAGGTAGTCACAGCACGCCTTCGTTTAAATTTGACAGTGAAATTTTTCTTATTTACATTGATTTGTTCCGATTAAGCGAAACCATCCACCATCTTTTTTGTCTAGGCTTTCTTTTCTTTATTTTCTTTAATAAGTATGCAGCACTGCACAAATTTCTGAATTGTCCATTTTAATCAGCTCTCTCTATAGAAAATGTTTGCCGAATGATTCGCCTGTTCCGGTACCCACACTAAGTTTTGACAACTACACATATGTGTGGATCAATGTGCTTGTGATTCGGCAAATATTCCGTGAATAGTTCGACAAAAGGCGAATGTTCGGAATTCGGCGAACACCGCATGTGTGGCGATGGCTTTAATCACAAGAGCGCGCCGGCGATGGTCCACAATGACGGTGGCAAGAAATCATTTCTGAAATCAATCAAGAATATCTACTTTCTAGGCGCAATTTCAGATCCCATAATACGCTATTCTAGTATTTTGTCCGTTGCTTAGAAACTATCAGAAAACAGTCCGGGAAAGTTACTTTCCCGGCCTAAGCCTATTTTTATTCTTATACATTTATAACAATATTGATTGCGATTTCAGAAAAAATAGTATGTGTACCTCGTAGCAAAAGCTTCCCGGAATTCAATTTACATCGTCGTCCGGGAATGTATTGCTTTTACTACTAGATACACAATATACTATTCCATCATCCTGTAATATCAATAAAGAACACAAAAAATCTCAGCTTTAAATACGTATAAATAGCATTGATACTTTTTCGTTTAATATAATTGAAATGCTGCTGCCAAGCATTGTCCCGCTAACGAAGTGGCAGTTGTAACGGTCAACTTTTTTAAGTATTCCTAAAAGCCGTTAAATTACATTATTTTATATAGATTTAACGCCTAACCTGTAGTTGAATATTTAGAATTTTTTACTTTACCCGTTATGTGAGAATAATATCATGCAATAGCGCGACTCCTACTTCCATATAAGGTAGCATTTTTAAACTAGGCAAATGATTGGTACATTTCAATTGTTACGCTATGCCAAATTGTCACTCCACACCCACCCCTATAAATAGCAAATATCGCAGAATCCATGAGAGAATGGTACAACTCTCCATATCGGCTTTAAGCCGGGAGGTTGTCAAAATTATGGCTGGAATTTGAGCCATTTAAGTGTTTAGTTAGTTTTGAGATTTAATTTCTTCGGTGAATTGTACCGAGTAGTTGAGAAGTTAACATTAAAATCAGTATAGATGTCCCGAATTAAAGCAGCATTTAAAAAGTGATGCTAGCTGCTTGAACTGCAGTAATAATAAAGTTACGTCAGTGTTCAATATACCTATACTGGTATATTTATGCAGTTCTAGAGTCTACAGCTGCTACCAATCTATATTTGAGCTTGTAACACCTAGCAGTGCCTCCGCCCCTTTTGCAGATGTTCTGTAAGTACCTTTATATCACTATCTTGTGTTTAACAGCCAACTGGTAGCAACTCTTGGCGAAATTCCATTAACTTTCCTTTACATCGTGACCAAAGACGCCAATTTGGTTCGAACTTTAATATTTTGTGCAGCATTTGGTTGTTTTCACGAGTGCTAGTCCCGTTTCGTAAAGACTATTAATAGAATTTCTTATTTAAAATACCTGTAAATCATTTTCTGTGCATAGTACCTTTCACAATGTGTTTCTTTTTTTTATTTACTTGCATTTTTTTACTTGTAGTTGCCATTGACTATTCCTATACAGTTTTGTATTGTCTGTTAAGGAAAATAAATTATTTATTACTTATTTATTTATTTATTGTTTTTGTATGTTTCTGGCAGCCTAAAATGTTACTCTGTATTTTATTTCTTCTGTTATTACCTTTATTTACGTTTAATGATTTATCTGTAATATGAAATATAAAAATTTGTTTATTTTTAACTTCACTGTTAGCACGTAATAGGTGAGGATAAGCTACAATGTTAATAGGACATTTCTTACGCAGAATTTAACGACAATATTTTTATTTCCTATACTTTTTTCTCTTCCGACGAACGGTTTACAAGATAAAAGTGAAAAACCAGCTTGAAGTCCCCGTTAGGGGTGAGTTTTGCACAAAAAAAATGAATGGACGTTCCACCCCTAAATTGGGGGGAACTTTTCGGATATCTATTTCTAACCCCATCTAGAGTACGCATCTCAAATATTATTAGCTAATGAAAGTGTCTCTGGCTCACATACTATACGTTTCAGCTTTTAAGTTTTATGATCTAACGTTCATTCATCGGAATATTAACTGTCTTTTATGACTCCTTTAAGAATATATAGCTAAGAAAGGAATAAATTTGAAATACAAAGACGACTTCAAGCACGGCTTATTAATTTTTTTAATTTAATTTCTGAAAAGCATTATGCAAATTTGTAATTATGTAATTGTAAGACTTTCATCAAATTCCAATGTAGACCGGTGTGTTACATTGTTTTCTTAAGTCGATACTTTTCAAGGTACGTTAAGATTTGGCTAATTGTGTGAACAAAGCTGGTACGTTATTAAAACATGAATCCCTTTTCTGTAGCTCCGCAATCCAGTTCCTCTTGTCTCCTTTATTGCTCTTCCGAGGTACAGCTCGATCTACTTAAGGCAAGGAAATGAAGCTAAGAAATATCGCCGTCATTTGTTAAATAATATTAAACTACATTTTGCGAGTAAATATTTAGTTTACTTGTTTTTGTTGTCTTCGCTTCGCAGATTATTTTTGCTGGTTTATTGAAATATTAATCATCTTGCGATGGGAAACTTAAAATGTATTGTGCAAAGTAAGATTAGTAATTAGGGAGAAAATCTTTACAAAATTGCAAAAGTTGGAAGTCTATTTGCTTAACTAAAATAAAGTCGAAATAAGTAGCATTTGGGTGTTAAACAGAGTAACTTTAACAACGTGTTGTTTGTAATTTAGTTAGTTATGAGTTTAAATTTCCCTTAACAACGCACACTTAGTTGACGAAACTCAAGTCGCCTATAGTGTCCAATAATATTACATTTTACTTCCACATCCAGTGGAAGTAACGCAAAAAAAGTTTTGAAAATTTTTATTCTTCAAATAGGCTTAGAATGTCATGAAACGTCGAGATTTTAAGTTTGAGCAAAAAAAATTTTCTGTCTGTCGGTCTGTCTAACTTTTTTGTGCGCACGTTTACTCTGGAACCGGTTAAGATATTGACTTGAATTTTGGTACACGTATGTATTTTAACGAGATCTGGAATTAGATTAATTATCTTATTTCGTTGAAGGGTTGAGGATAAATTAGGGTAAATGGAGGTAAATAGGTAAATCAAGCAATAAGACTCCGTAAAATTGGTATTTAGTATACAGAATCGGAAAGCATTTGTTTTGGTATTGCACAAATTTCAACGATTTAACCGACCGCCCACAATAAAGACGTTTACCAGTACTCTAGCAGAGGTAAACAGCGACACGCCTACCAAGAGAAGCATGTACACGATTGCATGCTTCGCTCTCACTTGCCGCTCTCGTTTGCTCTTATTCCCATCCCAAAACCAACACTTTCCGATACTGTATATAAAAGAAGTTAAGGTCTCAAAAAATTTTTTGGCTTAGCCTCCCCATCACTACCTCCACCCCATTAGTAAAGTGGGTGAAAAAATAAAATTGTACATTAGCGTGTATACAAGAACCTAAGGCCTCAAATTTTTTTTACTTCATCCACTCCCATTACCACCTTCTACCACCACCCTCACCCCCACTACCGATGTGGAATATCGTTTTATAGGTTTTTGGTGTAGACGATTTCAAATATTATCAGCTATAATATCCCAAGGACGTTGATAATACGAAATAATTTTATCACAGTTTCCGAAAGCACTTGCTTGGTAATATCCCGACGCCGGCGCCGCAGGCGGAGGGATATTACCTAAAAGTAACGTGCTTGAGGAAGTTGTGATAAAATTATGAGCTATTTATCAACGTTCGAGGGGTGTTCGCATAGAACATTTTTTGCAATTTATTTTATTTATTTGTTCAAAACTATTTATTAAAAATACAATTATTTAAAGAGCAATTTGTAAAATTAAATGTAGATTATGTATTATGTATTATTTGGTGTGTTTTCCTCTATTATTATATTCATTAAATCGTTATTTGCAGTTCCAAATCGACACTGTCAAAAAATACATTTTGAATTATTGAACTGTCAAACTGGATGACATAAGTGAAAAGATCCCTAAGGGATTTTTCAGTGTAATTTTGTTGTGATTGGTTGTTTCAGCACACGTGATTAGAAATGTGCGAATTTAATAGGATTGCTATTTGTGCTAAAAATTTTCTTACTAAAGTTCCATAAACAATAATTTTCACATAAAGAATTGCAAATATAGTATCAACATTTTTTTCGTTTTGAGAGACTTGGATAGAAAATCTAGGTATGGAATTTCAAGATTTATAAACACCTTACATTTTGCATTGTAATTCGAGTCCTATGAATAAACGAACATCAGCGTGTCTGCCTTTCAAGATTATTTTAGCAAGTTGCTAAATTGACACTAATGTTTCAAGGACAGATGAGAATACCAAATACCAAATTAGAATACCATGCAGCCTGTACGGTGTTTATAGATCTTCTATTATTTTCTTAATTCTATAATAAGTGGGTTACCTCGAGTAGTATGGATGCGCAGTGACTTTTCTCGAGTAATACGGATGCGCAGTAGATTTCCCCGAGTTTTATGGATACGCAGTGGCATTCCTCGAGTACCATCGATGCGCAGTAGGTTACCTCGAGTAGTATGGATGCGCAGTAGGTTTCCTCGAGTATCTTGGATGCGCAGTGGCTTTTCTCGAGTACTATAGATGCGTAGTAGGTTACCTCAAGTAGTATGGATGCGCAGCGGGTTTCTTCGAGAATTATGGATGCGCAGTGGCTTTCCTCCATAATATGACGCGTAGTAGGTTTCCTCGAAGAAAATGCTTGAAGTAGAAGTTTTAGTTCTATCGTGTAGTCCACAGCACACAATGATTTTTATAACTTTGCCATGTCACTTTCTGCATATTACTTCCACATCCAGTGAAAGTATGCTAACGAAAAAAAAATTTTGAAAATTTTCATTGTTCCAATAAGCTTAGAATGTCACGAAACGTCAAGATTTTAAGTTTGAGCAAAAAAAATTCTTTCTGTCTCGTCGGTTTGTCTGTTGGTCTTGCAACTTTTTGGTTCTCACGATTACTCTGGAACCGTATTTAACTATTTTTTGAGGTTATCTTGGATATATGAGCCAATCGACCAATTCTGACCTCGAATTTAGATTCAGCGCATGAAAATACATTGGAATATACTAGTGTAGTGCCCAGGCCAAAATGTTTTTTGTGGCTGTGTAATTTACATACACAATTTTTTTTTCGTTGTAAGAGACTTAGGTAGAAAATCTGGATGTGGAAGTAGTGATTCCTTAGGCAGCGGTTTTTTACATAACAATGTTTTACTATACCAGCTGACTAATGTCTATAATGATTTAATAGAATCCATATTAAGATATAACTGTAAGTTATGGGCGTCTGTCTGATAACACAGAACATAACACACCATACATAGTAGGCAACACCCAAATCCAAAACCTAGGCTGCTCAGAAGAGGGTTACCCATTTGAAAAAACGCAGACTACATTCATTACTCACCGATATTGCAAGTATCGGAGCTGGGATCGAACCCAGTACAAGATAAAAAGTGTGATCAAGCGTGTTTGAAATTAGTACGCTTTAGCCCGCTGCTCTACCATGCCTGTAATACCAAATTGAAATTGTTAAAAGTTTCTGAATATTAAATTGTTAAGGTATGTTTAAAAAAGACGGAACGTGTTATATTATTTGAACCTGTTTCAACCACTGGCGAAAACTGCTTCGAGCTAAGCGCAGAAAAAAAGTTATTTTATTTTTTGAGTACTAAGCTGGCTTAATAATAAAGTGCTCTTAATTACCAAGCACACTGGAAAGGTGATTTAAAATCACAAGTCTAAGCACTAAGCTCTTTTCAAATACAGACCAGTAGCATTAAAGCTTCCTCAAGATTGTGTTCAAAAAATAGGAATTTTGTATATATAAAAGAAAACATAAAAAAATATATTTTAAAAGTGGAGACATCAATGGTACTAAGATTTTGAAGTGGTAAAAGTTTCATATATCTCTAGAAATATAAAATGTAGTAAAATAGTTGGTTGCTAAATCTACCTTTGCTCCAAAATGTACTCCACACTAGCCCAGAACATAAGTCCAAGACTATAAAATAATACTAAAATTTAAAATATATATAGAAGAGGAAACAAATAACAATTATTTGATCGATCATCAAAAGGGAAGGGAAGGCAACATTTTGCCAATGTTGGTAGTTAAAAATGCGGCAAAGACAGCAGTCAACAGAAGTGTGAAAAGAGCTGAAAGGGACATAATGCTACTCGCAAAAACCATAAAATTATAGCAACATTAATAGAAGAAAAAACAATTGCAAAAAGGATAGAAATGTATGCAATAAACTACTACGGACATGCCCAAAAGAAGAAATCCAACACATGTCCTGAAGAAAGCGCTAATACCGAACAGCAATACACTAATAATAGAGAGACCATGCTACACGTGAATAACAGCTATTGAGAGGATCACTAGGAAAAGACCAAGCACACTAGTATCGAACAGCCCCGACTGCAGATTCTGCGGAGGAGACTTCCATCCACGTCCTTACTTCCTGCCCTAGTCTTATGAACTTGAGGCACAAACACTTCGGCATTAATTTTCCGGTGCTGGAGGAAATGAGGAATGCCCCTATAGGAAGGATTTTGGCCTTTGGGTTAGAATCCGGCCTAAATGGGGGATTCCAATAAATTCGTAGCGGCAGCACAATGGGCCACAAGGCCTGAGTTCGGCGACCCTTCGTCGCCCCGCTAAAAGAAGAAGAAGAAGTATCGAACAACAAGGGAAAGAGATGGATATCACAAGCAAATCGCAATGATTTATACTCTACTAAAGTCAGAAATGAACGAAGCAGAAGACTCAGAAGAAAAAGAGCTCTAGAAGGCATAAACACAAAAAGCAGAGTATAGACACTCCACTACAACTACCAATAACGTGGAAATCAATGTTCCGCATGAGCAATGATCCGCAACACGCCTCCTGATAACCTGTATAAATAGAGGAGCTCAGTCCAGCAGAGCTCACTTCGCTTCAGAAGAAGACCACGACAAGATGGTCGAAACGTCAAGCACTCAGCTAAGTCTACGCGGAAGAAGATCCGGAAACCAGCAGCCAGATCAACAGCGAAAGCCTTAGCACCAAGTTAAATCAGCAATATTTGGTACTCGATGTAATGGTTAAGCCAGTTTATTTCAGACGAAATTTTGTAAGAAAATCCACATGTTAATATCCCATTGCGTTTTGAATATGTTCTACTTACTACTAAACTACTACTACTACTACCTACTACTAAATTATCTTAGATATTTTTATACTTACATTAAAATGGTCAACATATTATATAGTACAAGTTGTACAATTCAACTGAATGAAGTAAATTAAAAAAATAATAGAATATCAATGCATTTTATATGCAGGGTACCCGGAAATTCCAGTAGTTAACTGTAGGTTGTGATAGTTTTTGTAGAGACATAAACAATAGTTCCCTTAGAAATGTATCCGAAAATGCTTTCTAATAGAGCTACGGCTCTTTGAAGGTGGTGCCTTAAAGTGGGTTTTTATTTAATACTTCAAGAATTCTTTGTGGTCCAGCGATGAGGTTCGCCGCGTTATTTAGGATTAATAAGAACTATTATTTATATATTAACCAAAATAAAATTTAACCAAGGGCATAGGGCAGAAGGGCAGAAGGTTTTAGCTCTATTCTGTTTCTTAATTTTGGTACCAGAATATATTTTTCTGATCAAAACACCAAACAGATCTTCTTCTTTGAACATAGTAAAACTAACGGCTTTTTTCGAAACACTGGGTTAAAACAGTTGTTGCGGCGTCATTTTCTGGTCCGAGTTTAATTAACAGGCCTGCGAGGTTTTGTTTTGTTGTTGGGCAGATGAGAATAATTTCCTTAACAATTCTGAGGCCAGATTCGGATTCAGCGCGAAAAATTACTTCGGAAATGACCCTCAGCTGCCCAACAACATTCATGATTCCCTTTATTTGCAGACCTATGTAATCTAAGTTTTGGCATTAATTTAAACTCAAATGTAATAATTGGACAGTCGAAATAATTTAAGTGTACAAACAAGTGTCTTCATTCTGAAAAATCTCAAAACATGTAAGAAGTTACTCTCTAAAAATATTGATATAAAATTGTACCTCAGCCCGTATATGCATGTCATTGGTAATGTTACTTCACATTTTTAGTAATTCAAATATTTTAAAAATAAAAATTATGTCCCAATCTCAATAAGTCTATTATATTTTATATAAATATGTTACTTCATATGTATCTCGGTAATGACGCGTTTTTAGAATATTCATTTGAATTTATTTTGATGAAATAATTCGAAAAATCTCCTAAATTATTGTTTCCTGTGTATAAAAGTCATGGATAATGTAACATCGAGAAAATACCTTTGTCAAATAAAAATAACCGAACATGTTACTACAAAACCATATCTCAAATAATTTAAACAAATAAGAGAACCAAGCGAAAATAAATACGTATGTCATATTTAAACATATTTCTTGTCCAATTTGAAATTCAGCTGGAGTGAGGGCTACATTGCTACTTCAGCTCAGAATTAAATTTCCCAATAGCTGGTGGCTATCAGGGAGACAAAACATTAAAAGCGAAAATGTTAAATTATATGTGAATATTCGACGGTCGTTTCTTATTTCTCCGTATTCTCAGTATGTAATATATGAAAAACGAATGAAAGAAAAGTGGATAATAGGAAATGCAGTGAAGCGGCTACACATTCTTTCAACAAGTCACCGTAATGTTTACATCTTGTTCAGCTAATTTAGTTGTTCCGCAATTCTGTAAATATTTTCTGTAAATGGCGTTATTTTAGTGGAAGGGTAATGTTACCGTGGATCTTTTTAACAAAAACAAAACACTAAAGAAGTAATAATATAGAGAAATGGTAGATAAAATATGCAATTTTACCGTATTGCCTCTTGGTTTCCTAATTCTACGATTAGGATCTGCGTCCTGAATGATATTACCATAATTACTAGAAACGCAGTGTGCATATGCTTGCAACAAATACTGACAAAGGAAACTCTGTTTATATTAAAGGAATCTCGCCGCTTCAGCAGGTGTCTAGAGTTAGTTGCGTACCGGTTTCGAGCTTTTGTAGCTCTCGTCAGTGCAAAACAGACACTTTTGACGCTGCGGGCTCTTAATAAAGTCGAACAATACAAAGTCAGTGACTTGTAAATAATGTGAGTGGGTTCCTTAGTGCTATCCTCAGAGGACTGTAGCTTCTTTAGAAAGCATTTCTGGACACATGTTTATAGGAAGTTTTCTTCCTATATTTGCATGTTGACATCACCTAGAAATGATTAAAGCCATTTGCATCATCTCCAGATGATGTTAATGTGGTTGGCGAAACCAGCGTATTTAAGTGTGTTGGTGTTTGTGGAAAGTACTTCAGAGACAGCGTCCCACCGAAGGATCCAGTCCCCTCCAGAACCCCGAGTATATGCATGTCGTAACATTTTAAAAGTTAAAATCCCAAGTCAATCTGGAAATGTATAATGTACAAAGGATTTTAATTTTGATCAACAACGCAACATCAAAGCCATGTTATTCAATTTTATTAAATCCTGTGAACTTTAGAAATTAAAGTTACGGCTGTTTAGTTATCAAAAAATGTTAGTTAGGATTATTTGTTCGCATAACAACTGATGTAATCAATAACAGATTTTAAAGTTCCGAACTTTTCCTTTGAAATATTAATACATGATTTCATTTCATATTGTACTATTTGTAAAAGTTACCACATTATTACTGTCGGAGAAAATACGTAATAATGAGAACTTCAATGGAATAGTAGTGGAATTAAAAATTACTACCTATGTTTGCTTTGACAAATTAAAGTTTCTCAGAGTTCCTTCATGTGAATAACTAATGAGTTCTATTCGCCTATAGCAATTAAAGCATTTTCTCCTCTTACCTTACTTGTCTCTCAAAGGACTGTATTGCAAATTGACTTTTTAAAATGCAACTTTTAAATTGTAGTAATATTTCATTTACAAATATATGGTTCAGTAATTATGTTCTCCATCTTTTCGAATATTTTCTATAAAGAATTTACTTATCTTAAATTTCAGATACCACCTAGGTACTTGAGTTTAAAGTGAACAAAATACACGTTAGTGCACAAAACTAGATTTCAGTGCTTAATTTGTAGAAATATAGTTTCTGACCTCGTAGTACGTTTACATGTGGGTGGTCCCAGCGCGAGCAAAAGGAGGATTCTCAGCTCAGTGGCACAAAGCATTATGCTTTATGCCGCTCCTGTATGGGAACAGGCCTTGAAGATTGGCAGAACGAGGAAAAAACTCGAGGGGATACACAGAAAGGCGGCCATCAGAATAGCCAGCGCTTATAGGACGATATCTGCAGATGCAATCTCTGTGATAGCAGGCGTGCCCCCTATTGACTTGCTGGCCACGCAGAGGAAGGAAGTCTTCGAGGGCGCTGACAGGAATTTCGCCCAAAACCAGCTTTTCGATAGATGGCAGAGAAGATGGGAGGAAGGAAGCAAGGGCCGCTGGACGAAGAGGCTAATCCCTGTAGTAAGAAGATGGGTGGATAGGACGCATGGAGAGGTAGGATATTACCTCACCCAGGCGTTATCCGGTCACGGCAATTTTTGCACATACGTCAGAGGCATTGGTAAGGTAGACGACGATGAGTGCGTCTACTGTGGAGAAAGGGATACCCCAGAACACACCATCTTCTGGTGCCCCAGATGGGCTGCCCCCAGAACCGTGTGCCAGAATAAGCTAGGCACAATACTTGAAGTGAAGAACCTGACTGCCTTGATGCTCGAGGGAGAAGAAAATTGGAACAATATAGCAGGCATGCTATCAAATATATTAAGAGACAAGGAAGACGAAGAAAGGAATGAGGCTTGGTGACCCTAGTGAAACAAATGATCAGGTTCCCCCTTCCCTCTGAAGTAATGCGTGAGCGGTTCCGGAGAGAGGTGTAGAAGATTGGAGGGGTTTTACCCGGTAGGAGTCCGGCACTCCCGGTAGCATAAGACCCAAGCTCCGGGGTCCATGTAGGATTTCCCCTCTACCAAAAAAAAAAAAGTACGTTTACCATATTTTTTGCTAGCCACTAAATAAATTTATTAAAAAAATAAAAAGAAAACGGGTCATTTTGACATTTTTTTGAGGATACTTTCTGGCAGTGAACTATTGAAAACTAGCAGATTTCAAATAAATCTTAAAAAAGCAATCAGCAGTTTTTTATTACTTTTTTTTAAATAAATTCACAAATGACATGATTGCAAAACAATACTATAATCATTATTCATTCAAAGTTCATTTGACAACACTTCTCCTATAAATGCCAACTCTTAATATCTGTAACCCCCCAAAAAGTTGTTAATAACTCAAGTCAAGACTATCCCAAAGGTTTCGTCATAATTCCCGCAATCTTCTCATTTCCAGAAATATGGAATGCCTTGAAAATATCTTCTGCAACTTCTTCTCTAATGAAGTGATCACGAACTATTTGTTTAGATCGTTTCTGAAATTGAGGATTGCTCTGGCATTATCAATTATATGGGTTGAAACATCGATTTTCTTTCTGATTTAGAAAGTAATAAAAAAATGAGGTTGAATGAAAACGATTCGTAAGTTAAGCTTGCGTATTGCGATATATGTAAGAAATTTATGTGACGAGTGTATGAAATTAAGTAAGTTTTTTTTTTTTGAAGTGAACTAAAGAAATAGCACTTCAAAATGGTATATATGATTTTTCGACACTGCATTCCATTCAAAAGATATTTAACTTTAATTGGAACTTTTTATGAAAAAATCTTCTTCTTTCAAGTTTAATTTGCGCCACTTTCTTCTGAATAATGACCATATAGAAAAAAATTATAATTGTTAAACAACTCACGAAGAATATAATTTTTCTTCTCAGCAAAATCTGTCAGAAAGTGAAGTACTTATATCCATTTTTTGAAGATCCTTTTTTTTTCCAAAAAATTGAATTTATCGATAAATAATGCAGATGTCGATCTGAAATTTTTACCAGGTATGCCCTCCTATATAACACATACTTCAGTAAAATTTTAAGAATTGTTTTAAAATTTTGCTGAAATTATTATTTTTTTTTAATTTCTGTTTTTTTAATTTACTCCTGACCTAATAAAGCTATCTTAACGTTCGGGGTTCATTTTATAGGTTTTTTAAAACCTATGACTTTCTCATTTGAACTTTCCTCTCAGATTATTAGCTTTCTATTTAAACGCGAAAAACCGATTTTTCAACTTTACAACCCCCACCTCCTCATCCGACATCCGTTGACACGCTATAAGGGCTTATTTTGGATGTCCAACCAATCAACTCAAAACAATAAAATCGTGGTTATCTATTTTCGCCATGTCAAATTAGAACTCTACTGGACTATAAGGAATCTAATAGAAAAGAGCTTTGATGAGTTGTAGGTCTAACAGGCAACAGGGATAGATTAAATGACTCATGAAAACTAAATTCAATCATATTTGGAAAAATTTGAAAACATTTTAATCGAAGTACATTCCAACAATTTCTAATCAGATAACGCCAGGATTCTAGCTTCGCTTTCGTACGCATTTGAACATGCGTAAGAAGAAAGCAACATAAACGTTTAAATCATGTTTCTGTTCCAATTTTTCAATTAATGTCACTTGAGAATTATGAAAAATTGCACTTAAGATCAACTGTGTGAATAAGCAATCACGTTTTTGATATAAGTGCATCAACCAAAATAAAATAATGTAAAATCTTTAAATCTGTCTTGATGGTAAGTGTAGTCAATTTATTTTCCACCACACAAGAAGAGGGCTCGACTACAGGCTTTGATGCTTTAAAATCATGAATAAGGGAAGCGGCAGTAGCTCTACGCGTCATTTACTGAAAGTTGGGTCAATTTTTAAAAACATGTCCCTTCATGAATGCCTTTGCTGTTACTCTCATTTCTTTAAGCCGGGCCGCTAATGTGGTTAAGGATTTTGTGGGAATTTTTTTATTATATGAATGGAGACGACGAGATTTTTTGTAAAACACAAAGCTGTAATTTGCAACCATTAACTAGTCGAAAACATTGAGCTATATTAAATTTATTATATGTACAAAGTAGAATTAGGGTAGCATGGAATTTTCGTTCTACATTTAAAACATGCGTGTCATTTTATACAGTCTGTTAGAAATAAATAGTTTAACTTTGTTGGAATCATTTTAGGCATTTAGAATTGGTTATCAGGCATTTGTGTCTAAACAGTTAGAAATAGTATGTTACTGTAATGTAAAAGTTTACTTTTCAACTATAATGTCCCAAGGACGTCGATAATATGAAATAATTACTTATACATCCAGTGGAAGTATAGTAACGACAAAAACATTTTTAAACATTTTTATTGTTCAGATAGGCTTAGAATGTCATGAAATGTCGAGATTTTAAGTTTGACCAAAAAAAAATTCTGCCTGTCGTTCTGTCGGTCTGTCTGTAATTTTTTTTCGGGCGCACGATTACTCTGGAACCGTTTAAGATATTGACTTGAAATGTGGTACACACATGTATTTTAACGAGATCTGGAACTAGATTTTATGTTCATCTTATTCCATTGAGTAATTGGGGGGGGGGGGGGGTAAATGAGGGTAAATAGGTACATCAAGCAGGTAAGAGTCCATAAAATTGGTATTTAGTATTTTATCACAGTTTCCGAAAGCACGTTGCTTGGTAATATCCCGACGCCGTAGGCGGAGGGATATTACCTAAAAGCAACGAGCTTAAGGAAGTTGTGATAAAATTATGAGCTATTTATCAACGTTCGATGGCATTCGCGTAGAAAATTTTTTGCAGTTTATTTTATTTATTCATTCAAAATTATTTATTAAAAACACAATTATTAAAAGAGCAATTTGTAAAATTAAATATAGATGCAGATGACGTATTAGCATTCCATTATTGAAGAGATACTTCCACGCATATTGTTAATATTCCACTATATTTTTCAATATTCCAATATTTAGATGTGTAGTGCGGTCGGATAGCATTTAAAGTCATAGAAATATTTCAGTGCTGGCGGCGAACGTGCCCTTTTGGATATAGATACTATATATACCAAAGATGAAAAAACGCCCCAGACCCCAAAAAATTCGGACTCCCCACCACCGGTAATGACGTCATGATATGAGGGATCGAGAAACTGGTTTTAGGCATAGACTGGTCCACTTAACCGCCTTATTTTTTAATAAAACTCTCTTTTAAATATGTGTTGTATAGTAAAACATGATGTCTGTAATGTTTTTTATTATTATTTTTTAATATGGTGGCAAAAATTTGACATTTTATGTGCATATTCGTGTTTAGTATCAATTTTTGTTCTTATGGTCAATAAATTCAGTGGTTGTAGACAAATTTTGTTGAGATGGATCTGTAAAGAGATAGTTGCCCCTCCCCTTTAAGTCTTCCATCCTTTGAGTCAAGAACAAAAACAAAAAAGTTTGTGTAACAATTTTAATAAAAAAATGTTTTATATCTAAAAATATTTACAACTAACAATTTTGAGAACAATGTCCTTCACACGCGCACAATTGCGTACACTGAAGACCGTTTCTGACGCATTTTCACACAGAACTCTTGTTTGCAGCTTCAGGCAATTAGTTCCTCACAACTTTTTGCAACATCAGGAATAGTAGACCACAATGGCTGAAACCCGTCATTAGTTTTTTTCCATCTCCAAGTATCGGGCGAAGGAGTTTGATAATCTTTTTCCAGACAGTGCTTCCATATAAGAGCTTGAAGAGTAGCTAGCTTGATATGGTGACATAAAGCATTTTGCGCTGGAGGTATATTCTCAATTGGTCTATTTTTTTTAATGAAAACGAATAGTCTACACTCATTAACTGTGTTTATTAACATTATACAAAAGACTCACAAATCTTTGCACGGTACGCATGATATCTTCATCTGGGTGTCTTCCCATTATCAGCTGCTCAAAAGCGGAATTATTATTAGGATCTGCCCTCCACATCTTCCAAGCTCTTTTCTTACCTACTCCACAAAATGAAGACACCGTATCGTAACCTGTTGCATAATGAAATATCGGCAAAAAGCTACAGGTCTCCTGTGATAAATGAGAACATAGGTCATGGATACCTATTAACTTACGATTTTTTTCAGTTCCAAAACCAATCCAAATTTGTTGAATATTTTAAAGATTTTAAAAGGCAGATACTGCTATGACCACAACATCCGAATCTACCGTTCGAATGCTAAAGGAGTTGTGGCCATTATCAGCTGCATGCTTAGCATGAAGAAAAAGACGTCCGTCCGCTTCTTCATGCCATGAGGGTGAAATAGCTGATAGATCTAATTCTGCTGAAGACGATATTGCTGTTTCCTCAAGTGACTAGATTATTGTTTTTCCTTCAAAATGTACGTTCATTAGCTGTTTTGCCAAGAAAGTGAACAACTGTTTTTTGTTTTCATCTACTCGTAAAAACTTGTTATATTTTTTTGGAATTATTGTGCAAGGTGTAACTCGTATGTGCACTCCTACTCCTCTTGATTGACGTGTCTGCTTTCAAGATTCAGAAATACTAAATACCAAATACTAAATCAATTCGTTGTAAATTTTGGAATAGCCGACAAATGTAGGGCTTAAATATATTGTTGTAATATTCCAAAAACCTTTCCACATTTCTTGGAGCTAATAAATGGAGAATAGCCGCACCGTCCAGTACCAATTTTTGCGGAAACTTCACTGTGTACAACATGAAACATAAATACTGACAAATACTTTGGTATTCTGTTTTTACTATTAAACACTAAAACGCTGCAATTCCACGCTAGACCAAAAACTTTGCAGCTCTGTATGTATACGTAAACATGCTATAAATACTACAACAGATATCCCTGTATATATTTAAGTATATAAAACATATTTAATATTGAATTCTACTAAAAAATATGGTCCTTAAGTAAGTTAGTCTTTGCCTATGCATAGTTTTTTTACCCTCAGTTTGATGACGTCATTACTGGTGGTGGGGGGTCCAAAATGTTTGGGGTCCGGGGCGTTTTTTCATCTTTGACATATGTAGAAAATATATCCAAAAGGGCATGTTCGCCGCCAGCACTGAAATATTTTTATGCTATCCGATTTCACTAGTAAGGTTTTATAGAATTTGAATTAGTATGGGCTGTAATTTTCAACAACTGTTGCCGCAAAAGTTCATAAATGTATTTATAGAGCGGGAGCTAGGTCGACTTCTTTCGGGGCACCTCCTGTCAGGAGCGTCACGAACACTGTTTAAAAATCAGTGAAATCATGTCATCGTTACAAGGCTCATTTTTTTATATGTACACATTTTATGTTTAGAATGAATAAAATAAGATCGCCAGAAAGTGTGGGCCGTCAGGAGGCGCAGCCAGAAATAAAGATACAATACATCTGAGGCACGGTACGGAGTCAAGTTAGCCGAAAGTGTTAAATTCCTGTGTATTTAAGAGCCTATGGTACTTTTGTTGACACTAAGAACTTTACGGGGAGGCTATTCTATTGTTCAAGGAGCTTATATTTACGTTTTCAAAAGGAGCCAGAACTTGTAACGATGAGTTTAGAGTTCTGAGGTGAAATATGCGAAAAAAAATCCAATTTTCTTCAAAAATTCTAAACATTTTCTTTCTGGCTAGCCTTACTGACGGGAGTTTCTTTCTGGGAATTTGTTTCTGTGTTCAAAGCATTTAAATAAACATGCTCAACCTTAAAAATGTTTGTAACGATCATGTTATATAACTCCGTTTTTTTACCTCTTTGACCTTTCTGGTTGTGCTCCTGATGGCCCACACTTTCTGGCGATCTTATTTTATTCATTCTAAACATAAAATGTGCACACACAAAAAAAAGTTGGCTTTGTAACGATTATATAATTTCACTGATTTTTATATCTTGAACCATGGCCAACTCGACGGGCTGACATATGCCAGAAGTCTATTTTGTCGTTATTTAAGTTCGATAGAATTAATCAGCGCATAGAAAATGCTTGTAACGATGAGTGTCCGAAAAAGCCACTTAGCTTTCGCACCATTACTTTTAATTGTATTATTTGGCGTGTTTTCCTCTATTATTATACTTATTAAATCGTTATTTGCAGTGCCAAATCGTAATTGTGATATTGTCAGAAAATACATTTTAAATTATTGATATATGTCAAACTGGATGACATAAGTGATAAATAATTGTCCTAGGGAGATTGGCAACGTTTTTCTGAATGGTTGTTTTCGCACACGTGATTACAAATGGGCGAATTTAATAGGATTTCTATTTGAGCAAAAAATTTTCAAATTCCAATTCAATTCTATCTTCTATATGAAAAAATCGATGTAATGCACGACTTCCTTATTCTGCAAAACACTTCTTTTTTTAAATTATTCAATTTATGAATTGATGTTTACTTATTTGTGATTTTTTTTATTGCATTCCCGAGTGCCAAATATATTAAATGAGAAAATCATATGAAAAATAATACTTAAATTTTTTTTCTTTTTAATTTTGTTTCGTTTTTTTTTCAACAAAAAAAAAATAGAAATACAAATTACGTTTTTAATATGGAGCTTAAATACCCACAGTAAAATGAGAGATCGATATAGGTATATGATATGAAGGCTAATGTAGAATTTATTAATTTCAAAATTGATCAGTAGTCAGCAACGATGCCCAAATGTTCAACTAATTTTAGTTTTGTTATATACCTATGGTGTGAAAAAAACACTCGTTTTACTGACTGTCAGGATATTCCCACAGATACTGGATATCAAATATTTAGGTATCGTAATTGACTTCAATTTGAAATGGGTCAAACATATTAACCGCTAGTACAGAAAGTCAGAAATCTGCTATGTAATTTAAACAATTTAGACACATGCTAGATTTACTCCAAATGAAAATAATGAACAATGCACTTATGCACTTATGTCGAATCCCAAAATAGATATGGTATATAGTACAGCAACTAGAAGTTTTAACTTCGGAATTATATGAAACAGATTGCGATCATTTTTGGCAAATGGGGGCTAGCTAATTTATAGAAGGTGACTCAAGAAGAAGACGTTTCAAAACGATTTTCGTCAAATAACTCGAAAATTATTATATTTTGCGAAAAAATACCACAGACAAATAAGGAAGCTACTAAACTCAGGATGAATTTCGTTTTTTCTTAACTTCTGTAGAATTAATGGTCTCGAAGATCTGAAGGTATAAAGACGGTGTCTAAACATTTGTAAGACGAAGTATTTAGTGAAAATGTTAAATGTCTCATAAACTATTGCACCTACGTCAAAATACTAAACAATTATTATTATGACGACACGCTTTCTCAGCCATAGCTAGAAAGCATTCACCGATTCTTTCTTCGCTCGCATCATTGAGATTCTGCTTTATTGGAGCCCATTCCAAGCCTCTGGGCTACTTTGGTGATGTCTGCTCCAACAGCTCAGAGTTTAGACCTCGACAAGGAATCTTCTACTCCAGCATTTCTTAAAATACGAGCAGTTCCCAATAGTGTGATCTTCTGCACTTGGATTGACCAGACGGTTGTTGTAGACTCCGGTCATAGGCTTCTTAACAGAACTCAAGGCTCCTAAAATCACTGGCATCACTGTGGTCTTTGCACTCCATATCATGCTTATTTCTATTTGGAGGTCTTTGTACTTGCTCAGTATCTTTGAGCATCACGTTGATGTCATTTAGGATGAACATATCGATCAGCAAATTTTCTTGTGAGTTATAATCGACACGTCCCATATAAGTCTAACGACATTGGTGCTGACAACTTTTTCAATTCATAATATTTTTGCTGCACTGGTATATTGGAGTGCTTTCAATGATCCAGTGGAGATATCTGGCCACTCTCTTGTATCTGTGAATGTACTCCGATTGTGCCAACGTAGTACATCCCTCCACCACATGATTGACGTGTTGCTTTGTCAGACCTCACATCCTACATTTACTGTCAACAGACCGATTCAAGATCATTCTCTGGTGGTATCCGGTGTTTGGTGCTTGGTACGGTGCAGCTATTATTAAACTTTTCGTTTCTTTCTTCAGACCCGAGCCGTTCAATCACTTCGTGGATGCCTTTTTGTCATCTGCTGGTCGGCCGAGATCTCCCAGAATTGATTATATCTCTGCTTTGCGCAGAATACTCATTTTTGTTCTGTTCGATGCTGATTTTAATGTTTTTTCCTGTCGTCTTTGTCAGTAGTTTCATATATCAAATATTCTTCCTACATCTTCTGGATGGAGTATAAGTTCTTACATTTGTCATCTTCTTTAACTAGCCTTATGAATTTATCCTTTCACTGTCAGATATATATGCTGAGTCCTATGATAGAGAACTCATAAGCAGCTCTATTAATCCACGGTCGCCGTCTTCCTGTTGATGTATAACTGCGCATATCTGCATTGGAATCATAAACTCTGCCCATTATTAGGATTTTTCTCGTCTTCCACTTCATTCTGACGATATCGCTTCGAAGTCAGTCGACTATTTAAAGACTGTATGTAGCTATAGGGACAGCAATAGTGTTTATCGCTGCGATATTGTTCTTGCCAGTTGCTTCAGGTTTTGTTCGCACTTCAAGGTAATTTTATATTCAAGGATCATCAGGATATTTAATGAATAATCCTGACCACCCGCTGCTTAGTGCTATAGTCCTCTTCAGGACAAACTGATGATAATCATCAATGCCTATCCTATGCTCTATATATTTTATGTTAAAAATAGTTGCTTCCACCAGTTAAGAGGTAGTGCATAATAGAGAAATTGGGCGATAATTGACGATCGGGCTTTTTATTGACTGCGCTTATGAACTCAGTTCACAAAGAGGATGTAAGTATACTGAGTACATTAAAGTGTCAACGACATTATGCATGAATCATTAACGCCATTCACGGAGTAGGCACTAGCGGCCAGAATTCTCGGATAATCATATAACCCTGGCAATATTTTATTTCCTTTGAACATATCTCTAAAATCAGCTCACTTTGCGATGTTATAAACTTCATGAAAGAGTTTTATATCTTTGAGATTATGTAGCCGTTGGCCCTGGTGCAATTGCTTATATTTATTTACCATATCAAAATTGCCTTGAGGATAAAATCTTACTTTGCTTCATAAATTCAAATGCATACAACATATATAGCACGAGTACTGAATTTGAATTTCGTCTTTGGTGTTTTGTCTGCTCCAACTAAATTAAATAATGACAATTTTAATTGATTAAAAGTTCTTCAAGAGCAGATATTTTAAAAAAAGCTGAGTTGGTAGGTATAGAACGGCCTAGTTTGAGAAGTACATAGTGGAGTATAAATTTTACAGATCTGATAATTAAATATCAAATTTATACAGTTTAACTAGCAATATTGAAAGGCCAGAATAAAGCACGGTGTTTTTTCATAGATTGATAGAAATGCAGTGTATTCTATTAACAGCAGCCTAAGGAATCACCACTTCCACATCCAGATTTCTGGTAGGAGTGGTAGTGGAGTAACTGAAAAAAAATGATTCTTTTGGTTCTATTACACACACTAAATCAAAATGTAATTTTTTTACCCCTTTATTATGGGGTTGGGGTGGTAATGAGAGTGATAGTGGGGGTGGCTAATGCCAAAAAATGTTTGAGACCTTGGCTTCTTGTACATACACTAAATCTCAATGTTAGGGACTCTTTCTTGTCTTAGCTATTTACCTTCGTTTACTCTCACCGCCTTAACAAGTAACCCGTCAGTGCAGCAAATGAAAACTTTATGTATGTATTTTAGCTGTGCAAAGAGCCGCTGCTAGAGAAAGTAAATGAATACAGACAGACCGATCGCCAAACAGACAGAAATTTTTGGTTTTTACTCAAACTTAAAATCTGGACATTTCATGACATTCTATCCTACTTCAGCAAAAACAAATTTAAATTCTTTTTAAGAGCTTTTATTTAACTTGCAATGTTTGTATGTTAGTTAGTTAGTTAGTTTGTTTGTTTGTTTAGGTCGAATCTTGCAAGCTGAATTTCGACTAGTTCTAATTAAGCTAGAGCTTTGAAATTTGGCACACGTGTATAAGTCCGGTGATAATGCAACATAGTATAGCCATTATCGGTCTAAATCCAATATGGCGGACGTCCCAAGATGGCGGATCGCCTTTCACTTCACAACTCCCTTGATATGGGTATCAAATGAAAGGGTTTGACGAGTAAAATACGATAAACTATGTGACGTCATTCTAAATTCAATATGGCAGACGTGGGAGATGTGGGGAAGGGGTGGGAAGGGGGAGGGGAAGGGGAATAGGCGGGAAGAGGTGGTAAAGGGGTGGGAAAGAGGTGGTAAGAGCGTCAGAGGAGTGAGAATATTGGAGGTTGATGGCGGTGGCAAATGAAAGGGTTTTGTCTGTCTGTCTGTAAAATAAGTAGACTAAAAAGTAAAAAATAAAGTTACTTATATAAAAAAAAATATTTTTAAGAAAAAGCTTTTATTTGAAAAAACTGTACTAAAAAGTAAAAATATATTTTTTAAAATTCATACACCAGGAAACCAAAAGCTTTGGGGGCGGTCAATTGAGCAAAGTAACTATGCAATAGCGCTATATGACCGTCCCCAAAGCTTTTGGTTTCCCGGTGTATGAATTTTAAAAAAAATATTTTTACTTTTTAGTACAGTTTCTTCAAATAAAAGCTTTTTCTTAAAAATATTTTTTTTATATAACTTTATTACAATTACTATACTTCAGTCTATCTGTCTCTCTGTTGGTCTGTCGGTTTGTCTGTAACATTTTGTGCGCAGGATAACTTTGGAACGGTTTATGATATTGACACGATTATATTTCGATCTTATTCCGTTTAAGGGTTGGCGGGTAAATAAGTTATAAATAAGGGGTAAATAAGTAAAGCAAGCAAGTAAGAGTCCATAAAATTGGGATTTAGCGTATGTAGAAGAAGCCAAGGTCTCAACATTTCACCCACTATCACCCTCATTACCACCACAACCGCATTATTAAAGGGAATAAAAAATATAATTGTGATTTAGTGTGTGTACAAGTACCAAAGGCCTAATTTTTGTTTGGTATTAACTACCCTTTCTACCACCACCCCCATGTGATACATTGTTTCATGGGTTCTGGGTAGACAATTTCAAATATTATGTTATTAAAGTTCTATGAATAATTATTTCGTTATTACGTTAGTGGAGTATAATTATAGTATCAATTTTTTTTAGTTGTAAGAGAAATCAGTTTTATAATGATGCTCAAAATTGAGAGTCTAGACAAGAAGGTATTTGTATATTTAATGTATGCCACCCGATAAAGCCTGTCAACAATTGTGTATTGATTATAGCTATATTCGTGTATATCTCCTGCATTAATGAAAATCAGAATAGACATGTGAGACCTGACCTGATTCATTCTTAGTCAACGAGAAACAACAAGAAAATTACGGCTTATCATAATTTTCTACATATTTCCAAGACTAGAAATGGTTCATATATTAAGCCATATCCAATGTACTGATCTTTTCAAAGCTGTGATAAAAATACCTACTTGAAAATGCTTTTTACGATTTGACCAGTCATGCTTTACTATATGAAATTGCTCTTTTACATTTATTGTTGTTGTTCTTTAAATTTATTATTTTTTTCATACATCTGTTATTATTGCATGTCTTATGAATTTGTGGAAGCACTACAACGTATAATACACTAATAAATATATATATCTATCTATTCATGACAATATGCCAGAGATTTGTAAAATTATTAAACTGTACCAGTAACTGTGAATGTGAAATTTGACGCCACAATTTCCTCCATCTTTCTTTAAGCGTCTGAGATTTGGAGCCTGAGGAAGGCAGATAAACGACATTGACGAAATACATCCCCCATAGCAACTCTCCAGCATTGTGTTTTCCTAAATTGGAAGAATTGATTATTTAACCTAACAGACTGCCTTTTGTTTACCATATAATGTTAATTCACGATGTAATAAAAAGTTTCTAGAACACATAAATAAATTTAAAATTATATCACCATTCCAATTTGGTTTCAGAGAAGGATTTTCAACAGTTTATGCTATACATATAAATTAACAAGTCAATAAATGAAGGTCAAAAACCATTAGCTTTTTATTAGATTTGGCGAAAGCCTTTGATACAGTTTCACATTCCAAAGTAGTGAAAAAAACCGCTGCCCAAGGAATCACTACTTCCACATCCAGATTTTCTATCCAAATCTCTCACAACGAAAAAATTTTGTATGTGGAAATAATTGTTTATGAAACTTATTTAATATTATATTTGAAATCGTCTACCCCAAAAACCCATAAAACGATATCCCACATCGGTAATGGGGTGAGACTGGTGATAGGGGGGTGGTACACACACTAAATCACAATTTTTTTTCATCCACTTTAATGATGGCCAGGTAGTGGGGACGGCTAATGCCAAAAAATTTTTGGAGACCTTAGCTTCTCTTGTATATACTAAATACAAATTTTATGCTTGATTTATCTATTTACCTCCATTTACCTCAATTTACCCCCCAACTCTTCGACGGGACAAGGTGAAAATATAATCTAGTTCCAGATCCCGTTAAAGTGCATATGTATACCAAATTTCAAGTCAATATCTTAAACGGTTCTAGAGTAATCGTACGCACAAAAAAAGTCACAGACAGACAGAAATTTTTTTTTCGCTCAAACTTAAAATCTCGACAGTTCATGACATTCTAAGCCTATCTGAACAATAAAAATTTTCAATTTTTTTTTGTTGTTACTATACTTCCACTGGATGTGGAAGTAAGAAACCGTTGCCCAAGGAATCACTATTTCCACATTCAGATTTTTTATCCAAGTCTCTCACAACGAGAAAAATTTGTATGTGGATATAATTGTTTATGGAACATTAATAAGATACCTTGAACAATTTATTAAAAATTACAAAAACAATAAACGCCAATATTGTTATATCTCGTGGTGAAATTTCCTTACCAGATTAGATCAATTTGTCTACGTCTGAAAGTTATAATAATGCGATCATGTTGCATTAGAAAACATTTTCCTGAAATGATGTTCAAGAACGCTTAAGAACACTCAAAAACGCTCTATATGGTATTTATATTGATGTAAGGTATCAACAACTCCCAAGCTTATTTATTTGAAAGCCTTGATGGCTTTTTCCACTTATGACCTCTTACTAAGTAAGACAAGCATTAATAGATGTTTTCTTTTATCACGAACAAGGTAATCATGAATCTCTTTGAGTTCTCAGCACGGAAGCATCAAAAGTACTAGAATGAGTCCACGACAAGCACTGTGATTACCTCTCTGCGTTTTTCACACACACACATAAAGTTTAATGTTATATTTTTGTTATGAGATGTTTGTGTATTTTTATACTTGTTTTATAAAAGTAGATCTTATAATTATTTTTTCAGGAATAATACAATCTATAGAACAAAAAATTGGGTGGGTACCCGTGAATAATTTCTACATAGGAATTTTTTGTTCGCATAATATACGGGAGGGAGGAGGGTTACCACAATGCTGAAAAATTTACGGTCAAAATAGGTTTTCCCAATTATCTCCTTTCTTGTTGGTTCTACCCTAAAATTAGGTATTACCAATAATGTACAAAATGTAAAAAGCTACAACTTGTATTTGAACTATTTTTCCCTATCGTTAATATTCTACGATTTACAGCCGTCAGAATGGCGAAAATTTGTGCTTTGCTGCACATTTTTGCAATTATCTCTGTTCTCATTGCTCCTATGTAGCAATTAGTTATTGTCAATATTATAGATTACAAAATTTCTCAAAATTTTTGTTTATACAATTTTTTTCCACGATGAACTGTTTTAAAATTACAGCAGTTCGAGGTTTAAAAAAATATCTTTCGAGGTGCTGTAACTTGTAAACAATTGATAGTGTAAGAAAATTGTTTAGAGAATATCATTTAGGTATTATGCAAATCACAACTTACACACTATTTTATTTATTATGAAAATACCTACTTTTTGTATACTGTTGCTCTAATGTGGGCACGCTAATATACTAGTTAGGTAAATACTTTAAAACACTCGTTATTGGAAAACCAATCAAAACAACTACTCTTCTAGCTAATACTGACGAAGTATTGAATTACATGATAGGATTCTTAGCATTTTAAAGGAAAAAAATATATATATTAAAAACACTTAAATCGTTTATTTAAATTCACTCATTCACACATTTTTATTCAATATGAAATTATCTGTATATATATATTTTTTCCTTTAAAATGCTAAGAATCCTATCATGTAATTCAATACTTCGTCAGTATTAGCTAGAAGAGTAGTTGTTTTGATTGGTTTTCCAATGAGTGTTTTAAAGTATTTACCTAACTAGTATAATAGCGTGCCCACATTAGGGCAACAGTATACAAAAAGTAGGTATTTTCTTAATAAATAAAATAATGTGTAAGTTGTGATTTGCATAATACCTAAATAATATTCTCTAATCATAATGAAAGCAAATAAATAAAAAATGATTAACTGTAAAAATTGTTTAAACAAAAATTTTGGGAAATTTTATAATCTGCAATATTGATAATAACTAATTACTACGTAGGAGCAATGGGGATAGAGTTAATTGCAATAATCTACAGTGAAGTACATTTTCACATTTTTGCGTGAGAAGTAAATCGTAGTGTTGGCAATAAGAAAAATGTTTGTGTTGACAGATCAGTGAAAATTCGAAAAATTCGAATAAAATTCATTCTTTTAAAGAAATGACGCTTTTGTAAGTCAGTTTTATTGATTTTAGAAAATTAATAATAAGTATGAATAACATCGAAATAACGGAGCAGACATTTTTCCGAAATTCAAGAATCTTTTTCAAACTTCGAGCTGCTGTAGTTTTTTAACAACTGACCGTGGAAGAAAATTTTCTAAACAAGATTTGAGAAATTGTATGGTCTACAACATTGATGAAAACCAGTAACTACGTAGCAGTTATCAACAATAGTTGATAGAAAATTAGTTTCAAAAAAAGTTATAGCTTTTTTCATTTTCAGCAATGTTGGTAATATCTAATTTTAGGATAGAACTGACAGGAAAAAGATAATAATAATAATAATAATAATGTTTATTTACCAGTTTGAAAAATAAATTACATTACATTTCATTAATTACTCAGGAAGGGGAGAAGAAGAAGAACTATAAATAGAGTCATGTGACATTATATACACTATCTTATGAAATAGATAGATGGTAAATATTTCTTGCAACCTAAATAAAGAAAATTATACTACATGCACACTTACACACACTCCCACATTTATATAGTATCTAAATTAAAACAAATAAAATAAACATACAGATGTCCACAAAAGAAACCTTGCTCGTGGACAAAATAATAATAATAACAATAATAACAATAATAACTACTGACTAAGTAAAATCTAGCTTATTATTTGGTAATAAATGTACATAAGAATTAAGATAGGTAGAAGGGAAGAAATTCTTAAGTTCTTACAATTAACTAGAGTGCCTAAATGAATAACTCTGTGGAATGGAGCA
This sequence comes from Rutpela maculata, assembly GCA_936432065.2. Taxonomy (NCBI): domain Eukaryota; kingdom Metazoa; phylum Arthropoda; class Insecta; order Coleoptera; family Cerambycidae; genus Rutpela; species Rutpela maculata. Next base: position 29,140,111 of record OW386285.2, on the reverse strand, counting down.
TACGTATTCATGATTTGTATAAATTAGGATTTTTAATTGATAATATAATTATATCTATTTTTTACATCAATTATTTGATGAATAACCATTCTTGGAGTTTCGATAATCCACTGTTTTATTTTGATTTTAAAAAGAGCTACTGAATTAATTAGTTTTAGGTTGCGTGGAACTATATTATATATTTTTTGGGGAGGTAGGTGTGGCAGCGTTGTCCAACTGTTTTTAGCATTCTTGGAATAGGTATAGCTTCATTCCTATATCTTGTATTATAATTGTATTCAACAGGTATAGTTTTATTTGATTGCTTATATTGATTTATAATCAGAACTTGAGCAAACAGCTGCCTTATATCTAGAGTATTTGATATGTTGAACAGTTCAGTGCTTGGGTAGGTGTAACACTTATCAAATATTATTTTCAAAATCCATTTCTGCATAACATCTAAATGTTTTAAATAATTGTTTGTTACGCCTCCCCATGCAATAATGCCATAAATCAGATGCGTCTGTACAAGGGCATAATACATTATTTTTAGGTGACTTATATCGAAAAATCTTTTCAAGTACTTAAATTTAGGTAGAAGGCATCTTAGCTTTTTGATTAAATTATTTCTTTGTGCATCCCATCTGAGATGGCTATCTATTATGATGCCCAAGTACTTAACTGTTATTGTCGAATTTAATTTAATATCCGTTTCCTCATTTTTTATAATTATATGGTCAAACCGTGGTAGATGACAGGAATAACTTGTAAAGTGTTTTTTTCGTATTGATAGTTAGTAGTTTACTACGAAAGAAATCAATGACTATTGGAAAATTTCTCTCAATTTTCAGCTTTAGATCTTGCCAATTTTTTGCTCTATAAATCAATACGGTAGACTGAAGAGGAGGGGCCCCAGCACTGTACCCTGTGGGACTCCATAACTTACAGTCTTGGTGGTGCTCATAGAATCTTCAATTTTGACTCGTTGTAATCTGTCTGCTAAATAACTTCGCATTAAAGTGTAAGCAGTTCCTCGAAATCCAATACCTTCCAGGGTTTCTAACAAGTCTGGGTGGCTAACTGTGTCGAACGCTTTGGCGAGATCAACGAAAATGCCCACAGCAGGTTCGGAATTGTCCATAGCTTCAATTCTAGCTGTTAAATCCGCTATGGCATCTTGCGTTGATCTGCCTTCTCTAAAACCATATTGTCTGTCAGATAGTAGTTTGTATTTATTTATGTAGCTTACTATTCTACTTTTAATTATTTTCTCAAAAATTTTTAATAGAGTAGAGAGTAAGGATATTGGTCGGTAATTAGAAATTTCAAGTTTATCTCCGGATTTATATAAAGGTTTGACTACAGCGATTTTGAAAGCAGATGGAAAAATACCGGTCTCGAGAGATTTATTAATTATATATGAAATGGGACCTACTACATAGTCAACGCATTCTTTTAGTGTTTCAGCTCTGATATTGTCTATACCAGGTGCCTTCTTGGACTTCAGTTCAGAAATTACCTTTTTAATTTCTTTTTAATCAGTTTTCGCTAGAAAGATGGAATTAGTTAAAATAGTTTTTGAAAACTTTCGTTTTACTGGTTTAATATTTTTTACTAAGTTATGCGCTTGAGAAAAAACTATTTTAACCATCATTTTTCCAACATAATGATCGTAGCGTACACGATATTTTTATGGAAATCTTGAATTAATGATTGGGGCAACCCCCTCTATAGTATATAAAAAGAAAATCATAGCGATATAAGCTATAATAATAATTTCTGAATCAAATTTAAAAGATTTATTTAAATGTTAACATTTTATATATATAGAAATTAATAATTAATTTTGTTATTATTGTATATCCATAGCGATATTATATGTAAGTGAATACGGTACACATAGGTGCTTCCAAATTATGCCAATATAAGCCATCATAATAATTTCGGAACCAAATTTAAAATATTTATTTAAATTTTAACATTTTATGCATATAGAAATTAATAATTAATTTTGTTATCATATGTAAGTGAATACGCTGCAAAAATCTCTTGTAGGATTTTTTTGTGGGTCAAAATTGACTGTACTAGAAGCCAATAACAATTCTTACTATACTAAATTAGTTTAATTTCTATTTGTTATAATGTTGAGATGTGATCTTTATCATCTGTACTCTAAGTAGAGAAAAATCTATTTCCTAATGTTTTCGCTTTTTTTTTTCTTATTGTTTATATATAGAATCTATAGATGAGCACTTAAAGAAAAAGCGTCGAACAAACGCTGAAAAAAATGTGAGAAATATCAGTTGACAATCGTTATAACAGGCGTAAGAGAGCTCTAGAAGACGAAATTGGGTCTCGATCCCAATTGATCGACATGTTCAAGGAAAGCCGATTAAGTTTGAGATATTAAAAGAATGAAAGGTAAAACCTTATGAAACGAAGAGATACACGGCGCCTCAATGATTATTTATTATATATAATGGATATCATAAAAATATATATGAGTATAGTACAAAATTATTGAAATCGTATTATTCAAAACAGATTCCAACGTATATCTTTTTAAAAGCTTTTATTTTAACTTGCAATGTTTGTATGTTTGTTTGTTAGTTTAGGTCAAATCAAATTAGTTTAGGTCAGATCTTGCAAGCTAAATTTCGACTAGTTCTAATTAAGCTAGAGCTTTGAAATTTGGCACACGTATATAAGTCTGGTGACAATGCAACATAGTATAGCCATTATCGGTCTATATCCAATATGGCGGACGTCCCAAGATGGCGGATCGGCTTTTTAGGCACAACCCCCTTGATATGGATCTCAAATGAAAGGGTTTAACGAGTAAAATACGATAAACAATGTGACGTCATTTTAATCCAATATGGCGGACGTCCCAAGATGGCGGATCGGCTTTTTAGTCACAACCTCCTTGATATGGGTAACAAATGAAAGGGTTTGACGAGTAAAATACAATAAACAATATGACGTCATTCTAAATCCAATATGGAGGACGTCCCAAGATGGCGGATCGGCTTTTTAGTCACAACCCTCTTGATATGGATATCTAATGAAAGGGTTTGGCGAGTAAAATACGATAGACAATGTGACGTCATTGTAAATCCAATATGGCGGACGTCCCAAGATGGCGGATCGGGTTTTTAGTCACAACCCCTTTGATATGGGTCTCAAATGAAAGGGTTTAACGAGTAAAATACGATAAACAATGTGACGTCATTCTAAATCTAATATGGCAGACGTCCCAAGATGGCGGATCGGCTTTTAGTCACAACCCCCTTGATCTGGGTATCAAATGAAAAGGTTTAACCAGTAAAATACGATAAAGTATGTGACGTCATTCTAAATTCAATAAGGCGGACGAGGCAAAGGTGGAAAGAGGTGGGGAAGGGGTGGGAAGAGGTGGGGAAGAGATGGGGAGAGGTGGGGTCGGGGTGGGAAAAGGGGTGATAAGGGATGGGAAGGGATGAGAAGAGGTGGGAAGGGGGTGGGAAGGAGTTGGGAGAGTTGGGAAAGAGGTGGAAAGAGGTGGGAATGGGGTGGAAAGAGGTAGGGAGCGATGGGAAAAGGCAGGGGAAGGGGTGGGAAGAAGTGGGAAAGGGGTGGGAAGTAGTGTTAGATAGGTGAGAAGACGGGAGAGGGAAGGGGTGGATGGCGGCGGCAAATGTAAAATAAGTAGACTAAAAAGGAAAAAATAAAATTATGAAAAAAATATTTTTAAGAAAAAGCTTTTATTTGAAAAAAACTACTAAAAAGTAAAAATAATTTTTTTAAAATTCATACACCTTTGGGGGGGTCAATTGAGCAAATTAACTATGCAATAGCGCTATATGATCGCCCCCAAAGCTTTTGGTTTCCAAGTGTATGAATTTAAAAAAAAAATTTTTACTTTTTAGTAGTTTTTTTCAAATAAAAGCTTTTTCTTAAAAATATTTTTTTTATATAATTTTATTAATGTTATTTATGTCATCTATACAGGGTGGGGCAATGGTGTACCGGCTTCAACATCTCTGGTCTCCTGATAGCTAAAAATTTAACTAAGGAATATAATCTAAGTAAAATGGTCTATAATCAGAAATAATTCTAATTTATACGGTGAGTCGATTATACAGAGTCTAGTGACTTAATCTCGGACACACCAGTGCATTTTTTTAAGCTGCTCTCTAGCCTGCTTCCACTTTGATATTATTAAGTCACCTGCAGGCTTATTTGTTAAGTTATTTATGTATTTATTTATTTAGCGTTCATTGCTTAACAGGTACTACCCATTTACATAGCAGGACAGTTACATGAAAAATGGAAAAATGTACTGGTTAAAATATAAAACAGTAATTGTATCACATAGACATATAAAACAAAACTAAATATAGTCGGAACCTTAAAAGAAACAGTTTTACTGTCTATAAAACTTTTTATGCATTTAACAATACAGTTGAAAATATCAAATTTATCACAACTTTTGTTGTAATTTTGACACATTGAAAAGACAGGAGAAAAATTTAAGTCCGTTGGTACATGGAGTGGAAAGATAAAAAGTTCGCATGATTCGAGTGTTTAATCCTGGGACATAAAACTGTAATTTTTTAAAAAGGTCTTGATAATCAACCTTGTTATGTAATAGGTATTTTAAAACATTTGAGAGTAGCAATCCTCCTGTTTTAAGTGTGCCATAGAAACTCTACTTAAAAGATCTGGTTCTGTTAAACCAACTGATGGGTGTACCATCTCTTTTGAACCAAAATAATTTTACTAATCATTTGCATTTTTTTAAGTAGTATGTTCATAACGCTAGTAGACTACAAGGCAACCACATGTCATAGAACATCCTATTAATTCATGACGAATTCAAAAAAATATACCAAACAAATACTAAACCGTTAGTGTGCCTGCGCATATCCTGGCGGGAGGCCTTTAATTAATCTAATTAGCTTAATCATGTCATGAATGTCTTTAGTCAATTTGAAAAGTTAAGTTGGATACAGCCGTTTGAACAAACTTAACAGATAATATACAAGGAGACGATAGTTCAATGGTTAGCGATTGTAACTTGGAATCTGCACATACCTAGTGAAATGGGTTTGAGCTCTACATTCTGCAGATTTGATTATGAAATGTAAGATCCTACCTCCTTTATACAAACAAATCGAGATACTTTATTTTACTTCCACGTCCAGTGGAAGTATAGTAACGACAAAAAAATTTTTAAAAATTTTTATTGTCCAAATAGGCTTAAAATGTCATGAAACGTCGAGATTTTAAGTTTGAGCGAAAAAAAATTTCTGTCTGTCTGTCGGTCTATCTGTCTGTCTGTAACTTTTTTTTTGTGCGCACGTTTACTCTGGAACCGTTTAAGATATTGACTTGAAATTTGGTACACATATGTACTTTAACGAGATCTAGAACTAGATTATATTTTCATCTTGTTCCGTCGAAGGGTTGGGGGGTAAATTGGGGTAAATTTGGGGTAAATAGGTCAATCAAGCAGGTAAGAGTCCATAAAACTGGTATTTAGTATATACAAGAGAAGCTAAGGTCAAAAAAAAATTTTTGGCATTAGCCACCCCCATTACCACCCCCACTCCCTTATTAAAGGGGATGAACAAAAATTGTGATTTAGCGTATATACAGGAACCAGAAACCTTAAAATATTTTTTTTACTTCATCCACCCCCCACTATCACCCCCCTATCACCACCCCCCACCCCACTACCGATGTGGGGTATCGTTTTATGGGTTTTTGGGGTAGAGGATTTCAAATATTATATTATTAAAGTTCCATAAACAATTATTTTCACATACAAAGTTTTTTCGTTGTGAGTGACTTGGATAGAGTATCTGGATGTGGAAGTAGTGATTCCTTGGGCAGCGGTTTTTTAGAACGACGCCGAGGTACCGTGGAAGGTGGTTAACTAAACATTTGAAATAGCTACGATATGACGTCATCATCGAAAACAACCGGTTGATTGGTGGTATTGTTAAAGTTGACCTGGTTAACACTACTAAAGGTGCCTTTTCACATGCCGCTAGGCCGCCCGTTTTTAGCTGCAAAGAATGATTTTATGAATGAATTTTATATCCTAGCCGAACCTCGATTTTGAGCGGCCAGCTGCAATTTGCCGCTAGAACGGTAGGAGTAACAAATATAACCTCAAACTTCATTTGTATTGGTGACGGTAACGGTCCAAATATTCACTGCTCTGAGACATTCTGCACAAAAAAGTTCAATGAAAATAACGGTTATTAACGATTTTATGTGATTGATGAGACTGTTAACCTTGATCAATGTTATTAGATCTTAGATCCTGCAGCTAAAACGTTGAAAAGTTAGGGCCAACCCAACTTTATAGCGGCAACTATGTGACAAGGAAAAAATGCAGTTAAAATGAGACCGACAAAGCGAAAAAACAGCGGCAGCTAAAACGAGCGGCTTGTGAAAATGCGCCTTGACAGTTCTTAAATCGAGAAATTGCGAGTGCTAACTTGACACATGTCCATTTTGGCAAATGGGTATGTGTCGGTTTGATAAATAAATCTATCAGTTTATCTAATATGCTACAGATATACGATTAATTTGAAAATGTAAATTGAATTTCAGTTTTATAAACATAAAATCAAAGTTAATAAAACTCATCAGTAACGTTATTATATAGGTTAGTTAGTTAAAAAAAACAATTAGCTGATTAGTAGTGTTTAAATTTGGTTTCGTACGTAGTATACAGAAGAAATTGAATTGGACGTATTTTAAAGTGTAAAATTTGAGCCGGGCAACGCTTATTCAATGTGTTCATACTTATGAGTATTAAAATGAATAACAAAAACAACAAGAAAGACTCTGCATCAGCATCAAACAATAACTATAAGACAAAATCAAAGAATCTAAGTGCAGAAGGCGAAATCTCCACAACGAATAACACCATTAAACGACAGAAAAATACGGAAACCGCTAACCTAACATCTAACGAAAACAAAATCGAACCTGTTAAAGATGAAAGAAAGAGGAAACATCAGGAGACAGATGTAAATGTTCCGACAGCAAAAAAACCAAGGATGGAAATTAACGAACAAACAAGTTTAAATAATACCGGTGCACAGGACGTAGGACCACCAGCGATGAATAGCAAGTTGTTAATATAAGTCATATAATAAGGGTTCCAGACTAGCGACGCAGTTTAAACCGGACAAAACCTAAGTAAAATATCTTTAAAATATCACTATTAGTCTGATTATTCTGAATAGAAATCCCAAAGTCTTAAAGGCTTTTAAGTTTATGTTATTTATACGAGGTACAACGAAAAGTTCTGTATCAAGAATTACTCCAATATTTTTGAAAGCTTCGAGCCTTTGAGGAACTACATTATTTATACTATAATTAAATTCAATAGGTACTAGTTTGGTTGTGTAGGACATAATGTTGCATTTGGACACATTTAAAGTTAACTTATTTTGAAAACATCAATTGGACATGTTGGAAAGGCTATTCTATAATAGACTGCAATCCACAATGGAGCTAGTAGTCATAAATAGTATAAGGTCGTCGGTATAGAGTAAGCTGTCAACTCGAATAACTTCCGCAATATCATTTATAAATAAATTAAAAAGCAAAGGCCTAAGAATTGATCCTTACGCAACTCTAGATGTTGTGAAGTATTCGACAGACCTAAACCCACTATGAGCTTCATATTTCTTTCTGTCTAGAACATAAAAAATATCAACAGAGAATTGAAAAAATCGAAACAAGACTTTTTTTGAAGTAACATATTGTGATCGAGGGTATCCAACGCCTTATAGAAATTCGTATATATTACTTCAATTTGTTTACTTTGATCAATTGCTTCAGAAATGTATTGAGTTATACATATTAGATTAGAGGTGGCGTAGTACCCTTTTACCTGATATATCGATACCTGACTTTTAATATTAGAAAATTTCTAAATCCTTGGAAAAATTACATATTATCGATATAAGTAAATCTGAAATTGGCAATATTGCCTCTATCGTCCTTCTTAAAAACTGGACATACTTTTGAGTATTTCCACATATCTGGAAACTGATCGTTGCGAATACATAAGTTAGTAAGCATTGAGAGTGGATATCGTATATCTTAGACCAAAAGCATGTTATGTTAAATAACAAAAAATCAGACTAAATCTATGCTGTGGTGTTCCAGAGGGCTCCGTTCTTGGACCGCTGATTTGTTTATTATTTATTAACGATTTGCTAAGTACTGTTGATAATAGTAATTTACAAAGTTCGCTAATGACAATTGATATTTGAGTACCAGTCTGCATATGACTCATCTAATAAATGTTTCACAAAACAAACTTACGGCTTTTATGTTATGTCTCAACGAAAACGAATTACCTTACATTTAAATGCATTGACGATTCATTTCACACAACGATGATCAAATTATAGAATAAGCAGCTTAATCATTGTTAAAGGTAAATCGTTTTAGCAGTTTCGGTACGGTTTAGTTAGATTGATAATGCTCTAAACTGGAAAATACTTGCTATTGACTATGTGCGCAAGAACATGTCTTACATATATTAAACAAATTTACTACCATATTAGTCTTCTTCGTCTTATTCAGGTATTGTCAGATGTGATTCATGAATTATTCTTTTTAACCTCATTTAGTATGTAGCATGTCTGATGGCATGACACTATCCGTCCTGGTTGTCTGTTATGTGCACAGCCTTACCAAAGCTCTTTCTCATCGGATACTTGGTGACATCAGCTCAATATTTGAAAGGACGTCCTCTTTTCCTTTTACCATCTACTTTTCAGTGAACTATCAACCATTCTATATTGTCCTGTCTTCAGTTGATGTGGGAGCATTCGAGAGAATATAGTGCTGCAGAGCTGCTTTTGGGGACATATCTCTTGGAGAACTGAGCTGTTATTGCGAAGGACTGTTCACGAAATTCATAGCACACGTCTCCAGACCTACATCTTGAAAGCATCAACATGTCGCCTCTCTGCTTACCTCACGGTCCACGTCTCAGAGGCGTAAAGAGAGATGGGAGTTAATTGGAGCATTGGCAAGTCTCATCTTTGTGCGTTTCGTGATATTTCTGTCACGCCAAATTTTACACAACTGATATGTTATCGATTGTACCATCTGCATTCTTCACCGAATCTCATATTCGCAATTGCCAGTATCGTGTGCAAGGACTCCAATGTATATCGTCTTGGTTGCCACCTGGTATGATTGCCACCAGGTATATGAGCGCATCTCTCAGGATACAATAGTAACTTTAACGTCTGAAATGTATAAGCACTTCGATGAAGGTTAAAGTGTGTCTTTTTCTAGATCTGGCAAAGACCTTCGACAGTGTAGACCATTCGCAGTTGTTGGAGGCATTGCAAGATGTGGGTTTCAGGGGAAATTCATATAATTTAATTGAAAGTTACCTACATGATCGTACATAATATGTTAACATCAATTCTAAATTTAGTAGGGAGAGAACTGTAGTCTGTGGAGTTCCACAAGGTACGGTCTTATTATTTACAATCTGTATTAAAAGTTTACTCACTTTAAGCAGCTGTGGCTCGACTATAAGTTTCGCTGATGATATAGTATTATTTTACAAAGATGATTCGTGGGAAAACCTAAAACAAAAAGTAGAAAACAATTTTTGGCAGGTTATGAACTGGTTCAATCATAAGCTTTTGAAAATTAATTTAAAAAAAACTATGTATTTACCACTCAATTGCGATAAACGCAATTCACTAACCTTTGAAAAGCTAACAATTAATGATCACGGTCATGTAAAAGAGATTAATTCAACAGTATGTGTAAAATATTTAGAAATATATATCGATTGCCATCTAAGATGGGATAGTCATATAATTAACGTCGCAAATACCCTTAGAACCTTACTGTTTAGATTTAAATATCTCATATTGGACTCATCTCATTTAAAAATTATATACTATGCTTTAGTGGAATCAAGGTTGTCGTATGGGATTCTTGAGGTGGAGTAGTCACAACTCATCTAAAAAAATTAGAGTTTATTCAAAAATTGTTTTTAAAAATGAAGAGTTAAGTGGATAAAGGTGTTATGTGACATTTTTGAAAATTTTGAGTTTTCTATACAGACAACTATTTCAACTTACAATCTATCATTTCAATAAGTTTTTGGTATAATAAACCTTTCCTAAATGCGTTCTAATATTTGAAAAGGTGTTATGTACATAAGGTTTTTATATAATTTAATGGATAAAGGTGTCATGATCACATACCACCTTTATCCATTACTGTGCGGTATTAAATTGTTTTAATCCAAAACACTTTAAAGTTATGTTATATTGACATTAATGTGACAAGTTGTGTTAAGTGTTTCTTACTATTATAGTGAAAATGGCCAGTTGTAGGTAAACTGATATTACAAATAATAAACGATTTCATGAATCAACTAAGATGTTTATAAATTGGCTGATATTTGGGAATAGTGCTTATAGTGTTTTAATCTATATATTCATTTCGTTCAATTTCGAGATGGTATGTGTACACTTGAGTATCTAATTGCTGTAAACACATTTCTAACTTTTGGCAATTCAGCATAAATCAGTCACGTAGTGGCAACTTCTTCCCAGGCAAGTTTTAATAATGTTTTAAAATCAAAACATTATCAATATAAAATGCAATAATAAAATACGAATTTACCAATGTATTCTAGCAAATTAGTCTGTAAATCAGAAATACTGGAAAGTGGCGCTTTGTGGTGTTGATTTTTGTACAAATTAAAAAATAAAACATTTTTTATGCTGACAAGTCTCGTGGCAAGTAGAAGCAGTAGAAATTTTTATGACAAAAGCGAAACTGATATCTGACATGGCTTCTTAAAATAATCAACACATATTTACAAATAAATATAATACGAGTGAGTGTTGAAATATACAGCTAGATAAAAAAAAATAAGTACTTATAAGCTAATCATTTATTTAGGGATTTAGCAAAAAGTTATTAAAATGTATTCAACATAGGCGTAATTCGGCGTGGGGGGGCAAGGGTAGGCAACTGCCCACCCGATATTTTGAAAGAGCATTAAATTGTTTAAGGCAAATCTGGCGAATTCCGAAATTCTTGCGGAAAAAATAATAAGTATGAACATTACGCCAATCAAGTCAAAGGTCATTTGGGTTTGGGTTATCGTTTAAGAATTAAAGGGTTCGCTATGCTTCCATCTATTGGGTTATCTGTGAAAAATCCCTGCCTACTCAATAAAAATGCTGAAATTACGCCCATGGTATTCAAAATTGTTTAATTGAGATCATGAAATGACTCACATTTTTTCCCAAATATGATGCTGGAAATAATACTAAAGAATACGAAAAAAATTACAAAGCAGCTTTCAAACAACAAAAGCGTGACAGAGCAAAAGTTACAGAAGATAGTACGGTTTGCTATCTTACTTTAGATCTTCAGCAAACCATGCCGCCGCCAAAATTAAGTACATCGAAAGAAAGCACTTTACCTTCGTCAAATGTGGTTTTACAATCTGAAGAATACTGAAAAAAAAAACGTTATTTTTCACATAGACTGAAGATATGGCCAGCCGTGGAAGCCTAGAAATTGCTAGTTGCTTATACACCTTTTCAGAAATTTACAACGAATATTTCCAAGAAAAGATCGATCACATAATAATATGGTCCTCCTGTGGTGGACGTGGTGGACAAAATAAAAACTTCAGTATCATTACACTTTACCACTTGTTGATTTTAAAGAGATAATTTAATGTTATCGACCGTAAATTTTCGGAGGTGGGACATTCATATTTAGATTCAGACAGAGACTTTGGCAGAGTCGAGAAAATTTTAAGAAAACATCAAAGTATCTACGTTCCGGACCAGTATCGAGAAATTTTAAGAACTCCCAAAGACGCCGTTGTCATAGGTATGAAGAACCATTTCAAAGATATTGATGGAATTGCCTCAAAACTCAATTTGTACAACAGGAAGGAAAACTTGAACAATGAGAAGGTGACGGTATAAAATGGATACGTGTAGACACCTATGGGTGCTACTATTATAAGACATCACTAGATGAAATGATTCCATTTTACAAAGTCGATATTTTGAAGAAAAGGAATAGATAAATCCCGACGGTATTGCTCTAAAGGTGTTTAATGAAAACAAGGGCAGTCTAAGTGTAGAAAAACTGGCCAATCTTAAAGAACAGTTACCATTTATAAAGGAAGAATACAATCCGTATTATCACAACATACTTGGAAATGACCAGCCTGTGGTTCAAAACCGCAGAACTGTCTGACTACCTAAAAATTGTACAATGTTTTAATAATAATAAAATATGTTCAATTTCTTAACACTTTTATTCACTAATTCTTTATTCAGTTCAGAGAAACTTATGGATGGACAAAGGTGTTATGTACATTCATTTTTTTAAATTTTCTAAAATAATGACAACTGACAACTTTAGTTATTTGTTTCTGAAAAGTACGTCAAATCTCAATATCATCGCAAAATGCAAGCTATGTAGTCGTTATAACAAAACAGTTCTCGCGTAAAAAACTTTCGAGTTAAATTACTCAATAACGTGTTTTTGTGACATAACACCTTTATCCACTTAGCTCTTCAAATAATACACAATAAAGAGCGTACCTACCCAACAGAATTACTTTATAGAGAATGCGGCATCCTTGATATAAGACAGTTATTTTTCTTAAAAATTATAATTCATCAATTTAAAAATAAAAACCAACTTACGCCATTTAATCATAATTATCCAACAAGGAGTAAATTAAATGACAATTATAAAACAATAACCTCTCAAAAATGTATTGGACAAAGGTGCTACGAATATTTAGCTCCTAGATTATACAATATACTACCTAATGAATTAAAAAATATATACATCATCTATAAATTTAATAATAATGCAAAAAAGTATATTACAAATATTGGCAGAGATGAAGTTAATACTCAATTTAATTTTTAAAGAAAAACTAAATTAAAAATCAAAATAAAAAGAGATAACTGAATATACTTACCATTGTTACAATTAAAGTATAAATGTATTTTGTATTTGATTTATATTTGTATTTGATTAAGTTTAATGAATGTTACAATTAGTGTTATTGTTATTTTGTATTTGATGGCATTGAATAAGCAGAAACCGTCCCACTTACAAGGATTCTTTTGTGGGTTTTCATGTTTATTTGTGATAAGTTCTTACCTATTTTTGTTTATTTATTGTATTATTACTTATGTAAATAAACTTGTTATTATTATTATCTTCTATTGCTGCAAATCTGAAGTTAGATATCTTGGTTTCACATATAGCTACTCTATCCAGCCAGCCCTTCAACATACGTTTTATCACCATAGATGCTAAAAGGATTGGTGATAGAACTCAGCTCTGTCTGAAGTCTTTGCTAACTTCAGATTTACGATATCGTAATAAACGAAATTTTAAAAAAGTTACTTTTATAAGAGCAATCCACCGTTAGGCTTCGTTTCATTATTTTCGAGCTGTCCCGTATGTTAACATTCTCATTACAACATTAAAAAGGAAGGTCTCGATGAAAATCTGTTTTATAGATAGGGATTAAGGTAGAAACGGCATACATTATAAACTGGTGGTAGTTAGTGTTGATTTATCGGGTCCGAAGGTGAGTGGATCTTTTGTTTTCACCTTTTATGAGGTTGAGGCAGTTTACGCCGGTGTAGTAGCAAGTAAGGGTGGCCGGGTGCAGTTAATCATCCAAGTGCCCGCTTTAATTTGCCAGAGCCATAAACCAGATTGAGTGGTGAGCGCCGTTATGCATACCTTGGGGCCTCTTTGCTTCTTACACAATTGGAACCGATGTTCCAACCGCATGCAGGGAGAGTATTTTTACCACTGGTGTTCGCGTTATAGTTAGATTTATTATTTTTCCAAGCATGTTTTTACTTTTAATGGTTATTTTACGCATGAACTTAATTTTCCACATTTTTTTATCATGTCCTGAATTTGCAAATAGAAAGTGTTTATAAGGACTTGAATATATTCTCATTTCTTCCATGCTACACCTACAAATGAGTACTATAGCCATTAAACATACGAAATACGCGAAATAGTTATAGTTAATCACTGAGAAGACAATCAAGCAATGAAACTTCACGAAAAGAGATACATTTTTAACAAAATATGTAAAAAAATGTTCATAATTTTATTTGGACGAACAAGTTATACCAAAAACAGTATATTTGCGAATATATAGATAATTTTGTGATGACCATTTTCTTTAAAAAATGCTAAAATACAATAAAAGTTCTAATTATCTCATGGTAACTTAGCAAATACAGTTATATTTAGGAAATTTTGTACCTATCGTACATCTAAAACAAGTTAAAAACGTACTCTTCGCCAATTTACTGAGCTTTTTATATATAATTGTTACACATTCTATAGGATACTCTTCGCAGTTTTCTTGTAAATAATGTTAGTATTTGGACATCCTAAATTTTGTGATACCATATTTGTTGTGAAAAAAATTATATAAAAAAAATGAAAAAGTATCCAACCTGTGTGAGATTCGAACACGGGGCCTTTGGATTGCAACGCAAAGCAAGCAAGCAAGCAATAACAAGTTTATTAAAATTAGAGGTACATGTATGTGCCTCCCCGGAATCTGGCCCGGAGCCAGCCAGACAACCACGACGCGCAGCATCGTGGTGGGTTCGGGCTGGACGGGGCAGGTCCGGTTTGGCTAAAGCTGAATATAAAAGGTTAAAACTCCTGCCTAAGAATAAAGCTTAAAATTAACAATTTGGAGCAATAATAGTACACAAAAATACTTAAAAAATAATTAAAATTAGCGCTTTTAAAAACTAGCGGTTTCGCGCACAGACGAACACTTTGGAATTTTGATTGCTGACACGGGAAAACAGAACTCAACGAAAAAACCCGTTCGAAGCAATTCCACCCTGGTCTTCCTGCCAGGAAAGTGTGGTGGATAAAAGGTGTGGTTTAAAATATTTGGATTTTTAGGGAATTTTTCGGCCTAGACGGAATTTAGAAACAAAATGGACAAAAGAACAAAAAGGACACGAACAAAATTTAACAAAATTAAACAGAGATAAGAAGAGGGGGTTGTAAAGTTATACAGTTGAGGAAAGGTAAAGAGTAGGGTAGAGATAAGTTATGGTAGAGGAAAGTTTGGCTAAGGGAGTTGCCGGAAAATAGGCAACGCCTGGTATGGTAGAGGGTGTCTGATATCGAAAAGTATTGCATAATGCTGTCTGATTCGAGTTATGTTGCGGGTTAGCGGACTATCGCCCAGTTTGAATTGATAGAATTTTTGTGAAATTTCTTGGACGTAGTCCGCTAGTGGGGTTATGTCGTGGCAATTTGCGTATAGATCTCTGAGGGAGATGTACCAAACCAGAGATGAGGCGCATTTATGTTCAAGAACTCGAAGCTTTCTCATTGTCGTGGCCCGTATGCTGCACCATACCGGCGCCGCGTATGTGTAAGTAATCACCATTGTGTACAACATTTTTTTATTTTGTCTGTTTAGTCCGCTACCACTGGCCAGGAGCGGGTACAGACTTCTGGACATGGAGTAGACCTTACGTACTGTCTCATTAATATGGGTGTTAAACGTCAGTCGTTTGTCTAAGTTAACCCCCAAATATTTCACGCACCGTTTGATAGGAATTTGTCTACCCCCTATCGAAAGTGGCGTTAAAATCGGATTTTCGGTAAATCGGCGCGTAAAGAGAATCGACTCGGACTTCTCGGAGTTGATCCGAATTTTCCACTTGTCGTAATACGCCGTGGCACGGGCCATGTGTGCCTTCAGTAGCATATTGGCCGCTTGAGCATTATGTGAGTGAACATGGCCGTGTAATCGGCGTACTTGGCAAGATTAGAATTCGGGAACTCCGGGAAGTCGGAGACGTACAAGTTGTACAGTTTCGGTGAAAGGCACGACCCCTGGGGGACGCCCGCGCGAATGTCCCGCCGAATTGATAGTTTATTATTCACCCTAACCTGCAGCGATCTATCTATCAGAAAAGAGTGAATAAGTTTGGTTATGTACATGGGAAAGTCCAGTGCGTTTAGTTTGTGAAGCAGCCCCGAAATCCATACGGTATCGAAGGCTTTCTCAACATCGAGGAGCACCATGACGGTGCTCTTCCCGAGGTTGCATTGTACCTTGACGTCATTCACGATCTTGACGACCTGCTGCACAGTGCCCCTTCCCGCCTGAAGCCGAACTGGCACTCATCGTCGATGTGGAGTTCATCCTGAGCAGAGTCTAGTCTGATCAGGATGACCTTCTCAATCAACTTGAAGATCGCCGACAGTAACCAGATCGGTCGATAACTGCCGGCGAGCTTCGCGTTCTTGTTCGGCTTCAGGATCGGCACGACCACGGCGCATTTCCACAGACTAGGCCAATGTTGCAGTCGCAGGATCGCGTTGACAATGTACGACAACTGTACAATACCTTTCCTCGGGAGATATTTGAGTAGCAAAGCTTTAGCCGCTGCGCCACCACATATTGCTACGAAAATTGATTGTCTGTCGACAATCATGCATATTTCAACACGTACTTCTATGAAATATATATTAGTAAAATTCATAAACAAAAAAAATGTATTATGGAAATAATATTTCGCAAGATTTCGATTTTAGTATAAGCGACAAAAATTAAGAGAATATATATTTTTTTAATTAAATAATTAATAACTTTTTTATTTACCGATCGATTTTCTTCAAAAACAATAGCCTTCCTCTAGCTAACACTACTTACTTTCTAAATTCCAATACAATTGGACTTCTTTTTCTTCTTCTTAAGTTATCGTGCTTACAAGAAACGTGACGGACGTACAGACGGACATTTTGAAAGTTGTTCAGAATTCGTTCACTAACACAATGATATGAAATTTTTTTCTCTACGAGCGATATTTACGATTTTAGAAATGTGCCGATCAAATACAATATACTCTTCGTTTTTGAGAAGAGTATAATAATAATATATAATCCAGTCATATAGGGATTCCACCTCGGAATGAAAGATAATAAGCTATAAACTTTTATAAAGCTTTGTTTTGGCATCTTATAAATTAACTCAAAAGTCTCATAGAATCTCGTGTACGTGAGTCAAGATAATCAAGGTCAAAGGTTGCAAAGATCTATTTTTCGTAAATATCTCGTTTTCTATGCTTTAAATGACATTTTGATTTATTATAAAAGTAGAGCATGAGATTCTCTACAAATTTTGTTTCAAGCAATATTTTATACATTCAACTGTTCTTGAGATAGAGCGCGAAGAGTGGCGAGCGCTTAGCCGTATGACAATATGGCACCATTGATATCGAACTGGATGAAGATAATGTAACATACATTATGGATGGTGGATTTCTTTTGCACCACGTCGTACGGAGCAAAGATGACTTTCTCCGTTATTTTGAATAAATACATCAAATATTTCCAAACATGTTATGGCTCCAGTATTGCTGATGTATTTGACGGTTACTTGTACTATTGTAAAAACATTAAAGCAATAGAACAACTAAGAAGAACTGCTTCTCTTTCAAAATCCTACGAAGTTTGTTTTGATCAAACAATGATTGTGCCAATCAGCCAAGAAAAGTTATCGAATCGATGTAATAATAATAATATTTTATTATTTATATAAATTAAGTAAATATTATTGAACGGATGTCTGACTTATGAATAATATCTACAAGTGTAATATATTAATTAGTAAATAATCAAGGTTTTTCATACTTTTTTTATACTCTACAACTTTTATCAAAATGTCTAGAGCATAGAAAACGAGATATTTACAAAAAAACCGATCCTTGCGACCTTTGACCTTGAATATCTTGACTCGCTTACACGAGATTCTATGAGACTTTTAAGCTAACTTATAAAATGTCAAAACAAAGATTTATACAAGTTTACAGCTTATTATCTTTCATTCCGAGGTTTACCCTTTTTTTTTACCTTATATGACTGGATTAATATAATATAATAGCTTTAAAGAGGATCTAAAACATCTACCCCAATTAACAAAATAGAATCCTAAAGGAACTGGATTATTTTATAATTATCGTGTAGCACCGTTTAAAGAACACTAGTTTTTACAGAATTTAGTGATTTGTTGTCTCAGCAACTCATAGGTACATGCCAAGGAGAAGAAAATTACTTAGCGCCACTAAAATTTAAAAACTATTTCCAGCTGCTGATCAAACCATTCAATTTTTTTGTAACGTATTTTAACCAAATATACTAGTCAATTTCCCTCGAGAAAAAAAACGCCAAATTGTGATACAAGCATGAAATTTGGCACAGTTATAAAAGACGACATTTTAAGAAATTTGACCCGATAAGCCACCCTACTGGACCCGTAGGCCGCCATTTTTCCAAAATGGCGGCCAAAATTTTTTCAATATAGGCAATATTATACTCTATCCTACATAATTCGAGGATGGAGAATCCAAAAAAAATAAAAGGTTGATATGACCTTCAATGACCTCGAAAATTGCGATATGTCTTAAAAAATAGGCATGTTTGCAGACTTTGCATTAAAAAAATTGTAAATAGCTAGCGTTTCAGTTTTTATAACTAAAATAGAGTAATATACGTAAAAAAATGATAAAAATCCTATTTCATAAAATTAAAGATGATCGTCGTAGAGACGATCATTGGCGGTGCATTGATTTTTTGAAATAATGGTTAGAATTCCGAAAAGTTTGCGAAAATCAACTAAGTGAGATTATGTTGTCTTCCATATGATTCTGCTACAAAGAAATAGAAAAACATGTTTTCTTGTTGATATGACCGTTATTGACCTTGAAAATCTCTATTCAAGCCAAAAATAATGAAAAAAAAACAGCTAAAATGATAATTTTTTAATTTAGGTGACTTGTTTATTTTTACATGCACTTTGACAAATGGTACATGCAGGAGTACAGGGAAGACCCGCTTTACGACAGGAACATCTCATGCTGTCGCATTGCCCTCTACACATACTTTTCAAGCCCCCTTAGAGCAGACCAAATTTGGGGTTGTTGGCTCCATTTGGGCTCCCAGCGATTTGCTTTTAATGTCCAGCTCCATCCTTCAGATGACGGAGGTGGTTCACCATGGATTAAGGACCGACCCCATATTTGGCCGGCTTGGTAAGCAGCTCTTCGACACTGCTCAATAAGGCTTCCTTTTGTTGGTGCACACATTGAGATTTGTCTATCACCACTACAAAATTGCACTTTTCTTAATTTGTTGATCTTTAATAATTCGCTCTTGGGGTCGTATAACTTCACCGTGAATGCTTCCATTTGTGCAAATATATCATCCGGTATTTCTTTTACACTATCTTTTGATGAAAAATATTGGAAAGCCGAAGTTGACTCCGGGTACTCTTCCCATGTTTTCCAACATTTAACCTTTGACTTAAGGGCTAAAAAGGATATAGTGTCACACCCTGTGAATTCGTGGGATCCACGAAGAGCTTGTGATTTCTGAGGCCCCAAATTATTCGCAATAATGTGAGCTGGAATGTATCTTTGATTTTTTCCAACACCGTATAAAAACGATAATTCATGGAGACCTAAGTCTTTAAATTCGTGGCAAAAGATTCCGATGATTACAACATCTGTATCGGAGCATCTAACTAGTAGTCTATGTAATGAAGCATTATTTGACGAGTTTTTTGTAAATATTCCGTGCAAAGACGAGATTACCTCCCCTCCTCCATTTTCGAGGGTGCTCAACACGATGAAAGTGGTGGGAGAAGTATTTGACCGCCTGAAACGGCCAAAAACCACCCCTTTCATGGGGATCTCTTTATGTTTTCATATATAAATGGGTCTGGGGAGTGAGTTATCGACGGATTATACTTAAAATAACATGAAAGGGAGTTATAGAGTAAGTAGAATCCAGAGTGCAGGCCTAGGGGACGAATTTTACACCCTTTGGATGGGTTGAAACAACCCCCGAGGTCTCTACCACCTTCTCTTCCGTGAAAAATAAAGAGATATGCATAGGAATAACGATCAAGTGCCGAAAAAACAGTAAAACCGGGATAGCATGCTTTCTGGTGAGTGAGAGGTGATGTCTGCCCATTTGAGGGATGAGGAGAGGTTGGAGCTAAAAATGAATATTTTTCCCGTGATCAGCGACACCGGAAACGGGGGATAAGCGTTTGAACAGAATCATTTGAAAAAAAATGTCTACCCCTCAGGAAGGATTAATCAACCCCCTAGGCCTGCTGTCCGGATTCAACTTACTCTATAACCTCCTTTCATGTTATTTCAAATATATATAACCCGTCGATAAATAACTCCGCAGACCCGTTTATATATGAAAACGTACCATAAAAAGAGTGGTTTTTGGCCGTTTCAGGGGGTTGCGGCGGTCAAAAACTTCTCCCACCACTTCCATCGTGTTCAGCACCATCGAAAACGGGGGGAAAGGTAATCTCATCTGTGCACGAAATATTTACACTATTTTTGCCTTCATTACATAGACTATAGTATGGATGTTGCTCCATTCTGGACCATATCTTTTTTTTTTTTTTTTTTTTTTTTTTTTTATTAGCCTTATTTATATTAATGTCCTGGCGGAGTTCAGCCGTAGGCTGATCTTCCACTCTACCAGGACAGACACTCACACATAGACAACATCACAACACCCATTCCCTACGACATTGCCATCTGCCGCAGCTGAGACTCGAACTCAGGAGAGAAGAGCGACTAGACCATGTTGTCTCTCACACAACCGCAGTCTAGCTCACTGCTACCATCTCGGTAACACGTGAAAAACGCCACTACCAGGGTGTATTAAATAGGTGGTGCGACAAGGACCCGTTGAGTGGCTTCATAAGTGCTTACTTTGTACATAATGTAATAGATGGCAGGAGCAATAGTGTCCGTCATTATTTACGCATAGAAAGATAATTTTGCAGATTCTGTACATACGTGCATACAGTGTTGCATACATTCCCGGGCTTTCGTTTTTAGTGAAAAATCTTGTAGTCAAACAAAATATCAGTGACATTTGACATCAAATACCTGGAAGAAATACATTCAATACGCTAGTGCTAAATATAAAAAAGTCAGCTATATTTTCATAAGACAGTTAGAAAATATGGAGTGCCTATTTGTGTACTTATGCTTATGACTATAAAGACCAAAAATTATCACTTTTCTTAGTGCCAAAAAATACTGAAGAGATAGAAATGTGATAGTTTACAAAGTACCTACTTGAAATAAAAAGCCACATATTTGTGAAAAACATTTTTGCTCCAGCAGTATAAAAAGTAATTTTACTTCACAGTCTGAAAATGGAGTTGTTATATACACTGTAAGTTTTAAATTTACATAAATATTTGTAACATAACCTATAGATATAAAAACGTCTTTTTAAATATATTTTATGCTTTTAGCGGCAGTTTTAAAAAAAAAGGTTGAAGAAAGGTGCACTTCCAAGCAAATTAGATGCTTGTTCTTCAGAAAATGTTGTCGCTAAGAAAATTAAGAAGTTATTAAATGAGTGATGTTCACGATAGTATAATTTATCCTCATTTCTGAGAGTTTGTATTTACACTTACTAGAAAAAATTTTGTCTGAAGAATGTATCGTCAAATTACCAAATAAGAATTGAGGTATTCATAAATGTATTGAAAGTAGAAGCTTAGTGTTTACATAAGGCAGAACAGCTTGATAAATTAATTACAACATGTTTTAAGACGGTAAGTGCTTTTTAGATAGTATTTGTTTCCAAATGATAATTTAGTTTTTCAAGTAATTATTTGTATAATTTCTATTTTCAGGTTGGGTTTTGTCTCATGTTTGGTCCTACAATAAAGGTTATTTTTTGCATAAGGATATTAAGTTAACATCAATCAGTAAACCGATCACTGTAGAAGAATTGCAGCATATTTTTCTGAAAATTTAATCTACAACGCTTGCTTAGGTGGACCAAGTACAAATATTATTATCAGTGTTCATTCTGATGTGCAATTAAAGTCAACTTATGTTGGGAGCATAGAGAATGCTCAGTAATTTTGGAGAAAGGAACTATTTGTAAACATATGTAAATCTTGTTCTTATAATATTGCAGCCCATTACGCCCAGTACTGTTGTAAATAAATTTGTATATTTTACATAAATTTTATTTTCTTACCATACCCAAATAAATTTGAAACTGGTGAATATTTGTTCCTTTACGTAACTGAAATTGCTGTTCAGTTGTGAATATATGCAACACTATATGCAGCAAAGCAAATTCATGTACCTATATACAGGTTTTTGTTGGACGCTAAAGCTCGCGCCATCTACTAAATTAAATAGGAAGCATGCACTTATGAAGCCATTATTATCATAGGAAAGTGCCTTAGTCGGACCACCTATTTAATACACCCTGGCCACTACACATCCATACCCTAGCCAGGATTCGAACCCGGGACTCTGTGGTCGCAAACCTAGCATCCTAAGCACTGCGCCACCGAGCCGGTGACTCGGCTCTTTCACATGGAGAAAAATTCTACCATCTGCCTATGCGTGTGCATAGCAAACCAAACAAAAAAAAAACAGAAAAACAGAAAACTATGAATCAAAATTTTAAAAACTAAATACGTAAAAGTCGTAAGCAATTTTTAAGGGAAAACCCTAAAAAAGTCTATTTTTTGGTTTAATAGAGATTTTCAAGGTTAGTTGAGGTCATATCAACGTGATATATATATTTTTTGAATTTCTCATCCTCGAATTATATAGGATGGAGTGTAATATTGCCTAGATTGAGAGAGACTGAAATTTGAGGAATTTTTGTCCGCCATTTTGAAAAAATGGCGGTAGCGAGCGTCATGAGGGTCGCAGAGGGTGACTTA
Source organism: Rutpela maculata (assembly GCA_936432065.2). Classification (NCBI taxonomy): domain Eukaryota; kingdom Metazoa; phylum Arthropoda; class Insecta; order Coleoptera; family Cerambycidae; genus Rutpela; species Rutpela maculata. The sequence continues at coordinate 29,117,268 of OW386285.2, read as the reverse complement.
TCGGGTCAAATAGCTTATAAATTATTTTTTTACAACTATGCCGACTTTCATGTTTGTATCACAATATGGCGTTTTTCCTTGATATTTTGCCCGAGGGAAATAGACTATACGTAAAATCTTATTAGATTATCTGAGTCCCTTCATGCAAGCAGAAACAGTTAATAAACTTTTATTATATAGACTTTTCACCCAACCCTACAAAGAATAATCCAATGAATTAAGATCTGGAGCCTTTAGTGGCATTGAAATCATTACAGCATTACATCAATTAAGGCAAGTTTCTTTTAGGTTTTGTATCACTAGATGAGTCGAATAGGGAGGAGCTGACAGTACATATCAATCAGTCGAATCTGAATCACAATGTTCAGTAGATAATATGGCGAATGCAACAAATAATGCCAATTGATTCGAAAAACATAAAATTGGTCTCGGAAGTATTCAAAACAAAATCGTTTTTTAATACCATGTCGTTATTTCACATATACATAAATATCCCTCACTATGGAAAAAAGCCGTAGTAAAACCTATAGTTAAAAAAATAAGTATTTAAATTTCAAAGATCTAAGGCCAATTTGTTTACGCTGTGCGACATCAAAAATACTTGAGAGGCATATATATAACCAAATCTATGAATATCCACAAAAAACGAAATACGGATACCTCAACTCATGTGGAGTAACTGTCGCCCTCACTGTTATGGGACATAATTAAAAATTCGTTCCAAGTGTCTAACACAAAGCTGACTATTTGTTTACTAACCTTGTGAGCCGTACATTAAGAATGAAAAGGTACGGAATAAACAGGCTCCGTCACCTACAATTGGGACAACAGTATGTTGTACAACTTCTCCATTAATACTTAAATTTTCTTTAGCCATTTCATTAAAAAAAGTAAAAATTCACAGATTTCCCAATCCTTGCAACCATTGGAGACATTGGAAATGATAACACCATGTATGAAACAATAATAATATTTTATCTTCTGACGTGTCAAAATGGCTTAATTATAGATATCATTTCAGTGTCAAAATGATACAATTTGCCGTTTGCACCGTATGTGTTTAAGCCATCTACTCGTTTTCAAAAAGCGAAAATCGAAATTTCGTCTTACACGTATCTAATAGATTTCAACAAAAAATATTTCTGGCAAATTTCACGCATCTAGATATAACCGTTTCCGAAAGAGCCAAAATTTCAACCCCCTTTTGCCTCTCTTTGGGGTCGAATTTCGAAAAACCCTTCTTAGTGGATGCCTACGCCATTCGAGGAACCTCTATGCAAAATTTGAAGTTTCTAGACCCAGCAGTTTGAACTGTGCGTTGATAGATCAGTGAGTCAGTCAGTCAGGGTATTCTTTTATATATATAGATTCTTAATTCCTCTCACTGATTACGCTAAATTAGCGTGTATTATATTCACGACATAAATAGAGTTATATTGTAAAACGTCAATAACATTGTGTAAGGAAGCAGACTGTGTGTTTGTTAACTAAATTATTTGTATAAACATGTCATAAAAACGAAAGTGCCCAGTCATTGTGGAGAACATAATATCGTTTTACGAGTTCGCGCGGAACACGGCTTCTTGATGTAAGCGTTTAACCACCACAAAGGTGTTATTCGCAGTAAATATAAAGTATTATGTTGGTAAAACGCTAAATCATATACAAGTGATATAAATCAACTAAACCGCTTTCAGACTGAAACAAACTTTCGCCACATTATTTAAAACATGTTATATTCTACGAGAGCTCACAATGTATTCAGAATTTCACTAGCCATATGTTACCAACATATCTGCAGTTTTTTATTATCCTGGTCTTCAGAAATAAAAATTTAAAACGATGTCAGAAAAAATAGCTTTAAACTAAAGTAGATAAAATGTGTTATTAAAGGGGATCTTTCTCGATTTATACCCTTTTTCATTTTATACTTTATACGTAGTACCTGCCGAGCACATAAAAATAATTTATAAATTTAAAAAAATAGCTACTTTCTCATCATTTTAAAAATAATATACCGGATTCATTTCGACGCTTAAATAGTTATACAAACAGAAAAATATTAAACATCACACTCGGCCTGTGTTTCGTAAACCAAGTCAGCTTAATTAATATTTATATACGTTTTTAGAAGTATAAAGGTCATTTATTTAACAGGTGATATTCAGGTTAATTTGAAATATCAGTAAACGTTTGGTCGTGTTGATGAAATATTTTCTATAGTTTCCACACGCAGCAAAACACTATACGAATACTATACCCTACTCATGTTTCGCTAACCGTATCGGCATCATGTGAAGATGATTAAATTAAAAATAAGTTTTAATTGTCTCCAGATTATGCCAACATGATTGGCGAAATGCGAGTTGTTCCATTCCCATTCACTTTGTTTTATTTTTTGTGAATTTTTATTTTATATCAACCGCATAATTTAAGTAGACGTAAAATACAACTTGCCCTTCCTACATTTTGTCTCACAATGCTTTGCGCGTCACCAAAATCACCAAAATAGACATTTTTTTATCACAGTCTGGGATAAAGCGCATTCTAAGTCTAACAATAAGACGCCGATAATGATTTTTCTTTCCCATAGATTTTAATTTTCAAATGAGTGATCGTTATATCTTTGGTGTGTTGTTACCATCATTGCCATCAGCTTATAGGATTACCAATCAGAAACTGGACGTTTGGACGTTTCGTTGACCATCCAGATGGATTAAAGGTAGTTCATTCACAAATTGCAGTTCGCCAATATGAGTCCAGTATAGTATTCAAGTGGTTTGGTTTTTATGGAAACTACTTCTTGGTCAGTATCACAACAAAGGTTCCAACCCTATCCACGAATGGACTTAATAATTCTCAAAATAATTTTAAATTAGTAATTTGTAAAATACCTAAAAACAAGTAAGAAAAAAATATCGAACTTCCATGATTTGCATCATTGAATCATACCAAATCATTAATACAAATTGAGAATATAGGTCCCAGTACATAACCCCGTGGCACTCCTTGTTCCATACTTAGTAAACTAGAACTTGTATTTTGGTATGTATTCATAATAATGCATTAAGTTTGTCACCACTTACATGGAAATTACAAAAATCTAATTTAGCTTTTGAAATCTGGTGTGAGTCAGAGTCAAAGGCTTTATAAGGGTTCAAAAAGTAGCGAAAAAAATCTTTTAATTCAATTGTAGATTGCTCCTCCCAACCTTTGTCTAAGAAACCCCGTTTTTTTATTCGTCTAACTGGCTTTTATCGCTACATAGTAAATGATGTAAATTTGGGGTAAAAATGGGTGTATGTATTTAAGAACCACGTGGTACCTTCCAGGCTAAGATATGGCAACTCTATGTTTTTACAAGCTTTTACTTAACTTGGTTTGTATGTTAATTAGTTAGTATGTTCGAGCGGACTCTTGTAAGTCAATTTTGAAACGAAATCCAATCGAGCTAAAATTTTGCATACATCTGTAGCTCTGATGACAATACAATATTATGGTACCATGGTACAATATTATGGAACCGAACAATAATATAATGGAACCAATTTGAAATACGACATTCAATCGAGTTAAAATTTTGCATACAATAAAATATTATGGTACCACGGTAACATATTATGGAACCCCACAATACGATAATGAAATTTTACACACATGTGTAGTTCTTATGGCAATGCAATATTATGGTACCATGATACAATATTATTACATTACAAATGAGTGGGCTGTAACAATTACATTATAAATTTGATCATCACCAATTAAAAACCCAACAATAATATAATTGAACCCCTTCAAGATACGACGCCCAATCGAGCTGAATTTATGCATATATGTTAGTTTGTAGGTATATTAGGATATATGGTTCAAAACTTGCAATTTAATTTTGAACCACTTAACAACATCCAATCGAACTGAAATTTTGCAAACATATGTAGTTCTAGTGACAATATAATATTATGGTACCAATGGTACACGTGTAGTTCTGAGGACTACAATATTATGGTACCATAACAATTATGGTACAGTATTATGGAACAATAATATAATGGAACCCCCTGTCTCGATGAGTACTCTAGTCCTAGGTGGTATTCAGGGTCTAATGATGGAGCCGGAAGGTTGTCGATACATTATCAGAAATGCATAGCATGACGTAACTAAAAACTTAAAAATAAAATTAAATGTAAAAAAAACTTTTTAAAAAGCAAGCTTTTATTATTACTAAAACGAAAAAAAATAAAAAATCAATTGTCTTAAAAGCTTGTCACGTGAATAGAAAGAAAAATAATTACTTAGGTACTTACAATCTCTGTCAAACAAAATTAATCCCTGCATGAACCTCTCGCGTGCGACAAGCTTTTAAGACAATCCATTTTTTAAATATTTTTATTTTCTTCGTTTTTTAGAGCTCCTATCATGCTATTTCCGCTACATGATGGTTTCATTCATGTATGGTATGCAGCCGCCGCGCGTTGTCCAGTTTAAAAGTAAAGTCGTCATGAAGGGCAAATTGACGTAAAGTGTGTATCCCTGTCCAATAATCCTTATTGTTATGTCTTGTCATTTTATTTGGTTATTCATGTTAGGTTATATATTGTAACGTGTTTCCACCCTTAGGAAACCACCCTAGCAAATTCCGTGGGTTTCAAAAATTATAACAAGAGATGTCCACTAACACACTTTATTAAATATTTACTGGATACTTCACAATACTATTATTAATTTAAATACACTTTTCTGACTAAAATCACAATATTTATCACTTTGTTTATCTTTTAAGTCTTAACCTCACTTTCTATACTTTCTGAACTTTCTGAACTACTCGCCGAGAATGCGGTCGGTCTTTTATACCTAAAAATGACAGATCTCGATTTTTCTGTGATGACGCCACCATTCTCTAGATAATTCCAGATGTCACCAGAACTAACTTCTGGTAGGTTTCTCGAGTAGGTGCAAATACACTACATTCAGATATTCGATCTGTTGAAGTCTGTGCCTTCTTTTTAGTAACCAACATAACCTTAAATTTTAAGGGGTTGCAACATATTACACTGCCCCCTCCTTAAGCCTGAACGTCCCGGTCAGGCAATTCAGCCTCTTTCACATACTTCGCCAGTCTATCCAAGTATACGATCTTCATCTTGGACTTTTTGTTTCGTTGAATACGATAGACATCATTTAATTTTCGATAATCGACACAAAATCTTAATGTTCCGTCCTTCTTGGCAACCAAAACTATTGGCGATGACCAGGGACTTGTTGACTCCTCAATAACTCCATCTTGCAGCATCTTGTCTATAATTGCCGAGGCATCCTCTTGTTTCGCTAATGGAAGCCTCCTAGGTGGTTGTCGAATAGCAGGTGAGTCGCCAGTATTTATCCGATGCTGGACTATGTCTGTTTTTGTAAGGGCCTCTGTATTCTTGGCAAATACTGAACTTTCCTTTTCCAGGAACTTGATTGCCTCCCTTCGTTCATCCTCAGATAAATGCTCCAACTGGGTACTCAACAAGGTCAAAACTTCCTGGTCTATTTTCATAGATGAACTTCCCTCTGTTTGTTCCTCGCACCTCGCTACCCATGTGACCGGTTCATAGGAGCCAATCGGTTTGCCTTCCTTAATTGTCACCGAGTGGGAATTTAAATTAACGACTCTAATTGGGATTTTGTCTTTAGTCCGGGTTAAAGTTCTCGCCACAATAATATTGGCTAGGGACTTAATCGATTCGTCTTCTTCAACTAGGCCAACACGGTACCCTCCAGGATTTCCTTCTAAGGCAGCATCGATCATTTGTTCTGAATGAGCAGGAATCTTGATCGTCTGTGTTGTTAACAATCTCGCTTTATGGAATTGGTCATCTGCGGTTGCCAGAATAAATTCCTCATTTCCAATTTTTAAGACTCGCTCACCTACGTCAACAATAAATCCCTGCTCTCCCATGATGTCTAGACCCAAAATGAAATCATCCATAATGTCAGCCACAATGACCTTGTAATTGAACCTCAACCGTCCAACCTGCAGTTCCAAGTTGACCTCTCCATGGACCGCAGCCCTGTCCCCCGTGGCTGTCCGAATAATTACTCCATTTTGCTTCTTGTTAATCTGCAAGCCTGATATAAACCCTGGCCGCACTATTGATGACGTAGCACCGGTGTCAATAGTAAACACGCATTTTCTTCCATTCACATATCCTTGCAACAACAGACTGCTTGGAATTCTTTGGAGCTGGGAAATCTTTATTTCTCTGGGGGCACCGCATTCCCTAGCCAGCACAGCCCCCTTGGTGCTGGCTATCTTTAGTTTTCCTGCTTCTCTTCAACATTCACAGCATTTACTCGACTCTCCGAGTTCTGCTGTCGACAGTCTCGTTTCATATGTCCCACCTTGCCGCAGTTGAAACATTTAATACCTCCGCTCGGCTTTCCTTTATTTTGTTGTTTTTCCTGCTTTCCGAGGCCATCCAATTTATCGCATAATTTGGTGAATATTTTCTGCATCTCAGTCAGCAAGGTGTTCTGGTTCATTTCTGGTTGCGATTCTTCGAGAGTCACAGCTCGCACTCTTGATCTTGCAGTATCCTTGTAAGCGGCTTCTACTTCGAGTGCACGCACCAAAGCTTCGCTACTACTTTGGTGTCTCGTCAGTCTCAGGACTCGCCTGACCTCTTCGTCCCTTATACCATCTAAAAAGGCCCCCACGGCTAATTGTTCCTGGAATTCTTTAGGTGCACTCGGATACGCCAGGTGTGCCAGTCTCTCTATCGCAGCTTCAAATTCTTGTAAACTTTCCCCAGATTTTTGCATCCGGGATTTCAGCTGAGTCTGGTATAATTGGGCAAGGTGTTGATCGCCATACCTCAAGTCTAATGCAGCTTCCAAGACTTTGAAGTCCCTTTGTTTATCCACTGGGATAGTTTGAAGCAACTCTGACGCCTGGCCCCTTAACGCCAGAACTAATGCGATGGCCTTTTCCTCATTATCCCAGTTGTTCGCACACGCTGCTGCCTCAAACTGCCTCTTGTACGTTGTCCATGAGCTTTGGCCGTCAAAGGAGGGAGGTTTTAACCGGTGACCTGATGATACCACCTGCTGGCTTCCTCTATCTCTCAACTGTCGTTTAAGTCGCTCCACTTCTCCTTCGAACTCACCCATCTTTCCTTTGATCTGACTGACTTCGGTCTCAACTACATCTACTTTGTATTCTACCTTATCTACTTTTTCTTCTACCTTGTTTATCTCTTCTTTAACTTCACATTTTAGTACTTCATTGGCAGAAATGATAGTGTCTTGTTGTATTTTCATTTGTTCATTCAGAATTTTCCTCAATTCTTCTTGGCGTCTTTCTTGTTCCTCTTTCTCCTCTTGACGTCGTCTTTCTTGCTCTTCTTTCTCCTCTTGCTGTCGTATCTTCAGGTCTTCCATAATTTTTCTCAATTCGTTTTTTTCTTCTTGACGTCTTCTCTCTTCATCCTCTTTTTCTTTCTGACGTCGCTTTTCTTCCTCTTGACGTCTTTTCTCCTGTTCTTCTTTATCTTCCTGGTGTTGCTGCGCCATCATCCTCGTAAGCTCTGCAAGTAGATCCTGCATTTGTTTCTCTCCTGCCATACTTCTTGTTGTTACGGGCATACAATGAAATTAAAATAAAACAAATTTAACTGTCACGTCAATATCGGCAATGGAACTTTCCAGAAAAATCTAGAAACAGCACGAAAAAGTCTTATCCAGAGTCTTTTGTCACTATCCAGTCCAGAGAATTTAATAATCTCCACAAATGTCCAAATAGAAAAGTTCTAGAAATTTTCACGCACTAAATGAGTCTTTTTTTCAGTGTGTCTATCACTTCTCAGTTCAAAGGAATTAATTATTACACTAATGTCCTAATAAAATGTTCTACAATGTCTCAAAAATGCACTTAACACTATTTTCCTGTTCGTAAATAACCCTCGAACAATGTCCAGTAAATGAGTCCTCCGTGTTAGTACTAAACCTCGAGAATACTTCTCGAACACTCCAGCACAACTTCAGAGCTCCTCTTGTCATAAAATCCCACTTCTGACACCAATTGTAACGTGTTTCCACCCTTAGGAAACCACCCTAGCAAATTCCGTGGGTTTCAAAAATTATAACAAGAGATGTCCACTAACACACTTTATTAAATATTTACTGGATACTTCACAATACTATTATTAATTTAAATACACTTTTCTGACCAAAATCACAATATTTATCACTTTGTTTATCTTTTAAGTCTTAACCTCACTTTCTATACTTTCTGAACTTTCTGAACTACTCGCCGAGAATGCGGTCGGTCTTTTATACTTAAAAATGACAGATCTCGATTTTTCTGTGATGACGCCACCATTCTCTAGATAATTCCAGATGTCACCAGAACTAACTTCTGGTAGGTTTCTCGAGTAGGTGCAAATACACTACATTCAGATATTCGATCTGTTGAAGTCTGTGCCTTCTTTTTAGTAACCAACATAACCTTAAATTTTAAGGGGTTGCAACATATTACAATATTAATTCGTGTGATGGATAAATTTTTGGTTAGGTTAGCGGTTATAGATTCAATAAAAAATATGATTGTAGTTGTTATTGTTATTAGAAACATCATGGCTGAAAGGAGACATCCAAAGCCAAAAAAGGAAAAAAATGATTATGTATAAGAAGCTTATCATGGGTTGACTCTTAGAAGCCATATGACAGTTAATCAAGAATTATGGAATACACACATTTCTTCTTTTCACCAAATTAATTTGATAATTGAAGAGCTAAGTGGATAAAGGTGTTATGTCACAAAAACACGTTATTGAGTAATTTATCTCGAAAGTTTTTAGGCAAGAACTTTTTTGTTATAAAGACTATATAGCTTGCATTTTGCGATGATATTGACATTTGATGTACTTTTCATAGACAAATAACTAAATTTGTCAGCCGTCATTATTTTTGAAAATTTTAAAAAATTAATGTACATAACACCTTTATCCGTTCATAAGTTTCTCTGAAATGAATAAGGAATTAGTGAATAAAAGTGTTAAGAAATTAAACATATTTTATTATTATTAAAACATTGTACAATTTTTAGGTAGTCGGACAGTTCTACGGTTTTGAGCCACAGTTTGGTCATTTCCAAGTTAGTCATTCATTTATGAATGGTAATTGTTCTTTAAGATTGGCCAGTTTTCCTACACTTAGGCTGCCCTTGTTTTCATTAAACACCGTTAGAGCAATACCGTCGGAATTTATCTTATGCATATTCCTTTTCTTTAAAATATCGACTTTGTAAAATGGAGTCATTTCATCTAGTGATGTAATAGTAGCCATTTTATACCGTAATAGGTGCCATTTTATACCGTCGCGAAAATAAACCTTTTCATTGTTCAAGTTTTTCTTCCTGTTGTACAAATTGAGTTTTGAGGCAATTCCGTCAATATCCTTGAAATGATTCTTCATATTTATGGCAACGGCATCTTTGGGAGTTCTTAAAATGTCTCGATACTGGTCCGGAACGTAGATGTTTTGATGTTTCCTTAAAATTTTCTCGACTCTGCCAAAGTCTCTGTCTGAATCTAAATATGAATGTCCAACCTCCGAAAATTTATGGTCGATAACTTTAAATTCTCTCTTTAAAATCAACAACTGGTAAAGTGTAATGATATTGAAGTTTTTATTTTGTCCACCACAGGAGTCGGGCCATATTATAATGTGATCGATCTTTTCTTGGAAATATTCATTGTAAATTTGTGAAAAGGTATGTAAGCAACTAGCAATTTCTAGGCTTTCACGGCTGGCCATATCTTCAGTCCATGTGGAACAGAACGTTTTTTTTTTTCAGTATTCCTCAATGTATGTATGCCAAAGTTGTAAAACCACATTTGACGAAGGTAAAATGCTTTCGATGTACTTAATTTTGGCAGCGACATGGTTTGCTGAAGATCTAAAGTAAGAAAGCAAATCGTTCTATCTACTGTAACTTTTGCTCCGTCACGCTTTTGTTGTTCGAAAGCTAGTTTGTGATTTTCTCCGTGTTCTTTAGTATTATTTCCAGCATCACATTTGGGAAAAAATGTGAGTCATTTCATGATCTCAATTAAACAATTTTGAATACCGTGGACGTAATTTCAGCATTTCTATTGGGTAGGTAGGGATATTTCACAGATAACCCAATAGATGTAAGCATAGCGAACCCTGTAATTCTTAAACGATAACCTTACAAACCCAAATGACCTTTGACTTGATTGGCGTAATTATCATACTTATTATTTTTTCCGCAAGAATTTCGGAATTCGCCAGATTTGCCTTAAACAATTTAATGCTCTTTCAAAATATTGGGTGGGCAGAAGCCATACCAGATATCATTTTTGCTCTTGTCATAAAAATTTCTGCGGTCCAGCCCTCTTCTACTTGTCAGCATAAAAATGTTTGTACAAAAATCAACACCGCAAAACGTCACTTTCCAGTATTTCTGATTTACAGACTAATTTGCTAGAATACTTTGGTAAATTCGTATTTTATTATTGCATTTTATATTGATAATGTTTTGTTTTTAAAACATTATTAAAACTTGCCTGGGAAGAAATTGCCACTATGTGACTGATTTCTGCTGAATTGCCAAATGGTATAAATGTGTTTACAGCAATTAGATACTCAAGTACCATCTCGTACCATTTCGAAATTGAACGAAATGAATATATGGATTAAAACACTATAAGCACTATTTCCAAATATCAGCCAATTTATAAACATCTTACATGATTCATGAAATCGTTTATTCATTGCCATTTGTAATATCAGTTTACTACGACTGGCCATTTTCACTATAATAGTAAGAAACGCTTACAACTTGTCACGTTAATGTCAATATAACATAACTTTAAAAGCAAAACGTTTTGGATTAAAACAATTTAATATCGCACAGTAATGGATAAAGGTGGTATGTGATCCTGACACTTTTATCCATAAAAACCATATGTACATAACACCTTTATCAAACATTAAAACGGATTTAGGAAAGGTTTATTATCCCAAAAACTTATTGAAATGATAGATTATAAGTTAAAATAGTTGTCTGTGTAGAAGTCTCAAAATTTTCAAAAATGTCACATAACACCTTTATTCACTTAGCTATTCAATTAATATATTTTTAGTTTGCAGTCAAATTATTTTTTCTGGTAAAACCATTCCATTTTCGACAACTATTACTTAAAAATTTTTCGTTTGCTTTGAATCAATATGTCACTTGTTAAAATGATGATTTTAATGCTCTTAATGCCCTATATAATTTTTAATGTTTATAAATATCATTTATTATTATTATGTAAAAATATCAATCAAGTGTTAAAGTATTAGAATTTTTACCACAAGAAAAAAATATTATTATTATAATATAGATAAGATAAGTAAGGTAATTTTTTCCGCATAATAATTAAAGCTTACCAACTAAATAGAATGGTACATTGCATTGTGACAATAGCACACATAATCCGAATTTAACGGGTAATCTAGTCGTCGTTGCTTTGAGGTAGACACGTTTGATTATTTCCTGCAATGTATAGTTGTGTAAACCTAAACGTTTATTACGGTGAAGGAAAATGAATACGGATATTATGATTTTAAGTTAAAATACCAGTACAGAATAATTATAAACATTTGTAGTATTAATTAATGTTCCAGTATCAGAGACCGTTATTATGGCTTTTTTGTGGAAAACAAAACTTATTTCAGTAATTGACAGCATGCATTTTTATTAAGAAAAAATGGATCGATTTTTCGAGAAGTCAAATTAGGCATTTTTTATTGAAAAACTATTGCAATGTTATTGATCAGTATGTCCTATATCCAACAACAACATTTTGATATATGGATTTCAAATTACTGCCAATTTCAAATTGCATTTTTATTAATAGTCCATAATTTGGAAACGAATTGTTTTTCGAAAAAAAGTAATTTCTCATTTTCTATTTAAATTTACTTTTTCTATCAGCCAATGCCATTAATACTTTCAAACAATAATGCTAAAAAAGGGCTTTTTTGGCCCATCCGTAGTAAAGTGTGGAAGCCATCTTCTTTTACTGATTTTGGGGTGCTGAAAACGAATTCGTCACCCGTTTTGACGAAAAATCTCGGGAACATATTAAAACAACCCTTATTCGGGGGGGACATTGGAATTGATATTAGAACATGCCACTAGAATTAGAACTACAAGAGGTTATTCTTTTGCAGGAAATTCTCTTAAAATACTAAGTTTCGATAACTAAGTAGAAAAAGAAATAAAAAAACCAAATTCACCCCTTCAGCCCTCCAATTTTTTAATATGAAAATAAGTAATATTTTCTGGACAGTGATATACACACCGTACGCCCCTCGGTATACCCCAACCCTAAAAGTGTGAGAAATATTCAGGGGTGAGAAATATTCATCTGAATTGACTAAATCACTTTGTTATGATAGAAAAACATCAAACTGGGTGATTAGGGATTACTATTGAAATTAAAACCAATAAAAACTCTAAAAAGATAAAATCCACCACCTTAATTGGTGAATTTGGAATGTTTGCTTCTCTTTCTATTTACTTAACGAGTATTTTGAAAGAATTTCCTGCACTAAAGAACTTTTTGTTGAAAGTTCTAATATCAATTTCAATGCCACCCCCAAATATTCTATACTATTTTCCCGATGTTCTGAGTCAATTCGGATAACAGATTCGTATTCAGCACCCCAAAATTAGTAAGAAAGGATGGTTTTCACACTTTACCACGGATGGGCCAAAAAAGCACTGTTTTAACATTGTTCTTTCTTATACCAAGTATTTTCATTGAAAAATTACCAAACATTTTGAACCAGCAGCCCTGTGAGTATTTCTCTGACATTAACATGTAAATTTTTCAGACATTAAGGACTATCGAATTTGACATTTGACATCAATAACATGGAGTGGTAGAAAAAGTAAGTTTAAAAAGAAAATGAAGTTTAACTTTGTTTCGAAAAACAATTCGTTTCCAAGTTTACTGAATATTTAATGTTTAAAAAATGTAATTTTTAGGGGGCCATAACTCGAAAACCATAAATCAAAATGCTGTTAAATTTTGGATATAGAGGTTCTAGAGAATGCTAATCGATAATATTGCATGAGTTTTTCAATAAAAAAAAATACCTAATATGACTTCTCGAAAAATCGATCCTTTTCTCTTAATAAAAATGCATGCCAATGACTGAAATAAGTTTTGTTTTACTCGAAAAGGACCTATTAAAAGTTTTTGACACAAATCAAAATTTGATTGAAATCAGATGACTAATAACTGAGATGTGGAAGAGTGGGACAAGCTGTATATATACAGTGTGTTTCACTTCTCGTGAAGACACCCCTGTATCTTTTTTATTTGTTGCCGAATTCATTTCAAATTTTTATCAGCTATACAACTCCATAAGACGACTTTATTCAATACATAAATGCCGCCTAGATCTAAGACGCCGGCCTACTGCGATAAAAAGAAAATAACAATTTTCGAGAAACCATAGTAGGCTTAGAGATAGACAAAAAGTTTGTTAATAAAAGTTGTTCGGAATCACTTGATATGCCCCCCTGTAAAATTTTGTGAAAATCGGAATATTTTCAAAAAAAAAAAATTTGTTTCACTTCTCGTGAAGACACCCCTGTATCTTTTTTATTTGTGACCGAATTCATTTCAAATTTTTATCAGCCATACAACTCCATAAGACGACTTTATTCAATACATAAATGCCGCCTAGATCTAAAACGCCGGCCTACTGCGATAAAAAGAAAATAGCAATTTTCGAGAAATCATAGTAGGCTTAGAGATAGACAAAAATTTTGTTAATAAAAGTTGTTCGGAATCACTTGATATACCCCCCTGTAAAATTTTGTGAAAATCGGAATATTTTCAAAAAAAAATGTTTGTTTCACTTCTCGTGTATCTTTTCTATTTGTAGCCGAATTCATTTCAAATTTTTATCAGCCGTACAACTCCATAGGGCGATTTTATCTAACACCTAAAGAGAACTTTTTTCAACAAATGAAAGTTGTGAACAAAAATCGGCCTTCAATAAAACGCTAAAAGGGACACTTTATTATTACGCATCAACTTAAATGTAATATCGTTTTCTTTTTTTCAGTCGTCTTATAATACTTGGACATCTGTATGTAAGTATGTATTATGTACGAATGAATCAAATTTACCCACCTTCCGTTATCCAATCGAGCTGAAATTTTGCATACACGTGTAATTAAATAATAAATAATTTCAATGATAATTGTGTATGACTTTCATTTGCTGTAAAAAGTTCTCTTTATGTGTTAGATGGAATCACCTCATGTAGTTCTATAGCTGAAAATTTGAAATGAATTCGGCCACAAATAAAAAAAATACAAACAAGGGTGTCTTCACGAGAAGTGAAACAATTTTTTTTTTTTAATATTCCGATTTTCACAAAATTTTACAGGGGGGCATATCAAGTGATTCCGAACAACTTTTGTTAACAAAATTTTTCTCTATCTCTAAGCCTACTATGATTTCTCGAAAATTACTGTTTTCTTTTTATCGCAGTAGGCCGGCGTTTTAGATCTAGGCGGTATTTATGTGTTGAATAAAGTCGTCTTATGGAGTTGTAGGGCTGATAAAAATTTGAAATGAATTCGGCCACAAATAAAAAAGGTACAGGGGTGTCTTCACGAGAAGTGAAACACACTGTATATGTGCGCAGACCATTTTTTTAAAACACGATAACATCTGTCAGACTTAAAATTTTTATTTCAAATTTATATATAGATTAGCACGGTAATATGCTTCCTAAAATTGTGCCTTGTTTGTCATACAGGGTGATCGCCAGGTTTTTGTAAAGTATCATGCCTTATGTAAACTAAGTTTTATCACAATTTTAGAGAAAACTGTTATTAAGGAATTTGATTAAGCACACAAAGATACAAAGATATATTTATAGGATATCGAAACTGAAATATATATTCTGTCTCCCAAACCTGAGCGAACTTTACACAGATTAAATAATATATCAATGTCACTTTGAAAGGTTCATGCTCAATATAAATCAAATGTTGGTAGTTAAATGGGAAAACAAAGAATCAAAATTGAATAGAAGTATTTATAACTAGAACTGCAACAAAAATGAAAAAGAGAACTGACATTTTGCAAAAAACCCAGATCCTGATGCTCCTCATCTAACCTTAGAGAACTCCACGTACAGCTGTCAATGATTTAATGCTCCTTTTGGCAAATGTACTTGATTAAGGTCTAGCATAGATACATTAGTCGTAATCTGAAATCTAGTGTCACATGAAACTGTCTTCTTCGTAACACAAAGACAAGTTGTGATAAAAAAAATGATCGCCTTTACATTTTCCTGCTGTACCGACTTTTATCGTAATACCTTCCAACTTCTACGAAAGTTAGCTCCATCTGGTTTTATCTGTTTCTGTGAGGTGCCCGATAATTCAGGAGAGAACATCGACAGGATCTTCGGGCTTACCGTTTGCCCAATCTTACCCCAAGAATCTCTCAACGTCGATTTGTATACTGATATTCTTAAACTTATCGATAAAATACGACAGAAAAAATATAACACAAACTGGCTCGATCTAACTTAAATGAACTTAATTACATAGATTTACATGCAGATGCAGCCGTATTAAAAATTATTGATAAAATAACTTAAAAAGCAATGGAATACAAAATGGCCTAATTTGATCGATCTATCGATCTATTACGCTATATAAAACAGTGGAGCACAAACTGGTCCGATTGGATGCCAAACGAATTGATTGCAAAATCACCAAGATTTCACAAATTATCGATAAAACACCATAACAAGCAATGAAACACAAACTAATCCAATTCAACTATAATGGACTTTATTTTATTTTATTTTATTTTTTTTTTTTTGGCTATGGGATATTTTTCATAATAATAACATCAACCATATTTTTTTTTATTAAATAAATGACCGCTAACAATGAACTTAATTTCATCGATCTGCATGTACATGTAAAACAACATAAAAAGCAATCGAACACAAACTGACATGATTTGTCTCCAATCGATCTTTTTCTTCCACTAAAAATATATATCAGATTTTCTTCCTTGGCAATAGTGTCAGTTAAGTGCCAAATACTTGACGACAGAGCATAAAATACCGTAAAAAGTAGGCGGCAGTAGTGCCGCCTAGGCCTAGTGATGAGTTTATGTCGCCCAGTACTACTCGGTTGTACCGGCGGCACATTGTTTCTGAGCACTATAGTATGAGAGTTAGATATGCTTGTTGAGGGTAAATTTGCGTTTTTAAACTTTTTGTAATTTATTTTTCTTTCTCTGTAGTTTACTTACTTGCAATTATATAACACGCAATAAATTCGATTCAAATGAATTGTATATGTACCTGCCTGCGATATATCAACAACGACGAAAATTGTTTAAACAACTGCGAAATAGTACATTGTGTATCTAGTAGTAAAAGCAATATATTCCCGGACGACGGTGTAAATTATTGCAACAAGCATTGCAGTCCGGGAATGTGCCTTTATTACGAGGTACACATACTATTTTCTCTGAAATCGCAATCAATATTATTATAAATATTTTCGAACTCTAGTGCCGCCCAGTGAAAATTACTTAAAATATAATCTGCTTGACGATATGGTTGGTTTTACATTATATTATGGGCTTCACCAAAAAAACTGCCGAGAAGGAAAATCGAAAATCTAGCGCAGTTAGGTAAGGTTCTTCTCCATATCTCATAATATATCTGCGCACAGTTTCACATTCATTTCTACATCACACGGTTACTTCGAGAGAACGTGAAAAATAGACAGACAGACAGACAGACAGACAGGCACCCATACATACAGGAAATTAATAATATACTAAATATTATAAATTATACAACTTTCTTCTAGCAATTTATTTGATTTATTTCCGCAATTAATACACACAAACAACTCAGTTACACAAGACAAGAAGTAAAATAGTGTCCTGTATGTACTTAGAATATTATTTTTGATGCCACGAGTATATATATATAAATGTAAAACAGTCTACCTCTGGAACCTTTCGTATCATGATCAGCAACAATAATGTTTCTCTTCTCGGTGTGGAATACAAATTTGCCTGTGAAATTTTATTGTACAACCTGCATTCATATTTTTGTTACACTTGTGTAAATGTATCACGTAAGTCCTAAACTGCCACATAAATACCATAAACCTTGAATGGGTAATGATATTTTACTTCAGGCGGTTTATTCAAAATACATAAATAAGACGTAATAAATAAAAATTGTATTAAAATATATCTCTATTCTGTAATACAGAACAGAATAAGTAAATATGAAAGTAAAGACTACCATTTATGCATACAGGGTTGTCCATTTACCGAAAAAGAGAACTGTATACTTTATACATGCACTTATATACAAGGTGTCCACTGTGTCCAGGCAGGGCCGAATTGGGAAATTCTTTCGGTCAGAGTTTGATTTCTTATATTGGCTCACTCAAGGCAACTGGGGGAATTGATTTTAGATCATGTGACACTCTAAACTAAAGGATTTTTGATAAGCTCTAAGAAAATGCATCCGTATGCGGTGCATGCCGCACATTTAATCATCAGTCTACTAAATATTAGATAAAAATGTAAAAATAAATAAAAAAATTTATTGACATGTTAAACAGTGAAAAAAGTTTCCAGAAACAAACAAAAATTAAAATAATAGGAACAACGTAAAAACTAAGTAAAGATTATTCAAAACAAAAAAGGACCTAAATAACTAAAATAATAATAAAATCTTTTAAGGCTAGAACGTCTCTGAGAAATCTCATCAAAAATTTAATTGTTTTCTAACTCTACAAGAATATCCTTTTCTAACGACATAAATAAAAATGCTTGTAAGTGATCCTTCGATAAGCAGTTTCTCAGTCGGTTTAAAATATATTTTAATTAGGAGAACGTTGTCTCGCATCTCACTTGGGTACGTGAAACTGTCAATAGATATTTATATATCCAATATAAATTTAAGTATGCCAACGTATGCAGTCTATACTTTGTCAGCACGAAAAAATAGAAAATAATCCAGTTTTGGCAAGTTCTCTCGCATTCAGTTTTTGAACTTATACTTCCATCATGCTCAACATCAGTATCCACAACTTCCATTTTGGAATCGGAATCGCCTACAATTGTTTTCAAAGTATCTTATTTTGTTGCGAAGTCTTTCAATTAAGTTTGAATAGCATGTTCATTTTCAAAACTAGTATATTCCTTAATTTTGGATGTGAGAAACCTAAATGCCATTCTAGTCATCTTCTTCCCCATATAGACCACATCATTAAAAGAGTTCCTTTCCATCCACACGATATCTTTAAAAAGCTCCTCATTTGCTATAAATCTGAATTCTATACTTATTATAACACGATCATATATTACGTTGTATACACTTACTTTGAATTTCTCAACTGGATTGGCGGTTCATCCCCAATTTTTCTCCCGCCATTTGTTGTTTTCCTTCATATTCTTTTCGTGCAAAATTATCATCTATGGTTAATTCAACGTCTTTCTTAAGAATCTTGTAATTAACCCTGGCGGCAAAATATCTAGACTGTTCTTTTAATGTCTGAAGTGCTTTTTCTACCACCTGATGAGCTTTAAGTAAACTTAAACCTTTTGTTTGTAGATACAAAGAAAGCAGAGGAGCCCTACTAGATATTCTCAAAAATATATGAGCCTCAAACAAAATATCAAAATTTTGGAATTTTTGGAATTTATCAAGAAGGGTGGAAGCTTTGTGCGTGCATCTGCGTTGAACTTTGCTGATATGGATATTTCTTGTATAGCTTCCAGTAACTCAGTAAACACAGATTTTTCATGCATTTCATATGCCCTAAAAATTTTATACAAACATTTATTTTTGACCCGCCAACGTGTTTCCCCAATAGAATTTAAAAATTTAAAATTATTTTTCTCTTCCCAAGCCAAGTTACGTGCACCGACCAGATCTCTTTCAATATTTATTATTTCAAATAATTACACTCACTAATAACTTGGAGTGGTCCATCGGAGTTGACCGGCCCACCGAGTTTTACTCGGTACCTCGCCGGCCCAATCCGAGCCTGTGTCCAGGAACAAAGGAAAAATGATTATACTGTAGATTCTTTAGACCAAAAAAGGGGGGGTTTTCCTATAACTTGTTTCAAAATACAACTACACATTTATTGAAAGGTGTTATGGGATTTTTTCCATTCTTCTGAGTGCTTAACAATGAGGTGGAATAGGCAACCTATTAAGTAATAAGTTTCATTCATTTCACATTTCAGAATTAGTATATTATTCAACGAGCATGTAATGATGGCTATTCGGCTCGTACCTTAATTCATCCAAGCAACTTTCTTGAAACCAATAATTGAGAGAAATAACGAAATTTTCATGGAAAAGTTCGAAGACGCACATTGTCATACCTTTTTTATCGGTCATACCTTTTTTATATTTTAACCGGAGACAAAAATGTAAAAGCGACTTTTAGCTTAATCGATAATCTTTAATTTGATTATTTAACTCTTAGAGTAGTATCTTGACTTAAAAACGTTCGAATACATTTTTTTACTACTATATCTAAAAAAAAAAAAAAATACGGAGATTTTAAAAACAGCAAATTGTTCCACGGTTTATTAACTTTTCCTTTGAGATTATTTATTTTTGAGCTAGGAGTGATACTTTTCAAGTTATTCAACAAAAACTATGTTTTCAAAATTTTTCTAGATTGCCATGGTATCAATAACAGATTAAAGCCTCCTTATTGAATGTAATATACAGTGTATCCCAGGATAGATGTATCAAGAGGTGTAATGGACCAAAAATTTTGGAATTTTGGAATGGTATTTGGGGATTGAGTCCTGCTTGTTGTAAAACTAAAGTATACCAAAAACGACTTGATTTGGTATTCTACAGGGTGTTTTATAAGCAAAGTTGTAAAAATCACCACTAATAAAGTACCTTTATTTTTCAAAATATGAAAAAATTCCACTAAGAAAAGTTATTTAGAATGCATTTTATACCTCTATACCAAAGTCCAGGAATATAAAATTATTTTTTTGAAACTTCCCATTTTTTCAATAAATTAATATTTTATTTTGAACCATTCATTTAAAACTGCATAGAAATTATTTTTTGTGAATTAATATTTAAATAATGTAGAAGCTAAAAGTAGGCTATGAGAAAAGCAGTGGATACACATTTATCATTTATTATTGACATATCTGTCAAACGTAGTCAATATTATCCTTAATTTATGTTTCAAATTAACGAACCAAGCATAAAAAATTAAGTGAAAATGGTACTCACAGTACGTGAAAAAATGTATATTGTGCAATGCTACGCGGAATTGGCGGTGAAAGCTCGCTAAGAGAAGTGGTAAGTCAATTTAATTTGAAATTTCCAAACACTGCTTTGTCACGTACTCAGGCTCTGAGAATAATTAAAAAGTTTCTGGCTACTGGTAGTGTTCTTAACATGAAAAGGAAAATAAAAGCATATGATGAAGACAATGTTGGGGCTATTATAGCTCTGTTATAGAAAATCCTAGGATGCCACTAAGAGAGAGATCAGCTCTTATTAATATTAGCAAGTCTGAACTCCAAAAAATTTACAAGGCAAAGAAAATTAGGGCATATA
This sequence comes from Rutpela maculata, assembly GCA_936432065.2. Lineage (NCBI taxonomy): Eukaryota > Metazoa > Arthropoda > Insecta > Coleoptera > Cerambycidae > Rutpela > Rutpela maculata. The sequence continues at coordinate 29,096,578 of OW386285.2, read as the reverse complement.
AAGCAAATTATAAACATACGCTTGAAGAGGGAGATGACGGCCTTAGGTTGGATCTTTGTTTGACCATTGGAAATCATGGGAGAGAGATTTTTTCATCACTTCATAATTTTCTCAGATGAATCCACATTCACAACAAATGGTATTGTTTCATCTCAGAATTGTCGGTTTTGAGCTTCTGAAAATCCAAATTTTAGAATTCATTGTAGAAGACAATATTATAAAAAAGTGAATGTGTGGTGTGCCGTTTCTTATCACGTTGGAGTTATTGGACCTTATTTCATTGAGGGAAGGTTAAACCAGCACACTTATTTATAGCTTCTTGAAAGATTTTCTGAAGAACATTTAAATATTTTAAGAGATATGCCTTTAGTTCATTTTCAACATGATGGTTGCCCTGGCCACTCCACAGAATTGGCTAATTGATGGTTGAATTTAAATTTTGGAGAAAATTGGATTGCTAGGAATGGACCGATCAAGTGGCCGGCTAGATCCCCAGACCTATCAATATTGGTTTTCTTTTTATGGGGTCGCCTCAAGCAATTGGTTTACGCTGAACCACTTCCTAACGATGTAGCAGTATTGAAGCAGAGAATTACAAATGCCGTAAACTCCATACCGTTAGATCATATTCGAAACAGTTTTAAGGACTTCAGGCGAAGGATCGAAATGTGTGTGGATGTGGGTGGTAGCTACGTCGAATAATAACAAAATTGTAATCATTGTTTTGTATTGGTCAATAATTAATTTGTTTGTGAATCTGTTATGTTTTTGACATTTATTACTTGTTATAATTTTTAAACCTCATTAATCTTCTGTTAGTAATTGTTCCTTGTTTTACATTAGATCGATTAACATTATACCTTCTTAGATCTCGTATAATCAATTTTTTATTTACCAATAGCCTACTTTTTGAGATGATTAACATTTGCTCCTACATAACTTTAAATATGAATTCAACTCTTAATTTGCAAAAAATTGGAAGTTTCAAAAAAATAATTTTATATTCCTGAAATTTGTTAGAGGTATAAAATTGCATTCTAAATAACTTTTCTTAGTGGATTTTTTTCATATTTTGAAAAATAAAGGTACTTTATTACTGGTGAGTTTTACAATTTTGCTTATAAAACACCCTGTAGAACACCAAATCAAGTCATTTTTGGTATACTTTAGTTTTACAACAAGCAGGACTCAATCCCCAAATACCATTTCAAAATTCCAAAATTTTTGGTAAATTACACCTCTTGTTACATCCATCCTGGGACTGTATAGATGTAAAATTTGAGACGCAATTTTCCGTTTTAAACAATTTTAATTTGACCATATTTTTAATCCACGAAAAATTATTCTTCAGATTTTCGTGGGCAGCCATATTCGAGAAAAATAACAGGTACACAAAAAAATCAAACCCCGACCATATCTATTTTATTCCGATGCACTGATTCCGAATTTCATATCAGAATTAATATTTGACGCCGGAACTTCGATTAAATTACGATATTAGTCCGAAAATAGCGGTTTTCTAAGGATAGCAGGAACATGAAATTAAAAAAATGTGTTTTTTGGATAAAATGCATAGAATAACAACAAAACTGCAAATATTGTACTCATTTCAAGCCGTTTTATGATCTCCGAGACTAAAACCACGCCAAAACAAGGCCTATTACGAGCAAAAGTCGCATGAAATATGTTCTTGGAGTCAAGAGAAGATTTTGTGTATAAGATTGATAGAAGTAGGAAATACTGCGCTATTATACTTTACGCCCTGGAGCTACCCCTGATGTAGTCATTTCAATGCTATCTTGGAGAAAAGCGATGAAAAATGGTTAGAAAGTGAACAAAAGAATTATTTTGTCGACAATCGGCGGAATCTGTGGAAACTATACTACTCTATTTTGGTTTTCTCTATTTTGTGTCTTTGTGTTTTCCTCCCCCAACACTCCTGGAAATAAACAAGAGAATATTTTCTTCGAAATAATAACATGTGAGAATACTAAAGTTCTACCGGTCCATCTATTTCGTCTTTATCTAAACTTTTTTAATCGTTCAAAGCACATCGAAATACATAAAAAAATCACCACTCCTAGTATTGGGTCTGCATTTTTTTGCATTTGTTTTGTCCGAAATAACAAAAAAACACCTCAATTTCCGGATGGCTTTGACGCAGCATAACATGAGAAAGAGAACTTCGTTTTTTTCACATGTTATTATTTTGAAGAAAATATTCTCTTGTTTAATTCCAGGAGTCTCATGGAGGAAGACACAAAGAAGAGAAAACCAAGATACAGTAGTATAGTTTCCGCAAATTCCACCGATTGTTGTCAAAAAATTCTTTTGGTCACTTTGTAACCATTCTTCATCGCTTTTGTCCAAAATAGCATTGAAATGCCCAGATTAGGGGTGGTTCCAGGGAGTAAAATATAATGGGAATCGAAATAGGCAACAGAAGGGTAGAGTTTCCTAATTACTGCCACATCCAGTTGATATAGTAACGACAAAAATTTTTTAAAAACTTTTATTGTTCAAATAGGTTTAGAATGTCATGAAATGTCGAGATTTTAAGTTTGAGAAAAACAAATTCTCCCTGTTGTTCTGTCTGTCGATCTGTCCATCTGTCGGTCTATCTGTAACTTTTTTTTTATCAATTCAATACGAAGAAATCTTCTCTTAGTCCCACGAACATATTTCGTGCGAGTTTTTCCCACAATAGCCCTTATCGCCCCCGCTTTAAGGGTGGATTTAGTGTTAGAGGACATAAAAGCACTTGAAATGAGTTCAATAATTGCAGTTTTGTTGTGACTCTATGCATTTTTTGCCAAAGAAGACAATTTTTTGATTTCATGTTCCTACTAGCCTCAGAAAAACCCTATTTTAGAACTAATATCGTAATTTAATCCAAATTTCGCCGTCAAACATAAATTCTGATGTGAAATTCTGATTCAGTGCATAAATACACATACAGAGATAAGGGTCTGGCCTTTGGATTTGAATTCTTTTTTGTGTGTGCTGTAGCATGCATATTGCTGCTTCATAAATTATAACATATTTTAACTCAAGCGTGAAAAACCGCGGAAGTTTCAAATATTGTTTCTTTAATTTACTTCATAAACAAACACAACGGTATGCAACCAGAGTTACGTCTAAACTGTACTTAAGGTAGCTGGGTATTCTAACTTAGCTTTAAGAGTGGAAAGGGTAAAGAGACGACACGATTTACATACTACCAGTAACGAACTAAAATTTTCTCCGTTACATGAAGGTACTTGGTACTTCGTATTTTGTCTGCTAAATTTTTGAATAGTGATGTGTTCTCATTAAGTTTCCTTTTACGACTTCAACATCGAAAGGGTTGATAGTGTCTCTTCTTTAACATGAAGCAGGCCTAATTGTTTTTCACCGGTTTAATCCGTAAGTAATTTATAAAGAAATAATTTTTTTGTAACTTAGATTTGGCAACGGCCATTTTGCAGCAAGTCACGCTTACACTTCATTTCTTTCCAGGGTTATAAAGTTAGATGCAAATCTTCTAATATTAGATGCAAATCTCTTAAATTTGGATGCAAGTTTTTACAATTTAGATGAAAATCTTTTCCATTTAGATGCAAATCTTTTCAATTTAGATGCAAATCTTCTAATTTTGGATGCACATCGTAGATATGCATTTATTTTAATTTGGGTTGGAAACTTTAATTTTTTTTAACCATCCAATGGGGTTGTCTTTCTTCTCCTCTACGTAATTAGAAGATGGAATGTATATCTTAGTCTAGGACAACTTTTTACGGAGATCGCACATTGTCCACTTATTTCAGGTATTTTGAAACAAACTATTTTTATACAAACTATTTTGATACAAACCATTTTGATAATATCTTCAGGATTATTAATTTACACTTTTTTTTAGTCAACAATTTATACTTTCTTTATAATTTGATTAGTTTATCTTTCCTGTAATCAAACTTCAGTTTTAGTGTAAATTACGAATATAGAAAGATTGGCGCCCCACCTCTCTGGGAAAATTATCTTTATATAAGTCAAATTAACATCTTTTTAAGAAAAATTATAAAAACATCTGTCATATATTAATTACAATCTATCAAACACGTAAAACCATTTGTAAAGTGTTTTCTGACCCATGACTCATCTGCCGAGTCTCTGAGCTACTGGGGTAGTAACATTTTCTTCTCTAAATAACATAAAGTTCAGTCTAAATCTCGAACACGTTACAAAAAAATAATTAATTTATTAAACAGCGAGGAATAAATGTTACAGTGCCTATGAATCGATTTAAATATAATCGTAACCAGAATTTCTAACATTTCTCCACCGAACAATAAACACTATACAAAAACTCTTCACGTCACTGTTCATTAAGGCTAAACCTTAAGAGCTTAATAATTAAAATGACTTAATTACCATAATTTGTTTTCATTAAATTTACTACATTATGAAAAATTAAAAATTCACTAATAAAGCATACAAGTTACGTGACTATGTGCCATGCTTATCAGTAATACGCTGCATAGAGGTATTTATCACAAGAACTCCTACTGTGTGCATACCATATTATAAATTAGATACGAGCATAATTTGCATTCGCATTACCTACACATGTTTGTTAGCGAGTTGCAGAAAATTTCCGACTTTCTCGTAGTAATAGGACTGTAGAGACGTAAATATTAAGGATTGCGAGTGCGACAGCTGAGATAACTCGAAAGTACTCCGGACGGTGTCAGTTAATAAAGTAATAACGCACCTCAGGGAGCTTCCCGTTTCTCCAGTCATGCTAGAAAATGTTGTGTAGAGTGCAAAATGCCACGATGCTAACGAAACACTAATAAAAAATATGTGTGAGTAAATTCGAGCAAGATACTAAAAACTCATTTAAACTGTATTTGTTTACTAATGCAAAAGTTGGTATGGTCATTAAAAAGTAACCTTAAGAGTTCCGTCTGCGACCACAGAAAACATGAAATCGCAGGTAGATCACTGTGTCATTATGAACATGAAATTGGGACACGATATAGAGAAAGGTCCAATCTGTCACTGCGTTGGATCTTTAAAAGGAAAAAAAAATTATTTTTTTCTACGAATTTTCAAAATTTTAAATTGTGAAAACTGAAAAAGTAAAAACGCTGTGACACAGAATATGATTAGATTAATTACATACCAAAATATTTGTAAATTATCTCAACTCTAAATATGTTTAACTGTCTAACTCTTATCCTAATTTTCGTAGTAAGGAGCAGGCGGCCTCTACAGTACCCACACAACACAAGGCTGTCCGAGGGACGTACTATGGCAAATCCCATTTAGTATTTGGGCTTGCCTATGGACATCCTAATATCCCAGTTTGTATGCTTTTCGGCACTCTTTTGGTCATCCCAATGTCACAACTCAGTATCAGATAAAAGTAGTACGAGGGACGTCCTGAAGGATATACCGGCGCTTGTACTAAGGACGTACCAGGACATCCCGGGATATTTCAGGATATCCTAAGTATTAGGAATAGGCTGTACGAATTACATACTGAAATGTCCCAGGATATCCTACGGACTGCAAATATTTATCCACGGGCAACTTAATTTTTCTCTTTCTTGGTGGGATCCTCTGGCACATGTTTTCTTCTAGAACAATGTCCGTAAAATCAACAAAATAATACAATTTTCCAGTATTTTACTGGAAAATAACCTCTACGCCTGTGACTTTTACGTTGGAGGAGTGTAGAGGTTATTTTCGAGTAAAATATTGGATAATTGCATTATTTTGTAAATTTTACAGAAATTGTTTTAGAAGATAACATGTGGCAAAGAATCCCACCAAGAAACATAAAAATTAAGAAAATGCCACAACCAACATTTAGACAATAATGTTAAAAAAAATTGAATTGTAAAATTTTTATAATTTTTGTCAAATATGCACATTTTTGAAATATTTGCACTTGTCTATTATTCCTTATAACTTATATGTAGTTTCTTGGGTTTATGGTCAGTTAAAAAATAAAATATTATTTTCTTATACGATTAGGTTTATTAAGCATCGTCAAAGATACTACAATTTTATAAAAAAACAGAACTATTTTGTATGTATGGAAATAAGTGCTACTTAAATAATAATAATATTTTAATAATAGAAATAAGCTAAACACATTCAATATTTAAAAGCAAACTTCTTAGAAAAATGTAAAATAAATACCTATATTACTTTTGCAAATTTAACAATAGCCGAACATGAATTTTTAGCGCACTCCTACTTCTCTCTTTTCTTCTCTTCTTTGCCACGCTCTTCTCTTTTGCACTTCTCGGATAATCTTTCACTAGCTTCTCTGCTTCGTTTTCCATAATATACTCATTCTTGGGTGCAGCTAAAATAAACGTAGTTTGAACCAGTATTATTGAAAAAATATATGAAAAATGGGCCAGATGAAAATAATAGAAATTATTGAAGGATATATAGATATGACCTATAGCACTCAGTGAATAATATTTTACCGAATTATAAATTAAAATTCATAAAGTACTACACTGGCGAATAGAATTTTAAGATAAAAGATTGTAATAGGTAATTGTACAGTGAACAGACTGTATTTCCATGCAGTCTGTCCACCTGTGTTCGGCCTGATATCGTATCATATCTTTCGTTTAAAAGTGTAATAAAAGTTTAAAATAATTATCTTAAAGCACAATATTTACTTACTTATTTTCATCCACAATTAGTTGCTAGTTGGTTTAAATTATTAACTAAGTAGGCACATTATTTGTCGTCATTCTTAAATTCAATTTCATCAGGTTTATAGATTTGACAATACTTTCACGTGATTCACATTTTCTCTCCAAGCTGATTTCAGTATTCAATTCTTGAGCCAAATTAATATTTTATTTTGTAGGTTTCTCACTACTTAATTTTAAAATACGGGAATGCGAGTATAAATCCTCATTTTTTTTAGCTTCCTTTGGCATTCTGAAAGTATAAAAAATCATATTAAATTTTCGTGGTTTCGACATTAATAACTAATTAAATATTCAATCATAATCAGAATAATCAGATAAGTTTTTCATAACATGAAGTTTAATAGGTTATGTTATATTTTTATACATTTATACTCACTTTTTATAGTCTGGAATGAAGATACTCGAATAAAGCAGAACTAAATAGATAAAACACAAAGATACAACTTTAAAATATTTAATGCAGCCACTAACAATAATTATTATTTAAATATTTGAGAAAATAAAAACTAATAAAGCATGGTTGCTGTGTGTTTGGGGTATTTTCTAGTTGCTTTGGCCTGGCCAGTTTGGCCGGCCGGAAATCAAAATGGCGATTTATTTAAATATATTAGAGACCTAATATTAGGGTACATTTTAAGGAGATTCGGGGCTCTTCATTGGATGTCCGTTCTTAATCCCGATGTTAGTCGTCATAGTTAATGCCAAAATGGAACCTATTCAGGACAGCCCATTGACGTCCAGAAAAGGATATCCTGGGATGTACTAAAATGGGCTGTCTTGAGCACGTCCTAAAATAGGATATCCTAAAAGGTACATCCGCATCTCTATTCATTTTACGTACCGGGATATCCAGGTACGTCAATTTGTCATCCCATATCCCAATTGTGCTGTGTGGGTATATAATCGCAGTCTCCTTTAAGCGTATTCAGTGTAATTTGCGGCCCCGCATACTATTGAGATCTTCCAGTAAGAAACGTTTAAAATGAAAAACAATTGAAAATAGCTAAAAACGTACTCTTCGCCAATTTACTGAGCTTTTTATATAATCGTTACACATTCTATAGGATACTCTTCGCAGTTTTCTTGTAAATAATTTTAGTTTTTGGACATCCTAAATTTTGTGATATTATCTTTGTTGTGAAAAAAATTATATAAAAAAAAATGAAAAAAAATATCCAACCTGTTTGGGATTCGAACACACGATCTTTGGATTGCAAGGCAAAACTTTAGCCACTGCACCATCACATATTGCTACGAAAATTTATTGTCTGTAATAATCTTTCGACAATCATACGCATTTCAACTCAGATATATTTTTATGAAATATATAATAGTAAAACGCATAAAAAATATATATATATATTATGGAGAAACATTTCGCAAGATTTATATTTAGGTACAAGCGACAAAAACTAAGAGAATTTTTTTTTTTTAATTAAATAATTAATAACTTTTTTATTTACTGATCGATTTTCTTCAAGAACAATAGAGTTCTTCCTCTAGCTAACACTAACTTACTTTCCAAATTTCAATACAATCGAACTTTTCTTTCTTAAGTTATCGTGCTTACAAGAAACGTGACGGACGGACGGACAGACGGACATTTTGAAAGTTGTTCAGAATTCGTTCACTAACACAATGATATAAAAATGTTTTCTCTACGAGCGGTATTTACGATTTTAGAAATGTACCGATCAAGCGAAAGCTGAAAACGTACTCTTCGCCAATTTACTGAGCTTTTTATATATAATTGTTACACATTCTATAGGATACTCTTCGCAGTTTTCTTGTAAATAATGTTAGTTTTTGGACATCCTAAATTTTGTGATACCATCTTTGTTGTGAAAAAAATTATAAAAAAAAAATATCCAACCTGTGTACACGGGACCTTTCGATTGCAACGGAAAGCAATCAATCAATAGTATATATTCGGTATTAAGAGTACAGTATGTGCCTCCTCGGAGCCCAATCCGGAGCCAGCCAGCAAAAACATGAAAGGGAGAGAGAAAGGGGTTGAAAGATAAAGATAGGGGAAAGGTAGGTTATCGTAGGAGAGAGTGTGGCTAAGGGAGTTGCCGGAAGATAGGCAACGCCTGGTATGGTAGGGGGTGTTTTATATTGAAAAGTATGGCATTATGCTGTCTGATTCAAGTGATATTGCGGGTAAGCGGGCTACCGTCCAGTTTGAACTGATAGAATTTTTGAGACATTTCTTGGACGTAGTCCGCTAGTGGGGTTATGTCGTGTGGCAACGTGCATAGAGATCTCTGAGGGAGGTGTACCTATCAGAGGCTAAAATGAGGTGCATAAATTTGTGGCGCCTTTAGCCGCTGCACCACCACATATTGCTACGAAAATTGATTGTGATATACCTATATCTTTCGACAACCAGATTGTTAGCAAAGAAAGAGGGGCTGTAGTAGATGAATATCTGTTAAAATTTATAAAACTTGAGTTATTGGCGTCATTGGACAATTACAGCTGCGTCTGCTCTGTTTTTTGTGAATCTTGTTAATTAGTGGATTTTTAGGTAAAAGATATAGATAAGTGCCTAAAAAAAATAATTTTTTCAGAAGGATGCCTCCAAAAAAGTCTTAGCAAAACCCATTTTTCTAGTAAAACATGTTCTTATTCTACGCTTCTTTCCTCTTTTATAATCCATAGTGTTACACGTCACCTTTTACAAAATAATATATACCTACAATGAAACGATGAGCGATTCTCTGACAATTTTTAATTTACTACAGCGCGCAGCGGGATGATGTAAACAGAGTACGACTGAATAAAACTGTTGTTATTACATTCCCAATAAGAATACACCAGCTTCAGCCACAGCGGTTTTTGTTAAAATTGCTCAAACTGGACTCGCGTTATGCAAACTAGTTCACTTAAAGGAATGAAACATTATATTTTGTATTTTAATTCTAAATTAAATTAAGTTTCCAAAATTTCCCCTCTTGACTTCTAACACGAACACTCACTCGTCCTGAATTTATTGTGAATTAATATATTATATATTCTTTAAAGGACTTAAATATCCAAATAAATTATAATACAAGGTCGTAAAAAAAAATTAACACGGAAAAAGTAAAGTCTGCATAATATTTGCTTCTATTAAAGATTAATCGATAATAATTAATATTTGCTGAATTAGGTACATATTACTTGGACATTTTATTGCTACAGGGCAAAATAAATTGGTGTTACCGATAAAAACAGGATCGGAATAACTATTTTTCATATCTAGTGCTTCAAATAGCGTTGAATAGTTTTTTACGTAACCAGTTATGAAGACTAATTTTATTTGACAAATTTAATATTTTCCAAACCGAGCGAGCGAAGCGAGCGAGTTTTGCAAATTGCATGAGTCAAATAAAATTACTTTTCATTACGTGTTAAGTACAAAATTTTATCTAATCCCGCTTTAAAATCGAAGAGATGACAATTTATTTTGAATACATAGCTACGCTTGTAGCTGTACAAATAAATTCTAAGTTTATTGATTTACCTAAGCGTTACTGTAGATTAACATTGTGACGCGCTTTTCGACGAACGCTGAGTAACGGAAGTCCCCGAGTAACGGAAAGTTACGGATTCGGACGGCAGTTTCAGAATTAGAAGCACTGAAACACGCTACCAGGATAGTTATCAGTGAAGAAGGTTTTTGACCAGGCGTTCAGTGTATAAATAAAACAACCAATTTAAAAAACAATGAGAAACAAGATTTATTTAGTAAAACAAGAAAACAGTGAAACTATGTACAAAATTAAAAACAGCAAAAAAAGGCAAAACACAAGCAGTGTGATATATTATTCGCAGTGGCTACACATGCAAGTAAGCAAACAAACTATTAAGCAAAACTAATGGAAAGCTATGGAAAAGTGGTAAAGTAGTGGTTAGGGAATAAGCTCAAACTAATGAAAACTATCGGTGGAATACTTTCATTTGTGATGACGGTTATGAAAAATTATTCCTTCGAGGGCAAAACGCGGCAAACGAAAAATGTTCCTGGAAACAGATAGGCCTGTTACGGAAACTAAGAAACGTACTATTTACTCCTGGGTTTCCGTCTTGTAATAAATAGGTATTCGCGGTAATAAGGAAACTATTTTCTTACTCTTGCGGATCGTTTATTTCTGGGTTTCCCACTTGCACTAAACGGTTTGCTAGTAAGGCCTATGCGCTCGGACTTCAGTAAATATTACAAATAACTCACTAACTTAGCTGAACAATTATTTGCAAATCTAACGGTCCCTAAATGCTGAAATTAATTTAATATTCGGAGTGTTGGTACTTAAACCAACGGGTGGAGAATATAATTCTTCTTAATTAAACACTAGTTACTTTTTAATACACGATACTGTCTACGCAAATATAGTCGGCGAGGTGTAAGTAGTGCGCTCGATATGTTTAATGCTAAAACTGCGTGCTTTTACCTTGAGTGGGTAGATTCTATATTTTAATGCGGGCAAGTAACGAAGTCAGTCAGAGTTTAAATGCCCCAAACATAGGTGGCGAAAATAGCTTCGTTACAACATTTATATATAAACAAACTTTACTTGTCAATCTGCTGAATTTTTTAAAGCAAATTAATTCTAAAATGGTTAATTCAGATATGTATATTCCATCTGGTATAGAACAAACGGCTAATTTAGCAGTAAATTCAATAATAAAAAGCAGGGATGAAGACGTATATAAGAAATTTGAAAATTGGTATCACCAACGGGTTTAATAATCAGTTACGTAGAAACTCGTTGCATAACTTGTAGCGTTCCACTTAGATTTTTATGCATTTTTAATTAAAATCTAATGAAACACACTTTATTTTGGTACACACTGTACATTATGTTTACCAACTATATATTATTTACGCCCCATCTGATTATTTCATAATAGCATTGTTGTTTAGATATAAGTTACACCTTTTTCCATTCTTTATATTTAAACCGTCTATTTATTTCTTGTTACAGTTTTTACGAATACACTCGTAAACGCAAAGCCTATGACCACCTCATAATTTTGATTAAATTCTAATTTCAGTTTTGCATACTACTTGTTATCTTAAACAATAAATAGCACAATGCAATGTGCTAATTTAAATTTAAAAACTAGTAATTTTCGTTTGGTATACTTTAGAGTACTGTGTAGTTGGTATGTTGAATGGAGGGGATACTTATATACTAGCTGGCGCAGAACAAAGAAAACCTGATTTTTCCGACTTCTGGTACAGCAACTACAGTCACTCCATTAGTTTGATAATTAATTAGACACACGTGGTATCCTTTTTGCATTATCAACATTTACGTTAGTGATCATTCAAGTATAAGTTTTGCTGTCTAAAAGAAATTTAACTGTTTAAAATGTCTATTTAAAAGTTAAAATTTAATTAATTCATCTACTTGCAATTTTGTGCTATCCTGTTAGCTGCTTTCCTGCTTATTATGTCATCGACCAATCTAATAAGAAGATGTAAATTGCAATGATCCGGAGATCCATAATATTTTAGTATTTGGTTAAATGCTTATGAGATTCATAAATTTATAACTTCATGGTAAGATCTAGTTATACATAGTCCAGTCAATAGTAGTCAACCTTGGCAAATCAAATAATAATACATAGCAAAACTCTATCGTCATCCAGGTAGTCCTGAGTATATCATGGCACAGTCCAGAGGTCCTGTCATGGGTGGATAACGAGAGTATACGTAGAAACTGCCAGGGTCCATCAGCCATTGTCACCCAGTGTCCATTTTGTAATACTGAATTGGTGATAAAGTGCTCATTTTCTTTATTGTTCATTTCTGTGCATCGATTATCATGACATCAAGAATTAAAGTGAATCATTATTTTTTTTATCATTCATCACGTATTTTATACATATATTTTTTTTGTACATATGATCACAATTTACCAATAACGTCTTAAATATTTATCTTGTTTCTTAGATTAATAAGTAATAATCAGGGTGTGTTTACCCAAAACTTTATTAATAATCTAATTATTATCAAATATTTTTGATATTCTGTGGAGACCATGTCGTCACATTTTATGTTACAAGTATAAATAAATTTACTCTTTTTGATTTAATTATTTATTCAATTCTATTTTATGTCATTGAATTTTCACAATTTAAATTTGATTAATAAATGTCATATTTTATCTTAAAAATATACATTTTTCATTTTATATGTTTTGTTCCAACATCAGGCTATTCCACAGCAGCCGGTTTTGTGACTAAAGAGGGTAGTGTAATGTCTATTTTTCTGTGGATGGCGCCCGTTTCATAAATATCTTTTATGACTGCCTTCTTGGTCACGAAACAAGCTAGCTGGGCGAATATCTGTGAACTTATTGATTCTCACTCTGACTCATATTAAAAATTGAACCCACGACCTCGCCCCGCACGAGATCGGCTAGTCGTTAGCCTTCTTCACTGCGTTTTGTTTGAATTTCCCTTGGATTTTACTTTAATCGGTATTTCCAATTGAAATTTTTGCAAAGCAAAGTGAGGATGTTTCAAACTAGTTATGTAATGAAACTGACAGTTATAAAAAATGTGACGTTTCGTAACGTCAAAAATACATTTAAAATTTGACCTTTCATAACGGAGTTAGATAAAAGAACTTTTATTGATTTAATTGTCTATGTCTGGTGGAGTATATTTTACTGATTTCAACAGCATTGGCCCCATCGCGATACAGTTTGTACGGCCCTGTACACGCACAGTTTAGCCAAATCTAGTGGCTAGTATGGGTGTGCTATTGTCAATTGAAAAAGCGGCGTTGATCTTTACCGCGGTGGTACTTTGACAGCGGCACAGACCAAACGTCGGCACTTTATCGGCATTTTTTATGATTTTCCAACTGACTTTAGCACGAGTTTAACAGTAGTTCTACCGGCGCGGCAGGACGGCGTAGTTCCATTAGTTCGCTATTTATATTTAACAATTTACTGTGGTGTGCAAACGTACTCTTAAAGTTCTTTTAAATTATTAAGGTCTGTCTGACAGTGGAGGGGTAAAGAAATATCTTGTTTGTAATGGAATTAAAGAGTTCTCGTTACACCATTTTATACCTGATAGTGGTTTATACATTGATGTTATTGGGGCAGAGAATGGTTGGATAGGTGGGAGGGAAGGAGGAATTAGTGGGGGAGGGGAGTTTAAGGTGCATTTTTTTTGAAAAAGAATATCACTGTCACATTTCTTAAGTGCAAAAATATCTTAGCAGGTCTGTTACTGAATATATATTGGTTATTTAATAGTTTAGGGGGTACAAAAATGTGGCTGTGGGTGGGGGAAAGTTCCGTTTCGGGTGGAATCGATTCAATATTGATAATAAATAATAAAAAAAATATTTTTTAGTTATTATTGTAAAAAGTAAATTAAGTCGAAAACCGGCCTTATTTTTTCAGCTTCATTATTATCCCAGTCAAATTGGAACAAATTTCGACGTTTGACGGAAAAAACTGATAAAGTTTTGAAACTTTTCAAAGATGTTCATTGAGGTTTACTATTAAACACATTAAAAGTCCCCAGCTCAAACTGTTGCGCTCGAACCGCCATATTGGAAAAATAGCGACCATTAGCGATATTAAAATTTATAAAAAATAAACCTTATAAAATTCTCTACAAAAAATTATATATGCTTTTTTTCCGTATCTATTATTATACTCTTTGGAAATTTGAATCAAAGAGTATATTCCATTTCATTGACACATTTCAAAGATTCAAAATATCATATCATTGTGTTGTGATATAATTCGCAATTTTTCAAATTGTCCGTCGTGGGTCCGTCTTTCTGTCAGTTCGTTCGTCTGCCCGTCTGCCTCTTCGTCCATCTCTCTTTTAAGCTAAATAACTTAAAAGGTCCGGCTTTATTGAAATTTGGACAATAAATTAGTGTTAGCAAGAGGAAGAACCCCAACGTTTTTAAATAAATTCGATCAGTAAATATAAAAGTTAGGAAACATTTTATGAAAAGACTACACGTGTGTTGTAATCTTTGGTAAGATTGTAGGTTTAAGTGTTGTACTTGCAATTTTAATGATCTCTCGATGATACTATCTTGATTGTTGAAACGTTGGTCAGTTTACTATGCAGTATCTTTGTATTTATAGAATCTTATTAAAGGTGTTAAACACTCTTCACGTACATTTTTTTCCAAAAATATTTTATAACCTTTATATTTACTGATTGTTTTTTTTCAAAGTCAGTATCGTTCTTCTTCTAAGTAACAATAAGTTCCTCCAAATTTCAATAACAGCGGACTTTTGCCTTTATCGTGTAGTTATCTTACTCACAAAAACGTGCCGTATAGAGAGACAGACAAACGGATAGACTAACAAATAGACGGACATACGCCGGGTATTTTAAAGTTATTCGGAATCCTAGAATTAACATAATATTATGAATTTTATAATCTTTACGAGTGATATTTACGGTTTTAGAAATATGTCGATCAAATGCAATGTTCGTATACCCGAAGATTATAATAATAGATGCGGAAAAAATGTATATTACATTTCTTTTAGAGAATGTTATAAGATTTATTTTTAATAAGAAACATAATTTCGATAATTCTAATGGTTAACGAGATATGAGCAAAAAACTTAATCTGAGTATCATTTTTTCAAAATGAGCTTGGGCCCAAGGGTTAGAGTTGGGGACTTTCAAGTATGTTTAACAGTGGGTTTTAATGAACATATCTTCCAAGTTTAAAGACTTTATCAGTATTTTCCCTCTAATTTACACTATTTAACTGGAGTATAAGTCTACATTGACTTATAAAGATAAATTAAAGATAAATTTTTGGAGCTTAAATTTAAATGGTTTTTTTCTATAACTGCCTTCGAAAACGACAAATAACGCACAGTAGCCATGACTCGAAACTGCCATTTTTCACACATCGTAAGCAAAAATCCAAAAAGCACAGTCCTGTCATGTTTTTCACACAGTCCTGTCAAAAACAGAACTGACACCTTTTATTTGTATTTTCTGAAGTAGGCTAGCCTATTCAGTTTCATGGCAACCGACTTATTTAACGAATAAACATCAGTTTTGAGGTCTTCAAACCACACCACTTTTTAAGAAGTTTATTAAAAATAGTTGATTCTGCAGTCGTAGAAAAAGTATTGTAAACAACACGGTTGAAAACATCTTTTCACACTCATTCGACTTATGGAACTCGCCTTCGGCTCGTTCCACCAAACTGTCTCACTCGTGTGAAAAGATGCGTTTTCGAAACTTGTTGTTTAAAATACTATTTTATAAGATGTTAAATTGCAATTTTGATTTTCTATAATTTTACCACATACATCGTACAAAAACAAATGAAAACGAATTAAAAATAATTTTCTCGAATGTAATTCACATTTCTTGGATTTTTTCTCTAAAATCAGCATTTTAGATATTTTAGATATTCACGATAAGGTAATAAATGGTACGCATGCACCTCACCTATGTTCTCGAGTGACCTTTATGTGAATTTCTCGGAAAAATCCAATAGTTCTAGTTTTGTAATGTACCAAATTTGAACAAAATCTTTAGAGAAGTTTTTGAGAAAATCGTTCTTTCATTTTCTTCTATGTGAATTATCACCCTTAATTTTAAGTGTATTGAAAGTGTTAGGAGCTGGCTGAAGTCCATTGTATAGCCATTTACTTCTCAACAGTGACTAACGCTTCTCGTCTTCCCAGACTCATCAGTGCTATACGGTAGAGAAAGAACGAAAATCCATACGCTTCAACCAGTACTATATAAATTTCTTGTGGAATGTGACCACTAGGCATTAACGGTGTCATTTATGCAATATGGTAAAAAAATTTCAGCACTGAAAAGTGTAGATGTATAACCAGACTGAAAAGTCAGAACAGTCTAGTGCGCCATCTATGGCACACTAGATTTACTATTTACATCTGGCACTACACGTGGATTGTACAGAAGTAGTAATCTCCATTGACAGTTTCTGTGATGGCTAAAAATAGTCGAATCTTGTAAAACAGTTACTTCTGAACAGTCTGAACCATCTTGCATAGATGGCACTGTTACAAGTTGAAGCGTTTGCATCTTCGGTCTTTCTCTACCATGTGGCACTGATAAGAATGGGAAGGCGAAACGCATCTGCCATTGCTGAGAAGTGAATGGCTATGCAATGGACTTCAACCAGCTCCTAACACTTTCAATTATATGGTTTGCTGCACTGAAAAGTGTAGATGTACTATCAGACTGAAAAGTCAGAACAGTCTAGCGCACCATCTATGGTACGCTAGATTTACTACTTAATTTTAAGGGTAAATAAAAAAATTATAAAACGTCTGAAGATATTTTTGTAAATGTATTCTATGTAGATATCGAATTTAAACGAGAGCGATCAAAATTCAAACTTTGAAAGGAACTCCCACACATTTGCATTCAAACAGATCGCATTTTCACAACGGTGTTGAATACTTGAATTTCTACTGCATTTTTTGCGAAACTTTATCATGTTTTTTGTTGAAATTTTGTCGTATTCGTACTATGCAGTTAGTATTCTATGATATTAGATCGAAATGTCCTACATTTTTGAAACCTTCCTATTGGGAACTTAGATATGATATTTTTTGCATTTTAGCCATTTATAAACAAACTAAATGACATAATGACTTGAATTTTGCACTGAACACAGATGAAATTGTCCGATAGCGTATTGAAACTGCAAGGTCGCGCACGGGCTGCTCCCGTAATCTAGGACAAACGAGCTCCCGCTTGAACATTTTCACGGCGTAATTCAAACCTGCTTTATCACCCTTCAATTTCATTGTATCACTATATTTTTGTCTTTTTAAACAATTGTTCTCTCTTGTAGATTTTAGTTTTACTGCCAAATTTTAAGACATACTATTTATTTTAACAATACCATGAATATTTCAAAGTAAAATTTTACTTTCCATTTCGTAATTGCTCTTTTAAGGTATGGTCTGTTTTAGGCGAATAGTCGAGGCGTTTAAACGTGGCGTTTAATCGTGTCAATACGCAACCGTTAATCGGTTTAATACGCATATCATAGAGGTGGTCTGTTTTAAGCGACCAATCGACACAAGTCGCCACAAGACGACGCGCCTCCGGGCAAAATAGGTTGTCAGGCAAAAATTATCGCGCGCGTTTACTTAATCGCTTGCGACTATTGCAGAATGGGCTCCAAAAGTGATATTAAACTGACATCTGGTGATCTAAAGTATTCTCTGAATTTAGCTTCGTCATAAATTAAATGTCCCTTTATCAGCGTATTAAAACACCCTTCCTTTCTTATTTGAACAAACATGTTATGAACCTTTCTTCGCTCTTAATTCATTAACGATAATAACAAAATATTATCATCTTCTGCTTCTTCCATAAGCAACTGTGCTGCAAGCACAAGTCCAGTAGCAGTCATTTTTGCCGAACGGATAAAAAATGACTGGCGACTAGTCGATTACCGAAACTGACGACTTAAACAGACCACTAGGTGCGTTTTTAAGCGATTGGATGTGAACGATTAAACGCCACGTTTAAACGCCTCGACTGTTCGCCTAAAACAGACCATACCTTTAATGATTGAATAAAATTAGGTTATATTATAATGAACACGTACATGTATATTATATAATATATTTCGTTCAACCACAGTTCAGTTTTTTTAGGATAATTATTGTACTGTGTAAATTATAGTGGTAATAAAATAACTTACTATGAAAAATTACATGAATTATTTAGTTAAGAGAAAACTAAAATTGCTAGCGATGTCGCGTCGTCCAGAAAACTTATTTGTTATAACACCAATTTAATTTTTATTTATTCAGAACCCACCTATTATTAAATAATTTTCAAGGTGTGGTGTAGCTCGAACGACAAATGATTCTAAAAATTTTTCAAAAAATATTTAATGACTTTACGGTAACTGTGGTGTGCTATGAATTTTGGCAACTACTTGCGTTACGGAAGTAACCTTTTTTTGCAAGTATCTATAATGTTAATTCAGATACGCCCTTTTCTTATTTTTTCATTAAGAAAAACTTTATTTTATGTAGCATACTTTTAAATAAAGAGCATAATCCAATGTACACAGCACTTCTTACCAAGAAACAGATGTCGTCGGTGATCACAAATTAACTGACTCTTAGGACTCTGGTGAGTTATACCAAGCTGAAGCCAAGTTCACCTTGATCCGAGATCAAAATCCATGGTTACGAACTTAGTTGGTACAACTCTTCCTTAATGGAGTTTATTTGACTAACAAGATGTTGCTCATGAATCGTAGTTTTTCCAAATTCAGTGAGCAAAATATTTCTTCGTATTAACCTCGTCTTGTTACACGTTTTGGGGCCCAACATTATTCTAGTTGGCTGTATAACACGTTTAATAGCATCACGCCATCTGTCGCTTTCCCGTGAATTTGTATGTTTACCCACATGTCCTTGTGGATGGTAACCTTATAACTCCAAAACTACTGGTACAATTTGGATGAGGTTTTTACTTATGTGATGGGTATAAACTAGAAAAGATCATAGGCTCTAATGTGATAACCTCATAGAAAAGGGAAATGCAACAAAGAGAAATTCGAATGTTAAAACGGTTTTCTGGAAATCCCGGATCCTCCACCATTTCATCGAAAACAACATCTGTGCAAATAGTACAGTAACTAGAGGTTTTAACTTCGGAATAATGTCATATTAAACGGATTTCGTTCATTTTTTGCAGTATAATAGTAAATGCTTCACAGAAAAGTTTCTATATTGTGCGGGGCTTGCTAATTTATAGGAGGTGGCACTTAAACAATATATATATTTATTGGAGCTGACAGAATCAAATTTTAAGAAGGAAAGGTTCTATGCAATTTTTCACATAAATTAAGAGTGCTTAAGTTATAAAGACTTCAAAATTGCGATTTTAGCTTAAAAAGAAAGTTATTTCCGAACGGCTTTCGTCAAGTATCTCGAAAAGTATTACTTTATCGAAAAAATGTTACAGACCAATTACATAGAGTACAAACTGGGAATTAATTATATTTTTTGTTCGTTGACGTAGGATTAATAATTTCGGAGATATTTAAGTTTATATTTGGTATCCAAGTGTTTCGAAATTACCTTCAAAGTTTAAAATGCATTTTTTTCTAAAGCAAGTGCTTTAAATGAGCAAAAAAATTTGAGCATCTAGGTAATGCTACATCTTAACGCAAAACTGTATTTGAGATAATATTTTTAAATTACTGGCTAATTAGAGTAACAAAAGGGCGACCTTTTTATACAACACACACATTTTTACAGTCATAGCTTCTTTAGTTCTTATGCTACAGGAACGAGTAAATAATTTGAAAGCGCAATTAATTGTCTTTAATTTCATTTCTTAGCATGCGTGACGTAGGTGTCACAATTTCTGAGATATTTAACAATTAAACTGCATTTTTCGTCTTAACGTTCGGACACCATTTGTAAACTTTCGTATCTCCGAAACTATTAAATCTACGTAAATAAATAGACAAGCGAAATTGATTATCAGTTTATGAGCTTTATTTCTACCCGTTCTTCAATAAAACTAATATTTATTGAGATATTTGGAAAAGGAAAAAAAATACGTTTTATCGAAAATACCTTTATAGTTTAAACTGTATTTTTTTCTAAAGCAACTGCTGTATACAAACCAAAAAATTTACATCATCTTGTCATTGCATCTACATTTGCATCTACATCATGCTATATATCAATGAGAAACAGTGTTTGGAATTCCTTTTTTTTAATTACTGGCCAATTACAGTAATAACATGGCGACGTTGTTATTAAAAAAATGTGTAAACGCACATTGCTTCGGTCATAACTTAGGCTACAGAAATAAATAAAAAAATAATTGAAAGCTTAATTAATAACCTATTATTCTACCTATTAGCATCCTTGACGTAGGTGTCACAGTTTCTGAGATATGTAACTCTCACTCTAAATAATTATCTTATGAACACTTGGATGCCAAATGTAAACTTAAATATCTCCTAAATTATTAATTCTACATCAATAAACAAAAAATATAGTTAATTCCCAGTTTGTACTTTCTGTAATTGGTCTGTAACATTTTTTCGATAAAGTAACACTTTTCGAGATACTTGACGAAAGCCGTTTGGAAATACCATTTTTTTAAGCTAAAATCGCAATATTGAAGTCGTTATAACTTAAAAACTATCAATTTATGTAAAAAATTGCATAGAACCTTTTCTTCTTAAAATTTGATTCTACTTCAGCCCCAATAAATATATATATTTTTTAAGTGCCACTCCCTGAGAGGGGGTGGCATCTACCCCCTATAAATTAGCAACCCCCTGCACAATATAGAAACTTTTCTGTGAAGCATTTACTATTATACTGCCAAAAATGAACGAAATCCGTTCAGTATGACATTATTCCGAAGTTTTGCATATTTTTTACCTCTAGGTACTGTACTAAAATAAGTACTAACAATAAATTATTATTACTACTTATATTTGATGAGATTTTTATGAATAGTGATGTTCAGAGGAATATCTTAGATATACATTATATCCGAAATCTCAGCAGTTTTCAACCTTTTGTCACTAATAAGATTGAAACACTTTTAAACGCACTGTCTTGAAAAGTAAAGTCTGAAAATTTCACCCATTCGCCCAGTTACCTAATTAGCAATATTCAAGGTAGTGAAAAAATAACAACAGACAAATAACGTATCTAAATGTATTTTTTACTGATTTTATTATCAGATGAAGAAATAAAATTTTATTTCATAATTTTTTGTGACTATTTTGAAGACGAACATTTTTTTAAAATTTTCTTACCCTTCAAAGGTATATTTTGCAAAAAAAATGGGCCCTGAAGACTGCTTAAAATACCTACAATTGTTTTCCTTTTTTAATTCTGTACCTCACCCAATCGCAATAGGAAATATAAAAAAAAATAAGATTGTCAAAAAATTAATTTATTAGGATTGTTCTAACAGAAAACTTTTTGTTAGATTTTGGATAGATCGTCTTTCATCTTCTTTTTGGTGTAGCATTCGCTGTGAGTGTTAATGAGTTCCAGAGAAGTCCTCCTGGAGAAATATACTCTCGATCATTTCTCGTTGACTTGCGAGTTTTTTATTTTTAATAGTTCTTAAAAATGATAACATTTTACAGACTTTCTGAGAAAACACCTATAGCAGAAAATAATTTTTAGAAATAAATGTAACGTATGATAATATTTTCCGAGATACAACTCTGAAATGTCTACCATTTACAAGACTACAACAATTTAAGTAATAAGCTTAATTTTCAAGAAAAAATCACATAAGTTGCGTGCGTGTACTTCAATCTACTATACCACATGAAGATGTAATTATAGTTCATTAATAAAAAACTTAGAGCTACTTACGATGCACGTTGCAAAGTTCTTAGAGCCGTATCTATTAAATTATTAATTGTACGGCAATTTAAAGTTATTTTAAAATCAATCATTTAGCGTGTGTATTTTTATGGAAAATTTGCAAAATGTTAATAATTTTAACAATTCTTGAAAAACACAAGTTTCGTTTTATCAACATTTGTAATAAAAAAAAGTAATATTCGAAATTTTTAAATAGACAAAAGAAAGGTCTGTTTAAAACACATGCACCACTCTTTTCTCGTATTAGGCTTAATTATACAAAATGAAGCCAAGGTTCATAAATTAATCTTGCTTTCTTAAAATATTAAAATCAATACTACCCGAATATTTGTCTAATAAAATAACCAGCAGTGATCAGGTTTATGAAATACAAGGAATATTGTTAACTGTGTCACAGTATCTTTATATCTTAGTGCAATTTTTCAAGAAGATTTTCTTATCTTTCTTCTTATAATTAAAATAATCTACCCGCTGAATTTCATAATCTCTGTTACTGCAATAAAATCGAAGGTAAACGAAGCTATTTGTGATAAGACTTTAAACTAGAGGAAGCATTATACTCTTCGCCGATTTACTGAGCTTTTTATATAATTGTTACACATTCTATAGGATACTCTTCGCATTTTTCTTGTAAATAATGTTAGTTTTTGGACATTCTAAATTTTGTGATACCAACTTTGTTGTGAAAAAAAAAAATATATGAAAAAAAAAATCACGACGTGAGGGATCGAACCCGGGACCCTTGGATTGCGAGACGAAGAAGAAGAAGAAAGAAGAAAGAAGAAAACAGATTTTATTCTTAAGTTTAGTACAACTATGTGCCTTTCCGGATCCTGGCCCGGGGCCAACCAAACAACCACGGCACGTGGTGCCGTGGTGAATGTAAGGTGGGACGGGGCAGGTCCGGTTCGGCTTAACGGTTAACGGGGGGGAGGGGGATTAGCTCTCCTGTTTGTTATGAACAAACTTAAAAACTAATAATAATATTTAAAATTGCTGTCTACGCAGAGACCTAAAACTAATTAAAAATAACACAACACTTGGGAAAGCACTTACAAAATTTGGGTTGCTGATTCGGGTAAAAAGCTAAACGAAAAAACCCGTACGAGAACTGTCGGCCTGGTGGTTTCCCTGCCTCCAGGAAGATATGATAATGTAAAAAAGTATCGTTTAAAATGTTATAATTTTCAAGAATTTTCTCGGCCTAAAAAGAATTTACGAACAAAATGACAAAAAGAACAAAAAAGAAAAACAACAGAAGCATAAAAACGAACAAATAGAAAAGGAAAGAGGGAATTAAAGATAAAGTTTAGGAAAGATGATACGATAGCGTTTTATAAAGGTTATGGTAGGTAAAGATTTGGCTAAGGGAGTTGCCAGAAAATAGGCAACGCCTGGTATGGTAGGCGGTGTCTCAGATTGAATAATATTGCATTATGCTGTCTGATTTGAGTTATGTTGCGGGTTAGCGGACTATCGCCCAGTTTGGTAGTGTAAAATTTTTGGGAGATTTCCTGGACGTAGTCCGCTAGTGGGGTTATGTCGTGGCAGCGTGCATAGAGATCTCTCTGAGGGAGGTGTATCTATCAGAGTCTGAAATGAGGCGCATAAATTTGTGTTCTAGAACTTTAAGTTTGCGCATTGTCGTGGCCGGTATGCTGCACCATGCCGGCGCCGCGTATGTGATGGATGTATGGATGGATTGCGATACGAAACTCTTGCCGCTACACCACCATTTCCTAATACTAAAATTGTTAATGAGTGTAATATATACCATTAGAAAATTTATTGTGATTATTAGGAAACACACATTAGTAAAATGTATTAAAAAAAATAGTGATAGGAAATAACATTTCGCAAGGTTTCTATTTATTAAAAACCATAAAAAAAATGTAAAAAATATATTTTTTAATTTTGAATTACTAATAACTTTTTTATTTACCAATCTATTTTGTTGAAAAACAATAGGGTTCTTCCTCTAGCTAACACTAAGTTACTCTCCAAATTTCAATACAATCGGATTTTTCTTTCTTGAGTTATCGTGCTTACAAGAAACGTGACGGACGGACAGACGGACATTTTGAAAGTTGTTCCGAATTCGTTCACTAACATAACGATATAAAATTTTTTTCTCTACGAGCGATATTTACTGATTTAGAAATGTGCCGATCAAATACAATATACTCTTCGTTTTTGTGAAGAGTATAATAATGTTGACCCCACACGATTATAAGTAATATACTTTAAAAGTGTCTATTTCTGCATGTTTTTTTTATTATTTTACGACACTGAATCATTATATATAAAATTTCAATTATATAATACACGACCTTTTGGTTTCAGCTTGTAAGAGAAACGTCATTCGTTTTAAGTAAAAAATTACTGATTTTATACCCTACTTCAGGACCTCATGTCTCCTATTCATCTAACCTTAGAAAGGCCAATGCAGTAGCATTACAAGATAAGTGTCCGTGCCTTTGCAACTTTTTTGCGTGTGGTTCCTTCCAGTGATGTATCTTTGTGTAAGATACTACCACAAAAAGTTTTGGCCTCAAAAACTTCATATCTGGGATTCTTTTTTTCGAAAATCTAAAAAAAAAAAATTATTAATCAAGTGAACTAATTTGTTTGTATTTCACATATATTGTAAATCTACTCGTGATAATTTATTAATGATATTTTTAGGAAATGTTTTCATGAAGAAAAATTAAATTTGATGGTTTTAAATTTTTGAAAAATTTAAATACGTACTTAAAGTTGACTAGTCGTGTAAAAAATGTCTGCGTCTTTGGCGGTGCGGTAAAGATCACATTTTTTGAGTGTGTAGTAAATCTGAAAAGAGCTATACACGTTAAAGACACACACCATTTTTTAAATTAATTATACACCATACAATAAGCTACAACATATATTTTTCACAAAATTCTATCGAAGGGTCAAAGGGTCGAAGGGTAACGTAGTCAAATTGGAAAAGATAATGTTACGTGTTTACAGCCCTTAGGGTGTAAACACTGTATCGTACGACTGCAAACCTTCCCCCCCCCCCTCCGATTAAACTTAAAAATAACTTCTGTTGAATAGATTTCCAGGAAAGAATGAAATTGAAATGCTAAATATTAGTTATTTTCCATTTTTTCGTGAGAACTTTTCATATACGCTCCTATCGTTCATTTTGTCACATTTTCCCCTCCCCTCTGAAAGCGAACGTATTTTTTTAATGAGCCCATAACATATCATGAACTTCAAAATATGAAAATTAAAGATATGTTGTTACACGCGGCACCTCCGGCAAAATCTCGAATAATCGGCTCCATA
The DNA here is from genome assembly GCA_936432065.2 of Rutpela maculata. Classification (NCBI taxonomy): domain Eukaryota; kingdom Metazoa; phylum Arthropoda; class Insecta; order Coleoptera; family Cerambycidae; genus Rutpela; species Rutpela maculata. The sequence continues at coordinate 29,071,143 of OW386285.2, read as the reverse complement.
TTTCCTTTTGTGCAATATTAAAAAATTAATTCAGAGCGGAAAATTGAACAAAATAAAACGTCAAAACATCTTTTAAGGGCTTAGAAATTGAATTAAAGCTAAAACCTTAATAAAGTTCTTCATACGCCCATGGCATTAAAATCCTTTCATGTTCCTGACATTATCTTCTCCAATTTGACTACGTTACTCCTTCGATAGAGTTTTGCAAACGATAATGTTGTAGCTTATAGACACAAGCCCATCGTAATTTTTAAGTGATCCAGCATGAATTATATCCTGTACGATGCTGGTATACGAAACCAGAACTTTAGGCACTATGCCGTCACTTTTGGGCGTACAGGTGAGTACGCAGGTAAATTGAATTTTCCATCAGAAAGTGCGTTCCTCAGACAAAATATTCTTGTACGCCATTGTTGATAGTTCATAAAAAAATAATCACCTACAACCTACCGCCGTAAAAATTTTTGATTTTCCGAAAATTTTTCCAGGCAAATAGGTAATTTAATACTGTACTGCGGTTGTACAATTAGATTTGTATGCTTTCGTATATTCATTATTCAGCAATGCCGTACATATTTGGTGGTTACAGGGTGAGAAATCCTGCCCTAGACCCGCAGGGTGCAAGATCATTGCAAAATGTACGGCATCGATTCTAAAATATCAATCAACATCTACAATAATTTTTAACAATTATGCCGTCTAAAAATTATGGAAACTATAAATATATATAAACAATTACATTTTTTGGCAATCAGATCATAAATTCTTGTACGACAACCGATTTTTTTGACATGATGTAACTATATATTATCGTTGTACATTATAGTCGGTTAAAATTAATGTAACCATATGAAAATATGAATTAATAAAATAAATAAAATTTTCAAAATTTAAAAGATTTTCATAATGCGCTGTGTATTATTAAAAGGAGTAATATTTCTAAAATTATTGCTATTTTGAATTCTTTAAAGATGGAAATATAAAGAAAAATAGATGCCGTACATTTTTACTTTTAGGATTTTCCACAGCTGATGAGATTTTCCATAACATTTTCACCGGCCGTTAGGGTCATGAATTATTGTACGGCATTTACAAAATGTTATCAACTATATCAAATAGTAATCAAAAATGTGATGCCGTTCATATTAGTCCATTCAATGTGGCAGCCATATTGACTTATTGTTAGCTTGAACGGGGCGATTATATATTAATCATTAAATGTGACGGAGTTTATTTTTCATAAACAGAGCTCGGGAATTTTATCTCGGTGACGTGAAAGTCAGGGTGGCTCTGCCAGCGCGGAAAGATTTTTATGCAAGTATGACACAATATATTATACCTTGTACTTTTTATATGGAATTCCGTGATATCCTAAGTTAATATGATCAGTTTATTATAAAGACTCACTCGAAGAGGAAGTATTGGGGGATGTAACATTCAACTAACATTATCTAGTTTCGACCATGGTATGTTACATCTCACTATCACTTCCACTAAATCTAAATGAAAATTACGTTGACTGTCATTATCTGTAGAGCCACTAGTACTCATATGCTTTTGTGAGGAAATATGTCTATTAACATTTGTTTTAGATGTCCAAGAAATTGTTTTGTTACAACTACTACAATAAAAATCTGTTCTATCAAATTGCAGTTCTAGAAAATAGCGAATCCACAAGTATACTGCAGTCTGAGAAGCACTATACATTTTTTATACCGCCGACTCTGTATAATTTCACTCTAGGTTTGTAGATACATATGGACATACATAGATTTACACTACGAAACTGCGGGGTTTCTCACCCCTGTAACCAGCAAATATGTACGGCATTGCTAAATAACAGATCCATTAAAACAAAAAAATTAAATTGTACAAACGCGGTACAGTATTAAATCACCTTTATGAAGTAGAAAATAGTTGCAAAAATCTTGGAGGTGACAAAATACTTTTTCTTCAAGCGTATTAAAATGTTTAAATTATGTCACCAAAAACAGAAGTAGAAGTAGGACATTGTTTTACTAGTAACAAAATGTTAGTACCGAACGCCACCGTAGTGGACATTGTTTTACTAGTAACATAATGTTAGTTCCGAAGGCGCCACCACAGTGGGTATTGTTTTACTAGTAACATAATGTTAATACCGAAAGCCACCGGTGGCGCGCTATCCACTAGCCACTTGTCATATTGTGTCAACATGTAACACTGTAGTTTGAATATTTGTACATTTATGATAAATAAATGAATTTTTGCATTTTAATACGCTTGAAGAAAAAATAGTATATATTACACGGAGTAGAACGCCTTTTTTTGTGTCTCAAAATTTTTTCTAGCATCAGCCACCCCCACTACCACCTTAATTGTAATACACAGAAATACTTTTTAATGGGTAAATGCAGAATTATGACTTTTAAAATTTATTTTATTTTAATATTAATGTCGTGGTCAAGCTGTACACGTTCTGTCCACCTATAGTTTTCCTCTGGCATTTGGTATTATCCAATTAACCTTAATAAAACTGAATATTTGATTTCCTAAATATCTTTCTTTTATTTATACTTAATTAGTACAAAATGCCATGACGTTATTCTACATTCTATTTTTACAAAAGACTGCCTTTAGACAATGTTAATTCATACAACATGCACCATATTTTGTAGGCAGTGTTATCCGCATTCCTATAGATTTTCCCATTCGCTAACCTTATCTAGGTGTAATGGTTAATAAATACACAAACAACAATGTAAAATTATAAATTTTAATAGATAATGCGATATACTAAAGCACCAAGTGAGCGGCTACTATCTAGATCTGTCTTATAAGCTAAGTACACACCACACATTAACATTATTTAATAATTAATATTCATTTATAAAATTGTTATCTATCTACATATTTAAAACACACGCGTTTTCTTTATCCTAACTAGCCAATGGCTCTGACCGATTTTGATGATTTTTTTTTAATTAAAACTGTCTACCCACAGATCCGTCATCAATTTTTATTTGTTTAAAACAGTATTTTCATGTGTAAACGCAACAAAAAAAATCAAGAAACTTTGTCGCTGGCTCTCAATTGGCTGGCTCTACTTCTAGCGACATCTACTTTAAACTTATTTTAAAAAATCGAAACTAACTGTACAAAACCAGCGCATAGCATAAGATCCATTTGCTGCAGCCAGCGTGTGTGTTCAATGCTCAGCGTATGTGTTCAATGCTCATGTGCAATGCTTGCGTTGCAGTAGGAACTTAACTTCAAAGAGAACAGGTGGAGAGGCGTCTTGGACTGATGGCGTTGTTTCTTACTGTTATTTTAAAATTGTTTAATTATCTATAAGGTGATTCAGATATGTGGTCATTAATTTCTAATGGTGATTCTATATCAAAACATGTGGAAAAAAGTTCATATAAACACGGGTAAATTCAATCAAACAAAAAATTGGAAAGGGGAGGACTTACTTTTCCCCCTAAATTTCTTAATGTGAATTTTCTGTGTTTGTCTCATCGGAATATGATTCCTTGGCTATAAATACACAAAAAGATTATCTTGTAACGCCGTACGATCAACCGGTTTCGAGAAATTTGAACTTAAAGGAATTTTTCCAGTCTTCTTGCGTAAACAGAATTTTTTCAATGAATTCATCATTTACTTCACATTTTCGCAAGTGCCATGGACAGAAGGTCATCATTCAGACCATATTTTTTATTTGTAAAAACTTCTTATCACTGATTAACTTACTTGGCTTTTTATTACTTAATTGGTCGTTATTGGTTTCTAATATTGAATTGTCAACAATAACATAAGGTTCTCATTACGGTCTTTAATAAGAGAATTTCAATTTTTATTTAATATGAGTTACACTTTAGAAGAAAAGTCGTTTATTCTACGGTCGAACCTGGGGTAATGCTGCTGAAGCAAGAAGATTGTACGAAGAAGCTTTCCCAAAAAGATTTTTTGTAAGTGTAGATCGTTCCTTACGTGAGGGGTAAGTTCTATTCAGACATGGAAAATTCTGGCCCAGATCGTTATGTTAGGACCACAGAAAAAGAAGAAGCAATATTAAATGCAGTAAATGGGAATCCCCAAATCAGTATGAGAAGACTAGCTTTACAGGTAGGTGTGTCAGCATCGTCTGTTTGGACGATGAACAATTACTGTATCCCTACATGAACAATTACTGCACGCAAAGGGTGCAAGCGCTCAAACCAGAAGATACACCATCTGCCGATGGCTTGTGCGAAAATATGATAGAAATGTTGAATTTATTAAAAAAAAATTGTTTACGGGTGAAGTGGGGTTTACACGGGATGGTGTCGTCAACTTTCACAACAATCACACAAGGGCAGAAGAAAATCATCATGCTTTCTTCGAGTCCAGGCACCAAGAAAAATTTTCCATCAACGTTTGGGCAGGTATACTTGGCAGCAGATTATTAGGACCATTTGTTTTGCCTAATAGATTGGATGGGTTAAATTATCTAGATTTTTTAAGAAACAATTTAGATAACGTTCCTTTAAATCGAATGAATAACCGGTAATAAGCTGGCCCAAATAGGTCAAAAGTACATTCGTTGTGAAGTGAAATATTGTGCATGCGGTGGTAGTGTCCGAATAGCAACAATTAAGTGATAAGTGCTAATATTTAATTAATATGAGTGATTAAATCTTTCAGTTTCGCCTCAGCCGCAAATCCTGGGCTCAACACAAAAAAGAGTGCGTTCTACTCCTAGTAATATAATATACTATTTCCAGCCATCTGGAACCATTCTTTTTGTATGGCATTTAGTTTTTATTGATTGTTGTTTTAAGTATTAACAAAGTATGATAATGCTGTAAACAAATTTTTCACCATAAAATTGCTCTTTTCGGAGGGAAATAAATTTTCCTGGCGCAGCCATGTGTTCCATGAAAAATGCCCGGCATGGCAAAAAATGCGTTTGTTTCATGAAAAAGCATTAAGATCATTGAATTTGATGTTAGTTCAAATCACCACCCGAGGCTGGCCAGAATTTGTACACTAAAGTGCATTGCAATGCACATAATGCACATAATTCACCGCAATGCATTGCTGAAGTATTTAAATACACCATGCATTATTAAGCATTGAAATTCATAGCTGACACATGGCAATGCCCAAAAATGCATCTGCGAAGCATTGAAATTCACTAAAATGCATACGCAAAGCATTGCAATGCTTCGAAATGCAACCACTGTGTGTTGCAATGCACCCTTCACATTTCACAATGCATCGATGTGCATTGTCATAAGCAAGATATTTCAATTATTTGCCCTCCATTTTAATAAATCCAAATATTTTACTTAAAGTGCCCGTTTCCTAATTCATGTGTAATTTGTGTGAGTTTTAAGTTGAATAACATCATTAAACAATTTCAAATATAACCCGAAAATATCTATTAAATAAACGCCGAAACAATGTTGTAAGGTGTACGCTAAATTGTAGATGTATGAGATGAAATTAAATATTTTTACACCGATGGAACGGAGCGGGCATATGAGTTTAGAATTTGATCTTGTTTGTCTGTTATTTCATAATTTTAAAACAATTGCATTCATTTTGAAGCAATATTCTGTAAATGTTACATAATTATTTAAACTGGGATCGTAGATACTAAAACCCTAGTACTGAAACATTCTCGGAAACACCAAAGATGTATCGTCGAAGTCAGTAGTTTTTAACCGAGTTTTTAATATTTAAAGTGATTCACAATGTTAGACACGAGGTTAAATATTGTATGCGTAGATTGGATTAAACTATATCTATTTGATTACATTTTTGTAGCAATCCAGAGCATCGGGTAAATAGTGTTTCTGCAATAACAGACAAAATATGTACATTTGTAAATTTCTTATTAACGCTATAATTTATATTGCTGCAAAGATATATTTTTTATCTTCTTTTTCTTTTTTAAAATTACGCAAAGGTATATCCAAGACATTCCAAGAGCCCTTTTTTGGCTTCACTCTTAGTTCTTTAATGTCTTTTTGAGCGTCGTCTAATGCTTCTTGAACAGTTTTTTCTGTGTCTATCGAATGGATTTCTTTTGCCTACAAAATAAATAATTTAGTGAGAAATATATAGACACTATCTTTTTTCTTTAAGTCAAATTATTTTTTATTAGTAGTTTTCGAGGTAGTTTTGAATATCATGTCAAATAATAAAGTAATACTTTTCACGTAATTCTTATATTTTTATGTCCTCGTCAAAATTGTTATTAAAAATTAAAAAGAAAAGGGCCGGCAATTTTCTTTAATTAAATGCAAATTTATAATCAGTCTACACTTTTATTATTCAGAATAATAACTAATAGGAATTAGTCTTGCTTGAATGTAAATATTAAACTTATTTTTTGCAAGTAACCATATAATATTCAATATAATCTACACCTACTTACATTTTTATTTTATTTAACAACTTCTCAATTGTTAACAAAGTTATTTCACAACCCTCACTATCACTATAAGACTGTAACCCGACCAATACACCTGTTGCTTGCTGGGAAACTGATTCACGCGCATGCACCGTCCTCCTAAATCGTAATAAAATGCAGCACAATTCCCCCACAAAGCACAAAAATGCACGTAAATGCATCGAAATGCACTGCTAAGCATTGCAATGCATCGCAATGCTCCACAATTCACTAACAATGCATTTAAATTCACCTTCGGCATTTAAATGCACCTACCACGCATTGCAATTCATTGCAACGCATAGGTCTTGTACACCAAAATGCACGAGCGGTTTACCTCTCGTCACCACCAGTTATACTAGTTGGGGGTAGTGGGTTGCGCTTGGAATTTCCCACCCTGTAACCACCAAATATGTATGGCGTTGCTGAATAATGAATATACGAAAGCATACAAATCTAACTGTGCAAACGCCATACAGTATTAAGTTACCTATTTGCCTGGAAAAATTTTCGGAAAATCAAAAATTCTTCTGGCTTCCGGTCCCATTATTTTTGTACGGCAGTAGGTTCTAGCTGATTATTTTTTTATGAACTATCAACAATGAGGAATGCCGTACAAGAATATTTTGTCTGAAGAGCGCACTTTCGGATGGAAAATTACTCACCTGTACCGCCCAAAAGTGACGGCATAGTGCCTAAAGTTCTGGTTTCATATACAAGCATCGTACTGGACATAATTCATGCTGGGACACTTGACCTCTTAAAAATTACTATGGGCTTGTAGTCTATTGTTGTATAATTAATTAAAAAAGTGGTGGGGTATCTCTAACGTGTAAGTACGTATTTAAATTTTTCAAAAATTTCAAAAATATCCATTTTTTTTCTTCATGAAAAGATGTTCTGAAAATATCGTTAATAAATTGTCATGAGGAGATTTACAATATATGTGAAATACAAACAAATTGGTTCTCTTAATTAATAAAAAAAAATTTCCAGAAACTATGAAGTTTTTGAGGTCAAAATTTTTTGTGGTAGTATCTTACGCAAAGATACATCACTGGAAAGAACCACGCGCAAAAAGGCACGAACACTTATCTTCACCTGCCATGGCCTTTCTATCTAATCTTTTCATTCTATTAAGCACTTTGACGTCTGCCAAAACATTGCAAATAAGATCTCGGAAGGTGTTCCCTAACTTTTCTTATTTCACTGATTTAGTTTAACAGCTCGAAATATAAGTAACATTTATGAAATATACATAATAAATTTGTGACACAAAACATCACTTGGGCGCTATTATGCACACAAATGTCAGTGAATAGGGCCATAAATAACACTGTTTGAAACTGAAAGGTTGGTCGCCACCTCGTAAAGTTATAATTAGATTTTCGACTCAATTAAATTACAGTTGAATGTATCTACAATTGGATTCATTGTTTAGCACGAGCACAGGTACCTTTGTGCCATGAGAAACTCACTTCGGTGTATTTTGCGAAATCATTTAAATATGTATTTCGGTAAGGGGCCCCACAAGAAATTTAATCAACCGAGGTTATTAGTGGCCGCCCCGCCCCGCGTCCTGCCAGTGCGATGTCTGCACACAAGTTAATCGGAAACTGCAATATTAAACATATATGCATTATACCCAGACGCCGCCGCGTCTTAATATTAATAATATACAAAATTATTATCGATCGCTCGAAAGTAATCGCGACACGAATGAATTCATCCAGACGCCCGTTTGAGGCGGGCTGAATGCAATTTCAAGTATCCTTGGTGCGACTTCATAATATTATCAGTTAAATTGAAAACGTCACTTAATTAAGTACGTCATCTATTACTCCGCGTTCATTTGGATATTTTCCATTCAAATTTTATACGGTTTGTGCATGACTACAATAAATAATGGTGATATTCAAATGTCTCTGAGCCGCCTCCAAGAATTCACTAATTCACAATAGGTACTTTTAACATTTTTAAGTGATGGAGAGCTCCGGAATTATTTTTATTTATTTTTTTAAGGAAAATGATGATTATACTCCAAAGAAATTACATATGAGAAATAAATATTTGTACGTTTAGGATATCTCAATTAAATAAAGATACAAAATACAGAATTCAATAACTAAAGAACGCTGGATATTAAACTGACTATTTTCATAGCATACAAAATTAGAAGAAACATCACAAAAAACTCAATTTTGAAATGTAATAGACTATGCAATAATCAATTAATTATTTTCAAATGAACAGTGAGAAGAAGCAAGAAATAACAAGCTAAAAACTTACTCTTCGCCAATTTACTGAGGTTTTTATATAATTGTTACACATTCCATAGGATACTCTTCGCAGTTTTCTTGTAAATAATATTAGTTTTTGGACATCCCAAATTTTGTGATAGCAACTTTGTTGTGAAAGAAAATATATGAAAAAAAAAAATTGAAAAAAAAATATCCAACCTGTCTGGGATTCGAACACACGATCTTTGGATTGCAAGGCAAAACTTCAGCTACTAGACCATCACACATGACTACAAAAATTGAATATCTGTAGTATATATATCTTTCGAGAATCATATTTCAATGCATTACATATATTATTATGAAATATATATTAGTAAAATGTATAAACAAAAAAATATATATATATTATAGAGATAACATTTCGCAAGATTTCTATTTAACTACAAGCGACAAAAATTAAGAAAAATGTTTTTTATATTAAATGATTAATAACTTTCTTATTTACTGATAGATTTTCTTCAAAAACAATAGGGTTCTTCCTCTAGCTAACACTAACTTACTTTCCAAATTTCAATACAATCGGACTTTTCTTTCTTAAGTTATCGTGCTTACAAGAAATGTGACAGACAGACGGACATTTTGAAAGTTGTTCAGAATTCGTTCACTAACAGAATGATATGAAATTTTTTTTCTCTACGAACGATATTCACGATTTTAGAAATGTTCGTTTTTGCTAAGAGTATAATAATAGCATACTTAGTATTTAAAAATAGAACTGCATTACTATCGAAATTTATAAAAAAATAAATCAACACTAATAATGGAGTCAAATTAAGCATCTAAATAAGTGAATAAGGAATTCTCTATATACCTTTTTTAATAAAGGTGTATAAAAAAGTTACTGCCCTTTTAACAGGTTACGTAGCGTGCATACTGCTCTATAGGAACTAGATAAAAATTCAGGATGTGTTACGATATCCCACCCCAAATAACCCTTACCCACCCAAAAGAAAATTTTAAAAACTCATTAAATTACAAAGAAAAATAAAATTTAATATCTGACACTCTATATCCTTTTACTTATCAACATTTCATTAAGGCATGATGAGTTAAATCTTAATATTTTGACTCCCACAATCATAGTTAAGACAAGTATTGTATCATTACTTATGAATCACCCTGTATATTATGGTATGGCATTACTAGTCTAATGAAAAATTTAACTCGAAAACTGGCCATCTTTTAAGGATGTGCCCATTTGACCAGCACGTCAATATCTACAACACATTGCAATTTCAGCCAATTTCACCTAAAGCTATTTTCCATAGGATTTATGCGGGGTCCTTGGTACCATATGTACTTTGCAAGGTTTCTTTATATTTTTTTCAATCCCAAAATGAGCTTCATAACTTGGATTCCGGATCATGGATAGAAATTCCAAATTTCAACCTAAAAAGCAAAGTACTCATTTTTTAAATGTGAATAACAATGATAAAACTGTCTGTGCAAAACCTGTATCTACTGTAATGCCCAGATACTTTATTGAATCATTCATATTCATTTCTAATGTCATATTATTACTATTAATTTAAGTATTGTAAAATTCATCAAGCACCTTTTATCACAAGAGAAACGTAAATATTTGCTTTTTTGAAATTTATTGTGGGAAGTTTATGTTCAAAGTACTCTTTAAAGATGGTAAGGTTTTTTTCAGCAACTTCTTTTATTTGGTCTTAGGAACTATTGATAAAAGTAGCGGTGTCGTCCGCGAATCCAACTGTAGTTCCATCGATTTTAAGACTAAAGGAGTTGTTGATATATACTAATCGATAAAAGACTCACTACTATGCCTTGAGGCACCTCGAATATTGTAGTTGTCGCCTCGGTTCTAACCGAGTTAACCTCAACAAATTGTTCTCTAGCAGTAAGGTAACTTCTAATCAAATCTAAATGATTTTCTCTGCTACCTAATTCTTCTAGTGAAGCTAATAATTAGAATAGTATTTTACTCCATAATATCTTTGTCATTTATTTTGAGTTTGATGACGGTCTTTATGCTTGTAAATTTTCGGTTGAAAGTAATTATCTCAGTTTTATGTTCGTTTATTCATACTTTCCATTATTTTAATCAGACCTCGGCTCTCAGGTAGTTATTTCAGAGACGGTTTTCACGCACAGATAAATATGTTTCGAATCTGTAATGGTAATAGACCTAAAAAAAAATGTTTTTTGTTTTACTTATAACCTGTAAACACACATTTTACAGTGTATTTTGCACACAATTGGGATTTTTGAAAATTCAATAACATTCTGCACCTTATAATTCAAAAACCGTTCGATTTAGAGAAAAAAATGTTTGTTTTATTATTGCCTATATTTTTTATTTGAAACTTTTTTCCTATCTGAAACGATAAATGATTTATATACAAAAATTTTAAAATGGGCCACCATTTTTCAATATGGCGGGCGTAGCACAGCTTAGATAGATTTTAGGGGACTTTTAGTATAGTCAATAAGATGATAACTGCAACATCTCCACCAAATTTCTTACTTGTACTAATTTTTTCAAGGGTTCGCTTACTTGTAGGCTTATTTTTCTTGCACTATATGTTGATTCATTGATAAATATGTTTATTTTTATTATTCTAATAATTCGTAGTTAGCAAGTGACTGTGTTTGTGCAAGTGTTACACCCAACAATAAATATACAACAAAATGGCTTGTTTACAGCCTTTTAGGGGCCATTTACCTTTAAACATTATGGAATTCACTAGATACAATTATAGTTGAGAAAGTAAATGTACATACCCTGAATTGGCACAAAAAGGTGACGCATACCGATCAAAGTGCCGCTTTCGATGGAACGATCAGGCCGGCATTGTATAAAGTGTAATCGAAATCTGGCGTTTCTTGTGTTGTCCACTTGTTTCTGTAAACATCTCTTAGATCTACTTGCTCACCATTGTGACTATTGTACTATTGTGCGCGAAAATATCATATTATTCATATCGCCTAGAGCCGATTCTGGTTTTGACGTCATAACTACATCGGAGTCAGTTTGATTATAATAGTCGCCAACCATGATGGCTTTATCTGAGGGTAATTAAAAGATTAGATGAATATCAGACGTCGCTGTCAGTATAATTGAACATATTACATAAACTTGAGCATGACAGAAGAAACGCTTTTTTTTAGTTTATGAAGTGGAAGTTCGCCCGTATCAAGAATACCACTATTTATCCTGACAACGCTGATGAATTTAGACATTTAGTAGAACAAAGAAGAACGTGTCCTTATAGGCTAATGCCTTCTTAATGGTTTACCGTAATCAAAGTACGAGCATTACGCTTTTCTTGCTAGGAAATTTCGTTTTTAAGTTCTGAACACAAGTTAAGGCAATGGATTCTAAAGCAGAATCAATATAGTCTCTGGCAGTTGAAGCGTCCTTAATAAATATTAGAGAGGACCTGTTTCCATGGCGTCTCGTGACTGTCGTCTGATTACACCCGACAGGAGTTGCGGTTTGTATTGTATGAATTATTTCAAACCGAAAATCGTATAGATGGGTAAAAGTGTCTGTGTTATTATTCTTGAGAGAATTCGTGTGCAGTCGAAAAATTCAACCTCAAGTCGAGTTTAACCCAATAACTCTTAAGTGTGTACTAGTATTTGTAATAATATATTATGTAATATTTTTAATAATAATAATAATAATAATTAATATTTTTCCACGGAGTAACAAAATTAATGAAGCGTCTCAAGTAACTCACATGAAATAATATGTACTAAATATTAAACTATAAAGATGAATATAAATTTATAACTTCTACTCACATCATTAGGCCAGAAATTTCTCTCTCTGGGGCGCATTGGATTTGGTCATTCCCCCACTCTGCCTCCATCTTTGGACTTGGAAGACTTGCAGTTGGAGCCAATACGGTGTACCAATTCCGCCTGACCGATCCACTGAGGAAGACGTGCTCCAGCAGGCCCAGAGAGTAAGTTTGGTTAGAGAAGTTCCCTAAGCGAGTATCCGTTTCTGAAAATGCATAAGTCGAGTCTACGTCATCACCTGCGCACAGGAGGAATAGAGTTTCCCTACTCTAGCTTTGATAATTTTGTACTGGAACCCGTCCAAATCGCCAGATAGGGAGATAGATAGATAGATAATACTTTATTAGTTCCTAGTAAGTTACAAAAAGAAAAAAACTTACATAAAATAACCTTTGCGGGTGTGGAACATGTCAGAAAGGGCAAAAATTGTAATCAAGTACATACAAAAACAAACAATAGCATACACATAATATTTGTAAAGAACTGAAAAAATATATATATAAAAAAATAAAAACATTCAACGTACATACAAAAACGATAGCATACACATAATAATTGTAAAAAATTAAAAAACAGGTATAAGGTATAGTGATTATTAAAAAAATACATATATCTACATAACAAACATCATACGTTTTTCATGAAATCATTATCTTTTAGAAAATCTTCAATTTTATAATACAGCCTTTTCAAAAAGAAATGTTTTAATTTCCTTTTTAGTTCATTTTTTGGGAGATTTCTAATCGATTACGGTAATTTATTATATATTTTTATAACTGAGCAGTGAACATTTTTCTGGATGTAAGTAAATTTTGGCTTATTCAACGTTATGAGATCACTTTTGCATCTTGTGTTATGCTCATATTCTCTCTTGCAATATGAAAACAGATACTTGTTTTCAATAACAAAAATTATAGATTCATATACATATAGACTGATTAAAGTTAGCATTTGATAATTTACGAAAATAGGTTTACAGCTGTCAGTTTGCTTTATCTTAAATATGCCTCTCAGACACATTTTTTGCAACATTAAAATTCTATAAACTAAAACCGAATTTGACCAGAAAATTGTGCCATATCTTAGTTTTGACTGTATGTATGCATAATATGCACACATTGCCGCATCAGGTCCAATTTCTTCACTTATGGTTCTTTGAGAAAGTAAATATACATATTATTTGCAAGTTGGTTTATATGCGACCTCCAGTCTAACCTCGAATTTATATTTACACCAAGAATATACTATACTATGCAGTGAAGACTTGAATTTTTTACAGTTACTGAAAATGTTTCAGGAGATCTATTTTTGAAATTGACAATTTGTGTTTTATCTACATTTAACAAGAGATCATTCGATTTGAATCAGGATTCCAACGTGTCTAAAGTATTAGTTACTTTAGTCTTTAGATCCTGTTTATTGTTTTCGCTGAAAACTAGTGTGAAGTCGTCTGCATACAAAAACATATTAACATCAACAATATTTAGAAAATCGTTTGCATATATAATATAGAAAAGCGGTCCAAGGATTGAACTTTCCAAGGTTTCAGATTTTAATATATTTCCCATTGTGTCATCTTCCGTAATACACTGTTTGCGATTTGCCAAATATGACCTTATTAATTGCAATACAACTCCCCTAAAACCGTAGGTAGTCAGTCTACCTACCGCAACTCGACCAGCTAGACGTGCCAGGAGCAACAGAAAGTAAGAGTAAGATAGTTAACTATGTATATAATAACTAGGAGTACGAGACATTTGTAAATAAAAGTTGTTATATTCCGAACTGTGTGTTTTTCTGCTGTGTATGTGAAAGTCTAATTTTCCCTATTTGACCCAGTGGAAATTACTGGTTTTCCACTGTAGTTATTCCAGCCCTACTTTACAGGCTGTTTGAGAGACGTGGCGTTTCCCCACGTAACAAAGGAAACTGGCGCCCGAGCAACCGAACCGTAAAAGGTGATAAAAGTGACACTTTCGGCTTCACCAGAAAGTACGTCACATAATTTATAGATGTTTAGAAGGATTGGTAAGTGATGCCTGAAGCACCCAAACAATTCACCGGATAGATAAATATAAGTAAATACTTTGTTACACTCTGTTTTATACAAAAGTAGAGTGTAACTATGTATTTACTTATGTCTGTGAATTATTTGGGTACTTCCTGACGAGCTAGGAGCTTGAAATTTGGTATAAATATAGAAAGTACCCTCAGGATTCAAAATGGCGGGTCCATCTGACGGCTAAAATTTGAATCAACAAAACTTTTAACGATCCCCGTAGTAGAGCACGGGCATCTTGAAAGTATCCTTTACTTGACTTCTTAATAGGATACCAAATAATGATCTGAGAACTGCACTCCTGCAAAAGAAATACAATGTTTTAGAAATATGATATAAAATTATTTTAAATTTTATTTCGGGAACTAAATTTTTCCGCATGATTTTCTCAGTGCCGGTGTTCAAATTTACACAAAGGTTTATTTAAAGCTGCGCTTAAAAATAAGTCGGGACGCTCTACTACTCTACGCGTATATCGATTAACTCCTTTTAATTAAGTATTTATCTGCCATCAGTATTTATGTTCCATCCGCCGCCATCAGCCTTTTTCCAGTTAATAAAAATTTCATTTAGATATAAAATATTACTCTTTAAATGATTCGGTTTTACTTATGATTTTTTAAATTTAATTAATATCTACTCAACGATGGAAAGCAGAAGATAAAAAAATGGCAACGAATATTAGCGTTACATTAATTCTATTTTAATTAGTATAGTGTATAGTACTACTTTTTACTAGGTAACTAGGCCACAATAGGCCCTTGAAAAATGGCAGCAAATAATATCGTTAATATAATTCTATATTATAGTAAATTAGTTTATCACTTTAACTTTCTATTAGACAACTAGGCCACAATAGGTCCTTTGTGGCTAGAGATCTATAATTTAGCATGGACTTCAAACTACTGTATATAACTACAAACCAATGATGGAGGGGTAGTAACTATTCGTTATTTGTTATCGTTACTCAGTAGGACCCGAAAAATAATCGTTACTTTTCCATTTTGATTACCTACTACCATATACTTATTAGAACCAACAACTTCTTTTTACAATAGAAATAAAAAATATTAAAAATTATTACAAATACAAAAAAAGCAATTAAACATATTTGTAGAGTGTTTTTATAAGTAGTGTAATATACAAATTATCCTTATTTTTAACTTGCCATATATATATTGTACTGTATCGACATGGTTAATAAATCATTACCATTATTATCATTATAATCCAGGAACTTTAGACTAAAAATGCGCTCATCTTCGGAAAAATTTATAGTGAGCTATACATTGGTGTACACGTACCTTTCAGCTTCCTAAACAATTTGTGAAAAGTCCCAAAGATTCCGGTGTATGCTTAACTTTTGACAGCGGAAAAACAGCCCAAAGAAGTACCTTTTCTCGTTTTTTTGCCAATATCTTCGTTCTCATCGATCCTGTGGCTACGAAATGTACTTATATAAAAGAAAGAATGGAAAATTCTCTACAAAAAAACGTGATATAAAGTTTATCGATAGAACTAGTCATTTCCACGGAAAAAGGCGTGAAACATCAGATTAAGTTTTGTGGTTGCAAATAGCAGCTGCGCCTTCCCCTCTGACGTCGATGATGGGTTTATACCTGCTTTACTGTTTTTTCTGGTGGGGTGTGCTGATGACTAGCGCATGGGTCGCGTGCGCGTGACGTCACAGGTCCCAGACCTTAGGAAAAACAAACCGCTGTCATTAGCTGTCAATTGGCGACTGACTGAACCTCAGAATTAAATTTTTCGTAATCCTAGAATTTTTATCGATATTATATCGTACAAAATGGCTAGTTTTTATTGTATTATTAATTGTGGAAGTGTGGCAATCCGAGACAACATCAGTTTTTGTAAAATAACGTCGATTTACAGCCAGAAGGGGTTAGGTTAAACAATTCCAGGCATTTAAAAGAAATGCTTTAAGTTAATGCATAAGAATGATTGTGATAGTAATAACTGCTGCTCAAACAAGCAATAAACAATCCATGGCAAAGAAAATTAACATTTTATATTGGTTTGTCTCTATTTTTAATAACTATTTCTTATTTAAATTTTAGTTGAGCGAAGCATGAACTGCACGGAGGGAGAGTATATTCAAGAGAGTACAAGTCATAATTAACAATTGACCTACATAAAATAGTAAAATACATGTTAAACATTTTATATAATATATTATAATAAAAAATTTACAAAAATTACAACGGTGTGCGTAGTCCAATCTATAGATATATAAGGTATAGACGAGGGGTTAACCGCTGGAAGAAATTGTGTACATCTTATTACATACTTCAAACAGTTTACAGTAGGTACGTCAGTCTTTCATTGTTTACTTTATAAAGTGTCTCTTTCACAAAATTTAAAACGGTTAATCTCCAACCATAGCCATGTTCATTGCTAAAAAACTAAAAGGAAAGATTTTCTGTTAAGTGGTGAACATGTTTTGTCTAGACTGGCAACACAATCCTAGTGAGCATTAAGGAACCATCTGAATCTGCAATAATCCAAGGAGTCAATGGTTTTTATTCATGATGCCTAAGAGTTCATATCCTGAAAAATTAATTTCTGCATTAGTAATTATTTATAAAACAACATTTAATTAGGCAAGCATATATGAAAAAAATTGTTGATAACTAATTCTTACCGTTGTAACAAGCTTTTATCCTGCAAATTTCTTGCAGAGTACTTCTTTCACCTAACCACAAACAACTTCAAGACTTCTCAATGCTTTGAATTTGTCCTTCTGTCTACGTAATTCTTTCAAAAAGCAAGTAATTTGCAACATCCCTATGTGTAACATTTGGAAATACATCAATATTTGTACTAAAGTATTTTTTTCTCAAAATATAAGGATTTAGTTCGATGGCAGCCGTATACCTAACCTCTACATCAGGAGACAATTCTGCAAAATACGAACTAACCGTCATCCTGACGAACAAAATTGTTTATATAACAGTATTAAGAATAGTTGTAGATGTTGAATAATCCAACAATAAGTTCTTAAATGGCACAAACACTGCAAAATTCACTTTAAAGGAACACGTTTAATCGGCGGATTTCTCAATGACAGCTATTTGTTTTTCCTGAGGTCTCAAAATCTGTGACGTCGGCGCACGCGACCCATAGAGACAGGTTATCACTTTGAACCCGATTCATGCCGAAACGATTTCGTTGGCGCTCTTCTTTGACACATCGAAGATTTACTTCTAAATCCTTTTCCTATGGTTTGTTTGCAGTGGGATGGTTAGACGCATAGGTAAGGTACTCGCTTAGTATGCCCCCTCTAGGCCGAAAATTCATCGAAATCATAACTTTTTGAACCACAAACCTATTTGACCCTACCTTCCTTGCCGACGGTCAGACTGCAAGGTCGTCATTTGCTCGAACTGGTTTATTCGTTCGGTTCTGTTTTCCCGTATCAGCAACCAAAAATTTCGTAAAGTGAGTTTAGTCATCTATAGTGTTTATTTCTTAATTAGACAGGTGTTGCTAACATTACAATTATTCTTAAGCCAAATCAGACCTAACTCGCCAAGCCCCACACCCACCTCGGCGATGTTCGCTGTGGTTGTCTGGCTGGCTCCGAGACTGGGATCTGATGCGACATGTAATATTGAAAAAATTCTAAATAAAATCATGTTGAGCTGGAGCTTAGCATGCTGAAAGTCCTGGGTTCGCTTTCTGAACCTATCATTTTTTTTTATTTTGTACCACTCAATGTATTTTTTCACGGCAAAAATAGGTAATATTTTTTTCTCTATTTTTCCTTTAATAATTTCATTCTCTTATGTGATTTGTTTAGGTTAATTTTTGATTTTTATTGTGTTATTTAATTGTTAATATGAATTGTCAGCGCTGCAGGCAGAATTAGAGTCGCAGACAAAAAAAAGGAGGGTGCGGGGGTGTCCCCCCGCCTTTTCCTCCACAAAACAACATAAAACATTTCAATATGTACCTATATGCTCTTTATGACATCGGACTGTGTGTCGGCAATTAGCAATCCCTCCTTTTATCGGATACCTAGACGTCGTTGGTTTACCAAGCCAATAAATAAATAAATAAATAAATAAATGAATGAATGAATGAATGAATGAATGAATGAATGAATGAATGAATGAATGAATGAATGAATGAATGAATGAATGAATGAATGAATGAATGAATGAATGAATGAATGAATGAATGAATGAATGAATGAATGAATGAATGAATGAATGAATGAATGAATGAATGAATGAATGAATGAATGAATGAATGAATGAATGAATGAATGAATGAATGAATGAATGAATGAATGAATGAATGAATGAATGAATGAATGAATGAATGAATGAATGAATGAATGAATGAATGAATGAATGAATGAATGAATGAATGAATGAATGAATGAATGAATGAATGAATGAATGAATGAATGAATGAATGAATGAATGAATGAATGAATGAATGAATGAATGAATGAATGAATGAATGAATGAATGAATGAATGAATGAATGAATGAATGAATGAATGAATGAATGAATGAATGAATGAATGAATGAATGAATGAATGAATGAATGAATGAATGAATGAATGAATGAATGAATGAATGAATGAATGAATGAATGAATGAATGAATGAATGAATGAATGAATGAATGAATGAATGAATGAATGAATGAATGAATGAATGAATGAATGAATGAATGAATGAATGAATGAATGAATGAATGAATGAATGAATGAATGAATGAATGAATGAATGAATGAATGAATGAATGAATGAATGAATGAATGAATGAATGAATGAATGAATGAATGAATGAATGAATGAATGAATGAATGAATGAATGAATGAATGAATGAATGAATGAATGAATGAATGAATGAATGAATAAATAAATAAATAAATAAATAAATAAATAAATAAATAAATAAATAAATAAATAAATAAATAAATAAATAAATAAATAAATAAATAAATGTTTTTGATATTCAATTTAACTTCTTTTTAATAAATAATAAATAACTACTCATGGATGGGAAGGTTAATATACGCAACACACAATGCGGTATTAATTGGCATGACTCGGCATGATACGGGATCAAAGTGATAGCCTGTCTCTAGACGCGAGTCTGAATCAGAGTTTCCAAATTGCCAGGAATTCCTGGTTTTGCCAGGAATTATGTGTCTTGCCAGTTGAGTATGTTACCCCCCACAGTCGATGTGCCTAAAGAGCACCTATATCGTATCTACTATCAGGTGCAGAAGTGGTTAGGAAATGAGCTGAACCTTCAAGACTGGGGGTGGGTATTCAAAAACAGCTTATTGGAGCCAATAAAAACCTCGCAACCTCCTGCCCCGGATTGTCTTTTAAACATGATTTGTTTGGACTGCAATGTTCAGCAGTTTGTGGCAACTGTCATGGGACATCTTGCCTGAATGCTGCCCCAATCGAAGACCATAATCTCGAAAAAAGATTGACATCGACGATCCAGAAACAACCTCTATTGATGATTCCGAATCCTGATATTCTCCACCAGTCCAGTGGTAAAATGAAGATAACCATTTTACGTACCTAAATTCCTATAAAAAATGTAAAAATTAGAAGATAACGCACAGAAAACTGTATTTTGATCATTACATGCACTAAAATATCCATACAAAATTTTTACCGGAGTTTCAATGCCCGATTACGCAAAAACCATTAGTGTTATCAATAAACTTTATATCACCTTTTATAGAGAATTTTCCGTTCTCTCTTTTATATAAGTACATTTCGTAGCCGTAGGATCGATGGGAACGAAGATATTGGCAAAAAAACGAGAAAAGGTACTTCTTTGGGTCGTTTTTTCCGCTGTCAAAAGTTAAGCATACACCGGAATCTTTGGACCTTTCACAGATTGTTTGGGAAGCTGAAAGGTACGTGTACACCAATTTATAGCTCACTATAAATTTTTCCGAAGTGAAATGCTAAAGTTTCTGTATTATTATCAAATTTGGAGAATATATAAAATAATATTGTAGAATACTTCCTATTGAGATTGGACCATATCCATCATACACGGTGACTATCAGAAGTAATACAAACTGTCATGTTTTATTGCTATTGTCACGTGTTTACACCTTTTGTAAACACCCTGTATCGTGGATCTGGAAAATTATATTACCAGGGTAACACTAAATACTAATTTATTGACTTACGTGGTAATTACAACAAATAATTACTTTACTAATATAACACTGAGCGGTATAATTCACTACTTCAGTCACTTGATCACTTTGCTTACTTTTGACTCGCTATCTAAACTGAACTACTCTGCTCATTGAACTGTACTCAACTGTTCTCTCCCGGCTTTTTCATGCATTTATATATCCAAAGATGAGGGCTCCAGAATATTCCCAATTAATCGGTCACTTTCTAGTAGGCTCTCTACACCTTCCAGGATCTGACACTGCGCGCCAGGTCTGGGCCGATTGTCAAACTGACTCTCCAACTAACTTAGCTTTCTGTCGCTTTTTATGGACTTAGGGGAAATTCCCTAAATGTCTCTGGGGGTAGAACATGTAACACAATTTTAGAGTAAGGCTTAAATACTAAAAATGTACGAAATATCAAAAATAAGTAATACATGAATTTGACCTAACAATATAATTAAGGTATTTTCAAAAAGACTATTACGAAACGAGTGGAAGTTGTTTTCTGGCCTTTCCGACTGCAGATATCTACGATAAGAACCGGCCTCTCCAGAGGATGAAGAAAACTTTTCAGAAAATTATTGTAAACGGATGTGTATAGATTCCTCTACTAGATATTATTGAAATTAATTGCAAAATATTTATTTCAAGGGATAGTTTGAATAGTGGTTTGTACTGATAGAGATTATGCGTCTTTATTTTTGGTTCATGGAGGACGGCTTGGGGGGGCCCGGCCCTACGGCTCCCCCCTGGCTGCGGCCCTGGCAAGAGCTGCCATGTTTTATATAGACTACATTTTTTTATAATTTTAGAAAAAAATGTTAGTAATGTATTCTTAATAACACTATATAACCTCAGTACATCATATAAAAGTGAATTTTTCCATATTCGAGCAATATGTTAATCTAATTCGCAGTCCACGCCACGTCCAACGCCGACTTATAATTATTATTTTATAATCAAAATATTAGACATGATATTTAGAAAAATATGTCAAACCCATAAAATATATTTTCTAGCCACCGCTGGAATTTTAATTATTATTTTTTATTATTATTGAAGAAATAATGATTTTCATACATTCCATTTGAAATTAGAGATTTATACTAATATAAAAAATAATCACTAGACTAGATACTACAATATTATATTATTACATATTTTCTATCATTCCGAATTTTCAAAAACTTGAGGCATGTTACCAGATCCCACTGGTTTTCTCGCAGTGACATCGATCGGCGGCAGAAAAAACTAAGGATTTTCTTTAATGCGATGTAGATGTTTGTATATATAAGTTTGTGATTTGCTGATTTAATATAAAATTAACAAAATGTATAATAAAATGATAATGATCATTCTATTGATTAACTAATGATAGCGTTTAGTGTAAGAGCTAATACGATAAATTTGATTGGATAGATTAAAATCTCCATAATTTATTACGATGGCTAAATAATGATGAAGGTTAAATTATACAGAAAGAGGTGAATAATAAATTGAAATATTATCGACCGGTGTGCTTGGACAATAAACACACTTCAGTAACAAAATTTAATGATAAATTTCTGAATTATTAAATATTAAAGTGTCACATTTCAGATAAACGAAATAATTACTTTTCAATGCTACAGTTAAAAACAGAAGAATCATATTTTATTCATTTTTTCTAGTCAGGGAGCTGGTGAACATTTTTCTGACTTATTTCTTCATAAAGCCGGTAAGGTTATGGAGATGCCAAAGATACATCGCGGTGGAGGTCGCAATCGATACATCGCTACATCGATGCGACGTTGATGGGTGGACATACCAGAGAAGTTTATCGCCTCAGTGTTAGAAGCTTGGGAAGCGTGCAGTCGTGGAAGGATACCACGTGGTTTGAGTGAACCAACTAGGAGTAAGCTAGCTAAGGCAAGGAACTGAAAACCAGTCAATTGCCATTCCTTTCGACAGTTAAGCGGCGCTAAAGGCACTCGATTCCATGCAGGTCGATTCAAGACTAGTATGGGATTGTATAAATGCCCTTACAGACCTAGGAAGTCAGAATAAAGTGAACGTGGCATGGGTACCAGGACACGAGAGAGACACAGGGGAAACAAGAATGCTGATGAATTGGCCCGGGGGCGCATCTAAGACCCTAGTGGGACCCGAACTCTTTTGCGGTGTGTCTAAGACACGCATACCAACATCCATTAATGAATGGGTACAAAATAAATCTGTAGAGTGACGGAAGAATTTCCCACAACAGAAACAGGCCAAAAAGTTCATTAAAGAACGATCGGCCAAATTCACGGAAGACCTACTACACCAAAATAGAAAGGCTATTAGGATAATAGTAGGTCTTCTAACTGGACATCGTAGGCTTCCCAAGGAACAATTTAAAAGTCATTTGGACTTGAGGAGGTTTTAAAAAAGGTTTGTCAGGGTTAGGAAATAGTCTTGTGCTTTATTGATGTTCTAGTTAAGGCCTTATGGGCTTCAAGTATACTTGCTCCAATATGGTAAGTTTTAAAGCATTCTGTAAGACCTAATTATAAAGCTAATTTGCTTCTAGGATAATATGTATTTGTAATGGGTTTATCATACCTACATAAAACTCTCCATAAAGCTAGTTAGTTTTATGAACGTCTTACATTCCATTTAGATTTAAAGAGGCTTTAAATTATTCTTATGGTTTTAACATATTTGCAATAAATGCATTTTAAATCCTTTTTAAAACTAGACATTTTCAATGCCTATTAGTACTTATTAAAGGCCATTACAAAACTAGGCTCTTAAAACATCCTTGACAAATGTTGTGATGCAACCGTTATGAAGAAAAAAAGGCCTCTCTAAATCTAAAAGGCAAATTTTAATTCTATAAAACACTTTCTAAAACCTCAATAAAACATTCATTACAAAAAATAATAAACAATTTGTTTGCCTGAAGTGTCGTTGGTGCATATGTGTGTGTGTTAATTAAAAGCATTTCACGACTTACTGATGTGTAATTATGTCTTTTATGGAAGAAGTTATTTTGAGGTTAAGTTTTAAATTTTTTGTATCAAATGTCAACGCGGTTCCTCTTGGAGGCGGTTCTTTTAAATTTCAAACGTTTTAATACAGTTTTTATCAAGTCCATGTGATCTTCGTCAAGTGCATTTGCATTTATGTAAGGAGGGAATTATTTGTGATAGTATACAAGGTGACTAAAAGGACTTCATTTAGAGTGAATGTTCTAGGTCATTACCATTATTATAATATATAGTTTAATGAGAGGACTGTAAAATTACAATTAAGTTTTTAGTTGGCAGGCCATGCTTTTCTTGTTATATAAAAATATTCATGGTCAATCTCACAATTATAATTATTAATAATTATCACTTTTTCTTTAGCAAATTAAGGTAGAATTACAAGAAACGATTGAAGATTACCGTGGGAACCGAGAAGCAGCCTACTTTTTTAAATTTGCTGATTACATGTCTATGCAAATTTTGTATGAATATTAAAATCATTATTATTTCTGAGACGCCTTTGTTTTTTGGGCCTTTCTTTTGTAGTTTTAACGATAAACTGCCGTTGGTTTTAATTTTTTTGTCATACCTGATGTCTTTTTATTACCTTTTAAATCGTCCTTAGAGAGGTTATACTGCCACTCTACGCTTTATAAATTTCAAATTCCATTTTATCTTCAATAAGTCTGATGGTGTGTTTGCTTAAATCAGTTTAGAAAAAATAAATGCAATAATAAAATTATTTGGATTCCTTCGTGGACATTCTTATAGCTTCTCAGTTCTAATATAGACTTATAAGAGTTTTAAAAACCAGTTTTCAGGTAGCCTTCTAGGTGTTTTCTACAAATGCAGGAAGTTAATAAAAAGCTTCTGACAGCTTTAAAATAGATTTTAAGAAAGGTTTTAAAACGGCCCTAACAAGGTTTTCAAGAGCGGCAAGAGTGGGCCCTTTTAGTCTACAAGTGGCTTTATGATGGTATTAAGGATATTGTTACAGCAAAATAGATTTTTCAAGGCATTTTATAAATAGTTTTATAGCACCCTTGTATATATTTAAGAAACCAAAATTGTTCCTTGGGTTAATATACATATGAGTCTAATGGACCTCGCCATTGCGAAGGCCTAGCCAGACTAAGGTTCCAACTACTTGGCGAAGAGAAACCAAGGGCAGATAGCTATATCAAGGCTATGGAGTCTGATAAAAGAAACAAAGCTGGATACGGAGCTTTAAAAAAAATTAGACAAGTAGTGCCATAATAGATCCATAAGAGTCGCGGTGGTCAAGGTCAATCAGCCAGCTCCTTTTTCAAATTTAATCTAATCTAATCTAAGCTACCACGATGCCTTTCGTTATACAGCGATGTAAAAACAAACTTCTTTTATCGAACGCGACATCGCCCTATACCTCGATATAAAAAGAGAGGATGAACTGTTGGTATGCGGTATGCGCGGCCACATTTAAATATACTGGCTTGTTCTACAAATAGATGGCATCGATGTTGCTACCGCGACCTACACCTCTAGCAGCGAGGCTTGGACACGTAGCCTTAAGTGTTTTAATTTCTCACTATCGATCGAGACAGACCTCGCAGGGGGTATGATAAAATTTCCGATGGGTTCGTTGTCAGTAATTTAATTTCAAAGTTGAAACTTTTCTGCCTTTTTTTGACCTAATTCAAGTTGATTTTCTCAAAATTAGTTAATTATAGAAAGAAATTGTAGATAATTTGGACAGTCCAGTATAAAAGGCAGACTTCTTGAACCTGATTTTTTTTACTTTACTTAAATCGTACTGTTTGCCGTTCGATGCAATATATCTACTTTCATTGTTCTTTTAGGACAATTATTTGGTGTCAAAAAGTACCTAAACTTCGAATTAATTCTATAGCGGCTTGGATTTTTTTTTGCAGGTTCTTAAACTTTAAGGTGTCAACTTCAAATATTAAAAAGGAATAGATGTGCTTTTACCCCCAACCGGTGAAAATCACCCCCAATAATTAGCAAAGTACTGCGAATAAATTAATAAAACTTATATTATTTATGTTCTTGTCGCTGATCACAATTATTGTGAAGTCAGAAATTAAAAATTTTATCAATATGGCCGCTATAAAAGGAGCAATATGGATGAACTAATTAAATTATTCTTTGTTTATTTTGAGAAATTAGGACGTTCTTAGCAGATTGTTAAATTTTGAAACGTAAAACTCATCCGCTAATAAGAAAAATAATTGCTCTTACACTTAAGAGGGTGAAAACCACCCCTAAATTTAAGAAATAAGTATAAGGAAGTTCTGGAAATTTATTAATGAAACTAATATTATTTATGACTTTGGGTGTGCTCATTACGAATTTGGATCGGGTTTTCATGTTAGGGTGTAGCAAATTAATAAAACAATAATTATTAGTTTCCAATTTTATTAACTATATAGAGATTTAACCTAAATTTAATATAATTATTCATCTTCATCAATGTTTGAGTCATTTTCATCTTTATACATATTTACACAAATACGTACATGCATACAATGTCCAACGACTTAAGAAATGGGCGTGAATATCAAAAAAGTATAAACATTATGATTATTTCTTTATGATTGAAAATATTGTGCGATTTTACCGCCAAATGAGCAATATCGTCATTTGCTAAAACGAGGCGCGCTCCTTATTTCGGTCATATCTTCTTTGCAATTAACGCTAAATATCATCCAAACAAAACATTTTCAAGGTTTCTTAATCCATTTTAAAGTCAGGTAGGTCAAAAGAGTACAAAGGTTGTCACTTTTTCTATATTCATTTTAAATGCGTCAATGCATCCATCACGGTCAAAAAAATTTGCATATACAGCATATACATAATTTATTTATTTATGTATTTATTTGATACACTATTCAACAAGTGAAACCCAATTACAGAATAGGAAAATACAAAATAATTCAATACTTATCTAGATTATGAACAAAAAGATATATAAATATTGTTTATATATCTGAATTAAACTAATAAATTATACTAAATTAAACTAATATAATGCATTTGTTATATATAAAACAAAGTGAATGTAAGATGTACACTCTAAATTGACTCTAATAGTCCGTAAGTCAACAAGAAAGAACAAAAATATATTCAAGCTAGACACAATTTTTTAATGCTTACAGCACTGCAGGTGAAAATATCTAAAGAAGTATCCAAATTATTATACAGGGTGTCCCGGCACTATGGGGCAATACTTCGGGAACGTATAGTTTGGGTCAAAATAACACTAAAAGTACCTATAATTTTTTTTTATGGCGCCCCCCTACAAAGATATTACCCTTTAAAGGTTACATATTCAAGAAGGTTTTTTGCCTATTACTTCCAAACCGTTTTATTGATTTTAATAAAATTTGGAATGGGAACATATTAAATGAGTATCTTTATTCCAGAAATATGGCGCCCTTCGTATCTTGTCTAGGAAGCCAGGGGTGGAACACCCCTAATGCTTTTTACCCCTAAATTTTGACATAAATTAATATTTGAAAATTAAAGTCACATTTTTAAATTCCTTAAACAATTTTCTAAAAAAAAGATATTCTTGTTTGACGTCGATAAAGCGATGCGTTTTTGAGAAAAAATGATTTAACTGATAAGGGACTAAGGAATATTAGTAATACAAACTACCGCATGATACCTGTGAGAAAACAATTGAATAAATTTAAGCATCAAATTTGAGTAGCAAGTAATGTAAGTTGTAAGTAGTTCTGTGATAGTAGTTTATTGACATGGCAAATTTTTCATCTGGTGAATATGCCGACATTCAACTTGCCACCGGTAATAGTTCGGAAGCCAGACGGCTTTATGGGGAACACTTTCCTAACAGGAAAACTTTTGAACGAATAATAAAAATTGAAGAATAAATAACTATTTAAAAAAATAACCCTATTAATGTTTAGGGAGCGTGGAACCGAAACGAGGAGGTGAAGGTGGTCTTAGAACTGTTCGTACAGTTGTACTAGAAGAAGCTGTATTAGATGCTGTTGCCGAAGACTCATCAATAAACGTTAGGAAGCTCTCAGCGCAATTTAACACTTCGAAGTCGGTGGTTCACAGAATTCTGAAAGAACAGCTTCTCCATCCTTTCCACATCCAGAAAGTTCATGCAATGTCCCCGGACGACTACCCTGCTCGAGTTCAATATGCTAATTGGTTCCTGCAAAAGCAACAGGAAAACCGCAAGTTTATTGCTCGTGTTTTGTTCACGGATGAAGCAGGATTTCGCAGGGATGGTGTAATAAATTCTCACAATCTACATAGTTGGAACGATGAAAATTCTCATGCAATTATTCAAACTCACCACCAACGACAATTTCAAATTAACGTCTGGGCAGGAATAATTGAAAATTACTTAATAGGGCCATTTGTTTTGAAAAATCGGTTAAATGGGGAAAATTACTTAAGGTTTCTAGAAGAAAATCTAGATGGTTTATTTAGCAACTATAAGAAACATGACGTACATGCATGATGGAGCTCCTCCTCATTTCAGCATCACAGTCAGGGAATATTTAGATAAAAAAAATGTCCCCACCGATGGATTGGCCGAGGAGGTCCAGTACCGTGGCCTCCTCGCTCTCCTGATCTAAACCCATTAGGTTTTTTCTTTTGGGATCATCTCAAAAATTTAGTGTATAATACACCGGTACAAACAAGGGAAGATATGTTACAAAGAATCACTACCCAATGTGAAGCCATTCGGAATGGAATGCTATTTCAGGTTCAGCGATTCAACTTATCTCGCTTACGAGAATATATTCTTGTACAGGGTGCTCACATCGAACATTTATTTTAGTTATGTAGTTATTGTAGTTATGTGTGTATTGTAGTTGTAGTATGTAGTGATGTGTTGACGAAATGTCAGTCTTTGTCCCTTATCAGTAAAATTATTTTTTCTCAAAAACGGATCGCTTTATCGATGTCAAACAAGAATATCTTTTTTTTAGAAAATTGTTTAATAAATTTAAAAATGTTACCTTAATTTTCAAAAATTAATTTATGTCAAAATTTAGGGGTAAAAAGCATTGGGGGTGGAACACCCCTGGCTTCCTGGACCAGATATAAAGGGCGCCATATTTCTGGAATAAAGATACTAATTTAATATGTACACAGTCCAAATTTTATTAAAATCGATAGAACAGTTTGGTAGTAATAGGCAAAAAACCTTCTTGAATATGTAACCTTTAGAGGGTAATATCTCCGTAGGGGGGCGCTCTAAGAAAAAAATTATAGGTACTTTTAGTGTTATTTTGACCCAAACTATATGTTTCCGAAGTATTGCCTCGTAGTGCCGGGACACCCTGTATATATTACACATTTGCTGAATACAAGAAAACTTCTTTACATTTGTTCTTGAAAATGGCAAGTAAAATAAATTGTTGTGCCTAGAGGCTGCCCTAGGAATTTGGAAATTAAACATACTTAAAATTTCTCCACAGTCGATGTTACCACGTAAAATTTTATATAAGAAAATTAATTGTGACCGGTGTCTACGGTTTTCTAGACTGCTAGTACTGCTCTGATTTCGCGGATTTCATAACTAGATGACAGTTTTTCTTGCGCCAGTTTTTAAAATTTTGACGTTTCCTCTGTGCTACTGCAACTAACTATTAATCCGCCGTCCTTTATATGTTTAACTTTGCTAAAATTAGTATCGGATTTAACTGGATTAAAATTCATAAGAATATCAGTTTTGGTCTGTTGATTAGTCTGCGTAGTTTTTGGTTTCCCTATAACAGCTGGTTGAGAAGTGTTACGCAAAACAGATGCATACAATGGTTTGTTATCAGTACTGCTACTGATAGTAGATGATATTGTAGCATTATTAACATTAGTTAAACCACCAGCCATCTCAGATAGTTTACTTTTCGCCAAATCCATAAATAGAGAAGTTGCATGATTTTTTTATAATGAAAATCGATACAGCATCAAGAAAAAGTTATAAAAATGTAAAATTAACGATTTTTTTAATGTTAATACAGCGAGAAAATAAATAATTTCATCGGTGAGGAATTTGGATATTTCAAAACGGCAGTTATTTGGCGCCATTAACTGTGACGTTTTCCGTTATGATTTGCCCATCGAAATTAATAACAAACTGGAAGGTGCACTCTAGAGAAGGTGACACAGAGAGAGAAACTTGCGTGCACTATATTTCATCCTTTTTCTCGGTCTGTTTACAGACAGTTAAGCCAATCGGACGTTTTCTTCAACCAATCAGATCTTGTCAGACAAGAACGGAATAGTGCACGGAAGTTTTCTTTTTCCGCATAAACATGCTTCAGTAGTTTCGATGGGTTTATCAAATGTCAGTTTACTGTTTATTGTTTACAGTCAGTTTACCAAGTTCTTGTTTGTGGTGTTATTGTGTTATTATTTGGTTTAATGAGCTAGTGAATAACATTATTATGACTTATGAGTTATAAATATTACATTGTGCCTAAATGTAAAACTAAGAGTATCACTACAAATATGGTAATTTTACATTCAAGATTCTCGTTCGTAGACAGACATCAACAAGAGGTTAGGACACTGGGTCTACTTTGGACAAATTATCCGACTAAAGGATGTCGTCATTGACTTCACGCCAATAAAAATCCGTTTGCAGTCATGTGGTTTTGTTTACAAATTACGGCATAATCTAAATATTAATTTTACGGAAAATAAATTTTATTTTGAATTTATTTTGTTATAATCGTTTTCTGCGTAATGGAAATTAAGAGCAAATCACCTTTTCAAGCATTTTAAAATTTCATGCATCTTCCCTATTGGGTTTTTAAATTATCCAGCATAGAGTTAAATCCATTTAGAAAAGAATCTACCTTCTCTTGAAATATGCATTGTAGTTTACTGTCGTCGAAGAAAGATTCATTTATGTTAATGCAAGGGTCACATCTCCACTTGAGGCCAGCTACATCCTTCATATGCTGCACTATGTCAGTTGACGCTCCGATACATGATAAATGGTGTTGCTTTTTACAAGGGCCGCTGCAAGAAATACTTGGATGCGTTTTCCCTTTAACTGAATTATTACAACTACCACAGCGAGATATTTTAATTACATAACTAGTTTTACACTAACAATTAGTCATTGGAAATTATTACACTAGAACATATAACTTTTACGGTTGCAGTCACTTAAAATTTTTAAATTTTATCATCAATTTAACCACTTAAAGTTTAGTATTTACACGACGGCACACATGGGCACATTCGAACGCTAGGACTTTTATATATGTGTAATAGTTAGGACTAACAAAAAACACGTTTTGGAATTTTTTTTTAAATCAATTTTACTGGAACCAAAAAACGGGAACATTTTTGAGTAAAAACTCAAAATATTTTCCTTGTATCATTTTACTTCCACACCCAGTGGAAGCATAGTAACGACAAAAAAATTTTAAAAATTTTTATTGTTCAAATAGGCTTAGAATGTCATGAAACGTCGAGATTTTAAGTTTGAGCAAAAAAAAAAATCTGTCTGTCGGTCTGTCTGTAACTTTTTTGTGCGCACGTTTACTCTGGAACCGTTTGAGATATTGACTTGAAACTTGGTACACATATGTACTTTAACGAGATCTAGAACTAGATTTTCATCTTGTTTCGGCGAAGGGTTGGAGGGTAAATTGGGGTAAATTTGGGGTAAATAGGTAAATCAAGCAGGTAAGAGTCCATAAAATTGGTATTTAGTATATACACGAGAAGCTAAGGTCTCAAAAAATGTTTGCAGTAGCCTATTACCACCCCCACCCCATTGTTAAAGGGGATGAAAAAAATGTGCTTTAGTGTGTGCACAAGAACCAGAAATCTCAAAATATTTTTTTACTTCATCCACCCCCACTACCACCTCCCATCATCACCCCCACCCAACTACCGATATGGGGTATCGTTTTATGGGTTTTTGGGGTAGAGGATTTCAAATATGTCATTATTAAAGTTCCATAAACAATTATTTCCACATACAAAATTTTTTCGTTGTGAGTGACTTGGATAGAAAATCTGGATGTGGAAGTAGTGATTCCTTGGGCAGTGGTTTTTAATTCTGCAGATATCAAAATTTGCCAAAATAAAATTTATCTTTGGTAAAGTTTTGCTCTAAAATCATAATAAAATATAATTAGTATAAGACAAGACAAACTTCGTTTGTCTTGCGACGTCTTGACACGTCTAGCGACAAACATAGAGACAGACAGAGATAATTTTCTATTTGGTATTTAAAATTAACATGTTATAAAATGAATTCCTGTACAAGAATTTTCTCTACGATAATTCTTAAAAAAAAAACTCCGATTATTATATAACAACCGGTATATACCTCTTTAATTAAATATAGTAGATAATAACGATGCATAACAAAAAAAAAAATGACAAAATGTAGAAAATATAAAGGTACAAATTGTTGTAGTTACAGCATTGGTAACTAAGTAATTAAAAAAAAATCTACTTTTTCGCGTCATTTATCACATTTGGTTACATACATTTATTTTGTAATGGTTTTCATATATTTTAAATTAAAACATTTAACTACAGCTGAATACTTAAAAAAGCTTTTTATATTATGCACGGAAAAGCCCTTGATATATTCTTTCTCGTCACACCTAT
This sequence comes from Rutpela maculata, assembly GCA_936432065.2. NCBI lineage: Eukaryota > Metazoa > Arthropoda > Insecta > Coleoptera > Cerambycidae > Rutpela > Rutpela maculata. The sequence goes on along the minus strand of OW386285.2, from coordinate 29,038,768 downwards.
CTCACGAATAACTAAAATTTAAAAAAATATAACGGTTAATATTAACGATATTAACGATCATTATATTTTTCCCCTTTCCAGACATATTAGAATATCATTATTTTTACGTACTTAAAACAACAACATACTTTGTTTTCAACGCAACTGAAATTGATTTTTCAGTAGAGCATTCCTGAAACTTGCTCGACTGAAATAAAATTTTGCGCTCAATTAAACTTGGCTGCTGGCGAACCTTGGACACAAACAAACAACGCCTGAAACAATTGCCTGTAGTTTTATGTCACAGCTACAACAATGTCGTTCAAAGAGAAAACGCCTTCTGCAAATACATTTCACACAGGTTGCAAATTCGAGAGGAAATAAAATAAAGCAGTTGGCATTTTTAATATCGGTACTAAGAAAACAGCGCTATAGCGAACGCTGAACTGAATTATTTTAGTAGTGTTTATTTGAACTATTTAAAATATTCGTATTCTGAATGAATTTTAGATGAAAAAGAAAAGTTAATAAAAACCACATATCGATTTAGGCATAAACACTTCATTGCCACATTTGCTGACAATAATATCCACAATACTTAAAGTTTTTACACCTAAATCGAAGTGTGGCTTTTATTAATTTTTCTTTTTCATATGAATTTCGTACAAGTGAAAGTTGGAAATTTCAGGTACTTGATTTTAAATGCCTACCAGAGTTATTAAAAGAACAACATATCTTCTTTCAACTTCCAGTAAGGACAAAATTTCTTGGGAAGTCGACGGCTTCCAATATGTTCTTCGATATCACTATGTTCATCTGACGGGAGGAATAATGTGCTTTTTGTACATAGTCCTTTGATTTGTTTTTATTCACTCTGTACATCAGATATAATCTCTGCCCTTTTCAGTTAATTGCAGCTCTTCTATAATCCTCTGAAATAGGTATAAAGCAAATTACTACAAATAAATACCTATGACAACTCGTATGTTCTAATCAAATCCAATGGTTGTGATTTAAATAAACAAAATAGATCGAACCTACCTTCTTGAAAATAAGATTTAAACACCCCGTAAAGTGTCCACGTTTCATCTGAGTTTTTTCCTGTTTTTCAATGATCAGTCAAATTGTTTCCATTTGAATGGTGACTACCTTTTCGTGCAGCGAGACCATTACAAAGACCACCTCAGTTTTTTTTTCCAAAAATCGATACCTACAAACGCCGTAATTATTATAACTAATATAGGTAGTATGCTTAGTATATGTACAAAGGGATACACATTAAACTTTATTGTCTAAATATAAAATATCTGCAAATGACAACAAAACTACGTGGTAGTTATATACAATTGTAAAATACTTACTGCAATGCAATTAATGTATACTTGGCATAAATATAATAAATCACGGGAAAACAAAAAACAAAACACAAACTGAAATCGACATTTGACAGCAGAAGCGTGACGTAGCGATTTAAATATAGTAGCACGATAAGCATTCGTACTAACCTAAGGACCGTGGCGCGCATTTAAAAAATTCTACAAGGGGATTGTAATGACATGGAAAACGAAAATGTAATTAAATAACCATTCTAAGTCTGAACTACCTGCTTAAGAAATGCCGATAGTTACCGAGATAGTTACTAATTAATTAAACACAGTACATAAATTAAAAAAGTTATTATTCATTATTATTCATTATTATATTTAATATTTCATTCGTTATTATTTAATATTTCATATTCATTATTATTTAATATTCGATCACAAATCTAAAGTTTGGATTCAAAATTTAAAACATATTTCATATATACAATTTTGACGAACGATTTAAAATTTATAAAACGTCATACACCACAAGGGATGATCGTAAATGTACTTAAACCAAATCTATATAGATAGAGAAATATCATAATTACTTTTGTAGGTAGGTAAATAGGTACTATAAAACTAGCATTGCTGTCTCATCAGTTGTGATGCAGGTTTATTTTTATTAGTTCAAAAATCGAACCAATCAGCGTTCGCGTTAAAAGGGCTGAACTTTTGATGATATTACTGTCTGCGCGGCGCTCGGGCGATCCAAACATTTCTACAAAAAATATACCTGTATTATACAGATAAAATCATTGACGAATGTTTATACGATGTACATGAACACATATACGAAGAATGTTCCCTGATACGTTTACATAGTACCTATATGCGACTGTGAACATAAACTTTTCTGTATGTTCGATTCAAATCGTATGTATATTCATATTGTATGTGAAAATATCATTTATATGGGAATGTTGAGGGAACATACAAGGCAAGTCCAGAATGCAATTAGAACATTGGGAATGCAAAGTGTACATTCGTGGAATAATAAATGCTATCTGGGATTAATTTACACCGAAACTTTTCCAAATTCTAAATTTCTACATGACTAAAATCTTTCACCCTAAGCAGTGTTAAGGACAATTTTTACATTTATCAGGACCTCAAAGTCTAATCAAGTATCTGCGTTGTCTGGAAATGACCAAGATGTTTAGACATACAAACACACATACATTCAATTTAATGTAAAGTATAGATTAGAAGTGAAATATATTTTTTTTCATCTAGTTTTTGGCCTTACGAACTGAGCGTTTTGGCCAAAATGAAATATTTAATTCAATGAAATATTGTATTAAGTTCCTCGCCCTGATGTGTAAAGTTTTCTGTTAACAAGTTTCGATGAAATTTAAACTATCCCATATAAACTTCTGCTCTAACTTGGTAACGAATCCCAACTATATTGATTTCCTATTATAATTGATTCCAAAAATACATAATAATCGGACAAGTTCAATACAGATGTAAAATACCTTCAGCACAAAAATTTACCGAGTGTAATAGACTGGCGACACACATATAGTGGTTTGGCCTCAAAGGAATTTTCGAACGGAATTCGTAGCGTATTGAATCACTTTATGTAAATTCCGCAATGGTATATTACATCAATATGAGTTTCGATATCTACAAAATTCCATAGCTAAATTATGCAGCGATTGCAACATATGTATGACAGCTTTGGTAGATTTGCATAAGAGTATTCGATTGAAATAAATATTGTGAATTCTTTTTACCCACGCAAAATAATTGTTTAGTACTTCTGCAAATTGTGCACATAACGTGCCGGAAAATAGCTCATTCTTCAAATCAAACCGTACAGTGTATAAAATATACAATACCATCAGAAACTGCTGAACGTAAAGCGATTGGTACTGTACTTATTGTCAAAATTTTCACCCAACGCGTGTCAATTGCTGATGAATTGGTGATTTTCTTTTATTTTCCCTTCCGGCCCTTTGCAAGCTGCCATACTTGCCGTAAAGGCGACATTACTAGCAGTAACGTGGTCAACGAACAAACGTGTTTAAAAAGAATAATAATAAGTTCTCTATCTTTTAGTCTCTCATATTCTCCTTCTTCCCCATCCTCTCTTTTATCTTCCTCTTCTTTTTCTTCTTCTTATTATTCTTCTTTCTCTTCACAACGTCTAGTAGTATGAATTATCTTCAGCACCTTAGAGATTTAAAAATATATGGATAATCAATTCAAGTGTTTCCCAAAGCCGATCCTGATTTCGACGATAAGAAAAACTTAGACGATTTCGTACCTGTCTGACTAATCTAACTTAAACATATACATTTTGTATGCAGCAATTCTCACAGATTTTGTAGTTGATGGAGGCTGAAATTGGGAAGAAAAATGACGTTTATAATACAAGAAGAGAAATTGTGCGCTATGAAAGTTGCCACGAATGAGGAACAGAAATTAAACTTATTACCAGTGAAAAAATATGCACAAAAACACTCAACAAAATTCTAATATTGACAGTGATGGTGTAAATAATACCTACATGAATTTAAGCTTCACGTTTTCATTTTTATCATTCACTTTGGCATGCTCAAAGAAAAGTTGTCATTATGGGTTTCACAATAATTCAGTCGAACTAATAAGCTCCTATATTACCGAGAGGAAGCAACACGTAACTGCTGACAATGTCAAGTCTAATGTGGAAAATATATTACATGGTGTTCCACGGGGATCAGTGTTGGGACCCGTCTTGTACTTAACATATATTAACTATTTAAAAACATGTGTACCCAACACTGATCCCGTACTATTTGCGGATGATACCACTGCTGTAGCTATATACAAAATGCTCTCCATATTACTTGAAGATATGAAGAATAGAGAATCCAAGCTCACAAACTGGTTTGCTGCTAATAAGCTAAGTCTAAATATTGGCAAAAATGAGTCGATAATTTTTACATTGTGACACACCAATGTTCCGACTAATCCTCAGTCGGAAGGCTTTTTGGGTGTGTACTTGGACACAAAACTTACTTGGGAATCAATTATCAAAAAGTTTGTCTAATATCTTCGTCATGAGAAACTTGGTAGGACTTGTTGACAAACCAGCACTCAAATCAGGCTATCGTGCATTGATTCAGTCGAAATTAAACTATGCCATATTAGCCTGGGGTCATGCAACTTCGATTGACAGAGTCTTCATACTGCAATGTAAAGTTGTACGTTTAATTAATGTAGGTACTAAGATATAAGGAAGATTGTAAAAAGAGCTTCATTGAGTTAAGCATTCTAACTTTCCCATGTTTATTAATACTAGATTGTCTAAGGTATGTAAAAAATTATACCGCGCAATATGAAACGCATAACAATAATTACAATAATAAAACTACAAAGAATACTATAGAATATATAAATCGCGAACAAGCATATCATATTTTGGACCTAAGTTTAATTTCCTCCGAAGACTTATAACTTACAACCGAAACCATTTAAAAATAAAGTCAAGGAGTGCTTGCTCAAAAAATTTTTGCATTCGCTTAATGAATTTTGTGATAATAACTTTTTAGACTTTTCTTAATATTAATATTTATATTTTATCTCTTATACAAACTGTTTATTTTTGTCTATGACTATATACGAGTTTATAGATTATTAATTTATACTTAACCATTGACATTTGCAAACATTTTAATTTAGTAACATGAATAAAGAATGGAATTGAATTTAATTGAATTTCATGGACTGCTGAGGTCTATTTTTTTAACGTTCCTTATATTAATATTTTTATGTTACCTAATATAATTTCTAAGTTATTTTCCAGAACGGAAATACAATAAACAAAGAAATAGGTAAAGTTGTCTTAATTTACACTAAAACCTATTTATAGTCCAGTGTTTGACGGTAAAAACAGTACCTCTGAATCCTTTCGGACAACATCGATTTTGATGAAAATTTTTAATTAAGCTTATCTAACCCTCCTCTTCAAAAGTTACATGTTTTGGGGGTGAAAACTACCTCTTCTGAGAAATAATTTTAAAACATAGATTTAAGCATTACATAGATTGAAATTATGTTTAAATATGTAGAATAAACATTATTTCATATTCTGAAATATAATTTATGATGTTTTACAATGTTCAACCCTTTAAAACCACCCCCCTATGACGAAATTTAAAAAAAAATTAGTTTTTAACAGCTTGAAATGTTTTAATGGTGCATTTATAATGAATTAAAATCCCGTCACTGTTTATAATACAGTTTATGATTTATGGCAACGTTTCGTCCATTACAAACCGCCCTCGTGATAAAATTAAATACCATGTTTACTTAAAATTAAAAACTGAAATTATTGAATGAGTTTAAAGGGGAAAAATAAAAAATGTATTTACCTTATAATAGCATGTTTTATTACTGAAAATCTATAGATCATCAGAAGAACTATCATCACTATCGACCTCCTCCTCTTGGTCTGTAATAGGAGGATAATTTTGACAGTTGTCACCGGAGTCCGTTACAAAAAAGTTTAGGTACAGGCATATTCAACATTTTGATTGGTAGTAAAGATCCTTCATTTATTAATCTATCCCCAGTCAGTTGGACAAATATTTTTGTTCCCAAGCCACATCTGGGTTTGTAAATAAACCCTCTTAATGTGCTTATTCAGAGCATCAACTGGCGGAACAAGATGATAATTTCATAGGACTGTTTTTAGTGGTAGCCTTAATAAAGGATTCGTAGCACATCTGCTCGAGAAACGCTAATAAGTCTTCGCCGCGGCTCATTTTTTTTAACTGTATCTCTTTAGCAGCTCCGAACAGTAATATTGTGCAGTACCTATCGGTTTCTAAAATTTCTTCCAGCTCTGAAGTATTATTATAAAACATCTCCACCTGAGCTCTTGCCGGTTTTCTATAAGATCGAAATTTTTTTTGCCTTTATTGTAGAACGCGGACGTTCAGATACAGGCGTATGTGTTTACATATATTTATAAATGCTCCAAAATTGTCGAAAATAAAACAACTTACATGCTCCGAAAATTTCACCGAAAAAATGCGATTGGTTTTTCAACGATAAATTCCTTAATTTTTAAGCTATGCAACCGATCCAAAAACCATTTTGCAGAATTTGAAGGGCTACAAGGCATGTATGAACCCTTCATTTTTGAGATTTTTTAGTTTAAAAGGCTCGGGGCAGGTGGTCCTCGCACTCAAATGCAAAATAACGGTGATATCTCAATTAATTTTTATCCTAGAGAAATAAAAGAAAAACCAAAATTTTTAGTAAAAAAAATAAAATTTTTGTACTGTAGCATTTTTTACGCATCTTCTTTAGTTTTTGAATTATTGTGAAAAAATGATATTTTTTTAAGAAATTTCAATAATTATTTCAAATTTAAATTAAACTTTTTTTCAAATCTAGGCATCCCAAACTGGTCAAACTTCTAGAGCATATTGTTATTACTTAAATAAAGTAAATTGTAAATGGATTACGTTCAATTCCAATTCTTGCGGTGAAGCCATTAGTTTAATTGCTGATTTTTTTCTCCGAAAAAACGAGACAACCATTTTATTTTCATCATAATTCCGTTAGTTTTTATGCTAACGACTTTACCAAAGCTCATTTTAAAGGTCTCTTCCCGTAGTTTTAAAAATGTCTTGTATGTTTTCCTCCAAAAATTTTCCGTTTTTCCATTATTTAACGTTGAATGGTTCGAATTCAGTTTTCGACGAATAAAAAGTCACCTTCAACGAGTCATAACTCTGTTCGTATTACATCTACAGAAATTAAAGAAACAATCGATTTTTTATTTTATAAGCTTAATTTTTGCTTATAATAATTTTTTTGATAAAACGTTAGGTTTTCGAGTTATTCGCGAAAAATTGTTCTAGATCATGCATTTTTTAAATGAAAAATCAACATTTTCAATCACGATTAACTCAAAAAGCATAGACTCATCGAAAAAATGTTATAGAACATTTTTGGCTTAGAATTTATTCCCCTATCGATTTCTGTGGTTATTTTGAATATAATAATTTCTACCCTCGAGAAGGGGCGGCATCCACCCCCAGGGTAAAAGCACACATCGGCACTATATAACTTTTGTTCCTTGTGCCATTCCCTAATTATTGTTCAAATTTTACGCCAATCGGTCTTGTCCGAAAGAATTCTGAGCGAAAAACCATCAAACACTGGACTATTAGACCAGTTAACATTTTTAATTATAACCTGTCAGTTATAACTTGTGTCCGGAATCCATATCTTCGTGACGTCAAAACCAGGGTTGTCTCTAGGTAATGTGTGATAATGTGTCAGCAAAGATTTTCACTCGTCTATGACATATTATCTTTGTAGTTTCTGTAATGAATTCTGTAGCATCCAACGTTAATAAAGTAAAATTATTAACAGTCACTGTCACTATCTATGACAAGAATAAAAGTTATTTATACCTGTTCTAAATGGTTTTGGAGTTTTGACGCGTTTCATTGAAAATCCATTTATATTGTAAGAAACACCGCAGTTGGTAGATATCTGCCCTTGCGCCTGGTCTAGAAAAGTTTAGTTCTTTGCCGTATAAAACACGTCTATTATATCTGATGCGGCAGAAAATCCGAAATTGTTGTTTAAAACATACATTACATTAACTTTAGTAAATTTTGATGTATTTTGCTTACAGGCCAGGAATTCGTAAAATATTCCGTCAAATTTCAAATATTCTCGAAGAGATGAATCCATAAATATCTGTTAAACTCGCAAAATATTGAAAATATATTTGGAAATGTATAAGTGGAAGGCTCTGAACAGATCATGATTAACAAATACGTAAAAAGTATCTACATAAGGTCGATGATTCAAGATTTCCACAAAAATATTCGTCTTCCGCGACCGCGTTACAAATAACACTTTATACATATATTATACAATTCGAGACAAACAAAATGACATAAAGCGATGAAACATTAGTAATATTTAATAATTTCATCGTGCTTATGTTATTTGGAAATGTTTCATTTGGTGTTTAATTAATAACATTATATCTACATAAAATCCGTCTCTGGAATGTAGATATTTCGTCCGGACTTTAGATAACCTAACATTTTAATTGTAACCAACCATTAAAACTAAACCGGCTGAAATTATAGTATTTTTTTTAATTGCATGAGTGGAGCAGCACCTACTAAATTAAATAAAAGAGGCATAAAATAGTATATTTTACAAAAGGCCATACAAACAGTACCTTCATCGTGGGTAACAATCTTATAAAATAAATCATTTTCTCTTCAAAATGTAATGCTTTAAAATTCATCAAAGTGAACTTCCATGGTTTCACCATTAAAATAGAGGAATGACACAGACAATTAAAAAAGTTGTCAAGTGAATACAATTATGCTGCATCAGAGTTTACACTTAAAAGTTTTACAGTACGTTGTTTGAAAACGCGAGCAATATATATTCGTTCTTGAAGTAGAGTAGATTAGAAACCTTTCCGCTTACGTTTGAAGGACGAAACGAGGATATACGACTTGTTAATTTAAATATAAAGTTGAAACAAGTGTTAGGAAGATTATAAGAACTAAATAATTTTATTTTTAATTAACAGTGTCCTAGTAGTTTATATTCCTAATAAAGAACCAAACCTTTTGTGAATTCATATTCCTATAGAGATAAAAATAGAATGAGAAAATCGATTGCCTCCGGCTATCCAAATATTTAAGGATTGGATACACATGCATAAAATACGCCCAACTCGACCAATTTTTAAATTCAAATAAAGTCTCTTGGAGAACTGAAAATAATATTTAGGATCTCAGGATGTTCATGAAAAGAACGTATCTATGCAAGTATCATTGAATGAATTTTTCCAACGATAGAAAATTTAAATTGGAAATAACAATAAAGTACTCAGCTTAATTAAAAAATATTCTAAACAATCAATAGAATAAATCAAACTCACGATTGTTTTTCTATCATGGGGCTTTTTTCTTTGCTTAATATTTTTAGGGACAAAGGAAATAATTTTGTCGTGAAAGAAATATTGCCGTGAATAAATTTAAAACAATGTAAGTATATGACGAGGTATATAAGGTGGATAAAAAGTCAATAATGCAAAAAATAGAAAATCATCTCTTTATAATTTATTTCAGGATAGGAAAAAATTATGATATCCTAAATCTAATAAACGAAATGGGTGGCTGGAATTTTCTGAAAAGATGTTTGGGAAAATTCATTCATTTAATTAATCACAGGCTCATAAAAGAAGTGGTCTGTCCGACGGACCAGACCAGTGTACTTTTGTGTATTTTGAATACGAATTCGAAGGCAGAATTGTCAGATTGGCTCGTTTTTCATCCTTAACCTCAAAAAACACAAATGAGTAGTTATAAAAAACTTTTAATATATTTAGTACATAACCATACAACATCATAACTTCATATCAGCGTAATCCCCACAACCCTACAAGTCCATAACCCTCTTTATAAATTTTAAACATCTGACTTCAAAAACCATACAACTCGGAATGTGCAGTTTTTATAACCCGATAACCTTAACAATTTCAAAGAATTCAACTAAAAACCTATTCAAATAGTGCCCCACCTATATTACTACATAATTCCACCCTTCTTCTAAATTCTTTGTAAAAAAAAATTAAAAAAAAATCATATTTACTTTAATTTGTAGTACCTATTATTTGTTTTTTTCAAATGCGATGAAAGTTGGCATACGGTTCTAACTTTCATTGTAAAATATTTGACCTCAAATAGAATGTAAAATTAACAGAGAGGCCAGTCTACGTACAATGATTTATTTTCTTCTTAGATTAACTCCGCGAGTTAGATCCCATTTGAACTGTAATTTGGTAAGAATCCATTTTAGGTCAAGCAGACCAAGACTGCAGAAAATGAAATCAGTATAATTTTTTTTTGTATATTACACCTATCGCAAACTCAATCCGTGCATTATCTCATATAGTTTGGGTCTAAGTATGCAATCATATGCTTGGCGGAAGTCTACGAAGATTTGGTATACATCTATTTTAGGTCAAACAGACCAAGACTGCAGAAAATTAAAGCCGTACTAATTTTTTTTTGGTATATTACACCTATCGCGAACTCAATCCGGGGACCCACTGTATATGCACAGATATTTTTTAAAAACTTTATCGAGTTCCTGGGACCTGAAAACCAAAGATCTGGTTTTATCTAATTTCCGATATTGAATCAATTGCAGTAACTTCTCCATTTTTATGAGTGAGAAGATTAATATAACCGTTGAGTGAAGAGTCCTTATAGAGATGCAGCCGTGTACTTAATATCATAGCCCGCGCAGGGTCTGTGGTGTAGTAAGGCGCCACCGGCATTGTGGTCTAGCAATCTCGTCAATCTCAGTCCCTCAGTCGGCTGATAGCACTCGCATGGTGCGTGTCATTTGTTGTATTAGTGCACCGTAAAACGAGGAAAAAACAGCTTCCTTCTTGAAAAAAAATTTTTGAAGGTACAACCACATGGGACCTTCACAGCATGATAGATTAGGACCTTGGCCATCTGTAATGTCCAATTACAACATTTTTTGGGAGGTCAAACTATTTTTATGACGAAAAATGTTATAAATCTGTCAAAATTAATTTTTCTTACATTTTCACACATCCCTCGTGATATCTCCGGAACCAGTTGAGATAATTATACGTATTTTTTTTTAATTGATGGAGGAAATGTGGGCGAAGGTCACTGCTTTAATTTTGTTTTTATGGAAAATCTAATTTTTCTGTAAAACGAGGTAAAACTTGAACATTTACTTCCCTTGCAGCGCTTTTTTCAGTAAGCGAAAAACTTTTTTATTTTAAGGAATTTTGACATACCACCTGCGTATGAAATAAAGTCTACACCACAAGGAAGTTTTTAAAACAAAAATCAGGTCTCTACGACTTATAGTTTTCGAAATTTTGTTATTTAAAGCTGAGTTTTTCGATCCTAGATGCCTAGATGTCCGGCAAGTGTGGACTATTTAATACAAGTAATCTTATATTATATTATGCCAGTTAGAAACAAACTTTTCTTTATATAATGTGAATGCAAATGAGTATTAGTTATTTTTATTGAGTTATTACATATTATTTAGTGCTTAACAATGGAATGTTTATTCTGTGGACAAACTTTGAAAGATAATGACAAATTAGTGAGACAAAATCCTAGATTGCAAGGAGTGAAAACAATTATATATGCCACGGTAAAAAGGCGAGACATTTGTGTCGAAAAGATTTTGCAACAAGAGGAAAATATTTTAAGTGGAAGTCAAAGTGAAATTTCATATAGCCTGAAAACAAACCTACATTAGTTTGTAAAATCTTAAAAATCTTTCCCAATTCAGTGAAATTGAAAATGTATCTTCGTCTTTGGTAAGATGCAATAAATTTAATATTCGGACAATGTGTTTAATATGTAATACATCGAGAAAGAAAGGCGTAATATGGTATACGATAATTCTCTGTAGACGTGATTTATCTTTATATTTCTTTGCCACGTTATCAGTCTAGTCGATACATTGTTGACAAGGGGCCGATGCGACATTTTTATTGTTAATGATGGAATCTTGGAGAATGAGAGGGGAGTATGCGTTTATTTTCGATTTATCGCAAATATTTGAGAAACCAAACATAGTATAATTTTTCACATCCAGTGGAAGTATAGTAACAAAAAAATTTTTAAAAATTTTTATTGTTCAAATAGGCTTAGAATATCACGAAACATCGAGATTTTAAGTTTGAGCGAAAAAAAAAATTCTGCCTGCCTGTCTGTCTGTCTGTCTGTCTGTCGGTCTGTCTGTCTGTCTGTTGCTTTTTTGTGCGCACGTTTACACTGGAACCGTTTGAGATATTGACTTGAAATTTGGTACACATATGTACTTTAACGAGATCTAGAACTAGATTATATTTTCATCTTGTTCCGTCAAAGGGTTGGGGGGTAAATGGGAGTAAATTTGGGGTAAATAGGTAAATCAAGCAGGTAAGAGTCCATAAAATTGGTATTTAATATATACAAGAGAAGCTAAGCTCTCAAAAAAATATTTGGCATTAGCTACCCCCATTATTAAAGGGGATGAAAAAAAAAATCTGATTTAGTGTGTGTACAAGAACCAGAAATCTCAAAATATTTTTTTACTTCATCCACCCCCACTACCACCCCCTATCACCCCCCCCCCCCACTACCAATGTTGAGTATCGTTTTATGGGTTTTTGGGGTAGAGGATTTCAAATATTATATTATTAAAGTTCCATAAACAATTATTTCCACATACAAAGTTTTTTCATTATGAGTGACTTGAATAGAGAATATGGATGTGGAATTAGTGATTCCTTGGGCAGCGGTTTTTCATTTTCATCGATTTTTAAATAGCTGGAACTTGCCGCATATTTTTATTAAATAGTGTTTCTTTTTTCTATAAATACATTTCAATAACAAAAAATGTTTAGCTATTTTTTTTTATTTCAACATTTTTTTAATGCTTGCCACCCCATTATTAATATTATGCATTGTACAAAAAACCGTTTTAAACAAAAGTTACTCAGTATATTTTATGTAATTTAAATTTGACTATTTAGCGTGGCTAAAATTCGAGAAATGTCGTAAATCGATTCAAATTTCTCCAAAAAATCATGCATACGATTTAGAAGCTCCCTGAAGTCTTTAAAATTTTTCTGACGTTCACTTAATTTCTTTTTGTTAATTAAGTCGGTCCCCTCCCGTGTCGTTTGCAGAGTAGCGTAAAAAAGTCATTTTTATACTTACTTACTTAAAATTATAACAGATAAAAATATGACCTCGCGGACATATCTGTAGAAAATCCGATGTACAAAAAAAGCGCAATGCATTTTTGTCGATAATTATTACAATTCTCGCTACGTAAGCGATGAAAGGCCAAAAACACCATTCTCGACATTTACATTTTCTTTTTTTTAATTGTCTAAACACAATTGGGAGGTCTTAAAAGTACTAAGTACTCATAAATAGGAGCTGAATCGAATGACACAATAATATATTTTTTTCGCGTATCGGGAAATAAATGTAAGTGGTTAAATCACAGACCGTCTAATTGCACTGGTCTACAATCTGCGTATAGAATTAGTATTTTTTCTTCAAGCGTATTAAAATGTTTAAATTATGTCAGCAAAAACAGAAGTAGAAGTAGGACATTGTTTTACTAGTAACAAAATGTTAGTACCGAACGCCACCATAGTGGACATTGTTTTACTAGTAACATAATGTTAGTTCCGAAAGCGCCGCCGTAGTGGGTATTGTTTTACTAGTAACATAATGTTAATACCGAAAGCCACCGGTGGCGCGCTATCTACTAGCCACTTGTCATATTGTGTCAACATGTAAGACTGTAGTTTGAATATTTGTACATTTATGATAAATAAATGAATTTTTGCATTTTAATACGCTTGAAAAAAAAATAGTATATATTACACGGAGTAGAACGCCTTTTTTTGTGTTTCGCCCAGTTTGCGGCTTCGGCTTCGCCTCAGCCACAAATCCTGGGCTCAACACAAAAAAAGAGTGCGTTCTACTCCTAGTAATATAATATACTATTTTTTGTACCCTCGTTCGCTCGACATCAACGCTGAGAAATCTCGCGAGATTATGACTGCTTCTGCTAAGTGCCGACGGTGGCAGTGGTGGCACCACCATTCAACGCACAACATGTGGATAGAGACGTGCGGGGGCTGAGATGAGAAAGAAGGAAATACGGGAACGATAATTCGCATAAGGGCAGCACCTCTTTAAGGATTCTTCACTCAACGATATAACGTTTCGAAATAGTTTCAGTGTCAATTTTTTTTTATAGGAATAAAAAAAAGAAAGAAGAAATGAAAACAAAAACAGAGTTTTGCGCCGAAGTCGAACTTGTTTCATCCTTAAAAATTTAGAACAATTTAAAAGGAGCTGATATTAGTAATAATGTTCACATATTGAATTTTTGAGAAATATCAACAAACTATTTTCTTGCTCTCAAATAAAGAAATTAAAATGTGTGATGAAAACGACACATACAGTTGCAGACTATACTCTGCATTCTCTTAGAGAAACTAGATCTACACTCAACAATACTGCTAGACACACACACCACTATATTCGAGGTGGAACTAATGCGTTAACAGAAATTACGAGTAGTAAAATCGTGCGTATATCAACGGACAGCAGAGCATCCCTGCTTGCTCCAAGTAATTGTAGACCAGACTCTGGGCTGGTTCTTCAAATTCGAAAGGCTTAAATGTGCTTGCACAAAGTAATAGTGTCCTCCTCTGATGGGTGAAATGACTTGATGGAATTCGAACGATACACTCAGACGCCACACGGATTGTTGGAATAGTCTAATCAGCTGCATATATCGCAGAACTATTCTTGCCACACCTAGTCATAAGCTAGGCAAACACTGTATTATTGTAAGCAGTTGCATATTTATGTAGTATTACTAACAGGGAGTTATAGATAACTCCAAGTGTTGAAGGAAGACAGCAGTGACTGCTGTGTCACTGCATATTCCATCAACGAAAAAAGGAACTTCGGACACTTCAGGCCCAGTATGTCCTGTATAAATGACATCTTGCCAGGACTTCTCCTCAAGTACATCACAAGTTTTGGTTAGCTTGAGGAATGAAGGATTCGGGTGGGTATGTTGGCACCTACAGGGATAGTATAATGGGCCCACCCATGAGGCCTGAGTGCACGAGAGCGCAAGCTCACACCCTCCAAATAATCCAGAATTTAGAATTAAAAGGTTTCGTTTCAGGTTATTTCATATTTTTAGTCGTCTCATATGTCTCCCAGTTTGTTGACGCAATATTACTTTCTGTTTTTTCTAAAATAAATTCAAAAGTTAAGTGGAGCATGTAAATATAACGCAAAAAGGTAAAAACTGTCTGGTAACATTCTTCGATTGAAAAAATGTCAGGAGTGCACACCAACTTGTATTACAAATTTTAAATTTGTATTAGAACAGGCTGAATGAGCTTCGTTTATGTCATTTCCACTTAAGTAAGTTACACACATCTCTTAAATAACAAAGTTACAGGCCATTGAAGTTATGACACTTTTTGTTTTTTTTTGTATAATTCAAATTTTCTTTTGCAGTAATATAGTCTTCAAAAAGTAGAATATACTTTACTGAAAGAGTTTTATTTTGTAACGCATATCAAAAGAGATATTCTTAAACGGCCCCCTTATAGTAAGTAGGCAGTCTGTATAAGTAGTATTTAATACCAAACTACATCGAAATTAGTAAGTGATACTAACTACGGCATGATGAAGAACAATGAATATAATTATCAGAGAAAACTAGTTTATGGGATGTAGTTGATCAATTAAGAAATAATCAATAGACGCGCCTACAGCTTATTATTAATCATCCCCACGGTCGAGGTGGTGGAATGTGAATTAATTTAATAATATAAGGACAATAATACCTATCATAGCAAGAGCCTCCTTATTAAAGTGCTTTCTTGGAAAGATCGCGGCATCCGCTGATGCTTACGGTTGTCTTTGTTCAACACGCAATATCATGCCCCCAGCATTTCTGACCATGTGTATTATATAAACGTTGTATATTACTTGTTTTGCTTCGGCTGCTAATGACTAATATTTTTCTTTCTTGTTTCAGGTAAGTGTCTTTGCAGTCACATTTTTGGTATGTATAAGTACGTGTATATTAAATAATCACTAGATAATATTTAAACAATTTAAATTAACACCTTCCTTTCTAGATGTTGCTCCTTTTCGAAAGTAATAGGAACATTTTTTTTATTGATGATTTGACCTACCAGTGTATAGTAGGCATTGCTGCCACTTCCGAGAACATACCTCTCGGCCGGCTATGTCTACGCTGGGTTGAATTTGCGTCATGCTTGTTGTCAGCAGCGAGAGTAACATGACCCATGGTACAAGAGTAGAATGGGAAGTGTACGTTTGTGAGATATATTGCCGCATTGTGTCCTGATACGAAGTTTTTATGCACTTCTTTTTATGTTTTTGCTTCTAGAGTTCTTCTTCTAAGTCTTCCTGCATTCATTTTTCCTGGTTTCCAAGTGTTCTTGATCCTTTTCTGTTCATGATCCACCCAATTGTTATTATCCACAAGTAGCATGGTTTACCTATTTTTGATTTGTGTCTGTTCAATATTAGGCTTTCTTTCGCCGATATGTTGGCTTTCTTGTTTAGACATGTCCCCAGTACTTCATTCCGTACATTTATTATGTTTGGGAGTAATTGGATGTCCTCGATGTCCCTTTCAACTCTCCTCAGACTTCTTCTGTTTTGTCGTTGCCGATTTTTCTTTCACTCTATATGTTGTCATTGGCAGAGTATAATAGCTATTTATATACTCTAGATCAGTCTTCATGGTAGTTTATTTTATTCGATGAAAGGTAGATTTGTCTTTGTAACTTTGTATGCCGCTTTAATGGTCTCTTTTGCAATTAGTGTCTCTCCTTCCCAGTTGGTTAGCCAGATATATTCCTAGGTATTTCAATTTGTTCGTTGTTCTTAGGAAGTTGTCGCCTATTTTGTATTATTCTTCACTTCTCTTTTGTTGATGAGTTTCGCATCGTTAGTAGACTCTTGAAGTTTACTTTCAGTCCAGCTTTCTAGAAAGTTGAAAATATCCTACTCTTTTTCTTTTAGTATGATCAATGTTTCTGTGTCTTAGTTAAAAATTTGATGTTTCCTTCATTATGCTTTGTATCACTTGATTTAGAACCGTGATGCATGGTAAGGTGAATAGGATGCATCCTTTCTTGACTTCGATATTTTACCATGTGGCTTCCATCGTCTATTCACGCCTTTGTATAGCAGTACTTTCATAATCTACTGCGACTCTGTAGTTTTGTCCCTTCCATTTCTTTCATTTCATTGTTCCAGGACTCTTCTTGTAGTGTACATACGGTCGTCCGTTGATTTGTCTTTGATGAATTCTGTTTTGTGGTCTAATGGTTTTCCGTTGGGTTTCTGTAGTTGTTTGTGCGTATTATTTATATCCTACGTTGAAGATTGTTGTTCTTCTGTAACCATGTATACCTTGTGGTGATTTTCCCATGCTCTGATGATATTTCTTAAGGTTTGCTCCTTTAGCTTTTCAGGTTCATAGTGCACTCCTGGTGTAGTATTTCTGTTAGCTCTAGTCGTTAAATTTCATTAAATCTAGCATTTGATGGTGGTTTATTCAAGGGCCAGTGATCGTTTCTTGTGTTAATTTTGTTTCTTCTTTCCTTGCGTTCCCTTCTTCCTCCAATTTCTTGGTCCAATATTGCAGTGATGTGTACTTTCTTGTGTGTGCTGTTGTTTCTTCTATATTTTTTCAGCTGTATAAAGGTTTGAATTAGTCAGCTTGTTGGAAGGGTTTTTGTTTTTTAAATATCCTGCACTTTTCTTCTCATGATTTCTTTCCGCCACCCTTTTTTCTTTTAATGTTTCTTTAAATTTTTCATTTATATTCCACGTCCGATGTTGTTTGTATGTTGCTCCTTTTTTAGCATACTTGTTTAGGCGACTTCTCCTTTTTTAACGTTTTCCTTGTCGCAATATTTTATATTTTTTGGAGAGATATTATTTTCCTGAAAGGAATTTGTATCACGTGCATTTCTGTTGATGTGCTAGAAAAATTCAGTGTTGGCAGGATATCTTCACGTATAAATATAAAATAACGCTATTTATGAATTGCATATTCTTAGGAGTCGGTTTTTGATGGAGAATACTTAAGGAAAATTAAGAAAGATAAAAAACACTTTGTTTTTTTGTTTCACATAGTATATTCAGATTTATCACGTATATGTTTCCATTTCTTGTCTAAAATACCTCTTCTATGCCCTTAACCTTACACGCATGCTTCTACCATTGTGACCTACATATAATGCATCACAATTGTTACCATTTTATACCATACACACCCGATATTTCAATATGTTAGATTTTACCCTTATTATTGACTAAAAACCAGGCCGAATACTTTTCTAATATATATTAAACAAATCTGAGTAATATAAACAGATAACGATTGTACTTTACACCATTAGTTTAGTGCTTAAGCCTCTAATAATGGCTAAAAGCTGAAACAATAAATTTTGGGAGACAAAAACTAAATATTTATCTTCCTTCGTCCTGTTTATGATGCCAGTAAAGATAAGTTAATATGCTGTAAAAATGCAGCCCATATAGGACATGCAACAAGCAACTTCAGAGGAAATTATCTTGATCGTATTCAAGCATCTTTCAGTTAATTCTGCAGTTTTAAAGCTCTGGGTTAAATACGTACTTATAAGATTATCTTACAAACATTTTACGCTATATCAAAGATCAAAAGAATGCTTTTATCCACACATTTTAGAGAACGTGACTAATTTGGTTAGCTTCTTAACTTTCATCCTCAGTCTTTTCCGCGTTAGTTTCCGTTTTATCGACCTAATTTTTTAGTTATGAAACTAAGCAGATAATATAATCAAGGAGGTAAACTACAAATAGTTACATGATATGAGATGCGAGTATGGTAGAGTATATCTTAATAAAGCTTCATTTTTATTAAGAACATATGTTAAAGTAAAAAATACGTTTTTAATGTTCTTTTATGAAACATTTCCTCATTTTGCAACAATTAAAAATTGTCGATACCATAAATAATATAGATGTTGTTTCTTTTTTTGTTTCTTCTTCCATGACAACCCAAAGTAAAATTATTAAAACAGGTTCGTAATTTGGTAGTAAGGAATGTCAGGAGTATTATATGACTTTATGAAAAATTCGCCAGGTAATCGTAGAGTTTGACCAAAAATTAGTTCGGTAGAAGAACATTGTAAATCTTTGGAAATCGTTCTAAAAGCTAATAGTATAATAGGGAGTTCACCTACTCAATGTGACCAGTTAGCTCTAGCAGTTAAAGCAGTTTTAACAGTTCTGTAAAAACGTTCACGTCGGGCTCACCATTTATGGGAGGATATATCATAAGTCATTTTAATTAAGAACATATATTAATGCAAAAAATAAGTTTTTAATATTGTTCTTTTATAAAATATATCACCATTTTGCAAAAATAAAAAATTGTAGATATCATAAATAATATAGATGCTGTTTTTTGTTGTTTCTTTTTTTGTTTCTTCTTCCATAACAACCCAAAATCCTTTATCTGGGGTAAGTGAGCTACTACAGCGCGTTTAGAAAATCAAGCCAATTTAAATGTTTGAACGAAATATTATGATTAGATAATTGTGCGTAAATATCTCATGGTTATGGGTCCCGATGGTATATACTGTACCCTTTATGTTTATTTAACTGAAAACTAAAAATACATGCTAAATGCATCGGAAAGAAGAACACATTTTAAATGTAGGTAAGACAATTAAAATTTAATAACTTTATTAATGTTATAGAAATGAAAATACTGTGCATAGTTATACAGATCTTTGCTAATGTTCAAAGAAAAATATAAAGAGAGAGAGATTATTTCATGGAAAATCATCATTTTAACATTGACGAAGTATCTATTTTAGATAAAAAAATTAAATATAAGAGTGGGCTTATCAGTGAAATTATAGGTATACATTCACATACAGCTGTTGTGACAAATAAACAAACAAGGAAAGGTATAATTTATAACTACTAGTAAAAAATGTAATTAGATTTTAATAAAAATATGCGAATATGTTGCTCTTTTTAAGACATTTATATATGTATTTTATTATCATTCTGTATTTTATTATCATTTTTAAATTTTATTTAACAATAAAGACTATATTTTTATCTAACAGTATTTTATGCTAGTTATATTATTTTTGTGCTTACTTTCATTCAACCATATACTTTGATGTTTTGATATTTATAGATTTATATTTGTAATTTGATAACTTATTTATCTTTTGGAAGATTATTTACTTTGGACAAAGAAAAAATATATTTCAAAATATCCAAAGTGCAATATTAGGACGCAATAATTACAAAACTGATAAAAAATGGAGATATAAAAAAAGTAAAAAATCGTAGGATTTTTCATATAGATATGTTTGGTTCTATATATGCCAAATGATCCCCTCTATATCCTTGTTCAGGGTCGGAATCGTTCTACCAAACACCCTGTATAATACTGAGAAGGTTTCTCGAAAATTTCGTATTTTAGAGAAAATAATATATATTTTTATTTGTAAGTTTCCATAATAGTTTACATCTATAAGACCCATATCTTCACCAAGTTTCATTAAAAATATTTACTATTTTTCAATTTTATGTAGAATTTGAAATTTTCGAGGTTTTAATTTTTCTGCAAAGAAATAAAATAGCAGATCGGTTACAAACAATTAGATTTTTTTTGACCTGATCCGGTGAACAAAACTCGAGATATTAAAAAAAGAGCAAAATTGAAGCTTAATTTTTAAAAAACACTTACCTTCCAGATTGTATAAAACTTACTGTAACTTCCTGATAATATAGATTGCATTTCTTAAAAAAAATTACTCCCCCTCCCCCCAAATAATCATTGAAATCTTATTTTTCATGCTTAGTTTTATTCACCTACTACGTCATTATTATAATTTAACATATTTCACAATTAGGGTTTATTTGGTATTGTTACTTAAAATGTGTTTACTACACAGCTTCCATAGCATAACAAATAAATTCTCAAGTGTGTTCTTTTTATTTAAAACACACTACAAAATTTTTTTTGTTAGACAAAATAAATATTTCTCTCTAATTCCATACACTTACTGTCTAGACCCTGTGGCCTTATACTCTGATTTTTTGTACTACAGTGTGCTTTGCCCCATGCTTCGGTACATTAATCAATTTCGTCTGCCCTCTCATTGATTCCTATGTCATATTCATGTATTCGACAAAACTTCCTTTTACATTCCAGCCGACATTGATTTATATGTCATGTAGTGTATTTGTACAACGCCGCCTCCTCCTCACTTGTACACTCTGCCTGTATCAATTATGTCGTTTGTCACGACAAGTCAATAATTTTATTGTTTGCTGTCTATTAGTTCAAAGCCATGTTTAACCACTCATCATATCGGTTAATGACAATTTGTTATCTTTCCTCTATATACGAGGCGATCTATGTAGTGATATTTTTATAATTGGCATAATTTACAAGAATATGAAACGCTAAATAACAATTAGTACAGTACCTAGAAGTAAAAAATATGTAAAACTTCATATGTAATGATAATTTTTCTTTATGGGTTATTATAATAGTAAAATGTCCAGATACTTTCTCTTATCCTCACCCCTAATTTGAATATTGAATATTTGAGGTAATATTACTAATTTATTTTTGAAACGTAGGATAGTTATGTTTTTGGGATCGCTGATTCCGAATCTGGAGGCAAAATAAATAAATTCAAAATAGCGGCTCTAACATGTCGGATGGAATTTCTTTTTCTAAATTTTTCTAAAACAACTACGTTAAAGGAACAAAATAAATTGAGCATGTAGGTGATGCTATATATTAACGAAAAACAGCATTTTGGAAAGAAAAATTAATTACTCAGCAATTGCAATAACAAAATACCGACATTTTGTTAAAAAAAAATGTGAAACGCACATTGAATCAACCATAACTTCTTTATTTTTTGTGATGTAAAAACAAAAACAAAATATATATTTTTTTATCTATTTATTTAACGTCGGCCTATTTCCGCTACCAGGGCCTATCACCGACGCCAGGAGACGAGCTATCCAACCTGGAAATTTTTGCCGAACCTCTTCCCTTAAGAAGAGTAGGGATCTTTTACTTGCCTAACATTTAATAGACAAGGGATCGCCTGTTTTACATCCCCTCCGAAGAATGGTATATCTACTACGTAATCATCGTCTGAAATTACGTAGCTTGCGCGTATACACTGATATACAAACCGCTAGAAGGTGGGAGAAGCTGTATTTCCCATCGAAGTACTAACCGCGCTCGACGTTGCTTCAACGGAATATCGACTGACATTCACATTGAAGTCGCCTCTAAGCTCGCCCCAAAATATTTTAAAGATTGATTAATTATCTTTAGTTTTGTTCCTTAGAATTTTCTATAGAATTGTCACAGTTTCTAAGATATTCAACATTTTAAACTAAACACTTCATCATAACAACGGTCGGATGCCATCTATAAATTAGATATCTCCGAAACTATCCACCCTACACAAATAACAAAGCAAATTAATTCTCATTTTATAAGCTTCAATTTTGATGCCTACTATATTTTCTCTAAAACTAATATTTATTGAGATATTTACAGAAAAATAAAAATGTTACTTTCTTTCTAAAATTCCTTTACAGTTTACAATGCATTTTTTTCTAAAGCAAGCGTTGTAAGCGGACGAAAAAATTTGAGCGTCTAGATCATACTATATATAAACGAAAAACAGTACATGGGAATATATTTTCTTATTTGTTGACTACTTACATTAACAAAATGGCGACATTTTGTTAAAAAAATTTGAAAAGTACATTGTTTTTATGCTATAGAAATCATTTGAAAGCCTAATTAATTCATTTTGGTTCTTACCACTTTTGACGTAAGTGTCATAGTTTCTGAGATATTTAACATTTAAACTAAATACTACGTCTTATAGACGTCCGAACGCCACATTTATACTTCCAGATCTCCGAAACCATTAACTCTACAGACATTAGAAAAGAACGAAATTCATCCTCATTTTAATAGCTTTCTTATTTGTCTCTAGCATGTTTTCGCTCAGTGTAATACTTATTGTTTTGAAATACCTTTTCTTCTTATAATTTTATTTTCTTTCAGCTCCAATGTTTTTCATTTTTTCTTAGTTGCCACCCCCTGAAAATCCACCCCCTATAAATTAGCAAGCCGCCGCATAATATAGAAACTTTTCTTTGATGCATTTACTATTAAGTTGCCAGAAATGAACGAAATCCGTCTCATATGACATTCCGAAGTTAAAACCTCTAGTTACTGTACTAAATAGCCTAGTCGTCTATTTAAAAAATCATCAAAGTTACTAACAGAATCAAAATAGATGACATTTGATATACATTCTTTTTTATTTGGTGTTTATAAATAATATAGAAACATTCTATATGATTTTGTATTAGCATAACTTTCTACAACTCTACAACTGTGTGCCTAGGGAAAGAACCAACGTGACAAAAAGGAGAAGATAGCTAGTTGATGTAAATATTTCTGATATTCCATAGGCGGGTGCCGTATTCTTTTGCCGTTTTTACTTTCGCTTGACAGACAGTAATAATGAGTTTTTTGAAAATATCTCCGGATCTGTTGGTCTTACTAGAAAAATTGTCATCATATAAAATTAACATAAGGAAATGTTTAATGGGAGTGGCGTCAAGAACGCAAAACTGCTAATACATGTGCTCTTAGAATAGATCATGTTCTTTTAAACATCTACCTGTGTTATGTAATTGTTGAAGAAGAAAATTGTAAAATATAATTGAAAAATTAATCGAATTACCCAAAGATTAATTTAAATTATATGAACAATTCTCTCCGAAACAATTACACCGTCCCTTACAAACCCCTTTCCAAAGGTCTATTTTAGCACAATACAATAGAAGTTAACGGCTCGACTGGTAAGGATCTGAGAGGGAATAGGAGGAAAAAACTGACTTTAAACATTGTGACTTTAAACATTTTGACTCAATCGCTGAATAGATGGAAACTACCTGTGTTATGTAATTGTTTCGGAGAACATTCTTCATATAAATAATTTAAATTAATCTTCAGGTAAGTCGATTAATTTTTCAATTATATTTACATATATTTGTCATGTCAAAATTTGCGTGGCTCTAGAAAGAGATGTGGCTATGACAATTTCGCTATAAAGAAAGAGATAGTTACAAAATGTAATTTCTGAGATTGAATACGAGATGTTGACAACACAGTTGTAGCCGGATATCTGCTTCTAGTTATAAAACTTCTTTGACGAGTCGTCCAACATACGTCGCATCACGTGTTCACTATAGATGTTAATGAGCATTGGTGACAGAACGCAACCCTATTCGACGCCTTTGCCAACTTTACATTTCGTCGGTTAAGAGTGTTAACCTGCTAACTCCATAAAAGCAAATTTTACAGGAGGCTAGAAAAACAGTATAGTTTTACCAAGAAATTATTTTGGAGGAAAATTTAAATTACACTTTTTTTATCTATATATTTTACGTATTTTTTAATGAAATATTATCTACAATATACATACGTTTATTTTTTACGGAGATAGCAATGTTTCGGTGATACAAAGCAAGTTCGGGAGATAGCAGGTATATATATATCACATAAATATGGCTATTTTGAATCCAATTCCGAGTAAGCGGCTTTGCACAGAGGTGTAACAAGACCGCTATTTTTAAATACTATCAATAGTCTTATTTCAGCATAAAGTGGAGTTAGCAGGTTGACACTCTTAACCGACGATTTGTCGAAATTAGTGTTTCCTATTTTCACCAAAACAGAGCTTTCTTCATACAGACGGCAAATAATAAAGACCAAATATGGGAGTCCTCGTCTTCAATAATACAGCCTACAGTCTGTCCTATTTCACACTTTCAAAAGCATGGGAAACAAACGCTCATAATATTCTGTAATAAGCCGGTAAAAAAGTGGAAAATGTGTTTTTAATTGAATAATATCCGTATATTATATTACAGAATGTTATAAAAATGGTATATAAAATAAATATAGGATTTTACATTTAGTAAATAGACACATGTCAATCATAAATTAATAGCGATTAAAATGTAAACAATTCAGGTGCAATAAATAAATTAAATTGAAAATAAAAATGATATTAGTATTAGTAGTATTATTATCCTTCATTTTTGTGAAATAAACATCAACATTTCTTAAAAGAAAATGTCACAATTATAAAAAGCATCTGAGTTGTAAACATTTAATTTATAATAATTATTTATTGAATGTCAATAAATGTATTCAAATCTGTGAAGTGTGTTTATGTTGAACGTAAATATAGGTGTAAATATCCCCATAACATTTAAAATATTAAGCATCTAATTCCAGTGTAGTTCATATCAAATTTACATGAAGATAGAAAAATCCGTAAAAATGTTTGAACTAATAACACGTAAATTATGATGAAATAGTAATAATAGAATTAAAAGAAAAAATTCTGGATCTGGATTGTTTGGCGGGGGGTGAGCTTGCGCTTACGTGCACTTAGGCCTCATAGGCGGGCCCATTGTGCTGCCCCCGTAAGTGGTGGCATGTCCACCGAGCCCCCCCATTCCTCAAGCCAACCAGCATTTGTGATGTATTTGTGGAGAAGGCCAGGTGAGCTGCCACCTATGCTGGCCATACTGGGCCAGACGTCCCCAGTATGGATCCTCTTTTCGTTGAGAGAACAGGGCAGTGTCAGAGCACATGCTCGGCAATCTCGTCATCCAGATTATACCCTCTACACTTGGGGTTGTCTGTGACTACCAGTCCCAGTATATGGAGGTGTTTCTTTAGTCTACAGTGTCCGGTTAGTAATCCTATATAAATGCGCAGATTACTCCTGGACATTTGGAGACAGTGTTTGCCTAGCTTACGACTGGGTGTGGCCAAAGCCATTCTGCTTTGTCTGCAGCTGCTCAGGCCACTCCAACCGTAGCGTCTAAGTATATAGTTCTTTAGCAGGGAACTGTGGACTGAATCTGAGAGCGCTATTGCAGGTTCCGAACCATGCAGGGCTCTTTTAGATCCCTTGCGGGCTAAATCCTCCGCTTCTTCGTTACGCTAAATTCCATCATATCCTTTCACTCAACAGAGCTGGACACTATTGTTTTGCGCGAGCACATCTGGGGCTTTTCTTAATTTCCAGAACCAACCCCGAGCCTGTCCTATAGTTGTTTAGGGTAAGC
Source organism: Rutpela maculata (assembly GCA_936432065.2). NCBI lineage: Eukaryota > Metazoa > Arthropoda > Insecta > Coleoptera > Cerambycidae > Rutpela > Rutpela maculata. The sequence continues at coordinate 29,012,580 of OW386285.2, read as the reverse complement.
AGGGCTGCTCTGCTGTTCATTGATATGCGCACCATTTTACCACTGACGTTTGTCTTTTTTGAATCATCGGTGTAGATTGATATGTCCGGCTCGTCATTACCGAACACATTCAGACTTACCTCAAAGTTCTTGATGAAGTTATATATAGGAGAGATGCGGTCGGTCCCCATTCCCAGAAGAGGAATTTGTTTTGTAGCCTCCTCTAGAAAACGGACATGTCTCGTAGCCGTGCTCTTAATATACCATTGGCCTACAGATTGTAATCTCAGAGCAGTCCTCAACGCCACGAACTAAATGAAAAAATTTAAAAATCCAATTTGTGTGAATTGTGAATTATATTTGAATTTCGAGAAGACTTTTAATTATTTTTACTTCCACATTCTCGTAGTGGAGTGGAAGTATAGTAATAGCATTTTTTTTTTTGTTTCAAATAATCTTAGAATGTCATGAAACGTAGAGATTTTTAGATTTTAGTAAAAAAAATGTATCTGTCTGTCTGTAACTCTTCTTGTGCGCACGACTACTCTGAAAGCGTTTATGATATTGACTCGAAATTTGCTACTCCTCTGTATTACAGCGAGCTGTGGAACAAGATTATATTGTGATCTTATTCCGTTCAAGTGTTGTGGTGGACAGGAAAAGCAAGCGAGAGTCCATAAAACTGAAATTTAGTGTATATATAGATGTGTATGCCACATTGGGTGGGGGCGGGTGTGGATTGGGTGATGAAAAAATTTTTTTTGAAGCCTTTGATTTTTGTACACACACTAAATCACAATTTTTTGCCAACTTACTTACCCTCAATCCTTCAAGTTCAAACTGTAATCTAGTTCCAGATCTTGTTGATAATAATACAAAGGTATAGCGAATTTCAAATCAATATGATAAACCATTCCAGAGTAATAACGCGCACAAATATAAGTTACAGACAGTCATTTTTTTGTGCTCAAACTCAAAATCTTGACTTTTCATAACATTCTAAGCCAGAGCATTCGATGTCGTGCATAGTAAATCTGTTTCTCAAAAATTACCAAATTAGGACTGCGTAGCTTTATAAACGACTGATTAACTTCATATCTCAAAGACAGAAAACTGGTGGCTAAAATTGACGGTACTGTCTGCTTTTAAATCGTAGTTGTAGAATATCTCTTTATTCGCGTCGGCATCTGATGATTACATTGTCACACTTTGGGTCAAATTTCTGTATAACATTAACTTGAACCTTTTCGTTTACAAAAGCTGTTCAAGACTGCACTCACTCCTGTATCCATGGATTTGGTCCTGGAACTGGAGCACCAAAATTACCAATCAGAAGAATTAAAACAATACATTAAAAAGTTACAGGCAACATATATAAAAGAATTATCATGTGCAAAAAAACAGCCAAATAGTAATTATATCTAAAACTCAACCAACAAACAAAAATCTATGTGGAATTTAATAAACAATGAAAGAAAAAATATTAAACAAAATGTAATATGTGAAAGCCTAAAGGCAGATGATTTAATAACCACTTCATTAGTGTTCCAAATAGCGTAATAGAAAAATTAAAATCCACCGAAAATGATATAACGAATCCTAACATATATTTGAATAACATAAATTGTAACCACTCATTTAACTTTAGGAGGTAACTTTTGGGGAAGTGAGAGATGCTATTAACCAGCTGAAAAACAAAAATTCCACTGATGTATTTGGCATAAATTATAAAATGTTAAAAGCCGTCAAAGATTTATTGATTATACCATTGACAAAACTTTTTAACGGTATCTTAATGGCATCCATCTACACAGAAATCTTCAAAATATCAAAAATTATACCGATATTTAAAACAGGAGACTTAACAGAACTAACAAACTATAGATCAATTGCACTTTTAAGTGTAGTGTCTAGAATATTAGAAATACTTCTAAAAAACCAAATTACTGATTATTTTGAAAAGAATAAATTATTAAGCAATACACAATTTGGATTTCGTAAACTTAAGTCTACAGAAAAGGCTGTTATGGCTCTAGTTGAAAAAATCACAAAAGGTTTTGAAAACAAGGAGTACGTTGGAACTATGTTTTGCGATTTGAGCAAAGCTTTCCACTGCATTTCGCATGAGCTACTCTTAAATAAACTTACCCAATACGGTTTTGTAAAGGAGAGCATTGAATTGATGGATGCTTACCTGAAAGACAAGCAACAGAGTTGCTACTATAATCAAACATATTCTAAGAGGCCAACTGTAAAACATGTTGTCCCACAAGGTTCAGTTCTGAGACCTATACTGTTTCTGATATATATATAAACGATCTCCCCACTGCAATTCCCAGTACTGAATTTGTGCTTTTTGCAGATGATACAACCACCACAAATGTAAATAATAATGTAATTTCTCTGTTTACCGTATGGCTGAAATATATATAAACGATCTCCCCACTGCAATTCCCAGTACTGAATTTGTACTTTTTGCAGATGATACAACCACCACAAATGTAAATAATAATGTCACTTATCTGTTTACCGATATGGCTGAAAATAAGCATCTTGCAAGTCAGTGGTTCTCCATAAACCAATTGTTATTAAATGATCCAGAGACTAACACAATGGTATTTACTAACAGAAATCTAAATGGGTATCAGAATTTAGAGTATGTAAAATTACGAGACTTTAGACTCTGGCTTAAAGTGGGAAGAACATGTAAATTTCGTAAGAAATTAAACAAAAACCTGTATTTATTAAGGAGACCATACTTTTTACTGCCTCTGAATGCAATGAAGACATGCTATTTTTCTGTCTTCCACTCAGTGCTAAAATATTGTATATTATCTGGGGACACTCATCTCACAGTGATAGAATCTTTAGAATTCAAAGCCAAGTCTGGACTAGATCATAGAGAGGACGAGGACGTAAAATATATTGATCACGGTATACTCTACCTTGCATATACATACTGGAATGCTTAGTCCATATAAAAAGTAATATAAATACATACACCATTCAAGCTTGAATTCACGACTACCCTACTAGACAAGGTAGCAATAGACGAATCGATTTCACAAGATTAATGCACAGTCGAAATGCTTAAACAATTATTATAGCCCACTGTTCTACAACAAGCTTCCCCAACGTATAAAAATTTTAGATATGAAAAAATTCAAATCCATTATAAAAAATTTTCTAACCAGGATAGCATTTTATAGTTTTAGTGAGTATCTTGACACTGACTTTGATGAAATCGACAACTGATACAAAATGTATTATGTCTCATTATGTGTGCATTCTAATCTAGTAAATTCTGCATTTTAGTTCGTTACTATTTAATGCCTTTTATGTATATATTATGTATGTATATATGACCAGGTACATGTTATTACTATGTTTTACTTCCACATCCAGTGGAAGTATAGTAACGACAAAAAAATTTTTTAAAACTTTTATTGTCCAAATAGCCTTAAAATGTTATGAAACGTCGTGATTTTAAGTTTTAGCGAAAAAAAAATTTCTGTCTGTCGGTCTGTCGGTCTGTCTGTAACTTTTTTTGTGCGCACGTTTACTCTGGAACCGTTCAAGATATTGGCTTGAAATTTGGTACACGTATGTACTTTAACGAGATCTGGAACTAGATCAAAGGGGGGTAAATTGGGGTAAATGGGGGTAAATAGGTAAATCAAGCCGTTAAGAGTCCATAAAATTGGTATTTAGTATATATAAAAGAGCTTAAAGTCTCAAAAAATTTTTTGGCATTAGCCACCCCCATTACTACCCCCATCTCATTATTAAAGGGGGTGAAAAAAAATAAAATTTTAATTTAGCGTGTATACAAGAACCTAAGCCTCAAATTTTTTTTTACTTAATCCACCGCCACCCTCACCCCCCCACCTCACTCTGCCACCACCCCCAACCCCCACTACCGATGTGGCATATCGTTTTATAGGTTTTTGGGGTAGGCGATTTCAAATATCATGTTATTAAAGTTCCTTCGAGTAGCATGGATGCGCAGTGGCTTTCCTCGAGTATCATCGATGCGCAGTAGGTTACCTCTAGTAGTATGCATGCTCAGTAAGTTTCTTCGAGTATTTTGGATGCGCAGTGGCTTTTCTGGAGTACTATAGTTACTAAAGTTCCTTCGAGTAGCATGGATGCGCAGTGGATTTCCTCGAGTACCATCGATGCGCAGTAGCTTGCCTCTAGTAGTTTGGATGCGCAGTAGGTTTCCTCGAGTATTTTGGATGCGCAGTGGCTTTTCTAGAGTACCAAAGATGCGCAGTAGGTTACTTCAAGTAGTATGTATGCGCAGTGGGTTTCCTCGAGTCAAATGGATGCGCAGTGGCTTTTCTTGAGTACCATTGGGGCGCAGTAGGTTACCTCAAGTGATATGGATGCGCAGTGGGTTTCCTCGATAAAATGGATGCACAGTGGGTTATTTCAAGTAGTATGGATGCGCAGTAGGTTTCTCCGAATGTTATGGATGCGCAGTGGCTTTTCTTGAGTACTATTGATGCGCAGTAGGTTACCACGAGTAGTATAGATGCGCAGTGGGTTTCCTCAAGTAAAATGGATGCGCACTGGATTTCTTCAAGAAGTATGAATGCGTAGTGGCTTTCCTCTAGTAAATTAGGTACACAGTGAGTTACCTCGAGTAATATGGATGCATAGTAGGTTTCATTGAAAAAAATTCTTGAAGTAGAGGTTTTACTTCTCTCGTGTAGTCCACGGCATAGAATGATGTTTTATACCTTTGTCATGCTATTTTCTGCGTATTACTTGCACATCCAGTTGAAGATACTAACGCAAGAAAAATTTTTGAAAATTTTCATTGTACAAATAGACTTAGAATGTCATGAAACGTCAATATGTTAAGTTTGAATAAAATAAATTTGTCTGTCGCGTCGGTCTGTCTGTTAGTCTGGTATCTGTTTGGTGCTCACGATTACTCTGGAACCGTTTAAAATATTGACTTAAATATGGCACACGTATGTACTTTAACGTGATCTGGAACTAGATTATATACTGATCTTATTCCGTTGCAGAGTTGAAGGGTAAATTGAGATAAATAGGTAAATCAAGCAATTAAGAGTGCATGAAATTGGTATTTAGTAAATATAAGAGGACCTAAGTTCTCAAAAACATTTTTGGCTCTATTACCACCCCATTATTAAAGGGGGTGAAAAAATATTGTGATTTAGTGTGTGTACAAGAACCAGTCATCAAGAATTTTTTTCACTTCATTCACTCCCACCACCACCCCTACTACTGATGGGGCATATCATTTTATGGGTTTTTCTGGTACACGATTCCAAATACTATACCATTAAAGTTCCATAAACAATTATCTCCACTTAGTGAAGTGCATTTTAGTATTTTCGTTGTAAGATATTTAGATAGGAAGTCTGGATGTGGAAGTGGTGATTCCTTAGGCAGCGGTTTTTTGATAGTTGTGTATTATCTTGTTTTATTACTACATTGTTTGACATGGTTACAACAATTTGATTGTTTACAACCGAATAAAGATCTATTCTATTCTATTCTATATCATATTCATTACCTAACCTGACAGTACGACACACTCGCTACTTATGACAAATAATAGTATTTCCTAATATTATTGACTATTATATATTAATGTAGACTAACATATAGGAAAGAAGACATTCGCGAGTTTTACGCATTGTCAAACAATGGGTTCAAGGTCAATATATGGGGAGAGGTGTCACGTTATTTATAACCACTAAACAAAGGAACATACTAAAATTCAGCTCACTTGAACTTTTTCCGAAGTGAACACCTGAATAGTTCCATTTGTTCACAACTAAAAAAGCAACACTTTCCAAACAGTTCATGCAAATAACCGACCCGTAATTGCCAACTATTCACGGAGGGGTTAACTGGATCGGCTATATTTAAATACTCTAAAGTTCGGCAAAGTATCTAGTGGTTTATTTAAATCGCTGAACATAACGACAATAACCTTGGAGGAGATCGATGCTCTGATGTCGGTTGTTTGTCTTTCACAAACAATTTACTCACCAATGAACATCCTTTGACTATGGCCAGATATATACGTTAACTTTGTAAAGTACCTGAACTTCAAATGTATCTGGGCATTTCCACTCATTACCCTTTACCTTAAAACACATGCACTGTTGAACTACTAAATTAACTACTTCCATATTTAATGGGGGTATACGTAAAACTATTCTAGATATTGCCTGATTTTACCGAGCTGCAGTATATAAATTTTAATTAGAAATAGTATTCAGAAGTGCACTTATATAAAATGTCCGCTATACTCACTTTTCAAATGACGAACTTTGATGAAAAGCCATACAAATAGACGAATTTCATTCATTTGCATTAGCTGTGTTGCATATGTATTTTTTCCAAAAATTAACATTAGTTCCTAAAAACAATCAAGCCCCGTGATCTTTGATCGCTATAGGACAACACACAAAACGTAATATCATCAGAGTAGTATGTGTACAGGGTGGACCAAATTAGATGGGATATTGGGTTTTCCCTAAAACTATGACAGATAGACAAAAACCAATATAGGTGTCCTGAGCTCGATTTTGTCGATGTCGATGTCTAACTATCAGAGGTTGTTTTTACACCAGAAGGGATCACACATGCATACACCAAAGAACTGTAGACAACCGAATGTTTAATCCTGAAGCAGTTCTATATATCTATCTACTACACATCTCGCCAATCAGCGCGCTCTAGCGAAGAATAGCGTTACTGTTATAGGAAAAGTTATTGCATCATATTAAGAAAGTTTATTCACGACATTTTGCAACATATTTTTGAGCACAATATTCTAGTACAAATTTGGCTCTAAAATATTGCTTTCAAATAGATGTTAGAGTAAGTAAGCTTTAACCGTTTAGCATACGATAAATTAACAATAAATATAGATAAAATATATTTTATTTAGAAGTGTCTTATATTTTACCCATATTTTGCACTGTCTCATTTTTACACCACTCGACCCTATACAGAACGTTCCAATAATAGAAGAATTTGAAAACAAAACTTTAGCTGCGTTTCGGACAATAACTCTTGTCATGATTGGAAATGCAACAAATGCTGAAAGGAGAAGGTCAAAAATACATAGATGTCAATGGAAAACAATTCGAACATTTATTGTAATTTAGTTTTCCTATTTTTGACAAAATTTTTTTATATTATAGGAAATGTTGTTAATAGTTTTCCATGGCCTCCTGACAAATAATATATTAAATTTTTCGAAAATTAACCACTTTTTCTAGAAATAAATATGACATATGATATATCGTTGGATAGCTAATTTAAGTTGTGATCGAACGATGAAATAATTTAAAAAAACACTAGTAATATCTATATCTTGAAAAATGAGGCATGCATAATTATCTTCTTATCAGCAACGAATTCTACTCAAGAAAGTACCTTAAAAATGTGTTTCTCAATTTTCGATTCGACACTTGGTAACTGAGATATAAAGGTCATCCAAAAATGTCAATTTTCCAAAAACGCTCTGTAGCTCAGTGGTCGAAAAAGAAGACGATCGCGGTTTTCGCCATTGTTTTTTTTTTCTCGAGAAACGAGCTCAGGACATCTATATTAGTTTTTCTCTGTCTTCCATAGTTTTACAGAAAACCCCAAATCCCATCTAATTTGGCCCACCCTGTATACTCACTTTTCTTCAACATATAAAGTTATTAACAATTATTGTAATATATTAACATGATGAAATATTCGACATTCCTGGAAACTAAATTACAAGGCACCAGTAATGCAGTAATATTCTAAAATGGTTAATATCATATTTAGGAAATAGAAAAATGTTGGTTTCAATGAACTCGGAAACGTCTAATATAGTTGATATGGAAATTGGTGTAGCTCAAGGTTCTACTAAGGGTCCACTTTTGTTTTTTATTTTCATTAATGACTTGCCAGGTTACATAACAGGTGAATATGTTTCTATGTGTGGAGACGACACATGTGCCATTATTCACAGTTATATTTTAAATTGGCTAGAAAATATAACAATGAGTATTATTAAGTAATTTGAAGAATGGTGTTATAAAAATTTCTTTTTATCATTATGAAAAAACGGCATTTTTATATGTTACAACTGTCACAACTGTTAACGAAATAGATTAAGTTAACAAGAGTAAGAAAGGAAATTTCTTAGGCTCTATTACGGATGCAACTTTGAATATCCTCTGTTATACGTTAGCAAAAACAACATACGCCATTTTAAATTTAAAAACGAGTGGATTAATAACATACTATTATTCTTTAGTATACTTCACCCAGTTATTAGCTATGACGTCAACATATGGGACAATCAGTTGGGTCAAGAGGAGTTTCTATACTACAAAAAAGAATTATTCTCATATTGTTTAACCTATGAGTCATGTAGCTATACGTTTAAAACAAATAAGCTAATGACGGTTATATGAATATAAATGTATTTGTTTTATATGCAAATTGCATAAATTAGATGCTAATAATAACATTTACAATTACCCCACCAGATATGAGCTGGTTAGCTTTTATTAACTCATTTTTATTACTACGTATTTTGTTGAAACTTTAAAAATCATGTTATGTTAATAATACAATTTGTTGTATCTTATTTTTAAAGATATATTTGGTCACATTCAAGTTTTTATGCAATTTTCTGCAACTTGTAGTTTCGTTAATATGCTCCTTTTTTACGTTAATTCTGTGTGTTATGTGAAACTATTTCGTCGGAAATCTTGAATTACTGGCATTACGTACACACTTTTTATTTGTTTTTTAATCATGATGTGTTCAGAGAGATTTTCTTCATTTATATATTTTCAAATACGAGAGTTCCGATCTTAAAAATCAAGGACCGCCGGCGCCGAGCCCATTGATTTTGCTCTCCGTTTGTAATTTTTACTTCCGATTGTCTCTTATCTTCTGTATTTGTAATGGATGGATTGATGATTGATTTAGATAATGATTTTACCATACGGTGTAGTATTTCTACAGAAAGTTTTATAAATATTTAAATATTTGAATTTCTGTCACCATCTTGATTGTGCCGTATTGAAATTTTAAAAATTATCCGATCCCAATGAAATTGTAAACACAGTTGTACTTTACTTCAAGTGATGTATAAACGTACCCATCCCATCCTCCTGCAATTGGTAATGCTTCGACCATCCTACTTCTATCTATTACGGTTAAATCCACTTTTGGCAAGTAGTTTGATACACCTTTTACAAAACTTTCCCTTTTGCACGAAATTCTAAAAAATCGACAAAGATTAATCAAGTCAAACACCATTAACCTAAGGCCAACTCGTTTCCGCGCGTTCTAAGATTACAAAAATAATTCGACTTCGTTCGCGTGGAATTAAGAACATTGACATACTAACTCACGACTTTAAAGAAGTACTACGTATTCACTGAGTACTCCTATAGTACTTCAGGAAGTACATTCGAGGAAACCCACTGCGCATCCATGGTACCCGGAGAAAGCCACTGAGCATTCATTGCACTCAACTGTGCCATAATACTCCGGGAAACCTACTGCGCATCCATTGTACCCGAGGAAACCCACTGCGCATCCATAGTACTCGGGGAAACCCACTGCACATCGCAGTTTGATAACAATTCATTGTTATATTTTTATGTTAGAGCGAGTTAAACGAAAAAATAATTATTTTAATCGACAATGGACGGGTATATGTCAAATATCCCTGTTTACCTTTTTGAAAACCGTCGAATACTTGTCTCCTTATTTCCTCAGGAGAGCCTGTCGCTGGAATATCACATTTCTGATTTACGCGATTTCAGCGATACGGATACGGATACCCTTTGGACCATCAAAATTGAAATTTCGTCTTACATGTGTCTAATTGATTCCAATAAAGAGTATTTCTACCAAATTTCACGCTTCTAGGACTAACCGTTTCCGAAAACCTCTTTCTCCCCGTTCACCTTTCCGGGGGTCTCTTTTTGAAAACCGTCGAATACGTGTCTTCAGAAGAGTTCATCGCTCGAATAATCACGTTTCTGACCTATGCGATTTCAAAGATACGGGTACGCTTTGAACCATCTACCACCTTCGTTTCCACTCCTTCAAAAAGTGAAAATCGAAATTTCATCTTACACGTATCTAATAGATTTCAACAAAAAATATTTCTGCCAAACACGCATCTAGATCTAACCGTTTCCAAAAAAGCCTAAAATTTCAACCCCCTTTGGTCGAATTTCGAAAAATCCCTTCTTAATGGTTGCCTACGTCATTCAAGGAACCTCTATGCAAAATTTGAAGTTTCTAGATCTGGTGTTTGAGCTGTGCGTTGATAGATCAGTCAGTGAGTCAGTCACTCAGTCAGTCAGTCAGGGTATTCTTTTATAGATATAGATTACGGAATTTTGCAGAAAATGTGCAACGTAACATACAGTGTGTCCAGGGGAAAAAATTATTTTCGATTTTTTGAAAACATTATTCTTCATAAATGATTTCGCCTATCTTTAAAAGTAAGCTGATATGATAAAAAAACAAGAATATGTACCGGGTACTCAAATATACGAAAAATGTAAAAGTAATTAATATCGACAGGTGAGCATCGGAAATGGGACTCCTAACGTCATCGCCCGGAAATTCAAACGTCAAACGTTAAAATAAAATACTAATAGGCGATAAACTGAAACTTCGATATTGTGTTTTTTTTTTTTTCTATAAATGTCTAACTATCATATGAAAGTAAACCAAGTAAACCATGTTAATTTTTTTCTCAGATTTAAATGAATAATGTTTCATTATTTTTAGATAAAAGTAGTAAACCTTTCCTGATATCCAGGGCACGTCACTCGTTTATTCCGAATTTCAAAGTAATTATTGAACTACAAATTTGGATTATTTAGTTTATATACTTTTAAAGAAGCGTCAAGTGTCAGTGTCTCGATCAGCATGTCATTCGTTTATTCCAAATTTCAAACAAATAATTGACACAAATTTAGATCGTTTTGTTTATGTATTTTTAAAGGAGTGTCAATTGATCTCGATCAACAGTGTCTAGTTTATTCAGTAATTAAATTATATAGAGGCTAAGTGCTCGTGGAAGACTGACAGTGCAATCAGTAAAAATAGATATTAGATAGAAAGAGTTTTCAATATGAAATTAAAAGGAAATTTAAATTTGCAATTAAAACATGAGGATAAATAGGAAATTGAACAGTTTTAAACAACACATGCAAACATTTCAATTTGTTATCTAATCAAACGGGACTAAACGGTGGAAATAGTTGTTTGATGCGAAAACTAAAGAACTCTATTATGGAGAAAAATTATATTCGGAATATAATTCAGATTACATCAAGTCATATATTTGAGAATATCGTGCAGCAATATTTATAACAAGTTATAAATGCTAAAAACTACAAAGTTTATTTAAAAAATATAAAGATACAGATTAAAACTGTGTAAGTATGCATGTATGCATGTATGTATGTAAAACAAACATACATGTATAATGTGGAACAAACAATTTATTACAGTATATATTTTATAGGTGAATACAGCAAACATAGAGTTCTAATATGTATTTATTTACAAACACGTGAAAACTTAGAAAGTCAGTTTTACGTAAATCATTGTTCCTATTTCAGAAATATTTCTATGTTAATATTAGTTATAATCATTTATATTTAAAGTATCATGATTGAAGGAATTCCTTGAATTAAAATAAATTTTGAATGTAATTAGGTCATGTTTGTATATACGTATGCAGCAAATGTCACGAATGGGATACACTTTTGATATAGGGAAGTAAACACAGCTTTGTATTATTTTTAATAAATAATCATGAACCGAAATAAAATTTGCAAAAAATAAATGTTGACATATTTTTTAAACGAAAGTTATTTTAATATCGTTTAATTTTCTGATGGTATACGGTCATTTATTCGACTTTGCTTCATAGTACTCTTTGTAGTGATCATTAAATAAGTCTTGTCCATTCTTACTTTCCATAATAAGCAAAAAAATACGCAACAAGTAATAGAACATAATCTGCCAGCCTAATTTGCGGCAGATCGTGAAGATTGACTTTGAACGGTGCCAAGACGACCACGACATTTCACAAAATGCCTAGGCGGATTGTGCAACCTCAAGAATTTGCATGATGTGCTGCAGTTCATGTACTGCCTAGGCTATCCATGAAATGACGTATTTCACCAAATGACTACAACATACATATACAGTGGGTTTCACTTGAAATGATAACACACCAATAACTCTTTTTTCCGATTTGAATCAAATTTTACTTAAGTATAGAAAAAATAGGATCTACTTATGACCAGAAAAACATTTACCTCCTATAAACGCAAAACCACCCGCGGTACCAAAATATGCGGAGGAAATCAAAAAATCATATTAGGCGTTTTTTTATTAGAAAATTTTGTTGATTAAACTTGTTCAGAATTGTCCGAAAACCGTATGCCAAAAATTTAACCAAAATAAAAAAATTGAAAAATTAAAATTTTAAAAATAATTATTTAAAAAAAGTTGAAATTGCTTGACAACTACCTGGCAACTTGGGTTTAATTTTAAGCAAAATTGTCATAGTACAGTACTAAACAAAAATAAAACCATTAAAATGGTATTTTCGGACTTGACATTATATTAATAAAAATTTATATTTTTTTTAATTTTGATTAAATCTTGGATTTAAAATTTTTGGGCAATTCTGAACAAGTTTTATTAACAAAATTTTCCGATAAAAATATGCCTAATATGATTTTTTGATTTCCTCCGCATGTTTGATTTCCTCCTCATACATTGGTACCGCACGTGGCTTTGCATTTGTAGGAAGCGAATGTTTTTCTGGTCCTAATTTGTTCCATATTTAAATAAAATTTGATTCAAATCGTAAAAGAAATAAAAAAGCTATTGGGGTGTTACCATTTCAAGTGAAACAAACTGTATAAATCTAAGAGGCAAACCTCTAACACCATAATGATAATTGTGGAGGATAAAAGCTGATACAATTATATGTAAGACGCTTGATGGAAGAAACTGCTCTTTCAACTTAACGTGCATATAGATTTCTGAATAATATCCAGTTATTATACTCTTCGCAAAAACGAAGAATATATTGTGTTTAATCGGCACATTTCTAAATCAGTAAATATGGCTGGTAGAGAAAAAAATTTCATATCATTATGTTAGTGAACGAATTCTGAACGACTTTCAAAATGTCCGTCCGTCCATCTACCCGTCCGTCACGTTTCTTGTAAGCATGATAACTTAAGAAAGAAAAGCCCGATTGCATTGAAATTTGGAAAATAAGTTAGCGTTAGCTAGAGGAAGAACTCTGTTGTTTTTGAAAAAAATCAATCAATAAATAAAAAAGTTATTAATCATTTAAATTAAAAAAATATATTTTCTTAATTTTTGTCATTTATACTTAAATAGAAATCTTGTGAAATGTTATTCTCTATAATTTTATTATTGTTGTTGTTGTTGCTGCTGCTGCTTTGTCTGAGCCGACAACACCCGGCCGTTGCGTCACTCTGCGAGCTCAGGCCCGTAATGTTACGTAGCGAACTGTATATTTGTTTAACAATATGAATGAGATACGATCATAATGAAATGGTTCTGATAGCTAAATAAAATAAAAATCGGTAAATTGGCAAATTGGCAATCCAAAGGTCTTATGTTCGAATCCCTGACAGGTTTTTTTTCATAACAAATTTGGTATCACAACATTTAGAATGTCCAAAAACTAACATTATTTACAAGAAAACTGTGAAGAGTATCCTATAGAATGTGTAACAATTAGATAAAGAGCTCAGTAAATCGGCGAAAAGTATAATGCTTCCACTAGTTTTTTTACCTTGAAAATTTGAACATAATACAGTGGCAGACACACATAACAAAAATGAAATCACCTAAATCGTGTGCTAAAAGGGGTTTTACAAAGAAGCGTAGACAAAGGACAATATCCCACGGTCATCTGCTAGAGCCGATGCTCAAACCCACGCCACGACATTTACCGATCAGAAGAGTTTGGCACTCTAACCAACTGTGCTATAATAAATTTAAAAAACGCTAATCCATTTTTGATATCTTTCCTACAAAAAGATCTTAATTATTGTTACGAACTAATCAACAAAAATTTCAAGTGAAAGCGTAACATAATATCTTTTATTATACTAAACAGCACTGGTATAGTACTCGAAAGTGTTTCTGAATCTGAAGATACTACATATAACGCAATCTGCGGCGATGAATAGAATTCCCTTGTTGAAGCTCGCTTGTTACACTATGGTAAAGGAAAGGGACTTTAAACCCAGTGGAATATGTTGCTCTTAGCATCCAATAAATCTCTAATACACTTATTGAACCGATAAAAGCATATTTTATAAAATTTGCATGCATTAATATGGTCCAATCTTAAATTTTCAATGAGCATATCAATCGGCGATGTTAGTTTATCGTTGTGGCTGTGGCCATAAATCTCTGCTTAAAATAAGAGAATGATGATTTTAAATTTTACAGATGTCGAGTCAATGAGGTTTTCTTCTTAATTCTCAGCAACAGCTCCGATTTTGATCATTTTTTTTAAATGTGTGTTTTTGAATACTATTCAAAATCAGAAACATCCCAAGTGGCGCAAATACCCTGGGGGTGGATGCCACCCCTTTCTCGGGGATGGATATTATTACATTCAAAACGCAGACGTCGATAGAGGAATACACTCTAAGCAAAAAATGCTCTATGTAGTTTTTTCAGTGAGTCAATACTTTTTGAGTTACTCGTGATTGAAAATGCTGATTTTTCATCTAAAAAATGCATGTTTCAGAACGATTTTTAACAAATAACTCGAAAACTTTACACTTTACCAAAACAATTATTATGAGCAAAAATGAAGCCTATAAAATAGCAAATCGATTGTTTTTTTTTATTTCTGTGGATGCAATAAAAACCGAGTTATGGCTCGATGAAGGTGCTTTTTGTTCGCCGAAAACTGAATTCGATCCTTTCAACGTTAAAAAATGGAAAAACGAAAAATTCTTGGAGGAAAACATATAAGACATTTTTAAAAGTACTCGAAAAGACCTTTAAAAAGAACTTTGGTAAAAGTGGTTAGCATAAAAACTTACGGAGTTATGATGAAAATAAAATGGTTGTCTCTTTTTTTCGGAGAAAAAATCAGCAATGAAACCAGTGGCTTCACCGCAAGAATTGAAATTGAACGTAATCCATTCACAATTTACTTTATTTAAGTACTAGCAATATGTTCTAGAAGTTTGACCGGTTTAGGATGCCTATATTTGAAAGAAAGTTTTATTCAAATTTGAAATGATTTTTGAAATTCCTTAAAAAAATTTCGTTTTTTCACAATAATTCAAAGACTAAAGAAGATACGTAAAAAATGTTACGGTACAAAAATTTAGGTTTTTTTACTGAAAATTTTGTGTTTTTTTTTATTTCTCTAGGATGAAAATTAATTGAGATATTACTCTTGTAAGTTTGCATTTGAGTGCGAGGACCACCTTCATCGAGCCATTTAAACTTAAAAATCTCAAAAACGAAAGGTTCAAGGAAGTTCAACTTTATGTGCCTTGTAGCCCTTAAAGTTCCTTGTAAAATGATTTTTGGAGCGATTGAATAGCTTAAAAATTAAGGAAGTTATCATTGAAAAACCAATCATATCACATCTGCTCGAGAAGCGCTGATAAGTCTTCGACATGGCTCAATTTTTTCAATTGTATCTTTTTAGCAGCTTCGTACAGTAATATTGTGCAGTGCCTACCGGCTTCTAAAATTTGTACTCTAGCATTTTTACGTATCTCCTTTAGTCTTTGAATTATTGTGAAAAAATGAAAATTTTTTAAGAAATTTCAAAAATCATTTCAAATTTGAACCAAACTTTTTTCAAATATAGGCATCCTAAACCAGTCAAACTTCTAGAACATATCGATTTACTATTTTATAGGCTTCATTTTTGCTCATAATAATTGTTAGTTTTCGAGTTATTAGTGAAAAATCGTTCTAAAACATGCATTTTTTAGATGAAAAATCAACATTTTCAATCAAGAATAACTCAAAAAGTATTGACTCATAATGAAAAAATAGCTTAGAATTCATCCCTCTATCGATTTCTGTAGTTACTTTGAACATAATAATTTCCACCCACGAGAAGGGGTGGCATCCACCCCCAGGGTAAAAGCACACATCGGTACTATATGACTTTGATTCCTTGAGCCATTCCCTAATTACAGTCCAAATTTCACGTCAATCGGTTTTATCCGAAAGAATTCTGAGCGAAAAACCTTCAAACACTGGACTAAATTAACTTTTTCATGAATACCGAAAAAAAAAACATAAAAAAATAGATTTTTCCTGTAAAAGTTGTTATTATTGTTTAAACAATATAAATAATTATCAACTCCGACTGTGAGAAACATTTTTGAACTTAAATCTTCAATGAGAACAACGTTTTATAAATACCGCGAAAAAAAAAAATTTAAATATATTTTTTTGTAAATATTGTTTTTATTGTCAAACAATATAAATAATTATTTGCGCCATTTGGAATGTTTCTGATTTTGAATAATATTAAAAAACACACATTAAAAAAAATGATCGAAATCGGAGCTGTTGCTGATAATTAAGAGGTTTTGACGATTTTTACCCTCCTTATCTAAAGTTATGGAAAAAATTGTAAGTTTTCAGTTTAAAATTTATCTAGAAAATTTTAACATTCTTCCTTCAATTCAATCAGGGTTTCGACAAAAGCATAGTACCAATACAGCAATGTTAAAGGTTGTAAATGATATTGGCGGTGCAATGGATAATTCCATGCTTACTGTTCTCATTTTACTTGATCAGAGCAAAGCTTTTGATCTGGTCAATACAAATTTACTGATTGCGAAATTAAAATATATTGGAGTGGAGAATATTGCTTTGCAATGGTTTGGAGATTATTTGAGAAATAGAAAACAATTTGTTAAAATAGGTACAGATAATTTCTCGTCCATGCAGCAGGTGTTAAGAGGTGTACCTCAAGGCAGTGTACTGGGGCCTATTTTGTTTTCAGTATTTACGTTTGATCTTCCAGATGTTGCCTCAGGTTGCCACTTGCACTTGTATGCAGATGATATCCAATTATATAAGTCGTCAAAACTCGATGAATTTCCAAATTTAGTGAAAGATGTAAATGAAAATTTAAATCGTATTTCTACATGGTGCAAAAAAAATGGACTTAAACTTAATCCAAAAAAATCACAAGCACTTTGCATCGGAAATGAAAGGATAAGGTCTAATCTCCATCTAGATAATTTTGATATCACAGCAAATAATACTAAAATACAGTGGGTAAATAAAGCTAAAAGTTTAGGAGTAACAATAGACGAGAATCTTAGCTTTGATCACCACACTAGTAATATATTCAGAAGCTCATATGCTACATTAAAATCAATTTACAAGTTGAAACATGAAATAGATGAAAAAACAAAACTAAAACTAGTAAAATCAATTATTTACCCAAGAATCGAATATTGCAGTTCAGTATATTACTTTCAGCTAACAGAGTACAATAAATATAAAATACAGAAAATACAAAACGCTTGCTTAAGATTTGTTTGTAAAATATCATATGGTGAGCATGTAACACCATACTTGCAAAATTTAGGTGAATTGAATGTTAAGCAGCGTACTAATTACCTTTATAGTATATTTTTGTACAAACTTGTTAAAAATAAACAACCACAATATCTCTCAGATTTGTTAAGATTAAGATCAGATATACACGATGTGAATGTTAGAGTGGATAGTTATACCACACCTAGACATAGAACTGCGAAATTTGAGGGGAGCTTTGCATACACCGCACCAACAATATTAAATTATGTCCTACAATTTTTAGATAAGTCGATAGGTACATTTAAGAAAGAGTCGAAACTGTTATTCTTAGAGAATGATATAAGTGTATAAACTACATAAATATAACATTTATTAAATTTGGTGCACATTGATAAACTATTTGTTTTGTACAATTTAATACTATTTTTTTTTATAAATATTTTTTTTAAGTGTAATTAAGTCAGTAAGTAATTAACTAAGTAACAAGCATTGTTTTTCATTATTGGATAAAATTATTGTATGTAGTGTAAGTATTTATATAAACTAATAAATATTGTGTACGTTTTAATATTAATCTAGTGCATTTTATAAATGCATAGTTAAGTGTAATTAATTAAGTAACGAATATTATTATTCTTTATGGGAAAGTGGAAGAGCGGCTATGCCGAACTATCTCCCATTTGTGTACGTCTCAATGTTCACAATAAACGTTATTATTATTATTATTATTATTATGCTTCATTGACTCGACTAAGACTAAAGTTTCTGGATTGTTCTATAGTCAGAAACAAAAAATCTATAAAAATAATAATACGCATAATAAATAAAAATAAAAAAATATACCATATATTTTGATTGTCGTAGAGTGTCAGTGTATGTGTACAAAAAATTTCCAAAATGCAACAGTTTTATATAATAAAATTTATTAATTATGCAAGTTCAGAGTTCACTATTTGAACACGGAAATTATTGTTTATACTAAGACCTGGTACTTTCATCTATAGATAGTGATATTTAATCTGAAGAATAAGCAATAAATCGGTATTTTCACCTACAAATAGTGATATCCACCAGATCCCTTGGATAACCTATCCGGCACTCTAGACCTTCGGATAAGGGCTTTATCTAACTGATAAAAATGGCGACGCTCACGCGATTCCGCTGTGATTGACCGAATTGCTATTTTATCTTCTAACCCAACTTTTTAAAAAATTGGTTTGTTTTGTATTGGGCAATCCAACAACCTGTCAAATTGTTTTGGTGGTGGTGGGCAAACACGGGGTTAATTTTAATTAACTCTCGGAAACGTAGCCAAGGCAACCGACTCTTTAACAAACGTTTAACGAATGAAAACAAACGTTTGCCGGATGTTTGTCCACCACGCCATGTTAAAAGTCACGTGATTTGAATTGTTTAATTGTATTTTAACTTTAAATTTATAATTGGATACAAATAATCATATTTAATAAAATCACATTTATAAATTGTCCTAACAAAATTAGACTATTTTTGTAGGTTGGAAATCTAACCTAAAATTAGCAGTTTATTTTATTAATCATCAATATTGAAAAATTATTTGAATGGATTTTTAAATATTTGCCTGGGGCCAGTATATGGGCTGGAAGCTAAAAATGCGATATAAACTTTAAAAATGAAAACAAACTAAAAAAACTTAAAATTTCAGGTTATGTTAGTTATATTATGCTCAACTATTTCAAACAACATGTTAAACAATCATGAAACTAACGCAGATGTCATAAACCGGCAATAAACTACAGTAGGGGATCTTTTCTAGATCTGTTTCAACATAAAACTTCGATAGTTTACAGTGTCCTAAGTTGGCAACACTTACTTTGGGAAGTATCTAACGTCATATCTATCGAATTGTTTACCGATGATATATTTTGAGTGAAAGTACGTATGCAAGTTATCCTGTGGATAGAAAAGTCCTGTTATCTTATCTGTCAGATAGTTACTCGCCGGATAATAGTATATTATTCAACGAGCGGTAATGTAGGTAATAACTCACGCAGATGAAAGTAATTCATCAAGTGAGTTATGACCATTATCGCAAGTTGAATACTATACTTTATCTACGATTATAACAATAAATATTAAATTCAGAAAATTTTGTTTAAATTACTCAGTTTGTTTAACTGTAAAATTTAATTTTTGTTCGCCCTATTATATTTGTTGTCTTCAAAGATTTAGCCACCTTTAAGCGGAGGTAGAATGTGATTTTTAATCGAAATAGTGCATAGACTGCTTGTAGACAAAAAATCAGCTTCGTAGATTAATATTACGCGGCGGAAAATGCAAAATTTTTCCGCGAATTGCAATAGCCCGGAGCGCATATTCGGTCAAAAGTCTTGTTTTTTATGTTAGAGAAAAAATTTAAAAAGCGTCGGAAAGCTCAATCAATTCTCTTTACATAATCTGTCTACAAATTTTTCGAAAAAAACGATAATTATCGAGATATTCGAGGAAATGTAAGAAATTACACGTTTTCCTATAGAGTGTATGTAACAATTTTTCTCAGAAACCGTTTCGAAGGGCCAAGATTAATGGAGCGTCAAAGTAGTACATGATATTAAGTGAACATCGTATATGAGATCGATTTCAGTTAATTACCGATTAATTACGGTGACAAAATTGAGAAATTTTACCGAAAAAATAAAAGTCCCAAATCCCTAACTCCTTCATTTTTGTCGGAATTCAAAAAATAAAAAAAAGTTTTAGGAAATTTAATTCTATTTAAGTTAACTATAGCCGTCTTTTGGCATAGGAGCCAAGATTAAAATGTTGCCAACCGTAGAAGCTCAAAATTTGCGATTTTTTGCAGTAAATGGCCCACATTTCAGTAGTTATCTCCCTCCGAAACGAAAAAAGAAAAAAAAATCTGATAATAGCAGAAGATTTGTAATGGAAAATACTAGTTTGACCTTGCTTTTTATTTCGAGCTAACTCCTACCGTTTCGGAGATATCTGCGAAAAATAACAAAATACAGCTTACATTTCGAAGTCGAAAAAATTGCAAAAACATGCAATCTTGACACGTTCATATTTTTCGAAAAACACCATTGGGACAACCGTACGATGTCGCGACGTAAAGAGGAAGTCTTCCAGATAAACCTGATCGTAAATTGCACGGCGAAATTCGAAAATTCGGCTCGGCACGAACGAATCAAAAGTAGCATTTTGTGACATTTCAGAAAATCTTTATAGATATTAATGGGAATAATCTGTAAGTACCTCCCTGGCTCCACCTTCGTGTGTTGCGCGTTACGTCTATTGGACAGGCTAGGCATGAAGATAAAGGTGATTGGCTCTGTACCTAATGAGTTATAATAACTCACGCATTATAACTCACGCTGTTTGTTTATGGATACTATTAATTGATCAAAAGCAGTTCATTAATTAGTATGTAACCTAATAAGAGTAGATAAAGTCTATTTATACTCAAGTGAAGGTGTCAGCCCTAAGCAGAGACGTAACTAGACGTCATGGGGCCCCAGAGCAAAAGATTGTTGGGGGCCCCTATTATATTATTTTCTTAATACATTTGATGAGTGGGGAGGAGAAATCCGAAGGAAAATTAAAAACAATTTTTTTCATCCCAAAAATTGTTTTAATGAGCGGGGGGGACGAAACCCCAAAATGCATTTTTTACCATCCTAGCATATTTCTGATGAGCGGGAAGGAAGAAATCTGAAAAAAATTGCAGAAAAAAAAACAGGCGCTGGTTAGGACCTATAGTCTCCCGGGACCCCAGAGGCCGGCTGGGGTCCCTTAATCTCCCGGTGCCCCGGGGCACTGCCCCGGTTTGCCCTGCCATAGTTACGCCTCTGGCCCTAAGAGAAATTAAATGAACACAGGTATTCAGGTTCAGCCTATGAAAAATAAACAGGTACTGTTGCCATGATGCGCATTACAGTAGCTGTAATCAATAGATAATTTTCATTTAAAAATGGCTGGTTATATAGAAAATGTGAATAATACCTTTTTATGTATATTCTATAATACAATCAAAAATATCTCACCAGAACAGCAGAAAATCAAAATTAGAAAAAGGTACATTTAAGTCTACCACCTTACCCCCCACCCTATGGTGATAATTACAATACAGCTATATCACAAGATGACTCTCATTTACATACATCCAATTACCAAATTTTATTGTATTATAAGAGAGCATTCCGGAGATAATAATTATAAAGTGAATTTTCGTCACGCCATTTATCGTAACATCCCAGGCAGTGACTTTAGAACACGTGTTCACTTTTTACCTAAAATTATCATCAGGAACCATCACCAAAAGTTTGTAACATAGATCCATTGACACCATATATATGCAATAAAGGAAAGGGTTTGCATCTATATTCATCTGTTCGTTGAGTCGTTTAGGTACTTTCCGATGAACTAGGAACCTGAAACTTGTCATTGACAAAAAAAAACGAAACTTAACACGCAGTTAGTTCTAGTATTGCGCCCAATCTATAAATATAGAAGGAAATACCTACATTAAAATGAAGACGGTGCCAAAATGGTAACAGATTGCAGAGAAGTAAGTTGTAGAGAATTAAATATTCTACAAAAAAGTCAGTAAGTAGTGTGAGCACAGGAAGCGTACAAAGTGTGGCGTGTGTCTGTTACGATACATCGATTTACAAGGAATTCTTTGAGCTACCATTCACCTAAGCTTTGTCAAACTTAACGGAGTTTTACCCCGTATTTTCGCGTTTTAAGTGGGGGTGTTTCAGACGCACATCCGTGCGCTCCGACCTAAATGTTTGTCTGTGGCGTCGCGCGGATTTATCGTATTTAAATGCATGTATTTCAAAAACAATAAAAAATACATATATGCCGACACTCACTTTTTATGCGACATTTTGTTCTCTACAACTTTGTTCCTATAGCTTTTCACAGTTCTTACCATTTTGGCAGTGTCTTCATTTTAATGTTAGTATTACCAATTATGTATACACAGACAAATTGGTAGCCATATAGGAGCCGCCATTTTGAATTTTGCACATTTTGGAATTTTCTGTTAGTCGGGAAAGTACTCCCTACTTTCATGCCAACTTTCAAGTTTCTAGTTCATTGGAAAGTACACAAACAATTCACCATATAGATAAATATAGGTAAAATAGGTAAAAGCATAGTTAAGAAGCAATATAGCGGCTATATCGGTTTGTTTGGGCACTTCGGGACATACTAAGAACTTGAAATTTTGCAAGTGGAGGGACTAGCCTCAAACCCTCAAGAATAATTCAGTTGTGATCATCAAAATGGCCGCCCCAATATGTCCACCTTAAGTTGAGTCAACTTAACTTCCAAACTTGCAAAATTTATAGATGGTCATTATTTGAATAGTTTAGTTTTTGTTTAATAAAAATTGGACGAGTCGTGTTATTAGTTACCTTTATCTCAGCAAAGTATAAAGAATTGCTCCAAATGATAAATACCATAATCGCATAAGAAATCAAATGCTTAATATTGTATATGACGTAAATTATTGCCATATGCACCATCAGCGGATTGACTAAGGAATTTGAAGGCCAATCACACATAATCTGTTCTTTTGGTAAGTTTAAAATGTACAATTTATTACTAGTAATTTATACCCGGAACGTATTTTCCTTGCTTCGTGCATTTTGACGATAAATAAAAATAATTAACAGTTACCGTTATACGTGCTGTTTGTTAACATATCATTTGCATTTCAATGACACACTGATGTATAATTATTTCAATAACTGTTTGGTACATATGCGGTTATCTACAAGAATTGCTCTCCAGTCAGTTGCAGAAGACATTCAATTTTGCAAACAATGCATTTTGTGGCGTGTTTCTGAACCTTGCACTAGTATAAATATTTAATAAGGAATTTTATGTTGCAGAGTTTCATATAGTTCAATGTTCCTCGTGTTATAGTAATTTTGGTTTATCAACGATTTAAATATTATCATTTAATTATTACGTGCTTATTCGAAATATTATCCAAGCAGAAATATTATATTATTTTAATTAAATGGGGAATTAAAATAGCACGCCTTAATTAACATTTTCTGCCTGTTCTTGTAATGTCTCTAAAACGATCTCTGTCGAAATGCTTATATTACTGTTATAATATTCGACAAATTTCATTATTATCATTCAAAATATATTCATTTATAATATTTCACAAGGAGGATCCTAATATGTACCAGATTTAGTACAAAATATAAGGAAAGCTAACGTTCATTTTGATTGAAATTTCAGCTTTCATTTAATAAATAAAATACCTGTATTTCTATTTGCATGTGTAGATTTTTTAAATATGCCTTAATTTTTCAAACATGCTTCTAAAATTTTGGAATGAAAGTTACACTACGCTCTTCGAACAAATAAACTTGAACTGTATGAAATTTGTGAGCAGGTCTACTATACATTAAGTAGACTGGGAATGAGTCCTGTAAATCTAAAAATACAATTTTTTATCAAAAACCATAGTTATTTAGGAATTACTTCGGCATCTTCAGAGGGAGCTACTCCCTTAGAAAACATTTCCAAATATTCGTTTATAGCAACTTTTTTTTACTCTTTTTGTATTTAGAAGTCTTAAAAGAAGAAGAGGAAATTTCCAAATATTCTGTTTTATTAAGAAAAAATGTCTATAAAAACCTCGCATAGTAATAATAATAATAATTTTATTAGACAAACAGTAATTACACGGTAGTATTTTGACAGGTTAAATAAAAGAATATAAAAAATTTAATTACAAATTTAAAAGAACCTCAGACACAAAAATATCGACTAAATAACTAATATATAAAAAAAAAATTAACACAACTTTAAAAATTATGAAATAATTTTGATTCCATATACGAACTCTTATGATTTATTTAAATCCAGCTTATATTTTCTTTATGTCCTCGAGATTTTCTTTCTTATACGCATGAATATATAATATCGGGAGCTGCTGTTTTGAATATAACTATTTAGTAGTACGTCTTTACAGCAGCCCCCGACATATTCATACGTATAAGAAAGCAAATCTCGAGGACATGAAGAAAATATAAGCTGGATTTAAATAAATCATAAGAGTTCGTATATGGAATCAAAATTATTTCATAATTTTTAAAGTTGTGTTAATTCATCAAAACATCAAAATCTAATATGGCCTAAAACCTTCTCGACAAAATACTCCTTCAAATAAAAAAAGTGTATCAAAATCGGATCACCCGTTGAAGAGATATGAAGCCACAGACAGACAAACATACAAACATACGCGTCAAACCTATTACACCCCTCTTTTTGGGTCGGGGGTTAAAAATTAACTAACCTCAAACTTTTGGTTATTTTGTGGTGGTGCGTTAATTTCTTGGAGAAGTGTATATTCATTGCGTCATTCCTATCCGATATAAAACTTATAGTTTAAATCGAATCCTTCACCATTTCGTAAAATTCAACGTATGAGCGAATACACTATACGATCAAATTATAGCGTTAAAACTAAAAAATTTTGTCCGCCATATTGAATTTGGTGTGACGTCATTTTATTTTCGTATTCTTCTCTTTCATTTGATACCCATATCATGGGGGTGCACAAAAAATAACTGGTCCGCCATATTGGATTTAGAATGACGTCACTCAGCTAACCATGCATTGTCATCCAAACTAAACGTGTATGCAAAATTTCGGCTCAATCGGTTGGGGATAACTGTTTTAAAAATCAGTTGCGTCCGCCATATTGAATTTAGTGTGACGTTTATTTTCGCATTCTTCTCAGCAAACCCTTTCATTTGGGTTTGCATAAAAAATAACTAGTCCGCCATTTTTGGGAGTCCGCCATATTGGATTTGGAATGACGTCACTTAGCTAACCATGCATTGTCATTCAAACTAAACGCGTTTGCAATATTTCAGCTCAATCGGTTGGGGATAACTAGTTTAAAATTCAGTTGCAAGATTTGACCCACAAAAACAAGGCAAGTTAAATAAAATCTAGTATGGCAAAAACCTCGACAAAATACTCTTTCAAATAAAAAAAAGTGCACCAAAATCGGATCACCCGTTGAAGAGATATGAAGCCCCAGACAGACAGACATACAAACATACGCGTCAAACTGATAACATTAATTTCACTCATTTTGGGTCGGGGGTTAAAAATATAAATAAGAGCACATAAGACTAAAAGATAACATATAACATTGGGATAGAGCCCTTATATAGTCAAAGATGGCATGTAACATATAAATATAAACATATACATACATAAAACACAAGTATATAACAAACATTAGGATATGATCTGAATATAGTCAACACCATAACAAACAACATAATATATAACATATAATAACACAGATTTACATATAATTAGAATCTGTTAGATTATAGCATTGACTAAAGGATGCAGTTTCAATTTTTTAATTTTAAACTGTCTAATTCCTTAATAATATTTGCAAGTGAATTAAATAATTCAATTCCAAAGTTAATTCTCTTTATTAAGTGTCAGTAGATTACCTCTGATGGTAAATAGATAGATAGATAGATATTTATTTCTGTGACTTATTTACATAAGTATAGATATTATCCTGGAGTTAATTCTAAAAACAAGATAACAAGATAATATGGACAAATATAATTTAAATTACCTAACTTTAATTAATTTAATTCATTAAAATTTCAAATAAAAACATTACAAAAAACATTACAACACATTTCAAGTAAAACTATATAAAAAACAAGCACTACAGTAATTTAGAGTTCCAAAAACTCTTCCACGGAATAAAAGCAATTATCGACTAGAAACGCTCTTAGTTTTTGTTTGAACTTTTCTATTGGCATGCAATTTTTTATATCTGAGGGCAATTTATTGAATAAATAACTACCTGCACATAATGGGGACTTCTTATATAAAGAAAGGTTATATCTACTTATATATATATCTCGTCTTTGTTGCGATTTTGATAACAGTGATTGTAAGTTTTTAATTTATGTTTATTTATATATATGTAAATTAACAATTTATAGAGATATATAGATGCCACAGTCAATATTTTCTCTCTTTTAAAAGTATCTCTACATGATTCTATATGACCTAAATTAAATATTAATCTTATGACTCTTTTTTGCATTATAAATACTCTTTGCATGTCTGTACTGTTTTCATATGAAATTATGTTATAGGAAATTTGAGAGTATACTAAGGCATAATAGACATTTAGGAGCGATTTTTTGTCCAAACTATTTTTTAAATTTGTGATAGCGAAATAGGATTGTCCCAATTGTTTACATAAATGTTTCACTTGACTTGTAAAGCTGAGATTCGCAGCAATTATAGTTCCCAGGAACTTTATTTCTGGTTGAAGCGATACAGAATGCCATTATATTAAATTTAATAATCCATGGTTTACAACTTTCAAGTTGTTTCACGCCTGCTAAAGCTCTTATGGCTTTTTTTTTGGACAATAAAAATAACTAAATTTTGGTCGGATGTACCCCTGTAGATCAAACCATATATCATAGCACTGTGGAATAGTGCACGATAAGCCATAAATGCCGCGTCCAGATTCGACCTGTTTTTAATCTGTCTAATTGCGTATATTTTCTTAGAAAATTTCGTAGTTAAGTTGTTGATATGTCAATGCCAAGACAACTTATTATCTAAGGTTAGGCCTAGAAATTTTACGGTCTCCGAAGTATTTCTTCGTAGAGCAAAGTAATGTGTTTGTTTTATTTGTATTTAAGCATAACTTCTTTGCATTAAAACTGTCAGAGGCTCTAATTATAATGTCATTTGCAATGTCAGCAACATTACTGCCAGCTTATCTGTCTCGCAAAGTAGTATCATCTGCAGAAAGAATCGTAAAAGTTGACATAACGTCAGGTAAGTCATTTACATATATTAAAATTAGTAGCGGTCCCAATATACTACCTTGCGGAATACTATGTTGTACTGGCAGCGTCTTGCTAAGTTTAACTTTACAAAACGCAGACTAATATCTATCTGATAAGTAGGAATTCATAAATTTTAAGTGCTACGCCTCTGAAACCGTAAAATTCTAACTTATTAAGTAGAATCTCCTTGGAAACAAAATCAAATGCTTTTCTTAGATCTAGAAAAAGTGCCAATGTGGAGTTCCCGTTTTCAAAGCTCTTACTAATAAAATTTAGTAGTCCTAGCACTGCAATTGACGTATTTTTACCTTTCCTGGACCCAAATTGCCTGTTTGTAAGAATATTGCAAGATTCAAAATAATTTATTATTCTAGCTACAATTTTTTCATATAATTTAGCTAAAATGGACAGTAGCGCTATTGGTCTACAATTGGATAAATCCTCAACATCTCCTGAGTTTAACAAAAGAATAACTTTTGCTCTCAAGTATAATAATATGGGTTAGTGGAGTAGATAAAGATACTAAGTTTTCTTTGTAGATGTCAATTATGTGATTGTACAGGTTGGTAGCTTGAGAATTCTTTTCATTTTGTACTTCTAATTCTCCAGCGTGATAAATAAAAGGGATTTCTACATTAAAAATGGTTTTTCTTTACTAAATATTCATAAATTTCAAACAGTGGAGGAACATTTAAAATTATTTATAAATGAGTAAATAAAAAATGAAGAAATTACGAACATTTCTAATTAAAGAGTTTTATTAGATTTACATTTACGAATTAATGGCAGTTATCAAATCACTGACTCACCCTAAATCGTAGGTAAATAAGTAATATATAGAATGTTTGATTTATCCTTCTACAGCCTATACCTTTTAGAATAATTGAAAAAAGTTAGGGTCGAATTTTGACGGTGATTTTAAATCTGATTTTAATATTAAAAAAAAAACATTATTTAAGGCGGTCATTTTTGTAGTGTAAAACTATGCTTATTTTTTGTTTTTTTTTTCAAACGTCAAAACGTAGCTTGAGAAGGGCGTAACAAATTATGTTGCTTGCGTTTTTTTCATATCTCATTTAGTTCAGAAGTTACAGGCTGTAGTAGATAAATTAAACACCCCGTATACTAATTTCTGAATATGAAAAACATGTATGCAAATTCAGGTAACGAACTGGTCAAAATTTAAACAGTCATTTTTGGAATTAGTGAAGTGGATATTTTATTTTAATAGTAGCCCAGTTCCATTCTTATTTTGTATTACCGCCTACATCAATACTATATACGTCATAACCCCGCTTACTATTAAGATTGCTTCAACTATACATGAATTACGACATATGTATTCTGCAGTTAATCTTGTCAAAGTAGGATCTGTTCTCTATACCAAATGATTTTTTATCATGTTATGAGTGCTTAAGAAGAAACTGGTTTAGATTAAAAAGTCGCATAAACGTTCATTTCTATGACCTGGTAGAATTTAAATATTTATACAAAAAAATTTTGTTTGCTAATTATACAGTCATGAATGAAACGAAGGAAGATAATTCATTTCAGAGGAAACAATTTCCAATTAAAAGAACCTTAAAACTATCAAGTTAATTTATCTTTTTCTAATATATTTTTCATGGGCTGCTTCGAATTTTTAGAAAAGATCATATAGAATTGATTAAAAAATAATGCCTACAGTAATTTTCTTATGAAGATGTCATTATCCAATATTTTTTCACGAAATTTGGGATTTACCCATTTAAATATTTTCTGAATCCAGATATAGTTAGATTTTCAATTAAAAAATCGCGCTAATCAAAATTTTTCATTTTTGACATTGAAAAAACATCGTAGGCCTTGAAACTGGAAACTAATTTCTAAATATTTGTCAAGTAAAGTTTTTGATAGTCTTTATTTAAAAAAAAAGTTCTGTTCAAATCAGATATTAAGTACATTTTTTACAGGGGTGTTTCCATTCAAAATGAGTCAAAGTGCATGTCGACACATTTTGACCTATTCTGAATGGAAATGCCCCTGTAAAAATGTACTTGTTATATGATTTGAATGGAACTTTTTTACTATCATAAACTTTACTTTATAAAATTAAAAAAACAAAATTCGTATAACCACATATATCATTATTTGGACTGAAAATGACCTCACCTATAACACCCCACCCCCCCCCCCCCTCCCTTCATTTTATCCACGACACCCTGTATGTATATGCCACCAAATTTATAACGACACATTTATTATAGCCCAGAAAATCGGTGTTTACAAAGCCGTTAGCAAATTTACCTTTTATTGAGATATTGCATTACTAATTTCCTATTATGGAAACATTAATTATTCGTATAATATCCGCCTAACACAAGAACCATTAATCAAGTAATAATTAGACGAATTTCACTTCAAATTTAATACTCAAAAAAGGCGCGAATGACTGGATGATTGCTTGGGAACATATTTATCATCTTGACAGCGCGAGCATTGTTCGCGTCTTATATTGCCAAAGCCACCAGGCTAGCGAATAAAAAGTTTGTTTTAACAAATTGTGACAAAAGTTTCACGGTTTCACTCCGAGAAAATATTATTTGTTAGTGTCAATTAAATTAATGGTTTGCTTTTGATCGTGCCAGCGATAGTTTAACTCCCTTTTAACATATTGGTGCACGTGACCTGAATACTTTTTACTTATTGGTAAACAATAAATAAATTCGATAATTTTTTAATACAAAAGGGCATAGCCGGGTAAGCATGGTGTGACTGCCCCCAAGCGTCTGGCGCTTTTATCTGTGCAGTAGGAAGCAATCTTGGAAAGTAGCAATTTCACAAAATATTAGCCCGAAAAAGGGACCGGTTTGGGGTGAGTAAGGGAGGGTTGATTTTAGTAAAACTATTTTTTTTCTAAGAAATGGCGCATTCAATCGTTTTGTAAAAAATATATGTTAAAGACCTACTGAGAAAGTACTAAATAAAAAATCATGCTCAAATTCCGAAAACAGATAAAGTAAAAAAAACATATATTATTTTCAAATTTTTTTTAGGGTAACTTATCCCTGGGGTACCAGCTGAATTTTTTTCTGTAGCATGTCTATGGACTCACTTATGTTATATTTTTTTCCCAGTCTTGTCCGAAGATTACGCCATACTTAAAAAAAATGCCGAAGTGTGCAGTGCCGTATGCATATTTTGTGGACAATTAACTCCTTGCAAGTAAAAAAGGCCAAACTGCAAAGTAAATATGGATATCTGAGTAGTGTATACATATTAGTGACTAGTGATTATGGAGATGGTGAACGTTGTAAGAGAAACCAACATAAAGCTGCAACGCTGACAGTTAATTAGGTGCTCAATAGAGTTGACTCTTGCGCCGCAAAAATCAGTTTATAGCCGTAATGTTAAATATCATTAAGGGTAAAACCTAAAGTCAGCGGTACTATGGAGTACCTTGTCAAAGACTGTCACTATTCACATATTACCGTCGGCGGGGATAAGAGCTTGGTTGTTAACAATTTGCAGCACTAAATCGTAGCATTACTAACCTGAGAAGGATATAGATGTTAATCTTCCTCAGTGTCATCTGCAATCACTGTATTCATGCTATCCTTCTGGAACAATAGGGAGAGAACTTCTGCCGGTTTAGGTATGCTTGCTAGATATCATCCGTACGAAAGGTAATACACGACAGCAGCTACATGGGAACAACATCCAACAGTTTGATACCCATTGGCACATTCACAGAAATGTCTTCTAACGCCGACACTGTGGGGAATATAGTCGAGGAAACATCGGTAAACCTTCGTTTTGATATGACGTGAACAAACTTGTATTTTGAGTACATTGGACTGGTCCTTAGCGTACTGAAGATTAAGTGTTCCGTCTTCATTTATGACTTCGAGGTACGAAATCGTTTGTTTATATTGATACGATCCGGTAAAAAACAGTTTTAAATCCGTCATTTCTGGGAAGTCCAGTACATCTTTGCTGGAAATATCTACAAAAGGCAGTTTTGCAATTTCTTTGAATGTGCCAGTGGGAATCGAACTGTTGGATGTTGTTCCCATGTAGCTGCTGTCGTGCATTATCTTTCGCAAGGACGATATCTATCAATAATACCTAAACCGGCGGAAGTTCTTTCTCTATTGTTTCAGAAGGATAGCATGAGTGCAGTGATTGCAGATGACAGTGAGGAAGATTAACATCCATATCCATCACAGGTTAGTAATGCTACGATTTAGTGCTGCAAATTATTAACAACACATGACTGTTAAGACCAAGCTCTTATCCCCGCCGACGGTAATATCGATAGTACCGCTGACTTTAGTTTTTACCCTTAATGATATTTAACATTCCGGCCATAAACTGATTTTTGCGGCGCAAGAGAGTTAAACTCTAATGATCACCTAATTAACTGTCAGCGTTGCAGCGTTATATTGGTTTCTCTTACAACGTTCACCATTTCCATAATCACTAATCACTAGTATGTATACACTACTCAGGTATCCATATTTACTTTGCATTTTGGCCTTCTTTACGTGCAAGGGGTTAATTGTTGACAAAATATGCATACGACACTGCACACTTCGGCATTTTTTTTAAGTATGGCGTAATCTTCGGACAAGACTGGGAAAAAAATATAACATAAGTGAGTCCATAGACATGCTACAGAAAAAAAATCAGGCTGGTACCCTAAAAAAAATTTGAAAATAATATATATGTTTTTTTTACTGTATCTGTTTTCGGAATTTGAGCACGATTTTTTATTTAGTACTTTCTCAATAGGTCTTTAACATATATTTTTTACAAAACAATTGAATGGGCCGTTTCTTAGAAAAAAAAAATAGTTTTGCTAAAATCAACCCTCCCTTACTCACCCCAAACCGGTCCCTTTTTCGGGCTAATATTTTGTGAAATTGCTACTTTCCAAGATTGCTTCCTACTGCACAAATATAAGCGCCAGACGCTTGGGGGCAGTCACACCATGCTTACCCGGCTATGCCCTTTTAACAGTTTATATCAAAAGACGAGCACAAATTTTCTGTTTCTTTTTAATTACAAAAATTCAAAAGAAGTATATCCCGATGAAAGTACGATTTGATGATTTGACTCAAAATATTTCCTAACTCCTCGCCAACGACTGGGGTATATTTATCATTTCACTAGCGAGTATTTGAGATTGAAAGTACTTATATAGTCACCAAAGCACTGATCACTAGACTCAACGTGTGTTTCGCCATTCAAGTGTGCATCGTCAGGAGTTCATTAAAAGTTCGACAATGAAGAAGTTTCGTGCATAAAAAACAAAATCCTAATTTTCAATATTGTCAAGTAGTGATTAGAGCTATCTTATATTGCATATAATCAAATATATTAGAAAACAATATAATATTTTTCATGTAAGTCTTTAAAAATTTCTAGCAATTTTTTAACAACTGATTTAATAAAGGTTATTTCAAAATTTATTTCAACTTTTTTACTTTTGTCTGAAATCTACTATAGTTCAGTAATATAACGATTTATATAGGACAAAATTCATAAAGTTTTGAAAATTGGTAGAAATTTTAAGGATAGCATAAAAATTACTAAACTGAAAAGTTCCTACCTCCAAAATAGTGTGCGTCGTCCCCTAGGACGTCGTTTCCACCCCCATTTTGATGTTTTTTTAGATTATCTCGGGAACGGTGACTTTTTGATAAAAAATACCTATATACAAAATTATTCCTTATAAAACTCTCTACTAAAAACGCATCTACACTTCCCTTCTTAAAATTAATAGTACTGTGGGAAATAAGGCGCACACATACGGGTTGGTTCTGGTTAACACAATAAATTGTAATCTTTATTATAATCTACTTTAAAATTCAATGCTTAACGCTAAAGCAGTAACTACTAAACTCCACTTAAAATTATATTAAATATACTGCTTCCACCCTCTAACCTCTGCAAAATAACGCCATTTTAAAGAAGCAAGAATATTGTTCATTTTACGTGTTTCCACACCACCTCGAGGGTAAAGTACTTGGCGCGTTTTTTACGTGGTGTCCCCTGTAGGCCAAATCCACTAATTATCAGAAGATTACCTACGTTAATTATTCTTCGTTGTCTTCCGTAGATTCGACATTCATGCATGCTTGTCCGTGGCAAAGGTAACACATTTTAGAGCAACATAAACCTGCTCTTCTGGAACTGCAACTGTTCTCGCACCCTAATTTGCATGAATAAGAAGTTAGTGTTAAAACAAATTCGGGAGCTGGTTCTTTTGTTGTCACAGTTGAAGTTAATATACCGCCCACTTTTTTCCATCCCCAATCAGTAGCTTCTAGCGCAACGTTTTTCCAATTTTTGAATTTGGTAAAAAACGCGATATGAGTGTTTCCGAGCAGCAGCAGAAGTTGGTGGTAGTTTTGATAACATTACAGTATTGTTCGTTTTACCAACAAGTTTATTAAAAGCCGTGAATCTGCATACATGACCTGCGCTGATTGCATTTGCGCCTCATTGACCAAAGAATTATTAATTTTAGGAAAAAAGTGTAGAGATGTTTTATAAGGAATAATCTTGTATATAGATATTTTTATCAAATAGTTTAGTAGTAGTAGTACTAGTCAATCAGGCCGGGATGGCCCATTTTGCCTAGGGATCTACAGTTTAGCGTGGACTCCAAACCATGGTTCTC
Source organism: Rutpela maculata (assembly GCA_936432065.2). Lineage (NCBI taxonomy): Eukaryota > Metazoa > Arthropoda > Insecta > Coleoptera > Cerambycidae > Rutpela > Rutpela maculata. The sequence continues at coordinate 28,978,425 of OW386285.2, read as the reverse complement.
GGCCATCAACTTTAACCCACCCTGGTCAAATAGTCCACCGTTCTTGAGATAATCTAGAAAACTTCAAAATGGGGGGTGGAAACGACATCCTAGGGGATGAAGCACACTATTTATGGGTGGGAACTTTTCGGCTTGATAATACTTATGCTATCCTCATTATTTGTACCAATTTTTGAATCTTCATGAATTTTGTCCGATATATTACAATTTTAACTGTTATATTACTGAACTACTAGTAAACAAAGCCGTTAAGAATTATAAATTATACCTTGTTAGAATCTGTAACAACTGCCCTAGTTTTTCTTATTACGGGGCAACTTCCTGTAGTGTTTTTTTCTATGAGGTTCATTTTAAAATTCAGATATTTTTTTAATTAACCATTAAACGACCGTAACATCTTTTATTACAATTGACAAATGCTAACCGAATCTTATAAAATTGCTTCCTCTGGCAAGGTATAATATTCAATAGCATATTAAAATGAGCATCACCAAACGTCCTAGGTGATTTCTGACTAAAATAGAAATAATAATAATGGTAATAATAATAATATTGTTGAAATAAGTTTTGAATCATCAAAAATCTGATGACCACGTGTATTATTAACTCATGTTTTCATTATTAAAATTATTAAAAAGTAAGTATCGTCTGTAGACTCCTTAACGCTATTTCTAAATTGGATATTAGTACAGTTAGTGCATGCAAATTAAACATTTTAGAAGAGATAATTTATAAAGTAATAATATTTGAGATGCGTACTCTAGATAGGGTTAGAAATAGATACCCGAAAAGTGCCCCTCTCCCGCCGTTTAGGAGTGGAACGTTCCTTTTTTGCAAAAAACCACCCTTAATAGCTTAGAGCTGGTTTTTTACTTTTATCTTGTAAACCGTTCGTCGGAAGAGAAAAAAGTATAGGGAATAAAAAAAATTGTCGTTAAATTCTGCATAAAAAATATCCTATTAACCTTGCAGCTTATCCTCACCTATTTCGCCCTAACAGCGTCCGAACAGAGGGGTAGTTTGGGGCGCACAGGTAAAAATCGATCCTATTCCAAGTTTCACAGCGAATACCTTAAAACCGGTTACTTTAGCGAGAAAAATGTTCAATAATGAATTATAGAGCGGAATTATCTCTATAAGATGCATGTACAACAGCGAGTTTTGACGCAAGAGATTTTTATTCATTTCTCTTTTTTTTCCACAAAGCTGCAGACATTGTCAACATATCCGTCAAACACTACAGTCATTTTTTGCCGTAATAATTACGAATAAAGCGAACGTAGGCTGTATAAACGTCGTCAAAGATACCCTGCTTTGGCCATACCACCCAATGAATCAAATTGACACCATCAACAATGAACTTCCAATCAGAAAAATCTATTGGTCTCTCTCGTACAGCATTGAAAATGTCCTACAGAGACGAATTATTGGTTTTTCTCATTAACCCTTTCTCATCGAAGAGAGGAAACGGAATTAAAGCAAGCTCAAAATTGAAACATAACTCAAAAATTATAAATACCTGACTGTTTATTTACTTATATTTAATTTTCAAAGTATCAGGATCTGAAAGAGAAGTAAATGAAATGATACAGAAAATGCAATATAATTTTAAGTATACATCTCAAATATTATTAATTTATAAATTATTTCTTCTATTCACTGTTCTTTAATCTAATTTGCGTGTACTAAGTACCTAGAGGCAAAAAGTATGTAAAATTTAGGAATAATTTCATATGTGATGATAATTTTTCTTTACAGTTTATTATTGTATTCAAAGATATCATCTTCAGTTTCCATACGATTAGGACACTTGCTCTTACTCTTAAGGGGTGAAAGCTACCCCTAAAATTAGATATTTAATATTTGAAGAAGTATTACCAATTTATACAAACAAAAAAATTGAGCATCTAGGTGTTGTTATATATTAAATAAAAACAGCATTTTGGAAAAAAAAATAATTACTGGACAATTACAACAACAAAATGGCGACATTTTGTTTAAAAAAATGTGAAAGCACACATTGTTTCGGTCATAATTTCTTTATTTTTTATGAAACAGAAACAAACAAAAAATCATTTCCTGTTTCAACATTGAAACTAAATGCTTCAACCTATAAACGTTCGGATACCATTTATAAACTTAAATATCTCCGAAACTATTAATCCTACAGAAATATATAAACAAAACAAATTCTCAGTTTATAAACTTTATTTTAGATATCCACCTGTTTTTCACTAAAACTAATATTTATTGGGATACTTGCAAAGGAACAAAAATTTTAGGTTTTTTTCGAAAATCCCTTACTACTTCACAATTTTTTTTTGCATAAATGAAGGTATAGTAGATTCTATTTATCACATCAGCAGGCCTACATTTTCTTTGTAAAATAATAACAAAGATCCCTGCATGTTTTAGTGGTTTTTGTAAACGAATTTACAAACTTTAGGAGAAAAGAAAAGTAAACAAATAATTACTGTACTATACTTCTGCGAAAAAGTTTTAGAACAAATTTTAATATCTGAAACAGAAATTATGAAAATGATGTAGTTGGGGCAGCATCGAACCCTTAGAATATGGTAATCGCGCGAGAGAGTTAGAGCCAAAATTTTGCAGTATCTTACATAGGAGTGGTTAGGTAATAAGGGTAATGCTGACGTAAATCGGCGTGAGCTCGATTCACTTACAGGGCCACAGACCATGTAACAGTGTAACAGCTTTGTGTGTTTATCAAAATTCAAATATAAATGCAAATGGCGGGTTATCACAGTTGTTATCAGCCGTGCTTGATAACCACGGCCCGATTCAGCGAACAATGTCCCGGTCGCTTATAACCTAATTTACCTGTGCCTAACTGAATATACATGTAAATCGCGGTGAACTAATATTCTGAACCGACGCTTTGCCTTTCTGAATCCTTAGACACCTTACATCACATTTCCCGGGTGTCCTTCCTTACTCTTGACACGTGTTGGGGAGTTTCCTGTAGGAATATTTACAATGTCAAGCTATGTCCTTAATTAATAATAGTACATACAGGGTCTTCAAGAACTAAACAACACCATTTAGAGGCGGATTTGGACCTTGAATACGTGTAAATAAAATATGAATTAAATAATACAAAATAAACAAAATCGTATTCAAAAATAACTATAAACAACGGAAAATATATTCTGTATAAGGTAATGTGAGTTCCTTTTAACGTGGTAACGGGAAATATACATACATATATCATACATATCACACTGTAATAGACAATTTATGTTCCAGCTTAATATTATTGTTATTTATTCCCATTATAGGGTTTACTGTTATTATATATTTTTTAAATTTATTCATTGTGTAATTAAATAAATTATTTGCTATGAAATTTGGTCACCTTAATGTAAGATTGCTTTTATCTGAGTTTGATCTTTTTTGTGAATTTGTCAATAATGAAAAATTGTATGTCCTTGCTGTTTCTGAAACGTGGAGGTGGAGGAGTTGCCTTTTACATAAAAAACCACGATATAAAATTCTCTTAGAAAAAATTGACGCATATTTAGAGCAATTAAACCAAAGATAATTTACATCAACCATTTTCTAGGCTCTCTGTTGGTCAGCATTGTCACATTTATAGAGGTATAAACTGTTACAATAAATTTGTAAATCGTTATGGCACTAGCGACAATTTTAATAATTTTAAATCGATTATACGATTTCCTTTTAAACAACTCCTTTTATAGCTATGAAGAGTTTTTAAATTTTAAATGATTGTATGTGTTTTAGAATGTTGTATGTTATACGATGGTTTACATTAGTTTTAAGTTTGACTAGTCCAATAACTGATGCATTTTTTGTATTATGTTGAGTGATGAATAAATTATTATTATTATTATTATTATTATAGATCTCGATAATAATCTCATGAAAAACATATATGTCGGCCTCGCTCAGGTAATATCTTAAATTTTTTTAATGAGTTGGAAAATTCAATGTCTGATGTACTGCCTTATTCAGATGTGCTGCTAATATCGCGTGATCTAAACATAATTTATTATCATTAAGTCAAAGCATTCACCAGTTTAATAAATTTTTTGAATCATATGATCTGACGCAACTAGTCAACGAACACTCAGAAGAGTCACTCATACAGTGCAAATATTATAAGACGTTCTAATTACTTCGGATACCGAATGCATTTCCGAAACTAAAGTAATATACTTTCATGGCATGTCTGACCACTGTGTAACAATTTGTAAATTTAATAATATCCAAGTAAAAATTGTCATAAAATATGTTACGTTTAGGGATTTTCATAATTTGACGATTTTTTTTTCTTTCAAAACTTTCACAATATAGACCGGGATAAAATATAGAAATTCAATGACATCAACACAATGACAACTTTTTTAAACATTAACCTTATTCAAGTTTTTGAAAGTAGTGCCCTTTGGTTAACATACGTAATTCGGGAAATGATAAAGTTAAGATATAAAGCATACAACAGATACAAAAAAGCTAAAACAAAAGCCCACTGGGAGTATTATAAGACACTGCGCAATTATGGGTCGCGTGCGCCGACGTCACAGATTTTGAGACCTTAGGAAAAACAAACAGCTGTCATTGAGAAATCCGCCGATTAAACGTGTTTCTTTAAAGTGAATTTTGGAGTGTTTGTGCCATTTAAGAACTTGTTGTTGGATTATTTAACATCTACAACTATTCTAAATACTGTTATATAAACAATTTTGTTCGTCAGGATGATGGTTAGTTCGTATTTTGCAGAATTGTCTCCTGATGTAGAGGTTAGGTATACGGCAGCCAACGAATTAAATCCTTATATTTTGAGAAAAAAATACTTTAGTACAAATATTGATGTATTTCCAAATGTTACACAAAGGGATGTTGCGAATTACTTGATTTTTGAAAGAATTACATAGACAGAAGGACGAATTCAAGGCATTGAAAAGTCTTGAAGCTGTTTGTGGTTAGGTGAAAGAAGTACTCTGCAAGAAATTTGCAGGATAAAAGCTTGTTACAACGGTAAGAATTAGTTATCAACCATTTTTTTCATATATGCTTGCCTAATAGGCCTATCCAACACGCTGTCACTTTGCTTTCTTTGTACTACAGCAGCCATCTTTTGTTGGTAAGTTAGGGTTTTCGAGAGGCCTAAAGGGCACCATACATGTTCAGTAATCTCATTACCTGAATTTTCGGGTTTTTTCAATCATACTTAATTCAATAATTATAGCTAGATATGCTTTTTCTTAAATAATGGACATGTAAGGTGTGAAAAATAATGACAGGGAATGATGGGGAAATTTTTAGTAATGATGTTTCTGTAATGATCTGCTGGAATGACATTATTGCTGAACGTGTATGGTGCCCTTTAGACTTGACAAAAACCCTAACTTACCAACAAAAGATGGCTGCTGTAGTACAAACAAAGCAAAGTGACAGCGTGTTGGACTGGCCTATTAAATGTTGTTTTACAAATAATTACCAATGCAGAAATTAATTTTTCAGGATATGAACTCTTAGCATCATGAATAAAAGCCATTGACTCGTTGGACTATTGCAGATTCAGATGGTTCCTTAATGCTCTGATTTGCCTCCATCCTTAATTAACGTGGATGCTGTTAATAAATATTTTGTAAATACCTTGTCAACTTGTCAAAAATAACGAACAATTAAACTCCTAGAAAAATATAATAACACTAAAATGAATCCGAATATTATCTTTACCTTTATTCCCGTTGCTAGGCACGAAGTTCTTAATTGCTTTAAGACCTTGAAAAGTAACGCGGTAGGCTCTGATTTGATATCTCTTAGAATGTTTAAAATAGTCTCAACTTGTCTAATCGATCACCTTACCTATATCATAAATAGTTATCTTAACTCCTCTACCTTCCCCGATGCATGGAAATTAGCATATGTCATTCCTCCATGTTCAATATGGGTTTAGAGAATATCACAACCGCACTTACAACGATTGTGGACGACTTATTATGAACTTCTGATGAAAATAAAGTTAGCTGTCTGATATTATTAGACTACAGCAAGGCGTTCGATACGATGGATGCCGTTTTATTTTGTGATAAACTTAAATATTATGAATTTAATGAGCAATCAATCACTTTGCTTCAAATTTATCTTAATGGGAGATCCCAGAGAGTATCATATAATTTAGAGTATTCCGAGTTTCTGTTGTTAACACGGGGGGGTACACAGGAATCCAATACTCGGACGGTTGCTGTTTTCTGTGTATATTTCAGACTTTCACAGTGTTGTAAAAAAATGCCAAATTCATCATTATGCTGATGATATTTAGATCTATTTTTCATTTGAACCTGGACAAAACAACATATCTTCTTTACCAAACACAGAATTGGAATCTTTACTTGACATATCAACTGCTCATAATTTAAAGCTTAATGCAAGTAAATCGTCTGTAATTTTTACTGGTCCAAAAAGTAAAAGAGTATCTGCGTTGGCCACCATTAACATACATACTAGTGGAGAATCTTTGTCAGTCAAAACTGAGGCTAAGAACTTAGGTTTATGGATGGACTCAGATTTAAGATTCACTAAGCATGTTGTATTACAAACCCTTAGACAACTTTTTCCTCAAAGAGACGTTATGAGTTCAAAGTTTAGACGCGAAATAGAAAGGTCGTGAGTTTGAGACACAAGTAGGTTGGATGTAGTTGTTTTCTTTTTACTTTATTACTGACGAGTGTTTCATCAACTGTTTAAATATAAAGTTAAAAATGTCCAAAGCTAACTATTATTTATAATTTACAAAAAATCGGCAAAGAGTATTACGTTTATTCTAATTTATTTTTATATGAATCAAAATACATTTATTGAAACACAGTTGTGTAGAATGTTGCCCCAGCTTAGATTTTTAGAGAGGAAATGATTTATTGCAAGGTTCTCATAAATTTCAAATATATTAATGCATTTTTTGGCGGTAAAAGAAACTCATCGGTTTAGGTTCCTTTTAAAAGAATTTTATCCTACATAATAATTTAAGAATAACAGAGAAACATGTTTACTTTTATTATATATTCCTGCCTCAGGCAAAACTTTTTGCTTCCCTTTAAGCGTTTCAGCACACATCTGAAGGATTTCCTATTCTAAAGATTTTCGTAAATATTGACGACTACGTGTAATATAAATTTCTGTGTCAAGTTGGCGAAGTGTATATGTCCATCATGTTTCCTTGAATAAGGTGTGTGGAAGGCGGCCGACACGATGTGTTTTTCAGATTTTATATACAACCACTTTTTTTTAGTTAAGAGTTTATTTTGTCTAACAACAGATCGTAAATATATAATGTGTGATGTATAGAGTTCAGGAACTAACATTAATAGGAAAATTCGCTCATAATTTGAGAACCAAACTGTTTTCTGGCAGAGTTACGTGATCCCAGACATGCAATGTGGAACAACAGCTGTATACAGAGTGAATTCGTTTCTTGTCATTAAAAATAAAACGGTAATGAAGAAGGACCAGACAGACAAATATCTTATATAACATGTGGTCTAAAGGCCATAGTTTTGGAGAGAGAAAAATTAAAAGAGAGAGTGACCCAAAAAATCGTCCTCGAATTTTGTTTCAAACTAAGTGCTAAATTATTGTTAATGATGAGAACATCCTGAATAAAAAATTTCAAATTGAAATTGGTTTTTGAGATATGAGGGATTAAAGTTGTGATAAGCATAATGTAATATAGAAGCATATCAAAAAACACAAAGCCATACAAAAAATGGATATTTATCAGTTATTGCATAGCAATCAAGATATTCTTAGTATTTTTCGACGCAGAATTCATAACTAATATCAACGAATCCGTATATCTATTGATTAATTCAGAAGAGTCAAAAATATCCCCTACAAGGATGAAAATAGGGAAAAATGTTGCCATTGAGTTATAGAGCTTCCTTGAACAGAAATAAGTCTATTGGCTGAACACATGAATGAAGGTGTTGACTAGAGCTTACACAAAGCAATTGAGACACACCTTTAAGGGTGTGAGAACTACCCCAATACTATACCCAACTGCACAAAGCTCCAATAACTGGCAAAAAAATTCTGACGATTCCGGAACGCCTTAGTCTAGAGGTCCTTTTTTAAATCTCAAGTTGATTTTATGAGGGAGTAAGTGTGCAAAGGGATGAATATCGGAGCAATCTCATAATCGCTGCATTACATAAAAAATACTGATGTAGCGGTTTGCAAGAGTGCTTTTCTTTTATGTCAGGGCCTCTTGATTCCTTTTCATTCCCCAAATGATCCCGACGGGGTCAGGGGGTCAAGACCCACCAATAAGTTTTCGTCCAGTTCTCTGACCCCATCGTCGGTGTGTCATAAAATAGTTACAAAAATTCTAGTTACCGCCCCACATTCATACCTACTGCAATAAAAATACGATATCTAGTACACTAGAACTATTTTTTCCCTGACTCAAGTTCATAATTCAAGATAAGGGATAGTTTTTTACCCTGTAATGGATTGTTTTCGTGTACTAGATCGTAACAGATTTCAGATTCATTCCTATTAATAAAGCTTAGAGGGTTCAAGCTTTTTAACCAGTTATTGGAACTTTTGTGCAGTTTAATACTGTATTGGTGTAGTTTCACCCCCTTAAGGGCATGTCTCGATTTCTTTGTGTGAGCACTAGTCAATACCTTCGGTCATGAAATCAGCGAATAAACTTATATTTCTGTTCATGGAAACTCTATGACTCAATAGCATGGAATATTTTTGGCTCTTCTGAATTAACCAATGGATATATGGATTTTGCGATTTCAGATTTGAATTCTGCGTGAAAAAATTCTAAGAATATCTTGATTGCTCTTGATAGCTGTTGCTGATGAGTATTCATTTTTTGTGGATCTGTGGATTTTTTGATATGCTGCTATATTGCATCACGCATATCACAACTTCAATCTCTCATATCTCAAAAACCAAACATATGCTCATCTTGAAATTTTGTATTCAGGGTGCTCTCATTATTAACAATAATTTAGCACTTAGTTTAAAATAAATTTTGAGGACGAGAAAATGGGCGATGTTTGGCCTTTTATTCTTTATTCACTACTATTGAATAAACTGGTAGACTCTTCCAACAAGTAACTGTCAAACGATAATTGTTATGAGGAACAAGAATTCGCGCTCGCCTGTACGATTTCGACACTCGGTTGAAAAATTCGTACACAAATGAAGAATTCAAATGAGAACAAGAGTGTCGTGTATTGTTCCGAAATATTATGAAGACTATAAAAATACCCGAAAAACTGTTTTTCCTTCAAATAAGTAATACCAAGGTGTTCTTGACGTTGTCCTTCTTGTTTTTCTTTTTCTTCTTGGCGTCTTATTTCCAGATCTTTCATCATTTTCTTCAATTCGCCTCTTTTTTCTTGACGTCTTCTTTCTTGCTCTTGTCTTACTTCTTGATGCCACTTTTCTTCCTCTTGACGTCTTTTTTCTTGATCCTCTTTTTCTTCTTGACGTCGCTTTCCCTGTTCTTTTTCTTCTTGACGCCGCTTTTCTTGTTCTTCTTTTTCTGTTGACGCATTTTCTTCTGCTCTTCTTTGTCTTCCTGGCATTGCTCCGCAAGAAGATCCTGTGTTTGTTTTCCAGCTTTTTCGGTTATACTTCTTGTGGTTCTAGACATACGATGAAGTTAATCAAGTTTATTGCACAATAGCGTTACGAAAATCCAGATATCTCGTCGATATTTCCAATTCAACTTTCTAGAAAAATCTAGAAATGGCACGAAAAGTCTTATTTAGTATCTATATCACTTTCCTGTTGAAATAATTTAATTATCTCCACTAATTTCCAAATATCCAAACAGAATGTTCTAGAACCTTTCCCAAAAACGCACATCTCACAGTTTTCAGTTCAAAAATAGTTCTTACACAAAGTTCCGTAAGCCAATTCTCCGTGTCATCACTAATTCCCTAGAAGAACACTGTAGAACCTTCTCGAACAATCCAGAAATCTTCTGTTATAATTAAGACATCAGTTTTTACGTGTTTATGTAGAAGAACGTTACACACGACACTAATTTATTTATTATGGGCGCCAGTTGCGTCCTCCTTTGATTGTGTTTGGCTGTTTCCACTCTCAGTTGAGTTCGATATGTTTAAGAGATGTTTGATAGACGAGAAAGGTAAAAGGTTTACTTACCTTAGATTGCTACCTGCTTTCTCTCTAAATGTGGTTTTTCTGGCGATGCACTTTAGCTTATTTATCTATCAGTGTAATGGACCATTTGCTTAGAGACCTCTAAATCGCTTTTATAGAAGATCCCTCTCGAGTTTTCGAGATCCGATCGGGATATTGAGTTAGAGGCTTGCGGGGTCAGGAGACGATCGATACTCAACTCCGATCAATACACAAAAGCCCTCGAGGGAAACGACCTAAAGATAATCATTCAATCAGTAAAATTCAATAGTTCAAATAATACCAGAATATGAAATTTTTAAATTGAATCGCCTCCTCAAGAAGGGCAAGGACGAAGAAAAGAAAGAAAGAAAAGAAAATGGTTTGTAAGTTCAGAAACCCCAAATTATAGAACTCACTGGACGTACGTTCGGTGAGTGCTTTAAATCTTTACAGATTTAAGCAAAAGGATACAAAGATAAAAGCAAGAAAAATACTCACCTTACGTCTTCCAGAGATGTTCCCAGTAGCAGACACTGCATAAATTCGGTCTTGAACCTGGTTTCAGCTTAGGCACCACAAACTCCAGAATGTTCCACTATGAATTCCTGAATCAACATCATGTGCTTATGCACAAATATATTCTCTAGTGCATCCACACCAGGGTGTAATTCACCTAGAACACGGATCAAACAGCAGATAAAGATCTAGGAACCACAAAAGAGAATATAGGTGACCACGACGGGTCAACTATATAATTATTTTGATTTTTTAGGCAATTCTTGATGATTTCTATATTTTTTTTCAAGATGGCGAATTAACCGATATATGTATGCCTATATTTTTTAAGAATTTTATTTAAAATAAGCCAGTATTGTTCAAATTCCCATACGATTACTAGTACAAGATATATTAAGCAGGTAAGTTGATAATCCGTGAAAGCGCGTCAATAAGTGCATATAACTTTTGACGCACACGGAATGTTTGGGTGCAAATAATTTTCTCGTAATCAGGAGGTCATAATACAAAAGAATCAACAATCAAATTTCAGGTGGAACGCTGTCACCGAAAAAAATTTAATTAAATCAATTCGACTGTTCTGATAATGGAACAAAAGCATATTAGTATTTTTGCAAATATTTTATTGACTTAAAATTACAGAAAATATGAAGAGGAATTTTAAGTGAATACTCTTTACACTAGTTCTGTGGTAAATTTACTAACAGCTTTATTTTTAATATTAGTGCACATGATCAATTATAATATATTATTATATCTATTTGTTAAAATAAAGCAGTAATTATAAAATAGTTTACATATGCAAATTCAATTTAAATGGAAAACACTGACCACAACAAAGTTATTTCATGTCAATATTGAATCAACTGATTTGCAATTTATCAATGAATCTGTGGAATAAATGTGTTTACTGAAATAAATTAAGCTCTTCTTTACTTGTTCATTCATTATTTTATGTTGTGATTCTCACAACTCAATACAACCTAAAGGGGATTAGTCATTTTATGTGTGTTCGTGAATCAGAAAAAACTAGGCCAAAAGTCTTTAATCTCTAATATTTATTTTTTATAACTCGCTCTAAAATATCAACTTCAAGCAAAGAAAAACTGTATCAGTAATTTAAATACTCAGTTAACAAATTGGTAAACACCTTTTTAAACGCGAATAGATATCAACTGCAAATTGTTTATGTAGAATCACTGTTCACTGTTTATCAACGTTTATAAACTATTAAAAATAATAATAATAATAGTAATAATAATAATAATAGTAATAATAATAACAATACATGATTTTATTGGCAGAATTCAAGTACAAATTTACAACATAGTAAATTCATTGCTTGTTCTTTCATTCAATCATACAAGAACCTGAATAAGACAGAAATATTCATGATGACAAACAATATTCAATATTTTTATATATTTCAGCCTTATATGAATGCGGGAAAGAAGTTATGTAAATTAATTACGTTAAAACTTGAAATGAAGAGAAAATGCTTAATACTAATATCATTCTAAAAAATATAAAAAAGCTTGATTGAGGCAGTTAAGCTGTAACTGTAGCTTTAAAAGAGCCACAAAAAAACAACTAGAATATTAAAATTTAAAAATTAAATGAGAGTTGGCCCCGTAATAATTCTTTTTTCGTAACGTTTTGTAACTATCAGGTAGCCAATTGTAATTATTTGGTATGAAAAGGGGCCTTCGAAGAAAGAGGAAAAGAGATTGATTATGAGACAGAATATCAAAAGTTTCCAAATATGCTTGAATTTAAGAATTAACTATTTTTTCAAAAGCTTCTGATAACGTGCATAATATACTAACTGGCCTTTTTAGGGAGGGGAATAACTTTCCATACTGAGGGATATACATTATTCGCTATAGAGAAATTAAATATATGAGTTATGTAGGGCAGAATATAGGGGCAACTATGTAACAGGATGTTAATTCCGATATTGTCAGCACCAACCGCATTCGACTTAATTGATAGTAACATACCGTGTTATCATTAGTTGGATTAAATTTAAATGTACCAATACCCTGCCGAATATTTTGTGAATAATGATTAACAGTTTCATAGTCGGCGCCAAAATCTACTTTAGAAGTTCTAATACAGTAATCGTTTATGTCGTTTACGTCATTTAAATCATCAGGTATAAGTGTCTTTTTTTGTTTGTTATATACATTCAAATCTTGTAAATCTTTCCATATATGCTTGTATCTAGTGCGTAATCTGAATTCTAAGTATGCTTTGTTTTTCAAGAATGATGGCGCTGTTTGTTAGATTGCGTAAATCTTTATAATAAGTCCATTGGTGAGGTGTCTTAGTTTTTTAAATTTGGAGAAGAGCCTTGTCTCGAAGGAACATCATAAGTATAAGCGTGTCAGTAAGCCATGGTGCCTTTTTTTCCCAATTTCAACAGTTTTTACAAGAGCGTGAGAGTTACAAGTTTTTAACAGAGGCCCGTTGAAAGTGTCAATTTTGTCATCAATGTGATTAATGTGATTTTGTTGAAAATTTTTATCGGTCAGGTCATTAATGAAATCATTTGCATTGAAGTTTTTATCTTCTGACGTTTCAAAATGACTTAATTATAGACATAATTTTCAGTGTCAAAATAATAAATTTGATCGGGCTGAGTATTATAATAATTTCATTATAGAGCTCAGTACTATAATGATAAAAAAATAAAATTAGGCAAAAAGTACTTATTAAATATTTATTTGAAAATAGTAACTGAAAATTTAATGATTAAAATTTATAACGCAATTATTACAATTAGATATATTAATATTGCTCGTCTGTGTCGAAATGGTTGCGTTGGTTTGATAATTTCTTTGAATATTTTCAGTTTCTTGCGATAAACAAACAACGGATGAAGGTACCGTTGATGATTTCTCTAAAAGAATAGCTATAGAAATCTTTTTCTTGTTTTCACTGAAATTCTCAATATATCCTTCAGCAATGGTATTACTTTTCCAGCCACCGTGGCGTCTGACAATGAGAAGATCTGCGCCTGAATTTGCCAGCATAGAATCTGAAGACCTTCTGAAACAGTGGGCCCTATATTCTTCGGGATGAGGCAAGATTAAAAACGTAGCGATATTTTTTGGCATATTTCTAAAAGTATGAATACCCACTGGTTGCTTTGTACATTTGTTATTCCTGACTAATAGAAAAAAAACGAAAATGTTCTATACTTCTGGGTCGCATTGGTGCATATTTTCGAACAAGTTGAACCATATTTAATCCATTAATATCCCCAGGAGTTATGAAGAATTCGCGGGATACCTTAGTTTTAGTATTGGGTATAACAATTCTAAATACAGACCCTTCGTCATACACATCTCCTGTTCTAAGGTTTTTTAATTCTTCCCTTCTGCAGGCACCACTTACACCAATTACCATTACTATTTTTGTGAGAAGAAATTTTTCGTCTTCCGCCTCCAACAAAAACTTTGTAATGTTTTCTTTACTCAGTATTCTTGATTTTTTTGGTTTATATGCATCGGAGTTCCGCTTTAAAAAAGCAGTTAGTTGAGTATATTTGCTTATATCAACATTTCTCCTAATCAACAACATGCTCCTTATCATCGAATAATAGCTCCACAAAGTAGAAGATTTTTTAAACTTTGATTGTTCCTTAAAGTAGACTATCAATACCTTTTCATGCGTAATATTCTTAATGTTCTTCTGGTTTCAAAAACTTTCATACTGGTCATAATTTTTTTTATAAACGCTTTTGGAGCAGGAGGGAAGCAACTACGTCTTCTGTCAATTCTTCAATTTCTGGCGGTAGACTATTTTCTAAATCGCTCATTTTTTGGGAAAACTAAGAAAACTTTAGCAATATTATTTTATAACAATAACATACGAATATAAACAACCTTTAAACAGTTACTTAGTAACTTGGACACATCATACACACATCATAGCATGACAGTAGCCTACTTGAAATAATTATTACTGCCCAAAGCTTCAAAATACAATAGAGATACATATTACTTTTCATTTCAATTAATTTACACCAAATAAAATTTTGCATGAAATTTGGATCATAAACAATCATTATGGTACACACCGTGTTATCAGGCTCGGCTAGTGCCTCGCCTCATAACATTTACGGCTAGTAACATAAATAAATATTAAAGTCTCTATATACAGGGTGTGCCAATAAAAACTCCCAGGTTAAATATTTTGGAAACTACTAGAGATATTTGTGTTCTGTAAAAGCCCATTGCTAGAACACATAAAGGGCTGTAGTTTTAAATAGAAATAGTTTTTTAATATGTTTAGGGATAGATGGCGCTGAGGTACAAATTATTATTTGGATGACAGGAAGTTAGAAATGTTATCTATGTTAAAGAGAACTTAATTTCAAGTAGATTTCGCGATACGAAAAAAAATCGAAAATCCAACCATTTTCGAGAAATTTGAGTTTAAAATATTTAATTTTTGAAAAACTAAAATCGCCGTAACTTTCTTACATTAAATTTTATAAGATAGTTCTTTCAAACTTCCTTCATAGAAAGATAATGTGAATAATTTGGCAATAATACTTTTTTTTACAACTTCCGGTTAAACCGGAAATTACGTTTATTACAATTTTAAAGCTCCCGCCCCCTGTATTTTATTAAACAATATTGAATAAAAATATGTTCCACGCATTTTTTCCAGTGCAACCATAGTAGTAATTTAGCAATAAAGGAAATAACAATGAAATAAAAAACCTCTTTTCATTTTATTTAATAAAAACAAAAAAATAACTAACAAGTAATAAGTTATGGAAGAAGGTGTTCGAAATTATTGCCATTTTCGTTTGTACACATGGAGAATCTTTTCAATAGCTCAACCCCACAGACTTTAAGTAGTGTATTCCTGTTGGTGGCTCCAGCACTTGCATAAATTTTATTATAAAGGTCAGCCATGTCTATGATTGGTTCTCTATAAACCTCACTTTTCATATAACCCCACAAATAGAAATCTAATGGGGTAATATCAGGAGATCTAGCTGGCCTCTTGAGTATCCCATTTGTACCAATCCATCTAAATCAATGTCAATATTGACAGTATTGTTAATGAAAAATTCCAAAGGCACCTATGATTATGTTTTGCGTAAGGAGTCCTTTTCTTTCATCAAGGTGAATGTAATCAATATAAAATGTATTTTTTCGCCCTCGGGCGCTTTAAAATTGTAATAAATGTAATTTCTGGTTTAATCGGAAGTTGTAAAAAAAAGTTTTATTGCCAAATTATTCACATTGTGTTTCAATGAACAAATTTTGAAACGAACTATCGTATAAAATTTAATGTAAGAAAGTTACGGCGATTTTAGTCGAAACTATTCAAACATGATAAATCACCTTCCTTCCCTCAATAATAATGGACCGTTCTATTTCACCGTATCGGAAAAGAATTTCTCTCGGACAGAGCCACGCCTTCGTGTCGCGCGTTACGTCGATTGGATAGACTAGGCATGAAGATAAAGGTGATTGGCTCGGTACCTAGTGATTTATAATAACTCACTCATTATAACTCACGCTATTTGTTTATGGATACTATTAGTTGTTTAAAAGCAGTTCATTAATTAGTATATAACCTAATAAGAGTATATAAAGAAATTTTATTTTACAGTGTGAAATAAAATTTATTGGTTTCTATGGAAACAGCAATATAATTTAGTCTATTTTTACAAAATTATATTGTTTTCTAATTTCGAATGGCGATACAAAAAATTTTGTATATAACTATGGACTAAAATGTGTTTTTTTTTACTCGTGTGGTCTGTAGCACTTGCTTTCGGCTCGTACTATAAACGCCCCACTTATAAAAAACACTATTTTAGCCACTTGATATAAAATACTGTTATAAGTTCCATAATCTTTAATATGTGAATTATACAAACAATTATAATAATAACTAAATTGTATTTAATTTTTTTGGAATTTATTTTAACCTACATTGGCCAATGTATCTTATAGGATACAGTTAGCCCTCCCTTTTCGAAATTATCCCCAAGAAGTGGTTCGGACTCCACTATAAGCTGTAGGGCCTCGTTTCTGTTTATCTAACACAAAATCATTCTGGATTTTCAAGGAGTTACTTCGGTGACTTGAGAAGCTGTTAAGAAAACATTTAAGAAAACAGTTAGCCCTCCCTTTTCTAAAATATTACTTTTGATGTAGATAAGTTATTATTAGCTGAGTTTCAACAAGAAAATAGTAGTAATTATTTTTTTTTCTAGTCCTAAGCGGCTTTGTCCCTTTCAGGGTTCAAATATGTTTTTAACGTTATCTATTAGTTTACTGACGCGACGCTATAGAATTTAGATTTCTTAAGGACATCTGAAAAACTGAATTGAAACTAGAATCTAATTTTCAGATATGTGAGCAAATAAGTCAGGATTCCTTTTCAAGATCGAGATAATTTAGACTAATTATCAACATTGTTCACATTTAAAACAGTAGATGATAAAAAATTTAAATAGTTCTGCAAAACAAAAATGTAAATGGTGCTCATTTCACCCACCCAGGAATTTCCGGTGCATTCTTAGAGCCGAATAAAATTTAAATCCGGATAACATAATTTGCCGTAAAAAGCAAAATGGAACATGCTTACTACTTTGGTTAGATATTATTCCGGTTTGAGAGATACAGCTTCGTTGCAGAAATAAATAAATAGTGAATTTCAACTCATGCTCGAAATACAGCATAAAATATTTGAAAACATAAATTTTCCTCACGGCATTACGCGAATTATCTATGAAATCTCGTCAAAGGATGTAGTGCAGCCATGTGCTAAGGCTGAGGCATTGAATTTGGTTCAATTATTGTCTACAAATCAGTTTACTAATAGGCGTTATATTTTGCAGTTGATTTTCGGATTGTGTACACATTTGACAATTTATTTCTTTATTTATTTAGTCACTCAACGGTAAACCAATTATAAAGTAAAGAAATTGATCAGTTTTAATGGTTCTCAAACTTTTTATTTCGACAAACCCTTTTTACTTAAAGGTCTAGGCATGAAACTCCTAAACCTCATCTTGGGATGATATTAGAAGAAAATACTAAGACGAATGTTGTACTGGCGATGTCTTATTTTTTGTATATAATTTGCTTTAATTCGGGTGTTAGAAGATTGTACACTTTTATGCCAATGTAATGGTATACTTATACTCTCTGTCCAATGGTCTTACTTTCTTTGGGTAACAATAGATTTTTTTGTCTTGTATTATGTATTTGTGAGATAGAATCTGTTATTAATTTGAGTTTTGACATATTTGTTAACGCAGTTAAATAAAAAAAGGTTTCTTACGTCACATATTTTGTTATGTTTAAAAAGTTCCTCAGTTGAAAATCTTGCCGTAAAATTGAAAATGATTTTGAGTTTTCTTTTTTGTATGATTTTCAGAGGTTTTAGTACATTTGAGTATGCTCCACCCCAGCCAATAATACCATAAGTAAGCAGTGATTGTACTAACGCATAGTAGATGAATTTAAGTTCGTAGATACTCAAAATATACTTTAATTTTTGAAACATGTAGAATAGCGATCTCAGCTTCCTGATTAAGTTTTCAATGTGGTGGTTCCATGTCAAATGATTATCTACAATTATTCCAAGATATTTAATATATTCTGAGTATTCCAAATTCCATATAGTATTCCTATGTTTGAGTTCAACACCGATAGTTGTGTAGGATGGTAAGCCCCTTTTGTAACTCGAAAATGGTATATACATTGTTTTATTTAGGTTAATTATTAGCAAGTTGTTATGAAACCATTTTATTATTTAAATATTCCTTTATTTTTGTATTTATTTCAGCCCAAGTCTCTCTTTCTACGAATAGTACAGTGTCATCAGCATATGACAGTATGTTTTCGTAAGAGTCCAGGTTATCATTTAGATATATTATGAATAAAATAGGTCCGAAAACAGTTCCTTGTGGAATACCAAATGTTATTTTTTATTTATCACTAATGTTCGTGCCTATTTTTATCGATCGATATCTGTTTTCCAAGTAGCTGCTAAGTAACTTGAAAGTCTGTACCCGTATTCCGATATTTTGGATTTTGCGTAGAAATAATTCATGGCTTACCATGTCGAAAGCTTTTGCCAAGTCAATGAAAACTCCTGCACATGGTTTGGCTAAATCTAAATAATTATAAATTGTTTTGTCATTTTCTATTTAAAAAAATGAACAGAAACTGGAAGCAGCAGGAACCTCTTCAATAAATGTTTGCGAAAATTTATTATTTTAGTTAATTATTACACGCTCGGTACTACTATGCTGTGTAACGCAGGCCTCCGTTATGCAGATACTAGAACTTATTCTTAACATTAAAAAGTTGCAATCAAAAGATCATCTACTTTGAAATGGTGCAATAAAAAATGTATATTGTGCTGAAAAATTAGGAAGTCTCTATGCCAAAAGGACACTAAACGTCATCTGATCTACAACAAAATCTTTTCAACTCATATACTGTACGAATATCACCCTTGTGCCAAATTTCGTCAAAATTGATTCTCGAGCTTCATCGTTATCGTGTCTACATGCGTTGATACAAAAAACACAGACATTTTTTAAAAACACTTGTTCGTGTTCCTGTGATCTGGTCGTATCTGGTCTTATCAAAGTAAAATACAATAAAACTTGCAATGCATAGCAAAAACTGCTGGGTCTATAAACTTCAAATTTTGTATAGAGGTTCCTCGAATGACGTAAGCAACCACTAAAAAGGGAATTTTCCAAATTCTACTCTTGAGAGGGTGAAGTTTTAGGCTTTTTTGAAAAGGTTAGATCTAGATTTAGTACAAATATTTTTTGTTAAAATCTATTAGATACGTGTAAGACGAAATTTCGATTTTCACTTTTTGAAGGGGTGAAAATGGGAATGGTAGATGGTTTAAAGCGCACCCGTATTTTTGAAATCGCGTAAGTCAGAAACGTGATTATTCGAGCGATGGACTCTTCTGAGGAAATAAGACGGTTTTCAAAAAGAGACCCCCGAAAGGGGAGGAAGCTTTTCGGAAACGGTTGGATCTAGATGCATGAAATTTGGCAGAAATACTCTTTATTGGAATCTATTAGACACAAGTAAGACGACATTTCCATTTTCACTTTCTGAAGGGGTGAAAACGAGGGTGGTATATGGTCTATCTGAAATCGCGTAAGTCAGAAACGTGATATTCCAGCGACGGGCTTTTCTGAGGAAATGTGAGGAAATGGGGAGACCCGTATTCGACGGTTTTCATAAAGAGACCACCGAACGGGTGAACGGGGACAAGGATGTTTTTAAACATGAAATTTGACGCATACCCACCCCCGCCCATATGCTTTATTGTCGATTAAAATAATTACTTTTTCATTTAACTCGCTCTAACACAAAAACAGAATAATGAATTGTTATCAAATTACGATGCACAGTGAGTTTCCTCGAATACAATGGATGCACTGTAGGTTTCCCCGAGTGCTATGGATGCGCAGTGGGTTTCCTCGACTACAATAGATCAGTGGGTTTTTCCGAGTACTATGGATGTGCAGTGGGTTTCCTCGAATGCAATGGATGCGCAGTAGTTTTCCCTGAGCGCAATGAATGCGCAGTGGATTTCCTCGAGTGTACTTCCTGAGTACTAGAGGAGAGTACTCAGTGAGTAGACAAGTTAGTATGTCAATGTTCTTAATTCCACGCGCAAGAAGTCTTCTACGCGGACGAAGTCGCTGGCATTACATAGTTCATATATAAAGTTATTTACGCAATAAAACGATAGGCGTGTCCACAAAAATTTAATTTAATTTAATTTAATTTTCCAGAATTAGAAACCGAAAATAGAAATAGAAAATTTTAATAGAAATCACCCCAACGGAGAGAGGCTAAGGATGGTTTCCAAAATAGAGATTAGTAACATATGATGTAGAGATGTGTAACACTGTGTTGAATGTGCTGACACATTTCGGTATGTCACATGTGTTGAAACAACAACATGACACAGTCCCACTTTAATAATACTCAAGATGACGGGAGTTGAGGGTCCGTGTGCGGTATCACGGATCATGTCAGTGGCTGTGGGCAGCGCACGCTCTCATGCAGTTTAGTAAATTAAACAAAACAATGACAGAATTGTGCCGATACTTTGTGTTGACACTTCAAGCAGTGCCAGTGTTGTTGTTTTAACACAAGAAAATTTAGAGTGTTACCCATGACTAATATGACGTCACCTCCTTGCAGGCATGCGGGCCTGTGTGTGTAGCGAGTCTGTTGTTTTTTATTGAAAAACTAATATAATATTATTGATCAGCATGCTTTAGAACTCCTATATCCAAAATATAAAGATATTTTGATTTATGATTTTCGAATGATGACCCCCTAAAATCATATTTTTCAAATAGTAAATAATTAATAACTTTTAAACCAATTGCATTTTGAAAAAAAAGTGTTTCATTTTCTCTTTTAAATTCAGTTTTTCTACAACCCAGCGTCATTCATACTTTCAAATTTCATAGACTAAGAATTTTCATTGAAAAGTTCCAAACATTTTGAACCATCAGCCTTTTAAATTATTCGTGCATTAAGGATTGCCGAATTTGAACGCATGGATGAATGACAGTTGGTGATAGAAAAAGTGATTTTAAATAAAAAATAAGGAATTGCTTTTTTTCGAAAAAAAAGTCGATACCAATTTATAAATTATATTTGATATTTAATAGTTTTGGTAATTTTTCAATGAAAATTCTTATCCTCTGAAATTTAAGTAAGCAAGTGTAGATGACGCTGGAAATCAAAAAATGTAAAAATATACAGGGTGTTCCATTTAAAATTTCAAAGTTGGGGTCATTTCCGGGGAAACTGGAAGTGATGAAAAAGTGTCAAATTATGAAAAACTTGCCGTTTTTTGGTGCCAAATTTAAGACTTATATCTTGAAAACTCTGGAAACTATGGCTCGTCTAATGATTCCGTTGACACCCGGTATATGCATTTATATACCTTTCTGAATTTTGTCTCTTTGCCATATTTTATTTTATATTCTAGAAAGTTTAAATTTATCATAAGCCAAAACAATTATTTTAAGTATATACTTCGCTGTTGTATTTCATGAGTAACCCATTGTTTGTTAACATTCAGATAAGTCTATTTTTTTATTTTTGTAGACGGCTAACCTCATAACGCCATCTGATACTATCAGTAAAGTGTTGACATTCTTTAGTTAAAATGTTGTAATTAATTTGTCGGCAGCTGAGAGAAGACAAAAATAAAAATTAAGTATATTCATTAGCACCAATTATGAAATGTGGTGTAGGTGTTAGCAAATATCCTCACACTCTGGATTTGCTAAAGCTTTCTGTCTCTAAAACTCCAGACGCCCTCCTTGTAGTCTTATGAACTCTATATATACTAAAAGCTTGAAACTAGAAAATCATAATTAACCAGACACAGAGGTGTAGGGACAGGTTCACCTAGGAACTGATACTGAGCTAACTAAGTTATCTTACGTAAGGCTTGTTAAACAATTTCAACAGACAAAGAAACAAGCCTATAATCTATCAATTAAATTTACTAGTTGTTTGCAATATTGAAAATTTATTTTCACGGATATTTTTGAAAATTTTGATAAACGGTTATTTTTGCGTGTATCAGAAAGATATGTGAGTAATCACAGATCTGAATATATTATATTATATATATTATATATTATATTATTATATTATTATATTATATATTATTGTATACAGGGTGTTTCAGCTAAAAGTCCCCAGGTCATTATCTCGTAAAATAATAAAGATACTTAAAATTTGTAAATCGCGGATAATTGACACAAAAAAACGTCTTAAATAACTGCAGTTAGAATTGTTCCTTCGCAGTGCACAGAGATGGCGCTGCGGTGTGAAATTATTTTTTGATGGCTGGAACCTTGAAACACGATTCATACGATTAATAAATAAATTGTGAATAATTTTGACTATGTAAAAAATTTTGTAAATACTAGCAGTTTTGGAGCTACATGAATTTTTTTCTCCATTTCTTTGTCTCTGTAAATTTTGAAAACTTCTGTAACTTTTCTGATTATCATTTTAGAACACCAATTATTTAGAACTTTTATCTAATTATATTCCATACTTCTTATATTATTACATATTTTGAACATTTTTATAATTTTCAAATTTTTAAAATTTGAAATTAGTAAAAATTTTCAAAATATGTAATAATCTAAGAAGTATGGAATATAATAAGATAAAAGTTCTAAAATGATAAACAGAAAAGTTACAGTAGTTTTCAAAATTTACAGAGACAAAAATGGAGAAAAAAATCCAGCCATCGAAAAATAATTTCTCAACGCAGCGCCATCTCTGTGCACTGTGAAGGAACAATTCTAACGTTATTTAAGACCTTTTTTTGTGTCAATTATCCGCGATTTGCAAATTTTAAGTATCTTTATTATTTTACGAGATAATGACCCGAGGACTTTTAGCTGAAACTTCATGTATATACTATGCCATAGTTCCTGATTTTTTAATTAATAATAACTTTTAAAATATCTAATGTTAAAATATTATTAATTTTTAAATAAGTATAGACGCAAACATTGTGTATTTAAATTAATTGTTAATAATAATAATTTAATTGTAGTACAGTATTATTGATTTATTTGGAGCAGTTAAATGAAAAACGCATCTCCCACTAAAACATAAATTGCAACTTTCAACTTGTCAAAATTGTTATATATCGAACATTCTGTATCACCAAAATCCCCCTTTGAAGATTGTAAAGTTATTAGTAAATAAGTAAACGGAAAATGGTTTAATTTTATCGGGCGGAGAAAGCTCTAAAACTAAGCACTTACCATAGCCTCCCCAGTGATTCATTTGCGACATTTTGGTCCCTTTAGTGTCTCAGATGAATTAATAATTAAGGAGGCGTGCTCGATGAAATATTTAAGTATAGTAATCACTGAAGCTGAATATCTTTGTTGGTAAAAGAACTGAAGTGCTCCTATAATAATTTAAATACGTTAAAAATATTATTCGCACATCGTTGAACTTTCATAGTGATAGATGTAGCTTTGTACAAATTATTTATAACATTGTATTATATCAGCAAATAATGCAATGGTATAGTAGATAGTTTTGCTAATGTATAAAGGGTGTCATAATATTCCCCCGTATTGTCCTTTAGGTACTTATTCTACATGCAAACATAGTAAGTAGGTTGGATTAGATTAGATTTGAAAAAGGAGCTGACTGATTAGCCTTGACCACCGCGACCCCCGTGGATCTATAGTGTCACTTCCTGTCTAATTTTACTTAGAGTTCCTTATCCAACTTTGTCTTTTGTATCAGACTCCATAGCCTTGATAAGAGCTCCTTGGTATAGTTATCTATCCTTGGTTTCTCTTCGCCAAGTAGTTGGAACCTCAGTCTGGCTAGGCCTTCGCAATGGCACAGCCCATGTACTGAGATTTTCTCTTCCTCTTGACAGAATCTGCATGTTGCATTCTCTGCTAGGCCCATTCGACTCATATGCCTTTAAGCCTACAATGTCCAGTTAGAAGACCTACCATTATCCTAATAGTCTTTCTATTTTGGCGTAGTAGGTTTTCCGTGAATTTGGCCCATCGTTCTTTATTAAACTTTTTGGCCTGTCTTTGTCGAAAGAAATTCTTCGACCACTCCAGAGATTTATTTTGTACCCATTCATTAATGAATGTTCATATGCGTGGCTTAGCCACACCTGAAAAGGGTTTGGGTCTTGCTAGGGCCTTGGATGTGCCTTCCCGGGCCAGTTCATCAACCTTCTCATTTCCCATGTGTCCCTCGTGTTCATGCCATGGTCACTTTGTTCTGACTTAATAAGTCCGTAAGAGCATTTATACAATCCCATACTAGTGTTGAATTGACCTGCATGGAACCGAGTACCTTTAGCGCTGCTTGGCTGTCGGAAAAAATGGCAATTGACTGGTTTACAGATTCCTGTCTCATTATTTCCTTTGCACACCACTGTATAGCGGCCTCTTGAGTCTGAAATATTATAGCGTGTATTTCTAGGCTTCTCGGGATTTTTATTTTCGACCTTGTCCCGTAAATCCCAGCTCCGACTCTCTGTTTTGTCTTGGAGGCGTCCGTATACCAGATCGTTTGCGCCGATATTGGAGGACCGTTTTTCCAGTCCTCTATGTCTGGTATTTTGATTTGAAAAAATATAGTAAGAGAACTTCATATAAATATATGTCCAGAACTACTTCCTAAGGGAGCTACGGCCCTCAGAGAATGGCGCCTAAGTATATATTTTACCAGTTATCTCGGAAATATTTTGGAATAACTTGGTGTGTAAAAATAATAAGTAAAGTCTATGTAAATATGTGTCCACAAATGCTTTTTTCTTTCGATGAAGTAGTTGTAATATTAATAAGAATCATTGCTTTGCAAAAAAGCTTAATAAATCATGATTAAAAAAACAATCTCAAATTAAACAAAACTATTAAAGTAGCTCAAAATGCCTTCCTTCTTGTTCAATGCAGATCTCAACATAGCGACCAATGTGTGTGACACTCTGCGGCATTTCACGAGTGGTAGTTGCATGTCGTCCTCACTAATGTTATCATCAAAGTCGACCGAATTTCCTGCGACGGGTACCCTGACATTTTAATTAATACACAACATAAGCTACTTCTATAAATCATTACGTGCATTACCAGCCAATCAATATTTCATTTAAGTTGCTTTTCGACAGAAACGGTACTGCTAATTAGCTTCTTTTATGTAAA
This sequence comes from Rutpela maculata, assembly GCA_936432065.2. Classification (NCBI taxonomy): domain Eukaryota; kingdom Metazoa; phylum Arthropoda; class Insecta; order Coleoptera; family Cerambycidae; genus Rutpela; species Rutpela maculata. The sequence goes on along the minus strand of OW386285.2, from coordinate 28,952,984 downwards.
ATTAGCCTGGGAATTATAATTAAGTTCTAAACTATTAAAAATATGGACCAAGAAAAGGGAAGCATAAACAGTATGCAACTATCTCTCTTTTGTCTGCATATGAACAAAATAATTTTGGTTGTTACTGCACAAAAATAATCCTTGATCAAAGATTAGAGAATTAACAAGATCGAACAGTCAGAAAGAAAACAACCCTTTAGAGAAAGATAGTTGAAAATCTCCGAATTAAAGGGACGAGCTCACTCTGACACATCAGCTGATCGTTACATATCAGATGATGCTGATATTTGTTTTCTGTTTAAATACGTGGCGTGCAGAGTATGTACACACTGTGTGTAAATATTGTTTTTTATGCTGTATTTTCATAATAAAATGGACTGCATAAAAACTATTGTTAAAAAACGAAAGGTAAGCATGCGCACTGCGTTGTAGACATTTAATTTGAAAGGGTTTGGCAGCTCTTGAGTTTGGCTTAATAATTGTTCTACGAATAAAATAAATCATATTTTAATGAAATTTTATGCTTTTAATTGTTATAGTGTACAGGATTCTATTGCCTAATAAAATCTAACACATATCAGATTATGGCAACCCTGTATAGCATCTGATCTGTGAAATTCAGTTAAACGTGGCAACAATGGGATAACTCCAAACTAAAAGGATTAAAGGAGCCAGGTCATGAGCGCCACTAATAAAAGATCAAAGGAATTCCGCCGGCTGTCCGATCGTTAATTCTCTTTACCTTGATAATGCGGAATCGTGAACCAAATCTCATAAAATTGTCCCAGAATATTTCCGATATAATCAGTAAAATCTTTGTATAGGCGTCATCCTCAAAGAGCCATATTTCCATTAGGAAGCATTTTCAAACACATGTTTATAGGAAGTTTTTTGTCTAACATTTAATAAACAAGGGGCAGACTGCTTTACATCCCCTCCGAAGGATGGTATATCCATTACGTAATCTTCATCTCAAATTATACATAGCTTCTGTGTATACACTGATATACAAGCCGCTAGAAGGTGGGACGAGATCGCCGTGTTTCCTTAGAGGGTACACCCATCCAAATGTTAACTGCGATGAACGTTGCTTAACTTTATGTATCGAAATACATGTAGAGTCAAGACGCCTCTACGTTCGCCCCCAGGCTGTATACAAAACACATTTATGCTCAGTCAAAAATGTATTATGTGTGTGGGAATTTCTGTAAATATGAGAGAATACAAATGTGAAGAAAAATAAGAATGAAGAGAAACCAAGCTAATAAAAATACTGTACAAAAACGTGCAGATATCTGCTGAGAAATATATCAAAATATAAACAACTAGCAAACTGCCCGTCTCCTCTACGGGATATTTTAGGGGTTTATCTCTATATATTTGCAAAGTTTCAAGGTCCTAGCGTCTCTGAAAGCGATAAGACAATTTATGCAGACACACAGATTAGGCGCGTTGTATTGCCGTTTGCAGTATAGAAAACTTACCTATTATGGGAATCTATAATATCGAAGATGAACTTATTTACGACTCCAGTCCTTCGAATCAAGTGCTTCAATAGTCATCTTATGGCATATCATTTCAAGTAGTTTGTAGCTTGGTAAATAGTTGTCCCAATTACAGCATCAAAACCTGCATCTAAATCTTTTTCTACAAAATAAAATCCCTAAAGTGTGGCTTTGTCTGTTAGCAAAAAAATATGGTAGATGGTGGATCTAATATGGCGGTCTCGACGAAAAGGCAGCTTCTCTTATTTTGATCCCTTCCTTTTCTTCTCATACACAAGGCCTTGTCAGACATTTTGTGATACATAAATTATTCGAATTGGCCTCTGCTCACTGTATAGCATGTCTGACAACCGGCTGATGTGTCCAAAAATGAGAGAATTCGAGAGAACACGATGATGGAGAGATGGTTTTGATATTTCTTGGAGAATTAAGGTATTAGTGCAATGTACTATCCGGGGATTTGTAATAAACGTCTCCAGACTTTGAAAGCATCAATATGTCGTCCGTCTACTTCCTTATCCCTTAACCCTTGATCTCTTTCAAAAGAGGTACAAAATTACATGGGGGTTGAAATGGAAAAGGAGTCGTTGCGGAAATATTTTTCCTCCAAGTAACCTACGGTTTTTATGCGTAATGATTTTCTTAAACTCCAAATTAACTTTTAGAATCAAACTCGGAGAAAATCAAGAGAAAAGTTCCTCGAAGCTTGGAATAAAAATGGATACTCAGGTTGAGCGAGCATTTTTCCTCTCCTTTGTACACCTTTCGTTTAATTGGTGGCACATTGTCCCTAATATTTCGGATTATGTTCCTAGTCCTTCAAAATTCTTTTGTAAGCTGAAGAGATAAAAATGGGGCAGCAATTCATTTCACTAAAAACATAATTACTGTGTAGCGTAGGTTAAGACATTAAAAACTGAAAGAATAATTACTTCGATATCTTCAGTCCCTCCGGCGATAATTTCACCTGACAAAAATAGGCTTCTATACAAGTAATGCCTAAGTGTTTACGACGACATTGTTGTGGTAAAAAAATTGGATTTTATAGCCGTTCAGTTCATACTTTATCGAATGAATGTTTGGAGTTAATGAATACGGTCGTAATGTCTTAAAACTAATGATACCACAAGTGACACTGGTTATCTAGGATGAAACTTAGTGATAAAGACTCAGGTGTTTCAATTTAAGTGACCCATGGGAAGACGTAAGATACTGGCGATATCTACTTATCTTATGATTAACAGATGTAAATTGAGAATGGAAGAACACATCTAAGAATTTAGTCACACTGCCGTCAGTTTCAGCGTAGGTACATATAGGCTCTTTTCCATCAATATAATAATTTAATGTTCTTTTTTTAAAGGAGGGTAACCCTCATGGGCTCCAATCAATCAATGGTATATCGGAAGTGTCAGACTCTTACTGACTAAAGCCCCCTCCTCCCCGGGCTCGTCTGTATACTACTCCGAGGGCACTGTAGCCTTCTGGGCTTATTGTGCTCACTCTGTATTGCCCGTAAAGTGTTCTTACTAGCATTGCTAGGAACTATTTCGCTGCGCGATGCCCCCCAAGCCCGGGTCAGACTAGGCTGTTTACTAGCCGCTAGTTAGCAGCCATCAAGTAGCGTAGTGTGAGCACAGAAATAGCCGCTGATTTCATTAGCCGGAGAGTATTTACCAGCTGCTACTAAGTTGGACATGTTTAACTTTTACTAGCAACTAGCCGATCACGTGATCCTTTCGTCTTTGCTGCCACCAGCCACTAGCCTAGGCTGACCAGTACAGCGAGTAGTTATCACGTGGTGGTATGAAATTATTTTGTTCTCTGTTAATGCATGTATGAAGATGGCAGAGCTAAAGTGGTCGGGAAAAGAAATTATATAATTTTTGAATATGTTTCAAAAGTATCCCCATTTGTGGGATGTCTCATGCGAGGATTATTTAAAGAAAAATGTAAAGAACGCCTCATATTATTAGAGGATTTAAAAATTGCTGGACTAAGTGCAACGTTGGAATCCTTAAAAAACTGCTATCCTTAACAATAATCTCAAATATTCTTTGCGTGGACCCACAGTCGACATGTTGATAACTGAGAACGTAGCTGCTACTTTAAGCCGCTCACAGCAGCGCAATATGACCACATTGCCAGCCGCTGATTGCTAGTGCTACTATCAGCAAATGGCAGTGATCTAGTCTAGGTCTGGCTTAATACCTCCCTGTCTTCTCACCATAATTGAATGTTACTCATACAGCTACTGCTGTATTCTTACTTTTAACCACAACGACAAATGAAATCAAAAATTATATTGCAACTAGACAAAGGCGCCGAAATATTTGAAAACATACCGACAGGTTGAAATATGTACTGAAAATAATAGTAAACTGAAACTAGAACTTTAAGGAGTCCCCTTATAACTTTTTTGTTCTGCAGTCTTATGTTTGTCATAGTTGAGAAAAATTGGTTTAATGGTAATCGGCAGTATTTACGATGTATTATTTTCTTGTAGTAAATCCAACAATATGTTTCTCTTATTTTTTGTATATCGATTTACCTTTAAGGGGCCTGTTAAGGTATTTCTACCAAGAAAGTCGTTAACGTCAGATTGTTTTCAAATTTGTAGGATGTAGATAATGGTTTGGTGAAACCACTGGCAAATTTTGAGAACGATCTTGTGTCTACTTTTCCAGTTATGATACCTCAAAATTCACGTTATTAGCAAGGAAACGATAGGGAAGGGTAATTTCCCGTGAATTTATCGCCATAATTTATACCTTAAATTTTTGACTGTGAGTTTTAATGGTTGTTACAAAAGTGTACCCCCAGTTTGAGAAACTTCTTGTGACTGGTTTTTAAGTAATTCGTGATACAATGTCTGAAAACGATCGTAATTTCACGCATATATGAAAACTGGCAACACCGCATTAGCCAGTCTCGCCCTTCAAACAGACGAACCGAGATTCAATTTTGTATCCTTCGCTAAATAACGATATCTTTAGAATCGTTCGTATCTTGCGCTAGAGACAAAAAACAATTTTTCATCGCACGTTAGATAACGTATGCTCGTTAACAGCCACCATTTCAAAGCATGCTCATACAGTGCTATAAATCACAAATATCAATACAATGTCAGCAATAACGTTTTATTAATGTTAATATAATTTATGCTAATACTATTTATGACTATAAATTGTAATATTATATTATGTAGTACTTAGTAAATATAAACATAAACACACCACATATATAGTAAACAACGCTCAGTTCCAAAGTGAATCCTGTTTGAAATATATAGGCTATAATCCTTGCCTATCTGTAACTATTTCAATATCCCCACTTTTCAATCAGGTAATAATTACATACAAATATTGTTGTAGCTCATACAGGAACAAGTCAAGCACATCTTTCAATAGTTCAATAACGTATTTACAAAATAATTATCACTGGCAGCATCTAAAATTAAATAGAAATGCCTACGAAGTAAGCAAATCATTTATTACAAATGTACAAGTAAACACATTCGCTCTGGAAATAGACTAAAAATGTACTAACATACGGAAAACAATCAAAAAGTAATTCATTGAGCTGTGCACTAAACATTATAATTTGTTGTATTTAAAGTTCTTTCTTCTTAACAACTTAATTTTTAACCTTCTTAAGTTAAAAAAAAGGATTAATTAAATACGCAAATATTATGTTTTCTCAAAAAACATTTTAAGAAAACATAATATCTAAGGTTTCAACTCGTTTGATTTACTAGTTGTCATAAAAACCGTCATTAAATTATGTTTAAAATGAAGTGAATTCTGCGTAGTTTCTATTGGGTTTGTTTCAAATTTATTGTTTTGACAATATGAGTCGGTTTTGAAATTGAAAAATAAAGGTCAGTAACCTCTAAACAGTGACAAGAAAACGTCTGAAAGCAATTAATTAAAAAACATAATATTGAAGATGTATTTAATGAATTATTTATTCGTGAAATATTCTCCCCAAATACTGCTCGTGCTTTTAAATCTTCTCTAAAAATTTTTGCTCAAGCTAAGTTGCCAAAAGGTAATATAACTCGTGTGAATTGGCAGTTTATTATCAAAGATTAAATCCCTCCCGCTAAAGCGCTCGGAATTTAATCAGATAATAAACTGGCAATTTACACTCTTTATGTTACCAGGCAACAATGCTTTCGAGAAAATTTTCGATAAAATTTTAAGCACTAGTGATATTACATACGACAAATGGCTGTGGACATATCCTAAAGCAAATTCAGGCCACTAGGATAATTCATGGATCATGAGACGTCTGTGAATAAGAAGAAATTAGTAACTGCTTGTATATATAAAATATAAAAATAATCTTCGAAAGGGCAAGAATATTCAGTATAAAATTTAATACCACGTTACGAACATTGATTCTATATGATTTATCTATTATCTATCACGGGCTATTTCAGATTCACATGGCTCGTATGACATACAAGATAGGTAAATTGCAAGTGCATAATATGCATGACATGAGTAGAAGCATATTGATGGAGTGTCATCCATGAAGAACATACTACGCCTTCCATAACTTTTAAATACCTCCCGACATAGTTCAACAAAGTTCCGTTGCTATTTCAGCTACAATAAATTTTTTGTCATGCAATAAGTCTTTGCCAAGTTACACGGCTGGCCGTATTTAACCCATAATATAAATATCGTGCCAGGAATTATCCGTCGATTTCTTTTTAATGCCAGATTGACGCATAGGGCTTATAATTTTAGTTTTCACAAGTTTTATAACATGTACACTATGATCCCATATTTTGTTATTTTGTATTTCAAATGTACACTCATCCTCATCCACCATAAATAATGTGCCTTGAAACATTTGAATCAAGAAGTAATAGTCCACTCAAATTAGGAAAATGGCGGAGAAAAATTCTGAACAGCAGTTTCTCTGCATAGGAAGTAAGAATTCAACTTTTAGAACAAAGTTCTGCTTATGCGCAGAAAAAAAAAAAGAAATGATTTTTGAGACATACATATATATATATATATATATATATATATATATATATATATATATATATATATATATATATATATATATATACGTTTTTTCGTGTTTTTTTTTTCATTTAGACGTATATATCTCGAAAAGCATGTATTTTTAAGGCTAAACGAACATAGGTAAACATGTTCAGAATACGACTTCCTACAAAAAAGGTTCTATATATTTCTCCGTTTATCCCATTGGCTTTTCCGGAAAAGCGACTTGAAATATATATATATGTGTTTTTTCGTATATTTTTATTTTTAATGCAAATATCTCGAAAAGCGTACGATTATAGGGCCAAATGAACATAAGTAAACTTGTTCAGAATGAGATTTCCTGCAAAAAAAGGTCCTATGCATTTTTCCGATTATCCCATTGATTTTTCCGGAAAAGCTTCTTGAAAAAAAAAAAAGTATATATATATATTTACGTTATCGTGTTTTTTTTTCATTTTGACGTTTATATGTCTCAAATATATAGAACTTTTTTTTATAGGAAATCACATTCTGAACAAGTTTGGTAATGTTCATTAGCCTTAAGAATGCGTACTTTCCGAGATATCTACGTCCAAATGAAAATAAAAAAAATACGAAAAAGCAAGCATTCTTCAAGATTTTCCGGAAAAACCAATGCGATAATCGAAAAATGTATACGAGCTTTTTTGTAGAAAATCTTATTCTGAATAAGTTTATTTATGTTCATTTAGCCCTAAAATCGCGTGCTTTTCGAGATATTTGCATTCAAAATTAAAAAAAAACACTAAAAAACATAGATATATTTTTCAAGTCGCTTTTCCGGAAAAACCAGTGGGATAATCGGGAAAATGCATAGAACTTTTTTAGTAAGAAATATTTTGAACACTTTTACCTATGTTCGTTTAGCCTTAAAAACGTGTACTTTTCGAGATATGAACGTCTAAATGAAAAAGAACACGAAAAAACGTATATATATATATATATATATATATATATATATATATATATATATATATATATATATATATATGCATATATCTCAAAAACCATGTCTTTTTTTTGCGCATAAGCAAAACATTGTTCTAAAAGTTAAGTACTTTTTTTATTTATTATTTTTTTTTTTTTTTGGCGAGGGGGGGAAACCCACACGGGCTGCCTATCCCAACTAGGAATAGGTCTGAGTGTCAGGCTCCAACTGACTATGGAATACTCCGAATGTACTGCTTATTGTGCTTAAGTACTTACTATATATGCAAAGAAACTGCTGTTCAAAATCTTTCTTTAAAACGGCGGTTTTTTCCCTAATTTGAGTAGACTATAGTGAGTATAACCTTCATTCTTAATTTGAATGTTCCAAGACACATCTTTTTATGGCTCTTCATAGCTAGTGTTTCGCGAGAGTGAGAATGAGAACGATAAGCGGTGTTGTTCTCGCTCTCATAAATCATGAAAAATCTATTCTCGATCTCGCTCTCGTACTATCGCTCTCATTAATCGAAAAACTAGTAAACAAGAATAAATAATTTATTCCGATAATAATGAAAAGGGAAAAATCATCGTACATTCCTACCAATGTTTATTAAAATTAAATTACTCTAGCTTCGAGGAGGTGATCATCGTCAGGATATGGACAGAATTAGAAAAAAATTCGATGCATTTGCCCGTCATTCAAATGTTTATAAAAAATTTTTACAGCAATGGTACTTATTATTAACAAATATATTAAAAGGTAAAGAACGTCAAAAAAATTAAAAATACAGACAATATTAACTTGCTGCGTAATCAGTGTACCATGTTTGTACTAGTCAACCACCCTAAGTTGGCGCTTAGCCGCGCAGAGAATGAAGAAATATCGTCACTGTTGGACAGAGACAAACAAGCTTTTTTTAAGCTAGCTAGCTTAAGAAGCTTAAGAAACTTTCTGTCTAACAGTGACAATAGGTAAAATATTAGCAAACTTACTAGTCAACCATCCTAAGTTGGCACTTAGACGCGCAGAGAAAGAAGAAATATCGTCATTGTTGAACAGAGGCAAACAAGCTTTTTTAAGCTAGCTAGCTTAAGAAGCTTAAAAAGCTTGTTTGTTTCTGTCCAACAGTGACGATATTTCTTCTTTCTCTGCGCGGTTAAGTGCCAACCTAAGGTGGTTGACTAGTAAGTTTGCTAATATTTTACCTATTCCCAAAAACAGTATCAGTAATCCAACTACTCTAAATCACTTCAGACCAATCAGCATTTTACTTACAATATCTAAAATTTTAGAGAAAATAGTAGCAGACCAGATTAATAAATTTTTTACAATAAAAAATATATTGCCTCCGAATCAGTCAGGGTTTAGATCTCACCACAGCACTACAACTGCCTTGCTTCATGTTACTGACGAGATCTTCAAAGCTTCGGATTCTAATTCAAATACATGTTTAATTTTACTGGATTTTGGTAACGCTTTCGACACCCTGAACCATGATATCCTATGTAACAAACTGACTTATTTTGAATTCGGTGAATACTCCGTCGCATTTTTTGGTAATTACCCTGCAAAACAGATATCAGATAAAATGCAATTTTTCCAATTTTGAGCTAGTTAAGCAAAGTGTTCTACAAGGGAACATTTTAGGACCTTTGTTATTCTCCGTATATACTGCTGATTTTTATACTTGCCTTAACTATTGCAATAATCATCACATGCTGATCACACACAACTTTTCTTCTATTTTCGGATTGATAATCTCAGAGATTCCGTTCATGAAATTAATGCAGACCTAAAAAGTATATCCGAAATGTCTGAGGCGCATAACTTAACACTTAACAAATCGAAAACTGTAATGCTGCTCTTTGGGCCTGAAAACAAAACTATAATAAAACAACTGTGATTTTCAAATTAATCTTAATAACGTTACTTTAAACACTACTAAATTTGCTAAAAATTTTGGATTATTCTTAGATATTAACTTGAGATTCTCTAAACATAAAACTAAAATTATTATACATGCATGAAGACGGGATTATTGAAAACTATGGGAGACAAGCTTAGTTTACAAATAATACAAAATGCTTGTGTAAGATTCTGTTACAATTTACGCAAATTTAACCACATATTCAATAAATTTCGGGAAACTAGATGGTTAAATCTGAATGAAAGATATGAAGTACATATGGCAGTACATTTAACATTATTAAAACACAATGTCCCGAATATTTATTTACAAAGCTTGTAACTGGCGATGATACCCGCCAACGTTCCACTCGCTTCTGTAATTTATTCAGAGTGCCCAAACACAGCCCTGCTCTATTTGAAAGAAAATTGTCCTACAGTGCTGTTTGCATATATAACAAGGTATTCCAAAATATCAGGGACTGTCAACATATTGATACTTTTAGATGACATATCAAAATCCTAAATCTGGACAACAGGGAAAATTAACTGGTAGTTTAATTTCTTTGTCCGTTTAGTTCTGTTTCTCTGTTTTTTACTACTAGTGCTAAAATCTACTTTTATTATTTCTTTTGTCTTTCTTCTTTCCCCCCTCTATTTCTGTATTTTATTCATGCCATTTATGATCCCACAAAAAGAAATCAGACCAGCGAACCAGACTCTATGTATTTTTGATCGCTGAATCCGAATCCGAGGTCAAAAAAAATAGTACACCCCCAAAATCGTTAACTAGACCCAAAAAAACACCCCTGGAATTGGGTGAAAAGGAGATTCAACTACGAGAATAGTTGCTACGTCTTAATCAATAGAATTATACAAATTAATGTTAAACAGCAGCGTACATACAATAGATATGAAACACACCCTCAGGGAAACGAAAACTACCATAGATGAAAAATCGATCCAAAACAGCAATGATTGCTAAAAAAGTTCTAAATGTCTAAGTTTTGTTAAAGTGATAAGAAACTGCATCAGGTTCGACGTAATCTTCATAAACTGTCCCTATAGGGTTGAGAACAACCCCTCTAAGTTTAAAGGACACGACAAAAACAAAAGAAAACGTACCATCAACTTCCAACAGCGTCAAACCTCAGAAGGTGTGAAAACTGCCCCCATTCAAGATTCAACTTGAAAGAAGCTGCAGTGACCCTCGAAAAAGCTCGAAACTCCGGAGGTTTGTAAAGATGAGAAGAGTCTGCAGTAGTTTTGGCTCAATTATTGAAAACTACCCCAACAGCGCTGCCAAAAATCACCCCTTATCTTAAATGACAGAAAAATAAGAAAAAAACAATGATCTAAAAGTATTTCCATTTTTATGGATGCTATGATTGGTTAAAATTGCGTAGTACTCAGAATTAGACTTAGAAAGTCACGTACCACTGTTATTATTCAATTCCACTCCCCTAAGGGATGAAAACTACCTTTCTGGGGGTGTTACTTAATTAATAACATTGATGGGACATGAATTTCAAACGCTGAGTGTACAACACGATTTTTTCCAATCATAGCATCCATAAAAATGTAAATCCGGTTAGTTTCTCTCTGTTTTTTCAGCATCCTACGGATATAGGGATGGCATCTCGCAACCTCGTGGGGGTGGTTTTTAAGCACAGCGTCGAACATAGTCTAGTTTCTTCTCACTTCCACAACACGCAGGTGTTTCGAATTTTTATAGCTAAATCTCACATGGGGGGTAGTTTTCACACCCTCTGAGGGTTGAAACTGTAGGACGTTGATGGTACGTAATTTTCTAGTTCTATTTTAGATGACCTACAATGCAATTTCAGCCAATCATAGCATCCATGAAAATAGAAATCCTGTTAGATTTTACGTTTTTTCTTGTTTTTCTCGTGTCCTTTAAACTCGAGGGTGGTTGTTCTCAATCCTATAGGGGCAGTTTATGAAGATTACATCGGACCTGATGCAGTTTCTTATCACTTTAACAAAACTTAAACAATTCGAGCTTTTTCAGCAGTCATTGCTGTTGGATCGAATTTTATATATGGGGGGTAATTTTCGCGGCTCCCTGGGGGTGTGTTTCATATTTATTGTATGTAACAGCTAAGCTCCTAGCTTAATCCTCTTTTTACCCAATTCCAGGGGTGTTTTTTGGCTCTAGCTAATGATTTTCTTTTTACCTCGGATTCGGATTCAGCGACCGGAAATACATGGGGATACATAGGTCTGGTTCGCTGGTCTGAATTTTTTTTTTTTTGTGTGGGCTGTGTTATTTTTTGACTCATGATACGTATTTTTGTTAGTAACTTATGATTATTGATGGTTACGTGGAAGAGCATGTATATGAACGTCTCTATCAAGTTTTATTTGTTACTTGATATATTGTATATATTGCAAATAAAGACACATTCATTATTATTATTATTTATTATTATTATTAACCATTAAAATCTCTTTATCCACCAAGTTTACATTTTAAGTTGTATTTTATTTATTTCATTTAAGTGTGTAATAATACAGTAGATAATATATGGAGACGTAACAACGATATGGCCGGTGGTATGCTAGAGGAGACAATACTCAACTTTCTTGGGTTTATTTGTTAATATGGCATTTTCCCTTGCGATGAAATGCATTTAAGATTGATGTGCCAAAGCTTAAGATAATAGAAGAATATAGGCTGGAAGGGGTATGGAGTTCTCGCTAACTCATTGTACTGTGACCTGGTGGAGAATACATGAGTTGACGTATATGAGTGAACAACCTAGATGGAATCACTCTCTATTCACCGATTTATTGGAGTTTTTGTATAATTTTTGAACATTCTGTAGGATATTCTTTGCCGTTTTGTGAAAATAGCTTAATTTTCTAGGCATAAAAGCTATATTTTCATTTTATTTTATCTTGTTATACTTATCTCTGTGATGCAAACTTAGTTGGTGAAGTGCTTGTCGGTATACTACTTAGCATACAACGATGAATGTTTTGCTGTTCCACTAAACCAATATATTTCAAGTTAAAAACACGTTACATTATTAATTTTCAATTTTGCAATCACTTGATGATGCCAGCTGCGTTGGCAAAATACGTGATAGTATTATATGCATAATATACAATGTGAAAAAGCCAAATGGAATAAATTCCTTATCTCAATTATTGTGCATATTTATAAAAATATCCCGAGACACATCGATTTTGAATTCTGAAATGACATTGTGCAACGTACAAATTTCATCAATAAATTCAACCACCTTCGAGTAGCAGTTTCTAAATTTTCAAATGGGAAGTAAGAGCTTGTGACACCTCATTTGAAAGGTCTTTTCATTCTCTATTCAAAAATGCTATGGTTTTAATATTTATTGCAAAAATTAACGGTAAAAAAATTAATTCATGTGCTTAACGTATTTCACTACAGCAAACTAAAAAAAAATAAACTTAACTTCACTGTAGCAAATGTTCAAAATGAGTTGCTTGAATGTCTTGGTAGCATCCTGATCGTAAATAAAAATGTCTTCTAATGTTTTCCAACATCTGAGGCGTGACCGACCTAACCACATCCGTTATTGTTCTTCTTAAGTCAGCTGTATCGCGTGGCCTAGTTTTGTGTACCATACTTTTCACATATCTCCATAAAAAGAAATCTAAAGGTGTAAGATTAAATCGGGGTATTAGTGGAGTCGGTTTAGGAAAGGGTTGGGAAATTTTTTAGAATGAATGCAGACCCTGCGGAAATTGTTTGTCATGACGGGTATAACAAAACCCTATAATCTTTATTTCCAAAAGGGGGTGGAACTGCATTTTTTGGCCGAAAAGGGATTATTTGGACAAGGGTCAAATTCGCAGTTTTAGTTTTATTTTGACCACTTAAACAATTAGTTAAGAAATGAAAATCGTATCCTTTTATTCTCAATATTAAAGGAACCTCCAGTATAAATTTGATGAAGATCAGACCACCCCAAATTTGAAATGGATAAGTTAAGGGAGAGCCACTAGCCTGTGGCACCCGGTGTATATCTAGTGCAAATGACTAAAAAACAACCCAATGGAAAAAAGTGAATCTTGACTTATATCATGTAAAAGGACATAAAATAACCTACCTTTGCCACAAAGCAAAATTTGATCCAACTTTTAGGTCCGGAGATATTTCAATTTGAAAATTTCAGAAAATTTGACTGAAACTGCAATTTCAGCTAAACTATCCAATATTTTTGGCCAAAATCTGGTATACAGTTTTTGTGTGATAAACACTACTTTCATTCCAAATTTCAGCCAAATCGGTTGAAGATAGGATCAAGATAGCCGAAATTTAATTTTTTCAATTATTTTCGTATATATATATATATATATATATATATATATATATATATATATATATATATATATATATATATATATATATATATATATATATATATATATATATATATATATATATATATATATATATATATATATATATATATATATATATATACCAGGAGGGGGGGGTGGTCTGATCTTCACCAAATTTAAACTGTAGGTTCCATTAATATTGAGAATAAAAGGATACCATTTTCGTTCTTTAACTAATTGTTTAAGTGGTCAAAATAAAATTAAAACTGCAAATTTAAGTCTTAAAATGTCCAAAAAATCCCTTTTCGGCCAAAAAAACACTGTCCCACCCCTTTCCGGAAATCAAGATTTTAAAGTTTTGTTGTACTCGTCATGACAAATAATTTCCGCCGGGTCTGCAATGTCTGCTTCCATCTTAAAAAATTTCCCAACCTCGCTATTTTCTTGACTAAATCGACTCCACTATATTGCCGGACATCGATTCGGTAATGTGGTGGTGCTCCATCCTGCTGGAGCCATATTAAAACCGCTGGAACTTGTGGGTTTGCTTGAGCAGGATATAAATATGCCAAAGTTGGCAAGACATTATTTTGGAGCAGAGCTAAATAATTATCTCCATTCAAATTGCCATCAAAGAAAAAGGAACTAGCGACATGATTTCCAATTATCGCCGCCCAAACATTAACATTTTCAGGATTTTGCGTATATAATTCTCTCATCCAATGAGGATTTTCATTAGCCCAGTAGTGACAGTTTTGACGATTAACATGGCCATGAAGAGTAAAGGTGGACTCATCCGAAAACAAATCATTTTCTAGTCGCATAACATTGTTATTTAACCTTTGCTTCATTTGTTCACAAAAATATGTCCTTCTAACAAGATCGTCTTCACTAAGCTACTGAGTTGGGGTCAGTTGTATTTTATTTTCTTTTAATACGCGAATAATTGAGGAATGGGAAATATTAAACGCTGAAGCTGCTAGTCGACTTGAACTATGTGGGTTTTCTTCAAAGTCAAGCTGTGTATCTAATTTGATATCGTTACTCATTGCATTCTTTTTTATCTGCCGTACTTGTTTATTTTCGCGAAACTGCTTTTCAATTTTGCTAATTGGGATATAGGCGGTAAATCAAGAAATTTTTCTTGAAATAGGTGAGCAACTTCGTCCTGTGACCGCATTCTATCTCCGTAACCAACTATATGTAAAATTATTATTTTATGCATTTCATTTAATAAACTATGTTTAGAAATTGCAGTTAGCAAAACTCAAACAATACGCAAAACACTGACAACTATTTATTGACAACTATTTATTGCTGTCAATCGCTACGGCGTTTTCAATAAAACTGGCAATGCCAGCTATGAAGAATTTTGATGTTTTTATGTCTGTTTTTTTTTTTTAGTTTGTTTTAGCCAATTTCGTCAAGCAGATCGTTAATTTTTGCAGTAAACATTAAAACCATAGCATTTTTTAATAGAGAATGAAAAGACCTTTCAAATGAGGTATCACAAGCCTCTACTTCCTATTTAAAAATTTAGGGTTGGAGCTGCCACTCGAAGGGGGAATTAGGGGATGAAATTTGTACGTTGCAGGATGTCATTTCAGAATCCAAAATCGACGTGTCGCGAGATTTTTTATAAATATGTACAATAATTGAGTCACTGAATTTCCACACTGCATATAAGTATCTCATACTAGTGTGAGATGAAATGAGTTGTTAGTGCGCTGAATGCAAACATTGAATTTTCTCTAATATGTTTATAACAAGATATAAATATAGAATCTAAAAATTAAAGGGATAATTAACACATGAAGAACAAGAAAATCAGAACAGGCGAATTATTGACCTAATATACACGATTCACGCAAATGGATAAGGCATTATTAACTTATCAGAAGAAAAGTTCAAAGACAATTACATGAATGCGGAATACTTGGACAGTCACGTAAACTCAGTTGAACATTGGCTTGGAAGTTGGTCTGAACTATTAAGGGCTATTCATACGAGTTAGTCGTCGATGGGAGTTCAATAAGAGGGTTAGGTCAAGCTCTAGCGGCAGCTCTTTAGCGTCACTTGCAGCGGATAAAGGGGTGATATATGACCGTGTTCGTGCAAGTGCAATTGTTTACAAGCAGCCCAGAGCGCGGTGCATGCCGGCCGCACATTATCCAGACGAGAACCACTGATTTTATCTGCCGATACATCCATAATTTATGCCGACCGATACATGTTACGTGATACAGGCGAAGACCATGTTATTTTCATCAGGCTTTTACTCAAAGGAGTGGTGGTTCGGCTGATAAATAATGTCTTACAAGCTGGCCTTTGTGGAATTGTAATGTCCCTCCTTTAAAATAAATTGATTGTTGCAAAAAGCGATGCCCCGAGGAGACATTAGCAACATTTTTGTTTTGAACAAAGGAGGTTTTCGTGTATTCTTTTTAAACCTACAGGGTTGTATCAAGAAACTGGAAATAATATTGAATAAATGTATACTTGGAAATTAATTGTATAAATTTCAGTCATATTCTGTCTGAAATATATTGACTTTTCAGAATCACACTCTCCTATCAAAATATTTTGGGTCCTTGAACAATACAAATTACAAAGTCTGCTAGGAGGTCCTATAGAATGTTCTGTGTATAAAACATAATAATTTAAATAAAATAATAGTTTTTGTAATACAGAACTAATATTTGTGCTTACTAAAACAACAAAAAAACCTCACACATTTGCATATACCAATCAAGAAAGCGTGATAATCAAAATGATAATTACGAATTATAATTTAAAAAAAAAACTAGGAATAGAATCATTTCTTCAGTTTCGAAATCCTCAGATATGAGACAATTATAAACTACCTAAAAATTAACAAACCAAAAGATATTGTTCATCATAGACGTGATACGTAGCATAAAGCAAAACCATCATTAGTAATACTAGTACAGTCACTTGGTGTCAAAAAGTACCCAAACTTTGGACTCATTCTAAAGCGGCTTGGATTTTTTTTGCTGCTTCTTAAACTTTACAGTATCAATTTCAAATAATAAAAAGGAAAAGATGTGCCTTTACCCCTAAGAGGGTGAAAACGATCCCTGAATTTCAAAATTTAATACTGACTCAAGTATTAAGAATTGGTTATTGAAAAAGTTCATGTATATGTTCGGTGATTACGAATCTGAAGTCAGAATTTTAAAATTCACGATTACACCTAGTATGGCCGATATATGATGGAAAAATTAGCTATACTTTGTTTGTTTTAAGGAAGTAGAACCTTTTTTTGCAAGTTCTTATATTTTAGGACAATAAGGAATTAACTTCCGAAGGAGTGTAACTTTCTTGGTGCGCACAATTCCTCTGGAACGGTTTATGATATTGACTTGAAATTTTGTACAATGTATTATAGCGAGATCTGGAAGTAGATTATATTTTAATCTTATTTCTCTAAAGGCTTGGGGGTAAATGGGGGTAAATAATAAGTAAAGCAAGCAAGTAAGAATTCATATAATTGAAAGGACCCCGCAATAATCTTATGTAAATTGGGTTTCGGTCAAATCGTCTGAATTCTGGATATGTTTTAGGTTTCGTCGTACCAAGCAAAAGTCTCAGTGGGCACAAAGCTCGAAAATCAATACTTTGGCTGCTACGGAGCTTGAAAGCTCCAAAGCTCCGCCACAGATTTATTTATTCGTGCAGATTTTTAAATAACTTATTTTTTCGATTTTAATGTCTAGGTTTATGTTTTTGAGGTTGCTGAATTCAAATCCGATGTCAAATTGTCCAAATTGACACTTGACAGCTGTCAATTAGCTGTCAAAGTGCCTTAACAAAGTGCAAATCTTATTTTTATGTTATGAGTTTATGCTGTTTAGGTAACTCAGTTCATGTATGATGTGAATACAATAATTCGACAATTGGCAGCTGTCAACAGGCTGTCAGCTAGCTGTCAAAGTGCAATAACAAAGTGCAAATCTTATTTTTTTGTTGTGACTTTATGCTTTTTAGGTAACTGAGTTACCTAATTGTACTATTTCGTAGATTTCAAGGACATTTTCTCTTTAATAAAATGCATGTGCCAGAGTACAATTCGTATATCAACCTGTAACTTTTAATGGTATCATTCTAAGTATAATCACCCTGTCTCAATATAACCGACCAACAAATAAAAAATTATAAGTCGCCATCAAAAAGGTTTCATTGAATATATTTTATACAAGAGCCATTCTCAAGTTTTTTGCTCGCATTTATATCCACCCTCTATTTTTAATAGTATCGATTTTCTCTAATTCAATCTGATTCGCTCCTACAATTAGATTCAGAAGTGCAAATGTTGTTTGTGTCAAAGCCAATTGGTTATTCTAATGGAGACGTAAATTCCACGGGGAACCGACTGGACGTAACATTGGCAGAAACATTCGCGCAGAGAGATATAGGGATGGCAGTAAAGGCGCTGTTTTAGAGCCTGGACATAGCATGCTCGGAATCATTGATAGTTCAGATACATAAACCACCTCCCGATAGAGTCTTAAACGCCAGAACCACGTCACAAACTATTCGAAAACTTCAACTACTGAACAGTTTAAAAATCGAAATGCTCGAATATTTAGAACGTTATAGGGTGAATTTATCGGACACGCCAAATGTCTAATGCCTGGTGGAATTTCTCTCACTAGGACGGGTGTGCTAAAGCATTTCAATATTCACTGTAGAGGGCTGTAAAAACAAAATAGTCCGAGTGAGATTTTTTTATTTGTTTATTAATTCTAAATATTTATACATACAGTGTGACACATTGCTAGAGCCGCAAGAACTCTACTTTCGAACAAAATGTCACATTTTATTTACAGCAATTAAGACCTATTGTAATTTTTATTAGGGGCTAAAATTTTAAAATCTGTAATTGCCATTAAAAAAAACTGGATACATCCACACATTCAGCGCCCTCTTAAATTGCATTAAAAATACAAAATGATAAAAAAATTACAGGTAAATTAAGAATAACAATTCACTGTTAATTTATTATTACAAATAATGTAAGCCATGAAATAAACTTGAAAATCAATTGACAAAATCATTTTTAACACTTATCAATGAAAATATAAGGAACCGAAAACATTGGCGTACAGTAATCTAGAATTAATGAAGGAAACAAATATTAACAATTGAGAACAATTAATTTTCTTAACAAAAATGAACACTTATAAAAATACGGAACCATAAGAAAAAAATTACTCATGTTTTTGAAACTTCCGCCAAACTGGCGTTCGTTCTAATACTTTTCTCATACCTTTTTCGAATATTATTTGATATTCTTCTTAATTGTACAGAATCTGCTAATGCATTTCTTAACCTAGTGCAAAGTTCTTCAATCGTCCGTGGTCTTGATTTATACGCTGCTTTTACTTAACTATACATCAGAGAAAAAAGTCGAGAGGTGTTAAATCCGGTGGTCTAGGTGGCCGTCCATTATATTATCATTATTATCATCATTATCATTATCATTATCATTATCATTATCATTATCATTATCATTATCATTATCATTATCATTATCATTATCATTATCATTATCATTATCATTATCATTATCATTATCATTATCATTATCATTATCATTATCATTATCATTATCATTATCATTATCATTATCATTATCATTATCATTATCATTATCATTATCATTATCATTATCATTATCATTATCATTATCATTATCATTATCATTATCATTATCATTATCATTATCATTATCATTATCATTATCATTATCATTATCATTATCATTATCATTATCATTATCATTATCATTATCATTATCATTATCATTATCATTATCACTATCATTCGGCACTGTTTGAGGTTATTGGGCCCTTTCGGCAACGGTGATACCTGCTCCAATAGCTCAGAGTCCAGATCCCCACAAGGGATCACAGAGTTCAGGACTTTCCTTAAAATATGCCCCATTTCCAATATTGCAATCTTCTGCACTTCTTGTGCAGCTCAGTCGATCAGGCAGTTGTAGACTCCAGTCACAGCCCTTCTTGACAGTTCCAAGGGCTCCTACAATTACTGGCATGACTGTGGTATTTGCATTTCACATTCTGCTAACTTCCATTTGGAGGTCTTTTTACTTGCTCAACTTCTCCGTTTCCTTGAGCATCACATTGGTGTCATTCGGGATGGATACATCAACAAACAAACATGATTTCTACGTTTATTATGTACGACGGTGCCTGATCGATTCGCGCTAATTTCTCTGCCAGTTATAATCAGCAAGTCCTACATAATTTTGACATCGTTGGTAATGACAACCTTCTCGGGGGTATACCCCCGAGAAGGTTGTCATTATCAATTCATAATATCTTGGCGATACTGGTATATCGAAGTGCTTGCACATGACCCAGTGTAGACATCTGGCCACTCTGTTGTGTCTGTCTGTGTACTCTGATGGTACCAGCTTACACTTGCTGTCAACAAGCTGTTTCAAGGTCATTTTCTGGTGGTACCTAGTGTTTAGTGCTTGGTCCTGTACTGTTATTATTAAACTTTCCGTTTCCCCCTTCAAGCCCGAGCCGTTCAATCACTGCATAGACGCCTTTTTGTCTACTGCTGGTCGGTCGAGATCGCGGAAAAATTGTCCATGCGTCGGCTTTGCGCAGAGTACTTCTATTTCCCTCTTTTCGATGCTGGTTTTAATTTGTTTTCTTGGCTTCCTCGACGGTGGTTTCGGCTCCCAAATATTCTTCCTGGATTTTTCACGCTTCCTTCTGGATGGAATACAACTTCTTGTCCTTATCATGCTCTTTAACTAGCTGTATGAATTTGTCCCTCCCTGTCGAATACACGCGCTCAGTCCCACGATGGATGAATCATAAGCAGATTCTAGCTCTATTAATCCACAATCGGCGTCCTTCCTCTTATCGTATAACCTGTGCACATCCGCATTTGGGTGATGAACTCCGCCCATTGTTAGGATTTTTCTCGTCTTCCTGTCCATTTTCGCGATTTCACTTCGAAGCCAATCGACAATTCCAAAACTGGAGGGTAACTACGGAAATAGCAATAGTGTTTATTGCTGTGATTTTGTTCTTGGCATTTAGCTAGGTCTTAAGAGCTTGTCTAATGCGACGGTAGTATCCCTCATCTCGTCGTTGTTGATTCTGGCGCACTCCCCAACACCTAGGTAGGTACCTATATGTTTCCCCCAGATCCATGCTTCGTATTGTAGATTCATCACTCAGTACTATGAGTTGTTCAATTGTCTTTTAATATTATTTTGTTTAAATGTAGATTGTTATCATACGTTGTTAACTACGTAATCATTATAATTAGTTTTCGTGATCAGATGGGATTTTAACATCTGTCACTATTTTTTGTTACTATTTTATTGTTATTGTTATTTATTATACTTAGCTTAGCAGTTAGTGTTCCCTCGGAAGATTGTGCAAAAACGGCTAACTTTCTTAACAAAACATTTAATGTTTTATCTCTACTACAACATAAAATTATTTTCAATTATACAAGGTGTCACAAAAACGAGTTACACAAGAAAGTATAATCTTTTTAAATGGAACACCCCATATTTTTTGCCGTCAATTAAGCCACCAAGAGTCCTTCCTGTATTACACCCTAAGATGTTTTGATAATCGGATGCAGCGTTGCCAAGTTATGAATTTTTTCCTGTTTTCCTTGGCAATTTGCAAATATTTTTGTTGATAAAATATTATTATTATACAGTGTCCAAAATATTTGTTTACATTTCTTGACATTTAATTATTATTTTTCTAAAATGGAATGTCTATAATTTTTTCACATGGTTGAATAAAGCATACAGTTCCCCACATTTTAATATCATACACTTTATTTTTATTTCAAACGGTTTTTGAGATATGATAATTTCAATTAATTTTGCGCCAATACGTGTTTACTAGATTAAGGATCGCCGAGAGGAGTTATCAACAAGGCGTTATATTGAGTTACATGGAGCAGAAATATAACAACGAGTTCGTCGCGTATTTCGTTCTGTAGAAATAATGTACAATGTAATTATTATTTTTGAAAGAATAATGTGACCATTCTGTAACATTTCCCAGTAGTCGAGGAAATATAACACAAAAATAGCCCCAACTTTCAATTTTTTTTGCAGTAAGTCGGATTGAGATGGGGTTTTTGCATTCGCTTCGTTAACTCATCTAGAAACTTTGTGCCATATTTTGGTCTTGTACTTTTTTGAAATTGCATTGCTGCATCGAAAAGTGCATTCTTAATAGTGCATCTTTTCAAGTGATGAAGAAAAAATTCATATCTTCCAGAAAAAACTCCCAAATCATACGAATTTCAGTATTCGGGGGTTTTTTTGAGTCGCTGGACCTAAATGTGATGTCCAAATGAGCCCCCTGTGCACCTGAACGTCAGAACGGCACCAGGAACGTCATCACCTGGAGTTCCCTGTAAACTCATGGAAAATCGATCGAAACTCATTACCCGGGGGTTTTTCGTGTCGCTCTTTCCGAATCTGACATCTGCAACCTCCTCCGGGGGACTTGGTGCGCGCGACCTGGCTAATAACGTCATCTCCTGGAGTTTTACTGAAATTACTTATCAAATAGATCGAAACTCGTTACCCGGGGGTTTTTCGGGTCGCTCTTCCCAAATCTGACATCGGCAACCTCCTCAGGAGGACCTGCTGCGCGCGACCTGGCTAATAACGTCATCTCCTGGAGTTTTACTGAAATTTTGTCGTCAAACTTTCTAACATTGCTTTAATGAATGCTAGTTAATATATTATTATGGTAGAACAAGTTTTCCACTGCAACCTTCTTCATCATTTCGACGTAAATATCTATGAAAAAGGTTGACTGCTATATTTCCTCGCCTACAGGTAAATTACGGTGCCGAGATACTTTTTATGTTTTATGTGCATATGACTCCACTTTCCCATCATTCAAAGCGAGAGGAGAAGTGTTGGCCTTCTTTGAAATTGAACTAAAACTGCGAAACTGGCGCTCAAGGCAAAACCAGACACAGTTTGCAACACCGCAAAAAAACATGATAAAGTAAAAACTCCTAACAATTTCTCGACAAACCAATCTGACAAAATAGTTCTGCAATTTGATACTCCCTTCATTTCTAATCCCTTCATTTCTAAATGTATTTTACCTCTTAGTGATTCATAGGATAGTGAAGAAAACCCAACAAACATATCCAATTAAAGTTTCATGAAAATGTGTGCTACCGCACAACTAACATGCAAAATTCATTACAATGTTAAATAGAACGTCGACAAATTTAGTTGAAATTACCTCACTGAAACAAAACTAAGTAGTTGTGCATGTTTCAGACAGGTTTGAGATATATTACGTATCTATTTGATGGCAATACCAGTTGACGTGTTTCACATGATTACATTGATTTCCTTCGTGCTGGGGTCTGGGGTTGAGTATATCAGAAAGTTAATATGCTTTCTATATCCTGATATAATAACGGTTTGGTTTTATTTTTAATAGAATATTGAGCGCCTCGGCATATTATGGTTATTTTTCGTTAGATATTTACCTCAACAAACAATTTTCTATTTACAAAAATGTGTTTAAAGTGCGTTTTAACCGCCTTCTATGTTACCTCAATGAGCCTCTTAAGTCTAGGAGATCTTGACTTGTGAGTAAAGGAGACGGGTCCCTACAGTTTATAGTGGAATCCGAACCAGTTCTTGGAAATAATTTGCTATGAAAATATTGAATAAGATTGTTGAAACATATTTCGCGTAATAATAGTTTAACTGGAATAGAAGGAATTGATGTGTAATTGGTATTAATAATGGTTTCAGAATTTAAGAAATCTCTGAAGATAAAAGTACCAAAGACTTGTGTGCAATCCACCGCTTTTTCCCATTGTACTTCTATGTATCCTTCGGCTACAGCTTTGACAACCCCCCCCCCTGGCTCTTTATACTTGAAATATCTCCTCTTTCTTCGATTATGTTGCAGAACTCTGTTAAACTCCTGTGATCGATATAGGTTTAATGATCAAGTATTTTGTTACGTTGTTAGGCATCTCGTATAATATTTTTTCCCCTACAAATGAATCGATTCTGATACGATTTGGAAAGTTCATAGATATTTAAATCTTTGAATTTTTACGGCCATTTTGGCTTAGCCAATTTTTTGCCCTAGCACCAGTATTAACGATATAACTTCTCTTTTGATGATGCATCCCCAAAAACTCAAAAATCTCAATGAGCCCTGGTGTTTTCTTGTGGAAATTGAATTTTGACCAGATTGACTGAACTTTTAATTCAATTCAATCCAATTCAACTTTATTCAATGGATTGTTCAATAGATACAAATTGGATACAATATTCGTAAATTAAAATGTATACCCTTAATTGTACAGTTAGTACAGGCACCATATTTGAATGTGCCTAGGAGGTGTAGATTGCATTATTTACACTTCATTATTTTTATAATTAATGAATTTTTTTTAAAGGAGTCGTAATGATCAGTTATAAAGTATTCTACGTAAATGTTCTTAAATTCTTTGCTTGCTTGGCTTGACTTCAGTGGATAGAAGGTTATAAAATTTTGGAGCTAAGTATTGAAAAGATCTCAAACCGATATTCTAATTAAGTATTTGAAGGTTCTTTTTTATTTTACCCCTAGTATTGGTAAAATAAAAAAGAACCTGCTGATGGGTTATAACTTTTTATACTCTTCGCAAAAACGAAGAGTATATTGTATTTGATCGGCACATTTCTAAAATCGTAAATATCGCTCGTAGAGAAAAAATTTTCATATCATTGTGTTAGTGAACGAATTCTGAACGACTTTCAAAATGTCCGTCTGTCCGTCCGTCCGTCACGTTTCTTGTAAGCACGATAACTTAAGAAAGAAAAGTCTGATTGTATTGAAATTTAGAAAGTACGTTAGTGTTAGCTAGAGGAAGAACTCTATTGTTTTTGAAGAAAATCGATCAGTAAATAAAAAAGTTATTAATTATTTAATTTAAAAAAAAATATTCTCTTAATTTTTGTCGCTTGTACTGAAATGGAAATCTTGTGAAATATTATTTCCATAACATATTTTTTTTTGTTTATGAATTTTACTAATATATATTTCATAGAAGTAAGAGTTGAAATATGTATAAATGTCGAAAGATATATATCACGGACAATCAATTTTCGCAGCAATGGCTGGTGGCGCAGCGGCTAAAGCTTTGCGTTTGCAATCGCAAAGGTCCCGTGTTCGAATCCCGCACAGGTTGAATGTTTTTTTTTTCATTTTTTTTTTTCATATAATTTTTTTCACAACAAAGATGGTATCACAAAATTTAGGACGTCCAAAAATTAACATTATTTACAAGAAAATTGCGAAGAGAATCCTATAGAATGTGTAACAATTATATATAAAAAGCTCAGTAAATTGGCGAAGAGTACGTTTTTAGCTTGTTTAAATTATCATTCTTATATAAATAAGAGCAAGAAGAAAGAATATATAGCAATCGCACATTAAAAATAGTTTCGGAGTGTAATAGATCTATAGGGTGCAGCCAAGTTTTTTTGTAGATGACTTTCAGGATGAAGTTTTGTATTATAGTTGTCTTCGGGTCTACGAAGCACTCAAAAAATGTGGGTCTTTGACATCAAACACGCCGCAGCACAACGCCAAAAACGCCGACATTTTTTACACGCCTAACAAGTGTGCAGTCAACTATACATCAGTTGCTTTAGTGAATTGTTGTATAGATCACCCCAGAAAGTAATGCCACACCCGATTAGAGACTCTACTAGTGCTTTATAAACCATGTTCAATAGGTTGCCGGTCATTAAAAGATTTCCGACTTTATGAAAATTTTAATAAATTTTATATTGTGACACTTTCTAATAGTATTTTAAAATATTTTGAACTAATAAGATTTTTCGTTTTAATGAAAGTAGCGTAGAAAGAAATGAAATTTGAAAAATTTTAGTTAGCGCGAAATAAATAATAATAATAATAATAGTGTTTATTGTCAAAATATTTACAATCTAGTTAATTACAAAGTTGTCCTAAAACCGCTGCCCAAGGAATCACTACTTCCACATCCAAGTCTCTTACAACAAAAATACTATATTTGCATTCCACTATATGAAAATAATTGTTTATGGAACTTTAATAGTATAGTATTTGAAATCATGTACCTAAAAACCCATAAAATTATATGCCACATCGGTAGTGGGGATGAATGAAGTGAAAAAAATTCTTAATAGCTTTGGCTCTGGTACACACACTAAATCACACTATTTTTAATAATGGGGTGGGGGTGGTAATAGGTGGGGCTAATGCCAAATTTTTTGGGACCTTAGCTCCTCTTATATTTACTAAATACCAATTTCATGGACTATTACTTGCTTGATTTACTTATTTACCCCCATTTACCCCAATTTACCTTTTAACTCTGCAACAGAATAAGATCAAAATACAATTTAGTTCCAGATCTCGTTAAAATACTTATATGCCAGATTTTAAGTCAATATGTTAAACAGTTCCAGAGTAATAGTGAGCACCAATAAGATACAAGACTAACAGACAGACCGACGCGACAGACAAATTAATTTTGTTCAAACTTAAAATATTGACGTTACATGACATTCTGAGCCTATTTAAACAATAAAAATTTCCAATTTTTTTTTGCGTTAATATACTTCAATTGGATGTGGAAGTAATACGCAGAAAATGGCATGACAAAGATATAAAAAATCGTTGTGTGCCATAAACTACACGATAGGAGTAAAGCCTCTATTTTAAGTATTTTCTTCGAGGAAACCTACTACGCTTCCATACTACCCAAGGTAACCCACTGTGCATCCAATTTACACGAGGAAAGCCACTGAGCATTCATACTTCTTAAACTAACCCACTGCGCATCCATTTTACTTGAGGAAACCCACTGCGCATCCATACCACTTGAGGTAACCCACTGCGCATCTATAGTACTGGAGAAAAGCCACTGCTCATCCGTACTACTTGTGGTAACCTACTGCGCATCCATTGTACTCGAGGAAAGACATTGCGCATCCATATTACTTAAAGTAACCCACTGCGCATCCATACTACTTGAGGAAACCCACTGCGCATCCATACCACGTGAGGTAACCCACTGCGCATCTATAGTACTGGAGAAAAGCCACTGCGCATTCGTACTACTCGTGGTAACTTACTGTAGAGTTGGGTAGTAACTGCTATGATTCGTATCATTGAA
This sequence comes from Rutpela maculata, assembly GCA_936432065.2. NCBI lineage: Eukaryota > Metazoa > Arthropoda > Insecta > Coleoptera > Cerambycidae > Rutpela > Rutpela maculata. The sequence goes on along the minus strand of OW386285.2, from coordinate 28,926,009 downwards.
TCGAATCCTGGCAGTGATTCGAATGGTACAAATCCCACAAAAGCAAAAGATTCGTATATTTCCTATCGATGTTGTAACCGTATCCGTTTGTACAATCAAGACAGTTCGGATTCTTGAAAGAATATTTCAGTACGAATTTTTTCTTGATACGGATTCGTTTGGTACGAATCCTTAAAAAGAGTCGAATCGCCCAACTCTAACTTACTGCGCATCCATTGTACTCGAGGAAAGTCATTGCGCATCCATATTACTTAAAGTAACCCACTGCGCATCCATACTACTTGAGGTAACCTACTGCGATCTGTAATACTCGAGAAAAGCCACTGCGCATCCGTAATACTCGGGGGAAACCTACTGCGCATCCATAGTAGTCGAGCAAAGCCATTGCGCATCCATACTATTCGAAGTAACTTTAACAACATAATATCTGAAATCCTATAAAACGATATGCCACATCGGTAGTGGGGGTGGGGGTGGTAGAGGGTTGGTAGAGGTGAATGAAGGAAACAAATTTTGAGGCCTTAGTTTCTTGTAGACACTAATATTACTAAATTACAACTTTATTTTTTTCACCCCCTTTAATAACGGGGTGGGGGTAGTAATGGGGGTGGCTAATGCCAAAAAAATTTTGAGACCTTAACTTTTTATATATATACTAAATATCAATTTTATGGACTCTTACCTACTTGATTTACTTATTTACCCCCATTTACCCCAATTTATCCCCCAACCCTTCAAATCTAATTCCAGATCTCATTAAAATACATACGTGTACCAAATTTCAAGTCAATATCTTAAACGGTTCTAGAGTAATCGTGCGCACAAAAAAAGTTACAGACAGACCGACAGACAGACAGAAATTTTTTATTTTCTCTAAAACTTAAAATCTCGACGTTTCATGACATCCTAAGCCTATCTGAGCAATAAAAAAATTTAAAATTTTTTTTGTCGTTACTATACTTCCACTGGATGTGGAAGTAATAAAAATAACAAATGAAAAAAAAAGTCGGTTAAATTAACACAAACTTTCTTGCGTAAACTTTGTGTCTTCCTAATCAGAAAGCTCTTATTGAAAATAGTTTCGGAAATGGCCTTTTGACTGCTAATACCTCGTCAAACTATTAAAAATTCAATATTCAGTGACTGAAAGCTTTTAAACAGTATTCTGAAATATCACCACTTACAGATCTTTGTTGTAAAAATGATAGTGATAATTTTGAACCGGTATTTTGTACATTGCCCCGTACGTGCGGCAGTTGTGGAACTATGTTGTGTGCAAATATTTTATTCGCACCAAAATGTACAACTGTAGTGGTGATTCCGGACTTTGTAATAAATATGAAGGAAACCAGAACATTATTTAATTTCATAATCTTATGCCATGAAGAAAGAAGTGATTAAGGTTTAGTAAAAATTATTTTTGTATTGTTCCATTTGAATCAATACCACCCCCTAATGCAACCTTTATTTTATACATTCATCAATTACATATTGAAAAATTCAAGTTTAAGATAAACAATAATACTATTAAAATTTCTTATAATTTATGCGCATCTTCAAAACGACATTTGTATTTTTAATGAAGGTGGGTAGTAACATTAGGGAATGAGTATTAAAATTCAAAATACACACTGAATATAATAATACATACTACACACTTTAAATTGAAATTGGGTTTCGGTAAAATCAAATAAAATTTTGATATATTGTAGTGCTTATGTTTTTAAATAAATAATGCACAGGGCAAGACCTCCAAAAATAGACAGTTCTTGAGATACAACTTGTTAAGACTAGATAATTTCAGACATTCAGAAAGTTTTTCCTCTTAAACCATTAACTTTAGGAAAAGGTGCAAAAGTCAAAAAACTTCTATTAAGCCCAATAAAGGTCAGATAATTTTTTTTTTGGAGTTTTGTATCAACTTCTAAGTTTCTAACATACTAACACATACATTAATAATAGTTGATCAAATTTCTCAAAATTTTTTTTGATCTTTATTGGGCTTAAATAAACATTTTTTGACTATCGAATTCCTCCCAAAGTTAGTAGTTTAAGAGTAAAAACTTCTTGAATGTGTAAAATAACGCAAATTGTCTAGTTTTAACAAGCTGTATATCAACAAATGTTCAGTTTTGGAGGTCTTACTCATTTAGATATTTCATGAGAAACATACGGACTACAATATATCAAAATTTAAAAACGTTTCGCAGAAACGCAAATTCCTTTTAAAGCATACCGGGGGTTGGCCTTTTTGGAGGGCCCTGTCACATCTTCTCTCTGCCTACGCCACTGGTGAGGAGTCGTACGAGTCCTAGATGTGCAGTCAGTGTCTAACAAACATGTTGTTACTACCTTAAAAACAAATCCAGTACCCCGTGCACTAACTCCTTGACTCCATTTTTTTTATAAGCCATAACTTTTTCCCACACGATTTACAGCTTATCACCATGCCAATTCGTAATCTACGTTTATTTACGAAGAAGTTGATGTCAAGCTCATACCTGTATCATTAAAAATACCAGTGTTATTGCTGACAGACTACAAGTAACAAAAATGTACAAAAAGAAAAGTAGAAATGAATAGAAATGAGAGAAAGAGTGGAAAGTTATGGCACTCTGATAAGTTGGATAACAAGAATGCAGAAGGCTGCCGGAAAATGGACAGTGCATGGTAATTTATGTTGAATCTGAAATGGGGCATCAGCATCATGCTCTCTTATTTGCGTTATATTGCTTGTTACGCCCAGTTTGAACTAGTAAACGATTATAACAATCAAACATTACAGTATTAAAGTAGTATCCCGGTACATTAATTTTTAGAGGTTCATGTAATATTCCATTTAAACTAACTCCAGTAATTCAACTGGGTCAACTATAATGAAGTTTTCTTATCACATATGAAAGTTTCATCACATATGTATTCAAATGGTAGGTATTAGTTTCGAACAAACTTATAACTTAGTCTCGTATTAAGTTTGTTGGGAAATTGTAACAAAGTTGTACGATAAATAGGATATTTATTATTGTTGATTTGACAATAGTTTGACAAAAGTTGGTGCTAAGTTTATGATTTAATTATAACAGTTCAGTAAAATTAGATATTTATTGAAATAAAATTGATAACTGAATATTCTTTCATATTATTTTAAAGTATTTATTCTTCAAGAAATTGATGAGTCTCGAACAGTCACACGGTGCCTTCTATGTGATAAGTGGGGTAATATGGACCCTAACAGGTTTTTTTGCGTACATATAAAATACTATTTCTAGCAAAAAACTATTCGGAGGTTCTTAAAAGTTATAGAAAACAATATTTTTTTGTTATTGCTGTACCGTAACAACCGACAGATAAAATTTTAGCATGGTCATTTTTTCTCTGCTTCGTAGAAGCAGATTTTTTTCCAGAGCGTATTTGCATTTGATTCAAAAAGGGTATGTTCTATGCAAAAATTGAATTAAGTAAATTGGAAAACTTATTTAGATTCTTGTAATCTATTCTTGGCTTTGGTTGTTTGGACATGTTTAGAAAATCATCAGTTTGAGTAACACGTTCAGAGTGCATGTTAAAATGAAATTCCTTACCACTTTTTTGTAATAATAACAATAATAGGCCATAATTCAAGAATAGATTTTTTAGACCAAAATATGAGGATATAACCAAACATACTTTAGTAAATTGTTGCTGTGGAAAAAGGTACAGGGTGTCAAAATTGTAATTTTTTTTCTTTTTTTTGCAATATCCCAACTAACTCTTGACCGATTTATTCCCAATTTGGTAAGGAAACATTTTTTAAGCTAAGAAACAATAATGTACGTCCCAAGGAACAATTTTAGTTTCTTAAATGTATACAAGGGTGCTATAAAACTATTTATAAAATGCCTTGAAAAATCTATTTTGCTGTAACAATATCCTTAATACCATCATAAAGCGACTTGTAGACTAAAAGAGCCCATCCTTATGAAGGTTGTTAAGGCCTTTTTAAATTCCAGCATAAAACTCCTTAGTGAGGCATAGTGCTGCTCTTGAAAATCTTGTTCGGGTCGTTTTAAAACCTTTCTTAAAACCTATTTTAAAGCTGTCAGAAGCTTTTCTATTAGCTTCCTGCATTTCTAGAAAACACCTAGAAGTCTACCTTAAAACTGGTTTTTAAAACCATATTAGAACTGAGAAGCTATAAGAATGTCCACGAAGGAATCCAAATAATTTTATTATTGTATTTATTTTTTCTAAACTGATTTAACCCTAGAACGGTATCGATATTTTATTGTACTGTATTGGTATCGTATGTAAATTTTACGTACATATTTTTTCTACAAACTTTATGCTAAAATGCGGTTAAATAAATTAATAAAACACAATTAATATTTTGCTTAAAGGTTTATTTTGCCAAGTAAATATACAATATACATGGTAACTTAAATTAATAATGAACAAAGTAAATTTAGTAGCTTCCTCCAAGTCTTTATCTGTTAAACCTCGTTTAGACATTGTAAACGTTTATTGGTATCGGACACGTAAAAATTATAAACTAATTAGCGGATAGGGGCCGTTCAAAAATTACGTAACGCAAAGTTTGATAAAATTTGCCCCCTCCCTCCCCTTGTCACATGCTGTCACGTTTGAGGATACCTCCCTAAATAAATTACTTCACAAATTTCACCCCCCCCCCCCCCATCAAAATAAGATTTTTTTAAATGTCATATATATTAAAGTCCTGTGTAAACTTGGTTTGTCTTGTGACTAAGGACAAACCTTGTACAGTTTATACAAAAATAGCTGTTTTGTTTAGATCAGAATTTTTGTGGAAAAAAGAATAACATTACGTTATGCAACACTTGATGCAACCCCCCCGCCCCCCTGTGTCACAAGTTGTCACGCTTTTAAGTACTCCCCCTCCCAGTGGCGCAGCCAGAAAATTCATCTGGGGGGGGGCAATAGAACCGGCCTCCCCAGAGGATGAGGAAAATGGTTGAAAACGGATGTGTTTGTATCTATTAGATAATATTGGCATTAATTACAAAATATTTATTTCAAGGGATAATTTAGATACTGCTTTGTACTGCTTCTTTATTTTTTGGCTCATGGAAGACGGCTTGGGTGGGGGGCATGGCTCCCCCTTGGCTGCGCCCATGCCCCCTCCCCCTAAGAGAGTTACGTAATTTTTGAACGGCCCCTTATTGGTAACGATGCGTAATATTTACGTATAGAGCTCCAGAAAATAATAAATGTAACCTTTAGTAGGAGCACTTGCGTATTGGCAATGTAAACAGCCTATCGCTAAGATATTTAGGGAAGCATATCTGGAAGGTCGAGAAAATTTGCGGGCGTATGGCTCTGTAAATGCAAATTATTAATCTTGCACACGTAAATTTTACGTACGATACCGTTCTAGGGTTTTAAGCAAACACACCATCAGACTTATTGAAGATAAAATGAAATTTGAAATGTATAAAGCGTAGAGCACTATAACCTCTCTAAGGCCGATTTAAAAGGTAATAAAAAGCCATCAGGTATGACAAAAAAATTAAAACCAACGGCAGTTTATCGTTAAAACTACATAAGAAAGGCCCAAAAAACAAGAACCCCTCAGAAATAATAATGATTTTAATTTTCGTACAAAATTTGCATAGACACACGTAAACAGCAAATTTAAAAAAGTGGGCTGCTTCTCGGTTCCCACGGTAATTTTCAGTCGTTTCTTGTAATTCTACCTTAATTTGCTAACGAAAAAGTGATAATTATTGATAATTATAATTGTAAGATTGACCTTGAATATTTTTATATAACAAGAAAAACATGGCCGGCCAACTAAAAACCTAATTGTCATTTTACAGTCCTCTCCAGTGTTGCCAGGTCCAGTGAAATTTCACTAGATCTAGGGATTTTTTTTAAATCTAGTGATTTAGTGAAAACTTTTATGAAAATGCCCATTTTTAATGATTTTTGAATCATCCAATTTATTGCCCTCTACTGGTAGGTAGACAAACATTAAATTCGAGTTGCGATCCATTTAATACAGAACTGTTCACGTTAATCGCTACCACGGTCAGTAAACTCTACTGTTACCTCGATCAGCAGCTCTTAGACGAGAGAGACGCGCGGAGCGGGGAATCGAATGAAAGAGACAGACATATCTAATTTCCGTGCAAAAGACACAAAGATGCCTGTAGTGTCTACAGCTGACGTAAGCTGTAGACCCTTCCCCGCTCCGCGCGTCTCTCTCGTCTAAAAGCTGCTAATTGAGGTAACCGTATAGTTTATTGACCGTGATTCGCTACAATCGAATAGCCTGGGCTCGTTGCCCTCTAGCATCTCGTAGACAAACAGTACTTTCTAATTACAAACCATTTAATACAATACAGAGTACGAAGTCTGGCAACGAAATAATCAGATAGAGGACGCTCAAAGCTATGCTGTGCTCAGAGAGCTCAAGAAAATTACGTGTCCTACAGACTCTGCAACTTTTGAAAATTAAAGATCAGAGCTTTAATTTCAAATTAGTGAAATTTTAGTAAGATTTAGTAACTTTTTAAAGCGTCGTCTGATAACTTTTAAAATTTTGATCTGGCAACACTGGTCCTCTCATTAAACTATATATTCTAATCATGGTAATGACCTAGAACATTTACTCTAAATGAAGCCCTTTTAGTCTTTTTGTATACTATCACAAATAATCCCTTCCTTACAAAAATGCAAATGCACTTGGCGAAGATCACATGGACTTGATAAAAGTTGCAATAAAATGTTTGGGACGTTGACATTTGATACAAAAAACTTAAAACTTAACCCCAAAATAATTTGTATGTGTGTGTGTGTTTTAACAGTCCTTTTAAAATGGCCACTCTTTTTTATTTTCTTCCACCTTTCCAAAAAAGACTTAATTACAAATCAGTAAGTCGTGAAATGCTTTTAATTAACACACATACACATGCATCAGCGACACTATTATTATTTATAATAAATGTTTTATTGAGGTTTTGGAAAGTGTTTTATGGAATTAAAATTTGCCTTTTAGATTTATAGAGGCCTTTTTTCCTTCATAATGGTTTCATCACAACATTTATCAAGGATGTTTTAAGAGTATAGTTTTGTAATGTAATAAGTACTAATAGGCATTGAAAATGTCTAGTTTTAAAAAGGATTTAAAATGCATTTATTGCAAATATGTTAAAACCATAAAGAATAATTTAAAGCCTCTTTAAATCTAAATGGAATTTAAGACGTTCATAAAACGAATTAGCTTTTTGGAGAGTTTTATGTAGGTTATGATAAATCCATTACAAATACATATTACTCTAGAAGCAAATTAGCTTTATAATTAGGTCTTACAGAATGCTTTAAAACTTACTATTAAGAGCAAGTATACTTGAAGCCTAAAAGGCCTTAACTACAACATCAATAAAGCACATGACTATTTCCTAACCCTGACAAACCTTTCTTAAAACCTCCTCAAGTCCAAATGACTTTTAAATTGTTCCTACATCACGCTAGGCCACTGAGGGCGCCTCATGAGCAATACCTGATGATGGATATTTTTTCTTTTTTTTTACGAAACGTAGTGGCACTTTTGACTAGAAAATCTCATGCAGGAATCATTTCTACGTAAAAAAGATACGCTTGATAGAACTTGATAATTCCAACCGTTTTCGAGAAAACTGTCGTATAGATCTCAAGAATTCTTTGAAAATAAACTCAATTTGAAAAGGACAAATTATATTTATTGAAAAATGTGCTTTGATGACGTCTTAGTTCTGTCATTTACGTACAATTTCATTAGTTTGACATTTTGACAGAACTACGACGTCACCAAAGCACGCTTTTCAATAAATACGGTTTGTCCTTTTCAAATTGAGTTTGTTTCAAAGAATTCTTGAAATATTTGCGACAGTTTTCTCGAAAACGATTAAAATTATCAAGTTTTTTACACAAAAATGACTCCTGCATGAGATTTTCTAGTCAAAAGTGACACATCGTTTCGTAAAAAAAAATAGAAAAAAATATTCATCATCAGGTATGCGGCGCCCTTCACGGGCTAGAGTGATGTGATACATAAATGATTGTTTCCTAGCTTAAAAAATGTTTCCTTATCAAATTGGGAGAAGTTCGGTCAAGAGGTAGTTGAGATATTGCAAGAAAAAGAACAAAAAAATTATAATTTTGACACCCTGTATCTTTTTCCACAGCAACAACTTACTAAAGCATGTTTGATTATATCCTCATATTTTGATCCAAAGAATCTTTGAACTATGGCCCATTATTAATGGTCCAAATCAAATATATATATACATATGATATGTATTCATTACAAATGGGCACATACACGTTTCGTGTACTTGCGTGTAAACTTCTTCAGAGCTATAAATGAAGTTAGGTTAAGTAACTTCTTCAGAGCTATAAAGTTAGGTTAAGTAGGCGAAACGCTAAAGAAAGAAGAAAGTAGTTTTATAGTTTTATGTTCCAAATCGACGATTTCTTCGCCATTATTTTCATTCAAGGACACTATTTCCATATGATAATAGTATGCAGCAACATATGCTCGAAGAAATCTATTCAGTTGCGAATTTTCTTCTTTATTTGGCGTTTTTTTTACCATTTTCACTACATTAATAGATGGATTTTCATGTTATCATTTTTTTGGCATTTGTCTGCTAGACAGAATATCTCGCTCATCCACGTTAACCTTATACAAGTAAGGTCCTATTATGACTTCGTAAAATAATTCATTGTTCATAGTAACTCATTTAAGTGAAACTGTTTTGAATTGAAAATACCATACAATCGCATAATTATCGAATAATTATTTTTCAGCAACAGTTACAACGTCAAGAGTGCAACAAAGACGCCGCTATTTATGCCCTAAACTTCATAAACCATTTTCACAGATATAAAAATTAAATGTAAAGAAAACTTTTTAAAGGCAAGCTTTTATTATTATTTAAGTGTACTAAAACGAAAAAAAAAAGTTAAATAAAACTAATTGTCTTAAAAGCTTGTCGTATTTTTGTTCTATTCGTGCGACAAGCTTTTAAGACAATTTTTTAATTTTTTTTTCATTTTAATGCACCTAAATAATAATAAAAGCTTGTTTTTTTAAATCCACGTCCCTGAAAACATTTTGATTTTTCAATTTTGATCCAAACATCGTAATTCGTCTCCCCGAAAATCCCCAGATATCGATTTTCAGTCGCATCAGATCATAAATGAAAAAAATGATCCGCCATCTTGAGGCCGTCATTTTGATTTTTCAATGTTTTTCAATAACATTACATTGTCAAAGAACTTATACAAGTGTGCAAAATTTCAGCTTGATAGGAAGTGCGATAAAATTCCATTACAAACTTATGCTGGCTATTAAAAGTTGCCTAAATTAAGCCATTCTATGTAATAGTTTTGTACATACCTCCTTCAATTGCGGTAGAAGACTTTGAATTATTCTTTGATTCTCTTGAACATTTTGAATCTATACAATCAAATAATGTTCTCCTAGGTGATATTAATGTTCCTAATTTAATTAATTTAGATAGTAATGAAAGAAAAACTAATTGTATCACAAATTTACTAACTTTTTTTGATTTTAAACAAAGCAATAATATACAGAACAATGTGGGAAGATTACTTGATTTGGTTATTACCAATATTAACTGTAAAGTTATACGGGACCATGCACCTCTTGTTAAAGAAGATATATATCATCCATCACTACTACTCAATCTTCATAAAATTGGTGCAAATGAGCCAAAGTTTTCACCTAACTTGGAACAGAAAACATACAATTTTAAGAAAGCTGATTTTATATCTTTGTATAATGCCTTGGGTCTGACTGGTTATTCCTAAAAGAAATTAATGACGTTGAATTAGCTGTTCACGAGTTTTATGAAAAACTTTATGTAATCTTTAATGATACTGTCCCATATTACAAGATGCACAAGCGTAAATATCCATCATGGTATAACTTGAATATTATAAACAATATAAAAAGAAAAGCCAGACTTTTTGAAAAATATAAGAAAACCGGTAGTGACCATATCTTACAATAACTTCGAAGGCTTCTAACAATAATAAAGGAACAAATAACTAATGCGTATAACAATTATATTCAGAATGTTCAATCATCAATCTCTTATGACCCGCAGTTGCTCTGGTCATACTTTCATTCAAAAAAGGAAACTTCTAGAATTCCCGGTAAAATGACATATGTAGATAGAATTTATGATCAACCATAAGATATTGTGAATATTTTTGGCAAGTTTTTTGAAAGTGTCTACTCATTACCTGTGGATGATGATGTAAGTGCTAATGAAATTTGTGATTATTATGACAATATTAACTTTGAAAACATATCTGAAAATGAAGTCATGAATGCGATAAAAAAATTAAAAATAAAATGACCTCAAGTCCAGATAAGATACCATCATTTATTGTTAAAGATTGTGCTAGTGTTTTAGCTGAACCTCTGTGCACACTATTTAATCTCGCATTGAAAAAAAAAATATTCCCTAGCAGCTGGAAAAAGGCCAAAGTTTGTCCAGTATTTAAGAGCGGCGATAGAGCAATTGTTGTTAATTACGGAGCTATTTCCACTCTTTCGAATTTTTCTAAAGTCCTGGAAATTATCTTATACGATCGCATTTACTTGTCTGTTCGTAATCAGATATCAACCTACCAGCACGGGTTTATAACTAACAGATAAACCGTTACAAACTTAGCCGTTTTTACACAATACGTGTCAAATATATTGGATGACAAGGGACAAGTAGATGTCATTTATACAGACTTTTCAAAGGCCTTTTGCCAGGATAGACCATGGTGTCTTACTTAAAGAACTAACAGAATTTGGCTTTCATGCCCAAGCTATCGAATTTCTTAAATCCTATCTATGTAAGAGACAGCAATATGTCACGTACAATGGTTACATTTCCCCTCAATATTTTGTTACCTCAGGTGTCCCTCAAGGGTCTAATCTTGGACCTCTTCTGTTTCTTCTATTTATTAACGATTTAGATGACGTTATCGACTGTCATAAACTTTTCTATGCTGATGATCTAAAAACATTTTCAGACATAACTGACATTGATGACTGTAAGAAGTTGCAATGCGAACTGGATCATGTCCAATCCTGGTGCATAGATAATAAATTACATCTTAACATATCGAAATGTAAGAGCATGAGCTTTACAAGGAAACAGTTAACTTATGAATATGCCTACAATATCGATAATAAAACATTATCTTGATGTAATTCTTATAAAGACTTAGGTGTAACGTTTGATTGTAAGCTTTCTTTTAATGATCGTATAGCTTTAAAAGTATCTGAAGCTATGAAGTTTTATGGATTCATTGTAAGGAATTGTAAAACATTTACTGATATTGAGGCGTTAAAGGTCTTATATTTCACTTATGTCCGATCCATGTTTGAATATGGTGCTCTAATCTGGTATCCATATTGTGATTGCCAAAAGATGACAATAGAATGGATCCAAAGAAGATTTTTTAAAATACTTGACATTTAAAACGGATGGTATTTACCCAGAAAGAGGTATAAGTTATAACTTCCTATCTGATAGATTTAATATCATTAGCTTAGATATAAGAACTTGTATATCATTAATATTTTTGTATAAGATGTTACACAATATGATTGACTGTTCTGATTTACTTCGTGATATTAATTTTCATGTACCAAGAATCAACACACGACAGAATCTAACATTTAGATGTAAAATACCTAGAACAAATATTCTCTCCAAATCACCTGTACATGTTATGTGTGAAAATTTTAATAGTTTATGTAATTTATGTGACATTCACCATTCTTCGCCAAGTAGGTTAGTAGAAGTGGTTACTGAGCATCTTGGTGTTAGAAATCTTTGTAACTTTTAAAAGATAAAATTACAAATTAGGTAGCATTTTGTAGTAGTACAATTTAATGTTTAAATGTTTTAGTTCTTTTAGTGTTATTGTGCATTCATCTCACATTGTCCTGTAAATGGATTTTCTGTTGGACAATAAAGCTATTATTATTGAACCGGAAAGACCAAGCTACAAACATTGCAAGTTAAATAAAAGCTTGTAAAATAGTATCTTTGGGTTTTAAGTTATTGGACTGTGTAGTTTTATTAAAACACCCTATATTATAAGAATATATTTATAAGTTTTTATTTTTCCTGTTTCACATAATTTAGGAAGAAACTTAAATCTTTTGATAATTTGTTTGCATAATATAAATCTATTTATTTTACCAACAGTTACACATATTTTACTAAACTCAAAGGTGACGTTCATTTGCTGTTCATGGTCTGCAGAACCGAATGACGGTGTTCTTGCTTCTTTTCTACTTTAATTAAAAAACTCGAGGGCGATGAAGAGCCGCTCCTATTTTATTTTTCTTTGTACTTTCCCCTTTAAAAAATAAAGATGTTGGAGATACTGTTATTATCAAGCGGGCGTACAGTGTACCAGTCTACCTATTCGTGGGAAAAGGCACGTGTTTATCTTGACGTGATGCTCTCGTCGAGTCGAGCGGGTCTTTTGTGCAATAATCTCAATGGCATAACATCCAATGTCGTCTCTTGTGGAGAGGAGCACGTAAACTGTGTTGCGGTTCAGTATATCCGCTTCCGTCCCTGACCAACCCCAAGTGCTCAGCCCATAACCATTAATTCAAATTATTCAGAAGTACTTGACCATTCCGATAATTTAAACTCGGATATAATGGAATATCAGATATCTGTCAATTACTAATAGCGTTTGATAGAGAATTATAAACGCATTACACGATAATAAATACCGATTTTCTGTGTACATGCATTAAAATCGAAGCTGTGAATCATGGTTGCATGTTGGCGATGTCCTGCATTTCCATTCTATAGATTAATTTTATTTATCTTGGCAATTAATTAAATAAATGATAATAAATGAACCGAGAGGCAACAATTAGAGAACAAAGACTACCACTCAAAGGCTTTTATAAAGTGCGTAAACATCGTTTAAATGAAAAAAAACATCTCATAATTTCATTTTTAATTAAAACCATCTAAATTCTGCTGAACATCTGAAAATACTTCAGTTTTTGTAGGCTGCAGTATACAAGGATTATATTGTATCCGAGGAGGTAGCTAGGAGATATGCATCATTAAAAATGGAAGATATCTGCCTGCAGAGTAGGGTGGGCCGAAAAATGCCAAAAAAAATTTTTTTTTTACAAATCAAGTATATATTACTATGAAAAGGCTGTTTACTGTTATCGAAAAAGTCTCTAAAAAAGATGGGCGCTATATTTCAATATTTAGCCGGCCCCCTTGCCCCTTAAAAATAGTTAAATTATGGATCTAGCCGTTTACATAAAAAATATGAACTTCTTTGTTCAAGGTTTAACCGGGCCCCTTTTTTCCCATTAGAAAACGCAACCTTTCGCATAATTCGGAATTCTTTTAATTAGGTATTAGGTAAAATCAATTGTAATTTAGTATTTATATTATTTTAATTTAACTCAAGGAATGCCGAATCAACCCAGAACTCACCATGGGGAGGTAGCTGCACATGGAGATCCACCACCCACCCACTCACCAATCTGTTTCTACTTACATTTTTCGAGCTCTATAGTATTGACTCTTGTTCTCAAAAGAGGACAGATTCTTCTGGCTTCTAATTTTGTTCTAATGGACCCATCTCTTGCGGTCTCACCACAAACTTTTGCTGAGGCGTCAGTTATAACTTTGACGCATCGCTCTACAGTTTGAGTGTGACACGGAAAACTAACGAACGTGGTACCACTTTTTAATTTAGAAAATATCTTAATAAATAAAAGAGATGTAGGAGGTTGTCACAAAGTAAAAAAAAAACATCCAAAACCTACGTGGGTTTCGAACCCGGGACCTTTGGGTTCCAAATTTACCAAATTACAGTACTTTTATTTTATTTAACTGTGGGTTTATATATCATTTGTTTTATCCTATTTTATTCATTTTATTGTACAATCGAAGTTAACATTGCACGACTGAGCGCGCGAAGTGACACAACGGCCAGGTGTTATGGAAAACGACTTTCAGATCATGTTATTTTTGAATTTAAAAACGGTCTTTATATAGTTTAACCGTGTTTGATTGTAGTATATCATTGTGATTCCACATCTAGATTAGCATTTCAAGGGAGGGTGTGAATAATATTGTATTATGCAGGGAAAATAATAAACAAAAACCCTGTTGCGGGTGTCAAGGGATTAAAACTAGTTATTTGTATAATGCAAATTGTTAAATGGATTTAAAGTTCAGCGAGGAGTCAAGGGAGGTAGAGGGAATATTGATAAGATAAGTAGTTTTGAAGAGACGTGTTTTGGAGTGGATGTGGGTTTCAGGGAGGGAGGTTTCGTCAGTCGAGTAAAGGCATGTCGTAAATTGGAAGTCGTTCATTTATGAATTTGTGAGTATGTGTTATATTGCCTCTTCTTCTAATGTTTGCAATGCCTTGTGTTAGAGGAGAATTTGTGAGTTTGTAAGTAAAAAATCTTTGTGGAGTGTCGTCGATATAGTCACTCACGTATCATTTGCACCCCCGTAAGCCTGTGCAGCTCGGCGATGGTTATATAACGCGGGGAGTTGGTCAACAGACGCAACAACTTATTTTGAGTTCATAGTAGCCTTAAGCACTGCGCGTCCGAAATTAAATTCCTTTGGGTTCCGAGTCAAAAACATTGAAATTATACCACCACCTGGCACACGAAAAAATGTAAATTTTGATATTAAAAGCGATGAGTTGAAATCATATTTCCACGGTTGGTTATTTTATTATGAAATGATAGATATTAAAATCATTCAAAATATCATTACACCATATTTCTGTTACATTACAAAAACATAAGAATAAGAAGAACTTTTTCTTTTTTTTTTCAAATTTATAATTGATAACTGTTTTAATTACTGATCGATTTTGTTAAAAAAAATAGCTAGCTAACATTAACTTGCAATGCAATCGGACTTTTATTTCTTAATTTTATTTTGAAAGTTGTTCAGAATTCGTCCACTAACACAATGACATGAAAATGTTTTGTCTACGATCGATATTTCAGGTTCTAGAAATGTGCCGATCAAATGCGAAGAGTATAATAATAAATACCTATTTTCTGTGTACATGCACAAAACTGTAGCTGTAAATCATGGTTGCATGTTGACGACGCCCTGTAATTTCATTGTAATGCTATTTGTCTTGGTAATTAATTAAATAAATGATAATAAATGAATTGAGAGACTACAATTACGGAACAAAGATTAAAATTCAAAAGGCTTTTAAAGTGTGTAAACATTTTTGAAATTAAAAGACCGCTCAAAGTTTAATTTTTAATTAAAACCAGCTAAATGCTGAACATTTGAAAAATAATTTAATTTCTATAAACTGCGTTATATTTATTCAACTTTAAAAATTAGTTTTGTGAAATTGTTAATGCGTTTGTTTGTGCACATGTCGACATTTCCACTATTATCCATGATACTCCATGAATAGCCAACTTTAGTAGTAACATTGTTTTGTATAGTTTTTAACAGAATATTTAATTTAATTTTAAACAAGTGGAACAAAATTATGATTTATTTTGATCTGTATTAAAAAATACCCGCCGATTTATATCTAGTAATCTTTTAAGATTTTGTACCGGCCATGTAAAACACGTTGTAGCTTTCAGATTTTATAACAAATCAAAATTAAATAAAAGCTATGGATTAATAATACTTTTTAAAACAGAAATTATTGCGATAAAGTCGAAATATAATAAAATTCATTAATATACTAGTTTCAAATTAAAGAGTTTTCCTTTTTTTGGGAATGGGGACCGACCGTATCCCCCTACATATAATTTTAACAAGAATTTCGAAGTAAATAACGCATCTGAAAATGAAGAGCCGGACGTGTCAATCTACACCGATGGTTCAAAAATGAACTGTGGATCAGGGGCTGGGATTTACTGAGAAGAACTAGATCTACACTCGCTAAGACCGCTAGGCACACATACCACTACATTCCAGACGGAACTAATAGGAATTCCCCTCCGCTCATCAATTATTTATTAGGCGCTGGGGTCCGCCAGTCAATTTGGTACCGGGTCCCATGATTTGATGCGGGGGACCTGAACAGTAATAGAAATCACGAATGCAAACGTCAATAATAAAACGACAAACAGCAGAGAAGTCCTGCTTGCCCTAAACAATTGTAGGAAAGACTTTGAGCTGGTTCTACAAATTAGAAAGGACATAAATTTGCTTGCGCAAAATCTCAGTGTCCAGCTTCGCTGGGTGAAAGGACACAATGGAATTCAGAGTAATCAGAAAGAGGATGTTTTAGTAGCTCTGTCGAATTCAGTACACAGTTCCCTGTTATAGAACTATACACTCAAACGCCACGTGGACTGTTGGAATGGTCTAAACAGCTGTAGACATAGCAGAATGGCTGTTGTCACACCCAGTCGTAAGCTAAGCAAGCATCGTCTCCAGTTGTAATCTGCGCATTTATGTAGGATTGCTAATAGGACTGCAGACTACACAAATACCTTCAAACGCTGGGAGATATAGATACACCCAAATGTAGAGGGTATAAACTGAAGGACGAGACTCCCAAGCATGTGCTGTACCACTGCCCTGCTCTCTCAACGAAAAGACGATCCATACTGGGGGACTTCTTGCCAGTATGACCAGAATAGGAGGCATACGGCCCGACTTTCTCCTCAAGTACATCACAAGTGTTGACGAATGAGGGCTTGGTAGCCATGCTGCCATCTATGTGAATTATATAATGGACACACCCCGAGTGCACGTGAGGGCAACCCCACTTCCTCCAAAAAATCCAGAATTCGGGAGGGTTTAAACAGGCCACCTTCAACTATTCTAAATTTATTTTTAAATAACACAGGCCCACAAAAAAAAGTATAATGGGCTAGTAACCAGACCCACATATTCCCATGTATTTTCGTGAACATGAATCTGACATCAGAATTGAACCTTCCTCGAGAAATTTAGGAGTTATGATGGAAAAAGGCTGGGAATTCATTAATTCGTCTTATTAAACTTGCATATTTCAAGATCACTGGCAGTAGCGTTGGCGTTAATTGAAGACAGCTTTAATACACACTTGGAGATGATAGATAATGATATAGCAGATAGCAATAGGACACATATCCCAACAATAACTCAACGGCCCAATAACCCAATGGCCCAATAAATCAGTAATTTATATTACCAAAGTCCGCAGATTTAAAAGAAAAATTCCTCGTTCGGTGATTCTTTCTTTTATCTTCAAAAGATAGTAATGACCCACCATAAACCAACAATAACCCAACGGCCCAACAAATCAATGACCTAGTAAATCAGCAACTCTTATTACCAAGGTTCGTAAACTTAAAGCAAGATGCTTTCGTACTCTTTTGTCTTCAAATGACCTGCGTAATGGGTTTCTTTTCCTCTTTCTTCTTTGATAACAATCCCCTCTTCATTATCCAGCAAAAGTCAGCCATCATATTGATGTCCCATCTACCCTGATACCATCTTTCAATTTCATTAATATCTTGATGAAATCGTACGCTTTGTTCTTCACTGAAATCTTCTATGTTTCCAGGGAAGTAATCATTGTGTGAATGAACGGACTCTTCATCATCATCGTTCGATATGGTTTTATCATCATCATCATTACTAGATATGTGATTCGACTCTGCCACTGATTTTATGTTTCCAGATTGTATATCCATTTTTTACTTTGCACTTTTCCAAAAATGTGATTGTTTTAAGAGTCGTTTTTTATAATCCAAGTTCTTTTATTGTCATGATCTATTTTATTCATATTTCATTTCATGGACAATTTCATTATTTCATTTGAATCGGTTTATTAACAAAGAAGGACAATGTTATGAGTATTTAACACGTATATCAGAAATTAAATTAAAGAAAGGAATATTTGATGGACCACAAATTCGTACTTTGTTGAAAGAAAAAAGTTATAGAACAATTTTTAGGTAACCAAAAAAAGTGAAAAGTACAAAAATATAGTAGCCAACCTGATATAGAATTACCACAAAATGGGCTGTCTAATGAATTTAAAATTCCACTTCTTTCATTCACACATTGACTACTTCCCTGAAAACTTAGGAGACTTCAAAGAAGTGTTTAAGGCGAATGATATCAACAAGATATTAATGAAATGGAACGACGGTATCAATGCAGAAGGAACATCAATATAATGGCTGACTTTTGCGGGACAATGAATAGGAAATCGTTATCAAAGAAAAAAAGAGGAAAAGAAACCCATAATTTGAAGATAAAGGAGTACGAAAGAATCACTGAACCGAAGGAATTCTTGTTTTAAGTACGAAATTTTTGTAATATGATTTGAAAAATTTTTAAATTCCAGTACACGTTCTAATATATCTCCTTCTGAACAAATTTCGTTCGTGAAAAAATGATCTAATCCCCTCCTTGATACCTCTTTCTATCCTGCAACCGTCGAATCACATCCCCAATTTTTATACTATGTTTCGGATCCGGTACACGTTATTAATGGTAAAACTATAAATACCAGTAAACTGTAGACCAAGTACATTAAAAAAAAGCTATTTCATTTTATATTTTCATATGTATACTAGGGATTTGACTCGGGGTGGTTTTACCTCTTTTAAGAAGTAGTTTTACACTTGGCTTGGTGTCAAAAATAAGTAGCAACTAAAATTCATTAGTACTACTGCCTGGCATAGTTTTTTCCCACTTAAATGTTATTAAACTGTCATATTGTTCCATATCTGGTCCATTTTTCGACTATAATAAACTATAAAAAAATTGTGACATCTAATCGATGCCAGATTTGGATTTTGCGGCTCAAATAACATAAAGGTAATTTTTTTTCTTTTTATATTTTTGTTTTACTTAAACTTGATAATATGAATTGCTGATTTATTGGGTATTACGTTGTTGGGCCGCTGAGTTATTGCTAGTTTATGGGTCATTACGTATATCTTTTGAAAATAAAAGGGTACGAATGCATCACTGAACAAGGAATTTTTCTTTTAAATTTACGAACTTTAGTAATATGAATCGCTGATTTATTGAATCATTGGGTTATTGGGCCGCTGGGTTATTGTTGAGTTACGGGTCTTATTGTTATCTGCTATACCATTACCACCCCGAAAGTATACATTTGAGCTGTCTTCAATTTACGCCAACGCTACTGTCAATGATCTTGAAATATGTATGGTTAATATTACGAATTAATGAATTTCGAACTTTTCTCATCATTCATTCATCCAAGAAGGTACTATTCTGATGCCAGATTCGTGCTCAGCGAGTGAAAATACATGGGAATATGTGAATCTGGTCGCTAGCCCAGGATACTTTTTTGTTTTTGTGAGCCTGTGTAATTTATGATATTAATATATTATTAGTAAAGCCGTTATATTTTCTTAGCATTACCCTCTGACGCTACTGTAGTAGTCAATATGTTGTAAACCTTTGTAATATTTTTTATCTTTTGTTATTTTCCTTTCTACTAAACATATTGTATTGTTTTGCATGTATCATTTTACTGCTGACTATTATTATTTTGTTTTGAAAACGAAGGCTACCGAATGATAGAAATTTCAATATATTATACAGTACTAGCATTTATCTTACATTTAGATTTGAATCATTAAGACTTCTGTCTTAATGTTAATGGTTTTTATTAATCTCCTCCTGTAATTAATTATATCTAGTATAATTTCTCCATTCAACCACATCGTAAATCTTCGAACTCGACCCTTGGCCCCTGGCTGGGTAAACATCACGAGCAATATTTTATTTCTCAGTTCTTTGCGACAGATTCACGTTCCGCTGGTAGGTATTTCGGCAATTAATTTAGACACATGTACAAGTACAGTAAATTTTCTTATAGATTTTAAGGAAAGTACTATTTTCAATTTACCTAAACAAAAAAGGCTGCAGGTTATTTATGAGCAACTTGAATACAGGCTGTCCATTTTATCAGGGCCCTCGAAGATATCTCGCTTAATATAAATTGTGCAAAAAAAAATGTTTAAAAAAAAATTGCGCCAATTATTATAGGCTACTAAATGGTTCAAAGTAATGTAAAATCTATGACCAACTCTAATATCAGATATCTCCATTAATTCAAATTCAAATTCAAATTATTTATTGGTGTCATTAACATAGTACATGTTTTACACAGGTCAATACATAGCACAGAGCTTTGGATAAATATAATTTATAAAAACATATAGTTTATAAAAATTTGGCAAGACAATAATATGCAAAAAATAAATAAACATTAAAATAAGAAACACAGTACATGAAATATCACATAACACATTGCGATGCGTCTATATTTAGATATTTTAAAAACATTTATAAAAACATTTATACATCCACAATTTGGCTAGAAAAGTTCATTGTCAAGGTTGCAATTCAAATATTCGTTCGCATCATAAAAAGCTTTCTTTGATAGGAAAGTTCTTATTGTATTATTGAAAGTGTTCTTTGGGAGACTTCTGACGTGTACAGGTAATTTATTAAAGAATTTTGGTCCGAAAAAATTGAATCCATTCCTAGTCGAGCTTAGTCTGATAAAATCGGTTCTTAAATTATAATTATCTCTAGTGTCATGCGAGTGTAAGCTTTCATGAGTATTAAATAAATGAATATTTTCGTGTGTATATTTTAAGCAGGTAAATATGTATAATGACGGAAAAGTTAATACGTTGAGTTCAGTAAACTTGTGTCTGACATCATCTCTATAGCCCAAATTAGTAATTATTCTTACTACCCTCCGTTGTAACCCAAAAATCCTTTTTGCACTAGGTGCATTACACCAGTTTATCAAAGCATAAGACATATGTGATAATATCAGTGAATAATAGGCCGTTAATAATATATTAGTAGG
This sequence comes from Rutpela maculata, assembly GCA_936432065.2. Taxonomy (NCBI): domain Eukaryota; kingdom Metazoa; phylum Arthropoda; class Insecta; order Coleoptera; family Cerambycidae; genus Rutpela; species Rutpela maculata. The sequence continues at coordinate 28,905,108 of OW386285.2, read as the reverse complement.
CACTAACGTAACTAGCTTCCTAATGACAAATGTGTTTTTGGAAATTTTTTTAGCTGCATATTGAACATGGTGGCACCAATTCAATTTTGGGTCCATGTAGACACCTAAAAACTTTACCACATCAGGGTTTGTAAAATCTTGTACCGGTCTATGAGTGAAAATCATATTGACTGTTTTTGTACGATTAAGTGATAGCCTGTTTGTTGAAAACCAGTCGGTAGCTGGGGCGCAAGAATCATTCATGGATTGTAGGATTCGCTTTATGTCTTTATTAGAATTGATAAGTGTGGTATCATCTGCGAATAACACGAGTTCGGCCCTGTGTACCGCCACACTAAGATCATTTACGTAAATCAAGAACAAAACAGGACCCAACACAGAGCCTTGTGGTACTCCGGAGTTTATTTCGCTTAGCTGCGAACTTTTATTTTTAACTTGAATAAACTGTTGTCTGTTTAATAAATATGATTTGATTATATTGCAACTAACACGATCGAAATTTAAGGCGTTAAGCTTCTCCAAAAGAACCGAATGTGACACACAGTCAAAGGCTTTCTGTAGGTCACAAAACGTAACCCCCATTATTTGAAAGGATACGAAAAAACCTTTAACATAATTTTTTTTTGCAAAATAGTCTTTTAACGAGGTATCAACTAAATTTTCTCAGAGCCGCTGGATTTCGAGATTTACTTTTCAAGTCAATCTAATTGTACGATGTTTAGTACAGTAAGCGAAACAGTAAAAATGGTAAAATTCCCGGCCCGAAAACGATGACAAGAATTTCCTTAATTTTTTTTTCAATATGCTTTATAAAATACGTACATCAAAATCTGTATTGTCGCATTACCTGCTTTTTATTTTTAAGAAACCACCCCTAAAAACTGAAAAATTAATTAATTCTATTAAATAAATCTAATTTTATGAATAAATTAACGAAAATCCATATGCCTCTGTTTATGAGGTTGCTGAAAGGTCAAAACTTATAAGACGAAAATATTGAAGGTTGAAATCAATCAATACTGAAAAATTAATGCCTTCTAATTTTACGAATAAAATCACGAAAATCCATATACTTATGTTTTTGGGGTCGCTGAATATGATTATGAGATCAAAACATAGAAACAAAAATATTAACCACCCTTAAATACTGAAAAATTAATAATTCTTCTAATGTTACAAATAAATTCAAGGAAAACCAATTACTTATGTTTTTAGGTCGCTAAATATGATTGTGAGGTCTAAATTTATATACAAAACAAGCTAAAAACGTACTCTTCGCCAATTTACTGAGCTTTTTATATATAATTGTTACACATTCTATAGGATACTCTTCGCAGTTTTCTTGTAAATAATGTTAGTTTTTGGACATCCTAAATTTTGTGATATAAACTTTGTTGTGAAAAAAATTGTATGAAAAAAAAATGAAAAAAAAATCCAATCTGCGGGATTCGAACACGGGACCCTTGGATTGCAACGAAAAGCTTTAGCCGCTGCGCCACCACCTGTTGCTAGGAAAATTGATTGTCTGTAATATATATCTGTCGACATTCATACATATTTCACTTCTAAGAAATATTAGTAAACTTCATACACAAAAAAAAATTTGTTGTGGAAATAATATCTCGCGATTTCCATTTTAGTACAAACCACAAAAATTAACAAAAAAATTTTTTTTTTAAATTAAATAATTAATAACTTTTTTATTTACTGATCGATTTTCTTCAAAAACAATAGGGTTCTTCCTCTAGCTAACACTACCTTATTTTCTAAATTTCAATACAATTGGACTTTTCTTTCTTAAGTTATTGTGCTTACAAGAAACGTGACGGACGGACAGACGGACGGACAGACGGACAGACGGACATTTTGAAAGTTGTTCAGAATTCGTTCACTAACACAATGATATGAAAATTTTTTCTCTACGAGCGATATTTACGATTTTAGAAATGTGCCGATCAAATACAATATACTCTTCGTTTTTGCGAAGAGTATAATAATGGATTAAAAAGAGTATCGTAATACGTCTAATTTTATTCAAAAATACAGATTGTTATAAATAAATCAAATTAATACAATTAAGTAAACTAATTGAATAACATTTTTAATCTGCACTCTTAAACATGTTAAAGTGCAATGCAACCCGCTTTTTCTGCGTATTCTTCGAAAAATAGACGGCTATTGCTCGTTTCTTTACCTACTATAGACTGTATAGACATTTAAAATGCGCGTATAAACTGAAAAGTTTCAACATTATTTCAAACGGTCCTATCTCTGGAACAGTTTGTCGTAAACTCTTCGTTTTTTTATAAGTTTCATTTCATTCTTATATCATGTTTTTATCAGCTTTAAAATTTTTGAGATACTTCATTTAAATATATATTTTTCTTGCTTATGCACTTAAGAGCCATCTTTAAACCTTTATATCTCTGGAACAGTTTGTCGTAGGAAATTAAAAAAAAACAAACTATTCGTTTTTTTTATAAGCTTAACTTTTGTACTCTTACCATTGTTTATAAAAAAATATTTTCTGAGCAGTTTCCAAAAACCTGATTTTCTTAAAAAAATTATGAAAATTTTCATTATTGAAAAGGGGTGCAGAATGAAAAATAAATGCGCTACTTTTTTGTTTGTAACTTTTTTAGTTTTCATTATAAAATGTCGTAATACGTCTCAATCGAAAGAAAATTTTGACACCTTTAATTTTTATAAGAATAAAAATTTTTAGTTGTAGATTTTGAGTACCTTTAGATTTTAATGTATACTTTTTCTGGGCATTTCGGTGCCATTTTGAAAATGCCATATTTCCAAAACTAAACATCGAAGAAAAAAAAGAAAACAACCATTCGATTTGTTTTCGTAAAAGCCTTAATTTTCTACCCTTGCATTTTTACATTAAAGTTCACATTTTACGAATAATTTTTAAAAAACGTCTAAGTATACTGATTTTAGGGGGTGAAAATTGCGATTTTCAGTTCGCAATATCTCGAAAAATATGCATTTTAGCAAAAAAGTGTATAAGTCCTTTCTTTCTTATAATTTGTCTCTCTATCAGATTATGTTTTCTTTTTGCGACAACCCCTAAGAAGGGGTGGGAACCACCCCTAACCAAAAACGGAAAAATGACGATATAAATTCTTATGTACATACTTTATGAAGCATGTTGAAGAAAAAAAATTAATTACATCGTTTTTGGGCTGTGATTTAAAAGCTTCACTTACTGTACTAGTTGGTTAAAAATTACTGATTTAAAAAATATTTTTGTAATTACTTGCTTAGTAGTAGACTATTGACTGTGATTTAGTAAGGAATAATTGCGTTAAAGGGTTTTCATTGTTTCATCCGTTTATTGGTCACCTAAATATGATAAAATCACAAAATGCTATTAAATTTAGAGGTGCATTTTTGAGAAAGGGGTGTTTTTTTAGTTTTTCCAATATAACTCAAAAACTAAGCGGAATTCAAAAAAATTACAAGAGTTCTTTTTTGTAGAAAATCAAATTTTCCATGGAAGTAGCTCAAAAAAACATTTTTATACTAAACGTAAGCATAAACAAATCTGCAAAAAATGCGAAAAATTGCGATTTTTTTACATTTTCTCTTATTACTTTTTTTTGAGCAGAGATAGGTATAGAAATTGCTTCAGGGAAAAGAAAGTAGAGATTCCAACCATTAAAATGAGTTATGAAAAAAAGGTTCTACGATGAAATTTGGTTATTTCTTGTCGTATTTTACTTCTTTTTTTAAATTATTTATTTCATAAGCCCTCGTTTACAAAAATATTTTGCATGAGTGTTATCAGTACAAAGTTACAATAAAGTACAATTTCCATATACGTGTATAAAAAGCATGATAATATTGTATACATAAAAATATATCGATAAATAACACAAAAACAATAATATACAAATAATTCTAACAAAATAAAACACTAAAAAAAGGGAGACTTTTTCTTTATCTAATTACTTTGTGTAATAGATTTGAATTCGTCCAATATACTAGTCAGCCATACTAAGATGGCAAATAGCCGCGCAGAGAGAGAAGAAATATCGTCACTGTTGAACAGAGACAAACAAGATTTTTAAGTTTCTTAAGCTAGTTAGCTATTTCAAATGCTGAAACAGCTACCGGCATGATGTGCGTGCTGTTTCTCACATTACACAAAGATTTTACACTATTTTATAAACACAGGATTATCCTGGAGGGGGCTGGATTCTTCGATGTGAAGCCACCTCTGAAGTAGTTTCCGCAAACACGAAAACATTGAACAGTAGGTACGCTACACTTGAATATTACCATCCGACGAGTATTAAAACTAATCATCATCTCCAGCATCTCCAGATGATCAACATAGTTGATAAAACGCGCATGGATGAACAATTTTTATTTGGATTTCTTCCTGCAAGTTGGGTAGCTTTTTTTAAGAAATGACCAAAAAACAGAATATTTGCTACCATTTTCCAAGATGGCGCCATGAACATAACTAAGGCTAAAGAAAATAAGCCCAAATTATTCTCTTGTTTTACTGAAAACCTTTTGAACAACCTCGTTCTTTAAAGTACAGTAGAGAATTTATGAATTTTAACGGAACTGCTAATAAAGTTCTTGTAATTGTATATATTATCTACCTAGAATTTGTATTTCTTTCAGTCTTTTGTTGTGTTTTTATATAGTTACTGACAATATATGTGTTGTGCAAAACATATAAATGAAAAATAATTATATTTTTAACAAGTTCATCTCATATTGTAATTACATAAACAAAAGACCCACCGTGCGTGTTTACCGTGTATTATTTTATGAGAGACATGAATATATATTTTAGAAACTGCTCATATAAAATTTTATTTTCCTCCTAGTTTTTATGCCGAACAAAGGTAGGAGACGTTCAAAGGATGTATCATAATACAGCCATTATTAGCAACTCTCTTTATAACGGATCGAGAGCTAAACAAACAAAACCTTTTTACCATCACAATATCACCTTACAGAGAACCATAAAAGTTTTGCTTGGCAAGCTTTATGAGGTAGAGTCAATAATATATAATGGATACTTTTTAGTATTTGGTTTACATTCTAACTGTAAATATGTTCCTGTAATTTGATTCTTTCGTAAAAAACAATAAACATCCCTAAAAGCTAACAGATAAATATACAAATCTAACTAATCCAATATATCCCTTATCGATCCACTAAGAAATAGCCAATAAAAGGGTTTACTATATTGATAAACACTAATGCAATTTTAACTGAGTTAAGTCGATGTCAATTCATAAGAAATTAGTCTTGAAAATGATCAAGCTGAATATATAAAAAATAAATAGGTCCTGTTAGTAAACTGTTTGTACTTAGCAACTCTGTGAAAAAAATGTTAGGAATGTTCTGACCGGCCAAGGAAATGTTCATTAGGTTGCTCAACCACTTATTGAGAATATCTTTAAAAATATAAATTTTTAGTCAAGTCGTGCTCGTAGTGTAGTTTGCGGCATCAACGAAAAGCACGTCGGAAAGATGCTGCGAAGGTGTCATAGTGAATATATCATATCTGTAGTGACACATTTTCAAAGTTTTCTAGCGGTTTATACAGTCAGAAGTAATAATTGTTTTGCAAATTCTATTGTTTGTCAGAAAGGAAATAATTTCAATTTTTAATTAAATTCATGCAACCAATAATGTCCCCAGATTTTACTGCATGTATCGTGCCCCACGTTGAGCGCCAAAATTTGTTGGTTGTTGCTTTGAGTCCTTTTTCAAGTGTTTGTTTCATCTCTGTTTAGAGAAGACGTTAGGTCTAGTATAAAATCTGAGGTTAATGCCAAAAATGTCTCTCCAGATTTCACTGCCTGTATCAGTGCCCCACGTTTGGCGCCAAAATCGGCTTTAATCCCTCGCAGAATCACTTTTGGCTTAGAGTTCTTTTTCAAATATTTGGATCATCTTTATCCTGAGAACGCGTTAGGTCTAGTATAAAATTTTAGATTGACGATTTCTTATAAATGGAACACTATGTAAACAAACAAAGATGGTATGAGTATTATTCCACTGGATACTTCTGAAAAGTATTACTAAAGTATGTCTTTGGAAATCGGTGTTGATTTATTGTTCAGTGATCAAGGGGTAAAAATTGGAGTTTGATCCGATTAAATGCGAAAATTGTAAAATCCGATAGCAGTCGCCGGAGACGACATTTTGGCAACATAACGCCAAAAACCACAACTTACACACTTTGCATAATACCTAAATAATATTCTCTAATCATGATAAAAGCAAATAAATAAAAAATAATTAATTGTTAAAATAAATCAACAATAATGAATGAATGTTTCTATACTCTATTGATGAGAACTAACGAGTTCGAAAAAACTTGTACAACTTTTCTAGAGTTGAAATAGAATGTAAGGTTCAATAATTGTTAACTGAATTTCAATAAATGATTTAAGTATTTTCAATTTATTTTTTTGCCTCAAAATGCTAGGAACCCCACCATCTAATTCAAAACTTCGTCAGTATTAGCTAGAAGAGTAGTTGTTTTGATTGGTTCTCCAATAATGAGTGTTTTAAAGTGTCTTCCTAAGTAGTATATTAGCGTAACCAGATTAAGGTACCAATATACAGAAAGTAGATAATTCATATTAAATAAAAAAGTGACTGAATTTAAATAAATAATTTAAGTATTTTCAACATATTTTTTTCTTTAAAATGCTAGGAATCATATCCTGTAATTCAATACTTCGTCAGTATTAGCTAGAAAAGTAGTTGTTTTGATTGCTTCTCCAATAATGAATGTTTTAAGGTATTTACCTAACTAGTATATTAGAGTGTCCAGATTGGGACTACAATATACAGAAAGTAGGTAATTTCGTAATAAATAAAAAAGTGTGTAAGTTGTGATGTGCATAATACCTAAATAATATTCTCTAATTATGATAAAAGCAAATAAATGAAAAATAATTAATTGTTAGAATGAATGTTGTATCTAGAAAAAAATTATTTTTACTTGAATTGCCTAAAGTAAATTTTAGTTGTCTGCCACATAACTGCACATGCAATACTCGTTTCAGCATACCCGATAAGACACGACCAAATGTAGTCAGAACAGAATTTGTAGTAGAGTTTAACTTTTCTTTACTTCAGGAGTTAAGGGGATATATTTTTCTGTGAAGCATCGCAAGCGACTTTCCTTGTTCAAGGTCGTTATGTATTTCAGCTAGCTTACCCTACCTTTAAAATAACGATTGCCACTGTAGTAACTTTAATTAATGATGCTGGTCATGGACCTCTACTATTCCTATGTAATATTACGTACAAACATAACCGCAAAAAAAAAAACTTTTAAATAAACTCTCGATGCTAGTGAAAAATTTAAAACAAACGTCGATTATTCGTTTCGACACGAGATCTGTCTGGTTTCATTTCATTTCATTCAGTAAGCAAAAAAAGAAAGAGGGAAAACGTTTCATTTTTTTAACAGGATTTTTCAAGTTGTATACCAATCCAATGTCTTTTTCATATACATAGGTTAGTTTCATCAACTTGGTTTTGTTTTTACTAGATTCAGCGGCCAAAAAAATTAGAAAGCGACGCCCCACTTGCCTATTTTATTAAATTCATGATTTTTCCTTCATCCCGCCACCCGAAAAACATCTTTCCACCCTCTCAATTTTTAGGGACTTCAGATTCTTCGAACTTATGCTAAAAATTACTTATCCCCAAAGCTTCATGAAGGGAGTCATTTGTTCGTTGTTGATATGCTTTTTGAGGCTATTTTATAGTCTAATTGGTAGTTTTTACCTGGAAAATTTTGGAGAAGTTCTGATTTTTGGTTCTTTTATGTGTATTGGAGTGCCGATTGCGAATTTTCACTTAGCCACCTCGAAAAATTTCGTTAAATGTTAAATAAACCAAAACAAACAACAAAAAACCTCCTTTTGGTTTTTTCCTTTGAAAACCTTTTTTTAAAGTTCTGATTTTTTTTTGTTCTTTTATGTTTTTCGGGATGTTGACTACGAATTTGTACTTTGCCAACTCGACAATTTTCGGAAAATATAAGAAAAGTCGCAAAAAACGGAAAAAGTTCCTTTTTCTGAAATCGATAGGCAATGTCTACATTTTCGGCGCGATTTGAGATCGAAAAATGCACAATTCTAGTATTTTAGTCCGTTGCTTAGAAACTCAGAGAACAGACCGGGAAAGATCCATTGCCAAGCAACGATCAACAAAACCGTACGGGAATGTTATTTGCCCGGCCTAGGCTGGGAAAGTAATATTCCCGCACGGTTTTTTATGTATATTTTAGACAGTAAATAAATACACGCAGATAAACCAACTCACATTAAAATTGCATTTATTAGTAAGCAGTTAGATTGTAACGAGGAAATGTTATGCATTGATACAAATTCCTTAATTTATAATAATATTGATTGTGATTTCAGAAAGAATAGTATAAACTACTTCGGTGTGAAAGCACATTCCCGGACTTCGATACTTATAACAATTGATCTTTTTTCAGTCAAATGGATTCCTTTTCCATCCTTCCTTTGCTTACTTGCTTCACTAAGCTGCCGAGGGAACTGTGGCTGTAGAAAGGCAGGTCTATATTGTTCGTAACTACAGTCACTTTACTTCCATCTTCTAATGCACTATCACAAACAAGACACACCCGAAAAAACATTACTGCGGTGACGAAGTCTGATTTCGAAAAATTGCACAATTAAACAGTAACAGTAAACAGCGTTAAGTGTACACCGACTGGCCGACATGTGGATCTACATCTGTTGAACCAGTTTTAGAACTTATAAAACGAAAGAGGGGAGAGAGGGGGAGTAAAATGTGAAAGGGAGAGGTAAATTGTAGGGAATTTTGCCTATTGATTATCTTCATAACACTTTTATCAAAAAGTGCATAGTTAAAAAAAAAGATGCATTTTTCCTTTTTTTGCTTTTTTTGATATGTCCCGAAATTTGTTGAGGTGGCAAAGTAGAAATTCGTAATCAGTACCCCGAAAAACATAAAAGAACAAAAAATTAAAATTCTCCAAAACTTTCCAGGTAGAACCGATCTCGACCACTAAATGATTAGACTATTACCTGTACTATTACACAAAAATTTTGACATAAATTATGACATATTGTTAGTAGCGTTTTAACTGTTCAATGATCTCAATTTCGTAGCTTACTGAGGGTTCTCGATGTATTGAATAAACAATGTCTGCGTTATAATGTACGTTCAAACTCCATGTAGACCGCTCTTCTGTTATAAGCCCCATGCATTGTCGGAAGGCCGTATATTTGAAAGAACGTTCATCCATAGTGATTGTGTGCCGGACAGCACGGAGAGGAAGCTCGGTGTGGATCAGCTTATCGGGCTAATCGCTGCCCGGGGGAGCGGTTAGTTTGCGATATTCCCGGCGTGGCAAAAACCTTCCTGATTTATAACTCTCTTGCGAAGTAAACACACTAACTAGCGTCCTGCTCCGCACCCAGGTAACCAGCGGTTCCAGCCAGTACCCTTCCTGACTTACGATCGAAAACCCGCCTATTTATCATCTGGACTTAAGTGATTGTGATTGAAAAATCCCTCATAAACTATAATATGAGCTCTACGCTTTCTCGAAGGAGACTCTTATAAATAATGTGTACAAATTGGAGAAATTTATTTTCGCTGGTCTGCTTTTTATTATATGTTGTTTTCCCCTTTTCTCTTGGCACAAATTACATCCCTTTTATTATATGTGTATGGATTTTAGAGCGGGTGTGTAAAAAACACGTTATTGCGATTGACTGGTTTCTTCTGTAATATCAGGCTTCGTCAGAATGAATCTGTAAGTCCATGTCATTACTCAAATGGAGTTTCAAAACTTTGAAGGTATTGATTTAGGTTCAAAACAGTCGTGGACTTACAAACTTTGTGTATACAGGGAACTTTCTAGAGTTGTTTTCCACAAACCGGAGAGAAATGGCTGTAAATACCAGAATCATGCTACAATTAACATCTAAATGTCAATTTTTGCTTTTTATACTCTTCGCAAAAACGAAGAGTATGTTGCATTTGATCGACACATTTCTAACACAGTAAATATTGCTCGTAGAGGAAAAATGTTCATATCATTGTGTTAGTGAACGAATTCTGAACAACTTTTAAAATGTCCATCTGTCTGTCTGTCCGTCCGTCACGTTTCTTGTAACCACTATAACTTAAGAAAGAATAGTCCGGTTTTATTGAAATTTGGAAAGTTAGTGTTAGCTAGAGGAAGAACCCTATTGTTTTTGAAGAAAATCAACCAGTAAATAAGAAAATTATTAATCATTTAATTTTTAAAAAATATGTTTCTTATTTTTGGTCGTTTATACGTAAATATTGTAATGTGTTACAACCCTTAGAATGAATGTAGTGTATTTGCACATACTCGAGAAACCTACCAGAAGTTAGTTCTGGTGACATCTGGAATGATCTAGAGAATGGTGGCGTCATCACAGAACAATCGAGATCTGTCATTTTTAGGTATAAAAGACCGACCACATTCTCAGCGAGAAGTTCAGAAAGTTCAGAAAGCATAGAAAGTGAGGTTAAGACTTCAAAGATAAACAAAGTAATAAACATTGTGATTTTTAGTCAGTAAAGTGTATTTAAATTAACAATAGTATTGTGAAGTATCCAGTAAATATTTAATAAAGTGTGTTAGTGGACATCCCTTGTTATAATTTTTGGAACCCACGGAATTTGCAAGGGGTAGTTTCCTAAGGGTGGAAACACGTTACAAATTGGTGTCAGAAAGCGGAATTTTATGACAAGAGGAGCACTGAAGTTGTGCAGGAGTGTTCGAGAAGTATTCTCGAGGTTTAGTGCTAACACAGTGGACTAATTTACTGGACATTGTTCGAGGGTTATTTTCGGACAGAAAAATAGTGTTAAGTGCATTGTTGAGACATTGTAGAACATTCTATTAGGACATTAGTGTGATAAACTGAGAAGTGATAGAGACACTGAAAAAGACTCATTTAATGCGTTAAAATTTCTAGAACTTTTCTATTTGGACATTAGTGGAGATTATTAAATTCTCTGAACTGGATAGTGACAAAAGACTCTGGATAAGACTTTTTCGTGCTGTTTCGAGATTTTTCTGGAAAGTTCCATTACCGATATTGACGTGACAGTTAAATTTATTTTATTTTAATTTCATTGTATGCCCGTAACAACAAGAAGTATGGCATCCGATAAACAAATACAGGACTTATTCGAACAATTCCAAAAAATGATGGCGCAGCAACGGCAGGAAGATAAAGAAGAGCAAGAAAGAAAACGCCAGGAGGAAGAAAAACGGCGTCAAGAAGAAAGGGACGAATTAAAGAAAATTATGGAAGATCAGGAAATAAGACGTCAGAAAGAAAGAGAGGATGAAGAAACAAGACGTCAGAAAGAAAAAGAGGATGAAGAAAGAAGACGTCAAGAACAAGAAAGACAACGTCAAGAGGAAAAAGACGAACTCAGAAAAATAATGGAAGACTTGGAAGAAAGACGCCAGGTGGAATTAAGGAAAATCCTGAGCGATCAAATAAAAATACAACAGGACGCAATCATTTCTGTGAGTGAGTGAGGTCGAAGGAGAGGTAGAGCGCCTTAAACGTCAGTTGAGAGAAAAAGGAGGCCAGTTAGTAACTTCATCGGGTCCTCGGTTAAAACCTGCCTCCTTTGACGGCCAAAGCTCATGGACGACGTACAAAAGACAATTTGAGGCAGCAGCATCGGCAAATAACTGGGATAACGAGGAAAAGGCTATGGCATTAGTTCTGGCGTTAAGGGGCCAGGCCTCAGAATTACTTCAGACTATCCCGGTGGAGAAACAAAGGGACTTCAAAGTCTTGGAAGCTGCATTAGACTTGAGGTATGGCGATCAACACCTTGCCCAATTATACCAGGCTCAGCTGAAATCCCGGATGCAAAAAGCTGGGGAAAGTTTACAAGAATTCGAGGCTGCCATAGAGAGACTGGCACACCTGGCGTATCCGAGTGCACCTAGAGAATTTCAGGAGCAATTAGCCGTGGGGGCCTTTTTAGATGGCATAAGGGACGAAGAGGTCAGGCGAGTTTTGAGGCTGACAAGACATCAAAGTAGTAGCGAAGCTTTGGTGCATGCACTGGAAGTAGAAGCCGCATATAGGGATACTCCAAGGTCGAGAGTGCGAGCTGCGACTCTCGAAGAATCGCAACCAGAAACGAACCAGAACCCTATGTTGACGGAGATGCAGAAAATGTTTACCAAATTATTCAACAAAGTGGATGATCTCAGGGAGCAGAGAAAACAACAAAATAAAGGAAAGCCGAGCGGAGGTATTAAATGTTACAACTGCGGCAAGGTGGGCCATATGAAACGAGACTGTCGACAGCAGAATTCGGAGAGTCGAGTAAATGCTGTGAATGTTGAAGAAAAGCAGGAAAACAGTACCAGGGGGGTTGTTCTGGCTAGGGAATGCAGTGCCCCCGGAGAAATTAAGATTTCCCAGCTTCGAAGAATCGCAAGCAGTCTGTTGTTGCATGGATATGTGAACGGAAGAAAATGTTTGTTTACCATCGACACAGGTACTACGTCATCAATAGTACGGCCAGGATTTATATCGGGCATAAAGATTACCAAGAGGCAAAATGAAGAAGTGATCGTCCGGACAGCTACGGGGGACAGCGCTACGGTTCATGGAGAAGTAGACCTGGGTTTGCAGATTGGGCATTTGAGGTTCGACCACAGGGTCATCGTGGCTGACTTCATTTTGGGACTGGACATTATGAAACAGTATGGATTTATTGTTGACGTAGGAAAGCGAATGTTAAGAATTGGGAACGAACAATTTATTCTGTCAAAAGTGAACAACCAATACGAGAAAACCAGGCTGTTGACAAAGCAGGCAGTCAAAACTCCTGCATTATCCAGAAAACCAGACAAGGAAGATTGCAAGCGCTACCCTCAGGTGAGAAAATTGCCGAACATGGTTGACGTCAACACTGTCAAGGTCGATCTTCCAGACAGTTGGCCAAAGGAAACTCTGAGGCAAGAGCAATTGCGCGATGTAGAAATCGGACCCATGTTGAGAGCAAAAGAAGGCGGAACGCGTCCAGCATGGAAGGATGTTTCCAACAAAGAAGTGGGGCTGAAGGCTTTATGGTCAGAATGGGATTCACTTACGGTCGTAGATGGGCTTTTGAGGAGAGCATGGGAAAGCCCAGATGGGAAGCAGGTTGCCATGCGTCTAGTGATTCCCAGGTGTCGTGTACCAGAAGTACTCCAGGAAGCACATAATGAAACGTCCAGCAGACACTTCGGCATAAACAAGACATTGAGTAGAGCACGGGAACAGTTCTATTGGGTTAATAGTCGCCAGGATGTGGAGGCCTGGTGTCACAAGTATAAAAATTGTGCTGCCCGTGGAGAACCATTTTCGATGAGCAACTACAGAAATGGAAGTCGAGAACAGCCAAAGAATGATCGAGAGCAGATGAACAGAACTAGTAACCGCTTGAAGGCTCGTTATGATCAGAATGCCAGTACAGGGGGATTCAAGGTGGGAGATCTGGTTTGGCTGTACAACCCACAGCGGAAGGAATGGAGATCCCCGAAATTTCAACCTCCTTGGGATGGACCGTTTACTGTTATTACCCGAATTAATGATGTCGTCTATCGTATCCAACGAAACAAAAAGTCCAAGATGAAAATCGTACACTTGGATAGACTGGCGAAGTATGTGAAAGAGGCTGAATTGCCTGACCGGGACGTTCAGGCTTAAGGAGGGGGCAGTGTAATGTGTTACAACCCTTAGAATGAATGTAGTGTATTTGCACCTACTCGAGAAACCTACCAGAAGTTAGTTCTGGTGACATCTGGAATGATCTAGAGAATGGTGGCGTCATCACAGAACAATCGAGATCTGTCATTTTTAGGTATAAAAGACCGACCGCATTCTCAGCGAGAAGTTCAGAAAGTTCAGAAAGCATAGAAAGTGAGGTTAAGGCTTCAAAGATAAACAAAGTAATAAACATTGTGATTTTTAGTCAGTAAAGTGTATTTAAATTAACAATAGTATTGTGAAGTATCCAGTAAATATTTAATAAAGTGTGTTAGTGGACATCTCTTGTTATAATTTTTGGAACCCACGGAATTTGCAAGGGGTAGTTTCCTAAGGGTGGAAACACGTTACAATATAAATCTTGCGAAATGTTATCTCTATAATATATATTTTTTTGTTTGTGCATTTTACTAATATATATTTTATAATAATATGTCTAATGCGTTGAAATATGATTCTCGAAATATATATATTACAAACATTCAATTTTAGTAGTGATCTCTGATGGTCCAGTGGCTAAAGTTTTGCTTCGCAATCCAAAGATCCCCGTGTTCGAATCCTAGTCAGGTTGGATTTTTTTTTTCAAGTTTTTTTCATATATTTTTTTCACAACAAAATTGGTATCACAAAATTCAGGATGTCCAAAAACTAACATTATTTACAAAAAAAACTGCGAAGAGTATCCTATAGAATGTGTAACAATTATATAAGAAGCTCAGTAAATTGGCGAAGAGTACCTACGTTTTTAGCTGGTTTCTTTTTGAAATTTCTACAACATATGCAGTTAAGTAAATAAAATATCTAGAGAATCTATCAAATAGTGAAATTGCCATACACTACAGGGAAATAATCTCTACGCCCGTGACTTTTGCATCAAATGAACAGTTAGAGAGCGTTTTTCACAAATAATAAAAATAAGAATTAAAAAAATTAACATAATCCATTTCTCAGACTGAGTCTGTTTGTCATTTCAATGCTTAATAAAAATATTCTGTGCAGGGTGTCCCGGCACTATGGGGCAATACTTCGGTAACGTATAGTTTGGGTCAAAATAACACTAAAAGTACCTATAATTTTTTTTCTTACGGAGATATTACCCTTTAAAGGTTACATATTCAATAAGAATGTTTTTTGCCTATTACTTCCAAACCGTTCTATATTAAACATCGAGTTTTAAGGATGAGAAATTCGTGAAAATAGATGAGGGAGAATCGCTTTTGGGAACGCATGTTTCCCTGACGATCCATGGCAAAGCGCGCGTGGATCTGGCTCAATCTCCCATTTTGTTTTCTCATTGCTCGAAAACCATTGCGTCTATTGGAAATATGCATAGGATCTTATTTATATTAAATTTTTTATATGGAATATTATCAATGAGTGTTGTGTAATCTACACTTAGAAGGACCCTATGATTTAGATTGTAGATTATTTAAGGGGTCGCTTGGCCCTGAGTTGGCCTTTTACTTCCACATCCAGTGGAAGTATAGTAACGACAAAAAAATTTTAAAAAATTTTTATTGTTCAAATAGGCTTAGAATGTCATGAAACGTCGAGATTATAAGTTTGAGCGAAAAAAAAATTCTGTCTGTCTGTAACTTTTTTTTGTTGCGCACGTTTACTCTGGAACCGTTTGAGATATTGACTTGAAATTTGGTGCACATATGTACTTTAACGAGGTCTAGAACTAGATTATATTTTCATCTCGTTTCGTCGAAGGGTTGGGGGGTAAATTGGGGTAAATTTGGGGTAAATAGATGAATCAAGCAGGCAAGAGTCAATAAAATTGGTATTTAGTATATACAAGAGAAGCCAAGGTCTCAAAAAAAAATTTTGGCATTAGCCACCCCCATTACCACCCCCACCCCATTATTAAAGGGGATGAATAAAAAATGTGATTTAGTGTGTGTACAAGAACCAGAAACCTCGAAATATTTTTTTACTTCATCCACCCCCACTACCACCCCCCATCACCACCCCCACCCCACTACCGATGTGGGGTATTGTTTTATGGGTTTTTGGGGTTGAGGATTTCAAATATTATATTATTAGACAATTATTTCCACATACAAAATTTTTTCGTTGTGAGTGACTCGGATAGAAAATCTGGATGTGGAAGTAGTGATTCCTTGGGCAGCGGTTTTTTTCACTTCGACCTAAAAGATCTTTTGTGATTTATCTACAACTAGTTGTCGAGCAGGATTCCAAAACTTTTTGCAGAGCTTGTGATTTTTCTGGGAGATAATTTCCCTATGTCTTCAGGCATTAATTCCGTCTATTCTAGGTACTTTAGCCTAATGTGGATTAATACCTTGCATTCGCAAAGTATATGTTCCGCAGTCTCAGTTTCATCTTAAACGGTTCCAGAGTAATCGTGCGCACAAAAAAAAGTTAGACAGACCGACAGACAGACTGAAAATTTTTTTTTGCTCAAACTTAAAATTTCGACGTTTCATGACATTCTAAGCCTATTTGAACAATAAAAATTTTAAAAATTTTTTTCGTCGTTGCTATACTTCCACTGGATGTGGAAGTAAAAGTACGTATTACACTGCTCAATTGGCAAGTTGCTAATTTTGTCATTTCTATTCCACGGCGAATCTCATATTTGCAGTTGCTAGTTTTGTCCATAGGAGCTCCAAGGTATATCTTATTTACTACTTCACTTAACGTTTTTTGGTGGTTATCATTTGCACAGTCTACTACCACAATTCTCTTCTTACACTTAAACCATAATCCGAACTTATTGTCCGAAGCCTATCCAGCAGGTGTATCCTTGCTTGGTGCAACAAACGTAGTAACATCTACAAATTTCAAGTTATTAAACTTGATTTCACTTTAACTACTCTACCCTGCCAGCCTTCCTTCCCTCGTCGTATCACGTGTTCATAGATGTTAAAGAAGCTTGGTGAAATATCACCAATCTTGTTCTTGTTAAATGTTGTGATAGATAAAACATTAATAATATAATAATATTATTAATATTTTATCTACCGGAACATTTGTAAAAAGACTTACTACATCAAAACTCACCATTAGATGATTCTTATTAAAATTGTTTTCAAATAGTTTTTCCAATAAATGTTTACTATTTTTAATATAAGACTCAGAGGAACGTGATAAAGGATTTTAAGGTTTTTAATAAAAATTTGGAGAGATTACTACATAGAGAATTAATTGAACTCACTATAGATCATCGAGGAATTTGAGGTTTATGTATTTTTGGTAAATCATAAAAATGAAAAAATGTCTATTTTTAACTGAATAGTTGATTCTATGTCATGTGACCCAGAGATTAGATCATCCACATAAAAATGGGATAGTATTACCTGACATGCTTTAGGGTATAATGCCTGATACTCAAACCAGGTTGTTGCAAAGACCGTGTTGCTAGAAATGAGGCACTGGCAGTACCATAAGTTACTGTATTGAGCTGAAAATGCTGAATATCTAAATCTTCATCGAAATGCCAAACAATTTTTTGGAAGTCACGGTGGTCTTTGTGAATAAGAACCTGTACGGTTTGCAATGTCCGCGGTGACAATATAATTATGTTTTCTAAACCTTAATAAAATTGTGAATAGGTCATTTTGAATGACTGGCCCAACTTTCAAAACATCATTTAATAAAATGCCTGTATCTGTTTTGCAGGACGCGTCAAACACCACACACAGCTTTGTTGTGACACTAGATGTTTTGAAAACACTGCTGTGGGGTAGATAATATTTGATGTTGTCATCGCTATCAGTTTCCAAATTCATTTGTGAATTGATTGTGGAGTTAGAACCCTTCACTCAATATCAGTAAATTAATTTTGTGTTTAAATGGTCTTATAGATTCTGTTTTCTAAAGATTTTGTTGATTTTGTTTTGTTTATTTAATTTAGAATAATTCCCATCATTAATCTAGTTCATAATTTTTGTATTATATACAGCTGTATCTAAAATTACAGTGGAATTGTCTTTATCAGCGGGTACAATTTTAATACTTTCGTCATTTCTTAGAGATGTAATTACATATCTTTTATCTGATGTTAAATTATCCCTCGTCTTATATTATTTTTCTAACTCAATTTTTGAACGAATTCGGTATTCATTGAATCTATTGGTAGTTTCTGTGCAGCTTGTTCATTTGCAATTATGATATCAAATTTAGGAACAGTTTTCGGTGATACAACATAATTCAAACTTTTAGTTAATACAAGTTTTTCGGATATATTGAATATGCCACAAACAAGGAATTATAAACAATATAATTACTTCTAATAGATCAACGGTTTATTAGGTTAGTAAATAGGTAAATAAATTTTCTTAAACACACAAAATTTGGATTTTCTTTTTTGTTTTTTTAGAAAACAGCCATTGTGACATTTTAATTTTAATAGTACAGGTTTAAATTGATTCATGATAATACATCAATAAATTATTTAATTTTTATACTTATATTCAATACTGAATTCTGTTTTTTTATTTCAGGTAAGTTTCGCTGATGAATTTTACTGCATTACTAACAGTAAGTAACAATGACCTTTTGAATTTTGAAAAATATTAATTTCAGTAGAAGCCGTCATTTGTTTATACTTATTTATCAACTCTAGTTCAAAACCAAATATAGCCATAAAGCCATAGGTTGGTATATCCAGTATTTAATTCAAGTAAAAAATTAATTGGTACAAGGAACTATAAGTTAATTTCTCATTGCAAAATTTCATGTTCTTAGCATGTCTGGAAACAAACAAATATAGCAGTTATATGCCTTTTAACTATGTTTTTACCTATTCTTTTCCTTGGGTACTTCCCTAGAAAATTTACCTTGAAGGTAAAAAGTTCTTTCCTTTCCGACCACCGAAAATCCCTTCCTTATTATTATTATTATTATTTTTTTCTTTCACACTTTCTCAGTATTTATACTGGTAAATAAGTAGTTCGTGCAATCGGGGAGAGTATTCCCTCTTTCCCAATTACCCGTTTTTTTTTCTTTTCTTTTAATGGTGGTTTAGAAACTTCCTCGTAATGTGACATGTCTGGAGGACGGCGCTCTTTTGCATTTGATTGCAGATATTGCTCGGTAGTCCCAACCTTTCTGTATTCAATTTAAGATTGTTAGTCATCATTCCTGTGGCTGATATTACTATTGGGACGATTTCTATATTTTCCAACTTCCAGGCGCGTTTGATTTCTATTGCCAGGTTTTCATACTTGGTGACTTTCTCAGTTTCCGTTTTTCCAAGATTTTGGCTAAGAGGACATGCTATATCTACTATCTTCCCTAGTCGCTTTTTCTTGTCAATTAGCACAATATCGGGTCGATTGTAGTCCACTGCTTTATCAGTAACTATTGGGCGGTCCCAATAAAGCAAGTATTCCTCGTTCTCCAAGACAGGTTCTGGCTGATATTTATAGTACGGTGGCGGGTTTTCTTTTAAATGGTGCAAATGTGCTAGTTTTAAGTGGACATTTCTGGCGATCTGGTTTTGTCTACCTAGGTAGGCTGAATCTGCTAATGATGGACACCCTCCCACTATGTGGTCTATAGTCTTGCCTGGCCTTTTGCACTTACGAAAAACGTCTACAAACTCAGTTCTTTTTATGATGTGTTTCTCATAGTTACGGGTAGCTATCACACCGTCTTGGATTGCCGTTATTATTATTATTATTATTAAAAATTTTATTTAAATATTAAAAGAAAAAGTATGATAATCATAAAAGAGTTAAGTTTTATTCTGCATGAATGCTAACATGGATTTTCATCAAGAAAAGATTGAATTAATGAAGTAATTTTCTATAATAATATATAGGAGAAAATACCAATTCAATTCAATTCAATAACAATTCATTATAAATAAATGGTACAATAATGCGTCTAGTCGGAACCTGGCCCGAAACCAGCCACACAACCATGGCGTGCAGCGTCGGAATGAATGTGTGGTTGAGCGGGGCGGGTCCGGTTTAGCTGAAACAGTAATTATATAAAGTAGCAGATAAAACTTAACTTAACGATTTTGTCGGGAATTTGAAATACTTAATATTACACTTAAACACTATCACTTGGCAAACGCACTGGTTAAATTTTGATTGTTGATACGGGGAAAACTCAACGAAAAATACCCGTTCGAGCTAATGACGTCGGTACTGGTGGTCGTCCCGCATTCGGGAAGATGGGGTAGTAATTTAAAATATTTGAATGTTCAAGAAGTTATTGGCCGAGGGGGATTTTCAAAAGGAGACAACAGGGGAGAAAAGCACAAAAAATAACAAAAAGGGACGAATAGAAGAGGAATAGACAGGGATTGAGAGTATGCGAAGCTAGGGTAAAGGGAGAAAATACCTGTGTGCCAATATTATTTTTAGAAATTGAAAACTCCGGACACCTAGAAATATGTATTTCTAGTTGTCAACTGCGTTCTCTGATATTTAAGAAAATGTTTTGGTATTTCTCTTGTCATCAATCATTTCTTATGTATATTAATGTGTGAATTATGTATGGTAATGCCATTTTTATATTAATATTACCTATGCCTTTAGCTTGTCCGTATCGTACTGATCACTAAATGATTTATACTTATGTGCTGTTTTAGTTTTTAATTTAAATGAAGTTAAATTTATTACATATCTAGATGAAACAACGTAGCTGAAAAACAACTATTAACATATTGACGGCGATATCAGATACATGTTTTTTAAGCTAGTAGACACGTATTTTCCATATTCATCAATTCCAGCTTGTAGAGTTTTAATGAACAATGATTCATGTAATTTTCTTTATATGAAATATGGGAATTCAGTTGACATATTAATTCAATTCAATATACGAATTAATAATATTGTTCAAATATGTGCATTCAACCCTACAGGTTAATTAATCGTGGCAACTATAAACTAAAATTTGCAGTGGGGCATTGTCGACTGTGAATACCTATTTGACAAACAATGTAATATACCCTTAAGCATCCATAAGATTAGGTACACTACTTACATTATTAAATTAATTAGTATTATGTTGGCTTAATTACTTCCACGTACAGTGGAAGTATAGTAACGACAAAAAAATTTTAAAAAATTTTTATTGTCCAAATAGGCTTAAAATGTCATGAAACGTCGAGATTTTAAGTTTGAGCGAAAAAAAAATTCTGTCTGTCTGTCTGTCGGTCTGTCGGTCTGTCTGTCTGTCGGTCTGTCTGTAACTTTTTTTGTGCGCACGTTTACTCTGGAACCGTTTAAAATATTGACTTGAAATTTGGTACACATATGTACTTTAACGAGATCTAGAACTAGATTATATTTTCATCTTGTTCCGTCGAAGGGTTGGGGGGTAAATTGGGGTAAATTTGAGGTAAATAGGTCAATCAAGCAGGTAAGAGTCCATAAAATTGATATTTAGCATATACAAGAGAAGCTAAGGTCTCAAAAAAAATTTTGGCATTAGCCACCCCCATTGCCACCCCCACCCCCTTATTAAAGGGGATGAAAAAAAATTGTGATTTAGTGTATGTACAGGAACCAGAAACCCCAAAATATTTTTTTACTTTATCCACCCCCACTATCACCCCCCTATCACCACCCCCCTTCCCACTACCGATGTGGGGTATCTTTTTATGGGTTTTTGGGGTAGAGGACTTCAAATATTATATTATTAAAGTTCCATAAACAATTACTTTCACATACAAAGTTTTTTCGTTGTGAGTGACTTGGATAGAGAATCTGGATGTGGAAGTAGTGATTCCATGGGCAGCGGTTTTTTGTTTTTAAACGTCCAATATACAGCCTAGTAATACAATATAAACAAAGATAATACATGGTCAATACATAAGGTGAACATTTAAACGTATACAAATAAAATACTGAATAATACAAAAAGATATAAATAAATCAATTTAAAATATAATAAATTTCTCCCAAGTTGGCTGAAGGCGGTATGGTGCCCAGGATTGACGAAGTATTTCCTCTCTGAATCGCCAAACTGATTCTCTGTATCAGGTACAAAGTGCTTTTCTTTTCATTTGAAATGCCGCGTATTTTCTTACCTATACAATGGATAAATTTTTTAACCTTATCACCCCATGTCTCAACCGAAAATGGCAAGAAAAAGAAACGCGATTCTAATTCTTCATATTTACATCTTTTAGTATCTTTTCCGATGCGGGTAGCTTCTCCAGATTTTTGGAATGTGTATTTAATATAAGACGATGCCAATGTATTACGACATGTAGCATCCCATAGAAGGGCCTTTCCCTCTTCCCCATGGCACAAGGGACATTCCATCCGCCCTTTTCCCGTCGCTTCTGCAATACCCTACTGGTTCATGTACTGAAGGAATTTCTGCCGAAATCAGAGCTCTCTCGATAATGTCGTTTATAATTCCATGACGAGACCACTCCTCCCTCTACTTTTGCGGCATGACAGGCCATGATGACCAAAAATGTCTACGGGTTCACCGCAAGTGCAGGTGTGGGGTTCGCAAGGCAACGACGAAATGAAAATATGAGTCGTTTAAGAGAGTTCCTATTGAAGGCGATGATAAAGTATTCAGCCAGGAGCCAGATCCTTTTGTTAAACTGCGAGCAAACATGTTTTTCTTTTTAGATCTTGACTTTCAGTCAGTAGGATGCTAAGTATACGTAAACATACTTGCTTATCCCAATCTCTCTGATAAATAATGATAATTGGATCCATGCAACTTAGAGTAGACCAATTAGCTAGAGCTTCATCAAAGGCTTTGTCAGGGCACTGAGGGATGTAATAGGGGAGAATCGAAAGTAGTAATTGTGAAACTCCATTTATGGATCCCAAAAACGCGAAGTAGCAGAATGTATTTACGTCTCGGATTCCTAGACCAGCCAAAGCTACAGGTAATGTGGATTGAGGCCATGAATTTTTCGTGAAAGTACAATTACAAATTTCTTCCATTTTTCTTTTGAGATAATAGTCATAGTCAATAAAATCTACATGGGATTTCCAACAAGGGGAACAGCGTAGTAAGTAGGTTAAGCGTGGAATTGCCAAAGAATTTTGAGAAACGTATATTATTGCTAGTTTGGTCAAATTAAGATGTCGACACATGCAGTTTTGGGAGCTTGTTTGAATATAATGGAAATAAAAAGAGAAAATACCAGTGGAAAGGAGAAATGGAGAGGGGGTGGGAATGAATGGGAAGGAGGGGATCGGAGAGGAGAGTACAGAATAAATGAGAAATATACTATGTTCAACAATAATCTGACGAAGACTATAATGTTTACATCTGTTTCATTCATGAGTATGTCAAGGAGTGCTAACTAATTTAAATAGTTTTAGAGTTAATAAGGATGCACCTTTGTAGTAAGAGGAATCAAAATACATCCTTCCTTTGACGAACAAATAATTTCTCAAACATTGTCAAAAACTAATAAGAAGGAAACTTCTTAATATAAAAGCGTAATATTAATAATTAGGAATAGGTATTATAGTTGGGGTAATATATATAAGATATTTCCTCTCAGTAAATATCAAAAGCATCGGGTATGCCGATAAAGGAATTAGCCGGCGCGTACTGAGGGTTTTGTATCTTGCGTCTTGCATCTCACCCGTCGATCTACTAATGTGATTTCGACGGCTACACCAACTTTAGTTACTCCAACAACTCATTCTTAAAATGAATCACCTTATTTGACCCTGGTTAGCGTTGTTTCCAACAAACGTTGTTCCATTTCATTGAGGTTATCTTGTGTACAGCATCTCGCAAATGTTCAACTGAAGTCTGGATAGCGTTCTGGCTAGAATCTCAATTGTAAGATCATCGAAAATTGTTACGATTAATTATTTTTTATTTATTTGCTTTCATTATGATTAAAGAATATTATACAGAAAATAATTTCATAATAAATATTAAAGTGTGTAAGTTGTAATTTGCTTAATATACCTAAATAATATTCTCGAAAATTGTTCTTGGTATAAAGTGTACGTTTTTATAGAATATTCTGCCGGACTGCACTATCTAATCTAATTTATCGAAAAACGACGAAAAATTGCACAGAATTTGATGAAAATTAAACAAGCTTCATTTATTATAACTTCCGCCTTCACCAGTGGCGGCTGGTGAAATTTCAATTTTTTTTTTCTGGTCTGTGGGGCAAGGGACCCATACGAAATATGGGAAATAACATCTAAAGGAGCACTTCTCTAATGACCCCTAAAAAATTTTGAAAAAGCAGATTGCGAAATTTTTTCTTTAAATTCGGAAGCCTCCCCTGGTCTAGGGACTCCTGTTTTTTTTTTGTCAGATACATTTGACTTTTCATAAAATAACCCGTTTTTGAGTTTATGAAAATATTTTAATTACTAACTGAGATACAACGAATTGAAATTCATTGTATTTCAGTTAATAATGAAAATATTTTCATAAACTCAAAAACGGTTTGTTGAGTTTAAATGACAAAGAAAATAATAAACAGGAGTCCCTAGACTAGGGGAGGTTACCGAATTTAAAAAAAAAATTTTTGCAAACTGCTTTTTCAAAATTTTTTAGGGATAATTAGAAAAGTGCTTCTCTAGATGTTATTTCCCATATTTAGTATGGATCCCATGCGCCACAGACGAGAAAAAAAATATTGAAATTTCATCAGCCGCCACTGGCCTTCACAAACCTTTATATTTTAAATGTGGCGAACAAACCGCTTTGTGACACGTCTCCACCCGCTCCCAGTAATAACAACGCTTCCTCTAAACCGAAAACTTAATATGTTATTATTAGTGACATCAGAATGAACAATTCTACAAATTTTCTACTCATCTATAAATGAATTATGATAGAAAACTACGTCACATACTTTTCTGAGCTTGAAAATTTAATTTCCCATGCATTATTAAATTAAAGTAAATATTACATAACTGTTTTCGTTATAAGAGCATTCAAGCGCAAGAAACCTTTAAGTTTCTTAGAGTTTGCAGTTTAACTGATTAACTTTATTACAAAGATCCAATAACTTGCTCAACTTAAGACATGCCTTCGAGGGTTTTTATCCTTATTCGATAAATAATTAACTCCGAGAGAACAGAAAGTTGCCTACAAAGTCAGATCTATGCTTGTAATTATCTAGAAGATTGAATTCCCTTCTTTATCGTGCACGAATACTGTAGCTAATAAGATTAAAAGAGACATGCAAAAACTATTCGAAAAAAAATTGCATCTGTAATGCAAAACCGAATTGATTTTGCGAAACTAAAATTCGACAGTAATAAAAATATTATTTTTCACTCTCTATTTGCTGGAGTCAGATTAGGACTAAAAAATTCGCAATGTGAATTGTCTGGTCAGTTTTTCTGTTTTAACGTGTTCAGTTCACACTAAGTTTTGCAGTTTCTGTGAGGTCGGCGTATTGTTTATTTAAACAATTTAATTTTTTAGACAGTGTTTTCCATCTGTTTTCTTTGAATATCTCGAAATCTATAAGTCCTATGAAAATCAATAAAAAGAAGGAAAATGTTTGTTTTGAGCTGTGCAATAGGTTTGTTCCAACAACAATTACGGACTAATTAGACGCAATACGATTGGTTGAAAACAGTAGGGCGCTGACAAGTTTGTGACTTCTTGTTGGAACAAACCTATTAAAAGTTCATAAACTACAATTCATTCCAATTGTTATTATTATTTAAAAAAAATGAATGTTGCAAAATTATGCGTTTCTAAACAAATCACTGTTCTTTCAAAAAACAATGGATAATATTCAATGAAAACTTGGAGAAATATAACTCTAAATACAATCACGACAAAATTTCAAATCAAAATATTTATAAAAACGGCTCAAATATACAATTGTTGTTAAAACTTTGCACCCTTGTGAAATCTTGCCATCAAAATTAAGAAATATGTACGATGTCTAAATGTTATATTATGTTTTTACAAACCGGACTCTAGTCGCTAGATAGCCAGTGGGTAAGGCGATTAGCACTTTTTATTCAGGATGATGACGTCTCGGGTTCAAATCCTGCCCGCGAAATATATATTTTTTAATTGCATCAGTGATATTAAAAGTTTTACAAAGCTATATGCATGAACATAAGTTGGATTGGTATACCATTTTCGTGACAAAACTTAAAAAAGTTCAAATAGCAGAAACAAAATAATAAGCATTGGAGAATAACCAGCCCAGATTTCAAGAAGAGACCTAAACGTATCTCGGCTCCAAATGCAAGTAGAGCATTAATTTTTTTTTTTTTTGGAAGTTGGCTTTTTTAATCTACTTTTATTACTCGTTTACCGGTTTTGATTTCATAAAAGAACAGAGAATTACTTAAATTTGTTTATAACTAAAATTTCGAAAACCATAAAAAACTACAATAAATTTTGAAAAGAAAAATGTTTTTCTGCGAGATCTTAAAGTCTTTATAAAATGATACAATTTGAGCCATCGTATACATTTTTTGGTCTTGATGGCAGGATTTTACAAGGATACAAAGCAACAATTGTATATTTGAGCCGTTTTAGTAATCATTTTGATTTTAAATTTTAAGTGGTGATTGTACTTTATAAGAGCCATATTTTTTCAAAATTTCATTGAATATTATTGAATATTAATTATTTGTTGAAAAACGCATAATTTTGCAATGTTCAATTTGTTATAAATAATAATAACAACTGGAATGAATTATAGTTTATGTACTTTTATTGTACAGCTCAAAACAAACGTTTCCCTTTTTTTTTTGATTGATTTCCATAGGACTTATAGATTTCGAGATATTCAAAGAAAACCGATGAAAAACACGGTCTAAGAAATTAAATTGTTTAAATAAAGAATACGCCGACCTCACAGAAACTGCAAAACTGAGCTGTGAACTTAAGTTGACCCCCCGAACAAGTTAAAATAGAAAAATTGCCCTGACCGGACAATTCACATTAAAATCCTAAATTGACTCCACTAATTATCTATGAATATAATCTAAGCCTAAGCACTTGTATGTTAATTTTTGTGTGTAAATTATATGCATATGTTATTAATTTCTAACCTAACGAAAATACTTGAAACAACTATTGCTTCACCAATGCTTGCTTTTAAAAATATTTCGAAAAATTTACAGTTATCGTTAAATTGATCTTAAACTGAATATTTAGGTTGGACCCTTTAAATGGGGGAAAGTTAGATAACACAAATTAAACTACTTATTTCTGTCCTTTTTGGGAGCAATTTGAGAAATCACATACAGAGGCAACTTTTTAGATGAACCACATCAGCCACATTTTTAAGACCTGGCCTGGAAATTGATTAAAATTATGGTATTTATTAAACCTAGGCACGAGTTATGTAGATATTTATTTTTTTTAGCTGAATTTTTGTATTAATAAATATTAGCATACATTAAAATATTCCATTTTGCCAAACTTTTCATTTGACTTGAAAATTGATCGTTAATAAAAAAAATTGCTGAGAGTGTGACAAAAATTTCAAATACTCAGGTTTTACCACCTATTTGTGTCCTATGCAAATTTCATATCAAGTTTTAGATAAATCATATACAGGGTGAACTATCGTATACGAAGCAATCCAACAAATTTTTTTGAAACCGTCCCTGGATTTTTTAAATTTTGGATATGTATGATGGTTGTTAGGCAACAGTGTACATTGTTGTAAAAAATGAGGCAAATCGGATTAACCGTTAAAATGTTATGACCAAAACAATTTTTTGGACAAAATTCATAAATCACTCTGTATGATAGTAAAGAAAGGGAACAAACACTTTTTAATGGTCACCTGGTATTCGTCTTAGGTGCTTCTACTTAGAGTAGAAGTATGTACAGTTCCTCATGACTCACCCTGTATTGTTCAGTTCAAAAACAAAATTACTATTAAAAAATAATAAGAAAATATTTTCAAGTAAAAAACTAACAGGAAAGCATTTATTTACTTGACACATATCAAAAATTAAAAAAGAACCATTCTTTTAGAGCCCCATAGTTCATTTGCGATTGCCGAGGTCTTCCACGACCTATCCAATAATTAGGATGAAACAGGAGCTCCATCGTGCATGTACCACATTTGATTTCTTAACACAATTGGTACATCTTCAAGGAACACAGGTAGTTTTTCTTGGAGAAAATGCAGGTAAGACTGTCCACTAAGGCGTCTTGGCAGAGAAAAATGGTTTATAAGATTATTACCAATAATTCCTGCATTAACCGAAAATTGCTCTTGGAAATGGGTTTCGGTTATGACATGGGAGTTTTCGTCCGCCCACACATGATTATCACGGAAATTTTGAATAACATTCCTAAAAAAATTTTCTTCTTCTGGGAATATAATTTGTGATTCAAACTGCGGATTTCGTGTAACATTCTGAAGGTACCACTGACAGAAGTTCACACGCTATGAAAAATCTCTGGGAAGCAATGCCTATACTCGATCTTTCTCCGATCATAGAAGGCTTCGATTTTGCCAAAATTGTTAAAAATCGGTCTGAAAGTACGTTTAAAATAGTATCTCTTCAGATACTAACATTAAACATGATTTATTCTTCATTAAGTTCAACGATTTTGGTTTTTCAACGAAAATTATTTTTTTAATATAAGTCCTATGATACAACCTGTTATTTAATTAGATTTTTAAATTACGAAAAAAATGATTATTCACATTTGGTGGAATAATATTATTATATCCTCTTAGGTATGCAACCAGTAATACCTACATTAATAATAAGTATTTTGTCTAAGAGTGTAGAGCTTCGATTTACTTATTATTGTTCTTAATATGAAAACTATTTCCCTAAATCATGTCAGGGGCTCAAAGAAAGGTTGTAGGAATTTTCTTGCCAAATTTAATTTTCTTTTGGTACCTGAAAGGGAACAATTTGTAGGCTAAAATATATTTTGTTATTAAGGTATTATTTACAGCTAAGGCAGACAATTTAATTATCACATACAGATAGTTACTATTATTTTATTATCTTTCTTTTAAATTCAAATTTCAAACATAGTGGATTCTCTTAGTAATTAATTTAAGTTGGCAAACAGAATTTTTTGCTGAAAAGTAAAAAGCTAACAAAAAAAGGGCCTTTTTGTCCAAGGAAGAGCAGCCATGCTGGCAATTTAAAAATTGTGAAGAACATCTTCCTTAATTTTAACAATTTTTGGGAAAAACGCCTAATAACAAACTAAGGTATGTCTTATTTAATTTTCCCTATCAATTTTGATATAAATTTCATATAATTCGATACTTAGACGGAATTATATTTTTAGGCTCGTTACGAGATTTCAAGAGGCTCGTACTTTTGTTTATTACCTCAATGAAACTTGTTGTAATCTCTTTGTTAAACATAGTACGCTGATCTGCGTAGAAACATATATATATTAGATTTTGTTTGTCTGTGGTAAATTAATTTTGGAACTGCTTTGGCTGGAATCAAGAGAATATTAGAGAAATCACCTACACCTTGTTTTGTTTCGGGGCACCCTGGAGATCATCAGCCTTATGCCTGTTAATCATGGTCTCATGGTAAAACCGAGAAGTAAGCAAGTACCGTAATTTTTCTTGGATTGTCCTCAAGTATCACCAACGTATTGTAAGTAATTTTGGCATTTATTTTGTTGTCCACCAGAAGTTGCAGAGAACCAGCGTACAGCATATCTACAAGTAACGATAGTGCTACGTTATCACTATAGAAGCTCACGGTGTAGCGTAAAAGCAAGTTAACTAAGCAATTTATTATTCATATCTTGTTTACGAGAATAGTGGATTTGTTACCTTTCAATAATATTAATATTTAGTTTAGTCGATGGTAATTTTGTGTCTCCTCCTAATGGTATACCGCTGGATAATGATTGATTAAATCCATATGTGTTATAATAATTAGAAATTTCATGTGAACTCGATAAACGGCCGTTCAACGAGTATTAATATAGGGGCACTCATTTTGACTTGTCGCTAAAATACAATTTTTATCAATTCATATTTCTTTACACATCACATTATGAGTAGATGTGAATAATTCAATACTTACTGTAAACATTGTACATAATTGTTGCTGGTTTAGTGTACTTAATTTACTTGGTAAAAAGCTTACATGTAATTTAAAAGCCTGCATTCTATATTTATATGTGCTGTATTTGAATATTTGAGGTTATATTAACTTGCGTCTTATATCACATTGGTTGTTTTCTGCTTCTGCTTACCCTTATGGACACTTGGCACACGGGGCAAGTGATAAGTAGGTCGTTTGACATAATACATAACTGCCATAAGGATTAGTGGCTGACAGTTGTTGATCTCTATTGTTTGTCAGTTTAATTTTAATGTTGTATTATATTTATTGTCCCAATTATTTATCCATTTCATACATATACACGAATTAGTTTTAAGCTTGTTTTATACATTCCTATGTATACTTTGTCATATACTCACTAAATTTTTTTAGTAAATTTTTCACTATTATCTTGAGGTTTAATTTAGTTTTGCCTATACACCTCTGTCAATTTTAACAATTGGCTGGCGCCCAGGGTAGTTTAACCGGTGCACCCCAAAATTCTAAAATTCAGAATAAAAAAACGAATTCACACCCGCTCTTCACTTTGGGCTTTCGGGCATACTTGGGGTGTTCTTAATTTTGCCATTAGGGACACGTCACAATGCATTATGTCTATCTTCTCTTTATACTAAAATATATATAAAAAAATAAATAAAAAATCTATATTTTTGAAAATCAAAATAATATTTCAGGGTTAGTTCTTATGTATTTTGGCCAGTAGGATCCAAATATGCAAAAATTTACAGGTTGTCTCATTTAAAAATTTGATTTTCATTTCAATTGCAATGAAACCGTAAGTCGGCCATTTCGATTCTTTACATCATATAATTGGAAATTTCATCCCATATCACTACACCAAATCTGAAAAAAATCCATTAACCCATTCAAAAATTACAAGAGTGTCCCTATCAGCTGAGCCACCCGGTATACATGTTTTACATTACCTTATTCTTGATATTTACATATTTGATATTTAGAAATTAATTGATATTTGTATCATTAATTACACTATAAAATATTTGATTTCAATTGGGAAAATAGTTTGTTTATTATTTTGTCCTCAAGGGGATAATATCACCGTATTCTTCGAATGGGTTTCTATTAGAGCTGGGCTGTTCTCTGGTTTCAATCGAAGATCTAAGTGGATAAAGGTGTTATGTCGCATTTAAAAAAAAAAATACTTTATGCAATTTTTGAACACCCCCGATATAGATTTAACACCCAATAAACGGTGAATTCTAAAATTGTAATATTTTATAGAAACTTTTTAATTATAAAGGCGCCATGTCATACATACAACCAGTAATTTTAGTGGATGTACACAGTTTTGGACAGAAAAATCTAGTTTCATAACAGCTTGATATTTTTCTTTAATATCAGTGTAAACAAAAGAACATAACCCAAAATTATCTATTTTATGAGGTATTATTCATTTGAATCGAAGACAAAATAAATAAGTTCCAACTCAAAACCGTTTTGTTTAGTTTACTCAAAACTTTTAAAGTGTGACATAACACCTTTATCCACTTAGGTCTTCAATCGGTACTGAGACCAGTTGGGCCTAAGTATAAAAATAAAAATTTATTAATTTTATCCAACTAAGCGCAAAATTAACTAATGTTATGGGTAAACACATTATCGTTATAAAAAGTCCTCTCGATTGAGGCATGAAGTACAGCTTACAATGTAAACAAAATCAACTATTTTTTATTTATTTTATTATCCAGCTTTGCAAAGAAACTAGTTAAATAAATTTAACATCTAATGAAGGACCGATGCAAATCAAAACGACACTTGCAGTAAAACCTTTCCGTGATGATGCACTTAACCCTTTCGGCCCAACGAACTTCATGGTCGGATATGTAACGCCGGCATTAGCGAAACAGAACCGAAAGACTGGAAAGTCCTGTTAATCTTCCTGCTGTTTAAGCTGCAGCAGCTCCCATCCAGATACTGTCCAGGTCCAGACATTGATGGTTTCGTACTTTCAGAGATGATTACTTACTTTTATGTCCACTTTCGGTCGTGCTCAAATCTCCACTGAAATTAGAGTTTCATTCAGAGAAATCTCCTGTAAAGGACTTACCGTGCCGTGTTAATTAATAAAAGATTTTCGAGGCTTTAGATCTGGATTTACTTTTTCTCCGCAATTAAATTAATCCGGGTAAAATATATTTAAAGTTAGGGGAGTTAATTAGGCTCTATTAGGGTCTACGAAATATGTGGAATGTACATTAGACACACATAATATTTAACAAATAAATTTTAAATACAAGCTTTTAAAATATTTCGAAAAAAATTGCTTTTAGAGAAAGATGATAAGAGATGTTTTCAATAGCTAATAGAAATACCTACCTAATTTTGTTTCTATTGTTTCTACGATAAAATTCAAGAAAAATGAATACTTTAAAATACAATCCTTCAGCTAAAAGTTCCTGAAACGGGGTGATATTACTCGTTTGATAAAATATAGATTTTTCAAACAACGTATTTTTGATCATTTTCAAGGGAAATAGACAATATTTTACGTTGTCTATTAACTAATTCAATATCCCTTAATTTGGTTTTATTTTCATCTCTGCATAATCATGCTATATGAAATAAGAGCTTCTTAAAATTTGTGCAAAATTTTACATTTTGTAGAAAAAAATGACCCAATTTCAAATGCAAATAAAACATCCAGAATTGTTAACCAAGTCTCTCACAACGAAAAAAATTTCTTTATGAAAATAATTGTTTATGAATCTTTAATAATATAATATTTGAAATCCTCTACCCCAAAAACTCATAGAGCGATACCCACATCGATAGTGGGGTGGAGGTGGTGATAGAGGGGGTGGCAATGGGGATGAATGAAGTAAAAAATATTATGAGGCCTTTGGTTCTTGTACAAACACTAAATCAACATTTTTTCACCCCTTTTTATAATGGGTTAAGGGTAGTAATGGGGGTGGCTAATGCCAAAAATTTTTTGAGATATTAGCTTCTCTTGTATATTCTAAATACCAGTTTTATGGACTCATACCTGCTTGCTAGGTGGTACCAATTTACCCCCAACCTTTCAACGGAATAAGATGGAAATATAATATATTTCCAGATTTCGTTAAAATACATACGTGTACCAAATTTCAAGTCAATATCTTAAACGGTTCTAGAGTAATCGTGCGCACAAAACAAGTTTTAGACAGACAGACAGAATTTCTTTTGCTCAAACTTAAAATCTCGACGTTTCATGACATTCTAAGCCTATTTGAACAATAAAAATTAAAAAAAAAATTTTTGTTGTTACTATACTTCCACTGGATGTGGAAGTAATTGAGCGTTTGACAAATATAATTGACTACTTCAAGTATTGTATCTACTTTATTTTGGACATATTGGAAATAAAACTTAATTTACTTTTGTAGTTCGAAATTTATATACAAAAAAAATATCTAGGCAAAGGGTAGTAGTGTGTTATGAGAATTATTAAGATTAACAGTATTAATTAAAGAATTAAGTTCAACAATATACAAAACGAATAGGTAACCATGTTTTTTAAATAAAATAATATTAGATGTATAAAAGTTATCTACCAAATTTCCAAAATAATATTTTTTAATAATTATGAAAGCAGAGTTAATTCTTAAATACTACATGCTGATGGTTCTTGATTCAATGTTTCTCATAACTGGATAATATAGCTATACAGCTCAATAACAAAACATAATAGACATAATAAAAACGATGACAATAGGACTGAATTTTTCATATGAAACAAAGTAATTCTCTATCGCACACCATGTATTAAATTTTATGCCTATTTTTTATGTATACAAATATGCACGCAGAGAAAATCATAGCGAATGAAGCGTGGTGGAATTAGGGATAATAAAGTAACCAAATTTTTTTTGACGGGAAACGTAAACTAGTAATCACAAGGATAAAGTGCTTTTACAGAGAAGATGACTTTGTTGAGAAATATTGTAGTCACTTTACCGCAGTTTTTATTAAGTTTACGTAAAAAATATTTTATTTTTAGTTGATCTTCATCACACAGGCATTCATCGTAGTCTCTACATAGTACATTTTTAACGGATTATATTCATAAATAATTGTATGACTCTTAGGTAAAATTAGCTATTTTCGTGTAGATTTTTCAAAAGCCAATTATTCTCGTTTTGTTTTTTTTTATATTTGTGTGCGTACTGTACGTATTTATGACTTAACCAATATTCTAAACCGGTTGACTACTTCTACACCCAATTCTTTATCCGAGGAACTCAGATACACCACACAGTCATAATTTCTTTTTTTCATAATGTAGGGTTTTTTTGTCATCATTAGTACAAATTTTCTACCAAAAACCGCTTGCTACGGCCGCCACATTGAAAGGAAACGGAAAAATGATTTTATTTATTATTACCTTCCCTTCTCTATTGTAAAATTATTTTTATTTTTCTTATAGTGGAATCGAGTAGCATAAAAATATTTCAGTGCTGGCGGCGAACATGCCCTTTTGGATATAGTTTCTACATACATTAAAGATCAAAAAACACCCCAGACCCCAAGAATTTCGGACTACCCACCACCAGTAATGACGTCATCAAACTGAGAGTCAAAAACTATGCATAGGCATAGACTAACTTATTTAAGGACCATATTTTTTAGTAAAATTCAATATTAAATATGTTTTATATACTTAAATATATACCGGGATATCAGTTGTAGTATTTATATCGTGTTTACGTATACATACAGAGCTGCAAAGTTTTTAGTCTAGCGTGGAATTGCAGCGTTTTAGTGTTTAGCAGTAAAAACAGAATACCAAAGTATTTATCAGTATTTGTGTTTCATGTTTTACACCGTGAAGTTTCCAGAAAAATTGGTACTAGACGGTGCGGTTATTGTCCATTTACTAGTTCCAAGAAACGTGAAAACGTTTTTGGAGTATATTATAACAATATATTTGTCGGTTATTCCAAAATTTACAACGAATTGATTTAGTAGATCTCCACAAGAGATCTGTATCTTGAAAGCTGACACACGCCAATCAAGAGGAGTAGGAGTGCACAATAATTCCACAAAAGTATAACGAATTTTTACGAGTAGATGAAAACAAAAAATAGTTGTTTACCTTCTTCGCAGAACAGCTAATAAACGAACGTTTTGAAGAAAAGAGCAATATCGTCGTCAGTAGAGTTAGATCTATCACCTATTTCACCCTCATAGCATGAAGAAGCGGACGGACGCCTTCTTCTTCATGTTAAGCATGCAGCTGATAATGGCCACAACTGCATTAGCATTTGAACAGTAGTTTCGGATGTTGCGGTCATTGCAGTATCTGCCTTTTCCAGTTTTGAAAATATTCAACAACTTTGGATTGATTTTGGAACTGGGAAAAATCGTAGGTTAATAGGCATCCATGACCTATGTTCTCATTTATCACAGGAGATCTGTAACTTTTTGCCGATATTTCTTTCTGCAACAGGTTGCAATACCGTGTCTTCATTTTGTGGAGTAGGCAAGAAAGGATGTTGGAAGATGTGGATGACAGATCCTAATATTAATTCCGCTTTGAGCAGCTGCTAATGGGAAGACACCCAGAACAATGTATCATGCGTATTGTGCAAAGATTTGTGATTCTTTTGTATGATATAATATCTCCCTTAAACAGAGTTAATGAGTGTAGACGATTCCTTTTCATTAAAAGAAGTAGACCAATTGAGAATATACCTCCAACACACAATGCTTATCTTCAGCATGTCAAGCGAGCCACTCTTCAAGCCCTTATATGGAAGCACTGTCTAGAAAAAGACTATCATTTTCTTCTTCGCCCGATACTTGGGGATGGGAAAAAACTAATGGCGGATTTCAGCCTTTGTGCTACTATTCCCGATTTCGCAAAAAGTTGTGAAGAACTAATTGCCTGTAGCTGCAAACAAAGTTATTCTGTGTGCAAATGCGTCGGAAACGGTCTTCAGTGTACGCAATTGTGCGCATGTGAAAGACATTGTTCTCAAAATTATTAGTTGTAAATATTTTCTTTTTTAGATGTAAAACATTTTTTTATTAAAATGGTTACACAAACTTTTTTGTCTCTTTTTCTTGACTCAAAGGATGGAAGACTTAAAGGGGAGGGGCAACTATCTCTTAGAGATCCATCTCAATAAAATTTGACTACAACCACTGAATTTATTGACCACAAGAACAAAAATTGATACCAAACATTATGCAGATAAAATGTCAAATTTTTGCCACCATATTAAAAAATAATAATAAAAAACATTACAGACATCATGTTTTGGTATACAATACATATTTAAAAGTGTATTTTATTAAAAAATATGGCGTTTAAGTGGATCAGCCTAAAACCAGTTTCTCATTTTATGACGTCATTGCCGGTGGTGGGGAGTCCGAAACTTTTGAGGTCTGGGGCGTTTTTTCATCTTTGGTATATATATATATATATATATATATATTATCTATACCCAAAGGAGTACATTCGCCGCCAGCACTGAAATATTTTTATGATTTTTCATGCTATCCGACCGCACTATTAAGCTTATTTCATAGTGTCGTTATGCCATCAGTCTCGTTCCTCTCTAAAAGGCGAGTGTACGGTCGATGGGAGCTCTAACTATTTCTTCCGGAATCACGAGTGGTCCCCCGAAGTATAAAAGCCTTCCAGCCACCAAAGCTGTGTACTCACATAGTATGGTGAGGACTTTCCTCATCACCACACATTCTGCATTCTGGATTGTCCCTCACCCCTATATTGGTTAGGTGTTTATTTAGTGTGCGATGTCCTGTAAAGATGCCCACTGCACACCCTAGCTGTTTCTTCCTCAGCAATTCATTGGTCTTTGTCTTGGATGGTCCGTCAGTGATAAACATACGTGACTGTATTATCCTTAGTACCCCAGCCCAAGACAAGTTATGTTTCTGATTTAATAGTTCCTTTACCAGTCCTCTTACAGTATTATATGATATCCCGCAGGTTGGTTCGGGTCCCATCAAGGCTGTTTTTGCGCCTTCTTTTGCCGTCATCTACTTTTTCATTATCTTCATTGCCTGGTGTCCTCGCGTTCACTCCATTTGTACAGTGCTGTTTCCAACAGTTTCGCCAGGGAATTGAGGCAGTCTCCTGCCGTTTGGGAACGTATTTCTACTGCATCCAGAGCTTTGAGAGCTGCTTGACTATCAGTGATGATACCAATCAATCAATCAAAACAGATTTATTAAATATTTAACATACAAATATGCACCCGAGTCGGATCCCGGTTCAGAGCCGACCGCACGACCACGTCGCGCAGGGTCGTGGTGAATGTACGGTCGGATGAAGCGGGATCGATTCAGGTTCGAACAACAGGTGGAATGTGGAGTTAGGACTCCTGTCCAGGGGAAGGGACTTAAACCTAACAATTTTATTACTATAACTAGAATAGTTTTAAAAACACTTAAAGATTAAGAAAATGAGTTTTTGTTAGCACAAAAACTCAACGAAAAAAACCCGTTCGAGCCAATGGCAACGTTCTTCCGATGGTCTGCCTGCCTTCGGAAAGGTAGGGTGAAGGGGAAGTTATGGCTGAAAAAGTTTTGATTTACAAGAAGTTATTGGTCGAGAGGGAATTTTGAAAAGAGGCAAAAAAAGGACAAAAGAACAAAAATTAACAAAATTAACAAAAATGAGACTAATAGAGAGAATAGAGAAGGGGTTTGAGAGTAAATGGTGGTGAAGGTAAAAAGGTGGTGAAGTGATGATACCGATTCTCTTGTCAGTGTATGCCGCCGTATCATTTCTCGTGCATAGTTATCTATAGCTGTGACTTCTGCTTGGAACATTGGACGCGTTTAAGAAATGCAACCGCTGAGAATAATCACTCAACCTGAGTATTTTTTGATTCTAGTCAATTGTTGTGAGTTTGCTAAACGGTGTAAAGTAAGTTGATAATAAATGTCACCATAAGTGAGTTAAGTTTCACCGCTGACTAAAGTCAACGTGAATTTTTGTTGCTGGCATAAAACACCCAACAGTTGGCCATTAGTACATT
The DNA here is from genome assembly GCA_936432065.2 of Rutpela maculata. Lineage (NCBI taxonomy): Eukaryota > Metazoa > Arthropoda > Insecta > Coleoptera > Cerambycidae > Rutpela > Rutpela maculata. The sequence continues at coordinate 28,867,263 of OW386285.2, read as the reverse complement.
TTCAGCATTGTCGTTTAGGGAACTGCTGTTCGCAACCGTTGCTAACCGTTGCGTTCCCCAAACGTACCCATTGTTGCGGTACTGCCCAGGTTCAAAGTAATATCTGTTCCTGGTTAGTTTCCCGTAACTCCTGCTCCATATGGTATCATTTAAATATCTTCGCAGTTGCCTTATTCCCTCCACTCCCCTACCAGGTGTATATTCTGAAGGTTTTTGTGAAGTTGTGGCGTGTGCTGATTCTATCTGACTGCATGTCTAGTAGTCAATTTTTTTTTTAATTTGTTGAAATATTTCGATATGGTTTCCTATTCTTGAGTGGTCCCGTATCCACTCGCTTTCAACCTGTACGCTACTAGCAGTACCTCATTCTCCACGGATAATGTATTGGAGGTAGACAAATTAGTGGTTCACACCCATTGTCCCTAGACAGGCCAGTCTTTTTTCCTTTCTTAGTTTTCTCATTACTTTTCCTTTTCCGGCTTTATGTCACCGGATCAGGGAGGCATCGGTTATTATTGGTATCTCAATCTTTGGCACAGCCAGTGCACCATTTTTGGTTGTGGACCCCAGTCATTACTACCATTCTTCTGCAGGCCTATAAAGCCCACGTTGCTTTAGTAGTCATTCTAATATTAGCTATTGTGTGCCAATATTGTAGGAAAAAAAAATTGCAACGTTAATTTAAAGAATTTTTCTATACTGTTGATATATTACCATTTAAAGTGTGCTTCACTGTAGTTTTTTGCAATTATGACTATCTCCGTTACTCTTACTAAGTAATTAGTTATTATCAATATTGTGGATTATAAAATTTCCAAAAACATTTGTTTAAGCAATTTTCTTTCACAGGTCTACAAAAGAGAATTCTGCTCCAAGGACTAAATCTATCATGCCTTAAGTATTTTTGTGTGCTGAATCCGAATTTTCAATTTTAAAAATTTTCTATCTTGTAGATTTCGAGTAAACGTAAAAAATTGTCAAAAATACTTAAAGCATGATAGGTTTAGTCCTTGGACAGAATTTTTTTTTGTAGACCTGTGCACAGGTCTACAAAAAAAAGGAAGTTGTAACGTTTTTATTTTCTGCAATATTGTTGATAAATCAATTTTAGGCCAGCACTAATAGAAAAGGAAACAATCGAGAAAAACCTATTTTGACGATCATCTTCCAACATGGCCTCCATACTGGGGACTGATATTTTTGTGGAAAACATTAATTAATGATTGTGGAAATCACTTCAACATTACATAGCAAAAAAATTTCTTGTAATAATTAGACAGACTATTTTACGAGGTTACTTATTTAAAGAAATATGGTACTTAAAAGTCGAAATTCATTCATATATTTGCATTTTTAATACCCACTATTTAAAAAGTAATAAAAAAAAAGTCGTAAAATAGCCATAAAAAGAATGTTTCGCAAAAATACATCTATAACTTTAATTTAAATGGGGACATCCCGTGTTGAATATAATATCATGTAATAATAACCAGCAGTAAAATTTTATTTCGCTCTAAATTATAACCACAGCCGTATCATTTATTAAACGTGTACAGGATGGAAATGATGTAACCGAAATAAAAATAAAAGGTATCGAGAAGTAAATTGAATGAAGTGAATATTTTATCTTATTTATTTTTACTCGATAGAGGTGATGTCAAAATACTAAAAAACCACTGACTAGAAAATCACTACTTCCACATCCAAATTTCCTATCCGTCACTTACAACGAATAAAATTTTTATACTATATTTGCACTCTATGTGAAAATAATTGTTCATAAAACTTTAAAAATATAATATTTGAAATCGTCTACCTCAAAAATCCAAACAATGATATGGCACATTAATAGTGGGGATAGTATTGGAGCTAGCTGACGAAAAAAATGGTTCTTGTACACACACTAAATCACAATTTTATTTTTATCATCTTTAATAATGGGGAGGGAGTGGTAATGGAGGTATTCGGGTGGCTAATGCCAACAATTCAATGGAATTGGTTCAAAATATAACCTAGTGTCACATCCCGTTATAATACGTTTCAAATTTCAGGTCAATCACATAAACCGTTTCGCAATAACCGTGCGTATAAAAAAAGTTACAGACAGAGCAACAGACAAACATTTTTCCCACAAACTTAAAATCTCGACGTTTCATGACATTCTAAGCCTATTTTTATATTAACAATACTAAAGATAATCCTAAACAAACGTGGACAACTTGAAATCATGGGGTGTAGTTAAGAAGGATAACATTCCACCAAACATTCCTGAAGGTTTTTGTAATGCTGACGAGATCAACAATTATTTCCTGGATTCCATACCAAATTTAAAATCGAATGAACGGGATAACGACATATTTCTAGAAATCTAAATCTATGGAAAACATTCTGTTCACTTTTAAAGCGGTTACTGTTCAAAAAATTGTAGATATAATAAATAATCAAAAATCTCACACCATAGGCCCTGATGGATTATCAGCTAAAATGTTACAACTTGCTTTACAGTGGATATCACATATTATTAATGTATCATCAGAACTAGGTGCTCTTCCTCCTGGAAAATATCATGTGTTAAGCTCATACCTAAGAAAAAAACGCCCCATTAGCCTGCTTTCGGTTCCTTTAAAAATTACAGAGTCAGCTATATATGAACAACTATCGGAATAATTCCTTCTAATGAATCCGAATTCCGAAAAGGCTTCATTACTTCAACACTACTAAGTAACATAACTGACGAAATTTTACAAGCCATCGACAACACTAAAGTCACATCTTTGACATTCCTTGATATGGCTAAAGCTTTTGGCTCTTTAGATATGAAATGCTTAATTGGAAAATTAAGTTACTATGGTATGTCTAGAAGTACTTTCTCCTGGTTTCAAAATTATCTCAATGGTAGACAACAATTTACTAGTGTTAATTCAGGAAACTCAATACTTTCATCCGGTGTTCCGCAAGGATCTATCCTTGGACCACTTCTTTTTAATATGTTTATTGCAGATATCTCGAGACTTTCGCTATATTCAAAACTGTACATTAGGGTGGCCCATCTTTTTCGAAATCGAAATTTTTTTATTTCTCACCCCTGCAAATGGTTCCATTTGAAGAAAAAACAGTCCCCTCAAAATATTATTGAGGCAAATTGAAGGCAGAATGCATTATTATGCAATAATAAAAGTAAATGGAATTATTTACATTCTTTGGTTGATGCATTGTTTTTTTTTTTTAATCAGCAACATTTATCTTTAGAATGACTAATCAAGTCATACAAATATCAAAGACATTATCTGTTGTGACTATGACATGTGTCATACTACTGTAAATTCGTAGTCTAAGAAAACTAGACTAAAAGTTTTTGAAATAAAACTCTCGTTTTATCTTTGTGTATTTTATTATGAAACGTTTTTTTTCATACATAGTACCAAACATTATCCTAAATCTACAAGACATATAGTAATAAAAACAATATTTTTTGCACTAGGCCAAAGCATGCGACAGGGTTTCTTTTTTTACATTTGGAAACTGTGATTTATAATCATTTACAACTTGGAGTAAAAACTGTTTTTGGTCTTCATTTTTTGTTAAAATGTCATTATAGTCAGTAATAAGTTTGATTCCTCTCTCAGCGGCATCATTTACAACTTTAATTTTGTTTACAATATTGAAACATCGGGTATAACTTTCATTTTCCCTCCATGTTGTTGGATCATTTTCCAAAAATTCCATAGACAAACCTAATTTTTGAAAAAACTGTTTAGTGTTCTCGCATATGAAGTCCTGAATTTCCTTGTTTTCAACGTCAGTAATGTTACTAATCATAAGTCGTTTAATACCCTCTTGATTTGGTGCTTTCCTCTTCAAAGCTTTAACCATTTCTCTTTTAGTGGTAAGTGAAATATCGACATCAAAGAAAGATAAGCCAACATTTACTGAATTAAGGTACCACAAATGGTTCACTATTTTCCTACTTGCGGCTTGAGATATTTCTTTGTCAATATTTTGATAATTAATGAGTTTTTTACAAAATTCTAAGTCATGAAGCGGTGCTTTACTAGCAAATGACGTTGTAAACCAGGCCTTTACATAAACCTTTACAATAAAGAGACATATATCTTCAATACCTATTTTTCTTTTTTAGTTAGTTGGAACTGATCTTGGAAAAAAAATATTTTTAGACAGTAAATGGCTTTGGCCATCCAACGTGCATGATGAAATGCCCCTGGTTGATAGAATGTCGTGTGAGTGGGCTCTTCTTCAACAAAAAGTTTAGAAAGCATTAAAAATTCTTTATAATCATCACGAGGCTGTCGCAAAGTTAAAGCTGCATTTAGAAACTTTACAATTTCGGCTTTAACTGGTTGTAAAATGTGTTTAATTTTTGATACCTGAAATCCAGTTTTTAGTTTATTTTGATCTATTTTAGGCCAAAATTCCATAAAATGTTTAAATAGTAGCACATTTGGACCAGATGAGGAAGGCATTTTTGTGTCAAACACACTTCTCAAAACCACTTCAAAAATATGATGTCTACAAGGAAAATATAGAATATCTCTTTCTAATTTTTGTTGCAATGGTGTGGCTGCCCCATTTATATAACCCATATTTGATGCTGTTGTATCACAACACAAAGCTATTACCTTTTCGTCCAAATTCCATTCACAAAGCACATCATAAACTGCTTCAGTCTGTTCTCTTCCAGTTGAATTGGGCAAAGCTGGTACTCCAAGTAGTTGTTCAATATCTCTACTAGTAACTAAGATAGCAAGTCTATCGATATTTCCCATTCCAGTGAGAGAAGGCAAAAGTTTTCCATCCCAATGGATGACTGGGGCCGGCAATTCAGAATTACCGAAGGCAGTTTTTAATATTTCAGCTCTTTCTTCGCGGATGCGTTGTCTAGAGCGCTGAAGTGTGGTTCTGCTGATGGACAAAGATGTGGTGTCATGTCCTAGTGCTTCTGCTACTGCCGTCAAAATATGGACTCCATACCTGTCGCTTATTTTGCAAGCATCAAATGCAGCGGCTATTTTTAGTGTGATGATGTTACATGTTCCATACAATCTCCTCTTTTTTGGCTGTGACGGGCCAGGCTTGTCTTGTAACAACTCTTCTTGGGCTTCGATTATTTCATCTTCATTTTCGTTGGAGTCGGCTGAATTACTACTTGATGATGGACAGGTGACTGTTTCCTCTAATCTAGCTTTTTCTTGTTGACTTCGTTGCATTCGTTCGGATAATTTCTGTAACTTCTCCTCAGCTGATTTTTCTTGAGAAGCAAGTTGGTAATCAATACCATGCATAAATCCAGGACGTCCCTTTTTTCTTTGGTTAATTAAAAACTGCTTATCTTCATCTATTTTCATCAACTCCAGTGCATTTGCATGAGAAATGTCAAAGAGATCGTCCAATTTTTCAAAGAAATTTTTTTCTTTACCTCCCGCACTGGCCCTTTTAGCCGATTTTTGTAAGTTCCACCACTCTGCATAAAGTTTATCTAGTTGTTTAACACAATGAAAATCCTGACGTGTCGGAATGCGAGCTTTATCCCAAAAAACTGACACCTCTTTTATTGTTAATTTAGCACTTTCATGTACACGTAGCTTCACTTCACGAATGTTATAAAAGAGCACTTGTAATACTTGTCTATTAGACGGCAATTTATTGCCAATGATTTGTGACGAATAGTGTGCAACTAAGTAAATGAAAGTATCCTTTCGTAAGGATCTAACATCAGGCATCGTTAAATGTTTTTTCAAAAAAGAACGTATGCTAGAACTTATAATGTCACCACTGTAAAACACAATTGCAAACTGACATAAAAACCTACCGTAGGTGCATTATATTTCCAAACTTCTAAAACAAATAATTTCTAGGAAATAATTACACCAATAAAACATTATGAGAAAAGAGGTAGATATTTGTATTTTAAGTAAAATGTATGTAAAGTGTATTACCGTAATAAAATCTTATCTACAAATTTCTACCTGAATGCGGCACTGGTTACCGTTCACCGAATTATCTGAAACTTTGACATAAATTATTCCTAGTGTAATAGTATATTTTCGTGGGGTGAGACTTAAAAAATACGCAAAAAAAATTCACCCCCTATAGAGATGGGCCACCCTACTGTACATGTACGCTGACGACATTCAATTAATACACAGTTTATCTCCTTCGGAATTTCATATGGCAGAGTTTTGCATTAATAATGATTTAAGTCTTATATACTAATGGGCAGTCCAAAATATTCTTGTACCAAATGCTAACAAAAGCCAAAATATTGTTTTTGGAACGTCTCAGCAGTTACTCAACCTTGAAGAACTAAGTATTCAAATAAATAATGAGGTCCTTACATCAATCAACAGCATAAAAAATCTTGGTGTTAATTTCCATTCTTTATTATGTTTTTCTGGTCATGTTAATACTATTTGTAAAAAAGCTTTTTATAGCTTAAAAAAGTTATGCCTTTAAAAAATGTTTGGATACAAATACGAAAATATTGCTTTCTGAAACTGTGGTCTTATCCCATTTAAATTACGCAGATATTGTATACGGTTCCTGTCTTTCACAAGAAAACAAATACCGCTTACAAAATATTGAAAACTGCTGTGTTCGATATTTCACAACTGTACCCCAATACGGTCACGTTACTCCACATTTACGTGCTTTCAATCTGTGAAATACGTGTGAAAGGAGATGCATACACATTGTAGGATTCGTTTTAAATATTGTCAAAACGGAAGAACCTAATTTAATTATTTATTCAACAAGAAACAAAGGCGTACACAAATTCATAGTAGAAATCTGAGGCATGTTGAAAATAAAGTTTGTATTGCAAGTTTTAAAGATTATACTATGTTTGGTTTTTTAAAGATTTATAATAAATCGAAAATAAACGCATATAATATTTCCCTGTCACTTTGCGAAATCCTATCTTTAAGTATTAAATTTTAATTTCAGTTTTCTTTGTGTAGGACTCACTAACATTTTAATGTAAGAACAACTACATTTTGCAAATTCTAACGAGCTGTAACTCGTGAACGGTCGTTCTACAAAAATGAGCCTGTGAAGGAATTTGTGAAGAATTCAGAGATGAACAAAAAGGTCCATATCGTTGTTGTCGTAGTAACAGCGGTTTGCGAGATATTTTTGTTTGGACTTTTCGGAAAAATAGCGGCTGAGGTCAACCTGCCGACATCGCCAACTTGGCCAATTACTCAGGAGGCAACCCCAATAAAAAAAAAAAAGATACGATATTTTTGCATTGCAGACCCACTTATTTTATCTACTGCTTGGAGTATATACAATTTTACTTGCTTATATGATAAAAGATAAAAAGATAAAAAGGTTCTGAGTCTCCTGTTAAATTGTAGAGCTTTCCACCCTGTATTCTTGTTCTGTTACACAAGAATTTCCGTGACTTGCGTCATTAAACAAGAAACGTATTTAACAAACAACACTCGTATAAACTGTGATAAAATTCCACATCACTATGAAAATGTAAATTTTTCAATTACCATGCGATAATACAAATTTATGAATTAGAACCTTTGGCAGTATTTATGAAGTCAGTAATTTCACTTAGAGTAAACAAATGACCCAAATATTGCTGAAAGCATCCAGTAAATTTTTAAAGCAATTTCCTTATAGAGGATTGTAGAAATTTATTGCCGTTAAAATAAAAGACGACGACTCTGAAATATTTTCAATTTTCTGCTCGCACAGTAAACTAAAATAATGTCGAGTCAAAGGTGTGAGGAGAATAATACTTTTAGGTTTTATATGCACCGTCTGCATCAGTGAATTTTTCTAGAATAACATTCGCTTTATGGCGACCGGTATTGATTATACGTAGAGGTAGATTAATTGATTACATTACAGTTAAAGATTTCCTACAGCAGCGCAGCTATCTGTTTTATTTAAGGGACTGCGCATTAGGGCGGGCAGATAAAACACTTTTTTAATTTTTCTATCGCTATACCCCAAAAAAGTTACCTATCGTCTAGTTAAGCAAAATTTTAAAAAAATTCTCAAATCAAAAAACATCTTCCGTTCGCGCATCGTACTCAGTTTTGAAAAATGGCGAAATTTTGCTGTTTTTCGTCAATTTTTTTATAATTACTTAGTCAATTAAAGACTAGTAATATAATACTATAAAGACACGACACTCGGAGCAAAATTCATAAATCTCCCTTGAAAAATTTGACCCCGGGCATTTAAATTGGTATCCAAATCTGGCAATCTCCAATGTAGACCTTAAACCGCTGCGTTGCTGTGAAGGACATCAAAATCAGTGTTAGCTCTAAGTGCAGTATGAGTAAAAATGTTCATGCATGTAACAAATATATACAAATAACATTTTCCGTATTGTACAAGGAAACATGGATAGGAGGTGAAATGTTAATAACATTTCATCATTTCGAGAGGAAATTAAAAAACTTTAACTTTAGTAATCTACATAGTCTGCATTGTGAAAATAGGAGGAAATATATAAAAGTATATAGAAAATAGATTAGAAACACTTTAAAGATTTCATAATTTAAACGATATCTATAATACAAAAAAATGTAATATACAAAAATATTATTACGAAAAAAATTATTATAGTTTTTACATGACAAAATTAAAGTTGTATCATCATCAAACAAAACACATTTTATTCACGACATAAAATAAATAAAATTATTAATACAAATATTAAACAACGACAGCCTCAAAACAAATTCTTGAGGCACGCCAACGGTGGCTGAAGAAAAATTATTATTATAAATTACACATTGTTTTCTGTTCGACAAATAATAATTAATAAAAAAGGCAAACCTCTTATTCCATATTATCAGTTTTTCTGTCAATATGCTGTGACAGAGTCAAAAGACTTTAACAAGTTATCCATGAATGCTCTTCAAGAGCGAAAACTATGTCAGTCACAATAGCATGAGAGGACTAAGTTGATGATTTACTACTCCTAATATAACTCCAAACTGAGATTAGTTTACAATAAATACATTTAGATCCAAAAGTAGAAGAAATTTCTATTTCTTAAATGATATCAACAAAATATATAGAATTTATATTGGGCGGTAATTGTCCACAGACTTTGGATCTTGAATAATGGTAAAAGTTTGGTGTATTTAAGGATCAAAAATGTCCTTTAATGACACATAAGTTGATCAAAAATATCAATGAAGAAGCTATTATGTCAATAGTTGTTTTTATTTATTTGGTATTTAACTCATAAAATCAGTATAATTTGAGTTTCTCAAACCCCTCACAGCTAGTTTGACTGTTCTATCTTCATCAAGATTTTAATTTTTTAAATGACAAGTTATTTCACGCTATAACTATTATTTTAAAATTATTACAATTATGTCTTCCTGAAATGATGGTAATAACGATTATACATTTTTTTTCCATTTGTTACTTTCTATATTATAATAATAGTTGCGTGACTTACTTGTTTTTACCATTTAATCTAGATCTTAATCGCATAGTGTTCGCATTATGATTTATATAACCCAGTTGTAAATATATAAAATAGTCCTTTGTCCAGATTTTACTAAATTAAATATAGTTCAGTCGAATAAGCTAAAATAACCTATAAAGAAAAACAAAAATTATAATGAAATGTTTTATAGAGGAATATGTGTTGAAAATAGTTATTCTTCTTATACAAGAATGTACCCTACAGAGGAGATACCATCATCAAAAAAATAACGTAAAATACCCTATGATGAAAAACATTTATATTCTTTTATTATATTTTGTTGTAAGAAAGGAAAATATTACGAAATTCAAGAGAGGCTGCAAGACTCTACATGCTACGTTAACTTACCTAGACTGAAAACATCAAAATGTAATCCTTTTTGAGAACAAATTTAATCCTTATAAAGTGCTTGAGGTTCATCGTTTGCGTCCTAGAAATAAATGTGGGTTTTCTCTTCCGTTTATCAGTAATGTATGAATATTATTACTAAATGTATGAAGTTATGAGATAGTCGTTTTCATAATAATAGAGTAATAAATAGAAATAATCGCCATTATTGGTTGGAAAATAACCCAAAATGGACCAAAATAACCCATAATCAAACTGTTTTTGGTATGAACATGTGATGTGCTGTTTTAAATGGGTAGCTAGTTAGGCCGTATTTGTATACTTCATAATTATCATAAGAAGATATATGATTGTACGCACAGAAACATCTTACAAGTAAAAAAATTTATATAGTGAAGCATAAAGTATGAAGATAAATGTTTGTTTGGGTACATTTTCCCTTCCGAGTCTTCATTTATCCGCAATGGCGCCTTTTCGGAATTTTTTTCAATTTTTGAAATTTTGACAGCATTAGAACGAAAAATTATGAACAAAATATGCATGGAACATCTGAAAAACGAACGGATATGCTTCTCCGAAGCTTTTATGATCATTTCGACCCAAATCGGACCAGTGACAACCTTTCTGCTGCACTTTATAGCCAGCTCGGCAATTTCTGCGACTTAGGCCCTTGTTGCTCCGCAAAAACAGGGAAGCCGACTGGGGAGAGTAGGGGACTTTTTGATATGCATTATTCTGGACCAAAACTACAATCCTGTAAATTTTCAGCTTTACAATAATTAATTCCAGGTAGAAGCGATATATTGACTAAAATTCCTGGACTATGTGTTTGTAGTATATTGTATTCCATATGGTTCTAAGAATATTCTAGGATTGGTGGAACCTGTGCATTAAATTCATGATGGATAACTTATTTTTCAATTCAGTTGTTAATATAAATCCTAGATAACGCAATGCCTTTTTAAGCTGTGGTGGATATGATTCTCATATGATAATTTCCATTCTAACAATAATCCCAACTACTTAACTACATTAACTGTCTTAACTTGAATGTTGTTTAAGCATAAAGTACAAAGTGAAGGATACAAACAACTTGAAAATAAAGCAAACGAATAGATTCTTACTTGTCTGGAAAATTTGTACAAAACTGAAATTAAATTTTCACCCGTCGGCGTCGTTTCGGCACTTTATATAGTCTTTACTGCTATTGAAATATTCCATTATCATGAAAATATCAACTTCGAGTAAATTACACGAATCAGCTTTAATGAATCTATTTTCTGCAAAACATATAATGCTCTTAAACCTTAATATCGCTATTAAATTCCAAATAAAATAAAACTTACGTGCTGATTATTAGACCACACGCTGACGAAATGACATGCGACACGTGTATTGACGTATGGCGTTAGAAAGACTTCGCCTGGTGTGACGTGCGCATAGCTAGTTATTAACTGAAATATAGATTTAAAGTTTGTGAGATACCTAAGAGAAAACTTACTTTTAAAATATATGAGGAACTAGAAATTTCACTAAATGAGCCCTGCCTGTGCCGGTTTTAGTTTCACCACCCTGTATATAAAATATTTTTTTGCTCTGATTTTAATAAGTTAAATGGAAAAGTTCATGGAAATTACCAAACACAATTAACCCATGGATGTTCAATAATCATTAAAATTTTCTCCTCGGATCCTTCTACTTATTATAATTGAATTTAATTCAACTTCTATAAAAGTTTGTAACAAAACACCATTTAACAAAGTTTTCTTTTACTCAGATTAATATCCATAGATATTACAGCTAATGCGCTATGGTCACGCCAGCCCAGGAGACCTTTATCAAATAAATAGACTACTGAATTATATGTAAAATCAGTTTTCAAGAATAACATATTTAATTTCTGTTTTCATAATTGCGCCATATCCTTCTTTAAAACGTTCTATATTACGAAATGTTAATAGTGTGCATTTCTATTCTTGTCGCGACTTTTTAAACTATTTACACGCAATTACGATTTTAGAATCACATTCCAATCACACGTTTTTAGTTGATATCAGAATATGTTTCAAGGTCCCGTCGCAACCGGAATTTTAAAGAATAGCATGCTATTTGTTGCTCATAATATTATCAAAGGTCCATATTACGTTCATGTATATTTTGTCGAATAAAATGATAATCCTAATAAGGACTGTTGTTGTTCTTCGTTGGGCACAATTCATGCTACCAAACAACATTTATCAAATAAAACGTCGACCATATGTACACCACCAGAAGGATCCTAGAAGAAAAATGGAGAGAAAGGATACTACTACACATACTCGCAATACATCCAGAAGGTATTTGAACTGTGAGTCACAAGACCATAGTCAACACCTTACGCAGCAAAGAAGTATCACACTACCTAATAAGCCGGATAGTAAAAGCCTGATTTGACGAAAGCACTGCAATTCAATGACTCGTACAGATAATAAAAACCAAACAGAAGAATGAACAGAAGCAAGGATGTCCCTCAACTATATACATCATGTCCCTAGATCAAGTTATACAAAGAACAATAAGGGAAATACCAAAAACTTAACAGAAACATTAAGAACCCTCCCTGATTGTACCTTAACAAGGAACAAAAACATTGGAGCTGAAATATAATCAAATTTTGAGAAGAAAAGGATTGATGCCACTTTTCATATAAATAAAGACTTAAAAATTTAGGATTTTACCTTGAACAAAGATGTATTTTAATTTTCGGCAAATAACTCGAAAAATATTACATTGAGGGAAAACACGTCAAAGACAAATAAGAATGCTACTAAATTGAGGATGAATTTCGTTTTTTTCTAAATTCTGTAAAATTATTGGTTTCGGAGATCTGGAAGCATAAAGATGGCGTCCGAACGAAGACCAAATATAAATGTTGAATATCTCAGAAACTATGGCACTTACGTCATAAATGAAAGACTATTAATTATTCAAGTGTTTTATTTTTACTATTTCTATAGCATAAAGAACAAAGAAATTACTACAGAAGCAATGTAGTTCTTCACATTTTTTTAATTAAAGCATCTCTATTTTGTTAATGTAAGTAGTCAGTAATTAAAAAAATATATATTCTCATATACCGAGAGATCGAGAAAGACTGAACGTGACGTCACACGGAAAAGTGACTAAAATTATCAAAATTGATTTCTATTCTACATACATTATTAAAACTAATTTCCTATGTTGCTAGTCACTGTTACCAATCTGATGTCTGTCATTTTTGTGAATGTTATTATTATTGGCTTCTGTTTGATTTATCATTTATCTCCCTTTCTGACTAATAAATCAGTGTTTTTCAACGCAATCAGTTAACTGTCACTTGTGTGGTAAGTTAATAAAGCAACTCGCATTTTGTGTAAATACTATAATTAACTATATTTAAGGTTACTGTCGCCAACGTGAAAATGTTGAAAGTACCAGAAAATAATACATATGTATGCAGTATGTAGGCGGTACAAAAACAATCTTTAGGGAGCGGCACGTTCAGTCTTTCTCGATCTCACTGTACATACGGTGTAACTAGACGCTCAATTTTTTTCGTCCATTTATAACACTTCATTTATAAGAAAATTGCATTTTAAACCATAAAGGGATTTTCGAAAAAAACGTAAAATTATTGTTTCTTTGCAAATATCTCAATAAATATTAGTTTTAGGGAAAACTTGACATACATCAAAAACAAAGGTTATCAACTAAATTAATTTTTGATATATTTATGTGGAACTAATAGTTTCGGAGATAATCAAGTTCAAAGATGGCTTCCGAATGTTTTATCACATGAAACATTTAGTTTAAATGATAAATATCTTAACTAATCAAAAATTCTAAAAGAGACAACTAAAGACAGTTAATCTCTAAAATGATTTTTTGTTTTTTTTCATAAGAAATAAATACATTGTAGCCGAAAGAATGTGCAGTTTTACATGTTCTTAAACAGAATGCCGCCATTTTGTTATTGTAATTGTCCACCAATTATTTTTTTCAAAAATGTTGTTTTTCGTTAATATATAGCATCACGTAGCTCAATTTTTTGTCCGTTTGAAACACGTGGTTCAGAAAAAAAATCCATACGCCATACTGGAGCCGCTATTTTGAATTTTTAAATTTTGACTTCAGATCCGTAATCAGCAATCTCAAAAACATAAATATTAATCTGAAATACTTTTTCAAATATAAAATATCTAAATTTAGCAGTGGTTTTCACCCCTTGAGGGTAAGAGCAAGTATCTACACCACATAGAAACTAAAAATACCTTTGCTACAGTAATAACTCATTAAGCAAAATTAACGTTACACATGAGATGATTCCTAAATTTTACGTATTTTTTACCTCTAGGTACTGTACTATATATATGTATATGTATATAAGAAAACGTAAAGGAGGGAATTAAAACGACATACACAGGGACAATTTTACCTTTCACTGAGATAAATAAATAACCATGGTGCCTAATGTCGAAAACATACATAGCCATCGTACTGCTAACTATGACATATGGAGTTAAAAACGCAGCAACAATAAAATCCAACAGAAAAACTAGCAATACAAAGACGGGAAATTCTGCAAAATCAGCAGTTGCCAAACACTCAGCAGAAACCTGCTATTTGATAAAACTCGACAAGACAAAGAAATTAGCCAACACCAAGAATTATTGGCCAAGAAGATACAGAAAAGCCAGTGAAATAAATAAACATCCAAATAACTATAATCGTGACACCGGACTACAATTACCAATAACGTGGAAGTCAATGTTCCGCATGAGTAATGGTCCGCAATACGCCTCCTGATAACCTGTATAAATAGAGGAGCTCAGTCCAGCAGAGCTCACTTCGCTTCAGAAGAATACCATAACAAGATGGTCGAAACGTCAAGCACTGAACCAAGTCTACGCGAAAGAAGACCCGGAAACCAACAGTCAGATCACCAGTTCCACGAAACCCTTAGCACCAAGATCCATCAGAAGAAGTCTGGGAGGATCTGAAAGGAACATTATCCAACTACTCACAAAACAATAAAACTAAATCAACGACACAAACCGACAATATTAGCAGGAGGAAAAGAAATTACAAGAAGGGCAGAAATGTAAGCAATCAAATACTGTGAACATGTCTAAAGAGGACCCAACACACCTACTGAAACAGAACGGTAATACTGAACAACGAACTAAAACGAGGGAAAGACTATGCTACACGTGGAGAACAATAATTGATAGGATCATATGCAAACCAGGAAAACACCCAGCTTATTAGGAACGAACGGTGAGGAAAAATATTAATACATTAAAGAAATTGCAATCATATATGGTATGCCAGAATCAGAGAAAACAAAAGATCCAGAAGAACTGTAAAATCATCATCATCATCGGTGGCGCTACCACCCTGGCTGGGTCTTGACATCTTCAAGGATTCTCCGCCATCCGTCTCTATTTTGGGCTCGGTGTTTCCAATTGATCACTTCTATGTTCCTCAAGTCTTCATCTATCTATCGCAGTTTAGGTAAGCCTCTTCCTCGATTTCCATTGGGTTTTGCTCTTAGTATTCGTTTTGTAGGTCTTTCGTCGTTCATTCTTAGTACAATGCCCTGCCCATCTTAATCGTCCTTGCTTTATCGTTTTTACTATATCAGCATCTTCATATAATTCGTACAATTCGTTGTTTTATCTGCTTCTCCATACTTGATTTTCTTGGACGGGGCCAAATATTTTTTTTTCAAAGATTCCCAGGCGGTTTTCATCTAATTTGCTTAAGGTCCACGTTTCGGAGGCATATCTATATTAATACTGGTCTTATTAGTATCCTAGGATATTATACATTTAGATTTTCGTGGCAGATTTGGTAACTTTAGTTGTTTTCCAAATCCATAGTAGCATCTATTAGCTATAAGTATTCTTCGCTTTACTCCTTCTTCAGTTTATCTTTCATTATTTACTTGGGAACCTAGATATATGACCTCCCGTACTATTTCTATATTATTATAGTCGTCTATGGTGAGATTTTGACCGACTCTCTTCTGCCTGCGTTCCGTGTTCCAACCATTGTCTCTGTTTTGTGTTCGTTTATTTAACTGTAAAATCAAAAACACAAAAGAGGAGCATAAACACTACTGTAGGGTACTAGCCTACATACATATAGATCTAAGAATATCGCTATGGAAATAATACAACAAAAACAATTATGATTATAAAAAATTCTTATTTTGAAAGCAAGAATATTAAACTTTTTTACCAAGTCTAATCATTAATTTATTTAATAGTCTTACTTGGCTATATTGGTGACCCCGAACGTCTTCACGCACCTCCTGTGAGTCCATGAGGATTTAATTCTCTCGAAAATTCAGACTGTGAAGATTGGAGACAGAAAACTGAAGTTTAATAGTTTTGACAGTTGTTACATAGTTATGCCGAAAATTATTTCCCATTCCATGGATGTTCCAGACAGCTGTAACAAGAATATGGGGCCGAACCAAATTGCTCGTGCTGCTAACCGCTGATGACGGACGACGACGTCCATAACGAAGACAGCCAGCTAAAGGTCGCTAAATATCTTCGCTAGACACGGATTCCTCAGTCTCTCCATGAAGATAGTACCGAGAAACGAATCAAACTAGATGTTCAGAAGAATTGTTATTACTTATTTCATTTATGTACATGTTACGGTACGTACTCTGTATTGCTCCCTACTTTTTTTAAAACCAGCAAAGTGTATCAATGTATAAATTATTCACTATTTTAATGGTCTCGTCAGCTTTCCTTTAACCAAAGCTACTATAGCTGGTGCGACATCTTTGAAAGATGCTCAATCCAATTATGATTTCAAACTTTCATTCACTTAGCACACGCATGCTATTTTTATCAATTACCTATTAGGGAAGCTCAATCCAATTATGATTGCGAACTTTTATTCACTTAGCATCAGTCATATACATGCTATTTTATTTCAATTTATCAATGACATATAACATACTAGCATTAAGGATAATGTTATTACAAAAATAAATTTCCTTGTGTTACGTTATTTTGTCATTTATAACTCAATCTGACTTTTCTTTTTTACCAATGTCATTTATCCATCAAATCTAACTTTTATTTTAAATCTGATTTTTAATATTGATACCTTGGTAAGTTGGTTTCTTCGTTGTAGGAGGGGAGTAATGTAGGGTACATACTGCATTTAAGATATATGTTTCATAACTATGGTGATTACAAAAAAAAAATGAATTAACAACAAAAATTATATTATATTTTAAATTGAATACAATTCTTTCAAAACTTATTATTAAATTTATTTAATAGCCCTATTGGCTATATTGGTAAGTTGGTTTCTTCTTTGTAGGGGGGGGGGGGGAGTATATGTAGGGTACTAGCCTACATACATATAGATCTAAGAATATCGCTATGAAAATAATACAACAAAAACAATTATGATTATAAAAAATTCTATTTTGAAAGCAAAAATATTAAACCTTTTTACCAAGTCTAATCTAATTTATTTAATAGCCCTATTGTCTATAACTACATATCACGATACAATTTGGTAACGCATCTCACAGTAAGCGTGTCTGGCACGGCGACATGTTTCCAGAGAGTAGCAGCAATGTCTACCGTAAGCCGGTAAATCAAATCAACCAAATCAATTTGTTGTATACATTACAAGAAATGTACGAATAGTTCTGGAATAAATTTGAGTGAAGAGGGGGTCCGAAAGAGAACTTAAATGAAAGAGTTTTTATCTTTTTCTTAAATTTCTCTGAATACATATCTCGTATTGAAATAAAAACTAAATTGTTCTGTATGAAATTGCGAGAAAACTAGACGTGTCAGAACTTTCTTAGTTAGTTTGTTAAGTAATATAATGATAATACCCTGTGATATTTAAAAAAATCGTACGTGAATCCATTCACAGTATTTTTTTATATTTTCATTATGTCCAAGTTTTCATAAAATCACATCGAACACGAGACGAAATGTTTAATTTACGGTACAATACGTCTTTGAACTAGCACAATCGGACACGCTTCCATTAATTCTTTATAAGCCTGGCCTGTACACATAAAAAATCTGTAATTTATTCGGTGCAGTGTGCAATAATTCAAGCTCTGTAAATTGTGTCGTTGGTCCGCTGTCAACCATCGTTTTATATCCAGTTAGTAAACATCGCGTAACAGTCGTGCAATGAATTTATAACTGACACTGTTGTTAGACAGTTGAGTTGCATCGCGCTTCATCTGACTCGCCTTGAATGATCAGCCAGCTATGATGCGCCCAGTTGCCGTTTGAATTTTAATAGGAACCAGGAAATTGGTTACTGCTGGGAATGTGAGAATTCTTAGCTATTACATGTAAACGAATTACCCTAATTCAATTCCTGAGTTGACTCTGGAATAACAATGCATCGCCTCCAGGCTATCAGCGAGTTTAAATATAATATAGGCGCACTGATTGCTCTTTGTTTCGGTGTAAATTTTCTATCCTACATTGTTTAATTAAATTTTACAATTTTAAAATGTGACACAAAGAATATTGCAAATCCTTTTAGGGCTTTATTGTTTCATTTGTTGCTAGCTTTTGTTTTCATATTGTCTCTATATGTCTTGTTAAGAATACTCAATCTGATCCGGAATTAATTGTCCACGAAGTACTCCAAGGCTCGGTGCTTGGGCCGCTGTTATTCATCACTTATATTTTTAACCTGATAAATGTGTTTTATTTACAAACGGTGCAACTCAGCAGTATTCTGATGTAAATACACATAGTCTCGGTTTATACTTAAACAATTTAGAACTTAAAGCAGACATTCGGTTTATAGCTAATAATTTAAAACCAAACAGAGAAAAACGTAGCGTTCAATCTGTTCTGATAACAGTAATAGCTCTACAGTGCATTCTGTTACTCTGCTGGAGATTACTCTTGATGGTAATTTGAACTGGCCAAATCGCATCCAGCGATAATGCTCAAATTTATCATGCACAATTTTTTTGCTTTGTCAACTTAAAAAGCTCGTTACTTTTAAAGTTCTAATTACGTTTTGCCATTTTCTTTTTCAGGCGCATTTATCGTATAGCATAGTCCTATGGGGAAACACATTCAAAATTTTTGGATTACAGAAACAAGCATTAAGAATCCTATCTAGTGCATGACCCATTGATCACTGTCAGCAAATTTAAATTTTTCAATAATTTTAAATTCATGCCATTGCCATCCCTGTATATGTCACAACAGTTAATCGAAATATATTCTTCAAAAACTACTTTGAGTTTAAACTTCGATTTTCATAACTATAATACTAAGTCTGAAGAGGACATTAGGCCATCTAGACATAGACTTGCAAAATCTTCAAAAAACACTCTGAATGTTCATCTTTATAATCATTTACCAGCAAAAAATTAAACAGATGAATGGAATTTTTTTTAAAAGACATGTAAAAAACTGCATGCTTGAGCATTGCCCTTAATTTGTAATGGAATATTTAGATACTCCACCTGTATTCCCTGGCACAACCTGATATTCCAGGATAAAATTTTCTTTAAAAAAAGATTTATAATTTTTTAAAATCAAATTGTCAATTTTTTTGTTATATATACCACTACAGTTTGTATGCCACTTGGCCAACAATATCTCAAATTTTTGTTTTATTACTTTCTTCTCTCTCTGTTTCTAGTTTATTACCTTTGATATTGTTATTTATACTATTTAATGTGACATTTATTTTAATACTTTATTTCAGGCACTTCACTTTTAGTATTAGTATATATTACATTCACTTTCGTATCAACATCGTGTTTGCAGGTTTTTAAATTTGAAATTGGAATTTATTACATTTTATTCCTAGATGTCATTATATTTTACTACAAATTATATCTATTTGTATGTACTTATCACAATTTACATGTATGTACATAATTTGAAAACGGACGTGCTAAAAATGTTTTTATATAATGTAATCAATAAATGATATTCTATTCTAATCTATTCTATATAATTCTGAACTTGTCGCAATTCTCGAGGTACATAAATAAACATTTACAAGAGGTGAATGATAGTAGCTCTACAATTTTTATTGACAGGAAAGGCGCTTTGAACATACTTAATAATACACACGGAAATTCTCTGAATATTTTTGGTAGCATGCTCTCGGAACCTGAGAGACCTATCCAGTACTAAACCGAGATTTCTTGCACTATCGGATATATTAATTTGTATACCATTAATTGATATGTTTAGAACCTACCGAAGATTAACATAGTCTGTTGTTTTACCAAACAAAAGTACGGTCGACTTCGACGGATTTAATATTAAGGAATGTTCCGATGACACACTAGATGGCCTGTTTAGATCACTGTTAATTTCTATGACTGCATTATCATATTGTAATGGATTAAAATAGTGGATAATTTATGCGTCACCAGCATACACATGAATTGAGCTTTGCTCCATAGCTTTAAGGAATTCTCTGGTATAGACTGAAAATAATAATGGCCCTAGTATAGAACCTTGCGGAACGCCCTTTGTTAATTGCCTCACATCACACATAGTTCCTTCACTCTTTGTGTACGGCCCTCTAGGTAATAGCTGAACACCTTAATTGAGACCGCAAGACTCTAAAATTGCTAATAAAATATTGTGATTTAGAGTGTCGAGTGTGTTACTGTAATCCAGTAATACCAGGGCCGCACTTTTCCACTATCGTAGGCTTGAACAATATCATCAATATGAGGCAGGGCTGTAGAACAGCTATAACTCTACAGGTGGCAGAATGTTGTTGGAGTTCAAGTACTCTCATAACTGCATTTCTATAATATTTTCTTTTAACTTTGAGAGTCCTGGAAGAATACTGACTAGTCTAAGATCTGAATTTGTTAATACCTCACTTTTTTTGGAAATTTGTGTTCCAGAAGAATACTGCTGATGATATGTAACAAAACTTTTACTGATAAACTTTTTGCTAATAAGATAAAAACTTATGCTGTTTCAAAATAGTGTATCAAATCGTTGTTTTTGTCAGTGCTTCTTCACATACTTCACTAACAATTGTTTTTACTTCATTTAAAGAGAATCGTACAAGGAAGTAAAAATTCAAACATGTTTTTTCTCTTCAATTCAATACATGTTTGTCATATATGATAATTGATTAAAATATTTGAATTTTATTCGTTCTATACTCGGTTCTATATATGAATAAACTATTTTATAAAATAAAATATTAATATTTATTTTTTCCAGTCCAGGAATTTTTTTCGTCACTGTTGGCAGACCTATTTCAGTTAGTAGTTGTATGAATATAAACCAAGCATAACAATAAGTATTCCCCTTTTAAAGTGCAATGTGACAGAGCAATTTATATCATGTTTAAAGTTCATAAATTAGAGCACCTTGACAAATTTAATTTATCAAAGGGTATAAAATCAACCTCGAACAGTAAAAGCGTATTTATTTTATTATACGAAATTACTAATAATGCAGCAGCTAGTGCATGATTTAAAATTTATTTTGATAATTTAAAAGCTGTAAACTCTTAATGGCGCAATAAAATATAAACGCCGTTTATTTCAATTTAAATTAAATACTAAATCGCACATAATCTAATAATAAAATACAATCGGTCCATATGTTTTGACATTTCAAACACTCGGGCCTTCACCTGAAATTGACAATATTTATGGGATAATTCAATTCCATTATTTAGAAGAGTGGATAGACAGGGATGTGTCCGACATACAACAGGAACATCAGGCGGGAGTTTGAAGAAGGGTGCGATGACGATGGTGGAGCTCTAAAAGGAGCGCTCGGATAAACCAAGCCCGTTGTTATTGACAGCTAATTATTGGGCTGGATACAACTGTTATCAGCTTTGCACGTGAATCACCTGGAACACACATTGATGCCTAACCGCCCGTTAAATATCCAGTTGTATGTTTGCAAGTTTCGGCTTCAAACAAGACCAAAACTTATTTTACGACTATCATTTCAATCTATTTTACGACGGCTGTATTCAATTTGTGGATGCTCGTATACCTACAATGACGGTTAAATTTTATGTGTCATTTTTAAATCTTTTCTGGTGGTGCTTTCAAACATAATTATACGCTACTTTCATGTCAAATACAGGGTATGTACTTGAACAGATAGTAGATAATTTATTTCGTGTAAAAAATTATGGAGCCCTAAATACAGTGGTGGCTTTGGACGATCGATTAATTAGCTATGATGTAGCTATTTCCAATAAGTTTTTTCGTATCTAATAAGTTAATGGATGGATTCAAAGCGTCCGGAGAGTGACAGTTGTTGCATATAAACATACAGTGTTTACCAAATAAGGTTAATATGTTAGAGCATTTCATTCAAGATCTAGACCCAAAAATTGTCCGTATCAGTGAGCACTGGCTATCTGAAAATAAATTAAATCTAGTGAACACTCATGGCTATAAGAAAATTTTCAGCTACTGTAGATAGTCGCATATTCATGGAGGAACTGCAATTTTTATTAAAAATGAAAATAAATATACAAAAAACTGTAACCCAATCTCAATATTAAATAAACTGTTTAGAGACTTATCATTTGAATGTTCTGCCGTTTGCTTTAGTAAACACTGATGTATTGTAGTATTATACAGATCACCAAACAGAGACTTTAACATGTTTAGACAATTTCAAATATTACTACAGATTGTAACAAAAAAATACAAAGCTGTTTATATATGTGGTGATTTAAATATAAACAAATTAAAAAGGAGTGTAGATAGCAGTATATTACATGATCTGTTAGCAAGTTTCGATCTAATATCCCTTATAATTGAACCAAGGGTTGCAAGCGGCGTATGTGGTATGTCTTAGACTGCAGTTGATTATTTAATTACAAATAAGACAAATAATGTCACATATAAAATTATTGATCCAGAAATATCTGACCACTCTGCACAATTACTTACCTCATATCGCAATAATAAACTTAATTATCAAGAACCAGAAAAAACATATTTGCCAAAGGATGGATTATTAACTCGAATAATAAAAACAATTTTAAAGTCACTTTCAAAGATGCACATTTAGATCTGCTGGCTAATTCAAAAGAGTCGAACATAGATACACTTTTCGATATCTTCTGGGCACATTTTGTATACAGCTTTGAAACTGCTTTTCTTAAGTCAAAAATTCCAAATAAAAAAAAGGTCAAGATAAATACAAAGACAGAAAATTTACTTTCTCAACGGAAAAGGAATTTTTAAATCCAAACAAGCTAAATTCATTAAAAAAACAGGCCAATGATGATAACACCCTATATAAGATTAAAAAGAAACAATATATAGACAACTTAAAAAAAGAAAAGCAATTATATAATAAAAATAAAATTGAATTATCGACTAACAAAACAAAGACATTGTGGAATATAGTTAATGTGAATTTAAATAGAAATAAACAGACACAAAAGGAAATTACACTTTCCTATAATGACGCTGTTATCAGTGAAAATAAAGAAATTGCAAACGTTTTTGTAGATTATTTTGCAAATAATATAAAAATTAAACTTAACCTCCATTTTACTAATATGTCAAATGTATGTACAACCAGCAAATGTAATAATATTTATACAATGTTCTTTGCATCTGTTACCGTAGCAGAAGTAAAAAATGTTATACTGGAGCTGACGGACCAAACATCTACTGGTATGGATGAAGTTCCTATTAAATTACTTAAGGAATGTAGTGAAGAATTTGCTATGTGTCTTGCAGAAATAATCAATAAATCGGTCACAACAACTTTTACCTACTTAACGAATACATCACCTACAATTCATTTTTATATATTAATTGGTTGAAGCATTTTACCCCAATATGATAAACACTTCTAATATGTCTCTAATGTTTACCTACTCAACCAAAACAAGTTGTTACTGATAATAATTTTTGATCTCATCTTCCAGTCATTCTGAACAACTAAGGGCAAGTTTTGATTTAGCACATCAGTAGTACGCCAGGAAAATTTTTGAGGTCACTGGTTGCGAATCTGGTGTTAATTAAATAAAGTAGCGGTTCGAAAATGACCAAATTTGAGACCAAAATCAAACCAAATCTATTATTAATAAATGTTTTTTTTTATATAATCTTGCATTAGCATTAAAACAGCTTTTTAAACTCCTGTAAAATCCATGTTTCCAACTTATCCACATTTTGAGTTATTTCCACAGGTATAATCCAATGCAAATGTCAACCCATATTTTACGGCGTTCAAACAGAATGCAATCCATTAACTAAATCATATTTGTTGAAATTTACAACTATAAATAACACGGTGAGTGTTAATTTAATAGGGTGTAATAAGGATGCATAGCAGATTTACACCCAACTAAGGTATAATTTATGTTTATTACTATACCGCGTAATTATTCTCTGCAGATCGTTGAAGTCCTTTTCTCATTTGTGGGCGAGTTAGAACAAGCAGCTGCTTTAGCTCGAGCAATGTGTCTTTCAAAATCTTGAGACTTAACTAGTGTAGGCTCATTTCTGACCACATTAATTGCATTTAATGCATTTACTAGCAGAGATTCATTGCGCTCTGTCAAAGCCTTTAAGTTCCGGAAATATACAGAATTTAATTTCTTTAGAACGTCCCACGTTCTACATAGAAACTAGCTTTAAGTGGGCCTTAGTTGGGGTCTTCTAATGCCCCTGTGTGTGAAATTCGTTCCAGAGAAGTGGAGTGAATTTAAATACAAATGAAAGCTTCGTTAAGAAAATGTAATTTGTTCAGCGTGTGAAATTAAATCAAGATTATATACAGGGTGATTCGTGAGGAGAGGGTCGTACTTTACCAAAAGATAGGGAACATTGAGGTGATCTTAAGTCCAGGCTTTTCTTCACAACCCCCTCGATACGGATATCAAATTAAAGAGCTTGACGAATAAAATACGATAAACAATGTGACGTCATTCTAAATCCAATATGGCGGACGTGCAGTCAAAATTTCGACTTGTTCTAATTAAGCTAGAGTTTTGAAATCTTGCATACGTGTATAAAACCGGTGATAATGCAATATGATCTATCTAATATTGTTCCAAATCCAAAATGGCCGACGTCCCAAGATGGCGGATCACCTTTTTCTTCGCAACCCCCTTAACACTGATATGAAATAAAAGAGTTTGATGAGTAAAATACGATAAACTATGTGACGTCATTCTATACCCAATATGGCGGACGCCGCAAGATGGCGGATTATCTTTTTCTTCGCAACCACCTAGGTATGGGTATCAAATGAAAGTAAAATACGAGTAAAATGCGATAAACTATGTAACGTCGTTCTAAATCCAATATGGCGGACGCGTTTTTTAGTTTTAAAACTGTAATATAATCGGATAGTGTATTCACTTAGACGTTGCATTCTAAGAAATGACGAAGAATCCGGCGCTTTTAGTCCGGTTCTTTTAGTAAGGACAACGCAATGAATATGAAACTTATCCAGACGTAACAAAAAATTTAAAAACAAATTAGTAGTAAAAAAACTTTTTTAATTAAAATCTTTTATTTGAATGCGCTAAAAAGAAGAAAATAAACTTTGAAGTAAATCAAACCCATCATTTTGTTACATTATAAAATTTTATATGATATAAAAGCTTGTCGCGAGAATTAATCTTGACACAGGTAATTTTAAATTTGAGTTATAAGAAATACATAGGTAGGTACTCGGACGTAATAGGGGGTTCTCACTCCCCTATTTGAAGGTTCACGCTTGTCTCGAATCATCATTGCAACTTATTTTGTGTCTATAACAAAATCTACAGTAATTTTACCTTCCTCGAGAAACAGCTATTATATGTCCATTTCATCGGAAAATGATTTAAAAAAACAAACTCCTAAGAAAGAAAACACTAAAATGTAGAATTTATTTAACAGATCACAATTCAGAACACAATGAAAACTCAAAGCACACATAACCAAACAAGTGCGTTTTACTCGAAAACGGTACGTTCTATCGCATTTTAACAAGAGACCCATTTTAACACCCTGTTATGTGCCCTGTCCACGTGTATAATACTTTCTGCCTCACTATGAACCATAAGGCCGCAAAAAAAATTGTGAAAAAGAAGACTGGAGAACACATAAATCGTTATTACACGATAAGTGTCGATCCTACTTAAATACAAAAACACATTTTCTATGCGCAATGAATTGGACTTTTAGGATAAACAAAAACATTTACCAGAATTATACTGGTTTTGGATTTTTTTATTGCAACAATAGCAAAATAGACATTTTTGGCATATTTGGCTGTCTAGCTCCTAAACCGACGAATGTATTAAAATGAAACCAACGTAAATTTTCTTATATTAGGGTCGTACATGCATGAAAGAAAAATGAGCGGAAAAAAGTAGGTTCACTTTTTTTTTTTAAAAAGGGGGTTTTCAAAATTTCAACATCCCGTATCATGAAAACCGCGCGGTATTCGATGAAAGTTTTTTCACAAATCATCATCCCTCCTTAAGGGCATTAGTATGTGTAGTATTGTAGATTGGAAATAATAGCCGTGTGTCCTGTACAGAAGACCCCCAAATTCGGACAGCGCGACCTTTCCGGCCACGACAGCCAAAACCGTTTGTCCTACGGCAAATGTGTAATATATATATATATATTATGTAGAGGAGGGATGAATCTTCAAAAAGTGTAACTTGGTAAAGAGCCCTACGGGCAATAGGGAAACAGATATGGACACATAAGTAAAATTTCAAAGTTTCAACCCCTAAAAATAGGGGACTCACATGTTGTAGCAGGGTGTAGTTTTCTGTGCTTGCTGATTATGCCCTCTTAAACAACTTCCACAAAAAAGTCCGCAGTACGCAAAATTTTTTATGATGTCTAATTTGACTGGACTAATTTATATGTTCAAAAATTATTAGTCAATACTGCTAAATGAAGAACTTTGAATTTAATTATTTTAATCAAGAACTGGGCGTTTGACGAGAAAAACGCAAATGACTGTTTTCGTGTAGAATTGACCAGGCTAATCAAAAAAAATATCCACATGGAAAAATGTCAGTGACGTATTAAAATACCAGGAACATGTTTGCAGGGACGCCACTGGTGGTGGTATAAAATAACTTTTCTAACTAAAATATGTGGTTTTACAACCTATTAATACACACCAAAATTGAAAATAATATCTAAAGTACTTTTTGAGGTTTTAAAAAATAACTAAGTATTTAAAAAAGAAAAAATTCAAAATTTATTCTCATTTTAACTTTTCTTCATAAAATGACCTAAGGAATCACACTCTGAAATATTACCACGCTTTTAAGGAATACTCTATATATGTCCCTGTCACTCCTAATCGAAACAGGGCCTCGACAAAATTCCTCCATCTGATCCCATTCCTAACGAGGATCTTTGGCTCCCCCAATGATTTCCCTGCTGCATTTGCTTCCTATAGCACCGTTCTTTACCACGTCTGCTTGGGTCTCTCTCGTCTATGGCTGCCTTGTGGGTTTCAATCCGCTAGATTCACGTCACTAGTAGGTTTTCGATACGTATGGCCAAGCCAGCTCCATAGTATTTGATTTCTGAATTTTACCACAGTTCATTGTTAGTTATTCGCTCTGGCCAGAAAGAATATCACCAATATCTTCCGCAGGCATCTGTTAATAAAGACTTGCAACTGACTG
The DNA here is from genome assembly GCA_936432065.2 of Rutpela maculata. Lineage (NCBI taxonomy): Eukaryota > Metazoa > Arthropoda > Insecta > Coleoptera > Cerambycidae > Rutpela > Rutpela maculata. The sequence continues at coordinate 28,839,749 of OW386285.2, read as the reverse complement.
AAAATTTGCTTAGTCAGCTTCCAGGTTTCGCAGCCATACAAGAGGATTATTTTTAGGTTGGTATTAAGAGCCGTAATTTGGCATTAAGAGAAAGGATATCTCCAAATGATTTGCAGTATTACAAAAGCATGTTAGGCTTTCCTTGTTCTTTCTTTGATTTCTCTTTCCATGTACCCGTTTTCCTTCACTATCCTATCAAGATAAACGAATTCTTGCATACGTTCAATGTATTGATCCTCAAGATGTTGTTGCGAGTCATTAGGCGCATTTCTCTAGTTTTCGCATTTATTTTGAGGCCGACTTTGACTACTTCTTAACCTAGTTGGTTAATCTCTAATTATATGTCTTTCAAAATGTGCACCATGAGACAATATCATCGGCATAATCTGGATCCTCTAGTCTGTGAGGTTCCATTTTATGCCCCGCTCTTGTCAAGATAGTGTCCAGGGTAATATTACATAGCAGTGGTGACAAGATACATCCCCGCTTGACCGTTTCTGACTGCTATCGATTCACTCACTTGATTCTTGTGTATAACCTGACAGATGGCTGTACAGAGCATTGATGAGGTTGATGATTGTTAATGATTTTTCCTGACACCCCCTCTTTCCCATAAAGAGTTTTAGACAGCGCCAGCGGTGCGGCTTAACGTGTCAAAAGCTCTCCCAAAATCGACACAAGGACATCGGAGAGCGATATTCCTGAGAATGTTCTATTATTATCCGGATTGTATTTATTTGGTCAATGTAAGATCTGTGCGAACTAAATCCGGATTGATCTTGTTGCAAAGGAGGTTCTACACTCTTAGATATTCGGGTGTGCAAAATTAGAGCAACTAATTTGTTAACAGTATTTAACAAAGTAAGACCACACCAGCTTTAGCATTCATTGAGGTTATGTTTTTTTAGCAATTTGGCGATCCACATTTACAAACATCAGGGAGTGGATCGATGCTCCAATTACTTTAAATATCAAAATGGTTTTTGATGTAGTTATTGCACATGCTTTCTCTTAGATGCTTAGAAAATTATCTATTCAAAACAATATTAAATTCGTATCAAAATATGACGAAACATTTAAAAGCAGATATCAGATGGCAGACCACTGTTTTGGTGTTGTGGTGTGTCATACTTATTACTCAGAAAGGTCACTGAATATTTTCACGATATTTCAAAATGATCGTGATTTGCAACATGCTATGAAGATCTTCAAAGATCCAAATGCAACATCCGATGTAGAGAAAAATATATCTTCTTAAAAATAGTACGGAACACCATCCACTAAAAAATTATTGAATGGGTGCTGGTTCCACTGCAACTAACTAGCCCTCTACTCCACAACAAAGTTAGATCATGTAACTGTCTAAGGTCTGTACGTTACTAAGTCAGTAGGAAAGTCAAACTTACGTGTGTAATTATGATATCAGCGATACAAGAATATCTTTCTAAAGCATCAATTATGCGAGAAGAAGGAAGCGAACCAAGATAACTATAGTACTCACCTCATAATAACAACACAGATGTAAAAGATGTCTATACAGAAATTCGGTTAATATATAAGGAACTTTAATTACCTATTCAGTGAATATTTATTATTAAATATTACTTCCACATCCAGTGGAAGTATAGTAACGACAAAAAAATTTTTAAAAATTTTTATTGTTCGAATAGGCTTAGAATGTCACGAAACGTCGAGATTTTAAGTTTGAGCGAAAAAAAAATTCTGTCTGTCGGTCTGTCTGTCGGTCTGTCTGTAACTTTTTTTGTGCGCACGTTTACTCTGGAACCGTTTGAGATATTGACTTGAAATTTGGAACACATATGTACTTTAACGAGATCTAGAACTAGATTTTATTTTCGTCTTGTTCCGTCGAAGGGTTGGGGGGTAAATTGGGGTAAATTTGGGGAAAATAGGTAAATCAAGCAGGTAAGAGTCCATAAAATTGGTATTTAGTATATACAAGAGAAGCTGAGGTCTCAAAAAAAAATTTTGGCATTAGCCACCCTCATTACCACCCCCACCCCATTATTAAAGGGGATGAAAAAAAAAATGTGATTTAGGGTGTGTACAAGAACCAGAAACCTCAAAATGTTTTTTACTTCATCCACCCCCACTACCACCCCCTATCACCACCCCCACCCCGCTACCGATGTGGGGTATCGTTTTATGGGTTTTTGGGGTAGAGGATTTCAAATATTATATTATTAAAGTTCCATAAACAACTATTTTCACATACAAAATTTTTTCGTTGTGAATGACTTGGATAAAAAATTTGGATGTGGAAGTAGTGATTCCTTGGGCAGCGCTTTTTTTCATATTCTTATTATAGCCAAAACGGTAATTTAACATATTTATTCTCTAGCTGCCTGGTAACATCACGAATTACGATGAATAGTGATGATTGTATCTGTTTTTTTGCTCTATTGCATATAAAAATGCAAGAAAATTCTCCTTAAAATGTAATGAACTTTCAGTTTGAAAATAACTTTCATTTTTACTCGTATGTGTTAAATAGTGGTCGAGCGAGGAAACTGTAAAGCCTATACATCAATCTGCACTCATAATTCAATGCGTCCACGGAAAATGTCATCCTCTGGCAAATGATACAGATGGCAGATGACAGTGAAGTGATAAATATCATCTAAATGGGTCTAAATGGACATAAATTTTTGTGAAAAGGATTTTTTCTAGGGCAGTGTTTGAAAGGCTTAGTTCAGCTATATGTCCTTTTTTAACCTCCCCGTTCAAATAGGTACGATATATGTAGCAACAGCCTGAAAACAGCATCAGAAATACGTAGCAGATTCCGAAAACATTATATCTGAAATGGCCATTATATATCTCCCCACGCATCCACGTATTCCCTAATGTTTTTTATTTAAGAATTACATGATATCTAGTGTGATATACTTAAAAGCAATCAGATAAATTCTCCGCGTGTATTCACAGTGAAGGGCAATTCTAATTAACCCTTTAAACCCTTTATCAAAACAGTTTTCCCCCTAAAATTCCGACATCGATAACGCAATTTCCGCTACTGTGACCTATATGAGTTATCTTAACGTATTTTAAACGGATATCTGCTCTCTGCTCCATAGTTTCTCTTTTGTTTTTGCTAATGTAAAAGGTAACGCTCGTATTATATATTAAACATAACAATACACTTTGTTATTAGTATTATCAAAATAAAGCCTGATTGCTTTAACAAAATGTTTACTCCTTCCTTTATGTAAAAAGTGGTGCGGTTAAAGGTTACGTGCGTCAGCTGTGTTCATTTCAAAATTATTCGACTTCCGTGAATGTACCTAGGTTACGTAATATCAATTTTAAAATATATGAGCTAAACAATAGAAACGGGGTTGGCTGTCTTTGCTGTTATTTACACCAATTAGATTATTATCCCGTTTAATTAGAGGTTAAAATAGTTTTCGCTAACACCAAAGCTCTGAACGTTACATTTGGCCGGGATTTTTCTAACCAAATTGCCATCGTAGGAGATGATTAGAGTCAGTTTCCAGTTATCCAGTGTTTTGATGCAAACATTCAAACGAGTTGGAAATAGACATTGGGAGAGTTGCACTATATTTGCTCTATGATTGTGTACTTATTGCACATATAAAAAGAATTTCCAATTTATATTTTTATTAAAAGTATTAAACGGAAAACTTCAAAATTCTTTATACATAAAAGGCAATACTGAAAATGAAAACGCTGCTCAAGTGACAAGAGGTGTAAAAAATATTATAGAAATACAGAGAATTAAATTTAATAAGGAAGGTAAGAATACATTTTATTGTTATGGTGTTATATGCATTTCAGTTCGATGAGTCTGCACGTTGCCACACTTTGCACGCTCCCTTTGCAGATACTATTAAAGGTAGATATATCATCTACTTAGTTATTTGACTTCATTTACAGTGAGGTGGGGATAGGAAAATATATTTTATCAATTCTACTTGATCTCTCTAAAGCTTTTTATTTTATAAACAGGCATGTCCTGTACAGAAAATTGGAAAATATGGGTAAAAGAGATAACATTCTTGATCTAACATATTCGTTTATGGACAACAAAACTTTACGGTTAAATATAATGAGACTTACTCTGCTTCACAAGCTGTTACCCTGGGAGTACCTCAGGGATCTATCCTGGGACCTCCGTTGTTTTCCATATATATTAACGATTTAAAGCTGCACAATGGTAAATGACTTACAACTGGATGATGCTACTCTACCACTAGTGCTGATGAGCTTAGCTCTAACGTTAAAACGATTTTAGATTAGATGGGTGGCTTGCTGTAACCCGAATAAATTAAATTCTCAACAAGAATAAAAGAGTATTCATAAATTTTAAACTTAAAAGAAATGTATCACTTTGCAGTATTCTGACTAAATTGTTAAGCACATGTATCAACAGCATACTGTCGTGGGAACCACTTATTGACTGTGTTTTCAATAAATTAATGAAATCGTATTTTGTAATTTATCTATTAAAAAATATTCTCTGTGAAGATGCTTTAATAAATACACATTCATAAATAGGCTAAACCAAAGTACACATTTTGCTTTAGCACCTCTGAGGAGAATTTACTGAAGTGTACAGAATATTTGTTTTACAAAAACGCTTAGTAAGGCTAATATTCAAACAGGTATAGAGAACGCTGTGAAATACCTATTTGAAGTTTTCACTTTTTTGGTTGTCTTTCGATTTTAAAATCCCGGACAGAACTGAACTGTAGTCGCGCGGACCTTGCGTATTTATATTAAATTTTGCAAGCTCTCGATTGTTCTTACGGGAGCCAGCAACACTCTGTTTGAAAGATTTGCTTAAAATTACTCATGCAGGCGCACCAGCGAGCCAACGCCTGACAGGAATGCATTTGATAAAGTCATGTACCGTTGAATCGCTGGCAGCATAAGTTTTTTAACAATTTCAAGTAATAAACTACTCACAAAAAAAATTTAAGCTTTAAACATTTCTGTCAATTGATTTTATTTAATTACATACTTATGTTAATGACAGGAGAACACCGCGCGCCGGTCTACAATGAAGGTGGCAGGATATAATTTTACATCATACTGTAATGTCAATAAAGAACACAAGAAATATCAACTTTGTTGTTAAGTTACATTAATATGATCGAAAAATAGATAAACCGAATTTAAACAAATATAATAACTAAAAGTGTCGGTGGTTCCCATACTATTAACCAGAATTTTCGATTCGAACAATCTGGTAACACGCGAATATCCAAAGTGCCGTGCTGTGCAAACTAACTTTTCGTCATACCTCCCTCGTAATATACTTCATTTCCGTTACATATTAAATATATGTATATATTTCCCAAGTCATCATTCAAATTGCATTGTTTCTCATAGGCATTATCCTTAGTAAAACTTATGTACAACTGGGTGTCATCTGCATACTGGTGATGTTAAATTATCTCCCATATCTGAAATAAAAATAATAAACAGTAACGGCCCAAGTACTGAACCTTAAGGAGCACCTTTGGACAGATATGGATAACCCCAACCGCACAGCTTGAAACCTATCTGCTAGATAGCTTCTAATAAATGAGACTGCAAAATCTGAGAACCCGTAATTTTATTGTATTGTATTTACTTGAGTTTACCCAAATAATTGTAAAATCTGGTTTCATCATCACTAAGTATATAAATAGAAATACTGATGTATTATTCAATTAATTATTATTATTTGTCAAATATTTCCTATTTAATTTGCGCATATTACAATAATAGTCCTAAATAAATTTCACACCCCATAAACCAATTTATAAAGGAATTCCAGTCTTTTCAATGACAGAGGACGTTTAATCATTTATGCGTGCATGAATCAACGCATTTTGTTGCGTGTAAAAATGTGAAATCACACCTTCAGGCGCTAATGGTTGAGTTATTTATTTTTAATTGAAATCCTTGATATGCTCGCTTTTCAAACATTCCGTAAATTATTAGTGAACTATATATGAACCTCTATTTTCACTCAAATACTTTTTTAATTAATTTGAAGTTAGAATTTAAGTAATAATAATAATGAAAGTAAACTAGGCCGCGGCGTTAATTTTTTCAGTTTTCTCGCATTGTCCACAATATGTCGTTAAGTACTCAAAACAAAGGTCACCAATAAATGAGAAAGAAAACGACATAAGTATTGAGGTATTCGATGTATTGGAAAATTGGACACCTAAGTTATTTGGTCGTACTGAGAGCTATTGGCCTACTCTGCTCTCGGAACTGACTACAGACTGGAGTCTGTCAAGAATGGTTAAATCACAATTTATTTTTTTAACCCTTTTCATAATGGGGTGGAGGTGACTGATGCCAAAGACAACATTAAGGCCTTTAGTTCTTGTACACACACTAAATCACAATTTTATTTTTTCTCATTTAATAATGGTGTGGGGGTGGTTGTAGGGTGGTAGTGGAGTTGGAGGTGGGGATGCCTGCTGTCAAAAAATATTTTGAGATACACACTAAATCACAATTTTAATTTTTTACCCCCTTTAATAATGTGGTGGAGATGGTAATGGGCATGGTAGTTAGGGTGGCTAAGGCCCTTAGCTTCTCGTACGTATACTAAATTTAAATTTTAAGGACGACTACTTGCTTAATTTACCTATTCACCCTCCAGGTAAATGTCCCCTTCAACGGAATAAGATCAAAATACAATCTAGTTCCAGATCTCGCTATAATACATAGGTGTACCAAACTACTCCATAACATAAACCGCTCCAGAGTAATACTGCCCACAAAAAAGTTACAGATAGACAGACAGACATTTTTTGCCCAAACTGAAAATCTCTACATTTCATGACATTCTAAGTCTATTTAAGCAAAAAAAATGTACGATATCATACTTCCACTATGTGGAAGTAAAAATAATTTTTTTTCAACGCTCCACCCTAAAACCCTTAAATAGGTTTTAGGGTGGCTAATTATGAATATGAACTTTATTTAAAAAAAAAAATGACGGTTTGAAAATGGCTGATTAAATTTGTAGGCATGGAAAAGGGATATAAATTATTAAAACACCGAATCCCCGCCATTTTTTAAAAAACAAGGTATGCAAATATATTACCAAAAGGAAATTATTTTAATTAAACTATTGCTAAATAAATCTTGATGTTTACGGAATAATTTTAGGCATAGCCATCTTTCAACTTTTTGACACTAACAGGTTTGAAAAAATTTATTTTCAAAAAAAAATTAAATATAAAATTTCATCCAGTTAGCCGATGAGGCATTAGGCCTTATTATATTGCTACAGCAGTAGTACGGATTTTGAAAGGGTAATACTACATCTAATGTAATTGACAACGTAGCGTAGGATGTCCTAAACGTTTCTGAAGAAAAACAAACTTGCCTGGGAATATTTACAACAAACTAAAGCATTTGATTGTGTAGGCCATGAAAATTGTTGAGAAAAACTGGAAATATACGGAACCAGAGGAGTAGAGCCTTAGTCTTTTGAACTAATACTTATTTGATAAATCTCAACAAGTTCTCCATAATTACTGCCATAGTAACGAATTAATGGCACAGGAGTGTTCTCCAGGGATCTATCATTGGGCTACTCTCATTCATTATTAACGTAAATAACTTTCCTGCTTATATGAATTTTCATACAATAAACAGATATTAATTAAACACTATTATGTACTCTAAGGACCCTTGTCTTGTCATAAAAACTAATAAACGCCATGACATTCCCAAACAGCAGCCGAACTACTAGAAGACGCTGAGTGGATTAAACAAAACGAACCATTCTTAAATGAGAACAAAACAAAAAAATAAATTTAAAAATAAAGCAAAATGCTCGAAATGAATATAACATTTTTATTAGTGTACGTATGTGAATTCATGTTTTAGCTGAAAATAAATGACTTACCCCAGTAGTAAAATCTGGAGAGTCGTAGTTCGAAGATTATACATAGTGGTAGGTGAAAAATTAACAACTTATTATGCCTTCAAAAATATTTGTAATACAATAGGACGCAGTACAAGGTATTGTTGAAACAACTTCTAGCAATAAATATACGTCATTATTTTTCAAAATAAATATAATGTCAGCTGTTGCCTAATAATTTTTCGTTAATTTAACTTAAACAAAAAACAATATTGGAAATTTCACTACACGCTAATGTACATACATAATGTGAACGTAATTAAAAAAATATTATACAGCCTCAAAAGAGCTTTGCAAAAAACATACAATGTTCGGAATAAAAAAAATACGATATGATTAATTGTTTTATAGAATGCGGAGAAGATTCAAATTTAGCTTCCGAGCTTTATTTTAATAAGGTAAATTATAGACAGCAAAACTTTGTACCAAAAGTGCCGCCTAAAAAATAAAAATACTCAAAATTTAAGAGAGTTTATATCATTTGTAAAACCTCGAGCAAAAATATATAATAAAGCAGGTAGAGAAGCTGTAGAAAATACTGTTTTAGAAACTGTAAAAGAAAATTCTAATATATCGCGTCGCGAAATACAGGAAAATTTAGGAATCCAAAAACAACTGCGTTGCTTAAACAGAAATAAATTCATATCCTACAAAATTAGGATTAGTCACCATTAGTCACGAACAATTATATGGACAGACAAGGCCCAATATATGCAGTGCAGGAATTTTTAATCGGCATAATAACCACCATTGGGCTCATGAAAATCCACACGTAACCGTTGCGTCCTTGACGATTAACGTCAAGGACGATTTGGATTTGGTGTATGGTTTGGTTTTATTGGATACCAAATAATAGATCCTCATTTTTTTCACGGTCATTTGAATACCGAAATTTTCATTAACATTCTACTACAATAAATAGAGCTCTTTGTAGACAATATGACACGATGGCGCCCCAGGTCATACGTCAAATGAAGCACGAAATTATTTAAATGCTCAACTGGGGAGGATAGAATATGTATCACTCAGGACTAGTTTATCAATTTATAGTTAGCCAAAAATTAGTGTACCCCCTACAAAATTTTCTCAGGAATCCGAAAAAAATAGTGTTGACCACTCAAAATGGCGGCTTTAATGGTTATTTAACTTTTTGTAAACAAAATGAATTTTGCAACTTACTTGTTTGCTTATATCTTCGCTTCTAAAGGTCGTAGAAAGTTCGACCCGTCAATTTCTTCGTCGTGGGTTCCCCTATAACTTATAAGGTAGGTATATGCAAAGAACGAATTTTTTATTGTTAATAAAATTTTATGACAAGAAACTGAAAAAATTGAATTTCTCGTACGTCGAATTTTGAAGTACTGTAGAAACCAATATAAAATCTGCATGTTAACGATATTATGAGAAATAGTACATATTTTTACCCTTCATGAAATGCACTTAGTCCCGTTGCAAAGCATTAATTATTTTTTTTGCAATTAATTTATAAAAAAAAAAATCAAACTGTTATACTAAAAGATCATATTAATATTTTACAATTTTGTTTCGATAAAAACATTGTATTTGACGTACATTTACATAATCAAAAAGAATATTGCAAAAAAATTTTTATTTGCGACTTTTTTACGCAAAAAATCAATTTTGCAATTTAAACAAATGTAAATATCTTAGTGGATTTTGCGTAAAATTTATTGCAACTAACGGCATTCTAATTGTCATAAAAAAACACGAATGCGAAAAAAAAAATTTTGCTCCGCTGCTTTGGAGCAGCGATTGCGGCGAAGTTTGGAAATATTTTTACTTGAAAATTTAACTGAATATACCTCAGAGTGTGCGTTATTACTTACAAAAAGTGCCATGTCTATATATCTAGATGGGCCATGGAAAAAAAAATTGAAAAAATTGCATCCTTCGTGCTCGCGCTCACGCTAGACTCCAGATTCCTCTCCCCCTTCACTGCTATTGATGTACTTGGACAGTTTTACCGCGGCGGCAGCTTTATTTCTCTTTTTCTCGGCTTCAGGAGTTTTTTTTTAATGCAACTTATTTTTTTCTCAGCTTTCCGATTCTTCGATTATTTTTCAATTATTCAATTACGTTGCTCCGCAAAAAGAATATGTAATACAGCGGCTTTATTATTTTATTATTATAGATAAAATAATTTCAGTAGTTTATAATCAAACATCTTATAATTATTTCCACATCCAGTGGAAGTATAGTAACGCAAAAAAAATTGTAAACATTTTTATTGTTCAAATAGGCTTAGAATGTCATGAAATGTCGAGATTTTAAGTTTGAGCAAAAAAGTCTGTCGCTCTGTCGGTCGGTCCGTCTGTAACTTTTTGTGCGCCCGATTACTCGGGAAACTTTTAATATATTGACTTGAAATTTGCTACATGCATGTATTTTAACGAGATCTGGAGGATTATATTTTGATCTTATTCCGTTGAAGGGTTGGGGGGAAATGGGGGTAAATGGGGGTAAATGGGTAAATTAAGCAAGTAAGAGCCCATAAAATTGATATTAAATATAAATAAGAGAAGCTAAGGTCCCAAAAAATTTGTTGGCATTAGCCACCCCCATTATTAAAGGGTGTGATTAAAATAAAATCGTGATTTAGTATGTATACAAGAAGCAAAGGCCTCAATTTTGTTTTTTACTTCATCCACCCCCACTACCACCATTCTCACCCCCACTACCGATGTGACATATCGCTTTATTGTTTTTTTTTTTCGTTGTGAGAGACTTGGATAGAAAATCTGGATGTGAAGTAGTGATTCCTTGGGCAGCGTTTTTTTTTTACAATTTTACAAACATCCTATAATTTAAGCAATTATTGTTCTGTTATGAATTAGATGTTTATTTCGCTGTTTAAAACAAATTAAATCAATACTGATGTCTGTCAGTTTAAATTAAATGAAATGCAAGAAAATGAGGAAGTTATTGAAAATGTTGATATAAATAATGACGAAGATGACAATGATTGTCTGTAAGTAGAAATGCGAGACGAAACGAACAGCGAGTCCGAGACAGGAAATCAACCTAAAAAAAAAAACGAGTATAGAAAAATAATTTTGTATATTCAATAAATTAATTTTTAAATACAAAATGTATACCTTTTTTATCTCCAATAAAAGTAAAAACTATTCACTCATCAATGTCTTACCAAATAAATTGTATGTAATCTTTACATATTTATTTTATGAAGTAACATAATTGAATGATTGAAAAATAATCGAATAATCGGAAAGCTGAGAAATAAATAACTTGAATTAAAAAAAAAAACGTCCATCTAGCCACTTCAGAAACCGAGAAAAAGAGAAATAAAGCTGCCGCCGCGGTAAAACTGTCCAAGTACGCCAATAGCAGTAAAGGGGGAGGGAATCTGGCGTCTAGCGTGAGCGCGAGCGCCAAGGATGCAATTTTCTCGATTTTTTTTTCCATGGCCCATCTAGATATATAGACATGGCACTTTTTGTAAGTGATAACACACACTCTGAGGTATATTCAGTTAAATTTTTAAGTAAAAATATTTTCAAATTTCACCGTAATCGCAAAAAACGTGAATTCTTCATATTTCGGCTCCAAAGCATCGGAGCAAATTTTTTATTTTTTTTTAATTCGTATTTCTTTATGAGAATTAAAATGCCGTTAGTTGCAATAAATTTTATGCAAAATCCACTGAGATATTTGCCTTTGTTTAAGTTGCAAAATTGATTTTTTGCGCAAAAAAGTCGCAAATTACATTTTTTTTGCAATTTTATTTTTGATTATGTTAATGTACGTCAAATACAATGTTTTTACCGAAACAGAATTGTAAAAGATTAATATGATCTTTTAGTATAACAGTTTGAATTTTTTTTTTTATAAATTAATTGCAAAAAAATAATTAATATTTTGCAATGACACAAAGTGCATTTCATTAAGGGTAAAAATATGTACTATTTCTCATAATATCGTTAACATGCAGATTTTATATTTGTTTCTACAGTACTTCAAAGTTCGACGATCGAGAAATTCAATTTTTTCAGTTTCTTGTCAGAAAATGTTATTAACAATCAAAAATTCGTTCTTTGCATATACCTACCTTATAGGGGAACCTATGACGAAGAAATTGACGGATCGAACGTTTTTCTACGACCTTTAGAAGCGAAGATATAAGCAAACTAGTAAGTTGCAAAATTAATTTTGTTTACAAAAAGTTAAATAACCATTAAAGCCGCCATTTTGAGTTGTGAACACTATTTTTTTCGGATTCCTGAGGAAATTCTGTAATTCTTGGCTTGTCCTAAAACTTTCCGAGACATTTTCCTAATATCACCGGACTAAAATTGATAATTAACAATTAATTTAGCTAACTGGTCAATAAACAACAAAGTAGTTTACATGTTGTTTAATTTTTAGGAAATAATGGTCCTATTTTATGGCCAGCTAGATCTCCCGATATAACCCCTGTCGATTTTTGGTTATTTAAAAAATATTATATATAGAGAACGTTCTAATAACATAGAAGAATTGGGAAACAAAACATTAGTTGCGTTTTGGACAATAACTCCTCTCATGATTGGAAATGCAACAAATGCTGTAAGGAGAAGGTGTCAAAAATGCATAGATGCCAATGGAAGATAATTCGTACATTTATTGTAGTTTAGTTTTTCCTATTTTTGGCAAAATTATTTTATATTATAAGAAGTGTTGTTGTTGTTAATAGTTTTCCATGGCCTCCTCACAAGAGTATTAAATTTGTCGAAAATTAACCACTTTTTCTAGAGATAAATATGACATATGATATATCGTTGGATAGCTAATTTAAGTTGTGATCGAGTAATGAAATAATTTATAAGGTGTTCTGTTTAAAAAAAAAAAACACAAATTGCGTCTATATCTTGAAAACTGAGGCATCCATAATTTTCTTCTTATCAGCAACGGATTTTACTCTAATAAGTGCCTTAAGAATGTGTTACTCGATTTTCGATTCGACACTTGGTAATTGAGATATAGAGGTCATCCAATAATGCCAATTTTCCAAAAACGCTTTGTAGTTTGGTAGTCGAAAAGGATAGACGATCACGGTTTGCGCCATTGTTTGTTTCTGCTGGCTGAAATAAAATTACTGAGAGCTGGGATACTCCGCTGACGGACGAGTTTACTGCGCTGTGTTGTCATATCTCTCGCGCTACGTGAATGTACATGCCTAATGGGCAATTACACGCACGGTAATTATACTTAATGTATCGATATGTTCATGTGCCAGTGTTTTTAGTCAAAGATTATAGTTTCTGTGCTTATATCTGATTTCCTTTTAATTATTGTTGTCAGTTTATCACCTGTCCTCGTAGCATAAGCTTTATTAGTTTACTATATTACTAGCTGCGCCCAACACTACATTCGCGTGAAATTTTAAAATTAACTAAAAAGCTTCTTTGTAAAAGACGTTTAAGGTAGAATCACCAGGGACATGTACAAAGAGATTCTTTGTATCACTGACACGGGAGAGAGCAGAGCCACGTAGAGCTGGCCGTGGGAAAAGCAACTGACACTGAAGTCCACACCCGCAACGTGCAGCGTCTGGTCTTGCGCTTTGTCAATGGTCGTATTTTTAGTCCAATCAATGAAAGAAAAATAGGGGAATTAATTCCTGTAGAGGCCAATTTCTGTATAGAGTGCCCTGAACAACATACTAAAATTCCTGACCGGTGGGAGGTGAGGGGGGTTGAGGAGTAGTTTAAAAGCCCCCTTTTCAGGTTTTTCTTGAGTAACTCGAACACTATGACCTCTAGACGAAAAAGTGTCCATATGCAAAATTAAACTAGATGAAATTTCCTACAAATAATTTCGTATTCATTTTTTTAGGATCAATACTTTACGAGATACAGATGGTGGAAAAATCGCGAATTAAAAAAAAAACGAGTTTTAATGACATATAAAATTTGAATACTAAATGAATTTACAACTATTAAAAAAACTATATTATTAATAATACACGCACATTATCTTAAATCTAAACATTTTAAAAGTCAGCTGAATCACAATCAAAATCATCATCATCATTGTCGTCCAAATTGTCTTCTAATGGTACAATATTAGTACACGTTCCATGGCAAGTGCCGCACACCACTGAGCATGGAATACCGGTTTTTCGGCAACCACAGCGTCCCCCACACCCGGCAGTACAACATCGACAATAGATGGAGTTCAAGATCGCTTCAGGAGCTACTGGTTCTTTGGTGGTAACCGGGGTTAGCGATCCACTTTCCCCTCGGTTCCATCCCCACTGGTTCGGGGGTAGGGGGTTGTTGAACCATTGCTGTATCTATAAGTAAGTAAGCGAACCGCTGTAAGTAAGTACAAGAAATATTTGTAAAAAAAAGTAAACTCTGGAAGAGTTTGTTGCGCAGCTCCTTTGACTGGTGGCAGTGGAGCTAGATCTGGTTTTGGATTGGTGAATGATTTTAGGAACGCATCGCCCATCGCTCATCTGCAGTCGCTTGGTAGATCGCTAAAGCATCTTCTTTACAGCCTGTGCGACCTTCTCTGGTAGTGTAGTAAAGTATTGATCCTACATAAAAAATTAATTATTTGTAGAAAATTTAGAACATTTTTTCTTTAGAGGTCGTAGTTTTCGACTTATTCAAAAGAAACGTGAAAAGGGGACCTTTAAACTACCACCCACCGGTCAGGACTTTTAGTATGTTGTTCAGGGCACCACATTGTACGAATTTACGCAATATGAAATTGCTGCATATTCCAAAATAACAATCATATCAATATTATGTCGGTGATAAACAATTTCCGTGTCATTAATGGTGTTATTTTTTGGGTCGTTAAGCATTTAAATTACTTCTAAAAAATATTCTTCAACAAATATGTAAAACAAATGAACGTTCTCCGATAAGGTTTCCTATGAGGATAAAATATAAAAGAATCAATATTTCCTGTTTCCTTATTACAATTCCGTTCATGTTTTATTTATTTTGAACCGAATAAATTTATTAGCAGCTTTATCTACCTCCAGGTCTTCTCCTATTTACACAATATAATGTTTAAAGTCGTTTTACCTCATTAAAATGATGGAGGTTATTTGACATCTTAATGTTCTGCTGTATACGTTCTAATTTTTGTAGGATGACATATTGGTCCAAAGGAAGTAAAAAATCCTTATACATTTTTTTCTAAGCCAATTTTATTTTTATTTAAAATTAACAGAAATAGGCAATGTTTTCTTAGCCACTACAAACAGAAGACGGAAGAGACAAAGATATTTCGCTGATTTGTCGTGTCAATAACAGGGGTTTTACAGCGTTTCAACACTGTCATTTAAAAAAAAATTATTTTTACGTTGTTGTTTAATCAGTATTGAAATAAAAACACTAACTGACATTTCGTATTAATTTACTCATTGCTATCTTAGCAATTTTTCACAAACCACAATTATTCCATAGGATTTATTAGAGAAAGTATGACGTCCAGGTAGGTTTTTGTTTTCCTTTTGTCTTTATTGAAAAAATATCACTGATCTCAGTAATTTACAGTCTGCAAAAAATGTATTTTAATGATGAGATTAAAATATTACCATCTTATTTATTTATTATAGATGATTTCTTTAACCACTGGAGTAATTAAATTAATAGTGGTTAATTTAATTTCAATGAACACTTCATTCATCACCTCGTTCATTACACCGTTTTATTATTTTTACTATAAATTAACTTTAAAACTAGATATATCGAACACATTGTCAACATTGTATAATTGGCAAGCAGCAGCCTACCTACGGCTAAACAACGAAGTATGAAAAACAGATGCCGGTGCCGACAACAGAGGATTCCTTTCCTGAAAGGGACACCAGCTTTTTAAAAAGTTTTTTATGTCTCATTATCACTACACTAAACATAATAAAAAGGGAGATGAGGTCACAAGAAGACATTTGATTTTTGTTTGTCCCGCAAAACTGATCTACACAATAATATACCGTCTGACCTGAAAATATTGGATGTTTAGAATATAATTAATTTAAGCAAAACCCTTGGAGTAAAGCAAACATTTCATAAGACTTCTTTGCTTCTTTTGGGTGAATATATTATCATGCAAGATATTTGTACGTATACAACAGACATCCTGTATTATAAATTATATTTAAATCGAATTAAACAAATTTATAATTTCTTTAATGTATTTCACATACCATAATTAAATTATGAATCCGTTATTTATATTAAATTTGTTTATAAATAAATATCTTTTATTTCTGCTTACATTATTATAAAAAACATTATTTTGAGTATTTAGCAGATAACTTTCAAAGAAACCATTGGTTCTTTTCATTTACTATTGATACAAGACTGATCACGTTAGTATATCAACAAGAAGTTCCCCCTACGACAACAACATATTTCATATATACTTAATGCTTTAGATTTGTTTAGTTCGTATCTCACTAATCATAAGCAATAGGTTCAAGTAGGTGAATCAAAAAGTAATACTGTTAACATAAGTCATGGTGTCCCACAGGGCTCAATTTGGGGACCCTTGTTGTTCAATATTTATATTAATAATATGATCATGCAAAATTTAGGGAGCTGGTGATAAAAATTTTTACATGATCTTATTGTGTGACTTAATATAAGTTGTTGTTAAGTATAAAGAGGTCAAAACTGATGCTGTAGATTTTTTTTTAATATCAGAATGGGTTTCAACATGTCAAAAAACATAGGATAAGACGGTTCTGACCAAAATAACAGCTCCATTTTTTTGTCAGCCTGTGTTATTTTTACAAAGCTTTTATTGCTATCTAGGTAGTCCCAAGAAATATTCTAACGTTTTTTATAATTATTTTCTTTTTTAACCCAACTATAAGTTTGACGCGTATGTTTGTATGCCTGTCTGTCTGTGGCTTCATATCTCTTCAACGGGTGATCCGATTTTGATGCACTTTTTTCTATTTGAAAGAGTATTTTGTCGAGAAGGTTTTTACCCTATTAGATTTTGATGTTTGGTCGTCATCTTGATTACAAGCTTTTATTTAACTTGCCTTGTTCTTGTGGATCAAATCTTGCAACTGAATTTTAAAATAGTTATCCCCAACCGATTGAGCTGAAATTTTGCATACACGTTTAGTTTGGATGACAATACATGGTTAGCTGAGTGACGTCATTCCAAATCCAATATGGCGATTCCCAAAGATGGCGGACCAGTTATTTTTTATGCACCCCCATGATATGGGTATCAAATGAAAGGGTTTGCTGAGAAGAATACGAAAATAAAATAACGTCACGCTAAATTCAATATGGCGGACGCCCCAAAATGGCGGACAAAATTTTTTAGTTTTAGCACTATAATTTGATCGTATAGTGTATTCGCCCATACGTTGCATTCTAAAAAATTGTGAAGGATTCGGTTTAAACTATAAGTTTTATATCGGATAGGAACGACGCAATGAATATACACTTCTCCAAGAAATTAACGCACCACCAAAAAATAACCAAAAGTTTGAAGTTAGTTAATTTTTAACCCACTACCCAAAAAGAGTTTGACGCGTATGTTTGTATGTTTGTCTGTCTGTCTGTCTATGGCTTCATATCTCTTCAACGGGTGATCCGATTTTGATGCACTTTTTTTATTTGAAAGAGTATTTTGTCGAGAAGGTTTTAGGCCATATTAGATTTTGATGATTAGTCGCTATCTTGAATTCGCCATGTTGAACTTCTCTAGAAATTGTCCGATTGAAGTGAAATTGAAATTGTGCAGACAATTATGGTAGCCGAATATGATTTCGTCCTGATTTTGATTCGGTGATATGAAACTGGTACGATTAGATACATTGATCGGGGGTTTTTAAAAAAAAATTTTAACGCTCGACCCAAAAAGAGTCGTATGTTTGTCTGTCTGTCTGTCTGTCTGTGGCTTTATATCTCTTCAACGGGATATCCGATTTTGATGGAGTTTTTATTAGAATTAAATATAACACATAAATATATTTATAATAGAACCGATCTTGTAGACCGTGTGCGACTAGTAGAATACAATATTGGACCGCGTCGGCTTAAAGGTTAAAAAGTTCTGTATGGGGCTCGTGATATAATCAAATGCTATGTTGTATGTATATGTTTAGTTTAAAAAGTATAAAATAAAATTATATTACAAATTTAAAAAAAAAACGACACAAAAATATCGACTAAATAACTAATATAAAAAAAATAAATTAACACAACTTTAAAAATTATGAAATAATTTTGATTCCATTATACGAACTCTTATGATTTATTTAAATCCAGCTTACATTTTCTTTATGTCCTCGAGATTTTCTTTCTTATACGCATAAATATGTCGGGAGCTGCTGTAAAGACGAACTACTAAATAGTTATATTCAAAACAGCAGCTACCGATATATTCATGCGTATAAGAAAGCAAATCTCGAGGACATAAAGAAAATGTAAGCTGGATTTAAATAAATCATAAGAGTTCGTATAATGGAATCAAAATTATTTCATAATTTTTAAAGTTGTGTTAATTTATTTTTTATATATATATATTATTTATATACTAGTTATTTAGTCAATATTTTTGTGTCGGGGTTTTTTTAAATTTGTAATTTAATTTTATTCTTTGCTTGTATGTGTACACAGGGTGTCCCGTATTATGTTGTGTTGTAAACGTACAAAAATTCTTCTTATATCCATCTTTCTAGCGCTGTATCTCTTTAAACATTAGAGTTACAATAAAAATGTCTACACAAAAAATATGGGAAATTTTGTCCTCTTCAATTTTGGTTTAAACATTTTTCTCGTAGGATCGAGCGTTGCCAAATTATTTTGAAAACCAATTTTCTGCACCTTTATTTCAAGATGGCGGCTCGCGCCTCCCCCAAGGTCGAAAACTTATTTTTTTATCAAGGCATTGACTTAAACAACATATATCAACTTCATTACTACTCCCTTTTGTAGGCCAAAATCCCCCACTGATTTGACTATTTTCTTACTTTAACATTTTTTGGAATAAACTGGGAATATTTCTGAAAATTAGCAATGTACACGTCAGCAAATGTTTTTCTCTACTTATGGATATAAATACTAATAAATTAAAATCAATGCGAAATACAATGAAATGACTTAATACCGCTTCCTTTTGCAAATTAACAATTAATTTTATAAAAAATCAGAGTCATAGATTTCAGCCAATCATTATTTTATTTATATTTCTGATACATGAACAATGTTATAGCAATGGCTGAAACAATAAAATAATATAGGTGCGTTTTATTTTTGCATAATTTAAAATTCATTTATTTAAAAAATCAGCAGTAACCAAGCCCGGTAGTTGCTCTAATCGATCTGTTATATCAATACCTTCCTTATATATTACTGTTAATTACAATGAAATCATATACCCGTATTGCCACCAGCTCCCTAGCTATTATGAGAAGCCTCCCTTACGAAACATCCTATCTAGGTAGGGCTAGAAATAATAGATAGGACAGGACTTGAATCAATAGGATACGAAAAGAAAGAATGATTCCTTAAAAAGTTATCTGCTAAATACCCAAAATAATGTTTTTTTTATTAAAATTGCTTGTTCAGGAGAAAACCAATATTGCAAAAGCTGTATTCCATTTACATATTCTTCAACTGTTCGTATCGAATAACACTATAATTAACTTTATATTAAATATACATTGTGTGCAGGCGTGGCCGAGCGTGAATATATCGGTTTTATCTTTCACCGAGGTCAAGCTAACAAGAATTTAAATAAAACCTGATATATGAAAACCAATTTTGCACAGCTTTGTATGTTTCGTTAAGACTGAAAACTGGTCGTAACTAAATTCGATTACTAACTACCACTAACATCCTCATAAGTAAAGTATGTTATTACATTACTATAATAAAAGTATGACCAGGGTCAGAGATAAATTAAACGAGTTGAAGTTGCACTTGAGCGTGTCCGACTACGAATACCTATTTGATTTACATTTTGCTCGCACACTACACAATTCACATTTATGTGGTACTACTGAAATTAAGTAAGTACACACTTAATAGCTTTTTTATTTTCATTATTTAAATAAACATTTGTAGTTGCCCACTGTAACTGTCAACTTTTTAGTATTCGCAAATTTCCATTAAAATCCGTTAAATTACATTATTTTATATCTTCATTACAAAAATTACCTAATTTGTTAGGAAATACACGTGAAAAGTGTTGTAATCTTTGATAAGATTATAGGTTTAAGTATCATACTAGCAATTTTAATGATCTCCCGATGATATAATATTGATAGTCGAAACGTATACTATGCACTATCTTTTTGTTTATAGAATCTCATCAAAGGTGTTACAGTACTTTCCACGTGCATTTTTTTTTTTTCATAAAATATTTCACAACCTTTATATTTACTGATCGATTTTTTCAAAGTCAATACGATTCTTCTTCTCGCTAACACTAAATTACTGTCCAAATCCCAAAAAATGGACTTTTCTCTTTTAAGTTATCGTACAAACAAAAACATGCCGTAGAGAGAGACAAACGGACAGATTAACAAACAGACGGACACACGACGGAATTATTCGGAATAATTAGTTATTCGAAATTCTGGAACTAACATAATATGAATTTTATTTTCTCTACGAGTGATATTTACGGTTATAGAAATCTGTCGATTAAATGCAATTTTCGTATTTCTGAAGATTATAATAATAGATACGGAAAAAATGTATATTACTTTTTTGTAGAGAACTTTATAAGTTTTATTTCTTATAGAAAAAATATAAATTCGATGTCTCTAATGGTTAGCGAGATATAAAGAAGAAACATAATAATCTGAGAAATATTTCTTCAAAATGGCGGCGCGAGCGCAAGAGATATAGTTGGGGACTTTTAATACGTTTATCCAACACTTTCATATAAACTGATCTTTATTGATGAGATTTTGATGGCATAAAGTTGCCCATAAGTCACTAGTGAGATGAAGTAGTGAGCTAAAGTATCTTTATATCACTAGTGAGATAAAGTGATTTAGTCACTAAAGAGTAATTTTAATATAAAAAAAAATCCAGCAATTTATTTATTGTCTTTATTGTACGGAAAATTAACAAAACAAAGAATCCATGAACTAACTCTTATTTATTTATATTTATGTTAACATTTATTGTCATCATATTCGATTTTTCACAAAGAAAACTGCTATCCTGTACATAATTTTTCTCTATACTAGTAACGACGTCTATATCGCCTGACTCGTTGCGCTGCTCTCCTTGTATTTTTTTAGCAATAAAAATCTTGTTTGAGACTGAATCCAAATATCCCTCGGCATGGTGGATGATTTCCACCCACCGTGACGTTTAAGGGTGGCATTGGCCAAAATAGTTGCTGAGGAACGGCGCATGCTATGGCCAGTATTCAAATCTGCATCCGGCAATTGCAAATAATCAGCTGCAATTCTTGGAATTTTTGAGAGCTTATTTAATCCAACGCATTGGACAGTGCACTTTCCCCTTTGAAAATTTACGAAAAATCTTTTGTGAGACACATTTTGCGGTCTTAAAGACACATATTTCCTAATCAAATCAAGTGGGTTTACCGAAAATCCTTCATTTAAAACTGTGAAACTTTTTGATTTATTCGTCTTGGTATCTAGTATGGATATATATAGATATTGTTCTTTATCTTTTATATCTTCGACGCTTAAGTAGGTCAGTTCACTGCAATGGCACCGCAAACTCCCAATATCAAAGCAACCTAAAAAACCCAAACAATTAAATACATAAAAGCAATAACACCATAATAAACACCAACCTTTGACATAAGATGTTCATCGTCAGGGGCATCCATCAAATATTGTTCGATATGTGCTCTTTCCAAAATTTTTGCCTTTTTGGGTTTGAAATTCCTTGATCGGCTTTTTAAGTATGCCACAAGATTTCCATATCTTGTTATATCAAAGTTTCTGTATACTTTTGAAGTCTATATTCTTTAAAATAGGTTACTTTGGACTTTTCTGGAATTAAATTGGCTATAGCTTCTTTGGCTTCTTGCAAAATATCGGTCGGAATTTCCATATTATATCTTTCACAATTTTCCATTTTTATGCTAATTACACAATGTTTATTAAACAAACCCCTGGTTACAAACAAAATGGATAACAACCACAGCTTTCTCGGCACATCTATTCAGAATCTACTTAGCAATAAGCTACTTGTATTTTATATTTTTAGAGAAACACTGATGACTTTGACATTGACAACTAACAAAAAATCGATGACATGACAATTTTATTGTTTGTCACTGAAAACGCATTTATATGAAAGTGTTGGATAAAATGTTGTATTAGACACGTGAGTTATTACATATGTCACTTAAGAAAATTAGCCCACTCGCCCTTCGGGCTCGCGGGCTAAACTTTTCTTGCGTGACTTATATACCTCACTAGCCTAATAAATAACTATTAACAGTGGGCCTTAATGAACACCTCTGCCAAGTTGCAAAACTTTATCATCTTTTTCCCTCTAATTTTCACTATTTGACTGGAGTATTAATAGCAATCACAAATAATATTTTTTCACCCAGTATTGGATATTCAGCTGGAGTACAAACATGTTTATAAATTTATAGCGAATAAAGTATACAATTTATATTACACTCATATCTGTATCATATTTTTACTAAACGATTACGTCCTTAAAACGTGGGCCCCTATTTCAGGGAGTGGCTCTATAAATGCGAAGCCAAACTGAATGTGTGAATAGAAATGAATCCGAATTTGTTTCTGATTTCCTTTCCATTTCATAATGGACCGACCACTCCATTTAAATGCATTCGCTGGGAAATGTTCAATAACCCCGCACAAAATTGGAGTCCTACATTTTTTACATAAAAATCTTTAACGTAAAATATTACAGTAAACAAGCAACACTTTAATGTATACAGAAACTATTTAATAATTGTAATAAAACATTGAAAAATTAACTACCATAATCAAACAACTAATTAAAATAAATACTGTAAAACATTAAGGAACGCAGTCAATAATATAAACAATGCAGATAAAGAATAGTATATTAAACAACGAATATTTAATGATGGCTATTAAGACATGAGCATGAGAATTATGACATGAGCCGTAGGCGAATATCATAATGAATGCGAGTGTCTTAATAGCCATAAAATGTGAGTTGCGTACAATATTTTTTCTACGACCAGTCATAATAAAATAGAAAATTAACACTTTATTTCGGGAATTTATTAATTATAAATTACAATGCAAGAAATATTATTAAAACTAAACTTAAGAAATATTACGGATTATTATTTCAATTTCACTATCAGACATGTTGACTGATTTTAATTGCAATAAGCACAAAGTTTAAAAATTTACTAGGTAAACAGTAAGTATGACTTGTCAAAATTGATAAGTTCACTATTTTATTATCGCAGCTATATTATGTAGCTTTTAGGTGTTAGAAGTAACTCGTACTAGCTATTAAAATCATATTTTGCAGATAGATATCAGAGAGTTAGTAAATATAGCCAAGTATCAATTTTTTTAATTATCCCATCAGGCGTACCACAAGGTAGCATCTTGAGCCTATTATTATATACCGTTGTTATATACCTTAGATACAGATTGCTTTGATGAATCTCGGACATATTGTGACTATCATATGTATGCTGATGATACACAGATATATAACTCGTTTGAGTAAACTGGTGTAATACTCCTATAAATTAATACACAATAATAAACATTAATAAACAACGACTTCGATTCGTCACTAAAAATTAATGATCGCTTGTTAAAAATTAATCGTTCAAAGTCATCAATTATTATTCTTTTTACCAGTAATATAAATAGAAATGAAATTATAAGTAACTTGGAATTCAGAATAGGTTGAGACATAATTCCTTTTAAAGATCATACAAAAAACCTTGGACTTATTACAGATTATAAATTACGATTCAGAGTACAAATTACACAACTATTAAAAAAGGGTTACACATCACTGAAAATGATACCTTCCTTATTTAACTTATGATATAAAAAAGGTGTTACACGATTCCTTGATATTATCACAATGTAACTACTGATAGTGTAAATGGTACCTGTTTAGGCAGTGTTGATACGAGGCTCTTACAAAAGTGTAAAATTCCTATTTAAGACTTATTTACAGTATAAAAAAGATATTTCACATAAATTATGACACACTGAATTGCTTAATATATATGATAAACGTAGGCTGCATATGGCATGTTTCTTTTTTCTAAAATTATAAAGCAAAACACATATTTATACGATAAAATTGAGAAGTGATTTTTATAACAGAAAGATTCGCATTAAAACTCTATTAGATATACCGCGCCACAGAAAGGAAATCTTTAGAAAATCATTTTACCGCATAAACAAATGTAACATTAATAATTTTCAACAAGACTGTAAGTCATTTAGACGTAAGAAATAATTTATTACATCAAATATGAAATATTAGAAATGCATCATTAAAATATATCTGAAAATGTTTCTCAACTTGTATTTTCTTTTCCCTCCTTTTTCTTTTCTTTTCTATTCTTTTATTAAGTGAATTTATAATGTCATGCAGGGATAAAGTGGAAGTAATAATACCTGATTAAAATTCAGGTAACTGAACTTTAACTTAATTGCCAAACTTTTTCAACTTGTATATGATAATGATATATGTATTTATAATTTATAATGATATATGTATTTATACTGTATATTAGTGGATAATCAATTCAAAAGATATTTAACTTAATTTGGATTTTTTTATACAAAAAAATTTTCTATTTTTTCAAATTAAATTTTCACCACTTCTTTCTGAATAATGACCATATAGAAAAAATTTGTAAATATTGAACAACTCTCGAAGAACAGAATTTTTCTTCTCATAGCAAAATCTGACAGAAAATGAAGTACTTATAGCTATTTTTCGAAGACCCCTCGTTTTTCAAAAAAATTGAATATATCAAAAAATAATGCAGATATCGATATGAAATTTTTGTCAGATATTCCCTCCTATATAGCACATATTTTAGTAAAATTTCAAAAATTTTTCTGAAATATTGCTGAAATTAATTTTTTTTTCAAAATTTCGGTTTTTTGAATTTACTCCTGACCTAATAAAGCTATCTTAATGTTCGGGGGCTCATTTTATAGGTTTCTTAATACCTATAACTTTCCCATTTGAACTGTCCTCTCAGATCATTAGCCTTCTATTTAAACGCGAAAAACTGACTTTTCAACTTTACCACACCCCCTTATCCGGTATGACATCAGTTGGCAAACTATAAGGGCTTATTTTGGATGTCCAACCCATCAACTTAAAACAATAAAATCGTGGTTATTTATTTATTTTATTTATTTATTTATTTGAATACACCATCCAACAGCCGAGGCCAATTATGAGATGGGAAAATACAGTTACAATAATTATACATTGGATAAATTAATTACATATTATACTTAACACATATTAAAATAACTAAATTAAGACTATCTATACACATATCATACTCTATATATAAAACAGTGTATTATACCTTACCTATGTATTTGATGCATATCAAGTGTTATTTATTATATATTATATATTTTTACAGAGTACAAGTTAATCTATAGCTGCATTATGTCATTCCTTAGTACACAGTTGAAATCATACTGACGTATTGATTTAAACTGGAACTGAAAATATCAACTTGGTCACCAACAGTATTATATAATTCCATCATAGAATAGATAGGAGACTTTTTGAGGATATTTGTACGATTTGTGGGACAGTAGAATAGAACGTTTTGACGTGCTTCCAATCTAGGGACTCTAAAATTAATTTTTGACAATAGCTCAGGGCAGTCAATTAAATTATGGATTAGTTTATACAAGAATACTAAAATGATCACCCTCCTTCTATTCTCCAAGGACTTCATGTTTAGATTTATCAATAACAGTGTATTTGGGTATCCCCGTTCTGGATAATAATTGTCTGTCTTGAAAACTAAGTACTTCATAAACCTTCGTTGAACGTTTTCCAGTGACTGTGAATGAATATTATAAATCGGGTCCCAAATTATCGCACCATACTCAAGTTTTGAACGTACAAGTGAGTAATACAATGTCTTGAGCGCTTCTACATTAGAAAATTTTTTACAGTTTCTTAATATAAATCCTAGAGACTTAAGTGCCGAATTTGTTGATGCATCAATGTGCTTTCTGAAATCCAGTTTAGAATCGAATAAAATACCTAAGTCTTTTGTTGTTTGACTTCTTATCAACTCCGTGTTGTTAAAAGTATACGAGAACTCGATAGTATTCAATTTACGCGTGTATGATATAACCTTACATTTTGAAACGTTCATTGCCAATTTGTTAGCGGTACACCATACTTCCACTTTGTGTAATTCCTGTTGTAACGTTGTGCAATCGTCCGTATTGTTAATATTACAATATATTTTGAGATCATCGGCAAATAAAAGTTTTTCGCATTCTAATTCCTTACATAAATCATTTATAAATAAATTAAATAAAAGTGGTCCCAAGTTTGATCCTTGTGGCACCCCTGACGTTGCAAGGTAAGTATTCGACTGAAATCCATTATACTGGACATACTGCAACCTATTTTCTAAGTAGGATTTAAAGAAATTCAACAATAACTCATTAAAACCAAATTGATTTAATTTTTCTATTAGCAATTTGTGATTTATGCGATCAAAGGCTTTAGAGAAATCGGTATACACCACGTCAACTTGACCTCTATTGTCTAGAGATTCTGAGATAAACTGTGTCAAACAGGCCAAATTTGTTGAGGTCGAGCGTTTTTCCATAAAGCCGTGTTGATGACTAGAAATTGAATTTTTTACACCAGAATAAATCGTAGCATAGATTGCCGCCTCAAATACCTTTGCGAAATTGGGCAGGATTGATATACCCCTGTAGTTCTCTATGTCTGCCCTATTTCCACATTTGTAAATAGGACACACTTTGGCTAACTTCCAACACTCAGGAAAAGTAGAGGTTCGTAGTGCAGTATTAAATAGGGTTAACAGTGGCACAGTGAACACATTCGCGCAATCTTTGATTAAAAAGCTAGGAACCTGATCATGTCCCGATGTCATTTTATTTTTTAATCTTTTTATAGCTATTTTTATATCTGATTCTGATAATTGATCGATATTTATACACGGCAGATTACTTACGATATCAGGAGCTGGTATAGCGTCAGATAGCGGTAAATAAACACTTTTAAAAAATTGACTGAAATTATCTACTATGTTTTGCGGGTTCTCAATTTCTTTACCATTTGTGTACATTCTGCCAGGTATTGTGGTAGTACCTTTTTTGTTATTTATGTAAGACCAGAAATGTTTAGGGTCAACTATCAAAGCATTTTCTACACTTTCTAAATAATCATTATATGCTTCCTTGACCTGTAGATTTATCATCGACCTTACGCGCTTGTACCCTTCTAATGAGTTTATATCATTATATTTTTTGTAGTTTTTGCGGTACTTATCTCTCTCTTTAATGTTTCTTATTATTTCGGTTGTATACCAAACAGGAAATTTTTTTCTCTTTGTGTTTTTGTATTTCGGAAAATGCACATCAAAAATTGAGTATAGATTTTCATGGAATTCATCACATGCCTTGTTGACATCGTTGGAATCATCTAGGAAAGTCCAGTCGGTTTCAAGTAATGAGTTGTACAATGCAGGGTAATTTGCTTTCCTAAAGTTATAATTATTATTCTCTCCCGAGTTTACTGGAAATTTAGCAGAGTTGATTATTTTTGGCAAGACATTGATGCTTAGGGCCGGATGGTGAACATCCTCTTTTACAAGAGGTGAAATATCTCGCGCTACAGTACAGGTTTTCAAGTCAGACAAAACTAAATCCAGTAGTCTCCCATTGATATTTACAATGTTATTAAACTGTGTCATGTTGCTAAATTCTATGAATGCATGCATAAGTTGTCGTTTTGTATCAAAGATATTGTTGTTAAAGCTTGGAATATTAAAGTCCCCTAATATTAATATATTACTATTCGTACTAACGATTTGTTCGAATAAATTTAAAAATAATTCAAAAAGCTCCACGGAAATACTTGGTGGTATATATATAACGTATATGAACAAAATAAAAAAGTTATTAATTAAACATTTACAGCCAACTATGTCCACTAATGGAAGATTGTCTAGAATATAAGATAAGTTTACAGGTTCGGAAAAAAACTCACTTTTAACAGCTAATAATGCACCACCTCCTTTTGAAAGATCCGTTTTAGCAAAGTTTCTGTCAGAGCGTAATACTGTGTAGGCAGTTGGGAAGTACTCGGTGTTGGAAACATCATCGGAAAGCCAAGTTTCGACCAAACTTACAACATCATATTCGTTACTATTTACTGCGGAATAAAATTCGTCTACCTTACTTCGTAAACCTCGTACATTTTGGAAGTATATAAGTAGTTCTTCATCAGTTGGTATTTTATTATTAACGTGTCCAGTGGATTTATAATGGTCAGATTTCTTTATAAAAAATCTATTTTGTTCTTTCTAATCTCCAAATTTTTTATGTAAGCTGGACACTGTTTACTCCAGGTAGGATGGTCAAAATTAATTCTCAATTTAAGTTTCTCTGCCGCATATTTGCAATTTACACAGATTAGGTCTTTGTCCTCAGTTTGGCATTCGTCTTTATGGTGCGATCCTGCACACTTTGCACAAATGGAGTTCTTGGTGCAATTTTTGGCTATATGGTTAAATCCATGGCATTTAAAACACATTGTAACATCAACAGCGTCGAAAACATAACATCTATCCCATCCAATATTAATTTTGGCCTGTTTAAGTATTTCCACATATGTTTCTCCATCTACTTCTACGTATGCGATATAAGTCCGGTTGTTTCTTTTATTTTTAGTGACATGAATGACATTCGGTGCTCCTCTGCTGAAAGTTTCCTCATTCTGCGCAACCAATAACTTCTCAATTTCCTCGGGCTCATTTGTTTCGGTGATAACCAACAATTTTTATCCGTGGAAGCTGTTTTTTGGGTTCACTGATGGTATATTTTTGGCCTAGCTTGTTTTCAGCTTCTTTTTTTAAACTTTCCGCTGCATTTTTGTTCTTACATTCCACTATAATTCCTCCATCCTTTGCATTCTTTATACCAGATACAGCCATCTTTGTTGGGTCAAATGAGTTTTTAATTTCTGTCCGTGTATCACTGTTAGTTTGCTTCATTTTAGGTTTAATGACTACTACTGGATCAGCATTTTTTAATTTTACTTTATCTGCAAATGTTTCCCGGCTGTTTGTTTCTGTGATTTTATTTATGTCTCGCTTTATTTCTTCATTCTTTTTTATTGTGGTTTCCGACAGTGTTTCAATTAGTATGTTCTGCTTTTCGATAGATTTATTTTGGTTTTTCACTTCTTTTTCTACGTCAGTTATTTTCTTGCTAAGTGAGTCAATCAAAGTTTTTATATTTTTTTGTGCTAAACATATGTCACAAAGCCATACAAGATTCTTATACCTGTCGAAAACTTCAGTATCATTTGGGTCCACTTTGATACATGAGAGGTGGACTAATCGCTCGCACCAGTGACAGGCTATAATTGTTTTTGGGACGGATTTTTCTTGATTCCTTTTAATATTTTGTGTGCAGATAGTACAGTTTGTCCCGCTCATGGCTAAAGCTGAGCTTATTCCTCGAACTGGCACTTCCTCTCAGGCAATAGATTCATTTATGACTTGCCAGATGTTGATACCCGGGAAGTTTATTAACCTTTTTTCTACACTGTCCGACCCTAATATCTTTCTATTTCTCGCAAACTGGTCACATGAATCATGAACTGAGATTTACTATTACCGTTGCACGCTTCACTATGTATTTTCGCCGTGTCAAATTACAATTCGACTGAGTTATTGGGGCAGACTATTATATTACAATTGTATAAAAAATATTATTAATTTCTTCTTTTGATCAGCATGCCAATAGATTTCAAATTTTATTATATGATTTACATTAATATTTTCACTATTTTCACTAACTGCTTTATTTCACTAAACTAGCCCCATCAGCAGGCTAGGCCTTTGTTGGCTTTTTATTCATTTATTTACAATTCTGTACTAATAGTCCAGTCAACGAATGACCTAAAGGGTGGTGTAGAGTGCGTGAGCAGGGACCTAAGCGATTATTTTAGAAAGTTGTTCAGGGTGTTTAGGGAGTGAACATACTGAAAGTCCCGACGTCTAGGAGGTGGGCCGGGGGGGGGGGGGGCACAAAGAAAGTCCCACTTTTGTTTCTTTCCCTTATATCTCTAAAATCGTAGGGAAAATTTTTCTGATACAAAATGAAAGCTCATGAAATTCTCTACAACTTTCATTTTATATACTTTTACTAATTCGCAACCGTTTTCGAGCTACACTCTGCGGAAAAGTGAAAATTTTTGAAAAACAGATTTCTTCCTCTTCAACTTTAAGAAAAAGCAAGGTGGGCTTCTCAAAATTGTACCTACTTAAGTCAGAAATCATCAAGGAAGAGGCAGTGATCTTTTACAACCCCTCCTCCACTCAAGGCGAGGTTGAAGAGGCTGGGAAGATTTGCTTCCTCAAATGGTATGGGGCACCAGCAAGACAGGCTTCCCTCAACCAGTACCGCTCCAGTTGTTCGTGAGGTCAGTGGCAATATTAAGCCTGACATCAGCTCCCTCCCACCAACTGAGAGCGCAGCTAAACAGCATTCTCGGCGCACCTACCACCAAGTGCAGCAGTGGCTCGGGAATCAGCTGCCCCCTCGAGAGTGGGGGCGGAAACATGTAGGAGACACCCTGGTGCCAATTACAAGCACCGGAGGTCTTAATTTTTTTATCATCTTTAAAATACAATGTTTTCCGGAAATTTGCACTTTTCCGGAGCGTGTAGATCGAAAACGGTTGCGAATTCGAAAAAAATATATGAAATGAAAGTTGTAGAGAATTTCATGGGCTTACATTTGGAATAAGAAAATTTTTCCCTGCGACCCACGGTTTTTGAGATATAAGCAAAAAAAAACAAAAGTGGGACTTTCTTTGTGCCCCCCTCCGGCTCACCTCCTAGACGTCAGGACTTTCAGTATGTTCACTCCCTAAGCACCCTGAACAACTTTCTAAAGGAATCGCTTAGGTCCCTGCTCACGCACTCTACACCTCCTTTATTGACTGGAGTAAAAGTGTTTTTCAGTTCATGTATCAACCCAATATTAACATGCAACACATGTAATTGATAATATTTTAAATAAACTATTCTAATATAATAAATTACGCCAGTCTTACGTATCCGCTAAAACTTTTCCGATACTTTTAAAATATTAGGGTAATCACTTACTCGGTTTACCTAACCCGAAGTTTACTTGGCTGTAAAATTGACCATGTTGTTGGCAAGGAACATATCTTTTTCTCCTATTACAAGCACTTCAGTGCAACAGTGTATATTATTTCTGTGGTTGTTGAGTTGTTTAGTGTATTGTAGTTTCGGTTACAATGTATTTTATGGTAGTACTTACCGCATTAATGTC
The DNA here is from genome assembly GCA_936432065.2 of Rutpela maculata. Classification (NCBI taxonomy): domain Eukaryota; kingdom Metazoa; phylum Arthropoda; class Insecta; order Coleoptera; family Cerambycidae; genus Rutpela; species Rutpela maculata. The sequence goes on along the minus strand of OW386285.2, from coordinate 28,808,271 downwards.
TGTACTAGTTTTTATAGCATCCGTATTTAATTTCCTACATGTGTTGAAAATTAGCTGCTCCAGACGAACAAGCTTTATTTCTTGGAAACTGAAGTTAAACTTCTTGATCTCTTTAGAGTCCATTTAATGGGGACAAACATTTTACCATTGTTAAATTGAGCCGAATGATTCATTGCCAACAATATATTGTTTTTGTTGCTACGTAAATATTTTCTCAGTTAGAATCAAATAGAATAGAATAAAATAAAATAAATGCATAGATCTTGAAATATGAACAATATCGGTTCTGTCATAAAGCGAAAAAGCTACAGAAAGTACATAATAAGGTAAAGCATAAAAAACGAATTAATATGTCATAATATATCATAAAAGTGTGTAAAACAAACAGAACTACAAGAAATATACAATAAAGAAACATAAACAGAACAAAAATAAACTAACGAATTTATGTACATAATAAAGGTATGCGTTATACACGACTGGTGAAACTAATCACAACTAATCATAATAATTAAGATGATTAACAAATAATTATAAGAAAAAGGAAATATTTAATTACTTGAATCGGAAATTTGATGAAACCGCGAACCATCTGTGCATTTATTTACTTTTCACTATGATGCAACAGACTAGACTGCTCTTGATTAAACCTTTGTCAGTATTTTTGTATATATACAGCTTAGGGTGGCCCATCTTTTTCGAAATCGAAATTTTTTATTTCTCATCCCTGCAAATGGTTCCATTTGAAGAAAAAACAGTCCCCTCAAAATATTATTGAGGCAAATTGAAGGCAAGGAGTGCCGCAGAATGCATTATTATGCAATAATAAAAGTAAATGGAATTATTTACATTCTTTGGTTGATGCATTGTTTTTTTTTTTTAATCAGCAACATTTATCTTCATAATGACTAATCAAGTCATACAAATATCAAAGACATTATCTGTTGTGACTATGACATGTGTCATACTACTGTAAATTCGTAGTCTAAGAAAACTAGACTAGAAGTTTGATTCCTCTCTCAGCGGCATCATTTACAACTTTAATTTTGTTTACAATATTGAAACATCGGGTATAACTTTCATTTTCCCTCCATGTTGTTGGATCATTTTCCAAAAATTCCATAGACAAACCTAATTTTTGAAAAAACTGTTTAGTGTTCTCGCATATGAAGTCCTGAATTTCCTTGTTTTCAACGTCAGTAATGTTACTAATCATAAGTCGTTTAATACCCTCTTGATTTGGTGCTTTCCTATTCAAAGCTTTAACCATTTCTCTTTTAGTGGTAACTGAAATATCGTCATCAAAGAAAGATAAGCCAACATTTACTGAATTAAGGTACCACAAATGGTTCACTATTTTCCTACTTGCGGCTTGAGATATTTCTTTGTCAATATTTTGATAATTAATGAGTTCTTTACAAAAGTCTAAGTCATGAAGCGGTGCTTTACTAGCAAGTGACGCTGTAAACCAGGCCTTTACATAAACCTTTACAATAAAGAGACATATATCTTCAATACCTATTTTTCTTTTTTAGTTAGTTGGAACTGATCTTGAAAAAAAAATATTTTTAGACAGTAAATGGCTTTGGCCATCCAACGTACATGATGAAATGCCCCTGGTTGATAGAATGTCGTGTGAGTGGGCTCTTCTTCAACAAAAAGTTTAGAAAGCATTAAAAATTCTTTATAATCACCACGAGGCTGTTGCAAAGTTAAAGCTGCATTTAGAAACTTTACAATTTCGGCTTTAACTGGTTGTAAAATGTGTTTAATTTTTGATACCTGAAATCCAGTTTTTCCCTAAAACATTTAAATAGTGGCACATTTGGACCAGATGAGGAAGGCATTTTTGTGTCAAACACACTTCTCAAAACCACTTCAAAAATATGATGAAGGAAAATATAGAATATCTCTTTCTAATTTTTGTTGCAATAGTGTGGCTGCCCCATTTATATAACCCATATTTGATGCTGTTGTATCACAACACAAAGCTATTACCTTTTCGTCCAAATTCCATTCACAAAGCACATCATAAACTGCTTCAGTCTGTTCTCTTCCAGTTGAATTGGGCAAAGCTGGTACTCCAAGTAGTTGTTCAATATCTCCACTAGTAACTAAGATAGCAAGTCTATCGATATTTCCCATTCCAGTGAGAGAAGATAAAAGTTTTCCATTCCAATGGATGACTGGGGCCGGCAATTCAGAATTACCGAAGGCAGTTTTTAATATTTCAGCGCTTTCTTCGCGGATGCGTTGTCTAGAGCGCTGAAGCGTGGTTCTGCTGATGGACAAAGATGTGGTGTCATGTCCTAGTGCTTCTGCTACTGCCGTCAAAATATGGACTCCATACCTGTCGCTTATTTTGCAAGCATCAAATGCAGCGGCTATTTTTGGTGTGATGATGTTACATGTTCCATACAATCTCCTCTTTTTTGGCTGTGACGGGCCAGGCTGGTCTTGTAACAACTCTTCTTGGGTTTCGATTATTTCATCTTCATTTTCGTTGGAGTCGGCTGAATTACTACTTGATGATGGACAGGTGACTGTTTCCTCTAATCTAGCTTTTTCTTGTTGACTTCGTTGCATTCGTTCGGATAATTTCTGTAATTTCTCCTCAGGTGATTTTTCTTGAGAAGCAAGTTGGTAATCAATACCATGCATAAATCCAGGACGTCCCTTTTTTCTTTGGTTAATTAAAAACTGCTTATCTTCATCTATTTTCATCAACTCCAATGCATTTGCATGAGAAATGTCAAAAAGATCGTCCAATTTTTCAACGAATTTTTTTTCTTTACCTCTCGCACTGGCCCTTTTAGCCGATTTTTGTAAGTTCCTCCACTCTGCATAAAGTTTATCTAGTTGTTTAACACAATGAAAATCCTGACGTGTCGGAATGCGAGCTTTATCCCAAAAACTGACACCTCTTTTATTGTTAATTTAGCACTTTCATGTACACTTAGCTTCACTTCACGAATGTTATAAAAGAGCACTTGTAATACTTGTCTATTAGACGGCAATTTATTGCCAATGATTTGTGACGAATAGTGTCCAACGAAGTAAATGAAAGTATCCTTTCGAAAGGATCTAACATCAGCCATCGTTAAATGTTTTTTCAAAAAGGAACGTATGCCAGAACTTATAATGTCACCACTGTAAAACACAATTGCAAACTGACATAAAAACCTACCGTAGGTGCATTATATTTCCAAACTTCCAAAACAAATAATTTCTAGGAAATAATTACACCAATAAAACATTATGAGAAAAGAGGTAGATATTTGTATTTTAAGTAAAATTTAAGTGTATTACCGTAATAAAATCTTATCTACAAATTTCTACCTGAATGCGGCACGGGTTACTGTTCACCGAATTATCTGAAACTTTGACATAAATTATTCCTAGTATAATAGTATATTTTCGTGGGGTGAGACTTACAAAATACGCAAAAAAAATTCACCCCCTATAGAGATGGGCTAAATACAGCTATTTTTTTGAAGGTGGAACTTACCTTTGAACAAAATTTTTGTTAAGCAAGAATATTAATAGTTAACGGATACAAATGAAAAGAAATATTTATTCACAATCATACAGAAATAATCAAACTGTCTTACATGTAAAAAGTTGGAAAGTATGACATTTCTACTTCATTCGACAACTGAACTGAAATGTGACATTTCAAGTTGGAAGGTAGCCACTTTCTTACCAGTTTTCGGGTTGGAAAGTGAGGATTTGCCAAGTTGTGTTTTTTAGTGGTTTTCTTTTAGTTGTAGGAAATATAAATTATAAGAAAGACACAGAGAATATGTTTATTTATTTTAACAGAAAACTCGATACGGAGCCATTAATTCTACAAATAGCTGAAAAAATAAATTGAATAAATAATTATATATCAAAATTAATTTCCTGGCACTAGTGTTTATATATTTTATATGCCTTTTCATACCTATTTTTACTTTTTTCTGTCAATAAATGTTCTGTTCCTCACTCGGAAACTTCCCTGAGTTCAGGCGGAGTACATCCCATTTCACTGTCGGTATATTATCCAGCATTTTCTATAAATAGAGGCAAGGGACAAACACAGTAGCGGTTGGTGAAAATTCAATATTTTTTTTCTCATCGGTGGCGCATAGAACACATACGAAATATGGGAAATAACATCTATAGAAGCACTTCTCTAATGACTCCTAAAAAATTTTGAAAAAGCAGTTTGAGAAAATTTTTTTTAAAATTCGGTAGCCTCCCCTGGGTCTAGGGACTCCTATTTATTTATTTGTCACATACATTTGACTTTTCATAAAAAACAACAATACGTTTTGGAGTTTATGAAAATATTTTCATTACTAACTGAGATACAACGAATGGAAATATTGTAATTTGTTAAATTATAAATTACAAAATTTCAGTTCATTGTATTTAAGAATAGAATTGAATAGAATAGAATAATCTTTATTTTCCAACTAGACTGTTACAACAGTATGGGCTTCATCAATTACATTATAAATGGCATATTACAAGGAAAAAAGTCTAAAATTTCAGTCAAAGGAAAAATACTATTAGGTTATACGTAGCTATAAAAGTATTATTACATGTGCATATTTAATGTAAAAAATAAAGATATATATTATTTATACTAGTTACTACACTAATTAAATTACTACGTGTAGCATCAAATGAATAAGATTACGTTTATTGATAACAAATGCTTATTATTATTTATTTAAAAACAGTTTTAAAAAATGCTAATTGAAAATTCCCTAAAAATATGTTAAAAAAGTACATGTAAATGGTGTGTAAAAAAAACATGTATTTTAAAAGACAAATACAAAAATTATTTCAGATGCATAAAAGTTACCTATGGAAAATTATTTAAGTTTTATATAAGTATGTAGTCCCGTACAGAATAAAACATATGAGTTGTAGATATTTTTTTAGAGAATGTTTGAATTTGTACAATGTATTTAAATTTTTTGTATGATCGGGAAGTTTATTATAAATTTTAATTCCAGAGTAATAAAGACCTTTTTCAAATCTTGTTGTTTTTGTTTAGTTAATAATGAAAATATTTTCATAAACTCCAAAACGTTTTGTTGTATTTTTATGAAAAGTCAAATGTATGTGACAACAAAAAATAAACAGGAGTTAGACCCAGGGGAGGATACCGAATTTTAAATAATTTTTTCGCAAACTGCTTTTTCAAAATTTTTCAGGGGTCATTAGAGAAGTGCTTCTCTAGATGTTATTTCCCATATTTCGTATGGGTCCCATGCGCCACAGACGAGAAAAAAAATATTGAAATTTCACCAGCTGCCACTGGACAAACACAAACGACACGACGCTACTTTGACATTTATCATCTGACATAAGAATTTTTTTGTTCATTGCCTGCTTAATAAAAACTTAAAATGCTATTTAAACATTTAGTAAACAATTTTTTTGGCTTTTTGTTTTTAAGGGAGATTGTGAATAAAATAGTATACAAACCTTCGCGCCTCGGTCAACTATTTAATTTCTCGACAACAATGAACAACACTTTCCATCTCGGTATGTAATAGACTATTAATTTTTTGTACAATACCCGCTACAACAACGTTTTTGATCCGTCGCTCTGCCTTTATTAGATTCAGAGAAAAAATAGTTTACAAAATACATTTTAAAATACTTACTTTTCAACGTTACTCAGTAATCTTTGGGATAGGTGAGTAAAAACTATATAAACGGTATAAATTGATAACCTATTAAACAAAATAATCATTGCCATATTCGGTTCTGGGGGCAAAATTTACGTGGTCCATTGGTTCATACTAGATAGACCCTTTATATAGAGTAGTGAACTCCTAGTGAAACACTGAATAAATTAATTCGTAAGAGAAGTTTACTACTTAAAACTAACAGTAAGATGCCCGGTTTTGCCAGCTACCATAATTACAGTATTACACACGTGTGAATCAATCGTACATGGTAAGCGTATATAAATCTAAATCTACTCATGTATATAGATTTGCTATGAATCCCTTTGATAATACTACACCCACTTGTTAAGTGATATGTGCTCGTAGAACATTGTTTGTTATATGAGCTCTAAAGCAGGGTTTATAGGTATGTTTAACACGATATACCCGAAATGCTTTAAGTATACCTTTATTTGATATTATAGGTTTTTTCATGTATGCCAGCGGAAGGAAGAGCAGATAAGCGGACTTGATTAAACTAAGTAGCAATTTAATTATGATTCTCATTACCTCACAGTTATGGGTACATCGTAATAAGCAGGGCTCGGGAATTTTATCTCGACGCCAGAGACGGCTCCATGTAGTCAAAATATTAGATTGCAAACACCTACTGAAACAGTCAGAAAAACGACGAAATGGTGAAATATTCATCATTGCCAGTTGCAATGTATTTTTGGTAATAAATTTAACCTAAAAACGGTAATGGTTCTTATAAAAACACATCTAGCAAAATCTAGCAAACGAAAAACAATTTTGAATCAAACACATACTTTCCTGTTCTGTTTAATATGTGTGGCGTGTTTATTATGTTTATTCTTATAATAATAATACTAATATAAAAACGCAGTAAGCTGCTGGCGAGGCTGCTGGCAACATGAAATATTTTTTTCCCAGTAAAATAAACCATTTTTGTATAAAATTGATACATAACAAACAAAGTTAAGGATTAATGGCATAAAACTGCCATGTACCCTCTGCATCACAAATGTACAAAACGTGATAAAGTAAATGTTATTTCATTTTAAAATGTTAATACGTAACCTACTTTTATCGGAAATCTACTACATTTGTGAAACGTACTGACAATTACCTAAAGACGTAGTTGATTCTTTCACAATTGCAGTGATGAAGGCATTCGATCCTAACCGAGTGTCAACATGTCAACATTCCAGTGTACGGCGGTACTTTTATATGATTTTTTACTAATGCGGTTTTAGTATGTCCTACTATAGGTAATTCTGGGCATTTACGTCAACATTTAATAAAGGGAAAGGGTAGACCATCCGAGATTGCAGTTTCGCAATCCGCAGTACAAATCTAGCCATATGAATGTATCTATCTACAAACCTGACGTGAAATTATACAGAGCTGACGGTATTTTAACAGCTTTAAAGAATTACTCCTTACTCCAATCTCTTCGAGTCTGGCTAATAAAGTTTTATGATCTACAGTGTCAAATACTTTGGTCAAGTCTAATAATACAGCAAGAGATTTTTTGCTTTTATTCCTTGAATCCATGTATTATATGAGTCTGACACTTTGAAATCAAATGACTTTAGAGTTTCAACATTATAATGAGTGACATTAGGGTATTTTTCATGTTACATAACATCATTTTCGCATTATCCATAATCACATATTCTTATATTTACATGATGATCATTTTATTTCAAATATCTATGTTTAGTAAGGTCACTGGGTAGCCACAGTTTGTGTAATATTTCCTCACGACTTAGATACCTGATTTTTATACTACTAGCGCCCTGGTAAATTTCTTACTTTAGTTTATTACTAAAAGTTTATATTGATAGATAGATAGATTATTTTCCTTTAAGACAATTACATAACAATTGTATAGTAATAGTCAAAAAACAATTAAATGAAAACTTAAAACTAATAAAATTTCAACATTTAACACAGTGACATTATAAAAACATTGGTCTATTAAAAATTCATTAAGAGATTTCTTAAATAAATTAAGCGCTGTGTGCACTCTTTTATATTTATAGGTAAGCGATTGAATGCTTTCAGTCCCAAGACACTTGGAGGTTTATATGTAATATCAAATAATTACTATGTGGAATGTGAAAATCATTGTGTTGTCTAGTTATATATGCACATTTTTATTGTGGTTAAACTTATCCTTATTAATAAATAGGTAAACACGTAACACAAAAATATATAGAGAAGGGAGTGTCAAAAGTTTAAAAACCTAAAAAATGTTTTTACAACTATGTGTAGTGGGTACACTCATAATATATCTTAAAATTTGCTTTTGAGCAACAAACACATTGTATGATATCTCCAAAAACAGACTCCATACCTAAGACGAGACTGTACTTGTGAATAATATACCATAATTAGCTGTTCCGCAGTAAGAACTGTTCGTAAATTTTTAAACATATATCTTATTGAATTAAATTTAGAAATCAAATGCTCACAATTTACTTTCCAATTTAAGAGTATAATTTGCGGTCGGTGAAATGAAGAAACGAATTATTCGGCTTATTTTTGAAGATAGAAACTTCAAATTTTGTACGTATGTATTAAAATATATATTCTAGTTCGTCACGTTTTTAATTTTTTGTTTTAATCAAAAACACGTGATCAACGAAAAAATTGACGTCGAAAAATTGGAATTTACAAAAAACGAAAACGTGACGCCCTAGATAGTCCTTAATTAATTACGTGGATAAAATATAACCTCTTAATTTTCAAACATAGATTCAATAAATAGTTTCCAATTTTGCCGTCAATAGATGGCACTCGCCTCGGCATTCGCATAGCTTTACACGCTCTCCGACTTTAGGGAGGAACTTGTTGTCATGGAGACCAGACGCGAATGAATGCTTGCCAGGGAAGCATTTAGCAGTTCTGGTAATTGTAATCTTAAATTTATTTATAAATTATTTTATCTTACAGGAATGACTTAATAGATAAAATTCTTGAAAATGTTAATACATAAATAAAAGGTGCCAAATAGAGAGGACCGTTTTGTATAAACACTCCTACAAATTTTATTATGAAAATTTGAATTCGGTTTTTAGTTATTATTATAGTTATATAGTTTTTATTCGAAATTATTACCAAGCAAAATGTACAGGGTGTCCCAGTCAACGCGCTATGCTCGGTTTTCACGGTAGTTTCTGAGATAAGTTTATGGTTCAAAATCCAGTCTGACGTAGGTTTTCCGAGGAATCTCATACTGCTAAGATATTTAGGAATCCAAGATGGCGGACGAATTTCGTCATCTATGGTCCTATTCGACTGAAAATCGATATCTGGGGGTTTTCGGGGATGTGGTTTACGAATTTTTGGTCAAAATTTAGGAATCCAAGATGGCGGACGAATTTCGTCATCTATGGACCTATTCGACTGAAAATCGATATCTGGGGATTTTCGGGGATGCGGGTTATGAATTTTTGATCAAAATTTAGGACTCCAAGATGGCGGACGAATTTCGCGATCTATAGTCCTATTCGACTGAAAATCGATATCTGGGGGTTTTCGGGGATACGGGTTACGAATTTTTGGTCAAAATTTAAGACTCCAAGATGGCGGACGAATTTCGTCATCTATGGTCCTATTCGACTGAAAATCGATACCTCGGGGTTGTCGGGGATGCGGGTTACGAATTTTTGGTCAAAATTTAGGAATCCAAGATGGTGGACGAATTTCGTCATCTATAGTCCTATTTGGCTGAAAATCGATACCTCGGGGCTGTCGGGGATGCGGGTTACGAATTTTTGGTCAAAATTTAGGAAACCAAGATGGCGGATGAATTTCGTCATTTGTGGTCCTATTCGACTGAAAATCGATATCTGGAGGTTTTCGGGGATGCGGGTTACGAATTTTTGTTCAAAATTTAGGAATCCAAGATGGCGGACGAATTTCGTCATCTGTGGTCCTATTCGAATGAAAATCGATATCTGGGGATTTTCGGGGATGCGGGTTACGAATTTTTGGTAAAAATTTAGGAATCCAAGACAGCGGGCGAATTATAACTATATTTTGACCCCCCTTTATTTATGTTATTATTGGAGATAAAAAAAAGTTTTGTATAAGAGTTGTAGGGTTGTACACATATTTTTTTAAATGCAATTAAAAAACAATTGCTTGCATATGTCACGTGATATAACAATGAAGGTTGCTTTTTAAATGAAAACCCTGTATATTTTTACATATTCTTTTAGATCCTTTATCCCTAATTTCAAACATATAAAGATTGATAGATCTAGTTGTAATATTTTTTGATATATCGGACATTAAATATGCTCCAAACATGCATGTAGGTATTTTAGGGTTTCTGACGGAGCGCTGTCAGTGGCGGATTTAGGGCGGGGGGGGGGGGCTATAGAGGCAAAATCCAAGGGCGGCAATTTTTTTGAAAAACACCAAAGACATAAAAACAAAAAATTTGTATTATTAATATGTTCTATCAGAACATGTTTAATTTATTTGAGAACGTGTTTTTTATATTAACTAGACTAAAGTTCCTTATTATAGTCAACAGTACAGGGTGGTTGTGCAAACGTTAGAACCTTATTTAACTTCTTTATTTTTGGAGTTACGTAAATAAGTTCAAAAATAAAAGTTATGAGATATCACATGTATTTTCCAAACATCATTTCAGCAAAACAATTCAAATAAGTCGAATTTCGGAGATATGAGCTTTACCTTGGTTTTTTTAAATAGAACACCCCCATATATTTTTACACCATTTGAAAGGCCATAGAAAAATCTTTTCAATGATATATGACACAGTATTTTTCTTAAAAACTATAGTAGATATGAAGTTTTATATTTTCTTACATTAAGTCATGGTAGTCCGAAAAATATATACAGTGTATTTCACTTTTTAATTTGTTTTTCTGATTTGAATCAAATTTTACTTAAGTATAGAACAAATTAGGATCTACTTATGACCAGAACAAAATTCACCGCCTACAAATGCAAAGCCACCTGCGTTACCAAAATATGCGGATAAAATCAAAAAATCATATTAGGCATATTTTTACTGGAAAATTTTGTCAATGAAACTTGTTCAGAATTGTTCAGAAACCTTAAGTCCAGAATTTAATCAAAATAAAAAATATATAAATTTTTATTAAAATAATGAGTCCAAAGTCCAAAAATATCATTTTAATGGGTTTTTTCGTTTAGAAAACTGTACTATGACAATTTTATTTGAAATTAAACCCAAGCTGCCAGGTAGTTGTAAAGCAATTTACAGTTTTTTTTTTAAATAATTATTTTCAAAATTTTTAAAGTTTCAAGTTTTTCATTTTTTAATTTTGTTTAAATTTTGGCCATTTTGGGCAATTCTGAACAAGTTTTATTAACAAAATTTCCCGATAAAAAAATGCCTAATATGGTTTTCCGATTTTCTCCACATATTTTGGTACCGCAGGTGGCTTTGGTACCGTAGGAGGCGAATGTTTTTCTGGTCATAAGTAGATACTAATTCTATACTTAAGTAAAATGTGATTCAAATCGGAAAAAAAAAATAAAAAAGTTATTGGGGTGTTTCCATTTCAAATGAAACACGCTGTATCAATTATTGAAATTCTCCATTTTATTTAAAATAAAGTGAAATTAGACATAACTAACATATTGTTTATTTTAATTTACATACTTTTGTTTTCCATTGCTAATTTGATAAATTGTAAATTTATAGTAAATTAGACAAAATTTGTTTAAGATAAACACCATGTATTATATTATAAATACAAAGCTTTTTTTTATGGCGTTTCAAATGGTACATATATGGAGTGTTCCTTTAAAAAAAAGCAAAGTAAAGTTCATTTCTCCGAAATGCGACTTTCAATAGGCATGTCCACAAAATTTTAATTTCAATTGTAAATTATAGAATTATCGATATTGTACACTAATTTAACAATTAAGAAAAACCGCTGCCCAAGGAATCACTACTTCCACATCCAGATTTTCTATCCAAGTCACTCACAACGATAAAATGTTGTATGTGGAAATAATTGTTTAATAATATAATATTTGAAATCGTCTACCTCAAAACCCCATAAAAACCCCCACATCGGTAGTGGGGTGGGGGTGGTGATAGAGGGTGGTAGTGGGGGTGGATCAGGTAAAAAAATATTTTGAGGTTTCTGGTTCTTGTGCACACATTAAATCAAAATTTTTTTCCATCCTCTTTAATAATGGGGTGGAGGTGGTAATGGGGGTGGCTAATGCCAACATTTTTTTTGAGACCTTAGCTTCTCTTGTATATAGTAAATACCAATTTTATGAACTCTTACCTGCTTGATTTACCTATTTACCCCAATTTACCCCCCAATCCTTCGACGGAACAAGATGAAAATATAATCTAGTTCTAGATTTCATTAAAGTACATATGCGTACCAAATTTCAAGTCAATATCTCAAACGGTTCCAGAGTAAACGTGTGCACAAAAAAAAGTTACAGACCAACAGACCGACAGACAGACAGAAATTTTTTTTCGCTCAAACTTAAAATCTCGACGTTTCATGACATTCTAAGCCTATTTAAACAATAAAATTTTTTTTAAAATTTTTTGTCGTTACTATACTACCACTGGATGTGGAAGTAACATATGTATCCTTATTTTGCCAGTTATTCGTAATAGAAATCACCCCAACATAGCAAGGATTTTTGGTAATTTTTCAATAAAAATTCTTGGCCTATGAAGTAAAAAAATATTTTGAAGTTTTTGGTTCTTGTACATACACTAAATCACACTTTTTTTTCGTCCCCTTAAAAAATGGGGGTTAGGGGTAGGGGTCGTAATGGGGGTAGCTAATATCAAAAATTTTTTTGAGACCTTAGGTTCTCATATATACTAAATACCAATTTTACGAACTCTTACCTGCTTGATTTACCTGTTTACCTCCCCATTTACCTCAATTTACACCCCAATCCTTCGATGGAATAAGATGAAAATATAATTTAGTTCCAGATCCCGTTAAAGTACATACGTGTACCAAATTTCAAGTCAATATCTTAAACGGTTCCAGAGTAATCGTGCGCACAAAAAAGTTAGACCGACAGACAGACAGACATTTTTTTACGCTGAAACTTAAAATGGCGACCTTTCATGACAGTCTAAGCCTATTTGAACAATAAAAATTTTCAAAAATTCCACTGGATGTGGAAGTAATTAATATTCTATTTCCTGATTTCCTGTACTATATGTTTCTTTTTATGTTTGTATGTATATTTTGCGTATTGATATTTTGTTTTTTTTATCAAATGTTTTGTATTATGCTATCATTTGTTTGTTTTTTACTATATTTTGTTTTTATACATTCATGTATTTTTTATACAATATAATTACTGACTTACCTTATCCATTCTATTGTATGGCAGAAAAGGTTAATAAATATATTATTATTATTATTATTATTAAACGAACGCCATTGCCATGTAAACCGGAAGTGATATTTAAAATTTACATGCCTTTTTTTAATTTATTCCTTTAATAGTCAATTAAGAACATAAATAATCCGATCAATTCTTCTTTGATGTTTAATTATGTTTCTTAGCGGCATCGATTCCCCGGAAAAAAATACTTATCTCAAAAACTACCGAAGAAATCGGACATAACGCGTTAACTAGGACACCCTGTACACTGTACATTTACATTATGTATCTACAGATAGTTTTTCTTTTAATTAAAAACCACTGCCTAAGGAATCACTACAACCGCATTCAGTTTTCCTACTCAAATTACTTTAAATAAAAATTCCTGTGCACCCAACGCGAAATTCGACTCTGTACGACAGAAATATATTTGAACTATTTCTCTTATATTTCTTTATATTTCTCTTATACTATTTCTCTTATATTACACAATTTTGTTAATCTCCTCCTGTTTACGTAGACGGCATATTTCATTGGTCAAAGGGGCACGCCCACCCGTATAAACCTTTTTCATATATATCAATGAAAATATTATTTGTCGTACCACAGATTATCCTCTTAAACGTACGTACATTCCCAACAGTTTTACGTTTTTGGTTTCATTAGGTAGTTTAGAGTTATTTACGGATAACCTAATATCTGAGCATTTTTTTGCCAATTGTGAAAACGTATGCAGTGTGTTTTTTGCACATTAAAATACAGAAAATTGTCATTAAAGTACTTATTCAGGTTTTCCAATACATTACTAAATGTTATTTCTAGTATATCATCTGATTTATGCGAAACAATTGCTGACATATCATCAGCATATATTGTAAAATATGCATCAGATGTTAGATTATCCAGTTAATTTATGTAAAGTAAAGACAATGCAGGACTCAATATTGAACCCACGTTCACTTTTTTACATTCAGATCTAGTTACCGTTTTATTGTTGTTTGTAACATTGCTAATACTTATGTATTGACTACGTATTTTTAGAAATGTGCTTATCCAACTTAATACACAAATATTCCATATTCTCAGAGTTTATGAAGTAATTTGCCGTGATCAACGCAGTCGAATGCCCTACTGAGATCACAGAAAATCTCCTGCATCGATACATTTAGTGATGTTATTATAAAATAAATGCAATGCTCTGTAATAGTGGACTTTTCACAGCGAAAGCCATGTTGGTGTATTCAAAGTATATTGTAAGCGTCCAGATATATTTCTAACATATCCAAAAAACAGTATTCAATTATTTTAGAAAATGCTGCTGGTACGGTAATTGGCCTATAATTTTCAATATTTTGAGGATCACATTTTTTATAAACAGGTAAAATTTTCCCCATTTTTAAATACTCCGGAAATATACCCATACAAAAGGTAAGATTAACTATATATGTTATAGGTTGTACAACTGTATACATAATTTTCATAATAATAAAAACCGGTACATCATCATGACAGGATGATTTTTTATTTTTTAGTTTTCTTTTTAGTAGCTCAAATAACTCGTTTTGAGTAAATGGAGTAAGAAGTAGCTTATTCTCCTGAAGAACTGGCTTATCTACTGTATTTTCTACATAATTTTTGGGAACAATTTGTTGTATAATTTGTTTAGGCGTGTTTATAAAAAAATTATCAAATTCATTGGATATGATTTTAGTTAATATTTCGTTAATTTTAATTTGGATATTATGATTTTTGTTACTGGATTTGTTAGATAGTTCAGAAACGATATTCTACGCTGTTTTAGTTATATTCTCAGAGTTTACTATTTTTTTCTGGTAATATACTTTCTTTTGTTCTAGCCAAAAGTTGTCTATGGCACTTAAGTGCATAATTGTATATTGGTTTTAACTCAGAAAATGTGGAACTTAGAGCATGCAAATTTTTCAGATTTGAGCTTGAGACTTTACACATTTTTTACTTGAGTTACTGTTACATTTATGTCTCTTTATTGATTGAACCACGACCCAGTGTCCTATAGACACAGAAGAATCGGGTACCGCGTTTCTAAATCTTAATAGGTGCAGGAAGTTAGTCTCAACATTTAGGTTCCTTCATTTAATCATTTGTTGCTATATATTTCTCTTGCTTTTTATTTCTTTAATTGAAATATCAAAAATTCATAGCAAATCATAGCTGATTTCTTTTATTCACTTACTTTGTTTCGAGCATCGTCGAATTGTATCAATCTTCATTAAATACTCAGAACGAAAACTGTTGTAAAATGCTCCTAAATAACTTTTCAACTTAATTTAATTTCACAGTATTAAAACTTGTAGAAAATGTTCAAACATGCTATGGTTTTCTATTCGCTGTTCTACTGATTATAAACTCTCGAAACTAATTATGAAGTCTTAAACAACACTGCAGGTTAATTTGTCTCTTTGCAAAATATTGATTTGCTGCCAATTTATTATAGGCGAGGAAGTTACTTAAATCTAAAATATTAATAAATTATTTCCTTCTAAGAAAATTAATTATTTGTTTTATGTAAGTACGAAAGTTTTGTTACAACAGTATAAATTGTATTAATCTATTTATAATTAATGCTTGATTATTCATTTTAATTAATTTCGTCAGATATAAATTGAAGGGAAAGGCAATTAAAACAACACAAAAAGTATAAGAATTATATAAAGGGACGACGGAAGTTTGATCATTTTTTAGGGGTAAATGCCACCCATTCTCAGGGGGAGGGGGGTACCCGAAAAGATCCATTGGAACCTAAAGAGAATCAAATTAAGGAAACCGTTATATGCAATTTTTCAAATAAATTAATAGTCTTTAATATAACGACGTGAAATTGTGATTTTAGCTTAAGAATCTAGAATCTTCAATATGTCAAAACAGTTATCGTCGAATAACTCGAAACATATTACACTTAGCGAAAAAATGACCAATAAGAAAGCTTACAAATAAAAATTTTATTTTTTTTTCTAATTTCTTTAGAGTTAATAGTTTCGGAAATATGATGATTATAAGACGAAGTATTTATGGCACATATGTCAAAAATGCGAGTGATTATTAATTAATCTTTTAAGATTTTTTATAATTTCTGTAGCATAAAAAACAAGAAAATTATAACCTAAAAAAGGTGCATCTTCACATTTTTTTAAATAAAAAATTCGCCATTTTGTTGCTATAATTAGTCAGTAATTTAAAAAAGTAAATCTCTAATTCTATTTTTTGGTAACATAAAACATGACCTAGATGCTTAAATTTTGTTGTCTATTTACAGAACTTCCTTTAGAAAAAATTGCGCTTATAAGGAAAAGTTTTTGTTTTTCTTGCAAGTATCTCAATAAATATTAGTTTTGTACGGACCAAAAATAAAGCTTATGAACTGGGTGAATTTATTTTATTTAGTTTCCATAAAATTAATGATTTGGAAGCTATGGAAGTTTAAAGTTGGCTTCCGAACGTTTATAGGACGAAGCATTTAGTTGTGGAATATCTCAGAGACTTTAACAAAAGATAAGGATTAAAATATATCAATTAAGCTTTCAAACGACTTTTTGTTTGTTGCTCTGGCATAAATATCAAAAAAGTTATGACCGAAGAAAATGTGCGTTTTTACACGTTTTTAATAAAATTGTCCATAAGTTTCTTGTGGAATGTGACCACTAGGCATCATCAGTGTTATCTATGCAAGTTATGCACTGTTAATAACTAGATACTCAAATTATTTTGCACATTTAAGACACTTGTTTTAGAAAAACAGTCCATCCTCCTTATTGGGACAGCCATTTTGAATTGTTTAATTGATTCGTAATCAGCGACCCTAGAAACATAAATATGATATTTTTTAAAAATAAATCAGTAGTAATTTTTCAAATATTAAATGTTTCGATTTAGGAATGGTTTATACCCCTTGGACGTAAGAGCAAGTATCGAGACCATATAGAAACTGAATATGATACCTTTTACCAAAACATCCTTACAATAACCCCCGTTTTAATAATGAGATCGATCATTTTTTATTTTAGTTATCAAGCAATAGTTGCTTATTTTTTTACGTAAAATATGACGCTGTTATAAAAAATTGTTGCGGCTGGAACCTTTCCATGAATTGTTTGCGAAAATTTGTTAATTTAGTTAACCAAAGATCAAACTAGTCTTATACTTAACCGTCCACTGTCGCTGGACCGGACAACTTTTTTTGTGGCAAAACATAAACGGAAATAGTGATATGTGATATATTGCTGAAATCCGAATAACATGTTATAATAGATTTATGTGTTGAGAAATAAGAAAGTCTATGTGCCAAAGAGGCACTAAACCCTATGCAACCTGCACCAAAGCTTCCTTAGCCTATGTGCGGTGCGGTGGTACCTTGTGCCAAATTTAATCAAAGTTGTCCAGATACATACATTACATAGACATTTTTACATACACTACATTTACACTTTTTTGTGCTCCTAAGACTTCAAAACTTTTGAACTTATCCAATTTACGATTTTAGACCTATTGTAGTAATCACTCCATTTTGAAGGCTGGGGGCTCCAAATGTAGGTTTACATTTAAGAAATTGAAGTTGACCTTGCAATGACTGCAAATGTTCGCCAAATCGGAAAAAATGTCGATTTGTTTGCCTCTCGAAAAAAACTCTTACATCATTTTTTTAAAATACTTTATATTTTACTGTATTAATATAAATGGGCCTCATATTTATCAAATTGTTGTAAAATATAATACAAAATAATCTAAATAAATAAAGACCTACAAAAAGTTCCATCTCGAGATTTGTTCTCGAATGGGCTCGTTTAGTGATATTTACTTTATAATTTATTTTTGCATTTTCCACAAGTAACCCTTAAGGTATATAGTGAAAAAGTTAGTCTGCTCACCAGCGGTGATCTCTAGAAAATGGATACGTTAAGGCTGATTACAAAATATTGCCGTGTAAAAACATTTTTATGGTTATGGAATATTTTAATAATAATAAAGATTACATAAGTGCTGAAATGAGGGTGTTAAATTACAGGAGGTAGGTTAACTAGACAGGTATCTACTTTAATAAAGTCTACCGAATTTATCTGATTTTTAGGTCAGCCAGACAAAATTACGGCGAAAACGCTGTGTTCAGAGGAGGACTGGCAAAGGAAAGGCCCGGTGGGACTTCGGGGGTCGGAGGCCCGGCAGGTGCATGCTGGACAGGGCTGTGGAGAGAAAATGGGGGTTCGAGGAGGAGATTTCATTTGAAAATTGATGAACAATGGGGGGGGGGGAATCCGAAAAAAAAATTCAAGTCCCCAAACACAAGCTCAGGTCCGAGATCGGTTGAGGCCCGGTGGGACTTTGCCTCCCTGCCCCCCAGCCAGTCCGCCCCTGACTGTGTTACTTATGTGCAAATAAAAGGTATTTTATAATACATATAATTTTCCTTACCCCCTTCAAGCAACAAATTTTATTATATAATAACCTATTACACTAAACTTAATCCTCACAACCGTACTTCATCCTTCTATTACTACACAAATTTCATCACTTGGTAATGAAATAAATATTTTATTGAGAGTAGGCACTGAACTGTACAGTCTGGAACTATACAATATTTAGATAACTCCTTTTCTATTATCCATGTTAATAACAAAATACAGAACACTTAAAAGATATGAACGAAATTAGCACGTCCGTCGTGCGTGCCGTATAAAACTATATGGGAACAGGCGAGTAGACGACCACCAGGAGTGGTGTGACGTCACACTGCGTTTTTACGCGCTCTATTTTCATTATTTATTTTGAGGGAGAAGCAGTTAAAAAAAAAATTTAATATTTTGCACATTTACTGACTAAAAGGTGTACTTTAAAAATATGAATTAATAAAAAACACTAAATGAGCCCATTATGTGGGGCATATAGTCAAACAAAATACAAACTGTATAACTGAGAACATCCTTTTTTAATTTTTTTTTTAAGTCAAATTAAGGTATCATCAGAAAATATTTAAAAACATATAATTGGGTTCGGTAAATCTTCACACATTACTTCAGCCACCTTCAGAAACGGTGGCATTTATAAAATATGTCATTTGAGGAAATCTCCCCGTAAACACATTTTAAACGTTATAATAACACCTTTTGTTTTAATTCTTATTGTACTAATCATTATAGACGTGACATTTGTAAAAATACAGCGTGTAGATTTTCACACTCACAAAGACAGAAACACCAAGGCCCGTTATATTTTTATACCTCTGAGTAAGGTTATTTCGTTCACCTGTAACCACATCTTGCCGTAAAGCGTATTCTGAGAGAATACTGAATTTTTATTACACATTAAAACCTTTTCCATGTCTTGTGATGTTCCTCTGACAAACAAATGTGTCGTTATGATGTTGGATATTGCTTTTGAATGACATTATTTTTATATTACTTGAAATGTTTTGTAAGTAGGAATAGGAAATGAAGAAACTACTTTTAACATGCACATACGTTTCAGCGAAACGCCTTTGCTATTTACTAGGGTACCAGGTATTCCATTTGAACTGTAAAGAATTAAAATAACATGCGATGTAACTGAAATGAAGCTATTTCTCCCAATGAAAATTCAATTTCACTTTACAGAAATTTAATTTCCTTTAACGGAACTTACTTACATCTTCATCAATTCCTGATATAATTTTAACACCTATAAATTAAGATTCATAAATATTAAATCATTGTCCTACATTAGTATTTAATAATAGTGTTTTAAAGTATTTACCCAGCTAGTATATTAGCGTTCCCAGATTATGGCAACAATATACAGAAAATTGGTATTGTCATAATAAATAAAAAAGTATGTAAGTTGTAAGTTGCTTAATACCTAAATAATATTCTCTAATCATGATGAAAGCAAATAAAAAAAAATTAATTGTAAAAATAAATCAAGAATAGGCTTGTAAATAACACAGCCACACAAAAAAAATGGTTGTTTCTGATCTGGGGGTCTGACTATGTTAACTACACGTTTTTGGGGTCGCTGAATCCGAATCCGAGGTTCATTTAACCTCATCACATCAGGATTTTGCCATAACCTCAAAAAAAACCATAATTTAAGGTATTAAAGGCATATAACCCCAAGAACGAAGTTGTAATCTGAAAACCCAAGCTCTTAAACCCCATAACTCCATAACCCACTTAACTCCATAACCCACTTAATCCCATAACCCTGAGAATGAAGTTGTAATCTGAAATTGATTTCACAGTCACACAAAAAAAAAGTGGTCTGACCTATGGATCAGATCTGTGTATCCTTATGTATTTGGACCCGCTGAAACCGAATCCGAAGTCAGAATTGTCAGATGGCTCGTCTTTCACCCTTGACTTCAAAAAAAACAACCCCAAAACAAAACAAAAAAGTGGTCGGTCCGGCGGACCAGACCAGTGTATCCTTATGTATTTGGACCCTTTGAAACCGAATACCCGAAGTCAGATTCGCTCGTTTTTCACCTCTACCCCAAATAACATCCCTAAAATAAAAAAAGTGGTCTGACCTATGGATCAGATCTGTGTATCCTTATGTATTTGGACCCGCTGAAACCAAATCCGAAGTCAGAATTGTCAGATTGGGTCGCTTTCCACCCGTAAACCTCAATAAATGGTCTGTCCAGCGTACCATACCAGTGTTTCCTTATGTATTTCGGTAAGGATACACTGGTATGGTCCGCCGACAGACCATTTTTTTTTTGTCTTGGAGTGGTTTTTGTGAGGTTGGGGGTGGAAAATGAGCGAATCTAACAATTCTGACTTCGAATTCGGTTTCAGAGGGTCCAAATACATAAACATAAACTGGTATGGTCCGCAGGCCAGACCACTTTTTTTTTGGGGGGGGGGGGTGTTTTCTTGGGGTTATGGGTAATAAAACTACCAATCTGACATGCTCCGTAGGCCAGGTCACTTTTTTTTGTGTGGCTGTGAAATCAATTTCAGATTACAACTGCATTCTAAGGGTTAAATGGGTTATGGGGTTAAGGACCGGTTTATCAGTGCGCGGTTAAGCATTTTATCCTACAGCTAAATTAACTAGAAGTTTAGAATGTGAAGTTGCAATATTGAAATGTTTAATAGAAGCACATTCTAAACTTCTAGTTAATTTAGCTGTAGGATAAAGTGCTTAACCGCGCACTGATAAACCGGTCCTCAGTGGATTTTCAGATTACAATTTCATTCTTAGCTTAAATTAAAGGTTTTTTGAGGTTATGGAAAAATCCTGATGTGATGGAATTCGGATTCAGCGACCCCAAAAACATACAGTGATCATGGTCAAACCCCCAGATCAGAAACAAAAAATTTTTTGTGTGGCTGTGTAATTAATGAATATTTCTATACTCTACTGATGAGAACTAACGAGTTCGATGAACCTTGTACAACTTTTCTAGAGTTGAAATAGTATGTTAGGTTCAATAATTGTTGTGAATGACTGAATTTCAATAAATGGTTTAAGTATTTTCAATATATTTGTTTTCCTTAAAATGCCAGGAATCCTATCTTGTAATTCATTACTTCGTCAGTATTAGCTAGAAGAGTTGTTTTGATTGATTATCCAATAAATAATGAGTGTTTTAAAGTGTTTTCCTAAGTAGTATATTAGTGTGACCAGATTAAAGTAGCAATATACAGAAAGTAGATAATTTCATATTAAATAAAAAAGTGTGAATGACTGAATTTAAATAAATGATTTGAATATTTTCAATACATATTTTTTTGGCTTTAAAATGCTAAGAATCCTATCACGTAATTTAATACTTCGTTGGTATTAGCTAGAAGAGTAGTTGTTTTGATTGGTTCTCCAATAATGAGTTTGGTAAATGTTTTAAAGTATTTAGAGCAGGGAATATTTTAAAAATCTGAGCATAATGACTGTTCCCTGTCTATATATATTTAACATAGCAATGCATGCAAAAAAAAATGTTAGTTCTTTTCCCAAAAATAAAGATTTTTATACCAATATGGAAACTAGAGGTGAAAACGATTTAAATATCCCAATACACAGAACAGCATTCTTTGAAAAGGGCCCATTCTATAACTGCATAAAAATTTACAATGCGTTGCCTAGAGATATCAGACAAATACAAGTATTGGCAAGTTATAAGTATAAACTTAAAAAGTTATTAATAGATAAAGCATACTACTCCCTAAATGAATATTTTATTGACACGTAATTGTTGAAATTTTTTGTTATATGTATACTAATGTTTGTTGTATTATTTTTTAGTGTGTTTTACATATTCCTAGTTATATCTCTGTGTAAACTACCTGTTTACTTATTCTGTTCTTTTCTCCTTTTTTGACGTTGTTAATGTTTCTCTGGAAATTTATGACAATAAATGTATTATTATTATTATTATCATTATTATTATTATCATTATTATTATTACCTAGCTAGTATATTAGCGTGCCCAGATTAGGGCAACAATATACAGAAAATAGGTATTTTCATAATAAATAAAAAAGTGTGTAAATTGTGACTTGCTTCGTACCTAAATAATATTCTCTAATAATGAGTAATAATGTATATTATACTTGTAAATAATATGTACCGGTATGAATTGTATCAATATCAATAACAAATAGCATTTAAAGCCTCAATATAAATTTGATTTGGTGGCCACTAGGGTGGATTAAAACAAATATTGAATATAATATTTCATAAATGGGTTAACCTGCGTAATTCAAAAAATGCAATATTAAATTATTTTCATCAGGAAATATACTTTTCGATTTAGGCAAGTAACTTTCATGACGCAAGCACTTGCTATTATTCTACGCACTATTTAAAGCTTCGAGATGTTGGTCAGGTCACTTAATTATTAAATATTTCATACGAATACATAATGACATTATACTGCTTGAAGATATTCATTTACTTGTACTAGGGCTTCCAAGTCCCGAGACCAAAGGGTCGTTCGGGACCTCGGGATCAGGACTGCAAAGTCCCGGGACTAGTCCCGAGGTTCCGAAAATACTTAAAACGGCGGATTTTCGCCTTATTCTCAATTTGAAAATATTTTCCATAAGTGGTGAATGAAAAAACATTGAAGTATGTAAAGAACTTAAATTTTATTTATACTAAACCAACATAATTATAATTTTAGCATAACAAACAACGGCCATTTCGGCCATGTAATGGTTAATTAATAATAATAGATAGTTATTTGTATATCAATAATAAAAAAAATTAATTATTGTGATTTAAAGACATATTTTAGGGCAACTAGGGCATTTAAAGAGTCATTCCCCAATAACGACCGTATTTTCGAGCCTGCAGCTGAGAAGGCCCTCTCTGACTCCACGCTAGTTGGAGGAATCGTCAATAAGTAGGCTAAGTGCAAAAAATGGCCACGAATACCACCATTTTCAAATAGGGCCATTTCTTTCTCCGCAATTTTTCTCGAGCTTTCCGGTGGATTATTTACAGGTTTCGATTGCAATTTTGCGTTTTTCAATGCCATATCTAATTTTTCTTTCAAAGGCACTTGCCTCTGTACTTTTTCTCGAAGTTGGGCAATAGACATTGGCATATATTCATCATCTGACTCATCTGCTTCCTCTCCTGCTGGTGACGATAATCTTTTTACCATTTTTCTTTTAGGAAGTAAGAAATAGTTTTGGAATCTGCATGCGCAAACGAACCATTGGAAACTGCTGAATCGCCTTTGGGGTTGTTGAGGTAAATAAATACTGCTGGGGCCGTGGTTCTTCTTTGGTTTATACGATCTTTGAGGGAAAGCTCCAGACGAATACTGAGGAGACTATTAATTCGTTCCAATTCCGCAAACATGAAATTGAAACTGATGGTAGTGTCAAGATTTAATTGCTCACGGCGAGGCTCGGCACGGCTGTTTTGTGGAGTTCATAAGAGTAATGCATTCGGTGGGTGTAGGTAGAGGAATAAAATAGAGACCCGAGGAACTGTTATGCACATTGCGAGCTCAGCTGTGACTGCTGTACTGTGTCGCTGTGTGATTGCCACGCCATTATGTATGCGGCACGCGAAACTTTGAAAATTTCGGGACTTTGGCAGTCCCGAGACCTTAAAATTGATCCCAGGAACAACAAATTTCTAGCTAAATCCCGGGAGTCCCAGGTCCAGAACTCCCGGGACTGGAATCCCTAACTAAGAAATTTTTGTTGTCATTTACTTTCTTCTTGTCCATCAGCGCACGTTTGTTCTGTTTTTTAGAAATTAAACATGCATGTGGATCATTTTTTCAAATGGGAATAACTCCATTTCTTGAACTATTAACTTACAGTTAAAAAAAAGAAAAAACTCCGATATAGTTATGACCTAAGGACATTTTTGACATAGATAGTCTTAGTCGCTAGCTAATTAGTGAAAATAAAAAGTTATGAGTTTTAAAAGAATTCTAGGGCCTAACCAAGCTATAGGTTTTCATAACTTTACTAATTTTTTTCTAAATGTGACTAATTCCCATTTGAAAAAATGCTCCACGCACAATAATTGTATATTATGCTCATCAGAAACATGTTCATCATCCTCAATGCAATATATTTTTGAAGCTATTAAATGATTTTGTTCCGATTTAAATAACGCCTGTATTGGACAAACTCTTCTAATTTTTTTGTAGCAGTAATATAAATAATTTCCCTCCTTACAAATCTAACCAAGAAGAAACATGAAATTCGCACCACATCCCTTGTTTAAATAAATGATCATTTTACAAAAATGTTGGGTTATTTTTCTCCTAGCATATATTTTTTTATAGCCTTCTCTCTAGTTTTTCAAAAGTCCTAGAAATTGTAATAAACGATCAGTTAACCATATACCTGTACACATACAAAATAATTTCTCCAAACCAGCATGGTTATACCAAAGATAAAAACACTGATACGGCCGTCACTAATTTTGCTATTAAAATTTTTAGAGTAATAGACAATAAGACTCCAACTTTGGGGCTCTTTATAGATTTTACCAAGGCTTTCGATAATGTAAATCATGAGCTATTACCTGCAAAACTCTTAGGTAAGGCATTAGGGGCACAAATTTACAATTGTTTGAATCATATTTTCAGGGACGCAATCAGACAGTTGATCTGCCGAATGGAAAAGCAGGCTCCAGTCTAAACAGCTGGTGTCCCTCAAGGATCAATCCTAGGCCCTTCACTTTTCCTACTTTTTCTAAATGTTCTAAATTTTTATTTAAGGAATATAAAATCTGTAACAATTATACAGTGTGCTGATGATACCGAAGCATTGATATCGACTGAAAATATAAACAGTCTCATGATACTTGCATGCACATTATATGATATTATTGTGAAATCGCTTATGCCTAAATAATAATAATAATAATAATAATAATAATAATAATGTTTATTTACGAAAAACAAATTTAAATACAATTATACAATTATATTAACTTCGCTTATAAATGTAAACAAACATGCAACATCGCTGAAGTATAGTTAATTATACTTGTACGCGATTTCTTAACACTAAATATAACCTATAGTAAAACATAATATTTGTTGATTAAATTTACAATATATTTATTGACTAAATATAATCTATAGATAAATATAATATTTATTGACATAGTCGGGAGATGATGTTATAATCGGTTAGTTCACGTTCGGGTAATGAAGTCATTATAGGTATTATTAATTTGAATATAGTCACATTAAGGGTTAAATCACAGTAATTAATAGGTGTCTTTACGTTATTATATTTTTCTTTTGTATTTTATATAGAAAGGATTTATAGCTTTTATCATTTTACACAGTTTCCAAATATTATTTATAAGAAAATATTATTACAAATGATATCTTTTAATCTATTTCTAGGAATGGTGGTTATCCATATTTTAATTTTTTTCTTGAACAATTTGACGTTTTTAATACATTTTATATCTACCGGTAGTATATTATATAGTTTTGGATATAAGTAAACATAACTTTTTTGGCCTATTCTTTTCTTGCTTTTTGGTTGCTGACACTTTCCTTCTTTATATCTCGTTTCGTATTGATGATCTATTGGCTTGATATCATTTTTATTTTTAAAATTAAAAAGAAGTACAGCTAGTCCAAACAGCTGCCTTATGTCAAACATTTTGCTATCTTTATAGAGATTTTCAGAAGGGTAAGTAATTTTTTTGGCATAAATAATCTTGAGAAACCACTTTTGTAAAGTCTCTAAACTTTTGAGGTAATGGTCACAGACTCCACCCCAACCAATTATACCATAAGAGAGGTGTGGTTGTATTAAAGCATAGTATAATATACGTAGATTATTTATGTCTAAATATGATTTTAAATGTTTAAATTTTGACAGCAAGCTTCTTAGTTTTTTTATTACATTTTGTATTTGTAGATTCCACCGAAAGTGTCTGTCTATAATTATGCCTAGATATTTAACATATTCTGATTCTAAAATTTTTAAATCCCCATTAATTATTAAAGGTCCTAAATCAGGTAGGTGTATATTATATGATGTAAACACCATATAGGTCGTTTTTTTAAAATTTACCGTTAATTTATTATAGTCAAACCAATCTTTTATTTTTTTAAATTCATTTTCCGCGGTATCTTTTACTTCAGCCCAACTATTAGCTTTATATAGAACTGCTGTATCATCAGCAAAACTGATGATTTTTCCAGAACTAACAGTATTGGTAAGCAGACTGTTTATATACAGGGAAAAAAGAATTGGTCCTAAAACAGTTCCTTGTGGGACACCATATGTCACCGTTTGGGGGTCACTAGTCACATCGTTTATTTTAACAAGTTGTGTTCTGTCAGTTAAGTAACTTTTAAGTAAAGTAAATATATTGCCTCTTAGACCATAGTTATGTAGCTTGTCTAGTAATCGTCTGTGACATACGGTGTCAAATGCTTTAGCGAGGTCTACAAATATGCAAAGACACGGCGTTTTCTCATCTAAGGCAGAATATATAGATTTGGTTAAAGCAGCTATTGCGTCTTCTGTGCTTTTGTGTTCCTGAAATCCAAATTGGCTATCAGAGATTATTTTAAATTTTTTTAAGAACTGCACTATACGATATTTTATGATTTTTTCAAATATTTTAGCTATATTTGTAATCACCGAGATTGGTCTATAATTAACAAGTTCAATGTTGCTGTCTCCTTTATACATTGGCTTTATCAATCCTATTTTCAGTGATTTTGGAAAGTAGGCTAATTCGAAAGATTTGTTTATAATGTATACTAAGGGATCGGCAATTTCATTTTGTATTTGTTTTAATACTTCTGCCCGTATATTGTCAATTCCCGGTGCCTTATTTGATTTTAATGACACAATTACTTGCTTAATTTCTTCTACATCGGTGGGATATAATTGCATTGAATTTTGTAAAGTTGGTGTAATTTCCTCATAATTCTCTGGACTATTTATTTTATTTGCATATTTTTCACCTAATTGTGTGTAGTATTTTACAAACGAATTTGTAATATCTTTTTTATTTTCCAGTACTACACCATCCTCACTTTTTATACTATTAATATTTTTGTTTGATATTTTTTTATTACAAATATCATTTACCGTTTTCCATAGCTGTTTTGTTGTTTTATTATTTTTATTTATTTGATTTCTAAAATACATCTTTTTTGCTTTAGTTATAAGGTTGCTTAATTTATTTTTATATTTTTTATATTCCGAGAGTAATTCTGTGTTTTTTGGTGAATTTAGTGATTTTATGTACAATTCTTCCTTTACTTTAATCGATTTTAATAGGCCTGCTGTTATCCATGGTTTTCTTTTACTATCCTTCTTTTTAATTTTAATTTCTTTTGTGTTCTTTGCTATTGCCTGATTAAGTTTGGACAGAAAAATATCAGTTATTACATCAATATTTTGGTTATTATATATATCATACCAGCTTTCTTTCTTTAAATCATTTCTTAAGCTATTAAAATTTACATATTTTTTATACAAAATTTTATTGACATTTTTTGTTCGTACTGTATCGGTTTCTACAAGAGTTATGATTGGGTAATGGTCAGTTATGTTTACTTTAATTATTACAGGTATAATTTTACATTTGTCTGTTTTTATGAAGTAATGGTCTAAACATGATTTTTGTGCTGCCTGTACTCTGGTGTGTTGATTAATATATGATACAAAACCGTAAGTGTTCAAAATATTTAAGTATTCTTGTGCGTAGTCACTGTCCGATTTAGTGTTTATATTTATGTCACCTACTAACATATTAAATTCGCAGTTTTCCATATTGTCTAAGTAACTCAATAATTGGGTATTAAATACATACGGACATGTACTGGGAGGCCTATAAATGGCCGTTACAATCATTTTCCTTTCCCTTTCCTGTAGAATGAAAATAGAATGAAAATAAAACTGTAGAATGAAAATAAAACGCAGCGTGTGCTGTTTCAATCGTAAAGATCTACATACTCTCTTAACAATAACTATAAAGACAACAAACTGTGTCAAAATGCTAAGAATTAGACAGTCATCTGCAATAGAACTTACACATTGAAACTCTCTGTGGAAAACTGAGCAAATCCTACTATGCATTAAGATTTCTAAGAAATTTCTACAGCAGCAACATACTTAAAATACTGTATTATTCATCCTTTCACTCCCATCTGAGAAATGATATTGTAAACTCGGGGAACAGCGTGCCGAATCAATAGGTTTTTATTTTACAGAAGGCAAGGACTTTAGCAAGTCTAGGTCGGGAATCCTGCTTTTCGCCAACTAGGTATATTAACTGTTACCGGTATCTACATCTATGAAGTCTGCTGCTTCATTTTCAAAAACAGAGCCATATTAACTCAAAATATAACTCCCCATGACCATAATACATCCCATAATACATAATATGAAATTTGACCTTCAACCTGATTCTCATTCGTCCTCTTTATATCAAAGCAGCATTATATACAATGGCTGTAGACTATTTAATTTTTTACCAGTGGAAATTAAGAAGTCTGGAAATCAATATATTTTGAAAAGATCACTCAAAAAATACTTAAGAGGCAAAAATTGTTACACACTGAATGAATTTTTTTAACATATTGTTTAAATACATAATTGTATAAAAAATGTTCTACATAGTTTTTTTACATTGTATTTATATTTATTTGTTTGTATTTATATTCTACTAACCGATTACTAGTTAGTTACTAGTTTTATTACTTTGTGAAGTGCACTTTTAAATCTTGTTGTGACATGATATTTCCTTCTCATCAAATATGTTGTACTATCTTTTTCTTGTATATATGTATCTGATGAAAATTCTATCTATCCATCTATTTATCAATCTATCCATTAAATTTTTAAAACACAGTTTACATTTAATGTGAATAAACGACCATTACTATTATAATTATTAAAGCGATTCTTCGCATTTTTTGGAAACAGGGGCACAGGGGCAGATTAACGCGGTGTTAATTGGAAAGTACTGTGTAAATGGGAGCCTCGTTTATTATATATATCACATGCGGCAGTGCGGTTTAAGGTCTTTTGTTAAAAACGATCTTGGGAGATAAAGCTCAAAATAAGGGATTTGATTTACATATAAAAGGGTTGGTTTACCGTTTTGATTTTATCTTTGTTAAAGTATGTGACACGTATATTTGAATTTCTACTTTATCATTAAATGCATGAATGTTTTCTACAAATGTACGTAAGCACTACATTACGATTCCTCTTTGGAGCGCAATGTAACCGTATGTATGTGTATACATGCCACGATGCATGATTTTTCTTTCAAAGGCGAAATTATGAACCTTTCATGCACGATAATTTGGATGTGTACCGACAGATAAAAAATCTGTGTGAACGAATTAAAATATACTTTCTCATATAAATTTAAATTGTTTTGCGTATATCGTTAAAATGAAAACTTGATACGGAAACGGGCGGAGTACTTCTGACAGACACCGACAATAAATTATAATTGATTACACATAACTGAATCTCCAAGAAAATATTTAGATTAAACTTTCCTTATTTGTCATCGAAAAATCTCTACAAATATTTCCTTCATTATTTCTCTTACAGACAAACAAATTCATCGAAGGTGTCAAGAGATTTTCTTTTCTAAAACTACTGAGTGATGACAGTTTGATATATTTTTCTTGGTTATATTTAAGAGTATCTAGGTATATTTACCACTATAAATATCGGGTGTCTTCATTTGTGTCAGTGTCAACTAAATGAAAAATCTTATTTGCAGCTGACTAACTTCGTCTTGAATGTGAGAAACTAAGGAAGTATTCGATTTTTTTGTTTCTTTTCTTTTTGACGATAGTTTCAACCGCTTGCTAGGTATTATTTTTCAGATTTCTCGTCAAACAAACAAACAAACCGCCTGATATGAATGGTCTTAATTGTCATAATCTACATACCTGATACATGCTGATCCCAGCTATCTCAAAGATGATTTATATATATATATATATATATATATATATATATATATATATATATATATATATATATATAGAGATATGCATGGTCATATACAGGCCCGTTTCATACACTGAGCGGTTGTAGTGCAGCCCGATTTGACGTTGTGCAGCCCGGGGTCGGGCTCATCAACGTACCCCCGTGTATATCATCACTAAATGGCCACAAATCACGTTAGCTTCCTTCCTACAAAATTTTGGGGTGGGCTTCAAAAAGTCATATTTTCATGTTACGAGATACACTTTTAGTTCAGCGCTACTGAGTCAGGCGGCGCTGTTCCTGTATATCCGAGACTCTTATACAGTTGATATCCATCGCTCGTTATATAGCCCGATATTTGGCATCGCTGCAATGGCTCGATAACGTTCGATTCTTATTTCCTCTTAAATACTTTCTTCATGAAGTCACAATCGATGAATGAAAGCTCTTTATTTGAATCAATTTTTTAACCTCACAAGTATTGTATCATATTCGAACAATTTTTCTAAATTCAAAAATTTATATGCCTACTAAGAATTATAAAATACATGGTACAGTGTTTATAAAAGAAGAATAGTTGTTAGCATCTTAAACATCTTAAAATGTGTTTTGAATTGTAATACGGAAATTCAAATAAATGTCCCTAAATTAGGATTGTGTTTTTTTTGCATTCAGTACTCAATAATACTATACTTAATTATTATAATTTTGGTACTAAAATTTTGATGGAGAAATATCGGTCATTAAACAATTATTATTATTATGCAGAATGATGCTTTACATATTATAAGGATAGATAGGCATTGCCCATAATGATTATAAGCTGGTACTACTTCCACATCCACATAGTGGAGTGGACGTATAATAAAGGTAAAAAAAAAATGTTTTTTAAACAGGCTTAGAATGTCACGAAAGGTCGATATTTTAAGTTTGAGCAAAAAAATCTATCTGTATTTTTTTTTGTGCGCACAATTACTCTGGAACCGTTCATGATGTTAACTCAAAATTTGGGACACCTGTGTATTATAATGAGATCTGGAAATAGATTATGTTTTGATCTTATTCCGTTGAAGTTTGTGACGTGGGGATAAATAGGCAAAGCTAGCAAGTGAGAGTTTATAAAATTGGGATTTAGTGTATGTACGAGAAGCCAAGTACCTACTCAAAATTTTTTTGACATCAGCCACTTCCACTATCACCCCCATTACCATCCCTACCCCATTATTAAAGGGCGAAAAGAAATAAAATTGTGATTTTGTGTGTATAAGTACCAAAAGCCTCAATTTTTGCATCAGCTGTACCCCCCACTACCATCCCACTGTCGATGTGGCATATTGTTTTATGGGCTTTTTTGGTAGACGATTGCAAATATTATATTATTAAAGTTCTATGATCAATTATTTCCACATAATAGGCTGCAAATACAGTATCAACCTTTTTTCTTTGTAAGAGACTTGGATGTTGAAATAGTGATTCGTTAGGCAGTGTTTTTTTAAGTCAGGTTCCCTTTACTGTATGGTGCACCTAACTGCATGACGTGATCTGTCTTGGTTCCCTGTTAAGCCTATATGGTCTCTAAAAAGACACAATTTTGATTGTTTAATTCTATTTGGACGTCCAAAAGAGAACAACGTCATAACTGCGGAATACTTATTACTTACACATCTATGTAGTGGAGTTGAAGTATAGTAATCGTAAAAAAATGTTTTTGCTCAAATTATTGAAGGTAATTATTGAAGGGAATAAACAAATAAAATTGTGATTTAGTGTGTATAAAGGAACAAAAGGCCTGAATACTTTTTTGACACTAGCCACCACCTCTACCACATTATTAAAGGGAATACAAAAATAAAATTGTGATTTATGTGTACAAGAGCCTCTAAATTTTTTGCCAACAGCTTCCCCCTCTACTACCTCCACTACCATGTAGCACATCGTTTTATGAGTTTTTGGGATAGACGATTTCAAATATTATATTATCAAAGTTCTATGAACAATTATTTTTACACAGTGGATTGCAAATAATTATAGTATCGACATTTTTTTGCTGTAAAAGGCTTGGATAGGAAAATCTACATGTGAAAGTAGTGATCTTTCAGGCAGCAGTACATATATTTTTATGATGGTTATTTGAATTTATATTTGTAGTCGGTCTCCCCGCATGGTGCATTTGACATCATGCACCTACCTTGATTGCATTGGATTCGGAATGACGTCTAGAAAAATGTGCAAAAGTTTCAAACCCGCACATAAACAATTGTAAAAGTTATAAACGAATGAAAATTGAAAAAATAACGAGTTCCGTTTTTTGCAAATAATTCGAAAACTATTAATATTTAAGAAATTTTAAAGAAAGATTTTTAAAGAGGAAGAAATTCCCAATAAAAAAGTCCCGACTCCCGAAACTCTACATCTATTATTAACGAGATTATTAATAATTTTAATTTAATGTTGAAAATAAAGCTCCGCGCAGCGAACACTAAGGCGTTACGATGCTCTGAAACCGTTCGGAACAAGTAAAAATATTTTTTTGTTATTAAATATTAATTTAAAAATTCATAAAAATTATGGTATTATTTAAACACTTGAAGGAACAATATCCCGTTGGAAAAACATTTTTTCACCGATTTTTCATAAAATGAGCCTTTTGTTAATTAGCAAATTTTTTTAGAGTTTGCGTTTATATTTCAAATCGGATAATTGTTAAACAAAAGCCAGTAAAATTATTTTGCTTCGTGGCGACCTTATGTTAACTATACTTTATGGGATTATGACATTGCGATGTTTTTAATTGTTATAGTCTATTAGTTATTAATTATTTAACCAGAGAGGTCAAAAATCTTTTTTTATTAATTTTAACTACTCTTACTGTTTTTATATTCAAAAATACTATAAGATCATATAAACTTTAAATTTTTATTACTATTTGTTTAAACAAATTTTATAAACAAATAGATAAATTACGTATTTTTGAAAAATATTTTTTTGCCATTTTATTTGTTATAGAATATTATAATTTAAAAAAATTTCTAAAAAATTGTTTTTAATTGTTTATAATGACTTTTGTCTTTTTTCATTATTTAAACATGTTAAGAAAAAATTTTATTCTTAAATTTATTATTTGCAATTCTCCACAAGGTGAAAAAAATATTTTTTTTGTTGTGAATTTATTTGTTTATTTAATAAACAATTTGTTATTAACAATTGCCGAATGTGTTTATATTTCTTTTAGATAGAAAAAAAATAACAAAAACAATCGTATACATAAACATGAAAATTCTTTTGTGAATAATAATTTAAAAATCGAGAAAATACTCGTATCAAGTATGCCGTGGAAATTGACAAAAACTAGATTCAAACCATTAATTTTGTCTGCATAACCAAAGCGTTCTGTTTGAAATGTCCATTTTACTTCCACATCCAGTGGAAGTATAGTAACGACAAAAAAATTTTAAAAATTTTTATTGTTCAAATATGCTTAGAATGTCATGAAACGTCGAGATTTCAAGTTTGGGCGAAAACAAAGTTTCTGTCTGTCTGTCGGTCTGTCGGTCTGTAACATTTTTTGTGCGCACGTTTACTCTGGAACCGTTTGAGATATTGACTTGAAATTTGGTACACGTATGTACTTTAACGAGATCTAGAACTAGATTATATTTTCATCTTGTTCCGTCGAAGGGTTGGGGGGTAAATTGGGGTAAATTTGGAGTAAATAGGGAATCAAGCAGGTAAGAGTTCATAAAATTGATATTTAGTATAGACAAGAGAAGCTAAGGTCTCAAAAAAAATTTTGTCATTAGCCACCCCCATAACCACCCCCACCCCTTATTAAAGGGGATGAAAAAAAAATGTGATTTAGTGTGTGTACAAGAACCAGAAACCTCAAAATATTTTTTTACTTTATCCACCCCCCACTCCCACCCCCTGTCACCACCCCCACCCCACTACCGATGTGGGGTATCGTTTTATATGTTTTTGGGGTAGAGGATTTCAAATATTATATTATTAAAGTTCCATAAACAATTATTTCCAGATACAAAATTTTTTCGTTGTGTGACTTGGATAGAAAATCCGGATGTGGAAGTAGTGATTCCTTGGGCAGCGGTTTTATTTAACACATGTTAGAATCAAAACATAGCCTACTGCTATTCTTGTTTTATTATATGTAGGCAAATAATATACATACATAATTAGTTAAAAAAAAGGTATATTTTGATCACAGTTAGAAAACACTAACGAAAATGTTAGTGGGAAAAGAGCAGAGCGTTTGCCCTAAACAACTTTATGACAGCATCAAAAAAGGTGATTAAGGAATTCTTTCTGCCCCGATTTTATTATTTTAATTTGTTTTTTGTGTGGTAACAAGTGCAATAAGAAGTCCTGAACTAAATCTAAGCATTGCTTCAAAAAATTTAAACAATGTATGTCATTATTATTTTTCTTATTATCTCCGGTCTTAGTAATCGCAAAAAATAAAAAGACACATTTTGAACAAAAATAGACAAAAAACTTTCTGATAATTTGTTAACTAGCAAGAAAATAAAAATCATTAAAAATTACTGCCTCTGTATAATTTAAGAAGTATAGTGTAATAATGCATAAATCTGTAACGAAAGTGAGTGAAACTATATATTTTATTGCTTTATTTTTCGAGTTATTTATAAAATAATAAAGTTAAAAATATCACGTGTCTATTCAAAAAATAAAGAAAAAAATTTGTACCATCTACAAATAATTCTTTTCGTGAAGTATACGCCATTACCTCTAGGACTGCAGTTCTCGCCATGTGTTTTTACGGAATTGAAAATTATTTTTTCTGTACTAAAGCATTTCTTATAAGTAAAATGACTTTCATTTTATTTTAAATTTCCAACTGCTCAGTTAATTTTCTGTAATGTATTTTAATGTTTTGATTATTTAATTTTAACGAATTCTAAAATAATTCTTTATGCTTCATTTATACATTTTATTTTCGTCATTGTAATTTAGGACTAATAATTTTTTAGTTAGATTTGTGGCTAAATACTGTAATATAACTCTATCTTGCTTTAAACAGGCGTTGTGCAGCTTTTGTATACCACTGGCAACAGTTCTTTTGGCATTTGGAGATGCTTTAATTGTTTTACTGCTCTGTGCAAGAAAGCAAGCAGATTTAAGTTGAATGTAGGTAGAAGAATGTAAGAAAAAAGGTACCAGCTATCTCAATGAGGCACACACAATGCAACATCACAGGAGGGAGGGAGAGCGAGAGATCACGTGCTTGACGAAATATAAGCAGTGTTCTAACAATGTTTTAACATGATTGTAATACTTTTTTATGTGTAAATAAAAATTCAACCAATTCAAATTTCATGTCAAAAGGTCTATTTGTTAAATGACAAATGCACAAATTTCTCAGCTAATAAATTCGCAGAATTTTGATTGGTTTGTTCATTATTTTATGACCCTTTATGTAGTAAAAGTTTTTATTTTTAGAAATGATGGTTAAAAATATGTTTCTATAAGATCATAAAATTATCTAAGACCCGAAAATCGCAAAATGCGGTGACAATACGAAGAAATCAATTTTTATTTAAATGGAAACAACATAAATTTAAAAATCCGTTGTGTCTTGAAAAGTGTTTTCTGGAATCTACAGATGACGTATGCTTTTTCAAATATTTAATTGCATTTTAAATGATCGACAAAAAAATAAAAAAAATGACGATAGACAAGCGTTTCGTTACCTCATTTTTGATAGTTTGGAGACCGGTAAAAATTTAATTAAGTAAAATAAATAAATAAATAAGCATTTATTGTGCACAAAAGAGTTTACACACAAAAGAAAGAGGTCAGCCTAAACTAGTTTCCCCATATACATTAAGAAAACATATTATGACTGCATGCAGTATTACATTAAATTGAGAAAACTATTAAACAAAATTTTTATATAATTATAAACATTTATATAAAATAAAATATAAATATTATATTACCTTTAATAACGATAATTTAACTATCAAATATACCGTTTTTTATTATAACCATTATACGAGAGAATTTTATGCTCTACCGAAAAGTTACGTTTATTGTTTTGCCCTATCTTGCTTAATTTTCAAAATATTGACGAAAAAGCATATTTTGTTGCAATTATTGTTAGTAACTTTTGAACCCGAAAAGAAAGAAAAGAAAAGAATATCACACACATTTTTTTAAGAGTGTGACCTGCGAAGACTAATTAATGTCGGGCACAAGTATTTTATATGCTTGCACTAATAGTCAGTAACTGGAGGTTTTAACTGCTAAATAATGTCATATTGAACGGATTTCGTTCATTTTTGGAGGTATAATAGTAAATACTTGACAGAAAAGTTTCTATATTGTGCGTGGGCTTGCTAATTTATAGAGAGTGAATGCCACCCCCTCTCAGGGGGTGGCACTTAAAAAATACATATATATTTACTGAAGCTGAAATAGAATCAAATTTTAAGAAGAAAAGGTTCTATGCAAATTTTCACATAAATTGATAGTTTTTAAGTTATAACGACTTCAAAATTGCGATTTTAGCTTAAAAAAAAGGTATTTCCAAACGGTTTTCGTCAAATATCTCGAAAAGTATTACTTTATCGAAAAAATGTTACAGACCAATTACAGAAAGTACAAACTGGGAATTAATTATATTTTTTTTTATTGATGTAGGATTAATAATTTCAAAGTTTAAAATGCATTTTTTTCTAAAGCAAGTGCTTTAAATGAGCAAAAAAATTTGAGGTAATGCTACATCCTTACCAAAAAATGTATTTAAGATAACTTCTTTAAATTATTGGCTAATTAGAGTAACAAAATGGCGACCTTTTTATATAAAAAAAATATAAATACGCACATTTTTCCATCATAACTTCTTTATTTCTTATGCTACAAGAACGAGTAAAAAATAATTTGAAAGCGCAATTAATTGTCTTTACTTTAATTTCTTAGCATGCGTGACGTAGGTGTTACAATTTCTGAGATATTTAACATTTAAACTGAATTTTACGACTTATAAACGTTCGGACGCCATTTGTAAACTTTCATATCTCCGAAACTATTAAATCTATGTAAATAAATAAACAAGCTAAATTCATTATCAGTTTATGAGCTTTAATTTTGGTCTATACCCATTTTTCAATAAAACTAATATTTATTGAGATACCTATTTGGAAAAGGAAAACAAAATATCGTTTTATCGAAAATACCTTTATAGTTTAAACTGTATTTTTCTAAAGCAAGTGATGTATACAGACAAACAAATTTGAGCATCTACGTTATGCTATATATTAATGAGAAACCGTGTTTGAAATTCCCCTTTTTAATTACTGGTTAATTACAGTAACAAAATGGCGACGTTGTTTTAAAAAGAAATGTGTAGACGCACATTGCTTCGGTCATAACTTCTTTGTTTTTTATGCTATAGAAACAAATAAAAAAGCAGTTGAAAGCTTAATTAATAACCTATTATTCTACCTACTAGCATCCTTGACGTATGTGTCACCGTTTCTGAGATATTTAACTCTCACTCTAAATAATTATCTTGGAACACTTGGATGCCAAATGTAAACTTAGATATCTCCGAAATTATTAATCCTACATCAATAAACAAAAAATATAATTAATTCCCAGTTTATACTTTCTGTAATTGGTCTGTAACATTTTTTCGATAAAGTAATATTTTTCGAGATACCTGACGAAAGCCGTTTGGAAGCCTTTTTTTAAAGTGGTTATTACTTAAAAACTATCAATTTATGTGAAAAATTGCATAGAACCTTTCTTCTTAAAATTTGATTCTACTTCAGCTCCAATAAATATATATTTTTTAAGTGCCACCCCCCGAGAGGGGCTGGTATCTACCCCCTACAAATTAGCAAACCCCCGCACAATATAGAAACTTTTCTGTGAAACCTATACTTCCAAGAATGAAGGAAATCCATTCAATATGACATTATTCCGAAGTTTTGCATATTTTTTACCTCTAGGTACTGTACTATAATAATAATAATTATTTTTATTAGTGCAAGCATATAAAATATAATTAATAAAAGAAAATATTAAATTTTTGCTTGCCATACTTAAAAGGGAACTTTGTGCTTTATAGTACGTCGGGTACATGGCTATATAA
This sequence comes from Rutpela maculata, assembly GCA_936432065.2. Classification (NCBI taxonomy): domain Eukaryota; kingdom Metazoa; phylum Arthropoda; class Insecta; order Coleoptera; family Cerambycidae; genus Rutpela; species Rutpela maculata. The sequence continues at coordinate 28,769,626 of OW386285.2, read as the reverse complement.
GCCAAAAATCTGCACTTTTTGATTGGGATGTGCCACTTTCTGTGGTCATAGTTGATGCCAAAAGGTAACTTTTCATATAGGGAGCCACTTTAAAATCTGTGCAACACACCAAAATGCGACCATTAAAGATGGCTGCCATTAGCCACAATAAATGTTTTTTTATCTCAGCTCCTAATGGTTCGATTTCTATTTTTTTTTTGTTTGAAAGATTTTGTAAAGAAGATACCTTTTTGTCCCTATACATTTATCTGTACACCTTAAGGGTTCTGCGCAATTTAAAAAAATATATATTTTTTAATTTTTATTTCTTTGCACGGTGGGACAAACTGAATCTGAAAACTTATTTCATATAATGCAACTTTCAATTGATGTTAACTTGGGACAGCTGGTACGTAGTAAAGGTCATTGTAATAACTTTTTCAAAATTAAGCCTATAAGTATAGTGACAGTGAAATAAAATTAAATAAAAAACTTATAAATACTTCAAAGAGAACTTCATGCTTTATTGTTATTTGATGGCAATCAATTTTTGCTCATATTTGACCCATATACTCTGAAACACGAGGGTCACTTGCTGTCTGAAAATAAGTACAGTTTCAAAAGAAAAATTGCATCAACGGATTCTTTTACTATTATACCTAATGTTACTGTACTATTAAAACAATTCGTTTTATATATCTCTATTAGATAAATAAACGTAATTTAATTTCTACCCCTTTGCATCTTTTTATTTTACTGTTAATGAGGCAATACTTTAAAAGTGGAAAACAAAAAATGAGGACAAATTCAAAATATTTAAATACTTATAGGCCTACCACGGAGTAATTACATTATCAGTTATTAATAATTAATGTCTATTTGCATAAAAAATAACCTAATATTTTATTAGGTTCTTCTAATATATCTTCAAATTCATAACAATGAATAATAAAAAACGTAACTGTTATATTATTTTGTCGTTCAAAGAATGAATGTATTTTCTTTAACAGCTGGCCCTCCAATAGCGTCTCTACTGTAAATAGTAATGGTAGTGGCGCAGTATAGCAAGTACTGCTATACTGCTAATATTGTGCTTCGTGACGATGCATGATCAAAGAAATATATATTATAAAAATATAACCTACTGAGGCCCGATTACATTGGCAACATCGCTGGGACGGAGAACGAACGCTAGCTATATTCTTATATACAGCGGGCTTTGAAAGGATCAGTAAATATATCCGGGCTCTGAAATATGCCATGTTTATATAATTAAAAGAAAAATAATAATTAGCTACCCCTAGTGGCTTCCTATTAGAAAAGATTCATAACAATCGCCATATTTAATAAATTTGTTAATTTATACACTCGGGAAATGCCGGGCTTATGAGCGACCTGTCGATATATCGGGCTTCACAATATACCGTCTATACCTATATATATATATATATATATATTATATGTATACCGATATATTGACTTGGATAAGTTATTTGAATCCTAAAATCCAAAAAAAAAAAAAAATTCCAGATTGATGATGATTTAAAAATTCGCAATGTCTCTATCCGATTAGATATTCTCTTATATTTGCAACTATGAAAACTAATAGTATATTGCATTTGATCGGCATATTTCTAAAACAGTAAATATCGCTCGTATATCGGTTGATATCAAAACATATTTTGAGGCCTTGTTTTTGTATGCACACTAAATCACAATTTTATTTTTTTTTACTCCCTTTGGTAATGGGGTGGGGCGGTAATGGGAGTGATAGTAAAGGTTATCAGCCACTCTTACTATCACTCCCTAATTTTGAGACCTTGACTTCTCGTTATTACACTATTTTATGGACAGTTACTTGCTTGTTTTGCCTATTTACTCCCATTTACCCCCAACCCTTCAACGAAATAAGATCAAAATATAATCTAGTTCCAAATCTGGTTATAATACATAGATGTACCAAATTTCAAGTCATCTTATACCGTTCCAGAGTAATCATGCACACAAAAAAGTTACAGGCACACAGACCGACGGACAGATTTTTTTAACAGACTTAATATCTCGATGTTTAATGACATTCTAAGCCTATTTCAACGTAACAAAAAATTTCAAACATTTTCTTACCGTTGCTATACTTCCACTACGTGGATATGGAAGTAATTAAGATGGTCTAACATAGCCACTTGCTCTTGTTGAATTTCCTAAAACTGTTCTTTGGTTAATAATATTACCGAAAACAAATTTCATGCATTTTTTTGTCTCACCTATACATTAAATGAATATATTTTGACCTTAGACTCAAGATCTGAAGGTCGCGGGTTCAAAACGCAAAGAGGTTGGATCTAGTTCTCTTTTGTTACTTTATTTGATAATGACGAGTGTTTCACCAACTATGTTGGGATCATGAAATTAAGAATGTCTAAAAATAACATTATTTGCTAAAAAAAAAAAAAGATTATTCTACATAAAATGCAACAAATATACAAAAGAGTTCAATAAATTGACGAAGAATATAATGTTTACTCTAGTTACTTTGTTACTTTATATGATAACTTATAAAATAAAATGTGGGGAGGGTACTGTAATGACGTGGCTGCCCACGGGTTCTGTAGTTAGGTAGAAAAAGTAAATCACATTAACTGTTTAGAATTGTTAGCTGCATTTTATGTACTAAATTTTTTTGCAATAAACGAGAACAAGTGCTCCGTTCTCTTAAGAAAAGAAAACATAACTGCCCCTGCATTTATAAACAAAATGGGTAGTATACAATTTCATAAATTAAACAAAATAACCCGAATAATATGGCAGTGGTTTGAGGAACGTGAAATATTTATTTTCGCCTCGTATATCAAAACACGGAGACTGATTATAAATCCCGAAGGCATTCTGTAGACACCGGAAGTAAACGATAATTACTTCAGAGAAATCATAAAAAAATGTGGAACCCTAGATATTGACCTATTTGTTACAAATTTAAATAAAAATTATAAAAATACATTTGTGTATCTACAGATGTCTTCACACTATCCTGATCTAACCTCAAGTTTTATGCATTTCTCCCATTTTCTTTGATACCGAAAATTTAAGAAAAAATAATAAAAACAAACCAATAGGCACACTTTTGTTCCACAGAGACCGCCACTCATTGCACGAGCATCTTACCCTGATTGCCAGGTAACTCTCGGGATTGCTTTTCTGCAAAAATCGACCCCAGAAGACAGCATTCCAATTATAATTTCATCGCTAAGCGACAATACTATACTTATTATAAAACAATATGACTCGTGCTACAGAACATAGTGGAAATTCTGTTGACGAGAAGGTCCATACTCCTATTCATACTCAATAAATAATTAAATTTTTGAAACATACTCTGGATGAAGGGGCATTCCATTCATCCTTAGAGTAAGAACATGCCCAAGCTAGCAGCAGTTCACTCTGATAGCATCCTCGGTATGTGCGGTTACATTTAAATGTACAGGTTTGTTTTACCAATTGATAGCTTCGATGCATGGACTGAAATTGCGGCCTGAACTTCTAGCTGCGTAGCATCTTCGGCATGTTCGTAGCCTTAAGGTGGGCGGTACCGGGAACGTAATTCAACAATTTCTCCTACATCCCCGATTCAAAAAAATCTTTGATAGGCATTTAGAGACAACTTTATAGAATGTTACTAGGCTATTGAAAACTAAAGAAAGAGAAAAAATTTTTGTGCGAAAATCAAAGAAAAAATTTTGTTGACTTTAATATTCTAGTATCATTCTATCAGATTTTCTCTTCGATTAAAGAACTTTTATCTAGATACATAATGGCATTAGTTTGTGTGTTGCTTAAAGACTCCCAATCTAAGGCACTTCTTCCCATAAGTTGCTGATTGGCCCATCGGCCTACTCGCGGCTGTTTCTTTACACGATCGGTTAAGTTCGATTATCATCGTCTTAGTTTGACGTTCCGCCATTAATGTCAATGAATGTTTTTCGTGTTCTCCGATGAAAAAGTGGTGAAGAAGTCATATTTTATCTAAAGTTGTGATTTGCTAATACCTAAATAGTATTCTCTATTCATATTTACACAGTTTAGTGACAATTTAGTGCAACATGCAACAGTGCTGTGCCGTTTGCAGAAATCGATCGTTTCATAAGTAAGTAGGTCATAGTCGTAACATGATGAGGTTCAGTTTACAGTTTTAATAATAATATTATAAATAATATCCTTTCAATACATATTTCTCTTGAATAAAACATCTTTACCTATTATATTTTTTTAAATCTGCAGTAGTGTTCCTAGAGGTTTACCAACAATTGTTACATAAAATAGGTACAATATTTTACATTTTCCCTTCTATACATACCCGCCTCTGTTGCCTATGTGATCTGATGTTCATCTATCCATTTAAATGGACATATAATAAGTTCTTTAATCGGAGGGTTTTCTCTAAAAGCCTAACAAATATTGTTTTAATCTGTTCAGGGATGTAGGAGAAATTTTCGAATTCCGAAATCATTTTCTTAAGCGCGGTACCGCCACCCTTAAACACGCATAGATCTGCTTTATCACTAATTTTAACCATAAAAACTGAACACGAACCACTCATAAAATGATTTCTACGAGGGGCCCGCAAAACCAACATGCTCTTCTACATGGAATCCTAGTCCGGTACTAGAATATTTAGGCAAACACCATCCATTAAATTTATTGTGCCTAGAAAATCTCATAATGAAACTTGTCACATTAATTGCAATAACGACAGCTCATCGTTTCCAAGCATTATCAAAAATCAGCTTGGATAACTTAACAAGTTTGAGGATAGCATTGAAATAAAAATATCTGAAAATTAAAAATATGAGGACAAAATAAATACCAGCCAATATTAATTCTCCCGTTTTTTAATGATAAAAAGGAATTACGTGTAGCATCAACTGCTCTGGCATACATAAATCTTACAAGTACTGAGAAACGTCTGATTTAAATCTATAAGAAATCTTACCATTCAGTCACAAGCCAGACAATAAGTAGGTGGATAAAGGCGAATAAATACGGAAATTTATGAAAACCACAGCACAAGGCATGCGGTGATGTTGGCAGCTTACAGGTCAGGTATTAGCATAGAAGTCATTAGGAAAACAGCTGGTTGGACAAATTCTTCCAAATTGTTTGACACTTTTTATAATAAAACTGTCACTGGAAATTCCGCCAATTTTGCAAAAAATGCCATTTTAGGTTTAAGGAACAAAAATTAATATTATTTAGCAATTAATTGAGCGAATTATTTTATTTACTATTATAGTGATAAAATTCTTACATAAATAATTATTTGAAAATAATACACAGGATGTATATTATTTTCCCATGTTGATAAATGTACTAATATAATAACTGGAAATACACTTTCTTCATCCATATAATTTTGTCATGTTGACAAAATATTTTTCAGATCGCAAACTAATTCTAAGAACATCTCCATGGTTATGTTATTATTGAGGACAAAACTATGAAGAATAATTAAAAAATTAATCTACTTACCAGTAGGAAAATCAATCTTAATTATTCGAATAGTTTTGTCCTCAATAATTATATCCCCAAACGCCCATACGTATAATGAACTTGGTTCCTCCTTCCGATATAACCGGAAGTGGTTTAGTTGGAGAGAGCACCATAGAGACCCTGTACAAAACAAAAGTCGTACTCTTAATAGTTTTGCAAATATAGGTAGCTTAACGTCGTGGTGACACTCCCTGTATAGCAAACATTTAGGCCTGGATATTTTCTTTTGTACAACCCAAATGTAAACTTTTGATACCCACCAATCACTCTGCAGAGCTCTAAACCAGTTGGACTTAACTTTATGCAAATTAAACATTGTTTCAGATCCTCCAGAAATATCGGTGGAGAGGCCAGTGGTGCACTCCGCTGAGGGTTTCGAGGCCCAACTAGTCTGCATTGTTCACGGGGAAAGTCAGCCAGAAGTAAGTAGCCAATTTCGTGTTTATCTATACAAAGTAGAATTATTAAAGAATTGTTGCATGCTGTATGCCTAACTAGAAAATAAACAATTACTCCAATTATCATTAATTAACTTGCAACTGCGGAAAACTAACAAAGCGGAAAAATATAAATGTTTTACATCATGAATAAAGTAACTAATATAAAATACAGTCCACGTAAATAATTGATATATACTTAAACTAACTTATTTTATTTATTTGTTGCAATAATTTATCCAACTCAGTTACAGTTAAATAACAACACAGTTAAATAAAGAAAAACAAAATAATAATAACTAACAAGCATTAGAATAACAGAGAAAAAATAAGTTAGCAAAATAGCATAGGAATGTAATTATTTAGAACATTGAATGTGTAAATAACATTCTTACACACAATAACCAATATCGTTATGAAAAAACTGAAGTCCTTAAATCGTCTGACCTGAAGCCTACCTTCTGGTTAAGATGCGTTGCATCTTTGTGATCAGCCACATGCAGAGATTTCCTGAATATTTTCCGATCACACATAAATCACATTCACTTCATCATCAAATTCGCCATGAAAATCGAAAACAACTTTAGCATTTCTAGATGTTCTCATTATCAAAAATAACGAACATCAATGTTCCTACGCAATCTACAGAAAAACAACCCACACAAACCGTTATCTAAATACAGAATCACACACCACCATTCATCTCAAATAAGTGCTGTCGTCAAAACCCATGTAACAAGATCAGACAGACAAACTGAACTACTAATATTTGAGCAAACGCTTCTACAAAACAGTTACGACAAAAGACATATAACATTACTCACATGCAAAGCACAAAATCGATTCCAAACATATCATATCGAGCCTCTTGAACAACAGAAAACCACTCTGTTCTATATCAGGTATCAAAGAAAAAATCGCATAACATAAAAACCATATTTTTATAACATGTAAAACGATTTCCAATCTAATCAGATCCTCAAAAGATTAAACCCCCTAACGACCATCATGATGTTTACGATATACTCCAACTGCCCCCAAATTTACATTGGACCAACCAACAGACGCATTAACAAAATAATATACGAGCATAAATGTAACAAACAGCAAACAAAAAAAACTAGAATTTGTAAGAGAAAATTAATTTTGAATCGAAGATAACCTTAAAGAATTCAGGTATATTTAAGACGCAATTATCCAAATTATAATTTAAAATAATATTGCCTGACATACGTGAAAAGGACATTACATGACAATTGGGTAGCACTAAAAGAGATAGAGTTATAGAACACACCAGGCGCTAAGCAAATTTAGATGGAGTCTGAAGCAGATTCAATGCAAATGTATAATTCGAGATCATCAACGTAGTAAAGTAAACAACATGCGTCAGGGTTGTCAATAATATCATTAACAAGAAATAAAAAAATAGCAGTTCAAATATTGAACCTTGCAGTACACCTGATATTTGTTTAACTAGCACATATTGGAAGTCATAATATTGAACAAACTGAAGTTGGCAAGATCTATAAGAAATAAATAAATGAAAAACGGAATCACTGACCTCAAAGTTTTGCAACTTGTTTAATAATTTGCCGTAGTCCAATATGTCAAATGTTGTAAAAAAAAGTAAGTATAGTTAACATCTGCATCTGCAAATTGTGTTCAATCAACTGCTGCATAGAAGTATCTGTGACGACAATGTCAGTATATTTGCTGACAACACGTTATTAAAACTATATCTCTGCCAGGTAAAAAGAGTTTTTTTTGGACCTGGGAAAAATATTGTACACAACTCCTTGTAAAGGGTCTTACACAGTCCTCTGATGTCCGCACTTGACCTTCATTTCTCTTATTACCGTTTACTTACATGTTTCTAGCATAATGTGATATGTACATGTATGAATATATATTTTAGGTTAGCTTCTCTTAGTGTGATATTTGTATTTTATTTATTCTGTGACGTACTGTGCATTTAATATATATAATATTTATACTGTTAGTGCTTACTAGTGTAACATTTCCACCCTTTAATTGGTTACCTGTTGGGTGGTTATATCTAAATAACTGAATAAATAAATAAATTAATTAAATGTCAGTATGTAATAAAACCAGTTAACTATTAGTGTCGAGGCAACAGTGATAGCGAAAGAGTTCACAAAAATCGAAATGTTACACTAAAGTATAATAAATATCAAAGCGGTGAACACTATAGTCGCCGTTTTCCACATATCAGATATATGTTTCTTAAATCTAGTTATAATTAAATGTTTTATTTGTCCAACATACTTTAATACAACCAACATTTTTACAGTTAATTTTGTATATTCCGAACCTCTCCTTTATAATAATGCAATGATCAGTGCTTGAATTTAATTTATTTCCTGATAGCTGGACACTCTTATACCTACCTAGGCAGGTGTTTTTTTTTTCGGTTAAAACTCACAAATTCTTACATCAAGGTTAAATTATTGTGTCATTGTAACTAGAGTTGGAAATAATAAAAAATCACTGTAAACCAGGTTAAGTACCCCTGTGCAAACAGGAGGCCGATAGGCAGATTCTCTGTAATGCAAATAAATAATCCTCAACACACTGAACGGCTTTCTCCTACACAAACAGAAAACTGTTGATCCGCAAATATAGTCGAGGACATAAGCTGCATGGTTTATTTAGCCTAGTAGAGTCTTGTTTAAACTTCCTTCTAGAACAAGGGGGTGAGTGTAGAAATTATAGTAGTTCCAAGATATATTTAAGCCACGTAATAATATTCATTGCCATGTGGCTTAAAAATTATTGAAATGGTTTTAAAGTTATGTAGAATAATATGACTAAAATTAAATAATCAAGCGAGATATCTATGCACATTGAACATATATTATTTTGATCTTGGGGATATTGAAATGCAGATTAAGTCAAATCCAAACAGATGCTGATAATATTAATAACACATAAGATACAGGGTGGCTACTTTTATATTGAACAGTATTGCTATCTTGCAAACTATAACAGTTACAAACTCGGTTAAATGGGAGAAAAGTTTCATATTTTGAAGGCCAATAAAATGAGTTGTAGAAATTCAAAATATTTCGATTAATTCCGGAGATATACGACAAAATCCGAAATAGCTCATTTTTTTTACCTATCGCTGTCACTATAAAAAATATTAAAAAATTTCATTGGAATATTTTATTGTAAATTAACTTTGCTATAACTTACGGTAATCAAATTTTAATTATGACGTTTCGTCTGTTCAGGGGCACCATCAGCTTTATTTTTTTAAATACGGACCTGTCTTTTTTATTTAAAATTTTTAAAGCATTTGAAATTATCAGTTCAAAACTATGTCACACTTGACAATTTTATCATCATTAATTTTATTGCATTCGCCCTTTACAAAACATTTTTTTGTTAAGTAATACAAGGTGTGACTCATCATTTAAAAGCTTATTTTATCAACAATCCAATGCATTGACGTAGCTACTCCGATTCTGCTGTTAATTCAATATTATTTGCAGAGTGAGCACCAAATAAAAAAATGTATTTTAACTTGTCTATTGTATTTCTTTAAACTACGAATAAAATTTACAAAAAAAAAACATAATTTAGTGAGTAAACAAGTAAATTTACAAAAGTTGTACAAAATGTCCATCATTCTCCCGTAAGTCGCGTTCTCTTAGACTACTGGCTTTCGCAATAATATTTGGGGTAATTTGGTTCAAGGCTTCAACAATTCGATTGCGTAATTCATTGACATCTTGGACCTCGTTGTAGTAAGTATACTTTGTTTTTTAAAAAATCTCATACAAAATAATCCATGGGATTCAAGCAAGGTGAGCGAGGTGGCCACCTTACTGGTCCATTGGCTCCTAACCACTTTCTTTGAAAATGCCTGTTTAAAAAATCCTGACCGCGTTAGCATTGTGAGCGTCACAACCATCTTGCACAAATCATGTTATTTTTCTCCAAATCAGTAACGGCATTTCATCGAATACTTCGAGTATCAAATGGATATAATTTTCACCGTTCAAATTGCCCTCAATGAATTTGGGCCCAATTATAATGTTGTCAATTATGCCACACCACAAATTTACTGAAAATCGTGCCTGAGGCCGTACTTGATACTTGGTGCGTCAGATGGGGGTTAACAGTTGAGTAGAAGTGTTTATTTTTCCTGATAAACTTTCCAGAATTTGTAAAGATCGTTTCATCAGTCCAAAGAAAATCTGTTATTAGTCAATTTTCTCCTAAACCAATTACAGAAGGTTAGTCTGCAGTCTGGGTCACCGCGATGTAATTTCTGTACTGTTTTAAATTAATAGTCGTGATATTTGTACTTTATTAATATTTTTTTGAAAGCTGCTGCCGATATTCAGCATTCATTTGCAATATTCCTTGATGAATTTTCTGGGTTTATGTATACTTGAGCCAATACATTAATATCATTTACTGTTTCTCTCAATTGGTGCCTCCGTTCCAATTTACAAACACTGTCTATTTGGAATAAATTCTTGGACACAGTGTAAATAGTATTTCTTGTCGGATGGCATCTGTTAGGGTATAAATTGGCATATTCTTGGACTGCTCTGTCAACATTTCTGTAATTTTTAATGTAATGTAATGTCTTTTTTTTCTTCTACAGAATAACGAACCATACTGAGAAATAAGTATTAAATAATAGTTTGAATTAGAACAGCAATAGCTAACGAAAACAAACGTCATTAATACGATAAGCTAAAATCAAATGACATTTAATGAAACTTTTGTTTTTCAAGGCACTGTAGTGAAAAAAGGCTTAAAAAAGAAACGTTTTGCAACGGGCGAAGGCAATAAAATTAATGATGATTATTTTTCTGACGAAACGCAGTAAAATTGTCAAGTGTGACATAGCTTTGAAATTACAATTTCAAATGCTTTAAAAATTTTAAATAAAAAAGACAGGTCCGTAATTAAAAAAATAAAGCTGATGGTGCCCCTGGACAGACGAAACGTCATAATAAAAATTTGATTACGGAAAGTTATAGCAAAGTTAATTTACAATAAGATATTCTGATGAAATTTTGTAATATTTTTTATAGTGACAGCGCTAGATAAAAAAAAAGAAAATGAGCTATTTCGGATTTTATCGTATATCTCCGGAACTAATCGAAATATTTTGAATTTCTACAACTCATTTTATTGGCCTTCAAAATATGAAACTTTTCTCCCATTTAACCGAGTTTGTAATTGTTATGGTTTAAGAGATAGCAATAATGTTCAATATAAAATGTAGCCACCCTGTATAACTAGTATACCTAGTGTAGTGTACCAAAATAATGTACCTATAAATGATCCTCAACAAATGTTAAATCGATTTGTATCATTTTTCAATCCTCTTTTACGATGTTCACATGTTTTAATATGAAAATGATGTACTAAAAACACTTAAACAAGTAAACTGAAATCAGCCACCAAGAAGCTCTAATTTCTATTGAACGAAGTAAGCCCAGCAATCACAAACGAGTCACAACAAGTGGCTTTTACTCCGAATAAAACATGCTATTTTTTCTTCAAACATCGATTAGTTATAAAAAAAAATGAAGATAAAAAATCTCGAATTCACCGCCAAAAACGCATTGTGTTAATATCGTATGGCTGGCGTATGAAATAAAATACGCATTGCTATGGATATTACATTTTCTTTTACTCACAGCGTCAGAAAAAGTACTTTTATCCACCCTTATTGGGTTATATTCTAATTAGTGAACTGCTTTCAAACAATTAATAGTATCCATAAACAAACAGCGTGAGTTATAATGCGTGAGTTATTATAACTCACTAGGTACAGAGCCAATCACCTTTATCTTCATGCCTAGCCTGTCCAGTCAACGTAACGCGCGACACGCGAAGGTGGTAGCCAGGGAGGTAGCGACAGATTTTTCGCGTTAATATCTATAAAGCTAGATTTTTTCCCATGATAGCTTAGACAGTATCAATGATGAAAGTGAAAGTCTACCAAACATTTAGTCTTTCAAAAATGAGTAAAAAATTAAACAACATGTTACAAAAAGAGATCGATTTTCTGAAATGTCACAAAATGCTACTTTTGATTCGTTCGTGCCGAGCTGAATTTTCGAATTTCGTTATGTAATTTACGATCAGGTTTATCAGGAAGACTTCCTCTTTACGTCGCGACATCGTACGGCTATCCCAATGGTGTTTTTCGAAAAATATGAACGTGTCAAGATTGCATGTTTTGCAATTTTTTCGGCTGTTTTTTGTTATTTTTCGCAGATATCTCCGAAACGGTGGGAGTTAGCTCGAAATAAAAAACCAGGCCAAACGAGTATTTTCTTTCCACCACGAATCTTTTGCTACCATCAGAATTTTGATTTTTTTTTTTTTTTTCGTTTCGGAGATAACTACTGAAATGTTGGCCATGTACGACAAAAAATCGCAAATTTTAAGCTTCTGCAATTGGCAACTTTTTAATCTTGGCTCCTACGCCAAAAGACTACTCTAGTTAATTTAAATGTAATTTTTGCTAAAACTTTTTTTTTTGGTAAAATTTCTTCATTTTGTCACCGTAATTAATCGGTAATTAACTTAAATCGATCTCCTATACGATGTTCACTTAATATCATGTACCACATTGACACTTCGTAAATCTTGGCCCTTCGAAACGAAGGGTTCTGAGAAAAATTATTTTTTTAAGATTTACATACTCTATAGGAAAACGTGGAATTTTCTACATATCCTCGAATATCTCGGTAATTATCGTTTTTTTCGAAAATATTGTAGACAGCTTATGTAAAGAGAACTGATTGAGCTTTCCGACGCTTTTTTAATTTTTCTCTAACATAAAAAACAAGACTTTTTACCGAATATGCGCTCCGCGCTATTACAGTTCGCGGAGAAGTTTTGCATTTTCCGCCGCGGAATATTAATCTACAAAGCTGATTTTTTGTCTACAAGCAGTTTATGCACTATTTGGATTAAAAATCACATTCTACCTCCGCTTAAAGGTGGCTAAATCTTTGAAGACAACAGATATAAAAGGGTGTACAAAAATTAAATTTTACAGTTAATTTTATTAATAAACAAACTGAGTAATTGAAACAATATTTTCTCAATTTAATATTTATTTTTATTAGTCCAGTCAGCGAAAGAGTTGTAGAGAACATTGAGGAGGGGAGAATATTCCTCTTCAGGAATGTGTTGGGGGTAGTTAGGAGGTAAACATACTAAAAGTCCCCGCCCCTAGCCCCGCCGCTTCGGGGGGGGGGGGGGGGGGGTCAAAAGGTTCGTTTTTTTTATTCTTCGCTTGGAACTGGGAAACCATGCGTCACACTTAAAGAGGTAATCTATGCAAAATTAAACATAATTAAACTTCCTACAAGAATGTATATATTCATTTTCTTCCTATGTCTTACAGTTTATGAGATATTCGCCAACGAAAATCGATAACTAATAAACGTTACAACACCCGACGTATTTACTAACGTAATATTTTGTCGAAATCTATACATTTCTTTAAATTTACAGTGTGACTCACTTAAAATGAAGATACCATTATAACTTTTTTATTTTATTTCCGATTTGAATCAAATTTTACTCAAGTATAGAACAAATTAGGATCTACTTATGCCAGAAAATCATTCACCTGCTCTAAAGGCAAAGCCATCTGCGGTACCAATATATGCGGAAAAAGATTAAAATTCATCAAATTTCACGTAGCCATCACAAATTGTGGAAACTGAGGATCCCCTTTGCCAGATGAGCTTATGTATGAGAAATCCCCCATCAATAACCAAATCAAATTTTGGTGTATGTACCTTTGTGATTCCGATCGGGTGCATTTTTTAGAATTTTTAACATTCAAAATGTTTTTATATTTTTCAGCATATTTTGGTACCGCAGGTGGCTTTGCCTTTGTAGCAGCTGAATGTTTTTCTGGTCATAAGTAGATTTTAATTTGTTCTATACTATAGTAAAATTTGATTCAAATCGGAAACAAAATATAACAGTTATAAAGGTATCTTCATTTTAAGTGAGTCACACTGTATATTTAAGGAAATGTATAGATTTCGATAAAATATTACGTTATTAAATACGTCGAGTGTTGTAAAATAAAGATTGTTTTGTGACTCTGATTTATTAGCCACGATAAACCGCTTTGACAGAAATATTCAAGGTACATAATTGATTTTTTTTATTAATTATCGATTTTCGCTGGCGAATATCTCTTAAACCATAATACATAGGAAGAAAATGAATATAGACATTCTTGTAGGAAATTTAATTATGTTTAATTTTGCATAGATTACTTTTTCCGTGTGACGCATGGTTTCCGAGTTCCAAGCGAAGAATCGAAAAAAGGAACCTTTTCACCTCCCTTCCGCCCTGAAGCGGCGGGGCTACGGGCGGGGACTTTTAGCATATTTAACTACCCCCAACACATTTCTGAAGAGGAAAATTCTCCCCTCCTACATGTTCTCTACAATCCCGTTTTGGGCATTCATTGATTGGGCTATATAATCGTAGTCAAAGTATAGTATTCAACTTGCGGTAATGGTAATAACTCACTTGATAAATTACATCAGTCGCCTTCGGCTCGTGCTGTAAACTTCATCTGCGTGAGTTATTACCTACATTACCGCTCGTTGAATAATATACTAGAGAACAAAAGAAGTGATTCGCGAAAACTAGTGACAGCTTCAAATAATTATTTCAAACTAGCTGAGCCCGTCGAATTTTGACGGAATGGGGATATTAAAAACGTATCCCAGAGATTATTCTTTGGAGGCACACCTTTGAAAATACTACCAGCATTCACATTTTCGAGATATGCTGTTTCAACCTAATGACCCACTTTTTCCTATAGTACTTCATAAAAACAAAAGAGTCTACTCTATACATTAAGGTGGGTCGAAAAAAAATTAATATTATTTTTTCAGAATGCTTTAAATCGGAAAAGTTGCCTATTGCAATAAAAAGAAAAACGAAAATTAAAATCGATTAACATCTTCCGTTCGCGCATCGTACTTAAAGTTTATGAAAAATTGCAAAAATCACGATATTTTCGTAATTTTTTTCTGTTAGGTAAAACTTTTAAAATAAGCACGCTTTAGTTTTTGTGCTTGTTATATGGTTTAAATTAAATTAAATTCTGATCAATAATCTAATTTTTTCCATTCGCGCACCGTCTTTAAAAAAACAGAAAGCCAGTTTTTCGCAATTTTCACTGTGCAACTCTTCGCTCGTGTTGCTAAAACAAAACGACCCAAAACTCACCACGTGGAGGTGGTTGCACGTCGAGTTCCACCCACCCCCTATATTTCGTCTATATTTCTCCATAAAAGTATACCAGATTTTTTCCATAGCAATAAGCCTTATTTATCTGCCGAATATTATTTTTCTCAGTCAAAATTTTTTTAGATATAGAGCCAAGAGACCGACCGACAGACGGACTGAATAATTGAATTGAAATATCTACATTTTCATAATTTAAATCTGAAATGTGAAAATCCCAACTAAAATGAAATAGTGATTTTTCACGATTACAATACTTCTCTTCGGCAAGCGAGGAATATAAAGAATTTGTAAAATTATTTACAAATATCTACCCTTTCTATTTGACAACTTCTTATCATTAATGTCTTATTCCTTTCGGTGATCACTTTGTATTTATTATTATTACTATTGTGACGTGTTTCCACCCCTGAGAAACCGCCCTTGCAAAATCCGTGGGTTCCAAAAAATTATAACAAGAAATAACCACTAACACACTTTATTAAATAATTTACTGGATACTTCACAATACTCTTATGCACTTTACTGACTAAAAATAACAATGTTTATCACTTTATTTTCACTTTGGAGTCTTAACCTCACTTGTCAATTCCAAACTTCTTCTTCCCGCCGAGAATGCGGCCTTATATACTTAAAAATGACAGATCCCGAATTTTTTGTATGGCATCACCATTCTCTAGATAGGTCCAGAATGGATGTCATCACTCTAGAGCTTCTAGTAAGTTCTTTCTCTAGTAGGTGCAAATCTCTACATTCAGATATCCGAACTAATTGAATTCTGTGTTGCCTACATTCTGGGGGTTGCGACACATAACACCATTGCTATTTTGGTTATGGTTAAAATTAAATAATAGGTTCCTTCTATTTATTTTGATTCATGAGTTTTCTCATCGATTGGTGTCTCTACTATTAGAACGACCTTTTTCGTGCTGACTCCGAGTGAACACAAATAAAAGAAATTTGACATTCGGATGGTACGCTGCCCCGAGTTTTGCTTTACTAACAAATTATTAGTTTGTTTTTGTATATTTTTATCCGTTCACTGCGAACTGTGTATTTAATATGATCACGTACACATTTTCAATGCTCGACATGCTCCTAAAAGCGTGAGTAGGTTTACGTTGATACTGAAATGCACATTGTTGCGCTCTAAAAAATAGCAACTTTGATGTTTACGACAAGCTTAAAATCATTATTTTTAATTAAAAGTATTGTACGCTGAAAACTAATCTCGGACGTAATCCTAAAGTTGCGGTAACGGCCCCTAAAAATTGATTTCATTAACGTGTCGAATAGATTTACAATCCGCTTTATATTCGAAAAATAAAAATAAGCGCGCCGTGCCCGGATAGAGCTCAAATTTTAAAACGTTTTCATCGTTTATTTGTCAAAGTAAACTAAAATGTATATGATGGATCTTGTTATCCGATTATTGACCGGGGTATTTTGTAGCACATTTATCGCGTGCAATGGCGGCATTAAATCACGGCTTCCAATGACACGATACCGGCGTTTTTTACGCGATCCGCGATTTTCCAGGCGGAAATGATGTTAATACAGCACATATCCGGCTTAACACATCCATCCCTGCGCATGGCTGAGCGTGTCAACCACAAACGCACCATTTGCATATAAATTATCAATTTGTTCCGGGATGTGAACTTTGGTAGTAAAAAAAACACAGCGACTTCTACGTATTCTCGTAAAAATTGAAAGTTTCAATGACTGGCTCCGCAATAACAATGATCCACCGAGTCCGCTTCATCTAATGACCGCACAGATTGCAAGTCGTAGATACAAATTGAGCTTTAAAAACTTGCTACCGAGCGATGTTTGACATACAGCCATTTTAACAAAGTTTCAATAGTTACATTTTATGACGAAGTACAACTTCGCCATTCGATGGACAATTCATTTTGTTTGTACCTTCTTTTCGTCAAAAAAATTAATTACTTACAATGCCCTTGTTTTAAATCACCCACAATACACGGAGTGGCTGGAAAGATGAACTCAGCTTAAAATTATGGCTTCCTGAAGTCGAACAGAACTGATTAAACCCGGCGTAACTTGGTCCAAAGTGTTTACTTAAGAAATTATGATATCTGGAAAAAAATTGTTTTGGATGTATTACTGAAATCAAATAACCGAACAATCTGAAATTGGGTAAACTTACACATTAAGGAAGTTAGAAAATTATGAGGGTTAGAGATTTCCGCATATTGTAGAGACGCTGTCAGTAGGTTTTCCAGTATTTTTCCGAAATATGTTTTTAGTACGATTAAAAATTATTACACACAAATAAAATTGAAAAAAATAAGGTTTACTTGTTTACCGTTTCAGATCATACGTTTTAGTCTTGAGTGTATTGGTAAATTGTCAGCACGTTGCGCGACCGGATTTTTCCGCCATCTTGAAAAAATGGTTAAAAACCGTTTTTTCAAATATCTCGGCTTCTGTTGAGGCTACATAAAAAACAAGTAGGGTGTATTAAAAGGCGTAAGATTTCCCATCTTTTATGTGCTATACATTTTTTTCGTAGGACTGACAGCTTTTTGTTTATTGCGAAAGAAACTTTGAAATGACGGCGCAGCTCGCTGTTTTTCACATTTTTCTTCATATGGGTAATTCCTACGAGAACACTGTTGAACACGAAAAAAACTACAGCTTCGTTTTTTCAATTTTTATTTTCGAACAATATTTTATACTACAGCGTGTCACAAAAGTCGGCATGTCAGTTTTTTTGTGGAGGAGGGGAAATCTTCAAAAGACACTCGCATAGATGTTGTGCGGCAGGGTAGTGTGAGATTTTTACTCAATAAAACCTATCCCCCTCTTCACAGCAACACCTCGGGACCCCTAGCGCATTACTTCTCGGCTTAATCTATTATCATTGTCGATCGATAGAAGATTATTCGTTCTCTTCGTCGGATTCGTTGTTGATGCCGTCCAGCACACAGATTTTCGGGAATTCTGCAACCTCTGGAGTTTTAACATATAACGGAGTATATCAATCCAGCTTTACGGCAACCACAAGCTGTTCCGCAGTTTCCCTTGCACTTACAAGCTATTAATTTCAAAAGTTCGTCGGGTGCAGCTTTTTCTGTTATGGTTTTCGGTCCTAGCCCAAAATTTCTCCTGGTCCATCCCCATTTCTCCGGGTCATGTAAGATTCCCAGCCACGTTTGCACTTGAAGGTATGTCCTGAAAATGTGTTGCCGGGCTGCATCCGATATCGATGGAGGTGAGGCAAGGTTTGCTTTTGATTTTGTAGTTGCTCTTATAGTACAGTAAAAGTCGACCTTCTCTATAGGGGGTGCTCACAAATAATTCCGGCAAGCTGATTTTTTCAGGGTCGATGGAGGGGTATCTCCCGAGTATCCGACCAAAAGTCACAGCCTTGTAGGTGTTGCAATAGGGGTGGTTTCTTATTTTTTGTTTTTTTTTGAAATTTTCAATCAACCTCTCAATCAACCCTGCAAAAACCAGCTATTCAGCCTTTTGTTTGTAGGTTTCCTGGACCGTAATAAATAAATATGGTGAATGTTTTCCCATATAATGGGCGCTGGACCGTCAAAAATCAAAGTTACAAAAAAATTTTATTAGGCAAAGTTGTAGAGAATATTACTATGTACAAGTTGGAAAATTTCAAAAACAAACAAAAATAAGAAACCACCCTACAAGGGGTGTGGATTGTGACTTTTTGGTTGGATACTCCATTGACCCTGAAAAAATCAGCTTGCCGGGAGAAATTTTTTTGAAAAATGATATCTTTATTGGACTATTACAATACATTTGTAACGTAACAAATTTAACTTTTCTTGTGCTTCGTTTTCTTTGTACAAAGCAAGAAAGAATGTTTTTTCTGCGGTAGCGAGAAGTTCGGGGGAAACTTTTTTTTTTCAGAAATGCTTCCAAATGATCTTTGTTCTTCAAAGTGGTGGTGAATTTCGATTTACCAAATCCAAAAACACGCACCGCTGAAGGCGTGTAGAAATAGGATGTTTTCGCTTATGACATCATCGTATCGAAGACTTGATATTGAGTACATTTTCTCGGCAATTAAAAAAACGAAGCAATGGGTTTTTTCCTGCTCTACAATTTTCATATAGAACAATTTTTTCGAGTATTTGCCCATATGGAGAAAAATGAGAAAAACCGCGAGCGGCGGCACCCTCATTTCAAACTTTCTTTCGCAATAATCAAAAAGTTCTACAAAAAAAATGGATAGCACATAAACACGGGAAATATTACGCTCTTTAATACGCCGTATTTGTTTTTTGTGTATCTTCAACAGAAGCCGAGATATTTGAAAACACGGTTCTTAACCATTTTTTCAAGTTTGCAGAAAAACGGAAAAACCTGGTCGCGCAACAATTCACCAATACCCTCACCAATTACCCCCTCCCCCACCAAGCTCCAGAAGCTCGCTGACGTCGGATGACTGTCGGCCTCAAAATTCATACTGACTGGAGTATTATTATTTGAAAATGTTCGACAATTCTACTTCGACAGGTAAATCAGTACACGATATAGAACTTATTTTACCATTGAAAAACACAGTCTAAAGCAATTTACAGTCAACAATACAGGTCAATTATAAATTCTTCTTATTTTGTTTCTGTTTATCTAGTCTTTCAGGGCAGTTCGGATCAGAAACAGATAGCTTATAAAATGATAAATTATGATAGGAACTTCCTTTGGCTTTCACGAAAATAATTAAAATAAATTAGAAAGGTTATTAATTCATCGCCTGTGAATGACAACGGGCATAATTCTAATTCAATTTATTCAGCTCCGTTATTTTTCATTGACAAAAGCACTTGGGGCCAGCTCCACATAAAAACTTATGGTCGGACAACTTTTAAACATACAATCAATTTACAGAAAGCTGGCTGTTATATAATCAGCAAGGACATTTTCAAGAGTCTCCAGCAAGTGTCATTGAATTATATCCATGATAAATCATCCATAACTTAAAACTTTTTATTGGCGTCATGGAGTGTTATTAAATCTGTGTAATAAAGTGCGTGAAATTGAGTTATTTATTCCGCAATACTTGGCGGGTAAATATGGTAGTTGAGGGTCTTTCGGAGTGCGAAAGGCTGCAATAGACTCACGTACTTCCTTAATGTGAGTCGTACGTCATCCGTTTCACGAGTTGCATCGCTGAAAGCGTTTAAGAAAGAAATATTGTTTGCGAAAATTACATAACTGTTTACTTTTGGAACCATTTTCGTATTAAAACAACTTATTACCAGAGAAATATTACAAATGCAAGTAGGTTAAGGCATATCGTTAATTCATTTTTCATCCTTTGAAAAGATTTCTTGAAAAATTTGAGTGCCATAGCAAAAACGTATACAAATAAAACAAAGTGAATTGAAAGTGCAACAAACATAAATATAGAGATGTCATTAAGATAATAATCTGTATCGACCGTTAGACCCAACTACAATGATGAGACTCATCAGAAGTTACAATAAAAAAATAGCTAACAAGTAGTATAATACTAATTACTTCCAATTTTAAGTTTAAAATTTGATGGAAAATAAAATAAATAAATTAAAAGTAAGTAAGTATAAGCAACTAAGTAAGTCAAAGATAAGAGTATTATAGAACAAGCATATAATGATGAAAGATAACGGTATAAAACAACGAAACATGTATGAAGCACAAACGCTTCTGTACTAGAAAACAAAAAGGAAATAAATATAAAAACAAAGATAATATCTATAAAGATAGCCAATTCTAAGTGGAACATGTGTTACAATAAAATAATTAAATGCGAGTAACTATAAAAATCTGAATAAATAACATATTGAATAAAAACTGCAAAACGTATTATAATACAACCGCTGAGCATACTTCTGTATGTCATTCATTTACCAGAGATTCACCCATTTGGATATTGTTGGTAATTATCCGGTGATTAAAAAAAATTGGGTAATGGTCTGTGCGAGTGGCCATTTTCTAAAATTGACGCCATCTTTGATTTTTATTGAAAATGCACTGTATAGGCATGTGAGGTGTCATTTTTTATGTTTTTTAGGATGCTGAACACGTTCCGATAGCATAAATACTGAAAAGTGGTTACTATCATTATTTAGTAAGACAGATATGAATCAACGTTTTTTTTTCAGATTTACATTGTTCTATAAAACACGAAGTAACATAAAATAAATAAGTCAATGACATCACTAATGTAAGTATATGTCATGACTAATTTATAACAAAAAGCAATATATGACTCCTTATATCTAATAATTTTAAATATCAGACGTAATAATTTACGTTGCAATATTAGAATCCTTGTTACGACAATCAATAATGGCTACAATGTAGTTCTTCGTAGGATTGTCTTAAATTGGTTTGCTGTATGGATATGCGTATGGTTGGTCTAGGAAAAGATGTTACACTACAGAAGACTATATTTGGCCATATATTGCTGCATTTTTCTAGTAGATACGATTTGAAATAGTCTTGAAGTTTGACTTTGTTGGAACTAGAATAAAAATTTGTCTTTTTGTACAGGAATAGGCGTTGTATTTTTAATGGAGTGGAGGTTGATTGATCCACATGTGCCACGACGAATTCGTTCGAAACTTTTTGGCGACTTATCGAAGCAAGAATCAAATATGAAGTCAATTTTTGCTGCTCTATTTACTATAATTTCACATATGAACAAACCTCGTAGAAATCTCCAAATATTTTCAAATCTTTCAGAGAAATCTTTCTAACGCAAGCCATGAAATCCACAATATAACAATTTGTAAGATTTGATAAGATTGCTGAACTGCCATCTGTTTCGGTTAATACCTTTTCAAGTTCTGAGGATAGTGTGCTCTTGCTTGTCTTTCATCGAAAAGGAAAAAATTGTCAACGATCTCATATTTTAACAGTTCACTAATAGGGTAACCTCTCTCTCTCTCTCTCTCTAGCTAGTTGAATAGTACGTTGAGCCATAGCTTGTTCTTTTTTAGGTGTCTTGGTTTTTACAGTCTGTTTCTCTATGAGGATGCTATTAATAGGTGGTAAATTCGTCCCACGGATGGTATCTGAAATATTAGCTTTCTTATCAATGAATCTGTATTTCCTAAATGTTTCATAAGCTTAATTTCCTATAGTGAAGACCTGAAGTAACTTAATTTTCACAGCATCTTCAACTGTTGTTTTCTTTCGAATTAGTATGAATGGTTTCAGTTTTATATATTTCAATTTTTGTTGAAATGTATTTTTAATGTCTTCATCGTGCTTAGCACCTTTAAAAATATGTAAAATGGCACCTCACATGCTTATGCAATGCATTTTCAATAAATATCAAAGATGGCGCCCATTTTCCAAAATGGCCACTCGCACAGACTATCACCTAATTATTTTTTTTCAATCATTACACGATTACCAACAATATCCAAATGGGTGAATCTCTGGTAAATGAATGACATACAGAAGCATTCTCAGCAAATGGACTATTAATAGTGAATAGCCAAATGTTTATAAACAAGTTTAAAATGTATATGCATATTTCTGCTACATTGTAAAACACATTATTTATTAAAAACGTATGCAAATAACTTATTGATTAGCTTTGTTCGCTTTGTATACTTGGGATTCATATCTTAAATAGTCATATATGTATATGATAGTTATTTTGTGTGCGAGTATCATAACTATGAGTAAAGTTGTTCAACAAAAAAATTATCTACGTTTTTTTCATAGATATATATGCAGCCTATCGGTAATATACGTATATCTCTAATAGCTGTTAGTGTATTGAGAGCTCAAAGTGCCATATTGTCACTCGCATTACACATATACCATTTTATCTACAATAATTTGAAAATATAAAAAAAAAAGAAACAAGGTTGAATTTTGGCTGCAAACGGCGATTTCTCAACATATTATGAGTATGCCTTGCATATGTGATCAAAATAAAACAGCTGAACAAAACACAATCGCTGCTACTTTATTTAAGTTTTATTAATTATAATAAAGTTCGTATTCTTCGTATAAATAAATTAGATAATTAATTGTTACTCTTACATCAACTCGCATTATATTAACAGCAGCTTTGCGGGCATTATTATTTCATAAAAATACATTGTCAATTTTGTGACCAAGCTTGTTTAAGTGCAGATGAACCGAAACATGCGTCAAAGTACTTTGCCGCCCGTTGTCATGGGAGAAGTCCGGCAAAATGATATTATTCACAGCTCCCTGGCAAACGTCAACTTTGCGCTTTCAAAATGTGAGCAAAAAAGCCTACTTTGTATGTGGATTTTAGATAAAATACTTTTTGCACGAAGTGCTGTGTGAATTTTTAACTATATTTCTAATTGCATATATTTGTAATAATAATAATAATAATAATATATCTTTATTAGCTAAAAAGCTACAATGGAATCATTACAATATATAGAACATAAGTACATTAATTTTTCACTAGTTTATCTTAATTTTATATAACAGTAACTGTAAAATTATTACAAATCTTTTTGTATTCTAATATAACTTATCGTAAAATTACATAACCTAATCTCAAAACAATCAAAATTCTTTTTTAATATAACTAACACATAATTTACTGAAAATATTATATTTTTCACAATATTTTATTTCCTTTGGTAAACCGTTAAATAATTGAATACCCTTACAAAACAGAGATTTTGATTCCTTTAAATTGTCATACCTCTCTACCACCATATCATCTACACTACGAGTGTTATAACCATGAGTCTCTCGGACGAAACTCAATTTATCACATAAATACCTTGGAGCCATACCATGTTTTATTTTGAATATAAATTGCAGTGACTTTAAAACTATACGTTGTCTAACATTTAAAAAATTTAAAACATTTAACATTGTATCTATGGGAGTATATCTGTTACATTTTAATAATATCCTCATAGCTTTGTTTTGCATCTTTTGTAACTGATGTAATTCATTGTTATTTAAATATAGCTGCAGCGTTGCACAATATTCAAAATGCGGAGCTATTATAGATTTATAAACTAATATTCTTGAAAACATTGAGAGATAATTTGAAATTCTACGTAAAAAATAAATCTTTTTTGCAACTTTTTTAATAATGTAATCACTATTATTTTTGAAAGTCAAGGACTGATCTATGATAAAACCAAGGTATTTAATTTCCGAAACTTTTTCTAACTTTTTATTATTTAATACAATACTTTCCACAATTTGTAGTCGGCTTATTACCTGTTTTTTGCCGAGAATCATATATTTACATTTGTCTATGTTTACTTTTAAGCTATTATCACACAACCAAACAAATATATCTTTTAAATCTTGATTAATAGCCCTAATAACATCTCTCCATCCAAATAAATTAACGTGTCATCTGCAAATAAATGTACCTTACAATTTTTTATAGATTTCACTATGTCGTTTATAAATAGCACAAATAATAAAGGTCCTAGCACTGATCCTTGCGGTACTCCGAAGTCATTGTCTATTATGTTAGACTCACTATTTACATATCTTGTTTTTTGTCTTCTCTCCTTTAGATAGGATTCGACCCATTCAAGTACAGTCCCACCAATGCCCATTTTTTCTAACTTCGATACCAGTAACTTTCGATTTACCGTCTCAAATGCACGTTTAAAGTCTAAGAACACTGCAACTATTATTTGATCTTTACCTATTGTCTTAACCCAATCCGATATAATGAACTGAAGAGCCGTTTCACAGGAATGACTTTCTCTGAATCCAGATTGATTCTCTATTAAAATGTTATTATCAATACAATGTGTCGTCAATTGTTCTTTTACTACCAATTCTAGCGTTTTTTCATATACTGGTAATGTGTTAACAGGTCTAAATTCTTCACATATTATTGTATTCGAAATTTTGGGAATGGGTGTAACCACCGATATTTTCCAGTTATTAGGACAAATTCCTTTTTGTAATGAGCTCTTAATAACATCTAAAAACCTATTACCAATTACTTCAAAAGCTGTTTTTATAATTCCTGTGGATATACCATCAATACCTGATTTATTAGGTAAGTCAGATATAATTTTCTTAAGTCTATCCATTTCAATAGGTTTAAATTCTGTTAATTTATTTTTTACTTCTATAATATCTAACTCATACCCATTTTGTTTAGGGATACTTTCAATAATATCTTTAATACTGCCTACAAAATATTCATTAAATTTTTCCGCGATTTTAGATTCATTTTCTATTATTTCATTCCCGAACTGGATTTCTTTGGGTGCCGAGTGGTTTTTGTCTTGACATATTTTCTTCAAAGTTTTCCACATATTTTTTGCATCTTTTTTATTGTCGTCGATTTTCCGTTCATAATAATTCTGTTTTTGTCTTCTTAGTAGTGATGTGACCTCGTTTCGTTTTCTCTTATATCTTTCCCAGTCTTCATTTGCATTACTTATTTTTGCCGCTGTATATCTCTGATCCCTTTCTTTCATACATTCAATACTTTCTTGATTTATCCATTTTTTATCTGCATATTGCACTGGCACCTTCATTACTTTTACAGGACAAATTTTATCTATTGACTTAAATATACTGCTCACAAAATTATCAGCTAACATATTTACATCTGATATTGTGTTATCCCAGTATGAATTCCTTAACAAGTTCTCGAAATTTTCTTCATTAAAGTTCTTGTAACACCTTTTCTTTATTTCTACTTCTTTCCATTGTTTTTGATTAGTTGCCAAATTTACTAAAATATTTGCATGATCTGATATTCTTGGAGTGTTGATTTATTTGTTATTCGCGTAGGTTCTTTAATTAATTGACTAAGTCTATTTTGTGATAAAATTTGTTGCAATTTATTAGCATAAAATGTGTTCTGTGATACATCTATATTAAAGTCACCCATTAAAAGCAATTGTTTATCATTAAATTCCTCAATGAGTTCCTCCATTACATTTAAAAAATCTGCATGACTTGTATTAGGTGAGTGATATAATCCAATTAGTGTATAATTAACAGCATTTATTTGTACTGTAATTACAAGAGCCCATACATTTTTATCAACCGTAGTCTTCTTTATTAGTCTAAAAGATAATTCTTTTTTCACGTATAAAATAACTCCCCCAGTATGGACACTATCTGTGTAACAGATTTCATGATAATAGCCTTCAATGTTTATTTCATTTCTATGTTTATCTTTGGTTACATGTGTTTCGGTCACACATACTATCAGGGGTTTAACAAAATGTATTAACATTTCAATCTCATCTTTATTATGTAGTAAACCTTGTACATTTAAAGTTAAAATCTGATGCTTATCTGTTCCCCCTGTATATACATTTAATTGCTATTCATGTGAATAATTAATTTTATGCTTTAGATTGTTTAAAATGCGCTGGTAACAAGGACAATTGCTGTCATATGCATCATGATTGTTTCCTATATTTATATTGTATTTTTTTATCGCCTCCATACAATTTATACACTTCTTTTCTGTTGAATTACATCTATCACTATCATGTTCAGAGCCACATTTGAAACAAGTATAATTATTTTTACAATCCTTTGCAAAATGATTAAACCTTAAACATTTATAACATCTGATTACATTCACAAAGTCATAAATTTTACCTCTTGACCAGCCTATATTGATTCTTTCTTTTTCTGCCAATTTGCCATGTGTTTTTGGGTCAGTTTGTATAATTAATGAAAAGGTCCTAGGGTATTTATCATTTTTTATTTTCTTCATTACTTTTAAATGAAATCCTTCTTCTTCTTTATTTATTTCATGGTTTTGTTCAATCATTTGTTCAGTTAGTTTTTCGTTATCATCCATATCATCCTCGTTATGTATCCCAATAATTTTTAAACTTGGATATTTTAATACTGGTTTAGTTATATCATACTTATTAGGCATTTCCTCCTGTATTTTATTTTGTATTTTATCTCTGTCCTTCTCATTTTCGCATTTGATCACCACTTGTCCTTTTGAGATTTCTTTTATACCTGAAACTCCGACTGCTAAACTTGCTGGATTAATATTTTGTTTTATATCTTCTTTTGTTATGTTACTCGTCTGGTCCACTTTGGGTTTAACTATGAGGACTGGTTCTATCTTATCTTTCTTGACTATATTCGCATATGTGCTTTTTTCTTCTTTTTTATCTATTATTATAGACTGTAACATATTTTTTATAGTTTCTACCATTTCATTTTTAAAACTCTCAAATTTTTCATTTAGTTTATCCATGATGATGTCGTTCGTAACTTCGCATTGGTCACAATACCATTTGAGTGATTTAATACTTGTAATTACTTTTAAATCTGCGTTTTTAATATTGTAACTTATAGTATATTGTTCTTATAAAACAAGCAAAAAATTTAAGCCATTCACATGAACTTTTTTTCATAAAATAACCTAATGAATCACACCCTGAAATATTAGTACGTCATTAAGGAACACCCTGTAAAATCTGCTCTCATTGCGGTAAATCTTTGGGTGTTGTTTTATACAGTAAGTTAACCATGGAAGAACACATGGTTTTGATCCGGAAGAATACATCGCCAATCTTTTTCTTACTGTGCAATCTAAAAAATTGCTTGTTGTAGTCAAATTTATTAATACCATATTATATCACGCCCCGTTTCAATCTACCTTAATTTACGGTTACAATTAGCAAATATTACTTTTCAATAGTTTCTTCGATGTCAAGAGGATTGTTTGAATCGCTTGCGAGATATACTGCTCTAAACGAAATACTTGTAACCGCCAGGGTTACTTTAACAGTCCGAATATTAGGTTATTGTAAAAATTTCTCTCTAACAGTTATTGCTTTCTAATATTTAAATAGTTGTATTGGAGTAACAAATCTAGCTTTTTCGTGACTCTATGAATGGACTATTAGTGACAGTTTATGGCGGCACTCGTCCCTTCTATGAATTACTAGAATTGGAGGTTTCCGACACCCCGTGAGAAACAACTTAGGTCTGTACGTGAAGCGTAGCTAAATTTAAGCAGAAAAAAAGGACTCCATTGCCGTACATACATTTTTATCCAAAAAATCTATCAATTATTTTATGTCTGTTTCCTGACATCGCGTAAACAAAATCAAGCAGAATGATATTATAGGGTCCAATTTGACTTTTTGTTACACACTGCATGGTGAGAAGCTGAAATGTTGTAATTTTTTTAAAAACAATTGGTCGTGGTTATTTATTACTTAGTCCCAAATAGCTTCTCGGTCATAAGAATACCTTTCTTATGTAATTTTAGCTAGAAAATCACATTCCGGTGTCAAATTAAAAGAGAATAGAAAGACATGGGAAGAAAATGTAGCCATCCTCTTACTTAGAAGCACGTCTAAAGACCATTGTATACCATCTCAAACGGTTCTTGAGATATAGTGGGTGCGGTACGAGAGAAAACGTGGCATTTCGTGATACAAATTTTTTCTTCGACACGATTGCTCGACTAAATGATTTGGTCCGCAGGACACTCAAGATTTTGGATTCACTCACTCGTCCCCTGACGAGGGGACGAATGTGACACATCATGAAGTTGGGCAAGACGTAAGTGACACAATTTGCGCAACTCTGTCATTCTGAACACAACATTCACCCCGAGAGTTTCAAGTTTCTCCTGTACGTACAGCATGAGTTAGACGAATGCTATTCCTTCACACATGACAGCACTCTCACCCCCTCCACCGAACTTCGTCGCCTTGGTTCTTCTGAACCGGTTATAGAGTAGGGACGGACATGGAACTGAAATATGAATGTAAATCGCTACGGCGTTTTCAATAAAACTGGTAATGCCAGCTATGAAAAATGTTGATGTTTTTACGTCTTCTTTTTAGTTGATAATGTTGAAAAAGAACACTGAAATTGTTTTTGCTAACCTGCAAGAACAAAACGCTGTAAGTTTTTATATTTTTTGTTTGTTGTAACGAATTTCGTCAAGCACAAACCCCTAGTACCCATTTAAAAATTTAGGGGTTGCAACTGCTACTCGAAAGGGGTTGAATTTAGGGATGAAATTTGTACGTTGCAGGATGTCATTTCAGAATCCAAAATCGACATGTCTCGGTATTTTTTATAAATATACACAATGATTGAGATACTGAATTTATTCCATTTGGCTGTTTCACACTGTATATGACCAATACAGACGTATCTATCCATTGGTCATTTTTATAGGATTTGTCCAAACATAAAAACGACATATAGCTACGGGTGTGTGTGTCATCTCAAAACAAATTAATGAATAGTTCTGCCCAACATTTATCTGAAGAATATTCGAGGGCAAAGAGTTTAACCCATATTTTTTCGTAATTCTATCCTTTTAATATTGTAAAATAATATAACGAATATTTTTCATTTTCAGTATATGTATTTAATTTTACGAAGAGAATCTGTAAGATATAACCAAATATTTACACACCTTAGAAAGCATTTCACCCGAAATATACATTTTTGCGCTCATAGCCTCGAGTGCGAAAAGCTACCATGAAATACTTGCTTAATGTGAGTCGTATGTCATCCGTTCACGAGATGCATCGCAGAGAGCAGTTAAGAAGAGAAATATTGTTTGCGAAAATTACAGTACTGTTTACATTCGAAATGTTTCATACCATTTTCATATGAAAGTAACTTAATACCAGCGAAATATTACGATTTAAATGTCTGCTCTAGGAAACTTTATCAAAAACATCAGTCTGAAGCCTTTATTAAAAATGGGTTCGTATCACGTTGCATACAATGGAAACCTAGCACTTTTATGCAAGTGGCGTGAGTTGATAATGAATACTGAGCGATTAAAACATAAAAATATTTAGGTAAAAAAGAACATGTAATAGTCCCATTCTGGACGTGTACATGTCCATTAATAATGTAATATGTCGTAGAAAATTCGACGTTATAACACATTACAAGTAGCCCAGTCGATGAAGCTATTTACCTACAAAAAGGAATAATTTTTTTTTAATAAGTTCGTGAAAATGTATAGAATAATATCCTGAAAAGTTTACATTTCGCTCGGATGCAGAACATAAAGAAAAAGTGAAAAAAATATTTTTTTCATCCATTTTTTCAAAATTTTGAAATTAAATCAAGCTAGGAAAAAAATTAAAAATACAAATGGATAGATCGCGTATTTATGAATGCCCTAACAAAATTTATCGCTAAAGCCACGGTTTTCCCGGAAAAAAATAGTCAATTGTAACGTTATAACTAGGAGCGAGATCCATACGTGCGCGCGCTTGAATACGAATGACTGTGACACCGACGCACTGAATTACATGTCACTAAATCAGAATTTGTTCAATCTATATGAGTGTTGGTTCATTTTACAGATAGAAATTGTAGCTTTCTGATGCTTTTTGTTTTAAACAATACAAGCAAAGAATGGATGAGAAAAATATACTTATACAGTGTGTTTCACTTGAAATGGTAACACTGCAATAACTTTTTTTATTTTTTCTCCGATTTGAATCAAATTTTATTTAAGTATAGAACAAATTAGCTGTTGGTTGCAGTCTGGTTTTTTATTCCTTATACATTTAAGGAAACATATAGAGGAGTTCGACTAAAATATTTCACTAGTAAATTAATAATGCTAATCAATGATGCGGAATTTCCAGGGTATGAGTATTTCTTGTGTTATATATATGATTTATATTAATGGTCTTATTATTTAATTGTAATCTGGTATATACCAATAGATTAAGAAGGAATAAACAGGGTAGGTTAAGTATCCCAAGTTGTTCATAAATGTCTTTAGAGCTGGTTCGTCTGGTTACTTCCGCTATTAAACGTACTGGTCTCTTATGTAATTTAAAAATCCTCAACATGTCAAGCTAAGAACCCCAGGTAATTAAAGCATGACTAATTATCGATTCAAAAAATAAATAATGGAAAGTAATTAACACTGCTTTACTAATCATTTGACGTGGCTGATTAATACAGTTACATATTGGAGCTATTTTTTTTTTACAAATTTCATTTATATGTACCGGCCAAGTACAGTTTTCTTGAATGTGTAAACCTACAAATTTTGAGGTCGTAACTTGTCAAATGGATCCTTCATTCGACTTTATTAAAAGGCTGTAATCAGCATTAATTTTACTAACATTCAGATGATAAAAGGGGTAGTACATAAAAAATAATAAACAACGAATCGATGAGCAGCATTATGTAAAGTCCATAAAGAGAAGAAGAATACATGACGTGAAAGATACCAAGAACGTATCAAAATAGATGAGGCTAAGAAAATGCAAAATTATTATGCGTGGATTAAAGAGAGCTTTTGGAAATGGGTTGAAAGGGCAGAGTGTTTGATAGGTACGTGAGGGGTTTCAAGAGTACACGTGAAAAAGTAGTTTGGGATTAAAGTAAAATATCCATATGTTGTCGGATTGCTCCAGTAATATAAATGGCAATTCTAACTTGAATAAGATTGTATGAAAAAGCGTAAATTTCATAAATATAACAAATAAATCCACGTAAGCTTCTAGGTAACTCAATATTTCAACTCACGGATTTCACATATTTTTGTTTTTTCTATAATCTTCCCAATTGCCAACAATATTTGAACAACATTCAAATATGTAACTAAAATATTTTTACAATGGCATAACACCTAAGAGAAGTTATTCATTTTATTGATTTGACATGAGAATGATAAACGTATTTTCAAGTTGAAAAATGTATTAAAAATGACTTTTAACATTTGATACGGGACAATAGCTATAAAATTTCATATAAAAACTTGACACATATCAAAGAATTTAAAAAAAAATCACTTTTTTAGAACCCCACATTTGGGTTCCTTACTATTTTTATTGTTTATAAATGATATTGTTTATTCAGTCCAAAATTGCAAAATTTTACTTTTTGCAGATGATATAAGGATGTATAAAATCATCCGTAATTGCGGCGATTCTATATTAATGCAACATGACATTAATAACATATTTAGAATGAATAACCATTCATCTTTTAATATTCAAAAACGCAAAATATTAACTTTTTCACGTAATAAGCGAACTATGGATTTTTCCTATTTAATGAACAACTTGATTCTGAAAAAAATGGAATTAAAAATTGATTCAGATATTAAGTTCGATTCTAAATTATCATTTAATGAGCATGTTCTGTAATCTTGCTTACATAAATTTTAGTTTTGTAATTTGCAATTCTAAATCTTTGAAAAATATTAAGACTTTATTAACGCTATATTTAAGTTTTATTCTATCTAGGCTTAAGTATTGCTCTGTAATTTGGTGTCCTCTCTACATAAAGTATATACAGGCTTTAAAGAACATACAAAAAAAAATTATTAAACATTCGAACTTCATTTTGGATGGGGTATACCATGGGAACTCCGAGTATTTGCAAAATTTACCACATTATAATCTAATGACCCTGTATAACGGATATATATTATAGCATAATTTATTTGTATAAAGTAATAAAGTAATAAATAATTAACTTATGACCCAGACACCCTAGTAGAGATTTGCATTGGAACTTCTAATTTAAAGACGAGATCCAATAGGACATTTTACATACCCATATTGAGGAAAAATTATGCAATGAGATCACGTATCTTTACTATGACGATTAATTAGAGTAACATGCAACAACAGTACTGTGATATATTTGGTGATAGATTGTATGAAGTTTCAAACAATATTGATATTTATCATTGAATTATGTAGGTTGTAGTACGTAGATATAAGTTGTTTTTTTTTTAAATTGTTCCAGAGTATTGTTTAAAAAGAAGGTTACTTTTTCTAGTAGTTTTCATTGTGCTTAACTTGCATACACATTTATAATTAATTTAATTGGGTAAGTCTAGTGTCATTTAAGTTTAGTGTGATTGAAGTTACTGTAATTTCAATTTAATTATCTGTTGTTGGTTGAAATTCAGATTAGACAACTGTGTGTAATTGGGATATTCATCCTGTAGACATGTTTACATAAATAAATAAATAAATATTACACTCGTAGCATTTATTAGATAAAATTTGCAGGGTGACCACTTTTGGTTATTTGAACGATTTTAAAATTGTT
This sequence comes from Rutpela maculata, assembly GCA_936432065.2. Lineage (NCBI taxonomy): Eukaryota > Metazoa > Arthropoda > Insecta > Coleoptera > Cerambycidae > Rutpela > Rutpela maculata. Next base: position 28,736,342 of record OW386285.2, on the reverse strand, counting down.
ATGAGCTTGAGGGAATAAGGTATGATATAAAATCTGAATATTTAAGAAAATTTTGCAATAAAATTTTATTTTCAGTGCAGAAATATTATTTTAGAGCAATATAAGGTAAAACTGTTAAACTTTATTACAGTCCATAGAAATATTAAACCTTATAATAATGATAATAAAACCATATTTTAATGTATTTTTCATTATTTTATATCACCAATGACGTTTCATATCTGTTATGTACAGCTTATTTGAATAAAGAATTTATTATTGTTATTATTATTATTATATAATAGGCACGTTCACAAATAAAATAATATACATTAATATTAGCTAAAACCATACATTAGAGCCCCTAGTACCAAAATCAGATTTTTTTTATTAATAAATATTTTAATTTTGTCAATTATTCGTAATAGAAATCACCCCAACGCAGCGAAGCTAAACAACTTTCCAAGGCAGAGGCTATTAACATGACGTCAAATGCGTTGTTTTTTTATCGAAAGACTAATATAATATTATTGATCAGCATGCTTTAGAACCCCCATATCCAAAATTTAAAGACATTTTGATTTATGATTTTCGAATTACGGCCCCCTAGAATTATATTTTTGAAATATTAAATAATTAATAACTTTTAAACGAACTGTATTTCGAAAAAAAATCATTCTTCATTTTCTATTTAAATTCACTATTTCTACAACACAACGTTATCTGTACTTTCAAATTTCATAGGCCAAGAATTTTTATTGAAAAATTTATAAAATTATCTAACGAAAAAAAGTAACTCCTCACTTTCTATTTAAAATCACTTTTTCTACCACCCACTGTCATCCATGCTTTCAGATTCGGCAATCCTTAATGTACGAATAATTTACATTTAGTCAATGAAATTTGAAATTATGGTTGAAAACGTAAATTTAAAAAAAGAATGAAGAATTACTTTTTTTCGAAATTATAATTCGTTTAAAATCTATAATTTCCAATTGAAATTAAAATTTTGTGGACATGCATATTCGCCAATGTTTCGAAAACAGTGTTCCCTTTCTTCAAACAGTTCAAAAACTACATGAAACGTAGCTTAGTTGTTTTCAACTAAATCTGGCATCATCATTTATTTGTCAGACGTTTATTGATACCGACTAAGCGTGTTAGGGCGAGAGTGCTTGGTAACACTAACTATCGTGTACTGGATACTCGATTCCCAGCTACGACACTAACAATGTCGGCGGGTAATGGATTTTGTCTGCGTTTTTCAAATATGTAACCTCCTTCCGGACAGCCTTGGCTTTAGACTTGAGGGTTGTCTACTAGGTATGGTGTATTTTGTGTGTGGTGTGTATTCATCAGCGAATTTAAAAATAAAACAGATACAGGCAGAGTGGAGAAGTGTATTTTGATAGATCTAAGTCAAATATTAATCAAATAGATATTTTAAGACGCCCACACCCAACTGTAACTTCTCCTTTTCAGACGAAGAAATATTGAAATGTTTCGTCGCTTTTAATGAATTAAATATTAATCAGTCACTTGTGTCTCTACCCTAATTTAGTGTTTATGCTAAGAGCTAAATTTGGAGACATTGAATAAATATTATACTTATTCAGATATTCTAAAATGTTTTATATAAACATATATAAAATCAGTAAAATCCTTTATGAATATCATATAATTTAATGAAATTAATGTTACAATAATAATTTTAATCTCAAATTGTAACATTGCAGCAACTTAGAAATTAATTAATCTATATTTAATTCATCCTCTAAATATACAGGGTGTAACGCTACTTACCCGAAAAATTTTAACCATACATGCACCCGACTTCTTAAAAAAAAATTAATAAAAGTCCAACACAGAAAAAGATACACATTGTTAAAGTTACAAATTGACGAAAATGGTAATTTATTGAATTGAACTCTACTTAATTGAAGGACTGTTGTATTAAAAAAAATAAATAAATAAAATAAAAATGTAAATTAAAAATTATAATTTTAAATAGTAGGTTATTTTAACATTTCCATTAATTTGTAACTTTAACAATGTGTATCTTTTTCTGTGTTGGACTTTTATTAAATTTTTTTTAAGAAGTCAACTTATTTAAAGGTGCATGTATGGTTAAAATTATTCGGGTAAGTTGCGTTACACCCTGTATAAAGGTCGCCCTTCAATTATCATTAAGTGGCATTAGCGAATTTCACACGGCGTTATGGCCTAAGAATTGCAGTTTTTTATCACAAGTTCTAATTTGAGAGAAATTCAAAACGAGATTGCAATTTGACGAGGTGGTGGAGTCGGTATCTATGTAAAAAATTACCTGAATGCAAGTCAGGTCTTGAACGACCTGTATTGTTTTGAGGGAGTGGAGCATCTTTGGCTTGAACTGAAATTAGGAAAATCTCGCATATTAGTGGGCGTTATCTATAGGACGCCTACTAATAACGTAAACCGATTTGTAGATTATTTGGACGATTTGCTGTCTCATATAACCCCTTTATATGATAATATTTTTATACTAGGTGACTTAAATGTTGATCAATCACAAGATAATTTAGTGTCCCAATATATGACTGCTTACAGCTTTCAACAGTTGATAACTGAACCCACCCGTGTTACACATACTTCAGAAAAAATAATTGATGTGATATTTACAAATAATAAAGATTTAGTATTAAATTCTGGACTTATAAACGCTGACACGACTTCGGACCATAGTGCTATTTTTTGTAATTTAAATTTTTCAATAACTCGACCGTCGCCCAAGTTAGCAACTTATCGAAATTTTAAAAATTTTTCGGTAAATGATTTTCAAAGTGATTTAAATAAGGTAAATTGGGATAATATCCTTTATATGAATAATATTGATGATAAAATACAATTATTTAATAGTTATATTATCGAGCTATTCGATAAGCATGCGCCATATATCACTTCTCGTATAACCAAACCTTATGCCCCTTGGATAAACAACAATATAAAGCAATTAATGAAACAACGCAAGAGAGCACATAGTAAATATAAGCGTACTAAATCGGAAAATGATTTAAATTCTTATAGAGAATTGCGTAATCTAGTGAGTGAGGCTATTCGAAACGAAAAATCAGCATATTTAAGTTACCAACAGAACAATCCAGATAAAAAAGAAATGTGGAAGGCCTTAAAATATTTAAACATAAAGCAAAACTCGGTTAATGATATTCCCACTGATTTACGAAATGTTGATGAAATAAATGATTACTTTTTATCAGTATTTAGTCCACCTAATAATTGTTTAGAAACAACTGATTATTATAGATCTAACAAATATAAAGATGACTTATCATTTTCATTTCAGATGGTAACGGTTGACAAAGTACAAAATATATTGTTAGACTTGAAATCAAATGCATATGGATGTGATAACATAAGTGCCAAAATGTTGCAACTTTGTTCTCCTACGGTTTGCCCTTATATAACACATATAGTCAACTGGTGCCTAGAATGTGGTTATTTCCCTGAATCGTGGAAATTGTCGATAATAAAACCTCTTCCCAAAACAAATATTCCCAAATCATATAGTGATCTTCGTCCAATCAGTATATTACCCGTAATTTCAAAAATTCTAGAGAATGTCATTCAACATCAGATGTATACGATTATGTAATTAACTCGAAGATAATATCAAATTTTCAGACAGGTTTTAGGAAGGGGTATAGTACTACGTCCCTACTAATGAATGTATCAGACAACATAATAACATCCCTTGATAATGGCTTAGCCACAGCACTTGTGTTATTAGACTTCTCTAAAGCCTTTGACACTTTAGATCACTCTCTGCTTTGTGCCAAACTTAATTTTTATGGATTTGATCCTGTTTCGATAAATTTTTTCACATCGTATCTCACGGGTCGACAGCAGAAAACTGTGCTGGAAGAATCGTTTTCTAGAACTGGTCATGTAACGTCAGGTGTGCCACAGGGACCCGTATTGGGTCCTTTGTTGTTTTTAATATACACGTCAGACATTTTTAATAAGTCGAATATTCTAACATGCACGCATTTGCGGACGATACTCAAATTTCTTATTCGTTTGCTCCCAAAGATACTGAACGGGCCTGTGCTAATATTAACCTTGATCTTTTGTCAATAGCTGACTATTCTAAGGCACATAATTTGAAACTTAATTTTAACAAGTGTACCACTCTTCTCTTTTGTCCAAAACGATCAGAACAGCTAATAAAATCGCATATTAATATTCAAATAAATGACGAGCCAATACATATCACAAATGTTGCTAGAAACCTTGGGGTTATATATGATTGCAAATTAAGATTCCAAGAACATGTTTCTCTCTTAATAAGGAAATCTTTCTTAGCATTAAAACTTTTATATACTAACAAAAAAATTATAAATTTCAGTTTAAGAAAAAAACTTGCCGAATCAATTGTTCTGCCGATACTTAGCTACTGTATTATAATGTATTTCCCTTGTCTTGATAAAGTGACATAATATAGGTTGCAAAAAATCCAAAACTCTTGTTGTAGATTTGTTTTTGGCCTGAAAAAATATGACAGAGTATCGGCAAAAATAAAAGAGCTTGGTTGGCTTAATGTTGATAATATTTTAAATATCATCTGTCCGTTTTCGTTCATCGTCTTCTCTACACTTCCTCACCTCGTTACCTACGGGATAAACTTTCCTTTAGACATAATGTCCACCAATTAGATACTAGATATAGAAATAAATTATCGTTACCACATTTTCATTCAACTATGTTTACAAGATCGTTTACTTATAATGCCACTACGCTATATAACAACCTTAGTGATGATTTGAAAAATTTGTCTCTAAACAGTTTTCGTAAAAAAGTTAAATCATTTTACTTATTAAATCAATAAACTTTTTAAAATTATTTTAACCGTGTGTATGTATGTATCTATGTATGTATGTATGTATGTATGTATGTATGTATGTGTGTATGTATGTATGTATTTTGTTAGGTTTGTATGGTCTCTCTCTTTGTTTTATTATATATGTATTATTATTTTAAGCAATATAACTTAACTATAATTTTTAATTATTTAACTTTTCTTTCAAGTCTCTTTTCTTTCCTTTTTATTACATTGTAGTCAGATAGGTCCTTTTTAATCTAATTTGAAAAATTATATACATTTTTTTCACACATATTTACGTCATTTTTTGTATTATCTATACTTAATTTGCTACATAACGTTTTTACGTTTATAATCGTTCACTCTGTTTTATTTATTTTCATACTGTAGGGTTAAGTGGAGTAGCTCTGCTAGACTTCGCCCTGTAGAAATTATTGTATTGTAATATTTATAATACTCAATAAAGGCAAATTATTATTTAAATACTATACAGAATAATTAAAACTTAAAAGTTTTAATCGTATCTAGATGGTGCGGTTAGTCATACGCGATTATTTCACTCATTAACGCGATAGCCAATGAGAGCCCGTTTTTTTAAAACATTGCACCAATCAAACGTCATTATTAGTGGTAATCTAACCTAGATCGTCTTTTGACGGTACCAACATGAAAAAATTATCGCTCTAATTTTTTGCGTCGTCGCGTTGACAAATATTGCGAAAAATTTTTAACGTCTTGCAAATAGGATAACTCGTGCTTTTAAATTTTATCTATAAATATCTTCTCTAGCTTATTACTAATTGTTAACGTAAATTATAGTATTGTATTATATACGTAGTAATATAATAATATAAAAATAACCTAAAAACACCACATAAGTTGACAACTTTCAATTTCAAAGCGAAGGCTGTGTGGAACCTATATAGGTTCGGGACAAGCTTTGTACAGTTTTCAATGGCTTATAATACCTAACGTAATTACAAAATAATTTTCACAATTAATTGAATACAAATTGAACAATACACAATTGAATACAAATGCCTACGAAGCAGACAGATCAATTATTTCATGTTAAATACACAACTGTATTTACGTATGGTAATTCATCACAAACCAGGTAACACCTTACTCGGAAAATCAAAATTCTGCACTAAGTAGCACTATACATTATAATTCGTTGTACTGAAAGTTTTCTTTACTTAAACAAGCAACCTTAACCCAATTATTAAACTTCTTAAATTAAAAATTAGGATTAAACACAAATATATTTAATAAACACTTTAGTATAATTCTTGAAAAATTCACTGTTTACACAGTTAAGTTAAGCTAGCTTTACTAGATGGCGGTACCATTTCATTTGATCTGATCTCGGCAAACTTAGAACATAAAAGCGAGAGATTGGTAAAATGCAATATTGTCTGCCTTTACTCGTAGTGTGATTGGTCGAAGCGAGACAGAGAATTCTTTACATTGAAGACCAATCTATAAGTTATAGTACCTATCTATGGTTTAACGTATATTGTTTTTCTTGATTGTCATTGTCATTTATGCCTACTTTGTTTTTTATTAAATGAATTTATTTGTAAATGCATTTTTAAATGACGTAAATAATGAAATTGAAAATAAAGGTCAATAAAATATAAGAAGTGGCAATAAAACATCTGAAGGCAATTAATTACAAAATATAATACTGAAGATGTACTTAATGAATTATTCATTCGTGAAATATTCTCCCCAAATACCATTCGTGCTTTTAAATTTTATCTATAAATTTTTTCTCAAGCTAAGTTGCCAAAAGGTAATATAACTCTTGTAAATTGGCAGTTTATTATCAAAGATTAAATCCCTTCCGCTAAAGCGCTCGGGATTTAATCAGATTATTAAACTGAAAATTTACACTCCTTATATTATCAGGCAACAAAGCTTTCGAAAAAATTTTCGATAAAATTTTAAGCACTAGTAATATTACATACGATAATATTCCTGTGCAATATACTGAACTTAAAAAACTTTATTTGCTTTGGTACAATTCTGCGAGCCTTCGACTCGAAAACGAAAATTTGTTTAAAAGCACAGTCTGAGAATAACCAATAGCAGGATATTATACACATTATACACCATCTTCCTTATAACATAAAGTCTTTAAGGAACATCTCTGAATTCCCTCTATATTTTGTACATGTCTGTTATAATGTGGAGACCAAATAATTGACGGATATTCTAACCTGGATTGAACAGGATTGATATAGTAGTTTGAGTATGTCAATGTTAAAATCGTGAAAACGCCGTATTAAAAATCCGAGTGTGATAAAACTTTCATAGGTGATTGTGTTTATAACACAATTAAAGGATGGTTTGGTGTCAAAAGTTACACCGACATCAGGGAATGTTGGTGGACGTGTAAGAGCTGATTCATCTAAACAATAATTAAAATCGATATACTGATTGTTTCATTGTAATGTCATTAATGACTATGTTGAGGAATGATAGTCCTAGTACAGAACTCTGGGGTATACCCAAAGTACAAATTCTGCAGATCTTTGACTACAGTATTCAGTATGGTATGGACGGTGGTTTTCTATTTTGATATGATTTTTAAAACAAACCAAACTTTAAAAGTTTTTAACGTAACATACTGTGATCCAGTTTGTCAAATGTTTTAATAGAGTACAAAATTAGTTGAAGTACATCTTCTCTTGAACAAACCATACCCAGTATTCAATAATGCGATTCCTTGCATAAGAAAATATTGGTTAATATCACAGAATTTCCAAAGAATTAGAAAAGTTGCAGATAGCTAATATAAGACCTTAGTTTTCAATATTATTTTTTTACACATTGTCCACCAAAAAGTCTGCACCAAGAAATGCAACATTTTTTCCCAAAATATTTATTTGTCCAAAGAAGTACTGCTAAAAGTTCTTCGAAGTGGATTTTACTCCATTACTTAGGCTGAAACTATTAAATAGAGCGAATTATTAACAATAAAAAAATATTAAAAAATATAGTTCAGGAATGATGCGTAAAAAAGTGAAAAAATTTTATTTTTAAAATTTGATATTTAGATATAACCTTGTATTACAAGCAGCCTCTCAAAATAAAAATTTTAGATATCTTCAAAAATAATGGTAGTTTATTCTTGAACCAATTTCAAAAAATGTATATTTCCGACCTAAATGTCAGGACTAACACAGATTTGTGCAGATATTTTTTTGTTTGAGAACATGCACAACTTTTATCAAAAATATATTTTTTCAGAAAGTCAATAACAATAGAGTTTCCCATATGGTGCAGACTTTTTGGCGGACATTGTATATGGGAATTATTTTTGACATTTTAACAAATCAACAGCTAAATTAAATAAAGATATGAGAGAAATTGTGAAGTACAACCATATAAGATAAAAGCAGAAATTATTTGGGGGCCATCGAGTATTTGAGTTTAATTTTTTTGGGGGGAACTTAAATTTTCTTGCTCTGTAAATTCTTTAGTTGTTTCAGTTGGGATTCTCGATTAGAAAATTAGAGCGATATATGAATTGATTTTAATACAAATATCTATGTCAAGTTTTATACAATAAATTATTAATAAAATATAAATAATAAAGTCCTGAAATGCGTGAAGATTGTGGAGGTTTTTCAATCACACCACACATTGTTTCAATTTAATTCTTTTAATTATATTGAAATTGTATCATGACGATTCCTGCCTGTTATTACAGTTTCACAGTCAGTTGGCTAAGGACTACATAAATATTTACAATGAACTTTTCAAAAACATAATTTACACCCGGAATATTTAACAAAAAATGCCAGTCAATATTTGTTTTTATTTTGACAGAGCTCAACTAAATTGGTTTTATGATAATTGAAAAACCTGCATGTGTTATGTAATCATGAGGAGAAAATTGTGAGATATAACTGTAGTCAAATATATCATGACCAACATTGTTTTTTAAAGAAAGTCACGTGGCCGTCGCGTCCAGAGTAGCGAATAAATAAAACACGTAACTCGTAAAAACGAAAATGTCTTTTTCCATATTTTATAAACATGTCTAAAACGAGTTCCAGAGTTTATTCCATCATAGGTTTCCACACTGCATTTTGCCATTACCTATTATTCATTCAGGTTGTTGATGTTTCCAATATTACAAAATTCTTATAATTTTTAACTTGATTAGTGACAGCTGTGTTTTTTATCATTTTAAAGTAGATATAAATTCAAATAAAATACTTGCCACCGAAACAGTTTAATGACCTCACAGGTTAATTATGTCAAATAGCGTGTTTATTTGTCGTTAATTGGTAGCTTTAACCTAGAAGTTACATAAAATGTTAAAAAAAAACCGTTAAACCTCATTTTCAGATCAAGTAGTATAAATAATGTCAAATGACATCCAGCTACATCAACACAAGATTTAAATGGAAATTGGTTCCCAGCTAAATTGTCTGAATTTTTTTATATGTTGTAGATTTCGATTTTCTGATCAAAAGTTCTCGTGGGCCCAACTCGATCCTATGGATAGTTTCCGAGATACAGCTGAAGAAATGTACAAGAATGGCCTCTTGTACAATTAAAAAGAATTGGAATTCATTATTTTTTTTTTCATGCACTTTATATTGTGATACGTTCTAATAGCCTTTTATAATATTTTGCACTAAAAACATTTGTTGTTTTAATAAAAATAGAGCAGAAAAAAATTAAAGTTTGAAAAATGTTGGCGAAGGTGCCGGTAAATCTATATAAAAATAACAAGTGAAAAAAATATTCGGTCAAATTGCCTAAAACATTTTTACGTATGTATCTTCCTGATCAAAAAACTTTAATTGAAAAACTTTCGGAAATTGCTCCTTTGACTTCCAATATCCTCCCATTGAATCATTGTACTTAAGAACAACTACTGAAATAATTAATATTATAAATAAATTAAAACAAACTTATAATTGTACTGATTTATATGTTGCTGAGATAGTTACAATCTAAGGCACTCCTTCCCATAAGTTCTTGATTGGCTAGTCGATCTATTCGCTGCCGATTCGGGCACGATCGGTTCAGTTCGATTATCATAATCTCAGTTTGACACTTTTGACAGTGTCCGCCATTAATGTTAATAAGTGTTTTTCGTGTTTTTCGATCAAAATGTGGTGAAGAAGTCTTTTTATTTTAAGTTGTGATTTGCTTAATACCTGAATAATATTCTCTATTCATATTTACACAGTTTAGTGACAATATATTTAGTGCAAAATGGTAAAGTGCTGTGCCGTTTGCATAAAGCAGTTCAGAAAAGAAGAAAATCGATCGTTCCATAGTCGTAACATGATGAAGTTCAGTTTAAAGTTATAAAGTGAATAGCAATTAAATTTTAATATCCTTTCAATACATATTTATCTTACTGTATTATCTTACTGTAATATCGTATGCCTACATCACGTTGTATAAAGAGCCGGTAATGCCGGAATTGCAATAATTCATTTTAATGAAAATATTTACCATTCTACACATTTTCTACACACACAACGCCACTGTTGCCTATGGGATGTGATATTCTTTTTAATGGACATATAATGTGACTATGTTAGGAGCAAACAAGGTATATAGTGAAAACATAGCCTGTTATGTATCTAGATATAAGTTCTTTAATCGGAGTTAATACCCCATCAATAAATTAAAATTTCGACAAGAGGGAGAATTTTACAAGAATTTATAGTTGTATCTCGGAAACTACGCATAGGATCGAGTTGGGCCCATGAGATCTTTTGATCAGAATGTCGAAATCTAAAACATATAAAAAATTCAGACAATTTAGCTAGGAGCCAATTTCCATGTTTTGTGCGGGGTCATTTTAACTGATTTTGTTTATTGAATATTTAAATATGTTATAATTAATATGAATGAATTGAAGCTTTTATATTTATATTTCACTGGTTAATAATGCATCATTTAAAGTAAATTTTTATATACGAAAAGCATCCTATTGTGTCTCACATTGTTTCCTTTTGTCTTGTTCTTTTCTATAGAAGAAACCTCATCAGTATAAATTGAGCAAGACTCATGAAGGCGAAATTGATATGTTTCAGTGGCGTTCCAAACATAGAATGCGCAACCTGTGATTGTACGTTGCATTCTGTCATTGTCGGCTAAATCGCAAGTGCTTTGTGAATTCTGGTCTGTCGATTCTCTGTTGTTCGGAAATTTTCTATGCTGGAAGTAGTTTACGATAGAGACTGCATTGGGTTATTTATTATTATTTATATTTGTCAATTGCCGGATTGTCAACGTATCTGCCACGAATCTTGTTATTTATTATCATAAATAAAGATTTATGTAAATTTTATTGTCCCACACAAAGGTCTTAATGAGAATATAATCAACTGCTTGAATAACATAATTTTAATAAAAGTACAGGGTGTTTCTTAATGACGTGCTAATTTCAGGGTGTGATTCCTTAGGTAATTCTATGAAAAAAAGTTCATATGAACATATATCCGAAACGGCTTAAATTTTTTGCTACAGGGTGTTGAATTTGTTTTTAAATTGTTATTTTTTAATATCTCAGAAAGTACTTTAGATATTATTTTCAATTTTAGTATGTGTTAATAGGATATAAAACCACATATTTTAGTTAGAAAAGTTATTTTATAGCTCTATCTGTGGTGTCCCTGCAAACAAGTCCTCTGATATTTTTTACCAAAAAAGTAATACGCTATTGACATTTTTCCTTGTGGATATTTTTTCTGATCAGCCTGGTTAGTTCTACATGAAAACGGTCTGTAGCGTTTCTCTCGCACAGACATACAGTTTTTGACTAAAACAATTAAATTCAAATGGCTTCATTTAGCAGTATTGACTAATAATTTTTGAAGACATAAATCCAGTTATCCAGGAATAAATGATGTTTCTACAAACACCATCTTCAAAACAATATGTGTTGACATAAAGTAGGTTATTGCTGTTCAAAACCATCTCATCGTATTATTTCTTCGATTTTTAGTGTTTCATTGAATTTATTTTATTTTTTCGCTGTTTTTATTCGAATAGCTCAGTAAATGTGGTGAATTATACGAATGTGAAAATTACGACAATGCATTATGTATATGGCCTTGTAGACTGTAATGCAACAAAAGCCAGAAGTATGTATCAGGAAAGACATCCAAATCATGAATTGCCACATCCACCGGTGTTGTCAGTAACGGGGCTGGGGCTCGAACCCAGAATGCGGTAGACAGTCGGTCAGCATATTCGTCACTCAATACGCCTTAACCGACTGAGCTACCGTGCCGGTATCAGTTAAGATTTGTAATTTGTTAAAATTGTGTACTAAATTGAAATATTTAAAGTTAAGTTAAAGTTTCCAACATTTTTTTTACAAATTCCAACGGAGACTTCGAAGGGTTCTATATGAGTGTAACTTACTACAGAGATCTTACCTCTATACCAAAATTTAACTTAACTTTAACTTAGTTAGGTTAAACACCATATTTTAATCTCTTAAAAACACTCCATAAGTATTTAACAATTCAATTGTCACAATTATTTCTCTCGAATCTACCATAAAGGGATGAATGTAGTCCATCTTAAACTTTACGTCTGAAGGTCATAACAAAAAATTTATAAAAGAAGGATGCCAGTCGTATCTTCTGCAATGTTTGGCGAATTTTTTCCACTCCAAGGTGATTCAGTACAGTTCTTAAAATACGAGTTAGAACCTTAGTTCCAGAATAGAGAAAAAAGATCAATTTCTACTTATTTTAAATTACTGCTCTGTCACTCTCTGGTGTATTTGTCTCTATTGATACACTTTTTCTGATATATATTTCAAAACCAAAACTTTTAGAGTTGACCTTGTTCATTTCTGTGTTATAATCGGTCTCCTGTATAGACGTGAGGAGTTATATGAAGTTCCTTAAAAATTAGTTACCCACAAAAGTGAACGTAATGTCAAAATTAAGGAGAAGAAGGAGTTCAACGAAAGGCTTGAATTAAAATAATACATACATGTACATATTGACTAATAATTCAATTTTTATAAAGCCAAAGCAATTCAAAGCCTAATTAAATAAGTAGATATAAAATAATTCATATCTACATAACACACATGCTAAGTATGGGAGAATGTTTAATTTCAACTACATACAAGAATTAGAGTGAGAGTAACAAAAAGATTCAAATTTCTTGATGAATATGTTTGGAAACTTTTATTTGAGACTGAAAGGATTGGGGTTGTTGATAATGATGTTTATTGAAATTTTGGTTCACTTGTGTAAGTTCACAATGGTCGCAACGGGCGATTATATGATTCGTCAGAAATGAACACTTGAAAATGCTTATTAAGGCAATATGTAAATTATATGAATGAACACCAATGAATCAATGTACTTAAATCCTGTAACAACTACTGAAATAATTAATATTATAAATAAATTAAAACAATCTAACTCTGTAGGTCCAGATTACACAATTATCAAAAAATGTGTTCATCAGCTAGCTGATGTCACATAATGTCACATATGTCACATAATAAATAAATGTTTTCAAGATAGTAGTTGAAAGAATCTAAAATTCTACCACTTTATAAAAAAGGTGATCATAAAATTTTTAATAAATATCTACCAATAGCAATCCTATCTGTATTATCAAAAATATTTTAAAAACTCTTAGCAACACGTATTATTACATTTTTAGAAACTAAGCAAATGTTGTCGCCAAATCAGCACAGCTTCAGAGAACATAAATCTACCATTACTGCACTTTTAGCTATACTTGATCAAGCATACGAAAATTTAGAGCAATACAAGAAAGTCCTCGCCAGTTCTGTTGATCTTCTAAGGCTTTTGACTGTGACCATCAAATTCTTCTAGAAACTACTGAGCCTTCGTAAACTGTTTTGGCAAAAGGTCAGATGAACTTCTGGTTGATATAGGTGTAACAGAAGGCAATGTGTTAGGCCCAATCTTGTTTATTTTGTATATCAATGATTTAGAAAATTTCAGTTCTCCTCATTATGACTCACTTGCAGATGATATAACCATTGTTTCGTGGAGACAACTTTGAAGTTGTACTTTTACTTTAGGTCAAAACTAACTTTAGGTAAGTAACTGAATACTTTAACAATAAAAAGCTTATATTTAATCAAGACAAAACATTTCTTATGTAGTTTCACCCGGTTGCATCAAGATATAACTTATGCATAAAATGTGCAAATAAATGTTTTGCTTAAAAAGGTTACGCCAGAAAACTAGGGTCGAAACTGTAAAAATTTATTATTTTTCCAATGTGATCACATATAAGATTCGGAGTACGTTTTTGGGGTAACTCCACAACAACAAATAGGGTATTTGATTATAGAGGAAGAGCAACAACGTGTTTCGAGTTTCGACTTAGGTACTAAATCATATATACCTGCTGAACAATAAAAGTCGATTCTGGCAGCCCCCTGCGGCCCCAAAATTACTAAGAGTGTGAGAAATAATATTCAATTTATTTAAAATAAAAGTCATGAAATTTCAGGAGGTTATTTCCGATAGTATTTTTTATTCATAAAAATTATTGCCAAAACATTTCCCCCCCTCCTAAATGTTGACAGAACGCGGTAAATGCTTATTTAAGAAAAAAATAGCATTTTGTTATTTCAAAAGTCTTAAAATTTTAATAGAATAAATAAAATATATGTAGGATAGATAATATAAGAAGTCAGAATAAAATTCCATCACTAACTGTCTGCCAGAGTGAAAAACGTTCCCATGTTAGTGTGAGCGAGACAGTTATATAGCAGCTTGCGGGTTAGAAAGAGAACTTATATGGAGAGTAAAACAAGCTAGATATATAAAATTCAAGAAAAAATTTATTATAAAAATTAAAAAAAAAGCAATTATAATGTATCAAAAAATATTAATCTTTTAGTACCTAAATTTTCACGACTATTGAAATAATAACTCAAAACACGTTGCTGGCCCTTGGTCTATTACAACAAAAAGCAATACGCTGTATGCTCGGTTTGGGCTATAGGGATTCTTGTAAATCTACTTTTATTAGACAAAGAATATTAACGCTACCATGTCCAACTCGTCATGGATATAATTTACACGGCGACATCCATAGACCTCAACTATTTCAATCAAATCCATATTACGTAGTGACTATCCTCTACAATTAAGTAATGACATAAAAAATATGGCCAGCCAGAAATTTTTTTCTACTGGTAAATCTATTAGTTGCGAATGCATTTTACTATGTAGATGAATTTCTGCATTCGCAGCTAATAGAGATAAATAAATGGTATCTTAAATATTCGCACAGTGTTGCCAAAATCCATGTGACTTGCCCGATAGTATGTATTTCCATACAAACAAATAAACGATTATTATTACTATTATTATTATGGGGTTCTCCAATTTTTGCAAATCTGCCCACGGCATATAATTGTGTACAGATAACGGAACTTTACTTAGCGGTACTGTCATAATTCTATTTTTGTTAGCAAAAATCAGATTTTAGGGCACTTTCTAAATTTTTAGCCTTTTGGGTCGACAGACCAGAGGTCTTTCTGGGAAATTAAGAAGTCAGAAGTACCCTAGTATTTCTAAAAAAAATTAATCTCGACGGGCGAGCATCATTTAAATTCATTTAAATTTCTTAAGTTTAGTCCCATTTCGTCGCGCATTTCAGAGGAGCACATCTAGCGTCGCTAGGAATCAGATATTCGTAATACTACAATTTCTCTTGAGGTTTCATTTCATAAGTTTTACTGAATACATAGTATATACATATAGTAGAGCGGCAACCCAGAACAAAACGGCTATTAGTGAAACAGCTTTGTAATTTGGTATACTGATTCCTGTCATTAAGGCGACTATTTTTCCGAGCAGCGCCAAATCAAAACAGCTTCCTGTTTCAAGATGGCGGCCAATTTAGAAAATTTAATAGAACGAGTTTTCTATCTAAACTATTGATGTTACAAAAAAAAAGTTGTTAAGAAAAATTGTTTCAAATTAAATAGTGAAGAAAAAAGTTTAATGCAACTTTTTACTTAAAGCTAGAAATAAAGGCGGGAGATAGAAAAATATAAAAAAAGTTACTTTTTATTTATAATTTAAAAGTTTACAAGTTTTTCAACTAAATAATTTCTGTTACAGAAAAAAATTGCTAAGAGAAATATTTTACATCAAAGTTTGGATTAAAATGCAATATATTTACCTAACACTAAAAATAAAGCCACTACACGGAAAAATACTAGAAAATGATTTTATGTATATATTACAATCTAAAGCAATAATTATAATGTTCTTGTTGAGTATTCCTTTACGAGAAACTGAAGACACATTATTTTTGAACCTAAAAATAATTTAACAAAAATACCTAGGTAAAGATTTTTTATTTAGACTTACATACTTTTTTTAAGTTAGTTCTCCTTTACAATTTGTGCAAAGTAACGTGCATTACAAGCCGGCTTTTTTGCAACCACATTTAATTTCAATGGATCCATTTTTGCAACCACATTGAATTAACTGTTAAGTGTTAACCATTTTGACACCCAAATATTTTCGGACAGGTACCATCCCCATTTCTCAAGATTAGGCAAAATCAAAGAGACTGTCCCCAAATGTACCCAATTTGGAAGATAGCCCGTAAAATTTGTTGCTCCAAAGTATCCTTTGAAGGGGGATATTACACGTCCTGTTGTTGGAAGTAAACAGTTCCTTTTGTGCCTGATTTATTTCAGTGCAGGCAGAAGTATTGCAGTAAATTAAAATAAAAAACCGTTGAAATAAGTTTAAAATTTTATCAGGAATATTCTTTTGAAGTTTCGAAATGAACGAGAAAGCTTCTATTACTTCTGGATATGTCTTCCATATCTTCCAAGCACTCACTTTTCCTTTTCCAGAAAAAAAGGAAACGGTATCAAATCCCGTTAGAGAGTGGAAACCTCGTAATGCATCACACTTGCTTTCTCCTAGATTTTGTGCTATCTCATGCACCTTTATTACTCTAAAATATTTATTAGCCCTAAACTGTATATTTAAACTCTTTAGCCCTTCTTTAAGAAAATGAAACAGCCAGTACTACTACGTCAGTGTTGACAGTTCTAATGCAAATGTCCTTCCAACCATGTTGAACACTATGATTAATATGCAATATTATAGTCCAAGATCCCAGAGCCGCCAGACCTATGTCATTTTAGCAAAGCTAATATTTTGACAACGAATAGTGTAATATCTAGTTAAGAACGTATGCGTATTTGCTATCTTGAAAACGGGGCGCTTTTGCAGAAAACAGGTACAAAAGTTATATAAAAAATGTTCTCTCCTACGTTAAAGTTCAAGTGACAGGCTAACGACATGGTGTAAGCGCCAACCTCCTAAACTGAAGGTCCGAGGTTCGATCCCTGAGCGTTCCCAGCTTTTCTTTTCTACAAATATTAACTTTACCAAGGAAGAGACAACCAATAGGGAAATATTTATTATTTTTAGCCATAACTTTTTTTCTTAGTACGTATATTTGAATAAAAAACTGAGAACGCTCAGGGATCGAACCTCGGACCTTAAGATTTGGAGGTTGACAAACAACAACAAACAAAACAGATTTTATTCTTAAGTTTAGTACAACTATGTGCCTTGCCGGATCCTGGCCCGGAGCCAACCAAACAACCACGGCACGTGGTGCTGTGGTGAATGTAAGGTGGGACGGAGCAGGTCCGGTTCGGCTTAACGGTTAACGGGGGGGGGGGGGTTTATTTCTTTAATACATTTTCATTATTGATAAAAATTGTTACAAACAAACTTAAAAACTAATAATAATATTAAAAATTGCTGTCTACGCAGAGACCTAAAACTAATTAAAAATAACACAACACTTGGCAAAGTACGTTCAAAATTTGGGTTGTTGACTCGGGTAAAAAGCTAAACGAAAAAACCCGTGCGAGAACTGACGCCCTCCCTGGTGATCACCCTGCCTCCAGGAAGATATGATAATGTAAAAGGGAGATTGACGCTCACACCATGTCGTTACCGTGTCGTTACCGTGTCACTTGAAAAAGTAAATCAACTATCATATTTTAACGTAGGTGAGAAAATTTGTATGTACCTTTTGTACCTGTTTTCTGCAAAAGCGCCCCGCTTTCAAGCTAGCAAATACGCATACGTTCTTAACTAGATATTACACTATTCGTTGTCAAAATATTAGCTTTGCTAAAATGACGTAGGTCTGGCGGCTCTGGGATCTCACACTATTAGTCTTATATCTGTTTTTTCTTGGTTGCAGGAATTTAGAGCAATATTGCAATAACTATTTTTCGCAATTTCTTCTCCAGCAGTTGACACAATTTCAACAGAACTAAAATTATTAGATCTTGTTATATCATTTGCCAATAAACAAAATAATTCTGTTTTATTTTCAGCGTTTTTCAGAAATTCTGGCCAATTCTTTGGTGGTATATTATTACTATGGACTTGCCTTTTTATTCGTATGACTTTTTAAATTGTCCTTTTTGTACACATCCTATACAATGTCGACACATTTAGCTTTTAAATTGACAATATTATGTTCAATATGTGCCTGAAAAATGTTTCTGAATATTCTGCAAATTTGGAAACTCCTTTAGGCAAAAGTAGCTGGACTAAAGCGGGGCCGTCGTAAATTGGGCAGTCGTAGTTACTCTCCGGTGTAATATTTTTCTCATTTTCAGTTAATAATAAAATAAATAAAATAATAAAATATTTTGTATATTTTGTCTACGCGATTCGCTTACAGGACCGAGATTTAAGATATTATGCCTCCTAGTCTTTTAATTAATTCTATAATTCGACTATGATTGTTACTTTGTGGTCAAAAGATAATTATTATGACAAGTATAGAACATTACTTTCCTTATTTTGTAAAATATCAGAAGACACTGACTTTGTGATATTGACCCCCATATAGTCTTAATTTTTAGTTTTAGAAAAAAACTTATAAGAACTTTCTTATTTAAAATTTAATGCGGAACAATTTTTCTTAATAACTTATTTTCATAAAATCAATAGTTTGGCTAGAAACGTCGATCTTTTAAATTTTCTGCCATCTTGAAACCGGAAGCTATTTTGATTTGGCACTGCTCGGAAAAATAGTCATTTTAATGACAGAAATCAGTACTTATACCAAATTACAAAACTGTTTCACTAATAGCCGTTTTCTAAGGGCTTGTACTGTGTTTGCCGCTATACTAAATACAAGTAAATCATAATTGCACGGACAGGAATATTTCTCTCAAATATTCATAGAGATATCATATTACTGCTTACCACTGTAACGGAATAAACTGAATCCTGTAATACATTTGCGTGATTGGACAGATCAATGTTACAAAGATACTGCGATTTAGCAGACGCTGCGGGTGACGCAACGCGTACGTTCTTAAGAATGGTGAATGCGCCGATTCTAAATGTGACCTTATTTGACTTTGGGACACATCGACAAACACGAATCTCTTCATTTATCAATATGGAGAAGTTTTCATCTACGTCAACGCAATGTTCACTTTTATCTGTCGCGTGAAAAACTGTCCAGCGCCCATATGTCATCGAACTAAAAACGTCATAAGCCCTTGTCGCCACATAACCACATACATAATAAATAACATATCAAAAACGCGATTCGTGTTGACATGCGTGATTATACATAAAAAGCTTACAAGTATTACATATTTCATGTTAGCCATTTATGTAACAATGCTATTATTACTCTAATCACCTAATGTCGATAGCAGTCATGTAACAATTTATATTTAATGAGGAAATATGTTTTCACTATTTCGCACAAAGGAATTATTTTTATTTTCAAAGCAGTGCATAGTGGTTTCCCCCATATGACAAAAATAAAAAGCTACATTTTTTTTAACAATTAATGACTAATCATAATACACCGATGATAAGGCTTTGTATTAGTATAAGTGTTTTTTCATTTTTGAAACTCTGTCATTCCTTTTTTGTAGTCGGAAGTGACTACATTACATAGCGCTAATTAAGTGTTATCGATAAGCCTCTATACCCACTTTGCTTGTCGTGTCAATTCCTGGAATAGTGATACTTCTGAAAGGTTTTTGCAATGCAATTTCAAGATAGAAGTAAGTTGATCTAATTTGTTATTTCGTTACATTTTTATTTAGTTATGCAATATTAACCCAGCTGCTAATAGTACACGTAAATTAGATTAAAAAACACTGAATACGAGAAATAATTTATAAAGTAATAATATTTGAGATGCTTGCTCTAGATAGAGTTAGAAATATATACCCGAAAAGTCCCCCCCTGCCAAATTTAGGAATAGAACGTCCCTTTTTTGCAAAAAGCTGTTTTTTCACTTTTATCTTGTAAACCGTTCGTCAGAAGAGAAAAAGGTATAGGAAATAAAAAAATTGCTGTTAGATTCTGCATAAAAAATGTCCTAATAACCTTGTTGCTTATCCACACCTGTTTCGCACTAACAGCGTCCGAAGGTAGTAGTTTGGAGAGCACAGGTAAAAATCAATCCTATTCGAAGTTTCACAGCGAATATCTTATCTATGTATGATATTTTCAATAAATAAAAAATTACTTAATTAAAAAAATAAATAAAAGAAATAAATAAAAAAAAAATTAATTCCTCTGCATTTTTCTCGTAAAGTAACCTGTTTTAAGATATTCGTTGTGAAACTTCGAACAGGATCAATTTTTACCTGTGCGTTCCAAACTACTCCTCTGTTCGGACCCTGTTAGTGCGAAATAGGTGAGGATAAGCTACAAGGTTAATAGGACATTTTTTATACAGAATTTAACGATATTTTTTTTATTTCCTATACTTTTTTCTCTTCCGACGAACGGTTTATAAGATAAAAGTGAAAAAACTGCTTCCAACAGCAAGTCCCCGTTAGAGGTGGTTTTTTGCAAAAAATTGAGAGGGAACTTTTCGAGTATCTATTTCTGACCCTAAGCATCTCAAAGATTATTATACTCTTCGCAAATACGATAATGAAGAGGATATTGCATTTGATCGGCACATTTCTAAAACCGTAAATATCGCTCGCAGACAAAAAATTTTCATATCATTGTGTTAGTGAACGAATTCTCGAACGAACTTTCAAAATGTCCGTCTGTCTGTCCGTCCCTCCGTCCGTCCATCTGTCCGTCCGTCATGTTTTTTGTAAGCACGATAACGCAAGAAAGAAAAATCTGACTGTACTGAAATTTGGACAGTAAGTTAGTGTTGGCTAGAGGAAGAACTCCATTGTTTTTGAACAAAATCGATCAGTAAATAAAGATGTTATTAATGATTTGAATTGGAAAAAAAAAATTTAATTTTTGTATTTTTGTAATTGAATAGAAATCTGTAAATGATATTTCATTTTAATAGCTAAATATTTATATATTTTACAAATATACATTTCATAATGTAATATACAACCGTGGAAATATGATTTTAGCTCTTCTTATAATGTAAAAATTTATATTTTTTTACGTGTTAGGTGGTGGTGTAGTTCTTACACTTTTGACTCGGAGTCCAAGGGTCCCGGGTTCGAAACCCAAATGGGTACGATATAGTTTTCTTTTTATTTTTACTTTATTTTACACTGAATCGTTTACCAACTAAGTTCGTACTATAAAATTAAAAATGTCTAAAACTAACATTATTTACAGAAAACTGCGAAGAGTATCCTATAGAATGTGTAATAATTATATAAAAAGTTCAGTGAACAGGTGTAGAGTACGTTTTTAGCTTGTTACTTTATAAATTATTTCTTCTAAGATGTCTAATTTGCATGGACTATAACTGCATTTTTAGACAGTAATGTTTGTTGTTCTGTAACTTCAGATAGACTTTTATTTTATACTGTCCGGTAAATGACTATTTCCCGGACTCATTTGCGGCCTGTAAATCGAACATTACAGTATCTGATACCGTAATGTGTTACCTAGAAACACTATCATTATATTATTAATAAGTAATTATTAATTATTGAATGAATGTTTATTTTTAAATTACCTACAACAATTATTCGTTAACACCATTTTCAAATGAACTTCAAATTCTTTCAGAACTTCTTCTCTCCTTAATAATAATAATAATAAGCTTTTTTCCCAATCACAAGTACAATTAATAAATAACCATACAAGTAACTCAGGAGTGAGTAAAATATCTGAGCTAATATGCATAGGCATAATACAATTCAAAATATAGAATAAAACACATGTAAAGTTGTATAAGGGATAACACGTACATAATAGCAAACTACAAATGTATATAAATACACAATAAATAAATAAACACATAAATATATATAGTCAGACTGAGTAAAATTCATTAATACCATACAAGCACTTTTCAATTAGTAAATTTTTTATCCTCTTTTTAAAAGTAAATAGGCTTTTACAATTTTTCAAATCAATGGGCAAATGATTATAAATTTTAAATCAATTGTAAAACACACTTTTTTGATATATTGCTCTCTTGTATGCTGATGAGGAATTAGCTGATCTTTAAATCTTGTATGATAATTGTGGTGTGTTTGGTTTGTAAAAAAAGTTGATTTGTTTTTTAAAATATAACAACATATTTCATAAATATATATACTAGGCAGAGTTAGTATTTTTAAGCTATAATGGATTCTCTGCACGGACGAACATAGATAGTACTCAATCCCCACAGCATAATTCCATACCGTAGATGGGAATGTATGTTAGCGTAATAAAATGTCAATAAAGATCCTTTATCTCAGTGATTTTTTAAGTTGGCATACGGTAACAACCTTTACCGAGTTTCACACGCAAACTACCTATGTGAGCAACCCACATCAAATTTCGGTCGAACAAGACATCCGAGATTTTAGCAGAATCTGATACTAAGAGTTCATCGTTAGTCTTGCTCGATGTTGTACCTAAATGATATAGAAGTTGTTTTTTCTTTATTAAGTGTAAACCGGTTTTTCTCTGACCAAATTATAACTTCTCTGTATAGATCTTTTGATATATTTTTTACTGCGCCAGGGCTTTTTTGAACAACTAAAAACTTAGTCAGCGTAACAAGTAATACAAACGTTGTATTTGCTTTGAATGTATAACGCAAGATCGTTGACAAAGACAAGGTAAATAAATGGCCCCAGTATGGAGCCTTGTGGTACACCGGCATTTATTTTTATTTTTCTTTGTTCCATTCGCATATGGTGAATATGTGGGATGAAAATCGTCGACGATGAAATGTTCATGTTTCATGTAATATACAGGGTGTTTCAGCTAAAAGTCCCCGGGTCATTATCTCGTAAAATAATAAAGATACTTAAAATTTGTAAATCTCGGATAACTGACACCAAAAAAGGTCTTAAATAACTGCAGTTAGAATTGTTCCTTCGCAGTGCACAGAGATGGCGCTGCGGTGAGAAATTATTTTTCGATGGCTGGAACCTTGAAATACGATTCATACGATTAATGAATAAATTGTGAATAATTTTGACTTTGTAAAGAATTTTGTAAATACCAGCCGTTTTGGAGCTACATGAATTTTTTTCTTCATTTTTTTTGTCTCTGTAAATTTTGAAAACTCCTGTAACTTTTCTGTTTATCATTGTAGAACACCAATTATTTAGAACTTTTATCTTATTATATTCCATACTTCTTATATTACATATTTTTAAAATTTTTATAATTTTCAGAATTTTTCAAATGCAACTAATTTTTAAAATTTGAAATTAGTAAAAATAAAACCAATAGCTTTTCTATGTTTTGGTTGTTTTTTTCTCTAATTAACACTTTATAAGATGTTTTGAAATGTCAATGTATTAAGTTCCCTTAAACTTGTTACTAGGTTCATGGATAATATCATGCCTTTTAAGAATTATTTTATTAATACACATATTTTATATGAAACAGTAGTTTTCATTCTTCGTAATCACATATTTACAAGTTAGAAACCACTGTGCAGGTGTGCAGTGTGTTAATCTAGGAACTAATTATTGTGTGTGAGACTATTCGTTGTAAAATTTTAAAGGAAAAGTCCTAGCGATATCGAATGGATCTTGCACGCTCTCTTGTTAAGATGGGCGGCACACGCTTTCGTAAAGCTTCAAATACCAGTATCTCATGAATATCGCAAGACTTGTCATGTTAGAGGGAAAGGAATTCCTTCAGAATCTAAGGCACTAGCATATTTCTTAATATTAGTTTCGAATAAGTTACCACCTGGTGTAAAATCTCTGTTTCAGAAATTCGGTCAAGTAAATACGTGGATTTTTTAAAACTTCTTAATGACTTTCTATAATTGTAAACGAAATCTTTTACCACATTTTTTTAAACTCCAAAAACCCGATTTATTATGAAATTTTATTTTCAAAATGTTATGACTCGAAAATTTCCATATTTTCACCTGAAAACATTCATCTAATGGTCTTCACGGTCACTAATTACGTATCTTGTGTTTATGAAATTTTTAAATAACATGGTGGCTCCAGAATGGCCGAATATAGGACCAAAATCATGCAAAATTCATAAATTTTTAAAAACATTTTACATCAAATTTGAAATAACTTAGAATTGGTGTTTTTAATACTTCTAACCATAAAAGTAACTAGAGTAAACAATATACCCTTCTTCGCCGGTGTGTTGAACTTTCTATATAATTGTTGCACGGATACTCTTGGTAGTTTTCTTGTAAATAATGTTGGTTTTTGGATATTCTAAATTCAGTGATACCAATTTTAATAGGCTATTTTTTGGCAAAAGAATACCGTATTTTATTTATTCAACTTTAAATAGCTGCCATTTCGTTTAAAATTATCCAATAGAGACGTACCAAGAAGCAAATTCAACATAATGTTATAAAATACAATTTTTTCAAGCAAATGCTACAAAAAACTAAACGGTAAAGAAGGAAATCTATCTGTAATTATTTAACTTTAATGGTATGCTTAAACAAAGTACGTTAATTTTTTTTACGTCTTAATTTTTTTGCGTTAATTATAGAATTTTATTTATTTATTTTCATAATTTCCTGTCACTTATCCGCAAAGCCTTTAGTCCACGTAGTCTGACCTGTGACTACACACCTTGTATAGTGAAACCAACAGCTTGAAAACTTGACCAAAATTCAGAAACTTGCAAGCCATATTATAGATTGACATTTATGACGAAAATATTTTGAAAAAATCAAATCGAAAAGAATTTGTGTTAAATATATATTTAAATAAATTAATAAAATATTCTAATACCTAAACAGAAAAGTTGTTAGGTACATGAAGTCTATTAATATATTTTTCTTCTTATGTAATAACCAATGCGTCAGTCACAGAACGTCTGTCAGGATGCTGTGATTAAGAAAATGGATGAGAATTATGCATAGAGCTTCTGAACCTTAATTTTTTACTACTGCAGACTTTTCACATATTAATATGTAGTGTCCAAGAGGGACAATGTGTTGTTTCCATTTGAACCGTTCGCCGATTATTATTTCTTTTGGTGTGGTCTATAGTCCGAGAACGAGGGATCTCTACGATGCATTTTAAGGACCCTCTATAACACTCGCGAACAACCACCTAAAAAAAATTGATTCTTATGTAAATTGACCTGGCGGATCTGATTTTGGAGTTCGCCAGACAATCGGGAATTGCGAAACTGGTCATAATCGGCAATTTCCGAAAAATCTCAAATTTTATGGAAATTTTTAATTTTTACTTATCACCCTATATCTCCCTTAGTTTAAGTCCGATTAAATTGAAATTTTTAGGAGAGCCAATTTAGACCTTTTTTATCATGACTGACATGACAGAAATGCAAAAAAATTACGTGTCACCAGTAATATTTTTTTTTAAAGTTTCACCAACTTTTAAAAAAAATATTACTGGTGACACGTAATTTTGTTAAAAATGCAGCAACAAATACTCGATCGAGAAAACTTTTTTGTTTTTAAAGATAGATGTATATAGTAAGCTACAAAGTTGTAGCCAAAGAACCAAAGAAACTTTTTTATTTTGGTGATTTTTTTTGATAACTTACTTAGTTTTCAAGAAAACGGTTCTGTAATATAACACTTTGACCGCCGCGTCGTGTCGCAAGATAAAAGATTGGGTTGGCTTTATACCGCGGCTTTGTTTCTCGACTTTCAGAACGCCCCACATGGCAAACAGATTATATATTGACTTAGGAATCAAATTGGAAGCACAAGTTTTAGTAATATCTACAGGATCTTCATTTTGACACGCCATGAGTTCAACTCTCAGGTATTTTGCAAACTTAT
This sequence comes from Rutpela maculata, assembly GCA_936432065.2. Taxonomy (NCBI): domain Eukaryota; kingdom Metazoa; phylum Arthropoda; class Insecta; order Coleoptera; family Cerambycidae; genus Rutpela; species Rutpela maculata. The sequence continues at coordinate 28,710,253 of OW386285.2, read as the reverse complement.
ATATATTTTCTTGCAATTTATAAGGCGAATTTTGGACCGTACCTAATACTGTTTCAGAATCGGAAGACGATTGAGCATTTTTTAGAGAATCTAAAATAGATTGAATAAAATAATGCGTAGTTTTGAATATTGGTTTATAAAACGTTTAGTTAGTTGTTTTTAACGATGGACGGGAGTAGTTGTCGTCTGTGTGGTTTATGACGCTTATTCTTATTGAAAATTGATGAGCTGCAGCTATAATAATAATAATTATTGCGTTAGAAAAGTGTTACAGAGGCTAAAGTGCATATTAAAGTAACGGAATTTCTTTTCCAGACATTTTAAACTAGTTTTAATATTTAATTTGAACAAAGAACAACTTTTAAGCAATTTTTTTAACGTCAGCAGTTTTGTGTGTGTTTTTTTTTAACTTTTCTTTTAACAATGACTTCCCAGTTAAACCCAGAGTTGAACTTTATGAAATGCATATTTTGCCAACAAAATAGTAAAGAAAGTGTACAGGGTGTTTCAGAAGAAGCACTGGACTCTGTATTTAAAGCAGTTTCTATAAAGTCGGATGATATCTCTCTTAAGTTGAAATATTACACCGAAAAAAAGGATTTATTTTTGTCAAAATGTCCTGTCTATCATGCAAGATGCAGAAGAAATTACACCCGAAAAGCTTATAAACAAAAAGCAGAAAGCACAGATGTATTTAACACCGGTGACAAAAAAGGGAAGACCGTTGAAAGCTCAAAACGTTGTATAATTTGCAATAAAAATCGGGATACTAAAGGGTCCAGAAAATTGAAGCAAGTGACAACATTTAATATGCAAAATTAAATTTGGGCGAAAGCCAAAGAAAAAATGATGAAAACGTTTTGTATAGAATACAAGGTTTTAGAGACTCTTGTATCGACATGATTGCTAATGAAAATTCTTATCACAATGTGTGTACTTTAAATTATTTAAAAATAAAGACTACACCCAATAAATCGGTAACTTTAACATTAAATGAAATTTTTCTAAAAGTGTTGCCAAGTTTGGAAAATGCATTGTTTATTCGAAATACAGTTCTTACCATTGCTGATATTAGGACCACGTTACAGAAAGAAGCAAGGTTATCAAACGTCAAGTGGTATCCAACCTATCCTCATTCAGACGAAATAATTGACAAACTGAAGAAACAATTTAATGATACTTATGGTATTGCCCCGCAGCGGCAAATTATCTAGCTACGTGTGTTCTACAAAAACAGTTCTCAATGAAGTAGATTCTCTAAAAAATGCTTAATCGTCTTCCGATTCTGAAACAGTATTAGGTACGGTCCAAATTTAGCCTTATAAATTGCAAGCAAATGTACATAAGTTTGCAAAATACCTGAGAGCTGAACTCATGGCGTGTCAAAATGAAAATCCTGTAAATATTACTAAAACTTGTGCTTCTAATTTGATTCCTGAGTCAATATATAATCTGTTTGCCAGGAGGCGAGAAACATAAGCCAACACAATCTTTTATCTTGCGACGCGACGCGGCGGTCAAAGTGTTATATTGCAGAACCGTTTTCTTGAAAACTAATTAAGTTATCAAAAAAATTACCAAAATAAAAAAGTTTCTTTGGTTCTTTGGCTACAACTTTGTAACTTACTATATACATCTATCTTTAAAAACAAAAAAGTTTTCTCAATCGAGTATTTGTTTCTGCATTTTTAACAAAGTTCGTGTCACCAACTTTTTAAAAAAACTATTACTGGTGACACGTAAATTTTTTTTGCAATTCTGATCAGTCATCATAACAAAGGTCTAAATTGGCTCCCCTAAAAATTTCAATTTAATCGGACTTAAACTAAGGGAGATATAGGGTGATAAGTAAAAACTCAAAAATTACCATAAAATTTGAGATTTTTCAGAAATTGACGATTTTGACTAGTTTTGCAATTCCGGATTGTCTGGCGAACTCCAAAATCGGATCCGCCAGGTCGATTTATATAAGAATCAATTTTTTAGGTGGTTGTTCGTGAGTGTTATAGAGGGTGCATCTTAGACATTGCTCGTTCTCCTACTACTAGCTGACGCTTGAAGAAATAATGAAAATATTAATTATATTAGGCAGGTGGCATCTACTTGCTTAATATAATTAATATTTTCTTTCTTCTTTAATTATTGTGAATATCTAGTTATTCATTCTTAAGCAGTTTGTTTTTAATTTTCTCTATATTAGGTGAATGAACCATTATTTGTTTTTAATTACAGTTATATTTCGGAATTGGCCAATTTTCCACATCTTACATTTATTATGTTATATTATGTCTGCCTCTCTATGTGTACTTTCTATTTGATATTTGTTTGTAGAATATTATTATCGTTAGCACAATTTATTTGATCTACCGGTTTATTTATCTTTGCAATAAATTTTGTTACTGTTAAATAGTTATTTTTTATTTCAAAAGTCTCTTAGTTTATTTACGAAGTTTACCTTCGGCCTGGGGTTTATCCTCTTTTTTTGAGGTGATAAGCTAGGGTTTTGATTTAAATTAAAGAATAACTTATGCTCCCGTTTTACCTTTAAAGTATAGTTTTTTATTAAAAATTTGTTGTTCCTTTTTGGGGGCTTTAAATATATATTTATCTTTAATAAAATAACGATGCTATACTTTGCGCTCCAAGGGGGCATTGTTCAATAGTAGTGCTTTCTGTTTTGTCTTTCCTTAAGCAAAAATAGAACGTTATAAAATGCGCATAAAAAAAATTAAAATAATTTTTGTGGAAGTTATAAAGTTTGGTAAAAAAAAACATAGTTTTCTTTCACACCCTGTAAATAGTAACGTGATTCCAAATTAAAGAATCGGGCAAATCTCGCTGTTTCACAAATAAATAAATAATCTCTTAAATCCCGAAAACAGCATATCGATATCTATTATCTTTCTGAAAACATGTGGATTTAAATTCAACTTGAAAATTCGCTTGGTCCATTTCAATTGGCCCGCATCTTTGTACTACTTTCGGAATTAATTTTTTATAATATTTTTTTTAATTAACATTATTTTTAACATCTATGGTTTTAAAAGAAAAACTATAATTTCTTTTCTACATTTTTACTTTAAAAAAGTCTAGGTTTTCACTTTCCTATTCTACTACTATTTGATTTTAAATTTATTTGACTCCGTAATAGGAACACATTCGACAGATCCTTAGTGAATAATGTCGTTCAGTAAAATCACTTTAGCCTCGGTGAGTTGAGGGGAGAAAGAAACAGATGAGGACTATGTTTTTTGTTGTTAGGAGCATCTTTTGTTTCGTCGAGCTGTTTTACACGTACTTTCGACCCCTGTCTTAATCGTTTCGTTGATTGTTTTTTAAATTGCTCGCTGTTTTCTTGCTTTAATTGTTTGTTTGTAGCTTGCTGGGTTTATCAAAAGAGTGACGATAATTTGTTGGAGGTGACACAAACTGCCTGAAGGGGTAAATTAGATATTTTTGTTTTGCGTTCATTTTTGTCGCCTGCACGAGCAACATTATAATTTAAAATAACTTTCTATACAGCAAAATGCTTTATTTCCATCACGATGAAAAGTTTCATTAATTATTGGAATAGTGAGCTTTTAAATAAATTTCATTTTTAATGTGGATCAAGTCTATGAACTAATATTGAGTAATAGCAAGCTGTCAACAAGCAGACGTGGCCTACTAATTCCGATTAAGGAATTTATGTTCGATAGAGCTTTCTGGTGATATGTGTATTTAGCTTATCTTTTCATTTAACTTTCACGATTTAATACATCCTCTTACTGACTATTCTTTTGAAAAAAGCCGATTAGCTCTGAGTTCGAGAATCATAGCTATGATAATATAATGAATTGTGTCTTCAAAAGATAGACGTAGACGCTCAATCATATTTGGTTATTTATTGATCTTTGAATTAGACGTAGTGTATCATTTTCACATTTTTTTAATTGTTTCGATTCTCAGTTGCAATCTAGCCTTATCAGAACTAGAAGAGAACTAATAATTGTAGTAAATTACTTCGGAAAATATTTCGCCAGCTCGGTGGCCGAATGGGTCAAAATAATGTTCTCCGAAAGTAGTGTACAATGTACTTTACCGGTTAGAAATAATTACACTATGTTCTTTTTAGACCCCTTATTCAAGATGATACTCAAAAAATAATTTCCCAGTTAAATAATAAACTATCAATAAAGGAATGTAACAAAGAATTAAGTCCTTACATAATAGATATAACAAATAAGTCTCACTAGTGGCAAATTTCCAAACAAGCTAAAAGTAGCAAAAACTACACCTATATTTAAAAAGGGTAACCCCCAAATGGTCGAAAATTACAGAGTTATTGTTAGACTAAGCTCCTTTTTAAACATTAAAAAAGCTGTTTACATTTGTTTATTAGAATTTTTATTAAAACATAACCAAATAAGCAAATGTCAACACGGATTTAGAAGTGGTTACTCAACAGAGACCACCACTACGGAACTTGTACAACATGTATTATGTAATATAGACAAAGGGGAAATTGTGATTGGTGTGCTCTCGACACATTAGATTCTGTGTTCCTACCTCAAAAGTTAGACTACTCAGGTATAAGGGGAAGCATAAATGACTGGATAATATCCTACACTACAAATCGACAATTGGCAGTTATGGTAGAAAATTCTATCTCTAAACTATACGATGTCGAATTAGGCATTCCCAAAGGTAGTGTTCTAGAGCCACTACTATTCATATTATATGTAAATGACTTACAAAACTTGTTACAGGGCCTAGGTCCACTTATAAAAGAGGGCCACAAAGGCTGCTAAACCTCGAAAGCAGGGTAGGGTAGTCACCCTGTGCCCTGCAATACGCTAGTGAGGAGGGAGTCACACACGGCCGACTAGTCAGGTCCTTGGGGGTGGCTTCGATAATTGGGGTGGTGTAGGTGGTCAGATATAAAAGGCAAAGTCGTTCTAATTAAACATTTAATAAAATGGGTATGGGTATGTAGTACAAAATATTTCACAATTGTCACCGATAACTCGGTACGCGGTACAATATATCTCAAAGTGCACTAGTAAGTGGGGCCCACACGCTTAACCTAATATACACAAAATAACTTACAAAATAATAAATCCTTGATACATGTACAAACGGTCATATGCCAGAAGCGTGACAAAGAAACTACAAGTGACCCAAGGTATGGTAAAACATAAAATCACTTAAAATTATTGACATCTATTTGTAAAATACGGCAAAACTATCCAATTAGTGAAGTAACGATACACAAAATATACCAAATATTACTGAAATCTAAAATGTTACTGAGATTTACGTTACGAGCAAGATATTACCAATATTCCTTGAAATTTTATTTTACTGTCCCGTGGACGTTGAGTTGATGCACCGGATCCCTAGTTAAGATTCCGCTTACCTTTGGTAGTGTCTGAATACCTTTTCCCGTCCTACCAGGGTAGCGTAGTTCAGGTGATAACAGCCGCAGGTGGTAGACCATCTACGAGGTAACGTGCCGAGATCCCCAGTACCATACATACACAAGATGTCAATCAATAATCCACCATCTAGACACCAACATCTGGACTAGAAGTTGAAACCAAAGTCAGGCTGGAAGTCCCTCGTAAAGTGTAGAATGTGACAAAGCTCAAGTAGAATACGAGTAACAGATCCAAGTAAAACCATAAGGTATCAATCCAAATAGCCATAAACTAACAAATAGATCCCAATACTTGTAATATACTTAGCAAGGAAACAACTAACAAACGAACAACAAAAAAACAAACAGCCCTGCAATAAAATAACCTAAATTACAAATCTATTTCAACTTTAAGTGGGTTTTCAGAGACGTACCTGAGATGTGATGTGGGCTGAAAGAGGTCCTTTGCCGTCAAAATGGCACTCCAAAATCTTGCATTCAGACGACGCCACGTGCTTTGAAAATTGACTTTATCCGGAAATCCGCAGCTGCATTTCCCCAAAACGATACTCAAAACCAAATGAAAATACAACTAATCTTGTCGTGATGAATACTAAATCCCATAAATGGAGCAAAACTACAATATTGCTAAAACTCGTATTCAGACGACTCAATCTTCTAGCAGCAAAAGGAAAAAATGACCAAGAAAATGTCCTCTATCAAAATGTCAAGTTCTTGTCTTCCGTCTCAGTACGTTCAGAATTTCCACTCCACGGCGTACCCCACAACTAGAATAGATTTTCCTAACTTCGTTTATATCCAAAAATATTATCATAATATACTCTGAAAGCCATCCTCTCATAAATCTACCCACCAAAAGAAGGTTTAATCAACAATACTAGCCATTATAGAAGCTTTAAAAGGGCGTTTTTGCAATGCACTCTCTTAATGAATATCTGAACGCACTCACCCGTACTTCCTGTAACAAAACGCATTCAATGGCAAACGTGAACCAAGTAGTGCTATTATGCAACCAGTTATACTCTATTAATATCTACTGGCGAGAGACGGTATCAATAGGCTCAAATGCACAATAAAATTTGGGAAAATAACGAAAATTAGTACATAAATTTCTGGCCATTATTAAATGTGAAAATCGACCGTAACAAACTATATACATGACGCAAGATTGTTTATATATGCTGACGATACCACTATCCTAGTCTCGGATAAAACTAAAGAGGAAATAACCTACAAAGTTGAACAGGCAACACGGGAATTTACAGTGGTGTTCAACCAATCATCTAATAAACAACTTAGACAAAACAGTATACATTGAATTGACGATTTGCATGAAAGAAAGTTTGGTAAAAAGTGTCATGGCGCACAGTATAATGGTATCACTGTAATTCACTGCACATGTTGACCAACTCGTCTAATTTCCAAACTTTGCAACAATTAAATACCTATAATATAATAATCATAACATTGTTTTCATTATCTTTAATGTTAAACCTACTGCCACTGAATATAAATCATCTTTATTAGGTTGTTTCGTAGTCTACAATATTTAAAAAATGTCAAATTATGCAATTTGTCAATCACTGCTGCCAACTCTTCTAGTAAACTGAGAGTTGGAAACAGTGTTTGACAAATTGCATAATTCCACATTTTTTAAATATTGTAGTCTACGAAACAACCTAATAAAGACTATTTATATTCAATGGAAGCAGGTTTAACATTAAAGATAATGAAAACGATGTTATGACAGTGAATTACAGTGATACCATTATACTGTGCGCCATGACACTTTTTACTGAACTTTCTTTCGTGCAAATCGTCAATTTACGGGTTTATATAAAAAATCTTTAGACCTACGGATTCGTAATGGCAACAGCTCAGACGATATTAAAATGAAACCAAGTTCCTAGGTACTTTCGTAGACAGCTCAGTGAGTTGAAGTGAGCAAATTAATTATGTATGGTTCAAATTAAATAAATCGTTCTTTGTTCTAAAAACTTTAAAAAATGCTTTGAATGAACACTTTTATTATGCTTGTGTGTACTTTACTGTGTCATATAACATGATATTCTGATGACGCAATTCATTATTCAGAAACGTATAATACGTATAATATTTTTTGGAATGACACAAACACAGCCCTGTAGAAAAATTCTTATTAATAAAAAAATTTAACTCTTGCATGTATTCACATTTTAAAACTACTGGTATATATTCATCAAAACATTAATAACTATAAAAAAAATATATAAATATTCATACGTACTCAACACGAAATAAAAATACATTACATTGATACATTGATAAATTTAGCCACATATTATAAAAAATGTCCATACTACGCCAGTCACAAGTACTACAACCTGCTATCTCACGAAATTAAAGACAGCAAGTCGACTAATATATTTAAAACCAAAATAAATAATTTACTGTTAGAGAAATGCTTTTATAGCCTTAAAGAAATCGAAGAATACTGTAACTCAGTTAGACATTCTTAATATTAATAATGTGTTCTTACCTGTCTTTTTATTTGTCTCCATGCTTTCATATATAATCTTGATATGTGCTAATTTAGTAAGCAAGTGGTAATCTTAACTAGACTTTTTATTCCTTCTATGTTTTTTGTCGATTTTCTATTCAACCTAGTCATATACATTATACGTTTCTTTTGCTCTTTTGAGAGAATTTGAATTTGAATTTCGGATTTGTATTTTACTTTACGAAAATTCGGAACTTAGTATATGTGAAGTGTGAAATGCATTGGTTCTAGTCTCTATACACATAATTCAATGTCATGAGTTTCTGCATAAAATACACTGCAAATGTCTCTAGACTTCGGTATATATTAACCCTGGAACCCTTCCCAACTTCCTTAGATGTTTTGGAGTTAGGACAAATGGACAAATATCTGCCATAGGTCAATTTGTTCCCGGTTTTCTCTAAGAAAAAAGGCATTAGATGGCAAAAATTTGTTCATATGGTAGGGTAGGCATAACATCTGATGTCTTTCCCAGAATGCTGTGGCTTTCTATGCCCTTTAGCAAACTGTTCTTTACCATAATATTAGTTCTCGACGGGCAAATAACCATATCATGTCTGTATTTGGTCAACCTGACCTCACTCCGCAAATTCATATAAAGAGGAGGTAGATTCTGGAAGAACTCCAAAGCAGCAGACGGTGTAGTGCTGATTGTATTAATAACCAAACACTCTTTTCTCTATAAACTATAAAATTTAATTTTGGTGATGCATTGAAAACTTTTGAATCACTGAATATTACAGCCGTAGGTTATTACTATGGCCATGACTCATAGCCAGTATATTTGTTGGAATCCTACAACATATCCCAAGGCCAATTGGGCTTTGTGGATAATCTATTTCGGGTGAGAGTTCCAGTTAAGAATTTTGTCCAGAATTGTTCCTAGATATTTTTTTGTCCGCGTACAGAATCATTTCACCTTGGACGAAAGGTACTTTTAGTTGTACTTCCTCTCGATAATAGTGCAGCTGGTTCATAGTCGGTCGAGGCTATTCATGTCACGCGACCTGCCAGTTTCTAGTTTTTAACTAACGTTCTTAGGTAAGATATCACCAGCCATTAAGTTTCATTTAATTTTCGTGTATTTTTTTATTAGAGAGCAATGATATTAGACAAATAAAAGTCATTTCTCAAAGAGGTAATAAAAGCTCTTAAAGCCATGTTTAAAATCACGATTCAGCTTAGAATTCGCTTTAAAATGTAAGGCTGCAATTTTGACAATAGTAATAACTGAGGATATAAAACCTGGTATAAAATTGACCAATGTATATACAACCCGCAGATGTTTAAATCATGAGCAGGGAACAAAGTAGTATCTTAGTTAATATTTTCCCTTTTAACAAATTGTCATTCTGTATGCAAATCCACAATCCCCAAAGTATAGAAGTTGAAGGCTCTTGTTCAACTTACCGGTGATGTACATACTTTGTCTTTACTATGTTTAACTTAGATCATATGCCGTATGTGAACAGTTTTCATCAGAGAATTGCAGGTGGCTTTTAACAACGCTCATATTTCTGGATATTCGGGACATTACTAGAGCCTTTGTGATCCCCGTGTTTCTTTACTCAACTGAGTTGGACACTATTGTTTTGGATAAATATATTGGGCTTTTTGAATACTAGATTTTAGTTGATTCTGTAATTATTCAGGCAAACAGAGCAGCTCCACGGTATGCACCTAATAATATTGTAATATCGGTAGCAGTAGTACTACTCATATATGATTATTACTTTTCTGATTATTTCATGCATCGCTGCTCTCTGGCCAGTTGACAATAGTATATTGTGTATTTAGGTGTGAAAGCAATACATTCCCGGACGAGATGCAAATTGTTGCAAAACATGCAAAACAAGCATCGAAGTCCGGGAATGTGCTTTCACACCGAAGTACACATACTATTTTTTCTGAAATCACAATCAATATTATTAGAAATTAAGGATTTTGTATCAATGCATAACATTTCTTCATTACAATCTAACTGCTTACTAATAAATGCAATTTTAATGTGAGTTGGTTTATCTGCGTGTATTTATTTACTGTCTAAAATATACATAAAAACCGTACGGAAATGTTATTTTCCCGGCCTAGGCCTGGAAAGTAACATTCCCGTACGGTTTTGTTGATCGTTGCTTGGCAACGAATCTTTTCCGGTCTGTTTTCTGATAGTTTCTTAGCAACGAACTAAAACATGAAATTGTGCATTTTTCGATCTGAAATCGCGCCGAAAATGTGGACATTGCCGATCGATTTCAGAAAAAGTTCATTTTAAAACTACGTATTTTCGTACCTCAAGCTACAAATTGTAACTTTAGCGTTTCCCACAATACCTTTTTATACAGAAGAGTTAATGCAGAATATGACGTCCAGAATAATTATTACAGTTGCTATTGTAATGGTGCTAGTGACATAAAGACCAACTAATTTGTAGCACGTTCTAATTTGAACAGGGTTATGCTTCATATTTTGATCAGCAGCTTATCACAACTATGTTTATTCACAAGGAAATACCCAGTGTAAATGTCTGCTCTTCGAAAATATCAAAAAACAGAAGTTTTTATTTTGAATTACATCTTCTTCATTTTAGACTGGGAACAAATTTAATCCTATATATGACTTCAACCTTTAGATAAAGTTGTATGTCTGATGCATTGATTATTTCCACGTATCCCAATTATGTCTAGTTACGTTCTGACAATTTTTTATTTTCGGCCAACTTGAGATATGTTTGCATAGCAGTCCCTCAAACTTCTCATTTAGAAATATGGAAATCATCATCAGCAATGGTTGTGAAAGTTAAGCTATATGAAAATATTATTAACTGAGGGTTATGGAAGTTTTAATATTGGGTTTCTAAATCGGGAATAGTTGATGGTCCCGAATTTGAACTTATAACTTGACTGGTTACTTAACGGACCGTCACCTGTATAATAACCATATCTGTACTGTAACTCACCATTTTTAGTCTAGGGAATTTCAACAATATTGATTTTAACTTCGATTTTTAACTAAACATTTAATATACAATAGTTACTTTTAAGAAAGTCTGGCTGAATAAAATACGGTATCAAATAACAGTGTCTTTACTAACTTAATTTATCATAGTACAAAAAGATATAAAAAGTTCGGAGAGCATGAGTTATCTCAAAGCTTGAGCAAATAAAATAAAGCTTTCGCACAATAGACAATCAACAAAAGATAAATATTAAATAAATGAACAATAAAATGTAATAAATACACAAACAAACAAATCAAAACGTAGCTGGTCAGTACTGGATTATAAAACAAATATCTTCACGTTAACATTAATCAAATAATAACAAAGCATTAACATGATTTTAAATTATGGAAAAGTACACATAAAAAATCATTTAGAAATAATCCAAAATTTACAAGAGAACAGGGCATTTATTCCGTCCCAATGTAACAAAAGGTAACCCGAAATGACACAAAGATATATACAGCTCTCTGCAACATAAAAGTCTCAATTTAATTCCCAAGTAATAGGGAAAGTTATTTATTAATCGTAGTACTAAGCACTAATGCATATGAAAAAACGACACTTGCCGCCAATCGTGAATGATGCAATGAACTTAAAATGCTGGCAGCTATTCTTAGACCAGTCCAAATTTTATTGAAATGCAATACTTACAGTTTGCTGGTAAGGAACTACGATTCACTCGCAGGTTTACTTATTATAAGGCAGAATGCAAATTTAATAGGCAGATATCTAGATTGCGAGACCAGTGAGTGTTTATACTAACCATTTGGTAAATTCAAGACAGCATTACGCTGACTTGTTAAAGTGTTAATAGCTCCTACTGGAATGAGGCAATCTTAACTTTTCGCGCCAGGGCTCTCGATGACATTCAACACGCAGGTTTAAAATTCCTTCCAGAAAGTTCTAAAATGCTCGGTCGACCTAAATAATATTATAATGAAAAAATACAAAATGGTGTAAATTTGGTAAATTAAATAACCTATTTCCAATAGTTAATAATAATAATAATAATAATAATACGTTTATTTTCCTTTTATACAATACAGATTGTATAGGAATCGTCATAACTTGCTTAAAACTAATTAAAAATATTCCCTAACAGAATACAGACATCTATTTATGAGATATTCTCTAAGGTCAAATTTAAAATGATCTAGCCGTTTAACCTCCTTTAAATAGTCTGGTAAACGATTAAAAACTTTAAGACCAATATAGTCTAGACAATCAGAGGATATTTTATACTTACAGAAAGGTATATTAAAATCATTTTTGTTTCTTAGGTTAAAAGAGTGAACCTCTTCAGCAGTATTAAAACAATTTCTGTTAATAAACACGTATACACATAACTCATGTATATATAAACCAAATACTGTCAGTCTTTTATATTTCTTAAAATAGTCTCTGCACGAATGAGTATTTGGGACTACCTCTATACATCTTATAATTCGTTTTTGGCCTATAAATACACTCGGTGAGAGGGTGGAATTACCCCAGAAACAAATGCCATATCTCAACCTGGATCCAACTTGAGCGTGGTATAGATTTATTAGATGCTCCTTACACAGAACTGTTTTTAAATTTCTAAATAAATAAAAAATGGAATTTAATTTGGTTATCACATAGTTGCAATGCTCTTTCCAGTTTAGACATTCATCTAAATTCAAACCCAAAAGACGTACGCTATCAATTTGTTTGAGACGTGTGTCGTTAATATTTAAATTCAAATTTGCACATGGTTTCTGTCTATTGTGGAACCTCATAAAATGCGTTTTTTCGATGTTTAAATGTAGTGTGCTAGACGCATACCAACTGTTTAGCGATTTCAAGACATTATTACTAATCGATTCCAACGTTACATCAGATTTATCTGACAAGATAAGCGATTTATCATCTGCGTACATGATAAAAGATGCCTCTGAGGTTAAAATATCAAGTTCATTAGTATACAATAAAAACAGCACAGGGCCCAAAATGGAGCCCTGTGGAACCCCGGTTTTAACTTCACAACCCTCTGAATTAACTCTACTTATTGTCCCTTGCTGACAGAATGTCATACTAACATATTGGCTCCTATCATTCAAAAACGAACGGACCCAATCGAGAGCAACGCCTCTGATACCATAACTTGACAATTTATCATTAAGTTTATTGGGGTTCACACAGTCAAATGCCCTGCTTAGGTCGCAAAAAATCCCAACAGGACATTCACCAGCCTCAATATAGTCAATAACCTTTTTATATAAAGAATGCAGCGCAGTTCCCGTTGACTTAGAGCTACGAAATCCATGTTGATTTTCGGTGAAAATTTTATATTTTTCAAGAAAATTTAACATACGATGTAAATAACAATACTCAAACACCTTCGAAAAACCTGCTACAGGTCTATAATTAGCTATAGCTATATAAAACTATAATGTCCTCGTCATCATGTTTTTTGTGTATGGGAACTACTTTCCCTAATATTAAACATTTTGGGAATGTTCTAGATTGAAACGATAAATTTACTAAATACGTCAAAGGTTCTACAATTGTATACAGCACTTTTTTTATTAAAAACGTGGGAATTTGATCTGGGCCAGATGATTGTCTATTTTTTAATTTGTTACTTAGTAAATTCATTAATTCTTCAGATAGAAAAGGTTCGAGAAATAAACTGGATTGATTAAATTTTATATCTGCATGTTTATCGTTAATTATATTTTCAACAGGAATTTGCTTAATATATAACTCCCTGTCTCTCTTGGGGTTATTTAAAATGAATTCTAAATAAATAAAAATACGAAATTAACAATAAACTAATTTATTAACAAAGTGGTAGAGCAAATGAGAATAACACTACAGGGTATGGGCGAATAAATTTGTGCTAACGAATAAAGAAGTACAAACAAATAATCAAACAAATTCACAGGTGTACGGAGAGACAGACATAACTGTACACAAATAAATTATATACATATTTAAAGGTAACAAAATACTCAAAGCAATATACCTAGTGGATATTGGCCAATTCAGTAATTATTCAAAGGAAAAACAGTTATAAAATTGTTCACTCGCTTACTAAAAGAAAATTTAAAACAAACCGTTTTCGAATGAATAATAAAATATTTATCAAACGATGAATCTAAAGATAGTACAATAAAACTTAACTAAAAGACAAATATGGTGTATATACACCAGTGATTAGTTACATATTTTCTTTATGAATAACAAGCAGTTAAAATTGCAGCACACGAGAATAGTGTGTCTATTTATGCGAAAACGAAACAGACGTAAAAGGTAGTTTTCACAATGTCGCGCAAAAAGGTAAGTGCAACCGAAAACACTGCACTAAAGAGTTAATTGTTGAATCGTTGTACAGGAAATAAACTGTTTATTCTACTTACAAAACTCCCGATGAACAGAAAACACTTTCACTGGCTTGCAGTACATCTCTGTAGTTGGGCACCAAAGTGTACGTAGGGTTACAACACTATCATTTTTACGTAGTTTTACATAAACAAGAATATTATTATATTCTATTTCTCGAAAAAAAAAACAAACATAACCAAACACTTGACTAATTCTTGTTAACAAGATATGGTTAAATTCTCGAGACAAAAGACAATAAACGTAGTATAATAAAAGTTGAGAAAGACTAAACATTTTAATACTGGAACTATTACTTTAGTTCCTCAAATTCAAGTTAAAATGTGATGACTGTGGGCACGCTTAAAGCGGCCGTGGAAGTGTCATGGTTGACTCTTGGCTCGGTATTTATCTCTTCCCCACTAGTAGTCGAAATACCTCACTCCTTAAACCCGCGAATTTAAACTATGGTTTCTCATTGGAGGAAAGGCATTATTTTCAAATATTTACCAGTAAAGCCGAGAACTAGGCGACGGTTACGTTACCTTCTAGAACCTTACAGTAGCGGCGATAATTTATTTTTTAAGAGGTAACAAAATAGGTAATTTATGTACGGAAAATACGAAATAATGTAATTTAAGGGCTTTTATGCCTGGAAATAAAAATGACCGTTACAAATAATATCGTTAGGGGCTTTTATAAAAAAATCATTGAAATTTGAGGCTACAAGGATAGGATCATTTATACATATATTTTTCACATTCTTATGTTTGTTAGACATTTCCGCTATGACGTTCCATGCAGCATTGCCAGGATTATCGGAATTATTTATTTTGTTCTGGTAGTATTCTTTTTTTGTATTTTTTATCAATGCATTATGCTTAGCTTTTGCGGCTACATAGTCTGAAGTCAAGTTAGAATAAGTATTTTTCAGGTTATGAAGGTCTTTTAGCTTAATGCTTGATACCTTAACCTCACTACTAACCCATTTTTTATCAGCATTATTAGGTTTAGAATATTTACGTTCGGGAAAATATGTATTAAAATGGTACATAAATATTTTATGGAAGCACTCATATGCGTCATCTATATCAGATACATTATAAATTGAAGACCAATTTTCATTTTTGAGGGCAAACTTGAAATTTAAAATGGCATTATCATTGAAACTTCTTCTAAAACTTGAAGTCGATGCATGATTAGCACATGGTTAAAAGTGAATCATTACAATACACTACAGTACATATAGTAAGTCAGTCAAAAGGATAATTTGTACATAACATTGCTTATAAAAACAATCTACAAACATAGTATTACCTGTCATAAAATAATATTAACATACCTAATACATACTACTGCATACGCATTTCTAAAATAAAAATGTAGAAGTATAGTTCATCGATGTGAAAACTATTTACACTATAATATCCTCATTCAACTAACATCTGTCTTATTACTTTTTTGTATATTATATAATTTTCATTTTTTTTTATTTCTACAGGTAAATGATTGTAAAAAAATATAGTTGTTTGTTGATCGTTTAAAAGAAGTATTTAAGTGTCTAATAAAATGCATATAAGAAGTGCAGTTAATATGTTATTTCTGAAAGTATTTTTACAGCCTTCTCTATAAATAAGTCAGCTTAAATATTATTCTGTTAATTCTTTTCTGTCTTAAAAAAACTCTATCGAGGAAATTTAGTCAACTTGTCTAATCAAGAACTGTCTTTTGAAGAAAGCAAGTTGTTAAAAAGGTGTTACATTTTTACACCATTTTTAACAAATTTATGATATACTTAATAAATTTAAAATTCTACTTTTTTCTGTGTTATTATATTTGAGGACCATATAGTTATTAATTTAAATATAAAATTTTATGCATTTTTACATAATAAAAATATTTCACAGCACAATTGCCTATGACTGCAAAACTCATTTACATCCATGCATTTTATGTTTGCACAAAATAAAATCAATTCCGCAATGAGTGCAAACAAGTGGTTTGTTTTCATATTTGTTGTTTATAAATTGTTAGCAAGTGATAAAATATGAGCCATAACAATGTACAGTAAATACATTATCGCAATTGGAGAAGACAAGTTATTCATTTGTAAATGTTTGGTCGAATGCCCGAACAATGGATGTGACAGATGTTTTTGTTTGTTATTTATTAATGCAAGTAATTTATGGTAATTACTTGTACAATATTTGTATTATGGAATATATTGATTCAATATATATATTGTGATATATTCACGGGCTTTCCAATCATCAGACAAGCAGTAACTTCCAGAGTTTTCAAGGTATAAGACTCAAACTAAGCAGAGATAACATATAATTTTTCATTATTTGACACATTTCCATCACTTCCGGTTTCCCCGGAAATTACCTCAACTTTGAAATTTTAAATGGAACACTGTATATTTTTACATTTTTAGGTTCCGGTGATGATTCCAAGTACGTTTGCACAGTTTACAAACAAATTGGTACTAGCTTTTTAAGGGCCATTTTTGTTTTTGAATCTAGAGTGAAGTGAATGCACTCAAATGAATATAATGGAACAAAACGATAAGAGAACAATGTAAACGTGAGCTTTCTCGAATTGGTTTAGTACCTACGGCCAACTTAAATTTATGAAATCGCTGATTTGTAATTAAGTCAACTTTTTCAAATAGCAACATAATTTAGACATCCATTAGTTAAATACTAATTTTCACGACAAATTTATTGATAATTTCAAATCGGTGGTAACCCGAACACAGAAATCTTTGATAAATATTAATAAAAAAAATCAAGAAAATACCCCTACCAGGTATGTCGCAGAAAATACCGGCTCGGTGGCGCAGTCCTTAAGATGTTAGGCTCGAGCCACGTAATCCCGGATGGATGTGTAGTGGCGTTTTTCACGTGTTGCCGAGACGGCAGCAGTGGGCTAGACTGCTGCGGTTGTGTGAGGGAACACGGCCTTGTCGCTCTCTTCTTCTGAGTTCGACTCTCAGCTGCGGCAGATGGCAATGTCGCATGGAATGGCCGTTGTGATGTTATCTGTATGTGTGTGTGTGTGTGTGTGCGTGTGTGTGTGTGTGTGTCCTGGTTGAGTGGTGGAATAGCCTACGGTTAAATTCCGCCAGGACATTAATATAAATAAGACGATTAAACGAAAAATGTTCAGGTGCCATCGGAGTCGAGACTAAGAAAACGTGATTATAATCCAGTACCTGTTCATTCATCCTTTATGTAATCCTCGTCTCAAATTACATAGTTTCTACGTATATGCTGATATACAAGTCGCTAGAAGGAGGGACGAGTTTATCGTGTTTCCCCAGACGGGTTTAACCCATCCAAGTACTAACCGCAATGAAAGTTGCTTCACTGTAAATATCAAAATTCGTGTTAAGACGCCTCTACGGTCATCTCCAAAAAATTGGGAACGATTATGGGTTTAAAGTGCATACACTCTGCTTATATTTTTTCCTTTCTTCTTCCTATTTGCAACGTCTTGCCAGCTAATTATTCTAGTTGGCCTTCGCTTGCTGTAGAGTATGTCTGGTGGCATCACGCCATCTGTTGCAATTACCTGTTAGGCACACAGCCTATTAAAGTCCTTTCTTATCAGCTCTTTGGTGACATCAGTCCAATGATTTGGAAGGCGTCCTCTCTTTTTTAAAAATAAATAAAAGAAACATATTGAACAAATGTAGTAACTAGTTATCTTGGATTCACAGGTCTGCGAATGAATGTTGTTGGGCAACTGAGGGTCATTTCCGAAGTAATTTTCCGCGCTGAATCCGAATCAGAATTGGCCCATCACGTCAAGATTTTGAAATATTTGAACTTAAGTACTTAAAAAATGGCTTTTTTAGCAACTTGTGTATAGAACTCAAACAAATTTTCAGCTTACTTTTGATAAATATATCATTTAGTACCATCCTTCCTCTTTAAAATAAGCTTTCGAATGGTCATCTACGATGTTTCCTCGCAAAGTTATAGTGAAGTAAATCAGGCACGAAAGGACCTGCTTACTTCCAAGAACAGGACAAAGTGTATTAATTATGGACTCGCTTCCAAAGTGGGCATATTTGGGATAGTCTCTGACAGCAAATTTGATTTTGCCTAATCTTGAAAAATGGGGATGGTGCCTGTTCGAAAATGTTTGGGTGCCACAATGGTCAATACTTCTAGGGGTATCTAAAGCCTTTTCAATGTAGTTGCAAAAAAGGATGCATTGGAACCAAATGTGGTTGTAAAAAAGCTGGCTTGTATTGCACGTTACTTTGCATACATTGTAAATGGAAATTAACTTATAAAAGGCATGTAAGTCTAACTAAAAAAATCTGTATCTATTTTTATTAAATTGTTTTTAGGTTAAAAAATAATGTGTGTTCAATTTCTCGTAAAGGAGTACTCAACAAGAACATTATAATTATTGTTTTAGATTGTAAAATATTCACAAAATCATTTTCTAGTATTTCTCCATGTAGCGGCTTTATTTTTAGTGTTAGGTAAACATATTGTATAAAGTTTTTTTATTAGAATATGTTTCTTAACATTTTTTTTTCTGTAACAATAATTATTTAGTTGAAAAACTTGTAAACTTTTAAATTATAAATAGAAAGTAACTTTTTTATATTTTTCTATGTACCACCTTTATTTTTAGCTTTAGGTGAAAAGCTGTATTAAACTTTTTTAGTCAGAATTTAATTTGGAACAATTTTTCTTAACTACTTTCTTTTGTAACATCAATAGTTTAGATAGAAAACTCATTCTTTTAAATTTTCTAAATTGGCCACCATCTTGAAACCGGAAACCATTTTGATTTGGCGCTGCTCTGAAAAATAGTCGTTTTAATGACAGAAATCTGTATACCAACTTACAAGATTGTTTCTTTCTGGGTTGCCGCTCTACTATGTTTATAAAATTCGTAAAAGCCCTCTATTTATTTGAGTGCCATGAAGTGTCATGAAAACAGGTAAATGGAAACTAGTCGGTAAGATTTATTTGCTGAGATTGACTGTCACACTCGTATATACTCGTATATTACAGATTCGTGTAATTTTTCCTTGCGTACTACTTAATTTAAGTAATTTAAGTAATTTTAAATGTATTGTACCAATAAAGCTTCCTTTGCGGAGCATTCAAGGAGACTTCGATTAAGTAGCATAATATCTTTGAGCTGCAATAAACATTAATTAGAAACTTAAATATTCGAACCAAGTTTGCTTATTTAAGTCTATAATTTACCATTCATCAAGCTCTTGTTTATTTCCGTCTCATTTCAGCCCTACCCAAACTCAGCCAATTAAATCTATGCCTTTCTCCTCTCGAGAATAACATGAAACACTTAAAAACGTGCCGAGAGTTTCGCATCAAAGTTGGCGATGCGATGTAGCTGCGTTTAATAAAAGAAATATTAGACTCAAGCGCCAACGACATTTGCTCAAGTGGTTCGAACTTACGACCTGCGCTGGATATTTTTAAATTGCATCATCAAATGCAACTCTCAATGACCCTTAGTTATTAATAGCCTTGTTTTCAACAGGACAGAAATTGTATATAGTTGATTTCTGTTATTTTCAATTGGTCCGTACTCGGAGAAGTCTTGATATCAGTGCAGAGCGATATAATATGTTCGAGTGCCGCTGAGATTTTCGCTCCCGCGTTGACTCCTTGTGTATCTTTTATGTAGAGTAGAACAGAATATTTTATTCAATCAAGTTACAAACTTGGTTTTTGCAGGTTAGTAGACGAAAAAAGAATATAACGTAATAAAAATATTCCAGAACTACATAAAAATGTAAACCTTAAAATTAAGAGTATGTGGCATTAGTACAGGGTGGACCAAATTAGATGAGATTTGGGATTTTCTCTAAAACTATGGCAGATAGACAAAAACCAATATAGGTGTCCTGAGCTCGATTTTCGTGAAACAAACAATTGCGCAAACTACGATCGTCTATCTTTTTCGACTACCGAGCTACAGAGCGTTTTTGGAAAATTGACATTTTTGGATGACCTCTATATCTCAGTTACCAAGTGTCGAATCGAAAGTCGAGTAACACATTCAGGCGCTTTTTTGAGTAGAATCCGTTGCTGATAAGAAAAAAATTATGCATGCCTCAGTTTTCGAGATATAGACATAACTTTTGTTTTTTTTTAATGGAACACCCTGTAAATTATTTCATTATTCGATCACAACTTAAATTAGCTATCCAACGATATATCATATCCTGTCGTGTAATCGATAATTCACGATTTTTATTACTTTTTTAAATAATTTACATATCGTCGTAGATTGAATATTTTATAAGAATTTTAATATTCAAGATTTTAATTTTAAAGTTAAATCAGATCAAGGTGTAGTTTATAAAAAAAATAATAAATTGATTATAATAACTTTATTTAAGGATTAAATATTTAAAATTTTTATGAATATGGATTTGATAGTAATATTAAAAATTATTATGATTAATGCTTTAAAATGTGTACATATTGCCCGTCGCTTTCACTCCAAAGTTAAATAAATCGTAACAAAGAAAAAGTGGTTAATTTTCGAAAAATTTAATATACAGTATCGGAAGATTTTGGATTTGGGTGGCTTGAGAGACCGCCTACAATAAAGGCGTGTACCAGTGCTCTAGTAGAGGGAGCAAATTGTGCTGGATGATGAAATGAAAACAATTAGTGAAATTAATTGTTTAAATTGTTTACTAGGTCAAGTCCAGTACAGCTCCCAATATTATGTATTAGTTAGTATTATTTGTATATATGTAAATACTAGGTAAGCACAACAAGTAATTTAGGTTAGCATTAGAATAAGTATAATTTATAGAAACTAGTCAACTCTCATCGAGGGTACAAATAGTCCTAAGTACCATGATGTATCTTTAAAAATAAAATGGTAAAAACTCAAGTCAAGTTTAAATCATAGAACCCCAACGAACCAAGGTATATTACATGGCGATCCTGCCAGTCCTGTGAGGCCAAATAAATTAAAAAATTGATTGAAGGAAAAATATATAATAGAAAAGGGGAATTTTGGTATAGAAAAATAAGGAAAAAAAAATGGGAAGGTCACAGACAAAGGAGCGAGGAATGTCAAAATTCGTTTGAGAAATTAAGGCAGGCATTCATGTCACCACCGGTATTACAATATCCAGATTTTTCAGAGGGAAATCAATTCATTCTTAGGACTGATGCGTCAGGTGGAGCTCTTGGGGCTATTTTATCTAATTCAAACGATAGGCCCGTGGCATACGCAAGTCGCGTACTAAATAAAGCCGAAAAGAACTACTGTACAGTGCAAAAAGAATTATTGGGGGTAGTTTGGGCCGTACGTCATTTTCTCCCTTTCCTTTACGCTAGAAAGTTCCATATTTATACAGACCTTAGACCGCTAATATATTTATTCACAAAAAGTAATTTAGGTTAGCATTAGAATAAGTATAATTTATAGAAACTAGTCAACTCTCATCGAGGGTACAAGTAGTCCTAAGTACCATGATGTATCTTTAAAAATAAAATGGTAAAAACTCAAGTCAAGTTTAAATCATAGAACCCCAACGAACCAAGGTATATTATATGGCGATCCTGCCAGTCCTGTGAGGCCAAATAAATTAAAAAATTGATTGAAGGAAAAATATATAATAGAAAAGGGGAATTTTGGTATGGAAAAATAGGGGAAAAAAAAATGGGAAGCTCACAGACAAAGGAGCGAGGAATGTCAAAATTCGTTTGAGAAATTAAGGCAGGCACTCATGTCACCACCGGTATTACAATATCCAGATTTTTCAGAGGGAAATCAATTCATTCTTAGGACTGATGCGTCAGGTGGAGCTCTTGGGGCTATTTTATCTAATTCAAACGATAGGCCCGTGGCATACGCAAGTCGCGTACTAAATAAAGCCGAAAAGAACTACTGTACAGTGCAAAAAGAATTATTGGGGGTAGTTTGGGCCGTACGTCATTTTCGCCCTTTCCTTTACGCTAGAAAGTTCCATATTTATACAGACCATAGACCGCTAATATATTTATTCACAACAAGTAATTTAGGTTAGTATTAGAATAAGTATAATTTATAGAAACTAGTCAACTCTCATCGAGGGTACAAGTAGTCCTAAGTACCATGATGTATCTTTAAAAATAAAATGGTAAAAACTCAAGTCAAGTTTAAATCATAGAACCCCAACGAACCAAGGTATATTACATGGCGATCCTGCCAGTCCTGTGAGGCCAAATAAATTAAAAAATTGATTGAAGGAAAAATATATAATAGAAAAGGGAAATTTTGGTATGGAAAAATAAGGAAAAAAAAAAAATTGGGAAGCTCACAGACAAAGGAGCGAGGAATGTCAAAATTCGTTTGAGAAATTAAGGCAGGCACTCATGTCACCACCGGTATTACAATATCCAGATTTTTCAGAGGGAAATCAATTCATTCTTAGGACTGATGCGTCAGGTGGAGCTCTTGGGGCTATTTTATCTAATTCAAACGATAGGCCCGTGGCATACGCAAGTCGCGTACTAAATAAAGCCGAAAAGAACTACTGTACAGTGCAAAAAGAATTATTGGGGGTAGTTTGGGCCGTACGTCATTTTCGCCCTTTCCTTTACGCTAGAAAGTTCCATATTTATACAGACCATAGACCGCTAATATATTTATTCAGTATGACCAATCCTTCTAGTAGATTAACTAAGTTTAGATTAATTTTAGAGGAGTATGACTTTACTATAAATTATATTAAAGGCTCTGACAATGTCACAGCTGATGCTTTATCTCGAATCCAAATTGATTCAGAGGAGCTAAAGAACATGAATTCTAAAATAAATAATACCATGTTTGTCACAACGCGAGCGCAAGCGAAAATATCCCCTACAACTTCTACAATAGAGAGTAAAACAAATTCTGTTGACGAAAGGCTTGATCACCCTGGAGTTGTAGAATTGTTGAAACGACCAGTACAAACAGTAGAGTTGAAACTAGTAAATGAAGGAGAGTTTAGTAAAGTTTGGAAAAATTGCCGTAATGATAGCTGCTATGAACTTAGCAATTTGTTATATGACATAAAAGTACAAGTAATTTATTTAAAACAGAATCCTCGATCAGCGTCTGCATTAGGTGCGTCGTTGAGAGATCTGAAAGATGTATGCATGAAGTATAAAATTACGGAATTATGTATAATTAAAAATGATAACTGCGCAGTTATAGAATTATTAAATGAACTTGTAAAATTAAGGGATGAGTTGCGGAAAGCAAACATAAAAATATGTGTTGTAAAAAACGCACGAAATATAACAAATAAAGAAGTAAGACAATTAATACTAAACGACTATCATATTTTACCAACAGGGGGACATGCTGGTATGAACCGCATGTATAACAACATTAAGAGACGTTATTTTTGGTCAGGACTAAAGACAGACGTAGAAAAATTTGTAAAACACTGTAGTGACTGCCAAAGATTTAAATATTCAAAACCCAATAAAGAACCCTTGCTAATAACCAGTACAGCTACCGCAGGTTTTCAGAAAGTTTTTCTTGATTTGGTAGGTCCTATTAGTATGGATGAGCAAAATAATCGGTATATTTTGACTTTGCAATGCGAATTGAGTAAATTTGTGGAAGGATATCCGCTGCCAAATAAAGAAGCTGGCACGGTTGCTAGAGCTTTTGTAGAAAATTTTGTGCTGCGTTATGGTGTGCCACAACACATTGTAACGGACCAAGGTACAGAATTTTTAGCAGAAATTTTCAAAGAATCTTGTAAGTTGTTAGAAATAAAGCAATTAAATTCCACCGCGTATCATCATGAAACACTAGGGGCACTCGAAAATACTCACAAAAGTTTGGGGGCGTACATGCGGATGCAATTAGCAAAAGGAACGGATAATTGGAGTTCATGGGTTCCTTACTGGTGTTTTGCATATAACAACACAGTACATACCGAGACACGTTACACGCCACACGAACTTGTTTTTGGAACGTCTAGTAGGCTACCTACAAATGTCACACTGGGAATTGCCCTTTGATGAGTATCCTTTAGAACTGAAATATAAGTTACAAGTCGCTTGTAAGGATGCGAGAAATAATTTATTAACAGCGAAAAATAATAGAAAACAAACGTATGACAGGACCACGAATAAAAGTAGTTATAGGATAGGTGACCAAGTACTTTTAAAAAATGAATCGGAGACTAAATTGGAACCATTATATAAAGGTCCATATCAGGTAATAGAGGAACAGTCACCAAATATTGTAATTAATATAGATAATAAGTTAGTAACCGTACATAAAAATAGAGTAAAATTATATTATGATAGGGAAACAAAATAATTAGCTTTTAGGAAAAACTATTATTTTGACATTCGCGGGGGAGGTGTGCTGGATGATGAAATGAAAACAATTAGTGAAATTAATTGTTTAAATTGTTTACTAGGTCAAGTCCAGTACAGCTCCCAATATTGTGTATTAGTTATTATTATTTGTATATATGTAAATACTAGGTAAGCACAACAAGTAATTTAGGTTAGCATTAGAATAAGTATAATTTATAGAAACTAGTCAACTCTCATCGAGGGTACAAGTAGTCCTAAGTACCATGATGTATCTTTAAAAATAAAATGGTAAAAACTCAAGTCAAGTTTAAATCATAGAACCCCAACGAACCAAGGTATATTACAAAATAATGACGCGCTATCAAGAAAACACGTACATCATTGCTATTAAAAATTTCAGTACCATTTATTCAAAGAAAAGATGTTGTTCGCTCTGTTCTGTATAGGTAATATTATTACGTGCTTTAATAACTGAAATTATTTACCCCGTTTTACTTTCAAAACGAGTCAAATAATTCTTTACATTTCCCGCAGACAGAACTGCCCACGCAGTTGTGGTGGGGAAAGCAGGTGGCATAAGTAGGATGTGTTATACGATAAAAAAGAATAGCCTAGTTGTTCGCTCTCACTTATTCTCATTGCCGACCCAAATGAAACATTTTCTGACACTGTAGTTGTGAGGAGGCCATGGAAAACTATTAACATTTCTTATAATATAAAATAATTTTGCCAAAAATAGGAAAAACTAAACTACAATAGTTGTTCGAATTGTCTTCCATTGAGATCTATGCGTATTTATCACATTTCTATATTTATTGACGAAAAAAAAGAAAAAAAAAAGAAAATCGAAGTAATCGTAAATGTCAAAAACTAACTTGTGAGCTAATTGTGAGTGAACATTGTTAAAAATGGTTCAGTTTAGTAATGGTGAGAAATATGATCAAATTTAGCTTCTGAGCTTTATTTTAACAGGTAAGTTATAGACAGCAAAACTTTGTGCCAAAAGTGTCGCCTAAACAATGTTTTTAGATATCCAGAAAAGAGACAGAGAGACATAATAATATTCAAAAGGCTACAACAAAATTTAAAAGAGTTTAGATCATTTGTAAAACCTCGAGCAAAAATATATAATAAAGCAGGTAGAGAAGCTGTAGAAAATATTTTTTTAGAAACTGTAAGAGAAAATCCTAATATTTCGTCTCGCGAAATACAGGAAAATTTAGGATTTCAAAAAACAACTGCGTTGCCTTGCTTAAAAAAAATAAATTCAAACCCTACAAAATTAGGATTAGTCACCATCTATACTAGATAGCTAAGTTAACTAAATTGATAACTAACAATTAATTTAGCTAACTGAACATTAATAAACAAAAGTAATTTAGATATTGTTTAATTTTTAGGAAATAATGATCCTATTCCGTGGACAGCGGGATCTCCCGATACAATCCCTGCCAACCTTTGGCTTTATTAAAAAAATATTATACAGGGTGTCCCGAAACTCCCGCCTTTCCCTTTAAGTGCTAATTCTCCATGCAAAAATAGTAAGAAAAGTTCCTATAAACATGTGTCCGGAAATGCTTCCTAAGGGAGCTACGGCCCTCTAAGGATGGCACAAAAATAGGTGTTTTTACTAATTATCTCGGAAATGATTTGGGACAACTTTATGAAACTTGGTTACATTTTTTTGATTATTAAAGGTTATTGTTTTACAGTATTAGTCAAAATTAATTTTATCCAGGGGCGGAGAAACGAGAGGTCGGTGTTCTTTGTTTCTACATATTAATTTTCCATTTGACATTTTTAGTACTTTAATCCCTGATTATGATTCCCTGGTTAATTCTGCATAAAAAAAGGCCTCTTTACAATTAGCCATATGGCAAGCCGTTTTCGAGTAAAAGCGGTCTAAACGAAATATTGCGTATTCGTTTGCTAAATGCGCATTATTTATTTTTTAAAGTAGGCGTAAAACAACAAATTCACATCTATCGCTCCGCAGTCACGAAGAAGCAGATACACGTATTATATTACATGTACAGGATTGCATCCGCCAAGGTTGGAAAAATATTTGCATAAAAACAGTAGACACCGATGTTGTAGTGTTAGCTACTGCTTTTTTTCATCGGTTGTATGTGCAAGGATTGAAAACTCTATATGTTCACTTTGGTGCCAATAAGCACTTTAGAATAATATGTGTTGATAGCTGCACATTTGGGTCAACAAAAATGTGAAGCTTTGTTAGGTTTTCATGCATTCACGGGATGTGATACCGTCTCATTTTTCTCAGGCAAGGGAAAGTCGACTGCATGGAGATAACGGAAGCTTTTTCTTTTATGTCTAAGCCGCAAAGATTTATTTCTGACCATGTTTTCAATTTGTTGCAAATATTTGTTGCCTTAATGTACTGTTCAACATCCGACTGCTTTGACGTTAACGATGCCCGAAAGGAATTTTTCACGTCGAAGGGAAGAAATACTGCAAACCTCCCATCTTCTAAAGCCGCTTTAGACCAACATACTCGAAGAGCCACATACCAAAGTGGCCATGTATGGGGACAATCATTGGAAACAAATCCTACTTTGTCAGATACTGAATCTTGGAGTTGGTTTAAACAAAATGGTATTTATTCACCATACTGGTCAACTTTACCTGAGGTGTCCACAGCCTTGAGGCAACTGATACGGTGAGGCTGCAAAAAGAACTGTAAACAAAATATTTGTGCTTGTAAGAAAGTAGGTTTACATTGCACGTTGTTATGTACTTCTTGTAAGGGAAAGTGTGATTTAAATTAATATTTTGTTAAAAACATACATATAAATAAATGATTCTGTAAAAAAAAGAACAAATTTTGAATTTTATTAAATAACGGCTTTATTTCAATTCTAATCGCGAAATGTCCGAAATATATTTTTTGTTGGCTGTTCAAAGCTCAACAACTTTGTATAAGACTATTTTTTTATAAAGTCAATAGATTTACCAAAAAATCATATTTATTAGATTATTAGAAATCAGCCGCCATTTTGGATCCAAATGGTACCTGAAGGTGGCACTCCTTCGAAAATGATTCTTTAGGGCACTACTAATAAATATACCAAGCGGCAACATTCTTTCACAAATAGCCGTTTTTTATTGGTTTGCTACTCTACTAATATAATATATCATTGGATACCTAATTTAAGTTATGTCTATATCTCGAAAACTGAAGCATGCATAATTTTTCTCTTATCAGCAACGGATTCTACTCAAAGAAGTGCCTAGAATGTGGTACACGTTTTTCGATTCGACACTTAGTAATTGAGACATAGAAGTCATCCAAAAACATTATGTAGCTCGGTAGTTGAAAAAGATAGAGGATCGCGGTTCACGCCATTGTTTGTTTCTCGAAAATCGAGCTTAGGACACCTATATTGGTTTTTGTCTATCTGCCGTAGTTTTAGAGAAAACCTCAAATCCCGTCTAATTTGGTCCACCCTGTACAACAAACAGTAGTTATGACAATGAGGTACACTTCTGTGCAATAAAATCCCGTACACTTGGAAAATCAAGTAATTCAATTTTTACTAATATTAAGTGATGTGAATCAGTCTTTTTGGAATTTAGATTTTTTTATTATCATACAGGTTATGAAAAAGTGACAATGATTGTGAAATATCATAAGTAAGGTATTTGAATAATGTTAATCCAAAAGAAAAACATACGTATTTTTGTTTTTCTTTTTACCTTTTTACACCATTCGATGGTGAAAAATTCACAGATACGACTGCACATAACTGCGATTGTATTTATTGTGTAAATAATGTAACCTAATACTTTGTACATATGTCCGTCATTACAAAGAAATGAAAAACTTTTTCATCGGTAAACACAACATTGTTCCAAAACTCCAACGGGCGATAGACACAATTTAAACAAAACATAATGCGGCTTGCGTCTGTTAATATGGTCTTCTTGGTACTTGTACAGTTCTTTATTTCCGATTTATCCTTCGGCTAGCTGTTGACCTCGATGCTGGAAAATTTGTCATGAACACAGCGTCTCCTACTGTTTGAAACGGATGTCTGATTTTCCTTCAAATAGCCCAGGAGTGCTTCATCTTGAACGAGATTTGAACTTCTCGATCGCGATCGGCCTAAACCGTCTTTTCCCTTTACGCTACCTTTCTCCTCCCATTTTTCTTCACACCCATAACAGTACTTTTATTCAAGTGATAATGGTTAGCAAATGCTCTGATAGACCATCTCTCTTCAATGTTAGAGAGAATTAGAATTTTTTCATGTTCAGTTAATTTCGGCATTTCGAAAATATGACACTGACACTGACAAATAAATAAAGAATGACTATAGTGAAAAATAGGTGTACGAGATTTTATTGCTTAGAAGTGTATGTCCACCAACAAAATCTTATAGAAATTTTTATTGCATTATCATACATTTATTCTTAGAACTAATAAAGACCACAGCAGCATACTTTGTCCCCGGAGAAATATGGGTTGATATTGACGGTGTTAATTATTCATATGCCATAAAATTGCCCAATTACTCCAGGTGTTAAATCCGAAAATGGATGAGTAAAAAAAAATCGAGGATACAACTATTTCGATACTTTATTTTCTGCTGCTAAACCGTTTTGCCAAAAATATCACCAGATCTCGAAATTCTGTTTCCCCCATAAAAAAATAGAAAAAAAAATAAAGTCCAGCGTGGATAGAAGTGTATAAGCTAAATACGATAAAATGATTACTTAAAATGTAAAAAATCCGATGGGGTAAAAGGCACACAAGACGAGAGATATAATAATGATTACTAATCAATAATTAATAATTACTTTCCTCGAGTGGACAAATTCAAATAAATACAAGTTAGCACGACATAAATATTTGGGGGTAAGAACAAAAATTTGTATGACTAAACTCAGTTAAGATGGAGTGCAATGGTTACCTGAAAACAAACTACAAAAATAATGTAGTGTTCTGGTGTTTGTGGAAATTTGTTTAGAGGCAATTTCTAAATCATCGCTGAAAATAAATATTGTACAGAAATCCGTTTCATTACATGCTGAACTCAATGATCAAAAAAAAATATGTTTGTGTATGTATTTGTAGACGTTTCTTATATACACAATGATTACTGTCAGAGTTAACATTTTTATTTTCCATTTGGTACATATGCAAAATAGCATAGTAGAATACTTCTTACTGAAATTCAGTCATATCTATCACAGAAGGTGATCGTCTTTTATTATAATTTTAGAATAAAATGTTTTTCATAAAGCACGCAAAAATACGAATATTTACAAAATATCAAAACTGTAATATGTAGCTCAGTTTCGAACGAACTTTACTCAGATTAGATAATAATACATCAATTTTACTTTACAATTTTATTTAAGTATTTTTAACAGCATTATGACGAAACGAACGAAAGTTACGATTAGTGGAGGTCAGGAAGTCAAATTTTGCCGTTTTATTCAACTATTTGCTGCAGCGACGAAACCTACTTGCTTCCCGTTTTCGAATAAAAAAAAATAGTGGAAGAAGTTTTTAACCACACCTAACCCTTTAAATGGCCAAAAACCACCCGATGGAGGGATGATTATGCGTGTTTGGGAAGGAAATCATTGAAATTTTTATGAAGGATTATTGACAAGCCGTATGAAGGGCGGTAGCAGCCCCTGAGGGTTGTTACGCACCATTCAAGGGGTGATAAATTGACTTTACCCCTCCCCCCCCGTTTTCGAGAGCGCTGAACTCGAAAAAATAGTCTATTACGTTTTCAACTCTACCTACCTCAAACGTGCAAAAACCAACGAAGTTTTTGATTCATAAAAAAGATATTATCTAAAGCCAAAACTTTCAGGAAATAAATTGATTCCAGACTTTTGTTCAGGGATTATAATTTAGTTGAAAGATCGGATGTTCAAAAAGATATGGTTGTGTAAAATTGGGTATACTGTGTAGTATTTGCTGTAAGAATTGTCAAGTTCGAGATAGTAAAAATACCCCAGAGGATGAAGATGATAACCTACTTACAGAATCGAATGCGTCTGATGGTGCTAATGATGATAATTATTTAGATTTTATTCCTCAATTTAATATGTACGATTCTGATACGGAAACGGATGATAAATGTGATGGCATTTTGAGGAGTATGAAGAATGTACCCTATTTTTAAGTGACTTAGGTTACATCAATCAGCTGTAGTATATAAAATATTTCATTGTATTGTTACAAACATATTCTATTTACATTATTTCTTAAAAGAACGAAAATTTCCACGCATTGGAAAATAGATTATTCATGATTTCATTCACATATTGTCCGATATCTCGATTAAGAAGGATTTTTACCGCTTACCGCCCTCAGGGGAGAGTGGTAACAATCCTTCTCTTTCTAACTCTTTCCTTGCCACCAAACCCTAGTAAAATACTAAATTATTTCCTTCAAAACATATATGACCAACGCCTCAAACCTTACCTTATCAATAAACCTTCATAAAAACTTCAATGATTCCCTTCCCAAACACGCATAATGACTCCACCATGGAGAAACGACGAGAAAGGGTGGTTTTTGGCCGTTTAAAATGTTGGGTGTGATTAAAGACTTCTCCCACTATTTTTTTTTAGATTCAGCTCCCTCGAAAATGGGAGGCAAGTAGGCTTCATCGCTGCGGCAAATAGTCAGTCCCTCTTTGGCTTCCTAACCTTCACTAGATCAGACGTTACCAACTACGAATACCTATTTGAACAGTACAAATAAATACAAGTACAATAAAAGGATGTTGGCGACTGTGTACATAATCTCAGTGTCACCACCAAAAGTTAATTGTGCTGTATTTGAGCAAATGTTAATCAAAGGAGGAAGGTCTCTAAGGCCGGTTTTCAGCCTAATTTATTATTGAACAAGAAAAACTGAAAAACATTTTTTTATTATTTACTATCAGTATCGAATCGATCTACCCCAAACGAAACTTTCCCACACTCACCTCCCCTTTTTGTACCCACGTAAACTATTAAATAACCAAAATTCAGTTGATTTTCTTTGCAGGTCATTGAAATATTTTAGCATGACTGTTGCTGAATAAGTATTTTTTTTGTACGTGTATTTTCGTTGTTTCGGAAGAGGTGGGAGGGAGATGAGGGGGGTAAAAGGGGGGGTGGGGGAAAGTCCCGTTTAGAGTGGAATCGATTCGATATTGATAGTAAATAATTTTTTTTTTCAAAAATAAATTTGGCCGAAAATCGGTCTTAGAGACCCTCATCCTTTGTATTCAGAATCAGCCACACCTGAGAGCAAATTCTACTAGTGTCTAATTACGAACAAAAAGCGTTATAAACCTTGTCAAATATGAATTTTTCTCTGAAAATATTGCGTCATTATTCAATCTGATTAAGAGAGCACCTTCTAGGTCACCCAACACTTAGCAATACCATGCTGAATATTTTAACACTTATTTTCGCATTCCCTACTTGTCCAATTTCTGAGCCGTTGGCACGTAAACATACAAGTTTTCAACGTCACATTGAATAATTGATACTAATGAGTGGTTGGTCTGGATGTCTTTTAAAGTTGTTCTAAAGTAACACCACTTACTGAACCTGCTAAATCATTGACTAACTTCTCTATACTTAGTTTTGTTTTCTTTGAGAAGAGGAAAAATTGATCGTGAAAAGTTAATTTGTTGCCGTATTTATCTAAGTGACTGAAGTATTCTTCATCATCAACGTTATTAGGAGGTAAACAAGATTTTATATATTTAGAACGGACCCGCGATATGTGGGCAGATGGTTACCGATTTATCATGACAATGAAAATTATAATATGGAAAATTATAATATGGAATCCCAGTATTGTACCACAATATTTTAAGTCTGAACAGTGTGTTCCATCTTTTTGTGACATGTCAAAATTCTATTTAATTAAAGACTCACTCTCAGTACACTCTAAAAATTAGAAAATATACCAGGCTGGATTAAAAAATATTTGTTACAATTTTGAATTTTACATTTTATAAGAAAACTGAAATAAGTATACTATTGCTTTAAAAATTCAAATATAACAGCGAAATAGTCAATCTCACTAAATGATATTAGAAAGGAGGAGCTAGCTGCTGGCCTTAATCGCGATCCCCTGTGGATCTATTGTGGTGCTTCTGTTCTAGTTTCCCTTAGAGCAGAAGCTAATCCAGCTTTATCCTCTGTATCGGACTCAACAGCCTTGATAAGAGCCTCTTATTATAGCTATCAGCCCTTGCTTCTTACGAATTAAATTTTTTGTCCACGACTATTAAATAATGTACTCATTATGTTTGTGTTTCCTCAAGGATAATGTTATCCATTATTCCCTGCAGTGAATAATAATGACAGGCCGTTGTTTATAAGAAGTCACGGGCAGGTACTTCTTCAATTCGAGTGCAGTCTTGCAACTTTTTAGTAGAATTTATGGCCAGTTTTTGAAACGTTAAATGGAATTATTCGTTAACTGTCATAGCTACAGTCGTGTGAATAATTTAACTATTATTATCAAATTTATGAATACATAACTTTCTTTAACCTTTCAGAAGCAGACCCTTTTTATCGTACAATTTCGTTTTTAAATTTGATTGAGTAGGCCGTTATGTGTCAAAAGAATGGCTTGTCAAATTATATTTAAACGTCAACGTTATTTACAATAATTTTACATTAATTAATTCATTAATTAATTTCTCCAGTAAATAATTTAATCGAAAATATTTAATAGTCGTGGACAAAGTATAGTATTCTACTCGCATATAAACTTCACCCTCGTGAATAATAGCCATCATTATAGGCTCGTTAAATAATATACTGTTATTTATACTGTACGTATTGTACATACTGCACATACTGTACGTATTGTACATACTGTACATACATACTGTACATCTAACGCATGTAAGCAAAACTCTTATGAGGAATAGTGCTTTATAATTTATTCTTATTCAAATTTGATACAGAAAATAAAAAATTCTGTTTTGTAACAATTATTCTCCTACATACTTATATGTTTAAAATATGTTATTATGAGACAATTTTAGGATTACACAGGTATCATATATCACCCTCGAGGAGATAACCCGTACATTTTTTTTTTTTTCAGTATTTATTTTTATTTTCTCTTTTTTTCTTATCACGAATATGTGTATTCTAGGGATTTTTTTATAGGTTACATTAATTTTAACCTTCTTCGCAGCAGTACTAATATTTTACGAGTATTTTCCCGTTCGATTTATTCAAATCGGTAAAATGCTGGCTGTCAACAGATTCTTGTCCAAAAAATAGTACTTTTCTCACAATGTGCGGCGTCTGCCTGCGTCCTTACCGGCCCATCGCACTAACATCCCCCAAAACGACTCTCCAGCATCGTATTCTGCAGAATCCTCGCATTTTTGGCCATATCAGCAGGAGAGAGGAAAATATAGTCCTATTGATGGTTCAGGGAAAACTTGATGACAAAAAACGAAGAAGATGCTCTCCAAAACGTTGGTTTCACGTCACCAAGGAGCTAATGAGAAAGAGCTTTGGTAAGACCGTGCACCTGACAGGCAACCACAACAAATAATATGATGCTGTCAGACGTACCATACAACAGAGGGAAGTTATAGCGACTATAGCGACTCACTCACTGGAAATCGAGAAGTTCCAAAAGCGAGAAGTTTCCATGGAGTCGCTAAGAAAAATAAAAACATTCGATATATAATATAATATCAATATACTTAAAAAATACCAAAATCACATAAAATATGAACATGTATTAAAAACAAATATAAGTATATTTACTTCGATTTTAATTTTATTTATAGCGATAACGCTATAGAAGTCAACATGGATAATGCACGTATCGCAAAACGTTTGCCAAGATGTTGAAAACAAGAAGAGTGCAATTAATCCAGTCAACGAAGGCCAATTAGGGGAAATAATTCGTGTAGAGGCCATTTTTTGCACAGTTGTAGGGAGTGTCCTGAATAACATACTAAAAGTCTTGATCGGTGGGGGGTGAGCGGTTTTCAGGTTTTTCTTGAATAACTCGAAAACTACGACCTCCAGCGACCTCTCCTTATACAATATTAAACTAGGTGAAATATCCTAGAAATTAGTTCTTATTAATTTTTTATGTAAGATCAATACTTTATGAGATACCAGCTGATGCCCGCGACTTCGTTCGCCTGAAATTTCAACCCCCATTTTTACCTTCTTGGGAGTTGAATTTCGAAAAATCCCTTGTTAGTAGTTGCCTACGCTATTCGAGGAACCTCTATGCAAAATTTGAATTTTCTAGACCCAGCGGTTTGAGCTGTGCGTTGATAGATCAGTGAGTCAGTCAGGGTATTCTTTTATATATATATATATATATATATATATATATATATATATATATATATATATATATATGTATATATATATATATATATATATATATATATATATATATATATACATATATATATATATGTAGATAAAGGGTGAAAAAATCGCTAATTTTTAAAAACCATATTTTAATGGTATAAAATGAAATAAAATAATGTTAAGTGAAGTCGTTTTGGAGCGAATATTAATGTCTGTACAACATCTAAGGGCAACAGTGCTGGACAAAATATGTTTGTTTGGGAGACCACATATAACACCTGGAATAAATCAAATGGAATTCATTGTAATGTTATAGATCATTGTCATTTGATAAATTAAAACAGAATTGTCAGAATTTTCAATTTATTTCAACATCGTTTTATTTTTTCAAAAAACATCTTGAGTTAATTTAAAACAGAATTGTCAGAATTTTCAATTTATTTCAACATCGTTTTATTTTTTCAAAAAACATCTTGAGTTAATTTTTTATCGCTTACTAAAAATCACCTCTGTATATTAAAAACACATTTAAACTATTTAATACTTAAACACATGTTTGAATCAATATAATTTTACATTTTCCGGTTCGTCGACAGTGGAAGTGAATTAAAAAAGGGGATCTGTAATGGTCTTCAGAAAACCGTCCTGTATATTAAAAACACATTTAAACTATTTAACACATAAACACATGTTTGAATCAATAATTTTACATTTTCCGGTTCGCCGACAGTGGAAGTGAATTAAAAAGGGGATCTGTAATGGTCTTCAGAAAACCGTCCTTCATTAGGAGTAGAAGTTGCTCATATTCCCAAATCTCTTTGACTAAGACAATACATTTACTGCCTTCACATCCCCCCAACCGCATAACTCAATTAAGAAAATAATATCAAAAATACCTTAAATACCTTATAGTGATACAGTTTCTCCATTCCACGTTTAGTTCTCTAGTGTGAGTCGACAAAATAACTTCACTCTGCGCGTGTGTAGATGATATTTGCAGTCTGTTATGTGAGTGCTTACCTATACTACGTACAATGCTTGAAAAGTGTTTAATTTGTGAGGATGATGTTGACAGTGATCTATGTAACATTGGTGAAAAAGGTGGATTAGTGAAGGCAAATGTTTTAAGAAAAAATGGGAAATGTGAAGGTTTCAGGAACAAGAAACGTGGTGTTGTTCATAATTCTTGCAGAAAAGAGTACACCAGAGCTGACTGAATAAAAAGATTTCTGAGAGTAGCTTTTTCAGAACAACAGCCTTCAACTCCACGTGGCGCGCCATGTTTGCGTTCATGTCAAGTGAAATTTGATTTTAATATTAAGTGTCTCTTTTGTGCAGAAGCTATTGACGATAACTTTCATGCTGAAGAAAAAAAACTGTATTTGCGTCAAATGGTTTACAAGGTTCTAACCACTAAGTTCGACAATACAATTACAGTTCGTGCACTGGAGAGAAATAATGAATAGGGAGACACCATTCTAAGACATATCAGCAGAGTTGGGGATCTACACGCTGTAGATGCCTGTCCTGAGGATTGCTATAAAAAGTTCTTCATAGAAGCAAAGGAGGCATGGTTAATCGTCAGCAAGATTCTCAGCTAAATGAAAGAAATATCCGACATCTTCACTAACCTCTCTACACCACCAGAGAAGGTCGCACAGGCTGGAGGGATGTTTTTAGTGATCTACCAAGCGACTGCAGATGAGCGAGATTTAAATAAACACCGATATGCTGCATTCCTAAAATCATCCACCAAGCCAAATCCCGATTTAGCCACGCTGCCACCAATCAAAAGACTGCGCAACAACTGATTTTTATAAATATTTCTTGCTACTTACAGCGATTCGCTTACTTACTTACAGATACAGCAATGGCTCAACAACCCCCACCCCCGAACCAGTGGGGATGGAACCGAGGGGAAGATGGATCGCTAACCCCGGTTACCACCAAAGAACCAGTAGCTCCTGAAGCGATTGTGAAATCCATCTTTTGTTTATGTTCTAGTGCGTGTGGGGGGCGCTGTGGTTGCCAAAAAGCCGGTATTGCATGCTCAATGGTGTCAAGATTTGTAGAGTATGAGGTTCCTTAATATACAGCTTTTAGGCGAGACGATGAGTGCGGAGATGAAACGTCAAACTGTCCTTTTTCTTCGAACGTGCAGTAGTGGCGCAGTTATCTCACTCTAGAAGAACTGTCCGTACTGGCCCGAAATATGGTCTGAAGTGTACTGTGATCTGTACTACATTCTACAACTTATCCTGATTACCACCATGCAGAACAGTGACTCAAAATGCGGAATAATTACCCCCGACCTTAAAAGAGGGTAATTGTGAGCCCGTTCTAATTACGAGTTATTTGCTTAATTAACAGTACACAAATTCTTCTACACAATATTTTGAATCAGGCTCTGCATCTGGTGTGATTTCACACCAGCTGCTCAGTGGCTAATGGCATTTTTTGGTGGGGATCGTGAGTTATTAGGCCACCTCAGACTCTACCAATCTTGCAATGGTGTGTCGCACTTGCCGCTCACCATTACTACGAATAATGCACCTGTACGAATGGTGCACCATTAGACGACAATGTGGGCGACGATGATGATGATGATAAATTTGATTTTGATTCAGTTGACTTTTAAAATGTTTAGATTTAAGATAATGTTTGTGTATTATTAATAATATAGTTTTTCTGTTAATTTTAAATTCATCTAGTATTAAAATTTCATTTATGTCATAAAAACCCGATTTTTTTTAAATTCGTGATTTATCCACCCTCTGTATCTCGCAAAGTGTTGATTCTAAAAAAAATTAATACGAACTTATTTGTAGGAATTTTCATCTAGTTTAATTTTGCATATAGACACTATTTCGCTAGAAGCCGTAGTTTTCGAGTTATTCAAGAAAAATGTGAAAGGGAAACCTTTAAACTACCCCCCCCCCACTGGTCAGGATATTTAGTATGTCATTCAGGGCACCCCCCCCTGACACCTATACAAAAATTGGCCTCTACACGAATTATTTCCCCTATTACGACAACTTCTACAACAAAATGTGACCTTACTTCTAGTACAGTAAAAGTCGACCTTCTCTATAGGGGGTGCTCACAAATAATTCCCGGCAAGCTGATTTTTTCAGGGTCGGTGCGTCTCCCGAGTATCCGACCAAAAAGTCACAGTCCCTGTAGGGTGTTGCAATAGGGGTGGTTTCTTATTTTTTGTTTTTTTTTTATTTTCTTTTTCCAGCTTGTACATAGTAATATTCGACGGTCCAGCGCCCATTATATGGGAAAATATTCACCATATTTATTTACTATGGTTCAGGAAACATACAAACAAAAGGCTGAATAGCTGGTTTTTGCAGGGTTGATTGAGAACTGTTTCCTGAGTCTCCAAAAAAAAAAAAAAAATGGGAGACAGTCTCAATCAACCCTGCAAAAACCAGCTATTCAGCCTTTTGTTTGTATGGTTCCAGAACCATAGTAAATAAATATGGTGAATCTTTTCCCATATAATGGGAGTTGAATCGTCAAAAATCAAAGTTACAAAAAAATTTTATTAGGCAAAGTTGTAGAGAATATTACTATGCACAAGTTGGAAAAAGGAAATTTCAAAAAAAACAAAAAATAAGAAAGCACCCCTATTGCAATACCCTAATAGAGGTGTGGACTGTGACTTTTTGGTCGGATACCCTGAAAAAGTCAGCTTGCCGGGAGAAATTTTTTTAAAAAATGATATCTTGGATTATTCCT
The DNA here is from genome assembly GCA_936432065.2 of Rutpela maculata. Classification (NCBI taxonomy): domain Eukaryota; kingdom Metazoa; phylum Arthropoda; class Insecta; order Coleoptera; family Cerambycidae; genus Rutpela; species Rutpela maculata. The sequence continues at coordinate 28,671,515 of OW386285.2, read as the reverse complement.
TCCTTTAAATATAATGACAATAAAAAAATCTGTTGATATTGTGTACTATTTAAATGTACCTAATTCCATTCATTTCATTATTTAGTGATGGCGTTTTGTTTTACATTTAATAATTAATTAAATTATTCTATACTTCTCCTTCTCGCTGATTCGAAGGTGTTTGAAAGGCGCCCTTTTATACATAGTGACACTTCTGACATTTTTAATCTCAAAAGTGAGCCTCGTTTTATAAAGGACAAATTAATTACAGGATTTAATACTTTAATCGATCCGTTATTACTCGTGAATATAAATAAACTGAAAAGGCATAATTAGAGTTTAATAATCTGCATTGTTTACCGAAAATATGTCTCGGGGCTTACAAAACAATTACATTGTTTTAGACAGTTCTCACAAAACCCGGTATGAATGCTATAATATTTTTAAGCTGACTAAGGAAATAGTAATTAAGTGAAACTCCAAGAGTTGTAATTTTTGTAATAAACATTTTGTTTTATATTTAATAATTTCTCAAGCACTCTAAATTTAAATAGATTACGTTTGAAGCTTGTTAATAAGTTTTGAAGAAAGCGCAACCTAAATAAAGTTTCAGTCGATAAGTTAATCTTTGAAAACTGAATAATTTAGTTCCTCAACTAAACAACTAAAAACAAGTTAACAAGAAGGTAACCAGCTAGTTTAAAATTTTAATTAAAATACATATAGTCATATTTTAGAATTGCAATAAAACCTCATAGAAATTCTTAAGTGGTCTTTTATACGATGTGTGCGCTAAAAGTCCGGAACTAATTTCATGAAATTGCAAGTTTTCAAACATATCTAGCTATTTAGAGAAAAATACATTTTTCGAAAACTGTCACTAAAAGTTGACTTTTACATGATATTTGTTAAATGTCAAAACGACAGTTTTTTGTCTACAAAACATAAAAGTCTTTTACATCCAGAAAGTAAAAGACTTTTTTCTACTCCCTACATAGAAAATACTATTTTGCTCCCTCATTTCAGGGAGCAAAGTAGTACTTTAACAAGTAAAAACTTCAAATAGCTGTAATAGTAGTGTATAGACTTCTTTTATTGATACACAAACTTCCTGAAAATGTATAATTATGCTTTTCTTTGAAACAGATTTTTTATTACTTATTTTTATTTATAAAAATTGAGAGATCAGTTCCTGTTTGTTGTTTTCCAAAGTCTTGGTCGCTGATGAAGTACTTGTAGAAACAAAATTTTTAAAAACAAGACAACATTTTTTGGTACTTGAAGTAGTACTTTCTCCCGTAATTATTTGGCTGGCTACGTCACATTTTTTAGAAATACAATCATCTAAGTACCCTTCTGCTACTACGTTTGTTCGCCATCCCCCATGTCTTTTTAGGGTGAGAATGTCACTTCCAGCATTGACTAGTAACGTAGCTGAAGTACGGCGGAAACTGTGTCCAGTATAGCCTTTCGAATCATCCAAATTTAAAAATATTGCTATTCTGTATGGAATTTTGGCAATTGTGTTTTTGCCAATTACCTGGTTTGTACATTTCCCTTTAGAATAAGTTACAAAAAATCTAGAATGACATGTTTTAGGGGATCCACAGTCCAGATATTTTCTATACATATCCAAGACAGATACTTCGTTTAAAATCTCATTTGTTATTGTAAATGTCCTTTTGATATTAGTTTTTGAGTCAGGTATTTTCACCACCAAAATATCGCCTTTATCACTGATATCCTCAAGTACCATATTAACTAATTCATCGCTACGACATGCCCCAGCAATTCCAAATATAAGCACGACCTGAAAAAGGAAAATTCACTTATGACAACTGCCTAAAATGTCACTTAATTGTCATTTTATATATACTTTCTAATAACAAATACTGCGTTACATTTTTATTTATTATTCAACAATAACGATCAATCTTACCTTCATATGTAAGTAAGTTTCATCTGGAGCTTCTGCAATAAACTTGTTGATATCCTCCCTTGAAGAAGTATTGGCTTTCTTGGCTTTATATTCAGCAGATTTCCTTTTTAAAAAAGCTACTAATTTAGGAAACTTAATGTCGATATTGTCTTTAATTTGGAGTGTAGATCGCAACATGCTGTATTTGCTCCATAATGTTGAAGGCTCCAAACTGGCGCATTTTTTGGAAAAGTAAAATAAGACCACTTCGTCACATATTTTTCTTATTTGCCTAGTCTCCATCCAACATTTAAATAGCTGGTACTCTTTTTCAAATTTTTCACGAGACTTTAACGGTAATAGATTTAACGCAACCACGTTTGCTTCTTCCAGAATATCTTGAGGAACTTCATCTTCACATTCGGAATACATTATTATAAACTTTTTGGAAGTTTGTTTATTTTGAAAACAAGAAGCAACCTTAGCAGCGTTCCATGTAATTTGATTTTTAAAAATATTTACTTATCTAAATACCTATTATGGCATTTTGACATATTTGGTTTTTTGATTGTCATGCATAAAAAAATATAATAAAATATATGTAAAACCAATGTAAAAAACACTGTAAATGGTGGTAGAAAAAATCATATGTATTACACAGGAGCAATGTACCATTTCGTCCCTTGGATATTGATATTAAACTATCCGCGGGAGGAAATTATGCACTTTTCTCCCTTGTCATACAAATAGTTATTTCATACTACTAGCTCTGTAAGCGTCATTTTTTGACATCCGTCAGTGTTATGAAAGTGTCACTTACAGGCAAAAAAGCACAAAATTTACTTTTATGTTCTAGGGCAAAAAAGTAAAGTAATAAGAAACTTAAATAATAAAGAAATTCGGGCACCAACGAAGCACACGCATTTTTGGCTGCCTCCTGAATGTCGATACTTTCATCATAATCCATATTTTTATTGCAAAAACTCACGTAAATAACTTGAATGGCAGAAATCTTTATGAAGTTATCAATTTGACAGCTTATTGACAGTAACCATAGCAGAAAGCAAACACACTCCAATTAGAGTCTAAGCCTACTAATAAATGAGTTCGACAAATCTTGAAATATAATAATTTTGAATGAATTTTCCTAAAAATTGTAATATTGCTAGTAGTACGAAAAACGTCTTATGCACCCCGGCTTGTATCGTGTATTTACAGATCTCGATTTGCACTGTGTTCTCAACCTATAACATACACTTACAAGCCTCGGTACATAAATAACTATTACATCCAGCTATAAAAATCAACGAAATTATAGATGATAGAATCAGTTAATCAGTTTATTTATTATTATCAACAAAAACGTAAATTTTAACAATCAATCATTAATAATCAATTTAATTAACAATCAATTTAATAGTTAATCATTTCTTTTACCGTTTAAATTTAAAGTCGTAATTGTACAATTGTGAAAGCTGATTCCACTCGAGGATGGTTAAGTCGTTCGCTAGTTTCTTGATTAAGGCACTGGGTAATTATTGCAGAAGCACCAGATTTTGGAGCAGACAAGGAACTATTAGAAATTACAATTTTCTTCTGAATTGATTCCTCAATATATCTCTCCGCAACCGTCGAAAACCACCAGCCTACATGTCTTTTAAGACTAGCGAAATCATCTTCAGAATCAACTAGCAGTGTAGCAGATGAACTTCGGAAGCAATGACCAGTATAGCTCCCTGTTTCCGATAATTTTAAATAAGTTGCAATTTCTTTTGCGTATTTCTCATTTTATTAATACCAATAACCAAATTTTTCATTCATATATCTAATAAAAAATCTACGGTTGGTATTGGAGTATAATATTTTCAGTATAATTTAATATAGGTCAAAGGACCCCGAAACTAAACCGATGAAATTGGTGTTTCGGTGGAGTTGGCTGAAACTTTGCTATTTTGTAGTTCAAGTCATACTGATTAAAAGTTCTTATCACATCGAGCCGGTCCTATGGACAGTTTTTGAGATACAGCTTTTAAAGTTAGGTAGATAATTTGCACCATCTTAGACATTCAATAATTTTTTACTCTTAAACTATTACTTATAGCAAAAAATTTCGAGGGTCGAAATATTTTTGTTCAAGTTCAGTGAAATTCAGTAATTTTTTCAGAATATTTTATCAACTTTTAGGTTATGTAAAATATATATGTCATATTTCGACATGCTTCGGTGGAATTGGCTGAAACGTTCCTATTTTGTAGTTAAAGTTATGCTGATCAAAAATTCCTATTGCACTGAGTCTATTCTATAAGTGATTTTCGCACCAGGAGGGCTTGAAGGTCCTAACAACGAGGTAACGGGTAATCTATGTACGTGTTTATGAGTGGCTTCCAGCGTGTTTGTGTACGTGCACAAAAAATACAATGTAATGTAATGCAATGTAAAAATAAGCTTGTATTATTGTCAATAAGTGTATAAAGTCGCGTCCCTGTAAATCAAAAGTTTTCTGAATTATAAAATAATAATCAGTTTTTGGGTGCCATTTTCAAGGGGCCGTAGCTCAAGGTATTTGCGGACATATTTTTGCATGTGGAATCTGCACCAGAAGTTTGTCATCGATATTTTTGGGAAATTCTGTATACACTGGCACATATATACACACAAACGCACGCACGCCCATACACAAACACGTACATATATAGATTACCCGTTACCTCATTGTTAGGACTTTCAAGCAATCCTGGAGTGAAAACCACTTATAGGATCGACTCAGTCCAATAAGAATTCTTGATCAGCATGACTTTAACTACAAAATAGCAAACTTTCAGCAAATTCCACCGAAGCATGCCGAAATATGACATACACAGGGTGTCTCGCTTAAATGTGGAACACCTCACTAAAATGTTTATTTATTATGCGATTTGAATCAAATTTTAGTCAAGCATAGAACAAATTAGGATCTAATTATGACCAGAAAAACATTCGCCTCCTACAAATTCAAAGCCACCTCCGGTACCAAAATATGCGGAAAAAATCAAAAAATCATATTAGACATTTTTTATCGGAAAATTTTGTTAATAAAACTTGTTTAGAATTGTCCAAAATTTAATCAAAAAGCAAAAATGAGGTCTTGCTTGTCCTAAGGTTCTGATCCAACTTTTTCAAATTATTTTGACGCACTGAAGCCAATGTTAGAGAAAATATTTTTTTCTGCCGTATCAGTTTCCCTCTACCACCCCTTTTGTCCTCTAAAAAGGGCAAAAAAAAAATGTTTGTTCCGAAGGTTCTGACCAAACTTTTCTGAAGTATTTTGACGCGCTGAAGCCAATTTTGGACAAAAAAAAATTCTATCGGCTCAGTTTCCCTCTATCATCCCCTTCATCCCCTATTATCAAATTACTCCAGAAAGGTTGGGACAAGACCTTTTTTGCCCTTTTTAGGATATGAAGGAGGTGGTAGAGGGAAACTGAGCCGATAGAAAAATTTCTTTTTTCCAAAATTGGCTTTAGCGCGTCAAAATACTTCAGAAAAGTTAGATTAGGACAAGACTTTTTTTGCAGACTTGTGTTATACATATATAAAATATTCAATACAGCCACAACAACTTAATAAATTATAACCCATTGCAAATAAAACACTATTTTTTGTTCAGTTAGTCAAACAAAATTTTAACATAACCTACATAATTGAACAGTTACGAAAACTATAGAGGAAGATGTAAAATGGTAACAGCTTTTTTTGAATCATCAGAGAAATTAGTCATCTGAATAATTTTACTTACAATTGGGCCTTAACTCCTACAATAATTACAAATAGTTCTTACACTCCTTTACACTTGCTCGAAACAGCTACTAAAGGTAGACGTCTAAAGAACAATAATAAATGGTGTGACGTCTCACGGCCATCGGATATACTCTCAAATGCACAGCAGTTCCTTGTGAAGATTCACATATTTTGAATTCCAATTAGTATATATTAATTGTTGTACGTCTACACAGTGTATATAATGATGTAGTTAGAAGTTTCCTAACATAAATAATCTGATACCAATACATTTGGGTGTTATTTGAATGATTTGTGTCTCAACAAAAAACAATGTAATTTATTGTCATTCTCTCGCAAAAAGAATTCAATTATTTTCCCTACAACAGTCCCCAGCGCGTAATTCCTACATGATTAAATGTTATATTTGAACAACTTGCGTTTAATGACTCCCAGTTCAATTCGATATGTGAGGAAGGTATTTAAGGTATGTGTCTTTCAGAATGGGCTCATTTAGTGATATTTACTTTATAATTTATTTTTGCATTTTCCGTAAATAGTACAGTCACTGAAGGTTTTCACCTCCGATTTCGTTGAACCTCCATCGATTTTTATGAAAATTTGTGAGTAGTTAGAGGATACCTCAAGAAATAAAAGTGACATAGTGCCAACTTGCGCTTTTACCCTGGGGGTGGATGCCACCCCTTCTCGGGGGTGGAAATTATTTTATGAAAAATAACCCCAGGAATCGATAGAAGGACCAATTCTAAGCAAAATTTGTTATATAAAGTTATTAAAATAAATCAATACTTTTTGAGTTATTAAAGATCAAAAATTTTGATTTTTCGTGAAAAAAATGCGTGTTTTAAAGCGGTTTTTCATAAATAACTCAAAAACTATAAGTTTTTACAACAAAGTTGTCATAACCAAAATTGAAGCTAATAAAAAAACGAATAAATTCCTTCCTTAAAAAACCTTTTAATATTAATTCAAAGTGAGCTATAGTTAATTGAATGTATATTTTTTTTCGGCGAGTACTCAAATCTAAGTATTCAAGCTTAAATAACGGGAAAACGATGCATTTTATAAAATATACTTACTGAACACTTTTCAAAGTGCTCAGAAATACGTATCAAATGAGCTGTAGAAGAAGTTGATAGCATCAAAATTAAGCAAGTTATGATGAAAATAAGAGGACCCTTTCGAATTTTTTAGGAAAAAGTGAAAAATAAAACCTACGCCATTTCCACAAAAATTAAAATTTATAGTAATCCCTATAAGACTTTCTTTATTTTAGTATAAGTAATGACTTTAAAAATTTTAACCGGTTTAGAATGCATATTTTTGAAAAAAAATATGATTTAAAAAAATCAGAATTTTTTAAATTTTCGTAAATTTCATTTTCTTTTGATAATAACTCCAAAAATACTCGATATACGTAAAAAATAATAAAGAACGAAATTTGAGTTTTTTTTTAACAAAGATTTTAGTTTTTTTTTTTATTTTTGTAGGATAAAAAATAACCGAGATAGAAACGTTTAAAGCCTAAATTTTACTGCAAGAACCATGTAACCGGGGCCTTTTAACCTTTTATCTTTTAAAAGATTAAATTTAATACGATCTTATAGCCCTTGAAATTACCTTTCAAATGGTTTTTAGATGAACCTGATATCATAAAAATTAACGGAGTTATTGTAAAAAAACCAATAACATTTTTTTGGAAAAATTTTTTGAGCAGAGATTTTGTATGCATATATAGGAAAAAAGATAGATAGTAAGAAGTAGACGTGTCGATAGGTACATGCTCACAAAATATACATGTGTGAGTGTGTGTATGTTTCTTTTGAAGATAGAAAAAGTGAAAGGAATTCTGAACATCTGCTCGAAAACATAGTGGGGCTTTCTAGTATGCTGTGTGTCTATTGAATATTTCAGTATATTTCCAAAAGCTTTTTCATCAATTTGTGCACGAAGGGTAGTTTGGGGAATTTGGAAAGAATAATATTAATAAAGTTTGAAATATATTAATAAAGTTTATCATAAGTAATAAAAAAGATTCTAAATAATTAAAGCTATTAAAGCTGATAAAAACAAATTCCATTATTTTTATGACAAGTGGTAGTTTTTAAGGGTGGAAAGTTTCGCAATAAATAAATAATTACTTTAATACTCAGTAAATGAGATTTCAATTCAGTAATGTATTATTCAAATGATTAAAGTTTCTTGAAACCAATTTTTTCAATGATTCTGCATTAAGGGGGTGGTTTTTAAGGGTTGAAATTTCACAGTCAACCAAAAATTATATCATAAACATTAAACAAACCGTTTGTGTAATGTTAATATGCGATTTCATATTTCAGAAATACAAAAAATGATTTTTCATGATTTTCGATTGAAGGTGGTTGCTAAAATGGTTGAAAAATTAATTAAAATCATAAATCATGCATATAAGTGTTGAAAAATATTTATTTTATCTAATTAAACGAAATTACTTACGCCAGAATGCTTAAATCTGCATTTTTTCCCATTTTTAACAAAAGGGGTGGATTTCACCCCTAAAATGCAAAAAGCGCAAGTCGAGCATATGTCACTTTTGAAGTTGAGGGTAAAATATACTCAATCCCAAATTTTCATGCAAATCGATGGAGGTTCACCGAAATCGGAGGTAATAGTTGATTTTTACCTTCATTCACTGTACTAAAATATTTGACTCTTTAAGTATATACCCAACAAGCAAAATTTAAACGTTATACAACTATTTTGTTTTATTGCAATTTTATAAATGTAATAAAATAGCAATAAAACAAAAATGTTGTAGAAATGACAATTATAAAACAAATTTGTTTATTGGGAAGTGAAAGAATTAGGCCGCTAGCGTTAATATTAACCCTAATATTTGATTTCCAATTCGTAACATATTTGAAACGGCCGACTGCGCGAATGATGTCACACCACTCCACTGGTTATATTCAGTTTAAGAGCTTTCGTTGTACACTGCGTGGGTGTGATGTTATTTTCCGTTATTTAACTAATTTGATTCTGTGATTTTTTATACATAAAATATGAGTTCTCTAGAAAGGCTGATTTCAACATTTTGTCGTGTGTAGTCATTTTTATGGTTATGGAATATTTTAACAATAATAGAAATTACATAAGTGCTTAGATGAAGGGTGTCAAATTACAGAGGTAGGTTAACTAGATACATATCTACTTTAATAAAGTCTACCGAATTTATCTGACTTTTAGGTCAGCCAAACAAAATTACGGCGATAACGCTGTTGGTTATGTGCAAATAAAAGGTATTTTATAATATCCTCTTCAAGCTTATTATTGTATAATTTTTAATACTAACCTATAACACTAGACTTACGTTAAAATGATCCTCACAACAATACTTCGGAGGCGAGCGTAGAGGCGACTTAATTGTGAATATCAGTCGATATTCCGTTGAAGCAACGTCGAGTGCGGTTAGTACTTGGAAAATACAGCGTTCTCGTCCCACCTTCTAGCGGCTTGTATATTAGTGTATACGCGGAAGCAACGTAATTTCAGACGAGGATTACGTAGTGGATATACCATCCTTCGGAGGGGATGTAAAGTAGGCGGTCCCTTGTCTATTAAATGTTAGGCAAATAAAAGATCCCTACTCTTCTTAAGGGGAGAGGTTCGGCAAAATTTCCAGGTTGGGGGTAGCTCGTCTCCTGGCGTCGGTGATAGGCTCTGGTAGCGGAAATAGGCCGACGTTAAATAGAAAAAAAAAACAATACTTCGTCCCTTTATTACTAACAAATTTCTCCCTGTGCATAACTTGCTGCCACAAATTCCTAATACGATCATCACTTGATAATGAAAGAAATATTTTATGGGGAGTAGACACTGATGTACTTTTGCAGTCTGGAACTATACAATATTCCTCTATGGATCCGCGTCACATTCAATCAAATTCAATTCAATTCTAATCAAAGTTGATCGCATAAAATATTGAGCTATTCGATTGTGTATGGGAGTTATGAAGTCGTCACCTTGTCCTGCAGTTCTGGCGGAGGCACATTAAATATTAGAAGAAGTTTTTTGGCAAACAAATTTTTAATTGGACTAAAAACCATAGATAACAGTTATTCATTAAATGTAATATACTCTCTTAAAATAGAGACTCTCACGAATAAATATTGGGAAATTATTAGAAACGAATAATTACTCAGAATTGATAACTAGTAGCAAACCACCATCCATATTCCAAAATGATTACTGTATGGGTCGCGTGCGCCGACGTCACAGATTTTGAGACCTTAGGAAAAACAAACAGCTGTCATTGAGAAATCCGCCGATTAAACGTGTTTCTTTAAAGTGAATTTTGCAATATTTGTGCCATTTAAAAACTTGTTGTTGGATTATTTAACATCTACAACTATTCTTAATACTGTTATATAAACAATTTTGTTCGTCAAGATGACGGTTAGTTCGAATTTTGCAGAATTGTCTCCTGATGTAGAGGTTAGGTGTACGGCTACCATCGAATTAAATCCTTATATTTTGAGAAAAAAATACTTTACTACAAATATTGATGTATTTCCAAATGTTATACATAAAAAATTACTTGATTTTTGAAAGAATTACGTAGACAGAAGGACGAATTCAAGGCATTGAAAAGTCTTGAAGCTGTTTGTGGTTAGGTGAAAGAAGTACTCTGCAAGAAATTTTCAGGATAAAAGCTTGTTACAACGGTATGAATTAGTTATCAACAACCATTTTTTTCATATATGCTTGCCTAATTAAATGTTGTTTTATAAATAATTACTAATGCAGAAATTAATTTTTCAGGATATGAACTCTTAGCATCATGAATAAAAGCCATTGACTCCTTGGACTATTGCGGATTCAGATGGTTCCTTAATGCTCACTGGGATTGTGTTGCCACTCTAGACAAAACATGCTCACCACTTAACAGGAAATCTTTCCTTTTAGTTTTTTAGCAATGAACATGGCTATGGTTGGAGATTAACCGCTGTAAATTTTGTGAAAAAGACACTATAAAATAAACAATGAAAGACTGACGTACCTACTGTAAACTATTTGAAGTATGTAATAATAAGATGTACACAATTTCTTCCAGCGGTTAACCCTTTGTCTATACCTTATGTACATATAAATTGGACTACGCGAACCGTTGTAATTTTTATAAATTTTTTATTATATTATATAAAATGTCTAACATGTATTTTACTATTTTATGTAGGCCAATTGTTAATTATGACTTGTATTCTCTTAAATATACTCTCCCTCCGTGCAGTTCATGCTTCGCTCAGCTAAAATTTAAAAAGAAATAGTTGTTAAAAATAGATACAAACCAATATAAAACGTTAATTTTCTTTACCATGGATTGTTTATTGCTTGTTTGAGCAGCAGTTATTACTCTCACAATCATTCTTGCATTAACATGCAATAACTTAAAGCATTTCTTTTAATTGCCTGGAATTGTTTAACCTAACCTCTTCTGGCTGTAAATCGACGTTATTTCAAAAAACTGATGTTGTCTCGGATTGCCACACTTCCACAATTAATAATACAATAAAAACTAGCCATTTTGTATGATATAATATCGATAAAAACTCTAGGATTACGAAAAATTTAATTCTGAGGTTTAGTCAGTGCCATTTGACAGCTAATGACAGCAGTTTGTTTTTCCTAAGGTCTGGGGCCTGTGACGTCACGCGCACGCGACCCATACTATTATTTATGCCCACTATCATATTCCCCATATTTCAGATATACCACAATACAATCAAAATATCATACACTGTATATTAAATAGTGACCCCAAAGAAGTAGCGATATACACAGACGGCTTTAAAACCCTTACTGGCGTTGGTCTATGTTCCTATCAATCAGTATTACTGCCAGAGGCGTACTGCCGATATTAGCTCCATATACACAGCCGAAGCGTATACCATAGAGTGCGCTTTGGACTGGGTGAGTGAAGCGTGCATCCAAAAATGCGTGATTCTATCAGACTCCAAGTCTGTATTTCAATCACTAGGTAGCCGCGACTATAAAAAAGCAGATTCCAGAACTTTAAAAATAAAACAAAAATTGACCAGACTTTTTGACAAAGGACAAATAATAAGATTTGTATGGGTAAAAGGGCATATAGGCATAGAAGGTAATGAATTCGTGAATAATATTGCAAAGGAATCGACAAATTTTTCTATGATTGACCCAACTACTGACAGAAACGATATAATTAGGAAATTCAAGGAGAAAGTAAGGAAAGATTGGGAATGCGTCTGGACGGATTTGTCAGGTCAACAAAAAACCCTTACGCCCGTATACACCCTACCCTCCCAAAGAGTATTCCTTATATCGAAGAATACTCCGCTCCAAAGTTTTATTCTTCTACCATAGCTAGACTCAAATTGAATCACGGCGCCTTCCCTACACATTTGTGCAGGATAGGCATTCAGAACACCTCAACATGCCCATGTGACAATACGTCCTTGGGAGATCTTAACCATTTATTCTTTGCGTGTAAGAAATATACTGCCCAAATAGAAAAATTTTTAAGTGACCTGATTAATCTCAAAGTCAATTTACCCATAAATATAACAAGCTTGCTAAGTTATAATAGAAAGGAAATTTTTGACTTAATCGTACCTTTTATTAGAACAAATAACATGAAAATATAATATTAGTAACAAAATAATTTTCTGTGGCTGAGAAATCTTTTTTTCTGAAGCCAAATATCCATCTCACACACACACACACACACACACACACACACACACACACACACACACACACACACACACACACAACTATACAATATTTATATAACCCTATTTTTTTATCCATGTTAATAACAAAATACAGAACACTTAAAAGATATGAACGAAATTAGCACGTTAGTAGTACTTGCCGTATGAAACTATATGGAAACAGCAGGTGAGCGGTCGACCGCCTAGTGGTATGACGTCACACTGTGTTTTCGCGCGCTCTGTTTTCATTATTCATTTTGAGGGAGAAGGAGTTGAAAAAGAAATCTAATATTTTGCACATTTACTAACTACAAGGTGTACTTTCGAAATATGAATTTAAAAAAAAATGTTAATTGAGCCCATTATATTTATGTTATATTCGCCAATAGGCTACTTCCCGAACCTCCTGTTAGCTGAATTCATGGTAAATAGTCTGAATACACGTAGACATTCAATTATTGTTGATATAAAATTATAAATTCACTGATGGAATGTACCGAAATTCTGCATGGGCTTGAACTAAATATATCTGGGTTGAATTCTAGGCATCAAAATACATTTATACAGCCGACCGCTATTCCTCGAACTCGCCTTCTACAGGAATGCCAACTATTCAAAATGCGTGGCAATTATATTGGTGTAAAATACTATTCATATGTTTTATCGTATCATTGAAAATTAAGATTCCTTTAAGTTAAATCTGTATTGATAATTTATTAATATCATAACATTAGAAGAACTTCATAATAACTTAGTAGCACATAATACGTTAATTACAATATATAATACGTTAGTTACATATCATAATACCCTAGATACGAATTTTATTTTGTAGGTATTTTTTATGAACATTGACGTGAATATTTTTATTTTTATTTTTTTTTTATTTTTTATTTTATTTTAATTATACACCATCTAACAGTACAAACCATTTACAAGATGGGAAACAACACATATTTAATATAGACTACACACCATAGATGAGTATAGTAACTAAAACTAGAAATGTAATACAAAGAAAACTGAATAAGACTAAAATTAAAATTAAACTTAAGTAAAACAAAAATAAGGTTAACATATAATTAAACATACATCACATAAAAGAATGTAAAAAAATGTTAACTAACTATAGATAACGTCTCCTATTAAATAAAAATATCAATATCATTCGGGTTGTTATTATAAGTAGAACAGATGTTATATATCGGTGAGTACTGAAAGACGTTAGTCCGGGTTCTAGGCAGATAAAAAGTTTGGTGATACCGCGAATTCACTCTTGGAGTGTGAAAATTTAATTTATGGAGGATCTCGCAGCAATCAATTTCATGATGAATTACTTTCTTTAAGAAGTTAATGGCGTAGTTGTTACGTCTATCACTTAGGCTGCACATGGAAAACATTTCAAGCAAATCCCCTTGCGGAAAGCCAATAGGTGGATATGTATCGTGAGATTTAAAGTGAAGATATTTAAGAAAACGACATTGTACATTTTCTATTTTTGAGATGTGAATATTATAGCAGGGCTGCCAAACAAGGGATGCATACTCTAACTTAGATCTCAGAAATGAAAAATATAGTAATTTTAGCGTTGCAATATTTGAGAAATCGCGGCTGTTACGTATGATAAAACCAAATGTCTTATTTACGTCACATATTAACGTATCAATGTGGTCATTCAAAGTTAGTTTTTTGTCGAAAATTACACCAAGGTCTTTGAACGTAGACGGTCGCATTAATTTTTCGTTGTTTAGCGCGTAATCGTAGGTAATCATAGAATCTCTATTTGAAAACGACATAATATTACACTTTTGCACATTTAGTGAAAGTTTGTTTTTAACACACCAAGAACTAAGATTAGAAACGCTATTTTGCAATGTGATGCAGTCATTCAGATCAGTGATTCTATGTAAAAGTTTTATATCGTCCGCATACATTAAAAAGTGAACTCCTAGGGTATTACCTATGTCGTTGAATATAAATATAAATATTAAAAAGCAGCGGCCCAAGAACGGACCCCTGGGGAACATCTGAGGTTGAAACATAATCAGAGGACTTAAAGCCATTGTACGCGACGTATTGTTGTCGTTCAGTTAAATATGATTTAAAGAAAGATATGAGCTGATCTGAAATGCCAAAAGTAGAGAGTTTTGTAATAAGTAAGTTGTGGTTCAGCCTATCGAAGGCTTTCGTAAAGTCAAAGTATATTACGTCTGTTTGAACTTGCATGTCGATGGATTCAGATATGTATTGCGTAGCACAAATGAGATTAGTGGTAGTTAGAGCGGCCCTTCATAAATCCATGTTGTTGCGTGGAAATTATGTTTTTAACATATGGGTAAATTGAACTATGTAGTAATATTTCGAAAGCTTTACCAAAATTACAGATTATAGTTATCGGTCGAAAGTTTCTTATATCATTTTTTTCACCCTTTTTGTATACCGGACAGACTTTGGAGTATTTCCAAATGTCAGGAAATGAACAACACTTAATAGACAGGTTAAATAAAATCATGAGTGGCTTCGCAAACATATAAGCACAATCTTTCAATAAGAACGCGGGAATGCCATCAGGTCCCATGGTGATAGTTTTCAAATTTGATAGATACATCTGATACACCATTATTGTCCAAAATGAGGGGCATGTCCACTGAATCTTGCCTAGCAACATTTTTCAGTTCGATAGTCTCTTTAGTACATGATACAGTGTTTACAGAAACGTCTCCAACTTGAATTTTTCGCGCAATGGAAACTTTCTTACTCAAGTTATCTTCTAAATACCCTCTTGCAACATTGCTCGATTCCCAACCACCAAGTTCTTCTAAATCTAATATGTCTCCACCAGCATTAACAAGAAAAGTTGCTGAAGATCTAATACAATGACCAGTATACATAGTTGGATTTTCAAGTTTAAGATACGTAGCAATTTTTTCAGGTATTTTAGAAAAGGAATGGATACCACAAGGCTGAACGGTGCATTTTCCGTTTCTATATGATACGAACAATCTTCTATGCGGAGTATGAGTTGGACGTATATATATTTATTTTTTAAATAAAGCCACAGGATTAACGTCTCCGTCAGATATCACTGCAAAAAACCTTTTCTTGTGGGTTTTTGAGTCAGGAATTGTGATTACTAGCTTGCTCTCTAGAATTTCAACATTTTCCATGGACATTTTCGTTAATTCATTGGTTCTACAAGCTCCGCCAAGTCCAATTAAAAAAGCTACTTTCATCATTAAAATGTCTCGTCTGGGGCAGTACAAACAAATTTACTAATCTGCTCTTTCGTGAATACTTTCTATTTTTTAGCTCTATATCCCACATTTTTTTCTTAATGAATCATATCAAAGCGCCATACTTGTCGATTTCCATTCTTTCCTTCAACTCCAAACAAGCTCGTAACATAGAATATTTAGGCCACAAAGATGACGGGTAGTATTGATTTGAAAGTTTCATAAAATAAGCAAGTATTATCGTTTATCCAGCACCTTGAACTTGTTCTGTATCTCGCCATTCACAAAACTGAAGATATTCTTTTTCGTAATGGATTTTTGATTCATCCGGAAGCAAATCTAATCTTACAGTGTTAGCAGCAGCAAGTATATTTCCAGAAATATCAATATCTTCCATGATTTCGCCAAAGTTTGTCGTAATTAATTCTATCTTAATTTTTATGGAACGCTAAAATGACAACCAAAGTTGTTGATTTTTTCACAAAAGACAGGAACTATACAGAAACGAAAGCTTGCCGCAGCACCTTTGATATCGGGTGTCTGATTTATGTGACCTCGAAGTGACAGTGATATGACTTACTACACTCAGAGAAATGATGTACACAAAAAAATACATCAATATTTCGGTTCAATACACTGTACACTGGGAAAACTGTCTTGTTTTATATTTAGTAGATAGGTACATGAATAGGAATACGTATATACGGTATTAATGAAGTTGGGGGCCCAAGTCATAGTGTATTGCCGAATGTTCAAAAAAGGAAGTACACTTTTATATTTATATCCCGTATTTCAATCATAATAATGCGCTTTTAAGCCAATGCATTTTTTTTTCATACTGCTACCAGAATATGAAAATGCTATCATCGAAGGTAGTACAATGTATAGATATACAATGAAAGAGACATATATTATGTATATAACTATATTGGCTATATTGTTGAATAGAATATTACAAATGAAATAGTACAATGAAAAAAATGTTCACGGAAAATAAACAATATACGTGAATAGGGCATGTGCCCAGCTAACCTCAAAATAGTATATTAAAGTATAAGTGGATATTAGGGTCTTTAAAACACGCGCGATTTTTCGAGCACGACGGCGCAGCCGGAGTGCTCGAAATAGAGCAAGTGTTTTAAAGACCAGTTATCCACGAATACTTTACACTATTTTTTTTTTTTTTTTTGGTACACTTTGAAATCATAAATACTGGTATTATTACTATAAAAAATGGAAATAAGAATTAAGAATGAGAAATGGTTGAATTCGTGATGTGACATCAGGATATCTGTCAGTGTCATGAAAATGAGAAAACAAAAATTAATTTGCAATCTGTCACTTAGGATTAATTATTGTCACTACAGTTGTTACTGATTGTATATTATTGCTTTAAAATGAGTTCTAACATTGATTACTTAAATAGAAAAGCAGAATCGCGGTTAATACCGCAAAAAATTGGAAGACGCTTATAAAAAAGAATACAACAAATGGATGGAAGAGCAAAAGGTAACAGATACAGATGAACGAGATGTACTTGCTTACCTTTGATGTTGCCATGGTAACTTTAAAACACGCATGAACATATTCTGTAACTTATTGCATTTCTGATAAAAAAATATTTCCTTTCATATTACTTCTTTTTAACTGATAATTGTTTAATATATCTAACACATTGGCCAAAACGCTCAGATCGTAAGGCCAAAATTAGAGGAAAAAGAAAATATATCTAACACATTATACTTTCTAGTTGTTTCAGTAATATAAATTTGTACATACCTTTCAGGATTTTTGGGAAATAGAAAGAAGCTTATTTGTTTCACCTTCGAAGGGCATGGATGATAAGCACAACTCCTATACCATTTAGAACCCATTATAAACAAAAATCAAATAAATAAATAAACTTAGACTAAGAAATTGTCGAAAATTGGAAGAAAAAGGCACGAAAATAACCAACCACCGTGTAAGACTGTCAATCGCACAACGTCAAAAATTATCATATGGCTTTTGACAAATATCCTTATCGTCATGGCGACTATGAACAAATTTGGTCCCGTCAGAAAGGCTTGCTTGCGCTTCTGTATAGTTCCTGTCTTCTGTGATTTTTTGAAGTCATCGTTGTCAATGATGCGATAAAGCTTTGAATGTAAGTCGATTATTATGTGATTTAAACCATCTCGAACGTTGCCAGGTGACTCGGCTATCGCAACGTCCTTGATTATTATAAATCACATAATAATCTCGTTACATTAATAGCTATAATACACCTTTAGCTAAAGTTAAAACTCAGATATTAACTATTTAATGACGTACTGCTTAGTTCGGTGTCCTTTTCCTATCCTGTAATTTGGTACACTTTACTAGCACAGTGATCTTCAAGCTGCAGAAAGTTTGACCAAAATGGATCCAAAGGGAGTTTCATAGAATGTTTTCAGCATATCTGTAGGGTAAAAAAATGCAAACCGGAAAATCCTAGCTGATCATCTTCGGGAGATATTCAATTTCTAATTGCACAGCTCCACAAAACATGTATTTTGACCCGCTGAATCTGAAGCCGAAGTCAGAATTTTCAGATTGGCTCTCTTTTCATCAAAAAACACCCCTAAAACGAAAAAAAAGTGTTGTGTCAGACCAATATATCCTTATGAATTTGAACCAGCTGAATCCGAATCCAAAGTCAGAATTTTCAAATTGGCCCCTAAATAAAAAAAGTGCTCTGTCCGGTGGATCAGACCAATAATGTATCGACCTGCTGAATCTGAATCTGAAGTCAAAATTGTCAGATTGGCTCAGTTTCCATTTCTAACCTTAAGAAACACCAGTAAAACCGGTTTTTCGCCTTTCACACTGTTATGGAGTTGTAGGGTTATGAGGTTACAGTGATATGGGGTTATGGAGTTTGAGGTTATGAAATAAACATATTTAAAAAAATGTCTAGTCATTTGAGTGTGAAAGTCGAAAAGCTGGATTTTTGAGGCTGTTTTTTGAGGTTAGATATAAAAACCGAGCCAATCTGACAATTCTGACTCAGCGGATCAAAATACTTGGTCTGATCCAACGGACATACCACTTTTTTTATTTCGTTTGGGGGTTTTGGAGTTAAGGACGAAAAGCGAGCCAATCTGAAAATTATTTTGGCTTCAGATTCAGCGGGTCAAAATACATAAGAATACACTGGTCTAGTCCACCAGACACCACCTTCTTGTGGGGCTCTCTAATTAGAAATTGAATATCTCGATCACCTAGGATTTTCCGGTTTGCATTTTTTTACCCTACAGATATGCTGAAAACATTGTGTGAAAACCATTTTTGGTTCCATTTTGGTCAAACTTTCAGCAGCTTGAAGACCACTCTGCTAGAGGTTTTAACTTCGGGATAATGTCATATGAATTAGATTTCGTTCATTTTTGACAACAATAGTAAATGCATCAAAGAAAAGTTTCTATATTATGCTTGCTAATTTATAGGGGGTTGATGGCACCCTTTTTCAGGGTCAAGTTATAGCGACTTAAAAATTTAGCTTGAAAAAGAAGATACTCCAAAACGATTTTCGTAAAATAACTGGAAAAGTATTACATTGAGATAAAACACGTTACATACAAATAAGAATCACAGTAGGCTAGAACCACCTTTAAATGAAATATGCATGCACTCTCTCAATTCTTACGGGAAATGGTAGCTTTATCTGTCCCGAAACAATTCCCGTAAAATCTGAAATCATTCCCTTGGCCGTTTTCTAGAAAATTCACTTTTAATTTTTTTTTAACTGATTTTTTGCATGGATAAAAACAAGAATCTACTGCACTTTTGAAGTCTCTGAATACCCGGACATATTTCAAACAACCTATCAGTTAAATATCAGTTATCTTCTTCAATCCCCGATCCTTACGTTTATACAATAAATAAAGACAATATCTATTTTCATCGTGCGTTTTTGCATGATTGCTTTGATTTTAATCATGGTCACAGAAAATTTTCACTCTTGGGTTCTTGGATTGTTTGCCTAGTGAATTCTAAAGAGTAACTGACCGAGCGACGCCAATATTCTTTGGCCATGATGGTCTTGGATATCTAAGGCCGAGCAGGACTACTGCTCTTTACCCTAGTACATCGCTGTAGGCCTGGACCGGCCTCGTGCGGGGTGGGCGAGCTTACTTTATATTAACCCCACTCACAAATGTGAGCGGTGTGGATGATTTCGGACCACCTCCCCGGGTCCTGGCTTGATGGACCTTGCTGGCTAAGTTTATCTTCTGGCGCTCTTCTGTCTTGATGATCTTTTTTCGCCAGCTTGTCACCCCCGGGGTAGTCATCTGTCTGTTCGGAAATTTTGGGGTATTTTTGACTGGGATTGACTGCCAGTACGCAGAATGTCAATTGACATCCTGCCATCCGGATCATCGGGTGATGGATGAGCTATGTAGCTCGAGGAAGTGCAGACCTAAGTGCTTTGGTAGCACTTTCGGTCTGCACGGACCTAGGTGACTAGGACGGCGTTTCGTCCGGTACCTGCAGGGTAGTGGGTGGGTGGTTGGGTTATCGTCATGTGTCTTCTGTGGGTTATCTTCATTGGTGGTGGTATGGTTCTCATACTTACCCGTTATCTGACTGAGCGAATGGAAACTCTACTCAGACGGCCAGTAGAGGCGCTCGGAATTCCCTAGCAAATCTAGTTACATAAATAGTAATGTTATTCATTGGTCACGGATATATTGGTAGACAAAAATTACTGTTATTCAAAATAACATAGGAATAGATCTAATGATTTTGTCTAAAGTGACTATTTGGAAGGTTTATATAACCCGATCATTATCAAAACGTCTGGAGTTGTCCAGCATGAAGGTTTCTTGTATGTTATTTCCCCAAACTTGCCTTAAGTTTAAATTTGTATTGGAATGTTTAATTTTACTTTCTTGATTGACATTTTAACTACCTTATCAATGCAAAAAATCAATTTTCAAAAAAAAAAAAAATTAAAATTGAATTTTCTAGAAAACGGCGGGAATGATTTCAGATTTTACGGCAATTGTTTCAGTACAGATATAGCTACCATTTCCCGTAGGAATTGAGAAAGTGCATGCATATTTCATTTAAAGGTGGTTCTAGCCTACTGTGAATGGTACTAAATTGAGGATGAATTTCACTTTTTTTCTTATTTCTGTAGAACTAACAGTTTCGGAGATTTAGAAGTATAAAGATGGCGTCGGAACGTTTCTAAGATGAAGTATTTAGTTTAAATGTTAAATATCTCAGAAATTATGGCACTTACATCAAAACTGCTATCGACCAACACGAGAGGCTATTAATTAAATTTTCAACTGATTTTTTGGCTATTTCTATAGTATAAAAGACAAATAAGTTATGACAGAAACAATATGCTTCTTCACATTTTTTTAAATAAAAACGTCGCCATTTTGTTAATATAGTAGTCAGTAATTCAAAAAATATATTCCCATATACTGTTTTTCGATAACATATAATGACCTAGACGATAAACTTTTTCGTCCGTTTACACCACTTGCTTTAAAAAAAATGGATTTTAAGCTACAGGGATTTTCTAAAAGACGTAAAATGTTTGTTTCTCTTTTTTACTAAATATTAGTTTTATCGAAAAAATGGTGGACATCAAAAATAAAGCTAATAAACTGGGAACTAATTTGTTTCTTATTTATATATTTATGTAGGATTAACACTTTCGGAGATATTTAAGTTTATAAATGGCATCCGAACATTATTATCTACTTGATATCTTTTAAATAGAAAAATGTTTATTTATCAAAGAACGATAGGTTGTAGTAAAAAATGAAATTAGAAAATTTAGACTATTTTCAGTGTAGATTGTCTTTAAAGACATCCCAGTTCGCATCATTCACAAAGATTTTATTGATCTTTTATAAGTCCCCCTCTTATGTTGCTGTCAATAATTGTGAGAATACCATGTATATATTCATTTAATTACAAGAAGACTTAAACAATTATTATTGATGAAAAAGCTCCTGACTTACTTGACACCAGTATTTTTTTTTTTTTTTCATTAATACATCTGACCCAAACAAATTCCGCTGATCATAAAACAGTGCTAAGTTTTCTAAAAGACATTACATTTTCTTACCAGAATGGGCTTCATATTAATTAAATCACTCCTCTGGTAATAAATCTCAGCCAAGGTTTTCCTGCAAGATAACATTTCTGTTAAAATATATACGTTATAATATATCAGCATATCAGCATTGACAATGCCTAGCTATGAATTATACATTATTATTCACGCATTTACAAAACGATTTAAACATGATATATTGTGTCGTGTGTAACGTAAAATATATGCGTGACAATATAGAATTAAATTATAGAACAAACAAAAAATTATAACATGTTTCTGATATAATACTGTGCAAATTTATTTTATGGGTATTTCAACCCATTTCATGTACCTTTATTTCGCCTTTTTAATATAATACCCAAATATAAAAATAAAGACTAGGAAGGAATTATGTGCCATTACGGAGTAATCCGCAAAAGCAATCGGCCGAGATAGAATTCCAAATTGTTACTTAAAACTCGGCCAATAAAAAACCGTTTTACATTTCTAACGTTTCCTTTTAACAAGTTCTATAGAAAAGTGTTTAGTTTAGTGTCTGTAATAGCAGTTTCGCTTTTCTAAAGGCGTTTATATAAACAAGAATTCGTATTATTCTGGGCGATTACAAAACAATCGGGGACCGTTCCTAGTTTTATATAATGCTCTTCTGAACATAATACTTAATTTAAAATTTTATTTTCTTTCGCTGTAATTAATTTTGTAATGAAGATTTACAAATTTAACCCCTATGCACTTAAGAAGTGTTTTATGCTGAGAAATGAATGTGTTTTATGTATTTTAATTTAAAATTTAGCAGCAAGATTTCATTGAAATCTAATTTACTCTAATCATTTTAAATAAAATATAAATACTGCCTAACATATGTGAGAGTTTTAGATATGATACATAGTCTGATATAATTTAACTTCAGTTCTGTGCGAGTTGTTAATTTGGGTGCAATTTGTGTTGGGCACAAAGTTATTGGTATAATTCCAAAAAATATCAATTATAATAAATAATGTGCCATGGTAGGGAATCGAACTCGGGACTTTCGGGTGAGAGCAACCCGTTAAACCTTTAAAGCCTTTTATTTCGTGAATTC
This sequence comes from Rutpela maculata, assembly GCA_936432065.2. Classification (NCBI taxonomy): domain Eukaryota; kingdom Metazoa; phylum Arthropoda; class Insecta; order Coleoptera; family Cerambycidae; genus Rutpela; species Rutpela maculata. The sequence goes on along the minus strand of OW386285.2, from coordinate 28,648,693 downwards.
ACATTCTAACAGTAATCTATTTTTTATATATCATGCCTATTTTACAATAGATATTGTACTACGGTCGCGAATTGTTGCGAGAAACGGGTCAGAGTGGCCGGTGACATGGTCTAGGTTACATAATAAACTGGGAACTATTTGCTGTGTTGTTTGTTTATTGCTTGTATAACTTAAGGATATTTGTATTGTTACATTTTGAAATGGTTATTGAAAATACGATAAAATGAAAAATTAGGGAGGCGGAGGGGGAGTGTGCCATAAAAAGTGAACGTTCTGACAAAAAAAATTGATTAGAAGACAGCTATATTTAACATTTTAAGGTTGTTTTCTTATGTCAAACTAACCAACAAAATAATTTACTAAAAGTATAATAGGAAGAGGAAGAATTTGCAAACTTATTTAAGGGAAGATTTCATAAATGTTACAAGATGTTGCAAGCGAGGTTCTAAGTAGCCAATTTTTGTTATTTGTTGGTAATTCGCCTGTTATATTATATATAGTAATGGAAGTTTCATAGCGAATATAAGATATAAAAAAGGGAAATTATTTTATAGAACCATAAAAACAAGTTTTGTCTGTATTAATCAGAGCTGGACAAATTACTTTGAAAAAGTAATTAATTACGAATTACAAATTACTTATGTTAAAAATAATTTGATTACTATGTAATTAAATTAATATTAAAAAAATGTAATTAAATGACTAATTATTTGGTAATGGTATTTGAATAAATAAATTACTCTTATAATTGCTCTACAGCTTCTAAATTTATTATAATGGAAATGGGAGATATTTAGTAAATTATAAGATCATTTGTTAGTGTACAAATAATTATAAACATACAAATACTGAATAATACAAAATGAAGATATATCTAAATTTTTTATTAATCAGTAAAGACAGTAATCACAAAGGAATGAAGATCTATAACTAAAATCAAATATAAGGCTGCCCAAGGAATCCCTACTTCCACATTAGTGGAACGGATAGAACGTCGTAGCTCATTAAAAAATATTTTCGGAGTAGAAAGATATGGGATAAAAACCATCTTGTTCAGAAATGATTAACGCATCAGAATCTCTTTTTACGAAAATTTTGGGTGGTACTGAAAAAAAATATGAGCGATTGAATCTTGAAAATGTCTAAGTTCGTACGGGCCTCCTCCGCAAACTGATGTTTTTTTTTCTCCATAGCCAAGTAACGTAAATTACTAATTTTTTGTTTCACTGATGTACTATTGGGTATGGAACGAGTATATAATTTTTAATGTAGAAAACACCTTCAATTTTAGTTGTAGTTATTTTTTTTCCCAGCGGAACACGGCAGAATTGAGAAAGTTACGACTTCAGTAGTGCTTAACTTTTTTTTTCACGATATGGATTTTATTTTTTTTACCATGTTTGACTGAATTGAACCAATACCAACATATGCCCTTGCGTAACATATGGTCGCGTTTCAAAAATAAAGTTTTTAGAGCCATTTTTATAACGCCGTGTCTGGCGAGCTGTTCTCCTCACTGGGAGTGCGAGAGAGAGCGAATTATCAACTACGGACGCGCATTGGAAAAGGAGCGCACTATATTATCTACTGCGGTTTTTATATATTTCAAATTGACATATTCGCAACCAGAACAAGTGCAGTGTCTTGACTTGATCAGTTAGTTTGCGACTTGTATTTGCCTTGCGACGTGCAACTATACATGAATTTAGATTTGAGATTGACTGTGTGTTCAATTAATTAGGTAAGTAAAGTTATCTATGCGGAAAGAGGTTAATATTGTTATCGTGAAGTTTAAATTCTTTGAACGAAAAGTTATGAAACTATTATTTATTTATTTTTAAGAAAACAGTGGACAAAGAGACTTGTCTGATATGCGAGAATAGACTCGATGATCAATCACTTGGACCAATAATTAAAAGACCTCGATCTATTGGCATTCGTTCTCTGTTAAATTCTGCGGAAGCCAGAAGAGATGATGTATATTTTAGATTAATATGTCATAGAACGGTAGCAACAAAGTTGTATATCAATATTGCACGTTATAACCAAACTATCAACAGAATAACTGTATGAAAAGTTTTGAGGTGTATCACTAGAATGGTTTAGGAGTTACTTACATGGTAGAAAACATTATGTGCAAATAGAGCACATCAAATCTAATCAAATGGAACTTACAGTAGGTGTACCACAAGGGTCTGTCCTGGGACCACTACTGTACATAATTTATGTTAACAATTTTTGTAGTACAAATTCCATTCTTTTTGCTGATGATACTTCTTTACTTATCACCGCCCAAAGAACTGCTGATTTAATCATTTAATCTCAAAAGCAAACGAACAATTAGGCAGTGCTCACGATTGGATTACCGAAAACAGCCTCATATTAAATATTAATAAATACATATTTATTCGATTTAATACAAGTAAAATTAATGTTAACCAGAGCCTCTTAATAAAGTCTACTGAAGGATCCATTCGACAAGTTCCATACACGAAATTTTTAGGGTTGCACATTAGTGAGAACTGTCTTGGTCTGTACATATAAACGAAATCTGTAAAAAAGTAGCTCCAATATGTTATTGTATAAGTCAATTACGGTGGATAATTAGTGAATCAGTATTAATTACGTACTATTACGCATATTTCGAGTCAATTATTAGTTACACCGTAATTGCTTTGGGTTCTTCACCTGATATGTTGAGAGTTTTTAGATTGCAGAAGAGAGCTGTGCGTTTAATAGCGGGAGTAACTAGGCGTGCCAGTTGTAGAGATATTTACAAAACATATGAAATACTTACGCTACCATGTTTATTCCTCCTTAGTCTCTTGATATATGCCGGATCACAATTAAACAATAATACTGTTAATGTAAATCATTCATATAATACTCGAAATGTTCACACCCTAGAAATTCTGTATCACAGGCTAACATTATACGAACATAGCCCAAAATATCTAGCAATTAAAGTGTACAATAAACTACCGAATTCGTACAAGTCTATTGACGAGAAACATTTTAAAATAAAAATTAAGCATTTATTGAAAATCAAAGCATACTATTCAATTAATGAGTACCTTAATGATACTTTGTAATCCTTAAATTTTTTATATTTAATTTTAATTTGTATCTATGTGCTGTATATTTTAATCTTTTTTATTGCTTTATTTGTTTGTTTATATATTATCACTGTATATATTTAATCTGATACTTCAGATATTATTTTAACTTGTCCTATATCATGTATATGATCGATTGGATAAATAAATTATTATTATTATTATTACTATTACCATACCTAATTGTACAAATATTAATAGATAATATATATAATATATATAATAAATAACATTTTGAGTTCTCAAATTTCCCCTTGACATTGTGTTCAGTTGAGAATCAAAAAGTTATTTTAGTGTACATTTGCGGTTATAATAATTATTGCACAGGAAGTTTCAATTATTTCTACCCCAAAAACATTTCATTTTAAAAGTAACCCGGCGATGAGTTCCACAATATTTATATTTATAATCGCACTCGCACTCCCAGTGAGGAGAACAGCTCGCCAGACACGGCGTTATAAAAATGGCTCTAAAAATTTTATTTCTGAAACGCGACCATATGTTATGCGAGGGCATATGTTGGTATTAGTTCAATTCAGCCAAACATGGTAAAAAAATTGAAATACATATCGTGAAAAAAAAAGTTAAGCACTACTGAAGTCGTAACTTTCTCAATTCTGCCGTGTTCCGCTGGGAAAACAAATAACTACAACTAAAATTGAAGGTGTTTTCTACATTAAAAATTATATACTCGTTCCATACCCAATAGTACAACAAAAAATTAGTAATTTACGTTACTTGGCTATGGAAAAAAAAAACATTAGTTTGCGGAGAAGGCCCGTACGAACTTAGACATTTTCAAGATTCAATCGCTCATATTTTTTTTCAGTACCACCCAAAATTTTCGTAAAAAGAGATTCTGATGCGTTAAACATTTCTGAACAAGATAGTTTTTATCCCATATCATTCTACTCCGAAAAATTTATCTCCTTAAATATGCGAGTTTCAGAGCTCTATCCGTTCCACTACATCCTTACTTTCTATTCAACGAAAAAAAGTTGTATGTGGAAATAATTGTTTATGGAACTTGGAAACACATTTTTTTTTTCACCCATCTTTAATAATAGGTGGCTAATGCCAAAAAATTTTTTGAGACCTTAGCTTCTCTTATATATACTAAATACCAATTTTATGGGCTCTTGCTTGCTTGCTTTACCTAATTATCCCAATTTAACCCCCAACCCTTCAACGGAATAAGATCAAAATATAATCTAGTTCCAGATCTCGAAAATAATTTCGTAATATGACAATTTCTCCTATATCCCTGAACCGATTGAAAAAATTCTTTGATATTCTTTTAGAGAGAGCTTGATAGAATGATACCAGACTATTGAAATAAACAAAAACTTTTTTTGATTCTCACAAGAGAAAAAAAAATTCCTTCTAAATACCAATTTTATGGACTCTTGCTTGCTTTACCTAATTATCCCAATTTATAACCCAACCCTTCAACGGAATAAGATCAAAATATAATCTAGTTCAAGATCTCGAAAATAATTTCGTAATATGACAATTTCTCCTATATCTCTGAACCGATTGACCAAATTCTTTGATAGGCTTTTAGAGAAAACTTGATAGAATGATACCAGACTATTGAAATAAACAAAACCTTTTTTTGATTCTCACAAGAGAAAAAAAATGCCTTCTTTAGTTTTCAATAGCCTCGTACCATTATATAAAGTTGTCTCTAAAAGTTGATCAAAGATTTTGTGAATCGGTTCAGGGAGGTAAGACAAATTGTCGAGTAATGTTCACCGCACCGCACCGCACCGCACCGCCCAAATTAAAATACACGTGTGTACTAAATTTCAAGTCAATATCTTTAACGGTTCCGGAGTAATCGTGCGCACAAAAAAAGTTACAGACAGACAGACAGAAATATTTTTTTGCTCACACTTAAAATCTCTAAATTTTTTCATGAGTCTATTGAATAATAAAACATATTTTTTTTTTGAGTTACTATACTAAAATGACAAACTATGAAATATTATATTTATGTTTCCTTTTAATAGGAATGTAAAGTAATTTATATACTCTAAAATAATTTAATTGCGGTAAAACAATTCAACTCTATAGTATTGAAATTATTCTAGAGATTTAAAATTATTAGGGAAGTAATTTAAATTACTTGAAGTAATTTAAATTACATGAAGTAATTTCTATCAGTAATTAATTACTCTACAAAAGGTATTTTCAGAGTATCGCTTGAGGAATTAATTAATAATTTTTAAGTACAATTACTGTTTTGAAAAATGTAATTCAATTACAATTATATTTTTTTAGTATTTAAATTAGTAATTTAATTACTTTAGTAATTAATTACTCCCAGCTCTGGTATTAATTTTCTTAATTTTGCAAAAGATGGAAATAATTTAATTAGTGTCTATATCTTTATATTTTAAATAATTTATGAACACTTTAAAAGACGTTAGTTTAAACTTTTGTTATATTTTTGCATGCCAAAATACGAATAAATTGATAGGAATATTAGGAATATGTGCCATAAATGAAATTAAAAAATGTCATAATTTATTGAGCTCATTTCTTGGACGTACCATGTTGTATCGACATGTAACAGCTATTCACAAATTTTACGGTGATGGAATTCGGTAGCGCATCTGTTGAAATATCACGTATAACAATAAAAAATCGTTTCTGAAATGTATATTTATTAAAATATAATTACTTAGAAAACCCCGCACATTTTATAAGAGATTTTTGGTGTACGGTCAATTTTTATAAAAGTTTGGTATATATGATCCTCCTTACTCAATCTTGTGACCAGTTTCTGAGATACAGGGTGAATCGAAAATATATAAAATATTTTTTAAATCAAAAAAACACATCTGCAGTAAAACTTCGTTAAAAATACATTTTTATAACGCATGGTTATCTGTTATTTGTTAACATAAAATTTAAATGTACCGGATGTGAACAAAATTTAGTAGAGAAATAAAATAAAAATAGTGTTAAGGTATAGGTAAGAAAATTCATTCATACACAATGACATACATGCGAAATAAATGTGGTTTTCATAAAAGTCTTGTGAACAAGTATACTCATATGATACAGTAGTCAGCAAAAAGGGCGTAACATATGTGAACAATTTTTAAATTGGCTTTAAACCAATAATTGACCACATTTCACACTTTTTATAACTCTATATCAACGTCAAAATATGTTTTCCTAATAAAATATTTTGGAACTGAAAAATATTTTATTCGGCAAACTTTTGACACACACGTCTTGTCATTGGTGAGGACTCATAATAAAATTTCTTTGTCGATTTGAGAAATTTTAAAAATCTAAAAATTTACCATTTCGTTCATTTTCGAGGTCAGGTATAATTTACACAAATTAGCTTTAGATATACAATAAAAAAATAGGAACTAGGTCGTTTAGCCCAGTCGATGAAGGTATTTACCTACAAAGACTTGCAAAATGAATAATTTTTTTTAATGAGTTCGTTAAAGTGTACAGAATAATATCCTGAAAAGTTTACATTTCGCTCGGACGAAGAACATAGAAAAAAGTGAAAAATAATTGTTTTTTTCATCCATTTTTACAAAATTTTGAAATTAAGTCAAGTTAGGAAAAATAAAAAACACAGATGGATAGATCACGTATTTATGGACAAAATATGTCCTAACAAAATTTATCGCTAAAGCCACGATTTTCCCGAAGAAAAATAGTCAAGTGTAATGTTATAACTCGGAGCGAGATCCATGTGCTTGAATACGCAGGACTGATACATCGGCTTACTGAATTACATGTCATTAAATCAGAATTTGTTCAATCTATATGAGTGTTGGTTCATTTAAAAGATGGAAATTGTAGCTTTCAGTTGCTTTTTTGTTTTAAACAATACAAGCAAAGAATGGATGGGAAAAATATACTTATTTATATTATCACGCCAGAACTCAATCGTCGCAATAAAAAACCGCTGCCCAAGGAATCACTACTTCCACATCCAAATTCTCTAACCAAGTCACTCACAACGAAAAAATTTTGTATGTGGAAATAATTGTTTATGGAACTTTAATAATATAATATTTGAAATCTTCTACCCCAAAAACCCATAAAACGATACCCCACATCGGTAGTGGGGTGGGAGTGGTGATAGGGGGTGGTAGTGGGTGGATGAAGTAAAAAAATATTTTGAGATTCCTGGTTCTTGTACGTACACTAAATCACAATTTTTTTTCATCCCTTTAATAATGCGGTGGGGGTGGTAATGAAGACGGCTAATACCAAAAATTTTTTTGAGATCTTAGTTTCTCTTGTATATACTAAATACCAATTTTATGGACTCTTACCTGCTTGATTTACCTATTTACCCCAAATTTACCCCAATTTACCCCCAACCCTTCGGCGGAACAGGATGAAAATATAATCTAGTTCCAGATCTCGTTAAAGTACATATGTGTACCAAATTTCAAGTCAATGTCTTAAACAGTTCCAGAGTAAACGTGCGCACAAAAAAAGTTACAGACAGACAGACCGACAGACAGAAATTTTTTTTTTCGCTCAAACTTAAAATCTCGACGTTTCATGACATTCTAAGCCTATTTGAACAATAAAAATTTTTTAAAATTTTTATCGTTACCATACTTCCACTGGATGTGGAAGTAATTCCCTGGCTGTGGAAGTAAAATATAGAAAAAAATAAAAGCCCCTCAAAAAAATTCTTTCTTCATTGAGAACTGTTAAAAAGTATGTACACTTCATGATTATTATGGTTTATTAAGTTGTAGTAACGTGGATTCACAAAAAAATACATCTCAAATCATTCTAATTTCCTTGCTTGATTTTCTGGATAAATATATATATTGGAGGCTGTAACTTGCCGAGAACTTGACCCATTGGAAAAAATAAAATATCACTATTTCGGAAAAAATGTATACTTTCAATAATTTTTGAAATCCGACATATCTGATAATTAATAGTGAACAAACAGCTTGAAGAAAAATAATTTGTTATGCACTACTCAGTATTTTGCACTAATAACAGGCAAAATGTGGGCGAAAATTCATTTTTGTGAACCGGAAATGACAAAATGCCACCACAGTCTACTATGCTGATAGCAATAACAACTATGCAGTAATGTTGATATATCAAATCGAGAATGATATGGGTCGGGTCAATTTTAAACTTGCTTTGAAGAAGAAGATATTTTCATATTGCACCAAAGTTACCGGGACGTAAAAGTTTTTATGAAAACCATATTTATTTTATAAATACGTCATTGTTGAAGACTTCTATTTATTTGCTAACATATATCTTAATACTACTTCTCTTTTACTAATTTATTTAATTATCGGTTTATTTAGATTCTGTACCAATACACAACAAATTACCGTACATTATAAAAACTGACTGTAAACAGTTTTTACTACTTTTGATTTATAAAAAGATTCTAGAAATTTTCGATAAAGCCTGTATCTCACAGAATTGAGCTAAGATTCGAGACTTTTCATAGTAAAGATCATAGGCAAAACATAATCAAAATTCTATCAAAATTGAGAAATCTCCTTTAATGTTCTTTTAATATGAATGAAAAGTTCAATAGTTAAAATTAAACAAAAATATTTCTTAACTAAATTATTACCGAATAAAATTAAAAACATAATTTGTAAATTGTTGAATCATTTTATTGGGAAGTAGGTCACATAAGCAGAAACACTGTTCGTTATTTCGCCAATGTTTCAGTAAAATTTATTACCATCCTTAACACATATTTTTATAAAAACGGAAAAGCGAAATTAATTGCCCTGAGGATGGTAATAAACTCTACTTAGAGTAGCTAGTAAGCTAACGATCTAGTTTTTCTCTTCATAACATCTCAATAATCTGCTCCAACTCTAATTAAACCCATCTAAAAAAACCACATTGCGTAACTAATAAATAGTAGACGGCAACCCAGAAAGAAATGGCTATTAGTGAAACAATCTTGTAATTTGGTATACCGATTTACGTCATTAAAATGACCATTTTTCCGAGCAGCGCCAAATCAAAATGGCTTCCGGTTTCAAGATGGCGGCCGATCTAGAAGATTTAAAAGAAGGAGTTTTCTATCTAAACTATTGATGTTACAAAAAAAAGTTATTAAGAAAAATTGTTCCAAATTAAATTCTGAATAAAAAATTTTAATAGAGCTTTTTACCTAAAGCTAAAAATAAAGGCGGTACATAGAAAAATATAAAAAAATTACTTTTTATTTATAATTTTAAAAGTTTATAAGTTTTTCAACTAAATAATTATTGTTACAGAAACAAATTATTAAGAAAAATATTCTACATTGAAATATGAATAAAAAAACTGTATACAATATGTTTACCTAACACTAAAATAAAGCCGCTACACGGAGAAATACTAGAAAATTATTTTGTGTATATTTTACAATCTAAAGCAATAATTATGTTTTTCTGGAGCATTCCTTTACGGGAAACTGAAGACACATTATTTTTCAATCTAAAAATAATTTAATAAAAATAGGTATAGATTTTTTTAGTTAGATTTACATATCTTTTTTAAGTTAGTTTCCTTCTCCTTTACAATGTATGCAAAGTAACGTGCATTACAAGCCGGCTTTTTTACAACCACATTTAGTTTCAATACATCATTTTTTGCAACTACATTGAATTAATTGTCTAAGGGCTTTAGATACCTCCGGAATTGTTGACCATTTTTGCACCCAAACATTTTTGGACAGACACCATCCCCATTTTTCAAGATTAGGCAAAATCTAGTTTGATGTCAGAGACTCTCCCCAAATATGCCCACTTTGGAAGCTAGCCCGTAAAATATGTTACTCCAAATCATCCTTTGAAGGGGGGATGTTACTCGTTGTCCTGTTTTTGGAAGTAAACAGTTCCTTTCGTGCTTAATTTACCTCAGTGCAGGCAGAAGTATTGCAGTGCAATAAAACAACAAATTGTTGGAATAAGTTTAAAATTTTATCAGGAATATTTTCTTGGGGTTTCGAAATGAACGTGAAAGCCTCTGCCTGTTACTTCTGGATATATCGTCCATGTCTTCCAAGTAGTCACTTTTCCTTTTCCAGAAAAGGTATCATATTCCGTTAGGGAGTGGAAACCTCGTAATACATCACACTTGCTTTCTCCTAGTTTCTCATGCACTTTTAATTCTCTAAAATATTTATTAGCCCCAAACTGTATATTTAAACTATTTAGCCCTTCTTTATACAAACAGTGAAAAATTGAAACCGATAGTACTATACTACGTATTGTCGACAGTTCTAATGCAAATGTCCCTCCATTCTTGTTGAATACGAGCATTAATATGCAATATGCAATATTAGTCTTGTCTCTGCTTCTTCTTGGTTGCAGGATTTTAGAGCAATAACTATTTTTCGCAATTTCTTCGCCAACAGTTGACACAATTTCGACAGAATTAAAGTTATTAGATGTTGTTATATCATTTGCCAATAAACAAAATAATTATGTTTTATTTTCAGCGTTTGTCAGAAATTCTGACCAATTCTTTGGTAGTATATTGTTACTACAGACTTGCTTTCTTATTTCAACTCCTCTAGTTTCTCTCGTATGACTTTTTAAACTGTCCTTTTTGTACACATCCCACACTATGTCGACACGTTTAGCTTTTAATTTGACAATATCATATTTAATATGTTCCTGAAAAACTTTGTCTGAATATTCTTCAAATCTCGAAATTCCTTTAGACAAATGTAGATGGACCAAAGCGGGTCCATCGTAAATTAGGCAGCCATAGTTACTCTCCAGTGTAATATTTGTCTCATTTTCAGTTAATAATGGTATATTTTGTATATATTTTCCACGCGATTCACTTGGAGGACCGAGATTTAAAATGTTGCGCCTCCTAGTCTTTCAATTTATTCTATAATTCAACTCTGATTGTTACTTTCCAGTCAAAAGAATTATTATGACAAGTGTAGAACATTACTGTGCGTATTTTGTAAAATATCATAAGAAACTGACTCTGATATTTTACCCGGTAGAGTCTTAATTTTTAGTTTTGGAAAAAAACTTATAGGAACTATCTTATTCTTATTCAATATCTAATGCGAAATAATTTTTCTTAATAACTATTTTTCATAAAATCAATAGTTTAGCTAGAAACGTCGATCTTTTAAATTTTCTAAAACAGTCGCTATCTTGAAACCAGAAGCCATTTTGATTTGGCGCTGCTCGGAAAAATAGTCGTTTTAATGATAGAAATCAGTATACCAAATTACAAAATTGTTTCACTAACAGCCGTTTTCTAAGGGTTTTTACTGTGTAGTATAAATTGGTCACCGACTGAAAATAAACCTAGACATGTACAATTTGATTTGTTGGTCTAGAAGTTTTACTCATTAAAGAATTCAACAAATTTTATTCCACATATTTCCTCTCAAACAGCCGAGAACACGACGATTAGTTATGAATTCTGAGGTCTACAACTCAGTCTTACGCTGTAAATATATTAAGGGTGGTCCACCCTAGTTCGACCTACATATTTCAGAGATAAGCCTTCTATTCTTTGAGCGGCACGGACGCAGGTGGCTTTCGATCTTCGTCGACCTTCAGAATACAACGCATAAAGGAGTCTTTTTAGGACCCGACTCGTTTTAATAAATTATTGGCATAAAATAACATTAAAATCGCTGTATAATATCCCATTTTATCATTATATGAGTTCACAATAATTAACGTGATATATTTCTAATTGCAGCTTATTGCAATAATAGGTATATTGTCTAAATGTTAACTGTGGAATTTTATGTTGATTTTTAACATACTTCAAAAAGAGATCAGGTCGAATTTATGTTTGTCCGTACGCATGTATAATTGTATATGCCAAAACTCCAAAAACCACTGATCTTTAACTTGAATATGATTTTCATTAATGTGAGAGGCATAATGCGGGACTTTAAAGGCTATGCTATTACAACTACAATGTAAAGGAGTAGGCAGGAAAGAGGAATACAAATTTTGGGATTTTCAGAGACACCGGCACCTCCGCCATTTATAAAATAAACTACGAGTGACTGTTCTAATACCCGACTCAAAAACTGTTCTGATGAAACGTTTACTAAATGAACTTTGGTCTTCAGATACATACTGTTCATGTTCTACACCCAGAGACATCTATGTGAGTTTCCTATAAGTTCTATAAGTAACAGAAACTAAATTAGTTAGTTTGGCAATCGGCCCAGAGATGGCGTGCGGTGTATGTATTTAGAGGTTGCAGGAAGCCTACCAGAAACTTACAGAATAGTTGAGAATATTCTGGACCCCTCATCTATGGGTATATCAAAGCATGGAGAAGCCGAGTGAGGACGGTTGAGTTTAGTTCAGAAAGTTAATAAATCAGTGTTTAGTGTTACCCTGGTGTTATAATTTCCAGATCCACGATACAGGGTGTTTACAAAAGGGGTATAAATCGTAACAATACCAACGTCAAGCGTTTTTAGTCTCTTACCACTAAGAAAGTGCAGCCGTGACTCACGGTGTTCGCTGACCCATATGGCGCAGGCGCTACACTGAAGTTTGTGAATTTAAAGTCGGTTTTTAACCCTTCATGATTAGGGAAACTTCGTGAACCACTTTCGCTAATTGGCACGATCAAGAAAGAGGCAATTAACGAGTGACAACATTGGTTCACGTAAAAGAAACTGTTCTATTTTTTGCTATTATGCTTGCAATTATCACTTATGAGTTATGGGGGGTGTGAGAAGCTTAATCTTCTGTACTGAGGATGTCTCAAAGCAGTCTTATTCTCAAAATTTGCATGAAATTTCAAGTGAAATTTTATCGATAAACTTAGTTAATTTACCCGTATCACATTTGTCAAAATTTACATTTTTGCGCCTTTTAGCCCCCCATTGTCGGAGAATTGCCCTACCTACTAAAATGGGGTAGATTTCCTCAAAGCAATTATACTTATATACCATTTGGTAGGAATAACTTCCATAAAGTTTTTTTTTTTTTTTAATCGTCTTATTTATTCTAATGTCCTGGCGGAGTTTAGCCGATGGCTATTCTACCACTCAACCAGGACGGACACACACATAGACAACATTACAACACCCATTCCCTGCGACATTGCCATCTGCCGCAGCTGAGACTCGAACTCAGGAGAGGAGAGCGGCTAGACTGTGTTGTCTCTCACACAACCGCAGTCTAGCCCACTGCTACCGTCCCGGTAACACGTGAAAAACGCCACTACACATATGGATGTGTAGTGGCGTTTTTCATACCCTAGCCAGGATTCGAACCCGGGACCCCGTGGTCGCAAGCATAACACCTTAAGCATTGCGCCACCGAGCCGGTCAATTCATTTTAGGCCCCATTTAGATCGATTTTTTTTTATAATGTAGATCTTTGAAATGTGCATTCTTCGATTTTTTAATATAACCTTCAGTATTTTCCTGCCTTAAAATGTAGTAGAATGAGTAATTAACACAATCGAAGGTTTGATGTTTTCGAAATAGATTGTGATTCGTCAAATTAATCGATTACTTATGATCGTTAAAACCCGTAGAGCTATTTATTAAATGTAATATATTAATAAATAAATAATAACCAACACAGATTATGGAATTTGCGCAACCTGTAAATTTGCACGCCAATGGGTCTACTGTCTGCACATAGAAATTCAACTGTACCTAATTTTTTTTATTATAATCTAGTTTTGAATAAATAAAAACAGACAAAATTTAACAAAATACATATCATTTTATTTTAACCAACCGGTATATTAATTTAAACATAATGCTTATTTTCTTGGAAATAATGCTTAATAGTTTTCTTCGAATTCCTATTGATAAAATCTTTCTCTCCAAACTCACTATTTCGGAGGCTCAAAACTATGCTATATATTCTGTGCATTTTATGTAAATTGAATATCAGACAGCTACATTCCCCTATGAATTTTAATTAATACTTTTCGTGCGTCTGGTATCTTTCTGTTTATTAATAGAGTTTTTCGTGCACGGTAAGCGTTCTCGCTGAAAATATGCCACTACAGCCTTCATTAAAAGTAAATGATTAATTTTTTCCGCACCTACGACGTGTGAAAAAGGAAGTGGGCTTTTTCACGGTTGTGTTTACGTGTTTTCTACTATACGGTTGAGATTGGAGTAGGATACTCGTGTTAAACGGGAGCAGTGTTGCGTACTGTGCCCTACCATACATCACCCTCACCAGACGCAGTTAAAAACAGTGTGATTGCACTCTTACATTTTTGTCAATTTGTACAGAGTGGCCAGTTCGAAAATTAGGGATAATACTTCCAATAATGTTTTAAGCTTTACGAAGTGATGCATTATCAATATGCAAAGAGGGTAATCGACGAGATACTTCTAATACTTATATCATCAATAGGTGCTTTTTCCGAATCAGCACAGGCATCATAATGATGATTTCAAAGAAGATTTAGATTATAATTTGAAATATTTAGTATCGTCAGGTCCTTTTTTCCAGTAAATTCAAACTTTATCAACAGAACTTCCTTGTTTTAGTATCAGAAGCGAAACGAAGCAGTACTATACTATCAAAATCAATGATTTTCATCTCATCTATGAGTCGTTGAATATGAAAATTAACGGTAACATACCGCTAGGAAGTTACAATCGATTAACTTTACGTTTTACATAACTATATCAGATTTCACTATCCCTAGTGATTTCTAAAATTGTTATTTCGAGCCCACACAACATTATTATACTCCATTTGTTAAAGGTAGAGAGTAATAAAAGCTCACTATAGATGCAATTTCTCTAAAAACGAGGTTAGGGTGCTGTAATTCTTTTTAAATAATATTTATATTCTATACGAGTTATCTGTAGCTTTTGGATAAATTTCTACGTGCTTGTGTTGTAAAAATTCGATACTAGGTGAGTTTTCCTTGTCTCTGCTGCTCTGAAGCTCTTTGATGTCTCCCATGTACCTGCCTAACAAGCATTCACAAACATAATAACCGCCGTGTAATGGGGCAAGACTAAGTACTAGAAATAATTGGATATTTCAACCAACAGATATTTATTTCATATAAACCGAATTTATTTAGAATTTTCGCCATAATTTCTATGAATATTAAGAGACTCAGTAGTACGCCTATGAGCGGTCTTTGCTGAATGATTTTCTACTCTCTGTCTTTACCAAATAGAGTATAAGCAGACAAGTTCTGTTAAATTACTAGATTTCGTAGTAACATTTATATTCAAATTTTCCAATATGTTTTCTTTATGTATTATTCAGAAACTGTATGAAATGACAAAGTATTCCGGTCTGATTTATACATTCGCGCCATTTGCAGATTTAATTTGAATGTGGATCAATTATGTCAAAGAACCATTACAAAGACAAATACGTAAGTATTACATGATATAGAACAAAGGCATCTGGCTTATACTGAAAATTAATAGATGATAAAAGATATAAATTTATAACGTATATAATACCCCCATATAGAGCTCACACAGAGTAATCCGACAAAGCACATAATCAAGTAAATAGCAATTGAGTTGCGGAACGTGTAATGTAAATATGGCGTGAATACTTAGTTCGTAAATACCCTAAATCTAATAAATAGAGCGCTGAATTTATGTTCGAATTCTGTCGAGTTTTCATAACAGCTATATGAGATAAATAACAATTTGTGTCTGTAACTAAGTTATCGACTCAAATTCATCAAATTAAAAACCACCTATATAATTAAAACAAAAGAGATTTTCTTCTCGTAGTTGGTTTATAATCAAAATCAGTTCAACACAGATTTATTAACATTAAGTTAAATATAAAATAATTCCGACAACAGTCACGGAGCCAGCCAGCCAGCCAGACATCAGACGTACAGCGCCGTGGCAGTGGAAGAGCTGGGCGTTAAAAAATTAGTTGGATAAAACCAAGACTTCCTCCGTCGAAAGACGAATTAAAATAGGTTGTAACGTTTGAATAACCAAATGGATTGATGAAACTTATAATTTTTTAATATTCTAATGAATGACGGACTACGCTGAAGAATGTCAAATAACTTAATTTTCTATTTTAAAATGAGATTTTTCAAAAAATGTAATTTAATAAATATGTTTTTCTTCAGATTTTTTGGCTTCAAATTCAGCTTGTCAAGATTTTTTGAAATTGAATTTAACAATTGTCATAAGACTATCAAGTGCCTATTTTAATTTTTTTTAGTTGCAACGACTTCATATGCGCTGCGCGTTGGCTTGAAATTTTTCCATGTTTTTTTTTTTTTTTTAGGGTAATGGCTATGGCTCATGGTGTAGAAAATATTAAAATTCGATTTTAGGACGTTTCGCCTCAATATTATACCTCTTAATCTTTACACTTAAATATTACACTTTCATATAGTTCAAACAGGACATAAATGAACAATATATAATTCTTCCAACATTGCAGTAAGTATATAATACGTATTAATAATATCTCAGTAGTCAGTTACACTATACCTTGTTTAAAATGTATATAAATCAAAAATTCAAATCAAGTATAAAAATATGTGGCTAATTTACAGATTAAAGCTACGCGACAGTTCACTGAAGTCTGTCCCCGTAAATAATTAAACTATTTAACAGGGACAGCCACAGCTTGATGCACACCCTTTGGAGCAATTGTAATAGATGTATTCAACGAAATGTCTGAAGGTGGTAATAGAGTTAAAATCGACTCCAAAATGTAATTGCTCATTGTCCATCCCCAGTCTTCAGGATTGAGTTCCTCGTCCACTACCTAGCCATTTTTGCACTTGGTAATACATTCAACTGAAAAGCTGTTGGTGGAAGAATAGATAAATTAAGTCGCGTTGATTTGACAAAACAACATAATATCTGAATTTGCTACCAAGTCTCTCACCACAACGAAAAAATTTTGTATGTGGAAATAATTGTTTATGGCTAATGCCACATTTTTTTTTGAGACATTAGCTTCTTTTGTATTTACTAAATACCAATTTGATGGATTCTTACCTGCTTGATTTACCTATTTACCCCCATTTACCAATTTACCCCCCCCCCCCCACCTTTCAACGGAATAAGATGAAAATATAATCTAGTTCCAGATCTCGTTAAAATACATACGTGTACCAAATTTCAAGTCAATATCTTAAACGGTTCCAGAGTAATCATGCGCATAAAAAAGTTACAGACAGACAGAAAAGGGGCCTATTCACATGCGATTTTGTACACCGGATCTGTCGACGGACGTGTTCGTCGGACAGATCCGCATGTGTGTATCCACGCGCTCGACGTACAAGTCTTGCTCGCCGTCTGTGATCCAAGATGATGAGGACCGACAGCGAGCCAGACAGATACGCATGTGTGTAGTCATTTTCAACGGATTTGTTTGCCGGACGTAAAGTGCATATGTGATTAGATTATATTTTTATTATTAAAATGGCTTTCGCGGATAACAAAGCATTTTAGGAAAGTTTCATTTCATTGTATAAGTCAAAGCCTTGCTTGTGGAATGTGAAAAACAAAGAATATGCTAACAAACAATTGCGAAATAACGCCTATGAAGCAATAGTTGAAAAATGCCAAAAAATTTGCCCTGAGGCAGATGTTAAGTTTGTAAGAAAAAAAATAGATTCCTTGCGTGCTGGATGCCGCCCGCACGTCTGTTGAGATTTGTCCGTGAATGTGTTGCAGCAACGGATCTGTCTGCAGACAAATTAGCCTATGTATATCTCACGACAGATCTGTCTGTCGGACAGATCCGCTGGACATACTCGCATGTGAATAGGCCTCTATAAAGACTGACAGAAATTTTTTTGCTCAAACTTAAAATCTCGACTTAATTCATGACATTCTAAACCTATTGAACAATAAAAATTTTGAAAAAATTTGTTTGTCGTTACTACACTTCCACTGGATATGGAAGTAATTAAGTGTGACGAACATTCTTTTATTTTAAAAACCTCCGCGGATCTTCTTAAATCGCCACCTGTTTTTCTAACATTTTTAAAGCCTTTGCATTACTTTATTAAACAAAGCTGATGTCTTTGTTACACCCAGTGATTGCGTGTAAAAATAAAATATCCAACATGGCGGCTGTAGCGGAAACGATATTTTTGTGGAAACATTAATTAATTATTGTAACAACTTCCTACTCCTACGTTGTGCAATAAAAATCTTCTAGGAATTATTCACGGGTTAAATAACAGATAGACTGTATTTTTATAGGAATTACTTTATCTGTAATAATACGAATCGCTTCTTGGACATTATCCACATTTTTATTTCTCTGCTCATAGATATTTTTTAAATAAGTAAATAAATAAACCTTTGTAATTGCAAACGTGCAGGTGATAGTTTAAGTCCAGTATCGTAACTGTCAAGCGAGAGATGGTGCTGCGAACGCTATTTCTTCGCAAAAATTAAAAATAAATTTAATTTTCTAAAAGTAAATTTAATGTTTTTAAAATTTTTGAGTGACCTGTATATCTTCAACTCTTGTTCGATACTTATCAGAAAAAGTAAATACTTAAATATATTTAAATAAGAATAACTTTTTCTCGCCAATTTAAAAATAAAAATGTTTCCAAAAGTGCGGTACCTCATCCAAAAAGTATAGTAGTGTATTATGCAACAATTTTACTAGATATTTTTTCTTCTTTAAGCATAGTCTAGTGTGAGGAACGAATTGAATAGTAATTTTTTACTCCAACTTTCTGTTCTAACGCCCGGATATTTTTTTAAAATCAACCCGTTCACAGTTGCACCTGTCAGCTTATGCAATTAAGAGCCTTGAATGACACCAACGCCGCCATTTGCTTGCGCTACTGTATAATACCCACAATCTGTGACGGGTCGGTAGGATATTTGCCAGCATATGTTCCAAATAAAAGTTTTTTGTTCGTTTGTTTTATTAGCCCCCAAGGATCGAAGTTAATTTACGCTGATATGCAATGCGGATTCTGGAATGTAATTAATTAATGAAGTAATGTTTTACTTTTCAAAATTGTATTTTGAAACAACCGTTTGGGTTATTTTTACATGCATACGCCATTCATGTCGGTATACAAAATAGGTTAATAAATTATTACATTTTTTTAATCCGCACGCAATATAAACATTATGTATAAATAAATATATAATAAAATTAACGTAAAATGTCAATTATCATGCACGAGGTAAATGGTTCTATCGAATCGTGTAGTTATATTGACTATCAGATATATGAATCTTTTCGTAGACACTTGAGGCAACAATAGTCAGCACTCGCTTTATTGCTATGATTTTTTAATTCCGGTAACCTGGAACCTTTAATTTACTACTAATTTCCACGAGTTATGTTAACTTTTGGCAACTTAGCTTGAGAAAGAATTTGTAGATAAAATTTAAAACACCAGTGGTATTTGGGGAGAATATTTCACGAATAAATAATTCATTAAGTATATCTTCAATATTATGTTTTGTAATTAATTGCCTTCATACGTTTTATTGTCACTTTTTAGAGTTTACTGAACTTTATTTTCAATTTTATCATTTACGTCACATAAAAATGCATTTCCAAAACGACTCACCTAATAAAAAACAAAGTAGGTATAAATGATGTAATGGCAATGACAATCAATATAAGTTAAACTATACGTCAAACGATAGGTTTGTAACTGGTATTCCCAACAAAGAGTCCTCTAGCACGCTTCGACCAATCACACTACGAGTAAAGCCAGACAATATTGCATTTTACCAATCTCAGGTTGCCCTCATGAACTTAACTAGTAAACATTGAATTTGTCAAGAATTATTATATTAAAGTGTTTATTAATATATATTTATAGATTATTTATATATATATATATATATATATATATATATATATATATATATATATATATATATATATATATATATATATATATATATATATATATTTATGTATTTAAGTTTAATAGTTAAGGTTTGCTTGTTTAAGTAGAGTGAACTTTAAGTACAACGAATTATAACATATAGTGCTACTTAATTCAGCGTTTTGATTTTCCGAATAAGGTGTTATAAGGTGTTTTGTGATAAATTACCATACGTAAGTACATTTGTGTATTTAACATGAAATAATTGATTTGTTTGCTTCGTAGGCATTTGTATTTAATTTTAGTTGTGAAAATTGTTTTGTAATTACGTTAGGTATTATAATTCATTGAAAGCTGTGTATAACTTGTCCCGAACCTATAAAGGTTCAGCCTTCGCTTTGAAATTGGGAGTTGTCAACTTATGTGGTGTTTTTAGATTATTTTTATATTTAGTACGTATATAATACAATACTACAATTTACGTTAACAATTAGTAATAAGCTAGAGAAGATATTTATAGATAAAATTTAAAAGCTCGAGTTGCCCTATTTGCCGAAAACATTTCACGAAATAAAACGTCAGCGACACAAAATTAGAGCGATAATTTTGCATGTTGGCACTGTCAAAAGCCGATCTAGGTTGGATTACCTCTAATAATGACGTTTGATTAGTACAATGTTGTGAAAAAATGGGCTCTCACTGGCTATAGCGTTAATGAGTGAAATAATCCCTATAATTGATTCAGACATCTCATCTGGTAAATATTATTACGAACAATGGAAAATCAAAATATTTTTTTCCATATCAGAAATTATCACGTTTCACCGTAAATTTACAAACATCAAAACCTTTTCAAAACTAAAAAAAAATAATGTGGTAATTTATGAAAAGAAATCTGTTAAACTTCTTACACTAACACTTGAAACAAGACTCACATTTGCACCCCATATTACTGGAGCAATAAATAAAGCCTATGCAACTCTCTTTAGTTAATAGACGTAGCAAGCTATCAATAGACAATAAAATATGCCTATGTAAACTAATCTTCCGGCTAATGCTGACCTATGCTTGTGTGTCTTGGAATTTCATTTCAGACACACAGTGCCTTAGATTACAGCGTACTGAAAATAAGCTGTTACGTCTATTAACAAATTCGCCAAAGTATATTACCATAGAAGATCTGCATAGGCTTAATGATACGACAATACATCGACGAGACTGCCCAAAAATTCCTACCATACAAACCTCTTAATTCTGACTTAATTCATGAACTGACACATACAAGAAGGTACGACAACATTCCACACGTCCACAAACTTCTACATGAACGACTACTTCCCTACGATTTACCTAGAAATGACTGA
Organism: Rutpela maculata; assembly: GCA_936432065.2. NCBI lineage: Eukaryota > Metazoa > Arthropoda > Insecta > Coleoptera > Cerambycidae > Rutpela > Rutpela maculata. The sequence continues at coordinate 28,627,416 of OW386285.2, read as the reverse complement.
CGTAACTCTCCTCCCTAAAACTCTGACCTCCTATAAACATGTAAATCCAAAATATACAATTCCATATCCACTTCCCACTTAACATAGAAATTAAGCACATTGTGCAACAACATGTTTTTATATACTTGACTTTTTTGAATAGGGTTTTTATTAATTTTCTCTATTCAATCTCTTCTATGACAAAATAACAAAAGCTTTTATCGTCTCATTTTCGTACTTCAACATCTAAAATAAAATGTGAGAGATCTGTATAGAAACTTGCTAATTGTCTTTATTTTTATCATGTCTGGGAGCATTTCTGCCACAACACCTGGCCGTTGCGTAACATAACGCTGTTCTCGGGTTGTTGTTACATAGCTCTTTCATATATTGTTAATACTAATGAAATAAATGCAATACCTTTTTGACATGTACTGTTACATAAATAAAATAAAAGATATTTAAATTGGTAAAATTGGTATAGGTATGGAAATTAGACTGAAAAATAGGGAATAGAAGAAAAAATTAATACTGTTAAAAATGTGAAATTTTTGCGGACAAGTTTAAAATGGTACATCCTTGCGGCTTTTCGATTAAAATGTGAAGAAAGAGTTGCCCATAAAATTTTCTATAAAAAAGACATCATATTTTCGATAGATCTATAAGTTCCAGATTCGAGGCTGCTGAATTAGGAAAATATATCAGCTCACAACTACAATTTATAATTCGTGTTAAATTTCTTAAAAACGATTTTTTCTGCGCTTGCAATTCATAGAGCATTTTTTCTACTGACGTTTGAAAATGTTCTATATTTTAGTATTAAATTGGGTTAGGAAAAGCCGAACTTTTGTTAACTAGAGCGAGAAGGATATTTCCGAATAAAAACTAAAAAAATGATAGAGGTGGTACAATATTAAGCGCGACTCTGTATATACCTACCTACCTACATATTTATTACTAGATGTATCTAAGCACAACGGTACGGTGTAATTACGACTAATAAATAATATTATTATTGTGATTAAAATGTATACTGAAATAGCAATTTTATTCTTATCTGACAATTTACGTCTTTCATGTGGGAAATACAGTAAACCCCAGGACGTAAACATATTTAGAATTCCTGCAATATTGTCTGAAACATCCGAGTATTTGTGTTTGTAGGGAATGTAACTTGAATTTAATATTCATTTTTAAGTTATTTTTTCTGCAAAATTAGGCTTGAGCATCATTGTTTCACGCTCCATTTAATTCCAAATCTTGACCATGTCTAAAACCACTTTCAGGGATTTGGCCATCAGTCATCTAGCAAAATAAAAAGTTGGCCAAACTGACAGAGGTAAGCAGGCGAATGGCGGCGTGGTGTGTTATTTATGTTGAAAGCTATGAGAAATGAAAGGGAAAATAGGGTTTATGTAGAAATGTCATAATTTACAGGAGTTGAGAGAGAGAGGCATTGTTGGCTTTCTGAAATGACTTTCTGGCTGGGCGGCTTGGCCTAACAGCTTTTATACCCTTAAGTTGCCGCATCTACTTCGAGGTTTTACTTTTATTATGGTTGAAGCATTTTAGGATGTTCTAAATGGGGAGGAGATATGGCCATGCATTTTCTTTCAATTTAATTATGTTTTCATCGTTATTGGGAGAATTTAAAGGAAATAAACAAAAGTCTTAATTCTTGTAGAAGTTGCCGAATAGCTACTAAAACAATCTTCCAGGGTATTTGTTCACTGAGCAAAACAATTACTTATATACTAAAAACAAATACGGCAAATTTATTAATTATTGAATCTAATAATAGTACATTTTGTTTCTATTAATACAATAAAATTTGTATCACCATTTATTAAATTCTGTATAAACAACTGGTAACTCAAATTAAATATTAAATAATATGGATGAGAGTATGAACTAGTACCCCGAGTCACTAATCATATTTTTATCTCTTTTTGAAACTACTGAATTTTGCAGTGTTGATAAAAATCATGATTTAAAAAAAATTAAAAATGGCTGATTTATTTTTTTTAAATCACGATTTTTATTTTTTTTTTTTAAATCAAAACGTTTATTTGACTTTTTAATTTTCCCTATTATATTTTCTTAATATTTTTTGAAATTATATTTTTTTTAATATTTTTCTAAATAAAAATCGCTTGATCAAAATCATTATTTTAATCGTAATTTTAATCAAATGATGTACATTACAGTCATCGAAGGAGTAGTAGAGGACTTGGAGGGAGAGAGAATTTTTCTCTTCAGGAATGTGTCGGTGGTAGTTAGGAAGTAAACATTAGCGTGGAGTGAAAAAACAAATTATTTTCAAAAAGCTTGGGTATGCAAAAGTTGCCGCTTATCATACGTAGGCCCATCATAATTTATTTTTTTAATTTTCATAAATGACGCCATTTTTGAAAATTTTGAAAAACTGGTGTTTTTTTCAAATTTATTTATACTTGGAATATATAAGAGTAGATAGATTCAAGATTAACTTTGAAAAAAAAATAATTAATTAATTAATTAATTACATTAAAAGGTTAAAATGCTAAAATATATATTGAATATTTGGCAGCCTTGCAGCAAGTCGAAGCTTTTTAATACACAACTGAGTTTTTTTTTAGAGATTGACAAGAGTATTTGAATGGCTTTTTATACCCAAGCTAAATTTTTACACAAAAAAATAAAAAGATATGAAGATTATTTGCAAGTGGGTTTTTCGAAAACTTTAAGGTCTTTGCGGCACCTCAAAATGATATTAGATTTTAATAATATTTTATTCTGGTATTGCTTATCTGGTGTAGCAACTTTTGCAAACCCAAGCATTTCTGATTTCCAAAAAAAGTGGAAAAGTGTCTTATTTCACTCCACCCTAGTAAACATACGAAAAGTTCCCGCCCCTAACCCTGCCACTTCGAGGAGGAGTGGATGGAAAGGTCTCTTTTTTCGATTTTTGGTTTATAACTCGGAAAAGATGCGCTCTACGGGACAAAGTATTCTATACAAAATTAAACATAGTTAAGTTTCCTACAAGAATATTAATTTCATGTGTTATAATTTACGAGATATTCGCCAGCGAAAATCAATAATTAATAAATAAATCAATTAGGTATCTGACATTTCTCTATCAAAACGGTTTACCGTGGTCTGCTAATAAATCACAGTCACAAAATAATCTTTGTTTTACAACACTCAATGTATTTACTAACGTAATATTTTGTCGAAATCGATAAGTTTCCTTAAATATACAGTGTGGCTCACTTAAAATGAAGACACCCTTATAACTTATCACTTATTATTTATCACCAGAAAAACATTCGCCTGCTACCAGGCCTCCCGCATCAAATCATGGGTCCCGGTACCAAATTCATGGGCGGGCCCCCGCGCCTAATAATTGATGAGCGGGAAACATTTTTTTTGTCAAAATCTCTGGCGAGCCCTCGCTACGGGCCCCCGCGCTTAATAATTGATGAGCGGGGGGCAGAGGCGTCACTAGACGTCATGGAGCCCCAACTTTTTTTTGATGAGCGGGGGGAGAAATCCGAAAAAAAAAATGTTAATAAGCGGGGGGGGGGATCTGAAAAAAATATATACATAAAAAAAACCAGGCGCCAGCCAGGAACCGGCTGGGGCCCCTTGATCTCCCGGGGCACTGCCACGGTTTGCCCTGCCATAGATACGCCTCTGGCGGGGGGAGAAATTTGAAAAAAAAATGTTTGCCAAAATCTCAGGCGGGCCCCCGCTACAGGCCCCTCAGAAGCCCGGGCCCCTAAACTCAGTACCCAATAGACCCCCCCATACGGGGATGTCGACTACAAAGGCAAAGCCACCTGCGGTGCCAAAATATGCAGAAAAAATAAAAACATTTTGAATGTTAAAAATTTTAAAAAAATGAATGGATCGGCGCCAAAAACGTACATACACCAAAATTGGATTTGGTTATTGATGGGGGATTTCTCATACATAAGCTCGTCTGGCAAAGGGGATCCTAAGTTTCCGCAATTTGTGGTGGATACGTGAAATTCGTCAAGACCCACTAATATGATTTTTAATTTTTTTTGTGCATATTTTGGTACCACAGGTGGCTTTGCATTTGTAGCAGGCGAATGAGTAGATCCTAATTTGTTCTATACTTGAGTAAAATTTGATTCAAATCGGAAACAAAATTTAAAAAGTCTTCATTTTAAGTGGGCCACACTGTATATTTAAGGAAATGTATAGATTTCGACAAAATATTACGTTAGTAAATACATCGAGTATTGTAAAATAAATATTATTTTGTGACTGCAATTTATTAGCAGACCACGGTAAACCGTTTTGAGAGATAAATGTCAGATACCTAATTGACTTATTTATTAATTATCGATTTTCGCTGGCGAATATCTCGGAAACTATAACACATAAGAATAAAACGAATATAGGCATTCTTGTAGGAAATAATAATAATTTTGTTCAATTTTGCCTTTTTCAGTACGACGCATCGTTTCCGAGTTATAAGCCAAGAATAGAGAAAAATGAACTTTCCTCCCCTCCCCCTCGAAGCGGCAGGGCTAGAGGCGGCGACCTTTAGTATGTTTACCTCCGAACTACTCCCAACACATTCCTAAAGAGGAAGATTTTCGCCCCCTCCATGTCCTCTACAATGGACCGAAATAGTGTGACGTTTCACTCCCACTCTAACTATTCCATCCTATTTCTAACATCGACTTTATTACCACTGTACATAAGACACTGGTCAAAATTGAATTTGAAATTTCAGAAAATCTGTGAATATTTAACTATTGAATTATCATACAAATGTTTTAACTTTAAAAGCTGCGCCTTCTTGTAATAAAACTGTAATTTTTAAAGTCCTCTTGAAATTTTTTCAGAAATTAATTTTTTATTGCGCACGCGTGTATACGTATGTCGAGCATAACTGCATCTTTTTATTTGTTTACCTGGACTAGATGAAGTTTAAGGTTATGTATAGTGGATTATTTCTTTTATAATTTTCAAGGATTTTACAGTATTTAAAGCGTTTGCATTTCAAATTTGTAGTGGAGTCAATAATAATATATTTCAACGGCATCGTAAGTACCTACGTTTGTGATTGAAATTATAACAAAGTAATTTTTAAATATGTAATTATCTATATACTTACCTATTTTTAGCATTGAAAAATGGTTCAAAAACACGTATTGCATTTTTCTGCGATTGCTCAATTTTTTAAAGATAAAGGAAAACTCATGGTCAAGGCAGAAAGTTCTGTTGAAGCGAGCCACGTGAAAGGAATGATTTATGATCCCGAAGTACCGATTGTTAAGGGATAAGTTCATGCTAGCATGAGAGATAGAATCTATAAAGTAGGGTGTGTGCATTTTTTTTTTAAACATTATCATATTTGACTTTTAACGTAATTAATATGGTTATGACATCATATATAACTGCTCTGGCTCTCTTTGCACACTATAATATTTCTGTAAGGGTACGAACATGCCGAAGATGCTACGCAGATATAGAAGTTCAGGCCGCAGTTTCAGTCGATGCATCGAAGCTATCAATTTGTGCTAAGAGCAGTTCACTCTGCTAGCATCCACGGTATGTGCGATCACATTTAAATGTATAGGTTTGTTTTACACGTTGATGGCTTCGATACATCTTCTGAAACTGCGGCATGAACTTCTAGCTGGGTAGCATCTTCGGCATGTTCGTACCCTAACAGATGAAGCATGTTCGTGGAATATGTATCAATTTTAAACTATTTTAATCATTTATAGATTTAATAGAAATAAGATGTGAATAAATGATACAATATGTAATTTCTTTATTTATTTGCGTTTCTATGTGAAAATACTTACTTACAAATATTTAAACACGAAGTTATAGGTTGAAAATCTATGATAATAGTATAAAATAATGGAAAGCAATTCAATTTCAAATGAAAATGAATAAAACAGGCTTTGAGGTTAGAATACAAAGAAATAATCAAAGAACTACGTTCCCAATAATTTTCCAGACACTTGTAGAACGCATGCGCAGAAATAGCCATCCAGAAAATATTTTTTTCATTATTTTCGGTAGAGAAAATTGATTACCACATGTAAAAAACTTATAATCCAGCTCTATTTTTATATCAGTAGTTAGGTCTCAATAGCTAAATATAAAAAATAACGTACCAATCCTTAGATACATTTTTAAGTAATTTATTTTGACCCTTAAAACACATGTACGGAAGGCATGCTTCTAAGACTGCATGGAATGCAATTCAAATTAACCGCCTAGTGCATGACGTCACGACTATTGTGGTCCATTCCTTTTTGGGCATTCATTTATTGGACTATTAAATCAGCTCCACCCTGGAAATTTGTTATTTCTCTAAGATTTTCATCTAACATGTCTACTAGATATAAGTATAAATCTGGAGTAATAACAGAAAGACTCATTAATTTTTCAAGAAAAATAATTGTTATCTGATATATTTTCTGTTCGGTTTTGAATTTAGGCAACGTAGAACATTTCATTTCAATAAAAATATTATTATAGAGAAAAGCAATAAATGTTAAATCAAAATCTCGTTTCATAAAGAGGGTTTTACGTACTTACAACAGATGTAATTAAACCTCTGCAACTGACATTAATGTTATGGACATCACTTCAGAAGGTTATCTCGTTGTACTGATATAGAGCCGTTTCAAATATTAATATGTTGTGATGTAAACAGAGCGTATACACTTTAAACTTATTGTTCATTTTAAGCCGGCCGAGCTACCTAAATTTTATGAGATGCGGTATTTTCGTATGTCACAGATAAAACGAATGCATGAGTTTTGCATTCTTTGAATACGGCTCTTATTATCTTGATTCAGACAACGCGAATATACAGAAGAGTGGTGAGGAAACTGTACGAATATCAGAGCACTAACAAAGGGGTTTTTAGATATTTATTACTGGTGACGTCTGTTCGGGAGAACATGTTTAAACTAAAAGGTTAATAAAATGTTTTTAAAAGTGCGACATTTATTTATTTATTTATTATTTACCAGAATATCTACAGGATAAAATCTCAAATTATATTAAGTTTACAACATATATATTACCTCATCATTACTAACAGAGATACATTTTAAAAATTTTGTAAAAGGACAACATGTGACATATATATATATATATATTTGATAACAAATATATTTTTATATTTGATAACAAATTACACAGCCATACACAAAAAAAAAACCGCTGCCCAAGGAATCATCACTACTTCCACATCCAGATTTTCTATTCAAGTCACTCGCAACGAAAAAAAATTGTATGTGGAAATAATTTTTTATGGAACTTTAATAATATAATATTTGAAATCCTCTTCCCCAAAAACCTATAAAACGATACCCCTCATCGGTATGGGGCGGGGGTAGTGATAGGGGGTGGCAGTGGGAGTGGATGAAGTAAAAAATATTTTGAGGTTTCTGGTTCTTGTACACACACTAAATCACAATTTTTTTTTCATCCCCTTTAATAATGGGGTGGGGGTGGTAATGGGGGTGGCTAATGCCAAAATTTTTTTTGAGACCTCAGCTTCTCTTGTATATACTAAATACCAATTTTATGAACTCTTACCTGCTTGATTTACCTATTTACCTAAGCTATATTCCTAAATTAACTGAATTTCCGTCTATCTATTTCCGTTGTGGGAGTAGTTTTTACGCTGCACAGAACTTTTTTTTTGTGGCTGTGTTATTAATAGTTGGTGTGACTTTTGCAATAACCACTTTAATTTGAAAGACAATTGTCAGCACAGAAAAAATCATTATTTCTTGTATTAATCTAGGGACTACATTTTCACAATTTGAATTTTGTCTGCTAGATATGATTTAATTCACTGCAGTATTAATACTATAAAAAGGGTGTTATTAAAAAGTATGTCAATCACTAAACCACGGAATCAGTGCGTCAAAAAAAGTTGATTCAACCTAATTTACCTCTATCCAAAATCGCATCCCTATGAAGATCCAGCCCTCTAACGTTGGAAATAATATATATTTTTTAATATTGTACAAATGGTTATTGATATTTTTTTTCAATTTCGGTACATTAAAACATATGTCAAAGGGTAATAATTTAAAGTAAAAACTTTTTAAAATCAAGTTTTCTGAGAGGCTGATTTACGAGTAAACTTTCTTCTCTCCTACCCTCGTTTTTTAGTGGCACGCCTATGACTTTTTTGATATACTGTATTTTATAAAAAATTACAGCTTTTTCTTATCTTGTGTTTTTTCGTTTGAGTAACCATTTTCAATTGAAACTGGGAATACTAAAAACATTGCATAGCCTGGTAATTAAACAGTGAAATAATAAATATCGAGAAAAATCATTTATTTTATCAGTTACATCTTAATTTCAGTTCTACAAGTATATACGAGTTCCTTGTAGTTACTTTTAGGTCAAAATATCATTTCGGTGCAATAATAAGTTTAATTTAATTTTAATTAAAATGTAGAAAAAAATCAAAGGCATCTGTGAACGTTCAGCAGAGAGTTGACAACTGTCATTTCTGTTGAACTATTTTAATGCATATTAATTATTGCTAACAATGGCACGTAATATGAGTTATTCTAATACCGAAATTGTAGATATGATTAGAATAGTAGGAGAATGTAATGGAAATGGTTCTGCTGCAGCTAGGCGTTATGAGGAAACGTTTCCAAACCGTCGACATTCCGATAGGCGCACATTTTTTGCAGTCGGTCGTCGTGTACGCGAAACTGGAAGTCTATCAGATGATCGTGCTGGGATATGTGGCAGACATAGGACTGCACTAGTTCTAAAAGTCGAAGAGGAAATTTTAGATATTGTATCAGAACGACCTGAAAGCAGTGTGCGTAAAATAGCTTCTCAAGTAGGAGTATCGCATTTTTCGGTATGGAAATCATTAAAAGAACAATCACTCATTCCATTTAGTCCAGTCAATGAAAGAGTTGTAGAGAACATTTTGGAGGGGAGAATTTTTCTCTTCAGGAATGTGTTGGGGGTAGTCAGGAGGTAAACATACTAAAAGTCCCCGCCCCCAGCCCCGCCGCTTCAGTATTAGAGGGGGGTGGAAAGGTTCCTTTTTTCGATTCTTCGCTTATAACTCGGAAACGATGCGTCGTAAGAAAAAAGGTAATCTATACAAAATTAAAAGTAATTAAATTTCCCACAAGAATGTTTATATTCATTTTCTTCCTATGTGTTATATTTTACGAGATATTCGCCAACGAAAATCGATAAGTAATAAAAAAAATCAATTGTGTATCTTGAATATTTCTATCAAAGCGGTTTACCGTGGTCTGCTAATAAATCACAGTCACAAAACAATCTTTATTTTACAACACTCGACGTATTTACTAACGTAATATTTTGTCGAAGTCTAGACATTTCCTTAAATATACAGTGTGACTCACTTAAAATGAAGATACCCTTATAACTTTTTCATTTTGTTTCCGATTTGAATCAAATTTTACTCAAGTATAGAACAAATTACGATTTACTTATGACCAGAAAATCATTCACCTGCTATAATGGCATAGCTACCTGCAGTACCAAAATATGAGGAAAAAGATTAAAAATCATATTGATTTTTAATCTTATGAACGACGAATTTTACGTAGCCACTACAAATTGCGGAAACTGAGGACCCCCTTTGCCAGATGAGCTTATGTATGAGATATCCCCCATCAATAATCAAATCAAATTTTAGTGTATGTACGTTTGTGGCGCCGATCGGATGCATTTTTTAGAATTTCTAACATTCAAAATGTTTTATTTTTTTCAGCATATTTTGGTACCGCAGGTGGCTTTGCCTTTATAGCAGGTGAATGATTTTCTGGTCATAAGTAGATCCTAATTTGTTCTATACTTGAGTAAAATTTGATTCAAATCGGAAACAAAATGAAAAAGTTATAAGAGTATCTTCATCTTAAGTGAGTCACACTGTATATTTAAGGAAATGTCTAGACTTCGACAAAATATTACGTTAGTAAATACGTCGAGTGTTGTAAAATAAAGATTGTTTTGTGACTGTGATTTATTAGCAGATCACGGTAAATCGCTTTGATAAAAATATTCAAAGTACACAATTGATTTTTTTTTTATTAATTTTCGATTTTCACTGGCGAATATCTCGTAAAATATAACACATAGGAAGAAAATGAATATAAACGTTCCTGTGGGAAATTTAATTACGTTTAATTTTGAATAGATTATCTTTTCCCATACGACGCATCGTTTCCGAGTTATAAGCGAAGAATCGAAAAAAGGAACCTTTCCACCCCCCTCCCCCCTGAAGCGGCGGGGCTAGGGGCGGGGACTTTTAGTATGTTTACCTCCTGACTACCTCCTCCAACACATCCCTGAAGAGAAAAATTCTCCCCTCCAAAATGTTCTCTACAATCCCCTTTTGGGCATTCATTGATTGGACTAATTTCATATACAGACTATTCAGGCACTGGAATCCCAATATTTTCTCGAATGGAATTTTGTAACTGGCTTCTGAGAAAAAAATGCGAGAAATGTAAGTTTTGTAAACACCATTTTATCAACTGATGAAGCCTTATTTAATTGAAATGGTATTTTATATCATCATAATGATCACATTTGGTCTGAAGAAAATTCTAATGCAAAGAGAGAATCGCATTTTCAGCGTAACTTTTCGGTTAATGTTTGGGAGGGGATTGTTGATAATCATCTAATTGGACCTGTTTTCTTTCCAAATCGTTTAAATGGAGCTGCCTATCTACATTTCCTATAAAATAAAATGCCTGAACAATTAGAAATTGTTAATCTACATATTAGGGAAGACATGTGGTATTTACAAGACGAAGCTCCACCCCATTATAGCCTGCAAGTAAGGTAAAGCTTATCAAGGCGTTTTTCAGGACTTTAGATAGGCTGAGGAGCCGATGCTTCATTCGGTTGACCGGCTCGATCACCAGATTTAAATCCAATTGACTTCTGTTTTTGGGGAGTCGTGAAGGACAAAGTTTACTCTGTTCCAGTAGAGAGCATTGAACATCTGCGACAAAGAATTCAGCAGTCAGCAGAGGAATTTAGAAACATTCCTGGTGTCTTTCAGAATGTCAGATTTACTCTTTTAAAAAGAATGAGATATTGTATACAAGAAAATGGGAATCATTTTGAGAAGATTCTGAAATAAAATTTTAATAATTATTTATGTAAAATTGAAATAATTTTTCTCGATTTTTATTGTTTCACTGTTTCATTATAGTCTATTGTCCATGTACTGTAGAAAGGAACTAAAACGTTAAAGGGTTTTTATTCTTTCTTATGTTCAATTGACCCCACGATTGAAAAAAACGCGGAGTGCTACCATTTAAAGCGGTGCGTTTTTGAGATCGAAGTAAAAAGGTCCACTTTTCATTTTTTTTTGCTCGAAAACTATGAATTTTTTTCTATAAACACGTCAATAGAAAAGTGTGTAGAGATTTAAATTTCCAATCGAAATGGCACCTTCAGAAGTCAAAAAAATTTGTTTTTACAAAAATACGTCCAAAAAACAAAACGAAAAAAAACGAAAAAATACAATTTTTTATTTTTTTCTTATTTTAGCCTGTAACTATTTTTCGGGTACATTTAGGCATAGACATTGCTACATAATAAAAAAAGCTGGCGTTTTACCCGTTAAAATGAGATTTTGTAAACAGTTTTATGATTAATAGTGACCGAGATATAGCGTTTCAAAGTTTGCAACTTTTAACTTTTTTTGTTAATTTTTACTATTTTTTTTCAAATTTCGTCCTGTAACTTTTTTCTGAGTGAATTTAGGTGTAGACATTATTCTACTAAAGTGAAAGCGGACTTTACGCCCGTTGAAATGGTGGCTGGTAAAAGTCTCTACGACAAATAGAAACCTAGATACAGCGTTTCGAAAAGTGTTACTTTTATTAACTTTCTTCCAATTTTTACGTTCTTTTTTAAATTTCGGCCTATAACTTATTTGTCAAATACAGATATTGCTACATGGAATGTACTCGCAGCATTCTTGTTTAAATGGTCTGCAATAGAAGTTTATGTGATCAATAGTAACCAAGATACAGTCTAGATATAGTACGATTATTGTACTTATAAAATAACTTTTTACATTTTTCCACTTAGATTAATAACTTACATTATGAAATTACTCAAATGCTGGATTTAACATATTGTCAAAATCAAAGTCGATTTCTTCATCGGCATCTATGTAAACATCGTCTTCCGTTATTTGAGGTACATCAGCGTTTTCACAGTTCATTCCCATACATTCTTTGCAAAAATGGAGCAATTCATTCCCAATTTCCTGCAACCATAGTTTCCTCTGCATCCTTTGGTGCATTTACAGGCTATTTTTTCCAGCAAAACTTGTGGTTTATTTGTCAAAATTGGTACTAGCCCATTTTCTGAAGTTTTCCAACCCCAGATGAGAGGATTTACAATATTTCCTTTCCAATGTTGCATTTGCAAGTAAGTTCTTAAACTATGATGTTTAGCAGCATCAGTTGTTGGAGGCAATCGGGACAATGAGAATTTCGCACCTGTTGAGTACTTCTGAAATAACTTATAGCAACAGGTGCTTTGGCCATCAATTTTCATATCGTATAGTAATGTTACAATACATTCAAAAGCAGAACCGATGGCTGCTGGACTTGCATTTTCACACAAAAATTCATTTAAATACTTTTCCAAAAGCAAAATATTCTTATTAATGAAACTCAAGAATGTCTTTTTACCAATACCAAAAAAGGAGGAGGTTGTATCACAGCCACTGAATGCATGGACGAAGCCAAGGTATTTTTGTAGATGATTAAATTTGAAACTATTATGGTTATATAATTTGGCAGTTACATTTCCTATACTAGGTTTAAAAAAATATATATTTTCATTTTCTTCTGGTAATAATGATAGGATAATAAGAAGATCGACATCTTGACCAACTATAACAACATTTTCTGATTGGGATGCCTTATCTTTTGCAGTATTTAAAATTAGTACGTCTGCATCCTCTTGGAAGAAAGTTAATAAAAGTAACACTCTTCGAAACGCTGTATCTAGGTTTCTACTTGTCGTAGAGACTTTTACCAGCCACCATTTCAACGGGCGTAAAGTCAGCTTTCACTTTAATATAATAATGTCTACACCTAAATTCACTCAGAAAAAAGTTACAGGACGAAATTTGATTTTTGTTATGGAGCAATGCCTATGCCTAAATGTACCCGAAAAATAGTTACAGGCTAAAATAAAAAAAAAATTAAAAATCGCATTTTTTCGTTTTTTTTTTGTTTTGTTTTTAGGACGTATTTTTGTAAAAAAAAATTTTTGACTTCTGAAGGTGCCATTTCGACTGGAAATTTAATTCTCTACACACTTTTCTATTGACGTGTTTATAGAAAAAATTCATAGTTTTCGAGCAAAAAAAAATATGAAAAGTGGACCTTTTTTACTTCGATCTCAAAAACGCACCACTTTAAAAGGTAGCACTCCGCGGTTTCTTCATATCTTGGGGTCAATTGAACATAATAAACAATAAAAACCCTTTAACGTTTTAGTTCCTTTCAACCCTCTTTTTTTGTACATAGACAATAGCCTATTACCAGACTTTGCAATGTTTTTAGTATGTCCAGTTTCAATTGAAAATGGTTACTCAAATGAAAAAAACAAGATCAGAAAAAGCTGTATAATTAAATTTTCTATAAAATACAGTATACCAAAAAGGTCACAGGCGTACCACTAAAAAAAGAGGATAGGAGAAAAGAGAGCTTACCAATAAACCAGCATCTTAGAAAACTTAATTTTAAAAAGGTTTTACTTTAAACTATACCCTTTGGCGTTTGTACAATATTAAAAAAAAAATAATTTCCAACTTTAGAGGGCTGTATCTTCATAGGGGTACTATTTTGGATAGAGGTAAATTAAGTTGAATCATCTTTTTTTTGATGCACTGATTTCTAAGTTAAGTGACTGACACATTTTTTAATAACACCCTGTACAATAAGGGTTTGTGTAGAAGGTATAATTGCATAAAAAACCGTAGGAGATACAGAAATGACCTTGACGCCAACCGATAGAGCACAAAATTCTGCAGAAGACCTTTATTTTTTATTATTTTCTCTCATGTAAGCCCCCACAGCAAAAAAGAGGGGAGGGGGGGGGGGGAGCCTGCCATCAATAACGCAAGTTTGGCTATAACTCTGGCAGCAGTGCCTACCGCACGCTGGTAAATCAAATAAAAAATCAGACCAAATCGACTAAGATTCCTATGTTAGAATACTTTGTAAATGTACGATACAAAGAATCTAAATTATTAAATAAATCATGTAAGTAATTACAAGTTTTCGTTTTGCAGCGCCTCGTATCAAGTGAGATGCTGCACCGTACTCGGATGCAGCAACGTGTAAAACTGAGTTAGTGCTTAATAGTAGTCGGAAAAGTGACGATTAATATCAATAACAAATAGTTAACACTTCCAGTAAGAGCATTAAGCGAGGTTGACGTACAGCGTTGCGGTTTCATTATGACGTGTAATGTTCTAAGCAGAACACATCCTGAACATAATGCTAACTTCTCATCATACGTAAATGCCCACGCGACGGACTAACTAACATCAAGTTAGAAGTTTACAAACTTTTCTTTGTTCTAGCAAATCAGCGGTGGGAGTCAGATATTTAGTACTTTGAACAATGCGCGATGCTCACTACGGTCGAATGGCATCGGACAAAGGTTTCATCAGGTAATATTTAGTTTCATTTCTGTGAAACCGAGCAGAGCTACGGATTTTTACGGTCATTATTCAATTTCGGTCCGTTGAATAATAAATGTACTATTTCCTTTTCATTTGTTTTCAATTCGTTTGAACAGAAAGTCAATCTATTTGCGTCGCTGGAAAACATTATTAAAAAAGGGGAGGATATTATTTAAAAGAGGTATAGACTTTCTGATTGGGTATTTACAATACACCGTAATTTTTATTGGGTTGATTGTCTCCGAAATGGCAGGTTCTATTGTCTGTTTATTACACAGAAATTGTAGATATTGCTGTGCAAAAATGATTTAATGTATGACATGATTCTGAAGACATGAAAATGCATGAAATTGCTAGATCAAAAGCGCCATTTTACTTTTAGTACTACGATATTTTCAACAAATGCATAAAGAAATGCAAATCAATAGGTAATTGCAATATTACAGCTCTTTGAAGAACATGGTGGAAAGGTAATAAACTATTAAAAATTAATTTAAAAATAAAGCCCGTAATTTATGAAACTTCAGTATTGATTTTAATGCAGTTAATTGCATATGAAATGTCGAACACTTCTAGCAAATAACAGCCATTTTAGTTAAAAAATCAAACAATGAATATATATAAAAGTCTACTTAAGAACCGTTACTTTAACAATAAAAATAAATATATTTAGAAATTATCCTGCATCAGATAGATGTACCAAATAAACTATCTTATCATACCTAATAGATAAAACTGAATAAAACGAATGGCCTAGGATTTAAAAACTCGTTTATAAGGATTGTATTTGAGGCATATAGGACAAACAAAACGTTCAATCGTAATTAGACTCAAGTAGCGTATGGTCCGTCTCCAATATTAGAAGAACTGAAAAGTCTAATGTTGCCCGAAATGCTTTTGATAACAATCATGAATAGATACCAACTGAATGTTTTTGAAAGCTTAAAAGTTACAAAGTGTTAAAATAGTATGAATAGTGGCAGAACGCCGATTCTAGATGCCTCTACATTATTAGTTCGTCGAGACGAGACAGAGTTTAGGGAGGGTAATCATCACTGAACTTGTGGGATTCATTCAATCATGACATTTATTTAGTAAAAATACAGGATATATTCTCATTCTTATTTAGTTTTAACCATCATGAAATGATACCAACATAGTTGGCGAAACGTAGTTCTAATAACAGCATCGAGTGGTGTTCCAGTGGTAATTACTTCAGCAAGAGCCAACATGTTAACATTTATCGTATATAAATTTATATAAATTGATAATGCTTAGAACAGATAATAAAAATATTTACTCACTCTTCTACATATCCGCCATACAAGGTGATAACCAAAGGTGTAAACTAATAGTAGTTCACAGTTTATATGAAACATAAGTTTTATATAATAAAATATTAAGGTATCAAGAACGGTAGGGGACGTTTACCAGTCGAGGGCAATGTCTGAATGCTGAGCGATAGCAAAGCCTTCAATTTTTCCGGAGACCGGTACGACCTTAAGGCCTACACCTTCGCCAGTTGCTGACGACTGCGACCGACTAGCGACCGATTCGCCAAGACATCTCCAATGCATTTTAACCTGAATGTTTTCCTACCTACTACTAAGTAGTTACTACCAGCGAATGGTCGCCGTTCGTTCGTTCGCGAGTCGCCGCTCGTCTCCGAGAGCTGTGCTGCGACTAATTCGTCGACGATTATAAATTAAAAATAATATTTTTAGCAGGTATGTTTGTAGTTTTTACTTGCCATAGCTTTATAAAGTAAAAGGATAGTACATGTATATTACTATATTATATTATACATTGCATATTTCATTGGTGGGTACACTGGCGAGCAGTTGAAAGTAAATATTTGTTGTTATTTTGTAATTATTTGTTAAATTTATTAAAGTGACTTGGTTGCATCACTTTGAATTTACTCTTTTAATAGAAGTGCCATTAATAAAGTCCGCATATCATATGGGAGAAATTTGTATTAATCAATCTAATTTGGATTTTGTTAACAGTTTTTGCTTAAAGAATAATGCCATATGACGCGCACAAAACTAATTACATGATTTTCTTTATTTATCATATTTGAGATTTCTTTTTAAAATGCCGAAAAACGGCATTGTTTCTCAGAATTTCGAGAAATCTTAATCTATTCCAAAATCCACTTTAACTGAATTTTTTATTTAATAAATAGACATATAAGGCACATACGCGAAAATTCAATTAAAGCGGATTTTGGAATAAATTGCTGAAACTAGATGAACTAGGTATGAAGTTTGATGAATTTTTATCTGCGCATTTCTGTTTTTCGTAAAAAAAAATACATAAAACATTTACTCACCAAAATGCATTTAGACTTTTATATACCAATAAAAAAACAGTCCAGGAAATTTACTTTCCCGTCTTAGGCCGGGAAAGTAACTTTTCCGAGGCCGAGAAAGTAGACATTGTTGATCGATTTCAGAAAAAAATAGTTCTATATAGGTTTGGTTAAATATGGCTAAGTTAAAAATGTACTAGGTTTTAAAAATTGTAAGTTGCAAATTTTACTAGGAGGATTTTACTAGAGGGTCGAAAGTTGCTGTACGCACGTAAAATTGAAAAATGAACAACTTTCCTCTTTAACATCTTTCTGAGAAACAACGCTATTATTCGACATTTTAAAAAGAAACGTCAAATATAATAATAACAGATATAGAAAATCACGTGATTGCTTTGGTGCACGTCATTTGGTATTATTTTTAACCAAAACTATTGGCAAAATCAAAATTGACTTAAACTGATCGATAACAAATTTTCTCATACGATGTGGACTTTATTGGTGACATGTATGTAGTCTAGTCGATTTGGTAAAAGGCTGCTAATAATGTGCGCCAAACGTATATTAACCTCGTATTATTGTTCCAGGTCCTCTGGTACAGGGACACAATGCAGCTGGACACGACAGAGAGAAGAATAATGGAGTCACGTGGATCACGCCACACTCTCGTGATACGTAAAGTACACCGATCAGACTTTGGAAATTACACTTGCGTGGCGGACAATCAACTGGGAAAAACAAGAAAAAGCGTTCAATTAACCGGTAAGATTTACGACGATCGTAGAGAAAACGGAGAGGAAAGATAAACAACAAAATTATTTTAATACCGCCTACGAAGCTCGTACATCAGCCAGAATGATTCAAATTCACTTTGCGTCAATTCACATTTCATTAGTTTTATTTGGAGGATGTTTCTTTTTATGAGTTTGACGTGGTATTTTACTGATGTGTATGCTTTATTTATTTGCGGCATTTAATGGAATTATATTATAATCCATTTGGTTTTATTTGAATCGGGTAGGTCATGACATTGTTTTGTGTTTACCCATATTACACAAAATAGTATGCAAGGTAACAGACATTTTTGTTAGTGATTGGCCAAACTTATACCTAGTATTTAAAGCATACACATTACACATATCTCTACCGGGTGTCAACGGAATCATTAGACAAGCCATAGTTTCCAGAGTTTTCAAGATATCAGTCTTTTTGGCAGGGATAATATATGCCAAAAACGGCAAATTGTTCATAATTTGACACTTTTCCATTACTTTCAGTTTCCCCGAAAATGAACCCAACTTTGAAATTTTAAATGAAGCACCCTGTATATTTTTACATTTTTGGATTCCGGAGACGATTGTACATACGACTGCGTAGTTTTAAAAAAATTTTGAGACTACTTGATTTTTTGGGGCTATTTTTATTTTTGCATCTAGAGTACAATGAATGAACTCAAATCATTCAAATGTACCATTCGAATTGGTTCAGTAGCTACGACAAACCAAAATTTTCGAAATCACTAATTTCTAATCATGTTAACGTTTTGAAAGGGCAACGTCTTTTAGACACCCAATAGTTAAATACTAATTTTCACGAAAAATCTATTGCTACCTTCAAATCGAAAATCAGTTTGATGTTGGATTCAAAACATTTATTTTGTCAACAAAACATTTATTTTGTCAACAAAACAACGCTGCAAATAAAAGAAGCGTGCTGTCCGAAATGATTTATTTTAACCATAAAAAACATTAAAAGATTAATTAAAGGGTATCAAATGTTCAAAGTGCATCCCCCTTCATCTTGACATTTTCTGACTAGGTAAATGGTGTTTCGCATAACATTTCGCAACATAGCATGCACATACTTGCAAAAACTTCGCGGATACGATTTTGTAAAATTTGAAGTGTTTGAGGGGGTGTATAAAAAACTCGTTGTTTCACATAACCCCACACACAAAAATCTAAAATGCTTAGATCTGAACGAGCAGACCAACGTACAGGTCCATATGTTGCAATTACCCACCCATTATACCGGTTCACTAAATGGGTCATAACTCGAGCGGCATTATGAGGCGAAGCCCCATCTTGTTGGAAATACATTTGTTCAGGAACTGCAAGTAGTAAGTCCATCAACATTTCTTCAATATCATTTTGTAGGAATTCTAAATATCTCTCCCCTGTCAAAGGTCATCGAAATAAAATAGGTCCAGTAATTCTTGTTCCAATCACCGCAGCCCACACATTTACTCCAAATCTTTCCTAAAAATTACCTTGCCTCATTAAATGTTCATTTTCCTGAGCCCATTATCTATTGTTTTGTTTATTGAACATTCCATCGTTGGTGAATCTCATCAGAAAACAATATCAAAGAAACAAAATTCGAATTAGCGGTTTTGTTCTGAAGTAACCAGTCACAACTTAACTTAACTTAATCTTCGCTTGTCATCATCTTCGTACAAATTCTGATGCACTTGATATTTAAACGAGCGTTAACCAGGCCCGGCGTCAGGGGAGTTCTACGGGATCCAGACTTTCGGGGGCCCCGCGCCGAGCGTGAAATGTGAGGTAGATAATATAATGAAATAAATTAAATCACGTATAATATCGCCACAACGACGACGCCACCAACCAAATAATCTCTAATGCTTTAATAATCTATAATAACAGAACTCAAACATCGATTTGAGCACATGAATTATATCTGCAGTGTATTTTCATTGCTTCTCACTTTTCATAATATGAATGAAGATCAGATATAAGAAAACTGTAAAATGTTGATTGAAAAGTGGCCGAAGGACCTTGGAAACTGAAATTATTCAGCTAAAAACTATTTATAAAGCGACCTTTACAGAAATTTCAGACTCTGCCTCAGGTCCTCTTGTATTATTGAATGCAATTCACAAGTTGCAGCTGGAAAGCATTTCTGGAGAAGTTTGTATTGGATTGCGTATTCTCTGCAGTCCAGTCGCAGAACGTGAAAGAGCATTCAGCAAACTTGTCTTAATAAAAAAACTTCTTGCGAGGAACGATGCTTCAAGAGCGGATAAATTGTTTGACATTTGTATCCATTGGGCATCAAGTAGCACAAGAAATTGATTTCAATGCTGTTATAGACTAATTTGCTTCGGTAAAAGTCCCCTACCACCTAATATACATTAATCACAGCAATAGCCTATCTAGCTATGTTCAGGCGACCGCACTAGCACCAACCGCACTCCGTACTAGGTCAGGTACTAGGGCCCACAGACCGATTAGTGTGAGGGGCCACAAAATTCCTGTCGCCAGGCTTGGCGGTAACCATATTTTTTGAGAATCTTTCTTGCTGACTCATGACTAATTTGCACCTCGTGGCCAATTTCTCTAGTAGAACCAGTAGGATTTACTTCTACAAAAGCCAACACGTTAATTTCTATCGCTTTATTAACGATAAAAGCTGCAGGATTGTTATTAATTCCTCTACTGAGTTGTTTCTCCAAAATTGGAAAATATTGAAAACATGAATGATGTCTGTTCGGATACCTTTGGGCATACAAATCTGGGGCGTTTCTGGAATTTTTGTGGCATTCTCCAAAAATTAATAACATGTCCACTTTTTCATCCCTTGTATCCATGTTAAACAACAATAACAATGATTAAATATCAACAAACAATAACAAATCTAAAAATAAATAGCAAACTTATTAAGATAACAATACACGCGTATTGTTATCTGTCAAACTTCTTTTTGTTTCCTCAGCACACTTTTATTTGCAGCGTTGTTTTGTTGACAAAATAAATGTTTTGAATCTACTTTGTAACGGTTTCTTGCTCAAGAAGCTGGTTTGGAGATTAATACAGGGTCCAGTTTAGTTAATAAGACAGCCCAATAAAAATTAACAATTTATTTTCTTCAAAACAAGTAAAATACAGCAGTGTTACATAACATACATTTCAGTTCAGGTCATCGATTCTATAGCTCCATATCTTTTACGGTTATCACTATGACATTTCCTTTATGTAAATAAATGAGAGAGATAGAGGAGACGAGAGTGTAATGTGACGATGCGGTGATTAGCTGCTACTGGGATGACGTCGAAAACAAATCACTTTCGACGCAAGAGGCTCTCAGCTCAACACGCCGTAAGAAGCCACTAGGTCAAGTTGCATTAGTCCTGGTTCTGGCGGCGGAACGGCGTCGGGCAAATAACCATTGACGCAAGGGGTTCTCAACTCAACACGCTGTAAGAGACCTCTAGGCCATGTCGCATTCGTCCGGCTCAGTTACGACGTGAGGCGTACAATACTGAAATGTGTCCAGCTCAGCACGCTGAAGACGGATGTCAGGAAGTGTACCAACTGCAATTCTGTTGATTCGTGGCCGGGCTCTTATATCCGAGATCGCTTCTTGCCGGCGATGTAGTGCCGTGTGCAAAACTGGTGCCGTGGGCAAATACATGTCTCTAGACGAAAACTTAGTAATGGAACATGAATTTAGGAATGCTTCATTACAACTTCTATTCAATTTCCACGGCATAATTACTTGATAAGCGTATTTTATCGACATTTTAATTATTATCCACCAAAAAACTTGTGTACTTGGGTTAATATCGGTTAATATCGATTTGAAGTTATCAATAGATTTTTCGTGCAAATTAGTATGTAACGACTGAAAAAATATTGCCATTTGAAAAAGTTGATATATCTACAAATTAGGAATTTCGAAAATTTTGGTTTGTCGTAGCTACTAAGCCAATTCGAAAAATCTCGTTTACATTTTTCTCATATTGTTTTGGTCCATTTGATTGATTTGAGTGCATTCACTGTACTTAAAATCATCTCCGAAATCCAAAAATGTAAAAATATACAGGGTGCTCTGTTTAAAATTTCAAAGTTGGGGTCATTTCCGGGGAAAGTGATGGAAAAGTGTAAAATTATGAATAATTTGCCGTTTTTGGTATGTATTACCCCTGCCAAATTTAAGACTTAATATCTTGAAAACTCTGGAAACTATGGCTTATCTAATAATTCGGTTAACACCCAGTATAGATGTCAGTGAATTACTAAAAAATATTGTCCCTTGTCTACTGAGGTTCGATTTATTTGGGGAGAAGACACATTATCTACAATCTACAACCGTGCCATAAACGCAAAGTGGGTTATGTAAGACAATGACGTACACATGAATATGATGAGTCCAGCACATGTATTAAGATGTAACAAGAAAACGATCTACCCATCTCTTATTCAAGAGAATCGTGAATGGTTTGTATATAATTATATTCATTAAATCCACAACACCTCGCTGTTCTCATTTTATGTGAAAAACTCATTACATCACAATTGTTAAACAAAATTCAATTAGCACAATTCCATAAGCTTCGATAATTGAATATTCTACTTGGAAATATCTGAATTTGAAGTATAATATGATTAGTTTCTTGTCACATCCACTTCCATGTCAAAATAATGTTTTATTATAAAGTTTTCGTTTCCACGTTTTCATTCTAATTGGTTACTTTTAGATTTATAAAAGTACAATAAATAATCTAGAACATTTGCTCATAATATTCAGAGATATATTGACAAACTGTAACTGACGTATTTTATTAATTATTATTAATTTACGCTTATGAGGAAGAGCGACAACGAATTTTTGCGGGGTGTTTCGATTGCGCTAGGTTAAATTTCAACAGCGTGATAGACTCGTCATTAAAAAAATCTGCACATAAACATACATTCTAAATTCTAAAATGCATCCGTTTTGAGGATATGGAATGTCGAAATCTAACTAGAATAATTAATTAATTTTAATTATTTCAGACAGTAAAAATTTATTTCCAAGTTATCCTTGATTTTTCATTCGAAAATATGTAAGAAAAAATCTGTAAAAATATTTACTCAAAACTTCCCTCTTTATTTACTACTCTTCATTTATTCATTATCTTTCCTGTAGGGTGACTGCTTTGTATACTTTTTTTAACTAAAAGTATATCAGGCTTTGTTCCTAGCAATAGAGACAACTACATTCCAAATATTATTTTCCTCTGCCGTTTCTTAATTAGTTATTTTTTAGAGTGACCATTCTATATACATTTCACTAAAAAAATATCAGATTTCATTCTCGGCAATTGTGTCAACTACAGTCCAAATATTATATTCACCATAATTATTTTTCATAGTGACTATTTTGTATATTTTTCATATCTTTCTTCCGTGACAGTAGAGTTAAATACGTGCGAAATATTATTCGTCACATTTTTTCATAAATACACTTCTCCAAGAAATTAACGGACCACCAAAAAATAACCAAAAGTTTGAAGTTAATTTTTGTCTAGACCTCTTGTCCGATTTCGATGACTTTTTTTGTATGATAGCCTCTTTATTCAAAATGTGTAACCACCCTGTATATTTTATTTCATATTTTTCTTACTTGACAATTGTATTAACTTCATGTCAAATACTACTGTCTTCCGTCATATTTTTTTTTTACTTATACGTTTTATGGAGTCCAGCCTGTATGCTTTCCAACACAAGGGTATCCCAATTCTTTGTTGTAGCATTATAGCGTCAACTATTACAAATATTATGCTTCCTGACAAGTGGTTTTGTAGATACCGTTCCAACAGACAGACAGACTGGCTGACTGACGGAATTAAATGGCTTTAATTTTCGTAATCTACATACTTTGAAACGTGAAAATTCTGAGAAATCTCGGAGAAATCTCGGAGGGTCATTTTTTCACGATTACAATACTTTCCTTCGGTAAGCGAGGGAAGTAAAAAGGTTCACAGTATTTCAGTAAATGATGTAGTTCGACTTCGATAAAGAATTATATCCACTGCAATAAGTTTTCGTGATATTGTGAATAGTTTTGAAAGTACCAAATTTTCTGTATTAAAAAAAAAATGAAAATTATAAAATATAATTTCAACGTTGCTCAGTTAATTGAGATTCCTCAAAAAGCCCAAAAAAATATTAAATTTCGGTGTTTATAGAAAAACTAATCAACCGTAGAACAAAAAGAAGTGGTGTCAATCAGTCAAGGTTAGCCGAGAAAACCACAAAATTATTAAATAGTGATATACAGTACGCGGAACCCAATTAAGCGTATGGGGAAATCCTATATACGTAGGTACACGTGCAATATGGTTCAAGATAGAGCCATATAAAGCCCATTACGTTAGTTAATAATATAGACTACAAGCCCATTGTAATTTTTAAAGTGACCCAGCATGAATTATATTCAGTATGATGCTGGTATATGAAAGCACAACTTTAGGCACTATGCCGTCACTTTTGGACGGTACAGGTGAGTACACAGGTAAATTGAATTTTCCATTCAAAGTTCACTCTTCAGACAAAATATTCTTGTACGGCATTCCTCATGTTTGATAGTTCATAAAAAAATAATCGCCTAGAACCTACTGCCGTACAAAAACAAGGAGACCAGAAGCCAGAAGAATTTTTGACTTGCCGAAAATTTTCCCAGGGAAATAGGTGATATAATACTGTACGGCGTTTGTACAATGAGATTTGTATGCTTTCATAGATTCATTATTCAGCAACGCCGTACATATTTGGTGGTTCCAGGGTGGGAAATCCCTTCCCTAGACCCGTAGGGTACAAGATCATTGCAAAATGTGCGGCATCGATTCTACAATATTATTCAACACCTACAATAAGTTTTAACAACTGTGCCGTCTAAAGATTATGGCAACTATAAATATAAATAAACAATTACGTACATTTAAGGGTTGAATCTCATTTTTTGGCAATAAAATCATAGATTCCTGTACGGCAACCGATTTTTTGACATAATGTAAATAAATATTATCGTTGTACATTATAGCCGGTTATAATTAATGGAACCAAATGAAAATATGAATTTAAAAAAATAAATGAAACTTTCAAAATTTAAAAGATTTTCAAAATCCGCTGTATATTAATAAAAGGAGTAATATTTCCAAAATTTGCTATTTTGAATTCTTTAAAGATGGAAATATAAAGAAAAATAGATGAAATTGAATTTGATGTTGGTTCAAATCACCATCAATATACTAGTTGGGGGTAGGGGGTTGCGCCCGGGATTTCTCACCCCGGAACCACACCAAATACGTACGGCGTTGCTGAATAATGAATCTATGAAAGCATTCAAATCTCATTGTACAAACACCGTACAGTATTAAATCACCTATTTGCCTGGGAACATTTTCGGAAAATCAAAAATTCCTCTGGCTTCCGATACTATTATTTTTGTACGGCAGTAGCTTCTAGGTGATTATTTTTTATGAACTATCAAGCATGGGGAATGCCATACAAGAATATTTTGTCTGAAGAGTGCACTTTGATGGAAAATTCGATTTACCTGTGTACTCACCTGTACCGCCCAAAAGTGACGGCATAGTGCCTAAAGTTATGGTTTCGTATACCAGCATCGTACTGAATATAATTCATGCTGGGTCACTTAAAAATTGCTATGGGCTTGTAGTCTAAAAGATCATAATTGAAGGCACAAGTGGATGAAGGGTCTATGTAACAACAAAGTGATTTTGAGATAATTGATCTCAAAGTTTTTAACAACCTACCAACTTCAACAGTACATAGAGCTTTTATAAATTCATAAATCAGACATTTTTGCATTAGAATCAAATGTAATGTACCTGGGGGAATTTTGTGTACTTATAGCCTTCAGTCATATAAAAAACTCGTTTTTTCAACAAAGTAATTTTGAGATAATTGATCTCAAAGTTTTTAACAACTTACCGATTTCAGCAGTACATAGATCCTTTATAAATTAATAAATCATATATTTTTGAATCAGAAACGAATGTAATGTAACTGAGGGAATTTTGTGTACTTATAGCCTTCATTCATATAAAAAACTCGCTTTTTTCGAAAATGTCACATCCACTTGTGTCTTCAATTATACCTGTAAAGTATTTCTCTCAAAATTATATTAATTGGTTAAAATGAACAATTATCGAACAGAGGAGAAACTACAAATAATTAAATGGTACTACAGTGAGCACTTGATGAGCCCTAAAATAGTGTATTAAATTTCCCTGTGTGTCTATTTTGGTTCCCCATACTGTATAAGTAACTTCGGTGCATGTAATACTGATGCCCTTTAAGGTTCTCAATATACTGTGTTTTCACCGAAAATTTGACAGATTTCTTCATTGATAATTGTATTAACTACATGCTTTGTATTATAATACTTTATCACATTTTTTCCTATCTTCTTTAAGGCTTTCACCCTGTATATTTTTCACTGAAAGTATATCCCATTTCTTCCTTGGCAATAATGTCAACTACCTGCAACATCATTCTTCTCCGTCGGGTAGTTTTGTAGATATAGCGCCAACAGACAGGCAGACTGACTGAATTAAAAGATTTTAATTTTCGTAATCTACATAACCTGAAACGTGAAATCTAAATAAATCTCGTAGGGTGATTTTTTACGATTACAATACTTCCCTTCGGTAAGCGAGAGAAGTTAAAGACGAAGGGATTAAAAGACCATCCCATCTCTATTATATTATATTTTTATCTACAAAAACCTATTTATAGAATTAAGGTCAAAAGAGCCTTTTGTTGACAGTAACTTCCAATACAGGTTAGTGAAGTCCTCATTACCAAAGTAGCATTGTGTATAATTTTTCATACTAGAAAAAGTTAGACAATCCATATTTTGTCTTTTTGATATATCAATCTAAGTAAATAACAAACAAATATATTCTATTTAATGCATACAAACATGCAACCTACAAATGTATAAAATGATTATAGTAATAACAATAAATTCACATTCACATATTATAAGTCAACTAGAATTTATTGTAGAGAACATTATATATACGTTAAATAATTTTTCACCGAAGTTACATTTTACTCGAGTAAAGTTATTACTAGAACACGGCTTTGAGGTAGTTATGACGTTAAAACCAGATTCGGCTCTAGGCGATATGAACAATATGACTATTTTCACGCACAATAATACAGTAGCTTACCAAATAATTGTATCTAGTGAATTCCGCAATGTTTATAAAACTTATAATAAAACAAGTATACATAAAACATTATGACATAAAACAATGTTGGTATCAACATGGCGTTAATTGCTTAAATGTTTAATTTTCTTTTTGATTTTCTAACATAAGTGACTTAATTTTATTTTTAAAGCTGTAAGGTGTTTTGGTGGACATAAATATATTATTATATTGATTAAAAATCTTTGTACCTAAATACAAAAAACAGGATTCAAATTTCACAGTTCTGTGTTGAGGAATGGTCATAATGTCAACATTTCTAAGAGTGATATCATGTATTTGTGACCTGGGTATTAGAGGTCATATAGATAAGCTGGAGTTTTAAATGATACAGTTTTGTATAATAGTGTTGCAAATAATACAATAAATCTATTTTCGATTTTTAGGATGTTGTGCTTATTATAGTAGGGTGCGACATGTTAATTTCTGTCAATATTATACGAGTATCTTAAACAATTGTTTTGTACAATTTGGATTTTATTTTGAAAATATTTTGTTAAGTGAGGATAATAGACACTATAGATTGGCTTATCCGCATAAGTTAAAAGTTAGGTACCCGCACGTTATTCCCATATGACGCAACAAAATAGAAAGAGACAGATTCCATATAGCGCGATAAGATAGAGAGAGACAGATACCCGTCACAATTGCAGGGTTGTCTAAATTCAGATTCGCCTCAATTTTATCGAGTGGGTTCGTTTGATAATACATATAAGAAATGTTCACTTAGGCTGCTAAGGAGCACTTGCTATCGGTGGCGTGATTGATTATTCAACCTCTTTTATTTCAAGTGCTTTCCATATGTTTACATTATAATGAGTGTGTCCATATGAAAATAGTGATTTAACTTAAGAATTGTTTAATATATATGCAAATAAATAAATTCTCTATATCGATGAAATAATTTGGTATCAAGAAAATAACAAGTTCAATAAATAATTTCAGTTTTATGACAATCTTTTTATTCCTTATCACGAAAGTATAATAAGGAAATACATGTAGTAGAATGAAATAGCGAGGAGAGTAGCGGTAGCCTTTATCGGTCACTTCTATCGGCTTTGGCTGCTTTGTCGGCAAGCTTTTCGACGACTCGCCTTACCAGGATCATCCTCCAGACAGGGCCGCCGACAGCGTTACCGACCCAGGGACTGCTTATTATTGAGGGCCCCTTTCAGGCCCCCCACATCAAATCATGGGCCCCGGTACCAAATTTACTGGCGAGCCCCTGCGCCTAATAATTGATAACCGGGAAATTTTTTTTATCAAAATCTCTGGCGGGCCCCCGCTACGGGCCCCTCGGAAACCAACAGGCCCCGCGCTAAATAATTGATGAGCGGAGGGAAGAAATTTGAACAAAAAAATTGTCAAAATCCTTGGCGGGCCTCCGCTACGGACTCCTCGGAAGCCAACGGGCCCCCGAAGAAATTAAAATTCATTAAAATTGAATTATTTATATAATTTTGTTTTTTGAAATTGCCAAATGTGCACAACTGAATGCCTAGCCTATATGACGTAATATAGTCGGAGCCCCGGGCCCCGGGGATTTATCCTCCCTGACCCCCCTGTCGGCGTCCCTGCCTCCAGAGTATCTCGTGCTGTAACTACATTTGTTTTATAGAGAGAATTAGTTTTTTTGCTTTTACGAATCATAAGATTCTCGATTCAAAACATATTTATCTGTGTGCGAAGGCCGTTTCTGGCATTAACTACCTGGGAGTCGGAGTATGATTATTACAATAAACTTTTGCGTAACAAATTATATTTAGCCTCCAGAAGACTGACAAGAACCAATTGCTGGGATCTCCTTAAACACAAAACCTCAACTTTAAGAAGTTACAAATCGAAAACTAACTTCTTTGATTGCAAGGGAAATGTTTTAACTAAACTGCTGAAATTTAACAGATAATTTTTACTTGTCAATTATAAATTTCTCGTCGTTCATACGATGTAGTTTATGTGAACGTTGGGAGTGTCCTGTCTCGATAAAATACGATTATCAGGTGAATAGACATCCCGCTTAGGGATCATCTTTTTGTAGAATGCTCTTTACGTCAAACGAAATCACATTAAGGAGTCCATTCATGTCTATGTTGGGATTAACAATATGCAGTAATGGTTCCTTTACACGAGTGGCGAGACTGGTGTTAAGAAGTTTACTTTCCTATGTCCTATACCGAGCAAATACTTCTATTGCTTTTCAGAGCCCAGGCTACGTGCTGGGTTGCATACGGATACACCAGAGATAGACAATTTTAATCCTCGAGAATTTAACTCTGAGCATGAGCAATAGGGTGGCCAAAAAATAAAAAATAAATAGTTCTCACCTCCACATTTGTTTGAAATGCC
The DNA here is from genome assembly GCA_936432065.2 of Rutpela maculata. Classification (NCBI taxonomy): domain Eukaryota; kingdom Metazoa; phylum Arthropoda; class Insecta; order Coleoptera; family Cerambycidae; genus Rutpela; species Rutpela maculata. Next base: position 28,598,007 of record OW386285.2, on the reverse strand, counting down.
AAGAAAATTATATCCTTTGAGCAAAATCGGTTGTTAACTCGTTCAAGGCAGTGAAAAATACATTTTTTCGTAAATTTGCGACAAATGCGTGGAAATGAAGTGAGATAAAAATCGTACACCAGTCCCTTCTTCAGAATTGTGCAGAGAATACGAATTAATAGTTCCTTTCATTCCATATATCTTAGTAAGGTAACTGTCCTGGAGGTTAATCAGGATATTATGGAATTAAAGAATAATAAAATCCCTGGCATTGACGCGATGGCTTAGAGCCCGAAACAATAAAAAAATTCAGTGCATTAATAATAATATCATTTACTCACCCATCAATACGGTAATCAATGAAGGAACGGTACCATGAGTGGTATTACAAGTATTAAACCACTCTATAAAAACGGATAAAAAGATGAGGTAGGTCTATAACACTTATATTTAATTACTTCCACGTCCAGTGGAAGCGAGGGGGCAACCGCTGGCGAAATTTTGTACACCTAATACCTATTCTAGAAAAATACCCTTTATTTCCCCTTTAATTCCTTGTAATTCCCCTAATTCCTCAAATACCTTTATTTCCTCTTAATACCTTAATATTTTCTAGATTATCTCGGGAACGGTGCACTTTTTGATAAAAATACCTATACACAAAATTGTTCCTTATAAAATTCTCTATCAAAAATGTCTCTACACTTTTTTCCTAAAATTAATAGTAGAGTGGGAAATAAGGCGCACACATAAGGATTGGTTCCGGTCAACACAATAAATTGTAATCTTTACTATAATCTATTTTAAAGTTCAATACTTAACGCTAAAGCAGTAGCTACTAAAGTCCGCCTAAAGTTATAATAAATTCCTCTCACCCCTATAAAATAACGCGATTTTTGATGAAGCGAGAATATTGTATACCGGGTCGCTCAGCCGATAGGGACACAGTTGTAACTTTTGAATGGGAGAATGGATTTTTTTCAAATTTGGTGTAGTGATATGGGATATAATTTCCAATGATATAATGTAAAGAACCAAAATGGCCGACTTCTGGTTTCGATTTTACCCGAAAGTGGGTTTAAAATACCCGGTTTTTGCGTAAAATCCCGCACATTGGCAGCCCCGAACAATAACAGCGTTTACAGCAAGCTCTAAAATAAGGCAGTGACCTTGGGGTCATCTGAGATGTAGTGGAAGACATTGAAATTTTTTACATTGTGGTGGTGTATAGATATTTATACTTATTTCGCGTAAAGACAGCTTTGGAAATAGCCATACGGATATTCAGCGAATTATATGACCTGCGCTGATTACATTTGCGTCTCATTTACCAAAGTACTATTAATTATAGGAAAAAAGTTTAGAGAAGTTTTTTATAGAGAATTTTATAAGGAATAATTAATTCTGTTGTATAGGTTTTTTTATGGAAAAATGCATCGTTCCAGAAATAATCTAGAAAACCTCAAAATGGGGGTGGACGTCCTCTAGGGGATGAAGCACGCAATTTTTGAAACTTTATGAATTTTGTCCAATATATTACAATTTTAACTGTTATATTACTGAAGTATTACAAGACATCGTGCAAAGTTTTAATAATGAAAAAGCTAGTCATGGAGAAATTGTAGACGTAGGAGAGCGATTTGCTCTAACTTTATACAACTCTACCTCCGCAGAAAAAAGTCTAAATGTATACAGATTCATGACTTTTAACAAACTTGTTGGTAAAGCGAACAATACTGTAATATTATCAAATCTACCAACAACTTCTGCTGCTGCTCGGCAACACTTATATCGCGTTTTTTACCAAATTCAAACATGGAAAAACGTTGCGCTAGAAGCTACTGACTGGGGATGGAAAAAAGTTGGCGGTATATTAACCCGAACTATGACAACAAAAGAATCGGCTCCCGAATCTGTTATATCACTAATTTCTTGTTCATGCAAATTAGGGTGCGAAAACAGGTGCAGTTGCAGAAGAGCAGGCTTACGTTGCTCCACAATGTGTTACCATTACTACGGACAAGCATGCATGAATGTCGAATCTATGGAAGACGATGAAGATTAATTAACGTAGGTAACCTTTTGATAATTAGTGGATTCGGCCTACAGGGGACACCACACGCTAAGTACTTTATCTCTAGGGTGGCGTGAAAACAAGTACCTACAATATACAATATTCTCGCTTATTTAAAAATCGCGTTATTTTATAGAGATGTGAGGGTGGAAGTGGTACATTTATTATAATTTTAGGTGGAGTTTAGTAGCTACTGCTTTAGCGTTAAGCATTGAACTTTAAAGTAGATTATAATAAAGATTACAATTTATTGTGCTGACCGGAACCAACCCTTATGTGTGCGCCTTATTTCCCACGGTACTATTAATTTTAGGAAAAAAGTGTAGAGACGTTTTTTATAGAGAATTTTATAAGGAATAATTGATCAAAAAGTGCACTGTTCCCGAGATAATCTAGAAAACCTCAAAATGGGGGGTGGAAACGGCGTCCTAGGAGATGAAGCACACTATTTAGGGGTGGGAACTTTTCGGTTTAGTAATTCTTATGCTATCCTTAACATTTCTACCAATTTTCAAAATTTTATGAATTTTGTCCGATATAAATCGTTATATTACTGAACTAGAAGTCCATAGTATCATCGGTAGTTTAATTAAATTAAATATTTTTTCTTTACTAGATATTTTTAGTGCTAATCTCGGCGCTAATGTTTTTACAACACTGACGTCCTTTATATAAGAATTGGTATGTAATTCTTCAAGATAAACATTCCATTTCAATATTTTTACGCTCTAATTCCCTCCTAATACCTTTTATTTCCGCTTAATTCCGTTCTACTACCTCGTAATAATATTTATTTCCTCCAAATTCCCCTGTAATTCCCTTAATACCTAATAATTCCTTCCGAAATACCTTCAATTCCTTCCTAATTCCTCCGATTTGTACACTATTTCCCCTCAGCGGTTGCCCCCTCGAGTGGAAGTATAGTAACGCAAAAAAAATGAAAATTTTTATTGTTCAAATATGCTTAGAATGTAATGAAACGTCGAAATTTTAAGTTTGAGAAAAAAATCTGTCTGTCGGTAACTTTTTCTGTACGCACGATTATTCTGGAACCGTTTAACATATTGACTGAAATTTGGTTCACGTATACACGTTAACGATATCTGGAGCTAGATTATTTTGAAGAGTTGGTGGTAAATTGGGGTACATGGGGATTATAACGAATATTTTTTAGTCACTATAGATTCAAGTTACTGCCCGAGCCTGAGACTTTAATTCTGGTGTAGGTACGTGATTAGCAGACTGGCAGATTACTCATTACTCTTACCTTACTAGTTGTTCTCTATAATACAACATCAAACGATATAAATAAATACTGGTGGTGCTCAAAAGATAATCTCTAAAGGTAAAATGGGCGCCACCTTATTTAATAATATAGATTAATTACCTATATATATTTATTGATAACCTAGAAAAACACGGCTTATTTTATGTTGATGAAATTTAATCAATACTAATTAGTAACAACACCGTATAACAAAAAAAACAATATATTAACAAGAATGATTGTACAGTGTACATAAAAAATCTTTACAACTCACTATAGATAAATACAAAATACCGTAAATCAAGCTTGACTTCACGGGACGTCCATAAAATATGTCATTACAAATTAACATAGCAGAATCGGTAATGCAACGAAACAAATAATGCTGAACATGGACTTAAACTTCTAATACAAACAAATGTAATGGAGTATTTATTAGAAGCCTATCAATAATAAGTATTAAAAATTATGCACTTGCTGTACCCTAGCTGGGCTCGAAAAAATCCTAAAAGTGGTAGATTAGTCCGTACCACTAATTAAATAACGGACAATAAGACGGAATGGCGATAATTGTCTAAAAGTTTCTCCTGCACGAATATTGCTACTAGTAAAAAATTTAATTGTTCTAGGCACGAACTGATAATGTCCACGTTAATATATATAGCATTCGGCTACTCTAACAAGGTAATTTAAAAAGAAAAGAACTTACAGTTTTGTTCCCTTGTACCACTTACTGTTCTAATTGGGATTTTACAACACACCGTATAACTTCTACAATAACCAGCCTTCTAGGTCACAAACACTATGCATTCAGGAATAGTTCTTCATTAAATAGAATTTAACAGCAGAACACATTTGTTGTTCGTTAACACAAAACAGGGAAAACGATAAGCCAATATCTTATGACAGACATCAGTAATACATAGAATTGCTGTTTAAAACCAGATTTACTTGGACTACACCACTGATTAGGAAGTTTAAACATTACACGTCAACAATATTAATCACTAGGGATTACACTAAATTTTGCAATATCTCATACTAATTTTCTGACTATAAACTCATAGAAGGCACCATAAGATAACTTCCTTCTTTAGCTCGGTCCCCATCAAATCCAACATGGCGCTTCATAAATTTTGTTTATATATTTTCCCCCGTAGGGGTTACAAAAGCATCATAGAAGCGTCAACAGTCACCAATCAAAATCTCTTATACCTCAGCGGCCGCGGACTCCCTTCTTCTCACAGTAGGACGTAAACAACTCCCGCGTTTTACCTCAGAGCCTAATATCTATAGTCGGTCACGCTTATAGTCGGTTTCAAGAAAAATGCACGTTACAGGATAAATAGGTAAATCAAGCAAGATTCCACAAAATTAACAAAAAAAAAATATAGAAAACGATTATATTATTAACCACTTTAAGCAAGTATAAAATAATTTTGAATAAACCATATGGATTTAGGGAAAATAGGTCTATGCAAGATGCGATATCTGATTTAACCTCCAAAATTCATGAATTGATGTTGACGCAAAGGAGTTTGACATCGTATGCCACTCTAAATTCTTCCAGACACTTTATGCTGTTGGTATCAGAAGACAAGCTCTTCAACTTAATCATGTCTCAATATAAGACATACATAGCGATCTCAAGGTAGTTAGGATGGAGTTCCACAGGGAACCGTAATAGGACCGTTGCTATTTTTTGTGTATATAAACGATTTATTCAATTTGAACAGTTTGGGGAAAATGATAGAATTCGGAGATAATAAGATTATGTTATATAAAGGTAAATCATGGGATTTTTACGAATCGATATACACAAAGATTATTCTAAGACTATCACATTTTGTGAGACATGCCAAACGAATAGAACCTCTCCCTTCGAGTTATATATTCATTTCTTTCTGTTTCTCCATCTAGTATCTGTATCTCATGTACGGTCCAGAGGACATCAAATGGGTACGAGAGAATAAAGGCGGCCAGCCCATTTGTCAAGGAAACTTTGATTTTACCGGACAGTTGCGACTTGCGTCTATCTAGCACTTTGAATCCATTATGGAGGATCTCTTTTACTAGAATTGTGTCTCCTTGAAAGACACCCAGCAATTTATAGGACTCTCAAGTACTAGGGTGTTTCGTATTGCTGCCGTCTACCAGTTCGGTGTCTTCGCTTACACCGTCCGATCACCAGTTCTTCCTTCGGCGAGTCATTATGGAGCCGGCTTGGTGCTATTAAGAAATTTGGCAAAACTTTAGCAATATGTCCGTAAGTGGAGGAAAAGGCCTTCTACCAGAAATAATGTAATCTGTCGATATCCGATGCGAAAAAAGTCCGTTTGTCCTTCAAGGCATGGTCATTAGTCAATCTTCGTCCGGTGTCAACTTTTAGTCATGTCTGTCAAACAATCTAGAATTGAAGTGTCCTGTAATGTTGCAGATTGCAGCAATTTCACATATTTCCTATCCTTCCTTCAAAATCTCTCCACTTCGTATGCGATTGGAGGGTTTAACAGTATATTTTCTCTTCTGGAAGAGCATCTGGTTGGATTGGTGTATAGATCTTCGAGGTTCGATCCTTGCATCGAAGGATTTTTTGTCTAGAGACGCAGAAAGCTTGTATTCTGTCCCCCGATTTTCTCGTAAGTCTTTATCAGAAGTCAAGGGTCAATGTATGATGGCGTGCACGTAGCGCTGTCATCCGTTAAATTTCTGACGACGCACAGTGGCACGAATCGTAATTTTTTTGTTCAAAATTATCTAGAGTGCTTGTTTCGCAACCGATTGGGATTTTTTTTTAAATATTCCTTGTTTAATTTTCAAGAAACGTAAGAGAGCCGATTTTTGAATTATGCTAACCAAAATTATTGAACTTAGCCAAAATGGCCATTTTTTATTTAAATCTTAATAAAACGTACAAATAAAAACTTTTTCCTTATACAATTTACATAAATCTTGTTCCTCGGGGGTTTTTGAGGTCGCTGATTACGAATCTGATATCCAAATTGTCATAAACCAACCTAGAAGATGATGGAATAAATGGTGGCTATAAAATGCTAAAAAATGATAAAAAATTAAATATTTTTGTTAAAGTTTATGCCGAGAAGTTTTGAATATTTCTGATAAGTATTTTTAAGTTAAATTAGACTAAGTTTTAAGTTCCAGGAAGAAATTGAAGATGGTGGCAATAGGATATGAAATTATATGCATAAAACTAAATAGGCTATTCCTAAGAATTATTAAAAAATTTGAAAAGGAACAAATTTTCTGAAATTTTCAAATATATCCAATATGGATGCCATACATTACTTATTTATCAATCATAAATATGCGATACAGTCCTTTATTAATTTTGAACATAACCTTAAGTAGGTCATATTAATATTTCTTTTTTTATCTGCTAATAATATAATAAATAGAACTTTAAAACAAGAATATTAAACCTAACAAAACTAAGTTTTACACCATGAACTTTAAACCTAACTTAGTGCAAAAATTTTTCGTCATTATTTAAATCTTAAATTTCTCTGTTTAATTTGTGCTGTTTAAATAATATTAATACTCCAATTGAGTTGATGATTTTTTTAATTCTTGATTATCCTAAATACATTTAAACAATATTATTAGCAGATAAAAAATAGAAATATTAATATGTCCTACTTAAGGTTGCGTTCAAAATTAATGGAGGACTGAATCACTTATTTTTGATTGATAATTAATGCATGGCAGCCATATTGGATATATTTGAAAATTTCAGAAAATTTGTTCCTTTTTAATTTTTTTAATAATTCTTAGGAATAGCTTATTTAGTTTAATGCATTTAATTTATTTCTAAGTCAGTTTTATCATCTTAATGCCGCCATATTGGAACCGCCATCTTCATTTTTTCCTGGAACTTAAGATTTAGTCTATTTTAACTTAAAAGTATTTATCAGAAATATTCAAAACTTCTCGGTATAAACTTTAACAAAAATATTCCATTTTTCATCATTTTTTAGCATTTTATAGCCGCCATTGATTCCGCCATCTTGCAAGTCGGTTTATGACAATTTGGATATCAGATCCGTAATCAGCGTCCTCAAAAACCTCCCAGTAACAAAATTTATGTAAATTGGATAAGAAAAAAGTTTTTATTTTTAAGTTTTATTAATATTTAAATAAAAAATGGTCATTTTGACTAAGTTCAATAGTTTTGGTTAGCATAATTAAAAAATCGGCTCTCTTACGTTTTTTGGAAATTAAATAAGGATTATTTAAAAAAAAATTATCCGAGTCGGTTGCAAAACAAGTGCTCTAGATAATTTTGAACGAAAAAATCACGACTCATGCCTCTGTACGACGGTCAGTTGCCTCTACCAAGTATATTAATCACATATTGCAACGAGGAAGCCTCCCATCTAGCACATTTTAACTTTGAGTTTAATTGCTCTATGCGTTTTTCAAATTTATATGATAAGTTGTTTTGCGACCTGAGCATAAGGTTAAGGCGTCAGTATATACAGTTGAAACAACAACATATAAGGATGATTCTGGATTGAAATATTCACCGATTGCTTCTTTTATTAAAGCGACGTCTTCAGCTTTAGGGCGATTGATGATTCTGGAAACTTGACGGGTCTAGATTGGTGGCACAGTATCAAGGAACTTCTCTCATAGATCAAATCCGGGTGGAAAATGATCTACACTTAATTTTTTTGGGCGCTATTTGGGGGAACCGGTGAAATAACATCCTGCGCAGCTTACTGCTGTTATTTTATTGTCTCTCGACAAAGGTAGGAAATGGTCGCGTAGAATTTGTTGCGACATTGATCTCTGGGATTGATCTCTGGGTGTGCCTCACGCCAGATCTCAGTAATCTCCCCATGTATTCTCTTCAATTAGGTTCAGACAGGTTAGTTACTAATGACTCGTCGTTGAGATAGTAATCCTGCTCAGTACGAGAGGAACCTCAGGTTCCTCTCGTACGCTCGAGCGGGCGGTGGTGCGAAGCTCCATCCGTGGGATTATGCTTGAACACCTCTGAGGCCGTATCCTTTCTAGTCGAAGATGGCAACGATATTTCTTGGAGTTCCGAAAGTCGAAAAGCTCAAAACAACATACGCTACAGATTGCATTTTATAGAAATTGCTTGAGCCAATCCATAGTAATGACTGAACATAAACACATAAAAAACAATCATACGAGTCGAGCTGTGAACCGCCTCCTTTTAAAGAAAAATACTTACTTCGTGCATTCCAAAGCTTCATTCATAATCAAGAACGATAGATAGTCCGAATATAACAAACATTATTTTTGTAAAATTAAAGAAGTCTACTTAGGTTTTTTGGTGAAATTTCCATGAGTACTCACTGAAGAAATAACAACAAATTATTAAAATATTTCAATGGCTACTAAGTGTTGCATTTTTCTTGACACACTGTATAAATTAATTTTCTAATGTAAAGAATGTTTGATCACAAAAAGAAATTACTTATCAAGATGTTCATTAATCAAATTAATGATAATAAAATACTGAGTCAATAAATTGATATTGAACACTAATGTGAAATAATAAATACCATAAATATTATATTGGTAGTAATATAGATTACAATCCCGTCATCTTTCATTACAAAATCGATCAGTACTTCGCGTAAATTTCTATGTAATACAATTCTAACGATAATAATGTATCCAGGGATTACCATATTTCTTTAAATGGGTTTACATACATCACATAATAGATTTTTATTTTCAGGAAAACCAAATCCGGCCACATTTAACAGTGCTTCAAGAGGCACTTGGAAAGACAGTTACAATATTAGTTGGAGAGTTGAATCTCTTAGTCCTATCGAGGAATATAAACTTCTTTTTAGAAGATTACCGGATTCTCCGAACTCCGAAGATGGACATCCACAACCGTTACACCACCAGAGTCAAAGGAAATTTATACCGGGAAGGGTAAGTACGCCAATTTAAACCGCAGACAAATAGGATCTTCCTTCAACCTCATTGTATTATTCAGGAAACAGTATTATGTTATCATGCCTACCATTAATCTCATTCTTTCTCTGTTGAGCTCAAACAAGAACTTTACAGTGGAGTCAGTGAAGATCCTATTACATGGAGTCTTGACTGTCTCATTCCGGGGGCTTGAGTGCAATAGTTCTTAAACTGTGCCATGGTCTAGTAGCTCTAATTGAATCAGATTTCTTGGCAAAGCAAGGGCTGACTCGCCAGGGAAAGTAATATTTTCTTCTTCTCCCAAATGGTCTGCACCTTCATTGCCCTCCACACCACTGTGTTTGAGCACCTATTTCATTTTGACGGAATTGTGTTCACACGCTCAGTCAAGATTTTCCGACAGTTCAACAGCAGTTTAGAGGTTACTTTATTTGATATGAGAACCTTTAAAGCCGCCTGACTGTTGCTGCATATATAAATATGTTTGTCAACGAAACCTCTTCTGAAATTTTCGCTCTTATATAGAAAGATACCAGCACCAGTTCCTCCTAAGTCTTCGGTGCCTTTGTGTATCATTGCAGACTTCCGAAACTCAGAGGATGCCTTTTATCGCATTTCCAATCATCTCGAACGAATTATTACTCACGGTCTTGAGTAATGATACCTATTCATAAGCCTATCTATCATAAATGTACAAAGCTCTGGAAAATAATTTCTATCAATCAAAAAAGAGGCAAGGATTCAAATAACCATTGAGAGTATAAAAGTTTTATTGTTATATATGTAGATATTGATAAATCGCATATCTAATTATACGTTAGAACTATCAAATCTGCATACCAAACATGGCAAGTATGGACATATCCCATAGAGGATGTTTGATCACAACTATATGCAATAGATTATCACAAAAAAAGTTGAAAAATTTCTTAGGAAAAATATGTTTCACAGTTTTAACGTAGGGCTGAAAGGTTTAGTGGGTGACAGTAATGATAATTTTGGTTCGATTGTGCTAGCTATTGTCTCTGAAAATGATTTTATTATTCACTTGAAAAGCTTTTTACGGCAATATATGTTTCAAAACGTATTGATGGCATATGACTCAATAGGAATAATATGACTTAGCTCCATCTGTCCTGAGCTGTCCTAATGAGAATATCGTGTACAGATTAATTAGGCTATTTTTTGTTTTCAATAGTTTTGATAAAGATCAGTTATTGGTGATTCGGCATTAAATAATCTTTGCCTAATTGCCACCCGGTGCTTTTGTGCTTTTAATAATCTTAAAGACTGCTCGATAGCATTTTTGTGTAAACATTTTGAAACAAATGCGAATGGTCGTTCAAATCCCTCAATCCTGTGAGATAGAACATTCCAAGTCCGTGCGGTGAGGCGTCTACCGCCAAGATGATTGAATATTCAGGATTGTATGGTACTAAATCTCGATCACTTGCAAACTTTTTTTTAATTTGTTGCATAGCTCTACTCTGTGCAGTCGTCCATTTAAAATCAATACCTTTCTGTAGTAAATCATGTAGTGGTCTTAATATCATTGCCATATTTGGAATAAATCTGTGATAACAGACCTAAAGATGTTCGTAGTGCATTTACATTTTTAGGATATGGAGCTTCCATCACCGCTTTTATTTTGTCATCACATTAATCTGTCATTCATTTGTGAGTGCATAACTGCATAATGTTTGTAAAGCTGCGCTTTCATCTGTCATATCCATGTGCAAATATGCTAATTTGCAAAATATTATTCCATTATTTAATTTTGCAAAGATTTCTTCAATTATTTTGATAGGATACTTGTCATCTTGTAGATTTTTATTTAAAGTAGCATTGTAGTCTGCACAAATTCGTAGAGATTTATCTGGTTTCACTATCGGAACAATAGGTGTTCCCCATTCTGCATGAGCTACCTTTTCGATAATGCCGTCATCTTCTAATCTATCTAATTCATTTCCAACTTTGTCAACAATCGCAAACGGATCTCGGCTTTACAAAAATGGACATAATATTGTCTTTAAGACGTAATTCACCTTTGTAATTAGATATTTTTCCAATTCCAGGTTAAAATAGATCTTGAAATGCGTCCAACGATCTGTTTAATCCGGTCTGCTGGTCTACTGTCTCCAATTTCTTAATTTCTTTCCAATCAATGTGAATTTTCTTTAGCCACTCGCTTCCAAAAACTGCATCTACCATCATTGGTAATATATAGATATCATGAAGAATTATTTCATATTTATATACAACCTCTACTGTAGCCACTCCTTCTAGTTCAATAACTTATCACGTATATGTTCGTAACTTCGCACGTGTCTGTCTCAATTTTTTATTTGGGCATAAAGCTCTAAATTCCTTTATCCCAATTGACGTAACTGCTGCACCTGTATCTAATTCAAATGAATGTTATTTTTCATCTATGAAAAGTTGTAATATAAATTTATCATTCTTTGAATTATTTGAAATATTTTAAATTTAATGTATTTGTTCGCTGTTTTCAAGTTCACTGTTACTGTATTCAATCTGCTTTGTTCCTACTATATTTGAACTGTGACAAATGCCATTTTTATAATGACATTTAAAACTCATATATGATTTCCGCCGCCGCATCTGTAACATTTTCTTCTTAATTTTCCCTGGGTGTCATTGTCATTTAACTTTTTTGGCGTATACTGCTTGTTAATGCTGTTTGCATTATTTCTCTTCATTGTGAATTTCAATTGATTTATGCCCTTCCCTTCTTGAATTTATTTACATATGCTTCATTTAACGTTAATTTATTTTGCGGTATTAACTTTTCTCTAATTCCATTATCTCTCAAACCACGGATAATTTGAGATCTTAGATGGGTGTTAATAGTTGAATCATTTCAACTTGTACATTTAAAATTAAAATATGTGGTTAATTTCTTGAGTTCAGTAAAGAATGTTGCTATCTATGGATTCTGCTTCGTTTTGTATACGTAATAGAAAACGTTGCTGTAAAATTTCATTTGGTATGGGGTCTAAATGTTTTTTTAATAAACTTAATTAAACCAACTTCTTCGTTTTATGGCAACACATCGTCGGGCGACATAAAAATATTTTCAAATTTTAACGTAGTTTCCAAAATTTTATTTTGTTGTCATATCGTCCTATGAGACTAAAAACTTTTTCTAAGTTGATTTTTAGAATAGTTGGGAAGATTGTCATTTTTATTGTTTTAATCAATTTTGCTGAGTTCTATAAATATCACTTCACCTCTGCAAATATCAAATGTTATCTTTGGTTTTAAAGTTGTAGGACTGCGTAATTTTGCGTGAAACACCCTGTATATTATATTAGATACGTTTGGAAATGAAAAATCTCACTGACATTATAATCTTCTAATATAAAATATAATAAAAATTAGGAATAATACTAGATCACGATCACGAACGTACGTACATCTGTTGATTTTATTTTGTGATTTCCAGGAAAACAAAACATACGCGGCAGTCGGCTACAGCGTAGGTTACGGTTATGGCCGTCAGGTCATAGACAGGCGAACAGATTGGAGGGATGTAATTCTGCCCGCTACTCCTTCTCAATCTCAATCTCCTGGACTTCAATCTATGAGCTACGTAATTCGAGGATTAGAATCAGGGCAAAATTACGAAGCCAAAGTTCAAGCCAGGAACAAATTCGGCTGGAGTCCCATTTCTGAAGCCTTCACGTTCCAGACAACTGATACAGGTCAGTATAAATTTATTATGGAGCTCGAATAAAACGTAAACACACCCGCTTGCTATCAATTTGACCTGTGAATTGTTATCGTGATGTTTTTCCCTTCAATTATTTAAAATGAATTTATCTGTATTTGAAAATGTATCCAGTAGTATCTCTAGCGGCTTACGGCATAAATATTTCCCAAACTGATGCGCAGCATTGTGTTACAATTATTATAAATTCATGTACTGTAAGAGGGCCCTTAAAATGAAATTAAGCTGCTGTCGGCTACAATTTCCTGGACACAAAGTATTATGATGTTACAAATTTGAAGAGAAGAGAGTTAATTTAGCCAGCGATTAATGTACTAGTTGTAGCAATGAAAATGCTGATCTCTTTATTCTGCGTCAAAGCGGATACTTGGAAACAATTTTTTACTACAGTATACGCTACTCGACAAAAAAATAGGGAGTATTTATATACAGGGTGATAAACTTTTAACAGTATAGTCAGAAACTAAAACACAAAGAGCTCTTATAAACAAACCGGGTGACACTGAGATATGGCGGACCCCCTTTTATTCGTTAATAACTTTGGTCAGTGCATTGATAAAAAGACAATATTTACTGTTAGATATTGTTGACAACAATTGTCATGGCGACATTTGTTTTTCGCCTATATAAATATTATTTTGATAAAACAAACCTGTGAAGCTGCTGAAAAGCATTATTTTGGATTTTCAGCAGAAACTAAGTTTGAAGAATGGATATGCCATCCATTTATGTATGTCCTTAAAAATAGGCCATTTTCCGGACAAGTGGAAAATGGCATTTGTGATACCAATTCACAAAGGTGGTGCAAAGAATTATGTAACAAATTATCGTCCTATCAGTAAATTGAGTATATTTGGCAAAATGTTAGAGTTATTTGTACATAATATTATTCTAAGTGAAGTTAAGAATTTAATTATAAACGAACAACATGGGTTTTTTCCTAAACGTTCTGTTGAAAGTAATTTGATCTGTTATTCGGAATACATAGGTCATGCTATGGATAATCGCACGCCGTGTATACTGACTTCAGCAAGGCATTTGATAGAATTAACCACTCAAAACTAATGTTATCGTTAGCTGAGGTTGGTATACGAGGCGACATCCTGCGTTGGATCTATTCATACATTTCTAATAGAACACAAATAGTTACGGTTCTTGGACATAAGTCTGATCCTTTTAATGTACCTTCTGGCTTTCCTCAAGGAAGCCACCTTAGACCGCTCCTCTTTAATATCTATGTTAATGATATAAATAAATGCTTCATGTTTTCCAATTTTTTAATGTATGCTGATGATTTAAAATTATTTCTTGCAATAAATTCAATACAGGATTGCGATAAGATTCAAAGTGATTTAAACAGACTAAGTGCTTATTGTACACAAAAAGATATCATCGTTAACATTGGAAAATGTTGTTCAATAACTTTTACAAAGACTTGTAATATTATAAATTGTAATTATAATATAAATGGCGAAAACTTCAAGATAGTAAGTGAAGTGAGAGACTTGGGTATTATATTAGATAAAAAATGGTCTTTTCAACCACATAGATTAGATGATCAATGCGGCTAACAGAATGCTGGGCTTTATTATCAGAAATTGCAGAAACTTTAAGAATCCAAATTCAATTATATTTGTCTATTATGCATTTGTACATAGTAAACTAAATTTTGTCTCATCGGTTTGGAACCCACAATACGTATGTTATATAAGCAGAATTGAAAATATCCAAAATAAATTATTAAAATTTTTGGCAAGTAGATTCAGTTTACATGAAACTATTAATAATTATAAAACTTTAAGACTACATTTTAAATTGGTATCTCTCTTTGAGTGGTGATTATACTTTATAGGAACTATATTTCTCCAAAATTTTATTGAATATTATCAATTATTTTTGAAAGAACAGTGAATTGTTCAATAACGCATAATTTTGCAATATTCAATTTTTTTTAAATAATAATAACAATTTTAATGAATTATAGTTTATGGGGGTCGGTAGCCCAGTGTGTTAGCGCGTCTAGCTTGTGTATTAAAAATGCAATTGTTTCTTCGTAGTTCTAGCTATTTCTAAGTATTTTAATATCTTCCCGGATTATTTTTCAACGAAATTGTTAGGTTTAAGTTTTTTATATATGTTAAACAGCAGCCCTAACGCCCCAATTTCATCTGTTGTTACAGCCGAAGCTAAACCCCTCCACCCGATCACCTACCTACAGCGACGTTGCACGCCGCGGTGGGGTGATCGGCTCTAGACTGGACCCAGCTGAGGCGCATTCATGTCTTTAAACGTTAATAACTACCTTTGATTTGATTTTGATTTGATTTTGCGTCTAGCTTGCACTCTGAGCGTACCTAGCGAAGTGGGTTCGAGCCCCACACAGCGAAAAAATTTTTCATAGGAAATTTTCCCCAAGAAGTGGTTTGGATTCCACCATAAACTGTAGGGCCCTGTCTCCTTTACTCAGACAAATCTAGATCTTCTAGACTTAAGAGGGTCATTGAGGTGACATGGAAGGCGGTTAAACCGCATTTTTAAAACACTTTTTTTTATTGTACAGCTCATAATGAACACTTTTCTTCTTTTTGTTATTTTCCATGGGACTTATAGATTTCGATATATTCAAAGAAAACCGATAGAAAACAGGGCCTAAAAATTAAATTATTTAAATAAACCATACGCCTACCTCGCATAAACTGCAAAATTGAACTGTGAACTTAAGTTGATCCCCTGAACACGTTAAAACAAAAAAACTGCCCTGACCAGACAATTCACATTGCGAATTTTTTAATCCTAATTTGACTCCACTATTATCTATGTAAGAATATCAGAAAGACGATTGTAATTAAAATTTTATTTTTGAACAAATAAATTGTATTTATATGCACCTAATCACCTGTTTATGTAAAGAATGCAATCAAAATTACTTTCTCTAGTATCCGAATTGTTATTTCTTCGCACACCCGAAGAGTTCTGTATATTTTCTGCCATATTAAAAATACCGTTTAATTGTGCAAAAGTATTTCTTCTTCAAAATGCACTTAAGAAACATGAAATATATAGAAAACCGTCCAGGAGGATCGGATACGATTTTGCAGAAATTAAATTTCGCTTTTTTTAAGGCAAAAGGATTCAAATTATACGGTTTTTTTTCGACATCGGGGACCAGCTTTTTTTTTTCACTCAAGACAGGTGTGTGCTTTTTTTTTCAATAAACCAGTGACTAAAATAATGCGCATCAAAAAAATATAAATAATTTTTGTGGATTCTCGGAAGTTATAAAGTTTAGTAAAAAAAAAAACAACTTTCTTTCACACCCCGTAAATAGTAACGTACTTCAAAATAAAAGAAGCGGGCAAAATTCGCTGTTTCACAAATAAATTATCTCTTCTTCGATTCGAATTAAATTAAGAGACAGAGAAAGTTTAACCGATACTTCGCCTACTACATTGTCTGATCTGCGTTCAGTCACAAATTTTTTCACATCATTTATCGGGCCCGATGTTGTGTTGTTGTGTTCATAAATGATACTTGTAATATTCATCATCCGTTGTACAATGTAAATATTCATTTAAGTAAAAACTTTTCCTTGGTCACCATTTCAACAAACAAAGTTGACATGAATTTGAAATTAATAATAAATAATAAAAATTAGTTATTTTTGTCCAGTAGCGTATACCAAAATACAATCAAGCAAACGTTAAATTACAACCCTTAGAACTGATCGTTACTTAGGCATATAAGTGCACGACGTGATCGCACTATCAATGTCAACTAACTAAGGAATATGCTGGTAAGAGTAATAAATTTGAGCAAATTACGAGAGGTCGAAGGTTTCACTAAACTTACAAGTGCTAAGCGGCTATAATTGTCCTATTAAACACGGGCAACATAAAAATAATTGCCTAAAATATACATCTTGACCATTCGGCACATTTGATGCTCTAGCTAAATTGAACTGACGCTCATGAAATAATTTATATAGCACTTAATCCTAGGATACAGAGTCCTCGATGTCCAGCATAATAGATACTAGTTTAAATAATAAATGTAACACCATGATTTCACCAGAGTGACATTATAAGACAGCATATAAAAGTTGTTTAGTAAAGAGTGGAGTTACGGTGATCGACCTATTTTCACTTTGCTTTACACTATGCGTATTGATTACATAAAATTAATTTGTATAACGTAAAACTAATTAATTCTGTGCCTAACTAAATAAATATATATATAAAAATCAGATTTGCATACCACACATGGTAAGTTATGGACACATCCCTAGATGTTTACTATCAACTACACACAAGGGTTTGAGTGATGCTAACAATATAATATTTATTGAAGTTTAGCCAGCTAGCTTTAAAAGTCACTAGGGGCGATTATATCATCCATCAAGACTAATCACTTGATACAAACGACATATAACGGCACGTTGTATGTGCATATTTGAAATTAAGATGCATGAAGACGCTTTCCCATCTCATAGAGTTAAAACTTTGCTCGTTTTATAGATTTCTTCTTAATTTCATGAAACCATGGCACCTTTTAGTAAATGATATGTTTGTTCCATGCACTCACTGTCGGTCTTCTCCTGATGCACTTTGACTTCTGGTTCCAATTGCACTACCTGGACTATTACAGATATGAATTATCCCGATAGACCTCAGGCACCCAGAAATATTTACAATGGTAAGAAAATAACGCTATCAAGTTTGTTTATGTTTTTACATTGCATTATGATATAAATCTGTATAAGTAAAGCAGTGTTAACATTTTTAACTATATTTGTCCGGTGAATTGCTTGGATACTTCCCGACGAATTAAGGTCTTGAAATTTAGAATGGGTATAGAACGTACGTTCACGATCCCCATAAAATTCTTAATTTTGATAAATTCAAAAAGAGTATAGACGTAGAAAGTTCAAAGGGCCTCGCCGATTAAGTACATGGAATTGGGCCCAGCGGCTTATTGGGCTATTCATTCACATGAATGTTGCTTATGACTAGGAATGGTCAATAAAATATATAATAAACCTATATTACTAGAGTTACCAACTTTAAAATTATTTTTTTTTCAAAACTTTTGAAGACAATTAAATGAAATTATTAGATGTTGATATAAAATAACTTTATATTTTACATTCCTATTACGCCATTTAGTCTAAAAAAAAATAATTTAATTTTTGAGGGTGCTGTTTTTATATCAACCCCTCGAGTGACACCTACCAAATAAATCTATATTATTTAACACTAACATAATTATTTTATTAGACAATATGATTAGGCCATTTTAATTAATCCACAGTAATACCTCCTCAGGAAGGGACACTAGCGAAAAATGTTCCAGACAAAAGTTGTTACGTTCAGAGAGGACCCATCCCCCACCCTTGGTGGGGGATGGAAAATTGTTAGCCCCGGGGGGTGGGGCTAACTTTTGAATTTTAAATGGCAATCTTCATTTTTGATCACGTATTCTGATTCTACGAAAAAAATGGTATGACTTTTGCGCCAAACATTTTTTCTCCCCCCACTCTGATGAGCGGGGGATGGGGGGAATAACTTTTGAATTTTCAAAAATCTGCAGGCGAATATCCCTGAACTGAGGCATTTTTAGGAAAAATGTTTCAAATAAAAGATGTCCCTCTCTGAACAAAACAACTTTTGTTTGAAACATTTTTCCTAAAAATGTCCCCTAGTTCAGAGATATTCCCCTGCAGGTTTTTGAAAATTCAAAGTTACCCCCAAAGTTAAGCTCATCGGGGTAGGGGGGAGAAAAAAATGTTTGGTACAAAAGTTATCTAATTTCTTCCGTAGAATCAGAATACGCTATAAGAAATATGGTGGTGCCATTAAAAATTCAAAAGCTAGCTCCACCCCCCGCTCATCGGGGGTGGGTGTGGAAAACTGTTCTCCCTAAAAGATGTCTCCCTCTGAATGGAACAACTTTTGTCTGAAACATTTTCCGCTAATGTCCCTTCCTGAGGAGATATTACTGTGGATTAATTAAAATTGCCTAACCATATTGTCTAATAAAATCAATACTTCTTAAGTAAAAAAAATAACTGAGAACCAAGCTAAAAGTAGGAGTATATTTTTTCGATTATTAGCTTCCAAATTAGTAGGAATTAAGTGGTCTAGGTCTTCGCACTTAATTTTTTTTTGTGTACCTGTGTTCATTACCTAGGTTTATAATTTTAACCATCTTCCACCAATCTGACCTTGAAGTTTTACACATGATTATTATGTTAGTGTTAAATAATATAGATTTATTTGGTAGGTGTCACTCAAAAGATTGATATAATAACATAATAACAGCAAAATTAAATTATTTTTTTAATATACTAAATGACATAACAAAAATGTAAAAAAAAAGTAAAATATAAAGCTATCTTATATCAACATCTCCTAATAATTTCATTTAATTATCTTCAATAGTTTTGAAAAAAAATAATTTTAAAGTTGAAGCCCCCATAACTCTGATAATATAGGGGATAGAAGTTTATTATATATTTTATTGAGCATTCCTAGTAATAAACTACATTCACGTGAATGAATAGCCCAATAAGCCTCTGGGCCCAATTCCATATACTTAACCTTATACTTTGGCACAGTGCGTCAATAATTATGGAACAAACTAACCTCGAGTGAAATTTTCATAAAGTATTGCCAAGAGAATGAAAGAAATTGTTCTCAATACCAGTACGGTTTCTCAAATTTCCAGTATACGTAACAGCTAATATTTGACACATTTGTCACTTATAGCACACTTACAAAAATTACATGGAATATATTTTGATAAACTGCCCCCAATAGGTTTAAAAGAAGGTTTCAATTATTTTCAAGCAGTAACCATCAAGCAGCTGAACCTTGATATATGTGTATCATCGACGACAGAATAGAATTATGGGGTGGTGCTTCTATGCTATCGATAATAATCGATTCATTCTAACGCAGGAGATCAAGAAGCACTAGCCAAGTAAATAACTCAGAAAACAAGTTAGATGTGTTTTGTGGCATTTTGAGTTCATTTGTGGGAAAACTATCAGTTCTATAAAAAAAATGTATAACATATTTTTTGGGCAGAACTTTAAGAGGTATATTTTTCACAATAATCTCCATTTTTATATCTCTGTGTTCCCGAGTTATAGCCAAAAACTGTTTTGGAGCACCTTTCCCCCCATAGCGAGCACATCCATCATATGGCCCTAGTATTTTTCATTATTGCGATCGATATATTTGATTGCTCATTGCCATGAAGCCATTACCTTTTATGTTTTCACTGAGATTAAGCCAAGCCCCAGACTTTTCTCCATCTTTGAATTCTCTAAATACAAATAAAATTCAAATAATCAGCCTAACGTAACAACATATTTTTGCTTCGTTACTTTTTTCTTAGATGATATTCTTATATAACAAACTAATTAATGCATTTAAACTATAACTAGTCCTAATAGGTCATAGGATATAATTTATACGGCGTAAGGAAATTATAACATCAATTTGTTGCAAGTTCGCATGCATTTAAGCTCCCACGCGTCTGAAACTTCAATAATTTAATTCCAGCAAATTTGGTTGTTTAATTAAATTTTCGTCCCGATATCGAACGTATAACACAATTACCCAAATAGGGTGCTGATAATAACATTATTGATATTGAGAATATAGTCTCTCAAGATAAGACCTTAATATATACAGCAACGAACACGAAAAAACATGGAAGCTGAATAAAAATGTGCTATTTACTACAGAGCGAAGATAACCTGGGCTGAATGATTTGAATTTTACCTAGAATAAATTATTATTATTGCAAAAATTTAATTGACAGTCATTAGTTTTATTTGTGATAATCATGATGATATAAAAGAAACACCAGGGACTGAGAATAAAATGGAAACGAGCAGAAGTTGCAGTCCGTTGATTAAAAACTTGATTTATTACAGCACAATTCACATTACGAGGTGTCACTGAGAGTAAGTACAAAGGAGCCAATATATTTTTTATTTTTATTATTCAAATAGTTACAACTTTCGATCGTTTGATAATAGTCTTATTAGAAAATATCTCAACAACATTTTGCATCAAAATTAATATGTCATTGAGTCTTCGTAAACTTCGATCGAATCTGAGAGATATACTGTATATTGCAGTTTCAATATATTGTTCATCTTTTTATGTTTGCGCTTATTCAAAAACCTTAGTAACATCTTGCTCTAAAATTAAAATAAACAAAATTTTTATAAACCATGATAGTTTGGTGATCCCCTGTATGGTAGATATGGTCCAGTTTTAATAGAGAATATCCTACCATACAATTTAGAGATGTTCAAAATTTGTACTGAGAAAAATTTAGTCTAACTGAAGTTATCGCGTTTAGTAGTACTCACAGTCGGCAACGCCCGGATGCAACTTTTGTTTGTTTCATAATGGTCTTATTAAGAGTACCTTAATAAAATTTCAAAGTCAAATTGATATATCATCTAATCTTTGTAAAGAGCATTTGAACCTGAGAGACACAGGGTATTCCAGTTTATACAGATTCGTATTCTTGTTATTGCTCAATCGAAAACCTTACCAAAAGTGCAATTAAACATAGTTTTTATAAATAATGATAGTTTACATGCCTCTGGCTATCACCCTCTATGACGAATTTGCTCCAACTTCAATAGAAGACATCCTACTATGTTATTTTATACAGGGTGATTCTTTTAAGGCGGCCATTAGAATATTTTCCACTTGCAGATGAGATAGACATTTGAGATTTGGTGCCCTACCATAATCGACCATTGTGAGCCCGAAAATAATAATTTCAAAATGGCGGCACTTCCGGAAATACCGGAAGTCGATACCAACTTGCTTATTTTAAATAGAACACCCTATATATTTTCGACTTTTCGAAATGCCCACAAAATTACGAGTCAAAACATGTAGCACACCCTATACCTAAACCGAGCAGTTTCGGAGATATTTGACATTTTATAAAAAATTTGACAGGTGCAGCGGTTTGCAAGAACCGTTATAACTTTCTTCGTGTAGGAGATCCTTATTTGCTCTTTCGTACGTAGAAAGAACACAAGATGAGCTACTCTCTACAAAAAAAAATAGATTCCAAAATAGTATACCAAGTGTTTTATTTTTCACGTTACATTTTGTCAAATTCAAACCTCAAAAACTTTTTTATTTCAAATGGAACACCCTGTATTTTTTTACATCAAATTATGTTAAATTAAATTCCCCTAAAAACCAACATTATTGATTATAGTGGTTTTTATAGAGGTTTTATCTCCTAGTAATTATCCAGTAAAATGAGGCTGATCTCTCAGCTTTACGGAAAAATTCCTGGAAAATCTGGTTAAATCAAGAAAATGAACAAAAACTTGTGTAGCTTGCAATATACATAAATGAAATCTATTAAAATCTAAAGTATTAAACTTGAATTTTTTTTTTTTTAATCGCCTTATTTATATTAATGTCCTGGCGGAGTTTAGCCGTAGGCTATTCTACCACTCAACCAGGACGGACACACACATATAGACAATAATATCACAACACCCATTCCCTGCGACATTGCCATCTGCCGCAACTGAGACTCGAACTCAGGAGAGGAGAGCGACTAGATTGTGTTGTCTCTCACACAACAGCAATCTAGTTCACTGGTACCATCTCGGCAACACATGAAAAACGCCACTACACATCCATACCCTAGCCAGGATTCGAACCTGGGACCCCGTGGTCGCAAGCTTAACACCTTATGCACTGCGCCACCGAGCCGACAATGTTTAATAATTTAGATTTTTTTTTACGCAATGTTAATATGTAAAATCTATTATATCAGGTGTATCTGACTTGAAATCACGGTGTTTTCTCGTAGTATTTTTTACGTAAAACTGTATACTCTTTGTATGACCAAAATCAAATCTAATGTTGTTTTAGGGAAAATGCGAAAAAATTGTAAAGCATAACAAAAGCCATTATATCAAGTGTATATGTTATCTATTACTAACTCAAATTAGAAGAATTTTTAGTAACTAACTTTCCAAATACTTCATGGTCAAAACCAAAATCACTTATAAGTTTTAGTCTTTTAGATCTCTTCTTTCAAATATTTCTTTCCAGTGGTACTTCTTTTTTTTCAGAGCAGACATTTTCTTGATTTTTATACATTATATATATATATATATATATATATATATATATATATATATATATATATATATATACATTTTTCCGGCATTTTAACTCAAAAGAAAGTAGATCATCATATTCCAAAGAAAAAAATGCCATGCTAGATTTTGTGTTTTTTGAAGCATCTCTTTAATTTTTACGCTTTTTCCCAACATTTTCCCGCAAAAAAGAGTTTATTCTCATATTCTACGGGAAAAATACGTCTCGCATAATAAGCTCTCGACCTGGGGGCGAGCGTAGAGGCGATTTCAATGTGAATATCAGTCGATATTCCGTTGAAGCAACGTCGAACGCGGTTAGTACTTGGATGGGTGACCCATCTTTGGAAATACAGCGTTCTCGTCCCACCTTCTAGCGGCTTGTTTATCAGTGTATACGCGGAAGTTACGTAATTTCAGACGAGGATTACGTAGTGGATATACCATCCTTCGGAGGGGATGTAAAGTAGGCGGTCCCTTGTCTATTAAATGTTAAGCAAGTAAAAGATCCCTACTCTTCTTAAGGGAAGAGGTTCGGCAAAATTTCCAGGTTGGGGGTAGCTCGTCTCCTGGCGTCCGTGATAGGCCCTGGTAGCGGAAATAGACCGACGTTAAATAGTTAAAAAAAAAGCTCTGGACCTTGAAAGTTTAAATTTTGAATATTACAGACTCGAATTTGTAAATTTTGGGGCATTCTCTTAATTTTTCCGCATTTTCCTGACATTTTTCGGCAAAGCGAAGTAAAGAATAATATTCTACGAGAAAAATACTAAAGGAAGACCACCATAGCCTAAAGAAAAATATAGTGGATCTTAAAAGTTTAACCTGTGAATATCTCAGACAGAACTTTGTAAATTCCCAAGAATTTTCTTAGCTTTTCCACATTTTTCCCGCCATTTTTTCACAAAACCGAATACATCATCGCATTTTACGGGAAAAATGCTATCAAAAACCGTGTTCATTTTTCGTTGCCCAGCTTAGGCCAAAATTTGCCACTTTTTAAACGTCCTCCTTTGAAATAGAAAATTTAAATTTCATAGAAAAATGATCGTGTTTACGAGAAACGATTACACAAACACACACATGCATACATACAACAGACACTTTATATTCCATATTTGAGTTCAGTGTGTTACCAAATGATTTTTTTCCTGCAACTATTGAAAAGGATTGCCCGATTGTCCGATATAAAACAGGGTGTCCCGAATTGCATAGGCCAAACTTCACTAAGGAATACAACTTTCAAAATAAGAAAAAAAGTTCCTATAAACATGGGTCGGGAAGTGCTTAGCTTCCGAGATACAGGGTGTTCAAGTAATTCTCCTGAAAATGTTTTTTATGAATATTTTCGAAACGTCTAAAGATAAACAAATGATAATTTATACAGGAATTTAACTTTTTATGCTTTTTAAGACAAAATGACAACTATGTATGAAAATAATTTAGGAGCGGGTGAAATTGGGGGGCCTAGGTATAATTTAGCCCCAACTTTATTGTGTGACACTTTTACATTAATTTATGAGCAGAACTTAAAAATTTGAAGTTTTCTACAAAAAAAAGTCTGTTGTGTTTTTTCTCTAAAATTTTGAGTAAATCTTATCTGAATTTTGTTAATTAGTAACCATTATTACCAGCATTCCTGGTATGCAGGAGTGTGCCATGATTGTAATGTTTGTAACAAATGAAAAATAATCTAGAGTGCAATGCCAGAATGACAATAATGACGTTGTTTTTTGTGTTTTCTGTAGTTCATTATTCTGTAGTTTTATTATTTCCTTTTGGAAAAAGTGTTCTATTGAAAAGTAAAAAATGGTCATGTTTACTAATGTGGAGTACGCGGATATTCATTTTATTTATGAATATTGTAATGGAAACGCGAATGTCGCGGTACGCGAATATCGCAGAAGATTTCCTAATAGAAGGAAACCATCTAAATATGTTTTTATTCTAAATATGTTTTTATTCGAACCCACCTAGAATTTAGAAATGTTGGACTTAAAAGAAATGAATAACAGCGAAATGGGCGATTTAAAAACATAATTTTGGCCAAATTTAACAATAATAATAAATTAAGTATCAGAAGAGTGATCCAACAGCTGCGTGCGCAAGCTGTGCATGTTTCCAAAAACAAAGTTTTTTGGATTCTGAAAAAAAACCACAGAAAAGCTTTTCGAATGCAGCCAGTCCAAAGCCTTCAACCAGGTGATCCCGAAAGGCGTATCAATTTTTGTAATTGGTTTATAAATGCCATGGAACAAGATCCTGATTTCGGAAGTAAAATTATTTGGACTGATGAAGCTACCTTTAATCGTAATGGATCGGTTAATTTTAATAATTTAAGAATCTGCGCTCATCGGAATCCTCATATAATTCGCCCTAGGACATTTCAATAGGAGTTTAGCGTTAATGTATGGTGTGGTGTTATAAACGGGACTTTTTGTGGGCCTCACAACCTTCCTCCTCGTTTAAGTGGACCATTATTTAGTGATTTCTTGAAATAACCATTTGTTTCAATATCTCGAGGATATTCCTCTTAATTTAAGAAATGAATGCTGGTTTCCAATGGACGGAGCTCCTGCACATTTTGCTGTTGAGAACCGTTTGTGGGTAAACAATAATTATCCTGAACGGTGGATAAAGTTCAGATAAGATTTAATCAAAAACTGATAATTTTAGAGAAAAACACAAGAGACTTTTTTGCGGAGAAAACTTCAAATTTTTAAGTTCTGCTCATAAATTAATGTAAAAGTGTCACACAATAAAGTTGGGGCTAAATTATACCAGTTTCACCCGCTCCTGAATGATTTTCGTACATAGTTGTCATTTTGTCTTAAAAAGCATAGAAAGTTAAATTCCTATGTAAATTATCATTTGTTTATCTTTAGACATTTCGAAAATATTCATTAAAAAACATTTTCAGGAGAATTACTTGAACACCCTGTATCTCGGAAACTAAGCACTTCCAGACCCATGTTTATAGGAACTTTTTTTCTTATTTTGAAAAGTTGTATTGTTTGGTGAAGTTTGGCCTATGCAATTCGGGACACCCTGTATATCTATTTGATGAAATTCAATAGGTGTAATAAGAACAAAGACCGCTCTTGCCGTTTTGTTCCCGATAAAAAATAGAGACCTCGATAGAGACCAAAACATATAAAATGACAACATAATTATCAGTTTATTCAATACAAAAGTAAGTTATTTTCGATAGAAAGTGAGAATGTGGCTAATCTGTTTACTCAATTTGTTGAATGTCAATAACGTTCGTTAAATAATGCTTGTTTACTTTTCATCATTATTAAACTTTAGCTATTACATTCAACATAATTGTTTAGCTGTTACTTTCAACGTAATTGTAGGCAAATCTGGTGGAAAATCTATTTTCTTTCTTCAGAAAAGAAAACAAGAAGAAGCTAATTTATTCGTGTATAATTTGTTTAAACAATCAAATTTGTTTAGTTTTCGTAGTCTTTAATCGAAATATATACTATTTTGGATACATTTTAGGGTGAGATGAAGGAATAACTTTTTCCTAATGAAAAAATTAAACATGGCCAAAATGTTCATTTAATTTGTTTAAAAAAATTATTAAATTATTTCTATTGTTTGAGTGAGCGATTATCGATTTGAACGATTTCCAAGTTTAGAAAAGTCGTTTACCCAAGATAAAAAAATAATATTGCTATAATAACTTTTTTGGTTCTTATTGGTTTGTAGAAAATTTTCCTTTAGGGCCATTCAACAAATACGTGAGCAAAAATGTGCTATTTTTAACCCCCTCTTCTCGTTTATAACAATTTGTAAAACCCCTCTTAAGCAAACTCCTTCATCTACACTATACTTTATTTTGAAATATTCATAAACTGGCGGTACATGACCAGTCAGGTGCAACGTTTTTAAAATGCATGCCAATCATATATATGAATGAAATTACCATGAATATGCCAGAAACGCAAATTTTAGGCAGTCGTCGCGTGCAGAAGGGTGTGCAAATCGATTTTTGTTGTTTTTTTTGTGTTTTTTTTTATTATAAAATGGATGCCAATAGTGCCAAACGAAAAGCCGTGAAAAAGAATCCAGCGGAAATTCATTGGCATGCAGTTTCCGCGCGCAAAACAACTTTTGATGAGCACATTAAATCGTAAAATTTTTTGGTGTTCTTGATTTTCGATGATTTTGATTTTGGATTTTTTTTCAAGGTTTTTCGTTTGGCACTATTGGCATCCATTTTAAATTGTTAAATATACAGGGTGATTTACCATGACATGCGGAAAATTTATCAGTCCCCACCGAAAGGAGTTAAAGAAATGAAAAATTTTAAAAATATGACCAAAAAAATTACCTTATTTTTTTTGTAGAAATGCGCCGAAAATGGCTTTAACCAATCTGACGTAATGCGGTACAACCATATCACTTCCCCTCCCTCTTTATCAGGCTTGGGATTGATACTATGGACAGCAAAGCTGGAGAGGGTAGAAGTGACTTTTTGGTTTTAATCAAATCACACAACAAAAATAGCAATATAAGCCGAAAAGACATTGACCTTATGCTAGTGAACTCTACAACAACAAGTAGATATAAGAGATATTTACTTAAACCCGTCAATAACACAAAAACATCAAACTTCGGCGGCACTTTGTACCTGCCGGTGTCCTGATTGTTCGAACGAAAGCAAAAAAAACGCGGCACTTTGACCGCACCTGCCAGCTTAACTTTTTATGCCAATTAAGGAAATGTAAACATCTTCGATATGTACTTTCACAAGTAAGTTCATCGCCCTATTGCTGACTACAGACAAGTAACAGTAGCGTATCTTTGCAAGTTTTATTGCAACAAAAATTATTAAATTACCTCGGATCACTTTAAAATTTTTCAGGGACTTTCCGACATAAAAGACTAGCACACCCATTTTCCGTATGTCATGGTAAATCACCCTGAATAGAGATTTCCCAAACTTTATTTTTGTCAGAACGTTCACTATTTATGAACACCCATCGTTCATTTTGTCACATTTTCAGTAAACCCTCCCTAAAATCGAACGAATTTGTTGAATAGCCCCTTAAATATAAATTCAAATATCGACCTCCGCTCTTTTAAGAATTGAACATTGAATCTTCTTCTTGCTTCTTATTCACAACCGTTTGACAGATCTTTGTGCTTCTTCCATTATTGTAGTTGGCCTCTTATTGGTACATGGCACGTCCCACGCCATCACGCTATGTGTTGCGGATGGCTGTTAGGCGCACAACCTCGCCAAAGCTTTACTCATCAGCTTCTTAATGGTATCCGCAATATATACTGCCTGTCTGCCTCTGTGGCGTAAAGAAAAATGGAAAAAATTAGGACGTCAGCGTGTATAATCTTTGTATGTCTCGTGATATTTCTGTGGCTTCAAATTTTGCCCCACTGGTAAGTTGTCTGTATTCTAAGCACTGAATATTTCCACAAAATTTGAAATTCGATTAAGGCAAATATTGCGTTTGTCCCAGTGTGCGGTGGTTCCATTCTAGCATGTTTCATGGCCATTTGTTTTCACATTCACCTCAATCGTCTTCCTTCGATTTCTTCTATGCTCAATATTGCTGTTATCTCAACATTTCGACTTTCCTCTGCTATACATCTTAAAAATTTGTGTTTCCGATGTTCTTCCTCGAGGAAATTGACGAATTTTTCAACAATTCGGTCGTAGTCGTCTTCTGAAGAGAATCAACTGTGAGAATACGATCCTCTACAAATATCTAAATGCTCACTTCCACTGTCAACTAGCATAAAAACAGGTAGTTATAAACACTCTCATACATAGAGCAATGCAAATATAAGAGGAGGAACATATCCAAGAAGAATGTCAGGCTCTGAAGGTTACTGTAGAAAAATGGATACAAACCCAGGGACATAGACAACGTCATCAAGGAACAAGTTGCGACTGTGACAAAGAAATAAAATAAATATACGGTAACTGCGTATCTACTAAACTCAATGAACACATTAGACACTGAAAATAAAAATTTGACCAAGTCAGGAGTTGCCAAATAGCCAAAAGGAAATTCGGCAGAACCAAAAAACTATCAAATATCAAAAACTATTAGGCAAGAAGATAGCGAACTGAGAAGCCATCGAAATGTATAAGCTCCGAACTACTACCAATAACATGGAAATCAATGTTCAGACCAAGTTCTTTCACTTACCACACACATAGAAGCAGGCTTCCAACGTCAGCAAAAAACATCAGTAGTGTTTATCGATCTCACCGCAGCGTAAGATACTGTTTGGAGGCAACGGTTAATCTGTAAATTTCTCCGCGAAATTCCCTGAAAGATCACTGCTCGACTTTTAGATAATATGCTCACTAACAGAACATTTCAAGTCATTATGGAAACTTCCAACAGCGAGCAAAGGAAGTTGAACAATGGCTTACCGCAGGGCTCTGTATTAGCTCCCCTACTATTCTTCATAAATGGAGGCTCCAGCCAAGCGCAACCAAGACAGAGACCGCGTGCTTCCATCTCAATAACAAACAGGTCAATAGGCCACTAGAGGTCTACTTTGAGGGCAGCCTTCTCCCGTACAACCAACACCCAAAATACCTCGGAGTCACCCTCGACAGGACTCTCTTTTTCAAAAACCACCCAAGTTGGCTACAAAATTGAAAACGAGGAACAACATATTACAAAAATTCTGCGGCGCTTCTTGGGAAGCTGCGGCTAGCCATTGAGATGCTCAGCTCTTGATCTCGTCTACTCTGCAGCGGAATATTGATCCTCGGTCTGGATGAATAGTTCCCATGTGAAACTGATTGATGTGCAACTGCATAACACCATGCGTCTTATATTAGGCACAATTAAATCAACCCCCACCTGCCGGCTCCCTACCTTGAGCCATATAGCACCGCCAAGTCCTACGAAGATCAAATGCGCTTCTCCGCGAATATAAGAAAAGCATGTCCAATTGGCAACTCCCGATCCACCCTAATCTTGAAGATATTCTTAACATCAATAGGCTCCGCTCCAGGAAACCTCCACCTGGAAAATAATTTTAGCCTGAACACGGAGTGGTCAGCAAAGTGGATTGAAGAGTCACCAGCAGAGTGTCACGTCATGCCATGCATCACGGGGAATCCTCCCGGCTTTGGACTGGCACGCAGAACCTGGTCAACTCTTAATAGAATCACAACAGGATATGGCAGATATGCTGACGCGCTTCATAAATGGGGTAAAGCACCTTCCCCAAGCTGCGACTGCGGCGCTGATAAGCAATCAGTACGACACCTTATACAAGATTGCCCATTAAAAGCCTACGAGGAAATACTAGCGACTTCCTGTTTGTAACGGATGAATCAATAGAATATATTCTTAACCTAGACGGTAGTTTATAATCGCCAAACGTTTGTTAATATATTTCTATGTGTTATTTCTCTTTTAACCTTGTGATGTGCAATATGCCATACGCTAAATAAATAAATGTTCCACATAATCAACGAATTAGAACATGACCACTCTTACTTACGACGTGTGTAAATAGAAAAATTCATTCAAGCAGAGCCCACTTCTGTTCAGAAAAGGCCCATGATAAGATGGCTGAAATCTCAACCATTCGCTAAACTCAACGAGAAAATTTTGACGATCTTACCGCCTTACATTTGAAGGACACAACAAAAATTTATAAGTTGAAGGCGCCAGTCGTGCCTTCTACAACGTCTGGTGGTGTCTTTTTACTCTCAGTGTCGTTAGGACTCTTAAAATAATGCCTAACTCACCCACTATCTTAAATAATCCCATTCGTGTTGCTAATATTGTTCTTCCATTCGTTTTACTGACAGTCTACACATCACATCGGCTCAGTAAATCATGACAACGCTTTTATAGATTCAATTGTTGATTTCCCTTCTGATATCTTTCTCCCAGAGTCGTGAATTTAAATTTAATGCTTCAGTGGATTTTCCACCTTTCGTAATTCTTTCTTGAATTCCATCTTTTACTTCTAAGTATTTACATTTTTCTACTCCTAAGATTTCAAAGGCAAGTTCTCACATTACAATGTAAAATTCCATAGTTTAATTCAACATGGTACAGCTACTATATAAGTTATTGTAAAACTTTTACGATGAAGTGTTATGACTTGAAAATTCTCTAGAAAATGCAATTATACAAGTTTATCGTAAATTAAAAGGCATTCAAGTAAATTCATAACTTCAAACTTTGTACTGCTTCTTGAAATGGCAAGAAGTTTATTGTAGGTGTTGAATTTACCACATAATAAGTCATACGTTTGCTGACATTCATTAACAACATTTCAAAAGAACAGCGATGTTATTTTACACACTGTTTTAGTTATTCTCGACTCTTTGCGACGTGTTACTTAATTAATTGATCGTAAATTGTGTCTAGTTGCACAACTTGGTAAACTGCATATTTTTGTTTGACTTTCCGAAATACATGTAAGACCAGCCTGATAGGATTATGCCCTTTCCTTTTTTTATGAAGAATGATTGTAACAGGTTTAATCGCTGAAATAAGACACAAATGGGGTATTTATTCAACACTCAAAAATTTTAAAGAAAAATAGTTGGGACAACACTCCCAAATTATGGGTGAAAAAGGTAAAAAAGAAATTGCTGTGAATATCTCTAAAACTATGAATTTGAGCGGAAATATCAAGAGGGCAAATTTGAAGCTCATTAAATTCGAGACATGCAATTTTTTACTACTACACTTTTCACTCAAAACTTCTATTTCACTACAACTACCACACTACAAAACTTCACCTCAAACTACTTTTCATCACTTTTCATTAGTTATCACGTGCGTCTTTCCTGATTTAGGTACTAGAAAACTGAGAAAAAAATTTTGAAAAGTTTATTCAATACCTTGAAATTTCTGTTCATCCCTGTGCGACCAAAACTGGCCAAGTTATAATCAAAGGGCCGAGAAAATGCCCATAAATAAATGATTTCATTAAAAACACATGTCAACAAAAAATTCTGCTCCAAGGACTGAACTTATCATGCCTTAATAGTGGAGTGCCTGGAGCATTAAAAACATGAAAACCTCGGATTTCAGTTACAGTGAATGAAATTTAAAAATTCAAAATGGAATGTTTAGCTTATAATGTATATAAAAAAGTTTACCTATTAAAAAATTGTGATCTTTATTTGAATAAAAAAAAATTGATAAGTGCAACAATTCAAATAGTATAATACATATTAGGCTGTAGAATATTTTTTTATAACGAAATTAAGTTAACGTATCTATTTATATAGAGACAGTAATCGGGGAAAAGAAGTAAATTAAGGAAAATTAAATAAAAAAGAAAATTATTAATAAAACATTTGTTTATTTAAACAATTTATAGTACAGTACCTAGAGGTAAAAAATATGCAAAACTTCGGAATAATGTCATATTGAACGGATTTCGTTCATTTTTGGCAGAATAATAGTAAATGCTTCACAGAAAAGTTTCTACATTGTGCGGGGTTTTGCTAATTTATAGGGGGTGGATGCCACCCCCTCTCAGGGGGTGGCACTTAAAAAATATATATATTTATTGGAGCTGAAGTAGAATCAAATATTAAGAAGAAAAGGTTCTATGCAATTTTTCACATAAATTGATAGTTTTTAAGTTATAACGACTTCAAAATTGCGATTTTAGCTTAAAAAAAAGTTATTTCCAAACGGATTTCCTCAAGTATCTCGAAAAGTATTACTTTATCGAAAAAATGTTACAGATCAATTACAGAAAGTACGAACTGGGAATTAATTATATTTTTTGTTTATTGATCTATGATTAATAATTTCGGAGATATTTAAGTTTACATTTGGCATCCAAGTGTTAAATATCTCAGAAACTGTAACACCTACGTCAAGGATGCTAACAGGTAGAATAATAGGTTATTAATTAAGCTTTCAAGTGTTCTTTTATTTGTTTCTGTAGCATAAAAAACAAAGAAGTTATGACCGAAGCAATGTGCGTCTACACATTTTTTCAATAACAACGTCGCCATTTTGTTACTGTAACCAGTAATTAAAAAAAAAAAAATTTCAAACACTGCTTCTCATTGATATATAGCATGACGTAGATGCTCAAATCCTTTGGTTTGTATACAGCACTTGCTTTAGAAAAAAATACAGTTTAAACTATAAAGGTATTTTCGATAAAACGTATTTTTTTTCCTTTTCCAAATATCTCAATAAATGTTAGTTTTATTGAAAAATGGGTAGAGACCAAAAATAAAGCTCATAAACTGATAATGAATTTCGCTTATTTATTTATTTAAATAGATTTAATAGTTTCGGAGATATGAAAGTTTAGAAATGGCGTCCGAACGTTTATAAGACGAAAAATGCAGTTTAAATGTTAAACATCTCAGAAATTGTGACACCTACGTCACGCATGCTAAGAAATGAAATTAAAGACAATTAATTGCGCTTTCAAATTATTTTATACTCGTTCCTGTAGCATAAGAAATAAAGAAGTTATGACGGAAAAATATGCGTATTTATATTTTTTTATATAAAAAGGTCGCCATTTTGTTACTCTAATTAGCCAGTAATTTAAAAAAAATTATCTCAAATACAGTTTTTCGTTAAGATGTAGAATTACCTAGATGCTCAAATTTTCTTGCTCATTTAAAGCACTTGCTTTAGAAAAAAATGCATTTTAAACTTTAAAGGTAATTTCGGAACACTTAGATACCAAATATAAACTTAAATATCTCCGAAATTATTAATCCTACATCAATAAACAAAAAATATAACTAATTACCAGTTTGTACTTTCTGTAATTGGTCTGTAACATCTTTTCGATAAAGTAATACTTTTCGAGATAATTGACGAAAGCCGTTTGAAAATACCTTTTTTTTTAAAGCTAAAATCGCAATTTTGAAGTCGTTATAACTTAAAAACTATCAATTTATGTGAAAAATTGCATAGAACCTTTTCTTCTTAAAATTTGATTCTATTTCAATAAATAAATATATTTTTTAAGTGCCACCCCCTGAGAGGGGGTGGCACTGTCGTTCTCCCCTCCACGTTTTACTACCTGTTTAAGGTCCCTGCGACCCTTATTCACTCAGGTATCTTTGAAAAATATTCTTCTAAGTATATTTATGTGAAATTCAACGTATACATAAAAAAAATATTATTTAAAATAAAATTATATGCTAAAATATTAATTTTTTTATAGTTTTTTGTTCAAATAATGATAAAATCAAAAGCACAAAAAAATTTTTGGTAAACTTTGAAATTTATAGTATAAAAAACAAAATCCCTCCTCGACCTTAAAAATTCATTCACTGTAACAGAAGTTCGAGGTCAAAACCCCCAGGCGCTCCACTATAAGTATTTTTGTGTGATGAAACCGAATTTTAATTTAAAAAATTTTCTACCGCTTAGATTTAGAGTAAAAAAACATTTTGACAATAAAAACCGGGATTTACTAGAAATATACGCGGAAGGATATTTTTTAAATTGAAAATTCGGATTCAGCACACAAAAATACTTAGGGTATGATAGGTTTAGTCCTTGGAGCAGAACTTTTTTTTGTAAACCTGTGTAATGTACCATTAATATTCGAACACGAAAGAGGCGTGTTCTCTGCTTGTATGATAATTTTTTCGAAAAACGCTCGGACCAGTCGATTTTAGTATCAAGGGGGGCATTTTTACTGGGTACGGCCGCGCCAGTTCAATTCAACCCTTAAGCGGTGGTAAGACCCACCCTAAAATTTTGGGGGGTCAAGTAGTATATCATTTCAAAATCCGTCAAGTTATCTTTACAACGCACAATTGTCAATTTTACAAAATTATAAGGAACATATAAACAATAAGAACTCTGTGCCAGTCAAAATTAACATACATATCTATAATTGAATAATTCGACATCATGAAACAAAATACATGGTATCTTTAAGCCGCACGTGTTCAATGCTAGAGCATTGTACAGAAGAGGAGTTGAGTCTCGGCATTCAGTTTGTCACTGGTATCCGTTTAGACAAATTGTTTCTTGTGCACAATCTTATAATATTGTATTCCTGAGGGCTAACGAAAGGGGGAGGTAGGCGGGGCTACAGGCCCGGAGCCCGGGCCTGAAAGGGCCCGACAGCATCACTGTTAAATACATTTTTGTATTGCAGAATCCTTATGGGAAATGGCTCTTTGAAACTCTGGATTCTGGTAATGCTTGATGTGCAGGACGAAAGTTCTCAATGGCAGCTAAAAACTCTTTTAAGATATAGCCTTCTGAAGTTGGACTTTACGGGCATTTCAAAGTCCAACTTCAAAGGGTTATATCTCAAAACCATGTGTTTTTAGGACTTAGTGCCCTTACAGTGGCAAAATATCCAACAAACATAAGAAGTCCTTTATTAATTATAAATAAAAACACATTATTTTATTTTTTATTATGCGTTTATTGTACGATGCCAGTAACGGTAGCTCAAGCTGAAAGATCTGTTAGTACACTGGCGCGTATAAAAAATGATGTTAGATCAACTATGACGTAAAGTAGATTATCTGGTTTGGGAACTTTGACAATAAAATGTGATTTGGCTAGACGGATAAATTTTGTCAGCGTTATTGAAGATTTTGCCGGTAGGAAAGCGAGGAAAGTTTTATTATAGCTTTTTTAGTTTTGCATTAATTAAATTATCATTTTGTACTTATTACATTATAAATAAATAATATAATATTTTAAATTAAATATTATGTATATTGAAAATTAGTACTTTTCATTTGTCCCAGTCGAGAGGGGTCTGAAAATTTTATTTTACGACTAGGCCCGTCTGGGCCCTCCACGGGTCTGGTATTCCCTGACTGTTAGTGCGTCTTCAACTATATATAAAATGCTTCGTGGTATGTATATTACCGTGCAGAACTACATAACAAATGATTTTTTTTTTAAATTTGCATTTATACATTTATATTTGAGTTTTAAAAAAGGTTTAACGAAGCTTCACTGTAATTTTTGTTATATAGCAGGTTAGAGTGACTATACTTTCAGACATGTGATCACTCTTTATTTTATTGTACCATCTGAAGAAAATATCTCGTCTCATTTCGGATATTCGGAAATTCACAGACTAGACCAGGCAACGAATGCTCAAAAAAGGGTGTATAGGGAAATTTTAGGGACAGAAAATTGACTTCGGAACTTTATTTGGACTAGTCTCTAGATGAACATATCAAAAGTCCCCACTCCTAGGTGGTACGCGGGGGGGGGGAGGGGGCACTTTAAAGGTCCCATTTTTTGTTATTTCGCTTATATCTCGGAAACTATGCGTCGTATGGAAAAAGGTAATCTATGCATTATTAAACATAATTAAATTTCCTACGAGAATGTCTATACCTATTCATTTTCTTCCTATGCGTTATAGTTTACGAGCTGTTCGCCAGCCAAAATGGATAATTAAAAAAAAAAGTGTTAGGTACCTTGAATATTTCTATCAAAGCGGTTTACCGTGGTCTGCTAATAAATCACAGTCACAAAACAATTTTTTTTTTTACAACACTCGACGTATTTACTAACGTAATATTTTGTCTAAATCTATGCAATTCCTTAAATATACAGTGTTACTCATTTCAAATGAAGACGCCCTTATTTTATTTTGTTTCCGATTTGAATCAAATTTTACTCAAGTATAGAACCAATTAGGATCTACTTATAACCAGAAAAACATTCGCCTGCTACAAAGGCATAGCCTTCTGTGGTACCAAAATATGCTGAAAAAATAAAAACATTTTGAATGTTAAAAATTATAAAAAATGCATCGGATCGGCGCCACAACCGTAAATACACCAAAATTTGATTTGGTTATGGATGGGGGATTTTTCATACATAAGCTCATTTGGCAAAGTGGGTCCTCAGTTTCCTCAATTTGTGGTGGATACGTGAAATTCGTCAAGACCCATTAATATGATTTTTAATATTTTTCAGCATATTTTGGTACCACAGGTGGCTTTGCTTTTGTAGCAGGCGAATGTTTTTCTGGTCATAAGTAGATCCTAATTTGTTCTATACTTGAGTAAAATTTGATTCAAATCGGAAACAAAATAAAAAAGTTATAAGGGCGTCTTCATTTTAAATGAGTCGCACTGTATATTTAAGGAAATGCATGGATTTCGACAAAATGTTACGTTAGTAAATACGTCGAGTTTTGTAAAATAAAGATTGTTTTGTGACTGTGATTTATTAGCAGACCTCGGTAAACTGCTTTGATAGAAATATTCAAGGGACCTAATACTTTTTTTTTAATTATCTATTTTGGCTGGCGAATATCTCGTAAACTATAACACACAGTAGGAAAATGAATACAGACATTCTTATAGGAAATTTAATTATAATTTTGCATAGATTACCTTTTTCCATACGACGCATAGTTTCCGAGATATAAGCGAAAAACCAAAAAATGGGACCTTTAAAATGCCCCATCCCCCCCGCTCACCACCTAGGAGTGGGGACTTTTGATATGTTCATGTCCAGACTAGTCCAAACAAAGTTCCGAAGTCAAATTTTCTGTCCCTAAAATTTCCCTCTATAATCATTCGTTGCTTGGTCTAAGACGATTATTTCTGTAAAAAGACTTCAACTGTTTGATTTTTGCAAAACGAGGTGTTACTGCATAGTAAAACATCAATAAGGGCTGTCTATAAAGTAGTTGAACACACAAAATATTAAGAAGTGCAATAGAGAAAGAGCTAAAGAAAAATCATGAATACATAATAGACTTTTTTCACCTGAAATCGTCGAAAAAAAGTAGTTACCATGAAGTATCAGCATGCAGGGAATTAATTGCCGAAACATTTTAAATAAAAATATACAGGGTGTTCCGTTTGAAAAAATTAAATTATGACAGTTGAAATATGAAGAAGTTTGAATCACCCTGTAGAATTGGGTACAACTCTGACAGTTTTGTAAATTAGTACATGTTCTTGAATTAATTTAACTATTGGGTATTCCATTTAAAAAATTCTGCTATTAACGTTCAGTACACCCTGTAGATTTAAAAATAATTCAAATTTCAAACAGTTGAGAATATATTGACCGTCCAGAGACTACTGACTCACTCTGTATGTATATGCATGCATATTTTATGCACCGTATATTAAGTTTAACATCTTTTAACAAAATACAGCTAAAAATGAAATGTTAATAATATTTTCCTCCTACCCAGTGAACACCCAGTCGTTTAGAAAACGTTTATTTTACGAAAATTATACGAAATGATGGTTTAATTTTCGTAATCGTATATTTATTATACGTTTTCTGTAAACGTCTATAATATAAACGTTTTTATCACGTATATAATAAACCAGTGAAATATATATTTTTATTTATGTTATGCAAAATTCTTCTAGTTAATTTCAATACATGTTAACGATAAACTTCAATTATACGGGTGGTAGAAACAAAAAAAAACGTTTATTAAATGGTAATATGGAAAATTGACCACTGGGTAATGGTATATTGCTTTTTAAATTCGGACTAATAGTTTTAGAGAAATTACTTGGGGAATATGGAAAACGAAACAGAGTCTTCAATTTTAGAACGCAATTTCCTTAAAACTATAGTTCTAATTTAAAAAGAGAGATACCGTTGTAACCAGAACTTAACGAGCTTTAAAGCGATGTGCTACTTGACCACCCTTGCCATTTATTATTTTAGGGATGGGTTCTATCACCGTTTAAGGATTGAAGTGGCGCCAGCGACAATACACATTAAAAGTGTCCCCCTTAATGAATTCAATTTTTCTTTATTCAAATAGGCTTAGAATGTCATAAAGCGTCGAGATTTTAAGTTTATCTGTCCTTCTGTAGGTCTACCTGTAACTTTTTTGTGTGCACGATTATTCTGAAATTATTTATGTTATTGACTAGAAATTTGGTATACCTATGTGTTTATAACTAAATCTGGAACTAGATATTTTAATGACATTCCGTTGAAGGGTAAATGGGTAAAAATAAATTTGTATTATCAAATTTTTAAGACGGTTAATGTACAACTCATCTCCAAATCCCCAGAAATTCAAAATACCTCAGTGATTTTATCGTAAAGAAGTAAAAACCAAAATATGCGTAATTTCCGTAGCTATACTTTTATTCGAAATATTTTTCATAACTGTTACAGATTTTTAGTTATTTACAAATTACTTACAAGAAAACGTTTTGCCTCCAACTTCTCACTCCCATGAAAGCGCCCCATTGCATGATTTTGGGTGGTTTTTATGTGTTCTTTGACAGCTAATCGGGCAATTTTTTTCCATAATTATTAAAGTGCTATTTTACTGTACTTATAGTAGGGTAAAATATCACTGTACAACTAACATAAAACACACTAAGATACTTAAAACCAACGAAATAAAAAATTACCAGGAGACCACAACGGTAGCCGGCCAGCAATAGAAATTCGATAAAATGCCGGAGGATCCGGTGAGAATTACATAGCGGCTCAAAAAAGTCAGTAATTTTTAACTATGGAAGATAACACAAAATTTCTAGAAATTGCCGGATGCGCCGGTGAAAATTACATAGTGGACCAAGAAAACAAATTCAAAAGTGACAAGCGCGGAAAATAAAATGAAGAGAATTTACAAAACTAAAACAAACACGAACAACGGATAACGTGAAAACCAAAATGACGGACGATGCTAGAATAGGAGAAGAAGAATACCATAAAAATAAGCTAAAAGAAGTAGAGACAAGTGTTAATGCAAATGTTTAAATACTGTGTCTATGACAATAATATAAATAATAAAAAATCAAGAAAACAGTCCACAATAAAATCGAAGTTACAATTTTAATTAATACAATTTATCTATTTACTATTCTTCCAAATAACCTGCAATTACAATTTAGACATAATTTTGGTCAGTTCGAGCTGGATAATCAGTCAGGTAATTTGGAAACGACGTGGACCCATTGTCCCCAGAAAGAAGAACAATTTGACTAAAGCTGAGACGTATTTCACAGGAGTGATTTAGTAAGTCCAATCAGTCTCGCATTTCTATTACTATTTGATGTTCTATTCAATCTATTTCACTATTTTATTCTATTTGAGCTCATATTAAGTACGTGTTGCATTTAGTCATAGCTTATTTGGTACATTTATATCAAAAATAAAATTTTGACACACGTCGAATTAAAAATTATTAAATTTGACATTTTATTGTTATCAAAATTTGTACCTCGTTTTGCTTCATTTTATAGTATTAATAACAATGTCTGACAATTTAAAATCACTCATACGTTTACGAGGATCCATTAAACAAAAATTAACTAACTGTGAAAAATACGTAGAATCTATTAAGCAACTTGATGATAGCAATAAACCGAAATTTTCCGATTTAGAAATTAGATATGAAAACTATTCTTGCCTTTTAAAGGAATTTAATGACGTTCAATTAGAAATTGAAGCTATATGTGATGAAGATCAACTTAACAAACAATTTAAAGAAAGAGATATATTTGAAGAAAAATATTATACAGTTCTACCTATTTTAAAGGAATATTTGATTTGCGCTGAAAATTCTTCAGGTGCTATCAGAGTTTCTGACAATTCTAAAAATAATTTAGTACCCAATTTAAAAGGTGTTAAGTTACCAACAATCAATTTACCAATTTTCACAGGTGTATATGACCATTGGTTAGAATTTAAAGATACATTCAATTCTTTGATACATACAAATTTGTCAATTAGCATGATACAAAAGTTTCATTACTTGAGAGCATCACTTAAAGATGATGCAGCTAGAGTAATACACTCTTTAGAGTTTTCAGCAGCTAATTATAAGACTGCTTGGGATCTTTTATGCCAAAGATTTGATAATACTAGATTATTAATTCATAATCATGTAAAATCTATTTTTGACCTTCAATCAATTTCTAAGGAATCTTCAATTCAATTACGACAACTCATAGACAATTTATCGAAACATTTACGTGCCCTTGCAACTTTAAATCAACCCACTGAACATTGGGATACACTAATTATTTATATAATAACGAGTAAAATTGATAAAACTACTCTTAGGGAATGGGAAGCACTTAAAGTAAAAGGTGAGTTGCCAACATTGAATGAATTATTCACATTTTTAAGATCTAAGTCCAATCTCTTAGAAACTCTACAAATAGGCAATCAAGGTCAATTTCAAAATTCAAAATCAATTTCACAAAAAAACAATTATCATGCAAATTTCTCCACTACTAATGTTAAATGCAATTTTTGTAAAGGCCCCCATTTAATTTACAATTGTGATAATTTTTGCAAACTTGATATTCCCATTAGAATGGAAAGAGTACAAAAATTAAAACTTTGTGTTAATTGTTTAAGAACTGGTCACGACAAAAATACGTGCCAATTTGGTTCATGTAGAAAATGTAAAGGAAAACATAACACTCTTTTACACCAAGAGAGGTCAACTACAATGACAACAGATTCGGGAAGTAATACTCAAGTTAACATGTGTTCAAGTTTAAATTTGCTGAATAGCCAAGTTATGTTGTCTACTGTAATGGTAAAAGTTAAAGATGTTCAAGGTAATTTTCATCCATGTAGAGCTCTATTAGACAGCGGTGCACAATCTAATTTTTTGACGGAGCAATTTTCTGCCAAATTAAAATTGCCGCTACTATCCACTAATATTGCTATTGTTGGCATAAATCAAGTTGTATCCAATATAAAGAAAAGGTGTGATATTACAATATTTTCTGATTATAACAACTTTACTGCTTCAATTTCATGTTTCATCATCCCCACGGTTTCAGGTGAATTGCCACAACAAAGATTAGATATTTCTGCATGGAATATTCCTCAAAATATTCCGTTAGCAGATCCTTATTTTCAAGAACCTAGAGGTGTTGGTTTATTTTGGGATCTGTTGGTTGAGGGCCAGATTAATCTAGGTAAAAGTATGCCTGTACTAAAAAACAGTAAACTAGGTTGGATAATTTCAGGAAATATTCCTATTTCTATGGCATCATCTTATTGTAATTTTTCTAAAACTCTTTACCATAATGAAGATGAGCAATTAAAGAGATTTTGGGAACTTGAACAGGTTTCTTCTTGCCCTCTTTTGTCTGATGACAATATACAATGTGAAAATGTGTTTAAAGAAACCACTGTTCGGGATGAAACAGGTCGATTTATTGTCAGATATCCATTGAAACATCCAATTAATTTACTTGGCGATTCTAAAGCTATAGCAATTAAACGATTTTATTCTTTGGAACGTAAATTTCTATTTGATACTAACTTCAAATATCAATACAAACAATTTATCGATGAATATGAATCATTAGGTCATTTGTCTAAGTTAGATAAATCTGACGTTTCCAGTGACACTTCTACTTCTTATTATTTACCTCATCATGGGATACTTAAGGAATCTAGTTTGACCACCAAATTTAGAGTAGTCTTTGATGGATCATGTTCAACTACATCAGGGTGGTCTCTTAATGACTTACAATTTGTTGGTCCAAAAGTCCAGAACGACATTTTTTCTATTTTGTTACGATTCCGAAAACATTCATTTGTCGTTTCTGCAGACATCACAAAAATGTATCGGCAAATTCTTATAAACCCTAATGACAGACCACTACAAAGAATAATTTGGCGAGAAAGTTCTCAAGATGACATTTCTATTCTTCAATTAAACACGGTCACTTACGGTACAACTGCGGCACCATATTTGGCCATAAGATGTTTAAATCAATTAGGTTTAGAAAACAAAATTCAATTTCCTATGTCATCTCAAATTATTTTAAATGATTTCTATGTTGATGATTTGTTAACAGGTTCTGACAATTTACAAGAATTAAATACAAATTGTCTGGAAATTGATTCTATTTTGAAGTCAGGTGGTTTCGTTCTTCGAAAATGGATTTCCAATAATATTAATGTTCTAGAAAATATCGATGATTCAAATAATTCAACTAATATTTTAAATTTGGGTAAAAATGAATCTTCAAAGATTCTAGGTATTCAATGGATAAACCATTCAGATATCTTGAGATATCATATTTCATGTGTTCAACCAACAGAATCCATATCCAAGCGTCAAATTCTGTCAGACATAGCGCAAATTTATGATCCATTAGGCCTTCTAAGCCCATGCACAATTTTATCTAAAATTATTATCCAAAAACTATGGTCTTTAAAATTGAATTGGGATGAATACGTTCCGGAAGAATGGCGAATAAAATGGTTTCATTTTAGATCACAGTTGAGTGAGTTAAATAATTTAACAATTCCACGACATGCCATTGGTAAGAACTGTCGTCTATTAGACATCCATTGTTTTTGCGATGCATCTCAGAATGCATATGCAACTTCTATTTACTTACGCAGTCAAGACAATTTTGGTAAAATACAGGTACATCTCTTGTGTGCGAAAACAAAAGTAGCACCATTAAAACCTGTTTCTATTCCACGTTTAGAGCTCTGCGCTGCTCTATTAGGTGCTCAATTAATGAAACATGTCATTACCTCACTAGCAATTTCTACACCGCAGTATTTCTGGTCGGACTCACAAGTTACTCTTTGTTGGATTAAAACACAACCAAATTTACTCCAAACGTTTGTTGGCAACAGAGTATCTAAAATTCAAAGTATTACCAACAAGGATGGCTGGCATTATGTTAATACCAAACATAATCCAGCTGACATAGCCTCTCGTGGGGTACTACCTAATAAATTAATGTTATCTACCATATGGTGGTCTGGTCCGGAATTTTTAAATGTTCATCAATGTGAGTGGCCAAAAACGTCTGAATTTATTGATCAAAATAATATACCTGAATTTAAGAAAGAAGCTAAAATATTTTCTGTTACCGAAAAAACCCGTTTCAGTTTGTTCAGTCGTTTTTCAAGTGCAGAAAAACTAAAACGTGTAACATGCTATTGTTTACGATTTATTCACAATTCTAAATTAAAATTGGATAAACAAAACTTTGGTCCATTATCTGTTCATGGATTAGAATATTCATGGTTGCGATTAATAAAAATTTCTCAAGAAGAATGTTTTCCCATAGAAATATCCACATTAAAGAAGGCGTCGTCGCTAGACAAAAAACATAGATTATCGTCTTTAGCTCCATTTGTCGATAATGATGGATTATTACGTGTTGGCGGACGTCTCGAATTATCATCTTTTAGCTCTAATGTTAAACATCCTTTGTTATTATCGTCTAAGCATAATTTGATGAAACTTATTTTCAATTATGAGCATAGAAGATTGCTTCACGCAGGGCCTCAATTACTATTGGCTACTATTTGTCAAAAATATTGGCCTATAAGTGGCAGAA
Organism: Rutpela maculata; assembly: GCA_936432065.2. Classification (NCBI taxonomy): domain Eukaryota; kingdom Metazoa; phylum Arthropoda; class Insecta; order Coleoptera; family Cerambycidae; genus Rutpela; species Rutpela maculata. Next base: position 28,553,545 of record OW386285.2, on the reverse strand, counting down.
ATTTGGCTAAAACTACTGTAAAAAACTGCATTATTTGTTTCAAATTCAAACCGACTCCAGCTATTGCACCTATGGGAAATTTACCTGAACGTAGACTTGAACAATCTTTTCCATTTGCGGTTACAGGTATAGATTACACTGGTGCATTTTTCATAAAAGATCGGAAGGGCAGGGGAGCAAAAATCACAAAATGCTACATTTGCGTATTTGTATGTTTTTGTACGAAGGCCATACACCTAGAATTGGTTACTGATTTGAGTACTGAGACATTTTTAGCCTGTTTGCAACGATTTATTTCTAGGAGAGGTACGCCCAGTCATATTTACTCTGACAATGGGACTACATTTCTAGGAGCTCATAATGAATTGAACGCACTAGGAGAATTTTTGTTCAACAATCAAAACAATATTGTTGATCAGACATCACGGAATAATATTTCCTGGCATTTTATTCCTCCATATAGTCCCAATTTCGGTGGATTATGGGAATCTGCTGTAAAAAGCACCAAATATCATTTGAAACGCATCCTGTTAAATGCAACACTTACTTATGAAGAGTTTTCTACTCTAATTACCCAAATTGAGGGTATTCTTAATTCAAGACCTCTATTTTCAATTTCATCCGATCCTAATGATCTCTCTCCTATTACTCCATCTCATTTCCTGATTGGACAAGCTTTAACAACATTACCAGATCCCGATTTACAAGATATTGCAACGGTCAGATTATCACGCCTCCAGTATGTACAACAACTCATGCAACAATTTTGGTCCAGATGGGCAAAAGAGTACGTTGCCCAACTCCATCATCAATATAAATGGAAAGACGGTCCTACTAAGCTGCAAGCTGGTACTTTAGTACTAATCAGTGATAATAAGTTACCGCCATATAAATGGATGCTGGGTCGAATTCAAGATTTGTGTCCAGGCAAAGATGGAATCTGCCGGGTAGCCACGATCAATACAACCAGAGGTCTAATTAAGCGATCTACCAGACATTTGTGTCCCATTCCACTTCAAGAACATCTCCAATAGAAATGTTTTGTTATATACTTAATGCTAATATTTTCATGTTATTCATGTTATGTTATTCAATATAATTAGTATTGTTATATTTTGAAGCACTGCTTCAAAGGCGGGAGCTATGTTAATGCAAATGTTTAAATACTGTGTCTATGACAATAATATAAATAATAAAAAATCAAGAAAACAGTCCACAATAAAATCGAAGTTACAATTTTAATTAATACAATTTATCTATTTACTATTCTTCCAAATAACCTGCAATTACAATTTAGACAACAAGAAATAGAAGAATTAGGTAGAATATGTGGCACTAGGCAGAATTCGAGAGACTCCCTACCGAGATCATAAAATTAGCAGATGAAAACCACCCAGACAAGTTAAGGGTAGGTGACTGTAAGGTAGGAAACAATGTGGTATACCTTGGAGCCCTTGTAGACAATTCTAGCGACTGAAAATATGAGACTCGCTGAAGAATACAGATGGCAACTTCCAGGACCGTCGAAAGAGGAGGATAGCTGGTACAAATTACCGGGGCCCGAGCGCAGTCAAGGGACACCTGGTCGTATTAAAAATTTCATAAAATTTTCAGCTCAAGAATGTTAGAAAAAAATAGCTAGTCTTGCATTTCTCCAAATATCCAATGCATTGTAAATACCATCACAAGGCACAAGTGAGTACAAAAATATCTGTATATCAAATAATATCAAAGCAAAGGTAGAATCACCAAAATCAGTAGATCTAACATAAAATCGGAAGTTCTGGAACTGGTGCACTGAAAGTCATATTTGCCATACATAATGCGTCGCAATCGCAACCAGTGACCGGTGCAGTAGTCCAGTTCCAGAAGGTAGAAAATAGGCCGACTTTCCCATTTGTTTGACAATAGTGCTTTCTTCATAATTCTTTTTGCATTATGTGCTATTATGTGAGGCTTATGTAACATAATGCACCCGGTCCGAGGAGTAATAAATGTTTTTTAATTATTAATAATCAATAAATAAACAATTTTTATCGACAGTTATATAACGAATTAAATATCTCGGGTTGTTTTTCATGAAATTTTATGAAATTTAGTACACGGGGGTTTTTTGAATCGCTGAAGACGAATCCCAAATACCGGAAAATTCAGAAAATTTAGCCAGAGTGTATCAATAAATTACAGTTTCGGTCTATAAATGCAAGTGATATACCATTTAAAGGGTTTTTATGGATGCTGATTAGGAATTTCAACTTGTAGAAGGAAAATTGCAGAAAATCCTGGTAAGTTTTTATATTTTCCTATCATCATGTGTAAAAATATACGTTTTTGTGATCGCCGATAACGAATTTGAGGTCGAAATGTCGGGAAAAAAATGAATATTTTTCGGAAAATTTTGGACAATGTTAAAAGTGGAAAATATTAGATTTTGTATAGGGGTATTCCGATGATCACTGGACATTAATTTTCTGTCTCAAATTAGAAAAACTATCGAGAATGTTGGAAAATCCGGAAAATTTGAACATAGTGAGTGTACCAGTAAACTATAATATGTGGATGTTGATTACAAATTCGAACTTGTACAAGAAAAATGTAGGAAATTTTCCAGAAAATTCAGCTGAATTTTCGTTATATTTGAGTGATGTTGGCGTCTATAATGTGAATATTAGAAAAGAAATACTTTTAATATTTTAAAAAGTAGGGAACCATATTGACATGATGAATTCATGACGCAGGTAAAAAGAGGAACAGATGTATATAAAAGGGTACAAGTTGATACTGGCGGGCTTGCTGGCAACGTTGTAAACTATTGAACTATTGAACGCAGATGTAATAAAAGGAGCAGGAGTTTTTAAAAGTGGTACGCCGTATCATTCAGTTCTCGAAAAGTCGTTTGAAATGACGCTTCCATTTCAATTTAAATTCGTAAACATGGGTTTCCTATCATTATTTATTTTCCCTCAATTTTTCCTATACAAGTTCAAATTTGTAGTCAACATCCACATAGCCCAGTGTCGTTGTTTACTTGTGCACTCACTATGCTCAGATTTTCCAGATTTTCCTACATCCGCGATAGTTTTTCTAATTTCAGACAGAAAATAATAATAATAATAATAATAATAATAATAATAATCACTAGTGAGGCGGGCGAGGGGGCTAGCGGAAAATCAACTTTTCCGCAAAAAGCCCTCGCGCCTTTTCGAACCGCCTCCGCGTGTTGCTGAAAATCCGCCGACTGCAGATCAGGTGGAAAACTTCTGGAAAACGTTGTACGAACAGAAGCTTCCACTCAACAGAGACTCTCCAGCCCTGGCACACTTTGAAACCTTTAGCCAAAGGCTTCGCCAACCACACGAGGTGTGCCAACCAATAACCCCAGAAGAGGTTCGAAGAGCTCTTGAGGGCTCTAAGAACTTTGCTGCTCCAGGTCCCGACGGGATAAATAACTTTTGGTGGAAAAAGTTATCGAGTACCCACCACCATTTGGCCAGAATTTTTAATGCCTGGCTAAATGGGGAGCAGCAAATTCCTTCTTGGGTTGTTGAGGGGCGGACAGTGCTGATCCCCAAGAACGGAGATTTGTCTAACCCAAAGAACTACCGCCCGATAACCTGTTTAAACGCATGTTACAAAGTGTTTACACGCATTTTGTACACGCGGGTGCTCCACGCAGTTGAACCGGTTTACGAACGGATACATGAGCAACGAGGGTCGAAGAGAGGTGTCGCTGGCTGCAAGGAGAACCTGCTGATTGACAGATGTGTCACGCAGGACTCCGTGCAGTATAAGCGGAACCTCTCTATGGCCTGGATCGACTACCGCAAGGCATTTGACATGACATCTCATGAGCTTATTTTACACTTGCTCCAATGTCTTGCGGTACCCGGTCCCGTAGTGAGATGTATTGAAGAACTGATGCCGCTCTGGAGGACTCGCTTTACTATAACATCCGGTAACGATAGAGTCCAGACGGAGCCGGTATCATTCAGAAGGGGAGTATTTCAGGGAGACTCCCTCAGCCCCCTTCTGTTTTGCATCTCACTACTGCCATTATCCGTTTCGCTCCGGAAAACCCGTGGATACAACTGCGGTACCCCCGGCGATAGGAGGCATAAGGTCACCCATTTGTTTTATATGGATGACCTTAAACTTTATGCCTCCGGAGAAAGGGACCTACACCAGTCCCTTAGGGTGGTACAGGAGTACACGCAGGCTGTCGGTATGGAGTTCGGGTTGGACAAATGTGCACTGGTCCATCTCAAGAGAGGACGATGCGGGGACTACGGAGAGGACGCGCAGCTCGTAGACGGAAGCATCTTACATCATCTAGATGCCGGAGAGTCGTACACTTACTTGGGTGTCGAGCAACGCTCCACCCAAGAAGTGAGTGTAGTGAAAAACGCTCTCCGCGGCAAGTATCAGCACCGACTCCGACAGATTTGGTCTTCAGAACTGTCGGGGAAGAACAAGGTGTCTGCTACCAACATGCTTGCCGTTCCGATCCTTCTCCACTCCTTTGGAGTGGTGAAATGGAACCGAGAGGAGTTGCGTCAACTCGACGTAGGAACCCGCAAGAAGATGCATCTCAATAGGAGTTTGCATCCTAAATCGTCCGTTCCACGGTTATACCTCCCACGACATCGGGGAGGCCGTGGACTCTTGAGTTTGGAGAGTCTCCATAACAGGATGGTCCTAGATGGAGCCTGTAAGATTATCAGGAGTTCGGATCCCCTCCTCTGCATGGTCCGAGACCATGAAAATGCAGGGGTAGGAGCGTTTTTGTTTAAGGCAGCACAGAGAGCAGCCGATGAACTTGGTCTCTCCTTCGACGTCGAGCGGGTAAATCGCGACTCTGTCACCGAGTTGGAACCTGCTCGGCGAAAAGCCCAAATTAAAGCTGCAGAACACAACATCTTTCTGCAGCTTCATACGGATAAGCCAATGCAATAAATACATCAGTATAAAAATATAGAAGATCTTGGCTTATCCGAAAGGCTGACCTTTGCCTTCTTAAGGTCAGCCGGGCTGAAGTCTGAGACCGAGGGATTCATAATGGCTTGCCAGGATGGTGTATTTAACACTCTCGTTTATCGAAGTCGTGTCATGGGTATAGAGGTCCCTGATGTCAGCTGCAGGGCCTGCCGCAGGGCGCCAGAGACTCTAATGCACTTGTCGGCCTGTCCGACATATGCAGTCTCGGCCTATATCCAGAGGCACGACGGAGCATTACGAGTGCTTTATTATCACTTAAGGCACTCGTATGGGATAGACGAGACACCAGTGCTGCCTTATGCTCCGGGGGATATTGAGTCCGTTGTGGGAAATGAGAAGTGTCTAATTTATTGGAACTACTCTTTTCCCACAGTCAGGCAAATACAAGCCAACAAGCCTGACATAGTCCTCCTCGACCACCAACTCAAGACAATGTTTGTCGTGGAGTTCTCGGCTCCCGCGGAGAACAACATTGTCTTGAAGGAGGAGGAAATACGGACAAAAATATCGAGATTTGCTCTTCGAACTCCGCAGACTCTATCCAGACCATACTGTTAAGATAGTGGTACTGATTATAGGAGCCCTCGGTGGAACGAGACACACACTGCTTTCAGAACTTAAGATCATACCGGCATGCCGAAATTCGGCAGAGGTCTTAGCCGGCAGAATGCAGAAGGCCGTCATCCTCGGTTCATTACGTCTGCTCAGGGCACACGATTCGCGGACCCAGTAGTCACTCACCCCACGGGCGTGGGGAGTGGCTACCGGTACTACCAGCTCCCCTCTGTGAGTGTCGGAGCCACAGAGTTTAAAGGGTGACTGGCTTTTACAAAAAAAAAAAAAAAAAAAAAAAAAAAAAAAAAAAAAAAAAAAATAATAATAAGATTTATTTTCCACTATGACAATATACATTGTATGGGATTCGTCAATTAATACAAAAATTCAGACACTTTATAATAACATTTATCAATTAAAAATGTTTTTAATTTTTTTTTTAAAATATACAAATTTTTACTGTCTTTAATTGTTTGTGGCAAGCAGTTAAACATCTTAGGTCCCATACAGTTGGGAGCATCAAAACTAAGCTTTTGTCTAGCGAACGGCACATGAAACTCATCAACATGCCTCGTACTATAACTGTGTCTATCTTTATTGATGGCAAAACTGTTTTTATTCCGATAAACGTAGACACACATTTCATGTATATATAAACACGGGAGAGTTAAAATATTCAGCTTTTTGAAACCATCTTTACATGATTCCCGCTGCGGTATGTTCGTTATGCATCGGATTACTCTTTTTTGTGCAATAAATACATCAGTTGCCTGGGTAGAATTTCCCCACAAGCAAATTCCATACCTAAGTCTTGAATCTGCTTGGGCGAAGTAAACCTGCACTAACTGATGTGTTTCTAGTACCGTCCGCAAATTAATAAAAAGAAACTTCAGCGAATTCATTTTGCAAATAAGTTTAAGGCAATGCGACTTCCAGTTAAGAAATTCATCCAAATGAATACCAAGAAAACGCACGCTGTCGTGTGTATTTGTTAAAGTTACCGTATTGACATCGAACTTTAAATCGTCTAGTTCTTTTTGACGATTATGAATCAAGAGCATGTCAGTTTTTTCGGTATTGAAAAATAAATCGATGCCATTAAAGTAATCTGATATTTTGGTAACCGCCTCTGCACATTTAACATTCAATGCTCCAGTATTTCTTGATGATACTATAAGAGAAAAGTCATCAGCATAAGCGGTGTAATAATTGTTTTTCATGACTGAGGATATATTGTTCACATACAGAATAAATAAAATCGGACCGATTATTGATCCCTGGGGGACCCCCATATTTACATCCAAGCAGTTAGAGTTTACGTACTCTACAGATTTCTCAGTTTCAACTTTTAAAGATACATATTGCTTGCGATCTTGTAGGAAAGTTGATATCCAGTTCAATGCAATGCCTCTTATGCCATACGTTTCTAAAATACACAATAATTGTTTATGGTTTACACAGTCGAATGCCCTACTCAGATCGCAAAAGATCACCGCAGGACATTCGCCTGTCTCAACATATTCTATGATTTGATCATATAGTGATAAAATTGCAGATGATGTTGACTTGTTTATACGGAAACCGTGCTGATTATTTGATACAATTTGGAATTTATTGAGAAAAGGTAAAAGACGATCTAAAAACGCATATTCCAAAATTTTTTAAAATCCAAATGGAATAACAACTGGTCTATAATTTTCTAAATAGCATGGATCATTCTTTTTATACAATGAAGTAACTTTTCCTGTCTTTATGTTTTGCGGAAAAATGCCCGATGCAAAGGATTTATTAATTAAATACGTTAGTGGAGCTATAATTACATCAAGAACCCGTTTTAAGATAAAACTTGGAATGTCATCTGCCCCGGATGACTTTTTATTTTTTAATTTTCCATTTAATGAGGTTAGTAGTTCTCTTTCTGTGAAAGGTTTGAGATACAGTGAATGTTGATTAAAAACTTTTGACTCTGTCTTACTCCCTATATTTTTAGCATGTGTTTGAGATACTAATCGAATCGGCGTCCCAACAAAAAACTGATTAAAATCCGCTGCTATCTCGCGTGGATCTGTCACTAAAATGTCGTTTTTTTTAATGTGTATGTTAGAATGTTTTTTTTGATTATTCACTAGTTCAGATACTACATTCCATGAAGCTCGCGCTGTGTTATCAGAATTAATTATACGGTTTTGATAATACTGTTTCTTTTTACTATTCATTAAAGCAATGTGCTCTTTTTTTGCGTTTTTATATGTTTCGCTGAAAGCCTCATTAACACCTTTAAAAACAAATAAATCCTTCAATAGCTGACTTGAACGAACAACGTCCACATCAACCCATTTTTTATTATCACTTTTTTGACATAGTTTTCGTTTAGGAAAGCATGTTTCAAATTTAAATAAAAAAGTATTATAGAATAAATAAAAGGCATCATTAAAATCAATTCTGTCGTCTAGATATGACCATTCCTCATTCATAAGTGCATTTCTAAAAGTTGATATATTGACTTCGCTAAAATTTCTTTTCATATCAATTTTATTTAGCTCATTTTGATTAGAATTAAAACTTATATCCAATAAAACTGTTCGATGGTCAGAAAAAACATTATCAACTACACAACATGTAAAACTCTTATCACAAACATTTGTAAATATTTGGTCAATTATAGTACAGGTACTATTGTTTATCCGGGCGGGCCAGTTAACAATATGAGTCAGACCAAAACAAGACAAAAGATTACACAAATTGACAAAATCAGAACACTTGTACTTATCAAAATTAAAATCTCCACATAAAAAAATCTAATATTAGGCTGGTACAAATAGTCTAAGACATCACTGATTTTATTAAAAAACACATCAACTTCCCCACTGGGAGAGCGGTAACAGTTTAAAATAATATTTACAATCCTGTTTGTTTTGTAAGATACTGCACAAATCTCAAAATTCTGCTCCATGCAGAAACTGTCCAAATAAATAAATTTTTTTAATATTACTGCTATATTTAGACCATATACTAACCCCGCCACATTTTAAGGTAGGGCGACAGTAGAAACTAATTAAATTAAAATTCTTAATGTGTAAAAAATCCAAACATTCGTGTTTTAAACATAAAAATTCCAGATTTTTAAATAAATCTAAATCGGCTTCAATAAAATTAATTTTATCAGAGTTTACTTGCCAATATTGTAACCTTAAAGGAAGAATATAAGTCCGGATATTTTGGGTTTAAAGATTCACATTTCACTTCAGGAAAATGTTTCTTCATATGAGCCGTAAGTTCATCAGCTGTAGTATCTAGTGTTCCTCGGAATACCCCTATACAAGAGTTAATCGAGTAGTTTGTGAATAAAAAAAGCTAAGATCTAATATTTTCTACTTTTAGCATTTTCCAAAATTTTCCGAAAAATATTAATTTTTTCTCGATATTCCGACTTCAAATTCGTCATCAGTGATCACAAAAACGTATATTTTGACACGTTGGATGCTTATGGTGATAGGAAGTCATAAAAATTTACCAGAATTTCCGCAATTTTAATTCTATGAGTTCAAATTCTAAATCAGCATTCATAAAAACCTCTTAACCTCTTAACCTCTTAAATGCTATATCACTTGCATTTATAGACCGAAATTGTCATTTATTGATACACTCTGGCTAAATTTTCCAAATTTTCCGGTGAAAAACAGTTTTCCATATTTCGGATTACTTCAAGAAATATGCCCCAAGGGGACTCTCCAGCATCGCATCCTACCGAATCCTCTCATTTTTTACCACGGTAACCAGAGAGAGTAGTACACAATAGAACGGTTGATAGTTCAGGAAAAAACAGATAGCAAGAGGTCAAGAAGACGTCCTTCAGAACGTTGGGAGAAACCAACTGAAAGAGCTGTAGGAAAAGAGTTTGGTGGGATGGTGCATCTAACAGGCAACCACGATAGATCGCGTGATACTGTCAAACGTGCCATACAGCAAAGAGAGGCCAACTTGATTAACGCATGAGTCACAAAACGTCTGCCAGGTCTTTGATAATAAGACGAGACAAAAATAATTAAACACAATTATAAATAAACAGACAAGTTCTTCTAACGTTTTAGAAGTGAAAAGGTAAACTATTCACGTAAACGAATGTTTATTTACGAGCCACTGCCGAGCTGACACTGAACCATTAACCACAATAAAACAAGAATAATTATGGCAGTTATGCTAGACATAAATGCGAAAATGAACTTGTTAAATGGGGCGTATAATAAGTAAAACAATTCGTATTATTTCAAACATAAACGCGAATCACGGACCAAACACCAAAACTCATTATAAACAAATTAAAGTACCTAAAATAACTTAAAACACAGTTTATGATATTAACATCTTTATTACTAATAGCCCAGACTGCAGAGAACATTTTATAGTGAAACCCACAAAAATTTGCAAACTGAATAATTTTTTTTTTAATGAGTTCGTGAAAGTGTATAGGATAATATCCTGAAAAATTTACTTTCCGCTCGGATGCAGAACATAAAAAAAGTGGAAATAAAATTATTTCATCCATTTTTCCAAAATTTTTAATTAGTCAAGCTAGGAAAAAATAAAAAATACAGGTGGATAAACCACATGTTTCTGAACGAAAAATGTTCTAATAAAGTTTATTGCTAAAGCCACGATATTCCTGGAAAAAAATAGTGAAATAACTTCGTCATTCTGCGATGACAAGCACACGGTTAAATTCATACTATAGAAATTTAAAAATTCTTAGCTATTCTAACGAATAAAATAAAGTTTTTTTCTCTTTCTGATTATACATTTTTAACATTTTTCTTAGTGAATAGGAGGATAAATAATGCGTATGGAGGGAAAATATGCAATTATGAACGCATACACAGACACCACACATAGCCGCTGAATCGCTCGCATGAATTTTTACGTGCCTTTACTGTATTGTATTTATTACAGGTACACCATCCACATTTCAGCTACACTCAAAGAACATGATAGGTAAATTCAACCAAGAGCATATGAAATCGCGCCTATCTAGTTTCATAGTTACATCAATCAGAAAAGAATAGTCATACAACTTTATTTGTTTTCGTAAACAAATAGTAGTTTAATAATCATATCTTCTTGTAACAAATTAAATAGTACAATGACATTTTTTTATGTTCACTAACCATTTTCAATTTGGTCTACAATTAAATAGTACAACGACTTTGTTTTTTGTTCACCAACTAATTTTTAGGTTGATCTACACTTTATTGTAAGTTGAAGTTTTTTTTGGTTAGCCAAAATCTCAGTATTGAGACATCAGACCACCCAAACCAAAGATTAGAGATCGTTTATAAGATCCATAAAAATATATCGATGATCCCTGAGAGAATTTGAACATTGCAATCATGTTATTAATTTTCTATAAATTCATAAGAGTATAAGATAATGCATGATTGATTATTGTCAGTGATTTGTATGTGGCGTCATCTGGGAATAATTTCTGTAATAGACTACGTGGCAAGCAAGCAAATTTTATGGTAATTCTTTTAGAACTACTAGAAGACGACAATAATATTGGTTTGTCTACCAAGTACAATAATACAGCGAAATAATACTGGATTAGAATTACAATTCGATAATAGTTAAAAATAAAATATACTATTATCTAGTTTAATTTGACAGAATTCAACAAAATAATAGTCAGACGAACAAAATAATAGTCTTATTCATCTATTTTTTAAGTTAATGTTTGTTTTGTTGTACGACAACTTTTTATTAATTAAAATAACAATCACCTCTTGTTTAAAAATACCATCAATATCATCATACTCTTTCTTTGAGTGTATATCCAATGGATTCCTTAAACATTTGTTAATGTATTGAAAAAATTTCAGAATTTATATTCAAAACAATCATAATTATAAGGATAAAATCATGAAAATCGCAATTTCTTATCATGATCTAATTAACCATATTCTCGAAAAAATGCATACAAGTAAACGAATTTGTGTTTGAACATTCAAAAAGTATACATTTTTCCGAAATAGTGATATTTTATTTTTTCCAATGGGTCAATTTCTCGGCAAGCTACAGCCTCCAATATATATATTTATCAAGAAAATCATCAAGCAAGGAAATTAAAATGATTTGAGATGTATTTTTTTTAAATCAACGTTACTACAACTTAATAAACCATAATAATCATGAATAGACCAGTTGGATGCTGTAAAAGCTCAGTGTAAACTGGATGCACGTGACGTAACGCTAAAGAAAATTTTTTTGGATTCTTTGTACGATAGAGAATATAGATCCGTGGGTCGCGCCCCCTCGAAGGTACCCGCTTTATTGTCCAAATCAACTAAATTTGATTTTTATATGAAAAATGCGTATTTTTTCTTACGTTTGCACGAATAACTTGGACTCTGAGGGTTTTAGGCCAAAATCTCATTAGACAAAAGTTGTTCGCAATGAAAAAATACACAAGATATGTGGGTTTTAATACCCCGTTTTATCAATTAACCATGTTAAAATGGCTATTGTTTATAAAAAAAAATCGAAGAAATGCAAGAAATTTCTCGAATTTTTTAAAGTTATTAATAATCATCTTAGCTTAACAAAACTTTAGCTCAAGTTACCTCAATATATCATAAGTAAGCCGTAAAATGGCAGTGCATGAATGAGTACTCTTATTTGCAAAATAGCTGGACGCCTGAAAAAATTTTTTTATTTGCCAAAAAAAATTTGAGAGGTTTCCGGGGAGTCTATTCATTGATTCCAGGTGCTAGAATATTCATTTTAATTTTTTGGGAGTCATGGGAGTGTTTTAAAAATACTTTCAATTTGTTAATGTTAAACAAAGTTGAATAACTCTCTGAATTTAAACTTTTTTCCACTTCTACAAGTTGGTGTTGATAGTGCTTGAGTCAACAAAGCTATTCGTTTTTGAAATTTCATGATAGCTTTATTAGTTGCCGAGTTATTTACGTGTAAAGTTTATAAACAATTACAAACGTTATAAACAAAATTTTATAATTTTTCAAAAAGTTTCTCAAAGCTTCAACCTTCTATTATTTAGATACAAACTGAACATTTATTTAGAGCAACGATAAGAACATTAAAAGCTACATGGAGAAGAGCTCTGACGCGCGCGCCTTGCCATGGACAAACGTGTAAAAATTGTACGGAGATTGCGAGCGAAAATATTGACATAATTGATGAAAATTCTGTTGATCGTAGCGAAGATTTACAGGCTACGGATGATGTAGAGGAGGATAATATTTATGATGATGATATTATAGAAGAGAGCGTAAATATGGAATCCGAAATAGACGAAAGCGAATATGAAAGTGATGAGAGAGTGAGTTCTAGTATGAGTGTAGCAAGCGAATCAGACGAAGAAAGTCCTGTAAAGAAAAAAGCTAAGAAATGATGTAAATTGTATGAATCTACATGTAATAAATATATATAAGCTTATTATGTTGTATTCTTTTTTAAAATAAATAATATTTAGTCATTTGATCCATCCAATCCCAGGAACCTCTCAAATTTTTTTTGGCAAATAAAAAAATTTTTTCAGGCGTCCAGCTATTTTGCAAATAAGAGTACTCATTCATGCACTGCCATCTTCTCATAACAATTAAACAAAAGCCGCATGAGCGATCGCCCTGAAGATTTTATGGCTTACTTATGATATATTGAGGTAACTTGAGCTAAAGTTTTGTTAAGCTAAGATGATTATTAATAACTTTAAAAAATTCGAGAAATTTCTTGCATTTCTTCGATTTTTTTTTTATAAACAATAGCCATTTTAACATGGTTAATTGTGTATTTTTTTATTGCGAACAACTTTTGTCTAATGAGATTTTGGCCTAAAACCCTCAGATTCCAAGTTATTCGTGCAAACGTAAAAAAAAATACGCATTTTTCATATAAAAATCATATTTTGTTGATTTGAACAATGAAGCGGGTACCTTCGAGGGGGCGCGACCCACGGATCTATATTCTCTATCGTACAAAGAGTCCAAAAAAATTTTTTTAGCGTTACGTCACGTGCATCCACTCTGAAACAGCACCCAACTGGTCTAGAAGTGTATATACTTTTTAACAGGTCTCAATGAAGAAAGAATTTTTTTGAAGGGCTTTTATTTATTTTTTTTTTTTTCTATATTTTTTTATTGCGACGATTGAGTTCGGGCGTGATAATATATATATATATATATATATATATATATATATATATATATATATATATATATATATATATATATATATATGTATATATAAGTATATTTTTCCCATCCATTCTTTGTTTGTATTGTTTAGAAGAGCATCAGATAGCTACAATTTCAATCTTTTAAATGAACCAACACTTGTATGGATTGAACAAATTCTGATTTAGTGGCATGTAATTCAGTGCGCCGCGCCGGTGTCACAGTCATGCGTATTCAAGCGTGTGCACCCAAGTATCTCACTCCGAGTTATAACGTTACATTTGGGTATTTTTTTCCGGGCAAATCGTGGCTTTAGCGATAAATTTTGTTAGGAGATTTTTTGTTCATAAATACATGATCTATCCATCTGTATTTTTATTTTTTCCTAGCTTGACTCAATTTCAAAATTTTGAAAAAATGATGAAAAAAAATTTGTTTTCACTTTTTTTTTATGTTCTGCATCCGAGCGAAATGTAAACTTTTCAGGATATTATTCTATACACTTTCACGAACTTATTAAAAAAAAAATTATTCATTTTGCAAATTTTTGCAGGTAAATACTTTAATCGACTGGGCTATAAACGGAAACCATATTCTTCCATTAGATATTTCAGACTACATTACTATGCATCATTATGCGTATTCTTTTCCTTTAGAAAATATCTGCGACAATAGTTTTCACTGTTCATTGAGTAACGGGGACATCTTCCAATAGTCGGAGTGTTCACACTACTTAGGTAGTGGCGTCAAACAATATGTCACACACTTTAGCAGTGAAAATATGAACGGCGTGGTCCAACATGAATTATGACCTATATTCTCATGACGCATAGCAAACACTTTCGTGTGTGTTTTCTGAACATTTCTCTTGCGGATATATAAATTGGGCCGATCTAAAGTTTTATTAAAAGTATGTTTATATATTTGTGGTCTGAACTAACACACAATAACTAAATTATTGTTAATGTTAATGCATGTATATCATGGAGTAAAACTAAATCTAAATCACCTAAAAAGAAATTATCAGCTATAATGTCCCAAGGACGTTGATAATACGAAATAATTTTATCACAGTTTCCGAAAGCACGTTGTTTGGTAATATCCCGACGCCACAGACCTAAAAGCAAGGTTCAGGATAAGTTATACACAGCTTTCAATGGCTTATAATACCTAACGTAATTACAAAACAATTTTCACAACTAAAATTGAATACAAAAATGCCTACAAAGCAAACAAATCAATTATTTCGCGCTACCTACAAATGTACTTACGTATGGTAATTCATCACAAAAAAAAGTTAACATCTTATTCGTTGTACTTAAAGTTCACTCTGCTTAAACAAGCAAACATTAACTTAATTATTAAACTTCTTATATTAAAAATGGGGATTAAATACATAAATATATATTGAGAAACACTTTAATATAATAATTCCAGTGTTAAGCTAACGTTACTAGATGGCGGTACCAGTTCATCTGGTCTCCGCAACCTTAGAACGTAAAAACGAGAGATTGGTAAAATGCAATATTGTCTGGCATTACTCGTTGTATGATTGGTCGAAGCGTGCTAGAGGACTCTTTGTTGGGAATACCAGTCTATAAGTTATGGTTTAACGTATCTTGATTGTCATATTTTTCATTGCCATTACATCATTTATACCTAGTTTGTTTTTTATTAGATGAGTCGTTTTGGAAATGCATTTTTATGTGACGTAAATGATGAAATTGAAAATAAAAGTCAGTAAACTCTAAACAATGACAAGAAAACGTCTGGAGGCAATTAATTACAAAACAAAATATTGAAGATATAGGTACTTGGGGCCGTTACTTTCGGTCCCGATTAAACATAAACGGAGGGTCAAACCAATTTGTTTACCATGGAAACAATTGTACTTTCAATGATTTGACAGACGATTAAAATTTAACGTGGTTTAGAGTTGATAGAAAATAACGGCCCTTTTAATGAATTATTTATTCGTGAAATATTCTCCGCAAATACCACTCGTGCATTTAAATTTTCTCTATAAATTTTTTATCAAGCTAATTTGCCAAAAGTTAATATAACTCGTGCAAATTGGCAGTTTATTATCAAATATTAAATCCCTCCCGCTAAATCGGTCGGGATTTAATCAGATAATAAACTGCCGATTTGCACCCTTTATATTACCAGGCAAAACGCTTTCGAAAAAATTTTCGATAAAATTTTAAGCTCTAGTGATGTTACATACGAAAATTTTTGGCAATTTATTTTATTTACTTTTTAACCCCCGACCCAAGAGGGGTGTTATAAGTTTGACGCGTATGTTTGTATGTCTGTCTGTTTGTCTGTGGCTTCATATCTCTTCTCTTGATCTGATTTTGATGCACTTTTTTTTATTTGAAAGAGTATTTTGTCGAGAAGGTATTTGCCATATTAGATTTTGATGTTTGGTCGCCATCTTGATTACAAGCTTTTATTTAACTTGCCTTGTTCTTGTGGGTCAAATCTTCCACTGAATTTTAAAATAGTTATCCCCAACCGATTGAGCTGAAATTTTGCATACACGTTTAGTTTGGATGACAATGCATTGTTAGCTAAGTGACGTCATTTCAAATCCAATATGGCGGACTCCCAAAGATGGCGGACCAGCTATTTTTTATGCATCCCCATGATATGGGTATCAAATAAAACGGTTTGCTGAGAAGAATACGAAAATAAAATGGCGTCACACTAAATTCAATATAGCGGACGCAACTGAATTTTAAAACAGTTATCGCCAAACGATTGAGCTGAAATTTTGCATACCCATTTAGTTTGGATGACAATTCATGGTTAACTAAATGACGTCATTCCAAATCCAATATGGCGGACTCCCAAAAATGGCGGACCAGTTATTTTTTATGCACCCCATGATATGGGTATCAAATGAAAGGGTTTGCTGAAAAGAATACGAAAATAAAATGACGTCACACTAAATTCAATATGGCGGATGCAACTGAATTTTAAAACAGTTATCCCAACCGATTGAGCTGAAATTTTGCATACACGTTTAGTTTGGATGACAATGCATGGTCAGCTAAGTGACGCCATTCCAAATCCAATATGGCGGACCAGTTATTTTTTATGCACCCCCATGATATGGGTATCAAATGAAAGGGTTTGCTGAGAAGATACGAAAATAAAATGACATCACACTAAATTCAATATGGCGGACGCCCCAAGATGGCGGACAAAATTTTTTAGTTTTAACACTATAATTTGATCGTATAGTGTATTCGCTCATACGTTGCGTTCTAAGAAATGGTGAAGGATTCGGTTTAAAATATAAGTTTTATATCGGATAGGAACGACGCAATGAATATACACTTCTCCAAGAAATTAACGCACCACCAAAAAATAACCAAAAGTTTTAAGTTAGTTAATTTTTAATCCCCGACCCAAAAAGAGAAGTGTTATAAGTTTGACGCGTATTTTTGTATGTTTGTCTGTCTGTCTGTCTGTGGCTTCATATCTCTTCAATGGGTGATCCGATTTGGATGCTGTACTTTTTTTTATTTGAAAGAGTATTTTGTCGAGAAGGTTTTAGGCCATATTAGATTTTGATGTTTGGTCGCCATCTTGAATTCGCCATGTTGAACTTCTCTAGAAATTGTTCGTTTGAAGTAAAATTGAAAATGTGCAGACAATTATGGTAGCCCAATATGATTTCGGCCTCATTTTAATTCGGTCATAAGAAACTGGTACGAATAGATACATTGATCGGGAGTTTTTAAAAATTTTCAATTTTTTAACCCCCGACCCAAAAAGAGAGATGTTATAAGTTTGACTCATACAAACTTACAACATTTGTATGTTTGTTTGTCTGTCTGTGGCTTTATATCTCTTTAACGGGATATCCGATTTTGATGCGGTTTTTATTAAAATTAAATATAGCACATAAATATATTTATAATAGAATTGGTCTTGTAGACCGTGTGCGACTAGTAGAATACAAAATTGTACCGCGTCGGCTTAAAGGTTAAGACGTGGGACTCGTGATATAATAATGCGCTATGTATGTATATGTTTAGTTTAAAAAGTATAAAATAAAATTAAATTACAAATTAAAAAAAAAAACCGACACAAAAATATCGACTAAATAACTAATATAAAAAAATAAATTAACACAATTTTAAAAATTATGAAATAATTTTTATTCCATATACGAACTCTTATGATTTATTTAAATCCAGCTTACATTTTCTTTATGTCCTCGAGATTTACTTTCTTATACGCACGAATATGTCGGGGGCTGCTGTAAAGACGAACTACTAAATAGTTATATTCAAAACAGCAGCTCTCGATATATTCATGCGTATAAAAAAGCAAATCTTGAGACATAAAGAAAATGAAAGCTGGATTTAAATAAATCATAAGAGTTCGTATATGGAATCAAAATTATTTCATAATTTTTTAAATTGTGTTAATTTATTTTTTTTTATATTAGTTATTTAGTGGATATTTTTGTTTCGGGGGTTTTTTAAATTTGTAATTTAATTTTATATCTAATTCACAATTTCTGGTGCGGCGAAAGTCCATAAATGTATTCCAGATGTACTTTTTACTTTTAATTGTTTCATACGGCGTGTTTTCCTCTATTATGATACTCATCAAGTCGCTATTTGCAGTGCCAAATCGTAATTATTGTGACATTGTCAAAAAATGAATTATTGAACTGCCAAACTGGATGACATAAGTGAAAATTGTCCTAGGGACATTATCAGTGTAATGATGTTCTGATTGGTTATTTCCGCATATGTGATTAGAAGTCGGCGAATTTAATAGGATTTCTATTTGAACAAAAAATTTTCTTAGTAATTTTTTTGCTGAAACTTGTAAATATTACAAGAAGTGTAGCAAAAAGTTTTGGAGTAAGTTCGAGTCTCGGAAGGTATTTGTTTAAATAAAAGAAAGTTTTGTTTTTTTTGCGTTTTTCTTAAATATCAATGGTTGTATAGCTTGTTTCGCAATGAAAAGTCAGATTATTAGTTATGAAATTAAGAAGAAAATTAGAATTGTTCAAACCTTTTTGGTTCATTTGCTAAGTCTTAAAAAATACAAACAATCGATGACGACCATTTTTTAACAACTGATGATCACTTAAACAGTAATGCAGATATTTTAATTAAAACTTTAGAAGAACTTTATGCAGTTTCACCGGTTAAGTACGTGGAATTGGGCCCAGCGCCAGCGACTTATTGGGCTATTCATTCACATGAATGTTGCCTACGACTAGGAATGCTCAATAAAATATATAATAAACCTCTATCGGTAACTTTAAAATCGATTTTTTCAAAACTATTAAAGATAATTAAATGAAATTAATAGGCGACGTTGATATAAAATAGCTTTATATTATGCATTTTTTTTTACATTCCTATTACGTCATTTAGAACATATAAAAAATAATTTAATTTTTAAGGGTGCTGTTTTTATATCAACCCCTTGATAACACCTACCAAATAAATCTATATTATTTAACACCAACATAATTATCGTGTGTCAGAATTACTTCAAGGTCAGATTGGTGGAAGATGCTTAAAATATAAACCTAGGCAATGAACACAGGCACACAAAGAAAAAAATTAAGTGCGAAGACCACTTAATTCCTACTCATTTGGAAGCTAATAATAATAGAAAAATATACCACTACTTTTAACTTGGCTCTGAACTCTTTTTTCTGCTTAAGAAGTATTGATTTTATTAGACAATATGGTTAGGCCATTTTAATTAAACGGTAATATCAACTCAGGAAAGGACACTCGCGAAAAATGTTTCAGTCAAAAGTTGTTCCGTTTAGAGGAGGGCATCTTTTGGACAGAACAATTTTCCACTCCCCACCACTGATGAGCGGAGAGTAGGGCTAAATTTTGAATTTTTAATGGCACTCTCCATTTTTGATCGCGTATTCTGATTCTACGATTTTTAAATTTCTCAAACGATTTTCTAAAAAAAAAAAAAAGGTAGCCTCTTTTGATACCGACAAAATGATGCGTTTTCGAGAGAAAAATATTTTACTTATAAGAGTTTAGAACTGACATCTTCAACAAATTTTATTCGGGGTATAAGACAGTATAATTAATTTGAAAGGGTCAACAAAATGATTAAACATGCAATGAAAAGTTTGAGTTTTATTTAAGAAATTCGTTCATTCAGAGGGCCATACTTAAGAACAGAAAAAATATGTTCGATAGACAAGACATCATATTAATGCATAGACACAAAATACAAACTACATGAAACGCAAGAAAACAATTGAAGAATTGTAAACATTTGTGACAAGTTATAAATAAATTACAAATTATCCTTATTTTCTTACTTCAGGACACAATTTTCCATCCGCGGGCCAGTTTTGAGCTGCCCAGGCAAGATCTCTGAAATAAATATAAATCCTTCACCGACATTCGTTGCAAACAAATTTTCTAGCGTCCCTAGTAGTAATAGTTACTAGTTAAAACGCACATACTCTGTTTTGTAGTTTTAATATAGAGGACAACGTAGAATTCTTCTGTTGTGAACTTTCTTCCTCTATAGTTTAGATTAGAATTTTATTAATATTTGCCTATTCGGGACTTTCAGGTGTTTACAACAGGAGTTGGTAAGGTCGTCCTACTTCACAAGTCCCTGACTTATTGTGGTTCTTCGTTCACAAGTTCAATAGGAACCCGCTTTTGCGGGAACGTTCACTCTATTCGGCGCTGATGAGAACTAACAAGTTCGAAATCGTTCAGCGAGTGACACAACATACCTGTCGAGGCAGGAGTAGTAATAATTGTTATATAGAACGTACATACTCTGCTTTGCAATTTTTTACCACATGACGTTCTCAAGCAGGGTTTTTATTTTTATTTTCTTTGCAACCTTCTTCGTATATGACAATAATAAGTTAAGTCGAGAAACGATTTCATTTGAGTATTATATACATAATGAAAACAAACGCAAATGTTCTTTCAGAAGTTTGCCCGTTACTATCGTTCATTATGGTGGCCTGGCGTATTTCGCCGAGATATCTGGCCGCACAGTCCTCGTGTTTGTTGTCCCGTAGCTATATTATTTTATTGTAAACTAAAATAAAATACCCTCATAATGCCATGTTAACCATAGTTTTAAATAGCAAAAAATAGCAATTTTAATACAGCTTATTAAAAATAATATGTCTACTTACTTCATTTTTAGTTTTTCCTATAAACTAAAAAAATATTCCGTATTCTTATTTTCTCCCTTCTTGAGTAAACTCAAGGTTTCCATTACTTGCAAATCAGGCTAAGAATACAAAAAATCTATTAAATCCAATCGGAGATATATATTTCAACGCCATATGTGTATATAACTCGATTTTCCCTTTGAAGCAACATGTAACCAGGTCATAAACTAGAAACTTACGACTTTATTGCCACTTAAAATTAATATATGCATAAGTTGTGCTCTTTGACGGTCGCCATAGACGTTTTCTACTAAAATATATCCTTACTTGTTGCTTTAATGCACTGAAAAGCAAACTCGAGTTGCACTAGTTTACTACTGAGACTGTAAACGATAGAGATTTATACAATGCTTGTTGGGATCATTAATTTTCAAAAAAATATTTGTGGAACTCTTAAAAGACATTTTACTATTTACTGACATTTCTCGGAGCAATATTTATCTGGTAGTAGTAACAATCTACATTGTTTTGAGTACATCTTGTTTACATTTGATTTGAGGGGATGATAAAGGTCAATTGGAACATATATGGCCAGTTATGGCACTATACAAAGTATATCAGATTTTAAGACATCTGCTATTTTAGATATTGTGATCAGCAAGGTCCCCAGATCTGACACCTCTCGACTTTCACATCTGAGGACGAATGAAAACTTGTTTATGAAGTTGAAGTAATTGGCCGCGACCATCTCGTCAGGATAATTAATGAAGCAGGTGCAAGAATTATGAAAAAAATAAGATTAGGCGTCACCATATGAAAGAATCCACTCCAAAATATTTTCCCGTACACCAAGATTTCATGTATTTCAAATTAAATTGTACAGAAATGCACCCAAGCATTTTAATTTGTGTGCAAGATTATTTATAATCCCATTTCGAACTCTTTTTCGTATTCTTCTAAGAAAATACCCTTGGAAGATTAGAAAAAAAATTTAACCTAGATAAAACCTTTCAGTAGTGTAATAATATTGTTTTATTAACAGAAATTTCAATAATAAATAAAAATTTCTAAAAGAGTTGAGATATCACAATCTGTAATACTTTGTATAATGGTATATATGGTCATATAAGTTCTAATCCCCCTTTATTGCCCCTTAAACGTTCTATCGATATTCCAAACGCCCTATATACTAATAGGTCAATAAACGGATGCTTCAACTGTTCAACTAATTAAAAGAATGGTCTCTAATACCTGGAGTAATTATGATTTGTAATTTATTTCCATAAGTTCACATTTTGGCGAATGCGCCGGTTTTAACATTAAATAATTAATATACCTAAAAATCTGTAAAAGTATTTACAATGAACTTTCCTCGCTATTTGGCACCTTTTATTTATTAATATTTTTTACTCCTGGGTGACCACTGACCACTGTATATTTTTTTTACTAAAGATTTATCAAGTTTTCCGCCTTGGTAATGATGTCTACTACATTCCAAATATTATTTTTCTCGTCGTTCTTTAATTAATTTCATTTTTATGTTAATGTTTTATTAAAAGTAATGGTTCCCTCCTTAACAGTTGTGTTAACTACATGACATATATTATTGTCCTCTGACACATTTTATCATTATTTTTTTTGTTTTCACTAAAAATATATCCGATTCTTCCATCGCAATAACATCAACTACCTACTCAAATATTATTTCTCTCCGAGAAACAGTTTTTAGATATAACACGAACAGACAGACAGGGAACAGAAAAATAAGCAGTCTCTCTGACAGAATTGAAAGTACTTAATTTTCGTAATCTACATTACTTGAAACGTGAAAATCCAAAGAAATCTCGAAGGGTGGATACTTCTCTTCAGAAAGTAAGGGAAGTAATAGTATATTAAGTATTAAGGTCAGTAAGTGTTCGTTACTGGTTGAGGATATATTTGGAGATGGAGACGAAGTCGAGATCTCCAAAATATCTGAAACCAGTAAAACACTTAATGGCCGCAGTGCTTATGACTCTCAAATATTGAATAAAGGACACAGCACGTTTTATAGGTGGTCTGTCAAAGATGAATTTTTGATATGTTGTAATTCAACCGATTCTGAATAATTAAAACTTCAAATTATGGATAGTTTCTCCGATAGATGGCTCGAAAGACTGTCGCTCGATACTGTAACAACGATTTCTCAAACAGTGGCGGCTGATGAAATTTCAATATTTTTTTCTCGTCTTTGACGCATGGAACCCATACGAAATATGGGAAATAACATCTAGAGAAGCACTTCTCAAAAATTTTGAAAAAGCAGTTTGCGAAAATTTTTTTTAAAATTTGGTTGCCCTCCCTGGACCTGGGGACTCCTGTTAATTTATTTTTTTTGTCATATACATTTGACTTTTCATAAAATTACAACAATAGGTTTTGGAGTTTATGAAAATATTTTCATTCTGAAATACAATGAACTGAAATTTTGTAATTTACAATTTAACATGATTAGAGAATATTATTTAGGTATTATGCAAATCACAACTTACACACTTTTTATTTATTATGAAATTACCTACTTTCTGTATATTGTTGCCCTAATCTGGGCACGCTAATATTCTAGTTAGGTAAATACTTTAATATACAGAAAGTAGGTATTTTCATAATAAATAAAAAGTGTGAAAGTTGTGATTTGCATAATACCTAAATAATATTCTCTAATCATGATAAAAGCAAATAAATAAAAAATAATTAATTGTAAAAAATACAATTTAACAAATTACAACATTTCAATTCATTGGATCTCAGTTAATAATGAAAATATTTTCATAAACTTCAAAACCTATTGTTGTATTTTTATGAAAAGTCAAATGTGTATGACAAAAAAAAATAAATTAAACAGGAGTCCCTAGGGCCAGGGAGGGCAACCGAATTTTGAATAATTTTTTGCAAACTGCTTTTTCAAAATTTTTGAAGAATTTTAGAGAAGTGCTTCTCTAGATGTTATTTCCCATATTTCGTATGAAGACGAGAAAAAAAAATTAAATTTCACCAGCCGCCACTGTTCTCAAAACATACTGCAGGTATTGAAATTATAACTGCTGGTAATGAATAACCACACTGTTTACTATTATTTGGTCTTAGATTGATGTGCCTGAACTTCCGGTTTTGCCGGAAGTGGCGTCAAATCACGTTTTTCGAATGCACAACACACTCGTTTAATTCAATTTAATACATTATATTTTTTATAAGTAGCTTTATCAAAATTCACTTTAGTAAATGAGTAAGTACGTGTATTCATTGATAGAACATTAATGCTGGCTTGATACCGGGTACATCCTAATCTTGGTACAAAACAAAGTTAATTTTATGTTTCAAGATATAAAATTGCCTAGTCAATGAAAACTAATTATTTGTGAGACCTTTAAGCAGAATGGATAGTTTTTGTTTATTTATAATACATTAAACTTTATTATTCTTAGCAAAAATTGCATAGCTGATTATTTTTATTTTTTAAATATTTACTTATTTTAATCATTCATTAATAGAAATCATACCAAAAAAACTTTATTTCAAATTAATTAACAAAGAACAGCATTCCTCTCGTAGCACGTGTCGGTGCCAGCCAGACATACACGGTGCGAGGCGCAATGAAAGGCTGGATGAGACGAGGCCAGATTAAATTAAAAACAGTTAAAAAATGAACACAAGCTCAATTCGCAGCATTGCGAACTAAAATATATCTAAAATGAACCAGAAAAATAACACAGGTTTACAAAAAAAAAGTTTTCATCTGGGAATGGGACCTATCATGCCTTAAGTATTTTTGTGTGCTGAATCTGAATTTTCAATTAAAAAAAAAATCTACCGCGTAGATTTCGAGTAAACTTCAAAAATTGTCCGTGTGCACTTTATGCATAGGTCTACAAAAAAAAAACTGTTCCAAGGACTAAACCTATCATTCCATATGTATTTTTGTGTGGTGAATCCGAATTTTCAATTTAAAAATTTTTTTACCGCGTAAATTTCGAGTAAATCCAGGTTTCTATCATCAAAATGCGTTATTTTTTATAATTTTTGACGTTTACGTGAAATCTACGCGGTAGAAATTTTTTTTAATTGAAAATTCGGATTCAGCACATAAAAATAATTAAGTATGATAGGTCCCATTCCCAGATCAAAACTTTTTTGTTTTAAACCTGTGTGATTAATATATCCAAAAGGTGCTATTGTAAACAAAATATTGTAAACAAAATATAAAAAGTATCATTGATTGTGAGGGACAAATCGCTAGCGATGCGAAATTGCATGTAATTTGTTTCAATATCCCACTTTTCAAAAATTATTAATAATCATTCAAAATTGTAGCAGTAAATAGAGACTTAAAAGAACAAAAACGACGAATATAAGTTTCGTATAACTATAAGTTACGGATTTAGATCTAGTCTAGTAACAACTTCGACAACGTCCATTGCGTCATGGTCTCCAACATCTTTAACTACCCTTAAGATATTCATGGATGGATATTTTACGTATGTTTTATGTCGTGCATATCCTAAACACCAAATCACACTTGTTACATGGCAACAAGTTCCTACTGTTAAACTTCCAGTACTGCAAGTACAACAATAGGATACAATTGGTTCTTAACGTACAACTTCTACTTGTCCCATTTGTTGGTCGTAATTATAATGCATCCACAATTAATGCCACGCATTGCTACTTATATGTATTAAATTGAAGTAAACGGATGTTGTGCATTCGTAAAACGT
The DNA here is from genome assembly GCA_936432065.2 of Rutpela maculata. NCBI lineage: Eukaryota > Metazoa > Arthropoda > Insecta > Coleoptera > Cerambycidae > Rutpela > Rutpela maculata. Next base: position 28,527,890 of record OW386285.2, on the reverse strand, counting down.
GATTTGACGTCACTTCCGGCAAAACCGGAAGTACAGGCACACCAATCTAATAGACCTACGGCTAAGAGGCAAATAAGTTACCTCATCGGGTACAAAAGGTTTGAGTTTTTGTAGTAAAAGTACCACATATATGTAGCAAAAAACCGACCGTGTGCCGGGGCTCAATGGTCAACTTCTCATTATGAGAGCTTGTCAAAAAGGCGAAAAAACTCGCTAAAGTTACCTCATTGGGTACATGCTTAAAAACGTGACAATTCACTGGGAAAACCATTACAATTTTTATTTTGTGTGGCAGGCGTCAGTATTTGAACGCATACGTAGGGCAGACGCCCGTCGCGACGTCCAAAATTCCGACGTTTCTTACCTCATGAAGTACATGTACAAACCTGGATTCAAATCAAAGGTCTTTTTATGTAGATCATAAATATTTTTCAAAAAGATCGGCAGACGGTCAACTATAAAGAGCAGACGCTCTAGAAAATGTAACCTGAAAGAATAATGCCAAAGTCGGCACAGGGTTTTATTGAGTACATGTTCGGAAATTTGACAATGCACTAGGAAAACTATTACAATTATTATTTTGTTTGTCAGACTTCCGTGAAGCAAAACAACAAGTAGGCAAAACAACTTCGTATACAAGAAACAACAGCAATACAAAACAATAGTAGTAAATAAAAAAAATAGCAATAGCAAAATAGTTTTATTGAGTACATGTTTGGAACTTGACAATGCACTAGGAAAACTATTACAATTATTATTTTGTTTGTCAGACTTCCGTGAATATGTAGGCAAAACAACTTCGTATACAAGAAACAACAGCAATACAAAACAATAGTAGTAAATAAAAATAGCAAGTTTTTTTTGTTTTGTTTGATAATAAATCTAAAGAAAAATAACTATTCGTCATCTTCGTCTTCACATAAATCATTAAAACCCTCTTAATTTTCATCATCATTATCCCTTTGCTGGTTTCGCGTACAACTATTTCATCTAGGGCACTAGTTGAGGTCCATCATGCCAAATTGGCGAAAACTTATTATCATTTAAATTCCAACCATTTTCTGAGGGGTTATAAAATTTTGGTTGTTTTTCGGTGGCACTATTCCATATGGCACATATTTTATTCGTTCTTTGTACTTTTAAAAGCAATACGTTCTTGCATGGAGGTAACGTAGTACTATCAAACTTTTTCAGGTTATCGAATGGACTCTGATTTGGTTTTGGTTTACAATGAGAGTAGAAAATGTCGAATCGAGCTTCATTGACATCACATAATGTGGATTTCCCATACATAGCACAAATTAATTTTTCTACATACATAATCTGATCTTTGGAAATGCTTTCATTGTTACCAAATGTACCAAATACCTACATTTTTTTGTCATTTTTAAGGAGTTCCCTTTTCTCAAGAAAGCTGCCGTGTAGTCACACCCTGTTAAAGAATGGAATGCTGGTAGAGATTTACGAACATTAAATCTTAGTGCATTGAAAATTACATTGACATCTACAAATCTAAAAGTATTTTTAAATACAATTCCAACTTCCATCCATACTTTTACAGACTGATCAATGTGATGCATATTTCCTAAAATAATTATTTAATTAAAAGAAACAAGAAAAAGGAAGTTACTTTACCAGAAAAATTGGTGTGCAACTAAGGAGTACCGTTGTTTAAGTGCATTTAACAATGTGCTGTGACCGAAGTAATGCAAGAAAAATCAATAGTATTTTTGCCTGGTTTACGTGTATATTTATTTTAGCAAATAGGTTGTACTCACCTACCCATTGTTAAAACTTTAACACAAACACTTTTCTCGACTAGAAGAGCTAATCAAGTATCGACCTATCCAACCAGACAATTTTTATTCAGAATTATTATTATCGTATTGTTATTTGTTTGTTATGGTTATATCGCTGCACTCTGCACAGGTACCGTGCCCGCTCGTCTACGGGTCTACACGTGACTGTGCCTCATGCAGCGTTGCAAGTGGATAAAAAATTACCGTACTGATATTGAAACAAAAAAGGTACTGATTTGGAGAAAAAAGTACTGATGTAACTAACATAATTTCCAGAGTGTCTGCTCTTTATATTTGACCGTCTGCCGATCTTTTTGAAAAATATTTATGATCTACATAAAAAGACCTTTGATTTGAACCCAGGTTTGTACATGTACCTCATGAGGTAAGAAACGTCGGAATTTTGGGCGTCGCGACGGGCGTCTGCTCTACGTATGCGTTCAAATACTGACGTTTGCCACACAAAATAAAAATTGTAATGGTTTTCCCAGTGAATTGTCACGTTTTTAAGCATGTACCCAATGACGTAACTTTAGCGAGTTTTTTTGCCTTTTGACAAGCTCTCATAATGAGAAGTTGACCATTGAGCCCCGACAGACGGTCGGTTTTTTGCTACATATAATATGTGGTATTTTTACTACAAAAACTCAAACCTTTTGTACCCGATGAGGTAACTTATTTGCCTCTTGGCCGTAGGTCTATAAGGCCAAATATTAGTAAATAGTCCGGTTATTAATTTCCAGTAGTTACTATTTCAATACCTGCAGTACGTTTTGAGAAATTGTTGATACAGTATCGAAGCTTAGGTCCAGTCTTTGGACCTAGTGTCGTTTTTTTTTTATGAGCTTAGAACAAGATCAGACTCAGTGGGTATTACCAACAACATCATTTTACATATAAAAACACAAAATACGACATTTTTTAGTGGTCACAGATATTCTTATTTAAAAAAAAGTGTAAAATTTAATTTTTTTTTAAATCATGTTTTTTTGTACATCCATTGCCATATCTCAAAAATGAATTGAGCTATCGATGTGAACTTTTTTTGTTATAAAACACACACTTAAGCGCTTCTCTCTATTCATAGAATTGCTAATTAAAAAAAATGTAAACATGCCAAAAACGTAGATGACCCTGAAAGTTTAGAGAATACGCCATCAAATTTTCACTAAGCGAGGAAATTTTTTGTTTTTGAAAATTTTGTGTAACATGCTGTGAAGAAAATGAAGTCAATAGACTAAAAAAGTTTTTAGAAAAAAAATATTTTCATTATTAGCAATAGTTTGCTAGTTACGAATTTTTTAGTATGGAGGAATTGTCGAAGCGTACGCGCGCCGTACTTAGAATAATAATGATTATGTATTGTATGTAACGGAACTTTTCATTATTATTTTTTTATGTTTAGGACTGTTTTATCACGTTTTAGGATCTGAAAGGATAACTTATTTTTTCCAGTGACACATTAAGGACTAAGGTTGAAGGCAAAAAGGAATTAAAAATCTTAAATGGAGTATGCATTGCATTGGGATCTCGGAAACGGTGAAAAATAATATTATAGGAAAATGGAAAAAATGTTGCGCAACTAGGGGGTTAATAAAATCCCATAAACAGAAGTTTAGGAAAAGTAACAATTTTGGAGTGTTTTGATAAAAAGTAAACTATCGAGTTTTCCTTTTTTTGCGTTATTATTGAAGCAAAATAAAAAAGACAGTTTCTTAAAGCACGTGGCAATCTTAATATTTGCATCCGACATTTCCTCTGTCAGAGTCCCTATCCGAAACTCCCATGCATTGCATTTTTACCCTAGATCCACACAATAACACAGGTCGACAAAAAAAAAATCTACTCCAAGGACTAAATCTATCATGCCTTAAGTATTTTTGTATGCTGAATCCGAATTTTCCACTTAGATTTCGAGCAAACGTCAAACATTATCAAAAAATCGTATTTTGACGATAAAAACCGGGATTTACTCGAAATCTACGCGGTAAAAAAAATTTTAAATTGAAAATTCGGGTTCAGCACACAAAAATACAAAAGGAATGATAAGTTTAGCCCTTGGAACAGAACTTTTTTCTTGTAGATCTGTGGCACAGGTGCACTTTGTACACAGGTCTACAAAAAAAGAAATTCTGTTCCAATGACTAAATCTATCATTTCTTATGTATTTTTGTATGCTGAATCCGAATTTTCAATTAAAAAAAATTTTTACCGCGTAGATTTCGAGTAAATCCCGGTTTTTATCGTCAAAATACGGTTTTTTTGACAATAAAAACCGGAATTTACTCGAAATCTACGCGGTAGAAAATTTTTTTTATTGAAAATTCGGATTCAGCACACAAAAATACTTAAGGCATGATAGGTTTAGTCCTCGGAGAAGAATTTTTTTTTTTTTTGTAGACCTGTGAATTGAGTAAACGTGTTATTTTCGCCTAAATTAGGTAACAAAAAAGAAAAAAACATCCTAAATTAAGTCTTTTTTAATTTCCTAATTATAGTCTCTAAACTCTGTTTCCATGGCTTGTGCACAAGTTTATCGTTTTCCTCTATTACTACGCCACATAAAATTCATTCCATTTTACAATGAAACTTAGATTGCTTATTTATCTTAAATATTTTTTAAGTAGATAATCCACGCACAATTCGCACAATGACCATACGTTCTACAATATAATACAAGTGGTAATAAGAGAAAGAATATCGTTACACATTTTACTTCCACATTCAGTGGAAATATAGTATGGACAAAAATATTTTTGAAAATTTGTATTATCCAAATAGGCTTAGAATGTCATGAAACGTCGAGATTTTAAGTTTGAGCAAAAAAAATTCTGTCTGTCGGTCTGTCTGTAACTTTTTTGTGCGCACGATTACTCTGGAACCGTTTAAGTTATTGACTTGAAATTTGGTACACGTACGATGTATTTTAACGAGATCTGGAACTAGATTATTCCGTAAAGTTGGGGGTAAATGGAGGTAAATAGACAACTCAAGCAAGTAAGAGTCTATAAAACTGGTATTTAGTATATATAAGAGAAGCTAAGCTCTCAAAATTTTTTTTTGGCACTAACCACCCACATTACCAACTTCCACCCCATTATTCAAGGGGGCGAAAAAAATAAAATTGTCATTTAGTGAAGAACCAAAGGCCTCAATTTTTTTTTACTTTATCCACCACTACTACTTACTTTATTCCACCACCCTCAGCCTGACTACCGATGTGGCATATCGTTTTATAGGTTTTTGGGGTAGACGATTTCAAATATTATATTATTAAAGTTCCATAAAAAATGATTTCCACATTCAAATTTTTTTCGTTCTGAGAGACTTGGATAGAAGATCTGGATGTGGAAGTAGTGATTCCTTGGGCAGCGGTTTTATAATTTGACCTTCGACGAAAACGAATAACGTTAATAGTACACCGCCCTGAGACTAGTTAGTTTTAGTGGACGCGGACGTATTAATATTCAATTTCTGCAATTCGCGCGCTCTAAAAAAAATCACTGTACCTAAACTGTAAAAGACACAATAAAATTTATGCTATCAAAAACTTTTTTGGTCTTTTGGCTTTATTTTCTTCGCAGCATGTTATACAAAATTTCCAAAAACAAAAAAGTTTGTAGCTTAGTGAAAATTTGACTGCGTATTTTCTGAACTTTCAAGGTTATCTAAGTTTTTAACAAACTTAAAAATGTTTTAGTTAACAATACTATAAACAGATAGAAGCGCTTAAGTGTGTGTTTTATAACAAAAAAAAGTTCATGTGGATAGCTCCATTCGTTTTTAAGTTATGGCATTAGATGTTCAAAAAAACATGATTTAAAAAAAAAAAATTTCACACCTTTTTAAAAATAACAATGTCCGTGACCACTAAAAAATGTCGTATTTCATGATTTCTAATGAACATCGACCTATTTAACGAAATGGTATATATCTAGGTTTGTTCTAAGATTAAAAAAAAAAACTCGAGAAGGAAGCGACTTTTCCCCTGTTTTTTACTCCACTAACCCATCTGTGGGAGAAACTGTCCATAATTTGAAATTTTGCCAGAGGAACTTATTGTTCAGAATCAGTTGAACTACAACATATCAAAAATTCATCAAATTGGACAGCCCACCAATTTACCTGTAAAACATGCGGTGTCCTTTAATTAAAAGAAAAAAATTTAATATTTTTAAAATATATAAAACAAACAAATCGTACATGAAAAAGTTTTCGCTTTGGTTGCTATGAGACCTAATATTTATTGTCATTAGAAATTTCTCGAAGATAACATTTTTACCACAACTTAAGATTCTTGTAAGTTATGATTCAGAAGACAACGTTGTTTTAAACCCGAATTCTTTTGCTCCAACGCTAAACTGGAAAATGGGATTAACATTTTTCAAGCAAGCAAAAAAACTTGATCGATGACGGCTTATGTGGGATAGTAGACCAGCACTAATATTAAACAACGTAGTAGTTAAATCTTGTTTTGATTAGGTAACATCATCTCCATTTTAAGTATAACTCACAGAGCTAGTTATATAGTGTCTTACATATTCCTAACGAGAAAATGCCTGTGGTTGCTTTGAAAGTTATATAACATAATGACACGAGCTTGTGCTCATTTGCAATCCTATGCCATAACAGGGTTGTCTTTTAGGGTTAAAATGCAAAAGATTCTATCACTGGTACTGGTATGGCAATTATGCCAACGATACGTAGAATTCTCTTTAATAAACATGTAACCATATGTTACATATAGGAAGGCATGTTATTAGTGTTTGAAAGGCGAATGGTATTCCGAGATGTCATTAAACCTTTCTTCCGTGATTGCCGTCAAGGGACAAATATTATTTTGGTTTTCTTAAAATATTTTATTAACGCTGAACTGCTTTACGTTATATATTTTTATATTAAGAATATATTTATTTATTAATACCTGTATATTAATAAAAAGTTTATGTTTTTTCCAGAGCATGAAGTACAGGATCTTCTCGGCATTAGCGCTTACAACAAAGCACCATCACAGATCTCTTCTAGATTTCCAGTCCTCATCTTCATAATCTGCGGCTTTCTGAAGATACTCTCCTAAATTATACACGTGCCCTTAGTTACCTTTTAAAAGTATATTTTCCATATATTATATTATAGATTCACTGATAGGACACACACACCAAATATTATGTTAAAATATGCGTAACAACGTTAGTAAAGGTTTAATAATATTGTTATGCAGTTTTCTGCTATCAATGTGCACTTTTTTACCTATGTATATGTAATATAAAATCTTTTGTATTTTCATAATTAATTTTACGCCTATTCTTAATGTCATACGTTTAAATAAATGTTTTTTCTTCGCTGTAGCGTCTCACATCGAATCGATCAACTGAAATAAACAAACCTAAATATTTTTTAAGACCTTGCAGACAAAGCGTTTGGAAACAAATTCTCGTGAAAAATTTTAGATGTGCTTAGAACAACTTTTTCTACACACTGGTGAAGTCTCACGTTTAAAAACTGAAACATTCTATATATTATATACTATTTATTATTTGTTGTAATCAAATAAACATGAAAAGGCACTGAAGTAGATAATTAGATATTATCTACTTGTATAGGACCACTTAAAAGGATGAAAAAAAAATTGTTACAAAAAACTGAACCACCCTTCAAAAAAGATATCTAAAAATCATTCTTAAATTATTATAATTACACAGGCCCATAAAAAAAATTTCGTTAGCGAAAATTAAGACCTACTTTTCTTTGTTTTTCGAGGCGCTGAACACGAATATGAAGTGGGATTAGCATGTTTCTGAACGAATTTTCGAGCTAGAGGTCAAAATTGGACGAAAATCATGAAAAATCTTGATTTGTGATATTTCCAAGTTCGAAATGAATAGAAAAAATTTGGAAGACATGGAAATATCATTTTTGGGAGAAAATACAGTGTTTTATTGCATTACTTGATAGAGCCTCATGTACTGTGAGTTCACTTTGGACCGCATTATTATACAAAACATCCGAGGATATTGCTCTTAACAGTGGTTTATAAACATATTCATGTAGATTGATTCGGGATTGTACTTGTGTTCGCGGTGCTGAGCAGATCTGCACATGCGGAAAGAACAATGAGAAGACGTGGGAATTATATCTCAGGATTGTATGGAACACTCAGCCTGTGAGATTGGACCCTCGCCGGCATCGACTTGTGATGAAACCTTTTGACGCTTACCTTTGGACAACCTTGCACCTCTGTTACAATCATCTTTTTAATTGAGCGTTTCAACATTTATCGGTCTGAATTTATCTCTCTATTTTCAGTGTAGTAACTTAATTCGTTTATCAAAACGCATTCCTCTTTTGGAGATCAGTTATTTTTTGCTCGTTTCCTGACTTTTTTAGCATCGAATAATCTACGCAATGAATTTATTTTTCGTACATGTGTCTCTCGGACTGTTTCTTTCTTTAATGACCAACAAACGTCTGCCATCATATTGATATCCCATCTTCCTTGATACCGTTTCTCCATTTCCTTGATATCTTGATGGAATCACTCGCCTTGCTCTTCACTGAAGTCACCTAGATTGTCAGGGAAATAACTTAGATGTGAGTCAAGGAAATGCAATTTTAAATTCATTAAACAACCTAATTTTTGGTAATTCTTGATAATCTCAGCTACAATGCTTTCGTAATCATCACTTCTATGATTCCCTAGGAACTAATGCACTACTGCCTTAAAGCTTTTCCATGAAGCTTTCTCTTTTGGAGTCATCGTTGTAATGAACTTATCGCCCTTCAAAATCTTTCAAATCGGTCCATCAAAAATTCCTTCCTTAAGTTTAGCTTCGGCCAGCTGACTGAATGTTCGACTCAAATATCCAAAGCAGTCACCCTGTTTATCAAGCGCTTTTAGAAACTGCTTCATCAAGCCTAATTTTATGTACAAGGGTAGAAGGAAGATTTTCGACGGTTCAACCAGTGGTTGCTCTATTATATCGTATCACCCGGTAAGAGGTACGATCGCGTGGGCCAGATATTTTTTTTTTTTGTAGTAATTGTTTCGATCTCCACTATCCCATTCACAAAGAAAGCAAGGATATTTTATAAATCCTGACTGTTGACCTAAAATCATGGAAGTAATTTTAAGATCACCAAAAATTTGCCACTTATGTTCTTCATATTTTATTTTTTTTTTAATATCATCTCTAGATATGTGTGTTTTTATTCCAACACTGTCAAATGTGCTATGGGTACAGCGGTATATTTATTGGTATTATGCAATAATACTCATTTGAGACTTCTCTTTGATGAGTCAATGAACAATCGCCACTCGTCTGATTTGTATATATTTGGTTTTAACTCATTCATCGACCCGTTAATATTATTGCAATACACTAAATCTCGATAAAAGGAAACCTTAGTACCTTTTTCCAAGACATTTTTCGCAATCTGAAAGCCAATAATTCCGCGGCATCTTTTCGTAGTCCGAGGTCACATACTAAGTCATTGAGTTCTGCCTGTGTAAAATTTTGTGCTTCTTTCCTTTTTCTGGCAGATGAAGCAAAATCATCATCTCCAGAGCTATTTCCATCACTAATATCGCCTCCTTCATTGTGTGCAGTTCTGCTCAGCACCGCGAACACAAGTACAATCCCAAATCAATCTACATGAATATGTTTATATACCACCGTTGGGGGCAATATCCTCGGAGATTTTGTATAATAGTGCGGTCCAAAGTGAACTCACCGTACCTGAGGTTTTTTCAACTAATGGAATACATTGGAAAATACTCTATTTTTTCCCAAAAATGATATTTGGGATGTCTCCCAAATTTTTTCTATTCATTTGGAACCCGGAAATATCCCAAATCCGGAGTTTTCGCGATTTTCGTCCAATTTCTACCTCTAGCTCGAAAATTCGTCCACAAACATGTCATTCTGACTTCTTGTTCAGCGCCCCGAAAAACATAAGGAAAAGTGGGTCTTAATTCTCGCTCACGATGGGCCTGTGTTATTATTCCAGCAAAGTTGAAAATACGAACTAATCTTTTTAGTGAAAAATTCGACATAAAACATGCAAACATACAATTACAGAAATTTATAAATTTTTTCCTAATTTGATTTATTTGTGTTTCGCCTGAAAGTATACAATTTAAACAAATTTTCATTTTGAAATGGACTTAAGGTTTTGACATCATTTTCCAATAAAACTGGGAAAATATATCTAATACTTTTTTACCTTCCTGGTAATTTTTTATCACTCCTAGATTCTTAAGCAAAAACTTTTGAGTTACATTAATGAAATATCTATATCGTTTTTAAAATGTTCTATGTATAGGAGTTAATGTGTTATTAAATTCATTATGACAATGGAGATACATATTATCTACTAATATCACGGGGTTAGATATGTGATAATACTTTGATCGGTATTTTTAAATGTAATGTCCTCATTTCCTTCAACATGAAACCTCCATCGCAGCAATTTCCTCTCCCATACCAGGTAATAAAACTTACATTAGGTGCTCTATGATACGATCGGATACCTGCGTTTCTCTTTTCAATTTCGATAATATTGAAAAATAGTTTAGATACATTGTCGGAATGATTGCACATGATATGCTACGGAGAAAACGACAATTGAAGACATTTTTGTAGTATTTAGCAACAGCTACTTAGAGGAAAACAATTTATGACCAATTAAATATGAAAATTTATAGGATTGAAATATTAATACTATACAGTGTGTCCCACTTAAAACTCCCGGTGCTATTTTCTCGATAACTAGAAGAGATATTTGAATTCTGTAAAAAGTGTTCAATAGAACATAAATGATATCAGTTTTGAGTAAAAACGGTCGTCTTTCAAATTGAGGTAAGTATAGATGGCGTTGCGATGCAAAGAAATTAGGTGATCCTAGGAACGTTGAAATGAGGTGTAGGTGATGGAACATTACATTCTAAGTAACTTTTATAACATGAACAATTTTCGAAAAATCACCGCTTTTCGAGATATTTGAACTTCAATATAATTTTTTTTAAATATAAAGATCGTCATAACTTTTTTAAAATAAATTTTAGACGATAAGTCCTTTGGGACATTTTTCATAGTGAGTCAGTCTAATTTAGATAATAATGTAACATATATATTTTAAAACATAAAATAAGTTTTTTTTTTCAAGTAAAACAAAGGTGGGGCTGCGAAGCAATTTGGAAATTAAAGATTTTGACATTTCTGTTTATTATGTATTGTCTAATTTTTGCGTCATGTTTATGTTGTATGTTCGATTGAATTTTAGATTGTAAATTGTAGACATATGAAAAAAAATTCTTTTTTTTCTCGAAAAATTACATTGAATTCAAATATCCCAGTGATTTTTCGAAAATTGTACATATTGAAAAAATTGCTTAGATTATAATTCTCCATCTCATGCACCTCATTTCAACGTTCCTAGGATCGAACAATTTCTTTGCATCGCAACGCCATCTATACCTTAGTGTGTAAAATAACTATTTTTATTCGAGACTGAAGTCATTTATATATTCTAGTGGATACCTTCTACAGAATTCAAATATCGCTTTTGGTTATCGAGAAAATGACGCCGGGAGTTTTAGGTGGAACACCCTGTATAATCTAATAATTCACGAAATAAAAGCTCTAAATTAAATTTATTTACGAAATAACTATCTAAAAAATGTTTATTAGGGCAAATTATCAAATTTTTATACACTCATGGACAAAATTGTCGAATATTTTAAATTTTCCCAATTCTTTTGTATTTATTAATTTTAATAAAAGAAACGCATTACACAAGAAAGAAATAGTTTATAGTTCATCTCAAACTTATAGCAACATGAGGCCCAGTGTTTCAATATAAAGTTAAGCACTTTATCCTACAAATAAATTAGCTAGAAGGTTAGAATATAAATTTGCAATATTAAAGTGTTTAATAAAAGCATATTCTAAACTTCTAGCTAATTTATTTGTAGGATAAAGTGCATTGAAACACTGGGTCTCATGTTGCTATAAGTTTGAGATGAACTGTATTTCACACATTTTAAGTAAGTTTTTAATAGCAGAAAATGCTTAAAAAAATTAATGCAAAATGTTATAAAAATTAAGAATAATTAGTTTTAACTTAAATGCTACCACGTTAAGCAAATTAGTCTTTTAATTAGCATAATAGGGCATGGTTAATAACGAGTATTCCCACCTCGAGCTCTAATGGCTGCTTGCATCCTTCTTGACATACTACTAATTTTTTGAATGTATTCTTGAGGAATTGCATTCCATTCATATTGTGCTGCAATTCGAAGTTCTTCTAGGGTATTTGGAACAGGATTTCTTTATCGTAAACGATGTTTTAGCTGATCCCACATATGTTCTATGGGATTTAAGTTTGGACTATACGGTGGCCAATGTAATCTTTGAATCTGGACTGCATCAAGGTAATTAGTCACTGTGCCTGCTGCGTGGGGGTCGAGCGTTATCGTGCATAAATACGAACCTATCGTATCCAATGTGGCCCACATATGGCAAAACATGATCTTGGAGAATGTTTTCGATATGCCAATCACTAGTCATTCGTCCAACGACTTCCACGAGTTCGGTGCGTCCTTCCCAACTAATACCTCCCCAAAGCATTATGCCACCACCTCCAAAACTAACAGTTTGTACGAGATTGCAACTAGTGTATGGTTCCCCAACTCTTCTATAGACATGATTTCGTCCATCTGGCTTCCATAACTGTATTCTAGTCTCATCAGTGAATAGAACATTTTTGTAATTCTCGATATTCCACCGAATATGTGCTCTGGCAAATTGTAATCGACGAGTTTTGTGATTTTGGAAAAGACGTGGAACTTTGGCAGGCCGTCTTGGCTTTAAATCTACCTCTCTTAATCTTCGTCTAACCGTTTTCGAACTAACATTCACTTCTCTTGCGTTTAGTAACTCATTTCTGAGATGTGCGGATGTCAGTGTGCGATTTCGGGTAGAATTAAGGATCAAAAAATGGTCATCAATTGCTGTTGTGCTCAAATGTTTGCGCCCTTGGCCGGGTCTTCGAACAAAATTTCCAGTCTCTCGATACCTTTTTAAAATATTCGATACTAAGACGTCGTGCGATATCTTTTTGTCTGTATCCTTCCTCATATAGAGTTACAATTTGTGCCGCTTCAGCTTCACTACAGTATCTATTTGGTGGCATATTTTTTTCTTAAATAAAGGTAAGAACAAATAAAAATCAATAACACTTACTTTAATTCACTACAAATAACTCAATTCACTATAATTCTTGAAGTATGTAAAGAATTTTCAAATGACAAAACGCGCGTTAGAAAATATACGCCATTAAAATGAATTAAACGTCAAAATATTTTAAAACAATTGAATACCTACCTACTTGATGAATAACATCAGCCCATATATAAATTTACAACGACGATTTGAAACCATATTCAAGTAATAGTGATAACAAAAAATATTCGATAATTTTGTCCATGAGTGTATTATTCTGTAAACCGACTTGTTTGCTTTTAAACCGACTTAAAAGAAATTAAAAAAATAAGAGAGTTCTTAATTCAACTCATTTGTTTATTTTTCTGCTTGTTCACTAATTGCTGTGGTGGTGGTGGTACTTTTTTGTATTTCATCGGGTGAGTACGCATAAATTGGAAACATTTTTTTATATTCTAAAACAAGTCCGAAAATTTGGTGGATGCGCTAGTGTCAACGTGAAATTTAGTTTTTTTTTTATTTATAATACTCATAATTTCTTACAAACTGAAATGAGTTATTGTTAGGTGTTGATCCCATTGTAGTTTTTTCATCAAGCTTCGTCCAAAGCACACTTGCGAGCCAGACTGAAAAACTAATTAAAATTCAAATTTTGTCTAAATTGCACTAAAATTGGTTCCAAAGTAGCTGCTGCCAAATCTGATGTCAACAATAAAAATCCAAAATGGCGGATTAAAAATGGCTGCCATAGTTAAACAGACATATACAGTGTGTCACCATGATTTTAAACCATTTGTATTTTCGAAACTGTTAAGAGCACAGCTTAGAAGTATGTACTCTATCTATAACTAAAATATATTTATTTTTCCTTCACTTCCTATTATACCGGAAGAGGCAAACAATTTCACTATTTTAAATGGAACACACTGTATACTTTTTCATTTATATAAATTCTGTCATTTTGTGTAGGACACCCTATATAAAAAAACTTACGGTTTAGACGGTTTTCTTTTATTTTAAATTTTTTTGAAACGATTTAATAAATATCAGAAATAGGTTAATTAAGTTAAATTGCAAAGGTACTTCTTTTGTTGGAATTATAGAGATGGAAGTAAATATAAACAGAAGCAAAAATTATTACACGGGTGGTCAAAAATTACCACTTAACTTGCGTTTCAAAAATATGTCAAAAGGCTTTTTTTTAACGGCAACCCCCAAATCTTATTTCAGTTCACGATTATTTATTAAAAAATAATGTTACTTTCCTTTCGCGATATCTTTCGGACGATATATTAAATTTTGAGAATATTTAAATACAGTGACAAAAAGTCAACAAAAATGAATTAATGATTATTCGGATAATTAGGTTATCAAAGTGTTATTAATATCGAACAGATATATTTAAACTTTCATATAAAAGGAGGAGGGAAGAGAATAAAATTTACAAGATATTCTTGAAACCCTCCAGCTTCGAGGTCATTTCAAGATTATCACAACGAAAGCAAGCTACGGAGCATTGGGAACTTTTAGCACAGTACAAAGTTGTACAGGGTGGACCAACTTAGATGGGATTTGGGAATTTCTCTAAAACTATAACAGATAGACAAAAACTAATATAGGTGTCCTGAGTTCGATTTCCAACAAGCAATGGCACAAACCGCTATCGCCTATCTTTTTCGACTACCCAGCTACAGAGCGTTTTTGGAAAATTGGCATTTTCGGATGACCTTTATATTTCAATTACCAAGTGTCGAATCGAAAATCGAGTAACACATTCTTAAGGCACTTTTTTAAGTAGAATCCGTTGCTGATAAGAAGAAAATTATGCATGCCTCATCTTTCGAGATATATACATAACTTGTGTTTTTTTAAATGGAACATCTTTTAAATTATTTCACTATTCGATCACACTTTCAATTAGCTATCCAACGATGTATCATATGTCATATTTATCTCTAGAGAAAGTGGTTAATTTTCGAAAAATTTAATATATTTGTAAGGAGGTCCTGGAAAACTATTAACAAAAACAACACTTCTTATAATGTAAAATAATTTTGCCAAAAATAGGAAAAACTAAACTACAATAAAGTTCGAATTGTCTTCCATTGACATCTATCTTATTAGAAGGTTCTCCATATATGGTATTTTTTAAATAACCCCAAAGCCAAGTCGGCAGGGGTTATATCGGGAGATCTAGCTGGCCACAAAATAGGACCATTATTTCCTAAACATTAAACAATACCTAAACTACTTTGTTGTTTAGTAATGTCCAGTTAGTTAAATTAATTTTTAGTTATCAATTTAGTTAACTTAGCTAACTAGACATTGATAAACTAGTCCTGAGTGATATATAGATACCTATCCAATTCTCCCCAAATTGAGACTTTAAATAATTTCGTGTTTCATTTGACGTATGACCTGGGGTGCCATGGTGTTGGTAAATGAATCTTTCAAATTGTCTTACAGGCATATTGTCTATAAAGGGCTCTATTTCTTGTCGTAAATAAATAAATAAATAAATAAATTCTTTATTAACCATTATCTGATACATTACATGTATATATGGTAGGTCAAAACTAAAAGTAGTAAAGCATAACAAATAATAAACATAACATATTATAAATATAACATATAGGTCATATAAATTGTCAATAAAAAGGTACAACACGAACAGTTAGAATGTAAGTATAAGGTACAAAACATGTAAAAACGCAAAATTATTAATTAAATCAAATACTCTAATACGCTATAAAAAGCCATTTCTATTAAGTAGTTTTTTGTGGCTATTTTAAATTTATTGTAGCCTATTATGGTTTTTAGGTTTTCAGGAAGTTTATTAAATAGATTGATGGCATTGTAATTAGGTGAATGTTTATAAAGAGTGGTAGAATGAATTGGTGTTGTCAATCTATTATTATTCCGGGTATTATATAAGTGTATTTACCAAAATTTGTAAAATTTTTGTATGTGTAACATACACAAATGAAAATACAGTTAATATTTTATTTTTCTTGAATACACTCCTGCAGCTATCCATTGGTTTTAAATTAAAAATCAGTCTAATTATTCTTTCTTGTGAGATTGACACTCTGTTGATATTTCTGCCTACTCCTCATGTAATGATATTCAATGACAAGTGGCTGTAGGCTAAGGCATAATAGATATTTAATAAGCCATTGGTATCGAGTACAGTTTTCATTTGTAATATGACAAAAAACGCAGAGCTTGGTTTGTTACAAACATAACCTATGTGATTATCCCCACAAAGTTTATTATCAAGCCAAGTTCCTAAGAATTTTACATTTGGCACCACATCAATATTGTTATTAATCAGAAAATCTGGAGTAAGTCCTTTTCTATTATGAAAATTTATGTAGACAGTTTTTTTATCATTTAGTATTAGTTGATTACGCTGACACCAGATATCGAGTTCGTTGCAGACATGAGTTACGTTTTCAGCTAGCTCCTCTGGGGTCTGTGCTGAGACTGTAATAGTGGTATCATCTGCGAACATTGTGATTCTACCTTTAGTGATGTGTTTAGTCAAATCGTTCACATATAGTGCAAACAGCAGAGGGACTCCCATGTACACATCTTTCATGTCTGACATAGTGTTGTTGCTAATAGTAGAATGCTAATAAAATTTTCAACATTCAAGTTACCGTGAAAAAAATGAGGACCTATTATTTGGTATCCAATAAAACCACACCATACACCAAATCCAAATCGTCCTTTACCATTGACTATAGCGCTTACGTGCGGATTTTCATGAGCCCAATGGTAGTTATTATGCCGATTAAAAATTCCGTCATTGTTTATATGGGCCTCGTCTGTCCATATAATTGTTGCTTCAAATCTTTCATTGCACTGACGCAAAAACCACTGGCAAAAATCGAGACGCCTTTGAAAGTCGTTTGGGTATAGATGGTGATTAATCCTAATTTTGTAGGGTTTGAATTTATTTTTTTTAAGCTACGCAACGCAGTTGTTTTTGGGATTCCTAAATTTTCCCATATGTCGCGAGACGATATATTAGGATTTTCTCAAACAGTTTCTAAAATAGAGTTTTAAAATTAAGCCGAGTGAAAAAACGGTTTTTTTCCGGAAAGAAACAGGGAAATTGGGAAATTTTCAGAAAATTTCATTGAAACTTTTTTTGCGTTTCTACATTGTACATAATGATTAGTGGTGATATTTTGTAATTTTGATTAATGTACTTTATGATAACAATTAATTTCGGCTCATTCATGCGTTTGCGAAGTTTGCGTTTATTAAAAAACGAAATGCCCCGGTGTATTTTTATTGAAACGAGCTTATGACCAGGGTTTACGACGAACAGTTCCTAGAACCGATAAAATAAATTATGTCATTCGCATCCGATGCATGGGGGGGGGGGGGCACTGGAATCAGTCCACAGACGAGAAAATGCACTGGCATTTTCAGTTTTGCATTTTAATTAGCGTTAGTAGCTTATCTTAGAAAATAAACCATTTAAATATATTTTTTATTGTTTATTGCATTGTATGTAAAACTATATAAAATTAATGAATTTTTCTCAAAAAAGGCAATTTTTCCGAAGCTTGGGAAAAAACGAAAAAAACCGTGGTTTTTTCCAAATTTTCCGGTTTTTTACCACACGCTCAGAACTCTATTCTCTGTTCTAAAACAATATTTTCTACTGCTTCTCTTGCTTTATTATATATTTTTGTTCGAGGTTTTACAAATGATCCAAACCAATATTGTTTATTGTTTTGGCACAAAGTTTTGCTATCTATAACTTAAAATAAAACTCGGAAGCTAAATTTGAATCTGCTCCGAATTCTATAAAACATTTAATGTCCTACAAGTCTGTTATTTTACAATATTTTGAGATACATTAAATGAAAAATAACGCCCTAGGGCGTTATGAATATCTATAACGCCCTAGGGCATTATAAAATTATAACACAACCCAAAATGTTTTAATGGCAAAAGAATCAATAAATTATTATTATTATTATTATTAAAACAAGCAAATTATGATAGCGTTATTGACAAACAAAATGCGTTGCTATGCAACGGCGGCGTTTACAAACAATTTTGATTTTTACTCTCTTTTAAATCAAATCGTTCTGAACAGAATAGATGTCAAATTAATAAATGGTAAATGTCAAAAAAAAAATTCGAATTAAATAACAGACTTTTAGGACATTAAACGTTGAAGGCACCACGGGTGTTATAGGATAATGACGCCCTCGGTCGACGAACATTCCCTCGGGCCAGAGGCCCTCGAGAAGTACACTGTCGACCTCGGTGCGTTATTATCCTTATAACACCCTTGGTACCTTAATAACTATAATGGTATCACATTTTTCACTATTACAAAATTGAACCATTTTTAACAATGCTCACTCACAATTAACTCACAAATTAGTTTTTGACATTTACGATTATTTCGATTTTCTTTTTTTACCATGGCCTTCTCAATAAATATTAGAAATGCGATAAATATGCATAGAGATATCAACGGAAGACAATTCGAACATTTATTGAAGTTTAGTTTTTCCTATTTTTGGCAAAATTATTTTTTATTATAAGAAGTGTTGTTGTTAATAGTTTTCCATGGCCTCCTCACAAATATATTAAATTTTTCGAAAATTAACCATTTTTTCTAGAGATAAATATGACATGATATATCGTTGGATAGCTATAGCTAATTTAAGTTGTGATCGAATAAAGAAATAATTTACAGGGTATTATATTTAAAAAAACACAAGTTATATCTCGAAAACTGAGGCATGCATAATTTTCATCTTATCAGCAGCAGATTCTATTCAAAAAAGTTAAGAATGTGTCGATTTTCGATTCGACACTTGGTAATTGAGATATAAAGGTCATCCAAAAATGCCAATTTTCCAAAAACGCTCTGTAGCTCGGTAATCGAAAAAAATAGACGGTCGCGGTTTGCGCCGTTGTTTGCTTCTCGAAAGTCGAGCTCAGGACACTTATATTGGTTTTTGTCTATCTACCTTAATTTTAGAGAAAACCTCAAGTCCCATTTAATTTGGTCCACCCTGTACTGTGCTTTTAGAATGTTAAACTATAAGTTCACTTAAAGTATCTCTGCAAATCTCTCAAAACATTCCTGAATTAACAGATTATTTTCTTCTTTAGCTATAGATAAACAGAAAATTAAAAAAACGTATTTATGCACATTTAAAATAGAAGTACTAGTATCTGATTTATAATAATAATAATAATAATAATAATAATGTTTATTTACCATCAATAAAAAACAAAATCGGGTTGTACATAAGGTAAGTAGTAATTACAAATAGAGAAAAAAATATAGTATAAAAAATATATAGTATAAAAATAATATCAAAAGTTTTGTTCAAAATCAACTAAAATTGGAATTGTAAAATATATACCTAATAGTAATAATTTACATATAGTGAACTTCGTAAATAAACAGGTAGAAATAACCCACAAAAGAAAATCTTGTGGTGGGTAACCATTATTCATTTTAACAAATTTGGGAGACTTCCTGTAACTATTTTAAATGCGAAGAATTTTCCAAAATGATATAAAACAATCCACATAGATATGCGTAGTATATAGTCTGAATGTTTTAGTGGATCGATTCGATAAGGGACATCTCACTATCTTATAATTCTACATTATAGCTAAATAGTTTCTTCAAAATTCTGTGTTAATATAACATAGTGCCATATAAATAATAAAAGCAATGTAAATGTTAAATGTACTGCTGATTCATTATCCACAGTTATTATATTTACCAGAATATATTGAATGTTATTTTGTTGTTAATAACTTTGCAATATATACTTGTTAAAACACCGTTATAAATGCTGTAATAATTATTTCTTGTTTTGGGAAATGTACGCTTAACACAAATAGACGACAGACTATTTTTTATTTGTAAATAACTACGGTGTTTTAACGTAAATTATTACATTATTTTTTTTGTAAAAGGGTCCAAATAGCCTACTGCTTTTTATGTAAGTTCTAATTTGTAATTTGTGTGGCACAAAATTTGCTGGAAGTTGTTTAATTACGTCCCATCACAACAATATTAATGCCTGATGCATGTCCAAACGTTAAATGCATAGAATATAACCTCCCCTAATAGCACACGATGTCCGCCGGACGTCCGTTTTATGTCCATTTAATGTACTAACGTTCATGGACATAAATTGGACGACCACCGGACGTCTATCATCGGATTTACTTTGAAACTGTATGGAATGGACGTCCTCTGAATGTCCATTTTATGTACGGGAAGTATGTACATTTTATGACCATATAGGGACAGGAGATGGACGTCCATTTCGTGCATGTCCATTGATTTAAGACGTCATAATTACGATGTCAATGTTAGTATTACCCAACAAAAACAAGAAAACGTTAACAAAACTGTTTTTCCAATTTCACAATGTTTTTGTTTAACTTTAATCTTTTTCGTAAATTATTAATGATATTATTTGATACTAAACATTTATTAAACATCCAAATACTTTCTACATTTTGAAATAAATAGCTATATTAGTCTAAGACCCGGCAGCTTATTTGTGCAGGTATCAAGTTCTTTAATAAAATTAGATTAATGATAACATAATAAATTACAGCCAAAATCTAGCCGTTGCCTACTCCGAACTATACAGTCTTTAAGTAAGTAGTAGAATAAAAATTCAGTGGCCGAATGAGTTAAAGCGTTGACTTACAAATCATGAGTTCGGCGATTCGATCCCTACTCATTCCGTTTTTTTCCCCTCAGGTATGTACAAATATTGTTCAAAGTTGTGACATTTGGACGTCCATCTGATGTCCTGTATGTCCGTCGAGGACGTCCTTCAGATATCCATAAGACAATATTGTGCTATCAGGGTCCAGAGCCGTAGCCAAAACTAAATATTAGATAAAACTCATTTTTTTCTTCCTAGGGCAATACTGACGTTCGTAGTTGACTTTATGCACTTAAAATCACCTGGATTTTTTTTGTAAGGGCCCAATTCTCTTATCAGGGCTTAACCCTGGCCAGCCCTACCTTCTCCCTGTCCGTATCGTATCTTAGTTGGTAACCATGGTAATTAAAACTGGTTTTTATCATCTCCGGATGATGGCAACAGGATTGACGAAACGGACGTCAAGTGATAGTATTCCAGAATGTAGTGTTCAAGTTTTTGGTGTCTATGTAAACTACTTTGGAGGCACCTTAGTTGATATGTACCATCAAGGGGGAAAACGACCCATTTTTCTTTGATTAAATATTTGTTAAAAAATGTAATTACAATATTACGAAAAAGATTCACATTTACATTTAAAAATGTGTGGGTTTCAAAATGTTCATAAATTGTTCGGGAAAAAGTTGAGAATTTTTCGAGATATACAATCTCAATAATTTCAGGCCGATGTAATCGATCTTTATTTTCCTTGACAGTCCAATTATTTTGTCACAAAACTAATCATTGATGACTACTTAAGATCATTATTATACGTAACTCGTCAATTTTACAATAGCGTACTTGATTAATGTGTATAGAAACGAGTGTATCTACGGAAGCGTAATGAGGCCACAGCAAAAAAAATTAAGTTGGAATTTCAACTATGTTGAAATTTCAACATAATAAGCCAAAATTATTAAGTTGAAAATTTCAAGATAATAAGTCGATAATTCAAGATGTACCCGAGATATCTAAAACCCAATTCAAATTCTGTTTGAGGAAAACTTCTAATTTCTGTCCTTAAAACAATTTCAGTTTTGAAATTCAAAATCCATTTGCATTTTTTGATAATAATTACTACAACGACATTGTTAATGTTTATGGAATAACTTTTAAAATTAGAAATATAACTGATTTTTTTTTTTTTAATTATTTACGGGCATAATTTTTACTAATTTTTTCAATAAAATTTTGGTCATATTATCAGGCCCTCCGCATAAAATCATGGGCCCCGGTACCAAATTCACTGGCGGGCCCCTGCGCCTAATAATTGATGAGCGGGAAAATTTTTTTTGCCTCTGGCGGGCCCTCGCTACGGGCCCCTCGAAAGCCAACGGGCCCCCGCGCTTAATAATTGATGAGCGGGGTAAGAAATTTGAAAAAAAAAATTTGCCAAAATCTCTGGCGGGCCCCCGCGATTAATAATCAATGAGCGGGAGGAAGAAATTTGAAAAAAAAAATTGTCAAGATCTCTGGCGGGCCCCCGATACGGGCCCCTCGAAAGCCCGGGCCCCTAAACTCAGTACCCAATAGACCCCCCCCATACGGGGGCCTGCATATTATAGATATCCGATATTAATTATATGTGAGTAAATATATACAGGGTGATTCTCCAAGTTAGTTGGTTATGAGCCCCCACATACAAGATGTTCCACTGTAAATTTCTACCCTTATAAGTGCTTTAATTTTCGAAAACTGTACACGTAATTTTTGTTGGAGACTTTAGATCTACCATTAGCTTTTTAATACAACCAAAAAATAAACAGAGTGCAAAGGAAAATTTGTTTTTTTATTCAATTCAATATTTCTTGCATACTTATTCGTTTCTTCATTTTATTCTAAATACAAATATCTACTTGTTATATAAATTATTCAGCAGACTCTAAGCAATTAATAGAAAACAAATGAGATATTGTTATTATGATATATTAATATTAAGGAAGCATGTATACTACCAAATTATAGTTGCTTTATACCTCTAATAGTTGCGCATTGCAAAAACAAATAGTAGACTCAGAGTCTGGTTTTCAAAGAGCTCTATCACCCTTAATAAAGATCAGTCATAAAATTCCATCATAATTTGCATTTCGACTTAATTTTATATGTAGAATATGAATACCAATTTTGTGCATATATCTCGTCTACACATGGTACATAGTACACATATAACAACTTGTTAATGAGTTGAAATTAACTTAATAAGGTGAAACTTTGATTATTATGTTGAAATTTCAACTTAATCTGTTTTTGCCGTGACCTCAGTACGATTCCGTACATGCACAACTTGATATATTTATTTTTATTCAATGGGGTCATCCCGCATATTTTTTTTATTTTAAATTATGAAAGGACAAGGGCAAAGATAAGGGCTTGTTCGTAAAAACGTAAAAAATTACAAATAAACTGCAAGCATGCTTACTTTGAAATACTATTATCACGACTTGTAAAACGTATAGAAACATAAAGATCATAATATGTTCAACTATAAATAAATAACGTTTGATGATTTTAAGGAGAACTTTTATTTTTATGAAATTATTGGGCGAAAATGTATAGCTTATCTACCCTTGTCCTTTCGTAAAAAAGTAATATATCTGTATTTTTTATTTTTTCATATTACATCGTTTGATATCAGAAAAACAATAAATAATGGTCCGCCAGCTTGGCGCCGCCATTTTGATTTTTCAATTTTGATAAGAAATCGTTATCCGCGCCCCCGGAAACCCACAGATCGATTTTCAGTCGTATCGGATCATAAATGAAAAAATGTCCGCCATCTTAGCGCCGCCATTTTGATTTTTCAATTTTGATAAAAAAAATTGTAATCCGCGTCGTCGAAAACCCACAGATATCGATTTTCAGTCGTATCAGATCACAAACGAAAAAATGGCTGCCATCTTGGCCCCACCATTTTGATTTTTTAATTTTGATAAAAAATCGGAATCCGCGTCCCCGGAAATCCACAGATATATTGATTTTAAGTCGTATCGGATCATGAATGAAAAAATGGTACGCCATCTTGGCACTGCTATTTTGATTTTCAATTTTGATTAAAAAATTGTAATCTGGGTTCCCGAAAACCCACAGAAGCCAGAAGCGAGAAATGGGATGATGCAGAGTGGAATAGAAACATCACACTATTATTCCACAAAAGAAAATTTCTTCTGTGCATTTCTATCCATTTGTCATAATAATATATGCGTGAAAATGTTTACGCGATGACACATCTTCTAAAGCCATCCCTGTTGTTGACTAATAAATATTCCGCCATTAACTTCGGACCGACTCGTGCACGCTCGTGCATATTTGAATTTGGGGAGGAAATACGTCATCACGCAGAAATTCAAATTTCAAACGTAAAAATAAAATACTAATAGATGATAAACTAAAATTGTATCGCTATATTTATTAACTAGAACCTCTAAGCTGTTCATCACATATATTAGGGAATATCACGATTTAGATATGCGGGATGAACCCATATTATTGTTTAATTAGGTATGATTTTGCATAAAATTGTCTTTCAAATATCACTTTCCAAATGATATATCAAAGAAAAATTGACAGTCAAGTGAGCAGATAGACTATTAAAACAAATTAAAAACAAAGCAGACGCGTATATACTGTTTAACGCCATATTAAATCAAAAGATGTACAACATAGTTATGATTCATCTTTATTTTACAAAAAAATATCTGAATGTTTTGACTATTAATAAGATGCATTTACTATGTACCTTTAATGCTTTAATAGACCTATTACAACTGTATATATAGGAATAAATTTTGAACGGCCAGCTTCGCCCTCCGAAGCACACGAAACAATTCTCAATCAGAAACACAATAAGCGTTATGGAATATGGAAAAATAATTAATGGGCCACCTACCTGCTGGGTTACTCCAGAAACTAAACTTGAGGATGTTGATTAAACATTTTCTCTGCCATTTCTTCCACACCAAAGAGTTCAACACAGCACCAGTTTTCACAAAATTTTAAAATCGCGCACGTTAGCTTGTTAAAAACTTATAAATACAGTGCAGCCAACACGCAAGTATCGCTGAACTATGCCCGCGAAATTTAAATCAAATTCTAGGAGGCCGATTTCTCGCATGAGTAATAAAAATACAAGTACCACTGCAGACTGCAATTATAATTGGCTTAAAATAATATTTAATTTGCTTTTATTTATTTAGAACAGACGTACTTATCAACTATAAAAATGTATCATGTGCTACATCGAGAGAGGCAAAGAGATGCACCATTAGAATTTGCTAGTTTAAATATCGAAAAAATTATGAGCATTCTTTCGTTTTTCTAGATATGGAAAGTCGTTTAGTAATACACAAAATTTCAAACAAATTCTGGCTCATAAATATATGATATTCATCCACAATTACAACGAACTATACGAATTTAAAAATACATCAAAGTTCACAAAAAATTGAATTGGTTTTCTTTTAAATAATTCATGTTTTGTACACAATTTTTCAAATTGATTACATGTCGGGAATATTTTTAGATATGCGTCGTAGTGACTTGCAACCGAAATTACGAGTTTTTATTCCAATGTGTTATAAGTTGTAAAAAAATGGAATGGTACGTTTACAAATGCATGATACCTATACGGCCTTAAGTGGTAAACACACCTAAGTGTTCTAAAGCAAAAAAAGCATATTTTTGTTAGTATTTATTAACGTGAAACCAGAACTTTGAAATAGAAATATAGCAATAATAAGGCTTGAAAACAGAATTTCTAAAGCATCTGCTACTCCTTCCCTCTTCCTATCATCCCTTTCACGACTACAAGTTTAAAAAATACATCCAGGCCTTGTCCAAGAGCCATATTTATTCTATTTTATGCAATTAGCGTTACTGGATTAACATAATATAATTAAGACATTTGTTATTTTGAAGCTCCCCAGCATTTAGTGCCACCAGACTAAAATAAATAATAAACGATTATTTACTAACATCCCTTGATTGTAAACCTGCCATATATACGTACCTACGCTAATTTTACTTGTAAATACATATATAGCAAATAGAAGCTTTTAAAATATTTCTACTTATTCTATATACACAGTATTACTGTAAATATTTAAGTGTATTTTAAAGTAACAAGATTTAAAATAAGTGAGAGCTCACTTTGAAATTTAGAACAAAATTTCAAACGAGCTTTAAATGTGATGCAGATGGTGAGTGTATGGCTCCATGTCTAGAAAAGATTATTTTTATTATTGTATAAGATAAGCAGCTTATAATTGTCGTGATATATGATAATCATACTTGGGTAATTTAAAAAAAATTAAAAGACTTACTACTTCAGAAATAAGTAATTTTTTGTTATCACTAACGAAAGTAAACATACATACTTAATTTAAAAGATGATTAAAGTAGAGATTTCTGCTAGATTTTTTTTAAATAACCCACCTCCACTTAGAATTTAACCACCACCACCAACATTTATTCGGCCCCCCTTACTCGGAAATCAAAGATATACTTAGGCTACATTAAGAACTAAGTGTGACCACATAAGTGTGCTAAGAAAGATGTGAAAGATACAGAAGGATATTCTAGTGCTACGTGGACATAAAGTGCAGGAATTGGAAGATATAAAAAAAGGCATCGCATCTACCGTGCCGAATTAGGATGCGTGTCATACAGGAACTGACAAATTAAATAATACTAACTAATAAACCATGTTTATATTGTATGCTTGTTTGTTTTATTTCTTTACCTATTTATATAGAGCGTCCAAAAAAATATGACGTCAAGTAGCCCATGCAATTGAAAACATGGGGCTTAGATTAATATGCGTTATTTAAACCGTCACTATCAGTGTTATTGTCAGACAGCATTTTTCATACTCAAGTCGTAAGTCGTACTTTCTCAATGGACGAAAGATTGAGAGACAATGATAATATTTCGCATAGAAGACCATGGAGTCTATTCTCTAATCTCTATTAGCAAATGTCACATACTACTTTGGGAAAATATCTATAAAAATTTGCATATTAGTCCAATAATTATAAAAATTTCCATCACAAAAAATGTTATCAGAGATTTTCCTTCAGTACCTATTAGTGGAGGGGTTATACATCACAAAACCACAAAAATCCGTTCTGGGGGTGCCGCAACTCCCCCCCCCCCCCCCCCAAAAAAAAAACACCTTTGGTGAAATACCTATTTTACCGATAACTCGTTAACCGTTGAAGATATAAAAAAATTGCTCATCATAAAAAGGAAAGCTTGACTAATTTCCTAAAAAAAAGTCCTATTGTAATTTTATTGTATGCCATGGTTTTCGAGAAAATCGATATTGAAAAAAATTAAAAAATTTGTATTTTTAATGCCCGTGAATTTTGGTTTATTTGAAATTTTTTGCGCGCGGCCTATAGAAAAAATTGAATTGCTTGAAAACCATACAAGCTAGGAATAAAAGTCAAAATGGGCTTAAAGGGGATATAAAATTCTCTCCTGTGTTGCTATTTTTGATGGCTATTGATATTTCTTAGTATATAAATATAACAATATAATATAGTTATCTCTTAATTTTTTGCGCCTCTAACTATTCACAGGCCTATAAAAAATAACTGACTTTCAATTTCAATTACAATCGAACTTTTCTTTCTTAAGTTATCGTGCTTACAAGAAACGTGACGGACGGACGGCGAGCGATATTTACTGATTTAGAAATGCGCCGATCAAATACAATATACTCTTCGTTTTTGCGAAGAGTATAATAAGACTTTTTTTTAGAAAATCAGTCAAGCTTCTTTTTTATGATGAGCAATTTTTTTATATCAACGGTTAACGAGTTAACAGTAAAATAAGCCTTTTTTCACCGAAGAGGTGGTTTTTTGGAGGGGTTGCGGCACCTCCTCAGAACGGATTTTTGTGGTGTTATGATATAACACTAACAGTTACTGAAGGAAAATCTCAGATAACATTTTTTGCGAGCTTCTGGTGTATTTTTTACTTTACCGACTGAAGTATATAGAAATATGCATTGTCCAATGTCGCCTTCTACAATTTTCAGTAGAATGTTCAATGAGTGGGTAAAGACCACACGATATTATATTCTCACATGCGGCTTAAGGACAGTAGCAAAGTTTTATAAAAATGGCTAACTTGAACGAAGCAAATATATAGCTGCGGTAGGTATTATAAGAAATACAATCCATCTGAACTTAACGAACGGCGGTTTATGAAAGTGTTTAGGTTAAGTAAAGATTTATTAATAAATCTAATAGAATTGGTTAGATGATTTATCAAAGGTAAACGCGAGCTTCCGTATCAAGTGTGAAAACGAAGGTAAGGCTATATGCCTTATCTTCTACTTACGTGATATAGAAGAGAGTAAGTTTTTTAATAAGACACATTTTATAAAACTAAATGCTTTTAATTCGTAAATCGTAAAGATATTAAAGAATAACAGAGAAATAGAAAATAAATAGGTAAACTTAATAGAGAATTTACCAGACAAAATGTCTGGGTCTTTTTTGCTAACTCCACCAAAATATTTTTCTGCTGTTGGCTTCCATGTTTGTCGTGATATTAGCGGTTTCTAATTTCTGCTCGAGAATATACCATTTTAGAAAAGTATGCGATAATTATCGGTGACACTTGTTGTAGTTGACAATTGTAATAGAGATTCAAGAACAGACCCCCATCCCTCATTTGTATGAATTTCGGAAATACTTTACTCCTTTTATTGTAATTGAATATGGTGCATTTCAAAGTACTCTGGACCATTCTATGAACTCTTCCTTGAGGCAAACAATGTGACATGTAAAGAAGGCATTGGCAGCCAAAGAAATACACACTTAAACTATATCTTTACTTCACAGTAATGTTGACAATAAAATGAAATGGACGTCACACAAATTTTACTTTCAATGTATTAATAAATTACTAGTGTATATGTCCTATATCTCTAAAAATGCCAAACATTATTGTTGGATTACAGAGATTCGAGAACAGACCCCCATTTATATGAATTTCGGAAATGCTTTACTCCTTTTATTGTAATTGAATATAGTGCATTTCAATGTACTCTGAGACATTCTATGAACTCTTCCTTGAGGCAAACAATGTGACGTGAAAAGAAGGCATTGGCAGCCAAAGAAATACACACTCTTACTATATCTTTACTTCACAGTAATGTTGACAAAATGAAATGGACGTCACACAAATTTTACTTTCAATGTATTAATAAATGACTAGTGTACAGTTCTATCTCTAAAAATGCCCAACATTATTGTTGGATTACAGAGAGTACACACACACACACACACACACATTATTTATCACAGTCAGTAATTAAGGAATTCATCTACATTGCATGATTCTCTGTTCACTAACAACAAATTTGTTTTTTTAAGCTTTCTCTGATAGTCTTCCTGTTGCAAATAAGTGAAAACATAGTATATTATATAGTTTAATACAGTTATAATGGGCATATTTTTCATTTATAGCTAATCTGTCTAGAATAATTTGTAATCTAGTGTTTTATATAGTACATATGCATCTTGAAGTTAATTTTTTATAAAATAACATGTTTTCTTGAAAAGAAATAAGAAACATTCCTGTACATATATAGGGCAGTAGTAATTAGGAACTTCAGCTGCTTTCAATTTTAGAACTACTCAAAGATATTTTTCTTTAATTATAAATGCTTTGGTAATGCTAGAGCAGTTCCCATAGAAAATAAGACCACACCAAACCACAAACTCAAAGTTAGTATGAAATACTACTTTAAACAGGCTTTTTAAATATTAGATAATAGATATTTAGATAATATACTTGATTGTGTAAACTGTAAAATAGTGAATTTAACTTCGAACAATTTTGATGAGAAGTTCATTGACAAAACTTTTTCCTTTGATAAACATAAACATATAAAGCAACCACATGTATAGTGCTGGAACTAGGTGGCTTTTTTGGGAACTCATCATTACAAATATTTTCTATACGACGAGATTAATTATGCTTAAATCACGATAATGTAGACTTTTGGAATATGTCAGTTCATCAGTTTGGCCATAATTCAAGATATAAAAACAAAAAAATTATGTCATTGTTACAAGCCTCACTTTCTGTGTACATAAGTTCATATTTGGCAAATAGATAATACTATTAGAAAGAAACAAAGTTGATAAACTTTTGAAGAAAATATTTACCATTGGCGTCACAATTAAAAATTATGCCCATACAGCACAAGCTTTCTGCAAGAGCTAGATTATTGTATATAGTCTATATACAATGGCTAGATAAAGACAGCCGATTTTCAAATAGTGATTTTGACATTTGACATACCTAAAGGGAGGTGTCCCACCAGAAAACGATTTTGTGAATTGTTATCATTCATAAAACTCAGTGCATGCAAAAGAATGAAGTGCCGAAAAAAGCCAGCTAGCTCTCCCCAAATCGAAAATAAAAGCTCCCCAGAAGGGGTTTACACATTTGAAAAAATTTAGAAACACCGATACCTAAGAATATTGTAAGTGTCACTGCTGGGGATCGAACCCAGTACACGATAGACAATGTGACTAACCGTGCTTACCTTTAACATACTTTATCCCGCTGCACTACTGTTTGGATGCATTTCAGTTGCTATGTTAATTCTCAAAATACAAGAATTTTGAGTAGTAAAAGACCAGAAAATTTTTTTGTCATGCTCCTCTTCATCCATGGAAAGCTTGTGTTTGGTGTGTGCCATTGATAAGAGAAAAACTGTTAGTCTAATTTTCTTTACAGAACTTTAACCACAAATATTGTGAAATTCATTAGTCACAAAGTAACGGAATGATTTATTTCCGATGAGATTGAACTCGAGCACGTGCAGACCTCGAAACAATCAATATACAGTGTCTGCTATTTAGTGCCGCAAGAGCTCATTATTTTGGAACACGTTGACCGAGTTAAAAAAATTTTTTTTTAGATATAGTGCTCGATGAGCTTTATTTGACTGTTTTGAAAAATTTATGATTTTCATATTTTCAAGGCCTTCAAGGCCGTTCGTTTAGAAGCTACTTTTACTCACAAGAGTCGAGATCGACTATTAGGCAATTTTTTATCGGCAAATTGGATAGCATATTCGATTCGCAGTTGTCTCAAATACCTCTATACAAAATTTTAGCTCGATAACTTATATAGGGTGTTTGTTATTCAATAGCCAAATTTAATATTTCTCACTTTTCGACTGGCCCTGCATAAAAGTCGGTTAGGTTTACTAAAAAGGTAAAGTAGTCATTCAACTTAGGAAATATCAAATACTAAATGAGGAAGAAAAAAGAAAAAAGTTATTCTTTAAATAAATAGTGCTTATATACATTATTCGGTTGCTGTACGTAGGTGCCTTAATTCAAATTTTTCAAACAAATGGATTAGACGGAATAGATTTTTTATTTCTTCCTTATTATACTCTTCGCAAAAACGAAAAGTATATTGTATTTGATCGACACATTTCTAAAATCGACAAAAAATTTTCATAGCATTGTGTTAGTGAACGAATTCTAAACAACTTTCAAAATGTCCGTCTGTCCGTCACATTTCTTGTAAGCACGATAACTTAAGAAAGAAAAATCCGATTGTATTGAAATTTAGAAAGTAAGTTAGTGTTAGCTAGAGGAAGAACCCTATTGTTTTTGAAGAAAATCGATCAGTAAATAAAAAAGTTATTATTTAATTTTAAAAAAATATTCTCTTAATTTTTATCGCTTGTACTAAAATGGAAATCTTGCGAGATATTATTCCCATAACATATTTTTTTTTGTTTATGAATTTTACTAATAGATATTTCATAAAGTGAAATGTGTATGAACGTCGAAAGATATATATCACAGACAATCAATTTTTCAGCAATAGGTGGTGGCTCAGCGGCTAAAGCTTCGCGTTGCAATCCAAAGGTCCCGTGTTCGAATCCCACACAGGTCGGACATTTTTTTTTCATATAATTTTTTTCACAAAATTTAGGATGTCCAAAAACTAACATTATTTACAAGAAAACTGCGAAGAGTATCCTATAGAATGTGTAACAATTATATATAAAAGGCTCAGTAAATTGGTGAAGAGTACGTTTTTAGCTTATTTAGTATCTAATATTGATGCAACCAAATAAGGAAGAAAAAAGAAAAGCTATTCCGTCTAATCCATTTGTTTCAAAAATTTTCATTAAGGCACTTACATACAGCAAACGAATAATGTATAGAAGCATTATTTATTTAGATAATAACTTTTCTTTTTTCTTCCTCATTTAGTGCCTAACGTTCCTTAAGTCGAATGACTACTTTACCTTTTTAGTAAACCTAACAGAGTTTTATACAGGGCCAGTCGAAAAGTGAGAAAGTTTAAATTTGGCTATTGAATAACAAACACCCTATAGGTATAACGTATCCAACTGAAATTTTGTATAGAGGATTTGAGGCAACTGCGAATCGAATACGGTACCCAATTTGCCGATAAAAAGTTGCCTAATGGTCGATCTCAACTCTTGTGAATATAATTAGCTTCTAAATGAACGAAACTTATTTTCCTAACACCCTGTATATCTATCATCATGTAATATTGCACTTATATTGTGTCAGATATGCTTTTTGCAATTCTTTTTTTTTTTTTTCATAAAAAGAACAAAGTCCTACAAATTTTCTGATTTTTGACCCGAGGTATAGTAACTTGGCTAATTTGTATTCCTACACAGGATGACTGATGGCCAAATCTTTCCTGCAAGTGGAAATGTAAGTATTTAAATATTTTTATTACGTTATTGTATTTAACTGTATAAAATAAGTCAATTACAAAGAAAATAGTGTAGGTATACAAAAATTGAAGATAAAAATTAATTAGTCAACGAAAAATATATTTCATTAAGGTATGGATGATTGGCTGGCCATTTTTCTTTTGTATTTTTCATTATATGTATCAGCCACAAGCAGTCAATATTTGTAATGTTAAAAAACAACCATCTGGATATCTTTGCTATAACATGACATTTGAAAGAACGACAGTATATGTAAACTTCTCATAACCAGTGTAATTGAACTTTGATTTCCACTAGCGTCACTTGATAATCGGTTATAACTTGAGATAAAATAATACTCAACATTTTATTATATAATTTTATTTTATATATATTAGTTAACCCTCCGATAAATAAATTCTTATAAACACCAACAGTATCATTCCAGAGCCACAATATCTATCTCACATAATGTTCATTATAACAGTTAGGTATACAATTTAAAAGGTACAAAATCTATAAACTACTGGTCATGAAAATATCATTTAGGTCTCTTTACTATATAATCTACTTCACAAAACTAACTTTACCTTTGGTATATAGAGGAATTTTTTTAACAACCAAAACAATGCATTAAATGAAAATATTTCATATAAAATACATTCAGTTATTTGATAAATAAAACTACAGATTAGCTCACTGTAATTACTTTACAGGCACAACATGTATATATCAGTTAATTTTTATGAATTTAAAGTTACAATATAGTAGATTACACACCATCAGCATAAACAGAGACAAAAACTATATTAGTAGAAATATGTATTGTGGGTTAATCCAGGTAAAATAAATTGTCGAGTATAAATGGCGTAGTCTAACATATAAGTATATCTCAATATATAAAAGCAAATACAGAATTTGCTAGGCAATAATTTAAAATTCAAGATTTTTATGTACTGGTTATATAGTAATAGTTGATGCCATCTCAATACAAAATAGTTTTTTGTTTCTCCCCTTCCCAAGGAATATATCACTGAGAAAAATTGTGTAAACTATACCTACTATTTCATTCGACGCACCTCCCAAGTGTATTAGTTAATTTAGAGAGATGTTGCTTAATTCGCTGTTCTAACAAGCTCAAGACAATTTTCATGTGAGCAATGTATCCTAACTAGGGGTTGTCCGATACAGATCAGCCATTTTCGATCGGTATATACCTAACCATTTACATCCGATATAATCAGCCAATGTGAAATATTATAAAACGATATTTTAATGGCCATAATTACAGAGGCATAGAAAAACAAAAAAGTATGCGGCTAGAGAGACGATACCACTCAACCCGCTGGTTTTCTGATGTGCTGAATCTAAATCTGACATCCGTTTTGTTCCATCAGATCCCAGTTTTTTTTATAATATCAAAAAATAGGTAAAAATCCATTAAAAATACTCAATTCTTTGACATTAGAAAAAACTGTAACACGATGGAACAATTCTAACACAAAATTCGGATTCAGCATAAAAAAATACATAAGAATATGGTGATCTAGTCCTTACTACATGATACTTTTTTGTGTCTGCGCATACACATCACACAAAAAAAACAAAATTGTTATATTACAGCACGAACCAAATTAGTACTAGAGGTAACTTGAAGCTGAAATAATTTGGCTTGGGTCCAAGCACCTCTCCTTTACCAAGACCTACCGATGTTAAATCTACAGTAGCCTGGAGTGGAGGAGTAATACACATTAAAAAGATGGTTAAAGATCATATATTCAACGCATGCTGACTTTCCCATTGCTGTCAAACTTTGTGGTGGAATGGTGTGGTAACATACGGCATATTTCAAATTCAAGTGAAATATTTTCTCATGATGTGACTCGGTAATTTGAACGGTCAAAATTGACGTCGATTAAGTCATTATCCAGTGAAGTGAAATATAGGTTTTGATCAATTTACCCAAATTTTGAATGTTCTGCCAAAGAAAATGTAGTTTTTCGATTCGTTAACCTGAAATTATTTTAGTTTGACATTTAATAAGCAATAAAAGCTATTTCCAGAGTTCATTGTTTAAAGTAAAATTTAACTGAAAAAATATATTTAAATCAAATGTCTAGAACTCCTCCTACTTCAAAAGTACTTATTCTGAAAATAAATTTGCAGAATGCATATTTTTCTAACCAGAAATATGTTATGCATGCTTTCTGTATGAGTAATGTTCCGTAATGAATAGAGTGAATAAAAAATATAATACTTTTGAATAGTGATATATTAATGTAGGAACAACATTGAAATTAACAAAACTGTATATTCATTTCAAGGATTAATACTTTTACCTATGTATTTAGTATCAATATACTTCACTTTCTACAACTAATCAAATGACATCAAAATTTGAAACTGCTCAGACCAGTAACCGGTCAATTAGATGGTCAATGTATCGCAAATATGAGACAGGTCAAATTAACATTACAGAAATCTTTCAAACCTGTATAACGATTCTAGACGACCCACATATTTGAGCATGTCCGAGAAGCAAATCTCTTGTGTCATCTTGATTAAATGTAATGATGATCAACTTTCTTGACTATTTCTTAATCTGATTATCAACACAGTATATGCTTAATATAAATTGTAATATGTTATCTATGGCATTATCACTCAATGACTATGGCCACAGATAATAAATTAAAATTTATTGTGAGAAAATCAAGTGCAGTATGCAAATAAATCGATATTTTGTAGTTATTTGTCTAACTATTACTAGCATTTAAATGTACATGCTATTAATAATAAACCTCCAATTATTTTAAGAAAAATGAAATTTAATCAGAGTGAAATTAGCATTTCGATTGTTTCAGTGTTAATATCATATACTATCCTACGGAAAAGCATCCCATCTACAAAAATTGATGATTTTAGATTTTCACATTTTCTCTCCAATACGCATATGCTCTACACTTTTTTTTTTTAGTTGAAATGTCTGATATACAGTAAGAAGAGGTTATTAGTTATAGATATTAGGTATAATTTTGTTTGCAGTAATTATGAGAATTGCATTTTTTCTACGGACAATATGGCATCCACAATAATAACATGTTATGAAGTTGACAATCAGTATACTATATGTCAAAGAATATCACACTTCACAAGTGAAGTAGTATATACATCATCCCACTGATAATTGAACAAAACACGAAGAACCGCTACAGATGAATGCTACCTAAATAAACCATAAAAACTATCTGAACTATGTACTTGAAAGGTAGCATCAATCTATTGAATGGCTTTCAAATTAGCAATTTTTATATCTCTCATAGTGATTTATATCATTATTCATTTGTTGAATAAATCTATACTGAAATGAGATACATAAGCAGAAAGGTAAAGTGGGATATATATCACTTTAGAACTTACATGCAGCACTGCATATCTCTGCTACCTGTATTGCCGAATGGCCAGATGAAATTATGCCTTATGTGTGCACGTCAGAAGTCCCAAAGTTCACCCACACCACTAGCAGAGTTACCCGGGTGACAACTTAGAGACCAACTCAGCAGCATCTGCCACAATTTCACACAGCAATCAACTGCTCCTATGGAGTAAATAATTTGGATACTAGCTACGGTGGGTTACAAAATTTATATTACCTGGTGGCCACAATTTTTTAATCAATAAAAACTTGAAATTGTTAACAAATATTTAACACGTCATAAAAAACAGAAATGTATAAAGTACTTTCAGAGATCACATTACAATAACACTAGATGAACATAATTATAAAAATGCTATAAAGTTAGTTATTATAGTATATTAATTGGAGTTTTAAGAAATGATTGGTGTATTTTTTAATATTACAGTCATCGAAAATGATTGTTTACATTTTATTTTTACCTAATAATTACCCCACACTTCAATTTCAATAAATAAAACAACCAATTTTTAATTAAACATTAACCAAGACTATACAAAATTGATTATTTTATTTATTTACTTATTTCTTTCCAGATGGAAATTAAAAATTTTTATTGTGCTAGTCAAGCAGAATAAATTTATTTTTCACATTTCCACCTGGACAACTCAACCTCAGTCGCATCTCTCCTGCATCCAGTTTCGTTCATTCTTCATTTTTAAATTCATCCTTGCTTAAAAATATTTTGAATATATATATTTCTTTCACTTTTTGCTAAACAGAATATAGAGAAAATGTTCCTTAAATGAATCCTTACATATGAAAAATATGGATAACAAATGGAAATCAGACTAATTTTTCTAATTATTTTTTTAATACAAATTTGGCACTAAATGCTTTGGTCATAATTGCCATTTGGTATTCTCTTAAGATAATTATTTTAATATGGTATTTTAAAAACTGTCCCTGCCACTGGTCTTCGCAGGCTCATTATAGCTAGAAATATAGTACATGTAAAACAGATGTTGCAGCTTTAAACCTCTAATCATCTATAGGAATTTCCTCTAAGTTCCATGTATTAACAGAAAACTAGGCATCGTTAGTTAGTTTGGCAATCGTTCCAGAGATGGTGCTGCTCTTCTTAGCCTACTAGAAAATTACAGAATATTGGGATTATTCTAGAGACCTAATCTTTAGGTAATAGGCATATACGGGAATACATAAACAACCATCGTGTCTTGATAATGGAAATACGACGAATTTTATCGAAACGTTAACGGCCATCGATTTAATTTTTTATTATAGGATTATCATTTAACACATTGACTGCCATGCGGGTTAAGACAAATTTCTCATAAGGCGCCATCCGGTAATAACAGGTTAACCAAAAAAAATATCCCCCCAGGCCATGAATACCATCAGCTAATACACTATGAATAGCTACGTTGACTCACAATATTTGAAAAAAAAAACAAAGCCAAAAAAACGTCAAAAAGGTCTCGGTTATACAGAGTGTCCCACTTAAAACTCCCGGCGCCATTTTCTCAATAACCCAAAAAGATATTTGAATTCTGTAAAAGGTATCCACTAGAATATATAAATGGCTTCAGTTTTGAGTAAAAATGGTTATTTTACACATTGAGGTATAGATGGCGTTGCAATGCAAAGAAATTGTTCGATTCTAGGAACGTTGAAATGAGGCGCATGTGATGGAGAATTACATTCTAAGCAACTTTTTTAATGTGAACAATATTCTAAAAATCACTGGTTTTCGAGATATTTGAACTTCAATGTAATTTTTCAAGTAACAAAAATCGCATTTTTTTTCATATGTATACAATTTACAGTGTAAAATTTAGTCGAACGTACAATATAAACATGACGCAAAAATTAAACAATACACAATAAAGACAAATGTAAAAATCTTTAATTTCGAAATCGCAATTGCAGCCTCACCTTCGTTTCACTTGAAAAAAAAAAGTTATTCTGTATTTTGAAATAAATACTTCATTACCATCTAATCAGCCTGATTCGCTATGAAAAATGTCCCAAAGGACGTATCGTATAAAATGTATTTTAAAAAAGTTATGACGATTTTTATATTTAAAAAAATGATATTGAAGTTCAAATATCTCGAGAACTGGTGATTTTTCGAAAATTGTTCATATTATAAAAGTTGCAGTCTCATCACTTGTAGCTTATTTCAACGTTCTTAGGATCAAATAATTTCTTTGTCGCAACGCCATCTATACATCAATTTGTAAAATTACCGTTTTTATTCAAAACTGATATCATTTATATATTATAATGAATGCTTTTTACAGAATTCAAATATCTCTTTTATTTATCGAGAAAATGGCACCGACAGCAAGAGGCGAACCAGCTCTGAAGAAGTCGTAAGCAGTTTCATTAATCAGAAAGTTTTAACGACAGTATTTTTGGATGTGAGAGACATTCTTTTCATCTTACTAGAAGCAGCTATAACAAAATTTGTCATAAAAGAGGATCTGTATTAATGAAGAAAAAAAATCGGTTTACTCAGGTAATACTGTGTATTTTTAAATGTGTCATGAGTAAAATCCCACAGCGACAATAAGTTCTAAGCGGCAGAAAATCAAACTATTATTTAACAGCAAATTTCAACCTCAATAAGCCTCAACAATATAATTTCAAATTAAATTACACAATATATTTCCAACCCTTCTTTTATATGCAATAAATTTCATGATTCCATCGAAAGATACCAGAAGCAGGTCCAGCTTTCAAAATCTATATACACAGCCTTGTCTAAGAGAAGCAGAGTCCATGAAACTTAGCAACAGTGTGATTTAGACTTACCTTCCTTACAGCAGTTAGATCGGAATGTCTTCAAGATATTTCGTAATTTTTCGATAGTCTTTTGCATTCTTTCGTATACACGTAGGAATTATCTTATGAAATATTACTGTGAATTAAAGTGTCGACTGCATACACGTGTGTTTAACAATATTGTGAATATTTGAATTTGTGGAAAGCTGGAGGTTTGTTTGTAAGACAAACAAAAGTAAGACAAACTTTAAAATGCATATGAAATGTATACCGGACTATAAATCCTCAATATTTCGTTCTCCAAAAAATTAAGCATTAAAAAAAGTGGTTAGGCACAATCAAAACAAAACTGGGCATCTTGAGCCTGCAGTAATACATTTATATTGCCAGAAAATACATACATATTCGCATTCGGTTTTTCCCAAATTAAAGCTGTGCATTGATGCGCTGTTACTATTCTCTCAGTACGGCTTTCTAGTAGAAAAGGGTGTGCCTTATATTTATTTTAGTGAATTATTAAAGTAACAACCAATTTATATGTACTCATATTCCTCCTTTACTATTGTAAACTTACTATATATAAACTACGTATACAAAAAATAAAATCTAACAATAAAATTAACTTCTCTTTGGTAACTTGTCGACTATCTTAGAGAAATAAATGCTCAATACTTTAAAGGCTCCCAATATCATAATGGGTTAAAAATAAGTATCAAACTGTTATAGTTAGTGAGTGATTAATAAATTCTGGAATATTGTACTAGTTATAACAATTTAAATTTTTATATTAACACATATCGGTTTCCTATACGGAAGAACATTTCTAGTGATATAAACTGACTGAAAAATATTTGTTACATTTTTTATTTTTTCCCAGTCTACGTTCTGGATGTTGATTATAAAACAAGAAACTAGTAATATGCGTAAATTACGTTATGTCTATGAACATTTAGCATTTGCATTTATTTGAGAGCTTGTGCCTATTTCTCAGTCAGCTTACTGCAATAATAAACTTCAAACTGTAACAGAAGCTAGTTATAACAGTATAATATATCTTAATAGAGTGATGAATTTGATTTGATGTCCTAGAACAACAAAAAGGAGACCCGAGTACGTCTCGAGTCTCCCTTGTTGCGCCGGGACATCCCCATTTGTCATAAACTCTGATCAGATCCAGTCGCTCCCCCTCCCTTGCTGTCGCCACCACCGCTACCACCACTCGAAGAGCCCCCATCAGCCCCAGAACCTCTTCCAGTGCCTGAACCTGAACCACGAAATTCCAGTTTATACTACAAAGTGAAGAAATCATGTTAATAGAGTTAGAGGGAAGTAGGACACTTTAGAAGCTAAACAAAAAATCTATGGTTTGACAGAACATAAAATGATAAAATATATTCAAATTATAATATTATAGTTTACTCTTACTACTTCTAATTATTTTGACAGAAATTAGTACATGCAAGCAACACATTCACTAAGTATTGTTTCTAGCGAAATAGCATATTGTAATTGCAGTTTAAGAAATTAGAGTTTATTTATATATTTTTTATTTATTCAGAAAAACTGTTACAAACGTTTCCCTTTTAAAAATAACTAGTCTTAAGCATTATTAAAATTGTTTACCACATATTCACATTTATGAAAACAAAGACGTCTAGAATAGGCTGTTAACATAGATACAAAAGTTTGTTTGTGATATTTACTTCCTTTTCATGAACGTATGTATGAACGAATTAAAAAACTGTTAACTGCTAATAGTACATGTAAATTAGATTAAAAAGCAGTGCACAGGAGAAATAATTTATAAAGTAATAATATTTGAGATGCGTACTCTAGATAGAGTCAGAAATAGATACCCGAAAAGTCCCCCCCCCCCCCATTTAGGAGTGGAACGTCCCTTTTTTTGCAAAAAACCATCCCTAAAGCGGACTTAAAGCTGGTTTCTCACTTTTATCTTGTAAACCATTCGTTGGAAAAGAAAAAGCATAGGAAATAAAAAATTTGTCGTCAAATTCTGCATAAAAAATGTTCTATTAACCTTATTGGGGCTTATCCCCACCTATTTCGCGCTAACAGCATCCAAACAGAAGGGTAGTTTGGAACGCACACGTAAAAATCAATCCTATTCGAAGTTTCACAGAGAATCTCTTAAATATCTTAAAACTATAACTTTAACTATAACTATAAACTACTATACCTTAACGAGAAAAATGCTCAGGAATGAATTTATAGAGCAGAATTCACTCTGTAAGATGCATGTATAGCGGGTTTTGATGCAAATGATTTTTATTTATTTTCCCCTTTTTTTCGCACAGATGCGTTTATAATTATACGTAAAATATGTATAGTACCGACGTATGTATAAGGCTATACCTGGAAGAATTACGGCAATAAAAACTTCAGACATGAACAATTACCTTAAATGTATATATAGTATACTTAAAATTATATTGCATTTTATTTACTTCTCTCTTAGATCCTGATACTCTGAAAATTACATATAAGTAAATAAACAGTCAGGTATTTATAATTTTTGAAGTCATGTTTCAACTTTGAACTTGCTTCAATGCCCCTCCCTCTCTTCGATGAGAAAGGGTTAATGAGAAAAACCAAAAATTTGTTTCTGTATGATATTTTCAATGCTGTACGAGAGAGGCTAATAGATTTTTCTGATTGCCAGTTCATTGTTGATGGCGGCAATTTGATTCATGGAGTAGTATGTCCAAAGAAAAAAAATAAAATAAAAAATAAAGCGTACAGTTCTCGTGACTTGCACTCCTCGCAAGTTTTAAAAAGCCATAAGAAGACAGTTTTGTTTGTACACGCGTTCAGATGAGATACCACTTCAGCTTTCTTTGGTAAAGGAAAAGTGGAATGGGTCAATAAAAGAAGAGATCTCGAAAGAGAAAAAAGATCTCGAAAAGGTTGTCTGTATTTTCAACAACCAAATAAGAAATTACAAGTGCTGGAGAGGAATTCACGCTTGCATTATACAAAGCCCCAAAAAAAAGAGATATCTTTGAAACATAAAAGGTTTATTATTTTCAATAAGTTGGTCGGTCAATCTAGTACTGCTGGGATTCTACCAAGACTGCCACCAACATCTGAGGCATTACGTCAACATTCTTACAGAGTATTTCTCCAAATTCAATCTTGGCAAGGAGAAAACTTGGAACTAATGGATTAGGGTTGGAAGAAAATAGGCAACATCTTAGCACCGATTTATATTATCACCGAGTTAGAGTCTGTATCAGCGTTTATGGCGTGTGCGCCACGAGAAGCGTACGGTCTAAGATTATTTGAAGCGAGGAACGAACAGTGTCGGATCAACCATTTTACACTGAGGTTGAAATGCACAAAATCAATGTGTTCCGTCCTCAGTCACTATTTAGCCATTTTTATTATTTAATTTTTAACTGTTAATTATTTTTCTATAACTATAACTCTAACTATGTACCGCTAACTTTAAGTAAAAATAAAATACACACCGCTGTCGTTCATTTTGGCTCACCCTGTAGCTTTCCCCGCTAACAAAAAGAGATTTTTTGTGATACCTATCCATTAATAATTCGCTGTTCAACCTCGTGTCACCGCAGACAAGTGTCTTGCATCGCAAAAATAATAATTATTAACTACCCGCTTTGTGTTCCATTTTCTTGGAAGTGAACATTTGATCCCAGAATACTACATTGATTGCTGGATTCCCTATCTGGAGGCCTCCGGAAGCTGGTGACTGGATTCGGAGAGGATTCAAGGTAAGATCCATACAAATCTCTTTTACTATACCGCGACAGTCCACTATCTCTCTCGCTCTCATTATTGTTATAATTTATTTTAATAAACATACACTTTTTTACCACCGCCCAAGTTAGCGGATTGATCTCAGTTCGCTAACACAATGTCTCAAATAAATTTATTTAAAATTAAATAAAATATGTTCAAAATTAAACAAAATAATTCTCCTTTGAAGGAAAATAAAGGAAAATAACAAAAAAAAAAAAATAAAGAATTAAGATTAATAAATAGTTGTAAATATTTATTATTGAAATAAAAAAGAACAACATTCAGTCTTCCTCTCCTTCATTTTGAAAACATTTTCGAATTTTATAATATATAATTAAATACG
The DNA here is from genome assembly GCA_936432065.2 of Rutpela maculata. Taxonomy (NCBI): domain Eukaryota; kingdom Metazoa; phylum Arthropoda; class Insecta; order Coleoptera; family Cerambycidae; genus Rutpela; species Rutpela maculata. Next base: position 28,485,056 of record OW386285.2, on the reverse strand, counting down.
ATTAAAAGTCTTCACAATATTATCAAAGTATTTTGTGGGTGAACGAATGGACATTTTCAAAATATTTAGTTCTATTAAAGCAATTTCGAAGATATTTTGTAAAATGTAATTGTAAAACATTTTGTTATCTTTATTTTCTTGGTCGTTGATATCAAATTAACTTGATGTAGGTCCTGGGATTATCGGTCTTTATAATAAAATTTAATATTTTCTTGTTTCGGTTAATATAACCATCGTCAGAGAACTATAACTGAAGTCAATTTTTTTCAAATGCCATTTTTTCATACACATGGATATACATGACTTAATTAGTTAATGTTATTAAATTGCACACTACAACTATTTCATTTTAGGTGTGTTATATTTGTTTAAAAGCAACTAAAAACTGAAATTAAATATTGCCTGTCTGCATTGAATACAGGGCCGGATTAATAAGGATTGGCGCGCCCCTAGGCTAATCATGTATTTGCGCCCTCTTATTCATAATGGAAGAACATTAATTAGCGGGAGGGTGAAATCTGAAGAAAATATGTTTTGTCCAGATTCAAAATTGACGAGCGGGGAGGCGGAGATATGTGAAAAAAAATGCTTGTTCCAGCTTCAAAATTGATGAGCGGGGGGAGAAATCTAACCAACCAACCGAAATTATTTTTCTCAAAAGCGAAAATAATTCGGCATTAATATAGGAACGGAAAGATATAATATCTATCTCTTTCCGTTCCTATTTTCCTATAAATAATCCTGTAAAATGTTGATATAGTTGAAAAGGAACATATAAGAGACGTATACATTTCCTTAATTGGCATAAAAAGTTGAGCAAATTGCAGCGTTCTTTGTTTCCACGTTTTTTGCTTCCGCACTTTCGGACGAACAATGAGACTGGCGCGGAATAAAGAGGTGTACAGACGGTCCAACCAACCAACCTTCTCGGTACACTCTGAAAATTGCCATGACAACTCGTAAAAGTGAGCTGGTCTGCTGGAATTCCAGCGTCTTCAAAGCGTACCGACAATGTTGGCTCCAGCAGACCAGCTCACTTTTACGAGTTCGCATGGCAATATTCAAAGTTTACCTAGGAGGTCAGTTGGTTGGTTGGATCGTCTATATAAAGTGCAGCGCACGTCGGGTGTTTTTTCGTACTACCCTAATAGCACAACATTGTCCTATGGATATCTGAAGGACGTCCTCGACGGACATACAGGTCATCCGATGGACGTTCGTTTTTGGTTCAAAGTACACCCGACGGGCAGCCGAGGGACGTCCAAATGTCACAACTTTGAACAATATTTGTACATCCCAATTATTTTAACAGAAAAAAAAAACCGGAATGAGTAGGGATCGAACCGCCGGCGCCGCGCCGATCCCATGATTTGTAACTCACTCGACCACTAACCTTGTTTACCAGTACTTACTTAAAGATTGTATAGTTTAAAGGAGGTTTTAGACTAATATAGCTATATATTTCAAAATGTAGAAAGTATTTGAATGCTTAATACATGTTTAGTATCAAATAATATCATTAATAATTTACAAAAAAAAAGGTTAAAATTAAATTATTAATTACAAATTACTATAAATAATAAACTACAAATTTTACAGAAATAACGGTCAAATATAAACAAAAACATTGTAAAATTGAAAAACCAGTTTTTTTGTTTTTATAGAGACCTAAAATGTGTGTATTTGCCAAACATAAGGACGTCTGTTGGGCACATATGTTGGACATTCAGTGTGCGCCCCCTCGCGCTTCGGCGCCCCTAGGCTATAGCCTATTTAGCCTTATGGATAATCCGGCCCTGATTGAATATAGTGGTTTGTTTATGTTATTGTAGATAAGACTTAATTGATGTGTATTAGATTTGAAGTTTTTGTGGTTTTTATGGTTTAAAAATACTATATTTAGTAAACTTGGTGGAAAGATGTAAACATATTTAAGTTATATAATAATATTATATTTCTATATTTAATTTAATGAATTGAAATATGTAAGAAAAGACTAGTTTTATTATAAAGATCGATAATCTCAGGATACACCTACATCAAGTTAATTAAAACATTTTGAATATTTTAAAAACATTTAATTACACTCACGCTTCATTTAATTTAATACAACAATATATACATATACCTAGCTTGAATAATAAAAAGTAATGCGTTATCTAAGAGTTTATTATTTAGTTACCTATTACTTATTTAAAATCCAAAATATTGTCGCACGACTATGTCGAAAATAATTGAGTGCGCACAAACGTTGCCGAATTATCAATATTAACTGCATGAAAGAATGAAGGAGATGATCGTATAATTGTAAATGTTTTATAGAGTGGAAAGTCGTAGGTAGCTTTACAATTACCGCTTGATATGTGTCTGAGTGAGAACAAATTTTAAAGGAAGGCGTAGCTCGAGCCGTACACATGCCATAAACGCTGAGCCCGACTTTACCAGCACCAATTTCCACCCTACAGCTAATATCCTGCAGCTGAAAAAAGGGTTGCGGAAAATGATGCAGCTGTATTAAGGTTGGATTGCTCTGCTCAATAATGTGCTCTACTTGCCATGGGCAAGGATGTTTAAATTCCAAATTTGAAGAAGAGTTCGTCGATGAAGTAAAATTGGACAGAATTTTAGTGGAATAGGCCTACAGGGAAAACCACTTAAAAAAAACGTACTGAGAGCTCTACCTCGAGGGTGGTGTGGAAACGAGCTCAGATTAAAAAATACATCTTTGTGGAAAAAAAAGGGAAAAATAAATAAAAATCACTTGCGTCAAAACCCACTACACATGCATCTTATAGAGAGAATTTCGCTCTATAAATTCATTCCTTAGCATTTTTCTCATTACAGTAACCGGTTTTAAGATATTCGCTGTAAAACTTCGAATAGGATCAATTTTTACCTGTGTGCTTCGAACTTTGGAGGCTGTTGGCGCGAAATAGGTGAGAATAAGCTAAAGGTTAATAGGATATTTTTTATGCAGAATTTAACGACAAATTTTTTATTTACTATGCTTTTTTTCTCTTCCGACGAACGGTTTACAAGATAAAAGTGAAAAACCAGCTTTAAGTCCCCGTTTGCGGTGGCTTTTTGCAAAAAAATGGACGTTCCAGTCCTGAGTAGTGGGAAAATTTTCGGGTATCTATTTCTAATCCTATCTAGAGTATGCATCTCAAATATTATTACTTTATAAATTAATTTTTCTAAAATGTTTAATTTGCGTGGACTATAAAACAACTTTAGTTTTAATATCTGCTTTTTGTAAATTATCAACATAAATAGTGAAGTGTGTGAGTTGTATTTTGCTTAATATACCTAAATAATATTCTATTACTTATCAACAAAGCATCAGCATACTTGCATAATATCACCGATCAGGGTATTATCCATGGTTAATGAATAGTGTGAACTATGACTTATGACCTACATGATATTAACTTGATTGGAAAAACTGGTGTCATGTATAGTGTTCAGTGTTTAGATATTGTGATGTATATGACCGGAAGTGACACAAGCCTCTGTATTCCTGAAGAAAAACTATCCGTGGTAAAGCAAGGAATTTCATGTTAGCGACACGAGACATATCTGAATTGTATTCTAAGTATTACCTACATGAAATACGCATTTTTCAACGTTAGAGTATTTAACTTTGAATTATTCCCGACGCCATCAGTGTGCTTAGATAAAGTAATAAAATACATAACACGAAGACAAAATAAGATTAAAAACCAGAGATGGGGTAAAGGAAACTTTCCAATTAAAGTTTCAATGACATTTTCGGAAGTTTCGGGAACGAAGTTTTGATAAAAATCAGAGACGATTTTAATCATCTCTGAAACTGCAAAAATGTTTAGGTAGACGATGTTAAATGTGGTCAAAAGAGCATTTTAGCATAGTTTTAATACATGTATTCTTATTTTCCTACAAAATATAATGTGCTGATATACAATACAGAAAGTTGTGGCGAGTACAATCTCTTAAAATATTTATCGCAACATTCCACGAGGTACAAAATCGCTACGCTATTCTAGACATCCTTTGTAAAAAGAGTATTGATCGATTTCGAAAAATATACTAAGTTAGTAATGTATTGTGTAAATATAAACAGCTGCAACAGATATTTGTATTGATATGCGGTGTTATGTTTCACGTTGCATGTACTATATTCAAAATATCAAACATCGTTACAAGGACTTCCTGAACTACCTCACAAGCTATTAACGAACACAGTACAAACTAGCACCATCAAAAAATAACCTGATTGTATTCTGGTCCATTATTTTTAGGATTTTGTAGAGCAGGATGGCCAATATTATGCTGATGTAATAAAAAATTTATTATAAATTACTGAACAATATACATGGATAGCCGTGAATAATGTATATGGATGATTAACTAGAGTCCATTTTTTTATTAAAAAACCAATTATTGTTGTTTAGTTGGCAACAGAAATAAAATATTAGAGGTTGCACATGGTTTTTTAACTGTTAGGTAGTTATTTTATTTTTGGGATTCAGTTTAAGTATAACTTACTACCAACCGACATTAAGAGACTAATGAAAAATATTAAGTAAACTTTATCGATGTAACATTTGTAAGGGCAATTTGTTCAATTCAAGAAAAAAATCACGCTAGAGCATGTAGTGCATACCCAGCTAACAATTTAGGTGACGCCACCAATTTCAATACGTGAAATAGGACATAAATTCGACGTCGAATCAACCTAAATGGTGTTTTTTGACACGTCGATTCGACGTGAAAAACAAGCTGAATAGGTTGTTATTGGATCTATTAGGTTAGGTTGTCAGACACCTAATTTATATCGAAAATACATTAAATCTACGTAGCAGGTTACTTATTTGCTACCTTTCATACTTGCTTTAAAACTGCTTCGTCAGAAAGGTAAAACTATGTACCTATATAATGGTTGATAATAATAACTACTTATTAACTACTTATGAGACATATTTTTATCCTTGGCTATTGTTTAATTTGCACTGTATATAAGCGAGAATTTACTAGGGAATTATTTTTTTCTGTTGAAATTAGGCATTATACCTTGAAATATTACTAAGCCCTTTAAAAATACCTATTATTATAAAGAAAAAAAAATTATTATAACTATATAAAATTTTTATTTTCAATTTTTGACTTGGTATTCTATTTTTTCAAACTTATAATAATTCAATAATTCTCAATATGTTCAATGAATACTTATGAATTTATTTATTTCCAAAAACAAAAGTTTAAATTTTCATGACGAGTTTTAGGCGTTCCGTATTTTTGAATAAATATGGCTACTTCCTTGCAATGTTACTTAATAGGTGTAAGAACTTAATTTCCACCAATATTTTTGACTTCATCTTTAGAGATTAGTGAAAAACAAGCTATTTTTCCCATCTATTAGGCAATATTTGTTCACATAATTGTAATTATTTCACCTAATTACGTTATGTTACACCAATTGGTCCCCTGTTTTAATGTATCTACTTAACACTTAATATGTCGTTAATTCTACGTAAATCACTAAATTCACCTATTGGGGGTTATTCTACAACCTAACAAGTCTCGTTTTGGTGGCTATTTCATACATAATATGTGATTTCACCTATTAGATCTTACATGAACCAACAGGTTATTTTTATTCGATTGTTAGTGTTTATTTGTGCTCAGACTATTTCCTTAGGGCCGGTACTTCCATCTTCAGTTAAATCTATTCGATAACTGAACAAACTGAACACGATCAGTAAGCAACCAATAGAGATCGAGGATTTCAAAAATTCCTCGATTTGATTGGCTGTTTAGTGATTGAATCAGTTCGTTCAACACGAAAGAAAACAGCTTTTTAAGTGGAAAATAGGTTTCTATACATCAAAGTATAAAGTTATATTTATTTTATAAACCCATGCATGTAACATAATGTATATAGTGTTCATACAAACTGGATATTTCGGAAAATACAAACTGTATTAAAAAGTGCTTTGATAATTCAGTTGATTTATCGATGAAACCAGTGCCGGTTCTAAGGCAGAAGGCAGGGCGAGCGGGGCGATAAAAATCGGTCGTGTATGTCACTTTTCTTTTACTCATAGTGTTTTAAAGTTATTACGGAGAAAGTGAAATGAACGAAATGGCAACACAATCACACTGGACCACAGAAAGATGAATAATGACGGCAAGTTCTTACTACTATGCACTATTTCCTGCGCGTCACTTATATTGGTAAAATTCGACCAAATAAGTAATTAATAATTTTGACCAATAGGTGCAAATAACTTATTATTGGTTGAATAATAAAGTCATTTTGACTATCTGGTGGAAATATAAGTATTTTTAGTCATTTCAATGCACTTCACTAATATCTCCTATTAGGGTTAGAGATGGGCACGTGACGTGAATTTCACCGTGTCACGGCATGTCACGGCGTGAGCGTGTACATTTAAGGTACCAAATCACGGAAGATTTCGTGAGTGTGCGTGAGTCAAAAGATCCCGTGCGTGAGATAATATTCACGCCGTGACACGACGCCCCATCTCTGCTTTAAAACTTCAACTTGTCATGTCGTGACAAGAATAAGAAGCAAAGCGATAGACGGAAGACGGAACACGAGCGCGAGAAGGGAGGGAAAAGGACAGGAGACAGGATGAATGACGCAACATTCAAATCAAACTGCGTAATTGCAATCTCTCTCTACTGCATTCGCTAGTCGCCTAGCCCTTTTGGCCTAGTCTGGTCACTCTGGTCCAGAAATGGGCACGTGACGTGAATTTCACCGTGTCACGGCGTGAGCGTGTACATTTAAGGTACCAAATCACGGAAGATTTCGTGAGTGTGCGTGAGTCAAAAGATCCCGTGCGTGAGTTTGCCTTAACATATATCAGTCGTGCGTGAGTGTGCGTGAGCTAAAGGTTTAAAGTCGTGAGCGTGCATGAGTGTGAGTCAAAATCAACTCACGCGCCCATCTCTAATTAGGGTATATTGATAACCAGTGGCGGCTGGTGAAATTTCAATATTTTTTTTCTCGTCTGTGGCGCATGGGACCCATACGAAACTTGGGAAATAACATCTAGAGAAGCACTTCTCTAATGACCCCTAAAAAATTTTGAAAAAGCAGTTTGCGAAAAAATTTTTGAAAATTCGCTAGCCTCCCCTGGGTCTAGGGACCCCTGTTTACTTTTATTTTTTTTTGTCATATGCATTTGACTTTTCATAAAAATGCATCGACAGATTTTGGAGTTTGTGAAAATATTTTCATTACTAACTGAGATACAACGAATTGAAATATTGTAATTTGTTAAATTGTAAATTACAAAATTTCAGTTCATTGTATTTCAGTTAGTAATGAAAATATTTTCACAAACTCTAAAATCTGTCGATGCATTTTTATGAAAAGTCAAATGCATGACAAAAAAAAATAAAAGTAAACAGGGGTCCCTAGACCCAGGGGAGGCTAGCAAATTTTCAAAAATTTTTTCGCAAACTGCTTTTTCAAAATTTTTTAGGGATCATTAGAGAAGTGCTTCTCTAGATGTTATTTCCCAAATTTCGTATGGGTCCCATGCGCCACAGACGAGAAAAAAAATATTGAAATTTCACCAGCCGCCGCTGTTGATAACGTCAACAAAATTACTTAATAGGTTATTTAACGAACATGTTACTTATTAAGTCACAAATATCCCCTTATTTACATTACCAAATTGTTTCAAATAGGTCACTTTTTACCTACTCCTCCCTATTGGGTGAAAATAGTTACTAAAATATTTGTCATAACCTATTAAGGCATTAATTTCACTAATAATTCACCTGCACCTATTAGGGAACACGGCGACCTAACCAATTAAACTTTAAAATTACCTAATTTCGACCTTTTTTGGTCGAATTTCCTTTAGCTGAAGTCGTCGACACCTAAATTGTTAGCTGGGTATTTTATCTTTAGAATTATTGCAACTGTAACCACTGCAACTATCATAGAGGAAAAATAGCTGCACAGAATTATGTTTTGTAACACCCTAAACTCAAATTAGAAAAGTGTATATGTCTGTATCTAAGTAAAATGTATGAATTTATGGTCAAAACAATACTGAAAAATCCTAAAAGTACATATAAGTATAACCAAAATATGTAACTGACATTGCTTAAACAAGAGGATAAAGGAAACTTATGTGCCAACATAATATCATCATATCATATTTACATGATGTAAAGTCTGTTCGCTGATATAATCCCGGTCGTATATTGAAATATTGTTTGTAACCTAATCTGTAACACAAGTTTCATTCTTTGTGGTCAAGTTATGACCGACGTTTCCATTGTTCGACAGCAAACCAATTTGCATACTGCTTGTCATCGTCGAATGCGGCTGGCAATTTCAGAGGCAGGTTGATTTTCTTAGAAGTCGGGTATAGCAGGTATAGTGCACTTATTTCAGTTAGTGCCTAAGAGGGTAATTTTAGTCTTGTTCTATTGTAAAAATAGTACACATGCATCCTGGTGAATTTTTTAAGTATGATTTGAAAAAATTATTTTGAATTATACCCTCTCCAAATTTAAACGCCAATAGGATCTGAGGCATGCACTGATCATGTGCATATTTTATTATCCTCCTTTCTTGACTAAGGTACAGTATGTAACCACAAATCAATTTTATTATGGAAAAATACCTAGTTTTTGATTTAATTATAAATTAAGCTGTTCTTCGTTTGTGTATTTCGCCTGCAATGACAGCGGTGATTTTTATATTAACCACAAAGTGCAAAGGCAAGAGAGTTATCACATACATTTTAGTTGACGTTTTGATTCCAAACATTATGCTTCTACCACAGTACATTAAAAACATAAAAATGTCTGTTAACAATTACAAGATTTTTCTACACTCGAAATATTTTTGAATATTTTGTCATTCACAGTTTTTATATAAAAAAATGGACTTTGTAAAAACTATGTCATTAAACCAATCGTTTTTCGTTTAAATTTTAAATTTGATAGCTATAATTGCTATTCCATTTCTCCATTTGGAGTACTAATACTTAAAATAAATATTGTATGAGATTTAATATTGTAAAATTGTTAATGAGTATTTCTTGAGAAAGATTTTTTTCTAAAACTCCTGTGTCAGATCAGGCAAAACTGATAAACAATGTAACTACTATGCTCTACTTAAGAATGCATTACTTCTAGGCAAAGATTTGCCTTACAGAATGATGAGCAGTGGTGATCTAAACTAGTGATTAGTGTCTCAGAAGACACACTGTTTAAAGTGCAAAAAACTATATTTTTAATGAAGACAATTTGTAGTTTAAATATACTTAGCAAGGTCACATTTTCTATCGTTTTGTCGGTCTCATAAATAATTTCAAGGTTACACAAGAATTAATTTCAGCTAGATAGAACCCATCAGATAAAACTTGCCGATTTGTATTTAACTCATGCTAATCATGTATTAAATTACTAGCATCAGTTTTACATTTCATTTTTGCTTTATTGAAAATTTTATGTATTATGTATTGCATTTATTGAGCTTTTATAAAACGGGCAAGCTTCTAAAAAGCTATAAATATCGTAGTTAAGCAACCTTCATCATTTTCAAAAACTTCGTCTACTGTGCCTAAAATATTTTTAGCAATTTACTTAGAAATATTTATATATTATCTCTACTGTAATTTCTTGCTACAGATTAATTAATTCAGAATGCATGTATTTACTGCACCTCTATCACGTATAATCAGGATTTGATATCGTCAATGCCAGCTATTTGAGGAGTTCCCAATAACAATATCAACTGATAATAAAATATCTATCAACCTGAATTTTAAGAAACTGCCATTTCCATTACAAAATTGGTTGTTTTAAATTCATTTAGTATATGAATAAAAGTGATGCAGCTTGCAAAACTAAGATATCCCTAAGATATAAAGCCCATCTTTTATTTATTAGTAATAAATGTTTATAGTACTCTAACCTAGCAAACTAAGTTATTATCATGCCTTTAGAAAGTCGCCATCTGGATTTGTTAAGAAATACTATAAGCGAAATAAATACGTATTAGTATAAATGTTACATTTTAAAAAACTGTGTCGATTCCCAAAACTCATAAATTCACAACGTGACTTTTTAGAGCAATTCAAATCTGAAGGCAATAATCTAGTGTAGAGGCACAAATTTGTGAGGAATTTTTAAAAAAGACAGCCAGTATCCAAATTAGCATGTCAAAGAAATTATTATAATAGTTTTTGTAATGTTACTCTCATCGTTGTTGTAGTTTTAATTGTAAGTGTAAGTCTCCACCCAGTCTAAAGTGAAGAAATGCTGTACTTCGTTTACTGTGTTTTCTTAATTTAGTTTTTGATGTAGAATACTACTTTTTTTTATTATTGGAGGATAAATAAATATTATTTAATCGTTTCAAAACAAAATTTTATGTAAACTGTATAAAGTACATAGTGCATAGCAAGTCGTCCTTTTCACTTTTATTTCACTTGTTTTTCGCTATCAATTTTTAAAGTAATTAGCATTTTTGTTATTTTTTTTTTTTAGTTCAATATGGGAGTTGCTGTCGATGATCTGGAAAGATCAAATGTCGAGTTGTAGCATCCAGGAAAACAAGAAGAAAAGTAAGACTGCTCAACTGGGAAGGCGAAACGCATCTGCCACTGTTAAGAAATGAATGGCTATACAATGGGCTTCAACCAGTTCTCCTGACATTTGTAGTTCTATGGTTTGCTGCACTTAAAGGTGTAGAGTATAAACCAGATTGAAAAAAGTCAGAACAAGTCTAGTGCGCCATCTATGGTACGCTAGATTAACTAATAATTGATATTGTAATATTACAAGATTTTTTTTAATTGTACGTTTCTAATTATTTTTTCTGAAGAAATGTTACTGTTTAACACAGATTCTACCAAAATTTTAACTTACTGCAATAACCCAATTGTAACTGTTGTTGCTGTCGAAAATGTTAAAACTAAAACGCCTTCGAAAATGTAAATGTTTCTAACCACCTTTCAGGTCATATCCGAGTAAAAGATATTATAGTGAAATCCGAATCACTCCTTGGGGATAATTTGCTATGAGAAATTATTTCGGTGTACGTGGGATCAAACCCACTTCACTAGATATGCCCAGAATGAAAGCTACATCATTATTTGATTAAACATTTTATTACTCTCTTATTTTACTTTCACCAGATTTCGCGTTGGATTGTTTAAGTTTTGTTGTTTTATTGTATTGTAATAAGAGATAAATTACCTATAAAGAGGAAAAATTTGGATAAATTCACCACATTTGAAATTTACTTATTTTGGGAAGTCAACGAGTGCAATTTCTTTTAAAAATTGTTATTAAATATTATTCCATGTGCAATGTGCATTGAAAGAGTAAGAAAAACACTAGTTTTTCATGCATTAAAAAGTTAAAAAACCATACTATGCAACCAACCCATAATAGATAATTATGAATTTATAACTTAATAAAACTTTTCCAACACCAAATATAAAAAATTGTTAATGTTTTTACTTATATACTTTCTAGTAAATATATACAAAATTGCTTTTTGTCAGTGAGTTAGTAGATTCATTTAGTTTGAAATAAAATAATAAATCACCACAACTATCTCGGCAGAGTGGCACTTTGGTAATTCATCATTCTGTGAAGAGCCTGAGGACTTAACTGTATCGGCAAATGCCTACCGTCCAAGGTTGCACATGGAATTCTAACCCTTTGAGGCAATGCTATATCGTACTATATTAATTAAACAGAAAAATATTAATGAAATGGAAAATAGGAAGTAAATAAAATAATGAAATGGAAGGTGCACTTACTTTTGTCGCACATTCGAAGCACGTCGTAACAACTTTAGAAATAACGTTCATAAGGTTTTTTGTTTCTTGTATTACATTGTCGACCTTTGTAAAAGTGGCTGCTTTACCAACAGTGTGATCTTTAACAGTGAATTGCAGCCGCTGGACAAACGTCGGCACTTTATCTAAATTTGCTAGAAGTTCTTTTTTATTCGTGCCACCTGGAACCTGAAAGCATTGAAACTGTTTAACTGAACTAACCAAAGATAGTTAATTGTATTATTGGAATAGCGACAATGATTTCATTTTACTTGGTTAGAAATTTGAAGTTAGACCAGAGAACTTATACCACAGAGAAGTGACAATATCAGCGGTTCCTTTAATATTTTGTGGCCCGGTTCTAATGACATTGAACATGAGTGAAAAGTGAAACACAACCTGTTACACTGATGCAGAAAAAAATAATTTGTACTATTACATTTAAATCTCCACGTGAGTCTTGTAGAAATATATTGAAAGAACTGGACATATTAACTGTTACTTCATTATATATTTTCAATTGTGTATCTTATGTAAAATCTCATATCAACAACTATGTTCCAAGAGATAATAATCCAAATTATCAGCTCAGGGCAAACCATAACCTCATGCTTCCACAACATAGATTAACCATAGTAGAAAAAGGACCTAATATTATGCCTATCAAATTGTACAATAAACTCCCCATAGAAATAATGGCGATAAGCAGTATTAAATCTTTTAAACAAAAAGTAAGATCTATTTTAATTGATAATAGTTTTTTATTCCATAAATGAGTATATGAGCTCTGCATTTTAATCCTTTTAATCTCTTAATCTTATAGCCATTTACTTTTAAGTATACATTTTAATTGTTCGAGCATTTTTAAACTGTTATGTAAATTTTATTTCCTTTTCTCTTCTTTTAACATAACATATTAATGATATATAAACGTTTAATCGTAACATCATGTGTTGACAATATTTCTATACTTTTTTGTAAAATCTGTGAAAATAAATACTATTATTATTTATTATTAGAACTTTAAAGTTTGATGTACACTGAAAGTAATTCAGTATAATATGTTACTATACCACTTATTAAATATAATTAAATAATAGTTTATGTTTTAAATACTATTAGTTTCTAAATAAGGCTAAAAAAACGTAAAAAAAAATGTAAAACGTCTCACATATATTGAATATCAAATATTTACATTCACATATAATAGAATGTATTGTATAGGTATACGTCATCAAAACATATTTTGGAATAATATATTGTACATAATATTACAATTTATTCTATTTTAATATTTTTTTGTTTATAATTTTAAAAATTAAACAAACATGTTTTAAAAAAAAGATTTTTATTTATAAATATGACAAAATTTTAACTTTTGTGTTTACTTTTTTGTCGGTTTTAATAGTTTTTAAATCCCGATTTGTGTATTTAAAAAAAAATCTTCATTCTTATAAATAACTTTTTAACATATACTTTGGGGAATTCTAAACATGGATGAATAAAATTTGTGTTGTTCATTATGTTAAATAACAATAACATACCGTGCGTGTAATTTCCCATTAGGCATGTACATTCACGTAGCGCGAGAAATATGACAACACCGGCAGTGGTAAATTCGTCCATCGGTGGAGCATTCCAGCTCTGTTATTTCATTTCAGCCAGCTGGCACACGCGATGTTGCAATTCCACTCCCCATGCCTAGCCCGCGACTACACACACGGTATTAAAAACTGCTCGTCCAGTACAAATTTCCTCAAATTGAGAATTAAATATATGATCTAATTTGTATATAAAATTGACAAATTCCTCTGGAGGTGATAGCAAGTTTCCATAAATGTTTTTTCCGTGTTAAAATCTTTGAAATAAACTAACAAGTTATTTACCCAGATAGCACGATTTGATTCCTGGAATATTCATTGATTATACGTTTGGAAGATTTGATTATTCCTAAAATAATTTTTAAATAATCCAGACGTTACAGGAATATTCTTTTTTTTATCCAAATGGCACAATTTTTAGATATTCTACGATTATCCAAAACGCATATTACAGGAATAATCAAGTTACTCTAGGAATATTTGAAAAATATTATAATAATACAATTTCTCCTTAATAGAATATTCCTAGATTATTATTTCACTCTTTCGCGAATATTATGGGTATAAGCTTATATTATTCTCACATACAGATTGATTCCTATTTTATTGGATTTTTATGTTGCATTACATAATATGTAATAATAAGTCGACGAATAATACCCAATTTTAAACTGAAATGGCATTTACCAGTTACTTATATATGATTATTTTCTTGACTTATCATTGTTTAATATACGAGAATGATACCAGAATGGAACGAAACTACAACAAGAGACACGATAATTGCTTACAACTATCGATTTTTAACTCTTGGTTTTCGTCAGAATCATCAGTGTAGCGCATATTGCATGTAAGATTCTGTCTCAAGGTATCACACCGGAGAATTATGTTAGATTGCCGATACGAAATATTAGGTGAATACTCATAGACCAGTAGTAGGACTAAGTCGGCGAGTTATAACCAAATTTATCTACAAAAATCTATTGCAAACTTGGAAAGGCTTTGAAATGAGTCAAATACCAATAAATAAGCGGTTAATTCTAAATACACGTTACATAACAGTTAATTGCCTTCGCTGACATTATTACATAATTGGCATTTGATGCCATCTCTTACCTATAGTTCCAACCGACGTTTGCGTGTTTAATGGGAATATTCCTGTATTATTTTTCCTGGAATATTATTGTCTTCTTCTTAAAAATCATATATCTTCTAAGAATATTAGACTATTGTTCAAAAAGAATATTCTTGTATTATTTTCTTGGAATATTACTGTTTCCTTCTCAAAAATTTTATATATACTAAGAATATTATACTATTGTTCAGAAAGAATATTATTTTATTATTCGTATGAAATATTCTAGTATCAACATGTTAAATTGTATATATTCCTGGAACAATACAATATTATTTCGAATATATATACTCCCTAGAGGACATTTACAGTTCATTCTTAGAATATCTTGTGCTATGTGGGATAATTAGTGTCTTGCATTATTTCCCAAAAGATTTATAAATATCGCAAGAGTGAACTTCAAGGGTTTTTTTCAAAAGATATCTGCAAACGTAAGTGAAAGCATTTTGCGTGGGTATATTTTCTTCCGTATAGCTGTAATCAGGAAGAACAAGGACTTTAGGAGGTTTCTCTTCTTCCTGTTCATTAATCATGTCAGTTATGTTGGTAGATTTTATAGTCATTAATAATTCATCTAAATCATCCTTGCAATTCATTGATGTAATTGGCTAATGGAGAAAATCCAATGCCACCAAAAAAAAAAAAAAAATTCATGTGATCCGAATAAAAATAGTTTTGGCACAACAATTTACGGAATGCTCTTTGAAATTGTATTGGGGTCGGGTTTAATCAAACGGGTTGTTTTTAAATTTAAAATTTTGCTTTTCCAAGAAAAATGGATTATACAGATTTTATGGGTGTTAAAATAAAATATATTTTAAATTTTACTTTTTTACTTTCCCCTTCAAAAGTCTATTTTTATTATTTTTAATAGCATTTACCTATATTTTTTTAAACAAAATTATTCGATTCGGGTGTATAATAATTCTTTAAATTCTATATTGAAAAAATATTAAAATATACACATTTTAAATGGAAAAATACATATCCCCAAACCAGAGGTTATATCGGACACATTTAAAAAATACTAAAAAAAAATATTGCTCACCTTAATTTACTTTTTTTACATTAAAATAAGTTCCCTAAATATACCTCTATCAACGTGCTTAATCAGATTTAAATTACGCAGATTCGTTCTTGAAATATTCAAAAAAATCTTTAGAAATTACTAGATATATCCCCAATTGATGGTAACTTTCAGAGCAAGGGACACACCACTGATGCTCTGTTCTTTAACCCAGAAAATTAGACCAATGGTGGTTGGGTCGTCTTTGACGCAATATAAACATGTGGAACTGACAACTGCTCAACCTATTTGGCACATGCCACGGTACACGCGGGAAGTCTTGCTGTCGCTTCTCTGTGGTATAAGTTCTCTGGTTAGACTTTTACTTATTATATAGAGTGGGCAAAATTCAATGAAATTTGAATTTTTTGTGTATAGGGTGGACCACATTAGATGGTTTTGGGGTTTTCTCTAAAACTATGGCAAATTTCGAGATATAGATATAACTTTTGTTTTTTTTTAAATGGAATACCCTATAAATTATTTCATTATTCGATCACAACTTAAATTAGCTATCCAACGATATATCATATGTCATATTTATCTCTAGAAAAAGTGGTTAATTTTAGAAAAATTTAATAGTTTTCCCTGGCCTCCTCACAAATACATTACATTTTTTTCTAAAAAGCAATAGCTAGCAAATAGTCGTCAGTAATAAAAAATATATTAGTTCCCACCTGATAACTAAATTGTCTAATAACTTTATATAATCTATTGGCTTCTTCGGCGAAATACTCTGCTTGTGTAAATAAATCTTGCGTTGTTTTTAAGTCTCCTTCTCCCTTCGTAAACTGGTACATTGAGAAAGCCATAGCCGACATATTCTTGGCTCTTTTAACGATATCATTGTTTTCCTGAAAAATTACATATATTATACTGTGTGACATGAAAAATGCAAACATTAACATTGTCTAGCATATTAATTAAATAACTGAATGTGTATAATACTGACTAGTTTGATAAGTTTTACTTTTTATGTAACTTTATTATCTACTATCAAAAAATTAACAATCAACTAATGCCCCGTGGAATTCTAAATACTGATAATTGTATGAAAATTGTATATGAAAATTTATCCTGTAAGCATCTCATTCTCGGCAACTTGGACAAGATATTCGAAGATATTCCAAATTCACGGTGAGAAGTTTGAAATAAACAACTCACTTATCAGCTATTATATATTCCATATATTTGATTTGAGAAAGATCAGACAGTAGTATTATGTTCTTTTAAGTATTTTCTTATTTCATTGGCAGTATATACAGATCAGATCAATATGACCCTGACCAAATCAATGTATAAAGAAATTTTTAAAGTTAAATTGATTTGTTATATTATCTAATATACAAACTAGTTGAGAGAAAACTGGTTGTACCTTTATTATGGCTGTTATATCTTATATCCACGGCTGGGAAAGCCAAACCGCAGGCAGCTATAAATGTATAAAATATAGGTGAGGTGCCAAACCCCATTTTCTTAGCCATAGAATATACAATATGACCAAAAGACACAGCTGTGTATTACAGGTGCTATTGAGGTATTGCAGGAGCTGCAGAAGGCTTATTGCAGCTGATTAAGAAGTCCACATAGCAATTATAGCCATTTGGTTGTTCAATTATATTGCAACATTTGGAATAAGAGGCTTTGATATTTTAAACCCAAATTACAGATAAAAGGCGGTCATTCCAATGTTTTCGCAAAATTTAGCTGTGAAAATTTAATGAACCACACTGTGCTAATTGGATGGTACATTGTGATGTGGATATATAAACAAAACAGACCGATATTCTAAAGATCACATATTTTAACTAACAAAGGCTTAATTTTTTCTAGGCTTACCTCTAACTGAGTATTACTATTACTTTCTTGCCACTTCTCCGTTTCTGCATCCATTTCACTAGTAATTAGTTTCATTTCTAACCCTGATTTTGCAATTTTCTCCTGCTCTTCAGTATCAAGCCTCACAGCTTTTAAAGGTTTTGAGGTAGTTCCATGTTTCTAAAATTATAAATTTTTAATTATCATTGCCATGCTGATATTGTTGTCATAATATTATTGATTGTGGTATTACATAAATAAAAATGCTAGAGTTACTTAATTTATGAGGTTATACAGGGTTACCTACTACAAAAGAAGTTAACGTTTAATAAAACAAAAGTTATCTGTAATATCGACATGCATTTTACACTGTTATGCTGGCAGTACATGCTTGCCTAGGCAACCCGAGACCAGGCGAGCACGAGGATATACTTGGTGTTCTCGCCTCGCCCAGTATTCTCTCGTTTCACCCTTGGAGCGCTCGGTCTAGAAGCGGTCTCCCAGCACGAGTCAAAGGAAGTGAGAGCATAAGTGGGAGGCCTGGCAAGAGTGTACATGGTGCTCTCGGGAGACCACACCATTCACAGTACATGCTCGTCTCTTGTCCTGTCTCATGTTATTTTTGCTTATTTAATTACGTATTTTGTTTATTCAGTTGTTTGTTCATCATAGAGTGGAGCAATGATTTTACTCTCCAATTTCTGGAACTGTATCAGGGAAACCCCGTTTGTGGAATCTCTTTCACCGTGACACAAAAGAAAAGAAAAATTGGCAGATGCTTGGCAATGATTAGGCAAAAGTACCGGAAAATCTGTTGCTGAAATGAAGAAAAAAAAAGATTCAGGCGCTCTTTGAGAAAGAAAAAGGCGTTGATTAAAAGCGGCGTAGGGGTCAATAAATAATTATGAAAGTAGGTACATGCCTTGTACAATTTCGATTAATTGTTTCCACTCAGCACCTTCCTTTTTTCAAAGGTTTCTCGATTTTTAAAGTCGAAATAACATGCACGTATTTATAGTAAAAATAAGCAGCATATGCTGCAGTTCCCACAAATTACTTTGTTCTTCATTGACAATTGCTCGGAGTGCTTGGGAATGTCTCACGTGAATATACACCGGCAGAACAAGAGACCTGACCCGAGGTTTATTCGAGAGAATATATACGATGCTCGCATTTTGGGGCGTCTCTTTGTTGTGAACTTTTAAAATATTTTTGTTCACTATTGAAATTGTATTTTATAATTCTGAGATGCACATTCAGTGCATCTTATACTGGTAACTGTATAAGTTCCTTGGATGAATAAATTATTATTATTACTAATATTATTGTTGTTACTACAGCATCTATGTGAAGGTGACAAGGTGGAAAGTCGAAATTTCTGTTCTGAAATGCTGCAATTAATTGCAGATGGTTTTTGCGAGCAGATAATTTTCAGCGAAGAGTCAACTTTTCACGTAAGTGACAAAAAGTGAATAAACACAATATCCAAATATGGGGGACTGAATATTCGAGAGTGATAATGGAGCAAGTGAGGAATTCTTCAAAAGTGAATGTGTTCTGTGCTGTATGCAGAAGGTACATGGTCACTTCTTCTTTGAAGAAAACACAGTAACAGGAGCTACATATTACAAATGTTGATCAATTGGTTGATGACTCAACTGTATAAGAATGGGGAGAACTTCATCCTCCAATAGAATGATGCATCGCCACTGACACCTGCCTGTTAGAAAACATCTATCTGAATGAAACACTTCCACAGAACTGGATTGGCCGTGTAACAGATGTCAACCACGCTCTCGAACGGACACCAAGGAGCCACGATCTTACACCACGTGACTTTTTTCTTTGAGGATTTGTGAAAGACAGAATTATATTCCCCCGTTTCCTAATCATTTAGATCAGCTGAGACAAGGCATCCTAAAAGCTGTGGAAAGTGCCTATGTAGATATCAACTCTCCCAAAGAAAACAATAGTAACTCAGTTTCAGTTTTCAGAAAAATGCGATTAAATGTTTAAATAGTGTCCCTAAAAATCGAAGAATTGTAACAACTTACTATACATTTCAAAATGTATTATAGCTTGCCTACAATTCACAGAAAGTTATGATAGTTTTCTGGGGAAATCTTATCTTCATAATTAATTTTTTGATTCGGACATGAATTTTATGAGTTACTACAGTTTTCGTTGGGACAGTCAGTTATGTTACAGCTGGTTTGGAATGAACTAGACCGCGTGATACAAAGACCACATATTGAACACTTGTGAGTTACCAAAGTAAACTTTAAGAATTACTTTATAAAATGATGTGAACGGATCCGTAATAACATTATTAGTTTTGGATTAATAAAACATTAAAAGTGCCTATTTCTTTTGTAGTAACTATGTATTTATTCTAGTTTACGGGAACACTTACACCAGGTCGAGGGAGGGACATATAAACTTGTTTTTCAGGTTTCGATTGGCTTGCATCGAGCACATCTTTAACGATGGTAGTCACATCTGATACGAGCCACTGATACATTTCAGCAAACACTTCTAAGTTTTCTTGAGCAATTTTACTACCTGGATAAGAAGCTAATGATTTGGCTGCTGTTATAACTTGGGGGCCGTAAACTCTTAAATTAATTTCAGTGAATTTAGCGGATACTTGTAATGTTTCGGACACAGCCACATGTCTAAGCAGTTTACAAACCTAAAATTTAAAAGTAACATAGCAAATTAGAAATTTACAAAATACGGAAGTATATTGAAGATCAAGTTCCACAAACACTAAAACACTGAACAATAGACTCGAATACTATACTGGATGCGTGTTTCACCAACTATGTTGGAACCATCTGGGGAAGGTTAAAACAACAGCAGAGAGCTAAACATCTTCAGATGATGCCGATATGGTTGGCGAAGTGTGTGTCGAGTAATAATATTCGAGTGTAGTGTTTAGAGTTTTGATGATCTTAAAATTGAAACAAAAATAAATTACTACAAAATTATCTTGCAAGGTATAGATCTATATATACGAATCAAATGCATTGAGCACTCACTTTAATGGCAAATATCTCAAAAATGGATGAGCGGGAAAAACTATGTGATCATTGTGTCAATTTATATTGAAAAATGTCCCACTTTCGCCTTATCCCCAAAGGTAAACGAACAGATATGATGGCACATTTTTCTAAATAATAATAACAAAAGGATTGGACAAAAAAAATTCCCACAAATAAAAAGATATTACCCTAATAGCACACGATGTCCGCTGGACGTCCGTTTCATGTCCATTTAATGTACTGACCTTCATGGACATAAATTGGACAACCACCAGACGTCTATCGTCGGATTTACTTTGAAATTGTATGGAATGGATGTCCTCTGAATGTTCATTTTATGTACGGGAAGTATGTACATTTTATGTCCTTATAAGGACAGGAGATGGATGTCCATTTCGTGTCCATTAATTTAAGACATCATAATTACGATGTCAATGTTAATATTACCCAACAAAAACAAAAAAACGTTAACAAAACTGTTTTTCCAATTTTACAATGTTTTTGTTTAATTTTAACCTTTTTTGTAAATTATTAATGATATTATTTGATACTAAACATTTATTAAACATTCAGATACTTTCTCCATTTTGAAAAAAAATAGCTATATTAGTCTAAGATTTGGCAGCTTATTTGTGCAGGTATCAAGTTCTTTTAATAAAATTAGATTAAAATGAAAGATTAATGATATAGTCCAGTCATTGAAGGTAAAATACGGCGATACTGTATAATTTTGCCAATCAGCACCGATTTGCACAAAAATTTGGATTTATGTTCTACTTACCCTCTACTCTCCAAAGTTGACCCTGTATCGGGGGTTGATTTCACCCTGGGGGTGGATGCCACCCCTTCTCGGGGGTGAAAAATGTTTCATTAAAAATAAGTCCGGGAATGGATAGATTGACTAATTCTAAGCAACTTTTGTTCTATAAAGTTTTTTCTGGAAGTCAATACTTTTCGACTTATTCGTGAGTGAAAGTGTCAATTTTTCAACCAATAAACCCACGTTTTCAGACTGTTTTTCGCGAATAACTCAAAAAGTAAGTATTTTATCGAAAAAATCATTCTTAGTAAAAATGTAGCTTATAAAAAAAAACAAAAAGAATGGTGGGTTTATGGTGTCTATAGTCCCAATACAAACGGAGTAATAGCTTGTTGATGGTTGGTTCTTATTCGTCAATTCGTCAAATGCCAAAATTGAAAGTTTCGATGTGAAGTTGCCAAAAAACAATGCATTTTTCAGGGAAACTCATGGAACCTTTTCTGAAGTGCTCGAAAAAACCTTTATTTTTGTTTTTTATGAATAGGTGTAAGTATGCTGTGCCTAAATATAGCTATAATGTGTATTCATCAATGCTCCAATATACGTGTTCTGATATCTGCAAAAATATGTGATTGGTTTTTTACCCATAACTCGCTTAGTTTTTAAGCTATCAAGTCCTTCAAAAAAACATTTTGTAGGTTTTTTCAAGAGCTATAAGCTCATATTAATTTAATTTTCTTTCAGCCCTTGTTTTTGAAAGGGTTTGAGCTGAAAGGGCTTGAACAAGTTACTATTTACGAACATATGCAAACTTTAAACGGCCATATCTTCCCCAAGTTTTACCCAAAAAAAAAAAAAACGAAAATATTCAGAAATGCAAAACCTACAATTTTGTACTCTACAAAATTTTGCAAAATTACAAAAATGCTCTTTTCACTTCAAGCTCAAATTGTTTCAAAACTAAGCACTTTAAACCGGTCAAACTTCTAGAGCATGTTACAAGTACATAAATAAAGTAAACTGTAAAGTGGTAACGATTATTTTCAATTGGGGTGGTAATTGGGGGGTGATTTTCACATTTCTTTGACGCCGAAAAAATAGGGAATAACATTATTTTCGTCATAACTCGCTTAGTTTTGATGCTAGGGACTTTTTAAAAAAATAAAAATAAAGGTTTTTTTCAAGCACTTCAAAAAAGGTTTCATGAGTTTCCCCGAAAAATGCATTGTTTTTTGGCAACTTCACGTTGAAACTTTCAATTTTGGCGTTTGACGAATAAGAACCAACCTTCAACAAGCTATTACTCCGTTTGTATTGGGACTACAAACACCAGAAACCCACCATTCTTTTTGTTTTTTAATAAGCTACATTTTTACTAAGAATGATTTTTTACTTTTTGAGTTATTCGAGAAAAACCGTCTGAAAACGTGGGTTTATTGGTTGAAAAATTGACACTTTCACTCGCGAATAGGTCGAAACAACTTTATAGAACAAAAGTTGTTTAGAATTAGTCAATCTATCCATTCCCGGACTTACTTTCAATGAAACATTTTTCACCCCTGAGAAGGGGTGGCATCCACCCCCAGGGTAAAAGCAACCCCCGGCACAGGGTCAACTTTGGAGTAGAGGGTAAATAGAATCTAAATCCAAATTTTTATGAAAATCGGTGCTGTTTGGCCAAATTATACGGGAAATAGGTCATTGACTGGACTAATAATAAATTACAGCCGTAAGTAAAATCTAGCCATTGTCTACTTCCAACTATACAGTATTTAAGTAAGTAGTAGCATAAAAGTTCAGTGGCCGAGTGAGTTAAGGCATTGACTTACAAATCAGGAGGTCGGCGGTTCGATCCCTACTCATTCTGTTTTTTTTTTTATATCCCTCAGGGATGTACAAATATTGTTCAAGGTTGTGACATTTGGACCTCCCTCGGCTGCCGGTCGGATGTACTTTGAACCAAAAACGAACGTCCATCTGATGTCCTGTATATCCGTCGAGTATGTCTTTCAGATATCCATAGGATAACGTTGTGCTATTAAGGTTCCTTCATACCATTATATAATTTAATAATAATAAGTGATTTTCGAAAAATTACCACTAAAAATTGAATGTGACGAGAGATTCGTTATAGTTGGGTACATTTTGTAGCATAAAACAAATAATCTTCAGTGCCGATTCTAGGCATTTGTGTCGATGGGACGAGATCATACAATGACGCCTCTTGAAATTTTCCAGTAGAGCTTACCATTTGAATGTGTCCAGCACAAAAAAAAATGTTCAACGACGCAAAGCATATTTTAAACAATTTTCACTGCCCTACGCTAGAGCACAAAAAATATGTTTACTCATACTTGCAATTAGAATCTCTTGTGGGAGGTGCGTTTGTTGATTCATACATATTAATAATAGTAATAAAAGTAAAACTGGAAATGCACCGCAGGCGAAAGTTTTTAAATTTTTCAAGGTCAAATGGTCTAAAATGAAAATTTAAGATTTCGAGCTATAAAAAAATTGTCATAAAAATGGATTTTTTAATTCTTTACACAATTTTCGTCTTTGTTGATTTATCACAGGAATATACAGGTATTCAATTTATTTTCGCCCAATTTATCTCAAAGGTTAAATAATTTGTAAAATAAAGTAAACTAAATTAAAATTCTGCTTTAAACGAAACGAAAAAAACTAATAAAATAATTTAAGATTTTTTTAACACCTCAGTCAATAAGTTAAAAAGACATTTGATGTAATTATTATAGACAGCTTTAAGATAACTTTAAGTTAGCGTTTGCTTTTAATTAAGGATATACATCCTCCTGATTTATTTATGTTAAATTCTATTTTTCTTACAGTCGTTTTTAAAATGTATGTTTATTTTTTATAATTAATTTATTAACTGTTATTTAGGCATATTTCTTTAAAGTTCTATGTGTAACTGAGCTAACTCGAAATAAATAAATAAAAATAAATAAGATCTGATTTAAGGTCATTGTGTTTTTTAAGCATTTCAAGATTTCCGTAACGCTACATAAACAATATCTAATCTTCATGCTGTAGGGCTAAATTTTAGTGTTTATGCCACCGCGCCAGCACAAGTGAGTGGCACTGGGCGGCACAAACTCGTCACTACTCGCCTACTGTATCCATTATTTTATAAGCTATTTTGCAAATCGGAGTTGATCATCACATCAGAGAAATAAGCAAAATAGTTAAAATAACAAAAAATTTACTGCGAACAAATCATTTTGACAAACCTTATGGGCTTGAGTTCTCGATCGATTCGTCTGAATTTTTGATATGTTGTACTTGACACCCTCCTGATCAAAAGTGTTCCTAGGCCCAAAGTTCAGAAATGAACAGTTTTCGAGATATCAAGGATGCAAGGTCTCAAAAAATGGGATATTTCCATGAACCAAGATGGAAAAAAGTGCTCTGACTTGGAGGTCAGACCATGTTCTCTTTATGTTTCTAGGGTCGCTGAATTCAAATCCGGGGTCCGTTAAGCCTCATCACGTCAGGGTTGAGGGTATTTGAAGGTCAAATTCAGAAGAGACCGTCAAAAATCTGAAACAATTCATATACATGTTTTTGGGATATCTGAATCCGAATCTGATATTTTCTTAACTCCACAAGTGTCTGCTGTTTAGTATCCCCCGGGTCTCATGATTATTGGCTCTCCGGTCTTCTGTGTTAGTTTATGTAGTAGTGGTGCCGGCTACCTGTCTGCGGTGTGAGGTTGTACACTTGTGGAGTTAAGAAGATATCAGATTCGGACTCAGATATCCCAGAAACATGTAAATGAATTTTTTCAGATTTTTGACGGTCTCTTCTGAATTTGACCTTCAAATGCCCTCGACTATGACGTGATGGGGTTTAGCGGACCCCGGATTTGGATTCAGCCAAAAATATGTATATGAATTTTTTGAGATTTTTTAACGGTATTTTCTCGATTTGACCTTCAAATGCCCTTGACCCTAACGTGATGGGGCTTAACGGACCCCGGATCTGGATTCAGCGACCCTAAAAACATGAAGAGAACATGGTCCGACCTCCAGGTCAGAGCACTTTTTGCATCTTGAGGTTCATGGAAATTTTCCATTTTTTGAGACCTTGCGTCCTTGATATCTCGAAAACTGTTCATTTCTGGACTTTGGGCCTATGAACATTTTGATCAGGAGGGTGTCAAGTACAACACATCAAAAATTCAGACGAATCGACCGGGAACTCAAGCCCATAAAGTTTGTGCGGGGTCCTTTTTGGATTTTTTTCAAGTTGTTTCACTGTTTAATTTTTGGGCACCTCCTATTATGGCCCCCGGGGCAATCGCCCTGCTCGCCCAGTCTTAGAACCGGCATCGAATTTTCATAATGTTATTCAAATTTCAGTGAGTGATTTACAATAGGCACATAATGAACACATAATTCTTCATATTTTTCCACTGCTTTGTTTTTAAGATGTTCACAGTTAAAGTGAAGTGATATTTGAATCGTTTATTAATATATTATCTAGTATATTGTATAGGTATATTACCTCCAGAATATGATCTATTGAATCTTGAAAGGCATTGGAGGTGTGATGAAGTCTATCGATTTCTGACATAATCGCCTGCTGTCTGATTGCAGCCACTAATTCCAGCCCTTGTTTAGTTGCTGTACTCAGATCCTGGGCTTGATGAATGGCAGCATTAGCTAAATGTCTCGACAAGTCCCTTGCTGAATTTATACACGCTTGCACAGAATTATCCAGCTCCGGGCAATTTGACGCATTTTCAAATCCTATCTGTAGAGATAATGAAAACATTTACTTGGACACAAAAAGATTAGATAGATATGTCTTTATTAATTTATGTAAAGATTTACAATATCCAAACGGTGTAGATCACCTCAAAATAAGGCTACCATCAAAAAGAAATACTAATATACACACTAGGGTGGTCCTTAGCTATACTTGACGATATTTCATGAACTGTTGATTGCATCAAAATGTTATACATACATAATTGGAAGAAAATTTATTTTTATAAAACGTCATTTCTTTGCATTTTTCTCATATATTTAATAGTTGAATAGGAATTAATAAAGCTTTGGTTGGCATAAACAGGTACCAGAACATTTGTGGTTTTGTTGAAATGCCAGGACACACGTTTTGTGTCCCATGAATTAATCGAATTAGCTTCCGTTTATTGTAAGGGATGTCTTATAGCGCGGTTGTCTGCTAGGCATATGACCTTAACAAACTCTTTTTCATTGGTCGTTTTTTAACAACATGATTCCCTGCGATATTGCCATCTGCTGCAGCTGAGGCTCGAATTCAGTAGAGATAACAGCGACCAACCATGTTGTTTCACTCTATCGTGGTCTAGGCCATTGCTACAGTTTCATTAACTCTTTAAAAAGTGTACCATATCCATACTCGAACCAGGAAACGTGTGGTCTCAATGCTAACACGTAAGCACTGAACCACTGAGTCGGTCAAGTTTCTTTCACCATTTGCCATCTGATTTTCCATGAACCATTAACCGTTTTATGTTTTCCTTTTCAGTTGATGTGGCCAAAAACATCAGGATGGAAAGTTCTCCTCGGTAGCGGACCTCCAATCGGCTACAATTGTTTGCAATTATGGTCGCATATTACTGATGGTCAGAAGTCTTCACGACGCTGCTAAAATCTTTCTATTTAGAGATTTTACTAATCAATTTATCAGCAGTAAGTTGCCATTTAGCAGACAAGTTTTAAGTGAGATTATTTCAATTTCAGAAGATAAAATGACAATTTGTAAAAGCGTTTTGCATATTATTTGCGAAATATTAATATTTTGGCAAAAAGTCTGGATATTAACGTGTAATAAACAACATTATCCAGAGGTAGAACCTTATATTCGAAATAGAGATGTCCATGAAAAACATTTGAAGAGGGGGTTGAAAGTACACCTAAAAAGAAGAGAACTCTTAAGGAAACTTTTTTTTTCTTGAGTCACGCCAGCCGAAGAGTGGACAATATAAAACAGTTGATATTTTAGGAAAATTAGAGATAGCAAAAAGTGAAGAGGCCAATCTGCTGAATGTTGTGCTGATATCAGCAAGGAGCTAATGGGAAAAGCTTTGGAAAGGTTGTGCGGTACTGACGATGCCAGTGGGTTTGGATGTATGTCTGCAGACAGCCTTAGTTTTGGATTTGGGGGTTGTCTAGTCACATGTGGTGTGCGTTTATGGTGTGTTTATTACTTCAGAGTTAGATTTGATGTAAATAACTGAAAACAGATTTTTTTTTATTTCAAGCAATACAAATTTGAGAAAATCAGTTTGAGATCGTTTGGAAACGACGTAGAAAATGACCAAATAATGTTTAAAGCCAAAATTACACTATGAAAATTTGAGAGGCCCATTTTTTATGGCCAGTAGTGTACAAAATTTCGATTGTAAGGTATTATGAGAAGCCAATTCGAATAATTCATGGGATCTAAAACATCTGCTAAGACGTCAATAGCGAGAATAGGAATGTTCTAGTACCTGTTTACTTCAATCAAAACTCCATTATTTCGAAAATTATTAATTGTACGAGAATAATACAAATAAACGAAGTTTTAGAAAATAAAATTTTCATTCTATTAAAAATGTAGAAAATGTTGATATGATCAACCGGTAACGAGATACTTTTGAAAATAGGTGAAAATCATGATACATGAAATATAAGATACGCTCGGTACGAGTACCAGCTTTAGACCTGCTGTGCGCATAGCATCACCCTCTAGTCAACTTCAAATAGAGCCCGTGCCCGTGTCCAATATCTACCTAAAAATACATCGAAAACCGTAATATAAAACCTAGAAAGCTGATTGCAGGCAATTTTACTTTTTAATATCATAGAATTCTATGACTGCTTCTGTCAGCACTTTTCATTTTGCATAAGGCCGTTGTGGATTTAAATGTTTGGGAAAATACCTCCAAAATAATTGATGCAAGCACGTATGATCTTTCGCACCGTTGATTTTTCAACGTGTAAGCTATTTATTTTGTTTTTATTTAATATTAAATTTTAATTCATTTAATTAAACACAATAAATAGTAGTAGTAAATAATGTACTACTTTAATTAGTTTAATTATGATACAGTGCATTTATCTAACGTTATTCAGGAAAATAGACAAACAGTCAAAAATGAAAAATATTTTTTCTGTTAGTTCGAAATAAATTGCCGGATTCTTTAATGTTTCTATTATGAAAAACATTTTGCTTCTGCAAAATACTCTTTTCGCAGTATGACTTAATTCAATAGCGCAGGATATATCAATGTGTTCTCTCATAGTAATTATTACCAATATTGATTTGCTGAAAAATCTCAAGAAAATCTGAATTCGATTTCATTAAACAACACTAACGTAGGTACGTTATTTCTCACACCGCATTCTCTGCGCTGCTGTATCGTTCGCGAGGGCGTTCCGTATACTTAATTGCAATTTTCTCGAAAACTGTTAGTCCTAGAAAAAAAGTTTCAAATAAAAAAGTTAGCTTCATCCTTTACCTTCATACGTTCTCAATATACTTGGTATCTAATTCGAAAGATAAAAAAGTTTCTCGCTTGTCATATTCGAGCCTGTAAAATTTCACAGTTTATCAACATGGTCTTAGAAAAAAAATCATATTTTCTTTACTTATTAAAATTTTACCTTCATATTAACACATTTTCTTAATAGATATAGAGTCATGACGTAGTAATTTGAGATTAATTCGTAGGCCCATTTCTGAGTTAGGGCAAGTTAAACAAAAGAATAATTGTATCTATTATTTTACAATTTTCTTACATTTTTGGTTCTATCTTTTGTCTCGATCAACCAAAAGAATCGTATTTCTTATTTCATTGAGGGATAAGCTTCCAAACACTTCGGTTAAGGTAATTCAAGTTTAAATCTAAAATAAGAATTGACTGCTGAACTAGTTGACTTTTATGTGACGTAACAGCGGAGACTGCGGTAAGGAGAGGTATGCATGAGAGCGTATCTTACTTTCTTAGTATCATGGGTGAAAATTGCATATTTTAGTGACTTTTAATGGCCTTGGGGCACGGATTAGCGTTATCCGATCGAGTTGAATCTTTGTATAGTTCATTTTTAAATAATCGGAACCACTTTCAGAGGTGAGACCGTAAGAAATCCAATGTCGCAAAATAAGGTCCACCCTAATAGGCATGTGAGGTCCCGCTGGTGCGGGGCCCCTGCTGGCTGCTTCTTTTGTGTTTCCCTAAGGCCGGCCCTGACTACTTAACTGTAAAGCTTTTTCCACAGCAGGTTCAACTTATATCATAACATATCACGTTTCAGAATAAAGAGACTTACGATATTTGCATAAAGACCTAAAAGATGATCCAATTCAGCTTTTAATCTTTCACTACACTCTAGAATGGCTTCTCTATGTTCATGACTAGTATAGGCACTATCAGTGAAATCCTGAGTTCTTTCTAGGACAGCCTCTAAAGCAGTCGGAAGTGTCTCTTGACTGGAAGGATCTATAACATACAAGGTAATAAAATAAACGAATATGTACGGAGGCATAAATTAAAATTAACATATTTTTGAAGCACGTGAAATGAGACCATATAGAATATACACGGTGTTCCAAAATTTAATTAATTAATAATATTATTAACTAACAAACCATTTATCCGTTATTTTGAGAAGATAAAAGAATAGAATAGAATAGAATTTATTTTTTGTAATCATATTAAATATTTTACAACGTCAAAGAAGTGTTTCTTAAATATAGTGAGTAAAATCAATTAAAATATATATATATAGTCTAACACATAAGACAAATTTCATAAAAACTTTTATACTTTACATAAGGAAAAGTGCAATATAAATTATAAATAATAATGATAAAATTATTTGTATAACAAATAAAAAAATTAAAAAACTGACATGTTACATTACAGAAAAATTTTGAAAACCATTTTCAATATCTTCAAGTGTGAAGAAAGCATATTTGATTAAATATTGTTTAATAGTCGATCTGAATTTAGTTGGAGGCTGGCTTTTTATTGTATTAGGTAGTGCATTGAATAATTTTATTCCATAGGAGTTGATGCCAGTTTGAGCTCGATTAAGTCTGATATTATTAACTCTAAGATCATCAATGCGTCTAGTTAAGTGATTGTGAAAATCCTTATTTCTGTTATATAGCGCCATGTTGTTTTTGACATAAGTAATGCATTCTAATGCATAAATGCACGGTAATGTGAGGATTTTACAGTTTTGAAAAATGAGACTTGTTTCGTCTCTGTAACCTGCGTTGCCTATTATTCTGACTGCTCTTCTCTGAAGACGAAATAGCCTATGCCTTCCCGCGGCATGTCCCCACGCTAAAATAGCATAGGACAAGCGTGATTGAATAAGTGCATAATATGCTGTTTTCAATACATTTTTTGATAGATTTGTAGACATTTGTCTAAGTACATAAATGTTTCTGGTTATTATATTAGCAATATAATTTGTATGTTCATCCCATTTAAGAACTGGATCTAGGTATAGTCCCAAAAATTTCACGAATTTGGGATTTTCTTCCAAAGTATCGGTGTTGCGTCTTAATGAAGATGTCATTGTTACGGTTTTACTTTTATTTAGAGTCAACAAATTTGTTGAAAACCACTTTTCTGCATTCGACTGTGCATCAGCAAGTTTTATCTTTAAATTGTCAGTATTTTCGGCTGCCACGGAAAGTGTTGTATCATCTGCATAAAACAAGCAGTTGACGTTATCTACCGCATTTGGTAGATCGTTTATGTAGATTAAAAATAACACCGGGCCCAAAATTGAGCCCTGTGATACACCTGTTCTCACATTTAACATTTCTGAGTTCTGATTATGAAAGCAGACTATTTGCTGTCGGTTATTCAGGTAAGATTTAAGTAATTGTGTAGATTCTTGACTGAAATTATATTTGATGCATTTTTTTAATAATAACTCATGTGAGACACAGTCGAAGGCCTTACTGAGATCACAAAATATTGAGGCAGAGTACATGCCTTTCTCAAAACAGTCCAGTGTATATGTAGTGTAGCTTAAAATAGCATCCGTCGTTGACAATTTCGTTCGAAAACCGAATTGGGTTTTGTTAAACAAATTATAGTTTTCAAGATATTCAACTATTTGATTTTTTATTACTTTTTCGAGAATCTTTGATATTATAGGTAATAACGATATAGGTCTATAATTGCTAACATCATCCAACTCTCCTTTTTTGAAAATTGGTACGACAGAAGCTATTTTAAGAGCGTCAGGAAATATACCAATGTTTAAACATTCATTTATTAATTTGGTAAGAGGAATTAATATTAGGTCTTTGATGGTTTTTATTAGGGTGATGTTTAACCCATAAATGTCTTTGCTCTGACTATTTCCTAAAGAGTTTATTATATCTCTTACCTCAACATATGTCACCTCACGGAAACAAAATTCTGGTATGTTTGAATGGGAGTTGATATAATCAAGTGGGTCGTGATTTATTTTAGGAAGGTTTTCTATGAGCTCATTGGCAACTCTGGTGAAATACTCATTAAATTCCATGGTGTCAATATTCGGTTTTTGAAATGCATTGCGGGTTTTTTGTTCACTTTTTTGGGAGTTTATGATTCCCCACATTGTTTTCACTGGATTACTGGATTGTTGTATTTTTTTATCATTATATCTGATTTTGGCCTCTTTTAATGCAAATTTATATTGGAGTCTATAATTGTTTCTTATGAGTTTATTTTGTTCTGTGTTATTTATTTTACAATATTCATTGAGTAGTTGAAGGTGTTCACGCATATGTTTAAGTTCATTTGTAAACCAGGTTGCCTGTGGGGAGTTATTTTTAAAACATATTTTTCTAGGCGGAAATGCTTTGTGATAGGCCATGAGTATCGTATTTAGGAAATGATTAAATTTGCTATTTACATCTAGGGTTATATTGACTGGAAGTTTCCAAGTAGCTTCAGATATATAGTTGTAAAATAAGTTTGTTCCTAAATCTGTTATGGGTTTGCATACTCTTATATCTTTTTGTATTTGAGTTTTGGGAACTGTAGTTCTTAATATTTGGCACATATGATCTGAGAGAAGGGCTTCGGCAGAATATGCAACAAAGTTATCGTGTGAAAAATTTAGAAAGATGTTATCTAGGCAATTGGTTCCCCTAGTGTTTTCGGTTATACTCTGTATAAAGCCGAAAGATTGTAGTAAGTCACACAGAGAGACAGTGTGGGGATGCGTTGTGTTAAACTGGACGTTGAAGTCGCCGCAGATTATTATTCGAGAATCAGTGTTTATAAGGTAAAGGATTTCCTCAAGTTTGTTCATAAAAATCGTAAAGTCACCTTTTGGAGATCTATAGAAATTTATTATACTTATATCAGGATTTCTTATTTTTACAGCACACACCTCACAGTGTTTCTCTGTTGACAAATTGTTTACGTGTTGCAGATCGCAATATACAAAAGAATTTTTTAAAAAGATTAGTGTACCACCATGATTAAATTCAGATCGACAAAATTTGCTAGCGATATGAAATCCATTAACGGAGTAGGCATCAATTTCATTTTCTTTCAGCCAATGTTCATTAATACATATTACTGAGGTTTCTGGAAATTTCTCGACAATGAAGGCTTCGAGTTCATTTGTTTTGTTACGTAAGCTCTGAATATTGATGTGCAGTACTAAGAGCTGCTTCTCGGGTTTTTTTGTTGCTATATTATGGTTATTATGGTGCTTATGGGTATTCTGTTTTTCTGTCGTCAGTTGTTGAGTTGTAAAGTCACTTATAAAAAATTACTTGGTTGTTGGGTAGTACTTTGTTTGTTTTGTTTATTTTCATAATATTTCTTAAAGTCGAAACGCTCAATTCCTACTCCTTTTGGCCAAAAAGTTTTACCATATACCACATTTTTCATTTCGAAAGGAGCTCCAAACATAAAGTTCTTTTGTGAGATATCCGAGTCAATTTCTTTTATCACAAAATCTGTTTTATCATATCCAGGTTTATTTTTAAGAAACTGTTTAATATCTGTTTCATTTACGTCTCTTTTTACCCGTGAGATAAGTAGCCATACTCTTTTTTCAATACCTTTAAACCTGGTTTCTTCTGCAGATATACTTTCGTCCCCTTCTGCCACTATTCTATTTCTGTTGTGCCTTTTTTCATGTCTTCTTTGACTCCTAGTATACTGAAAGTCATTTTCTTTTGTTTCTGTAGCCTCAGTTTCCACTTGTTCTTCATTCTCATGTTTCGGGGTTGGATTTTTGTTTACTTCATTATTCTGCGATGTATATTTTTGTGGGGTCCGTTTTTTTGTTGCATCTGTATGTTGTTTATTTAGTTGTACTGGAATTTTTTCTGAGTTTGTGTCATTTTTATGTTCTGTATTTATTGTATGATTTTCTCTTTCTTTGCATAAGTTGATTATCTGTATGTTTAGATTATTTATTTGTTCCTTGACAGATTTGAGTTGTTTTTCACAAGTAGATTTTATTATTTCAGAGAGAGATGTATGTTCCTCCTCTGTTATTTGAGTTGGTTTATTAATGTTGTAATGTTGTTCTCTTAGTTGTGCATTTTCTGTCTCAAGATTTACAACTTTTTCTTTGAGCAAAAGAGATTGTGGAAGACATTAAGACAGAGTTCTTCTAATTACACCATTGTCTTGTTTCTTGCAACCTTTAAGAAACCACCTCTAATTTTGGTTTTCCAAATTGCAACTACTAAAATTTTAAATTATAACAGAATTCCCACATCACTGAGAAATGTGAATATTAATATTAATTTAATATTTCAAATATAATTTTCCCCATAGCAAACAATGGATTTCCATAGAATCACACCAGCACAAAGAACAGTTTGAAACTTATGTGGAGTCTGTCGAAACACAGTTTGTACATATGGCTATTATGTAATTTTACAAAGCCTTGTTACCAATATAATTTGTAATAGATGCAGATTAAAATTTTTTGATTAGTTTTCAATGTCTTATTTGTAATTATTATACATCTGTAAAATATTAAAAATAACATCACAGTTATTCACCATAAATTGAGACTTCCATTGCAGTGTAAAATTTTAGGGGGTACAATTTTGAAAAACAATAGTTAGGGGCGGTTTCTTAAAAGTTGTAAGTAGCAAGACAGTTTCAAGGGTGTAATCAGAAGAATTCCTCGAAGTCTTTCACAAGCTCTTTTAGTTCATTTTTTATGATCTCCAATAAGGGAAATATTTTTACGAGAATCACCTCTGTATATAAAAAAAACAACGAAAGAAGTAATTTCATTGCACAAACACCTTTTTATGTTAAACTGCTCTGGAAAGCTATAGTGGAATCTCCTCTACAGGATATATTTTTCATTAAATTTTAATTGTTTTTTACAGATTTTTTAGAAACTGTATTTTGTGATTTTCAATTTTTACGAATTTCATTTTTCTGGAGTGAAGGACTGTTAGAACACACTTTCAAAGCAATTGTTTTAAATATTTTGGTAAGCGAATTAAAGAAGAAGGTACAAGGAGTAGACCACTGCACTGGAGTCCCTCATAAATATAGCTATAGAAACTTTCCCAAAATACAAATATCCATAGAATGAAAAACTGCTTCAGTATTGATTTTCATACCTCAAAAAATGACCTCAATCAACAACACAGGGGGAATCTGGAAGACATCGTTTACACATCAACAAACAAAAGAAATCCCAAGTGTTAGAGACGATTTACTCTTGCTCTTTACAAAGCACCAAAAAATGAGAAACTTATTAATCACCAAAGATTTATTTCATTTGACAGTTTGGGGGGCAGTTTCAATCACTGTGTTATTTTATTAAAGCTCCCACCAATATCTCTTCTCTTTGCGTCAGCTTTCTCACAAAATTTCACGAGGTACAAATATGGTGAGGACAGACATTGAAGAACAAGGAGGTGGAATAAATCTATAGATTATTTATTCTCTCAGTAAAATTTGATAAAGTCCTTCGAATATGTTGAAATAAATAGCAATAAGATAAATAAATAAGAGAAATAAGAATATTAATCCTTCAATTTCAATAATTTTTGAAATGTAGTTATTTGGAAAATTCCTGCAGCTAGAGAAAAATTTGCAATGACATACTAATTTAGGAGGGTTGCATTTTGGAAAAATTCCTCAATTTCTTCAAAGCAATGTTGCCAATATTCAATGATTTTTTGACTGTCACGGTTTCTAAATATTATCCAATTTGGAATTTTATACTTGATTTATCAACTGAAGACAATTATATAAAGGTGTTAAAGTCACACTTTTAAAGTTTTGAGTAAATTAACAAAACATGTTTTGAGATGGAAATTTTTTATTTTATGTTCGATTCAAATGAGTAATACCTCATAAAATAGATAATAGATTATTTTCTTTTGTTTACCTTAGTATTAAAGAAAAACACCAAGCTCTTATGAAACTAGATTTTTATGTACTTAACTGTGCACATCCACTAAAAATATTGGTTGTATGTGAGACATGCCTTTATCATCAAAAAACTTCTTTAAAATATTACAAATTTAAAACTTACGGTTTATTGGGCATTAGATATACAGTATGTCTCACTTTTCATGACTCCTATATCACAGCTCCCTTATTAACGATGCGATTTTTTAAAAATTTGGACATATTGTCAAAGTAAAACATTTAAAAATCCACCAGTGGCGTTCGTCGTTTCCAAAAAAATATATTAGGAACTTTTTTACAAAAATACTAACGCAATATTATTGATCAGCATGCTTCAGAACCCCTGAACCCAAAATTTAACAATATTTTGATGTATACGGCCCCCTTAAAACTGCATTTTTAAACTATAAATAATCAATCATTTGGAAATGAATTGCTTTTCAAAAAAAGTTATTCTTCATTTTCTTTTTAAATTTACTTTCTCTACCGGTCTATGTCATCGATACTTTCAAATCTGGTAATTTTTAATGCCCGAATAATTTACAGGGCTGCTGGCCCAAAATGTTTGTTAATTTATCAATGAAAATTCTTTGCCTACAAAGTATTAGGTGCTAGAAACAATGAATTTAAAGCGAAAATGAGGAACGACGTTTTTTCGAAAAACAATTCATTTCCAAGTTATTGATTAGTTAATGTTTAAAAAACGCAATTTTAAGAGGGCCGTTAGGGGCGAGCGTAGAGGCGACTTCAATGTGAATATCAGTCGATATTCCGTTAAAGCAACGTCGAACGCGGTTAGTACTTGGATGGGTGACCCACCTATCTTGGGAAATACAGCGTTCTCGTCCCACCTTCTAGCGGCTTGTATATCAGTGTATACGCGGAAGTTACGTAATTTCAGACGAGGATTACGTAGTGGATATATCATCCTTCGGAGGGGATGTAATAGCAGGCGGTCCCTTGTCTATTAAATGTTAGGCAAGTAAAAGATCCCTACTTTTCTTAAGGGAAGAGGTTCAGCAAAATTTCCAGGTTGGGGGTAGCTCGTCTCCTGGCGTCGGTGATAGGCCCTGGTAGCGGAAATAGGCCGACGTTAAATAGTTAAAAAAAAAAAGAGGGCCGTTATTCGAAAACCATACATCAAAATATTGTTAAATCTTGGATATAGGAGTTCTGAAGCATGCTGATCAATAATATTGCGTTAGAGTTTGTGTAAAAAAAATGCCTATCTTTTTTTGGAAAATTAGGATCATTTTTCTTTATAACGACGAACGCCGCCGGTGGATTTTTAAATGTTTTACAGTGACACAATCTCCTGATGAGTAATCACCTTCCACCCAAATTTTTTAAAAATCGCATTGTTAATAAGGGAGCTGTGATATGGGAGTCATGAAAAGTGAGACATACTGTATAAGTGTGACATGACACCTTTATCCACTTATGTCTTCAACTCTAAATGAAGGAAACAAATAAAGTTCATTCGAAAGATAGCAGAAAAAACGATGAATAAATTAAGTGTGAATGAAAACTTACCCATAGAAATTTTGCTATGTTCAAGAAGATGCTGCAGATGCCTCATACAAGCATAAGCAGTACCCCTATCGCTTTCGCATAGCTCTTCCCTATGAACGGATTGAACACTTGAATCGGTACTATTTAAGACACCATCTTTAACAACAAAATGAATAAGGTCCATGGCTCTTCTCATCTGACAGAAGACCGTATCACGATTTTCCCTCGCCGACGTACAATCTGGATGCCGTAAACATGTCTGAAAGAATACAGAGAATGTATATTTTCAATATATCTAGTTTTAACTAAAAAAGGTCTGTATGGGCAGAATTATCGTTTTTCGCCTTTTACTCGAAAAATACGCAAAATACGCAACATTAAAAATTTTTAAAATAGACAAAATTTTCTTTAAGTTGGTTTTCTTTGGTTGCTGTATGATAAAAATTGACCGATTTTATTATGGACGGAATTATGGTTTTTGACGTTTTACTTAGAAAATATGAAATAAATAAAAAAATATCATCAACTATTTTCCAAAAACAGTTTGTTAATATGAAAAATTATATCTCATTGCTTCATTCATTTGCAGGATGTGACACTACCAATACTATATTTGGAAAATGAAAATCATAAAGCTTCTAGAGCACACACGAACCAAGATTGAAAGATGTCATTGAAAAGTTTATGTTCAGTTATCTAGCAAGTATTATGTATAGTACCTAGTTATAAAAGTAAATAATAAAATATCATGATAGTAACTGCCTCCTGTTGTTATGTATAATTATTATGAAATGTAAAATATATAATTCATCTAATAAAGTTGTTAATATAAATAAACAGAAATAGAGCTTAATTAAAACTGAATCATAAAAATTTAATGTGGAAAAATCCACAGGTACAGACATAAAAAAGTTTGACAAAACTTTATTTTTATTTATATATGGATAAGTACAAGGACGCCAAAAGATCTCTCAATGAGCACCGATTCGCACAGTAGGAAGATTCTGTAAAAAAAAAGATGCTAAAACTGGAATCGTCATAACCAACATCTGATGGAAGTGCATCTCATTCATTGAGAGTTTATTACCAAATTCAAACGTGGCTTGGCTTGGGGATGGAAGTGACAAAGTGCTTCTGCTCATCACAACCATTAAAGAACCAGCTCCAAATGTGACTTTTGGGAAAACTGGTTTAAATTGTACAGTATTTTGCAACAAGTGCCATGGAATTCAATATCTGAATACAACGGCTATTATAGAAGATGTTAATTACATACAAAATTTGCTGTTGAAGATATAAATGAAATTGAACAAAATTACACACAATAAAAATGAAACTGATGGTGAAGACAATTTTCTGTATTACAATAATTTATAAATTATGTTACTTTACTGATTAATAGTAAATTGGATTCTTTTCTTTAATCTTTTTTGCTAAAAATTATATTCATTATATAAAATAATAATAAGTTTTTGGTTGGTGTCTATTTTGATTATATATGTACTCGCACATGATTTATTTTTGAAGAAACATATAAAACAATTGTAATCTTATAATAATGTAATGTGAAAGTATTGAACGTCTTTTGTTTTAATATAAAAACCGCTGCTCAAGGAATCACTACTTCCACATCCAGATTCTTTTCCAAGTCACTCACAACGAAAAAATTTTTGTATGTGGAAATAATTGTTTATGGAACTTTAATAATATAATATTTGAAATCCTCTACCCCAAAAACCCATAAAACGATACCCCACATCGGTAGCGGGGTGGGGGTGGTGATGAGGGGTGGTAGTGGGGTGGATGAAGTAAAAAAACATTTTGACGTTTCTGGTTCTTGTACACACACTAAATCACATTTTTTTTTCATCCCCTTTAATAATGGGGCAGGGGGTGGTAAGGGAGGTTGCTAATGCCAACATTTTTTTTGAGACCTTAGCTTCTCTTGTATATACTAAATACCAATTTTATGGACTCTTACCTGCTTGATTTACCTATTTTCCCCAAATTTACCCCCCAACCCTTCGACGGAACAAGATGAAAATATAATCTAGTTCTAGATCTCGTTAAAGTACATATGTGTACCAAATTTCAAGCCAATATCTCAAACGGTTCCAGAGTAAACGTGCGCACAAAAAAGTTACAGACAGACAGACCAACAGACAGACAGACCAGACCGACAGACATAAATTTTTTTTTTCGCTCAAACTTAAAATCTCGGCGTTTCGTGACATTCTAAGCCTATTTGAACAATAAAAATTTTTAAAAATTTTTTTGTCGTTACTATACTTCCACTGGATGTGGAAGTAAAAGAAAGAAGTACAACAAACTATGAAAACAAAATAATATAGTTTAAGAGTTGTTTCAGTCTGTTTTATCGCACAGTAATAAAAATAAAACAATAAATTGAATACCTAATTCTATTTATTTTAAAACAAGTTCCTTGATATTTTTTTATTCAATGGGTATTTTCTAAGTAAAACACCAATATTTTCTAAGTAAAACACCAAATACCATAAATACGCCCATAACAGAAACATTTTAAATTATATCTTCGGTTAATCTTTATAGCCCAGCAATCAAAGATTACTTTAAAATATTTTTTGATTAAGTGTGTATTTTTCAAGTAAATGACGAAAAACTCTAATTCCGCCCATAATGACCTTTTTTTTTCTGTTCCGCCGAATATTGGTTTCTTTAAAAGAAAGTATTTTTATTAAAATTTCAAAAAAATTGGACCAAGTACCCTCGCTATTCTTTTAGGGATTGCAATACCGGTTAACCGGTTATCAGGACAAAAAACACATGACGATAATTACCGGTTATTTTAATTTTTTTACCGGTTATTTCGGTAAATTCTGAACTTACGATATGTCACATATTCAACGTTTCTATTTATGTCAGTGACTAGTATTCAGTAAATACAGAGTGACTGTCCCAACACTGAGCACTTTTAACAATAAATAAATGCGCCGAAGCGGGTTTTTTTTGCCGAAGCATGCAATAGAAAAACACCTTGTAAATTAGCTACGGTTAGAAATTAGAATATATTATGATGTCTCATTTCGTGTTTGAACCTGGAGCAAGATTCCTTTTTCGGTATATGATTCGGCCGAAGCTTCGTGCATCGGCGACATTTAGGATAAGTATTCGGTATTCGGCCGAAGCCGCTTCGGCGCATATCTATTAATAAATAATATTATAAAAAGTAAAATCCAAACACCAAGCCCTAAGAAATACAAGAGAGACATTGACAATATCTTGCGACAGAAAATTGAATATTTCACTTCCACAAATATCCGTGGAATACATTTAGAAGTACGTTATTGCCAATTCTTATTAACTTATCGACCCACCAATACCGATTGAGAAAGGACATCTTCAGCTGGGGGTATTCTATGCACAAATATCAGACGACTAACAGATATAGCTTTAAGAAACTAACCCTTTTAACGGGCTATTTTTAAAAAATATTGTATTTTTAAATTAGGTATTCAGTAAATGCCCTATTTGAGTTTATGTTTATAATTTTTGTTATTTAAGTTGATATTTTTGTAATTTACCGAATAATTATTTATTTAAAATTATTTCATTTATATTTTTTCCTTTTGATAAAAAACCTTTTGTTTGTTCATTATATTAAATATACGTATGTTAAAATTTTTTTTTTGCTAAATTTAGATAATTTTGTACATGGAAAAAGACAATTGCCATTTTCGCCACCCTAATCGTTCATTCTAAAAATTACCGGTAAATACCGGTTAACCGGTTATTTACATTTTTATTTACCGATTTACCGGTTGTTAAAACTTCCGATAAATTGCAATCCCTATATTCTTTATTGAAAATTAATTTACCCGTACTAATTGTTTAATAAGAACGTTAGGAATTGCCATGGAATCATATAAATATATTTTAAGAAGCATTAGAGAAATGAAAACCAAGTGCTATCTATCTTTCTTAAATACATTTCGGTTGTAAGAATGTAAATAAAAATTCAGTCATGCATACCCATGGTCTTTGCTCACTCAGCACATTTTTCATAATTTAACCCTCAGCGACGTCAATAAAGTTAGAATGTAAATATCTGTAGTAATAATTTACATGTGACTTATCATCGTTATCAAGTTATACATTTTTTAAAATAATTATGGTTATTGTCGGCGCCTTCACCATAACTTTAAAAACATTCTTTTATTCTCCATGGCATACAAACATACACTTAGTCTTTTAATTTATTTTATAAGTAAACAATGTAAAATGTAAAAATCAGTCAATTCTGTATTTATGATCTTATTTATGAAATTATAAACCATTTAAATTAAGATTTCATCATCATAACCTAAAAATACAAGAAGTGCCACTTACTTTACTTGAGGTGAGTAGCATCATCGTAGACCTCTCTAAAACTTGTCTGGCGGCAGCCATTTGCGCTCGTCTTCTTTCATCTTTTAAATCATTTTGTCTATCACCTGTAAGATGTGCCAATTCAACCATTTCGGCGCCAAACTGGCTAAAGGCTTTTACGAATTCGGTGAAGTTGTTTACGGATTCTAAACGATCTAAACTATGGGATACCTGAAAAATATTCATCCTTGTTAAGAGTTGCTGAAAATAAACCTGACTTTGAAAATTTCCTATTTTCTCGAATTTTTTGTTAAAAAAAACACTGTTCTTGGTGGAAAGTGCAATTATATCTAAAATCCATTGACGTCATTTAACAGTACAATTAAAACAAATTATTATACTTTAAAAATAGCGAAGATATACTTATGTGCCTATCTACTAAAATATCTTATAGCTAATAATGGAGAAGGTCAAAATACATAGGACTGGGCTTTATTTTATAAATATTTATTAAAAACATCAAAATTATCACTTTAAATTTTTGTTACAATATATTTAAACCAACTTTATTCGCATATAACGAATTTCTGAGTTATCTGACGGGCCGGGTCTTCTGTCAGATGTCTCATATCTGCATGAAAATATACAATTCTTATTTTAGATTCATCTTCAATTTCATCGTCACTATTATCGCAGAAAATTTAACTTGCATTATCATCAATATCTGATTGTAAATCAGTAATACTTTCAGAATATATTTCTGAAAAATCGTCGTTGTCACCCTCCTGTACCTCAGAATTGTCAATTTGCAATATCTGCACACGTAGTGATACTTTTGATATATTTGATAAATATTTACAAAATGAAAACCAAGTGCTATGCTTCTTACTCTTCAATGATTAGCACTCGGATTAGCCGTAAGGTATTCCTGTATATAACTTCGCAATTCTTTATAGCAGGGATTCCCAACAGGTGGTCCACGGACCTCTAGGGGTCCGCGGACGATGTGTTAGGGGTCCGTAAAATGTCACTGAGATATTCAATTGTTTTGTATTTTACTTGACTTGCAGTGGTAGATTCTATATAATCCTCATTTTAAGAAGAATTTTAGCTTTTAAGGGGTTCTTGTCAGTATAGCGACCGATGAGGGGTCCTTGAAAAAATCTTGTTGGGGATCCCTCCTTTATAGTATAATATAAATTTTTTATTTTTTGTGTTCCTTAATGTATGTACGTTTAAATAACATTAATGGATTTTAGAAATGATCAAAAATAGGAATATTTTACAATATCGAAAAAAAAAATTCTTAAAAGATTTTTTATGTCGTCTTAAAGTACATAAACAACATACAATTTAAAAAATGTTGCTTTACGATGTTTTGTTCAAAAATAATCGGCAAATTAATTTCTTTTCAAAAATGCATTTTTTTAACGTTTTTTGTAATATATCAAAATGAAATTTAATCACATATTTATAACTATTAAGAGTATATTTCTCCTAATTTTATTTATTTTTTTTTATTTTAGAATAAAGTATTTTTAAAAAATCACCAATAGCAGCGGATTTTAATTATTTTGAGGCTAGGAAATTCATTTAAATAATTCTATCCTACACAGTTGTATAGAGACATTTATTAGGAACAATCT
Organism: Rutpela maculata; assembly: GCA_936432065.2. NCBI lineage: Eukaryota > Metazoa > Arthropoda > Insecta > Coleoptera > Cerambycidae > Rutpela > Rutpela maculata. Next base: position 28,441,871 of record OW386285.2, on the reverse strand, counting down.
GATTTTTTGTTCCGATGCGATTTATAGAGCCAAATATTTTTTTAAAAAGTGAACACGACCAAAAAAAAACGAAAGAATGATTTGTAACCTATAAAAAATTAATTATTATATTAAAATATTAAAAATTTCTAAGATATGAAATTTTCTAGTAACTTATATCCGGCTTTGCCAGAAAATAACATATTTAAATTTAAAAATTTGTGTCATAATATTAATATTTAAATAAAAACATAATTTAGCTTATCATTATTTTTAAAATTACCTATATTATTTAGTTCATTATGTAAATATTTTCCACGTGTTTCGATGCTTCGATGTCTTTTTGAAAAGACTACAATAAACCAATAAATCTACACAGTAAGTCTCAATATTTACGAAAATAAAATGAAATATTGGTTTCTTCAGATGAGTGTATTTTGTGCTTAGAACTTGTAGTTTTTTTAAAGTCAGGTTGTGGGGAACATTTATGATAATGATATGAAATCAATGAATAAACTAAAGAAGGCCTTCTACGAAATTTACTCGCAAATTTATCAATGACAAATAATATAATAATAATATCAATAATAACAGAATCATAAGTTTAGATCATAGATTTAAAAACGTCAGTGTGTACAAATTATTAACTTTAAAATTATAAAAAGTACGTGAAACAACACATTTTTCTGTTCATATTATAACCTCCATTATGAAGACAATTTAATTTTCGGCGTATTCATTACCGAAATATTACGGTAGTAGGCTTATTAATCTACTACTGGCCAAATATCTTTTTATAACATTTACTAAATAATTAAAATTTAACAAAAAAACGCAATGAAGTTTTCACAGCACTGTCTTCATCTCTAATAAATGCTTACCTTGTCTTTGGCAAGGAGGAGTTGCTTAACTACTACGATATCTGCCAAAAGTAAAACTCTTGTAATAGCACCAAGTAGACACCTAGCGGCCCGCACCAGGGTAGTTCTATCAGGTAATACCTCTTCAGAGGTTTCTTCACATATGTGTTCAATGGCTCCACCTAATAAATAAATAGAACATTAAAGGATAGGTATATATTATAATAATCAGAGCTGGGTAAAGTACCTAGTAAAGTGCTTCAATTACCAAGCACCAAGCTACAGTGCTTTAAACTAAGCATCAAATACTTTTATTTACAAGTGTTTAATTCATCAGGTACAGTATTTAAAAAAGTAAAGCACTAAGTACCAATCCCTCAGAAATAAAAACGTCTAGTACAAAGAATTATTTGTACAGTTATTCAAGGGCTTAAAGTGTTCAAGTACTTCTACTAGGTACTTTACAAGTAACTGAAGCACTTTGAAAGTATTTTAAGCAGTTTGAAAGAACTTTAAAGACCCAAGAACTTATGCAAAGTAATTCAAATGTCAAGTACCAAACACCCTCTCTTAAAAGTAATTGAGGACAATTCTTGAAGCTCTAAAAGTGCATTACTTCAAAACATTTTACTTAAGTGCTTTTCTCAGCTCTGCCCGTAGTTTCTTTTAAGAATTAACGCTTGTTTTAAGAACTATATAGGGATTTAAAAGACAAGTTACAGAAACTATGGGTCGGATTCAGTTAGAAATAAATTATTAAAATTTGTAGAAATCTCAACAAAAAAAATACAATTATCATAGTTTTTAAATATTTCTTTTAAGAAAATAATTATTGTTATAGTTTTCGAGGTTGTTTATAAAGAATTTGTAAAAAAAAACGAAACTTTAATCTGTAATTTTTAAAATCTATATTGTGGCATTTCCAGCTTTTTATTTTTAAGGGTGGAAACCAACCCTAAAAACTGAAAATATATTACTCTTTTACGAATAAATTAACGAAAATCCATAGACTTATGTTTTTGAGGTCGCTGAATATGACTGTGAGGCCAAAACTTATGAGGCGAAAATATTAAGGGTTAAAATCACCCTTAAATACTAAAAAATTAATAATTATTTTTCTAATGTTACAAATAAATTCACGAAAATCCATATACTTATGATTTTTAGGTAGCTGAATATGATTATGAGATCCAAATTTATCAAAAAAAAAAAAAAAAAATGTGGATTAAAAATGGCCATAAATGAGTAAAGTAATAATAATTTAAAATTTTCCTATATAGCTGCTACTTACATTTACTTTAAATATTTCTCAGATGATTTGGATATAAATAACTGTTTACATATATAAATGTTTACAAACAGGAAATAAAGAAATGGTTGCTCCTTACACCAAGACAAATCATACATACTCTTATTAATCAAAATTAAAAAAAAAATTTAAACATAAGTTAGTAGTATATATTTTTGTGTGTGTGTGTGTGTGTGAACGCGCGCTCACATGCTCTTGTGTGTGCGTGCGTGTGTATCACAAACAAGTAGGCATTGTGCCTATTTTTGTGAATTTTCGTTGTTTATTTTTCAAATGTTATTAATTAACACATTAAATTTTTACTTTTCTAAAAAATATATATGTATATACAACTTTGTAATTAACTAGATTGTAAATATTTTGAAAATAAACACTATTATTATTATTATTATTATTATTATTATTATTATTATTAAAAATACAGATTGTTATAAATAAATCAAATTAATACAATTAAGGAAACTAATTAAATTACATTTTTAATCTGCACTCTAAACATGTAAGTGCAATGCAACCAGAGCTGCCAAACTACTTTTGAAAAAGTAGTTAACTACTAACTACAGAGTACTTATTAAAACTGCATTGTAGTTGAAAAGTACTTGAGTACTTTAATTTTGAAAGAGTAGTTTAACTACGTGTCTTCAATTACATTTACAACTACTTTTGTAGGTACACTTTAGATTTACACAGCATGAAATTTTTTTCATGATGAAAGAAATTAGGTCACTAAACTGTGTACTTAAGACACTGAAACCTTTCTTTGTCACATATGTCATAACGGGAAAGTCTAATATACTTATATAATTTGTAAAATGATTGTGCCAATATGCGACAAAAAGTTACAAAATGCTTTTCTACTTCTGTGTGCAAGCAAAGTGTACCTATGGTACCTACGTAACGCCCGACAACCTACCTTACAGTTTACTTACATGTTGTTCCATTGTTGCCATTTGTAACCTTTTTAATTTCTTTAATAAATATTTAATATTATTAAAGTTTATTATTGGGGATATATCTGAAACTGTTTTTGTCACTGAGCAACTGGGCTGGATATTTATTAAGCATATTTATGAGAAAAACATATAAAAACAGATTCTATGAAAACACATAAACAGTAGTTGCAACTACTTTAGTAGTTAAAATTACATTAGTAGTTTTAACTGCTTTTAAAAAGTAGTTTGAGTAGTGAATACTCAATACAATAACAATGTATTCACAACTACCTATAAGTACTCGTAGTTAGTAATTAAAATGTAATTTAACTACAATTGTAGTTAACTACTAGGCAGCTTTGAATGCAACTCGCTTTTTCTGCGTATTCTTCGAAAAATAGATGGCTATTGCTCGTTTCTCTATAGACATTTAAAATGCGCGTACAAACTGAAAATTTTCAACATTATTTCAAACTGTCATATGTCTGGAACAGTTTGTCGTAGGAAAAAAATAAGAACCCAAATTCCTCGTTTTTTTATAGTTTTATTTCATTCTTATATCATGTTTTTATCAATCTTATAGTTCTTGAGATATTTCAATTTTTTAAATACATAATTTTCTTGCGTACGCGCTCAAGCGCCGTCTTTAAACCTTTATATCTCTGGAACATTTTGTCGTAGGAAAATAAAAAAAACGAACTATTAATTTTTTTATATGTTTCATTTTTGTACTCTTACCATTTTTTATAAAGAAATATTTTCTGAGGAATTTCCAAAAACCCGATTTAAAAAAAAAATTGTGAAAATTTTAATTATTGAAAATACAGAGTGTAAAATAATTATTATTATTCTAAAAAAATTGAGCATGTTAGTAATAATAAGCATTAAAAATATCTAGGGATTAAAAAAAAATTGAATTAATAAGAAATTAGAGCAATAAGAATTAAAAAATGGCGCCTAAATTTTTAAATGCGCTACTATTTTGTTTGTAACTTTGTTAGTTTTCATTATAAAAGGTCGTAATGCGTCTCAATCGAAATAATATTTTAATACCTTTAATTTTTACAAGAATAACAATTTTTCTCATAGTTGCAGATTTTGAGTAATTTTAGATTTTAACGTATATTTTTTCTGAACGTTTCAGGGACATTTTGAAAATGCCATATTTCCAAAACTGAACATCGGAAAAAAAAAGAAAAAACCATTCGATTTGTTTTCGTAAAAGCTTTAATTCTGTACCCTTGCATTTTTTATGTCCACATTTTTCGAGTAATTAAAAAAAATTTCTAGGAATACTGATTTTAGGGGGTGAAAATTGCAATTTTCAGTTTGCAATATTTCGAAAAATATGCATTTTAGCAAAAAAGTGTATAAGGCCTTTCTTTCTGATAATTTGATTCTCTATGAGATTAGGTATGTGTATTTTTTGTTTTTTTTGCGACAACTAAAAATACTAAAAATTTTAGTCGAGAATTTAATTGGATGTTTTGAATCAATGCTGACCAAAAAAGAAAATGACTTCTAATTACATTAGTGTATTACTATATTACGTTAAATATACATTGTATAAGGAAACTTGCTTTATAATAGAAAAAGAGTGGAGGTATTTGAGCTTTCGGCAAAATCCTAAGTTTAATTAATTTCAACGCCGACAACCACATCAAAACTCAGCAACTTCGTCAACCCTTTTCCAACAATAAAACTCGAGACAAAGCGGCCGTTCACATTATTCAGCATTTGGAACATAAACGTGACGAAGTTGAACGTAAAGTGATGGTGGTTTGGAAGCTGCAGCCGGTCTTCTCAGAGAAGGATCACATAATTGCCTTGGCGGTTTTCGTCAAAAAGTGTTTTCAATTATACGGGGTGTTCCTGAGTAACTCAGTAGGATATAGAGGACATTGAGCTGATTTAAATACATCTCCATATATACTAGAGTGGTCCTTAGTTTGCGACTTTAGAATTTTTTCGGTTTTACCCCCAATAGTGGGTGGACTAAGCGTAATAATATTTCACTTCCGGATACCAGCACCAAAATTTGGTGTGATGTAGAGATATATTGCTTTGTAATACCGTCGGGAGGCACTCTCATAAGTGATTAAGTCAGCTGTGAAGACATCATCAAAATGACCGCCGTACTAATTTCTGTAGGTTCAATTATCTCACGAATTAATCAACGGATTCAGATGCACAAAGTTTCATTTAAAGATAAAGAAACATTCCACAAAAAAGGTAATAAGCAGTTATTACTTTAAAACAATAGTTTTAATTTTATTTGCAGATTAATACAAAATATTTAAATTTCTGTAAATGTTTTTGCAAAATTTAAAAAGAACTTTAGATATGCTGCGACCTAACCAAAATGACTTAGGATATTCAATCGACATCCATTCGTGAGCAATGGCCTTCACATGCACACAAAGGAGTACATCTGAGACCACTTTTAATGCAAAGACACCTTGCCCACCGTTCCTTGCACTTACAAGACACTAATTCTTGACAGTGTTTGCTCACATCCGGAAGTGTTGAATGTTTGTATATTAAATCAACTTTTTTCCATCTCCACTGGCAAGGATCATGTTCCTGAGGTTTACTACTCAGATAATTTATCCAAATGTTACATTGGAAAATAACCCGTTTCAAGTGTTGCAATAGTGTATCCACACATGGAGGAATATTTTCAACATTTCTACTTCGTTAGGTAAAAAGTATCCTACCCGCCTGGTTAACTGTTTCTGCTATACTAGTAGTATGATACATAAATACTTAAGTACTATCAGGTGTTGGTACTGTTGTTAACCGGTTAGAATAATGACCTTGGGCCACGGGTTAACGTTATCCGGTCGAACTCCGATTTCGCCGAAAGTCAGAAAATGACACTTTTCACGATGTGCATCAAATATAATTCTCCATCTTTTTACAATGATATCGTATAGCCTCTCAATACATGTATTAAAAAAGATCCGAACTTTTAAAGAGTTCGTGTTTCGCCTTCTTTGCGGATTGCAAAAACGGGCGCCTCAACACGAATAACTTGAAAAATATCACTCCTAGCTCAAAAATAAATAATCTCAAAAGAAAAGTTAATAAACCGGGCAACAATTTGCCGTTTTAAATTCTCCGTATTTTTTTTTGTTTTTTAGAAGACATGCAGATTTAAAAATGGCGCCGAACGTATTTAAGTCAAAATACCGCTTTAAAAGTTAAATATCTCAGAAACTATAGCACTAGCAGCACTAGCGCTGAAAATGTTAAGCAACTAAATTAAAGACTATTGACTAAGCTAAAACCAGTTTTATTATTTTTTCTCATGCTTAAAAAATATAAAAGTTATGACCGATACAATATGTGTGTCCGTATTTTTTCCATAAAAATCTCGCTATTTGTCCAATTAGTAATTTCGGCAAATTTACCTTAAAGTGTAACTTTCTGTTGAATAGTGTAGAAAAAGTATTCTACTTGCGTGTAATAACTATTACACGCTCGTTGAATAATATGGTATTAATTTTGGTACTTAGCATGAATAGAATAGAATAGAATATCTTTATTTACTACTTTACAGCATATGTGTTTGTAGCAAGTCAATAAAAAGAAAACAAGACAAAGAATGGACATATTAAAAACATTTCCATCTACATTTAGACATGTATATCACAATAAGTGAGTTTATGGGGGTAGGCATATTGCAAGAACAAGGAGAAAGAAATGATAATTCACTTTGTGCGAGGTAAAAAAAAAATTTGTTAGTTAGACATTAATTATTATTAATGTACATAGCACAAGAAAATTTATACATTTTACATTTCAATGGTAGGGGTGTCCATATATTCCTGGATAGAATAATAACAATGTTTTATCATTAAAGCTTTTACATGACATTTGAATTGTTGGTTGTTGAGTATTTTTAGTTTGAGAGATAGCTTATTATATAGTTTTAGATTCAAGGAATTATTCTCCGATCTATGTAGCCCATGTTTAGGAGCTCTAAGTAAGTTGGAGGATCTAGTTTGGTGTTTATGTATATCAGAGTTTTTGTTAAAAGTTGATACATTTTTATGGATTTCTAACAGGGAGTAATATATATATAAAGAGTAGGCACTGGCATAATGCCATACTTTTTGAATAAAGGTTTACAATGGTCTCTGAAACTCACATTGGCAATTATGCGAACTGCTTTTTTTTGTAGCCTGAATACACGTATAGCAGCAGATGAGTTGCCCCATAAGATTACCTCCTAACTCAAATATGAGTGATATATAGAGTAATAAGCATTTAATGGTATTACTTAGAATATTTTTCAATTGTCTTAAGAGATATATATGACTTGATAGTTTTTTACAGAGAAGGTGAACATGATGACATGTCCAATTCAGAGAGCTATCTAGAGTTATCCCAAGTAGTTTCACACTACCCACCACATGCGGAGTACTGCTGGAGAAAGCGATCCTTTGCGTCTTTTCTTTATTTAATTTCAAATTATTGGAGGAGAACCAGGATTCAGCTATAAGTTCAATATTTTTTGCACTTTGCAATAAGTCATCTTTTCAGAACATATTAAAGTTGTATCGTCAGCGAAGAAGACGCATTTCTCAGGGAGCAGGTGATAATAAAGATCGTTAATGTAGATTATAAATAGTAGTGGACCCAGGACAGAGCCCTGGGGCACACCATATTTAATAAATTCTAAATCAGACATATTGTTAAAGTTTACACATTGTTTCCTATTTTTAAGGTAGGATTCAAAGAGTAATAGGGGCGTTCCCCGTACCCCGTAATAGGACATCTTATCCAGCAGGGTATCATGCGAGACGCAGTCAAAAGCCTTGCTGAGGTCACACAGAGTTACCGCTGTGTGCCTACCCTCATCAAGGCCCCCGACAACGTCCCGCACGACACTATACACCGCCTGTGTTGTAGAGCGGTTTCTACGGAAACCATATTGACTGCTATTTAGGAGAAAATTTTTTTCAAAGAATTTTTCTAATTTGGTTTTAATTAAGATTTCTAGAATTTTTCCAAAGATTGGTATGATTGAGATAGGGCGGAAGTTGTCCATCTCGTCCACATCCCCTTTTTTAAATATAGGCACCACCTTGGCAACTTTGAATACATCGGGAAATATACCTTCCTTAAAACATGCATTTGCAAGGTGAGTGAGCGGTATGACCAGGAAGTCTACAGTATCTTTGATAATTTTGGTGGTTAGATCATATATGTCATTGCTGTTAGAATTATTTAATGACATTATGGCATTGTATACCTCAGAAAAAAGGAATAAGACTTAGTAGCAATATTTTTCAGAAATTTTAATGGCATGTGGTCACTGGCAGGCAAATCTTTAATAATATTTTCAGCTATTATAACAAAGAAGTTGTTGAATTGAGTTGACGATATATTGGCTGTTTCCAGATCTATGTTATTAGTACTGTTTTTTTCATGATTTATTAATTTCCAACAATCTCTTATCTTGTTGTCTGAATTAGTTAAGTATGAGTCATATGCAAGTTTTTTTGTCCTAATTATTTCACTTTTATAATCTGCCCTTAAGGACTTATATAAAGATATATCAGTTTGTTTCTTTGTTATATTGGCTATGGTTTTAACATGTTTGACGTAAGTGTCATAGTTTCTGAGATACGTAACATATACCTAAATTAAATACTTCGTCTTATAAATGTTCGGTTGCCATCTTGGAATTTCTAAATCTCCAAGAGTATTAATCCTAAAGAAATAAAAAATAACAAATTCATCCCCTATTTATAATATTCTTTTGTTTTCCAGAATTTTTTCGCTAAATGTGATACTTTTCAAGTTATTCGACGATAACCGTTTTGAGATGCCTGTTTGCTCAAGCTAAAATCATAATTTTCAAGACGCTATAAACGTTTTCTCAAAACTGTATCCTTCTTCTGTTATTTTCTTGGGTGTCACCCCCTCAAAATGGCTGGCATCCACCCCCTATACCGCATAATATAGAAATGCTTCTTTGGTGCATTTACTATTACATTAAGAAAAAAAGGAAATTTAATCCATATGAAAATTTTACTAAATTAAAATCTCTAGTTATAGTCGAGGCAGTGGGGATTTTCACTTTTTAATTCTCAGCAACAGCTCCAATTTTGATCATTTTTTTTAATGTGTGTTTTTTAATATTATTCAAAATCAGAAACATCCCAAGTGGCGCAAATAATTATTTATATTGTTTAAACAATTTTAACAATATTTACAGAAAAAAATATTTAATTTTTTTTTTTTCGCGATATTTAAAAAACATCGAGTTGCTTTTATTGAACATTTAAGTTAAGTTCAAAAATGTTTCTCACAGTCAGGGTTGATAATTATTTATACAGTTTAAACAAGAATAACAACTTTCACAGGAAAAATTGTTTTTATTGAAAATTCAGTATAATAAATATTTTGAAATATCTCGAAGGTAATAATTATGTATATTATTTAAACACTAATAATGACATAAACAGGAATTTTTTTTATGTTTTTTCGATATATTTATAGAAAAGTGAGTTGTTTTTGAAAATTTAGTATAAGAAATATTTTGTAAATTTGTTCTTTATTATTTATTAAAACATTATTGAAAAATATTTACAGAAAAATACAATGTTCCATCTTTTTTTTCATAATTTTAGGTATGATAGGAAAGATATGGAATTGATGTATAAATTACGAAACGAGGACATTTTTTTATTACTTAAGTATAATTTATTAATTTTAGGTTTACAAAGGTTGAAAAACAAGATCTAATTTTCGTTCAAGTCTATAGAATCGAACTCTTGAGTTTCTTCAACTGGTGGGTGATTATTGCAGTCATTGCCACTACATAGACTAAGAGCTCGCGTGAAAAAAACCGCGTGATAAGATACCAAAGGTTTAACTCTGGCATCTAAAAACACTATTCGATACGTCCATTTAAATATGGTGTACAGTTATCTGGGAAAGGACCTTGCAAATGCGTTGCCAGCATTTCACGCGCTAACCGGAAGCGATTATATTGCTGCATTTGCAAGAAAAGGAAAATAAAACCATTTTCATTGTTGGAAAAGAGTACATACACAATGAAAATATTTAGTACTTTGGGCTCAACAGAAATTCTTTCAGAAGAGCAAAAAAAATGTGTAGAACAATTCGTTTGCAAAATATATGGCAAACCCAATGCTGCAAATATAATATTAAAAAAACGCACATTTAAAAAAATATGTATCAAAATCGGAGCTGTTGCTGAGAATTAAGAAGTTTTGACGATTTTTAGGCTTTATCGACTCGACTATAACTGTACTATACTAACATACAGGGGACTTTTTGCCAAATTTTTTACCTGACTCGAACCCAGGACACAACAGGCAGAGATTAATCGCCTTTACCATACAACGCGCCTACCCGGCCACGGCGGATTTATGTATGTATTATATGAAAATTAAAGTAACATTCAAACGCTGTAAAATGCAGAAATATTAATTATTTACCATTTATATTTAAAAGGATGTTACACACCTATTTAAAAAAAAAGAATAGGATATTTAACAATTTACGTCACAAATAAATGCCATACTCTACCAATAAGATACATAATGCCGCTCTACGTTTCTAATTTAACAGGATTTAGCAGTAGATTAACAATTCGACAAGCTAAACCAAGAGGATTAAACTGAACATATCAATCTGTATCAGGCAGAGATTTAAAGGTTAAAATTTCAACCTCTCCCAAATCGAGGTCTTAAATTGTTTACCGACATGAAGACGAAAAATCGTGAGATGGAAATGGTAAAAAATCAAGCGGAAGACAATAAATGGAAATAATGAAATGAAAAAGTGGGAAGCAGAACACAAGTTAAGCCTTAACGTCACCCCACATTCTAAGAAAATCGTTCCCGACTAAAGAATCCGAACTCCCACGCAAAATTTATGAGGCACTAAAACTTGAAAGGGAAAATATTAATGATATACCAGGCTCCCCTTTTAAATGATGGGTAGAACCGGTAAATTCGTTGTAAGGTTGTCACGTCAGGATCTATGCTTTACACCAATAGTTCGTATTTCTATCAAAATAACCCAGTGTACCTCAGCTAGCTGCAGCTTTTACACGTATTTTCAGAGAATGCTTCAAGGAAGATACTTATTTTCCTCAGTCTACTTAAAGTATTTTTAAAAATAATTGTTAAACTGGACAGAGAAAAATATGGGTAATATTTTATCTCAATTGAAAAAAAATAGACTCCAAATTTGCCTTAAAAAACTGACAGGAATAAAAACGTAATAAATTAAATTATTTCCTTTGAACTTCGATGACATAAAAACAAAGTGTTCCTACTTCACTTCACACTACTACCATGCGAATTTTTGGTTGAATTCAAGTCCACATTTTTCTGAGAACGAGAATGGATGTCAATGTTCGGTTTTCAGGATTTAAGATACTATTTATTTGTGAAACAGCGAGTTTTGCCCGATTCTTATTTTGAAGAATGTTACTATCTACAGCGTGTGAAAGAAAGCTGTGTTATTTTTTACCAAACTTTATAACCTCCGAGATTCCACAAAAATTACCAACTATCAATTTTAATGCAGTTTCTACTAAATGTCCCTGGCACCTCCGCCAAATATTAGAAAATTTTCAACCAAGGAACCTTGTTTCCAATTTTTGCTCACCTTGCACTAGACGTAGCTTGATGAAATTAATATAGGCCCGCCGCCAAGCCATACCTTAGAGCTTAAAAATGTTTCATAGAAATCGCTTAAGCGATAATGATTGAACAAATATATATGATAAAAAAAACATAGACAGGTCGAATTGAGAACCTCCTTTTGTAAATTGTTTGAAGTCAGTTAAAAAATCAGCTTTGTTCGAACTATTTCCGCTGTTTGTTCCATTTTCCTTGTAAAACTATTACCTTTCGGATCTACTTCTAAAGTAAATAACCAGTTTTACCTAGTTACTCAAAACGATGGAGCTTTCAAACCTTTATTTCAAATTGTAAACTGTAAAAGGCGGAATCATATTCCGCACACCATTAGGCAGAGGAAGGTTCAAAGTTTTATGGGCATTGAGGTTGTGTAGAATTAACCTGAGCACCATGTGTTTGTTGTGCGAGAAACATCAAAACGGTAGTCCATTCCGTGCCGCACACGATTCAACTCGCGAGTAGTTATTGAATTCACAGCTTCAACAATTCAATGTCGCAGGTCTTGAAGAGTAGCAGGCATAGCTGGGACAAACGCCCTTGTTTTTATGAACCCCCACAGGTAAAAACCGTAGGGTGGAAGGTCTGGTGACCTGGAAGGTCACAGACGATGAACAAGATTTTGTTGTCCATCTCTTCCAATCCATCGTCCCGCAAAATTTTGCGCAAAATTCAAACCTCCATGGCATTTGTAGTGTAGTTACCTAACTATTTCCCTTATTATTTGTTATATTGTTTTACATTAAAACATATACCACATATACATATATAATTCTCTTATTAATTATGTAACCTAAGCCGTTGGAAAACCTAGAACGAGAACGAGATCTATTGCGACAAGTGGGATGTTGATGTCCAGTAAAAAAGGTAGTAGGTCGACTTTGGTGATTAGAAGTCTGTAAGGCAGATATCTGGGTTTCAAGAGAACTTTGTTTAAACAAAATTTTGTTTAAAGTGGCTTGAAAATCAACGGAAAACGCATTAAATTTGTCTGATAAATCTGACAATGTTGTGGAGGAAATTGAATTAGGAATCGTAACAGAAGAAATGTTAGATTGGAACGAGGATATTGCAGTACTCTGACAAGATTCTCATATCTTGTCGGCTATGACAATGATATCCTCTATCTCAGTTTTTCCCGAAGCAGTAATTGCTATATAAATCGTTTTAGGTAAACGTCATTTCCATAATTTGATTAGAGTGGCTTGACTAACCATATTGGAGCCACCGACAATTCCTGACATAATACGATAAAATTTGAGAGTTTCCTATCCCCTATATGTGATCCCGATAACAGGTCATCCAAACGCTTTTCTTCGCTGGAAGAAAGTCGTGCAATAATAGCGTTTTTCAAAAAAAAAAAATATATAGATTAGCGGCGGATGGAGTAATAATAATGTCATAAATATTACTGACGACTTCCATCGATAAATTCGCGATTATGTAATCATATTTTTTACGATCTGAAGTTATTCGTGCAACGTTAAATTGAGCTTCTACTTGAGAAAACCATATTTCTGGTTTAGCTATCCAAAAGGGGGGAAGTTTCAATGACGTGACGTATTGATTTTGTGCAACAACTGGATCAGTGACAATAGGGTTTTCAAGATCCGTTGGTGCAACTGCGTTTGAGACGGCCATATTTAAAAAAATAACAGTAGATCAAAGGATTGAATTATTTGAGTGATTGACTGGTTTAAGATAAAACAATGGAAAGGAGCATATATAGGGTACCTACCTAACCATGTACAATAATTGATAATTTCAAAAGGTAATCCAGTCTTGTAATCTTCTATTGAGTTATTCTATTAAACGGTCCAAATCTCCAAAAATACCAAATGTCGTATAAAAAAAATTCAAATCCAGTATAATATTTAAAATCTTTAATTAAGGAAAAAGTTTTTATCTTCTAAAACATCAACTACGCAAGTTGGGTCATTCTATATCTTTTCCAAAGTATGTATATATCAGAAAGGCTTCGTATCGGTCTCACCAATTTATGTGGACGTCAAATTACTGGGACGTCGGGGTTATCAATAAAATTGAGTTGTTGGATCAGCAACTTAAGTGATTAATTTATAGCAGTCTTCGGGCGTCGGGGTAATAATCAATTTATGGAAATCGCCGGGGTAATCAATTTACGATAATCGTCTATGACATCAATTTATGTTATCACGTCGGGGTCACCAATTTATGTGGGGTTCCACATAATCAAAATGAAATAATATTTCAATGTGGTTTAATGTAGTTAATACTCCAGGGATAAAATTTACATTAAAACATATACCACATATACATATATAATTATCTTATTAATTATGTAACCTAAGTAACGGATTTTATTTTAATCCTCGGGATCTAGTTTTATGTAAAACAATATAACAAATAATAAGGGAAATAGTTAGGTAACTACAGCATTAAACAGAATTTCTATGCAGGATTTTAAAACTTTCCTTCTTCTTTTATCGAGTGTCCCGAATGTGATTCTGTCTTTTATAGTTTGTTTGAAATAAAAGTTTAACATCTGCTCCATCTTTGTTAATAGCCCCTTCTATACATCTGATCTTCTAATTTCAGATCATAAAGCGCAAACAATCACATTCAGTTCTTACCTAAAACTGACAAAACCTAGCTATAATATACTGAATAAAAGTACCGCAAATAAAAATAAATTTTCTCTCCTTACTGAGTATTGGTCCGACTTGTATGCAGACTTGTATGCAGAATCAGACCCAGATAAAGCAGTAGAAATTTTCTATATTATAAATTACTAGCTGACCCAGCAAACGTTGTTTTGCCATATAAATTATAAATTTTTGTCCAAAAAATAAAAAGAAAATTTCTGGATAGGGCCACCCTTATCACCTAGGGGTATAAAAAATAGCCTACGACCTATTCTCAGACCTACCAAATATACACCAAAAATTTCATAAAAATCGGTCAACCCGTTTCGGAGGAGTTCGATAACAAACACTGTGACACGAGATTTTTATATATTAGATTATCACAAGATATCTTTTCTAAAAACAAATTGTAAAGATAAAAATTATTTCATATATCAAAATCCAGAACTAGGTTCACTAAAAGAATTAGGTTGTCTAAATAATAAGAAAGTAAACATACCAAACAATAAGGCATTAAACAAAAAATTTAAAACTAAGGAATATGAATACGAGCAGTTGTTAATAAAGCTAAAAAAGAACAAGCAAATAAAGAAATAATAGTCAAAAAATAAACAAAAAACTATATGGCAAATTATACTTCGAAATGTAGGAAACAGCAAAAAACAAAAGAATGAAACCTCTATATCTCCTAATGCATTCAATAAATTTTTTGTGCAAGTCGCCGAAAATATTTTGGAAACAATACCAATGTCAAACCTAACTCATTCAGAATACTTCAATAAAATTTCATCAAAAAATAACACATCTCAATAGACTTATCATATCACGCCTCCGAAATAGACTTAAATCTCTAAAAAAATCAAAGGCCACGGACCTACAATCAGTCCATATATATGTATGAAGAAAATCTGAGCTTACTAACGGCCCCTGCAACACATTTAGTAAATCTTATTCTAAAGACGGGTAAACCAGATAAATTAAAAACAGCCAAAGTGGTACCTATTTTTAAATCAGGCGATATTGATAACACTACAAATTATAGGCCCATAGCCCTACTACCCATTTTGGCCAAAATAATAGAAAAAAATTATTGCCACACCAATTACAAAATTTTTTGAACATAATAAATTATTCAACTGATCCCAGTTTGGTTTTAGAAAGGGAAAAAGCACATCTGACGCCATTCTACAACATGTCAATTATATAGGTGATGGTTTCGAAATGAAATCATCAACTCTAGTAATGTTTTTAGACCTCAGTAACGCTTTTGATTGTGTATCTGGCCCCATCTGCAGAAACTAGCTTTATATGGCTTCCAAGGAGTAACTCTCCAATTAATATCTTCCTTTTTATCTGGAAGGAAACAATGCGTAACTAGTAAAAGTCAATTAAGTAATCTATTACCTATAAAGTATGGCGTTCCACAGGGCAGTATTTGGGCCCACTATAAACGATATGCCTGAAGCCTCATCACTTTTTACTGTGTTATTTGCCGACGACACAACTGTTGCCAAGCAGATAAAGGAAAGCAGTGAGGAAACCATCAAGGATGAATAAGATATGTTAAAATAATCATTCGGTTCAATGCAAATAAGCTATCCATAATTCAAAGTAAAACAAATTCAACGGTATTTTCAACAAAACCAGCTGCATTTGAAAGTGTTAAATTTGTAGGTTTCACTCTTGACAATCGGTTAACATGGCAATTCACAAATCGACATGTTGCCAACCAAACTATCCAAAAATATATATACCATAAGGTAAATTAGAACCAAAATTGGTCTAACCTCAGTAATGGCCGCATATCATGCGTTATTTCAATTTAATCAACTGGGGTACCTCTAACCATGTCCAACAAATTTTTACTGTTCAAAAGAGAGCAATTAGAACCTTATCTACAATAAGTCAGTCAGACAGCTGTAAACCATGGTTCATAGAATATAGAATAATGGCTCTGCCATCCTGTATAATCTATTTTAATCTAGAGCACATAAAAACTCACTTCGATGATTACTCCAGAAACTGTGACAACCATAACTACCTCACCCGCAATAGTAACGATATACAGATACCCAAGCAGAGATTAACGTACACAAAAAGAATCAACTTTGGAATTACTCTTTTCAACTCCCTCCCAACATCTATAAAAGAGGCACCGCTGAGACGATTCAAAAATAAACTGGAAATCCATCTTGTAGCCAAGGTTTATTATAGCACCTCTGAGTTTAATTACATAGATTTATAATCATACAAAATTACTTACGCTTCGAATTTTATTTTTCTATCTACTTTAAATTTTAATGTTATCTGTCTCTTGCTGACCTTGTTGATTAAAATCCCACTTGTTACCTAGACTTAGTGAATGTTATATACAATTATATGTAATGACTGTAGATTTTTACAAATTACTTCTTGATGCGATTAGCATTACTTGAAATGCAAAGCACCACGGTGCATTTCTATGACCAATAAAACCTATCTATCTACTAGTGAACCATACTGGAATGGCAGATGAGATTAGGATGCGCAGTGGTCGAAACCAGTCCGCTGCTACAGAGCTCATTTTTTTATCTTCCTTCTCTGTGTAAAGATCGGTATAGTCTTGTAGCATTTTAAAGTGCTACAACTATAATTTCTAATAATTTGGTATTTAAAATATATTTAGTGCCGCCTAAACATTCATTATTTACTTTCAGGGACCAAGTTACAGGTACAGTAGGCAACTAATTTGCATCTTGACAGTACGGTGTGTTGCATACTGTGAAACTCTTGGTCCGGTAATTTGATGATATAATTTCAAACGTGTATAACTGGATTAGGTTTATTTATTCATTTATTAGGGTTTAATAGTTTCAGTCTATGGAGTTTACTCTTCCTATGTTCTAAAAATTGGGTATAACACGTTTTGTGGCTCAAGGTAGTAGAGGAATTTTTGTTTGTAACTAGTTTCATGTTGGTAACGCTGGGGGAACGGTCGAAAGACGTCCTTCTTGCGAAAACCGCGAAACCTTGCGGACACGTTCTTCTTTTGGGAGGAATTTCGGTGGCATCGTAGCTAAAGTGATATTTTCATGGATTTGTGGATGATGTCCTAGCGTGTCCTCTCGTACTGCTATTGCCGCGAATGTTCAGAGTGTTCAGAAAGCTGTGTTTAGTTGAATCTTCAAGTAGGCGGTTTTTTTTGTTGGGTAATGCTCTCTTCTATGGAGGTAAGCTTTTCATTTTGAATTTGTATAATGGAATTCTTTTTTGAGTTGTGCATTGCAGAGTGTTTGGTTTTATATTGGTTATGTTGATCCTCTTGGAAGCGCCTCGTGCTGGCTTGTTCAATTGGTCTTGGTCCGCGCCATCCTGTCACTCACTGTGATGCAATTATTCATCTTAATCCAGGAGCACTTCTGCTGGAGTAACAGCTGATCACTGGAATGTTGTGGGGAAAAGTCGCACGAAGACACTGAAGCGCTGGGAGATGTGCTCTAGGTATCAAGGAGGACTCAGAATCTCGCCGGATTGTCAGAGTTTATAAGGTTTTTTCTTTCTTAATTTTCAATGGCTTTAAGCCACCAATTTAGTAAATTTTTTTGTGACAATAATTAAATTAAATTATCTTATGATATTAGATCATCTATCGAGTCATAAGTTGTGAACCTTCAGTTCGATTTCAAGTGTATTTAATTAAATGAATTTTTGTGAGCATGTCGCTGTAAAAGTAAATATGGTACCATGAATTACTTAGACACTGCGTAATAACATCGTAGGACAGGATCGTTTAGTTCTGTTGTCAACTTTTAACCTCACTCTTTTAATAAAAATTTTTTTGTAAACTTGTTAGTGAGAAGAGTATGTTGTCCTGTCACCTACTTAAATTCATATGCGAACAATATAATTTAGAGTTCTTCAAATTGAAATTTTAATTCAAATCACCAGTGTGATTAATCTTAAATGTTATTTTTGTACATACAATTTGGGTAATTTTAATAAATGTTGTCCATGTCTAAGTGCTCTCATTTCTTGATACTCATCCAAACTTTGTTTAGACTTCACAATAAATAACTACGTACTATAGTTAAAACGATACTAGTTGAAATTTCAGTATTTTCCATCGCATGTTATATGCCAGCTAAAATTTTGTTTCTTGGCTGACAGAATTTCATTTCTAAATTATTTATTGGCCAAGTGGCGCCCTCTATTGTTGTCAGTGTTTACTCTATTACTCACTCCTCTTTTTGCTCTACGAAACAAACTGACTGTCGTACGCATGTGAATGTTTTTTTATGCATTAAGCATAATTTGCAGTCTCGAGAAAAGTGCTTGCAGTATATAATTTAGATTTGATACAGTAGGGTGTCCCTTATAATTTGACTTTTTAAGGGACCACGGGAACACTTTCTAATTTGTTCCTTTTTATCTAAAAAGCCTCTGTGTAAAATTTGGGTAATTTTCAACAAAAAACTACTAATTTCAGTAGTAATGCATTTTCACGTACAAAAATCCTCTGCAAATAATATTGAGAAATGACCCAACAACGCTCGACTTATGTCTCAATGTGAGTGACCACTGGTGATTGCAGTGGCGAACCCGTCAGTGCTTCAATGCTTGTACAGTACGTCGCACCGCTTTGTCTTAGGGATGCGTAAATTGCGGAAAAGGGCGACTGTAGGGTAAAAACTAACTTTTAAAATTTACCCGGGGCACCCTCTTATTTTGTTGATGATATAAAAAAAGACTTCCAAAAAAATTTCAGATTTTTAAATAATGTTTTAGGGGTCGCTACTAAGTCTTGAATTTTCAAGAAAATCGAGAATTTTTGCAAAAATTTTTTCAAAATAAATCAAATGAACATCAAAATGATATTGATCATCAATTGAATTAATAAAATAGGACAGTACATTGTCCCCCACTTTCATCTCAAGTCAACTGTATTTTATTAACAACTTTTTCATTTATATAATTTTATATATATAACATTGTAATTGCTGTATAGTTGTACATATTAATTACATGTTTAATGATCATAATTTCTGTTGTATCTCAATTTAATTATTAATTCCTAACTATTTTTTTTTTAATTTTGAAACTTTACGGGGTGGTAGCGACCTCTAAAACTAAGTTAAAAAATCACAAAAAATTACAGTAACTCATTTTAATAGAGTAGATCAAAATGGCAGGGTGCCCCAAAGAAAATTACGAAAAAAAATTTTTACCCTAATTTAAGGACCACCCTAGGCGACTGTTTCCAAAATGCACCAAAGCGGGTAGCTGGTGTCTGCTGCCCTCTAACCGGGAGTTATCAACGAAGCTCGTTTTATGTGGCGAGCTATCTACACACTCAAAATATTTATGTTCAGAGGTCAGGTGAGGTTATCAAAAGGAGAGGAAATAGGCTTGATATCTTCAAGTAGCTTCACCGTTCGTCTGTATGTAAAGTATTAGTTTACATCAAGTAATCTTATTAGCGCTCCGAGAAATGATTTTCAATTTTTGAATGATTTAATCCGTTCGAAGACATTGGTAAAGTAATTTCAGATGTGGGCGGGAAGAAGTTCAATGGTCATTTATGGTAAGAGAATATTATTTAGGTATTAAGCAAATCACAACTTATACACCTATGGTACTTGTGGGGGGCACCGGCTGGTTTAGCAATTCTAGATAACGAGGTGCCAATTTCAGAAAAAAGGAAAATGGCTGAAAAGATTTTTTCAGAAGAACAAAGAAATAATTCAGTACCCCCATCAAGTGGATGTAAAGATTCTGGCCTTCATAGGTTAGCATTAAAACCAGAGGACGTGACTAGTTGGTCCGAAAAAACGTTTGTATCCCCTAAAACAATTAAGCTTTTTGAACGGTTTGGACTTGAATACGGTTTTTTGAATGTTGATCCTACGGTTTGGCATTTGCAGGACGACTATCAGAAAGTACGCCAGTTATTTTCTCGTTTAAATGTTACATACAAATGATGTTGCTGAAAGAGATGTAGCTTTAACGCAGAAGTACTTAGGCAAAACAAAGTCAAATGTTAATTTTCAAAATTTACTGCTTGTAGCTCAGGCCACGCGTAGAAAAAATGGAAACTGTACTAAGAGACATTAGCGAAGGAAACCCTGTGAAACTACCATGCGTAATTTTGATTCTTCATAATTTTAGATCATTCAGATTCTAATTTAAAAAAATGGCAGCTACTGCAAGCGGCTGGAACCTCCCCACCCGATAGATCTTTAAAGCCGAAAAAAGCATTAAATTGAAAAAAGATAGAAATAAACAAAACAATTTGGTTTTTTGTTTGTTTTTTAATTTTTTTCGTGGAAACCAAATCGGTTCCAAAATGTTGCAGAAACATTCTTTTGTTTAAAAAATGCTGTAGAGTCATTGTTTTTATTCCAAATTATATTTAATAGGCACTTAAAACCATACCTGGACATAAAACATCTCAAAGTTCTTTACCATGCCTTAGTACAACCACATTTAACGCATAGCATAATAGGATGGGGAGGTGTTTGCGATTCTCATCTAAGAAATCTAACCAATTTACAAAAATGGATATTAAGAGTAATTTGCGATAAAAATCGGATGATTTATATAAAACTAGTGAGATATTTGACTTAAGACAATTATTTTCTATAAAAATTCTATCATTTAATTTTAGAAATAAAACTGTATACAAACCTATTCAACATCAATATAAAACAAGAACTAAAGAACACAACTGTGAAAATGCAAAAGCAACAAAAACCATCGGACAAAAATGTTACTCTTATTTAGGATCAAGATTGTACAATAGTTTACCGAAGCAAATAAAAAAGACAAATAAATTACATATATTTAAGAAAAATATTAAAAACTTGCTAAAGGAAAATCCTAGATCCATAGTACACAACATTATTAACCAAAAATAATATAAGGAAATAAATGAATAAATAAATAATAATTGAAATTAACAGATTAGACGTTTATTATTATACAAAACTAGTGAAATATTTGATTTAGGACAACTATTTTCTCTAAAAATTTAATATTCAAGTTTAAAAATAAAACGGTATACAAACCTATTTAGCACCAATATACAACAGGAACCAACCAAAAATAATAATAATATATGAAAAGTTACCAGATTAGACTTTTATAATTACATAAAATAATATTATCCACTAACTTTAGGACAAAATCCCGAATTGTATAAAAAATATTATTAAATAGTAACATTTATAAACTTTAAAGAGACAAATATATTTAACCTATCACAAACAAGTAGTATTGAACTACTTATGCTCTGTTTATTTGCAAAGTAATAACCTATTTTTGATATTATTGTAAACTGTATTGTTATTATTATTGTATGTTGTAAATAAACACATATTATTATTATTATTATAAATTTTTATTAAAAAGCGACAAAATTCGTATTTCTTTACTAATTTCAAAGGTCTTGGGGCAAGGTGCAAAATTGTTTGATCGAGCTCAAATTTTGCACAGAGACTTCATTTTTAGATAGGAATCGATTAAAAGGTGTTCTCGAGGGATCCCACCAAAATATAGAATTACCCTTATACAAGGGACACACTAATACTTAGGTGCCTATTATAAGTACCCACTTATAAGCACTAGTAGTATTTATAACGAAATATCATGGTGTTTGAAAGCAAAGTAAAACATGAGGCTTTGTCTGGTCAAAGCCGAGAAATTATAAGTTCTATCTTAAA
The DNA here is from genome assembly GCA_936432065.2 of Rutpela maculata. Classification (NCBI taxonomy): domain Eukaryota; kingdom Metazoa; phylum Arthropoda; class Insecta; order Coleoptera; family Cerambycidae; genus Rutpela; species Rutpela maculata. The sequence goes on along the minus strand of OW386285.2, from coordinate 28,419,780 downwards.
ATATAATATATGAAGCAGGAATCTATAACTGGATTTTCAAAAGTAAGTGTACAAATCTACTATCAGTTATAAATTTTGTATTCTGACTACTAAAATATAATTTAATATTGTTTACCTACTGGGTTTCCTCGGAAGTTGGGTTAAGCAGGTAAATAGAGTATAGTGTAAGCGCTTATCTCAATCCTTGTGATTTTAGGCTCGTTCTATTTAATTTAATGTATAGGTATTTGTTTTGTGTATATGCTATGTCGTATTGTTTACTTGAAACTAAAACAATTAAATATATCAAATATAAAAACAAATGACTGTTCAAGTGTTCATTCGAAAACACCAATTGGCCTATGACACACCGGGATTCTCGGTGAATAGGGCTCGCACTTCACGTTTTACTGAAACTTCTTCCTCCGACTTTACTTTCATAGCTTAAGAAGTTTGTTTGTCTCTGTCCAACAGTGACGATATTTATTCTCTCTTTGCGCGGCTACTTGCCACCCTATGATGGTTTACTAGTATCTATCTATATATTTCAAATAGCTCTTCAAATAGAAAAAAATATATAAATAATTCACTCAATGTCAACCTTATATATTTCCACAATAGACAGCCTTGACATTGAAAAACCTTGTATATACTTGCCTAGAATATTATATGAGCTCTCAAAGTGCCCATTTAATGCAGTCAATTTATAATTCGTCTGATCCCCATATTCGTCGTATGTACCAAGCATAAATTCTAAAAGGACGATCCGTATCTACGCACATTATTCTTCACAGGCCGCCTTTTTACTTCAACATTGTGGTACCGCTTGAAATAATGGAAATTTGAGTGGGTCACTCCGAGTGGATCATCAAGTGTATAAAATAGGTCACGTCGAGAACTTTAAATTTGCTAAACGCCTGTTTCAACAGAGAGGCTTTCATTTGCATGGAACGAAAACATTAACTGTCGCATAATCTACAATTACTGCACTCTCCGTGGAAAATTAAAACGAGAATAAAAGAAGTGATAATACAGTTTCAGGCTAGATATTCAAAAGAATGTTGGAGGGTGGAAAGGCTTTTAATGTCAAATAAATTCAAAGTAACAAGAACGGTCTCGAGAATTAAAGCCAAGGAAAATAATATTTCAAGGAGTTCAGTTCTACCCGCTTGTGAAAGAGCTTCATTTTATTTGATGCTTTCGTAAGGACGGGAAAATCGAAGTTAACTTTGTAGAATTTACGCTATGTAATGAAATACTGGAGGCGGGCGTTAAATTATGTACCTACTTATTACGATCCTAGATTTTCTCTCAAATGTGATGAATTTAACAGGAATAGTATAGGTAAAATAAAGACGAAAATCAAAATAAAAAGTCTGGGAAGGGATATTTCTTGGCTGAAATCTGAAGTACTTACACATATAATGCAGTAGACTGCAAATTGTGAACTTGTTCTAGTAATACAGTAAATTTATACATCCTATCTAACGTCAAATCAGGTATCTATGCTGTTTTAATATGTGTTATAGGATTACAAATTAATGTTAAATCCAAGTTTTCGACCTCCGGGTCTTGGTCAAAAATCCAAAAGGACTACGAAATTTCTGTTTTTTTTTTCAGTTTTTGTCGATTTTGGAAGCTAAGGCCTACTTTTTTGGTAAAAACAATGTTTTTTAAAAGTAGACCAAATTTTCTACAAATTAGTACTAGAGAGGACTTTATAGATCAAATAGTATCAGAGATACAACTGTTTTACAAAGTTTTCATATTTTAACATTTTTCACAATTTTACTTCCACATCCAGTGGAAGTATAGTAACGACAAAAAAATTTTTGAAAATTTTTATTGTTCAAATAGGCTTATTAGAATGTCATGAAACGTCGAGATTTTAAATTTGAGCGAAAAAAAATGTCTGTCGGCCTGTAACTTTTTTTGCGCGCACGTTTACTCTGGAACCGTTTAAGATATTGACTTGAAGTTAGGTACATGTATGTACTTTAACGGGATCTGGAACTAGATTATATTTTCTTCTTTTTCCGGGTTGGGTTTGGGGGTAAAATAGGGTAAATGGGGAGTAAACAGGTAAATCAAGCAGATTAAGAGTCCATAAAATTGAAGAGAAGTTAAGGTTTCAAAAAATTTTTGGCGTTAGCCACCCCCCATTACCACCCGTACCTCATTATTAAAGGGGATGAAAAAAAATTGTGATTTAGTGTGTGTACAAGAACCAAAAGCCTCAAAATATTTTTTTTACTTCATCCACCCCCGCTACCAACCCTCTACCACCACCCCCACTCCCACTACCGATGTAGCATATCGTTTTATAGGTTTTTGGGGTAGACGATTTCAAATATTATGTTGTTAAAGTTACCTCGAGTAATATGGCTTTTCGCAGTGGCTTTCCTCGACTACTATGGATGCGCAGTAAGTTTCCCCGAGTATTATGGATGCGCAGTGGCTTTCCTCGAGTATTTTGGAGGCGCAGTGACTTTTCTCGGGTATTATAGATTGCAGTAGGTTACCTCAAGCAGTGTGGATGCGCAGTGGGTTACTTTAAGTAGTATGGATGCGCAGTGGCTTTTCTCGAATACTATAGATGCGCAGTAGGTTACCTCAAGTGATATGGATGCACAGTGGGTTTCCTCGAGTAAAATGGATGCGCAGTGGGTTACTTCAAGGAGTATGAATGTGCAGTGGCTTTCCTCGAGTAAATTGGATGCGCAGTGGGTTACCTTGAGTAGTATGGATGAGTAGTAGGTTTCCTCGAAGATAATGCTTGAAGTAGAGGCTTTACTTCTATCGTGTAGTTTACGGCATACAACGATTTTTTATATCTTTATCATTCTATTTTCTGCGTATTACTTCCACATTCAGTTGAAGTATATTAACGCAAAAAAAAATTGGAAATTTTCATTGTTTAAATAGGCTTAGAATATCATGAAACGTCAATATTGTAAGTCTGAGCAAAATAAATTTGTATGTCACGTCGGTCTGTCTGTTAGTCTTGTATCTTTTTGGTGTTCACGTTTAATCTGAAACCGTTTAATATATTCACTTAAAATATGGCACACGTATGTATTTTAAAGAGATCTGGAACTAGATTATATTTTGATCTTATGCCGTTGCAGAGTTGAAGGGTAAATTGGGGTAAATAGGTAAATCAAGCAAGTAAGAGTCCATGAAATTGGTATTTAGTAAATATAAGAGGAGCTAAGATTTCAAAAAAAAATTGGCATTAGCCACCCCTATTACCACCCCCATCCCATTATTAAAGGTGGTGAAAAAATAATGTGATTTAGTGTGTGTACAAGAGCCAAAGTCATCAAGAATTTATTTCACTTCATTCACCCCCACCACCACCCCACCATTACAGATGTGGCATATAATTTTATGGGTTTTTGGGGTACATGATTTCAAATATTAACCCATTAAAGTTCCATAAACAAGTATTTCCACATAATGGAGTGCAAATATAGTATTTTGTTGTAAGAGACTTGGATGTGGAAGTAGTGATTCCTTGGGCAGCGGTTTTTAATATGGTGTCATACTGCGATGGTGGATGATTTATGAACAGTAGGCATAACATTTTTGATGTTTCAAAGTGCTTGTCATGTGTAGCCTCTTTCATGAATGCGTTCCATCCCGGTATGATATTTTTTCTTACACTCTTACCATAGAGCCATGAGATTTCCGATGAGAGTAGTACGATATCAGGTGGTGGATGTATTCTGTCAACGTTGGCATTTTTAATTGTCGACAAACCTCGATTAGTCATGTGTTGGAAGGTATCCAACTCCAAGGATTCCGTTGTACAAGTCGAGAAGTACACTTTGTTACACAGGAAATATTTTCTTCGCGAAATATCGAATCATAGGGGACTCACCATCATTATACCTCCCAATGCGTGGAAGGTACCCAATCCATTCAACGTAGTCACATTGAAATCTGCATTATCGAATGTGAATTTTTGCAACTCACATTTTTTTGAAAAGAATTCTGCTCAAATCGTAGCTTGTCCGGTCACATAATGGCCGAGGTTTCAAGAATTGTTGTTTCCTTCTAACTAGCTAAAAACCTAATGTTTGACAATAATTCAATAAGATGTTTCGAGCCAAACTTGTGATATACACAAACACCATGTAGTAATGAAGATACGAATGAGCGAAGCCTCACTGCTGATATTAATGAGTGTGAGAGTGCAATGCATTTCTTATGCCAGTTATTCAGACAGCCTCGTTTATTTCTTATGATTACTGTATCCATGAAAAGCTGCAAAGACTTAGGAATTAGAGAACTTACATTTTGCAAAAAGTCATCGGAGGACGTGAATTGACTTGTGTCATAAACTTGTGAACGAATATCCTTTCGTATGACATCAGCAGCTGCCTTTACGACACGCAATCTTTCTTCGTGAGGATTTGATTTTTTTTCTTCATACCAAAAATTCGTAAGTATTTTGTAGCCAGTATTTTTATTCACTGTATCGGCAATCACTATATCTTCTCCATACTTTTGAAATAAGCGATTTTTGATTGTTCGAATAGCAGACTTTTCTCCGTCTATTTGATCAATGAGTTCCGCAAGAGAAAACTGACACTTTTCAGATTTTTCATCAAGATAGGAAAAATTTTGTTCCATGGCCTCATCGACAGTGGGCTACCAAGGTGATGTAAAAACTAGGCAGGGCTTTTGAAGATGTCTCCAAGGACCAACTCTCCAAGCTCGGTTCAAAGCTACCGTACCTTAGATTCGCGTCATTGAGAGAGCAGTGTCACTGAACTTGTACAATTTTTAGGTAGTCGGACAGTTCTACGGTTTTGAGCCACAGTTTGGTCATTTCCAAGTATGTTGTGATAATACGGCCTGTATTCTTCATTTATGAATGGTAATTGTTCAAGATTGACCAGTTTTTCTACACTTAGGCTGCCCTTGTTTTCATTAAACACCGTTGGAGCAATACCGTCGAATTTATCTTATGCATATTCCTTTTCTTTAAAATATCGACTTTGTAAAATGGAGTCATTTCATCTAGTGATGTAATAGTAACACCCATAGGTGCCATTTTATACCGTCGCGAAAATAAACCTTTTTATTGTTCAAGTTTTTCTTCCTGTTGTACAAATTGAGTTTTGAGGCAATTCCATCAATATCTTTGAAATGGTTCTTCATATCTATCACAACGGCGTCTTTGGGAGTTCTTAAAATTTCTCGATACTGGTCCGGAACGTAAATGTTTTGATGTTTCCTTAAAATTTTCTCGACTCTGCCAAAGTCTCTGTCTGAATCTAAATATGAATGTCCCACGTCCGAAAATTTATGGTCGATAACTTTAAATTCTCTCTTTAAAATCAACAACTGGTAAAGTGCAATGATATTGAAGTTTTTATTTTATCCACCACAGAACCGAAATGATAGATTATAAGTTAAAATGGTTGTAGTAAAACACATAGCTCTTCAATTATTAAAGTAGTCAGTCTATGAAAATGACAAGTATTCTGTTATTAAATCTGTCAGCGTTTCATATAATAACAGAATACTTGTCATTTTCATAGACTACTTTAATAATTGTAATTTCCGTTCTAGGGATTGCAATTTACCGGAAGTTTTAATAACCGGTAAATCGGTAAATAAAAATGGAAATAACCGGTTAACCGGTATTTACCGGTAATTTTTAGAATGAATGATTAGGGTGGCGAAAATAGCAATTATCTTTTTCCGTGTACAAAATTATCTAAATTTGACAAAAAAAATTTTTTCCCACGACTATTAAATAATGTACTCATTATGTATGTGTTTCCTCAAGGATAATGCTATCCATTATTCCCTGCAGTGAATAATGATTTCAGTATTCACTAGTGAATAATAAGGACAGTCAGTTGTTTATAAGAAGTCACGGGCAGTTATTTTTTCAATTCGAGTGCAATCTCGCAACTTTTTAGTAGAATTTATGGCTAGTTTCTTAAATATAATTATTCGTTAACTGTCATAGCTACAATTGTGTGAACAATTTTACTGTTATTATCAAATTTATGAATAGATAACTATTTAGCGTTTCAGAAACAAACCCTCTTTTATCACACAATTTCGTGTTTAAATTTGATTGAGTAGGCCGTTATGTGTCAAATTAAATTTAAACGTCAACGTTATTTTCAATAATTTTACATATTACTTAATTAATTTCTTCAATTAATTTCTTCAGTAAACAATTTAACAAAAATATCTAATAGTCGTGGACAATGTATAGTATTTTACTCGCATATAATGGCTACTCTGGTGATTTACGACATTCGCCTACGGCTCGTGTCTTAAACTTCACCCTCGTGAATAATATGTTCGTTGAATAATATACTATGATATACGTATATTTAATATAATGAACAAACCAAAGGTTTTTTATCAAAAGGAAAAAATACAAATGAAATAAATTTAAATAAATAATTATTCTGTAAATAACAAAAATATCAACTTAAATAACAAAAATTATAAACATAAATTCTAGAGCTTGGTGTCTGGATTTTACTTTTTATAATATTATTTATTTATTGTTAAAAGTGCTCAGTGTTGGGACAGTCACTCTGTATTTAGTGAATACTAGTCACTGACATAAATAGAAACGTTGAATACGTGACATATCGTAAGTTTAGAATTTACCGAAATAACCGGTAAAAAATTAAAATAACCGGTAATTATCATCATGTGTTTTTTGTCCTAATAACCGGTTAACCGGTTAACCGGTTAACCGGTATTGCAATCCCTATTCCGTTCGTATAATAAATAGCCTAAATACGATTGCCAATGTTCAATAACTCGAAAACGGTTAAAGATAGTACTATCATCATATTTTTGAAATCAGAAAAAAAAAGAATAATTCAAAAATTCAACAATATACAGGGTGTTCCATTTAAAAATATATTATTGCTTATTCCCTCAATTTCTGCACGCCACTGTGTTTCCATTAACTTATTAAGGGGATTCAGTTACAGCCCTACAACTTTCATCCGAAGCTTTTTTCTATCTCCAACAATAACGATTATAAAGGGTTGCCTAAATATAATGAATAACCCTGTACATTTTTCAGCATAACAGGTTAATATTTTGGACCAATCGCCCCCTGTACATTTCAGACAAAATTCTTTTACCACCGATGAGTTTACATAACTTTACTTTATTTCCAGGCATGGAAAACCTTTCTTTCTTTTTAAACAATCGACTTTTCACAATTCTTTTTAAGAATATCGTCATATTTGGACAAATATCAAGAGAGTTCTTCGCAACCAAAAAATGATACGGGAAAAATAACATTTTATAAATGACTGTCACAAAATATTCAATGAAGAAACAATTTTAAAATCACCCCCAATTTTTAAATGTTATTATCTAGTAATAGTTAGAATTTCAACGAAAGTATCTTCTAATATGTCTAATGTCAAATTTCTATTCTAGAAACCTGACTGCAGTTAAGGCGAATTCGACAAAGGAAGGTAGTTGGCGAAATTTAATCATTTGGTCGGCATACCTGCCATACGACTCACCTACCAGACCTCCATCGGAAGAGTTCAGGAAATTAGTACAATTTTCAAATGAGAACCGCTGCCATTGATTTGAGGGTGTATTGTTAATGACCACGGTGTGGGGCAGCTAGGACATCAACCCGAGAGATAATAATGCAAATATTCAGTTTCTGCGTTAAAGCAAAATATTAGTTACTTCCTGTTATACTCTTCGCAAAAAAGAAGAAGAAGATAACGCTCGAAAATTTTTATATCATTGATTTAGTTAACGAATTCTGAACAATTTTCAAAATGTCCGTTGTCTATCTATCAGGTGTCTTGTAAGAAGCAAAATTCCCATTGTACCGAAACTTGGATGGTAAGCTAATGTTATCTAAAGAAAGAACAATATTGTTTTGGAAAAAGTCGTTGGGTAAATGTAAAACTTACGACATTTTAGGAAAAAAATTTACATAAAGTTACATACCTTTGATAATATTCTGTAATCACAAAAATACTGCATTATATACTTACAAGCGTTTCGTCAATCAATCGTCATCATAGAAGATGATTAAAATCACAAATATAGCAATTATACCATAAAAGTAACTTATTTAAGAAAAACTACCGACTGGAAAGTGTGAAAATCATTTCCTGAAGCTGCTGAAGCCTTCCAAGCTATCTTTCTACTACAACAGTCTATTTCTGACGAGACTTTTCAAGTTCTGGAGATGTTTACTGTTTTGCTTTTCTACAAAGACGCAGGAGACTTTTTAGTCAATCATGTTAGAAAGCTTCTTTTTACTTCAAAAAGTCGCAATCTACAAAGTCTGCCCCTAACAAAAGAGGCACTAAGGCAGCATTCTCTTCGATCAGCATACCAGGCATGACAAGTCTGGGGTCGTGCATTCTCATTGATGGACAACATTCCAAGGTCAGAAGGATGGGGATGGAAAATGGTTGCTGGGGAGTGGACGCCGGTCTGGTCTTCTCTTGCTTCTATTAAGGCAGCCTACAGATAATTGGTTAAGTGTACTTGCTCCGGATGCAGTACACGATGCCCCTGTTTAAAGGTCAAGGTTCCATGCACGCTACATTGCACGAACTGCATTGGGGGTCGACAATGCAGCTATAAATACAATAAAAGCTATGCGTTTAAATGACTATTTTTAAATTCGTTACACAATTTCAAGTTCATAATCTTGCTTTGTTAATGCAATGCCTTAATATAATAATAATATATAATTATTTTGTTTCATGGATGAATTGGAAAATGAAGAAGATGATTGCGTGATCTAGAGTCATAAGAGCTGCATAGAAGCATTTCATTTACATGAGTATTTCTTAGTATTTAGTCGTTTTTTTTTGTAAAAATTTGTGTTCTTAATGTAATAAATGTTTTCAAAATAATTAAAATCACTATTGTGTATGAAAACAAGTCTTTCTTGACATATTCGGAACCCCCATAAACATAAACCCTTTTTTGCAGGGAAAGAAAAGGATACAGAGTACAATTTAAAACTTACTTATCAATTAAATTCGTGAGAAAAGTGAAATTTTCAGATTTTTGAAAATTGCACAGAACCCTTATGATGTAGTGATAAATGTATAAGGACAAAAGAGTGTTCTCTTCACAGGAGCTTTTAAACAAAAAAAAAAAAAAGAAAATCGAAATCGGACCATTATTTTTTTTTTTAATCGCCTTATTTATTTTAATGTCCTGGCGTAGTTTAGCCGATGGCTATTCTACCACTCAACCAGGACGGACACACATACAGACAACATCACAACACCCATTCCCTGCGACATTGCCATCTGCCACAGCTGAGACTCGAACTCAGGAGAGGAGAGCGACTAGACCGTGTTGTCTCTCACACAACCGCAGTCTAGCTACCGTCTCGGCAACACGTGAAAAACGCCACTACACATCCATACCCTAGCCAGGATTCGAACCCAGGGCCCCGTGTCGTAAGCCTAATACCTTAAGCACTGCGCCACCGAGCCGGTATTAGGAGTTGAGATACAAAAAAATTAAGTGTGGCTAATGCGGATTTTCAAATGGCTCCCTATCTGAAAAATTACCTTTTGCCACAGAAAGTGGCACATTCCAATCAAAAAGTGCAGCTTTTTGGCTTTTCTAGCCATATACCCGACGTACTAAATAGTCCTTGTGCTCTTGGACTATATCAGACTATAAATGAAAATTCGCTGCATAGAAATTTTTCTGAAATAACTTTTTCCTAAAAATCAGCATAATTCTATAAGGTGCATTACGGTTCAATATTCACCATTTTTGCGGTAGAGCATGTATACTTTTCTGGACAGAGAAAGAACGAAAATTTAAACCAATCTAAATTCTCTGCTCTGTTTGTCAATTCCAGCACTTTAACTTTCTATTTGATTTCCGACTTCCCACCATTCATCTACATAAATAACCGCTAATATTTAATTCGATTTTACATCACTCTGACTTAGCTAAAACATCTAGAATTGCTAAAAATGGAACCAAAACAGGAATTTCGTTTCAAATTCAATTACTACAGTTCGAACAGAGCCGCTCGGAAATACAGCATTCAGTTGATTTCAACTTTTTCACGTTGAAAGTGAAAACCTAATCGATATTCCCACGTATTCAAATTTCACGTTCAGAGAGAGCCCATTGAATAAAACTCTTTAGGTTTCAATATATTCCATTTAAATCGAGACTGTATTCGCTCAGGAGGAAGCAAACTATAGGATCAAATAAATTTTTGAGACGGCAACGTCCGCTCTTCACGGGTCAGTGGATACAATAACGTTCTTTCTATACTTCTACAAAAATATTTTATGGCTATATCAGTGTATATGTCTGATAAAACTTTCCTACGTACATCTGCACTACTGCACTGGTTTCTGTATAATTAACTTTAATATTCTCACCGTCATCAGTTAAATGCAACTCGCAGACAATGGAATGCTGTCGGGCAAATTAGGTTTCAACATTTCGCTAAAGGTCATAGGTAACAAACCCTGCAGGAATATCATGAAATATTACGGACGGATAACTTATTGAATGTAATATATTTATACTTTCTTTAAAATAGATTTAGAATACACATTTTTTACGATATACCTCGTGGTTCAAAAACAAAACCATGCCTTATTTTACACATAGATCCCAAGATGCTGAGAAAATTCCAAAAACACCGACCAGATCTCAAACTCTCAATGGTAATTTTACTAACAGTATATCCATGTTGTTCGTAACAGAAACGGAAGTTTATGATATTATTAAGCATTGACATTTGTTATCAATTCAGCTTTAGAAGAGGGAGTGTTTCCTAGTAACCTTAAAATTTCTTTAGTTTCCCCGATTTATAAAAAAGGTAAGTAATAAAAAACATCTTGAAAATTATAGACCAATATCCCATCCAACTGCATTTGCCAAAGTGTTTGAATACATTATTCTTACAACAGACTGTGCATCCAAAAATTTTGTAGCCACAGACTACGTCATTTTGTTTTTTGTTTCGAAATTCTTAGGTAGATGTTTTTGAAGAATACTAAAATGTTTATGGATTAGAAATTGACGTTTTTTCCCTGGAGGTGGATGCCACCCCTTCTCGGGGGTAGAAATTATTATGTTCAAAGTAACTGCAGAAATCGATAGAGGAATAAATTCTAAGCAATAAATGTTCTATGCAATTTTTTCGATGAGTCATTTTTTTTTCAGAATTCAGTTTTCGGCGAACAAAAAGTCACCTTCATCGAGCCATAACTCGGTTCGTATTGCATCCACAGCGATAAAATAAAAACCAATCGATTCGTTATTTTATAGGCTTCATTTTTGCTTATAATAATTTTTTTGATCAAATGTAAAGTTTTCGAGTTATTAGTGAAAAAATCGTTCTAAAACATGCATCTTTCAGATAAAAAATCAACATTTTCAATCAAGAATAACTCAAAAAGTATTGACTCATCGAAGAAATTGCATAGAACATTTATTGCTTAGAATTCAATCCTCTATCGATTTAGGCAGTTACTTTGAACATAATAATTTCCACTCCCGAGAAGGGGTGGCATCCACCTCCAGGGTTAAAATGTCAATTTCTAATCCATAAACATTTCAGTATTAGGTTTTAGCAACACAATGCAAGAAGTTTCATTAAAGTTGATTCATAGGAACCGGGTTCCTAGGTTTTTTAGTTTTCAAGCCTAACGGCACTCCACTATTATCTTTGTTTTATCTGTTTATTTTACATTTTAAGTTTCTACATTTCCTTATTCTATATTTGTAAGTACTTATTATATAATATCCTGTAATTGGAATGCTCTGTTGGGTAATGTATTGTTAAATAATTAAATAAATAAATAAAATAAAAGGATAATTTCTTATCAAATTTCTTCTCACCTCTTTCACCTTATTTTGACCTGTTCTACATGTGGTTGTTCTATGCACTTACGATACCCCGTATACAAAGATATAATTTCGATGATGTAAAAATGTTGCTAGTAGGACTAAATTGCTAAACATTTTCGAACGAATCTGTGGAAAAAAACGACCAGGAATTAATTTCAGAATTTTTACTCTCACTCTATATTAAATTGATTTGCGGAACTGACTTCAATCTTTTTCTTTCTTTAAGAGATATTCGCCCCACTTTGGAACAAATCTCGGAAGAAATGAACTTCCTGAAATTCCCTAAACAAACTTCCTCAAACTCAACGAAGTACATATAAAACTTTTAAAATTTCATTCCTAAAACTGATTGTGAAATAAAGATGCCTTGAACAATTTGAAATAAATCGATTACCAAGAAATTCGCCTGCATTTGCATTCGACAGGTTTAAATGTCGAGTTGTTGCTATAAAGTTGCATACGTCATTGAGCACGTTCCGTTCTTATTATGATTTCTAGCTGATAGTGAACTCCGTTTGAACTGATTGTGACACTGTTCTTAGTACTCGTTGTTTCTAAAGCACAAAACGTGGTGCTCAGCTTTCAAGTTAGGAAGCTATGTGTGAAATTTATTACAGAAGTTTCTAGTGTTCGCTGATGCGAATATGCTTCCACATTTACTTTACTTTCCACACAAGTTCGTTTGGATGAGGTTTCCCGTCAGTTGACTTCTTTTTATATTGGCGATCAAATACGAGCCACGTAGTTTTTATGCATTTCAGTTGTCATTTAGCTTCTAGACATTTAAACTAAGTCCTAGGACAATGTAAAGTATTAATATGATAAGAATAGAATAGAACACGTTTATGAATCCAAGTGATCATACATTATGACACGATAAGTGAGTAAACACATTAGCAGATAATTATTATAAATTACACTATTTACTTATATTATATTACATACACGCGCGCGCACACATTCAATGAAATACCAAAGAGTAAATAATTTCATTCTTATTACATTATTCATTAACAAATACCACAGAAATCAGACGTGATTTTTTTTTATTTTGCAGTAAAAAAAATTAATTCATGTCTGGTTTCTGTAGTATTTACAATCTACTTTCAATGAAAATACAAATTAATAAGTAAATATTTTGTAGAGGATTCGACTTGAATCAGGCACCATCCACTGGTTCTCTGAAGGTTCACCTGGCTAGTGTTCTGGCCACAATCTCCTTAGCTCCCTTCCTGCGAGTGGTTGATGGAATAGCTCATTTACGAGCTGGTTACTAATTTCTGTACTTCGATTCCAGTATTTGATTGAGTATGGAGTTATGACGTCCTTAATAAATGGAACATCGGGATCATTATATTTAATTTGAGACATACCACGGTGCATCTGCTATTATTCTCAGAGTTTTTAATTGGAATGTCTAAAGAATCTTAGTGTTGGAAGGTTTACTACAACCCCATAATTCTATACTGTATGTCCAGACTGGTTTTAATATGGTCTTGTATATAATTTATTTATTTTCCAGGGATAACCGTGACCTTTTATTTATTAACCAGTACATGTTTTTCACTTTTAGATCTAGTTAACGTCTTTTCATTTTGATGTGTGTTCTCCGGGTTAACTTTTGATCTAAATGGGGTCCGAGTTATTTTACCTCCGATTTCACAGGTATGGCAGCGACATTTATTCTTACTTGCGGACAAGTTCCTCTTTTTGTGGTAAAGGTTATTTGTGAGGATTTATTAGTGTAGACGTTAATTTTCCAGTGTTCAAGCCAGTTTTGTTCTAGATTGAGGTGATTTTACAATTTTTCGGATGCTCTTACCGGATCAGAATCTGATGACAGAATTGCGGTATCATCCGCGAATGTCCTTACTGAGACGTCTGCTGTAAACATTAAATGTAAAAAAGGCCCTAGGATACTGCCCTGTGGTACACAGGATTTATAAGGTGATAATTAGAAAAAGCATCATCAACTTTAACTTGAAAGTAACGAGCACTTACGAAGGATTTTAAAATTAGGTATAGTTGGTAAGAGATATGCATTTTCAATTTGTATAATAGTCCCTGATGGCAAATTTTATCAAAACCTTATGAATTAATATGATTTAGAAAATGTGCCACAGAGTAAACTATATTTACCACAAGGAATGTTTTTAGTTGACAATTTTTTTCTACATTTACAATATTTTTATACTTGCACTTAATTTATTATATAGTACTGATCCCATAGAGTATGGATTAGATTTTTATAACACTAATCTGTGTATATCGTACTGTAAATCAGAGCCATGCATGACGTATGAAATTATTGTGAAATATATTTTGTGTATTAAATATGTCATTTTTTTTTACAAATTTTAATATTTCAATAATATACAGACTACGTAGACGCTGAATATCCAAAAAAAAAATAACAGTTACTTGCACAATTATTGCATATAAACGCAATATGTTTTTTCTATGTGTTCAATGTACTAACATTGAACGTATTTTTTTTTCAATAGGATAAAACTGCACAATAAAAGTTTTATTCTGGTTCATTACTATTTTTTTGTTGTTGAAATAATAAGATAACATGGGTAGATTTGAATTCATTTATGAGTAGAATCATTTATTAACTTATAATTTACAATAATAGTAATACCGTCAGCAAAAGCATAATAAAATGTTGATAAATAGTTGTCTAGATCATTTCTGTAAACAATAAGCAACAGTGGACCCAAAACACTACCTTGTGGTACGCCAATATGAATAGGCAGCTCCTCAGATTTAGCACCAAGAAAATCTACAAACTGTTCTCTGTTATTATTTAGGTATCACCCTAAGAGTTTATTACACAAACCTCGTATACCACAACATTCAATAATTTTCTAAAAAATGTCATAATTCAGGAAGTCAAATGCTTTAGAAAAATCTATGAATAATGCGTTTACCTTATGTCCCTGATCTAAATTTATATACATAAAATCCAAAATATTTAAGAGCGACGTTATTGTCGACCGATGTTTCCTAAATTCATGTTGATTTGGAGATAAAATGTTGCCAAATTCTAGGAATGTCTTTACGGGTTTAGACAACTTTTCAAATATCTTGGAAAATACTGATAACATTGCTATTCGTCGGTATTACAAAACTTTTTGCGGTCATTTTTTTTTATATAAGGAAATAACTTTTAATAATTTTATTAAGCTACAGAAGGTACACAGCTTTATTATTTTAGTAGAAATACCATCCAGTACTATTGATTCTAATCTATTAAATAATTAACTCCCCACCAAAATATCAAAAATCTAAAAGAGAAAGATATCAAGAACAAAAATAATTCTAAGTTTCTATAACCACCCGATGATAATTGGATTTAAAAAAAATACATAAAAAATTACTAATGTAAACAAATTGTGCTGAAAGTGGTGGGTGGCACACACTTTAAAGGGTTTCCAAACTTTTATTTCATCCATGTGTTTTATTTACTTCATTCACGAAAAAATTCTTTAATTTTCATTCTTAACTGGCAGGTTTTTAATTAATTTGAAATTTGTGATCCAAAAGGCCAATTTCTGCACATCTTAGATGAAAAATTTCACTTTTTATGTACTTAACCAAAAACGGTATCTTTTAACTTTAGATTTTAAAACAGCACTCTTATATATTTGCATATTTAAATTCGTCATAAAATTCTCGTTACAGTGATATATTACAAGTAGGTATTTATCTTTAAAATGGCGTCATAATTTTGAGTGACAAGTGAAGTGAAGTGTAAAGTTAAAGCGGCTACTGCAAAACTGTGTTTCCTAATAATTCAGTCAATAGGTCTTGAATAGGACATGTATTACTGTCATTTTTATTGAAGCCATTTAAATTAAAGTTTACTTTGTGCAAAAATCGCCATTTTGACTTGAAATATTATTTTTGAAAAATCATTAAACAAAATAGATGGATTTAATTTTTGTAATGGAAACCCCACTTTTTATTAACTCTGGTAAAACCCAAACCATTAACCTTTCATGTAATGTATAATACTTTTAGTTTCGATAAACATTTACTTTGATATTATCCGATTTCTATATTTTTTCTTATACACCGCCGCTGCAAGAAGTCTCCAAATATAATTCTGTTCCATTTTGAATAATTGCTTGATAATGACACAATTTTGTGTAAATATAGTAGTAAAAAACGTTTTTTACTCGGTTGTGATAATGAACTACCATATAGTAAAAGCTTCTCCGATCTGATAAAAATAGGGCCTACTATTCTATTCTATCAAATATCAAATATCAATTTATTGGTGCTCGTAACAAATTTGTTTTACACAAGTCAATCAATGGAAAAATTTAAAAGTGGACAATTTTTCAGGTACACAAAAATGTACGTAATGTAAATATGATACATGCAATAAAAAGTTTATAATTTAAAATACAAGTACATATGCACATATATAAAAACAATATATAATAAGATGATGATACATTCATTATACCTATCACATGTAGATATAATAGTAAAATACATGGTTAAATTATTTGATTTCCATCAACTTTGATTTAATGTCAAATTTTAAGAATTCATCGATGATGTAGAAGGCTTCCTTTATTAAAAATTGTTTCAGCAGCTGCTTATATCTCACCTCCGGTAAGACTTTTACCCAGCCGGGAATTTTATTATAAAATTTGGGGCCGTAACAATTAAAACCACAGTCACTAGATTTTAATCTCTTAAAATCAATTGCAATGTTATCTAGATTCCTTGTATTGTAGTTATGAATTTCCTATTGTTTTTTATAAGAGTGTAAGTTTTTATAGATAAGTACTAAGCAATGTAATATGTAAAGTGAGGGGAATGTTACTGTAATGACATATTAGGCGGGAAACCGCCTTTGCCATTAAGATTACACTGCTGGCGGTTTTCAAGCGCGCCGCTAGTTTTAGAGTTTTTGCGGTTTCCCGCCTAATATGTCATTACAGTTAGAATTTCCAGTTCAACAAATGTTTGCCTTACGTCATTTCTATATCCCAAGTTTGTGATTATTCTAACCGTTTTTCTTTGCAATCCAAAAATTCAGGTAGCTTGCGGTGCATGCCCCCAGTTTATCAAGCCATAAGTCATGTGCGATACTATTAGAGAATAATAAGCTATCAACATTATTTTGAGTGATATCTGACCTTTTAAGTTCCTAATGACAAATATGTTTTTGGATATTTTGTTCGCTATATAATCAACATGATGAAACCAGTTTAACTTTAGGTCTAGGATTAAGGAATGTTGCTTTTTCGGGATTTTTTAAGTTTTGAGTCTGCGAGTGAAAATCACGTTTACTGTTTTGTTTTCATTTAGTGAAAAATTGTTTGATGAGAACCACTCCAGCCCATTTAACCTTGCCTCGCCCATGCGCCTTTCTAGGACATCTATTTTGCTGTCGGATGTTAAGATTGTTGTATCGTCTGCAAATAGTACTAGATCTGCCTCCGGTATGGCATTGTTTAAGTCATTTACATAGATTAAGAATCGAGTTGGTCCTAAGACCGAGTCTTGGGGTACCCCACTCTTGACACACCGAGTTGTTGAGTCGATATTATTTGTGTATTGTTGTCTGTTTGTTAAGAATGATCTTGATAAATTGCAGCTGTTTATATCAAAATTATAGTATACGAATTTGTCCAAAAGACCCTGGTGCTATTATTCAATTGCATCTTGAACAAAAAGCCTTCGCGAAAACCATATTGTCTGTCTAAAATAATTTGGTGCTTGTTGAGATAATGGTACAATCCTTTTCGAATATTTTTACAAAACTAGTAATTCAGGAAGTTAGGCTATAGGTAATTACTTCCTGGCGATCCTCACCTTTATACTTATATGGGTGACGACTAAATTTTATGTAATTTACGTCCATAATAATCATATATGAATTTCAAACAGGTTCACTTATTATTATTTTATGCACGATGCATCTATCTGACTTCTGTTCTCGCAACTACTGACACTCTATTTAATATTTAACTGGTGGCAATGCTCCAGACACATTGACGCGACCTAGTCCTTGACGCCGTTCTACATTAAGTTCAACTACGAACGCTTCGGTTCTAAATTATAAAATTCTCATTTTAGTTTCAGAATCATTTCCTTTTTGGCTACTGTCCCATCCTTCAAATTTGTGCTCTGATCTATTGTGTGGCTATCATTTAATATCTCCAACGAAAAATTAAATACAGGCTGCTCATTTCATCAGGACGTTCGAGGGTACCTCGCTTAATATCATCGTTCAAAAAAATTGTTTTTACAAAAATTGTACAGATTTTTATAAGGCGTAAAGTGGTTTAAAAGCATTTGAAATCTAAGGCCTACTTTAAGTGTTATGACCGAAAATATCGAAAATTCGGAATATGTCTAAGCTAGATATCTCCGGAATTTGAAGGGATACGAAAAAATGTCTAAGATAAATTTTGTTTTGCAGAATTATATAGTCTTTTAACAAGGCTTTATCTAAATTTTTCAGAACGGGGAAATGGTGGAGTTTTTCTCCTCTTCAACGACATATTGAACAAGATGCTGGTTCGGTGAATCAAGGCCTTGCACTTAGATACACTACCACCTTGCTAATTTTTTGAAAGGTGGCACTTCGTTTTTTGTACTTTTTCTGTTTTTCTTACTGGGATTTTCTACCACATGTATTTTATTTTAAAAACGTTCCTGAAATCTAAAAAATAATATAATTATCTACCATTTTACTGGATAATAACTTCCACGCCTGAGACTTTTACGTCAAAGGAACAGTTAGAGGATATTTCTTGACAAATAAAAGAAGAAAGATATAAAAAAATGTACTTTATTACAAATTTTTTCATGTGCTGTGTATATTAAATATGCACAGATACTTACTGCTTACACAGAGCTGTTGATATAGTTGATAATTTTATTTTAAACAATGTTAATTTCTTCTTTTAACATTGGTAACCAGGTTGTACAAACATCTCCAGAACAATTCGACACGCATTTATCCTCATTCAAGAATATTGTTGTTGATTCTTTAATTACTTCCACATCCGGTGGAAGTATAGTGACGCCAAAAAAATGTTGAAATTTTTTATTGTTCAAATAGGCTTAGAATGCCATGAATGTCGAGATTTTAAGTTTGAGCAAGTCTGTCTAACTTTTTTGTGCGTACGATTACTCTGGAACCGTTTAAGATATTGACTTGAAATTTAGTACACATAGGTATTTTAACGAAATCTGGAATTAGATTATATTTTGATCTTATCCCGTTGAAGGGTTGGAGGGGTAAATAGGTAAATCAAGCAAGTAAGAGTCCATACAATTGGTATTTATTACATATATGAGAAGCTAAGGTCTCAAAAAAAATTTTTGGCATTAGCCACCCTCAACTCATTATTAAAAGGGATGAAAAAAATGTGATTATGATTTAGTGTGTGCAAGGACCAAAGGCCTCAAATTTTTTTTTACCCACTGCCACCCTTGGCGTAAAAGTCGCAGGCGTAGAGGTTATATTTCAATAGAATATTGAATAATTGTATTATTTTGCAGATTTCACGCACATTGTTTTTAGAAAAAGCATGCCATGTCGCCGAAAATCACAGTAAGAAAAAAAATTAAGAAAATACCACATTCAACATTTAGACACGGTGAAAATAAATTTTATTCAAGATCACTTTCTAACATTTCAACTTAAAAGATTTGATTTTTAATTAATTTCAATAAATTAACTTACTTGACTAATGATTAATAAACAATGATTAGTAAAAATTTGTCTTTTGATGCTCGTTTGTTGTTTTGTTATTAATTATTCTCAGATATGAACTGACTGGGCTCGCACTGACCACGTAAGTTTATACAAAAATCTGAAGAAATTTAGATTTTTCTGTTTCTTGAATTTTCGATTCGAATGGACGAGAAAAATGTGAATCGAACTTCGCGAAAAATCAGAAATGCGCGCTCTGCAAATATGGAAAATATATGGTCGTTTAAAAATACTAATATTTTTTAAGATATATTTAATATTTTTAAATATTTATTTTAAGAAAATAATTATTGTTATAGTTTTCGAGGTTGTATATAAAGAATTTGCAAAAAATGAAATTTTAAAATTAATCTGAAGATGGCAGAAGCTCCAAAAAGCGAAATAAATGAAGGAAACGTTAAATAATACAAATATATCAATTTTTTATAGACAATAATTTATTAACAACCTATGCTAAATAATAATTATTATAAATTTTAATGATATAAATAATTATAAATTTGTATACAAGGATAATCATGTAAACTAATTGATGTAAAAAAAATTGAAGAATTCTTCATACAACATAATCCTTTCACTGATGTCGATGCTATTATGTCGATTGCAACTGGAATAACCGGTGATGAAAAAGTAAACTGCCACGATACTTTTAATAAAGGTGTAAAAACCATGAAGAAAATGAATGGACAATACTTTAAAGATTTAAAATTGACAAAAAAACGATAAAGTTGTTTCGTTACTGGCTGTTAACAACAAAATCAAAGTTTATGATGAAATCATTCCAATAGATGAATTGCTCTTTCAACGTATTTGTGTTTTAACAAAATCAGAAGATGAACATCAAACATACATGAATTTTGAGTTAGCTCCATATCCTCTAACTCTGTTCGATCAAGGTTTAATGCGAAAGACAACTAAATCGAATTTTTATGATTTATTTACACAGCTCAATATTAATGTAAATGATAACAATACATTTTCGTATGTTAGTGATGGCGGAATGTCATTACATCGTTGCAAAGGGCAATTAGATGAAAAGTTCGAGACGATATGCAATTACGTACGATATTCAAGAAATAATTATGGAAACAATGTTTTTGTCGTTTTTGACGGATATCGCAACATCAACTGCACTAAATCAGCTGAAAGATATCGTCGATGATTGAAAAATGCCTCAACAGATTTAATTTTTGATGAAAATATGCCTTTAAAAATCGCCAAGAAAAGTTCCTTGCAAACAGCAATAACAAAAGCAGATTCATCGAAATGTTAAGGAAGAAATTAGCTGATAACTATATTTTCAAGCAGAAGGTGATGCTGATACATTAATCATACAAACGGCAATTAATATCGAATCAGAAAATGTTGTTACTGAAGATATTGAGGTGTTACTTTTATTAACAGCTTTAACACCCCCTCGTAGAGAAATATATTTTCTCAAACCAGCAAAGGGCACTGTATCCGCAAAGATTTATTCGAATAAAAGTTTTGAACAAACATTACCAATGTGTAAGAAGCATATTTTGTTTTTATATGCATTAACTGGATGTGATACAACTTCAGCGTTTTACAGAAAGGGTAAAAATAAATTTTCTGAATTATTCGAAATACGTACAGATTTACAAGATGCTGCTATTATCTTTACTGATGAAAATGCTGACGTCACTAATATTTTGCAATCGGGTATTTTTATGCATTTCAGCATTATACGGTGCTTCTAAAAATCAAGAAAATATAAATAGTTTTCGATACCAATCGTTTCTTAAAGCTACAAGTAAAAATATCTGTGTCAACTTGGCTTCATTGATACCTACAGTATATAATGAAAAGACAGCCTTTTATGTATCTAGATATAAGTTCTTTAATCGGAGGTCATTTTTCATTTATAATGACTAATTGCACTGCACTAATAAGAAAATGTTTACTTATTTGCAGATACAGAATCGTTTGGCATCCGTCCGAATATCGTAATAAATTCCTGAAACCTCGACCACACAGCAGGAAATCGTACTAGACAAGGCGACGCCGACGACGCACGAGACACTAAAAATGAGCATCGGGGTCAAATATTTATCAGACTGTAGGTATTTCCCACAAACATATTTTTTAGGAATTTGGAAAATGCTTATACAAACCCAAGGTCAGTATTTCAATGGCACATTATTTTTAGCAAAATATAAGAAAATGCTAGAACTGAGATGTATCTGATGATTTTCCAATGATTATTTTAATTTGATTAATTATATTATTTGTCAATTTGTTGCAAATTGGTTAATTTAATTTTTTTAAGAATGAAAAAAATATTTTTCTTTACAAAACTTTATTTTCAACATTTGAATAACTAGTGAATCTGATATTTGCCTTAATTTTACTCCCAACGACAATATCTTGCCAGACATTTTTCTAGTTGCCCTCCATTTGCTGTACGGCACGTCTCACAGAATCTATCGTGGTTGTCTCTTTTCCTATTAGTTCCTTGGCGACATCAGGTCGTCCTCTTCGATGCTTGCCATCTGATTTTCCCTAAACCGCTTTATACTATTTTTTTTTTTCAAAAAATTGTAAGATTTGGGAGAATGTCATGCTGGAGAGACGTTTGGTGGCTTATTTTTAGAAAATCAATTTGTTAGTGGCTGTCCATAGTCCGTAACGTAATAGACGACCTCAGTCCTACATCTCGGAAGCATCAATTCGCAGTCTCTCTCTCTAACGGTCCATGTCTCAGAGGCGCCAAAAAGGATTAGGAAACTAGGGCCTTAGCAAGCATAATTCGTTTTGTGATATTTCTATCGCGCCAAAGTTTACTCAACTTGTAATTTCGTATTTGCAGTTACTGTCAACAAGGGCTCCATGGTACCCATAGCATTTTATTTACTATTTCACTGGATGGTTTCCATTTACTCGGTCTGCAATCATAATTTAGGTAGTTGTAATTTACACTAAAACCGTATTTAGAGCTTATTATTTGAAAATTCTCTAACAGAAGTTATGAGCTCATCGCCACTTGCTGTAACTAAGGTGGCACCTTCCGTAAATCTCATATCTGCACAAAATTACAATTAAACCGTAAATACGAAAAACACGAAAAACCTGTTGAAGCAAAAATAAAAGAGCAGAAAATTTTATACAAAAGGTCCTTATCAACAGTAATACAACGATGGCTGCATTTGTAGTGGATCTGTAGTTTTTATTAATTTTTCCTTTCCATGTGAAATTCGTTCAAGTGAACTTCAGAAACATCCATTGGAGAAGCTCTTGGAGAAAACTTCAATGATATTGTACTTAACAGAACCTCGATTTGGAGTTACAGGAGGCGTCTGCGCAAAGAACGAGCCGAGAATCTAAAAGCAGCATTTAAAGAATGTGAACTGAAATCTGCAGTTATTCACTGGGATGGGAAATTATTCCCATCATTAACCGGGAAGATAGACTTCCTGTGGTCATCCCCAGTGTGGAGAATGACTATTTGGAGTCCCTGCATTAGAGTCTGGAACCAGAAAGGTGAAAGCGATGGCAGTTTAGGAAATCCTTTGCGATTGGTGTCTTCAAGATATTACGCAAGCTATATGTTTCGATACCGAGTTTTCAATGGCACCTGTGTTCTTCTAGAACAGTTCCTGGAAAGGGACCTGCTGTATCTGGCTTGCCGACACCACATTTACGAGTTGGTCCTTAGAGTGGCGTTCAAGGAAAAATTTGGTGGTTCATTTTTAAAAGGTTCCAATAGGAATGGCCCCAAGTTAATCAAGGATATTTCAAGTCTGAGCTTGAAGATCTGCAAAATACAGGTCTAATGTTCCCCTTTTATATGACTTACTTTCGAAAATTCAGAACGTCAACCCCGGGAAGATTATAGGGAGTTTCTGGAATTAGCATTCATAGTGTTGAGAGAAGTTCCTCCGCGAGATATATCATTTCGTGCTCCAGGAGCGATGCACCATGCCCGATGGATGGCAGGCAATAGCCATTTATAATTTAAAAATTTTTTTGTTTCGGGATGAATTCCATTTAACGGCTTCAGAACGAAAAAATAATTCAGATATTCCATTTTTATTATTAAAGTTTACTTAGAATCTTGATTCTTAGCACCACTGGCAACTTTAACTTCATACCAAGATCTGCGTTTTTTTTTTTAAACTTCATGAACATAAATCCACGCATCCGGGCTTGTTGCGAGTCAACAAATTTAAAAATCATTTATGGTACCTTGCTCCAGAGACAGTTGCCTTATCTTTCTTTGACTCAAGATTGTCGCAAGGAACAAAGATTAAACTGGTGGAAGCTTTGGCAATGCAATCCAGTGAAGATGAAGACAGCAGTAACAACATAAAGCGTTTTCAACTGAGTTCTGATGTAACAACATTTTTGAATGAAGATTTTGTTCCTATGACAATTAGAGATTTCATTTAGATCAACAATTTCTGGAAGTAGATCCCTCTCTATGTTTTATTGTGATTTTGTAAAAAAAACTAATAGTCGTCAATAATATGGCGGAAGGGGGGTTAAATTCTTCAGGAATTATAACAGTTTATTGATAAAAAACGACGAGCAAAAACAGTATGTGCTCCAAGTAGTGTCTGATTATAGGAAACGATTCCCCGAGTTAAAAAAAAGAAACTTTGTCCAAGCAATATGTAAGGGATTAATTTTTTTTCAATAAAATATAATGGTATTCGGTGTTATTTTGTAATTTTTTTGTAAAATGTGTCGTAAGGAATTGATAAAAAAATCGATTCAACCTGAGGGCGCATTAAACCCATAAGAATTCTATTGCCTAAAAAGGGGGGCGTTGCGGCACCCCTTAACGTAATCCTGTAGAGCCAAAATCTTACACAGTTTATTTTTTTATGAAATGGAACCATTCTGGGGGGGGCACAAAAAAATAAGGGACACCCTAACGCGAATCGGCACAATGCTCAAGCGGCAAATATGTTACTGAAAGCCCATATAGTTTGTGCCATGGCAAATTACGACCAGTGGAAGATTCAGGTTAACGTTTAAAAGTCGGAAGCGATAGTCTTCACGCACAGATCACTGAAAATACAATTTTAACACATATCTGGGCCAAGGAAACCAAATTCCAACTAAGAACTGAGTGAAATACTTAGGAGCACATCTGAACCAACGACTGACATTCAACAAGTACAGTAACTGTACGGATAAAAAAAATTAGATGTCGACAAAATAAAAAATTTAGTATGTTATAGTGAGGTCGGCCCTAACATACGCGGCACCAGTGTAATGAAGCGATCACAACTCTACAGAAACTAAAAGTGCTGAAGCACAAGTTTATATGCCGCATTTAAAATTCTTCAAGATATACCTCCCTTAGAGATGTATATACACGTTGTTACAACATAACATTAATTGGGGATTATATCCAGCAAATCTCTCGAAAATTCTATGTATTAAACTGGGTGATAGTCCACTATCAAACATCATTACTCAAATCAGAGAGCATACTGCCCCCTTGAGAATAAGAACACTTTTCCATACCAGACAGTACTCATCCTTAGGCAACCTATCTAGTCCTACCTTCTTCTCTTTAACCCTCATTAACAATAACATGCATTCCTCGTTTTCTTTACCGTTCTCTCTTCTTTTCTTTTTATTATTAAAATTAAGCCATATTAATTTTTATTTTCTCTCAACTTTCATATTTGATAACATTGTAAACTATAAATTAATCGGCTTGGCACTCGCTGTCTTCGGTAATCATTTTCTGTGGCGTGTTTTTTGGTTTGGTTCTTTTTTTCGTATAAGCGTATCAAAATTTCAAGCGCTACCTCCTAATATTAAGTTTCATTATCCATTCTTTAGAAATATGTTTGATAATACCTTTTTTACTTTTCCCTCTGGCGAAAGGAGTTTACGTTAAAGTTTTATTTAAGTTGACTAGACCCCGATCCGTCCTCCGGGCGTCTGGAATCCTCTGTATTTTGTATAAGAATAATGAAGTTGTGTTGGATTTGGATATAAATCGAAGTTAAAATCCAGTCCCAAATACGTTTCATGGGCTGAATTTAAGTAAATCGTGCAGAGATATCTAACACATCCATAGGATGTAATATTATGAAAAAAATATAATTTAGAACCCTAGCCAATCTATACCTGCACAACAAAAGATATTTTGCTTATGCCTTATCTAGTAGAAATGAACAAACATATCAGATAACCCGATTAAATATCAGATACCAGGAAATTATTTTGAAGCTTGAGCAGTAAATCAACGTCAGGAACATGTAAGATTCTAATATAAATCACTAACTGCCTGTTAGCGTTCCTGTCAGGTCCCTTTCAAAAAGGGTAAAGCTAATACAATGTTAGTAAGTTATGACTGGTTTAGTACAAACAATTATGATTTAATGAACATAATGTTTAAAATGACGTCAGATGTAATGGCTTGATCGTTAGTTAATAATTATATGTATATTTGGGTGAAATTTTATTTAAAAGTTTTTACTAAGCCCTAAATAATTACAAAGTGTCTCAGCATGAAATCTTGGATAACTTTTTAATCAATACGAACTGGAGGTGGAGCCCATCCGATTTTGAAGGGGATAGATACGGACTTCTCAGAGCCGTGAAACAGTGTAATGGTGTACCTTTAGGAATATATCAGAGATAGGTAAAGGGAACTTTTCAATAAACGTTTCCAGAAAATGTTCGGGAGTTTCCGGAACGAAGTTTTGATAAGAATGAAGGTTTTTAATAAAATATTTGAATATTCCGAAAGTTCCCAAAGGAAAATTTCCCGGAATTTTGGAAACATTCAAATATTCAAATATTTCAATATTTTATTGAAAACTTTAATTTTTATCGAAATTTCGTTCCGGGAACTTTCAAACGAAAAGTTTCCTTTTTTGTTGACAACAATACGACGACATAGAATTTTTCCACTGCTTTCGATTAACAAAACCTACGGCATTAGCCTTGCTTCAACAAATACCAAGACTATGTTCAGACTATGTTTATTTATTATTCTATATGTAAATAATTATAGGGGTGGTTGTGTTCAAGCAACAGATCAGTTACAAGTTACATTATGGTTTTATGCCAAAGGCAACAGTTGGAGATATGGGAATTTCGAAAACATCAATCTGTCGAATTGTGAGGAGAGTTTCCCAAGCAACTGCTTCATTGCGCCCGCAGTATGTCAAAACGCATGCATGTCATGAAGAAATGCAAAGGGCTGCCGAGAAATTTTACATAATTGCTAGTTTCCCGCTTTTCAACTTTAATAACACGATAAAATGTTAGGTTATGATTAAATAAAATGCTATCATTTTGCATCCTGACTATTTTCATACGTAACTTTCAGGCCCGCAAACACAATAAATATCTGAAATTGAAGCTTTGTATTACCCAACGGGAGATGCATTCCACTTTATAGAACAGGACCGACTTTACAGAGAATTAAAAGTCTACTTTTTCAAAAAGTTTACTTTTCTAAAAGGACGCTTTTGTTCATATTTATGGAACTGGCTGTTTTGGGAAAAAGTATCGAATGGCAATGCCAATTTTTAATCATGCCAAACTCAATTATTACTTCTTAGTCAAAATGTAGTGAAATTTAAAATGACATCTCAACAGAAGTCGCTCGATAGTGAATCAAGCCTTATCAGGTTATATGTCGTTAATACGGTTTCAGAAGTTGGAAAACCTCCTATAACTTATATACCGCCTAAAAACCATTTTTTAAGTGATTAGTCTTGACGAATCATACAATCGCCCATAGGGAATCTTAAAGTTAGCCACAAATGAACCAAAATTTCATTAATTATCGTTACCGTCGATCCTAATCCTTTGAACACCAAGCCAAATTTCCCAAAAATATCCTTCAAGGAATTGAAACTTCTTATAACCATCGATTGTTACCCTCACTCTAACTCTTAAATGTGGTTGAGATTAAACATCTTCGAGATGCGTCTCAAACTTACTATGTGTGTTATGCAGATTTGATTTGGTTTAGGCATTTATTTAGATAAGCATTGTTTAATTTTACACCTATGATACAAATCGAACTTTATAATCAATATACATGAGTAAATGTAATATAAGTAATAACTGGACTCATTATTTTTCAGGTTAAGACCTCTTGATATTCTGTGGGTTGGGTCAGTCGCTAATTTTTAAAGAATTCTATAGTTCTCCACGTCTGTTTCAGAACCTCAATAACAACGTGGAAACTAACGAGGTAAACCCTAGCAGTGAATAATAATAGTAAAACATATATCAGAAAATGGTGATGACTACAGAAGAAGACAGAAGACTAGAAGAGTAGCAATTTAAGTTAGGCAGAAATTGTTTTTACTGGCCTATCCAGGTAATCAATTCCTAAGCCGTAATCTAAGAGTTTTGTAACAAACCACCCTAAACCATCTTTTAAATAAAAAAACACACTAGTTATATTACACTTCTCGTGCTGTGATGTGATGTACGGACCTCGCTTGGCTATGATAACGTTGAAATGAATACAGCTGGTACTTAATGCCTGCACCAGACTTATTTGTGGAATTCGTAACAGGGAAAAATAATCTCACAAAATAAAAGAATTTAAATAGCTCCATATACAGATCGGTCCATCGTAATGTGATCATTGTGAACATCTCATATGTGAAGAAGGCATACTGATTTACGCTTGCCCGATAAAGGCATTATTGATGTATGCAGATTCTATTGTAGGTCGAGAGGGAGATGAACACTGCACTAGTCAACCATCCTAAGTTGGCAAGTAGCCGGGCAGAAAGAGAAGAAATATAGTCTTGGACACAGACAAACAAGCTAGCTAAGCTAGCTAGCTAGCTTAAGAAGCTTAAGAGGCTTAAAAATCTTATTTGTCTCTGTTCAACAGTGACAATATTTCTTCTCTCTCTGGGCGGCTACTTGCCAACTTAGGATGGTTGACTAGTACAGGCAGAGCAGTATAAAGCGACAGCATTGAACATAAGCCTGTTAAGCGTCGCGCGTTGGATATCATCACATTTCGAATCGACTCCAGCCAATGGACGAAAGTCAACTGGACATATTATGTCTAGGTTCGCATTTGAATGAACCGATCGGTATATACAACAAAATGAGTCAGATTATGCAGATTTTAAATTAAGAAAACAATAGATTTCAAAAATAGCATACGGAAAGAAATTCTAAAGTCCCATGACCAGTATGTACCAATTAGTGATTTTTATACGAAGGGTAAACCATGAAGGAAATCTGGTGTACACTCAGAAGGAAATCCGAGAATATCTTAAGGACATCCGAGGCAATCTGGAGGAAATTTGTGTAATCTTCGTCAAAGAGGAAATCCAGTGCACAAAATTTTGGGCGCGGTTGACCTCTCGTTTTTATACGTTTATAGAATTTGCTTTTGCCTCGTTTGATTAGTTATCTTTTATGTATTTTCTATTTGCCAACATATGCTGCAACGTATGTGTTAACTGTGCCTCTTCGTAGGGTTAAGTGTAAGAACAGCAATTTGCTCAACTTCGCCCTTTACGTCGATAAATATTGGTAGGTATATTTTATGGTATTTTATCTACTTGTCGTACAAAGAAAGATCCTTATTTTAACTATCTAACTAATTTTCATCATTAAAATGTTCATTATTAATGACGTAATACATTTACCACATAAAATGGTGACGTTTTCACTATAAATTAAATTACACTTTTACGTTATATTTAATGTCGTCTAGAAAAGATAAATACAAGAGGGAAACCTAATAATACCTAACGGCTTTGAAACTGTAAGGTCTACATAATGACACCTGAAATATCAATAAAGCCACATACCAGCCTGTCGTGCTTCCTTGCACGCCTCATACATTCCCTGGCGAACTTCTGGATAATCGTCGGCAATAGTTTCGCCAACAGTGACAAATCGTTCCACAGCCAAATTGACGGCCTGTCCCACTCGCGCCACCGCCGACGGTCGCAAAGACCCCGCGCTGCCATGTTGCTCTACAAGGGATGAAATCTGAAACAAATGGCAAACAATCAATATGGCATTGTCCTTGCCTTTGTTATTTGCGACAAAAACACTTTTTCAAAGAAAAATCAATGAATTATTCGCAGATGGTTTAGGATTGGGAGGGATTCGTTTTAAAACTGTTATTTTAGTTTTATTTTATAATACATAAAACATATACTGTGGATTAATAATCCAATAAATAAAAAAGCAATTACATTAGTTGTACATAATGTATTAATTAATTTATTACCATTTTCTTTACATTTTTTTTATGGTTACATCATTCGCATGCAGTTAATACAACTGTAAAAGAAAAAGAATATGAAAAAAAAATTAAAAAATGTGCCGCAGGATGATATTTTGCATGCAGTTAATATAACTGTCGAAGAAAAATATGAAAAAAAATATACAGGGTGGTCACTCATTTTTTTTATGTTGTTGCAGTTAGCATGCAGTTAACATAACAGTCGAAGAAAAATACGGAAAAAAATGTACAGGGTGGTCATCCAAAAAAAAAATTAAAGAAATGCTACGGAGGATGATAATATATCGCATGCAGTTAATATAACTATCAAAGAAGAAAAACACGAAATAAAAATATAGAAGGTTGTCACCCTTACAAAATTTTAAAGAAAATGTAACACAACTGTCAAAGAATGATATTAAAAAATTGACCACCCTGTCACCCTAAAAAAATTATGAAAAAATGTGAGGAATAATATTTCACAACTGTCAAAGAAGAAAAATATGAAAAACAAAATATGCAGGGTGGTCACGCAAAGAAAAAAATTAAAATATACGACGGAGGACGATAGTATTTCGCATGCAGTTAACACAAGTGTTAAAGAAGAAATATATGAAAAATATACAGGCTGGTCATCCTAAAAAAAAATAATGAAAAAGTATGATAAAGAGAGACGGAAGTATTGGGTAAATACCATTGAATTAGAAGGACGGGAGAAGCAAAAACGCGTGATCAAAAACGGCATCACTTCGTCATCCTGTTACCACTCAAATAGAGACAGTTTGTTTTCCGTGCGATTTATTGTTATTTTCACTGATAGTTTGTTAAATTTCGGACAATAAACATTAAAACAGAGTTCCTTAACATTGAGGCGCCATTTTGTAAGATGGCTCCTACCATTAAGTAAAATGTCCTTGTAGCTAAACATTTGACTATAAAAATACCAAAATGCTCAAAAGATAAACTCTAGTACACAATGTAAGTCAACTACAACATAAGAAAAATTATAGCACACACGTGACTCTAATAATGAAGTTTAATCAAGCTACTAGAATATGTTGCCAGGTAAACTAAAGGCCTGCCTCAAATCAGATTAGGCCCAGGCTAGTCAGTGTTGTTGGAGGCACGGGAGTTAGGGTTAGGAACTGACTAATATTTTAGCAAAAAACAAATTTTGGTACACAAAAAACTCAAAACTTTATGGGCGCCAGGCTTTCTAGTAAAGCCGTGAAATAGGAAAAAGTACTACACAACACAATTAAAACAAGAAGTAATGATAGTATCGATTTAATATCGATTAAAGGACAATTGTACAGATTTTCGATCTATAATCGAAATTAAAAAATTGGTAAGAGATTTAAGTTAATGTTCTAATATATACAGTGTGGGTTAGTAAAGTCGTGTGCTAAAAGAAGTTGCTCTTCTGGAGATGGTGTTGACAAGAAGAAATTAACGGAAATAACATTTCTTAGGTAGTGTAAACAACAAACGGAGCCGTATTAAAAAAAAAAGTTAATTAAATGTATTTTTAATATTAGTATTCTGGTTATATATTTCGTAAAATAAAAAAAATAGTTTATTTTAGGATAACATTGCACAATTTATATATCAAGGTGAATAAAAACTATAAGTTTTTGAATATTAGTTATATCAAAAAATGTTTTATACAAAACATATTTCTTTGTCGTTCTCTTTTCATCTACAAGGTTAATTGTTTATGTTGTTAAATAAGTTATAAAACCATATCATAGGGTGTGATTTAAAAAACAAGTTACTAACTTAGTATCAAAACAGAGATTTGTATAAAAATTCAAACCACAAACTTGTTCGTTTTTTCCTTCAGAACTAGTAATTAAAATCGGAAAAAATTATAAAATGCAAATTTCTCTTTCATGCCATGATTTTTCCGCAGAAGTTGTAGTGGGTTTTGTTTTAAGGGAATTAGTACATGAAAATATATTTTTTAACTTATTGACGTACAGTTTTGATCAATCGCCTTTAGACACCCATAGAGTTAATAAAAGCAATAGCCAATAAATATGCAAATATTAGACTGTATTATTTACGTAAAAATACAGTGAATAAGTCTCAAAGTATTATGCATCAAAGTAATAAAATTGTATTATTCAGAGGTCAATAAATATATGTATATTAATTTGTTTATTTTGTGTTTTATTTGAATATGTTTATTCTAATTCTTTTTGCTAAAAATCTTGCATTTACTGATTTCAAGATTTTTCTTGGGCCGTCTCGCCGGGGTACATAGTTCTTCTAATTTTCAATAGTCTAGGTCTGACAAAATCACCATATTGTTCCTACATTTAGCCACGCCTACTGGTGCCGTTTCTGTATAGGAAATTTGTACAGGATGACATCTCCTTACCTTGTGACTCAATGGTAAATACCTTTACCGATTTTTAAAAAGCTATAATTAAAACAGATTCTTTGCAGAATGAACCTATTAAAAATTACTTTTACCAGCGAAACTGAGTGCTGGGGTGCTGAGATAGAATAGAGCACACACCGTACGGAATATGCAATATCTTCAAGTAAACAAATCTCAGAAGATGTTTCATCTTTTAGGCTTTAAAAGAATTACCTTGGCAGTCGCGCTGGAATTGTCGCACAATTCTTTCTCTATATCACCAAGAAAAACCTCTCGACAGCTCGAAAAAAATTAATTAACAACCTTCGCAATCAACATCTAATATGTCAAGAAGGGGGCAATTTATTAGTTTCCTCGATTTTGATGTTCCAAAGTATTGATAATCCGCACAAGTTCTGAAGTATTATTTCGACTTAGATATTATAGATTACGGGTCAAATTTTCAAGGTTTTGAATTAATTTCTTCACCACCACATGATTAATTACGCGGGAGTCCTACCATTGTTCGATCTCCTCGCAGTGTTGTTTATGTCGAAGCTGTATTTAGGCGTTTATCACGTCGCAAATCGTGCAACTTAAAGTGATTCGTGAAGAGTATGTAACACACAATATAGTTAGAAGCTTCTCAAAAAACAAAAGGAAGCGTACGATATGATACATATTTTTAGGAACAAAAACACCGACGAGATTTCTAAGAGGAAATTTTCTTCTTTAGGTACATATTTGTCAATTATTTTTAACGCTTCGTTCTTCTTTTTCATAAGGTCTTGGCACACGCTTTGTGATCCATGTATTACTCTAGTTGGGTTCACTTTGCTGTATGGCACGTATAACAGCCTCACGTCGTATGTCGCGACTGCTTGTTACATGCACTGTCTTGCCAGAAGCTCATTCTCGTCAGCTGCATGATAACGTTAACTCAAACTTTTGGGGCCATCCTCTTAGCCTCTTGCCATATGATTTTCCGTGAACTGTCAACTGTTCTATATTGTCCCCTCTTCGGTTTAAGTGACCAATAATGACAAGATTGTTGAAACAGTGTCTTCGTCCCTTTTGTTGCAGTTTTTTACGTACATTTATACTTCTATCTTATGTTTACCGGCAACTGGTACCAGTTCTTGGCGAAGTTCTTGTAACTTTCCTTTACATCGTGACCAGACACCAATTTGGTGCAACTTTCAGTGTTATGTGTAGGCATTTCGTTACATCCTTCGCGAGTGCGTTTAAAGACCGTTAATAAGATTTCTTGATTAATACCTGTAAATATTTTTTTGTGCAGACCACATTATGTTTTTTATATGTATCTTGTAGCTTAAACTGCTACTATGAATTTCATTTTCTATGTTATTACCTTTATTAACGTTTAGAGATTTGTTTACGATATAAAATATCAAAATTTGTTTATTAGTAAAATGCCATTTAAACTTTTTCATTTAGTAATAACTAGGTTGGCCAACTAATCAACTAATAGTTTAGTTATTTATTTTCTTGGAGTATTCACAGTAGTTTTTATGTATTGGGGCCTTCTGTCAATAAATATGAATTTATCTTTTACTTCCACGTCCAGTGGAAGTATAGTAACGACAAAAAAATTTTAAAAATTTTTTATTGTCCAAATAGGCTTAAAATGTCATGAAACGTCGAGATTTTAAGTTTGAGCGAAAAAAAATTTCTGTCTGTCTGTCGGTCTGTCTGTCTGTAACATTTTTTTGTGCGCACATTTACTCTGGAACCGTTTAAGATATTGACTTGAAATTTGGTACACATATGTACTTTAACGAGATCTAGAACAAGGGTTGGGTGGTAAATTGGTAAATTGGTAAATTTGGGGTAAATGGGTAAATTAAGCAGGTAAGAGTCCATGAAATTGGTATTTAGTATATACAAGAGAAGCTAAGGTCTCAAAAAAATTTTTGGCATTAGCCCTTTACCACCCCCACCTCCTTATTAAAGGGGATAAAAAAAAATTGTGATTTAGTGTATGTACAGGAACCAGAAACCTCAAAATATTTTTTTACTTCATCCACCCCCACTACCACCCCCCTATCACCACCCCCACCCCACTACCGATGTGGGGTATCGTTTTATGGGTAGAGGATTTCAAACATTATATTATTAAAGTTCCATAAACAATTATTTTCACATACAAAGTTTTTTCATTGTGAGTGACTTGGATAGTAGTGATTCCTTGGGCAGCGGTTTTTATATTACCGTAAATATTTACCTTTTTAGTATATTATAAATATGTTTGTCTCTCTGTAAATCTTTTATTCTGTTTGATATTTATAATCGTTATTTGCCCACCCCTGATTTGTCAATTGCTCTACCATCCCTTTTATATCTATAATAAATTTTGTTACTGTTAATTCGTTATTTTTTATTTCAAAAGTCCCTTAGTTTATTAACGAATTTTACCGTATTATTATATCCCGGACAGGGATTTCTTCTCTTTGAAGTAATAAGCTAGGTTTTTTTATTTAAATTCATAGATTCACTTTTGGTCATTTTTACCTTAGTTTTTTTTATAAAAGAGCAGGTCTATACTTTTTATCTATTTTTGGGGACTTCAATAAAGTTAATTCACTTTCAGAAAATAACCTCGTTATAGGAGAGGCGCAGTTTAGGGTCTGTATTTCTTGGAGAATCGCCGTGTTGGTGAGATGATCTACTAGTGGTCTCCAGACCCATATCTCGAGAGCATCGATACGCCGCATGTCTGTGCCACTAACGGTGCAGGTCTTAGAGGTGTAAAGGTACTGTCATCTTCAAATCTCAAGTTAGTAATTTTAGTTCCACATATTTTTAGCGAGATACAAGGGAAAGCTCGATTTTTGACGCCATTTTTTTTACAAACGGCCGTGAACGTCGCATCTATTTTTATCAGAAAAATGTTGTGTATTCATAAAGATTTTAAAATCTACATGTATACATAAATTCAGCTTTTTCTTACAAATTATACAATCAAGTTATCTTTTAGCTCCAACCGACAGGTCTACATAGACGACTAATATATAATTTTACAAAATAATTCAATTTTTTACTTTACCGTTTTGATACGTATAGTTAATAATTCAGCGCCACATAAAAGGATACGGTATCATTATACCTTCGTATTGTGTACTACAATTCCTATTATATTTATTAGAAGCTCAACAGAATTCAACAGGTTTACTACAAAAAATATACGCATGTCATGCCATTCTGTTTATTCGCTATTGGATCGTTCATTGTAATTAGGAAATATCCGTTGCCAGGCAAACAGCAATTATTGTAGGTGGTGTGTACTGATCTGACATAACTAAACTAATTGGGCGTCAGACAAACGAGACTTTAATTAACATTCGTGGAGGTAGCTCTATATTTTTAGCAACTGTAATGGGATGTTTTGCCTAATGAAACGGTCTACGGTGAACTCATTTGATGACCTAAAATTAAGAAATAATAAAACAATTCAGTTCAGTTCAGAATGTGTAGTATATTTTTATATACTCCGTTTTTGAAGACTTGTCGCTATATTTCACGCGGTGTCGAAGTTATGTGTTAGTTTTCACAGTACCCAAAATAACATTATTCTCTTTACGTTTTTATGACGATATAACAAACTATTAAATTTAAAGGTGAACATTAACGATTTGTTTGATATAGTTGAAAAAATACTATTAAGTACTACTACTGCTGCTAGCAGCTACTCATAACAAATGGACAAATTATATTACCATTACTTAAAATGCCCTGGAGTAAAATAATACTGTTAACGAAATTAGAGAGCAAAAAAAATTCAACAAAATGACAACAAATTGGTAAAAATCATCAGAAACTGTTATTTTCAAGATTATGTATTAAGAATAATCTACATGATACATTTCTTACATCTTAAAAGTTATTGGTGCCTACAATAATGGTAAGTCGCTGTCGGCTATTGCTCATTGTACTCGAGAGACAGAGCTTGCATCAGTAGAGACGTCTACTCCACTCTGATATGACCGCAGAGCTCCAAACTAAATGTTAGACTCCTTCAGTGACATCTTCGTCATCTTCCCAAGTAATTTATATCGTTACTCTGTACAATCAAAATGCATCGTTCAGAACGTGACAGTGCAGTGCAGGTTGATAGAAGACAACAGCGAAAGTGTACTGAATCAAAAAAATTATATATGTAGTTTTCTTAGGCCAATCAAATGTTTCCACAAACAGAAAAATCCGTAAAGATATTTACGTAAAATTTTCTTCTCAATTTGGCACCTTTTATTTATTAATGCAATGTAATTTTTCTGTTGAATGCACAGCATATACATGTTTTTTAAATAAAATTATAGGGGGTTTCTTCCTAGACAGTTGTGTAAACTACATACCAAACATTATTGTCCCTTGTCACATTATTTTTCATCCCATTGCTTTGTTGGCAATAGCATTAACTACCTACCAAATAATATTTGTATCCGTCAAACAATTTTGTAGATATACAAAACAAGTCGATTTAACTCAAAAAGTAGCGGAGTAACTCTTTTAGTTTCCAATATACAGGTGGTATAGTAAAAGTATTCGTATTTTGTCTATATCTTGGAGACTATTATATGTATCTACAACAAGGACTATGGACGATTTCAAGACATCATACTTGACGTTTACTTATTAGATAAAAACCGCTTTTAGGTGCAATTGAATTTCTACGAACCGACAAAGTTGTAAATCGCGTAGTTTTCTAAAAGGGTGCATTTTATCGCATTTAAACAAGTTCACCTTTTCTCTAGGAAATTAAATTGCGTTTTGATTATAATAGAAGACAAAGGCCAAAATCTATTCTCAAAAAAGTAATGGTTTAAAGTGTCACATAAAAGTAGCGTAACTAGTGCCATCTATAAAATGTGACATCGGCAATATCACCATTGTAATTAGCGACCTGAAAAACATGTCGTTATCAACTTTGAAGTAGATACGTATAATAGTTTCCAATATAGAGACGAAATACAAATACCATTTTTTTTACCACCCTATATCTTGAAAACGAAACGAATTAGACCGCTACTTTTTGTGTTAAATCAACTTGTTTTGATGTCAAGAATCTACGGCTAAGCGTTGTGTCAATCTTTTCGAAACATCCTGTATATAGTTTAAAATGAGAAAATCTGAAGAAATCTCGTGACTTTTTCACGATTACAATACTTACTTTTGGTAAGCAACGGATTTTTATTTGATTTTATTTATCAATGTACGGTAGGCATTGCCGTCATTCCCTAGACACATACCGCCGGACCGCGTTTTTGTAAAATATACCTTGTGCAGACCGCCCCATAGTTAGTCCCTGTTAGTTAACTGAAATGATAACCGCGTACAGAGTTTTCAATAAAACGTACATACCCGAGTTTATTGCCTACGTGTACCTTGATTCACGATATTAGTTCTGCGTTTTGCTTTGTTTGTTTATGTACTTAATACTTCGTTAATGGAGATTCGTAGAAAATATAAATCTGCTTAAGATGAAGTTTTTATTTTAATCTAAATGTAACATAATTTTAAATGGTTAAATGGTACAATAGGTAGAAGTTGACAAAATGAGTACCTATAGTAACAATAGCTATTTGTGTATTAAGAACGCAAAGTGCTACATTGTTGCTAGACACTTGAGAGCGACAATGACACTTTGCGCTCGAATTTCACACATAATTGTATCTACTATCGTTTGAAAATATCAAAATAAAAGGAATAATAAAATTGAATTTCGGCTGGAAATGGCGATTTATCGTTACGCAGCAATTTTTAGTAAATTGTGAGAATGATCTAATTTATTATAAGTTTCTTTTAGGTTATTTTGCGTTATATACTTGAATGTTTATGTTTAATTCGATTTATTGAGATTCAAGACTATTCGTGGAGTGTTAAGTCATTTTTACCCTGTTTAGGGAGTGTTTTTTAGCGCTAGGGGTTGATTTTGCTATCGAGATGACTGCATCCCCATGTAATTTTCGACGCTGAAATACAAAACCAACCCCCAGAGCTAAAAAACACTCCTTAAACAGGGTAAAAGTGACTTAACGCTCCACGAATAGTCTTGAATCTCAATAAATCGAATTAAATATAAACATTCAAGTATATAACGCATAAATGCAGAGTTAACACTACTTTCCATTGAAAATCACCCCCATGAGTGGGTGAAAACTACCCCTCACACAACAGGAAATTTAAAAAAAAACTGCAGTAATTGCAAAAAAAGCTTACGATGTTCAGTTATTTTAGAAACTGTAACTGCATTAGTATCGATGCGATGCTCAAAAACTACCCCCATAGAGTGGCGGAAACCACTCCTAAATTTAAATTGCAGTTGCTTAGATGACTCCTAAAAAGAATTCTATGAAAATACTATTACTTATTTATATGGCCTCTAAAAAGAATCGTCTAAAAATTCAGAAAAATTTCTATACAATTTTCTGACTATATAGTTTTTTGACCAGCCGGTAGGTGGCGCATTGACAACCGCATACGAGTGTTGAATGCGGATTAAGTATACGTCAAGTTGGGCTCTTTATTGGGGCGTTCATTGTTTCTGTTATTACCTTTTTTCCCCGATTTTTCTTGCAATTTTAATCTAGGGGTGGTTTCCGCCACTCTACGGGGGTAGATTTTGAGCATCGCATCGAAACTAATGCAGTTACTCACTCTTTCCAAAAAAACTGGGCATCGCAAGCTTTTTTTACAATCACGGCATTTTTTTAAGTTTCCTGTTGTATAAGGGGTAGTTTTCACCCACTCATAGGGGTGATTTTCAATGGAAAGTAGTGTTTATGCGTTATATACTTGAATGTTTATATTTAATTCGATTTACTGAGATTTAAGACTATTCGTGGGCGTTAAGTCATTTTTACCATGTTTAGGGAGTGTTTTTTAGCGCTAGGGGTTGATTTTGGGGGTGTACGATTTTTTTTTAACCTCGGATACGGATTCAGCGTCGAAAATTATATAGGGATACAGTTGTCTCGATAGCAGTTCCAAAAATTTTTTTTTTTGTGGGGTTGTGTATTCAATAAGTGATGTATTCTTATGTGCATTATACCACAATTCAGCCCAAAAATCATCAAGTCCAAGTAGTTTATATAATTCCAATTCTATATGCAAAACCTGTTCACCTTGACTTTTATCAAATTTACTAATGTCAATTTCTAGCGTCTTCAACTTAATCAAACTTTCAAGTGGAATTTTTGATTTAATCAACTTGGAAAACTCATCAGGTGAAACCTTAGTGTTAATTAATATATTGGGAGCTAGAACTGACATCAATCTTTCTCGCAACTTCTTAAAAATTGGACAATTGGACATTTATATCCTTTGCCTAAGCCAATATAGTTTGTAAAAAAGAATAAGTAGAAACTTCAATTAAATTAAGTGGTGGTTTAGGTTGATTTTTAATACTAAGAGAGTATTTAGTTAAATCTTTTGTCCAGATAAGATCAAAATCAGTTAATTGACCCAAAATAGATTTAGGCTGAGTTTTCAACCATTCGTTTATATCATTAGAGGTAGGAATAACCGGATTCATCTTAAATTTATCAAAAAGACTTCGATTTCTTTTCGGGAACATAAGAATTCACAAAAACTTCAACATCAACAGAATTTTTTCAAGATCAATTAAAATTCCACTTATAAAGTGCCAGCAACACTTAAATTAATTTCCATACAATCAAAATTCTGAATTTTTGGTAGTTTCCGTGAACCTATATTCATGTTTTTATCAAAATCAAAATATATTGAATTATATTCAATTAATTCCGAGTCAAATTTATTTGAGGATGCCGAGGCACCAGGTAAACAATAAAAACAAATAAAAAAATCCCCAGTCATAAAAACATACACAAATAGACAACGAGAAAAATATATAACACGGCTCAGCCACTTTACATATCGATTGTCTTGCTACAAGAAGAAATTGATGCATTAAAAAACAACAAATTGAATTTATGTATTCCCATGATATTAGTTTCATGTCTCGTATTCTTATGCACGGATGAAATCTTCTTCAAAATCCTGACTTCCAACCTTTACGGCATGCGGCAGAATAATCCAGTTTACATAAACTCCTGTCGTAAAATTAATTATTCCAATTCCCCTTGTGTGTGTAAATTTTGTTATCACAACTCGAGTATACTACCGATTTATCAGCAAACCGCAGAGCAACAAGCTTTCGTGTCGACTAGAGTTTGAAAGTTAAAATTATAACATTTTTGCGGTATTATCGGCGATAAAACCGCAATGTTTCGTGCCTTGCTTGTAAAATGTCAAAAGCTTGAACTATTCAGGACAGAAACAAGTATTTCAGTATATGTTTATATTCATTTTGCTTGTTTACTGCTTACCGCGTTTCTCAACTTGAAAATATGCTTTAAATAATTGTAATAATAATCTTTTAGTCTTTACGAATTCAATATATGAAAACAGTATTCAATAAAGTATATTTAAATATCTTATGTTTGTTGGGTATTTTGCCGCTGTAAAAATATTTAAAAATTTTGATGAAATAAACCTCTGCGCCAATAAATCATGAATATGCCACAGATAATAAATTATAAACAATATATTTGAATCTAAATCAAAATAAATAAAAAATAAGTAAGTAAATATACATATTCGTAATAAATGACAATGTAATAATTTTAATGGAACATGTATCCACTGCAGTGTTTTGAAAATATTTTCAAGATGGGGAGTTTTGAATTTCGAAGAAAATTTAGGTCTTTCTCCAAAAATGTCGAAAACGCTTCAAGATATTTTTCTGAAGCTTGATATGTTTTTTATGCTTTAGTAGATATTTGTGATTTAATTTGTTTTTTTTTTGAGAATTCTGCATAATTTGCCAAAAATTGCTTACTGATTTTCTGTTGATTATTTCACTCATTACCGCTATAGCCAATGAGAGCCCGTTTTTTCACAACGTTGCACCAATCAAACGTCATTATTAGTGGTAATTCAAGCTAGACGGCTTTTGACAGTACCAACATGCAAAATTTATCGCTCTAATTTTTTAGGTCGCTGCAGCGGCAAATATTGCGAAAATTTTTTGACGTTTTGTGTCGTGAAATATTTTCGGCAAATAGGACAAATCGTGCTTTTAAATGTTATTTATAAATATCTTCTCTAGCTTATTACTAATTGTTAACGTAAATTGTAAATTGTAGTATTGTATTAATAACCTAAAAAGCCAATGCTCTGTGGAACTTATATAGGTTGGGGACAAGTTATACACAGCTTTCAATGGCTTAATACCTAACGTAATTACAAAATAATTTTCACAACCAAAATTAAATATAAATATCCACGAAGCAGACAAATCAGTTATTTCATGATAAATACACAAATGTAGGTACTCACGTATGGTAATTCATCAATCATCACAAAGCAGCTAACACTTATTTGGAAAATCAAAACTCTGCAGTATCACTATATACATTATAATTCGTTGTACTTAAAGCCTCTCTACTTAAACAAGCAAACCTTAACTTAACTATTAAACTTCTCAAATTATAAACAAGGATTAATATACATAAATATATATTAATAAACACTTTAATATAATAATTCAATTCACTGTTTAGGCCAGCAGTTAAGTTAAGCTAGCGTTACTAGATGACGGTACCATACCATCTGAGTCGGCAGCCTTAGAACGTAAAAGCGATAGATTGGTAATATGCAATTTGTGTCGTTTATCCCGCAATGTGATTGGTCGAAGCGTGCTTTGTTGGGATGACTAGTCTTATAAGTTACAGTACCTATGGTTTAACGTATATTGTTTTTCTTCATTGTCATAATTTAAACCTACTTTGTTTTTTATTAGATGAGTCGCTTTGGAAATGCATTTTTATGTGACGTAAATGATGAAATTGAACATAAAGGTGAATAATCTCTAAAAAGTAACAAGGAAACGTCTGAAGGCATTTAATTACTGAACATAATATTGAACATGTACTTAATGAATTATTTATTCGTGAAATATTCTCCACAAATACCACTCGTGCTTCTAAATTTTATCTATAAATTTTTTCTCAAGCTAAGTTGCCATAAGGTTAATATAACTCGTGCAAATTGACAGTTTATTATCAAAGATTAAATCCCTCCCGCTAAAGCGGTCGGGATTTAATCAGATAATAAACTGTCAATTAGCACTCTTTATATTACCAGGCAACAACGCTTTCGAAAAAATTTTACCGATAAAATTTCAAGCACTAGTATATTACATACGATGAAAATGTGAAAGAACAAAACGCTCAAAAATTAATAAAATGCTCAATCTTGTTTCCAAAGCGAGCCATTATGGGGCAAATAGAACTTTCACGTTCCAAAAATCTATAACCGTTTTATTTGTTCATATAGGCACGTGAAATTTGGTGAAGAGAAAGATATAGTTGTATAAGTAACATTGAACATTTTTGTTTATTTTTTTTTATTAATCGAGAAAACTAAACAACATTTAAGACTCAGCACCTAGATCCTTTACGCCATAGCCAAATCAAAACTAATAAATGTGTTACCACCTTTTAATTTGGAAAGACCCTAACAAATACAAACTTTTCACCTCCAGATTTTCTATCCAAGTCCCTTACAACGAAGAAAAATTTGTACCTACTATATTTGCACTCCACTATATGGAAATAATTATTGTTTCTAATAATACAATATTTGAAATCGTCTACACGAAAAACCCATAAAACGATATGGCACATTGGTAGTGGGGCCGATGGCAAAAAATATTTTCAGGCCTTTGGTTCTTGTACACACATTAAATCACGATATTACTTTTTTAACCCATTTAATAATAGGGTGGGGGTGGTAATGGGGGTAATAGTGGAGGTCGCTAATGCTAAAACAATTTTAAGAACTTAGCTTCACGTACATACACTAAATTTAAATTTTATGGACTCTTCTTCTTCTTTTGGCTTTACAACCCATGGTGCCTCTCTACTCTCTCTTGAGCTTTTCTCCTCCAGCTTCTAATTTTTATGATTCTTCTCATCATCCGACCATCTCATCCTGGGCCTTCTTCTGTTTCGTGTTCCAATAAGTTTCCACTCATATATTTTCTTCGTTGTTCTTGAATATTCCATTCTGTTGACATGTCCCAGCCATGTTAGTTTTTGACTATATATTTAATAACGTCAGTTCCTTCATTCAATTAGTTCAGTTCAGCATTCATTCGCATTTTCCATGTTCCATCAGAGTTCTGGATTGGCTCATATCTCTGTCGCAGTACTTCTCTCGAATTTCCGAAGTATTTCCTTATCTCTTTTTGCTATGGTCCAGGTCTCATATCCATATGTTACTACATGTCTAATAAGGTGTTGTATATTTTAGTCTTGCTGTTCTTGTCTAAAAACTTACACATCATTAATTTTTTGCAGGCGTAGTAACAGGGATTTCCACTGATTACACGTGATTTAATTTCACTGCTTACGTTCTTGTTTGCTTTACCCTCATTTACCCCCCAACCTTCAACGGAATAAAATCAAAATATAATCTAGTTGCAGATTTCGTTATAATAAATAAATACCAAATTTCAAATCAATATCATAAACTGTTCCAGAGTAATCGTGCGCACAAAAAAAATTACAGATAGACCGTCAGACAGACATTTTTTTCACAAACTTAAAATTCGATGTTTCATGACAGTCTAAGCTTATTTCAACAAAAAAAAAAATTACATTATTTTACTGTTACCACACTTCCACTCCACCACGTCAATGTGGAAGGAAAAATGTGGATGGTTGTCACCATATTGCTGAGATTTTTTTTGGGGTGAGATTAACGATTAACTTCAATGTCCATACATACGCCATTGACGCTGCACAGTGTGTCGAAACGATATAAAATCGCTCTAAGAGTCTACTGCTGAGCTATCAGCGTTTTTTTTTAATACTTGCAAAGGATTCTGGAAGCGTGAGTCACTGCCGCTTTGACAGATAGAAATGTGTTTTTAGTTAAAAAAAATTATTTTTTTTTGACGGCCGCTATCTCAGACATACGCGTCCGATTCTAGGATGGAAAAAGGGGGTCGATTTTCAAAAGCATTTGCGATTTTTTTAGAAGAAAATAGTAAGATATTCTTAATTAGCACCTTTGTATACGATTATATCGTAGTGGGTGCAAAGGTGTTTGAATAGGAGCAGTCAAAAATACAATTTTTTCAACTAAAAATAAATTTTTGTGTGTTAAAGCGACGGTGACTGACTATTCAAGACTCCTTTGCAAGTATTTAAAAAAAAAGTTGATAGCTCAACAGTTGACTCTAAGAGCGATTTTTGATAGTTTCGCAACAATGTGCGCCGCAAAAAAAATAAAGCTAACCAAAAGATATCTCCTGACACATTAAAATCATACCAAAGGGCATAGCCGGATAAGTAGGGTGAAACGGCCCCCGGCCTTCATTGAGAGAAGAAATATAGTTAGCAATAAGTGAAGGGAACAATTTTTCAAAATATTAACGCAAAAGGCTGGCGCGTTTCACGGGGTGACGATGAAATCCAAAGGACCAAGTTTTTGTGCCATAACGTAGCA
This sequence comes from Rutpela maculata, assembly GCA_936432065.2. Lineage (NCBI taxonomy): Eukaryota > Metazoa > Arthropoda > Insecta > Coleoptera > Cerambycidae > Rutpela > Rutpela maculata. The sequence continues at coordinate 28,375,029 of OW386285.2, read as the reverse complement.
ACCGAAAATTTTGGAAAAAATATATGTTGGACAAGTATTGGAGAGGATTCTCAGAAAAAATTGTCGGTCAATTTGGGGAAGAACTAAGGGCCAGAAGACATCGGTATACTTTTCAAATATTTTTGCACCACATTCAAAAATTTTTTGTAGCATCTACTTTCACCCCCATGAAACATATTTTTTTCGCAGCGTGGTGGGAACATTACGTCATAGTGAAAAAAAATCACGTCCGTGGTGTTTCGAGACTAGTAGTCTATGAGTAACGAAGGCAGAAAGAGTAAATATTTCGTGCAAAGACGAGATTACCTTTCCCTCCCGTTTTCGAGGGCGCTAAACACTATGGAAGTGATGGGAGAAGTTTTTGACCGCCGCAACCCCCTGAAACGGCCAAAAACCACCCCTTTTATGGATCTCTTTATGTTTTCGTATATAAACGGGTCTGGGGAGTGATTTATCGACGGATTATACATGGAATAAAATGGAAGGGGGTTATAGAGTAAGTAGAATCCAGACAACAGGCCTAGGGGGTTGATTAGACCCCTCCCGAGACGAGGGGTGGAAAATCATTTTTTTTTCCAAATGATTCGGTTCAAATGCGTATCCCTCCGTTTTCGGGATAGCTGATCATGGGAAAAATATTCATTTTTAGCTCCAACCCCTCATCATCTTTCAAACGGACAGAAACCACCAGAAAGCATGCTATCCAGGAATTACGGTTTTTTTCGGCACATGATCGTTATTCCTGTGCATATCCCTTCATTTTTCACGGAGGAGAAGGTGGTAGCGACCTCGGGGGTTGCTTCAACCCTTCTAAGGGGTATAAAATTCATTAACTATATTTTTATCGTGATCAACGCCTGCCAAAACGGGGGAGGGCGTATTGATGATCCAAAGTGTAATTAATGAATTTTACACCTCTTGGAATGGTTGAAGCAACTCCCGAGGTCGCTATCACCTTCTCTTCCGTAAATAATAAAGGGATATGCAGAGGAATAACGATCATGTGTCGAAAAACCTGTAAATCCTGTACAGCATGCTTTCTGGTGTGTGTGGGGTGGTTTCTGCCTGTTTGAGGGATAAGGAGATATTGAAGCTAAAAAATGAATATTTTTCCCATGATCGATGATTCCGAAAACGGGGAGATACGCGTTTGAACCGAATCATTTGAAAAAAAAATGATTCCACCCCTAGGGAGAGTTTAATCAACAATCCCCTCGGCCTGCTGTCTGGATTCCACTTACTCTATAACCCACTTCTATTTTATTTCAAGTATAACCCGTCGATAAATCACTCCCCAGACCCGTTTATATATGAAAACATAAAGGGATCCATAAAAGGGGTGGTTTTTGGCCGTTTCAGGGGGTTGCTTCGGTCAAAAACTTCTCCCATCACTTCTATCGTGTTTAGCACCCTCGAAAACGGGAAGGAAAGGTAATCTCGTCTTTGCACGAAATATTTACACTATTTCTGCCTGCATTACATAGACTATTAGTCTTGAAAGACCACGGTCGTGATTTTTTTTCACTATGACGTAATGTTCCGACCACGCTAAGAAAAAAATATGTTATATGGGGGTGAAAGTAGATGCTACAAAAAAATTTCGAATGTGGTGCAACGAGAGGAAATTACCCTTAAAAATATTTGAAAAGTATACCGATGTCTTCTCGCCCTTAGTTCTTTCCCAAATTGACCGACAATTTTTTCTGAGAATCCTCTCCAATACTTGTCCAACATATATTTTTTCCAAAATTTTCGGTTGCTGCGTTTTGACACAAAAAATTGGTCCTTTGGATTTCATCCCCCTCGTCACCCCGTGAAAGGCGCCACACTTTTGCGTTAATATTTTGAAAAATTGTTCCCTTCACTTATTGCTAACTATATTCCTTCTCTCAATGAATAATAGGGCCGGGGGCCGTTTCACTCTACTTATCCGGCTATGCCCTTTCAGAAATGTCTTGAACTGTTACCGATACTTTTGAAAACGAACCTAGATATTTCTCGAAATTCAACACCGAGAGGCCGTTTAATATGATATGAAATTTCGGTCCAGGAATCACCCCTTAAAATATTTTGCAATAATTTAGGACCACCATGTATATGTCAAAATGCGATACATTTAATTATGTCTAAAAAGATTATCCGATGATATACTATTCTATACAATTGTGATCGAGCCATTATTATATATCGACTATTTCTAGCACTTCTATTCAGAGGCTCGACTAATGATATAAAATGGTTACTTCCAATTGATTTGGCTTCAGGCATTCAGTTCAAGTAAAGGCCAAGATTCAGGAATGTGAGCAGCTAATGGATATGTCACAAAATCGACCGTTTAAATGACATTTTATTCTTATCTCGACAACTTATCTCCACAAATCCGCTTGCCAGAAGCTTTATACGAATCTCCGGACAAGTAATAACTCTAAACTAAGAGGACTTGAGCTACAGTAAATGTCAAAAGTTAAGTATGAAATGTACATATCAGTACATCGTATATATTTTTTAGTTAATAAAAGTAATAATAATTGCATATTCTTGTTACGATAGTCAACTTTGTTGTTTCTGCAGGTCTGCAGGTCTCAGTAAAATGTTAACTATATCCACTGCCCACAATATTTAGTTCCTAGCGGATACGCGGAGTTTGGTACAGAGAGCGCCATAAGTGCGAAACGCGTCATAGTGCGAGCACAGTTATTGATTTATTAATTTGAATTTGTATTTGTTTTTACATATAAAAATAACAATAAAACAAAATAAAAAAATTAGTGATAAGAATCATCAAAATCGGTCCATTGGAAGCCGCTGGCAAATGTGTTTCAAATACATAGATATTATTAAAATATACAGGGTGTTTTTTTTTTGTAATATCATCCATCAATGAATGGAAACCTCGCTGCAATCAACACGATACTAATAACAAAAATATTGAGGCGTTCATCAGAGATCTGAGGAAAGATGAATTTTGGGGTGTGCAGATGATCGCAGCAATGGCAAACCTGAAGAACGGGTCAATAATAATACACTAATAAGGAGACGAAGGATTGGAAGATACACATTTTTTAAGCAAAGCAATAACGCTGCTCCCAGAATGGAAAGAAGTGACGAATATTATTAGGTATCAAATATCGCAGATAACCAATCAAGCACCAATTGGATAACTCTGGCGTCATGGAATGTCAGAAGCTGCATACTTCGATGCATACAGAATGTGAAAAGATAAGAAATCGAAGAGTCCCTACAGGCAAAAAACATCGACGTGGCATGCATAGAAGAAACACACGTGATAAAGCAACTAGAAGTCAGAAAAACCACAAATAGCAACTAAGCAGGGAGCAGTAAAGAAAAGACCAGTAGAGGAGTTGCATGGGTAAGTAGTAGAAAGAACAACATTTGCATGATAGGAATACGCTTCAAATAAGAGGGCAGGAAGGGTATTCGGACAGTTAACTCAACAAATCAGAAGAACCGAGAAAAATAAAATGCCCATTATAATGTCAGATTTTAACGTACACATATAAAAAGATGACCAGACGGAGGTAGATAGAGTATCGCCGGGAAAACCTTACTCCATACATGGTCCAACGAAAACGGAAACTCGCTGCAGAACCTAGCACATATGTTTGACTTAACAATAATGAACACGAGGAACAAAAGCCAAAAACCATAAAGGAATCGCAATGATATATCCTACGCCAGAATCAAAAACGGAAACAGAAGTCGCAGAAGAAGAATTTTAGAAGCAAAAACATAAAAAGAGGAGCATAAACACTTTATATCACGGCACAATTCGGCTACGCATCTCACAAACAAGCATAACCCAAACCCAGCGCACAGCGGTATGTTTCCCTAGAGTTGTAGCAATACGTGCCGTACGCTGGTCAATCAAATCGGAATCAAATCAAATAAATACTAGAATGTACGTGGAAATTGTGTACACGAAGTAAGTAACGAACATCCAAAGCATCGACAATGTCGTTCATATAACCAGTAAAGAAAGAAAAAGAAGAAAGAAAATAGTAGAGACTCTTGCAGAACTTCAGAGGAGACAATGCATACAACAAACTTATAGCAATAATAAGATACATACTGTAATCTGTTGGTAATATAAAAAAAACAAAGTTATTAAAACGCCGAAAATGCTCATTTGATTTAATGAATTAGGGTAGATCCGCCTCCTTGTTGACCCTCTTTACGCCTACACAAAGAAAGAGTATAGCAGGATAAGCATGGATATGCTGCCCCTGCATCAATCTGGTCGAGATTTTGGGCACAAGTTGTAGTTTTAGATGAAATTTCCCAAAATATAACCTCCACTTGGTGGACTTTGGAAACTAAAGTTCTTTGGAAGGCTGACTACAATGCAAACTAAATTTTGATTGACTCAACAGCTGACGTCAGAAAATTTGAAAATATCTGCACCACACTTCTTGAAGTTTGATACTGATTTGAATAGTAGGTGTGTAATGGCCGCCAGTGGTCGTAGCCCAGACGACAGAGAACATTTTAAAGTGAAACCCACAAAAATTTGCAAACTGATTAATTTTTTTTTTAATGAGTTCGTGAAAGTGTATAGAATAATATCCTGAAAAGTTTACATTTCGCTCGGATGCAGAACAAAAAAAAAGTGAAAAAAAAATTTTGCTTATCCATTTTTTCAAAATTTTGAAATTAAGTCCGGGTAGGAAAAAATAAAAAATACAGATGGATAGGCCACGTATTTCTGAACAAAAAATATCCTAATAAAATTTATCGGTAAAGCCACGGTATTCACGGAAAAAAATAGTGAAGTAACTTTGTCACCCTGCGCGGCCAGCGCACGGTTAAATGCATACTCTAAAAATTCTTAGCTGTTCTATCGAGTAAAATAAAGTTTTTTTTTCTGTTTCTGATTACACGTTTTAAACATTTTTCTTAGAGAATAGGAGGATAAATAGGGAGTATGGAGAGAGAATATATAATTATCAATGCATACACAGACACCACACATAGCCGCTGAATCACTCGCATCAATTTTTACGTGCCTTTACTGTAGTGTATTTATTACAGGTACACCTATCCACATTTCAGCTATATCCAATGGATTCCTTATACATTTGTTAATGTATTGGAAAAGTTCCAGAATTTATATTCAAAACAATCAAAGATATTTTCATAGTTATAAGGATGAGATCGTGAAAATCGCAATTTCTGATCATGATCTGATTGATCATATTTTCGAAAAAATGCATACAAGGAAACGATTTTGTGTTTGAACATTCGAAAAATATACATTTTTTTCCGAAATAGTGGTATTTTATTTTTTCCAGCCTCCAATATATATATTTATCAAAAAAAAATCATCATGCAAGGAAATTAAAATGATTTGAGATGTACTTTTTTTAATCCTCGTTACTACAACTTAATAAACCATAATAATCATGAAGTGTACATAGTTTTCAACAGTTCTCAGTGAAGAAAGAATTTTTTTGAAGGGCTTTTATTTTTTTCTATATTATTTATAGCGACGATTGAGTTCGGACGTGATAATATATATAAGTATATTTTTTCCATCCATCCTTTACTTGTATTGTTTAAAACAAAAAAGCATCAGAAAGCTACAATTTCCATCTTTTAAATGAACCAACACTCATATAGATTGAACAAATTCTGATTTAGTGACATGTAATTCAATGCGTCGGTGTCACAGTCATGCGTATTCAAGCGCGTGCACGCATGGATCTCGCTCAGAGTTATAACGTTACACTTGACTATTTTTTTCCGGGAAAACCATGGCTTTAACGATAAATTTAGTTAGGGCATTTTTTGTTCATAAATACGTGATCTATCCATCTGTATTTTTTATTTTTTTCTAGCTTGATTTAATTTCAAAATTTTGAAAAAATGGATGAAAATTTTTTTCTTCACTTTTTTTTATGTTCTGCATCCGAGCAAAATATAAACTTTTCAGGATATTGTTCTATACACTTTCAAGAACTCATTAAACAAAAGTTTACTTAGTTTGCAAAATTTTGTGGGTAAATGCGAAATATCAGTCTTTTCTGCGTTTGATTTGCTATTTTTTTTCTTACTTTTTTGGGGGGAAATATAAGTGTTACTTAACTATATATATTTAAAATAGATTTATTATATTGCATATAGATTTAAATTCCTTTGTTATATAATGCAAAATTATTATAATGATAATGTCTTAAAAGTTTGTCATATAAATGTTCGTTCACTAACTGCTCATTTTGTAGAGTTTTTTGATTATTTCTCGGCAAATAATTATGATGTGATTGCAGAAAGTGAAACCTGGCTGAATCAGGCTGTTCTAAATCAATATGTAAAAATAAATGGCTACAATTTTGTCAGAAGAGATCGGGATATTGGTGTAGGAATATATTTGAAAGATACTCTAAACTTTGAATTATTGGAAAATAGTGAAAATTTTGAGGACTTATGGGTAAGAACTAAATTTAATAAGTTAAATATTGCTCTTGGTTGTGTTTATAGAGCTCCAAATCTTAATATTAATAATTTCTTAACTAATTTCGAAAACATTTCGATTAACATTTTACCTCAAGTGGATGAAATAATTTGTCTGGGTGATTTTAACCTTGACTTGTTAAATATAAATAATACTACAAATAAGTTCCTTAACCTTTTGGAGAGTGTTAGTTTAAAACAAATTATTAATGACCCTACTAGAATTACGTTAAATTCTGTTTCATTACTAGACTATATCATAATATCTGACAATTGCAATATTTCTAAGAGTGGCACTGTGTCTTTAAACAACATTTCTGATCATGAATTAGTTTATGCATTTTTGAGTTTTAACAGATTTAGTAATCCGGCTGTACCAATAATATATAGGGACTTTAAAAACATGAACCTAGAATTGCTATATGCCCACTTAGAATCTATTCCATGGAGAAATATTTTTGACATAGACAATATAGACGGCAAAATTACTTTCTTTAACGAAAATATAAGAGTTTTAAAGGATATGCGTGCACCTCTAAGAACCTGTGTTTTTAAAAAACAGCACAAGCCATGGCTAACAGACAATATTAAATTATTAATAAAACTTAAAGATAAATCCCTAGCAAAATATAAAAAAAAAACTAAAAACCCTGTTCATTGGGAAGGGTACAAAAATATAAAAAAAATTACAACTAGCTCGATTAGAAGAGAGAAAAAAGCCTATTTTAAAAAAATTCTAAATGAAGATAAAAATTCTATGTGGAAAACACTTAATAATTTAGGTATTAATACTAAAAAAAAAAAGAGAAATTCCCGAGAATCTTTCGGATGTAAATACTATAAATCAAAGTTTCTTAAATTCGGTGCCTCATACTCCTCCTAGTGATAACATTGCAAATTATTACAACACTGTGAAGGATTCCCTACATAGTAATCTTTCTTTTAAAACAGTTAATGAAGCTGAAATTGGTAAGTTGCTATTATCTATAAAAACTAGTGCAGCTGGGGAGGATGGAGTTCATATTCATTTTATCATAGCCTGTTGTCCTTTTATTTTGGAATTCATTTGTCATATTATTTTTGCATTATTAATTCTGTATATCCTGTCGATTGGAAAATAGCACAAGTAGTACCACTTCCCAAAATCGATTTGCCTTTAAATTATAATGATTTAAGACCCATTAGTATTTTACCAGTACTGTCAAAAATCTTAGAATATATTATTAAATCGCAGCTTGTCGATCATTTAGAAACAAATAACATTTTACCAGATACCCAGTCTGGGTTTACAAAAGGTCACAGTTGTACAACTGCTCGTTTAAATGTCACTGATAATATTTTAACTGCGACCGATGCTGGTAAATGTACAGTGTTGGTGTTGCTGGATTATTCCAAGGCATTTGATACTCTGGAACACAATGTATTATTAATTATATTAAAACACATTGGATTAGATGAAAAATCAGTATCCCTTTTTAAGAGTTATTTAAATGCTAGAAAGCAAAAAGTGGTGCTGAATGGTCAGTCTTCTGATTTTTTAGATGTGTCACGGGGCGTACCACGAGGGTCAGTGTTAGGTCCCATTTTATATACAGTGTACACGTCATCGCTGCCTAGATTCATACAAAGATGTAATGTGCAAATGTATGCAGATGATACGCAGGTATTATATTCCTTTTTTCCAGATGAAATACAAAATAGCTGTGACATTGTAAATTCGGATTTAGAAATTATTTACAAGGTATCATTAGAACATTCTTTACATCTAAATCCAAATAAGTGTATTGCTATGTTTTTTGGTAGAGCTGTTGACAGAGAGAGAGATTATCTCAACATGTCCATCTAGCAATTAATAGAACTCACTTGCCGCTCAAAGAAGAAGCAAAAGATTCAGGTTTAATAATTGATACTACACTTAGATTTGAGAAACTCATTTTACTTTCTATCAAAAGAGCTATTTCTAGGTTAAAAATAGTGTACAGCTTCCTCTATGTTTTAAATATCAAAGTAAAAACTATGCTATGCGATACTCTTATTTTGTCGATTTTTAATTATTGTGATTCTGTGTATGGACCCTGCTTATCTGCTGCTACTACACAGCGGATACAAAAAATTCAAAATTATTGCCTTAGATTCATCTATGGGATCAGAAGACATCATTCTGTAAGTCACAAGCTGTTGGTAACTAACTGGCTGAACATGAAACAGCGACGAATTTTACACTGTTGTACATTGTATCATAAAATCATAATTTCTAACAGTCCCTCTTATTTGTTTAGAAAGATTACATTTCGTACTGACGTGCACAATTTAAATTTAAGACATAAGGGTATACTGACACCTCCAATTCATAAAACGGCACTTTTTGAAAGGTCTTTTACATTTAGTATATATAAATTATATAACTCACTTTCCCCTCTACTTAAATCGTGCACAGGCTTCACTTTTGCCAAACATTTTAAAAAACATCTTCTGATTCAGCCGATTACATAAAAAAGTAGTAATTCATTTTTTTCCCCTTTTCTTCTAAATAATTCAGTTTATATGGACAAAGGTATTTTTTTTACTTATGTTAACCATTGTACAAATAATTCAAATATGTTTGATGTTACCATCTATGTATTAGCAGGTTGAGTGTAAGACCAGCTGATCTGACATTTCTGCTTTTTCAGCTGAACTCCGCCTTTTCAATAATTAAAATATTATCATCATATGTACACTAATTTGATATGTGAATAAATATTCTACTCTTCCGATCGCTTTGAAAATTGTATATGTTTTAAAGAGGCATATAAACATTTATTTGAAAGGAAATTACGGTACTGCCTTTTTTTGAAAAAGTTTTTCACCTCTTCTTTCCGACAAATGGACTCATCAAACGCCATAACACATTTTTTTTTTCATGAAAATCGGTTTATCCGTTCTTAAGAAAAACATTGTTTTCCATTTTTCTTTTTACCCCCCTAAAAATAGTTTTCCAAAAATAATATTTTGGGAAATTTCATCTAACACTACTATCAACTTGTGCCCAAAACCTCGATCAGATTGGTGAGGGAGCAGCATACCATGTTTATCCTGCTATACTAATTCTTTTTAAAATAGTTTTTAACAGGTCATTGAACAAAAATAATATTATTCCATGTATATACCACAAATAGGCTACAAACAATACCAACTCTGTGTCAATTACAATGATTAATTAACAAATATATTGTTACCATTCAACCAATGAAGGAAAATGGTCCACCAATCATGAAAATCTATGACATACAGTAATAAAACAAACAATAGCGAATAACGTGAATTCGGCAAACAATGAACACGACATATTAATTTGCATATTTGGTAAATCCCGTTACATGGACATCATTTTATCAATTTCAAATAGATTTCAGAGTCACGTTAAACAAATATCAGGTTTACACTTTATTTCACTGCAATATACAACGTAATCTATTGTAATAGGTACTGACGTTCATTTCATAATATTTTATTTGTGTTAAAATCCACGAGTTGTAAATATCACATTTCCGCAAGGATTTGGGCTAACACTTTTATATGAATCCTCTACCCAAAGAAAGGAAATTAATTTTTCGCTATGTCGCATGTCGTCCGGTTAGAGGTACGCAAATTTTTTACTTACTACGCCGTTCATCTTTATTATTAATAGCCAGAAAATACTAATCAAACAAAGGAGGAACCGTGCATTTAGAGGCAATTAGAATCTATCAAATTTAATGAAAACCAATTAATTTTCTTTATATTTAGGAATTGTTTGACTAGCTTTTCATCACAAATGTATTTATTAATGGCTGTCTAATCAAAGGTGTACATTCACATTAATTACAAATCGAGCAAATTTTTGTGCAGAGGTAGTATATTGTCGCAGAAGAAACTGAAATAATAGTTCGCATGGATACCATAACTGGAATGGTAAAAAAATGTTTTTTGCTAAAATTTAAAAATACATAAACAATTCGTGAAAATGGTTTATGGATATTCTACATTATTGTCTTTTCCAATATAATTTGTATTAAATCACTTTCTTTGCTTATCTTAATCTCACTTAAACTACCGGAAGGCTTTTGACAATGTGGAATGAGGCAAACTGTAGGCTGTATTATCAGAAATAGGATTTTCTGGTTTTTATTATTCGTCTATTGTATGAAGAAAACCGTGCTTTGGTGAAAATAGACAACACTAACTCCGACAAACCTAAAGTTGGCGAAGGCGACAGATAGATCTGTATTTTACTACCAACCCTTATACCTATAGTGAACACCTGATGGGGCGTATGCTGGAAGACTGCAGGGTGAAGTAGCTATAGGCGGAACCAAGATATCTAACTTGAAATTTGCAGATAGTACCACCTTAGTTGCAGCAACAGAAGATGTGCTCAATCAGCTGCTGAAACGACTCCAGACAATGAGCTCCGATTACGGTTTAAGTGTAAATTGCAACCAAACGAAAATTATGATTGGAGACCTGGACACGTTAAGAATAAGTGACTGCTAGATGTAAATAAGATGGTATATCCTGGAGCCCTTCTGGACAATACTAGCAACTACGAATACGAAATTCGGTGAAGAATACAGATGGCAAGATCGGCCACTTGCTAGCTGAGCAAAATTTAGCTTGACAAAAACATCACGAAACGCAGAAACAATGGTTTTGTTAACGCCTTATTTGCTCCATATATTTTGTACTTCTGAGATATTGATCGTTAAGGAAGCAGAATCTTACTTCCTTTGCCAATAAAACAGTTTTCAGAAACATGAACACATTGAACGCGGTTTCGCTACCCAAGTGAACATCATCTGGTGATAATTAAAACTGTTTTAGTCACCTCCAGATGATGCTGACTTGGTTGACGAAATGAACGTCTGGCATAAATTAAAATAAAATAAGAAGTAATTCTCCCCGAATTTAAAATGAAATCGTGGTAGATAGATATAGTTCATAACATATTTATACTGCACATAAACAGTTCAAAGCTACCGCAAGAGCTAATATAAGGGGAGACTGGGGCATGCTTTATTTTCCTAAACTATATAAAATAATAAATATAATGTATTATTTAACAGAAAAAAACATCATTACTCTTTCGTAAAATATATTCTGGCATGATTAAAGTAAGAAATAGATGGAGATACACCTCATTTAATGAAGATTTCTAACTCTTGTGACATAATTACGCGAATCACCCGTAACTAGAATGGCGCAGCCTTCACTGTCAGCGTTAAATCTTGAGTAACAGATAAACAAAGCCGTACTTTGAATTTATCTGTCAATGTCGCGAAGGACGGGCAATGCGTCCACCAATGCGTCCACCAATGCATAAGATATTCCTATTTTCAGATTACCAGAAACGGTACTAAGTTTCTATTTATCGAAAACACATTTTCTAAATTATTTTGTTCATTCTAATATGCAAAAATGTAAGTACGGCTCTGTAGAACTGTCAGCATGTAATAGCGCCGACTTTGATATTTTTATGGGCAGTTTATGTATCCTTTCTTAAGTGGGTTTCGCTATAATTCTTTTATTTAACTGGAATAAAATCTGAAAATCAGGATCAAGTTAGAAAAAACTGAGAACTATTTTCTCCGAATTTCAATCGCTTGTCATAGCCAAGAAGCATAAACTCGGCTTGACCAAATTATTTTCGCTATAAACTTTATGTGAGTAAACAAATTTAGGAAACAAATTAAGAAATAATTTGTAAAGGATCGATGATTTATATAACTGTTAAACATTCTTCGCAGTTTTCTGAAAACAGGCTAATTGATTGGGTATAACTGCTATATTTTTTATTTTAATCACCTCCTTATGATGTCAGCTTGGTGAGCGAAACGCTAGTCAGTATATTAGCAGCACTTCTGTTTCATATACCTCATTTTATTAGATGTTTAAAAGCTTTTATATATACTGGTAGGTTTTCTTCAAAAGCAATAAGATTCTTAATTTAGCGATCGATATAATTACACTATACTACACTGGCATATCGATTTTCAATGGTTGTCCAATTTTTGTTTAGAAATGGAAAAAAACTGCAGCTGCACGTTGGGCGGAATATACTTTAGATCTTTATGGGCGAGATTACGGTTTTTCGTCCTCAATAAAAAATGTCAAGAAATCTTCTTTAAAGTACTTCAATTAATTTGTTTTTTCTTGGTTGCTGTACAATAAAAATTGATGGAGATACAGCAATTTAAACATTTTATTCAATTACATGCAAAAAAAATTGATTATTATTTCTTATTGAGGCGAATTTTCATCTATTTTACCCATACCACTAATTTACTGTCCAAAGAACAATGTTAAAAAAGGGTCTTTTTTGACCCATCCGTGGTAAAGTGTGGAAGCCATCTTTTTTTACGTCATCCGTTTTGGTGAAAAATCTCGGGAACACATTAAAAAACAACCCCTATTTAGAATTGATATCAGTCTAAATACTAAGTTTCGATAACTAAGTAGAAAAATAAGTAAAAAAACCAAATTCACTCCGTCAACCCTCCTCGTCATTCCCTCACCACCACTAAGAAGTTACTATAGAGGATGCTATAACTACTGTATAGTTATTTACAAAATAGGGCTTTTTTGGCCCATGCGTGGTAAAGTGTGGAAACCATCTTTTTTTACTAATTTTCGGGTGAGAAGACAGTAAAAAAACATTGGGGGGGTGGCATTAAAATTGATATTAGAACTTGCAACAGAAAGTTATTCTTTAGTGCAGGAAATTCTTTCAAAATACTGTTTCGTTAATAAGTAGAAAAAGAAGCAAAAATTCTAAATTCCCGATCAATATCTCTGAGAAGGTGAGACCCACTCCTTTTAGAGAGGAGGCATATGAGTGTACTCAGAAGTAATCAGATTATTATATTTTGATAGCAACCACTTAATGAGGTGTTCTGGTTTTTTGAAAAATATGTAAATAACTTTTTTGAAAAATATGTAAATAATAATAGTGGTTATAGTAGCTTAAAACCTTTTTGGGAGTGGTGAGGGAATGGCGGTTGAAGGGGTGAATTTGGTTTTTTTACTTATTTTTCTACTTAGTTATCGAAACTTAGTATTTAGACTAAAATCAATTCTATCAATTCCATCAATTCACAAATAAGGGTTGTCTATTAATGTGTTCCCGATTTTTCGCCAAAACGGATGACAGATTCGTATTCAGCACCCCAAAACTAGTAAAAAAAAAGATGGTTTCCACACTTTACAACTGGTGGTCCGAAAAAGCCCCTTTTTGTAAATAACTATATAATAGTTATAGTAGCTTCTATAGTACTTTCTTAGGGGAGGTGAGGGTATGGTGAGGGGGGTTGAAGGAGTGAATTAGGTTTTTTTACTTCTTTTTCTACTTAGTTATCGAAACTTAGTATTTAGACTAATATCAATTCCAATGTCACCCCCCAATAAAGATTGTTTTTTCATGTGTTCCCGTGATTTTTCGTCAAAACGGATGACGGATTTAGTCCAAGCAAATTAGACGAAAAAATAGCGAATAGAAGAAAAAAATCATATACAAATTATATTTGGGCTATGCCTAGTTCATAGGGGTAGAAGTAAGCATCCGAAAAGTTCCCACCTTACCTGTTCATGGAAACACCCTTTTGAGGCGAAAAACCACCCCTAGAAAGGAAAAAGTTACGATTATTCTCATTTTCCTTCGAATCCGTCATTCCCACGAAAAACAGGTATAGGAACAAAAATTCGTCATTAAATTCTACATAAAAAAGTTCTATGGTCGATTTGCGTACTCTCTGCCGTTTTCTCGCTATCGACGTTCATAGTAGGGGGTAGTTTGGAGCGCTCGGCGAAAAATCGGTGGTACGCGATTTTTCACAGCGAATATCTCCGAACGGCTACTTTGACGTCAAAAATGGTTATAATGAAACTTGTAGAGCGGATTCTCCTCTACAAGATTCATCTTATACTTTTCTTTTTTATTATTATTATTGTTGAATTTTCTCGCTTTTATCATAATTTTAATATTTATTATTTCTTTTCACCCAAATTCTTTGAAAACATCACGGCACTGTTATGTTTGACCTTCGGATTCTGTCGAAGCTGCTCGACAGATTCCGGTTTGGGGAATGTGAGGAAGGGGGGCAGGTATGAATTATCCATTCTCGACGCTCGAATATTTAGTTGTGAAATACCGTTGTTAGACTAGGTGCGCATTTCTTGTTAGTTCGGATGTCTTGAGAAACTGTAAGGAAACTGTACTGTTTGCACATGCATTTAGTGGTTGCGACACTACTTCTGCTTTGTTCGATAAAGGCAAAGCACAAACTGTAACTATACTTAATAACAGAAGAGATTTGGATGACATTGTGCCTATATTTGACAACCCTCAATCAACAAAAGAAGAAGTCGCAACTGCTGGAGAGCGTTTCACGATGGCGTTATATAAAGCTCCAAAGAAAGAGAAATCTTTAAATAGACATAGATTTCTCACATTCAATAAATTGGTTGGGAAATCAAGTAACGCTGTACTATTATCGAGACTACCGCCAACGTCTGCCGCTTCTCATCAGCATGCTTATAGGGTTTTTCATCAAATTCAGTTCACAATGGGGTTGGAAGAAAACTGACACCGTTCTTTCACCCATTTTTACACCTGAGGCACCAGCTCCGTCTTCCGCTCTACAACTTATATCTTGCAACTGCAGGATGGGCTGCGGGAAACGATGCGGGTGTGTAAAAATAGGATTGCGCTGCTCAACCATGTGCTCCAACTGTCACGGACAAGGCTGCTTAAATTCACCTAGCGAATATGAGTTGATTGAAGAAAACCCTATCGACGACTGAAATAGACAATGACGACAGTGGAATAGGCCTACAGGAGAAACCACTTACAAAAAAAACGCACCGAGACCTCCACCTCATGGGTGGTGTGGAAACGAGGTCATATTACAAAGTGCGTATCTTCGAAAAAAGCGAGAAAATTCAACCAAAATAAACAAAAAAAAAAAGTAAAGTACACAATGAATCTTGTAGAGAAGAATCCGCTCTACAAGTTTCATTATAACCATTTTTGACGTCAAAGTAGCCGTTTCGGAGATATTCGCTGTGAAAAATCGAGTACCACTGATTTTTCGCCGAACGCTCCAAACTACCCCCTACTATGAACGTCGATAGCGAGAAAACGGTGGGGAGTACGCAAATCGACCATAGAACTTTTTTTGTGTAGAATTTAATGAAGAATTTTTGTTCCTATTCCTGTTTTTCGTGGGAATGACGGATCCGAAGAAAAATGAGAATAACTGTAACTAAGTCCCGTCTGGGGGTGGTTTTTCGCCCTAAAAAGGTGTTTCCATCAACGGATAAGGTGAGAACTCTTCGGATCCTTAATTCTACTCCTATGAACCCATAGCCCAAATATAATTTGTATATAAATTTTTTCTCCTAAAAAGTCTAATTTGCGTGGACTAATTCGTTTTCACCCCAAAATTTGAAAAAAAAAAATGGCTTCCACACTTTACCACGGATGGGCCAAAAAAGCCCCTTTTTAACATTATTCTTTCAATACATCTTTTTTTTTAAATAGTCCTGCTTACAAGAAATGTGACCAAACTTCAAATAGACGGACGGGTGGATGGACGGACAGGTAGACGGACATTTAAAAGATGTTCAACATTCGAGAGTAAAACAATGTTATAAAAAACATAATTTTGATTTTTTATATTTCGTAAAATTGGAAACGACGACTATTTTCGCCAGAGTTATAAATAATCTTACTTATTTCGAAGGGGCGACAAAGAATGCGTATCCACTTATGAAAAGAGCTTGTGTAGCAAAACGGCTTGCAAAGAATAGAGGTGGTAATGCCCCTAATGAATCACTGTCACAAAAAGTAGTAGTGGAGTAAAATTGGAAATTATTTACCAGACAAGGATAGGAAGGAGGATGCAAGACCTGCTTTTGTTCTCTGTGGCAATTTTAACAGTATTGTGCGCCAGCTATAAATTTTTCAATAGACTAGGAAACAACAGAGTCGCAGGAGAGAACTGTCGTTTAAGAATGATTATTATTATCTTTCTTTAAGCGTAATAAGTACGTCGCTGTCATGTCTGAACTGCAGCAAGATATTTAATAAAAAAATGATAAGAATGATAAAAACTCATTTTCTTTTCAAACTATTATTTTTTTTTGCTTCGACACCTCTAAATACTTCGCATATTTCTATCAGATATCTATAATCTAATTATTATACCTAACAAAATGCGATTTCTCCAAAACATATTCTACAACCAAATAGGACCCCGCTCAGATCTTATGGGAAGTGGCCCCCAGTGAAATTGGCTGAATTTTTAATATGTTGTAAATTTCGACTGACTGATGAAAAGCTCTCATGGGCTCAACTCGATCCTATGTCTAGTTTTCGAGATACAACTATAAATTCTTCTAAAATTCTGTATCTTGTCGAACTTTTAATTTACTGATGGGATATTGGAGGTCAAAGGAGCAATTTCTGAAAGTTTTTCAATAAAACTTTTTTAATCAGGAAGACGCATACTTTATAACATAAACACACCACAGATAGTAGACAACCCCCCAAATCCAAAGCCAAGGCTGTGCGGAAGGGGGTTACACATTTGAAAAAACGCAGACATACATCCACACCCACCGGTGTTGTCAATACTGGGGCTGGGGGTCGAACCCAGAGCGCGCTAGACAGTCGATCAGCATATTCGCCACTCAATACGCCTTAACCGATTGAGCTACCGTGCCGGTATGTAAAAAATGTTTTAACCAATTTGACCGAACATTTTTTTCACTTCGTATTTTTATATATATTTTATATAGGGATTAATAATATTTAAAATATTATATGTCCGAAATAATGCGTAGTTCTTGTGTGGCATGTATTTTTATTGTTTATTCTATTGTTTATATTTTAAATTACCCTAATGTCAAACTTTTATAAACATTCTTTATTTGTTAATTTGTTAATTTTGAAACAGCTGATTTTTTTTTTACGGCATCGACTGCTGTGGTCATTAGCCGTCAGCCGAGTTATTATTTTTCTTAATGTTTTTGATTATTTCGAACGCAGTTCGATAATTACCAAAGTCTATGAAATTTGATACTTTTCAACAAGGCCCTTTTTATTTTTCAATAATAATTTATTACTTTGTTTTTTGTGTAATTTATTACTTTGTTTTTTGTGAACGCAATATTGTTTAACATTGCAATTTGTCATCAGCAGATTTAAAACCATATAAAAGGCCAAATTTGTAAATTCGCATCACTCTATCTTGGTCAACGCTTAACTTAGTTAAGTATTAACATTTAAAACTTTGTAACAGAGATCTCAAGTTTGGAAATCTCTAGTATAAGTCATACTAATAATAATAAAAATAAAGTAAAAAGTGTTTAAAAAGTGTTTTTCGAAATAATCCATATAACATATATATTTTCCGGCGCCTTCGCCAACATTTTTCAATCTTTAATTTTTTCTACGCTATTTTTATTAAAACAACAAATGTTTTTAGTGCAAAATATTAAAAAGGGCTATTAGAACGTATCACAATATAAAATATATGAAAAAAATCATGAATTCTATTTTTTTTTTTTATTGTACAAGAGGTCATTCTTATACATTCCTTGAGCTGTATCTCGGAAAATAGTCATAGAATCGAGTTGAGCTTTTGACCAGAAAGTCGAAATCTACAACATATTAAAAATTCAGCAAATTTCACGGGGGGCTACTTCCCATAAGATCTAAGCGGGGCCCTTTGTAGACAGATAACTCTAGTTTTCTGGTTGAAGTTCCATAAAGTTACCAAAAAAAAAATAGTATTCAACGAGCGGTAATGTAGGTAATAACTCACGCAGATGAAAGTTTACAGCACGAGCCGTAGGCGAGTGCTGTAATTCATCAAGTGAATTATTACCATTAACGCAAGTTGAAACCATACTTTCTACGATTATACCAATAAATATTAAACTGAGGAAATTTTGTTTAAATTACTGAGTTTGTTTATTAATAAAATTAACTGTAAAAATTAATTTTTGTTCACCCTTTTATATTTGTTGTCTTCAAAGATTTAGCCACCTTTAAGCGGAGGTAGAATGTGATTTTTAATCGAAATAGTGCACAAACTGCTTGTAGACAAAAAATCAGCTTTGTAGATTAATATTACGCGGCGGCAAAACTTCTCCGCGAACTGCAATAGCCCGGAGCGCATATTCGGTCAAAAGTCTTATTTTTTATGTTAGAGAAAAAACTAAAAAATCGTCGGAAAGCTCAATCAATTCTCTTTACATAAGCTGTCCACAAATTTTTCGAAAAAAACGATAGTTATCGAGATATTCGAGGAAATGTAAGAAATTACACGTTTTCCTATAGAGCGTATGCAAATCTTAAAAAAATAATTTTTCTCAGAAACCTTTGTTTCGAAGGGCCAAGATTAACGGAGCGTCAAAGTAGTACATGATATTAAGTCAACATCGTATATGAGATCGATTTCAGTTAATTACCGATTAATTACGGTGACAAAATGGAGAAAATTTACCAAAAAAAAAAAAGTCCCAAATCCCGCCCCCTCCATTTCCTTAATTTTTGTCGGAATTCAAAAAATAAAAAAAAAGGAGTTTTAGCAAATTTAATTCCATTTAAGTTAACTAGAGTAGTTTTTTGGCGTAGGAGCCAAGATTAAAAAGTTGCCAACTGTAGAAGCTCGAAATTTGCGATTTTTTGCCGTACATGGCCAACATTTCCGTAGTTATCTCCGAAACGAAAAAAAAAATCAAAATTCTTATGGAAGCAAAAGATTCGTAGTGGAAAATACTCGTTTGACCTTATTTTTTACTTCACATCCAGTGGAAGTATAGTAACGACAAACAAATTTTTTTAAATTTTTATTGTTCAAATAGGCTTAGAATGTCATGAAACGTCGAGATTTTAAGTTTGAGCGAAAAAAAAATGTTCTGTCTGTTTGTCGGTCTGTCTGTAACTTTTTTGTGCGCACGTTTACTTTGGAACCGCTTAAGATATTGATTTGAAATTTGGTACACATACGTACTTCAATGAGATCTGGAACTAGATTATATTTTCATCTCGTTCCGTGGAAGGGTTGGGGGGTAAATTGGGGTAAATTTGAGGTAAATAGCTAAATCAAGCAAGTAAGAGTAGAGAAAATTGGTATTTAGTATATACAAGAGAAGCTAAGATATCAAACAAATTAGCCACCCCCATTACCACCCCCACCATTATTAAAGGGGATGAAACAAAAAATTGTGATTTAGTGTGTGTACAAGAACCAGAAACTTCAAAATATTGTTTTACTTCATCAACCCCCCACTACCACGCCCCTATCACCACCGATGTGGGGTATCGTTTTATAGGTTTTTGGGGTAGAGGATTTCAAATATTATATAATTAAAGTTCCATAAGCAATTATTTCCACATGCAAAATTTTTTCGTTGTGAGTGACTAGGATAGAAAATCTGGATGTGGAAGTCGTGATTCCTTGGGCAGCGGTTTTGTTTCGAGCTAACTCCCACCGTTTCGGAGATATCTGCGAAAAATAGCAAAAAATAGATTACATTTCGGAGTCGAAAAAACTGCAAAAACATGCAATCTTGACACGTTCATATTTTTCGGAAAACAGCATTGGGACGGCCGTACGATGTCGCGACGTAAGGAGGAAGTCTTCCAGATAAACCTGATCGTAAATTGCACGGCGAAATTCGAAAATTCGGCTCGGCACGAACGAATCAAAAGTAGCATTTTGTGACATTTCAGAAAATCTTTATAGATATTAACGCGAATAATCTGTCACTATTTCCTTGGCTCCACCTTCGTGTGTCGCACGTTACGTCGATTGGATAGGCTAGGCATGAAGATAAAGGTGATTGGCTCTGTACCTAGCGTGAGTTATAATAACTCACGCATTATAACGCACGCTGTTTGTTTATGGATACTATTAATTGATCAAAAGCAGTTCATTAATTAGTATATAACTTAATAAGAGTAGATAAAAAAGTTTACTTAAGACGCCATCTTAGAAAATGCCGTCCAAAATTTTACCATTTACCATTTTACAAAAAATAAAAGTAACTGCCCAGTTGTTAGTTAAATTAACGAATTTTCGCCAACATTTATAGACGAGAGATTCCAGCCACTTACAGTGCTGTCCATTTTTTACAGTATACATACCCAGAAAGTACCTACCCCCCAATTTTTTCCACAGTTTTAAAAATAAAATTCTGAAATTTGGAGATCAAATAAAATAAGTATCAATGGCCACATTTTGACCATTCGGTGGTAAAAAAAAATCACTTCCGGTATGGCCGCAAATTGCCACAACTCACAACTTTCTTATTTTAAATATAACCCTGTATATTTAAGTCACTTTTCTCATAACGCTGCAATTTCCCTTTCCAACGCTTTTTTCAGATTTAAAATCGGATGAAAAATAACCTTGGAAATGGCATTTATTTGCTATTTCTAGTTGGCTTTGGAATTCACGAACAACTTTAAAAATTTCGAAGTAGGCCTTGAATTTGAATAAAAGGGTATTTCTCAACAAATTAAATGTAAAATTGGCCTGTTTTGTTCATTTGCTTGGATTTAGAAATGTTTTCCCATTTTTCCATTTCATGGAAATTCAATTTGTCATAACTCCAATTTATCAAATAGTACCTTGTATGTTTTATTTTCTTATCAGATGGAGTGATAAATTTGCTTTAGACTGGTTTTTCCCGATTAAAAATTGAATATAAATTAAAATAAATATTAAGCTTGTTGCAGAAGCGTTTCGAAGTATGTGTCGATATTGTGACGTGTTTCCACCCCTAGGAAACCACCTATAGCGTACTATTTATTAAAGCTATAATAATAAATATTAAAATATCGTTCTAAGGATGATTTGTATTTCAACTTTTAAAAATATATTTTCAATATATATAATAAATTTTTGTTATATTATTCAACTATGGTAACAGAGTTTTTTACTAATATGTAGGCAAGTGCGCTACATATTACACCCCCCTGCAAAATAAAAAATCAACCTACCAAAGTATCAATATTAAAATGGACTTTTTTACAGTCAGAAGTGACAGGTAGATTGACAACATCATTTAACAAATATGCAGGTTTAACTCTGTTTAAAGATACAGTATAATCCTTTCCACGTTTAAGGACCGTTATAATTTTGTCTGTTCTAGAAAGAACTTTAAAAGGTTCTTCGTACCATGGTTTAAGTTTAGCTTTCCGAATGAAAATAAACTTACAATCTTTAATGTCTGGACTGACAAATGTATTTCGAAAATGATCCCGTTTAGGATTTGTGAATTGTAAGTCATTAAAATATGTTTGTAATTTGCTAATAAATAAAGGTAGTTTAATATCAGAATGTGATTTAATAAAATATTCACCAGGAAGACGTAAAGTTTGACCATAGACAAGTTCTGCAGATGAACAAAGTAAATCATCTTTAGGCATTGCTCGTAAACCTAATAAAATAATTGGTAATTCATCAAACCAATGAACTGAGTTAGCTCTGGCGATTAATGCAGTCTTAAAGGTTCTGTGAAACCTTTCAATCATGCCATTTGATTCTGGGTGAAATGAAGTTGTATGAATTCGGTGAAATCCTAAAAATTTTGAAAATTCACGGAAAAGATTTGATTCAAACTGAACTCCTTGATCTGTCGTGATACGAACCGGAATGCCAAAGCGACAGATATAATTTCGAAATAAAGTTTTAGCAACAGTTTCTGCAGTGATGTTCTGGCCAGTTCTGGCCAACGAGTGAAATGGTCAATAACTGTTAGTATATAAGAAAAACCATGTGAAGGTGGTAATGGTCCAACGAGATCAATATCGATATGCTCAAATCCACCCTTGGGAACTTCGACATTACCAATTTGAGTTTTGGTATGCTTATTTACTTTAGAAGTTTGACAATTTAAGCAAGTTTTAGTCCACAAGGTGCAATCGGTGTTCATCCTTGGCCAGAAATAGTTAGAATTGATAAGTTTTTTTGTAGCACGAATACTAGCATGCGTTAAATTATGAAAAATATCAAAAACTGCGCGTCGTAAAGAATTTGGTACATATGGTCGACATTTAGAAGAAGAAACATCACACCAAATTTTATGATCTGAATTAGCAATATTGATTTTTTGTAAACAGTATTTGACTTTAGAATTGACAATTGATTGATTGGTTAATAAAGAGGAAAGTTCACAATAGGTTGATTGAGCGTCTTTCAATAATTGTAGATTGAAATTGGTTGAGTTTATTTGAGAAATTGAATTAGGGACAAAAAATCATGTTGTTCGAGTAATGAAAGATCATTTAAACGCGACAAAGTATCCGCAATGAGGTTTTCTCTACCGTGAACATGACGTATGTCATTAGTAAATTGTGCAATATATTCCAAGTGTCGTATTTGACGAGGAGTTTTTTCAGCATTAGTAAAAAGAGCTTTTGTTAATGGTTTGTGATCAGTGAAACAGATAAAAGAACGACCTTCTAATAAATGTTTAAAATGTTTGATCGAAGTATATAAAGATAGCAAAAGCTATCCTTATATCCTTGCAAATTCCGTGGGTTTCAAAAATTATAACAAGAGATAACCACTAACACACTTTATTAAATAATTTACTGGATACTTCACAATACTGTTATTAACTTAAATGTACTTTACTGACAATGTTTATCACTTTGTTTTCACTTTAGAGTCTTAACCTCACTTGTCAATCCAAAAACTTCTAAACTACCGGCAGAGAATACGGCCTTATATACCCCTAGCGATTGCTTCCTGAATTTTTCTAGAAACGGCGCGGCGTTATCTAGAATTCACTTTTCTCTAATGTTCCAGAACGTTTCTACTGTTTCTACTGTTACTACTGTCTCACAGATGGCATAGCGTACAACATGTATTTTGTGCTGCCTATCCCCAAGGGGTGGATATTTGTAACAATATCTTGCAGTAAGCCATGAAAAACAGATAAGCTGTTTGTAATTAGAGAAAATTTATTTTGATAAATATAACGAAAATTTTGAACCTATTTCGACTAGTTTGTGTGATATACTTTGTCGGCGCTTAACACCAAATATTAGTCTTAAACCAGAGTTTTGCAGTACTTGTATTCGACGTATATCTTCTGCATCTAAACAAGGGCCATATACAGTATCGGCAAAATTAAACCTTGATAAAACCAATGATTCGCATAAAATTGTTTTAATTTTTTTATTCAGAAAATGTTATATATTAATTTTAAATTTGTATATGCAGTACGTATACAGTTGTTAATATGCGATTTAAATCTTAGATTTATATCAAATGTAACTCCTAAATTTTTTGCTTTCTCTGTAAAAGCTATGTGGTGTCCATCTACATTTATTTGAAGATTTTCCATTACAACTGACCTGCTGTTATGATGGTCAAAAACAAGAGACGATGTTTTACTGGCGTTAACGTTTAATGTGTGGTTTCTAGACCTTTGTATTAACGAGCTTAAGTCTTTATTAATAGCAACCATCGCTTCTGCGCACTCCTCTGGATCAAACGAAAAATAGAGTTGATTGTCGTCAACATAGAAATGCGTCTGACAATGCTCAGCTGCTTTTTCGAAGCCTGATGTATATAACGTATACAAAAGCGGTAATAGAATTGATCCATGTGGCACCCCAGATGACACGTTGAGAGGATCAGACAAACTATTGTCAATTTTAACGCGTTGTGTTCTATTATATAAATAACTGCGAAAAAAGTTAACTGTGCTAGCACTTAAACTCATTGAGCCAAGTATGACAAAAATAATTTCATGATTTATCGTATCGAACGCTTTTGTAAAGTCGACAAGTATTACTTTTTTTATCTGATCCTTTCAAAATATCATCTGTGATGTTCAAGAGAGCAGTTTCACAACTATGCATAGGCCGGAAGCCAGATTGTATTTTTGGAATTAGTTGAAATTGAGTTACTTACATGAATGCGCAGCTGAATTTTACTAGTGGCCTCTCGTTTAATTAGCTTCAACAAAATCACGTTACATTTAGATAGATATTACCCTTTGCATAAAATATTTTTCTAGGAGACAAATATATCAATACAAATACTTATATTTATTTGCAAACAACAAATAATACATTTCAATTCTTAAACATTTCTTATACTATATACATTAAACTACATAACAGCTCGTCATCACATTTTCTAAACGTGTAAAATAATAATCATGAAGTGTTTATAAACCCGCTGTAAGTTTTAAGCGCTGTATTTAGAGATAGAAGACCTTAAAGCTGTACGAAAACCAACCTCTGGGTGTGATTACACACATAAGTACAAAAGAGTCTCGCTCTCGAAACAGAAACACATTGACTTTTCTCATTTTTATTTTCTCCTTTGTTCTACTGGGTAAGGTTTCATTATCTCTAAGTGTCTGCATTTACACACATTTCTGAGTTTGTCAGTAATGTCACGTATTCTTCTTTGTAATGCACATATGGGTAACATATTTTCAGTGATAAAACGGGCTGAATAATTAAATAGTATATTACTCAGCGAGCGTATAACTATGACAATTACTCACGAGGTTGACTTTTATGAGCATGTTCATCCGGGTGAGTAATAGCTATTACACGCGAGTGGACTACTATACTTTTTTATACAAGTACTCAAAGGGAACTTCCTCATCGCTTTTTGATATTTTCATAGCAAACTTGAACAAATTAATAAAACAGTACAGCAACTAGGTTTTAATTCAGAAATATTGCCATATAAATTAAATTTCTGTTTTTATATAATTTAACAAATTGAAGTAATACACTTTGCTATAATAGCAGGCATAATATACTTTATTAAGGTACTTGTATACTGATAAGAACGAATCTAGCGGTGGATTTAATAAATTAAAACGAGAGAGATAGAGTAAAAACATTTGGCAAAGCTATTAAATACGACTGTCACTGCTTATCACTGCTTGTTAATTTTTGCAAAATGTATTTTTAGTTTAGATTGACTTAGAAATAGATAATAGCCTTAAATAATAATACAACTAAAATATAAAGGCAAGTTTATTAAAAACAAAACAAAAAAAACATTAAGGCTAAAAAAAGGTATTAGGTTGAGCCGCTATATAATAAAATATCTCGAATTCTCTCCCATAGTAATGATAAAGTAGCTTCTAAACCTTCTCAAAAACTATCAAATGTATTGTTTAACGCTAAAGATAAAACACCAACATTTTAAAAATCGAGTTTATAAGCTTAAATATCTATAATGCAAAAGCTATTATATAGGCCGGACTGGAAGAAATTTTAAAGGTAGATTTAAGGAACATATGCCATCATTAAGAAATAAAAGTCCGACTGTATTGAAATTTGGACAGTAAGTAAGTGTTAGCTAGAGAAAAAACCATATTGCTTTAGAAAAATATCGATCAGTATATAAAAAATTTATTAATATTTTGAAACTAGAAAGCTTTAAGAATTGCAATGAAACAACAAAGTTTTATCGCCAAGTAAATAATATGAGAAAGGAATTTAAATCTAAGACAAACATATATAAATATAAGGTTGGAAATCTACTGACGAATAAAGAAGAAATTTCAAACAGGTAGAACACTTCAGGAAGTTACTGGGCGGCGAACCTAGCAACAACATGGAGCTGCAATTTTTAAAAGATGACCCCATAGAACCACCAACGGTAGAAGTAGTCGAAAGTGCGACAGAAAAATTAAAAAACAATAAAACTCTAGGCAGTGATGGCATCCCAGCAGAACTATTTAAGCATGTTGGACAACCTATCGTAGACGCTATGCATAAGAAAATCTGTAAAGTCTGGCTTGAAGAAGACATGCCAGAAGAATGGAACAGAGGTTCCATTCATGTCCTTTACACAAAAAAATAAATCAGCTGATCTGTGAAAATGACAGGGAGATAACACTCCTCAACACTGCCTACAAGTTCCTGTCAAATATTCTATGCGAGAGATTAAAACCATATACGGAGGCACGTCTTGGAGAATATCAAGCAGGGGGTTCAGACCCGACCGTCAACCATCAATCAGCTTTTCTCTTCAAAGCAGCCTATGACAACATCACAAGACCGAACCTCTACGAAGCAATGAATGAATCTGAGATACCAAAAAAAAATACAAAATGACACGTCGACATCATTTGAATCACATAAAAGATTAGGACAAGGACACTCACGTGTTAACTTTTTAATATAGCCCTGGAAAAAATTATCCGTAACGCAAATCTAGATGGTAGAGGAACAATCTTTAATAGGTCGATTCAGACGTTAGCAAATGCAGATGATGTCGATATAATAACCAGAACCAGAAGAAAGGCTAAGAAAACCACCTCTGATTTAATAGCAAAGGCAGAGAGGATGGGCCTTTAATAATGAGGTGGGGGTGGTAAGGGTGGTGGCTAATGCCAAATTTTTTTTTGAGACCTTAGCTTCTCTTGTCTATACTAAATATCAATTTTATGAACTCTTACCTGCTTGATTTACCCATTTACTCCAAATATACCCTAATTTACCCCCCAACCCTTCGACGGAGCAAGATGAAAATATAATCCAGTTCTAGATCTCGTTAAAGTACATATGTGTACCAAATTTCAAGTCAATATCTCAAACGGTTCCAGAGTAAACGTGCGCACAAAAAAAGTTACAGACCGACAGACAGACAGACCGACAGACCGACAGACCGACAGACAGACAGAAATTTTTTTTTTCGCTCAAACTTGAAATCTCGACGTTTCATGACATTCTTAGTCTATTTGAACAATAAAAATTTTTAAAATTTTTTTTGTCGTTACTATACTTCCACTGGATGTGGAAGTAAAACTAGAGAAAAGTAGTCAAACATTTTGTAAAAATTCGTCAACATTATAGCTGTTTATGTCCAACAAAAGTGATTTTAAACTTAAAAAATGTTGTCATAGATTTAATATGCTCAGGCAAACAGTTAAAAAATTTACAACCCATGAAAAAAAGACTTTTGGTATAAAGCCGTCCTGTGTTTTTTTTTACTTCCACGTCCAGTGGAAATATAGTAACGACAAAAAAATTTTTATTGTCCAAATAGGCTCAAAATATCATGAAACGTCGAGATTTTAAGTTTGAGCGAAACAAAAAATTCTGTCTGTCTGTCGGTCTGTCTGTCTGTCGGTCTGTCTGTCGGTCTGTCTGTAACTTTTTTTTGTGCGCACGTTTACTCTGGAACCGTTTAAGATATTGACTTGAAATTTGGTACACGTATGTACTTTAACGAGATCTAGAACTAGATTATATTTTCATCTTGTTCCGTCGAAGGGTAGGGGGGTAAATTGGGGTAAATTTGGGATAAATAGGTCAATCAAGCAGGTAAGAGTCCATAAAATTGGTATTTAGTATATACAAGAGAAGCTAAGGTCTCAAAAAAATTTTTGGCATTAGCAACCATTACCACCCCCACCCCCATTAAAGGGGATGAAAAAAAATTGTGATTTAGTGTATGTACAGGAACCAGAAACCTCAAAATATTGTTTTACTTCCCACTATCACCCCCCCTATCACCACCCCCCACACCACTACCGATGTGGGGTATCGTTTTATGGGTTTTTGGGGTAGAGGATTTCAAATATTATATTATTAAAGTTCCATAAACAATTATTTTCACATACAAAGTTTTTTCGTTGTGAGTGACTTGGATAGAGAAGCTGGATGTGGAAGTAGTGATTCCTTGGGCGGCGGTTTTTTTGGTAAAAGGATATCTTTTTTCCTAGTGCTATATGGATGATCAGTTCCAATCTCGTTAAATTTGATTCTGTTTTTGTAAACAAAACACGACAACTCATAAATGTAAATAGAGTTCAAGGTAAGAATGTTTAAGCTTTTAAAGGCTTCCCTGCAAGAAGTATTATATCCAAGATTGGCTATTATACGTATTGCCCTTTTTTGCAGTAAAAAAACTCTATTTGCCTCGGATGAGGAACCCCAATGCACTATACCGTACTTTATGCAAGAATGAAAAGAAGCAAAATACAACTGTCTTACTATTGATAGGCTACATTTTTTAGATGTTATCGCCAATGCATAACAGATCTTTGACAGTTTTCCACACATATTATGAATGTGATTAGACCATTAAGGCTATAGTCAATTTTCAAACCAAGCATTCTCGATTCATTGGCATACTTCACGCCTGTAGTAGGAGATAAAAGGATATTAGTGTTGAAGACAATATTAGACTGCAATGTTCTAAAGAGAATACAGGTTGTTTTACTTTGGTTAATACACAGTTTATTATTTTCAGTCCACAAAATTACTTTATCATATATTGTTTTTGCACAGTCTTCAGCATCAGCTAGGGTATTAGATTTTATTAAAATGTTCGTATCATCAGCATATGAAACTGTCAAACATGATGGATGTTGAATAAAATTCAGCATATCATTGATATAAATAATTAAAAGTGTGGGCCCTAATATAGACCCTTGATGTACTCCAACGCTGACAGTTTGCGAATCAGATACAACATCCTCAATACAGACCTGCTGATTTCTATTTGCAAGATATGATGCAAACCAATCACGAGCAACACCTCTAACTCCATATTTCTCAAATTTTGTCAATAATATAGAGTGATCTACCCAATCAAAAGCTCTTGAAAAATCTATAAAGAGTCCCAGAGCTATTTGTCCTTTGTCCATGGACGTTACAATACCATTTACAAAATCACTTAAAGCAGTGTCTTTTTGTTTTGTAAAACCATGTTGACTGGGAGAAAGCTTATTATGCATCATTAAAAAACTTATTAGCTGAGAGTTTACTGCAGACTCAAAAACTTTTGACATACTAGGAGAAAGGCTAATGATCCTATAATTCTCAAACAAGTTTGGGTCGCCTTTTTTAAACAACGGAATAACTTTTGACAATTTTAAATGCGATGGATACTTTCCCTGCTCCAGAGACAGATTTATCAGATAGGTTAAAGGTTTAATGATATATGTAGCACTACGTTTTAATAATATCGGGTGACACAGGAGATATGTAACACCCCGCAACATGTTTATTTAAAAAGATATTATTTTGAAATTCGGTAGACTTATATAATGTGTGATTGTCCTTTTTTTAGTACAAACAAGAAATTTTTTCCACTTCCGGTTTCACCGGAAGTGATATCTACTCTGTTATTTTAAATGGCACCCTGTATATATTTTTTTCCTGTCTGATTCTCTTTAAATTCCTCTTTTCAACTATGTATAGCAAGATGACATTCGTTTTTAAAATGACCACTGAAAACCATTTTATTGCATTAAGTCAAGTTGGCTATGGTATGAAATGTAGCAGTAATTAATGCTTCGTGTGCTGCAATATCAAAAGACCCGTGGTACACAATTTTGTGTTTCATATTTGTTTTGTTCTAATCAGTAGTCGAAGAAACGTATTTAAGAAAAATCTCCAGACTAAATCCCCGAAATCATAAAAACTAAGATATAAACACTAATTTTAAATTTTATCCATTTGTAAAATATTTATTCATATTTCACTTTTACCAATTAGATGGCTCCCGAGATCTCCGGATCTTATGCCACTTGATTTTTTCATATGGGGCCATCTCAAGGAAATAGTTTATAAATCTCCACTGCAAAATAGGGAAGACGGAAGACTTGGAAATGAGAGTTAGGTTAGCAATAAATGAGATTACTGAATTGCAGTTAGAAAATGTGCTTAGAGGTGCTTTTACAAGAATTCAACGCTGTAGGGAAAATAATTGCCAACATTTTCAGATTCTTCAAAAACAATTTTATTTAAAAGCAAGCAAAATCAGACATAACAGTGAATTGTATTGGGTAAAAGTAAAAGATTAATAAATATTTTACAAATGGGTTAAATTTAAAATCAGTGTTTCTGCTTAGTTTTTATAATTTCGGGGATTTAGTCTAGAGATTTTTCTTTAATATAAAAATTCTACAAAGTCTCTTCGGCTACTGATTAGAACAAAACAAATATAAAACACAAAATTGTGTATCAGGGTTCTTTCTCACATTAAGCACTAATTATCGCCACATTTCATACCATAGCCAACTTGACTTGGTGCAATAAAATGGTTTTCAGCAGCCATTTTAAAAACGAATGCCATCTTGCCATACATAGTTGAAAAGATAAATTTAAGTAGAATGAGATAGGAAAAAAATATATACAGGGTGCCATTTAAAATAACGAAGTAGATGTCACTTCCGGTGGAAAAAATTTCTTGTTTATACCAAAAAAAGGACAATCACGCATTATATAAGTCTACCAAATTTCAAAATAATATCTTTTTAAATAAACTTGCTACGGGGTGTTACATATCTCCTGTGTCACGCGGTATATTTGATATTTCATCGTGTCCCGAAGAGTTGGAGTTTTTCAATTTTTTAATTAAATCTAAAGTGTCCTCCTCAGAAAGGGCCCGAAGAAATAATGAGTGATTCGAAATTCCCAAACATTTATCTACAAAGTGGAAGTCAATATATGGAGGTAAGTTAGAGGTAACAAACTTGGGAGCATTTATAAAAAAAGTATTGAATTTTTCTGTTAGTTCACTATTATTTAAAAGCTTGTCATTTTCTTTTATTTGTATACCGGTTTTATTATTATATAGTGACTGAAATAAAACTCTGCGATGGGCAGGACACGTGGCGCGAGCCCAAGAAAATATCTGGATAAAACGGATTGTTACTGCTGAACTAGTGGAAACCACAGGGCAGACCAAAGCGTGGGTGGACTGATGGTGTATCGGTGGATGCCAGGAACATAAGTGCCCCAAATTGGAGAAGCCAGTCGTCGCAAAACAGGACAGAATGGCAAAAGAAGCTTAAGACGGTCAAGGCTCTACAAGAGCTGTAGCAAGATGATGATGATGATGATTATAATATTACAAACATCAACACTTTTAGAAGTAGCAAGGCAGATGGATGTAGTTGATTTTTACATTTTTTTTATACTGAGAAGTGTTTCACCAACTAAGTTGGCATCACAGAATTAAAAATGTCTAAAAATAACATTATTTATAAAAAAACCTTTGAAGAGTATTCTATATAATGTACGAGAATTATATAAACAGTTCAACAAATCGTCGAAGGGTATACATGTTTACTCTACTTTTTATTTTCACTAAGCTGATTGACTACAGATCTACAGGTGTGTAAGTAGACACGCTGAAAAACGGCAACTAAACAAAAAAAAATCATATAATTTTCGTGAAACAGCTTTAGAATTATTTGTTTATTTTTTGAAGGTGAATATGACTCTTTTATCGTTATGTGAGCTTCTAACAACGCATCGTCTCTCAGTGATAGTCGCTTTTGATACCATTATGTAAATTTTGAATAGGTTCTTTCTCCTGGTCTCATAAATAGAGTTGTAAATAGATATTTTCTTTCCACTGAGTCCTTTGTACTGAAGTGTGTTCACGTTTAAGCAAACATTGGAAACCGACAAAAAATTTATTTAATTTCTCAATGTCACAAGTAACAGCTAGAAATAGAAAAATCGCGATTCAATTACATTGGGTGCAAAAAAATCTGATATTAACGTTATAGTCGGAAAAAAGTTACAACATCGTCTCTGTCTTTCTACCCTAAAATGAAATGCCTATAATATTATAATCATACAATTGTTTGCAGTACCTTTTGTTAAACTTACCAAAGCAACTTAAGCAACTTAAAGCTTAAAGTTAGTAAAGTAAGCTTAACATTAAAGACAGTAGTTGTTTAAATTCATATTCATATTTGCATTTATTTATTTTCTCTTTCTTTAATGTAATAATTCCCTTTTCTCCTTTTTTAGTTTTTAACCGACTTAACCGACATAAAATTTAAAAAAGGAGGAGGTTCTCAATTCGACCTCTAGGTATGTTTTCTTTTTTATATTTGTTCAATGATTACTCTGGCGTAGCTTAAGCGATTTTTTGTCAAATCTGTGGCAAACTGTAGGCTATAATCCGGCAGTGGTCCCACACTGAATTTATCAACCCTACATCTAGTGTAAGGAAATTAGAAACAATTTTTTATATTACGAACATATTCGAAGATTTGGCGGAGGCGCCGGTGACATCAATTAAAAATTTAGTTCTCAATTTTATAATAATGATAATTTTTTAGAAACAACATGGCATCATATCGTGCCATATACCATTTCGCAACGAAAAAGAGTCTTGTATGGAGGCGAATTAGCCGAAGAATGTTTTCTACGACAACGGTATGACTTTTTATTGAGAAACGCGGCCGTTGAACAATTTGCTTTTTCAAACAAATTATACAGCATGCTCTCTCTCTCGTTGTTTTCAATGCTGTTAGTGATGACGATTTCATTGCATGATGGTTTTTAATTGAGATGCGGCAAATTTTTTGTAGATTTACGTGAAACCTGGTACAATGGCGGAAACTGAAAAGTAAACGATTATTTGTTATTATGTACTGTGACTGTGGGTTAAAAGCATATTATTATAAGGAACTAAAGTGAGGTCATGCTGTATTATTTGTTTATCCTCTATCTTGAAATATGTGAAGCTACTAAAAAGGCTGAAAAAAATTTTGTTTTTAAAAATCAAATCGCCTTCAAAAAATATCTCCAAAAAGTAAGAAATTTTCACTCAGTTTTACAAATACCTGTCTACCTATTAGTGAAAAGTAGCAAGGAACTGTACCTTATTACCAAATATCAATTTGAAGTCGGTGCAAAACGTATTTTTGAAATTAGTAATTTTTATAATTTTTTTTTAGTTTTAGATTAATTACACACCCCCACAAAAAAAAGTTGAAAGCAGCGAACCAGACCCATGTATTCCTATGTATTTTCGGTCGCTGAATTCGAATCGGGGGTCAAAAAAAATCGTACACCCCCAAAATCATTAACTAGAGCCAAAAAACACCCCTGAAATGGGGTAAAAAGAATATTAAGCTGCGAGAAGAGTTGTTAAATCTCAATCAATCGAATTATACATATCAAGGTTAAACAGCAGCATACATTCAATAGATCTGAAACACACCCCCAGGGAGGGACGAAAACTAGCCCCCATATTATAAGAAAATCGATCCAAAACAGCAATGACTGCTGAAAAAGCTCAAAATGTTTTGTTAAAGTGATAAGAAACTGCATCAGGTCCGATGTAATCTATAGAGTTGAGAACAACCACCCCCAAGTTTAAAGGACACGAGAAAAACAAGAAAAAACGTAAAATGCAACAGGATTTCTATTTTCATGGATGCTATGATTGGCTGAAATTGCGTAGTACTCTAAAATAGAACTAGAAACTTACGTACCATCAACATTCTACAGTGTCAGCCCTCAGAGGGTGTGAAAACTACCCCCTATGTAAGGTTTGACTATAAAAAGTTACAGTGACTTCTAGAAAAATTCGAAACACCTGCGTTGTGTGGAAGAAACTAGACTATGTTCGACGCTGTGCTTGAAAACCACCCCCACGGGGTTGAGAGACGCCTATAAAAAAAACTATGGAAATGAAACGAATAAGCAACAGTATAGCTTTATCATTACATCTTGAATTGACGATTTGCACGAAAGAAAGTTTGGTAAAAAGTGTCTAGATTGGTATCACTGTAATTCACTGCACATGTTGACCAACTCGTCTAATTTCCAAACTTTGCAACAATTAAATACCTATAATATAATAATCATAACATTGTTTTCATTATCTTTAATGTTAAACCTACTTCCATTGAATACAAATCATCTTTATTAGGTTGTTTCGTAGTCTACAATATTTAAAAAATGTCGAGTTATGCATTTTGTCAATCACTGCTGCCAACTCTTCTAAACTGAGAGTTGGAAACAGTGTTTGACAAATTGCATAATTCGACATTTTTTAAATATTGTCGACTACGAAATAACCTAATAAAGATTTATATTCGATGGAAGTAGGTTTAACATTAAAGATATTGAAAACAATGTTATGATTATTATATTATAGGTATTTCATTGTTGCAAAGTTTGGAAATTAGATGAGTTGGTCGACATGTGCAGTGAATTACAGTGATACCAATCTAGACACTTTTTACCAAACTTTCTTTCGTGCAAATCGTCAATTACGGTAGTTTACATCCTTTCTGGGGGTGTTATTTAATAACATTTATAAGACATGAGTTTCAAACTCTGAGTATGCAACGCGATTTTTGCCAATCATAGCATCCATAAAAATGTAAATCCGGTTAGTTTCTCTGTTTTTCCAGCATCCTACAGATATAGGGGTAGTATATCGTGGGGGTGGTTTTCAAGCACATCGTCGAACATTGTTTAGTTTCTTCTCTCTTCCACACAACACAGGTGTTTCGAATTTTTATAGAAGTCACTGTAACTTTTTATAGTTAAATCTTACATAGGGGGTAGTTTTCACACTCTCTGAGGGTTGACAGTGTAGGATGTTGATGGTACGGATGTTTCTGGTTCTATTTTAGAGTACTACGCAATTTGAGCCAATCATAGCATCCATGAAAATAGAAATCCTGTTGGATTTTACGTTTTTCTTGTTTTTCACGCGTCCTTTGAACTTAAGGTGGCTGTTCTGAACCCTATAGGGGCATTTTATGAAGATTACGTCGGACCTGATGTAGTTTCTTAACACTTTAACAAAACTTAGACATTTCGAGCTTTTTCAGCAGTCATTGCTGTTTTGGATCGATTCTTTTATATATGGGGGCTATTTTTCGCCCCTCATATCTATTGTATGTACGCTGCTGTTTAATTTAATTTGTATAATTCGATTGATTAAGAAGTAACAACTATTCTGGTAGCTTAATCTTCTGTTTATCCCATTTTAGAGGTGTTTTTTGGCTCTAGCTAATGATTTTGGGGGTGTACGATTTTTTTGACCCCGGATTCGGATTCAGCGACCGAAAATACATGGGGATACATGGATCTGGTTCGCTGCTTTGAACTTTTATTTTTTTTTTTTGTAGGGCTGTGTTACCTATGTTATGTATAGGTTTAGGTTTCAAACTGTCTGGTGACACTTATTTTTTACCATTTCATCTAAATTAGATTTTCTGTAGTTTTGACTCTATAGGATACCCTTCGCAGTTTTTTTTATAAATAATGCCAGTTTTAGACATTTTTAATTTTATAGTACTTAGTTGGTGAAAGACTCAGTGTAAAATAAATTAAACATTTAAAAAAACTATACCATACCCCATGTGGGTTTCGAACCCGGGACCCTTGGATTCCGAGTCAAAAGCGTAAGAACTACACCACCACCTAGCACGTAAAAATATGTAAATGTTTACATTATAAGATACAAGCTAAAATCATATTTCCACGTTTGTATATTACATTATGAAAATGTTTGTAAAATATATAAAAATTACAAAAACATAATAAATCAAAAGAAAAAATTCTCAAATTTAAATCATTAATAACATTTTTATTTACTAATCGATTTTGTTCAAAAACAATAGGGTTCTTCCCCTAGCTAACACTAACTTACTTTTCAAATTTCAGTACAATTGGATTTTTCTTTCTCAAGTTATCGTGCTTACAAAAAACGTGACAGATGGGCATTTTGAAAATTGTTCAGAATTCGTTCACTAACACAATGATACGAAAATTTTTTGTCTGCGAAGAGATATTTACGGTTTTAGAAATGTGCCTATCAAATGCAATATACTCTTCGTTTTCATATTTGCGAAGAGTATAGTAAAAAGAATAACAATGAGTACAAATAATAATTTATGAGGTTATTTATAAGTGAAAAATTATATTACTAATGCATATTTATATTTTTAAAGATAGAAATTCTTGTACAGAATAAAACGCCTTATGAAATATGATTTTGTTTGTTTCTTAAAACTAGAAAAATTTTTATATCTTTAACTTTTGAAGCAGGGTATCAAATATTTTTATGAAGTTGTAGGCAGGGAATTTTTTATAAGCACTTGTCTTATGAGTAGGTATCATTACCATGTCTTATTCTGTAACTCTGGAATTTTCCAACTTTGAAATTATGAATTTTTTTTAAAAAACAAAGCACACATTTCCACATAAATACAGAAGGTACCGTTAATATATTTCCTTTTTTGAAATATTCTTTACAACTGGTCGTTGGCTGTAGGTTGAAAATTAGTCTAATCAATCTTTTGTGGGATATCAGTACTCTGCTTATCCCACTACCAACTCCCCAGGATACAATATTATTCGCTAGCCAGCGAGTAATATATACTTAATAATCCTTTGTTGTCGAGGCTGGATTTCATCTGGAATATTGCATAAAAGGCCGAATTTAGTTTGCCACAAAGTCAATATAGTTATCCCACCTTAATCGACAGTCTAGATATTACCTAAAAATGTTGTAGTCACAGACAACGTCATTTTGCTTTCTGTCTTGAAATTCCAAGGTAGAGGTTTTTGAAGATGAAAATTTAAATATACTGTCTTGCTTCCATTCAGAATTAATTTATTACGTTGTGTCCATGCATACAATTCGTCACATGCGCAAATTCTTCTGGTGTCGACGCAGAAACTGATATTGAGGTATCATCCGCAAACATTGTAACTTGATCAGTGGACAGATGTTGTGGAAGATCATTTATAAAAAGAGGAGGTCCCAATACTGAACCCTGTGACACGACTAGATCTACATTTTTATGGAAGTTATAACATTATTACTTTTTATTATCATTTTTCTATTTTCCATATACGACCATATCCAAATTAATATGTTACCTTTTATTCCTGTAGAAATTAACTTATTAGCTAAAAATTCCATATCCAAAGTTAGAAAACGTCTGTTAAGGCTAGTCGATAAACACTGAGTGACTATTGACATGAAACAGCGAATTTTTTTTAGTCCACCCTGTAAACTAAATATGTGGTGTTCTGTATTTTCTCAAAACTAATTTTGGAAGCTTGCTAAGCACAAGAGTTTTAGGTTGAAACCTAATCAAAGTATATTAGCACCAGTGAAAACAGTTTGTCCCTATTATTTTAGCCCAATTCGCCGAAAGTCCCCACCTCTGCTCCTTTGTATGTCATGAGGTTAAACATAATACAAGAAGCTGGTGTGACGGCAAAGCAGTTTCAATTTTGATGAATTGAATATAGACGTGATAGACATAATTTATAGCTCGTTTTGCATTCTCACAAATTACCATCTAAACTATTTATAACGGTCTTTGTGCTTCAAAATTCAATTTGCACATTAATCATTGTGATAAATTGTAATTTAAAATGAACTCTTCACTTTTTGCAGGGTGTTTTTCAGTCTGCATCTGGCGCTTGAGATTTTAATGAATGCCCTGAAACTGGAAGCGTAAAGCGCGATCTAAAATCGATTAAGCCAAAATTTATTAAACTAATTTAATAACATGTCTTTAAGAACGGGTGATTAATAAAAAAATATTTAAAACCTATCATTCATGCCTAGTTGGATCAGTTACGATATTAAAAATTTCCAACGGAAGCTGTTTTGGAAAAATTTCATAATAATGAACAATTGGCAAATTATTTGGGATATAAGACAACGTACACTATAACATGAAAATTCTATGTAATACTTCGATGAGGGTAGGTTTCACCAATATTGGCGCAATATGCAGAAACTAATGTTAGGCACTACGGCAGTATGGATGTTTCTGAAATTATGAACCTACATGGAGATTTTTTTTTGATTTTTTTTGCTTGAAACACAAAAAAGTGCGTCATAAAAATAAAGTTCGGTTTTAAGATATAAGTATGTCAAACTTTAAAATATATTTAATTTATTCCTTGAGTTTTTAATATATCAGCATTTTTTTTTCTCAAAAAGATCAACAGTCCTCGGTGCGATGTAAACGGCATCAAGTGTGAGAATCAAAAGATCAACGGGATGAATCGAGCAAAAGCTGGTGGCCAATATCACTTTTGTATGACTGGTAATCGTGCGTCTATTTTATTTCTGAAGAGGAAAACAAACTTATTTAAAAATTTGACTTTCACCACAGGTGAAGAACTAAAGAGTGTAAATCAGCAATTAGCAGAAAAGAAGGAAAATACGAGGAAAGTGGTAAGGGTATTTATCGTTATATAAATATTATTAAAATATAGGGAACATTTTAGATTTAAATTCTATATTAGTGGGGAGAGGACAGCCACACAAAAGCTATGAATGCCCAACTAATGAAAAAGGAAGTACCTAGCTATGTTTTTCAGGGGAAGTAAACAAAAGAAAAAATCTGTGAAAGTTCAATTTTTTTCACGTAATGTCTAGTAAGTAAAAAATTAAACTAGTGAGTTTGATAAAGTCAACTGATTTTCACTGTTATAAAGGTAGGTCATAGTTGAATCAAAGAAATGACAGATGTGCCAATAAAACGAGCAATATCAATATACTTCATCAGATCAAAATGGGCAAGTAAATCCCGCGAATCCACAGGAAATCGACCCCCCCCCCAAAAAAAAAAAACGAAACAGACGAACGGGATACAATAATAATTAAGCTAATTTTTTATTGATTTCGTTTTAGGTTTCAGAGAAATTAATTTGAATTTAATTTCTGTTTTTCTTTATATTTTATGTAATTATCACAATTAAATTTGTATTTGAGTTTTTGCTCAATTTCTTATATATTGTATTTAAAATTTCCAGATTTTTATTACGACATTCATTTCAATACAATTGCGCATACTACTACTGCATGAACTCCCATGACAGAAATTTAGGCACTTTGTGTAGCTACATGACATCTATGTTAGTATCTAATATGGAACCAATGTTGATGTCCCATATGATTCCAAGGTTGGTATTCAATATGTCGTCAATCTTAATATCTAATTTATGCCAATATTTGATTCCAATATTGTTCCTTTATTGTCAAAATCTGTCGCTCAGTATATTGTATTGGCCCAATATGTTGGTGCCCATAGTGGTCCAGTCAACTTGTGCAACAGGGGTTATTAAGAACAAACTTTCATTTCCAAGTTATTAACTATAACAAAACTCAAGAAGCTTGGAATTTGTAGTGATTGATCCCAATACTCTATCAAGAAATTATGTGCATAATATAACTAAAATATTGAATAGTGTCCAATAAAATCAAAAATAATTGTCCAGTCCAAGGAATGGCTCAACTCAAACGATGAAACAGGAATGCTTGAGATAATATAGCTTTCAATATATTTAAAATGATTGGGAAAAGTAATGAATGGAATGGAACCGCAATGCTTTGAACAAAAAATTTATACTATTGACGTAATTCTCAACAAATGTGGAAAACTTTAAAGAAATTGTGAATCTTTAAAATAACGTGACTGTCAATACTATTAACGCTAATTAAAATTTAGTACAATATATATAATTTCTTACTTACACGTATTTACTATCTGAACTTTGATGGTTTCATATATTCTCCATATAATTATCTATAGATTAGTAAGCTTCTTTTAACAGAGTTATTCGTATCACAAAGATAGAAGAAGGGGTACCTAGAATTGCTTCTTGGTGAATGGCTGAATAATTATTGAGATGGAACATACTAGATGACAACTATAGATATTAGGATTAGTAAAATGATATATCTATAATAATAATTTCGAATTCATGTTAAATAATGTATATATTCGAAGAATAAATAAAGTTTCAGTTTAACATTTTTGTATAATACATGTTATTATTTTTTAGTTTCAAAATTGTTTTTTCTTTTTTGTTTTTATTCTCCTTGGTTACTTGAAGTCCTAGAATCTGGTATTTACTAGTAAGTGAACTGATCGCCACAACAACTTTGAACACACGATATCTTCATCCATAGTTACAATTACAGTTAGTAATAGGGGTATCTCGATGTGCTGTTCTCTTATCACGTAAAGAGGACATTTAGTTTCAAATAAAAAATTTCTGTAAAAAAAGCCTATTGAATTCTAAAAAAAAAATCGTGCCTCCGTGAAAAATAGAAATAAACAAAAAATTTGAAAATGATCAATATTTTTCCAAATATAATGTAATAATCTAACATCGTAATATGTCCAGTTGGGTTCACAAGTTTCTTAAAAGCATTTTTTGTAAAATAATTGATTTAAGCTTTAATCTTAAAATAATAATGTCTTTCTGATCATGACAGAATAAACCGTAATATTACTATTTAATACTACTATGAGACCTGAAATTCTGATGCTCTTTAATTTTCAATTATGAATCTGTAAATAAAATTTCCTTAGGCCGATGACAAAATTACGAAATGTTTTCGACTTTGATTTTTTCGATATTCCTTAAGGATATTAGGCGTTAAAGTAAATAACACAATAGGGCAATTAATATAATTGTTATGTTCTTTGACAAAATTATTTTTTTTAGATAAAGCTGCCACTTGACTTTAAATTCTCTTGCATCACTCTTACTAATTCTTTTACATTGAACAACTTTCTGCACAATTCTATATCACAGGCACACACAAAATTTTTTGTCATGTACCAGAACACTCACTTGTCACCAGTATGGTCTGTTGAACCCGAAAATGACATTGGTCTGGTCCGATCAGATCACAGTTTTGACCTATGATCAAAGATCAGAATCAGAAAAAAATTATAAATGTAGTTTTTCATGGTCACAGGGCAAAAACTACCCATAGAAGGGAGTGAAAGTACAACTTGAATGTTGAAATTTTAAAAATCGGTAAGAATTCACGTTTCTTCCCCGTTTTTCAAGATGCTCAACCCGATGATACCCTTCATTTTTCATAAGTGGATGGGAATCACCCTTACTAGGTCAAACAACCTCATTTTGACGGTGTTTCTTCAAGAATAAATGTTTTATCAAGACGTGTGATCGTTTTCTGGAGTTGGAGGTAGTGGATAAAGAGTCAGTGAAATAGCACGTAACCATTTGAGTCAGGAACGGACCGCTACCCAATCCAAAGTAACTCAACTTAATGTGACAAAATGAGAATGCGAAAATAACACCTCTAAGCAGCTAGACATACACAAGGAAATGTATCGGGAGAAAAAATTCAAAGTAGCAGATCAGCTAAATCATACAAAACAGAATGGAACCGGGGGAAATAGAACCTCCAAGCAGACAAATGTATGTAAACCTTCTGCTCCATAAG
Organism: Rutpela maculata; assembly: GCA_936432065.2. Classification (NCBI taxonomy): domain Eukaryota; kingdom Metazoa; phylum Arthropoda; class Insecta; order Coleoptera; family Cerambycidae; genus Rutpela; species Rutpela maculata. Next base: position 28,333,525 of record OW386285.2, on the reverse strand, counting down.
TTGTTAAAGCTTCCAAGCTAATAGACAAAATCTGGTTCCTACATGGGATGAAATAAGTTAGTTGTATACAACGTGATTTACCATGATATCCGGAAAATAAAATGGTGTACTAGTCTTCAATGTGGGAAAGCCCCTGCAAAATTTTAGAGTGCTCTGAGGAAATTTATTATATTAAAAATGGTTAAAACTTACGAAGATACACTACTGTTATTGTCTAGGTCAGTAATAGGGCGACGAACTTACTTGTGAAAGAACATATTGGAGATGTTTACATTTCCTTAATTGGCATAAAAAAATGAAGCTAGCGAGTGCGGTCAAAGTGCCGCGTTTTTTGCTTTCGATCGACACCGGTAGGTACAAAGCACCGCCAAAGTTGGTATTTTTGTGTTATTGATGAGTTTAAGTAAATATCTCTTATATCTACTTATTGTTGCAGAGTTCACTAGCATAGGGTCAATGCCTTTTCGACTTATTTCGCTATTTTTGTAGTGTGATTTGATTAAAACCAAAAAGTCACTTCTACCCTCTCCAGCTTTGCTGTTAATAGTGGCAATCAAGTCTGATAAAGTGATATGGTTGTACCGCGTTACGTCAGATTGGTTAGTCATTGGCGGCGCATTTCTACAAACAAATAAGGTAATTTTTTAGTAGATATGCTTCTAGAGGGCAGAATATTTACTAGTGAAATATTTTGTCGAACTCCTCTATATGTTTCCTTTTATATATAGAAGGAATAAGAAACCAGACTGCAACCAACAGCTATTCTCCGGACTAATGCCCCGCCGAGCGCTGAATTACGAGTTACAAGCCTGGCCGCGTCAAGTACAACTTAGCGTTTTGTGGCAATACATAGTTATTGTACTTAACGCGGCCAGGCTTGTAACTCGTAATTCAGCGCTCGGCGGGGCATTAGTCCGGAGAATAGCTGTTGGTTGCAGTCTGGTTTCTTATTCCTTATATATTTAAGGAAACATATAGAGGAGTTCGACAAAATATTTCACTAGTAAAAAAAAAAAAAAAAAAAAAAAAAAAAAAGGTAATTTTTTGGTCATTTTTTTTACTTTTTCAGTTTTTTAACTCCTTTCGGTGGGGACAACCTACTGATAAATTTTCCGCATGTCATGGTAGATCATGCTGTATAAAAAGGATATAGGGGATGAATAGTTTGTGTGTAAAATTTAGATTCGCTTTACTTTTTTCTCTGATACCGCGTCATTTTTAACTGAAATGATTTACGAAGTGGTTATCTTTTCTTGCGCATAAAATCCTTTTGTTCCGTTTCTGTTTTTAGCAATCACCCATTATAACTTCATCCTACCTCCCTTGGTATCGTTGTTCTATTTATTTGATGCCTTGATGGAACCTTTCTCCTTGCTCCTCATTATAATGCAGATTTTTGGAAAAATAATCCAAATGAGAGTCTAAGAAAATGGAGTTTAGGATGCATATTGCAACCAAGTTTTTGAAAATTGTCAATTAGTTGACCAATAGTAGAGTAAAATCTGGAAGTAAAGTCGCTTAGTTTTCGAGAAAAAAAACCGGCGTAGAACCAAACCAGACTTAGTGGGATTCTTTAGTAAGATAATCGTGTACACGAAATCATTTTTTACGACATTTTTTGGTGGTCGAGAACTTTTTTATTTCGGAAAAACTCAAAAAACTAGATTTTTAATGAAATATGTTTTTTAACGTCTCCACCGCTATATCTCTGAAAATATTTGTGCTATCAAGCTACTTTTTTTTAAATTAAAGTAGACACAATAGCGCTTCGAACAACGTCCCACGTGAACCCGATTTATTTTTTTTTTAAGTTGCTAAAATAATAGGAAACTCAAACTTGTTCAGTAGCGTAATTTTAGGCAATCGAGAAAAAAATTTATTTATGAAAATTTGTATATACATGCTGCGTACAAATTGAAGCCAATAGTTGAAAAAAGTTTTTAGGATAAAAATTTTTCAAGTCCCGTTGATAGTATTGAGTCAGCGATTTTTTTTTAACGGGCCAAAGTCATATTCTTGAGCGCTCGGCTGTAGCAAGCCTGCCGACTGCAACGATCTGACGGTTCCGGTCGGGATGTATGTAGTAGTTTAACTTATAGCAACAAAATCAGTAGTGATCAAAAGATCTAGGGGATCAATATTATTGTTCAATATTTCATATATTGTACAGTAGTATTGATCATATGTTGTTAATATTAAGAAATTGTACAAAAAATATTAAATAGTCTCCTTTTAATAATAAAAAGACGTAGGTAGATATAAATACCTAATCTATAAATATCAATAAATGTTACTAACTACCCATCTAATTAGTAAGTTTATTAGACATTTTTAAATGAATGAAAGTAAAAACGTACGCATAAAATGAGTTTTATTGTTGAAATAAATTTTCTATTTGAATAGATAAATATGTAGTATGTAGTTTATGTAGGCCCTACATTAATAGCATTCTAATTCGTTCATATCTGAATCGAAATCTTTAATAATGTTGTTACAGGAACGACATTGCACTCGTTGCAACATTTTAGGCCTTCCTTAAAACAAGCACATTTTCGATTGTCACAATTTTTATCCGAACAATGAATACTTAATGATTTTCGACAACCGCCACTTCTACGCGACTAATCTGACCAACCCTGCATACTACAGTACCTAGAGGAAAAAAATATGCAAAACTTCGGAAAAATGTCATATTGAACGAATTTCGTTCATTTTTGGCAGTATAATAGTAAATGCTTCACAGAAAAGTTTCTATATTGTGCTAATTTATAGGGGGTGGATGCCACCTCCTCAGGGTGTGGCACTTAAAAAATATATATATTTATTGGAGCTGAAGTAGAATCAAATTTTAAGAAGAAAAGGTTCCATGCAATTTTTCACATAAATTGATAGTTTTTAAGTTAGAACGACTTCAAAATTGCGATTTCAGCTAAAAAAAAAGGTATTTCCAAACGGCTTTCGTCAAGTATCTCGAAAAGTATTACTTTATCGAAAAAATGTTGCAGACCAATTACAGAAAGTACAAACTGGGAATTAATTATATTTTTTGTTTATTGATGTAGGATTAATAATTTCGGAGATATTTAAGTTTACATTTGGCATCCAAGTGTTCATAAGATAATTATTTAGAGTGAGAGTTAAATATCGCAGAAACTGTGACACCTACGTCAAGGGTGCTAATAGGTAGAATAATATGTTATTAATTAAGCTTTCAACTGTTTTTTAATTTGTTTCTGTAGCATAAAAAACAAAGAAGTTATGACCGAAGCAATGTGCGCCTACACATTTTTTTAATAACGACGTCGTCATTTTGTTACTGTAATTAGCCAGTAATTAAAAAAAGGAATTTCAAACATTGTTCCTCATTAATATATAGCATGACGTAGATGCTCAAATTTTTTGGTTTGTATACAGCACTTGCTTTAGAAAAAAATACAGTTTAAACTATAAAGGTATTTTCGATGAAACGTATTTTTTTTCCTTTTCCAAATATCTCAATAAATATTAGTTTTATTGAAAAATGGGTAGATACCAAAAATAAAGCTCATAAACTGATAATGAATTTCGCTTATTAATTTATTTACATAGATTTAATAGTTTCGGAGATACGAAAGGTTACAAATGGCGTCCGAACGTTTATAAGACGAAAAATGCAGTTTAAATGTTAAATATTTCAGAAATTGTGACACCTACGTCACGCATGCTAAGAAATGAAATTAAAGACAATTAATTGCGATTTCAAATTATTTTTTACTCGTTCCTGTAGCATAAGAAATAAAGAAGTTATGACGGAAAAATGTGCGTATTTATACTTTTTTTATATAAAAAGGTCGCCATTTTGTTAATCCAATTAGCCAGTAATTTAGAAAAATTATCTCAAATACAGTTTTTCGTTAAGATGTAGCATTACCTAGATGCTCAATTTTTTTTGCCCATTTAATACTTGCATTTTAAACTTTAAATTTAATTTCGGAACACTACCAAATATAAACTTAAATATCTCCAAAATTATTAATCCTACATCAATAAACAAAAAATATAATTAGTCCCCAGTTTGTACTTTCTGTAATTGGTCTGTAACATTTTTTCGATAAAGTAATACTTTTCGAGAAACTTGACGAAAGCCGTTTGGAAATACCTTTTTTTAAGCTAAAATCGCAATTTTGAAGTCGTTATAACTTGAAAACTATCAATTTATGTGAAAAATTGCATAGAACCTTTTCTTCTTAAAATTTGATTCTATTTCAGCTCCAATAAATATATATATTTTTTAAGTGCCACCCCCTGAGAGGGGGTGGCACTTAAATTAGCACAATATAGAAACTGTGGAGCATTTACTATTATACTGCCAAAAATGAACGAAATCCGTTCAATATGACATTATTCCGAAGTTAAAACCTCTAGTTACTGTAATTAGCATGCGAGGTGTATTAATTGCGTCCCAATTTCGCATTTAGCGCTGATAAAAAAAATCGCTGTTGCCGAACGGTACACTTTAGGAAAAAATATATTGTTTCAAAAACTTTTGAGATTATTAGGCTTTATTTTCTTCGCTGCATGTATGTAAATATTTTCAAAAATAAAAAAGTTTATCGATTGGTGAAGATTTCAATACATAAAATATATATTTTTAGTTTATCTGATTTTTAGAGAAATTAAAGTGCGAATTTTACCCAAACCGTTTATATTGGTAAAAGCGCTACAGTGTGACCTTTAATTTGATACAAAACAAATTTCGGTACCTTTAATAGTTTTAAAGATATGGCGGGGGAAACAAAAAAAAACAATTTTCTTTAAAAATACATTTTTTTCACTTTTTATTGATTTAAAAAGTTCGAGACCACAAAAAAATGTCGTAAAATATGATTTCATATGCCCGGTGACATACTCAAAGGAACCTAACATGTTTGACCTGGTTCTACCCCAAAAAAAAAAAAACGACACGATAGACTTACGAAATCGCTGCTCTACAACAATTTGTCTATAATAGGCAAATTGTAACGACATTTTTGAGGTTATTTTAGCTCATAGATCAAAACTGTGACCTGATCGGGTCAGACCAATGTCATTTTCGGGTTCAGCGGACAAATTACCTACGAATAGACTAGTAACTGTTCTGGTACATGACAAACAATTTTTTTTGTGTTCCTGTGTATTTTGTAAAATATCTATACGATTTGAACTTCATTCGAATATGCTGTATGCTTTATTTTTGACAATTGCACTTTGAGTTGAGGTTATAAGAATTATAGAGTATTAATAAACAGGTAGATTGACTAAATTAGTCAATCTGCTTATGGTGCGGGAGCTAAGTGGCTTTTTCGGTTACTCATCGTTACAAGCATTTTCTACGCGTTGATTAATTCTATCGAACTTAAATAACGACAAAATAGACTTCTGGCATATGTCAGCCCGTCGAGTTGACCATGGTTCAAGATATAAAAATCAGTGAAATTATATCATTGTTACAAAGCCATTTTTTTTTGTGTATACACATTTTATGTTTAGAATGAATAAAATAAGATCGCCAGAAAGTGTGGGCCATCAGGGGCGCAACCAGAAAGGTCAAAGAGGTAAAAAAACGGAGTTATATAACATCATCGTTACACACTTTCTTAAGGTTGAGCATGTTTATTTAAATGTTTTGAACACAGAAAAAAAATCCCAGAAAGAAACTCCCGTCAGTAAGGCTAGCCAGAAAGGATTTTTGAAGAAAATTGGATTTTTTTTCGTATATTTCATCTCAGAACTCTAAACTCATCGTTACAAGTTCTGGCTCCTTTTTAAAACGTAAATATAAGCTCCATCAACAATAGAGTGGCCTCCCCGTAAAGTTCTTAGTGTCAACAAAAGTACCATAGGCTCTTAAATACAGGAATTTAACACTTTCGGCTAACTTGACTCCGTACCGTGCCTCAGATGTATTGTATCATTATTACCTTTCTGGCTGCGCCTCCTGACGGCCCACACTTTCTGGCGATCTTATTTTATTCATTCTAAACATAAAATATGTATACACAAAAAAAATGAGCCTTGTAACGATGACATGATTTCACTAATTTTTAAACAGTGTTCGTGACGCTCCTGACAGGAGGTGCCCAGCCAGAAGTCGATTTTATGAATCGTTATCATCCATTAAACCATAAAAATATCTCAAAGTTCATAAAAAGATGAGCTGCCGAAAAAGCCACCTAGCTCCCGCTTTATTATAAAGAGAATGGTGTGGCAAGCAGTTCACTGTAGTAAAAGTGGGAACCAAAACAAAGCTTTCGTCTTTGAAGATTAACGAAGACCAACATGGTTCTCGGTAAATGTTAACTTAAACTTGTATGTTGCCAGTATTTCCAACAGATCAACTGTGATAGTAATGTAAATTCTACGGATACTTAAGGTGAGTGAACGTAATTCGACAATTTCTCCTACATGATTAAAAAAAAATTTTTTTTTGTAACGCCATGTCCTAAAACGACATTTATTTGACAATTTCAATGAATCAAAACAATGTCATTATTGACAAGTGTAAAATAAAGAAAAAAAGAGTGAAATAATAGTATATTGTGTATCTAGGTGTGAAAGCGATACATTCCTGGACGACGATGCAATTGTTGGCCGAGGCGCTAGCCGAGGCCAACAAGCATCGAAGTCTGGGAATGTGCTTTCACACCGAAGTACACATACTATTTTTTCTGAAATCACAATAAATACTATTTTAAACGTATAAAAATCAAAAATATTAACATATTAAAATATATATAAAAAACCGGACGGGAATGTTACTTCACGGCCTAGGCCGGGCATTCCCGTACGGCTTTGTTGATCGTTGCTTGGCAACGGATCTTTTCCGGTCTGTTTTCTGACAGTTTCCTAGCAACGGACTAAAATACTGGAATTGTGCATTTTTCGCTCTAAAATCGCGCCGAAAATGTAGACATTCCCGATCGATTTCAGAAAAAGGAATTTTATTTAACAGTGTGAAATAAAACTTATTGGTTTCTATGGAAACAGCAATAGAATTTAGTCTGTTTTTACAAAATTATATTGTTTTCTAATTTCAAATGGTGATACAAAAAATTTTGAATATAACTCGAGACTAAAAGGTGTTTTTTTTTACTCGTGTGGTTTATAGCACTCGCCTTCGGTTCGTACTATAAATGCCCCACTCATAAAAAAAAACGCCATTTTAACCACTTGTTATATAAAATACTATTATGGGCTTCTAGAGACAATTTTATAAAATGGTACTAGGCTATTGAAAACTAAAGAAGGAAAACATTTTTTTCTCGTGCGAAAATCAAAAAAAAAATGTTGATTTGAATAGTCTGGCATCATTCTATCAAATTTTCTCTAAAAGCCTATCAAAGAATTTTTTTAATCGGTTCAGGGTTATAGGAGAAATTGTCGAATTACGAAATCATTTTCTTAAGCACAGCACCGCCATCCTTGAAGGTAATAATTGCGCCCAATATTATTTAAAGTGTTCCTGGGACTTTATTTTAAAAGGGTGGAATTAAGTAATCAAATTACTTATTTAGTTCACGACTAAGATGTCATTTTTAAGATCCCTATTAGGCAAATTTCATCTTGTAATAAGCTCTAATAAGCCCATGGACCCTGAAGGCATTTTTCTAAATAAAACTAAGATTAGCCTCCGATTTGCGCCGAGAAATCGGAGACGATTCTTTTCACGCGCCGCTTCACCGAGAACCGAATTCTCACACCACTTTCGATAGGGAGGCGCCAAATTCCAATAAAGCGATACGTGAAATATTTGGGGGTCAACTTGGCACATGGTAATGGACTAAACAGGACAAATAAAAAACTATTGTATACGATGGTAATCAGGCCGGCCATCACATACGCGGCGCCGGTGTGGTGCAGCATTCCGGCCATGACAATGAAAAAATTCCAAGTTTTAGAACACAAATTTATGCGCCTCATTTCGAACTCTGATAGGTACACCTCCCTCAGAGATCTTTATGCACGTTGCACGACATAACCCCACTAGCGGACTTCGTCCGGGAAACATCCCAAAAATTCTATCACTTCAAATTGGGCGATAGTCCGCTAACCCGAGACATCACACGAATCAGACAGCATAATGCAATACTTTTCGACCTGAAACATCCTTTACCATACCAGGCGTTACCTATCTTTCGGCAACCTCCCTAGCCACATCTTTCCTATACCACAATTTCCCTTTCACCACCCTTTACTTTAACCACCTTTTACCTCAAACCCCTTTCTATTCCCTTTATTCACCTCATTTTTGTCGTTTTGTCAATTTTTGTTTTTTTGTCCCTTTTTGTTTCTCTTCCAAATCCCCTTTTGACCAATAACCTCTTGTAAATCCCAACCCTTTAAAATCACAATTTCCTCTTCACCCTACCTTTCCGAAGACAGGCAGACCACCGGATGAAGATCGTGACTTGCTCAAACGGGTTTTTCATTCAGTTTTTCCCGTATCACCAACCAAACCTCTAAATCTAGTGCGCGTGTGTTGTGCGCGCGTTCCTAACCAACGTTTTTTAAATCTAGCTTTAAGTAGTTATAAGTGCTTTCAAACTATTCTTAGTTATGATACCAATTGTTAGGCCTAATTTTCGCACTGCTAAACAGGAGGCCTAACCCCAATCATGTCATAGATCGTTAAAGCCAAAAGCCGAGCCCTTTTCACCCGACCACCCATCTACCACAGCGTTGCGCGCCGTGGTGATGTGGTCGGCCCCAAATCGGGTCTCGACCAAGGCGCATTGCTGTACAATTAATTATAAATAAACTTGTTTTGAATTGAGACCATTGTACTCTGAAAAAATCTTTTCTAGGTATATAATTTAAGCAAATAATTTCAAGTTGTTAAGAATTCATAGTCAGCTATTAAGATGAAATTAATTAATTCTCGACTTCATAAAATTATTCTTGCTTTACTTCTTGTTTTAAATATTTATTTATTTATTGATGTAACACAGGACAAGTTACCTAAGTTTACAGTTACATTACCTAATTTAAAACATAACATTCAGAATAGTCTACCTACCTAATCAATCTATATAAATACATAAATTTAAGTACATATTTCCTAAACTATGACATCAAATTAAATTCAAGTGAAATATGGCGGCATATAAAACGCAAAGTGTAAAGAAATAAGGCAAATAAATAAACCAGAAACGAAAGAGGAGAATAAAGATGACAAAATTATATATGAGGAAATGGAGAAAAAATTAATTATTCCTTCAATACTTGAACCAGTGGGATGTTGCAGAAGCGACGGAAAAAGGGCCGATGGAATGTCCCTTGTACCATCGGAAGGGGGAAAGGCCCTTCTATGGGACGCTACGTGTTGTGATACACTGGCGTTGTCCTATATTAAATACACATCCCAAAAACCTGGAGAAGCTGTTCGCATCGGAGAAGATACCAAAAGAAATAAATACAAAGAACTGGAATCCCGTTTCTTTTTTTGCCGTTCTCAGTTGAAACCTTGGATCCATGGGGCGATGAGACTAAAAAGTTTATTAATTGCATATGAAAGAAAATTCATGGCGTTTCAACCGAAAAGAAAAGTACTTGCTTCCTCATCCAGAGAATCAGTTTGGTGATTCAGCGTCAATCCTTGGCACCATACCACCGCCTTCTGCCAACTTGAGAGAAATTTTTTATATTGTAAATTAATTAATTTATAGTTAAATTGTCTTTTGTTTAATTCTTGAGTCTCAGGAATAAAATATGTCATATTTGCTATGTTATTTAGTAAAATATTTCTATATTAATTGTTTTTTTAATTTTTGAGAGAGTTTTCAAACAGATTAATTGTTGAACAAACTAAGTTTACAGTATTGCACATTCTTACAAGTTTTCTCTGTTCTATACGTATACTAAGTTTTTTTCTATAGGTATACCAAAATAAAATATTTCTGGGCCTTACTCTCTGCGTATTATAATACTTTAGTCGTAATGAAATTTCAAGGGAACATATACATCCAGTTACTATATTGGAAATAAATAAGATACTAGATATATTCCTTCTTACTGATAGTTTAAGAATATTAAATTCTGTTCTTATTAAGTAATACTCATTGTAATTTTGATATCTTTTATATAGGTATGACAGAAATTTTTTTTGTATGGTTTCTATATGTTTAAAATGCCTCTCGACAGTCCCAGGGTCCCAAATTTGTGATACAAATTTTAACTTAGACCTAACAAAAAACAAAACAACAATTTTGTAGCTTCTACCGAAAATTGCTTTGAATTTCGTATAATAAAACCCAAGTTTTTATATGCCTTTGTTATCGTATTCTCAATATGTTCAGAAAAATTTAGATCCCTTTGCTATGTCACTTGGGTCAATTGTACATTGTTTATACAGTAATTTTATGTCTGGCCACAATTATCTATTGTAGAACTTAAATCATCTGTAAATACTGTTAGGTTAGTAACTATTGATTTTTTTTCTACAAAACCATGCTGACATTCGGTAATTTCATTTTCGCGTATACGTACTTAACTCATAAATTATTTTCTCAAATACCTTTGCAATTGCCTATAGTACTAGTCCACAATACATCGCCCTTTTTTTTTAATAATTAGTAACAGGCTGAATTTTCGTGAGTAGCTTCGTTTTGACGAGACGCCCAACTTTTCTCTCTGCGAAAATTCTCGGTAGTGGTAGCTAATAGCAAAAATTATTTTTTTTATTTCACACGAATTAGACAATTCGACAACCTGTCAAATTATTTTGGCAATATATTTTTCATTCATTAAACGTTTGCTAAAGAGTTTGTTTTTCGATTGCATTGGTTACGTTTGCGCGAGTTAATTATAATAAGCTCGTGTTTGTCCACAACAACATAATTTGACAGGTTTTCGAATTGTCTAATTCGTGTGAAATAGAAAAAATTTTTGCTATTAGCTACTACTATCGAGAACTTTCGCAGAGAGAAAAGTTGGGTGTCTCGTCAAAACGAAGCTACTCACGAAAATTCAGCCTGTTACTAATCATTAAAAAAAGGGCGATGTACTGTGGACTATAATACTGATATAGGTCTATAATTTTCTATATTTTCTCTTGCACAATTTTTATGTATTGGGGTTACTAAACTTTTTTTTCATAGCAAATGTATTTTTTGCTACGGCTAAATTAAAAATAATATAGGTATAAAGGCTGTTCAAGTAATTCACTGCACCCTTTGATCACTATATCCTTTGATGATATATGGAGGAATACCATCAGGACCGGAAGACTTTTTTGGTTTTAACTTTTTAAGGGATAATCGAATTTCTTCTAAAGTAATATTATTTAGATTTAAGTATTCGGTGGTGTAATTATTATTTGTATTTGCTAGATTTAAGTCATATGTAGCTTCATCACCAAAAACTGACTGAAAATGTTCTGAAAAAACTTCGACTATCTCTTCTTTGCTAACCAATCTTATTCCATCTTTTTCATAATATATATTGCTACTACATCGAGACTTTTTGTTATTTACGTAATTCCAAAATTCATTACTGTTTCTTCTACATTTGTACAAAGAAGGTAATGTTAAATGTTCATGTTGGTGAAATGCGACATGCAAGATTCGCGACTTTTTTACCCCAAAATAATTCTGATAATGTTTTTCTATGGTAAAAGTTGTCAAGTCGGTAGAAACAAACAAAATATGCCATGTGAAATAAAGGAATAATAGGATATACATTTGAAATTTCCAAATTGGGTGGTTGGAGGTAAAGAATTGGCATAAAATTCAATCGACGATGGTTTCGACCTTCTCACTCGAAATCTAAATCAACTTATTTAGTTCAATTCAGAATTATTCTAGGTGGCTAGTTTCGAAATGAAAACACTATGAAGAGCAGATGTGAGTATTCGCATTTCGAAATTAAAACAACCTGTATTCATAAGAGTTTAAAATAACCTTCACAACCTCTCATCCTTTTATATTCTATTTACGTAAACAAACCGCACCAGAGTGATTTAAAACGAGCCAGCGTATTTGCTTAATGGAAATTTAAAACACATGCAGCAATAAAAAATGTGCTAATGAAAAGATACACGCTACTAGTAAACTAAGCTATAAAACGTCAATAAACATGGAGTTTCATTCATAATTACCTTTCCATTCATTGTTCGGTTAGACAAACATGATCTAGACAGGCTCATCGTTGCACTTTTGCTGTACCACTTTGTCCAAAGTCACAATTAAAGTCCGAGACACCGATCACTTAACAACGATTACTATCGATAACAAATGAACAAACTGTATGTACAACGGTCAATTAGATCTATTTATTATCATTCTTTGTATTTTCAAGTAGTCAAGGGTTTCAACTAAACTAATTCTATGTAGAAGCTCTAATATGATATGTCTACGGTAATCTCGTCTAAGGGGTAGAAAATTACTACTGTTTTAAATTATATCACACGGTTTAGGTACGTATTTTTAACTTATTTGACTTCTAGTTGGGTGATTATGATTCCATTTTATATAATAAGCTCACTCTATACATACTAGATTAATAACAACCATTATTCTAAAACAGTGTATTTATATACAACTGCGAATATGTCTGCGTCTATTACTAGTATTATTGTATTAATTATTTATATAGAAACGTGCAACAAATCGTATTTTGATTTCGTTCTACCCGGATAAACTTTGAATATCTTTAACACGTTGGATTAATATAAGTATATTTATTTATTTTATAGTCAAAGATTATTGTACTATTGTAATAATTATCTGTTAGATATCCTCGGTAACGCGAACAAGAAAACATGTTTAACAGGTGTACGATGTCATCGCGAGTAACACGCTTCCGCTGAATTAACTGGTTATAAACTTCTTAACAATGTTAACACGGTTAGTTAGGTGCTGTATGTGGTTTTATTGCGACTTGTTTATTCTTTTGATTATTGTGTTTGTTATTATTATAAATATTGAGGGTGATTGAGTGGAAGAACGGCGTGGAGTAGACCGCTGTGCACGGTTGCTCCGGGAAGACTACTCACTGCAGTGGTACTCGAGACCGGGACATCAGAGTCCTATTGATCAACGGTAGTTCGCGCCAAGAACTCGCGCAAACTCGTCATCCTGTTATTATCCTGCCTGTAGCGTTATATTCTGCAGGATCCCGTACTTACCTAGCACAAGACCCTACTAATTACCAAGCCTATACCACTTGTTCGATTTATCCATGTCTAGCGTGTCACATATCGAGTCGGGCAAGGATGACACAAGGGCTAGGGAGCGATTACGATATGTTGTTTCAAGTTCGGATCAGAGGCACATGTAACTAGAAAGTTGTTATACAATTTATAAGTAGATTTTTAAGGATTTAAGTGTTGTTTATAGTTTACTCTTGTCTGAAAATGATTATTCATATTTAGATATAACCGGAATGCACCCATTAAAAATTTGTACTTTCTCACCTTTTGACCGGTATTAATGACTAGACTTCAATGATAGGCAGAACTACAATTCTGTACCGAAAGATTAAAAATATTGCTACGTTTCTGTTATACAGAGTGCTCGGGAACAAAGTAGGTAGAAAAAATTATCTTAGTCCAAATTAATATAACATTTTTTTTCAAAATACCTCTACGCTGGCTATGATACGAGCAAAGACTTACAGTGCACAGTGATCTGAATCGAGGTAAGCTGTTACAAAATGGTGAGATAACGCAAATCTCAACCAAAACCAATTTTTTTTTAAATAAAAATTTCGAACAAATCGTTTCCCGAAGAATAATTTCAATTATTTTTATGTAGATATCTCAATTTAAAATATTAGAAAATGATATTTTTGTATAAACAGCATCGACTAATAACAAAAATGTAAATTTTTTAAACGATTTTCTTCAAAATTTATTATGGAAGAATCTGGTGGTCACTAATAAAGATGTTTAATTAGAAACTAGAAATTTAAAAACAAAAGTTGAAATGCCCTCAAATTTAATATAACCTTACATAACCTAATAGATAATATCGAAAAGTGGCAGAATGGCATTAATTTTGGTTATTAGTCAATTTCTGTTTATTCAAAAATACCATTTTCTAATATTTTAAATTGAGATACATAAAAATTGAAATTATTTTTGGGAAACAGACTTCGACGCTTTGTTCAAAATTTCTCGACCTTTATTTAAAAAAAAAGTTTGAATCTGGTTGAGATTTGCGTTCTCTAGCCATTTTTGAAATAACTTACCTCGATTCAGATCACTGTGCGCTGTCAAGTTACAGACCCTTACATACCCCTTGTCTTAAAAAATAGTTTTAAATTTGTAGGTTGCTAAAAATCAACGAAATCAAGTTATTGTACTATTGCTCTTTTCCATATCTATTAGTATATCTTCAAAAAAAAACCGAAAATTTGCTTTTATCGATATATTTCAAAAATTGTAAATACCGCTTGTTGAGAAAAAAAAATAATATTGTTATAAAATTCTAAATAACTTTCGAAATGTCCGTCGACTGTCTTTCTCTCCATCTTTCCGGTTGCCTCTCTGTCCGTCACGTTTTTGTAAGCAGGATAACTTAATTTTATTGAAATTTTGACAGTAAGTTAGTGTTAGCTAGAGGAAGAATCTTAGCGTTATTGAAAAAAATCCATCAGTAAATACAAAGGTTATGAAACATCTTAAAAAAGGCACGTATCGCAATCTTTGATAAGATTGTAGGATAGTTGCTATACTTGCAATTTAATCATGGCCCTGATACCATCTTGATTGTCCAAACATTGGTTAGTATACTATGCAGTATCTTTGTCTTTATGGAATCATATCAAAGGCGTTACAACACTCTTCACGTGCATTATTTTCTTAAAATTCACAACAATTATATTTATTTCAAACTTAAATTAACTGCTAACTACATTATATACATATGAATAAATATTTGTAACCTTTATATCAAATTGCCGTATAGGCTACCTAGAATTAGTGGGGATTTGTGAATTTCCTCAACAGCATTGTTTCATTTTTAAAAATAACCGGATCCCCGCCATTTCTTATAATTTAAAACAACGTCTATTCGAATAGGCGGAACGACGACCGCAAAAATAGTATATTCATAACTTAAAGCACCGACTGTCTTTAAAACAATAATACAGGGTGTCTGATGTATACGTAGAAATATTTTGCACAAAAAGAAGTGGAAAATCCTTATAATTTTTTTTTTAACTCAAACCTATTTTTTGATTTAAAATTAATTAGAAATAGGCAAAGTTTTCAGTTTAGTCAGCACAAATATTGTAACGGCCCTTTTTACCTCTACAAATTACTAGTTCAAATTACCAAATTTATTACTTTTTAGGTATGTTCCGTCCTAAATAGCACATTGTGTATTTAGTACTAAAAGCAATACATTCCCGGACGACGATGTAAATTGTTGGCCGTGGCGTTAGCCGAGGTACACACACTATTTTTTCTGAAATCGCAATCAATATTATAATAAATATATAAAAATAAAATTATATCTATTAAAGTATACATAACAAGCAGTCCAGAAAAGTAACTTTTATATATAAAAAATAAATTTTTTGACATTAGCCACCCCCATTACCACCCCCAGTCCATAATTAAAGGGGGTGAAAAAAATAAAATTGTGATTTAGTACAAGAACCAGAGGCCTGAAAATTTTTGTTTACTTCATCCTCCCCCACTACCAATGTGTCATATCATTTTATGGGTTTTTAGGGTAGGCGATTTCAAATATTATATCATTAAAGTTCCATAAACAATTATTTCCACATGGTGAAGTGCCAATATAGTATCAACATTTTTTTCGTTGAGAGAGTTGAATTTTTTCAAAGGCACACCAAATTCCAATTTTCTTTTACTACATCCATCCCCACTATCGATGTGGTTATCGTTTTATGAGTTTTTGGGGTCAACGATTTCAAATATTGTATTATTAAATTTCCATAATTTTTTTCAAGAGTACCCCGATTTTTTTCAAAAGCTTTAAGTACATCAAATTCTTTTGGGAGGTACGCCAAATTTTTTTCGAAAGTACACGATAATTTTCTCGAAAGTTTGCCGGAGTAGGGTATTATAATAGGTCCTAGGCCTCCCCCTCCATCCGTTTTGTGACGTCACGGGGTCGGGGCTTGGGGGTCTAATTCGTGGGGGGATAATTAGCGGGTAAGGTAACTAAGGGTTATTCAAGGTAATTAGCGGATGATTAAGAGTAATTAAGGGCAATTAGAGGAAGATGGACAAGATAGTACAAAGTGGGACAAGGAGGGACGAGGTGAGGGACGAAACAAGTTTAAAATATGGATAAATGGAGATGACCTGCTACTTGTTAATATTTGATGTCATATTGTGAAAGGGCAAACATGTTTACATGTAATTTTTGTAATGCAACATTCACACTTGGTCTTGAGGGCTAAGCCGCCACGTTAATATTCATAAAACCATCTTTTAAGTGCGATTTGTGTAATATAGTTATTAAGGTACCAAGGGTGTTATAAGGATAATAACGCACCGAGGTCGGCAGTGTACAATCCCGAGGGCCTCTGGCCCGAGGGAGTGTACGTCGACCGAGGGCGTCATTATCCTATAACACCCGTGGTGCCTTCAACGTTTAATGTCCTGCAAGTCTGTTATTTAATTCGAATTTTTTTTTTTGACATTTACGATTTATTAATTTGACATCTATTATGTTCAGAACGATTTGATTTAAAAGAGAGTAAAAATCAAAATTGTTTGTAAACGCCGCCGTTGCATAGCAACGCATGTTGTTTGTCATCATAATTTGCTTGTTTTAGGTTGTATTATAATTTTATAATGCCCTAGGGCCTTATAGATATTCATAACGCCCTAGGGCGTTATTTTTCATTTAATGTATCTCAAAATAGGGTGGTTATTGTAAAATAACAGACTTGTAGGACATTAAAATATTTAATATACAGGAAAACTTAAAATATTTGTTTTTATAAATTTCTTTCGTTGTGCGAGACTTGGATAGAAAATCGGGATGTGGAAGTATAGTGATTCCTTGGTCAGCGGTTTAATTTTTTAAGTAACAAAACGTTTCATTACATTCTAAGCCTATTTGAACAAAAACAGTTTCACTTTTTTTACCGTTACTTCCACTCCACTACTTGGATTCGATGAAGTAATTGAATTTCGATGTCGAAATATGTACAATTAAATATGAAAATTTACTTGTTACGTGATTTTTCCTTAAATTAATTATTCTAGCTGAAAATGAATTTGTGCAAAAGAATATAGGCTCACTATATATTTTTATGTCATACAAAATAAGTATGCAAAACCTTTGGCAAGAAATCTGCCCCGATAATAACCGAAATTTAAATTGAAAAATTTCTCAGTATTCTGGAGATAACCCTTGCCGTATTAGAATGAATGGCAATGCAAGATTTACGTCGAACCAAGCCAACGCGCAACGGCGGAATCAATATGAAGTAAAGCTCAGTAAACGTTGCCGTTAAATCAAACAGGTACAGGATATTTTCTTGATGCAGCGCATTATCGTCGTAATGTGTTTTACGATTGGCAAACACCCCTACGGTAATAACACTAATTAAACTGTTGATGAACTGGAACAGCAACACAGCGGAACAATTTGCTAAATCAGAACTGTAATTGAATTTCGTTTGAATTAAATTACGTGGTACACAAATTCGACGATAAACTTGGCGAGCACCAATTTGTCCACCGCTCCTCTATCTTGTGTTCATAATTTAAATGTGATTAATCCCGCAGCCATTGTTAAAATATTAATTTAGAGCCGACACGCTTTATGCCCCAGACCGTGTATTTTAAAATTCTCGTCCAGTTTGAAATATTGGTATTACGATGCCAACAATTCAGCAAAGCAGGCAAGAAGGACTCAAAGCACGTTCCTTAGGGCATAGAGAGGTCGACTTACAAACATTATGCTATTATCTACAAGCTAAAAATAATTAACGAGTTATAATAATAGTATTTAAACAAGTGGATTGAATCTGGATCAAACTTGGCTTTAGGTTTGAACTGATAACCTACGAGTACAAAATAGTCAAGGGCGGTAGGGAGGAGTTGACCACTCTCCTTTATCGTGTACCTCACATTTACTGGTTACTAACATTTACCAAATATTTACTGTATTTACTGCAATTACTTATCATTTGCGACATTGATGATCAGACTGCAATGGCAAAATCGCGCTACCATACCACTTAAAGGAAAAGAAAATGAGACGAGACTTATGTTCTCAAGACAAGCTGTGGAAGTTGACCAGGGCATTAAAAGCTACACGGAAAGCTATTTTTGTGCTGACCAAAAAAACAGACAAGCGGTTATGATGGACTCGCAAAAAGCGAACGAACTAGCTGACAACTTTGAAAGAGAACATAGAATAAACGCACCAAACAATTCTGATCATGATCCCATCGATAAGAACGTTAACGATGCTATTGGCCATGATTCCAATTGACAAGATGAACATTCTTAACCTCTCAAGCCTTGAGAATTAGCAGAGCTAATAAAAATTTTACAAAATAACAAAGCGTCAGGAAAAGACGGCATTGAACATAAGCTGCTCAAATATTTGTCGCGGAAAGGTATTGGGCAGCATATCGTTAACGCGGTTCTACGGCTACAATAGTGGCCTAGCCAGTGGAAGTATGCTGTAGTTGTCTCCATTCTCGAGCCGAATAAGAATGCCAAGATCGTAAGCAGTTATTGACCAATCTCGCTGCTGTCGCCGATCTCAAAGTTGTTGGAGGGGGTCATTCTGGACAGGCTAAACTCCGCTTATGACATACTTCGTCGCAAGTCGTTAGAATTGTTAACGACGTGGCGTTGCAATAACCTCGGTAAGAGTTAGCATCATGGTACTATTAGATATCGAGAAAGCCTTCGATGCCGTTTGGATTCAGGGGCTAATATATAAAATGAACAATATCATTTTCCGTGACATATCACAAAACTTATACACTCGTATCTGGCTGGTAGAACGCTGCAGGTGCGAGTGAATAATAAATTGTCTACATGGCGGGACGTTCGCTCGGGCGTTCCTCAGGGGACGATCCTCACTCCTAAACTGTACAATCTATATATTTATGACTTCCCCACATTCCCAGATACTGAACTGGCCAAGTACGCCGACGACACAACCATGTACGCGCATGGCTATTATACGCAAACTAAACATGCTACCCAAGGCCAACATGGCTCATGACACGGCGTATTACGATCAGTGGAAGATTCGAGATTCGGGTGAACGTCGAGAAGTCGGAATTTATAGTTTTCCCGAACAATTTCATTAAAAACAAAATAATAACGCCAATTTCGATACGCGGTAACAAAATTCCGATAGGGCAACGCATGAAGTACTCCTCTACATAGTGAATGAAATATCCGTACAGAGAGTACACTTGGACAAGCGGCTGACGTTAAATCGACATATAAATGAATTTGTACGGACAGTTCATTCCGTATGTAGTGGAGGTATTGTGAGGTCGGCCCTTATAAATGCAGCGCGTGGTGCATCGGCAGCAATGAAAAAACTAAGGGTTTTGGATCATAAGTCTATGCACCCCATCTCAAATTCAACTCAATACACCTCTATGCCCGTTGTTATGACGTTATACCAGAAGTTAACTACATCAAAGTTACCAATCTTCCGACAACATGCACGCATAGATAAAACTCTTTTTCTTCAATAGTAATAATTGATTAACACAATTTTTAATCTTTCACTATTTCCTATCCTCTTCTTCGTTTCTTTTTTAATTTTTGTTTTTATATATTCTTTTCTTCCCAACAACAGTCTTTAACAAAATATAGTCTTTTGATAAATATTTTTCAAAATTATAAATTAAGCAGCCTGACTGGCATAGCCGCTCATTCTGGCTGAATTACTTAAAATGAAATTTTTAGTTAATAATTTTACCATTAATGTACAAAATTGCATGGTATCCTTTTATCTGTTACATATTTTAATACATTTTTTTGAGTTTCCTTTGACAACTATATTATTACATTATTTTATTAATCTGGGCTCTCTCGTGATCAGTAACCAACGATCACGATTTGAAGGAATAATCCAATGCAGGTCGGGGTAATTTCCCGCTGAGTAGTTGTTTCCCTCAAATCTTATTTCATAAACAGTGAGTATAGCCCACTAAGGCTCTTGGTACTTGCAGAAAAGCAAGTCGCTATACGCCAGTGACATTTGTCCGACGTATAGTAGCATCTGACCATATGAGAGTTTACCTCTCACCGTCACTACATTTGATTCAGTTTGTATAAGACTAGCAAGTTGACCACTATCATTTGTCTGTTCCATGACCTATGGCATTCTGAGGAGAACATAATAAGTTCGAAACCTGTCTATGTCTGGTTAGGAACAGACAAATAATTGTTGGTTACTGATCACGATTTGAAGGTATAATCCAATGCAGGTCAGGGTATTTGCCCGCTGAGTAATTGTTTCCTTCAAATCTTATTTCATAAACAGTGAGTATAGCCCACTAAGGCTAGAGGTCGCCGCTCTTGGTACTTGCAGAAAAGCAAGTCGCTATACGCGACAAAACCGATATTGTTTCTGTAACAAGACTTATGGTGAATAAATTTATTCTTTTCTATTCTATGAAATTTTTTGGTCTGCGAGCGATATTTACTGTTTTAGAAATATTCCGACCAAATGCAATATACTCTTCGTTTTCGAAAAAAATCCTTTTCGCCATAAGAAATATATGGATAATTTCATGGTCTCGGAGACACGTATTAATATTCAAAGATAATTTTTGAAATTTTGAACAAATCCCAGAAGTTAACAAAAAAAATGCAGCTCGATTTTTTGAGTCACTCTAATATACATAACATTAAGCAAATAATGTTAATTTAAGATGTTTGAGTTCATAATTTTTTCAAGAAAAATACAGAAATGTTTGTTTCTCATTAGCATATTATAACATAAACTAATATTTCCTTATACACGGTTTCAAAAGAGGTTACTTTACGTTCGAAACTACTTTTTGTTGTAATCGTAAAAAAAGAAATTGTTCAGTTCATGTTGAAATCAGGTAATAATTTTTTTTTATTAGATAAATAATTTATGCTCTCTTAATAGCCAATCTAATCCATGGTCCATATGTTGCATTAAGCAGCCCGAGTGAATCTAACATAACCAACCACCTTCTGTATAACTAACAAATTATATTTATCATTGTAAACCATATTATTAAGCAGTTAAACAAGCATACGAATATAACTGTCAAATTTGCATAATCTATTTGTGTAGTCTATGAAATATAAATTCCTGGGATAACCTTAATTCCATTTAAATTGGATTTTATAGTTCTGTGGAGATTTATTCTAATAATAAGCTTGCCAGAACTAAACTCGTTTTGTTTCATCTGAAATTGCTTTAATTTAAAAATTCGAGCTGTAATAATTCTGAAAACTAATTTTCGTAGATTGAAATAGCCTCTGCAATACAAGTCACTACACTATAATTCGACATTTTTATTGTGCAATGAATAAATATCCAGGAGCAATAATAATGAAAAATTTTTACGCTAAAATACGAACACGACTTTCAAATCAATATTTGAGTGATTTTAAAGTCGTCGAGGCGTGATTCTAGGCCATATCCATCAATTTGAGAGATACAAAGTGCCAATTTGCACATTTGATTCTCGGCACTAACAGTGAATTATTTGAAGATATTGACTTTGAAATATGAGCACATGCGTGAATCCAAGCCCAACGCACACGTGTAATACTAACTTAGATTTCCCTTTAAAGAAAATAACAGTAATTTATGCAACAAGTGCATAAGGTGGTACGAACTGAAATAATGAGAGGTGCTTGCAATGGAAGCTTGAGTAGTACTTGAGGGCTTCTAATTTTGTACAATTCATGTTTAAGAAAACTACGGTAAAGCCCTTAATTTTATAATATCTTCAGATATACTGAGGCTTTAAGGTATGTTCCAAGGTCGATCAAGCTTTTGTTTTTACAGTTTGACAAAGCTTCTTTATTATTTATTACGTGTTTACACCCTTTTTTAAACACCCTCTATCGAAAATGATAACACCAGGGTAACACTAAACACTAATTTATTACCTTACGTACTAATTACAACAAACAATTACTTTACTAATATTACACTGTGTAGGGGAAATGTGGAGGAGTTGGTACCGAGGGAGAGTTGGGAGATGTGGGGGAGTTGGTACCGTGGGAGAGTTGGGATAGTGACTTTTTATACCGATTGGTTGGTAGTTTGATATTGTGTGTATGTATATTTGTGAAAGAAGTAAATAAACTGCCGTATTTCGCCCGTGTGTTGTGTAGAATATTTTCAACTGTTCTGTAACTTTCTGGTAGGCTATCTGCTCTCCAGATTCGGACACCGTACGCCATCTCTGGGCCGAGTACTAAACTAACTAACTAGCTTAGTTTTTGTTACTTATAGAACTTGTAGGTAGGAAACTCACATAGATGTCTCTGGGGGTAAAACATGTGATAGTATTAAATAAATTTGGTGCCCATATTTCACACCGAATCTGATCAAAAATGAAGAATTCAAAACGGTGAATCCAATACGATTGCCATGATGCTGAATTATTGCAGATTTACATGAAATTTGATACATGGTTATTTCGGAATTCCCTAATGACAAGCGTATCGTTAGAGCTTAAAAAATCAAAATGAATATTTTAGTTTACTGAGTAGAAGAAATAAAGAAGAAATAAAGAGGGCCAAAATTTTTTTTTTAATGCTCTGCCTTCAAAAAAGATCACTAAAAATTATGAAATAAAACTTCACTGTCGCACAGTTAATTGAACCTTGTTACTTAATTTCGATTTGAGGTCGGTGTAACAATGAACAAATAACGAAACGTATTTCTAACCGACCTCAATATTTATATTAGGTAATAAGGTTTTTCTATCTATAAGGTTTTTCTGAAACAAGTAATAGGACTCATTACTCACGGCTTGTAGCGATGTTGATTTGATGTTTTGCAAAATTAATGAGATGGTGGTGGTTTTGATTTGGAATGATTGATTAATGGGACTGAAAGATATTAAAAAAGTCAGAGAGGAAGAAATTTAAATATATTAAGGAAAAGCAGAGAAGAAGAAATTGTGATATTAAAGGAACGTTGACCAAATTAATAATAGCTGAAGAGGGAGGCGAAAAGTAAGCAGTTTAAGATTTAAATACCAAAAGTTATAATATATAAACTAGGTCAGTCCGCCATCTTATTCGTAATTGTGAAAATAAAAGAAACTGTTATAAAAAAGTTATCTATTTATAAAATCTGGAATCCACACCCAATTTATGAGAGAGGCTGTGGGTAATAATTCATTACTCAATGGGTTAGGATCAATCACAAGAGTTCATATTCATTTCTCAACAGTTTTTGTGAAACAATCACACGACGATTTAAAGTTCAAAACATCGGTGTGCCATAACTCAATTCAATCTGTCATAATAAGTAGGTTATCGATTTCGTCGAAATTCAAAAAATCTCACTTTTCGTACGCTCCTGCAGGTGCGAATTTTCGATTTCGCCGATGCAATTCACGATGTGCATCAAATGCAATTCTCCCTCTTTGCATAACGATATCGTATGGCCCTTCAACTCATATATTAACAAAGGTTTGCACGTTTAAAGATTGTTTCGCCTCCTTTGCAGATTGCGAAAACGGGCGCCTCAACACGGTTTTTGTCGAATAAATCGAAAGCATCACTCTTATCTTGGTGCTAAGGCTTTCGCTGAGCTGGAGCAGGCTTTCATATACAAAAACATGGAGCAGCAATGGGTTCACGTTTATCACCAGTACTCGCCAACTTATTTATGGAAGCATTCGAAATATACGCCTTGGACAACTACCAATTAAAACCAAAATGTTGATTTCGATATGTGGACGACACCTTCATTATATTGGCAACATGGCTGTGAGGAACTGGAGAATATCAAGGACTACCTAAACAACTTACATCATAAGATCAAATTCACCATGGAAATAGAAACAGATAGCAAACTTCCATTTCTGGACGTCCTCGTGTTCAAAAAGGACAATGGAGGATAGGACACAAGGTATTCAGAAAACCGACCCACACCGACAGATACCTACACGCTAATTCTCACCACCACCCAGCACAAAAACAGGCCGTCGTTAACACTAGTACATAGAGCAAAGCAAATTTGCGGGACAGAACATCTCGAAGAAGAATATCGGACCTTAAAAACATCACTACAAAAAATAGATACAAACTGAAAGACATAGACAACGCAATAAAGAGACAAGATACAACCAGAACAGAAGAAGAAAAGAAATACAAAGCAACAGCTTACCTACCTTATATACAAAGATGTACGGAAAGAATCGCAAGAGTTTTGGAGAAAAAGAACGTCAAAGTAATATATAATGTGAAACAGAAGATGGCACAACATTTTCCCAAATACCAAGGTTGAGAAGAACTAGAAACACCAGGAGCAATTAGCATTCCATGTTCCTGCGGACAAGTTTACATCGGAGAGACCAAACGACATATAAACACCAGACTCAGAGAACACATTAGCAATACAAAGAAGAGAAATTCTACAAAATCAACAGTTGCCGAACAGTTAGAAGAAACCGGCCATTTGATGAAATTCGACATGACAAAGAAATTAGCCAACACCAAGAATTACTGGCCAAAAAGATACAGAGAAGCCATTGAAATAAATAAACATCGGAATAACTATAATCGTGACACCGGACTACAATTATCAATAACAAGGAAGTCAATGTTCCGCATGAGCAATGATCCGCAACACGCCTCCTGATAACCTGTATAAATAGAGGAGGTCTGTCCAGCAGAGCTCACTTCGCTTCAGAAGAAGACCACGACAAGATGGTAGAAACGTCAAGCACTCAACCAAGTCCACGCGGAAGAAGATCCGGAAACCAGCAGCCAGTATCACTCCTAGAAGAATAGAAGTCTCTAAGGAAAAGTTCATAAACCGAAGAACAATTTGCTTTTACTAACTCCGTAACTTTTTGTTTTTTCGGAAATATGGAGGTTTAAAAATGGCGTCAAAAGTTTTTAAGTCAAAATATTACTTTAAAAGTTAAATATTTCAGATACTATGGCATTTGCACCAAAAATGTTAAGAAACCAAATTAAAGATTATCAATTAAGCCAAAAGTCATTAATTAAGTTTTTCCTCTTGCTTAAAACGAGTTAAGTTATGACCGATACAATGTGTGTCTTCACATTTTTCCCCAAATATCTTGCTATTTGTCACAATTTTATTATTTTCGGCTTTACCATAGAGTGCCACTTCCTGTTGAGTGGTCGTAGAAAAAGTTTAGTATTCTACTCGCGTGCAATAGCTATTACTCGCTCGTTGAATAATATACTATTAATTAACTAGGCAACAGTGAAATTTTATTTCACGATTTTTAGTTTTTTTTTTAAATGTTCATTTAATATACGTAGAAACTGAAATAATTTTGTCGAAAGTCAGATAATGCCATAGATGATTTATGGTAGTGTTGCTTTCCAGTTGTTTGTTACATCTATTTTGGATATATGATTAATATCAAAGTTCTGGTCATGGCAATTTGCCAGAGATCACAATAGGCACATCAGTCGAATATGTATTAATAAGGTACTGTGAAATCAATCAATACTAATTATGGTATCAGCACTACATAGATATCAACGTGTATAGTTCAAATAGATTTGAATAATTGAGAACCTAATCTATACCCACTGCTCTCGCTTGTTCATTATCATTATAGGCACACAACACATCATATTAAGGAGTTAATAGTATACATGATGTTTCACAAGTAAGTGGACATAGAGTAATTAAGTGTAGATCAGATTTTGATGATTTCTATATCAAATACATCCCTGAGGATACATAGCCCTCCAAAATCTCCCTCCAGTTTGGTGGACAATTTAGGCTCATTATAAACCTTAACAGATACTAAGGAGTTATTTGAAATATTATAAAATTTCCATTAAGCTGGGAACTCACAGAGAGTTATACTATAATACACATTATAGCTGAGGGGTGGGATTTAATATAATATAATAGCAGATTACCACACTAGCAAAGATCTGGTGATATATTTTCGATGACTGTACTTTGA
Source organism: Rutpela maculata (assembly GCA_936432065.2). NCBI lineage: Eukaryota > Metazoa > Arthropoda > Insecta > Coleoptera > Cerambycidae > Rutpela > Rutpela maculata. Next base: position 28,307,410 of record OW386285.2, on the reverse strand, counting down.
AAAGTAACGTCACTATGGTTTCTGGAATAGTTTTATTGACTAAATAAGCTTTCAAATTTATACTGTGAATTTTTGACGTAGGATACATTGTTTTTGAGTAAATTGTGAAAAGAGCGAAAAAAATTGATTTCTTCAAAGGGCAAAAAAGGCTTAACTTCAAAACGCTGTATCTCGGTCAATCTCTATCGAAAATAAACGCCACTTTTTCGCTAAATCGCTAATTTTTCAAGATATTTGGAAAAAAGCAATTCCCCTTCTAAAAAAATCCTTGAGTATAAGGTAGGGTCATCGGTTCCTCGAAAAGTAAGTAAACATGACGAAACCACTCTAGGGATAACGGAAGCAATAGCAACAACGCCTACCGCAGCCATGGAAGCACTACTTTGCCTACCGCTACTACACTTAATCGTGGAGAGTGAGACACTTCTAGCAGCGTACAGGCTGAAAACAAACGGATACGGAACCATTTCAAGAATATACCATACGGAAATATTTCAATAGAAAAAAATCGACTACTAGACATGCAGTCAGACAGAATTAGCACAAGCCACAACTTCAACCTTCAGGGTGTTCATACTGGACAGGGGAGAGGAGAAAATAAGGAAATTGCGAAGACATTCAAATGATACCATATGGCATGTTGAAGGACCAAAAACATCAAGAAGTACTGGAGCGGAGTTACGAGGGACCAACCAGAGACAGACATTATTCTGAACCTGGGCAGTACTTCAGCAGTGTTCTAAGCAGAAGTCACAGCTATAGTAATTTGTGCACGAGAAATGATACGGACAAAAGACTCCGTATCTGCACCGACAGCCAAGTAGCTCTCAAAACTCTGGATGCAGTAAAAACACGTTCCAAAACGGAAAGACTACTTTAATTCCCTGTAGTTCAGGAACGGCGTCATCGAAAGGGGGTGATAGTTACATTAAACGAGGTAGTAGATTTTTTTTATCTTGTATGTATTGTAGAGAGTATGTAGAATCCAAGTTTTAGACCTCCAAACTCTTGGCAAATTTTTGTGAGAACGAAGAAACCACGAATTTTTGGCACTTTTTTAAGTTTATGGCCTATAACTTAAAAACAATGTATCCAATCGAAAAGTCATCTATTATCAAAATTAAAGCGCATTAAATTTCGCTTCGAATGACTATCTCAAAGTTGAAATTTCATCAAAAGGTATGGGCGTAATTGGAAGTCGAATAACAACAAATTTTACCAACTTGTAAAAAATTCACACTGGGTAACTTTTTAAACGTCTTCAGCTCTGAAACGGCTAATCTAAATGAAAAAATCCATAGAATGAAAGTTGTAGAGCATGTAATTTCAAGTTCATAGATGACCTGGTTTTCCAATTTTAAGGAATTTTAAGAAAAGATCAATATTAAGCAAAAAAAAATTCCAAAAAAAAATTCAACTTTGAGGTACTCATTCGAAGCAAAATTTAATGCTATTTAATTTTGATAATAGATGAGTTTTCGATTGGATGCATTGTTTTTAAGTTATAGGCCATGAACTGAAAAAAGTGCCAAAAATTCGTGGTTTTTCCGTTCTCACAAAAATTTGCCAAGGGTTTGGAGATCTAAAACTTGGATTCTGCATACTCTCTACAATACATACGAGATAGAAAAAAAAATCTACTACTTCATTTAATGTAACTATAAAGTACCCTGTTATTGAACTACTGATATTACATACTACAAGACAATGATCTACGAATTGATAAAGATGAGCATAAAACAGCTGAGATGTGCAATAACTGAACATTGCACACAACACCTAACCAATTTAGGGGAGAGGGACAATCCAGTGGAGGATGTGTGGTGAGGATGAGGAAACTCCTTACCATATTCTATGCGAATGCCCAGCTGCTGCTGTCGACAGTAAACTCGCCATTTAGGGAGGAACGGGACTAATGAAGTAACGAGACTATGAGGTACTTTAAGCTTAAGCTTCTGTAAGACGGGGTTTTAGTAACGCAATCCATAAGGAAAAAAACGTAAACATGAACATCTGTACAATGCTCCGTTAATCTCCTAATATTTTCCTTTATAATGCAAGTCTAAAATTATTTCTCCTATACTAACAATAATTCATATTAAAACGAATATATAATATCCTGCACGCCTACTCTCCGTTATATCCGTAAAAAAAAAATTTTTAACCCCAAATAGATTACAAATATCAAAAAATTACAGAATCTCAAAGGCTATCAATAAAGATATCTTAGCTGATAAGCTACAGGCTATTGGTATCAGAGGTAAATTACTGGAATGCCTCATTTCATTTATGCAAAACAGATCTCTTCGTGTAAAATGCAATGAAGTGCAATCGGATATTTTTTATATTCTTTTCTCGGTTCCTCGGGGATCTATTTTAGGCCCACTACTGTTTTTAATTTATATTAACGATCTTCCAGATTTTATCAAAAATGACTTCACCATTATGTATGCAGATGACACAACCATTACGGTAACTGCTAATAGCCCTGAAGAACTATCTAATAAAGTTCATATTGTATTAAATGAGATGAGTACCTGGTGTAATCGAAATAGATTAATGCTAAATGAGAATAAAACCATATTTTTGAATTTTAACCTAAGACGTACGGTTACTTTACCTGGACTAGTTTTAAGTGATTGCTCGAAATTTCTTGGCACCCTTGTAAATAGCAATTTATTATTGGAACAGCATACTTATCATGTATGCAGAAAGCTAAATAAAGCTTACTTTGCATTACTACAACTAAAAGATATGTTGAATGAAGTAGGACTCACTAGTGTGTACTATGTTTTAGCCTACTCACACGTCACTTAATATTTGTATCTGGGGTCGATCATCCTATGCCAGGACTAGGGATTGCAATACCGATTAACCGGTTATCAGGACAAAAAACACATGACGATAATTACCGGTTATTTCGGTAAATTCTTAACTTACGATATGTCACGTATTCATCGTTTCTATTTAAGTCAGTGACTAGTATTCACTAAATACAGAGTGACTTTCCCAACACTGAGCACTTTTAACAATAAATAAATAATATTATAAAAAGTAAAATCCAAACACCAAACCCTAAGAAATACAAGAGAGACATTGACAATATTTTGCGACAGGAAATTGAATATTTCACTGCCGCAAATATCCGTGGAATACATTTAGAAGTATGTTATTACCAATTCTTATTGACTTATCGGCCCACAAATATCGATTGAGGAAGGGCATCTTCAGCTGGTGGTATTCTATGCACAAATAACAGACGACTAACAGATATAACTTTGAAAAACTAACCCTTTTAACGGGCTATTTTTAAAAATGTTGTATTTTTAGATTAGGTATTCAGTAAATGCCCTATTTGAGTTTACGTTTATAATTTTTTGTTATTTAAGTTGATATTTCGGTTATTTACCGAATAATTATTTATTTAAATTTATTTCATTTATATTTTTTCCTTTTGATAAAAAACCTCTTGTTTGTTCATTATATTAAATATACGTATATAAAAATGTTTTTTGTCAAATTTAGATAATTTTGTACATGGGAAAAGACAATTGCCATTTTCGCCACCCCAATCATTCATTCTAAAAATTACCGGTAAATACCGGTTAACCGGTTATTTACATTTTTATTTACCGATTTACCGGTTATTAAAACTCCGGTAAATTGCAATCCCTAGCCAGGACAATATTTATTTTACAAAAACGAATATTGAGACTAATGAATATTAGTCTAAGTTGAATAACTTAGACTGCAGAGAAAGCTGCAAAGCTGGTTTTATAAACGAACAAATCTGGACGATGCCTTGCATTTATATTTATAAATGATTACTTAATACAAAAAAAATATTGATACTTTTAGGAGTCTATCTGAACATCATTTATATAATATTTTAAATAAGAATACTTTAACAATTCCCCTACATAAGACATCGACTTTCAAGGAATCACTTCAATATAATTCTATTGCATTATATAAAAAACTACCAAGTAGTACCCAAAATATGAACATCGGTAAATTTAAAATTACTATTAAAAAAGTTCTTGTACAAAAAGGATATTACACTATTGAAGAATTTTTTAAGCGATATTATATAAACTACTATATAATTCAGTTTGTTTGTTTTTTTAATATTCATGATGTATGTTTTTTTTATTACAATTATTAATGGTTCATTCCTTTGTTATAACCTTTTTATCTATTGACAATTGTATTTCTTTTTCTTTTATATAATGTGTTCTCTTGTATACGTGTTGTTTTTTTATCTTGTTGTGATTTGTTTATTCATTGTTAATATTGTACCATTTTTTATTTATCTGTTCTCAACTTACCATGTAAACATAATCTGTATCATTACAAATGGTGAATAAAGATTATTATTATTATTAATATTCATCATAGCTCACAATGAATTCACATGATCTCTTTCTACATTATAGAATAAAGGATGCATTAACGCCACAAACGATCGTGCATGAAAGTTTAAAAATTTCAACTCAGGAATGTCACAACTTTCATGTTTCATTGCAGGTTCCCTCGCAACCATACAGTTGAAATGTAATGCATTACACGTGTAAACGTTTCGTTGGCAACATTCCAACGCAAAGGCAAAGCCGCTTCCAACTACGGAAAAAATATCCTGGCATACATTTACGATTATGACTCCCCTTCGCCTGTTTCGTAAAACATTGAAAATATAATATAAAATCCATTATCGGTCTATAGGCAGCGGTGCCAGTCTTACTTAATCTAAAATTTCATCTTGTACAACGGTTATTTACTGGTCCTGATACCCTGTAAATCTTTATCTAACAGAATACAGCTATGTAATTTATTATTTACTTAGCTTGGTGTACAACAACGCGAGAGTGCTCCTTTCTCTAGACAGGAGTAATGGGACTGAAAAATAATGTCGGAAAATCTCTGCAGGCTTTTTCCCTCTGGTGCGGTGTCACTTACAAGCTGTTAACATTAAGTCATATAGAATTATTCAAAAGGAAACTATGATTTATGTTCTTCGGTATGTGAATGTCGTATTTGCTGCTAAATTCTATGTAAATGCTGTAATTATTATTAGCAGTTCTCCATAAAACGGACGTATAGTAACAGAAATTCTATACATTTATTCAACTATAAATTTGAAGAATGAAAAAGAGCGAGAGAGAGAGAGGAGGGGGAGGGGGGAGATTTTTCTAGGTAATTTATTTACATTTTCTTATGATCTTCTTTTACAATGCAAAAATGTAGAATATCAAGAATTAACAAATTGGAAATAGCTATTTGTGTAACAAGTTAACACCCCGTATATTTTTACACCACCTGAAAGGCCATGAAGAAAGCTTTTTGATGATATATATAACGCACTACACAGTGAATGTAAAGTAGGTACTTTACGTTGTGTAATAGAAAGAAACATTTTAAGATGCTTTCCGATAAAATCGTTCGGTTACTTAAGAAAAATAGAATAAAGAAAATGTGGAGGATGATAAAATTAACTTTTTAGGATATGTAGAAGCCAATTCCAAATGTTTCCGCAGATAAATTGAGCTTGAGTTTGGATTGTCAAAATCTAAGGGCCTTAAAAATTTTAAAGAAAAACAGGTAGATCACATTACAAATTATATAGCTAATATAAACATTATTTTGGGTATTCAAACGATAACTTTCAGTCCATATTGTATAGACTAGGTTACTCATACGTTGAGGAATTTTGATGCATTTATTTATATATTATGTGTTGTGTTTTATTATTTAAATCCAATATGACAAAGGAAAACTTACCTAAATAGTCCTGAGGACGTCAATAAATTGTAATGAAACGTCGACTATTTAAAAAAGTTATTTTCCTAACATCTTTCTGGTCTATACCCGTCAACCTTTAACCAGTATTACAATATAATCCCACTCATCATCGGAAGAGTTAATTTCAATCCCCATCTCATCTTCTTTTTCTTCTTCAAACCGTTCACTTTATTTCAGTATATCATCTACCCCTAAAAGTGTTGGGTTTCCTCAGAACCAAAATGGCTGTAGTCTTTCTTCATCCAATATCCAGTCACACTTTTCGGCGTCCAATAAAGCACAAAATGAACTTGTTGCATTTTGCCACATTGCCATAATGCAAATAGTGCGCCGAGCTTTTTGTTTCAAGGGAACCAAACACGGAGGAGTTTGGTTAGAATGCAGCCTTTAACTTTCTTCATAAATTTCTCGTTATTGCGTTTTATAGAATATATTTTTTGGAATATTTTATGCCTTGCATCACTGACATTACAATATTTTTTTACGCCGTACATTAGACATTAGAAATTCTTGGATGGTTTTCATGTTTTCTTCATCAGCAGAATTTTCAATGTCACTTATTGTTGCAACACAACGCCCTGAAAGTTTTTGCTTTTTTTTAAAAGTTGATTTTTCTTTGCGGTAAAAACTGTAGTGTAGTCACAACCGGTAAATGCGTGAAATCCCGGCAAACCTCGACACAAATCTACATTGGCAGAAAAAATACAATGAACTGAAATTTTGTAATTTACAATTTAACAAATTATAAAATTTCAATTCGTTGTATCTCAGTTAATAATGAAAATATTTTCATGAACTCCAAAACATATTGTTGCATTTTTATAAGTAAAATGTATATGACAAAAAAGAATAATTTTCAACGGGAGTCCCTAGACCAGGGGGGTAACCGAATTTTGAAAAAACTTTTCGCAAACTACTTTTTCAAAATTTTTTAGGGGTCGTTAGAGGAGTGCTTCTCTAGATGTTATTTCCCATATTTCGTATGGGTCCCATGCGCCACAGACGAGAAAACAATTATTGAAATTTCTGGGTCCGCCTCTGCAAATTACACATTTTCGAACTGCATATAATTTTTTTTTAGAATATTGTATATTTTTTCTGTTTCTTGTGTTCATGAATATACTATAATCCTTTATTATTATTATTATTATTATTATTATCATTTATTAATCAATTAAATTGTACCAGTAGTACACATACAATTTAGGAATATTTTATTTTCCTAAAGTTTGGTGCTGAAATGGCAGAGATTAGCATGGATTACAATGGCAGAGGGTTTTTAAGTGGCTGGTGACTCATTAATAAAGGCTAGATTTATTCTTCTCTGACATAACATGAGCGTAGTCGGTGTTTTATCTACAATATACACTGAAATGCTTTATTCAACCAATTATAAATATACCATTTTAAAGAACAGAGAAAAGCATTTTATCTTTTTAAGAGACGGCATTTTGAAGAAGACCTCCGCCTCTGCTCAAACACTGGGCAAAGAAAGAAGTATATGTTCACCAGAAAACATAGCGAGTGTCAAGACTGCCATCGAACATAGTTCGCGGCATTCTGCACGTCGCATCATAATGCAGTTTCGTTAAACATTTCGGACAGGAGTTTACGATGCATTTTGCATAAAATTTAAATTTTCCACCCATACAATATCCAGATAATGTAAGAACTGAAAAATCGCAATTACGTTAGCCGACCAAATTTTTGTCGTCAACTCTTGGTTCTTTAGACGAGAATGAAGACCTTATTCACAATCTGTTTATGGCTGATGAAGGACATTTTCATCTTTCCGGTTTTGTGAATAAACAAAATTTTCGGTATTGATTGGACTAAAATCTTTTTCCCAGTGCCAAAGTTACGATATGATGTACAGTATCGTCTTTCGGCATTAATGGTCCTTACTTCTTTAAAAATGAAAATGAAAATGCGACAACAGTTAGATCAGCCTGCTAGGTCAACACGATCAAGTCGTTTTTCACATAGGAAATAACCAAGTTTCCTCTTGTTAATGAAGACACATAGTTTCAGCAAGACTTTTCATACCGTTAACATAATGTCACGACCGCCACTATGACGGCTACAATAAGGGGCCACTTGGTCTGCGAGAGGTTTTTCTGGTTGAAAATTATTAAACACAGTTAAATAGTATACGATATTTATTAGCTAAATAATAAATGGTTGCAGTCAAAAAACAAAGTCGAATAAACAAAATAAAAATTAAACATTAAACAAAGTTTTCTTACCACAAACACATGATGGGAGAAGATGGGTACCCAGACTGGACCGCCACTGCCCATTAATTCTGGGCTTTTTATATGATTGATAAATGCTTGATCAGCATATTCCGTACATACGTAGAGCGCTCGTTCGCTTGATGTTATTAGTTAATGATTGTAATCCGATACCCTGCATCCTTTATTATATTAGAAATGCTTTAATACTATATGTTTCATAAATTGGAAAATAAATGACATTGAATTTAGTTTGTTTATTATGAAATTAAATTTGGAAATTCTGTGATCTGGATTTTCTATTTCGATGAATGTTATAAGTCAGTTGTTTCTCAATCATGTCCAGTGGCGTAATAGAGAGGAGCTGGGGGACATTCTGCTCACCGCCCCCCTCATGAAACGCCCCTGCTGGTAGTGAAAAATATATATTTTACTTTTTACTTGCAACTTTTTTATATAGCGCCCTGTAATCGACTCTCCTTCCCCTGCCCCAAAGAGCTGATCATGTTATGTTGTCCAGCAATGGAACGTTTCTTGGTCAACAAGATTGCCTGATTTGATGGCATTTGATTTTTTCTGTGGAGCTATTTGAAGAGCAAGGTCTACACTGAACTCCCTACGCAATATAGCCGGCATAAACTCAGAAGAAGAAACAACCAGAATTTGAGTGTTTGCGGTTGCTGGGTTGCCACTATATGTCGCACTATATGAATGTTAGGGTGTTCCTTATTTTTCGACTTTCATTTTTTTTTTGTCTCACCCCCTAAAAAGTTTATATTTGATATAAGAATTACACACCCAAAAATTTTAGCCTCCTAGATGAACCCCGTCCCGTGCCGACGAGGGGGTGTAAAAAACCCCAAACTGGAATTTTTTCAAATATACCCTTGAATTATTTTGTATAACCCCAAATGACTGTTATTTGGTATAAAAATAAAGTAAAAGTAATATCAATCCCTGTGATCCATACCTATCCTTATTATCAAAGGTTTAAAAGTAAGTAAAAAATAATTTTTTATGTAGTATTTATTGTTCAAAATGATTAAAATATTTGTTAATGTATCTTTTTTACAATTTGGATATACTTTTCTGTGCTCTTGCACACATTGCAATACGTATTGTATTTGCTTTTAATCCTTTGTTAGGAGACCATGGACATCCTCATGTTTTCGGATCGTGATTTAAAAATTCCGAATCGGTATTGAAACGAGATTCTTTTAAATGAATGTGTCAATTGTTCTTGCTGAAAAGTGAGAACAATGAGATACAAAATTCAGTAAAAAAATTACTTATATATGATTATATTAACCCTTTCAGCCCCGATTTTTTGATAAGCAAGAAACATTCTTTTGGCATAGATTATTAATTAATATCCCGTCAATAACTCTTGAACCAGATTTAGACTCCAATAAGGTCAAGAAGAAAAGAAATTAAATATGAATATTTTATTTTTGTTTTATTTTATATGAAAATTTTTGAAACAATTTATAAATTTAGATAAACATAAATGCACGTTGCACTTCTCGCACTGAATTACCGAATTCGTGAACGACCTCCACAAGTCTCGAGTTTACAGTGCTCACGGCCATTTGTATGTATTGGCCAATGGTCAAGATTATCGAATCTTATAGTCCACTGGAATGGACTGTGGTTTTTGACGTTTTATTGATACTGGTGAATTTCTGTTACCACAAAGCATAAATATTTTTACCACCCACAGGTTTGGCTTTCCCTTATATACTACTTGACTGATAGTTGCCCCTCAACGGTATAGATTCATCAATACACAGATTTTCTTCGCAACGATTTTCGAATAATTTTATTATCTTACGTACTTTCCAAAACTTATCACTATCATCGTTACGTTCTTTGTTGAGATCCACAATGTGTAATTTTTTCCAAGGGATTCAAATCTATTACGTGATATGCCAATTTCATCCAGAAATTTGATTCTTGTCGCAGGTGCCTAATATAATTTCAGTCCAGGAAAACGAAGTATGCCCATTATAATATGCAAGGCTACAAGTTTTCTAATTTCACGCTCATTCGTATTAATGTTTTTTCCAGTTCTTTTCGCCATTTCAGCAAATATTTCCTTTGGAAAGTATTTAGAGAAATGTGTGTCTGACTGTCTCGGGTATTTTCATTCTTATTGTCAGGTGGTGACAATTTTTGGTGATGACCAAACTGATGTGATCATCGGATCGATGCGATCGATTTATGATACAGATAACTATGCGCAAACGTTTTTATAAGGCACAGTTCCGTTCACAACTCACGTGGTTTCTAAGGGGACGGTGTACCAAGTGTATTACCCTGAAATAGCATAACAAAATTAATCAGCTTTAGCAATTGAATGGAATGTGACGTATATGTGTTTTTACTTCAAAAATTCACTATTTTGCTTAACTCTATGCTTCTGGTGGTAAGGGTAAATATCAACTATATGTGTTGAAATTATTATTTTCTCCTTTTTACATCAAATATATATAATTGAAGTAACGATTTGAAAAAAATTCCACCTTGATGTTTCTATTTAAAAAAATTGCTTTTCACAAACTTCTAGATCCCGTCGGCACGGGAAGGAATATGTCTAGAAGTGTGATTTTTTTTTCATCAAGTATAAATAAGGAACACCCTAACGAATGTACATGTCCAATTCGCCACTACACAGACTGTATACGTTCAGGATTAGAAAATTGACTGCACAGAGGTGGGGGTTATCTTCAAGATTTTGTCTTCAGGAATTAAAATGTTTCTTTCCGTGCATTAAGATGGTATATTTATTTCTTAAATAAGCATTTTAATCAGTTAATGAGCTTTTATAATCTCCAGTTTCTCCGCCGCACCTTCTATTATTATTAATTCATGATACTATGATTAGAGAGGACCCACGTTCGGCATCTACAGTAGGTAATCCCAAACGCAGTTTTAAAGCCTTTTGATAGTAAAGTTATTTAGTTTAGATATATCTTTCAGTAGATATATAACAGTATAAAAACAAGCAGTAATGTGTCTATAAAATTTATGTATATCATTCACAAAGAATAAGTGAAAGTTTTTCAATTCACTTTAATACTAACACTAAAAGTTAAGGTCTAATAGAAAATAAATGACCTATTCTTGTCTTCCCTTTTGACGCTTCTCCGTTTATTTCATTCGAGACGTTTTTGTGATCAATTTATATAATATACAATATATCGTGCTCGAAAGCTGAAGATTCATCAAAATGTTTCTTAGGTACTCTGTTATGCAGAATTTTATTACCAGGTGCTAAAATTCATATGTATATGTCATTAACAAGACACTCACTCACTACCTCATTAGTTATTACTTACCTATCTAGCATATTTCTTTTGTAAAATTTCTATATCTTCCACCAACAAAATTTCTACCTTTATTAAACACGTTAGTAAATGAGCCAATTTTTTTTTAAGTTTTGGTTTAAAATAATTAAGACACGTATAGTTCAGTGCACTTAGATGAAAAAGGAACGGAAATATTTAGAACTCGGGGATTTGGATGAAACCTTTTCCAATGTATTCTAAAAATTGCCAATTTAAAAGTTTACCATTAAAAGATAAACAAACAAATCAATATTTTTTTGAAAAAATTTGAAAATATATTTTGAGTCATAACTCGAACAATTCAAGTGGTAAAATTATGAAAAAAATGGGGGATTTCGAGGTCGCTGATTACGAATACCATATTATAAATTCAAAATTGAAAATGGCGGATTCAAAATAACTCACCTAAACTTAAAAATCATGCAAATATGGTAAAAAATACATAAAAATGTATTATTTTTTATGTCGGTTATTATTCATTATAACACGCTACTAAAAGTAGGTATATCAGATTTTCTTTCAAGCGCTAGTGACAACTACGTTCTAAATATTATTTTCTTCCATCACTATTATTTTTTTTTAAATGACCACTCTGTATACTTGTAAAGTATACCAGGTTTCCTCCACGATAATAGTGTCTACTGGATTCCAAATATTATGTCCAACATAGCTTCCTCATTATTTATTTATTTGGTGACCACCCTGTGTATTTTTTAGGTTTCATCCTTGACAGTTGTATTAACTGTGAAACATTATTGTCCTCCGTCACATTTTTCCTTTAATTAATTTTTTGTATATTTTCTACTAAAATTATCTTCTCGATAATAGTACATTCCAAACATTATTTTACCATAATGTCGTAATTAATTATTTTTTTCTTCAAGCGTATTAAAATGTTTAAATTATGTCACCAAAAACAGAAGTAGAAGTAGGACATTGTTTTACTAGTAACAAAATGTTAGTACCGAACGCCACCGTAGTGAACATTGTTTTACTAGTAACATAATGTTAGTTCCGAAAGCGCCGCCGTAGTGGGTATTGTTTTACTAGTAACATAATGTTAATACCGAAAGCCACCGGTGGCGCGCTATCCACTAGCCACTTGTCATATTGTGTCAACATGTAAGACTGTAGTTTGAATATTTGTACATTTATGACAAATAAATGAATTTTTGCATTTTAATACGCTTGAAGAAAAAATAGTATATATTACACGGAGTAGAACGCCTTTTTTTGTGTTTCGCCCAGTTTGCGGCTTCGGCTTCGCCTCAGCCGCAAATCCTGGGCTCAACACAAAAAAAGAGTGCGTTCTACTCCTAGTAATATAATATACTATTTTATGTTACCACCAGAGTGAAGCGAATATTTTTTTTTTTTTTCAAAATAGAAAACGCCTGTAGTGCCAAACGACAGTGTCTTGAGGTATTTAGAAAGTGATTAATATTTTAAAAATTTCCAATGAAATCTTGAGGATCGTTCCTCTTCGCCCTTTTAATCGAGGCATTTTTGATCGAGGTATTATCGAGAATTCGAAAAGTTTCAGATTAGTGTAATAATTCGACGGATTAAATTAATTAAATTGTCCAATCTAACCCAAGATCGATCAGAAATCTCTCGCGCTATTCTCCAGGATTTGCGAATTAAAACAAAAGAAAATCCATAAAAAATAGTGGAAAGAAGCAAAATTAGGAGAGAACGGAAGAAAAGACGAACAGAACTCAGTACATTCTTAGAAGATTCCAAAACAAATTACAATGTGGATAAGTTAAAGGTAGGATAGTACTGTCATAAATACAGTGGTATTATCAGGCAGGTAGAAACGTTCTTAAGTCACCCATTCCAATGGGATATATGTTTCTTACATACTAATGAGTTACGTCTCCACCACTTAATACAACATTTAAATGAACAAACGAACTATCCTCGAGGATTTTCTGAAGCGATTGGAAAGCTGCGAGAAGTTTCCCATTGTTACATTTGAGCTAATTGAAGTGGAACTCTAATGAATTAAGTACTGACCAGAAATATTTCTTCGACATACGTCCCACTCGCATTGGTTAACAACCGCCAAAAGAATTCTCAGGTAGCTATAACAGAACCAACAACGAAGTTGAAAACATTAGCAAAATATGTGACCAAAGTATACTGTTGTAGCTGATTCAAGATAAAGGTGAAATCTAGCTGCAAGGACAGATCTAAAGATTTCTTTGAAATTATCAAGATTACTTGTCAATAGTTACTTGTCTAATAAATTTAAGAATATAGTAGGTAGATCAGATTACAAAGAAATGCATATTTCAGCCATTCCGAAAATACTCTGGTGGCGATGTTATCTGATGAGCAAAAACACTTTCGGAAATCAGGTTTACGACGGGTTCTCAAATATAGATCATCAAATGATAACCTAACGAGATCGAAATTTTGAAGTTATCTTGCCACACACAGGCGGTTGAAAGGTGCGCAGAGCTGGTTACGGAAGTTTCTTCTTCAGTTTGCGACATCGAAGCCAGTGATGGAACCATTTGTTGTGTTTGAAACCAAATAACAGTTTATTAATGTATTGAAGTAACCACTAGCGCTGTGCAAAAATATACAAAATGTTTTAAATAAAATATTTGTGACTGCTAGCGACTACATGTTAAATATTGTCTGTCATATTTTATTCCTGAATTATCTACTTTTACTTTTACTGGAAGTATATCTCAGTTCTTCATTGGTAGTGGCATTAACTATCTACCAAATATTATTCTTTTCCATCAAGTAGATATAGTGCCGACAGACTGACGGAATTAAAAGACTTTAATTTTCGTGATCTATGTAGTCTGAAATGTAAAAATCCGAAGAAATCTCAGAAGGTAACTTTTTCACGATTACAATACTTCCTTTCGGTATGCAAGGAAGTCAAAACGTTACTGACCTAGTCCATATTATAGATTCTATCTGAAGTTCTCAACCAGTGTAATTAAAGTTTCCTCTTATATTTTTTTATCCAAAACTATGGGCCTCAGACCCCACGTTACATAATGTATTCTGTTTATCTGGCCACTCCCCACTACCAGTTTTCTTTAATGACATGAAACTAATTACACCCTGTATATGTTATATAGATTTGCCCAACTTATATTTTATAAACTGATGACAAAAATTCAACAACAGCAAGTGTAAAATAAAAGCGCAGGACGCATTATAAATTCTCCACATTTTTTTGTAATGTGCCGTCGTCATTGTATTCCACTTTGTTAATTAATCAACTTCCCGAAGAATAAAACATTAACATTCTTTGTACGTTCTATCCATGAACTCTGTTGAAAAGTTTGTCCTTTTCTTTCTAATTTAACTAAAAGGATTGTACTTTTTTTTCTCCACCTAATGTTTGAATGTCTTTTTTCTTTCACCACCTCATCGATCTTCTGGCGAATTTACGAGACAGCACGAGGTTTTGTTTTTATTTCCACTATACATTTTATAGCTGTACCTCTTCGTTCGTTCGTTTTGGGTTTTATATATGAAGCCATTATTTCTAGCGATGCGGTGGAGAATTTTTATACCTTTAACTCACCCGCTCTGCCAACTAAAAAATTAATGTTCATGGAAAATATGAGTGTAATTAAATGCAGATGCTTTACTACTAGTTACTTTTTAAAAAGTCCGACTCTGAAAGTTGCCAAAATTTACTTCTGGGGAAAACCTACCGAGTAACAAGGACAATAAAAGCATATTTTATTTATTTTATAATGGTTATATGCCACCCAACAGTTACAAATTCTATTTAAAGGATAAGAGAGTTACTGTGTTAGTAGTGAATCCCTCCACACAGATAGCCGTATTGAACCTCTACTAGATAAGTCGATGACGTAGCTGGTCGGTCCTGTTCGCGAAGCATGGTTCTAAAGGGATATAAAATTGTGACTTTCGCGCCTCTGCGATATGAGCACGTTATGGGTCTCCTACCCAAAATGATAAGACACTGGGCGGCCGTCTTTGTAACTGAAGTCATCAAACTCCACACATCCAACGGAGTTTAAGATAACTAATACTCAAGCAAAAAACCTAACGCATGTAAAATGGAAATACTATAAAAACATTTTTGGTCGAGTATTAAAGGAGACTCTATTAAAAAGATTCAAATACGGAAAAACTACCTCTAGATATAATTACTTTTTAAATAAAAACAAATTAAGGAAACAGCGTTGTATTCTATCATGACTATTAATCAAGTGTTGATCTGAAATATCAGAATATCAGTTTCAGGAAAATATCGCGAAAAGGCCCTAAAACAGAACCCCGAGTCACCCTGATAGTGTAATGAATGGAGCTGAATGGTGATGATGCAAGTGGGGGAAATATCTTTATTTCTTCCTCTTATTATGAATAGTAAGAAAATCAATGATGATAAGCTGCAAAGTTGTCAGGATATCCAAGAAGAAGGTGGTGACTTCAATGGTCGTATAAAATAATAAAATGTTTCTAGTTGGTATATATGAAAGAAATCGGACTCAAATAATTATTTTAAGGTCCGGAATTTTCAAATAAATTATAATAAAAATTCTGTGGTATCCACAAATACTCAGAATGACATCTAACGGGCACCCCATTGTCTGCATTTTCCTCTGCCTCGCATAATATGAATAAAAACTAGCTGAAACTGCTTCTCAAAATTAGGAGGTTTCTTTGTCATCGGACAGCATTTTTATCGCATATTTGGATTCTACGCCCTCAAAAAAATTTGACATCTCACTCACCTACGTAGATATTGTTATAATTTTAATCTTCGGCCATTCCGATCACCAAATTGAATATCTTTACTGTGGATACCACACAATTTTTCTGATAATTAATTTGAAATCCCTGTATATTTTTCTCCTTCACTTTATTGGGGTGACCACCCTGTATGTTTTTTTTTTTATATTTTTCTTTGACAGTATTAGCTGTAAAAGCCTGACTGGACTGAGACGGCTCGGCGAGAGAAAGACAGAGGCTGATAACCGTGCCTGGGGGCTCTTGTCAACAGACTCGAAGTCTAGGAAGACCATGTTTGGATGGGGAGCCCTGAGGCACACAAAAAAAGGAGTACTACAATAGACCTTATAGGTCGCAGTGGGGGAAGGCCAATCGCCCGCTCCTTCAGAGTAATCTTGACAGTATTAAATGCATGCGAAAAATTATCGACCTCCATCGCATTTTCTAATTTTTTTTTACATTGTATATTTTTTTTCATATTTTTCTTCTTCAACAGTTGTATTAACTGCATGCGAAATATTATCGTCCTCCGTCATATTTAATAAAAAAATTAGGTGACAGGTGACCACCCTGTATGTTTTTTTTTATATTTCTCTTCTTCGACAGTTGTGTCAACTACATGCGAAACATTATTGACCTTCGTCACATTTTTTTGAATGACCACCCTGTAATTCTTTTCCTATTTTTCTTCCTTAACAGTTGTGTTAACTACATATCAAATATTACTGTGTTCCGTCATTTTCTTTTCCTTAATTATGTTATTTATGGAGTTCACCCTGTATATTTTTCATCGGAACTGTTCCCAGTTCTTCATTGGCAGTAGTGTCAACTACCTACCAAATATTATCCTTCCCCGTCAAGTGGTTTTGTAGATATACCGCCAACAGACAGACTGACAGACAGACTGACGGGATTGAACTTTAATTTTCGTAATCTACCTGAAACGTAAAAATCCGGAGAAATGTCGAAGGATGATTTTTTCACGATTACAATACCTTCGGTAAGCAAGGGAAGTAATATGATTGTACTTCGTCGCATTCTTTTTGTTAATTACTTGTTTAAGGGTGTCCACCCCGTATATTTTTCACTAAAAGTAGTATACCAGGTTTCTTCTACGACAATTGTGTTAGCTACATGCCAAATAGTATTATCCTCCGTCACATTTTTGTTATTAACGTAACATACATTCCATTTGAAATATATGAGAAAAAGTAGATTTGGCGTTTCCGAACTCACTCGATATAAAATTACCGATGTTGTTAGATCCGATAACTGAACCGTAAACTTGAGGTTTTTTGACAATTTTTGGTACAAAGGAGATTGCAAAATGTTGTTCCATGGTGCCATAGTGAGCTCACAAAGTTGCTTGTGTTTTTGGTACAAATTCACCCATATCATGGTACGTACTCACCCATCACAGACCTTTCAAATGGCATATCGTTTGAATCATTTTTAAAAGGAGAATTTAAATATACCGAGTGTTTCATTTAAAAAAAAAACACATGTATAACGTCGCGCTTAAATGGATCACCCTGTATATTTCAAAATATTTTAAAACTATACAATTATAGCTATACAGTACAATACAATATACAATTACAGATTATACTATACAACAATAGCTATTCAACTATACTATCCTGTTTTTGAACATTTTCGATATCTCTTAAAGACAGCCAGGCCACGGCCGACTCTAGTTAACAGGCCACGAAGTAATAGGTGGCAATGTTGTAGAACTCTCCAAAATCGTCCTAAGTTGAAGACATAATCAAAATTCGACTTAGGCAAAAATTTCATTTAAAGACATTTTTGGGAGTCTGCAGAGGCGCAGATCAGTCCACAAGGACCGTTTTGGGTTCTATAAGGCGTTGGAAATGACCAGGCGAAAATTCGAAGAAACACCGAATTTTCACTTAGGAAAAATGTTTTTGGTTCAGAATATCAGAGTAGAAGTATATAATGACAAAGATTTATGAATAGTATACTTTTTCAAAGGTATCATAAATTGGACTTTGAAAAATAATATTTTTGGAAGGGCGTCAAAATTTGGCCCAGGAATCGATTTATCGAAAGTACGCCAAAGTTTCACTTGCAGACTAATTTTTCAAAACTGCGTTGAAATTTGGCTTGAAAATCAATTTTTCAAAAGTACGCCAAAATTTCACCCGCAGATTAACTTTTCAAAAGTACCTTGAAATTTGGCTTGAAAATCAATTTTTCAAAAGTACGCCAAAATTTCACCCGCGGATTAACTTTTCAAAAGTACCTTGAAATTTGGCTTAAAAATCGATTTTTCAAAAGTACGCCAAAATTTCACCCGCAGATTAGTTTTTCAAAAGTACCTTGAAATTTGGCTCGAAAATCGATTTTTCAAAAGTACGCTAAAATTGGTCTTTAAATGGATTTTTCAAAAGTACCACAAAGTCAGTTTAAAAAGTACCACGAAAATATACTTTAAATTATTTTTTATTTTTTATTCCTCAACCAAAGACATTGACCTTTGAAGTACGGTCATTGAAAGCCCAATTCTAAAATATGAGCATAAAATTTTAACGATGCACTGCATCCGAAAGGCAAAAAAGAAGATTTTGTCAAAGCCGGCGTAGTGCCGATAAGCAAAAATTGATAAAAATCAATGCACATGTACAAGGCCGGTTTCTCGCATAGAAAGAGTTTGGATTGACCCAGCGGCTCGCAATTTGGTCGAGCGCGTTGAGTGGTCCAGACAAAGTGATGGTAGAAAAGCCAATAACGGGGCTTTTCAAATGACAAAGTTATAGAGGAAAACGCCTTGTGCATAAAAATCCAAAAATTCAATTTTGCCTAATAGTCGCTCGAAGGTGAGACGCTGCCAAATCGATATTATTAATCGACTGTGATAAGGGTTAGTAAGTCGTGGACTGATCGAACGCCACTCAACTTATGCAGTAATAAGTCCTCTGAATGTGTTTGAGTACGTGAATTTCCACGATACAAGAACTTTAAAGCTAGGTAGTCTCTAGTGAAACTAAATTCATTTAGTAAAACTTTTTTAAGTTAATTTCAGTCAGCCTTAATTATTCATTTACCCAGAGTCTGAAATGATTCTAAAAGCTCGCATTTTGATTCTGAGAAGGTACGTATGAATCTTTTCTACCTAATCGATCGTTAGCGCGAGCGCTCTCGCTTGTATGGTCTGAAAGTCACTACCTTGATTGGGGAAGGCACGATTCTTTCTTGAGAATTTTGTATAACCAATTCTGTTAAATAAACGGATTCTTTGAACTAATGTTTCTTAATTGATCTTGAGGCCTGTTGACGGTCTATAATCCCTGGAACTTTCGTATAGAAAACCGGATGTGTCGAGTTAATTCGCATTAACGTTCGACCTTCTGGTTGTTTTACGGAGGTTCGATAGGGATTTTTTTATGCGTTTTTTGAGAAATATATTCCGTTATTAATGGACCAAAACGCGATTTTCGCGTACCAAAACTAATCCCTCCGCAGAGAAATTCTTCGGTTGGGATTTTTTTATGCAAAAATTCAGGAAATTAAGAGGTGCCTAAACCCCTAACGAGGGAATTCGGGTCCAGAGAGAGCGTAGTTTCCGATCTGTGGTAGTGCAGCCTTGGTCCCGCTTTTCGGCTACCGAAGTCATCTTATCTCGAACCCGCCTGGGAGGTAGAAGAACGGGGTAATACGCGACTGGCGCCCCCTGAGAAATAAATTGGTGTCGCGTCATTTTGACGCCCGGTAGTGCGTTCTTCTACATGGCGCCCAACGTGGGGCGTTGTTAGTCAGCAGGGCTTTCTGGAAAGGATATGGATGAATCAACGCCTTTCCAGTTTTACGACGAGCCGACATCTGTGATGGACAACGTCTCTAGAGGGTTAGAGAGGCCGTGCGCGGAGGATGTACTGGGTAGTTCGGGGGTTGGCCCGAGTACCACTGAAGGAGTCATACAGCCCTCCTCAGAACAAGTGTTTGCCCAAATGGCAGCAGGTCTTGCCAAAGCTCTAAGCGAAGCCACGCACGAGCATAAGTATCGGTCGAAGCATCCAAATGCGGAATTTCATGGCTTCGAACACGAAGACCCTGAAACCTTCATTCATCATATGGAGGAATTTTTCGTCCGAGTACGAATTACGCAGGATAACGACCGTCTGTATAAAATATCAGAACAGCTCAAAGACGATGCTAGGAAATGGTTCGAACAATACCGAACCCTAATTACCACGTATCCTCTATTCCTCGAGCGGTTCAGAAGCCGTTACGATTCAGGTGAAGTACTCACCGAAGCAGTAGCTAATTTATATGGCAAGAAACAAGATGCCGAGGAAAATACGTCAGTATTTATTTCCAGGAAGGTATGCCTCTTCAACAGGATCGATCCGTTTAAGCCGGAGGCGATGAAGGCGGCTACCATCTTCAATCAGTTGAGACCTGATATGAAAATGCTCCTAAAGAGTGCCGTCATACTAGATACAAATACACTAGTGACGATGACCGAACAAATGGCCAAAATCATGGATGAGAATAAAGAATTCGAGATTCTGCAAAATGCAAAGAAAAGCAAAGACCGAGAAGCGTCCACCTCTACCGCTTCAGCTCAAGGGAATCAGCAATCGAGCAGTAACTGGAGAACGGAACCCTCCGCATTAGCGAAGCCGTCCTCCAGTTCCTTTGGTGCATCTAGGACACCATTCAATGGATCTCAAAGAAGAGATAATCCGCCAGCACCAAGGGTGCATTTTGCAAATAATATTTCCTCGCTGCCTAGAGGGGATATACCGAGAAGGGGTACTGGAGACGTAAGGAACTCCCGAGTCCCGTATCGCCCTTGCAGATATTGCCCAACAGAGCAGTGGCATTTTCATGCGGAATGCCCAAACAATCCCTATCGTAATATGAATACGGGAAACCAAGCGGGGGTCAGAGGCGATGGCCCAGGCCGAACTGTACCAGCCCCGCCTACCAGGCCCCAGCAGGCTCGAAGCGACCCTCGGGGAAGCTCCGAAGCAAGAAGTTTAAATTAAAAAACTTCGATGACCTTCCTGACCTTAATTACCTGTTTAAGGATCAAGAAGTCAACCTATCTCCCCACCGATTCACTCCATTAGAATCTATCAATCAAACCAACGACGCTTTCCCTCTGCCTCGCATTAAGATTATAATTAATAATCGAGCGGTTAACGCTTTATTGGATACAGGTTCGACAAGGAATATTATCCAACCGAAATTTTTGAACGACATTGATCAACTTACAGCTCCCCAAACTTTTGTTATGGCTTGTGGCGATGGTTTAGTAGAATCCCTCGGGACTACGACCATAAACGTTAATGTACTAGATGTACCCTTTCAGACCACGTTTCAGGTCATTCAAAATTTAAACGAAGAGCTCATTCTGGGAGCCCCGTTTTTATATGCTCACAATGTCGTATTCGATTATCAACGTAAATGTGTCTACGTCGGCACTGAAGAGCGAATAACCGTCTTCTGGAATCAAGCAGCACATCAAGCAAGGAAGCAATGCCGGCTTCCCGAAGAACTGATCATCGGAAACGATAATTTAAAACCTCTATTCGAGGAATTCGCTGAATTGTTCACCGCGGTGCCTACCCAAGCTACCACGGTGACAACGAAACATAAAATAAAAGTTAAAGACGACCACCCGTTCAATATCAAACCCTACCCCATGTCTCCTTCTAAGAAAAAAGTTATGTACGATCAAATTGAAGAGATGCTGAAAGCCGGGGTCATAGAACCGAGTACCGCTCAGTACAGTTCGCCTCCCATTATAATTGAAAGGCCCGGCAAGAAGCCTCGCTTCTGCATTGATTATCGTCACTTAAATGAAGTAACGGAAGACGAAGCATCCGTCTTACCAAAGATATACGAGAGTATAAAGGATCTAGGAAACGCCAACATATTTACGGTGTTGGACCTCAAGAGCGGATATTGGCAAATCCCTCTTGAGGAGTCGTCAAAAAACTATTCTACGTTTACAACATTAGATGGAGCATCTTACCGATTTAACGTGATGCCTTTCGGATTGAAGACCGCTCCATGTACATTCCAAAAATTTATGGCAAGAGACGTATTGACCGGCTACTTGCATCATTTCTGCAAAGTATATCTCGATGATATTATCATCTACAGCGAAAATATAGAACAGCATGTAAACCATCTGAGAGCCGTCTTTGAACGCCTGCGTTTGCATAATTTAAAGGTGTCACCGGAAAAATGTGTGGTAGCCACGTCAAGCATAACCTATCTCGGGCATCAAATAAATGCCAACACCACTCAACCATTAGAAAAACACATATTACAGATACAAAATTATCCGGCCCCTACGACAAGGCGCCAGCTTCAGAGTTTCCTTGGTCTATGTAATTGGGTACGTGAATATATCCCTAATGTTGCAATAATTACAAAGCCCTTGACCCGACTACTCTCGAAAGACTGGCGCTTCAAGTGGAATCCGGAAGCCCAAGAAGCTTTTATTTTACTAAAAGAAGTATTGAATAAACCTCTAGGACTGCACCGGCCAGATTTCAATAAAATGTTCATACTGCAGACGGACGCATCCTTAATAGGATTATCTGCAGTATTATATCAATTGGGGGATAATGACCAGAAGCACATCGTCTCTTATGCTAGTAATACGTTATCTCCGACGGAGAGAAAATACCATATTAATGAATTGGAATGTTTGAGCGTCGTTAATTATATAAGAAAATACAAAATATATTTGGCAGACCGTCCATTTATAGTCAAAACCGACAATCGAGCTTTACTATGGTTAAATAAGCATAAGGACGAGAAAACGAAATTTACTCGTTGGTCATTATTACTTCAGGAATACAGCTTCACCATAGAACATTGTCCCGGCAAGGAAAATATATTGGCTGACTATCTTAGCAGGAATCCTCAAGGCCCAAACGTCGAAGCAGACGACGAAGAGGAGAGAATGTACCCACCAAAATTCTCGTACAAGGAACGAATATCAGTGATTACCACATTGGAATTAAACGATCAGGTCAGAGAAGCGCAAACGCACTCCAGAGATATCCAAGACCAAATTGAACGATGGAATACTCTAGTGCGACAAGCAGATAAAACCGAGGCAGAGGTGAAATTCGTCAATACAAGACAAGTGATAGGCGGCACACTTTGGACAAGAGGCGAAAATGTTAAAGAAAAATTATACGTACCAAAACGTATGGTCATGAGAGTAATATCTCATTTTCACGACCGACCGGAAGTAGGTCACCCCGGCCGCGATGAAACTGTTAGAATCATCTCGGGCCGCTATTATTTTAATAATTTGTCGAGACTAGTTAACAAATATTTAAATGAGTGCATTATTTGTAATTCCGTAAAAAGCAGACAGTCACAACCGAAGGCTCCTCTCAGAAGCCATGCTCCATCGCATCCGTTCGAAGTTTTAAGCGTCGATGTAATCGGACCACTTCAGCGAACCAAAGATGCAGATAACCGATATATATTAATGGTAGAGGATGTATTTAGTAAGTGGGTCGAAGCCAAGGCGTTCACCCAAGTCAGTGGAAAAACAATAGCACAATTTATCGAAGAGGAACTAGTGGCGAGATATGGCGTTCCGAGGGTCATCATTTCCGACCAGGGAGGCCACTTCAATTCCGGCTTTTACGATACGTTCTGTACACGTAACAATATTGAAAGATTCTTCACAGCAGCTTACCACCAACAGGCCAATCCAATAGAAAGGAGGGTGCAAGAAGCTAAGAAGATCTTAAAAACCTTATTATATGGTTCACCCAACGACGAGTGGGATCGACATGTTAGTCAGATGGCATATATCTTGAGAACAAGAAAAAACGCCGCTACGGGGCATACGCCCAGTTTCGTAGTACTCGGCTATGAATTACCGCAGATTGGTGATTGGAATATGTTCGCTTATAGACAAGAGCGTCGTAATCAAGCGGACGTTCCCCGCCTTGAAAGAGTCAAGGAGATTCGTAAAAATCAAACAAATTACCAATGGCGTTACGCGCCCAAAATGGCGGTAACGCCGATCGTATATAAAGTGGGAGATATGGTAATGACTAAAAGGATCAGGAAGGATCATACCTTCACACCATCGTGGAGTGGGCCACACAAGGTTTTAAAGAGATTGTCTAATGAAGTTTACCTCATTCACAAGGGGGTAACTTCGACGAGGTTACATGTCGATGCCATCAGGCCGGCACCTAAGGGAGACCCCGATGTTGAATTGGAATTGTCTGAAGAATCAGAAGATAGTCCGGATGAAACTCATCTTAGTGACGACGCTTCCTCATCAGACAATGAGATCGCGCCCAGGTCAGAGCGACGTAGCGATACCACACTAGTTCAAATCAATGTTCCCGCAAGTGCTCAAGATGAGCCGGATGTAATAAGTCGAGATCCCGAAGATGCTCGAGATGAGCCAGATATAGAAGAGTCACCTCTAGATATTTCTGAGGTCGACCACGGCTAATAGCCGTTTTCGCTTTTTTTTTATATTTTTTCTCAAAATTCTAAGTAGCGATTTTGACCTGTATGCGGTCGAATCGAAAATTTAAAGTCTACCCCATGAGCAGACATGGAAAGACGGCGAACCCGACGCAAGAGCGCGATCCGGTAAGCCTAGCTTCTCAAGAGCGAGAGCCGCCAAGTTCGAGTAATGGACGTAGGCATAAGTACGAATCAGTACGAGTTTCGGAAGCTGTTTTTCTTATGCAAGAAGACAACTTCAATTTTAATCATTTTAAGTCAACAAAATTAACGTATACCCCAAATGGAAACTATGAGTTTCAGAAGCCGTTCTTCGCTCAAGAAGACGCTTCAATTTTTTTTTTACTTTTTTCACAAGTCGTGATGACCGCACGAGTATCGTAAGCCGATTTAATCTACCTTACGAAATGGAAACTACGAGTTTCAGAAGCCGTTCTTCGCTCAAGAAGACGCTTCAATTTTTTTTTTTTATACTTTTTTCACAAGTCGTGATGACCGCACGAGTATCGTAAGCCGATTTAATCTACCTTACGAAGTAGAAACTACGAGACGAGTTTCAGAAGCCGTTCTTCGCTCAAGAAGACGCTTCAATTTTTTTTTTTTTTTATACTTTTTTCACAAGTCGTGATGACCGCACGAGTATCGTAAGCCGATTTAATCTACCTTACGAAGTAGAAACTACGAGACGAGTTTCAGAAGACGTTCTTCGCTCAAGAAGACGCTTCAATTTTTTTTTTATACTTTTTTTCACAAAGTAGTGATGACCGCACGAATATCGTAAGCCGATTCAATCTACCTTACGAAGAACCAATTTCTAACCATTATAAGTTAACAAAATTCCTGTTAGAAAAATATTTCATTAAAAACAACACATTGTGTTTGTTAGTCGACGCGTCCCAGTCGACGACTTGCTAAAAAGTCAATCTAGTTGCTGAACTGCATTTTCCATGTGCAGAAATGGAAAGATGACCCAGCCTGTCGCAAGGGCGCGGCATGGTGAAGTCTGGAACTCAAAGGCGAGGACCGTCCAAGCTGCGGCATGGAGATATAGACAGCCTCTTCTAGAAAGGGCCGAAGTTAAGCAAGAGCGAGACCAGGGCGAAAAAGCGAGTGCAACGAATTAGTGAGAGTGGACGCTAATCAAAATTGTGCTACGCTTCGCACCTCGACGCGGGTGTAATTAAGTTGATAAAAATGTTGTATCAACTTGACGTATTGTTTAAAAAATGTATTTATTTTTAAGTTAGATAGGCGAATCAGCCGTCTGCCCCAATTAAGGCCGTTATTTTTAAACATCTGTACCATAGGTCAGACCGTCAAATGAAGGCATACAGACATACAAGTGAATATGGAAATTAAAGGCAATCGATGAGTAGAAAAGATTCAACCAAAGGAGGGGAGTGTTGTAGAACTCTCCAAAATCGTCCTAAGTTGAAGACATAATCAAAATTCGACTTAGGCAAAAATTTCATTTAAAGACATTTTTGGGAGTCTGCAGAGGCGCAGATCAGTCCACAAGGACCGTTTTGGGTTCTATAAGGCGTTGGAAATGACCAGGCGAAAATTCGAAGAAACACCGAATTTTCACTTAGGAAAAATGTTTTTGGTTCAGAATATCAGAGTAGAAGTATATAATGACAAAGATTTATGAATAGTATACTTTTTCAAAGGTATCATAAATTGGACTTTGAAAAATAATATTTTTGGAAGGGCGTCAAAATTTGGCCCAGGAATCGATTTATCGAAAGTACGCCAAAGTTTCACTTGCAGACTAATTTTTCAAAACTGCGTTGAAATTTGGCTTGAAAATCAATTTTTCAAAAGTACGCCAAAATTTCACCCGCAGATTAACTTTTCAAAAGTACCTTGAAATTTGGCTTGAAAATCAATTTTTCAAAAGTACGCCAAAATTTCACCCGCGGATTAACTTTTCAAAAGTACCTTGAAATTTGGCTTAAAAATCGATTTTTCAAAAGTACGCCAAAATTTCACCCGCAGATTAGTTTTTCAAAAGTACCTTGAAATTTGGCTCGAAAATCGATTTTTCAAAAGTACGCTAAAATTGGTCTTTAAATGGATTTTTCAAAAGTACCACAAAGTCAGTTTAAAAAGTACCACGAAAATATACTTTAAATTATTTTTTATTTTTTATTCCTCAACCAAAGACATTGACCTTTGAAGTACGGTCATTGAAAGCCCAATTCTAAAATATGAGCATAAAATTTTAACGATGCACTGCATCCGAAAGGCAAAAAAGAAGATTTTGTCAAAGCCGGCGTAGTGCCGATAAGCAAAAATTGATAAAAATCAATGCACATGTACAAGGCCGGTTTCTCGCATAGAAAGAGTTTGGATTGACCCAGCGGCTCGCAATTTGGTCGAGCGCGTTGAGTGGTCCAGACAAAGTGATGGTAGAAAAGCCAATAACGGGGCTTTTCAAATGACAAAGTTATAGAGGAAAACGCCTTGTGCATAAAAATCCAAAAATTCAATTTTGCCTAATAGTCGCTCGAAGGTGAGACGCTGCCAAATCGATATTATTAATCGACTGTGATAAGGGTTAGTAAGTCGTGGACTGATCGAACGCCACTCAACTTATGCAGTAATAAGTCCTCTGAATGTGTTTGAGTACGTGAATTTCCACGATACAAGAACTTTAAAGCTAGGTAGTCTCTAGTGAAACTAAATTCATTTAGTAAAACTTTTTTAAGTTAATTTCAGTCAGCCTTAATTATTCATTTACCCAGAGTCTGAAATGATTCTAAAAGCTCGCATTTTGATTCTGAGAAGGTACGTATGAATCTTTTCTACCTAATCGATCGTTAGCGCGAGCGCTCTCGCTTGTATGGTCTGAAAGTCACTACCTTGATTGGGGAAGGCACGATTCTTTCTTGAGAATTTTGTATAACCAATTCTGTTAAATAAACGGATTCTTTGAACTAATGTTTCTTAATTGATCTTGAGGCCTGTTGACGGTCTATAATCCCTGGAACTTTCGTATAGAAAACCGGATGTGTCGAGTTAATTCGCATTAACGTTCGACCTTCTGGTTGTTTTACGGAGGTTCGATAGGGATTTTTTTATGCGTTTTTTGAGAAATATATTCCGTTATTAATGGACCAAAACGCGATTTTCGCGTACCAAAACTAATCCCTCCGCAGAGAAATTCTTCGGTTGGGATTTTTTTATGCAAAAATTCAGGAAATTAAGAGGTGCCTAAACCCCTAACGAGGGAATTCGGGTCCAGAGAGAGCGTAGTTTCCGATCTGTGGTAGTGCAGCCTTGGTCCCGCTTTTCGGCTACCGAAGTCATCTTATCTCGAACCCGCCTGGGAGGTAGAAGAACGGGGTAATACGCGACTGGCGCCCCCTGAGAAATAAATTGGTGTCGCGTCATTTTGACGCCCGGTAGTGCGTTCTTCTACAGCAACACCGCACACAAGTAAAGATGTAGTCCGATGTGCGATGGTTGGTTTGCATTACAGCAGCTAAATTTAATAGGCGCCCGTGTGTTAATTGTATTTTATTTATTTATAATGCGTTTTGATTCATGATTCTATATGATAGGTTTGTTTAGGTAGGATACAGATTATAAATCATTCATGTGTTTAATAAATTGAGGCTTCAATCGAAGTTTAAATCTCTGCTCGGTCAATTAAACATCACGATATTTTGTACAGAATTATGCCTAATTTTGCACAGAAAAAAAATGTTTAATTGTTCAGCAAAACCAACGAGAAGAGTTACATAACCCTTTTTTAATAATACGAAATATCATATTTTTATATTATAAAGGGAGTAATAAAATAATACAGATATCCCATAATATTCTAATTTAGGATGATTCGGGAATGAGTAAATTCAAAATAACAGGACTGTAAGGCTGTAAGTAAATTTAAAAACATGAACAAATATTTACTTATGATATGAATAAAATACGAATATGGAATTGAATTGATACATATAGGTTTCTACTTTGCTGTTTTGAAAGTGTCTAATTTTCTTTTTTCGTTTTATTGACATCTTTTTCGGTAGTTCGTAACCGAGATTTCAATCTTTGCTCAAGCGCCCGATTATTCTGCATTTTTACATAATTATATAGAAGTACATTAGCAAATATTGAACAAATAATTCGTAAAATATAGTCAATATTGTTCCCGCATATACACGTGTTTAAAAAATCTAAATAAAAATTACCTGACTTTGAACTATGTAAAGTTAGATTGATAAGAAAATCTTTTTGATTTTCAATTTGTAGGAACTCCTTTTCTAAACTATTGTTGTTAATGATATGTTCGATTATGACGTACACGTGAAATAAAATTATGGTCATATTATTCGTGGGTACTGATAGACCATCACGTTGTAGATAATCACAATATTGATTTCCAGTGAAATTCCATTTATTTTCAACAATATGTGAAAGGCAAATATTACAAGAAATTTTTTTAGATAGTGCATGAGATGCCTATCCAGATATATAAATGTTAACTGCTTCGTCTATATTAGGCCAGTATTAATTGAAATTTGATTTTCAATACCAACAATATCAGCATCAGAATTTAACGTATAAAATACGACTTTAGACGTAAACATGTTTACATTCCAGCTATTATTATTATTATTTTTGATAAAACGTTAATAAATTCCTCATCATTTTCAATAATATCCGACTTCTCAAAGTCTTGGATTAAAATTTCATGTTGATGAATTTGATTTTCGCGCCTACTTTCTGGATCTTGTCGACGGACTGATTTTTTGTAGATAAGAATTTAGGCAAATTTGGAAAAATGGGACAGTATTTTCTTTTAATTTTGGTTTATAAGGAATCATTTTAAATGTTCCACCTGGTACAAGATATTTATCAAATTTAATAATCTCACCGGGATCAAAATGTATTTCGCATACAACAGCATGTTTTGATGGTATCCAATCTTTTCGGGGAATAGCTGTAGGCCATTTTTCTCTTAATTCATCGCCCTTAGGAAAACTAAACTAAACTAAATGTGGTCTTTGGACCGTCTGTTTTCGTTGTGGAAGTATAATTATTTGTCTTACAGCCTGGTATGACAGAATGCCTGGGCATTTTAGGTTAAGTCGGTTCACGCACTGTTAAACAGAGTATACACTCCATTAAAACTATCGTAACGTCCTATAATTGATATCACACGATCTAAACTAAATACACTTCAATTAGCAAGACACTTACACTATTGTTACAAAATAAAAATATGAATTTCCAGCAATTAAAACAAGAGCCGACCAAAAGCAGCCGTAAACAGCTATGGCAATTTAGTGAAACTAAGCACCACATGCATTGTTGCCAGTTTTCCTTGTTCGCGGCCTGTTACTAGAGTCGGCTGTGGCCAGGCTATAAAAGAACCGGGATATTTGCTCGACGCGAGCTGAGACACCCTATATATAATAAAGAAAATCGATTATATATGCCTTAGAAACTCTAAAGTTCTTTTTAGAGATTGAAAAAGCTTTAAACTCTTGAGATAAACTCCAAATAAATTGAGAAAAAAAAATTTTTTTTGCTATTTACAAAAAGACAAGTTAATTTGGACATCAAACTCCGATACACGCGCCGAAATACGGGGGCGTATAATGATCTGGTTTCTAGAACAATATACTTTTCTTGAATGGGTGTGTTATTTTTGAGTCCACCCTGTACACTTTTCATTAGAAGTATAATATATGGGATATTATACTTATCCTTCGTTGACATTAGCATCAACTACCTACCAAATGTGAATCTTCTCTAGTCAAGCACATCAGATCGACAGATTGACGGAATTGAATGACTATAATTTTCATAATCTACATAATCTGCAACATGAAAATCCGAAACATCTCGGAGAGTGATTATATCACCAGTAGCGAATCCAGAATAAATTAACAGGGGGGGGGGGGTACCATTAAAAATGCGCCGCCGCAAACGAACAAACATTTTTTTAGAAATGAAAATTGATGAGCGGGGAAGTGAAAATCACAAAAATCACATAAATTTTTTTTTCACTCAGCAATAAAAACTGATGAGCGCGGGGGGGAGGGGTTAGGTTGGGTTAGGATAGGTGCTCCTGTGCTCCCCCTGTGCCCCCCCCCCCCCCCCCTGGATCCGCCTATGTATATCACGATTGCAATACTTCCTTTCAATAAGCGAAGAAAGTAATTATAGACTCAAATAACTTTAGGGATATCTAAAAAAGTAATCTGACTACTACTCGGACATAAAGCAAGTCATGAAAAATAGCCAGAACTAACGTATTGCCGTCTCTAAATCGCGCGTTAATTAAACCGTAAATTTATCTGCCCCGTCGAAAGCTAAACGGGTCTCTGCAAAGTAATAAGTAGATCTTACATTCGTTTTATAAGGGAACTTTGATAAATTTAAGCAGCTAGGCATTTGTGATCACATTTCCAATATATAAATCTATCCCATTTGGCTGAATTATAACGATATAAATCGTGGAAAGTAGACAATCTAACATTCGTAATTATTAGAGTTCCCCGTCAAAAGTAAATCAAAGCACGCAAATTTTAGGTAGCGCATATATCTGCACGGAAAGGTCAGGAAAAATCAGATTAGTTGCGGAATGATTAAATAACGGACTTGCACGAGAAGTTAATGAAAACGTCTGCGGCAAAGTGCAAGGTAAATTTTAATCAATAAGTGTATTAGTCCAGTTTGTATAATTTAAAAATGTATTCTGTACTTTTAGCTAATAGAAGAGTTACCATAAGTTTCCATAATTAATAAAACAGACATTACTGTGACCAAAATAAAGCTGTATTTAGAAATTTATTACATAGGGAAAGTTGGGATGACATATTTAACAATAATGAAAATCTAAACAAAAAGTTTGACAGTTTTATAAATACTATTTTATATAACTATGAGGCAGCATTTCCTAGTAAAATTATGAAAATCAAATATAATAGTAATAATAAAATACAAAGCCATGAGCTTACAGAAATGAAAAAAGATTTAGGGAATAAATACTGGCTCTATAATCAAGGTCTAGTGGTCCCAAAGACATCGGACGCTTTTAAGATCGGTTCCATTATGTCATATTAAAAATAAAACAACAGGTAGACACACATACGCTGTTATTATATTATTCTGCCTTTGTACAAAGTAGACTAACATACGGTATTATGATATGGTGTGGGTCATCCGAGTTAGAAAGAGCATTTATCACACAATAACGAATAATAAGAACCATAAGTACAATATACAGAACATCGTGCATCAATATTTATTAAATTGGGGATAATGACCGTTCATTCTCTATATATGTACCGAGTATCATGGTATGTTGTACAGATTGCTCACGAATTTGAAACCAATAATCAAATAAACACAGGAATTAGAACTAGAAATGGGTATGGCTTAAGTATACCACCACATAATACAACCTTGTACAAAAGATTCCCAAAGTATAAGTATGTATAACAATCTTCCTAACGACATAAAAAACGAAAAAGTACAACATAGTGCAAAAACAAAATTAAAAACCTTCTTCACCATAAATCCATTCTATTCGGTAAATGAGTATTTAAACAAAAACTTTAATACAACGGTGTGACACCTATTATGTAGTATTTACTTTTGTAGAAATTATTATATTTTATTATATTTTGTAAAATGTTTTGTATTGTTTGTGATATACTAGATACATTAAACTACTGTAATTACAATGCTGTAATCATATAGAATGATTTAATTTAATTGGCATGTCCAAAAAAAACGTTAGATTTTCAAAGGATGAATAAATAAATAAAATATAACAAATAAATAAATACATTTTCTAGTTTCATTCCAAAGTCATGCAACTACATAGTAAATTTTGAATATTCCAATATTTTTTTCGAATTATAACGTTATTTTTTTAAACGTAAATAATTAATCAAGTCTTAAAAAGGGGACGAAAAAGGATAGTCCAGCTATTTATTTAAAAGAAAGAGGCCGGGATATCAAAGGGTAAAATACGTAAATAAACTAAGGAACTTTTAAAATAAAAAAATACCTATTTAACAATAACAAGATTTATTGTGAAGATAAATGTATTAGCAGAGCAATGAGACAACACGGGGAAGGCAAATAAATCGAGCTTACGATATTATATTGAACAAAATGTATTACGGCATAATATTACAAAAAAAATGATCTTTAGTTGGCCAACTGGAATATTACTCCAAGAAAATATTAAACAAAATATTACTAATAAACAACATGGTTTGATACTTTAAATCAACAAACAAATCTTTATAAGTAAACACAGCGTCACTAGAGTTGATATGATAATATTTTTGATTCCAGAGAACAACTAGGAGCACCCCCTGCGAAATATGGAGGCATCTGGAACGACTGTACCCCCTCCTAGCCAAAAATTAAAAAAATGAAAAACTAACTTATACAGTTGCCAACACGGCCGGTCATCACATACGCGGTGCTGGTATGATGGAGCATATTGGTGATGGCTATAAAGAAACTAAAAGTTTTGGAGCACAAGTTCATGCGCTTCATAACAAATTCATTGAGATACACCTACTTACGAAACCTTTATGCGCGTTGCCACGACTTAACCCCACTAGCTGACTTAGGTTTTTAAGAATTTTATACGTTCCAATTGATCGGTAGCCCGCTAGAAAACAACATAATACAAATAACAAAGTATATCCCATTTCGAATTAAACACATCCTTTCATACCACCCATTGCCAATTTTCCGATAACCGCTATAAGCCATCTTCCTCTGAGTCCTACTTTTTTTGTTGTGATAAATTCTCGTCCGTTATTCCTTTCTTCGTTCTTTTTGTTATTGTTTGTTTTCAAAATTTTTTTTTTTTTAGTCTTGGGGGCATAATGTATTCTGTGTGATTTTTTGTGAAGAGAAGGTGCGACTATGTGGAATCTCTTTATTATATGCTAAATAATGGTGTAGTACCGAGTGTTTACCTTAGAATTGCGCTGTTTGGTTTTTATGGCGTTATACATCCAAGATGGCCGCCATGCGAGACATTTATTCTTTACATCAAGAATAACTCCTTCCAGGGTGCTCATACGCAAAATCTGCATAAAACATTTTCTGTTCTACATGAGCCAAAGAACAAATTTAGTTCTTATCAATTATTTCGTAGCTTTTACCATTTTTACCACATAACGCAAATTTATTAGTAAACATTTATTGCCTAGCCTATCCGACTTTCAACAGATTATAAACTGTGTATTTTGTGTCAAGGTAAAAGTAAATTACCTCTTGTTAATCCATTGATGGTTGAAAAACTTCTACAGTGTTTGAAACAAAAAGAAGAATGGTTGGATCCAGAGTATATGCATATTAGTAGTAGAATCGGGAATTTAAGTGTACAACAGCTACAAGACTCCAATGCAAAATGACATAAAGAATGTTACAAAAAACTGAGTCATACGACAAACATGGATAGAAGCAAAAAACTTTTCGAAAAAGGAAAGCGTTGTGAGCCTACGGATTATTTAGAAGCGAGTACCAGCAGTGACAAGACAACAAACACATTACGATCTAAAACACCCGCATGTAACAAAAAAAACTATTTTTTTGTGATGAAGGAGAGAAAATCAAAGAGAGACTGTATTGCATAGCAACAGATCAAAGTGGTGAGCGTCTTAAGTTAGCTGTCCAACGCTCTAATAGTGAAATATTGAAAGTGCGCTTGAGTGACTGCACAGATCCTGGAGATGCCCATGCAAGAGACATACATACACTATCACGTTATGATGAAACCCACTTAGTCTTCGACACATACAGAGAAAATTCACTAAAATCTTCTATGCATAAGAAAAGAACTGGCAACACACAACCAGTGATACTACAAGATCAGTGATACAACGTACATTAGGAGCACATCTATGAAGTCATTGTTATTTCATGTCAAGACTAAATATGAGTTAACAGCTTACTTGTCCGAGAAAGCAATGCAATATGCAATTGGAAGAAACAAGTGTTTATTTCTGTCTTGGAGGGAAACAGCAAAGCGTTCAATGGGGATTGAAACAGATGAACTGAAAAGCAATCATGAGGAGGCAGATACAAAAATAATTTTGCATTCCATGTTCGCCTGTCGTCGCGGTGCTACACAGCTTCATATTTACTCACCTGATACAGATGTCTTCATACTTACTTTATGGTGGTATAAGTTCCTTCCACTGAACACTATGTTTGTAACTGGAGTTGGCCAAAATCAAAGAATGATCAATCTCAGCAAAGTAACCGATTCCCTGGGCTCAAAGAAAACTTCAGCATTATTAGGTCTGCATGCATTATCCGGAAGTGACATCACAGGGAGCGAAAACCTCGTTTTGGAAAGTCTTCAGTAAAGCAGATGATGACATTCTCGAAGCTGTAAGTAAACTTGGAAGCTTGGAAAATTTTCTTGATACAGATAGACTACTAATAGAAAAGTTCATATGTCAAGTCTATGTTCCTGGCACAAATATATCAGACATTGGAGAACTGAGGTGGTGGATGTTCACAAAGAAAGAAACTCAAAGAGAAAACTTGCCACCAACAAGAGCATCACTGATACCATATGTTGATAGTGTTCGTTATCAAACCATAGAATGGTGCCGTGCTGACCAGCCCTACCCTAATCTGCCTTCACCAATAAACTTCGGCTGGGAACTAAAAAACGACCATTATGCTCCTGTTATGTGTATGCTACCATATGCTCCAGAGACAGTTCTTCAATTTATTCGGTGCTCTTGTGTTAAGAGAAAATGTGCTCCACCATGTAAATGTCTTTGCCACGATCTGAAGTGCACAGAAAGAACTATGTGTGTGTGGAGGAGACGAAGATATGTGTGACAACTGTGATGAGCATACAAGGCATGAAGATTCATCGGATGACTTAGATGGTGATGATACATTGTTTTGAGGAAAATAATAATATAGTATCATTAAATTGTTTTCTGTCAATACATAATTTATTAAGAACCAATTTTTTAATACAACTACTACGTCCTACTACAAATTGTATGTATTAATACCAGTTATTATTAAAGTTTTTGTGAGTAAATAGCAACAGAATCATTATTTTTTTTCCTTTAATAAATAACCGATGGCTAAATTATGTTTTAATCTGATAGTGACATGTATAATGAATCATAATTCTTAATTGGTAAAAGATACGAAAAAATGATAAGAACAAAATTTGTTCTTTGGCTCATGTAGAACAGAAAATGTCATATGCAGATTTTGCGTATGAGCACTCTGGAAGGAGTTATTCAATTATATTAAAATTTTTAATTTACTTTGTACATGAACAATAGTTAGTCGTTCAGGTTAGTTGATTTTCCGCGTTTAAATTTTAACCAGCATTTTACACTAGGTTAGCACCACGCTAGTTTTTCAGTATATTGAACCTCTTTTCAGAAAGATTAACCAACCCGATAATTTGTGTGATTGACACCAGTTTCAAGCTAATTTTCGCTGATTGACAGAGCTGACAAAATAGTCTTTTGAGATTAAGCTTGTAAGTAACATTTATCGCTGGAGCAAGTGAAAACGTAAGGTGAGCTATGTTATTGGACATTTATTATACCGACCTATTGTGTTTATTTGGGGCGGTATATATGAATTAAAACTTACATAACCTCTTGATTGGGAAATTCTTTGAAGTTGTCACTTGTAATCAGCGCTGTGTATGCATAAATGAGAAAATTTGGTTCAAACCATCAAGTCGACCCGGTTAACTTTGTCATTCAAGTAAAAGTTGTTTTGCTTTGATCATGAACTGAAAAACTTTTAAACCGAAAATAAAAAGTTTAACTAAAAAAAATGTAGTTTAAACCATGACTAAAATATTGGCCGTTACTCCTTTGTAATTATTTTTATCGTTTTCGAAAAAATATGGTTTAAAATGTTTAGACTACGTATATTAAGCGAAAAACTACGTAAGACCGATTTTAGCGTTACCACTCCAATTTTACCAGATTCGGTGGTTGGCTATCAAATTTTTTGTTAGCATCATGTACATTCGCTTCATTAAATTACTGTAAAATTGTTTTCAATTTACCAATAACAAGTTGCGATAAAAGAAAATGTAGACTGAAAGAAAAACGGAAAGGATTACGGAATAACAGCAGTAATAACTCTCAGACACAGATATTATTTTTATGAAATTTATCAAGGCGTTGCCCAATCTGATTAATGATTAATATACACAGATGAGTTCGTCACTGGAGTTTTAATATGAAAAATACTTAGCGTCCTCTTGGGTAATCGACAAATAACAAATATACGTCAAAAACAATTATAAAAAGGGACGCATGACCTTCACTTCATCATTCTGAATTTAAACAGAGATAACAAACAAATAAATATGCATTTTACAACTGTTTTCTCAATTCAGTTGTTGACGAATTTTCAAAAATGGTGAAATATTATAGTAGTTTAGATGTTAATTTCGTTATACATTTAATTTAGAAGAAATATTCGAAGTGAGGTCGCTGAAACCGAATCCGAAACTTATTTTGCTCCATCACGTCAGATTTTTTAAAAATTAGATGAAAACCGCAGCCAGGCCGTAAGCCCACATGAAAAAAAACACCAATAACTCAACACCCTTAAACCACAGACAGGCTATATCAATTAATATCAATTCAATATCAATTAATTTAAAAACAATGTATTATTTTCGTGATAAGATTCACATGATACCCACATAAAGAGAATTTCCTTCACTATGAGAAGTTAAATAAATAAAAGAAGCTACTAAAAGGTTCAAATATATTCATTATTCATCGAGATATTTGCAAAGAAACAAAAATTCATGTCATGTTAACGAAAAACAGTATTTGAGAATTACATTTTTTTAATTACTGACTACCACAGTAACAAAATGGCGATATTTTTATTAAAAAAATGTCAAGAAGCACATTGTTTCAATTATAACTTCTTTGTCTTTTATGCTACAGAACAGTCAAAAAAATTATTTGAAAGCTTAATTAATAACCTTTTATCTTGGTCTTAGCACTTTTAATATAAGTACCATAGTTTCTGAAATATTTAAGTAGCTTTCTTATTTGGCTCTAGCATTTCTTCGCTAAATGTAATACTTTTCTAGTTATTTGACGAAAATCGTTTTGAAATACCTCTTTTTTTAACATAAAATCGCAACTTTCAAGTCGTTATAATTTAAAGACTATCAATTTATATGAAAAGGTTTTTCTCAAAATTTGACTCTTTTTCAGCTTCAGCTTAGATACCACCCCCTGGTAAGGACCCTCCCTCAAGCCACAGCATAATATAGAAATACAGAAACTTTTATTTGATACGGAATTTGATACCTATTAAATTGTAAAAAAAAAAGAAATCTATGTGCCATTATTCAGGAGTTAAAACCCATAGTTACTGTACTATGATGCAAATATAAACGAATTATGTCAAATTGAGTAACTTTTACTATTACATTTACAGTGACATTGCCGGAAAGCAGAATGCTCCTAATTTTGCTAACATCGCCCCTATATAACTGTCAAAGGGATCGAGTTAAGTTCATATAATATTCTGTGCTGCTCTTCGGACCAATTTACGTATTAATCTCTGCCAGATCCTTCAAATAAATTATTTATAATATTCAGAGCAAGGTACATTTATTATACAGGGAAGATGTGATAAAATAAAAATAATAAATATAAATAATTTTGTTAAGAAAAGAAAGAACGACAAATACTAGCATAACAATTGAATTATTTTTTGACTGGATACCGCAATCTATCAGGAAAAGGACAGAGGATGTAACAACTTTATTCCCGGAAAAGCACAAAATATTTTATTGTAAAGTTTTTACCTTACTCGCTTTTTTCGAAGACTAAAGTATCACATTTAAGCCATTGGAAGATTAAAAGTTAATATAAACCCCCGAGGATTAAGGGTGGCGGTGCCGTGCTTAAGAAAATGATTTTGTAATTCGACAATTTCTCTTATATCCCTGAACCAGTTGAAAATATTCTTTGATAGGCTTTTAGAGAAAACTTGATAGAATGATACCAGGCTATTGAAATCAACATAATTTTTTTTTATTTTCGCACGAGAAAAAAAATGTTTTCCTTCTTTAGTTTTCAATAGCCTTACATGATAAATAAACAAGTGTTATCACACAAGTATCTTAGTTACTAAGATAAATTCCATAATAATAATTTTCAAAGCCTTTCATTTTTTCAAGTAAGAGATACTTTTAATTTTTTTTACCAAAATTGGTGTTTATTTTTTAAATGCAAGACCGTAATTGCATAAAAGAGCATACATACCACGAAATTCTTTAGTTTTAGTAGGTCTTTACCTTATAATCCCACGTGTACTTATTCTCACCTGGGATTAAAATATGCCTTTTAGTCCCTCGGTATACAGTACTTAATCGTGCCCAGACGATGTCAACATGGTTGTTGAAACTCGCGTCGAATATAGTATCCGAATGTAGTGTTCAAGTGTTTTGGTCTTTGTGGAAACTAATTCATCGTTGGGAAAACCACAACTTATTTTTCAAGTTCAATTGTTAAGAAGTCTTTTCAATGTGAGATAGTATATTATTTTATTAGGAGTAAAAGTGATATTTTTATGAAGAGTCTGTAGGTTTGTCGGACGAACGAAGTGAGTCACATTACGTGGCTTTTACTCCGCTATTTTTTTTTCAAACGTCGATTAGTTATAAAAAAATAAGATAAAAATCTCGAATTTCACCACCAAAATCGCACTGTCGCGTCGGCGTATTAAATAAAATACGCGTTGCTATATTACCTTTTCT
Source organism: Rutpela maculata (assembly GCA_936432065.2). NCBI lineage: Eukaryota > Metazoa > Arthropoda > Insecta > Coleoptera > Cerambycidae > Rutpela > Rutpela maculata. The sequence continues at coordinate 28,268,006 of OW386285.2, read as the reverse complement.
GCCGCTCACAGCGTCAGAAAAAGTACTTTTCTCTACGACTATTGAATAATTCATTTATTATAGATACGTTTTTGAACATGTAATAGGGCTCATTACTAACGGCCTTGGGTAATAATTCATTACTCAATAGGCTATGACCAATCACAAGAGTTCGTATTCATTATTCAACAGTCCTGAACCAATCACAAGAGATCATATTCATTATTCAACAGTTTTTGTGGAGCAATCGCAAGAGACGATTTAAAGTTCAAAAACATCGCGTGTGCCGTAACTCAATCCAATTTGTCATAATAAGTAGGTCATTGATTTCGAAGAAAGTTAAAAAATCAATAGTTTAATTAAAAAACTAAAGAAACATGCTTTTATAAATACTGCCCTAAAAAAATAATCATCGAACCTGTTCTCTCTGTCTACCCTGTAAGGGCCTTATAGTAAGCCGTGTGGCGTAGTGGGGCGCTTTTCATTTAATCTAACGATGTTTTCAGCGTTTTAATTATCGAACCTGTTCGAAATAGCGTTCGAAAAACGCCCCACGCTTTTATACTCAAATATTATAGTCAATTACAAACACGGCTTACACTAAGACCCTTACGGGGTAGACAGTGCAGTATTTATAAAAGCATGTTTTTTTAGTTTCTTAAACTATTCATTTATTTTCTCACTTTTTTATTATACATTTATTTTTTTACTTTTTAGTCTCATATTTAAGGAGACAATTTTGGCACTTCCGAAAAAACAAACAATTTGTTAATTTTGGACCACATAATTGTAATCTGCAACCTCGATAACCACAGATACCGATTTTCAGTCGAATCCGACGATAATTGATAACCTATCCGCCGTGTTGACGTCGCCATTTTGAATTTTTAAGCTTTGATCACATATTTGCTTTCTATTTATCGAGTCCTTTCTTTTGATACCCATATCAATGGGGGTTGTAAAGAAAATGACAATCCGCCATCTTGGGGCGGCGGCTATTTTGAACATATTATATTATTGAGGATACTATATTGTATTGTCATCAGAGTTACACACAATTGCCAAATTTCATGATGATACAACAATGGGGTATTTTCCTATTTTTCTTTTATTGAATAATATCATTGAATATGTACAAACAAACCTTCCAATACAGATTTTCGCGAAAATAATTATCAATTTTTTGAGAAAACAGAAGTTATAAAAGTGGAGCAACAGGTGTTTTAAATTGGTGACGTCGTTAAACTTCCCGATGACGTAGTTGAACTGTATGGATTTGTTGATAGAATGGTTTTATACAAAACAGTGTGGTGTTGCCAAGTTGAAATTCCTTCTATTGTTCTACTAAAAGATAATTTAAGAAAACTATTTATTAAATCAATTTTAATATATTTATCCACGAAATTTAATTTTGTGATGTAAAAAATAATAATAGGCGTGAATTATTACATATTTTAAATATTTTTTAATACCGATTAGATATATAAAAACATATTTAGCAATATATGGCAACAATATCAACGCTAGTCAAATAACAGATATGTTCTAAAGGATCGTGTTGATTTAAAACATTTCAATTTATTTTATCGAGGTATTTGCTGTTATTTAAAAATAATAGATAATTTCGTCGAAAAGATGTTTTATAAAAAGTTGTGGAAACACAAGTATAAGTGCGTCGGAAAAATTTTTTGTAACTGTTCCAAGAAATATGGATATTCGAAGAACTTGGTGGCAAGCTTCAAATAATTCTGATCCCGTCCCTTCAGGTTCGTTTATATTTTGTTGTGAAGATCATTTTGAAGTAAGTTTAAACCAGTTCTTCAGATTTTTGTTCTAACAACATATATTTTAGTTAAAAAATGACGCTGAAAAGTGGCACTATTATAAAACAATAGGCCAGAGAATATTCTTAAGATCTGGAGTTGTACCACATAAAAATGTATCCTTTGTACATAAACCAACGGTATCTGAATCACAGTTAAATCCAACATATGGAAAATGGAGGTACTAGAAAGAAGTCCGTTCGCAGGAAATTGTATTCTGAAAGTGAACCAAGTACGGGTGGACATGTTGATAGTGCAGTGTACGATCTCGGGCAAGTTTACTGCAATTTCAAGCCCTAAAAAAATAACGCTACATAAACAAACAACAAGTAAATCTAACCTATGTTTATTTTACTTATATTATGACAAGAATTGACAACTGACAGCAAGCAAGCAAAGTTGAAAGTTGGAAGAGAGCCGTTTTCATACAATGTTGCGACATAATACTCGCCGAGAATTTTGTTTACCTTTTCAAGATAACTTCTAAATAATAACAAATATAAATAACTTTAAATTCCTTCTAAATACATGTATATAATATTTATTGATTTTCAAGATATTGAGCAAAATAGAAGTGTTATAGGGAAAATAATGTAATAAAAGAAAATACACAATTTGGCATTCAAATAAGATAGTTACAGTTAAGCGAAAATTGTCTCTTATTGGTTAAATTATTTCCCGCCAAATAAATTCGTTTGAAATCTGCGTCTAGACGGGCGTATTCTTATTTCTTATTTTTATTTAAGAAATTATTGTTTTGGTTTAAATTGATTATGCAGTAACTGCTAAAATAATAAAAAAAATGGAAACTACCCATTAGAAGTGGGTGATATTCAGTTCCTTAAACCTTATTACACAGATAGATAGATATAGAAGATAGATAGTTAGATACAACAGGTCGACCTAATATAAAGCATGTTAAAAATGTCACTTTTCGTAGGCTCGAATTATCGATTTCGCCGGTGCGACTCATGTGCATCGCTTGCAATTCTTCCTTTTACAAGCTTTTATTTAACTTGCAATGTTTGTTTGTACGTATGTTGGCTTAGGTCAAATCTTGCAACTGAATTTTAAAAGTTATCCCCAACCGATTGAGCTGAAATTTTGCACACCGTTTAGTTTGGATGACAATGCATGGTTAGCTAAGTGACGTCATTCTAAATTCAATGCATGGTTAGCTAAGTGACGTCATTCTAAATTCAATATGGCGGACCCCCAAAATGGCGGACCAGTTATTTTTTATGCATCCCCATGATATAGGTATCAAATGAAAGGGTTTGCTGAGAAGAATACGAAGACGTCATTCAAAATCAAATATGGCGGACTCCCAAAGATGGCGGACGAGTTATTTTTTATGCAACCCCATGATGTGGGTATCAAATGAAAGGGTTTGCTGAGAAGAATACGAAAGTAAATTGACGTCACACTAAAATCAATATACGGACGCCCCAAGATGGCGCACAAAATTTTTTAGTTCTAACATTATAATTTGATCGTCTAGTGTATTCGCTCATACGTTACATTCTAAGAAATGGCGAAGGATTTTATTTAAACTATAAGTTTTATATCGGATAGGAACGACGCAATGAATATATAAAACTAATTAAGGCGTGGCTAAAAATTTAAAAATTAAATTAAAATGAAAAAAATATTTTTATAAACAAGCTTTTATTTAAATGCTCTAAAAAGAAGAAAATAAACTTTAAATTAAATCAAACGTCAATGTATGCATTATACTTGATCTTGACACAAGTAATTCTAAGAAAAAATGTATGTATTTCATAAAATAAATTTACACAGGTAAATCTCGCGACAAGCTTTTATATCATATAAATTGTATGATGTAATAAATAGATGGGTTTGATTTAATTTAAAGTTTATTTTCTTCTTTTTAGAGCATTTACATAAAAGCTTGTTTTTAAAAATATTTTATCTAATTTAATTTATTCCATAATGAAATAGTATGGCCCTTCAGCTGATATATTAAAAAAGATTTGAATGTTTAAAGATTTCGAGTTTCGCCTTTTATGGAAATTGCGAAAACGGGCGCCTCAACGCGGTTTTGTCGAATAAATCGGAAAGTGTCACTCCCAGAAAAAAAAAGAAAATCTCCAAGGTAAAGATTATAAACCGAGGAACAATTCGCTGTTTTTAAAATCTCCGTAAGTTTTTGTTTTTTCGGAGATATGGAGGTTTAAAAATGGCGTAAAACGTTTTTAAGTCAAAATACCTTTTTAAAAATTAAATATCTCAGAAACCATGCAATGACACTTGCGCCAAAAATGTTAAGAAACCAAATTAAAGATTATCGATTAAGCTAAAAGTCTTTTTTTTTTCTCCTTAATAATAATAATATCTCCTGAAGAAATTAGAAGCAGTTACAAAGAATTAAAAGAAGGGTGAAATTATGTAGTAATTTAGGTGGGGTACTATTTGAATAGGTTTCTCTAGTTGAATTCGTTGAAATTGTTGTGTTAAAAAATAAAAAGCTATTTACTTTATTTAAGTAGTATTTTTTTTTTGTTCAAATGCAATGAAAGTTGGCATATGGCTCTGACTTTCAATGCCAAATATTTTATCCAAATAGAATTTTTCCGTAAAATCAACAGAAAGACCAGTTTACCTACAATGATTCATTTTCTTTTATTTTCTTTACAGATTAACTCCGCGAGTTAGATCCCATTTTAACTGAAATTTGGTAAGAATCCAATTTACGTCAAGCAGAAAATGACTGCAGAAAATGAAAGCCGAACTAATTTCTTTTTGGTATTTTACACCTATCGCAAACAATCCGGGGACACACTGTATATTTATATTAAAATAATTTTTATTTTAATTTTTGATTCGATAAAAAAAATTATTTGTTGTATAAAATCGTCATTAGGCGGAGGAACGTTATAGCGACTATAGCGACTCACTCACTGGAAATCGAGAAGTTCCAAAAGCGAGAAGTTTTCATGGAGTCGCTAAGAAACAAAAAGGAAAACTCGATTCATAATGGAGAAGTTTCCATGGAGTCGCTAAGAAAAATAAAAAAACATTCGATATAAAAAATATAATATCAATATACTTAAAAATACCAAAACACATAAAAATATGAACATGTATTAAAAACAAATATACGAATATTAACTTCGATTTTAATTTTATTTATAGCGATAACGCTATAAATTTGGTGACCCCGACGTGATAATTTTATGCCCGACGTGATAATTTTATGTCCAACGTGAAAAATATATGCCAGAAGTGAAAATTTTATGTCCAACGTCATAAATATATGCCAGAAGTGAAAATTTTATGTCCAACGTGATAAATATATACCAGAAGAGATTCAATATATCAACTACCGTTATAAATTGACCATTTTATGAAGAGAAGAATTTTCCGATGAATTTTGAATAGAGGTTCCAAATTTGAATAGATGTTCCTATAATTTATGGTAATTTCCTAATTCAATCAACTGAAGTTGTACATTACAAGTACTGTCATCTGTAGGTGAGTGAGTTAAAGTACATTTCCTTTTTTATCTAAGAGAGTAGTAAATCAATCAATCAATCACAATCGATTAGTTATGCAAAGACAACCTTCAGACGAGGATTTTCCTCAAACCCATTATGTCACCTCTGTCAAATTACCCTCATTCTGGAAATCAAAACCAGAAATTTGGTTTACCCAGATTGAATCACAGTTTTCTGTTGCAAAAATTGTCAATGATAAGAAAAAGTATGATCAGATTATAGCTAATTTGCCATTAGATGTGATAGATAATATATACGATATAATATCTAATCCCCCGGAAACGGATCTCTATATAAATTTAAAGAAAGTTTTAATTTCACGTTTATCATCGAGTGAGGAAAAACGTCTGAATGATCTGTTATCAGGTTCCCAAATGGGCGATCTGAAACCTTCAGATTTCTATAGATCCATGCTGAATATGGTTGGAGGATTCAGCATGGTTAGTCAAGATTTATTGATAAAGCTATGGAAAAGACGTTTGCCTCAAACAGTATATATTGCCATTACAGCTTCAGGGAAAACGGACACAAAAGAGATTCTAGATATTGCGGATCGGATCTGGGAGTCCTGTCAAAATTCAATGGTTGCATCGTACTCCAAAAATCCTCTTGACTCTGAGTCAACCCAGTTATCAGATTTAACTACCACTATCAAAAATTTTTCAATCACTTTTCATGATTCAATTAATCAAGTATTACAAAAACAAGAAATTTTTAATTCTCGATTAAACTCTTTAGAATCCAGACTTTCCAATCAATCCTTCGAGCCTCAACCTTCTACTTCATGCTGCAACAATTGCAAAAGTAGAAGCAATTCACAAACTCGTACCACTAATCGCAATCGTTCACCCAGCCGTAATAATGTTTCCAATAAATTTGATCGTACAGACAATACTATTTGTTACTACCATCAACTTTATGGTACCAATGCCTATCGTTGTGGAGGTGAATGGTGCAAATTCAGTAAGAATTGTAAAAAATCTGATAATTCTCAAAGATGACTGAAGTTTGATAATTCTATGACGTCTGATTTTGACATTTCTAACAGCAGACGTCGTCGACTTTTTATTTACGATAGATCTAACAACCTGAACTTCCTAATTGACACTGGTGCCGATTTATCTGTGGTGCCACGCAATGCTTTCACAGATTTAAAAAAGAATTTCGATACGATATTAACCGCGGCTAACGGTTCAACCATTTTTACATACGGTAAGAAATTGTTAAAAGTCAATCTAAACTTACGTAGATTATTTCCTTTCGTTTTCAATATAGCAGACGTTGACATACCGATAGTCGGAGCAGATTTCTTGTCTCATTTTGGTTTAGTTGTCGATCTTAAAGGAGCTCGAATAATTGATAACAAGACTAATTTTTCAGTTAATTGTTTTATTAAAAATAGTCCTTTAGACAATTGTATTCCATACTGTGCCTCAAATTTCAATTTTTTTGCAAAATATTGAAAATTTCGAATTGATCTTTTTAGAATTTCCAAAATTTCCCAAATTTGTAAGATTCTTCAAGTTTTTCATATGAGTCTCAACCCTACAACTGGTCTTAAAAATGTGACAGGAACAGAGACGGACTGGCCAGGGCCGCTAGGCCGTGATCCCGGCCAAGGTATTCGGAAGATAAATTACAGAAAATAATAAGGGGAAATAATGAGAGTCATGAACACAAAAAATACTATTCCATTCTGTGACTCAAAATTCCATGTTTTTTACAAAATATTTACAATTTCGAGTCTAAAATTTCCCAAATTTTTAGTATTCTTCAAGTTTTTCATATGAGTCTCAACCCTACAATTGGTTTTCAAAATGTGACAGGACCAGAGGCGAACTGGCCAGGGCCGCTAGGCCGTGATCCCGGCCAAGGTTTTCGGAAGATAAATTACAGAAAATAATAAGGGGCAATAATGAAAAAGCCATGAACACAAAAAATAGAATAATGCTGAAACTGCCTCAACGTAATTTTGCATTGCAAGGTGAACTGCTTCCACTCCCACTCCCATATCCCACTACACCATTAGTTGTTAGTGGCGTGGCGGTTCAAACTGGTACTCTTATCTGTAGAAAGAAATTTAACAGAAGACTTAATAAAAATACTGTTATTGATTTGCTGGCGCAATCTTAAGAAGAATTGAAGCGTTTACTTTCATTTTAATTATATTATTTATTATTTTAGTTTTATTACATAATTTTAATATATAATTTTATTATAGGTAATTTCTATTATAAATTTAAAGAAGAGGTGTCCATAAGCCCCTCATTTGGCCCCAACAACAACACTTTTTTTTAAATTCAAGGCAAAATTAAAAAAATTACTATTTTTTCAAACTTCAACATTTGAAGATACGACAAACAATATATATTTGACGTAGTTCGATTTTTTACCATTAATAAAGATCCAAAAATACGTCAAAATCACAATTTTTTGTGCTTTTGGTTGGTTGTTTTACACTGAGCGCAAGAGAGTACGGCAAAGATTTTTAAATATGTAGTGTGAAAACGTAAAATCTTTGACATATGTAAGAATCAAGAATACTGGCTTGTGCTCAGCTTGGGCCAAATAAGGGGCTTATGTACACCCCTCCTTTTCGTTTTTGTTTGTTTGTTTACTAAGCTTTCTAACGGTTGACAATAACAACAATAATGTTCGTTCGATATGTTTTGTCATTACATTTTTTCTAATATCTAAATAAATATGTACCATCGCCTTTCTTGATTTAGAAACTGTCATTTGTTTTTGAAGGCGGTGGTACCAACAATAGTGGTATGTTTTCGACTTTAAAAATATCTAAGTAAATGAGAAAATAGGAAAATAACCTTATCTCGTCAGATTACACAGAGACACAATATAAAAAAGTGGTCTTTTTCTGGTACTCCATTGGAGTACCAACATCAGAATTGAAAATTCTCTGACTTTTCCAGGACCAGATATTACATTTTCCAGGACCAAAATAAGAGCATTTATCACATTTTAATTGACATCAACTCAGTATTAATAACGTATCTCTATGAGATGAACATGGAGAAATATTTTATCTGGAATAAATTACACTACTGTTTTTCATTACGTGATTTTTATTACAACAATTAATTTTAAACAGTACATACCAGTAATTCTTTATTTTCTATCCAGACTAATTATATATACAGCGTGTCGCAATTTTCATGGGGCTACACCTGAATCTCAATAACTATTAATGCGATATTTTTGAAATTTGGGAGACTGGTCACTGTTCTCAATTCGAATTTATTAACGTAGTAAAATGTGAAGTTTATTATAGGTGTGAATTTATGGAGGCCAGCATATCGAAGTGGGTTAAAAGGTGTTTAAGGTATAGACAATTAAAAATCAGTTTTTGTGAATGTAAATGCAAAACGGTTCAAATGGAAAAAAAATTTTTTGTTTAGAACGTACTTATATTAATTTTATTTGGTTTTGAAACATTATTCTTATGTTTTAAATAATACAAAAATTATATAATTGAATGTAAATGTAAACTTGTTTGTCGTTTCTTTATAATTTGACATTTATTTAACTGGCGCTAAAGCACCACAAGAAAAGTCAGGGTCAAAAGTAATAACGTACTATCTCATAAAAGAAATCTGGTACACCCCAAGGATCTGTAATAAGCGTCACATTATTCCTCCTTGCCATCAACAAAGCAGTAACAGATATTAAAATTCCCGTCAAACTTATGCTTTACACTGATGATATTGTAATCTTTACAAGAGGAAAGAATATATTAAGTATACAAAGCCTTCTTCAAAATACCATGCACAAATCAGAAATCTGGTCCAAAAACACAGGATTTAGTTTTTCACCAACAAAGACGAAAGGTATTATATTCTCAAGAACTTCGATCGAAAACAACCCCATATTGACATTGTACAACAAACAAATAGAATTCGTTAGTAACATTAAGTTCCTTGGCATGACATTCGATGAGAAGCTCACATGGGATATGCATATAAAAAATCTGATAATAACTTGTCAGCAGGGAATTAATCTACTATCTTAGCTCATAACAAATGGGGTGCCAATAACCAAACACTTTTATATTTATATCGAAGCCTAATTAGATCAAAAATTGATTATGGTGCTGTAGCTTATTCATCAGCCAGCAATAAAGTACTAAAAAAGTTAGATACAATTCAGAACTCGGCTATCCGTATAGCCATAGGTGCATACCGAACCAGCCCCATAAAAAGCCTCTACTGTGAGTCAAGCGAACAATCCTTAGAACTGAGAAGACAATACCTCTCATTATCATACGCTGCAGGAGTAACAAGTAATAGAGGAAATCCGGTAAACAACAATGTTTTCGCATCAAGATTTACTGACGTATTTAAAAGGAAAAAACTAGCCCCACTACTTTATGAGAGAGTCAAACAATATATGTCGCGATTGGATATTCAGATCCCAGAAATATTTCCCACAATCCCAAACTATTTCCCTCCCTGGTTACTCAGCTCACCAATGTGCAACACTAGACTTACCAAATTTAGTAAAAAAGAAGACGCAAAAGACTTAATTCATATGAATTTCCGAGAAATATGTGCAAAATATGAAGAGCATTCTCTGATTTATACGGACGCATCATCGGAAGGAGTTGGAGCCGCAGTAGTCACAGACGATCAAAGCCTGCATTTTAAACTGTCAAAAATATTCAGCACCTTCACCGGCGAACTTTACGCAATTCATCAAGCACTACTTCTTGCGAAGAGAAAAAATTTACCAAAAACGCTAATTCTAACAGACTCGTTAAGTGCAATAGATGGCCTCAAACTTTTGTACACTTCTCACCCTATTTTAATGAGAGTCAAAGAAACTCTACGAAATGCAAGGACATGGCAACGAAGTACACTTTTTGTGGATTCCATCACACATAGGGATAAACGGCAATGAAGCAGCTGACTATCACGCAAAAATTGCAATAACCGACGACGCCACAATTGAAATGCAGGTGCCGCACACAGATTTCAAATGTTCCCTGAAAAGCCATATAAAAAATAAATGGGAGTGTACATGGTTAAGATCCGAATCGAAACACAGAGAAATTAAACCATCTGTATCGCCCTGGAAAAACATTCCAAATAACCGCCACCATCAAATTATCTTATCACGTCTCCGAATAGGCCACACCAAAGCAACGCATGAACATCTACTGAAGAAAGAACCGGTAAATAAGTGTTCTGCATGTAATGTAACCATGACTGTCCGGCATTTCCTAGTGGAGTGCCCCAAATTTGCAATGGAAAGGCGGAAACACAAATTGAAAGAAGACCTCAACTGTGTATTAGGGGAAGACTGCAATGTCAAAAACTTATTTCCGATATAAAAATGTTAAACAATATCTGATAATAATTCATAAGTATATGTGATATATCTACCCTCAAAATTTTTATTGTATTATCATTTACTGCTATGTAATACTGTAATGTACCTTGGCTAATAACTCTCGTGGTTGATGCTAAATAAATAAATTTTAAATAAGTAACCGTTTTAGGCAACGCTATACTATCTGCCTGTCTTTATTACTTACACTGCATCTCACATTTTCCCACTTTATCAACTGGAAGTGAATGATCAAGGCCATTAACTTAACCTTAGGTACTTGTTAAACAGAGTTGACCTAAGAAAATTAATATCAAAATACAAATTTAAAATTCAAGTTTTATAATTTTTGTAAAGGAAATGATCAAAAGATTTTATAAATGAAGATTGAGAATCCAGGTTTTTCCAGGATTCTAGAGGATTTTACTGAAATTCCCTGACTTCCACTTTTTGGATTCCAGGTTTCCAGGTTTTTCCAGGTTGGTGGGAACCCCAATTGGGTAACCCATATGTATTTCGACATTCTGAACACGAATCAGGTATCCGTTTAGCTCCATTTGTCACAATTTTTTTGTAAATCGCGAAAATAACCTAAAAAAACTCATAGTTTAAGTTGTTTTCGCGATTTACTAAAAATTGGTGGGTAAAGGAGCTAAACGAATACCGGATTCCATACATAGGGCGAATGGAGGCCGCATCTGTGAGTTTAGCCGTTTGATCAGTACTTTCCAACTTTATCTTAAAACAACTCAATGGTGTCACAGAGACAGATCACTTTTCACTTTTTTTGTGTTTCTTTTTTATTTTGTGTGCCTGTGTTATTGATGGAAAATAAAAAATGTTACCTACGTTGGGGGACAGATTTACAACGGCGGCCGAACTTTCAGGGACCCAGTCCGCCTCTGGACAGGAACAATTTGTTTTCTGTTGCAATATTTTTTGTGTTTTGTTTGTTTTATGATTTTCTGCTTACCTATTTTGTGGTTTGTAGTTTGTATATTTTGTATTTTGATTTTTTTTCTGAAATTAAGTTAGTATTACATATTCGGGGGTGTAGATAATTCAGGGACGGGTGGGTGGTTGCGTGGTATAGTTTTGATGTTAACGGGTTTCGAAGGGTAGGGTTGCTACACAGGAGTAGGGAATTCGTAAAGTTGGGAATGAGTTGTTTAAGAAAAAATTAGAAAGTATTGACCAAAGAGCTAAAGTCACTGATACGGCCCTCATTCGCCCTATTAGGCTAGTCCTAAGCCAGCAACTTAATAATCAAGTCGATAGCTCCGTCTACCGTTATTCACTGCAAATGCTTTTGAAAACGATGATCATCAGTCGATTATCTTTATGAATCCAATTTTTACAAAATAAATGATGGTAGAAAAACAAGAGAAAAAAATCTAGGAAGAAAAGAACATCAATCGAGGCTTTAACCAGTTTACAGACATACATTCGAACATGCCATCAGTTATTAAAAATTAACTAGAAAAAAATAACAATTAAAAAGTATTTGGGAAATACTACGAAGTAAAAATGCTTACTAAAATTACAAAATTCTTCTAGACAACATTCGGGAAATGCCTCTCTTCAGAAATAAAACCAAAACAAAATTATTCAAGAATTTCATTTCAAACGTATGTACCGGAATGAAAAAAATCCGGCTCTGCTGCTAAAAATCAGTGCAGCAATATTAAATTCTGTCGGACATAAACACAAAACAAAACGAATTAAACGAAAATTAAATAACGAAATTAATCAACGTTCAATGAAATACCCACAATGCACCGTCATGCGTATAATATGAAATAAAATTCATGAATAAATTCAACGTTTAATGAATAGCGTCAATGGTAAAATGCACAAAACTCCAATGATTCTGCGGTATTAAGTCAGAAGGAACAAAATCGATTTTAATTGAATAACGAAACTGCATTTTGTAACATTTCAAATTACCAGAGGACCAATTTCCCTCTTTATAAATGGATTAAATGTAATTGCAATGCAAAACAGGCCACCGTAAATTTCACATATTTTCCTGAATTTATCGCTTCAGAATCCAACCCATTTTACGACGACTTTAAAGTGATATGAAGTTGGATAGTTGGGACATCGGAAAATACGTCGATACTGCTATAATAAATTACCTACACATCGCACGTGCACATAAATTTTACGAATTTATTGGTTATTTCCTCGGTGTTCCCATTTTCACCAAACATTATCATTTAATTTGTTCATTTTCGCGAGCATATAGCTCGGGCAGTAACACAAACGTGTAAATAGTTATGAGCATAAAAATTGTAGAGGCGTTATAGTAGAGTACCATGATGCTATAAAATAGGTTATACGCTCGGTACGAGTACCAGCTATTGACCTGCTTTTGACCTATGCTGTGCGCATAGCATCACTCCCTCAGGGTTCACAGCAATTTTTCAAACTTAAATTCTTTGACTTTTCCAGGTTTTCCAGGACTATTGGAGGGTTTTTTCCAAGTCTAATAACACAACCCCACAAAAAAAAAGTTCAAAGCAGCGAACCAGACCCTACATGTATCCCTATGTATTTTCGGTCGCTGAATCCGAATCCGGGGTCAAAAAAAATCGTAGACCCTCAAAATCATTAGCTAGAGCCAAAAAACACCCCTGAAATGGGATAAAAAGAAGATTAAGCTACGAGAATAGTTGTTACTTCTTAATCAATCGAATTATACATATTAAAGTTAAACAGCAGCGTACATACAATAGATATGAAACACCCCCCAGGGAGGGGCGAAAACTAGCCACCATATATAAAAAAATCGATCCAAAACAGCAATGACTGCTGAAAAAGCTCGAAATGTCTAAGTTTTGTTAAAGTGTTAAGACACTACATCAGGACCGACGTAATCTTCATAAACTGCCCCTATAGGGTTGAGAACAACCACCTTTAAGTTCAAAGGACACGAGAAAAACAAGAAAAAACGTAAAATCCAACAGGATTTCTATTTTCATGGATGCTATAATTGGCTGAAATTGCGTAGTACTCTAAAAGAGAACCAGAAACTTACGTACCATCAACATTCTACATTTCTACACCCTCAGAGGGTGTGAAAACTACCCCCTATGTAAGATTTGACTATAAAAAGTTATAGTGACTTCTATAAAAATTCGAAACACCTGCGTTGTGTGGAAGAGAGAAGAAACTAGACTATGTTGGTTATGGTTATTAAAATGATAGGGAAAATTCTTAAGATTTACTGGCTACCCCGCAAATGATACAATTTTCAAGTTTTCTTTTAACAGACGGCTGTGAACTAAGGCCAGATATAATAAATAACAACTGCACAACTGCTTGAAATTAGTATCGAATTCATTCAATTTATATATTATAATATCGAATTTAATCGAAAATATACTACATAAAATAAATACAATAAAATGAATAGTGAAGAATTTGTTACGGAAACTAGGGATTGCAATACCGGTTAACCGGTTAACCGGTTAACCGGTTATTAGGACAAAAAACACATGATGATAATTACCGGTTATTTTAATTTTTTACCGGTGTTTTCGGTAAATTTTAAACTTGCGATAATGTCACGAATTCAACATTTCTATTTATGTCAGTGACTAGTATTCACTAAATACAGAGTGACTGTCCCAGCACTGAGCACTTTTAACAATAAATAAATAATATTATAAAAAGTAAAACCCAGACACCAAGCTCTAAGTAACATAAGTAAGAGAGACATTGACAATGTCGTGCGATAGGAAATTGAATATTTCACTGCCGCAAATATCCGTGGAATACATTTAGAAGTATGTTATTACCAATTCTTATTAACTTATCGACCCACCAATATCGATTGAGGAAGGACATCTTCAGCTGGTGGTATTCTATGCACAAATATCAGACGACTAACAGATATAGCTTTGAAAAACTTAACAGGCCGTTTTAAAAAAATATTGTATTTTTAGATTGGGTATTCAGTAAATGCCCTGTTTGAGTTTATGTTTATAATTTTTGTTATTTAAGCTGATATTTTTGTTATTTACAGAATAATTATTTATTTAAATTTATTTCATTTATATTTTTTCCTTTTGATAAAAAACCTTTGGTTTGTTCATTATATTAAATATACGTATATAATAGTATATTATTCAACAAACATATGATGGCTATTATTCACGAAGGTGAAGTTTAAGACACGAGCCGTAGGCGAATGTCGTAAATCACCAGAGTAGCCATTATATGCGAGTAGAATACTATACTTTGTCCACGACTATTAGATATTTTTGTTAAATTGTTTACTGAAGAAATTAATTAATGAATTATTTATATTATTCTTTTTGAATAATATGTAAAATTATTGTAAATAACGTTGACGTTTAAATTTAATTTGACACATAACGGCCTACTCAATCAAATTTAAAAACGAAATTGTATGATAAAAGAGGGTTTGTTTCTGAAACGCTAAATAGTTATCTATTCATCAATTTGATAATAACAGTAAAATTGTTCACACAATTGTAGCTATGACAGTTAACGAATAATTATATTTAAGGTTTCAGAAACTAGCCATAAATTCTACTAAAAAGTTTCGAGATTGCACTCGAATTGAAAAAATACCTGTCCCTATTATTCACTAGTGAATATTGAAATCATTATTCACTGCAGGGAATAATGGATAGCATTATCGTTGAGAAAACACATACATAATGATTACATTATTTAATAGTCGTAGGCAAAAATTTTTTTTTGTCAAATTTAGATAATTTTGTACATGGAAAAAGATAATTGCCATTTTCGCCACCTTAATCATTCATTCTAAAAATTACCGGTAAATACCGGTTAACCGGTTATTTCCATTTTTATTTACCGATTTACCGGTTATTAAAACTTCCGGTAAATTGCAATCCCTAACGGAAACACCCCCAGAAGTAAGAGAGCTAGCAAATTTGGCTTCTATGGATTTAATTCCAGAAAAATCAAAAATTATTTATGAAAGAAGCTATTATAAATTTGAAAAATATTTGGAGCAAAACCATATAAACATAATTTCCGATAATGTATTACTTTTACATATGGCTAAACGTGCAGAAAATTATAAATCATCAACTTTATGGTCGGCTTATTCAATGTTAAATTGTATGTTGAAAATTAGGAGAAACGTTGACATTTCAAAATTTATGAAATTAAGGGCCTTTCTAAAAAAGAAAAATGTTGGCTATGTACCAAAAAAATCGAAAACATTGACACGGGAACAATTTGAAAAATTTTTAACAGAAGCGCCAGACGACAAATATTTAATGCTTAAGGTAATTTTTTAAAACTAAGTACCTACCTACCGTTAACATCATATTATTTGTAGGTGGTATATATATTAGGCGTAGCAGGTGCCTGTCGCCGTGAAAATTGGCATTTTTAAAAGTGTCACAAATAGAGGATTTAGGAACAGCTCTTTTAATAAAAATTCCCGATAATAAAACAAATAGACCTTGCTCATTTACTGTAACAGGGGACTATTTAAGATATTATCGGAAATATTCTTTGCTGCGACCACCAAATTTTGAAGGAAATGGCCGATTTTTCTTGGGTTATAGAAATGGCAAGTGTTGCAACAAAATGTGAAGTAGAGTAGCTTCGGCTAGACTTCGCCCTAGGTATTGTATTAATGTATAATACTGAAATAAAGGCAATTTATTATTATTATTAATTCATAAAATCGGGGCAATTCCTTTTGAAATTGCATCTCATTTGAAGCTTGCGAATGCCAAAGAATATACGGGGCACTGCTTCCGAAGAACGTCGGCTACGTTGCTGGTTGATGCAGGAGCAGACATAACCTGACTTAAACGCCATGGAGGATGGAAATCTTCCACTGTAGCTGAGGGCTATGTGGATGAGTCAATAAATAACAAACTTGAAATAGCTAACAAAATATTGAATCACTTCTACGGTTCGAAACACAATAACATCACAACGTTCACAAGAAAATAGTATTTTAGACACAGACTTGACCACTACTATTACTCAAACAGAATATAACACACTAGACACACACAAAACTCAGACAATTATCGCACCCCAATCCACTTTAACCCTTTCAGGCTTAGTGGTCATCCTGTGGAACCATCTTATGTATGCAAAAATGAACTTTGAGAAATACTGAATTAATTAAAAAAACTGATAATGATATTAGTAGAACTGGTAGACAATACCTTCACCACGAAAATTTTTTCCAACTCAGATAAGAAATTTCAAAGTTTCTAAGAGTAGACATCCTTACGTATATTGATGATAATAATAAGGTTCATAAGGGCTCTAATCGTATCTCTTGTCATTTTTTATCTGCCCTGAAAGGGTTAACTGAAAATGTTGAACTAGACTTAGAAAGTTTGAACCGACCGATAATTATACAAAATTGTTCCAATTTTACTATTAACATAATAGACTGGCGGTACATGACCAGTCAGGTGCAACGTTTTTAAAATGCATGCCAATCATATATATTAATGAAATTACCATGAATATGCCAGAAATGCAAATTTTAGGCAGTCGTCGCATGCACAAGGGGGTGCAAATCGGTTTTTTTTGTGTCTTTTTTTTGGGTTTTATTTTTTTATTTTTTTTAATGGATGCCAATAGTGCCAAACGAAAAGCCGTGAAAAAAAATCCAGCAGAAATTCATTGGCATGCAGTTTCCGCGCTCAAAACAACTGTTAATGTGCACATTAAATCGTAAAATTTTTTGGTGTTCTTGATTTTGGATGATTTTGATTTTGGATTTTTTTTTGAAGGCTTTTCGTTTGGCACTATTGGCATCCATTAAAAAAAATAAAAAAATAAAACCCAAAAAAAAGACACAAAAAAAACCGATTTGCACCCCCTTGTGCATGCGACGACTGCCTAAAATTTGCATTTCTGGCATATTCATGGTAATTTCATTCATATATATGATTGGCATGCATTTTAAAAACGTTGCACCTGACTGGTCATGTACCGCCAGTCTATAAAAGGTTCAGAGACAATGTAGTCATATATAATAGTAAATTAAAGTAAGTTTAAAAATAAGGTTGTGTTGTTGTACGTTGTACTGTTTTTTAGGTTAAATTAAAGACTTCATTCAGTATTTTTCTGTGCAATTTTATGCTTTGCCACTATGCAAACTCGAACGTAAAAAGTGTTGCATTTCTAAAAGGTGAGAACATACGCAGTTATTTCTATTCGTTTTACAACATGTAGGTATTATACTTACTAGTCATTATAATAATTAATTGACAACGTTTAATAATCCTAGGTTTCTTATTCAATTAAAATTTAGAAATCTCTTATTTTATTCAATTAAAATTGCCTGAATTGAAATTATATTTGCATGTGCATTACCACTTTACAGTAGAAAAGCTGGGCCAGCATTTTAAAAAGTAGGTAACTAAAAACGCTTAATCTTTTTGTCTGTCACTTTTCCAGCCTAGGCCGGAAAAGTCTTTTCAGGCCGCTTATTTGAAGTAGACAGAAAAGTTCTGCCTTTTTGTTTTCTAACCGAGAAACGTCATTTTTTGACACATTCAAATAAAAATACATTTTGCATCTGTAAAATGGCGTTGACTTAATTCAATAGCGCGGGACATATCAATGTATTCTCTCATGTAATTATTAGAAATATTTAATTTGCTCAAAAATATCATTCATTTTTTAACACTGCAAGAAAATCTGAATTCGATTTCATTAAACAACACTCGTATATTATATAGTTTTTACACACTTCTCTACGCTGTTTCATCCGTCTACTTAATTACAATTTTCTCGAAAACTGTTAATCCTAGAAAAAAAGTTTCAAATAAAAAAGTTAGCTCCATCCTTTAACTTCATACGTCCTTGATATACTTTCTATCTATTTCGAAAGATAAAAAAGTTTCTCGCTTGTTATATTCGCACCTGTAAATTTTCACAGTTTATGGACACAGCTTTAGAAAAAAAATCATATCTTCTTCACTTATTAAAATTTGACCTTCATATTAACACATTTTATTAACAAATATGGAGTGATAGTACGGTAAAAGTTTGAGATTAGTTGTTTGTCCCGCTTTTGAGTTAAAGCGAGTGAAACGAAAAAATAATTATTTCTATTATTTTACAATTTTCTCACATTTTTTGCTTTATATTATGTCACGACCAACCAAGAATCGTAATTTTTTATTTCATCGAAGGATAAGCTTCTAAACACTTCGGTTAAGGTGATTTTCGTTTACATCTAAAAAAAAATGACCACTGCTGAACTAGTTGACCAGTAAGTGACGTCACAGTGGAGACTGCGGTATAAGGGGAATTGTGCGTGAGAACGTATCTTTCGGTCATAGTATCTGATACAGTGAAAGGAAAAATAGGCCGACTGAAATAAAAAATGTTTGGTAATTGGGGTTTCTCTTCATTTGTAGAGGTATTTCAAATTAAATATAATGTACAGGGTGGTCACACGAAAATTAGAGCCCATTTAACTTATTTTTGGAGTTATGTAAAAAAGTTAAAAACAAAAGTTATAGACAATTACATGATTTTTCCAAAAATCATGTCAAAAAAACAATTAAAAGTAGCATTCCGGAAATATCAATTTTACTTTTTTTTTACAAAAAAAACACAAATAAAGTTTAAAAAATATATATGACTTTGAAATGATAAGTTAAGTTACTTTTACAGTTATTTATTTCCTATAAATTCATTTTTTATTTTTTTCCAACCAACAGAAACTTTTCAATTATTTTTCTTTTGGATATTTATTTATTTCGGATAAAGAAAAAATATTTCAGAATATCAGAAGTTATACTTAGTGCGTATTAATTACGCAAATGACGAAAAATGGAGATTTTTTAAAAAGTGGAAAATCAACATTCGTATAGGTGTTTGGTTACATAGATGCCAAATGACCCATGTACCTCCCTATCCAGGGTCGGCACCGCTTTACGAAACACCCTGTATATTTTATTTACATATTGTGATTGTCATATTACCCGTACTCAAGTTCAAGCCTCCGTCTTATAACATTTGAGTCGTATAAGAATTTAATACTAAACCTGGTACAAAACTAACCACAACACTGGTAAAAAAATTAGATAGAAAATTAATTTTCCAAAAATTCGTATTGTTCGATATGCTGCGCACATCTGTGAACAATACTGGAAAAATATTTTATATCACCGAGAAGCCCCGTTCATCCAGCAAGGGATTTATTTCAATACACCTCACCGAAGATGAAATAACAGCAGTAGTGGATATCCATAACACCATCAGAAATACGGTGGCAATGGGGAGGTAGGAGCCTCGGAATAATTCCGGTCCCCAATCCCAAACCCTGTAATATGAGAGTGGTTGAATGGGACGAACAATTGGCATTTGGATAACCCGCACAGTGCGTATTCGGTCATGATTTATGTAGAGATCTCACCAAAACCCCTAGGACAGAGTAGCGCAGTGGGAAATTTTGTATTGAACAATGATGTCTCATTTATTATTATTTGGTATGTCGCGGTGGATATGTTTGATAAGAACGAAGTCTCAAACAATGAATTAAAATAAGTATAATATATCGTGAAGAAAATTTGTTACATAAGCCGAGAAGATTTAGGTCCGAAAAAGATAATTTTACAAATGAATGAGCATATAAAAATGGAACTGAATTCTGATGAATTTACTCGTCACATACAGGGTGTTTCTTAATGACGTGCTAATATTTCAGAGTGTGATTCCTTCGGCCATTTCATGAAGAAAAGTTCATATGAACAGATGTCCGAAACGACTTTTTTGCTAAGGGTGTTGAACTTTTTTTAATCGTTATTTTTTAATATCTCAGAAAGTACCTTAGATATTATTTTCAGTTTTAGTATGTGTTAATAGGATATAAAACCACATATTTTAGTTATAAAAGTTATTTTATCGCTCCACCAATGGTGTCCCTGCAAACATGTCCTCTGATATTTTTACCAAAAAGGTGTACCACGTCGCTGCGAATGCGAATGAACACGACATCATTATTAATATTTCGGGAAAATCACATCACTGCGAATGCGAACACAACGCGATATTAATATTTCGTGGTACCGGGGGCTAAAAGCCTGCTGCCCGAATTGCCCATGCATAGCTACGCCTCTGCCTCAAAAACGTCAGGAAAACACAAAACATTATAACAGCTGTTCAAAGTGTTGTCCATTAACGAGGGGAGTCAAATCCGGTGACCTTGGAAGCCACCTGACAAGACCACTCGTCGAAAGGTAATCAGTTACTATTCTTGAATTATGGTGAATAAATTCCTTATTAATAGTGGTAATAAATGGTACCAAGGTACCAATATGGTTACATTTGAAAAATTTTGTTTTGTCCCAAGAACCATTTTGATGAACTTTATTTGTTCATAAATCACATAATTTAGTATTTTCGACGGGATTTCGATTTTTCTATCATTACACGGGTCAATGAATAAATCGGAACAGTCAAGTCAGTAGTAGAAAAAAAAATCATTTATATGTCAAAAAGTGGCGTTTATTAAGTGTATAGGATGTTCCAAACTTCATTTCATGTATCTTTAAAATAAAGGAATGATTCTGTTACACGCGGTATATATACGCGCTTTTAAATCGGGTCAAGTTTTTTGGCCCCTCGCTTAAGCCTGCAAATTAAGTTAGAAGTAAGAGACAATTTATAAAAAAGAAAGACATAAAATAGATTACAGAAATTTTTTGTGACGGATTTCCTCGTACAAGGTTTGAAATTTTTTCGCTAAAAATAACATTATTAAAATGAATGAGCCTCTTCCTACGCCTATAAAGAAACTTGCTGCAAGCAACTCATAGTAGTCAAGTACAAAAAAGGCTTATTAAACGAGCTCAAAAAGAATGAAGCGAACCACATAAGAAGACTCGAAAAAGAAAACGGAGAGTAAATCGCATTAATTTTAAATTCAATTTCAAGAGCCCGGAAAAGTACAGGAACCGAATAAGAAACGTGTACAGTACACGTATACTAATGGTAGCTTAAGGAACACGGAAATAAGGTTTTAAAGATACAGTGTGATACAAAAATGTACTGAAAATATTTTAATTAAGATTTTAAGGTAATAGGGGACACGCACAAATTTTAATATCAATAAAATAAGATTCTATTTTTATTAAAACAACCATTTTGACTATTAATTTCATTTAAATACGTTGAATTTGATTGATTGATTGATTTACCAGCGTGCGGTAGGCATTGCTGCCACTCCCAAGTTATACATCTGGGCCTGCTACGTCCACGCTGGGTTGGACTAAGGTCATGCTTGTTGCCAGCAGCGAGAGCCACATGGCGCATGGTAAAGGAATGTGGGATGGGAGGTGTAGGTATTTGTGAGATGCGTTACCGCATTATGTCGTGAGGGAGCGTTTAAGCCCCCTTTTTTTGTATTTTTGGTTCTGGGCTTCTGCCTATTCTGAGTCTTCTTGTGAGATATGTTGCCGCGTTGTGTCGCTGCTATTTGTGCTCCTATTTTTTTTTGTACTTCTGTTTCTACAGGTCTTCTTCTTCTTCTGAGACTTCTGATTCCTCCGTTTCTGATTCTGGTAGAGTATATATCGCTCCGATTTCTTTGTGAAATTCATTCTTTCCCCTTGCTTTTCTTTCCCAGTATGTTTGGTCCTTTCCCAGTTTGTTCATGATCCTCTCGATTGTTGTTTTCCACGTGTAACATGGTCTCCCAATTTTAAGTTTGCTGCTATTCAGTGTTAGTGCTTTCTTCAGTAGGTTGTGTTAGTTCCCTTCTTTGGACGTGTCCCCAGTACTTCATTGCGTACATTTCTATCCTTTTTGTGATTGTCTTCCCTTCTAGTAGTGTTGATGTTTTATGTCGTTTTTGCCCTGTTGTTTTTCTGAGTAATTGGATGATGTCTCTTTCAGCTCTTCTCAAACTTCTTCTGTTGGCTTTTGTTGTTGCCGCGTTTTTAACTCCATATGTCATTGTTGGCAGTATGATGGCTATGTATAGCCGTTTGGCCAGGCCCCATGATATTTTGTTTTTCTCAATGAACGGTATAATTGCTCTTGTGACTCTGTATGCTGTTTTTATTCTCTCCTTTACTGTTTCTCTCCTTTTCAGTTGGTTCGTCAGATATGTTCCTAGGTATTTCATTTTGTTCGTTGTTCTTAGGGAGTAGTCACCTATTTTGTGTTCTTCTCCACTGATCCGACTTTCTTTTGTTGATGGGTCTCGCTCCATTATTAGACATTTTTTGAAATTTATTTTCAACCCAGATGTGTCCAAATGTGGTTTCATGTTTTCTAGGAAGTTGAGAATTTGTTGCTCTTCTTCTGCGACGATTAGGAGGTCATCGGCGTAAGCTAATACGATTGGGGTTCTCAGTGTTTCCGTGTCTTCGTTAAAATTTGGTGTTTCCCTTATTGTGTTTTGTATCGCTTGGTCTAGGACCGTGGTGAATAGTCGGGGGGGATAGGGGGCATCCTTGTTTGGCTCCTCTGTTCTTTTGTCTGGTTTCCGTCATTTGTCCGAACCATTGTATGGCAGTTGTTTCATGAAGGCAGGTCTTTATTATCTTGTTTATTAGATAGTGCGGCACTCCTTTGTTATACAGGGTGTTGACTATGGCTTCGTGACTGATGGTATCGAATGCCTTTTGGAGATCTATAGCGGCTATGTGCAGTTTTGTCCCTTCTCTCCATTTTTCTTCCAGTATTCTTCTGGTGGTGTACATGTGGTCGTCCGTTGACCTGCCTTTGATGAATGCTGTCTGGTAGCCTGGCGGTCTTCCAATGTACTTCTCTAGTTGCTCGAGCAGGAATTGTGCGTAGTATTTGTATCCTATGCTGCAGAGTGTTATTCTTCTGTAGTCTTCTATGGTCTGTGGCGAGTTGGTTTTTGGGAGGGGTATTTGTATAGTCTTGGTCCATTCCGTAGGCAGAGGTGTGTTTTCTGTCCATACCCTGGTGATGATTTCTAGGGTTTGCTCCTTTAGCTTTTCCGTGCCGTGGTGTATTAACTCGTTGTTTATTTTATCTACTCCAGGTGCGGTGTTTCTTCTAGCTCTGGCCATTATCCCTAGCAGTTGGTCTTTTGATGGTGGCTTGTCCAAGGGCCAGTGGTCTGTTTCTCTTATTAGTTTTGTTCGTTCTTTAGTTGCTTTCTCTTCTTCCTTCAGCTTCTTGGTCCAATGTTGTATTGGTATGTATCTTCTCTTGTGGGTACTGTTGTTTCTTCTATATTTTTTCAGATATCTGAAGGTTTGGTTTAGTCGTTGTCCTGTTGGAAGTGCTTCTATGTTTTCGAAGAATGATTTGCATTTTTCCTCGTCGTGGTTTCTCTCCGCTTCCCTTTTTTCCCTCAGTGCTTCTTTTAGTTTTTCGTTTATATTCCCCGTCGGCTGTTGTTCGCCTGTGGCCTTCATCTTTTTTTAGCTGTTCGTACTTGTTATTTTTTTTTCCTTTCTTGTCGGGCTCATAGGTGATCTGTCCCTTTTTAACGTTTTTCTTGCTGCAATTTTTATTTTTGCGCCCATTGATGTCCACTCTAATTCTTCTCCTGTCAGTTGGTTTTCTATTTCTTCACCGTATTTCTTCCGAAAGTCTTCGTGCTGTAGTAGAGAAATATTCCAAGTACTGTGTAGTGTCTTGTTGTTTCCTTGATTTGTTTTTCCTTCTTTTATTTCCAGTTTTCCGTATAGAATTTTGTGATCTGTATTGATTTCTGCTGCCCTTTTTGCTTTAACGTTCTTGATCCTTTCTCTTATCTCCCTGCTTACCAGGATATGATCTACTTGTGAGGTTGATCTTCCATTGGTCCAGGTGTCAATGCAGGTTTGGCTTTTGGCCCATGTGTTTCTTATTGTTAGGTCAAACATGTGTGCTAGATTTTTCAGCGCATTTCCGTTTTCATTTGACCATGTGTGGAGTAATGTTTTTCCTATGATGCTTTTATCCTCCTCCGTCTGATCGTCTTTTCCTATATGCGCGTTGAAGTCTCCTAGTATTATGATGGGCATTTTTCTTTTTTCGTTTCTTCTGGTTTCTTGAGTTAGCTGCCTGAATACCCTTCCTGCTCTCTTGTCTGAGGGTACGTGGACTCCTATCATGCAGATGTTCTCCTTTTCATTTTGTATGATTGCCGTGACTATGTTTTCGTTTATATTTTCCGTCCTTATTTCGATGGGCCTCTCCCGTCTGGTTACCCATGCAACTCCTCTGCTGGTCTTTTCTTGCCCCCCCCCCGCTTGGTTGCCATTTGTAATTTTGTGTGATTGCTGTTCCGTCTATCATGTGTGTTTCTTGTATACATGCAACGTCGATGTTTTCTGCTTGCAAGGCCTCGTCGATTTTTTCTCTTTTAGCTCTTTGTATGCATCCTCTGACGTTCCATGTTGCCAGAGTTATCCAATCATCTGGTGCTTCCTGACTGTGTCCCTCTTCCGTTCTTTGCGATATTTGGAACCTGTTGATATTCGTCGTTTCCTCCCATTCTGGGCGGGGGGTTATAGCTATGCTTGGGGGGTTTGTTTTTTCTAATCGTTCTAGTTCGTTTCTTTTCTGCGTAGTGATTACGCTGTCGTAGTGATTTCTGTTGTTTCCCTGCTTCCTGTACACGATCTCAATTGGCATGTTGTCGTCTTCTTGTTGGTTGTTGGGGTGAAAAGTTATGATTTCGCCCTCCTCTTGGTGTATTATTATTGTCCTCCTCTTCAAGTTTGCTGTTGCTGCTATCGTCTCCTGCCCACCCCAGAAACCATCTTTTCTCAGGTCTCCGATGAACGCCTCTATTTTTTCTTTGTTTGCGCTGTGTTGATTGTAACGGGGTTCCAGTTCGTTGATGGATGCTAGCATGAACGGGGTGAAATAATCTATGTTGTTTTGTATATAGTCCGCTACTTGTTTCCGTAGATTTTTGATGGCGTTGGTGTGTGCCGGGGTTGTTATGTTTTCTCCTTCTAACTGATGGCTTATTGCTCCATATAGACAGTTTCCGTCGCCGTCGATTTTTTGTACCAGTAATTGGTGTGTCTTCGTTCTTACGTTCTGTAATGGATACATTGTTTTTGTGTTTTCTGGAGAGTTGTTATTTCTTGCTTACTTTTGCTTATTCTTGACCTAAATGTTTTAATAAAATAAAATTCCTTAGCCTTACCAGAGCCGTACCAGACGTGGAGTGTAAACAGTCAGTATGTTTTTAAAGCATGCATGAGAATTTTCTAGATATTAATGGCTCTGAAACCAGGATTGGCAACAATTTTATCCAAAATTTTTGTTATTTTTGAATTAATTTAATTAGGCGCGATGTACTGTTACTCTGATGGTACGCCCCTGGGGCTTAGTCATATATGTATAGCTGAAAGAGAAATTGTTTATTGACTTATCTAATTTATTGCCCGACCTGTTTATGAAATTCTTTAAGTTGTCTACAAAATGTGACTGGTTTATAAGTGGTAATTGGACACTTAGCTTGATTTATGGTCTGGTCCGTCCCTTCGTCGAAACCTGGATCGGTCAACTTTTCTCACTGCACAACACTGAAGAATTTTAATCACGTATTTACTAATTATTGATTATTGGCACTTATCACTTAATTGTTGTTTTGTTGGCACCACCACCGTATGTAGAATTTTTTACTCAATAATTAGGTTAATTTTGACCTATTTAGGCCAGCTTATTACCGGCTTTTTTCACGATTTACACTCCGTTTTTAAGAAGCGTCTATTCGCTTTCAAGTACGAGCTTGGACTCAAATACAAATACAAATTTAAATACGTTGAATTTGGCATAAAATTTAATTTGAAAGAATGAAATTTTACCCGCGCGGTAATATTGTTGTCACGTCACTATTTAATTTTGACCGTTGTCATTTATTTACGCTTGACAGGGCCGTGAATGTCGTGGTAAAGTAAAGCGTTTTTAATGTTTATTCGATCGTAAATGTGTGTAACTTTTGATTTTTAAGATGGATAAATCTGTAATAAAATAACTTTACTTCTGTATAGTAACGACAAAAAAATTTTTATTGTTCAAATAGGCTTAAAATGTCACGAAACGTCGAGATTTTAAGTTTGAGCGAAAAAAATTTCTGTCTGTCGGTCTGTCGGTCTGTCTGTCTGTAACTTTTTTTTGTGGGGACGTTTACTCTGGAACCGTTTAAGATATTGACTTGAAATTTGGTACACATATGTACTTTAACGAGATCTGGAACTAGATTATATTTTCATCTTGTTCCGTCGAAGGGTTGGGGGGTAAATTGGGGTAAATTTGGTGTAAATGGGTAAATGGGTAAATCAAGCAGGTAAGAGTCCATAAAATTGGTATTTAGTATATACAAGAGAAGCTAAGGTCTCAGAAAAATGTTTGGCACTAGCCACCCCCATTACCACACTCACCCCATTATTAAATGGGATGAAAAAAAATTGTGATTTAGTGTATGTACAAGAACCAGAAGCCTCATAATATTTTTTTACTTCGTCCACCCCTCTACCACCACCCCACCCCACTACCGATGTGGAGCATCGTTTTATGGGTTTTTGGGGTAGAGAATTTCAAATATTATATTATTAAAGTTCCATAAACAATTATTTCCACACACAAAGTTTTTTCGAGTAACTTGGATAGAGAATCTGGATGTGGAAGTAGTGATTCCTTGGGCAGCGGTTTTATTTATTAATAATGGGGATATGCAAACAATTTATATTATGATATACTTATACACTTTCAAACAGAAACTATCTGATAAAAACACTTTTGGGTGTAAAACTGATATTCGCTTGTCCCCTATTATAGCAAGACCTGGAGGGGATCGGAACCTTTGATGTGGGACTGTTCCTGAAGCAGTTTTCATAAACACCAAAACTCTTAAACATTGTAATCCAACACTATTACTTGACGAGCGTTTTGTGCCAGCCAGTTAATCACGTTTTTTAATGATTAAAACTAGTTTTAATAATCTCCAAATGATGCTAACATGGTTGGCGAGTGCACGTCGAGTAATAGTATTCAAGTAAGTTCAATGGTTTTGATGTTTGTGCAAACTACTTTATAGGTAACTGCAGCAAATCATATTATTGTTAACATTATTAAATATTATTCATTCTGGTAGATCAAGAAGGGCAAGGTTACCTTGATGTGGGTGCCAGAGCATAAGGGAATAGAAGGCAATAAATTTGTTGACAGCCTTGCGGACCCGAACCGTTATGTGGCTTATGTAAGGGACACATAACAGGGAAGGTCCACAAATCGAAAAAGGAACAAAAGAAGTCCTAGTGGAGGAATACTCTAGGCCAAAGATAAGCGACAAGGTTTATAACCTTTCATCAAAGAATGTCACAAGCTTCTCGAAGTCGAAAAGTCCGACCTAACGCTGATCACAGGCCTTCTAACTGGCCATTGCTCCTTGGTATATCATCTCAAGAACATGGGCATGGCAGAAGAAGACAAATGCAGATACTATGAAGCTGCAACGGAGACTGCGGAACATATACTTTGTTAATGCAAGGTACTAATCCGCATTAGGCTAAAGTACCTAGAACAGGCGAAATTAACGCCTGTAAATTAGTTCCCAGGAAAATCACAAGCTTTGCAAAAAGTCTTGGAATCCTGACCAACAACTAGTTGTAGGATAATTCACAAAATCTTTTAGTCGAGGTGAAGAAAGGCCAACTCAGGGCAATCTACAATCTACATGTACATTTTTGTTGTGATTGGTTGGCACTGCGATTGATGACCACACATTCGACATATACATTCGTTAATATAATTATACTAAAAAACCTTTGCCTAAGGAATCACTACTTCCACATACAGATTCCTTATCCAAGTCTCTTAACAATGAAAAAACCTTTGATACTATATTTGCACTCCACTAGGTGGAAATAGTTGTTCATAGAACTTTAATAATATTTGAAATCGTCTACCCCAAAAACCCACAAAACGATATGAAACATCAGTAGAGGGAGTGGGGTGGGGTTTGTAGTGGGCCGACTTAAAAAAAATTGAGGCATTTGGTTCTTATACACACTAAAACACATTTTATTTTAACCCACTTATTAATGAGGAATAACAGAATGGAAATTACAAAATTACGCATGAGTTCAATTTCTAAAGACACATTTCCTACTGATGAAGTGTCAGAGAAAAAAAACAGCTACATATACTACTTCAGCAATCAAACGAAATTTCATCAAATCTTTTCAATCAACAGAAATGTATCCTCTGGATCGTCAACATGTATCAAAAAGACTGCCACCAGATGATATTGAAAATGCAGACCCTACGAATGAAGTAGAAAATGCGCCAATCACATTGTTAAAAGAACAAAGATTTGGTGAATCAAACCGATTTCAAAAAAAGGAAAAAAGACTTCAAGTTGCCCCAGGGGCAAGTATTTCTACTATACATGGGGACAATTATGACAATTCAAATTCCGAACAAGATTTTAAAGAAGATGAAAATGCTCCCTCATCGTCTACACCAATAAGTCGGCCGTAAAGAAAAACAAGCTAAAAACGTACTCTTCGCCTGTTCACTGAACTTTTTATATAATTGTTACACATTCTATAGGATACTCTTCGCAGTTTTTTGTAAATAGTATTAGTTTTAGACATTTTTAATTTTATAGTACGAACTTGTAGTTGGTAAAAATTTAAAAAAAAACATACCAAACTCCATTTGGGTTTAGAACCCGGGACCATTGGGTTCCAAGTCAAAGGCGTAAGAACTACACAACCACCTTACTCGTAAAAAAATGTAAATTTTTACATTATAAGACACAAGCTAAAAATTTTTTTTTTCAAATTTATTTCATTATTAACATTTTTATTTACCGATCGATTTTGTTCAAAAACAATAGGGTTCTTCCTCTAGCTAACACTAACTTACTGTCCAAATTTCAATACAATAGGATTTTTCTTTCTTGAGTTATCGTGCTTACAAGAAACGTGACGGACGGACGGACGGACAGACGGACATTTTGAAAGTTGTCCAGAATTCGTTCACTAACACAATGATATGAAAATATTTTGTCTGCGAGCGATATTTACTGACTTAGAAATGTGCCGATCAAATACAATATACTCTTCGTTTTTGCGAAGAGTATAACAAGAAGACCGTTGATATAAACCACAGATCAGAATTCTTCTGAACTTTTTGATGAATCAGGACCAGAATGTGAAAATGAAGCTGAAATTTCAGACCTCAGAATTGACTAATACATTTGGTAAAATTTCCATCTCGAACTGGGAAGAAAACATACAAATATGTTTGCAGAATCCAAGAAACTTCTCCAAAAATAACCGTAGTAGGATTCAAATCACTTAAAAAAACCGCTGCCCAAGGAATCACTACTTCCACATCCAGATTCTCTATCCAACTCACTCACAACGAAAAAACTTTGTATGTGAAAATAATTGTTTATGGAACTTTAATAATATAATATTTGAAATCCTCTACCCCAAAAACCCATAAAACGATACCCCACATCGGTAGTGGGGTGGAGGGTGGTGATAGGGGGGTGATAGTGGGGGGGGTGGATGAAGTAAAAGAATATTTTGAGGTTTCTGGTTCCTGTACATAGATTAAATCACAATTTTTTTTCATCCCCTTTAATAAGGGGGTGGGGATAGTAATGGGGGTGGCTAATGCCAAACATTTTTTTGAGACCTTAGCTTCTCTTGTATATATTAAATACCTGGTTAAGTTGAAAAACGCTCCTTGAGCGATACTTCGCCATTTCAAAACATTGTATATCTGCAGTTTGCAGAATTTTCTTTTTGTAAATTGTAAGAATACTTTGTGCACGAATAAAGACGTATTATTATTATTATTATTATACCAATTTAATGGACTCTTACTTGCTTGATTGACCTATTTACCCCAAATTTACCCCAATTTACCACCCAACCCTTCGACGGAACAAGATGAAAATATAATCTAGTTCTAGATCTCGTTAAAGTACATATGTGTACCAAATTTCAAGTCAATATCTTAAACGGTTCCAGAGTAAACGTGCGCACAAAAAAAAGTTACGGACAGACAGACCGACAGACCGACAGAAAATTTTTTTTTCGCTCAAACTTAAAATCTCGACGTTTCATGACATTTTAAGCCTATTTAGACAATAAAAATTTTAAAAAAATTTTTTGTCGTTACTATACTTCCACGACGTGGAAGTAATAAACGGCAGTTCAAACTGATGTCCGAAGATATTCTAAAATCAATAAGGATGATATTAAAATTTTGAGTAATCCTTAAATAATAGATACTGATTCCGATGACATCTATGAATTCGCAGCGGCTGTTGTGTTAGAGTTTTAACATGTCCTATCTCCTATCAGTTTGTAGTTACCTATATATTCCTATTTTGTACTTAAAAAATAAATATTTTGTTACAAATTTTATAAAGCATAGTTTTTTATTTGATCAAATTAACCCCAAACCAAAACTAATAAAGGAAAAAAAATTATTAAGAAAATGTTCTTAAGAATGGAAGTTACTTTCATATTCTGTACAAAACAATGCTGTGATCAAAGTATCCCCAAATGTGGGTATAACATTGATCAAGTTCTTTTAATTTTTTTTCTCAGAATTTATAGTACATAAAAATCTCATATTCACAGCATGTGCAAAGAAGAATAAACCGATATGTCAATTTTCTTCTCAATTATTTGAATTAAAAGTAGGGGAGATATTTAACTTTTAATATAATTTTTGATCAATTTTACGGTACATACAAAAAAAAAATTTCAAATTTTGTTGATGTATCTTTCACACAAAAAACACGAAATTATACGAAAAATTGTATTCTTTTTAATGGAATAAAATAGAATCTAAATAAACAATAAGAAAAAACATTCATTTATCTATTTTTATAAGCACTATTATTACATAAAACGTCAACTAAAGGACAAGGGAAGAAACAAACTTGTTATTATTAATGGAGCAATAAAAATAAAATGTGTATCAGCGAGGCAAAAGATATGTATTCACCATGAACTGTGAGTACAAAGAAATGTACTTATTATTATTATTTTAAAGGAGCTGTCATAAAGTATTATAATAACCTACAATTATCGGCTCTTACGGAACATAAGTAAGGCCTAATGGGGAAAAAAATGAAAAAACTACAGGTTTTTAGAAAAAATCGGTATCTTACAAAATAAGAGAGATATCAAAAATTTGAGAAATTTGTTTTTCCCCCATAAACCCGTGGCTAAAAAAATCTCTGTAGCTATAAAATTTGGTAAAAAAACACGCTTTTCTTTTACACCCTGTAGATAGTAAAGTGCTTCGAAATAAAAAAATCGGGCAAAACTCGCTGTTTCACAAATAAATTATTTCTTAAATCCTGAAGACCACGAAGAGAATAGATATTAATATTCTCTTTCTCAAAAAATGTGGATTTATATTCAACCTCAAAATTCGCTTGGTCCGTTTCAATTGGCCAGTAGTTCATATATCACTTACGTAGCAGAAAAAAAATAAAAATTCTTATTTAGTTTATGAAAAATCTAAATACAAATATCTAATGCACGTTTCAAGGGTTCTGTTAATTAAAATATCATTAAGTGGAGACAAAAGTTAATTGTTTAAAAAAGATATTTTAAAAGCTTAAAAAGTGAAACTGCGGTTGCCATAAAACTTCAACCATAAATCTTTTCCGGCAGCAGCCACAGCACAAAAAGGGGCTTATTATTCACTCTTACAAGCTAGCAAAAACAGTAAACCCCTAGTTTAACTGAGCTAACCGCTTATTATTATTCTAAATAACACTCATAAATCTCTGTAGCTAGCGTATTTTGCATTTATGACTTCTCAGTTGCGGATGCTCGTAATTTTCTGTATATACCATTTTGCACGGGAACATGATAGAATGATACCATTAGGATAAGGAAGATTTATATATCACTGTCAGGAAAAGACAGATGTCTTAAATGGGAATATAGCTTATTGTAAATTTATACCATATGTTCATAAAAGTTTATAAAGATGGCTGTCATAATAAACAGATAATGGCAGAATCACGAATAAAAAATGGGGAATAGCATAAAAAAACTGTGGAGAGGTAATGTAGAAATTTACATAATATACCCGTATAGGCTGAACAGCATGCTAATGGGTACTTTCCAGATATTTTCTTATTTTTGATATATGCGATAGTATTTTTAGATCTAACCACTATTTGTTTACCACATATACAAGGGGTTCCGAACTTTGAGGTTAATTTCTTAAGGTTAATCTCTTAAGAGTAAGGGTAACTTCTAGCTAGACTCAGAAGACATACGTACATACCTACACAGTGATAAATAAATCATTGGCTACCATATTGAAGCCGCCATTTACAATTTTGTAAGTTTTGAAATTTTCTGGAGTCAGGAAGGCACTACGTACTTCTATGCCAGTTTCCTGATTCACCGGGAAGTACTCAAATAGTTCACCATACAGATAAATACAGAAAACATCATTACAGGCAATATAATAGTACAGTACCTAGAGATAAAAACCGCTGCCCAAGGAATCACTACTTCCATATCCAGATTTTCCATCCAAGTCTCTCACAGCGAAAAAATTTTGTATGTGGAAATAATTGTTTATGGAACTTTAATAATATAATATTAGTCCGGTCGAATTAACACGAATAGTATTAAAATGTGGCGAAAATACATAACCACGATTTTATTGCTTTAAGTTGATAGGTTGGACATCCAAAACAAGCCCTTATAGTTTGCCAACTGATGTCATACCGGTTAAGGGGGGTGGGGGGGTTGTAAAGTTGAAAAGTCGTTTTTTCGCGTTTAAATAGAAGGTTAATAATCTGAGAGGAAAGTTCAAATGGGAAAGTTATAGGTATTTAAAAAACCTGTAAAATGAGCCCCCGAATATTAAGACAGCTTTAGTAGGTCAGAAGTAAATTCAAAAAAACCGAAATTTTGAAAAAAAAATTTAATTTCAGCAATATTTTAGAAAAATTTTTGAAATTTTACTAAAGTATGTGCTATATAGGAGCATCTGATAAAAATTTCAGATCGATATGTGCATTATTATACTCTTCGCAAAAACGAAGATTACCTATATTGTATTTGATCGGCACATTTCTAAAATCGTAAATATCGCTCGTAGAGAAAAAATTTTCATATCATTGTGTTAGTGAACGAATTCTGAACAACTTTCAAAATGTCCATCTGTCCGTCCGTCCGTCTGTCCGTTACGTTTCTTGTAAGCACGATAACTTAAGAAAGAAAAATCCGATTGTACTGAAATTTGGACACTAAGTTAGTGTTAGTTAGGGGAAGAACCTTATTGTTTCTGAACAAAATCGATCAGTAAATAAAAATGTTATTAATGATTTAAATTTGAGTTTTTTTTTTATTTTTATGTTTTTGTAAAAATTTACACTTTTTACATTTTTTACGTGTTAGGTAATTCTTACGCTTTTGACTCGTTCGAAACCCACGTGGAGTATGGTATAGTTTTTTTATTTTTACTTTATTTTACACTGAGTCTTTCACCAACTAAGTTCGTACTATAAAATTAAAAATGTTTAAAACTAACATTATTTACAAAAAACTGCGAAGAGTATCCTATAGAATGTGTAACAGTTAGATAAAAAGTTTAGTAAACCGGCGGAGAGTACGTTTTTAGCTTGTTTTTTGATATATTCGATTTTTTTGAAAAAAAATTAAATTTTCACCACTTTTTTCTGAATAATTACCAAATATTGAACAACTCTAGAAGAATAGAATTTTTCTTCTCATAGCAAAATCTGACAGAAAATGAAGTACTTATAGCCATTTTTCGAAGACCCTTTTTTTTCAAAAAAATTGAATATATAAAAAAATAATGCAGATATCGATCTGAAATTTTTATCAGATGTTCCCTCCTAAATAGCACATACTTTAGTAAAATTTCAAAAAATTTTCTAAAATATTGCGGAAATTAAAAATTTTTTTCAAAATTTCGGTTTTTTTGAATTTACTCCTGACCTAATAAAGCTATCTTAATGTTCAGGGGCTCATTTTATAGGTTTTTTTAATACCTATAACTTTCCCATTTGAACTTTCCTCTCAGATTTATTAGCCTTCTATTTAAACGCGAAAAACCGACTTTTCAACTTTACGACCCCCCACCCCCCTTATCCGGTACGACATCAGTTGGCAAACTATAAGGGCTTGTTTTGGATGTCCAACCCATCAACTTAAAATAATAAAATCGTGGTTATGTATTTTCGCCGTGTCAATTACAATTCGACTGAACTATATGTGAAATCGTCTACCCCAAAAAAACCCATGAAACGTATTCCACATCGGTAGTGGGGTGGGGGTGGTGATAGGGAGTGGTAGTGGGAATGGATGATGTAAAAAATATCTTGAGATTTTTGGTTCTAGTAGACACACTAAATCATAATTCTTTTTCGCCCCCTTTAACAATGGGGTAGGGGTGGTAATGGGAGTGGCTAATGCCAAAAAATTTTTGAGACCTTGTAGCTTCTCTTGTATACACTATATACCAATTTAAGGGACTCTTACCTGCTTGATTTATCTATTTACCCCCATTTACCCCAATTTCCCCCCCAACCCTTCAACGGATTAAGATCAAAATATAATCTAGTTCCAAATCACGTTAAAATACATATATGTGTACCAAAGGAGAGGTATCGATAAGCTAAGAAAATTGACCACAATATATGACAAAAATTTAACTATATTTTTTTTATATTTCTCATTATTTTAGTAAAATACAGGACACTAACTTAACGCTACAATAAATTAAAAGTAAAAATGACTACGTTTTCTTCACGAGAAAAATTGACAAACTGAGGTCAAATGGCTTTTTTTAATCTATCGCGTTTTTTAGACATGAGTGCATTTTTTTAGCATGGTGATTTTTTTACATGTTGTTCTTTAGACGTCAACAAATATAAAAATACAAAAATTAAACTGCTAAAAAATGCGCTCATGTCTAAAAAAAAATCGATATAGTAAAAAAAGGGTACAATTTTCCAAAAAAAAAGCCATTTTGACCTTAGTTTGTCGATTTTTCTCGTGAAGAAAACGTAGTCATTTTTACTTTTAATTTATTGTAGCATTAAGTTAGTGTCCTGTATTTTACTAAAATAATGAGAAATATAAAAAAAATATAGTATTTTTTGTCATACTGGGGTCAATTTTCTTAGCTTATCGGTACCTCTCCTTTCAAGTCAATATCTTAAACGGTTCCTGAGCAATCGTGCGCACAATAAAAGTTCCCGACAAAAGACAGATAGAAATTTGTTTTCGCTCAAACTTAAAATCTCGACGTTTCATGGCATTCTAAGGCTTTGAACAATAAAAATTTTCAAAATTTTTTTTGTCGTTACTATACCTTGAAACATGCTACCCTCGCTGTTTAATAAATTATTAAATTTTTTTATTTGCTTGAGTTTACAGAATGAACTTTATTTAATTTAGAGGTAACAAATTTACTACACCAGTAGCTCAGAGACTCGGTAGATGAGTCATGGGTAAGAAAACACTATTCAAATGGGTTTACGTGCTTTGATAGATTGTTGTTAATAAATGGCAGATGTTTTTTTAATGATCTGACTTAAATAATGTTGACAATTTTCCTAAAGAAGGCGGGGGCGCTAATCTTTCTATATTCGAATTTACACTAAGATTAGATTAGACACATTAGATTATTACCTGCAAGTATTCCTAAACTGTATCATATTTGCTTTAAGTGAAAGGTAAATTATTTAGTTTGGCAGATATTGTTTGTATAGTTTGTATCAAAATACCTGAAATATGTGAACAAATTAAATATAAAATTAATTTTATTATAAACCAATAAAACTGGGTGTTGATTTTGTTATAAAACAACAAACTGAAGCCTTAAATTTAAATGAGTCTATCTACACAGGAGAAGACGAATGGACGATAATATGTTGCTAAATAAATATTTAAAATACTGTCTTGACATGAATGAAATCGACAGTATGGTGTTTTAAAATTAATGATTAATATTTAAATGTAAACGTTTCGTAGAAATTGTGATCACAATGTCTTTACAGGTCGTTTCATATATTCATTTCAAATTCAACGTTACGCAAATAGTATATTCACAATAATATTTGAAAGTTAAAAATTGTTTGTCAAAACATATTAAAGGTAAATGTTTAAGATTGGAATAATTTCTTAAGAAAAAAAAAACATTTTACAATATGATATTGATGTACGCCACAAATTAATGATTAAATATACGAGATTTGTAAACCATAAGATAAATAAATTATTTGTGACACTTAGCTGAATTTCTCAAGGGATTTTATATGGTACGTCCAGATGAGGGATGAAGATGGTGAAGTCTAACCCACTGTGATGTAATCGCCGAGTTCTAGATGTGACTAATATCAAGTTTAGGAGTTCCTGGCACCGTATTAGCAACTTCCAGAACTTCCATGAAGAAAATTTACATTTTTTTCTACCATATTACCGTCTATGGCCTCCAAAAAAAAATGGACCTAGTCTAATATGTACATCCCGTCTCCAAGTACATAAATGAGAAGAAAACAAATTATGTTTGTTTTAAGCATTTTTAATGTTATAACGCCAACTTAGTTGTTAAAGTACTAGTCCGAATCTAAGGTTTGTGCAATGCGTACACTATAGTAATAGCGCAACTTGCCGTCTCGGCAGTTTAATATTTGATAAAGGGAGATTGACAAAATATTAAGATGGAAAAAAGATTTATATTGCCGAATATCAAGGTCCCTATCACTTTTTCTTAACCCATTATTCCCGCAAACGCATTATGCCCCCTCCCACCCGTCCTATTGCTTGGATTGCGATATATATATTTTTACAAGTAAAGATCAAAAAAACACACCACTTACCTGTAAAAAACTGCTCTGAACGCTTTCCTTCGTGCTCAAAAACGCATTTGAAAAAAAATGCAAAAGGTTTTTTCCCCTCCCACAAGTTTGTTTATTTGAAAAAAAATTAAAAAATTAATCAGTCAAATACTAGAGGTAATCAACAAATTCCATTTTGGTTTTTCAAAATCGCACGACAGGGAAAAAGTTATAGGGGGTTGAATGATTTTCCTTTCCCTACCTCCCCCTTCCCCTAATTGGCCCACCACCTCCATCCTCCGGCTCCATCAATTCTTATCTATTTCATCTACCTCATAAAAATCTCATCCTGCGAATTCCTTCCTTTCGTGAAAAAATTAATGAATTACTTTTTTGTACATTAGTATTACTGCAAAAAAATTCACGACAAGTCACCGTCCCATTTGAAAAAAAAGATTATGCGCTTCCGCGATATCTTCAATTTTGAATTTAACTTTTTTTCGTCAAGTCAATAATAACAAAGCTATCGTGGAAAAACGAGTTTTAATTGCGAATTCCTCCCCCACCCCGTGCGATTAAGCTGAACTAACTTGATAACTTGATAAAAGAGAACGCGTGTAACCGAACTGTCAAAAAAAAATTTTAAAGATTGGTTTCGTTTCAAAACCAGATCCGCTCCGCTATATCTAGCATGATCGGCATAAGTATACTATTTGAGGAAAAATGTTTTAAACATGTTCAGCTTTATCGGAGCGAGAACTATTCATTGCTTGTACGTCTGGACTATTAATGAAGACTTTACATTTTAATGCAAGCACATTCAGAGTAAGAAACACAATATACACACACCGATAATTAAATAGAAGGATCAATCAACATTAATCATTTCTACTGACGTTGAGTACTTAATTTACGTGCGTTTTCGCAGGAAAACATTAATTTCAAGAAATGAAAACCTGACACAACCAGAGCGACAGTTCTAAAATTCCAAGATAAAATGTAAAATAAATCACCTATCCGGATACTTTTTGTCGTTTGTTTTTTTTAAGAGAATGACTAGCAACATGGAGTAATCTACATAGCAAACTGCTACTCGAAATAGAACGCAACCGAGCAGGGTTTGACGTAGACAACTAAATCAAAAACAATGTATCAATTTATTATGCTATGCCCCATGAATGTTGACCTATACAAACTTTTGGCCGTATATTTAGATCATTTAAGGTGTATTTCAATTAAGCTGGCCGGTCATACTTTTAAAACAACAATAGGATGTTATCCATATATAAAACTTCACTTCAAATGGTACAATGATAAGCAGTAAAACATAAATACCAAAGCTTAAATGCGTTCATATTAATGACATCATCAAAGGAGGAGGAGGGCCCATGTTGCGTGTGCAAGGGATTTAAGCCTTTAAGCTTTGGAAAGTACGCTACAGCCTATAAGGCCGGTTATCGGCCCTTTTTATTTTTGGCCAACAAATTTCGAACAAATTTTTTTATCATATATATTCAATATCTAATCTATTCCACCCCAAACAGAACTCCCCCACCCCCTCCATGCATGCCCGTAAATTATTAAAGAACCAGTTTACATTAGTACACCTGCTTAGATGTTTTTGAACTTGAAAATCATATTCCCTTTGAACAAACCGCACCCTAAGCTTCCCCTACTACTATCCAACACCCCCAACCCTCAACGACAAACACCCTCTCCTCCCACTAACATAAACCTTTATGCTCCTACCAGGTATAAAATAGTTTTAAAAGGATTTTTTTATTCACATTATTAATAAAATGTCAATTCCTCTTATACCCTCCCTAAAAAATAAAAAAACAATGAAATTGATGCATTAATTATTATTGTCGGAGTTACAGCCATATCCATCATGAAAAGTGCCGTGATTCAAAAAAGCTACACTGTCTTTTTGTGTGCTTTTAAAAAGTACAACAGTATGTCATTGGTAAAGTTCTGACAGGAACTGGACTCTATATATGGGCAGTTCTACAAAGCATGGTCGATTCATGATATTAGTGACTTACTGATCAAAAATTGGTCCAAGCTACAACCCGTGTCCAATATTCGCTTAGATGAGTCTTACCGCACCTTGTTATAATAAAAAACTTGAGCTAAATTACGACAGAAATAAAATATTGGCTGTTTTTACTCCTAAAACTCAAGACCGTCACGCGTAACTCCATACAGATTGACACTTGTTTTGGCTGAAATTTTGTTACCAGAGAAATGGTTAGTGTCCATCTCTGCTGTAATTATTACAAAATATCCAAAATTTGTTGACAAGATACAACTTTCATGTTTTAAAGTCTAGGATTTAATATATAAACTATTAAAGTCGCGTAATACTCACGACCGTCACAGCGCTCATTATTAGTTAATAAGTTGAATGCTAGGACTACCAGCGACTCAGAAACACATAGAAATTTAGTTTTCGTTGTGAAATCATGTGAGATACAATAGCCAAGTGCTGTTTCCCAAAACATTTTGAATTTCCAGTAATTTATATGGTAAGTCTAATATATGGCCCTGTGCTCTCTTTCATGGCCGTCACGTTGTGTATTTTAGCATTTATCAACTTATTAATATCCAAATACGTTTTTATTTTGAGGTATCCAGTACACTGTCTTCTCCTAACCTTACTTTAATAATAGCTTAGGGTGAATATAATTCTTAGTAATTTTTGTCTAGCGACCCTCACGACCGTTACACGTATGACCGTCACATGGCACAAATTTGAGTGTGGTGGTCTTAAGACTCTAGTGACGGTCATGAGAAATTTCATTGGCATTACTCTCCTTCACTCTTGTAACTTTTGAATGGTTAAATGGATTTTGTTCAAATTTGGTGTAGTGACATGGGATGAAATTTCCAATTATATGATGTAAAAAACCAACTTCTGACTTCTGGTTTCGAGGCAAATGAAAAATCAAATTTTTTAAATGGGACAACTTGTATATTTTTTCATATTTGGTTCCTACTAGCCAAAATACATATGATCTGACCCTCAAATATTATTTTTATTTTCAAAAATTTGGCACAACCTCAGCCAGCAATTACACGACCGTTTTACGAATCTCACAACCATCTCATGCCACTCACGACCGTCACGCGTAACTCACAGTACCTCATTCACAATGGTGTCATATATAATATTTATCTCGTTAGAACCATTGTCCTTTAAATTATGAACAAAACTGGTTATCGGTAACAAAATTTAGACACAAAAAGATAATTTGAGTCAATACAGTTAACTGAATTTCGAAAGTAGGCTCAAATAAGAAAGAAACAGATACTTCCAGTTATATCACTTTTTATTTTATTCATGGGTATTATTACGACCAAAATATTCTCTACTATCTTGTAGGACATATTTTTCACTTCAAAGAATCAATTTTTTCATAATCCATTTAGCATATTTATATTAATATACAGCACAAATATAAATGTGACGGTCGTGTGTTTTGTTATGTTTCACTAAGGAAAAACAGCCGTAACATTTTAGTCACTGGAAAAAAGCTGGTGCCACAAGGCATACCTGAAAAGTAGACACTTTAACCATTTCAAAAATGTATGCCATCAATAGATTCCTGACATTTTATTTTTTAACATTGTCAATGTGAAATCGACCATGCTTTGTAGAACTGCCCATATATTTATCCGTAATGCGAGGTCCCATTTCGGGGTTACATTCGTAAATATTGATCTAAAATATTTCTATGCCTTCAAGTCTCACGTGAAAATAGACCGACTATAAATGATACGATTTTCATCCCAAAGTATAAGAAGGCTTTCATCTTTCGCTGATGTCAATAAAAAACTTAACAGGCAAAAGCTGAATATATATTATCTGTAAATGATGGCACCAGTCGACAATTTCCAGATATAAAATGTAAATGAAAGCGACGCGAAAAAGCGAAACGGAATAAGAAATGGAAGACAAAACTCCATTCATCACAGAGCTTGAATACATTTTTCGCTGTGATGTAATGGTAATTGGACGTATCTCATTGAATACTTTTGTTTTGGTTGTCCTTTTTACTTCCTTCGTATTTCATTGTGGTGGTTTTAATATACTTTTTCGTCTACATCGGAGTAGGCAATCTCGCTTTTTTGAATAAGGGGGTTTAGAACAGGTGGTTGAGACATAACAATGATTTCAGAAGATATATTGTGTGGAATAACGAGAGCTGTTAGAGAGTGGCGGACTGCGCTTTTATCTCACATTACTCTGTCACGAAGACTGTGATGTAGTTTTAAAACGTACTTCACAGCGTACGTACATAAACATAAATATATAAATATAAATAATATGAAACTCTTCTCACATTTCATTTGAGATATGTTACATCGAATTATCAAAATACAATACTCGATTACAAATAAATGCTCCTTAAAAGTTGACATTACAAATAAAGTGAAATCTATTAAATGGAAAAACTAATTTCAACCTTTTCATTGAATATTTTAGAGGCAATGTTTTTTAGTCAATATAAATCAAATGTTTCACTTTCCTTTTTAAACCCCCACCCCAAAAGGGAGGGATGTTATAAATTCAACGCGTACACTCAAAGAAATAGTATGGGTAAATTCAACAAAAAAAATGGTTAACTAACAATATCGTTAATTTTGTTAAACTAAATTATATTGATGGTATTTTTAAACAAAAAGTGATTGTTATTTTAATTAATAAAAAGTTGTCGTACAACAAAACAAACATTAACTTAAAAAATAGATGAATAAGACTATTATTTTTTTCGTCTGACTATTATTTTGTTGAATTCTGTCAAATTAAACTAGATAATAGTATATTTTATTTTTAACTATTGTCGAATTGTAATTGTAAACCCAGTAGCAGTTTGCTCTACTATTATAGTTGACAGATAAACCAATATTATTGTAGAATTAACCCGCAGTTCTGTTTACATAAACATAACATTGTTCTGCCATCCACTTTGATGAATTAAGACGTCGCATCAGCGCTTTTGTTTGCAAATAGTATGGATTAAATCAATCAAAAAAATAGTATATATATTGTTCATTTTGTTAAATTAAAGTATATTTGATAGTATTTTTAAACAAAAGGGTGATTGTCACACAACAAAATAAACATTAACTTGAAAAATAGGTGCATAAGACTATAATTTATTCATCTTACTAATAATTTGTTGAATTTTGTCAAATCAAACTAGTTAAATAGATAGATAATAAGTTCTACATAAAATTTGCTTGCTTACCACGTAGTCTGTTACAGAAACTATTCCTAGATGACGCCACATACAAATCACTGACAATAATCAATCATGCATTATCATACTCTTATGAAAATTAATAACATGATTGCAAAATCACATTTCTGCACACTTACCGCTGATACAACCATGTACCAATACCGCAGACATTGACCGAGCAGTACAATTGCTCACTACTAACATCTTTGATGCACTGAATACCAGTAGAAAACCCATCCCTTCCCGTCCCTACCTGTTCAAACTTCCTAATCAACTAGTGGACCTAATTCGTACCAAAAACCAAATAAGGAAAAGGTACCAGCGAACCAGGAACCCCACCTTGTTAACACAAGTCAGTGCGCTCAAGCGGCAAATTGACGCCGGTATTAAGGCTCATAGAGATGAAAACCTGGAGAAACTAGTTGAATCCCATCCTAATGATCCATATTTTGCCCCACGTCTGTTCACGCGTAAAAAAACGCAAATACCCCCACTCCAAACCCAAGCTGGTGTGGCTGTCACCGACGAGGAAAAAGCTGCATCCTTTTCAAACTACCTCTCCACCGTATTTAACCCAAACCCAATACCCGTATCCATCCAAAACCTTGTAGAAAACTACATCACCTCCCTTAACCAAACATCCCTCCAGACTGACGTGGAACCAATGTTTTTC
Organism: Rutpela maculata; assembly: GCA_936432065.2. Taxonomy (NCBI): domain Eukaryota; kingdom Metazoa; phylum Arthropoda; class Insecta; order Coleoptera; family Cerambycidae; genus Rutpela; species Rutpela maculata. The sequence continues at coordinate 28,224,618 of OW386285.2, read as the reverse complement.
TCACCTTCAGAGGTGAGAGCATCATTAATGTCGCTACACCCCAGGAAAGCTCCTGGACTCGACAATATATCCACCTTTGCTCTAAGACATCTTCCCACCAAAAGTTATCTGTACCTAACAAATTTATTTAACGCCTGTACAAGATTCACCTACTACCCACAGCAGTGGAAGGTAGCGAAAATCATAAATATACCAAAACCCGGGAAGAAACTGAATAATCCGGCAAATTACAGGCCAATAAGTATAATGTCGTGTCTCGCAAAAATATTAGATATACTCATATTAAGTCGAGTCCAGGAACACCTGGGAGACGGCGACATTTTGAATAGGCACCAATTTGGTTTCCGCGCCAGTCACTCCACAACGCAGCAACTATTCCGAGTCGGTGAAATAGCTACCACCAACTTTAATCGAGGTCTACTCACCGGGTTTGTCGCCCTAGATCTCGAGAAAGCCTTTGACAAAGTTTGGCACCCCGGGCTACTATACAAGCTCTGTATCGCGGGTTTTCCGACTCGTATCATTAAATTGATACAGTCTTATATCTCTAACTGCCAATTTCGAGCAGTAGTCAACGAGGCGTGCTCCACACCCCTACCCATCCTGTCTGGCATCCCCCAGGGGTCCGCCCTTGGTCCCATCCTCTTCAACCTATATACCAACGACATCCCAACCCCCACCAACCACCGAACGACCATATGTTTATACGCAGACGACATCGCCATACTCGCCACGTCCAAAAACCCCGACATAATGACTGGACTATTACAACAACAGACAGACCAAATAGTAAACTTCTACTCTGACTGGGGACTCTACACCAATCATAACAAAACACAGGCCATATGCTTTACAAAAAAAGTCAGAAAGCAGACTAGTACACTCCTCAGCGTCGGCGGAGTTGACGTAGACTGGCAGGAAAATGTCGAATACCTAGGAGTAACACTTGACACAAAAATGAATTTTAAAAAACACGTCAAAAACATATCAAATAAATATTGACAACACTCTATCCAATTCTAAAAACATCCCCTCCACATATTGGTACACTTATATATAAATCTTACCTCCGCCCGATATTGACATACGCTTCGCCAATATGGTATCCCCTCGTCTCAAATACACAACAATCCATTCTTCAGAAACACCAAAATAAAGTACTCAGAATAGCCAACAACTTACCAATCTACACCCCTATAGTTCTATTGCACCAAGTAACAGGCACCCCCACCATAAGTGATTTCATTTATAAAAGATTATTACCAAACCTGGCAAACACTCTGGTCAAGTCCAGTAACCCTACCCTCACCGATCCTCTCATTCCTAAATTCCTAACAGCACCCAAACACTCCTCCTTAAATTATATGTACACCCCCACTCCCGACTAGAATTGTATCACAACACCCAACAACAAATGTATACTAACTTGTTTTGAGAAAAAAAAATACAAAATGTACAAAACACAAAAAAAACACATAAAATAAAACCAAAAATAAACAAAAAATACTTTAAACATCTCAAGAAAAATATAGTATCACAAAAAAAAAACTGAAAAGAGCCATATCACGATCAAAAAATAAGCATCAAACAAAAGAGCCATAAAAACAAGCACATCTCTGTGCACCTCATCAAAATTTTACAACCATAAAATCAAATCAAAACCAAAAAACTAATACAAACTAACCCTAAAACACAACATAAAAGAAAGTTATATCAGCTCAGCCCAGAGCACCGTTATCAATATTTTCTGTATTTCTAACCCAAGGCAAGCATCATCAGATGGAGGGCCTTAGCCACAAGAGGCACACACTACGAAGGAACATGATTGCAATGTTCAAATTCTCTCAGGGATCATCGATATATTTGGATGGATCTTATAAACCATCTCTAATTTTTGGTTTGGGTGGGTGGTCTGATGTCTCAATACTGTGAGATTTTGGCCAACCAAAGAAAACTTCATCTTACAATAAAATCACAGTTCGTGATATATCGCCCATCACTAGGTTGAATTCACCAATCATTTTCTTTGAGTGTATGTTGTATGTCTGTGTGTCTGTATGTGACCTCATATCTCTTCAAAGGATGATTTTGATGCGATTTATTTGAAAGAGAATTTTGTCGAGAAGGTTCTTAACAAGGTTTCATCTCGGTAGATCATCAGGGAACTGTACATGCAGCGCGTAAAACGCTCAAACTTATTACGCTTCTATGACCACCAAACTGATACCAACACCGATTTTTTGTTTTTTAAAATTTAATTCAGACCTTAAACTACATTTCACTCACTAGTACTCTATCTTTAATAACAAAAAAGTTTCCCCGATTTCTATACCGCTACTGAAAAATTCATGTAATCTCGAATGAAAACATTTTTTTGCACCAGATATTTCATCTTTAGTACAATTCTATTTATGGCAATCAATTGAATTCATTGTTTTGGAACGAGAGTGTCCAAATTTTCAAGCCGAGTCAATGGTTAGAAACAAAGTTATGAAATGAGAAATGTAAAATACTGTATTTCCGTTACATTTTATAAAAATGTGGAAAAGTGCGATTTTTCCGATTTCGCAATTCCAAATCGAATCACGACCTCCATAATCGAATTCAGCAGGACACTTTACATAAGAATATGACTTTGTTTTTGTATGTTTGCGAGTTGTATAGGCCACTTTTATTCTGCATGTTTTGAGGGTCTCGCTCTCCGGCTGTTATATTGTTGTGTTATGTATTCATATATTAAAAAGGAGGTGCGGTTTGGTAAAAAACAAAAAATACAACTGGTAGATAATTTAATTCTCTACAACTTTCACATTGACCTCAAGGGCATCTGATGCATAGGACGGGAGATATTTGCAAAAAACTTTGACCTTATATCTTATTGACCTTATATTACGTTTCTATGACCACCAAACTGGTACAAACACCGATTTTTTGTTTTTCAAAATTTAATTCAGACTTTAAACTACATTTGTACTACTACTTTCATAAAGGCGTATAATGTCAATCAGAAAGAAAATATTTTGAAGATTGACCAGAATTTCGAAGAATCTGGTACCTCCATGTAAGACATAATTGAAACAGCATTTTTTGCGAATTTCTTACATTGCTCAATTGTGGAGTCATGCCCATCTTCATACGCCAAGTTTGTCTTTTCCAACTGATTATGGATGGGAAGAACACGATGATAAGTATATTTTCAAGTGGTTTCAAGGCGATCAATTACCGAAAATCGAAAATATCATAAATGGTATTCTATGCATATAATCTTTTTTCTTCAAGCGTATTAAAATGTTTAAATTATGTCACCAAAAACAGAAGTAGAAATAGGACATTGTTTTACTAGTAACAAAATGTTAGTACCGAACGCCACCGTAGTGGACATTGTTTTACTAGTAACATAATGTTAGTTCCGAAAGCGCCACCGCAGTGGGTATTGTTTTAATAGTAACATAACATAGTTTGAATATTTGTACATTTATGATAAATAAATGAATTTTTGCATTTTAAGTATATATTACACGGAGCAGAACGCCTTTTTTTGTGTTTGTGTTTCGCCCAGTTTGCGGGCGGGTTTACGGGCTCAACACAAAAAAGAGTGCGTTCTACTGCTAGTAATATAATTTACTATTACTTCTACCTGAATTCTCTTTTATTCACTTCAATGATTTTCAATATTTTTCGGCAGATATTTGTGAAGACGAAAATGAGAACGATGACGCTCGAGAATATGAGGAAAATCTAGATTTGGAAGACCATACAGATAGCACTTCCGAAGAGGAAGATAATTTAGAATACAGCAGTGAGAGTGATTCAGATGAGAATTGATTTGTTTTATTCGTACTGAATGTGCCAAAATAATAGAAATATTAAGATTTTTATATTGATTCTCATTATTTAATGCTCACTATTCTCAATCAATGATTGCAATCTCTAAGTATTCTCATGTATGTCTAATATTTCATACAAATATGATTTTCTTTCAAGTCTCATATGTTAACTGGGGCATTAAAGATACCGCGCGCGGTGAGCACCTGGATGCTGCGGTACACTTAAAAGGCCTAGCTGACAGGTTTTGTCTCATGGTATTATCAGCTGACACTTTTTAATTGTTTTTTTATATATATCGCAAACTATCATATAAATGAATTTCAGCTTTGTTGAAATACCGAATTTTCACGTCTTTCATACATATTGACTAGGGCAGCTGATAACCTTCGCTCCCTACCCTATGCAGCTGACACATTTTTTTAAATTTATATTACATAAATAAACTATTTATAGTTTTGTAGCTTTGTTGGATTCGAGCAAAAAACAAAATTATTTTACCAAATGCGCAGCCTCCCACGAACTTAATCTCCACGGTCGTGTCAGCTGACACCTATTTTAGTTGTTTTTCGAACGAAAACTAACATTAAAAAAACAAAGAAGTCTTGATGAAATGACACATAAAATATTGACGCTATCTCCCAGACTATTATGGAAACAACCAAAATTTATTTTTTTGTTGTTTTTTTGCTGTAAAGTTTTTTTTTTCCTTATGGGTTGCGGTGCGAATCCCCGCCGTACTGAAGCTTAAGCTTGTTGTACCCCATAGTCTCATTATCCCATTAATCCCGTTCCTCTCCAAAAGGAGAGTATACGGTCAATGGGAGCTCTGGCTATTTCTTCCGGGGTCACGGTGAGTCCCCCGAAGTATGAAAACCTCCCAGCCACCAAGGCTGGGCATTCACATAGTATGTGGTGAGGAGTTTCTTCATCCTCACCACACATCCTGCATTCTGGATTATCCTTCACACCTATGTTGGTTAGGTGTCTGTTCAGTGTGCAGTGTCCTGTTAGAATTCCCACTGCACACCTCAGCTGTTTTCTGCTCAGCTTTAGCAATTCGTTAGTCTTTGTCTTGGATGGCCCGCCGGTGATGAACATACGTGACCGTCTCATCCCCGGCGCGCCAGTCCAATACAAGATATGTTGCTGACTCAATAGTTCCTTTACCATTCCTCTTGCGGTATTGTATGATATCCCGCAGGATGGCTCCGGTCCCATCAAGGCTGTTTTTGCGCCTTCTTTGGCCAGCTTATCTGCTTTTTTGTTGCCTTCATTGCCCTGGTGTCCTCGCGTCCACTCCAGTTGTATACTGTTGTGTTCCGCCAGTTTCGCCAGGGATTCAAGGCAGTCTTTTACCGTTTTGGAACGAATCTCTACTGCATTCAGAGCTTTGATAGCTGCTTGACTGTCAGTGATGATGCGGATTCTTTTGTCTGTAAAGTTTTAGAACTCATTTAAGTCAGACCTGAGATGCATCTTGTTCATTCTCTCTAAACGGGCAGTTTCTCTTCAGATCTACAGATTACTTAACATTTTTTATGAATGTGAATATTTTAATTACTTCCACATCAAGTGGAAGTATAGTAACGACAAAAAAATTTTTGAAATTTTTTATTCTTTAATAGGCTTAAAATGTCATGAAACGTCGAGATTTTAAATTTGAGCAAAAAAAAATTCTGTCTGCCTGTCGGTCTGTAACTCTTTTTGTGCGCACGCTTGCTCTGGAACCGTTTAAGATTTGAAATTTGGTACACGTATGTACTTTAACGGGATCTGGAACTAGATTATATTTTCATCTTATTCCGTCGAAGGGTTGGGAGGTAAATGGAGTAAATAGAGGGTAAATAGGTAAATCAAGCAAGTAAGAGTCCATAAAATTGGTATTTAGTGTATACAAGAGAAGCTAAGGTTTCAAAAAAATTTATTAAAGGGGATGAAAAAAAATGTGATTTAGTGTATGTACAGCAACCAAAAGCCTCAAAATATTTTTTACTACATCCACCCCCTATCACCACCTCTGCCTCACTACCGTGTGGAATATTGTTTTGTGGGTTTTGGGGGTGGACGATTTCAAATATTATATTATTAAAGTTCTATAAACAAATATTTCCACATACATTTTTTTTTGTTATGAGACTTGGATAGAAAATCTGGATGTGGAAGTAGTGATTCCTTGGGCAGCGTTTTTTTTTTATAATCAACCACTTTTTGTCCTTACTCCTCTTATCGTGTCAATAAAAGTCGGCCGTGGCAGCTCCTGACTAAAATAGTGTTTTCCATATTCTCAACATTATATTATGTCCATTTTTTTATACAGAACTCTAATAGCATTAAAAAAAAAATAAGTTCTTCCCTTTTAAAGATTTCTCATTTGAAAATCGAGTTATTTTACAATTTTCACTTTGATTTTATTTATAACTTAGCTATTAGTCATTTCTCGCCTCTTGCAATGCTCACTGATATTATTAAGAAATTATCACAGTCATTGTCCAGAAAATGTAAAAACTTTTGAATTTAATATAAGTTGCATTTTCCAAGTGGCTGGATTTTATTTAACTATTAGTCATTTTTAGCCTCTTGCATTGCACACTGAGGTTATTATTAAGAAATTATCACAATCAGTGTCTAGAAAATGTAAAAACTTTTGAATTCAATACAAGTTGCATTTTCCAAGTGGCTGGGTTAATGAGAAACAATATAAATTGTCCTTCAGGGCAAAGTTTTGACTGAAATAATACGTAACACTTTACAACTAAAATTACGGTACGTTAAATAATTGTTACTTTAAATTACTTTGTGTAAACTGTCAGGCTGGGATGCTCCGAAGGCTAGGGAAAGGAGGGTATCCAACGCCAGACCCATGAAATTTCAACATAATTTGTGACGGCATGCTTGATGTAAAATTTAAGACACTCAAAGACATATGTTGGGAACCACACTCCCCTAAATATGTTAGATTACTTTGCATAAAGTGGAGCTAAAAATATGCAAAGTAGGATCTAGATCAAGAGAAGATGAGACACAGGGGACGCTTTTCAAATAAGTAAGGAAATATAGAGTACGCTTATCAAGAGTTATTTATACCTCTTAAATAGAAGACTGATTAACTGATTTAATATGCTTTTATTACTTATTTTATCCATTGTACTGCTTTTATTTGATATAATAAATCGATTTTTGAAAATATTAAGTTTGTTAACCTTCCTTTTTACTCCCTAGAGTCGAATTCGAAGAAATTATTTGTCATGAGTTAGTTTGAACGGGTAAGCAATATCTCCAAATTTATTTATTTATTTATTCAATACATTTGTCCAACAGTACAAAAGAACCAATTACAGGACAAGAAAGCGACAAAAAAAATAAAATACATAGCTACATACTTACATATAAGTGACAAACAATATAAAATTAATTACAAGTGCCCTACATGTTTATATTATTTTAACATTAACATTATGGGACGCTGCAATTCTTAAGAGAAGTATGAATTGTATTGACCGTGCAGTTGAATATATCACAAGTATCACAAATTGAATTGTAGTTAGTGCAAATAACGAATATAGGAGACTTCAGCATTATATTGGTTCGTGCCGGTTGACAATAAAATGTGAGAGGGTTGCGACTGGCGGCTCTTGGAATCAAAAAGTTCAACTGGCTTAGTGCAGGAGGGCAGTCAACCCTGTTGTGTATGAGCAAATACAGGAATTTTACAGCATAAAATTGCCTTCTAAATTTTAATGAGTCGAAGTTGAACCTATTTAACAGATAAGTCTGGTCGCAGCCTCTGTTTGGATATCTACCATCAGTGCGGAAGCAGAGTAGTTTTAAGAATTTTCTAAGAACGGACTCGATTAATTTGACTTGATAATCATAGATAGGGCTCCAAATAAGTGAGCAGTACTCAAGTTTAGACCGAATATAGCAATAAAATAGTTTGATTAAGACGCCATTGTCCCGGAAGACTTGACTTAGTCTTAAAATAAACCCTAAGGTTTTCATAGACGAGGAAACCGTTAACTCGATATGCTTGGCAAATGATAATTTGTTATCAAACAATACTCCTAGATCTCTGGTTGAGTCGGTACGGGACAAAGATTGTGTGTCGATATGATAGTCGTATTCAATGAGTTCATCTTTTCGTGAGTAAGTTACAACCTTGCATTTGGTTATATTTAGAGCAAGGGAGTTTAAATGACACCACTGTGCTACTTTATTAAGTTCCCTTTGTAGCATATGACAGTCGTCTATGGATTTTATTGACGCAAAGATTTTTAGATCATCTGCGAAAAAAAGCTTATTGCAGCAAAGAGTGTCATTGAGATCATTGACAAAAAGGGCAAAAAATAGCGGTCCTAAATTGGAACCTTGTGGTACCCCTGATGTTACGGTATATGAGTTAGAAGTAAAACCATTGTAAGCGACATAATTAAGGCGGTTTGTCAGGTACGAAGAGAAGAGCTGAACAAGAGTGGTAGAGCAGCCGTACAGTCGAAGTTTGGATAGTAATAGGCAATGATCAATGCGATCAAATGCCTTGGAGAAGTCCGTATATATCACATCCACCTGACTTCGTATGTCAATGATATTGAGTAAAACATAATAGGTTAGTAGTAGTTGAGCGTTTTTCCATGAAACCGTGTTGGTCCACAGAAATGACATTTTTAACAAGGGGGTAGATGCGATTATACAAATATTATACAAATTTTAAAGTTCTAGAATTGAAAGTTTTATTATCATCAACTTTCGGCATTAATCTAGGAGTAAGACAAGGCGACGCACTCTCAAGCATGCTCTTCAATTTGGTACTTGAAGCTGTAATGAAAAACACCAATTACAGAGGTCATATTGGAATCAAATCATCTCAAATATGTGCCTATGCAGACGATGTAGCTATTACCAGCAGAAATAAAACCCAGTTGGAGGAAACGTTTACTCAAATTGATCAAAAGTCACAAAGGAGAGATAATTAATGAAAATAAAACAAAATACATGGAAGTGAAAAGAATGCCAACAGTAACATTAACAATAACAGCATCCAAATCGAAAACTATAACCTTGAACGCGTGGAAACTTTACATACTTAGGGGCGGAAGTTAACCAAACCAATTCCATAAGCAGTGACATCAAGGCAGTTATACAGGGTGACAATCGGAAACCGGATGTTTTTTGAATGCATAGTACGGAGCTTAGCGCGGTTAGAGGAGGGCAAATGTGATGTTCCTACCTTTGTAATGTTATGCCATTTCAGTAGCTACTAACAGCCACACAAAAAATGCTTCATTACAATGATCAATATGTACTACTCTAAATAAAAATTTAAGATTTTTGGTAGAAATTTTTTTTTTTAATTCTACCTCTACAAAAAACAGATTGTTTATAAATTAAAGGAAAGAGATTTTGAAACTCGTGAGGATTTTGCTACGACAATGCAAGTGATTTCGGAAGATAATTTAGGTCTGCAGCTTCTAATGAGCGACGAAGCTCATTTTCATTTAGATGGAGCAGTTAATAAACAGAACTTCAGGTACTGGGCTCCTGAAAATCCACGAAATATCCATTAACAACCTCTTCATTCTAAAAAAGTCACAGTGTGGTGTGTCACTGGCCCTACTTGCATTATTGGTCCCTATTTTTTTGGCCGACTTGAAGAATACCATTCGTCAGGAAATTATGACTATTGATGGAGCGATGTTGGAGCGTGTTATAGATGATTTCATGAAGAGGGTCGAAAACTGCATCCAACGCGACGGACACCATCTCGATGGCATTATCTTCCATACTTGATACACGTCGTAAATGGCATTGTGTAAGCTTCATTATTATTATCTTGCAAATTCTTTGTGTACTACTTATTTCAAAATCGTCCATTATATTCGTGCGGCTGTTAGTAGCTACTGAAATGGCATAACATTACAAAGGTAGTAACATCGCATTTGCCCTCCTCTAACCGCGCTAAGCTCCGAACTATGCATTCCAAAAACATCCGGTTCCCGATTGTCACCCTGTAGTTAGTGGAAATCGATGTTACTACGCCCACAAAAAATGACAAGTAGACTATTAGACAAAAATAAGAAAACAAAATTATAATAAACCTTAATTAGACCTGTAGTAACATATGGATGTGAGACCTTTACCATTACAAAAAAAGACGAGGAAATACTCCAAATATTCGAAAGAAAGATCCTGCGAAAGATACATGAACCAGTCCAGAATGCTGATGGAACATGGAGAATCCGCAAGAACGTTGAACTGAATCAGATCAATAAAGGAAGTGACATTATTAAATATATAAAAAGTCAAATACTAACATGGCTGAGACATGTCAACAGAATGGAAGACTCGAGAGTAACTAAGAAAATCTATGAGTGGAAACCTGCTGGAGAACGAAGAAGATGAAGACCTAGGATGAGATGGATAGATGATGTAGAAGATGACCTGAGAGCTATGAATATAGAAACTGGAGAAGAAAAACTCAAAAGAGAACAGAAGGGAAGAAAATAGCCGGACAGGCAAAAACCCACCCTGGGTTATGATGCCAAAAGAAGCTTTGAAAGTTTGAAAGAGCAATTTCTTTCATATTCTTATCCAAGGGCGGATCTGGACCTTGAGCTTGGGGAGGGTAATACTGAACCCAAAATTTTTGATGAGCGGGAGGGGGGGGGGAATCCGAAATTTTTCTGAAATAAGATTTTTAAATGAAACTTATTAACTTACACAATCTTGGGAAGGATAATTACCCCATTAATTTTTTTTTCTTCCCAAAATTAACAAAAATCATAACATTTTAAAACAAAAGTTGATGGTTTACAAAATCTTGGGGGGATGGGTAATTACCCCGTTACCCCCCCCCCATAAATCCGCGCTTGTTCTTATCTCCCATTTCACCCCTTTTCGGTTCACTTTCAAAAAAATACCGTCTTTCCTTGTACAACACGCGAATTATTATTTGTAATAGAGTCACAGAAGATGAATATCTTTTTTGGAAATCTTCAATTACAGGTTTTATATACACACTTTCACTTATATTTTTAATCATCATCTGTCTTTTGATTTCTTCTCCATTTATATATTTTTACTTAAGACAAAACGGAGCCTGGTATATGTGTCTATATGAACCGTTTTAGATTCAGTTTTCAGCATACTAAAGAAAGGTTCTTAGATGTTCAAAACTTTAAATTTCGGCCACCATCTTAGTTCCGCAATATTGAAATATCAAGAAATTATCCGATCACTATGAAATTGAAAAACTGAAAATGTATTTGTGCTTTGGCATTTCAAACATCATATGGAGTCAAAAAATCATGACTGATTTTTACACGTTTCCAGTCGTCCGTCTTTCTACACGTCACAAAATGTCGCATGGAAGAAAGTAGAGTATGGAAAAATTCTCTTCGCGAAGTATTTAATAACACACTGGAAAAAGATTTAGTATGCTGGAACGTTTTCCCGGCGCGATTTCGTTTTCAATTTATTTTACAAAATTTCATTCCGAAAGAACTCATTTTTAAAAGCTTTTATTTAACTTGCAATGTTTGTATGTGTGTTTGTTTGTTAGTTTAGGTCAAATCTTGCAAGCTGAATTTCGACTAGTTCTAATTAAGCTAGCGTTTTGAAATTTGGCACACGTGTATAAGTCCGGTGACAATGCAACATAGTATAGCCATTATCGGTCTAAATCCAATATGGCGAACATCCCAAAATGGCGGATCGGCTTTTTAGTCACAACCCCCTTGATAAGGGTCTCAAATGAAAGTAAAATACGATGAACAATATGACGTCATTCTAAATCCAATATGGCGGACGTCCCAAGTTGGCGGATCGGCTTTTTAGTCACAACCCCCTTGATATGTGTATCAAATGAAAGAGTTTGACGAGTAAAATACGATAAACAATGTGACGTCATTCTAAATCCAATATGGCGGACGTCCCAAGATGACGGATCCACGTTTTAGTCACAACCCCCTTGATATGGGTATCAAATGAAAAGGTTTGACGAGTAAAATACGATAAACAATGTGACGCCATTGTAAATCCAATATGGCGGACGTCCCAAGACGGCGGATCGGCTTTTTAGTCACAATCCCCTTGATATGGGTATCAAATGAAAGGGTTTGAAGAGTAAAATACGATAAAGTATGTGACGTCATTCTAAATTCAATATGGTGGACGTGGGAGAGGTGCGGAGAGGTGGGAAAGGGGTAGCAAGAAGTGGAAAAGGGGGTGGCAAGAGATGGGAATAGGTGGGAAGGGGTGGGTAGAGGTGGGAATGGGGTGGAAAGAGGTGGGGAGAGATGGGAAAAGGCAGAGGAACTGGTGGGAAGAGGTGGGAAAGGGGTGGGAAGAAGTGGGGAGTAGTGTTAAATAGGTGAGAAGACGGGAGAGGGAAGGGGTGGCTGGCGGTGGCAAATGAAAGGATTTTGTCTGTAAAATAAGTAGACTAAAAAGTAAAAAATAAAATTATATAAAAAACAATATTTTTAAGAAAAAGCTTTTATTTGAAAAAACTACTAAAAAGTAAAAATAATTTTTTTAAAATTCATACAACTGGAAACCAAAAGCTTTGGGGGCAGTCAATTGAGCAAATTAACTATGCAATAGCGCTATATGACCGCCCCCAAAGCTTTTGGTTTCCAGGTGTATGAATTTTAAAAAAATTATTTTTACTTTTTAGTAGTTTTTTCAAATAAAAGCTTTTTCTTAAAAATATTTTTTTTATATAATTTTATTTAACATAAAAACGGATTTATATCAAAATTCTGACGTGACTTGCGCAATCGGAATCAGAGCCCGGATTCGGATTCAACGCGTCAAAATACATAAGAATGACGTGGCCTGGTCAAATAGGCATCACTTTTTTTTTGTAAACCGGTGTAATCGAATCAATATTGTAAAGATGTCAACGTGCACAAGAATAGTGGTGATTGAGAACTTTCTCTTCTCAATCGTCAGCAGAAAAAGTCTGCTTGATGATATAGTAGAAAAACAAAATTCATCTGACCTAAACAAAGAATGAATCGCATTTTCATTTTGGTGCAAAATTTTCAGGATATCTTCGCAGGTCATTCGGGCATCTCTGTCGCCATTTTGCAACATATGAACGACATAACTACGAGAATTCTTGGATTTATTAGAACTCATCCCTTTTGCACGATACGCCATACCTGGAATAAAGTGTGACAACTACAAAACAACCATATTTTACTGAATATTCAGTTACCTATTCAAAATGCCTGGTATATGCGTCTATATAAAAATGGGTCATATCTATTTAAAGACCTTGTAGACCAGGTCTGATGTTCAGATAAATTGAAACAGTCTTGGTACGATCGTCAACTGAAGAATGGCCAGCATAACTCACAGGAGAAATATTAAGTTTGGCACACAAGTCATACTTCAATTTTGATATTTTGCAGTATTTCACTCTATATAAACCATCTACTTCCAGAAATGCCGTACACAGCGGACCTTTAACCGACCCTGGATGTCTGCATTGAACGTGATATCTATTTCTCACAAATCCTCCAATAAATTGGAATACTTTACGAGATTTTCCATTCAAAAAGTTCGTATTAGTTTGGGTGCTACCGAAAACGTACAAAGCCGCCTGCTATATAATAAATAACGTCATTTAAGTTTGTCCGGTTAGTAAAACTTCAAATGTGCGGAGTTCAACAAAATTCAATACATTATCTAATCGTGTCCCAGTTTATTTAAAATGATATACAGAGTTTAGTTATATTTTTAAATTAACCTTATATTTCTATATACACACACCGGCAAATTTAAAAGAACCGAGATAAATTGGTAATTTTTTCTACATATTTTTTTTCTCCTAATAAATTTGAAAGTCTACTGCAATTTTTGTTTATTTTGCACATTTTTATCAAGTTTGTCAATGTCAAATTAGATAACCACGGCAACACCCGGAAAAAACCACTTCATTGGATAATGGCCACGAAAGCTTATATTCTACGAATGTCAAACTCGACGTCAACGTGTAAAGATCCGTTAGATGTTGCATTCTAAACTGTAGATCCCTAGAGCAAAATGGGCCATCCCGGCCTGATTGCGTAGTAAAACAACAGTACTACTACATTTAAAACGCGTATTTTCTCTACATTAAAGTTCGTTGTGTTTTCATAAGTAATTGTTTAAATTTGTTGTTTTTGTTTACTTAGTCCCTTGAGGTAAAGCTTTTCCCAAAAGTTCTGCGACCACACCGCAAGATATTTTCTCCTCCGTTTTCGAGGGCGGGGAACACGATGGTGACAATATTTTCCGACAATGGTGACAATATTTACCCTCCTAAACCTTTTTCCGATTTTCCGGTGCTAGGCATTTTTTTACCAGAAAATTTTATTAATGACAGTTGTTCAGAATTTAGGCTAGTGCCAAAGCGGATTTTGAATGCTGAAAAAAAACAATTATTAACGGGCAAGGAGGATTTAGTTAAGGTTACAAAGAAGAGAAAAAACAAAAATTAAACAGGAGATAAAGTGAAATTGCGAAATGGGGGTGCTGTTTAGGGGTTGAAAGTGTTTTTTTGCGATTTTCGGCGAAACGTGATCTCCTAGCGGAAAATGTCCTTCACAAAAATTGTAGATAATAAAACCTTCATACAAGGCATTTTTCATCATAACCTCAAATTTTCCGAAAAAATGGCGGAAAACCGATTTTTCGGTTTTTGTTTTTCTCTATCGTAAAAATAATTCAATTTACGTGAAATTTTGTGAAAGTATACACTTTTTAGTACTGAATAAGCATGATTTTGTTGGAATCTGGGAAACAAGTCGTTTCTGAGATATTTACATTTTTCGAAAAAAAAAAAACAAAATCTTCCACGGAAAACTTTATTGGTGTTTTTTTCGATTTCAATATTCTATCTGGGCTCATTTTAACCGTTGAAATGCCTACTTTAAAATGGTCTATACATGTTTATTTTTCATGAAACCGCTTAAAATTGAGAAAAACCAAAAAAATTAGTTTTCGGATCACGAATTTTTCAATATTATATATTGTTTTCAATATATTTTTTTTATTTATGTAAATAATGAATTAAATTTCAATGATAGAATTTACTTCAATGTAATATTACTAAAGTTGAATGAATTTAATTGAAGAAAGTGGCAAAAACATTCTGAAACTTAAGTTTCTCATGGCAATGCACCGTACGTACTGAAAGTCGTACTCAGTCGATGAAGGTATTTACCTAAAAAAATTTGCAAAATGACTAATTATGAGTTCGTGAAAGTGTATAGAATAATATGCTGAAGAGTTTACATTCCGCTCGGATGCAGAACATAAAAAAAAAGTGAAAAAAAAAAATTTTTTTTCATCCATTTTTTCAAAATTTTGAAATTAAGTCAGGGTAGGAAAAAATAAAAAATGCAGGTCGATAGACCACGTGTTTCTGAACAAAAAATGTCGTAATAAAATTTATCTCTAAAGCCACGGTATTCCTGGAAAAAAATAGTGAAGTAAATTTGCCACTCTGCGCGGCCAAGCGCACGGTTAAATCATGGTGTCTACCAAATCCGGACGTGGAAATTCCCGACTTTTTCCCGGTTTTTCCCAGACTTTTTCCCCGATTTCCCCGTTTTTTTTCCAAGCTTCAATATAACATAAAAAACGATCTTTAATAATTTTTGTTTTTTCATGGTAAGTGGATAATATTGGATATCTGACTGTAGTTTTCAATTAGGATCAACTTTTCTTAATAACGATTATCGATATTGTAATAAATAAAAGTACTTTACTCTTGAGCAAAATTTACATTTTTCGACAAACCTCGTATACGACTGCAAAAAATTGATATCTGATTATTTCATTTTGGGTTTTAGGCCACGCAAAACTTTTTATCAAGAATAATAGTACAGTACCTGGAGGTAAAAAATATGCAAAACTTCGAAATAATGTCATATTGAACGGATTTCGTTCATTTTTTTTTTAGCATTATAATAGTAAATGCTGCACAGAAAAGTTTCTATATTTTGTGGGGGCTTGCTAAATTACTTGCTAAATTAAGTGCCACCCCCTTCTCAGGGGGGTGGCACTTAAAAAATATATATATTTATTGGAGCTGAAAAAAAATCAAATTTTAAGAAGAAAAGGCTCAATCCAATATTTCACATAAATTGATAGATTTTAAGTTATAACGACTTTGAAATTGCGATTTTAGCTTAAAAAACTATCAGAAAACAGACCGGCAAAGATCCGTTGCCAAGCAACGATCAACAAAACCGTACGGGAATGTTACTTTCCCGGCCTAGCCGGGAAAGTAACTAGTCAATCATAAATAACTTATCTCCAAACTTTCTAAGTATGAGGTAAGGGGTCTAGCTTCAGATTGGGTTGAAAGTTATTTGTCATTTCGCAAACAGTACGTGTCAGTTACCAATATTACGCGCAATACAATTGATTCTGTTAACTCGGCATCTGCAGAAATTAATATGGACGTGCTATAAGGATCGGTATTAGGTCCCATATTATTCTTGTTATGTATTAATGATCTGGATGATTTGAGTACTTTAGCAGATTTTACTTTTTTACGCAGATGGTATTTTAGAGATGAAATGTGATATTTTATTGGAAAACCTTAGTACCTAATTGGTTTGGTGAAAACAGGCATTAGTGTTTTACAATGGACAAAAGAAATATGATTATCCAAATATTCAACTTGATAATACGTCAATATCAATAAGGACGTCCAATGTAAAATTTTTGGATATAAATATTGACAGTTGCTTAAACTGGAAAAGCCATTGTGAATTACTGATAGCCAAATTACATTCAGTAGTTTATCACTTCAAAAATGTAAACAATGTTCTAAACATGGCTCAACTAAGGAATTTATATTTTTCTGAGGTTGATTTTCGGTTAAGATATAGTGTTTGTTTTTGGTGGTTTCCACCCTATCAAAAGCGTGTGATAAAAAGTATGGTAGGCTTATCCACAAGAGAGACCTGTAAAAATACATTTAATGACTATAATATATTGACACTTCCGTCAATTTTCATTTTTGAACTATGTTTATTTGTCTTTAAAAACAAGAGTAAAGGAGGGGTATCGATAAGCTAAGAAAATTGACCCCAATATATGACAAAAAAGTAACTATATTTTTTTTTATATTTCTCATTATTTTAGTAAAATACAGGACACTAACTTGACGCTACCTAAAAATAAAAGTAAAAATGACTACGTTTTATTCACGAGAAAAATCGACAAACTGAAGTCAAAATGGCTTTCTTTGGAAAATTGTACCCTTTTTTTACTATATCGAGTTTTTTTAGATATGATCGCATTTTTTTAGCATGGTGATTTTTTTACATGTTCTTTAGACGTCAACAAATATAAAAATACAAAAATTAAACTGCTAAAAAAATGCGCTCATGTCTAAAAAAACTCGATATAGTAAAAAAAGGGTACAATTTTCCAAAAAAAGCCATTTCGACCTGTTTGTCGATTTTTCTCGTGAAGAAAACGTAGTCATTTTTACTTTTAATTTATTGTAGCGTTAAGTTAGCGTCCTGTATTTTACTATAATAATGAAAAATATAAAAAAAAATATAGTTAAATTTTTTGTCATATTGGGGTCAATTTTCTTAGCTTATCGATACCTCTCCTTTGTTTGTAACAATCATCTACATAATGTAAATACCAGGTAAAACACGATCTTTATGTGCCCTTCAGTAAATTAAATGTCTCTGTAAGTTTACCCAGTTGTCTAGGACCTAGAGTTTTTAATCACCTCCCTGTAGAAATAAAACATTGCAATAAACTTTCACTATTTAGAAAGAAACTTAAAGCATGTTTAATTAGCAAATCCTTCTATAAACTAGAAGAATATTTTAATATGTAAAGTGCTCTATGATTTACTCCTTTTTTTTTCTCTCTCTTTTAGATATTTAGTCTGACTATTCCTGTACAATATTGTATCATATTGTCATAAAAGGAAAATAAAGTTTATTATTATTATTATTATTATTATATGAATATCACCGGATCCTCCGCCGTTTTCTAGAAAGCCACGTAAACAAATATTAGTTGAGGAGCACAATGCGCATTTACCTACTTCGTGGGATTTTTTATGAAGGGAAGGTGCTACTATGTGGAATCTTTTTATTGTATGCTAAATAATGATGTAGTATCACAATGTATCATCACCTTAGAATTACGCTGTTTGGTTTTTATGGTGTTATACATCCAAGATGGCCGCCATGCGAGACTTTTATTCTTTACATCAAGAATAACTCCTTCCAGAGTGCTCATACGCAAAATCTGCATATGGCATTTTCTGTTCTATATGAGCCAAAGAACAAATTTAGTTCTTATCATTTTTTTCGTATCTTTTACCAATTAAGAGTTATTATTCATTATACATGTCACTATCGGTTTAAAACATAATTTAGCCATCGGTTATTTATTAAGGGAAGAAAAATAATGATTCTGCTGCTATTTACTCACAAAAACTTTAATAATAACTAGTATTAATACATACAATTTGTAGTAGGACGTAGTAGTTGTATTATAAAATTGGTTCTTAAAATAAATTATGTATTGACAGAAAACAATATTTAATGATACTATATTATTATTCTCTTCAAAACAATGTATCATCACCATCTAAGTCATCCGATGAATCTTCATGCCTTGTATGCTCATCACAGTTGTCACACACATCTTCGTCTCCTCCACACACACATAGTTCTTTCTGTGCACTTCAGATCGTGGTAAAGACATTTACATGGTGGAGCACATTTTCTCTTAACACAAGAGCACCGAATAAGTTGAAGAACTGTCTCTGGAGCACATGGTAGCATACACATAACAGGAGCATAATGGTCGTTTTTTAGTTCCCAGCCGAAGTTTAATGGTGATTAGGGTAGGGCTGATCAGCACGGCACCATTCTATGGTTTGATAACGAACATATGGTATCAGTGATGCTCTTGTTGGTGGCAAGTTTTCTCTTTGAGTTTCTTTCTTTGTGAACATCCACCACCTCAGTTCTCCAATGTCTGATATATTTGTGCCAGGAACATAGACTTGACACATGAACTTTTCTACTAATAGTCTATCTGTATCAAGAAAATTTTCCAAGCTTCCAAGTTTGCTTACAGCTTCGAGAATGTCATCATCTGCTTTACTGAAAACTTTCCAAAAGGAGGTTTTCGCTTTCTTTGCCAAAGTTCCTGTGGTGTCACTTCCGGATAATGCATGCAGACCTAATAATGCTGAAGTTTTCTTTGAGCCCAGGGAATCGGTTACTGTGCTGAGATTGATCATTCTTTGATTTTGGCCAACTCCAGTTACAAGCATAGTGTTCAGTGGAAGGAACTTATACCACCAAAAAGTAAGTATGAAGACATCTGTATCAGGTGAGTAAATATGAAGCTGTGTAGCACCGCGACGACAGGCGAATATGGAATGCAAAATTATTTTTGTATCTACCTCCTCATGATTGCTTTTCAGTTCATCTGTTTCAATCCCCATTGAATACTTTGCTGTTTCCCTCCAAGATACAAATAAACACCTGTGCTCGGACAAGTAAGCTGTTAACTCATATTTAGTCTTGACATGAGATAACAATGACTTCATAGATGTGTTCCCAATGTACGTTGTATCACTGATCTTGTAGTATCACTGGTTGTGTGTTGCCAGTTCTTTTCTTACGCATAGAAGATTTTAGTGAATTTCCTCTGTATGTGTCGAAGACTAAGTGGGTTTCATCAGAACGTGATAGTGTATATATGTCTCTTGCATGGGCATCTCCAGGATCTGTGCAGTCACTCAAGCGCACTTTCAATATTTCACTATTAGAGCGTTGGACAGCTAGCTTAAGACGCTCGCCACTTTGGTCTGTTGCTATGCAATACAGTCTATCTTTGCTTTTCTCTCCTTCATCACAAAAAAAACAGTTTTTTTTGTTATATGCGGGTGTTTTAGATCGTAATGTGTATGTTGCCTTGTCACTGCTGGTACTTGCTTCTAAATCATCCGTAGGCTCACAACGCTTTCCTTTTTCGAAAAGTTTTTTGCTTCTATCCATGTTTGTCGTATGAGTCAGTTTTTTGTAACATTCTTTATGCCATTTTGCATTGGAGTTTTGTAGCTGTTGTACACTTAAATTCCCGATTCGACTACTAATATGCATATACTCTGGATCCAACCATTCTTCTCTTTGTTTCAAACACTGTAGAAGTTTTTTAACCTTCAATGGATTAACAAGAGGTAATTTACTTTTACCTTGACACAAAATACACAGTTTATAATCTGTTGAAAGTCGGATAGGCTAGGGCTAGGCAATAAATGTATACTAATAAATTTGTGTTATGTGGTAAAACTGGCGTGTAATTCTTAAATGGTAAAAGATACGAAAAAATTGATAACAACTAAATTTGTTCTTTGGCTCATGTAGAAAAGAAAATGCTTTATGCAGATTTTGCGTATGAGCACTCTGGAAGGAGTTATTCTTGATGTAAAGAATAAATGTCTCGCATGGCGGCCATCTTGGATATATAACGCCATAAAAACCAAACAGCGCAATTCTAAGGTAAACACCCGGTACTACACCATTATCTAGCATATAATAAAGAGATTTCACATAGTCGCACCTTCCCTTCACAAAAAATCCCACGGAATACATTATGCCCCAAGACTATAGCGGTCATCAGATGTGACCAATATTTATTGAAATTCTGGAGTAATGTAAAAAGTAATTAATGAACTTTAGTATAAGGCCGAGCAAATATGAAAACATAAAATAAGTCATCCAACGTTTCGAAAATATTTATTAGCCATCTTCAAGTAAATTTCCAAATGTACCTGAAACGCATCACCATACTTTTTTCATCTTCTGCCAACATAAACGCAAACTGAAACTAAGAGGTGTCAGTACTCGAGATATAAAAATATTGACTCGAGCAAACGTTTTTCAACAAATACTCGAGGGAATTCGACAACACCCTACTGCATCTTCTACCCGATAACAATTCAATTCAACGCCCACGTATCTGTCATTATCGAAGAAGTGCTCCAGCGGGTACCAATTAATTAGACTCACTGTGAACAATGTCTTGTTTCTCCTTTTCTTAATTCCTCCTTTTTAAGACTTAATTCCCTCACCACAGAAAGATACACTTAATGATACGGTGGATAATTGGGCAATTAGCAGTGTAAAGGACTCAAGAGAAGATAAATGTCCACGAAACAGAACGCTGAACCTTATTTTTGCTGGTGGTTGAAAACGACAGTCTCATAAGACATGAAAAAATTGTTAACTAGGCTTTCCCAAGATAAACTCAATTTTAACTTCAGGGAAAATTTAGTACGTTCAGCGCTTACTGAAACTGAACATCGTTATTAGTCTTAAAGCACAGAAACCAATAAAATCGATTTTTCGAATAAAATGATAAAACTGCGGTGTAATTTAACATTCTGTGACGCGTGTCCACTTAACTACGAATGAAGTTAACTCGAAGTTTTCGATAAGGATTATTTATTATTTAACATATTACTATACGAGTCAAGTCTTAAGAAATGCAACCCGCGTAAGTTTTATTTTCTTAAAAAGAAATTGCTAAATGTTTACATTTCTTAGTAAACTCATGATTTACAGTCCAGCTCGGTTATTATGAACCCGCTTCGAGCGTCACTGCATCAAAACGAACTTCATTTCTACATGTTATTTCAAAAGCTAAATATTGGCGATAATTTCTGCATATTCGAGGTCGATCAAGCAACAGGTTGGAAGATGGCCGCCTGGATTTAACCAGTCTATATATCATTTCCCTCCCTATAACTTCTTGGCATCTGAATATAACTGATTATAATTTCATTTGTCTTAATGTTAAGTAAATTTGTGCAGTGATTCGATGTACATGAACAATCTGTAACCTTTAGTAAAATTTGTCGTTGGTCCAACAACGTCTGCGGTTATGGAGGTTAACTTTTTAGTCTCCTACCAGAATTTGGTAGTTATTGTTTACATGTATCGAGCATATTTTTTTAGTGCAAAGTGCTTCGTTTCGCGAAATTAACTTTCCTTGCGATTTGAAACAATAATTCGAATATAAGTTGCGACTTTTCTGGCCTGATGATAAAATGAATCGTGTCCGTTTGTGCGTTTTCGAATTGCCTGGATATGCAGAATAACATTTCCTGTTTGTAAATTTTATTTATGTATCCATTTGTTTTTAGTACTTTTTCGGTAAAGTTTATCTTATTTACGTGATGTTGAACGTATGGATTTGCCGAATAGCAAGTCTCTATTGTAAATTTCATTTATGTATCGCCCATCTGTTTTTTAGTTCAAGCACTTTTTGGTAAATTCTCTCTTGTTTACGTAATGTTGCACGTAAAGCAATTTGATTAATAATTCCGTTTATATCTACAGTAATCATTACGCGAGGTGGCCAGCTAATCGTTGTGAGTTATATATTGCATTTTATTGTGCATATATGTTTATTTAGTTCTTGTTTTTATTTGATGAAAGTGATATACGTTTGCTAGGGATTGCAATTTACCGGAAGTTTTAATAACCGGTAAATCGGTAAATAAAAATGGAAATAACCGGTTAACCGGTATTTACCGGTAATTTTTAGAATGAATGATTAGAGTGGCGAAAATGGCAATTATCTTTTTCCACGTACAAAATTATCTAAATTTGACAAAAAAAAATTTTGCCCACGATGTACTCATTATGTATGTGTTTCCTCAGAGATAATGCTATCCATTATTCCCTGCAGTGAATAATGATTTCAGTATTCACTAGTGAATAATAATGACAGTCAGTTGTTTATAAGAAGTCACGGGCAGGTATTTTCTCAATTCGAGTGCAATCTCGCAACTTTTTAGTAGAATTTATGGCTAGTTTCTGAAACCTTAAATATAATTATTCGTTAACAGTCATAGCTACAATTGTGTGAACAATTTTACTGTTATTATCAAATTTATGAATAGATAACTATTTACCGTTTCAGAAACAAACTCTCTTTTATCATATAATTTCGTTTTTAAATTTGATTGAGTAGGCCGTTATGTGTCAAATTAAATTTAAACGTCAACGTTATTTACAATAATTTCACATATTACTCAAAAAGAATAACATAAATAATTCATTAATTAATTTCTTCAGTAAACAATTTAACAAAAATATCTAATAGTTGTTGACAAAGTATAGTATTCTACTCGCATTTAATGGCTACTCTGGTGATTTACGACATTCGCCTACGGCTCGTGTCTTAAACTTCACCCTCGTGAATAATAGCCATCATTATATGTTCGTTGAATTATATACTATTATATACGTATATTTAATATAATGAACAAACCAAAGGTTTTTTATCAAAAGGAAAAAATATAAATGAAATAAATTTAAATAAATAATTATTCTGTAAATAACGAAAATATCAACTTAAATAACAAAAATTATAAACATAAACTCAAATAGGGCATTTACTGAATACCCAATCTAAAAATACAATATTTTTTAAAAACGGCCTGTTAAAAGGATTAGTTTTTCAAAGCTATATCTGTTAGTCGTTTGATATATGTGCATAGAATACCACCAGCTGAAGATGTCCTTCTTCAAGCGATATTGGTGGGTCGATAATTTAATAAGAATTGGTAATAACATACTTCTAAATGTATTCCACGGATATTTGCGGCAGTGAAATATTCAATTTCCTATCGCACGATATTGTCAATGTCTCTCTTACTTGTATTTCTTAGAACTTGGTGTCTGGGTTTTACTTTTTATAATATTATTTATTTATTGTTAAAAGTGCTCAGTGTTGGGGCAGTCACTCTGTATTTAGTGAATACTAGTCACTGACATAAATAGAAACGTTGAATACGTGACATATCGTAAGTTTAGAATTTACCGAAATAACCGGTAAAAAATTAAAATAACCGGTAATTATCATCACGTGTTTTTTGTCCTAATAACCGGTTAACCGGTTAACCGGTTAACCGGTATTGCAATCCCTAACGTTTGCCCACCCTACTCTAATTATTTTTTGTTAATAGATGTTAATTAATTCAGTGAATTGAATTGATTTACTTATATGTTTTGTTTTATTTATCTATCTCTAAAAAAGTAATTAAAAAACAATTAAAAAACCGCTGCTCAAGGAATCACTACTTCCACATCCAGATTCTTTTCCAAGTCACTCACAACGAAAAAATTTTTGTATGTGGAAATAATTGTTTATGGAACTTTAATAATATTATATTTGAAATCCTCTACCTCAAAAACCCATAAAACGATACCCCACATCGGTAGCGGGGTGGAGGTGGTGATAAGGGGTGGTAGTGGGGGGGGGATGAAGTAAAAAACCATTTTGAGGTTTCTGGTTCTTGTACACACACTAAATCACAATTTTTTTTCATCCCCTTTAATAATGGGGTGGGGGTGGTAAGGGGGGTGGCTAATGCCAAAATTTTTTTTGAGACCTTAGCTTCTCTTGTATATACTAAATACTAATTTTATGGACTTACCTGCTTGATTTACCTATTTTCCCCAAATTTACCCCAATTTACCCCCCAACCCTTCGACGGAACAAGATGAAAATAGGGATGGGACGGATATCGGGTCCGGCTACTGCATCCGGCCAATCCGGCTTCCAAACCGGATATTCGGCTCCGGCCGGATATGAAAAAATATCCGGTCAACATCCGGCCAAATAAAAACTGTCTAAAATGCATGAAACTTAAATGTTTTTTATTAATTGTCAGTTATATATCAAAATATTTATAAAAGTAACAATGAACTAGACACTACATAGTCAAATCAATGAATGCCCAAAAGAGGATTGTAGAGAACATTTAGGAGGTGTGAATTTTCTTCAGAAATGTGTTGGGGGTAGTTAGGAGGTAAAAAAACTAAAAGTCTCCGCCCCTAGCCCCGCCGCTTCAGGGGGGGAGGCAGGTGGAAAGTTTCCTTTTTTCGATTCTTCGCTTATAATTCGGAAACGATACGTCGTATGGGAAAAGGTAATCTATGCAAAATTAAACGTAATTAAATTTTCCACAAGAATGTTTATATTCATTTTCTTCCTATGTGTTATAATTTACGAGATACTCGACACTGAAAATCGATGATTAATAAACAAAAAATCAATTACGTACCTTGAATATTTCTATCACAGCGGTTTACCGTGGTCTGCTAATACATCACTGTCACAAAACAATCTTTAGTTTACAATACTCAACGTATTTACTAACGTAATATTTTGTCGAAATCTATACATTTCCTTAAATATACAGTGTGACACACTTAAAATGAAGATACCCTTACAACTTTTTTATTTTGCTTCCGATTTTAATCAAATTTTACTCAAGTATTAGAATCTACTTTTATGACCAGAAAAACATTCTGCTGCTACAAGGGAAAAGCCACCTGCGGTACCAAAATATGCTGAAAACAATAAAACATTTTGAGTGTTAGAAATTCTAAAAAATGCATCCGATCGGCGCCACAAACGTACATACACCAAAATTTGATTTGTTATCATACATAAGCTCATCTGGCAAAGGGGATCCTCGGTTTCCGCAATTTGTGGTGGCTACGTGAAATTCGTCAAGACCCATCAATATGATTTTTATTCTTTTTCCTCATATTTTGGTACCGCAGGTGGATTTGCATTTATAGCATGTGAATGATTTTCTGGTCATAAGTAGATCCTAATTTGTTCTATACTTGAGTAAAATTTGATTCAAATCGGAAACAAAATGAAAAAGTTATAAGGGTATCCTCATTTTAAGTGAGTCACACGGTATATTTAAGGAAATGTATAGATTTCGACAAAATATTACGTTAGTAAATATGTCCAGTGTTGTAAAATAAAGATTGTTTTGTGACAGTGATTTATTAGCAGACCACGGTAAACAGTTTTGATAGAAATTTTCAAGGTACATAATTGATTTTTTTTTGGTTAATTATCGATTTTCGCTAACGAATATCTCGTAAACTATAACACATAGGAAGAAAATGAATATAAACATTCTTGTGGGAAATTTAATTACGGTTTAATTTTGCACAGATTACCTTTTTCCGTACGACGCGCGACGCATCGTTTCCGAATTAAAGACACAAATGGATGAAGGGTCTATGTAACAACAAAGTGATTTTGATATAATTGATCTCAAAGTTTTTAACAACCTACCAACTTCAACAGTACATAGATCCTTTATAAATTTATGAATTAGATATTTTTGCATTAGAATCAAATGTAATGTACCTGGGGGAATTTTGTGTACTTATAGCCTTCATTCATATAAAAAAACTCGTTTTTTTCAACAGTTTTTTTGACATAATTGATCTCAAAGTTTTTAACAACCTACCAACTTCAACAGTACATAGATCCTTTATAAATTTATAAATCAGATATTTTTGCATTAGAAACAAATGTAATGTGCCTGAGGGAATTTTGTGTACTTATAGCTTTCATTCATATAAAAAACTCGTTTTTTTCGAAAATGTTACATAGACCCTTCATCCACTTGTGTCTTCAATTATAAGCGAAGAATTGAAAAAAGGAACCTTTCCACCCCCCCTTTCCCCCTAAAGCGGCAGGGCTAGGGGCGGGGACTTTTAGTATGTTTACCTCCTAACTACCTCCAACACACTCCTGAAGAGAAAAATTATCCCCTCCTAAATGTTCTCTACAACTCTTTTATTGACTGGACTAACAATCAAAATAAATAACAAATATAAAAAAATAAGTCTTAAATTCTTCGCGAATACAATAGTGGTGGTAATATAGCTATTTTTCTCCATTGTATTGCTAATGACAAAAACAGCAACTACTGACGATCTCGAGAAATTACTTTTTAATTTGATGTGTAATTACACAAAATGGTAATTCTGAGAATGAAGTTCCTTAGAAAATCATAATATTAATAAATACAAAAACACCATATCTGGACAGAACCAAGTACACCCATATAAATATTAACTACACAGGCCAACATTTAGTTTAAAAAAATACACCGGACTTTTTGGGGTCGCTGATTCCGATGCAGAGGTCGGTGGTTAAACTCCATCACGTCACGTTCAAGGTCATTTAAAGGTAAAATTAAGAAAAGGCGGTTGAAAAAATCTGAAAAACTTTACGCATAGGTTTTTGGGGTCGCCGAGTCCGAATCCGGTATTCGCTTACCATTAAAAGGCATCCGAAGGTCATTTCGAGGATAATTTGAGAAAAACAGAGAAGAAACTGTCAAATAATCTGAAAAAAATTATATATAGGTTTTTTGGGTCGCTGAGTCTGCATTCGATGCCGGTGTGATTTTTTTCAGATTTTTTCAACCACCTTTTCTTAGTTTGACCTTCAAATGACCTTGAACCGGACGTGATAGAGCTTAACCGACCTCTGCATCGGAATCAGCGACCCCAAAAACCCCTGGGTATCTAGGTAGAGTCCGGTGTATTTTTTCAAACTAAATGTTGACCTGTGCTATTAATTATTATTAGTTTTGTTCTGGTGTACCAGGCGCATTTCGTGTAATTACAATTACTTGCAGCAATGTGCAAAATTGGCAGGACAGGACAATACTGGTGCGACTTGAATTTAATTGTAAATATCGCGGCCTGCTCGTAGATAAAGCGACTGCTTGAAAAGGCAAGATATCCGGCCGGATTATCCGGCCGGACCGGATTTTGAACTGGCCGGATATACTGTATCCAGTTATCCGGCCAAAAGCACATCCGTCCCATCCCTAGATGAAAATATAATCTAGTTCTAGATCTCGTTAAAGTACATATGTGTACCAAATTTCAAGTCAATATCTCAAACGGTTCCAGAGTAAACGTGCGCACAAAAAAAGTTACAGACAGACCGACAGACAGACAGACCGACAGACAGAAATTTTTTTTCGCTCAAACTTAAAATCTCGACGTGTCGTGGCATTCTAAGCCTATTTGAACAATAAAAATTTTTAAAATTTTTTTTGTCGTTGCTATGCTTCCACTGGATGTGGAAGTAATTAAATGTAATTAGCAGATATTAAATCAAGAGCGGTTTTACGGGGGGGAGAGGCAATGGGGGTAAATAGGTAAACCAAGTAAGAGCAAGTAAGCAAGTAAGAGCCAATTAAATTGGTATTTAGTATATACAACGTGATCTACCATGACATGCGAAAAATTTAACAGTAGGTTGTCCCCACCGAAAGGAGTTTAAAAAATGAAAAATTTTTAAAAAATTACCTTATTTTTTTGTAGAAATCCGCCGCCAATCACTTCCATACAACCGTATCACTTTATCAGACTTGGGAATGACACTATTGACGCTGGAGAGGATTGAAGTGACTTTTTGGTTTTAATCAAATCACACTACAAAAATAGCGAAATAAATCGAAAAGATAATGTCCCTAGGCCAGTCAGCTGTGCAATAGCAAGAGATATTTACAATAACACGCCGGTGTCCTCACTGTTCGACCGAAAGCAAAAAACGCGGCTCTCTTTGATCTGTGCTTTGCCGCACTTGACGACTTCACTTTTTATGCCAATTAAGGAAATGTAAACAACTCCAATACGTTCTTTCACAAGTAAGTTCGTCGACCTATTCCCGATCTACTCAACATCAGTAGTGTATCTCGCAAATTTACTAATAATTTAATATACTACATTGAAGACTAGTACACCATGCTGTATAAGAGAAGCCATAGTCGGGGAGCCCTCCCTAGCTGTACGTGCACCCCCCGCCCAATCCTTGGGGACAATGTTTTTCATAAAGATTGAAGCCTAAGGAACAATTTAAGACATATTCTAAAAAAAAAACTGGCTGTACTTTCAAAATGGCGGCCATATATTAAAAAAAACTGTTGCCAATGTTGTTTTTGTCATTTAACACAAAAACTAAAAAAGATGGAAAAAACTTTCTTCACAAAAAAGAACGTGCATAAAATTTTCTACAATTTTGTACCTATACAATATTTTGATAGGAGTTACTATTTTCCAGATAAATGAGTCCAAAATTAAGAAAACATGGAAATTCATATATCGGTAAATCACTCAGAGTAAATAACTGTGACAATTATTGTAAGGCGTATAATATAACTTTATATTATTAACATAAAAATTAACTAAAATAAACTGAAAAAAATTAATAATAATAATAATAATAATAATATAATTTGCAGACATTTATCTCGAAAACGGTAACAGAGATATCTGGAAAACGGTAACTCCTATCCAAATATTGTATAGGAACAAAATTGTAGAAATTTTATGCACTTTGTTTTTTGTAGAGAAAGTTTTTCTCCATCTTTTTTAGTTTTTGTGTTAAATGACCAAAAACAATATTTGCATTTTTTTAAACGGACGCCATTTTGAAAGTACAGCCACCTTTTTTTTTTTTAGGACATGTCTTAAATTGTTCCTTAGGCTTTAATCTTTATGAAAAACATTGTCCCCAAGGATCGGGGGGGTGCACGGACAGTTAGGGTGGGCTTCCGTAGTGTTACGTTTTATATTTTATTTTAAAAGGTTAATCATTTATCTGGAATAGGGATTGCATTACCGGTTAACCGGTTAACCGGTTAACCGGTTATTAGGACAAAAATCACATGGCGATAATTACCGGTTATTTTAATTTTTTACCGGTTATTTCGGTAAATTCTGAACTTACGATATGTCACGTATTCAACGTTTCTATTTATGTCACTGACTAGTATTCACTAAATACAGAGTGACTGTCCCAACACCGAGCACTTTTAACAATAAATAAATAATATTATAAAAAGTAAACTCCAAACACCAAGCCCTAAGAAATACAAGAGAGACATTGACAATATCTTACGACAGAAAATTGAATATTTCACTGCCGCAAATATTCGTGGAATACATTTAGAAGTATGTTATTATCAATTCTTATTAACTTATCGACCCACCAATATCGATTGAGGAATGGCATCTTTAGCTGGTGGTATTCCATGCACAAATATCAGACGACTAACAGATATAGCTTTGAAAAACTAACCCTTTTAACACGCTATTTTTAAAAAATATTGTATTTTTAGATTAGGTATTCAGTAAATGCCCTATTTGAGTTTATGTTTATAATTTTTGTTATTTAAAGGAATATTTTTATTATTTGCAGAATAATTATTTCATTTATATTTTTTCCTTTTGATAAATTAACTCCTATATAAAAAAGCCTATTTAACAGTCACATTTTTGTCACTTTGACAGCGATAAAAAAAGGTGCATCGTTTTTTATCACCGATAAAAATGCCTGTTCCTCAAAAGCCTGGTAGTCGCACGTCATTATGAAATCTGTACTGTCAGCTATAATTTTTAGGTATTGTATTGTGGAAACTATACTGTACGATATGAGTTGTTTTGGGAAAATTATAATTATTTTTAATAAATTATTGTTGTTGTTCGTTCACATTCATATTCTGTCGTTAATTTATCTCGCCAAAAAACACTCGAGCTTTTCTTTTATGGATAAATTTCTTCTTAACTCAAAATTTTGCCAATCAGTAATTTTGCTCGAAAAACTGACATTTGACAAAATCGCTCGACCTCCGGTCACGCGATTTTTTTCATCCCAGTTTTTCTTATAAAATCACTGATTGACAAAATTATTTCATTACAAAGATAAATTTATCCGATAAAAAAAAAGCTCTTGTAATTTTACTGTTGATAAAAAAACCTTTTGTTTGTTCATTATATCAAATATACGTATATAAAAATGTTTTTTGTTAAATTTAGATAATTTTGTACGTGGAAAAAGACAATTGCCATTTTCGCCACCCTAATCATCCATTTTAAAATTTACCGGTAAATACCGGTTAACCGGTTATTTACATTTTTATTTACCGATTTACCGGTTATTAAAACTTCCGGTAAATTGCAATCCCTAATCTGGAAAATGGTAACTCCAATGCAAATATTGTATAGGAACAAAATTGTAGAAAATTTTATGTACTTTATTTTCTGTACAGAAAGTTTTTCTCCATCTTTTTTAGTTTTTGTGTTAAATGACAAAAACCATATTTGCAAATTTTGTTTTTTTTTAACGGACGCCATTTTGAAAGTGCAGCCAAATTTTTTTTTAGGACATGTCTTAAATTGTTGCTTAGGCTTCAATCTTTATGAAAAACTTTGACCTAAAGGATCGGGGGGGGGGGGGGTGCACGGACACTTAGGGTGGGCACCAGTAGTACTAAGGTCTCAAAAAAATTTTCGGATGGTTTCTGCCGCCGCTCATCAAAATTTTTTTTCGGATTTCCCTCCCTCTCTCTGCTCATCAATTTTCAAAAAAAAATACCATATTTTCTCTTCATGGCCCCAAATAACTTCTAGCCGTTATTTTTCCTAATATCCTTGGGCTAAATAACAAAACTTTAACGAACTGTTTGAGAACATGTTCATTGTTCATAGGCATTATGAAGTTTCGTGTTTAAAAACTGAAACTTCATGTACATTGCAATTTCGTTTAAGAAAGTTATGAACTGGTAACATTAGATATTTTGTCAAGCAGCTCGGTTAAAATCCGAATAGAACGTCTGCTCGCATTAATAACAGTCACACAAATAAATATACCTATTGTACCAGAAACCAGATCATCATACCCTCAAGTCTAAATTAGGGCAGATTTCTAAATTCACCGGTGGATCGCACCGGTAAGCAATAAGATTATTTGATTGGCTACTTTGAAACAGATAGCCAATCAGCTTCGTATTTTGTCCACCTGGTGCGTCCACCGGTGAATTTAGAAAAGTGCGGTTAATTTCTGTCGTGTCATTTTTGTAAGTCACAAAAAAGTGTTTTTTTCTGCAATTCATCCGGAGTTTACTATAATATCAAAAGCTTAAAATTTTTCAATCTCTAAAAATATTTTAAGCTAACTTTAGGTTTTCTAAGGCAGATATAGCCATAATTACACGAAAAAAATACCTTATATACAGGGTGGACCAAATTAGATGGGATTTGGGATTTTCTCTAAAACTATGGCAGATAGACAAAAACCAATATAGGTGTGCAGAGCTTGATTTTCGAGACACAAACAATAGTGCAAACCCCGATCGTCTATCTTTTTCTACTACCGGGCTTTTTGGATGACCTCTATATCTCAATTACCAAGTGTCGAATCGAAAATCGAGTAACACAAGACACTTTTTGAGTAGAATCCGTTGCTGATAAGAAGAAAATTATGCATGCCTCAGTGTTCGATATATAGATATAACTTGTGTTTTTTAAATGTAAATTATTTTATTATTCGACCACAAATTAAATTAGCTATCCAACGATATATCATGTCATATTTATCTCTAGAAAAAGTGATTAATTTTCGAAAAATTTAATATATTTGTGAGGAGGTCATGGAAAACTATTAACGACAACACTTCTTATAATATAAAATATTTTTTCCAAAAATAGGAAAAACTAAGCTACAATAAATGTTCGAATCGTCTTCCATTGACATCTATGCAAATTTATCGCATTTCTAATATTTATTGAGGTCATCGTAGTTTTTTAAATGGATTTCAAATAGAAAAGTATAGTGCAATTTGCAATTTTAGTACATATTTTGCGTTTTTAATCCCGAATTCGCCCCCCCCCCCCCTCACGAAAGAGTCAAAGCCGCCCCTGACCATCGGGACGAAGGATGTCACTAGCTCGAACGGGTTTTTTCACTGAATATTCCCCGTATCAGTATTCAGAACTTTTAAATAGTGAAGTGCAATGCACCGAAAGAAAAACAAAAGTTCCTAATTTTAAGTTTTTAAAAGTTCTCTCAACCTATTCGCAATAAATTGTTAGCTTTAAGTCTAGCTTCTTTAGACAGGAGTGCTAACGCACAATTATTTTTCGTTCCAGCCGAACCGAACCTGCCCCGCCCAGTCGCACATTCACCATGACGCTGCGTGCCATGGTTGTATGACTGGCTCCGGGCCTCGATCCGGCTCTTGCTTGCAAGACTATTTTTAAACTTGAAGCTTGCAGGCTCAAATCCTATCGATCGCAAGATTTTTTTTTATATGAAAAAGTTATTTCAACTTAATAAATGTAATTAAACGAGATCGTTAATATCTTGTGCTCTTTTCGGCTTCAAATATCCCAAGTAGCACAGAATTCTTAAAGAAATCTTTAAGATGTTTTATTTACTGCCCGCGAGGATATCTTGTATTTATGTACTCTAGTCCTTCCGAAATTAAAATAAGAAATCTTTATACGTGCTCAACTTTTATGCACTGGGGAAATGTAAACTGGGCATTATATAGGAATTTCAACTTTTGTTAACCCACAGACATCTACTAGAAGTTCTAAAAGGGAATTATCATACAGCTCAATTTTCTATGTATTACAGAAATTAAATAAAGTATTAAAAGGGAAATAGTATTATTATCCTTGACAGAATACCTGTAGACATCTTCTAGAAGTTCTAAAAGATAATTACCATACAGCTCACTTCTCTATGTATTACAGAGATCAAATAAAGTATTAAAATGGAAATATTATTATTATCGCTAATAGAACACCTATAGAAATCGTAAGAAGAAATTTGTTTGCTTACCACGTAGTTTGTTACAGAAATTATTCCTAGATGACGCCACGTACAAACCACTGACGATAATCAGTCATGCATTATCTTATACTCATGAATTTATTGAACACTAATAACATAACTGCAACATTCAAATTCTCTCAGGGATCGTCGATTTATTTGGATGGATCTTATAACGATCTCTAATCTTTGGTTTGGGCCTGATGCCTCAATACTAAGATTTTGTTTAACCAAAATTTCACCATCTATTCTTCTATACTGTGATTCTATAAAAAATGGGTGATGGTACATCTAATAGAAATCCCATAAGGATGTTCGTTTATATTGGTAAGCCATAAGATACCCGAAAGATTAGTACAGAAATTAAATCTGTTTGCTGGATTGATGCGATACATCTAATAGAAATCCTATAAGGATGTCAATGGTACCATTTATATGGGTAAGCGATAAGATATCCTAATGATTACTATGGGAATTCTATAAGTATGCTCACAGGATTCTATACTAATAGCTTTTTTCGATTACCATGGGAGGTACTATTTAATACTGATATGCTGACATTTGCCCATCTTAGGGAACTCTTACAGACCTCTAGAAGATATTTACTAATTCCTAAATTTTTATCCTCGGGATATCTTGAGGAATTAATTGTGCTACTTGGGATCCACCGGGTGGAGAGGTTCTAGCCGCTTGCAGTAGCTGCCGATTTTTTTTACGCTTTTCTGATGTAGCTTTTGGTCCTCATTTCAGTGATAAGTATAAAACTTTGTACCTGTAGGTTAAATGGAAAAATTACGAAATCACGATTATTAATTGCTTTCGCCTAACCCTGTATATGCTACGTAATTTTAAAAAATTTATTGAAATGTTCATTTCATAAGTGATCAAATACAGTTGTGCTGATCAAAACTCGGGTTTATTGCAGTCAAAAATTTGACTGGAATATCTTGCACCCTTTCATAATATTTTATAAAATAAATAGGTCGCCGAGTAGGTCGCTGTATATCGTTTGTCTGGATCAGCGGCGGCTGGTGAAATTTCAATATTTTTTTTCTCGTCTATGGCCCATGGGACCCATACGAAATTTGGGAAATAACATCTAGAGAAGCACTTCTCTAATGACCCCTAAAAAATTTTGAAAAAGCAGTTTGCGAAAAAATTTTTGAAAATTCGTTAGCCTCCCCAGGTCTAGGAGCTCCTGTTTATTTTTATTTTTTTTTTTGTCATATGCATTTGACTTTTCATAAAAATACAACAACAGATTTTGGAGTTTATGAAAATATTTTCATTACTAACTGAGATACAACGAATTGAAATATTGTAATTTGTTAAATTGTAAATTACAAAATTTCAGTTCATTGTATTTCAGTTAGTAATGAAAATATTTTCATAAACTCCAAAATCTGTTGTATTTTTATGAAAAGTCAAATGCATATGACAAAAAAAAAATAAAAATAAACAGGAGCTCCTAGACCCAGGGGAGGCTAACGAATTTTCAAAAATTTTTTCGCAAACTGCTTTTTCAAAATTTGTTATGGGTCATTAGAGAAGTGCTTCTCTAGATCTAGATGTTATTTCCCAAATTTCGTATGGGTCCTATGCGCCATAGACGAGAAAAAAAATATTGAAATTTCACCAGCCGCCACTGGTCTGGATAGTCAAAAGTAGATAGATACCTACGCTTCTACAACACATTTTATTTGTATTTTAAAAATGAGAGATAAAAAAACATTTAAAATACTAATTACACGTTTTAAAATCATATGGTATAGTCTTATAAAAATAACTCGAAATCGAATAGTTTTTTATTACACTCAGTTAAGTAATTACTACTTCATTTTCTAGTAAACACATTTATTTAATTAAACACTTGCCGCTTCCGTATAAACAAACACGTTTTAATCCAATAAACAAAAACATAACCTTAACTATCTTGACTATTTACAAATTCTATATCTATCTAATATGTATGTTCCTACACAAGCTCAATGTATGCAACTTCAATTAATATAGAATGTGCTATAAGCCTAATTACAGTTAATCATCATTTACAGCCAATAGACTATTTTTAATAATTACAACTGGTAAATGTCAAAGTGCACACCCATTTCCGGAAATATATCTAATTAATGAAATACTAGGCGGAAACCTTAAATGAAAACTAAATTCTAATAAGCAACTAATGAGAAATTTACCTGTTTAATAAGGGGAAGCAAAGTTTGTTCTATACTACGAGTTTTAATCTCTAAACAATCAAAATTTGTTGTACCTACTCCTGCCATTTTCTACACTACTGTCGTCATCTTTGTTTGATGCACGTAAATTGGGCATAAATCTCTCCTTGTTTTTACATAACCTCTTCATCCGTTTAAAATCCAAGGATGAACGATAATGGTCAATCAGCTGTTTAATAAGCTGCTAAGCTTTCTAGTAGAGCCCTCTGTGGGTCAGAGGTAAAAGTATAGACAGACCTCCTTATTTTAATAACGAATTCTAGTTGAACACTGAAGCTGCAGAAATCAAAAATTTTTCTTATTCTTTGTACCATTGTATGAATATAGGTTGTGCTCTTGTATTTTTCTAATAATAAGTAACAATTTATTTTTCCAAACCTTACATAACAAGGATGGATAAAGTTTTTTTTTATAAACACTGGTCAATAATATGAAGCAAATTTTTAGGATTCCAAACTTAAAAATAAAAAACTGTTGTGCACCCTATGAACCCTGATGACGGTCATTCATTTGTTCGTTTATCGTTCTATCCAAAATCTGATGGTACAATTATTATGAATGCGTTTAGGCAGTGGTGCAGCCAGAAAATTCATTTGGGGGGGGGCAATAGAACCGGCCTCTTCAGAGGATAAGGAAAACTTTTCAGAAAATTGTTGTAAACGCATGTGTATATAGATTCCTCTACTAGATAATATTGGCATTAATTACAAAATATAAATTTCAAGGGATAGTTGAATACTGCTTTGTACTGATGGAGATTTTATGTGTCTTCCCAGGTAGCAAAGGCACGTGAAAATGACGTGAAAAAATGGTCAGGAGTGACGAGAAATGACGAGTTAGATGACGTAAATGAAACGTGAAAATGACTTCCTAATGTCTCAGACGAATGACGTCTTTTTCAGGTTATATTTGGTAATCCCCCCAAAGTTTTTCAGTAATAGGAACATATATATAAATCTACATACTAGTTAGTAATCTACTTGATAAAAATAAAATAATTAATGCATAAATAAGTTTTGTCCTAATGAATTTGTTTGTTAGCCAGCCATCCGTAATTTTATTTACATTAACATATCTAATATTGGTAACCATCACTCCAACTTTTTCTCACAAGGGTTGCCTGCAAATTATAATGTTTATTAAGTTATTAAATTCATTTTTACTTACCTTTACCAATTGCGGTCCGTAGGATTCGAACCTACATGTCTCCCGTTGTCCGTATTACAGTAAGTACTGACGCCAAATTTGCCAAATTTTATATTATTTATTATGTTTAAATATTTAACATGTCATTTTCTTGTATCCCATTTATTTCATCGCAGTATTTATGGTGGTGAATGAAGTCTTTATTATGTGAAATTGAATTTCTTGCCTTATTTAAAATATATGAAAATCTTTCAGGTTCTCGCTTCGAGTTACTAGTATTTTTATTTATTTATAATTATTAAGAAGAACTTATTTAATTTAATTAAACTGTCATCAGTGCCACCTGAGAAGTACAAGTAGTTGTTGAACATGTAATTATTACATTAATTAGTATTAGTGGCGGTTCGTTAAAAAAAAATATATTTTTCCCAGATCTCGAAATTGAAGAGCAGAGAGGGAGAAATCTGAAAAAAAAAAATTTTCCTTATCTCAAATTTGATGAGCGGTGGAGGGGAAGTCAGGAGTCAACTATTTTAAGAATTAAAGTTTTAAGTTGAGGTACTTATACAAACCTGGGAAGCGTGTTGGAGAAAAAACGGTAAAGGTGTAATATCGTCATCTACAACATAAATAGAATATTTAATGGTCTAAAACAGACCTAAAATTGAAAAAAACCAATAAGCAATTATTACCTTAAAAAAAACAACTAAAATTTTTTTCGCAATTAAAAAAAAAACGGAACGAGCAGGGACCGAACCGCCGACTCATGACTTGGAAGACGACGATTACGATTACGATTACATTTCTTTATTGAACTTTATATGTACATGTCATTTGGATAATTATATCTAATGGCATTATCTCAAATAGTATGTAAATACATCATTATGTTTTTTGAACAGGCGTAACAAACGCGCGTCGGCGTGATGCGCTCAAACAATGGCAGGTGGTAGCCGGGAGATATTGCTCTCATAATTCTTTATTATTTAAATGCAATATGCATATTTTCATAAGTTAATATGCATTTACTTAGTCATGCCGCAGCTTAAGGTAATAGGAGAATATAAGATTCAAGAGGTATACAGATGTGTGTCTATAACGCAGGAAAAGAAAGACCTAAAAAACCTGCTTGAAATAATTGCTTGTCGTCAAAGTGTAAAATAGAGTTTTTATAGCAAACTGATAGGTTTTTATGGCAAAATTTATATCTTCAATGAGATACGACTTAAGAGGATATGGCTTGGTCCGAGAAACTTTTAATTTTATGTTATCCTAATACAGGATTCCTCAAAGGAGGTGTATTGCGGGGTTAGGAAGGTGCTGGGAAAGGATTTTTTGTGGGGTATCCCCGGACTATTGCCTCCTGAGGTTATATATCTCCAATTTTTGGTGTAGAAGTTTATGGGTATGGGATGGATTGTCGTAACTTCTCAGGTCGGCAATACTCCGGGTAAGTTCCGAAACATCGATTTTGTGCATGAAAAATTTCTGGGAGATCTCTCTGACGTGATCGATAACCATAGGCATTGAAGTAATCCTATGGAGGTGCTCAATCGTCGTATATCTAGGTGAGTTGGTCAGCAGACGCAGTATCTTGTTCTGTGTAACTTGTATCCTGCCCAGCTGCGTGTTGGAGGCCCCATTCCAGGCCACGCAGCCATAGAGCAGGATAGGTCTAAAGATGGTTTTATATAATGCTAACTTATTTTTTGTGGTTAATTTACTCCGCCTGTTCACCAAGGGATACAGACGACTGAGCGCCCCATAGGCTAGATTTATTGCCCGCGTAATGTGTGGCCCAAAGCACAGTCTTTTGTCTAAAGAGACTCCCAGAAATTTTATTGTGTTGTGCTCAGCAACTTCCTGCCCACCGATTTTTAGCTTAGTAATTGTTTTTATGTTTGTGACTTTCCTATTAAAAGTAATTGATTCCGTTTTGTTAGGGTTTATTTTGATTTTCCATTTCTCGTAATAGGCTGTTAGTTTATTTAAGTGGTAGCGGATTTTTTGGGTGGCGGTTTGGGCATAGAAGCTGCTGGCATAGATGGTTACGTCATCAGCGTAAAGGAGTAGTGAGGTATTGGGGTAGGAGGGAATGTCGGAGGTAAATAGGTTGTAGAGGATGGGTGAAAGAGAGGACCCTTGAGGAACTCCTGCGGAGAGCCTAGTCTTGTTGGATAACGAGTTATTTACCCGTACCAGGATGTACCTGTCTGACAAGAAGGAGCTTATCAGCATTGTAATATACTTGGGGAAGTGATGTATGACGTCCATTTTGTAGATGAGTCCATTCCTCCACGTGGAATCAAACGCTTTTTCTATGTCAACCAGCAGGACGACGTTACACTGTTTTTTATTAAAACTGTGCAGCGTGTCCTGCACTAGTTTGCAAATAGCATGCGTTGTGGTATGTCCTTGTCTAAAGCCGAACTGCTGAGTAGGTAGTAGGTGTTTTTTCCCCATGAACCTATTTAGGTGTCCCAGAATCACTTTTTCGGCCAATTTTGAGAGGGTGTTAAGAAGAGAGATTGGCCGATAACTCCCCGGTTTGTGGGGTTCCTTGTTCGGCTTTAGAATAGGAATTCCTTAAGCACTCGGCCACCAACCTTTCTGAGGATACTTTCCGAAAGACTTTATACTTGGAACACGCAATAACGGATAGATTTTGCTTTTTAATGCATTTTAATCTAATTTTATTATTAAAAGAATAGATAGAAATATAATTTAAACAAATAAACTGCCGAATCTTTACAAACTCTTTCGAATATAAATTATTTTGGATAATGTTAAAAAACATTATATCCTCGAATAAAAACGCCAATACTTATCCCTCACGACACGGTTTATTTTTTTTTAAACTTCTCTGCTTACGATAACAAAATGCCATTAGCGAGTTTTAAAGTTTGTAATCCGATAAAATATAAATAAATTTAACACCGAAAAAAGACGACAATATGACGTGATGTGTAGCACGTCATTTTAATGTCATTTATAAGACGTCATTCTGTCGTCGATTTTTAGTGCCCTGACGTCTTTTTGACCAGAATCACCAGATTTTGACGTCATTATAACGTACCCTTGCTACCTGGGTTTATTTTTGGTTCATGGAGGACGGCTTGGGGGGGGGGGCATGGCTCTCCCCCTGGATGCGCCCCTGCGTTTAGGCTTTCATATTTATGTATTACTTCATATCAATGCATCATTTGAAGTGAAATCGTTATACATGGAAAACACAGTATTACTAATAACTGAGATATGGAGCGGGTGGGGCAGTCAAATTGGAACACGCTGTATGTATTCCCAAGGAATTTTTGAGGTTGTACTCCTAACAGGCAATCCTGACGGATGGCGTGGTGGTGTCTGACGTGCCACACAGCAAAGAGGGACCAACCGAAATAACGCATCTAACAAGTCGTTGTGAATAGACGCGTCATTCGTTTATTTCTCGACCGCTAACCTGCTTAAAAACTTTATAGTAGAACACGCAACGGCTAGATTTTGCTTTTTAATGCATTTTAATCTAATTTTATTATTAAAGAAACTCTATACCTGCACAAATAAACAGCCGAATCTTTGCAAACTCTTTCGCATATAAATTATTTTGGATAT
The DNA here is from genome assembly GCA_936432065.2 of Rutpela maculata. Taxonomy (NCBI): domain Eukaryota; kingdom Metazoa; phylum Arthropoda; class Insecta; order Coleoptera; family Cerambycidae; genus Rutpela; species Rutpela maculata. Next base: position 28,184,284 of record OW386285.2, on the reverse strand, counting down.
TGTTAAAAAACATTATCCTCAAATAAAAACGCCAATACTTATCCCTCACGACACACGGTTTATTTTTATTTTTTAAACTTTACACTCTGCTTACGATAACAAAATGCCATCAGCGAGTTTTAAAGTTTGTAATCCGATAAAATATAAATAAAAACACCGACAATATGACGTGATGTGTAGCACGTCATTTTAATGTCATTTATAAGACGTCATGTCGTCGATTTTTAGTGCACTGACGTCCTTTTGACCAGAATCATCAGATTTTGACGTCATTATAATGTACCCTTGCTACCTGGGCAAAACCTTGTTCTAAAAGTTGAATACTTACTTCCTATGCAGAGAAACTGCTGTTGAAAATGTTTCTCCACTTTTTTCCTAATTTGAGTGGACTCTATAAATATTATATATAAAAAGGTCTATGCATATCATACATCTATGACTAAACAGGTCATAGAGTCATAGATGAAGATGATCGATCAATCTATAGGTGTCCTTCGATTCGAGTGCGATAGACGTCTGAATTTAAGATGCCAGCGCCAAAGTGGAGAACTCGTTAACTAATTATAGGCCGTTTGCTTATTTATTTGGCGAATACTTATATCGATTTTTTCTGTTTATTGTTATTTTTGGCGTTGAAAATAATAACATTAATAATATATGACCTAAAGGTTTGCAAGATTTTGTTGTAAGTGATTTGCAAGATATTAATGGCATATTATTCAGCAAAATTCATATTTTTTAGGTTATCTGGTTTTCCCCTTGAAAAGTACAGTTTCTTCGACATAAACGGTGTCTGGCTAGTTAAATATTAATAAACATAAATATTTCTTTAAATTTATGTACAGTTGTAGGTTAAATCACTTTTTTTTCAGGAAACATGAGTGACATTTAGGTTAAGCATATTGCAATATATGGAACATTTGGGAAGCACTAAAAATGTAAAAATTCTAATTGTGTGTATTAAGGGGAATATGTTTTAAATGCAGGACATATTATTTTGTGTGGTACAACCCATATTCAACACAAAACTTATTAAAGGCGTGTATGCTCTATGTCCACAAACAAGTGTCTCAGATTCAAATACCTAGTGGTATATTGAATATAACTGAAAAGACATTTATTAATTTTTTAAGTAAAATGAATGAAACAGTATTTTGTAAAATATGAAATAGAAATATTCAGGGGTAAATAGTGCATGGTGCAATAGTATATATTACTTTTATAAATATACTGAAATTGCATATATTTACTTATTTCAAAAATTTGACTTACAATGTGTGATTGTCCAGGTTATTATTATTTCTACTCGGACCACGGTTATTTGCACCAGCTTTTCCCCTCTCAATGCCTGGTTAAAGGTGTCTACATTAAAGAGGGTATGCTTTGAACATTGCAGTGCAACTCAACCTTCACGAGTTGTCCCTGCAATCTACAAAGGATACCGACTAGGTTGGCTCCAGCAAATTGTATCTTGTGTAGCCCCTTTAAACGCTATCATCATATTTTTAATAACTTAGCATCTCAGTTTATCATTTTACTTATCGTTGATATTATCGTACACTAGAGACAATGACAGAAGAAAAGCCCATAATTAGTTTGACTATAGACCACCAGGTGGCGTACTCCTTATTTTCAGACGCCTATAGCTTCGTGAAACCAGTGACGGATTAAAGAATTAGCCGCCTTCACTGAACTCTACTATTATAAATGGAAGGCCAATATAGGTACATGCGCGTGAACAAAATACGGCAATTACGCCACAGATTAAAACTCAAAATATAAAGCCACGCGTCGACGCAGTAGAGAAATTGATGTCTGCGCTTGGACCAAACGGCTGTCTACGCAAGTTATGCGCTGACGCGAGTCTGTGTTTTATTCGTTTCCCATAGATTCCGTAGCGTAAGTCTTGGATTAGATGAAATTTCCAGAGTCGGTGTCACTCATTTTATTCTTTGTTTATTTCTGTCATTTATGTAAAGTTGTTATAAATTGATTGTTTTGTGAAATATATTTTGTGACTGTTATAAACAGTTAATAGAGACAATATGGAGCAATCTTGTATGGTACTGTGTTGCAAGAATCGTTGCAGTCCCGGGTTTTAAACAGTTGCAGTAACAATAAGGCCGACTCTGGCGTATTTTGTAGTGCGATTGCGCTACGCTTTACGGTCGCCATACTTGCGCGAGGTTCAATTTCACGTAAAAATTGGTATGGATATTGACCTTCCATTTATATAGTAGAGTTCAGTGGCCGCCTTACGCAAACCTAAAATTTCCGCCTCTAATAGTAATAAGAAAAGTAGCTAATTTCATAATAAATAAAAAAAGTATAAGTTGTGATTTGCTTAATACCTAAATAATAATTTCTAAACATGATTATATTTTTATGTTTTTAAATTTTTATATTTTTATATTCTTATACTTTAAACAAATATCTGTAATTATTGGGAATCTATTCTTGTAGATTTTCAATAAATAAATAAATAAGAAATAATATTAGGTAATTGCGAAAATAATCTGCATTAAAACAGTTTTCGCCGTGATTTTCTTGCGGCAAAGTCGTTAATGGTAGACTCAAAGTCAATATATATTTGCCGCCCCTAAAAATCTGCCGCTTTACTCACGTGCGTAATTGGCGTATAGAGATAGGGTAATCCAGCACGACCAGCACTGCGTGAAATTAATAAGATTTCTATTATTCAATACTTTCAAAAGTGATCGAATCCCCCCAATGATCCAATCAATCAATAATAATGACACATCTCAAGCTGTTATAAGAAGGGAAGGACTCCGGTTTTGGTGTTTACAGAACTTAAGAATAATTGGTACCTATTTGTTCTGCAGATTACTACACAATAATATCGTTAATTGATGTATATTTCAGTTTAGGCAATGACAATCTACAACAAGCTAAAAACGTACTCTTCGCTGGTTTACTAAACTTTTCATATAATTGTTACACATTCTATAAGATACTCTTCGCAGTTTTTTGTAAATAATGTTAGTTTTAAACATTTTTAATTTTATAGTACGAACTTAGTTGGTGAAAGACTCAGTGTAAAATAAATTAAAAATAAAAAAAACATACCATACCCCATGTGGGTTTCGAACCTGGAACTCTTGGATTCCGAGTCAAAAGCGTAAGAACGACCTAATACGTAAAAAAATGTAAAAAATGTAAATTTTTACAAAAACATAAAAATTAAAAAAAAATTCTCAAATTTAAATCATTAATAACATTTTTATTTACTGATCGATTTTGTTCAAAGACAATGGGGTTCTTCCCCTGGCTAACACTAACTTAGTGTCCAAATTTCAGTACAATCTGATTTTTCTTTCTTAAGTTATCGTGCTTACAAGAAACGTGACGGACGGACGGACAGACGGACATTTTGAAAGTTGTTCAGAATTCGTTCACTAACACAATGATATGAAAATTTTTTCTCTACGAGCGATATTTACCATTTTAGAAATGTGCCGATCAAATACAATATACTATTCGTTTTTGCGAAGAGTATAATAATCGGATTGTCGTTCATCTCTGTGTTGAATAAAATGTGTATTTCGGTAGACCAGATGAAGTAAAACCGCCCACAAACTACCTGCTTCCACAAAAGCTCTGCTCTTTAAACCACTCAAGATATCAGTCTATGTCTATATGGCTTTAGTAGGTATAAATTTTACCACTCCTTGTGTTCAAAATTGTCACAGAAGTGCTCGTTAATTATTTTATTAGATTATATCGCAACTTAAATATTTATCATGTAACTGAAGTTCGTGTAAAATAAACAAGCCGCCGCCTCTGGGATGTTAAGAGATTTAAATCTTTTTATCTCCCTACTACAAAGATCTACCACCAATCAGGTACAAAATGCACCCACCTGCTGAGCTATACTGGAATGTGAAATTCAATTTAAACGGTTTTTAAACGAACTCGGGTGTAAGCAGTAAACAAAACACAAAACAACAAATCGTGGTTGAAAGTGCAAGTGGATTGTAGTGATTCTCTAATCTTTGGTGACAGTTTAACAAAAATAGGTTATAAGGTAGCATATTTCGTTATTTTTATTATTATATGTTGTTATATATTAGATGACATTTTTTGCACCAAATCGTTTTGTTGTCTTTTTCTACATATAAGTACAACATATACACGGTGGTATAATATTGTCCCCAGATATTTTTGTAGCTGATAGTACATGCCAAAATAAAGGTACTCTTTTATATAAAACTATTTCCGAAAATGGATAATAAGGGAGTTATTCCCCCTTTAATGGGCGATGATAAATATATCAGTTTTCTGCAATATCTTCCAATCGCCTTAAAACATAAAATTAATATTTTAAATGAAGATATATATATAGTACATCCTGGACACCACAATTTAAGTAGTACTTATCAGTCAAACCCTCTCTTCTCTTAAGGGGTAGATAGTTTTAGGGGGTGGCTGTCCAGTATTTTACCTCCGACTTTTTTATTTTTTACATATTTTCTTATAAAAAAATAATTTTCAGATTAATTTGACATTTCTTGAAACAGTCAACTTTATTATAATCAAGTGTGATATACCTATCTTTAATGTTAATTTTTCTACTTCATGCTTTAATCCGTTTATTAAACATTCCATACCTGTACTTTAATGATGAGATTCATTAAAATACAAATTTTCCATTAAGACACAAGTTTTTAACCAATAGAAACGCGACAAACACCAATATTCTGTCAATATCAGCTATTGCCTTGAACATCATCTGACAGATCTAAAATTTATCAATTTTGACAAGTATTTGTCATGTCATGTTTACCTAGCAATTTCAGAAATAAAGTGTTAATTTTCTACTTCATTATGACTGGTCATAGAAAAAATAGTGCATGCAACTCACATTTATTAATGGCAATTAAGACACTCACATTCATTATGACATTCGCCTACGGCTCATGTCATAATTCTCATGCTCGTGTCTTAATAGTTATCATTATATGATCGTTGCATAATATACCTACTATTATAGTAACTTATTACTGTTGGACTTTGTTGCTGCTTTTCATTTTGATTGTCAAATTTGGACTTTGGCAGAATGTTTCGGTAATGTTGCTTCAGTTATGAGAGATAATAAAGAAAAATTCTCAAATAGATACATTTCTGATCCGAAAACTTTTTTAATTACACATAGGCGACTTAGGGAAATAGGAAGTCTTCAAGGGAAAAACACAGATGGTGGCTGTCCAGGAACTGCACGAATTGTTGACGTTCAAGAAGAAATATTACATACGGGAATGGAAGATATCCTACGATAAGCACTAGAAGATTAGGCTTAAGAATGAATGTATCTGACCAAGGCCATGGAGAGGAAATACGGGCCCGGGAAGAAAAATATGGGCCATTCGGGTGTAATTCGTAAGAATAGAGAAAAAGAGAGAATAATATTTATTGGATAAAATTCCAATAAAATATTTCGAAGTCTTTCAGCCTGTCTAACAAATACGTTTTTTCTTTACATCTCATTATTTTTATATAACAGTTCCTCAGTGAATTTAACAGGTACAAAAAAAAAAGAACAGTTCAGTATATCATTGCACTATTTTTCATTGTTGTCCTCTGTAATTGCCTCTAACAGGGTTTTTTCAGGATTTCTTCTTCTGATAGTATCTTCTTGTAGTTGAATTATAATCGGTTGAATTCTCGGTTGAATTAGAGTAAGGAGGTTTTGGGCTTGTAAATATCTTTTGGTGAGGTCTTTGAAGCAAGGTTGGATACCAGTTTTTTTATGTAGTGAATTATTGGATATGTTATGGAGAGGTTATTTGGATGACAAAGTTTTGTTATTTTACGTAAACTGTATCTCTTTGCCACTTCTATATTGTTCAGGGCCAATCTTCTGCAGGTGTTAAACAGGATGAATCCATATATTCCATTATGGGATATCATTTTGTAAATTTTACTTGCTGTGGAAGTGTTGATACCTTGATTCTTATAAGTTCTAAAGTGTTTCGCTCTAGTTATCATTTTTTTTTTTCATTTCCTTGGTATGGCTGTTGAAGTTTAATTTTTGGTCTAACTTAACTGCTGCTGTTGGTGTCAATCTATGGTTACATATTTGTATATTTGGAAAAGTATTTGATATGTTGTAATTACATATCATATTAGTTGTTATTTGTTAAGATTTATTCTTAATGCTGGTAACAGTTAACGGGTATAGACCAAAAGGTGTTAGGTTTTTTAAATGGTAGACGTTTCGTCAAAATTTATTGACATCCTCTGGACTCTACAATTGAACATATTGATGTAGTTATTTATAGGACAATATCATATTATTATTAAAAAAATGTGATTGTTTATCACTGAATAAAATATATAACAATTAATTAAACAAACCAAATAAATAAAAGTTTATATTTTTTCAATTAATTCTTATTCTATACCAAAAATTTTACTTATAATAAGGGAAGATGCTAAATTAAAAAAGTAATGTTGGAAAGTAAAAATGAAGTAAATTTTCGTGTAAAATTATTAGGTTTAAAAACTTTAATTATCTAATGAAATTAAACTAAGGAAAAATTTATTAACTTACATTTAGGTGAGTTTTCCTTTGTTAAATTAAATTTTAAAAACAAAACAGAACGCATTGATATTAATAAATACAATAACTCCTCAATGTATGAGTAACTAGTTTATGCTGATAAGAATTATCTGAAAAATATTTAGGTAAAAAACCTTCTCCCACCTACATTTAATCCTTTACAAAAAGTAACCAATAACAAAAAGAACTATTTAGCTATTTCAACTTACCAACAATTAAATAATAAAGACTGTGAATAAAATCATCTGTTAAATTAAAGATAAATAATAAAAAACGGAGTTATTACACTTTAAACGATTATAAGGAAAACAAGCAAAAATTGCAACGAAAAAAATATGATAATAAGATGTGTAACATATGTATATACATATATATAGTATATATATTACGAATACTTTAAAACTACAATAATAAGTAAAAATAAATAAATAAAAAGACTACCTAATGTTGTTAATTAAGTTAAAATATGCAGTATTTAAGTTGTCAGTATCTGTTCGTTTATTTACAAACTGATTTTTTTAAATTCTAGTCATTTCCAGCATAATACATTTTTCAAGAATGTTCTGTCGACCAATTACTTTTGTATTGTCAAAAGAAAAATCTTGTCCCAATCGTGTATGTGTCACCAATGCTGTTTCGTTTGGTTTGCTTTTTTGTAAATTCTTTGTTGTTACATCATTCTGGTGTTCATATAACCTTTTCTTGAGATACCTCCCTGTTTGACCTATATAAACCTTTTCGCAATTATTACAGGGTATGGAGTATACCACATTTGATCTCATTTCAAGAGGGGTTTTCTCTTTTACTTTTGTAAAGAACCTTTTCTTTAAAGTGTTCTCATTGCTAAAAGCGATACTTGTGTTGTCGTTAGATAACACTGAACCAAGTTTTTCAGAGAGACCTTCTATATAATATTTTTTAATTGACTGTACTACAGAATTTGTACGAGTAGAAATACTGTTCAAGATTTTTCTAATTAGATGATTCGTATACTGATTTTTAATAAGATATTCCTGAATATTTTTTGTATTCTGTTCTTTAAAAGATTCGTGAGACAAATTGTCAGCTCTGTACTTTATATTCTGTATTATGTTGATTTTCTGTTTGAATGAGTGACATGAGTAAAAGTTATGGTATCTTTCAGAGAAACTTGGTTTGTTTTTATTATTTTTAATCTCCATTTATCACAACGCTCGATGGTTTCAGTTGTTGAAAATTGCAGGATGTTTATTATTTTTTCAGTAGTTTTTCCATAGGCTATCCAGGCTATGTCATCTGCAAACTGAAGTAGGTGAGACTCTGCATCGTGTGTTTGTTGGTGGTTGTTCGGTATGTCATAACAGTAGATATTAAATAATACTGGTGATAGTGGAGATCCTTGTGGAATGCCTTGTTCGTTTTCATATGTACTGGAAGAGGATGCGTTTATTTTGAATTTTGTTTTCCTACCCTCTAAGAAATCTTTAAAAACCAAAGAATACAGTTGGGCAATGTGCGTAATGTATCTTAAACACCAAACCTTTATGCCAGACGGAGTCGAACGCTTTCGTTAAGTCTATGTATATTGCTGCCGATTTGTTTCTGATTATGCTGTTAGTTTGTATATTTGATGTCATAATGATGAGGGTGAGGGGGTTAATCCTAGATGAGTTTTGTCGGAAACCAAATTGATTCTTGGGGATTTGTTCATCTAGTTCATTATGTAGTGTTGTTTTTATGATTTTCTCCAAGTTTTTGCCCATTACTGATAATAAAGTTATTGGTCTATAGCTTTGTGAATGAGAATGATCTTGATTAGGTTTATAAAAATATATATATTAACATTTTTTTAAAATTGATGAACAAGGTGGGGGAATGCAAAATACTCTAAGTTTTTTTACGTAAAATTCTGTTTACTGATGAAACTACATTCACACGACAAAAGGTATGTTTAATTCTCGAAATACGTATTTCTGGGCTCTGGAAAATCCTAATGCAACAATACAATCCCATTTTCAACATACTTTCAAAATAAATGTATGAGCAGCAACTCTAAGGACCTAGTTTGTTGGATACCATATTTTTCCTGTAATTGTAAATGATGGTGCTGTGATTTCTTGGAAAACACCTTGCATGAATCATTAGGTTTATTGCGAAATGGAAGAAGCATATTTTACTTCCACATCCAGTGGAAGTATAGTAACGACAAAAAATTTTTAAAAATTTTTATTGTTCAAATAGGATTAAAATGTCATGAAACGTTGAGATTTTAAGTTTGAGAGAAAAAAAATTTCTGTATATAACTTTTTTTGTGCGCACGTTTACTCTGGAACCGTTTAAGATATTGACTTGAAATTTGGTACTTTAACGAGATCTGGAACTAGATTATATTTTCATCTTGTTCCGTCGAAGGGTTGGGGGTAAATTGGGGTAAATTTTGTGTAACAGGGTAAATCTAGCAGGTAAGAGTCCATAAAATTGGTATTTAGTATATACAAGAGAAGCTAAGGTTTCAAAAAAATTTTTGGCATTAGCCACCCCCATTACTACCCCCACCATTGTTAAAGGGGATGAAAAAAACATGTGATTTAGTGTGTGTACAAGAAACAGAAGCCTCAAAATATTTTTTTACTTCATCCACCCCCCCACCCCACTACCGATGTGGGGTATCGTTTTATAGGTTTTTGGGGTAGAGGATTTCAAATATTATATTATAGTTCCATAAACAATTATTTCCACATACAAAGTTTTTTCGATGTGAGTGACTTGGATAGAGAATCTGGATGTGGAAGTAGTGATTCCTTGGGCAGTGGTTTTTATGCATAACGTGCACCACCGCATTGTAATAGAATATGTAAAAGATGGTTGAACAACTACTATCCTAATAGATGGATTGGCCAGGATACATGTGCACTAATTAAGTGGCCTGCTTGGTCTACTGATCTTACTCTTCTTGATTTCACTATGTGGAGTTATTAAAAAAAAAGTTTATAATACTCAAATTGACATCATTGAACAATTGAGAAAAAATGAGTTCATGATACTACAAAATGATGCAGGAATTTTACACGGTATTCAACGTTCCTTAAAAAAAGACTTAGATTGTGCATTAGGGAAAGTGGAAGATATTTCGAACAATTTTTATAATTGTTATGTTTGATTTAATTATTTTATGTACTTAATATTCGAAGCATTCTTTGAGCAAAAAGATTTCTTAATGAAATATTGTAAATACACGGTTGATTTGTAAACTTAAATTTCTTGAAAATGGCTCAGTTTATTGAAATGCAATCACAATACCAGTTTTATTTCTAATGATCTGAAAATTATTTTTTATAGAAATTTTTAGTGTTTTCAGTGGGAAGAGGTTAAAAAACGAACTAAACATGTAAGAAAGCAATAAAGTGCATCACTTCTTTAGAAAAATCAAGAAAATAGCTGTGTTTTTTTTTATTTTGTTATATAAATCAATGATTTGTGATTTTTTTTTTTAAACAGATTTTGCCCAAACCATGTGTATTTTATATTGAATAACAGGAATACCACCTTTTACAATAATTTATATAATAATTTTCTGTTGTTTTCTGTTGTATAGTCAAGGATAAAATAAAGACATCAAAAAAGCCTCGACTTTGTGACTTTACAACTATTCTATATCCTATATATTAATAGAATTTTTTATGAATTTTTCCAATATTTTCAGATGTCTGTAGAGGATTACGAGATACTAAATATCCAAGGAAACCACATCAACTCAACCACTTACAAGGTAAAACACAAAGAAACTAAAAAAATATTCATATGGCAGACTCTAGATTGCGATAAAATAGAACATACCAACATTGAATTCCTAAGGGATAAAATTAAAAAAAGAAGCGATGTACATCACCCAAACATTCTAAAATTCTACGACTTAATTGAACAAAAAGAACCCAGAGTATTGTATATGATGACAGAATACTGCGAGAATGGTTCTCTAAGAAATATAATCGACTCATGTCTGGTAAATGGTACATACCTCAGCGAAGAACTTGTATGCAAAATACTGTATCAAATAGCGTTTACGTTTAAAACGATTGACAGTTACGCCGGAAAACTCACTTCAAACGAAATATTTTTAGGCGAAGACTTTAACGTTAAACTCTTCAATTTCAAATTCAATCACAAAAACAAAAGTTTGAAAGAGCCGAAAATGTGTTATTTGGGAGTGGTACTATACGAAACCTGCACACTTACAAAGTTTGACAGGGGCAGTTATGAACAGAGAATGAAGGAATTAAGTGACGTGTTCACCAGCAGTTTGTTATCCTTAATATTATGTATGATTAAAGATGATACCGAACTGAAGAAAAACGTAAATAAAATTTTATGCCATCCCACTGTTCTTTTGAAATCAACACAATGGTGCAAAGAAAAATGCTTTCTGAAAATTCCCACTAGAGCTATAGAGAATGAAAACGGTGACGAAAATACAAACTATGCCTTAAGGTTGGAAAAATTAAGGAACAAAGAAATCGCCTTGCAAGTTCGGGAACGACAGCTTAATGAGAGAGAGCACAAACTAGCAGCAAGAGAAAAGAAACTTGCTCTGATGGAGAGGACTGTCAGAGAGAAACTGCAACAAGCAGAGCTGTACTTAAAACGTAGCCGAGAATTCAAGTCCACCAGCAGTGGGAGCACTAAATCCAGTGTACCATCTCAAAATGAGAAAAAACCTTCATACGATAATCTGGACTCGACCTATGTTAGCTGTGGTGATTCCATTTTACTGCCAACAAGTAAAAAACTCAACGTAAGCAAGATTGTAAAACCCGCTCCTTTCACAAGGACTTTATCAGAGCGAAGAATACGTTTCAAAGGTCACAGTCCATTAAAGGATGTCGATTATAACAAGCGGAAAAGTGTACGACTGCCAAAACTACAAAAAGAAAACGTAAATAAGACCAAAACGGAATGGTTGACATGTTCGGAAGAGACTGACAAGTCAAGTAGAGAGGGTAGCACAAAGGGCGGTTGCTACAAATCAAAACAGCTGTTTCCTGCAAGAAATATATACCAAAATGGTAATGTGGACGTGGACAATGATCAATGCAAACCTATAACTTGGACAGATGAAAGTAAGAGGTATGCTTTTGAACTACTAAGAGTCATGAACAGTGATAAAGAGAATCAGTGTGTTAAACATACTTATTTGTAAAAAATATCCTAGTATACATAAGTTGGTAGAAAGTAATGTCATAGAAAATCTGAAATCTATAATGTTTAATTAACATTGTTGTACAACTAAAGAAATGTTCGTTAACTATGAAGTTACTTAAATTTTACCATTTTCACAATCAAATTGGATTATTTCTTTCTTAAGCCTGGTTTAAACAAAGCCATTAGTTTAGTCAAGTCAGTTCTTTAGTCGAGGTAGAGCATGCAGACAGTAGTTTAGGCGACTATCGAAAATAAGTCGAGTGAGCTTATTGTGATTTGTTTATGAAAATTTTAAAGTGTTGACTACACTGATTTTTTTTTTACTTTCATTTTTTTAAATTCTTGGAAATAAGTTGTGATTTTTTAATATATATTTTTTTCTTTTTGCCCGTAAACCTCTTAGATTCTTAAATCTTTAAATATTGGCGAATTTGCTTGTACTTACAGAATTTTCCAGTAACTGCATTCTATGAAATTGAGTACAACTTTTATATTCCACTGAGAAATTAAAATAGATACTACTTCATGAATACAACACTGAGTACCTATTCAATAATTCAGTTTCTTTATCACTTTGCTTACGTCTTGATTTGATCTGAACTCGCTATCTAAACTGAACTGTACTGTCCTGCGCGGCCACTAGCTCTCCATATATACCTAAATAAGCGGTTCTGGAGTTCTCTACATCATTCTGCCATCATCTAGTAGATGTCAGTGTTTTCTAGATGCCGACACCACGCCATATCTGGGACAATCATGGAACTAACTGTGCATAGTTTTCTGTTATTCATACAGGGGATTAGAGTGAATTACAGTTTTCTATAGGGGTATAAAGCTGTAACACTGCCCCCTCCTTAAGCCTGAATGTCCCGTTCAGGTAATTTAGTGTCTTCCACATACTTCGTCAGTCTGTTCCAAGTGTTCAGTTTTCGTCCTCGGCTTTTTACTTCTCTGAATTCGATAGACGATGCCATTGATTGGGGTGATAATAGAATACGGCCCTTCAAGCTTCAAAGTTCTCCCTTTTTTTCCAATGCGGGTTGTCCAGCCAAACCAGATCTCCCACCTTCATTTCGCCTGAAATGGCATTATGGTTATAACGAACCTGCATTCAGTCATTAGCTATGGTGATCTACTCTCGGACCAACTCATGGACATTCTTCAGCTGTTCTCATCCGCAGAGTTGCTTACAGAAAGTAGTTCCTCATCTGGTGTTCCAAAATCATATGGCAATTTGATCTGATCCCACTTCCAAATATCACACAAGCCGGTGTCTGTTTCATAGTCTCATGGTGGCAGCCCTGTATGCCAATTACCAATATTCAGTTTTATAAAAATGATGAGATCGTATGTACTTTGTAATGAATTCTATAGGGGCGATACTAGTTACGTTTCACATATTTCCCGTTGACACAAATATAAGAAAGCAGAGTAGGGAGTGACGTCATACTTTTATTACTTCTATTAGAATTGGATTTGTTAGCCTGAAGTTCTTATTTCAGATATTTTCAATGATATTCAATTTTATAGAAATGGTGAGATCGTATTTACTTTGTAATGAATTCTATAGGGGCGATACTAATGTAACGTTTCACATATTTTCTGTCGACACATATATAAGAAAGCAAAGTAGGGACTACGTCATACTTTTATTAGTTTTATTAGAATGGGATTAGTTGATAGCCTAGAATTCTATATTTCAGATATTTTGAATAATATTCAATTGTAAAAAAATGGTGAGATCGTGTTCACTTTGTAATGAATTCTATAGGGGCGATACTAATGTAACGTTTCACATATTTTCTGTCGACACATATATAAGAAAGCAAAGTAGGGACTAAGTCATACTTTTATTAGTTTTATTAGAATGGGATTAGTTGATAGCCTAGAATTCTATATTTCAGATATTTTGAATAATATTCAATTGTAAAAAAATGGTGAACACGATCACTTTGTAATGAATTCTATAGGGGCGATACTAATGTAACGTTTCACATATTTACCGTTGACAATGTTTGTCGAATTTCTCCCTCCCTCATCAATTTTCAAAAAAATTCCCCCATTCGTCTGGAGCAACTCTGATGCTTGGCCTCTTAGCACTAGAACTAATGCCATAGCTTTTTCCTCGTTGTCTTAGTTATATGCGTAGGCAGCTGTCTATGAGCTTTGACTGTCAAAGGAGGAAGATTTTAACCGAGGACCTGATGATGCCACTAGCTGGCCTCCTTTTTCCTTCAACTGCCGCTTAAGTCTCTCTACTTCTCCTTCAACCTCACTTACTTTTTCTTCTACCTTATCTACTTTTCCTTCACAGGGGATTAGAGGAAAATACAGTTTTCTGTAAGGGTATAAAGCTGTAACAATAGTATTCAGAATTTTATTAGTAATGAAATATATAGCCAATCGGATTTACAGGAAATGAATCAGTCACTACTGTAAAAATCGTAGAGTGCATGTCGTCATTTGCCTGCACACGATGTGCATTCAGTGCTGTTCAATGACCTTGGATTACACAACACAAGTGCTTTACGTAGTGAGAAACAGATCTAAAAGTTGTGTCTTCACAAAATCGATAAACATATATAATCTTAATCAAAAATACACTCGACTAAAACACTAAATTTGCCTGCGCTCCTGTCCAGACATGGTTAGTTCTGATGCAACCGGAAACCAAACATAGTGGGGGAAGGATACTAGCCTGACAAAATAGAATGGAATTCTATCTACTAATCTAAATCGACTCGGCTAAATTATTAGTACCGTATAAACCAGGCATTAGGATAATTTGATATTTCACTTTGAAGTTTTTCTTTCTCAAAGGCATGGAAAATTAAACTGCCTTTAAAGCTACTGTTTTTAACTCTATGATTTTTTGGTGAGCCTATAAACGAATAAGCATTTTTACTTTAAAATTATTACTTATTTGTATCAATGATATACTCAAATTTTATTGGAATAAAAAAATGAGCAAGAACAAACGAAATATAAATAACAAATATATGTAATAATGAACATGGATGCACTGTGGTTTAAGCTCTGTCTTAATCATATACAGGGTGTTTCATTGATGCTATGACAAACTTCGAGGGATGTTTCCACTTGTCAAAAAAATCAAAATAACTTTTTTTTCTAAAATGTTTCTTAAGCACTCTCCGATGCTTTGAAAGTATAACATTAAACAGGCTTTTTAAATAATTACTCAGTAATTGTTAAAAGTACCGACTTCAAACTTGGCAGAAGGAAGTGTTTTCATAGTAGCTGTGGACATAAAAAGTGGCGTAGGAGTTAGGTAGAATTGGGGTCATGGAATCTTACAGAAAAAAGTTTTTACCACCAAACAAGTTTTTTGTTTTATTAATTTTAATGCACCAACTAAAGCTTTTGTCTCCCTTCAATTAATTTCGTACATCATGCTATTCAACAGTAAGTAAAAGTAAAAAAGTAAAAAATTATGGGTATATCATGAGTACCTGTGGCAGTGGATCTAGGATTACCTATTTTGCAGTAATTAGCGACTGCAGTAAATGTCTGTAAAAGTAAAAAGTAAACGAGATTTGCTGTTAGCGGTGCTCATAACGTTCCGATGGTTTTTTAATGACGAGAGACAAAAGTCTTAGTTAAAAGAGGTGCAATAAAAATTCGTTTGGTTGCAAATAACTGATGTAAGTTATGTAAGATTTCTATCAAACTTTTCGTATGTGTAGCTATTATAAAAACATCTTTCTCTGCCAAGTTGGAAGTCCGTATTTTCAACCATCACCGAGTAATTAGAAATCATTTTAGGAAAAATTTATTCTTATTTTTCTGACAAAAGGAATCACTCCTCGAAATTTGTAGTGACATGACTGGATGTGTACACATATCATAATTTTATGTAATATTTTAAAGGTAATAAGAACAAAGATCGTTGAGTAATATATAAACCTTTGTCCTTTTGCTACTACAGGCCCTCAATAGGAGGCAGCTATAACTATTTGCTATTAAATGCAAGACATCTAATAAAGACATTAAATTTGTTGTATTTAATAGTCAGATAGAGTTATATAATTTAAGTACTTAATTTTTTCATGAAAGTACATCTTTAAGTTTTTTATTTTTTTTTTCCTACGTTGCATATGAGAGGGGCCACAAATGTCTTGCACTGGATTTTTGGTACAATTTATTTTCGTGTACAAAAAGCTCTTAGTGGTCACATACCCAACTAATACATTTTAAGAAATAATAAAGTGCAATATCTGTGCAGTATTCTTATTGTTAGGTATTTTATGTATTTTATTTAGACCTGAGTAAACTCTGATTACAGTATTATATCACTTTAAATGTAAATATCAAAATAAATTTGTTGTTTTAAAAAAATATTCATTTTTTTTCCTTCTGTGCTGTATACAAGGGTTTGGTTTTGCAATCCTGAAGAATTAATACAATCTTGGGATTTTGAAATCAAAGGGCATAGCCGGGTAAGCATGGTGTGACTGCCCCCAAGCGTCTGGCGCTTATAATTGTGCAGTAGGAAGCAATCTTGGAAAGTAGCAATTTCACAAAATATTAGCCCGAAAAAGGGACCGGTTTGGGGTGAGTAAGGGAGGGTTGATTTTAGCAAAACTATTTTTTTTCTAAGAAACGGCGCATTCAATCGTTTTGTAAAAAATATATATTAAAGACCTACTGAGAAAGTACTAAATAAAAAATCATGCTCAAATTCCGAAAACAGATACAGTAAAAAAAACATATATATTATTTTCAAATTTTTTTTAGGGTAACTTATCCCTGGGGTACCAGCCTGAATTTTTTTCTGTGGCATGTCTGGGGACTCACTTATGTTATGTTTTTTTCCCAGTCTTGTGCGAAGATTACGCCATACTTAAAAAAAATGCCGAAGTGTGCAGTGTCGTATGCATATTTTGTCAACAATTAACCCCTTGCACGTAAAGAAGGCCAAAATGCAAAGTAAATATGGATACCTGAGTAGTGTATACATACTAGTGATTAGTGATTATGGAAATGGTGAACGTTGTAAGAGAAACCAATATAACGCTGCAACGCTGACAGTTAATTAGGTGACCAATAGAGTTTAACTTTCTTGCGCCGCAAAAATCAGTTTATAGCCGTAATGTTAAATATCATTAAGGGTAAAACCTAAAGTCAGCGGTACTATGGAGTACCTTGTCAGAGACTGTCATTATTCACATATTACCGTCGGCGGGGATAAGAGCTTGGTTGTTAACAATTTGCAGCACTAAATTGTAGCATTACTAACCTGAGAAGGATATAGATGTTAATCTTCCTCACTGTCATCTGCAATCACTGTACTCATGCTATCCTTCTGGAACAATAGGGAGAGAACTTCTGCCGGTTTAGGTATGCTTGCTAGATATCATCCGTACGAAAGGTAATACATGACAGCAGCTACATGGGAACAACATCCAACAGTTTGATACTCATTGGCACATTCACAGAAATGTCTTCTAACGCCGACACTGTGGGGAATATAGTCGAGGAAACATCGGTAAACCTTCGTTTTGATGTGAGGTGAACAAACTTGTATTTTGAGTACATTGGACTGGTCCTTAGCGTACTGAAGATTAAGTGTTCCGTCTTCATTTATGACTTCGAGGACGAAATCGTTTGTTTATATTGATACGATCCGGCAAAAAACAGTTTTAAATCCGTCATTTCTGGGAAGTCCAGTACATCTTTGCTGGAAATATCTACAAAAGGTAGTTTTGCAATTTCTTTGAATGTGCCAGTGGGAATCAAACTGTTGGATGTTGTTCCCATGTAGCTGCTGTCGTGCATTATCTTTCGCAAGGACGATATCTATCAAGCATACCTAAACCGGCGGAAGTTCTTTCTCTATTGTTTCAGAAGGATAGCATGAGTGCAGTGATTGCAGATGACAGTGAGGAAGATTAACATCCATATCCATCACAGGTTAGTAATGCTACGATTTAGTGCTGCAAATTATTAACAACACATGACTGTTAAGACCAAGCTCTTATCCCCGCCTACGATAATATCGATAGTACCGCTGACTTTAGTTTTTACCCTTAATGATATTTAACATTACGGCTATAAACTGATTTTTGCGGCGCAAGAGAGTTAAACTCTATTGGTCACCTAATTAACTGTCAGCGTTGCAGCGTTATATTGGTTTCTCTTACAACGTTCACCATTTCCATAATCAGTAATCACTAGTATGTATACACTACTCAGGTATCCATATTTACTTTGCATTTTTACCTTCTTTACGTGCAAGGGGTTAATTGTTGACAAAATATGCATACGACACTGCACACTTTGGCATTTTTTTTAAGTATGGCTTAATCTTCGCACAAGACTGGGAAAAAAACATAACATAAGTGAGTCCCCAGACATGCTACAGAAAAAAATTCAGGCTGGTACCCCAGGGATAAGTTACCCTAAAAAAAATTTGAAAATAATATATATGTTTTTTTTACTGTATCTGTTTTCGGAATTTGAGCATGATTTTTTATTTAGTACTTTCTCAGTAGGTCTTTAACATATATTTTTTACAAAACGATTGAATGCGCCGTTTCTTAGAAAAAAAATAGTTTTGCTAAAATCAACCCTCCCTTACTCACCCCAAACCGGTCCCTTTTTCGGGCTAATATTTTGTGGAATTGCTACTTTCCA
The DNA here is from genome assembly GCA_936432065.2 of Rutpela maculata. NCBI lineage: Eukaryota > Metazoa > Arthropoda > Insecta > Coleoptera > Cerambycidae > Rutpela > Rutpela maculata. The sequence continues at coordinate 28,165,872 of OW386285.2, read as the reverse complement.
AGATTGCTTCCTACTGCACAAATATAAGCGCCAGACGCTTGGGGGCAGTCACACCATGCTTACCCGGCTATGCCCTTTACAATTCCGAGATTTCGGGATTGGGATTAGAAATTGAAAAAACAATAGGAACTGAAGAAATAATACTAGTAGTAGATACATAATAAATATATGAACAAAAATTATTGGCGTTATCGTTAGCAAATGATCATATGCCAGCTGAAGGTACCTACGTACCCTGTTCCATTTTCAATAGGTGTTATTTCTTTTTTAAATTTGATGATATCAAATTGTTTTCAGGGCATATTCGAATAGGGTGTATCACATTTTCTAACACTTCGTAAAAATTTTTTTTTCAATGATTTTTCTATTTGAGGTTGGGATTGGGTCAGTGCTGTGAGGGGAATCTTATCTTCCTCATCAAATTCTCCATCAATTACCCTCTGAAATTTTATAGAAACGTTTTATAAGACTCTAGTAATTACATTTTTTTAGGAACCTCAGATAGTGCATCTGATCCTTGCTCATTGGAATTGTGCAAGTATCGGAGAATGTCCGAGTAATAATTCTTACCCATAGTGCATCATATAAATCTGCACTTAATTTGCTCTAACATGAACGAAGCGATTTTTTTTTTTTTTAATTTTAATTGCCTTCTTTATTTTAACGTCCTGGCGAAGTTTAGCTAATGTCGTTTAACCAGGATGGCGAGATGAGATATGGTCACCCATCTAAGTGCCGGACTCGCCCGGCATGCTTTAACTTTGACGATCGAGGTTTCGCCACTGAAATCGGTACCGTACCTCACCATATCTGATGTATATCTAATATATAAAAATCTTGTGTCACAGTGTTTGTTATCGAACTCCTCCGAAACGGCTTGATCGATTTTTATGAAATTTTTGGTGTATATTTGGTAGATTTGAGAATAGGTCGTAGACTATTTTTTATACCCCTAGGTGATAAGGGTGGCCCTATCCAGAAATTTTCTTTTTATTTTTCGGACAAAAATTTATAATTTATATGGCAAAACAACGTTCGCTGGGTCAGCTAGTAAATTATAAAATACTCCCTACTCCAATTTGCGCGGTTCTTATTCAAGAGCAATCCCAGGAACCAGTCGATTGCGATCCCAGGATTTGCAGTATCTAAACATTGCCAAGATTTCCGGTTTCAAGATTGCAAGACCTTTTGTATCCTGTAGTGTGTTAGTGGGTGGACTTAACTGTAAGCTTTTTATATTTGGTTTTTTGATAGAAAGTCATTTTTATATTCTGCCTATTCTGAACAGTCTTTAACCATTCCCAGAATTTCGATTTACTATACAGGGTGATCGAAAATTAAGAAAATAAAATTTTACTAAGAGTAAAAAGTATCTTTTTTTACAGGAATATAATCAATCTCATGAAAAAAGTTGTAAAAATGCCAAAATACTGTTTTTTGCTATTTTACAACATTCAATCGCTAGATATTCGATCATCCATTACAATTACAAGATTTCTTTTGGATTCACTTTATTAGAGGAGGGTCATGTTTAATAATTAAGAATAAAATAAACATCCTCGTGATAATATATCGTTGTTTTGCCGATTTTCTTCAAAAAAATTAGAGATTATTGAAAAGTTAATTTTATACTCTACTTCTGGTCCTCATATCTCTGACCTAGCAGAACTCTACAGGGGCTCATTTTTTTCGTTTATGACTTGCATGAGAAAAGTCGACTTCTTTGACGTTATACTTACCTAGTGAATACTAACGTCAGCCAACAAGTCATAAACTACATGTATACCTGTAATAAGGTCCTATGAAAATAAAGATATTATTATTATTATTATTATACAATATACAGATGGTGAAATATTCGCCACACAGAAAAAACTTCTGCCAAGTTTTATTCAGTTATCAGTTAAACCCAGCGACGTCAAGGGCAATGAAGAAGCAGACTGTTTGGCGGATGAAGGAGCTAAAACTCCTTTCTCTGGCCCGGAGCCAGCCTTCGGTCTGCCAAGAAGACTGATTCAATCAGAGCTGCAAGACTGGGCTATGGAACAGTTTAGCAACTATTAGGCTCAGCCGTGGCCTACGTAAGTGATTTCATCAAGCCATCGCATTGCACTCAAATCCGCCTGTGACTTCACGAAAGCATTCCTTCGATTTTACAACGCTACTGCGGCTGCGGGTAGATTTCTTGCAATTTTGCAAGATTAATATTTTATTTCTTCGTATTATAATTTGTTTAGTATGAAGCTGAGTATGGATTAGTGCCAACTAATTGGGTTTTAATTTGTATTGGAGCCGAATGAAAAGTGAGTTACTTAAATATTTAATATGCCTAAAACAGTAATAATTCAAATAAATCAAGAGAAATACTATAAATAAATGATTCAACCTCCCAATACTTAATAATCACAGCAGGTATTGACATTTGATCTTGATTTATTACTGTCTTTTTATACTTTAAACATTATGAAAGTGCCTTTAATTAATGAATGTCAATTAAACGCATGTAAGAATGTCCCGTCAATATTGTGTGCCAAGATGCAAATCAAATTACAATAAACAACGATATACTACTGTGTTTCGTTTTCCGTTGGGCAAGAACCTGGCAAAAAATGGTCTTACAGCTCACAGCATTCACCGAAAACATTTTATCCCGAATAAAAATTCAGTAATCTGCATTAATTACTTTAGAAAGCAATTTTTAATTACTGAAGATTCTGTCAAAAGAGATGAAACGGAATATACAGAAACTTGTGATAATTGTGGTATGCAAAGACTGCAACTAATTCGTTTTTGTTTGACATACTTTTCTAATATATTATTGAACAATTATTCTAAAGTAAAAAATAATCATACGAGGTGTAATAAGAAAAAAAAATTACCAGCAATGAAGAGATTAAAATAAAATCTGATGAAAAAAGAAAAGTTGATAAGTTTCAATCTCTGATTGGAATTAAATTTAAAATAAATATGTTGTACATACTTGTGTATGTACCGATTTTTAATATTTATAACAATAACTGTTGTGACTTATTATTAAAGAGGCATTTTAAATTTTTGTTACCCAAAATTTATTGCTGTTAGAGTTTAAAGAAATAATTGAAGACACAATGAAGGGTCTATGCAACAACAAAGTGATTTTGAGATAATTGATCTCAAAGTTTTTAACAACCTACCAACTTCAACAGTACATAGATCCTTTATAAATTTATAAATCAGATATTTTTGCATTAGAAACAAATATAATGTACCTTAGGGAATTTTGTGTACTTACTTCATTCATCTAAAACTCGATTTTTTTTTTTTTTCGAAAATGTCACATAGACCCTTCATCCATTTTTGTCTTCAATTATTTTTTGTTTTGTTTTTAACTATTGTTAAAAGAGTATATTTTATTTTGAATCGCTAAGGTTACAAGTGTGTATTTTAGTTTTATAGATATATTTTATTTAATAGTACAATACTGATTGTTAATCATTTACAAATTGTTTATTTGTTTATTTTTAGAAAACTATTTGTGTTTTTATAATATATTTTATTATTAGTTATATAAAGTAAATCATTTTTAAGCGCGTTTACATTTTTTGTTCTATTCATTCTTATAATTTTATTAGAAACATTCAAGAAAGCATTAAGAGTTTCAGCGTGTACCGTCATTAAAATTGACGGCCGCCATTAAAATTGAATGCGGTGGCCTGATGAAATCACTTATGTAGGCCAAGGCCCCCCGGAATGAGGCAGTCAAGGCTCCATATAAAGGGGCCTTCGACTGACTACTATAGACTGGCTGCTTAAGCTCGATAGAGAATGATTAGATGGATGGTAAGCCTGATAACAGGACACTGTCCTCTGAACAAGCATCTGCATACAATGCGGTTGAAAGATGATCCTACTTGTTGGATGTGTGGAGTGAGAGATTAAACCATCACTGATGTTCTATGCCATTGTGCATTAATAGAAGCGTCGAGGTATAGATATTTCAGAAGGCAGTTTCTACAGCCGAAGGAACTACTGGAAAGGACTGCTCTCCTTTGTGGAGAGCACTGGTCTTTTCTGAGAGATCCTAAATGTCACGAATTTACAATGGGCCGATAGGCCTAAGTACTGTGGATCTTCAGATCTGCTCGCATTTCTAATAATAAAAAAGTTATAGAAACCAACTTATTTTGTACTACGCATTTTGAAATAAAGTGCATTGTGCAATGTATGACCATTTAAATGTGTCCTTAAAAAACTACTAGCAGTAGTTATTCGATGTATCCTAATTTTTAAAAAGAGAAAGTTCTCTATTCAAGATGTACGTAACTACGTTTTATAAGAATGCTCAAACCTGGGGGTCTAAATACGAATTTTTGTTTATTTAGTATCCAAATAGAAAATTTTGTGAACGTTAGTAAACAATATTAGTGATTATTTCCCTCACAAGTTATAGACCAATCACCTTTCGTGAATTTTTAAATTTCATCCAATTACCGCGAATACACGCAAGCTAGCTTTTGCTAAAATTTAACAGCGATTAAATTATGTCTAGCTTTTAAATGCACATAATTATTTATATCTGATTGCAATATAATAAAATAATAATGAGTTACTTAACTTATATAAAAAAGAGTGTATGTAGGTATCTATAAATAATCATTGCTAAAAATAATGGTTTTCTTACAAAAAATTATTCAGATTTGACATTTCTTAATGTCACTTAAAGTTATTTAAAAAATACGGCTGTATTGGTTAATCCTAATTTCACAATTTCTGGATTTCAAAAAAAAACTTAATATGCACCTTGGCACTAAAGTTTCTTTTTATAAGGGACGTAATGTTGACATATACCCTACGAACTCTAAATTTTGTGACAAACTGCAGGTAGGTTTTTTTTTTGAAAAATTTTGCTTTTGAGCAAACGTTCTCGACTTAATAATGTACAAAATTTTACAAAAAGAAGCTACCCGCAGTGTATTCGATAAAATTAAGAGCTCTCGGGATATAACCTATGACTATTATGGATATCTTATTTTGATTAAATTAAGAGCAAATTTTTAGTTTGCTTAATAAATGTAGGGAGTGACATTTTCAGAAACTAATAAAATAATACATAAAAAATAAAACAACCTTCAAGAGTACACATAAATATATTTACAATCAAACTACATTACCGCAATAATTTGTTCTCACGGCCAAGTAGGTTGCTCTCCTTCTTTCAGCACTCTTCCATAAAGAGCACTTTTATCTCTAAATAAAGTCAAGCGTTCGGTTTCCATTCTATCCAAGTACCAACCAATTCCATATCCAACGACAGGAAATATTCCCCATAAAATTCCTTTAGGTATAATCGGATACATCTTTTTGACTATCTCTTCTTAATTTAGCTTTGTAAAGTTGAGTGCGTGAATAATCGGCGTAGATGGTGGTCACTACAAAAGCAGGAACCAGAGTTACTAAACAGTACCTTTTAATTAAACGGCCAATTCCTATGGCCATCTGAAAATTACGTCACTAATGTTAGGTTAGAATTAAAATTAGTTAACGCATTATTAATTACGTAATTTAGAAACAATCTCACCTGGATCGTTATTGAATTAGTTTAGTTATATAAGTCTCAAAGTAAAAAATAGTAAAAAGGACAATACAATCTGTACATAAACGATAAATGTACAGCACCATTAACAGTTTTGCCAATAGAGAAGTAAAATTTTCCAGTGAACGTACAACAAAAATCCCTAAAAATGATTCAAAGATAGAATGAAAGCCGTATTTCTTTGGCAAGATTTTTTGGATCATGTCAGTTATTCTCCTTTCTGATTGGTTTAAAATATTGGTATAAATTGTTCCAACCAATCAAAAACTAGAATTCACTGATCTGATCTAAAATATGATGTCAAACAAATACGGCTGAAATCTTGGGAATGATTCAGTTACCACATCAGCGCTCTCTATCTGGTTATTTCGTCACCAAAATTATGTAAACTGTATTCTATCAAATGGTTCGCAACTAGAAAATAATATTTTTCTACCTACCGCCAGAGGGCAATAACTCCTGGTCTATTCAATAAAAAAAGTTCTGTAATAAACGGTGAGCAACTAGGATTTAATATTTGATTATTTGACATTAATTTGTCTATTTACTGTTGAAGAACAACAAATTTGAAGAAACAGAAATCATTAGAAATAGCCATTTTCACGAAAGTTTTCCCTAAATCACTAGATTTAACAGAAAATCACCAAGTCTAGTTAAACTTCACTTGGGAACACTTCAATAAAACTACTCACGACATCTATACTGCTTTCTCTGAATTGAAAATGGAGTTTCATTTTGTCAGTAACACATAAAATCAGAGGTCGAACTTTCGTCATCCACTAAGAGATGTCTTAGTTTGAACAGGTTCAACTACATTTAGGTTATGTCTTATATCAAGTTTTGTGTCAAACACTTCCACCACGTGAGAGGTAAATTCAAACACGAATTAATAACCGAGTAGAAATATATTTTGGTCCCGTTGTTATCATATTAATATAAGAATGGGTTTAACGAAACAGTATCTGCGTTATGTTCCCGCTGGTAATTTCAATATTATTGCTAGCCAAAATTGCAATATAGCTTTTGTAACATTGGAAAGCCAGGAGGGTCGTTTTGTAGCTGTTGGTGCTTGCGAACATATTATTATATGGGATTTACGACTGGGAGAGAAAGTAAGAAATATTTATAAAATTGTTTTTGCAGAGTTTAATTGTTATGTTTTAGGCCCAAGTTTTACCGGGTGAAAAAGCGATAGTCACAGCGATTTGTGCTAGTCCGAATAAACGGCACCTAGCAGCAGGTTATTCTGATGGAAATGTGCAAGTTTACGATTTAAAATCAGCAGAAATTATCAGTATTTTTGCTGGACATCGCTCCGATGTCACCACTTTAGAATATGATAGTTACGGTCACAAATTAGCATCAGGTTCAAAGGTACATATTTATGTTTTTCTTTATTAAATTAAAATTAGAATATCGAGAATATTTTTGTCAACAAAATGGTTCCGCTTACAGCACTGTCATCCTTGTGTGTTCAGATCACACGTTTGTACACGATTGCCATATTTAATCCTCATAAAAATAATATTGGTTGTGGTTTTCAAGTTGAAACTTTAACAAAGTCTAAAGATCGGAAAATTAAATTTTAACTAGTGATCTGCTGGAAAAAAAGGATAACCAACCTAACCCGAACGACTATATTGTTCATCTACACAACTTTTTTAAACTTTTAACATAACTATTACAATAAAAAAAAAATTGTGGCCGCAGTTGCAGCCATCTGGATTTGAACCCGAAACACCCACATTCTGGATTTAGCCACCTTACATACTGAGCTATTTGACACCCGTCTGTATATATTGTTAAAGTTCTCACCGCATTCATATGGAAAGTAATTTCAAACTCTTCAAGAAAGAGTTAATGTACCGTCAGACTTGGCTACTTTTGCTGCGGTACTTACAGTCTAAAAAAAAAATGCGCAGTTCAAGTGAATCTTCATGTGAATAAATAGATAGGTAAATTTATTCATCGTTAAAATATTACAATTGTGAATACCCGTGCAACCTTAAAAGTAGCAGTTCGGTTGCGTGCAATATTTATATGCTGCATGCAGCCTCAGAAGTAGCCACATGTGAGTTGAATTTTAAAGATCAGTTTGATTGAAACTTTTGCAGCGGCAGCGAATGAGGTATTTTTAAAGTTAGTGTCCATTTATGTACCTAACATTTTAAATAATATATTTGTGAATAAATTGCGACTTGACAAAACTATTAATGTTTTTAAATTAATCGTTCTTGTTTGTCTATAGTTATAAAAAGAAATTAAACATAGGATTAAAGCTGCAGGTTGTGAATTTTTTTTTAAATCAAATTCTTTAATAAGATACATGTTTGATCTTGAAGATACGAGATCTTTAAGTATTTGATATTTATAGCTAAGAAAAATTGTTTTGACACCTAAAAGTCAATATATATTGATATTAATTTGGCGGGTTGTCACCGTCCGAAAGTTCTAGCTTTTATCTATTTCTTATCCATTCTTTCAACCAAATTCTTGTTTTCGTCTGGCGTCGGCGCCTTCTTCGTTTTAATAGTACAGTTAATAAACAAGCTGTGGCTAGTGACTCGTCATCCATGTTTTACAGTACACAAATCGGATTTTATTATGTATATTACGACACGAACACGACGAGATGTCAAGGAACAATAGCTAGCATGCAGCACCTGGTTGCACGATGCAAAAACAGCGTGTTGTGTGTAAACATCATTGCAACCTTTTTCCAGATTTGAAGTTTTTTACGGAGTAAAAACTGCCCGCTGCACGCTACTTTTAGAATCAGTGTAAACACGATACGAAACTTTTGCAGCTGCAACCCTAAAACTGTACAGGAAAAGTAGCTGTGTCTGACCATACCTTTATAGTGCTTAACACGTTGACTGCTGCTCTATATTTGGTCACCTACCTAATGCTGACGTATTTTTTTGATAAGCCTTTATATGGTGGTACATTGGCCAGAGCCGTCAGGTACACTACCTGACATCCACAGATTTTGGCCAGAGCCGACATGCGCACTCAACGTGTTAAGACTGTTTGATTTGTAAAAGTGCACTGATACTTTATCACTGTCACCTTTACATATTCCTTACATAGCTTCGATTTAAGATCAAGCCTTCCTATTGAACCGACCAGGTCTTTTAATAACTCAATTTCAGCAGTAGACTGTCATTTCTAACATGCCAAATATTAAAAGTCATAACTTAGATTTAGATATATCAGATCATAAAGCACAAATGTTTAGTTTGGTCATTCCTGAACCTTGTCAAACAAAAATCACCAATCCCAAGTATTGTTATAAAAGAATTTTCTCGGATTCCAACCTTTTCAATCTTAAGCATTTACTCTCAACTACCGACCTTGCTGATCTTTATCAAATAAAAGAGGTCAATCAAGCGTGGCAATATTTCTGAGGAAATTTACTTTACTGCCTTGATAAAGCATGCCCAATGAGGAAAATTAAAATTACAAGTGAAAATCAGGAAAAAAACTGGATAGACTCCAAGATTATAGAAGAAAGTCAAAATCTAAAAAACGTATATTGGCTTTCAAGAAATATGAACGATAGTAAAATAAACGAAGAATATAAAACTGCAAAAAAAAATTATTCGGACATGCTAAAAGTACAAAAACGAAACTTTTATGAAAATAAAATACAAGAGAGTGCTAACACTTCTCAAGAAATTTGGGCTATTGTTAATTCAAATTTGAGCAGAAATAAAAAAAACAAATATAATAGTCTATTGTCCATGTACTATAGAAAGGAACTAAAACGTTAAAGGGTTTTTATTGTTTCTTATGTTCAATTGACCCCACGATATGAAAAAACCGCAGAGTACTACCATTTAAAGTGGTGCGTTTTTGAGATCGAAGTAAAAAGGTCCACTTTTCATATTTTTTTTGCTCGAAAACTATGAATTTTTTCTATAAACACGTCAATAGAAAAGTGTGTAGAGATTTAAATTTCCAATCGAAATGGCACCTTCAGAAGTCAAAAAAATTTTTTTTTACAAAAATACGTCCAAAAAACAAAACAAAAAAAACGAAAATATGCAATTTTTTATTTTTTTTTTATTTTAGCCCGTAACTATTTTTCGGGTACATTTAGGCATAGACATTGCTGCATAACAAAAAAAGCTGGCATTTTACCCGTTAAAATGAGATTTTGTAAACAGTTTTACGATTAATAGTGACCGAGATATGGCGTTTCAAAGTTTGCAACTTTTAACTTTTTTTGCTAATTTTTACCATATTTTTTTCAAATTTCGTCCTGTAACTTTTTTCTGAGTGAATTTAGGTGTAGACATTATTATATTAAAGTGAAAGCTGACTTTACGCCCGTTGAAATGGTGGCTGGTAAAAGTCTCTACGACAAATAGAAACCTAGATACAGCGTTTCGAAGAGTGTTACTTTTACTCCTGGTGTTTTAATAACAAACTTATAGTTAATCCTACAAAAACAAAATACATCATGTTTCACAAAAGAAGGGAAAATCCACATATGGTGGTTAAACTAAACAACACGGCAATTGATAAAGTCCAAAGTGTGAAATTTTTGGGTCTGTATTTAGATGAACAACTCACCTGGTCACACCATATTGAACATGTTATAAAAAAACTAAACTCAGCTTATTTTGCTATCAGAAATCTAAGGAGTGTTATGGCTAAACAATATCTATTAAATGTTTATTCTGCTTTGGCATACTCACATATGAAACATTTAATAATATATTGGGGAACTAGCTGTGAGTTCCAACGTATTTTTGTTCTTCAAAAAAAATCATTAGGTTAATATTTTCACTAAATCCCTTGCAGTCATGTCGACAAATTTTTATACAAAACAAAATTTTCTCCTTGCCATGCCTGTTAATCTATGAGGCAGCTCTTTTTGTTAAGCTTAACGCAGCACACTTTCCTCAACACAATAGTGTGCATGGCCACGACACAAGAGGTTGTAATCTAATTTACATCAATAAGTTTAATTTAAGTACTTACAAGAAAGGTCCTTTCTATCTGTGTGGAACAGTATTCAACAAACTGCCAACTGAGATAAAACAGGAAGCGAACATAAATAAATTAAAAAAAAAACTTCGTCTATTTCTCTGCGACAACTGCTTTTATTCTTTACATGAATTTTATAATTTCGACTTAGTCAGTTAAATTTTATTATATAAAGTATTTGTATTTGTATTTATTTGTAATTGTATTTGTAACATCTTAATGTAGTATGTATATTTTATTTTGTAAAATTGTATTCTTGTATATGTATTCTGTGTTTTAAAAAATTCTTTCCCAAGTTTTGACTGTTCATATCCTGTAAAATGGCTTACATGAATAAATACATTATTATTATTATTATTATTATTATTATTATTATTCTTAACTGCCATTTACCAAATGTTCATAAAACCGTTGTAATCAATAAACATATTTTGCATTCTGTTTTGCCAACAGAACTTATCGCATTTAAGAAATATGAAAAGCAGAATGTAGGGTCGCAGATCTCGAATGTTCCATATTGCTCTATGTACCATGTATAGTAGTCCAAGTCGCATTAGTAGATTGCCGGGTGAGACGCAAGACGCAAAACCTTTGTACGCGCCGGCTAATTCCTTTGTCTTATATCTATTACGCCAACTATATATCTAAAATTATAACCAATATAGTGAACAACTGTTTAACAGATTTTGTTTTGTGCTGTGATAAGATTTTAAAAATGACCGTTTTGCATTATAGGATACCGACATAATCGTGTGGGATACTGTAGCAGAAGTAGGATTGTGCAGATTTTCTGGCCATCGAGGTGCTATTACACAGATAAAATTTATGGCTGAACAACCTACACTTATATCCGGATCCAAAGACTGTTTTGTGAAGTTCTGGGATTTAGATACCCAGCATTGTTTTAGGACTTTAACAGGACATCAAACTGAGGTAAGACATTAATATTTATTACAGTTGTCGCCATGGCCACATTATACAATAGGCTAACTAGACTGTAGCCTAGGGGCACCAAAGCATGAAGGGGCACTTCAGCAGTTCAGAACTAACTAATTTTATCACCTGACAGCCGACAAGCAACATTTACTGTTTACCATTGATCTGTTGGAAAATAAAATGCGCAAGGAAATTATTTATTTGTTATTTGATTATCGGAAAGATCTTAAAATTCTAAGACCCTGTGCAAAAAACTAGAATTTTGTGAGATCTGTAAATTGTCTAAAAAAAATTATAAACATGGACCGCACCCGCTTTGTCGAATCTCGGCCGCGAAGTCACTTAATAGGAACCCGCTAGTCGCACAGAGAAAGACTCGACGATCTCAAGCGGAATGCACGAGGTTTGATATGTTGTGCGACCGTTTCGTTTTCTATCCTCTGATGTCACGATGTTGGTCGCACCGCACTTCCAATTCCCTCTTTAGAAGTCGTATATATCGACAACCACATATCAGAATCATCTGAAATTTTCAACATTGCCTAATTTTAAATAATACTTTATCCACAAGAAGTAACAACTACTAAATAAAATTGATAAAACGAGCCGATTATGGAATTCATTACCTTGTACTGTAGCAACATTTTACAGAATTATTTATAGGATTATATTATAGCAGAGTTCGTAAGCAAGAAGTCACGAAGAAGGATATAATTTTTGTTCTTCAGTCATTTCAGTTCATAATATAATATAATAATAATAATAATAATAATAATAATAATAATAATATATTACGTTTTTATGTTTAGTTCAATGGAAAATATATTACAGTTTTTTTTAAATAAAACTTTTTTTATTGGTATTTTATATTTTTATGCCTTGTGCCTATGAAACTTATTTTTCGAAGACTATAATTTTAAATCTAATATTTGAGGCCGTATTAATTTGAGGCCGTCTGACCCTGAAAAATTCAAAATTTTTGCTGCGGCATATTTTGAAACCCCGTAACCCTGCCTGTGAATAAGAGGGCGCAAATATATCATTAGCCTGGGGACATGTCAATCCCTAATCCTAGTTGTCATAGATAATTTTATTGATAAACAAGTAGTCAAATAAAACTAAATAAAAATACGATTTCAACGACTGGGGGAGGGAGGAATTTTTTTGGGAAAATGCAATTTGTATGTCATCAAGAAGTTACATATAAAGTTCTGTCCAATCTAGGAGGTGAGCATTTCTTGGAAATCAAGTTTTAATTTTGAAAAATGTGCTTTTGTCTCTCTTTTTAATATCTCGTTCTGCTCATCGGATTAGGCCAAACAAAAAATCAAAATGTTTGTAAATAAACTATGACTAAAACTCCAAATCCGATCTGTCATTTTGTTTTTTTTTTTTTTTTTCGAAGAAATGGAAAGTACGAAAATTTTTAAATTTACATAAACTGAAATTACTAAAAAAATAATCTTTTTTAATGAAAGGACCCCGGAACAAAACCCATGAAAATGTTGATTCGGTGGAATCGCCTGAAGTGTTGGTATTTTGTAGTTCAAGTCATGCTGATCAAAAGTTCTTATCACATCGAGCCAATCCTATGGTCAGTTTTTGAGATACAGCTTGTCAAATTTAGGTAATTTGCGTCATTTTAGACATTCAAGAACTTCTTACTCCTAAACTATTAACTTTAGCAAAAAGTTGCAAGGGTCGAAATATTTTTGTTCTAGTCCAATAAAGCATTTTTTTCAAAATTTTTTTATCAATTTTTAGGTTAGGTAATATATATATATGTCATATTTCGGTATGCTTCGGTGGGATTGGCTGAAATTTTGCTATTTTGTAGTTAAAGTCATGCTGATCAAAAATTCCCATTGCACTGAATCTATCCTATGAGTGGTTTTCGCTCCAAGAGTGCCTGAAGGTCTTAACAATTAAAATACGAATGTAATTCCGAAATTAGGGGTTTTTGCAACTATCTGAATAAGAATCTTGAATAACCATAAGTTGGTCGTTGATTTCAAAAGTTGAGGTCTTGAACTCCTTTAATATGGGGGACGGAACCCCCGAAACTCGGAAAAACCACTCTTTTCAGGGGTTTTGCAATAGTCGGCTAAGTTTCCCATTTATGAAAACACCTAATGAAATATCTAACTTTTCGCACTTCTACAATAAAATACATCAAATTTCAAAGAGAATAAAAAAAAAATGGCTGTATGATTAAAATTGCCCCGAGGGTCGAATTGTTTCCATTTTCCTTCACTGTGCGTCGCCCAGTTAATTGAATCTTATTACATAATATCAATATTGTGGTCGGTGTAAAAATGCACAAGTAACAAAATGAAATGTATTTTTTTTTTAACCAACTTCAATATCGATTTTAGATAATAAGGTTCAATTAACTGGGCGATGGTGAATTTTTATTTCATCATTATTAGCGATCTTTTTGAAGGCGGTTAATTTTTTTTCAAACTAATTTTTACCACTTCTAGCTATATTTCTTTTTGAGCTACAAAGCCCAAGTTACAAAAAAGCTTTTGTTCTAGTAATTAAATTAATATTGTGAGGGCTTTACTTAAATATGTCTTTTTATTAGGTTTGGGGTTTGACACTTATGAAAGATGATCAGTACCTAGTGACTGGATGTGGTGATGCTGAACTGAGGGTATGGAAACTCTCTCAAAGAGACACCGATAGTGAAAATAAGAATCCCGTAGAGCATTTAGCGTCTACATTAGAACTAACTGTGTTAGACGATTCAGATGACCCGACGGTAAGTTTTCCATAAATGGGATAATTCTGTTGTCTAGTTCTTATATCTTTTCAGCATCCATTACAATGTAATAAAGCTGGCTCTCTACTAAGAGGAGGAAGAGGTCGAGTAGTATCCATGTTTAGTGATGCAAGTGGGCAAGTCATCGGTTGTCATGGTACTGACATGCAAATTGAACTCTTTCAATTTTTGTCTGAAGATGAGGCACGTGTCAGATTGAAGAAAAGGTTGAAGAAGGAAAGAAAAAGGGAAAAGTAGGTATTTGGTGCATTAGATGACAGTAAATGTAAAAAAATATAAACAAATACAATAGGTACCAAACTGAGTATCATAGTCTGGGTGTGAAATCTGAGTTTTTTGCTGAACTCAATTTTTTTTATAACCTTTTTTTTTCGTTTTAGAATATGTTTAAGGACATTATAAATTGCCAGAAGCTCCATGATGAGGAGTTGTCATCTTTGGGTATCTCGTTTTAAAATGATTATAATAATATTTAGTTAATAAAATTTAAAATATATTTCAATGTGGTTTAGACTTTTACAATAATATGGTACAGTACTACTTTAATACTCTATACTACTATTATAGCAATACATACTGCTATCCAATTATACCAATACATACTGCTATGCTGTAATCACTACTTACTTCAAGTTTTCGAATTAAATAGGTATTCTGTTTTTTATTTTAGCCAAAATTATCGAAAACCAAAGTTTAACTTTCGTTTGTTATTATTATTATTATTATTTATTCATCCTTTAAAAATATAACATTTTTTTGGACATGTCAATCAAATTAAATTATTATATATAATTACAGCATTGTAATTAGTTGTATAATGTACCTAGTATATCACAAACAATATAAAACATTTTAGACTAACATATTAAAATTTAAAATTTAATAATTCCTACAAACATAAATACCACATAATACATACCATTGCATTAAAGTTTTTGTTTAAGTACTCATTTACTGAATATAACGGATTTATGGTGAAGTTTTTTAATTTTGTTTTTGCTCTATGCTGTACTTTTTCGTTTTTTATGTCGTTAGGAAGATTGTTATAAATACTTATACATCATACTTTGGGGATCTTTTGTACAAGGTTGTATTATGTGATGGTATACTTGTTTCTTGGATATGTAAATAAGTCCACCTAAATTTGGGTTTTGGGCTCCGCTGCCAGATTATCATTGTGATGTTTTACGTTGTTTCAGAAAAGAAGAAAATATGGAAAATGATCAAACAGAAAACATCAGCAGTGCAAATACACAATTGAGTTTACGGGATGAAGTTAAACGTCTCCCTTCCATTAAACTACCACAGAAACCGAAATCTTTGGATTTAGTTCTTGGAAACGGAGGAGAATTACGTATTGCTACCAATCTTTCAAAAAACACAGTCGAATTATACACTATTCAGTCTTCAATAAAAGATGCCGAACCAAAGTGTTTAAGGTCTATAGTAAACCAAGGTCATCATAGTGAAGTGAGAGCTGTAGGTTTCAGTAGCGATAATCTGGCTATTGTGTCTGGAAGTGCAGAGTCCATTAAAATGTGGAACAGGCCGTCACAGGCATGTTTAAGGACCGTTAGTACTGAGTAAGTATGTTTTGTATATCTATATTGTCATATTAAAGATATATGTGAAATCGTTTATAGTGAAGTCTCTAATGGCGAAGACAAATTGAGTCATTGGCTGAAGAAATTGCCTCTGGCCTTTTTTCCTTGTCATGGCAGTGATGTCAGCTAAATCTATATGTGTTTTCTTTTTAAATATGTAGTCATTGATAGTAGCTAAAGTGACAATGTTTCAAAACATCTAAATGGAAAATGTTCATGTGTGCCCGGAATACATTATAAGCAATTCTGTTTTGTTGGGGTTATGATGAATATCAGTTATTTGGTTTGATATGACTGGAAAAACCAAATTCACTATATTTTCTTGATGTATGCACACCATATTATAAAATTTGTAGCTTTTCTTAGAAGGGTGGTGTTAGAAAGTATGGTGTATTTTTTTACCCATAATTTTTTAGAATTTCACTATAAATGGAGAGCTGGCGATGGTTTTCATCAAGTGTCTACTCAAGTCGAAATTTTTTCGAGATATCTATATGCATGTCGCCTATTTGAAAAGCCGCAATTCGTGCGCCCCGTCCCTTAGCGTTTAAGGTGGAAGCAGGTAAAAGTATGAGTTTTACAAATAATAATCTAAAATGTTATTTCTATCATGGTGAAGGATGTGCCGCGAAAACGGCAGTGACTTCATGAGATTAGTTAGCTCTGTACTTACACAGGATAGACAAATTGACAACAAATAAAAAACCGCTGCGCAAGGAATCACTACTTCCACATGCAGATTTTCTATCTCTCACAACGAAAAAATTTTGTATGTGGAAATGATTGTTTATGGAACTTTAATAATATAATATTTGAAATCCTCTACCCCAAAAACTCATAAAGCGATACGCCACATCAGTAATGGGGTGGGGATGGTGATAGGGGGTAGTTGGGGGTGGATGAAGTAAAAAAATATTTTGAGGTTCTTGGTTCTTGTACACAGTACACACTAGGGTGGCCCATCTCTATAGGGGGTGAATTTTTTTTGCGTATTTTTTAAGTCTCACCCCACGAAAATATACTATTATACTAGGAATAATTTATATAATTTATAAGTTTCAGATAATTCGGTGAACGGTAACCCGTGCCGCATTCAGGTAGAAATTTGTAGATAAGATTTTATTATGGTAATACACTTAAATTTTACTTAAAATACAAATATCTACCTCTTTTCTCATAATGTTTTATTGGTGTAATTATTTCCTAGAAATTATTTGTTTTGGAAGTTTGGAAATATAATGCACCTACGGTAGGTTTTTATGTCAGTTTGCAATTGTGTTTTACAGTGGTGACATTATAAGTTCTAGCATACGTTCCTTTTTGAAAAAACATTTAACGATGGCTGATGTTAGTTCCTTACGAAAGGATACTTTCATTTACTTAGTTGGACACTATTCGTCACAAATCATTGGCAATAAATTGCCGTCTAATAGACAAGTATTACAAGTGCTCTTTTATAACATTCGTGAAGTGAAGCTAAGTGTACATGAAAGTGCTAAATTAACAATAAAAGAGGTGTCAGTTTTTTGGGATAAAGCTCGCATTCCGACACGTCAGGATTTTCATTGTGTTAAACAACTAGATAAACTTTATGCAGAGTGGAGGAACTTACAAAAATCGGCTAAAAAGGCCAGTGCGGGAGATAAAGAAAAAAATTTCGTTGAAAAATTGGACGATCTTTTTGACATTTCTCATGCAAATGCATTAGAGTTGATGAAAATAGATGAAGATAAGCAGTTTTTAATTAACCAAAGAAAAAAGGGACGTCCTGGATTTATGCATGACATTGATTACCAACTTGCTTCTCAAGAAAAATCAGCTGAGGAGAAATTACAGAAATTATCCTAACGAATGCAACGAAGTCAACAAGAAAAAGCTAGATTAGAGGAAACAGTCACCTGTCCATCATCAAGTAGTAATTCAGCCGACTCCAACGAAAATGAAGATGAAATAATCGAAGCCCAAGAAGAGTTGTTACAAGACCAGCCTGGCCCGTCACAGCCAAAAAAGAGGAGATTGTATGGAACATGTAACATCATCACACCAAAAATAGCCGCTGCATTTGATGCTTGCAAAATAAGCGACAGGTATGGAGTCCATATTTTGACGGCGGTAGCAGAAGCACTAGGACATGACACCACATCTTTCTCCATCAGCAGAACCACACTTCAGCGCTCTAGACAACGCATCCGCGAAGAAAGAGCTGAAATATTAAAAACTGCCTTCGGTAATTCTGAATTGCCGGCCCCAGTCATCCATTGGGATGGAAAACTTTTACCTTCTCTCACTGAAATGGGAAATATCGATAGACTTGCTATCTTAGTTACTAGTGGAGATATTGAACAACTACTTGGAGTACCAGCTTTGCCCAATTCAACTGGAAGAGAACAGACTGAAGCAGTTTATGATGTGCTTTGTGAATGGAATTTGGACGAAAAGGTAATAGCTTTGTGTTGTGATACAACAGCATCAAATATGGGTTATATAAATGGGGCAGCCACACTATTGCAACAAAAATTAGAAAAAGATATTCTATATTTTCCTTGTAGACATCATATTTTTGAAGTGGTTTTGAGAAGTGTGTTTGACACAAAAATGCCTTCCTCATCTGGTCCAAATGTGCCACTATTTAAACGTTTTAGGGAATTTTGGCCTAAAATAGATCAAAATAAACTAAAAACTGGATTTCAGGTATACAAAATTTAACCCATTTTACAACCAGTAAAGCCGAAATTGTAAAGTTTCTAAATGCAGCTTTAACTTTGCAACAGCCTCGTGATGATTATAAAGAATTTTTAATGCTTTCTAAACTTCTTGTTGAAGAAGAGCCCACTCACACGACATTCTATCAACCAGGGGCATTTCATCATGCACGTTGGATGGCCAAAGCCATTTACTGTCTAAAAATATTTTTTTTCCAAGATCAGTTCCAACTAACTAAAAAAGAAAAAATAGGTATTGAAGATATATGTCTCTTTATTGTAAAGGTTTATGTAAAGGCCTGGTTTACAGCGTCATTTGCTAGTAAAGCACCGCTTCATGACTTAGACTTTTGTAAAGAACTCATTAATTATCAAAATATTGACAAAGAAATATCTCAAGCCGCAAGTAGGAAAATAGTGAACCATTTGTGGTACCTTAATTCAGTAAATGTTGGCTTATCTTTCTTTGATGACGATATTTCAGTTACCACTAAAAGAGAAATGGTTAAAGCTTTGAATAGGAAAGCACCGAATCAAGAGGGTATTAAACGACTTATGATTAGTAACATTACTGACGTTGAAAACAAGGAAATTCAGGACTTCATATGCGAGAACACTAAACAGTTTTTTCAAAAATTAGGTTTGTCTATGGAATTTTTGGAAAATGATCCAACAACATGGAGGGAAAATGAAAGTTATACCCGATGTTTCAATATTGTAAACAAAATTAAAGTTGTAAATGATGTCGCTGAGAGAGGAATCAAACTTATTACTGACTATAATGACATTTTAACAAAAAATAAAGACCAAAAACAGTTTTTACTCCAAGTTGTAAATGATTATAAATCACAGTTTCCAAATGTAAAAAAAGAAACCCTGTCGCATGCTTTGGCCTAGTGCAAAAAATATTGTTTTTATTACTATATGTCTTGTAGATTTAGGATAATATTTGGTACTATGTATGAAAAAAACGTTTCATAATAAAATACGCAAAGATAAAACGAGAGTTTTATTTCAAAAACTTCTAGTCTAGTTTTCTTAGACTACGAATTTACAGTAGTATGACACATGTCATAGTCACAACAGATAATGCCTTTGATATTTGTATGACTTGATTAGTCATTCTAAAGATAAATGTTGCTGATTAAAAAAAAAAAAAAAAACAATGCATCAACCAAAGAATGTAAATAATTCCATTTACTTTTATTATTGCATAATAATGCATTCTGCGGCACCCCTTGCCTTCAATTTGCCTCAATAATATTTTGAGGGGACTGTTTTTTCTTCAAATGGAACCATTTGCAGGGGTGAGAAATAAAAAATTTCGATTTCGAAAAAGATGGGCCACCCTAGTACACACATTAAATCATAATCTTTTCTCATCCCCTTTAATAATAGGGTGGGGGTGGTAATGGGGGTGGCTAATGCCAAAAATTTTTTTGAGACCTTAGCTTCTCTTGTACATACTAAATACCAATTTTATTGACTCTTACCTGCAGCATTACCACATTTGGTAGATTTTTATTTCTTTTTAGTAGAATTTTAAGGATTTTTTTAAAGTTTGGTAGGTAAAATTTGCTGGTAGATTTCTGATAATAATTATCAGAAATCTGCAAGCAAATTTTACCTACCAAACTTTACAAAAATCCTTAAAATTCTACTAAAAAGAAATAAAAATCTACCAAATGTGGTAACGCTGTTACCTGCTTCATTTATCTAGCTACCCCCATTTACCCCAATTTACCCCCCAACCCTTTTACGGAACAAGATGTAAATATAATCTAGTTCCAGATCTTGTTAAAATACATACGTGTACCAAATTTCAAGTCAATATCTTAAACAGTTCCAGAGTAAACGTGCGCACAAAAAAAAGTTACAGACAGACAGACAGAATTTTTTTTCACTCAAACTTAAAATCTCGACGTTTCATGACATTCTAAGCCTATTTGGACAATAAAAATTTTTTTAAAATTTTCTGTCGTTACTATACTTCCTCTGGATGTGGAAGTAATAACATCATCTGTCAGAAGTTAAGTTGACGTTTAGCTAGCAGTGTTTAATGCATGAAGAATACAGAGGAGTAAGCACACTGTACTTAAGTATGTTCGTGAAAGTTAAAGAAAGACCCATTTCTACGTTTACAGACATAGTTAAAAATACAGCGTGCCTACTCCTTTTTTTCTTATTCATAGTTTCACGATTAACTTCTCTGTAGATTGCCATTGTGATGCGTCTACATTTGAAATACATGTATTTCATTAATAGATATTTTATTAAGATATCATTTTCAACTTTTACGTTTCTAAAGAGTTTTTAAGAAGAAATGTTATTGTTTAACACAGATTATATTAAACATTGACTTACATCGATTACCTGTCAAGTGTGTGAGGAATGTGATCCTTAATGCATATATTCATAAAGATGACATTTTTGAGGGTTCGCTCTCAGCAAGGAATTTGTTTTATTTTATTTGGTGTAAGATAATTACGAGATCGTGCTGATTATGATGTGGACAGCAGCATTCAGAGGACAGCATTTCCCCCTTTTGCCATTACAACACAACATAGTATGCAGCATTCTTTTCCTTTTGACCTTCATTCGAATTGTGTCTGACAGATTATAATTACACTGTGTACACAGGGATAATACTGTAACTATAGATTATGTACAAGGGGGAATGGCTACGGTGACGATAAAGATAACACAATGCCTAAGATGGCGAAACAAACTGTGTCATTTATTTGTCATTTCCAGTTGTGATGAAAAATAAGAAGGTCAGACAATTAGTGCTACATAGTTGGTTGTAATAATAATAGTTCAAATTTGCATAACACTATACTTTATATCTTTTCAGTAAAATGTTATATGAAAGTTTCCGGAACGAAGTTTTAATAGAAATGAAAGTTTCCAATATAATATTTGAATATTTGGACAGTTTCCAAAGGAAACTTTCCCAGAATTTTGAAAACTTTCAAATATTCAAATATTTTATTACATACTTTCAAACGGAAAGTTTCTTTTACCCATCTCTGCAGTTTATTGATAGCATTTAAAGTTATTTACAGAACTGATGCAAAAAGCAATGAGTAAACGAAAAAGAGCAAGCAGTGTTAATAAGAAAATCGTTAATTCACGGTAAACCGGTATTAATGCATTTACTTTTATGCACGAAAACTACTAATCTACGAATTTATGGCCCTTCAAGCAGAAAACAAGCATTAGGGAAGACAAACAAAAGATTTATAGTGGTGACCATAGGTACAGGAGAAATATTGTCTTTTGTGAGGAGGACAGACAGATATGACAATGAGTTACTTCTCAGAATCTCTTATTGGAAATAATCACCACCGTGGCCTACGTAAATGATTCCATCAGGCCACCGCATTAAATTTAATGGCGGCCGTCGGAGTCCTAGCATTACGGTACATACTGAAACCTTTAATGCTTTCTTGAACTTTTCTAATAAAATTATATGAACAAAAAATGTAAATGTATGCTTAAAAATGATTTACTTTATATAATTAATAATAAAATATATTATAAAAATACAAATAGTTTTCTAAAAATAAATAAATAAACAATTTGTAAATGATTACCCATCAGAGTATTATACTATAAAATTAAATATATCTATAAAACTAAAATACACACTTGATTGATTATTGATTCAAAATAAAATAAACGCTTTTAATAATAGTTAAAACAAAACAAAAAATAATTATTTCTTTAAACTCTAACAGCAATAAATTATAATAATATAATAATAAGTCACAACAGTTGAGGCGCTCACGTGCAAACCCCGATAAATCCACAAAAAGTCAATTATGAGTTTGTAATAGTTTCATGTATGTTAGACTAAACTCTACACAGCCTATATAATCTTTGGTAACCAAAACGCGATAAATCCCATATAAATCTAATGTTAAAGTTGACCCGATAAATCCACAAAAAGTCAATTTTGAGTTTGTAATAGTTTCATGTATGTTAGACTAAACTCTACAAGCCCATATAATCTTTGGTAACCAAAACGTGATAAATCCCATATAAATCTAATGTTAAAGTTGACCGTTTCGAAGAAAACCAGATAAATCCAATATAGTTTTTTGTAATTTCCCACAACTTTATGTGTGTGGATTTATCGGGGTTTGCACGCGAGCGCCTCAGTTATTGTTATAAATATTAAAAGATCAGTACATACACAAGTATGTACAACATATTTATTTTAAATTTAATTCCTATTACAGAGATTGCAATTTATCAACTTTTCTTTTTTATCACAGTTTATTTTAATCTCTTTATTGCTAGTATTTTTTTTCCGGTAATTGTTAAGAACACCGACTTCTGGAATTTCTCCAATTTTTTTTGCATAAATGTGTTCACAGATGTTATATAAAACTACCCCCTACAATATTGGTATTTTTAATAAAAAAAATTATTGTCCTTACCCTAAATAAAATTATTTAGAGGATAATACACCTACTTACTACTTCCGATATTTCGCATTTTTTTTTCGAAACTACCCCCATTGTAGGGGGTAGTTTTCCAAAATAAGCACAACATTTCAACTATCAGAAACGATTACTATAACGTCTGTGAACACATCTATGCAAAAAAAGTGGAGAAATTCAAGAAGTCGGCGTTCTTAACAATGACCTTTTTTTTCTTATTACACCTCATTTGTTTTTCTTCCCTTATATGATTATTTGTCACTTCAGAATAATTGTTCAACAATGTATTAGAAAAGTATGTCAAACAAATACGAATTAGTTGCAATCTTTGCATATCACAACTATCGCAGGTTTCTGTCTATTTCGTTTCTAATTTTTTTTTTTGGACTTTATGTTTAGAAAGTCATTTTCAATCTTTCAAATATCAAACTCTGGATTTGGGTCGTTCATTAAAAATTGTAGGAACAGCATCTTCATAAAGTTTATGGATTTTTCGAGGAAGTATTAGAAGAGTTCCATCATCTCTTTTGACAGAATCTTCAGTAATTAAAAATTGCTTACTAAAATGATTAACACAGATTACTGAATTTTTATTCTGGATAAAATGTTTTCGGTGAATGCTGTGAGACCATTTTTTGCCAGGTTCTTGTCCGACGGAACGCGAAACACAGTAGTATATCGTTGTTTATTGTAATTTGATTTGAATCCTGGCACACAACATCGACGGGGCATTCTTACCTGAGTTTAATTGACATTCATTAATTAAGGGCACTTTCATAATGTTCACAGTATAAATATACATTAATAAATCAAGATCAAATTTCAATAACTGTTATGATTATTAAGTATTAGGGGGTTGAATCATTTATTTATAGTATTTCTCTCCATCTATTTGAATTATTACTATGTTAGGCACATTAAATATTTAAGTAACTCACTTTTCATTCGACTCCAATACAAATTGAAACTCAATTAGTTGACTCTAATCCATACTCAACTTCATACTAAACAAATTATACGAAAAAATAAAATATTAATCTTGCAAAATCGCGTGAAATCCACCTGCAGCCCAGTAGCTTTGTAAAACCGAAGGACTCCTTTCGTGACGTCACAGTCGGATTCGAGTGCAATGCGGTGGCCTGATGGAATCAT
Organism: Rutpela maculata; assembly: GCA_936432065.2. Lineage (NCBI taxonomy): Eukaryota > Metazoa > Arthropoda > Insecta > Coleoptera > Cerambycidae > Rutpela > Rutpela maculata. The sequence goes on along the minus strand of OW386285.2, from coordinate 28,141,678 downwards.
TTACGTAGGCCACGATCACCACCCAATATTAAGTGGTAATCATGGCAAAAGATATTATTTACAGTACGGGACAGGATAGACCGTGAACAATAATTTTAACTAACTGTTCTACTTACTACTGAGTGTCATCACCTGACTAGTAAGTATCTTAGCGGAAAAGGAAATCAAAATTAAATCGAACGGATTATCTAATACCGAGTGTCGTCACCATGCTAGCAGACAATTTTCACTTTATTTGGCTTATGTTTCTACTTACTACAGAGTGTCGTCACCTGACTAGTAAGCATCTTAGTCGAAAAGGAAATCAACATCGAATCGAACGGGTTATCTAATATCGAGTGTCGTCACCATTCTAGTAGACAATTTTCGCTTTATTTGGCCTATGTTTAGTATTGCCACGAACAATAATTTTAATTGTTCTACTTACTACTGAGTGTCGTCACCACGCTAGTAGGCAATTTTCGCTTTATTTGGCCATGGGTTTAGTATCGGTCAATTACAAATTATTCATCTAGCTAATTAATAATAATAAGTAACCTACTTCTACTTATTCCCAACTGCTGAAAGATATTAGTATCGGATTTTGGGCATTACCAGTACTACTACCAATTTAGCATGAGGTTAGCGTGAACTAAGTTCTCTTGGCTGAGTAACATTTGCGGGTGAGATATCAAATAAGTTCATTCCATACTAAGCAGTAAGTCATAAGTAGTGCTCTGGATGTCTTTTAAGACTGCTTACCTTTCCATTTAAGCGACATGTATATTTCAAAATAGGAGGTACTGAAGAATTTTAATCGTACGGAAAATAACTTTGTTACAAGATTAAAGGAAAATTTAAGTCACTGATGCATGACCAACAACAAAACTTTTTCTGACACTCATGTTCTTGTATTTCACTTCAGATACTCTGTGCATATGAAAAGTTGGTAGTGCTTTGATTTTTGTACTTGTTCCCAGATGAAAGCTGATACAGTGTGTGTAGTGGCGGGCTGGGCATAGGGAGTTAGAATTGCAACATCACATGTGCCAGCTGGCTGAAATGAAATAACTGAGAACGGGGATGCTTCAGTGGTCTAGCGCCGACTCTTTAATCTATGCCGCCGACGGGCGAGTGGTTGTCATATCTCTCGCGCTACATGAAAGTACATGCCCAGTCCGCAATTACACACAGTGTATAATGATTCATAACTGAAAATTCAGTCTTCATATATGATCCATCGTCGAATCTATATAGATTAACATTCATATTTTGCATACAATACAATATTATTAATAATAGTTGACCTCGAATTGCCTTTTCCTTTGAAAACAAAACACTTCGTTATTGCACAAATCACTTATCTTTCAGATTTACAGGATTATAAAGTGTCCTTGATTCTCACTTTTAGCGCTATTTGTTTTCGGGTAACCTATAGCCGAAAAATAGTGTTTAATATGCAAAATAGCTGATTATGTTAATTTAATATGAAAACTTTGTTTTAGGTACATTTTGTCAGTAGTTTTTGTACCTGGTGATCGTCATGTTCTAGCTGGCTTAAAAGATGGTAAATTATTAATTATCGATATCGCTGCTGGGGACGTACTAGAAGAAATTCCCGCACACACTAATGAACTTTGGTCCATCTGCCTGGAACCGAACTTGGTAATATATTTTTAACAACTGTCTTTTTGTTATTTAGTAATGAAATGTAGGAATGTGAACAATGTAATTTTAATTTACTTAATTTTATTTTATTTTTCTAGAGAGGGTGTGTGACGGGTGGAGGTGATAAAACTGTAAAATTCTGGCAATTTGAATTAGTTGTTGATGAAAAAAGCGAATCAAAAGCCAAAGTGTTATCCTTGATCCACACAAGGACATTAAAATTGGAAGACAGTGTCCTTTGTGTGAGGCTCTCACCAAATGGTAAATTCGTTGCAGCTTCCCTTTTAGATTCTACCGTAAAAATATTCTTTGTTGACACATTTAAGGTAAGTAAACAATAACTTAAATGTACAGTGTGTCCCCGGTTGGGGTACCGCACTCTTGTAAACTTTCTTAATTTTTATTTGTCCAGAAAAGTCATTCTATTCAAAAAGTTTTGCTTGTCTTAGAAAGTCATAAACACTTGTCAAACTTAAGTTAAATTATATAGGATATTCTAAAAATTAGAAAATATGGAATCGACTTTAAGCACACTATCTTTAAAAAATCTATGAAAAACTTTTAAAAAACATGTTATGTAATTATTTTTAAGCAAACAAGCTCTTTTCTGCAGCCTAATTTGGTTTCCGTAATAAAAAATCTACAACATTGGCAATAAATAAAGTCGTGTCAATAATAAATAAGGAATTAGAAAATCATGATTTTGTGGGATGCACCCCATGTGACCTAACAAAGGCTTTTGACTGTGTCTCACACAATTTTTTTTATGATATAAACTAAAAATGTACGGGGTAGACTGTTGCTTTATAACAGGGATTCCCAACAGGGACGATGTCTTAGGGGTTCGCGAAATGTCATTGAGATATTCAATTGATTTGTATTTTACTTGACTTGCAGTGGTAGATTCTACATAATCTTCATTTTAAGAAGAATTTAAGCTTTTGTCAGTATAGCGACCGATGAAGGGGTCCTTGAAAAAATCTTGTTGGGAATCCCTGCTTTATAAAATTAATATTATCATACTTATCTGATCGTCAGCAACAAAAGTATTACATCATTTCAAATCGAAAAAAAAGGTTAGGCACACGTACCACAAGGATCTGTGTTGGGTCCACTGTTATTTTTAATTTGTATAAACGATTTGGAGGCATGTGCACTCGACACAGATATAGTGTTCTTTTCCGATGATACTACATTGTTAAACACTGACCATGATCAATTCTCCCTAGAGAGAAAATTGTGTGAGACAGTTAAAAACCAAAAACTGGTTTGATACAAGTAAGTTGAGCTTAAATCAAACGAAAACCAAAAACATCATATTTGTCCTACGGGAGCATAACCTGAAAAGCAAAAAACCGGTAAAATTCCTAGGACTCAACTTTAACATGGCAGGCCCATATAGAATATACAGAGTGATTCATAAGGAATGGGTAATATTTTACCTGCAGATTCTAGAGTGGAAAATATTAATTTTTTACTTAATAACTGGGGGGGGGGGTCACATATTAATACTTACTGAGATACAAGGTGTTAAAGTTATAAAAATAACTCAGTAATGTTGTTATAGTTCAGTTATCTTTTCACATATAAACATAAAAGTCAGTACAATTAGGTTTTTTGACGTGAGAAAATCGAATAAGCTATCATTTTTGTTGTATCTCATAGAGGGCGCTACGTAAGCTATCTTGGTTTAACAGAATCCGTCATAACTTTTTTGTACTTCGTTCATTTTTAATCTCATTGCAATTTTTTTATTTAACCATTTAACTTCTTCAGATATTTGGTATTAAAAGTTATTTTTGTTAAAATGGAGAATAGAATATTACATAATATGCATTTTTAGGACTGCAAAAAAGTTAAAAAAAAAACATGCAGGATTTTCTAAAATGTAAATATTTCGATAAAGGTCCATTTTCTGAAAATAAAACAAGTATCCCTTTTTTGTTTAGAAATAATGGTTAAATAAAATATTTGCAATGAGATTATAAGTGAACGAAGTAAAAAAACATTATGACGGATTCTATTAAACCTTACTCTATGTGATACACAAAAAATGATAGCTTATTCGATTTTCTCACGTCAAAAAACCTAATTGTACCTACTTTTGTTTTTACATGTGAAAAAATAACTGAAATACAACATTACTGATTTATTTTTATAATTTCAACACCTTGTATCTCAGTAAGTATTAATATTTGACCAGTTATTCAGCAAAAAATTAATGTTTTCCGCTATAGAATCTACAGGTAAAATATTACCCATTCCTTATGAATCACCCTGTATATATCCAAAAACTGTGCAAATCCTATGTTGGGAACACTCGTGTCATACAAAAGACTTTTTTCAATTCAAAGGAAAGTAATCAGATTCATATTAAAGAGAAAATGTTAGAGACAAATTTACTGAATTAAAAATATTAACAGTCCCATCTATGTGCTTAAAATGTGTACATGTAAACAAATCAAATTATACTTCAAATAAATTACATCATAATTATGAAACACGTAAAAATCAAAACTTATCATTAAACCTTTCAGGGCGGCAATGGTTTTAGCACGCCTCGCTGCATAGATGGCAGCGGACTGCGCTTGCGGATTTGTCCGTTTGCAGCCACGAACTATACCGGGACTTTTTCGGATACGTACGGCTCCCACCGTGAACCGTATATATGTATAATTATTTGACAATGTCAACAAAAAAATACTAATAATAGAAATAAGACGTTTATTTACTAAACATAAAAAAAAAATAGAACTAATGGTGGGAGGAGTAAGAAAAGGGTTGAACCAACAATGTGTAATAGGCGGATACGTATGTTTCCAGTAATTAAGTGCACCTCTTGTCGTGCATAGATATCCAGTTGCCAGCTGCATATCACGAAAAATTCTTGTGGATTCGTCCGTTTTCCAGCACGAAAAGGTTAAAGCATCTACTTAACAGAAGTAGAAATACTGAAAATTATTATGGACCCATGTTTTATAACAAACTCCCAGATCAAATTTAAAACCTGCCTAAAAATAAATTCCTAAATTTAAAAAATGGCCTATTAAACAAGGTAGTGATATTTACAGTTTAGAAGAATTTCTAGAAGACGATACGTTTTTATCCTAAGAGATTCTCTGCCTCGGGTGATCCATGTCTCGTCTACAAACTTATGTTTTTAAATTTTGTTTGTGCCTTAAATTTTACTTATCTGTCTATTTAAAAACAAGAAACTGTTTTGACCTATGTAAACATTGTTAATAATGTAATTGACCTCAATAAATTTACTTTACTTTATCCTTCTTTATTAAAGAGTATCAGTACAACTCAGTACTCAGTACAATAAAAAAGGCAAATCACGGCAAACAACAATATTCTTGAAGTTGCAATGGATAGGGCCAGAACATAAGTTCTACTAGAGGCACTACTTAGTAGCTGGATATCATCACCCTACCAGTAAGTAGTTCTCACGGAAACAAAAGAAAACTAACGCCTGACTATTACGGATCATCCGCTACCGAGAAGCCCACTATGGTAGCAAAATAGTTCCGTGTTAGGGCCTAAACATTCTGAAATGGTCAATTTAAAAATATTACAAATGGCTAAGCTAACTAACAATCGTGTGCAAAACCTACTACTAAATTTATTTCCTGAATGCTGAAAGAGACTAGTTAAAGGCACGGTCAGACACAGCTACTTTTGCAGCGCAGTTTTAGGGTTGCAGCTGTAAAAGTTTCGTATCACGTTCACACTGGTCCTAAAAGTAGCGTGCAGCGAGCAGTTTTTTCTACTGCAGCTACCCCCAAAACTTCAAGTCTGGAGAAAGGTTGCAGTGACGTTCACACACAACACGCTGCTTTTGCATCATGCAACCAGTTGCTGTATACCAACTATTGTTTCTTGACATCTCGCTGTGTTCGTGTCGTAATATACGTAATAAAATCCGATTTGTGTACTGTAAAACATGGATAACGAGACACTAGCTACAGCTTGTTCATTAGCTGTACTATTAAAATGAAGAAGACGCCGATAGAAGAATTTGCATGAAAAAATGGATAAGAAATAGATAAAAGTTAGAACTTTCGGACGGTGACAGTCCACCAAATTAATTTCAATATATATTAACTTTTAGGTGTCAAAACAATGTTTCTTAGCTATAAATATCAAATACTTAATAGCAGGAGAGCTAGCAACGGATTTACTTATGTTATTTCAACAGTCATAAGAATGAGTTGGCATACCCTTCTTAACACGAATTGGAAGGTCTGGCACTCCGAAACGGCCGGGTTCATTAAACATTTTTTTTTTCCATTTCCAACCTAAAAATTACTAAGTGACGCAGTCTGTCAAATTTAAACCTTTTCGTTTCAAAGACCTTTTCCCTGACCGGCTTGGTTGAAACCGGTCTTTTTCCCAAATTTTTATAAAAGACTATTCAAATCTAACAGAGTGTAATAAAACAATACCAATATGGAGTGTCAATAGTTGTAGAATATTTTTTACTATTTTCATAATTTCCAATTTTTAGGTTTAATATTTTACTAATTTTGACATCACAACTTATAGTTTAAGTAGTTTGTCTGACAATCTATAGTCTTAGAGTATTCAATATACTCCAGGTGATGTCGAAGCATTCAACTGCATTTTTTTACAAAAAGATTATTTCGACTTCAGTTATATTCAACTTGCGTAAGAGCGTACTTGCATTTGGTATTCGACTTGAGAATTGTTCAATTTCAGTTACTGGTTATTGAATATTGCTAGACGTGATAATGGCGTATTGTTATAATTGCATTGTGCTTGTGTATTGTTTTAAATTTATTCCTTCACGAATTACTATGTAAGTGTATTTTTAATAATTTTACGCATGAATGGCTCAAGTAAACTAAGAAAAGGTTTAAATTTGAATTGTTTAATAAACCCGGCCGTTTCGGGGTACCACACCTTCCATTTCGTGTTTAGTGTGTTAAGAAGGGTATGCCTACTCATTCTTATGACTTTTGAAATAACATAAGTAAATCCGTTGCTGGCTCTTAGTCTATAGAAATCTCTCCAAGATCAAACATGTATCTTATTAAAGAATAGATTAAAAAAAAAAATTATCTACAAGCTACAGCTTTAATCCTATATTTAATTTTTTTTTATAGCTATAAACAAACAAGAATGATTCATTTAAAAACATTAATAATTTTGCCAAGTCGCAACTTATTCACAAATATATTATTTAAAATGTTAGGTACATAAAACCCAAGCAGCAATTTTAGTAGTTTCTACGTAATAGTTGCCATTAGGGGAACTTTAAAGGTTTCCGCAACTAAGGACTGTTACGTAATGGGAACCATCCTTCTACCAAGTATTTACCAAAATGGGGAATAATAATTACGTGGAAAATTACTATTCCGGTACTTCTACCGTTACCGTGTCGAGGACTAGGTTATTACGTAAACGGGATGTAACCAAGTAGTAGAAATAACTAACTTTTGGAACAGCTCAGCTGACCGAAATGAGAGCCCAAACTATATATTTGGCTCTCTGTTATTCGAATAGCAAATTAAAGACTTACTGAGTTTGAGCACATGATATGTCCAAGGTCCAAGTTAATGTGATTATATACAACATCATGCCTAAGCATATATTATAAATCATGATGTTTTGCATTTACCCTGGGTGTGGATATTAAAACCACCACTTGTTTTCTGTAAAATGTTATCATGATGCTTCGATAAAAAAGACGCCCCCTCGAGAAAATGATTTTTTCGGACAAAAATTTTTTTGCAAAAATTATGTGTACAAGCAAAACTGCAAATTTTTTTATGGAAAATGTTTTTTTTTTAATTTGATATATTATAAAGTAATAATCTATTTAGAAAACATATTTGTAAATGACCATAATAAAAAGAAATTTTTTATTGAATTATATTTTTATCTATGTCAATATGGCATCTTCATTCAACAACAGAAAAATGGCGATTTTAATTGCAGTAACTTAGAGGTTGCAAAAATCAAAATTATTTCCCTACAAGTTACATTTCCCATAAAGTAGCAGATGCCACCAACGTTATAGTTGTTGCTACTTTAAAAGTGGTAACGGGAACTACAACAATTTCACTGTGTAGTTATATTTACCTAGATGTAGCAAATGGGACCAATGACGGTATAAGATCTTGGTAACTATTGCTATCAACTTATTTTCATGTTGGTACAATTGGCAGATGCGAGATTGGTATTTTTTTTTTTTTAATTGGCAACACGGTAATAACTGTTAAAGTGTCACTGTGTGTGATGTGGGACTGGACAGGAATGTGGATTAAAAATAACAATTATTATATTTTTACCAAGTACTTTTTATTATCTGATATTAATTAACTTGTTAATAAATTTGTGCAAATAAAATATTTGTTTTTTTATTGAAAATGATGTACAATGTACGATGTATAATGGAAAAAATACATGAGTTTTCATATTTTAGTGATCAGTTTACATTTAATTTCATTCAAAAAATAGTAAGTATTTATTTGAATAGGAAAATCCTAATATACAAATTCACTTTTCTAATGTAATTACAAAAAATCATAATTTATACATAAATAAATAAATAAATACACGCACTTTCACACTTAGACTAATACATATACAAATAAATTAAAAAATAACGAGGAAAAAATACCTATATAAAACAAGTGGAGTTAATCAATCGACTTTATGTAGCTTACAATTTTACGTTTGAATACAGGTAGAGAGATAGATTCCTTTCATCTTCTGGCAACTTGTTATATTGATCGAGGCCTTTATATAACATAATTTTCCTAGTTTGACTTAGATTTTGCCTTGGTATATAAAATTTGTTGTTATTTCTTGTGTGGTGATGTATTTGGTTTGCATAAAATATAAATTTATTTAAATACTTGGGTATTAAGTTATTTAAAATTTTGAAAATAAATACCATAGCCATGGAAAGCAATCTATCTTTTACAGACAGCCACTGAAGAGAAGAAAGCATGTTGGATTGAGGTATATCGGCTGCATTTCAAAATCACTCTCATTCCTCTATTCTGTAGTTTTTGAAGGGAAGTTATTTTATTTAAATCGAAGAAATATAATAGACTGGCACAGTAATCGAAATCAGGTTAGATAACGGTGTTGTAAACTGTTATTTTTGTCCGTTCCCCATCGACACAATATTTATTAAATTTGGAGTTTTTAATCGGCAAATTCATTTAATATGCTCAGTGGATCACTAACTGAACTATGGATCAATCTGTGTTTTAAAGACAAGTTGTAACTTTTGTGCAGTACACAGTATCACTAATATCACTGCAGACTGTTATAGTTTTCGATTACTTTTCTCCTTGTGTTGATGGGAACACTTTTGCACTTGTTGCCAAAGATTATGGTTTTGCTGTGGCGAAATAATCTTTCATGTTTGCATCATATTCTGAAGAATCACTATTTCTACTACTGTTTAACTGTTTCTTCAGTTTTCTATAAAACGTGGATGAGTGCCGATAAACTTTATTTCGCTTTTACTGAGCATTTTAGATGGCGCCATTTTATTCAATGTCAATAATTATATAAATTGTCTTAAAAGTTATTATTACTTCATAGTAGATTTTCAAGGTATATGTAACTTTTAAGTCATTTTCAATTAGTGGGGAGTAGTAAAAATAACTTCAAAGCCCCTATCTTCGTAGAAATAACCTAATTTTTACTCGAGATGTCACTAATAAGTTAGACAACTTTGAAGTGGTCCTTTGGTAAAGCTGTGCAGTTGGCATTACTACCAATTTTCACTTAGCAGTTGAGGATGCTTCAAAGTAATGCAGAGTAGTATCCGCGAAGTTGCATATTCTCCAGCAGTTACTTGAAAGTGTTACAACTATACAAATTCAGTAGAATCTACATAATTGTCACTACAAATGCATACCACAAAGTGAATATTACCCTGAAGTCGCAAAATTAGTAACAGTTATGTCATTCCTACTATATTAAAGTTCCGATGCCTCAGATGCCAGTTCCCATCACTTTGAATGCTGCTTGGGATGGACACCAACAAAAATATTGCAGTCGTTGCCGCTGCAAAAGTTTCAACCAAATAAATATTTTTTTCAGCCACCGCTACTTTTTAAAATTCAGTTCACACGTGGCTACTTTTTAGACTGCACCACAACAAAAGTAGCTGTGTCTGACCGTACCTTTAATTTGGCGAGGTGTCAGTATCACTACTAACGCAAGGAGAACGTTATTCTCCTTAACAGCCCCTATTTACATTTTGGAATATCAATATGTCTACGATTTCAATCGGCGAGTCGTAAGTAGTGCACTGGATGTGTTAAAACTGTCTTTCCTTTAGGCAATGTAGATTTCATGTTTCAGCGCGGGTATGTATGTGTGTATGTGTCACCAGAGTAGCCAGAATAGCTTTGTTTATTTATGAGTGAACCAGAGAATATTGAACTGTCACAATACGTTTAGACAATCATTCAAACTAATATGTTGTAATTTCAGTTTTATCTGTCACTATATGGTCACAAACTTCCAGTTCTGTGCCTGGACATTTCTTCTGATTCTACTCTGATAGCCACAGGTTCAGCTGACCGAAACGTAAAAATATGGGGAATGGACTTTGGAGATTGTCATAAAAGCATATTTGCCCATGACGATTCTGTTACTGGACTACAGTTCGTACCTAGGACACATTATTTCTTCACATGTGGCAAGGATGGCAAAGTTAAGGAGTGGGATGGTGACACGTATGATAAAATTATTACACTGCAGGTAAAAAAAAAATTCAAAATAGATAAAATTGCTTGAAAATTTTATAAGGATTAACGTTTTTAATCATAATTTTAATCAACACTGCCAGTATATGAGCAGTCAAATTTCACAATAAATTAATTACTGCACGTGTTTGCATCACAAAATTTCCTTATATTATAAGTCTTTAAACATTTCGTATAGAATGCTGAAGAATTAATTTGTTAAATTCAGGGCCACACTGGTGAAGCCTGGTCATTAGCAGTAAGTCCCAATGGTCAGTATGTTGTCACGTGTGGTGCTGATCGTGTTTTAAGGTTGTATGAAAAATCAGATCAACCTTTGGTGTTAGAAGACGAGCAGGAAGAAGAAAGGGAGCAGCAAGAAGCCTTAGCAACTGGAGAGCAGACTGTGATACCGGGGCAACCTGGATTAAATCTACCATCTAAGAAAACTGTTGGTAGTGAAAAGGCAGTATGTATGATTTATCTCTAATTTTCTTTAAAATACGTTGTAATATAATGTATAAAAATGTGTTTAACATTTTTAGGCTGAAAGTATTTTGGAATGCCTGGAAATATGTGAAAAATACAGAGAACAGCTTGCAGAACATGAAGCTTTGCAAGCTGCTTCGTCGCAATCTTTGCCAGTGCCACTTCCTCCACCTTTAATGGTTGCTTTAAACGTTTCTACTCCTGATGATTTCATTTTGGAAACGATTAAAAGGATAAGACCAAGGTAAGTCACAAAAAACAATGTAAAGGAAAATGTTAAATTTGTCAATATTTTTTTTGGCATAAGAATAGTTATACTGGCACATTTTGACGACATTTTGTATATTTGAAGATTTTTCGGACTTGACACCAATTCTTGGAACAAATGGAACACCCTGTATATTATTGCATTTTCAGAGTATTGGGAAAATTCTGAGTAGGTTTGAACTATTTTGGTGAGCTTTTATGACAACTTGATTTTTTTAGAATCAAGTTTTGTTTTGAATCTACAGTGCTGCGATTAAATCATAAATGTCATAAAAAATAATGGAAAAAATACAAAGGAGGATAAGCTAAGAAAATTGACCCCAATATGACAAAAAATTTAACTATATTTTTTTTTATATTTCTCATTATTTTAGTAAAATACAGGACACTAACTTAACGCTACAATAAATTAAAAGTAAAATGACTATGTTTTCTTCACAAGAAAAATCGACAAACTGAGGTCAAAATGGCTTTTTTTGGAAAATTGTACCCTTTTTTTACTATATCGAGTTTTTTTAGACATGAGCGCATTTTTTTAGCAGTTTAATTTTTGTATTTTTATATTTGTTGACGTCTAAAGAACACCATGTATAAAAATTACCATGCTAAAAAAATGCGCTCATATCTAAAAAAACTCGATATAAGGTACAATTTTCCAAAAAAAGCCATTTTGACCTCAGTTTGTCGAATTTTCTCGTGAAGAAAACGTAGTCATTTTTACTTTTAATTTATTGTAGCGTTAGGTTAATGTCCTGTATTTTACTAAAATAATAAGTAATATAAAAAAAATATAGTTAAATTTTTTGTCATATATTGGGGTCAATTTTCTTAGCTTATCGATACCCCTCCTTTGCCTTTTAACCAACAAATTTAATAACTAAGTGAATTCTAATCTTTCGAAATTAGTTTCTTGCAAAAAATTCTTTTTTTAAAACGGCGCACCCTGCAGCACCTCCTCAGTTAAATACAACTTTTCAAGACCAATCCAACAGTACCATCAAACCCAAAATCCATTGAGTATTACACTCAAAAAGGCTTGTTGTTTTTCATTATGATAGAAAAATAGTATAAATGATTTCTAAAGTAAGTAAATAATATAAATTGTTCTAGTGATCTGGAGGAAGCACTGCTGATTTTACCTTTTTCCTCTGTGTGTGAAGTACTGCAGACTTTGCCGGCATTGACTGCAAGAGGAGATCACACAGAGTTGGTTTGCAAAATTTCCATGTTCCTGTTAAAACTACATCACGCCCCTATTGTAGCAAATCACACTTTGTTGTCTACACTCCAGAGGTTACAAAAAATAGCAGCAGTGAAAGTGCAGGAATTGAGGGTAAGTTGTTGAACAAGGTTACAAGTGATTTAAAGTGAGTGGTTGTTTCCCATATTGGTATTGGTGGTTGATGTTAAATACATCGGCCTGGTTAAGTGACGAACAGAGATGCTTTGTTTTACATTCAATAAATTCGAAACGCATATTTCAGGCACGAATATTTTCATCATAGTTATTCCGTTTCGTGATTTGTAATACGCTTCCAAAGCTTCTTATCTGTGTCCGGACGTTACAAAACAACAACGCTCAGTGTGCAGGGGGCATGCACTTAGTCCGTTGTCAAATTATGGAAAGTGGCACCTAATTTTTAAACACCTGTATGTTGAAATTATTTTTAGAGCTGGACCTTTATATTTGATCAAAAATAAGTTTTAGACCAAAATTAGAATTTATTCACTTTCACGTTCTATTCTTTTGTAAAATGTCACTAATTACAATGTTGATTAGTACGTAACACTTATATGGTAAAAATTTGGCTATTTCCCGTTTGTACGATTGCTCCCGGAGATGAACTGCTGGAGCTGTGTTATCCACAAATATTTATATTAAAATTTAGCTATAAAAACGGTGGTTTATTAAACTTGCGAAAACAAACAAATATGAAACAAAACAATAAACGTAAGCCGTGATATCCGGAATTATGTAATCTACACGTGCGCAACAAACAAGCCGAATGGTGACCATAACTTGTGTAAGAAGAATACTATTGTTTGCGGTGTTGACGGACGGTTATGACCAATTGTCCCCTTGATAGGCCTTGACGGAAACAAAGGAGACCTGTTACTTACTATTGACTTAACATGCTGATAGTAAGAACAGTTCGCGGTAAAACAAAAGAAGTTATAAGCCGAATTATTTACTATTGACTTATGTGCTAATAGTGAACAATTTTGTACAAGACCTATGCGTTTGGATTATGGTCTATGGTCAATGTACAAATATTACAAATAACAAATAATTCACTAACCTAGCTGACCAATTGTTAACTTCTACTAACTAACGGTCCTTAAATGCTAAAAGAAATTAAATTCGGAATTGTTAATTAAACTAACCGAAGAAGAATGAAATTCTCCTGCCTGAACATGGTTTACATTTACTATACTGAACACGATACGCAAATATAATCGACAGGATGTAAGTAGTGTGCTCGGTACATTTAATGCTAAAACTGCCTGCCTGTCTTTACTTATCAAATGGGTGGACTCTGTAGTTTAATGTGGGCGAGTAACGAAGTCAATCATATTTTAAATGCCTAAGATGAAAGTAGCTAAGGCTACCATTATGCCATATTCGTCCTAATATGTTTGAGCAAAACAAATATTTACAGAAGACTCGCTCGTTACATTTTTGCCATTTTTTTATTTCTGCACTTGACATATTCCATTTTTTTTATCAAATATTTTATAACTACCTAGCTTACAGCGAAAGTAAAACAAACTTTCATTGATTTTTATTTTTCAGGATTTGATAGGTTATAACTATTATGGCATGCAATTTCTGCAGAAAGAAATTGAAGCAGCTGAAGGTATACAACTATTTAGAGACGCTACTAGAGAGAAAAATAGAGGTGATAAGAAAAGGAAACAGAGGGAAAGATTAAAAAGATCTATAATAACGCTTAGCTAACTTTACTTTAATTCTGTTTTTATTGAATAAATGTGAAAGTTTAACTCTTTTTGTTGTGATATCTACATAATTAGCACGCAGTTAAGACACTGTCAAATAAGAAAAATATGAAATGCAAATTATACAGTGGTCACCCAAAAATAAAATTTAAAAATATGTGACGGAAGAAGATAATATTTCGCATGCAGTTAACACAACTGTCAAGGATAAAAAATATGAAAAATATACAGAGTGGTCACCCTAAAAAATTAATGAAAAAATGTGACGGATGGCAATAATATTACACATGTCGTTAACATAACTGTCAGGGAAAGATATAAAAAGAAATTATACAGGATGGTGACCCTAAAAAATTGTAACATTTCACTTTTTAGCCATTAATAAGTTTCTATTAAAATCTGCGAAATTACATTATTTTATATTTTTATCAACAACATACCTAAACGCCGCCACTGTTTTCAAGGCACTTTAGATATTTCAGAGAATATTACGCGGAAGTAAATACTTTGAAGGGCTCGAGGTTAGACATATTTCTCCAATAGATCACAAATTTAAAACAGTGAATTGTGATTGGTTTGTAATTCTAAGCTCCACTTCAATACATGCCCATAATGGACTGCGAGAAACGCGACATATAAAATGTCCACTCAACTACTTTTCACCGGGGCTTTGGCCCTGGAAGTCATTTATATGTGGTGTTATCTAATTAACTATTATGGTGATTTTTACCAATTATTTTTGAGAAGTTTAACACGAGAATTTGTCTAATAAAGACGTGAAGAACTACCTGATAATTTAATATTGTAGTTATAGCTGATCTTAGTGCATTTTAACAATAAAGTACATTATGGTGACAGTGTTAATGGTAAAGATTCGCAATTTGGTCGAGTTACACCTGATAACCTATAATTTGTTTCTGTAACCATTACATAGTGTATCTGTCAGTTCCCAGCAGTTTCTGTAAGTACAAAAACATTTATATTTCTCCGGTGTGCCTATCAGCGATTTGCCGTATCTAAGGTCTGTATCCCTTGCTTTCCTCCACATCATTCAACATGTGTTGCGTGTTTTCGTTTAATTTCACATCGTTGTGGAATTATTGTAACTTTTGTGTCTATCCCGTAGTTTGAACAGACAAACAAAATGGTTATGCAGATATTTCTTGTTTAGTACCTGTAAAGTAATATTGTGCACGAGCACATTATCTTCATTTATGTAAATTTTAGTTGAACATGCTACTACGCATTTTATTTCATTTGTTAATACCTTTACTTACGTGTAAAGATTTGTTTGTTGATTTAAAGTATTACATGTTTATTTGCAAACTTTTGTTTAATGTTTTCTTTAAGTAATATGCTACTATGCATTTTATTTCATTTCCTTTGAAATTACCTTTTCTTACATATAAAGATTTGTTTATTGATTTAAAGTATCAAAACATGTTGTTTATTAGTAGTATTCTACACTAATGGCACCTATATTAAGAGTGATATATAAATAGCAAAATATGTACGTGAAAGAAAGCGATATATTAACATTAATGCCGGGCACTTCAGCATGTTAAGAGTTCCGCTGATGACTAAAAGTAGCTAAAGAGAAAAGTGGCAACAGTGTAGGTTAAATCTGTTTCTTTTCAGCATATTATTTGTCCATTTCACTTATCTTCTACCTTACATTGACATCCACTCAATATTTTAAAATGCCACTTACTGTATACAGTAGTGGCAGCCAAAGTTCTTGGGTCGATTCCCATAATAAGATAGAGTGAAATATAAAGAGCAAAATAATGTACGCGAAAGAGAGCAATATAATAACAACTATGCCAGCACTTGTGTATATTAAAAGTTCCGCCCTCTATCCCCCCAAGGAACAATTTTAGTTTCTTAAATGTATACAAGGGTGCTATAAAATGCCTTGAAAAATCTATTTTGCTGTAACAATATCCTTAATACCATCATAAAGCAACTTGTAGACTAAAAGGGCCCACCCTTATGAAGGTTGTTAAGGCCTTTTTAAATTCCATCATAAAACTCCTTAGTGAGGCATAGTGCTGCTCTTGAAAACCTTGTTCGGGCCGTTTTAAAACCTTTCTTAAAACCTATTTTAAAGCTGTAGAAGCTTTTCTATTAGCTTCCTGCATTTCTAGAAAACACCTAGAAGGCTACCTTAAAACTGGTTTTTAAAACCATATTAGAACTGAGAAGCTATAAGAATATCCACGAAGGAATCCTAATAATTTTATTATTGCATTTATTTTTTCTAAACTGATTTAAGCAAACACACCTTCAGACTTATTGAAGATAAAATGGAATTTGAAATGTATGAAGCGTAGAGCACTATAACCTCTCTAAGGCCGATTTAAAAGGTAATAAAAAACCATCAGGTATGACAAAAAAATTAAAACCAACGGCAGTTTATCGTTAAAACTACATAAGAAAGGCCCAAAAAACAAGAGCCCCTCAGAAATAATAATGATTTTAATATCTATACAAAATTTGCATAGACACACGTAATCAGCAAATTTAAAAAAGTGGGCTGCTTCTCGGTTCCCACGGTAATTTTCAGTCGTTTCTTGTAATTCTACCTTAATTTGCTAACGAAAAAGTGATAATTATTGATAATTATAATTGTGAGATTGACCTTGAATATTTTTATACAAGAAAAACATGGCCGGTCAACTAAAAACCTAATCGTCATTTTACAGTCCTCTCCAGTGTTGCCAGGTCTAGTGAAATTTCACTAGATCCGGTGATTTTTTTTTTAATCTAGTGATTTAGTGAAAACTTTTATGAAAATGGCCTTTTTTAGTGATTTTTGAATCATCCAATTTATTGCCCTCTACAGGTAGGTAGACAAACATTAAATTCGAGTTGCGATCCATTTAATACAGAACTGTTCACGTTAATCGCTACCACGGTCAGTAAACTCTACGGTTACCTCGATCAGCAGCTCTTAGACGAGAGAGACGCGCGGAACGGGGAATCGAATGAAAGAGACAGACATATCTGATTTCCGTGCAAAAGACACAAAGATGCCTGTAGTGTCTACAGCTGACATAGGCTGTAGACCCTAACAGAATATCTTTCATTCGATTCCCCGCTCCGCGCATCTCTCTCGTCTAAAAGCTGCTAATTGAGGTAACTGTATAGTTTATTGAACGTGAATCGCTACAATCGAATAGACTGGGCTCGTTGTCCTCTAGCGTCTCGTAGACAAACAGTACTTTCTAGTTACAAACCATTTAATATAATAGAGTACGAAGTCTGGCAACGAAATAATCAGATAGAGGACACTCAAAGCTATGCTGTGCTCAGAGAGCTCAAGAAAATTATGTGTCCTACAAACACTGCAACTTTTGAAAATTAAAGATGATAGCTTTAATTTCAAATCTAGTGAAATTTTAGTAAGATTTAGTAACTTTTTAAAGCATCGTCTGATAACTTTTAAAATTTTGATCTGGCAACACTGGTCCTCTCATTAAACTATATATTCTAATAATGTAATGACCTAGAACATTTACTCTAAATGAAGCCCTTTTAGTCTTACTCTTTTGTATACTATCATAAATAATCCCTTCCTTACAAAAATGCAAATGCACTTGGCGAAGACGTTGAGTGAAGAGTCCTTATAGAGATGCAGCCGTGTACTTAATATCGTAGTGCAGGCAGGGTCTGTGGTATAGTTAGGCGCCACCGACTGGGGTCTAGCAATCTCGTCAATCTCAGTCCCTCAGTCGGCTGATAGCACTCGCATGGTTCGTGTCATTTGTTGTATTAGTGCACCGTAAAACGAGGAAAAAAAAGTAGCTTCCTTCTTGAAAAAAAATTTTTGAAGGTACAACCACATGGGACCTTCACAGCATGATAGATTAGGTCCTTGGCCATCTGTAATGTCCAATTACAATATTTTTTGGGAGGTCAAACTATTTTTATGACGAAAAATGTTATAAATCTGTCAAAATTAATTTTTCTTACATTTTCACACATCCCTCGTGATATCTCCGGAACCAATTGAGATAATTATACGTATTTTTTTTTAATTGATGGAGGAAATGTGGGCGAAGGTCACTGCTTAAATTTTGTTTTTATGGAAAATCTAATTTTTCTGTAAAACGAGGTAAAACTTGAACATTTACTTCCCTTGCAGCGCTTTTTTCAGTAAGCGAAAAACTTTTTTATTTTAAGGAATTTTGACATACCATCTGTGTATGAAATAAAGTCTACACCTCAAGGAAGTTTTTAAAACAAAAATCAGGTCTCTACGACTTATAGTTTTCGAAATTTTGTTATTTAAAGCTGAGTTTTTCGATCCTAGAGGCCTAGATGTCCGGCAAGTGTGGACTATTTAATACAAGTAATCTTATATTATATTATGCCAGTTAGAAACAAACTTTTCTTTATATAATGTGAATGCAAATGAGTATTAGTTATTTTTATTGAGTTATTACATATTATTTAGTGCTTAACAATGGAATGTTTATTCTGTGGACAAACTTTGAAAGATAATGACAAATTAGTGAGACAAAATCCTAGATTGCAAGGAGTAAAAACAATTATATATGCCACGGTAAAAAGGCGAGACATTTGTGTCGAAAAGATTTTGCAACAAGAGGAAAATATTTTAAGTGGAAAAGTCAAAGTGAAATTTCATATAGCCTGCAAACAAACCTATATTAGTTTGTAAAATCTTAAAAATCTTTCCCAATTCAGTGAAATTGAAAATGTATCTTCGTCTTCGGTAAGATGCAATAAATTTAATATTCGGACAATGTGTTTAATATGTAATACATCGAGAAAGAAAGGCGTAATATGGTATACGATAATTCTCTGTAGACGTGATTTATCTTTATATTTCTTTGCCACCTTATTATCAGTCTAGTCGATACATTGTTGACAAGGGGCCGACTTGACATTTTTATTGTTAATGATGGGATTTTGGAGAATGAGAGGGGAGTATGCGTTTATTTTCGATTTATCGCAAATATTTGAGAAACCAAACATAGTATAATTTTTCACATCCAGTGGAAGTATAGTAACAAAAAAATTTTTTAAAATTTTTATTGTTCAAATAGGCTTAGAATATCACGAAACATCGAGATTTTAAGTTTGAGCGAAAAAAAAAATTCTGCCTGCCTGCCTGTCTGTTTATTTTCATAACAATTAAATATAAAAACCCAATGAGCTGCTGGCAACATAAAACATTTTTTTCCCAGTAAAATAAACCATTTTGATATAATATTAAATAATACATAACAAAGAAAATTAAGTAAAAGTTCCATGTACCATGTGCATCACAAATGCGCACAACGTGATAAAGTGAATTTTATTACTTTCACATCAATCACATCCAGTGGAAGTATAGTAACGGCAAAAAAATTTAAAAAACTGTCATTGTTCAAATAGGCTTAGAATGTCATGAGACGTCGAGATTTTAAATTTGAGCAAAAAAAATTTCTGTTTGCCCGTAACTTTTTTGTGCGCATGTTTACTCTGGAACCGTTAAAGATATTGACTTGAAATTTGATACACGTATGTATTTTAACGAGAACTGGAACTAGATTATATTTTCATTTTATTCCGTTGAAGGGTAAATTGGGATAAAGGGGGGGTAAATAAGTAAATTAAGCATGTAAGAGTCCATAAAATTGGTATTTAGTATATATAAGAAAAGATAAGGGCTCAAAAAATTACTCCCATTACCACCCCCACCTCACTATTAAAGGGGGGTGGAAAAGCGTCAACATATTTTTTACTTCATTTGCCCCCTCTACCACCTTCCACCACCTACCCCTTCCACCAACCTCTCACTACCGATGTGACATATCGTTTTATAGGTTTTTGGAGTAGGCGATTTCAAATATTATGTTATTAACGTTTCATAAATAATTTTCACATAGTGGAGTGCAATTTTTTTCTTCTTTGTGAGAGACTTGGATAGAAAACGTGGATGTGGAATTTTAAGGTTTATAAACATGTTGCTAAATTGATACCAATGGTTCAAGGATAGATGAGGATATAGCAACGCGTCCTTGCGTGCTTATCTAGCTTCTACGATTTTCAATTAAAATACCATGCAACCTGTTCGGTGTTTCTATTATTTTCTTTATTCTTTAATAAGTGGGTTATCTCGAGTAGTATATAGATGCGCAGTGGATTTCCTCGAGTACTATGGATGCGCGGTGGCTTTCCTCGAGTACTATAGATGCGCAGTACGTTACTCCAAGTAATATGGATGCGCAGTAGATTTCCTCGAATAAAATGGATGCGCAATGGATTACCTTGAGTAGTATGGATGCGCAGTGGGTTTTCACGTGTAAAATAGATGCGCAGTAGGTTACCTCAAGTAGTATGGATGCGCATTGGGTTTCCTCGAGTAACATGGATGCGCAGTGGGTTACCTCGAGTAGTTTGGATGCGAAGTTGGTTATCTCGGGTGGTATGGATGCGTAGTAGGTTTCCTCGAGTATAATGGATGCGCATATGCTTTCCTTGAGTAGGTACTGTTGATGCGCAGTAGGTTACCTATACGGATACGCAGTGGGCTTCCTCGAGTAAAACGGATGCGCAGTGGGTTACCTCGAGCAGTATAGATGCGTTTCCTCAAAGAAAGTGCTTGAAGTAGATTACTTCCACCGTGTACTCTACGGCACATTATAATTGTTTATATTTTTGTCATGCCATTTTCTACGTATTGCTCCCACTTCCAGTATAAGTGTAGTAATTTTGAAAACATTTATTTAAATAGGCTTAGAATGTTATGACATGTCGAGATTTTAAGTTGAAGCAAAAAATAATTTCTATCGCGTCGGTCTCTGACGTTTTGGGTGCACGATTACTCTGGAACCGTTTAAGATATTGACTTGAAAATTGGTACACATATGTATTTTAACGAGATCTGGAATTAGGTTATATTTTGTTCTTATTCTGTTAAAGGGTTGAGTGGTAAATTGGGATAAATGGGGGTAAATAGGTAAATTAAGCAAGTAAGAGTCCATAAAATTTGGTATTTAGTTTATTATTATATAAAAGAAGTTAAATTCTTAGAAAAATTTTTGGCATTAACTACCCCCATTATCACCCCCCACGCGATTATTAAAGGGGGTGAAAAAAAATTGTGATTTAGTGTGTACAGGAACCAAAGGCCTCAAAAAATTTTCCACTTCATCCACCCGCGTATCACCTCCTACCACCACCCCAACCCCCACTATCGATGTGGCATATCGTTTTTTGGTTTTCATTTAGAAAATTTCATAAACAATTATTTCCACATGGTGGAGTGCAAATATAGTGTTTTCGTTTTGAGAGGCTTGGATAGGAAATCTGGATGTGGAAGTAGTGATTCCTTGGGCTGCGGTTTTCATTTTAAAATGTTAAAACCGCTGCCCAAGGAATCACTACTTCCACATCCTGATGTTCTATCCAAGTCGCTCAAAACGAAAAATATTTTGATACTATATTTGCACTCTACTATGTGGGAATAATTGTTTATAGAACTTTAATTATATAATATTTGAAATCGCCTACCCCAAAAACTCATAAAGCGATATACCACATCGGTAGTGGGGGTGGGGGTGGATGAAGTAAAAAAAAATGTTTGAAGCCTTTGGTTCTTGTACACACACTAACTCACAATTTTATTCCCCCCCCCCCCCATGGTTAAATTTTTTGAGACCTTGACTTCTCTTGTATTTACTAAATGCCATTTTTTGTCGTTGTTGTACTTCCACTGGATGTGGAAGTAAAAGGCATATTGACATTTTATGATGAAACTGTTATTTTTAAGATATCACAAAATTATCCATTTTGCACCTTTCTTAACCGTCTTCACCCTAGTAAATTTTGAATATGTTTTAGATGACATTTTCCTTTACTACTGCCGCAAAAATATTACATGTTGCAATATTTTTCGGGTTTACACCATTCCCTTCTTTAATTCTGCTGAACTGTAATAACCAATTTGTACAAAAATATTTTTTATCCTCTCCCAAATATACTGCTACTGCAGTGATGGGTTCATTTAAAGTTATTTATTTGTTTATAGGCTTTTCTCTGTAATTGCTTTTTTTAATAATTAAAACGAAAAAGCGATTTTATTGGGAAAAAGAGTAATAATTAGTAAACATAATAAAAAAACCGCTGCCCAAGGAATCACTACTTCCACATCCAGATTCTCTATCCAAGTCACTCACAACGAAAAAACTTTGTATGTGAAAATAATTGTTTATGGAACTTTAATAATATAATATTTGAAATCCTCTACCTCAAAAACCCATAAAACGATACCCCACATCGGTAGTGGGGTGGGGGGTGGGAATAGGGGGGTGATAGTGGGGGGTGGATGAAGTAAAAAAATATTTTGAGGTTTCTGGTTCCTGTACAAACACTAAATCACATTTTTTTTTCATCCCCTTTAATAAGGGGGTTAGGGTGGTAATGGGGGTGGCTAATGCCAAACATTTTTTTGAGACCTTAGCTTCTCTTGTATATACTAAATACCAATTTTATGGACTCTTAACTGCTTGATTAACCTATTTACCCCAAATTTACCCCAATTTACCCCCAACCCTTCGACAGAACTAGATCAAAATATAATATAGTTCCAGATCTCGTTAAAGTACATACGTGTACCAAATTTCAAGTCAATATCTCAAACGGTTCCAGAGTAAACGTGCGCACAAAAAAAAGTTACAGACCGACAGACAGAATTTCTTTTTCGCTCAAACTTAAAATCTCGACGTTTCACGACATTCTAAGCCTATTTGAACAATAAAAATTTTTTAAAACTTTTTTGTCGTTACTATACTTCCACTGGATGTGGAAGTAATTAACTTAATTTGAATATCTGCGGAAAGACTGGTTAATTTTTTTTTTTATTACAAGTAGGTATTACTTTTTCGAGAGCATAGTTTTCGAGGCGATAAAGTATCGCACAAATGGTACACAATGCACTTTTTATAAAGCATCGAATTTTGTACAAAAAAGTCCCTGAGAGCATATTTTTATCTATTATGGCTCACATGCCAAAGGCGCCCGCGCGCAAACCTCAAAGTAACTGTTTTTCGCGCTGTTCTCCAAGCAGCCCGTTAAAGCAGTTAAATATTATTTGTCCAATGAGAAGTTGTGGTCGATTTTTTTATTTATGAATTTCTGATCGCTCTGCACGATGGCGTCCTTCATTTTTCTTAAATATACGTTTTTTAATGCAAAAAACATTAAAAAAATCGTACATTTGAACTTTTCCACCTTGTAGGAAGTAATTTTCTTTATTAAAAAAATGTATCTATTATTGACATATCATTTTGTTTTTATTTATCACATATAAACAATTAATATTACGGCCGAAAAGTGTAATTTTTCATTTTCATCGATTTCTATATAACTGGAACTTGCCGCATATTTTTATTAATTAGTGTTTTTTTCTGTACAATTGTACATACATTTCAATAACACAAAGAATATTTAACCATTTTTTTATTTTATTTCAACATTTTTTTAATACTTGTAACTCCATTATTAATATTATGCATCGAATAAAAAATAGTTTTAAACAGAAGTTACTCATTATGTTTTGTGTAATTTAAATTTGACTATTAGCATCGCCGTTTTCTTAATTTTTTGTTTGTTAATTAAGTCGCCAGTGCCACTTGCAGAGTAGCGTAAAAAACAATCATTTTTATGTTTACACGTGAGCACCTGTAGCTCGAAAACTATAGTAGATAAGAATATGCCCTCGCGGACTTGTTTGTAGAAAATTCCATGTTGTACAAAAAAAAGTGCGGTGCATTTTCGTATTTATTACCGTTCTCGCTACGCAAGCGCTGAAAGATCAAAAACACCATCCTCGACATTTGCATACTCTTTTTTCTAATTATTTTAAAAAATTGGGAGGTCTTAAACGTACTCATAAATACTATTCCATGAAGCTGAACCGAATAGCAAAATAAAATATTTTTAATTTATCACATTTTTATAAATTTCAGAAATTCAAAATTGAACAAAAATCTCAAAAAAACATTTTTTGAACCCCAAATGGGTCTCGAGGACAAGGAACAATTGCAATTTCGAACAAAACACGATTGTTACAGCGCACAACGTGGCGACTTAAAAGATGAAATGCGACAATAATTGATAGTTAAAGGTTTCTCTTGTTTTTGAATTTTAAGTGAAACTAGTGAAAGAATTATTTATCTGAGATTTTTGTTTGTAAGTTTTTATTAATAAATTTGTCCTAACAGTAGTAACTTGTAAATGTTTTTTATCAGGGCGGCAAGCAATAACTGTTTGCTACAGGTGCCAAATGCCCTGACGCCGGCACTGATTGCGCCGGAGAATTATAACTTAATAAATATATTATGTACCCTCGTTCGCTGGAAATCAACGTCCAGTATTTCTATTCGCGGTTCGCGCAAAATAACACCGCGCGGTGGCACCACAAGTCAACGAACAATATGTGGATAGGGACGTGTGGGGGAAGCGTGATGAGCGAGGAACGGTTTTGGCCGTATAGTTGCGTATCTTATAGACTCTTCAATCAACGGCGAAGATCACATGGACTTGATAAAAGCTGTAATAAAACGTTTGGGACGTTGACATTTGATACAAAAAACTTAAAACTTAACCTCAAAATAATTTGTATGTGTATGTGTTTTTACAGTCCTTTTAAAATGGCCACTCTTTTTTATTTTCTTCCACCTTTCCAAAAAAGACTTAAATCAGTAAGTCGTGAAATGCTTTTAATTAACACACACACATGCATCGACACTTCAGGCAGACATATTGTTTATTATTTTTATAATAAATGTTTTATTGAGGTTTTGGAAAGTGTTTTATGGAATTAAAATTTGCCTTTTAGATTTATAGAGGCCTTTTTTTTTCATAACGGTTTCATCACAACATTTATCAAGGATGTTTTAAGAGTCTAGTTTTGTAATGGCCTTTAATAAGTACTAATAGGCATTGAAAATGTCTAGTTTTAAAAAGCATTTATTGCAAATATGTTAAAACCATAAAGAATAATTTAAAGCCTCTTTAAATCTAAATGGAATTTAAGACGTTCATAAAACTAATTAGCTTTATGGAGAGTTTTATGTAGATTATGATAAATCCATTACAAATACATATTATCCTAGAAGCAAATTAGCTTTTATAATTAGGTCTTACAAAATGCTTTAAAACTTACTATTAAGAGCAAGTATACTTGAAGCCTAAAAGGCCTTAACTACAACATCAATAAAGCACATGACTATTTCCTAACCCTGAAAAACCTTTCTTAAAACCTCCCCAAGTCCAAATGACTTTTAAATTGTTCCTTGGGCCCTCTTATTGTCCCTCCTACAGCTTGAGACGTTTATGATGAAAACAGCAGTTGTACTTCTTTCTGATTTCTCTCCTTTCCAGATCACAGTCATTTTAGGTGGGGATGTCGAAGCGAATACTCTGTAGTGATGGGATAAAGTGGGGTAAAAAGAAAATGCGAAATTGGATGAAATCCAATTATTGATTAATACGGCTTTGTTTGCAATTGGTTTCTTGTTAAAATAATTTAATTAACAGTAGTTTATAGAAACATCATGATTTATTTAGATTTATACTGCATTGATTAAATATTTCTTTAACAATTTATAGTAAAAATGTTACGAATTTGAGGTTTAATAGTGAAATTTTGAAAATCAGTATAGTTTTTTTTGCAAAAGAACTTGTACCGTTTTGCCGCCAAATTGAAAATAGGAAAGCTACTTGTTCCATTTAATGATTTCAATAACATGGTAATTTCACCACCTCATAGATGGCATTAATCTGTAGAAAATCACTTCTATATTTTTGCTACCAAACAATTTGGACTTTTGGTTATCCAAATCTGCAACTAACTCATTATCGGAAAAAAGGCACTTGTACCCTTTTGCTTCTTACCCCTTCATTTGGTATTGACGGGGCAGCAATCTAACCATTGACATCACGCGTTAATAAAATTTAAAATGAGTAGTATAGTTTTTGTGGATTTATGAATAATTAACAAATATCAGAGTGATTTTAAATGCTATTACGTTATCCTCACATATTTTACTGTTCAAATTAGTAGGTATTTTTAAGTTTTTTACGTACATGAAATAACCCCATTGTGTCATATCGATGTCTCAACATGATGTCAAAATTTCGTCACAATACGACATTACTGGGACGTCATTTTTTTGTCACCTGACGTCGGCGACCAATGTTACCAAAAACTGACGTTAAAATGACATCAGTCTGCTGCCCCTTAAGTCTAGGAGATCTAGATTTGTCTTAGTAAAGGAGACGACTACAGTTTATAGTGAAATTCGAACCAGTTCTTGGGGTCAATTTACTATGAAAAATTTGGTCGCTATATGGGACTCGAACCCACTCTGCTAGTTAGGCTCAGTGTGTAAGCGAGATGCGCCAAGGAGCTACCGACTCCTTTGAGCAACACTTTATTCAATGGAAGTACTGTACTATTTTTGGATGGGTTCTTGCTGGGAATTTTGAGGAAATGGTCCAAAATTAAGAGGTGATTTAGCGTAATATTTTATTATTGTTTTTATTTTAATTTATTACATATGTGAAAATAATAAACAAATAAGTATTCTAACATTTGTTTATCAAAATTATATACAAGTATTGAGACAAAAATAATTAAAAAAAAAATGACGCCAAATAAAAGGCTACACCGCAGCAGCAGTGTAGGAATAAACGCTTAGAAAAAAAATAACTATTAATATATTAATAATATTAATACTTGAAGTCTGATAACGTACAATTTATGCAGCACATACGAAGATTTTCTTTACATTAACAATGAACAATATAGTGCCATAACCTCAAAACATCGCCTCAAAAATAACAACTTTCTATGTTTTCTATGACCTTTGCTTGATTGGCAAAATATGCATTAAATGTAATGTGCAAAGTTTTGGAGTTCGTGTAAACTACTTTTTGAGATGAAATTTTGGTATTTTAAAGGGGCAGTGAGTGTGAATAGTTCTGTAGCGAAGAATTCAACGGAGGCGTCTGTGAGGTTATGGAACAAAAACGATCCTTTTAAATAACTGACGTGGCAATTTCTCCTGTGTTGCATAAAAGGTACTTGGGCTTTGGTTTGGAGCGTAAACAACTTTACATTTTATAACTGGCAAACAGATATTGGCCAAATACCAAAGTAACAAACATCAAAGAAGAGGGAGAAAAAAATAAATAGACTATGTTAGAATACTCAAATAATTTAAAATATATTAAAGGTAAAAGACATTTGCAACTTTGGTACGTAGAACATGGTTTTCTAAAATAATACAAAACGTTACTTTAATAAATTAGGAACCAAGTGCTTATAAATATTTAAATTACTAAATTACATATTACATTATTGCCAATAATAAAGAATGGCGAAACATTCATTATTGGAATAAAAATTACTGAATATCTACATTTATACAACAGAATATAAAGTTGACAGCTATCGACCAGCACTTAAAACCAAGAAAAAAATCAAATTTCAGTTTATTGGAGCTTTTGCAATGGTTTTAAGACCACACGCCGATAAACACATCAAGAAAGAAATAACAAAGTTAACAATAACAAAATGTTGGCGAGGCTCTGATCAACGAATACATCCGGGAATGTAATATTTTTAACACAAAGTAAAAATGATAATTTAAAAACCATTCAATCTGCACAAAAGTTCAGAACATACATAACTGTATCAGAGGGAGAACCATTTTCGACAGTGCTGCAATGACCTCTATTACCTCCTTATATTGAATAAATCTCTATTACCTCTATTACCTCCGAGACGGGTAAAAATGCACAAATTCAGCTTCGATAATTATTCGAAGTTTTGTGAGAAAGAAACTCATCCTGATTTGTTGAAAATGATTTAATAAAAAAAACATATAAACAGATTATTTCTTATTGACACAAATATTTATAATATTATTTTAAATTGGTAGACCTGTGACAATAGTGTATCAATGCGTCGACTTTCTGTGTTGACTTAATTCATTTGATGACATTACTGGGTAATGCAAGATTGATGTACTACACAAGCGATCACTTTCAATAATTATTTTAATCGCACCTCTAATGTTAACGTGCCACATGGTATAACTTTAATTTTATCACAATTCATGTAGCTTTTATTGGCAGCCGTAAAGATATGTTTGTTTCCTTTAACAACTCAATTCAGTATTTTTTTCAAGCAACAATATATTGGAGCAAAGAATGGCAGCAAAATTATCCTCTTTTTGTGTAGTATATTGCGAGCGAAGGAAAGGTGCAAAATGATCTCTGGGAAATTCTAAGGAGAGCATATCTTTTCGTTTTGAGAAAATCACCTTTATTTAAGTTGTGTGAAAATGTTTAAACAATAAATATTCAAAAAAATAAAATAATTATAACAAACTACGCGGTAATGCATAAACTCATCTAAAATAATTATTATTTTCAAGCAGCAAGATATTGGTCTTTGATACCGAGCAAAGAGTGACAGCAAAATTCTCCTCTTTTTGTGTAGTATATTGCGAGCGAAGGAAAGGTGCAAAATAATCTCTGGGAAATTCTAAGGAGAGCATGTCTTTTTGTTTCGAGAAAAAACGCGAAAATCACCTTTATTTAAGGGTTGAAAATGTTTAAACAATAATTGCAACAAAATAATAATTGAGAAATGAACATGAACCCCATTGCACTATGCACAATAGAAGACCACCTCTAAAGGAGGGGGTTGAAAATCAATAATTACAAAAAACAATGAAAAATAAGCATTTGGACAATAAAATGATCCTTATATTAATATTATAATGCATACCGACTAAACAACTGATATTAAACCCAACCCCCCCCTCATTGGGTGGTTTTCATATGGGTTCAATATCTGTAGTTTAGCTGGTAAGAGTCATTTTTAGTCCAAATGTTTATTTTTCACCATATTTCGTAATTATTGATTTTCAACTCCCTCGTTGGGGGTGGTTTTCTATTATGCGTAGTGCAGTGGGGTTCATGTTCGTTATTCAAGCATTATTTTGTTGCAACTATTATTAAAATCAGAGTTTATAATAGTTTTTATTTTTTTAAATATTTATTGTCTAAATATTTTCAACCCTTAAATACAAGTGATTTTCACGTTTTTTCGCAAAACGAAAAGATATGCTATCCTTAGAATTTCCCAATAGTCATTTTCATCATAGCTGCGCGCGTGTGCCGCCGCCACGTTTGTTTTCGGAAACTATGAACTGTTCGGACGCTTTATTATGTCAAATTATGTCAACGCTTTTTGCAGGTTAGAAACATAACCTATAAAAGTCTATTTTTACTAATCGAAAATTATTTTCATGAATTTTTAAATATTCGCTTGGAGCCAGTACGACTCCAAGCTGAAAATGCGGATACAAACATTAAAAAAAAATAAACTTAAAAAAACTTTAAATTTGGGGTTACGTTAGTTACATGATGCACATTCCTTATAATGACATGTGGAAACTGTCCAAACAAACAGCGGAACTCGACACATGCGCACAAAAAATCCTCTATGATGAGAAGGTCTATTAATTTGAGACCAACGGGATCAATTTTGCATCTTCCCTTCTCTCGCAATATTCTACGCAAAAATGGGCGAATTTCGCTTATTTTGCGGTCACTCTGCGACCAATTTATGTTACGATTTTCTCAGGAACCATAGTTGGGTCTGGTGATTGATATTTGCTTATATTGAATAAATCAAAAGGGACTTTTTAAACCAGTTGTTGATTTTAGTCTTGATGCTTCAAAACAACAAAAGTTCACTCTGAAAATGTAGAATACAACATTGGATGCAATTAAACGATAAAAAGTAATTAAATTCATCACTAATAGAAATTACTTGATATTTTACGAAGATAATAAAAGTATAAATGGAATTTTAACTTTAGTCTTGTTGCAAAACAACAAATTTTGAGTTCAAAATGAGATATTTAACATTTCATGCAATTAAAGCACAGAAAAATATTTAAATAATAATTGGAATAATTGCAATGAAAAAATTATTAATGTCACGAAAAGGTGAAGTATACTCGCTTCGGTTACCAAACAAATGGAATTTTAACTCTAGTCTTGCTGCAAAACAACAAATTTTTAGTTCAGAATGAGATATTTAACTGTTATGCAATTAAACAGAAAGGTATTTAAATAGTAATTAGAATAATCGCAATGAAAAAAATATTGTTAATGTTACGAAAAGGTGAAGTATACTCTCTTCCGTTACCGAACAAATGGAATTTTAACTATACTCTTATTTTAAAACTAATGCAGTGCACATTTTATACAATTAAATCACAAAAAGAATTTAAATAATAATTAGATTTAACAATAAAAGATATACTTTATATGTTCATAAAATAACAAGTAATTATAGTTCTTAGTTTTTATACCTATTAAAATATTGTACATTTGTGTGTAATCATGTGATATGTATATAGGCGACTATTAATTCAAATATTATTTCATGTCACCTTTCAATTCGTACAATTAACTCCATAGCCCAGGCAGCAGACTGACGTTTTTGTTTGGTAACATCGGTCGCCGATGTCAAGTGACGAAGAAATAACGTCTCAGTAACATCATATTGTGACGAAATTATGACGTCGTGTTGAGACGTCGCTGTGACGTATTGGTAATGTCATTTTTTTATCACAAAATGACATCGCTGGGTTGTAACATAATGGTTCATTTGTGACCAAAAAATTACGTCAATTTGCTGTCTGACAGGTTGAGTAAGTAAAGTATAGTACTAATACAGATATCGATAACAACTTAGCAGAGATGGGTCGAGGAAACTTTCCACATTTGATAAAAGTCTGTAAAGGTCATGTAAATAATATAATTGTATGCACTTATTTGGTGTCACAATGAAGCTTGTATCATCAAGAATCACATTTCACCACAAAATAGCCTATTAATATACCCAATGGAAAGTTAGAAGGAAAACTTCCTGGAAACTTTCGGAGTTTTCAAAACGGAAAGTTTCCAGAAAGTTTTCTCTCTAACTTTCCATTGGGTATATTGATAGGCTATTTTATGGTGAAATCTGATTCGTGATGATGCAAGCTTCATTGTGATACCAAATAAGTGCATGCAATTATATTATTTACATGACTTTTACAGACTTTTATCAAATATGGAAAATTTCCTCAGAACATCTCTGAAATATCGTACATTTGTGTGTAATTTTCACGTATGTATATCAAAATTTTAACTCATAGGCGACTATTAATTCAAATATTATTTCATGTCACCTTTCAATTCGTACAATTAACTCCATAGCCCAGGCAGCAGACTGATGTCATTTTTTGGTAACATTAGTCGCCGATGTCAGGCGATGAAGAAATGATGTCTCAGTAATATATCATTGTCACGAAATTATGACGTCATGTTGAGACGTCACTGTGACCTATTGGTGATGTAATTTTTTTCCTTTTGACGTCATTTTTTTATCACAATTGACATCAATTTCATGCTACAAAATGACGTCGCTGAGCTGTAAAAATGACGTCAGTTTGCTGTCTGGAAGGTTGAATAATTAAAGCATAATAGTAATACACATATCGATAACAACTTTACCAATGTTTCTTTGCAATGTCACAAGTACGTAACGCACCTTATATGGTCTTAAGTGCGAGCAGTTGAACAGTTATTGCCGCTTTACCAATATAATATTTGTGCCAACAAGAAAAATTGTTTGATGCTAAGAGAAATATTCTGACTAAACTTGTTATCGCTATAATTTTGATTAGTCAGTAAAATGATACTTTAACCATTTGATTTAAGGGATAGGGGAAGTAGACAATGTGAATGTGATGCCTCACCTGCAGACCATCAGTTTTGATAACTTGAAATTTAGAATATTCAAAGTGAGACGAAAAAGCATTTTTAGGTTAACTTTACAACAAATAATAATTTTACCCCTCAAAACAACATACACATAACATCACAAAAACACAACATAAAGACAACAAAAAAACAACCCTGTTCTACAGATCAGCTGCATAGAATTACAAAAAAAAATTAATGGTACTCAGACACTTACAGTTTGCCGGCCAGCTATGGCCTGTGCGGATGTAGTGTAATATTTGCCAAAGGTCTTCTTCGGGGCACAAATGATGACTTGTAACACACGCAAGCAGTTTTTTATTAGTTAGACAGACCAATACCGGCCAGCAAACGGTAGATGTATGTGTATTCCTTAATACAATTTCATGAAACTGAGGCTAGTTACAGCATCACAAGGCACATCATCTTTAAATTCATTCAAACTATTTAAAAATATGACTTATAATTTTTTCTACAGGGATGAGTTTTTACTTTGAAAATAGTGGAAAAAAAAAGTACCGGCACAGACTAAATTGACTTATTAACTTTACAAAAATATACACTTGTGAATTTCAAAAGATATTTATTGATAGAAAAGTACTTAGGTTTCAACCAAAGAATAATTTAATCACAAAAAAGTCTACAATACTACCTAACAACATAATACAGCCTCAATTACGATATTTTTACAAACTACAAATTTCACATGAAAAAATGCGTACATAACTTTTTACAGATCTTTGAAAACAAAAAAATATAACAAACATTTCCCTTTCTCATGGGACAGAATTTCTCTTGGAAATAACATGAAATAGCACAACCAATTTTATGACGGAGCTGAACCCTATTGAGCGTGAAAATATTTAACTTGAAAAGGAAAACCAACTCCAGTTTCTATTCCACACAAATGTAAAAAATTGCCCGAACTATTTTCAGCGTATTATTGCCATCTTCAGGAATACCTCGCAGTTTAAACTGAAAAAATTTTAGTAACATTAAGCGAATTAAAAAAGGGCTATAGGAATACCTCTCTAGGTTGTAAAGACTAGGATTTTGTATATATAGAGTGTTTTACATTAACTTTCCCAGTCGTTTGTCTTCAGAGCTATAATTCGTTCAAACCGGAAAAGCGTTGTGTGACGTGCACATTTTGATTATCTTATTTGGATTTTCATAAATGAAATATCTGAAAAAACTAAAAAATGTATTTTTTCCTCGCTCATATTCTACTCGTATTATTCGTAAAGCTAATGTGGCGTTCTATATTTTTGTGTTCATGATGTTTCGTTCTCTCATAATTACCAGCCTCATCAACAAACAGCGTCCAGCAAAATGTAAGCAAAAGAAAAAATACATTTTTTAGTTGTTGCAGTTGTTTACGAGGTCGCAACTCTTGGGAAAGGTAGCGTACGACACCCTGGAAAGTCTGGAATAAAAACTAGTTTAGACTTGTACCTTCTCTTCCGTCGTATCAGTAACCGAAATGCCTTGCAATAGCACCGAAAATGGCCAGCCCTAATACTCTACAATTGCATTTATTAAAATACCTCCGAGGAGGTACATATTTACAAATGTTAAATAACTTATATAACTTAGTTCAGACTTACATATATCAGACTTGCTGTACAAATAACACTGTTTTGGATACAGTTTTTGCTCACTACGAGAATACGAATTGTCATAGCTAGCATGGAGTGACGAATTATTGGTATTGCAAAATTTGCCTTTGCATGGATCGATTAAAAAATCAATAGTAACTGATTAGATCAACTAAAACAGATACTAAAAATAAATAAAATTTGTTAATGTTACATTATTTAACATTATTTTTATTCATATAAATTTGCTGCCAAAATATTGACATTAATAGTTTGCAGAATATAAAGCTGCACTAGTGTATATAAAAAATAAAATAAGTTAATAGCGAAGCTGCATATAACAAAGTGCTATTCACTTCATTTAATATAGTTTTATACAAAGTATAAATTTAGTTCTCACCGTTAATTCACTAAATACAGTTTTACACAATTAAAGCCGACATCACTATGAATTTAAATAGCAGTTTTTGAGATTGCTAGCTATGCACTACGCACATCATGGTTCGTTGGATGTGGGCGGCAGCAGCGTGGTCACTTGGTGAAGCTCCACTTTACTAGTCTGTTTCATATCCCCCCTGTCTTGGACTCGAATGGGAAGATCGACGGGCAGATTCGTTCGCCACCGGGTGCCAAACGTTGGAGTGTTGACTGCACTCGTTCGACTATCTACACAATCCGTACCAGTCCTAGACGCTTTGGCGCGACGTTTGTAATGCAGATACACTACCACACATAATATCACTACTGAAAAAACAGCTATCGTTGCTCCACCCGCTATGCTTGCTGTTTCTAACATAAATCTTTGCTGTGACGCTGCAACAAAATATTTCAAATTAGATACATTATTATTAGTAAATAAAATTTACAATTAAATTTTGTTTCACATACTTAACAAGTCGGTTTCTAACGCACAGCTAAGTGTATATCTAATGAGAATCAGACTGGAACTTTGATATGGCACCGATAATCAAGCAGCATATAAAAAACACTACGTCTGTGTCAGAGTTGTGCAAGTACAAGTACAAATTGTACTTGGTATCCCAAGTAAATACTTTTACATGTACTTGTACTTAAGTACAATATTAACTGAAGTACTTGGTGCTTGTACTTTAGCAAATTCATTGAAGGTACTTAAATTTTGTACTTATGATTTTTTGTTCTCCTACAAGTACAAGTACTTTTATAAGGACAAGTACGTATATAAGTACAAGTACTTTTAGAAGTACAAATACCTCCACAAGTTTTGACCAATTAATTACAATTAAAAGTACGAGACAGAGAGCGATTATTGAGGTTTTGCAGTACTTAGAGGATAAAAGAAAAACTTTGAATACGTTTGATAATTATCCATTGGTGAAGCAGTTATTTATTAAATATATTACACGTTTGCCATCATTCGCACCAGTGGAGAGATTTTTTTCATTTGCCATTATTGTGAATGCACCAAAGAGACATGCACTTTGAGATACGCACTTTGAACGATTAGTTGTAATGAAAGCGAATTGTGTGTCGCTTGAGTAAGGCTACTCCTAGAGCTTTTTTATTTTTCTTTCCAAATGTGATTTATTTAACATTTGTAGAGTATTGAATATATAATATATTTTTGTTCTTATATAACGTTACAATTACTTGAAAAAATGTTTAGTTTTTTACTGATTTCTTGCTCCCAACAAAATTCCTATCACCTAGCCTATACTGGGTGTCAACGAGATCACTCTCCGACCACCATTTCTTTATTTTTTAACGGATCAAAATGAAACTAGGCACGTCATGGTACCAAAATAATATTTTTCAATTGATCTGTCAAGTTTCTACGACTTCTGGTTTCACCTTTCTATTTTTAATGAAACACCCTGTATATTTTTGCCTCTTTCCGCCATATTGAATTTTTTGCAGCCAATTTTAATTTTGAATCTGTACAGCGAACCACCAGAAATTGACCCTTCAGAATGTATTGTGATACATCGTTAGATTGGTATTGAAAAATTACATTTAGCTGTAGTATGAAAGTGATATAAGTTGTACTTACTTTCATTTGAAAATTTTGATCAATTTCGAAAAAGTGATTTTATCAACTTTCGACCTCTCTGTGACACACATTAACAACAAAAAAATTCAATACGTATTTTTCCTCAATTATTTATAAACGTTAGAACAATTTCAGGTGGGTCACGGTACACTAGATTGAGACTTAAAATTGGTTTCAAAAAATTTAAAATGGCGGAAAGGGTCCTTTAAATTGTCACAGTGACATGCAGAATGATCTCTAGATTTCAAAAATGCGGTAAAACCGGAAGTCGTAGAAACTTGACAGATAAAAAAAATGTCATTTTGGCAACACGTGCCATGTACTTAATTTCATCTCGATTCGTTAAAAAATTTAAAAAATGGCGGCCGGAAAGTGATTTCGTTGACACCCGGTATAAAGAAACTGGGACTTACTTTTCTAAAAAGTTTTTCCACTATCCTATCACGGGCATTATTAACATTTATGCTGTTTTAATGTACTTTGTACTTGTACTCAGGTACATTTTGTAATTGTGCTTACGGCCAAGTACAATTTTTTAAAAGTACTTGTGCTTAAGTACTTCTTTTTGGGTACTTGCACAGCTCTGGCTTGTGTTTTGTCAACCTAGTCGGGCATCATAAAATTTCCCTCAGATGATGCTAACATGCTTGACGAAATTCGCGTTTAGTGCAGTACCTACTCAGTGTGTTGTAGTGTCAGTGTTTGTAGAACCACTTTAGTTAACTGTGTACAATCCAAATCTAAAAATTAACAACCAGTTCTGATGCAAAGAAATAGGACATATACCTTAGCCGAGAAAAAAGGAAAGTAGTAAATTCTATTGGCGTTTAAATTTGTAGAGGGTGTAATTCCAAATAATTTTTACAAAAGCTTATCAAATCAACATCCCCCAATGATGTGTCACTTGACACTATTGATAGTGTTAAATTCATCACTATCCTCCTTTCCCGGCTAAGGTATAGTACATCCGTAAGAGGCTAGTGATTAGCAGAACTGTTTTTAATGTTAAGCGGCACATATAACAGAGTGATGTTGATTTAATAAGTCTTGGTAAAAATTATTTCGATAAAATTCAAGTGCCATAGAATTCGTTGCACATGCTGATCATGTATATTTACACTGTCTTCCTTTTACGGATAAAGTATAGTAACTAGCCTCTTTTTTCCAAAAAAAGCAGAAAACATTACCAGTGATCGGAATTTTGGGTTTAATTTCAGGTGCGTCGTTACAAGGATTTATTAAAATATGCATACATTATTAGTTGTAAGTATGTATACATGCATTCTATTATGCCAAAATAAATGAGAAACTCGTATTTAATTTTGTAAGAAAGATCCAACTTTAAGTTTTTGATGTAAAATTTTATATACCTACCTATATGCGCCACTGGAATTAAACCGATCATTGATAATTACATAAGAAGGCTATAAAAATTCTCTGCAAACCACTAACTTGCTATTTTTTGAGAAAATAAAATAGCAAACAGTGGCAAAAACAACAATAACACATTGGAGATACTATGTACGATATATGACAAAAAAAATTGCGTAGAATCTTTAATGTCGAAATCGAATTTAACGTTACATTTTTTAAACTTTTTAAAAACATTACTATTGTTTTATGTTTAGAATGATTTGATCTGTAGTGTTGTGAGGCTAGCTAGATATTGAAACACCTGTATATGGAGCTTATAAACAAAGGTTAACAAGTACAGTTGTATAATGAATATTATACACAAGGTCTTTACGTGACTATGTTACAAATTTCGAAATTTCCAAGGAGAATTAAGCAAAAAATCGAGGAAAAAATTTAAAGCTCATTAATGAGATATTTGATTTGATTTCCATGATATCTCTGGAACGGCACAAGCTAAAATTCTACAATTTTCCAACTAGAATTTTAAAGTGCTATTAAAAAATTATAGAAGCCTGTTTATACTCTCTTGGTAAATTATCATAAAATGCACCATTTCGAAAAAAATATTTATTTTGTTAAAATGTAAAATAGTTTGATATTATAAAACAAGAATATACTTTAAAGAAATGTTCAAAATACGACACCCAACTTCAATGCAAACATTTCTGTTGTTGCGGGGTCTGTAAAACCTTTACTCCATGCCTGACTTGGATTTAGTTCATTGACTTGGATTTAGTTCATTCTGGTAAGTACTTGTGGAAATGAAGATTGTATGACCGATTTTTGTTTATTAAAGTTTATTTCTATGGTAATACAGACAAACTGCGACTGAATGTTTAAATGGTGAGCTTTCAAAACATGGTGTAAGAGGTTTACAACTCCCTGATCAACATATTTTTTGTCAAAAAAATGTTCAATTCTCGTAATTGTTGTTTTAGCACTTCTCGACTGAGAACAGTTTCACATGCCGTTGTTTGCTATTACAATTACACTGTTGTATTGTAGCATTGACCTCCATAGTCACATTGACCTCCATATTGGTGTGGTTCGCACATCATCAAAAGCTGCTATGACTCTTCGCCCACAGCTGTACTCTGGGTGTCTAATAAACCATACTTTTGATGCAACCCCAGAGAAGAGGGTCAAGCGATATGAGGTCTGACAACCGCACCGGCCATGCAACTGGACCCTGTCTAGCCAGTTGTAGAGGTATGCAGTAAATTGTGCTAACGTTCAATTGTCTTAGAACCACATTGGCTGGCTGAGGGCAAGCAGTACATGGTCCAGTTCTAGCAGGATATGGTGCAAATACAGTCTGCATTCAAGTACGATGATGGAAAATGTGGTCTTAATTTTTCCAGGTAAATTTCACCATCCAGTATCTCATTTAGCATTAAAGAAAAGTTTCAGAACCTTTTGCTCTTTAATATTTTAGACTTGATATTGGGAAGTTTATAAGATAGTCACGAAATCACCCTGTATTTAGGTAGTACCAACTTGTAGTATACTACCATCAGATCCTAGGTAGTTTATACTTATTTTATAGTGTATTTAATTCCTATATATTTAGGAAGTCAATGTGTTAAAGCATACAGATGCAAAAAAAATGCAAGTGCATAAAGGCGGCGAGCAGGATGCATGATATGAATTATTGAATAACACGGGCTGACAAAGAAAAGGGGGATATTCTTTTGATCAGAACCATCTTTTTCTATGTTTTTTGACATGCTGAAACCGATTCTGAACTGTAAAAAAGAATACTGCATCCGGTCCTGTTCTTAGGTTCTGATCTAACTTTTCCGAAGTATTTTAACGCGTTGAAGCCAATTTTGGACAAAAAAAAAATTTCTATCACGTCAGCTTCCCTCTACAACTTCTTTTTATCTCCTAGAGGTGGCAGAGGGAAACTGACACCATAGAATTTTTTTTTGCCCAAAATTAGCTTCAGCACATCAAAATACTTCAGAAAAGTTACATCGAAACCTTAAAAAAAACACACCACAGATAGTAGACAACCCCCAAATCCATAGCCAAGGCTGTGCGGAAGGGGGTTACACATTTGAAAAAACGCAGACATACATCCACACCCACCGTTGTTGTCAATACCGGCGCTGGGGGTCGAATCCAGAGCGCGGTAGGCAGTCGATCAGCATATTCGCCACTCAATACGCCTTAACCGATTGAGCTACCGCGCTAGTGAAGAGGACAAAACCTCTTTTTTTTGCCCTTTTTAGGGGAGGTGGTAGACAAAAACTGATGATGTGGTACATTTTTTTTAATATCAGAAGTTTCAGCATGTCAAAAAACATAAGATAAGACGGTTCCGATCAAAAGAACATCCCCTTTTTTTTGTCGGACTTTGTAATTGTCAATTTATACAGTAAAATACATCACACAAGTTTTATTGTAAGGAAAGTAACGTTACATGCGGCAAGGAAAATATGAAGCTGGGTTGACTATAGTTGCGCAAATTATTTTTTATAGAGAAAAGCATGTCATCCATGATAAATTTGTCTAAGAGAGGTTGTGTACTTGTATGCTATATGGATTGGCATTTAGAATCCAGCAAGTGTAGAAATGCGTGGGAGAGACCCCATAACAATCTAATCAGATGAAATTATTGAAGACATAAAATGGGAAGGTCAAGGGTAGTATTTTGCAGAGTGAGTGGGAAATATGTGTTTATTTTTATCTATTAATAAATATTTAAAAAACCAAACAGAGTATAATCTTTAAAACTGTTTTAGATACTTGATATTGTTCTAACGAATACAAATATATACATTTTTTAGTATAAATTTATGTTGTACTTCAATATCGTAGTTTGTCAATGAAAATAGTTCCTAATTTCATTATTAGAGTGTGGCATTTAACTATATACAAAATTGATGATATAAACTGTATATGGTTGTATTCCTTAGAGCAATGGGAAGTACGTGAAACTATTTTAAAGATTATACCATTTATGATTTTTTAAATATTTATAATAAACCGAAAACAAACGCATGTTTTCCTCTCACTCTGCAAAATCCTATCCTTAAGACAAAAACAGACACGCATATGAATAAAACGATTGACTTGTTCTTGGACTATTTGTATTACTAACGTGGAGAGATCTGTGATCCAGGCACTAGCTGCAACTTAGCATGAACTATATCAAAATAAAAACAACGCGAAAAGAAAAACGTGCAAAGGCAGAGAGTGGCTGGTAGCCATTGGTAGAATATGAAGTAAACTAAAGTAGACCATTATTTTTTACTTACGATGAACTGGTCGAGATTAAACATGAAACCCGTATTGTTATCAGCCAAATTCCACATTAGTTATGGGATCTCTAATGCAATAAGACTTCTTTATAATCAGTTTGCTAAATAAAGAAAAACTGAATGAAAAACAACCTCATGTATGAAACATATACTTTTATAATTTGTAATATCTTAGTGAAAATGTTTTCTTAAGGGTTCCATAAACTTAGAAAAGCGAGAGGCGTGGCTTTGGCAAAGAATATGTCTCATTTTGATCAATGCAACTTATGTAACAAGAGTGGCCTACTTCAGTCACTATCATATTCTGGGGACGAGTATAGCAGCCCTTTAAATATTGGAATTATTTTTATAGCAGTTCAGTTATATACACGCTAAAAAAAATTTGTTTAGAGCAAACAAAAATTTTGTTTGCTCTAAACAAATTTTTTTAGTGTGTAGTCACACTCCTGGCTATTCTAAGTTTTAGTAATTTC
This sequence comes from Rutpela maculata, assembly GCA_936432065.2. Classification (NCBI taxonomy): domain Eukaryota; kingdom Metazoa; phylum Arthropoda; class Insecta; order Coleoptera; family Cerambycidae; genus Rutpela; species Rutpela maculata. The sequence continues at coordinate 28,100,944 of OW386285.2, read as the reverse complement.
TAAAGGAAAACGTTCTCAAAGCTAGGGTTCAATCTCCATCGGTATGTGTTTATAATTAAATGCTTGTTGGACATAAAGAAGCAATAAAACTCGAAACAAGTTACAGGTACAACCTGCTATTATAACAAATAACATATTATTCAATACTAGTAGCTATTGGTTAAGAAAAAAGCGGCTTTAAAACAGTATATTACCAGGGCACAAATATTTCCAAAAGATACTTACGTAAATATGATCCGTCTAAATCTTTATATTCACATCTGGGTCCCATGTAACCTTCTGCACACCTAAAGCAAAAAACAACAATTAAAATAATATCAGTTTTTTAAAATTCAAATGAATGTTTTGTACATAAATATTCTTCGCGTCATTTCTTTAAACTTTTTATATAATTATTGCACATTCTATAGCATACTCCTCACAGCGTTTTATAAATAGTGTTAGTTTTAAACATTTTGCGTTTTGGCTTATGAAACTCTAGTCAGTATATACAGTATCGGAAGGTGTTCGATTTGGTATGGCAAAAAGAGCAAGCGAGAGCAAAGCAAGCAATGCTGTACATTAAGGGGCGTGTCACACTTTGCCTCTGCTAGGGTACTGGTAGACGCCTTTATTGTGGGCGGTCGGTTAAATCGTTGAAACTATGCAATCCCAAAAACCAAACTTTCCAATACTGTATATAAAAAAAACCAATCCAACCAATTTGCGTCTTGAACCAACTAACCAAAACAAATTTATTTCAATTTCAGTAATGATAATGTACAGTAGGCATTCTAGATGAAACCAGGTGGATATCGCGCGCCGTGGCAATTGAAAATTTGGGCGAGGAGAAATCAGATCAATTTAACAAAATGTGTAAATAAAAATAATGCTAACATCTTTCGCCCCAAAAGGGCGAATAAAAAAGATAATGCTTCTTAAAACTTCCAAAGGAGAACAAAATAAATAAAAGTTTTTAAAAATAGGCACAGTAGTAAAAATGTTGATTAGTCATGTGAGAAAAAGATCCGGTGAATAATCCGCTTTAGGCAATCTACCCTGCACTGGATATTGACTGCTCAAGTTATAATTTCAAGTATTTTGGTTTGAAAAAGGTAGAGTTTCTAGAAATTAATGTCTGGGAAGAACAATTTAGAAAAAGCAAAAAAAGACAAAATGAAACGGAAAAGGGGCAGAAAAGAGGTAAAGAACTGAAAATCATCAGCAGTAGATGATAGCATAAAGAGAAGTTATAGTTAAAGTAGGTTTTGGCGACCTTTGAATTTCGTCCAAAGCGTAACCATTAGACCACCATTCCTTACTTTCGTACGCTTTATAATATGTGATCGCTAAAACGCGCTAGATTTCACAGCGTGGTGCTAACGTGCTAAAAGTTGCAAAAAGGGGCTAAAAATGCACGAATGGGCTGACGCTGACAATGTAGATGTTCATATTTTCAATGCCTACCAAAATCCGTGAAATGGGTCGAAATATATTATATATATATTAGGCAATTTTTTTTATAAAAATAGTATTCGATATGAACATGTCTCAAATACTTGTTACACACAATGGCGAATTTAAAAAATTTTGACATCTGACCCTGTATAATTGTATATTATATTTACAAAAGTACAGTAACAATCCAAAAACCTTCCAAGTTACCGAAAGTCTGAACATATATTTTTAAATATAACAACAAATATATGCTGCATTTTTAATAAAATACCTTCCTGATTGTGAAACAGGAAGACTTAGTAGAAACAGGTTATAAATTAATTATGATGTTAGAGCAGCAAAAAGAAACGACACTAGTGCACGTGGTTAATAGTAGTATTAATTATGATCTGGTATCAGTGGCGGATCCAGGGAGGGGCCATTCCCATCTTCAGAAGACTACCTTTCACAAGACGTAAATAAAAATTAACGTAACTTTGAGTAACTACGTTACAAAGTATTAACTGTCCTTAACAGAGACTACTTTTCAACCTTTTGACATGAAATTGTTTTTAATTCCCGCAAGGTTTTGAGGTCTGTTGTTTCAGAGATAGAAAAATACCCCGAATTTTTGTACCAATTAAAAATTCCTTATTTTCTAGCAACACATACGTTGATAGGATTTTCCCGCTGTGCAGCTGTAAAATAGCTCATGGTATTTACCATTTGATTCCTGGCTGCTGAATCGGTGCACCACATTTAATACTGACACTGCTTCCCGGTTTATCATCAGCCTGTTGACAGCTGGTCAGCTGCTAGAAAAGCAACATGCTGATTCTGATTCACCATTACTTACACTGACTTGCTTGCCATTTAAAGTCATTTCTTTTATTTATGTACGACACTTAAACACAGGCAAAAAAACATGATCCGTATTTCCTCGATTACGAGTACCTTTCGAGTGCTGGTCTCGATGTTGATATTGGTACTACTTTCTATGATGAATGTTACTCCTACTTATATTATTCGAAAAAGCTGCCGATGTGCTAGCTTCTCTGTGTTTAATTTTTCTGCTTCATTTCTCGACAAGAAATTTTCCTTTAACAACTTCAGCTTTAAGTTGTCTGCATCTAAAGTTTCAAAAGTTACTATTGCCTTGTGTATGATTTATGTAAAGTTAATAAAAGGCGACCACACCACATCACTTTCTTTCAGTTTTGCCAACTCCCTCCCTTACTGTCGTAGTAATTTTTAGTTCCACTGTTAATAATTTTCAACGTAAATATAGGTGACTGGTTATTCCGTTTCTCTGAAACACTGTTTCTAGTACTTTCCACATTTGAAACACTGTAATTGCGAATCTATACATATAATAAATCTGTAAAGTCCAAAAAATTTGAGAGAATTCCGAGTTTTTCCAGAATATTCTGTAATATTCCAGAAAATTCGGGAGCACTCTGGAACATTCCAGAAAATTTTTGAGCCTTCTAAAGTATTCCAGAATGTTCTATAATATTCTAGAAAATATGACCATTAACAAAGCGCAGGGCACGACACTGCGCCTTGCGGGTGTGGACCTTGGTGTCAGTTGCTTTTCCCACGGCCAGCTGTACATGGCTCTCTCCCGTGTTAGTAACACAAACAATCTCTGTATGCATGTCCCTGGTGATTTTACCTCAAACGTTGTTTACAAATAAGCTTTTTTTTTTAGTTAATTTCAAAATTCCACACGAACGTAGTCGAACTAGTTTGTAATAAGTTAAGTAATCAAAAATCTACACCGCTTGTTTTCCTTCAAAGAAAACTTCATTGTAGGACGTACTGCTCACATTCTTTTTCAATACATTCCTTGTGTCATGTTGGTTAAGTATTATTTCCATTAAAACGCGTTATTGTGCGTGTTGAATAAAGTTTATTTCTATAAATTCTATTTCATTCTTGTTAATTCGTTTTAATAACATATATCTATCATGAATAATCATGCCCCCTGGAAGCCCATTCTGGATCCGCCACTGTCTGGAATCAATTAAGTACTAAATTGCGATAGAAAACATATTAAGTGTACATATATATTTAATTGGCAATATGTGTAAAAGTTACCATTCCTTTTAATAAAATAAGAAAATGTAACTCAGAGATGTGACTGTTTGTAAAAGCATATTCATGTATGCTTTCCGCAAATTTCAAGTATTATAATGAACTATTTTCGACGTACAGAAAAATGTCTCTGTATGTCTGTCAGCAGTTTTATTAATGGCACACTCCTTTGCTTTGAGCACATTATAATTCTTTAATTACATTAAGTAAACTAGGTAAACGTAAAATAACATTAATTAAAATTAAATATATCCAAAAATCCTTGTAATAATCTGACTAGGTCTTTCTGAAATCTAAATTTTGTTTTAATTACTCTGTTGATTCTAGCAAATGTTATGTGTACACATTGACACGTAATACATGTCAAAAAGTGTATACTATATTCCAAACGCTTAGTTCCCTAATTTATTACAAAGAAATGCGCTCAGTCTCTGTCTAATAAATAGTTAAATGGCGGACGTCGTCGCTGATGTTTGCATGATACAAAACAAGAGGAGCCGCTGTTGAGGATTTTTCGTACACCGATCGGACAGTTTTGTGATTTACCAGTCTAAGAATTTGAAATATAGTGTATATTAGACAGACACGAAGAAATTTTACAAACTGGATTTCAGAACACGAAAGCAGTTAGATCAATAAAAATTCAATATCCTATCAAATAATAATAGACAATAAAAAAAAGCAAAAAACGAGAATAAAACGCTCTTTATTAAAACTACGTTCACGATGTACCCGGCGACGCCAAAAACCCCGTATAAGAAGTCTTGAATGATTTTCATGTAAATAGAAACAAAATGAAACTTAAAAAAAAATGTTTAACGCTCAGTGGCTTAGTTTATGGAAAGTACATAAGTGATAACGCCCAAAATTTTCTAAATTATCTGGCTTTTAGATTACATTGTGCACTAATTGACGTCAACAAACTTCGAATTGATAAAACACTTATTATTACTGGATAAACTGAAATTGACACTGTATCATTCAATATATAACCAAGGTCATTTCGGAGCCCATGTCTGCTGTGGGATCGAATTCTTCACTAATCCGGAGCAACATTTTCATATCATGGTGTATGTTATAATCTGGATCCGGATCGGTACGTCTTTGGTATTCCAGATTGTTGACGACACGCAATTTCGTGGTAGAGCTTTCAGGCTTTAACACACAAAGGTGAGGGATATAATAATATGAATCAGAATGATTGGAAGCACTCTGACCACTCACAGAAGACGTGTCCCGTCAAAATAATCCTGCATGAAATTTGAGTATTCTTGTTTTAATGAAGAATCTTTATTCAAGCGATTTTCCTCTTTGCGAAAGGTTCAAGGAAGCATAGCTCATTTAATTCGATTCACACGCTGCTTGAAGGACAAGACTAATTTAATTCGAGGTCCTTTGGTAAATTTGGAACTACATAATGCACTGCTTATCATATAAAACATATTCAACATTAGTTTTTGCTAATGAAATAAAACAAAGCTCTTCATCTTGAACTTGTTTCAGATCTTTCGTCTAATGTGTTTATAAAAGCATTACGACGCTTTGTTGCACATCGAAGCTAATGCTCCCATCTGTACAGTGTGACAACGGAACTAATTTCGGTGGTGCTAAGTCAGTTGAATGAATTAACACACGTGCCGCCGGAGTCATGCAAATTAAGTGGCATTTCAATCCCCCTTCTGCTCCTCGCATTGGTGGTTTGTGGGAAGCAGGAGTCAAATCAGTCAAACAACACATTTCTTGAGTTATTGATGATCAAGCACTGTCCTATGAGGAACTTAATACCGTTTCTCACCAAATCGAAGCAGTTTTAATTTCACGACCATTATGTCAGTTCAATAGTGATCCAAATGATCTTCAGGCCTTAACTCCAGATCATTTTTTTAATATCATCCTCATTAACAACTTCTCCCGACGAGGAGTTATTCTCCGTACCCACAAATCTTTTGTCCAGATGGCAGTTGTTGCAACAAATTCAACAAGGATTTTGGAAGCACTGGCATGACGAGTATCTTCACACTCTGCAGCAATGATTCAAATGGCCAAATTCTACAAAACCTCCCAATATTGATACCACTGTGGTAATTAAACCGGCAATGTCCCATCGATAATATGGCATCTTCGTCGAATTGTTGAACTGCACTGTAGTCCTGAGAGGCAGGTCCATATTGCTACTGCGCGAATGGCTACCGGTGTACTTAAGAGACCACTTGTAAAATTATGTCCCTTACCAACTCCTCACTAGTTTTATTTTATTGTTTAACTTAGCTTTAGTTTCATGATATAAAATATTTTATGTGCTCATAAATATGTTTTTCACGCTGGAATTACAAACTTTTTATTACAAATTGCTTAGCCATTTGGATGGGCGATATGTTCAGAAAACACTGCCAGCACCTTTTTTTTCCATAATTAAGTTTGTTTTGATTACCATATCAACCAAAAATTCATATACGAACACTACTTAAAAAAAATTATAGTCAGTTCGGTCAATTCTTCATAACTAAAAATAATAAACTGCTATACTATACAAATTGAAATACCTTGTGTATTAGCGACACTCTATTCAAGTTGGGCCCAACAATCTCCAGGTCTCCAATGAGGGAAAGTTCACAAAGCACTCGCGGGATGATAGGTAGCGGTTTATTATTTTATTCAAATATGACAAGTCGACCGAACTGACTTATCAGCTTTCAACTAGTGGAGCGGCCATAAATAATAGATGTAAATAATATCCTCTATCAAGAGAAATTTATTGGTATTACTAAACTAAGAGAATTAAATTAAACACCAAAGGTGACATGACCCAAAACAACCAAACAACCCAAAAGAGAACTTGTACTGCAGGGGCTACACATTTAGAGACAACAGACACACATCCGATATCCAAGTATAGTGATTAATTTCTTCCTCCGCAAAAATACTTATGCCACGATTCGACTCGAACTCAGAGTCATAGAATGGCCTAAATCATCGGATTTGACGCCTCTTGACTTTTGTTTATGGAGGAGTGTTAAAAACGAGGTATATAAGACCAGATCTAACAATAATGAACTCTTTAACAAAAGATTGCAATCGCCCGTGAAAACGTCAAAGGTGAAGTATCGTATAGGACGACATTTAATAATTTATATTATGTTTAGATCACAATAAAAAAACACTTGATATACCTACTGAATATTATTTGTTAATTATTAAATCAAACTGAAAATAATAATAAATAAAATGTGATTTTCAAATACCAACTCTGCTTTGTGTCCATTAACCATCTTAATTAGGACAACGAGGAATCAAACACTTAGTATATCACATGTACCTGGCGGTGTTATTGATAAAACGTAAACATTTTATATCCTATTTTTATTATATATTCAAGTGAATGCGCCAAAGAGAACACGTAGTCTTTAATAGTCTTAATTGAGAAATAACAAAATGTGACTTACTCGCAGTTATACAGGAGGGAATCGCCAATTTTGACTGTGAAGCACGTTGCTCCGTTAAGGCAGTACCAAGCCGCGTACGCCGGCGGACACTCGTACGTGTGGAATGTGATATTGGGCCGTGGTGTGGGAGGTGGAGGCCTCGGTTTTGGTGTGGTGCGTGAGGAACACGCATCTGAAACAGAATTAATAAATAAATACCATAAATTCAATGTCCCAGGAATGATAAAGATAAATTTTTATTTATGATAGAAGAAAGCTTTCGGAGAAAAAATAAAAAAATCTGTTAAATTATATTCAGCAGTTACGTATCCAGAGTCTTTATTTCGAGGATGTGCTACTGCAATGAGATTGGTACGATTTTTAGTATCTATTATTTTAAGGATTGTCTAAAATGAAATTCAATTAATGATGTAGGGAATGGGGGACGCTATCCTTTATAATTCAACATTTTTTTATTCCTTTTTTTAAATTTTGGTGTCGGAATATGGTTCGCTAATTTTAAATTTACACAAAAAAGATCCCATCAGTTAAACACCGCAAGACCAACTGTTTATAAAAACTTGTTTGAAATAGTTATTGTAGGGTCATTTTGCAACAAATAAGACCATTGCGTTCTTCGAAAAATATAGTCTATTTAATAAAAACCAGTTTTCGAAAAGGACGGTCAACATTTAATTGTATTAACAAATTCTTAAACTTACTTCGTGACAAACTGGATAACGGCGAGAAAACTATTGGTATTTTTCTAGATCTTTGTAAGGCGTTTGACCTAGTCTCTCATAAAATTCTTTTAGATAAGATGACTAAATACGGGGTTAGAGGACTAGCTCTAAACTGATTTTATAGCTATTTAAAAAATAGGCCACATTTAGTTAGCATCAATTCCCATCAATCGGAAACGCTACACACTACAATTGGTGTCCCACAAGGGTCTATTCTAGGACCCTTACTATTTATAATTTATATAAATAACTTAAATGACCACAACATATTTTTATTTGCTTATGATACATCAATGGTAGTAGCGGATAAATATAATGTTGTGTGTATAGTGTGTTCAGAGGAGTAATGAAGAATTAGAAAGTATTTTTAATATTTTTATGAATTATTGTTTTTGACTTCTCTGCAGTTTGTTGTTTTTATATTCTTGTTATGTGTTTGTCGTATACGTCTGTAATTATTTTATTCTTTATTTTATTGCTGTCCATAAAAATACTATTAGTCTTAAAACTTTGACGCACTCCCTAATTACTGTAGGATTATTATACTCTTCGCAAAAACGAAGAGTATATTGCATTTGATCGGCACATTTCTAAAACCGGAAATATCGCTCGTAGAGAAAAATTTTTCATATCATTGTGTTAGTGAACGAATTCTGAACAACTTTCAAAATGTCCGTCCGTCACGTTTCTTGTAAGCACGATAACTTAAGAAGAAAAAGTCCGATTGTATTGAAATTTGGAAAGTAAGTTAGTGTTAGCTAGAGGAAGAACTCTATTTTTGAACAAAATCAATCAGTAAATAGGAAAGTTATTGATCATTTAATTTATAAAAAAAATGCTTTTTTAAAATTTTTGTCGCTTGTACTTAAATAGAAATCTTGCGAAATATTACCTCTAGAAAATATATTTTTTTTGTTTATGCATTTTACTAATATATATTTTATAATAATATATCTAATGCGTTGAAATATGATTCTCGAAAGATATATATTACAGACATTCAATTTTCGTAGTAATGTGTGATTGTGCAGTGGCTAAAGTTTTGTCTTGTAATCCAAAGATCCTGTGTTCGAATCCCAGACAGGTTGGATTTTTTTTTTCAATTTTTTTTCATATTTTTTTTTCACAACAAAGTTGGTATCGCGAAATTTAGGATGTCCAAAAACTAACAGTATTAACAAGAAAACTGCGAAGAATATTCTATAGAATGTGTAAAAATTATATAAAAAGCTCAGTAAATTGGCGACGAGTAGCTAGTTTTTAGCTTGTTATTTGATTGCATTTGTGATTGGGAAGTAAATAAATATTTACATATGGTTAACCAATAATAGACCCTTATTAAATACAGGCAAGTCTGTATTTATTAGTTTCAAAAACACGTTGGTGACCTCCGATAAAAGCCTTTATGCAAAGATCTCATATAAAACACTTATACAAGCCGATTCAACTAAGTTTTTAGGTTTGTACATTTCTGAATTATTTCGCAAATTTTCATTCAATTCCTTCGTATGGAATTACTGCTTGGAGATTTTCAAATGAGAGTTTGAGAGTTTTTAAACTACAGAAAAAAGCAGTAGTATATGTGTGGTATAAAATCAAGAGATAGTTACAAAGAATATTTTGGGAATCCAAATATTCTTACGCTGCCCTTCACATTTATTATGAATACTCTCTTATACAGTATCAGAAAGTGTTCAATTTGGTACGGCAATAAGAGCAAGCGAGAGCGAAGCAAGCCATGATGTACATTAAGGGGCGTGTCACACTTTGCCTCTGCTAGGGTACTGAGAGACGCCTTTATTGTGGGCGGTCGTTTAAGTCGTTGAAACTATGCAATCCCACAAGCAAAGCTTTCCGATACTGTATGCTAAAAATAAAAATTTTCAAACTCTCAACGAATTTCATCGGTATGATACAAGAAACAGCGATATTTTAGAAATGCCTCAACATAAAACAACGCTTTATGAACACTGTCCAAAGTATTTAGCCATTAAGGCCTACAATACCTGTAGAAATCAAATTGTTAAGTTCTAATATATTTAAAAAAACGTATCAAGGAGCTGCTCATTGGTAAAGCATATTACTCGGTTAGCAAGTTCCTTCATGAAAGACTGTAATTTTATTTTTATAATTTTAACTCCACGCATTTCAATTTCAATTACACATACAATACGTTTTTGTATTTACTTAATATTGAATATTATTTGTTGTATACATTATACCGAGGGGTAAACCGCTGGTGCATTTTGGTGTACAAGACCTATGCATTGCAATGAATTGAAATGCATAGTTGGTGCATTTAAATGCCGGTGATGGTGAATTTAAACGCATTGCTAGTGAATTATGGAGCATTGCGATGCATTGCAATGCTTAGCAGTGCATTTCGATGCATTTACGTGCATTTTTGTGCATTGTGGGGGATGTGCTGGATTTTATTACGATTTAGGACGGTGCATGCGCGCCAATCAGTTTCGCAGCAAGCAACAGGTGACAGGTGTATTGGTCGGGTTACAGTCTAATAGTGATAGTGTGAGTTGTGAAAAAACTTTGCTTACAATCAAGAAATTGTTAAATAAAATAAAAATGTGCCTTAGGTTATGTTAGGTATTGAGTTCTTGGTTTAAGGTTCTATTAGGCTTAGGTTATGTTAGGTTTAATATTCTTGTTTTAAAGTTCTTGGTGTTCGGTATTTATTATATTATTAGCAGATAAAAAAAATATATTAAATATGACCTACTTAAGGTTATGTTCAAAATTATTGGCGGACTGAATCGAATATTTATAACTGATAAATTAATGTATGGCAGCCATATTAGATATCTTTGAAAATTTCAGAAAATTTGTTCCCTTTTAAATTTTTTAATAATTCTTAGGAATAGCCTATTTAGTGTAATGCATTTAATTAATTTTTAAGTTAGTTTTATCCCCTTATTCCCGCCATATTGGATTCGTCATCTTAAATTTCTTCCTGGAACTTAAAATTTAGACTATTTTTACTTAAAAGTACTTATCAAAAATATTCAAAATTTCTCGGCATAAACTTTAACAAAAATATTTAATTTTTCGTAATTTTTTAGCATTTTATAGCCGCCATTGATTCCGCCATCTTGAAGGTTGGTTTATTACAATTTGAATGTCAGATTCGTAATCAGATATTATCCGAGTAACAAGCTATTATTGATACACCGCGGGGCTATTCAGCTACAGTACTAAAATGTCGTTTGTAGATAGAATTTGGATCAGCGAGGCTAGTATGATATATTGGCGTCCTTTATCTATCAGCTGTAAAAATTTGGTTTTTGTGGCTATAATAGTTTTTGAGATATTAGCGACTTTATTTAGCGCGTTTTTTTCAGTCTCCTGAATAAATTTTTTTATGATAAAATTCCGAAAAAACTTGTGAAAAAAAAGTGATTTAAATCAAACAAAAAATTACTTTAGAACGTAAGAAATAATCTAACTTTTAAAAATGGGTATGGGTTAAAGAGTAAATGTGGATTATTTTTTCAAATGGGAATAACTCCATTTCTTGAGCTATTGACTTAGATCCAAAAAAAGAGAAAATTCTCAGATAGTTATGACCGAAGGACATTTTTGACTAGCTAGTCACTATCAATTAGCTAGAAAAAGTGAAAATACAAAGTTATGAGTTTTAAAGAATTCTAGAGGGCCTAACCAAGTTACTTATAGGTTTTCATAACTTTACTCGTTTTTTTCTAAATATGACTTATTCCCATTTGAAAAACTGCTCCACAAATGTAAAACATTGTTTAATGAAAAACTTTTAATGATATGAAATTACAACGTGGCTAAAGGACTAGTTTCCAAGGCCAGAAATTCAGAGGAAAAAAAAAATGAAAATACAAAAGAACAGTTAAATGCTAACGTTTCAAAAAAAACCTGTATCACAATAGCCCCTGCACTTTGATAGCTCTTATGACACCATCAATAAAGAGTAAAGTTAACAAATTATACATCAAAATACCGTTGGAAGCACCCTTGATAATTTACTGTACAAAAACATCAGAGTAATAGTCGTGAAACTTTTCCAAAGTAAGTTTTATCAAAGAAAAAAAAATTTTTTGGAGCACAAGATCACATGACGCAAGCTATATTTTTTCCGCTGAAACTTTAATTTTAATCTGTAATATGAATATGGCATCATATTATATAAGGTTTGACCAATATAACATATTTTTTTCATATAGTTTTGTTGCAGATATACATTTTTGTTTGTTTGTATCACAATAGCCCCATATTTTTGGGTGTATCACATTAACCCCGCTTGACCCTACATTATTTTAATGTTTAAAGTGTATGTTGTACCTATTTAATTATATTTTCTTATTCCTTGTCTATTTTATACTTATTTTTTTTATTTGTCCTATATTATAGTGTAAATGATCAAATCAATAAATATCATTATTATTACTATTATTATTACTCGGGATTAACTTAAGCGATTTCTATGAAATCTTTCTCAAATTGCAAGGTATGACTCTGCGATGGTCCCATATTGATTTATTCGAGCTACGTCTAGTATAAGATGTGCAAACATTGGAAATAAGATATTTTTGGTCGAGGATTTGGAGTAGCCGCTAATGATAATTTAATTTCATTAACTAAGGCTAATCGTAAATTTTATAACGAACTTAATCCTATTTTGTAGAGGGGCATAAATTTACACGCACAGCAATCAATCCAGTCAAAGCGAAAACTCCTTTAGAGAATAATGTAACGTTCTGCTGGCATCCGCACAGCCGATTGTCGCCAAAATGGATTTGGCTAATCTGGTCGTCACTTTGAATGACAGGTATACAAATAAGTATAGAAAATATGCATGTGAACCCTCGCACAAATAACAGTATTGTGTTCGCTAGGCCCCCGTAAAATTTCAACAATGCCAGTTGAATGGGAAATAGTACCATATTGGTTTCGTGTATCAACAATGCGACATGTTTCTGTAATTCACTAAACGGGTGGCCGTAAAATCAACCATCATTTTAGCGTACCCCAACCAAAATTGTTGCGATGTGCATATATAGTCCAGTCAACAGGGGGTTTCACTTCTAATTTGAATGCTAATGAATGGATTTTGATGAAACCTTGTGCAATGTGTTAATAAAAAAGATGAAAAAAAGATTAGAGTGGGAAATGATCGGAAAACACCTCTTTTATGACGGATTCCGTAACTTGTAGAATTAGTTCAAAAATTAAAAAAAGAAAAAACAATATATTTACCTTTTTTGTGAGTTTTTTTTGAAAAATGCGTATTTTTCGAGATATGCTACTCGAAAATTCCTGAAAGTGGGGAGGGAAAATGTAAAAGTTAAAAAGAAATCTGAAAATTAAGGTGAATGTACAATATCATCGAAATATAAGACTTTTTTTTATTTGCAACTTTGCGTCTTCACCGAGTTTTTTCGGAAAGACATGAAAAACTGCCCCTTTCTTAGAAATTGAAACGCTTTAAAAATATGTAATTTAAAAATTTGAAAAAATTCAAACGTATGCACTGAGGCCTTCTAAACATTTTTTGTCTCTTGAAATTTTTTTGTAACTTGCTAATTTTCCGAGTTACAGGCAGTTTTTCACGATAAATAATGTCTTTTTGCACATTTTCAATTTAAAAATTATATTGAACCTTTAAGAATGGTATAACTACATAGGTTTCATATTTCATATTTTTTTATAATATACAGTGTGTCTCACTTTTCATCACTACACCCCAATATCTCGGCCATTTGTTAATCGATTTAGATCAAATTTGGTATACTTCTTTTCCTTCAGATTGTGATTAAAAAGTTATATAAACATTTTTTTTTCGAAATTAAATACGCCTTCTATGATAAAAAAAAATTGGAAAAAATTAGGAATTTATATTAGCGATTGAGATAGGGTTTTTGTTTTTACAGAATCTTGTTCGGCATGACCTAAAACCCCTGTATACCAAATTTCGTTAAAAAATATTCATTCCTTTACAAAAAAAATCATATCTAAGATTTCAATAATAATCACCCTACTATTCGAGTTATTTATTGTCGGATATTTACATAACTTGGTAGTGGTGTAATAATGACGCTAATTAAGGATTAGGACACATTTTTTATCCGAAACACTTTTACGAAATGAATATTTGAAAAATGGTGGCTATTTTTTAAAATACTTAGAACTCGGCATACCAATATCTTTGTTAACATGGAGTGCTTTGGAATGGATTTGACAATTCTTATTATTTCAATTTTATCAGCAATAATTAATTGTTGTGCAGCCCTGTTTAAGTTTAATTTGACATTCGATGCAATTGTCAAATCTATTCCAAAGCACTCCATGTTAACAAAGATATTGGTATGCTAAGTTCTAAGTATTTTAAAAAGTAGCTACAATTTTTCAAATATTCATTTCATGATAGTGTTTTGGATAAAAAATGTGTCCCAATGCTTAATTAGCGTCTTTAATACACGACTGCCAAGTTATGTAAATATCCGACAATAAATAACTCGAATAGTAGGGTGGTTATTATTGAAATCTTAGATATGATTTTTTTTAAAGGAATGAATATTTTTTAACGAAATTTGGTATACGGGGGTTTTAGGTCATGCCGAACAAGATTCTGTAAAAACACAAACCCTATCTCAATCGCTAATATAAATTCCCAATTTTTGCCAATTTCTTTTGATCATAGTAGGCGTATTCAATTTCGAAATAAAAAAAAAAAATTTAAATAACTTTTTAATCACAATCTGAAGCAAAAGAAGTATACCAAATTTGATCTAAATCGATCAGCAAATGGCCGAGATATTGGGGCGTAGTGGTGAAAAGTGAGACACACTGTATATAAATCACGCTCATTTTTCGAATTTTCATTGATATTTTTTAATGTGCAAAAAATGTAGTACATTATTTATCGTGAAAACTGCCTGTAACTCGGAAAATTAGCAAGTTACAAAAAAACTCTGAGACAATGTTTAGAAGGCCTCAATGCATACGTCTGACTTTTTTCAAATTTTTAATTACATAATTTTAAAGGGCTACAATTTCAAAGACAGAGGTAGTTTTTCATGTTTTTTTCAGAAAAACTCGGTGAAAACGCACTTTACGGAAAAATTGCAAATAAAAAGTCTTGTATTTAGATGATTTTTTCCAGATTTTTTTTAACTTTTACATTTCCCCCCCCCCCCCTCGAGTGGGCATATCTCGAAAAATACGCATTTTTCTAAAAAAATTCACAAGAGTAAAAACACCTTATTTTGGGCAAAAAAAAAGGTACTTAAATATGTTGTCTTTTTTTCATTTTTGACCTAATTCTACAAGTTACGGAACACGTGATAAAAGAGGTGTTTTTTTTTACCTCTTCCGATCATTTCCTACTCTAATATTTTCTTCAACTTTTTTATTAACGTCATTACAAACACATTGCACAAGGTTTCATCAAAATCCATTCATTAGCACTCAAATAACAAATGAGAGATTTTGGTCATTTTAGCGTTGTTGACTGGACTAATACTGATTATTGTGTTTTACCATAGAAGATAATTTAGTAGCTTACCTAAGAACGACTATAATAACTTGGGAGATAAGAAAGAACAATGTAACTCTTGTATAAGATAATGTCTTTCTTAATTTTGCCGACATTTGTTTAGTAAACACGGTATGTAGTTCAGGAAGGAGTCTTTGACTTGGGAATCTATGATTCTGGTAAGTAAAAACGATATGTTATTAAAAAATATTATAGAAATATTTGTATAAAAAAAAATTGAAAAAAAAACAACCGCCTTCAAAAAATGTCGCAAAAAAAATATGAAATAAAATTTCACCATCGCCAGTTATTACCTTATTACCTAATATCGATATTGAGGTGGCACAGTGGGTCAGGTTTAACGTTTTTTGGCCAAAACTCTGAAACTCCTGGAAACGCCCCAAAATCAGCTGGCGTTGAAAGGAAAAACATTACAAAAAATCCCACCGATAAACAGGGGTGGGTTTCAGGGGTGGAAATTAAAATAATTGAATACAATTGTGAAACTTTGGATTTGAATAGAATATTGTCTCCAAATTCTTGGAAAAATAGTTAAACAATTTCACCGATATATAAGGGTGGGTGTCAGGGGGTGGAAACTGAAATAAATGGATAAAATTGTGAAATTTTGTTTCTTGACTAGAAATTGCCTCCAAATTCTAGGAAAAATGGTGAAAAAATTCCATTGAACGATTTCATGAATTGAAATAAATCAGTCATTGCAATATCAGTAATTATATTACTCCTAAAATTGGGTATTTTTAACCTGCATTAACGTAATCAAAACGCCTTTACTCAAAAAACGGCAGCTAGGGGCAGCTGCAATTCACAGAACATGTAGAGAACACTGTATTCAATATCGTAAAAAAATTATAGTGGTAAAGTTTGCGAAAGTGAAGTGTAACAAAAATGAAAAGTTTCATTTTAATCAAAATTTACGGCTGAAACCGCTCACTCGCTAAATGGCTATAATTCGGATACCAAATAGCAAATAAAGTCAACTAACTGCCTACAATAAAGCTCTTGCCTTGTTCTATGCCAGACGTGGCCGATTCGTTCAATTGAAGAGAAAAAAACCAAAAATTCACAGTCGTATAAACGCTGAATTTTCACTGCACAATTTTAAAGTTGAACACGTGTTTCGTTCTCGAGCTGTAGAACGCAAATGGGGCAGATATAGAGATTAAGGCCTTTTGTTCCCCCAAGAATAACGTCCACCCTTACCAAAAAGCATGTTTATTACTCATTTCTCGGAAGTTGGTGAAATTTGGTTCATGAGTTTTGGCCAGAAATCTCTTAAAATGACCCACTGTGGGTGGGTGCAAAAATGAACATATAATGAAATCAAAGGCATTTTTAACCGACTTCAACATCGATATTAGGTAATAGTCCAATCAGTAGACAAAGAAAGTGTGTTCGTAATGCAAAAATAGTGTAAGTCTGTTTTTATTTTTTAAAGTGCTCATTCTCAGTATTTTGTCAAGTTGGCGGGGTCGGCGGTGGTTGGGGTTAGCCGCCATCTTTGCGGCAAGTCAAAGGGAAATATATCGCGGACCATTGATGCTACGACAAAGATGGTAAGCATTTTTTTTATACAGCATATCAAAGTTTTCAAAACGTAGTTTTTGCGATTATTTCGTAAACTATTGATCGTACATTAAAATATCAAATGAAAATCTAAAAAACAATTTCGTAGAGCATTAAGTTCTCTACGATTTTTATATAAAACTTTTTTGCAAAAGTGATAAAAAATATTTTTTTCAAAACATCTAGTCAATTATTGATCGATCGAGTATGTGAATATGTGTCGATTGTAGAAAGTTTAGTGCTTTACACACTCGATAATATATCTGAGTGTACGATGGATAGTTTGGGAGATATTTTCAAAAAACTATTTTTGTACAACTATTTACGGGCTGTAGTCCGTCAAATATTAGTCCTACAAAGTGGCATCTGTCACATAAAATGTACGTAAGCGAATTTTATGCTCTACAAGATTGCTATTTGACATTTTAATGCACGAAATAATCCACCAAAACTACGTTTCGCCGACCCCGCCAACTTGACAAAATATTCAGAATGAACCCCCGAACACTTTAAAAAAGAAAAGCTGACTTACGCCATTTTTGCAACGAAAAAGTACCTTTTTTTTTGAAGCGGTTTAATTTTTCTTTCAAAAATTTGTTTGTATTATAAACGTACAAAAGTCAATATTCAGTCTTTTAATTATTAGTATATTTAAAGGTAAGCTATTTTCTTCCAAAAAATATTTTAAGACCTATTTTAAAAAAAGTTAAAATAATGTTATTTTAAAAGTTAATGAAAGTATTAAAACTTTTATTATTTTTAAACAAATTGTTGCATAATTTTAGCAATTTTTCGTAAAAAGAAATGACAAAATTTTTGTTTAATTGTAAGTAAGAAATTAATTCACTAAAAAAGATAATTACATATATAATTAAACTCATTTTACTTCCACATCCAGTAGAGGAGTGGAAGTATGTAACATAACGGTAAAAAAAAAAATAGGATTAGAATGACATGGAACGTCGATATTTAAAGTTTGAGAGAGAAAAAAACCTGTATGTCGATCTGTAACTTTACCATCTTTAATTTTTTTTGTGCGCACGATTACTCTGGAACGGTTTATCATATTGGCTTGAAATTTAGTACACCTATGTAGAGATCTGGAACTAGACCATAAAGAGGCAGTTTGTTACCGTAAAAAGAGAATAAAAAAAAAATTGAAGATATTTTGATAACCTACAAAAAGTAAAGAGTAATATTACCTAATAGCCACTTATGATTTTATAGGCCCTATGAATATCAAATTGCTGCAAGATGTAACAAAAACCAGTCAGCAGTCTAGATGACATGACATTACATGTCAAAGAGACAACCTATTTTTAACCAATTAAGTTTAAGAAAGAAGTTTTCAATTCAACCTGTATGTTTTTTTTTAATGTACACAAACATTATTCTGGATTTAGTCCATGCCAAAGTTGTAAAAACCCCAACAGTGAAAGGGTAGCGACCGAATATGGCTATCCCCCCGTTTTCGAGGACGGTCAAGACGATGGTAATAGTCGCGCAGTCCCTACCCCCCTCGAACTACCCCTAAACGCAAGAAATCACCCCCATTTTCCCACACTCAAAGAAATAGTATGGGTAAATTCAGCAAAAAAAAATGGTTAACTAACAATATCGTTACTTTTGTTAAACTAAATTATATTTATGGTATTTTTAAACGAAAGGTGACTGATATTATAATTAATAAAAAGTTATTGTACAACAAACAAACAATAACTTAAAAAATAGATGAATAAGACTATTATTTTTTTCATCTGACTATTATTTTGTTGAATTCAGTCAAATTAAACTAGATAATAGTATATTTTATTTTTCACTATTGTCGAATTGAATTATAATGATTGTAATTGTAATGATTATTTGCTTAACCAACTAAATTTCATGTTCAAAATGACAATAAAAATTGTATGGTGACAAAATTTGTTCGACTATTCTTTTCTGGTTGATTTAACTATGAAACTAGATAGGCGCGATTTCATATGCTCTTTTTGGTTGAATTCACTTATCATTTTCTTTAAGTGCATTTTTTTCCGTTGTCAGGCATGCGAGGACTTGTTGAATCGAGGCTTTTTGAGGAAACTCGATATATCCTGTAAAATTTAGCAACCAGACATTCTAACGACCCCCGGGGGTTGAAACCACCCCCTCCCTCAATACCGAAACATGCAAAAAACGTCCAAACGTGCTGAAAATTGTTTTCTACACATTTTCAAGGGCGGGGAACAGGATGCTGATATTATTTAGCCTTCCACCCCCAACCAACTACCTCTAAATGCATAAAACCATCCCTTGCGAAGACTTGTTGGATCGGGGGTTTTTTGAGGAAACTCAATATGTCCTGCAAACCCCCGTTTTGAAGGGTGGAGAACACGATTGTGGCATTGGAAAACCCCCGATCTGCCACCCCCTGAGAGCGGGTGGCATCCTACATCAATAAACAAAAAATATAACTAATTCCCAGTTTGTACTTTCTGTAATTGGTCTGTAACATTTTTTCGATAAAGTAATACTTTTCGAGATAATTGACGAAAGCCTTTTTTTTAAAGCTAAAATCGCAAAATTGAAGTCGTTATAACTTAAAAACTATCAATGTATGTGAAAAATTGCATTTCTTCTTAAAATTTGATTCTATTTCAGCTCCAATAAATACATATATTTTTTAAGTGCCACCCCCTGAGAGAGGGTGGCATCCACCCCCTATAAATTAGCAAGCCCCCGCACAATATAGAAACTTTTCTGCTATTATATTGCCAAAAATGAACGAAATCCGTTCAATATGACATTATTCCGAAGTTAAAACCTCTAGTTACTGTACTAATAGGCCATATTAGATTTTGATGTTTGGTCGCCATCTTGAATTCGCCACGTTGAACTTCTCTAGAAATTGTCCGATTGAAGTAAAATTGAAAATGTGCAGGCAATTATGGTAGCCGAACATGATTTAGGCCTCATTTTGATTCGGTCATATGAAACTGGTACGATTAGATACATTGATCCGGGGTTCTTAAAAATTTTCAATTTTACTTGTTAACTGACTGGAGTATCAATATTAGGTAATAAGGTTCAATTAACTGGTCGACGGTGAAATTTTATTTCACAATTTTTAGCGATCTTTCAATAAATTGTTTTTTTAAATTTTTTGAAATCGGTGAAAATGAGTGATTGGCACACAGGGTCGCATTCAGAGATTTCGATACGTTGGTCAATAGATATCTATAAATATAAATATAAAAATTGAATCACATTAGTACTAATCTACTAATACGAATAATCCGTCCTCATCCTCAGAGACAATTACTTCAACGTACATTGTCAATTATTATAAAACACCGTTCCGTCAAAATAATCTGATACACTTTTCATTATATAAATTGAGATCAAACTCGGTGTTGGCTTTTGTAATAAGGTAACGGCTAAAGAATGCCGTTTTTTGTACTTATTTATTTTAAAATCTAGTAATCAAATTTTCATACGATGCGATGCATAAAACCCAATAAAGCGCCCTATTATTAGACAATGATTTGTTGCGCCGCCCGATTAACTCACCGAAATGCTACCTGCCCCTTTTGTTTTATTTTACATTGTTTGGAAGTAGAGGAATGCATTTTAAAGACGTTAATGCTAGGAGTCGCCCGAAGTTGATATATTGGATTGGATAATTAAAACTGTTAATATGTAAATTATGAAGGGTCTAATAAAGGCTGATTAAATGTAAAATTCTAATTATGAAGAGAACTGCAATAAAGTAGGCGCTAACAAGAAAAGACCCCGCACAATTCTTATGTAAATTGGGGTACAGTCAAATTGGCTGAATTTTTAATATATTTTAGATTTCGACTATCTGATCAAAGCTCTCATGGGCCCAACTCGATCCTATGTTCTATTTTCCGAGATACAGCTCAAGAAATGTACAATTTAAAACATTTCGAATTCATGATTTTTTCATACATTTTATATTGTGATACGTTCTAATAGCTCTTTATAATATTTTGCACGAAAAACATTTGTTGTTTAATAAAAGTAGTGTAGAAAAAAATTGAAGTTTGAAAATGTTGGTGGAGGCGCCGGAAAATCTATATAAAAATAACAAGTGAAAAAAAATATTGCGTCAAATTGGTATAAACATTTTTTGTGTCTTCCTAATCAAGAAACTTTAATTGAAAAATTTTCGGAAATTGCTCCTTTGGCCTCTAATGCCCCATCTTATAATAAATTAAAAGTTCGACAAGAATTTATAGTTGTATCTCGGAAACTAGACATAGGATCGAGTTGGGCCCATGGGAGCTTTTGATCAGAAAGTCGATATCTACAACATATTAAAAATTCAGACAATACCCCAATTTACATAAGAATTGTGCGCCTAACAATGTCTCACAGAAATTTAAATTCAACCAATAATTTTGACTATTATATTTTTCGAAAATGTAGGATCCAGCTTGAAAAAGTCTTGTATAAACAGTCTAATGACAGAAAATCTAATACTTTTAACAAAACACGTAAAAATATAAAATACGTTTCGTTTTCTTAGGAGAACCAGTATGCAGAACACTATTATCAGCAAAAAAATAAAGATGTGCCAAAACCAATAATTGGGGATTCATCCGTGCATTTTGAGTAGTATGCGATTTTATTTTTTTATTATGGGGGGGGGGGAGTCCAAGATAAGTTAAAATTTGAGTTTTCGGAGTCGGGGGTGCACCCATTTGACCGCCATGCGCCATCTTGAAAATAAGGGTGTAAATGCTTTCTTTTAATATATCTCGAAACCTATAACTCACAAAAAAATGTAGAGAGTTATTTTGCAGATAATAATATTATCTACAACTTTTGTTAACAACTTTTTGTTGTAACTTCGATAATTAAGAGTTCATAAGCAACAATTAATGAAAATTTAGGGGATGAAAAACTATTATTTTGTTAATAACTTTTTTCTGTTAATTTTATGAAAAAAATATATCAGGGCTTTTTATAGAGCATTTTATAACAAATAATTTGACCTACTATTTTTTTTATATCTTGTTTATTTTTAAGGGATTTTTAGCGCTGCTAAAGAGAGGAAGGTCAAAGGTAAGTGAGGTATATACGTAGAAAAAAATTATTGGTACTTTATTTTTAACGGCATACCATTTATATTATTATGTATATTTTTCATTAATAATATCATCCTATTTATAATTAATATACAGTGTGTCCCCGGATGGAGTACCGCACTTTTGGACACTTTCTTATTTTTTATTTGCCGAGAAAAATCTATTCTTTATAAAAAGTTTTGCTTATCTTAGAAAGTCATAAACAGTTGTCAAACTTAAGATAAATTATACAGAGTATTCTAAAAATTAGAAAATATGAAATCGACTTTAAGCAAACTACCTTTTTTTACATTTTTATTGAAAATTTTGTTTAATTAAATTTTTTCAATTAAGAAGAAAAGCTTAAATACGGAGTTTAGTTGTAAAATAAGAAAATACCAATTTGCGTCCTCGGATTGGGTACCGCACTCTTGTACACTTTCTTATTTTTGATTTGCCGAGAAAAAGTCATCATCATTAATTATAGATAAGTTGATTTTACTAATGAAAAATAGATTAATAAGTTAGTATAAAAAACATAAAATATAATAATATAAACGGTATGGTATGTAGGTAGAAATAAAGTACCAATAATTTTTTTCTACCTATAAGCCTCACTTATCTTTCCTTCCTTTGCAGTGCTAAAAAACCCTTAAAAATATCAAAACATAAAAAATAGGCCAAATTACTTGTTATTATTCCCTATAAAAAAGCTCTAATGCATTTTTTTTCATAAAATTAATAGAAAAAAAGTTATTAACACCATTTTTTTAAAACCGCGAAGATTTAAAATTTTTCATAAACTGAAATTACTAAAAGAATAATAAATCTTTTTTAATGAAAGTTGGTGAAAATATAAGTCTTATTAGGGAAAATTGCAAATAGAAATATTTATTATATTCTCTAAAAAATGAGACTTTTTAAAATTGTAGGATTTTGTAGCCCTTCAACGGATGATAAAAGTTTTTAGACACTTGATGATTAAAAAAAAAATGATTTTTATTACCATTATAAAGCACGTTAAAAACCTTACAATTAAGAAAAGGCTTAGGGTGCCCAAATGGCAGTTTTCTATTAGGATCAAACGATTTTTCGAAAATCTCGTTTTTTAAAGAAAATAATAAATATTTTTATTTGTTATTTTCCATAATGGTTTACATCCATAAGATCTAAATTTTCACAAAGTTCCATTAAAAAATATTTATTTTTCTTAGTACTGAATGCCAACTTATGTAAAGTTTGAAATTTTCGAAGTTTTTATTTTTGCAAAAACCAAAATTGCACACCTTATTTGGATCTATATAGTTTTATTAATAATTTATTTACATACATTTTGATTTTTTGGTCTGATTCGATGAACAGAACCAGAAATATAAAAAAAAAGAAACAAAACATGTTTTAAAAACAAAAACTTCATTTTCAAAAACCCTCACTTCCCAGATGAGACAAAACTTTACTGCAACTTCCTTATAAGAGAGAAAAAAATTGCCCCCCCCCCCTCCTCCAACCATCACTGAAATTGTATTTTTGTGCTCAGCTTTCTTCGAAAAATAAATAAAAAAAACTTGTAAACTTCAAATCGAGCACATTTATTTTGCTTTATTTAACTTCAATCAAAAAACTAAAAGTGTATAAGTGCACAATGCCGAAATTCTTGACCTGCCGTATAGTAGTGTAATCGAGCACATGTGTGGGGTTGCCTAGGTAATATAATATAAAACCCTTGTGCGATTCCGAAAAGCAAACATATGCCTCCAAATAAATTGACTTTCCTAATAAGCAAGGAAAGTTAATTTTGCCAGCGGATCTGGTTCGCCGTCGTTTTTATGTTGTATATAAGGTTGTTTTTTATAAAACAAAAGTAACAGATGCTCTCTGGGCCATCATCTTGGGGTATGGATGCGCCCGTTAACTAGAGTGTGCCGGCGTAACACATGCTGTTTTTTTAGAAACAAATCTCCTTTAGATCGCTACGGCAATATCCCGACAATGGCATGACGCATTGTGACTGGTGTTTAATTATAGACAAATGGCTATAGTAATCATACGGCCTTTATGATACCTGCAAAGATATATATTTACGGCACGAGTTCAGTTCATATTCAAATCCGTAAGAACTAGTGTTTAACAATGAAACATTCATTTAATAATGGGGTAAGAAAGAAAGCTAAATAATAGTCTATTTTTTATATCTAGTTTCTGAACTTACAGATTGTTTGAAATGGTCAGAAAAAAAGCAATACGAAATTGTCAGTCTGGTCTTTTGATGTTTTTGTGGATATGCGTGCAAGTATACAACAGTCCGTGCCTCGATTTTATATATTAATGGCTAAATACTAGAGTTGAGGGAAATGCAAAAAAAATATATAGGGTGGTCTAACATTTGCACCTATTTAAAAAATAACAGGGCCATGAGCGATAATTAAAATTATTTCTAAGTATCATCAATGATACTTGGAAAATTCAACATATCCCGAACGCTTTGGCGTAAGATAAACTTTGATGATAAACTGTAAATTTACACGAATTTTGGCAACTTAGCTCGAGAAAAATTTTAAAACCACGAGTGGTAGGTATTTGAGAGTATTTCGCGAATAAATTAAATTCCTTCTTGGCATCTTTGTTTGTGTTTACTGGCCTTTTTTCAATTTCATCATTTGACACATAAAGATGTATTTCCAAAGCGACTCATCTAGTAATAAATTACGTAACTATAAATATTCAACAAACGTAGCTGCAGAAACTTAAAATTTGCAGAATTTGCCATATTTTAAATATAATAAGAAACCAAATAGCACGATGCAATCATAATTGTAGAAAAGTAATGCATAGACTGATTCAAAGTAGGGTTGGCTAACCCGAACTGGAACTGATACTTTGGAACAGGTCCAGTGGGTTGGACTAGTGGAACTGATCTCAATTAATAAATACGGCAGGTACGAATATTAGTCCGAGTACGCCGAGTCCGACTGAACTTTCTAGACTCGGTACGGCGCGCGCACTTTATAGACGTATGGACTGGTTGAACTAAACGAGTACGACTAGTACAGTACAAGATTACGAGTCCCTTTGCACCAGTCCAGCCCACTGAGTCCAGTTTGTCTGCCGGTCCGCTCAGCCGTTCACCGTGCGAGTTGGTTAGCATGGACTGGGAACTGAAACTGATCTTTGGACTAGGTTCTTCTCTGGACTGGATTAGGTCCGAACTGATCCGTAAAAATATTCGATTCAGCCATCCCTATATTCAAAGCCGTTGAGAAGCCACGGCTGCAAAAAGTTCTCGCGCACGCTTCGACCAATCACATGATAAGTAAAGACAGAGAGAGAGCACTACTACATTGACCAATATCCCGCTATTAAAAATGGAATGTTTTTGGTAGCGCCATCTAATAGTGCTACCTAGAACCATGATCCAGACAGTATGCACGCCAGAAGAAAGAAAAGATGCAGAAAAGAATTATTATTAGATTAAAGTGTTTATTGATATATACATTAACCTATTTAATCCTTACATTTAAGTTCAGTTATGATTTAGTTATGCAGAGAATATTTTATGAGGGGCTGAATAAGTTTTGCGAATTATAATGTACAATGCATAATTTTGATTTCCCGAATTATTAACTTCTTATTACTTAATCATAAATTACTATCGAAAGTACATTTCTTCCTTATATCTTCCCAGAACGAGTGTATTAACTTGTCAAATGTAGCTTTATGTCATTTATGCCTACACATGTATTTGTTGATTTGCCTGCTTGGTAGGCGTTTCTATTTAATTTTAGTTGCCCCAGTGATAATAAGTTTGTAACTACGTTTTAAGTCATTGAAGGCTATGTTGTCCTTGTATGATCTTTACATGTAATTTCTGCCTGAAGGAGCCCAGTTGACAATTCATGAATTCGAGAGAATACAAATGTAGGAAAATAATTGCAGAGAGGCGAAAGTAAGTCTAGTACTACATAGACTATATATACTATATGACTAAAATTTACAAGATTTATATTAACTTTGGGCAATAAACTCGAGAAAAAATTTACAGGAAATAAAATATGACTTATGTCAATGGCTGCAACCCGTTTTACAGCGATAAATATGCATACTCGTGCTGTCGAAAACCGATTTAGTTGTTTTACCATATTAATAACGACATTTAATTGGCACAATGCTCGAAATCGAACATTCATCGGCTACCATATTAATGAGTGAAATAATCTGATAAAATCTCGGATAAAATATTGTCTTCAGAAATTTATAAAATGGTTCATTTCAGTCAAGGTGAAAAAAAAATGTGGAATGGGGACAGAAGATACTGAAATGTTTCAATATCTTTTATCAATACAATATTATTAAATCAGCTGCTAATCCATTAGGTACTGTAGCAGTCGACATTTAATTTATCTCTCTACCCCACATTTGCGAGGTATTGGAAAAAACCAAATTAGAAATGAAAATATCTACGATACTTTAAACATTATTCTTCGTTGTACCGCCAACT
Source organism: Rutpela maculata (assembly GCA_936432065.2). Lineage (NCBI taxonomy): Eukaryota > Metazoa > Arthropoda > Insecta > Coleoptera > Cerambycidae > Rutpela > Rutpela maculata. Next base: position 28,074,593 of record OW386285.2, on the reverse strand, counting down.
CTACCCTTTCTGAAATCTGTCATATCAATGTGTGACAAATTTTGCATGGTACTCTTGTCGATGCTAAAGATCTGGTTCAGTTCCACAATAAAGTGTAGGTTCACGTCCCTTTAGCAAAAATATTTAGTCAACGTATTTTTAAACATTTCATTCGTATGTTTCATTGGGAACTGAGATCCTTGAGAGGGAAGAGTCTATTACTATTATTTACCTTATTCTTTTGTAACACAATTTTAGAAATTCCCAGAAAAAGACAAACTGTCTAAGACCGATTCCTCTTTGGCCCTAAACACCCTGTACTACGGGTTCAGAAATTATAACACCAGGGTAACACTAAACACTAATTTATTAACTTAACTAATTACAATAATTACTTCACTAATATAACACTTTGCTTACTTCTTCTGAACTCACTATCTGAACTGAATTGTGCGGTCACTCGCCTTCTATCTACACAGTTAAGTGGTTCTGGAACTCTCTACCACGTTATACAATGTTCCAGACAGATGGCATCAGTAGCTTCTAGATGTCAGCACCGCGCGCCATCTCTGGAACGAACTAACTAACTTAGTTTCCTGTTACCTATACATGGAACTTAGAGGGAATGCTTGTAGATGTCTAAAGCCGTAACAATATTATTCATACATAATTAGTTTGGGTACAGAAATATTATAAAAGCAGGAGTGCACAAGCACTTGCATGTACCAACACTTCGACCAGTGTTTTTTCTGTTTCATAAATATATATTGTGTTCCTAGAATAACAAATATTACGGAGAGTACGCTATAATTTACGGCTTATGACAGGTGAAAATCAAATTCGATAAATTATAAGGACTGTGACACAGCAGTTAAAATGGTCGCGTACTCTATACGCAAAATATTTCGATGATGAACGATCTAGCAGCAACTTCATATTACGCTATAGTAAAATAAAACGTGACGATAAAACCTGTAAAATGATACGCCAATTAATTACAAACAGCTTCATTTTCACACAACATAATCGAAATCGTCTTGGACGCGCAATAAGAAACTGCATTATTTTGAAAAATAATTTTGTTTTAAAAAATGTATTTAAAGTTGGCCTATTCCTGCAACCCAGGCTAATCACCGATGTCACGTGACGAGCTACCTCCAACCTGGAAATTTTCATCTTCTCAAAGAATTTTTTAATTACCTAACATCTAATATACAAGGAGCCTACTACTTTACATCCCTTGCGAAAGATAGTATATCCACTACGCAGTCCTCGCCTAAAATTGCCCAGCTTCTGCGTATACGTTGATATACAAACCGCTAGAAGGTGGAATGAAATCGCTGTATTTCCCTAGACGCTACTCTTATAAGTACTGACCACAACTAACGTTGCTTAACTTTTCGTATCGAGATATGAGTATAATCAAGACAGATCTGTGCTCATCCCTAAAAAATAGAATATTCCGAATATACACTCTACAGGACAGTTTCTTCACGAATCCGCTGAAATATTCCTGTCATGTTCCTTATCTGATTGACTGTTATAAAAATTCGCTCCCAAAGATCATTTTTGTCTTAGATTTCTATTGAATAAACAAACCATGTTCTTCATATGACCTCAAAAGAAAAAAATCAAAGGATTGAGATCTGGTGACGCAGCAGGCTAGCGATGCGATCCATTTCCGCCCATCCACTTATTTTCGAAATAGTTATTTTGCTACATATCGATCAGAATTTGATACGGCACTTCATCTAACAATATGGTAATTTATTTACCAATAAGGTTATTCTTGATCAGTTAATCGTCTTGGTAAAACGAAACATCATATGAGAAAGTCACATATTATACCAGTCCACACATTGATACAAATCGGATGCTCTGTATAGTTCTCTACTTCATTATAGTCAGCTAAAAAAAACTTGCAGAAAACCTTCAAAGATGCCACGCTCTGCCTAATAATAGAGAATCGGTAAGGGGGACAGGGCTGGCTTTAGTTTTTATTAAGTAATGACAATTAATTTTTAACCAAACTTGGAACAATAATAATTTTATAACAAATAGACACGTGATTAAAAAAATCAGAATTATTAATATCAAACTGTAGCCGTGGAGAACTATATTTCTTTGCACAAGAGTGTGGAAATAAATACACACCTTTATTGCACCGTAAAAAATATGATTAAGAGTTAGTTAGCTGGTTACAATTTTTTAAATAATTCAAATCAAGTAAATAGTTATTTATATACGAGTGGGAAGTTTGACGAGCCGTAGGCGAGTGCGGAAATCCCATGAGTGAAAAGGATACTTTATGTATGAGTTTCATACAATGTTTTTTCTGTACTTAATTTTCATATTTAAATAACTATTTTTCAAAATTAACTTAAACGCCAAAACACAAATCTATAATTTGACGTTTCTAAAGCGAAGGTCGGGAGACAACTTCAATTGTTTTCAATACACTCTTATGATGTGGCAATACACCAGAGTGAACTAATATTAATATTTTCAATATTTTGATCCTTTTTACTTTTTTCATGATTACCATAAACATGTTTTACGCACAAAAAATAATGAAAAACGTAGCTTTTTAACAATTTGATATTTCAATATAAACAGTAAAATATACATTTGTATTTGATAACATAAGTATTAAGTATATGATTCGTATTACTTATTTTCAGTTGTCAATTTCCCAATTTTTTACTGAAATACAGCGAGTCATTCATCACATCTAGAGCACACAAATACCGACTACAATCACAATCAGATTAATAAGCTGACCCCCACAACATGTGCAGTCGATTCATTAGTTTGGCAAAAGGGCAGAGCTTTTCATCGGGCTTATTGTGAAATTTTCGGGGACAATGCATTCGTTTCGAGTAAGGCTCCCGTTTGATGACCGATGGTTAGTTTCTGTACACAATGGCGGCATACAATGAAATCGGCTCAGGTTATAATATGGGATAATGTAGGTGACTGTTGTAGGTATTTGATACTATATGCGGGGCATATTATTTTAGGACCATATGGCTCGCGCGGGCAAACTACCTCCGGTCGAGGCGCCGTGACTTGAAGATGTAGGGTAGCAGCTTTTTTTCAATAATGTGCCATAATGACGCATTAAAGGGCAGAACGTAAAAAACAAAGCGCGAAGTAATAAAGTTCACGGTAAACAAACAAATTTAATGACTACAAAATATTTTTTGGTAACAACCCTACTAAAGATATTTAGACACTGACTTGTATTGACAAAATGCAAATGTAGCTTGTTTCGTTGTCACTAGAGCTTAGAATTTTGTCGATTTTTTTTAAAGTAATATAAAGCGTATAGTCGGGAATCCGGGATGCCAAATTCGCACATTGGGTGTACACTCGAAGACATTGTGACAAGCTTTATAGACATCTATGGGAGTTTCCTCTAAATTCCATGTATACGTAATAGAAAACTAAGTTACTTAGTTAGTTCGGCTATCGTCCCAGAGATGGCGCGCGCGGTGTCATAATCCGGGCATCTAGAAAAATCTAGAAGATTACAGACATCTACTGGAACATTGAGAATGTTTACCTATGACTATAAAAAAGGGGAGTTAGTGGCCGCACACACAGTTCAGTTTAGTAGACAGTTGAGTTCAGATAGTGAGATCAGAAGTAAGCCAAGTGATCAAGTGACTGAATAATTGAAATTACCGTACTGAGTGTTACATTAGTGAAGTAATTGTTTGTTGTAATTAGTACGCAAATTAATAAATTAGTGTTTAGTGTTACCCTGGTGTTATAATTTCCGTATTCACGATACAGGGTGTTTACAAAAGTAGTGTAAACACGTAACAACATAGTTTTGAAAAAATTCGTACACCTGGAATGACCTTGCGGATCTAAATCTGGGTAAATGGGTAAATCAAGCAGGTAAGAGTCCATAAAATTGGTATTTAGTATATACAAGAGAAGCTAAGGTCTCAAAAAAATTTTTGGCATAAGCCACCAACATTAAAGGGGATGAAAAAAATATGATTTAGTGTATGAACAAGAACCAGAAACCTCAAAATATTTTTTTACTTCATCCACCCCCACTATCACCACCCCCACCCCACTACCGATGTGGGGTATCGTTTTATTGGTTTTTGGGGTAGAGGATTTCAAATATTATATTATTAAAGTACCATAAACAACTATTTCCACATACAAAGTTTTTTCGTTGTGAGTGACTTGTATAGAGAATCTAGATGTGGAAGTAGTGATTTCTTAGGCAGCGCTTTTTTTATTTATATTGTACATGTCTAGGTGAGTACTCTGCTTATACAACTCCCTGCACTATTCAGCCATTTTATCAGGTTATCAATTATTTGCTATGTTTATGTGACATAACATAATTCTCATTATGTATGATCAATTTACAATTACTGAAAGACGCTCAATATAACGATTATGAACTTTCCTATTTACTTACACATTAGGCAAATACATGCTATTTTATGACCTACCTCAATTTCTCCTATACACTCAATTAATTTCAATTTACAATTACGAAAAGACGCTCAATCTAACGATTATCAACTTTCCTCTTTACTTACAAATCAGTCAAATACATGCTATTTTATCACCTACCTCAATTTCTCATATACACTCAATTAATTTCAATTTACAATTACTGAAAGACGCTCAATCTAACGATTGTAAACTCCCGATTTACTCAGTCAATGCCATTTTGTCACCTACTTGTCAAATCTGACTTTTAAAAAGTCCGCTTTAACATTGATACTTTGGTAGGTTGACTTTTCTATTTTGGCGTATATGTAGCGTATTCACTTACATATTCTTAAGCTTTACGTTGCTGGGATATAAAATAACAACAAAAAAATTATTAATCAAAAATGTTATTTTAGATTTTTTAAATAAACTTTAAAATTTTGATTTTTTATATTTAAATTATGGAGTTATTGCCATTCTACTTCTATTATATGATTGCTTTGCTTTGCAAATGATTATTTCTGTTCTGGTCCATCAATACTTGCTCTACAATATACCAAACATTTACAAAACGTTCTTAATATGCTTATTACTTATACGTAAATATTATTAGGAAAAAAAACAGAAAAATTTAAAGAATATATAATTATTAGATGATAATTTAAGTATGCATAATGTAAATATGTATTGTTATTGAACAAGGACCTGTACATTGCACAAGAATTTATTTATTTGCAGTCTGTTTTCTGTATCTCATGAATATTTTAAGTTATAATTTATAACCTAATAATTTCTATTCGCAAGTAAACTACTCTTTAAATTCTTCTGTTTTTCTTTGCAACTTAATGTACATCAAACAACTACGTACCATTTTTTTATATGAACGCTGCAAGTTTTAATCATTTAAGTGATGACATAAGGTCCTCACCTAACATACATATTTTTAAAAAGAAATTGGAAAAACATATTTTAATTAAAAATTGGTATACTTAATGTAGATGAATTTTTGTATCAATTATGTAAGTGTTCCTGCTCTTTTACCGCTTAACTGACTCACATGTTTCTCTGTTTTTATAATATTATTGTTCTGTGTTTTTATATTATATTATGAAGTAAATTTTTGACTTTTGTTGTGTTTCTTGGGCATTGTTTTTTACAAACACTAGACATTTAATCTTGAAATAAATTATTATTATTATGAAACGGCAAACCCCGGCATAATATCGAAGCTTCTCTGTGATGCATTTACTGTAAAACATTAAAAAAAAACAAATTTAGTCCTAAATTAAAATCTCTCATTCTTTACTACTATTCTCTTTTTAGACGCCATATTGGATCCAGCATTTTAAATTTCTTGAAACCAAATATGGTATTCAAAAGGAATTTATTGGGTGATTAGTTTCAGATTTTTCGTGAATAAATTCGTTTTGTAATTGATGCTTATTTTTTATTTTTCGTGATTGTACTAATTTTCGAAGCCACATTGAATTTTCAATTTTGAGTCCCAAAAAAATTGTTTGCAATACTTTATGGAATGTCCCATTAATAAAGTAATTCCTGATTAGAGTAGAAATTGAAAAGAAAGAAAAAATTATACCTCAAACATTAATTGCCGAGTCTTGCGGTAACGCGATCCTCATACGACAATGGAGTAATCATGTCGCAGCACTGTAGCTTTTATGTTGTGATTAAAATCAATGTAGAAATTATTCATATACAAACGTGTAGTAAAATTGCGACAGCTATTAACTAAACGATTCGCTGCTTGGATGCGATAATGATTTTTTATTGTCACGTTATAAATTGCTCTTTTAATTGTGAATCCCTCCCTCTTCTAAAGGAAACTTCACTTTTGTAGAAATATGACTTGCGTGCCGTAATACTAAGCAATATTTCATACATGCTAAAAATTACTAGTCGCTACACTGTCACGGTTAATTACACTGATTAAAATTTCACATCGTAAACGTGCAATGTGCACGACTGCCTTGTAAAAATGAATTATTAACGATTTTATATTCCGGAAAAAATTGAAGTTAGACCGATAATAAGGAAGGGTATTTGAATGGCAGAAGTTCAGCTATTGTAAAACAACACGATTTATAGTCGACGTCCAATATTCAACATAAGTGTTGAACAAAATGAATATTTGGTTAAAAAAATATAGATATTGTTACGTGCTTACACCCCTTTGTAAACACCCTGTATCATGGATCCGGAAATTATAACACCAGGGTAACATTAAGAACTAATTTATACTCCTGGGTAATTGATTCTGGATCTTTCTGCATTTTTCTACAATGCTCCAGTAGATGTCACTACGTTTCTCGACATTTCTCGACGTTTCTAGATTATAACACCGCGTGCGCCATCTCTGGGACGATAGACGAACTAATTAACTAACTTAGTTTACTGTTACTTATACATAGAACTTGGAGGGAAGTCTTATAGATGGGGTACAAAGCTTGTAACAATATCAAGAAAATATTTTTTCCTTTTTCTCAGTTTCCACGAAAACCGCGTCGGCAAATTTACTACAACCAGTCTCCACATCCCGCGGGATTGGTGGCTGCAGATACCAGAGTCGTGTCCTTAAGTATACGAAGGGACTCCAGCCTTCTGCATTTCACTTGCCAAATAGTCAACTGATTTTTGGCAAGACAATATGATTGATTCTGTCGCTAGCAACGGCTTCATACCTCTGAATATACCGCGTACAGAACAACACTTTAAGATATATATTATTTAAGAATAAATTAAAACAACTACTATCTCGGCTAGTTTTTAAGAAGTATTAAATGACTCAATTCTATGAACTTGAACGCCAATTCAACGAATCTTTTTTACAGGGTGACTTCTCTACAGCTTTGACTTCTTGACTTTGACTTCTTTGACTTCTCTACAGCTGCATATTATGCCACTACTTAAAAAAAAAATCAGCCTATTTCAAACTATCGACCTTTCCCTACTAATTATAAAGTAAAGATATTACTGGAATTTTTAAGCAAGCACAGGCTATGACATAACTAAGCCCACTGTAGAAAGTTTGAACACCAATCATCAAATAGTTGGAATAGCATGTGACTTCCCCAAAGCGTTTCACGGCGTAAATTTAGAAATTGTTCTTTTAAAATTAGTACTTTATAACATACGAGGTGTAGCATTAAATTAAGTTTTAAAGCTACTTACAAGAGAGGGAATAGCCAATAATTTTAAGAAACCCAACTGAGCAAACACAGTATTCGTATTCAGGATGGGGTAGAATAAGAAATGGGATACCTCGGGGATCAGTCCTGAGCCCTTTTCTATTTCTATTTTACGTAAACGATCTGCCATATTGTGTATTAAATTCTTCGGCAACGCTATTCGCTGCCGATTCACTTGTTCTGGTAAAATGTGATACCTACAAATATTCTACCTTATGTAAATGAATGCGTAAACAATATACGGAACTGATCTGAAATCAATACAACTAAGATTAGTTTCGACAAAACATATTGTATAACCTTCCGCCAAAGACAACGAGCGAAAATCACAACTGCAAACTTTTACTCTTATACAGACAAATGAATTGGAAGAAGCATATTGCACTACTAAATGAGAAATTAAACAGCACATGTTTTTGTCTGAGAGCTATGGCAAACAATATTTTGAAAATAATTTATCACCCAGTCTTTGGTGCTCTTATTTCATAATATGGCAATATTTTTGGGGTATCTCTACCGGCTGGACAACGTTTACCATACAAAAACGTGCTCCCAGAATTATTTCGGGATTTAAAAGTTGGCATGAATCTTGTAAGTCGCATTTTACCAACCTTAACATTTTAAACATCATCTCCTTTGTACATATTAAAAAGATTATTATTTGTACACAAAAATAAACCAATTTACACCTTCAGCTCAGATACGCGTCAAAACAATAACTTAATAATAATATCACCAACTTTTCTATATAAAAAATAATATTACAAATTACAATAAACTACCCAGAGAAAATAAAATGTCAGCAAAAAACTTTGAAAAGAAAATAAAAAAACATGCTGCTAAAAAATCTTACTATCTCGAACATAATTTTATGGAGAATAATAATATATATGAAATGAACAAAGTGCAGATAGTGAATGTGTATGAACTCTTGTTAAGTGCGAAAATATATAGTTTACGAAGTTTTAATTAGAGTTAACAACAATAATCGATGTAATGTAAAATTTTATAATCTACATTATTGTATTCATAAACTTTACTCATAGCGTTTTAAAGCAAAATTAAAACAAATAAAAGTCATGAATATATTTAAGGTGCTCGAAAAAGAATAGGTTTGGAGCATGTTTGCATGTTTCCTCTATATGATCGCCAAAGTTTGTTTATTAAAATGAGAATACCCTGTATAGGGTATATAGACCAATGAACATTTTTTCGATTGTGTTACCGTATCCATTATCAAAATAACATTGATTCTATATAAAAAGACTACTCGTCACAATAAAAAACATTTCAATTAATTACGTAGTTTAAAGCTATCTAGTTAAGAGAATAACCGCAACTCTATTAGTGTTAACTAACTAACAATAGAATAAATAACCCTAATAAAATTACTCCAGATTAGTGTCAATTTAAACTATGTATCCAAATTTTTAATATCGGTAAATATTTAACTTTAAAAAGGTCAACAAACTCGAAGCGATCTAATTTTATCCCTGTATAAAAGCGTAAGTTTTTTAACACTTTTATATAATACACACAGCGTTTTAAAATCAAGTGATAATATTATAGAAATTAGCAAAAATCCATCAAAATGATAAAAATGTTTCCCAACTGCTATAAAATCTGACTGTATGTCGCCCAACGGGGTAAAATTGGACGCGCTTGGGAAAAAAGTATTTTTTTTTATTCATACCGAATGATTAATTTCAATTTTAATAAAAATGTTTGCAAAATCAAATAAGCATCATAAAGTGAGATGGACGCCTCCACAAGGATAGCTCGAAAGCTGATCGAAATCTTGTTATCCTTATTGGGTTATATGCAGTTGGTACGTTTGAAAAAAAAAGGAAAGCCTCATATAAACACATAAACACACCACCAAAATCCAAAGCCAATGCTGTCCCAGAAGGGGGTACACATTCGGAAAAACGCAGACGTACATCCATACCCACCGACATTGTCAGTGCCAGGGTTGGGACTAGAACGAGAAGATTCCAAAAATGAAAGAAAAACGCATTTACTAATGCGTTAAAAAAGTGTATTTAACTAATTTTAAAAACAGCAAAATTGTATCTCTATTTGGGATGGAAGGGGGTCGACAACAAAATTCTAGTCAAAAGGGCTTTAGACAAGTTTGAGAGCCACTGCTCTAGAAAACTGACTCTCCTTGTGTCAGTCGATTAATGTCATCACTCTATCCATTGTATTTAGTTGAGATTAAACATTCTCTGAGGATGTGTCTCCGACTTGCCATGCGTGGTATGCAGGTCTGATTTGTGTTATACATAATTAATTAGGCAATGAATCATTTTACTTTAACCAGCTTCTAAAAGTACAATTAACCAAATCGTCATTTTGCTAATTGATTTTGAATTTATAAATAAAAAGAAACTAACTAATTTACTAGCGATTAGATGTAGCACACATTTAATTATTGATTAATCACTATCAATAGAATCGAAACATTTGATAGTTTTACAGAAAACAAATATTACGCAAAATTGTAAGAAACAAATAATCATCAATGCTGCCATCTGTTAATAGTTTGTTCGACTACACTAATACAATTTTTGTGATTTCTGACTTCTGCAAACAGGAAATTGAAGTTGTAATAACAATAAACAATTAAAAGTAGTGCGTATAATATAAATAACATAAATTAGACCATAACGTAAAAAACAACAATATTTACAAAAAGACTGGAAATTAAAAGACCTTTTGAATGACGTAATGAAACTGGTATGTTGCTGGGAAAAAAATGTTGGAAGCGTCCTGACGCCCACTGTCATTCATATTTTTCTAGCTTAATTTAGTGGCAGGCAGTAGAAATATAACACATTTATTCAGTAGTTCATAAGAAAAACGCATTTCCTTTGGTAAGAGAATCACCCTGTACAGAATGTTACGAAAATGTCAGTTCTGATGTCAAAGTTTAGAGGTAAAAAACATTAAGAGTAATCCACTCCCGGCTTTGATTTTATACGCCCCTTAAAAATTGTCTCATAATACAGGGACACCATGTATGGGGTATTTTATATTCGGGTGATCAGACATCAAAAAAAAATTATCGTAATTTTAAAGACTTTCGGAAAATACAGGGTGTTTTGAAAAGATCGGGACAACGCTTAGCAGTAGATACTTGACATCAAAACAGGACGATTTAACTCAAAAAGTAGTGGTCCAACTCTTTTCGTTTTCAAGATAGAGGGTGGTAAAGTAAAAAAATTGTTTACGTAATTTGTCTCTATTTTGGAGACTAGAACACGTATCTACTTCAAAGTTGGTAACGATACGTTTTTCAGGTCGCTAATTATAATGATGATATTGCCGCTGTCATATTTTATAGATGGCGCTAGTTGCAGTACTTTTATGTGACAGTTTAAGCCATAACTTTTTTGAGGTTAGGTTTTGAACATCGTCTTCTATTATAATCGAAAAGCAATTTGGTTTCTTAAAGAAAATGTGTACTTGTTTAAACGCGATAAAATGCACCCTTTCAGAGAAATACGCGATTTACAACTTTGTCACACACCTGTTCAAAGAAATTCAACACACCGGATGTTTTGAAAAGATTCAGACAACGCTTAGCGAAGATTCTTGACATCAAAACAAGGCGATTTAACCCAAAAGGGGTCTACACACGATCCAGCGGCAGGGAGCCAGCCTTGTCGGTACTCTTTGAAGATAATTGGAATTCCAGCGGACCAGTTCACTTTTGCGAATGAGTTCAAAGCATGCCGACAAGGCTGGCTCCCTGCCGCTGGATCGTGTGTAGACCCCTAAAAAAGTAGTGGTCTAACTCTTTTCGTTTTCAAGATACAAAATGGTATAGTAAAAAAAATTGTATTCGTATTTTGTCTCTATCTTGGAGATTATACGTATCTACAACAAGCACTATTGATGATTTCAAGACATCATACTTGACGTACACCTGCTAGATAAGAAACAGCATTTAGGTACAATTGAATTTCTTCGAACTGGTGTGTGATAAAGTTGTAAATCGCGTATTTCTTTGAAAGCATGCATTTTATCGCGTTTAAACAAGTACACCTTTTCTTTAGGAAACTAAATTGCGTTTCGATTATAATGGAAGACGATGTCGAAAATCTAACCTCAAAAAGTTATGGCTTAAAGTGTCACGTAAAAGTCCTGTAACTAGCGCCATCTACAAAATATGGCATCGGTAATATCACCATCGTAATTAGCGACCTGAAAAACATGTCGTTACCAACTTTGAAGTAGATACGTATAATAATTTCCAAGATAGAGACAAATTACGAAAACATTTTTTTTTACTTTACCACCCTGTATCTTGAAAAAGAAAAGATTTAGACCACTACTTTTTGAGTTAAATCGACTTGTTTTAATCTCAAGAATCTACGGCTATGCGTTGTCCCAATCTTTTCGAAACACCTTGTATAATGACATTTGCAAACAATGTTCTTAAGACTGCTGCAGCGCATTTCGTGTTTTTTGAATCACCATCAACTTTAATATTATTCTTAGGAATACCCTTATTTGATTTGAATGGAGTATGCTGCTCCAAACATGAGAAACACCGTCCTTTATCGTGATCTATTTTTTTTTAGTTTTACAACAATTTGATTTGACATTAAACGATACGAACGAAAATTTGCACGTTTTAATGTGTCCATATCTACCTGTACATGGTTATGTGATAAATCCGCACATAATGAAGATATGCCGAAGATATTCCAAACCTAATCGACATACTGACAAAGGATCAGCTTAAAAATATTTCAACAATCTTGTTTATCGCCGCGGAGGTCCTTGGCGATGTTGAAGCAAGGCCTTCAACATCGTTTATATGCATTCGTTAGAGGCGTCCTCATCATGCTGATGAGTTTGACAGGACAGACTTCAATCCGCGAACGTGTATAATATAGCCGTCTGGGCTTTTTATATCGGACGGGTCCGTGTTGGTTTTAAAGGCATACCACCAACTCGGTGGGTGTTTTGTTACCTCTTTAATTTCCAATTATCCCATAAAAAGAAGCGCCGAATCAAAATAACAAATCATTTTGGAACTTTATGACACGGCTTCGGCTTCGGTTTATATCTTAGAATTATGTACATTGTAAGACGGTGGTTTAGGATGGTGACGAGGCCGAATTCTTTTGGCTTTTCTAACGCGCCTTACAATGGACAATCTTACAAAGTCTGACACAATTTCGACGAAAATAGCACCTGAATTATTACTCCGGGATCCCACATCACCTTTGAGGACACCTACTAGAATCTCGGATACGAATTTCTCATTAACAGTCACGTTTTGCCCATAAAAGGACAATCGAACTGGTGCGTATATTTTATTGTACTTTAAAGGTATTTTGTTACGTGCGTGAGACGAAAGGGACCAAAATTATTTAGAATTTTTACACCAGCCACTAAATAAAACCTCATAAATCTTCCAAGAAACTAAGCAAATTATTTTTTAATACAATATTTGAGAACTATTTCCTAAGTATACAATAGTACATGGAATCCTTTTAAAGGACAAAGAGTCTAAAAGCTTCCCGAGCACCAAAAATATGTTTTAACATTTTCTAAAAAAAAAAAAAAAATCAATGAACATGTTGAAGAAACGGACAGATTTATAAGAAAAAATTGAATTGGATTGTATTTTTTTATAATGCCGATTTTGTACTTTTACAAAATTGTTTAAAAAAGTCACCTAGATTTTTTTTGAAAACTTCCGTGATTTATCCTCTTTTATTAGTATTGCCATACATACCACCAAGATTTGTCAGTTACTAAAAAAAGGCAAAAGAATATCAATCGGCAATAATTTTTCCTTTAATAGAAAATCTCTTTTTTTCTTTTCATCAAAAACTTTCAAAAAACTATTTAGAAGATTACAAAATTACTATTTTTTATGTTCGAAACGAGACCCAATATTTCTAATGCATTTTCATGCTGACCTTCTTATTTCAAAAGTAGTCGTCGCTAGTTATTTCTGCCCGTAATTGTAGAGCAGCTTGCTTCATTTTTGCTATCAGTTGAGCACGGCTTTGAATTTCCCCACATTGTAGACAAGTTCTTTCATCCTACGCCATACGTAAAAGTCCAGTGTCGTTAAATCTGGAGGATGCCCAGCTCACTATCGCGTAACAGTCAGCCAATTCTTCAATGGAACATATCCCAATCGGTGAATCGGACGTAGCGGATCTATGCTCTTGCCTGCATGGTCCCCAGATTTAATGCCACTTGATTCTTACGTATGGGTAACTTATTTTCATAGTTTTGCATGTAAAATATGCACGAGAAGTTTATATTCGGTATTTCCGGACACCTTTTATAGTAAAGTACATCCAGCCACCTGACGTCATTGTAGGAAAACGTACCACATGACGGTTCATCACCCGATTGAAAATTGGTTGTTATAACCACGTCTAACTGTCCTACAAAGAAAAATTATGGTACATCAACTTCCCTACAGAAGTACACCTAGACTCAGGGCTATAGTATTCCAACTCGTTAAAGTATTTTTTAAAATTAGATATTCGTTTTGTTGAAACTTACAATCTTAAAATTACTGTACAATTACACGCACGTGTTCTGCTTCATTAATTTATAGGTACGATTTATAGAGTTAACGGTTTACATACTCGTTAACTTTTAACGATGTGAACTGGAAGAATAGGGATGATCAAGATTATGTACTTGTATTTGACCATAAAATAAAGCTATTTCGATTGCAAAATGCGTGCGGTTTTCTCAAATATCGAACGTTGTATTTAAAAAATGTCTACGAGAAATTCAATAATGATTTTTAACCAGAGCATTAGTTTGCAGTTCAAACTATTATTTAGTGTTTGTAAAAAAAGTAATATAAGGTAAAGAGTGATTGCTTATTGTTAATGATTTATTTATGGCGCCATCTAGAAATATTTTCTATAACAAACTATGTGGTAATGCATAAACTCACCCAACGTTAAAAAATGACGTTACCATACGTCAAATTGTTGTAAAAATGTAACGTTGCTGAGACATTATTTATTCGTTGTACGACGTCATCTACCAACAATCACTTAAAAAGGACATCCATATGACGGCAGTCTATCTACCTAATGGCATCGACGGCCATTCTTTCGAGAAGGCAACGCTAGGAAAGCTTTGACCGTCAGGCAGCAAGTAGAGCTCCACAGGTCGAAATTGTTTTTTTTTTTTAAATTAGCTTTGCTATTTTCTTAAAACTAGGTTAGGTACAGCAGATTAACGATTCATATAGGACTTTGAGATACAATGGAATATTGAAGTGGGGTGAAAATTATTGTATTCAGGAAATCCTTTGAAATATAAAAAAAGGTTTGAAATATTTTATTATCTTCTGCTGTTCTTAAAATTTAACACAATCCAAATAAAGTTAAGGTTATTTTATTAAGAAATGTGGTAAAGTCAATAAAACTGAAAGGCACAGGAAAAGAGGCGACAAGTCCAGAATTTTAAAATTTTATGATATTGCGGCGGTGGCACGCCAAAGCTTAAGTCCTAGATGTTATTCTAGAACAAAATCCCTCTAATTTTATTCCTTCCCATTTTCGCGTCGGTGCATAAATATACGATTATCATAGTTACTATTAATATGACTGTTGGTGTTTATGAGTTGACAAAGCAATTTATTTTTAGTTAGAAATACTAGGCAAGTACTTCTGAATATATATGGGTAGGTTCCCATTTACATGAGCATGGAATAAAATAGATAAATTTAAACCGAAAAAGTCAACTGTATCTGATAATACACCGAGCTATGTAATTTAACCTTGTAAAGACATACTAGCCAAAACTTACAAACAATTTTTATTATTTTAAGAAATAAGGCATTTTCTAAAAAAAAAATTAAAATTATTCAGGTCATTCCCAGTGGCGGCTGGTGAAATTTCAATATTTTTTTTCTCATCTATGGCGCATGGGACCCATACGAAATATGGGAAATAACATCTAAAGAAGCACTTCTCTAATGACCCCTAAAAAATTTTGAAAAAGCAGTTTGCGAAAAAATTTTTGAAAATTTGGTAGCCTCCCCTGGGTCTAGGGACTCCTGTTTATTTATTTATTTATTTTATTAAAAATACAACAATACGTTTTGGAGTTTATGAAAATATTTTCATTATTAATTGAAATACAATGAACTGAAATTTTGTAATTTACAATTTAACAAAAATATTTCAATTCGTTGTATCTCAGTTAGTAATGAAAATATTTTCATAAACTCCAAAACGTACTGTTGTATTTTTATGAAAAGTCAAATGCATATGACAAAAAAAATAATAATAAACAGGACTCCCTAGACCCAGGGAGGCTACCGAATTTTAAAAAAATTTTTCGCAAACTGCTTTTTCAAAATTTTTTAGGGGTCATTAGAGAAGTGCTTCTCTAGATGTTATTTCCCATATTTCGTATGGGTTCCATGCGCCACAGACGAGAAAAAAAATATTGAAATTTCACCAGCCGCCACTGGTCATTCCAGACATTAAAAACAGTAATTGCCGGCATATTACAAATTATTGCCCTGTTGCTATTCTCTCTTGTATTATATGAGTAGTACACCAAATTATCCAATCTCCAGAAAAAAAATCAACTTGTGGCAATTTAACAAGTTTTGCTGACTTACAACAAACGCTTTTGCAAATGATAATGATAATAAATTTGACGTTCTTTACACCAATTTTGAGAAGGCATTTGACTATTAAAATAAGTCAAAACAAAATTGTGTTTTCCTGTGACTTATTGCTTTTTTTTTATCTTATTTATCTAATCGAGTACAATTGTAATGGTCAATAATTATGAATCAAATAATTACTTTAAATGCTCTGACGTTCCTCAGGGGACACAACAAGGGCCATTATTTTTATTACGTATCCACTGAGCTAATCTTTTTCTGGCTATTAAGTTTTAACTGATGCAAATTTGGAAAATATCTTTCCTAAAACAACCTATTTCATTTTTTGCACCATCAAGCTTTTTTGTTTATTTACAATATCTGTTGCCAAGACGGTAGGTTATGTTTACTGATTGCTAGGCAGGTAAGTAATTTACTTATCGACGTCTGAACGGTAAGTAAAATTAATATAATATTTCAATTTCAAACTACATGTTTGTTTGAAAATAACGCTAAATAATATCTTGGTACGAAGGCGCAGAAGGGTCACGGATATTTTTTTCCAATTATTCCCACATAAATTTGTAAATAATTTGATTATTCCCTGTTAAATCTGTAAATTATTGATTTACTTCCAGTTTCAACTGTAAATCTTATTATTCCCAGTTCAAACTGTAAATAATTCAATAATTGAATTATTCCCAGTTCAAACTGTAAATTTTTTTATTCCCCCTTTAAACTGTAAACAATTCAATTGTTTACAGCTTAATCTGTAAATAATTCAATTATTTACAGTTGAAACTGTAAATAATTGATTTATTCCCAGTTCAAACTGTATTTTTTAAAATTCCCACTTTAAACTGTAAATAATTGAATTATTCCCAGTTCAAACTGCAGATAATTTAATTATTCCCAGTTTAAACTGTAAATAATTGAATTATTTCCAGTTCAAACTGTAATTTTTTTAAATCCCACTTTAAACTGTAAACAAATATTATTCCCATTTTAAACAGTAAATAATTGAACTGGAACAGCTGGAACTGCAATTAACTCAGTCGTTTCCAGTTTAAAAAAAATGTAAATACCTAAATTGACTGAGTTAATTGCAGTTCCAGCTCTTCCAGTTCAATTATTTACTGTTTAAAATGGGAATAATATTCAATATAGGTATTTACATTTTTTTTAAACTGGAAACGACTGAGTTAATTGCAGTTCCAGCTGTTCCAGTTCAATTATTTACTGTTTAAAATGGGAATAATATTTGTTTACAGTTTAAAGTGGAATTTAAAAAAATTACAGTTTGAACTGGAAATAATTCAATTATTTACAGTTTAAACTGGGAATAATTAAATTATTTGCAGTTTGAACTGGGAATAATTCAATTATTTACAGTTTAAAGTGGGAAGTTTAAAAAATACAGTTTGAACAGGGAATAAATCAATTATTTACAGTTTAAACTGTAAATAATTGAATTATTTACAGATTAAGCTGTAAACAATTGAATTTTTACAGTTCAAAGGGGGAATAAAAAAATTTACAGTTTGAACTGGGAATAATTCAATTATTTACAGTTTAAAGTGGGAATAATTAAATTATTTACAAATTCAGCTGGAACCAATTGAATTATTTACAGTTTGAACTGGGAATAATAAGATTTACAGTTGAAACCGGAAGTAAATCAATAATTTACAGATTTAACAGGGAATAATCAAATTATTTACAAAGGGCATAGCAGGATAAGCATGTGTTAGGTGCCCCCGCACCAATCGGGTCGAAATTTTTAGCACAAGTTGATAGTAGTGTTAGATGAAATTTCCCAAAATATTATTTTTGGAAAACCATTTTTATGGGAGTTATGGGGGTAAAAAGAAAAATGGAAAAAAATTTTTTTCTCGAGAACGGATAAACCGATTTTCATGAAAAAAATATATCTTATGGCTTTTGATGGTGCAAATGTGGGAAAAAATTATTGAGTCCATTTGTCGAAAAAAAGTGGTGAAAAAATTTTTTCAAAATAAAAAATAATTTTTTCTTAGGGGATGTTCTAGAGGCACACCCACCATTTTCTTCCAAATAAAAGCTTATATGCCCCTTTAAAACATATCCAATTTTCAAAGCGATCGGAAGGGTACAACATACTCAAAATTGATAATCATTGGCAGACTGCGGGCGGCGCGTAGTCTATGTAATGAAGCACGACTTTTTTGTAAATATTTCGTGCAAAGACGAGATTACCTTCTCCCCCCCTCGTTTTCGAGGGTGTTGAACACGATGCAAGTGGTGGGAGAAGTTTTTGACCGCCGCAACCCCATGCAACTTTTTTGAACAATTTTTTCAAAATAAAAATTTTTTTATGGGATGTTCTCGAAGAATGAAGACTAAGAAAAGTCTCATCAATATAGAGTAACCTGATTCGTGAGAGGCAGGAGAACTCACGCAAAAAAGTCAACCCGAATTGTGAGAGGCAAGGGGACTCATCATAACCAAGCACCTCGACTAATGAGAGGCAAGGGAACTTACAATAAACAAGCGCCCCGACTAGTTAGAGGCAAGGAGACTCACGATAAATAAACACCCCAACTCGTGAGAGGCAAGGGGACTCACAATAAACAGGCACCTTCACTAGTGAAAGGCACTGTAACCTCCTCGTAGTGGACTTTGAAAACTAGTTCTTTCGTAGGCTGACTGCGGACGTCATCCTTGCAAAATCTTCAGATTTTCAAACTAGATTTTGTTTGACCCCCCAGAGAATTTTTGCACCACACTTCTTGAAGTTTGATACTGATTTAAATGGTAGGATTGTAATGGCCGCCAGTGACCGTTGTAGTAAGATGTAGTAATGAACCGCTAGTCTATGTAATAAAGGCAGAAATAGTGTAAATATTTCTTGCAAAGACGAAATTACCTTCCTCCGTCCGTTTTCGAGGGTGTTGAACACGATGCAAGTGGTGGGAGAAGTTTTTGACCGCCGAAAACCTCCTAAAACGGCTCTTATGGATCTCTTTATGTTTTCTATACGGGTCTGGAGAGTCATTGATCAACGGGTTATACTTGAAATAACATGGAAGATGGTTATAGAGTAAGTTGAGTCCAGACAGCAGGTCTAGGAGGTTAATTAAACCCTTCCGAGGAGTGGAAAATCATTTTTTATCAAATAATTCGGGTTCAAACGCATTTCCCTCGTTTTTGGGCTGATCATGGGAAAAATATTAATTTTTAGCTCCAACCCCTCTTCATCTCTCAAACGTTGAGTGAGAGGTGATTTCTGCCCGTTTGAGAGGGTTGGAGCTAAAAATAAATATTTTTCCCGTGATCAGCGACCCCAAAAAAGGGCTATACGTATTTGAACCGAATCATTTGAAAAAAAAAACTACACCTCTCGGGAGGGTTTAATCAACCCCCTAGGCCTGCTATCTGGACTCTACTTGCTCTATAACCCCGTTCCATATTATGCCATTGATAAATCACTCCCCAAACCCGTTTATATATGAAAACATAAAGGGATCCATAAGAGGGATGGCCGTTTCAGGGGGTTGCGGCGGTCAAAAACTTCTCCCACCACCTGCATCGTGTTCAGCACTCTCGAAAACGAAGGGGGGAGGTAATCTCGTCTTTGCACGAAATATTTACAAAAAAGTCGTCTTATAATGCTTCATTACATTGACTACGCGCCGCCCACAGTATGCCACTGATTATCAATTTTGAGTATGTTGTACCCTTCCGATCGCTTTGAAAATTGGATATCTTATATAGAGGCATATAAGCATTTATTTGGAAGAAAATGGTGGGTGTGCCTCTGGAACATCCCCTAAGAAATTTTTTTTTTTTATTTTGAAAAAATTTTTTCACCACTTTTTTTCGACAAATGGGTTCAATAATTTTTTCCCACATTTGCACCATCAAAAGCCATAACATATATTTTTTTCATGAAAATCGGTTTATCCGTTCTCGAGAAAAAAATATTTTTTCATTTTTCTTTTTACCCCCATAACTCCCGTAAAAATGGTTTTCCAAAAATAAGATTTTGGGAAATTTCATCTAACATTACTATCAACTTGTGCTAAAAATTTCGACCCGATTGGTGCGGGGGCACCTAACACATGCTTATCCTGCTATGCCCTTTATGTGGGAATAATTGGAAAAAAATATCCGTGACCCTTCTACGCCTTCGTATCTTGGAAATATACAGCAGAGCCGTCTAATTGTATTCCAAAATACAAATATCATATTTGACAAGTTGGACATGCCGCGAAATATAAACGGCACTTTTGATTTTTCATTTATTTAGTAGAAATTAAATTATTTTATCTGCTCCCACTATGGTAAGTAGACCATTGTCACATTGTTTTCAAGCAGGTAAGTTTATTTTATCGGGAAAGTGCTAGTTGCTACTGACGACGGGAGGTAAGTGAACTACTTACCTCCCTTGGGTAAATAAGTGTTTTCAAGCAGACTACATGAAGACATTCATTAATGTCAACAAAATTACTTAGTGTCACTGTCAAAATAAATCGATCAAGAAATATAAAATCCGATTTTTTATTTCATGAACCGTAGCTGTGGGATCAGATGAAACGTTATACACCACACGCAGGAGGTAAGTAACTTTGACCAGTTTCGGACTCTGTTGCCTGCACTCGCTACGCTCAGGCGCAAAATCGTCCTCGACTAGTAAAACCTACTTACCACCCTTGCACAGTGGGTCAGGTTGGACGTTTTTTGGTCAAAACTCTGAAACTCCTGGAAACGTCCCAAAATCAACTGGCGTTGAGGAAAAATAATGAAAAAATCCCATCGATACATGGGGGTGGGTTTCAGGGGTGGAAATTAAAATATGTGAATAAAATTGTGAAACTTTGGATTCGAATAGAATATTGCCACCAAATTCTAGAAGAAATGGTAAAGAAATCCCATTGAACGATTTCATGAATTGAAATAAATTAGTCATTGTAATATCAGTAATTATATTACTCGTAAAATTGGGTATTTTTAACCTGCATTAACGTATTCAAAACACCTTTACTCAAAAAACGGCAGCTAGGGGCAGCTGCAATTCACAGAGCATGTAGAGGACACTGTATTTAATATCATAAAAAAAATTATAGCGAAAGTGAAGTGTAAGAAAAATGAAAAGTTTCATTTTAATCAAAATTTACGGCTGAAATCGCTCACTCGCTAAAACGCTACAATTCGGACACCAAATAGCAAATAAAGTCAACTACAATAAAGCTCTTGCCTTGTTATATGCCAGACATGGCCAATTTGTTCAATTGAAGACAAAAAACCAAAAATTCACAGTCGTGTAAACGCTGAATTTTCACTGCACAATTTTAAACTTGAACACGTGTTTCCTTCTCGAGCTGTAGAACGCAAATGGGGCAGATATAGGGATCAAGGCCTTTTGTTCCCCCAAGAATAACGTCCACCCTAACCAAAAAGTTTGTTTATTACTCATTTCTCGGAAGTTGGTGAATTTTGGTTCATTTGAGTTTTGGCCAGAAATTTCTCAAAATGACCCACTGTGCTTTGTAGTGTAAATGACTATTAATTACACTGTAATTTAATACGATCGTGTTTTTAAGACAATTATACACGTGCATGCAAAATTTCAGCTCAATTGGACGTCGTTAAGTGGTTCAAAATTGACTTGCAATATATGACCGCAACCCAAGATTTGAACTAAACATCCTAACATACATACATATCTACATACATACAAAGCAAGCTTGTAAAAATGTATTTTGCTCTGCAACTAAAGTTCCTTTTATACCACAGCTCAGCTAAAAATGAAACACAACAGGAAGGTCAATATTATCCTGCTAACAATGCCAAGGTAAAAATCGCGCCATAACAATATTTTGATTTGTTGTTATTGAAAAACAACTGTCACATATTTCTTGTCCCATTTAGCAAATCAGCAAACACCGAAAGCCATCTGTGCGATGGCCGGGGGGCCTCCTATGATGGTCAAACAAACACACACCTTGTCGGCTCAATAGATCTTGCAGTTTCTTCAAGTTGTGCCGGCCTGCAATTACAGCGGACCGAATGACAACATTGACGTCCTAATCGGCCCATTGGGTCGTGTAGACAGGATAATTCCATAGCGCCCGCCCCCCAACACATTATTGTTGTTCCCAAAATTGTTTTTTATTTGTTTTAATGAGATTCCCGTGCATTACTTAAAACGTACGCGCTCTAGGAACATGAAGGGTGGAGGTGATTAACTTTGGGCTGATGCAAAATTACATGCCAACTTTTAGCTGTAATTTATGGTTCGCCAGAATAGTTTTAACGTTCGGGTCTGATTATCTAGAGGACTGTGTGCGCGCGGGTGGCAAACTCATATATAATCATTTATTCTTAGAGCGGTCGCTTGTTATAAAAGCCGTAAATTGTTTATTAATCTAAAATAGCTTGGCAGGCTTAAATAGCTACGAGCACAGATCACTGAACATCTATTCGCGATTTTTTTACGGATACCCCACACAGAGCTGTCGGCAGATCGTTAAAAGAGAAGAAAATCATTGGGCAACAATTACAATCTGGTTTTTCCTGAACAATTAACCGATGTATATTATCCTGTCTCTCTCGTTAATGTGGCTAAAAATGATGTGAGAAAATATGATACAGGAAGGTCGTTTTCTTCAAGGTTATACTAAATTTTACATAACTGGCAAATTGTAGACCTCAGTTGCTGGTACTGTCAATAAATGCCCCAAAGTATATCTTGTTTATAACACCACCAGACGGTGGTTTTTATTTGCTCAGTCTGCATCACAACTTTCGTTTTGTTGTAATTTTCTCTTCAACCTTACTAAAACCTTATTATTTAAAGATTGTCCAGCAGATATGAGATCATCTCCAAATGCTGCAAATAGTAAGTTACAAATCTTATTGGCGACAACACAGCCCTGTCGGACTTCTTTGTCGGGCTTAGTATTGTCTTCTTTCACCAAAGCAGAATGTTCTTCACTTAGTTGGTGAATATTGAAGACCATATGTCTGGGTGGTTTCCATCTCCAATAATACAGTCCATGGTTTATCCCATTCCTCGTTGTCAAGACTTACGATACTCTGCGAAGCAAAGGTACATAGGCATCTAATATTACCTTGTCCTTTTTGGTAAGTTGTCGCAAATAGAATATTTCTTCTCTAGTACAGCGTTCTTTGTTCTTTAGTAAAACCTGCTTGCTCAGCAGATATTTCTCAAGATGATTCTGGTGTCTAGATTGTTTTAGTGTCGTATGATAAACGCCAGCAGTCTGTATTTGTGACAGACATTTGTCATTCTCTTTTCATATAGTGGCACGAAGATTGAGGTTCTTTGGTCATCGGACTAGATTCGCGCCTCCCATATTTTTGACATTCTATGAAAAATTTTCACATCATCCTCACCAACTAAATTAAGCGCCTCTACCCTGAGATTATACAACAGACAACAATGTGTCTCTATTAATAACGTTAATTCGGAGTTCCTACCAGTCAAATACGGGGTGCCCCAGGGTTCTGTACTGGGGCCTCTACTTTTTATCTTTTTCACTATTTGTCTCCTGTTAAATGCATTGCGTATGTCGATGACACTTCCATGATAAATTCTGATTATGACATTAACAATGTAAAAGTCACTTCCGCTGCGTCTATTCAGCAAGCTAAGGTATGGTGTGTTCTACTAACAGTTTAATGTTAAATGAAGACAAAACCCAAAAACTTTTATTTTCCACTAGAAATGCACTGGTAAACGGTGACAGTGTCAAGATACTTGGAGTTCTTGTAGACAACAAACTAAGCTGGTGTAAACACGTGGAGGTACTTTCAAGCAAATTATCCAGTATAATTTTTTTACTACGCAGACCAAAAAATGTTCTGTGTTCCAACACTTTAAAGTCTTGCTATTTCTCCTTATTTCACTCTCACATTACCTATGCAATGCTCCTCTGGGGTGGCTCATGCCATGCTACTAAAATTTTTAAATTACAAAAGAGAACTCTCAGGTTAATCAGCAATGCTGGGTGGAGGAATCACTGCCAGCCAATTTTTAAAAAACTGGGCATACTGCCTGTATCTTCTTTATTTATGTATATTTAGTTATTGGAAATTCACAAAAATAAGGGCAATTTTGTTACCAATTCTGATTTTCATAATTATTCAACCAGATCCGTCCCACAGCTTAGACAACCTCGACATAGACTTGTTAAATCTTCAAGAAACTCATTAAACCTTTAGCTATATAATCATTTACCAAATTCCATAAAATCCTTCATTTTAATATATTCAAACGTAAGTTAAAAATGCATTTCTTGAATTTTTGTTTTTACTCAGAGGAAGAGTATTTTAACACTGAATTTCCCACTTTATAAAATGTCTGCTATCCTTTTTATGTTCTTTTGCTCTTTTAATGTATAATGTTTTGTCGTTTATTATATGATAATTTTATTGATTATTGTATTTGTATGTTTATATTTCCATGTTTTTTGTTATAATTTTTGACTTGCCAAAAACTTTTTGTAACTTGGTTAAATAAATTTTCTTTCTCTCTTTCTTCTTTATTGAATAACAATAAAAAACATGCAAATTTAAAAAAAAATTGAGCCGCCTTCAAAAAAATCGCTAAAAATTATGAAAGAAAATTTCATCGTCGCCCAGTTAATTGACCGTAAAAAAAATAGTATATTATATTACTAGGAGTAGAACGCACTCTTTTTTTGTGTTGAGCCCAGGATTTGCGGCTGAGGCGAAGCCGAAGCCGCAAACTGGGCGAAACACAAAAAAGGCGTTCTACTCCGTGTAATATATACTATTTTTTCTTCAAGCGTATTAAAATGCAAAAATTCATTTATTTATCATAAATGTACAAATATTCAAACTACAGTCTTACATGTTGACACAATATGACAAGTGGCTAGTGGTTAGCGCGCCACCGGTGGCTTTCGGTATTAACATTATGTTACTAGTAAAACAATGTCCACTACGGTGGCGTTCGGTACTAACATTTTGTTACTAGTAAAACAATGTCCTACTTCTACTTCCGTTTTTGGTGATATAATTTAAACATTTTAATACGCTTGAAGAAAAAATATATTATTATTATTATTAAGTGGATTTTATAGCAATTAGCAATAGAAGTAAGCAACGTTTTGACTGTTAATATATCAATGTACTTGTCTTTACGGAGGATACATGATGTTTATTTATTTTAAGGTGGATAGAACTGACACCCCGTTCTTCGCCAATTTATAGAATTTGGTGTAATAATTGTTTATGTACCAAGGCTTGTAGTGCAAATCGAAGCCCGTAGGGTGGAGGTATGCAATATTCGAGGCCTGTAAATACACGATAGAAGCCGAGGTGCGTACGACGGTTTTTGTACTACTAGCAATATTACAATTTTTAGGGAAATTCATTCAAAATTGTTGCATTTCAAGATTTCTCGAACTCATTTATTAGTTGGCTTAGACTTTAATTGAAGTGTGTTTGCTATGAACGCTTTCTAGTTGCTATGGTTACTGTCAGTAAGTTGTCAAATTCATAACTTCATAATAATTTCTGACATTCAAGTTATTTACGAAAGTTTTTGCAATAAAAATATGGATTATGATGAAAATATCGACATTCAGGAGGCGCCAAAAAATGCGTGTGCTTTGTTGGTGTCAGAATGGCATTATTGTTTAACTTTTTTATTACATTCCTTTTCTGTCCCAGGTCAAAAAAGTTACCAAGCATAAAGTTACTAAGGGCATAAAAGTAAATTTTGTTTTGTCAGGGACTGCAAGTGACACTTTCATAATACTGACAGACGTCAAAAAATGACCCTTGCAAAGCTAGTAGTACGAAAATACATTTTTAGACACTGCCTGTCAGATACATCATTATTTGTCCCGGATTGGGTGCCACTGACTGTACTATATGAATTATGAATAAGACGAATAAATCTTTTTATTTTTTTAATAAAGTTAAAATCAAGACCACCGAGGTGGTGGCTAGGCCGGTACCACTCAAACAAGATGAAATATCGCGTGATAAATACAAAATAGAATGTCGGCCAACCAAACCTATTTAAGAGATTGACTTATACAAGGAAACACTGACCAAGTGTGCGCTCCCTGCGCTGAATATGCTCCCGCACCGCGGACCCTTCTAACAAGGACCACCTAGTACACCACGCGGTGTTTGATTACAGACCCAGATTCGCTCTAATTATACGGGAGGCATTAGTGCAAATCACAGAGCCCCGTCCCCAAAGCAATCACACCGATACGCCACTCACTTTTAACTGGCAATTTTTCCTTCATGTTTGCTTTTCCAATTCCTAATCAACGTAAAAGTCATCATTCAGAGTGATCACTTCTACAGAAGAATATATTTCTATATCTTAGTACGTACCAAACATATGCTATACCATAAAAAATAAAAAAGTGCGAGAAAATGTAGTTTCGTGTGAGAATTATAAAAAAACTCGGTCGAAGGAGACTGTCCACACATCGTTGATTCCATAGGAGGATTAGTATAATTTACTCTAAATAAATGACCCAAAAAAATTATAACATAAAACATGCGATATTAATGGAATCGAACGGAGATTTGTAGGAAATTGGCTCATTTAGCATATTTATTTATTACATCTTCCAAGAGATCTCTTATAGACCTCGGGCCCAGGCCTAAAATAAAAAATGATTACCTCACTGCTGAAACTTCGTGAACGTATTATTCTGAGCAAGTCGGACAACTTTTTCCTCTACGAAAAATTTCGGTAACGGGGCGTTTTTTCGTGGAAGTGCTTCCGGCAACGAAATTGCCCAAAAATTTTTGTCGGACCATATTGCCATTTGATTTAAAATATTTTTAATAAGCTATTCTGAAAAAATCATCTGTGAGGTAATACATTTTTTTTTATTTGAAACTTCCCCGTGTTGTAATATTTATTTTAACACGTTCCAGGAAACAATTGCAATTGTAAGAATATTTCTTTTTAGGTGATTTGGATCCTAAGATTTATTTCATTAGATATATCCAGTAAATTGTTTAAGATGTTCAAAATAAAGTTTTTTTATTATGACTTTTTTTCCAAATTTTTTGATCGTGTATTTTAAAAACGAGGGGGGAAGGAACAGCTAAATTTCTCATATTTTCCTTTAAAACGACCACATATAAATACTTCAGTCAGAAGGTACTTAATCTACCGCCACGTTTTAAATAGAAAAAAAAAAAAAATGATTTTGCCAAAAGCGCCGCCTATTTCTGAAGCTTTGTATTGAATATCTGGACTTTTATTAAAAACAATAGAAAATTCGCTAGACATTTCCTCATTGTCCCTGACATTTTCGGCTCAATACTTTCGGAAATAAAGCAGGGGAGGATAGTAACACTGAATATGTTAAGAAAAAAAATGTAAAAAGCATTTTTGGAATTCTTACAAAACCGTTCAAACGATACGCCAATTGCCTGAATAAAATAATAATAATACTTGTCCCACAAGAGAACATCGGAAATGTTTTTATGGTATCGACTCGATGACACCGACATACAAGAGGAACCTGTCAAACTCTAATTATATGTGAAATTTTATGTTTCTAGCTACAATGGTTTCTGAGATAAATCGCTGATGCTGTGACAGACGGACAAACGGCTTCCATTTTTAAAAGCTTTTGTTTAACTTGCAAAGTTTGTTTGTTTAGGTCAAATCTTGCAAGCTGAATTTCGACTAGTTCTAATTAAGCTAGAGCTTTGAAATTTGGCACACGTGTATAAGTCCGGTGACAATGCAACATAGTTCAGCCATTATCAGTCTAAATCCAATATGGCGGACGTCCCAAGATGGCGGATCGGCTTTTTAGTCACAACCCCCCTGATATGGGTATCAAATGAAAGGGTTTGACGAGGAAAATACGATAAACAATGTAACGTCATTCTAAATCCAATATGGCGGACGTCCCAAAATGGCGGTTCGGCTTTTTAGTCACAACCCCCCCGATATGGGTATCAAATGAAAGGGTTTGACGAGTAAAATAGATAAACAATGTGACGTCATTCTACATCCAATGTGGCGGACGTCCCAAAATGGCGGATCGGCTTTTTAGTCACAACCCCCCCCCCCCCATTATGGGTATCAAATGAAAGGGTTTGACGAGTAGAATACGTTAAACAATGTGACGTCATTCTACATCCAATATGGCGGACGTCCCAAGATGGCGGATCTGCTTTTTAGTCACAATCCCGTTGATATGAGTGTCAAATGAAAGGGCTTGACGAGTAAAATACGATAAAGTGTGTGACGTCATTCTAAATTCAATATGGCGGACGTGGGAGAGGTGGGGAAGAGGTGGGAGAGGGGCGGGAAGAGGTGGGAGAGGGGTGGGAAGAGGTGGGGAGAGGCGGGTAAGGGGTGGAAAGAGGTGGGGAAGAGGTGGGAAAGAGGTGGGAAGGGTAGAAAAGGGATGGTAAGAGGTGGGAAGAGGTGGGGAAGGGGTGGAAAGAGGTGGAGAAGGGGTGGGAAGGGTAGGAAAGGGGTGGGAAGAGGTGGGAAGGAGTGGGAAGAGATGGGGAAGGGGTGGGAATAGGGTGGAAAGAGGTGGAGAGAGATGGGAAAGGGCAGTGGAAGAGGTGGGAAAGGGGTGGGAAGAGGTGGGAATAGGGTGGGACAAGGTGAGAAAGCGGTGGGAATAGGGTGGAAAGAGGTGGGGAGAGGTGGAAAAGGGGTGGGAAGAAGTGGGAAGTAGTATTAGAGGGGAGAGGGAAGGGGTGGATGGCGGTGGCAAATGAAAGGGTTTTGTCTGTCTGTTTGTAAAATAAGTAGACTAAAAAGTAAAAAATAAAATTATATAGAAAAAATATTTTTAAGGAAAAGCTTTTATTTGAAAAAATACTAAAAAGTAAAAATAATTTTGTTTAAATTCATACACATGGAAACCAAAAGCTTTGGGGGCGGTCATATAGCGCTATTGCATAGTTACTTTGCTCAATTGACCGCCCCCAAAGGTTTTGGTTTCCATGTGTATGAATTTAAACAAAATTATTTTTACTTTTTAGTATTTTTTCAAATAAAAGCTTTTCCTTAAAAATATTTTTTTTATATAATTTTATTCACTTTGAGTACGGAACCTCAAGAATTAGAAAGGGATAATAATAAAAATAATTTTTTTGGTAATGTTTTTTTGACTTGTTTCACTTAGAACAAGAAAACCTACGGTATAATTTGCTGTAACTGTCTCGAGGCACTTTATATAAATTAAGTAGTATAAAGAGACGTAATTATACCTTCAAATATGTGTTTATTACATCATAATATTAAATGATCTTGTTTTAATTTTATTATACACAACACTGACGACGTTGACTCATTTTGCCTATTCAAATATTAACTACAAAAATAAGTGCGTATTCTTGTTTGCTATTTGTGCTTTAATCACAGTTAAATATTTAAACATAATCTTTTTTAGAGTACGAATGATGCCACGATGAATGAGCTCCAGTTGACATATGATTAAAAGTTTAATGTATAATTACAAGCTTGACAGTGAATAAAATCAAAACGGTAGAAATTTGTATTCTATTTAAATCCAAAACTTATCATCGAATTAAAGTAGGCCTTGTTTTATGACTTTAAAGTAGAATAGTTGGTACTTTTTTCGAGCACGAAAATGTGTGGAAATTTTGTGACCAAATTCAATATTAATAATTTACGCAATATATAAATTAAGATCTGTTTGTCGCTTCTATAACTACTGTCTTAATTTAAGTCTTCAACTTACCGCATCACTATTCTGTCCACTCAGATATGATTTACTACGTCATACACATCATGCCCCCGGTATTATAATATGCTATAGTAATGGCCTTGGGAAAAGTAGCTACTCGAATTTAACAGATAAAGTTGAAGGGTAAATCATTTCAATTAGGCTTTTATTAAAAATTAGTGTGGAAGCACTTTGCCTAAATGACAGACGCTTTCTCAAAACTGAACCTGACAATCGTCTGTAAGTCCATAGATTGAAAAGAGTAACTATTTAGAAAAAAAAACAATAGCTGATAGCTGCAATGATAAAAATGATAGTATATCAGATAACGAACCATAAATGAACCATCACAACAGAACTATCAAACAATTACAATCTTATATTGCTTTTAGTCCAATCAATGAATGCTCAAAAGGGGATTGCAGAGAACATGGAGGAGGGGAGAAATTTCCTCTTCAGGAATATGTTGGGGGTAGTTAGGAGGTAAACATACTTAAAAGTCCCCGCCGCGCTCATGTCTAAAAAAACTCGATATAGTAAAAAAAAAGGGTATAATTTTCCAAAAAAAGCCATTTCGACCTCAGTTTGTCGATTTTTCTCGTGAAGAAAACGTAGTCATTTTTACTTTTCTTTTATTGTAGCGTAATGTTTTTCTGATCATAAGTAAATCCTAATTTGTTCTATACTTGAATAAATTTGATTTAAATCGGAAACAAAATAAAAAAGTTATAAAGGTGTCTTCATTTTAAGTGAATCACACTGTATATTTAAGGAAATGTATAGATTTCGACAAAATATTACGTCAGTAAATACGTCGAGGATTGTAAAATAAAGATTGTTTTGTGACGGTGCTTTATTAGCAGACCACAGTAAACCGCTTTCATATAAATATTCAAGGTACCTAATTAAATTTATTTATTAATTATCTACCTATTATCTATTTTGGCTGACGAAGAATCGAAAAAAGGAGCCTTTCCACCACCCTACCTCCCTGAAGCGGCGGGGCTAGGGGCGGGGACTTTTAGTATGTTTACGCCAACACATTCCTGAAGAGGAGAATTCTCCCCTCCTCCTTGTTCTCTACAATTCTTTCGTTGACTGAACTATTTTATAACAGTAGATATACATACATATTACGTGGTATTGAAAAAATATACAATTGACGTTACTTATTTGTAGGGATAGTCCTGTCAATGAATGGTTTCTATAGGGAAATGCCGAGATCCCAATTTTTGACTTGGACTATTTAGAAGGTAAACATAACAAAAGTTCCCGAACATAGGAGGTGCGGGAGGTGCAGGGGGGCACGAAGAAGGTCCCGTTTTTTTTCTGTTTTTCGCTCATATCTCGAAAACGGTTAGCCCTGATGACATTTTCTACAATAATGTTTCTATTAATTTTTTTGTATCTGTTATGGTTCCGTAATGGATTGTACATCCTTTAACTGTATTCTAACTGTATTAAAAATATATAAATAGAAAAAAAATTGCATCCCCCGAACTTCCTATGTTCGTGGACTTTTGGTATATTTACCTCCTAAATAGTCCAAACACAAGTCAAACTCAAGTCTAACATTGGGATCTCGGCATTTCCCTCTAAACCCCCTTATTGAACGTTCATTGACAGGGTGTGATGTTTTCAACAGTACTAAAAAACGAAACCTTAAAAAAAACAAACAAACCTGTTGAAGAAGTTAACAACCTTTACTATTGTAAAACCCAAAAAAAATACACATTTCCTCGCAAATCTTAAAAAAAATGAGTTTTAATATAGCATTGTAATTTGGTAGGGGTATGTTTTAGAGATCTACGAATACGATTAAGATAGTCCTATTAGGGTATCTCATAGATGGCGCCACTTGCACAACTGTCACTGAAAAGTTTTACTCCTAATTTCGAACACGGTCTCTAAATTAGGGCGGGGTTCGTCAGCTGCCATCTTTGCGCGAAAAGTTCAAATGTAAATATCTCGAAAATCGTTAACGGTATAACAAAAATGGCGAGGACCTTTTTTGTTCTACAAATCTATCACAGGCTCACTTTCGTAAAACTAATTTTGCAAAAAGTCCATTTTGCGAATTATTTCGTAAACTGTTGATTGTAAATTATGACAATCTTGTAGAGCACTAAATTGATTACAATTTCTGTCTCAGACGCTATGCACAGCTAATTCCGTCAAAAGTTATAAAACTATTTTTTTTTAATACCTACCTTCTAAACTATTCATCATATACACTCAAATATGTTATTATCAATCTTGTTCATACCCTTATTCGTATTTATCGACCTATAAAATATACACACATAATAGTTCCAATGTACCAAGCGTTTGCACATCACAAGTACCAACTCAAAATTAAACCAATGTACTAATTCTGTACATATAGGGAAATACTTAAGTTGATATTGCACCACGTGCTCGAACAACTTCGTTTACATATATATATATTGCCACTCGTGTTGTCATTTTGTTGTACGTTTAACTGATTTTGTTTTAGTTTGTTGGTTTAAGAGTAGGTTAAGTTTATTTGGTGACAATAATGCAATTATAGATTTTATATAGTAATTTTGAAACCAAGTAAACGTAGTAAAACTGACGTCACATTTTGGAAGTGACGAGCAACGCTTGATATATTGGAACCATTATACCTAATTTCAATGATACGTTATAGTTCTGATTTTGTAAAAACACGCGTTAAAAAGCAAACCCCGACTATTTTTAACGCAGATACTGCATGCCTAGAAATGTTGGTACGTCAAGTACCCTGTATATAGTTGTATAGTTTATGTACACAGTTACCTACACAAGTATACCTACAGGTTTTGATTTATTGTTAACCGAATTATTTTGTATCTTTTAAACTGTTAAATTTTTTATCTCTCAAAATTTTTATTTTTAATCAATGTTTTTAAATATAGGTATTTCAAGAAGTTTGTTATACGATAAATATAGTCATTCTTCCAATTAATCGACTGTCTAGATAGAAAAAAATCTCGGAAAACATCTAGAAAGTTCTATAAAGACCTCCTTATAATTGGATTAATGTGGTAATAAAGAAAGACGCAACCACTAAATTTACATGAAGATGAGGCTCATGTCACTTTGACGATACCAAATAGGAACCGACACAATCCCTGTCCACACCACATTCCTTCATGCCTTTTAGAAGTGAGTACTCGGCTAAATCACTTTATAATGGTATTTTAGATTCCGAATCGATTTTGTGTTACATACAACTTTGGACGATAAACTATCTAGTGTTTTAATAGCATGATCAAGGGTAATTCAATTAAAAGTAATAAACAGCTTTACTAAGAGAACATGTTCGTATAAACTGGTTTTTAATTTTGGAGTATATTATGCAACTGAAAAGAAATATTTTAGTTTGTTCTATTTTTATACTTAGGGGGAGAGAGTTTCCTCAAAACTTAAATAATATGCAACTGATAAGAAATATTTTAGTTTGTTCTATTTTTATACTTAGGGAAGAGAGAGTTTCCTCAAAACCTAAATAATATAAAATAAGGATGTAAAGGAAGATTTCTCCTGTAAAGTACTCCCTTACACTAGTTAAATCTCATATATTTTTTTTAAGAAAAAAGTTGGAGACATTTTTCATTGTTGCAATCGAAGCTTTAGTTGTAGCAATAATTGATCTCATCTGAACTCACTAACTGAACTGTACTGTACTGTCCTGTGAGGCCACTTGACCTAAGTAAATGGTTCTGGAATTCTCTGCTCTAATGTTCTAGATAGATGTTCTCCATATGGCGACACCGCGCGCGCCATCTTTAAGACGATTGCCGAACTAACTATGTGAAGTTTTCTATTATTCACACACAAGATTTAGAGGGAATTCTTATAGATGTTTGTTTATAGGGGTATGAAGCTGCAACACTATGTAAAATCTAAGAGGCCACTGAAGAGGATGAAAAAAAATGTTGAAAAAAAATGAACCAACCGGCCAAAAATTATGAAATAAAATTTTACCGTCGCTTAGTAAATGAAACTTTATTACCTAATATCAATACTGAGGTCGATGTAAAAATAAACAAAAACGAATCCAAACGTATTCTTAACTGACTTTAATATCGATATTAGGTAATAAGGTTCAATTAACTATGTGATATTTCATAATTTTTAGCGATCTCTTTTGAAGGTGGTTCCATGTTCTTTTCAAAAAATTTTGTCTAGGATTTCGTTGAACAACCATATTTATTAAGAATGCGGGTCTTACTTTTTTTTAATATAAAGCAATAATTTTTCTGTTAAAATGTAGAAGAATATTTTTCTCTAAAAAATTATAGATCTAATTAAATTAGAAACTATAATAGTCTAAGAGCCAGTGAATTTTTTTGGTACTAATTTTTTAAGTCAGCGAACGTTGATATGATTATTCTGTTAGTGATACTAATCAACAAATTCTGAGTCTGGCAAAAATTTTCCGGTGGGTTCATGGGTGGAATATACAAATGAGTTGAACTTATTTTTCCAGTTATGAATCTTTCAGATTTGCTTAAGTACTGAAAAAGTAATCTGGCTTATCTCCAGTTGACCAAAGTAAGTCTGGCAGTAGTTTTTCAATAAATCAGCTGATTGGAAAATCAGATCGATTTCTCGTTACCCTTATTTTTGCAGTTTTGAAACTTATTATATAAATTGATATTATCATGGAATATAGTTAAAAACAAGTCTCGCTGATTTCTGAAATTACCAAATGAGTCTGGCGAAATTTGCAGAAATAAAAAATTATTGCCCCTATTTTCGCAGTCCTGAAAAATTTTCCCATGATAGTCTATACTATAATTCCATGAAAAAAACAAATCTGGCTGCTATTTACAATCACCAAAGCCTCGCCAGACTCTCTCGAGGTATAGAAACAAACAAAAAAGCATTTTAAATACTGATTAATATTTAATACTGTTTCTTAAATTATTTTATGGAAGTTTCTAAGATATTCAACATTTAAACTAAATACTTCATCCTATAAAACGTTCAGATGTCAGTTATAAACTTAAACATCTCCGAAACTATTAATCCTACATGAATACAAATAAAAAATAAATTCACTCTCAGTCTATGCTTAATTTCTGATCAAATTAATTTATCGAGATATTTGCAAAGAAACAAAATTTTACGTTTTTTCGAAAATCCTTTTACATTGCAATATGCAATTTTTTTCTCAAGTGCAAGTGCTCTAAACGGACGAAAAAATTTGAGCGACTAGATCATATACCATATGTTAACGAAAAAGAATGTGAAAATATATTTTTTAAATTACTGACTACTTACATTAATAAAATGGCGACGTTTTTATTAAAGATATGTAAAGAAGTGCATCGTTTCTGTCATAACTGTTTTTCATTCCATAGAAATTGTCAAAAAATCATTTGAAAGCCTAATTAATAGTCTTTCATTTTACTCGTTAGCATTTTTGACCTAAGTCATAGTTTCTGAGATAATTAACATTTAAACCAAATACTTCGTCTTATAAACGACGCCATCTTTATTGTTCCAGAAACCACCTACAGGAATTAAAATTAAGACGAGTTTCCCAATTTAGCAGCTTTCTTTTTTATCTTTAGTTTGTTTTCGCTCAATGTAATACCTTTCGAGTTATTTGACGAAAACCTGTTTGAAATACTTACCTCTTTTTGAAGTTAAAATCTAGTCGTTATAACTTAAAGACTATCAATGTATATGAAAAGTTGCATAGAACCTCTTCTCAAAATTTGATTCTCTGTCAGTTCCAATGATTTTTTTTTTTTTAGTTGCTACCCCTGAAAAGGAGGTCGCATCCAGCAAGCCCCCGCATAATACAAAAACTTTTCTTTGATGCATTTATTATTATGTTGCCAAAAATGAACGAAATCTAATTCATATGACATTATTCCGAAGTAAAACCTCTAGCTACTGTACTATTAGACGAGTCTGGCAAGGCTTTGGTGATCTCGAATTATAGCCAGACTGTATTTTAAGCTATTGTTATAATGCCAACTACCATCTGACAAATTTTTAGGACTGCCAAAATAAGGGCAATTATTTTTTAAATATTTTTCAGTTTTTCACGTGCCAGACATATTTGCCAGACTGTTTTTTACATGATTTTAGTGTACGACTTGTGTTAGTAGAACAAAATTCATTACTGCACAAAAAGTGTTGTATTTTCAAAGGCATTTTCTGACTCAACTCTTCGGAAACCCCCATATACATATAATATACGATTTTCTACTTAGAACCATTAACTGAACAATCCTATCGATGTTCGCTGACTGCAAAAATTAGTACCAAAAAAATTCACTGGCTCTTAGACTATTACTAGTTTATAATTTTTCCATGTATCATAATATTAATATTACACTAGAAGGTTAATTTTGTATTAATCATACAGTTGGTTATCTGTTTAATTTCAAAACAAGCACGCACCACAAACACCGATTACTTTTTACCATCAATGGGCGAGTACGTGACATCTTGATTCGAAACGTTAGGACGTCTAGATGAATGCAGGTGTCAAATTGTATTGTATTTTAAAGCGGGTATGTACGGTTTGGACAAAACAAAACAATTCGTGTACCATATTTGTTGGGAGCATAATCTGTATTCCATCGGCGTTTGTGATAATTAACCCTCCATATTTACACTTATGAATTGATTTGACATTCAAAGAAATACAACCATATCGTTGTATATGTTGGAGGATGATACGGATTGATGGTGATATAAATAACAAATTGATTAAACAAAAATTTATAAGCCTGCATTTGATTCACAAATTCTTTTCGTTTTCCATTATAACTGATATATTTATAGTGATTTAAAATTTTATAATGCGAGGTCAAAATGTCAGCTTAAGGAGTTTTTACAAGCATCAAAATGCTTAATACTTGGCCAGTTATTAGTAGAGTGCTAGCTTTAATTTATTTTTGCTTCTGTGGGCGTCGCAGGGTTACAAGCTGAATTGTGTATAAAATTGAAGCTTAGTGAGTCGGAATCGGAGGTAATAAAAAGATAACGCGGGCAGAAGGGCAGAATATCAAAAAACGAGTTATTACCAAGGGCGGATAGTGCTACAATTCCACATAAAAATCAATGTATATTTTGTACGGAATGTGATATTTATTAATTTTTGAAATTTGCTCAGTCTTGAGTCTTATGGGAGAATAAATTTTGAAACTCGAATATCTCAGATCGAACACTGACTGAAATTCAACAATTTTTATGTTTACAAGCCATTATTCGGAAGCGAAGACCTTATGAAAAAAACTTACTCTTACAAACAGTTTCTATCATCAATTTAGAAGACAATAGCGTTTAATTCAAAATTTTTACTTAAATTGTAAACAATATATAAACAAAAATACAAAATAAGTAATTTTTCAACTGGCTGCTGGACCGCTGCAGTGGTCCCAAATTGAATTTTTTGGTTCAAAAATGGCTAGAGAGCGCCAATCTTGTCGGAATTGAACATTTTTTTTTAATTAAAGCCGAAATTCCAACAAATCCTCGGAGCCCGAATTTTGAAAACAGATTTTCTTCTTTTATTATATTAAATTAAAGGCCAAAAAATGAACATTTTTTTTAATTAAAAAAAATGTTTCGGTCTTTAACTTAATATAATAAAAAGGAACATTTTCTTTAAAAATTCGGGCTCCGAGGATTTGTGGAAATTCGGTAAGCTTTGAGTCAGCCGATTTCGCTCTCAATTTAAAACGCAAAATTAACAACAATGTACAATATGTAAAATTGGAGATACTATAATCGAATCGACCGATAAAACTTTCTTTACTTTTATGAATTCCACTAAGATTCGGGATGATATAAACAAAGAGTCAGATGAGGACATAAAAAAGTGATTGCTGATGGCGAAACTAAAATAAAAAAAAATAATAAATAAATTAATTGACCCAGACCCAACTGTCTCACTTGTGTGGAAAGATTCGTTTTCGGAACTTGTTGTTTAAAATACTATTATCCAACAGATCCTTACTAGCATAATAAATATTCGTTAAATTACTAAAAGCTTTTCTCACAAGATTAGATCCAAGTCGATAGTAAATGCCAAATTCTTGCCATTCTATACAAGTAATGGAGATATCATTGATTTTTAAATTCAAATCTTTACGGTACCTAGTACGCAGATTACGCTGAATTGTCCCACCAAACAACATTATCTTCGATTTACGTTATCTTTAGTTTATAGTCAAATTCTAATTAACAGAAGCCTTATAAATTCACCAACAAGCATCATCAATTATATTATTAGCATTATCGGTACATTTTGAATCAAAAGAATAATATAACTGGGTACTGAGAGATAAATTGTTATTCAATTTAACAATGTGCATCCTATCTTGGTAACTAGTTTTGAATTAACTGAACCACTTTACCTTAAAATTTGTATAATGTAGTATACTTAATAATATTACGTGATTTATAGCTATGTTATCGTAGCCCAAAGCATTACTAGACGTAAATTGCATTATTTTTAAAATGTTTTCTTTATTATTTTGTTAATACAAATTCAATATGT
This sequence comes from Rutpela maculata, assembly GCA_936432065.2. Lineage (NCBI taxonomy): Eukaryota > Metazoa > Arthropoda > Insecta > Coleoptera > Cerambycidae > Rutpela > Rutpela maculata. The sequence goes on along the minus strand of OW386285.2, from coordinate 28,036,052 downwards.
TCGAAATTTGGTTTTTAACTTTGAACAATACGATTTTGCTTCTTGTATATATCCTGTGTTTAAGATTTTTGGCAGAATTTATCAAAGTTATTTATTCCATTCACGTTTGATACATTTTGACGTACTTCTTCAACAATTCATTTTTTGAATAAAGACATAGTGGAAACTTAAACGTATCCTACTATTTTTTTCGGCTATTATTATTTTAGAACTCCACAAAAACAATTATGAGAAATTATTTTGAAAATGTTACAACTCCGAAAAATTCTGTTATTTTGATCTGAAAATATTTAGTTAAGGGTTTTCGAGGGCGTTAATTATGAATGTTTAAAAATTGTGGTCCCAGTTTGACCGAATCTAAGAAAAAAATTATGCAAAATTCTATTAATAATAAATTATTTCTCTTCTAAATATTATAGAATAGGTATTCATTCCTTAGTCGAGTACTTTTAAGCCAAGTGAAAAGAAAAACAAGAAGTGTTTTCAAGATAAATATTGTACCTAATATGTACCATGAGTTTTTTTTTATATCAAGACTGAAAAGTATATAATGTTTATGGTTAAAAATAGTCTATTTTTAGGTAAATAAAAATGCCGTATTTTGTCATTTTTGTCCAATTTCAAATAGCTGCAATTTCGTTTAGAAATATCCGATCGAGAAGTACCAGGAAGCAAGTTCAATATAATTCCGTCAGCTTCAAGTAAGGCTTGACCTACATTCCTAATATTCGTATTTTTCAAGATATTTGCAAAATCACCCAAATTTAAAAAAAAGTGATTTTCAAACACGTGTAACAAAAAACTTAAACGGTAAAAGAAAATCCCTCCATGATCATTTAGTTGTAATAGTATACTTAGAGAAACTACATTAACTTTTTTTTTGTATGTCTTGAAATATTTTTTTAACAGTTATAAGATTTTGTTTTCTTTTTCATAATTTACCACAATTAAGTGGCGATAAAAGACGTTGTTAAAAAACATAATTAGATCAAATTTTGACCAAATTAGACGGGATTGGTCTTAAATTGAAGATCTTCGTAAGTTTTAAGTGGTACATTTAACACTATTTGAAAAAATTCGTAATTTGCAAGATATTTGCAACAGTGTTAAACCCCTTCCCCAAAAGTTTAGCCGGCAAGGTTTTAGATTTGCTAGTTCGAATTTTAAAATTTAAATACGTTTTTTTTTCCATTTTTTTCTATCGCGTTATTTGAAAGACTTCGTATACCCTACTAATAATTATTATTATAATGTTCAAAGTTACTGGTTTGTATAAATCGTGTCAACGCTGTTTCTCTAACTATTGTAGGGTGCTTTGGGCTTAGTGCATCTTTATGGTCGTTAGATGTATTCAAGAAAATTATGATGTGTAATATATCCATTTTTGCATGAGGCATATTTAACATTTCAACACATTCTCAACTGATTAATCAATTTATTTTTAAAATCGAACCAGCAGGTTTATCGGCCAGCAAGGCAACAAAGTCAAACATAATATAGTTCCGAGGCCTTCATAATTAATTAATAGATAATTTCGAGTTTAAAAGGAGCCCAGGTAATAAAATAAAGAAAACCAAGGCGATCGCGGAGCAAGAATTGACAGCCCGCCATAAATTAGTCCATCGCTGTGTCCAAGAGGCCGACACTGGTGTTCTCACGCCACCCGGTGTCGGGGCAATTACCACCCGGGTCAGTAATTGTGTTTTAACTGTTGACGAAGCGATTCTATTAACCATCAACGGCTATCTATCTCTTTCCGACATTCCACCCTTCACCCGTTCCTTGTCATCTTAACAAGTTAATCCAGACAAATTCGATGCCAGATAGTGAGACGACAAGATATCTTTGTCAGGGATATCGTTTGGTTTACTTTTTTAAGTGGCCTTCGATCGCCTATAGTGATTCGTTGAAACGGGGCCGAATTTCACTAATCCCGATTTATCTTGTCTAGAAAAAAAATACTACACCGAAGCCCGACAAGTGATAGGGAATCTGGAAATCTATTTTAAGGTTTGTAATTGAGTAGTTACTTTAAATCGTCGTTTGATATGAAATAAAAATCACAAAAAGTATTTAATAGATTTGTTTTATTCCAGGGCCGGACTGGTACGGGAAAGACCTCGTGGGATCTCAGCTCTAAAATGCCTGTTGGTAAGATACTGATCAGGAATTTTAAATATTAAGTACCGAGAAACAAACTGAATGAGCTTGAAAGTTGAAACAGCTATTTTACGATGCATCTTTACTGGTTAACACATTTCGTTTTGTGAGACATATTATGCCAAAAACAACACTTATTTGTTTCTATTAGGTACTTACAGCAAACGAGTCATACTACAACGTGTTTACGTCTGGAATTAGCAACTTACCTGAAAAGAAAGAAAAAATATTATTAGATAAAAATGAAGCAAGAACTGTTTGCATACTGGCAAAAACACATACAAATTTTAGAAAATATACCTAGCTGACCCGTGAAAGAAATGTTTTTTCGACTTTAAGACTTTAGGATTTTTCCTTTTTAAAATTTTAAAAGCAGTATACTAGAGACGTAAAGTCATGACAGTAGATCCATGGAAGTGCGAATTTACGGGTTTTGCAAATTCCATAATTAGTTTTGGCTGTTATTTATTAATTTTCCGGAAGTGTAAAAAAATTGCGATGGTATGTCCTATATCTATATGTATAAAAAATAGACCTACGTGTTTTAACGATTCAAGACCGATAAATCTTTTGTCCAACATAAGTAAAATCTTTCTATTTCCATACATTAAATTAGAAGTCGTAAAAGACGCATTAAAAAGAGTTAACTCATTATTGACGAAACCGAAAATACGTAGAGCATGTTGAAGATATAATATGGGATACGGATATTCCTAATTCAGCGATATAGTGACAGTGATAGTGTCAGTGACTGCGATAAGATTAATTATTTATGTTGGAAAAATATTATTATAGTAGTTTGAAACATGTTTTATTTGTAACACTTTAAGAAATGTTTTTATTTTATTTATCTTACTTTAGGAAAATGCTATTAATTTACTTATTTTATAAAGTTTTTACTTGAAATTTCTTCTTATTAAAAAAAAGAAATCATGGTGGGGCGAGATTAAGGAGTTACAACTGAGACCCGTTTCTTCTTTCGGCAATCTATTGATGCAACATTTTGTTTTTAGTAATGTTATTTCAATAAGACAGTTTATTTATGTTGTTATTTTGTAGAATAATTATTTATTTTTAACTAAAAATGCAAATATATTTATTTGCTTAGTTTTCTTAACCTGCCATTTTGTAATTAATAACCGTGTCAATAAGAAAAAGTGGTATTGAAGTTAGTTTACGTAAATGTTTGTAAATATCCGTATTCTACAGTTTTCATGTCAGATTTCGTATTCCACTTAAAAAAAATATGCGTATATGTCATAAAAGTTTTCTTAAAAAAAGTTGCTTAACTTTTCAGAACGAGTAAGAGCAAAATCAAGACAGAGACGGGCACACCCTCTATTATTGAATTTAAACTTTATATTTTTTTTATTTTCAAAAAAATGCATTTTTTACAGTTTTCAAAAATGCATTTTCTCTGTTTAATCCTGAATACTGATCATATATACATATTTTATTATTATTACCAATGGGTATGCTTAATAAATTTCCTTTTCAAATTAATGAAGTTTCATTTAGTTTCGATAAAAACTGGGCAAAAAAATGGAGCGTCAAAGATGCACTTTTTTGAAAAAAAAAAAAAAAATGGAACTTTATTCTCTTAAAGTACCCAAAAGAACCTACAATCGAAAAAAAAAGGTGACGCACAATGCCTCCTTTATGGAAATAATTAAAAAATTTCTTTTCGTCCACCATTTTTGACAGTTCTATTTGACTTACGGCGTCTGGGTTTGGTGCATTCTGTTTGACCATAGATGAGTTTTATTTTTTCCAACTTTGGTGAAATTACTTCTTCTTATCAAAAAGATATTAAATTTTGATTTTTTTGGCCATTTTTGGTGTTTTCTATTTTTTTTAAGATGGTGGATTGACCTATAGATATCGGACAGGTCTATATTTAAAAAAAAAATTATTTCAAATAAGCCAGTATTTTGAAAATTCCCATTTAATTACTAGAACAAGACATATTAAGCATAGAAGTAGAAAATCCGTGAAAGCGCGTCAAAAAGTGCATATAACGTTTGATGCACCAGGAATTTTTGGGCGCAAATACTTTTTTCGTAATCAGGAGGTCATAATACAAAAAAATCAAGAATAAAATTTCTAGTGGAATGTTGTCGCCGAAAGTAATCAATTCAAGTATTATGTATAAACACTAAGATTGTTTAAATATAACATAGATTGAGTTTGTTTTAGTTATTATATATTAGTGTGATCTTTAATCAAATGTAGTATTGACCAAATAAAATTCGAAAAAAGTCCATCGAACAAAAATATTCTCGAAGTTTTCTTTCATATTCTGATGTATGTCTTCCTTGAAAACTCGGTAATATTGTCGACATAATTTATAACGTTGCTTGAAGTTGTTAAACAAAGCATGACCGTAAAATGATAAATTTTCAGTAGGCCGTTCATAAATTGAAATATCATTTGAACATGCTTTGCTCCTAAACTTTCGATTTGAATATTGCTACTTATATGCAAATATGTCCTACAATGTTGCTTTTTCAAAAATAGTCTTTGTATCATCTCACCTACTATCTTAGGATCAACGAACATTAATTCTGATAGAAGCGTTACCTATTCACACTTCTCATCGTATGCTACTGAAAGATTTCCTAGTGTCGTTAATGTCAACATTTTACTTAATGAATTTTTATAGGCATGTAACTCATTGTCTAATTATATATGTGTGGAGTGCATTGTTTCATGCCACATTGTTACTAAATCGTTAAATCTTTATTAGAGATTCTTATAGGAAAAATAACGTAGTGTTCCACAATGGGAGCGATGAATCTTGACGTACACACCACGACTACTCATTGATTCCTGTCTTTGTTCTACTACGACTAAGGGCCGGTTTTATAGGTTCAGATTAAACTAAAATTTAAGTAGAAGTTTCACCTTTTCATCTTTTTGGGGTGCTTTTGAATTGTGCACCTTGTTGTGCCTTACTTTTCTGTGAGCGTGTATGAGTCCTTTTGTGCCAATCTTCGGCGCTGAGGCCTTAAATATGTTATGTTCTAAATTAATTGTCTTTTGATAATTTTTTTCCTAAGTCGAAGTTTTTATTTATTCTTCGACTTAGGTCGATTCTGGGATGTTCTATAACAATAACACTGACGATCTTGACAACGCTTATAAAACGGTATTTTACAAAACACTAAAGTCTACAATTTAAACCTCTAGGTGAAACTTCTAGTTAAACTGTAATTTAATCTGAACCTATAAAACCGGCCTAAGGGTTTGTTTTAACTATTTGTGTGCGGATATTCGATGTTTCTACCTATCTTGGGGGTACTTGCGACTGATAGTCGAATAAAACTGTACTTTTTTCAACGATTGTTTGGGAGGAGGGGACAATTTTTTTATGGAAATGTAATCTGTGTATTATCAGGAGGTTACAGTAAAGTTTTGTCTAGTCTGGGAGGTTAGCGTTTCTTGGAAATTAAGTGTTAATTTTGAAAGACGTGTTTTTTCTTTTTTTTAATATCTCGGGCTATGTTCATCGGATCAGGTCAAACAAAAAATTGAAATATTTGTAAATAAATTATAAATAAAACTGCATAGATCCAAATTAGATCTGCTATTCTGTTTTTGCAAAAAAATAAAAACTACGAAAATTTCTAAATTTACATGAACCGAAATTGCTGAAGAAACAATTAATGTTTTTTAATGGAATTTGGTGAAATTATAGATCCTCTAGGTTTAAACTATTATGGAAAATTACAAATAAAAATATTTATCATTTGTCTAAAAAAACGAGATTTTTTAAAAATATTTTGAAGGTTCATAAAAAAACTGCCATTTGGTCACACTAAGAATTTTTTTTTTAATTGTATTTTTAAACGTGGTGTATGTTGTGGAAGTAATTAAGTACAGTTTTATTTCAGAAAATGTTTACTATGCCATTTCACAAATAAATGAATTAATTCTACCAGACATTTTTCTCGTGGCATTTTACTCGAGATATACCGGGTGCCTATAATATTACTACCCAGCCTATAACTTTCTTGTAAAAAAATATATCGATTTCAAATTCTGGGAAGTTGTATGGTTAAATACGGTGCACATTTTGATTACTCTAAGATCTGATTTTCATTTCCGGTTTAATCGAAAAAAGTATAAACTTTGTTATTTCTAATAGAACACCCTGTATATTATTCAAAATTTAGATGGCCCAAGAAATTCTAGGTACAAAACATATAGCATACCGTATACCTTACATCCATCTCTGATAGTTTTCGAGAAGGGCGGTTGAAAATGTTATATCGATCATAAATTGTTCCATTTTCACATAAAACAAATGAATGTAGGAACAAATCTGTTATGGTTATTTAAGTTTTTTGGCGAGTAAAATTTGATAAGTCATAAAAATTTCATTTCCGGCTGAACCGGAAGTACTACGAAAAGTGACTTTCAGACTCGAATTACTTCAATACTTTTAATAGAACAACACCCTGTGTTGAACCTTAAATTTACATTCTACTAACCTTTCTGGATATTTTTTATTTCTGGTGCCTTTTGTCTAAACCTCATAGTTTTTGAGATATCGGCGACTGAATGTTCACCCGCAGTGTAAATATCACAAATCTGTTCAAAGCAGAAAAACAAAATAAGTATCAAAAGTGAAACACTAAAAGTACTAGTAGTAGTAGTGAACATTCAGTCGAAATTTGATTAAAAATGGTTCAAGAGTTGATGTAACCATGCCAAAAAAGCAATTCTTGCAAGTAATAAAGGATCACCTAAACCTTTTATCACATATTGTACTGAGGTTGAGTGTGATAATTTCACATATTTTTTTAGCTTATCAAAAATATCTAAAGTTCTATTTGCTACTCTTGTATTTTATAATTGATGACCAAAATTCCAGAATTTTGCTAAAATTAATTGACTTTTCCAGGATTCCCTGATATTTCCAGGTTTTTCCAAGTTGGTGGAAACCCTGTGTAAGGTATGGCTTCGCCGTACCATATAAATGTTATCAAGCTACGTCCAGTACAATATGAGCAAAAACTGGAGACAAGATTTTTTTAGTTGAAAATTTTGCAATATTTGGTGAAGGCGCCGCGCAAATTTCGTCCGAACTGCATTAAAATTGGTAGCTAGTAGTTTTAGGAATCTGATCTCAAAAATTAATAATTCAAAACGATGAATCCAATACGGTTGCCATAAACCAAGATTATTGCAGATTTACATGAAATCTGATAAATGGAGCTTTCAGGATTTTCTGATAACAAGCCTGACGTTAAAGCGTAAAAATTCAATATTAGGTAATAAAGTTCAATGGTGAAATTTTATTCCAAAATTTTTAGCGATCTTTTTTCAAAAAAATTTTTAATTATTTAGTCGAAAACCGTGGGTGACATCTACGAAAAAATGCTTAGAACCTCTTTTTCATAAAATTTCCTCGTCTTTCAGTTTTTCTCACATATAAAAGATATTTGTATTCTTACTGGGACATAATTAAAAAATAGCATCGAATACATAAATTATTATCGATTGTTAGGACAAAGCCGAGGCTCTATATATCCTTGCAATTTTTTTTTATCTTATTCTTTATGTAAAATATTACTTGTCTGCACAAAATTTACTTAGTTGTAGAATTATTTTTGAGGTAAAACCCATAAAAAAGGCTATATTAAGGAGGTATGTATATTAAAGATTATTGTATTCCATTTAACACGCTGTAATGAACAACTGTGTACAAATAGTTGTTTTTTAATAGATACCGCTAATTTCAACAAAACATAAATTCAAAACACCTATTTATACTTTAAATTATGAATGCATGAACTGGAGGAGTGAGTCTATACGTTTTTGATAACGGAAGATAGTTCTCATATTTGCACTTCTTACAAGAAGTGCAAATATGAAATATACTTTGTAATATGCAGATGCGGATATTATAGCTAATTGAAAATGCCAAAGAGCACTAAGATGTTATTAATCCAATGACATTTATTTTTGTTTTCCCATATACGGGGTAGGGGAGATGTTGGGGAGTTGACACCATGGGAGAATTGGGACAGTGACTTTTTATACCGATTGGTCGGTAGTTTGATATTGTGTGTCATACAGGTTATGTATATTTGTGAGAGAAGTAAATAAACTGCCGTATTTCGCCCGTGTGTTGTGTAGGTACTTCAAATCTCAGGTAATTTTAATTGTTTTAAGTACTGAAAAGTAACTTTTTTTTGTTCAAATTATCCAGTTCATTGGTTTGTGGAGAGTTATTTTACATGTAACGACCGACGTTTTAGCTATTAAATGTTGGGGTCATTTCATGATTCATTTTCACCTAAAAATAAATCTGGTCACTTTAATGACAGCGAGCAGTGAGGTAGAGTTTGCCACGTTACTTTAAGGGAGAGTTGGCCCGTCCTATGTCTTCCCCATTCCATGTATGAATTAATTTTCTTATATTATTTGGATCGTTTTTAGTTATGCCGTTACGCTACAAGAAAAAAAAAGAACAATCCTGTCGCTCCAATCCATATCATTCAAGAAGCTGTTGCAGAATGCAAAACCGCTGCCCAAGGAATCACTACTTCCACATCCAGATTCTCTACCCAAGTCACTCACAACGAAAAAACTTTGTATGCGAAAATAATTGTTTATGGAACTTTAATAATATAATATTTGAAATCCTCTACCCCAAAAACCCATAAAACGATACCCCACATCGGTAGTGAGGTGGGGGTGGTGATAGGGGGGTGGTAGTGGGGGGTGGATGAAGTAAAAAAATATTTTGAGGTTTCTGGTTCCTATACATGCACTAAATCACATTTTTTTTTCATCCCCTTTAATAAGGAGGTGGGGGTGGTAATGGGGGTGGCTAATGCCAAAAATTTTTTTGAGACCTCACCTTCTCTTGTATATACTAAAAACCAATTTCATGGACTCTTACCTGCTTGATTTACCCATTTACCCCAAATTTACCCCAATTTACCCCCCAACCCTTCGACGAAACAAGATGAAAATATAATCTAGTTCTAGATCTCGTTAAAGTACATATGTGTACCAAATTTCAAGTCAATATCTCAAACGGTTCCAGAGTAAACGTGCGCACAAAAAAAAGTTACAGACCGACAGACAGAAATTTTTTTTTTCGCTCAAACTTAAAATCTCGACGTTTCATGACATTTTAAGCCTATTTGGGCAATAAAAATTTTTAAAAATTTTTTTGTCGTTACTATACTTCCACTGGACGTGGAAGTAAAAATAATGGTGGCTTAAGAAAGGTGTTTGTTATTTTTTGCAATAATTAAATATTTCTCCATATATTTGTGAAGATTTAATTACCTGTCCCAAATGTCCCCATCTCTAGTCCCAATTCTCCTCGTAAAAAGCAGATTTGGGACAAATACATGAAACTAAAAATATCTTTCCATACCGCTATTTACCCAGTAAATTTAACTAATATTTGCAAGAAATGGTCCAATATATATATGAAGGTACATTAATACTGTCTTTTTATTTTTTTAAATTTTCAAAAATAAAAATTTTTAAAATTAATTTGTGAAAATTGTCCTAACTTTCCCACATCCCCCGTACATAAAGAAAGTATTGTGATCGTGAATTTTCAAGTCCCCAGAAACACGGAAAAGTGACTTTTTTAAATATTTGTCTGTTATCTGCCATTATTGGTCATAACTAGAGCATAAACCACTGGATCCATTTTGTTTAAAGAGCCTGTCTTCAAAATTGTAACCCCTTTCCGAATAGCCCTGGTTTTGAGTTTTGCGGTTGTCTAATATATGCGGTGAGTTTCTGTTCTCTTATGTTAGTTCCTGCTTGTTTTAGATCTTTTCGTTAGCAATAACAATTTAAGAAAGCTGTTCCTCATGTTCTGTTTTCGCATTTTTCCTTCAAATATTCTCAAGCGTCTACGTACAATGCAAAATACTACGTTAACTGGAGAAATCAATAAGTACATTGTATACATCTTAGACAAGATAAGATATCAGCATAATTATATGGAAAGAGAAACCAATCATATTCAATATATAGGTTAAATCCCACGATAGGTTAGCAATAAATAACGTGGAACCTATCAGTTTCACATAGCTTGCTGTCAGTCGATGATTGAATGCCATGATTGGGAGACAAGTAATATAAACACTGACTATAATTCCCGGTGTTCTAAATATCATATATCAACCTAAAAAGTGAATCGGCAGTGTCTGACGTGTTTAGGAGATGATACATATTTAAATAATTCGCAGGAAAGGATACCTACACACATAATGTACAATTGACGATTTGCACGAAAGAAAGTTTGGTAAAAAGTGTTTAGATTGGTATCACTGTAATTTACTGTACATGTTGACCAACTCGTCTAATTTCCAAATTTTGCAACAATTAAATACCTATAATATAATAATCATAACATTGTTTTCATTATCTTTAATGTCAAATCTACTTCCATTGAATATAAATCATCTTTATTAGATTTTTTCGTAGTCTACAATATTTAAAAAATGTCGAATTATGCATTTTGTCAATTACTGCTGCCAACTCTTTTAAACTGAGAGTCTGAAACAGTGTTTGACAAATTGCATAATTCGACATTTTTTAAATATTGTAGACTACGAAACAACCTAATAAAGATGATTTATATTCAATGGAAGTAGGTTTAACATTAAAGATAATGAAAACAATGTTATGACTATTATATTATAGGTATTTAATTGTTGCAATGTTTGGAAATTAGACGAGTTGGTCAACATGTGCAGTGAATTAGTGATACCAATCTAGACACTTTTTTACCAAACTTTCTTTCGTGCAAATCGTCAATTGGGTTGTTGACAAATTTTCAAAATAGTAAAATATAGTAGTGGAGGCGTTAATTTCGCTATATACTGAATTTGGAAGAAACATTCTAAGCGCAAAAATAAATTTTTATCGCACAATATTTTATTTGAAGTTATTATTTAGGACCTTCACAAATGGTTGGATGAAATCCATTGAGTAGGGTTTTTTGTTTGCCAAAATTCGAAAGCATCTATTACATTGTATCGACTGTACTTAAAGCAACGGAGAACATGATTAGACGATAACTAATTACATTTTTTAACAATTGCAGGGTTGGAAAAAAAAACAGTTTTTTTTTCAATGTTTTAAATGGTATGTTTAAAACAGTTTGTTTAAACCGATTAAAACTCTAATCAACCAAAATTAAATGGTGCCAACTTACTGCGTCTGCTACTATTACTTGATGCCAGATGGCGCTCTTAAACGAATTTTATAGCACTCTACAAATAAAATGCTCGTAGTGCATGTGACTATTGACCATTTGACTCATATGAGTAAGACTACAGAGGCTATTTTTTTGTGAGTGTGTTTACTGTTTATATCGGAATTATTTATCGGAATCAACGACACTTTTCCTGCTTTTCCACAAACTCCAAAATAATACATTTGTTTAAAACATCGCACCGCGTTTCAAACTTGTTTTAAATAGTTGTTTAAAACATCGCATTGTGTATTAAATATGTTTTAAACATTTGTTTAAAACACGGTGCGATATTTTAAACATGTTTTAAACATCTTGTTAAACAATTGTATTCAAAACAATTTTGTTATTGATTTTCTTGAAACGCTTTGAAATTCATGAGCCATTGATTCATATAAACTTCATGAACATGAAACATAACCTTACCCACCTAAAATTTTAATTTAGTTGCACCACTGCTAGAACTTGTATAACATTTCTGTCAATAGGCGTCTGAAAATAAGGAGTACGCCACCTGGTGATCTATAGTCAAACTAATTATAGGCCTGTCTGTCATTGTCTCTTTAGTGTACGATGATATCAACAATAAGTAAATAATGATAAACTGAGATGCTAAGTTATTAAAAATATGATAGCGTTTAAAGGGGCTACACAAGATACAATTTGCTGGAGCCAACCTAGTCGGTATTCTTTGTAGATTGCAGGGATAACTCGTGAAAGTTGAATTAGCACGGCAATGTTCACAGCATACCCTCTTTGATGTAGACACCTTTAACCAGGCATTGAGAGGGGAAAAGCTGGTGCAAATAACCGTGGCCCGAGTAGCAATAATAATGGCCCGAACAATCACACATTGTAAGGGAAATTTTTGAAATAAGTAAATATATGCAATTTCAGTATATTTATAAAAGTAATGTATACTATTGCATCATGCACTATTATGTTTTACCCCTGAATATTTCTATTTTGTATTTTACAAAATACTGTTTCAGTTATTTAAAGAATTAATAAATATCTTTTCAGTTACCTATATTCAATGTAGGTACCACTAATTTCATGATCTGACACTTGTTTGTAAACATAGAGCATACACATTTATTAAGTTTTGTGTTGAATATGGGTTGTACCACACAAAATAATATGTCCTGCATTTAAAACATATTCCCCTTCATACACAAAATTAGAATTTTTACATTTTTAGTGCTTCCCAAATGTTCCATACATTGCAATAAGCTTAACTTAAATGTCACTCATTGTGTCCTGAAAAAAGAGTGATTTAAACTACAACTGTACCTGAATTTAAAGAAATATTGAGTTTATTAATATTTAACTAGCCAGACACCGTTTATGTCGAAGAAACTGTACTTTTCAAGGGGAAAACCAGATAACCTAAAAAAATATGAATTTTGCTGAATAATGCCATTAACATCTTGCAAATCACTTACAACAAAATCTTGCAAACCTTTAGGTCATATATTATTAATGTTATTATTTTTAACGCCAAAAATAACAATAAACAGAAAAAAAATCGATATAAGTATTCGCCAAATAAATAAACAAACGGCCTATAATTAGTTCACGAGTTCTCCACTTTGGCGCTGGCATCTTAAATTCAGACGCCTATAGGGCATCTGCCTGGAGGATAAACAAATAATACATCATTATAACCTCACTTTAGTACGCACTTTTAGTTTACAGTACATAATTAACAATATCTGGATATATTCTCTTAGGAAAATGTTCTATACATATTACTGCTGGATTGTTTGATATCTATTAAGTACCCGTCTATACTTATTATGACGATTTTTTGTCTGTGTCTAGTAGCACTTTCAACATCCAGGGTATAATAATGATCACTATACATGATGAAAGTAAAATTTTCTTAAAGCACACGCAAAAAACACAAATAATCCAGATAAATATGTCGTCCACAATGAAGCAAGGTATTACAATTTACATATCAGGCTCACCAAATATTTTGAGGTTATGATTTTCCAAGCAAACTAGCCACGCCCATTAGGTCACGTGCCGCAAATGTTCGATTGACTTCATTTTATTGCATATTTATGTCAATGACGGGAGCACGCCGCGCGCCGGTCTACAATGATGGTGGTAGGAAATAATTTTCGATCATACTATAATGTAAATAAGGAACACAAAACATCTCAACATTAAACACGCATAGCATTTACACTTTTTTTAACATAATTGAAATGCTGCTGCCAAGCGTTGTCCCGCTAAAGAAGGGGCAGACGTTTATTTTGTGGATAAGTTACATAAAGTTCAAGTTTAAGGGAATTCGTAATTCGACAATTTCTCCTAAAACCGTGAAAAGGTTTAAAAAATTATTTGATGGGCTTTTAGAGACAACTTTATAGAATGGTAAACATTTTTTTCTCGTGCGAAAATCAAAAATTTTTTTTATTGATTTCAATAATCTGGTATCGTTCTATCATTTTCTTAAGTACGGCACCGCTGCGTCACCCTTGAACGAATACTTATAGCAAGTAAAAATGTCACTGGCTTCAGTAATATAATTTGAAATAAAAGAAATAATGTGATGAAATACAAATATAGATGTCGTACACATGTAATTGTAACCAATTATTACTGGACGAGGAAGGTTAATGTGTATATCATTCTTTAGATGGATTGGACGTTGAGGCTGTTGGGAGTTTAATCACTCAAAAAAATATAAACTTCGGTTATTTGAATGTGCCGCGAAAACGGTAGTGATATCATAACGACAGTTAGACGTGTACATATAGAGAATAGAAGAAGACAAACAAGTTGACTTTATTGACAATAAAGTAACCTCACATGTCAAAAATCAATTTAACGTTTAACTAACAATGTTTAGTGTTTGCTGTTATTGTTAACATCTTTTTAAAAATGACTGAGGCAGGATTTGCAACAGCTAATTCTTGATTCTAAAATTAAAAAAAAACAGTTATAAGAAAAATCGAATATTTTTGTTAGTTTCTACAAATATTTTATATTGATTTCAGTGCAGTTCGAGAATCATATGGTGATAATGGTTTTTCGCCATCCTCGAACACTTAGAAATTATGTAATACGCTAGGAACTAATCAAAATACATGTTATATTTATGAGGAAAAGGTGACTACGAGGATCGTCAAGGGGTGGATTTTTATGCGAAGAAAACCTTTTTTGAATTTAAAAAGACGCAAGCTAACTTATGCTAATCCGTTAAATAAATAAAAAATATTGTGTAAGTAGGCATTGTATATGTTCTTGATTATCAATAAGAGGCTGCTGCAAATACAATATGGCTGTCTCCTCAGTGACACCCAGTATGAATGTTCGTCAAATAGATACACACAGTCGAAAATCTCCAACAACAACTCTTGTTTCTTTATTCACTTTATTACAGATACTATAAGACTTTAAAGCCAATAAAACTTTTAAATGTCTCGATAAAAGTCAATGTCAAATCAAAACAATCTAATACTTAGCAATTTATAAATAAGTAAACAAACAACAACTTTAGGTTTTTTATCTAATATGTTTGTAGACATGTAATTCCACACAATTTCTCAAATTGTTTTATCATTACTGTGTAAATAAATAAATAAGCAATTTGTAAATAATACGCTTTTACAGAGTCCGCCATATAATAAAGGTAATAATGTCTACCTAACTGTATTTCTTTTATTGATTATTATATCGAATTAGATTTATTTGTATGAATATTCAATGGCCAATTGTAATTATTGTTAACACAAATACAACTTAAAAATAAAATAATTAACTAAATCTTTTTGTCTACCTGAAATTTTCCCAATAATTACAAATCCAAAAAAATCATATCGAAACGAGAATTTTTCAAAATCTTGGGTCTTTGATTAAATAATAATTTACTATTATATTTAATAAAATATACACATATAATTATTTGTCACTGGAGTTTATTTAAACAAACACTTTGAATGTAATGCTATGATGTAATAATTTACTGTTTCGCACAGTATGTCCCTTTTACATTATTTATGTATGAGAATTAGGACTATTTGTAAAACAATGTTCCACTTCACTGGCTAGAAATTTTCTGGAAATTTGAACGTAAGTGAAGGAGAACGTCATCTAAGGTTTATTAATAACGATAGTTGTGTTTAAATGGAACATATTTGTTTATTAAAGTCAAATATTTACTATTTACTACACACGATCCAGCGGCAGGGAGCCAGCCTTGTCGGCACGCTTTGAACTCATTCGTGTGAGTGAACTGGTCTGCTGGAATTCCAATTATCTCCAAAGCGTACCGACAAGGATGGCTCCCTGCCGCTGGATCGTGTGTAGACTCCTTTAGACAACACTATTTCTTCGCACATATTAACAAAAGGGCACGAAACGTCATCGGATCTGGACCAAAACCTTTTTAGCCCATGTACGGTACCAATATTATACCTTGTGCCAAATTTCATCAAAACTGGTTCGTTAGTTTCGGTGTTATCGTGTTCACATACATACATACAAATATGCATGCATATGCACAGAACTTTCTGAAACCCACTTTTTCATGCTTTTGGAGCCTCACTCAACACATAAAGGTCTGGTCTCATTTCAATTTAAAATTTTAGATCAATTGCAGTAGCTTCTCCATGAGTAGGGAGGTAAAAAACGCCAAAATATTCAAAAGTTAACAAACAAATTTCAAATTAAAGGTTGCAGTTGAAGTATAAACTTTTCGACGGCATTCTCTCATTTAATTGAAGATTCCATATTTAATCAGAAAACGGTGTTTTTTTCATATATTTCGCGAGGCTCGTGTAAATAATTTAAAACTTTATAACTCTAGGAAAATAAAGATAAATATTTAAACTTTCAATAACAAGCGCTTTGTACCTATTTTTTTCGGCACTAAAGAAAACTGACTTTGAATAAGAACAAAAATGTTGGGGCGAGCATCCCTCGTTTACCTGTTCCGATCCTGCTGTTTGTGGGGCTGTGCGTGCCTCACATGCGTGTTAATGTTTTGATTGTGTGCATGGTGGTGATAGTGGCTGATGCAAATAAAAAACTAAGGCCTTTGGTTCTTGTTGACACATTAAATCACAATTTTATTTTTACCCTCTTTAAAAATGGGGTGGGAGCAGTAACTTTTGAGATCTTGGCTTGTATTGCATATACCAAATCTCAATTTTATTAGCTCTTATTTGCTTGCTTTACCTATTTACCCTCAACGGAGTAAGATCAAAATATAATCTATCTCAAAATACATTATTTTAAGGCATTTTTGAGAAATGCTCTTTGGTCCATATTACTCCACCACCAAACTTTTATTATACTCTTCGCAAAAACGAAGAGTATATTGTATTTGATCGGCACATTTCTAAATCAGTAAAGATCGCTCGTAGAGAAAAAATTTTCATATCATTATGTTAGTGAACGAATTCTGAACAACTTTCAAAATGTCCATCTGTCCGTCCGTCATGTTTCTTGTAAGCACGATAACTGAAAGAAAGAAACGTCCGATTGTATTGAAATTTGGAAAGTAAGTTAGCGTTAGCTAGAGGAAAAACCCTATTGTTTTTGAAAAAAATCAATCGATGAATAAATAAGTTATCAATCATTTAAATTAAAAAAAATGTTTTCTTAATTTTTGTCATTTGTACTTAAATAGAATTTTACTAATATATATATTTCATAATATTATATCTAATTCGTTGAAATATAATACTCGAATGATATATACTATAGACATTCAATTATTGCAATGATGTCTGATGGTCCAATGACTAAAGCTTTGTCTGGCAATGCTCCGGACCGGGATCCGGCAAGGGGCGTTTTTTGTACCGTTAAACACGAAATACATTTTTTTGTTTTTTTTTTGTCTGGCAATCCAAAGGTCTTGTGTTCGAATCCCTGAGGACAGAGTGTGTTTTTCTTTAATTTTTGTTTTTTCACAACAAAGTTGGTATCACAAAATTTAAAATGTATAAAAACTAACGTTATTTACAAGAAAACTGCGAAGAGTATCCTATAGAATGTGTAACAATTATATAAAAAGCTCAGTAAATCGGCGAAGAGTATAATGTATTCACTAGTTATTTAATACATACCCTAAATACTAGTTGAAAAGCGCTTGCACAATGGGCCACAAGGCCTGAGTGCGGCGACCCTTCGTCGCCCCGCTAAAAGAAGAAGAAGAAGTTGAAAACAAAAAACTAATCTCGTTAGCGATTCATTTAGGTTTTGATGAATTTTAATCTTTGGAGAATGTACTAATACTCGAATATTTATACTAGAAAATGACGCATGTTCTCAAAAATAGAAGGGAGCTATAAGGCAGTGATCATGAGTTTGGCGGTTGGTGACTATGACCTCCAGATGACCTTGAAGGTTGCCTGGAAGTAACACCAGCCTCAAGGTCCTCACCTTGACCTGAAGGTCAAGGTACTTTTGTATGACAAGGTATATTTCTTGGCTAGAAAAACAAAGAATACGTACATTTATGCTACGCTGGTAAATTGATTGCATTGATTGTTGCTGCACTAAAGTTAAACTTTTTTCATAATGTGGAAATAAACCATAAGTGATAAAAAAAAACTTTAATGCCAATGTGCATATTCAGTTTTTTTTGAAATCCAGAAATTGTAAATTAAGATCATTCAACTCTATTTCTTACATAATTTTAAGTAACATTAAGAAATTTCATAATTAGGTATTATTTAAATATCAAATTGAATAATTTTTTGTAAGAAAACCATTATTTTGAGCAATAAAAACTTTATTGTCGACGTTTACTTATCATCTCCGCCAACTACAAGAATATTGGATTACTTTACTGACGATTTTGAGGTTTTTTTAGTGCCGATTTTGAAAAATTTTGAAAAATCAGGAATATATATCGAAAATCTGGCTTAACAGATCGATAGAAAATGAATAAACGAAGATTTCAACAAAAAAAAATTCTTAAGTAATAGAGACCAGCAGGTGATTTGAAAAAAAAAGTCACTTTGTCACTTTGTCATAATACTTAACCAATCGGATTTTTTTTTAAATCTCCGTTTTTTAATTGCCTATCGATTTGTCAAGCCAGATTTTCGATTTTTGTCTATGATTTTTCAAAATTTTTTATGAAAATTCAAACTTTGGAAAGTTTTGAAAAGTCAGGAACAAAAATTGAAAATCTGACTTGACAGATCGATAGGCAATTAGAAAACTAAGATTAAAAAAAAAACTTTCCAATTGCTAAACTATTAAGACCTGCAGACTATTTTGAAAAAAAGTCATTTTGGGGCCACTGTGCGACGCTGTAAATTGTTGGCCGATGCGTTAAGCCGAGGAAAACAAGCATTTCAGTCCGGAATGTGCTTTTACTACGAGGTACACATACCATTTTTTTTTTTTTTAAATCACAATCAATATTATTATAAGTAAATTAAGGAATTTTTTCTGAAATCGATCGGGAATGTCTACATTTTCGGCGCGATTTTAGAGCGAAAAATACACAATTCCAGTATTTTAGTCCGTTGCTAAGAAACTATCAGAAAACAGACCGGAAAAGATCCGTTGCCAAGCAACGATCAACAAAGCCGTACGGGAATGTTACTTCCCGGCCTAGGCCGGGAAGTAACATTCCCGTACGGTTTTTTATATATATTTTAATATGTTAATATTTTTGATTTTTATACGTTTAAAATAGTATTGATTGTGATTTCAGAATTTTTTTTTTAAATGTTTATATTTTTGATTTTTATACGTTTAAAATAGTATTTATTGTGATTTCAGAAAAAATAGTATGTGTACTTCGGTGTGAAAGCACATTCCCAGACTTCGATGCTTGTTGGCCTCGGCTAGCGCCTCGGCCAACAATTGCATCGTCGTCCGGGAATGTATCCCTTTCACACCTAGATACACAATATACTATTTTAAATGCATAAAAAAGAAAAAGTCAGAGATTCAGTGCTTATTATTACTGCCTGAGCCGGGAAACTAACTTTCCCGGACTGTTTTCTGATAATTGAAACTGCGACGAGAAAGTAGACATTCTTGACCGATTTCAGAAAATAGTATATTGTGTATTTAGGTGTGAAAGTAATACATTCCCGGACGACGATGCAAATTGTTGGCCGAGGCGCTAGCCGAGGCCAACAAGCCTCGAAGTCCGGGAATGTGCTTTCACACCGAAGTACAACAGATCTTTTCCGGTCTGTTTTGTGATAGTTTCTTAGCAACGGACTAAAATACTGGAATTGTGCATTTTTCGATCTGAAATCGCGCCGAAAATGTAGACATTGCCGATCGATTTCAGAAAAAAATATTTTTATTTAATACACAACGTGATTTTGGGCGCTGGCACGTTTAAATTCGCACGCAACGTCGACACCAATACGACGCCTGCGGAAACGATTTTGTCTTTTGTACATTGAAGCGTTTGATGAACCAATATAAATTGACCACTCTTTAAAAACTTAAACACTCAACAATGAAATGAGGTATAGATTTTCTTGGTTCATCGAGCGCATCTAACTGAAATATACATTTAAAGTTCGGAAAAACGTCAAAAATTACTAAAAAATTCCTAACATGCTTACTTTAAAATCCTATTATTACAAATTACTGTTGTTTTTCAAATGTAAAACGTATAGAAACATAAAGATCATATATTCAACTATCAATGAATAACGTTTAATGATTTTAAGGAGAACTATATAGCGACGAAAATATATAGCTTATCTACCCTTGTCCTTTTAAGGTAAAACTTAGATTATTGCTAGATAATAAGTTAATGTTAGCTAGTTATTAAAAAGGCAAACCTAATGGGCATTAAAGAAACTAACAAATTAAGGCATTTTAAGAGTTGCCGAAAAGAATTTCACCAAAATGGCACAACGATATACATTTAGTGTGTTTTCCTCCGTAATGTAGGCGATCTCATAAATCTGTCCATAGACAGTAGTTATTGAAAAACAAGAACACCTTCGATATGTCAACAGACACCGAGTGACCGGCCCAGTTGATGTTATCGCTGATGACGAATTACGGGCGGTGACGACGTCAGTAACTTGGCTACTCATTAGAAGTCGCCGCCAATATATATTCAACTCTCAATTCCTCAAACCCAATCCGATCTGTTCGAAGAATACAAATAAGGATTGTCCCACATTCATTTCGTTGTTTGGTTTAATTCCTCATGGTATGTCACTTGCATTCCGACTTGTGATAATAATGTTCACTTTGTGTTGAACTTTAAAATGGAATCGGTGGAAACCGGCATTAGTACCTGTTTTATGCTCAGGGCCGGCCTTAGTTCCTCAAGTCCTCTCCTGAGAAATTTTGAAAGACGTCCCTTTTTGTGGTCAAGTCAGGTAACAATAAAATCAAGAAACTAATTGTATAGAGTGATTGATTATGATAACTAAATGCCTTATGAGCAGTTAAAGAAATACTTAAATTTTCAAAAATTGTTTTTGCGTTAAATAAAATTGAAATAAATAAATTTTATTTGTTGAGATCCGAGTTTTACCCATTTGTTCCAATGAAATAAAAAGAGTCAGAGATTCTACAGTACGGCGGGTTGCATAATTATGAATTTGATCTCACTTATTTGCTATTTCGCGTCCGTTCCAGTTGTTTGTTTAGTTCATTGATTATTTAGGCTTGAGATTTAGGCTCGGGTGCGGGGCACGGTCTCGACCCTCCAAAGGCCCGGCACTGTTTATTGGTCACTTTGCAACTATTGCCTTACTTATTCATTTAAATGTGAATGTACATGGGTAATAAGGAGTAGTCCAGTGAAATTTCGCAAGATAACTTTAGAAATAGAAAAGTTTTCTTGATTTATGAGTTGTTTATAGCGAGAACACAGCGTGACGAGTCAAGACAATTATTAGATAATGAAATAAAAATAGTTTTAAAATAAATGAAAGGAATTTACACGGATAGACGCGAGTGATCACTAACATAACACAATATAAACATAAATACACCACATATTATTAGATAATTCCCAAATGAAAAACCTATACTAGGTGAAAAAAAAATGGACAGTCGAGGAATGCGAGTTGGAACTAACAAGAGTGTAACGGCACGCCCGTCCGATGACTGTGCGCAGTGCCATACGCATCTTAGAGCACGTGTCGTTCCACTTTTAAGGTCCCCAACTCGCATTCCCCGCACTCTTTTTGCACTTAGTATAGGCTGTTATACAGTTGAAGAAACACAGACAGCATCCATTATCCATCGACACTGCAAGTGTCTGGCGTGTACTGGGTAGTACACGCCAGACAGTGTGATCAAGCATGCTCGCCACTAAACATGCTTTAGCCCGCTGCTCAATCGGCTACAAATAACCCTTTTTTCGTAACGATAGATAGCATGACAATGTAATCTTGCCTCTGAAGTAGTTTCCACAAAAGCCAAAACACTTGAACACCACACTCCACTCGATTCACGATTCGTCAACCAGGTTGGCTGCATCATCTGAAGATAACTGAATCTTGACGGAATTTTTAGAAACATTCTTCTCGCATTTGTCTAGCCATCGGTAAATAAATTATAATTACAACAAGAATAACAAATGAAGGATGAAGTCATTAATGAAGATCAAAAACAAAATCGGCCCTAATTCGCATCCCTGGGTCATTTATTATCAAAGCTCGTTTTCCCCGGAGATGGGTAGTATTGTTCGACCTGTTTCGTTTTTGTAAAGATTTAAAGGAACTTCTAGAGTTTGAGAGAGTGTTTAATTAAAAAGCAAAATAAGTTGCATATAAATACTTGTCAAATTCCATGCTGTTTTAAGAGCCTTTAAACACAATTTAAAAAAGTCTAAATAGGTATTTTCTAGTTCCTAGATTTTCATTCTAGATCAGTCATAATCAATTTTTCTCGACTGTTTATCAAATACAATAAATTTTTTTTTGACGTATGTAGCCATATTCAGAAATAAAGAACTCCAATTGAGTTTTGTCGAATTTGCTTAAAATTTGATATGTTGTGGATTTTGACCTGAGTAAAAGACTCAATGGGCACGACCTCAGTAATGACCAGTTTTTGAGATATGGCTTATCAAAACTAGATAATTTCATAATTTCCATATCTATAGACATTTCAGAATTTTTATTTTCGAACCATTAGGGGAAAAGGGTAAATGTCAAAAACTATTTGTTTGATACAGGAATTTTTCGGCATTTTTTATAACTTTTAGGCTTCAGTAGAAGAATATATACAGCGTGTTCACGATGGACGCATCAAGAATGATAACCTTCATTATTTTCGGTTTTTCGAAAATAAGTCATTCTTCATAAGAAATTTCGATTTTCTTTAAAAGCTAGTAAAAATGGTAAAATTACCAAAAATATGTACCGGGTGCTTAAATGTAAAAGTAGGTCGAGATAACTATCCTTACTTTTTACTTCTGAGCAAACAGTTATTAGTGAAGTAAAAATAACACCAAATATCGAAACGTAAAAAGTACGATATCTCGACTACCAATTAACAACATCATTATTTTTTTTTTAATTGTTGCTTTTTTATGTACTTTTTAACCCTGATAAAAAATACAAGTATTTAAACAAATAAAAAAATGAATGGAAAAAAATAAAAGGTTAAAATAAAAGAAAAAAAAATCATTCATTAAGACTAATCCAAAAATACCTTTAAAAAAATGTTTATATACGCAAAGTTATAAGCAATTTATGTTTTTTTGGCCGTTTAAACAAACGTTTTGCCTTGAAATTTTCTGTGGTTGTTAACATCCATAAAGATAATATTTTTCAAAAATTATCTAAATCGATAGTGTTATTAAAGCTACATTAAATTGTTTAAAAAAGCTATATATTGGCATTTTTTTGAGGTTAAGTACATATTTAATCAAGGTTTTGTATAACTATATCTGTTCGAAATTTTATTGCGAAGAATCTTAATTTTTTTATTTCTGCAATACGACCAATATTGTTTTTTCGATCAACCATTTTTTTCATTTTAAAATCAATAAAAAATACCGCAGTAAAATAATACTATGTTTTAATGTTTTTTTATTTATTTCCAACTTTTAATTACAATATTGGTAATTTTGATTGATTGACCAGCATAAGGTAGGTATTGCTGATACTCCCGGGAAACATACCACCGGGCCCAGCTACGTCTATGCTGGGTTGGATTTGGGTCATGCTTGTTGTCAACAGCGAGAGCCACATGACGGATGATGCAGGAAATGTCATTTCGAACTACTTATGAAACTTTATTTATTTTTATTTTTTCAAGTACAAATTCGTTTACTGAAAATTAGCTCAAAACTGCATTTATTTCAACCCTATCCAAGTCTCGCGATACAATACAATCAATATCTAAAAAATCAACTTTCTGAAATATGAAAGTTTAGCCTATTAACTATTAGGAAAGAACTATTTCAAACTGTATTCAGGTTCTCATTTTTGAGACGACTATCGCCCTATAGTGCGGCGATAGTCTAAGGGATAAGTACGACTATGAACACGATATTTAAAAAAGCGTTAAGCCAGGGCTACCCTCGATCTACTTAAATTATATTAAGATTATCATCAGTTCACTGTGTTCGTATTGTTTCTGAATGCAGTTGATGTATTATTTTTAAATTTGAATAACCGTAATGGAAACTGTTTAATTATTAATTCTTATATTCTATATAGAAAGTAAATACAATGCATTTATTACAAACATAAAAAAAAAACATTTTTATTATTATTTACGTGCCCTTTAATGAAAGTATCTTACAAGATGAGAAACTGCGTAAAAGACAAAGAGGCGTGTAACTTTACCATTTTTACCAGCCTCTCGTATAGTAGCAGCAGTGGGACTTTCATGAATGAACTGAGCGCAATGCATAGAACACTTTTATGGCTTGGTCATAAATTCCGCTTGCATACTATAATAATTGCACTACTCGTCAGGTGGGGCCTTTACAGCCGTGTATACCTGCAATTCATAAGGCAATAAAATAAACCTCTTAATTTTTTCATTGAGTATTAACGTAACCTTATTGCTGGTGTCGAATTATACACTTACACCTGTGAGAGAAATTAGCACTAAACACAGACAACAGAACGTGAGAAAATGTGCTTTGACAAAAATATTTTACAACACAAAATCCTATTTCATACATTTTATCCGGAGTCAGTGTGGGAAGGACATCTCTCCGTTAAGCCATGAAAATCATCCGTACACAATAACGTAGTAGACACTGATGTAGCACAGAACTGAACAAAACAAACTTAAAGAAATAAATAACAGGAAAAAAACAGTGCTTCTAAATGTTTTGACGATTTGACGTTTTGGAAAAAGTTCTCAACCTCTGTTACCACTAGATGAAAGTTGTTCATAAATGTTTAGTAGTAGGCGAGGAAATATAGCAGTCAACCTTCAATTTGTTTTGCAGTAAGTCGGATTGAGATGTGGTTTTTTGCATTTGCTTCTTTAACTCGTCTAGAAACTTTGTGCCATATTTTGGTCTTGTACTTTTTTGAAATTGCATTGCTGCATCGAAAAGTGCATTCTTATAAGTGCATATTTTCAAGTGATGAAGAAACAATTCATATCTTTCAGAAAAAACTCCCGAATCATACGAATTTCAGTACCCGGGGGTTTTTTGAGTCGCTGGACCTGAACGCGATGAGCTCCAAATGAGCCCCCTGTGCACCTGGAGGTCAGGACGGCACCAGGAACGTCATCACCTGGAGTTCCCTGTAAACTCATGGAAAATCGATCGAAACTCGTTACCTGGGGGTTTTTCGGGTCGCTCGTCCTGAATCTGACATCGGCAACCTCCTCTGGAGGACCTGGTGCGCGCGACCTGGCTAATAACGTCATCTCCTGGAGTTTTACTGAAATTTTGTCGTCAAACTTTTTAACATTGCTTTAATGAATGCTAGTTAATATATTATTATGGTAGAACAAGTTTTCCACTGCAACCTTCTTCATCACTTCGACGTAAATATCTATGACGCAACAAACTATAAATAATTATTAATTAAAAATAAAAATATTAATGTATTTGTAAAAAGAAATATAAAGTTCAGATATTTTTGAAATTGTGCCTGCATATATTTGTACCCATACCTTTCATTTACCCCTCGAATAGTTTCAATTGAATTAACCATTCCAACTCTGGTGATAAAGTAAGTTCATTGAAAAAGAGAGGACATGCCCATTTCGTATAAATTAAGAGGTTGCCGATGTCAGATTCGGGACGAGCGACCCGAAAAACCCCCGGGTAACGAGTTTCTACCGATTTGATAAATAATTTCAGTAAAACTCCAGGAGATGACGTTATTAGCCAGGTCGCGCGCACCAGGTCCTCCGTAGGAGGTTACCGATGTCAGATTCGGGACGAGCGAGCCGAAAAACCCCGGGTAACGAGGTTCGATCGATTTTCCATGAGTTTACAGGGAACTCCAGGTGATGACGTTCCTGGTGCCGTCCTGACCTCCAGGTGCACAGGGGGCTCATTTGGACATCACATTCAAGTCCAGCGAGTCAAAAAACCCCCGGGTACTGAAATTCGTATGATTCGGGAGTTTTTTCTGGAAGATATGAATTGAAAATATGCATTTATAAGAATGCACTTTTCGATGCAGCAATGCAATTTCAAAAAAGTACAAGACCAAAATATAGCACAAAGTTTCTAGACGAGTTAACGAATCGAATGCAAAAAACTCCATCTCAATCCGACTTACTGCAAAAAAAATTGAAGGTTGGGGCTATGTTTGTGTTATATTTCCTCGACTATAGCCTTTCCCCCGATTTTATGTATATTTATAAATAATTTTATCTAGATTAACAGAATTAAAAATAACATCAGAAATAATTAATAAAATATGAAACAGGAGTTGTATCGAATATACATTTAGGTATAGATTTGGCACAAAAAATTAAAAATTTAGAAATTACAACTGACATCCTGGATAACTAAAATATGCATAAAATACGTGGCCTAAAATACAAATTTAAACATTTAAAGCCGATTATTTTAAGACAAATGAACTAATTTCTTTATACAATGTTTTAATTGGATCAATATCATAGTATAACTAGTGGAAGCATTATACTCTTCGCCGATATACTGAGCTTTTTATATAATTGTTACACATTCTATATGATACTCTTCGCAGTTTTATTGTAAAAAATGTTAGTTTTTGGCCATTCTAAATTTTTGATACCAAAGGGCATAGCCGGGTAAGCATGGTGTAACTGCCCCCAAGCGTCTGGCGCTTATATTTGTGCAGTAGGAAGCAATCTTGGAAAGTAGCCATTTCACAAAATATTAGCCCGAAAAAGAGACCGGTTAGGGGTGAGTAAAGGAGGGTTGGTTTTAGCAAAACTATTTTTTTTCTAAAAAACGGCGCATTCAATCATTTTGTAAAAAATATATGTTAAAGACCTACTGAGAAAGTACTAAATAAAAAATCACGCTCAAATTCCGAAAACAGATACAGTAAAAAAACATATATTATTTTCAAATTTTTTTTAGGGTAACTTATCCCTGGGGTACCAGCCTGAATTTTTTTCTGTAGCATGTCTGAGGACTCACTTATGTTATGTTTTTTTCCCAGTCTTGTGCGAAGATTACGCCATACTTAAAAAAAAATGCCGAAGTGTGCAGTGTCGTATGCATATTTTGTCAACAATTAACCCCTTGCACGTAAAGAAGGCCAAAATGCAAAGTAAATATGGATACCTGAGTAGTGTATACATACTAGTGATTAGTGATTATGGAAATGGTGAACGTTGTAAGAGAAACCAATATATCGCTACAACGCTGACAGTTAATTAGGTGATCAATAGAGTTTAACTCTCTTGCGCCGCAAAAGTTATGTCAGTTTATGGCCGGAACGTTAAATATCATTAAGGGTAAAAACTAAAGTCAGCGGTACTATCGATATTACCGTCGGCGGGGATAAGAGCTTGGTCTTAACAGTCATGTGTTGTTAATAATTTGCAGCACTAAATCGTAGCATTACTAACCTGTGATGGATATGGATGTTAATCTTCCTCACTGTCATCTGCAATCACTGCACTCATGCTGTCCTTCTGAAACAATAGAGAAAGAACTTCCGCCGGTTTAGGTATTATTGATAGATATCGTCCTTGCGAAAGATAATGCACGACAGCAGCTACATGGGAACAACATCCAACAGTTCGATTCCCACTGGCACATTCAAAGAAATTGCAAAACTGCCTTTTGTAGATATTTCCAGCAAAGATGTACTGGACTTCCCAGAAATGACGGATTTAAAACTGTTTTTTACCGGATCGTATCAATATAAACAAACGATTTCGTACCTCGAAGTCATAAATGAAGACGGAACACTTAATCTTCAGTACGCTAAGGACCAATCCAATGTACTCGAAATACAAGTTTGTTCACGTCACATCAAAACGAAGGTTTACCGATGTTTCCTCGACTATATTCCCCACAGTGTCGGCGTTAGAAGACATTTCTGTGAATGTGCCAATGGGTATCAAACTGTTGGATGTTGTTCCCATGTAGCTGCTGTCGTGTATTACCTTTCGTACGGATGATATCTAGCAAGCATACCTAAACCGGCAGAAGTTCTCTCCCTATTGTTCCAGAAGGATAGCATGAGTACAGTGATTGCAGATGACAGTGAGGAAGATTAATATCTATATCCTTCTCAGGTTAGTAATGCTACGATTTAGTGCTGCAAATTGTTAACAACCAAGCTCTTATCCCCGCCGACGGTAATATGTGAATAATGACAGTCTTTGACAAAGTACTCCATAGTACCGCTGACTTTAGGTTTTACCCTTAATGATATTTAACATTACGACTATAAACTGATTTTTGCGGCGCAAGAGTCAACTCTATTGAGCACCTAATTAACTGTCAGCGTTGCAGCTTTATGTTGGTTTCTCTTACAACGTTCACCATCTCCATAATCACTAGTCACTAATATGTATACACTACTCAGGTATCCAT
Organism: Rutpela maculata; assembly: GCA_936432065.2. Lineage (NCBI taxonomy): Eukaryota > Metazoa > Arthropoda > Insecta > Coleoptera > Cerambycidae > Rutpela > Rutpela maculata. The sequence goes on along the minus strand of OW386285.2, from coordinate 28,007,703 downwards.
ATTTACTTTGCAGTTTGGCCTTTTTTACTTGCAAGGAGTTAATTGTCCACAAAATATGCATACGGCACTGCACACTTCGGCATTTTTTTTAAGTATGGCGTAATCTTCGGACAAGACTGGGAAAAAAATATAACATAAGTGAGTCCATAGACATGCTACAGAAAAAAATTCAGGCTGGTACCCCAGGGATAAGTTACCCTAAAAAAATTTGAAAATAATATATATGTTTTTTTTACTGTATCTGTTTTCGGAATTTGAGCATGATTTTTTATTTAGTACTTTCTCAGTAGGTCTTTAACATATATTTTTTACAAAACGATTGAATGCGCCGTTTTTCAGAAAAAAAATAGTTTTGCTAAAATCAACCCTCCGTTACTCACCCCAAACCGGTCCCTTTTTCGGGCTAATATTTTGTGAAATTGCTACTTTCCAAGATTGCTTCCTACTGCACAAATATAAGCACCAGACGCTTGGGGGCAGTCACACCATGCTTACCCGGCTATGCCCTTTGTTGTGAAAAAAAATATGAAAAAAAACACCCTGTAAGGGATTCGAACACAAGACCTTTGGATTGCCAGACAAAGCAAAAGCAAAGTTAGCCATTAGACCATCACACATCATTGCAATAATTGAATGTTTGTAGTATATATCATTTGAGTATTATATTTCAACGAATTAGATATATTATTATGAAATATATGTATATATTAGTTTAATAAGTTTTATATTCTCTGATCTCTTTTTTTCACAGTTAGCAACTAACGCAAACTTACCATGAAAGTTTCTATACCAATGTGGTTACAAGAAACGTGAAAATTGAATGAACAGGCAGATAGAAGGAAGTTTTAAAAGTTATTTCCAATGATATGAAAAAAAATCGTCTACAAGCGATATTTAGGTTTTAAAAGTGTGCCTACTAAATGCAATTATAAGCTTTGCCGTTCGTAATATTTAACAAAAAAGCAAGAAAAGGTAAGAAAATTAAAGAATAGTCACTATGCAGTTCAATACAGATCTGCAGTCTCCTTAAAATATGAGCATAACCAAGACATTTTGTGATTTCGTTTGCAGTAAAGAGATGCAATTTCAGAACCCCCGTATATTTATAATTTAACACAAAAACAAAACATGCAAAATTATAAATTAAATACCATGTTATACTCTCACTATTACCACCTGAAAAGAGCCCCGCGAACGCCCTTTGTTTACTTTTTAAACGCTTGTGTTGTGGGTTTTCGTATTTATCATATTTTCGGTGGGAATCAAAAGGCGTAAAATCAATTATGGAACTGAATCATATTTTTCCCGCCGTTAAATTGTACGTTTCCTGTTCGCGAGTACGTTACTTAACTTCAGACGGTGAACCGAAAGCACGGGAATGCCTGTCCAGCAGCATTGCATTGGCAGAGTAGCTGCAGGTCAGTGGCGACAAGGTAAATCACAGTACAAAACATGAACTTCCTCCTATATGGTCACGGTGGCGGCGCTACATAACGTCACTTCCCTTTCCGGCCACCACATACTCTCCTACACACACCTGCCTCAAGAGTACACCCCATGCGTCGGAGATCTCAAACAGCATTGATATATATTCGACTCTCCGGACTATATTTCTGCATTAAGTCAGGTAAAACGCAACATGAAAATATTTAATTAAAAGTCAATATTTCTTAGACTGGGATTATTGTTCTAATTCAACTATTGCGTTTGTAATATTGTGCAAAAATACCTGAAATACAAAGAATGGAAAACCCTGTGCAATTAACTGTGTGCAATTAACTGAAGAGGGCTAGCGCGAGTTCTGTGTCAAAGGTGATCAATCACTGCTTATCGTACCTTGCTTTGGAACCCCAGCTGGAGCAGACAGCAATGTCGGAAGGGGTTGCTTAGTTTATCTCTGTTTATTGACTTACATGAGCAGCCAATTGTGATGAACAAAGCAGGAATGTTTTGATAGCGCATCGCCAGTTAAGTTGGTTGGAATGCCTTACCCATTACGAGATGTTTATTGTTGATTTCTTGACAAAAACAACTGATACATTAGCAGTAAAGATGCAGTAGGCACTTGCTTAGAATTGAAGCTGAAGGTAATAAAATAATTACATAGAAGTCAGCTGAAAACCATTATTAGTACTACAGAATGCCTAGAAGGATCTGGAGACGGAGTATACAGTTGCAACCTAAAGGTAAGAACCACTTCGATCGTAGTAATGCGACAGACAGGCAAGCAGCTCTTAAAGCCCTCGCACACTAAAAAAAATTGTTCGGAGCAGACAAAATTGTTTGAAGCAACAAAAATTTATTAACATCAACCAAGAAATTGCTTCGTACATAACAAAATTTTTGTTTGCTCCGAACAATTTTTTTTTAGTAAGTGTTCCTCCTATCGTTGCAACTTTTAAACGGTTTGGAACTGCCAGAAGACTAATCCGATTGGGCAGAACAACGAATTGATTCTGGTCTGGATACCGGGCACTCTAGGTAGAAAGACAGTGAAATAGAAGACTCCTTAGTCGGGAAGGTGCAGTATTGAGATTTATCGGACCAAAACCAATGCCTTGGCATCTCATCAAGCACTGCTAAAATAACCATCTTGGTTGAGCTGGGAGGATAATACTCCAGTACTGGCAAGAACTACCAGGATTAGTTCACTCAAAGAAGTTATATATCCTTTGAAGTCAAGAGTCAAACGGCCTATTGGCCTATTTCTGGGCACTGCAGACTAAATCACCACCTAGACAGACTTGGATTAACGGATAACGCTGAATGCTATGTTTGGGAGAGGACAAAACTACGGCGGCGGGGCATGTTCTATGTATCAGTCCCGCTGCAGAAAGAACCAGATTCTCACTATTTAGCAAAAAGCAACTGCTGCCAGAGGACCTGGACAGTTTTTCACTTAATAAGGTTTTATTAAAAGGCTGAACTTACGCGGTGAAATATAATTAGATAGACCAGATGGTAGCGGTGGAGCTTCTGAATGTAAGTTTACATATTAACCTAACCTAATCTTAGTTAGTTAGGATAAGGAATATCTTGTTAGCACAGTGCCAAGTTAGTCAGAATGCATCAACCGTTGTGAGATGTTGATATATTTGGGAAAAAAATTTAATACATTACGTGGTTAAAATGTAGACGACACTAAAGGAACAACTGAATGAGAAAAATGCTTTCTTAGAATGACAACAGAAAGCAAGTCAGCTGAAAACCATTGGTTGAGTGCTACAAAACGAGATCAATTTATAAGCGAATTTCTTCTATCGAAGTAATCCTTTAATATTATACCATGCAACTGATGGACCACCATAGAATCACGAGCAGGTAAACGAAGGCGGAGAAGGGAATCATCTTGGTTTTGGCGATACATCTCGCTTCTGTTAATGGACACATGACAGTGATCATTTCTGTTGTGAAGAACACTTTTACAACTTTTCATAAAATTAAAGACTACTATTAGTAGAGTGATGTGGGGTGCCATATTTTGTTACAATGCATATTCTTACCTTCCTTTATACAATACTGTGAAAAGCTTCTCGAAAGTGGCCATACTGATGCAGAAAATAACTAGCAGCAGGGCTACAACCTTCATACTGAAATCAGAAGCTATACAAAAACTAAAAACTAGCAAAGCAGCTGGGGTTGAAATATTGTGGTCGAGGCGCTTAAGTTAGTTGGTGAAGATGCTATGAAAATTCTTCACAGACTATATCAAAGGCTATAAAAGACAGAAATTTATCCCGATGAGTGGAGAACCTCAATCTACCAACACCTCGATTCTCCAAGAAATACGCTCCCCAAAGCGACTCTCCAACATGGTATTCTCCCGAATCATCATCATCAAGTGTTTGCTCACATCAACCAGAAAAAGGATAATATAAAACGGTTGATAGTTCAGAGAAAACCAAATGGCAAAAGACGAAGGATACGCCCTCCTAAACATTAGGATGATGTCACCAAGGAGCTGACAGAACCGCGACAGATGGCGTTATGCTGGCAGACGTGCCAAACGGCGAACAGAGGTCAACTAGAATATAGAATAGTTCATGATGCACAAAACGTCTGACAAAGTGTTGTGAATAGGAAAAAGTCCAACGACTTATTTCTAATGCAACAAGAAACTATCTAGAAGTATTTGCTGTTAAAGTTCCCTGGCCCGCACAGTCGCCCGATTTAACTTCAATCGAGTTTGGATGGGATTAAGTCGTTGACCTCAGCTCCCAAAAATTTGCAGCAACTTCCGATTGAGATTAACTAGCCAGAAATAGTATCTAACAAAAGGAAATATACCGTTTTAATCAACAAATCAAGCATGCCCCGCAAAGTAATTCAGTACTTCAATTTATCATTATTTTTTTAATATTATTGTTGCTTATAAAATCGTAATTTTATAGTTATCCTACCTCGAGAAGCATAAACATTTTAGACATAGATACACAAGTCGCATTTCCTATAGCGCACAGTGTATCACGCATTAATGTTAAATTCAATTTCTCAAAGCAGAAACTAAACCAGGACTTTGGTGTTTCTAGAGCATCGCCTAACACCGGCAAATTATTCAAAATTACACACATCGCTACAAAACAAAGGTGACTACTTCTCATTTCGCAACAGATACGAAAGAAAGTGACAAAGGCCTTCGACAACCTGTCCAATAGCCTAGAGCGGCCAATGAGGCATAACGGGGCCCAGCACATGTGTTCGCTCGCGGGCATGGCATACACCACACAGCACAATGTAAGACTAGTCCAGACAAGTAGTTGCATTTATGAATGACTTGCGACAACGCAATACAGACGCGAGAGAATGTCATTGAGTAGTTCACAATCAGCCTCTCACACACAGATACACGCCGTATTATAAACTCTCTTATACCACCCGCTCTCCCTTGTTCCTTATCCAACAAGTATACAACTTTTGCTATGCCGATGTTTCACGATCCACTGTACTACTGAGATGCCTATATTAACTGGTCTTTATATTGATAGAACTATTTACCTGAGTAATAATAATTCATTGTGCCACTTTGCACAAAGCGTATACATATTAAATGAAATATTTATTATTTTGACAGTGAGAGTGGACTATTTTATGGGCTAAAAAATATTAATTACACAGCGACTGAGGTTGGTTTAACACTGCACGTCGCAAAGCAAGATACTGTTATACAGTTTCCATATTCGGCTAGTAACACATAAGACTGAAGACGATAGGTGTCATCAGATAAAATAAGGTTTTAAAAAGGTACTCAGCTTATTAGCAATATGGATTTTCAGGCGTTTTTCATCTACTAAACGCATTTCCTTCCTCATATTCATAACCATTTATTTCACATTTTACTTCAGAAAATTCTTCAGTTCTTTACTGTAAACATATTTGCGTAAATCCTCGGAAATATGTGTTCTTTTCATAGCAGTTGATGTTTACCCAATTACCTAACTATGATATAAATAAGTTTCTTAAACATAATGAGGAAAAAAACTTGATACTTATAACACAGAATGTATTAAGGTAACCATACCTTAACACCGAGATAATTTTCATGAACACTTCAACACTTAGTGTCGGTATTAAACGAAAGCATTTATTTCAACCTATATCGGATTGTAGAACGAAATCTTGACTTTTAATCAACTGTCACCTCCAATTCCCAAATCATAATTTGAAATATTTCATATTATGCATATGCATCATGTGCTTATCATTCTTTAGAATTTATTGTCTAAAATTCTATACTCTCACCTGACGAGAATACAATCGACAATGAAATGAACAAAATTCGTAAAGTGAAACAGAAAATTGGATTATGACATTATAGGCTGCAGCGCACGATGAAGCGTTAGAATTCATGGGATAAAACAAAAATATATACTTCATTACAAATTAAAGATTCTACAAATAATTGCTACTAAAGTTCAGTTCAGTAGCTCTTTATGTTAGCTTGAAATGTTTGGAGAAAGTAATGTAGATCACTGTAAATAGGTACATAAATCAAATGTACTAATGTAACACATCAAGGACTTTTCAGTAAGTGACGTTGTTACTATGCCTTATAATCAGGTGCAGGTTCAATCGTTCTCTATCGATACCAAGTTGCTACGGTAGAGTCAGTAAAAGACCCCTTTACGTGGAGTATTAACATTGACTGCCTTATTCCGAGAGCTTGAAGCTTATAACTGTTAAACTATGCCACGACACAATCTAGTAGTTCTGGTTGAATCAGACTTCTTGACAAACAAGCTGGGCCTCTGGATCAACAAAAGGAGTTTTGACTCATTCATCCTTCACTGTCCTTTTATATGCTACTATGTTCAGGCACTACAAGTTTGGCTCAGTTGTGACTCAGTCAATAATTTTACAGTTCAATGACGATCTAGTCACTTTACTTGATTCAAGATCTCTTAAAAGTGCTTGGCTGTAGCAAGTGGCGTACCCAGCTTTTTAGGGTAGTCCGTTTAAGAGGCGGTATGGTGCAAATAAAAGGTCTTTTGGAAGTTTTTCCAGTTCTAATAATTAATAAACGGGGAGGCGCAAAATGCAAACATGATTTTTTTCGGGAGGCACACATTGTTATGAGCGTTAATAAAATTCCCTGATTTTCCAAAGCAGGGGCACCACATCATGGGGGCATGACTGACTGGGCTATGTCCCTTACAAGTGGAGCCAAAGTTTTTGTGTGTATGCCGATCTTTGCTGATGCATTCCATTCTTGAACAATTTTATGTCAGGATGTGACTCCAATAACGGACCATTGCATAGTAACCTTTGAAGTGGTCCAAATTGCTGTTAATTCTAGACAGGCTAACCTTTAAACTTGGCATAGGCGAGCTCTAAGTGCGAAGCGCTCCTGGAAGCGTCACCACACCAAGACCGTGCATGTAATAAGGAATTTTACCATAGCAGAATAGATCTAGAGTGGTCTTCCAACACATTCCCCAGTTGGAAGATGCGTTTGCACATCCATAGAGATGCGTAGGCTTCCTTCGTTAGAATCTCCATTTGGTCCTTAGAGTTTGAAGTCTAGAGTTGCCCCAGATACCTCACGGCACATGAAAGACGCAATCGAAAAATCAAGTGATTTTCAGCTTCATTCTCTTACGGATAAAAGGAAGGAAGCTGAAAATCGCTTATTTTTCTCCTTTTTGTGAACAGCTAGCTTTGCTTTGCCAGAGCCCGTGTCTGTTACACCAAACCTGAAGTATGTTGGGAGCACTTTGCACTCTTACGATATTGGGTCTGACATTACTAGTATGATGAAACATATTTAAACAGTTTTCCTGACACTTACATCATAATAAAATTTCAAATATGATGAAATGTTTCCATATCCTTCATTATATAAAGAACCGTCTGTCATCCGTAACATGCACGTGTGAACATACACGTGTCGTATAATATACAAACTTTACATGTTACTATAATACAAAAAAAGAACTGAAGAGATTTTAGTGATGAATTAATTCTCGGGAGTTCGCCAAGTTGAAATTTGCAACCTGTCAACAACACTATTAATCTCGGTAAATTCTTAAAAGATAACCAGATTAGCTCCCACAAAATTATTAATTAAACAGCGAAATAACCTCTTCGCCTCTCTAATTAATAAATTATGGAAAGCGTGAGATCTGATTTTCATAGCAACCCCTTTCCAACAAATGCAGTGCTCTATCGGTTAATACATCATTAATCATACACCATCAATTCTGTCAACTGCTTGAGAGATGGCAATATACAAAACAAGATTGATAGACTTAGATTCGGTGGTGTTAAACCAGAGTATTTAATCTTAATCCTTGATTATTGCCGATCAGGGCTGGACTGAGCCTATATTATAAAAAAGAAGTTACTTGTCCGACGCAAAGTTAAAAAAAGTAGTTGACGGATCAACCTGCCGACCAACGTAAGGAGTATTGAGTAATTAGTCGTTCATTACCGAGTTCTGCTAAAGTCACAGAGTTATACTTAAAACAGGGACATGTTGAAGTGGTATGGTAAGTGCAACTGGAAGCCAGCCAATTAAATGTATGTATGATGTATAAGGCATTCACATACATTATCATGTAAGTCACTATAGGGAGGTACTCCACTCCACCATCCGGGCGCTGATACCTTGCCACCACACAAGTTATTGTAAACACGCCAAATAAATCTTAAGATTGACAGAAAGTTCGTGATAGGATGCCTTAAGACAAGTAAGAAAATTGTGTATGGTGGCCATTTTTCGTATTTCTGTACACTTTTATATTGAAACCTGACGAGCATCTAAGACGGCGCGGCGTGAGAGGAACAATTAATTAGAGGCCGTAACAAACTTGTTTAAAACTAAATTCGAGAAGAGTTGCCAATAATTGGCTCTACAGGAATCCCGAGTTAGGCTGCTGAGAGATGAATGTATGAAAATTCTTCGAGAAGTCTGCATCAACCTAAGAAGTGTACTCGCTAGGTGGAAGAAATGGGCTTGTTACCGATAATTTATTTTCGTTATTTTTTTTATGGTATTCAATAGAATTAGATCATCTAGATAAGCTCTTAAAATTTCAGTTTCATAAGTATATCCAGTCCTTAGATATTCAATGTTAAAGATTGGGTTTCAGTACAAAGAGCTTCACGATTCGTGACGTCATTTTGCATAAATAAAAACTGAACAAGTAAATTGTTTCTGTCATAACTTCTTTGTTTTTTATGCTACAGAAATAGATAAAAAACCATTTGAAAGCCTAATTAATAGTCTTTCATTTTTGTTCTTACCGCTTTTGACGTAAGTGCCATAGTTTCTGAGGTATTTAACATTTAAACTAAATACTTCGTCTTGTAGACGTTCGGACACTACCCGTATACTTCCAGATCTCTGAAACCATTAACTCTATAGAAATTAGAAAAAAACAAAATTCATCCTCAATTTACTAGCTTTCTTATTTGTCTCTAGCATGTTTCCGCTCAATGTAATACTTTTCGAGTTATTTGACGAATATTGTTTTGAAATACCTTTTTTTTAAGCTAAAATCCCCATTTTCAAGTCGTTATAACTTAAAGACTATCAATTTTTATGAAAAGTTGCATAGAACCTTTTCTTTTTAAAATCCCATTTTATTTCACCTCCAATGTTTTTAATTATTAAATCTCGACTGTCGCCTGATCAGCATCTACAAAGTGACGTCACGCGAAGCTCCACTCTGTTTTCGCGCGGTCCAACTTTGGTAATTTATTTAAGGGCTTAAATGTTAGAATAAAAACTTAAAAATTTGGAATTGCCTTACTTTCAATTTCTAAAATAAAAAAATGCTGAACGAGCCTGAGATCGAGATGTCTCAATATTTCATCCAAATTTAAACGTCGTTTCCCTTAGAGGAATTCCACCGTTTCCACAGCCAACATCTAAATGACATGTTCCAATCGAATTTATTTTATTTAATTATAACTTCTCTGTTATGTTTCGCTAAGTTTAATTCATGACTTCCTCATCGTCTTTGCACAAAAGAAGTTAGGAGGTTAAAAGATATCATTAACTAGGCTGTCGTATAATATACCTGCAATTTAGTACTTTATATATGACAATAATAATAATAATTTATTTCCAACAGGTAGACACCCAATTTCAGGAAACGTTTACGATTCCTAGCATTTTATATGAGCTCGAAACAACTTCTGAATGGCTATCAGAGAACATACCCAAGTTCTCGATTTCTTCACATCTGTTGCATGTGCTACTGTGTAAACAATAGTTATCATATTCAATGAATATATTCCTTCGACAATAAGTAGTGATAGTTTATGATTTTTAACATTAACGTCTCGAGGATTAACTGTACACTAATGTGAGACGGTTGTAAGATCGTTCTGCAGCGTACTGCAGTCAGCTATTGTGTTCTTACCTCCGTGTAGACTTTCAAAGCATTAGCAAACATTAGTTTTAAACAGTTAATAACTCATCTATATTGTTGATTAATGTGAGAAATACAAGGGGCCCTAAATTAGAACCTTGGAATGCTCCAGAAGTATTCGTATAGTGATCAAAACGAAAACATTCATACTCGACAAACTGTTAAGTCCTAACAAATACGAAATAAATAAACTAAGAAACTATTAATTTGAATATCCATATAAGTTGTGTCTACTTGACCCTGGTTGTTAAGACTCAAGAGTTTCTGACACGGACTGTGCAGATTAGATTAGTAGTTGTAGGTTTTTTTATCTAAGAATCCGCGTTGATGTGGAGAAATATGCAGTCTAACACTAGATATATGTAATTCTAAATCAATACAATTTTAAATTGTGTTATATAATAGATTCGAATAACTGTCAATCTCAATGTTTATATGACTTAAATACTATTTAACTATGAACTTGCCTAATTGTTTCACTGCGAGGAAATACTTTTTTGGTCCTTCGAGCCGATTTGTTATTTAGCACAACGTGTTTATTTTTCGATTATTGTAAATAATTGTTAATAAAACTTTAAAACAACTGAGTTAAGTACGGCTTTTTAATTATCAAATTTTATAATGAAACTTTAGCCGTAGTCAGGCAGTCAAAGTGGCCCGGTACGATCCTGTTCACTTTGGGAGAACCTAACTTAATTTATGAAGCAGCACCTATCGATATATATGTAACAATAATGGACGATGTAAATCAGGTAAGTTGTTATAAATACTACGGCTGAATAGCGCGAGTAAGAGGTGAACGTATCGATATCAAGTGCCCTAATGTAAACAGTGTGCACGTGGTTTCCAATGTAAATATTCCCCGTGTTATCTTTCCGATGTATATAATGGCTCGAAGAGTACCTACATAAATACAAATCAAAGTCACTAGATTTGCTCTGGATAAATAAATTCAAAATAACATTTGTGTTTGAACATTTATCCACCGTATAGTTACACAGTGTAGTTCACAAAGAAAGCGTGTAGTGTACAGAGAACAAAACCAAACAAATCCGAGACTACTGTATATTTGACTTTCAAACAATATATTAAAAGACCCGTTTTATTGATGTACCATAAAAATTGAGTACAACGTTAAACCACAATAAATCAAAGGCAAAGCGGCCACTTTTTATTATTAAAATAATAAATGAGTAGAACAATAAATAAACCATTAATTGCTTCAATAAAACTGTGCCTCAGGGAGCAACGGTAGGGCTTGTAGTGTCACAAAAAAGCACACCACTTGCGATTTTATCGAGGAATGTTTGTTTTTATAACAGCACCGGTTCAAGCGCGAGCATAACGAGGTACGTTGCACCGTTTTTAATCTTACCAATTTCCGCATTTCTTCGCGATTTTATAATGAAGCCGGATTACCATAAATTAATGAACTGCTCTAGCACACATACGTAAGCAAGGTCAGGTTGTAATCGAAAAGCTGGAACATAACTTAGCGGACTATGCAGCCAAGTCGGAAGTGATTTGCATTTTGACGGAATTTATTTTGGTAATAAATCTCGGCTAATTAGAAAACCGTGAGGCACGGGTTCGTGTGGAGAGTGCCGTATGCGGTGCCCCGCCGTGGGTGTAGAAATCGCAAGAGCCTAGAGGAGCGTACTTGACTTTGAGATAGAGCCGTTGGGTTTGGCCGGCGTCTACGTCGAACGGCTAAAAGCAGATGGGGCCGGGAATGCCGGACAGAGGCCGGAGTCTTCCGGCGTCTCGGCTATTTCAAGCAAGGTCGCAGACGTCTAGACCGTCGTCATGCCAGCGACGCCTTGCCGAGAGTGTGATGCACCCGAACGCAGCACCAAGTGCAGTTTGCTCCACTTCGAAGGCGACAAGGAATCTTAAAATTGTGTCGGAATATCCTTTCGTTTGATACGCGAATGATGTGTTTATCGAGACAAATGTTTCTGTTTCCATTGTCTGCGCGTCTTGATTGTTGCTTCGTATGTTTTTTACACTTCGCCGCTACCAAAAATAAGTTAGCATCTGGCGAAAACAAATTATGCAAATTCGTACGTTCTTAAACTCAAGAAAATAATGCATATATTTCTTAATACTGAAAAAACTATTGAATTTGTTCTGCAATTTATATTTAATTTGAGATTTTTTGACGATAACTTATATCCAAACGAATTTAATTTTTTTTTGCAAAAAAAATGAGACAACTCTTCTAAGCGAAATTCTCAATAATTTAGTTATGAGTATATGTCTGTAAATAGGACTGGCCCATTATCTAATATATAAAAATCTCGTGTCACAGTGTTCGTTATCGAACTCCTCCGAAACGGCTTGACCGATTTTTATGAAATTTTTTGTGTATATTTGGTAGGTCTGAGAATAGGTCGTAGGCAACGTTTGCTGGGTCAGCTAGTTATTATTATAAAATACTGACTGATTAATGATAATTCTATATTAAAATAATAACACACTGACCATTAAATATAAGAAAAACATAAATAATGCAGACTCAACATAAAAATACAAATCAATAGCAATGACAAAAAAAAACAGATCGTGTTTTTCAGTTCTTACGTTTCTTCACCACAGTGTAGTCATAGTAAGTAAGGGTATAGTTGTCTTCAGGTCTACTAAGCACTCAAAAAATGTTGTCGTTTTTGACCATCAAACACGCCGCACCACTCCGCCAAAAGGCAGTTAGGTCGTCTGTAGACCCAACCAACCGACCAGCCAACCTTCTCGGTACACTTTGAAAATTGCCATGAACAACTCGTAAAAGTGAGCTGGTCTGCTTGAATTCCAGCATCTTCAAAGCGTGCCGACAATGTTGGTTCAGCAATTTTACGAGTTCGCATGGCAATGTTCAGAGTGTACCAAGAAGATCTATTGGATAGTTTGATCGTCTGTATACTCCTCAAAACGCAAACATTTTTTAGACGCATAACAAGTGTGTAGTCAACTTTACTGGGAAGACGTGGGAGTATAGAGTTCTTGCTGATCATTATGATTTATCCGAATCAAGGAGATTTTATTGAGGAATATGGGTAATAAACTTTAATTTCACGTAATAGTTCTTTAACGGTATGACGCTACACGGAGTAATAATTAATAATTAGTCTTTGTTCCATCAGCATCTGAAACTGTTTGGAGTCTTGATAAAATTCCTTGCAACATCCACCTCTTGTGATAAGTTCTCCCATTCTCAATAATTCTTTAAGTTCTTGAATATTTATCTGGACGAATATTTAATTTTCTTATCTTTTTCATCATAATCCCCAAACATTCTCGACAGGATTTAAGTCCTAACTTTTAGACGGCCACGATAACAACTCTATGTTATTAACAAACCATTGCCTGACTGACATAATAATAATAATAATAATAAAGTTTATTGAACCAAGTGTTACAAGATTGATTTAGATACATTAAATTGCTTAATTATTGAACAACGGTACAAGGAAAATAAACATTTAGGTAAACCTCACATAGTTATAAAAACTGGCCGTGAGTGCTATACCGATACTATAAAAAATACTATTTATAATAAAATGACTTAAGTAATAAATTAATTCTATTAAAATTCAACTGTACGAATAAGAGTTATAACTATTAAAATTAAGTATATTCTGATAATTGGATAAGTATATTAAGTATAACTAGTGCTATAATTTACAATTATTCTTAATATTTAGAAGTAGAAGTAGAATTTTAAATTGGCCGAAATAACTTAAATAATAAATTAATTCTATTGAAATTCAACAGTACGAATAAGAGTTATATTATAATTAGGTACATTCTGATTATTGGATAAGTATATTAAGTATTACTAAGGCTATGATTTACAATTCTTCTTAATATTTAAAAGTAGATAATATAATTTTCAATTGATCAAAAAGACGCCAGTGTCAATAAATCTGTGTAGTATTTGGAATGGATAAGTTAGAAGCCATTTATTTATTTCGTATTTAAATTTGTTTAAGTTGCAGTTTTTAATTGCTGGTGGTATATTATTATATATTCTAGGAGCTAAATAGATAAAGCTTTTTTGTCCTATCGTTTTTTGGGCCCGAGGTACTGTTATTACATTTTTTTCTTTACTTCTAGTGTGATAGTCAAAAGGGAGAGATAAGTACTCTGCCTGTTTTTATGTTTTAGGTAATTATATTGGTTTAGTATTAAAGCTTTGCAATATAATTTTCTAATAGTTAATAATTCTAATCCATTATATAATAAATCTGTCGGGTAAAAGTAATCTTTTTTAAAAATGATTTTAAAAAATCTTTTTTGTAATTTTTCTAGCGGGTCTAAATTGGTTTTGTTTATGCCACCCCAGGCTAGGATACCGTAGCATAATTGCGACTGTATAAGTCCATAATAAACAGTTTTTAATTGTTTTTCTGTTAATATGTTTTTTAGTTGTTTGAATGTATAGATGAGATACCTTAGTTTCTTACATACATTTTCTATATGTAAGTTCCATTTTAAGTGGCTGTCAAGAATAACTCCAAGATACTTTATAGATTTTGCACTTTGAATTTTCAGATCGGTTCCTTCGATGGTGATGTTTGTGAACTGTGGAAGATGGCTTTTATAAGAACAGAATTGTAAATATTTTGTCTTTTCTATATTAATCGTAAGGAGATGATTATCGAACCAGTCTTTTATGGTTTTCAGGTTTTTACTAACGAGTTGCACTAGTATCTCCCAAGATCGTGCAGTGAAAAATATTACAGTGTCATCTGCAAACGATATAGTTAAGCCATTTAATGGTAGGTTAAGCAGGTCGTTTAAGTATATACTAAACAAAATTGGTCCTAGGACCGTGCCCTGCGGCAAACCGTAAAGAACGGTTCTCGGATCACTTAATGTATCACCTACTTTCGCTATTTGGGATCGATTTTCTAAATAACTAGTCAATAGTTCGTGTATTTTACCTCTAAAGCCCATGTTCCAAAGTTTTTCTAATATTTTTTTGTGACTTATCGTGTCGAATGCCTTCGCAAGGTCAATAAAAACACAAATGGAAGGGAGGGTTTGATCAACGGCGTTATATATTTTTCCAACTAATTTTGAAATTGCGTCCTGGGTTGAAGTTCCCTCACGAAAACCAAATTGTTTACTTGATAACAATTTAAATTTGTTTATAAATGATTCCATTCTAGTTTTGATCGCTTTTTCGAAGATTTTTGAAATATGCGTTGTCAGAGATATAGGTCTATAATTTATCGCCTCCAGTTTATCCCCACTTTTATAGACTGGTTTTATAATCGCGGTTTTGAAATGTGAAGGACATATACCGGTATCAAAAATATTATTAATTAGGTGAGTAATTAATGGAGATATTATGTCAACAATATCTTTGAGGGTTTCCGATTTTATGTTGTCATAACCGGGAGATTTCTTATTTTTTAAATTTAATATATAGTTTCGAATTCCTCTATCTGAAACTGGTTCTAAAAGGAAGGTATTTTTCTGAATATGACTCTCAAAAGTTCTAGATGGTTTCTTAATTTTATTTGCCATGTTATACCCTATGGGCAGTATGTATGGAACAGTTGTCCTTCTGGAAAAGAAAGCATACGCGAATAAGTCTGTCAATACAGGATCTTTTCGTCAGAAAAGATCACTTTTCCCCTGAAGTTTTCCTCATTGATTATATGACTTGGCACAAAAATAATCCTGTTTCTTTTCTTTTGTTTTTTTTTTTTAGTGGATAGGGAATTCTTTAATTCGCTTTGTTGTTATATTTTTCTAAAACAAAATAGGGAATCTCTCTCTGATCTTCTCTTGGGTAATTTATTTGATCTTTATCTTCTTGAGTATTGGCTCTTCAAACCTTCTTATGGACTAACCAGCTTCCATTTCAGAACCAATTTATAGCGTAGTTTCCAACACTTAATTACTTAAATGCATAATTTTTAATATTGGCATGTTTAAGCCGGAAAGCCGACAGTTCAAGATACGGTAATAAAAGACCGTAAGAGTAGTCACTAATTAAAGTAGAAAAATCCCCTTACATCACTCATCCCTTATACCTGTGTACTGTGTAGCCAGATTCAGTTAGCCATATTTTAATTCTCAAAGTTTTCACCTTGGGCACGGGAACATAGTTGAATTGTTTGTTCAATAAATTCCTTCTTCTGATTACACGCTTTTATTGCAACGCAACACAATTCAACTCTTTTGAATATTTGTTAAATGTCTAACCAATTTTAGTAATGAATCCACTGATTACCATGCCAGTCAATAAACTTTAAGTCGTAATTCGTATTCAGCATGTCAAAATACATATGGGTTACTCAATGGAGTCCCAAAAATAGATCACTTTTCACTTTTTTTGTGTGTATCTGTGTAATATATTTGCATACGCGGTTTTCTAGAAAATGGCAGAGGATCCGGTGTTATTTATATATTACACAGGCACACACAAAAAAAAATGGTCTGTTTCTGAGACTCCCCTATATATTTCGACGTGCTTGAATACGAATCAGGTGTGTCCGTTTAGCTCCATTAGTAAATCCCGAAAATAACCTAAATAGATGAGTTTTTCTTTAGTAATACAGTCATTTGGTGCTCAAAAAAGTTTTCCGGGAGTTTTGAAAATTGGTGATTTTACAGATTTCGATGTGCTCTTTCCGAATTTCTACTTTGCCACCTCGTATCTTTGCCGCTCCCGCCGCCATATTAGAAAAATGGCGCCTAAAAACTGTTTTTTGAATATCCTTTCCGATTCATTTTACGATAAAAACAGTTATATAATAAATTAAACTAGAGGAAATTTCCTATAATTTTTTTAATAACCTTTTTTTTTTGTAAAATGTATAGTTTTAGCGTACAAGCACCACAAACTATTATACATCTACACCAACACACGTTCTTCGTATATTAATCAAAAACATATTACTAAATAAATCAGCGTTTCATCGACATTCGATTTCGTAATAGTTGTTGGCGAAGATGTAGTTCATCTTATTCTTTTGACAGCTCTATCTACACGTTCAAACCAGGAAAAGGAAAAATTTCGCAACAAATATATTTAACAAAAAACCGCTGCCCAAGGAATCACTACTTCCACATCCAGATTCTCTATCCAAGTCACTCACAACGAAAAAACTTTGTATGTGAAAATAATTGTTTATGGAACTTTAATAATATAATATTTGAAATCCTCTATCCCAAAAACCCATAAAACGATACTCCACATCGGTAGTTGGGTGGGGGTGGTGATAGGGGGGTGGTAGTGGGGGGGTGGATGAAGTAAAAAAATATTTTGAGGTTTCTGGTTCCTGTACATAAACTAAATAACATTTTTTTTCCATCCCCTTTAATAAGGAGGTGGGGGTGGTAATGGGGGTGGCTAATGCCAAAAATTTTTTTGAGACCTTAGCTTCTCTTGTATATACTAAATACCAATTTCATGGACTCTTACCTGCTTGATTTACCCATTTACCCCAAATTTACCCCGATTTACCCCCCAACCCTTCGACGGAACAAGATGAAAATATAATCTAGTTCTAGATCTCGTTAAAGTACATATGTGTACCAAATTTCAAGTCAATATCTTAAACGGTTCCAGAGTAAACGTGCGCACAAAAAAAGTTAGACAGACAGACAGAAAATTTTTTTTCGCTCAAACTTAAAATCTCGACGTTTCATGACATTTTAAGCCTATTTGGACAATAAAAATTTTCAAAAATTTTTTTGTCGTTACTATACTTCCACTGGACGTGGAAGTAAAAAACTATCATAGATAAAACAGCCGCAGATCATATATTATTCTTGCACGCCTTCAGTGGCTGTGATACATCAGCAGCTTTAATCAAGGAAAAATAAAATGTATTAATGTACTCCGAAAAAATCCAGATTTAAACGAGGTTATCCAGGTATTCAAAAACCCAAATGCTGATCCAGAGAGCATTGCTAAAGCTGGAGAATTCATTGTTGCATTGTACGATTACAGTAGTGTGAAAAGTATGTCGTTAATAGTATATTACGTAATGATTGTTGTAAGAAGCATATTACGCACGAATCGAAAAGTTACGCACAATGCCGCGTAGCGGCGAATGCGTATTTCCATGAGTGCGTAATTGCTTTACAACTCGAATTATGTACTATACTTTACCTACGAACACTACTGTAAATAGTAAAAAACACACTACCTGCCATCTATGTAAGTTGAATTTTACACATTGTAAAAAAAACACACTGTAAACAAATCGCACGGTAAACAAAATGCACGAGACACGCAATTATAGGTGGCTTATATCGCTGACGCGGGGTTTAAAAAAACAAATGCGCCTACGTAATTTTCAAACGCTGTCAAAACTAACATAATATTTATTGAATAATATTGTTGACTAGTAAACTAAATCCAGATTTTACTAAATAATTAAATAAATATGATCGTAGGTAAAGTATAGTACATAATTCGAGTTGTAAAGCAATTACGCACTCATGGAAATACGCACTCGCCGCTACGCGGCATCGTGCGTAACTTTTCCATTCGTGCGTAATATGCTTCTTACAACACTCATTACGTAATATACTATTACCTACGATCATATTTATTTATGTATTTAGTAAAATCTGAATTTAGTTTACTAGTCAACAATATTATTCATCAAATATTATGTCAGTTTTGACAGAGTTTGAAAATTAAGTAGGCGCATTTGTTCTTTTAAACCCCGCGTTAGCGATATAAGCCACCTATAATTGCGTGTTCCGTGCGTTTTGTTTACCGTGCGATTTGTTTAAAGTGCGTTTTGTTTACAATATGTAAAATTCAACTTACATAGACGGCAGGTAGTGTGTTTTTTACTATTTACAGTAGTGATCTTAGGTAAACAACTATAGATATGCATGCTTCAAAAAATCAGCATATAAAAGTAAATTTAATATTGCATCGCTACCACCAGCAGAAGTAGCAGCACTACAACATTCATTCCGAACCATCACCAGGTTCAGCAGTGGTATGGGAAAGAATAAAATGCAGAGCAATGGGGATGGAAAAGAAACAATAATGGGATAATTCCTGTCACCGCACTCGAACCCCAGCTCCGGAAACCTTGTTAAAACTTATTTCTTGCAAATGCAAAAAGGGATGTGAGAAAGCCTGTGGTTGCAGAGCTCCGTTATATGCACGAATTGTAGTGGTACCTGTTATAATTCGCAAATTCCATCACAAGATAACGATGAAGATGAAGAAATGGAGACTGTTCTCGAGCAAAGTATGATGAAATCGGACGAAGAGGATTCCAATGAAACTGATAATCCCATCGCGGATGATGGGAATGAAATTTCTATCTGTGACGTTTTGATCGGTACTGAAGACGATGAACTCGCAACACCTGGTCCACGGCCGACTCTAGTAAGAGTCGGCCGTGCCTGGTCCATCAAGAACAGCGAAGCGAAGGAGAATACGCGAAATGGAATAGTGCATTGCATGTGGATTAGGTCTACTGGGAATACCACAATAAAAAAACGCGCCACTTACTCTACCTCATAGTGGTGTGGAAATGAGTTTTTTGGCCAAAACGCATGTTGGAGCAAATTTTGCGGCGCTCGTACGCTAAAACTATTCATTTTACAAAAAAAAAAGGTTATTAAAAAAATTATAGGAAATTTTCTCTAGTTTCATTTACTATATAATTGTTTTTATCGTAAAATGAATCGAAAAGAAGATATTGTCAAAAAACCGTTTTTAGGCGACATTTTTCCAATATGGCGGCGGAAGCGGTAAAGATAAGAGGTGGCAAAGTAGAAATTCGGAAAGAGCACATTGAAATCTATAAAATCACCAATTTTCAAAACTCCTGGAAAACTTTCCAGGTAAAACTACCAAATGACTGTACTATAGGTTATTTTCGCAACTTACAAGGTGGATGATGGAATAATTCTGACTCCGGATTCGAATTCAGTGCGTCAAAATACATAAAGATAAGTTGGTCTAGTCAAAAGAACAGACCACTTTTTTATAGTGTGTGCCTGCGTTATTAATGAATTGCTAATAGCCTCAGACATATTAGGTGAAATTTCGCTAAAGCCCGGAAAAAACTATTCTGAAAGTTGACTCAAATATCTACAAAGTATTGGCGAACAACGTTATAAAAGTCCCAAGACATTCACGTCAACAACAACAAAAAAAGAATCCACATGTCCAAGCGTTTTTCGACTATCTGATTTATTTCATAAGTAATTTCCACATTGCATTAGAGAACATCACCTTTAATAGATTTTCCACAAACCTTGATCAATATACAGTTGTCTAAACTAAAACTATTATACTGAAGAGGAACTCACTTAACTTTCGATTAACTTCTGAAAGTAAAAGTTTTCTTTTTATTGAACTTATACCCTGGGGCAAGGACAATTTATTATGTTCTAATAACATAATAACATAAATATTTTCAACAATTTTTCTGCTGTGATTTTATATTTTCATAATAAAATGGAATGCTAAAACAAGGAAACATTTCACAACTGCAATTACATTTTGAATCTTTTTGGCATTGTCATTATTTGTATCAAAAATGTATTTATTTTTTTCTAGGTTTATTTTTCCAGGCTGTTTTTCGCAGCTGTTTTTTTTACCAAGTATCAAAGTAAATATGCGGGGAGTTCAATGCATATTCCTGTTTTACACTATCGTAATTAGGTATGTAATTACATACCGTCGAAGGCTTCAATATCGAATAGCGCGGGAAACAATAATAATAGTGATAGTATTTACACAAACTAGGAGCTGGACATGACAAGTACCAATAATTTGTTTATGAGTTTTCCAGTATGCTAATACAGGTACGTATATGTTTATGTTTTGTAATGTAAAGGAATTATATCATGCCATGTAAGTAATTCATTCCGAGTTTTTGCATCACTATTAAATTTAATATGATACTTCCCTTACGTATATGTTTTTACTAAATATTGCTCAGTCATGATGCTCCTGATATAAACGGAGAACTGGCCATAGTTTTCTTCTACGTAAGTCGGAATTTTGTTGGAAATATATGTGTGTATGTCCCCTATTTGAAAAGCCGGAATTCTGGCGCCCCGCCCCTTTATTTTTAAATGAAATTAATTTGATCATTGTTAGATGATATTCCTACTTTTTCCCTTGTATTCTGTAATTGGAGTCTTCTGTTTTGATATTGTATCATAAAATAATTAATATAAATAAAATAAATAAATCTGATTTTTAATAAAAATTTATTTGAATTATTTGTCATATCCAAATATTTATTCGCAAGACAAATTTGGATAATTCCCGAGATAAACGTTCACATGGGAAATTGCTAAACTTTCGCTTTTAGCTGCTCGTAATTGAAATGATTCCCGTACAGCATCCGGCATGGATCCTACCCGTCTCATTCATAGTATCAGGTAGCCGACAACATCCTCTCTTGCGATAATAGAAAAAAACAACTCTCTAGGGACTATTTTAAGAATATTCTCAAGAAAGAATTACAATTACATCCATGCCGATAAACGTCTTAAGTCTTCAATTGCCGTTTCTGTCATATAACTGTTAACCGACGAGTCTGGCAAAATAAATTCTTGTTTGGATGCAGATCGCAGATTTCAGCGCTAATTATCTTAATATGCGGTAGGTCAAATGAAACAAACTTTCTGATCCATAACTGATAACACAAATTTTAAGTAGGTAGTTTAGGCAAAACTTTACTTTTCTAACCAATTAGATAGATAATGAACTCTTAACCGGTTTCACTTCTCTGCCCATAAGCATATTTATTTATGCTTTATCTCCCCAAGTCCCTAAGTAAATGGTTAGTTCAGATGCAGTTGGATAAATTTGTAGATCGCAAATTAAAAAAATTCAAAAAATATCGATTTTGCAATTCATGAGTAGTTTGTAAAATGTTTCTCAAACAAGTGATTTCCAAAAAAATGGGATTATACTCTTTGCAAAAACGAAGATCGGCACATTTATAAAACCGGAAATATCGCTCGTAGAGAAAAAAAATTGATATCATTGTGTTAGTGAACGAATTCTGAACAACTTTCAAAATGTCCGTCTGTCTGACTGTCCGCCCATCACGTTTCTTGTAAGCACGATAACTTAAGAAAGAAAAGTCCGATTGTATTGAAATTTGGAAAGTAAGTTAGTGTTAGCTAGAGGAAGAACCCTATTCTTTTATTGAAGAAAATCAATGGTTTCTTATTTTTCGTTTTTTTTTTGAAATTTTCTTTTTCCAGCTTGTACATAGTAATATTCTCTACAACTTTGCCTAATAAAATTTTTTGTAACTTTGACTTTTGACGGTCCAGCGCCCATTATATGGGAAAACATTCACCATATTTATTTACTATGGTTCAGGAAACATACAAACAAAAGTCTGAATAGCTGGTTTTTGCAGGGTTGATTGAGAACTGTCTCCTGAATCTCCAACCATTTTTTTTTTTGTTGGAGACTCAGGAGACAGTTCTCAATCAACCCTGCAATAACCAGTTATTCAGCCTTTTGTTTGTATGTTTCCTGAACCATAGTAAATAAATATGGTGAATGTTCTCCCATATAATGGGCGCTGGACCGTCAAAAATCAAAGTTACAAAAAAATTTTATTAGGCAAAGTTGTAGAGAATATTATGTACAAGCTGAAAAAAAATTCAAAAAAAAACAAAAAATAAGAAACCACCCCTATTGCAACGCTCTGCAAGGGGTGTGGACTGTGACTTTTTGGCCAGATACTCGGGAGACACCCCCCCCATCGACCCTGAAAAAATCAGCTTGCCGGGAATTATTTGTGAGCACCCCCTATAGAGAAGGTCGACTTTTACTGTATTATAAGAATACAATTTATTTTAATATGGTCAATGTCTTTCGACACATTGACCCTATGTCAGTGAACTCTACAATAACAAGTAGGATATTTACTTACACCCGTCGATTACGAAAAACACCAAACGGTCGTACTTTGTACCTGCCGCGGCGTTCGACTGAAAGTAAGAAATGCGGCACTTTGAGGACGCGCCAGCTTAACTTTTTATGCCAATTAAGGAAATGTAAACATCTCCTATATATTCTTTCTCAACTAAGTTTTTTACCCTATCACTGACCACAGACAGATAACAGTAACTTTGCAAGTTTTAATGCAACAAAAATTACTAAATTGTCTAGGATCACTCTAAAATTTTGCATGGACTTTCCCACATATAAGACTAGAACGCCATTTTAATTTCCGCATGTCATGGTAAATCACTCTGTATACTGACTGGAGTATTACCAAAGCAACAACAACCAAATTAATAAAATTATGCATAACTGTAGTAAATAATTCATAACGACAACCAGAAAGAAACTAAAAACTACATATCATTGTTAAACTGTATTTTAATTTATCATTAACATAATCTTGACTTCGGATTAAAATAGCGTGGTGTGTTTTTCGTATCAGTACATTCATCGTGCCAATTACACTTTCTTTAAAACGCCAAAAAAATATGTTTACCTTCGGGACTTCTGGTGAAATTTATTATAAAATCTAAAATCTCGCATGCATCACGGCGTCATGTTTTCAGTGCCGTCGCCTTGTTTAAAATTTTAATTACCACCGAAATGAACATGCAAAATTTAAATGCTGTTACACACCGAATTAACTTTACGACAAAGATCCACAGATAATCTGACAGCGTTGTTTTCATAATTAATTCTTCCGACAAGTCAATTTCAGTTCACTTACAGTATGTTTCGAGATTCTTCAACTAGCCCAGACGACAGAGAACATTTTATAGTGAAAGCTACAAAAATTTGCAAACTGAATAATTTTTTTTAATGAGTTCGTGAAAGTGTATAGAATAATATCCTGGAGATATTATATATAAGAACATAAAAAAAAAGTGAAAAAAATTTTTTTTCATCCATTTTTTCAACATTTTTAAATTACGTCAAGCTAGGAAAAAAAAACAGGTGGATAGACCCCGTGTTTCTGAACAAAAATTATCCTAATAAAATTTATCGCTAAAGCTAGGGTATTCCTGGAAAAAAATAGTGAAGTAACTTTGTCACTCTGTTCGGCCAAGCGCAAGGTTAAATGCATACTATGGAACCTCTTAGCAGTTCTAACGAGTAAAATAAAGCTTTTTTCCCTTTCTGATGAAACATTTTTAACATCTTTCTTAGAGAATAGGAGGATAAATAAATATATTCTTAAATTAAAACTTTTTTTGCGTGCATCAAGCAAGGAAATTAAAATGATTTAAGATGTGCTTTTTTTGAATCCACGTTACTACAACTTAATAAACCATAATAATCATGAAGTGTACATACTTTTTAACAGTTCTCAATGAAGAAAGAATTTTTTTAAAGGTTTTTTACTTTTTTCTATATTACTTCCACGTTCAGTGGAAGTATAGTAACGACAAAAAAATTTTTAAAAATTTTTATTGTCCAAATAGGCTTAAAATGTCGTGAAACGTCGAAATTTTAAGTTTGAGCGGAAAAAAAAATTCTGTCTGTCGGTCTGTCTGTCTGTAACTTTTTTTTGTGCGCACGTTTACTCTGAAACCGTTTAAGATATTGACTTGAAATTTGGTACACATATGTACTTTAACGAGATCTAGAACTAGATTATATTTTCATCTTGTTCGGTCGAAGGGTGGGGGGTAAATTGGGGTAAATTTGGGGTAAGAGTCCATGAAATTGGTATTTAGTATATACAAGAGATGCTGAGGTGTCAAAAAAAATTTTGACATTAGCCACCCCCATTACCACCTCCACCTCCTTATTAAAGGGGATAAAAAAAAATGTGATTTAGTGCATGTACAGGAACCAGAAACCTAAAAATATTTTTTACTTCATCCACCAACCACTACCACCCTGACCCCACTACCGATGTGGGGTATCGTTTTATGGGTTTTTGGGGTAGAGGATTTCAAATATTATATTATTAAAGTTCCATAAACAATTATTTTCACATACAAAGTTTTTTCGTTGTGAGTGACTTGAATAGAGAATCTGGATGTGGAAGTAGTGATTCCTTGGGCAGCGGTTTTTTTATTGCGACTATTGAGTTCGGGCGTGATAATATATATATATATAGGTATGTTTTTCCCATCCATCCTTTGCTTGTATTATTTAAAACAAGAAAGCAACAGAAAGCTACAATTTCCATCTTTTAAATGAACCAACACTCATATAGATTAAACAAATTCTGATTTAGTGACATGTAATTCAGTGCGTCGGTGTTACAGTCATGCGTATTCAAGCGCGCACGATGTATCTCGCTCCGAGTTATAACGTTACACTTGACTATTTTTTTCCGGGAAAACCGTGGCTTTAGTGATAAATTTTTTTAGGACATCTTTTGTTCATAAATACGTGATCTATCCATCTATATTTTTTATTTTTTCCTAGCTTGACTTAATTTCAAAATTTTGAAAAAATGAATGAAAAAATTTTTTTTTCACTTTTTTTTATGTTCTGCATCCGAGCGAAATGTAAACTTTTCAGGATATTACTCCATACACTTTCACGAACTTATTAAAAAAAAATTATTCAGTTTGCAAATTTTTGTGGGTAAATACCTTCATCGACTGGACTAAACAGGATCTCGAGTCTCACGCTTTGAAACGTCGTCATTTAATAGGCGACGAATAATACATTCCTAAGGGAAATTGAACTAAGCACATATGAAATTATTACTGTATGTCAATAACAATTTGTAATACTTTGCCTATATAAAACTAAAAATAAACGTTTTATACGCATGGTAGCTAAGTGGGGCTAACGTGTATTGTGTGGAGAATATGTTGGTCATACTGTCTATCCTGTACTGGGTTCGAACCCCAGCCCCGGCACTGACGATGTTGGAGAGTATGAATGTATGATTGCGTTTTTCCAAATGTGTAACCCCTTCCGGACAGCCTTGGGTTTAGTTTTGGAGGTTGCCTGCTACATGTGGTGTGTTTATGCTTATATTCAATTTCTGGATTTACCTTATTTAAGAAATATCATATATTTTATACCCCACTTCAGGACCTCATATCTCCGATCGATCTGAGTTTACGGACTTCTATGGGGCTCATTTTTTTCATTATATGATGTAGTTTAAAGGACGCTTTGATTACTTAGGTCTACAAAAAAAAGTTTTGTCTAAGGTTCTGATTTAATTTTTCTGAGATATTTTGATGCGCTGAAGCCAATTTTGGACACAAAAAATATTCTATCGTGTCAGTTTCCCTCTACCACCTCCTTTTATTCCCTAAAAAAGGCAAAATTAAGGTTTTTCTTCATATATCGACAGTTAAGCGGCAACCATCCAGCTTTCTGTCAGCCCAGTAGCGTGCAGTGGACGCATTTATTTATTTATTTATTTTGCAAACAATGATACGCCCATGCATGCCATTCCGTGTGACCTTGAGTCGATTTGATTCGGAAATTAAAGGACCTCAATGACAACATTCGTGATTTCAACTGTAGGTACAGTCCTAAAAACTTTACAGAATCAGAGTTATTAAAATGATGTGTGTTTCGTAAAGCAAAAATTACTGTTTTTGTTTTTGTAATATTTAGTCTCAATTTATTTGAAATAAATCTGTTTTGGACAACGGATGTGTTAATTAAGTTTGACTTCATGCAACAATACTGACCCAATTACGATCAGTTATGTTGCAGTCACCAGCAAACATGACTAATATTGAACCTATCTGAAAGGTCACTTATGTATATTATAAATTGTGCGAGTCCAAAACTGAACCTTGTGGGGCTCAATACTGAGCAGATCAAACTTCATTCCATTTTGGAAGACGTATTGGTATCTTTCGCTAAGGTAGGATGCTAATAGAAGTTTGCTACTGTTAGAAAAACCATAATAGTCGAGTATTTTGATTAATATTTGATGAGATACAGTCAAAAGCCTTTGACAAATCCAAAAACACAGGACTTTACGATAGTTGTTAATTTATCAATCGCCATCGTCGTAGAACGTTTGCTTCTAAAGCCAAATAGGTCCCGTGCAAAAAATATAATTTTAGTATTTTTAGAATCTTCACTTTTTTTATGGCGTTCGGTCAAGGACCATACTGCCAGCCGCAATTTTTTAAAAGTCAATTAAAATCTTAAATTAATTTATTGCTTATACAACATACATGAATACTATGATAAGTATGAGAAAATATCATATGTCTAACCTAACACGAGAGAGAGAAGAATATATATAGAAGATGACGAAAAAGGATATAACAGGGTCACACACTTCTCGTCCTGGGGTCTGTCAGGACATTTTAAAATAGACATTACAGGGAGGACCACGGTTGGAAGGGTAAGTAACATAAGGAAAAACATACGGTAACAAAGATAACCTACAACTTAATTCCAGTCTCTTCTAAGAACCCTATAATATGCGTATAAATTCTCCTAGATCCTTTAGTCAGTAAACTGAGCACATTAATTAAATGGAGCTATTATATTGCAATTTCTTGTAATGTTGTTGACTAATGTGGTAGAGGCATTTCGATATTTTGAACATCCGAAAAATATATGGTCGAGGTCAGCTGTCGTTTTACATTGATCACAATTTGGTGAGGTATAAATACCAATTTTATGCAAGTGCGCGGGATAACACGCTTGGTCAAATTTTAAACGAATGAGAGATGTTACATACTTTACTTTCTCGATACTTGGAGATCTTCATGCCAAAGTTTATTAGGTATATTGGGGTGTATCATCGTATACCTAGTAGGGTTAGTAAAGCATTATTCATTCCATTGATAATTCCATAGGTCTTTCATGTTAAATGTAAGTACACTATACACGTCTGCTAAATTAATTTTGTATTGTAGTGTGGATCTTGAGGAAGCGCCTTCTTTAGCTAGTTTATCAACGTATTCATTATGTTTTATGCCTATGTGTGCTTTAACCCAAACGAATATAACTATTTTCCCGGTTAAGTGGATTTGGTGAATGATGTTTTTTATGTTGAGGATGTATGGATTGACTTTATAACTAAATGTGTATTATTTATTGCATTGAGAACAGATAGGGAATCGGATAGAATGATGAAGTTGGATGATTACATTGTTTAACATACTGTAGTGCTTCATATATTGCTATGGCCTCTGCGGTGAAGATAGTACAATTGGTGTTCAGATTAAAAATTTTCTCTAAGTTCAATGACCAGTATGTGAAATGATTTTAGATGCATCTGTGTAAATAATCAGTGGGTCGTCAAATTGATTTAGAATACTTATTAAAGTATTAGAGTTTTTGAGGTGATTTTCACTATAAGATGGCGTAATGATGCGGGTATCGGTGAATAAAGCAAAGAAATTAAATTAATTGAGAGAAAATTTTTCGAAGTCGGGAAGTTCAGAGCAGTATCGAAAAGCTGAAGTTAGGGGGGTGAAGGTTTTTTAATCCAAAACTTATTACATAAGTCGAATGTGTTTAAGCTTACAGTTTTATCTAATAGTGGAGTATTGAAATAAAAGTGTTTCAGCATGAATTTGTTGCTAAGAAACTACCTCCTTAAATCAGGGGGGGGGGGGGGGGGGGAGGAGGTGTTCAAGAGCTTTCACATAAAGTGGGTGGATGGGAGTGGAATTCATTGCACCAAGGCGAATCTTCACTTAATACAATTTTTTTTCTTATTTTTTCTTTTACAAACGGTATTCAACATTGAAGTTTGAATTAATCAGTTAGGCGCGCAAACAACGTGTGACGTCATGTGACAGGAGATGCCTCAGCGCTAGCATACATTTTAAATTAATTCCATTTATGGACGTTGCCCTTGTAATTGCTTGATAGTGGAGCGAAATAGACTATAAAAGTCCCTCCGTTCTCGAGAAAAAAAAATCAGTGTAGAACCAGACCAGACATTATAGTTTTTATAAAGTGAACAATTCTACATGAGAAATGGCTGTTTATAAGGTATTTTTTCGTGGTACAGATATTTTTTTTATTTCGAAAAACCTTAAGAAATTAATTGATTATAAAAGTCGTGATTTTTAAAATTTACCCCGCCATATCTTCAAATCTAATCGAGCTATCGATCTACGCAAACAAGCGCTTCCAATGGTCTTTTTATTTCTATCGATTATTGCTTATTATTTTCTTTAAATAACAATGATCTTATTGCTTCGCTAAGAATGTACTGATATTTTGTCTAAGCGACAAACTTTTTTATTTTTGCAAATTTTCAAATATATGCAGCGAAGCAATTGAAGCCGAGATACAGGAGAATTTTTTGAAAAAAAAAAAATTCCATCTAGGACTTAGTTTTTTATTTATGAATATTTTTGTATGGCATACACCTGGCAGGCGTACGGCGTAAGTTATCCGATTGACCTTTGAAATGACTTTTTAGTCATGTTTAAAACAATTTAAACCCTTTTACACTTAAATACA
The DNA here is from genome assembly GCA_936432065.2 of Rutpela maculata. Taxonomy (NCBI): domain Eukaryota; kingdom Metazoa; phylum Arthropoda; class Insecta; order Coleoptera; family Cerambycidae; genus Rutpela; species Rutpela maculata. The sequence continues at coordinate 27,978,456 of OW386285.2, read as the reverse complement.
CACTATAACTTAATATCACAGACCGAATACAACTAAATAATTTTAGGAAATAACTGCAAACTGCACGAATTTTATATCCGAATCATTGCACTGTTAGATGACGTGACGTCCAATATGAGTGCGTTCTCAGGCACGCCCCTCCTCCCGAATATTAGTCGGTGATTTAAATATTTTCCAGTTAGAAATTATGAAAACAGGTTTGATAATTGCTAATGTTTAGTAACACTATATTAATATTTAAAAATTAATTTAAAATATACGGCACATGTAACGGGCCTATTGATTAGGACTAAAGTGTGTATTTCAAGGCAATCAGTTGAGTTTTTAATATTATTTGAAGAGAAACCCTAGTACGTAACATTTTCTATTTATTTCTATTTAAATTCTTCCAAAAAGCAGCGTTTACCTAGCATATATCGGCCAACTTGTTAAAAATACTGTAAAAGGGGGCCCTAGAAACCCTCTGATCAGGAATTACTTGAGTACGAGAATTAGTAAATTTGCGTCCTCAAGTGATATCCAATAAGTAGCTATAAATTATCTTGCACCTTACATCTGACTCGCGTGAAGATAAGACGCAAGAAAAAGCGCCTGGCTTGATGAAGACCGTTCGCAGCTCTAGTCTACGTACCCGTTGACCGTATCAAAATCATACATAATACATAATTAATTACCCTATTAATATATCGGAGTAGGCAACGGGCAGATAATACACGTAGGGTTCATCACCGTGACGTGCACAGTCTACGCAGTTTTATTAGAAAAACAATAATGAAGACTGTATTCTGAAGATCATCATTATGACGAGGCGTCTCGCATACGACTGATTTTTTCGTTAGGTAACGAATTTTTTTTGAATAGATGATAAGATTTTTTTATTGAAGTTAGTAAGTACACTTTTCAGTATTTACACAAGCCAGTAATAGGTAAAAAACAGTTTAAATAAGACTTAATAGCAACATAAATACAAAGCCATCGCATAAATAAAAAAAATAACTAGTATAGTTGTTAAAACTTGCAAATATCAAAGACAATAATAAATTTCACAAACAAACAGCAATTAACATAACACACAAGTACCCAAAGTCTTATTTATGTTTAAAATTGCAGTATTCATCATACGAATAAAAAGCATTATTCATTAAAAATTCGCTCAAACTTAAAATCTCGACGTTTCGTAACATTCTAAGCCTATTTGAACAATAAAATTTTTTAAAAAATTTTTTGTCGTTACTATACTTCCACTAGATGTGGAAGTAAAATCTTTGGTTTGTTTTTAAATTGTTACGGTGGTAATATTTTACAACTTGAAAGCAAATAATTATAGAATTTAACTGCAACAATTTCAATTTTTTTGGCTTTTGATTAGTCTACATGATCTTGGTAAGTACATTGGTATTATTTTTCGTTTCATAATAGTGCACGTCACAGTGTTTGTCCAACTTTGAGCTATTATTTTTGACACACAGAAGGCATTCTAAGAGGAATAAAGAAGGAAAATGTTGCGCTTATTAAAATAATCACGACAATTATCTCTTTTTACAGTTTACATGCCCTTCTTTGTAAACTAAAGATTCTAGACCAAGATATTGAATATCCCCAGAGTAATAACGCATATGCCATAACAGATTCGACATAGACCACCCATTCGACCACCAGTAGGAGTTGCAGGTTTATTTCAAATTAGCCCATAGCTTTTAGTTACCAAGGGTGTGGAGTTTAATTCTTTAAACGTTTAAATGAAAATAGAAGACGTTATCTTCTGCGTAACGTTTGAATCAATACACCGTCAAATTTATTACAAAAGTGAGTAAAATATTCAGTTTTTAACGTTTAAATGGTCGCAGTGCGTCGGTCACTATTCTACAGCCTACAAGTATTGGAAGTAAAAATAGCAAATTCTTAGTAACTTCGTCATGCTAAATAACAATATAAAAAGCAAAGGTTCAAGTTGGCTCTGGTTTTCCCAATACAGGTAATACAGTGTAACGCAGGTATAGGGGTCTACAGACGATCCAGCTGCTGGGACCCGACATTGTCGGTACGCTTTGAAGATAATTGGAATTCCAGCGGACCAGTTCACTTTTACGAATGAGTTCAAAGCATGCCGACAAGGCTGGCTCCCTGCCGCTGGATCGTGTGTAGACCCCTCATAGTCTACAAATAACAGGTAGAATTAGAATTCTACGAAAAATAGACATACTAACTACCTACATCTTTGTCACTAAAACTAATATTCATTCTTAGGTAGTCGTATTTGTACCTTGTGCATGATAAGCTTTCATTTTCGAAAGTAAATAGTGCTATTTTGAAAACATGCCACGAGATTGTGTAAATACACCTAACAACTTTTGTTATATTTGTGATGAAGTGACTTTTGCGCATCAAAAACGTAATTTTACTCCCAAAATTAAGAAGGCGTATCAGTTGTATTTTGGCTGTACGATTGGAGATGAAGACAAAAAATGGGCACCTCATATATGTTGCAGCAATTGCGCGAACAATCTTTGCAGTTGGCTAAGTGGAAGAGGACGTTCAATGGCTCTTGCTGTGCCCAAGATATGGCGAGAACCTACAGATCATGTTACCGATTGTTACTTTTGCGTGATACCTCCTATTAGACAGGGTATTAACAAGAAAAAAAGGATGGTAATACAATACCCTAATTTACCGTCTGCCATTCGCCCGGTTCCCCATAGTGATGAACTCCTATTCCTAATCCACCTCAAGAATACAGCCTTGATTCTGACGAAGAATCGGATGATAATGTAGATGACGACTTAGTCCAACCATCAACATCACAAGATCCCGATTTCTCTGCCGAAGTGTCCGTTGGTGAACCACACAAAATTAATCAACACGAATTAAGTGATCTTATAAGAGACCTTGATCTGTCCAAGGCAAAAGCGGAGCTTTTGGCATCTTGATTACAACAATGGAATTTACTACAAAAATGTTAAAGTTTCCATGTATCGAAGTCGTCAAAAAGATCTTATACCTTTTTTCAAAATGGAAAATGACTTGGTTGCCTGCAAGGACATTGACGGTTTAATGAATGCTTTACACATTCCCCATGATCCTAGTGACTGGAGACTTTTTATTGCCGCCTCGAAACTTAGTTTAAAAGCTGTGTTACTCTACAATGGAAATAAATTGCCATCAATTCCAATCGCCCATGCTGTCCACATGAAGGAAAATTACAGTAACATGAATGTATTGCTACAAACTATAGAATATAACAAGTGTAAGTAGCAAATTTGTGCAGACTTAAAAGTGATAGATATCTTACTTGATATGCAGCAAGGGTATACCAAATATTGCTGTTTTCTTTGTGAGTGGGACAGTCGAGCGCGATTAGAACATTACAAAAGAAAAATTTGGCCGCCAAGATTGGGTTTTGAACTAGGAGAAAAAAATGTTGCTAACATTCCATTAATTGATTCACAAAAGGAAATACTGCCGCCACTCCACATAAAACTGGGGCTTATGAAAAACTTGGTAAAAGCTATTGACAAAGAAGGACGTGCTTTCAGTTATTTAAAACAAAAATTTCCTAGACTTAGTAATGCCAAAATTAAAGAGGGAATTTTTGTGGGTTCTCAAATCAAGAACCTTTTCAAAGATGCTGAATTTGACAACATTCTACAAGGTAATGAAAAAGCTGCTTGGAATTCCTTTAAAATGGTAGCAACACACTTTCTCGGTAACAAAAGACCAGAAAACCATAGAGACCTTGTTGGGAATCTTCTTTCTTGCTACCTGAAATTAGGATGCAATATGTCATTAAAAGTCCACTTTCTACATTCACACCTAGATTACTTCCCAGAAAACTGTGGTGCAGTAAGTGATGAGCATGGAGAGAGATTCCATCAGGATATTCAAAATATGGAAAAAAGATATCAGGGCAAATGGACTTCTGCGATGTTGGCAGACTACTGTTGGACGTGTATAAGAGATGCTCCAGAAGTAACTTATAAGAGACGGACTAAGAAGCGCAAGAAGAATAATCAATTTTCTGATTAAAGGGCTTATATTCTAATTAAATATATATCAAAATGGCAAATATTTTTCGGATGATGTAATTAATTGCTTTTTTTATTAAAATTATACCATAATATGTGAGTTAGGTCAGTTATTACAATTTTTAGAGCCAACAAATTTTTTTTTATGACTATTTTAGACGTAGCTGGGACCAAAACAATGCAAATAACTGGTTTTGGTTAACGATACAAAATAAAAGTTAAAATTTGTAGGTGTGTGAATTGAAGAACTGCTCTACAGGTAAATAACCCATCTACACAGCAGAAGGGTAAGTAAAACAAACAATATGAATTATAAAAACATGTAGAAAATTTAGACAAACAAAAGAAAAATCGTCATCAAAAAATAATCATGAAAATGGTAAAACTATTTGAACTAAATAAATCAAGATTACTGGATACATTGCACTTATTGCAAGATAGGCGAATGCCTAGGTATATTTGTACGAGGTGTCGGGAGATAGAATGTTAAGTTTTCCCTGAAGGTTACTCTGGGGACAATGAAGTTCAATTTAGATATTAATTCTTGGCAATCCGTAATATGAATAAATTTAAAAATAACAGTAAAGAAAAATATTTACGCCTATGTTCTAGACGTGTCACAGACGAAAGTTACTAAAAGTCGTTTATTTAAAACTTAGATATTTTAAGAATCGATGTTGTATCGATTCTAAATTAATAATGTTGAGTTGTACAATTAAAACTTCTCTGGCACCCAGTGGTAATAAATTATTTACTTCTTCACATAGTAGAGTATTATAAGGGAGTGTACTGCAACACCTCAGTGCATCACATGTAAAATCGATACATTTATTAATGTCTTCCGAGATGCCTCAGTCTCCGCAATATGATTAAAATAAGACATGAATTTCAACATTAATCTCTATCTTAAGATTAGGATATATATTTTTCCGACATTTTATGTTATGTTATGTGAGAATTCTTAAACTTCATTTTCAATATTTGGATAGTTACTTTTGTAGTTTTTGTAAACCGTATTTTAACCATATTATTCCACTAACTTGTAATTTCCAAAGCCTAATTTTAAACTGAATTAAAAAAGTGCCTTATACTTAAATATGTAAATAGGTAGTACTTACGTATATTAAAATTTATTATTAATTAATGAAAAAAAGTATATTTTTTAACTTAAATTCGTTATATTATCATATCAGCGATTGATAATGTGTTACACAAAATAAAACAAAAAAACTTTCAAAGAAACGTAAACATTTTTATTTTTTAATGCATATATAAAATTAAACAAAAAACATATAAGCTAACTAAACATCCTAACTAACATACAAAGCAAGTTAAATAAAAGCTTGTAATAATAATAAACAAACTAAAAACGTAGGTATACTCTTCGCCAATTAACTGACTTTTTTATATAATTGTTACACATTCTATAGGATACTCTTCGAAGTGCTCTTGTAAATAATGTTAGTTTTTGGACATCCTAAATTTTGAGATACCAACTTTGTTGTGAAAAAAATATATGGAAAAAAAAATTGAAAAAAAAACATCCAACCTGTGTGGGATTCGAACACGGGATCTCTAGATTGCAATCAAATCAAATCAAATCATATCAAATCAAACAATACTTTATTTATATTTAGCCACTCGACCATCACATATCGCTACGAAAACTGAATGCCTGTGATATATGTCTTTCGAGAATCATATTTCAACTCATTAGATATATTATTATGAAATACATATTAATAAAATGTATAAACAAAAATATATATATATTATGGAGATAACAATTCGCAAAAAAATTAAAAAATAAGAAAAGTAGTCCTTAAGTAACATGACACAACATAACACACCACAAATTCAAAGCCAAGGCAATCAAGAAGAGGGCTACACATTTGAAAAAACGCAGAAAAACATCCATTACCCTCCGACAGTGTCAATGTCGGCGCTGGGAATCGAACCCAGTACACGATAGAGTAACCAGGCATTCCTGCCACACAACACGCTTTAGCCTGCTGCGCTACCGTGCCAGTGTATAATAAACCTAAACTAATTAATTTTCTTTTCATGCTGAAAACAGAATTTCAGAAGACAAGTGCATTTAAGGATGGGTCAACAAAGGCGAATGTTTTGTCGTCGGTCAGGTAGTGCTTTCCTGAGGCTCGAGATTCTCCAGAATATAATTCCTCAGGGTCGAGACCTTTCAAAATTGTTGGAATTATCGGAATTTTTTTCCCGGAAATTCCCGGACTATAATCCCTACTCAATATATATAATCAATCAATCAAATCTTATATCGACGAAATTGTGACATAAAGCGCAATTCGGTTATGAACAAATTTTAATAGTTACTTTTTTGAAATTTGATGATTTACTGTCTCTTTCGGTCGATATCGACGTTATATTAGCATGAAAAATCATTAAAAATAAAAATCGACCTATTTATTTATTAAACGGTAAAGTTAAATTGTTTTTAACATCTCGTTCTTAAAACAAAAGAAAGTGGATCAAAAACTGCTGCCCAAGGAATCACTACTTTAATAATATAATATTTGAAATCATCGACCCCAAAAACCCATAAAACGGTATGCCACATCGGTAGTGGGGGGGGGGGGGGGTAAGATGAAGTAAAAAAAATGTTGAGGCCTTTAGTTCTTGTACACACATTAATGACAATTTTATTTTTTTCATCCCCTTTTAATGGGGTGGGTTTGGCTAAGAAACTAACGCATTAAATTCAAAATGCGTTAGTTTATTTGGTAAGATACCATGATCCAGGTACACGGTAGAACTATGGGCCTCCTTAAGAACACGAATTGGAATTTGTATTAATTAGCGAAAGTATAATATTTAAAAATTTCCATGCATTTAAAATAAAAAATATTCAGGTATCTTCGACATAAAATCAGGAGGTACACAATTTCAACTAACTTTCTAACTCTCAAGTATTAATCATCCCAGAAATTAGGCGCTTGTGATGCGCTCGACTTAAATTAACACGTTTCACGTTACCCCCCAGGGTGACGTTACAAAATCCAGAGTAAAATCGGCATCTCATGTGCGAGCAGAAACCGCAATGTCAAGGGGATAAAAATAAAAATCCACATGGTACGCTCAGTGTACGATGAAATTCTGGTTTATCGGTTTATACAGGGCCGCATTTAGGCTTCCTGAGGCCCCACGCTGACACAATAATGTCCCCCTCTAATGTGAGATACTTATGAAATTTTAATATAAACTTTCAAAATAATTTCTCGATTCATTAAAATTGGAACTGTTGATTTAGCTTTCGTCGTTATTGACAAATACGTGTCCTGTGACTCTGAAACAGAAGGTTTTGAAAGAAGCTGGAAAGTATCATAAAACTCATATATTGCCGTAAAGAGCATTTAAAAGCGTTAAATTCCGAAGAATGCTATAAACTAGTCACAGCCGAGCCAACATTTTTATGATACATATTATTACAGTCGGTACCAAATCCTTTCAGCACCAAAACCAAAACTGATAGATATATTTTCTAAGGAGTTATTTGAATCTTTTTGTACCAGTCGACGGATACCCTTGCGTTGCATGCAGTTATGATGATTAAACATTCTTACGGGATGTGTCCTCACTCGCCATGTTTGGTATGCAGATTTGAATTGTTTTACACATAATTAGATAGGCATTTTTCAGATATTAACAAATGTATTACCATTGAACTTTCATTCCAATATACATAGCATTATTTCAAATCTTGCTTTATTTCTTGATTAATTAACTTTAACTCTTGACGTCTCTGTTGGATCGATTACTGATTTTATAGATGCATCACCAGTTCCTCAAGTCTGTTTCAGGACATCGATCTCAGCACGGAAACTAGCGAGACGAGCAAGGTCATTCTGATGTGAATGGCAAGGAAAAAAGGAATAAAACAGAATGAAATTGAGAGATGACCTTGCAATACATGCAGTTATATTGACATTCATCGTATTCGAACCATTTTCAGGACATCGATCACAGCACGGAAACTAGCGAGACGAGCAAGGTCATTCTGATGTGAATGGCAATGAATAAAAGATAATGAAATTGAGAGATGATCTTGCAAAACATGCAGTTATATTGGCATTCATCGTATTCGAACCATTTTATAGGATAGCAAAATATCGCACAACAGAAGAGGCAAGAAAATAGGAAAAGAACTTAACTACAGAGAAAAGTGATTAGAATGTAAGGCAAATATTAGATAAACTGCAGCGAATCATCGGAGGCGGACATACTGGAGAGGACAGATAGCAGTTAATATTATGTAGGGAACTAAAGAGTTATAGAAACCCCCTGAGAGTAGAAAGACATCGTTTAACGTTGCAGGTAGTACGATTGGCGCCCTAAATATATACGTTTCGTTGTATCCTTCAGACCAATAGTGGAAAGATCTTCTACAATTTCATGTAGCTAAAACCACTTGTTTTGTCTATACATCAACTGGAGCAATGGTTTACTTTGATTGTTATCGTCGTGTGTCAGAGAAATGCCCCAGAGATTTAGACTAAACAAAAAGTATGAAGCTGGGGGCCCAAGCTAAAGCTTGTGTTTTGTTTATAGGCAAATCTGGGCCGGGCCTGAATTTATCCATCATATCTTACGGCATTTCGATCGCGTGCAACGTGTACCCGGTGGTGGTTTTCTATGGATTCCCGAGCATTATGTTTCCACTAAACCAGAGAGCAATACTACACACGTAGGGGTGATCGAACAATTCCACAGCACACAGTCAAGAGTTTGTTTGTTGTTTCGGTATGCCTCAAATAATTCGGCACTCGACGCGGAACAATGGCCACTTTTAAATTGCCTTTATTCGGTCCATTGTGCCCGTGATTATTGTGTAAAGAGACCCTTTTCTTCTGCGCGATTTAATAACGGGTTGTATGCCTTAAGATTCAATTTGATTAGAGCTCGAGATCCTTATTATTTTGTGGCAGATACAACCAAACAAAGGCCTTTTGATATTTTTTTACTTCACTAATTACGGCATAAATCAACTTTACGTATTTTTCGAGATGCATATTTAATGTTGGTAATTAAATCATCGAATGGTATGGACTCTTATTATACAGTGTCAGAAAATTTTTCATTTGGGTCGGCAATGAGAGCAAGCGAGAGCGAAGCAACTAGGCTATTCTTTTTTATCGTATAACACATCCTTCTGATGCCACCTGCTTTCCCCACCACATGTGCGTGGGCAACTCTGCTTGCGGAATTTCAATTTGTTTCCGTCTTCCACTTGCAATGTAAAGAATTATTTGACTCGTTTTGAAAGTAAAACGGGTTAAATAATTTCAGTTATTAAAGCACGTAATAATATTACCTATACTGAACAGAGCCAACTACATCCTTCCTTTGAATAAATGGTACTGAAAGTTTTAATAGCAATAATGATGTATGTACGTGTTTTCTTGATAGCGCGTCATTAGGTAAATTCGGGTTCTGAAAATAACCGTCCCAAAACTATCAGAGAACTGTCAGGAGTTTGCGCAGTTCCAAATCCGACCGCATCAAAAGCAACTGCGCAAACTCCTGACAGTTCTCGGACGGTAATTTTCAGAACCCGAATTTACCTATTATTTGCTCCCTCTACTAGAGCACTGGTACACGCCTTTATTGTAGGCGGGTCTGTCAGGCCGTTGAAACTATGCGTGCCACCCAAATCCAACATTTTCCGAATGTGTATAAATTAATAACACAGGCACACAAAATTAAAATAGTGGCACGTTCCTGGAACTACATTGGGTGACCAATAGTAGTAGTAAAAAAAAAGATGATTCTATTCGAATTTGTTTAGATGCTAGAAAAGTAAACAATATAAGTCCACAATATGAAAAACCAGTCAATATAGAAAGTATTATTGGCAGAATGAATTCAAACAATTTTTACACCAATGTATATCGACGTGTTGAACACGAATCAGGTATCCGTTTAGCTCCTTCACCCACCATTTTTTTGGTAAATCGCGAAAATAATCTAAAAAAACTCATATTTTAGATTATTTTCGCGATTTACTAAAAATTGGTGGGTGATAGAGCTAAACGGACTCCTGATTCGTATTCAGCACGACGAAATACATAAGGGCTGCCCAATAAAGTCCCAGAAACAACCAAGGGCGGCTGGTGAAATTTCAATAATTTTTTTCTCGTCTGTGGCGCATGGGACCCATACGAAATATGGGAAATAACATATAGAGAAGCACTCCTCTAACGACCCCTAAGAAATTTTGAAAAAGCTTTGCGAAAAAGTTTGCGAAAAATTTTTTCAAAATTCGAGTGCCCGAGTGGACTAGTCTGGAGATGAACATATCAAAAGTCCCCACTCCTAGAGGATGAGCGGGGGGAGGGCACTTTAAAGGTCCCATTTTTTGTTTTTTCGCTTATATCTCGGAAACTATGCGTCGTATGGAAAAAGGTAATTAAACATAATTAAATTTCCTACAAGAATGTCTATATTTATTTTCTTCCTATGTGTTATAGTTTACGAGATATTCGCCAGCCAAAATAGATAATTAAAAAAAAAAGTGTTAGGTACCTTGAATATTTCTATCAAAGAGGTTTACCGTGGTCTGCTAATAAATCACAGTCACAAAACAATCTTTATTTTACAACACTCGACGTATTTACTAACGTAATATTTTGTCGAAATCCATGTATTTCCTTAAATATACAGTACGACTCACTTAAAATGAAGACGCCCTTATAACTTTTTTATTTTGTTTCCCATTTGAATCAAATTTTACTCAAGTATAGAACAAATTAGGATCTACTTATGACCAGAAAAACATTCGCCTGCTACAAGGGCAACGCCAACCAAAATATGTTGAAAAATATTAAAAATCATATTAATGGGTCTTCACGAATTACACGTATCCAGGGGCGGCTCAAGGTAAATTTTCCACCCGGGCGAGATTGCTTTTTTCTGCGCCCCCGTGAGATAACCACGAGAATTTCAAGGACGTACTACATACTAAAGTCTATAAAGTGCAAGGATATCCCTTTGGACACTGCGATCATTACGTTTTAACTTAACACATGGAGTAAGAGAAATGTGTATACAATAAACTCTTTTTCTAGATAGCCTGAATTTTTACTGAGGTTGTTGAGTGATGTACTTTAATACATCCAATGGGTCATTTACACCTTTGTCGGGAAATAAAGAAAGTAACACTAAAAGTTCTTGATGCAGTTGCACACCATCAATGTCATAATGACAGACAGTCTGAAATTTTGTAAAAGTTCATCCTTTTCTCGACTTTCAATATGGTACATAAAACCAAACATATGATTATGTATGTGGTTGGACAAATCGTTCATCCAGTGACATAAAGGCACAGTCTGTTACGTAGAACAAAAAGTTGTTCTGAATGCCTCTTTAAGATCCACAGCAGGTTCGCCATGTGAGTCATATAGTCAAATTGAAGCTTTATTTTTCGATGATTAACTCGTGTTAAATTAAAAAGGGTACAATAAAGAAAATTAAAACAGTTTTTCGCCTCGGTTTGGCGCCCCCAGAGCCGGTCCTTAAGCCGCCCCTGCACGTATCCACCACAAATTAAGGAAACTGAGGACCCACTTTGCCAGATGAGCTTATGTATGAAAAGTCCCCCCATCCATAACCAAATCAAATTTTGGTGTATTTACGGTTGTGGCGCCGATCCTATGCATTTTTTTAGAATTTTTAACATTCAAAATGTAGGAAATTTAATTATGTTTAATTTTGCATAGATTACCTTTTTCCATACGACGCATAGTTTCCGAGATATAAGCGAAAAAAACAAAAAAATGGGACCTTTAAAGTGCCCCCCGCTCACCACCTAGGAGTGAGGACTCAATTTTCTGTCCCTAAAATTTCCCTCTACACCCTTTTTTGAGCATTCGTTGCCTGGCCTATTATTACAAATTAAGGAATTTGTATTAATGCATAACATTTCTTCATTACAATCTAACTGCTTACTAATAAATGCAATTTTAATGTGATTTGGTTTGTCTGCGTGTATTTATTTACTGTCTAAAATATACATAAAAAACCGTACGGGAATGTTACTTTCCCGGCCTAGGCCATAGTCTACTTTGTGAATCATTATTTTTGTCGTTCACTTTAAAAGCTTATAAAACCATCACTCTGTATAATTTCCATAAAAAATATGGACTTTTTGGAAAAGGGAAACAATGGGCTGTCCAACTGTGGAAAAACATAGACGGTGTTCCATTTGAAATAACAAAGTTGCCCTATCCCCGAAAATTCTCCACCTCATTTCCGGTTAAATCGGAAGTGAGCAAAAAAAGATGGATACTCAAGAAATAACAATCAAAATTAGAAGAAGACTGGTGAAAACCGCATTTCATTATCTCAACTAGTTTAAAAGTTATATAGGTTTAAAAAGGGTCAAAATATAATGGGACACCCGGTATTAAACGTGATTACAGACAATCAAATAAAGCTCATTTAAATATTTGATTTGAAAAAAAACTGATTTGTCGCAACTTAAAAATAATAAATATCTTGTATTTCTGCTTACATTATTGTTAAAAATTATTATTTTGGGTATTCACCAGATAACTTTTAAAGAAACCATTCGTTCCTTATTGATCTAAATCTGACCAAGCTAGAAATCAACAAGAAGTTCCCCCTTTTGTATGATATAATGTCCATAAAAACTCTAATATTACGAAAAGTTCAATCAGCCGCCATTTGACAGCTAATGACAGCGGTTTGTTTTCCTACGTTCTCAGATCTGTGACGTCACATGCATACGACCTATAAACGAGCAGCTTTGAAAGTGTCAAAAACTAATTAAAAATGTTTTTGTAAAAAAATGTAACCGAAATTGGTTTCGTTATCTGTTCATTTACACCGATCTTATTATCGATACGGGGGAATGAGTGAAATTTTATTTTATAATTTTTAGTGATCGTTTTTCGAGAGCTGTTTCATTTTGTGAAAAAAAATCATCATTTTTTAAGTACCGCCTATTTAGCTTCTAATAATGAAAGAAAATATTGTGATATAGCATTTTCGGACTCCCAAATCTTCTCTTCTCTTCTGAATCCTAACTTACAAGAATGTTAAGTTGTGGCAAAAATCTTATCTTCGAGAAATTTCTAATGACAGCAGATATCACTTGACAATAAATATTCGGTCTCATAGTAACCAAAGCGTTCATGTTTGTTTTATATATTTTTTGAATATTACATTTTTTAATTTTAATTAATATTCAGTATTTGAGCGTGCAAAAAAAGTCATAAGCAGTGGTCATAAAGTGTTTTACTGGTTTCGGATGTTTCCGAAACATATCCTCAACCAGTAAAGAACACTTGAGGGGTCTACACACACACGATCCAGCAGCAGGGAGTCAGCATTGTCGGTACGCTTTGAAGATAATTGGAATTCCAGCGGACCAGTTCACTTTTACGAATGAGTTCAAAGCGTGCCGACAATGCTGGCTCCCTGCCGCTGGATCGTGTGTACACCCCTTTACTGACCTTAATATTTAATATATTATAGAGAGGGGAGCTAGGTGGCTTTTTCGGCAGCTCATCGTATTATGAACTTTGAGATATTTTTATGGTTTAATGGATGATAACGATTCATAAAATCGACTTCTGGCGGGGCACCTCCTGTCAAGAGCGTCACGAACACTGTTTAAAAATTAGTGAAATCAAGTCATCGTTACAAGGCTCATTTTTTTGTGTATATACATTTTATGTTTAGAATGAATAAAATAAGATCGCCAAAAAGTGTGGGCCGTCAGGAGGCGCAGCCAGAAAGGTAATAATGATACAATACATCTAAGGCACGGTACAGAGTCAAGTTAGCCGAAAGTGTTAAATTCCTGTATTTAAGAGCCTATGGTACTTTTGTTGACACTAAGAACTTTACGGGGAGGCTATTCTATTGTTGAAGGAGCTTATATTTACGTTTTAAAAAGGAGCCAGAACTTGTAACGATGAGTTTAGAGTTCTGAGATGAAATATGCGAAAAAAAATCCAATTTTCTTCAAAAATCCTAAACAATTTCTTTTTGGCTAGCCTTACTGTCGGGAGTTTCTTTCTGGGAATTTTTTTCTGTGTTCAAAACATTTAAATAAACATGCTCAACCTTAAAAAAGTTTGTAACGATGATGTTATCTAACTCCGTTTTTTTACCTCTTTGACCTTTCTGGTTGCGCCCCTGATGGCCCACACTTTCTGGCGATCTTATTTTATTCATTCTAAACATAAAATGTGTACACACAAAAAAAAAAAGCGCATAGAACATGCTTGTAACGATGAGTGTCTGAAAAGGCCACTTAGCTCCCGCACCATTATATTATTATGTAATTATATTTTGAAAATACCAAATCCGCAATCAGCCGGTGAATTCTCTGTTTAATGTTATAGCACGTTGTACAATGGGTGAATCTAAAATAGTTATTAATATAGAAATTAAACATACAATAATGTTTATACGTAAATGCTAATAATAAACACCGTTTTAACTTTCACCAAAATTTCCTCAAAGCGTTGCTTCAATTGTTGTGTAATACAATAGTTTCTAAAATATACATGCTAATAATAGTTGTTTTTGATAAAAGTCAAGATTGATTAAAATAGCTATTATTATTATAACTTTATTAACTTTATAATGCATGAAGTAATTTCATTTAGTGCCGCACTGCGCCAAATAAATTAACTATATATTTAGAACTTGTGTGCCTTGACATTGTTGATTATGAAATAATTGTATTCTTGCAAACAAAACTATAAAACTAGATTTCAAGTTGTTCTTTGATATTCTTGAGCTCTTCATTCAACAATCTTTCTTTCTTAATCTAACAATTTTGGACAATTTTCGTGACTTCCAGAACGAAAAAAGAGAAATTAGATAACAAGCCTGGAAAAGTTGATGCAATGCTGTTAAACCACAGTGCTGGTGTCCTTTTTTCACTGACACCAGCAGGGTTGTTTGAATTTGTCCAAAAGGATAAAATTGAACGATTTTGTCCAATTATTTCCGTCCGCACAAAATCAAAAGTTATGGACAAAATTGGACCAAACCAATTAAATGAAACGAAAATATAATAAACATTTATTTCGGTATGTACCTATGTCAAAAAAATAAAATACAAAATCAGCCATTGTAAAATTAATGTATATTGAATAATTGTCAATTAATCAGAAGAGATACAAAATACAAAAACCTACTTACTTTGGAGTTAGATATATTAACACACTAGGAAAAATATAAAATTTGAAATCCATTGTACAAAGTATTTTCTAAATACACGTAACAGTAAAAAATGTACACTTATAAAAAAAAATAAAAATAAAATCTCAAAAAAATAACAAAATAAAGGATTTTCTAGATAATAAATACTAAGAAAAAGAATAAGAAAAAATAATGACAGTTTTCAATATTAAAACATAAAACATGAAAAATATCACATTATAAAAGATTAGAATACTCTTGATACTCATTCTCAGGTAAAGGCTCCTGATTTTTTACGCTCATGTTTAGCATTGTATACGTCATGACCAGTTTTGAGGCTCTTTCTAAACGTCCTGACTTTATTTTGAATATAACTAAAGTTGGAAGAAATTCTTTCAATACTGGCAGATGAATAAATCTGAATAAATGGAATTGGCAGAATTTTTTACTAGGGACTTAATAAAAGTTGATTTTGTCCAATATTGTCGGATTTTATCCGATTTTGTCCAATATTGTCCACGTCTTGGACAGAATAAAAAAAAAGTGGACAAATTCACAACCCTGGACACCAGGCATCATGTTCCATCAATAAGAACTCGTGGTACATTTCTCCACTTAAATTATCAGGGACATTTATTCTATTAACTACACAGACACTGTTTAATTTTTATATTTAATGGGGTATTTTCCTATTTCATTTTTATGGCATAATATCATAGAATATGTATAAACAAGCCTCCCAATACAGATTTCCTCGAAAATAATTATCAATTTCTTGAGAAAACTAAAGATAAAATAAGTGGCGCGAAAAGTGTTTTAAATTGGTGACGTAAATAATCTGCCGATGACGTAGGTAGTCTGTGTTAATTTGTTCATAGAATGGTTTTATACAAAACAGTGTGGTGTTGCCAAATTGAAATCTATTCTCTAGTTCTAGTAAAGATAATGAAGACAACAGGAGTATAAAGCTTATTTATTAAATCAATTTTAATATATTCATCCACAAAATTTAATTTTGTGATGTAAAAAATAATAAGAGGCGTGAATTATTAAATATTTTAAATGCCGATTAGATTTGTAAAAACATATTTAGCAATATCAAGGGCTAGTCAAATGACAGATGTGTTCTAGCGTCGCGGGTCGTGTTAATTTTCAATTTCTTTTATCGAGGTATTTTTTGCTGTAATTTACAAATAATAGATAATGCCATGTTTTATAAAAAGTTGTGGAAACACAAATATAAGGGCTTCGGAATTTTTTTTTAACTGTTCCGAAAAATATGGATATTCGTTGAACTTGGTGGCAAGCTTCCAATATTTCTGATCCCATCCCTTCAAAAATAAAAATTTTTATTTATGGAAAGAATCTATCATGTCATCTTTGGGCAAATTGGATAAATCTCCTTTTACAAAATTCAAGTCCATCTTAACAGTTTATTAATAAAATATAAAGTAACAAAATCAAACGCCACATTAACAAACAACAAATAAATTTAACCAATTTGTCCCTATCACTGGTATTATGCCAATAAGTGACAACTGACAGCACGCAAGTAAAGTTGGAAGAGAGCCGTTTTTATACAATGTTACTACATAATCATCGCCGTGAGTTTTGTTTACATTTTCACTTCTAAATAATAACAAATATAATATTTATTGATTTTCAAGATATTGAGCAAAATAGAAGTGTTGTAGGTAAAATAATGTAAAGTAAATACACAATTTGGCATTAATATAAGATAGTTACATAAGATAGTGAAAGTTGTCTATTATTGGTTAAATTATTTCCCTCCAAATAAAATCATTTTAAATCTGTGTCTAGATGGGCGTACTCTTATTTCTTATTTTTATTTAAGAAATTATTGTTTTGGTTTAAATTGGTTATGCAAATTGTTAAAATAATAATATTACTTGATATATACCACCAAAACTGAAGTTAAAAAAATGGAAAATATCCCATTCGCAAATTTCGTTTAAATGGGAAAGCGAGCCAATTCACTTTGTGCCGTCTACACAAGGCAAGCTGCTTGCACTGAGGCGCCTTTGAGCATCGCCAGAAACTGACAACACAAGAATCGCATCGGTTCAGCATCTGTAGAGGCGGAGTTGCAACGGACGCAATATCGACGTTGCGATACGCGCCTTTCAAGGATACTATGCAAGGCAGACATGCAAAGTCAAATGACATTCCCTTAAGGAGCTCTTTAGAAAAAAAATTGATCGAAGTTGTCGTCATAGTTCATTATTATACTCTTCGCAAAAACGAAGAGTATATTGTATTTGATCGGCACATTTCTAAATCAGTAAATATCGCTCGTAGAGAAAAAATGTTTATATCGTTATGTTAGTGAACGAATTCTGAACAACTTTCAAAATGTCCGTCTGTCCGTCCGTCCGTCACGTTTCTTGTAAGCACGATAACTCAAGAAAGAAAAATCCGATTGTATTGAAATTTTGAGAGTAATTTAGTGTTAGCTAGAGGAAGAACCCTATTGTTTTTTAACAAAATAGATTGGTAAATAAAAAGGTTGTTAGTAATTTAAAATTTAAAAAAATATTTTTTACATTTTTTTATGGTTTGTAATAAATAGAAACCTTGAGAAATGTTATTTCCTATAACTATTTTTTTTTTTAATACATTTTACTAATATGTGTTTCCTAATAATCACAATAAATTTTCTAATGGTATATATTACACTCATTAACAATTTTAGTATTAAGAAATGGTGGTGTAGCGGCAAGAGTTTCGTCTCGCAATCCAAGGGTCCCAGGTTCGATCCCTCAGATCGTGATTTTTTTTTATATTTTTTTTTCACAACAAAGTTGGTATCACAAAATTTAGAATGTCCAAAAACTAACATTATTTACAAGAAAAATGCGAAGAGTATCCTATAGAATGTGTAACAATTATATAAAAAGTTCAGTAAATCGGCGAAGAGTAAAATGCTTCCACTAGTTTATCTTGCCCCCACATGCCCTCAAGTTTCGAAAACACCCTGTATAATCAGCCGGCATCGATGGATTTTATTGCGAGTTTCTTATTCCTCTGAAATGAACTATACCATTAAAATAAAACTTAAACCTATGGGTATTCATATATAAACTAAAAACAAAGAGAATCATAAATCACAAAGCATTAAGCAATGACAACACAATAAAAACATTGGAATATTAAAATTGACTAATACTGTCTCTGTTCCGCGGCGCACAGCAATTGTGCAAAAAAAATTATTGCATAATCAGGCATTTTATTATCTCACTATAAAGTCCCATTGTAATACGAACATTTCTTGCATTTTCTCATTATAAATTCCCATCGAATTGTCGTTTTATTTCCTACTAATTTTTATTAGCATAATACTATAAAGCCCCATTCTCCTTATTTAAATCCGTGTGTAATTAATTTCCATTCCAGTCTCAAAGCCATACGTTCGCGTGGTGGTCAATTGCTGTTTCGGCGCATAAAAAATGTGTGTGGCAGAATGTCATGCAATTTTTTCGGCAGGATTTATTTGAGTTCAATGGCATTTTGTTCGTTTTAACCTTTTTCGCGATGGGCCTGCGTGATTTCTAAGGTAGTTATTTGGCAGATAAAAATCGTCGGCTAAAGCGAATTACCCGAATTTTAACAAACTCATTCTGAACGTCTGGAGCTCGCTTGTTTTCACTAAAACCGTGCCAAGATCGGTTGTTGCTAGCTAAAGCGAATAAGCTAGACCAGACTAGACACATAAATATACTTGTAATATTTGTTAAACACTTGGAAATGCGAGCATCCTGCTAAATTCTAATTTACACAAACCATTTCTAGCAGGGAGTAATTTAGTGTTTTACAAGACAGATTACGCTAGGGCATAATGTTCCATTTTATATTCTATGAATTGCGTTTTAATACTGTATCGAGTTTACTAAATACAAAAAATACACATTTATCGAAGAATTAAGTATAATTTTGAAATTAGACTTCATATTTCGGAAATAGAAACATCGATGCGGCTTGTCATTAATATTTAAGTAATATAACGTAAAAAAAAAAACGCTGTTCCGAAAAAGAAAATTCGAACTAAAGGAAACTTCATTTCCTTCAAACTTCCACTCGTCAGGTTTTCAGAAGATTCGATTTTCATTATTTTTATATTAGGTGGCCGCCATTATTTTCCTAGTTGCCATATACCCAGTGATCTTGCGAAATCTAGACAAATCGATTGACACCAGAATCACGAAAATGGGTTAAATGCCATTATGAAGTTACAAGAGGAAAAAATGCAAACTACATAGTCGGGGAGCCCTCCTTAGCTGTACGTGCATTTTATACCATCATTATTAGCCAATCGGACACGTTTATTTTGTCATTGTTGCTATGACAACCATCAAATTTTTTGGAAATCTTACTTACCCATGAGCACCTACTTATGTGATTAATAAGTGGAAACTTCCCTGGTTTGACAGCAATGATTAGACAATGGCGTTTATATTATGAAAAATATTTTTATATTTATTTTAAATTAAATTAGTACAATTCTGGCTTACTATGTTTCCTTACATCATTAACTAATTCCAAATGCTTTAAAAAGTCCACTTGTACATCTTCTTTCCTCAGAAAATAAAGCACAGAGCCCACCCTAAGAGTGCACGGACACTTAGGGTGGGCTCCCGTAGTAACATTTAAAACATTTTCGGAGAACCAAGAGGTCTCAAAACACTTGGATACTACTGTAGCATTACTGTACTGTAGCAATTCGAAAACAGTCTGCCAAGACGCCTTAATCCGATTGGGCAAGAACAACAAAGTGGAAAATTATGCGTTTATAAACCTTTGCTAACAAATCTGTGAAATCCTCAACTTATTTACTTTCGCTGTAGAACAGGCCGACGGGGCAGGCGGGAAACCGGGAAAATGCCCGGTGGGCCGGTGACTTAGGCCTCTTTCACACGGGCAGAGTGTTCGTCCGTTCGGGTAACTGCCCGGATGGGCGGCGTCCGGGTGCTCTCTTCACACAAGTGTCTACCAGGGTGCGGATCTCTTGATATATTGATACTGTACTACAGTTTGCTGCGAGTTGCCATGGACAGTAGACGCAGAAAGATTATACTCGCTTTGTTAATACATGGGCGAAGAAGGAAACGTGATAGACAAATTAGGGTTCACCATTTGTTAGAGAAAAGATATCTACTAGGAGCTTTCTTGCTCTTCCAAGAACTGAGAGAAGATGAAGAAAAATTCTTTAATTATTTCCGCATGTCGGTCTCATCTTTTGATAACTTGCTGCAACGTGTACACACACAGCTACAGAGGCAAGATACAAATATGAGGAACTGCATCCAACCAGAACAACACAATAGAGCACTGGAACGACTAAACAACCGGATCATGTGAAGGCATTTATTGTACACTATGGTCCGCTAAGGTGCAGTCCGGACGA
Source organism: Rutpela maculata (assembly GCA_936432065.2). Lineage (NCBI taxonomy): Eukaryota > Metazoa > Arthropoda > Insecta > Coleoptera > Cerambycidae > Rutpela > Rutpela maculata. The sequence continues at coordinate 27,957,801 of OW386285.2, read as the reverse complement.
ACGCCCGTCCGAGCTCCGGATGTTTGTAGCGGGTAGATACGAACGTTTTCAATGCCCGGACGGAGATTTACCCGTGTCCGGAAGGTATGAAATGACCTATGCCTCACCGTGTATTACTACTCGTCCAGATGACGGGAAAAAAACTAAACGGGCGAACACCCGGCCCGTGTGAAACAGCGCTTACGGGACCATCGAGGAAAATAAAAGTCTTTCTAATATGCCGTCGTCAGAAACTATGTAATTTAATGACATTTTACGATCAGTTTTAACGGTTGTCTCACAGAAAGCTAATCGTCTAAAGATCATCATAATAGAGGCTTTCAAAACTATTTGCAGTGAATAACGGTAGATGGAGCTATCGACTTGATTTTCAAGTTGCTACCTTAGGACTAGCCTGGTAGGAATATAAACGCCCTACGACGTTCAGTACAAATAGTTTTTTCTACTTCCATCTTTAAAATGGCGTTTATCGTATACGTTTCCATGACGCTAAATAATCCTCTAAACACGCTTTCGACAAACCGTGACTTCGTGCATTTTAGTCACAGGCTGAACTTAGCAACGAGATATTAGTCACGGCTGAGGTTAATTCTAGATATTTTAATGGCAAAAATCAAGTTAGTTTTCCGTAATTCTTGTCATTAATCTGTCAAAATAAATCGATGCGTTGTGACAAGAGACAAGTAATTTTGTATTTTTTGGAAAAAAATGAGCCTAAACGACAGTGAAAGTGAAGAAGATGTTTTCATTGGTACTCCGCCCGAAATTACTCAAGCAGCGGCATCGGCAACTGCTAGTTTGCTGCCAGAAAAATCTAAAAGTCAATACGAACGTGCATATAAACTTTTCCAAGATTGGCGTCAAGAAAACCAAACAAATTCATTTTCTGAGAATGTATTACTTGCTTATTTCCAAAATTTGTCGAAAAAGATGAAACCGTCCTCTTTGTGGGCAATCTATTCAATGCTGCGGACGACAATTAATCTAAAAAACAATGTTGATATTAGCAAGTACCCCAAATTGTGCGCATTTCTGAAGCGTAAATCAGACGGTTACAGACCTAAAAAGTCGAAAATATTGACACCCCAGCAAATTAGAGAATTCTTATCATCTGCTCCAGGCGAAGAATACCTATTTACAAAGGTAATAGTATAAAACCAAATTAAATAAAAATAAACAAAATTATAAATATTTTAGGTAGGGTTACTTTTTGGAATAATGGGAGCTTGTCGGCGGGAAGAATTGACGAAAATTCAAACAAGTGATGTTGAAGACCTTAACACGGCCCTTTTAATTCACATTCCTGACACGAAAACAAAAACGGAACGTCAGTTTGTTATTGGAGGTAATTTCTATCATACATGCAAGAAATACATGGAACTTCGACCTCGAAACCTGACAAGTACTACCCGATTTTTCTTAAACTACCAGCGAGGAAAATGTAGAAAACAGCCAATTGGAATTAATAAATTTGGCAGCCTCTCTAGCGTAGTAGCAAAATTCTTAAAATTACCTGACCCTGCTGCTTACACTGGTCATTGCCTAAGGTCTTCAGCGACGATTTTGGTGGACTCGGGTGCGGACATCACAGCATTAAAGCGTCATGGAGGGTGGCGATCCACAGCTGTTGCAGAGAGTTATATTGACCACTCGTTAAACAATAAAATTGAGACCGCTACTAAAATCATGAACACTGTTCAAAATAATGCAATGCAAAAAAATAAAGAGAATATTGATATTGCAATTGCTCAAAGTTCAAGCATTGATAAAAATGAAAGTGGACCAAGTATTAGCATCAATTCAAATCATGAAGCAAATTTAACACAGTTCGATGGAACGCATTTAGGAAAATCACTTAGTTTTTTTAGCAATTGCCAAAATGTTTCCAATGTAACCATTAATATACACAATAAGTAGAACAATAGTTTAGTAATTTTTTACTGTTACCATGTTATTGATACGTTAATAAATGAAATATTAAAATAACTTCCAAATTTTTTATTTCGATATTTGCTGTCGTAGAAAAAGTATAGTATGCAACAAGTTTTATAAACTTGTTAGTCACTCATTTTATTAAACACTCGCTCCGCTACGCGTCGCTCGCGATTAATAAAACTCGTGACTAAAATGACGTTTATAAAACTTGTTACATAATATACTATTACAGACATCTCTTGTGATTACTGGACATACTCCGGAGCGCTAGCACTACCAAGGAGCAGTACAGCAGTACATGTATAGAGAGAGTTTACAGTAAAATATAGACACATCAAAAACAAATAATCATCCAGCCCCTGTATTGATGTTCCACAAAAATTTCTGTTTTGATTTATCTAACCAATACAACCAAATTAGGCAACCAGAAAAACATGGATAGACATCATCGGAGTCTTTAGTTTTTATAGACGCTATTTTTTAAAATGATGGTCATAAAATACTAACTGAAAGTACCTCGGCTTTTGCTGTCTAGATGTATATTTTTGGAGTCGCAGAATTCAAAAAGGCTTAAAAATCAATTAGGCATTAAATATTACGATAGGTTGGTGCTAAGGCTTCAGCGTAGGCTTTGTTGAGTGCTTTCGACCATCTTGCGGTCTTCTTCCGAAGCGACGTGAACTCTGTTGGACTGAGCTCCTCTATTTATACAGGTTATCAGGAAGCGTCTTGCGGATCATTGACTTCCACGTTATTGGTAATTGTAGTCCGGTGTCACGATTATAATTATTAGGATGTTTATTTATTTCAATGGCTTCTCTGTATCTTCTTGGTCTAATAATTCTTGGTGTTGGCTAATTTCTTTGTCTTGTCGAAGTTTATCAAATGGCCGGTTTCTTCTGAGTGTTCGGCAACTGCCGATTTTCTAAAATTTCCCTTCTTTGTATGGATGTTCTCTGAGTCTGTCGTTTGGTCTCCCGATGTAAACTCGTCCGCAAGAACATGGAATGCTACATACTCCTGGTGTTTCTAGTTCTTCTTCTTGATATTTGGAAAAATGTGCCACCTTCTGTTTCGCATTGTATATTACTTTGACGTTTTGACGAGTTTTGGAGAAAAAGAACGTCAAAGTAATATATAATGTGACGGAATGTGGCGCAACATTTTCCCAAATACCAAGGTCCAGAAGAACTAGAAACACCAGGAGTATATAGCATTCCATATTGTTGCGGACAAGTTTACACCGGAGAGACAAAACAACATACAAACACCAGACTCAGAGAACACATACAAAGATGGAAAATTCTACAAAATCAGCAGTTGCCGAACACTCAGAAGAAACAGGCCATTTGATAAAATTCGACAAGACAAAGAAATTAGCCAATACCAAGAATTATTGGCCAAGAAGATACAGAGAAGCCATTGAAATAAAGAAACATCTGAATAACTATCATTGTGTGGGGCGAGCGTAGAGGCGACTTCAATGTGAATATCAGTCGATATTCCGTTGAAGCAACGTCGAGCGCGGTTAGTACTTGGATGGGCGACCCACCTGTCTTGGGAAATACAGCGTTCTCGCCCCACCTTCTAGAGGCTTATATATCAGGGTATACTCGGAAGTTACGTAATTTCAGACGAGGATTACGTAGTGGATATACCATCCTTCGGAGGGGATGTAAAGCAGGCGGTCCCTTGTCTATTAAATGTTAGGCAAGTAAAAGATCCCTACTCTTCTTAAGGGAAGAGGTTCGGCAAAATTTCCAGGTTGGGGGTAGCTCGTCTCCTGGCGTCGGTGATAGGCCATGGTAGCGGAAATAGGTCGACGTTAAATAGTTAAAAAAAAAAAAAAAACTATCATTGTGACACCGGACTACAATTACCAATAACGCGGAAGTCAATGTTCCGCATGAGCAATGATCTGCAACACGCCTCCTGATAACCTGTATAAACAGACCAGCTCAGTCCAGCAAAGTTCACTTCGCTTCAGAAGAAGACCACGACAAGATCGTCGAAACGGCAAGCATTCAATAAAGTCTACGCGGAAGAAGACCCAGAAACCAGCAGCCAGATTACGATAGGTGTCAAATTTTACAGCATTATTTCGATTTATAAAATAATACATGTTGAAAATATTTTAATTAATTTAAAAATTTAATATTCAAAATTTGTAATTAAACACAAAATGTGCAATGTAAACAAACAAATGAAAAAGCTGATGTTAAAATATATTTGCATTTAAATAACAAACATGGCAAATCCATGCTGTCAATTATAATAATTTACATTAATCTCCACATAACACATTTACAGTATTCTGAGCAGACTTCGTATTTGAGTTATACTGAAGTTAGTTATTTGAACTAAGTGGCTGTACTGATTCGATAAATATGAAACGAAAATTTTTATGGTACTTTAGTACACGACAGTACTACTGGAAATACCGATTTTCGAAAAAACTGCATCGTCGACGGTTCTGCCGCTACCATAGCTCAATAGACAAGGCGGAATGGGCTTATCCGCTCCACCACATCGCTTATACGATAGGAAGGTATAAATTAATATAATACGCACGAATGACACTGTCACAATGTTTAGTATTTTATTAACACCTTGGTGAATAATTTAAGTATAATACCTAGGAGATATTTCGGTGCAGGTAAAAAACGCTTGCATTTATGCATGCGTTTACGTGAAAGCTTTCTCACAGTTGCCGGGGAAGAATGAAGATGGATGCGGTGACAGAAAGTGTACTATTCAGGAAGCCTTGCTAGCAGGAGTCTTCCACGTTATTTAGTAAACACAGATTAAGCAGCGTTATGCAGAGGTTAACTACGGTCAATGGTCACCAACGAGTGTGAAATTCTAACTAGATGCATTAAATGGGTTATATCATATATCTTTAAATAGAGACGACACACACACATTTACGTATTGCCTTATAAGTAATTGAATTTGAGCAAAAAATATATGCTTTTGACCGTTTACACTAGAATTATCGTCATTACGCTATGAATGTATAAATACAATAAAAACCGTTTTGAATTATGCAAACTGTCTTTAAATTGTATTTAAATGCCGCAGCAGGCAGCGTAAATCTTTTCGGAAACTGACAGAACTTCTTTCCGGAAATCATTTTTATAGTATACAGGATATTTTAGTGACTATGTCAATTGGGAACATTTCTTTTCCAAAATAAGCCTAAAATCTTATATCACGATTGCAAAAAAAAACGATGTCAAGAAGCTCATGCAAATGAAACATATGCTTCTTCTTCTTCTTGTAGCAGGACGACGAACGATCGTGACATTTACGTTCATTGTGTTTCCGCTACAAATTCAGAAAATTCCCCCATTTACGCCGGATCCTAACCCAAAGTCCAAAAATCCTTCCTATGGAGGCATTCCTTATTTCTTCCAATGCCGTATTAGGAAGTAGGATGTAGATGGAAGTTTCTTCCTAATCCCCGCAGAACCTGCAGTCGGTACCAGTTTTTTTAGTATATTTTTTTTTTCTAAAATTACATTATTGGACAATAAGTATTATACAATGTGTCCCAAAAAAAGTGCACAAACGAACATGGTAGAAAGGCCAAGTCATTTTATCGGAAAGAAAACCTATATTGTTTAAGTCGACTTAGTTTTTTTTTTGGTGGGCCTCTGAATATTTCCCTGTATAAATCTCATTAATTCTAAGTTCAATCATACTGAACTATTCGGTCAATTAATGCCTTTTTGATGCAAGGTTATAAACATTAACATCAACAATTTATTTTGATTACAAAATTTATTTATTTCTGAGAGATGAGGCAAAAATACCAAAATAATTATATTTTCATTTATTCTTTAACAAACTTTATTTTTTTTTGTAAAAATAATGTATTGATGACGATGTTATAACCTTCAAATCAAAAAGGCATTAACTAGCTTTGCAAAACAATTTTTTTTAATGTAAATTGACCGAGTAATTCATAACTATGACTGAATTTAAAACTAACGAGATTTTCAAACAATTCAAAGGCCCACAAAAAAAAAAAAAACTAAGCCGTTCTATAATACAGAGGTGAGAGCATAAAACATGGGGTTTAATCCGAATAAGTGCGGGAGTTTTGAAATTTTGGGAATTTGTAGATTTCGATGCCCTGAATGAAATAAGAAAAAATACAAAATGTGATCTCAGCCGCCGGCGCCGGTATATTGAAAAAATGGAGCAGAAAAACAGTTCCTTTGAAATATCTCGCTTCGGGTGCCTCATACGGCAAAAAATGTTCTTATGATAATAAAAGAGCATTCAATTTTCTACAAAATATGTCCTATACATTTTTTCGTTAAATTGAATAGTTTCGGTGCAGCAGCCGATCGAAGTCGAGCATTCTTGACAAAATTATGATATTTTGTAATTTCTCGATTTAGTGTGACTTTTATGAAGGAGTATTTTTGTGTTGAGACAAAATTTGTTTTGGAAAAGCTACTTTTTGTAAACTTTAATTACTTCCACGCCCAGTGGAAGTATAGTAACGACAAAAAAATTTTTAAAAATTTTTATTGTCCAAATGTCATGAAACGTCGAGATTTTAAGTTTGAGCGAAAAAAAATTTCTGTCTGTCTGTCTGTCTGTCGGTCTGTCTGCAACTTTTTTTTGTGCGCACGTTTACTCTGGAACCGTTTAAGATATTGACTTGAAATTTGGTACACATATGTACTTTAACGAGATCTAGAACTAGATTATATTTTCATCTTGTTCTGTCGAAGGGTTGGGGGGTAAATTCGGGTAAATTTGGAATAAATAGGTAAATCAAGCAGGTAAGAGTCCATAAAATTGGTATTTAGTATATACAAGAGAAGCTAAGGTCTCAAAAAAATGTTTGGCATTAGCCACGCCTATTACCACCCCCACCCCCTTATTAAAGGGAATGAAAAAAAATTGTGATTTAGCGCACCTATGTACGGGAGCCAGAAACCTCAAAATATTTTTTCACTTCATCCACCCCCCACTGCCACCCCCCTATCACCACCCCACCACTACCGATGTGGGGTATCGTTTTATGGGTTTGGATATTATATTATTAAAGTTCCATAAACAATTATTTTCACATACAAAGTTTTTTTCGTTGTGAGTGACTTGGATGTGGAAGTAGTGATTCCTTGGGCAGCGGTTTTTTACTCGTAAATGAGCCTGTAAAGGAATTTGTAGAAAATTTAGCATTGAACGAAAAGATCCTTACTATTTTCCATTTTCGCAAAGCCTCCAGGTTGCACCAACTTGACAAATTACTCAGGAAGTCCCCCGGACATAAAAAAAACTGTACCTACGTTATTCTTGTACACAAATAAATACTATTTGATGCTTAGTAAAGTCAATAGAGTTATTTTTATTTATTTAATTACTTGATGCTGGAGTCCAAATTACTACCCAACACCCGTCCAATCTTTTGAAACTCCCTGTACACCGAAATGGAGACTGTATACGTTAATGTTTACTGAACGCGTTTACCTTTGAAGTGAAAACATGCAAATTGGCTTACGCCCGTCTGTATAATAACAGCTTTTATTGGTATATCCGATAAATTTTCCACATTCCATTTAGGCTGTCAGATGACTTTACCGTCCAACTCTGACGAAATCCCGTCACATTTCGCACAACTTATTGTGTCTAGCCTGCACGCACGCATGGATACGACCCTGGAGAGCTGCCAAAGTGGCGTCTTGGGCGTCGCTCACTATTTATGCATTTCCGATTCGATTATGCCTTCCTCTGTGTAGGACGAGGCGAAGATATTCGATGCACTTCGTCTTCCTGCTAACTAATTACGGAACAAGGGGCCTTCAAAAACGCGTGTTGCACAGCTCTAGAGTTGTTAATAGGCCGCCCAGCTTATCATTATTATGCGTTTTTCTCGTGCTGGCATTTTTGCTTTCGATGTGTGAGCTGGGAAGCTTGCACGTAAGAAGAGGCGCACGTAACAAGTCGTTGACCGAGAATATCTCCACTTTGGAACACTATTTTCGACCGTAATAATACGGGTTTTGGCTAGAATTTGCTCTATTTTTGTTTTTAAACTTATTTTAACAATTTACCGACAGTTCTTTTTACGAGAGCGATTATCCGCAGGAAATATGCTCCTGCTGCACCACTACTCGATATTTGACAGGTTCGTTTTAAAGTAGATGAGAAAAATCCAGCTCACTTTCTATCGACATGCTTGACTTCAAAATTACGATTTATCAGTGATCAACTAATATACCTATTTGATTTAATCAAATAGGTATATTACAATAAGGTCAAGAATTTTTTCCTCCAGATTTCCTTGGATTTCCATAAGATTTCCTTCCGGGTGTACACCAGACTTCCTTCGCGGTTTCCCCCTTGGTTTCAATGCAGAAAATATATGAGAAAGAAAAATCATATATACATTTGGCAAGAGAAACAAAAAACTCTAGACACTAGACTACATGAAATCCAAAATGAAGACATTCAGTGTAGACCAGTCGAATTAGACATAATAAAAAATTTTGCGTCCTGTGGACTTTATTTTGTGGAAGTTGTTTACGAGGGCATAATAAGCAAGCACAGAAAACTACACCCTGCTACACCATGTCCGTCCCATATTTTTAGGGGTTGAAAGTTTGAAATTTTACTTATGTGTCCATATCTTTTTCCCTATTGCCCATAGGACTCTTTACCAAGTTACGCTTTTTGAAGATTCACCCCTCCTAATAATATACATATTACACATTTACCGTAGGATAAAAGGTTTTGGTTGTATGAGGCCGGAAAGGGAGACTGGAGAACACATGACATAAATCGTTATTACACAATAAGTGTTGATCCTATTTAAATACAAAAACACATTTTCTATGCGCAATGAATTGGACTTTTAGGATAAACAAAAACATTTACCAGAATTATACTGGTTTTGGTTTTTTTAATGCAACAATACCAAAATAGCCATTTTTGGCATATTTTGCTGTCTAGCTCCTAAACCAATGAATGTATTAAAATGAAACCAACATAAATTTTCTTATATTAGGGTCGTACATATATGAAAAGAAAAAATAGCGAAAAAAGTAGGTTCACTTTTTTTTAAAAAAGGAGTTTTCAAAATTTCAACATCCCGTATCATGGAAACCGCGCGGTATTCGATGAAAGTTTTCTCACAAATCATCATCCCTCCTTAAGAGCATTAGTATGTGTAGTATTGTAGACTGGAAATAATAGCCGTTTGTCCTGTACAGAAGACCCCCCAAATTCGGACAGCGCCACCTTTCCGGCCTCGTACAGCCAAAACCTTTTGTCCTACGGCAAATGTGTAATATGTATATTATGTAGAGAAGGGATGAAAAATGTAACTCGGTAAACAGCTCTACGGGTAATAGGGAAAAAGATATGGACACATAAGTAAAATTTCAAAGTTTCAACCCCTAAAAATAGGGGACGCACATGGTGTAGCAGGGTGTAGTTTTCTGTGCTTGCTTATTATGCCCTCTTAAACAACTTCCACAAAAAAAGTCCACAGGACGCAAATTTTTTTATTATGTCTAATTCGACTGGAGTAGTGTTCTGTAACGTCAATGTCATATATGCAATTAAAATATATCAAAATGACGTAACTAAATTTAACATCCCATATACGATGTTTATGAATTATCATTAAAGCTACCGAAAGCTGACTATTTCCTCAAAACTGTGGAAAATTGATCAAAACGGTGTCAAGTTTATTTTATGCAGCCTAAAATATTTTAAAATTTGTAATTTTTAGCGCCGATCTACTCATTTTAACAAGTAATATACTGGATGTTCCAGTGAGTACGTTACAAACTTTGTAAGTGAATTGCCCGCAAAATTAAAGTAATAATCAAAAAATAAAATGTTCCAAAACTTTTAGTTAATATGACACCGATTGAAGTTTTTCCGAAGGAATCGATTTTTTCTTTGATACATCTAAAACGGTAATAGTATATGATACAAGTGTATAAGTAATCTTTTAAAGCACGCGCAACGAGTTTAACGTTACAAGTACGAGTAAAGAAAAAGTTTAATTTGAAATCGAAAATTTACACTAATTCCTGCAAAATCTAGGGATTGATCCTTATTGTAAAGAATATGAAAAGTTAGTGCAGTGGATGGAGAAGAAAGAGGCTCATAGTGTTAATGAATCAGTAAGTAATGTTCAGTAATAAATGATGAAAATGTCCAAGAAATAAAAATCCGCAATTTGGTTATCCATACGAAACTACAAGTGTGAGAATAAAAATTAGAATAGATTTAGCATCTACCATAAATTTCATGCATTTATGAAAAGAGCGAACAAAGGTTTTGAACCTAAAAAGATCTAAGTTGTCGTCTAAGATAATACTTTGAAATTGTCGCTATTTGTAGTGTTTTTGGTTTATATAAGGGTACAAAATCTGCAATTTGCACATGAGTGACTTTACAAGAGAAGGTAATATCCTGATTATTAGCAACTGTCTAACGAAAACTGACAAGGCTCGAAAATTTGCAGTTGTTGACGATAAAAATATTGAATTTGTTCCGAAATTTAACAAGTACCTCTCGTTACGTCTGAAGAATGTCACTATAGATAGGGTGTTTCTATACCAACGAAAGTGCATCAAGCAAGTCGTTGGTATTAATACATTTGGCAGATGATCTCTTGTAGCACGATTTTTGACTCTACCATACGCAGATAAATACACCGGCCACGCTTTTGAGACAAAACGTCCGCAACAATTAGGGCTAATGGAGGCATGAATGTGAATGAGCTTAAATGTCAAGTAGGTTGGAAATCCTCCGCGGTTGCTTCTGGTTACATTGAGAAGTCTACAGTGAACAAGATCGAAGTTTTGAAGCTAATTTCTGGAGGAGTTAATAGAGAAATTAGTGCTGCGTCAACATCTGTAGTTAATGTGAACGGACCGAACGTTGCACAACATGACAGTCAGTAAATAGTATGTACATATGTTCATATAGACCTGAACACAGCAGGTGGTATTCAAATATCAAATAATCATAATTGTACACTTAACATTTACTTGAAATAGTTCCGTTTGTTATTAATTTAATATTTAGATGTAATTTGAAGGCAGGTATAATAAAAAATATATTGTGATATCCGATCTAGGTGAGGCTATCATTGAGGCAAAGGTGAATACAAGCTAATCCCAAGGAGAAGTATTATTATCTCCACTGCTGTGGGCACTGTTGATGAACTCCGAAAAATTTCCGTGGAAGGAATATATGCTGGTGATACTAGTCAAGGGTGATTTGCGAACACGATATCAGAGCGTTTACAAAGAACCCTAAATATTTTCGACAGGTGATCAATGAAAAAGGACTCTCCATAAAGCCTCACAAAACCACGGTGGTCACTTTTACACGAAAAGGAGTCTTGGGAGGTTTAGCACCCTTAGCGCTTAGTTGAGTGAAAACTCTATTTGCTAGCGAGTCTTTTTTGACCAAGAACTGACATGGAATACCCACATCCAAAAAGTTATACAGAAAACAACAACTGCCCTGAGAAAGTGCAGTATATGGAATACATAGTATATAGAATTAAGGTCATATATAAAGATGTTAGTAAACTGCTAAAGCACAAAACCATTTCCTTTGTCACGTGTTTCCACCCTTAGGAAACTACCCCTTGCAAATTCGTAGGTTCCAAAAATTATAACAAGAGATGTCCACTAACACACTTTATTAAATATTTACTGGATACTTCACAATACTATTATTAATTTAAATACACTTTACTGACTAAAAATCACAATGTTTATCACTTTGTTTCTCTTTTAAGTCTTAACCTCACTTTCTATACTTTCTGAACTACTCGCCGAGAATGCGGTCGGTCTTTTATACCAAAAAATGACAGATCTCGATTTTTCTGTGATGACGCCACCATTCTCTAGATAATTCCAGATTGTCACTTTGGAATTTCTGGTAGGTTCTTTCTCGAGTAGGTGCAAATACATCATTCTAGGGGTTGTAACACATCACACCTTGTAAAATTAGGTGCATTTATTTTGTTAGAACCCGTAAATGTATGAAAATAATACTGTAAATCTTGTTATTATTATTATCCCATTATTCAGTTATCACTACGACGATCAGTCCTAAGTAGTAGGGGCACTTTAGCCTTCATATCACATCTCAAACAATGGCGATGTGAGATAAGTGACAACGTGGTGTTGACGTTACCTAAAACGCAGCCTCTTGCGATTTCGCAACACGGAGTGAACCTAGCAGAGCTGCTTTTTGCATACGGGCCAGATTTGTGGAGACCGATGTGCAGACGAGTTCCTTAAGAAAAGACAGTCTGACCCCCCCAAGATTACCAATTATCAAGACCACCAATTTACATCTACTAAATTCAAACTGCAAGTCTTTGTATTTATCTGGTTTCTGGATTTCTTTCGTTATAACATCTCCCTCTGCTGAACAAAGAAACATTTTCTTTTCAATTAAATCCAGAAGCACTATGTCTGACTTGATGACATCCAGTTTTCGGGCTGTTGGAAAGGAGTAATTCCAATATCTCTACGACTGCCTCAATTTCCTGGGGCACGTACGGCACGATGGGACCTTGGTCGATGCCATAAGCGTGCCTAATATGGCAATAGAGCACCCTAAGAGCTGCGTTGGTGATATAGGGTGATATTGTACGAACGGGACATGCCGAGAGTATATGTGCTAAGGTCTCAGGATGTGAATTACAGAAAATAACACTCCGATCTTACTCCATATCCTGACACGCCAATACAAAACCCTTGGTCTCCGGCCTTAAGCTTGCTGCTTTGAGAAAATCAAACATCAAGTCATTAGATATTGATCTCGTAGACTTTTATGAAAGAAAGAATGCATCAGCTTCTGCTGTCTCACCAGGTTCTCATCCTCTGCCTTCTTATTTCTCAGTTCTTAGAGGAATACCTGCTTGCGTAGGATTAGGTGCGAGTTCGGGTAGTTCGAGTTTATGAGAGGCTATTAGCGAATTATTAATGTTATATAAGGTTTAAAATAATAGTTCATAAGAAAATAAATAAAATTATAATTTTAAAAAATTCTGAATGCTATAGTAATTTGACTGTAGTAATGGTTTCCAATCAATCCATGAATTGTATATCAGGAATATGAAATCTATGAAATCTAGATTAAAGTAAAACTTTTTGTAAGTGGAATTTATGCTTTTCAATTTCGTTTTGGTTTTATCCGCTTGATGGTCGGTTCGACCGTAATTTTAATTATAACCCAGTTAAATACTTCCTTGTAATTTACTATTGATACGAAGTTGGGCTCGAATTATAGAAAATTCACGGAATCGTTTAATTTTTCACCGATAACGCGTCGCTCAAACGACGCATTGTTAACCTTATAAGTTACAGCAATGTTAATTTATTGACAATGTGCCCACGCATTCCGTAATAATTTACAATCATAAAGTGTACCAGTCATGTTCAATTCCACGTACCTTGGACGATTATGAGAATTAAATTAATTATTAACATTTTTTTTTATTATAAGTAATGGAACTTTTATACTATTAATAGTTAATACATTGATTGTATTTTTTGCGGCGGTATTGAATATTTATTTACTTCTATTAGTTTAACGTCAGCGTTGATACATAAAAGAGAAAGAGAAAACACCAAAACGTAGTACCGTGTTGTGACAATGTTACAAATTTTGGTAGGTGATTGCTTATTCGAAATTACCTATAGAGCAAAGAGTTCTAAATTGCTTGGTTAACTAGATACAGGTTGTTTTTCAACAGAATTTGAACATCCTTGAAGATAATGTATATTTTCTGGATAGAAAAAATTATTTACGTTCCCCATTTAACTACACCACAATGCAGTTGAGAGGAACTGATAGTGATTTCTTATCACACACTGGGATATGATTTTTTCTAGGCTGACTTTAATCGCCGCTGTCATTTCTTTGTCATCTAATGATTTTGTTAGTAGCCCGTTCAAATCATCCAGCATAAGCTCTGTTGACTGATATGCATTTGGCGCTCATTAAGGGGATTTTCCCTTAGTGTTTTTTAATTCAATTTAATACTTCCGATGTTTTATGTAGGAAAGAGGGCAACGCTTATAGGCCTGTAAAACATGGGCATTTGGTCTGATAACCTATTCTTGGTAGATCTTCACCTTCTGCCATATGTGAGGCCAGACAGAGATTCTAATTTTTTTCACAGATATGATATTAATACATTCTGCTCCTTTTTGGGCTAAACTGCGTCAATTTCATCCATCCCAGGAGTTTTGAATGGTTGGAACATGCTAAATTTCCCATCTAATTTTGTTACATGGGTCTGGGTCGCTTCGACCTTTGATCTGGGGGTTGCATGTCTTCCGAGCCAGCTGATACCAGTCAGCCCGGAAACTGTGACTCCAAGAGTAAAATTGGACACTTTCTGTTAGTGAATCTTTGAATGTCATATATTTAATTTTCTTTACATTAAGTGAAAGAAGATTTATATCTAACTAGTCTTCAACATAGTTTAAACACCATGAATACTATGTATCCACGGAGCATAATAGTACTAAGTATATCATGTGCAAATGGTATACATGTTCATGTATATGCAATGTTCATTTTGTTTTAATAGATCATTTGGATATAATATAAATAATTAGAATAGATCCTAATGCTGTGCCCGGAGGAATACCAGTTTTGACTGTTTTAGAAAAGCTACTTTTGTTCTTTGTTTCTACTACTTGGGGTCTATCAGTTAGGTAATTCTTAAATAGGTTCCTATATTTTGGCTCCAGCTGAGTTTATGGAAAATTTTGTATCGAAATTGAAAATTTGCTTAAATGTAAAATTATAGAGATTTCTTTTTCTTGATTTTTATACTGTACTATAAGTCTTTACTGTAGAACCAATAACGACAGAGAAAAACTTTAAATGGCCGCCTTTTTTCGAAATGGCGAATGTAACTAACTGATTGAACAAATATGGAGAATTTTGGAATATTATTTGTAAATTATGAAAGAACATGATATTCAAAATTCAGCTTTCATGAATTAATTCCATCATATTTTGCGATTACTGTATTAATTTATGTAGTTGAAAATAATAAAATTTTCCATTTAATTTCGATTCGAGCACGAGCAATAGATTATGCAACTTTTATTTACAACAATTATAAAATACTGTTCTAACGGAAAAATACTACGGGATTGTTTTTTAAACGATATTACAATAGAGTAGTATATTTGTACCGATATCAAAAACAGAGAGAAGATACAAGACTTCAATAATAAGAAGACAGCATCGATCCTAATGCTAATAAAGTAATTTCCGCATATTGCGATCGAGTGGTACACCAGACAAAGGTCGCAAATCGAAAGAAACTCGTTCCAAATGGTCGCATTCATTTAAAGAAAAACAGTTGGAATTAGATAAACGATTTTTGAAGTCGGCTTGTTCTCCCATGACGTTTGTTTAACGAAAAAATATAATTGTTTTATTCTAATTTGTATAAAAATGTACCAGCTTAATAAAGACTTTAAAAAGGATCTCTACAGATTTTTTAAACAAACTTGTAAAGCCTATAAAAGATAAAAAGCTATAATGTACAAAGTCACACTTACGGTGTAAACCTTGATAAATACTTTAGAAGGTTACAGCGTGGAATGATTCAGAGAACGTCCGAAAAATAATGAAAAATAATTTATATATACACAGGGTTTCCGTAAATAAGTGGACATATAGTAGTTAATCTTTAGCAAACAGAGCTAGTACAATTTACAAAAAAAAAGAAGTTGTTAAGGATACGATTTTGCAAAATGTGAGGGAAATATGCGTTTATTAAAAATATTTAAAAATATAAATGGTATAATCTTTAAAATAGTTTCAGGTACTTCCCACTGCTCTAAGGAATAATAATAATAATATAGTTTATTTCCCATTTAAACCCAGTACAATATATAATAAATTCAGAAAAATATAATACAAAATAAAATACAATAGATGACAACGGAGAAATATTGTAAATAAACAAGATGGGGACTCGCAGAAGTACCGGGTACTTGAACGCGAGATAGGTATTAAATTAATAAATATTTAACACAAAAGAGATGTGGTGAATTAAAAAAGTGGTATACATACATATTGGATGACTTAACATGGATCGAGAATAAGTTAATATTCAGATTACTCCGTAAAAGTACTAATAATAATAATAATAATAAATTTATTCATTTCTTTGGCCAATAGTACATTGGATAGACTACAAGTAAGTACTTGACGGTGGAACATTTACCAAATATAACTGTTCAAGATTAATCAGTTGTAGTAGAAAGTAAAAAGTGGCGTTCTTTACTTTAATAAAAGGATATGGAAAAAGAAAGCGAGAAGAAAAATCGTATATATAAATATGTATCTATTAATATTGCTTTCTTCTGTTTTATTTTGTTTTCTTTTTTGACTAATTTGTCTATTAATATGTATTTTAAGGTCTATTACTTGACATATTACTAACCTAGGAGTATTTTGAATCCATAATTTAACTTTTTTCCTGTATAATGATAATGATGTTATGTTTTTTATTTCAGATGGTAGGGTGTCATAAATTTTCAAGCCAATGAATCTGTGATTCCTTTGACCAATTGTTTTATTAATTTTGGGTTTAGTTGTCAATATATGTTTATTGCGTAATTGTATGGTCTGTATAGTGTATATGTGACATGATCTTTGTTTTTATATAGCTGTATTAGTATTTTTCCACAAAAGAGTCGTCTTACATCTATTTTTTTCTTTCTTGGTATAGTTTATCGGTATTGTAATATCTTTTCGTAAATAACTTTAAGCAGCCATTTTTGGATTACATTTAGGTTTTTTAGGAAATTATACCTCCCGTACCAATTATGCCATATATTAGCTGTGACTGAACTAGGGAATAGTATGTTAAGTTATTTTAGGTTTAGAAATTGTTTAAGAAATTTAAATATAGAGAGCAGAGATCTTAACCTTTTTACAATATAATTTACCAGTAAATTCCATCTAAGATGTTTGTCTATAATTATTCCCAAATATTTAACAAAATCAGCCCCCTCAATCATCATACTGCTACTATCACTATCTAATTTTATATTTAGTGAATCAAGGTTGGGTAGTTTGTTCTGATGGGATGTAAAAGAGAGATATTTAGTTTTGTCTTTATTTATAGTGAGTATGTTGTAGTTGAACCATTGTTTGTCTGTCTCTGCCATAGTTTTTAATTTATTTCAAGTATCGGCTACATAAATAACTACAGTATCGTCAGCAAAACTCAATATATTCCCTTTATATGGCAATTTTAAGAGATCGTTTATATAAATATTAAATAATAATGGACCCAGGACCGTACCTTTGGGAACACCATATTCAACCTTTCTCGAGTCGCTTGTAGTACCATATTATCAGTTTGTGTATAGTTAAATTAAATGCCATGCTCTAATAATAAAATTAAGAATTATTTTCAATAACAAACTACAATATTCAAGTTCAACAAAAATTTACAATAAAAAAAATATATAGTTGTATTCTTTAGAGCAATTGCAAGTATCCAAAACCGTTTTAAAGATTATACTATGTTTGGTTTTTTAAATATTTATAATAAATTCAATATAAAGGCATATTTCTCTCTCACTCTGCAAAATCCTATCCTTAAATATGGAAATTCCCAATTTAAGGGGCGTATAGTTCATAACATATTTATACTGCACATAAAAAAGGCTACAAAACTGCCTATAAAAATATCAAAGTCGCGCTATTACATGCTGACAAGAGTACTATAGGGTCGCATTTGAAATTGTCTACTACATCATAACATAAATTATTTAGTTATTTAATTAATAAATAATAATAATTGTAATTCAAATTATTTGAAACTTTTCAAGAGACTAAGGAGTTTATTAGAGTGTTTTCGAGAGGTGTGTGACGTCACACCACTTTGTTATTTGGGCGCTCATCCTTGTTCATCTAGTTATTTTAAGGAAGTGTGAAAGAGTGTAAAGTTATTTTCAAACTATTTGCGTTATTATGAGCTGGTTTAACAATATCAAGTAGGTCATTAATAATTTAGAAGTATTTTTTAGACATTACGATGCCAGAAAGGAGTAATGGAGTTTATTTGCTCAAATGATTGTTTTAACGCCGTTGAAATTCGAGAGTTAAGTCTCAATCGTAAGTAAATTCTTCAGATTACTAATTTCTCTAATAATTCAAATAAAGCTATTACTATTTTACATCTGCCTCTGTAGTTCTGGCAACTATTTAATCATGTAGATGATTAAAGTTTTGTTTGAGAAGCCAAACAAAAAATTGTGTTTTATTTGCAGTTCATCGGTGTAGTTATCATTATATTAAATATCTTTTATAATCGGGTTAAAGGAGGAGGGTCTCTAAGGCCGGATTTTTAGAGGAAAAAACTCGAAAAACATTTTCTACTAACAATATTTAATCGATTCCACCCCAAACAAAACTTTCCCCCCTTTTTACCTAACAAAAATATTACATTAATTGTAGCTAATTAATCTTTAATTTTTCGTATTAGGCCAGGCTAGATAAGGGTTGAACAACAAAATAATTCGTTACAGCAAACTGATAGCAGAATATTTTAGAACATATCACAACTAAAGAAGAAAAAATAATCCGAACCACCTGAGGTTATCTGGGGTGAAATGGGGTGGGTTTTTAGGGGTGAAAAACGGTTTTTTGCGATTTCTGGGTTAATTACGCATCCTATTGAAAAAAGTTGATTATAAAAGTTGTAGGTAATAAAGAAATCTACAACTTGTGTGGAGAACGTTTTTATCCTAACCTCAAAATTTTTCGAGATACACGCAAAAAACCCCCTTTTCGGTTTTTTATTTTTTCTTCCACAAAAATAATTCGATTTAGCTCAAACTTGGTGAAAGTATACCTTTTGGTGTCCAACATAAGCATTATTTTTTTTGAAGCAAAACATTTAACGGTTGTTGTTTAATTCAACTTAAAAAAAAAAGTGAAATTTTCAACTGCGATTCCTCATAAAAGTACTTGTCCGATAGAGTTCGGACAGGGTTCATTTTTTTTGTTTTTATGTCTACTTTCAATAAATAAAAAAAAAATATATATATAGTGCAGTGAGAAAAATTGCCGGAAAATTGAAAATTCCGAAAAAATGCCTTTTTTCGTTGTAC
The DNA here is from genome assembly GCA_936432065.2 of Rutpela maculata. Taxonomy (NCBI): domain Eukaryota; kingdom Metazoa; phylum Arthropoda; class Insecta; order Coleoptera; family Cerambycidae; genus Rutpela; species Rutpela maculata. The sequence goes on along the minus strand of OW386285.2, from coordinate 27,938,701 downwards.
GTTTTTTAATTATTGTCAAAAATTTGTTATTATTTATCACAATTAATATAAGTTTATGTCAATTAATACATGTGTATCTCAAAAAAAAAAAAAATTAAAATTAACAAATTCATAACAATATCAATTATGGTAAATGCCGATGATACTCAATTGTTTTATAAATTTCCTTCTGAAAACACAATAAATATTCGTGATTAAATTAATTCGGACTTAGATTCTATTTATAATTATGCTAATCAAAGCAGTATTAAACTAAATGACACCAAAAGTGCAGTATTGTGCTTTACTTCTAATAAAACACGGGAATACACGAAGGCAAATCTAAAGATCGCTATAAATGGGCAATACTTGCCCATTCTAAATGAAGCAAAAAATTTAGGTCTTATTTTTGACTATAAGATGCGTTTCACGGAGCACGTGGCAGTTTTATTAAAAAAAGCATAATACTCATTGAAAATGTTATATTTTAATATAAGTATTTTAAATTTTAAAGTAAGAAAAAAATTGTGTGAAAATCTTGGGCCCATTTTAAATTATTGCAAAATAGTATACTTTCCATGTCTTGATAAGATTACGCAATATCGTTTGCAAAATATGCAAAGTAGCTGTTGCAGATTTGTATTTAAACTCAAAAAGTACAGTAATTTGTATATAACGCAATCTCGATCTACAATAATATATGATGACCAACTGAAAACAACTTCTGTAAATAAATTTCGCAAAACGATTAAATCTCATTTAATCTCTCTCCAAATTTTATAAGATAGCAATTGGTTTTATATGTGCGGATGTATGTGTATCTGAGTATATATACACATATTTGCCTTTTCTTAGTCTTTAGTTTTAAAAAGTACATTTATTATTTTTACAAAAAATTATTTATATTATGTTTAATAATAAAAATTAACAAAGCAATTTTTATCAATTTTTACAATTTAAAAGTTATTAACAATCAAAATTAAAGGTAAATATATGTAGGTTATCAAATAAATAAAAATGCGGTCATTTATACGCCGTACCAATACGGTTACAATAGAAGGCATAGAAATCAAGATCATACTTTTTTGTTTGTTTAATAATTCAAAAGTGGTTGAGGAATGTAATTAATTATTAATTATTTTACTTATTGTTTGAAGCATACATTGATATTACAAAATGATATTAATTGTAATAAATAATAGCAAATTTTTGACAATAATTAAGAGTATAATCTGTGGTACGACAAATAATATTTTCATTGATATATATGAAAAACGTTTATACGGGTGGGCGTGCCCCTTTGACCAATGAAATATGCCGTCTACGTAAACAGGAGGAGATTGTGTAATATAAGAGAAATAGTTCAAATATATTTCTGTCGTACAGAGTCGAATTTCGCGTTGGGTGCACAAGAATTTTTATTTAAAGTAATTTGAGTAGGAAAACTGAATGCGGTTGTAGTGATTCCTTAGGCAGTGGTTTTTAATTAAAAGAAAAACTATCTGTAGATACATAATGTAAATGTACAGTGTACAGGGTGTCCTAGTTAACGCGTTATGTCCGATTTTCTCGGTAGTTTTTGAGATAAGTATTTTTTTCCGGAGAATCGATGCCGCTAAGAAACATATAATTAAACATCAAAGAAGAATTGATCGGATTATTTATGTTCCTAATTGACTATTAAAGGAAAGTAAAAAAAGGCATGTAAATTTTAAATATCACTTCCGGTTTACATGGCAATGGCGTTCTTTTTCTTGAAAATAGAATATTAATTCTTCCACATCCAGTGGAAGTATAGTAACAAAAAAATTTTTGAAAATTTTTATTGTTCAAATAGGCTTAGATTGTCATGAAAGGTCGCCATTTTAAGTTTCAGCGTAAAAAAATGTCTGTCTGTCTGTCGGTCTAACTTTTTTGTGCGCACGATTACTCTGGAACCGTTTAAGATATTGACTTGAAATTTGGTACACGTATGTACTTTAACGGGATCTGGAACTAGATTATATTTTCATCTTATTCCATCGAAGGATTGGGGTGTAAATTGAGGTAAATGGGGAGGTAAACAGGTAAAGAGTTCGTAAAATTGGTATTTAGTATATATAAGAGAACCTAAGGTCTCAAAAAAATTTTTGACATTAGCTCCCCCATTACGACCATTACCCTTAACCCCCATTTTTTAAGGGGACGAAAAAAAAGTGTGATTTAGTGTATGTACAAGAACCAAAAACTTCAAAATATTTTTTTACTTCATAGGCCAAGAATTTTTATTGAAAAATTACCAAAAATCCTTGCTATGTTGGGGTGATTTCTATTACGAATAACTGGTAAAATAAGGATACATATATTACTTCCACATCCAGTGGTAGTATAGTAACGATAAAAAATTTTTTTTAAATTTTTATTGTTTAAATAGGCTTAGAATGTCATGAAACGTCGAGATTTTAAGTTTGAGCGAAAAAAAATTTCTGTCTGTCGGTCTGTAACTTTGTTTTTGTGCACACGTTTACTCTGGAACCGTTTGAGATATTGACTTGAAATTTGGTACGCATATGTACTTTAATGAGATCTAGAACTAGATTATATTTTCATCTTGTTCCGTCGAAGGATTGGGGGGGTAAATTGGGGTAAATAGGTAAATCAAGCAGGTAAGAGTTCATAAAATTGGTATTTACTATATACAAGAGAAGCTAAGGTCTCAAAAAAAATTTTGGCATTAGCCACCCCCATTACCACCCCCACCCCATTATTAAAGAGGATGGAAAAAATTTTGATTTAATGTGTGCACAAGAACCAGAAACCTCAAAATATTTTTTTACCTTATCCACCCCCACTACCACCCACTATCACCACCCCCACCCCACTACCGATGTGGGGGTTTTTATGGGTTTTTGAGGTAGACGATTTCAAATATTATCTTATTAAACAATTATTTCCACATACAACATTTTATCGTTGTGAGTGACTTGGATAGAAAATCTGGATGTGGAAGTAGTGATTCCATGGGCAGCGTTTTTTTTTAATTGTTAAATTAGTGTACAATATCGATAATTCTATCATTTACAATTGAAATTAAAATTTTGTGGACATGCCTATTGAAAGTCGCATTTCGGAGATATGAACTTTACTTTGCTTTTTTTTAAAGGAACACTCCATATATGTACCATTTGAAACGCCATAAAAAAAGCTTTGTATTTATAATATAATACATGGTGCTTATCTTAAACAAATTTTGTCTAATTTACTATAAATTTACAATTTATCAAATTAGCCATGGAAAACAAAAGTATGTAAATTAAAATAAACAATATGTTAGTTCTGTCTAATTTCACTTTATTTTAAATAAAATGGAGAATTTCAATAATTGATACAGTGTGTTTCACTTGAAATGGTAACACCCCAATAACTTTTTTATTTTTTTTTTCCGACTTGAATCACATTTTACTTAAGTATAGAACAAATTAGTATCTACTTGCGGTACCAAAATATGTGGAGAAAATCGAAAATCATATTAGGCATTTTTTTATCGGAAAATTTTGTTAATAAAACTTGTTCAGAATTGCCCAAAATGGCCAAAATTTAATCAAAATTAAAAAATGAAAAACTTGAAACTTTAAAAATTTTGAAAATAATTATTTAAAAAAAAAACTGTAAATTGCTTTACAACTACCTGGCAGCTTGGGTTTAATTTCAAATAAAATTGTCATAGTACAGTTTTCTAAACGAAAAAACCCATTAAAATGATATTTTTGGACTTGGACATTATTTTAATAAAAATTTATATATTTTTTATTTTGATTAAATTTTGGACTTAAGGTTTCTGAATAATTCTGAACAAGTTTCATTGACAAAATTTTCCAATAAAAATATGCCTAATATGATTTTTTGATTTTATCCGCATATTTTGGTAACGCAGGTGGCTTTGCATTTGTAGGCGGTGAATTTTTTTCTGGTCATAAGTAGATCCTAATTTGTTCTATACTTAAGTAAAATTTGATTCAAATCAGAAAAACAAATTAAAAAGTGAAATACACTGTGTATATTTTTCGGACTACCATGACTTAATGTAAGAAAATATAAAACTTAATATCTACTATAGTTTTTAAGAAAAATACTGTGTCATATATCATTGAAAAGATTTTTCTATGGCCTTTCAAATGGTGTAAAATATATGGGGGTGTTCTATTTAAAAAAACCAAGGTAAAGCTCATATCTCCGAAATTCGACTTGTTTGAATTGTTTTCTTATTTACGTAACTCCAAAAATAAAAAAGTTAAATGAGGTTCTAACGTTTGCACAACCACCCTGTACTGTTGACTATAATAAGGAACTTTAGTCTAGTTAATATAAAAAACACGTTCTCAAATAAATTAAACATGTTTTGACAGAACATATTAATAATAATAATTTTTTGTTTTTATGTCTTTGGTGTTTTTCAAAAAAATTGCCGCCCTTGGATTTTGCCGCTATAGCCTCTATAGCCCCCCCCCCCCGCCCTAAATCCGCCACTGACTGCGCTCCGTCAGAAACCCTAAAATACCTATATGCATGTTTGGAGCATATTTAATGTCCGATATATCAAAAAATATTACAGATCTATCAATCTTTATATGTTTGAAATTAGGGATAAAGGATCTAAAAGAATATGTAAACAGGGTTTTAATTTAAAAAGCAACCTTCATTGTTATATCACGTGACATATGCAAGCAATTGTTTTTTAATTGCATTTAAAAAAATATGTATACAACCCTACAACTCTTATACGAAACTTTTTTTTATCTCCAATAATAACATAAATAAAGGGGGGGTCAAAATATAGTTATAATTCGCCCGCTGTCTTGGATTCCTAAATTCTTACCAAAAATTCGTAACCCGCATCCCCGAAAACCTCCAGATATCGATTTTCAGTCGAATAGGACCACAAATGACAAAATTCATCCGCCATCTTGGTTTCCTAAATTTTGACCAAAAATTCGTAACCCGGATCCCCGACAACCCCGAGGTATCGATTTTCTGCCAAATAGGACCATAGATGACGAAATTCGTCCACCATCTTGGATTCCTAAATTTTGACCAAAAATTCGTAACCCGCATCCCCGACAACCCCGAGGTATCGATTTTCAGTCGAATAGGACCATAGATGACGAAATTCGTCCGCCATCTTGGAGTCTTAAATTTTGACCAAAAATTCGTAACCCGTATCCCCGAAAACCCCCAGATATCGATTTTCAGTCGAATAGGACTATAGATCGCGAAATTCGTCCGCCATCTTGGAGTCCTCAATTTTGATCAAAAATTCATAACCCGCATCTCCGAAAACCCCCAGATATCGATTTTCAGTCGAATAGGTCCATAGATGACGAAATTCGTCCGCCATCTTGGATTCCTAAATTTTGACCAAAAATTCGTAAACCGCATCCCCAAAAACCCCCAGATGTCGATTTTCAGTCGAATAGGACCATAGAAGACGAAATTCGTCCGCCATCTTGGATTCCTAAATATCTTAGCAGTATGAGATTCCTCGGAAAACCTACGTCAGACTGGATTTTGAACCATAAACTTATCTCAGAAACTACCGTGAAAACCGAGCATAGCGTGTTAACTGGGACACCCTGTACATTTTGCTCGGTAATAATTTCGAATAAAAACTATATAACTATAATAATAACTAAAAACCGAATTCAAATTTTCATAATAAAATTTGTAGGAGTGTTTATACATCCTCTCTATTTGGCACCTTTTATTTATGTATTAACATTTTCAAGAATTTCATCTATTAAGTCATGCCTGTAAGATAAAATAATTTATAAATAAATTTAAGATTACAATTACCAGAACTGCTAAATGCTTCCCTGGCAAGCATTCATTCGCGTCTGGTCTCCATGACAACAAGTTCCTCCCTAAAGTCCGAGAGCGTGTAAAGCTATGCGAATGCCGAGGCGAGTGCCATCTATTGACGGCAAAATTGGAAACTATTTATTGAATCTATGTTTGAAAATTAAGAGGTTATATTTTATCCACGTAATTAATTAAGGACTATCTAGGGCGTCACGATTTCGTTTTTTGTAAATTCCAATTTTTCGACGTCAATTTTTTCGTTGATCACGTGTTTTTGATTAAAACAAAAAATTAAAAACGTGACGAACTAGAATATATATTTTAATACATACGTACAAAATTTGAAGTTTCTATCTTCAAAAATAAGCCGAATAATTCGTTTCTTCATTTCACTGACCGCAAATTATACTCTTAAAAAGCATACAAAGAAAAAGGACATTTTTTCGGAATTTTCGATTTTCCGGCAATTTTTTCCAATGCACCATATATATTTTTTTTATTTATTGAAAGTAGACATAAAAACAAAAAAATGAGCCCTGTCCGAACTCTATCGGACAAGTACTTTTATGAGGAATCGCAGTTGAAAATTTCACTTTTTTTTTCTTTAAATTGAATTAAACAACAACCGTTAAATATTTTGCTCCAAAAAAAGTAGTGCTTATGTGGGACACCAAAAGGTATACTTTCACCAAGTTTGAGCTGAATCGAATTATTTTTGTGGAAGAAAAAAATAAAAAACCGAAAAGGGGTTTTTTGCGTGTATCTCGAAAAATTTTGAGGTTAAGATAAAAATGTTCTCCACACAAGTTGTAGATATTTTTATTACCTACAACATTTACATTTAACTTTTTTTGATAGGATGCGCAGTTAAGCCATAAATCGCAAAAAACCGTTTTTCACCCATAAAAACCCACCCCATTTCACCCCAGATAACCGCAGGATTATTTTTCCTTCTTTAGTTGTGATATGTTCTAAAATATTCTGCTATCAGTTTGCTGTAACGATTTTTTTTTTTTTTAATTCTGGCACTTATCTAGCCTGGCCTATATCTTGTTCCAGCTGAAATTATTATTTTAGGTTAATGTTTACATCGACTTGAACTTCACAAACAAATCCTCTAGCTCTAAGTTGGGTTAATTAAAATACGTCGAACGGTAGAATACGGATATTTCTGAACTTCGCACTCCATTATTTTAGCAGAATTAAATGACTACTTATTAAGTTATTATTCGGAGTAAATTCCACATTTATGATTCACGCGGATATTGTGGACGCCTATGTTTCCAATTATTATGTATTTGCTTAGGTATGTTGCACAAAATATTTCTTTTAATATTCGTAATAAATTATGTAACTACACTAAACTCGATAAAGATAAGAAAATATCGTGCAAGTCGTAGACTTCTAAGTCATGAAACGGTTTTCTAAAAACCGACATAAAAGTAATTTTATGCATGCTTCTAATACCACGCGTTCTTGTTCCTTATCTTTAAGGTCCGTTGTAGTGAGAGGATAAACATTAAAATGTCACTTACCTACTATACTAATTAAAGATGATACTAAAACTAATATTAGGAAGGCCCAGGGCGGCGGATATTTGTGATGGTAAAGATGCAATCGTCTTCGACCTGCAACAAAAAAAAGATCCTTTACTATTAGAAAATTTATCAATCATTCAATCAAGTCTAATCAACCAACTTGAAAAGGGAATATTGCGATTTTTTAACAATTGGGCGTCTAAACAGGGTAAGGTAACATGAGCAGTTGAACATCAAGTCTGCAAATTTTCTCCTTCATTCTTATTTTTAAATTTAACACTGTGGCAACTAAATTTTAAATATGCATATTCAAAAGCATTCAATTCTCTTAATACAAACAAATGCAAGTTATGTTAAGAATCATCTTAAGCTTAAAAGATAAAACCCTAGGAGTTGAAAATAAAAGTTGAACCTGAAAAGTTAAAGAATCTGTCAGATGTTTATTCTGGCATGTTTAAATACATTCAGTAAAGTCGTTTTACATAAGAGTATAAGAAAGACTGACTTTTCCAAATCAAAACCAGCTTTTCTGATTTATGTAAAATATCTGAACAGATTTAGAGCGAATGAATCATTTAAAGAGATTGAATTTTTCCAGATCTCTCAAATAATGGTCGATGCTGTCTGTCATTTTCTTCTCATAAACTGTTAGAACATCACTAATGAAGAGCTACTTAAGTGATGAAAAACTGATCATAGAAACAAGTAAAACGCAAAGTAAAGCATCTTTTATGAGACATAATATGGTGTAATTAATTATTTTTTATTTATTTGCTTTTATCATGACTAGAGAATATTATTTAGGTATTATGCAAATCACAACTTACACACTTTTTTATTTATTATAAAAATACCTACTTTCAGTATATTGATTCTCCAATAATCGGTGTTTTAAAGTATTTATCTAACTAGTATATTAGCGTGCCCAGATTAGGGCAACAATATACAGAAAGTAGGTATTTTCATAATAAATAAAAAAGTGTGTAAGTTGTGATTTGCATAATACCTAAATAATATTCTGTAGTTATAATATGGTGTACCACGAGGGACCGCGTTGGGTCCAATTATGCCCGCATTATATCTTACTTACTTTTCTACTAAAAAGTTGTCAGTTTGGCCAACGAGTTAAACACAAACAAAAAGATTAAGTTTATAAACACAGATATAAAATAATGTATTACGAATTATGCGTATGGGAAAGCATACTGAGAATCATGTCGCATTAAACAGGTAACTACAAATATTCAAGATATGAAACATAGTGATATGAAAAATGATTATTCATGATTAGTCATCCAAAGATGTTTTTCTCTGCCCTGTTTTGGTAAAAGAACACTAACTATCAATCCTCTTTAACATGTGTAGTGAACAAGTGATACGGCTTACGCTGAAGAACTGACAGCATGGAATAACTATGGGCGGAACTAAGATCTTTAACTTGAGATTTGCAGATAATACCAACTTAGTTGCAGTGGGGGAAGATGAGCTCATACACCTGCTGAACAGCCTTCAAATAATAAGCTCTGAGTACGGTTTAAGGGTAAATTACAACAAAATTAAAATTATGATTGATCCGACTAACGGATGACGTCATTGACGTCACGCCAATAAGAAACCGTTTGCAGGCACGTGGTTGCATTTACAAATTACGGCATAATCTATATATTTATTTCACGTAAAATAAATTTTATTTTGAATTTCTTTATAATCGTTTTCTGCGTAATGGAAATTACGAACAAATCACTTTTTCAAGCATTTTAAAATTTCACGCATCTTCCCCATTGCGACAAATGGCGTGATGTTGTCAGGCAGCAAAGGAAGTTAAACTAGAATAAAGAATATATCATAGATCAAACATCTGTCAAGACATTGCGAGTAACAAGTGGGGTTTTTTCCAGTACACAAATCTTGAATTTGCTGCAGTTGTATTCTTCACGTCAAGCTGCAAAGATAAATAATTAGATTTTTAATAAATAGATTTTTTTAGTTATCCAAATTGTTCTTTTGACAGAAAATTATTGAAATTAACTTAATAATGGAAATATAGATGTCAGTCAGTTGTAATTACGTAAGTTGATAATGATATGTTGATAAAAATTTTAAAAAATTCTGGGAATAGACTAAAAATAAAACCAACATAAGTTCAATGATATCAAACGGGCATTAGATGAGATTGCTTTTATTAAAGTCGCGACCAACATATTAAAACTGGATGTAAGATCAAGGTATATCAACACTAAAACTTGCCACATTTATATTGATTATATACCTAATGGAACCACAATTCAAAGCATACGCCGAGATTGCTGTGACTGTCCCAATGAAATAAGAACGGTAGGATGCTGTTTACATATAGCCGCAGCCGCATATTACTTGTCTCATGCCCGATATCTTTCCCGCATAGTACGTCCATCAAGTTTTATCTAATATATTTACATCAGAAAATATTCACGTAGGACGGCGAATTATATTGTAATAATTAACAATTTGTAAATAAATAATATTTTCTTGAACTTTATTTTTATCTATACTGCACCATTCTTATTCTTAAGGTAAATAATAATTGTAATTCAGAGCATTTACTTTATTTATTTAAATTACAAACACATAACTACTTGTTTACACATTTATGAGCAAGGAATTAGAAAAATCTTGAAAAAAATAATTTCAATTTATTTTGAGGAATGTAATGTTTATTTAGACAAACGACCAAGGTTACTTTCTGTCGAATTAACCTATTTATTTATATAATATTATGTTATATTATAATTCAAATATTTATTTTTTTTTATTATATATCCTGATGACAATGAGTGTTGACATAACAACAATTCATTTTCCTTCAGCCTTCCAAAAAAAACTATGACTATGAGATATATATGTATGAGTAGGAATACACTAACAAGCAGAAAAACAAAGTTATTAAGTAACGTAAAAAATGATTCGAAATAGATCGACTGAAACTTAAACAAAAACCAGAACTTAGTTGCTGATGGTGATTTACGTACCGAATGCCCCAAATAAGCGAAAACGGTCCCTCGATAGAGCTTTACGACTCGAAGGGGTTCATTGACCCACATAGTAAATCTTAGTTGGACGAAACCCTTCAAATAACCCCGCTACCCGGTCAACTTCAGATAATCTAAGAAGACAGAAAACACTACATAGGAACTGAAAGAGGAAATGATATACGAAAATAGATATCTGAGATCTAAATATCATTTATTTCACTGCACTGTCTGTCACTCTAGTGAAAATTTAATACTTATACGAATGTTTTGGTCTTATTGGGTTTCGCCCGGAGCAGTGTTTCCATTAGAATGATTTTATGCGCCCCAGTTATACTTGAACCGATGCATTTATTCCTCTGAAATAACAATGAGTACGCTGTAAAAAAGTTTTTATGTGGCGGAAGATGCGGGTTAAAAATAACATCGAGAATCTATACTTGTCCTGTGTGGGGATATTTTTGTCCAGACACTTACCTAATCTAATACATTAATGAGATTTTACACGCCGGTTCAAGGCGAATACTTTTATTATATTAGTCGCCTGTGAATTTAGAACGAGTAATTTCACCATGCTCGCGACGGTCGCGGGATTTAACAGAAAATAAATAAATAACAACACAGATTTTAATTGTTCTATTTTTAGTCATCAAGGTTTCGCGCCGTTGAAACGGATCCTCTACGAATAAATGCTCTCATGTAATTTCATGTTTATGAATGAAATTTGTTCCTGTTAGGTTTAGTTATTATAACATTAATTCGGGGGAAGGAATTATGTCCCAAGGTATACAACCTCAGGGCGCAAAAATTAAAAAGATTTTTTTCTAATGTATTTATTATTAATACAATAACTTTTATTACTTTAGTAGCTTCTATCGTATCATATTACGTAATAAAAAAGGAAACGAGACATATTGAAAACATCTTAAAGAACAAGTGTTTATGTCCCAAGGTACTGCAATCGCCAATTATGATGAAGCCGCTGGACGTAGATATATCCCACTATTTTTTATAAAACCGTACGTGATTGGTGTAATTAATTTTTTGCACCAATCACGTACAGTTCTAGAAAAAACCAGTGGTAATTATCTATAAAAGACTCAAGTGTGTTTTAGAACAAGTTAATTTGTTACTGCCCCTTGGTGTCTCCCCGACGATGTTCACTATTCCATAGCATTTTCTCAGACCCAGGAACTGATTGAAGACTCAGGAGAAACCCGGGGCTGGCATACATGGATGCAAATCAAGAAGATTCGTATGTCGATGCCAGTTGACAAATACTCTAATGTACACCAAGCAGAGGTATGTCGTCTTACTGTCTGCAATCCAAAATTTTAGAAGAGTTTTTTTTGTCAACATATTTATATGCAGCAGCATGGTTAGTCGATTTTGAAGATTCCTGCAAAATGTCCTCTAAGCTGGTAATGAATTGTCGAAATATTTTAAATGAGCTGGTGAATACTACCCAGTTAAACTAATATGGGTGCTCGAACATAGTGGTGTGGAAAGTAATCAAGCAACAGACCGTTTGGCGACAGAAGGAGCAAAAACTTCTTACCCTGGCCCTGAGCCAGTCTTCGATTGCCAAGAAGTCTAATTCAATCAGAGCTACGAAACTGGGTTGTGGCATAGTTCTACAACTATTGGGCTCACGCCTCCGGGATGAGGCAGTCAAAGCTCCATTTAAGGGGCCTTCAAGCTACTCCATCGTAAACAACCCCGACAGACCACCGTATCACACTCTGCATGTACGCAGATGATACGGCAATAATGACCACTTCAAAAAACCCAGAAATTACTTCAAAATTACTACAGAAACAGACGGATATAACGATTAAATACTACGCCGATTGGGGGCTGAAAACCAACATAAATAAAACACAAGTCATATGTTTCACTAGACGTATTGCCAGACTCACAAGTACACCCATCAAAATAGAAGGACGTAGCCTAGAATGGCATGACCAAATTGAATACCTCGGCGTCCTGCTGGACAGGCGACTTAAACTAAATGCACATGTGGACAACACTATAACCAAATGCTGGAGAAAAACATCAATCCTACACTCAATACTCGTATCGTCTCCCCCACATATATCTACTCTCATATATAAAACATACCTACGCCCTATACTAACATATGCTGCCCCCACTTACTCGCACCCTGCAAAAAAAGCTTCAGACAGTCCAAAACAAAATATTGCGCATCGCAAATCACCTGCCCATTTACACCCCACTACAAACTCTGCACGATATCAGTGGTACACCAACCCTATCTAACTTTGTTTTACGACGTCTTGTCCCCAACTTTGCCAACGCACTTGTTCAGTCTACGAACCCCACCCTAAGAGACCCTCTGGTAACTAAATTCCTCCACGCACCAAAACACCCGTCCCTTAATTATATCTTTACTCCCGATCCCCCTTGAATAGAAAAAAACAAAATATTGTAAACTTATTGTATGAAAAAAATAAATAAAAAGAAAGATCAGAAATGAACAAAAGAGCCATTAATTAATTAAAAGAGCCACAAATTAACATCAAAAGAGCCAATAACAACAAACAAAAGAGCCAAAAACAACAAATAAAAGAGCCAATTAAAATAAAACACCAAAAGAGCCATCCAGACCACAAAACAAACAACGTGTGCACCTGTCAATCCCAATCAAAATAAACAAGCACACCATTACTAACAACAATAATAAATTAACAACCCTAAAACAACAAAATAAAATAACCCAAATACCCAGTCAGCCAACTGAGCCAAGTTAGTTATCTGTATACAAGAAGAAAACCCGAGGTATGCATCCAAGGATGGGAGCCTTAAGCATCTGCAAACACTACGAAGTCCATCGTAAAATAGTTGCCTGGGCTCGACAGAGAAAGAATGAGACAGATGGTAGGCTTGATAACAGGACATCGTCCTCTGAACAAGCACCTACGTACAATGAGATTGAGGACAATCCTGTTTTTTCGGAAGCGTAGGGTGGAGAATGAAATCATCACTCATATTCTAGGCAATTGCGTACCACTAGGAGCGCCAAGATATGGGGTATCTCGTAAGGCAATTTTTACAGCCGACGGAATTACGGCATCTCTGAAAGAGACTGTTATTCTTCATGGAAGCTCTGTTTCTTTTTATGAGACTCGACATGTTGCGAATGTAGAACGGGCCGAGTAGCTTGAAGAGTTCTGCAAATCTGCTCGCTCGTTCCTAATAATAATATTGCACTCATCGTCAGAATCCTCTGCAATCCCGAACTATACATCTTCTAAACATTCATCAAATTTTATAATGAATCCTTCGCTATCTTCTTCTAAACTACCTCTCTCTATTTGCTTTTTACATTTTGCATTTTTTAGACAGTTCCTCTTCTTATCTAGTATTTGTTGAAGTCCAATCTCAGTTTTTTCGGTGTATTGGTGCTTTCCGCCTTCGTGTATAACATTTCTCCTCTCCCTTGCTTTTGGGAAAGGCCTTATCTGCTTAGAACTCACAAAACTTGATTTTAATTGTGAAGAAGTTACACAAATATTTGCATCGGATATAGAAGGTTCGCCTAGACATGTTATTGAGGTAGAGGGCGTATCCGGTGATGTTCCATTAACAGTTTAACTATTGCACAAGAGCTTAAAGGTACTTTGATTCAACGGATTAATACCTAACATCTTCAAACCTGACTATATTTTGTGACATGATCGCTTGAAGGCAAACCTTTCCCACACACCATAGTCATTGGTCTGGTGTTGTCATTACGCCATTTGTTATAAGTAGTAAACTATTTTAGAGATCCAAACATGGTCCCGTCTAAAGGTTCTACCTTGTGATTTGTATGTAGTGACAGAATCGCAATGACAATTCCCATATCTTTTATACAGCTAGTTTAAGCTTTCGATATGTCACGATTAATTTAGTAATACATTATTGGTATCAGTTGAGTGAAAATGTCTAACTAGACGATGCAGAAAAACCAAAGATATTTCTGAAGTAGACTATCCACTAAGGTTAATTGTTCTGAGACCGTCAGTGGGTACTCACAACAATTATGCTTCAGCATAAAGTCTTTCAATTGGCAGTGAAAAAAACAAATAAGGTAGTACTGAATTTCAAATGGAGTTAATAGCTGATATAACGCGACATTTATTTATATTATACTTCCAATAGTTGCAATTTGCTGTGTACCTTTAATAGCTAATACACCAGGTGTATTACGATAGACACTTCTATCTCTTCATATAATAAACATTCTCCAGTACAAATTAATATCTACGCATAACAGCATTCAACTTGTCAACAAAATGTTTCCATTTTGTTTATTATCCAAGAATCTTCGTGTTTAATATTGTTGACTTGAGAATAATTATAAGTCCGATGTTTTTGCTTCAATGATCGACAGACCGTAGGGCATATTTGCACGTTGCTTTAAATACGAAAGTAAAACTATTTCTCGTGGGTGTGTAAACACTTGTTTTACAGCATTAGAAGCAATATACACAAATGGGTCATTGCTGCTTTTATCGTGCAAATTCCAAAAACATCATTTAAGATTTGTTGGACTTAAACGTTTTCTGACTTGCAAGTTTCTTGCAAGTTAATAGTCTGAAAGCAAAAACTAAAATGGCCCAAATTACTAGTTTTAAAAAGCCGCATCTCAAAAACTGTCCGTTCTGGGAGGTCCTGCCCATTCAGATTTTTCATCGGGAATATAAACATTATAATATACCAAAATTTCAGAACGTTTCATCGAAATCCAAATACCACTTTCAGGTGTGCGGGATACTTTGTAAATACAGAAATAATTGCATAAAAAAAGTCTATTAAATAACAGTACAAGACACAAAAACATAAATTTTAGTTACATGAAGATTGACTATTCATCTCATCTTAGTTGAAGAGAAATTAATTAAAAACAAACTCTTTAACTTAGACTAACAAGAATTTTTTAAGCCTGACTACACAGGCTTCACTTAATTATTGGAACATTTTACATTCATTTGTTAATTCGACATTACAATTATAATTTTTCGTCAATTCCTCGTTTTGGATTTGAAATGGCAGCCTTGGTACTAACATTTTGTTGATGTTTAACAGTATGATTATTCCTTTATATCTACTGATGCGGTTGATAATTATTTACATAATATAAAATGATTATTTTATTTTATTTACACATTTTTAATTTCAAAATAATTTTAATTATTGAAAAACACACTAGAATGCTGGGACATAAATCTTAATCCATTACACGTGCTGAATAACTTATTTATACAGTGTGTCCCAGGATAGATGTAACAAGAGGTGTAATGGACCAAAAATTTTGGAATGGTATTTAGGGATTGAGTCCTGCTTATTGTAAAACTAAAGTATACCAAAAATGACTTGATTTGGTGTTCTACAGGGTGTTTTATAAGCAAAGTTATAACAATCACCACTAATAAAGTACCTTTATTTTTCAAAATATGAAAAAATTCCACTAAGAAAAGTTATTTAGAATGCAATTTTATACCTCTATACCAAATTTCAGGACTATAAAATTATTTTTTTGAAAACTTCCCATTTTTTCAATAAATTAGTATTTCATTTTGAACCATTCAATTAAAACTGCATAGAAATTACTTTTTGTGAATTAATATTTAAAGTTATGTAGTAGACTATGAGAAAAGCAGTGGATACACATTTATTATTTATTATTGACATATCTGTCAAACGTAGTCAATATTATCCTTAATTTCTGTTTCAAATTAACGAACCAACCATAAAAAATTAAGTGAAAATGGTACTCACAGTGCGTGAAAAAATTTATATTGTGCAATGCTACGGAATTGGCGGTGAAAACTCGCTAAGAGAAGTGGTAAGCCAATTTAATTTGAAATTTCCAAACACTGCTTTGTCACGTACTCAGGTTATGAGAATAATTAAAAAGTTTCTGGCTACTGGTAGTGTTCTTAACATGAAAAGAAAAATAAAAGCATATGATGAAGACAATGTTGGGGCTATTATAGCTCATGCCTCTGTTATAGAAAATCCTAGGATGCCACTAAGAGAGAGATCAGCTCTTATTAACATTAACAAGTCTGAACTCCAAAGAATTTAAAAGGCAAAGAAAATTAGGGCATATAAAGCAAATTATAAACATACGCTTGAAGAGGGAGATGACGGCCGTGTTTGACCATTGGAGAAAAAATCGTGAGAGATTTTTTCATCACTTCATAATTTTCTCAGATGAATCCACATTCACAACCAATGGGGTTGTTTCATCTCAGAATTATCGGTTTTGGGCTTCTGAAAATCCAAATTTTAGAATTCATTGTAGAAGACAATATTATAAAAAAGTGAATGTGTGGTGTGCCGTTTCTTATCACGTTGGAGTTATTGAGGGAAGGTCAAATCAGCACACTTATTTACAGCTTCTTTAAAGATTTTCTAAAGAACATTTAAATATTTTAAGAGATATGCCTTTAGTTCATTTTCAACATGATGGTTGGCCCTGACCACTCCACAGAAATGGTTAATCGGTGGTTGAATTTAAATTTTGGAGAAAATTGGATTGCCAGGAATGGACCGATAAGTGGCCGGCGAGATCCCCAGACCTATCAATATTGGATTTCTTTTATGGGGTCGCCCCAAGCAGTTGGTTTACGCTGAACCACTTCCTAACGATGTAGCAGTATTGAAGCAGAGAATTACAAATGCCATAAACTCCATACCGTTAAATCATATTCGAAACAGTTTTAAGAACTTCAGGCGAAGGATCGAAATGTGTGTGGATGTGGGTGGTAGCTACGTCGAATAATAAAAAAATTGTAAACATTGTTTTGTATTGGTCAATAATTAATTTGTTTGTGAATCTGTTATGTTTTTGACATTTATTACTTGTTATAATTTTTAAACTTCATTAATCTTCTGTTAGTAATTGTTTCTTGTTTTACAATTACTTCGATTAACATTATACCTTCTTACATCTCGTATATTCAATTTTTTCTTTACCAATAGCCTACTTTTTGAGATGATTAACATTTGCTCCTACACAACTTTCAATATGAATTCAACTCTAATTCGCAAAAAATGGGAAGTTTCAAAAAAATAATTTTATATTCCTGACATTTGGTATAGAGGTATAAAATTGCATTCTAAATAACTTTTCTTAGTGATGATTTTTACAACTTTGCTTATAAAACACCCTGTAGAACACCAAATCAAGTCATTTTTGACATATCTTAAGTTTTACAACAAACAGGACTCAATCCCCAAATACCATTCCAATAGTCCAAAATTTTTGGTCCATTACACCTCTTGTTACATCTATCCTGGGACACACTGTATATACCAATGCGAAAAGTTCCTATCATTTATGTCTGATACACACATATTAATAGTAGTGATTTTATTGGAAAGACACACACTTACAAGGTTTTTCTGGTAAGTGCAAAACTTTTCTTTTCTCGAAAAGTCCTGATCACCTAACTTCAAATTCGCTACAGACAACCCGGAAAATTCAATATGGCGGAATATGACGGCCTGCAGGAAAAGTGTGAGAAGCTTCTCAACACTTCTCAACCCCTTCCAAAAGATGTAGAAATTTAATTCTTTTATTAGGGTGAGTCTGTCCATATCATAGCAACAAAGTCGAAAATTATCAAGGGCGAGTTGTACCAACTATTATATGTTCAAGCCAAAGTCAGCATCATCCGCGAGCAAAATGCATGGTTACCATTGTTGTAACAATCGAAACTCGAACTTAGTTGGTACAACTCGCCCTAATAGAATAGATGGAAGTTGATCATGCAGGGTTCATAGCAATTTTTCTAACTTAAATTTCCTGACTGTCCAGGTTTTCCAGGACTATTAGAAGGTTTTTGCAGGTCTAATAACTAATGAGCGGGAGGAGAGGGGAGACACTGCGGCGTCACTAAATAATCGGCACGAAATTAGAAGTGAAGTACAAAACTGAAAACTTTATTGATGAGAAAAATTGTTTTCGAATTCCCTGACTTTTTATGAAAATGAATAAAATTCACTGACTTTTTATTAAATTTTCCAAGTTTATTGACTTTTCTCTGACCAACTTCAAATTCTGACTTTTCCAGGTTTTCCAGGTCGCTATGAACCTTGCATAGGTGCTGAAACGGAAAAGGAGGTCGCTGTGCAAGCACTTTTCATCGACGCAACGTATTGTTTTTATTAGTTTAATGGTTTCCTTAAAGTCCAAACTAACTCTTAAAATCAAATCCAGGGAAAACCAAGAGAAAAATTTCTCGACAAAATAAAATAATAAACCTCAAAAGTGGCGTCTTGAACGCAATACTGAGGTTACACAAGCATTTTTCCCCACCCTTTTTGGTTCAATTCATGACGCATTGTCTCTGACATTTCAGGATGTATGTTCCTAGGCCTTAAGGCCTTCAACATTATTTTATAGCTGAAGAGATAAAAATGGGGGTAGCAATTAGTTTCACCAGTGTCATCCCTCAAGAGGGTGTGAAAATTACCCCCATTCAAGATTCAACTTGAAAAAGCTGCAGTGACCCTCGAAAAAGCTCGAAATTCCAGAGGTTTGTAAAGGTGAGAAGAGTCTGAAGTAGTTTTGGCTCAGTTATTGAAAACTACCCCAATAGCGCTGCCAGAAATCACCCCTTATATTAAATGACAGAAAAAAAACAAGAAAAAAACATAACTCGAAATTCTGTATTTTTTACGAGCTAGAGCATTTAAACATTTCCGGAAGCTACCCTGTAGTGTGTGCAACTGTCATTGCCACTTACCAGTGGCGAAGACAACTATGAAAATGAAACGAATAAGCAACAGTATAGCTTCAGTAGACACTGCAACATTTTTTTCGTTGCATCTTGAACGACGGTAGTTTACATCCTTTCTGGGGGTGTTACTTAGTAACATTGATAGGACATGAGTTTCAAGCTCTAAGTGTACAACACGATTTTTGCCAATCATAGCATCCATAAAAATGTAAATCCGGTTAGTTTCTCTCAGTTTTCCCAGCATCCTAGGGATATAGGCATGTCGAAACCCCGTGGGGGTGGTTTTCAAGCACAACGTCGAACATAGTCTAATTTTTCCTCACTTCAACACAACGCAGGTGTTTCGAATTTTTATAGAAGTCACTGTAACTTTTTAGTTAGTTAAATCTTACATAGTTTTCATACACTCTGAGGGTTGACACCGTAGGACGTTGATGGTACATAAGTTTATAGTTCTATTTTAGAGTACTACGCAATTTCAGCCAATCATAGCATCCATGAAAATAGAAATCCGGTTGGATTTTACGTTTTTTCTTGTTTTTCTAGTGTCCTTTAAACTCAAGAGTGGTTGTTTTCAACCCTATAGGGGCAGTTTATGAATATTACGTCAGACCTGATGCAGTTTCTTATCACTTTAACAAAACTTAGACATTTCGAGCTTTTTCAGCAGTCATTGCTGTTTTGGATCGATTTTTTTATATATGGGGGGTAGTTTTCGCCCCTCCCTGGGGGTGCGTTTCATATCTATTGTATGTACGCTGCTGTTTAACCTTAATTTGTATAATTCGATTGATTAAGATGTAACAACTATTCTCGTAGCTTAATCTTGTTTTTTACCCCATTCCAGGGGTATTTTTTTGGCTCTAGTTGATGATTTTGGGGGTATACGATTTTTTTTGACCTCGGATTCGGATTCAGAGACCGAAAGTACATAGGGATACATGGGTCTGGCTCGCTGGTTTGAATTTTTTTTTTGTGGGGCTATGTTATTTCTGTTTAGCACATTAAAAACTCTGAAAGAATAATTACTTGGATATCTTCAGCCATTCATGATGGTTAGTGACCTTTTTTCTTGAAGACTGTCCAATTTTTTTCAAAAAAACCATTTTGTTAAATAATGTGCTGATCGGCCATGTATCATAATATAAGTCTAACATGACATTGCATCCAGTCCTTCATATTTCCTAATAGACAATACATATATCGGATCACAATCGTTACATAAAATTTGGCTCATTATTTTCGCCAAAAAAAAAAAAATGTTCTTGCGATATTAAACAACCTTTAAGTACGCCGTCATACTAAAACAGATTATCTTCTACATGGTTCTCATAAAAGAAGCGATTAAAAACAAAGTGATCACTGAGGCGTTGAGCATAAAACGAAATTAGGTATAAGCCAAAATCTCTTAGCGATTCCTGTAGTTATATTTAAGAAGAGTCACTGACTGCGGGCAGGCATGTCGCGAGATAAATTGATTACATTCCGTAAGATTGTCTGTCGTCTCGGTGCGTGAGAAACAATCGACGAATTTCCTTATCTTATCAACGTTACCGAGGCATCTTTGAACTGGTGTGAATGTTTAATTAACGGGTTTAAGAGATAAACGGTCTGCCCGACTGAGCCGCATGCCTTACTTTCAAACGAACTTTCTTCTGCATAACAGCCTCAAATTAGTAACTATTACGGTTTAGATAAATTACCTAATCCATATCGAATTAGTTGGTACGGAGTTGACTAGTTGTGCCAGTAATTGCCATCAGCCTTTACCAACGAATAAATATAAATATCAAATAGAAAACTATTACTGACAAATTGGGACTAAAAAATTCGCAATGTGAATTGTCTGGTCAGGGCAGTTTTTTTGTTTTAACGGGTTCAGGGGATCAACTTGAGTTCACAGTTCAGTTTTGCAGTTTCTGCGTGGTCAGCGTATTGTTTATTTAAACAATTTAATTTTTAAGACCGTGTTTTCCATTGGTTTTCTTGGAATATCTCGAAATCTATCAGACCTACGGAAAACAACAAAAGGAAGGAAAATGTTCGGTATGAGCTGGATAATAAAAGTACATAAACTACAATTCATTTCAATTGTTCTTATTATTTAAAAAAAAATTGAATATTGCAAAATTATGCGTTTCTAAACAAATCACTGTTCTTTAAAAAATAGTGGATAATATTCAATGAAATTTTGCAGAAATATAGCCCTTATAAAGTACAATCACCACTTAAAATTTCAAATCAAAATGATTATTAAAACGGCTCAAATATACAATTATTTTTGCTAAAAATTTGCACCCTTGCCATCAAAACCAGGAAACGTGTACGACGCGGACGGCTCAAATTGTAGCTTTTTATAAGTAACGGAGAGAATTTTTTTTTCTTCAAAATTTAAACCCTTTTTATTGCAGTTGTTCATAATTTTCGAAATTGTAGTTATAAACAAATTCAAATAACTCTCTAGTTTTTTTATGAAATCAAAAACGGTAAAGGAGTAATGAAAGTAGATTAAAAAAGCCAACTTAAAAAAAAAATTAATGCTCTACTTGCATTTGGAGCTGAGATACGTTAGTTTTTACGTTTAGGTCACCTATAAATAAACAAATCAATATTTATTATTGAAATTTGGACTGATAATTCTCCAATATCTATTATTTTGCCTCTGCTACTTGAAAATAATCCAAAGCTACTTATAGAATGCTACAATTTGAGCCATCGTACACATTTCTTGGTCATGATGGCAGGATTTCACAAGGGTGCAAAGTTTTAGCAACAATCGTATATTTGGGCAGTTTTAATAATCATTTTGATTTGAAATTTTAAGTGGTGATTGTACTTTATAGGAACTATATTTTTCCAAAATTTCATTGAATATTTATCCATTATTTTTAAAAGAACAGTGATTTTTTTAATAATGCATACTAATTTTGCAATATTCAATTTTTTTAAATAATAATAACAATTGGAATAAATTATAGTTTATGTACTTTTATTGTACAGCTCAAAACGAACATTTTTCTTCTTTTTATTGTTTTCCATAGGACTTATAGATTTCGAGATATTCAAAGAAAACCGATGGAAAACACGATTTAAAAAAATTAATTATTTAAATAAACAACACGCCGACCTCGCAAAAACTGCAAAACTGAGCTGTGAACCTAAGTTGACCCCCTGAACGCGTTAAAACAGAAAAACTGCCCTGACCAGATAATTCACATTAAAATCCTAATTTGACTCCACTAAAAATGATATACAATTAGTTAAATGTGAAAAGTGAATTAATTACACAGGTATTTCTAACTTTAAGTTGCTAAACTTTGCACAAGTCTCTAGCACACATCATGAGTTTTAAAACAGTTCTCAATATCGTCTCCATAATCGATTTCTGTAGTATTTACTTCGACTGGTAATTGATGTATTTCATAAAATTTTAAAATATTTTGCGAAATTATCTTCAACTCGAATCTACAAATTATTCACCTGCCAATAAAATACATTACATTTCATATGTTTATGCAATTTTGAATAAAAATTGTTAAACATAGTTGAAAAATCGATTTACCTACAAGAGGATTAATTTAAATTACGTGAACAATCTCCTCCGAAATGGTTACATCCTGCCCTCCCCTGCAAATTCTATTCCAGAGATTTATTATAGCACAGCGCAACAGAAGTGGTATTTCAGGTAAAATGTGGGGCAGGAATGGAATGAGCAAGGAAAACTCACAATAAACATTGTGGTTCAATCATTCAAGTGACCGAAACTACATGATTGTGTTTATGTACTTATTTCGGAGGAGATTGTTCATATAATATAAATTATTCTCCCTACAGGTAAGTCGATTCATTTTTCAATTATTTTCAAAACTATCAACTCGAATTGCAGAATAAAAAACATTTATTTTTCTTGTAACTTTTCAAGCCGCCTTGTTTTAGAAACCACTTGAAAACCCCGTATGTTAATATAATTTCATTTGTTTTAAATAATCTCCAATTTGAAGAATGTTAGAAGTATTATGAAATGGGAATTTTAATGAGTAAGTAACAGGTATGTTTGCAAAATATCGACATATCTGAGAAACTTGCAAGTAATATTGACATAATGATAATCAATAAGGCTATTGTATATATAAATATAACAAATAATCGTGTAATTATGGGTATGTAACTTTCAAACCACGATGCTTAACAGTACTGCTTGGGATAATGGTACATACAAAAGCCACAGCGGCGTATCTACATTATTGGAAAATGAATCAGTATAAAAATTTCTAAGAAAATTAGTAGAAAACGAAGAAAACTTTAAATCTGTCAGAAATTCAAGGTCACAAAAATTAATTAAGGTATTTGTATACTGATAAGAGAGAATCTAGCGGAGGATTTAATAAAACTAAAACGGGAGAGCGATAAAGTAAAAGATTTGGCAACACTGTATTAAATAATGAGGTTCTCCCTCCCACAACACTAAAAAATATATTTCATATTAAAATATATTTAATATTTTTTCAAACGTATAGTGTCCGCCAAAAAGTGTGCACCATATGGGAAACTCCGTTGATATTGATTTTCTGAAAAATTTTATTTTTGATAAAAGTTGGTGCATGTTCTCAAACGAAAAAAGTGGCTGCTTAGGTCGGATGACTTAATTTTTTGAAATTGGCTCAAGGGTAAACAATTGATACATAATGATAGTCATTATTCCAACCTTACGTATAATGAATATAATCTCATTCTAACGCATCTTTGACCAACCAGGAACCATCTGTTTTCATTCTAACGCACCTTTGACCAATCAGGAACTAGCAATTTGGATAAAGAAAGAGCGAATCAATTTTTTCCAAGAGAGAGTCCATGTTCTCGTGTATATTTTTGTGTGTGGCGTTTAACAAGTCAAAGTTTTTAATTAATTTCAATTTTTTCACTTTTAAACGATTAAAACAGGTAAAATATAAGATAGTCGTGTATAAAGTATAGTATTCAGCTTGCGCATAATGGCTATTACTCGCGAGGGTGATGTTTACGTCACGAGCCGAAAGTGAGTGTCATAAATCATCCGAGCGTCATCATCATACGCTCGCTGATGAATGTACTATTCCAAAGGACTGTTTTTTATTACTTGTCAAGACATATACTACTCGAAAAATATAATGACATATGAAATGGCCGATTGGCGAAAAAGGCCCTTATCTAACCTTTTCTTTTAAAGAATGCAAGAGATTTTTACTACCGCTGTTATAATTAGCATTGATTCTTTTTCCAAAAAAATTTCAGATATTGGTAAAATACTATGTATGATTGATTTTAACTAATATTAATGCACATTATTTTTTTGTGGCTATGCCTATTATTTAAAATAAAAAATAGTGAATGTCGTTAAAAAACCTGCAATATTACGAATGCTCTAAACACCAAGGTATGTTGGCAAAAACATTTTTTTTTCATTTACTTGAATAAATTGAAACTGTCTAGGTGGTCTATATAATTACTTTGTTATTCCTTGCAAAAAATAAATGTCAGTTTAACTTAAATTTGTGACAACTTTCTTAGTGGTCTTTACAAAAATAGCGATTACTAAGCAACAGATTTAATAAATCTAATAACAATTTCATAAATCATCTCCGATACTAAAAAGAATGTGGGCCAGTAGCAAAGTGAGCTGTTAAAGTTCTGTAAGGATGGACGGTACATTTATACAGGAATGGTAAACATTAGGTCACTTTTGAAAAAGTAATAAGCGGTCTTAAAATGTCGCTGTAAGTTATGATCGAGTGGGTGCATAATTTGAATACAACCGGCATTAAATACTAGATGGACCTGTGACCGACACGACTGAACGTCAAAATGTAATTGTTGTTTAACAATAAATTTAAACAGCCACGGTTATTTAAACCCAAACAAAGCACGATTTAAGTAAAACAAATGA
Organism: Rutpela maculata; assembly: GCA_936432065.2. NCBI lineage: Eukaryota > Metazoa > Arthropoda > Insecta > Coleoptera > Cerambycidae > Rutpela > Rutpela maculata. Next base: position 27,913,662 of record OW386285.2, on the reverse strand, counting down.
CATCATCACAAGTCATGTATCGCAAAATCAATAACGTTAAGTACTAGAGCAAAACTCATTACTTTTAATGCGTGAAACGAAATAATAATTACGTACAAAAGAAAATGTTTATATTATGTAGTGTTCTGAATTTTATATTTTATAAATTATTAACAGTGGTAACTTCTAGAAATTCTTATACCAGTGTCCAAACAAATTTTGGGTAAAGTAAACTTTTTTCTACGACTGTTAAGAAACTGTACTTTTTTTCATCATTTTTTGTGTGTAAAACACATTTTTATGATAATAGTGAAAAAAGTAGAAAGTGTGAAAGAGAGATAACATTATTTCACACTTGTACAGAATAGAATAGAATAAGTTCCACCATAAATCTTACAGAAACATATATCGAAATATCGGTTTTGTCATGAAAAATCGCATAAAATATAAGATATAAAATATAAAAACCAATTAATATAATATATATGTCATATGTTACAAAAATTGTATAAAACAAACGAGACTATAAAAATATATGATAAAAAAGAGAACATAAAAAACAAACTAACAAATATATCTACATAATATAAAGGTGAAGCTCTTCCCCATTACAGATCAAAAAACTCGGTCATGTTATAAAAACAATGTTCATTCAAAAACATTTTCAGTTTGCTTCTGAACAATCTAAAATAATTTTGTGACCATATTTCTATTAGTTCATTATACAATATATAACTACCAGCACAGTGGGGTGATTTTCTATATTTGCTAAGGTTGAAAATATTTATGTGTATTTTCCCCACACTTCTGGTGGGGTAGCTGTGTATGTCACTATTTGTTTAAAATTTATTTAGGTTATTGTGCATGAAACAAGACAATTTATACCGTGCGTGTAGCGGAGCGCTAGGCATAGGGAGTAAAATTACAACATCGCGCGTGCCAGCTGGCTGAAATGAAATAACAGAGCTGGGAATGCTGGGATGCTCCGCCCGGCGGAGGAATTTACGGCAGCTGTGTTGTCAAATCTCTCGCGCTACGTGAATGTACATGCCTATTGGGAAATTACACGCACGGTATGTAAATGCATGTAACAGTCATTTTTTTTTTGTGTTAAATGCATCTCTGCATGATTCTCTATGGTTCAAACTAAACAGAATTCGAATAATTCTCTTTTGCATTACAAAAACTCTACTCGCTTCAGCTGACCCCTTATACTTATAATGTAGCTAATTGAATATGCTAAAGTGTAGTAACATGTTATTAATGCATTATTATTCAATTATTTTACTTCCACATCCAGTGGAAGTATAGCAACAAAAACAAAACAAAAATTTTTTAAAAAATTTTTATTGTTCAAATAGGCTTAGAATGTCATGAAACGTCGAGATTTTAAGTTTGAGCGCAAAAAAAATTCTGTCTGTCGGTCTGTCTGTAACTTTTTTGTGCGCACTTTACTCTGGAACCGTTTAAGATACTGACTTGAAATTTGGTACACATATGTACTTTAACGAGATCTGGAACTAGATTATATTTTCATCTTATTCCGTCGAAGGGTTGAGGGGTAAATTCGGGTAAATAGGTAAATCAAGCAGGTAAAAGTCCATAAAATTAGTATTTAGTATATACAAGAAAAACCAGGGTCTAAAAAAAAAATTTGGCCACCCCCATTATTAAAGGGGAAGAAAAATAATTGTGAATTAATGTGTGTACAAGAACCCCGAAACCTCAAAATATTTTTTTTACTTCATCCACCCCACTACCATCCCCTCCCCATTACCGATGTGGGGTATCGTTTTATGGGTTTTTGGGGTAGAGGATTTCAAATATTATATCCATAAACAATTATTTCCACATACAATATTTTTTCGTTGTGAGTGAGTTGGATAGAAAATCAGAATGTGGAAGTAGTGATTCCTTGGGCAGCGGTTTTTTTAAATTTAAAACTGCAAATGTTGTTTTCGCTAACTTAGTGCACAAAGTATCTATTTTAATGCTGCATCTATCACTGATTCTAAGAATGTTGTTTTCGTGTTGGTCTCAACATATTCTATTTTAGGAGTATTATTAGGTATAATATCCGTAAAATACAAAAATACCGTTTTCTACATGTTAATAATTAGAGAATTTTTAAAACATCAGTCTTCAAATTGCTTAATGACTGTAGCAGTTCTATTCTCTAAATGTTCAATGGTATCATGACAGATGTGTCATCCGCGTACGTAAATACCTCACCTTCTGCTATATAATCTAGTAAATCATTGACGAAAATAAGAAATAAAAGTGGTCCAATAACGGAACCTTGAGGTTCACCGATTTCCATATTAACGATATTAGACATTTCCGAGGACATTTCTAAGTTTATTGAAACTAAAATTTTCTGATTTTTCAGATAAGAAGTTAACCATTTCAGAATGTTTCCATTTATCCCCATTATAGTCAATTCGTCCTCAAGAAATTTCGGATTAACTGAATCAAGAGCTGCAGTTATATGGCCGGATCTAACAGTACATTGAAAATAACTGAAGTTGTCTCACTATCTTTGCTTTAGAAACGTACAAGGCTAAAAAGTAGACAATGAATACGTTAGTTAAAGTTTAATTTTATGGGACAGTGTCTAAAATAGGAAATCTTTATTTTTATCACAAAAGTTGGCATAGTTGTGAAGAAAACTCAAATATACCGATCGGTTAAAAGTAGAAATAATATTACTGAAACTTGTGTTCACAGAAAAACGCTGCCATGAATTGAAGTTTTTTATTACCACTGAATAGTTTTCAATTTGTTGCAAAAAGTTCAGTTAAACAAAAATTGTAGAAGTATTTATACAAAACTTCCCAATCTATTTAGCACATATGTATTAATATTATTATATTTTTCTTTAGTACTGTACATATTTTGTATATATTTCATTAAAAGTGTGTTTATTTATTCAATTTTATTGTTGGCATCAACTACCTACCAAATATTATTCTTCTCTGTCAAATAATTTTGTAGATATGGCACCCACAAACATACAGACCGACATAAAGAGGGACTGACGGAATTGAAAGACCTTAAAATTTTGGTAGTCTACCAAAGTCTTAAACGTCAAAATCCGAAGAAATCTCGGAGAGTGACGATTACAATAACCCTTCGGTAAGCGAGGGAAGTAAAAATTAATTATCTGGCTAAAAACAGGTTATCCCAAAAGTGTTAATTTCCCATTTTTAGCTAAAATTCGGCTAAAAATCGACCAAAATGTTCCAATTTCCCTGGCGTACCGAAGGGAAGTATAACAATGAAAAAGTCACTCCTCGCGTTATAGATTATGTAGATTACGAAGATTTAGGTCTTTCAATTCCGTAAGTCTGTCTGTCGCTATGTTGATGTTATATCTACAAAATTATTTGACAAAGAAAGATAATATTTGTAGTTGACGCTGTTGCCATCAAAGAATTGATATTCTTTTAGTGAAAAATATCTATTTATTTATTTGTGTACGAAATTGAAAGAAAATCGGTCGGAACCAATTTTATATACGAAAAGTGCTAGGTCCTTTTACCTTCTTATTTTTAGGAGGCGGTTCATACCCTTTGCTTAGTTTCAACAATTTGAAGGAAAATCCATCTTAAAGTAGGAAAAATTACCAAAAAAAAGACATCTAAAAATAACGTATAATTTTGGATTTTTTAGGTATCATTTGTATTGATGTAGTAATATTCATTAAAAATAAAGCGGATCTATTATTGTCATCCAACAGAGAAGATAATAGTTGTTTTTTGTTCATTACGGATTTCCTTTAAAATTTAAGTTGGTTTATTTCAGTTTACTTTGCATGACATGGTCGAATGAAACATTATATGATATTTAATCTTCATTTATCCAATTTAACATTGTATTTTCTAATAAAAGAAAATGCATATCAGGTTTGCTGACAATTTTATGCAACATGCATTTGAATAAAAACTTTTTCTCTTTTTGATTTTCTTAATAGAAAGCTTTTGATAATGATTTGTTGGATACTTGGTAAAAGCATCCTGATATATTAAATTTTTACCTATTTTCAATAAAAATTTTAGTGAAACTCCAAATGCTATATACAGTGTGTGTAGTGGCGGGCTGGGCATAGGGAGTAAGAATTGCAACATCGCGTGTGCCAGGTGGCTGAAATGAAATAGCTGAGAACGGCGATGATTTAGTGGTCTAGCGCCGACTCTTTAATCTATGCCAACGGGTGAGTTTGCTGTTACCTGTGTTGTCATATCTCTCGCGCTACGTGGAAATACATGCCCAGTCCGCAATTACACGCACTGTATAACTGTAAAGTGTTGATCTGATGGGGATAAGCCAAGAGTGAATAAAAATCATTTTTTGTTTCAGATTCAGATTCGTTGATGTCAATACATTAACACAAGATCTTTTTGATAATTGTAACACGATAATGAAAAGACTACAACATTCATATTGTAGATTCGAATTCGGGTCAAGAAAATTTGATAGTGTTACTATTAAATAAATTTACTTTGTTTGCTGCTCATACATTTAATTTGGAAACTTCATCTAATTAATTTTATTCGTCGTTTGTTTCCCAGGTATGCCTTCACACTTCAAATCTAAATGTATATAATGTACAAATTAGATCTAGGCATACATTACATATCCCTAAGCATAAAACTGCAATTTTTCCATATTCATTTTCATAGATATTAACTAAATTATATTTAACAGTGTATGCGTCGACATTAAACATCTTAAGTGTCAAATTCAGAGTATGACAGTTATATAAACATACTATAAATTCTTTTTTATAAAGTATTGTATGATGTGATAATTAGGTTATAATAGTTGGATTAGCTTTATGTAGGTACACTTTTTCTTAGTCTAACTTATAAATTGAATTTCTTATGAATTTGAAGTTATATTATGAATATCTTACTAATTCAACATCGCCCTGTATGTATTTGCTTTTTAATAATGATTTTTTAATCTTTTAATCATAAATATTCTGTGTTTCTGTTGTGAGCCAGTTTTGAAAATCTACTGCTTTATTGGCCATATCACGCAGTAAACACTTTAAGTTATTATCTTTAGTGATTATTGTGGTGTCATCGGCATATAATATAGTACTACAATTTACATTTGCGTAAATTAAATCGTTAATATAAATAATGAACAACACCGGTCCCAGTACAGGTCCCTGTGGTACACCGTGACTGATTGGTAAGAGGTCGGAAATTACTTTATTAAAAAATATACTCTGTCTTCTATTTGACAAGTAGGATGTTATCATCTTTAAGCTAACCTCAGTGATATACAATACAGTTTTCAATATTAACACGGAGAAGCTGCTTTGAATAGTACTGAGGATAATTTAAATATAAATCTAAACGTCGACTGAAACAAAAATTTGTTCTTATAAACCCCCGGCTTATTTCCGCCAAAATAACATCGTGAAACTAACCAGCATTTGGTCGGTTGAGAAATTAAAATAAAACCGCTAGATTCTTGTGGTATATCTAACTCTTCTAAATCCAACAACTAAGCAACAATTCTATTATTTTAATCCTTAAATGGACTATTAATTATTTTTACATAACAGGCCGGTATTACATACAATTCACCTGAAGACAAACGAAAGTCGATGGTGCAACAGCAAAGATAATCCGTTCATTTTTTTTTCGCAGGTTCAATAGAACAAGATCGTCCGTTAGATTATAGATTTGCGGGTACTTTCACCGTCTCGAACCCTGGGAACGATTTTTAATATTTAAAACAACGAGTTTTTAAGCGTTTATTGTTTGTACTCTTCTCGCTACGGCTCGCACTTCATATAATTGCGACTCCAAGAAAAGTGGCTCGTGCAAATGCAAATTATTTGCGTACGTAAATTATGTAAATCACAAAGAGTACTTCGCCGTCTTCGCAGCATTCAGCAGAGCATAATTTCTAATTGCCCCTAGAAACGAAAAGAAAGCGGGGGTTTTCAGTTCGAGGCATCGTTAAAAAATAATTACGAGGTCAAGAATTGTTTTTGTTTGTCGGGTAGCAGGGGGCAAAATAACGTCGGTTTTTATTTCTTGTAGAACAGGCTTCAATTCCTATACGCATAGCCGGGTAAGCATGGTGTGACTGCCCCCAAGCGTCTGGCGCTTATATTTGTGCAGTAGGAAGCAATATTGGAAAGTAGCAATTTCACAAAATATTAGCCCGAAAAAGGGACCGGTTTGGGGTGAGTAAGGGAGGGTTGATTTTAGCAAAACTATTTTTTTTTCTAAGAAACGGCGCATTCAATCGTTTTGTAAAAAATATATGTTAAAGACCTACTGAGAAAGTACTATATAAAAAATCATGCTCAAATTCCGAAAACAGATACGGTAAAAAAAACATATATATTATTTTCAAATTTTTTTTAGGGTAATTTATCCCTGGGGTACCAGCCTGAATTTTTTTCTGTAGCATGTCTATGGACTCACTTATGTTATATTTTTTTCCCAGTCTTGTCCGAAGATTACGCCATACTTAAAAAAAATGCCGAAATGTGCAGTGCTGTATGCATATTTTGTGGACAATTAACTCCTTGCAAGTAAAAAAATGCCAAACTGCAAAGTAAATATGGATATCTGAGTAGTGTATACATATTAGTGACTAGTGATTATGGAGATGGTGAACGTTGTAAGAGAAACTAACATAAAGCTGCAACGCTGACAGTTAATTAGGTGCTCAATAGAGTTGACTCTTGCGCCGCAAAAATCAGTTTATAGCCGTAATGTTAAATATCATTAAGGGTAAAACCTAAAGTCAGCGGTACTATGGAGTACCTTGTCAAAGACTGTCATTATTCACATATTACCGTCGGCGGGGATAAGAGCTTGGTTGTTCACAATTTGCAGAACTAAATCGTAGCATTACTAACCTGAGAAGGATATAGATGTTAATCTTCCTCACTGTCATCTGCAATCACTGTACTCATGCTATCCTTCTGGAACAATAGGGAGAGAACTTCTGCCGGTTTAGGTATGCTTGCTAGATATCATCCGTACGAAAGGTAATACACGACAGCAGCTACATGGGAACAACATCCAACAGTTTGATACCCATTGGCACATTCACAGAAATGTCTTCTAACGCCGACACTGTGGGGAATATAGTCGAGGAAACATCGGTAAACCTTCGTTTTGATGTGACGTGAACAAACTTGTATTTTGAGTACATTGGACTGGCCCTTAGAGTACTGAAGATTAAGTGTTCCGTCTTCATTTATGACTTTGAGGTACGAAATCGTTTATTTATATTGATACGATCCGGTAAAAAACAGTTTTAAATCCGTCATTTCTGGGAAGTCCAGTACATCTTTGCTGGAAATATCTACAAAAGGCAGTTTTGCAATTTCTTTGAATGTGCCAGTGGGAATCGAACTGTTGGATGTTGTTCCCATGTAGCTGCTGTCGTGCATTATCTTTCGCAAGGACGATATCTATCAAGCATACCTAAACCGGCGGAAGTTCTTTCTCTATTGTTTCAGAAGGATAGCATGAGTGCAGTGATTGCAGATGACAGTGAGGAAGATTAACATCCATATCCATCACAGGTTAGTAATGCTACGATTTAGTGCTGCAAATTATTAACAACACATGACTGTTAAGACCAAGCTCTTATCCCCGCCGACGGTAATATCGATAGAACCGCTGACTTTAGTTTTTACCCTTAATGATATTTAACATTCTGGCCATAAACTGATTTTTGCGGCGCAAGAGAGTTAAACTCTATTGATCACCTAATCAACTGTCAGCGTTGCAGCGTTATATTGGTTTCTCTTACAACGTTCATCATTTCCAGAATCACTAATCACTAGTATGTATACACTACTCAGGTATCCATATTTACTTTGCATTCTGGCCTTCTTTACGTGCAAGGGGTTAATTGTTGACAAAATATGCATACGACACTGCACACTTCGGCATTTTTTTTAAGTATGGCGTAATCTTCGCACAAGACTGGGAAAAAAACATAACATAAGTGAGTCCCCAGACATGCTACAGAAAAAAAATTCAGGCTGGTACCCCAGGGATAAGTTACCCTAAAAAAAATTTGAAAATAATATATATGTTTTTTTTACTGTATCTGTTTTCGGAATTTGAGCATGATTTTTTATTTAGTACTTTCTCAGTAGGTCTTTAACATATATTTTTTACAAAACTATTGAATGCACCGTTTCTTAGAAAAAAAATAGTTTTGCTAAAATCAACCCTCCCTTACTCACCCCAAACCGGTCCCTTTTTCGGGCTAATATTTTGTGAAATTGCTACTTTCCAAGATTGCTTCCTACTGCACAAATATAAGCGCCAGACGCTTGGGGGCAGTCACACCATGCTTACCCGGCTATGCCCTTTAGTTTTAGTATAAAGTCGTTATTTTCTTAAAAGGAATTATATTTATTAAAGTCCCCAAAAGAGACAGAAAGTATAGCCCGGCTTTTAAAGGTAAAAATGAACAAAAATGAATCTATTAATTTAAATAAAAAACCTAGCCTATTACTTCAAAGAAAGAGAACGAGGGACTTTTGAAATAACGATTTAACAATAACAAAATTTATTGTAAATATAAAAGGTATGGTAGACCAATTGACAAATATATTTTTAAATTGATTTAATTTGTCACCCTAATGGTATGCCCCTGGTTGGCTCATATTTATATTTGCTATAAAAGAATTGTTTATTGACTTATTTTGAAGTTACTACCTGACCTATGTCAGGGTCCGTATATGAAATTCTTTAGGTTGTCTACAAGTACATAAGGCATAAATAGTTTAAGTGGTGAAAATTGGGGAGTTAGCTTTGTTGTTGTCTTCACTTCACTATAATTTATTACTTCCCGGGTGGTTTTCGGTCGGTCGAGTACTCGGTCTTTGTCACTGTTTTCCACTTCTTTTCACTGATAGATTTAATTAAATATTAGCTATATCACTTAATTGTTATGCTAATATGTACCACTCTATGTAGAATTTTTCACTTAACAACGAGTGTAATTTTGACCTATTTGGGCGAGCTTATGATCGGGTTTTGATTCAATTTACTGGGACCGTTTTCTAAAGCGCGTCTATTATCTGTAAGATCTCTACTCGAACTCGCTAAATTATAGATTTGTGTTTTGATGTTTAAGTTAATTTTATTTATTTGTTTACTTATATATGAGAATTAAGAACATTCTAGAAAAATATTGTTTGAAACTCAGACATCAAATGTCTCGTTTCCACTTACGTGATTGCCGCAATCGCAAGGTGCGTGCCGCCCAAACTTCCCGTTAGTGAAAAAACAGAAGCTGTCAAAAAAACTGAAATGCTTCTGTTGACGAACTTGAAAAGAACTCTAAACTAAATTTTTTCAGTCTATTTCTCACGATAATGTTGACTCTACATAATAAATACCTAACTAAAATTATAATTTGTTAATAAAATAACCATGTATAAATAGTTTGTGAATCGCTGAACCTGGCTAAAAGGTACATTACTTACCTCTTTTGTTAGTGAGTATTCTAGACGTTCTGATCAAAAGCACACATAGATATATATGGACACACACACACTTACAGACGCAAAGACATTTTTTATTCGATATTTCAGTTCAGTCTGCTGTGAAACGGATATCTGTACAAGAAATTTTTTTCTACGATTATTAAAATTTATTTTCAATTTATGATAAATTTATAATAAAATTAGAATACAGTCAAAAGATATACAATTCATTACTGAACCATAACAGATACGAAAAAAATTAATGGAAACATTATTGTAGAAAATTTAGTCAGCTTTAATTTTGCATATAGCCACTTTTTGATTAGGTCTAACCATTTTCGAGATATGAGCGAAAAACCAAAAATCGGGACCTTCTTCGTGCCCCCCTGCATCCCCCCCACCTCCTGCGTTCGGGGACTTTTGGTACGTTTACCTCCTAAATAGTCCAAACACAGCCCTCAAGTTAAAAATTGTGATCTCGGCATTTCCCTCTAGACCCCCTTATTGAACGTTCATTGACTGGGCTACTTATGCATAATACAATGAAATGCAGTGAACTCATCGTTAAGAATTAGACATAACAGCAGAAAGATTTATTAATATTCTAAATGTCTTTTTCCTTTTAACTAGTGTATAGGTTATATTTCTATCCAATAAATCCCACTTCTGTGAAATAATTCAATTAAATTATAATTAAGCGTCCGAATATTCGATAAAAATCTGTCTAATTCTTCTTTGACATCAAGGAGCTACCTCGGCTAGTTAAGAGGGCAATGAACGATCTCCTAAAATACTTTTTCATTATAGGTTTTCCGCATACCTACTTTGGTTATTAAAATTTGATATTTATAAGGTTCTTGTTGACATGCAAGTATATCGACCACAATCATTATCAACAATTTATGCAATTTAATTTTAACCCGCCACAGCAGAAATATTTACTCGAGTATTTACTTAATAAAAAGGAGTAATATATTAAACTTGCAAAAAGTGCACGTAGTATGTCTGAAAATAAACTGAACCATGAGAACTAATTAACTTGCAAATATTTTAATTGCATGTACTGATAAGAATAAAACGTTATGTCAGTGTATAGCTAACAATATTTATTAAAGCTGTGGCGTTTCTCATTCATATGAACGCTGGCCACATTCAACAACAATCATGAGAAATCTACAAATAAAACGAAAGTTTACACAGAAAATATATGAAGATTTCCATTTAAAACAATAAACCGCACTCATTACAAAATATAAATATCGTGTAAATATGATTATCTTGCCTATTAGCGATAAATGTTTCATATATTCACATCAATTAGACACACATTAATTCACAGTATTATTATTCTTTTTTTATTATCCACCTATCGAATCAAGTTCAACAAATAGGAAATATCAAACTACCTCTCATACAAATTTTATAAATGTCGGGAAATATATTAAATGGTTAGGAAACCTACAGATAAAGTTAATCCGAAAACGTACAACAAATAACAAATGAATCAAAATAATCGCGGAAGTAGAGTGACATCTACTAGTTTGTAATGTGTATATTAAGCAGTTGGCTTAATACAAACACGAAATAAACCAATTCATAATTAAAAACTAGATAAAAAAATAACCACTTATACTATATAGTATTAGTGGTGTAGACTAAGCACCTGTGCTGGCTTATAGCATAGTCAATTGATCCGCGAATAATTCCTACAAGAAAATAAAAGTAATAACATAGGCAATGAAATACATAGTAGCATTTTAAGCCACAAGATACATACAAAAACGTAATGTGCTCTGCACAAAATTCAAATTCAAAAACTCTTTATTCTCGAAGACAAACATTTGTATAAGAAACTTCACAATTTTAGACTTAAGTGCTAAAATAAAACAAGCAAACAAAAAAATAGAGGTATGCCAAACATGGAGGCGCTATATACATGTACATATATATGTCACAAATACATTACATCAAATAAAATGCTGGTGAGGTGGTCAATCATTTAAGAAAAGTTATTAACAGTCTTAAGAGACGGCACGAGCACTCGCGGAAAGGATGTAGCTTGTTTGTTTAATTAAACAACGAAATGGCCGCACATAACACTGAAAGTCGGACCAAATTGGCGTCTGGCCATAATGTAAAACGAAAGTTAATGGAGCGAAGTCCGGAGTTATTCCCAGTTGCCGGTATACACAAACTAGAAAGGTAAATGTACTTACAAAAACTGCAGCAAAAGGGACGAAGGCACTGTTATGGGTTACAAACTCTAATTGTAGGTCGGTACCAGTTGTAACCTCAACAAACTGCATAACTATACCATTATAGGTATATTAACAGACTCTAAACTGTAATTTCTAATTAAACTACACGTAAAGCACCTAGCATTACACATATTAAATGCTACTTTAATTCAAAAACACACATACACTAGACACATTTTGAAGTTAAGAAGTTAAATCTCAAAACTAATAAATACTAGAATAGCTCAAATTCCAGCCATAATGTTAACGACCTCCAGGCCTGCAGCCTGTGTGGAGAGTGTCTACATAACATTCATTTGTGGTTTTATATTCGCGCCTAAACAAACTATTTTCTGGAGCTGTAACCAAGGCAACTAGGCATTATGTCATAATTGTGCTCGCTTATTGGAGGAAAATTTCCAGCGTTAGCCATATACCCGCGCATTTAATGGAATTTCTGGAATGCCAACTCGTAACTGTCCGACAGGGGTGGCGTTAAACCTTGTTTAACAAAACTAATAAAACCGGTAATTTTTGTAATAAAGATATAAAATAATGTAATTTCACGGATTTTAATAAGAATTTACGACTACTTCAAAAGTTGACCGTTACAGAATTTCTAACATTTAAAAGAAGGTAACGTCAAGTAAATCTTCTAGTGAATGGTTTTAAAATTTAGAGAAGAAAAATGTGATCAAAAAATGTATGGGAGTGGTTTCAATATAGCTGCTTAGATCTTTTAAAGCAGCAACAAATGAAACTTGAATCGTCATGATGATTTCCTACTTCCACTTTTAAGAGAATTGATATTAAACATCATATTGTTAGACAAAAGCTTTTGGATGGATTCATTTAGGAACTGACGGATTGCACTGATAGCAGATATTTTTATCCAAAGTCTTATTTAGTAAGTCTGTGTTTCACATATGGGTCTCCGCATGATAAAATATTATAGTGGGAATGCTTGAAATAATATCAATATTTGGTGACAGGCAACAATCATAGTGAAACTACTAACCAACATTGATAATCCACTGTAATAATATCCTGATGATGTCAGCATGATTGGCGAAACGCGCGACAGATAGTATTCGAATGCTCAAGTGGTATTTGTGGAATCTAGTCATAGTAAGTATGACACCATTTGCTACACGATAAAAATAAATATTTTACAATTCTACCAGGAATGGAATTTTAAAACGTAAAGATATTTCTCCATATCAACAATTTACAAAAAAAATCAATCACAGACACAAATTGATGTCTTCAACTAAAGTCCCATGTCGCCGTTCATTGAAAAACAAGAACCCGAATAAAATTAACACGTTCGCTACTCCATCCCTCATTTACCTTAATTAAGTGATCCGATAAGAAGTCTCGGTCCTTATTTTTCTAGGAATTCCACAACCACATTCGATACGTCGATCGTTAAAAACGTTTAAGCCAAACGACCCTATCAACCTACCGTTGCAGTTTAGTCCTTAAATGTCCGCCGTAATCTGGGCTGATTGCATGGGCCCCGAACACGCGAGCTCGACGTAATACCGGACTAGTATGTGTGCAATAAAAAACATACCATATAACGTCGAGAAGATATATCACTGCGACATGCGGTCGCGTGCATTCGGAAAATTATGGCTGGGATTTCCATCAAAATTTAACAATTTCATTTTCGCGGGGTCAAAGGGTTCACGAACGTTTAATCTAGCGAGGTTGAGCCTCGTTCTATATCATTTACGGCAAATTATTACAATAGGGTAGTTCGGGGGCAATTTGGATCATATCTTTGTCGTAAAAAATGTACATCAATAATTATTTACGTAACAAGTCTGAAAAGTAATATTTTTCTGAACGAGTAGGCGAGATGCTGAGAGTCTAAAAATAGTTATTTTTGAAACAAGTACCTAAAATCATGTTTTTTGAGACGAATCGTAGCTGATGAGTATCAAAAACTGATTTTAGGTACGTGTTACAAACAACATTTTTTTGTTAAAAGTCCCTGAAACATATTTAAATTTTTGATTAGAGCAAATATTTCTGGAAAATAGTGAGGTTCGATTTATTTTTAATTATCATGCGACTATAGTAACCAGATTGTTTAATGTAAACAAAAAAATTTTGACGCGTTCTTTTTATACGGTATAAAATGCATAATCCACAAATTATATCTGAAAAAGCGAAGGAAATAGTGTTAGATTTACTTTCAGTGAAATCTCGTCAAAATGAAAAGGAATATGAAACATTCATTCGATGGAAAGAAGTGAACAACATTGTAATTGTAGACGAAGATGTAATGTTGAACTATTTACATGAAAAGGTAAGTGCCGCTATTCTTTGCATTCAATATTAATAACATATGTAAATTATTATTGTGACTATTTTCGTATTTTCCTATTACAGTCGTAAGAAGTAAAACCATCTTCTCTCTGGTCAAAATATTCGATGATAAAAGCTGTTTTGTGTGTCAAAGAAAATATAGAAATAAACAAATTCGTCAGAGTTATAGCATTTTTGAAGGGAAATTCAGTAGGCTACGAGCCCACAACGTCAAAGTTTTGACGCGCCAAGAAATTAATATATTTTTGATAAATGCAGACGATGAGAAGTTTAAAATTATACTTTAATGACATGCATCAGTTTCATATGTAATTTCGCAGGTTGCTGTTCTCATTGGCGTGTGTGTGGTGGATGCAGGCGTGAAGAGCTACATTCACTAAAAATAGAAGATATTGTCCAAAAAGACACACGATGTCTTCTTATAACAATTCCCGATACGAAGATCAACATTAAGAGAGTGTTTCCCGTGGTAGTTGAAGGTGAAGCTGTTAATCCCATGGAAGTGTACCAGAAATACTACCAGTGAATGTTAAACACGATTATTTTTTTATTTCCTATCGTAAAGAAAAATGTACAGTACAACGTGTAGGAATCCATTCTTTTGGGAAAATGCCCTCTATCGTTGCTGAATTTCTTAAACTACCGAACCCGACAGAGTATACAGGGCATTGCTTCCGGTGAAGTTCTGCGTCTCTTGCGGCAGATGCTGACGTCAATTTAATCTCGTTGACACGGCTAGAAGTATGGAAGCAAGTTTTTTCACAATATTATTGTCATTTGTTCTAAATAATAACTAGTTCCAGATCGTCTTCAGTGGCAGAGTCATATATAGAAGAATTAATTGAGAAGAAGAAAAAAGTGTGCAGAATGTTAATGGGGGAGAAGAAAATTGAACCATCGAGTAACATAATATCGGTTACTACCGAAGCTACTACCACAACATCAAAAGAAATTAACATGATACCCTCGGGTTGGGGTATTTCGTTTTTGGGTAAGTTTTGAAGGTGCTCAAAATTGTTCATTTAATTTTCGTTTTGGGCCATAATCATTTAGTTATTATTAATTTAACTTACAAACCTAATAATTAAGTCACATTGTTGTACCTATTAGATTAAATAAAGTTGTTTAATTGTTGTATGAACCATTTTACCTTATTTACCTAAACGATGCTCAAAAGTTGTCATGGTGACTTTTTGGGATTGAGTCCGGAAAAGACCCATTTTACGGACTCAAATGAGTCCGTAAAGTAGCTATTTTAGGGACCAAAAAAAAAAAACAATTTCAGGATGAGTTTCGTACAAAATCTTATCGGCAACCATCCCAAAATAAAAAAAATAAACATCAACTAGTTAAATCTGTTATATTACAAATTAATACTAGTACTAATGACATAGTTATTGCAGTTACTTATATTGAGTGAATAAAATTTATTTGAAACACTACTGCGTCATGGAATTTCAACAACTTGTATATTTCTATTGGTTCTGTCGTTACTTTTGCATTCTGCCTAGTTTGGGAAATGTTTACGTTATTTTGTAATGAGTTTTAAAGATAGCCTTCCACTACACTTGCAGATCTCGCTCACTATATTGCACAATCTCGGGTTATTTTCTTTGGGGTTATTTAAGGGAAAGCATCTACTTCGACATATAAGTAGAGTTTAAAAATTACAACTGAAAAGAGATCCAGTAGACTCATGAGACAAAAATCAGCAGTTTTTACCTAATGCCACCAGATCCAAAACTGTAACATATATTTTTAAAATTCTCAAAAAAGTTCTACAAACATAAATATAATGAAAGTTCTGCGTGAAAGTTTCACGTTGTGTTGGAAAGAGAAATTGTCCCAACCCTCTCTGCAATTTGGTCAACGCCGAGCTAATATTCTCAAACTATACACCGCAAGGTAAACCTGTGTGAACGGTATGCGATACTTCAACACTATAAAATTATTATTTCTGTTAGACAGCCTCGAACCGGCGCAAATCAAATTATACATAAACTTATAGTAAATTATGGACTAGAAATCGGCGTTCTCATCAAAGCAATTCCCATTAATTACTAGACCGCGGAAGAGAGAATCATCTTCGGTGTGATCTTGTAACAAAAAAAAATAGCGGATTATTTGTAAATCAGAAGTAGGAATTTTAATGGAGACACTTTTGAGATATGCTCGACTAGTTTGGCTCAACACCATTATCGCTATATCTATTGTTGGCAAAAGTTAACTGCAAGCAAGAGAAATTTATTTCGAGGACCGACGACTGGCAATTATTCGCGTTTGATTTATAACGTTTGATGAGGCATCGCTATTAGTAATAGGGATTTTTCAATGCATATTACTTAATTTATAAATGGTAAGTAGTCATCAGATTTACGACTTTTTTAGCTATTAAACAAATACTATACTACTGATAAATCATGGTGTATACGTACATTATATTAAAAAATGTGACTTAAAATCACACTGATTTTATTACAGTTGGTATAAGCAAGAGAAGAGGAAATATTTCTGGAACGATTTAATATAATGTTCAAAAAAAATTAAAATGGGAGTTGACAACATTTTTAATATTAGGGATTATTATTATTATCACTTACGCCCCCCAAATCGTTGGGCTGGTGTTGCCAAAGAGTCGATGGGAAATAATTTTAGTGAGGTCGTACGCCTAACAAACAACCGCGATAGGTGGCGTGATGCTGTCGAACGTACCATACAGCAAATGTGGATCAACTAGAATAACGTATAGGTCACAAAATGTCTGTCGATGTATTGTGAATATATAGAAGAACAATTAACATTTATAGACCAATTTTGCTCAGCCACAAACTTAATACTACTGCAACTAAAAACCCATAAAAGGATGAGGGCCCATAAGGCCGGTTTTCGGCCTAATTTATTTTTGAATTAAGAAAAACTGAAAAACATTTTTTTATTATTTACTATCAATATAGAATCAATTCCACCCCAACTTTCCGGAATTTTGGAAACTTTCAAATATTCAAATATTGAAATATTTTACTGGAAACTTTCATTTTAACCTCCCTACAATAAAATTGTGGGAGGTTACTAAAATTGGTCCTAAATCTAAAATTTAGATAAAATTAAATCTTTACGTTTTGAGGAACACAAAAATGTGTGCATGTATGTTAGCACGATAGCGGCGAAACTACTAAATGGATTTGGATAGAACTTTGTATGAGGGTTTTTTTAGTGCTTCAGAATATCTAAAAAGGTTTTGACACAAATTGTTTATTTTATGATTACATACAATTTGTAATCGAACCATTGAAAAGCAGTAAAAATTTCGATTTCAACGATATATCACACTTGCACCCTTTCGATTTGGTTTCCGTGAAAAAAATTAAAAAACAAAGTAACAATCAATAACAATAACACGCTTCTGGGGTAAGCTATATTTTATAGTCTAACTTAACGTTCGGTAGACTAGTGTGTTAAAGCGTGCAGACTATAGACATGTTTTCTCCGAAGACGTCATACTAGTTGTGATAGAATAGAATAGAATAAATTTATTCACCATAAATCTTGTTACATAAACAATATCGGTTTTGTCATGAAAACTCACATATAATGTAAAAACCAATTAATATAATATATACGTCATGTTACAAAAATTGTATAAAACAAACAAGACTACAAAAATACATAATAAAAAAGAAAACATAAAAAACAAACTATATTTCGAGAAAAAAGAGCAGTTAAAGTCAGTGATAGCTGTATAAGGTCTACGCAACCCATAAGGAGCCCGTGTGGTTACGAACGGTCCTTAACTGGGCCCAAAGTAAGTTTTTTGCCTAAAACTATTAAAAGTGACAAAGACATTAAAAGTCTGAGAAACTTGAATCCATTTCCGGCAATCACAACCTAAAAAACATTAACATAACCTAGTACAATACCAACCTAAAAATTATTGACAACTCAAAAAATAAAATCCCCAAGCAAAGTTTAGAACCAGAATTTTTAACAGCTGTCAGTTTGACAGATTTAGAACTAACAAAGTTTAACGACAAAAAATTTGACAGCTGTCAGTTTGACAGCTGTCAAAGAATCTTCTCCTGAAACCTTCTGGCATCTGTCAGTTTGTAATCTGACATTAGTGATAAGCATTCAAACAACAACCTTCCCCGACTGATTTAGTTATTTTTTAAACCAAGAATAGCAAACAAATAAAAAAACACTGTTTTATATCAAAAGGTTCTCAAATTGTCGCAATTAGTATTTATCGACAGAGCAAAAAACACAACTAAAACAATAACCATTTTGAGTGCCGAATGGTCGAAAACAGATCAATCGTTGGAATCTGGAAGTCGATCCTTGTCACAATGCCTAATTATTTTATTTTTATCATATTTTATATTTGAGTGAATTTAAAATATTTCATACATTTTACAGCAATTATTAATGTTTACATTTGACTAAGCACACACACTTTTACTTAGCAATGTTGCCATGCCGCTTAGTGAGGCGGTCATGTACCCATTTCTAGCCGATTATATCAAGATTTTTATCTATGCGTAATGGGTGTTATAAAAATACACCTTGCATGTGCATACATCGCCTATTTAAACCGCTAAGACTAGGAAAACACGTTGAATAACAGACTATTAAAAACAGTATTATACAATATATGCACATAAATCGCTGGGAAAAGTATTCATAAGAAATTTTTGTTTGATGATTATTTTATAACTTCTAGTAAATTCTCAGGAAATATAACTTCTACAATTCTTTTATATTTCACAATAAAATAGTTATTTTAATGTGTGTGTTGAATTGTAAACACCAACTATTGAATTTTTTCTAGGTTGTGATTTGTTTAATGTTAAATACGTTTTATTTATTTATTTTTAGTACCCGAAGTTTATATTCATAAACCTAGTTTTAAAACTGATGACAATTAAAAATGCCATCCATACCTTCCCACATTTTCTGAGCCCTGAAGAAGTTTACGACTAAGTAAAACGAAACGTTGCTGAAAGAATAAAGTTGTTTTCTTGTTCTGGTTTCCCCATCATTACTCTGCACCTAATAAATGACAATAAACAAAATACAGCCCAACCAGTAAATTTGTTTTATAATTTAAATGTTATACGATTATTTTGTTTTATTGTTATTTTATTAATGCTTCTAAGATGCAAATTGATTATATTAGAGTTGCAGAAAACACTACTTGGTTGTCTGCAACTGAACTGTTTTATACATTTATCATTAAAACGTTTTTACAGCAAAATTATAAAATATCTTATAAAGCAGTTAAGAAATTATCTTAGAAATGTTTCCGTGACTAAGCTGTAAAACATTTCAGCTTATAAAACTAAATAATTTTAAAGTGCTTTTTTAGTAACGTTCGGTAGTATTTTCAGCACTGTTATAACTATATATTGAAGTTATTTTATAGTTGTTTCCTATTACCTTATAAAACAATTATATTAAAGCACTATTAGAGACAGTTTACTACTGAAAGTAAATTGTTCCAGGGTCTGCTACATAATTATTATATAGCGTAGCAATCTACTGCAATATGGCAGCGGCGATAAATTAGTTACAAAATAAAATTGTTTACGTGAACATAAAAATGCTGCTGCTAAGTAACAAAATATATTTGAAACAACTGATTTCCCGTGTCAGCTGTGTGTTTATGTTTCATCAGATCTGAGCAGACTGGTGTAGATCGTACGTGCTAAAGCAGAAATTAAAAATATCAGATTTAGGACAATGGAAAAAACTTTAAAAAATTAATTTGCAAATTGCGCCAATATTGCCTCAGTGGCTGCATTTACAACACAATTCTAACATATTTATTATAAAAATATCGCGAAAGTAAGTAAATTATTGTATAAAAATCGCGTAAAAGTTACCTAGCAGCATATTGATTCGTAACGCGCAAATGCATGGAAAACAACAAACAGCTGTTTTCTGAGATGAAGTGATCAAAAATGGAGAGTGCCACCCCCACCCCCCGCTCATCAGGGGTGAGGGGTGGAAAATTGTTCTGCTCAATAGATGTCCTCCTCTGAATGGGACAACTTTTGTCTGAAACATTTTTCGCTAATGTCCTTTCCTGAGGAGATATTTTTGTGGATTAATTAAAATGGCCTAACCATATTGTCTAATAAAATCAACACTTCTGAAGCAAAAAAAAAAAGAAATAAAAGTAAGTAAGAACTAAAAGTAGTAGTATATTTTTTGATTATTAGCTTCCAAATGAGTAAGAATTAAGTGGTTTAGGTCTTCGCACTTAATTTATTTTTTTTGTGTGCCTGTGTTCATTACCTAGATTTATATTTTTAAGCATCTTCCCCCAATGTGACCTTGAAGTAATTTTTATATACGATAATTATGTTAGTGTTAAATAATATAGATTTCTTTGGTAGGTGTCACTCAAGGGGTTGATATAAAAACAACACCCTCAAACATTAAATAATTTTTTTTATATACTAAATGACGTAATAGGAATGTAAAAAAAAATTAAAATATAAAGCTATTTTATATCAACGCCTCCTATTAGTTTCAATTAATTATCTTCAATAGTTTTGAAAAAAATTAATTTTAAAGTTGAGGGTTGTTACCCCCATTAATCTGAAAATATAGAGGATAGAGGGTTTATTATATATTTTATTGAGCATTCCTAGTCATAAGCAACATTCATGTGAATGAATAGTCCAATAAGCCGCTGGGCCCAATTCCATATACTTAACCGGCGAGACCCTTTGCGTTGGAAACATTTCTACAGCTTTTATAAAATACCAAATTGCTAGTTGGGAGTCTATATTTTTGCCTAATAAAAAATGCGTTTTTATTTAAAAAAAACTTTTAAGACAATAATCGTTAGGAATTGTAAGCCCAACAACAATACTATAATAGCAATTTTTGTATAGAAGGTGAAATATTGTATAAAAACTCTTTTAGAGCGCAACAAGATGGCAAACTAGTACTTATTTACTTATTTAACTCTATAATCTTACCAAAAATAAAAACTACCCATTAACTGGACTAAAATCCATATGTAGAGAATGACTGAAGTTATGGCAAAACTTTAAATTACAAGACGAACTTTTTGAATATAATAAAAATTGTCATAATAGACAGGTTGCATATTAAAATTAACATTACTTAATTCTTCATAATTTACATATCCGAATCCATGATAATTATTTCATGAATAATACATTTAATAAAGACGACATGTGAATATGAATCGAAAGAGTTATGAATGGGTGTATCTTTAGTGTGAATATAGTGTTTTATGTTTTGAATCTTTAAAGTAAAAAGTTTTGACATTATCATCAATAATTAGTGCATAGTATAAATAATGTAATAATAATTTGGCGTTTTTCACAATTAAACAATAAGTAGCATAATAGAAAACAAAGATCGTATACTAAACTTCTGGACTGCTCAAATACATACCTGAATCACAGTAGAGAAAAGACTGAATGGCTGAGTAGTAGGTACTCATATTTGTGTATTAGAGTGATAATGTTCATCATATCTATGTTGATGGGTTTCTTTGCGCTGTTTCGACTGTATTAAACCTCCAATACACACAGAAACACGGGTCACCAAAAACAGTGGGAGGTATTTATGCCATTATCGTCAAATTGTGGAGAGAAATATTTTAGGTATTTACGCAGTATCAAACAATGCTATAATTATTTAAAGTTTAAACAACAATTAACTGCATATGATTTTGAAAATGGGATAAATTAAAAGCACTTTCTTTACATTTTATTATAAATCACAGTTGTTCAACTAAACATAAGTAATTCGTAATTCAGCGCTCGGTGGGGCATTAGTCCGGAGAATAGCTGTTGGTTGCAGTATGGTTTTTATTCCTTATATATTTAAGGAAACGTATAGAGGAGTTCGACAAAAATATTTCACTAATAAATAAGTACTAATATGTAAATATATTTTATATAATATTGTTACGTGTTTATGTCGTAGAACCTCCCAGAACTGACCTAGTAGTCCAGTCGGTAAAGTAAAAAATACACCAGAAGCTCGGAAAAAATGTTATCTGAGATTTTCCTTCAGTAACTGTGTGTCACAAAACCACAAAAACCACCCATTTGGTGAAAAAAGCCTTATTTTACTGATAACTCGTTAACCGTTGAAGATATAAAAAAAAATGCTCATTATAACAGAAAGCTTGGCTAATTTCCTTAAAAAGTCCTTCTGTAATTTTTTTGTATACGCCATAGTTTTCGAGAAAATCGATATTGAAAATATAATAAAAATTGAATTTTTAGAAAATGCGTTATATAATCGTTAATATCTTCGCCAATTGTCGTCATATCTAAGAAAATAAGTAAGCAAATGAAAGATATTTTTATAACCTTCAATTTTCACCACAGAAAATTATAAAAGTAACTAGATTTCTAGGGTTTTTAAGGTCGTGTTAGTAAAAATTGATTTTTTCCCCGTTTCTTTTGAATACATATTTGCCAATGGTTAACATATTATAAAAAATGGAATCAGATATGAAATACATTCATTTAATTAATAACTTTAATTTGTAACCATAAAGAATAATAAAGTCCCTATATGTTTTGTAATTTGGAGATTGTGTAAGTAATTTTTTTTCAAATTTTTTTAAGTAGATCCTTGCGTATTGTTGACATGTTATGGAAAAAGAAGCAAATGAAAGATTTAATAACTTTATATCATAAAAAATTTAAAAAGTCACTATATTTTTTACTAATTTTGAGATTATGTCAAAAGTTACAAAATGAAACACTAGTAATGAGTTTCGATCTGAGTTTATTTACAAATTTTAAAAAAATATATTTTACAATAGCATATTTTTTCCCTGAGAAATATAGTATAATTTCAAATGGTATGATCAATTAATATGAAGTCTTACCTTTATTTTTAGACCGGGTACATTCAAAAATATTAGAATACAAGGACGGTAGATTAATTTAAAAAAAAACCAAAAACAAATCCAAAAAAGGCTGCATATTCAATTTTTTTTATGATATTTTTTTGTTATGCAATTTTTTAGCTATTAAATGATTATAAACAATAGTTATATGATATATAAACTCAAAAAAAAAAAAATTGAGCCAAATTTTCAAGATGTTTGGGTCTTTTTTTATTTTTAGGAGCAATAAAAAATTGGCTAAAATTTGGCTAACTTGAATATGCTGGGAAATTTGTAAATGTGAATATTTTTATTCCTAACTTTTTCTGCATTGAAGTACTACCTTGAACTAAAAGATAATGCATTTATAACTTATATTACAATCAGTTATTTTTATGGGCCTGTGAATAGTTAGAGACACAAAAATTTAAGAGATAACTATATTATATTGTTATTTTTATATACTAATAAATATCAATAGCCATCAAAAATGGCAACACAAGAGAGTATTTTATATCCCCTTTAAAACCCTTCTTGATTTTTCTTCCTAACTTGTATGGTTTTCGAGCAATTCAATTTTTTTTATAGGCCGCGCGCAAAAAATTTAAAATAAACGAAAATTCGTGCGCAAATAATTATTTGCTATAATTAGAACAAATAATTATTTCACTAATATAACACTGAGTACTCCAATTCAATAATTCAGTCACTTTGCTTATTTCTTGATCTATTCTCACTAACTATCTGAACTGAACTGTACTGTCTACTGAACTGAACTGTACTGACTGTGCGACATCTCGCTCTCTATTTATATTCCTAGGCAATTGGTTCTACACTGTTCTAGATATATGTCAGTAGCTTCTTGATAATTTCGCGCGCCATCTCTGGGACGTTTGCCGAACTAACTTGGTTTTTTGTTACTTATACATGGAACTTAGAGGGAATTCTTACAGATTTGGTACAAGTAAAGCTGTAACAATATTATAATTTATAGAATAATTTACTTGTATTGTATTGTATATTTTCACTTTGTATTATTTAACTATTGTATATTGTACTAGTTTTTAATAGCTTATATGCTAAATAAAGAGACTATTATTATTATCGATCTGAACTTTAAAGCATCTTCCGGCGTTGTTACCCAGCGCTTTATAAAGCTACGAGTATTACAAACATGTCTCATCATTATTTCAAACCTTGTCTGACAATTATTTTTAGAATCTAATTTGCGTATAATTAAAAATAAATCAGTCAGCTGTACCAAATCAGAATTCATTTAACCAAGCATAGTTTATCGGACCGGAGAATAATAAAATGTATTAAGTCAATATCAGCGACCATCCGTTGTCATTAAAATGCGAAAAGAGAACTATAATTGAGACGGCTCTGACGGTAATGGTCCAAAAGGTTATGCTTAACGCGGTAGTGGGTGGTCCCCGATGTGAGTCTAGAGCTAACGGCAAGGACGGCGGAGAGATCTCCATTCTCCACCAGGTAAACAAGGCGATGCTTCTTCAGATGCAGGGAATCCACGCGCCTTCATTTCAAGACACGCCAAATCGACTTTAGATTATTAACCGGTAACCAACCGCTTTATAATCTTTAAAGGACATGATAATGCTCTCGGTTGGTAACACCCGACATTTTTTTTTCGTTTTATCCTGCCGTTATTAAGGCCAATCAATTTTGTCGTACTCGTCTAGCCGGACGTGTCATGAAATTTAAAGGCTGGACGTTATAAGTGCTTGCGTGATGAAATGGCCTTGTGTACTTTGCAAATAATGTTAAATAATAAATATTAAAACGACACGAAAGCCGCCACATTATGAAAATATTCACACTAACTAGATTAAAATTGTATCGATCTGGTACATTTTTAATCTGCGAGACATATTTGCACGACCTAAGTTTAATGTACTTAGGGAATACCTAAAGTGACTACTTGGACTTCTTTTTAGTAGGTACACGTTCTCAATAACATATACATTCGCCATTTACAACTACAAAATTTAAAATAGACCTTACATTTGTTTAAGAAGTATATTTCAGCCCTTACAGTCAGACCACTGTCCCATTACCAACGATGCGTTTTTACGTCTGCAGATTAAAGCGTAACCACGTCTTAAAATCAACTGATTACAGCCCGATAGCAGAAGTTCACAAACAAATTGAAATGTTTTTGACAAATTTGAAAACAACTCTATAAACTAAAATGTACCATCACGATAACGTTGGGTCAATGTAATAAATATCTAAATATAATTATAATTTGGTAACAAAATAGTCATGAATATAGTCGGACAACTCGACTGTTTGAGAATCACTGAACTTGGCTAAAAAATACATTCTCTTGTTTTCCTGTTGCTCTTCTGTATTTATCATTTTCATTTTTTGATTAAATTAGAATAGACAATGATGGCCTATCGTAAATAAACTTTGTAGTGGCTATACGGGCTGTGCTCCCAAAGCCTATTTCTTTTTTAGAAAAAAACTCTCCTGTTAGTATATATTCTCATTTCTGTCTTATAACAGTTGAGAGAGAAGCTCGGTAGACATACGCGACTAGTTGTTCTACATATGTGTGACGCATATCAAATCGTACGTGTATTATCAAGTTAAATTTCGGTTGACTCTATTACAGACAGATTATATTCATGGATCCGATGCAAAAATGGATTTAATTTCTTCTGGTGCTCCTGCGAGTTTCTAGTCTTGTAAAAATCCATGCTCAATTGTATTGCAGCCAGGGTGGATTTGATTTAAATCAAAATGAATAAATCAATGATTTGAATCAAGATTTAAATCATTTATTTAAATCTGGATTTAAATCAAACTGGCATGGTGGCCTTTCAACATTATTTGAATGTTGGCGCCGCTAGTACTCGGTTCACGGCGCATGCGCAAAATGCGAACATTTGACATTTGTGAAGCTTAGTTCAAATATTTGTTTTTACGTATTTTCTGTATAGGTCGTGTGCACGTGACGTCACAGATCTGAGAACGAAGGAAAACAAACCGCTGTCATTAGCTGTCAAATGTCGACTGAGAAAATGTCGAATTATGCAATTTGTCAAACACTGTTTCCAACTCTCAGTTTAGAAGAGTTGGCAGCAGTGATTGACAAATTGCATAATTCAACATTTTTTAAATATTGTAGACACGAAACAACCTAATAAAGATGGTTTATATTCAATGGAAGTAGGTGTAACAGTAAAGATAATGAAAACAATGTTATGATTATTATATTATAGGTATTTAATTGTTGCAAAGTTTGGAAATTAGACGAGTTGGTCAACAGTGTACAGTGAATTACAGTGATACCAATATACTGTCCGCCATGACACTTTTTACCAAACTTTCTTTCGCGCAAATCGTCAATTGAGGTTATTATGAAAATGAAAGATAATGAAATTCCGGACAAAAATGTACAACGAACGGTTTAGGCAAAAATGTGCTTCGAAGTTTCCGCGCAAATAGGTAAATACAAAAAATTTAAGATCAACAATTTGCTGTATCATATGAAATTAAAATTTACGTAGCAGCTCTCCTATAATGTGTTTTCATTTATATATTATCACAGAGTACAGTAACTATACAGAGGCGAAGGCAAACCTTCCCGCCAAAACCAAATTTGTATACTCATCGCTATTTTTTAAATGGTATATCAATCAACCTCACTTTTATGTTGACACTGTTGACGCTTATCGTGTTAAGTTTGGATTTTCCACTCATTTTGGGAGATTGAAAACATTAACCGAGAATTAAAATTCTCATAAATAAAACCTAGTGTACAACTCAATTGAAAATAGGCGCCGATTAGAAACAATTCAAATGGTAATATTTTTCAATCTTACTCGAAATACACTGTTTTTTCAGTGTATCCTTAAATGGGGATCTGCACGTGACGTCATAGCTTACCTCAAAAATATATATTTCTTAAAATTCAAAATTATTACGTAGCTATTATTAAAATTTCTGCCTGGTAGACGCAACTGGTACGGAAGGTCACAGAAAACGAGCCATCAAAAGTCAAAGGAACCGCCAAAGCCTTCGCCTCTGTGTAGTTACTGTACTCTGTGATATTATTTGTAAGGTATCTTTTCTTTTCTTTATTTAATAAAGAGCTTCCAAGGAGTTGAGGGTTACCTACTTATTAATGACTGAAATTAAAACCAATTTTAGGGAACATAGTAGGCACTCAAAATACCATGTTTTAATGTTTTTTTAACTAGGTATTGAATTTTGATTTAAATCATGATTTTTTTGATTTTTTCGAAAAAAATCATGATTTTTTTCCACACTGGTTGCAGCCACTTAAAACTTCCGGCGCCATTTTCTCGATAACCAAAATCTATATTTGAATTCTGTATAGTATCTACTAGAATATATAAATGACTTCAGTTCTGAGTAAAAATGGTTATTTTACACATTGAGGTATAGATGGCGTTGCGATGCAAAGAAATTTTTCAATCCTAGCTACGATGAAATGAGCTGCACGAGATGGATAACTATATTCTAAGCAACTTTTTTAATATGAACAATTTTCGAAAAATCACTGGTTTTCGAGATATTTGAACTTCAATGTAAGGTTTCAAGTAACAAAAATCCCATTTATTTTTCATATGTCTACAATTTATAGTGCAAAATTTAGTAGAACATACAACATAAACATGACGCAAAAATTAGACAATACACAATAAACAAAAATGTCAAAATTTTTAATTTCCAAATAGCAGTTGCAGCTCCACCTTTGTTTTACTTAAAAAATATGTATTTTGTGTTTTGAAATAAATGTTTCATTACCATCTAAATGAGCCTTATTCACTATGAAAAATGCCTCAAAGGACTTATTGTCTAAAATGTATTTTAAAAAAGTTATGACGATTTTTATATTCAAAAAAATTATACTGTAGTTCAAATATCTCAAGAACCAGTGATTTGTCGAAAATTGTTCGTATCATAAAAATTGCTCAGAATATAATTCTCCATCTCATGCAACTCATTTCATTGTTCCTAGGATGTCGATTTCATGTCGTGTAACCTCGCTGCAAGAAAAAAACATAAGGGCCACTCGACTTCAGCAAACCAAAATTAAGGTTATTATCGGGTCTTTTCATTGGTCACAGTTCACGAATATCCACTAATATACCATCCCAAAATAATGGGTAAAGCTGAGGACGAAATATTTCGCTTGTGTAAGGAGACCACTTAATCTGCGAAACAAGTACTTCGTTTACGCAGTGTTAATGGGCCAAAAGCTATAACACTTGGAACCAGAAATGGGGAAGATTGTCCCTAGGAAGACTTAGTAGGATTCGTTATCTCTGCGAACTTGGCTCCTCAAATTTCTCTGGGTACCTACGTGGGCACAGCAACATTGAAGGTAACGAGCAGGCGGCTGCTATGGTCAGAGGTGGCTCTCTGCAGATCTTACTGGGTTACCCTCGATCAAATGCCAAGGCAGCCCACCGATCCTATTTTGTCACAAATAGGGATTAAGAATGCTCGGCGCATTCCCGCGAATCTCCTTGTCACAGTTTTGTTTAAATAATTTCTGTTGGTGCGTAAAGTCCCTCTCTCCGAAGTCCGAATCTGACAGATGTTTTGTTGTTGTTTACATGTTAACAGTAATCCGGTTAGAAACAACTTTTTCTTACAATTTATGCAGTAAATGATGGGCTTTAAATGCACTAGCTCCTCAAGGAGCACAAACGTTACTCGCACTGGGGTTAAAGTTTACTAGATGACACCTTCAAACAAACCAGTAGAACGAGAACTTGTTTATGAAATCGATTTGCGAATCTTAAAACAAAATTCTTAGAAGTCTTTTAATATTCCACAAGAAAAAAAAAATGAAGATATTGCCCGCATGTTATCTGAGAAATAAAAAATAATTGTTATCTTTAATGTAATCTCGTGGTGCAGTGTTAAGTTTTTACTGAGCAAAATAAGCAAAACGATAATGCACTTTTCTATGTACTGATAAGAAGTTGGTGAAATATATGTTTTATTTACAATTTAATATTTTCTGAAGGTGAAGAAAGGTCTAAATAAAGTTTACTCACAATCATTTTTGTTTTGTTATTAAAATTTAACTAAGGAACATATGATTTTAAATATGATTTCACGATATTGAACTTGATGGTACTTGGGGTTCCTTATGTTCAATGATTCTCTGCGATATAGCGTAGCAGCGTTACTCGAATGGAATCACCGACATTTTCTTCAACTGCTGAAGATTTCCATTTTCCAAATTCTGAATCACCTCAAAGTTTGTTTCTAGGCCTTTCGACTGTAGCGAGTCGGTATTGGTAATATATTCCAAATCTTTTGAAGGAACCGATTCTGGACTACGTTCACAATAAACTCACTGTTCACTCCAATTCACTATCCAGTTAAGAAATATGTAGACTACTCTCTTCCATATTTAATTTGTCTCGGTTGTCTGCTCTCTTGATGGCGTTTATCCACATTTCTCTTTTTTTCCAGACAATTTGTATTTTTCCTTATTTGGATGGACTTAATCATTATTATTTTATTAATAATTTAACATATAAATACCGTTTATTATCGAAAAATATTGATTACTACACCTCGTGCCACATAGCTACCATAATTAACAACACAAAACAAGGCATATTATTATTAGTTATTTAATTATATTTGACCAACAACATAAATCTGCCCCTAGTTATAAAAAATAAATTTTAAACCTTTATAATTAGCTTTAATATCGTTTGTTTACATAGAAACAGTGTCAGCAAATAGGTTATTTTACCTCCGCAGTGGATTACCTGTCAAAAAGTCAACTCGCTCGGGCATCTAGGAACTTTTAGTTCTCTGCCATTTCCCCTCAAGGGAAGGAGGTACTCGTGCACATTCTTAACATATCCTAATCATGATGGACTCGTTCCCAGTTTGGATGACTTCTAGAGCTCCCACCCAGGACTTCGGGAAGCGAAGCTCCTTATTTCAGGACCCCTGCCGAAGCTAGCGGAGCAAATCCTGTGTTTATAATCCCGAATGCAAGTTTTGTGGGAAAGTGGAGGAAACTTCCATCTGCATCCTAATTTTCTGCCTAGGTCTTAAAACCCTGAGGCACAAACACTTCGATGTTGATTTCCCTATGCTGGAGGTAGGTAATAAGAAATGCCCCGCGGGAAGGATTCTAGCCTTTAGGTCTGAATCCGACCTAAGTGCAGCAACGTTTCATCGCTCCGCTAAAAAAAGGAAGAAAAAGGATTCTTTAAAAGTCTAGGATTGGATGGGTACATTTAGGGTGGTCCTTATTTATGAAGTTCGGAATTCCTTTTGTCTCATCCCCTAAATCTTTTATTTGGAAATTATATGAAGTACATACTCTTAGGGGAATCAAATAGGGAGGATCTGTACCTTTATAAAGTTGAAATATTCCTAGCCCACTAAAAATATTGAAAATTCTATGAATTATCACAGTATGTTTATGTCTCGTCTAAAAGTAAAAGTTCCTTGGCTCGTATCCACGTGAAAACAAACAGATGAAACTAACTAACATGTCTGAGCTTGTCCGTAAGTAGTGAGAGATGCGGTGTATATATAGATTTATCTATTTGAATTTCTATAATCTATTGCAGTAGTCGTGGGAGAGCTTCACGCAAAATACAAAATTGTAAATACATTTCTGAAGTCGAATGTGATGAACTCGGATCTTCAAAAGATCAGAAGCGTGTCTGATTGCTCATTATGCCTGTAGGTGCTTTATACATGTGCATAATAAGTGACAGGAATTCTGTCCACATTTTGCTAGTGATCCTGCGAGCCTCAGTGCTCGATGACTCACATCGCGTTTGAGCTCATCTCAACAAATCTTCAATCATCGCTATCAAGAGCAATTTACAACCACAGCATGCATTTTTGTTAAAGGATGTTTGATATTGAAGAAGTCGCAATTACGGTGCACTCAGAAAACCAATTCCTTCCAGTATTAATTGGAAAAGAAGTTGATCATCTGACAGTTATTGCGACTGACGGGGGTATAATAGGTATAACGTCTGCTGTTTACCAATTACTTGAGAACCAACTCACAGCAGAATGCGTTCACGCGCTTTTCTGCGATACCACTAACACTGAGCGCAAGAATGGAGTCTGCATTCTTTCTTACTGTTCCTCATCTAGGTCAAGCCTTTATCGAGGTGCTTTCAATCCTAATAAACCAGAAATACAAGGCTGTAAGCAGTAAGATTGGAAATTTTGTACCAAACAGTTTTTACATCATCCTATGAAACACTATTGGGAATTGTTAGAGCTTGAAGTTACATTCCTCGAGTGTGAGCTGCCCGCATAAATATCTCTTTGTATCCCAGGTGCCTTCCACTATGCGAGATAGATGGTTGAGGGCACTTATTGCTTAAAGCTATTCCACTTCGGGAGTTAGTTTAGCCCATGAAATAAGTGCCACTTCAAGATCAAAATCTTCTTATGGATTTGTGTGCTCAAGTGCAGCACTGAATAACTTGGGCGGTCTTCTATCAGACGACCAATTGCTTTAGCATTTTACAATTCGAGTGTCCGCTTGAGGGAACAAAATTGGAACTTGTTAAAGCAAGATGAGCAAGTTTTGCAATTCTACAAAAAATGTTGTCACTTTTTCCAACCAGCTGTGGCAATATTTGCTCCCTAAAATACCGCGACGTTTTTAACGGTTTAAGGTTTCTTCCGAGTTAATGAAACGTGATCCATCTACATGTGATTACCTTGATTTTAAAATAGGACTATGGATTGTTCAGAACTCACGTCCTAACCCCCCCCCCCCCCCCCCCCCCCCAATTCTAATCTAGTTTTAACAAGAAAATATTTAAACCATAGTCGTACGATAAGATTTGCTTAGGACGCAGCCTCGCAACCCAACAGAAACACAGAGGACTACGTCATGAGTGTAAAATTTGTGAGCTAACAACGCTGCGGTATTGGTATTTTATAATTTAAAAATCAAAATGACACATTCGTGAGATTATAGGACTATTCGTTCAAACTGTCCCTGCTGCAGCTTTGTTTATTTCCTTCTAATAATTATCGTTATGTGAGGGTATTGTTTTTACCGCATAACAGCCGCGCTGACCTAGTGAAACCATTATACCTACTGGGAATAATGGCTGTTGCATAAAGCACAAAAGGCAGTGTTGATAATTAAATTATCCAATAACGACCATGTAATACGTTCTTTACTAATAACCAACCTGCACACTGCACAGACCATAAGTAATGCTCCAGTTAAAGCAGGAAAACAATATTCAGACTACGCTATAAAAAATACACTTCGAAATCTAGTAAATAGCAATTTGAGTATATATTAATAAACCACAGCAAGACCTCGAATGTAAAATCAAGTGTATTTCTGATATATGAAGTGAGAGTGGCTTTTTTTACTGACCGTCGCCACTGCAAATCTGGAGCGATTCCAAATGGATGTGATTCATAATTTAAGAAATGCGGTTTACTTATTAAGCTCTAGCGAACACCTGTTGGAATGCCGAGATTTCGTATCAAGTTTATAAAAGAAAATAGGATAGTCAGGGAAGTTAATCTTCACGTCATAATACTAAATTAATGGGATTTCGGCTCATATCGCGCCTTACTATCTAATAATAATTAATTAATAGTGTGCTAGTGAGTTAGCGTGACCGCTAAATTTGCATACATTCTATAATTTGCACTAATAAACACGATTAAATTCCAATTAGACATTTATATAGATACAAATTGTAGGTAACACAGTAGATTAGTGAAACAATGTTGCAAATTTTAGCGTTTAATCTTGAATCATTTAAGTAAACAAAGTAGAAAAAACACGACTCACATTACAGTCTTATCGTCATCAGTCATAGCCAGAGAGATTTTTTTATTTTACATTTATGTAAGTGGCATTTTCAAGAGACAACTGTAAGGGTAAGAACATGCCGAAGATGCTACGCAGCAGAAGTTCAGGCTGCAGTTTCAGTCGATGCATCGAGACCATCAATTTGTAAAACAAACCTGTATGTACACTTAAATGTGACCGCACATACCGATAATCCAAGAGCCCATGACATGAAAGTACCATCAACGCGGATTTGAAAAATTAACTGTAGAAAATCATACGAACAAAATGAGCCCGGTATGACGAGGTTTTTGAAGTATTATAAGTTTAAACAAGTGCAAATAAAAAATAGACGAATTTTTAGAGCAGTTAGTTAATCTACATACATTTTTTTGGATTTTGAAATAATCCATTCAAATCTTACTAAAATAATTATCATATATTTTTTCTGAACTTGCGAATTATATAAAGTAAAATATCAAAAACCAATCATTCTAGTATTACCTATTATATCAATAATAAAAATAAAACTCAAGAATAAGAAAATCAATGGTTTTGCTAACAAGAGGAGAAATTAAGGTTATATAATTAATACGCAGTAAATTGATTGAAACGTTGAGACATTCAACAGTCATCAAGACAGCCGACTGAAGGGACAGGATGGCCTAGATCTTCAAATAGGCTGTGGGGGACCTTACTGCAATGTACTGCGCATGTAATGTAGCAAAAATAGGTAAATTTCAACTTTTTGGGAGCTAGAGAGAAAGAGTCATGCAGGATGGGGCAAGTCTTTCCCACTTATTCTCAGGGAGACCATGAATACTGTTCTAGCACGCAGAACCCGAGTTTGCCCACCTTTGTACTATACTATTCCACACTACTGTGCTGGGTGTTAAGAAAAGCAGAACAGAAATAGTTTTACAAGAAACATTGGCTCCAAAACATTTTTATTAAATTCGCTACTTTTTTTAATTCCAAGAGTCAAAACTATGCAATAAACCGGTATGACAGGTATTTTCGGTCATACCATGATATTCTGAAAGAGCGCACAAAAACGAACAATATTTTTTAAAAAATGTTTCCATGCCATAACGGTAACGGTTTGTTACCTATCACCTCCTTCAAATAGGTATGACAGACATTTTCGGCA
Source organism: Rutpela maculata (assembly GCA_936432065.2). Classification (NCBI taxonomy): domain Eukaryota; kingdom Metazoa; phylum Arthropoda; class Insecta; order Coleoptera; family Cerambycidae; genus Rutpela; species Rutpela maculata. The sequence continues at coordinate 27,879,747 of OW386285.2, read as the reverse complement.
GAGCAGAGGTTGTCATAACAGGTTTTTCCGAAAGAGCATGAAATGCACTAAAAAATTAAAAATACTGCCGGCAAGAAAAACCTCGTCATACCGGGCTCATTTTGTTCGTATGGTTTTCTACAGTCAATTTTCACTAGAATTTTTCAAATTCTCGTCTACGAGTAAGCTAGCTGCAGTAAAGAAACTGAATTTGCAAGAAAAAATTGATATATTTTAAAGATTCACTGCCGAGGATTTGTTGATCTTTCCGTTTGTAATTTTGTCACTATCTAACAACAAACTTTCAAAGCTATCGTCGATGTTATCGTTTCAAACAGCGTTTACCAGCGGAAAGAACAAATACAATTACTTGTCTAGCGTACCGTAAAGGCATGGAAAAGCAGTTTTAATAACCTAAAAAAGCCACTAATTTAGCGTTTTCTTGACAATGCAACAGTGTGCACGGCTCGACCGATATGTGAACATATTGTTGCGAGCCGTTATAAACCACATCGGATACCGTCACACGAACGTACCAAACATGCGCCTAATTACTCCTAATTAGCACCGAAAATCAACGAAAATAATTTCTGTGAGAAGCCGTCAGCCGTCAATGTCCTGAGAGGGGCCCTCGCCATGATCGGGTGTGACCAAGATATAACGACTCAATTAATTATAGCCGGGCATTTGCGGAATTTCTAGCATTGTCAAAGTCAAACGGTAATCGCAAGATTTAACGCGAAGTTACACGGTGCTTTATCTATCTAACGCATCCGTCATTACCTAGTATAAATAGCTATTGTTTTGTGAAATGGCTTCTAACGAGGATTGTATTGAGTCTTAAGTGTTTATATTAACCGATTTTATTATCCAAGTTTACGATCTACATGTTTGTAGCTCATTTCATAGAATTTTTACTGTTGTGGAAATATTGGAAACACTTTTTTCCTAACATGACAAGACAATTTGGTTGATATTTGTTATGGGAATTACTAAAAAATATTTAAATCTCGATGAAATTTTATATCAGATATAATAAACGGTTAAGGACGTATGCTGGCAAATACCTCCTGAGAAAGCAGGCTTTACTAAGGAAGGCGGTACCAGAGAGCAAACACTGAATTTGCGACAACTTCTCGAGAAGGTAAGATAATTTTAGGGACTTCTGGGCCACTTATTTTAACAGTGTTGAACGTTATCCATTATACTGTTCATACGCAGTCATAAAAACCTGTTTTTTTTTGTTTAAAACAGTTTTTTTCAATATTTTAAAGGGTATGTTTAAAAACACGTTTAAAACAGGTTAGAAACGTTTAAAACTCTATTCAACTGAAATTAAATGGTGCCAAGTTGCTGTATCTGCAAATACTACTTGATGCCAGCAGGCAGCCTGCATCAAATCGTGGGCCCCGGTACCAAATTCACTGGCAGCCCCCCGCGCCTAATAATTGATGAGCGGGAAACATTTTTTGCAACCATTGTGTTCCTCGCCTCGACAATGGGAGGAAGCCGTTCTTCAGCCCTTTCGCAGTATTTTCAGAATGTTTTGTCATTCAGGAAGGGAGTGCTTACAACTCAGATGTTCGATTTATCAATATTCCCTGCAATAACCCTGATCTGTCGACCTCACAAGCGTATTACGGTAAAATCAGGACAAGGGATAGTTATTTTTCATTTAAGGGTGGTTCCAGAAGAGTGGAGGAGAGCACTGCAATTATCATGTTACTCGCCCTCGAAAACTGGAGGAAACCGTTTTTCAGCCCTTTCGCAGTATTTCCGGAATGTTTTGGCATTCGGGGAGGGAGTGATTCCAACCCCCGGGGGTTGTTTTGGCGTCTCGTGGTCAAAAGATACTCGACTTATCAATATTCCCTGTAATAACCCCGATCTGTCAAGCCCTCACAAGCGTACTATTACTACAAGTAGGGTTTTTTTTTTTGGGGGGGGGGGGGGTACACCACCATCATTTCCGTGGTACGATAAAACGTTGGAAGTATGTGACTAGAGCCATTTTAAACGATTCAGAAGTTTAATTTCAACGCGTGTTGTTCTATTAGATTTAATAGCCATTTAACCCCGAATTTAGGGATGAAATGTCAATTTGCGAAATATTGAGCAGTGAAACATATTTTTGATGTGATATTTGGAATCAGCGGCTAAGGAGAGATGTCTTTCACCTTTGGAAAATAATTGTTTTTTTTTGTGTAGTCAACGAATTTAAAAATCACTTATTGCTGCAGACAGTTGCTTTATCTTTCTTTGATTCAAGATTGTCGCAAGAATTCTTAAACTGGTGGAAGCGTTGGCGAGACAATCCAGTGAAGATGAAGGCGGCGCGGCAGTAATGAAATATGATTTTCTAAAAAAGCTGAAAGTCGTCAATGATGTGGCGGAACTGGGTGTTAAATTATTTAGCGATTTAATAGTTTAAATATTTTTTTATAAAAAAAGAGACTTTATTCAAGCAATATGTAAGAGACTGAATAAAATATATGGAATTAGGCGTTATTTTGTTATTTTTTTGTAAAATGTTTCGCAAGGAATTGATAAAAAAAATTGATTCAATCTGAGGGCGTATTAAACCCATAAGAATTCTACTGCCTAAACAAAGGGCGTTGCGGCACCTCTTAACGTAATCAGATCGAGCTAAAATTGTACATAGAGTATTTTTTTTTATGGAATGAAACCATTCTGAGGATGGCGCAAAAAAAATCTAAGTTTGAAAAATAAGGGCCACACCTAGACGTATATTTTACGTTATGTAGCGTCTACCTAATAATTGACGTCACACTGCCTAGTCTTGCGAGCAGGTACGTTTTGTAGCCCCGCATAGATTACCATTTTTCATGTAATAAAAAACGGCATCATTTTTTAAAATTTGGCACAGCTGTTTTTTATTGAAAATACAACCGACTTCAATCAAAACAAAAAAAAAGTCAACCTGCCCTATTATTAATTCTTTACGTTTGGTAACTCTAGGTCAGCGATTGAATAAAGATGCAATAACAAGAATAAAATATTGAGGTTAGGACATTCGCCACAACCAGCAGCGTTCGACGTATTTACCTTGCACCTGCAGTGGCTGTACATAAAATTCTGAATCAATTAATTCTCAATTTTTATCTAAATTACAAAGGAAAACAATTTACATTGTGAAATTGTATCGTTCCTTATCTACCTTAATTGCATATGTAGTGGTTAAAGGACACCCACAGTTAAAAAATTCCTCTTAATTACATAAATTGGATACGTCGATCATAAATATGTAGAAAATATAAGGATACTACTATACAACTCTAATTAATTTAGCTAGGAGGCGAGGAAAATTTTACATAGGGTAAAGCTGTATCATGTTATGCATGTTTAATAGATTACTATCGTTTAACCATGGACAATTTAATAACTTATAATAGTAATAGCGTAATTACAGTAAGCTTTAATATCGACCGAAACTATGATTTATTTAATAAAAGTAACCTACTTATTACACGCTTCCGTTTAGTTACTCGATCGATTAAAACCGGGCAATTTAACTGTATACCTATTAAAATTATTGAGCAAATAGAGTTGTCTGCTTTTAAATAATGGCCGCTAATGCCAAAATAAATTGTTTATAATAAACCACAAGACCATTACTTATTCGTTACAGCAGACAAAATTTAAGACCATTTAAATCATTTATAACATGAATAAATCATACCCTTTATTGTTTTTTATTTAATGTAAAACTTTAATAATAATAAAAAAACAGTTATCTGAAATAGGCCCAATGCGGGTTTTATATTTCTCTCGGTTACAGATCATAAATTACATAGATTATTTCACTCGATGACATGGTAACCAATGAAAGAACATTTCTTTGAGATCATTGCACCAGTCAAATGTCATTATTAGTAGTAAGAACGCTAGATCGGCTTTTGACAGCACGAGCAAGCGGTTTTACCGCAGTAAAAATACGCTGCAGTCATTGCAATAAGCCATATTTTAGTCCGTGAAATATTTTCATCAAATACCACTTGTGCTTTTAACTTTATCGTTTTAGAGGGATATATGATCTTTTTACCAGAAGGGAGACATATTCTTCAAATCTTAATTTGGAATCAAATATAATACCAAGATTTTTTCCGCTCTTGACCACGTTTAGAGTCTGATTATTAATAACTAATTTCATATTATTTAGCAATTTCTCTGCCGATTCTTGACAGAAAATGAGGGCGTTACATTTGGTAGCATTAAGTTTTAAGTTGTGTCTCACAGAATATTCATGAACTGAATTTAGATCCCTATTTATAAACTCACAGACAGAATTTACCTGGTTTGTGTCAAATGATTGATATACCTGTGTGTATATCTGTTGAATATTAGAGTGCTTTACTTCATTAAAAAGGTCGGATGTATATATAAGGAATAATAAGAGCCCTAATATAGATCTCTGCGGCACTCCTGGTGTAACATAAGCTGGCTCCGAAGACAGTTCATCAATGACTACTTTTTGGCATCTATTACTAAGATAAGAACTGAAGAACTGTACGGCTATATCATTAAATCCAAAGTAAACCAGTTTAGCACATAACAATGATCGAGAGTGTCGAAGGCTTTAGAGAAATCCAAGAGGACAAGTACTGTAGCTAATCCTTTATCAAAAGACCTAATTATATCATGGGTAACATTTGTAAGTATCGTCGTCGTGCTATAAGTTATAGGTACTATACTATACCAGAGATATAGAAATCTTTGCCGAAGAAATTTTACTAATTATTTCACTCATTAACGCTATAGCCAATGAGCCAATTGCTAACGTAAATTGTAATATTGTATTATGCAGTAGCAATATATATATATATATATATATATATATATATATACATATATATATATATACATATATATATATACATATATATATATACATATATATATATACATATATATATATACATATATATATACATATATATATACATATATATATACATATATATATATACATATATATATACATATATATATATATATATATATATATATATATATACATATATATATATACTTATATATATATACATATATATATATATATCGGCTATAACTCTTGCCTAGATATCTGTAACTATTTCAATTTCTCTACTTTTCAATTAGGTAACAATAATATACAAAGATTGTACTTAATTTAGCTCATAATACAGGAACAAGTCAAGCACAGCTTTCAATAGCTCAATAACGTAATTACAAAGGTAAGCAAATCATTTATTATAAATGTCAAGTAAACACATTCGCGTTGGAAACAAAATAAAAATGTACTTACATACGGGTAATCGGTAATCTGTCAAAAAGTAACTCGTTGAAAGAAAGCTGTGCACTAAACATTATAATTTGTTGTATTTAAAATTCTCTCAAACCTCAACATAATTTGTAAACTTCGTAAGTTAAAAATAAGGATTAAATACGTAAATACGTATCAATAGTGAACATTTATTATGGAATATAACTCTAGTAGCGCTAGATGGCGCTCTTTATGTCAATTTCGGAACCATGAGTGTATAGTATATATGGGCGGGACATCGACAATAAAGTAGTGTTCTCTCTAACGTTCCTCGTCATATTGCACCTCAGAAACGCCTGAAAGGTGTTAAAGCAAGTCTATATATTATAATATCTAAGGTTTCAACTCGTTTTATTTCCTAGTTGCCATAGAAACCTTCACTAGATTATGTTTAAAATATAGTGAACTCTGCGTAATTTCTACTGCGTTTGTTTCAAATTTATTGTTTTAACAATGAGTCGGTTTGGAAATATTTCTCTAGATCAAATTAATAATGAAATTGAAAATAAGAAAGCAATTAACACAAAAAATCGCAAGAAAGCATATGGCGACAATTCACGGCGTTCTGCGAAGAAAGGCATTACGACTTAAAGGGCGTCAACTCCAGTTAATGAATTGGCCACTATATTGAGTACCTTTAATAATTAAAATTAAAAATATCTAAACATACTTATATATACTTAAATAATGTTAAATTTGTCTTCTTTAATAGAAAAACTTTAGTAATAAAAATGTTTTATGCATTTAATTAATTTATTCGTAAAATATTCTCCCCAAATACCACTCGTGCTTTTAAATTTTCTCTAAAAATTTTTGCTCAAGCTAAGTTGCCAAAAGTTATTATAACTGGTGCAAATTGGGAGTTTATTATCAAAAATTAAATTCCACTCCCCTAAAGCGGTTGGGATTTAATCAGATAATAAACTGTCAATTTGCACTCTTTATATTACCGGGCAACAACGCTTTCGAAAACATTTTCACTAGTGATGTTACATACGAAACAATTCTAAGCACTATCTATAGGAGTGGTGCTGAGTTTCTTGACGGTCTAATACCTCCAAGACTGCCAATTATCAATTTAATTACAAAATCTGGATACATTTTCCTAAATTCGAACAAGTCTTTGCATTCATCCCGTTTCTGGATTTCTTTCATTGCAACATTTCTATCTGCTGGGCTAAAGAACTCAATAACATACATTATCTTTTCAATCAAATCTGGAAGCACTATACCTGGCTTGATGGTAGTGGCGTAACCAGAAATTAATCCTGGGGGGGACAAACCCTGATCTGACTGACCCAATTATTATTTTTTACTTAATCTGTTACCAGGGTGGTAAACACAAGTGAGAAAAAATTTTGGAAAATTGATGAGCGGGGGAGGGTCCCAGAAACATTTTTGACGAGCGGGGGAGTATAATACAAATTTTCATTATTTCAAAACCGGTCCCCCCCAAACAAGCCCAAGCGCGCGATCATCCTTTTACGCCCCCCCCTTTTCCTCTCGACAAGCCTGCCGATTACGCCAACTTACTGACTCATTGGGCTACTGCTGTGCTGTGCATATCTGCATTTGGATGTGCGCCAACGGCTAAATGCAAAAAGTTTCTTTTTCAAGAAATCAAGAATTATTCTAGTTACCAATGAAAATTAGCGAAGAGCGTAAATTGGTAAATTAGTTAATTAAAGGTAATTAATGGAACATAAATTCTCTTATAAAGTGAAACAGAATAACAGAAACAAAACGTATATTACTAAATATTTAGTCTTCTCTTGACTTTTGCGAGCTCCTGACACTTATTCATCGCAAGTTACAGGAATCTCTTGGTGAACATTTAGTAGGGCCATTAAGGCGCTTGTGATTGTTATATTTCTGAGGTAAGGTTTCAGCCTTCTTAAACTCAAAGTAATAATGAATAGTCAGAGAGTTGTAGCCGGGAGAGGGGAGCAATTGCCCCCTTGCCAACCTGGATACGCCACTGCTTGATGGCATCCAGCTGTCGGGTTGTTGGGAAGTAGTAATTCCAATATATCCTGCATTTGCTATCCTCTACGACTGCCGTACGTGTTCTAAGAAATCATTCTTAGGACACAAGACACGAAGGGATTTCTTTGGTCGATGCCATAATCGCGTACCTAAGCAAGTGGCTAATCTACAAATTGCAGTCTGTCATTAAATTTACTTCGTTAGCAGTAGGGTATAATTATATTGATGTTTCCAAAGAAATGGACTGTCAAAAAGTAGCTCAACGTTTTAATCCCCATATACGTTTAATAACCAGACGTGGTAGAGTAGTATCATTATGAGAAGATGACAAGGGCGGAGCCAACATGCGCGAATGTTTTCACCAGTGGCATAGCGTCTTCTGGGGTATAGGGATGTGTAATTGAAATAAAAGTTTCGCGGTCAAGGAGCTATGTAATGGAGTAGATTAAAACTTGTCAACAGTTACGAGTGACCTTTGTTCGGGAGAAGTATAAGAATAGTAATGTGTACTAAACTTTGTCTAATAAAATTGTTTTATTGTTATTATTACCGCCGTCGCCGCTTTGCTGCAGGTCATCGCCGCCACTGGTGTCGACATAGAATGTCACGTAATTCGTTTTCGTTGGCTTAGAATGCCGGAATGCACAGGCTCGTTTCTGCGCATATTTTTTGCTGTCATCTTCTCATAGTAATACTACTCTACTGCAAATTTTCTTCAACAGGCCCCGACAATCTTATAAAGGTACCTTAACCGCATTACCATACTGTGTGCGGGTCCTATTATGGTATACAGCATGACCATTGATTATCATTATCATACGTTCATACAGGCACTAGTAGGTACTAGCGTGTCAACAAATGGCCTATTATCCTGTCTGCCAGAGAATAAACAAAAAAGGAGAATGTGTGCGATTATTTTAAGAAATGCCGTCACATACACACACACTATACAAATTGAGCAATATGCCTGGTAGGTTGACATTGACATTAAATTATTTACCTACAGATTTCTCCCACGCTCAGGAACTTGCCGTTACCCGTCGATCCATATTACTTTGATAATGCATAACAGTTTCATAACATTTTGTAACACGTGGCTTAAAAAAATCCATTGAATAACATCCATAAATGTGAGTTCGGCATGCCATAGATTATTAATTAATGAGCAACGGCAGTACATCAAATGAAAATAAAAGCTATGCATTGAACGAACTGGAATCAAAACCACAAATCAATGGATGAAACGTAATTCTTTCTCGACTACTTTAATATTAATATGCCACGATGGTTATAGAAATACAAAAAACTAGTTGTAAACATTATTATTTGATGCGGGTTTATTGAGTTTTTCTGTCATTGTTAAACATTTTATAGCGTATACAGGGTGGACCATTAATAATAGGCCGTAGCTAAGGACGCTTAAAAAATTATCATAGTAAAAAACATTTTTTCGCTGACAGGCCAATTTCCATGCATAAAAGAAATAGCAAACTTAATTTCAGTAAAAAATGAAGATGTTTCGACGCGGCCGTCGTAGAAGCTTATTTAAAACAAAAAAAACGTTGGCACGGCGCTTACAATATAGAGGTGTTAGCAGTTCAGCCTGACATTTATCTCGTGCATGGTGCTGCGCACTCAAAATTAAGTCTGACAAGGTAATTAACAAACATTTCCAGACAAACAGGTTTTAATAGACAAATTTTTAAAAAAATGATACATTATTTACCATAAATTGTGTAAATTTCAAGCAGGTGTTTTGAAAAGTAAATTCATTTTTTTAGCTACTTTCAGAAGTTAATTTAAAATAGCAATTAACACATTTTTAAAAGTCTGCCTGGCGTAACATATTTATTAGACGTTTTCCAACCATTTCCACCTTTTAAATTTGAGGTGTTCGATGGGGTACCTTTTTGTGCGATGGGAGCTTAGACTATAGTTGAGATATTGCGACAATTTACTATTAGTTATATCCTCATATTTTGGTCCAAAGAATCTACCCTTGAACTATGGCCTATTATTAAAGGTCCATTCTGTATATCGTAGTTGTTTGAAAGTAAGCTAACTTTTACTTCCACATCCAGTGGAAGTATAGTAACGGCAAAAAATTTTTTAAAAATTTTTATTGTTCAGATAGGCTTAGAATGTCATGAAACGTCAAGATTTCAAGTTTGAGCGAAAAAAAAAATTTCTGTGTCTGTCGGTCTGTAACTTATTTTGGGGGCACGTTTACTCTGGAACCGTTTGAGATATTGACTTGAAATTTGGTACACATATGTACTTTAACGAGATCTAGACTACAAGAGAAGCTAAGGTCTCAAAAAAAAATTTGGCATTAGCCAACCCCATTGCCACCCCCACCCTATTATTAAAGGGGATGAAAAAAAATTGTGATTTAGTGTGTGTACAAGAACCAGAAACCTCAAAATATTTTTTTATTTTATCCACCCCCCATCACCACCCCCACCTCACTACCGATGTGGGGTATCGTTTTATGGGTTTTTGGGGTAGAGGATTTCAAATATTATATTATTACAGTTCCATAAACAATTATTTCCACATACAAAATTTTTCGTTGTGAGTTACTTGGGTAGAAAATCTGGATGTGGAAGTAGTGATTCCTTGGGCAGCGGTTTTTTAGATGTAATTTCTGGATGGTTAATTTTAATTAGTTCCAGATGATGTCAGCTTGGTTGGCGAAACGTTCAGCTGTATACTATGCAGTTTTTGTCGATTTTATCAAATGCTCTACAACCCTCTTTAGGTAGAATATTTAAAATTTAATATTTACTGATCAATTTTTTTTTTTTTTGTTGAAAAACTAACGCTAACTTACCATCCAAACGCCAATAAGTTCGGACAGCTCTTAAGTTATTGTGCATACAACACATGACGCTATGCGACGGACAATTTGAAAGTTATTCAAAATATTTTTTCGATAATATCTTGATGTTTTTAGATAGTTTGCCGACCTAGATTGTAATCATGATAATCTGCGTGACTGGAGTATGAATTTTTGTTGCGATGAATTTGCAAGATACTCTATAATAAACATATAGAGATGGAATTGGCATTATTTTAAATTGAATGAATAAGGGCCTACAATGCTCTAAGGCAGTCTAAGGGATGGACACGCAATTAGTCTCATACTCTCTTTTGCAACACGAAAACTTTATCAGCATCAGTGGAGTTGCCCCAGAGGAGAATACCATAGCTCATGTGCGAATGGATAAGTGCGTGATATGCATTCAATAGTGTTTCCCTATTCACTAATTTTTTAAGTTGGCGTAAAAGAAATACATATCCTGATGTTTTATTGCACAGCTGATTAATATGAGAGGACCAGTTTAATGAATCATCTAAAATAACTCCAAGAATCTTTACGCTTTCACCTACAATTAACGAATTATTTGAGAAAAAATCAGTTTCTGAGTTTTATCCCTGTTAACTTTAAGTAAATTATTATTACACCAATGTTCAGCAAGATTTTGAGTTTTGTTTATCATTAGTTTTAGATCATCCATATTTTTGTTCTGATTTATTAGTGTTGCGGTATCTGCGTACATTACAACGTTGTTTTGGAAAAAATAAATCATTTACAAATATAATAAATAATAGAGGACCTAAAACTGACCCTTGAGGCACTCCGCGTTTCAAGGTTCTGATATCAGATATTTCATTGTTACTAGATATACAATGTTTACGTGCACTTAGATATGATTGCAACAGTTTTAAAGGAATGCCTCTAAAGCCATAGAAATTAAGTTTCTCTATTAATAAGTTGTGGGAGACACAGTCAAATGCCTTGCTAAGGTCGACCAGCGTAAGTACTGTATACGCTCCCTCCTCAAAACCTTGGACAATGTCCCTCACAACTCTATAGACAGCATCCATAGTTGAACATTTTTTTCTGATGCCAAATTAGCATTTATGTAATAGGAAATATTTTTCGAAAAAGTTCATGATTCTATTTTTTAATATGATTTCAATATGATGCCAAACACTGGCATGATAGATATCAGCCGATAATTGTCAGGAATATTAGGACCTCCTTTTTAAAAATTGGCACAATTCTGGTTATCTTAAATACATCAGGGAAAGAACCTTGACCAAAACATAAATTTATAACATGGGTTAAAAAGTTAAGAATGATATCTAAAGTGCCTTTTATTATACTAGCATTTAGATCGTAGATGTCTAAGCAACTAGTGCTTTTTAGACTCTGTACTGCACTCAGTACTTCATATTTAGTGACTGGTTCAAGTATTATCTCATCCATCTTTAAGCACGCCCGTGATGATGATGATTACAATACGACTATATCATATGACTTTCAGTTACTTACATCTAATTATCAAATTTTATTGTATTATGCTAGAGCATTCCGGAGATAAAAATAATGGGGATAAAAATATTGTCAGGAATCAGCACCCGAAGTTTGTGCCATCGATTCATGGACACCCTGTATATTATTAAAGTTTCCGTGACCAACCAAGTAAGCAAGAGGAAAGACGAAATCAGACGGAGCAGTGCAGTGTAGAAATCTGTAGTTTTTAGTATCATAAAAATTTGGTCCAGCTTGTTAATAAGAATTTAACGAAGAAAAACGATAAATTAACTAAATTTTTGAGGAGCGATTATTAAAAAAACAAAACTGTTAACGAGATAAACGGTCAGCTTCTGCTAAAAATACATGACTTTCGGGTCATGATGTCAAATCCGTGACTATTCTAGGATTGTTAATGATATCAGAATCGATGGGAAACCTGTACAAGTACGCCCAGCAGAAAATATACACTACACTAGACGGAGTGTTAAAAATATTCAGTAATATAATTTTAGTAACAACGCGTTCAACTTAAAATATGCATATGCACATAATTGTTATAAATTAGTTCCATAAAAATAAGCAATATAAGGGAAAAAAATAGTAACTACTTCCATTCTTCGTCTGATTATTACATTTTGTATACCGGGTGTAAACGAATAGTGGGCCACCCCTGTAACTTCCTTGTTTTTAAAGATATCGTGATGAAATTTTGTATGGTGAAATTAGGTAAGATTTTCAACTTTTTCAGACCTATCCGCCATATTTATCACTTCCGGTATCACCGGAAATGGCCCCAATAGTGTTTTCTAAATGGACCACCCTGTATGTTTTTACATTTTTGAAATGAGGATCACATTTTGTATATATTTATACTATTTTGAACAATTTATACAGTGTTGCACGAAAAATAATTCGAATTTTAGTTGTCAATCTAAATGGCCGCGAATATGTTAAAATTATTTTTGTTTCAATGAAATATTCGATGTATCGGGAGACAGCGATAGTGAATCTGAAAGCGAATGAGGTGTTACTTACGTTTTATATTTAATTTTAAGAGCTGAATAATTTATCTGGAAAATGGTTACTCCTATCCAAATATTGTATAGGAACAGAATTGTAGAAAATTGTATGAACTTTGTTTTTTATGCAGAAAGTTTTTCTCCATTTTTTTTAGTTTTTGTGTTAAACGAAAGTTTGCAACATTTTTTTTTATAAACATGGACGCCATTTTGAAAGTACAGCCAGTTTTTTTTGGGGACATGTCTAAAATTGTTCCTTAGGCTTTAATCTTTATGAAAAACATTGTCAATGATGGGGGGGGGGGCACGTTAGGGTGGGCTCCCGTAGTATTAGTACAAACATTTTTTTTTCTAAATAAGACGATTTTTTTAGGTATAATTACAATACTTGTAATTTTTATCATCTCTCGATGATGCCGTCTCGGTTGACGAAAAGCTCGTCAGTATACTATGAAGTATTATTGTGTTTGTTGAATTTTATGAAAGGTTACAATTCTTTATGTGCGTTTTTCTTTCATAACTTTCCTATTTATTGATTGTCTTGTAAAACAGTTAATATGTTCATGTTACCTAAGAGATTAATCGATTATTAAGTCGAAGTATTTAATGTTTTGGGTTTGTTCCGTGATACTAAGATATAGTCGTAGTCAGGGGTTTATTCTATATAAAAACTACTGCATGCATTTCTTTTACATTACTGATGTAATATTATGCGATTTAAATCGACTTTGTCGCGTAGTGAAAAATGATTTCGATGTGTTTAGTTTTAGTGAATATTTGTGGGATTTGGGTCTTTTAAAGAAAACTACTCTTCTAAAAAACCAACGTTTCGATGCGTTTATTGTATCAACTTCACGGCACTACAAGAAATTACATTACAGGTTTTTATGTTATAAGTCTCTTACATGTTCCTTAATTCCTGTTTTTATATACCTAATCGTTTGACCAACATAACATTTTTCACAATTTTTTAAACACGTTTTTGTAAGTAATAATGTTCAATGAACCTTCTAAGTAATCGAACAAGGGTGTAATCTAATGGATAAAAGAGCAGACGTTATTAATTGAGAGAGTGTTGAAAACTAAAAGCTCGAATCAAATATCAAGTCGCCTTTTAAACGAAGTCGTTTAGTGCCTTTTAGTATCATGGCATAAAACATAAATTAAAACCAAAAATAACCGTTTAAAGAGTATCCTATTTTTAGAGCAATTTTTTAGGTTTGTATGAAGATTTACTGGAGATATTCCTCTTAATTCTACGTGGATACGATTTTAATTTGGTATAGAATTACACAATATCTAATAAATATGTTGTGAACCACATATGTTCCTCTTAATTACTCCTATGAATGTTTTACATATCATTATGTCTAGAAGTGGCAGTGGGTAGCTAAGGTGTAGGCAAGGAGTACTAAACAATAAATCACAAGCTCGGACATGAAATGAGCACATTTAAAAGGATACTAATTTAATTAAAGTAATGGTTGTAAATATTTAAATTACCAAAAATTACAGAAGCAAACTTGCTTATTTGGAATGACGAATGATGGAACCTTGCAATTGATTTTGATTAAAGCGGGGAGAGCTTGTTTTCGAGAAGTGTTCGAGGTTTTCGATTTATTACAATGACATACAGACATAGGCATGAAACGAAAGGAGCAATATAGTCAAGTAAATTCGAACTTGGCGTGTGTATGAGTTGGTAATACAACGTACGATTTGATATGCGATACGCACAGAGCAATTGCAGTGACGCAAAGAGAAACTAGTCGCGTATGTCTTAGTTTACATGGCGAAGCGATCTTTGGACCCGCCAAGTAAAAGTTTACTCGACTATAGTTAGTTTTGTAAATCCAAATCATCTGCTATGTGCTTCCATTTAGCCCAGGCGACAGAGGAAATTTTATGGTTAAATCTCCAAAAATTTGCAAAATGAGTAATTTTTTCTTAATGAGTTCCGCTCGGATGCAAAACATAAAAAAAAGTGAAATTAAGTCAGGATAGGAAAAAATTTAAAAATACAGGTGGATAGACCACGTGTTTCTGAACAAAAAATGTTCTAATAAAATTTATCGCTAAAGCCACGGTATTTCTGGAAAAAAATAGTGAAGTAACTTTGTCACTCTGCGCGGCCAAGCGCACGGTTAAATGCATACTATGGAACCTCTAAAAATTCTTAGCAGAAAATGCTTTAATCGGGCAAACAATTTTTTCAGAATGGGCCCGTGGGCCAAAAAAAGTTTAATCATTTTTTTCACATACGTGGTATTCTGATCTGATTTGTTTTATACATAATGAATTACGAATCGAAAATACGATAAAATTTTGTAAACGCTTGTATGAGGCCAAACAGCGCTTGAGTTCGTAACTGGAGGAGATCGATCAAAAACAGGGAGACAGAAATTTACTTGTTTATCTTACAATTAGTGCCGGCATGGATTTTTTTATGGTGTCTTTACAAAATTGATCTTTCTCTTAGCTTGACTGAGATTAGGACTAGACTACGTCAAAAGGAACTTAGTAAACAAACTACAAATATTAGTTGGAGTGGTTGAATGAACCTCTGCTAGGACCTCGGTGAAGTTGCTCCCCCCTCCCCCTCCCATTTTCGAAATTTGAGTATTTTTCAATAATATAATATAATAATATAGTAATATAATAAACTTTATTTTCCTTTTATGACAATATGATACATTATTGTATAGGAATAGTCAGTCTTAATATCTAAAAGAGAGAAGAAGGAGAAGAAGAAGAAGAAGAAGAAGAAGAAGAAAAAGAAGTAAATCACAGAGCACTTTACATATTAAAATATTCTTTTAGTTTGTAGAAGGTTTTGCTAATTAAAAATATTTTAAGTTTCTTTCTAAATAGTTCAAGTTTATTGCAATGTTTTATTTCCACAGGGAGGTGATTAAGGTCCTAGACAACTGGGTGAATTTACAGAGACATTTAATTTACTGAAGGGCACATAAAGATCGTGTTTTTGCCTGGTATTTACATTATGTAGATGATTGTTAGAAACAAATTTACTCTTGTTTTTAAAGACAAATAAACATAGTTCCAAAATGAAAATTGACGGAAGTGTCAAGATATTATAGTCCTTAAATATATTTTTACAGGTCTCTCTTGTGGATAAGCCTACCATACATCTTATCACACGCTTTTGAGCTAAAAATACATTATTTGATAGGGTGGAAATCCCCCAAAAACAAACACCATATCTTAACCGAGAATCAACCTCAGCAAAATATAAATTCCTTAGTTGAGCCATATTTAGAACATTTTTTACATTTTTGAACTGATAAACTACTGAATGTAATTTGGCTATCAGTAATTCACAATGGCTTTTCCAGTTCAAGCAACTGTCAATATTTATACCTAAAAATTTTACATTAGACGTCCTTGTTGATATTGACGTATTATCAAGTTGAATATTTGGATAATCACATTTCTTTTGTCTATTATGAAACACTAATGCCTGTGTTTTCTCAACATTAAAATGAAGAGAATTTTCACTAAACCAATTACTAAGGTTTTTCAATAAAACATCACATTTCATCTCTAAAATATCAACATTTTTATCTGATAGTATAATGGATGTGTCATCTGCATAAAAAGTAAAATCTGCTAAAGCACTCAGACCATCCAGATCATTAATATATAATAAAAATAATGTGGGCCCTAATACCGACCCTTGTGGCACGCCCATATGAATTTCTACAGATGCCGAGTTAACAGAATCAATTGTATTGTGCGTAATATTGGTAACTGACACATACCGTTTGCGAAATGACAAATAACTTTCAACCCAGTCTAAGGCTAGGCCCCTTACCCCGTACTTAGAAAGTTTGGAGATAAGTTTTTTATGATTAACGCAGTCAAATGCCCTGCTTAAATCGCAAAAGATACCAACAGGACATTCACCTGCTTCGACATACGTTATTATCTTTTCATAAAACGATTGCATTGCACTATGAGTTGATTTATTATTTAAGAATCCGTGCTGGTTATGTGAAAGTGTATTATTTTTATTCAAAAAAATCAGTAATCGGTTTAAAAAGCAATATTCAATAATTTTTGAAAACCCTGAAGGTATGGTAACTGGTCTGTAATTTTGTAACTCTTGTATATTATTTTTTTTATGAATAACTTTCCCAATTTTTAAAATTTCTGGAAAAGCTCCAGCAGAAAATGATAGGTTTACAATATAAACTAAGAGTTTGATTATTTCCATCATTACTCTTTTAATGAGAAATAAGGGTACATCGTCATGTCCTGATGATCGTTTATTTTTTAGTTTATATCTTATTATATTACACATTTCTGGTTCTGAATATGGTTCTAAAAATATTGTGCTCTGCTGATTATTTATATTATTACTAAAGCAAGCATTTTCATTATCCTTATGTGGTATTTTGTTGATAATATCAAGTGGAGCGTTTTTGAAGAAAATGTTAAATGTGTTAGCAACATCAGATTGATTATCGACTATTTCACTATTTTCTTTAATTATAATGTTCTTGTTTTGTTTAAATTTATTAGACAATTCAGAAACAATATTCCACGCCGATTTTGTGGGGTTGTCAGAGTTATCAATTTTACTTTGATAATATCTTTTTTTTGTATTTTTAACTAAAGTATTGTGTTTTTTCTTTTCTTTCTTGTAAAAAGAAGTCAATTCGGGGTATACATTTTTTAAAACGTACAAGTCCTTCAGTTTGAGGCTCGAAATCTGAACTTCGTTATCAACTCATTTTTTATTTTTGCTTTCATTCACATAATACTTACATTTAGGAAAATGTTTATTGAAATAAAACAGAAATATATTTAGAAAATAATCAAACGCCAAGTTTATATCGTTAATGTGATAAATTTCATCCCACTTCTCTTTTTGAATATCAGACTGAAAGTTACATAGACTATTATCATTAAAAGATCTTTTTACATAACACACATTAGAATTTTCACTAGCTTTATCTAGACCGAAGTCAAACAAAATTGTTCTGTGATCAGAAATGTTATTATCCACAACACAAGATGTACCATTATCAGTAAAGTTACTAAATATATGGTCGATTCCGGATAGACTGGTATCTGTTACTCTAGTAGGTCACCCTACCATACTATTAAGGTTAAAACATTGCAACAAATTACACATTTTTTTAAAATCATTTGAGCTATTGTATGAATCAAGATTAAAATGTGAATTGTTTGCACTCTTTTTCCGTTAGCTCGTCATTTTTTAATTGCGAAAAGGACTAGATACGTGAGTGGGTAGGGGGCAGTCAAAACGCCTTTGAGAAATTATATTTCCTAATTAATCATTTGCTCGTCATTTTTTTGCAAAAATGGTCAGAAACATGAGTGAGTGGGGGGGGGTGGCACTGAAAACGTCTGTGAGAAATGTTTTTTTTTGCTAACTGATTGCTCGTGTATTCTATTCGTTTGCTAGTCATTTTTTAATTGCGGAAATGACCAGAAACGAGAGTAGCTGGAGATGACGCAGTCAAAACGCCTTTGAAAAATGATTTTTTCCTTGTTAATCTTTTGTCTGTCATTGCTCGTGTACACTTTTCGTTGGCTCGTCATTTTTTAATTGCAAAAATGAACAGAAGAGGAGAAAACATGACGAATAAATGAAAGTAATGCACGAACGAGCAAGCAAGTAATATGAAGAAACGTGCTAGCCAGATACATTTAGACAATTCCTCACCTTTTAATTTTTTCTTTCGTTGTAAATATTGACAAGCAAACAAAAACAAACGAACAAATACGAGCAAACAATTTAGGTACTGAATATTGAAAAATTCAACAGAAGGGGGCTATTATCAATTCTGTGGTTTCTTTATAAATAACAACTAACAACGAAAAAACTGATGAGCAAACGGCGAGCAAACAATTCGCATTGAAAAATGTTTAAATTCTGAAAATGAGGGGGGGCAACTCCACGGAGGTCCTGCACGTTTCTTAATACGAAAGCGATATGACTGAACCTGAATTCAGTGTTCATATCTACGAAGATCCCTACTGCACAGGAACGGGGAGTTTTAGATTTCCAGATTTTAGGTGACACACTCTCTCATACAGTTTTACTGGTTAAATAACGTCTAACGTCTAGTTTTAATAAATTTCTATCAAAAACATTTTTGTTAAGGTCAATCCACATTCGAGGCCACAACCGAAACAAACTTCTATCTTTTCCGGCCTATGCTCCTCTCTAACGCATACAGCATTAATTGAGAAATTTACGGTACAACCTTTAAAAGCTCGTTGGCTTAACGGTTATCTTGGAGATTATTTAATTTTCGGTAGATTTCGTTAACGTATCCATTTTTCTAAATTGGACGCTAAATGGTGTTATTTCGCAAATTATCCATTTCCCTCGTTCCGTCGTTTAAGATATTATATAGCCAAATAACAACGTAATGAGCTGGCGCAAATAGGCGAGAGAATACGTGAGTTTAATTCGGAAAGGAAGTGTCCAATTGCAGACCTAAACTCATGTGGGTGGCGCTAACTCACGCGTGCCACTTAGAATTAATGTGAAGATTTCCCAAATGGAGGCAGAAAGTTTTAATTTCAATTTCAAATTAAGTTTGCCCATATAAGTGGGTCAGTTATATAAACCTTACGTATGTTCAATATCGAATTTCTTCATGAATTGTTATATCATATACTAAGGTTTCATATTGCACAATTCACTAACTATACAGTGTGTTCGGATATAAAATCATTAGATTCTTCATAAAAATGGGCTTTTTGTACCAAATTTTTAAAAAACTATTTAAAACATGTTTAAAAACGTGACTTATTGAATTTCAAGAACATGAAAACATAAAAAAAAATTGAACCCCCTTCAAAAAAGATCACTCAAATTGTGAAATAAAATGTCACCGTCGTCGTCGCCCACTTAATTGAACCTTATTACCTAATATTGTCAAACCTAATTGCTGATTTAATTTATTAATATACTATCATACAAAAAGAAACAACAATTCATAACTAACATGCAAAGTAAATTTTATATAATTTATCATTAAAATTAGGACGACTATAAAAACTATCGACCAATATCGCTTCTTTCAAATATCAGTAAAATTATATATGTGAGAATAGAGAGTTGTTTGACTAAACACTATTCTATCTGATTGTCAAAACGGATTTAGAAAGGGAAAATTTACAATAAGAGCAATTTATCAAACAATGGTAAAAACACTTGAGTCTTTAAATAATAACAAAAAACTGTTACAGTGAGTCTAGACCTTTCTAAAGCCTTCGACAGTGTGGACAAAATTCTTTGCAAGAAGCTGAATTTGTATAGGATCAGGGGTGTGGCCTGACTGATGGAATCATATCTAGAAAATAGGAAGCAATGTGTTGTGGAATGGGAACCAAGTGGTGATCTAAAGAAATCTGAAATGGTAAAGTCAAAAATGGAGTTCCACGGGGTTCCATTCTAGGGCCTTTGTTTTCTATTTTATACACAAATGAAATACCTAGTGTGAGTGATCAAACTATGATTCTATATGCTGATGACACATCACTGATCTTTAGTGAGAAAGATACTGAGTCTTGTCAACTAAAAATCTCCGAAGTAATGAGCACTATGGATCACTGGTTCTCGGACAATAATTTACTGCTAAACATAGACGAAACACAATTAATAGTATTTAACAACAGACTGACTGATATTTTCGAGATGTTTTGCTCAGGTCTAGTAACAATATTTCATTTCTTGGCCTTTATATAAATAAGAGATTGGACTGGAGAGTGCACATTGATAATCTGTCACAAAATATTGGGAAGAATTCATATGCATTAAAAGTGTTGTCTGATAATTTAGGAATCCCAGAGCATACCATGTCTATATTCAATCAAGAATCAAATATGGAATTATTTTTTGGGAAAACTCAGTAGAAATAAGTAGAATATTGACTATGTAAAAACGTTTTTTGGGAAATATTTTCAATATGAGGCAAAATGAAAGTTGTAAGCAAATATTTATAAATAACCAAATATTAACATCAATTAGCTTATATATTTATGAATCGGTGATATTCGTTGTGGAAAATAGATCTTATTTTAATAACCATGAACTTATGTATAACACAAGACACAGAAAATTTAACAATGGAAAAAGCCAGCTACGTATATATACAAAAAGATGTAGAGATGCTATTATGAAAATCTGGAATAAAATCCCTCTATCGATAAGAAATCTCCCAAAAAACGAATTAAAGCATTCTTTAAAAAGTTATCTTCTCAAAATGGCATTCTATGACATCAAAGAATTTTTTGAGGACAATAGTATTTTAAACCTGTGAAACGTAGACTGTGATATATGTATGTATATATTACAAATTGTATTAATCATATCAAACATTTTGTGTATATATTTTAAACTAGATATTTATTAGTCTTTAAGTGTAAATTTTTATTGTTGTTAAACCCATATTTTAAATGTTTTGACACGTTTTACGTCCAATAAGAACATTTGTAAAATGGAACAAATAAAGTCTTACTTACCTACTTACTTACTCATTAAAATTATTATTTGGTTCAATAACATTTGAATATGTCTTTACATATAAACTTACTAAGAACTGCTGTGTGGACAAGGTTAGTTATATTTTGTAAACAAAATCAACATTGAACTGTAAATGCCGACGCATCATTTATTCGGGATATTTAAAAAATAAAATAAATAATGATCGAGAAGTGTCCACCCGGACACCAAAGGGGGCGTCTAGGCACTGCCCGTTGGAAGCATCCCCAACAGGCCCTCTGCGACGTGTGTTTGTATCCCTGATTGTGATATTTGTAAGTTGTTGTTTGTTATAGTATAAAATAAATATTGTTTTGTTAAAGTGAATTGGATTTATTTTGCAGTTTTAATTCAGATATTCTTAATTTACAGTTTTAGCAAGTTTTAGGTGTGACACATGGTGGATGCGCCGGGCACCGTTGGTCTTATTGCAATTGTTCTTGTTCTCTATAGCCTCTTTGATTCTATATATGAATATTATTGAATATACGCCCAATCTCGACAAATACCAGGTGCAACCGTAAGGAGGAGGATTCTAAGGACTTGTAAAAATGCAGATTTTTATTATAGGTATTTATAAATATATTTACAGTAAGTTATGAGTAATTGAGTGCAAATATGTAATTATGTGTTATTTTCCCCGAGTTGTATTATAGGTAGGATTTGGGTTTTGCTGTAAGTTATGTGTAGAGATATACGATTCGTAATATGCTCCCAAAAATTGAATTTGGATGTTGTTATTATGACTAATTTTTTATTTGTTTATTAGAATAACGATACGTACCATGTTTTTTAAAACTAAGATTGCCGTAAAAACTTTAGATGAAAAATCAAGTAATTTACAAAATATTCCAAACACGTTAGTTACGAATATGGGACTGTTTTAAAGAAATTAACGCAGTAACAGTTAATATGTATACATCGAGAAAAAATAAATATCAAATGAATTAATATAAAATACATAATATAATAGGATTATGGTTAGGAAATCTAGACTTTTATCTTGAAGTGCATATCAATACACGCACGTATAGGGACATTTACTCATTAAAATATATATAAAGCAAATGTAGATATAGCAATTTTCTGAATGAACCTTTGAACGTGATCTTGGAATACGCTAAAGACGGCAACTTTGGCAGTCCAAAACTTGCCAACCCTACCGTACCTTAATTCAACCCAGACGCATCTGATTGATATTAAGTAGGTGGTTCTTTAAACAAACACCAGAGATGTGGTACAACTACACTTTGTTACTTATTTTAGGCACGTTCTATTTTTATTTTTAGCTGGCATAATACCCATTTAAATCGATGATGCATGAGGAAGTGAACTCGACTTCCTTTCGAAATTATCATTATCCAGACTTCTAGTGCTCTTTTTAAGGGGAAGATACACATTTTAAAAAATAGTAAAAACATTATATGCCCTTAAAAGTTTCTGAATAAGTAAATATACAAAAGTTGTCAGGAAACGTCAGTTTTGAAAGTTTGGCATAGTCATTATTTGTACAACTTTCTTCAATTCATTTATTTTCAAGCATCGTTGCTATACTCCTGTGAAAATTGCTTTAGCATGTCCTCCCCCTCCATAAAAGACGATGCAATTGAAATGATTAGATCCTCTCAAAAAAAAAAATAATAATAATAACCCATTGTTTCCTGCTGCTTCTAATTGAAGAACTTATTGCTGATACACCATTACTACTTACTGAACGTACATTTTCTTCCTTCACTCACAAAAGAAATTATAAGGGGCTAATTTCAAATCAGGCAATATCATTATTAAGCTCAATATTATATCCAAGCTCGTTGAGGCAGCGTATGCCAGCCGTCTTATCTTTTTTTACCACACATAATATCATATCTACTAGTCTATATGGCTCTAGCTAACTTACACATTTTCCTCTACTACGGGCACATAGGTATTTCAAAAATTTGACAAACCACTCAAAAAGCTCTTTTCAACGATGTCACGTGTTTAAACAGAAATATGCTTTCTGTCCTTGGACTGTGGACCTATCAACCTATAGCAGATTATGGATGGGTTAGTAATCTTTTTCCCGTTTTGACATAATTTACAGTAGGTATATAGGACAAACTAGCTGCATGGTCAAAAACCTAAAGCCAAAAAAAATGGACAAACTAAACGTCTAATTATAACTAGTTTTAAGAAACACATTTTCTACCCTAATAACGGAAGAATCGATGTCAAGTGTTGCCTAGAACAACCACAGATATTAGTAATTTTAGATTAAATTTCGGATTAATTATACAATGGATAGTTAGTGTACATTCTAAAATAATAATAATAAAAAAATCAACTGCCGTAAATTCTGTCGCAGCTGCGTAAGCGTCTACACAAAACGCGATAAGTCGCCGCAGGAAAAACAAACTGTAAATGAGTTTTATTATTAAAATATTAGTGTTGTCCATTATCGTCATAACATACGACCTGCATCTTGGAATCGGGAACAATATCGATTATTTACATAGGTCTACAAAAAAAAAAGGTTTTGCCCTAAAGTTGTCATGTAACTTCTCTGAAGTATTTTTACGCGCTGAAGCCAATTTTGGACACAAAAAAATTTCTAGCCCATTAGTTTCCCTCTACAACCCCCTTTCATCCCCTAAAAAAGGGCAAAGAAAAGGTCTTGTCCTAAGATTTTAATCTAACTCTTCTGAAGCATTTTGACGCGCTGAAACCCATTTTGGACACAATAAAAATTTCTATCGTGTCAGTTTCCTTTTCATCTCCTAAATTTTTTTTTCCAAAATTAGCTTCAGTGCATCAAATTACTTTAGAAAACTTAGATGAGAACGAACCTTAGGATACGCCTTTTTGTAGACATGTGTTATGATTACCTCAATAATCCATAACATTTACGTTTTTTATTGTTTATTCTACAACAATCATTAAATTATTTCTTCCACACTTTAATTAATCACATTATAAAAAACCGTAATGGAATATGAATGGTTATACTTTGGTAATAAATATGATCTGCTATCTCTTGAGAATGCACCTATTCAAATCTGACCTAGAAATGCGCTTTTTTCCACGGCAAGTTACATTTGCATTTATTTCAAATATTTTCTTATGCATGTATTAGACAACCTGGTGGGCGTATGTATTGGTGCAGTGGAAGTACAAGCTATTCAGACATGATATGAAAAAAGTATTCTTTTTAATCGGCATAACAGAACGGCTCGGCTGTTTGAATTATTCATGTCTACATATCCTTCTAATTAGATAGGCTTCTTCCTTGTTCTCTGTAATCAAGGTTTTTCTAGAGACAAATGAAGTTTTAATCATGATAGATGTCTTATATAAATAAAACCGCGCACTAAAATTAGAATAATCTATACATTTTCCATTCATTTCAATTTTAAAAATCAAGATCGATATTTAAAGAACTATTAATAAATGCAGCGTCCGTTCAAAGTTTCTACCACTACCACGTTCTGCATGTGTATATGTTTTTCATAGCTACATTTCATAGCTTTTACATCTAAGACTCTAGTGACTAGTGTTAAAAATGACCGTTCTAAAATGGAATAAGAGATCTAAAAGGATTTCTCTCGGATCTTTTGTAAATACCCTTGGAAGTACATGTATCTATTCAATCCTAGGCTATTAAAGAATTCTAGGATCTTCCTGGGGTCATGTTTTCCATTTCTGAAAATGTTAAAATTTATGTTCGTTATGTTCATATAGAAGCGACACACTTCATCCTCAGCTTTACCCATTATTTTGAGATGGCATTTCAGTGAACAGTCATCTACGAAAAGGGCTACCTTTGTTCTGGTTTGCTAAGGTCGAATATTTCTTTAGCTTCTTTTTGCACTTACGTTATAAATTCTTTTCTTGTTTTTGAACTGGAAACTGGCTCCAATAGAATTTCTGTTCATCTTACGATTTTCTTAAGTGACATTTTGCATCTTATCTTGCAACCAATCTACAATCTCCTTCACTTCTATTCTTTTTTGCCACGGCACTCACATGAAAGTCATATTGAATTTCTTGACAGTTGGTTTACTTTTTGTAGACTTTCCCAGGCGATTTTGGACTAAAAATTAAATTAACTTAGAGCTTAAGTCCTGCCTTACTATCTGAAAGTATATACTTAGATCTTTTTCGTGTGTCATTGACCCTAATGATACTAAGCCCCCTTAACAGCTTACATTTTGAACCATATATGCCGGCACCAACTCTAGACCCATGCTAGATCCTCTGTATATCAAAGAAGTCATCTTATTTTCAGTTGTAGTCCTCCAGAACTCCATACCTGGTGGTTAGAAGTTGCCACTTCAAAAAGTTCTCTCAAATTCGAACCTAACTGGCGAGTCTGAGTTTGGTTATTGTTTCTAACTGAAGTTCATTTAGACCAGGCAAATAAGCCAACCAGATCTCCTGGTTTGAATTTTTTACTAGAATCCAGTCGGTAAGAGCTGTGAGCCGCATCCTTCTTTAATTGGATATATAAAGAGGGTAAGTTAAGCAGCACTTCCTTTGATACTGTTGGATGAGTGCCGCAATTCCAAGGCAACCTAGTTGCCGCAATTTTGACAACTTGTTTTTGCGGCGTTTCTTGTTTTGTTTTTGGTGACATACCAACGGTGGATAGGTGACAATGGGTCTGACAATAGTCAAATATGACCAGATCATTCTTAGTGTAAGTTCTCAGGTTTTACCAAAGAGCACGAGGTACGTTCAGAAAGTAGGATGCTTTGTCAGGTGTGTATTATAAGTGAGTGTGATTTAGGATTACACCTAGATATTTTACCTTACTGAAGAAGTAAATTTGCATTTTTTGGACTGTTTTGCTTGGACTGGCATTCCTTCAAGCACCAATTTTCAATAAAGTTGAGAGTAACTGGCATTAGGCTTGATATCACCTTATCATTACTCTTATTGTAACTACTAGCTCATCTTCTTGGCGGGATACACAATTAAGAAGCATTATCATTTATACTCCAAGGGGGTAGATCAATAAGTAGATGCCGGAGCGGCAATTGCTACAAGATCCATAGGGAGAATGTGGTAATGGTTTTGAGAAATAGCAGGTGTAAGAGAATAGGCACACAGGCCCTCGATGAGCCACTCGTCGATAGGTCTCTGTGTTGCAAGCTCTAAGGAATTTGATACTTACTATTAAGCAATTGAGAAATGAGCTACAAAATGTCTAATACAATAGCCAAATAAGTGCAACATACAGTTCATCTCAAAGTTATAGCAACCTAAGGGCCGGTGTTTCAATGCAAGACTAAGCACTTTATCATAAAGATAAACTAACTAGAAGTTTAGATTGTGCTTCTATTAAACATTTTAATATCGCAACTTCACATTCTAAACTTCTAGTTAGTTTATCTGTATGATAAAGTGCTTAACCTTGCATTGAAAAACCGGCCCTTAGATAGATAGATAGATAGATAGATAGATAGTTTATTGGCCATTAAGTAGATACATAATTATGTACATGTGGCACGTCAAGAATAAAAAAAAATATATATATATAATTATAAATATAAAATATATATCTAATCAAGATATAAAATATAATATGTAAGTATATAATCGAGACAATATAATATAAAGAAAAAAAAAAAAAAAAAAAAAAAAAACACACAAAATAAAAGATACAAAAACGTCTTATGTATCATCTTGAATGAGGACTAACTGTCCAAATATTCCTGTATTGAATAAAAAGCCTTCTCAATAAAAAAGAGTTTCGTTTGTTTTTTAAATTTATTATATGCACTAATTTCTTTTAGTTGGTCTGGTAATTTGTTGAATATTGTGATGAAATTGTAGTCTGGTGAATTTTTGAAGAAGCTGGTTTTATGTAATGAGGTGGATAAGTTTCTGCCGTGTCTGGTATTGTAACTATGATATCCACCTATGTAATTAAAATCAGACTTATGTTTGAAAACATAAAGAACGCATTTCCATAGGAATATTGAGGGAACCGTTAGGATATTGTTTCTCTTGAAAACATTTTTGCAACTGTCCATTCGTGCCATATTAAAGATTATCCTGATTAAGCGTTTTTGACCTATTAACACTCTTTGTATGTTATTGGCAATTCCCCAGGAGACAATATTGTTTGTTAGGTGACTGTACGCCAGCCCATAGTAAATATTTAATAGACCCTCTACGTTTAGACATGATTTCATCTGTATTATTGCAAAACATGTCGAGTTGAGTTTAGAACAAACAAAATCAATGTGGTTGTTCCACGTTAATTTAGTATCTAGGTGTGTACCTAAAAATTTTGCAGATTCAGAAAGTTCAATGTTATAGAGATTTTCAAAATTTGAGGATAATGGTTTTCTTATATGGAAATTCAATGAGACAGTTTTCTTGTTATTAAGAATTAGATTGTTCCGTTGACACCATGCCTCTAGTTCGTCTCGCACACAATTCAATTTTACCGAGAGTTCTTCTTGGGTAAGGGCTGCTATAGTTAGGTTGCTATAACTGAGATGAACTGCAGTCCACAAAGTTCGTCTTCATTACTCAGACAAACCTAAATCTCCTGACTTCAGAGGGTCATTAAGAGGATTTGGAAGGCGTTTAACAAAAGACGGTTAAGCTCGACGTCCCATTAGGGTCCCATTTTATGTCGAAGAAATCCTGTAAGACGATATGAACGACCAGAAGAACATGAAAATTAGCAAGATGTGAGGTTTCAGTTAGAGGTTGTCAAGGAGGTAGCATGATGCCTAGGAAAGCATTAGCAACGTTCACGTTCCATCTTACAGACGAAGGCTTTATGGTGGTAGCTACTTATCTCGATGAAAATATCATATGAGTTAACATAAAGATGCATGTCCCTTTATTATAAGAACACAGGCTTTACAAGAGACCAATGCATTTCAGTTTTACCGTGGCCTTCACAGTTTCCACATCTAAAATATTCAAATTACCACCGAATATTCGCAAATAATCGGGAATATATGGGAATATTAAAAAAAGAGCTGTTTATTGATGTTAATAATAAAAACGTTAATGATCTTTTACTACTGGACGGGCCAGTTTTGAACCAACACGTTTAGGTTCCAGACAAGAAAATAAGTTTGTGAATGAGCGGTAATCTGAGTTTAGAACTGGTTACTTAAGGTCCGGATACGAACTGGGTGCAAAAATTCGAACTTTTACTCGAGAAACTTGAATGGGGCACTTAATTCAAAACGTAATTTATTTCTAGTACAGAGTGTTCTTCCTTTTGTAAAGAAAGTAAACAATATTTAAGAGGAAATCATTCCGCGTGGTATAGATGATTACAGAAAAATAACACTCTGCAGTGTAGGATACAATTCCTACTCGGATAACTAGAGCAACATATCAGAAGGTCATAAGACATTAGATAGCATTCTTCAACGACAGATCAAATGGACGACCATATGTACACCATTAGAAGAATCCTAGAGGAAAAATGAAAAGTGACGAAATTACATAGTCGCATTAGACTTCCAGAAGGCATTTGATACTATCAGTCACAAGGCCATAGCTAACACCCTACGCAGCAAAGGAGTACCACACTACCTAATAAACATGATAATAAATGCCTAATAATGGTGCGAGACCCGTTAACAAAAGATAATCCGGTCAGCGGAGAATACCAAATAGGCAGCTACTCCCTAACAACAACGAGCAAATTGGAAATACCTAAGAATATACCTGCCGATCCAATGGAAAAGGAGAAAAATCGCAAAGGAGAGAATAAAAACGGCATACAAGGAAAATTCTACGTTTCATCGAGAAAAATAAACCACCCTGAAGCCTGACCAAGAGGATATACATAGCCATCATATTGCCAACGATGACATACGGCGCGGCAACAACAAAAGCCGACAGAACTCTGAGAAGAGCTGAAAGAGACATGATCCAACTACTCCCAAAAACAAATAGACTCAAACAATCATATATAAGGTCAGCGTTAATAGGGGAGAAAATAATTATAGAAAGGATAGAAACATGCGCAATTAAGTACTGCGGGCATGTCCAAAGAAGGGATCTAACACATCTACTGAGATCTTGTTACATGTGGATAAAAACAATTGAGAGGATCCATAATCTCGGAAAGGATCAGACAGACTAAGATCTCTAACTAATAACTATAAAGAAATCTCAATTTTATGCTCTGCCGGAATTAGAAATGGAGGAAACAGAAGACACAGGGGATCTCTAGAAGCAAACACGTTAAAAGAGCAGAATAAACACTCCATATGGCGATATAATGCGGAAACGAATCGCACCAACACCTACACTTCTGTACCATGCGTCATGTGACTTTCGCTGCTGACAACAAGCATGACCCAAATCCAATGCAGCGTAGACATAGTCGGCCTAGCGGTTTACTTCCCGGGAGTCGCAGCAATGCCAACTATATGCTGGTAAACCAAATCAATCAAATCATATCAATATTTAAGAGAAAATTACCCCGCTTGCAGAATTTGATTGTCCTTTTAATTCTTTTAAGAGAAGAATTTGATCACAACAATTGCAGATATAACTAATTAATTTAAATTCTTAATGCAGGTTTTCGCGGTAATGAACTAAAAACAAAAGATAAACATATATTATTTACTATTACTATTATTATATTACTAAATAATTCCTCGTGACTCAGATGTACAAAATGAAGTATCGTCGTCACTCAAATTGATTTTAACTTGTATTTAACCGGCTGATGGTGTATCGAATATAACTTTATAACGGATGTTGGTTAGCGTTGTTGAATACCTTCGCCGGAAGTCACGATCAAATATATATTTTTTTTAACTTTCTAATATTTCATTCAACTTTGATTTAATTTGTAGCGTTCTTTAACATCGTAAAAATAAGAGGCAGAGAGGCGCCACAAGCTCTTCCGAACAGATTAAAAACAAAGTGTCTATTTTTACGGAATCGAAAAGCCCGTCGCATCAGACCAAATAGCAAACACAACAGAAATAAACCAGATCTAATGTAAACTACTTAATTCATTCCGGATTTAATTAGGCGACCAATTAATCTGTTTAACTCAATTATTTTTAGAGGAAAATCTGGATCTAACGCCAATAGCAAGCATTCTACTTTTGACGTGTCGAGTGATGTTTGTAAATAAAATGACGAATGACCAAATATGATATAATAAAGAGTTGTGCGTTACTTTGTTAAATATTACTGTATTTTTCTCTAAGCGACTGCAGCCTCGTAATGCTGGACTACATTCTCAAGTACAGTGAATTTACAAAATAAATTGTTGGGTGTTAAGTGAATTGCAGGGAAAATTATGTTAAGTAGCAACGAAAGCAAAGCAAAGAGCTGATATAAAAGAGCTTCGGTGAGGCCTTACAGAAATATACAGCCACAACAGATGGCGCGAGGCTGTCGTAAGTGCTAAACAGCAAAGAGAGACCAATTAGAACAGTGCATGAATCTCATGACATTGTGAATAACGAGCAATAATTAAAGAAACGGTTTTTCAGTAAATATAATAGATTACTTAGCCGCAAAAAATATAAAGATTGGTAAAATTTAACCTAAAACTGAATTAAAATCCGGAAAACGTATCTCTAACATATTCTGCCCCCTTATCCAAATAGCATTTAACGCTAGCCGAAAAATGTCGAATATGTTTTACAATACAAGATAGAAAACATGTATTTAATAAAAAATCAAAGGTCTATAAGCTCTCTTGTGAGAAATTGAACAGATGTTACATACGACAAACAGGAAGGGCATTTAATATAAAATACACTGAACATTTAAATTCATTTGAAAAGAGTAAAAGAAAAATATTGTGCAAACCCAGGTTTTACATTTTTACATAGAAAATTAATGATATTAAAGCAATTAAAATCTACAAACACTGGAATAACCAAATACTACCTTTCCTAATGATCAAATAGATATATAAAAAATTCCACTTTATTTACGGCCTCGATGTAACCGTGGGCACTGTAAATTTACTGTGCTTAGTTAGGAATACAGTTCAGCTACTATGAAATGGTACTGGTAGAAAAAAAACTTTGATTCGCATATTTTTGAAAAATGTTTGGAGATTTTTAGACTGGTTTTGATTTTGTTTATTGCCTAAGGCCTCATTCACTTCGTTAATATACTATCGTAAAAATGGACGAAAATCAAAACTAAATTTCATATCAATATTTGCAATATTTTATCATTAGAAATAATTATTTTAGAATCAATACTATTTGAATATATTATTATATTTATAACTACAGACGTTCACCAACGTAAACAAAGTCAATGTCGTTAAACATTGACCTCGCTTGCACTTGAAAAACGCTGACACATCATTTATCTCAATTATTTAATCAAAAAAGTAAAAGAGGGTGGTGTCCCCCTGGATATCAAAAGGGGGTGCCTGGGCACAAGAGTGTCTACCCGGGCACTGAGAATAGGCCCAAGACGTTGCCCCGTTGAAAGTGTCCCTAAGAGAAACGTATGACGTGGGTTTGTATATTGTGGAGTATTGTACTTTTATTTTGAATATTGGTATTGTAGTTTATAACTAATTTAATTTAATTTGTCGCTTTCTTTCAGGTAGCCTAAGATTACAGTTTTAGTATGTCTTAGGTATGACAATGAATATTAAACTTTTGATAATATTGTAAAATTAGTATACTGGTCCCTACCTAAATATAATCTATCGGGTTTCTAGATGATTATTGGAGTAGAGGTAATAGTAGGTTGTCATCAAAGGTTTCTTTTTCAGCTTAGACAATAATATTACACATTTTAGTGCAGTGTAAAGCCAGCATGAAAGGGCGTTGACCGGTCCTTAGATATAAATACGCCCAATTTCAGATCTAGATTTTTCTTATACAATAGAAATAAACTGTTTCGCCGTAATTGTAAATTTAATATATCTAATATGCAAACACGTAAAAAAAGCTTTTATTAAATTATTTAGCTGCTATATAATTAAACCAACACCCGACATATTATAACTCAATATTAACAGCTGCCATTTCAAAGAAGATTATAAACACATTTTAATATCTCAGATTGAAAATGGGGTTACTGACCTGAAAATCTTGCTAGGAAACGGTGGAAGCCGGTGGCGAGAGCTTGCGCCAGGCACCGGAGGACGAGGGGTAGGGGAGAACACCGCCCCCAGCCCCTTGACGGCCACATCACGTGCGCCACTGAAACAAAAACGAAAGTCAAATAATAATCTGTCAATTAACATGTTAATTTACGATTTTAGACACTACTAGTCTGGAAACTACTAGATTAACAAGAAAAAATTCAATATTTTCTGCGATTTAACAGTCAAGCAGTTCTACTTTCCATTAAGATTTAATAATTTAAGTGTTTAATTTATAATGTATTTAATTAATTGACTAATTGATTTTCAATTTATTCTGTACAATAGTGTAATTTTATCATTCTTTTTTTAAATAAAATATCTACCTTGAAAAACAAAATCTGCGCCGTGGGAGGTAATATCAGGATAAATACTGTAAATGTCAAATTAATTAGCGAATTGATGACACACTGAATTCAACAGTTGATCACTATAAAAACTTTCCATTCAATGAGTAAAAACTATTTGTTTTCAAATTTTTTAATGCTCTTGTAAAGCAACTGTACATAATTTAAATTTGATAAGCACATAAAAAACTTCTTGTTTGTTTCTGTTAGCACAGTTTCGTAATAAATTATGCAATAATCCTTTATTATTCATTTGCAAATACCATGTTGCAAAAGTCTGGTTCGTTGTTAAATCAAAACAATAATTATAAAATACCATTTTCACAAATGACTGACCAATCTCTCAAACGTAACAATTATCAACAGGTAACTAAGAAAATCAACAAAACCAGCAGAAGCTGCAGCCGGGCGCGGCCAACTGCGAATACCTATTTAATTAACATTTTGCTCCAACAGTCAATACTTCGCTTATTTCTATTCTTCAGGTAGGTATTCGGCAACGCTCGACTGCTAGTTTAATTGTAATGGTATAATTAAGCATAAACATTTTAGACATTTTAAAATTAAACTGATATACACAGTGGATCATTAATAATAGGTCATAGTTCAAAAAGGGTAGATTATTTGGACCAAAATATGAGGATGTAACCAAACATGCTTTAGTAAAATGTTGCTGTGGAAAAAGATAAAAGGTGTCAAAATTGTAATTTTTTTTCCTTTTTTTCCACTAGCAAAAGCAAAAACTACCTACATGGCTGTTAATCTGCCAAATGCAAGTGTTTTCCATTATAAAATTTGTTTTTATTATAGATCTAAGCTAATGATTAAAAACTCCACATCTCTGAAAAAAAATACAAAATAACATATTCTTGAAAACAACTGAATGAATAATATGAAATATACGGAAACATGTAGGGGAACTTTTAAATCAAGAAATATATGTACAATCATTCCCAAGTAACACATAAAGTCGCGGGAACGTATCGGCGACTATGAAAGCCACGATAAAGTGGACCGTTACCATAGGCTGCCACGTCCCTGCTACGTGGAAGCTACGCAGCCGCCACTAAAATGGGGAAAAATTTTTAGTCGCCGGGTAGTGTTTCGGGTAGTCCCGGCCTCTATAGATGTGACTATGTTTAGTTAGGATCGGGGTAGTAGCGGGTACTACTCCGCGACTCAGCAGCCTAGTAGCCGCTACGTGGCTGCCTAGTAACTGCCACTATCACTTTTTAAAATGGTGTTTATCTTTTAGCCACCTCTTTGTTTCTTTTTCTTTTATAATAATGGCGCAGTGAAATAATATTATACCAAAAAGATGTGTACTTTAGGCGCGTGTTTAAAGTACTTCTTTAGCAATTTTTTCAAACGCACGTTACTTTTTTGATATAAGTTGGCATATTAAATGACAAAATTTCAACGCGCCCTCAAAATAACCTTTTTTTGTAATTTTTTGACAAAATAATTTAAAAAGGCAAGATTAAAAAATGTAAATATTTATTAGGGAAACATTTGGAATACTTTCAAAATCATTTTCCGTAAAAGTTTATGATAATATATTAACATAACCATTGTCTATTTTTGATTAAAACCAATTTTTTTTCTAAAAATTTTAACAACTAATAATGGCCGATTTTAGCAAAGGTACTATAAAGTTAGGTTCCTAAAGTATAGGAGTTTAACTCTAAAAGATCTGTGACTTTGGTGACCCAACAACAACTATCCTGATGTGACTCTATAGTGTCAGATTCTATTTTGGAACTGCAAAGTATCAACGGGAACTATTTCGCTACCCATGTTGCCACTAAAATGCCACGATACTTTAAAGTTGCAAGTGATGGTCACTGGAACTATTCTGGAACCTAGATTGCCTCTCTATGTACCCAGTTACTTTATTTAGGCATCTTAGTGGCAC
The DNA here is from genome assembly GCA_936432065.2 of Rutpela maculata. Classification (NCBI taxonomy): domain Eukaryota; kingdom Metazoa; phylum Arthropoda; class Insecta; order Coleoptera; family Cerambycidae; genus Rutpela; species Rutpela maculata. Next base: position 27,845,202 of record OW386285.2, on the reverse strand, counting down.
CGGTGAGTGGCAGTAACTGATTCACTGGTACTATATAGTTTTTGCCACTATAGAGTAACAATAAAATGATACTGCCTAGTTCCAGTAACTACCCAAATGTTACTTTGACTTCGGGTGTTTACAGTTCCAATAAATGGTATCGGTGTGGTAACAGTTACTTTAAAAGAACCATATAAAGTAGTCTTACCCAATAAAGTAGCAATATTAGTACCAGGGTGTACCCCAGGAACTAAGGCTTCGTAGCAAAACCGAAACTGAAAGGCTTTGGTACCATGTGTGTTACTTGGGATTGTTATCTATATATATGAATGCCTTTTATTTATTTTTAAAAACAAAGAATTGTTATTTGATCGCAATATTGTGCATAAGTATAATACAAGAACTGTTGATATAAACTATCCAATACATAGGGTAACTTTAACAGAAAAAAATTCACATTATATGTGCGTCAAATTATATAACAACTTGCCTGAAGAGTTTAAACGCATTGAAAATGTTAATGAATTTAAAAGAAAACTGAAAAAGTATCTTGTAAATTTGGAACCTTATACTCTGGGTGAACATTTTGTAAAAAGTAGTTAGATGGATGTTGTGACGTTATTTTATTTAATGTGTTACCTATACCATATGGTGTAAAACTTTCTTTGAAATAAAATTTGTTATTATTATTATTATTATTTTTTTTTTTTAGCGAGCTAAAAACCAGTCACCCTTCTCTGTGGCTCCGACCCTCACAGAGGGGAGCTGGTAGTACCGGTAGCCACTCCCCACGTCCGTGGGGTAAGTGACTACGGGGTCCGGGAATCGTGTGCCCTGAGCAGACGTAATGAACCAAGAATGACGGCCTTCTGCATTCTGCCGGCTAAGATCTCTGCCGAATTTCGGCATGCCGGTATGATCTTGAGTTCCGAAAGCAGTGTGTGTCTCGTTCCACCGAGGGTTCCTATAATCAGTACCACTATCTTAACAGTATGGTCTGGATACAGTCTGCGGAGTTCGAAGAGCAGATCTCGATATTTTGTCCGTTTTTCTTCCTCCTTCAAGACAATGTTGTTCTCCGCGGGAGCCGAGAACTCCACGACGAACAATGTCTTGAGTTGATGGTCGAGGAGTACTACGTCAGGCTTGTTGGCTTGTATTTGCCTGACGGTGGGAAAAGAGTAGTTCCAATAAATTAGACACTTCTCATTTCCCACAACGGACTCAATATCCCCCGGAGCGTAAGGCAGCACTGGTGTTTCGTCTATCCCATACGAGTGCCTTAAATGGTAATAAAGCACTCGTAATGCTCCATCGTGCCTTTGGATATAGGCCGAGACTGCATATGTCGGGCAAGCCGACAGCAAGTGCATAAGAGTTTCTGGCGCCCTGCGGCAGGCCCTGCAGCTGACATCAGGGACCTCTATACCCATGACACGACTACGATAGACGAGGGTGTTAAATACACCATCCTGGCAAGCCATTATGAATCCCTCGGTCTCAGACTTCAGCCCGGCTGACCTTAAGAAGGCAAAGGTCAGCCTTTCGGATAAGCCAAGGTTCTCTATATTTTTATAGAAAACTCCATGCATTGGCTTATCCGTGTCAAGCTGCAGAAAGATGTTGTGTTCTGCAGCTTTAATTTGGGCTTTTTGTCGAGCAGGTTCCAACTCGGTGACTGAGTCGGGATTTACCCGATCGACGTCGAAGGAGAGACCAAGTTCATCGGCTGCTCTCTGTGCTGCCTTAAACAAAAATGCTCCTATTCCTGCACTTTCATGGTCCCGGACCATGCAGAGGAGGGGATCCGAACTCCTGATAACCTTTTCAGGCTCCATCCAGAACCATCCTATTATGGAGACTCTCCAAACTCAAGAGTCTACGGCCTCCCCGATGTCGTGGGAGGTATAGCCGTGGAACGGACGATTTAGGATGCAAACTTCTATTGAGATGCATCTTCTTGCGGGTTCCTACGTCGAGTTGACGCAACTCCTCTACTCCAAAGGAGTAGAGTAGGATCGGAACGGCAAGCATGTTGGTAGCAGACACCTTGTTCTTCCCCGACAGTTCTGAGGACCAGATCTGTCGGAGTCGGTGCTGATACTTGCCGCGGAGAGCGTTTTTCACTACACCCACTTCTTGGGTGGAGCGTTGCTCGACACCCAAGTAAGTGTACGACTCTCCGGCATCTAGATGATGTAAGATGCTTTTTTTTTTTTTTTTTTTTTTTTTTTTTTCGGTTTCCCGTTGCCGGACAGGGTAAGATGCTTATTATTATTATTATTATTATTATTATTATTAAAAACTAGAGTATGAAATAAAATTTATCTTTGTTGTCCATAGTCCTACATTTTTCAACGTAATAGTCTAAGAGCCGGACCCAAAACAATTCTCTGAATTTACAAAGCCTGGTTTTTTGCCAGTTGATTACAGTAGTTGTGTACACTAACATACTGCGGTCAGTCAAGCGAAATCGAGAACGGGTGTCTTAGGTACGCCATCAAAGGTGTCATAATTACGGAGGTAATAAAATAAATTTACTAAGGCTGAAAATCGTTATGCAAATTAGACATTGAATATAAATAACTGTTATGTCAGTCAGTCAGTTGAATGTGGGGACGGAGCTGGTCAGTCAACCCCAATGTATGTACAAAAAATAAATAACGTGCAATTCATTTACTAAACTTCAAAATCTTTGTAAAGGTATTAAATGATATATTAATCATAAATAAAATGGTTGGTCAATCATTTTTTGGGACAACGCCCGTCGGTCAGCGAAATAATAAAAAAAGAAATTTCGCGCGCGTGATCGGTGTGGCAGGCGGCGGCTCGCTCTTTTCCTTATCATTACTCAACAAACTATTAACTAACTTTATTTTAAAGTGTAATTGACAGCAATCTTAATAGTATAGGAAATAGCGTGCAAATTCGACGACGAGTGGTTACCGTCTGCCAGTCGGTAATCTAAGAGACCATATAAATACAATTTTTTTTTCTCTCTGCAACTTTTTGGTATGGTGGAGGAATAGGGAGGGGGGGCATTTATTTTTAAATCGAATGATTATCGATATCTGACCGCATAGGTAGTTAGTATATGTACTTCACATACCCCAATTACGCTGGCAGACGAAACTTCCAAACGGCGCGCGCGCTAATCGGAAAAAGAAACTAATTTTTTTTTCTTTTTCCGGTTAGCGCGCGCGCCATTCGGAAGTTTCGTCTGCCAGCGTAATTGGGGTATGTGAAGTACATATACTAACTACCTATGCAGTCAGATATCGATAATCATTCGATTTAAAATTAAATGCCCCCCCTCCCTATCCCCCCACCATACCAAAAAGTTGCAGAGAGAAAAACATTTTGTATTTATATGGTCTCTTCGATTACCGACTGGCAGACGGTAACCACTCGTCGTCGAATTTGCACGCTATTTTCCTAGACTACAATAATATACATTTAACATATATTATTATTATAAAAAGACTATTACAACACTATTACATCTATTACAACAAGATAAATCAATAAAATATTTGTAAACCATAAAATATAAAAAAAAACGGTTAGAATAATCACAAACTTGGGATATAGAGATGACGTGAGGCAAAAATTGAACTGCAAATTCTAACATTCCCCTCACTTTACATATGTCATTGCTTAGTATATATCTATAAAAGCATACACTCTTATAAAAAAACCAGTAAAAGAGGTAATTCATAACTACAATACAAGGAATTTAGATAATATTGCAATTGATTTTAATAGATTAAAATATAGTGACTGTGGTTTTAATTGTTACGGCGCCAAATTTTATAATAAAATTCCCGGTTGGGTAAAAGTCTTACCGGAGGTGAGACATAAGCAGCTGCTGAAAGAGTTTTTAATAAAGGAAGCCTTCTACGGTACAGATGAATTCTTAAAAGACATTTAATCAAAGTTGACGGAGATCAAATAATTTTACTATGTATTTTACTATTATGTCAATGTAATTAAGACAAATTTAACTATTTACAAAATGTATATTATTAACATTGCTGTCAATTACACTTTAAAATAACGTTAGTTAATAGTTCGTCAAGTAATAATAAGGAAAAGAGAGAGCCGAAGCCTGCCACACCGATCGCGCGCGCGAATTTTGTTTTTATTCCGCTGACTGACGGGCGTTGTCCCACAAAATGGTTGACTGACCATTTTATTTATGATTAATATATCATTTAATACCTTTACAAAGATTTTGAAGTTTAGTAAATGAATTGCACGTTATTTATTTTCTGTACATACATTGGGGCTGCTTGACCAGCTCCGTTCCCACATTCCACTGACTGACTGACATAACTGTTATTTACATTCAATATCTGCATAACGATTTTCAGCCTTAGTAAATTCATTTTATTACCTCCGTAATTATGACACCTTTGATGGCGTACCTGAGACACCTGTTCTAGATTTCGCTTGACTGACCGCAGTATGTTAGTGTATACAACTACTGTAATCAAATGGCAAAAAACCAGGCTCAGTAAATTCAGAGAATTATTTTGGGTCTGGCTCTCCGTCTATAAAGCGCTAAATTCGCTAAATTTGAAGTGAACGCAAAATCCAATTTTAGGCGTAGGCAATTTTTTGGAGTATCAAAGAATAATAATATATATATATTTTTTATTTATTTACTGCAAAGCGATAAGTTAATTAAATTAAAAAAAACGGTTTTCTTAAATACTGCTTCAGTCAACTTCACTTCATATTAAGAAATATAACATTCCTTTGATTTTGTTATCCACGATGATACAATCCTAACATGTCATTAAAGTCTTTTTCGTTCCAAGGTAGCAACGCAATTATACTTGCTGCAGCCACGTTTTAATAAAGATTAATTACATTTTGTTAGGTTTATGAACAAAAAAATTATTTCAAATAGATGCAATCACTCTTAGTCTTATAACAATCGCATCGTTTTATGTAAGAATTTGCATCCGTGGTTATGTGTGATAATTATCTACCTACTAGGTGAATTAAATGGTTCTGCGGTTAAAATAATTACATATTTGATAAAAGATTAATAGAACTCTTGTTACGTCTGACAATCTTGATAATTACCTTACGAAAAAAAATAATGCCGAATTATGCAACTGTTTTGTGCATAATACAAATAATACAAGACATATCCTTGATTTATGCTAAAAATATGCAAACTCACTCCTACAAATAATAATTTTTAAGATTTTTTTGTTCTGTAACACTGGAACTAGCACCAACCTGATTCATTACTTTAATCACGTTAATTATAATAAATTCTCATTAAGGCGTGTCTATGGAGCAAACGAGACTAGAGTTTTAACATATTTATATCAATTGCAAAAGATAACTATAAAAACAACACTTATTGATTTTCAGTGCTGGCTTGTAGAATCGACAATCATTTTATACGAGCTGGAGAAAGTCTCTAAAAAAATTACATCCTACTAAAAAGAATAAATGAGAGGGTAACCATGTATGCACAATGAGAAGTCGAATAGACTTAGACAAATACTAAAAACATCAGGCTGCAGAGGAACACATTCTTCAATGAAGGACCAACGACATCCATTTAAGGAAAATGCCATTTAACAAGAACCTACTAAACAAAGTTTTAACTTACGTCCAAACGTAGTGGATACAACTCTGGTGATAACAATAAAGTATAACAGTGAACAAGAATGACATTCATAAGAGAAAATTTTCGGCAAGAGCGGATCTAGAAATTTCAATAATTTTTTTTGTCGTCTGTGGCGCATGGGACCCATACGAAATATGGGAAATAACATCTCGAGAAGCACTTCTCTAACGATCCCTAAACAAATTTTAACCCCCCCCCCCCCAGGTCTAGGGACTCCTGTTTAAAATTATTTTTTTTGTCATATGCATTTTACTTTTCATAAAAATACAACATGTTTTGAAGTTTATGAAAATATTTTCATTACTAACTGAGATACAACGAATTGAAATTTTGTGATTTACAAATGTTCTCTATACATAATATTCTTACATTCAGATGCCAAACAAACACTGCAAATCTTGTAATCGTACACTTCCAAGACATCGCGCAATGACTATTAATTCAAATCTAGACATAATTAGAGTTCAAACATTTTGTTGACTTCCAATATAGTATAGAAAATACTTAAGTTCAGATTACTCCCATCACCATGTTTAAATCAAGTCCACTTCCCTTGGTGGGAAATCCAGATACAATTTCTTTACAGGTCTGTATTTCTCATAGACACAGACCTATATAAAAACTGCACCTGTAAACGTACAGACTGTAGAAAGTCGTATGCGTAAAAACATTTGAAGTTGTTTACTATAGGTTTTTCTGTACAGAAGTTGTATTAAAATTTCCTTGCTTAAAGGTGGAGCAGTGTGGGGTGGACTCAACTGGCGCAATACCTGCTTAAAATACAGTCCACTGTACTTTCCAAAAATGTGTAACCAAACATTACTGTATGAGGGGAAATTGTGTCCAATATCCAGTATCGGATGGGACTATCTAGCAAATTCTGCTAAAATAGCAATCACCTGTTAAAATCCTGGTTTTCATTACCTAAATAAACGCTCCTTTAAACCGCAGCAACTAGGTAATATGAAAAAAAATATTATTCCCCAAGAAATCCTTTGAAATCACGAAGCAGCCCCTATGAGAGCACGGTACTTTTATTATTTTATTTCAAAAATTTGAACCACCTCCAAAAAAGACCATTAAAAATTATAAAAAAAAAATTTCGCCGACACATTTGGTATCAATATTTGTTCATTTTTATACCAATGTTTAATCGACCGAATTTTAATCGCCTTTTAGCTACAACGAAACAAAATTTCAATACTTCTCAACGGTGTTGCATTTTTAATATAACCAATATACATAAATGTTTGTAGATTCTAATGAAGAGGAACTCGGTTCTTGAAACCGGTATATTAAATAATTGTGTATTTCTCTTTGTCCACCTCCCACTGAAAATATTTACTTGAGTTATGTAGAAGTGTTAATCCGTATAGCTCGATAGTCCTTACCCGCATATTTTTATCCGCATGAGTAGGTATTCTGTTTTTTGGGCTTTTAACCAAAAGAAATAAAGTTGTCTGGTTCCCAGGAAGCAAAAAATTGTTTAAATTCAAATTATCTGATCAACGTCCTATTAATTGTCTCAGAGAAGCGGATATTGCTGACAGCATTTTTGATTCTAACACTTCTCAATTAATCGCGTAGGCTACGATTGAATTAATGCATATATTGCAATTGCTAATGATACCTTAAGTAAATAAGACAGGAAAATTGTCTAATAATGACATTCTCTTTTAACGTTCTAATCAATTTCAAATAATTAATATTACACAGAGTGAAATTAATTGGTTAACTGGTTGTTCGCTCGTGTTTGTCTAATTTACAAAAATGTTTTATTGTGAATTTAGGTCTAGGATACTGTTAGTTATATATTTATTTATACATGAGCTCTTTATTTCCAGCTGAGTTTTATTCTACGTGGTGGTTCGAAAACCTAGAACCCGGACGACACTTCAATTGCTCGAATTAAATAAAACCTATCCACATACCAAAAAAAACCCTAGAAAAAACCTGAGCGCAAATGACCTGATATGTTAGATCAAGGAACAATTTCGACCAAAGCGATTTAGATGTTGTCAAGTTAATTGCCCGAAATTTCGCTTTCTGATCAAAACGTGTTCTAGACGTTCCGTAAGCGTATAAGGGTCAGGTGATTGTCGAACAATTCCAAAAGATATAACTAATAGAAGGAGGGATATACTTGTTTCGCGGATTTTTTACGAAAATTATGAAATTTAGCATTATTATTATTATTATCGCCAATATTCTCCGAAGTGAGGTGGCGGTAACAGACAATCAGGAGGGGCGGCTTAAGGGCCGGGCAACCCGGGCGACTGCCCGGGGTGCCAAACTGAGGAAAAAAATTGTTTAATTTTTTTTAATGTACCATTTTTATTACTTTTCGTTGGAAAATAATATCAAATAATATCAGTATCTATATCAGCTAAAATGGTAATAATGCCGATTAGTCGAATAACATTAAAACCTCCTAAATAATTCAAAAATGTAACACACAAATGTAATACTTCTCACTACTATAAAAAAAATAAAAAAATGTTTGAACTGGATTTACTGCTGAAATAGATTATTTCGAATGCTCAGACATTGTAACAACGAATGACAATGCCGATGATGAGGATTCTGATTCTTATGATAGTAATAATTATAATGTTAGCGATAATGATAGTTTACAGAATGGGTTGGAACTCAATGAAGTTGAGTATGAGTCAGAGCAGGATTAATGTATATATGGTAGGATTAATGTATATAGAGTACCTTATGTAATAATCGACCTAACTTTCATGGATTAGGCCTACATACTACATACACAAAGGAAACCATGGAAAAAACGCATTCTACCTCGTGGGTGGTGTGGAAACGAATGCAATTTAAAAAATATTTTTTGGAAACTGTAAATTTACCAATCTTGCAGATATTCAAGTCCTCTACTGCTTCTATGTAGACTTCCTCACGGTCCAATGCATAGGGAGCGAGATATTCGCGAAAAACTGTTTTTTTAAATTTCGACCTTGAATATCTCGAAAGGGGCGACGTTTTGGGAAAAAATAAAAAATACCAATCTTGTAGATAATTGATTTTTCTACAACTTTCATGTTAACTTTATTGCTGTCCGATTTTTTTGGCACGAGTTATTCGCGAAAAACCATGTTTTTGAAACTTTGACCTTGAATATCTCGAAAAGGGTTGGGAAAAAATGAAAAAGACAACTTGTAGATAACTTAATTCTCTACAACTTTCACATTGACCTCATGGGAATCCGATGTAGAGGACGCGAGATATTTGCAAAAAACTTTGACCATCAATATCTTGAGTAGCCATGTTGAGATTTTTGTGGATTTGGGTTTGGGACACCTTAAAAAACGTCTGTGCAAAAATTCAGATTTTCATTAATTTTGTCCAGGTCAAATGCTAATTTCTCTGGACTATTACCCAGAAATAAAAATCATGGAAAATGTGGAAAAGTCACGATAATTTTATGACTTGTAAGACTTTTGGTCGAATAATGATAATAATAACAGTGACAAGGCAATGAAGCAATTTCACTGCCATGTGTATAATTTGCGAGAAAATATAATCCATATTCGAAATTATGCGTTCGAAAATATGACTCTCACGACTATTATTGAAAAATGTTCACGTTAATTATACTTATTGAAATATTGTTGACACATGTTGCAATTTCTTTAAATAAACATAACCAACATCAAGGTATATTTGCATAATGATAAATGAGAAATTTCTACGTTTTATTGTTAATGATAAACATAAAAAAAAGATTAAATTTATTCGTTTTTGAAACTGACGCAAATTCTATGTAAATTTTTTGTTTTTATATATTCTATTCAATAATTTCCATTGTTTTATCTTAAATATCAGAAATAAAAATGTGAATTATACCATAAGTTTGTCATATTAGCCGTACAGGTTTTTGTCATTTTCCAGATAACGTGGGTGATAATTGTTTATGTTGAAGTATGTGAACTTTGCAAAATATCTCGCAAACGTAATTTTTATATTTATAATATAATACATGGGTCAGCAAACAGTCTAATGAATAATTCGGTGTACTTGACATTTATTTTAAGAATGAACTATAACACACAAATCTGAGTATGTATACCCGTTGCAACAGAAGTTAAGTTGGTTTACCCCCTTTCTTTCAAATTTATAAAAAAATATATACCAATTAATTGTTGTGTAAATAAATTGAATACATGTAATATTTTGTGGCTGAGGTGCAATTTTATAGACGCGAGAGGAGAATACTCTATTATTCAATGATTCTTTCACGAGTTGTCTAAAAAGCTGGCTTAGAGCAAGTCATTTCTGACTTTTTGTTTGAGTGATACGAACAAATTATCCAAAATTTTATTTCATAATTTTTACTGACCTTTTTTTTGAAAGCAGTGCTAATTTTTTAAAGAATATTTTCTCACAAGAATTGTGTTAATGCAAAATCGACTTTATACTATTGTTATTTCATATTTTCTATTAGATTATATCGATTATCTAACTGTATACGGATCGAAATAACTTGTTCAATAATAGTATTATCTTTAAATTAGATCTTTTTGTGATTTAATTACTGCTATTATCTCATCAATTGCAATCAAAAGTAATTGAAAGTTCCAAAGCTGAACGCTAACAGTTGTTTAGAATGTCCAACTTTATCGCACAACAGGATTTCTTAGTCCGGTTGAAATAGATATCTTGATTACAATAAACTCCCGGAGTTCGGAAATTCCACAAAAGAAAATAACGAAAATAGCTGATAACTAATTTTTCCTTAAAAGTAGACGTATGAGATGTATGTCATTGGAAAATTAAAAAAAAACGCTTATTTCAATAATATAGCTTGTTTATGAGTAATCAGAATTCGGTAGGATTTACTTCAAAGTTTGTAGTTGCGAGCATGCGAATGAGATTTTTAGGAAAATATAGTCTCAGCAATAAGTGTAGACAAAAGACCCATTGGCGTGCATATTTACAAGCTTCAAACTTCGTAAATTTTATTTTGGCCGTTATTTATTTATAAATATATTATAGTAGGTTCCGTATATAGTTCAGCGATATAAACAATCTTGCAAAAAAGCGTAAAGGGTACCAACCGCATATCAGTTTATTTACAAAAAAGGCCATAAAGGTGTTCAGCTTCTTTTATTAGTATCTCAAAAAATGGTCATACATATTTCTTAAGCAGTTAAGAATGTAGGCCACTCCCAATGAATATAATTGGTTTGGTATGTGTCCTAGCGAATTGATGATTGGTTCGAATAAGCCATCTAGTCAACGTAGATTATCAGGGGTGGACTGTTTCTTGTCACAAAAGTTTAATGAAAAGTTTTATTAAATCGTTTTGTTGAGATAAGTAGTTTATCTTGTTTAACAGTAAAACCAAAGTTTACAAAAATAATAATTGTTAAAAAGAACATCGTGATACGATGAAAATAAAGGGTAATGAAACCGTTTTTAATTAATCTGTGAAAAAACGCTCGACACTGTGGAAGTAGACCACGCGAGACCTTGCCATTTCAGTCCGCAAAATATGGCTTTTGCGCAGAGAACTTTGGCCGTTATAATTACGTGCCGACTAATGAGAGACAGGTGTTCGCTTCAATACCCATGATGTTTAAATACTTCAAATCCATAGGAATACTAGATGCGCACTGGGAGATACATCCCTAGTAGCACACCATATTGGGTGGATATAGGTACAATATGTTACCTATATTGCATACTGGGCCAATATATGTCAGATTTAGCCAATATTGTACCAATATATATCCAATATTTTACAAACATTGGCAAACCAGATTCGAATTAACAATATGTATCCAACATTGGCTCAATATGTAGAAACTAATATTCATTTCCAAATATTCGGCAAATATGCTTTATTATTTTTGTTTACTTATTTATTGACAAATTAGCATTGATATATAATGAGTTTTCAACCTTAATATATGTGTGCGCTATAATGTTGCTATGACTGCTTGGTTTAGAGGCAAGCAATCTTGACTCTCACCCAGAGGTCCCGGGTTCGATTCCAGGTCGTGGCACTGGGATTTTTTTCTGAAGAAGAACTTAATCCCAGAATACTCGGATATTGGATGTACATCTCTTTTGCCTCCAAACGTGTAGCTCTTTTCGCACAAGGCTCTTCTGTAACCTTTAGGGATAAAGGGGGTCGTATTACCTGTGATATGTTATTATTTAAATACCTCTCAAGTGTTTTTAATCAACTGATTACTCAAGGTTAGTTGCCAGTATAACTATTATACAAAACGCTATTAGTCTTGTTAGTTTCTATAATGTATATATTAATACATGATGTACATTTCTAATTTTAAATTTACCGCCCATAGTAAATTCAGAAACAGTGACACATTCGAGTTTCGGCCATGTTGCCGTATGCCGGCCGTTTGTTGGTGCTTCATAAATTCATCAATTTTCTTAATTAAATACAGTGTGCCGCTTGTGACAACTCCAATAATTTAATAGGTAAGTGTGCATGTTCCCATTCCAATAATAATTAATAGTAAACATAGTTTAGTTTTTGGTAATATTCTCATTCTACATTCCTGCCTTCCTTGGCGTAATTGTCTCCTTCCTGCCATGTTTAATGTAGAAATTGTGGCACAGTGGGTGTATGATATCCAGAATACTTTTACAATCATGCATATTTAGGCACTACGATATTTACAACTAATTACCTGTACCTTATATTCGTCTAAATACCTATATGCCTAATTATTTTATAAATACAAATTGTATATTGGGCCAATATTTTCCCAAGGTTGGCAAATCGTATTCAATATTAATATTATTTAACCAATATTGGCGTAATATATAGAAACCAATATTAAACACTAAGGCAGTATGATATTTAGTAAGTTTTTTAATATTTCAGCATTTTTTTTCTCAAAAATATCAATGGTACTGGGTGCGACGATGTAAACACCATCAAGCATGGGAATCAAAAGATCAACTCACAACATATTTAAAAACATGACTTTTACCAAAGGCGAAGAACTACTGAGTGTAAATCAGCAATTAACAAAAAGTAGGAAAATACGAAGAAAATGGTAAGGGGACTTATTATTATATACATATTATTAAAATACAGGGAACATTCTAGATTTAAATTCCATATTTCAGGGGAGAGGACAGCCACACAAAAGCTATGAATGTCCAACTAATGAAAAAGGAAGTACCTAGCTATATTCTTTTCACGAGAAGAATACAAAAGAAGAAATCAGTGTGAAAGCCAAATTTGTAGTGTCTAGTAAGTACAAAATAAACTAGTGGGTTTGCTACAGTCAACTGATTTTCACTGTTGTATTTTCATAGCCGATTCAAAGAAATCACAGATATCCAAATAAAACGAGCAATATTAGCATACTTCTGGAGCATCAGATACAGATGGGGAAGTAAGTTTCGCAAATCCACATAAAGTCGTGGTCCCCCAAGAAAAGAAATAGAAGAACGAGAATAAAATAATAATTACGCTTTTTTATTGATATTGTTTAATTTTCGAAGAAATTGATTTGAATTTTATTTCTAAGTTTTATATTTTATGCAATTGTCATAATTAAGTTTTTATTTGTTTGCGTTTTTGTTCAACTTCATATAAATATACATTTTTAAATTTTCAGATTCTGATTGCGACATCCTCTCCAACTCCAACTGACGCAGGCTCCTCTGTGCTACACGATGTGTCCAAATTTCTGACGGGAACTCATGTAGTAGGAATTCCCATGTCAGAAAATCAGACATATTGTGTAGCTATATGGCGCCTATGTTGGTATCCAATATAGCACCTATATGTTAGTATCCAATATAGCACCTATATTTTAGTATCCAATATGACACCTATATTGGTATCTAATATGGAACCCATGTTGGTATCCTATATGATGCCAATATTGGTATCCAATATGACGTCAATCTTGCTATCTAATATTACGCCAATATTTTATTGGGCCTTTATTGTCAAAATCTGTCGCTCAATATATTGGCCCAATATGTTGGTGCCTATATTGGCCCAATCAAGTTGTGCTACAGGGGATGGAAAACTTGTAAACTTAATAAGTGTAAAGTGAAAACTGGACGCCACTAATTTTCATGCGCTGTAATATGTACGTGATATATTTACATAATTTTGTTATTTGGTGATTTGTCAATTCTTATTTGTGCTTTGTGAATAATTAATTGTGATAATGTTTCGACCCTGGGAAGATCAACAATAATCCACTGCATTTAGTGAAAAATGAGCCGCATCTTCAGACCAATTCATACAAAAGCAAATGTTGGTTTTCCAGGTAGGTTCTGGTGTCCTTAAAAAGGTCTCAAAAGTCCCCGAAGTGGGAGTGTAAGGATAAAATTTGGCAACGCTGTAAAGGGCTAAAATCGTGCTCGGAAACGAATTTTTCGAGATATCTCGGTTTTCATTGCCTCTACGACAAAAATACATTAGGCCAAAAAGAAGGCTATGGAAATTCTCAATAAGATAGAAGGTCTTTTTTTCGTATACGCAATAGTTTTCTTGAAAAATTCCAGTAAGACATACCTAAAATCAAAAAATTTATTTGTGGCAGTTTTTATTGCACGGAGGGATAAAACATAAAAAAAATCCTGGTTGGCTGTATCCTTGATACAGCCGTAAGTTTTACGTGAATACGTCTATGCATAAGAGGATATTCAGCATCAACATGAAACCTACGGTGCTATTTGCCAAGTATATGTTAAATGTGCAAAATTATTTTGGCTCGAACTCTATTATAGTTTTTGATGGTTATGAAAATATTAGCAACAGTGTGAAGGCTATGGAGCAGCTTCGCCGGTCCTCAAAAGCTTCATCTGTTGACATTTACTTTGATGAGCAGATGGTTGCAACTGTAAGCCAAGAGCTCCTTTCCAATAATGTTGACAGAAAAGTTTGAGGCAAATAATTATATTGTTAGACATGCTGAAGATGATGATAGTCGAAACAGCGCTTGAGGAATCATGTAAAAATATTACGGTTGTGGTTGGGGAAGATGTGGATCTTCTTATAATTTTAACTGTTCGTACACCTATTAATAAAGAAATTTTTCTCCTGAAACCAGGAGGGAAGGTCCAACGAAAAATTTATTCTTCACGAAGCTTTGATCACCATAAAGATATTCGAGATCACATATTGTTTCTGCACGCATTCTCTGGATGTGACACTACATCGGCTCTGTTTAATAAAGGCAAGACTGCAGTTTTGAAAGTGATGAAAAAACGGCAGGACTTGAAACTTGTAGCTGAAGTTTTCAGCAAGGCTGGTACTTCTCGGACATAGTTACTTCGAATGGATAAAATTTTTCCTCGCAATCTATAACGCTCCAGTTAATGAAGTTTCCATCGATACCTATCGGTATTCTTGCTTTATTAAAGCTGTGAGCAAAAGCAAACCAGTGAAATTGAATTCATTTCCACCCACTCGTGACGCAGCTCAACAGCATCTATTTCGTGTTTATTTTCAAGTACAGAAATGGTTGGGTAATGTATTGAATCCTAAAGAGTGGGGATGGATGTTGAAAGATACCATATTGTGGCCAAAAACAACATCCCAACTTCCTGCGCCTGATTGCCTTCTGAAGATGATTTTCTGCAACTGTACGAAAGGTTGTGGACCATTGTGTAGCTGTCGGAGGTTGGGACTTAATTGCTCACCAGTTTGCGGCAACTGCCATGGAAAATCTTGCTTGAATGCTGAACCGATTGAAAACTCGTCAGAAATAGAAGCCGTCACTGAAGCAAAGACTAAAAGTTCTCAGATTGACTCGGATTTCCTCGAACGAATCGATGAATTTATAGAAGGAGAAAACGGACAAGAGGGAAATTATTAATTTGACAACATTTTAATAAGTATGACAGTCGTGGATTAGGCCTACCGGGGAAACCACATTAAAAAAACACGAGTAGTACTCAATCTCAAAGGTGGTGTGGAATAGAGTACTTAAATTATCCATAATATCCCATAAGTTCAAATTCAATGCAAGATTTTCAAGAAAACTATTGCGTATATGAAAAGAAGACCTTCTATCTTTTTTTATAGAGAATTTTCATAGCTTTCTTTTTGGCTTAATGTATTTTTGTCGTAGAGGCAATGAAAACCGAGATATCTCGAAAAATTCGTTTACGAGCACGATTTTAGCCCTTTACAGCGTTGCCAAATTTTATCCTTACACTCCCACTTCGGGGACTTTTGAAACCTTATTAAGGACACCCGAACCTACCTGGAAAATCGACATTTGCTTTTGTATGAATTGGTCTGAAGAAAAATGCAGTGGATTACAAACAATGTTTCGTCCGTGGGAGGGCCCTAGTTGTAGTAAGGAAAATGAGAACGGGATTTGCAATATTATTTGTATCAATAGTAGCGAAGACAGTGATACCGATATTTTGAAAAAGTCTCATGGAGGTAAAGAAAGTATGGTAAAGAAGGCAACATCATTAACGAAAATTCAATATTAGACAATGAGCCAGCTTGTGCGGCAATGTGTTAGAAAAAGGAAAAGGAGGTAAACATTCTTATTTTATATTTCTGATGTCAGATTTCGTATATTCACTGTTAAAAAAATTATGTCATTAAAAGTTTTCTTAAAAGAAAACCAGTTTTTGATTTTGGCTAAGATAAGCATAAAAACTTGGCTTTGTATTTTATGTAATTAATCTCTATTTGTTATTAGTACAACTAATTGAACGAGTATTCAAATCCTTTAATTCACTGTTTGAAACTGAAAATACATTTTAAGTCCGGTCCTGTGTACTGCACGACTTAACGCCGGCGGTATACTAATCAAAAGCGGTCAATGTCCTTTACGCTTTTTTGCGAGTTTTTTTATATCGCTGAATTATATATGGAACCTACTATACATTTAATAAATAGCCCCAATCGACTAATTTGCTGAATAACATCTATTTCGAAAAAAAAAAATAAAAAATTTCGATTGTGCTGATCATGCGTGTATTATAGAATTTTTATAGAATTTTAAGGCAGGAAAAAGTGAAAGAGATAAGGAGAAATCTAAAGAGAAATATGGAAGGAAAAAATAATATTAAACGATTTCGAGAAAAATGGAATTCAGTGTATAGTTCCTATATTTTTCTTTGATAATAAAATTATTTTAAAGAAAATTTTACAGCCCTTGAATGAAGATGAAGATATACTCAGAATGAGCCAAACAACGCTTAGAAAATTTTTACGTGATTTGAACTTTAGTATTTGCAAAAATAAATAGGAACAGAGTCCTACTTGAGAGATGCGATATTATTTGTTGACGAAGAAATAATATTTGAGCAATTAGAGGAGCGTGACCAGATTTTGTAGAAATCTACTTTTTTTAGTAGATTCTTACCTTAATTCATCCTTGTTCGGGAGGACAGAATTCTGGAGTATATTTTAATAGAATCTGTTTTATTTTCTTATGGTGCCATCATTTTTTTCTAGAATCTCTACCTCCACGCTCATTAATTATGAGATTTTGACTTGCCCCTCCACTCATAAAAATTTTTTCAGGTTTCTCAGCCCCCGCTCATCAAATTATTAAACCTGGAATTTTTTTTTCATTATGTCCCGCATTAGCAAGATTCAAATATGGTTACTTTATCTTGTTTTTTTTAATCATAAAAGCATAAAAATCAATGAATAAAATGAGTAGTAGATTTTCAATAAACGTTTAGTAGTTTTTAATAGATTCTGATTTACGTCCCAGTAGATTTACTAAAAAAAAATCTGGTAACACTGAATTAGAGCTACTCGTAAACGGGGAAGAAAATGTTATTAATTAAAAGGTAATACTGTAGCGCGAATTTGGTAAGATAAAAACATACAAAGTGTTCGTCAAGCTCATATGGAAGATTAGTCAACTAGATTAAAAAGACCAACAGGAAAATTATCTATTGTTTGTACTATTAGATATAGTTAGTATTTGGCAGTATATTATGTATTAGGAAAAAGTTTAAACGGTTTTTAAAAACAGGGTTTTCTTAGTAAATATGGATAAGTTTTAAACTTAAAAGTAATCCTTGACGACAGCGTTTTTAAAATATCATTTTAACAGATTTAAATTCTGTGCACAGTTTACATTAAAAAAAACAGACTACCTCAAATAAATAGTGTGAAAAAGAAGCGTTTAATTTATTTGCAATTATCATTTAATTTTAACTCCAGTTGTATAAAATTACAAATCTCGTATCACTAACAATTTACGTTCACACTCTGTATGTATACCTACGATTTGCTACATGAACATTTTTATCCTTCCGTGTTAAGGTGTTTCGTCTAGCCTGTATCCTACAAAAAACTGTTTATTTTTAGTACGTAGTCTGTTTATATACTTTAATATCCATATGTTAGAAAACCTTGAAGTCAGAATGGAATATAATAAACGCGCGTATATTTAGCAACATTGTCAGTCTTGTTACTACCTATCGCTAATTATGTTTTAATCCATCATTGCACAACTTAAAATGTGCAAACATTATGGTGGCGGACTTGACGCGAAACTGACGGGTGTGGAATAGTCGAAGAGCGAAGCCCAGAATTCGACGCATGCTAGGCAACTCCCGAACATGCAAACACATAAGTACAGTTGATTTTTTTATAAAAACACTTCACAACATATTTTTGAGATCGCAATTTGATTTGAAATTGTGAAATTGGAAAAATTGCACTTTTCTTCTTCGAAAAATAGTATTTTAAGGTATTTTCGCATTTTTCCTATTCCCACCAATCGTTTGTTGTTTGCTGTCGGAAAAACTTGATATTTTGAGATTATAATATTCAATCCTCTCGCTTTCCAACGGTGTATTGTATTAGATTAGATTAGATCGAAGAGCTGGCCGGCTCGGCCTTTACCACTGCGACCCTCCTAATCTAATTCATTTAGAGTTCCTTATCCAGCTTTATCCTTTGTACCAGACTTCATAGCTTTGATAGGGAGTCCTTAGTATAGCTATCTGCCCTTGGTTTTCGGTCGCCAAGTAGTTGGAATCTCAGTCTGGCTAGGCCTTCGCAGTGACACAGTACATGTACTGAGGTTCCCTCTTCCTCTTGACAGAATCTGCACGTTGCATAATCTGTCAGGCCCATCAGACTCCTATGCCTATTGAGCCTACAGTGTCCAGTTAGAAGACCCAATGGCCTTTCTATTTTGGCATAGAAGATCTTCTGTGAATTTGGCCGATCGTTCTTTAATGAACTCTAGCCTATCTCTGTCGCGGGAAACTCTTCCATCATTCTAGATGATTTGTATTAATGGATAATCGTTTGCACGGCTTAGCCACATCACAAAAGGACCTACCAGGGCATTAGACGCGCCTTCCCGAGACAGTTCATCAGCCTTTTCATCCCCCCTGTGTCCCTCATGTCCTGGTTCCCATGCCACGATCACTTTATTCTGATTTCCTAGGTCCATAAGGGCATTAATACAATCCCATACTAGTCTTGAATCGACCTGCATGGAATCGATTGTCTTCAGCGCTGCTTGGCTGTCGGAAAAATGGCAATTGACTGGTTAACAGTTCCTTGCCACATTATTTCCTTTACACACCACTGTATTGCGGCCACTTCAGCCTGAAATACTGTGGCATGTATTCCTAGACTTATCGGGATTTCCGTTTACGACCTTATCCCGTAAATCCCAGCTCCCTGTTCTGTCTTGGAGCCGTCCGTATACCAGACTGTTTGTGCTGATATCGGAGGGCCATTCTTCCAGTCCTCTCTGCCTGGTATTTTGATTTGAAAATTTTTATGGAAGTTATATTTTGGAACCATACCACATCTTATTGAATTTGATGTCACAGGAAATTCGGCAACAGAATGGCAATCATGATGACAATAAATGGGAAGTCAGACTTTGTAAATATATACTATTTTACAAACGCAAATGCTTCTTTTGTAGCACAGTACGTTTTTGTGCAAAAGCAAATGTATTATGTCCCATAAGCTGTTTTTGTGAAGGTAAGTGTGTATCGAATAATACAAATGTATTTATTGTGTGTTTCTGCGGAACTCTATTATCTAATGTAAGATTCACATTGAGCCGTTACACAATTCAATGTATTGAGTCCTCACTATATCTCATAAATGGAGGACCTGATGAAATTGAAAAAATGATGTTGGAATAAGTTACGTTGAACAGTTTTGAAGATCTGAAGTTATATTGATAAAATGTGCCACTTTCTAAAGAGATTTTGGCAATACCAGCTTTTAATTTGTCATATGTCGAAAAATATTCATTCTATGCAAACGATATCTTTTTACAAACTATACAAGAAACGCTTTGATAACAGTCTCACGCTACAACGTTAAATATGCAGGAGAGCTTCGCGAAGTGCACAAGTCGTTTGGATAGTAAGAAGAACTTTTATGTAAATGTATTTATTTACACAATAAAGACTTATAAAGAATGTATGAACATTTCTGGTGATCTAGCGCCAAAAGTTTACCAGTTCTGTTGTCAGACTTAGCTGCTACATGGTGGCATGGTGTTAAAGCAACCATAGCTAATTGGAACGATGCCTACTGGAACATACGTATGGCCCCATAACACCGCCATCCCGCATTTACAGTGAGATGTTTACTTTGGAACAAGGTAATAGAATTCCTACAGATATTTCTGTGTGCCAATGTCGGGTGTTGTTAACACAGTTTCTTAGAGACTCTCTTACTAGTAGACAAGGTTTATGGTTTATTATGGCTTCGGATAAGATGAGGTCGCACGTGAAAAAATCATTCATTATCAGAACACTTGGAAAACGAGGTCGTCTTAAAAAGTACTAAGGACAGTATTACTAAAAACGGGCCAACATGTAAATATGGTATTTAATCGAAGACTGTCGTCGTCTTCAAAATGACAAAAACCAACAAGATTCATTTAAAAACAGTTTTACGGTTTCCGAAGAAATGTCAGTTCCTGTATGGTCTAGTGCCATTAGGAACCGTCTGCTGAAGAAATCCAAGTGAGCTGAAATTTTATACCTTTATTTTAACATTATAAAAAATGTCTCAAAGGTCCCCATCGATATCGCGCTTGCGTCAGTTATTCAAGGTCAAAGGCCACAGAAATAAGTCGTTCTTCGAAAATATCTTGCTTCCTAAGGGTCGTATGACTTTTTTAGTTATTACAGAAAATGAAGATTAAAATATTCTCGGTAATCACCTGTTTTCAGATATAATAGGTCTAATCCGTGTTTTTCCTGTTTTAAGCAACTTCTACAGCTCGTCCTCGTTCTTTCCCCCCTCCACATATTCTTCTTCGATCTCTTCTCTCTCTTCGTTAACTTCTTCCTCATCCGCTCCCCTTGCTTTTGTAATATTTTCTGAGAAGAGATCAACGGGATCAATCTCATTATATTCTTCATTTTGAATATTTTCTATCGAGTCTTCAATAGCACTATCAACATTTGCCTTGAGACAATGGCCCAGAGACCCTGACAATGGCCACAAATTATTGAACAAGACTGCCCAATTTTTCTGCAACCGCATACATCCTTTAGTTCAATTGCAAGATGGTGTTTAGAAGTACATGTGGCGCAGATTACGACAGTGTCTTAATAGGCTTCAAGATATAATTATTGATCATCCACCTCCACTGTTCAGGATTTAAATCATTACCAAGCCAATTCTGTACCTGATAATACACTCGACTCAGATGTCGGTGAGCGGCTGCGGCAGTGGATGGAATTGATGATAATTTTACAGCAGTGTTAAGTTTTGTTGACTTCGCGAATGTCATGTATCGATAGTTGTCCAAAGGACCTAGCAGAATCCTTATGGTAAATGGCTTTTGGTCAAACTTTTTGAAACGCTGGATTCTGATAGTTCTTGATGTGTAGAACAAAAGTTTTCCGGGGAACTAAGTCCTAAAAACTCATGGTTTTGAGATATAGCCCTCTGAAGTTGGACTTTACGTGTAGTCTGGAGCAAAGTTAAATCCTTATGGAATGTGGCTTTCGGTCAAACTCTTTGAAACTCTGGATCCTGGTAGTCTTTGATGTGTAGAACAAAGTTGTCAAGGGCATTAAGTCCTAAAAACTCCTGGTTTTGAGATATAGCCCTCTGAAGTTGGACTTTACGTGCATTCAACGCATTCAAAGTCCAACTTCAGAGGGCTATATCTCAAAACCATGAGTTTTTTAGAACTTAGTGCCCTTGAGAACTTTTGTTCTACATATCAAGAACTACCAGAATCCAGAGGTTTAAAGAGTTTGACCGAAAACAATTTTCCATAAGGATTTAACTATGCTGTAGAATGCACGTAAAGTCCAACTTCAGGCTATATCTCAAAACCATGAATTTTTAGGACTTCAAGAACTACCAGAACTAAAGAGTTTGACCAAAAGCCATTTTCCATAAGGATTTTGCGGAGTTCTTTCTCAACTATCTCCGCTTTTAGTTTTTGAATGTTCGCAAGTTGCATACGCCACTTTTATTTTGCATATTTGGAGGGTCGTGCTCTCCTACTATAATGGGGGATCACCCACACGGCGCCTACCGCTCGGGGCCCGCTGCCACATCATTAAATCGACATCGGATTTTCATTCTATTGTGGCCTCAAATTAATAAACGAGAAAAATTCTCGCATAGACACACCATCACCGTCGGCCGTGGCAAGAAAGAACGCCGCGCGAAGGCCCCGACAGTTAGTACCGTCAAGGCTGTGGGAACGTTTACAGTTCAATGATAATCAAAACGGTGATTCAATTCACCACAGAACATATCAGCGGTCGTAATAATTATTTCTATGGGCCGTTTGTCCACTCGGCAAATATTAAAATTGATACTGGACGTTGTGGAAACCGTCGGCATTATATTTGTACTATCAATTATTATAGTGTTACTTTGTGGCCACTATTTGCGGTCTAGGTCTGGCTAATAATTGTTCAAACTTGTTTATAATTTGGCTGCCTTGCAAAGTAACCTAGATATAATCCGCGGACTCACGTTAGATATGACATGACTAATTATTATTAATTAAACTATTAATAGAGCGACTTTCAGTAAGTTCAAGCTTCTGGGAGTCTATTCTCGAATGTCTATTAGTAAAAGTCGCATACTACTTTGGTAAAATGTCCGAAATTTGCACGATTCTAAAAATATGTATTCCCAAATATCGCATTCTACCATTTTCAGTAGAATATTCAACGAGTGGTTAAAGACAACAGGACATTACATTATCGCATGCGAATTAGAGACAAAAACATTTGCCTGCTACAAAGGCAAAGCCACCTTCGGTACCAAAATATGCGGAAAAAAATAAAAACATTTTGAATGTTAAAAATTCTAAAAAAATGTATCGGATGGGCCCCAAAAACGTACATTCCCCAAATTAATTTGGTTATTGATGGGGGATTTCTCATACATAAGCTCATCTGGCAAAGGGGATCCTGTTTCCGCAATTTGTGGTGGATAACGTGAAATTGGTCAAGGCCCACTAATATAATTTTTAATTTTTTTTCTGCATATTTTGGTACCGCAAGTGGCTTTGCCTTTGTAGCAGGCGAATGTTATTCTGGTTATAAGTAGATCCTAATTTGTTCTATACTGAGTAAAATTTGATTCAAACAAAATAGTTTTAAGGGTGCCTTCATTTTAAGTGAGTCACACTGTATATTTAAAGAAATGTATAGATTTCGACAAAATATTACGTTAGTAAATAGATGTATTTACTAAGTGTTGTAAAGTAAAAATCATTTTGTGACTGCGACTTATTAGTAGACCACGGTAAACCGTTTTGATAGAGAAATGTCACGATACCCAATTGATTTATTTATTAATTATTGATTTTCGCTGGCGAATATCTTGGAAACTATAACACATAGGAAGAAAATGAATATAGATATTCTTGTAGGAAATTTAATTATGTTTAATTTTGCATAGAATATTTTTTTCCATACGACGCATCGTTTCCGAGTTATAAGACAAAAATCGAAAAAAGGGACCTTTCCACCCCCTGGAGCGGGCGGGGACTTTTAGTATGTTTACCTCCTAACTACCCCCAACACATTCCTGAAGAGGAAAATTATCCCCCCTCCATGTCCTCTACAATCCCCTTTTGGGCATTCATTGATTGGACTAGCAATGTTTGATAAAAAAAATGGCCTAACTTGAACGAAGTAAATATGCTTGCTACAATTGAACACTTAGAATTTGAAGATGCAGATCAATATAGAAGAAGGTATTACAAGAAATATAATCCATCTGAACTTAACGATCGGCAGTTTATAAAAGTGTTTAGGTTAAGTAAAGATTTAATAATAAATCTAATAGAATTGATTAGACAGTTTTAAACAAAGACAAACGCGAGCTTCCATGTTAAGTGTGAAAATGAAGGTAAAGCTATGCTATACTTATGTGACTTAGAAGAATGTAAATTTTTAAATAATACAGGCTTTATAAAAATAAATGCTTTTATTTCCTAAATAAGATATTAATGAATAACTAATAACTAATAGGTAAACTTAACAGAGAAATTAACAGACAAAATGTCTAGCATTTCTTTACTTTACTCCTTTACTTTCTCTGTCTCTTCTCTCTTCACAATTTTTGACTTGAGAGCTGTGTTTGGACTATTTAGGAGGTAAACATACCAAAAGTCCCCGAACGTAGGAGGTGGGGGGATGCAGGGGGGGGGGGGGGGCTCGAAGAAGGTTCCGGTTTTTGGTTTTGCGCTTATATCTCGAAAACTGTTAGCCCTAATCAAAAAGTGGCTATACGCAAAATTAAATCTGACTAAATTTTCTACAATAATGTTTCTATTAATTGTATAACTTTTGACTGTATTCTAACTTTATTATAAATTTATTATAAATTGAAACTAAATTTTAATAATCATCACTGAAAAAAAATTCTTGTACAGATATCCGTTTCACAGCAGACTGAACTGAAATATCGAATAAAAAATGTATTTGCGTCTGTAAGTGTGTGTGTGCGTATATACCTGTGTGCGTGTATACCGTTTCTTGTAAAAACGAAAACTTCTGTTAGACTTAATAAGTTTTATTTTAATTTCAGAGCAAAATTTTACTAAGCATACAAAAATAAGAAGATGTATAAGATATCTAAACTACAATATACCGGGTGTATGTCTCTCACATCATTGTGTTAGTTATCGAATTCTGAACAACTTTTAAAGCGAGGAGGCAATCACTTAAAATTATGTGTCCCAAAATTGCAATATTGCATACATATTGCACACCTATTGTACGATATTGCACATATACCTGTCCCATATATTGCATAAGTAATTACCTCCTCGTTTTAATTTATTCGTCTGTCTGCCGGTCCGTCACGTTTGTTGTAATCATGACCTTAAAAAAAGAGAAGTCCGATTACATTTAAATTTGGGCTGTATAATAGTGTTAGCTAGAGAGAACTCTATTGTTTTTGTAAATAAAAAAGTTATGAAATGTACATGAACCGAGACATGACCAGTGTTACAACCATTGATAAGATTCTATACACACAATGCTGCATAATATACTGACAATCGTTTTGCCAATCAAGATGGTATCGTCGGGAAATTATTAAAATGACAAATGTAGCAATCATACCTAAAGATAACTTATTTCCAAGCAATTGCGAAAATTACACTAAATAATGTTCAACAATTATATGGAAAACTCAATAATCCGGCAAAGAGCATAATATATTTACATCTAGTTTTAATTTAAAAATATAATGGAATCCTTCGCGGTAGCTGCGTGAATCACCAAAGAATAATTTCAGTATTAGCATGCTGCTGAGGACAATCGCTTCTATTATTATATTTTTTATGTATTTGCATTTGGTATTTTGCCATTGTTCTCAACATCTAGTATTCACCTATAATCCCACTTATCACATCAGCAGTATATATTTTTCTTAAGATTCCCATCCAGAGAACCGTACAACAGTACAGTTGTCGGTTTGGTGAATTTTTAAACGATAATGGATTGGATGAAGTACGTATTTCTGTAGTATTAATGAATTTTTAACAACATGCCTTTCAGCATAGCCTAATTTCGAAATTTTCTCAAATATGATGGAGACCTCCACTTTTTTTGTGTATATTTTGCCTTGATTTGTTTCTGTTTGCATTTCATAGTTTTATTGCTTTTAGCAATTATGTATTATGTTATTGATTTTTTAAGTCTTCTGATTCCTCAATTGATTCCTACAGGGCTTCCGATTTATTTATGGCATCCCATTTTTCTTGTTATTTCCCAATTTGTTCATGATCCTGTGTATTGTTGTTATCCACGTGTATTATGGCCTCCCTATTTTGAGATTATGACTTTTAGTATTAGTATTTCGTGATTAGAATACAAATACGTGGTTTTGATATTTTGATGAAAAACTACATAACAAGTTTTTGACTAATGTAATGATCTGCAATGTATCAAAAGAATCAATACATACTACTCTACTATTCTCCTTGAACACGGCTTTTTCATTTAAACGGTCAAGTGTTTAATGTTACTTTCAACTCGACATCCGAGTTTACTGTTTTACGACAAAATTAATTTACAGAAGGGTATAAAGTTCCCCAGATATTTCAGATAGCATCTACTGATCTTGTTAAAGCAATTGCAATCACGTTCAAACCCCTGGTACACTTACTGGTAATTTCCAGGATGAGTTACTACACACGGCAGTTCATCATTCACCCCTGTTTTGCAATTTCGCACCCTCGAGAAATAAGTAGATCGTGAGTGAAGTAAATTGTGCACTTTCCGATACTTCTGCATTTGAGGGAAGTAGTAAGCATGACTGTTGCTTTTTTCAGTCGCCTTTAAAAATATCAATGCTGAGCGGAAAAAAGATAATAGACATGTAGGAAAAATATGTTTTTAAAATAGACACAAACGAATCTTGATACGTGTATTCACTAATCTGTCTTCATCAAAGTGGCCAGTGTAGGTAGGTATCTTTGAGAACCTTTATAATATAATACATCTTAGTTTCAGCCAAACAAAAAGAGCAGCTTCACCAAAGTAAAGAAATATTACTGAAATTTCGCAAGGAAGCTTAAAAATACATTATGAACAAACTTCTCAACTAAAAATGGACCATTAGATAACAGAGTTTACAACATTCAGGCTAGTGCGAATGTCCAATTTCGTAAAATGCGAGGTGAAATGTCTATCTAAAGCTAGTAGAAATCGACGAAGAAATGGACGCGTTTTCACTCATACGCGATTTTACGAGAGAACGACAATTTATGTCACAGACATGATTCTTTTCCGTGGTATATGATTATTGTTACGGTTATTGTCGTGATGTGGTTCCATTGTTATCGATGTAAACACGCAACTGATTGCTTTTATGTGTGTCTGTATGTAAAGGTGTTGTGTATGCGGGCTGTTTACAGTAATTTCTTTTCCTACGCAAAGATCGGTAAAGAATCCGCGAGACAGCCTTGGTCGTTTTAAGTTCCACATTGTTCAACAAAATTTATTCGGAATTAATCAATTTCATCTATAATAAGCACGATTGCTTTTTGTTTTGAATGATTTTAAACAATTCAAAAAAGGAGGAGGTTCTCGATTCGACCCTTATGTTTGTTTCCTTTTATGTTTGTTCATTCTTTACTCCAGGCCAGGTCTAGCGATTTCTATGTTTTTTTTTGCAAACTATAGGTACTCGATAGTGGTTTCAGTGTAGTTTCTTCAAGCATAAATCGAAAACAATATGTCCGGCGACTGAATTCGAGTAGTTCTTACTTACAGAAAAATATTTACACCGGGTGACAACGATATCACTACCCCCCCCCCCATTTTGCCGCTTTTTTTTCAATATATCAAAATGAAACTCGGAATAGTTTTTAAGATTTTTTTCGGACATCCGGTTTTGCCGGAAGTGACACCAATTCTTGATTTTTAAACGAAGATTATTGCATTTGAAAGTATTAAGGTAAAATGATGATGATCATTTTTTTATATGGAATTCCGAAAGGAAGCATTGCCTATGACTTTAATAAGTAAAAACATTGCAATAACCTCTAACTTAAAATGTTTGGGTTTGTGCATTTAAATGCTGTGCACTCGACCCCAGGAAAAAATCGAAACTGTACCCCTTCGTATCAAAATTATAATAGTTAAACCCAGGGGGGAATCACTTGAAATTATGTGTCCCACGTGCAATATTGCACGATATTGCACACCATTGCACATGTACCTGTCCCACATATTGAATAAGTGATTCCCCTCGATTTAAACGATTTGAGCAGGCTCAAATGGTATTATTGTACGTAGTTGAGATAGTATTGTAATATGTTGCAACCCCTTAAGATTTAAGGTTATGTTAGTTGCACTGAAAAGTAGGCACAGAATTCAGTAGTTCGGATGTCTGAATGTGGAAAGAATTTACTAGAAGATCTAGAGTGATGACATATCTGTTCTGGAACTGTCTACAGTATGGTGACGTCATCAGAGAAGCTTCTAGATCTGTCATCTTTAGGTATATAAAGCATGGAGTAAAGCAGAAAAGAGTAGTGATGGGCGATATCGTGATTTTTCAATCACAGCGTAAATCGTTACTGTGATTTTCTTATATCAGTGAATTTAAAACGTGATGTGATCACGACTTTCATAATACGACGTACGGGAGAAATTGTTAATTGTTATATTGGTCTTGGTTGAACCACGGCAAGGGAACGAAATACGGAATTAAAGTCGTGATCACGTCACGCTTTCTGCCAACTTTACTAACAGTCGTTACCTGTGATTTCTTAATATCAGTGATTAAATCACAGTTCGTGATATATCGCCCATCACTAGAAAAGAGGTTCAGTTTAGATAGCAAGAGTAGTAAGATCAGAACAGAAGAGAGTAAAGTGATAGTGTGTTATTAGCCAAGTAGTTATTGTTGTAATTAAGTAAGTTAATAAATTAGTGTTTAGTGTTACCCTGGTTGTTATAATTTCCGAACCCACGATACAGGGTGTTTACAAAAAGGGTGTAAGCACGTCACAGCATTCACTCAAACATTACATTAGTGGGTGAGCCTAATAATTTACAAATTAGTTATTCTCTCCATATTTTACTTCCACATCCAGTGGAAGTATAGTAACGACAAAAAAAAAATTGAAAATTTTTATTTTTCAAATAGGCTTAGAATGTCATGAAACGTCAAGATTTTAGGTTTGAGCGAAAAGAAAATTTCTGTCTGTCGGTCTGTCAATTTTTTTTGTGCGCACGATTACTCTGGAACCGTTAAGATATTGACTTGAATTTGGTACACGCATATACTTTAACGGGATTTGGAATTAGATTATATTTTCATCTTATTCCGTCGAAGGGTTGAGGGGTAAATTGGGGTAAATGGGGAGTAAATAGGTAAATCAAGCAGGTAAGAGTCCATAAAATTGGCATTTAGTATATACAAGAGAAGCTACAAAAATTTTTTGGCATTAACCACCCTTATTACCACCTTCACCTCATTATTTAAGGGGATGAAAAAAATCGTGATTTAGTGTGTGTACAAGAACCAAAAACATCAAAATATTTTTTACAAATTAGTTATTCTCTCCATATTTTACTTCCACATCCAGTGGAAGTATAGTAACGACAAAAAAATCTGAAAATTTTTATTTTTCAATGTCATGAAACGTCGAGATTTTAAGTTTGAGCTAAAAAATATTTTGTCTATCGGTCTGTCTGTAAGTTTTTTGTGCCCACGATTACTCTGGAACCGTTGATATTAATATTAACTTGAAATTTGGTACACGCATATACTTTAACGGGATCTGGAATTAGATTATATTTTCATCTTATTCCGTCGAAGGGTTGAGGGGTAAATTGGGGTAAATGGGGGGTAAATAGGTAAATTAAGCAGGTAAGAGTCCATAAAATTGGCATTTAGTATATACAAGAGAAGCTAAGGTCCCAAAAAATTTGTTGGCATTAGCCACCCTTATTACCACCTTCACCTCATTATTTAAGGGGATGAAAAAAATTGTGATTTAGTGTGTGTACAAGAATCAAAAACATCAAAATATTTTTTACTTCATCCACCTCCACTACCACTCCCTATCACCCCCATCCCAGTACCGATCTGGGATATCGTTTTATGGGTAGACGATTTCAAATATTATATTATTAAAGTTCCATAAGCAATTATTTCCACATACAAAATTTTTTCGTTGTGAGAGACTTGGATAGAAAATCTAGATGTGGAAGTAGTGATTCCTTGGGCAGCGGTTTTATTATGTGCAATAGATATTGACAACAATGATTACCAATAAAGTGTAGGTTAGCTTCCTTATGAAAAGGTGCACTTAAATGAACAAATTTGTCTGATATTTGCAAACAATAACCAGTATTATTTGCATCCCCTTAGATCTTATTCATTTTATTTGTCATACTACGGCAGTACCTGCTGGGTAAGCTGTAAAATCGGCTGGAAACCATAATTTTTACATAAAATCCGATAATCCTTATTGAGATCATTACCATCGTTGTGCTTGAATCACGTCCTAGAGTTTTCAAACTAGCTAAGACCTAGGCAATTTAAACATAAAGAAACATGCTGTACATTCTACTATTATTTCTGATCAGTAAACTCTATACATACTGGAATGAGCACCACGAGAGTGGGGATGGCAGAAACTATATAGATAGAAGCTACATCAGCAGGTCCCCTGCCTCTGTTACCTGAATACATAGTTTACAAGCGTGAGAGAGACAAAGAACCTGCTAAAATAGCGCATCTCTCTCTCTCCCCCCATCTCTCTCTCTTTCTCTCTCTCTTTCTAGTTTCTGAGAAAATTAACAACAGGATCCCATTGTCTGTGCTCATTTCAGTATGTATAGAGTTCACTGCTTGTAATGAATCGAAAGATGTGTACTTTACTACCTCTAACTGAATTTTCATTAACCCTTTCGCGTCGAGAACCGGATATCTACGCACAAGACGTGCACTTAATTACTGGAAACCTACGTATCCGCCTATTACACATTATCAGTTCAACCCTTTTCTTACTCCTCCACCGTTAGTTTTTTTTTTGCTATTTTAGATATTTATATTTTATGTTTGGTGAATAAAAGTCTTATTTCTATTATTAGTATTTTCTTTTATTGGCATTTCCCCTAAATTCATAAAAATATTGAGTTTTTTAAATAATTATAAAGTACGATTCGCGGCTGCAAACGGACAAATCCGCAAGCGCAGCCCGCTGCCGTCCTGAAAGGGTTAAATAAATAGTCTAAGACCTACGTCCAACTATACAGTTTTTAAGTTAAGTACTTGGTATACAAGGTTAGTGGCCGAGTGAGTTAAAGCGTTGACTTACAAATCGTGAGATCGGCAGTTCGATCCCTACTCATTCCGTTTTTTTTTTTGTTAAAATAATTGGGAAGTACAAATATTGTTCAAGGTTGACATTTGGATGTCCCTCGGCTACCCGACGCGTCGAATGTACTTTGAACCAAAAACGAACGTCCATCAGATGACCTGTATGTCCGTGGAGGACGTACTTCAGATATCCACACTACAGGACAATGTTGTGCTATTAGGGAAAATATTCGTATTTTTAAATTTTATCTATATATGTTTTTCTTGCTATACTTATTGCCAAAAGTAATACAATTCTTGTAAATTGGACAGTTTATTACAAAGATTGAACCAGACAAATAACTGTCAATTTGCACTCTTTATATAAGCAACTAAACTCTCGAAAAAATTTTACCGATAACATTCCAAGCATTAGCAATACGATTATTTTTTAATTCCATATTTATATTCTAGACAGAAATCAGGTGTTTCGACACTTTGCGCAATCCTATATATCGTATTCTAAATATATTTGAAACAAATTTGATACGTCAAGTTACACACACCGTCTACACATTTCTAAAATACGTACCTAGACAAATTATGTACAAAATAAACTTTGTATAATGTGACAATATGTAAGCAGATATTTATCAGTCAGTATGGCTACAGCGAGCAGGTAACGTTTACATACGTACCTATATTCGAAATCTCTACGGACATTCACTTTTTTGCCTACGCAATATCGGAGTCAATGGTACACCGAAATAATCAATGACTAATTACAGGTATTTCTTAATAGAGATAAGGTGTATGAGACATGAATAAAAAAATAGTTGGCCGAATAGTAATGTCCTCTAACAATTAGTCTATTTATAGATTTCTATGGGTATTTGGTTATGGTTTTTCCGGAGTTTGTCTTTAATAGATGATAAATATCCCAAATGACTCGCAGGACTAAAAATATTGCGTATGATTTAGGATGAGGCCTAGGTTTAAGTGTTAATTTAATATTAACTCGACTTTTCCTTTTGTTTATAATTATAAAATGCGGGGATAAAAAAAAATAGAAAATTACTTCACTACAAAAAAAAAAAACGTATATCTCGGTATATGTACGTTATTTGCAGGTTGCTGTTAATGGTAAAAATAATTTGCAAATGAGCCTTTGCAATTCAAGGATTATACTTCGGTTAATCAACATACGAAGGTCATTGAAATGTTTATCTTCGTAGGTGTTGTTATAGACCGTTAGACAAATTAATTTGAGTTTCGTTAAGAGCTTTATTACCACACTTGTGCGTTAATCACTCCATTACCGCACAGTTCTTTTATAAAACAAGGAATGACAGATACTGAAGCCGAATATATTTATTTGAACAATACTTAACATTTATTCATTATATCATTTGCTTGCATACTTCATCGAGTACCGAGTCGAGCACCTTAGTAAAGCGAAAAATAAAATGAATCTTGTTTTGAATTTTACATTCAATTTTCTGACATTTGTAATCTTAAAGGTTTGTCTTATAGTAATAAAATGAAAATTTAATATTTTCACCGAAGAAGATAAAATATTGAATACCTAACACACATTCGATTAATATTTAACAAAACTCGTTTGATTCCCATAGGTAATCAAACTTATATCGTTATCGATTATAAATTAACTAATGAATAATTAAGTAAATAGGTTTAGATAATCCGAGAGATAATTCTAAATCATAGTTATAATTCTGTCGATTTCATCTGAAGAAATAAACCTCGCAATAAACCAGAGATGAGGCGTGGAAACTTTCCACATTTGATAAAAGTCTGTAAAAGTCATGTATGCAATTTTTCCTTCTAACTTTCCATTGGGTATATTGATAGGCTATTTCATGATGAAATCTGATTCGTGATGATGCAAGTTTCATTTTGATACCAAATGAGTGCATACAATTATATTATTTACATGACTTACAGACTGTTATCAAATATGGAAAATTTCCTCGACCCATCTCTGCAATAAATTAAGTATGTAAGGAACAGATAATAATTGAAAATTTTTGGTTCACGAATAGTTGAAGAAGGTAAATATTTTTATTGATTACTTAAGTATCGTTTCTGTTCTGTGGATGAACATATATAATCGAGATGCACTTTTACTAATTTTGTGAGATTTCTATCAATAGACTTGATTCAAAAAATTACACCGAATTGAAGTAGCAAAGTCTATGGTCCTGAAATTTTGTATTACCAATGTTGGTAAAAATGCAAGTAATAAAAAATTACAAAACAAGGCTTTAGTACTTATTTCCATTAAAAATATCACACATATGGTTCTTCAGTTTCAAAATTAAAATGCTTTGTGGTGGACTGGGACTCGATTTGAGTCGTTCGTCGCTATTTATTTTTTTTATACTACTTTGACATTTCGTCAAAGATTTGGTTACTTACAAACACATGCCGAGAAACACTATAATTATGATTTCATTCATATTTGGACTAGCTATTAGAAATAGCCGGTCCAAATATGAATGAAATCATATTCCTTAAATCATGTACCTGAAGTTTCGAACGTTCACTTGAACGAATTTCATATGAAAGAGAAAAATTAATAAAAACCACACTTCGATTTAGGTCTAAAAACTTAAGTATTATGGATATTAATTATTGTCAGCAAATGTGGCAATGAAGTGTTTACGCCTAAATCAATGTGTGGTTTTTATTAACTTTCCTTTTTCATCTAAAATTCGTTCAAGTGAACGTTCGAAACTTCAGGTACATCTTAAATCTAGTTAGAAACAAATGTTTCGTCTGTCCAACATACTTTTCTTTGAAACTTTTTCGAGGTATTATTGTAATGATGCACAATTCGAATTTTCTTTTACAACTCCGCATTATGTTCCATCGCTGAAATATTAAATCTAAGCTACTTAATGAAGTATTCCTCGAATATCACATGCGTGCGGTCTAAAGAACCCAAAAGCTACGTCGGGTATAAGGGCGATTTGGTGACGGCAGAGATGGTGAAAGGTGCATTTCTTCACCGAATGGCACTTAACGGCCGATTTTAAACAACAAGATCAAATGCTGTTAATTCGGTCAGAGCAATAGATCGTTGGATGCTGCCATTTGGACCTTATTCTTGTCGTTCAAATCGACGCCCTCTCTCAGCAGCAGTACAGAGAGATGCAAGACCGGAATATTAAGAACAATTAACAACATTGTGCTCAACGACGACGGTTGCAGACTCGAGTTGGCGTATGTATTTTATTCTTCAAAACAACCATTCAAGTTAGTATCCGAGGGGGCAATCGCTTAAAATTATGTGCCCACATGTGCAATATTCATATATTGTATACATATTGCACAATATTACACACATATTGCAAAATATTGCACACCATTGCACATACATACTTGTCCCACATATTGCATATTTGATTACTTCCTCGTTAGTAACCAACTTTAATAAGTATAAAAAAAGTTGACTACAGACTTACTATGCCTGTAAAAAATGTCGGCGTCTTTGATCTTTATCGCACCGCCAAAGAACATAGATTTTACTACTTCAAGGTGTTCAGGATGGTGGAATATTTTTGGGAACCATAATCAAGCAAGTGTCTCAAGTTTTGATCGATCAACAGAACCAAAAAAAGTAAGTTATAGGTACTTTACGAGGTGTAAACCGCTAGGGTATTTTGGTGTTTAGCTTCCGGGTATTACTAGGTATTATTAGGAATTCTTAGGCATTATTGGGTATTTCAGAGGTATTACTAAGTATTATTCTGAATATACTAGGTATTTTTCAGTACTATGCAGGTATTATTGGGTATTATTAGGTATTGTTACATTTTGTAACCTGGGTATTTTACCCAGGGGTATTATTAGGTATTATCACAAAATATCCAGTATCATTGGGTATTATACAGATATGC
Source organism: Rutpela maculata (assembly GCA_936432065.2). Taxonomy (NCBI): domain Eukaryota; kingdom Metazoa; phylum Arthropoda; class Insecta; order Coleoptera; family Cerambycidae; genus Rutpela; species Rutpela maculata. Next base: position 27,810,395 of record OW386285.2, on the reverse strand, counting down.
AAAGGGGTTGTGTACAGATATTTTTCTGCGGTACTTTATTAATATCATATTTTTATGTTTTAAAGTAAGTACCTCTGAGTATTTAATATTTCGAAGTATTTCAAAGTCTTTCCTAATTTTCACAAAAGTAGTTATTTCTCAAATATTTGTGGCCTCGTTTGTAGTGTTTTTCAAAGTATTTCTTAGTAGAGAGACAGTTATTTTCGGGTGTGACTCCTCAAAATAGGTATATTATAACCGAGTAAAATTTTAATAATAATAACAATAGTCATCGTAGAACAAAAATGTACAGAAGTTTTTTCCGAATTTTTCACACATTTTAAACACGAATACAGGGAGTTTTCGTGAAATTGGGCCATATCCGATATACAGGATAATGATTGTGTATAAACCGAGGAGTAAACTGTTGTTTTATAAAAACTATGGTTTATTATAATTTGGGAACAAAATGTTACTAAGGTTTTTTATTATTAGTCGCCCAAAAACAGGGATGGATGAAAAATACCGGGTGGTTTTAACCGGCTTTTTGTGAACTAGTCAAAATCTAAATAAGTATGTGGTTTTCTCCTCGCTTTTTCCACTTTGACTTTTTTTTTATAAATTCAGAATATATTTACTTTAGGTATATTTTACAGCATTTATATTTTCTCAACTAGATCAAAATAAATACATAAAAACATACATAAACTCTGGAAATTACGCAATTTTTTGCGGACTTATTGAAATAATTTAAACAAGGGATGATTTCAATGCACCCGCTTACAAGTTTATGACAGTGGCTTGATAATTGGAATGTATTGTATGCAATGTAATGCAGTATTTCATAAAGATTAAAGCCTAGAGAACAATTTAAGACATCTGTCCTAAAAAAAAAAAACTGGCTGTAGGTACTTTCAAAATGGTTGCCATATGTTAAAAAAACTGTTACCAATGTTGTTTTTGTCATTTAACACAAAAACTAAAAAAGATGGACCAAAACTTTTTTCACAAGAAACAACGTGCATAAAATTTTCTACAATTTTGTTCTTATACAATATTTTGATAGGAGTTACCATTTTCCAGATAAATGAGTCCAAAATTAAGAAAACATGGAAATTCATATATCGGTAAATCACTTAGAGGAAATAACTGTGACAATTATTGCAAGGCATATAATATAAAACTTTATATTATTAATATAAAAAAAAAAAAAATAAACTGAAAAAAATTATTAATAATAATAATAGTATTATAATTTGCAGGCATTTATCTCGAAAACGGTAACAATGGGTTATGAACAGATTAGGGTTAAAAGTGTTGATAATGACATCTTTTGGATTCTGCTGGCTCATTCCAATAAAATTAAATGTAAATTACTCTTTGATACCGGATTTGATAATAAAAGAAGGCTTATTAACATATCCGCATTAGCAGAAGAGTATGGACTTCAAAAATGTTCGGCATTACTGGGCCTTCATTCATTTACTAATTGCCATTAGACAGAAATGTGATGACAAAGATTTATCTTTATCAGTTAACACTAAAGTTGATTTTTCTTCGATCCCACCATCAAGAGCTTGCTTTATCGAGCATATTAAAATGAGTGTTTACCAAACGAGTATTTGGCGATTATCCGACGAAGGTATTCACAATACCTATTCCAAAGCCTTGGAATGATTATGGATGGCAAGAAAATGGAGAACCTCTTTAGTGTTCAGCAGATAAAATACTGCCTTAATCGCTTCCTGAAATTCTTTAGGAGATGATTCTAAATCAAATCATAATAGACGAAAGTGAGGATGATAACGATATCATAAATGAAGCAATAGAGGAACAAAATTATAGAAAATTTTATCTTTACTTTTTGTGCAGAAAGTTTTTCTTTTTTAGTTTTTGTGTTAAATGACAAAAACGATATTTGCAAATTTTTTTTAAACGGACGCCATCTTGAAAGTACAGCCAGTTTTTTTTAGGGCATGTCTTAAATTGCTCCTTAGGCTTTCATCTTTATGAAAAACATCGTACCCCAAGGATCGGGGGGGGGGGGGGGGGTGCACGGAAAATCATGGTGGGCTCCCGTAGTAATTGGGTATATTGATAGCCTATTTTATGATGAAATCTGATTCGTGATGATGCAAGCAAGCTTCATTTTGATTACAAATAAGTGCATACAACTATATTACCTATTTACATGACTTTACAGACTTTTATCAAATATGGAAAGTTTCCTCATCTCTGATCAGAACTGTAATATATACTTTTACTTTAAAATGCTATTAAGGCATTTCGAGAGGCATTTCTAAAAACGAGTGAGAGTTGCAGTCGAACATTGCCAACTGCGAATACCTATTTGCGAAGTTTGACGCCATAGTAATGTAATCTACTTATTTAATGAGTTACACCCACAGCCCAAATAGGGTGGTTGTACTTATATTTATGATACGAAGAATCTCGCGAAGAACGAACGTACACCACTGAAAAACGTATCGATTTTGTTTCGTACGCGGTTTCCTACAACACCCTGTATGTATAACACTCTCATCAACACCTGCATTTTCAATATTGTATTAAATTGGGTTGTAACCATTGAAATTTAAGCCCCAACAGTTAACAAATTCGTAATGAAGGATTACCTTGAAGATGGGCCAAATTATTAGATTAATTATTCTGATTACTTAACTGTTGGTCAGTCTATTGTGATTAAGTGTGTACTTATCTATTCCCATTATTTCTTGTATCTTTGTATTTTTAGTCGTACGTTTATAGGTATTTATTGTATGTCGAATATATTTATAACAGTGTAGTGTATGTAAGTACCTATATATGTTAATGTGGATATTGATTACATTTTTGCTTTTACTCAAATAAAATATTTATTTAAGAGCTCTAGTAACACCTGGTAATTACTGATACATTTTTCTTGTACTCTGTTGACCTGTGACAAATGTATGTAAAGTGGGCAAATAGATATGGCTATCTGATAAACACTGTAAGATGGAAAATAGCCATTAGGTAAGTATGTACAGAATCGTGATTATGGCAAATATTGCGGTACCTGTCTACAGACTAAATAACAACCTAAACTGGTACCTCTTTCTTGTGACAAGTCTTATTACTAGTCTTATTACTTGGCATCTTTTTTATTTTAATAAATCTATTCCTATAATAATATGCACGGTTATTTTTACAGTCGTCTAAATACTGGGAATTTATTTATTCAATTTTAGGTGACTTAACCCAGCTACTAGCACACCAATGACCTATTTAATAAACTGTACACAATTTAAGTTTTAAGTAAATATTATTACAGGTTGGTACCTACTACAGTACGTAGTTCCATTTTTTACGGGAAAATAAATAGTTGTAATTTTAATACACTTGTCGGCTATGAAACTGTAAATATTTATGAACTCCGAATGTAAGAGCTGCTTTTTTTATAATTAATGTAATTTAAATCTTTTTGTAGAATGTTTTCCGCTCGAAAACGCATCTTTTCATTCATATGCCACTAATTAATTTCAAAACGGTGCTTTTCATTATACGTGGAATTTTAAATACAAATAATATATGAAAGTAAATCGCAGATAACATCTCTTAAGGCTCTGATTACATTTTTTTATACAAATTAAAAAATTGGCGATAATTTACATCTCAGAAGGTGAGAGCTGGGGAAATACGAAAAAAGTGAAAACATCTGTCAGTCTCGTCACTATAATTTTTTCACATAGGTTCAAACCTACCCACATATAAATAACATTACGCAAGTGTCAAAATCTGTGTAAATTATTTACGTTAATACCGTTAATCATAAATGATTAACACGTTATTGTGTAAAAACAATTAACTAAAGCACACAAAAACAGGTCTATAAATTAAATAGAATATATTAAACGAATGTGTTTCGAGTCTGTAACAAAATTCAAGTCGGCTAAGGCAGAGAAAACAAACTACATATTTGAAACACCCACGAATATACATACATTGAAGAGACCTCAGAAACATGAAGGTGGTCCGATGTTCACATTAAATAAAAATTCCATAGCACTTCGTCTGTTTGTGAAAACCATCACACAAAGAAAAATCCAGCCTCAAAGTTAAGTACCACAAACCATCGCTTGAGAAAAAATTATAAATCCACGGAACAAGGAAAATTCACAAGCACAACACTTCCTAGATTATTATACCGCTGAATTTTTTTTAATATAAAAACTTAACACTATTTCGTACAACGTTTATACAGTGTAGTCGAGAAGGTAAAAATCGCGGTCGTTTGTTAATAAGGCATGCGAAATAAAGTTCGATTTGCGATAAATTCGTTTTGTGAAGTGAATTGCGGAGCCTCAGCGTACCAGCAACTTCGAACCGTGTGCATGAACTGACGGACGAGAGAGCAGCATGCCATTACCGAAACACGAACGCCGCCGATGAAGGTGCGTTCGCGCTCGGGTCGGGGTCTCGGAAAGAAAGTGCAATTGTCTCCTCACCTGAGGGAGAAGTTTGCCCAAGAAGTAATGATATTTCTACCTGTGGGCACGTATATTAACCTTAATAATGACGCCGACGGTCGCCATGGATTTACCCATCCTCCCGAAGACAAAATGCATGAGCTGCTGATGGTAATATATTCGTACTTTGTTCTACAGCTCTAGAGGTCTGCTTCTGTAGTCGACGTCGACGGGGAAAGAATTCATATGCTCTGGCATTTGTTTCATGTTAATTTCAAGAAAATACGTTCGCTTCATTGAACTCGATACGTTAATACTCCTTTGGGGAGGAAAATTGTCGGACAAAATAAAACCTGGAAGTCGTCAACGTTTCAATTTATTTACTAAACCTTCATCAGAACTACAATTAAATAAAAAGTTAAAACGTCTAATAATTAAATAAAAAAAGACTGGACAATCAAAATAGTGTTTTTTCAATTTTAAGAAATTTTTTTGGATAAATTCAGAATGTAATTATGTTTAACATAATTTATTTCCAAAACTAGGTCTAATAAATATCTAAAAAACATACATACACCCAGTGGCGGATCTAAGGGGGGGCACGGGAACACGTGCCCCCCAGAAATGTGAAATATGCCGTGTTAAGGTGGCATGTCCAAGAAGAGATTACTATGAATTTTCTTTCGGTGCCCCCTCCCCCCAGAAGTCAATCCTGTATCCGCCCATGCATACACCCAATAGTGGAAGCGCATGTGTCATGGCGTCACGGAAAAAAATTAGTTTTAAACCAAGAGTACGTTTTCTTATATATACGCAAAGAAATGAAATTCTCAATATAAAACAAATACTTTTGTTTAAGGAAATAAAAAGTTATTTTAAACTTATTATTTCTTGAAACAACAGTATTTGTTTTATGTGAAACATTTAGTTTTTTTGCGTATACAATGTGTCCCAGGATAGATGTAACAAGAGGTTTAATGGACCAAAAATTTTGGAATTTTGGAATGGTATTTGGGGATTGAGTCCTGTTTGTTGTAAAACTAAAGTATACCAAAAATGACTTGATTTGGTGTTCTACAGGGTGTTTTATAAGCAAAGTTGTAAAAATCATCGCCAATAAAGTACCTTTATTTTTCAAAATATGAAAAAATTCCACTAAGAAAAGTTATTTAGAATGCAATTTTATACCCCTATACCAAATTTCAGGAATATAAAATTATTTTTTTTGAAACTTCCCATTTTTTCAATAAATTAGTATTTTATTTTGAACCATTGAATTAAAACTGCATATAAATTATTTTTTGTGAATTAACATTTAAAGTCATGTAGAAGCTAAAAGTAGGCCATGAGAAAAGCAGTGGATACACATTATCATTTATTATTGACATATCTGTCAAACGTAGTCAATATTATCCTTAATTTCTGTTTCAAATTAACGAACCAAGCATAAAAAATTAAGTGTGCGTGAAAAAATTTATATTGTGCAATTCTGCGGAATTGGCGGTGAAAACTCGCTAAGAGAAGTGGTAAGCCAATTTAATTTGAAATTTCCAAACACTGCTTTGTCACGTACTCAGGCTATGAGAATAATTAAAAAGTTTCTGGCTACTGGTAGTGTTCTTAACATGAAAAGAAAAATAAAAGCATATGATGAAGACAATGTTGGGGCTATTATAGCTCATGCCTCTGTTATAGAAAATCCTAGGATGCCACTAAGAAAGAGATCAGCTCTTATTAATATCAGCAAGTCTGAACTCCAAAGAATTTACAAGGCAAAGAAAATTAGGGCATATAAAGCAAATTATAAACATACGCTTGAAGAGGGAGATGACGGCCGTAGGTTGGATTTTTGCTTGACCATTGGAAAAAAAATCATGGAAGAGAGATTTTTTCATCATTTCATAATTTTCTCAGATGATCCACATTCACAACCAATGGTGTTGTTTCATCTCAGAATTGTCGGTTTTAGGCTTCTGAAAATCCAAATTTTAGAATTCATTGTAGAAGACAATATTATAAAAAAAATGAATGTGTGGTGTGCCGTTTCTTATCACGTTGGAGTTATTGGACCTTATTTCATTGAAGGAGGGTTAAACTGTTGTAGAACTCTCCAAAATCGTCCTAAGTTGAAGACATAATCAAAATTCGACTTAGGCAAAAATTTCATTTAAAGACATTTTTGGGAGTCTGCAGAGGCGCAGATCAGTCCACAAGGGCCGTTTTGGGTTCTATAAGGCGTTGGAAATGACCAGGTGAAAATTCGAAGAAACACCGAATTTTCACTTAGGAAAAATGTTTTTGGTTCAGAATATCAGAGTAGAAGTATATAATGACAAAGATTTATGAATAATATACTTTTTCAAAGGTACCATAAATTGGACTTTGAAAAATAATATTTTTGGAAGGGCGTCAAAATTTGGCCTAAGAATCGATTTATCGAAAGTACGCCAAAGTTTCACTTGCAGACTAATTTTTCAAAACTGCGTTGAAATTTGGCTTGAAGATCGATTTTTCAAAAGTACGCCAAAATTTCACCCGCGGATTAACTTTTCAAAAGTACCTTGAAATTTGGCTTGAAAATCGATTTTTCAAAAGTACGCCAAAATTTCACCCGCAGATTAGTTTTTCAAAAGTACCTTGAAATTTGGCTTGAAAATCGATTTTTCAAAAGTACGCCAAAATTTCACCCGCAGATTAGTTTTTCAAAAGTACCTTGAAATTTGGCTCGAAAATCGATTTTTCAAAAGTACGCTGAAATTGGTCTTAAAATGGATTTTTCAAAAGTACCACAAAGTCAGTTTAAAAAGTACCACGAAAATATAATTTAAATTATTTTTTATTTTTATTCCTCAACCAAAGACATTGACCTTTGAGGTACGGTCATTGAAAGCCCAATTCTAAAGTATGAGCATAAAATTTTAACGATGCACTGCATCCAAAAGGCAAAATAGAAGATTTTGTCAAAGCCGGCGTAGTGCCGATAAGCAAAAATTGATAAAAATCAATGCACATGTACAAGGCCGGTTTCTCGCATAGAAAGAGTTTGGATTGACTCAGCGGCTCGCAATTTGGTCGAGCGCGTTGAGTGGTCCCGACAAAGCGATGGTAGAAAAGCCAATAACAGGGCTTTTCAAATGACAAAGTTATAGAGGAAAACGCCTTGTGCATAAAAATCCAAAAATTCAATTTTGCCTAATAGTCGCTCGAAGGTGAGACGCTGCCAAATCGATATTATTAATCGACTGTGATAAGGGTTAGTAAGTCGTGGACTGATCGAACGCCACTCAACTTATGCAGTAATAAGTCCTCTGAATGTGTTTGAGTACGTGAATCTCCACGATACAAGAACTTTAAAGCTAGGTAGTCTCTAGCGAAACTAAATTCATTTAGTAAAACTTTTTTAAGTTAATTTCAGTCAGCCTTGATTATTCATTTACCCAGAGTCTGAAATGATTCTAAAAGCTCACATTTTGATTTTGAGAAGGTACGTATGAATCTTTTCTACCTAATCGATCGTTAGCGTGAGCGCTCTCGCTTGTATGGTCTGAAAGTCACTACCTTGATTGGGGAAGGCACGATTCTTTCTTGAGAATTTTGTATAACCAATTCTGTTAAATAAACGGATTCTTTGAACTAATATTTCTTAATTGATCTTGAGGCCTGTTGACGGTCTATAATCCCTGGAACTTTCGTAGAGAAAGCCGGATGTGTCGAGTTAATTCGCATTAACGTTCGACCTTCTGGTTGCTTTACGAAGGTTTGATAGGGATTTTTTTTATGCGTTTTTTGAGAAATATATTCCGTTATTAATGGACCAAAACGTGATTTTCGCGTACCAAAACTAATCCCTCCGCAGAGAAATTCTTCGGTTGGGATTTTTTTATGCAAAAATTCAGGAAATTAAGAGGTGCCTAAACCCCTAACGAGGGAATTCGGGTCCAGAGAGAGCGTAGTTTCCGATCTGTGGTAGTGCCGCCTTGGTCCCATTACTCGGCTACCGAAGTGCATCTTATCTCGAACCCGCCTGGGAGGTAGAAGAACGGGGTAATACGCGACTGGCGCCCCCTGAGAAATAAATTGGTGTCGCGTCATTTTGACGCCCGGTAGTGCGTTCTTCTACAAAACCAGCACACTTATTTACAGCTTCTTGAAAGATTTTTCAATATTTTAAGAGATATGCCTTTAGTTCATTTTCAACATGATGGTTGCCCTGGCCACTCCACAGAAATGGTTAATCGGTGGTTGAATTTAAATTTTGGAGAAAATTGGATTGCCAGGAATGGACCGATCAAGTGGCCGGCGAGATCCCCAGACCTATCAATATTGGATTTCTGCCTCAAGCAGTTGGTTTACGCTGAACCACTTCCTAACGATGTAGCAGTATTGAAGCAGAGAATTACAAATGCCGTAAACTCCATACCGTTAGATCATATTCGAAACAGTTTTAAGGACTTCAGGCGAAGGATCGAAATGTGTATGGATGTGGGTGGTAGCTACGTCGAATAATAAAAAAATTGTAAACATTGTTTTGTATTAGTCAATAATTAATTTGTTACTGAATCTGTTATGTTTTAGACATTTATTACTTGTTATAATTTTTAAACCTCATTAATCTTCTGTTAGTAATTGTTTCTTGTTTTACAATTAGTTCGATTAACATTATACCTTCTTACATCTCGTATATTCAATTTTTTGTTTACCAATAGCCTACTTTTTGAGATGATTAACATTTGCTCCTACACAACTTTAAATATGAATTCAACTCTTAATTCGCAAAAAATGGGAAGTTTCAAAAAAATAATTTTATATTCCTGAAATTTGGTATAGAGGTATAAAATTGCATTCTAAATAACTTTTCTTAGTGGAATTTTTTCATATTTTGAAAAATAAAGGTACTTTATTAGTGGTGATTTTTACAACTTTGCTTATAAAACACCCTGTAGAACACCAAATCAAATCATTTTTGATATACTTTAGTTTTACAACAAGCAGGACTCAATCCCCAAATACCATTCCAAAATTCCAAAATTTTTGGTCCATTATACCTCTTGTTACTACATTTTGAAAAAAATGTATAGGTTTTGCATTTTTCCAGTGGACCATCGAAATCCGAAAAAAACGTCGGATCGAAATGAAAGTCATATCTATCGACTCGAGAGCGAATTTAGAAAATTCCGTCCGTCGGTCAGTCGGTCTGTCTGTCGGTCTGTCTGTCTGTCTGTCTGTCTGTCGGTCTGTCTGTCGGTCTGTCTGTCGGTCTGTCTGTCGGTCTGTCTGTCGGTCTGTCTGTCACGCTCAGCCCCCCCTAATCCGTTTTCGGATTTCGATGAAACTTGGGTGGTTAATAGGAGGCCTTTAGAAAACCTTAACGCTGGAAGCTCGGCTCCGTTCGGAAACCGGAAGTACCCGATATAGATGTTTCAAGTTTTTCGGGAAAAATTTAATAACTCGGTAACTGGCGGTCGGATCGAGATATTTCAAAAAAGAGATGGTGCCGCTGGCAACGATCTACAGATAAGTATACCGGAGACAATGTCGAAAAACAAACGGAAATTGAATTTTTTTGCAAAAAACTGGTTTTCTCGAAATCGGAAGCACGATAACTGTCCAGGATATTGATCGATTTTGATGAGACTTGGTGGGATCGAAGGTACACGGCCACAAATGAAGTCTATTGCTGGCGGCCCGAATCCGTTGACCGCAAGTATTTTTTTCAAGGCCGAGTATGATTTTCCAAAGATATTGATAACTCCCGAACCGAAGGTTCGATTTTGATTTTCAAAAATGGCGATTGTAGGGCTTAATTAAGTCTATTAGGTGACGTTTGTGAGAAATTTGACAAAACAAAAGCGAATCAGCAAATCCTGGAAAACTTCATTTTTTGATAAATTCTACAAATACCCAACAGTTTCCTAATAAAAATCGAAAATTAAGTATTCCCTCGATCAATCTCTATAACCGATATAAGGCACGGACCTTTTTGGACAAAAAATCTGAAATAGAGTTTTTCGAAAAATTAAAAATAAACTAGTTATTTACAAAGATGCATGACCAGAATATAACCGATGCCCTTTCTGTATTTCAAAATGTAGTTAACCTTTACTTTAGTCAATGCAAAAAGAAAAAAAAAAGGTACTGAATCAGCCCAACAGGGATAAAAAGCATATCAAAATGTAGTTTTTAGCTTGTTACATCTATCCTGGGTCACACTGTATATAAGAAAACGTATAGGTATAAAATTTATTTTTTACCGTGTGGGAAATAAATGATTAAAGTTAGAAACATAATTTTTCTGTTGAGTTACATTGTTTTATTTAAGATAACTCATGTTTCCACCCTCAGATAAGCGGGTTCAACCTTCACCCCCCCTCCAAGGGATGTTTTCAATCTTTCATATCTCGTGAACGGTATGACATAGCGACTTGATTTTTCTTTAAATGATATTTTTGTATAGAAAGAAAAAGGTCTCATAAACTTTTGTCATATTTCGAATAGTTAGGGAAGTAATTTGGAAAATTATGTTTTTTTGTCGCACTTGAATTGAAACATTCTTTCAAAACAATTGTAGGTGATGCTGTAAGCTTTAAAATGGTATGGATACCTTAATTAATTTAGTTTATGTATGCAAAAGAACACTCAACAGAATAAGGAGATGTGAGGTATCTACGTGGCTTTGGTGGATACTACACAAATTGAATTTTGAACTAAAATGATGTATTATTTCAAAATGTTCTGTCCTGAATAGCAGTTATACATCTTTGCCACAATTATCAATATATTCGTAGGTAGTTTCTAGAGTGCTTTTTTATATGATATATACCAGTGATTATTGTTACATTGAAACTATTTGATCTGAATGTTATAATAAAAGTCGGTCTATTGAAATTTTATATTTTTAATCCTGTACAAAAATTTGAGAAACGGAACCTAATGAAATAAACATAATTAACTATTACATAAATAAATGAACAGCAAGTTCAAGACATTCTACAAATCTTCCTCATCGCTGTTATCGCTGAGGTCAGTTATTGACGTTTCTTCTTGATCCTCGTCACTACTGTCATCGCTGAGGCCAGTTATTGACGTTTCTTCTTCGTTCGTATTGTTTTTAGAGACTTTTTTATCTCCTTCGCAGAGACAAAGCTCTGTACATCGCAAGTGATTAAAAAAACACTTACATCTTCTGGAGTCACAGAAACATTTTTTGCAGGATAAAATCTCAAGTGGCGCAATATGTTCTGCGATTGTTAAAACTGGCTTATATATATTATTTTCTTGTCTTGTCGGCATCCAAAATTCAAGGAGTCCAAGATTAGGGACTTTTGCAATGTGTGAACTGGTCCATATAAGGAGCTGCAACCTAGCTCTATTTACTGCCGGATAGAAACTACTTCTTGTAGGATAAAATCTCAAGTGGCGCAATATGTTCTGCGATTGTTAAAACTGGCTTATATATATTATTTTCTTGTCTTGTCGGCATCCAAAATTCAAGGAGTCCAAGATTAGGGACTTTTGCAATGTGTGAACTGGTCCATATAAGGAGCTGCAACCTAGCTCTATTTACTGCCGGATAGAAACTACTTCTTGTAGGTGGCAACTGCTCGCCTTGTAGTTGTTGTTTGGTAAAGCACCACCACCGCAGATCCGACAGTTTTCCAATATTTACATTATTAGGACTATAAACAATGCAAATAAAGTTTTCCAAATCATCCATTATGAGATTTAGGTCTGTTTCTGCATGTCCAAGTAACGCAAGAGATTGGAGGACTTTCTCCGGTGAATTTTTAAATGCTTTCCAGAAAGACAACTTTCCTGAAATAAAAATCTCGTTATGAATTTTGGCAAGCATAATTTTGCAGAAGCATGATTACCTTTTTTTTGAAAATCCTCCGGTTGTATCGCATTCCAATAACGCATGCATTGCTAGCAGGGCATCCCTTTGTACTTTGCTTAGCACAGACGCTACGGATGAAACTGTTATTTCTCTTGGATCCACTTCCCTGTTTGTGATATGGCAGGAGAAGTCATCATAATACTACATAATGCTAATGAACGGGTGCAAGTTTTTTATTTAGGAATATTTTTGAGAGTATTCCGCTTGTTATACACCGACGAAGCGACAGAGAACTTTTTTTTAAATGTTGTTTTTTCCGAATATATTAAAAATGCATAGAGATATGTCTGTATCGATAATAGCTTTTTTCTTCGTAATAAGGAGACCTTTAATTTGGCGAAAAAACGAATTTTCTACGATGAATAGTTCTTGAGATATCTTAATCAAAATATTTGAACCTTCAGAAGGTGCAGAAGATGAGGCCCGCGAAGCTGAAGGTGGAAACATGGATTTTCATACATAGATAGATAATGCATGCATTGCTAGCAGGTCCTCCCTTTGTACTTTGCTTAGCACAGACGCTACGGATGAAACTGTTATTTCTCTTGGATCCACTTCATGTCTGAAATATGGCAGGAGAAGTCGCCATAATACTACATAATACATCGTTTTAAAGCTAAAGAACGGGTGCAAATTTTTTATTTAGGAATATTTTTGAGAGAGTATTCCGCTTGTTTTACACCGATGAAGCGACAGAGAACTTTTTTTTAATGTTGTTTTTCCGAATAACTTAAAAATGCATAGAGATATGTCTAAATCCATAATAGCTTTTTTTTCTTTGTAATAAAGAGACCTTTAATTTGGCGAAAAAAACGAATTTTCTACGATGAATAGTTCCTGAGATATCTTTATCAAAATATTTTAACCTTCAGAAGGTGCAGAAGATGAGGCCCGCGAAGCTGAAGGTGGAAACATGGATTTTCATACATAGATAGATAATGCATGCAATGCTAGCAGGGCCTCCCTTTGTACTTTGCTTAGCACAGACGCTACGGATGAAACTGTTATTTCTCTTGGATCCACTTCCTGTTTGAAATGTGATATGGCAGGAGAAGTCATCATAATACTACATAACACATCGTTTTAAAGCTAATGAACGGGTGCAAGTTTTTTATTTAGGAATATTTTTGAGAGAGTATTCCGCTTGTTTTACACCGATGAAGCGACAGAGAACTTTTTTTTAAATGTTGTTTTTTCCGAATATATTAAAAATGCATAGAGATATGTCTGTATCCATAATAGCTTTTTTCTTCGTAATAGAGACCTTTAATTTGGCGAAAAAACGAATTTTCTACGATGAATAGTTCTTGAGATATCTTTAACCTTCAGAAGGTGAGGCCCGCAAAGCTGAAGGTGGAAACATGGATTTTCATACATAGATCGATAATGCATGCATTGCTAGCAGGGCCTCCCTTTGTACTTTGCTTGGCACAGACGCTACGGATGAAACTTTTATTTCTCTTGGATCCACTTCCTGTTTGAAATGTGATATGGCAGGAGAAGTCATCATAATACTAACTAATACATCGTTTTAAAGCTAATGAAGCTCTCATGGGCCCAACTCGATATTTGTCTAGTTTCCGAGATACAGCTCAAGAAATGTACAAGAATGACCCACCCCCGTTACATTTAAAAAGTTTCCGAATTCAAGATTTTCTTTCATATATTTTATATTGTGATACGTTCTAATAGCCCTTTTTAATATTTTGCACTAAAAAGATTTGTTCTTTTAATTAAACTAATTATAATAAAACTAGTGCAGAAAAAAAAATAAAGTTTGAAAAATGTTGGCGAAAGCGCCGGGAATTCTACATAAAAAAAGTGAAAAAATATTCGGTCACATTGGCTAAAACTTTTTTTACATAATATAAAGTGTCTTACTGATCAATAAACTTTAATGAAAAACTTTCAGAAATGGCTCCTTGACCTCCAATACCCAATTAGCTATTATCAAAAATGTTGAAAATTAGGGGAGTAAGTCAACCCGCCACCCAAAAAAATCAATAAAAAAACGGCAGGACGATTTCAAGATGCCCTCTAAAAAATAGGTGCTACTACTTTGGGGCTTGCGTCACCCTTATTATTAGATTTCGGATTATGTCTGTATAAAAATTACACTCTATTACTTTCAGATCCACGTAGTGAAATGGAAACATAGTAACGATAAAAAAATTTTTTGCTTAAATAGGCTTAGGCTTTAAGTAAAATTAAAAAAAAAAAATGTCTGTATGCCTGTAACTTTTTTTGCGCACGATTACTCTGTAATGGTTTATGATATTGACTGAAGTTTGGTACATCTTTGTTAAAGCAAGCAAGAATTCATAAAATTGGGATTTAGTGTATGTACGAGAAAGCCAAGATCTCAAAAAATTTTTGGCATCAGTAACCCCCAATATTACCCCGCCTCATTATTAAAGGGTGTAGAAAATAAAATATGATTTAGTGTGGGTACAAGAACCAAAAGCCTCAATTTTTTTTTGGCATCAGCGACCCCCACCACCACCTCCACTACCGTCGTGGCATACCATTTTATGGGTTTTCAAATGTTATATTATGATGAGTTCTATGATCAATTATTTCCACATAATGGAGTGCAAATAGGGTATTATTTTTTTTTCCATTGCAACAGACTTGGGTAGGAAATCTGGATGTGTTAGTAGTAATCCTTTAGGCAATGGTTTCATCTACAACCGCGTAATTGTCAATACAAATTTTAACTGTGTCCAATTTTGACCACTGGTTTTTTTCACCTTTTGTGGTTTTCCAGTTTTGTCCACTGACTTGGACCAGAAAAGTGCTTTTTTGCCAACCCGTGTATGTCGGATAACCAGGTCAAAATGCCATTTTATATTGAAATTACAAAAAAGTTGTATTTATAAAATATCTTTGATAACTATTATGCAGAAAATGATTAAAATAATCAAAAAAATGGATAGAAAATTATTCCGTATTTCAAATGGTATACCTAAATTTATTATTATTAGTTATAGTTTTCCTTATTCTCAACCATATATATGTCCAGTTTTATTGCTGAAAAAAGTTCTCTTTATGTGTTAGATAAAATCGTCCCATGGAGTTCTATAGCTGATAAGAATTTGAAACAAATTCGGCCACAAATAAAAAAATACAGGGGTGTCTTCAAGAGAAGTGAAACAAAATTTTCTTTTAAATATTCCGATTTTTACAAAATTTTACAGGGGGCATATCAAGTGATTCCGACAAAATTTTTGTCTATCTCTAAGCCTACTATGATTTCTCGAAAATTGCGATTTTCTTTTTATCGCAGTAGGCCGACGTTTTAGATCTACGCGGCATTTTGAATTGAATAAAGTCGCCTTATGGAGTTGTATAGCTGATAAAAAATTGAAATGAACTGGGCCACAAATAAAAAAGATACAGGGGTGTCTTCACAAGAAGTGAAACAAAATTTTATATATATATATATATATATATATATATATACATATATATATATATATATATATATATATATATATATGAAATCGGATTTGAAGGAAACAACTACTCAGCGGGCAAATACCCCGACCCGCATTGAATTACACAGTTGCAGTTGATAGTTGGTTACTGATCACGATTTGAAGGTGTAATTCAATGCAGGTCGGGGTATTTGCCCGCTGAGTAGTTGTTTCCTTCAAATCCGATTTCATAAAACAGTGAGTATAGCCCACTAAGGCTAGAGGTCGCCGCTCTTGGTACTTGCAAAAAAGCAAGTCGCTATACATCAGTGACATTTGTCCGACGTATAGTAGCATCTGACCATATGAGAGTTTACCTCTCACCATCACTTCATTTGATTCAGTTTGTATAAGACTAGCAAGTTGACCACTATCATTTGTCTGTTCCATGACCTATGGCATACTGATGAGAACATAATAAGTTCGAAACCGGTCTATGTCTGGTTAGGAACAGACAAATGATAGTTGGTTACTGATCACGATTTGAAGGTGTAATTCAATGCAGGTCGGGGTATTTGCCCGCTGAGTAGTTGTTTCCTTCAAATCCGATTTCATAAAACAGTGAGTATAGCCCACTAAGGCTAGAGGTCGCCGCTCTTGGTACTTGCAAAAAAGCAAGTCGCTATACGTCAGTGACATTTGTCCGACGTATAGTAGCATCTGACCATATGAGAGTTTACCTCTCACCATCACTTCATTTGATTCAGTTTGTATAAGACTAGCAAGTTGACCACTATCATTTGTCTGTTCCATGACCTATGGCATACTGATGAGAACATAATAAGTTCGAAACCGGTCTATGTCTGGTTAGGAACAGACAAATGATAGTTGGTTACTGATCACGATTTGAAGGTGTAATTCAATGCAGGTCGGGGTATTTGCCCGCTGAGTAGTTGTTTCCTTCAAATCCGATTTCATAAAACAGTGAGTATAGCCCACTAAGGCTAGAGGTCGCCGCTCTTGGTACTTGCAAAAAAGCAAGTCGCTATACGTCAGTGACATTTGTCCGACGTATAGTAGCATCTGACCATATGAGAGTTTACCTCTCACCATCACTTCATATATATATATATATATATATATATATATATATATATATATATATATATATATATATATATATATATATATATATATATATATATATACATATATTCCGATTTTTACAAAATATTACAGAGGGGCATATCAAGTGATTCCGAACAACTTGCATTAACAAATTTTTTGTCTATCTCTAAGCCTACTATGAGTTCTCGAAAATTGCGATTTTCTTTTTATCGCTGTAGGCTTTAGATCTAGGCGGCATTTATGTGTTGAATAAAGTCGTCTTATGGAGTTGTATGGCTGATAAAAATTTAATGAATTGGGACACAAATAAAAAAGATACAGGGGTGTTTTCACAAGAAGTGAAACACACTGTATATGCTAGAATTGGTGACCTTTGTAAAAAAAAATCTCTGTCAATTTACGAATCAAAATTTGTATCATGTCATGGTGAAAATACACAAGTTACTGTTATATAAATCGAATCCGTATTATATGGGTGCTGTTAGGCAATAAATTGGATAATACTGTTATTATCTATAAATGGTATAAATAAATTTAAATCCACTTTTAAAAAATTCCCCTAAATAATGCATATTTTGCTGCGATAAAGAATTGATAGCCATGTAATTATATGCTATTTCGTAGTAGTGGATTGCCATTAGAATTCAAAAGTGCATTATATTCGAGTAAGTCGAATATATCAGAGAATTCTTGTAATTTTGTTGTGAAAATTTAAACTGGGGTTTTTGAGATCACTGAATATGAGTAAAAATTTGTTGGAATAAAACAATAGATTATTAAAATTTAATAATGGGTTTTTGCATGAAGAAATAAAAGAGACAGTCAGTCCTAATAATGCGGTGGCAAGTAAAGAAGCTCCAAAAAACATAACGAAAACTAATGTACACCAACAAGTAATGTCAGATAAGATAGAAAGTCAGCAGTTCTCAATAATGCAGGGACCTTCGAGTTCGCAAACAACAAATGAAAAATATGGATGCAGTAATAAATGATCGATATATGAAAAAAACAAGACGATGCAGTTTAACCCAATCACTTTATACATAAACAAAGCTAAACCTCTAAAAAAAAATTCCAGGGGGATTCTCTTTATTTTGGCGTCACAAATAATTTCTCAAAGTCCATAAAACCAACTGAATGGCTACAATACTTACAGCAAGTCAAATGTCAAGAAAATCGGTTTTTCTCAAATATCTCGTAAATTATAGGTTTTACGTTAATTTTGGCTATTATAGAATTTGTTCGTGAGATAAATATGCATAAAAAAGTTCTATACAAAATTTACGTAGAACAAATAGTTTTCGAGATATTGCTCTGAGAAACTTCGGAGCAAAGTGCATACGCCACTATTATATACGTAGAGTGTTGATATAGATAACAAGACCTATGAATACAGAGGAACATCGTTTATGCACATATACCCGAATAATTTCTGTCTGAGATGTTCTTGAAATGGACACTTCTTCATAATAATGATAGTAAGGGCTTTTAGTAGTAGCTTCCTAACATTCCATTGCTTTATTTCGAAAAGTAAAAATAAATGCATTTAAAACATTACAAAAAAGACAAAATTTACAGGAAGCATTGGTGGCATTCAAAATAGAAAACTGTTTGTTATTAAATAAGCCTGTGCAATTGTCGTCACTTCCATCCACAGCAACAGCTACTCAACAACATCTATTCAGGGTATATTACCAGTTTCAAACTTGGCTGGGAAAAGATTTAGACCCTCAGCAATGAATTTATTAGAGCCAACAACTACTCTGATTCCTCCTGCACCAGATGAACTTCTCAATTCTATTTTCTGCAATTGCACAAAAGGTTGTGGCACCAACTGTGGATGCAGAAAAACAGGATTGCCATATTCCGTAGTGTGTGGCTCTTGTCGAGGCCAGTCGTGTATCAATACGATGTCTGAGTTCAACGATGATGAAGACGAATTAATTTCGTTATTTTCCGCTGAGATGGTTGTTGACGAAGATGAACATATTGAAGAGGTGGAAATAGAAGGAATAGACGCAGACGAAAAAGAAGAAGTCAGTAAAGACGAACCATAATCAACAAAATTATAATATAACTTGTAACCTATGGATTAGGCCTATAGGGGACACCTTGTAAAAAAAACGCGCCTTGCATTCTACCTCAAAGGTGGTGCAGAAACGAATGCAGCACAATGTCAGAGTTTTCTCAATAATCTCAAAAACTATTGGTTCTACGTAAATTTTGTATAGGATCTTTTTTATGCAGATTTATCTCACGAACAAATTTTATAATAACCAGAATTAACGTAAAGCCGATGATTTACGACATATTTGAGAAAAGCCGATTTTCTTGACATTTGACCTGCTGTAATTATTGTAGCCGTCCAGTTGGCTTTATGGACTTTTGAGAAATTATTTGTAACGCCAAAATAAAGAGAATCCCGTTGGAAAATCTTAGGATGTATTTTTTTAGAGGTTCGTATATAAAGTGTCTGGGCTAAGTTGGGAAATAAGATGGAGGAGAAATAGTAAAACGGCAACTCCAATATTCGAGAAAAAAACTATCGTACAAAATCAAAGAAACCCCTTTTCTCCAGAACCAACCGAAGAATCAACTAAAGGTCTTCCAAGAATCACATGTTTTTTTTTTGTATCAAGATTAAATCCGGAAATGTCGGAACAGCACTTAAAGTAATTCTTGCAAAACAATGCCCCACTTCGGAAGTTATGGTGGAAAAACTTATTATACTCTTCGCAAAAACGAAGAGTATATTGCATTTGATCGGCACATTTCTAAAACGCTCGTAGAGAAAAAAATTTCATACCATTATGTTAGTGAACGAATTCTGAACAACTTTCAAAATGTCCGTCTGTCTGTCCGTCCGTCACGTTTCTTGTAAGCACGATAACTTAAGAAAGAAAAGTCCGATTGTATTGAAATTTGGAAAGTAAGTTAGCGTTAGCTAGAGGAAGATATTTATCAAAGTAAAAAAATTGAAAAATTGAAGAAATTGATTTTATAAAATATAAAAAAAACAATATTAATTACTTGGATTTAATTTCAAACAAAATTGTCATGAATTTTTTAAACAAAGAAACCCATTTAAATTATATTTTCGGACTTGGATATTATTTTAAACAAAACTTCAAATATTTTTTAATTTTGATTAAATTTTGGATTCAGGATTTTTGGACAATTCGGCACAACTTTCGTGAATAAAATTTTCCGATAAAAAAATGCCTGTCACCAGAAAATCGGAGAAAGTGGTGGTTTTTTCGATTTGGGAGTAGTGGTAGGCCTGAAAATATTGTCACCTACGTGTTCCCCGCCCTCGAAAACGGGGGGGGGGGGAATATCTTGCGGTGCGGTCGCAGAACTTTTGGGCTTTTTGCCTTTTTCTTGTTTACCTCAAGAGACTATAATATATCTAATCCATTGAAATATAATTCTGGAATGATATATATTACAGACATTCAATTTTTACAGTAAAGTATGATGGCCCAGTGGCTAAAGGTTTGCCTTGTAAATTGGCAAATTGGCAATCCAAAGGTCTTGTGTTCGAATTCCTGACAGGGGGTGCTTTTTTTTTCATTTTTTTTCACAACAGTTGGTATCACAAAATTTAGAATATTCAAAAACTAACATTATTTACAAAAAAAATGCGAAGAGTATCCTATAGAATGTATAACAATTATATAAAAACTCACTAAATCGGCGAAGAGTATAATGCTTCCCCTAGTTTATGATTACCAAAGTGTTTTCAAAGGTGGCTCTAACTTGAACAACAAGCAAACTACGCGAATTGCCGGCTAAAAGACTTCAAGATAAATTAATCTGATTTTCTTCAACGAAAAAAAAAAGATTACAAATAAAATAAAATTGAATAAAAGATCACTTAAAATATCTATCATTAATCATACAGGAAAGTGTAAATAAATGAAATGCGCTTTTGTGTGAACATGCTGTATATTAATTTCTGGCGATGACAGAACACTGGAAAATAACTGAACTTAAGTTGGAATCAAGTTTCTGTAAGTCGGAACGACAACAAGGTGGAGCAGCAGAGTATTGTAGTAGTGTTAAGTACAAATTATCAGACTGTGATGTTTTTCAATGTGTGGCCATGTAATGTACTGTAATTAATTAGCAAATTATAATAATTAGTACATAGACCCCTAGTGGTAATATAACAGACTTCTACTATAAATTAAAGCAAAATTATTATTTAAAATTGATTTAAAAAAAATTTAAAAAGCATATTGGACAGATCTAATATTAAATTCTGTTTCGTTTCATAGAAGTGTAAATGAATATACATACACCAACGCACAAAAAGTTGTACTGATTTTACCAATCTGGAAAATGAATATGAAATAAATATCTTACAATCTTATATTTTAGATCACATAGCACAAAAACTAATGTTTATGTTAAAGGAAAAAATATACCAAGAATTCAACATCGTAGATTTTTTCAGAAAAAAAAAATTGTTTTAAAATGTGTCTTAACCGCCATCCATGTCACCTCAATGACCCTCGTAAGTCTAGGAGATCTAGATTTTCTAGTCTGAGAAAGGAGACGGGGCCCTACAGTTTATTGTGGAATCCGAACCAGTATGAAAATTTTTTTCGCTCTGCTGGGCTCGAACCTGCTCCTCTAGGCACGATCAGAGTGCAAGCTAGACGCGCTAACAGACTGATTTAAGAAAAGAATAAATGCATTTTTTTTCTTAGATTACAAGAAGTGGATAGTGGAGTTCTAGTCACTTTTTGTGGATAATTTCATAATTAAAATTACTTGGCAGTAGGCAGGGTTCGAACCTGCTTCGGTAGGTATTCCAGTTTGAGAGCTAAACGTATCAAAACTACTGACTTATGTTAAATAAACAAATGAAACAAATGGATTAACAAAGTAAACTTTTCCAATAATTAATATTCCTTTTACTTTCAAAAACATCGTCTCAAAATCTAAGCAAGTGACTGTAAAAGAAGAAGCAGAAGTAAAAATTTAATTGCACTATAGGTATTTTAACTATATTTTCTTTGCTTTATATGATGGATAAGGAATAAACCGAAGAAAATATAATTTCTGGGCATCCAGGAATGCTTAAAGTTAAAGTGGCACAAGTTGGTTAACACCATAATATTCAACTTATCTGCGTATATCGAAGTTTTTGTTTAATATAATTATCGTGAACTTTACTGTTTACAAATTTTATGTTTACTCTTTTTAATTGAATATTGAAATCCTTATCGTTAATTTAATAGCCCACACACGCGGCAGAACAAATTTCAGATATATTTAACATTAAAATTAACTTTAATAGTTGCGTAATATTGTGTCAAATAGTAAAAGTAGTAATAAGATTTTACACACTTCGCAAATTAAATTACCGGCATAATAAACATCTTTGTCTTAATTATGAATTCTCGTGTTCCGAATCAGGAGTTATTATGAAATTGCTGACAATTTTTGCGTCATAAATAGAATGCTTTGTGCTTTAGAAAATTGACAGAATCAGTTAAAAAAAAAAAAGGAAAAAAGAAAGTAGCAAATTAATATAGAGGCCCAAAAAATTGCCAACTTTGAAGCTTAAAGTGATAGTCGTAGTAATAGTTCCTGGGGCAAAATGAGAAAATATTTATGTTTCTTTGATTATAATTCAAGGTGACGGACGGAGTGTTGTTTCTTCGCAGGTATAGTGCATAGTTTTGTGGCCCGTGATACCTATGACGCAACTCCTTCTCAACACTCGACGAAATCAATCAAATATCCAAATTAATTTGACCTACAACAATCTAATACTTTAACTATGACTTACCACATATCGATTAATTTAAAGCCCTTACACACGACACAATCTGTCGGGTTCAATCTGCAGGGTGGCTAGGTGGGGATAAATCGGTTATACGCTACACACGATAAAATTTGTCAGCATGCTGACTATTATTATAATTAGGAACCCGAGCAGCAGATTCTAAGATCTGCGGTACTCAGGCCTGTCGAGAAATTGGACAATCGCGGCATGACAGATCTCCTAGAAAAGATCAGTGCTCTTCATGAAGAATAGTAGTTTATTCCAGGATAGATCCCGTAGTCCCTCCGGCCGTAAAAAATATCTTCCGAAATATCTATATCTAGAAGCCTTGAATATGAGTGATGGTTTCATCCCACACTCCACACCTCAAAAAATGGGAACGTCCTTAAACATCATTGCATGTTGGTGCTTGTTCAGAGGACAGTCTACTTACTCATTCTCTTTCAAGCGCAAACAACTATTTTGCGATGCAGTCAGTTGAAAGCCTTTTGCATGAAGCCTTGATTGCCTCATTCCGGCCAATAGTTTTTAAGCTGTCATGGTCCAGTCCCGTAGCTCTGATTGAATCAGACTTCTTGGCAAACTGAGAGCTGGCTCAGGACCAGGGAAAGGAATTTCTCCTTCTTCTCCCGCTAAGCGGTCTGCTACTTCTTTGCCCTCCAGACCACTGTGTCTGGGCACATAATTGAATTTGACCGAGATATGTTCACACATCCTTTTGAGTCTTCGATCCGTCTGTGTACCATTCCAGACCTTCGCAACTCAGAAGATGCCTTTTATAGCATTCCAAGTCATCTCGACTAGGGAACACGACTGTACATGGAATAGTAAACCATAGACCGGCAGACACCAGCCTCTAATTAAACGAATGATTACTTGATCTCTTACGAGTAGAGCTAGAGCCTTGATGAGCAAGCTCCAGCCCCTGTCCCATCGCATTTACATTTCATTCATCAACAGTCTGTTTCCAGCTTCACTTCATCATGTAAGAGAGTGAGTCCAAGAATTACCTCCACTGCAGCTATTGGAGTAGTCTTAATTGCTCCTGTTACTCTTGGACAGGTTAGTCTTTGAACCTGACAGAGATGAGCCATAATTGTGGAATGCTACTGAGAGCGTCTTCACACTAGGGCCGCATATTTAATGAGGGCTTTTACCATAACAGAATACGGCCAGAGAGTAGTATTTGGACTTATTTCCCACTTCTTAGGGTCGAAGATGAGTTTGCACATTCATAAAGATGCAAAATCTTTCCTCGTTTGAACTTCACGGGGTTCTTCCAAGCTAGTTCTAGGGCTACGTTCAGATACCTCACTGTTTAGAAAAGAAGGAAAAGAAGGAAAATGAATATCGACTATTTTTTTCCTTCTCGTGAAGAGCATTAGTTCTGTTTTACCAGGGTTGACAAAGGGCCCTTGTATGTATTATACCATAACTAAACTATGGAGAAAACCCTTTTAGTATGTTGAGTAGCTCCGCTAAGTAATTAAATAAATCCATTTAGTTCCAAATATTGAAAAACCAAAACTGCATCAATTCTGTTATCACAAATCGACACGCCGATACAGAGATGAAAAAGCAAATTTAATAAACAATGCCAGTGTTGATTACTTCGGCAGATTTCTACCTCAATACAAGAATCCTACAATCGTAGTTGACTTCATGATATGTCTTAAATAAAAGCGAAGACTTCGAATATAAACTGAAACGTAAAAGTATCACTAAAAATATGGGGTATTCTATTCAGTCGATTTCATGAAACTTCTTTCTCTACTTTTGCTGAGAACCCGTTTGTACACAAATGTAAGCAGGTACTTTCATAATCATTTTTATCTAGGAAATTAACATGA
The DNA here is from genome assembly GCA_936432065.2 of Rutpela maculata. NCBI lineage: Eukaryota > Metazoa > Arthropoda > Insecta > Coleoptera > Cerambycidae > Rutpela > Rutpela maculata. The sequence continues at coordinate 27,785,883 of OW386285.2, read as the reverse complement.
CAATTCAAAAAATTGATGACGGTCTCTCTATTCCATTGAGGTTAGAGAGTGGGAGGAAAACTTCTTAGTTCGAGAATATAGCATAAATATTCAATTGTATTAGGGTCGACACTGTATGCTGGCCATTCGAGAATCTCAATTGCAACTTCATTTAAGACTCCCGGATTATACAAGCAGCGTGGGAGTCTGCATCAATAAGAGATTATTAAAAAAATCATTAGTAAGCCTCATACTGGTCAAAAAACTACCATTCACTGGACAGAAATCAGTATGTAAATAAGAGAAAAGTCCCTTTAATTGCAACTCACGAATAACAATTAAAAACTGAGATTCATTCAAAATAAAGGTATAAAATACATGCAAATTTTGTTTAGTGTGTTTAAAACACCTGGGGCGGTATTTTATACAGGGTGTAATTAGTTTCATGTCATTAAAAAAACTGGTGGTGGGGAACGACTAACCGAACAAAAAAACTTTATATAACATGGGGTCTAAAGCCCATAGTTTTGGAAAAAAATAAACAAAAATTTCGAAAATTTTCAGTAAAATTGTTTGAGAACTGCTGGAATGTTGGGATAGGCTTTTATCTTCGCGTATGTCGGCGCCTCTAATCATCAAATACGCTAATACGGCTCTATCAAAGTGCCGCGCTCCTTTGTTAGAGGCAAGGACACAAGTTGATAATCATCACACTTTTTATGGTTTTTTAAAAGTAGGTAAGGTAAGGTCTTTAGCGGTGCGGTAAAGGTGAAAGACGTCAGCGTTTTCTGAGTGCTTAGTAGATCTGAAGAAAACTATACTCTCCTTTGTGCAATATTTTAGTTTCTGTGGGCACTTCGTTAAGTACACACGTCCAGCCCGTTCGTTGTTTTTGTTGCTTTTGTTCTTTTTGAATTTTGGGACACGTATTTACAGTTAAGATTTATTTTATTGACTTACCGTTCAAGTCGTTAAGTTCTTGATTACGTACAGACACTACTTGTTCGTTTTTACTTTTGTTTTCTTTATTGACAACGTTAGATGATAGTTTAGTGTGGTATTTTAATGTGCATAGAAACCATAAAAAATGATCCTAATTTACCAAATGTGTTGAACAGAGTGCGTATGTCCTTCGACGTGCCGAAAAGTGTATTGGTGCAGGCGGAGGCCATTTCGAACAATTTATGTAAATCAACAATAATTTATGGGTAAGTTCTAGATTTATCGAATATTTTAGTTGTCGATACCTGATTGGCAATCCGTTAAATAAATCAGATTTTTTCCTAACTTAAAATACACATAATTGTTTTCTGTTATCGTACCTCAGACGTATAACTCTTTATTTCCCAATGTCATGCAATAATTACTCATTTTTTAGGCTTTTAACCTAGAACATTCATTTAGGTTACAAATGTTATTAAATCATATTTGAATTTGATAAATTATAGACAACAATAAAAGCTCCAATATTTTGTTCTAAATTAAAAAACACACATGTAAAGAAATGCTGTGTTTAAACCTCTACGCCGATCATATGCTTGCAGTTCTGCAAAAAGAGATAACGAATTATTTATATTTTTATAATTGGTCCGGTTGAGGCGGTCTTCAAGGGTGCCGCCCTTCTTTGCTTTGAAACCGCGGGCCGGCGAGAACGAGTCGGTCGGTAATCTTTGCAGTTTTTTATGACAATTTAAAAGTTGTGTATAATTGGGAACTACACGTCCACTGACCCAGAGAGGCAGTGGTTCTCAAATGTTTCCTAACCTAATATTCAAATTGTTGACCTCCGTCAATTTTTTTCAAAGTGTCCCTAGAGGAAAAAGTCATAAAGGTTTTTTGTTTGTCTAGTCGGTCCCCATTACCAGTTTTTTTTTAATGACATGAAACTAATCACACCCTGTATAAAAAATAGGTATACACATCCGCCACGTGCGTAAGGAGCACAAAAATTATTCAAGTGTAAGCGCGCCTTGATTTAGTTGACACACGTTTCATTCGTTACCCTTTTAGTGGTTTCACAATTTCATTATTTTCCTATAGTTAATTAATATCGAAGTACATATGTACTTATTAATAAAAACACGCAATTAAAGTATTATAGTTCGTGTGGGAAAGCAGTCACATTTGAGTTAATTCATGCATGCAATCACTTGATAATAATTGCTTTTACCTTTAATTGACATATTGCAATTGTTTCTAAGGTTTATATTGAAATATTAAATTTACTGCTTGCCAATTTATTTTTATGATTTTTTTTGTGGACGTTTTATAGTTTTCCACTCTTGAAAAATAATATAATAAATATATAATGAAGATTTAAAAAATTATTACATCTATCGCTACTAAGCGTATTGCGGGTGTGGCCAACTGCGAATACCTATTTGATTAACAATTTGTTCGAATATGGATGGCTGAATTTACTTTTTCGAAAACTGTCATTAAAAGTTGACTTTCACATGATATTTGTTAAATGTTAAAAAGGCCATTTTTTTTGTCTACAGAAGAACATAAAAGTCTTTTACATCCAGGATGTAAAAGACTTTTACATCCACCTACACAAATCAATTAAACTATAGATGATAGAATCAGTTAATCAGTTTATTTATTATTATCAAAAAAAACATATAACAATCAATCATTAATAATCAATTTAACAGTTAATCATGTCTTTTACCGTTTAAATTTAAAGTCGTACTTGTACAATTGTGAAACTGACTCCACTCGAATGGTAAGTCGTTCACTGCAATAGTTTCTTGATTAAGGCACTGGGTGATTATTGAAGAAGCACCAGATTTGGGAGCAGCTCAAATACTATTAGAAATTACAATTTTCTTCTCAACTGATTCCTCAATATATCCCTCCGCAACCGTCGAAGGCCCCCATGTCTTTTAAGACTGGCGAAATTAGCTTTTCCGTATCAGCTAGCAGTGTAGCAGATGGTCTTCGGAAGCAATGACCAGTATAGCTTTCTGCTTCCGATGATCTTAAATATGTTGCAATTTCTTTTGGAGTATTTCTAATTTTATTAATACCAATAACCTGCTTTACCCATTTTCCATCCACATATCTAATAAAAAATCTACGGTTGGTAATGAACTCTGGGCGCAAAGTATAATATTTTCGGTATAATTTAATATAGGTAAAATTTGAAATGATGAATGTTTTTTGAGTGAGAGTTTTTGAATTCTGGATTTTTACAATAATAACTGAATCCTTATCCTCAATATCATCTATTGTTAAATTCAATAGTTTGGTTATTCTACGTGCCAAATATTAAAATAACCTGAAACAATACAAATACTTTATCAAGAAATCTATACAAATATGTACTACCTAATGAATTAATATGTCTCACCTTCATTAATAAGAAGCATTCATTTGGTGCCTCTTATAAGAATCTCTCAATATTTTATTAAAACTTTTGACTTTTTTGGACGATATCCCAAACACGGTACTTGGAATATTTCTCTATATCTATATTTTGTTTGACGTTTGGTGTTCTCTTCAGCATTGAATATATAGAACATAACTCTGTCGGCTGCATTCTCTTAATTTTATATTCAAAATATGCCAATATCACACTTTTAGACAATTTTTTAATTTCTTAGAATCATACCATTCCATAAAGTCTTTGAAGATTTCCATTTTAGCTTCAAAAACAGGTATCTCAAAACGGCCTTCATCGAATAACTCAAAAAGCACCACATTTAACAAAAAAATGGGAGAGACCAATGAGAAAGCTTATAGACTTGAATGGTTTTTTACATTTTTTTCTAATTTCTATATACTTAATAATTTCGGAAATATGGAAGTTTAAATATGTCGTCCAAACGTTTATAAGATAAAAAATATTTAATGAATGAACATATTCTAATGTTTAGGTTATGACGATAACGGCATCGCCGCGCCGGTGACATAAAAGGCATTTTTTTTAATGGAACCTATGGTCGGTGGCATTTGAAAGGTCCCCTCAAGGCGACTTCACTCGCTTGTTATTTTTGTCAAAATGTTAAAAGATGATGCAAATTTATCAATCTAGTGTGACGTGCTTCTACCCCTAGGAAACCACCCTTGCAAATTCCGTGGGTTCCAAAAATTATAACAAGAGATAACCACTAACACACTTTATTAAATAATTTACTGGATACTTCACAATACTATTATTAACTTAAATGTACTTTACTGACTAAAAATCACTTTGTTTTCACGTTGGAGTCTTAACCTCACTTGTCACTTGTCAATTCAAAACTTCCTCTTTCTGAACTACCCGCCGAGAATGCGGTCTTTTATACCTAAAAATGACAGATCTCGATTTTTCTGTGATGACGCCACCATTCTCTAGATCACTCTAGAACTTCTAGTAGGTTCTTTTTCTAGTAGGTGCAAATCTACATCCAGATAAAATCCGAATTAAATTCTGTGTTTGCAACACATTACACTAGCATGAAAATTCAAGTAAGTTTGCAGGTGTAAAAATCGTTGTGTCAACTATAATAAAGGTCTCTTTTTAATGTACCATTTTTTTGTCCACCACGTTTTTTCAGAACCTGCTATATTGAGGTAAAGTTTTTCAGGTTCTAGTTGTGAATTCAATCATATTCAAATTTTCGTGATATTTGTTATCACCGATTTTGTTGATTTCAATCGATCAAGAATGTCTTGTCTTAAGAGAATAGTAGCGTATTGAAATTCTCATGATTGGATTTGGAAATCGACAAAATTTCTTTGGCTAGTATTTGTACCTGCTCAATTATAGGTTTATTCGATATTTATAAACATATTAGAAACATATTGGTATCAATTGCATTTACGTCCATGTAAGAAAATATCTTCTCAGCGCCATATTGAACTAAACTTCACCCAATGTACTAACATCGATAGATGATTATTATTATGTTCTCTTCTTTTTTTTTTCGTGCAAATAGAGAATATATTTTCGGCCATCGAGCACGACAATATTATTGGGAAAGGTGTTTTCTGACAGTGGAACAAGTGTTCAGAATTGCACATTTTTTAATGATATTTTGTAGCCCTTCTTGTAAATCAATTTGCTTCAGTAAGTCTTTGAAACTTAGTAGAGTTACTCCAGTTGCGGAATAATGGTACAACAATTACTTTTTCTTGTTTCCGAATAGGGTATTTAGTGATATGGCACTTTCCTCATTTTAAAGTATAACAAACCAATAGCCTCAGAAAAAAATGTCAGCTCAATTGAATCAATAGCTACAGAGATATTCACATTTGAATAGAAACACGCTCGGCCGGCCAACAGTCCGTAGAGTGAAACATGTTAGGTTCCTTTGAGTATGTCACCGGGCATATGAAATCATATTTTACGACATTTTTTGTGGTCTCGAACTTTTTAAATCAATGAAAAGTGAAAAATTATTTTTTTAAATAAAATTGTTTTTTTTTTGTTCCACCGCCATATCTTTAAAACTATTAAAGGTACCGAAATTTGTTTTGTGTCAAATTAAAGCACACACTGTAGCGCTTTTACCAATATAAACGGTTTGGGCACAATTCGCACTTTCATTTCTCTAAAAATCAGATAAACTAAAAATATATATTTTATGTATTGAAATCTTCACCAATCGATAAACTTTTTTATTTTTGAAAATATTTACATACATGCAGCGAAGAAAATAAAGCCTAATAATCACAAAAGTTTTTGAAACAATATATTTTTCTCTAAAATGTACCGTGTGGCAACAGCGATTATTTTTATCAGCGCTAAATGCGACATTGGGACGCAGTTAATACACCTCGCATGCAGGGTTGGTCAGATTAGTCGCGTAGAAATGGCGGTTGTCGAAAATCATTAAGTATTCATTGTTCGGATAAAAATTGTGACAATCGAAAATGTGCTTGTTTTAAGGAAGGCCTAAAATGTTGCAACGAGTGCAAATGTCGTTCCTGTAACAACATTATTAAAGATTTCGAGGCAGATATGAACGAGTTAGAATGCTATTAATGTAGGGCCTACATAATCTCAATATCTAAATAGAAAATTTATTTCAACAATAAAACTCATTTTATGCGTACGTTTTTACTTTCATATTGATCCCCTAGATGCTTTTGATCACTACTGGTTTTGTATCTATTGATATAAGTTAAACTACTACATACACCCCGACCGGGACCGTCAGATCGTTGTAGTCGGCAGGCTTGCTACAGCCGAGCGCGCAAGAATATGACTTTGGCCCGTTAAAAAAAATCGCTGACTCAATACTATGAACGGGACATGAAAAATTTTTATCCTAAAAACTTTTTTCAACTATTGGCTTCAATTTGTACGCAGCATGTATATACAAATTTTCATAAATAAATTTTTTTCCCGATTGTCTAAAATTACGCTACTGAAAATAACAAGTTTGAGTTTCCTATTATTTTTCCAACTTAAAAAAAAATTAATCGGGTTCACGTGGGACGTTGTTCGAAGCGCTATTGTGTCTACTTTAATCTAAAAAAAAAAAATAGCTTGATAACATAAATATTTTCAGAGATATAGCGGTGGAGACGTTAAAAACATATTTCATTAAAAATCTATTTTTTTTGAGTTTTTTCGAAATAAAAAAGTTCTCGACCACCAAAAAATGTCGTGTACACAATTATCTTACTAAAGAATCCCACTAAGTCTGGTTTGGTTCTACGCCGGTTTTTTTTTCTCGAAAACTAAGTGACTACTTCCAGGTTTTACTATACTAACTTGCATTCACAGCCGTGTTCACTGGGCGGTTCAGCCATCTGACGTCACAATTCGACTACATGGTTATCCCGAGCGTTTTTAAGCGCGCCGACTTTAATAATTTTTTTATACATGAAGGCGGCGTCAGTAAATTCTAATTTTTGGCATACTTACTATACTCACCAAGCTCTTTCAGAATATGTAATAATAAAAAATTGTTAAATGAGCCTATTATTTTCATTTTTATACCAGCTCTGTGTATTTATTAATTTTAGCAATAGTTTTTTGGACGTTGTTGGAATTTGAGATCATTTTTACAGATGACTTAGCAAATAACACACTCTCCTAGCCGTAGCTGGGATTTGGCTCTGTTAAAGCCTGTTCCAAGTTTCTGGGCCCTTTGGCGATGCTGATGATGTCTGCTTCAAAAGTTCAGAGTCTCGACGCCAACAGGGGATCACAGAGACTTCAACTCCAAGACTTTCCTTAAAATATCGCTGTTTCCAATAGTGTGATCTTCTGCACTTTTGTGCGCTCGGTTGACCAGGCAGACTCCGGTCATAGCCCTTACTGGTAGTTCCAAGGGCTCCTACAATTACTGGCACGACTGTTACTTCCTGTCTTTGCATTCCACATTCTGCTAGCTTTTATTTGAGTATCTTGGTATAGTAGGTTCCGTGACGTCCTCGTCAGTGATTTCGGTTCCCAGGTATTCCTCCTGGATTTTGCGAGCTTGCTTCTATTATTATTATTAATAATAATGGAATTTTTTGCCTGACATTCACATAAACTTGGGTTCGTGTGGATGTCTCTATGAATGTGCGGTACGTATTTTTAAGCCACAAAGAGCCCATGGGAAACAATACAAATTAATGCTGCTGCTGATCCATTTGTACTCTTATAATATTCTCTTAGCAATGATAGAAAGTAAGAAGTTAATTTAAAAGACTTATTATTTAATTTCATTTATTCCCCTAGAATGTGCAGTAATTACGACTGCTTAAAGACAATGTGTATTTTAGCTCCGATCATAGAATCATAATTACATTATTCGTAAATGCAACATAAGTATCCCATTATACAAGTCAGATATTTCCAGAACAATTATAATGATTGTAAACGACGTGTGAACCGATCCTCATTGTTGATAAAAGTGATACACAATTACTACGGACATTTTAATTGAAGCAGTGTCAGCTGTCCGGATTTTGAATATCCGAAGGCCGGTTCCGGATCAACATATTCGTAATTTAAAACCAATTCATTTTCAGGATATAGGAACTCCCTCTTGGGCCGTTTTAATTGTAATGTGCTGAAGACATCCTATGTGTTATTTACTGCTTTACTACAGTAGAACTCCAGTATGTGTTAGTTCTTGTTTTGTTAAGAAAATAGATGGATGTTTTCGAGAAAAATAAATCTTGGATGGCATTTCTCCGACTATATTGCACACCACACTGAACTCGTAGGCGGTTTATTGAATTTTTATATAATTGCCGAACATTTTATAGTCTACTTTTAACAGTTATCCTTCAAATAAGTTAGTTTTTCAGGTATAATTACAATATTTTCAATTCTAATTATCTCTCAATGATCAGCTTAACTGTCCTGGCGTTGACTTATATTTACTGATCGTTTCTTCCAAAAACCATAAGGTTCTTCCTCTAGCTAACGCTAACTTACTAGTGTGACAAACGTGCTTTTTTAGACATGAAATACACACATCATTATTTTCTAATACCAGATAGAGACAGAAAAATCAATACGTTATCTAAAAGTGAGTATATAGCCCAGACGACAGATCATAGTGAAACCCACAAAAAGTTGCAAACTGAATAATTTTTTTTAATGAGTTCGTGAAAGTGTATAGAATAATATCCTGAAAAGTTTATATTCCGCTCGGATGCAGAACATAGAAAAAGTGAAAAAAAAAATTTTTTTATCAATTTTTTCAACATTTTTAAATTAAGTCAGGCTAGAAAAAAACAAAAAATACAAGTGGGTAGTAGGGATTGCATTACCGGTTAACCGTTATTAGTACAAAAAACACACGACAATAATTACCGGTTATTTTAATTTTTTACCGGTTATTTCGGTAAGCTCTGAACTTACGATATGTCACGTATTCAACGTTTCTATTTATGTCACTGACTAGTATTCACTAAATACAGAGTGACTGTCCCAACACCGAGCACTTTTAACAATAAATAAATAATATTATAAAAAGTAAACACCAAGCCCCAAGAAATACAAGAGAGACATTGACAATATCTTACGATAGAAAACTGAATATTTCACTGGTGCAAATATCCGTGGAATACATTTAGAAATATGTTATTACCAATTCTTATTAACTTATCGACCCACCAATATCGATTGAGGAAGGTCATCTTTATCTGGTGGTATTCTATGCACAAATATCAGACGACTAACAGATATAGCTTTGAAAAACAAACCCTTTTAACAGGCGATTTTTAAGAAATATTGTATTTTTAGATTAGGTATTCAGTAAATGCTCTATTTGAGTTTATGTTTACAATTTTTGTTATTTAAGTGGATATTTATGTTATTTACAGAATAATTATTTATTTAAATTTATTTCATTCATATTTTTTTCTTTTGATAAATTAACTCCTATATAAAAAAGTCTATTTGACAGTCATATTTTTGTCACTTTGACAGCGATAAAAAAGGTGCATTGTTTTTTATCACCGATTAATATATTCTTACTTTATTAACCAATCAAAACGCACATTTTTAAAAAAATCGACCAATAGGATTTGTTTCAAGTGAGAAAAACGGCTATGGAGAAGTGGAAAAAATCGAGAAAAATGTATGTTACTTTTTTCGTAGTAGCCATGTGTCAAACTAAAAAAGTCATTGAAATTATTAAAATCTGACATTTCACGTTTTCATCTTGATTTCTGTACACAAAATTAATGAGAAAAAGCTATTTGGTGATGTTTCACAAGAAAATTTATTATAAATCGTTATTTTTAAAACATTAAATAAACAGTTTTGTTGTTTTAATAATTATTTTAGATAATATTTTTTAATCATATATTAATCTTTTGTAATACACACGAGGTTGATTTTCAACTTGGGTAAATTTTTTTTGAGTGACTCAAATCTATTTTCCATGAAAATTATGCTCGAATTAAGGGACATAGGAAAAATCGCTCCACTTCGTGTCGCAATTTTTTCATGCCCATAATTCTCGAATAATTTTCATGGGAAAACAGGTTTTTGTCCAAAAAAAATTTACCCGGTAAAAAATCGACCTCTTGTGCATTAATACCCAATAAAAATGCCTGTTCCTCAAAAGCAGAGTACATCTAGTAGTCGCACGTCACTTTACAATCTGTACTGTCGGCTATAATTTTTAAGTATTGTGGAAACAATATGTACAATATGAGTCGTTTTGGGAAAATTATAATTATTTTTAATAAATTATTGTTGTTGTTCGTTCACATATTCTCTCGTTAATTTATCTTGCCAAAAAACACTCGAGCTTTTCTTTTATGGATAAATTTCTTTTTAACTCAAAATTTTTCCAATAAGTAATTTTGCTCGAAAAACTGACATTTGACAAAATCGCTCGACCTCCGGTCTCGCGATATTTTCATGTCAGTTTTTCTTATAAAATCAATGACTGGCTAAATTATTTCGTTACAAAGAGAAATTTATCCGATAAAAAAAAGCTCTTGTGATTTTACTGTTCATAAAAAACCTTTTGTTTGTTCATTATATCAAATATACGTATATAAAAATGTTTTTTGTTAAATTTAGATAATTTTGTACATGGAAAAAGACAATTGCCATTTTCGCCACCCTAATCATCCATTCTAAAAATTACCGGTAAATTGCAATCCCTAGTGGGTAGACCACGTGTTTCTGAACAAAAAATATTCTAATAAAATTTATCGCTAAAGCCTCAGTTTTGCCGGAAAAAAATAGTGAAGTAACTTTGTCACTCTGCTCGGCCAAGCGCACGGTTAAATGCATACTACGGAACCTCTCTTAGCAGTTCTATCGAGTAAAATAAAAGCTTTTTTCTCTTTATGACTACACATTTTTAACATTTTTCTTAGTGAATAGGAGGATAAATAGTGAGTATGGAGGGAAAATGTATAATTATGAACACATACACAGACGCCACACATAACCGCTGAATCGCTCGCATGAATTTTTACGTGCCTTTACTATATTGTATTTATTACAGATACACCTATCCATATTTCAGCTATATCCATTGAATTCTTTATACATTTGTTAATGTATTGGAAAAGTTCCAGAATTTATATTCAAAACAATCAAAGATATTTTCATAGTTATAAGGATAAGATCGTGACAATCGCAATTTCTTATCATGATATGATTAATCATATTTTCGAAAAAAATGCATAAAAATAAACGAATTTGTTTTTGAACATTCGAAAAGTATACATTTTTTCCGAAATAGTAATATTTTATTTTTTCCAATGGGTCAATTTCTCGGCAAGTTACAGCCTCCAATATATATATTTATCAAGAAAATCATCAAGCAATTAAATTAAAATTATTTGAAATGTTCTTTTTTTTTGAATCCACGTTACTACAACTTAATAAACCATAATTATCATGAAGTGTACATACTTTTTAACAGTTCTCAATGAAGAAAGAATTTTTTTGAAGGGTTTTTATTTTTTTCTATATTTTTTATTGCGACGATTGAGTTCGGGCGTGATAATACATATAAGTATATTTTTCCCATCCACCTTTGCTTGTTTTGTTTAAAACAAAAAAACATCAGAAAGCTACAATTTCTATCTTCTAAATGAACCAACACTCATATAGATTGAACAAATTCTGATTTAGTGACACGTAATTCAGTGCGTCTGTGTCACAGTCATGCGTATTCAAGCGCGTGCACGCATGGATCTCGCTCCGAGTTATAACGTTACACTTGACTATTTTTTCCGGGAAAACCGTGGCTTTAGCGATAAATTTTATTAGCACATTTTTTGTTTATAAATACGTGTTCTATCCATCTGTATTTTTTGTTTTTTCCTAGCATGACTTAATTTCAAAATTTTGAAAAAATGGATGAAAAAAATTTTTTTTCACTTTTTTTTTATGTTCTGCATCCGAGCGAAATGAAAACTTTTCAGGATATTATTCTACACACTTTCACGAACTCATTAAAAAAAAGTTTACACAGTTTGCAACTTTTTGTAGGTAAATACCTTCACCGACTGGGCTAATAGTTGACTACACTTATTATGCACGTAAAATATGTCGACGTCTTTGGCGGTGCGGTAAAGATCAAAGACGCCGACATTTTTTGAGTGCAGAGTAGATCTGAAGACAACTATAACTTAAGAGGTCTACACACGATCCAGCGGCAGGGAGCCAGCCTTGTCTGCACGCTTTGAACTCATTCGTAAAAGTGAACTGGTCTGCTGGAATTCCATTATCTTAAAAGCATGCCGACAAGGCTGGCTCCCTGCCGCTGGATCGTGTGTAGACCCCTTTAAGAGGTCTACACACGATCCAGCGGCAGGGACCCAGCCATGTCGGCATGCTTTGAACTCATTCATAAAAGTGAACTGGTCCGCTGGAATTCCAATTATCTTCAAAGCGTACCGACAAAGTCGGGTCCCTGCCGCTGGATCGTGTGTAGACCCCTTTAGGAAACAAATGAAAATTGTTTATTTAAAATATTGTCATCGCAATTTCTCTCCCTACGACCGTGTCAAGAGTGTCAATTTTTGACAATTTGTAATGTGAAAATTGGACTAGGACTAGGACTAGTGCGAGAAAAATTACAACTAGATATTTCAAAAAAATATGTTTCTAATAATAACAATAATTAGAAACATCATTCTCCATATTAAATTATAAAATTATTAGCAGGTAAAGTTAGTTTCTTAAGACTGATGCAAGTGGAGAATGTTGGTTTTTGAAATTCTATACTGAAATGTCAACTTTTTAGTTATTTATTTATTTAGTTATTAATGTCAAAATCACATACTTTTTTCAACAATGAAAAAAAATACTGTTTTCTACTACCGTGCGTGAAATATATAGTTTACGCAGGCTGTGCAGTAAAGCCTACTTCGTAGGCGAAAGAACATCGAGATCGAAATTTTGGTGTTTGTAAAAATTATTTCAGAATTGTGGTAATTAGTAAAAAATATTGATGTCAAAAATAAGTATTAACGTTTATCAAATATTAACACAGACAGAAGTGATTTTATTTTTTACGAATGGCATATATCTAATAGAATAATAGCTGTTCCATTTAAATAAATTCCTAACAGTTTCGGAAATACCAATATACCTATATAGACAATGCAATGGTCATCTCAATTCTACATCTCGTTTCTTTCCCAGGGAATAGACTCAGGTAACTACATGATACTTGAAAATCAGCGATCCGAAGAAATCATACAGCTGAAAATCAAGCGAATGGCCAAACGACCGTAACCATTATAGATTTTATATATTTAAGTACATACATTCGAGATGTTTAAATCAATTAGAATTAGTAAATTATTATATTATTAATATGGTCCAGTCCAAAGTTAAATTAGAGGTGTTGTAACTTCTCAATAATACCAAAACAAGCTGAAATTGTACATGCAAGTAGTCTTTAGTACCCCAAATAAAATAAAACAAGTCTGCATTAGTGTGGCATCTGCGTCACACTCCAGAAAAAAAAAATTAAGAAAAATTAGGAAGCAATAAAAGGGGGAGGGCGGTTTTCTGCCCCCTCAGAAAATGGACTAAAACACATGAAATAAGTTTCTTCGGTTGGGTTCGTAGAAACAATATTCTATTGATTCCAGCCTAAACGGATGAAAACCCACACCCCTATGCCACCTATACCTCATAGACCTGTACCTATGTACCTAGATATGTAACTGTAATTATGTCCACAGTTAGAGTGCATAAGAGGCTAAACTCTTTTATTTTTCATTTTACGTGAAAAATTTATTCTTCATACAAAGTTTTGCTTTTGTTAAAAATATGATTGCCATGAAGTAAGTTAACATGTCATGTACAGGGTGTTCAGAGAAAAATCAGAAAATTGTGTAAGAGTGAACTACGTTAAACTTTAACGAGATGAAAAACTGCCACTAAGAAAAGTTGTTTAGAATTAATTTATGTCAGAATTCCAATCGGCAGACAGATCAGTGTAATTCGACTTCTTAAAAAAAAAATTCATAAGTGTCATGCGGTAAAACATACGGAAAAATAAAAATTATTTTCTTCTTACAAAAATTATTAAATAAGACAGCTAGTTATATTCATAATTACATTAAACTACTTTTATTTTTAACAGCACTGAAAAAATTTATTAGGAAAACTAAAACAAATTTTTTTAAAAATATCATTGAAACACATCTCCGTCGTGCTCCATGCATTTTTGAAGGCGAGTGTAAAGCTCTTTGTAACTGTTTCTATCCTTTTGTAAGGATATTGACTGAATAGCTTCCCCTAATGTGGTGTTTCGACAGATCAACAGGTCTTCTGTATATAATTTGTTTCAATCGACCATACGAACAAAAATCCATATTTGGTAAATCGGGGGACCTCGAAGGCCATGGATTTGGACTATACCGACCAATCCATCGATCATCAAACTTATTCCGTAACCAGGTTCTAACATTTGCCGCAGAATGAGTCGGACAACCATCTTGTTGAAAATAAAATGAATTGAGGTTACCCAACGGTAAATTTTCTAATTCATCACAGTAAAAAAGTTTGCAGTATATTCAAATAACTATTGCAGTAACAAGAATCTTCAAAAAAATATGGCCCTATAATTCCATAAGACACTGCACACCAAACATTTACTTTTTTAAAGTATTCTGGCCTATATTGTATTCTAAAATTAGGAATAACATCACTCCAATATCAACTATTAGTCCAGTCGTAAAGTAAATAATTCACCAGAAGCTCGCAAAAAATGTTATCTGAGATTTTCCTTCAGTAACTGTTAGTCATCACAAAACCACAAAAATCCGCGCACCCCCCCCCTCCGCGCCCCCCCCCCCCCAAAAAAAAAGGCTTATTTTACTGATAACTCGTTAACCGTTGAAGATATAAAAAAATTGCTCATTATAAAAAGAAAGCTTGGCTAATTTCTTAAAAAAAGTCCTGTAATTTTGTTGTATATGCCATGATTTTCGAGAAAATCGATATTGAAAATATAAGAAAAAATTGAATTTTTAGAAAATGCGTTATATAATCGTTAATATCTTCTCCAATTGTCGACATATCTAACAAAATAAGTAAGCAAATGAAAGATATTTTTATAACCTTCAATTTTTCACCATAGAAAATTATAAAAGTAACTAGATTTCTAGGGTTTTTAAGGTCGTGTTAGTAAAAATTGATTTTTTCCCGATTTTTTTGAATATATATTTGCCAATTGTTAACATATTATAAAAACTAGAATCAGATATGAAATACATTCATTTAATAACTTTATTTTGTAATCATAAAAAATAATAATGTTTTGTAATTTGGAAATTGTGTAAGTAAAATTTTTTCTTCAAATTCTTTCCCTTTCAATAGCATTTTTTTTTCCTGAGAAATATAGTACAATTTTAAATGGTATGATCAATTAATATGAAGTCTTACCCTTATTTTCCGGGTACATTCAAAAATATTAAAATACAAAGACGCTAGATTAATTTTTAAAAAATCCAAAAAGATGCTGCATATTCACTTTTTGATGATATTTTTTTATGCAATTTTTTTAACTATTAAATGATTAGAAACAATAATTGTATGATATATAAACTCAAAAAAAAAATTTTTTTTTTGACCTAAATTTTCAAGATGTTTGGGTATTTTTTTTAATTTTTAGGAAGCAATCAAAAATTGGCCAAAATTTGACTAACTTCAACATGCTGGTAAATTTGTAAATGTGAATATTTTTATTCCTAACTTTTTCTGCATTGAAGTACTACCTTGAACTAAAAGATAATGCATTTATAACTTATGTTAGTCAGTTATTTTTTATGGGCCTGTGAATAGTCAGAGACGCAAAAAATTAAGAGATAACTATATTATATTGTTATTTTTATATACTAATAAATGTCAATAGCCATCAAAAATGGTAACATAAGAGAGTATTTTATATCCCCTTTAAAACCCATTTTGATTTTCTTGTATGGTTTTCAAGCAATTCAATTTCTTCTATATGCCGCGCGCAAAAAATTTCAAATAAACGAAAATTCGCGCGCATTAAAAATACAAATTTTGGAATTTTTTTCAATATCGATTTTCTCGAAAACCATGGCATATACAACAAAATTACAATAGGATTTTTTTTGGGGAAATTAGTCAAGCTTTCTTTTTTATGATGAGCAATTTTTTTTATATCTTCAAATGTTAACGAGTTATCGGTAAAACAAGGTTTTTTTCACCGAATGTGTGGTTTGGGGGAGGGGAGGATTGCGCGGCACCCCCATAACGGATTTTTGTAATTTTGTGATGTATAACCCCTCCACTAACAGTTACTGAAGGAAAATCTCAGATAACATTTTTTGTGATGGAAATTTTTATAATTATTGGATTATATGGTGCGAAGATACAATCCCATTAGTCGAGAAGGTGAATTCATCTGTAAATATAATTATTTTATGAAAATTTCTACTCATGCTTCCAATCCACAAACAAAAATAAAGCAGTTTTGCTTCGTCGCCTGTCTCTAAGGTGTGGTCGAAAATCGGTTTGTAAGGATATATCTCGTGTTTTAAAATTGTTTGAATCTGAGATTTCTTAACCACTTCCAAATATTCCGCTCGTCTTCTTAATGACAGTCTAGGATATCCCTCTACTGACTGTAATACTAACAGAGTGCTGGCATTATCTTCATCATATTTTTGTTAGGTCTTGGTATTTTCAACAACGATCTAGTTCCTAAAAATTTCTGTACTAATTTGTGGCAAGTCGACTGTGCAACACGCACGTTTGGGTTTTTTAGATTAAAATTTTCGATTATTTTCCGATAGCAAGACTCACCAGTTCCATAACACTGTATTAGATAAATTTTTTGCTGCAAAGTTAGCATTTTTATAATACCTAGTTTTTAATAACAAAGTAGAAAATAATGTACAGTAAAATGAACGGGGTTAAGCCCCGCATGTATCAAGTGTGTCCTAAATTTCTACTGTACCATCGCAATATGTCGAGATAAGATTTTAAGTATTTTAAAATGCTTGGGGGGGGGGGGGGGAGGATTTTATTGTGCCAGTTGGTGAGTTTGGTGAAAACAACCCCTTAATGAAAAAATTGACATTGAGCCTTTTTATCGCTAGAAAACGTGTTTAATAACACGGAGTGACATTTTACAGTATTCTCTAACACAATTACCTCATGTTTAACCCATTTTCAACCCCTGAAAAACTTTACAACCCCTGCAAACGACCCCTAAATTGAAAAAAATCACAAAAAATTACTTTTATATAACTTAAAAAGATTTAAAGAGTAAATATTGTTTTACGTTGTCTACCTTATTTGTCATAATTTAACCCCTTTTCAACCCTTAAAAACCTCTATAAAAAATTGTATAAACATTTTTTTTTGGTGAACTGAAAAGGATTTAAAGGTTGTTCCACGTTCTCGAAAATGACTTTCATATGTTTAAGCTTTTCAACCCTTAAAACTACCCCTGAATTAAAACATTGAAAATATAAGTTTATACAATTAAAAATAATTTGATTATAAAGTAAAAAATCACACTTTTTATATATGCCATATATGTATATATATACATAAGACAATAGTTTTGGGTCCATATTATTGTGTACTTTCACTTTGCTCCAAATATTATTCATGCTCCGAAATTTTTAGTTTACTAAATAGAAAAAAATACGATTAGTTTTTGGACCGTAACTCCTACAATTTTGAAGCTATCACAACTCAAAAAAAAAAACATTTTAAAGGTAATTGAAAGAGCTACAACTTTTTTCATTATGATATGTAGTGAAAAACCTTTTATTTTGAAACGGTGAAGGGTCAAAGGGCTCGAGAGAGACTGCGATTGCGCTACCGCGCGCTCTTTAAACAATCATATCTCCGTCAATTTTGGTGTGACAAAAAAAGAAAAAAAAAACAAAATTTTTGTCAAAAAAAGACCTACATTTTTTATTATCACAGTTTTTTACGTATCTTTCATTATTTTTGAAAAATTATGAAAAAATGGTGTTTTTTTCAAAAATGTAAAAAAATTGTTTTTCTCAAAATCGTGATTTTTTTGAAAAATATGTATTCCAAAGCAGCCAAACCGCTGGAATCCAATAAACTCTTCATATTAAAGTTAATTCTAGACGGAATACGATTAATTTTAATTTTGGTGGAAATGGCACTTATGAAACACATCGATTTAAAAAAAAAACATTAGATGTCCCTCTTTTTTTCATTACAACTCACTCACTTTACGCGCAAAAGACTTTTAACACTGCTCATTTTAAAGATTATTTTAAGCACTATAAAAAAGTTTCTTATTGTCATATGGATAAAATGTATCCGTTGTCCGCTAGATGGCATTGAATACATCGATTAAATTTCAGACAAAAAGAAACGGCTTTGATCTTCAATATCTCGCTTAATATTGCACTTAGAACACTTTATAAGAAACCAATTTGTTTATTTTTTCTCTTGCTATAATTTTGTTCATTATAAAATTATCGTTAAAATGCATATTTTTTGAGATATTTGCAAAAAACCGTTGAAAAACGTGGGAAAATTTCGAATTTTCAATCGCCAATAACTTGAAAATTATTGAGTTTTTGAAAAAACTTTACAGAACATTTTTTGCTTAGAATTAGGTCTTCTATCGATATCCGAGGTTATTTTGAAAAAAAAATTCCACCACCGAGAAGGGGTGGCAACCACCCCCAGGGTGAGAACGGAGGTCGGGTCAATATCACTTTTGAAGTTAAGGGTGAGATAAGCTTAATTCCAAAATTTCATGTAAATCGGTTCATAGTAAAAAATTTAGAAGGTAAAAAGCTTCAATGACTGCACTAAATATTGATATTGAAGACATTTAAAAATACGTTTCAATTCATTATTTTTTAGCCAAGTCAATAAAGGTTTTTACTTCGAAACCCTCAAAAACAGAACAGATCTTGATGATTTTTTTTTAATGTTTGTAATATTTAATTATTCAAAATCAGAAACATTCCAGCTGGGGCTAATTTATAGAGGGTGACACCTGAAAAAAAAACAAAAAATATATTGGAGCTGAAAGAGAAATTTTAAGACGAAAAACTTTTCAACTTTTCGTTTAAATTGATAGTCTTTAAGTTATAAAAACTTGAAAATAGCTTGAAAAAGGAGACAGTAGCTTGAAAAAGGAGACAAATAAGAAAGCTACTAAATCGGAGATGAATTTCGTATTTTTCTAACTTCTGTTAAAATAATAGTTTCAGAGATATGAAAGTATAAAGTTATAAGACGCAGTATTTAGTTAAAGCGTTAAATGTTTCTGAAACTATGGAATTTACGTCAAAAATGCTAAGAATCAAAATGAAAAACTATTAATTAGGCTTTCAAATGATCTTTGTCTATTTCTATAGCATAAAAGCATTGTGCCTCCTCACATTTTTTTAATAAAAACGCCGCCATTTTGTTAATGCAAAGTAGTCAGTAATTAAAAAAATATATTCTCATATACTGTTTTCCGTTAACATATAGTATACCGACACTCATTTCGTCAATTTACAGCACTTGCTTCAGAAAAACATGCATTTTAAACTATAAACGGATTTTCCAAAAAACGTACAAATTTTTTTCTTAACAAAATAAATATCTCAATAAATATTAATTTAAGCGAAAAAACGATAGATATCAAAAATAAAGCTTATAAACTAAGAATTAATTTATTTTACCTTAATATTTACGTAGGATTAATAGTTTCGGAGATATTTAAGTTTATAGGTGGTATCCGAAAGATTACAGGTAGAAGTATTTAGTTTAAATGTTAAATATCTTAGAAACCATAAATTTCTAGGAAACAGAATTAAAGATAACACAGCCATACAAAATAAAAAAAAGTTCAGACCCAGAAACTAGACCTACCAATCTTTTTATATATTTGGACATCCTGAATTCGATGCCGCATCAGAATTTAATTTTATCGGGTAATTTTTTTGTAAATCACATGTTTTTAGCATTGTATCTGTGGTGGGACCGAAAAATGAGTCAAATTGACAAGATATCGAAAAATTTTATAGAGAAAAAGTGCTTAGAATCCAACGAGGATCCCATATATCATTTTTGAATAAGATCTGAGGATGTGTAGGTGTATCTCTATATGAATAGTGAAGTGTATTTTCCATATTCGAAGATTTCGCGGAGTCGCCGGTAATTTCAATTAATTACAAACAACACGGTACTATTTTCCTGCTAACATTAACATGGTGCCCAACATTTAGAAGTTAAATAAATAATATAAGCTACTAAAAAGGTTGAAAAAAAAAATTTTTTTTCGTATCACTATTGTCTATAAGGGCCCTAAAATGTATGTCGCCCTAGGGTCCCATGTAGCCTTGCTCTGCATTTCAGTAATAATGTTCCCAACTAATTCAATTTTTAATTCTGAAATGTAAAATAATAAATACGTTGGAAAATGGTTGAAAGTATAATTTAAAACATAGACGTCAATTACTAATTCTATAATCGATTCGATGCAAGTTAAAACAAAACTATTACCGATGTAATTTGATTCCGATATGTAACCATATCTAAAGTTGGAATTAAATTTAATACGTTATTCTAAATAATAGGCCTGCGGCTTCTGCAAACAATTTTCTATTATTTCCGTCAATAATTACTATACGCCGTCAAGTCATAGTTTTAAATATTTAACTCAAGCTATTAGAATTAGTTATATAGAGCAAGAAGATAAATATAACTTTTACAACAGTAACACGTAAGAGCAAAATACAGGGTTTCTCGTAAATGGATGGATATAATTCAACTACGTCTAGATCGGGCCAGAATATGATAAATGAACTTAACTTACCGCCAGTCCCCCCTCCGTACGGGGGGCTATTGGGTACTGAGTTTAGGGACCCTGGGCTTCCGAAGATGTTGACAATGTTTTTTGTTTACCCCCCCCCCCCCCCCCCCATATCAATTTAAAGTGCGAGGGCCAGCCGGAGATCTAAATTTTTTTTCACATTTCTCCCCCCTGCTCAATTATTAAGCGCGGGGGGCCGCCAGCGAACTTGGTACCGGAGACCATGATTTGATCTGCCTGCTTACCCGCATACCAGTAGTGGAGGAATTATTTACTGTAAAGGTCACCACAGACGATCGATCTGTCGTCAGAGCCATCGACAATCTTCGAGTATGATAAAGGCATTCCCAACAATTATTGCTGACGATCCGTCGACAACAATCTATCGTTCGACCGACAGCTTTTATGTGGGCAATACTATGTTTGATGGGTACGTGGATGAAACATTTTTTTTTGGGTTATTAGGGAGTAAAAAGTTTTGGGTTCGATTAAGAATAAAAGCTGCCACAGTAAAAGCAAACAAGCAAATTCTTATGGTTTCGTGCAAAAAATAAAGAACTGATCCTGCAGTGGACAAAAATGCAATACAGTAGAACATAATAACATGTTACACACAAAACATAAGACGCTTCCCGCTCCCATCCGTCAATTTTCAAGGCGAAAGCTCTGTGCTACTTTATAAACTCCATGTCACGGGAATTCCGACTCGACTCTACATTAAAATGATAGTCATGTACTTTGATCACCAATTTCTAGCAGTGAGTAATCAGGAATGCACTCCTCACCCTCTCCATTCCGGCGCCCCCCAAGGCTCATTCCTTGGTCCTATACTGTTTAATATTTACATGAACGACATACAACTACCTAACGGACCACCGTACGATTCTCTCGATTCTGTCTTTGCCAACGATACAGCCATCCCTCCTTTTCCAAAAATCTTGACATAATGACTAGACTATATAATCACCTGAGAGCCATTGGTGCTGCCTGGCTATCTGAAAGTATATAGATCTTTGCCCTTCGAATGCTTCTGTTAAGGCATTCCTGGGCACACAGATCTATAGCATATATTTCTGCGCGGAAGATGGTTGGGGTGTTGCCAAGGACGTAGAGAGAGATGATGATGAAAATTGGCTGAGATATTGCCGTTCAAAGTTGGCTATTTTTTGTTATTTTCTTTACAATTAGTATCAATGAAAAATTTTATGTTTATTGGGTATAACGCAATTTTAAGGTTATTAAGTGATAATTAACATGTTTTATTTTAATTTGCAAAATTTAATAATTGTTGCAAATAAAATAAAAGGAAAAATACAAGATTTTTTTCAGTTTCTTTTATATAAAAAGTTAAGCTGATGTCTCTTCAACAAAATTACAATTGTCGATTAGAATTTCTTCATCGATGTCTGCATCGACGTCCTCTTAAGATGTGTTTGGCACATTTGCGTGTTTGCAGTTGACTTCTGTGTATTCTTTGCAAAAAAATGAAGCATTTAATACACACCCAACTTCCTGCAACCACAGTTTCCACGGCAGTCTTTCGAGCATCCACAAGCTATCCGGTCGAGCAAAGTGTGTGGTGCAGGAGGCTATGTTGTGAGAATCGGCATCAATCAATTTTTTGTTTCCTTCCATCCTAGTAGAGAGGCCAAGTTCAAGAAACTAGCATAATAACGATTTTCGTAGGACCGAGAAGGTTTATACCGACAAGTGATATTGTCGTAATCAGTGTGGTCCACTGATCATCAAAATGCATGTTGTCTCTTTCTAAAGTGGTGGAGTGAGTACCTATGACGTCATAAAGATGGCGCCTCCTGATGTTAGATTTTGTCTATTATTTCGATAACTATTCATCCGATTTAAACAAAGTAGATGTCAACTGCTAGGTATTTTAATGTCTAACAAAAAATGTTAAGCCATTTTTATTGTAAATATTAAATTAAAAAAATATATTTAACTAACTTTAAAATAGAAACATATAGTCCAGGGAAATGAGTAAAAAAAGTACCATGTTCGGGACTGTGACTCATCCAGGCAGAGACCACGATTTTTAGGTAGTATAGGTGTCAATAAATGAAACCTATATAAAATCTGCGGTCGATTTTCTGCATATGTTTATTTACAGCCATTTTAATGCAAAAAAATGGAAAAACGTGTTTTTTCACACTTTTTCACCTGCCAGTAAAAAGTAAACTATCTTACAGATAAATCAAATGAATCACCTTGTACGAAATTAAAAAAACTTTAAAATGGCGGTTGTTAAATGTCGATATAGTTAATTGTTGCTAAGATAATTGCAAAATGCGGAATTTTATTCAATAAACAATATCTTGTGTAAAAAACAATCTACTGTTTTGTCCTTGCGTAAATAGTTGACTCTCATAGTGCTTAATATCTGGTAAAAATTTCAAATCGATTCGTCAAATAGTTTTTGCAAAATTGCATTAATTTATCCCAGAGACCTTTTCTTTGCAACCCCACCACGTCCAGAGAAATCAAAATACAATGATTCTACGTCCTCCACCTGAAAGGGAAAGACTTGATTTACCAAAATGCTTTGTTAGATATCGAAAAAAATAATTTTCAGACCTGCAAAATGACGTTGCAAAAGAACTCAGATTTTTACCTTATAAACAAATAGAATAATTTTTTAACAATTGATTGTAGAGCATCGGTTTTTCGATATTTGAAAAGCTGATATTTTTACACGAATTTTGAAAAAAAAAAAGAAGGTCCTAGGTCAATTTGGGGCAAAGTTAGCAAATTTTTTTCAAAAATTCATAGCTCCTTTGTTTATAATAATTAAGAAACGTAACAAGCGCCATTTTAAAGGGGAAGAGTTCAACTTTTAGTGTGTATGTGAATCGACAAATATTTTGTATTATTATAAATTACAGCGTTATTTATATCGAACAATGTGTTTCTTTTCACACTTTACAAATTCTATTGTTTATAACTTAATATAACAGTAATTTATATATTTAATTGTACACAAACCTTTCCTATAATTTTCAATAAGAATAATACAAAAATTTTGATAATGTATAAAAATATTTTTTTGTAAAATGTTTAAACAAATTACAGGTAATTATTACTCTCTTATTATTTTAGAGCAGATGTGTTGAACCATAGAAAGTTTCTACTGTATCATACAAACCATTATACATGACAAACGCTGTCACTACATGTACATTCACACGCGTGTTGTATATTTCTACGAAGGAAGTAATGGTTTGTTTTATTATTTATTAATAATTAATAATACGCAAATTAATAAGAGCACTTTTCATAAATTGTATGGTAATTTTGCATTTGAAAAATATCTTAAAAATGTAAATTATATCGAATAGAGTGTTTTTATTTTATAAATTTGAAAAATTCAATTGTTTATAACAATAAGATATATATTTACGTGTACATAAGCCTTTTCTACAACTTTCAACAAGAACAAAAAAAAAATTTTGATATTTTGCAAAAAAAAAAATTTTTTATTAATGTTTAAACAAATTACATTGTTAATGTTAATGTTAATAGTTTAACAGATTGAATATTATTAACGTACGCAAAAAGATCCCCCTTTGAAAAAAGAAACATCAAAATCGGTTAACAAACACCAAAGTTATGACTTATGTGGTCAGTTTGAAGATGCTGTTTCAATTTTTGAATGCGCGGATTTGAGGGTTTCCCCTCCACAACCTCCGAGCTAAGTTGATTCGAGCCTCATTTTAGAAGCTTTGAGTTTTGAGAAAGTGCAATCATTTTTAAATTTTTTACACTAAAAGTTGAACTCTTCCCCTTTAAAATGGCGCTTGTTACGTTTCTTAATTATTATAAACAAAGGAGCTATGAATTTTTGAAAAAAAATTGCTAACTTTGCCCCAAATTGACCTAGAACCTTCTTTTTTTTTTCAAAATTCGTGTAAAAATATCAGCTTTTCAAATATCGAAAAAACGATGCTCTACAATCAATTGTTAAAAAATTATTCTATTTGTTTATAAGGTAAAAATCTGAGTTCTTTTGCAACGTCATTTTGCAGGTCTGAAAATTAATTTTTTCGATATCTAACAAAGCATTTTGGTAAATCAAGTCTTTCCCTTTCAGGTGGAGGCCGTAGAATCATTGTATTTTGATTTCTCTGGACGTGGTGGGGTTGCAAAAAAAAAGGTCTCTGGGATAAATTAATGCAATTTTGCAAAAACTATTTGACGAATCGATTTGAAATTTTTACCAGATATTAAGCACTATGAGAGTCAACTATTTACGCAAGGACAAAACAGTAGGTTGTTTTTTACACAAGATATTGTTTATTGAATAAAATTCCGCATTTTGCAATTATCTTAGCAACAATTAACTATATCGACATTTAACAACCGCCATTTTAAAGCTTTTTTAATTTGCTACAAGGTGATTCATTTGATTTATCTGTAAGATATTTTACTTTTTACTGGCAGGTGAAAAAGTGTGAAAAAACACGTTTTTTCCATTTTTTTGCATTAAAATGGCTGTAAATAAACATATGCAGAAAATAGACCGCAGATTTTATATAGGTTTCATTTATTGACACCTATACTACCTAAAAATCGTGGTCTCTGCCTGGATGAGTCACAGTCCCGGCCAAAACCTCATTTCCCTGGATTAATATTCCCAACACAGTAAGTTTAATGTATAATAACGCAATTAATATCTGAATTTGACCAAAACTCGAGCAATAAAAAAAATGCTACATTATTAAGGTACATTTAAAACTTTGAACTTTCCAAATTGCAAAAAAAATAACGAAATTGTGACCATTTTAAGCGAGCCGCTACCCTCTACCCGCGCCCAACTGACCGATGCCGTTTGCATTGGCCTGCCCGGCCAGTCGCCTACAAGTGATAATACTGAACATATCAGTGGCGGCTGGTGAAATTTCAATATTTTTTTTCTCGTCTGTGGCGCATGGGACCCACACGAAATATGGGAAATAACATCTAGAGAAGCACTTCTCTAAAAAATTTTGAAAAAGCAGTTTGCGAAAAAATTGTTGAAAATTCGTTAGCCTCCCCTGGGTCTATTTTAATTTTTTTTGTCATATGCATTTGACTTTTCATAAAAATACAACGATAGATTTTGGAGTTTGTGAAAATGAAAAAAATGAACTGAAATTTTGTAATTTACAATTTAACAAATTACAATATTTCAATTCGTTGTATCTCAGTTAGTAATGAAAATATTTTCATAAGCTCCAAAATTTATTGTTGTATTTTTATGAAAATTCAAATGCATATGACAAAAAAAATAAACAGGAGCCCCTAGACCCAGGGGAGGATACCGAATTATCAAAAATTTTTTCGCAAACTGCTTTTTCAAAATTTTTTAGGGGTCATTAGAGAAGTGCTTCTCTAGATGTTATTTCCCATATTTCGTATGGGTCCCATGCGCCACAGACGAGAAAAAAAAATTGAAATTTCACCAGCCGCCACTGGAACATATGTACGTGCGTGCATGAGATAATAAGTACTTTTTAGTTTGCTTGGTATACCGCTAATTTACCTATTCAAAACTTACCTCGGCCTATTGATAAGGGTTGGAAATTAGAGGATGGGCAACTACTTCCCATAGATCACTTCAGGAGCCTATTTCTCTTAAAAATTTGGAACTTATTTCATGTAATTGCAAGATAGGTTGCATGACGTCCCGTCGTGGATGTGCTGATCGGAAACAAAAATGCATGGAAGATATTTGCCATGTAGGTGTGCAATGCTTTAATCAGTACAATTATGAAACTCAAGAGGATGTTGATTTACTGCAATAGCAGTAGCATAGTAGTGCGACAAGAGAAGACTTTATTTTATGACCATGGATAGTAACTTTTGTTCTTAACATTGTATCTCGGTTAATTTGTTGTAATTTTGTTATTATTCATCCGAATTCCATTTTTGTATATACAGGGTGTCCCACTTAAAACTCCCGGCGCCATTTTCTCGGTAACCAAAAGAGATATTTGAATTCTGTAAAAAGTATCTACTAGAATATATAAATGACTTCAGTTTTGAATAAAAATGATTATTTTACACATTGAGTTATAGATGGCATTGCGATGCAAAGAAATTTTTCGATCCTAGGAACGATGAAATGAGTTACATGAGATGGAGAATTATATTCTAAGCAACTTTTTTAATATGAACAATTTTCTAAAAATCACTGGTTTTCAAGATATTTGAACTTCAATGTAATTTTTCAAGTAACAAAAATCCCATTTTTTTTCATATGTCTACAATTTATAGTGTAAGATTTAGTAGAGCATACAACATAAACATGACGCAAAAATTAGACAATACACAATAAATAAAAATGTCAAAATCTTTAATTTCCAAATAGCAGTTACAGCCCCAATGTTTTACTTGAAAAAAAAAATTATTTTGTGTTTTGAAATAAATGTTTCATTACCATCTAAATGAGCCTGATTCACTATGAAAAATGTCCCAAATGACTTATTGGACTTACTGTTCTAAAATGTATTTTTAAAAAGTTATGACGAATTTTATATTCTAAGAAATTATATTGAAGTTCAAATATCTCGAGAACCAGTGATTTTTCGAAAATTGTTCGTATCATAAAAGTTGCTCAGAATATAATTGTCCATCTCTGCAACTCATTTCATCGTTCCTGCGGTCGAAAAATTTCTTTGCATCGCAACGCCATCTATACCTCAATGTGTAAAATAACGATTTTTACTCAAAACTGAAGTCATTTATATATTCTAGTAGATACCTTTTACAGAATTCAAATATCGCTTTTGGTTATTGAGAAAATGGCGTCGGGAGTTTTAAGTGGGACACCCTGTATAGTGCAGAAATGTGCAAATTTTTTTTATATCTGAATTTTGTCCAAATATAATTATTATATTCCGTTTTGGAAATAAATAAAAATAATTTGTATGAAAAACAAGTTTTTTTTATTAAATATTTACAACAAAAGTGGCTTAACATTTTTTGTTAGGCACTGAAATACCTAGCATATATATTTTGTTTAAATCGGATAAATAGTTATCGAAATAATAGAGAAAATCTAACATCAGGAGGCGCCATCTTTGTGACGTCATAGGTACTCACTCCACCAATTTAGGAAGCGACAACATGCATTTTGATGATCAGTAGTCCACAATACCACTTGTCGGTATAAACCTTTTCAGTCCTACGAAAATAATTTTTTTTTCATTTGGCCTCTCTACTATCCACATTGCAGGGGATTTAAATCTTTCCTCGCTGCCTATGTAATTTTGTGGCGTCGGCTGTTGGAGGTAATTGCGACAAATTATTCGTACTTCTTGACAGCGATCTTACAAACTCATTTTAGGTAGAAAACCAGTAATATAACGTAGAAATAGAAAAACTCATGTAACACAAACTGTTCAAAGTCGAAAAAAATCTCAATGACTGGAAAAAAAATTGTGGAAAGTTATGTGTTTTATTTATTTATTTACTTTCATTTGAAATAACAAATTAATTTTACAACTTAAAAAACATGTTTATTGTTATCCTATAACTTTAAATTGCATTGTAATCAATAAAAATAAAAATTTTCATTGATAATTGTAAAGAAAAGGGTATATTAGCTTAGTGACTTAGGTGTTTGATACTTCCACTTTTGAGTAATAGCAAATCCTTTTAAACATGAATAGAACTAGTCAAAATAAATAGATTTTCTATCAGACCCACCTCGAGAAATTATATGACAAATTTTGATGGCATTCTTCATTGATCATTTGACTGCTTTGGATCTGTAACCATATCTATGAAAGTGGCGGTGACATCAGGAAAAGAATCTCAAGCTTCCAACACTTCTTTTTTCCTTTTCCAAAAAAAGAAGAAGTGGAGGCACAACCCGTAAATCAATGGAAAAATGGGAGAGCAAGATATTTTTCTTGAAGTTGATTGGATATATCTTCACAAGATATATATTTTAGATTGCTATGAGAACAATTTAAAGAAAATATTAATAAAGACTGTGGATACTGATGTTCTGGGACTAGCACTCATTTATCAATATCAAAATGAAAATCAGGACATTGGATATAATTTGGCACTGCAAGAATTTGGAATTAAAAAAATGTCAGTGCTTCTCTTATGAATTTATGAAGGTAAAATATCGCCCGTTGTCCACTACCGTGACTAAAGCAAATCCATCGTGAATAGATTATAGGCACCGTACGAAAGATTAATCATCGACGACCATTAAAAGCAAATTGCAGTAACGAGAAGTACGCGGAAATTTGTGTCAAACACTAAACTCGATAATAGGCGATATCCTTTTAGGATGCTGTTCACTGATAACAGACGTATACACCTATTATCATATTAGTCATGGCGTCAAACGTGCCAGGATAAATACAATGATTTGGGCGCCACTATCAATTGTGCAATTGCCCTGATGTCTGACTCACATGTTTGGATAATATGCTAATATTAGAGCTCATCTAAGATTTCATTATTTAATGTTTTTCTAACTTGGGTAATAGTGTAGGCATTACTTAGTGACATATTTTCTATTAAAGTAGGCTTTTTCCGTGTCCTATTTTCTAGAAGATGCAAATTTAGTAGCTCGTAATGAATTATGACTACGTGACTAAAACTACATATTTGGTTGCGACAGCCAAATATTTATGATTTGTAATATTTATAGGGGATGACTGACTGAATTACATATTAACTTTAAAGCAATAATAAATCAGCAATAGTAGTTGAGTTTTGAAATAAATTCTTGTATAAATAAACACTCACGTACAAAATCAACAAGGTTACTATATTTTCCTAGAAGCAAACTCGAAAAGTTTAATTCTGTCTGATATAACAGGGTGAGCAAAAAAACTACTGTCGCGGAAAATGTAGAACTCGCGATCCTAGTCCAGGTACTTTTATTTGTGAGCGTACAAAATCTATTAGTAAAAGTAACTATTATTATAATATCTCAAATATTACCTTTAAGCGACTGCACGTAGACAATGTTTTTTTAAATAATATTTCTCAAAAGAAACGTATATATTCAGACAATATTTGAGAAGTATGAATAGGATGTTCTCACTGAGTGGAATTTAATAATGTCCTTTGAAGTTTTCACAAAGTACCTTTACCGACTATCAGTCCTTTAATTCCAGTATTTACTGAGATACAGCTATTTGAAGAACCGCCATCACTAGCAAAATTTGTAATGACGTATTAACTTAGAGTTCAAATTTGCTTGGTTTCACCCAAGCTGAATAGTAGTAGTGAGGACCTGATGCATTCGAGGAGGAACATCAAATTTATTTCTGGAAAACGGCTTTGACAATATTCTTTCATTTCCCTACTAAAACATTAAGCAAATTTCCAAATATTATCCAATATTGGAATCTTATATCATTATACAGGGTGTACAAATATTTTGCATGACACGGTGTCCCCCGGGATGGAGTTGACAAGAGGAAAAACATCTTTATTATTGATTTTACGACGAAAAGTCATTCTTTATAAAAAATTCTGCTTGTCGAAAAAATTAGTTTACCATATGGAAATCTTAAATTAAATAAGGTAAGTAGCTCTGTGTCCACTTAATCAGGAGACCCTGTATCCAATACAATGATGTGACGTAAACAGCCATTCAAAGTTACACAATAATTGCTTTGGTAACAAACAGGCAATCATGGTATTGGTTTCAATAACAACCATTAATTAAGGTCTTTTGCTGCATCTACGTAATCAAGCTCTAAATTATTAAAATTGATATGTTATTCATAGGTGTTAACATGGGTATATGGTTAGGTATTCAATAATTCAACTGCTTATTAACGGCAAAAAAATTAACTATAACAGTAATAGGTCGCATTTTGAACTATAATTAAATTTTTCTTCATGTGAATTTATCCACGTTTTGCTTTTTCCACAATTTTCCACAATTTGGAATTATCTTTGAGTTAATGCAACTGTCAAGGAAAAAACCTGTTATACTTTTAGTGAAAAATATATAGGGTGGCCTAAAAAATAATTAATTAAGAAACGGTGGGGGAAAATAGTATTTGGAACATAGTTGGCACCAGGGACCTGGATCGGAGCGCTATTTTTCGAGAACCGGACCGGAACTCTTATTCTTCTTCTGGACCGGAACCGTAACTGAACCTTTATTTCATTTTAGGCTAATACCGGAACCGGAACCGCTAAAAATAATTTCGGTTTTTTAGAATTCTTTCCGGTTCCATTTCAAAACACCGCGGTCATGCATATTTGTTTGTTCTTGCGAATTGAAGTGTTGACTTCGCCTTGCTCTTTTCTTGCATTGCGACAATCGCCAATATTTATTAATATTCTGTGTTCTCCAGTTAAGGGTTTGCCCCAGACATAGCTCATTTATTCCAATGGGAAACCATATCAGATCCTCATGGTTCGGATCATCTTCCTATATTAATTAAATGTCATCTCAGCCCGAATTGTATCTTACGCCCAAACAATAGAAAGTGGAATCTTAACAAAGCAAACTGGGGATCATTTCGCACAGAAGCTAACTCTCTGTTTAATCAAAAAAATGTAGATAATTACGACAATTTTATTACCAACGTAAACACTGTGACAGAAACTTCAATACCAGAGTACACTCTAAATCCAAAATCAAAAGGAAAATTCTGGTGGAACGACAAATGCGAGGCTGGTGTTAATAAACGGAAAATGTATTTTGATATTTACAAGAAAAATCCAAATATGGAAAATATAATTAACTACAAGAGGCAGGACGCTGTAACAAAGAATATAATTAAAGAGGCAAAGAGAGAAAATTGGAAAAAATACTGTTCATCATTAAACCGGAGTGTACCACTTAAGAAGATATGGAATAAGGTTAATTCGTTGAGGAATAGGAAACAAGAAAATCGTATACCAATAGATGTTAATTCCGAATGGATTGAAAAATTTCATTCCAATTTGACTCCCTTAACAACATATAATCCACCATTACAAGAATCACCTACACTGATCACACAAAATCAAGCTGTCCTAGTAAAGCCATTTACTATTACGGAACTTAATAGAGCATTAAAACAAACCAATAACACTGCACCCGGAATGGGCAACATCCATTATTCAATGCTGTTAAATTTGCCGTTAGATGCCAAGATGATTTTGTTAAATATTTTCAATGACATATGGCTTAACAGACAATCGATTCCAGAAGATTGGTATAATTATGTAATCATTCCAATTTTGAAGCCAGGGAAAACGCCACTTAAATATGATTCCTACCGACCTATATCGTTAGCATCATGCGTCCTTAAAACCTACGAACGACTAATTAAAAACCGTCTGGAACATCGGTTGGAATATAATAAACTACTACCCTCCACACAGTTTGGCTTTCGTCGTGGAAAATCTACTCAAGATAATGTAGCACACTTAGTAACAGATATTCAACTAGCCTTTTCCAAAAATAATATGATTAGTGCAATATATATATAGATATTAAAGGCGCCTATGACAACGTCAACTTGACTATATTAGCAGAAAAAATGGCGAACCTGGGCATACCACAGTTAATGATTAATAATATATACAACCTCTACCACAATAGAAAAGTGTACGTGAGAGTGAATCAAGACTTACTTGGACCCAGGCAAAGTTCAGGAGGTCTCCCCCAAGGTAGCATACTTAGTCCAATTCTTTATATTATCTACGTCCACGAACTACAACACACATTTGGGCCCAATATTAAGCTGTTGGAATTTGCAGACGATGTATGTCTGTATACCGAAGGAAGAAATTTACAAATATGTCATGACAGATTAGGACATGCTTCAAGAAACTTAGAAAGTTGGTCAAACAAGCTGGGACTAACTATATCTGAAGATAAATCTGCGGTAATGACTTTTACACGAGGACGATTTGATCCCCCAGATCACAAAATATTAAACAATTATAGATTTCCTTATAAATCGTCTGTCAAATTTTTAGGCATAACCCTGGATAAAAAATTGAATTGGAAGGAGCATATTCACGGTATAATTAAAAAAACAGAAAATGCCATTAATCTCCTGAAGGCTTTTTGTAAGCAAAAATGAGGCTGTGATCCAAACGTAGCTCTTCTCTTCTAGAGAACATTGATAAGGTCTGTTATTGATTATTGATGTATATTCTATGGCTCCGCAGCAGAAACACATCTACGAAAAGTCGAACAGCTAAAAAATAAAGCTCTTAGAATATGTATAGGCTATCTACCGAGTACTCCCATTTCCGTATTAGAAGTTGAAACATGTGAACCACCGTTGTATTTAAGACGTAAAACTATAATAGAAAAAATCATGCTAAAATTCCACGCTACTGAGGACAACATCGTGTCATGTCAAGCATATACCAACTGACTATGTTATGTCTAACTACTAAATACTGGCATGTTAAAAAACTCCCACCCCTAGTAGAAAGTTTTACTGAGACTTCAAAATACGTAGAAGAAATATATAGGTCAGATAAATTCCCAAATTTTTTCATCCCAAAATTCCGCTCCCGGTAAACATATCAACACTATTAACGGAAAACAATCAAAATATCTACTGGTATCTATATTCATTTCTTAGAACTATAAATATTGTAATTTAGTATTGGAAAAACATAAATGTATATATAGAATAGGTAGGTTAATTTAGATTTAAGACAGAATTGTAATTTTATTAAGGTAGAGAAAAAAAATACATATATTGAAAAAAAAAATAATAGCACTAATAAAAAATAATAATAATAATGATAAGCAAAAGAAAAGAGTCAATATTAAACACAAAAGTATATATACATAAATAATAATAAAAAAAAAAGAAAAAGATAACAATTTTAAAGAATATATATAAGAATATACGTGCAGATAAAAATAATTAAAACATGAGTACTTATATACAAAATAAATAAAATTTAAAAAAAAATGTATTATGATAAGCAATATAGTACCTAATACTAGTGATAAGAAAATAATATTGTATATAGAAAATAATATTGTATATAGTATATAAATAGGTGGGGAAATTTTGA
Organism: Rutpela maculata; assembly: GCA_936432065.2. NCBI lineage: Eukaryota > Metazoa > Arthropoda > Insecta > Coleoptera > Cerambycidae > Rutpela > Rutpela maculata. Next base: position 27,752,173 of record OW386285.2, on the reverse strand, counting down.
ATCATGAAAATGATATTTAAATATTAAATAAGGACAAAAGTTATATGTATTCATGTACAAAGAGACTGGCTAGTTGGTTTAAACCAGTGCCATCAGACCAAACACACACACACCAGTTAAGGGTAGGATTTTGCAGAGTGAGAGGGAAATATGCGTTTATTTTCGGTTTATTATAAATATTTAAATGGTATAACCTTTAAAATAGGTTCAGATACTTCCCATTGCACTAAGGAGCACAACCATGTACAGTTTTTATCATAAATTTTATATATAGTTAAATGCCGTACTTTAATAATAAAATTAGGAACTATTTTCATTGACAAACTACAATATTCAAATACAACAAAAATTTACAATAAAAAAAATATATAGTTGTATTCATTAGAACAATAGCAAGTATGTAAAACAGTTTTAAGATTATACTATGTTTGGTTTCTTAAATATGTATAATAAATTGAAAATAAACGCATATTTCCCTCTCACTCTGCAAAATCCTATCCTTAAGAGATATCTGTTTCTGTTTCAGTTCCAAATGTATAAATTGCACCAAGTTCACGAACCGAAAACAGGCATATCAATAAAATACAAATTGTGACTATTATCACACGAGACTGAGAAATACCAACGTCTAATCTAATTCTAACCTAGCTAGGTTCTATTTTCTAAACCTTCCACTTTCCAATTTCAACCGTGACCACCGTATCAGTAATTTTATATTTTCTGATCAGTAACTGTTCCAAAATCGAAACCGTACCGGAACCGTAAGTTAAATTGTACTCAGAACCGGAACCATGCCGGAACCGTTATTTAAATTTTACTCAGAACCGGAACCGTACCAGAATCGCTATTTCATTTGGGTCCAGGTCCCTGGTTCGCACCAGAGATGGGTATTAGTCGACTAAATTTTTAGTCATGATTAAAATTGACCGACTAAATTAGCCATCACTAAATTAATCATCAATCAAATTAGTCTTAGTCTCTGAATCAGAAGTGGTATTAGTCGAATACATTTTTAGTCATGACTAATAATGAATGACTAAATTGATGATATTGATAACATTTTTACTAAGAATTCTTGAATTTCTAAGAAAATCCCAAATAATTCAAAAAGTTGTAAGTTAAATCCATTTGACTTAAACAAGTTTTCGCGGATTGAAGTTGACAAAATGTAACGTAAAATACTGAACACTTGGCACATTATTTTTGCATAAACTGCAGAGCGTAGCTCACCTTATAATCTTTCTGCATGCCAAAAAACAAATGAGGATCATTTACGCGAAAAAAGTTATAAAGGTTATTGCAAACCGTTACACCTGTCAAAATTTTTTATGAAATGTCAAATATCTCTGAAACGGCTGGGTTTGGGGTAGAGTATGCTACATGTTTTCGACTCAGAATTTTCCACTCTTTTCGAAAACTTCGAAATAGTCTAAAATAAGCAAGCTGGTATCGACTTCCGGTATAAGCGGAAGTGAGAAACGCTTGTAATTATTTTCTTTGGACTGGTCATACTGACATTAGTAATTCCTTAACTTTCCAAAATTGTTTGTGAGTTTGAAGCCAAATTATATAGATCCCATACATTACGAACTTTGGCTCCAAGATGGAGAAGAGTCGCTACCTTTATATCATAAAATGCTTTAGTTTCACCTGTTATTATAATTACATCTCACATCACATTGCCATAAAGGGCCCCGCACCAAATACGTGTAACTTTGGGAAAAGGGAGTTCTCGTTGTCCCGATCAAACTTTCAAATGTAACCTGGGTCTGAATCCTTCCGTTTCGGAGTTACTGGCAGTCGAAAAATGTATAAAGTAGGGATTTTCGCTTCTCGCGGATTGACCGACAGTGGATAATAATAATAATAAGAACCATGTCTACTTTATATAGTATTCTCGTAAGTGATGCTTCTCATTTGCCCCTCATTTACCCCCTTATTGCGATATATTTATACAGTGTGACCCCGGATGGACTTAACTATACTCAGAAACATTTTTATTTTCTGCTTTTCGAAAAAAAGCCATTTTCATCATTTCTTTTACTTGTTTTATAAATACGATTCGCGTTGATAAACTTCGATTTTGTTGTACAGGGTGCGCAAAAAATATAAAAAATATAGATTTTCAAAATTAATAATTTTTTTAAATCAAACTAAAGCGCTTAAAAGGAGTAATCGAAAAGCCAAATATTTTTCTTTCATCTTATGTTACTTAGTTATTGTTACTAAGAAATCTGATACTTAAATTTGGTAAATGCGCTGCAAGGTCAGCACCTTTCTGAAGATATTAGTTGACAAATGTTAACAGATAATAATAAGCATTACTTCACAGCAATAATCTTGATTTATATTCATGAAATGAGATGGCGGTCCACTTCCAAAAATAATATGAAGTCAATTCAATTAAGATAGGACCTCAATCGAAGAACTTTAAAACATCCTTTATACCTAAACTTACTAATAATAGTTACAAACTTGCATTGCAAGTAATACATAGTATTAAAAAAATAATAATCGATAATAAGATATGGAAAAAAATCGACATAATTTTTAATATCGAATATCTTAGTAACAATAACTCCCATGAAAACAAATTATTTGGCTTTCGATTACAACTTTTAAGCTCTTTAGTTTTAATGCTTCAAAAAGTTTGATTTAAAAATTATTAATTTTGAAAATCTATATTTTCATATTTTTTGCGCACCCTGTAAAACAAAATCGGAGTTTCTCAACGTGAATCGTATTTATAAAACAAGCAAAAGAAATTATGAAGAATGACTTTTTTTCTTCGAAAAGCAGAAAATAAAAATGTTACGAGTCCATCCGTGGACACACTGAATAAATATATCGCAATAAGGGGGCAAATGAAGGGCAGTTGAAAGCATCCCTTAGAATACCATATAAAGTAGACCTTGTTCTTATAATTAAATTATTATCCACTGTCGATCAATCCGCGATTAGTGAAAATCCCTACTTTATACATTTTTCAACCGTCTGTAACTCGGCAACGGCGGGTTTTCAGACCCAGGTTACAGTTGAAAGTTTGATCGGGACAACGAGAACTCCCTATTCCCAAAGTTATAAAATCGAGACCCATTTTCCCATGTATTTGGTGCGGGGTCCTTTGCTTTATCTTTGCCTAGCTATTTACACTTAATTTAACATTATCGTTTAAAAATGTCTGAACCACTATACATTTGTTATTTTAAATACACTTTTAGTAACACTTAGAATTATTCCCATAAATAATTTGTTTATTTTATGGGACATGCAATTGCGAACATGTGCAATCCGAGCAGCATAATCATGTAAAGTTATAATTACTTTTTGTCTTAGCACTCAATATTAATTTTGAACGCCTACATTGTGAAATATGTTTGAGTCTTTTCTTTAAACTAGTTATTAATGAAGGACAACGATTTTTTAAAACCATTAATTAATTTTCCTTATGTTTTACACGAATATTAACAACAGGATACAATTGCATGCGGATTTGATCAAATACAAGAAAAACTATTGAAAGTAAAATATTAATTACATTAACCTGAATTAACTGAGAAGTAAACGTCAATAACTTGATTCTGTTTTAATGAGTACAATAACTATTATACAACGTGTTTCAATGTCATGGGTCAATCTTTTCCTATAGTCTACAGTTGCACACCCTACCGAGTGCCACAAGCTAGTGGCTCACCCCTACATTTCCTTTATTTTACTTCCACATCCAGTGGAAATATATTAACGACAAAAAGAAATTAAAAATTTTTATTGTTCAAATAAGCTTAGAATGTCATGAAACGTCGAGATTTTAAGTTTGAGCGAAAAAAAATTCTGTCTGTCTGTCGGTCTGTAATTTTTTTTTGTGCGCACGTTTACTCTGGAACCGTTTGAGATATTGACTTGAAATTTGGTACACATATGTACTTTAACGAGATCTAGAACTAGATTATATTTTCATCTTGTTCCGTCGAAGGGTAAATTGGGGTAAATTTGGGGTAAATAGGTAAATCAAGCAGGTAAGAATTCATAAAATTGGTATTTATTATATACAAGAGAAGTTAAAGTCTCAAAAAAAATTTTAACATTAGCCACCCCCATTACCATCCCCACCTCATTATTAAAGGGGATGAAAAAAAATTGTGCTTTAGTGTATCTACAAGAACCAGAAACCTCAAAAATTGTTTTACTTCATCCACCCCCACTACCACCCCCCCCCCCCCATCCCACTACCGATGTGGGGTATCGTTTTATGGGTTTTTGGGGTAGAGGATTTCAAATATTATATTATTAAGATTCCATAAACAATTGTTTCCACATACAAATTTTTTTCGTTGTGAGTGAATTGGATAGAGAATCTGGATGTGGAAGTAGTGATTCCTTGGGCAGCGGTTTTTCTTAAAATAATGTCGAGACGGATGTCTTCTTTCAGGAAATCTCTAAACATACATTTGACCTGCAAGCATAGAATTTTTTTGACATTCGCCATAAATTAATATCATGTCAGTTTTTTCGTTATTGGTGTAGTTCATGTTAAGAAATATCGATAATGGACACAAATCTTTCGCTAACAATAATTATTTACAAATGTCACCTTTCTTTTGTTTTATAATATTGTATCAAATTGTAGTGCAAAGGTAACTATGTTAAAGTTCATTAAATATTAATTTGAAAGTGATTTTTTATTTTTAAATAAATTAAATAAAATAGAAAAACAAATAGCATAGATTTGAAATGGATATTAATGAATTCAGAAAAAAATCTATAATTTATTGAACACTATAAGCCACCACCTTCCCATTTGAAAAAAAAAAGTTTTCGATAAAAAAGTGATATGTTCAACTCTGGAGGCTTCGTAAATAGTTATTAACGGAATTAAACGAAAAATTATATTTTTCCCTTGGACTTTTACCTGTTGTAGAACAAATTTTGGTATTCCACAGTACTCTAGACGAATATCTTAAAATGCTTAAAAAAATTGGACATCGACTCAAAAATTCGCAAAAGTATCATGGTATACTCAGAATGTTGTCTTGAATCCACATATATAATAATAAACAGGGTGTTCCACTTAAAAATCGAAAGTTGCCGTAATTTCCGGGTAAACCGCAATGGTATCATACAGTTTTTATGACCAAAAGTTCATTTTTACAGGTAGTTTATGCACCCCAAATTTCAAAAGGATAAGTTAAAAAATAAAGGAAATGATATACCTGTGGCACCCGGTATATCCAAAGGCGGGAAGTACAATAGATCCTATGATCCACTCTTGTAATTTTCTTATTCTTGATTTGTCGAGAAAAAGTTTGTTTATAAAAAGTTTTGCTTGACTTGAGAAATTCATAAACAGTTGTCAAACTTAAGATAAATTATACAGAGTATTCTAAAAATTATAAAATATAAAATCTACTTAACGTAACTTGTAAATTGTGGTACTGTATTATATACGCAGTAATATAATAATATAAACATAACATAAACACACCACATAAGTTGACAACTCTATATTTCAAAGCCAAGGCTGTGTGGAACATATAGGCTAGGGAGAAGTTACACACCGCATTCAGTGGATTATAATCGTGTAGTTACAACATAATTATCACAAATAAAATTAAATACAAATGCCTACCGAGCAGGCAAATCAATTATTTCATGTTACAGCACAAATGTACTTACGTACGGTAATCCATCACACAGTAACAACACGTTAATAATTCGGGAAATCATGCACTGTACTTTACAATAATTACACTTATTCCAACTCAACTCTCAGGGTATAAATAGCCTCTGCTTAACTAAACAACCGCAACAACTACATATATCTCAATAAACACATTATATAATAATTCTTGTAAATTACACTGTCAAGGCGTATGCTTGTATGTATCTAGTGTTTCGTTACTGTTACTAGACGGCGGTACCAGAACCACATTTCATTTCTCTTTAATCAACTTAGAATAGAACATAAGGGCGGAGTATTGGTAAACACAGTAGTACTCTCTCTGCCCTTATGCGTAATGTGATTGGTCGAAGCATGCCTAAGAACTGTTTACAGTGAAGACTCAGCAGTTTTGGACCAGGCTATGCATTACAATCCCTATGGTTCTTTAATTGTCATTACATCTAAAATATGGCGAATTCCGTGGAATTTTAAGTTTCTGCAACTGCGATTGTTAAATACCTACTTTGTTTTTTATTGGACGAGTCGGTTTGGAAATATATTATCATGTAACGTAAATAATGAAATTGAAAATAAAGGTCAATAAACACTAAAAAATGACAAGAAAACGTCTGGAGGCTGTTAATGGCAAAACTTAATATCAAAGATGTTTTATGTACTGTATTTATTCGTGAAATATTCTCCCCAAATACCACTCGTGTTTTAAATTTTATGTATAAATTTTTGCTTAAGCTAAGTTGCCAAAAGGTGATTAATTCGTGTAAATTGGCAGTTTATTACCAAAGATTAACCCCCCCCCCCCATAAAGCGCTCGGGATTTAATCAGATAATAAACTGTCAACTTACACTCTTTATATTACCAGCAACAACGCTTTCGAAAATATTTTACCGATAAAATTCTAAGCACTAGTGACATTACGATTATTTCACTCATTAACGGGCTAGCCAATGAGAGACCATTTTTTCACAACATTGCACCACTCAAACGTAATTATTAGTGGTAATCCAACCTAGATCGGCTTTTGACAGTACCAACACGAAGAAATTATCGCTCTAATTTTTTGTGTCGCCGCGTCGACAAATATTGCGAAAATGTTTTGACATATGTCATGTTTTGTTTCGTGAAATGTTTTTCGCAAACAGGTTCACTCTTGCTTTTAAATTTTATCTACACATTTTGCTCTAGCTTATAGCTTATTGTTAACGTACCTTGTAAATTGTACAATTGTATTATCTACTAGTAATATACACATATATATATAGTAAACAACGCTCAGTTCCAAAGCGAAGCCTGTCTGAAATATATAGGCTATAACCTTTGCCTATCTGTAACTATTTCAATTTCCTTACTTTTTAATCAGGTAACAATTACATACAAAGATTGTACTTAATATATCTCATACAGGAATAAGTCAAGCACAGCTTTCAATAGCTCAATATCATAGTTACAAATTAATGATCACCGGCAGCATCTAAAATTATATAGAAATGCCTACGAGGTAAACAAATCATTTATTACAAATGTACAAGTAAACACATTCGCTCTGGAAACAAACTAAAAATGTACTTACATAAGGTAATCTATTAAAAAGTAACTCGTTGAATCAAAGCTGTGCACTAAACATTATAATTTGTTGTATTTAAAGTTCTCTCTGCTTAACAAAGCAAACCTCAACTTAATTTTTAAACTTCTTAAATTAAAAATAAGGATTAAATATGTAAATATGTGTCGATGAACATTTATTGTGCTGTTTGGAATATATCTTTAGTAGCGCTAGATGGCGCTCCATTTCAATTTTTAATCTCGGGAACTATGAATGCATAATATATATGGGCGGGACATCGGCAATAAGTGCTCTCTCTATCGTTCCTCGTACAGCTCAGAAACTCCTGAGAGATGTTAAGCCAGTCTATATATTATAATATCAACTCGTGTTATTTACTAGTTGTCATAGAAACCGTCACTAGATCATAGGTTTGTTCAAAAACTGTGCACTCTCTGCACTAGTGCAGATAATAGAACAAGATAGAGTGAGACTATACATAAGTTGAAGAGATAAATTTGCACTGGTGCAGATAGTGGAGGATTTTTGAGCCAAGCTTATGTTTAAAATATAGCGAATTCTGCGTAGTTTCTACTGCGCTTGTTTGAAATTTGCTGTTTTGACAATATGAGTCAGTTTGGAAATATTTATTTGTATCAAATTAATTATGAAATTGAAAATAAAAGTCAGTAAACTCTAAAAAGTTACAAGAGAAAGTCTGAAGGCAATTAATTACAAAACACGATATTGAAGATGTACTTAATGAATTATTTATTCGTGAAATATTCTTCCCAAATACCACTCATGCTTTTAAATTTTACCTAAAAATTTTTGCTCAAACTAAGTTGCCAAAAGGTAATATAACTCGTCCCGCTAAAGCGCTCGGGATTTAATCAGATAATAAACTGGCAATTCACACTCTTTATATTACCAGGCAACAATGCTTTCGAAAAGCACTAGTGATATTACATAAATATGACAATATCTTGTCGCAGATCTAAAAAGGAGACTATAAATTTGATCGACATACGAGCAGTGTTTGAAAAGGCTTCTAATTTGATTTTGTCTTCCACAGATTCGGTTTTATAATAGTATATTGTGTATTTAGGTGTGAAAGCAATACATTCCCGGACGACGATGCAACAAGCATCGAAGTCCGGGAATGTGCTTTCACACCGAAATACACATACTATTTTTTCTGAAATCACAATTAATGTTATTATAAATTAAGGGATTTATATTAATGCATAACATTTCTTCATTACAATCTAACTGCTTACTAATAAATGCAATTTTAGTGTGAGTTGATTTGTCTGCGTGTATTTATTTACTGTCTAAATATACATAAAAAACCGTACGGGAATGTAACTTTCCCGGCTTAGGCCGTACGGTTTTGTTGATCGCTGCTTGGCAACGGATCTTTTCCGGTCTGTTTTGTGACAGTTTCTTAGCAACGGACTAAAATACTGTAATTGTGCATTTTTCGATCTGAAATCGAACCGAAAATATAAACATTGCCGATCGATTTCAGAAAAAAGAGTTTTTAAATATGGTCATGTAATCATTGAAATTGAAAAGCTAACAGTTAAAGAGGTCATTAATAAATACATTTAAGTGATTCATTACCTACCATTCTGCTTGCATTGAAACTATAATTTTACCTGAAACAAAGAAACAATTGTCAGTAAGTACACAATAAAATATTGTAATTCTAAAATTATGTGACAAACCGATTAATGTTTTTTGTACACAAAACACGAATATACGAGTTTATTGTAAATCAGTAACCACGCAACATAAATAGCGTTATTCATATGGGTAAATATTTACGTTACCAGTTTAAATCATCAATCACGAATCATCTATATTTTTTTTTTCGATCATTGCATCATATTTATCTCACAATATCTGCGTGATAAATCAAAAATTTATAAAATGACAAATAGAATTTTAGACATGTATTGTATTTATTAATGAGAAAAATATTGTGACGTGTTTCCACCCTTAGGAAACTACCCCTTGCAAATCCGTGGGTTCCAAAAATTATAACAAGAGATGTCCACTAACACACTTTATTAAATATTTACTGGATACTTCACAATACTATTATTAATTTAAATACACTTTACTGACTAAAATCACAATGTTTATCACTTTGTTTATCTTGGAAGTCTTAACCTCACTTTCTATACTTTCTGAACTTTCTGAACTTTCTGAACTACTCGCCGAGAATGCGGTCGGTCTTTTATACCTAAAATGACAGATCTCGATTGTTCTGTGATGACGCCACCATTCTCTAGAGAACTCCAGATGTCACTTTGGAATCTTCTGGTAGGTTCTTTTTCGAGTAGGTGCAAATACACTACATTCATTCAGACATTCGATCTGTTGAAGTCTGCCTACTTTTTAGTAACATAACCTTAAATTTTAAGGGGTGCAACATATTACACTGCCCCCCTCCTTAAGCCTGAACGTCCCGGTCAGGCAATTCAGCCTCTTTCACATACTTCGCCAGTCTATCCAAGTGTACGATCTTCATCTTGGACTTTTTGTTTCGTTGAATACGATAGACGACATCATTAATTCGGGTAATAACAGTGTACGGTCCATCCCAAGGAGGTTGAAATTTCGGGGGTCTCCATTCCTTCCGCTGTGGGTTGTACAGCCAAACCAGATCCCCCACCTTGAATCCCCCTGTACTGGCATTCTGATCATAACGGGCCTTCAAGCGGTTACTAGTTCTGTTCATCTGCTCTCGATCATTCTTTGGCTGTTCTCGACTTCCATTCCTGTAGTTGCTCATCAAAAATGGTTCTCCACGGGCAGCACAATTTTTACACTTGTGACATCAGGCCTTCACATTCTGGCGACTATTAACCCAATAGAACTGTTCCCGTGCTCTACTCAATGTCTTGTTTATGCCGAAGTGTCTGCTGGACGTTTCATTATGTGCTTCCTGGAGTACTTCTGGTACATGACACCTGGGAATCACTAGACGCATGGCAACCTGCTTCCCATCTGGGCTTTCCCATGCTCTCCTCAAAAGCCCATCTACGACCGTAAGTGAATCCCATTGTGACCATAAAGCCTTCAGCCCCACTTCTTTGTTGGAAACATCCTTCCATGCTGGACGCGTTCCCTCTTCTTTTGCTCTCAACATGGGTCCGATTTCTACATCGCGCAATTGCTCTTGCCTCAGAGTTTTCTTTGACCAACTCTCTGGTAGATCGACCTTGACAGTGTTGACTTCAACCATGTTTGACAATCTTTCCACCTGAGGGTAGCGCTTGCAATCTTCTTTGTCTGGTTTTCTGGATAATGCAGGAGTTTTGACTGCCTGCGTTGTCAACAGCCTGGTTTTCTCGCATTGGTCGTTCACTTTTGACAGAATGAATTGTTCGTTCCCAATCCTTAACATTCGCTTTCCTACGTCAACAATAAATCCATACTGTTCCATAATGTCCAGTCCCAAAATGAAGTCATCCGTAATGTCAGCCACGATGACCCTGTGGTCGAACCTCAAATGCCCAATCTGCAAACCCAGGTCTACTTCTCCATGAACCGTAGCCCTGTCCCCCGTAGCTGTCCGGACGATTACTTCATTTTGCTTCTTGTCAATCTGCAAGCCTGATATAAACCCTGGCCGCACTATTGATGACGTAGCACCGGTGTCTATCGTAAACACACATTTTCTTCCATTCACATATCCTTGCAACAGCAGACTACTTGGAATTCTTTGGAGCTGGGAAATCTTTACTTCTCTGGGGGCACCGCATTCCTTAGCCAGCACAGCCCCCTTGGTGCTGGCTATCTTTAGTTTTCCTGCTTCTCTTCTACATTCACAGCATTTACTCGACTCTCCGAGTTCTGCTGTCGACAGTCCCGTTTCATATGTCCTACCTTGCCGCAGTTGAAACATTTAATACCTCCGCTCGGCTTTCCTCTATTTTGTTGTTTTTCTTGCTTCCCGAGGCCATCCAATTTATCACATAATTTGGTGAACATTTTCTGTATTTCTGTCAACATGGGGTTCTGGTTCATTTCTGGTTGTGGTTCTTCGAGAGTCACAGCTCGCACTCTTGACCTTGGCGTATCCCTGTAAGCGGCTTCTACTTCGAGTGCACGCACCAAAGCTTCGCTACTACTTTGGTGTCTCGTCAGCCTCAGAACTCGCCTGACCTCTTCGTCCCTTATACCATCTAAAAAGGCCCCCACGGCTAATTGTTCCTGGAATTCTTTAGGTGCACTCGGATACGCCAGGTGTGCCAGTCTCTCTATCGCAGCTTCAAATTCTTGTAAACTTTCCCCAGCTTTTTGCATCCGGGATTTCAGCTGAGTCTGGTATAATTGGGCAAGGTGTTGATCGCCATACCTCAAGTCTAATGCGGCTTCCAAGACTTTGAAGTCCCTTTGTTTGTCCACTGGGATAGTCTGAAGCAACTCTGAGGCCTGGCCCCTTAACGCCAGAACTAATGCCATGGCCTTTTCTTCATTATCCCAGTTGTTCGCACATGCTGCTGCCTCAAACTGCCTCTTGTACGTCGTCCAGGAACTTTGGCCGTCAAAAGAAGGAGGTTTTAGTCGCTGACCCGATGATACCACCTGCTGGCTTCCTCTATCTCTCAACTGTCGTTTAAGCCGGTCTATTTCTCCTTTGACTTCTTCTTCGAACTTGTTTACTTTCTCTTTAACTTCAGTTACTTCTCCTTTTACTTGACTGACTTCTGTCTCGACTTCACCTACTTTTTCTTCTACCTTGTTTATCTCTTCTTTGACTTGACTCTTTAATTCTTCGTTGGCAGAAATGATCGCGTCCTGCTGCATTTTCATTTGTTCATTCAGAATTTTCCTTAATTCTTCTTGGCGTCTTTCTTGTTCCTCTTTTTCCTCTTGGCGTCGTCTTTCTTGTTCCTCTTTCTCCTCTTGACGTCGTCTTTCTTGTTCCTCTTTTTCTTTCTGACGTCTTGTTTCTTCATCCTCTTTTTCTTTCTGACGTCTTGTTTCTTCATCCTCTTTTTATTTCTGACGTCTTCTTTCTTCATCCTCTTTTTCTTTCTGACGTCTTGTTTCCTGATCTTCCATCATTTTCTTTAATTCGTTCCTTTCTTCTTGACGCCGTTTTTCTTCCTCCTGGCGTTTTCTTTCTTGCTCTTCTTTTTCTTCCTGACGTTTTTTCTCCTGTTCTTCTTTGTCTTCCTGCCGTTGCTGCGCCATCATTTTTTGTAATTGTTCGAATAAGTCCTGTATTTGTTTATCGGATGCCATACTTCTTGTTGTTACGGGCATACGATGAAATTAAAATAAAATAAATTTAACTGTCACGTCAATATCGGTAATGGAACTTCCCAGACAAATCTCGAAATAGCACGAAAAAAAAGTCTTATCCAGAGTCTTTTGTCACTATCCAGTTCAGAGAATTTAATAATCTCCACTAATGTCCAAATAGAAAAGTTCTAGTAATTTCCACGCACTAACACAAAAAAATGAGTCTTTTTCAGTGTCTCTATCACTACTCAGTTTAAAGGATTTAATTATTACACTAGTGTCCTAATAAAATGTTCTACAACGTCTCAAAAATGCACTTAACACTATTTTTCTGTCAGAAAATAACCCTCGAACAATGTCCAGTAAATTAGTCCTGTGTTAGCACTAAACCTCGAGAATACTTCTCGAACACTCCAGCACAACTTCAGAGCTCCTCTTGTCATAAAATTCCGCTTTCTGACACCAATTGTGACGTGTTTCCACCCTTAGGAAACTACCCCTTGCAAATCCGTGGGTTCCAAAAATTATAACAAGAGATGTCCACTAACACACTTTATTAAATATTTACTGGATACTTCACAATACTATTATTAATTTAAATACACTTTACTGACTAAAATCACAATGTTTATCACTTTGTTTATCTTGGAAGTCTTAACCTCACTTTCTATACTTTCTGAACTTTCTGAACTTTCTGAACTACTCGCCGAGAATGCGGTCGGTCTTTTATACCTAAAATGACAGATCTCGATTGTTCTGTGATGACGCCACCATTCTCTAGAGAACTCCAGATGTCACTTTGGAATCTTCTGGTAGGTTCTTTTTCGAGTAGGTGCAAATACACTACATTCATTCAGACATTCGATCTGTTGAAGTCTGCCTACTTTTTAGTAACATAACCTTAAATTTTAAGGGGTGCAACATATTACAATATTAAAGATATTTAATTTCATTGTTTATAGTAAAGTTAAGATTATATTAATTCCTTATTATCTTTTTATTATAAGAGCATAAGAGCGTGAACAGATGTTAAGATCCGCAATACTCAGCCTAGGACTGAGGGATCATTGTCCATTCGCGATATGTAGCACATCCTAGAAAAGAGCAGTGCTATCCACGAAGGATAGCAGTCTGTTTCAGGATAGATCCCGCAAGTCCTCCGACTATGCAGAACTACCTTAAGGCTCCTAAATAGAATATGAGTGATCGTTTCATCCTCCACCCCAAACATCCGACAAATAGTGTAGCGTACCATCTCATACGTTCCGTTTATTTAGTTTAGTTTAGTAGTATTGTTTAGATCTGTTTCTTTAGATGGATCAATTTGAATATTGTGTTAAAGTGTGCGTATGATTAGCGATGACAGTGCTAATTAAGAAAAGTAGACGGTTATCAAAAAAGGTGGCATTACGGGAAGTCGGCGTTAAAAAGCCCGAAATAAAGTACCTATTGTTGATGTCGTTGAGGATCGGCCACCAAAAATTATCGAAGTAAATAAAGTGGATGATCTGAGTTCGAAGTCAACATTTGTGTGTGTCGATTTCATTCGAGTGAGGGAACTATACTGAAGTTGCTGAAAGTGTTTGCAATTTGTTTACTGGGAGCGAATTAAGTGCTGTTTTTAGGTGGGCTCGTTTTAAGTTACATTTTAAGGATCACCTTTGGAGCAGTATTTCTTAGGCTGAGAGCGAACGAGCTTATTTAAATAAAATATTGTGCTAACCTGAATACTTATGTTGTTTAGTCTGAATCGTTATTTCACCGATTACCTGAGAACCCGTGAGACTGAGCTGGCAAAGTACAATAGGATCGTACTTCAACTTCATTGAAGGTGCTTTTTTCGTAAACAGTGTCTTGTTTTCAGGATTACCATACATCTCATTTGTTCCTTATCGAGCACAAGCAACCACTATATGGTGGAGTCAGTTGAAAGCCCCTTTACATAGAGCCTCAATCCGGGGGTTTGAGCCCAACAGTTGTTGAATTGGTAAACTGAAGCTGGCTTAAGGCCAGGGAAAAGAGTTTTTGCTCCTTCGTAAACACCACGTATAACAAAATTGCCCCTTATCCAGACAGGATTTTTTTTCATAGTAAATTTACCGTCATTGCGTGTAAAATTACACCCAATTGTAATGTAATTTTACCCGCAAAGAAACTGTAAAATTTCTATTTACCTTACATTTTGGGTAATCCTCCCTGGTAAATGGAATTTTACACTCGCTTTGCTGGTAAAGTTTACATTAAAATTTTACACGCAACGACGGTAAATTTACCTTCATTTTTTACAGTGTATGTTATTAAAATCAACACTTATCATTCTCAAATAATGGTTGCACATTGCATTCTTAAGTACGTGGAATTTGCTCATAGAACAAATATTTTTTATTTTATAGCTGAGATACGATGAAAACATACAATGACGCAATGATTTTTTTATTGATGATTCTGCACCAGCGGAATATTGCATTCCACCACCCAATGTGGATTCTTTCACACCACATATTTTGTGAAGATAAAACACCGTTTGTGATAAAAGTACATTTTACTACAAAATTCATTCATAAAAAAATTATCATCACATCTGACGTTCTTTCTAAGTTTCTCATCTTTTTCACCTCTACTTACCGTTCTAATAGGCCCATAGTCCACGAGTTATTGCGTTTTAAATTTTTAAATTTCCCTGTTCCACTAGCGCATTCCGTATTTAACAAATTTCGAAAAATTCGTTCACGATTCGAGGCCATGAGAGAGATAATAATGCAGACTATAGAAGATTATACAATGAATGCTGGACTTAATCTTCTTACTGCGATATCTTAGTACACAATGTTCTACAAGCTAAATGGAATTCTTAAGTATGAGAAAGAAATGTAACAGGTGTACATGAATCTGAAGTCGGGAGGTCTGAATTTAATTGAACTCATACTCATTTATGTGGAAGCGCAACAACTGCTTGTTTTCTGCCAGGTGAAACTATCATTCTCAAAAACAAATTGACAACAGGCTTTAAAAAATAAATTCAATAACTGGAATTTCCGGTGAATGCTAAACTAATAGTCCACAGTACAGCGCCCTTTTTTTTATTGATTAGTAACAGGCTGAATTTGTGAGTAGCTTCGTTTTGACGAGACGCCCAACTTTTCTCTCTGCGAAAATTCTCGGTAGTGGTAGCTAATAACCGCGCTTGGGTGTATATATGTCGATTGGGTGATTGCTCAACTTTTAATAGTAACAGTTAGTTTTTTAGTTAAATCTTGAGATAATTGAATAAAAAACAGGAAAAAACGTTTGTCCTACAAAGTCGATGGATTGACTGAAGCGTCCCCCACCCCCAACATGTCCAAATAACGAGGTCAAAAAATGATTAGTAACCAGCTGATTTTTTTACTATTGCTTAATAAATGTTTTTAAAATCAAATGGCCTACAAATTGAATGTCCTACAAATTGAATGGTATGTTTTTCCAGTCCTACGCTCGGAAATTGTCAGTTCCACGGTAACACTTTTCTCATTAGCAACTGTAGGACAAAGATAACACAGAGTGTATTCTCTGCCCAAATAAAATAGTGTCCTACAAAAAAATTGGTATGTATCGCTAGTCCGACAAAAATTATTTTAAGTAACGAATTATTTTATAATTGCGGTTTTGGTAAATTAATACACTTTTATTACTTAAGCGGGATTCTGATATCTACCAAATTTAGCACATATATAGATTCAGATTATCAAAGAACAACATTTCCCTTGATTTTAAACTCTAATTTGCAAATCTGCATTCGTTGCGAATATTTGAATTCTTCATGCACTTTTATGTTTTATTAAGACTACAAGACTGAAATTTTTTTTTTTATAATTCTAATGTAATATTATTTATAATGTTCAAGTGTCTGTTTAATTCGAAAATAACATAATTTATATGAAAAGTGTATGAGAAAATTGGGGAAATTACGAATTAGACAATCCGACAACCTGTCAAATTATTTTGGCAATATGTTGTTGTGGACAAACACGGGATTTATTTTAATTAACTCGCAGAAACGTAGCCAAAGCAACCGAAAAACAAACTCTTTAACAAACGTTTAACGAATGAAAAATAATATAAAACTTTACCTATGGAATTAAAATTTCAAAGTGTTTTTAATTTTTTATCAATATAGAACACTTTTTTTGTAGGACATTAGTAAAATCGTGTTCCACACTTTATTCCCAAGTAGTCCAATTAAATAAGTCAGCAAATCAAAACTTTGAGGTAAATACTTGAATTTTTGATATAACTTACTTTGATGTATTAGAACACGATTAATGAAAGAAATTTTTTTCTGAACCCCCGGGAAGGGGTGAAAAAAAATAAAATAAAGTGTTTGTTCAAAATTACTCAAAATGTGTAAAAGCTAGTAAAAAAAGTTTCAAACAAAAATTGTAAAGCATGAAATTTTATATAAAAATGATCTCTAGACTTTTTTTGGTATTACTAAAATTAACGGAGTTAGGCTGGTTAGAAATTAAGGGATGATATGTACAAATTTAAAAAATCATAGCGTGCTGAAAAGTTAATGAATTTGAAATTTTTTTTTTCTATTTACTCAGAAAAATATAAACATTCGTTTCAGAGGAATGGATTTTTTTTTAAATTGTTAATAAAAAAGTTATAAAAATTTTATTTTTTTTATTTTCAATTAAAACCACTTTGAACGGTGAAACGAATTTTTTTTATACCATTCTGTTCATTATTTAAAATATTGAATATTTGCTTTTGAAAATTTTTTTTACCCTTCATTTTCAAGAAGGTATGAATTTATTTACTTGCTTAGTTTTTTTCCAAATGTAAGACACTGCTCTTGTGACGTCATGATAACTGAAAAGAAATGAAGAATGCATACGACAAAGATAAAATTGTTTCGTTGCTGCTGCGTTGCCTACAAGACGCGCATGCGTCACATCTATAGGGCATCTGCACGTGACGTCACAGCTAACCTCAAAAATATGTGTTTCTTAAGATTTAAGAGTATTACGCAGCTATTATTAAAATTTCTGCCTGGTTCCCGTATTTTCAACTAAAATCTAGTTCAGTGTAATGTTTATGAAGTTCCAAACACCTTGTCCTAATAAAATAGGCCTCTTTTTGTAGGTTGGAAATCTAACCTGTAATTATCTATTTCTATTAATCAAGAATATTGAAAAATTATTTACGTGAACTTTTAAATATTTGCTTGGAGCCAGTACCGGCTCCAAGCTAAAAATGCGTACACAAACATTAAAAATGAGAATAAACTTGAAAAACTTAAAATTTAAGGTTATGTTAGGTACATGATGCAGATGCAGACTATTTACAAGTTCAAGGCCGTGTTAATGCTTGATACAGCTCGTAAAAATATTAGTGAGGGCTCATTGAATTTGGAATGACGATGACGTCTAGAAAAAGTGTAAAAGTTTCACACCCGCACATAAACAATTGCAAAAGTTATAAACAAATGAAGATTGAAAATATAACGAGTTTCGTCTTTTGCAAATAACTCAAAAACTATTAATATTTAAGAAAATTGAAAGAACGATTCTTAAAGAGGAATGAATTTCCAATAAAAAAGCCGAACTTCCGAAACTATCTATCAGCGCTCTGCGCGGCGAACACTAAGCCGTTACGATGCTCTGAAATCGGCCGTAATAAGTAAAAATATTTTTTTATGTTATTAAATATTAATTTTAAAATTTTTAAAAATTATGGTATTATTTAGACACTTAACGGAACAATATCCCGTTGAAAAAAAATTGTTTCACCGATTTTTCATAAAATGAGCCTATTGTTAATTAACAAATTTTTTTAGAGTTTACGTTTATATTTCAAGTCGGATAATTGTTAAACAAAACCACTAAAATTATTTCGCTTCATGGAGACCTTATAAAAATTTTTTTGCCATTTTATTATAAAATATTTTGATTAAAAATTAAAAAAATATCTTAAATTTTTTTTTTATTTGTTTATAATAATGTTTTTCTTTTTTCATTATTTAAACAAATTATTAAGAAAAAAATGTATTCTTAAAATTTATTATTTGCAATTCTCTACAAGACGAAAAACAGAAAAATTTTTGTTGTTAATTTATTTGTTTATTTAATAAATAATTTGTTATTAACAATCGCCGAATGTTTTTAGATAGAAAAAAAAACAATAACAACCGTATACATAAACATGTAAAAAGAAAAATAAATTTAACATGTTTATGTAAACGGTTGTTTTTGTTATTTTTTTTTTCTATCTAAAAAGAATATAAACACATTCGGCGATTGTTAATAACAAATTGTTTATTAAATAAACAAATAAATTAACAACAAAAATTTTTTTCTCCTTTTTTCATCTTGTAGAGAATTGCAATAATAAAGTTTAAGAATAAATTTTTTTCTTAATAATTTGTTTAAATACTGAAACAATGGAACAAAATATTATAAACCATTAAAAAATTTTTTTTTATTTTTAATCACAATATTTTTAGGCTATTGTCTATGTCCAAAAAAAGAGGGTTGAAAGGAACTAAAACGTTAAAGGGTTTTTATTGTTTCTTATGTACAATTGACCCCAAAATATGAGAAAACCGCTGAGTGCGTTTTTGAGATCGAAGTAAAAAGGTCAACTTTTCACATTTGTGAGTTTTACTGGAAAACTATGCATTTTTCCTATAAACACGTCAATAGAAAAGTTGTAGAGAATTAAATTTCCAATCGAAATGGTACCTTCAGAAGTCAATTTTTTTTTACAAAAATACGCCCAGCAAACGAAACAAAAAAAAACGGAAAAATGCATTTTTTTTTTTGTCTTAGCCTGTAACTTTTTTTCGGGTATATTTAGGCATAGATATTCTGCATAAAAAAAAAGCTGACGTTTTACCCGTTAATAATCATTTTAACGGTAAAACGCCAGCTTTTTTTTATGCAGCAATGTCTATGCCTAAATGTACCCGAAAAAAGTTACAGGCTAAAATTTAAAAAAATAAAAATTTGCATTTTTTTTGTTTTGTTTTCTGGACGTATTTTTGTAAAAAAAATATTTTGACTTCTGAAGGTGCCATTTCGATTGGAAATTTAATTCTCAACAACTTTTCTATTGACGTGTTTATAGGAAAAATGCATAGTTTTCGAGCAAAACTCAAAACAACAACTAGGCTCATTTTATGAAAAATCGGTGAAACAATTTTTTTCCAACGGGATATTGTTCCTTTAAGTGTCTAAATAATACCATGTTTTTAAAAATTTTTAAATTAATATTTAATAACATAAAAAATATTTTTACTTATTACAGCCGGTTTCAGAGCATCGTAACGGCTTAGTGTTCGCCGCGCAGAGCTCCATTTTCAACATTAAATTAAAATTATTAATAATTGACATAGAGTTTCGGGAGTTGGGACTTTTTTATTTGAAATTCATTCCTCTTTAAAAATTCTCTTTTAAATTTTCTTAAATATTAATAGTTTTCGAGTTATTTGCAAAAAACGAAACTCGTTATTTTTTCAATCTTCATTTGTTTATAACTTTTGCATTTGTTTATATGCGGGTTTGAAACTTTTACACATTTTTCTAGGTGTCATTCCGAATCCAATGAGCCCTCACTCATATTTTCACGAGCTTTATTAAGCATTAACACGGCTTTGAACTTGTGAACTAGTCTATATATCTCAATGCAGCGGTGGTGTATGTTTTGGTGAACAAATGCTCCTAAAAATTGTTAACAAATTTGTTTTTAGTAATTCTTATTTTAACTTTTCATAAGATTAATTTAATATAGAATGGATCATACATTTTGTTTTAAGAATGAATTATTTTCTTCTAATTGTTATTATCCATCCATCCAAAAAATGATTCAATTATTTATTATTTAATTTATCCAATTTCATTTTTTAAACTGTTTATTTTTATTTAGATTAGGAATAGAATAATATCAATGATTTATTTTAATGGAAATGTATCGATCATTTTTTTTAAATGTCATTTTTATTTCATTCAAAATTGAAATTAATGATCCAAAAAAAAATTCACTCAAATTCATTCAAAATTTTCATTTATTCACCAAAACATTCACAACCGCTGCATTGAGATATCGGGCATCTGCATCATGTATCTAACATAACCTTAAATTTCAAGTTTTTCAAGTTTATTCTCATTTTTAATGTTTATATACGCATTTTTAGCTTGGAGCCGGTACTGGCTCTAAGCAAATATTTAAAAATTCGCGTAAATAATTTTTCAATATTGTTGATTAATAGAAATAGACTGCTAATTACAGGTTAGATTTCCAACCTACAAAAAGAGTCCTATTTTATTGGGACAAAGTATTTAGAACTTCATAAACATTACACTGAACTAGATTATAGTTGAAAATACGGGAAATAGGCAGAAATTTTAATAATAGTTGCGTAATACTCTTAAATCTTAAAAAACACATATTTTTGAGGTTAGTTGTGACGTCACTCGCGGATGCCCTTACTGCCGTCATAAGGTGAAAATCCGCATCTAGATATTTGTAATAAATGAGATTCTAGTAATATATGAGCACCCAAGAGTTCTGCAGTTAAAAATATTATTAAAAAATTATAAAGTACAAAAACATTAGTGGATAAAAAGCAGCTACATGATTTTCTTAATTAATATTTACTAGTTGGGGAAAAAACAAACGCCTTTGTTACTTTCCTCGCCAACCGACAATTTACAGATGGGCTATTTTCCTTATGGCTTATGACGGCAGTATAGACACAGAAGACCTATACCAGAAACGACTCTCTGGCCTTCCCGCCAATATTGAATTTTATGAGCATATGTCATATGTCGGTGGTATTATTGTCAACCTATAAATCCGCAGGTTTCTAAATTCACCGGCGGAGCGTACCGGTAAGCAATAACATTATATGATTGGCTATTTTGAAAACCAAAGCCAAAATCAGCTTCGAATTTTATCTACCAATGCGTCCAGCGCTGAATTTAGAAAGGTGCGGATTTATAGGTTGACAATACCACCGACAAGATGGCCGAAGGTCACCCCAATTTACCAATGAAAGGGTGCGTTTGCACGCACTCAGTAATTTAGTCGAGTCGCTTAGTAATTTAGTACTCGACCAATGCGGATAGTGTGTTTTAGTCAAGTAATTTAGTGGAAAGCAATTACTAAATTACTGGACCGTCTCTCTACTCGACTAAATTACTGGATGCGTGCAAACGCACCCAAACATCGAACGTGCCTCCGACAGTGACGCTTCTGGTATAGGTCTTCTGTGGTATAGATGTGACGTATACGCGTCTTGTAGGCAACGCAGCAGCTACGAAACCATTTTATCTTTGTCGTACGCATTATTTATTTCTTTTCAGTTATCGTGACGTCACAAGAGCAGTGTCTTACGTTTGGAAAAAAGTTAAACAGGTAAATAAATTCATACCTGCTCAAAAATGATGGGTAAAAAAAAATTTCAAAAGCAAATATTCAATATATTAAATAATGAACAGAATGGTATAAAAAAAAATTCGTTTCACCGTTCAAAGTGGTTTTAATTGAAAATAAAAAAATTAAAATTTTTATAACTTTTTTATTAACAATTAAAAAAAAAATCCATTTGTCTGAAACGAATGTTTATATTTTTCTGAGTAAATAGAAAAAAAATTTTTTCAAATTCATTAACTTTTCAGCACGCTATGATTTTTTAAAGTTGTACATATCTTCCCTTAATTTCTAACCAGCCTAACTCCGTTAATTTTAGTAATACCAAAAAAAGTCTAGAGATCATTTTTATATAAAATTTCATGCTTTACAATTTTTGTTTGAAACTTTTTTCACTAGCTGTTACACATTTTGAGTAATTTTGAAAAAACACTTTATTTTATTTTTTTTCACCCTTTCCCGGGGGTTCAGAAAAAAATGTCTTTCATTAATCGTGTTCTAATACATCAAAGTAAGTTATATCAAAAATTCAAGTATTTACCTCAAAATTTTGATTTGCCGACTTATTTAATTGGACTAAAGAGAAAAAAACGAAATTTGGTTTTTACTAATGAGAAAAGTGTTACCGTGGAACTGACAATTTCCGAGCGTAGAACTGGAAAAACATACCATTCAATTTTTAGGCCATTTAATTTTAAAAACATTTATTAAGCAATAGTAAGAAACTCAGCTGGTTACTAATCATTATTTGGACATGATGTGTGTGGGGGACGCTTCGGTCAAACCATCGATTTTATAGGAAAAACGTTTTTTCGTGTTTTTTATCAAATTATCTCAAGATTTAACTAAAAAACTGTTACTAATAAAATTTGAACAATCACCCAATCGACATATATACACCCAAGCGCAGTTATTAGCTACCACTATCGAGAATTTTCGGAGAGAGAAAAGTTGTGCGTCTCGTCAAAACGAAGCTACTCACAAAAATTCAGCCTGTCACTAATCATTAAAAAAAAGGGCGCTGTACTGTGGACTATAACTTAAGAGAAAAATCAAGGATTTTATTATTTTTTTTTTTTAATTAAATTAGTATTCACCAATAAATTCTGTCATATCGAAAAGATCTTGCTCTTTGGACATTGATCTACACATAGAAAATCGTTTTGGCAAATTTTGCATACCGTTGTGGAAAAACTCTTATTGCATTTTTTTAAACAAATGTGCATTTTTAGCAAAACGTTATACTGTGTAAGATCATTATTTTACAAATACATGTAAATGTTAAAAATAGTCAAATGCGTTTGTTTTTACACAGAGGAAAAATTTTCCCAATTAAAAAAAATCACTCCAAATTAGTCTTAAAAAGTGACGTTGCACGTCCCTTTTTTCAATACATGTTATTTCGTCAAAAATTAAAAAAACATATTTACTTGCAGGTCACTGGTATCTGGTCGATTGTATTGAAATAAAACCGCATAGAAGAACGCTTAAGGGTGGCAGTGCCGTGCTTAAGAAAAACATTTCGTAATTCGACAATTTCTCCTAGATCCCTAAACCGATTTAAAAAATTCTTTGATAGTCTTTTAAAGAAAACTTGACAGAATGAGACCAGACTATTGAAATCTAACATTGCACGTCCCCTTTTTCAATACATGACATTTCGTCAAAAATAAAAAAAACATATTTACTTGCACGCCACTAGTATCTGGTCTGAAATAAAACCGCATAAAAGATATATAAAAGAACGCTTAAGGGTGGCAGTACCGTGCTTAAGAAAATCATTTCGTAATTTGGCCATTTCTTCTACATCCCTGAACCTATTGAAAAAATTCTTTAATAGGCTTTTAGAGAAAACTAGATGGAATGAGACCAGACCACTGAAATCAACAAAAAATTTGTTTTGATTTTTGACACTAGAAAAAAATCCTTCTTTAGTTTTCAGTAGCCAATAGCCTAGTACCATTTTATAAAGTTGCATCTAAAAGCCCATTAAAGATTTTTTTGAGTCGGTTCAGGGATGTAGGAGAATTGTCGAATTACGTTCACCACACCACCACCGCCTACCTAAACAAAACCAATAGTAGCGGCAAGATTAACGATAAGAACCTGAATTAATTAATATTCAACTAAGAAGCGTTCAGTAACTTCCATTACAATTATATTATAATTTTTTTGGTGGTATTTAAGGGTGGAATCACCCTCTATAAAATGCTCATGTGAAGTCAGAGGTAAAAATGTAGTGGATTCAAATCTGGAGACTGCAGTGGAGACTTTAAAGTCATATAACACTTAAGAAAAATTACAGCTTTCATTTTTCAAAGATTGACAGCACTATTTAATAGATTAAAACATAATAACGTATTTTATATTTTACAAGATGATCTTATAAAACATGAATGAAACATTAATGGGAACAAAAGTGGGTATTTACGTATTTACGAGCAATCCGTGAAAACTCCGCACACTAAATAAAACTCTGTAGTTAATCGTTTTAAATAATACCATTATAGTTATATCAAGATAAAATTGTCATTTATGCAGTTAGTGCAATTACTGTCGTTTTATCAGAACGATTTAATTATTTTTTAAAGCTTATCGTAAAACTGTTTTATTATCGTACAATCCCAGACCTGTATTGAAATGTTCTCACATTAATTATTAACAATTATGAAAGTAAACTTGGTTTTATGTAATGGGAAACATAAATACATATGACTAAATAACAAGGAGAATTTATCTACTTAAAAACTAAAAAAACAGTTTATCTCTACTTGATGTTTTCTTATTGTACTTTATGAACATATGTATATTTTGTTATTTTTATGATAAGAGAGGGTTACACAAGGACGTTGAATCAAACGTGAGGCAAACTATGAGGTGCGATGTCCGCTGTTGAATTACTGTCTGTCAAGCGAAAGAACCAACCTGACGAAAGAGGGAAGATAGTCAGCTGATGTCATTCCCCTCTACTTCATTGGTAGATGTAAGTATTTCTGATATTCCATAGAATCGATATCAAATCGAAATCAATCAAATCGAAATCAAATTAAAATTAAATCGAAATCAAATCGATATCAAATCGAAATCAAATCGAGATCGAATCGAAATCGAATCTATGATTTTTTAAAGAAACTACATTAACTTTTTTTTTGTAAGTCTTAATTTATTTTTTTTTACAATAATTTTCATCAGATCAAAGTAGCTATAGAAGACGCTGTAATTAAGATAAATGAACGTCATTTGAAAAATAATAGAACAAAATTTATTTCAGAAATTTGTAACCTTTTGTTTATTTAATGATGATTCTTTATAACAAATTTTGGTAAAAATACAATTTCCATCCACATCCACGTAGTGGAGTGGAAGTATTAATCCAGTAACTTTGTCATAAAAAAAATCAGGTATGGCTGCTTTTTTAATATGTTGTATAGGATTAAAAATAATGTTAAATTCAAGTTTACGACCTCGGCAGACCTCCGGATCTTGGTCAAAAATCCAAAAAACTGCGAGATTTTTGTTCTTTTTTCAGTTTTTGTCGATTTTGACACCTAAGGCCTACTTTTTCGGCAGCTGTTCAAATTTTTGTAAAATTTTCATTTTTCGACATTTTTATGGTAGTAGTATGGTAGTATTTCACAGATTTTTAAGTTAGAAATTGTTAAATTAGTATTTTATTTTGTATAGATTGATTGCTTGTGAAATGTGATACATTTGGTCATAAAATTGTGTTAAACGGGGTTCTACAAAGACAAAGAAATAAAAATTAATGGCTACTTTTTGTTTGAGCTACAAAAAAAGTTTCAATCATGATTCTTTTACTGGTCTTTTTCAAATTATGGTACAAAAAGAACTCGGTTCACCCCGGTTTCGAAGTAATGAGTAATAATTTGGTCAAGTACGAGGTGTCGTCGCGTCGTACGTATATTTATATACGTACTTAATAGACTATGTCTTCAGACTCAGTAATTTCTTCTATGGGAAATCGATCCAAAAAGAAAATGGTAACCTTTCCGTTCTCCAGTTATTGAAAGAGCGAGAATATCATGGACCCGTGGTTAAATCGGCTGATATAATATATTATTTTCTAGACGACTTGTCCATTTTTATTTTTTTTATTAACACTTATTTTACTTTTTACATCCCCGCAAACTACCCCCCCCCCCCCATTACCTTTATTTTTATTTAAATAATGTTTTCATGCTAAATATGCTCATTTTTAGAAAAGTGGTTAATTCTTAAATTATTTTGCCACGTTTTTCGCATTTTCCACCCCCAAAACATCCTTCCCAATAAAATTATTTTTTTTTCAATATTTTTCCCATGCTTAATTCACTCTTTTTAACCGATTTGTCCATTTTCATTTTTTAATCACGTTTTTTCAATTTTTCCATCAAACAACCCCCCCACCCCCATCACTTTTAATTTTTTTAAATATTTTTTTACGATTGATGTACTCATTTTTAGGCGATTTAACCATGTTCAGAATTTTGGCCAGGCTTTTCGACTTCTGGGCCCACTGTGGATGGGGGGGGGGGGTAAATGGGGGGTATATAGGTAAAGCAAGGAAGTGGGAGTCCAAAAAATTGGGATTTAGTGAATGTACGAGAGGAAAAGATCTCAAAAATTTTTTGGCATCAGTCATCCCCACTATCACCCCCACCCCATTATTAAATGGGGTACAAAAATAAAATTGTGATTTAGTGGATGGCCTCAATTTTTTTTTCCATCAGTCAACCTCAATTCCAATACCGATGTGACATCGATTTCAAATATTTTAATATTAGAGTTCTATTATTAATTATTTCCACATAGCAGACTGCAAATATAGTATCAAAATTTTTTTCGCTGTAAGAGACTTGGATAACAAAGGATATGGAAGTAGTGATTCCTTAGGCAGCGGTTTTTTAAATAAATTTTGATTTTGTTGCCTTATAAATTATTTTTGAGGAAAACAATCTACAGTGTTTCCCATTTTTAATACTCCTCCTTCTATATCTCAGTTATTAGCCATCCGATTTGAACCAAGTTTGGGTTCGTATCAAAAACCTTTATTACGTCCTATTTGAGTAAAACGAAACTTATTTCAGTCACTGACGTGTATTTTTATTAATAAAAAAGTGGTCGATTTTTCTAGAAGACATATTAGACATTATTTTGCTGAAATACTTGCGCAAAATTATTGATCAGCATGCTATCCAAAATTTAACACTATTTTGATTTACGGTTTTCGAATTACGGCTCCCTTAAAATTCCATTTTTTAAACACTAAATATACAATAACTTAGAAACAGATCGTTTTTAGAAAAAAACCTATTCATCATTTTCCCCTCAAATTCACTTTTTCTACCACTCCATGTCATTAATTTCAAATTCGGTAATCCTTTAATGTCCTAATAATTTACAGTGCTGCTGATATGAACTTTTGGTAATTCTTCAATAAAAATTCTTGATCTACTAAATTTAGTATCAATGGCATTGGGTAATAGAAAAAGTGGATTTAAAAAGAACATGAGGAATTTCGAAAAACAATTCGTTTCCAAGTTATTGATTATTTAATGTTCAAAAAAGCAATTTAAAGCCATAAATCAGAATATTGTAAAAATTTTTATATATTTTTTATATTCAATAAAACATTTAATAACATGACCTCGAAAAATCGGCCCTTTTTTTTCTTAATGAAAATGCACGTCAATGACCGAAATAAGTTTTGTTTTACTCAATAAAGGTATCTGATACCTGTCCAAATTTGGTTGAAATCGGATGACTAATAACTGAGATATGGAGGAGGGAGGCATTAAAAGTGGGACACGCTGTGTGTCAATTGTTTGTGTTATTTCAGGTTTGTATAAAAACCTTCTAATAATTTTTTTTGACACAACGCAATATAACGAAATAAAATTGCAATTGTGATTTTTTTAAAAACATAATTTTTTGACAACAAATAGCCATAACTTGGCAAATTCTTATTATTGTAGGGGGTTGTACTAAGAACTAAATTGTAGATAATAGAATTATCTTTCAACTTTGTAATGAACATTTTTGTAGTCTCAATCTGATGTAACGCGGTCTAACCCCGTCACTTCCCCTCCCTCTTCATCAGAGTTGGGACTGACAGCAAGTGACCTTTTGGTTTTAATTATACTACAAAAATAGCAAAATAAATCGAAAAGACATTGATCAAATGCCAATGAACTCTACAACAAGTAGACATAAAAGAAATTTACTTAAACCCGTTGATAACACAAAAACACCACACCTCGGCGGTATTTTTGTACCTGCCGCGGTGTCACAATTGTTTGATCAAAAGAAAAAAATGCGGTGCTTAGACCGTACACGCCAGCTTAACCTTTTATGCCAATTAAGGAAATGTAAACATCTCCGATATGTTCTTTCCCAAGTAAGTTCACTACCCTATCACTAACAACAGACAAATAACAGTAGCATATATTTGCAAGTTTTAATGCAACAAAAATTACTAAACTACCTCGTATCACTCTAAAATTTTGCAGGGACTTTCCCACATAGAAGACTAGTACATCATTTTATTTTCCGCATGTCGTGGTAAATCACCCTTATTTACAATTTCTGCTAAACCTAATACAATTTGTATAGTATCAAGCAAGAGAAATTATGATTACCTTAAAAAAAGGAATGATACTTCAAATCTCATTGGAAAATAATTTGTGTCACAGCCGGTTCGTACGTGTACAAAGACGCATTATAATTTTCACATTCATGTCCATTTGGTTTGTACACAAATAACGTATAAATTCGAAAGACGTCTTATCTGTTTACTTAACGTCAGATTTTAAAGGGATTTAAACACCTTCTTATTACTACCACGAATACTCACACTTTTCTCCAAGTACCTTTGAGTCTGTGAGAATTTTTTTTTGAATGAGTGCACGACGGTAACGGCAAAGGGATTACCGTAACAAAATCTCCACGGGACAAGCAAGGTAAATTACAATAAACACTACAAAAATGTTAACAATGCGGCTTTTGCCCTTCCGGTAAACTAAAAGATATATTTACTTTGTCGACGATAATAATTGACAGCTCTGTTGCACCTCAAGGATGAACTTTCTACTTATTTATTGTAGTATCCATTGGAGTAACGTCATTGTCGCCGTTCGTTATGGCTGAGAGTCCTAAAGAATTAGCTTGCATTCTTGACTAAGTTGCACATTTTAAGGATACACAATCAGTTTCATTCATTTCTGGCCCTATCGAGTAAGTGAATTATAGTAAAAATAGTAAATTGGGATATTATGCACAGCCGAAATTTCGAAATATATACATATACCATAAATCAATAATAATAAATAATAACAGTAATAAATTATTATATTCTTAACTGCTTTAATGCAATTATGTCAAGCAATGAATAATAAAATTTGATTTATGAGAACGCTATACATACATTCATTGGAAAAATGCACCAAAATATACGTCTCGCCGTAATATAACATTTTTCCCCTGGCATAAATGAAAATGAATCATATTAACTCTAAAAATATGACCAAAAGTAATGTTTATCGCGCTTGGGCCGCTAAACTCATAATACGATTCTGTAGTTTTTCACAATCTAGACAACTTTGACTATCATTTGCATACTTTCACGTTTCATAATTTTTCGTTAAACATCAGTTAAAACCAAATTTTGGAATCAAAACAGATATGAGATTTTTGTTATATTTTTCCTTTTTTTTTAATGCCAGGCGAAAAACACTTGTTCATGTTCATTTTCTACCCTTGTGACACAATATATTATAATAGACTAGTAATATTATATGAGTACTGAGTACATAATACAGTACCTAGAAGTAAAAAAATGTAAAACTTCGGATTCATTTCATATGTAATGATAATATTTCTTTGTGTTATTATTGTAGTAAAAGTTATCGTCTTCAGTTTCTATATGGTCCGAATACTTCCTCTTAGCCTCTAAGGGTGAAAATCACCCCTAAATTTAAATATTCAGTATTTGAACAAGTATTTTTGAAACGTATTATGTTTTTGGAATCGCTGAATACGAATCTGAAGTCAAAATAAAATTATTCAAAATGACGTCTTTAGTAAGGCGGATGGAATTTTTTTTCCAAAACAAGTGTTTTAAACGGACAAAAACAAATTGAGCATCTAGGTGAACGGGGAACAGCATTTTTGAAAAAAAAAAAAAATAATATTAATAATTACTGAGCAAGTACGTTTACATTTTCTTAAACAAAATATCGTCATTTTATTAAGAAAAAAAATGTGAAAATGCACATTGTATCGGCCATAATTTCTTTATTTTTTGTGATGTAGACACATCCATTTAAAGACTGATTAAACATCTTTAATTTTGTTCCTTAGAATTTTTTATGGAAATGTCACAGTTTCTAAGATATTCAACATTTAAAATAAATAATATTTCATCCTAAAAACGGTCGGATGTCATCTATAAAATTTAACATATCCGAAACTATCAATCCTAAATAAATTCATTCTCAATTTATAAGCTTCATTTTTTATATCCACCACTGTTTTGCTAAAACTAATATTTATTGAGAAATTTTGCAAAGAAACGGAAATCTTACGTTTTTTTCTAAAATCCCCTTACAGTTTAAATGTCCTTTTTTCTAAGGCAAGCGCGCTGTAAGTATACGAAAAAATTTGAGCGTCTATGTCTTACTGTATATTAACGAAAAACAGTATGTGGGAATAATATTTTTTTATTTTCTGTCTATTTACATTAACAAAATGTAAAATTATTACAAAAATGTAAAAAATTACATTGTTTCTGTCATAACCATTTTGTTTTTTATGCTATAGAAATAATCAAAAAATGTTTGAAAGTCTAATTTTTCGACTTATCCAAAGCCTTTGATACCATTGACTGTGATATACTATTATCAAAATTGTCACATCTAGGAATTAGAAATACTGCTTTGAGCTGGGCCAAATCTTATATAGAAGAAAGGTCATTGATAGTAAATTATAATCATACAAACTCAAGGACTCATAAAATCAAACTTGTAGTTCCTCAGGGCTCGGTCCTAGGGCCCTTATTATTTATGTTATTTGTAAATGACCTTCCAGATTATGTAAGAAATGAGGGACATGTTACGATGTTTGCTGATGACACCACTATTTCAACAACGGCAACTAGTGTGGATGAAATTCAGTTACAGGCTGAAAATATTATTAATATTGTAAGCGCTTGGTGTGATAGTAATAAATTAATATTAAATGCTGGTAAAACTGTGGTAATGAATTTTCATATAAGAAAATCACTACCTACAAATTGTAATATCTTGGATATCGAACTGAAGGATGAAACGAAATATCTTGGTACTGTACTGGATTATAAGTTCTCATGAGATAATCATATTGACATTGTATGTAAAAAATTAAACAAAGCATATTTTGCCATCCTGCAAATAAAAAACACTTTGGATGAAAATGGATTTCTGAATATTTATTATGCTTTGGCCTACTCTCACTCACACATCTCATTAAATATTATGAGTTGGGGATGCGGCAGAGAAATGAGTAGAATATTCATTCTACAGAAAAGACTAATTCGTTTAATATTCAATTTAAGATCTAGTGAAAGTTGTAGAACGGTTTTCAGAAAAAAAAAATCTTAACTCTACCATCCGTATACATATTTAAATGTATAATGTATACTAAACAAAATTTTGATGTTCATTCCAGCACATAAAACTACCACGTTCAAACATTCTCCATGGTATAATTGTGTCATTTTATACAATGCACTACCAAACACAGTGCGAGAAATCAGCAGCACTATATTATTTAAAAAAAAATTAAAACCATCTTACTGGAAGGTGGTTTTTATAGTATTGATGAGTTTGTGTCCGGGATATCCTAGTTATATCTTCTTTAAAATAATCCTTTTATTTATTATTGGAATAATTTTCACTTTCATTTTACATATTTTTATGACAAAATGGAAAACAAGTTTTGTACATGTATTTGTTATTTATATATGTGTATTATTATTATTATTATTATTATTAATGGACTTTTTTATCGTAAGTGCCATAGCTTCTAATATATTTAACATTTAAATACTTCATCTTATAGACGTTCGGACGCCACCTTTATACTTCCAGATCTCCGAAACCATTAACAAATTGAAAAAAAAAAATCATCAATCATCATCACTTTAGTAGCTTTCTTATTTGTCTCTAGCATGTCTTCGCCCAATGTAATAACTTTCCAGTTATTTGACGCAAACCTAATTGAAAAAAGAGGTATTCTTTTTCGAGCTATAATCCCAATTTTCTAGTATTTATAACTTAAAGACTATCAGTATATAAGAAAAGTTGCATATAACCTTTTCTTCTCAATATTTGATTCTCTTACAGCTCCAATATTTTTGTTTTTTTTAGGGAGTGGCATCCACCCCCTATAAATTAGCAAGCTCTTGCATAATATAGAAACTTTTCTTTGCATTTACTATTAAGTTGCCAAAAATGAACGAAATCTAATTCATATGACATTATTCCAAAGTTAAAACCTCTAGTTACCGTATTAACAGAGCCTAAAATTACGATCCCCACGCCAAAAATTTACATTTGCATAAGTTTGTGACGGAAAATTGCATAATTTTACAAAAACACAAGGATTCGGTAATTTGATGATGTTTATATTGTGACGTGTTTCCACCCCTAGGAAACCACCCTTGCAAATTCCGTGGGTTCCAAAAATTCTAACATGAGATAACCACTAACACACTTTATTAAATAATTTACTGGATACTTCACAATACTATAATTAACTTAAATGTACTTTACTGACTAAAAATAACCATGTTTATCACTTTGTTTCCACTTTAGAGTCTTAACCTCACTTGTCAAATCCAAACTTCTAAACTCTAAAAACTCGCCAAGAATGCGGCCTTATATACCCCTAGCGATTCCTGAATTATTCTAGAAACGGCGCGGCGCTATCTAGAAGTCTCTTTTCTTTAATGTTCCAGAATGTTTCTGCTGTTTCTACTGTCTCACAGATGGCATAACATGTATTTTGTGCTGCCTATCCCCAAGGGGTGGATATTTGTAACAATACAAATACCAAAATATCGGATATTTTGATATATATCCGATATATACCGGATACATACAAATTTTTTTGAATTGGTAGATAAGTAGTTTGAAAAAGACTTAATGGCGTTCAAAACAAAACGGAATAGAAGGAAATTTATTCGGAATTAACAACTGTTCTGAGAACTTGCAGAAATACTTATATAAAAGTTTGAAGTAACTTATATATTGTTTAAAGGGTCGCTTGGCTCTGGGTTGTCCTTTCTTCACCTCGACCTAAAAGATCTTCTGTGATTTACAATACAACCAGTTGTTGCCCAGGATTCCAAGACTTTTTGCAAAGCTTGCGATTTTCCTGGGAGCTAATTTCCCTATGTCTTCAGGCGTTAATTCCGCCTGTTCTTGGTACTTTAGCCTAATGTATTAGCAAAGTATATGTCCCGCAGTCTCAGTTGCAGCTTCACAGTATCTGCATTTGTCATCTTCTGCCATGCCCATGTTCTTGAGATGACATCTGAAGGAGCAATGGCCAGTTAGAAGGCTTGTGATCGGAATATTATGTGGGACTTTTCCAGTTCGAGAAGCCTTGTGGCTTTCTTTATTTAATAGGTTATAAACCTTTTCGCTTGTCTTTGGCCTGGAGTATTCCTCCAGTAGGACTTCTTTTGTTCTTTTCCCATTTTTGGACCCTCCCATCCCGTTATCCGTTCCTTAGATAAGCCACAAAACGGTTCGGGTCCGAAAAATGAGTTGGAGTAACTTAATCAGAATCGTCTTACTTGAAACCTAATAAGAGACTATACATTAGCCGGTAAAGCATAATTACTTCGATATCCATTTCCACACTCAGACTGTATCTAACTCCATCTAGCTGAAATATCTCCCTAAAACAATTTTGAAAGAATAAGATCCCTGTACGTGTTGTTGTGAATACACTAAAAATGGCGTCACAACACATTCCTATCGCGATAAGAACATAAGCTGCATGAAAATAGGCCACTTTAACAACCTTAGCATCTAGGAGTTCAATCGCCGATTAATTATTGCGATCGCCGGTAATTAGTGTAAAACATCACAGGTGAGTTAGCAAGAAATTCTTCGGTGGCCATATAAGTCATCCTGTCATCTCACCTGGACAATAAACACAATAAGCCTGTGAGGTGGTGCTATTTCGGCTAAGGGTGGTTGTACGTGCTCTGAAATACAGGGAGAGTATTAGCAGACGGCAAAAGTGAGTGAAGTAGTAATTTGGATTACCTTCAAGAACGGTCTGCTTGAGAATGATAAATAGTTACTGCCTTCTCGTAATTTTCCATTTTTTTATGCTTACTAAAGAACCCATAAAATGATTGTAAAACATTTTAATGTGAGAAATGCAACTCGCAATGAGTAACAGTGTGTAATGTATTTATATAATCGAGTACATCTGATAAACGAACAGTTTAAGTCGATAATAGCAGCGTGGAAGCCTTGTTTTAAAAATCCCAGTGAATACAACTTTCGAAATAGTTTCAAAAAACGGCTGCCCAAGGAATCACTACATCCACATCCAGATTCTCTATCCAAGTCACTCACAACGAAAAAACTTTGTATGTGGAAATAATTGTTTATGGAACTTTAATAATGTAATATTTGAAATTCTCTACCCCAAAAACCCATAAAACGATACCCCACATCGGTAGTGGGGTGGGGGTGGTGATAGGGGGTGGTAGTGGGGGTGGATGAAGTAAAAAAATATTTTGAGTTTCTGGTTCTCGTACATACACTAAATCACAATTTTTTTTCATCCCATTTAATAAGGGGGTGGGGGTGGTAATGGGGGTGGCTAATGCCAAAAATTTTTTTGAGACCCTAGCTTCTCTTGTATATACTAAATACCAATTTTATCGACTCTTGCCTGCTTGATTTACCCATCTACCCCAAATTTACCCCAATTTACCCCCCATCTCTTAGTCGGAACAACATGAAAATATAATCTAGTTCCAGATCTCGTTAAAGTACATACGTGTACCAAATTTCAATTCAATATCTTAAACGGTTCCAGAGTAAACGTGCGCACAAAAAAAAAGTTACAGACAGACAGACAGACCAACAGACAGACAGGCCGACAGACAGACCGACAGACAGAATTTTTTTTTTCGCTCAAACTTAAAATCTCGACGTTTCATGACATTTTAAGCCTATTTGAACAATAAAAATTTTTTAAAATTTTTTTGTCGTTACTATACTTCCACTGGATGTGGAAGTAATTATGTATCTATGAGAGAATTTTGATAAGGGGAGTTATCGGTCGCATACTTTGGCCAGTCGTTCCTTAGGTCAGGTATGACACTGTATTTTGTAATTTTTTTGGGAGAATCACGAACTATTCAGTTAATGTGATTTAATTATTATAAACAATCTCTCAAAGAAGGATGAAAGTATTGACAAATGTGACATTAACAACATATGCATACATACTAGATGTAAGAGGATTAGTTTTGAATAAGCGGCACTTTTGACATACAAGTGATTTTTTTTCACTTCCGGTTTCGCCGGAAGTGACACTAACTTTCGATTTTTAAATAGAACACCCTGTATATTATTGCATTTTTAAATTCTGCATAATTTTCTGAATCCAACGATACCAAATAAGTGGTATTTCAAACGTCACTATTTTTTATAATATAATTTTTAGTTTTCCATTTAAGTGTGCCATGATGGTTCTGATTTATTCTAAATGACCCATGTAATGCTAAAAAAAATCGAAGTCCCGTCAAAAACACTAAATTACGTGATTTTTGAGCAAATAAAGTTCATCAAAATTTGGGGCAAAACTAATTTTTTTCAAATGGAACCATACTGGTACCGTGGTACCATTTATTAGTACTATTAATAAGGAATTTATGTATTAAAATGTGCGCTAAATACAAACAAAATTACAGCTAAAAGAAAATAAGATAAAATTATATAAACAATTTTTTTAAGAAAAAGCTTTTATTTGAAAAAACTACTAAAAAGTAAAAATAATTTTTTTAAAATTCATATACCTGGAAACCAGAAGCTTTGGGGATGGTTATATAGCGCTATTGCATAGTTACTTTGCTCAATTGACCGCCCCCAAAGCTTTTGGTTTCCAGGTGTATGAATTTTAAAAAAATTTTTTTTCTCTTTCGTAGTTTTTTCAAATAAAAGCTTTTTCTTAAAAATTTTTTTTATATAATTTTATTTTTCACTTTTTAGTCTACTTATTTTACAGACAAACAGACATCCACTCCTTCCCTCTCCCGTCTTCCCACTACTTTCCCACCTCTTCTTACCCTTTTTCACCCCTTCCCCATCTCTCCCCACCTCTTCCCACCCCTTTCCCACCTCTTCCCCTCCCATCCCCACCTCTTCCCACACCTTCCCACACCTTCCCACTATTTTCCCACCTCTTCCCACCCATTCCCTTCCCCTTTCCCACTTCTTCCCCACCTCTTTGATACCCACATCAAGGGGGGTGTGAAGAGAAAGGCGATCCACCATCTTGGGACGTCCGCCATATTGAATTTAGAATGACGTCACACAGTTTATCGTATTTTACTCGTCAAACCCTTTCATTTGATACCTATATCAAGGGGGTTGTGAAGAAAAAGGCGATCTGCCATCTTGGGACGTCCGCCATATTGGATTTAGAATTCCATCACATAGTTTGTCGTATTTTACTCGTCAAACCCTTTCATTTAATACCCATATCAAGGGGGTGTGACGAGAAAGGCGATCCGCCATCTTAGGACGTCCGCCATATTGGATTTAGACCGATAATGTCTATACTATGTTGCATTGTCACCGGACTTATACACGTGTGCCAAAGGAGGGGGTACACTTTCCATAGAAGAACGGCCCAATTATGAGCAAAAGCTAGTAGCAATTTAATTTTGTGATATTTTGTGAATTTTACTTTCTAATACAATAATAACATAATAAAAAAGTGCTACTATCCTTCGCCGTATATAAAAATCATAAAATATGACTAAAAAATGTGCGATTTTTATATACGGCGAAGGATAGTAGCACTTTTTTATTATGTTATTATTGTATTAGAAAGTAAAATTCACAAAATATCGCAAAACTAAATTGCTACTAGCTTTCCTTCATAATTAGGCCGTTCTTCTATAGAAAGTGTACCCCCTCCTTTCAAAGCTTTAGCTTAATTAGAACTAATCGAAATTCAGTTTGCAAGATTTGACCTAAACTAACAACCAAACATACAAACAAACATTTGCAAGTTAAATAAAAACTTCTAAAAATACAATTTTGTTCTAATTAAATGTTAAGAAGTAACTAACTAAAGTGGTTTTGAAAACAATGAAATATTTAGCTTGTTGGTTTACTGGTGTTCTTATTGTATCTTTAAAAATTGTTTAAAATTCTTGTCAATTGTGTTGAAAATGCCGCAAATTTATACAAAATTGTAATTTGTAAAGTAAAAGTATTTAAGGTTTTCAAATAACACAACTTATATATTCTAATCCATCGTTCGAATAGGGTTTATAAGAAACTTTAATTATTATTTTAACGGTTTCGAAAGTTTCGAAATATTTCCCATAAAAACTGACTCACCCTGTATACTAACAATTTGTTGTAGGTAATAACAACATTAGAATCTAGTTTTCTATACACCGTACAAATATATTTTATAAATATCCCATCACAGAAAGGCATTTCAACCTGTAAATATCTTTAACATTTACCGCTAAACTTGCACGTAACAATGCAAATGTTACAGTGCTCACAAATGCGTAAATAATCAAGTAAAACAAGTTCCTAATATTTAAATTAACAGATTAAATGTAATACTGTATTGTTTAGAAAGTATTATTGTTAATTCAACAAGACTATTTTAGTAAGACAATTAGGTAATGGTTTATACAGGATGTAAAATGTACAACTCGAGAAATCATATACGTAACATCTTGAAATTTTGACTATTCATGATGGAGAAAAGATTCGATAATTCAATGGAATGTAATACGAGCAATACAAAGGAAACGACTGGTATGAAACAACTAGCTACTATTTTTATAAAAATCTTACCCAATTCTACTATGCTGGAACGAAACAAAAATGCTGAGACTCAGAACCGAATTATATTGCATGTTGGCTTTTATTATTTGGAAACGAAAGAAGATGAGAACAAAAACTGCACTTTGAGAATAGAACAAAAATCAGAACAAAATTAAGAACACAAACCAAAGTACAGTTAATTCCCTTAAGAATAAAATAAAAAAAGAATGAGAGGTATTTTCTAAATGGATGCTGAATATTTAAACAGTTACAAAAAGCACATAAGCACTTTAAAATATAAAAAAGAAGTACTATTTCCATTCAAAATTTTGAGATACGGGACATTTTTAATTCTAAATGTTCAATATTATCATTTTTCTAATGTCATTATCATAATTGTCAGTGATTTGGCATGGAAATGGTTCGAATGTTATCAAAAAACAATAGGCGAAGGGTAAATGTGAACATATGTTCTCAAGTGATACGTTTATAAATTGAGAGTGTCTCAAGGGAGCATATCTGGGCCTCTATTATTAGTAATATAAATCAATAATATGTCAAAAATTTTCACATATTGAAAATATCACTTTTTTGCTGATGATACTACGATCTACATTGATAAAAATGATATTAGAGAGTTCGTAGGAAAGGGAGATTGCAATTCAGAATTTATTTCTAAATGGTTGCAAACAAATAAATTAAAACTGATTATTTCACTCATTAACGCTATAGCCAATGAGAGCCCGTTTTTTCACAACATTGCACCAATCAAATGTCATTATTAGTAGTAATTCAAGCTAGATCGGCTTTTGACAGTACCAACATGCAAAATTTATCGCTCTAATTTTTTATGTCGCTGCAGCGGCAAATACTGCGATAATTTTTTGACGTTTTGTTTCGTGAAATATTTTCGGTAAATAAGGCAACTCACGCTGTTAAATTTTATCTATAAATATCTTCTCTAGTTGATTACTAATTGTTAACTTACCTTGTAAATTGTAATATTGTATTTTGTACTAGCAAACATAAACACACCACATATATAGTAAACAATCGTCAGTTCCAAAGAGAAGCCTGTCTGAAATATACAGGCTATAACCCTTACCTATCTGTAACTATTTGAATTTGCCTACTTTTCAGGTAACAATAATATACAAAGACTGTACTTAGTATACCTAGCTCATAATACAGGAACAAGTCAAGCACAGCTTTCAATAGCTCAAAGTTACAAAGTTAAGCAAATCATTTATTATAATTGTCAAGTAAACACATTCGCCACATTCGCTCTGAAAACAAACTAAAAATGTACCTAGGTACCTACTTACATACGGTAATCTATCAAAAAGTAACTAGTTAAATCAAAGCAGTGCAATATTTTAATTTGTTGTATTTAAAATTCACTCTGCCTAACGAAGCAAACCTCAACATAATTTGTAAACTTCGTAAGTTAAAAATAAGGATTAAATACGTAAATACGAATCAATGAACAATTATTATGGAATATAACTCTAGTAGCGGTAGCGCTAGATGGCGCTCTCTATGTCAATCTCGGAACCATGAGTGTATAGTAATAAATAGGCGGGACTCGGGAATAAAGTAGTGCTCTCTCTATCGTTCCTCGTCATATTGCACCTCAGAAACGCCTAAAAGGTGTTAAGCCAGTCTATATACTATAATATCTTTCAACTCGTTTTATTTACTAGTTGCCATAGAAACGTCACTAGATTATTTTAAAATATAGGGAATCTCCATCGTTTCTACTGCGTTTGTTTCAGATTTGCTGTTTTGACAATATGAGTCGGTTTGGAAATATTT
The DNA here is from genome assembly GCA_936432065.2 of Rutpela maculata. Taxonomy (NCBI): domain Eukaryota; kingdom Metazoa; phylum Arthropoda; class Insecta; order Coleoptera; family Cerambycidae; genus Rutpela; species Rutpela maculata. The sequence goes on along the minus strand of OW386285.2, from coordinate 27,712,373 downwards.
CTATATATCAAATTAATGAGGAAATTGAAAATAAAGGTCAGTAAACTCTAAAAAGTGACAAGAAAACGTCTGAAGGCAATTAATGAGAAAACATAATTTTGAAGATGTACTTAATGAATTATTTATTCGTGAAATATTCTCCTCAAATACCACTCGTGCTTTAAATTTTATCTAAAAAATTTTGCTCAAGCTAAGTTGCCCCCTAGCTAATATAACTCGTGCAAATTGGCAGTTTATTATCAAAGATTAAATCCCTCCCGCTAAAGCGGTCGGGATTTAATCAGATAATAAACTGCCAATTTGCACTCTTTATATTACCAGGCAACACGCTTTCGAAAAAATTTTCGATAAAATTTTAAGCACTAGTGATATTACATACGAATATTTACTGGAGTAAAATTAAAATTCGTAGCTATTTTTTTTGCTGGAACTTGTCGGAAACATTACAAGTGTTTAAGTTGTTTAAAATCGTCTTTCTTTGCAGTTTTTCTAAATATCTCTGGATGTATAGCTCGTATCGCAATTAATAAAAAAAGAGATTGTTCATGATAAAATTCCGCAGAAAACTAGATTTATCCGAACCTTCTTGGTCAATTTGTTAAGTTGAATATATAAGAACAATAAAGAGCAGCCATTTTAAACAATTGATGATAACTTAAACAATGACGTCACTATTTTGACGAAATTTTAGGAAACGATGCCTCTATTGGAGCTAAATCTTCATTCAAGTTGGTATGTTGGCAACGCTTAAAAAAAAACAAAAAAAAAGTCGAAAATTGAATCGTCGATTGTTTAAGTGTATCAAATCGCACAGCAATTTTTTTTTTGATATTGTAGTTTCTTTTATCTTCTTTTCAGTGATAGTAACAATTTTTTTTATTTTTAAACTATTTTTTCCTATTTTATTTATTTTTTGTTTAAAACAAATTCACTTTTCTCATCAATATTTTACCCAAAAAGAATGTCATAACTTGGCTTCCAATTGGCGTAGGAAAAACTTTTCTGTTTTAAATTGTTTCTTTCTTTATGTGCTTTTAACACAAACTAATATTTTTTATTTTTGGTCAAAATATTGATGAAAAAAGTGAATTTGTTTATAAAAATAAATTAAACAAATTAAGAAAAAATGGTTTAAAAATAAAAAAAAATTACTTTCACTGAATAGAAGATAAAAGAAGACACAATTTAGAAAAAAATTGCGGTGCCACTCCGATGCTTTTTTGTTTTAAACAATACAAGCAAAGGATGGATGGGAAAAATATACTCATATATATTATCACGCCCAAACTCAATCGTTGCAATAAAAAAACCGCTGCCCAAGGAATCACTACTTCCACATCCGGATTTTCTATCCAAGTCACACAACGAAAAAATTTTGTATCTGGAAATAATTGTTTATGGAACTTTAATAATATAATATTTGAAATCCTCTACCCCAAAAACCCATAAAACGATACCTCACATCGGTAGTGGGGTGGGGGTGGTGACAGGGGGTGGGAATGGGGGGTGGATAAAGTAAAAAAATATGTTGAAGTTTCTGGTTCTTGTACACACACTAAATCACATTTTTTTTTCATCCCCTTTAATAATGGGGTGGAAGTGGTAATGGGGGTGGCCAATGCCAAAATTTTTTTTGAGACCTTAGCTTCTCTTGTATATACTTAATACCAATTTTATGGACTCTTACCTGTTTGATTTACCTATTTTCCCCAAATTTACCCCAATTTACCCCCCAACCCTTCGACGGAACAAGATGAAAATATAATCTAGTTCTAGATCTCGTTAAAGTACATATGTGTACCAAATTTCAAGTCAATATCTCAAACGGTTCCAGAGTAAACGTGCGCACAAAAAAAGTTACAGACCGACAGACCGACAGACAGAAAATTTTTTTCGCTCAAACTTGAAATCTCGACGTTTCATGACATTCTAAGCCTATTTGAACAATAAAATTTTTTTTAAATTTTTTTGTCGTTACTATACTTCCACTGGATGTGGAAGTAATTATAAAAAAAAAATAGAAGCCCTTCAAAAAAATTATATCTTCATTGAGAACTGTTAAAAAGTATGTACATTTCATGATGATTATGGTTTATTAAGTTGTACTAACGTGAATTCAAAAAAGTACATTTCCAATCATTTTAATTTCCTTGCTTGATGATTTTTTTGATAAATATAATAATAATAAATGACTTTATTTAGAAAAATTGAACATTACAATTATTTCCAAATGGGCGAAGTCTAGCCTAAGCTACTCAACTCAAATATATACATGGTGTTTCATGTAAAAGTCCCCCAGTCATTATCTCGTAAAATAATAAAGATATTCAAAATTTGTAAATCGCGGATAATTGACACCAAAAAAGCTCTTAAATAACTGCAGTTAGAATTGTTCCTTCGCAGTGCACAGAGATGGCGCTGCGGTGAGAAATTATTTTTCGATGGCTGGAACCTTGAAACATGGTTCATACGATTAATGAAAAAAATGTGAATAATTTTGACTATGTATAAAATTTTGTAAATACCAGCCGTTATGGAGTTACATGAATTTCTTTCTCCATTTTTTTGTCTCTGTAAATTTTGAAAACGCCTGTAACTTTTCTGTTTATCATTTTAGAACACCAATTATTTAGAACTTTTCTGTTATTAAATTCCATACTTCCTATATTATTACATATTTTGAAAATTTTTATAATTTTCAGAATTTTTCAAATGCAACTAATTTTTAAAATTTGAAATTAGTAAAAATTTTCAAAACATGTAATAATATAGGGAGTATTGCATTCAATAAGATAAAAGTTTTAAATAACCGATGTTATAAAATTATTAACTAAAAAGTTACAGGAGTTTTAAAAATTTACATAAACAAAAAAATGAAGAAGAAAAATAAAATCATATAGCTCCAAAACGACCGGTTTTTACAAAATTTTCTATATAATAATTTCTCACCGCAGCGCCATCTCTGTGCACTGCGAAGGAACAATTCTAACTGCAGTTATTTAAGATCTTTTTTGGTGTCAATTATCCGCGATTTACAAATTTTAAATACCTTTATTATTTTACGAGATAACCGGGGACTATTAGATGAAACACCCTATATATTGGAGGCTGTAACTTGCCGAATGTATAAACGCAAATTCGTTTACTTGTATGCATTTTTTCGAAAATATTATTATGATCAACCTTATCATCAGAAATAGCGGTTTTCACGATATTATTCTTATAACCCTCTACAGTTTTGAATATAAATTCTGGAACTTTTCCAATACATTAACAAATGTATACGGAATCCATTGGACATAGTTGAAATGTGGATATGAGTCACTTGTAATAAATACAATACAGTAAAGACAGGTAAAAATTCATGACGGCGCGGCAGATCTGCGTCGATCCAGTCAGCGGCTATGTGTGGTGTCTGTGTATGCGTTCATATTTATATATATTTCCTCCGTGCTCACTATTTATCCTCCTATTCACTAAGAAAAATGTTAAAAATGTGTAATCAGAAAGAGAAAAAGCTTTATTTTACTCGTTAGAATTGCTAAGAATTTTTAGAGGTTCCATAGTATGCATTTAACCGTGAGCTTGCCCGCGCAGTAACAAAGTTACTTCACTATTTTTTTCCAGGAATGCCGTCACTTTAGCGATAAATTTTATTAGAACATTTTTTGTTCAGAAACACGTGGTCTACCCACTTGTATTTTTTATTTTTTCCTACTCTCACTTAATTTCAATTTAAAAAAAATGGATGAAAAAAAATTGTTTTCCCACTTTTTTTTATGTTCTGCATCCGAGCGGAATGTAAACTTTTCAGGATATTATTCTATACACTTTCACGAACTCATTAAAAAAAAAGTATTGAATTTGCAAGTTTTTGGAGATTTCACTATAAAATTTTCGGTGTCGCCTGGGCTAATACCCGAGGAAAAGAAAATTTTGTAAATAAACAAGCTAATAATGTATCAATACATCGCTCAATTTTCTATAAAGGATGGTTGAGTATAACCAACTGAGTACTGATCTAGGTAAAACTGATCTACACACATACTTTTAAAAGGCTATTAAAAGGCACTATGTTTGAATGGTACAATATATTTCTGTTTAAATTATATTGTTTTTTTTTGTTTTTATGTGTATGTATAACAAGTTTTCTAATGTAAAACAAAAGTTCTTATTTTGATTGAAAAGCCAGAAGCAAAATAAATGTATTACTTATATACCAAACTAGCTATCATGCTATTATTCTTGGTAGTTAGAAAGTTTTTTTAGTAACGTTCATTTCCATGCTTTTTGGTAAAAATTTTTTGATTCTGGACCCTGTGCGACAACTTGATTAGAACAAAATCCAAATTTATTTTGACTAAAAGTATTTTCGAAAAGCTACTTAAGGTACTTTCCCGAGCTCTTTCTCTTTGTATAACTCTTTTAATTGTTGTTCCAAATTTAAAGTAGTACGACTTAAACAACATAGCTTAATACACTTTCTAAATGCAGATTAAACACAATCCAAACTCTTTAAAACTGTAAGTAATATTATGTCGCAAACACACTGTATATAAGTTTCTTTATATAACTGTTTTAATTTTTGTTCCAAATTTAAGGTAGTACGACTTAAACAACATAGCTAATATACTTTCTAAATGCAGTTTAAACACAAGCCAAACTCTTTAAAACAGTAAGTAATATTATGTCGCAAACACACTGTATATAAGAAACGTAAACATTTGAAAAGGAACCTTTCGCGAGTCCATTATCTGGCGCTATAAAAACGTGAGATGAGGCAAGTTGTGTAAGGGCACGTGTGCAAATAAATATTTTACACACCGTATATCGTTATCAGCAGAAAGCGGGGCTTCTCGTACCAGATCCGGCTTTATCTCTGGACCAACGTCTCGGGTTCCGCAATCTGCATGTACGTACCCCAAAGGTAAGTATGTAGACGCTGTGGCAGGTGCCTTCGCGAGACGGCAGGTGGTCCGCAATGCTTCAATTGTCACGCCATTGTTTACTCAACGGCGCCGTACTTGTTACTGCTTAGATTACGACACGCTGCTGGCATTGCCTACTACGAATATTACGTGTTTGGGCGTCGGCAATCTGTTCAGAACTTTTTCTACAGGCATCCTGCATCGTGATCTGGAAAATTAACACATTTCGTCTGGGGCACAAGGAGAGCAACACCGTCGCTATTAACTGGACTGATGCATGAAGAAATATTAAAGCAAATGTGCTAACTATATCAACATAGAGTGAGATATTAGTCAACAATATTAACATTATAGAGCGGGAGCTAGGTGGCTTTTTCGGCACCTCATCGTTTTATGAACTTTGAGATATTTTTATAGTTTAATGGATGATAACGATTCATAAAATCGACTTCTGGCGGGGCACCTCCTGTCACGAACACTGCCTAAAAATCAGTGAAATAATGTCATCGTTACAAGGCTGATTTTTTTGTGTATACACATTTTATGTTTAAAATGAATAAAATAAGATCGCCAGAAAGTGTGGGCCGTCAGGAGGCCCACCCAGAAAGGTCAAAGCTGTGAAAAATGTAGGTATATCACGTGATCGTTACAAGCCTTTTTTTAAGGCTGAGTATATTCATTTAAATGTTTTGAACAGAGGAAAAATTCACCAATTAGTTTCCTAAAGAAAAGGTATACTTGTTTAAACGCGATAAAATGCACGCTTTCAGAGAAATACGGGATTTTCAACTTTATCACACACCAGTTCGAGGAAATTCAATTGTACTTAAAAGCGGTTTCTTACCTAGTAGGTGTACGTCAAGTATGATGTCTTGAAATCGTCAATAGTGCTTGTTGTAGATACGTATAATATTCTCCAAAATAGAGACAAAGTACGAAAACAATTTTTTTATCCACCACTCTGTATCTTGAAAACGAAAAGAGTTAGACCGCTACTTTTTGGGTTAAATCGACTTGTTTTTATGTCAAGAGTCTACGCTAAGCGTTGTTCCAATCTTTTCAAAACACCCGAGGTGTTGAATTTCTTCGAACTGGTGTGTGACAAAGTTGTAAATCGCGTATTTCTCTGAAAGTGTGCATTTTATCGCGTTTAAACAAGTACACCTTTTCTTTAGGAAACCAAATTGCGTTTCGATTATAATAGAAGACGATGTCCAAAACCTAACCTCAAAAAAGTTATGGCTTAAAGTGTCATGTAAAAGTCCTGTAACTAGCGCCATCTATAAACTGTGGCATCGGTAATATCACCATTGCAATAAGCGACCTGAAAAATATGTCGTTACCAACTTTGAAGTAGATACGTATAATAGTCTCCAAGATAGAAACAAATTACGAATACAATTTTTTTACTTTGCCACCCTGTATCTTGAAAACGAAAAGCGTTAGACCACTACTTTTTGAGTTAAATCGACTTGTTTTGATATCAACTATCTACGACTAAGCGTTGTCCCAATCTTTTCGAAACACCTTGTATAGTGACACGGTAACAACAACATTGTTGTTTTCGACTTGTAGCCAGTCAAACGAAAAAAAAATTGCTTTATTTTATTGTTAACTATTCATTCAATAGAACACTTGATGAATTATTATGAAATTAAATAAGAGGTGAATTCTGATAGTAGACGAAGCCATTAAGAAAATAATCAAGTGGATCTGTTAATAAAATCTCAAATTGAACTAAAAACCACCTTTTAGAGTAATATCTTTTCTTTTCAAAAAGCTATAATTAACCATGTGACGATTATTTTCAGCGAAACTAAGCGTCGACGCGCCGAGCGAGAATAAAGCACACACCCATCGTGGTATGTAATAAATCGGCGAAAAGTTAAATGTCTACATCTAATTACCTTATAAATTAATTATGTCTCTTTTAATGAAATCTAAATAAACCTAACACCTCAGACTTAGTAAATACAATAGAATATGAATATTCATGACTTGTGTTCGCCAATGTTAATAAGAAAATTATATGAATGAAGTATAAACGGTACATTCACATAATAAATTTGTGCCAAAATAGGTCCTTCACTTCGACCAATCGAAATATGTCAGCTGTTGCTATCCTGAATAAGTTTCGAAAACAATGCATTTAATAAAAAAAAATTCAACTGCAGGTCATTAAACACTATAATTGTGTTGTATAATGGTAATGGAATCATTATAAAACTTTGGCCTCTATTAAATAATAATTAAATGGAATAAATTTCGGCTAAACAGTTATTTTTATTTCATAAGCACAGGTATTCGTTTAAACTAGCAGAGGTAGTAAAATTATTATTCGTTGACTTACAGCCAGGATCTATAAGGGGAGGTGACTAAATGCTGACCTATATCCAAATCCTAGTTCGAAAATATTCAGCACTGAATTGAATATTTATAAAATTCCAATGATCATATTTCTTGGGTAAATTAGCCTCGACGACATTTTGTTTTGTTTGATAATAAATTAATAGTTTAAAAAACACGCTTTTATAAATACTGCACTAAAAAGCAAAAAATAATCATCGCACCTGATGTTTCTGGGGCGTTTTTCGAACGCTATTTCGAACAGGTTCGATAATTAAAACACTGAAGACATCATTAGATTGAATGAAAAGCGCCTCATTAGTCCAATTAAATAAGTCGACAAATCAAAATTTTGAGGTAAATACTTGAATTTTTGATATAAGTTACTTTGATGTATTAGAACACGATTAATGAAAGAAATTTTTTTTTGAACCCCCGGGAAGGGGTGAAAAAAATATAATAAAGTGTTTTTTCAAAATTACTCAAAATGTGTAAAAGGTAGTAAAAAAAGTTTCAAATAAAAACTGTAAAGCATGAAATTTTACATAAAAATGATCTCTTGACTTTTTTGGTATTATTAAAATTAACAGAGTTAGGGTGGTTAGAAGTTAAGGGATGATATGTACAACTTTAAAAAATCATAGCGTGCTGAAAAGTTAATGAATTTAAATTTTTTCTTTTTCTATTTACTCAGAAAAATATAAACTTTCGTTTCAGCGAAATTGATGTTTTTTTAAATAGTTAATGAAAAAGTTATAAAAATTTTTATTTTTTTATTTTCAATTAAAACCACTTTTTTTTATACCATTCTGTTCATCATTCTTTTGAAATTTTTTTTACCCGATCATTTTCCAGCAGGTATGAATTTATTTACCTGTTTAATCTTTTTCCAAACGTAAGACACTGCTCTTGTTACGTCACGATAACTGAAAAGAAATAAAGAATGCGTACGACAAAGATAAAATTGTTTCGTAGCTGCTGCGTTGCCTACAAGACGCGCATGCGTCACATCTATAGGGCATATACACGTGACGTCACAGCTAACCTCAAAAATATGTGTTTCTTAAGATTTAAGAGTATTACGCAGCTATTATTAAAATTTCTGCCTGGTTCCCGTATTTTCAACTAAAATCTAGTTCTGTATAACGTTTATGAAGTTCTAAACACTTTGTCCTAATAAGATAGGCCTCTTTTTGTAGGTTGGAAATCTAACCTGTAATTAGCAGTCTATTTCTATTAATCAACAATATTAAGCGATCCAACGACCTGTCAAAGTTTTTTTCCAATATGGCGTGGAGGGCAAATAACGGTTTATTTTCATTAAATTCCGGAAACGTAGCCAAGACAACAGAAAAACACAAACGTTTAACGAATGAAAACGAATGTTTGCACTCCGCGCCATATTGGAAGTCACGTGGTTTGGATTGCCTAATTATTAATTACGTGAATGTTTAAACATTTGCTTGGAGCCAGTACCGGCTCCATGCTAAAAATGCGTATACAAACATTAAAAATGAGAATAAACTTGAAAAACTTAAAATTTAAGGTTATGTTAGGTACATGATGCAGATGCCCTACAAGTTCAAGGCCGTGTTAATGCTTGATAAAGCTCGTAAAAATATTAGTGGATTCGGAATGACAGAAAAATGTGCAAAAGTTTCAAACCCGCACATAAACAGTTGCAAAAGTTATAAACAAATGAAGATTGAAAAAATAACTAGTTTCGTTTATAAATATCTCGAAAACTATTAATATTTAAGAAAATTGAAAGAACGATTCTAAAAGAGGAATGAATTTCCAATAAAAAGTCGAAGTCCCGAAACTCTATCTTTATTATTAATAATTTTAATTTAATGTTGAAAATAGAGCTCTGCGCGGCGAACACTAAGCCGTTACGATGCTCTGAAATCGGCCGTAATAAGGAAAAATATTTTTTTATGTTATTAAATATTAATTTAAAATGTTTTAAAAATTATGATATTATTTAGACACTTAAAGGAACAATATCCCGTTGGAAAAAAATTGTTTCACCGATTTTTCATAAAATGATCCTATTGTTGTTTTGAGTTTTGCTCGAAAACTATGCATTTTCCTATAAACACGTCAATAGAAAAGTTGTAGAGAATTAAATTTCCAATCGAAATGGCACCTTCAGAAGTCAAAAAAAATTTTGCATCATGTAACCAACATAACCTTAAATTTTAAGTTTTTCAAGTTTATTCTCATCTTTAATGTTTGTATACGCATTTTTAGCTTGGAGCCGGTACTGGCTCCAAGCAAATATTTAAAAATTCACGTAAATAATTTTTCAATATTGTTGATTAATAGAAATAGACTGCTAATTACAGGTTAGATTTCCAACCTACAAAAAGAGTCCTATTTCATTGGGACAAAGTATTTAGAACTTCATAAACATTACACTGAACTAGATTTTAGTTGAAAATACGGGAACCAGGCAGAAATTTTAATAATAGTTGCGTAATACTCTTAAATCTTAAGAAACACATATTTTTGAGGTTAGTTTTGAAGTCACGCGCGAATGCCCTTACTGCCGTTATAAGGTGAAAAGCCGCATCTAGATGTTTGTCATAAATGAGATTCTAATAATATATCAGCACCCAAGAGTTCTGCAGTTAAAAATATTATTAAAAAATTCTAAAACACAAAAACATAAGTGCATAAAAAGCAGCTACATGATTTTCTTAATTAATATTTACTAGTTGGGAAAAATACAAACGCCTTTGTTACTTTCCTCGCCAACCGACAATTTACAGATGGGCTATTCTCCTTATGACTTATGACGGCAGTATAGCCGTGACGCATGCGCGTCTTGTCGGCAACGCAGCAGCTACAAAACAATTTTATCTTTGTCGTACGCATTCTTTATTTCTTTTCAGTTATCGTGACGTCACAAGAGCAGTGTCTTACGTTTGGAAAAAAATTAAACAGGTAAATAAATTCATACCTGCTTGAAAATGACGGGTAAAAAAAAATTTCAAAAACAAATTTTCAATATATTGAATGATGAACAGAATGGTATAAAAAAAATTCGTTTCACCGTTCAAAGTGATTTTAATTAAAAATAAAAAAATTAAATTTTTTATAACTTTTTTATTAACAATTTAAAAAAACATCAATTTCGCTGAAACGAAAGTTTATATTTTTCTGAGTAAATAGAACAAGAAAAAATTTAAATTCATTAACTTTTCAGCACGCTATGATTTTTTAAAGTTGTAAATATCATCCCTTAACTTCTAACCACCCTAACTCTGTTAATATTAATAATACCAAAAAAGTCAACACATCATTTTTATGTGAAATTTCATGCTTTACAATTTTTATTTGAAACATTTTTTACTAGCTTTTACACATTTTGAGTAATTTTGAAAAAGCCCTTTATTATATATTTTTTTACCCCTTCCCGTGGGTTCAAAAAAAAATTTCTTTCATTAGTCGTGTTCTAATATATCAAAGTAACTTATATCAAAAATTCAAGTATTTACCTCAAAATTTTGATTTGTCGACTTATTTAATTGGACTACCATGCTTTTATACTCAATTACAAACACGGCTTACACTAAGGCCCTTGCGGGAGTAGACAGAGAGAACAGGTTCGATGATTATTTTTTGTTTTTTAGTGCAGTATTTATAAAAGCGTGTTTTTTTAGTTTTCTAAATATTAATTTGTTTTTTTACTTTTTACTTTTATATTTAAGGACAGAATTTTCGCACTTTCGACATTTATGTAAAAAAAATTGACTAAATATTTATAATCTGCGACTTCGAAAATTCCCAGACGATAAATTACACAACTTATCCGCCATTTTGAACTATTAAACTTGGATCAGATAATTGTAATCTGCAACCTCATAACCCCCGATTTTCAGTCAAATCCGACGATAATTGATAAAGCCTATCCGCCATGTTGACACCGCCATTTTGAAGTTTTAAGTTTTGATTACATATTTGTTTTTTACTTATTAATCCCTTTCTTTTGATACCCATATCAAGGGAGTTGTAAAGAAAATGATAATCCGCCATTTTGTGGCGGCGGCCATTTTGAACATTAGAAGAAATAGAAGCGGGTGAAAATCAGTTTCTTAGATCTTATTACTTACATACTTGCGTGTTAAAAATAACGTTAATAAAATACATTTTTTCTGAAATCGATCAAGAATGTCTACTTTATTGGCGCAATTTCAGATCCCAAAATATGCGATTCTAGTATTTTAATCCGTTGCCAAGCAACTATCAGAAAACAGTCCGGGAAAGTCAACTTTCCTGGACTGTTTTTTATACACAAAAGTTATTTTCCCGGACTGTTTTTTATACAGTGTGTCTCATTTAAAATGAAGACACCCGGATATTTTCGTAATTTTTTGAAATTCAGATTTGAGCTTTGGCACAATTGTAGTCCTATATAAGACGTACATTTCGAGACTACCAACTTAAATTTAAGTAACAAACTGAGGCAACGGCAGCCCCCCCAATGCGGCCCATTTCCGATATTTTGCTTTGCGTTGGAGATATCGAAAAAAGTTATTAGAAAAAGTTGTTCAGAATCTAATTTTGAGCCCAATACCAAATTTCATTACGAAATTCGCATTTCAATATTTTCCCGCAAAGTCCACACACGGTTACAATTTTGGTTTTCAATTTAATAGGATGCCATGGAATTGCAAAAAAATTTATTGAACAAGTGTCTATTTGACAAAAAATACATTGTAGGAGAAAAGAAAACAAACAATTAACTTCTGGTAACTGAAATAAATAAAAAAACAACAGTTTAAAGTAACGATCAGTTTCTGAAATAATTACTCATTACATTTATTTAACTGAAAATTTTAATTAATTATCGGATGTAGCCTTTCTCAACTAATCCTCCTTCAATTTGAATACATTTCTCAATTCTTTTACGATTATGTTTGGTTACTCTTCTCAGCTCTGGAATGCTGATTTCGCGACAGGCTCGTCTTATTTTAGCACAAATGTTCTTCTCTATTTCTGGGCCTTGTTTTGTAAATTGTATTCTTCACTGTTTCCCAGAAATAAAATCTAATGGTGTAATATCGGGTGACCTAGGAGGCCAGAGTTCAAAAGGACTACTTCTTTCTATCCAGCGCATTGGAAAATGTTCGTTCAACCACTGACGAACATTTATGGAATAATGTATTGACGCACCGTCTAGCTGAAAAAACATCTCCTGTCGGACATTAAAAGAAAGATTTTCATAATTCCGTATCGAAGAAGTTAACTAAACGCTCACCATTTAACGAGTTATTAAAGAAAAACGGAACAATTATTCGGTTTCCTAAAATTCCACATCATACGTTAACTTTCTTTGAATATTGGTCTTTACAATTAATAACCCAATGAGGATTTTCTGTGGCCCAGTATCTACAGTTTTGAGAAGTTACCACCCCATTAGTGGTAAATATAGCCTCATCAGTAAACAAAATTTTATTTAGAATTTTCCGTTCGTCTAAGAAATTTCCCTGGGCCCAATAGCAATAACCTTCTATTTTCATCACCTTCTTTCAAAGTGTGTAAAAATCTTGGTTTATAAGGCTTGATTTCATGGCGTATGAAACATCTTCTAATTTTCTCCTTGTCGATATTCAGTTGAGACGCTAAATTTCGTAGACTCGCTCTTGGATTCGCTTGATTCGCAGCTAAGATTACGTTATCTTCAGGATGCGGATGTATTCGACGGGGTTGATCATTCTGAGGTATTTTAATAACACTGCCAGTTTCATTGAAACGAGCATTTATGGTGGCTGCAGTTCCATGAGTAATATCGACTCGTAAAGGATGTCTTCGGTTAAATTCGGTGGCTACTTCTCTGCTACTATGAACCCTGTCACCAAATAACCTTATTATTTCGATTTTTTCCCATAAATGAAGACGCATTTTACGATTGTAGAACTTTACACTATAACTCAAAGTTTTGTCAGATTGACATTTAATTTAATCATAGTTTTTGTTTCAATGGCATCCTATGAAATTGAAAACCAAAATTGTAACCGTGTGTGGAAAAATATTGAAAAAACTAAAAATGCGAATTTCGTAATGAAATTTGGTATTGGGGCTCAAAATTAGATTCTAAACAACTTTTTCTAATAATTTTTTTCGATATCTTCAACGCGAAGCAAAATATCGAGAATGGGCCCCGTTTGGGGTCTGCCGTTGTCTCAGTTTGTTACTTAAATTTAAGTTGGTCGAAATGTACGTCTTATATAGGACTACAATTGTGCCAAAGCCCAAATCTGGATTTCAAACAATTACAAAAATATCCGGATGTCTTCATTTTAAATGAGACACACTGTATATATTTTAATATGTATATATTTCTTTATTATACTCTTCGCAAAAAACGAAGAGTATATTGCATTTGATCGGCACATTTCTAAAACCGTAAATATCACTCGTAGAGAAAAAAATTTCATACTATTGTGTTAGTGAACGAATTCTGAAGAACTTTCAAAATGTTCATCTGTCCGCCCGTCTGTCTGTCCGTCCGTCCGTCCATAAAGTTTCTTGTAAGCACGATAACTTAAGAAAGAAAAGTCCGATTGTATTGAAATTTGGAAAGTAAGTTAGTGTTAGCAAGATTGTTTTTGAAGAAAATCAGTCAGTAAATAAAAAAGTTCTTAATCATTTAATCTAAAAAAAATATTTTTTTTCATTTTTGTCGCTTGTACTTAAATAGAAACATATCGAAATCTCTATCTCTATAATATCTATAATATATTTTTTTGTTCACACATTTTACTAATATATATTTCATAATAATATATTTAATGCGTTGAAATATGATTCTCGAAAGATATATATTACAGGCATTCAATTATTCTAGTAATGTGTGATGGTCTAGTGCCTAAAGTTTTGCCTTTGCAATTCAAAGATTGTGTGTTCGAATCCCACACAGGTCGGATGTATTTTTTTTTCATATATTTTTTTCACAACACAGTTGGTATCACAAAACTTACATTATTTACAAGAAAATTGCGGAGAGTATCGTATAGAATGTGCAACAATTGGTGCAGAATACCTACGTTTTTAGCTTGTTTTTATTATACAGGGTGTTTCAAAAAGATTGGGACAACGCTTAGCAGTAGATTCTTGATATCAAAACAAGTCGATTTAACTCAGAAAGTAGTAGTCTAACTCTTTTCGTTTTCAAGATACAGGGTGGTAAAATAAAAAAATTGTATTCGTAATTTGTCTCTATCTTGGAGACTATTATACGGATTTACTTCAAAGTTGGTAGCGACATGTTTTTAAGGTCGCTAATCATAATGGTGATATTGCCGATGTCATATTTTATAGATGGCGCTAGTTACAGGACTTTTATGTGACACTTTAAGCCATAACTTTTTTGAGGTTAGGTTTTGGACATCGTCCTCTATTATAATCGAAAGGCAATTTAGTTTCCTGAAGAAAAGGTGTACTTTTTTAAACGCGATAAAATGCGCTATTTCAGAGAAATACGCGATTTACAACTCTGTCACACACCAGTTTGAAGAAATTCAATTGTACCTAAAACCGGTTTCTTATCTAGTAGGTGTACGTCAAGTATGATGTCTTGAAATCGTAAATAGTGCTTGTTGTAGATACGTATAATATTCTCCAAGATAGAGACAAAATACGAATACAATTTTTTTACTATACCACTCTGTATCTTGAAAACGAACATAGTTAGACCGATACTATTTGGGTCAAATCAACTTGTTTTGATGTCAAGAGTCTACGCTAAGCGTTGTCTCAATCTTTTCAAAACACCCAGGATGCTGAATTTCTTCGAACTGCTGTGTGAAAAGTTGTAAATCGCGTATTTCTCTGAAAGGGTGCATTTTATCGCGGTTAAACAAGTACACATTTTTTTAGGAAACTAAATTGCGTTTCAAATATAATAGAAGACGACATCCAAAACCTAACCTCAAAAAAGTTATGACTTCGGCAATATCATCATTGCAATTAGCGACCTGAAAAACATGTTGTTACCAACTTTGAAGTAGATATGTATTGTCTTCAAGATAGAGAAATTACGAATACAATTTTTTTATCTTGAAAACGAAAAGGGACCACTTTTTCTTAAGTTAAATCGACTTGTTTTGATGTCAAGAATCTATAGCTAAGCGTTGTTCCAATCTTTTCGAAATACCCCGTATTTATAATATTGATTGCAATTTCAGAAAAAATGGTATGTGTACTTCGTAGCAAAAGCACATTCCCGGACTTCAATGGTTGTTTTTACATCGTCGCACATCCGGGAATGTATTGTTTTTACTACAAGATGTAAAAAGTGCTACCTTCTGAAATCGATCAAGAATGTCTACATTTTCGGAGCAATTTCACATCTCAAAATACGTTATTCTATTATTTTAATCCATTGCCAAGCAACTGTCAGAAAACAGTTCGGGAAAGTTACTTTACCGGCCTAGGCCGAGAAAGTGGTTTTCCCGGACGGTTTTTTTTTTCACATATTTTAATATGGGGAAGGTTTTTTAATTTTTATATACCGTGCGTGTAATTTCCCATTAGGCATGTACATTCACGTAGCGCGAGAGATTTGACAACACCGTCAGCCGTAAATTCGTCCGTCGATGGAGCATTCCTGCTCTGTTATTTCATTTCAGCCAGCTGGCACGCGCGATGTTGTAATTCTTCTCCCCATGCCTAGCCCGCGACTACACACACGGTATACAGCCTGTCGCACTTTTCATGGAGCCACCCTCATATTTCGCTCATCTGATATCCGAATATTTTGAAATTTTGGTGGTGAATATATACCTATAAAATGAGTCTTTAGACTTAACCACATTTGATTTTAGTCAGAGGCGTTCGATTCTAGAATGGAAACGGGGGTCGATTTTCGAATAATATATTAGCGACTTTTTTAGTAAAAAACTAGTGAGATATTCTTAATCAGTACCTTTAGAAATCCCTTTGTGCAAGATTACATCATAGTGGGTTCAAAAGTGTTTGAGATAGGGGCCATCAAAAAAACAATTTTTTCAACTAAAAATAATTTTTACCTGTAAAACGGATTCTCAAATGAAAAAACCGCTGCCCAAGGAATCACTACTTCCACATCCAGATTCTCTATCCAAGTCACTCACAACGAAAAAGACTTTGTATGTGAAAATAACTGTTTATGGAACTTTAATAATATAATATTTGAAATCCTCTACCCAAAAAACCCATAAAACGATACCCCACATCGGTAGTGGGGTGGGGGGTGGTCATAGGAGGGTGGTAGTGGGGGTGGATGAAGTAAAAAAATATTTTGAGGTTTCTGGTTCCTGTACATAGGTACACTAAATCACAATTTTTTTTCATCCCCTTTAATAAGGAGGTGGGGGTGGTAATGGGGGTGGCTAATGCCAAAAATTTTTTGAGACCTTCTCTTGTATATACTAAATACCAATTTTATGGACTATTACCTGCTTGATTGACCTATTTACCCCAAATCTACCCCAATTTACCCCCCAACCCTTCGACGGAACAAGATGAAAATATAATCTAGTTCTAGATCTCGTTAAAGTACATATGTGTATCAAATTTCAAGTCAATATCTTAAACGGTTCCAGAGTAAACGTGCGCACAAAAAAAAGTTAGAGACAGACAGACAGACCGACAGATAGACAGACAGAAATTTTTTTTTCGCTCAAACTTAAAATCTCGACGTTTTAAGCCTATTTGGATAATAAAAATTTTTTTAAATTTTTTTGTCGTTACTATACTTCCACTGGACGTGGAAGTAAAATGTATTCGTAATTTTTTGTTCAGAATGATGTATTGTACTAGTCTGAATTGATTTTACAATAAAATAATTATTTAATTAATATGGCAAGAATTCTAATTCGTACATGCTTAACATTTTTCTAACGAATAATCTTCAATAAAGACCCAAGTAAGCAATGAAATCAAAATTTATTGCGAGTGTCAATTGGTTTTATTTATTTTAGTTTAATTTATTTTATTTTTTAATTTTTGCCTTATTTAAATAAATAATTATTTTGTTGTAAAATCAATTCAAACTAGTACAATACATTATTCTGAACAAAAAATGAAGAATATTTTTTTTTCATTTGAGAATCCGTTTTGCAGATAAAAATTATTTTTAGTTCAAAAAATTGCTTTTTTGACGGCCACTGTCTCAAACACCCCCTGAAAGCTCCCTGAAATTGAGCAGATCTGTGCTTCGGAACTGTAAACAGGCTTCGATATCGTGTGGGACGATCGTGAATTTCAGCACCTTTTACCAATTTTTTACACAAATACTCAGGTGATTCAAATTTGTTTATTTTATACACCAAACAGGACAAGTGTAGTTCAAACCGCTCATTCAAATTAAGCCATTTAGAATCTAACAGTTTCTCGGTAATTCTGTCGAATTTACGTAACCCAAAACAATACCTCAGACAGCTATTCTGTATCTTTTGCAAGGTAAATTTGTCTGACTGCAGCAAACAAGGCCAAAAGACAGTGTCAGCGTAATTTAATAGTGATAGGATCAGAGAGTCGCATAACCTTAGTTTAACTAATATACTGAGAGAGTCTTTATAAATATAAAGTAGTTTCAGTTTACCATAAGATTTCTGCACCAAGTGATTAACATGTGTCTGGAATTTCATATCAGTATCCAGGTAAACGCCAAGATTTTTACACATATCTTTAGGCCTAATTATTACGCTGCTTATTGTTATACGAAAGTCGGGATGGGCAGCTATTGCTTGTCTCTGATTACCAAATACAAGAACTTCAGTTTTTAATTCATTTAAAATAAGTTTATGAGCACTATATACTTTTGACAGAGATTGCAAATCAAAATCAATTTTGTCCACCACAGTCTGTATGTTACTGTCGTAAGGAAATGAGTAAAAGATTTGGGTATCGTCCGCATATTGGTGAATTTGACAACTAGATAGAAATGTATAAAAATCCGCAGTATATATTTTAGATCACGGTTCACATGAATGACTTTTTAAAAACTTTTATTTAGTTACATGGAGCCAACGTTGGCTCTTGGAGAAGGAATATAATAATAAATTAGAAGTGTTGCATTCTAACTGAGTTTAATAACTGATTCAACAAAGCGTGTTTAGTCATATTTATAACATACAGAACCTGAGTAAGCAAAATATAGAACAAAGGAATTGCAGTTCTGCAGTCTGCACAAGTTATGAGAAACAAAGGTGTAATATGATATCTTGAAGATAAGCAATTAATAAGAGAAGTCGTTATCATGTAGTATGATATGTCTGTGAAGGTTTGTTACGACTAAGTTTTGGTAATAAGCGTATAATTTTATATAACATATATAGAAAATAATAAGGGCCCCAGCACACTACCCTGGGGGACTCCTCTATTAACGCACTTGTACTCTGAGCATCGACCACAGCACAACACTCTCTGCCATCTATCACTGAGATAATTTTTGAAAAATAAATGGGGAATATTACCAAGACCGAAGTGTTTCAGTTTTTTTAGTAGAATTTGGTGATCCAGGGTATCAAAAGCTTTGCTCAGATCTAGTAGAATCAAACAAGTGTTTTGATTTCTATCATTCGATCTTAATATGCTATCAGTAACATCCAACAGAGCTGTAGTTGTGCTGTGATTAGCCCTAAAACCCGACTGGCGAGATGGTAGCAATTTTTTGGTATCAAAGTAAAAATTAAGTTGTTCATGTATTATTTTCTCTAAAACTTTTGAAAGAGCGGGTAAGATACTAATAGGCCTATAATGAGCAAGTTCTGAACGATTTGTGTTTTTAGGGATAGGGCATATATTGGCATCTTTCCAGGCATCTGGAAATTCCCCTGTGGTAAGACATTTATTAACAATAAATGTAAAATATTCAGAGATCTGAGGAAAAAATAAATCTAAGATTTTTGTATTCAATCCATCTGTGCCAGCCGCGGTGGGTTTTAACTTTCTTAATATAGAATTGATTTTATTCTCATTTACTTCAGTGAACTCGAATGTCTCATTGACACTGCTATGCAGTTGATCGTATTTATCTAAAATTTGCCTTGTTAATAGGTCTGAGGTAGTTAGTACGCTAGGTATGGAATTTATAAAATAGTTATTAATAACACCTGGATCCTCATGCTGAAGTAATGAATTATGTGATTTTAAGTTTAGGTGTTTGGTCGCTCCCCAAAAACTTTTAGGGTCAGTTTTAAACTTATGTTCTAAGTAAGCCTTTTTTTCAGATTTTACGCATCTGTTGACTAAGTTGCGCATTTCCTTGTACTCTTCCCATGTTTGTTCAGTTTTATTTTTTTTGTAACGAGGAAACGCCCTGCCCTGTCTCTTAGGTTCATCATTTTTTTAATGTTGCTAGTTAACCAGGGAGCTGCGAGTTTAGTAATTCTGGCCGTTTTATATGGCACATGTTTATCCAGAAGAAGATTACAATTATTATTAAAAAAAGTTACCATTTCATTAACTGTCTCAAGAGTATATATAATATCCCATCTAATAGCCAACAGATCTGCCAAAAAGGAATGATAAGAGAAGTTAGAAAAGTTTCTGTAAGTAATTAACAAAGGAGCTCGTTTATCTTTTTTTAATTTAATTTTACATGTAACTAAAGAATGATCAGATATACCACACATTTTAGTAACCTGGCTATCAATAATCAAACTAGTATCATTAACAATAATTAAGTCAATCAGTGTAGAAGAGTTATCTGTGATACGAGTTGGTTCAGTTATAATTTGATTTAAATTGTACTTATTCAAAAATCTGTTCATAGCTCTAGGGGTACAATTGTTGGTCATATCGATGTTAAAATCACCTCCTATAAAAATATGATCAATTCAGGTAGTAAGTTACTCACAGTATTTTCTAGTTCCTCTAAACAAAGGTACAAATTAGTAATGGGTGGCCTGTACACAGTTCCAAAGCACAGACTCTTACCAGCAATTTTCGTCGTAATCCACAGGTGTTCTAAATAGTTGTTATTGGGAATTTGCAATACCTTTATTTTAATAGTATCCCTAACATAAAATGCAACGCCGCCGCCTCTGGTTAATCTATCTTTGCGTATTAACTTATAATTTAAAATGTTAAGACCATAATCAGGTATTGTAGAATCAAGCCACGTTTCAGATAAACCAAATATGTCAAATGATTCGCTTAGCATAAATATTGATTGAGATTTAAAAAAAAATGTATGTGTACCTCGTAGTAAAAGCTCAGTTATATTTATCAAAATTCCACATTCAACATTTGTTATTTCACAGTCGCAGTTCGCAGTCGGTGTAAAAACACCTCATTAAAAATTACATTGCCCTATATGAACACGTGTTGTTCAAAGAGAGCTGAAAAAAATTGCACAATTAATTCGTACAACACTGAACGATTCCGTTACAAAGCTCAGCCATTTAGCAACGTCGCCGTAATGGATGTTATACGATTATATTAGGTCCTGCTGCTGCTATTATCGCACCGCTGCAATTCTATCAGCGGTTGTAGAGCAACGGGAAGAGCACGTAATTGTGAGGGTGGTCCTGCACGTGCCCGTTATTTAGCGTTTCGTGCCGAGGAGTACGAGAGGATATCACTTCTCATTGATGAGATTGATAGGGCGCATCGCAACAACTTAAGATCACCCAGAATCGTGTAGTATGTATGCCGGAGGGGATCGTAGTCCACACGACTTATCACTTATAGAACGCAATAGTCACGACAGTTAATAAAAAATGTATAATTTGTGTGCTTGGATGATGTAACCAATTGGTACACCTATAGTGTATTGAAGTTAGACTGAAAAATAGGGAACATAAGAGAAAATTAACAAGCTAAAAACGTACTATTCGCCAATTTACTGAGCTTTTTATATATAATTGTTACACATTCTATAGGATACTCTTCGCAGTTTTCTTGTAAATAATGTTAGTTTTTGGACATCCTAAAATTTGTGATACCATCTTTGTTGTGAAAAAAATTATATGAAAAAAAAAATCCGACCTGTATGGGATTCGAACACGGGACCTTTGGATTGCAACGCCAAATTTGCCAAATTTCATATTTATTATGTTTAAATATTTAACATGTCATTTTCTTGTATCCCATTTATTTCATCAGTTAACATCAATAAGAAATAAACATTGCGTCACAAAATCGCGGCTGGTCGCGCAGAGTGACACAACGGCCAGGTGTTTCGGCAACGATATCCAAGATCATGTTTTTAGGAATTAGAAAACGATCTCTAAAAAGTTTAATCGTGTTTTAAGCTTATATCAAAGGATTTCACATCTAAAAATTGTTAAAAATTAATAAGCAAATGGGTGTAATAATTCAAAGCTTTAGTCGCTGCGCCACCACCCATTGCTACGAAAATTGATTGTCTCTGATATATATCTTTCGACAAACATTCATATTTCAACTCGTACTTCTATGAAATATATATTAGTAAAATTCATAAACAAAAAAAATATATTATGGAAATAATATTTCGCAAGAATTCCATTTTAGTACAAGCGACAAAAATTAAGAGAATATATTTTTTTTAAATTAAATAATTAATAACTTTTTTATTTACTGATCGATTTTCTTCAAAAACAATAGGGTTCTTCCTCTAGCCAACACTAACTTACTTTCTAAATTTCAATACAATCGGACTTTTCTTTCTTAAGTTACCGTGCTTACAAGAAACGTGACGGACGGACGGACGGACAGACGGACATTTTGAGAATTCGTTCACTAACACAATGATACGAAATTTTTTTCTCTACGAGCGATATTTACGATTTTAGAAATGTGCCGATCAAATACAATATACTCTTCGTAGGTCTTGTCCTAAGGTTTTCATCAAACTTTTCTGAAGTCAGAGGCGGCTTAAGGGCCGGGCAACCCGGGCCGTCGCCCGGGGCGCCAAATTGAGGGTAAAGGAGGGACGTCAGAGGGCAAAAAACTTTTTCGGATTTCTAATAGTACCTCATCCATGAGGCGATAAATTTTTTTTCGGATTTCCAATAGCACGCCCCCCCCCATGAGGCGAGAAATTTTTTTTCCAGATTTCTAATAATACCCTTCCCATGAGGCGAAAAAAAAATTTTTTTCGGATTTCTATTTGCACCTCCCTTCATGAGGCGATAAAAATTGTATTCAGATTTCTAATAAATAGCACCCTGCATACCTGCTGTATGAGGCGAAAAAAATTTTTTTTCGGATTTCTATTTGCACCCCACCCCCCCATGAGGCGATAAAAATTTATTTCAGATTATTTCTGATAGCACCCCGCTCCATGAGGCGAAAAAAAGTTTTTTCGGATTTCCCATGATAAAAAGTAGTGATGGAGGAGTCTGAAGGGATATCCTTGTACTTTAGTATGAATTACGTCCGTGATGACCACAGGAAAGGGCGCCAAAAAGTGCTCCCGCCCGGGTGGAAAATTTACCTTGGGCCGCCCCTGTCTGAAGTATTTTGATGCGCTGACGAAGCCAATTTCGGAGAGAAAAAAATTTCTATCGCGTCAGTTTTTTGGAGGATAAAAGGGTGGGAGGTAGAGGTAAAGTGACACGATAAAAAAAAATTGTTTTTGTTTGAAGTAAAAAAAAAATTTGAGCTCTTTGGTTTTTGTACACACACTAAATAACAATTTTATTTCTTTCTCATCTTTCAATAATGCATGAGGTAGTATGGCGATGGCTAATGCCAAAATTTTTGAGGGCTCTTATATACAGTGTGTCCCACATTTCATGGTAACACCTTCGTAGCTCAGTTATTAGTCATCCAATTTCAATCAAGTTTAGAGCGGTATCAAAGACCTTTATTATATTTTTTTTGAGTAAAACAAAATTTATTTCAGTCATTGGCGTACATTTTTATTAAGAAAAAAAGGGTCGATTTTTCGATAAATCATATTAGGCATTTTTTTTGTTGAAAAACTAATGCAATATTATTGATCAGCATGCTGTAGAACCACTATATCCAGAATTTAACAACATTTTGATTTTCGAATTACGGTCCCCTTAAAATTACCTATTTTAAACATTAAATAATCAATAAATTGGTAACGAAATTTTTTTCGAAAAAAAGTCATTCTTCATTTTCTCTTTAAATTCACTTTTTCTACTATCCCATATCATCGAAACTTTCAAATTTCGAAGGCCAAGAATTTTCATTGAAAAATTTCGAGCCATCAGACCCGTAAAGTATTCGGGCATTAAGGATTACCGAATTTGAAAGTATCGATGATATGAGGTGGTAGAAAAAATGAATGTAAAGAGAAAATAAAGAATGACTTTCTTGCGAAAAAAGATTCGTTACCAATTTATTGATTATTTAATGTTTAAAATAGGCAATTTTAAGTGGGCCGTAATTCGAAAACCAAAAATCAAAATGTTGTTAAATTCCGAATATAGCGGTTCTATAGAATGCTGATCAATAATATTGCATTAGTTTTTCAATAAAAAAATGCCTAATATGATTTCTCGAAAAATCGACCATTTTTTTCTTAATAAAAATGCACGCCAATGACCGAAATAAGTTTTCTCTTAAAATCTTGACGTTTCATGCATTCTAATCCTGTTTGGACAATTAAAATTTTTAATTTTTTTTTGCGTTACTATACTTCCACATAATGTGGAACTAAAATTGCCTCATGTACAGTTGCAGCAACACAGAAGTGTCAAAGTCAGACAAGGGTTAATTGTATTTTTTTTTTTTAATTTAAGTGGAACAGGAGAAATGTACTGAGAGAAACCACCCAATGGTGGTCTGGAAATGAGCTTAAGTATACTGAGAGAGAATATACCTCGAAAATTTGATAAAAATAAATTGGTATAAATCATTTAATAGTAATATGTTCCTATAGTACAGTAACTAGAGGTTTTAACTTCGGAATAATGTCATATTGAACGGATTTCGTTCATTTTTAACAGTATAATACTTCACAGAAACGTTTCTATATTGTGCAGGGGCTTGCTAATTTATACGGGGTGGCATTTAAAAAAAATATATATTTATTGGAGCTGAAGTACAATCAAATTTTAAGAAGAAAAGGTTCTATGCAATTTTTCACATAAATTGATAGTTTTTAAGTTATAACGACTTCAAAATTGCGATTTTAACTTAAGAGAAAAGGTATTTCCAAACGGTTTTCGTCAAGTATCTCGAAAAGTATCACTTTATTAAAAATATTACAGACCAAAGAAAGTACAAACAGGGAATTAATAATATTTTTTGTTTATTGATGTAGGATTAACAATTTCTGAGATATTTAAGTTTACATTTGGTATCCACGTGTTTCGAAATTACCTTTAAAGTTTAAAATGCATTTTTTTCTAAAGCAAGTGCTTTAAATGAGCAAAAAAATTTGAGCATCTAGGTAATGCTTAACGAAAAACTGTATTTGAGATAATTTTTTTGAATTACTGGCTAATTAGAGTAACAAAATGGCGACCTTTTTATATAAAAAAATATAAATACGCACATTTTTCCGTCACAACTTCTTTATTTCTTATGCTACAGGAACGAGTAAAAAATAATTTGAAAGCACGATTAATTGTCTTTAATTCTATTTCTTAGCATGCGTGACGTAGGTGTCACAATTTCTGAAATATTTAACATTTAAACTGCATTTTTCATCTTATAAATTTTCGGACGCCATTTGTAAACGTTCATATCTCCGAAACTATTAAATCTCTGTAAATAAATAAACAAGCGAAATTCATTATCAGTTTATGAGCTTTATTTTTGGTCTCTACCCATTTTTCAATAAAACTAATATTTATTGAGATATTTGGAAAAAGAAAAAAAATTACGTTTTATCGAAAATACCTTTATAGTTTAAACTGTATTTTTTTTTAAAAGCAAATGCTGAATACAAACCAAAAAATTGGAGCATCTACGTCATGCTATATGTTAATGAGAAACAGTGTTTGAAATTCCTTTTTTTTAATTACTGGCTAATTACAGTAACAAAATGGCGACGTTGTTATTAAAAAAATAAGTAGACGCACATTGCTTCGGTCATAACTTCTTTGTTTTTTATGCTACAGAAACAAATAAAAAAACAGTTGAAAGCTTAATTAATAACCTATTATTCTACCGATTTATTAGCATCCTTGACGTATGTGTCACTCTTTCTGAGATATTTAACTCTCACTCTAAATAAATATCTTATGAACACTTGGATGCCAAATGTAAACTTAAATATTTCCGAAATTATTAATCCTACATCAATAAACAAAAAATATAATTAATTCCCTGTTTGTACTTTGTAATTGGTCTGTAACATTTTTTCAATAAAGTAATACTTTTCGAGATATTTGACGAAAACCGTTTGGAAATACCTTTTTTTTAAGCTAAAATCGCAATTTTGAAGTCGTTATAACTTAAAAACTATCAATTTATGTGAAAAATTGCATAGAACCTTTTCTTCTTAAAATTTGATTCTACTTCAGTTTCAATAAATATATATTTTTTTGTGCCGCCCTCTGAGAGGGGGTGGCATCCACCCCCTATAAATTAGCAAGCCCCCGCACAGTATAGAAACTTTTCTGTGAAGCATTTACTATTATACTGCCAAAAATGAACGAAATCCGTTCAATATGACATTATTCCGAAGTTTTACATATTTTTTACCTCTAGGTACTGTACTACTAATGAAATTATTTTTTCAACGGACAGAAGTATAGGATACTGTTTCACTTAAAAATCGAAAAATAGCAAAAATATCCGCTATGTGTAAGGGTAGTGCTAAAGCTCGTCTTAAAAAATTAATTTCCCACGCAATCGCAAGAGGCTAATTAATAAAAAAAGAACTACAACTATTTTATACAAAAAAACTGATCTAGAAATTCAGTTCTAGGTATTAAGTATAGGAGAAACCGTTTTAGAGAGAACGAATTTTTAATATGTTGTAGATTTCGACTTTCTGATCAAAAGCTCTCATGGGTCCAACTCGATCCTGTTAGTCGGGGAGCGTATTGGCATATTGTACCATTATTCAGAGCAGCTGTAGTCTCATTTGCAGTATACTATGGCTTTATGTTACGCGTGATTTCAAAATACAATATATACTGCGATTCAGACCGCAATTCTGTTTTAACACGTTGACTGCCATCTCGGTCTATATGACCGAGGTATTTATTGTCTATGAGGCCAACTCGGTCCATAAGACCGAGTACTTATATTTGCCCTGTGGGCCGACTCGGTCTATAAGACCGAGTCATGTTTTTGGGATCTCTGGATTATCTGGATCTTTTCGGGATCTCGGAATCTTCCAGCGACTCAGTCCAGCACACTTCTATCGTTATAAATACACCGAGATGGCGTAGTAAAGTACCGAGACCTTTTTTGACGTTTTTTTGGCAGTTTCTTTTTTCAAAATATTGTGTGTCACTTCATAGTGTATTAGCCGATGATATTCATGGCCTGGGGGGATATTTTATTTGGTTAAACCGTTGCTACCGGTTGGCGCCTTATGAGAAATTTGTCTTAACCCGTATGGCAGTCAACGTGTTAACGGTCTGAAACGCAGTATATAATGGGTTCAAATAAATGGCGCGTGTCTCGGCCGATTTATACTGCGATTCAGCAAGAATCACGCGCGCGCGCACTTGTTAAAATCTTTTGTTTGTTTTATTTAATTGTCGTACACGTGTACGCAAGAAGTGAATTTTTAAACTGCTTTGCAAGAAAGGTGTGTGTAATCAGTGTTCTAAAATTTAATTCAATAAAAATTGACTATAAGGAGGTATTGGTTGAAATGTGCAAGGACGGAACCTCTTTAATAATCGAATATTTAGAGCTAATAGAAAACGGTGTCGGGGCGAGCGTAGAGGCGACTTCAATGTGAATATCAGTCGATATTCCGTTGAAGCAACGTCGAGCGCGGTTAGTACTTGGATGGGCTCCCATCTTGGGAAATACAGCGTTCTCGTCCCACCTTCTAGAGGCTTGTATATCAGTGTATACTCGGAAGTTACGTAATTTCAGACGAGGATTACGTAGTGGATATACCATCCTTCGGAGGGGATGTAAAGCAGGCGGTCCCTTGTCTATTAAATGTTAGGCAAGTAAAAGATCCCTACTCTTCTTAAGGGAAGAGGTTCGGCAAAATTTCCAGGTTGGGGGTAGCTCGTCTCCTGGCGTCGGTGATAGGCCCTGGTAGCGGAAATAGGCCGACGTTAAACAGTTAAAAAAAAAAAAAAAAAGGAAAACGGTGTCAAGGCAACACTTCGATTTAAAAAGACAGATGATGAGGATAACAGTGCTTGGTGTAACAAGTGGCTAGCTGATTTTAGTAACAAAACAAACACTAACTGGATTGTGCGTTACACATATCCACCCGCAAAAAGATACGCATACATGAAGATTTTTAAATGCCAACATAGCAGTTTTAATAAAGTTAAAAGTAAAAAAAGGAAAGATACCGAATTAGAGATAAGGAGTGTAATGCTACGGTTGATTTTTTGAGAAAACTAGTTAATAGAAATACCATAAAAAATGACAGTTATTTAAAAGATGGATATCGCGGTCGCATTACGGTAAGTGTATTTCTATGAGTGTTTCTATGTGCCCCTTTGGTATAGGCGGCAGATTTTGCAAACATCTTTGTGCTGTACAACAAAAATTTGGAGTACTTCTTTCAAATGCCCCTTTACTTACTGCAGCCGATAAAAAGCTGGCTCTCGAGCATGATACATTGGAAGATTTTTTTTAAATGCCGTTTTGATAGCACATATAATAATGGAAGCCAACAAGGAACTGAAAAAATTGAACAAACATTTGATTCCGTTTCAGCTACAGAAAAAAACGGATTCAGAAGTTCACAGAAAACACGCTTCCGCTGTCGAAAGCCCTAGCAGGGAATTTTCAAAGACTGGCAGCAATAGCATCACAAAATAACACTTTAGATTTTACGAACTGTATTATTAAGGTTAATGCTGAATTAAGCAAAATTACAACTCCAATGCAGCTGGCAAGTTTCCTTTGCAACTTAACAAAAGAACGTTCTTCAAAACAAATGGGAGGTCAGCCTACAGCCATTAGCAGAAGATGAATCAGAAATGGCCTCAAATCTGGAAAAAAACGACTTCAATCAGGCAGACCCTCCAACTTGGAACTAAAAAAAAACTGCTAAACGAAAACATAATTTGGTAGATAATATATTTAGAAACCAACCAAATGCTAAATGCCATTAAACAAATAAAATATAAAATATTCACAATCATACAGAAATAATCAAATTGTCTTACATGTCAAAAGTTGGAAAGTTTGACATTTCTACTTCATTCGAGGATTGAACTGAAATGTGAGATTTCAGGTTGGAAAGTGACATTTGCAGGTTGGAAAGTAGCAGTTTTCGGGTTGGAAAGTGAGCATTTTCCAACCTGTGTTTTTTACTTTTTTCTGGAAATAAATTTTCTGTTGCTCGCCTGGCAACTTCCTGAGTTTAGGAGGAGTACCATTTCACTATCGGTATTATTATCCTGCGTTTTCTATAAATAGAGGCACGGGACAAACACAAACGACTTTGACATTTGTCGTCTGACATAAGAATTTTTTGTTCATTGCCTGCTTAATAAAAACATAAAATGCTATTTAAAAATTTAATAAACGATTTTTTTGGCTTTTTGTTCTTTAAGGGAGATGATTGTGAATAAAATAGTGTAATGTGTTACAACCCCTAGAATGATGTATTTGCACCTACTCGAAAAAGAACCTACCAGAAGATTCCAAAGTGACATCTGGAATTATCGAGAGAATGGTGGCGTCATCACAGAACAATCGAGATCTGTCATTTTTAGGTATAAAAGACCGATCGCATTCTCGGCGAGTAGTTCAGAAAGTTCAGAAAGTATAGAAAGTGAGGTTAAGAGTTCAAAGATAAACAAAGTAATAAACATTGTGATTTTAGTCAGTAAAGTGTATTTAAATTAATAATAGTATTGTGAAGTATCCAGTAAATATTTAATAAAGTGTGTTAGTGGACATCTCTTGTTATAATTTTTGGAACCCACGGAATTTGCAAGGGGTAGTTTCCTAAGGGTGGAAACACGTTACAATAGTATACATACCTTGGTGGAAAATTTCATTGCTGTCTCGAGAATTAGTTGACCAACTATCTTATCTCTCGACAACAATGAAACACTTTCCACCTCGGTATGTAATATACTATTAAATTTATATATTCTACGCATAGGTACGAGATTTTCAGGTGATTTAAAAATTCTGAATGTTTATTTTACCCATGAAACAGTTGATTCTTTTGAAAAAGTTGAAAAGTGTCCATGTCAATATTTGCATGTATCTATTCTCTCTTTTTATTTTGTTTATTTTGATAGTTTTGCTTATAAACATTGCCCCAAATTAAATTTAATTGTAAAGCTTAAGATGTGTTTTTTATATTACTCTCAAATTACACATGTTAATTTATTCGATTTAGATAGCGAAATTGAAAATAAATGTCAGCAAAAGAAACAAAGTAAAAAATACTTGGCGCTGACTCGTAGTATAGATCATTCTAACAGAAACGCCAATTATTTAAATCCATTATATACTTCGTTTCAGAATCGTGGTCTGCATCGCAGTATATATTGTATAAATTTTTTTACAATTTTGTTCCTGTACAATATTTTGATAGGAGTTACCATTTTCCAGATAAATGAGTCCAAAATTAAGAAAATATGGAAATTCATATATCGGTAAATAATAATAATAATAATAAATAAATCTAAAATCTAAAAAATATCTGTAATTCTTTTTTTTTTAATTATCTCTATAAATAAAAAAGTTATGGTCCTTCCAAGTTTAAAATGCTGCGATCATCTGGGCTGAGGCTCGATTACGTCACAATACATGACTCCGCCAACAGCGAGCAGGCGCGGGCACCTTTATACTCGCTGGAAGGCACCGGCAGTTTAAAGCCAGCTTGCATTTGAGAGCCGAAAATATTGCTAAAACATGCAATTTTGGCACGTTCATTTTTTTTCGAAAAACACCATTGGGACGGCCGTATGATGTCGCGACGTAAAGAGGAAGTCTTCCAGATAAACCTGATCGTAAATTGCAAGGCGACATTCGAAAATTCGGCTCGGCACGAACGAATCAAAAGTGACATTTTGTGACATTTCAGAAAATCGAGCACATACACTAAATTAAGGGAACATACGGCGGGCCGCCGGCATGGCGAGTCAGCGCGTTATGTATTGTGACGTCACGGTGGACTTCAGCCGAGGCGAAGTATTCAAATAAGAAATTGAATAAGTTCGTGAGTTTTTTAGATATCGAGATGATTTTTTTTTGTTTGACTAGTTATCTGAAAGACTACTAAATGAGGTCGAATGTACATGATATTTCTAAAATAGGAAACTTCCTAATTATTGTAAGGCGTA
Organism: Rutpela maculata; assembly: GCA_936432065.2. Classification (NCBI taxonomy): domain Eukaryota; kingdom Metazoa; phylum Arthropoda; class Insecta; order Coleoptera; family Cerambycidae; genus Rutpela; species Rutpela maculata. The sequence goes on along the minus strand of OW386285.2, from coordinate 27,681,733 downwards.
TAATATAATTTTATATTATTAACATAAAAAATAAAATAAACTGAAAAAAATTAATAACAATAATGGTATCTGGAAAATGGTAACTCCTATCCAAATATTGTATAGGAACAAGATTGTAGAAAATTTTATGCACTTTGCTTTTTGTGCAAAAAGTTTTTCTCTATCTGTTTTAGTTTTTGTGTTAAATGACCAAAACAATATTTGCAATTTTTTTTAAACAGACGCCATTTTGAAAGTACAGCCAGTTTTTTGTGGGGGCATGTCTTAAATTGTTCCTTAGGCTTTAATCTTTATGAAAAACATTGTCCCTAAGGATCAGGAGGGGAGGGGGGGAGGTCACGTAGTATAGTCTAGTTTCTACAATTCTACAATTAAAAAATTTCGAATTCATGATTTTTTTCATACATTCTATATTGTGATAAGTTCTAATAGCCCTTTATAATGTTTTTTACTAAAAACCTTTTGTTGTTTTAATAAAAATAGCGTAGAAAAAAATTAAAGTTTGAATAATTTTGGCGAAGGTGCCGGGAAATCTATATATAATAACACGTGAAAAAAATATTCGGTAAAGTTGGCTAAAACATTTTTTACATAAAGTATGTGTCTTCTTGATCAAAAAACTTTCGGAAATTGTTCTTTTGACCTCTAATATCATCAATAAATTAATTTTGAGAAGATACAGAATTTTACAAGAATTTATAGTTGTATCTCGGAAACTAGAAATAGGATCGAGTTGGGCCCGTGAGAGCTTTTGATCAGAAATCTACAATATATTAAAAATTCAGCCAATTTGACTGAAAGTAATATCCCCAAGTAGAATGTGCCAGGTCCTTTATTAGATCTGTCAAAACTATGATAAGGATCATTTTTATAGAAAATTTTCCCTCTCTACACTTTTCTTCACATAGGAAATCGTTTTGCTAAAAAAATCGAAAAATCGCAAAAATGCACCATTTTTGAGGGTGAAGTGGTGAACCAACCCCTTTAGGGGTTGAAACTTTTTAGTTTTCAATAGCTGTAGAGTTTGTCTGACAAAATATATATTTCTAATACCACCTGTTGGTAGAATTATGACTGTAAGAGGCAGCAAAATCAGAAAAAACTATACACCTGATTCATATAACAATCAACAGTTCGATTCCCGGCTAAAATTAAACAAGTGTATTTTTAATTTAAAACATCACATAATCAAATAAATAAGTAAATAAATAAATAAAATCACATTTAATTTTTTTAGCCCCTATTATGAATTTCCGCCCAAAAAAATTAAAATATTTATTTTAACGCCCTCCTTGTGAGTAATAATTACATTTTAATATAATCGTATGATGAGACCGTAAATATCTGAAGGTAATTTACAATGTCATTAAAACAATAGCTATGCGGAGCTTATTAACGAGTCAGCTATAACGATCACAAAAAATAATTATAGTGGGTTATTTAACTTGACTATTTTCGATGGTAGCCCATGGTGATGGTAATTGTGGACAAATAATAATTACGTATAGATCTAACGTACACTAATAGTAACTTTTATATTTGTTTAAAAAAAAATACAGTGCCTACAATAACCTGTATAGCTATATTTAAGGTACCTTAAAGCACATAATATATACAGGGTTCTTCAATTTTATGCTTAATGGAGTTCCAATTAATCAAACATAAATCAGTGAATTGTGCAAAGCTCTATCTTCTCGATGAGACACAGGCAAACTCTTACCAGAAAAAGTGTCAGGTAGTTGAGAACATTTGATGAAATAGCGAGTGTTTCAACAAAATATACCGGCATGAGGACATCAGAAAATATCGAGTCAATGGGTCACAAAACGTCTGGGCAAATAAGAAGAAATAATTTACAATGAAATCTTTTCCAGTAGATATTCTATCTTATAGTACTAGTATGCTGATTACTCAAATATCTGGATATTAAAAGACATTTTCTGTTCCTTATTTCATTTCAAATATAAAACTTTTCTCTTTTCAATTTTTAAGGCTACATTCAGCTTATGACACATTTCTGCATTTAGTTCTCTGTCAAGTGTACAAAAACAGGCTCCCATGGGCTCCTTGATGATAGTATATATGGTAATAGTCTCAATCTCTTTGTTTAGACTTGATATTTTATGTTTTAAGCTAAAGAGCACCATTATAATTTTAACGTTTTAGGATATCAGAGTAGTTTTAATTCCTTTCTGATCCCAATAACTCACCACCCTCACATTTTGGATGAAAGAAAGTAGAGAGCACATACGAGCAAGTTGTTGGTGTCAAATTTTATGCTCCACAGCTTATCTTGGCACTATTTCGCTGCTCATGCTTCCAAGGGCGTTGGTCTCCTCCACGTACGTGTCAGTCGAATCGACTCCGGTGTACCGATGTGTAAGTGCGAAGGTAATCATCCCGATCGACAAGTCCCCACACAGATAATATTCCACCCACAAAAACATCCTATATCATAAATCTTAATCCCCACTTGAGGAATCTTATAGCAGGATAACATAAATAGCTATTCACTCAAATACACTCTAAAACAAAAAGCATCTTATCATTTATAAATACTACTACAAAAAACATCCAGTTTTATTTCACGACTACTATTTTAAGCAGGTTTTTGTTCAGTAATTTTCCTGCATGATCGGTGAACATCCATACCTCTTCAAGCATCCTGTTATCTCATTATTTTTATCTAATTGCATAACTAAGAACTATAAAAGCGCTCATTAAATCGCACAGGAGAATAAAATAATTAAACATAACTTAGGGCATTGTCTGACGCCTCGGCCTTCCAGCAGCCAACAAAAGCGCATCACGCTTATCGCGGTTGTTACGCTTTTGTCAATTTTATATAATGTACATAAATAAGATACATATATACAATAACCCTTCTATTGTCAATACATAAAAACCAATAAAAGGATTTAAATGGTAATGGATGTGATAATATGGAAGAGTGTGGGTAAGGCGATGATAAAGATTTAGGGCTAAGTGTGATTTGCACTGAAAGTGAAGATGATTTTAATTAAAAATTTCATTGTAGGAGAAAAGTATTGCTTGTCTGTACTCTGCCTATATAATCTCTAACCACTGCATTTTTTGAACACTTTTTTCATTAAACCTTAAAATTATATAGGTACTCTTTATCTTTCAATTTCCCACCCCTACCTACACGGTGAAACATAGGGGAAATGGAAGCATTTGTTAATTTATTGGTGTTGGCAACATATATTACTTATAATTATTGTTATTCAGTAACTATAAAAGCAAACTTTTTGAGAAAACATATAAATTTGCAATAACCTTTTCTGTGTGGAATTGATGTAGCAATATTCTTTTTCGTAATCCCAATGATTAATTAGATAAATTGGAAAAAGGGCAAGGGCGATCATTTTGTTTTTCGAGCACAGCACTCAAACACATCATTTTCGAGAGTGCAACATCGAAATTATGTTTCTCCAAGGTCAAACATAAAGACTGATTTGACATTTGCTTCATTAAAGATCCCAGGATGTACATTTGATGGCTGACTAATTCATGATCAAGACATTCATAAAAACATGACCCTATATTTACTACATTCCAAGTTACTTTATTAATTTTGTATAAGTTCGTACTTATACTATTTTTTTAAAATGTTGATTTTTCGATATTTTGTTGTAAATTAGATGTTTGATAAAAAATCAACCATATTTTTGGATACTTAGTAAGCTCTCGATAATTTACGTTTAAAAAGAAGTATGTACTCATGACATTCGTTGAGACGTTTAAACTTTCACATATTTCTTATTTCTAAAAAATTGCAAAAAAAGCCTAAATATATTTTTCGCGATAAAAAAAAATTGTGGGAAATTTCGGAATTTGGACCTCAAATTCGTGATCTGTGGTTCAAAATACATGTAAATATGGTATTCTGATATCTGAAAAAAACATTTTTTTGTGTGCCTGTGTTATGGGAGCAGTGTGTTAAATATCTAAAATATTTTAAAGGCAAATGGAAGAAAACTAGTCTGACCTCGCCCCCTTGTGTTTAAAATTTGTTGAGTTTTTCACAAGCAGAATAATATTAACACGAATGACATTGTCACGATGTCATTGCCAATCCCACAACCTCCTGGTAAATGGTAGTAAAAAGATTAGTTTTAAAGACATTTAAATTAAAAAATAATTAAATCATTTTTTTTATGAACTGCAAAACGTTATGTGTAACCTACTTTTGGCCCTGTTTAAAATAATAATTATGAAGTACTTTAACTACCGTGAAAATACTAAGCTTATCCTGCGTTAAGTTATAAGCTAATATATTAAAACATACAAATTAGATTAGTTCAAGAGCCTTAAAAAATCCGCTTGTGATTTAAATTTACTTACAACTTAATATGTTATAAATTTTACAATAAAGTTATGTTAAATGTTCATGTTTACGCTCATTTAAGAAATAATGAGAGCCATTTCGGAATTCTACGCATTCTAGCAAATATAATGCCAACCAGTGGCGGCGCACAGTGGGCCAGAATCCGAAAAAGCTGGCCATAATTGAAAAAAATGGAGTAATGGTTTTGAAAATTTTCACTTGGTCGAGGTCGCCGATTACGAATTTGGTAACAGTTTTTTCAAGAACAATATGGCGGCTCCAATATGGCGACAAACATTTGAGAAAAATTAGTAATTTCAATTGAAAATTGGTACTCGGGGGTTTTCGAGGTCGCTGATTACGAACTTGAACAAAATGGGGGCTCCAATATGGCGACAAAAATTTGAAGAAAGTTAACCATTTCAATTGAAAATTAGTACTCATGGTTTTTCGAGGCATTGATTACGAATTTGGTAACAGTTGTTTCAAAAGCAAAATGGCGGCTCCAATATGGGGACAAACATTTGAGAAAAGTCAATCATTTTAATTGAAAATTGGTATTCGGGGGTTTTCGAGGTCGCTGCTTACGAATCTCAATTCAAATTTAAAAAATTAAATTAATGAATTAATTTAAATTCAATTTTACATACTTTTAGGCATTTTATACATTCCAACCAAAAAATAAATAATTTTTCAATAATTATTTTTGACATAATAAAATGCATTAATTTTTTTAAAAATTGTTTATATCACAAATATTATAAACTGTTACGTTTAAATTGAATTTTTAAATAGATATATGCTAAAACATCACTATAAACCAAAGTTAACGCGCCGCTGGGTTTCGCACCGTGTCAGAAAAACGATCACAAAAACAAGAGTGGCACCTAGGGGCAGCCAATTTTTACATATTTTTTTACAAGAATGTTCAACGAACAACTTAAAAGAAAAACCCATTGAACGAGTGTGAACTTTTTTCTTGATAAAGAAAAAAAATGTTTTCTATATTCTATGAAAAAAATCACCTCGTATTGAATGTTAATACATTTTTACAAATTAATAATTACGAAATTTCACCTTACATTTAATTATACATATCTTGTGGATGAGAACCTTTTTAATGTATTGTAATGTCACTATTTTCTAAATTTTTACAGCACTTTCTGCTGACTACAACACGCGTGAAACAAACGGCTCGGTGCGCTTCGTGTGACGGCCACATTCGGAATTAAATTACAAAGAGCTCAGGGGATGTCGGCTTCTAGGGACCAGTTTATATTATACCTGGTGTCACCTATTAAATGTTCTGGGACAAAACAGTCCTAAATTCGAAACCCGATTTTCCGATTTTGGCCAGCTTTTTCGGATTCTGGCCCACTGTGCGGCGCCTGCTGCTTGAGGTATATACCGACTGGAAGTTTTGGAGTATTTTGGACATGTATTCGTAAAACTAGCAAAGATACCCGTTCAACGCACTTTTTTACCAACAAACAGCTGCTTTAGCATCACAAAGACAGGTTGTCAGTAGATTAAATCAACGCTTCTTTATACATAATATTATTTGTTTTACCTTCTGGAGTTAAAATAAACATATTGCTTTTGTTACTTATTCTAGAGCAAGCTACATAAAATTGACCATGATAGAAGTATGGCTTAAAAGACAAATTAATTCTAGCTACACTGAAAGTTTGCCCCTGAGATTTATTCATTGTAATAGCAAAATTTAATGTTTATAGGAAATCGCCCTTTAAATTGGAAAGGGTACTCTATTACATTATAATTAAGAATATTACTTTATAATTTATTTTTGCATTTTCCTTTAACTATATAGTGAAAAAAATTAGGCCGCTAGCGTTAATTTTAACCCTAATATTTGATTTGGAATTCGTAACATATTTGAAACCAACGACGGCGCGGATGATGTCACACCACTCCACTGGTTCTATGAGTAATGCGCTTATATTCAGTTTAAGCGTTGAGTGGTAGGACTTATCACTCAACGGTTTAAGAGATTTCGTTGTACACTGTGCGGGTGTGGTGTTATTTTTCGTTATTTCCCTTGCAGATTGTAGATTGTTTAAGGGGTCGCTTGGCCCTGGGTTGGCCTTTCTTCACCTCGACCTAAAAGGTCTTTTGTGAATTACTCTGCATCTAGTTGTTGCCCGGGATTACAAGACTTTTTGCAAAGCTTGCGATTTTCCTGGAAGCTAATTTACCTATATCTTCAGGCGTTAATTCCGCCTGTTCTAGGTACTTTAACATAATGCGGATTAGCACCTTGCATTCACAAAGTATATGTTTCGCAGTTTCAGTTGCAGCTTCACAGTATCTGCATTTGTCATCTTCTGCCATGCCCATGTTCTTGAGATGATATCTCAAGGGGCAATGGCCAGTTAAAAGACCTGTGATCAGACTCAGGTCGGACTTTTCAAGTTCGAGAAGCCTTGCGGCATTCTTTGTTGAATAGGTTATAAACCTTTTCGCTTGTCTTTGGTCTGGAGTGTTCCTCCAGTAGGACTTCTTTTGTTCCTTTTCCCATTTTAGGACCTCCTCCGTTATGTGTCCCTTGGATAAGCCACAGAACGCTTCGGGTCCAAAAAACGGGGCTTCAGCCCCTTTTCTTGCGAGGCTATCAGCCAATTCGTTGTCTTCTATTCCCTCATGCCCTTGCACCCACATCAAGGTAACGTTTCTTGAGGGATTGTCTGCATTCCCAGGCAATTTTTGACTCGAAGGTATAGGACCTGAGAGCCTTTAATGCTGCCTGGCTATCTGAAAGTATATAGATCTTTGCCCTTCGAGTGCCTCTATTTAGGCATTCTTGGGCACATTGATCTATGGCATAGTTTCTGCCTGGAAGATGTTTGGGGTGTCACCAAGGGCTTTAGATAGCCTGTTATTTATCTTATTTCATTCTGTTATTTTCTATACATAAAAATATGTGTTCTCTAGAAAATGGATACGTTAAGGTTGATTCCAACATTTTGCCGTGTGTAGACATTTTTATGGTTATGGAATATTTTAATAATAATAAAGATTACATAAGTGCCGAAATGAGAGGTGCTAGATAGTTAACTAGATAGATCTACTTGAATGAAGTCCACCGAATTTATCTGATTTTTAGGTCAGCCAGATAAAATTACGGCGATAACGCTGTTGGTTATGTGCAAATAAAATGTATTCTATAATACATATAGAATAGAATAGAATAGAATAGAAAAAATTAATTCAAATCTTGTTACAGAAACAGTATCGGTTTTATCATGAAAATTCACATCAAATATAAGATATAAAATATAAAAACCAATTAATATAATATGAATGCCATATGTTATAAAAATTGTATAAAACAAACAAGACTACAAAAATATATAATAAAAAAGGAAACATAAAAAACAAACTAACAAATATATGTATATATAGGTAAAGTATAATTTTCCATATTCTCTTCAAGCTACAAATTTTATTATCGTACAATTTTTAATAATAACCTAGACTAGACCTAGACTTTGTTCTCATAACAATATTCGTCCCTTTATTATTAACAAATTTCTCCCTGTGAATAGCTTGCTGCCACAAATTCCTAATACTTTCATTACTTGGTAATGAAATAAATATTTTATTGGGAGTAGACACTGAAGTACTTTTACAGTATGGAACTATACAATATTAATATAACCCATTTTTATCCATGTTAATAACAAAATAGACCACGTAAAAGATATGAACCAAATTGGCACGTCCATCGTGCGTGCCGTATGAAACAATATGGAGTGATATGACGTCACACTGCGTTTTCGCGCGCTCTATTTTCATTATTTATTTTGAGGGAGAAGCAGTTGAAAAATAAATCTAATATTTTGCACATTTACGGAGTACTTTCGAAACATTAATTTTAAAAAAATTCTAAATGAGCTCAATACTTTCAATGACATAAGGTTTTAAAGCACTTAATTGAAGGTTGATTTTATTACACAAATGAGAGAGATATAAGTTTCTACGCGACATGATGGGTGCTCCAACTTTAAGCTTTAATTTATGGGGTGGCAATCCAGAAGGTTGAGGGGCTGTAGAAATTATGTCGGAACATTAACAGAGTTTACATCATTTAGAGATGTGTCGACGAACTCGTATTTTCTTTCTTCGCCTTTTATTTTATTTAAAATAATGTCATTTATATGGGTTGCAGTATCATTTCTTGGTGTAAAAATCGCACGTTCACAAAGCCAAGCGTACGCCCTTTGGTTCAAATTATCCATGTTTGGGCATACATTTGAAATTATCTTCTTTAATGTTGCAACAGGACGTCCCATGCCATTCGTTATCTTAATTTCATCAGCTACTTCCGGTATGAGTCCATCGCCAGTTGTAAAAGAAGATTATCAGAAGAACTTGCTGATGCATCACCTTTTAAATTGACAGTCATGTTTACCCGCAAAGATAATGATGTGTTAACATGATTTCAAATGCGAGAATATTTCATTGAGACTCTAGTCCCACTCTGAAGCACTGCAGGAATGTGCCTAACATGTCCAGAGAGCAACAACGTTGCTCAACCCATAATGTGCTTGTGGTTTGGCAGATCCTGAATAGTTATATCTAAAGCTTCAAAGTGTACTTTGCTAGTCACTGAACACTCATTACACACGATTAATTTATCCTCTTGTGGAATTTTTGCCATCGTGGATCCTTTTTTGGTACTACAGACAGGAATTTCAAAATTTGTTAAATTAAATGATATTATAAAAGATGTTGCAGACTTACAAATTTTAAGTTTCTACACGACTGCTACAATTAGCGAGTGCTAGAGGTGAAATTTTTACAATTTTCGATTTTTCTCTTCATTAGGAAGCCAAAGCCTTAACTGTGCCAACTATCAAGTATCTATGTTATCTGGAAGTGAATAGGATTTTTGGACACACATACATTCATTTTTATATATAATATATACATAAAAATCAGCTAGAAGGAATCATTTATAAAAAGTACATATTTTGGGGATATATTCTCGATGGGGGTAGTAATAAATATCTAAAGAGTTTCCTTTTTAAGCGAAAAACGACTCCCAGCACGCTGAATTTTAGTCTTTGCCTCCTGAACTCTTCATTGTACAATGAAATTATACGTGATTTACCATGATATGCGGAAAATAAATGTCTTCAAAGCCCCTGCAAAATTTTAGAGTGCTCCGAGGTAATAAAGATTACATGGTATATAAGAGTAAATGGTTAAAACGTACCAAGATACACTACTGTCATTGTCTAAGTCAGTAATAGGGCGACGAACTTACTTGTGAAAGAACATAATGGAGATGTTTACATTTCCTTAGTGCCACGTTTTTTGCTTTCGGTCGAACAATCAGGACACCGGCAAGTACAAAGCACCGCCGGTTGATGTTTTTGTGTTATTGACGGGTTTAAGTAAATATCTCTTATATCTACATGTTGTGTAAAATTTACTAGCATAGGGTCAATGGCTTTTCGATTTATTTTGCTATTTTTGTAGTTAGTCCCTTGAGATAAACCAGAAGAAGGCAAAAAGCCCAAAAATTCTGCAACCGCATCGCAAGATATACCGCCCCCCCCCCCCGTTTTCGAGGGCGGGGAACATGATGGTGACAATACCCTTTTCCGATTTTCCGGTGCTAGGCATTTTTTTATCGGAAAATTTTATTAACGAAAGTTGTTGAGAATTGTCCAAAAACCCTAAATTCAAAATTTAATCAAAATTAAAAAATATTGAAATTTTGTCTAAAATCTTCCGAAGTCCGAAAATATTTAAATGTTTTTTTTTGTTTAAAAAATTCATAACAATTTTATTTGAAATTAAACCCAAGCTGTCATATCGTTGTCAAGTAATAGAAGTCTTTTTTGTATTTTTTAAATTTTTCAATTTTTTTATTTTGATAAATATTGGGTTTGGGGTTTTAGACAATTCTGAACAAATTTCATTAATAAAATTTTCCGATAAAAAAATGCCTAGCACCGGAAAATCGGAAAAGGGGGTGTTTTTTTTCGATTTTATAGGTATAGATTAAACCAAAACTTAACTAGAAGTTTAAACTGAAGTTTTACTGGAGGTTTAAACTTTAGATTTTAGTGTTCGCTAAAATGCCGTTTTATAAGTACTTGTCAAGATCGTTAGTTCTATGGCCATTTTGTTAGTTGGTAGCATAGTGACAAATTGGAGATTGATGTCATTTTCATTACTGGTACTTTGACTTTTCGCGATGAGTAACAAAAGATCTTTAAATTTCAACGATAGTGAAATCAAACTATTGATTGAATTAGTTAAAAAGCGTAATAGTCGGGGAGCCCTCCCTAGCTGTACGTGCACCCCCTCACCCCGCACCCCGATCCTTGGGGACAATGTTTTTCGGAAAGATTAAAGTCTAAGGAACAATTTAAGACACGTCCTAAAAAAAAAAAAATTGGCTGTACTTTCAAAATGGCGGCCATATGTTAAAAAAAACTGTTGCTATTGTTGTTTTTGTCATTTAACACAAAAACAAAAAAGATGGACAAAAACTTTTTTCACAAAAAACAACGTGCATAAAATTTTCTACAATTTTGTACCTATACAATATTTTGATAGGAGTTACCATTTTTCAGATAAATGAGTCCAAAATTAAGAAAACATGGAAATTCATATATCGGTAAATTACTTAGAGGAAATAACTGTGACAATTATTGTAAGGCGTATAATATAACTTTATTATTAACATAAAAATAAAATAAAATAAACCGAAAAAAATAAATAATAATAATAATAATATAATTTGCAGACATTTATCTCGAAAACGGTAACAGTGGTATCTGGAAAACGGTAACTCCTATCCAAATATTGTATAGGAACAAAATTATAGAAAATTCTATGCACTTTGTTTTTTGTGCAGAGAGTTTTTCTCCATCTTTTTTAGATTTTGTGTTACATGACAAAAACAATATTTGCATTTTTTTTTAAACGGACGCCATTTTGAAAGTACAGCCAGTTTTTTTTTTAGAACATGTCTTAAATTGTTCCTTAGGCTTTAATCTTTATGAGAAACATTGTCCCCAAGGATCGGGGGGGTGCACAGACAATTAAGGTGGGCTTCCGTAGTGTTACGTTTTATGTTGAATTTTATATTTTACTTTAAGAGATGAATCATTTATCTGGAAAATGGTAACTCCTATGCAAATATTGTATAGGAACAAAATTGTAGAAAATTTCATGCACTTTGTTTCTTGTGCAGAAAGTTTTTCTCCACCATATTTGCAAATTTTTTTTTAAACGGACGCCATTTTGAAAGTGCAGCCAATTTTTTGTTTAGGACATGTCTTGAATTGTTCCTTAGGCTTTAATCTTTATAAAAAACATTGTCCCAAAGGATAGGGGGGGGGGGGGGGGTGCACGGACACTCTAGGGTGGGCTCCCGTAGTATAAAGATGTAATCGAATGCAAGAGAAGTGATTCGGTTACTTGGAAGGATAAAGCAAATGCCAGAATTGCATTTGGGAAAGATTTTAATAAATGTGGACTAATATGTCCTAATACTATAACCACACATTCTTTAGATATTCGAAATCGATCTATGTATTCTTTGTTATTCCATATCTGTAAATGATCAGGTCTCGTGCACGACGAGGTGCTTCTATTATATTTATAACACCATCTTCATAGCTTGATAAAATGTCTTCAAAAATATTAAAATGTCAATTTTCTATAACTTCTTCTTTACAGAATATATAATAGGTAATTATTTGTAGGTTAAGTTGAAATTTGAAGTTTGCATTGGGTGCAAAATGTATCTTTCAAAATATTGCTAATTAATCAACGTAAGCGTACATAAACCTAAGTTTGGCGTTTAAACTTAATATTGGCAGTTACTGGCAATATAAAACGTACTTTTTGACAAAACTTAGAATTAACTATCAGATCTAAGTTAAACGGAACCTATAAAACCGGGCCTAAGTGTGATTTGATTAAAACCAAAAAGTCACTTCTACCCTCTCCAGCTTTGCTATCAATAGTGTCAATCCCAAGTCTCATAAAGTGATAAGGTTGTACCGCGTTACGTCAGAGTGGTTAGTCATTGGCGCCGCATTTCTACAAAAAAATAAGGTAATTTTTTTGGCCATTTTTTTTAATTTTTCATTTTTTTAACTCCTTTCGGTGGGGACAACCTACTGATAAATTTTCCGCATGTCATGATAGATCACCTCGTATAGGGACAAAAATACTGCGAATTAAATTTTCTATAATCTTATTATCCTTTCAGCTTTTAAGTAATCGAAGCAGGGAAAGAAGGGGATAGATTGAAGCTCGCAGCGATAATTGCGTATCCATTCCTAATTACCGTATTTTTGTTGCAAATATCTTACTAACAATTCATTACATGTTAGTAATCCTAATGAAAAAAAATCGTATAGAAATTTTCTCTACAAGATGTATTTTAACAACTTTTTTTGAACATTTTTATTAGCTTTGTAACTGTTTGTCAGCGATTGCGACTTAACTTCTGCATTTTTCGAAAGAGAAAACTTAACCTTAGTACTCTACAAGATGGCCATATTTCACATTTTAAAACATAATCAACACTCTTTTACAAAAAAGTAAAAAATAAATCAAGAATAGGCTTGTAAATAATGAATGAATGTTTCTATACTCTACTGATGAGAACTAACGAGTTCGAAAAAACTTGTACAACTTTTCTAGAGTTGAAATATAATGTAAGGTTCAATAATAATTGTTGTGAATGACTGAATTTCAATAAATAATTTAAGTATTTTCAATATATTTTTTTTGCCTTAAAATGCCAGGAATCCTATCATGTAATTCAATACTTCGTCAGTATTAGCTAGAAGAGTAGTTGTTTTGATTGGTTTTCCGATAATGAGTGTTTTAAAGTGTTTTCCTAAGTAGTATATTAGCGTGACCCGGTTAAGGTACCAATATACAGAAAGTAGATAATTTCATAGTAAATAAAAAAAAGGGTGAATGACTAAATGTAAATAAATGATTTAAGTATTTTCAGCATTTTTTTCTTTAAAATGCTAAGAATCCTATCATGCAATTCAATACTTCGTCAGTATTAGCTAGGAGAGTAGCTGTTTTGATTGGTTCTCCAATAATAAGTGTTTTATAGTATATTACGTAATGAGTGTTGTAAGAAGCATATTGCGCACGAATGGAAAAGTTACGCACGATGCCGCGTAGCGGCGAGTGCGTATTTCCATGAGTGCGTAATTGCTTTACAACTCGAATTATGTACTATACTTTACCTACGATCATATTTATTTATTTATTTAGTAAAATCTGGATTTAGTTTACTTGTCAACAATATTATTCAAAAAATATTATGTCAGTTTTGACAACGTTTGAAAATTACGTAGGCGCATTTGTTTTTTTAAACCCCGCGTCAGCGATATAAGCCACCTATAATTGCGTGTCCTGTGCGTTTTGTTTACCGTGCGATTTGTTTACAGTACGATTTGTTTACAATACGTAAAGTTCAACTTACATAGATGGCAGGTAGCGTGTTTTTTACTATTTACAGTAGTGATCGTAGGTAAAAGTATTTACCTAACTAGTATATTAGCGTGCCCAGATTGGGGCAGCGATGTGCAGAAGGTAGGTTTTTTCATAATAAATGATTGCATAATGCCTAAATAATGTTCTCTAATCATGATCAACACTTTATGAAACAATTTGCAAAACCCACTTTTTCCAAACTTTGCCGTGCTGTAACTCGAAAACAGATAGTTCTGTAAAAATGGGCCTATGAAGGCAATTATAGAGAATTTAGTGCTGAACAAAAAAGTCCTTACTCAGATCAACCACAAATCTAGATATACTAGACTACAAAGAGTCATTGAGGTGACTTGTAATAAGGTTAACAAAACATTTTTTATTTATTAAACTCACGTTAATATATTCTAACTATATATATTTCAACTGTCTGTAGGTAATCAATTTCTTGTATATATTTTACTTGCCACACAGTCGAATTTGTGTCCAACGCGTAGATTAGTCGATAACCCCATAGTTTAAAAAAATCAAAATTTAAAACCTGGAAAGTGGAGCAGCCTTATAAATAAAACATATTTCGATTTTGTAATTTTTCCACCCTTGCCATGAATATTTAGTGCTTTAAAGATTTATTTAATCCGACACATGACTACTGTAGTGGAAGACAGATCATAATGGATTTTTATTCGAACCAATTCGACGCTCGCACGCAATGTGTCGTGGTCTCGGTGTTTTAAATTTGTTTGGCAATCAGAGGCGGGTATATTAAAGGAAAACAGTGTAATACAATAAAAAAATGCATTATATAACATACAGCGCCTGCTAATATGAGAAAACAGATATCTACAACTGCGGCAAAAAATTATTCAGTAATGCCTCACTGGTGTAAAGATCATTACACCAATCAAATATTATTATTAGTAGTAAAACAACTAAGGCCGTCTTTTCACATCACGGGCATGTAGTTTTATCGCTGGTTTTTATTATACAGGGTGAGTCAAAACGACGCTACCAAAATGATACTGCAGATAAAACATTGAAAATACAGAGACCCGTATTTTCTGGTTTTGTTGAAATTTAATATAATGTTATTCCTCAATTACTCAAAAAGTACTAAATCGATTTAAACTAAATTTTACTTGTTACTTCAAACTAACGTGTAAAATATTTCAGCCGTATCAGTTTCATCATTTTCAAAAAGGTGCGCCACTTGCTTACGTACCTTTTTTTTGTGAATGATAATACTTTTCTTTAGTATTCTGGTTCATAACTCATTTTTACATAAAAAAGCTCATTTAACTTTTTTTCGCTAGGGGATGCCGTATAGGTATCGACACTTGGAGATTGGCTTTACCAAGCATAAGTGGTTTAAACAGTTACAAGCACAACGAATGAGCAGCGAAGCGAAGCAATGCCAAGAACATGATAACTTCAGTCTTTAGAATTCTTCTAAAGAAGCTGACAGCGAAACGTCAAGTCAAATTCGACGGCCACGACGCCCGGAAGAAATCACTTCATTGGACAATGGCCGTGAGAGGCTGCATTCTACTATCGTGTATATACACAATTAGTTTTCAAATCATCAGGAAATAATAAATGGGTACATCCAGTGCTGACCGACAAGTCATTCATAAAGACAATAAATAAAAGTGTCCCCGTGCTAGATCCTTGAGAAACACTGAATATGACGAAGAAAGCTGTGAAACCTATAACCACTGTAATATACCACCGCAATTACTCTGTCAAGTGAATAGGACACTATCAGAGAGAATATTATTGTAGAAATTTCAATTGCTTTAAATTTAAAATAGAAAGTAAGAAAGGATTAAGAGAAATATGAAACTACATACATTACCAGATCCAGAGGTGAGATAATTTTTTAATTTTTATTTTGCTGCATTAACTATATCCAGGTTTGTTATATTATGCTGTATTAAGAGTATGGGACGTGCATTTACCCCAGAGTAAAAACTAGATGATTATTCTCTTCGCCGAGTTATCAAATTTTCTATTAGTACAGTAACTATAGGTTTTACCTTCGGAATAATGTCATATAAAACGGATTTCGTTCATTTTTGACAACTTAATAGTAAATGTATCAAGGAAAAGTTTCTATATTATGCGGCGGCTTGCTAATTTATAGGGGGTGGCAACTAAAAAACAAAAAAAAAACAAAAATGTTGGAGCTGAAAGAGAATCAAATTTTGAGAAGAAAAAGTTCTATGCAACTTTTCACACATTGATAGTCTTCAAGTTATAACCACTAGAAAATTTGGATTTTAGCTGGAAAAACATTTCACATAGGTTTTCGTCAAATAACTCGAAAGGTGTTATATTGAGCGAAAACATGCTAGAGACAAATAAGAAAGTTGCTAAATTGAGGATAAATTTAATTCTTTTTTTCTAGTTTCTGGAGAGTTAATCTATAAAAGTAGTGTCCGAACATTTATAAAACAAAGTATTTAGTTTCAAATGTTAAATATCTCAGAAACTGTGCCACTTACGTCAACAAAAATGAAAGACTATTAATTATGTTTTAAAATAATTTTTTGTCTATTTCTACAGCATAAAAAACAAAGAAGTTGTGACAGAAACAATGTACTTTTCTAAACTTTTTTAATAAAAACGTCGCCATTTTGTTAATGTGAGTAGTCAGTAATTAAAAAAATATATTCCCATATACTGTTTAATATATATTACGATCTAGACGCCCAAATTTTTTTGTCCGCTTGTAGCGCTTGCTTGAGAAAAAAATTGCATTTTAAACTCTAAAGGGATTTTAGAAAAAACGTAAAATTTCTTTCTGCAAATATCTCCATAAATATTAGTTTTAGAGAAAATATGGTGGACATCAAAAATGAAGCTTAAAAACTGAGAATGAATTTGTTTTTTTTTTTTAATATCTGTGTAGGGTTGATAGTTTCGGAGATATTTAATTTTATAGATGGCATCTGACCGATTTTAGGACGAAGTATTTAGTTTAAAATGTTGAATATCTTAGAAACTGTGACACTTCTATCAACAATTCTAAGGAATAAAATTAAAGAAAATTAATCAGTCTTTAAAATGATTTCTTGTTTGTTTCTACATCATCAGAAGTAATGGCCGATACAATGTGCGTTTTTGCATTTTTTTCAACAAAATGTCGCCATTTTGTTATTTTAACTGCTAAGTAATTAATTATTTTTGTTCAAAAATGCTGTTTTTAGATGCTCAATTTTTTTGTCCGTATAAAACACTTGTTTTAGAAAAAGAATCCATTCGCCATATTAGATCAGCCATTTTGATTTTCTTAATTTTGACTTCAGATTCGTAATCAGTGATTCCAATAACATAACCACCCTACCTTTCAAAAATAAATTAGTAATACTTTTTGAAATATTCAATATTTCTATTTAGGGGTGGTTTTCACCTTTTGAGGGTAAGAACAAGTATCCGGACCATATAAAAACTGAAGACGATACCTTTTACTGCAATAATAACCTATAAAGAAAAATTATCATTATATATGAGATTATTCCGAAATTTTACATATTTTTTACCAAGTACTATACTATATATAACTGTTGAACATTCTATAGGTCATGTGCACGTGACGTCACAGCTAACCTCAAAAATATATATTTCTTAAGATTTATGAGTATTTCGTAAATGTTTTTAAACTTTCAGCTTGGTTTCCATACTTTCAACTAAAATCTAATTCAGTGTAATGTTTATGAAGTTCCAAATACTTTCTCCTAATAAAATAGGACTCTTTTTGTAGGTTGGAAATCCAACCTGGAATTAGCAGTCTATTTTTATTAACCAACATTATTGAAAAATTATTTTCGTGAATTTTTAAATATTTGCTTGGAGCCAGTATTGCTCCAAACTGAAATGAGTATACAAACATTAAAAATGAGAATAAACCTGAAAGACTTAAAATTTGAGGTTATGTTAGTTATATGATGTACATGCCCTATAGTATACTCCTCGTAGTTTTTCTAATAGGTTAATTTCTGTAATTACTATATTTATAATTTTAGGCATCTCCTGAAGATGCTGTTTTAATTGACAAAACGCTCATCCGTGTACCAGGCAGCATTTTCGATATTTACTGATCGATGTTTTGAAAAATAGGGTTCTTCCTGTAGTTCACACTATCTTTCAATTCAATCGAACTTTTCTCTCTTAATTTTCGTGCTTACAAGAATGTAACGGACAGAAGGCCAGACAAACGAACATTTTGAAAGTTGTTCAGAATTCGATGACTACCACAATCATATGACTTTTTTCTCTACGAGTGTTATTTATGGTTTTAGAAATGTGCCGACCAAATGCTATATATGTCCAATGTGTCTACGGCAAAGCGGTATTTTAGATGTAAATAACATTTTTTTTTTATTAGAAACACAGTTTTTTGTATTCTGCTCTTGCTTCACCCAAAAACTATTTTTAGTATCTTGGACTTTAAAAAATTTATAGAGGGCGCTGGTAACAGCTTAAAACTAATATCGCATCAGGTAAAGTGCCTTTTCTGTGCAAAATATTGAAAAATGTTATTAGAAAAACTTGCTCAGAATTAAAAAATATGAAGTTGTACCAAATTACGGAACTAAAAACTTTTTTTTTTAATTTATAATGTTTTTTTAATATTATAAATGTCATGATAATTTAAATTCATTTATTCTACCCATGTTCCTCCATTTTCAGCACATATCTCAACTCTGTTCTTAAATTCTTTGTAGCTATTTTGAATGACTTGGAGGTCAATTGAATTTATAGCATTTATAGCTTTCAATACATTTACATCCGTTGTTAAATCATAGGAATAAACAATTTGCTTCAGATGACCCCATAAATAAAAATCGCAAATAATCAAATCAGGCGATCTGGGTGGATACGAAAAGCATCCAAATCATCCAATCCACTTTTCTGCAAAATTATTATTCAGCCAGTTCCTTACTATTTGTTTGCTGTGGGCCGAACAATAATTTTGCTGAAAATACAAACGTGCTCTTTCGTCCAGTGGCAAGGTATGTAAATGTTCATGAAAAAATGTTTACAGTAGATTTAAAGAGTTATTCTGATTCAATTTACCGTCAATGAAGTATGGTCCGATTATACCATTGTAGGATATTGCACACCAAACATTATTTTTTTTAGAATATTGACTACCTGTAACAATTCTAAAATTTGGGTTTGTATCGCTCCAGTAGCGGCAATTCTGACTAGACACAACACCATTGGTGAGTTGCTTCATCAGAGAAAACGTCGCAGACAATTAGTTTACATGATTATCCTTGTAATAAAAAGTTATGATTATTTCTGTCATTAAAATTTATAATAATTATTATTTAGCATAAGTTGTTAATAAATTATTTTCTATAAAAAAATGATGTATTTGTATTATTTAACGTTTCTTTCATTTATTTCGCTTTTTGGAGCTTCTGCCATCTTCAAATTAATTTTAAAAAGTATAACTTTTGTATAAATTGCTTATAAACAACCTCAAAACTGTAAAATCATTATTTCCTTAAAAGAAATATTACAAAAATCCGATAAGTTGTATTTATCGTTGAGATTTTTAAAAAATCTCAACGATAAATACAACTTATCGGATTTTTTTAATATTTCTTTTAAGAAAATAATGATTTTACAGTTTTGAGGTTGTTTATAAGCAATTTATACAAAAATTTGGGTTTGTATCGCTCCAGTAGCGGCAATTCTGACTAGACACAACACCGTTGGTGAGTTGCTTCATCAGAGAAAACGTCGCAGACAATTAGTTTACATGATTATCCTTGTAATAAAAAGTTATGATTATTTCTGTCATTAAAATTTATAATAATTATTATTTAGCATAAGTTGTTAATAAATTATTTTCTATAAAAAAATGATGTATTTGTATTATTTAACGTTTCTTTCATTTATTTCGCTTTTTGGAGCTTCTGCCATCTTCAAATTAATTTTAAAAAGTATAACTTTTGTATAAATTGCTTATAAACAACCTCAAAACTGTAAAATCATTATTTTCTTAAAAGAAATATTAAAAAAATCCGATAAGTTGTATTTATCGTTGAGATTTTTAAAAAATTTATTTTATTTTTAATTTACGGATTTTCAAAATTGCGATAATTTTCAATGGGTAAACTTTTTAGTTTATGGCATTAGAAATCCAACAAAAAAATCATTCAAATCCATTCATTATAGCTGGGTATAAACCTAACTGCATTGCACTAATACTTTTCGTTTTCGTATTTGCGAAAAGTACAATCATACCCAGCAATGAATTCTCCTAAGTAATTAATTAAAGAAAGGAGAGGTTTGGGTTTTAACTTTAGTAGTCAACGCCTCTGACTGTAAATAATGTAATGAGGTGGGTAACTGTTATACATCCTTTAGTGAACCAAATATCGATTCATGCAAATTGTATTCGTGTCTTGTGATGTTTTATACTTCGTTTTATATGCAATTTACTATTAAAACAGTAATAAAGCGTTTCGTTCAGTGCTCTACTTTATGCCACACATAATGGTACGATCACACAAGCCGTATTAGCAAATGACCTATTAAAATGTATCGTGAAAGTCTCTAATTGGAGTAAATTGCCAAAAGTCCATAAATGCGAGCTATCAAAAATATATTTTGAGTATCAGGTCGTAAAAAGTAACATTAAGATAACCTATAATGCGGCTAAAATGGTTAAGGGAGCATCAGATGACATGATAAGGAGAATTTCCATAGGGTGATGATTCGGTCTGACAGTTTAATTATGGATCATCGTAAATTTTCTTAAACTTCATCAAATCATGAATAGACACGAACGGAAATAAAGAGTTGCCTACTACGAATTTTCATTTGACTACCTATCTATTCTTTTTTCGGAAAGACTAATGAATTATTCAAGGAAGTTAAATATTTGGGACTTGGAACCTACCCATCGACAGAATTACACAGAAAGCTTGGTTCAAAGCCACACGAAAAACGTACATCAAGTAACCATCCACTTTTACAGGGAATAATACCCCTTTCATGTGCTTGAAAAAATTATACCATAAGAAATTCAGAATCAACACAGTCCACTCAAATTAGGAAAAAAAACGCCGTTTTAAAGAAAGATTTTGAACAGCAGTTTCTTTGCATAGATAGTAAGTACTCAACTTTTAGAACAATTTTTTGCTTATGCGCAGAAAAAAAAGACATGATTTTAGATATATATACATACACGTTTTTTCGTGTTTTAGACTTTCATATCTCGCAAAGTACGCATTTTCAAGGGTAGATGAACATAGGTAAACGTGTTCAGAATACAGTTTCTTACAAAAAAGGTTCTATACATTTTCCCGATTATCCCATTGGTTTTTCCGGAAAAGCGACTTGAAAAATATATCTATGTGTTTTTTCGTGTTCTTTTTTATTTTGAATGCAAATATCTCGAAAAGCACGCGATTTTAGGGCTAAATGAACATAAACTTGTTCATATATATCTCGGAAAGTACGCATTTTTAAGGCTAATTGAACATTACTAAACTTGTTCAGAATGTGATTTCCTACAAAAAAGGTTCTATATATTTGAGAGACATATACGTCAAAATGAAAAATAAAACACGAAAAAGCAAATATATATATTTTTCAAGAAGCTTTTCCGGAAAAACCAATGGGATAATCGGAAAAATGTATAGGAGCTTTTTTGCAGGGAAATCTCATTCTGAACAAGTTTACTTATGTTAATTTGGCCCTAGAATCGCACAATTTTCGAGATATTTGCATTCAAAATAAAAAATACACGAAAAACACACACACACACACATATATATATATATATATATATATATATATATATATATATATATATATATTTTTCAAATCGCATATATATTTTTCAAATCCAATGGGATAATCGGAAAAATGTATAGAACCTTTTTTTGTAGGAAGTCGTATTCTGAACACGTTTACCTATGTTCGTTTAGTCTTAAAAACGCGTACTTTTCGAGATATACACGTCTAAATGAAAAGAAACGCATAAGCAAAACCTTGTTCTAGAAGTTGAATACTTACTTCCTATGCAGAGAAGCTGCTGTTCAGAATTTTTCTCCGCTTTTTTCCTAATTTGAGTGGACTAAAAGAACAATTTTTCGCTAGAGGTCGTAGTTTTCGAGTTATTTAAGAAAAACGTGACAAGGGGACCTTTAAACTACCCCCCCCTCTCAACGGTCAGGACTTTTGGTATGTTGTTCAGGGTAGGCCTCCTGACAACTATACAAAAATTTGCAATTACACGAATTAATTCCCCTATTTTTGCTTCGTTGATTGGACTATTGATATTATTTTTCCTGATTCCCTCAAATCCCCGGTAATAATATAGAATTGCAACTACCAGCATTTACATCTTTGATATTTAGAGTTTACTAAACAATATCACAACGTTTTCAGATACTCCAAGCCATTCGAAGTATTTTTGCTAGTAGTTTATAAAAAAATAAATCTAAATATACCAATAAAAATTCACCTATTCAACAAATAATAACATATGTAAGTATATAGTATGAAAAATGACCAGTCCTGTAATGTCCTGGAAAAATTTGCATACGTACACACATCAGAACTAGATGGAGTAAACAATACTGTAGGTAAACATAATATACCGGCTAGTTTATGTTTTTTGAAATCTACAATTCCGATGTTCAAGTTCAATTTTAATTAAAGTCCGCCATGCATGAAAAGGCCAGAGACCGTAACGGGCGATACGTTGTGGCGCACTGCCCAGCATCACCCAGCGTGGCGCGTTCGACTTGTCCATTAAAACACCACTTCCATAACGATGCAATTATTATCGCATTCGCCTCATAATGACATAATGTTTGGAAGATCAACAATCGTTACTAAAAAAATAATGAAATTAGTATGTATAGTGTTGTCATCAACGTATATATGGGTGCATCTTATAGGAATCCGCTGTTCAGTTACCATAAAGTTGAAACGGCCAAAAGTTACCCAGGTAGAAAAAAAGCTGATATAATAAAATAAACATGCCACCTATGACTTCCAAAAAGATTCCACAAACAATAATAAAAATAACTTAACGTCACAGTTGCCGCTGATAAAAACAAAGTCAAGGCTCATTTTTATCAAAATTTATTAATTATAAAGGTATGAATAGATGCCATAAAATTTGTTATGTAATGCTAACTGTCTATTAATGATTTTATTATTAATAAGATAAGCAAATTAGTTTATTAATGTTTTATCTTAACTGACTAGCAATAAACTCAGAGTATCTGATTTTCACGACATTCCAGAATTATGAGACATAAAACTCTGAAATGGAATACACTTTAGTCCTAGTTGAAGCTAATTCAGCCGCGAGAAATGGCCTAAAAAGGGACGTTAGTATACAGCTAGAGGATTATACCAAAATAGTGACAGCGAAAACTGAATTACCTAACACTTTAAAGAGGGGTTATTCTATCTACTGGTAAAGTAAAGACGACAAAGGCGTCGGTCTGTCACCAGTTCTTATTAATATACCAAACTTTTACAATACCGAATATATATCTTGCTGATTTTTAACTAATTACTAGTACCTGCACTACATTATTCAGCAATCTTATTCTGGGTCTAAAAATATCACGCATAATTTTAAACATTTTGTCAAGAGTAGCTCATATATAATAGTACGGGAGCCAGTGACATTATTTTCTGTAACATTTGCTTAAAATTAATTTCTTATTTTTTGTTATATTTAGGCTGTTTCCACAAAATCGACTCCTGCAGGCGCACCAGCTCCAGCGGGCCAACGCCTGACAGGATTTTTTTTACTCCTGCCAAAGCCATGTTCAGTCCAAGGGCCGGTAGCACAAGTTTTTTAACAAGTTCAAGTAATAAACTACTCGCAAAAAAGGACCCCGCACACTACAAGAGGGAAATCCGGCATCGGAAAATGCACCCAAATATGTTGCTCTACTGGCAGAGTAGATTAAAAGTCTACATGGGCCCGAATCCCACAAACACACCCTTCCACCTCTTTTCACCTTCTAAAAGCGTTGGAGTAAATGATATCCCCACAATAATATTTGATACTTTCTATAGTTACGAAAAATTCAGTCAAAGAATTTGATTTATATTTTGATACCCTTCCACCTTCCTACGTTCTTCCAACCATTACGTAGGGTGTAAATACCTTTGCGGATTCATTTCAATTTTTTTTTCTTTTTCGAAGTCATTACAAACAAAGCAGTTGATTTTGCGAGCCATGAGTAAATTAAGTATGCTTTAACTTTATAAATAATTAATTATCAATAATATATTTTTTGTAATGGTGACATATATATATAAAAAGACTTTTCAAATTCTTTGACTGAATTTTTCGTAACTAGAAAGTATAAAATATTATTGTAGGGATATCATTTACTCCAGCTCTTGTTACCCCCTTAGATGGTGAAGGGTGTGTTTCTGGGACTTGGGCCCACGGAGACTTATCAAAATATCAAAATTTGGGAGATTTTAACCTATGCCGGATTTCCCTCTTGTGGTGTGCGGAGTCCTTTCAGCCGTAAACATTTCTGTTAATTGACTTTATTTTAAATACAAATGAGGAGGGCCTATAAGGCCGGTTTTCGATCCTTTTTATTTTTAGTCAAGAAATTTCGATCATATATATTCGATATCTATTCTATTCGATCGCAAACGGAACTTTCCCCAACCCTCCCCCTCCATGTAACCCCATTAAATTATTATACCGTGCGTGTAGTCGCGCGCTAGGCATAGGAAGTAAGAATTACAACATCGCGTGTGCCAGCTGGCTGAAATGAAATAACTGAGAGTTGGGATGCTTCGTCCGGCGGACGAATTTACGGCTGTGTTGTCAAATCTTTCGCGCTACGTGAATGTACATGCCTAATGGGAAATTACACGCACGGTAGAACCAGTTTACATTAGCACACATGCTCAGATCTTTTTGAACTTAAAAATCATATTTCCTTTGAATAAACTGCATCCTAAGCCCCCCCTACTACTATACAATACTCCAACACCCCCAACCCCCAATGACAAGCTCCTCCCACAACATAAACCTTTATGCTGCTACCAAAAATAAAATAATTTTAAAAGGACTTTTTATTTACATTATTAGTATCCCTTATACCCCCCAACTCTCTCCTGAACCATTCTGTTGTGTAGAGAAGTTTAATTTAGATTTTTTTTTTGTTTTTTGTCTGTTGATATTTGTTGATTTAGAGCTTATAGTAAATGTACTTTTGTCTGATTTATTCAGAATTTAGAGCTCAACTATCTTTCTTCGTATTTCTGTTGCTCTGGACGTAGGGAGAGGGAGTAACACGGGCGCAAGGTTATATCTTTCTGCAGATAAAAAAACTATAAGAAAAGTCGTCATACCATTTTCAAACTTGCAGCAGTACGATAATGGCGGGAATGGTTCGGGAGAGTGGGTGTTGGGGGGGGGGGGGGTATAAAAGGAATTGATATTTTATTAATAATGTAAATAAAAAATCCTTTTAAACCTATTTTATACCTAGTAGGAGTATAAAGGTTTATGTTAGTGGGGGGAGAGGGTGCTTGTCGTTGGGGGGTGTTGGGGTGTTGTATAGTAGTAGGGGGAGCTTAGGGAGAAGTTTGTTCAAGGGAAATATGATTTTCAAGTTCAAAAACATCAAAGCATGTGTATGTGTACTAATGTAAACTGGTTCCTTAATAATTTAATGTGGATACATGAAGGGGGGAGGGTTGGGGGAAGTTCCGTTTGGGGTGGAAATAGATTAGATATTGAACATACAGTCGAACTTCCATAACTCGAAATCTTCTATATCTCGAAGCAATTCAAACCAATATCGATTCACAGGCACACAAAAAAAAGTTGTCTGCGCCGGGGTACTGACCATACCTATCCCTTGTATTTTGAGCCGATGAACACGAATCTGACCTTAGTTTTTCCCCAGGACGTCAGATTTTTTTTTACAGCAAATAAATATATAAATATTACGATTCAACAGACTTTTGCTGTTAAAACAAAACGGACGTGTTGGGGAAAAACTAAGGCCAGATTCGTATTCAGCGGCTCAAAATACAAGGTGTGGTCAGTACCCCCGCGCAGACCACTTTTTCTTGGTTGCCACTGTGCCACACTCAGTGTGGCACAATCCCACACAAAAAAAGTCATCTGCGCGGGGGTACTGACCACACCAATCCCTTGTATTTTGAGCCGCTGAACACGAATCTGATCTTAGTTTTTCCACAGCACGTCAGGTTTTTCTTTTAACAGCAAATAAATATATAAATATTAGACTTTTTTGCTTTAAAAAAAAACCTGACGTATAGAGGAAAAATTAAGGTCAGATTCGTGTTCAGTCAAAATACAAAAGATAGGTATGGTCAATATCCCGACGCAGACAACTTTTCTTTTTTGTGAGCCTATGTTATCTTTACTAAAAAGTTCCCATAACTGAAAGTTTCTCTAACTCGAACTGGTTTTTAATTCCCTTGAGGATTCGAGTTATGGGCGTTCGACTGTATATGATAAAAAAAAATTCGAAATTTTTTGACCAAAAATAAAACGGGCCGAAAACCGACCTTATAGGCCCCTCCTCCTTTATGCTAATGACACATTTCTTTTTAAATAATGAAAATGATGCTGCCAAGCGTTGGCTCGTTAACAAAGTGACTGGAATTTGTTTTGTGGATAAGCTACATTAATATGATCGAAAAAAAAAACAAGTTTAAACAAATGTAGCAACTAAAAGTGTCGCTGCCCCCGTACTATATGCCTAGCTATCCCGTTTTACAGAAGATGAAGTATTGGCTGCATTAAAGAAATTACATTAACCTCTGAGCCTGATGATGATATCCTTACGTTCGAATTACGTGACTGTGCTGCTATTTTTACTAAACTCTTTACTACATTATTCAACATAGCATTAAAGTCCTTCAAATTTCCATTGCAGTTAAAATTATTAAAAACTATTCCAGTCTTTAAGAAGGGTGATATAAATTTTCAAACTAACTTCCAATAGAAATAATAAATAATTTTGCTAAAGCATTCGAAATTCTTTTATACTATTTTATTGTATTTTGATCCGAAATCGTCTAGTTCTAGTATGTTTAGTAAGGAAGTGGTAAAAAATTGTTTTTTGATATTTGTTTTCCCTTAAATATGCCATTGCAGGTTGTATCTTTCCGAAAGAAGCATTTTTATAAAATCTAGTTAGAAATTGTCAATTGAAAAACAAGATGTTACGATCATTGTTTGGTTCATCAAAAATTATCTGAATTTTGACGTACCCTTAACAGAAAAAGTACTATAAGAAGTTGCCCCTTGATGAAAAAAACTAACGCATTTTTTGCAGATTGCAAGGTATAATTCATAGACTTTTTTACTAGGCGATTTCGGGCAAAACTACAAAAGCTGAAATAACTTTTGAACTCCAAAAAATCGGATAACCACATAATGAAAATAATCTCACGTATCAATACCATTATTTTAATGTATATCCGCGAGAAGCTTTTAGATCAGTTAAGCAGCATTGATAAACTGATGTGAATCACGTAATATTTATTTTATTCTTTTTAATGCATTTTAATAAAAGCTTGTTACCTTCATTGGATTATATGTATAAACAGTTAGAATTAGAACATTAACATGATAAACAGGAGATAGGAAGGAATGGATGACAGGTACTCTTGATGTTTTACGCAGAGGCCTGGTCTGGTATACCGACGGGTCCAGGATGGAATCAGGAGCTGGAGCAGAAATACATGGTGTGAGGACGAGAGAGAGTATAAGTCTTTCTCTTGGACGGCACTCCACTGTGTTCCAGACAGAAATTCTGGCTATACTCGAGTGTGTACGCGAGAATGTTAAACGACGATACGTGAACCAGCAGATCTCAATCGCAACAGACAGTCAGGCGGCACTTGGGGCACTAGCCTCTAACAAAGTGTCTTCCAGACTGGTTTGGGACTGCCACGAAGAGCTCGAAATTCTGGGTGAGCGGAACAGAGTAAGACTACTCTGGGTGCCGAGACATACCAGTATAGAGAGCAACGAGAAAGCTGACGAACTTGCTAGACAAGGAGCAGCGAATATATTCTATGGCCCAGAACCTGCGCTGGGTATCACAAAAGGCTCAGCCAGAAAGGTAATCAAGGACTGGGTCAAGAGTAAACACAACCACTACTGGAGAAATATTCCAGGAAATCGACATGGGAACACACTTATCAATGGACCATGTTCAAAACAAACTGAAGAACTGCTCACAAGGAACAGGATTCAGCTGAGAATCATAACTGGTCTTCTGACGGGATACTTTCTCGTCAAGAAGTACCAGCATTTAATTGGAAAGTTTGCTGGCGACTGTAACTGCAGACAATTTAAATTCTTAACACAATAACTTGAAAGAAACCACAGTTGATGACACTCTTGGCAACAATTAATTAGTACATACAGTAAAGCTCTTTGAATATGCTGTTTCTGGTCTTTTTGGTGACAAAGTTATGTAAACTTTTCAAAAATATATTATATATCTAGTACCCTCGCCACTTGAGGATCAATTGTTATAAGGTGTTACCTAGACGTTAGTGTCGTCCGACTCGCTCGGTCTGACGTCACGTTTAAAATCAGTCAGATTTTAATCGCTTATATTTCTAGAAGAGATTTTTTTTTTTAACTTTTGTTGTTTATGCGGTTTTTAATGATATTAGTTTACGATGTTGAGTGTTTTCATTCAATTCAATTTTAAAAATAAGAGTATAAGGTTTACCTTTAGGTTATTCCGGAGAGAATGTAGTGACCTAGCTAGCCAAATAAGAATGCTTATAGCTTTTCAGCTACCTCAAGCACTGAAGTGTCACTGAATCAAAGACAATATGATTATAACCAGCTAGGTTTTGAGTGATAAACACAAGCTGTAAGAGACTAGATTGAAACACCTACAATCTCCAGCTAGATATTTAACATTCCCACGATCGCCAGTAAGCAAGATTAATCTAGAAAATAAATTCGTCTATAAATAATCCTCATCAATACTCTTCCATCGATGTGAACCTTAAAAATTGTCAGTCTCGCAAAGAAAAACTCGGTAGAGGGGAGCACGAAAACTTCTCTTAAAGTTCATATTAACAAAATGTTGATACCAAAACTACTGACCAACGCAACAGTAAAATCCTGAAATATATTTATCGTACCACATTGCGATATTTTTCTGTAATGAAGTTCAACGAACAAAACCATTGTAATAGGTATGTAGGTACGTGGTAGGTAATGATTAATGACCTGTAAATAATTGAGATAATTATTTAGATAATTGGTAGCGATCAATAAATCAATGAAAGTAGAAATTTGACAACGATATAAGACGCCAATTATGGCAGGATCGATAATTACTAGGCTGAGACTGAACATTTATTATATAACAATGTTGTTTCTATATACATATTTTATAACCCAGTGGGTATGTACATTGTGCAACGAAAACGGTGGCAACAATCTTAATACTGTTAGATGGATATCTATGTAATTGCATTACATAAGGAATTTGTACTATGCCGGGCAAAAAGTAAATACACACAGCAATCGATGTCACTAAATAGTTGAGTTATTAAGCAGGTTGAATTGACATCAAACGGCTAGATTATCAGTAATTGCAGGAGGGAATGGAGTTTGCCAGCTTGTGAAATATAACTTCAATTCTTCCACTGGTTTATTTGCGTAACACTAAATCGGAAGGAGCAGCCTTTCGAAGGGGAAGAAACGAATTATCTCTCTATAGTAGAAAACACAAAATTTGGGTAACTTACTCGGAAAGAAAATACTGAAAATTAAAATATAATTCACCAAAAATACTATGTAGGCCAATCAGAATATAAAAAACTATTAAAGTGTGTAGTTAAAAGATAAAAAAATGCGAGTGAAAATTGATAAGTAATGTGATCGTAAATAACAGAAAGAAATGTAATACTTACATCTGTTATGAAGTAAAACAACTGACGTAATAATGGTAAAAATGACCTCTAAACACGGGTTATCGAAGTTTTTTAGTTAAATATCCGAAAAATTATGCGACACACGACAGAAAAAAATATAGAGATCAAAATTCTCTACAAACGTCTCCTCCTCAGTCATGGCAATCGAATTAATGGTTTTGATGCAACGCGCCATCGAAATTATACAGTTGTTCATAAAAAAATAAATTGCAACAGCTTTTAGGCAACCTAAAGAATCAAATTGAATCAAACGAAAGGTCACGGATTTACGAAATTAGTTGTAAGGGTTGTAATTTGAAGTATGTTGGATAAACAAAACGTTCAATTATAACAAGATTGAAGGAACATATGACCCATCCCAATGATGTGAGAATTAAAACGTCTAGTGTTGCCCAATAAGCCTTTGACTACAATCACAGAAAGATATCAATTATTTAAGTTTACCTGGAAATGTAACAAATAACATAGAGCTAGATGCTTTTGAAAGGTTACGAATTTTAAAATGTAAAAAATGAAAAACGTAAAATACACTCACCGGCAAAAAAAGCCGGCCAGCCACCTGAAGAGTGCTAAACATTTGTTGCCCAAAAACTTTTAACATTTTTTTACAGTTTATTACACCGGGAAAATCAAAATTATGTTTTGGTGATCAAATTTCTAAACACTCTGTGGAGTATAAAAATAATAGTAGAGGTCACTTTAAAAAAATATTACTGCACTCCACAGTTGGTATCGTAATAAAAAACTGCCCCTCAATGCCAACAAGTGGAATGTTATGTCTCTCTATCGCATTTTTTAATGACTTTGTACTTGACGGTGAAATTTTCGAGAGGTCTGCTTATTAAATGGTGTCTGCTACACAAGAGTTGCTACACCATAGAGGTGCTACACCATAATCAGTTCTTTGAGCGATTTAATCTGCAAAGTCTTCTCGTTAGACGCACACATACGGTCCTTTTTTTATTTAAATTAATTCATTATATGGTAAAATGAGAATTAATTGTAGCAAAAATTAAGACGAGTCTCAAAAATTACTGACAGGTATAACAGCTTGTTGTTGCTATTTTTTGCACGCACCAACCTTTTCATAGTCTCCTTTATATTAAATGTTAAATAACTACCTGAATATTGAATTTAATTTGGACATTTTTTCTTGTACTTTCAGTGACGTCAAAATAGTTATTTATGCAATGTGATACTTTACACACAAATTTTATACAATAAAATATAAACGATCTATTTTACGCTCTACTGCGTAAAGTAAAAATTAAGTAAGTGAAAATAATATAAGTAAAATAAAAATAAAATTATATAAAAAAACATTTTTAAGAAAAAGCCTTTATTTGAAAAAACGACTAAAAAGTAAAAATAATTTTTTTAAAATTCATACACCTGGAAACCAAAAGCTTTGGGGGCGGTCATATAGCGCTATTGCATAGTTACTTTGCTCAATTGATCACCCCCAAAGCTTTTGGTTTCCAAGTGTATGAATTTTAAAAAAATTATTACCAAAAAGGTTACCAAAAAATATATGTATAAATTAAAATTAAACGATTTATTTTACGCTCTACTGCGTAAAGTAAAAATTAAGTAAGTGAAAATAATATAAGTAAAGTAAAAATAAAATTATATAAAAAAAGCATTTTTAAGAAAAAGCCTTTATTTGAAAAAACGACTAAAAAGTAAAAATATATTTTTTTAAATTTCAAACATCTGGAAACCAAAAGCTTTGGGGGCGGTCATACAGCGCTATTGCATAGTTACTTTGCTCAATTGACCGCCCCCAAAGCTTTTGGTTTCCAGGTGTATGAATTTAAAAAAAAATTTTTTACTTTTTAGTAGTTTTTTCAAATAAAAGCTTTTTCTTAAAAATATTTTTTTTATATAATTTTATTTTTTACTTTTTACTCTACTTATTTTACAAGCAGATAGACAAAACCCTTTCATTTGCCACCGCCATCCACCCCTTCCCCCTCCCGTTCTCCCGTCTTCTCACCTCTCTAACACCACTTCCCACCCCTTTTCCATCTCCTTCCACTCATCTCTCCCCTTTCCATTTTCTTCCCACCTCTTCCCTCATCTCCTCCACCTCGTCCCAGCCCTTCCCCACCTCTCCCGCGTCCGCTATATTGAATTTAGAATGACGTCACATGGTTTATCGAATTTTACTCGTCAAACAACCTTTCATTTGATACCCATATCAAGGGGGTTGTGAAGAAAAAGATACTCCGCCATCTTGGGACGTCCGCCATATTGAATTTAGAATGAAGTCACATAGTTTATCGTATTTTACTCGTCAAACCCTTTCATTTGATACCCATGTCAAGGGGGTTGTGAAGAAAAAGATACTCCACCATCTTGGGACGTCCGCCATATTGGATTTAGACCAATAATGGCTATACTATGTTGCATTGTCACTGGACTTATACACGTGTGCCAAATTTCAAAGCTGTAGCTTAATTAGAACAAGTCGAAATTCAGCTTGCAAGATTTGACCTAAACAAACAAACTAACATACAAGCAAACATTGCAAGTTAAATAAAAGCTTTTAATAATAATAATAATAAATAAAATAGCAAGATGGTTCTCTTTAAAAATCACAACCTAATTTTAAATGAGTGACACTAATCAAAATCTTAAGAATATAAATGACACGTCAATATTATAAATAAATCAAGCATTATTGTCAAAGAACACAGAAAAATATGGTATTTTATAATAACATACCCAGCTATAATAAAAAAATGGATTACAAAAAATTAAATATGATTTATAATCTTTAAAAGTAAGATACGATTATTATTATAGGCTTTAATATGCAATTTGTTACTTTACGCCCTAGTGCGTAAAGTTCAACTGGTAATTCTGCATTTTAGCGTAACATCCGAATTTTTGCGAAATTGTTTCAGGATACACTAATTTGGGGTCGTAGAACACGAATCTGAAGTCAGTTTTCGGCGCAAATGCATAGTTTTTCCAAAAAAAATTTTTGAAATTTTCCACCTTAACACTCGCTCTCCGTCACTGTAAACATTAAAAAACCATTAATTTTGACCGACCTCGATCTCGTGTTCAGGATGTAATAAGTGTTCCTCAGAATAATGCACCTTTTACGCACCAAAAAATTGCTTTTTCATGAAAAAAAAAACAGTAAATTATTCAAACTCTATATAAACAACGAAATGAAAATTCATCAAACTGTCAAACCAATGCGCATGTGCATCTTCAGTTTAAAGTTGTGTCTAAGGTAACGAGCAAAATTAGTAGGCGATTTTTGTCCCTCTGATTTTGATACGATATTTGTATTTCAACGGACGAAAGATGACGTCACAGTAACATGTAATTTTTGGGATACTTTAAGAGGAGATATTTAGGTGCACAACACGCTTCAATCAAAGAAGTTATTTAGCTACATCTAAACTCGAAAATATATTGGATTGTTTGAGCTTACATATTAGCCCGTCGGGCAAAGCGCGAAAAGCCTTCTCTTTCTTGACCTACCCAATACTGAAGTATAACCAGATGGGACCTTCACTACTTATTAAAGCATGTTATTTTACATAGGAAATCAAAATTGACGACACTCTCCATTGGTCGAGACCGAAGATATAAGAAAAAAACTAAAAAAAAAGAAATTTAGAAATTTAAGATTTAATCAAATATAACTTTAGAACTAAAACAGTTAAAAATACAATTTTTTTTTGGTTTTGACAAATAAACATTGCTTTTTAATTTGAAGTATAATTTATTGCAATAATTAAAAAAATAACATAAAAAAACTAGCAAAATTCAAAAAGATACACAAATCAGCAACATTTTTCTAATTCTTAACTCGCCATAACTCGCTTATATAATGAGGTATTCAATTTTTTCTTTCACCAAAAACTGACAAATTTAATAGGCTTCATTTTGTCTCGATTAATGCTGGATCTAATTTTTTAACTAAAAGGGCTAAAAGCGCCTTGAAACACAACGAAGCACAGTACGGCGACGAAGACGCGAGGCTTCCTTTCCCGCCCCCGCTACTTTCTCGGCCCATCAAGAAACGTATCGGCTGCTGGCCTCATTATTGTCTGGATAAATATTAATAAGTATATATTATTTTACTTACATGTAGGCTATTACAGTTTATGTATATTGTAGATTCATTTTTACCAATGGAGAAAAACTACATGTTTGTTTTACGAAACTGCTGAAAGCAGTGACAATCTAATGGTAAAAAACCAACTGTTACTGGCATCAGGTCTATTATTAATTGTGCAAATGAAAGAAAATATGCAGTTTCATTAAAATTTGTATAAAACAAAGTGGTGGTACTTATTTGCACACCCTTCGATACCAATTTCATTATTCTTGTCTGACATCTTTTTGTAATAAATAACATTAGCAAAGATAATACGTATTGTCTCTGATATTAGTAACGCGATAAAAAAATGGAAGTAAGCCTTCATGTAGTTATAATAAAGAAAAAAATCAGTTTAAAATTGTCTGATTTGTGGAAAATCCAGAAAAATTAAGAATAAATTAAGAACATCTTTAAGTACCAGTTTGTACAGGAACGGGTGCGGAAACTAGAAAAAAAATATATTAAAGCTGCAGTGTCGCATTGTGATACAGAAATACAAGGCAGGTTACACATTTATTCAGATTTACTTGGGGTAATGGAAATTATCATAAAATTTATTATGCAAAATATATTAGCAAAAAAAAATTAAATGTGTACAAACTAAACAACTGAAAGAAAAAAATGAATTTAAAGTAGCGTTAAATATTTTATTTAAGGAGGTTTATCTTGCTGTTTTTCAAAAAAGAATTCTTAACTCTAATATTTCTAAAAACACGCCTTAATGATATATTTGAAGAAATGACGGAAGAAAAATTAGATTATTATAGCTGTGGAAATATAAGAAAGA
This sequence comes from Rutpela maculata, assembly GCA_936432065.2. Taxonomy (NCBI): domain Eukaryota; kingdom Metazoa; phylum Arthropoda; class Insecta; order Coleoptera; family Cerambycidae; genus Rutpela; species Rutpela maculata. Next base: position 27,646,987 of record OW386285.2, on the reverse strand, counting down.
GATTAGAAAAGCATTTAAGCAAAAAAAGTGTTTTGTGAACACAAAGAAAATACAATAACAGTTCATTCAAGTGATAATAAAGCTAAAAGGATTTTTGTTGTCAGTCACAAGTGAATCAGGCGAAGAAAACTTTTTTCATGAGAATGAATTGACAATTCCTGATAAAGCTGCCGGTATCTTAAGAGAAGCTATAGCTGGATGTTTTAAAACCATAAAAAAAACACGACTACTAATCCGAATGAACATAAATGTAAACAAGAAGTTTCAGATTTATTATAAACATTTACGTCGTGGATACTAAATATGTCAGGACAGACACATTTGATTTAAACGTTATTTCTATAGTAATGGAATTTATATTAATACTTATGGAAAAAAAAACAATCAGCTTGGGCCATTTTTTTAATCCTTTACATATCACTACATGTGTTTCGTGCCGTCAGAAGAAAAAGAACTTAATGATATGCTTTATTCTTTTGGCTATGGTTATTCCTACGATGAAATACGTACATTTTTAACGTCTTTAGCTAGTCACGTATTAGTAAAAACTGGTGACGACATTTTTATACCACCTGGAGTTCCTCCAGTAAGTTCTGAAGAAAACAATTACATTTATCGCAGCGATAATTTTGATCAAACCGAAGACAGGCTCGATGGTAAAAATCCCACTAGGAATAGTATTATTTAAAAAAAAGAACAGCCTATTTACACAAGCATATTTAGGTCGTCTATCCAATTTTAACCGATTTTAACCCTTCCAGTTTACATGAAAACAAAAATATAGTTAGAGAATATTATTTAGGTATTATGCAAATGACAACTTACACACTTTTTATTTATTATAAAAATACCTACTTTCTGTATATTGTTGCCCTAATCTGGGCACGCTAATATTTTATTTATTATAAAAATACCTACTTTCTGTATATTGTTGCCCTAATCTGGGCACGCTAATAAATATAAAAATATAGTTATGTACAAAAATCCAACTAATCGTTCAGAGCCTCTACGAGTTAGTGAAAGCATGGCATATAATTGTTTTGATTATGTGGTTACCTCTGACATTTTATGGAAAATATTAAAATATACGACGCAAAGTAAAAACTTTACTAGCTGGCATGATTTTACTTCCACATCCAGTGGAAGTATAGTAATGACAAAAAAATTTTTTAAAACTTTTATTGTTCAAATAGGCTTAGAATGTCATGAAACGTCGAGTTTTCAAGTTTGAGAGAAAAAAAAATTCTGTCTGTCTGTCTGTAACTTTTTTTGTGCGCACGTTTACTCTGGAACCGTTTGAGATATTGACTTGAAATTTGGTACACATATGTACTTTAACAAGATCTAGAACTAGATTATATTTTCATCTTGGGGGGTAAATTGGGGTAAATTTGGAGTAAATAGGTAAATCAAGCAGATAAGAGTTCATAAAATTGATATTTAGTATAGTAAGAGAAGCTAAGGTCTCAAAAAAAATTTTGGCAGTAGCTACCCCCACCCCATTATTAAAGGGGATGAAAAAATGTGATTTAGAGTGTGTGTACAAGAACCAGAAACCTCAAAATATTTTTTTAATTTATCCACCCACCCCCCCAACCCCCTTTCACCACCCCCACCCACTACCGATGTGTGGTATCGTTTTATGGGTTTTTGGGGTAGAGGATTTCAAATATTATATTATCAAAGTTCCATAAACAATTATTTCCAGATACAAAATTTTTTCGTTGTGTGACTTGGATAGAAAATCCGGATATGGAAGTAGTGATTCCTTGGGCAGCGGTTTTTACAATGATATATCTGAAAATCAGTTATATCTGTCGGATACCTACCTATTATTTTCACTTTATTAATGCACCACCCGCGTAGTACGACACCATATATAGCAGATTATTACAACTAATATCATATTATTCAATTTAATTCGTTAATTTTATCATCTTACAATAAAGGATGATAATTCTAAAGCTTTTGTTACGGCCGCTGATTGTAGCCTTGCGCGATTTTTGGTGAACGCGGGATGTACCGGGAACGAGTGGGGAAGCCTTGCGACTCCGTCGCCGTAGCGCGCTTCGTTGTGTTTAAAAGGCTGTACCGCTTTTATTTACAGAGCTAGACCCAGCATTAATTGAGACAAAATGAAGTCTATGAAATTTGTCAGTTTTTGGTGAATAAAACATTCGAATAGCTCAATACATAAGCGAGTTACAATGAGTTAGACCTTTCAAAAAAATTGACAATTTGTGTACCATCTAAATCAACGTCAATTTTTTAATGTTAAAGTTATTATTTTTGTAATAAATTATACATCAAATTAAAGGGAATCGTTTGTACTATAAAACTAAAAAAAATATATCATTTTATCTTTTTTCGTTTGAAAGTTATTCGTGGTTGAATTTGAATTTTGTTATTTTCATTTTTTTTTGTTTTTTTCTTGTAACTTCAGTCTCGACCAATGGAGAGTGTCGTCAAAAGTGATTTCCTATGTAAAAAAACCTGCTGAATAAAATGAAATAGGTTTTATTTGGTTATACCTCGGTATTGGGTTAGTGAACGATAGAGCCAGCCATCCGACGTACTATATATACATATTACAGACATACATATATTTTAGGCGTTTTTGCAATATATTTTTGAATATATTGCAAAAACGCCTAAAATATTTCTTCGAAAAGGGCAAGAAATATTTTAGGCGTTTTTGCAATATATTCAAAAATAATCCTTGCCCTCCTAGGAATGCCCAAACAATAGCTATCGTCAAACGACCTTGAACTACTAAAAATGGACACACACAAAAAAATTTTTAAACATATCTCTTAAATGCAACAAAAATGACACATCATGTCATTGAAAATATTGAATAACTGAACATCAGTTTTTGGTATTGGCTGAGATGATCATAAAAACGTGCATATTTTAATTATATTTTTCTGATAAAACATTTGTAGGTAATTAATTAGCCCAAAAATGTTACCGTGACATTATCGTTCGCCCACAAAAATGCAAATACCATTTCAAAATCAGAGTGTTGAAACCTTAGACACAACTTTGAAGTTAGTCCTCTGTGGTGAGGATACGCATGCGCATTATTAGTTTGACAGTTTGATTGTTCATTTTCTGGTTTCTAGAGTTTTGGTAAATAATAATTTATTTTTTATGGAAAAGCAATTTTTTTGGTGTGTTTGTTCTAAGGAATACTTTACATGGTGAACATGATATGAAAATCGGCCGAAATGGAGGGTTTTTAGTGTTTACAGTGACTGAGAGTGAATGTTACGGTGGAAAATTTCAAATTTTTTTTTTGGAAAAACTATGTATTTGCGCCGAAAACTGACTTCAGATTCGTGTTCTACGACCCCAAATTAGTGTATCCTGAAAAAATTTCGCAAAAATTCGGATGATACGCTAAAATGCAGAATTACCGTTCAACTTTACGCACTAAACAGCGTGTGTAGAGCGCAAGTAGTTTGTTTCATGTTACCTGTTACTTAAATATTTTCTCGTTTTTCATGCCACATATTATTTGTATAATAGTCTATGTATAGTTTGTTGTTAGGTCTTATTATGTTTATAGTGTCTGTAATGTTATAGTGCATTAGGGTACTTATCCTGTAATTGGGTGCTTGCCCGCTGTATATTTTTTTGCAATAAATAAAATAAAACAGTTAAAATGAAGAAACAGTGCAATCACAAAATGCCGTTTTACTAAAACGAAAAGTAGAATTTATCCAACGCCGACCCAACGACTGTGGATAAATAATATTTACAAACCTTAAAATTCAGAGTTAAGTTGCTTACGAACTACCAATATATTAAAGTTTCCCATAAAGTACCTGCCACAAGCTGCCAGTTGTTAGAAACCCTAAAAGTTTAAAAAAATAAATTATCCCATGAAATTTGTCGCCAAAGGGTGGAGTCGATGAGGTGGAAGAAAATGAAGTGAAATGTATGAACTCCATCATAAGGTAGGCGCGTGGCCAAGATGGTATAACATTACAAGCCAGCAAAACTGTGTCCTCGACGGCCTATACCTTCCCATAAAGACCACGTTCGCCGTCCAGCACATGGTCTCCGCCAACAGTTGCACTCTCTCCTCTACTTAATCTAATCGATTGGAAATTATTATCGTATTAATAATTTTTCACCGGGCGGACACGTATGGAGGCAGTATGTGGTTTTAGTCTAGGAACATTAGGCGAAAATTTTTTGAAAGCGAAAACGATTGGCTATACGAAAATATTTCACAAGATACTTTTTTATACTGAATTTTCTGAGCTCAATCTTTGTGTGCACTTACTCGCTGTCAAAAAATGCGTTCAAGATCATAACATTAAAAACTTACTCTAAGAATATCAATAAATTTATATTCAGCAATGAACTAGGGTATGAGTCAAACCAATTAAGAGAACTTAACTGGTTCAGAAAATTGTCTACTGAAAATGTAATGCATAACAATTATAAAACCCTAAAAAGACAACTAAATAAAAAAATCGAAACAGAAAAGAAACTTTATTATAACTTGGTAATAGAAAACGCCGAAAATAAACCAAAAATGTTGTGGGAATTGGTAAACATTAAATTAAATCGAAAAAAAGTTTAAACTACCTGATAACCTAAAAATAAATAATAACACACTGAGAGATAACAAACAAATAGCAAATGAGTTTGGCAAACAATTTGCAAACTCTGTCGCAGAACAAGTACACATACTATTTTCCCAAAATATTACAAACTGTACTTTACAGCATAAAAGTAAGTTTACAATGTTTTTTAAACCTTTCACAGACAAGGACATCCAAAAAATTATTGCACAATTAAAAAATAAACCCTCCGTAATAAAAGAGTGCAATAAAGAACTAAGTATCCACCTAATAAATATTGTTAATAATTCAGTCACCAGTGGTAAATTTTCCAGCAAATTAAAAATAGCAAAAAGTACCCCTATATTCAAAAAGGGTGATCCAGAATGGATCGAAAATTACAGAGCAATAGTAACACTCAAAAGTCCTTTCTCAAAAATAATCGAGAAAGCAGTTTACATTCGCCTAACCGAATTTAATAATAATAATAATAATAATAATAATAATAATAAAAGGTCTTTATTCAGAGAAAAAAAAATACATTTCATTTCCCTAAAAAGGCGGAGTCTAGCTTAAGCTATTCAACTCAACCTAATACTTAAAACTAGATAAAAAAAGATATATATTGACATTGAACTATATTATCACATATTCTGTTAAAAGAAATAGTGTATAAAAAAAATCAACATAATATATAAAATGGTCAACACAGTGTAATAAAAATAGACAAACATTATAAAGTAACAAAAAACAAATAAACAAATAAACCCAGAACACTAGTGGGTCTATGAACATAAGTAAAATAAATATATATGATAAATTTTTTGTCACTGTAGTGAGAAAATATATGATTTGACATGGTTACGAAATTTGTTTACGGAAAAAGATTTGAATTGAAGTGGAAGGCTATTATAAAGCATTACCGAGTTATAGGAAAATGAACGTCGAAATAGCGATAATCTATATTTTGGAATCTCAAGATTAGTTGGAGATCGTAAATTCATATTATGAATGTCATATCTAAAACAAAGTTTTTCCCGGAGGTATGGGGGTAGCGAAGTTAGCAGAAGTTTATGAACAAAAACACTTAAATGATATTTAAATAAATTTTCGATTTTGAGCCAACCCAGTTCATTTATTTTTTGAGAAACATGATCATACTTTCTTAACCTAAAGAATTTCTAACTAAACACAAAATAATAACAAACTGTCACCACGGCTTTAGAAGTGGACACTCGACGGGGACTGCCACCACTGAATTAATTCAGTATCTATTAAGTGGTATAGATAAAGGTGAGACTATAGTGTCTTCTTCGACTTATCACGAGCTTTTGACACCTTGAAAGCGAAAACGATTGGCTATACGAAAATATTTCACAAGATACTTTTTTATACTGAATTTTCTGAGCTTAATCTTTGTGTGCACATATATTAGTCAATAGGAAAGGAGCCAATTGTGAAAAATCGATTTTTTAACACTTACTCGCTGTCAAAAAATGCGTTCAAGATCAAAACATTAAAAACTTACTCTAAGAATATCAATAAATTTATATTCAGCAATGAACTAGGGTATGAGTCAAACCAATTAAGAGAACTTAACTGGTTCAGAAAATTGTCTACTGAAAATGTAATGCATAACAATTATAAAACCCTAAAAAGACAACTAAATAAAAAAATCGAAACAGAAAAGAAACTTTATTATAACTTGGTAATAGAAAACGCCGAAAATAAACCAAAAATGTTGTGGGAATTGGTAAACATTAAATTAAATCGAAAAAAAGTTTAAACTACCTGATAACCTAAAAATAAATAATAACACACTGAGAGATAACAAACAAATAGCAAATGAGTTTGGCAAACAATTTGCAAACTCTGTCGCAGAACAAGTACACATACTATTTTCCCAAAATATTACAAACTGTACTTTACAGCATAAAAGTAAGTTTACAATGTTTTTTAAACCTTTCACAGACAAGGACATCCAAAAAATTATTGCACAATTAAAAAATAAACCCTCCGTAATAAAAGAGTGCAATAAAGAACTAAGTATCCACCTAATAAATATTGTTAATAATTCAGTCACCAGTGGTAAATTTTCCAGCAAATTAAAAATAGCAAAAAGTACCCCTCTATATTCAAAAAGGGTGATCCAGAATGGATCGAAAATTACAGAGCAATAGTAACACTCAAAAGTCCTTTCTCAAAGATAATCGAGAAAGCAGTTTACATTCGCCTAACCGAATTTAATAATAATAATAATAATAATAATAATAATAATAATAAAAGGTCTTTATTCAGAGAAAAAAAATACATTTCATTTCCCTAAAAAGGCGGAGTCTAGCTTAAGCTATTCAACTCAACCTAATACTTAAAACTAGATAAAAAAAGATATATATTGACATTGAACTATATTATCACATATTCTGTTAAAAGAAATAGTGTATAAAAAAAATCAACATAATATATAAAATGGTCAACACAGTGTAATAAAAATAGACAAACATTATAAAGTAACAAAAAACAAATAAACAAATAAACCCAGAACACTAGTGGGTCTATGAACATAAGTAAAATAAATATATATGATAAATTTTTTGTCACTGTAGTGAGAAAATATATGATTTGACATGGTTACGAAATTTGTTTACGGAAAAAGATTTGAATTGAAGTGGAAGGCTATTATAAAGCATTACCGAGTTATAGGAAAATGAACGTCGAAATAGCGATAATCTATATTTTGGAATCTCAAGATTAGTTGGAGATCGTAAATTCATATTATGAATGTCATATCTAAAACAAAGTTTTTCCCGGAGGTATGGGGGTAGCGAAGTTAGCAGAAGTTTATGAACAAAAACACTTAAATGATATTTAAATAAATTTTCGATTTTGAGCCAACCCAGTTCATTTATTTTTTGAGAAACATGATCATACTTTCTTAACCTAAAGAATTTCTAACTAAACACAAAATAATAACAAACTGTCACCACGGCTTTAGAAGTGGACACTCGACGGGGACTGCCACCACTGAATTAATTCAGTATCTATTAAGTGGTATAGATAAAGGTGAGACTATAGTGTCTTCTTCGACTTATCACGAGCTTTTGACACCTTGAAAGCGAAAACGATTGGCTATACGAAAATATTTCACAAGATACTTTTTTATACTGAATTTTCTGAGCTTAATCTTTGTGTGCACATATATTAGTCAATAGGAAAGGAGCCAATTGTGAAAAATCGATTTTTTAACACTTACTCGCTGTCAAAAAATGCGTTCAAGATCAAAACATTAAAAACTTACTCTAAGAATATCAATAAATTTATATTCAGCAATGAACTAGGGTATGAGTCAAACCAATTAAGAGAACTTAACTGGTTCAGAAAATTGTCTACTGAAAATGTAATGCATAACAATTATAAAACCCTAAAAAGACAACTAAATAAAAAAATCGAAACAGAAAAGAAACTTTATTATAACTTGGTAATAGAAAACGCCGAAAATAAACCAAAAATGTTGTGGGAATTGGTAAACATTAAATTAAATCGAAAAAAAGTTTAAACTACCTGATAACCTAAAAATAAATAATAACACACTGAGAGATAACAAACAAATAGCAAATGAGTTTGGCAAACAATTTGCAAACTCTGTCGCAGAACAAGTACACATACTATTTTCCCAAAATATTACAAACTGTACTTTACAGCATAAAAGTAAGTTTACAATGTTTTTTAAACCTTTCACAGACAAGGACATCCAAAAAATTATTGCACAATTAAAAAATAAACCCTCCGTAATAAAAGAGTGCAATAAAGAACTAAGTATCCACCTAATAAATATTGTTAATAATTCAGTCACCAGTGGTAAATTTTCCAGCAAATTAAAAATAGCAAAAAGTACCCCTCTATATTCAAAAAGGGTGATCCAGAATGGATCGAAAATTACAGAGCAATAGTAACACTCAAAAGTCCTTTCTCAAAGATAATCGAGAAAGCAGTTTACATTCGCCTAACCGAATTTAATAATAATAATAATAATAATAATAATAATAATAAAAGGTCTTTATTCAGAGAAAAAAAATACATTTCATTTCCCTAAAAAGGCGGAGTCTAGCTTAAGCTATTCAACTCAACCTAATACTTAAAACTAGATAAAAAAAGATATATATTGACATTGAACTATATTATCACATATTCTGTTAAAAGAAATAGTGTATAAAAAAAATCAACATAATATATAAAATGGTCAACACAGTGTAATAAAAATAGACAAACATTATAAAGTAACAAAAAACAAATAAACAAATAAACCCAGAACACTAGTGGGTCTATGAACATAAGTAAAATAAATATATATGATAAATTTTTTGTCACTGTAGTGAGAAAATATATGATTTGACATGGTTACGAAATTTGTTTACGGAAAAAGATTTGAATTGAAGTGGAAGGCTATTATAAAGCATTACCGAGTTATAGGAAAATGAACGTCGAAATAGCGATAATCTATATTTTGGAATCTCAAGATTAGTTGGAGATCGTAAATTCATATTATGAATGTCATATCTAAAACAAAGTTTTTCCCGGAGGTATGGGGGTAGCGAAGTTAGCAGAAGTTTATGAACAAAAACACTTAAATGATATTTAAATAAATTTTCGATTTTGAGCCAACCCAGTTCATTTATTTTTTGAGAAACATGATCATACTTTCTTAACCTAAAGAATTTCTAACTAAACACAAAATAATAACAAACTGTCACCACGGCTTCAGAAGTGGACACTCGACGAAGACTGCCACCACTGAATTAATTCAGTATCTATTAAGTGGTATAGATAAAGGTGAGACTATAGTGTCTTCTTCGACTTATCACGAGCTTTTGACACCTTGAAAGCGAAAACGATTGGCTATACGAAAATATTTCACAAGATACTTTTTTATACTGAATTTTCTGAGCTTAATCTTTGTGTGCACATATATTAGTCAATAGGAAAAGAGCTAATTGTGAGAAATCGATTTTTTAACACTTACTCGCTGTCAAAAAATGCGTTCAAGATCAAAACATTAAAAACTTACTCTAAGAATATCAATAAACTTATTTTCAGCAATGAACTTAGGGTATGAGTCAAACCAATTAGGAGAACTTAACTGGTTCAGAAAATTGTCTACTGATAATGTAATGCATAACAACTATAAAACCCTAAAAAGACAACTAAATAAAAAAATCGAAACAGAAAAGAAACTTTATTATAACTCGGTAATAGAAAACGCCGAAAATAAACCAAAAATGTTGTGGGAATTGGTAAACATTAAATTAAATCGAAAAAAAGTTGAAACTACCTGAATTAACCTAAAAATAAATATAACACACTGAGAGATAACAAACAAATAGCAAATAAGTTTGGCAAAAATTTTGCAAACTTTGTCGCAGAACAAGTACACATACTATTTTCCCAAAATATTACAACTTTACAGGATAAAAATAAGTTTACAATGCTTTTTAAACCTTTCACAGACAAGGACATCCAAAAACTTATTGCACAATTAAAAAATAAACCCTCCGTAGGTCTCGACGAAGTACCCATTCGACTAATAAAACAGTGCAATAAAGAACTAAGTATCCACCTAATGAATATTGTTAATAATTCAGTCACCAGTGGTAAATTTTCCAGCAAATTAAAAATAGCAATTCAAAAAGGGTGATCCAGAATCGATCGAAAATTACAGAGCAATAGTAACACTCAGAAGTCCTTTCTCAAAAATAATCGAGAGAGCAGTTTACATTCGCCTAACCGAATTTCTAACTAAACACAAAATAATAACAAACTGTCACCACGGCTTCAGAAGTGGACACTCGACGGAGACTGCCACCACTGAATTAATTCAGTATATATTAAGTGGTATAGATAAAGGTGAGACTATAGTGTCTTCTTCGACTTATCACGAGCTTTTGACACCTTGAATTCAGTATTTCTAGCAGAAAAAATAGATAACATGGGAATACGAGGAAATGTAAAAGAGTGGATTATATCTTATATAACGCAACGACAGCTTCTAGTAAACATTAAAAACTCTTTTTTTGAGCAATTTGATGTGGATCTTGGCACCTCTCAAGGTAGTGTTTTAGGACCGCTATTGTTCCTATAATATATTAATGATTTACCAAACTACATACATGAAGGTAGAGTTTTTATGTATGCAGATGATACTACTGTCCTTGTCTCGGGAAGAACGAGGCGAGAGATAAATAACAAACTCGATATAGTATCTCAACAATTTGCAGATTGGTGTACCGCAAACCACCTAATAATTAATCCAAACAAGACAGTATATTACTAGAGTTTACAGGTATGTACAAAAAATCATTAAACTTACATCTAAACGGTCCCACTGAACAAATAATATCAAACAATTCAACAAAATTCCTGGGTACTCTTTTAGATGGCTCGTTAAACTGGAACGAGCAGATTGATCACGTCTGGGCAAAACTAAACAGTTCCTTTTTCGTACTAAAAACTCTTAAAATACTCTAACTGAAGACTCACTAATAAATTTTTACTACGTTTCTGTGTATCCAGTGATGTCAAACAACATAATAGTCTGGGGGCAAGCAACTGAGCATTCACGTGTATTCATTATTCAAAAAAGAATAAGACAAAAAACATGCAGATGTCCGTACATACTCTACAAGAAATACAAATAATATCTACATCGACAAATTTAATCACACCTTTTATAAAAAATCTCCATACTTTGCCGGTTATACGTACTATAATATACTATCTTCTGAATTAAAAAATATTAAATGCTTTTATAATTTAAAAGAATTTGAGGAATATTTTAGAAATGCATAATATTCGCGAAAATGTATATATTATATGTATGTACGTCATAATTATAAGCTTTTTTGCACTACTTATAAGTGTTTTTTATATTTAATGTAGATGTTTTTATTATAAAATTTTAATTCATGTATATTTAATTTATTTATTTACAACTTAACATGTCTTATTTTTTATAACTAAAAATACATTTTTTTCCCAGTGTTTTACCTTAATCTTGACAAAATAATGTATACATATGTCTGTATAGCTCATTTCTGTTCTCTTTTATTGACAAAACTAATCCATAATTGTATGGCTATAAAGTTGAATAAAGAATTTGAATCGATGAGGCGGTGGTCGCTAAAATGTTAGAACCTCATTTAACTTCGTTATTTTGAAAAAGTTCAAAAATAACAGTTATAAACTAGTGGAAGCATTATACTCTTCGCCGATTTACTGAGCTTTTTATATAATTGTTACACATTCTATAGGATACTCTTCGCAGTTTTCTTGTAAATAATGTTAGTTTTTGGACATTCTAAATTTTGTGATACCAACTTTGTTGTGAAAATAAAAATATATATGAAAAAAAAAACCACCATGTGAGGGATCGAACACGAGACCTTTGGATTGCAAGGCAAATGCTTTAGCTATTGAGCCATCTCACCTTGCCAGAAAACTTAAATGAATTTCGTACAAGAACTACATTTCAACGGATTAGATACATTATTATGAAATATATATATTGATAAAATGTAAAAACAAAAAAAAATATAGACAATAACTTTTCGCAAGATTTCTATTTAAGTACAAATGACAATTTTGAAAAATTTTTTTTTTTTATTTAAATGATTAATAACTTTTTTATTTAGTGATTGATTTTTTTCAAAAACAATAGGGTTCTTCCTCTAGCTAACGCTAACTTACTTTCCAAATTTCAATACAATCGGACTTTTCTTTCTTAAGTTATCGTGCTTACAAGAAACGTGACGGACGGACAGACAGACAGACGGACGGACGGACATTTTGAAAGTTCACTAACATAATGATATGAAATTTTTTTCTCTACGAGCGATATTTACTGATTTAGAAATGTGCCGATCAAATACAATATACTCTTCGTTTTTACGAAGAGTATAAAAATAACATGTATTTTCCAAAAATCATTTCAGAAAAACAATTGCAAGTCGCATTTCGGAGATATGAACTTTACTTTGTTTTTTTTTTGGAATACCCCGTATATTTTTACACCATCTGAAAGGCCATAAAAAAATTTTTCAATGATATATAGAACATAGTATTTATCTTAAAAATTTTGTCTAATTTACTATAAATCTACAATTTATCAAATTAGCCGTGAAAAACAAAAGTATGTAATTTAAAGTAAACAATACGTTAGTTCTGTCAAGATATTTGTTGGTAACTAATTTCACTTTGTGTTAGATAAAAGGGAAAATTTCAATGATTTTGATATATATTTTTCGGACTATCATAACTTAATAAAAACAAAATATGCCGAGATCCCAAGTTTTACCTTAAGGGCTGTGTTTGGACTATTTAGGAGGTAAACATACCAAAACTCATCGAACGTAGGAGGTGCGGGGGATGCAGGGGGGCACGAAGAAGTTTCCGGTTTTTGGTTTTTTGCTCATATTTCGAAAACGGTTAACCTTAATCAAAAAATGGCTATATGCAAAATTAGGGCTGACTAAATTTTCTACAATAATGTTTCTATTAATTTTTTTCGTATCTGTTATGGTTCAGTAATAGATTGTATATATTTTAACTGTATTCTAATTTTAATATAATTTTTTTTTTATTATAAATTAAAAAGAAATTTTAATAATCAGCGTAGAAAAAAATGTGTACAGATATCCGTTTCATAGCAGACTCAAATATCGAATAAAAAATGTCTTTGTGTCTGTAAGTGTGTGTGTGCTTGTATATGTATGTGTGTGTATACCGTTTCTTGTAAACACGATAACTTCTGTTAGACTTAAAATATTTAATTACAATTTGGAACAATATGTAAAACAGCATAGTACAATAACCCCTATTGAAATTGGGTGATAACCAGAGGCCAACAAACTCTCACTCTTACGTAAAATGGGTTTTATTTGTGACAGTTTGTAGGCACCATGTATTACAGATATGGCCCAATTTCAATAGGGATTATTGTACCATGATGTTTTACATATTGTAATATGTTGCACCCCTTAAAATTTAAGGTTATGTTACTAAAAAGTAGGCAGACTTCAACAGATCGAATGTCAGAATGAATGTAGTGTATTTGCACCTACTCGAAAAAGAACCTACCAGAAGATTCCAAAGTGACATCTGGAATTCTCTAGATAATGGTGGCGTCATCACAGAACAATCGAGATCTGTCATTTTTAGGTATAAAAGACCAACCGCATTCTCGGCGAGCAGTTGAGAAAGTTCAGAAAGTATAGAAAGTGAGGTTAAGACTTCAAAGATAAACAAAGTGATAAACATTGTGATTTTAGTCAGTAAAGTGTATTTAAATTAATAATAGTATTGTGAAGTATCCAGTAAATATTTAATAAAGTGTGTTAGTGGACATCTCTTGTTATAATTTTTGGAACCCACGGAATTTGCGAGGGTGGTTTCCTAAGGGTGGAAACACGCGACAAATTGGTGTCAGAAGCGGAATTTTATGACAAGAGGAGCTCTGAAGTTGTGCTGGAGTGTTCGAGAAGGATTCTCGAGGGTTTAGTGCTAACACAGGACTAATTTACTGGACATTGTTCGAGGGTTATTTTCGAACAGGAAAATAGTGTTAAGTGCATTTTTGAGACATTGTAGAACATTTTATTAGGACATTAGTGTGATAATTAATTCCTTTGAACTGAGAAGTGATAGAGACACTGAAAAAGACTCATTTAGTGCGTGAAAATTTCTAGAACTTTTCTATTTGGACATTAGTGGAGATTAGTAAATTCTCTAAACTGGATAGTGACAAAAGACTCTGAATAAGACTTTTTCGTGCTATTTCGAGATTTGTCTGGAAAGTTCCATTACCGATATTGACGTGACAGTTAAATTTATTTTATTTTAATTTCATCGTATGCCCGTAACAACAAGAAGTATGGCATCCGATAAACAAATACAGGACTTATTCGAACAATTCCAAAAAATGATGGCGCAGCAACGGCAGGAAGACAAAGAAGAACAGGAGAAAAAACGTCAGGAAGAAAAAGAACAGCAAGAAAGAAGACGCCAAGAGGAGGAAAAACGGCGTCAAGAAGAAAGGGACGAATTAAAGAAAATTATGGGAGATGCAGAAAATATTCACCAAATTATGCGATAAATTGGATGGCCTAGGAAAGCAGGATAAACAGCAAAATAAAGGAAAGCCGAGTGGTGGTATTAAATGTTACAACTGCGGCAAGGTGGGCCATATGAAACGAGACTGTCGACAGCAGAACTCGGAGAGTCGAGTAAATGCTGTGAATGTTGAAGAAAAGCAGGAAAACTAGAGATAGCCAGCACCAAGGGGGCTGTGCTGGCTAGGGAATGCGGTGCCCCCAGAGAAATAAAGATTTCCCAGCTCCAAAGAATACCAAGTAGTCTGTTGTTGCAAGGATATTTGAATGGAACAAAATGCGTGTTTACGATTGACACCGGTGCTACGTCATCAATAGTGCGGCCAGGGTTTATATCAGGCTTGCAGATTGACAAGAAGCAAAATGGAGTAATCATTCGGACAGCCACGGGGGACAGGGCTGCGGTCCATGGAGAGGTCAACTTGGAACTGAAGGTTGGACGGTTGAGGTTAAATTACAAGGTCATTGTGGCTGACATTATGGATGATTTCATTTTGGGTCTAGACATCATGGGAGAGCAGGGATTTATTGTTGACGTAGGGGAGCGAGTCTTAAAAATTGGAAATGAGGAATTTATTCTGGCAACCGCAGACGACCAATTCCATAAAGCGAGATTGTTAACAACACAGACGATCAAGATTCCTGCTCATTCAGAACAAATGATCGATGCTGCCTTAGAAGGAAATCCTGGAGGGTACCGTGTTGGCCTAGTGGAAGATGACGAATCGATTAAGTCCCTATCCAATATTATTGTGGCGAGAACTTTAACCCGGACTAAAGACAAAATCCCAATTAGAGTTGTTAATTTAAATTCCCACTCGGTGACAATTAAGGAAGGCAAACCGATTGGCTCCTATGAACCGGTCACATGGGTAGCGAGGTGCGAGGAACAAACAGAGGGGAGTTCGTCTACGAAAATAGACCAGGAAGTTTTGACCTTGCTGAGTACCCAGTTGGAGCATTTATCTGAGGGTGAACGAAGGGAGGCAATCAAGTTCCTAGAAAAGGAAAGTTCAGTATTTGCCAAGAATACAGAGGCCCTTACAAAAACAGACATAGTCCAGCATCGGATAAATACTGGCAACTCACCCGCTATTCGACAACCACCTAGGAGGCTGCCATTAGCAAAACAAGAAGATGCCTCGGCAATGATAGACAAGATGCTACAAGATGGAGTCATTGAGGAGTCGACGAGTCCCTGGTCATCGCCAGTAGTTTTGGTTGCCAAGAAGGATGGAACATTAAGATTTTGTGTCGATTATCGAAAATTAAACGATGTCACGAAGAAAGACAGTTACCCATTACCACGAATTGACGACACGTTAAGCACGTTGGCAGGCTCACGATGGTTTTCTACGTTAGACCTTAGGAGTGGATACTGGCAAGTGGGGCTTCATCCTGATGATAAAGAAAAGACAGCGTTTTCAGCAGGCAGTGGTCTTTATCAATTTACCGTGATGCCTTTTGGACTTTGCAATGCGCCAGCTACCTTTGAAAGACTGATGGAGTTCGTGCTGCGAGGGCTAACCTGGAGGACGTGCCTGGTTTACCTTGACGACGTGCTTGTTATGGGACAGGACTTTACAGAACATTTGAAAAATCTTCAAGAAGTATTTGGGCGAGTCAGGAATGCCCATCTGAAGTTGAACCCGAAGAAGTGCCTGCTATTCCAGAAAGAAGTCAAATTTCTTGGTCACGTGCTGTCTTCGGATGGAATACAAACAGACCCCGACAAAATTTCTGCTGTACGAGATTGGCCAAGACCATCTAACGTTCATGAAGTACGGAGCTTCCTTGGCCTCTGCACTTATTATAGGCGCTTTGTGGAAGGGTTTGCAGAAATTGCGAAGCCATTACACCGGCTGACGGAAGAGAAAGTACAGTACCAATGGACACCGGAATGTGAAACGGCATGGAGAAAATTGAAGGCAGCTCTGTGCACTGGTCCTGTGCTAGCGTACCCACAACGGGAAGGACTTTTTATTTTAGACACGGATGCCAGCAATTCTTCGGTCGGTTGTGTACTGTCTCAAATCCAGAATGGGCAGGAAAGAGTGATCAAGTACTTCAGCAAGGTGCTGTCCAAACCAGAAAGAAATTATTGTGTAACCCGGAAAGAGTTACTGGCCATCGTAAAATCAGTGGACCATTTTCATAAATATCTTTATGGAAGACATTTCAAGATTCGGACCGACCATGCTGCATTAAAATGGCTGTTGCAGTTGAAAACCCCTGAAGGTCAACTGGCTCGTTGGATAGAACGGTTGCAACAGTATGATTTCAAAATAGAACATCGACCTGGAAGATCTCATAAGAACGCAGACGCTTTATCTAGAAGACCATGCAAGGAAGATTGCAAGCACTGCCGCCACGTTGAGAAATTGCAGGGTACGGTGGCCGTCAACACTATTAAAATAGAGGTTCCGGACGATTGGACAACCGAAGCCCTGAGACAAGAACAACTGAATGACACAGAAATTGGGGCTATATTGAGAGCAAAGGAGAAAGGAATTCGACCAGCGTGGAAGGATGTTTCGGATAAGGCAGTTGGATTGAAGGCTTTGTGGGCTCAATGGGATTCACTTAAAGTCATGAACGGGCTGCTAAAGAGAGCTTGGGAAAGCCCGGATGGCAGGGAAGTTGTTATGCGTCTAGTGATTCCCAGGTGTCGAGTACCGAAAGTACTTCAGGAAGTGCATAATGGAGCATCCGGTGGGCACTTCGGCGTTAATAAGACCCTGAATAAAGTACGAGAACGATTTTATTGGGTAAATAGTCATCAAGATGTGGAAGCTTGGTGTCGCAATTGCAAAATTTGTGCAGCCAGTAAGGGACCACAGACTAGAAGTAGGGGTGCAATGAAGCAGTATAACGTCGGAGCTCCTTTCGAGAGGATCGCGATCGATATAGCCGGCCCATTCCCAGTAACCAAGGATGGGAACAAGTACATACTGGTTGCAATGGACTATTTTAGTAAGTGGCTAGAGGCCTATGCAATTCCAAACCAAGAAGCAGTCACTGTCGCCAAAGTCTTGGTAGATAATTTGATATGTCGGTTTGGTGTACCCCTGGAGCTGCACTCAGATCAAGGGAGGAACTTTGAGTCAGGGGTGTTTCAGCAAATCTGCAAGTTATTGGGGATACACAAAACACGGACCACAGCCCTTCACCCGCAATCAGATGGAATGGTGGAACGACATAACAAGACCATGAAAGAACATCTCTCTAAAGTGGTTCATAAGAATCAACGCGATTGGGATCTCCACATACCGTTCTTTCTCATGGCATACAGAGCTGCTATCCACGAGTCTACGAAACAAACACCAGCCCGTGTAGTATTTGGACATGAGATCAGACTGCCGTGTGATTTGATTTTCGGAACACCAGGCGGAGAACAGCTTCCTGTGAACAGCTATGTGGATGAAATGAGTGAACGGCTAAGAAATGTTCATGAGCTGGTTAGAGACCAAATCACCATAGCCAGTGACCGAATGAAGGCTCGATACGACCGTAAGGGTAGTTCAGAAGGGTTCCAGGCAGGAGATCTGGTTTGGCTGTACAACCCACAGCGGAAGAAAGGGAAGTCACCGAAACTTCAACCTCCTTGGGAAGGACCTTATACTGTTATTACCCGAATTAATGATGTCGTCTATCGTATTCAACGAAACAAAAAGTCCAAGATGAAGATCGTACACTTGGATAGACTGGCGACGTATGTGAAAGAGGCTGAATTGCCTGACCGGGACGTTCAGGCTTAAGGAGGGGGCAGTGTAATATGTTGCACCCCTTAAAATTTAAGGTTATGTTACTAAAAAGTAGGCAGACTTCAACAGATCGAATGTCAGAATGAATGTAGTGTATTTGCACCTACTCGAAAAAGAACCTACCAGAAGATTCCAAAGTGACATCTGGAATTCTCTAGAGAATGGTGGCGTCATCACAGAACAATCGAGATCTGTCATTTTTAGGTATAAAAGACCAACCGCATTCTCGGCGAGCAGTTGAGAAAGTTCAGAAAGTATAGAAAGTGAGGTTAAGACTTCAAAGATAAACAAAGTGATAAACATTGTGATTTTAGTCAGTAAAGTGTATTTAAATTAATAATAGTATTGTGAAGTATCCAGTAAATATTTAATAAAGTGTGTTAGTGGACATCTCTTGTTATAATTTTTGGAACCCACGGAATTTGCGAGGGTGGTTTCCTAAGGGTGGAAACACGCGACAATATGTTCCAAATTGTAATTATATATTTTAAGTCTAACAGAAGTTATCATGATTACAAGAAACGGTATATACACACACACATACATATACACGCACACACACACTTACAGACGCAAAGGCATTTTTATTCGATATTTGAGTTCAATCTGCTATGAAACAAATATCTGCACAATTTTTTTTTTCTACGATGATTATTAAATTTTTTTTCAATTTATAATAAATTTATAATAAAGTTAGAATACAGTTAAAAGATATACAATCCATTACTGAACCATAATGAAAAAATTAATAGAAATATTGTTGTAGAAAATTTAGTCAGATTTAATTTCGCATCTAGCAATTTTTTTATTATGGTTAACCGTTTCGAGATATGAGCGAAAAATCAAAAACCGGAACCTTCTTAATGTCCCCCTTGCACCTCCTATGTTCGGGGACTTTTGATATGTTTACCTCCTAAATGGTCCAAACACAATCCTTAAGTCAAAAATTGGGATCTCGGCATTTCCCTCTAGACCCCCTTATTGAACGTTCATTTTATATATCATTAAAAAGTTTGTTTTATGGTCTTTCAAATAGTGTAAAAATATACGGGGTGTTCCATTTTAAAAAACCAAAGTAAAGTTCATATCTCCGAAATGCGATTATCAATTGTTTTTCTGAAATGATTTTTGGAAAAATACATATTATTTTCTATAATTTTTATTTTTTAACTTTTTTACGTAACTCCAAAAATAACGAAGTTAAATGAGGTTATAATGTTCGCTCGACCACCCTCTACATACCAAAATACAGCTCAGTTGGACTTTTTGAAATTAAAACCATAACGATCCTGGACTATTTAGAATCTATATACACATACATGTTCCGTACCACTGACCAGCTTAATAGGCCAGCACGTCAAAACTGAGCGTTTGTGGGCTAACCAGAGTGACAACTTAACAATACATGTTGAAATATTAAATTGAAATTATGTTATTGATGTGAGTTTCTATTTGTTGTAGGCCTAACGTGGGAAAGTTAATGTGGCGGTGGTGTTTTGATAACTTGAAATTAGCGCACTTATATCCGATTGTACATCATTAAGAAAATAAAAGTTCAATAACGAGATTAATGTTTTATTACGTCATGTCTGTTTATACAGGGTGTTTAAAATAACGTACCAACAGTTCTAGGGCAGTTATTACATTGAAAAACGAATATTTGATTACACAGGTCCACAAAAAAAAGTCTTGTAGTTGAAAGGTGAGGTACCATACCGTATGTTTTTTGGTGTGCTGAAAACGAATTCGGAATCAGAATTGCTCCATTTCTTTGTAAGTCGCGAAAATAATCTAAAAAATGACTCATAATTTAGGTTATTTCTGGGATTGTATATATTTTTTCATCTTTTATAGTCGGTCACGCTCGATTGCAACTTCTCCTCCTTTTCGTGGGCTTAATCCAAAACTTTAGCAATATTTTGCTCTAAAATTATAACAAAACATAAGTTTATGTAAATTATAATAGCTTATACACCTCTGGCGATCATATTGTGTAATGGATATGGTCAAAATTCAATAGGGAGTATTCTACCATGTTATTTTACATATGTACCATAGAAGTTATTGTGTTTACCAGAAATGGTCTACACACATATGAACACTCAGAATGGTCCAGTTGTTTTTTTATTCGATGTTGAGTTCAGCGAGTTATGAAAAGGATTTCTGAACAACTTCTTTTATGAACAGCTTTCAGGGAACTGAGTGTTGAAATTCAGTAATGCAAAGGTCACAAAATATGTCGAGATATTGTGAATAGGAAGTTCAGTGGAGAACAACATTTCTCTAAAATAGGCGCAAACTTTGTTAATAATATTAATGAATTAGTTTTATATCTACATAGTATAAGTTGTTAATGTGTTTATTTACATTATGTAAGGAAAGAATGTGATTATAATATTAGAATCTTCATAGGCTTACACTTAATTAAAAATTTACCTGAAATACTACACATTTCTATTTTAATTGAGTTAATTATATACGGAAAACAACGATTAATAAGCATACTTTAGATAACCAAAATATGCATGTAATTTAGAAAGAATTTTCTTGCTCCAAGATTTTAATGCGAGAATAAGCGTATGTCTGTGAGAATTATAAGGAAAAAATGTTAAAATGCACTTTTTTTTCATTTTCCAATAAAATAAAAAAACATTTAAAAAATCAAGTACATTATTTTTTTTTTAAATAAAACAGATTTCATAAAATGATTAAAATTTTTCAGTAATATAACAACTTAGCATCGTTTATACACACTATAACGATACGATGACTTTCATGGGAAGTATTGTCCATATTTCGGGACAAACCTTTCCTGAGATTTCCTAGAGTTTGTGGATGAGTTCGAGGTTACATAAGATCTTCAATTCATTCCACATAGGTCCGATGGGATTAAGATTAGGTGAATTCGGTGGAAATTGTAGTAATGTAATGGCTATGTAGTAGCGCATCGAAACCATCCAAAATTGGAAAATTTTGACGCTATTCATTAGGTTCTTTGTCGTACTTAATACACATTATTGGAGAAGTGTCATTGGTTAGATGATCACTATTAAAGCAGGTGGATTGGACAAAGTGACTTAACTGCTTGGCCACCTCGTTCACCAAATTTGATGCTCTAGATTTTTTGCGTGGTGCTGTTCGTATTGAAGAAAAAGTATATGCCACACCAGTTGATACAAAGCAGCAACCGATTTAGAGGATTACAGCTACTCGAATGATATTCGACTACGCCATTTAGTTGAAATATTGTTATCAAAAGTGTATTGAGCAGGATGGTTTGAATGACTTTTTATGAAGGTGGTTCCAAGCAAAATGGGACACACTATATAATCCAGTTTTTTAATTATAGTGATTTTCAACTATGTTATTTATGTTCTTTTTACCCTTTTTCTTTCAAATATCGAGTAAATTAGAGAATTCAAGGCAAAATATATTTGCGATGTTACAGAAGAGGTCCTATTTATGTACCAGAGTATGTAGTACCAAATTACATGATTAAAAAAATTAATGTTTTAGAGAACAAGATATTTTACTGCCCAACTTATGCTGGCTCTTCGTGTCGAGAAATTTTTCTTTGTTTTAATTTAAATAAAAAATATGTAATGCAAATAATAAATGATTATTTTAGAATAAATATAAGTAATTATTTAGGCCTTTCGAAGCTCTTAAGAGTTCATTGACTCGTATCGAAACTCTTTCTATGTAATCATGTATGCAAATTATTTGGTACATATTACAATTTAAATTTCTCTTAGAGTGTGTCTGCTTATTGAAGTAAATCTGAATTAATTTATTTTGTTAGTCACCCTAATTTATTCGTATTCCACTTATAAAAAAGATCTGTTCGAGAATAACAGTGGTGTTTTAAAACTTGTCATGTCGCAATATGTCTGCAACGAAGCTGGCGTCTTCCCATTCACAGCGTCTTGACAGATATTTTAAGATCGATGCATTATTATAGTTGGCCTCCCTTTGCTGTATGGTATGCCTGACAGTAACACATCATCTGTCGCAGTTGTCTGTTAGGCGTACCTCTTGGTAAAATCAGCCGTATTCTTGAGAGTGTTCTTTCACCTCTTACCATTTGTTTTTTCCTGAATTATTAACCGTTTCATATCGTCCTCTCTCCGGGTGATGGGGCCACAAAATGGGAAGATTCTGGAGAATACAATGCTGAGAATTCCTTGGAAATGCTAACTAACGACTCCAGACACATCTCAAAAACATCACTGTCTGCCTCTCATTGGTCCATATCTCAGAGGCGTAGAGAAGAATAGAGAAAGCTAAGGCCTTAGCAAGTCTCATTTTTTTGTTGTAAAATTTTGCAACTGGTAAGTCTTGCTAATTCTATCCTCCGTCGAATCTTATATTGGCAGTCGTCAACAAGGGGTCTAAGATGTCTTGTCTCCCACTCCATTAACTCACACTCTCCTATCTGGAGGGTCTTCATTAGCTCGGTTTCGAATCACAATTATTTCTCTTTTGTTGTAATTTACACTTAAACCGTACCCAGAGCTTATTGTTTGAAGATTGTCTAGCAGGTGCATGAGCTCATCTTTATTCGATGCCTCTGATCTTGAATGTATTTGGCAATAATTTATAGGCGATCTAAACGAAAAGACACAATTCTCCAGTTACGTTTAATGTGTGCAAACATTTTAATCAGAATTTTACTATTAGGGCGGGCCAAAAAAAAAATGAAAATTTGAATTTGCAAATGATATAGCTTTATAATTTGTTGCTATATATCTAAAACTAATTCAGTTAAATTTTTAGGAAAATCGGTTAATATCTAGCCGCCTCCCCACGGCTTTTAAAATGAAGAAAAAGGCCAGAGAAAAATTTTGAACAGCAGTTTATCTGCATAGATAGTAAGTACTCAACTTTTAGAACAATTTTTTGCTTATGCGCAGAAAAAAAAGACATCATTTTTGAGATATATACATATATCCACGTTTTTTTCGTGTTTTTTTTTCATTTAGACTTTTATATCTCGAAAAGTACGCGTTTTTAATGCTAAACGAATATAGGTAAAGGTGTTCAGAATACGATTTCTTACAAAAAAAGTTCTATACATTTTTCCGATTATCCCATTGGCTTTTCCGGAAAAGCGACTTGAAAAATATATCTATGTGTTATTTCGTGTTTTTTATTTTGATTGCAAATATCTCAAAAAGCACGCAATTTTAGAGCTAAATGAACATAAATAAACTTGTTCAGAATGAGATTTTCGGCTGGTTTTTCCGGAAAAGCTTCTTGAAGAATATATATATTTGCTTTTCCTTTTTTTTTCCATTTGGACGTATATATCTCGGAAAGTACGCATTTTTAAGGCTAAAGGAACATTAGTAAACTTGTTCAGAATGTGATTTCCTACAAAAAAGGTTCTATATATTTGAGAGATATATATATACGTCAAAATGAAAAAAAAGACACGAAAAAGCAAATATATATATATTCTCAAGAAGCTTTTCTGGAAAAACCAATAGGATAATCGGAAAAATGGATAGGAGCTTTTTTGTAGGAAATCTCATTCTGAGAAAGTTTACTTATGTTCATTTGGCCCTAAAATCGCGCACTTTACGAAATATTTGCATTAAAAATAAAAAAAGAACACGAAAAAAACATTTATATATATTTCAAGTCACTTTTCCGGAAAAGCCAATGGAATAATCGGAAAAATGTATAGAACCTTTTTTGTAGTCGTATTCTGAACACGTTTACCCATTTTCATTTAGCCTTAAAAATGCGAACTTTTCGAGATATAATATACGTCTAAATGAAAAAAAAAACACGAAAAAACGAATATATATGTATATATCTCAAAAATCATTTCTTTTTTTTTTCTGCACATAAGCAAAACCTTTTTCTAAAAGTTGAATTCTTACTTCCTATGCAGAGAAACTGCTGTTCAGAATTTTTCTCCGCTTTTTTCCTAATTTGAGTGGATTAAGTTATAAAAAAATTTCAAACGTCAATTTGAAAAATGTTAAAAATAAAAAAACTGGCGTTTTCCTTCATTTTCAAGGCCGTGGGAGCCGACTAGATATCAATCGATTTGGCTAAAAATTTAAACGAATTAATTTCAGATACATAGCAACAAATTATAAGCTCTATCATTTGCAAATTCAAATTTTCATTTTTTTCGGCCCGCCCTATTGTCTGTGTGGTCAACAATAATGCTTAAGATGATATCCGAAAAATAAATATTTATTCCCTTCTAGCACTTTTGGACTCGTTCCTCACTTTTGTCGAAGTGAAGTTAGCGTAATCTAAAGTCGGCAACCTCTGCAAATGCAAATTAAAACTATTACAGTTCCTTACTCTTTAAATACAATGGCTACTAAATAATGCAAGCGATCAAAATTATTAATGACACAACGGCAGATTTAACAATATTTAAAGTGAGCCTTAAATAATAATACACATGGGAAAATATAGAGATACTGCAATTAAAAACAGCAAAAATAAGTAACTTTAACAATGTTTTAGATCAAGGTTTTGTGGAGATATCTGTCGCGAGATCTCCAGGAGATCGTAAAAATGCTGCAAGTGGATCCATTTTTTTTAGGCAAAAGAAATGGCAAGAGATTATCCTCACCAAAAAAATAAGAGCCAACTTATCCTTTTGAAATTTTAAAGTCAAAAATATTTTATCTGCTCCCACTATGGTAAGTAGACTATGTCACATTGTTTTGAAGCAGGTAAGTTGGTTTTACCGGGAAAGTGCTAGTTGCTATTGACGACGGGAAGTAAGTGAGCTACTTACCTTCCTTGGGTAAATAAGTCTTCTCGCGTCATGCAAATGAAAAATCTGTTAAATTTGAAATTTTATTAATTATTAATTAATATTTATAGTAATAGTACAATTATTGCAATCAGTAACATTGTTCACAAAAGTAATTCAAAGCCAGCAAAACTACAACTTTTATGTTCGCGTCGTTTATAAACAACGCCCAAAACAACGTTTTAGTAACGACAAAATCAAAGCAAACTACGTTACATCCATTAATATCAAAAACATTACTTAGTATCACTGTTAAAACAAATTGATCAAAAAATGTAAAATCTGATTTTCTATTTCATGAACCGTAGCTGTGGCAGATGAAACATTATACACCACGCAGAAGGTAAGTAACTTTGATCAGTCTTGGACTCTGTTGTCAGTCCTCGCTAGGATCGGGCGCAAAATCGTCCTCGACTGGTAAAAACTACTTACCACCCCTGTAGTGTAAATAACTATTAAATGTAGCAGGACTCTTTTAATTTAATTGACAAAAATTAAAGCAACTTTAAAGTCATTTGGCGACTGAACATTTCTGTTGCTAAGTTTTATTAAACTCTTTTGATACCAAAACTATCCCCATTAAATTTGAAGAAATGCTTTATAACAGCTAACCATTCAAATAAATATTCGCCAGGCTATTATCTGTCAATGGTAATTCACAATTATACGTCAAGTTTCATTACAACTAATTTATATACGTGCATTATTTTGTGATAACCACGTGCGTCAACCAGCATATTAACACATTTGCTTATTTTAATTCTAACCTCAACCTTGTTGTATTCCCAGGATCATATTTGGCACATTTAGTACTTGCATATTAATATGCAAGATAACAGTATCCGTACTACTACAAATATTCAAATTATATTTTGGTATTATGCAAATCATGACTGGAAAATGCATATTGTAATTAGCAAGTACTATTTTAAAAGCAACAGCATTTGGTTTATTATGTCTTATACAAGCTGTAGAACAACGGAATGATTATTTGCCGTGAAGTATATTTTTTCTCTTTAAAATGAATTAATTACTTCCAGATCGTGAATCTGTAGTAACGGTAAAAGAAAATATTTTTTTGTTCAAATAAGCTTAGAATGTCATGAAAGTTTGAGCAAAAAAATTTCTTCCGGCGGTCGATCTGTCCGTCTATCTTTTTGTAGTTCTGTCTTAAATTTTTTAATGGGCATACGATTACTCTGGAACGAGGGGCGAGCGTAGAGGCGTCTTGACTGTATATATATTATCCCAGAAATTTTTTATGACATACTCAAGTATCTGACCTGACGCCAGACATTGCATATCAAAGACAATATGACAATATCCCACATACTCACAGCCTCCTACACCAGAAACTTGACATTTGTCAGACACGTAGACAATAACGTTAACAAATACAGACAATATCCCATCCCAACAACATCCTTGCATAATCTTTGAGGAACCTTACCAGGACAACAGAAACTACAACAGATAATAATTCATCCTTTTAGTTCTTAATTCTTTGCCATAATATATAAATCACAAAAAACATCCATGTTTTTAACTGAACAAGCACTTCCTCAGGCAGGTTTTTGTCTTTTATTTTCCTGCATATTCCAATAACATCAATACTTCCTCCAAGATATATGCTCCTAATTAAGCTGCAGCCATTGTAAGGTCATTCAAAAATGACGTCCACACTTTACCCGGGGGAGGGGGTCTAGATTTTGTGACAGCATGGACAGCGGGGGGAGGGGGGGGTTCGATGGTCTGGACGTCCACTTGGAAAGAGAAAACGGGTGCGAGCTCCCACGTAGCGAATTTTACATTTTACATTGCTATTATAAGCGGGTTATTCTATAAGCGGTATCAATAAAGTTGTATTATTCTCGAGTATTGTTTTAATTACCTCTCGAACATTTTTTAAATTTCCTAAATTAATGAAAAAAAAATATAGGGGGGGTTAAAACCAAATTTGGACGTCCATCTGAGGGGGGGGTTAAATATTTGTGACAGTCTCGGAACGTTCTCTATATATAATATTTTTTAAATAAACCCAAAGCCAAAAGTCGGCAGAGGTTATATCGGGAGATCTAGCTGGCCACAAAATAGGACCATTAGTTCCGAGGTCCTGCAAAATTTTCAGGTTGGGGGTAGCTCATCTCCTGGCGTCGGTGATAGGCCTTGGTAGCGGAAATAGGCCGACATTAAAGATATAGTAAAAACGATTTGTGATATTAACTTGAAATTTGATACCTTATGTATTATAACGAGATTTGGAAGTAGATTATATTTTGATTTTATTCCGATGAAGACTTGGGGGGTAAATGGGGGTAAAGCAAGCAAGAGTCCATAAAACTGACATTTAGTGTATGTACGAGAAGCCAAGATGGGACCTTGATTAAAGGGGGTAAAAAAATAAAATTGTCATTTAATGTGACTACAAGTACCAAAGGTCTCAAACATTTTTCTAGCATCAACCACCCCCACTACCTCCTTTACCACCACCCCCAATTACCCATGTGGTATATCGTTTTATAGGTTTTTGGGGTAGAGAATTTCTAATATTATATTATTAAAGTTCTACGAACAATTATTTTCACATAGTGGAGTGCAAACAGAGGATAAAAAAATGTTCACAGTAAGTCTTGAATAAATCTGGAAGTGAAAATAATGATTCTTTAGGCAGCGACTTTTAGCTATGTATCGCATACGATACGTATCGAACATACAACATGTAACTCTATCTCTCCTGGGTTCGAGTCCCAAACGTCGGCAGATGTTGGAGAGAATGGTGGTGTGTACGTTTTTTGAAAAACGGATAGCTGTGGTTGTAAACTTGCATGTGGTAATGTTTATTTTATACCAACAATTTGCCTGTCATATACAGTGTGCTCTAATATCTGTAAAGTGTATAGGGAACAGTGTTAACGATTTTTGTAAAAAACATTTGTATTGTATTTATATTTTTAGAATCTCTAGCAGGTGTTATTTGAAGCATTATTTTATTAGTTTTCTTCTTTTAATTGCAATACACAGAAATGCTTTTTAATGCGTAAATGCAGAAATATGACTTTTAAAATTTATTTTATGTTAATATTAGATGTCGTGGTCAAGCTGTTGTGACGTGCTTACACCCTTTTTGTAAACACCCTGTATCGTGGATTCGGAAATTATAACAACCAGGGTAACACTAAACACTAATTTATTAACTTACTTAATTACAACAATAACTACTTGGTTAATAACACACTGTGTACTGCTTGATCACTTTACTCTCTTCTGATCTTACTACTCTTGCTATCTAAACTGAACTTTATCACTGTGTTTACTCTCTGACCATTTCAACTGACAATTAGTACTGCACTAACTTCTTGTTTTTTGGTTTACTCCATGCCTTATATACCTAAAGATGACAGATCTAGAAGCTTCTCTGATGACGTCACCATACTCTAGACAGTTCCAGAACAGATATGTCATCACTCTAGACCCTCTAGTAAGTTCTTTCCACATTCAGACATCCGAATTACTGAATTCTGTGTCTACTTTTCAGTGCAACCAACATAACCTTAAATCTTAAGGAGTGCAACATATTACACTGCCCCCTCCTTAAGCCTGAACGTTCCGGTCAGGCAATTCAGCCTCTTTCACATACTTCGCCAGTCTGTCTAGATGTACGATCTTCATCTTGGACTTTTTGCTGCGTTGAATTCGATACACAACGTCATTGATTCGGGTGATGACAGAGTACGGTCCTTCCCAAGGCGGTTGAAGCTTTGGGGACTTCCCTTTCTTTCTTTGAGGATTGTACAGCCAAACCAGATCTCCCGCCTTGAATCCTCCTGTACTGGCATTCCGATCATAACGAGCCTTCATTCGGTTACCAGTTTTCTTAATCTGTTCTCGGTCATTCTTTGGCTGTTTTCGACTTTCATTCACATAGTTGCTCTCGGATAGTGGTTCCTTATTGGCCGCACAACTCTTGCATTTGCGACACCAAGCCTCCACATCCTGGCGACTATTGACCCAATACAATCGTTCTCGTACTTTACTCAACGTCTTGTTTACTCCAAGATGTCCGCCGGATGTTTCATTGTGCGCTTTCTGGAGTACTTCTGGTACACGACACCTGGGAATCACTAAGCGCATGGCAACCTGCTTCCCATCCGGGCTTTCCCATGCTCTCCTCAACAGCCCGTCTACGACCATAAAGCCTTCAGCCCCACTCCTTTGTCTGAAACATCCTTCCACTCTGGGCGTGTTCCTCTTTCTACTGCTTTCAAGATAGGTCCAATTTCTGTATCGTCCAGTTGCTCTTGTCTTAAAGCTTCCTTTGTCCAATTCTCTGGAATCTCTTTCGTTTCGCTTACACAGCCCTGTGATGGTAAACTACTTGGGATTCTTCGAAGCTGGCAAACCTTTATTTCCCTGGGGGCATCGCTTTCACCAGCCAGCACTTCTCCAGTGGCATGTACAACCTCAGTGTTCCACTGTTGACAATCTCGTCTTACATGTCCTAATTTTCCACAGCTATAACATCGAATACCCCCACTTGGCTCCCCACTGCTTGGTTGCTTGCTTTGCTTCCCTGAAAAACTCTCCAGCAATTGCTTTACCATTCTGTGCAAGTCTCTCAGTAAAGTTTCCAGATTCTTTTTGTCCCAATACGACTCTTCGGCAACTGCGGCATTTACCTTCTCCGGGCTTTGTTGTCGACAATCTCTCTTAATATGCCCCAACTTGCCGCACTGATAGCACTGGATACGTCCGTTTGGTTTTGCTTCACCTTGTTGCTTGTCCTGTCTCATTTGAGAATCCGACTTGGCCAGTAATTGATTCATCATTTTCTGCATGTTCTTCAGTATAGTGCTCATGTTCTCTTGATCTGCATGTGCCTTTTCAACGGTCACAGCACGCACTTCTGACCGTGGGGTGTCTTTAAAGGCAGCTTCTACTTCGAGGGCACGCACCAGAGCCTCGCTAATACTTTGGTGCCGCGTTAGCCTCAGAACTCGCCTGACCTCTTCGTCCCTTATGCCATCTAAGAAGGCCCCGACGGCTAATTGTTCTTGGAATTCTCTTGGAGCACTCGGATATGCCAGGTGTGCCAGTCGCTCTATGGCAGCTTCGAATTCTTGTAAACTTTCTCCAGCCTTCTGTGTCCGTGATTTTAGCTGGGCCTGGTATACCTGAGCGAGGTGTTGGTCGCCATATCTCAGGTCCAATGCAGCTTCCAAAACTATGAAATCCCTTTGTTTTTCCACTGGGATAGTCTGAAGTAACTCCGATGCCTGGCCACTTAGTGCTAAAACTAATGCCATGGCTTTTTCCTCATTATCCCAGTTGTTCGCGCATGCTGCTGCCTTAAACTGCCTCTTGTACGTTGTCCAGGAACTTTGGCCGTCAAAAGAAGGAGGTTTTAGTCGCTGACCCGATGATACTACCTGCTGGCTTCCTCTATCTCTCAACTGTCGTTTAAGCCGGTCTATTTCTCCTTTGACTTCTTCTTCAAACTTGTTTACTTTCTCTTTAACTTGACTGACTTCTGTCTCGACTTCACCTACTTTTTCTTCTACCTTGTTTATCTCTTCTTTGACTTCACTCTTTAATTCTTCGTTGGCAGAAATGATAGCGTCCTGCTGTATTTTCATTTGTTCATTCAGAATTTTCCTTAATTCTTCTTGGCGTCTTTCTTGTTCCTCTTTCTCCTCTTGACGTCGTCTTTCTTGTTCTTCTTTTTCTTGTTGGCGTCTTATTTCCAGATTTTCCATCATTTTCTTTAATTCAACTCTTTCTTCTTGACGTCTTGTTTCTTGCTCTTCTTTTTCTTCTTGACGTCGCTTTTCTTGTTCTTCTTTTTCTTTCTGACGTCTTGTTTCTTCATCCTCTTTTTCTTTCTGATGTCTTCTTTCTTCATCCTCTTTTTCTTTCTGACGTCGCTTTTCTTGGTCTTCTATAATCTTTCGCAGTTCGGTTTTTTCTTCTTGACGTCGTCTTTCTTGCTGTTCTTTTTCTTCCTGACGTCGTTTTTCTTGCCCTTTCTTTTCTTCTTGACGTTTTCTCTCCTGTTCTTCTTTGTCTTCCTGCCGTTGCTGCGCCATCATTTTTTGGAATTGTTCGAATAAGTCCTGTATTTGTTTATCGGATGCCATACTTCTTGTTGTTACGGGCATACGATGAAATTAAAATAAAATAAATTTAACTGTCACGTCAATATCGGTAATGGAACTTTCCAGGCAAATCTCGAAATAGCACAAAAAAGTCTTATCCAGAGTTTCTTGTCACTTATCCAGTTCAGAGAATTCACTAATATCCACTAATGTCCAAACAGAAAAGTTCTAGTAATTTTCACGCACTAGCACAAATGAGTCTTTTTCAGTGTCTCTGTCACTTTCCCGAAAACGCACTTTTTCACAGTTTTGAGTCCAAAAATTGTCCTTAAACAATGTCCCGTAAGTTAATCCTCCGTGTCACCACTAATTCCCGAGAAGAACACTGTAGAAACCTCTTCTTGAACAGTCCAGAAATCTTCTGTTATAATCCCACTTCTGACACCAATTGTGACATGCTTACACCCTTTTTGTAAACACCCTGTATCGTGGATTCGGAAATTATAACAACCAGGGTAACACTAAACACTAATTTATTAACTTACTTAATTACAACAATAACTACTTGGTTAATAACACACTGTGTACTGCTTGATCACTTTACTCTCTTCTGATCTTACTACTCTTGCTATCTAAACTGAACTTTATCACTGTGTTTACTCTCTGACCATTTCAACTGACAATTAGTACTGCACTAACTTCTTGTTTTTTGGTTTACTCCATGCCTTATATACCTAAAGATGACAGATCTAGAAGTTTCTCTGATGACGTCACCATACTCTAGACAGTTCCAGAACAGATATGTCATCACTCTAGACCCTCTAATAAGTTCTTTCCACATTCAGACATCCGAACTACTGAATTCTGTGTCTACTTTTCAGTGCAACCAACATAACCTTAAATCTTAAGGGGTTGCAACATATTACACTGTACACGTTCTGTCCACCTATAGTTTTCCTCTGGCATTTAGTATTATCCAAATAACCTTAATAAAACTGAATATTTGATTTCCTAAATATCTTTCTTTTATTTATACTTAATTAGTACAAAATGCCATGACGTTATTCTACCTTCTATTTTTACAAAAGACTGCCTTTAGACAATGTTAATTCATACAATATGCACCATATTTTGTAGACAGTGTTATCCGCATTCCTATAGATTTTCCCATTCGCTAACCTTATCTAGGTGCAATGGTTAATAAATACACAAACAACAATGTAAAATTATAAATTTTAATAGATAATGCGATATACTAAAATACCAAGTGAGTGGTTACTATCTAGATCTGTCTTATAAACTAAGTACACACCACACATTAACATTATTTAATAATATTAATATTCATTTATAAAATTGTTATCTATCTACATATTTAAAACACACGCGTTTTCTTTATCCTAACTAGCCAATGGCTCCCACCGATTTTGATGATTATTTTTTCTAATTAAAACTGTCTACCCACAGATCCGTCATCAATTTGTATTTGTTTAAAACAGTATTTTCATGTGTAAACGCAAAACAAAAAAAAATCAAGAAACTTTGTCGCTGGCTCTCAATTTAGTACTTCTAGCGACATCTACTTTAAACTCGTTTTAAAAAATCGAAACTAACTGTACAAAGCCAGAGCACAGCATAAGATCCATTTGCTGTGGCCAGCGTGTGTGTTCAATGCTCAGCGTATGTGTTCAATGCTCATGTAATTTAAACGAATCTTGCGTTGCA
Source organism: Rutpela maculata (assembly GCA_936432065.2). Taxonomy (NCBI): domain Eukaryota; kingdom Metazoa; phylum Arthropoda; class Insecta; order Coleoptera; family Cerambycidae; genus Rutpela; species Rutpela maculata. The sequence continues at coordinate 27,613,882 of OW386285.2, read as the reverse complement.
GTAGGAACTTAACTTCCAAGAGAGCAGGTGGAGAGGCGTCTTGGACTGATGGTGTTGTTTCTTACTGTTATTTTAAAATTGTTTAATTACCTACAGAGTGATTTAGGTATGCGGTCATTAATTTCTAGTGGTGATTCTATATCAAAAAATGTGAAAAAAAGTTCATATAAACATGGGTCCGAAAATTCCTCTTAAATATCTCAGCAACCCTGTGAGCTACAGTGACTAGTTTTTGAACGTTATTCGATATCAATAAAGGTCATTATCTGATGTTATCCACCAAGGGTAAATTCAATCAAACAAAAAATTGGAAAGGGGAGGACTTACTTTTCCCCCCAAATTTCTTAATGTGAATTTTCTGTGATTGTCTCATCGGAATATGATTTCTTGGCAATAAATACACAAAAAGATTATCTTGTAACGCCGTACGACCAACCGGTTTCGAGAAATTTGAACTTAAATAAATTTTTCCAATCTTCTTGCATAAATAGAATTTTTTCCATGAATTCATCATTTTCTTCATTTTCGCAAGTGCCATGGACAGAAGGTCATCTTTCGGTCTGCACTTGCAAAAATTCAGACCATGTTTTTTATTTGTAAAAACTTCTTACCACTGATCAACTTACTTGGCTTTTTATTACTTAATTGGTCGTTATTGGTTTCTAATATTGAATTGTCACTAATGACATACAAGTTAAGATTTTCATTACGGTCTTTAATAAGAGAATTTCAATTTTTATTACACTTACACTTTAGAAGAAAAGTCGTTTATTCTACGGTCGAACCTGGGCTGCTGAAGCAAGAAGATTGTACGAAGAAGCTTTCCCAAAAATATTTTTTGTAAGTGTAGATCGTTCCTTACGAAAGGGGTAAGTTCTATTCAGACATGGAAAATTCTGGCCCAGATCGTTATGTTAGGACCACAGAAAAAGAAGAAGCAATATTAAATGCAGTACATGCGAATCCCCAAATCAGTACGAGAAGACTAGCTTTACAGGAAGGTGTGTCAGCATCGTCTGTTTGGACGATGAACAATTACTGTATCCCTACATGAACAATTACTGTATCCCTAACACATGCAAAGGGTGCAAGCGCTCAAACCAGAAGATACACCAAGAAGGGAGACCTTCTGCCGGCTTGTGCGAAAATATGATAGAAATATTGAATTTATTAAAAAAATTGATTACGGGTGAAGTGGGGTTTAATAATAATAATCATTTATTGGTGTCAGATACATACAAATGTTTACACAGGTCAACAAAAGAAATGGCATTAAAATGGTAAAATGAATTAACATGTAAATACGTAAATCTAAAATATTAATAAATAACAAATAATAAAAACCACTAATATAAGACCACTAATATAAATAAATACAGAACAGATTAAGAGTACCATTATGACTAAAAGATATTAGTTCATGAGTAGCTCACAGCTCAGATAAATTGTCCTCAAGGAAATCATCTACAGAATAATAGACTTTTCTTTTAAAGTATTCCTTGATTGTCTGTTTAAATTTGCTAGACTCGAGGGACTTTATTCTATTGGGTAATTTATTATAAAATTTAATGCAATAATAGCTTGTGCCGTCTCTGGATTTTGTGAGTCGAAGAAAGTTCTGTTTTATATTGTACCCGGTTCTTGTGTGGTGTGAGTGTATCTCACCCTGTTCATCGAAAGCGTGCAAGTTACGTCTTATATACAGCAGACCCTCTAGTATATATGCGGATGGCATCGTAAGGATGTCGAAAATCTTAAAATATTGGCGGCAATCGTCTCTATAATTTAAACCAGCAAGGGCTCTGATACACTTTCTTTGAAGGCCAAAGATTTTTGCACTGTGAGATGAATGCCCCCAATTAAGGATAGCATAGGTCATATTTGAGTGAAAAACCGCATAGTAGGCTGTTATAAGAACCTGCTTTGAAACAGTGGATACTAGATTTCTTAGTAAAAAAATTTTTTTTGACAAGACTTTTGATAAATTTACTATGTGTTTTTCCCAGGTTAGCTTGGGGTCGATGGACACACCAAGGAATTTTACCACATTATCATAATTGATGTTATTGATGTTATTGTCACGGCGAAGAGTAAAAGTTTGTAGTTGGGTCTTGTCCTGATTCAGGTTCAATTTGTTTGCAAGGAACCATTGCTCTATGTTCGATTGTGTATTCGCGACACTCTCGGACAAACAGTTGAAATCCCTGCCAGAGTGAAGAGCCGTAGTGTCATCCGCAAATAATATAAATGTAGTGTTGTCGTCACAGTTCGGAAGATCATTAATGTAGATAATGAATAGAATGGGGCCAAGAACCGATCCCTGTGTTACCCCGTGTTTTACCATTGTGTGATGTGACATATTGCTGTTGTATGACACATACTGCATCCTGTCTGACAGGATTTCATAAGAGATATGCTATTATCAGTCTTAGCTTTTCTAAGAGAATGCTATGAGATACACAAAGGCCTTAGTTAGGTCATAAAATCCTCCACTAGTAATGTTGCCCAGTTCAAAGTTTTGTAATACAGTTTGTGTTAGGTCATACGCGGGATGGTGTCGTCAACTTTCACAACAATCACACAAGGTCAGAAGAAAATCATCATGCTTTCTTCGAGTCCAGGCACCAAGAAAAATTTTCCATCAACGTTTGGGCAGGTATACTTGGCAACAGATTATTAGGACCGTTTGTTTTGCCTAATAGATTGGATGGGTTAAATTATCTAGATTTTTTAAGAAACCATTTAGGAGATCTCTTGGCGGAGTCCCACTAGAGACGTTACGGTGAATAGACGCCTATTAGATAACGTTCCTTTAAATAGAAAGAATAACCGGTAATAAGCTGGCCCAAACAGGTCAAAAGTACATTCGTTGTGAAGTGAAGTGTGGTAGTGTCCGAATAGCAACAATTAAGTGATAAGTGCTAATATTTAATTAATACGAGTGATTAAATCTTTCAGTGCAGCGTAAAAAAGTGAAAACAGTCGACAAATGTCGAGTAGGTACCCGACCCGAAGGAAGGAAAGGCCATAAATCAATCAAGATAAGTCCACTTTACCCTTAAAATATTTATGTCTTAAGTACTTGTAGACAACTTAAAGAATTTCATAAACAGACCTGAAATGCAATAAATTAGAAATAAGTTAATAAACAATTCTCTTCCAGCAAATAGTACCAGGGGCGTACCATTAGAGTAACAGTACACCGCGCCAAATTAAATCAATTCAAAAATAATAAAAACTTGGATAAAATTGTTGCCCATTATTAGCTTGGTTTCAGTGCCATTAAAATTTAAAAAATCTCATGCATGCTATAAGAACATACTGACTGTCTACACTTCACATCTGGTACGGCTCTGGTAAGGTTAAGGAATTTTATTAAAAACGTTTAGGTCCGTAAAAATACGCAAAAAGTAAGCAAGAAATAATAACTCTGCAGAGAACACAAAAATAATGTATCCACTCAGAACGTAACAATGAAGACACATCAGCTACTGGTACAAAAATTGAGCACTAAGCCATCAGTTAGAAGGAGAAAACATAACAACCCCGGCCCACGCCAACACTATGAATAGACCAGTAGAGGAGTTGCATAGGTAACCAGACGAGAGAGCTCCATCGAAATAAGGACGGAAAATATAAACGAAAACATAGCCACGGCAACCATACAAAATGATCAAGATCATTGATCATTGATCAATCAGACAAGACGGCAGGAAGGGTATTCATGCAACTGACTCAAGAAACCAGAAGAAACGAAAAAAGAAAAAAATGGGGAAACCGAGTTACACGTGGTAAACAACAACTAAGAATCATGAACAAACTGAGAAGCGACCAAACATATTTATAGAAACAGAAACACAAAAAGAGGAGCATAAACATTAAATAACGAACACAATGTGACAACACATTGGCCTTGTCATCTTGCTGTCGAGGCGACCAGACCTGCTTTATAATGCTCTGTCACCAATGGATACCCATAAAAGTTTATAAAAGTTAAATAGTGACAACTTGTAAAGAATATAGTTAAAAAAAGTATAAGTGGATGTGTTTGTAAAATAATACATATCTCGGAACATTTTCAGTAATTGATAAGAAATATTAGATAGTGTTTAATTATGTATACAAACCAAAACTTTACACAGTGCTTCCCCTCTAACGCAGTAAATAATGGTATATATAGTGCAGTGAAATCGTGCCAGGCGGCAAAGAGGAGAAATAAATCAGTAATAACCGAAGAGAGGACTATCTATATGGAGCACTAAGCCATCAATTAGAAAAAGAAAACCGGCACACACTAACACTATGAAAAATCAAGAAAAATGTCCATTATACTAATAGGAGACTTCAATGCACATATACTCCACACATGGCCTAACGAAAATGGAAACGCGCTGAAAAACCTAGCACACATGTTTGACTTAACAATAAGAAATACATGAAGCAAAAGTCAAACCTGCATTGACACCTGGAGTAATGGAAGCTCAATCACACAAATAGACCATACCCTGGTAAGCAGAGAGATAAGGGCAAGGATCAAGAAGGTTCAAGCAAAAAGGACAGCAGAAGAAAGCGTTAACATTGAACAGCAGCAAACTAAAAATAGGGAGACCATGTTACACGTGGAAAACAACAATCGAGGGGATAAAAAAAAACTAGGAAAGAAAAGCGAGGAAAAAACATGCGTCATGTGGCTCTCGCTTCTGACAACAAGCATGACCCAAATCCAACCCAGCATCGGAAACCGAGGAATCAGAAGACTCAGCAAAAGAAGATTTGAAGAAGCAGAAACACAAAAAGAGGAGCATAAACACTCCATATCAAGACACAGCACATATTTCACACGAAGATTCAGAAGAGGCAGATGCCCAGAACCAAAAACACAAAAAAGGGAGCTTAAACGCTCCCTCACGACACAATGCGGTAACGCATCTCATAAATACCTACACCTCCCATCCCATGTTCCTTTACCATGCGCTATGTGGCTCTCGCTGCTGGCAACAAGCATGACCTTAGTCCAACCCAGCGTGGACGTAGCAGGCCCAGCTATATAACCCTGGGAGTGGCAGCAATGCCTACCGCACGCTGGTAAATCAATCAATCAACAATTTAGGAGATCTCTTGGAGAATGTGCCGTATGAGACCAAAAGGACAATGTGGTTCATGCACGATGGTTCACCTCCCCATTTTAGAATAGTTGTTCGAAGTTATTTAAATGCATCCCAATAGATGGATTGGCAGAAACGGACCAGTACCAGATAAGATAACCATTTTTGTGTATTTACAGCCAAGGAATCATATTCCGATAAAACAATCACAGAAAATTCACATTAAAAAATTTGGGGGGAGAAGTAACTTCCTCTTTTCCAATTTTGTGCACCCCTGATTGAATTTACCCTTGGTGGACAACATCAGATAATGACCTTTATTGACATTGAATCACGTGCAAAAACTAGTCACTGTAGCTCAAAGGGTTCCTGAGATATTAAATAAATAAATATTAAATATTAAATAAATATTAAATAAAATGTTGGTGCCCCCCTTAGAGGCCCGCAGCGTCCTTAGGAGGGATTTCCGGGCTCATGTTTATATGAACTTTTTTTCATATTTTTTTATGTCACTACTAGAAATTAATGACCGCATACCTAAAACACCCTATATAATAGAAGGAAACTATTAGAATCACAAAAAAATTACTTTCGGAAGTTTCTTTGCATCTTCACGTATCAGATTATTGAAACTACTTAAAAAAACAAGATTTCTAAAAGGTAATACTAAAGCAAAAGGCGATTTATTAATTAAATCAAAAACCTAGATTATTACTTAGTTTCATCGGTAAAGCTAAAGCTGAAGTGGGGCGAAGGGTAGGCAGCGTGGCTATTATAGGGCATCTGCACGTGACGTCACAGCTAACCTCAGAAATATGTGTTTCTTAAGATTTAATTGTATTACGCAGCTATTATTAAAATTTCTGCCGGATTCCCGTATTTTCAACTAAAATCTAGTTCAGTGTAATGTTTATGAAGTTCTAAATATTTTGTCCTAATAAAATAGGACTCTTTTTGTAGGTTGGAAATCTAACCTGTAATTAGCAGTCTATTTTTATTAATCAAGAATATTGAAAAATTATTTAGATGAATTTTTACTGTTTGTTTAATATTGTGTGCACAAGGTTTTCAGAGTGTGTTTCGGGTTTACTTTAGTGTTTCAAGTAAAGTGTTTATTTTGACAATAATGTCTCGCTTGTTGTTATTTTCTCCACGGTCCTTTAACACGTTAAGGGCCATGTATACAAAAAAAAAAATTCCCTCGGGGCCTTAATGTAATTTTGCCTGAAACACTTATGATCTATTAAATAATGAATAACCGGTATGTTTTATTTTTTTAAAATTATTTTTCAACTAATTACTAATCTATCCCACCGGACCACGTATATTTATATGTATATTGCGCATCCTTATAGATGCTATGGGTCAGTAAGTAAAGCTCTGCGTGAGTATATTGAAAGATACACGCGACCCAGCTATAAAACTTGCTATGCATCCTTGAGGATACACAGGGCGCTTAACGTGTTAAAATAGCAGGGATTCTAAAGAGACTATTTTCTTTCTCCTCTATTACCACAATTCACTACTGAACAGAACAAGGGCATTTTCGTAACTATTGCAAATGAAAACAATGAGTTGTCTGCCCTCCATGCAAAATGGCGCCAACGACAGCGTGACGTCAACCGAAAATAGTATCTTGGTATCTTGGTTACTGTTATCTATTACTTTCGAACAGAAGTAACAGTCTGTTAATGCTATTTACAATCGAATGCAGTTTTGGAATCTTAACTTTAGAATTTTAGGTATGTCAATTATTTGACACTATCACTTTCGGTACCTCGGTTAATTCTTGCTTTGGACTCTATTAACAACTTATTGAATATTTTATAACTGCAGAATCAATTTTAGCATCCTGTTCTAAGTAGCATTTTCTTCATCGAATTAATTTTTGTACGAATACTCGCAACAATTAAAAATCTATTAAATGTAGTAGCCCGTCGGGCAGAGCGCGAAAAGCCTTCTCTTTCTTGACCCACCCAATACTGAAGTATAACCAGATGGGACCTTCACTACTTATTAAAGCATGTTATTTTACATAGGAAATCAAAATTGACGACACTCTCCATTGGTCGAGACCGAAGATATAAGAAAAAAACTAAAAAAAAAGAAATTTAGAAATTTAAGATTTAATCAAATATAACTTTAGAACTAAAACAGATAAAAATACAAATTTTTTTTGGTTTTGACAAATAAACATTGCTCTTTAATTTGAAGTATAATTTATTGCAATAATTAAAAAATGAACATAAAAAAACTAGCAAAATTCAAAAAGATACACAAATCAGCAACATTTTTCTAATTCTTAACTCGCCATAATTCGCTTATATAACGTGGTATTCAATTTTTTTTTTCACCAAAAACTGACAAATTTAATAGGCTTCATTTTGTCTCGATTAATGCTGGATCTAATTTCTTAACTAAAAGCGCTACAGCCCTTGAAACACAACGAAGCACAGTACGGCGACGAAGACGCGAGGCTTCCTTTCCCGCCCCCGCTACTTTCTCGGCCCATCGAGAAACGTATCGGCTGCTGGCCTCATTATTGTCTGGATAAATATTAATAAGTATATATTATTTTACTTACATGTATGCTATTACAGTTTATGTATATTGTAGATTCATTTTTATCAATGGAGAAAAACTACATGTTTGTTTTACGAAACTGCTGAAAGCAGTGAAAATCTAATGGTAAAAAACCAACTGTTACTGGCATCAGGTCTATTATTAATTGTGCAAATGAAAGAAAATATGCAATTTCATTAAAATTTTTATAAAACAAACTGATGGCACTTATTTGCACATTGCACACCCTTCGATACCGATTTCATTATTCTTGTCTGACATATTTTTGTAATAAATAACATTAGCAAAGATAATACGTATTGTCTCTGATATTAGTAACGCGATAAAAAAATGCAAGTGAACCTTCATGTAGTTATAATAAAGAAAAAAAATCAGTTTAAAATAAAATGGCATTGTCTGATTTATGGAAAATCCAGAAAAATTAAGAATAAATTAAGAACATCTTTAAGTACCAGTTTGTACAGGAACGGGTGCGGAAACTAGAAAAAAAATATATTAAAGCTGCAGTGTCCCATTGTGATACAGGCAAAATACAAGGCAGGTTACACATTTATTCAGATTTATTTGGGCTAATGGAAATTATCATAAAATTTATTATGCAAAATATATTAGCAAAAAAAAATTAAATGTGTACAAACTAAACAACTGAAAGAAAAAAATGAATATAAAGTAGCGTTAAATATTTTATTTAAGGAGGTTTATCTTGCTGTTTTGCAAAAAGAATTCTTAACTCTAATATTTCTAAAAACACGCCTTAATGATATACTTGAAGAAATGACGGAAGAAAAATTAGATTATTATAGCAGTGGAAATATAAGAAAGAGATTAGAAAAGCATTTAAGTAAACAAAGTGTTTTGTGAACACAAAGAAAATACAACAACAGTTCATTCAAGTGATAATAAATCTAAAAGGATTTTTATTGTCAGCCACAAGTGAATCAGGCGAAGAAAACTTGGTTCATGAGAATGAATTGACAATTCCTGATAAAGCTGCCGGTATCTTAAGAGAAGCTATAGCTGGATGTTTTAAAACTATAAAAAAAAACACGACTACTAATCTGAATGAACATAAATGTAAACAAGAAGTTTCAGATTTGTTATAAACATTTATGTCGTGGATACTAAATATGTCAGGACAGACAAATTTGATTTAAACGTTATTTCTATAGTAATGGAATTTATATTTAATACTTATGGAAAAAAAAACAATCAGCTTAGGCCATTTTTTTAATCCTTTACATATCACTACATGTGTTTCGTGCCGTCAGAAGAAAAAGAACTTAATGATATGCTTTATTCTTTTGGCTATGGTTATTCCTACGATGAAATACGTACATTTTTAACGTCTTTAGCTAGTCACGTATTAGTAAAAACTGGTGACGACATTTTTATACCACCTGGAGTTCCTCCAGTAAGTTCTGAAGAAAACAATTATATTTATCGCAGCGATAATTTTGATCAAAACGAAGACAGGCTAGATGGTAAAAATCCCACTAGGAATAGTATTATTTAAAAAAAATAACAGCCTATTTACACAAGCATATTTAGGTCGTCTATCCAATTTTAACCGATTTTAACCCTTCCAGTTTACATGAAAACAAAAATATAGTTATGTACAAAAATCCAACTAATCGTTCAGAGCCTCTACGAGTTGTGAAAGCATGGCAAATAATTGTTTTGATTATGTGGTTACCTCTGACATTTTATGGAAAATATTAAAATATACGAAGCAAAGTAAAAACTTTCCTAGCTGGCATGATTTTACTTCCACATCCAGTGAAAGTATAGTAACGACAAAAAAACTTTTTAAAATTTTTATTGTTCAAATAGGCTTAGAATGTTATGAAACGTCGAGATTTCAAGTTTGAGCGAAAAAAAAATTTCTGTCTGTGTGTCGGTCTGTAACTTTTTTTGTGCGCACGTTTACTCTGGAACCGTTTGAGATATTGACTTGAAATTTGGTACAAATATGTATTTTAACAAGATCTAGACCTAGATTATATTTATTTTCATCTCGTTCCGTCGAAGGGTTGGGGGGTAAATTGGGGTAAATTTGGAGTAAATAGGTAAATCAAGCAGATAAGAGTTCATAAAATTGATATTTAGTATAGAAAAGAGAAGCTAAGATCTCAAAAAAAATTTTGGCATTAGCCACCCCCATTATTACCCACACCCCATTATTAAAGGGGATGAAAAAAAATGTGATTTAGTGTGTGTACAAGAACCAGAAACCTCAAAATATTTTTTTACTTTATCCACCCCCCACTCCCACCCCCTGTCACCACTCCCACCCCACTACCGATGTGGGGTATCGTTTTATGGGTTTTTGGGGTACAGGATTTCAAATATTATATTATTAAAGTTCCATAAACAATTATTTCCAGATACAAAATTTTTTCGTTGTGTGACTTGGATAGAAAATCCGGATATGGAAGTAGTGATTCCTTGGGCAGCGGTTTTTACAATGATATATCTGAAAATCAGTTATATCTGTCTGATACTTACCTATTATTTTCACTTTGTTAATGCACCACCCGCGTAGTACGACACCATATATAGCAGATTATTACAACTAATATCATATTATTCAATTTGATTTGTTAATTTTATCATCTTACAATAAAGGAAGATAATTCTAAAGCTTTTGTTACGGCCGCTGATTGTAGCCTTGCGCGATTTATGGGGAACGCGGAATGTACCGGGAACGAGTGGGGAAGCCTCGCGACTCCTCGCCGTAGCGCGCTTCGTTGTGTTTAAAAGGCTGTACCGCTTTTATTTACAGAGCTAGACCCAGCATTAATTGAGACAAAATGAAGTCTATGAAATTTGGCAGTTTTTGGTGAATAAAACATTCGAATAGCTCAATACATAAGCGAGTTACAATGAGTTAGACCTTTAAAAAAAATTGACAATTTGTGTACCATCTAAATCAACGTCAATTTTTTAATGTTAAAGTTATTATTTTTGTAATAAATTATACATCAAATTAAAGATAATCGTTTGTACTATAAAACTAAAGAAAATATATAATTTTATCTTTTTTCGTTTGAAAGTTATTCGTGGTTGAATTTGAATTTTGTTATTTTCATTTTTTTTTTGTTTTTTTCTTGTAACTTCAGTCTCGACCAATGGAGAGTGTCGTCAAAAGTGATTTCCTATGTAAAAAAACCTGCTGAATAAAATGAAATAGGTTTTATTTGGTTATACCTCGGTATTGGGTTAGTGAACGATAGAGCCAGCCATCCGACGTACTATAGTAAAAGTTGTCAGACGACTGTCTACCTGAAGTGCCTCGAATTTTCGAAGTGTTACAGCAAGCGCAGTGGGGCAAATGCAACACGTACTGGAGATAACGTGGGTTGGGGGCGGCCTTTCCTCATCATGTTTGGGCAGGTGTATTTGCGAGCAGTGATCCGCGCGGACGCCCGCCAGCTGTCACCGTGACTGTTTCAGCCGCATCGCAAGCACTTCTTCATCCTCTCTGAATTGATTGTGGTTTCATTACGCTGGTGTCAGGATTTCCTTTATAAAACCGCATAAAATTCCCTCCATTATCTTTTCAATCTTGATTATCTATTTTAATATGCCCATGCATGCGGTGGCTCCTTGATTCGACAATTTACTTTGAAAATTAACTCCATAATGACGAACTATTGTACATACTCGATAAAAAGTTTTTATTTATTTTTTTTGGGAAAATCGCTCGGTTCATATTAAATGCCATTTTTTGATATATTTTTTAATTTTTCTTTTCACAAAGCTATGACGTCATCAATATACTTTTTGCTACGGAATTTGAAAGAAGGCATTTTTTACATACCGAAGTAAGAAAAAAATTGAGGCCTTTGGTTCTTGTACACACACTAAATCACAATTTTATTTGTTTTCACCTCCTTTAATAGTGGAGTGGGGGTCGTCATGGTAGTGGCTAATTCTAAAAAATTTTTTGAGACCTTAGTTTCTCTTATATACAGAGTGTTCCACTTAAAATCTCCCGGCGCTATTTTCTCGATAACCAAAAACGATATTTGAATTCTGTAGAAGGTATCCACTAGAATATAAATGACCTCAGTTTTTAGTAAAAATGGTTATTTGACACATTGTATAGATGGCGTTGTGATGCAAAGAAATTTTTCGATCCTAGGAACGTTCAAATGAGGAGCATGAGATGGAGAATTATATTCTAAGCAACTTTTTTTAATATGAATAATTTTCGAAAAATCGCTGGTTTTCGAGATATTTGAACTTCAATGTAATTCTTCAAGTGACAAAAATCGCATTTTTTTTTCATATGTCTACAATTTACAGTGTAAAATTTAGTCGAACATACAACATAAACACGACGCAAAAATTAGACAATATAACTAAACAGAAATGTCAAAATATTTAATTTTCAAATAGCAGTTGCAGCCCCACCTTTGTTTTACTGGAAAAAAATTGTGTTTTGAAATAAACGTTTCATTACCAACTAATACAGCCTGATTCAGTATGAAAAATGTCCTAAAGAACTTATCGTCTAAAATGTATTTTAGAAAAGTTATAACGATTTTTATATTTAAAAATAAAAAAAATTATATTGAAGTTCAAATATCTCCAAAAATCAGTGATTTTTCGAAAATTGTTCGTATCATAAAAGTTGCTCAGAATGTAATGTCTTATCACTTGCACTTCATTTCAATATTCCTAGGATCAAATAATTTCTTTGCGTCGCAACGCCGCGCCATCTATCCTCGATTTGTAAAATGACCGTTTTTACTCAAAACTGATATAATTTATATATTCTAGTGAACACCTTTTACAGAATTCACATATCTCTATTATTTATCGAGAAAATGGCACCGGGAGTTTTAAGTGGAACACCCTGTACATTGAATACCAATTTCATGGTATGGGACATGTACCAAATTTCAAGTCAATATCTTAAACGGTTCCAGAGTAATCTTGCGCACAAGAAAGTTACAGAGAAATGGACAGACAGACATTTTTTGGCCAAACTTAAAATCTCGACATTTCATGACATTCTAAGCCTTTTCAAAAATTAAAATTTTCAACATTTTTTTTCCATTACTATCCTTCCATTGGAAATAAAAATATATCCACTTTCCCACAATTTACATTTATTGCGACCTGTTACTTTTTAAAGGAAATTGGCGGGTGTCCAAGATTAAATAAAATTAATAGGTTTATATAATTTTATAGATTCTAGTTCGCATGGAGACTTAAGTAATTATTATAAATGTTCAACAATAATCAATCAATCAAAATATGCTTTATTGTCTTTTATATTTCTGGCAAGAGTCCAGGAGGCATACGTTAATTGCGGCTATACATTTTAATGAAAGATCCACGTAAATTGAATATGTTGTTTATAACTTCATTCTTACTAGACCGATATGATTTATACCCAGTTTCATAATCGAAATAATGAAGTCTCCATTAATCTCAAAAGGTCCCTTAACTTGTAAAACCCGTTCAATTGAGATAAAGCTTTTACCCCAAAAGTCCTGCGACCGCACCGCAAGATATTTTTCACCTCGTTTTCGAGGGCGGGGAACACGATGGTGACAATATTTTCCGACTTACCCTCCAACTACTACCCCTAAACCGAAAACCTTTTTCCGATTTTGCGGTGCTAGGCATTTTTTTTATCGGAAAATTTTATTAACGAAAGTTGTTCAGAATTATCCAAAAACCCTAAGCCCAATATTTATCAAAATAAAAAAATTGAAAAATTTAAAAAAGTGATAAATTTAAAAAAAATAAAAAAAGACTACTAATTACTTGACAACTACCTGGCAGCTTGGGTTTAATTTCAAACAAATTTGTCATGAATTTTTTAAACAAAAAAACCCATATAAATGATATTTTCGGACTTGGATATTACTTTAAACAATTTTTTTTTAATTTTGATTAAATTTTGGATTTAGGGTTTTTGGATAATTCTCAACAACTTTCGTAAATCAAAATTTTCAGATACAAAAATGCCTAGCACCGGAAAATCCGAAAAAGGGGCGGTTTTTTCGGTTTAGTGGTAGTGGTCGGAAAATATTTTCACCATCGTGTGCCTCGGCCTCGAAAACGGGGGAGAAAATATCTTGCGGTGCGGTCGCAGACCTTTTGGGCTTTTTGCCTTTTTCTGGTTTACCTCAAGGGACTAATAGTTTTTGTCCAGACTATCAAATAATGTACTCATTATGTATGTGTTTCCTCAAGGATAATACTATCCATTATTTCCTGCAGTGAATAATGATTTCATTATTCACTAGTGAATAAATAGGACAGGCAGTTGTTTATAAGAAATCACGTTAGTGACTTTTTACTAAAAATTTAAAATGTCAAAATAACAGCAACCAAAAGACAAGTGTTGTCTCTAAGTTTGCTAGGGAGCACTCAAATGGTACATGCCGAAGACGAGGTACTTTAATGAACACTTAAAAACTACATTAGTAAGTTTTTTTCAAAGCTTCATCTATTAGCAACACGCGGCAATCTCCAACATTGTTTTTGAAACCATTTACCTACGTGTCTACAAACTGTATTATTTTATTAGTAAGCCATGACAATGTATCAAAGCGTAATTTTGTTATTGATTTGAAACGTCAAAATTTGTGCGTCATATTTATCGCGGCCATTTAAGTTTATTAGTTGTTTAAAATAAAAAAAGTGAAACTATGAATACCGATAATGAAAATGAGATGTCTAATACACCGCCAGACATTACCAAAGCTGTTGAAAACACCTCTATGAATTTATTGCCAGAAAAATCGAAAAAACTATATATTTCAGTATACAAATCTTTTATGGATTGGAGAATTGCCAAAAATGCTAATTCGTTCTCAGAATCAGTTCCATTGGTGTACTTTTCCGAACTATCCACAAAATATAAATCGTCTACATTGTGGACCCATTATTCTATGCTGAGAAGTACGCTTTTAGTCCAGTCAACGAATAGCTCAAAGGATGGTGTAGAGTGCGTGAGCAGGGACCTAAGCGATTCCTTTAGAAAGTTGTTCAGGGTACTTAGGGAGTGAACATACTAAAAGTCCTGATGCCTAGGAGGTGAGCCGGAGGGGTGGGGAGGGAGGGAAAGAATGTCCCATTTTTGGTTTTTTGCTTATATCTCGAAAATGGTGCGTCGTAGGGAAAAATTTTACTTATACTAAATGAACGCTCATGAAATTCTCTACAACTTTCATTTCATATACTTTTTTCGAATTCGCAACCGTTTTCGAGCTACACGCTCCGGAAAAGTAAAAATTTTCGAAAAACAGATTTTTACCTCAAATTTACGCCACAGCTAGGGTAAATGCACCGGTTGTGGCCACTATCGTAGTTATTTTGCTCATCCTCCCTTCCCACAAACCAGTGACATTATGTCAATTGCGAATGGGGTGGTGGGAGAAGCCACAATAAATTGCTACGATGCTGTTCGAGTTGGTAAAGAGGCAATGAATAAGATAATGGACTTGCCATTCTCGGATATCAAGTTGTCCCGCAAAGATCATGCATGCACTCTTTCAGAGGAAAGAGGTCAGCTCATCGATAAAAATTCCCGATGAAAAGGTTGCAGTTGACCCAATATGTGGGGGTGGAAACATGTAGGAGACACCCTGGTGCCAATTACAACAGAAGATCCACCAGCACCGGAGGTCCTACTGAAAACGATATTTTGCCGCTGCACCAAGGATTGTGGTAGTGGCAAATGTGGATGCCGGAAAGCAATGCTGAACTGTTCTGCCACGTGCCTCCACTGCCAAGGGAAATACCTCAACGACGTGCCTGTTTACGACGAGGACGACGACGAAGGCGACGTAGAGCACCTTCAGCAAGAACCACCCACCACTGAGGATGAGGTAGCCATGGATGAGGAACCTTTGTCAGGAGCCTCACGGCCAAAGAGGATGAAAACGTGAAGGAAAGGAATATATAACAATAGGAAAAAAACAAAGGAATGGATATCTAGCCTATTCTAAATGTCGATTTTAATGTCTTTGAGCAATTCGAGTATTACGTCATAGATATTTTTTTATTTAGAGCTAATAAATGACAGATATTATTAGGTAGGTAAATATTCAGACTACTTTATTTTTTATGGAATACATCGCTTTCTACTTAAGCAGTCAAAAAATATATGATCCAAATCTGCAGTGACATTGCAAGCATCGCACAGGTCTGTGTCCACAACTCCTATCTTCTTGAGGTGCGCCGGGTAGCACCCGTGGCCAAATTATAGTCTGTTTATTGTAGTTACTTCTCTTCTTGAGAATTTTAAATCTTTATGCCAATAACAAGTAGGAATATCTGGCTGAAAGGTTGTGTAGCGAGTAGGATTTGTTATGCTATATTCTTTCCATAAGGTTGACCACACATTTTTACTTTTTTTTTTCCAATATACTTATACACTCTTGGACGTGTAGTCCATTGTTCAAAATTTCTCCATCGTTAATACTTTTTTTGTTAAGTTGTCTACTTCTTCATTATGTTCTAAGCCTGTATGAGCTTTAACCCACAAAAATTTGATTAACCTTCCTCTTTCTTTTAATTTATTTACTAACATTTTAATTTCAGCAATACGCGTACGAATAGTGTAGTTAATGTCTCGACTGTTAGTAATACTTTGAAGAACAGACAGTAGTGAATCCGATAAAATAGTGCAATGTTCACGTTCATTTCTGACGACGTATTCTAAGGCACTATAAATGGAGGTATCTTCGTTAAGTTTATATGATCTGTGTATAAAATTAAATTAATAAAATTACTTACCTTATATGTGAATTTTTTTATCATCTTTAAAATACAATTCTATTTTTCAGGTAAAAATCTGTTTTTCGAAATTTTTTGCTTTTCCGGAGCGTGTAGCTCGAAAACGGTTGCGAATTCGAAAAAAATATATAAAATGAAAGTTGTCGAGAATTTCATGAGCTTTCATTCGGTATAAGAAATTTTTCCCTACGACGCACCATTTTCGAGATATAAGCGAAAAAACCAAAAGTGGGACATTCTTTCCCCCCCACCCCTCCGGTTTACCTCCTAGACGTCAGGACTTTTAGTATGTTTACTCCCTAAGAACCCTGAACAACTTTCTGAAGGAATCGCTTAGGTCCCTGTTTACGCACTCTACACCTCCTTTATTGACTGAGATATTTATACAAATGAAGGGATCAAAATAGAAAATTATGGTAAACTGCGGGCACTTTTGAAACGAAAGTCAGAAGATTTTATACCCAAAAAAGTCAATACTTTTGGATCAGAAAATATAAATACATTTCTTACTGATGCATCTGACGAAAAGTATCTTGCAACAAAGGTAAGAAGTTAAATTAAATCAGTTCAAGTATAATAATTCCGTAATTTTTTTAAAGGTTGCATTAATAATGGGCATAACGGTGCTTGTTGGGCAAAAGAAATGTATTCTATGAAACTTGCAAGATCTTGGATCAACTCTTTTAACAAAACTGTCATTCAAAAAGAATAATATGATCAATTAAGTAATTAATTTTTTCAGTAAACAATTTAATCAAAAATATTTAATAGTCGTGGACAAAGCATAGTATTCTACTCGCATATAATGGCTATTATTCACTCTGGTGATTTACGACACTCGCCTGCGGCTCGTATTCTAAACTTCATCTTCGTGAATAATAGTCATCATTATATGCTCGTTGAATAATAATATACTATTCAAGAACACATTACGAAAAAGCTGTCTTTACCGTAAAGTCTCGAATTTGTTCCTATTTGTGGTATAAGTAAAGCAAACTTTATTGCAAATCCTAACTTACAAATTTTCCTTCTTGTGTGTTTTAAAATATTTTTGATCACTTCGTGTTAGACGGCATTCAGCAATCTTATTTCATTTTCCTTCTAGAAAGTCGAACCTTTTCCTTTTGCAGTCATTTTTAAATATAATTTGAAAAACCCAACATTTTAATAATTTGACAACAAATAACAATGACATAAGAACACAAAATAATCAATAGACAGGAAATGTTTGATTAGGATGAGATAAACATGATAAAGTGCTGTCCAAAAGCAGCGGCTAATGTCACGCTATTGGCAAGATTTTAATTAATATTCTGAGGAGGGTCATTAAAATAAGTCTTATCCACTTTTAGTCATATTCTAGTTAACGACGTGAATTAATTCTTTACATTTCTTTAATCATATCTGCATACGTTTTTCTCTGCCAAATCGATTCTCATCCTATAAAAAAATATGTCTAAAAATTAAGTGTTTTTCCATAATGCGCCTTAGCTATTAAACTATGCTATTTCAAAGTGAATCTGATCCAATTGGACCAATTATAAGGAAGTATTTTGATCATGCGATTCAGCATATGCAGGGAGTGCAAATTAATTAGTTTCAAATTTAAAAACTTCGTTGGACTTATTTTGGATTGGATTAGAAAAACAACCCCAATATGATTTTTTTTTGTAAAATCGGAAAACTTTAAAGTTACGAATGATTCCAATTAATGTAATTCTCTGGCAGCAGAAAACGGAGATTTTTATGAGTCTGTTTTAGAGAATCCAAAGATCTTAGAATTCAAGTCTTTTATTTTTATTATATTGCTCTTCATATCATTTTTATGATGTAGTGTAGTTGCATAAAAGTTCAAACATATTTTATTTTGACAAGCTTTGTTTTATTTTGTTTTTTTTTTGTATTAAATTGTTCTTAATTACTCGTTCGTTTCATTAGTTCTAAACATCATAATAGACATAGATCCAAAAGCTGTACTTAGTTTCCTGCCTAATAAAATTTTACTGTCAATAGGAATATGGTTTTTATTGAATATACAACTAGCGTTTTGTAATTCAACACAGTTATGATGACAACTGATTTCGCTATATATTTTTACATCGTCAGCGAAGGGCAATAAGACTATCTTTCACATAACTTACTACATCATTGATATTTTTTACCAATGTCAGTGTCATATTTTCGAAGTGCCGAAATTAACTGAACATGAAAAAATTCTAATTCTCTCTAAAATTGAAGAGGGATGGTCTATCAGAACAGTTGCTGACCATTATCACTTAAATAAAAGTACCATTATGAGTGTGAAGAAAAGGTGGGAGGAGGAAGGTATCATAAAGAGAAAAGACGGTTCAGGCCGACCGAGAAGTTCAAATCTCGCTCAAGATGAAGCGCTCCTTGGCTATTTGAGGGAAAATTCGTTTCAAACAGCAGTTGACGCTGTGTCCATGACAAATTTTCCAGCATCGAGGTCAACAGCTAGCCGAAGGATAGGAAAATCGGAATTAAAAAACTGTGTAAGTGCCAAGAAGACCATATTAACAGAAGAACACAAGCAAGTCCGCATTCTGTCTTGTTATGTCTATCGCCCGTTGGAGTTTTGGAACAATGTTGTGTTTACCGATGAAAAAGTTTTTCAATCTTGTAATGACGGACATATTCGGGTGTAGCGGCCTGCAAATACCAGGTTTCACGAACGCTACGTGTCTCCGCGGAACAGGTCCGGGCGATTTTCTGTTAATGTTTGGACATGGAAGTAAAATTATCACAGGCAGACACGTGCAGAACAGCCATGCAGAAAACTGCTTTTTAATGTTTTGAGCTTTCAGACGTCAACGTCAATTTTTACATTTGTTATAAATCGAAATCATTAAATCACTAACATTTTTCCAAATACCTTACTTATGACATTTCACGATCAATGTCACTTTTTTATAACCTATATGATAATAAAAAATCTAAATTTCAAAAAGACTGATTCACATCACTCAATATTAGTAAAAACTGTATTACTTGATTTTTCAAGTGTACGGTATTTTATTGCACAGAAGTGTACCATGAGTCTGTTACACGCTGTATATGTGGTTATTAATACGCCCGTCTTTATATCAATGTGGTGCGTGTTCCTTAAATTAAATATGCCTGTGCTATAATTAACTACTCAGCAGAGTCCCAAAACTTCAAATATCATATGTAGAAAACGGTGGTTTGGTTTGATGTTTGTTGAAGTGGGTAGCATAGGAAGTGGTATACATGTTTAAGGGTGGTTGGATAGGAACCAGACTAGCGCCAGGTGCAGTCTCAGACGGTCCGTCATAAGTCACGTTGCCCTTGTGCCCTCTGACCTATCCAACTACTCTTATCGAGGGTGGCAGAAATGCTGAATTGGTCCAGCTGTCCTATAAGACCTGAACTGAGCACGAGGCCGACACGCGTTTCTTTCAGACTTCCTTTGAATCTCTAACCACCTTATATTCAGATCCAATTATTCAAGCACTTTGTTTTCAACCGGTCGCGGTGGACTAAATGCAGATGAATACAGAACGAAGTACTTGCGGTAGGGACGATATTTGGCAAACAATTTCCATATGCCTTCTTTCTTAATACACGAAAATTTAAAATAAAATCTTTAACATCATAATATTCCGCCTTGGCATAATGTTATAATACAAAAAAATATAAGAAAAGCTAGGAAGACAACTTAAAAACGACTTTAAGAACGGGTTTCTTCTTATTCACGCCTTGGCAGACTGATCCATGAATTATTTTAGTTGGGGTGGTTAACTAGAGATGGCAGAAAGTTTACGGATTTTTGCAGCCTACATAAACACATTAAACAGTGCTAGGTTCAGCGCCAGAATTAATATTACAATTGAAATCTTGAACTGGTGATTACCAGAAATGCTCAATAATTTCTAAGCTGGCCGAAAGACAGAATGTTTGAACTCAAATATTGATAAAGATGAATGAATGAAGATTTTGCTGAGGATTTTGGTATCAATGATAAATCTGAGTTCGACGACACCGACGACGGAGGCGATGCTTCTGAAGTTGATTAATTTGTTACCGACATTGTCACTATTCAATGGGGAAGTTGCATGATTTTTTTTTATATTGAAAATCGATAAAAAATAAAAAAGAAATATAAAAATGTAAAATTTATGATTTACGATACAACGAAAAAATTCTTCTGTGAAGAATTTGGAAATATCAAAACGGCAGCTATTTGGCGGAGTAACTGTTGAATTTTTCTGTTATGAATCCCCAAAAATGTCGCCAGGATTGCCGCCAACAATCAGTAAATGTCAAAAAATGCCATTTTTGATTCGCTCCTGCCGGGCCGAATTTTTGAATTTCGTCATGCAATTTACAATACGGAGTAAGTAGAACTCTCTCTGTCTTTCTGTATTGACATCACACAGTGTACTAGTGCTGGTGTACTTCGAAAAATATGAAGTTTGAAGTTGTTGAAAATTGCATGTTTTTTGCGCGATTTTCGACTCCGAAATGCATGCTTTTTTTAACTATTTTTCGCCGATATTTCCGAATCAGGAAGAGCTAGCTCGAATTAAAAAATATCGTAAAACGAGTTCGTTTCATTACGAATCTTTTGATTCCATCAGAATTTTGATTTTTTTTTTTTTTCATTTTGGAGATATTTACTGAAATGTCGGCTAGTACTGTCGTGGGCAAAAAAAATAGGACAACTATTTTTTTCTAATACAAATCTGTCTCTATTTGAACACTTGCAATGAATTTTGACAAATAACTGACAATGTCACAAAAATTAAAGTTAGATGTATACAACTAGATTTTAGCAAAAATACATTATAAGACTTGTTCCATTTTTTTTGCGCACGGCGGTACGGCAAAAAAACAATTTTTTTTTAATTAAAATCTCTTTAACCTTGACTACTAGGCCAAGAAGCGACTTTAACGAATTCAAATAGAATTAAATTTGCTAAAACTATTTTTGTATGTTTTGTCCTACGACAAAAATGAGGGAACCAGGAGGGCGGAAGTGAGGTCAGTTTTTTATTTTTGATAAAATTTTGTCGTATGTAATATCACTAGTGCTTAGAACTTAGAATTTTTTCGAAACCTTTGTTACCTGGTAATATAAAGAGTGTAAATTGACAGTTTATTATCTGATTAATATTTGATAATAAACTGCCAATTTACACGAATTATATTACCTTTTAGCTTGAGCAAAAATTTATAGATAAAATTTAAAAGCACGAATGGTATTTGGAGAGAATATTTCACGAATAAATAATTCATTAAGTATATCTTTAATATTATGTTTTGTAATTATTTGCCTTCAGACGTTTTCTTGTCATTTTTTAGAGTTTACTGACCTTTATTTTCAATTCCATCATTTAAGTCACATAAAAATGCATTTCCAAAGCGACTCATCTAGTAGAACAAAAACAATATACCTTTCACCATAGGTATTGTAATGCATAGACTGGTCTTCAGTGTAAAGAGATCTCGGGCATGCTTCGACCAATCACTTTACAAGTAAAGACACTACCACATTTTACCCGAATTTACGTTCTAAGGTGGTAACATGAAATATTGCTATAGTAACGCCATATTAGACCCACACGGTAAACTATGTACTCTGAATTATTGAAGAATTATTATACTAAAGTGTTCATTGATATTTATATTTACCTATTTAATACTTATTTTTAATTTAAGAAGTTTAATGGTTACGTTAAGGTTTGCTTATTTAAGCAGAGAGAATATTAAGTACAACGAATTATGTTGTATAGTGGATAGTTTTGATTTCCTTAACACGAGTGATTCTATTTGCGCAAAACATTTCAGGAAACAAAACATGACGCATGTCAAAATTTTACCGCGATATTTGTCGACGCGTCGATACAAAAAATTACAGATATAAATTTTTCGTATTGGTACTGTCAAAAGCCGATCTAATAATAATGCCGTTTGATTGGTGCAATGTTGTAAAAAAAAACGGACATTCATTGGCTATCACGTTAATGAATGAAATAATCGCTCCATTAATATCGGCCCTTCGAAACAAACGTTTCTGGAAAAAAAAACGATTTTTTTAAGATTTACATGCTTTTTCCAGGAAATTCTTCCATTGTCTCAAATATCTCGATAATTATCAGTTTTCTCAAAAAATTTTGGACACCAATATCAAAGAGAATGGGTTTAGCATTCCGACGCGTTTTTTATTTTTTTTGTAGCATAAAAAATAACAAAGTTATGACCGAGAGATTGCGCCTCCTTGTTCGATTAACAAATAATATTCTTCCACGCTATCACAGTGTCGGCTTTAATGGCTGACGTCACGTGGTTGTGTTTACAAATTACGGCATAATCTAAATATTCATTTTACGGAAAATAAATTTTACTTTGAATTTCTTTTGTTATAATCGTTTTCTGCGTAATGGAAATTTCGAGCAAATCATTTTTCAAGCATTTTAAAATTTCATGCATCTTCCCCATTATAATGAGTTTTTTTGGTATATATGAATAAGTACAATATTTATTTTTTATTCCAGGCAATTCTAGAAAGCGTGTGATGAAATGAGACAATAAACAATTTAATTTTAGAAAATTAAAATTTAAATTCATAACAAGTAATTACTGATTTATAAAGTCTACAGAAAAAAATTCAAATAAAGTTAAATAAGAAATTCTTATATATTTACTTTTCATTTGCGTGATAAAAACTGCATCTCATAATATGTATTATTTCTAAAAAAAAAAAAAAGAAATGCTGCATATCGCTTCTCGTTGTTTAAAGGTCTATAAATATGTGCAAATCTGCCGTACACGGATGCCTCGATCTTAATATTGTCAACTTGAATGATCAAGAAAGGTTATTGTACTTACAGCAAAACTGTTGACAAGCATCGAGCACAAACAATTCCGGACTGAGTTCGACTTCCTCAACTGTTTGATTTTAAGTGGCAGCCCTCTAAATATTTTTTGTCACAATTTATAACATTAATCATTCAAATAGATTGTTAATAACATATTCCAGATAAGGATTGGACTGATTAAACCCATGCAATCCTTTTGCGCCAATCGCTCGCCCAATAAAATATATAGTTTTGCGAGTTTCGTGATATTTGTTTCGGAATATTAAAACGTTTTTTTACGCTAAAAAAATACAGACTCAATAACACGTGATTTATTATTGTTTGATTACATGCCGCGTTATTTCGTCATCATCAGTGCTCATTACGTAATATTTATAAAATATATTCTCCCTCATCCTGAATAAGAAATATGCAATAATCCTCCCCAATACGATGTAAACACCAAGAGCTGCTAACGCCAAAAGTGCTAACCATGGGTGTTCTTTATAATCCAATATATCGTAAAGATAATGGTCACCATATATACTCACGCCACCACACACGTAATAAACATAGGAGAATACTCCGTAAGTAATACCATAGATCATCGACGGATAAATGTGTAGCAACCTTATAGAAATGCTAGAAACAAAAAAATCCATAATCACCACAATCGGATTCCAAAGGTGCGATATTGACGTTTGAGGATCAAGAGGAGTATGTTGATAAATATGCACTAGAGTAAAATATCCCAGCGATACTGCAATCGATGAATCTACTGCCATCCCCTGCAGTATCCAGTGTATTTTGAAGAAAATTGAAGATTTTCTCATAGTCAACTTATCACGTATTTTTCTGGTTCTTTGTTTGATGTACTCGTTCATGACAGATATCAGAGATATCGACGCAGATGCCGTGCAGAGAAAAAATATCCAGGACGTATAGTAACAGCCTGCGAACAGTTGTACACTAGCAGGCAAATCTCGAGCTAAATAACACATCACAAAAAATACGCACCAGTAAAAAGCGCAAAATAGGATTCTGTACATTAAATAAAAGGTGTCTATTCTGGTTCGAGTCTGCCATCGAGGCAAGTAGAACATTTCTTGATGTTCGTATTCCCATTTTAAGTTGTGGAGGGAGAATTCGTTAATAAAATTCTTACAGCAAGCTGTCATATTGGTTCATAATAATTCCAATTGACAGAATTTTGACAACTGGATAATCAATTAAGTTGATTCTGACTTCTGCGTTTTTTGGTCAACTGTGACAGTGAAATTAAAACTGTTCTATTTGCTTATGAGACGAGAGTAGGCTTCAGCCCAGCTCTTTGAAGTTTTAATGTAGAAAAAAATACTGCAAATCTGAAAATGTGCACTAGTTTTCCTAAGTCATTGTTGTACAGGATGCTAAATCTCAAGAGACCTCTAACATAAGTCTCATCGATTTCTGTGAGTAAAAAAGGGCAAGTTGTAATTATTGCAAACAAATGTTCATAACGCCAAAAGTGCTAACCAGGAGGGGTTTTGTAATCCAATATATCGTAAAGGTAATGGTTACCATATATACTCAAACCACCACATAAGGGAATTAACGTAAGAGAGTAAGCCTTAGGTGACTCCCAAGATCATCAACGGATAAATGTGAAACAATCTTATTAGTACAGTAAGTGAAACTTTTAAATCCCAGCCCGAAAATGATGTAATGAATTTCCAATTTTTTTCTTCAACATTACTCCAGTCGAATTAGACATAATAAAAAATTTTGCGTACTGCGGACTTTTTTTGTGGAAGTTGTTTAAGAGGGCATAATAAGCAAGCACAGAAAAATACACCCTGCTACACCCTGTGCGTCCCCTATTTTCAGGGGTGAAACTTTGAAATTTTACTTATGTGCCCATATCTTTTTCCCTATTGCCCGTAGGGCTCTTTACCAAGTTACACTACATAATATATATATATATTACACATTTGCCGTAGGACAAACGGTTTTGGCTCTACGAGGCCGGAAAGGTCGCGCTGTTCGAATTGGGGGTCTTCTGTATAGGAAAAACGGCTATTATTTCCAATCTACAATACCACACATACTAATGCCCTTAAGGAGGGATGATGATTTGTGAAAAAGCTTTCATCGTATACTGCGCGGTTTTCATGATACGGGATGTTGAAATTTTGAAAACCCCCGTTTTAAAAAAAAAAGTGAACCTACTTTTTTTCGCTCATTTTTCTTTCAAGCATGTACGATCCTAATATAAGAAAATTTACGTTGGTTTCATTTTAATACAATCGTTGGTTTAGGAGCTAGACAGCAAAATATGCCAAAAATGGCTATTTTGGTATTGTTGCATCAAAAAAACCAAAACCAGTATAATTCTGGTAAGAGTTTTTGTTTATCCTAAAAGTCCAATTCATTGCGCATAGAAAATGTGTTTTTGTATTTAAATAGGATCAACACTTATTGTGTAATAACGATTTATGTCATGTGTTCTCCAGTCTCCTTTCTCACATTTTTTTTTGCGACCTTATGCTTCATAGTAGGGCAGAAAGCAGGGCACATATTAGGGTGTTAAAATGGATCTCTTGTTAAAATGCGATAGGACGTACCGTTTTCGAGTAAAACGCACTTGTTTGCAAAAAATTATTTCAAATCACACTTTTCATCGACTGACTAGTAAATACTCATCGCTGACTACGAAAAAATAAAACGATGTATCGCTTCTTGCTTTTTCTGTTTATGAGGGACATTGCTAATGAAAAAATGAAGAGACTCGGACGGAATAGGGGGTTCTCACTCCCCTATTTGAAGGTTCACGCTTGTCTCGCATCATCATTGCAACTTATTTTGTGTCTATAACAAAATCCACAGTAATTTTACCTTCTTCGATAAACAGCTATTATATGTCCATTTCATCGGAAAATGATTTGAAAAAACAAACTTCTAAGAAAGAAAACACCAAAATGTAGAATTTATTTATCAGATCACAATTCAGAACACAATGAAAACTCAAAGCAAACATAACCAAACAAGTGCGTTTTACTCGAAAACGGTACGTCCTATCGCATTTTAACAAAAGACCCATTTTAACACCCTATTATGTGCCCTGTCCACGTGTATAATTCTATCTGCCCTACTATGAACCATAAGGCCGCAAAAAAAATGTGAGAAAGGAGACTGGAGAACACATGACATAAATCGTTATTACACAATACGTGTTGATCCTATTTAAATACAAAAACACATTTTCTATGCGCAATGAATTGGACTTTTAGGATAAACAAAAACACTTACCAGAATTATACTGGTTTTGGTTTTTTTAATGCAATAATACCAAAATAGCCATTTTTGGCATATTTTGCTGTCTAGCTCCTAAACCAACGATTGTATTAAAATGAAACCAACGTAAATTTTCTTATATTAGGGTCGTACATGTATGAAAGAAAATTGAGCGAAAAAAAGTAGGTTCACTTTTTTAAAAAAAAAAAAAGGGTTTTCAAAATTTCATCATCCCGTATCATGAAAACCGCGCGGTATTCGATGAAAGTTTTTTCACAAATCGTCATTCCTCCTTAAGGGTATTAGTATGTGTAGTATTGTAGATTGGAAATAATAGCCGTTTGTCCTGTACAGAAGACTCCCAAATTCGGACAGCGCGACCTTTCCGGCCTCGTACAGCCAAAACCGTTTGTCCTACGGCAAATGTGTAATATATATACTATGTAGAGGAGGGATGAATCTTCAAGAAGTGTAACTTGGTAAAGAGCCCTACGGACAATAGGGAAACAGATATGGACGCATAAGTAAAATTTCAAAGTTTGAACCCCTAAAAATAGGGGACGCACATGGTGTAGCAGGCTGTAGTTTTTTGTGCTTGCTTATTATGCCCTCTTAAACAACTTCCACCAAAAAAAGTCCGCAGTACGCAAAATTTTTTATGATGTCTAATTCGACTGGACTACATGCTTTATAAAGTATGTACATAAGAATCTATATTGTCGATTTTCCTGCTTTTTGGTTACTAGGGGTTGTAGCAAAAAAAACACACATAACCTGATAGAGAATCAAATTATAAGAAAGAAAGGTCTTATACAGTTTTTTGCTAAAATTCATAATTTTCGAGGTATTGCGAACTGAAAATTGCAATTTTCACCCCCTAAAATCAGTATTCCTAGACGTTTCTTTTTAAATTACGCGAAAAATGTAGACTAATAAAAAATGCAAGGGTACAAAATTAAAGCTTTTACGAAAGCAAATCAAATGGTTTTTTCTTTTTTTTTTCTCCGATGTTAAGTTTTGGAAATAGGGGATTTTCAAAATTGCGCCAAAACGTTCAGAAAAAATATTCGCCATTAAAATCTGAAATTACTCAAAATCTACAACTATGAGAAAAAAATGTATTCTTGTAAAAATTAAAGGTATTAAAATTTTCTTTCGATCGAGACGTATTACGTATGAAAACTAAAAAATTACAAACAAAAAAGTAGCGCATTAAAAATTTAGGCGCCATTTTTTTGTCTTATTGCTCTAATTTCTTATTAATTCAAAATTTTTAAAAATCTTTCTAGACATTGTTAATGCGCATTATTACTAACATGCCCAAATTTTTTAGAATTTTTCAAATAATTTTTCATTCTGTGCCCATTTTCAATAATGAAAATGTTCATAATTTTTTGAAAAAAAAACGGGTTATTGGAAAATGCTCAGAAAATATTTTCGTAAATAAAATTGTAAGAGTACAACAAACTGTTCCAGAGATATAAAGGTTTAAAGATGGCGCTTGAGCACATACCCAAGAAAATTGTGTATTTAAAGTTGAATTATCCCAAAAACTATAAGACTGATAAAAACATTATATAAGAATGAAATGAAGATTTAAAAAAAACGAAGAGTTTGGGTTTTTATTTTTTTTCCTACGACAAACTGTTCCAGAGATATGACAGTTTGAAATAATGTTGAAACTTTTCAGTTTGTACGCGCATTTTAAATGTCTACAGTAGGTAGAGAAACGAGCAATAGCCGTTTATTTTTCGAAGAATTCGCAGAAAAAGCGGATTGCATTGCATTTTATCATGTTTAGAGTGCAGATTAAAAATTTTATTCAATTAGTTTACTTAATTGTATTAATTTGATTTATTTATAACAATCTGTATTTTTAATAAAATTAAACATAATTACTATACTCTTTTGTGACCATTTTTAATACACCATTTTTTTTTATAAATTTAGACCTCATAATCATATTCAGCAACCTAAAAAAACATAAGTATGTGGATATTCGTGAATTTATTTGTAACATTAGAAGAATTATTAATTTTTCAGTATTTAAGGGTGGTTTCAACCCTTAATATTTTCGTCTTTCCTATGTTATTCAGCGACTTCAAAAACATAACTATATGAATTTTCGTGATTTTATTCGTAAAATTAGAAGACATTAATTTTTCAGTATTTAAGGGTGATTTCAACCCTTAATCCTTTCGTCTCATAAGTTTTGACTTCACAGTTATATTCAGCGACCTCAAAACCCGAAAGTATATGAATTAATTTATTCGTAGAAGAGTTATTAATTTTTCAGTTTTTTAAAAATAAAAAGCAGGTGATGCGACAATATAGATTTTGATGTACGTATTTTATAAAGAATTTTGCAAAAAAAATTAAGAAAATTCCTTTCATCGTTTTCGGGCCGGGAATTTTACCATTTTTACTGCTTCGCTTACTGTACTATATAGAAGAAATATTAGAAATAAAAAAAATCCAAAATAACCCCAATCGCATTCCAAAGGTGGGATATTAGACCAATGAAATAAGGTAAAAAAAAAGGCCATCTGCGGAGTGAGGCCGAACAAGCTGAATTTTTGCAGAGACCTTCGTTTTGATGTTCCAATGAAGCACAAAAAAATATCATATGCCTACCCTTGTGCGTCTTGAGATATCGAAGGTCAAAGGTCATGAAAATCTCGCTTCCAGTGCATCTGACGTCGTAAGAACCCATAACAAAACTTACGTAAAATAGTATTCTCTACAAAATTGTTCATATACATCGTACATTCGTACGACCAACCGTTTTCGAGATATAGCATGATAAAGCGGGAGCGCGCATTCGTAATAGGTAATACTGTATTATACTGCAGAGCTATAACTATAAAAGCACTTTTCTTAATCTGTTAGACTAGAAAATTAAATTCGCATTATTAAAACCGTTAAAAATTTGTTTATTTATAAAAAAAATATACAATTTCAAGCAGAAAACTGCCCGCCAGATACAGTATTTCAGAACGGAAAGCGTTTTCTGTTAGCTATGTATGGTGCTCCAAAAGATGAAGTGAACCTTGACAAATTTAGATACACCCAATTCATTAAGGCTACACGACTTAATAGACCTGTTAAATTGTCATCCCTTCCACCTACCAGTGAAGCAGCTCGACAGCATATTTATCGGGTCTACTACCAAGTACAGATTTGGCTCGGGAAAAATCTACAACCCGAAGAATGGGGTTGTGATTTAAAAAACGACATTACAGCCGAAAACAACACTACTGCCACCTGCTCCAGACGAACTATTAAATACAATATTCTGTAATTGTAAAAAGGTGCGCAGTGCGGGTGTAGAAAAGTCGGGCTGCCATGCTCCAAAGTTTGTGGTCAGTGTCACGGACAGGCATGCCTGAACCCGTCAACAGAGTTGCAAAACATCGAAGAATTCAGTGACCTTGAGCCTGAAGAGGTTTTGCCAACAGATATAGAGCCAACAGATATAGAGGAAGCGTTTGACGAAGATAATGTGTTGATCGAGGTGCTAGTGGAACCCGACGAAGACGAGGAGGAAGGCAAGGAAACATAAGGGCGTGGTATGGAAAAGAATGTATTTTTGTTATTAATTATTTATTATATATTTTTTTATAAATAAACAAATTTTTAACGGCTTTAATAATGGGAATTTAATTTTCCAGTCTAACAGATTAAGAAAAGTGCTTTTATATTTATAGCTCTGCAGTATAATACAGTATTACCTATTACGAATGCGCGCTCCCGCTTTATCATGCTATATCTCGAAAACAGTTGGTCGTACGAAAAAATGTATATGAACAATTTTGTAGAGAATACTATTTTACGTAAGTTTTGTTATGAGTTCTTATGACGTCAGATGCACTGGAAGCGAAATTTTCGCGAAAAACCGATTTTCATGACCTTTGACCTTCGATATCTCAAGACGCACAAGCGTAGGCATATGAGATTTTTTTGTGCTTCATTAAAACATCAAATCGAAGGTCTCTGCAAATTCAGCTTGTTTAGCCTCATTCCGCAGAAGAAGTTTTATTTCTCTGGACTATATTGACGTTTGCGGATCAAGAGTATGCTAATAAATATACGCTAGAGTAAAATAGTCCTGCTATACAGCAATCGATGAATCTACCGCCATCCCTGCAGTACTCAGTGTAGTACAAATTGACAACATTGTGATAATATCTAATTTACTTCGTTAGGTAATGAGAGTCGTATGTCACAAAGACCCATTCTGACAATGACGCAAATTTTAGCTTCCATATTTATGATGAATATATTAACGCTAGTGATGACAATATTTCCTGCAATTTATGGTCCTTTAAAATTAAGTGACAATGGGTTTTATTCAAGGACAAGCGAGAAGAATTTTTTTTATTTAGTAAACGCTTATCTTGTAGAATATTATGTAGATTTAGACGACCATACTTTCTAGGCTTTGCTAAATCATATAGTTTCCTTATAATTTCACTGTTACAATGACATTAATATATAAATAGCAGACAGACGACACTTCACGAACACATAGTTCAAGTGGCAGTCGACGAGTGCAGACCTCCAGTGCGCAGTTGAAGACAGTGCGAAGCGAACTAGCGAAGTGGAAGCCCCACAGAGAGTGCAAGAGGAGAAATATCAGTCGTCTTTATTAAGACGCTGATATATAAAAGATAAATAAAGTCCCCCGCCTGGGGACAATTGTGTTTTACCCTTCCCAATTTCCTTTCCCCATTTCTTTTTTAGGTACAGAAGAGAACGACATGCCGAGGAAAAAGAACACTGACAGAAGCTTCGACATGGAGACAGACGACTCATCCAGGACGTCAACACCAGTGTCAATAACAACACACGAGGACGGGATAAAAAGAACACGACAAGCTCTGCTCGAGGAAGAAAATGCAAGACTAAAAACCCAAGTCGAGCGACTCCAGGCACAACTCGAGGAACTCAACAACCAACTAAAATCCCAGCAGGAAGAATCCATCCTCAGACACCGCGAATTAATGGACACCTTCCGAAGCTACCAGACCCCCCCAGTGGCCCCCATACAGGAATCCCAGAAAAGGAAAAACATCCCGGACAGTGACGAGGAAATAGCCCCCACAGCAACAAAGAGGACGCCAAAAGCTGGCGAAGACAAACCCTCAACCAGCCAGACGGAGACAAACCCCACAGGTGCTGATATAGAGGCCCCCAAAGCCCCCCGGATGCCCCCAGTTGTCCTGCGCAGCCACGAGTCATGGTCGACGGTAACCCAAAAATTACAACAAGCCCGGGTAGACATCAAGAAAGCCAAGGCTGTGAGAGATGGTATCGCCATAGAGCCCTCTACACCCGATGACCACCGCAGACTAACCCGGCTATTCAAAAACGAGAAACAAGAATACCACACTTACGCCCTGCCAGAGGAGAGGCTTCTCAGGGTAGTAATACGTGGGATACCGACCAGTGTAACCAGTGAGGAAGTCAAGACAGACCTTGAAATGCAGGGGCACACACCAGTCTCTGTACAAAGGATGTCATCTAGGAGGACGAGACAGGAAATCCCGATGATGCTGGTGCAGGTTCCCCCAAATCAGGAAGACATCCTAAAAGTGACTCGATGTTGCTACCTGGTAGTGAAAGTGGAGAAACAGAGAGCCAAACAGACGATCACCCAGTGTCACAGATGCCAGACTTTCGGCCATGCACAAGGACGGTGTATGGCCACTCCCAAATGTGTAAAATGCGGCGAGACCCACCACACTTCCACCTGCCAGAAGCCAAAGGACACTCCAGCCAAATGCGCGAATTGCCAGGGAGCGCACCCCGCAAGTTACAGAGGATGCCCCCGATGCCCCAAAAGGAAAGCCAGCCCACAGACCCCAGCCCCCCGGAAGACACCAGCCCACAAGTCAGCCACCACCAGGACAACCCCCGGGCTAAGCTACGCCAGAGCAGCCCAGGGTGCAGCGGGGACAACCACCAA
Organism: Rutpela maculata; assembly: GCA_936432065.2. Taxonomy (NCBI): domain Eukaryota; kingdom Metazoa; phylum Arthropoda; class Insecta; order Coleoptera; family Cerambycidae; genus Rutpela; species Rutpela maculata. The sequence goes on along the minus strand of OW386285.2, from coordinate 27,581,351 downwards.
CCCTGCCCAACCACCACAGGCCCCCCCAGAGGCTGGACAACTCGCTGCTGTACTGGCTCAAATGCAGCAGATGTGTACCATGATGGGGGCCCTGTTCGCAAACCTGCCCCACCTCACCCCTCAGTGACGCCACCCGGACCACCCCGTCGATGGAGAAGCTACCCGAAGAGACATGACGACACCAAACACCCCACCCACGACCCTGCGGGTACCGGACAACATACCGTCCAGTACCTGTAGTCCCCCTGGCTCCGGGCAGACCAAAAATGCTACAAATAGCATTTAGGTCTGCCCTTCCTCGAGCTACACAGCTCATCCTTCCCAACCGACGATCCGGATGACAGGATGTCATTTGGCATCCTGTGTACCGGCAGTCTCTCCTGCCAAAACTTCCAACACACCTAACAGACAGATGACTACCCCCCGGGGGGAAACAAGCTGGCGAAGAAAAGAAAACGAAGACAGAAGAACGCCAGAAGAGGCCTTAGCCAGCAAGGTCCAACGAGCCAGGACCCAGGGAGGTGGACCGAAATCGTCTGCACCGCTCACATTTGTGAGTGGGGCCGACGTAAAGTAAGTTCGCCCGCCCTGCACGAGGCCGGTCCCCGGTCTACAGCGATGTACTGGGGTAAAGGGCAATAGTCCTGCCCGGCCCCAGACATCCGAGACCGACATCTCTAGCCAAGAATATTGGCGTTCACGAACACTAAAACTCTTAACTTTCGTCAAACAAGTCAGCATCACCGCGTAATGATCAAAATTGTATGTATTTATCACATACACGTTAATAATTTAAAAATAATTAAAAAAAAATGATAATTGTCAGCTATAATATCCCTAGGACATTGATAATGTACGAGATAATTTTATGACAATTGAAAGCACGTTGCTTGGTAATAGCCCGACGCCGAAGGCGGAGGGCTATTACAAAGCAACGTGCTTGAGGTTGTCATAAAATTATGAGGCATTTGTCAATGTCTGAGGGATATTCGGTCAAAAAATTTTTTGAAAAAATAAAATCAAAACATTGTTCTTTGATTAGCGCGTTTATAGATTGACAATAGAGAAGTTGCATGATTTTTTTTTACAATGAAAATCGATACAGCATCAAAAGAAAGTTATAAATATGTAAAATTTACGATCTTTTGAATATTAATACAGCGAGAAAATAAATAATTTCATCGGTGAGGAATTTGGATATTTCAAAACGACAGTTATTTGGCGACATTCACTGTGACGTTTCCCGTTGTGATTTGTCCATTAAAATTAATAACAAACTGGAAGGTGCACTCGACTAGAGAAAGTGACTCAGAGAGAGAAACTTGCGTGCACTATATTCCATCCTTTTTCTCGGTCTGTGTACAGACGGTTAAGCCAATCGGACGTTTTCTTCAACCAATCAGATTTTGCCAGACAAGGACGGAATAGTGAAAGGAAGTTTCTTTTTCCGTAGAAACATGCTTCTGTAGTTTCGTATATCTAAAGCAATTTCGATGGGTTTGTCAAATGTCAGTTTACTGTTTATTGTTTACAGTCAGTTTACCAAGTTTTTGTTTGTGGTGTTATTGTCTTATTATTTGGTTAATGAGCTAGTGAACAACATTATTATGACTTATGAATTACAAATATTGCATTGTGCCTAAATGTAAAACTAAGAGTATCACTACAAATATGGTAATTTTACATTCAAGATTCTCCAAAATTAGTTCGTAGACAGACGCCAGCGAGAGGTTAGGACACTGCGTCTACTTTGGACAAATTATCCGACTAACGGATGTCATCATTGACTTCACGCCCAATAAGAAACCGTTTGCAGTCACGTGGTTTTGTTTACAAATTACAGCATAATCTAAATATTAATTTTACGGAAAATAAATTTTATTTTGAATTTCTTTTGTTATGATCATTTTCTGCGTAATGGAAATTAAGAGCAAATCACTTTTTCAAGCATTTTAAAATTTCATGCATCTTCTCTATTGGCATTGCCAAAACGTGACATTTTGAAATTTATTTGGCAGTTATTATGAAGTTGTCAAAATTAAATAATTTTATTGTCATAGTGATTGAAAATTTCATTGGATGGTGTTATCAGTGTAATGTTAAAATGATTGGATGATTTGTGTCTCATGACAAGAAATAACGAAAATTAATTGGTAGAACTATCCAAAAATTTTCAGTGTAATTTTTTTTTGTTTCATAAAATTAAACAACACCCTCAATTATTAAGTAATAGTTAGAATATTCATATAAAAATTTATTAATTACTGAAAAAACGCACTCTAGCAACAGCTCACCTTGTTTCGATGATATCGAAACATTTTTATTAACCCACTTTAAAAAATTTAATCTCCTGTTCTCAATTTGGTCCGTATGCAAGTTTTTTACATATTGTTACGTGTTTACACTACTTTTGTAAACACCCTGTATCGTGGATCCGGAAATTATAACACCAGGGTAACACTAAACACTAATTTATTAACTTATGTACTAATTACAACAAATAATTGCTTCAGTAATATTACACTAAGTACTATAACTCACTACTTCAGTCACTTGATCACTTTGCTTACTTACTGAACTGAACTTGCTATCTGAACTAAACTGTCCTCACACGGCTTCTCTATTCCTTTATATAGTCCTAGGTAATTCATTCTGGAATATTCTACCATGTTCCAGTAGATATCATTAGTTCTCTAGATGTTTCTGGATGCCTAGGTGGGACGATAGCCGAACTAGTTAACTAACTTAGTTTTCTGTTATGTATACATGGAACTTAGAAAAAACTCCCATAGATGTCTACAGGGGTATAAAGCTTGTCACAATATGTATAATTATTACTCTAGATTGGGTTAAGTGATTTCTATGAAATATTTTGCAAACTGCAGGTTACGACTCAGCGGTGGTTTCATCAAGCTACGTCTAATGTAAGATGAGTAAAAATTGGAAACGAATTTTTTTATCGCAGGCGAACGCACTAATGATAATAAAAAAGATTTTGTAATGTTTTTTTACGAAATATAGGGTATTACTGCTCGGCGGTGATCCCATTGTAGTTTTGTTCATTAAGCTACAACCAGTGCACAGTGGGTGGGACTCTCAAACACTTTACGACATTGAATCCGCCATTTCGTTTTTTTTTTTTTAAATAAAGGTCAGTTCGTATAACTCCCAAATACGGAGTTTCATAAAAATTGAAAAACCCCTTTACATTTTGGGCAGCTTTTTCCTATTTGGTACCACTAAGCATCGTCCAAATTTCATATTTCATTTTTTAGTACGTTTATACGAAGTAATCGTCGAATAATTGCAACACTGAATATTTGAGGTCGATCAGATACATAGTTTCAGAAATATACTGCTTTAAACATGAACCGACGCGCTCAAAATGCTAACGTCATTCAATCCGAAAGTCTATCTCGAAGTTGTGTTAACGCTGTTAGAACCCGGCTATTACACAAATCAGATTTGTCTAATCTGCCAGAGGTGGTGATTTGACATAAGAGTATGCAGCATATAAGTGCCGAAAAGAGGGCAATGAAAATGCAACTAGGAGTGATTGACGTCACGCAGCCTCAATGTTCTTGATTAATTTTAAAGCCTAGGAAATTCCGTTTTTTTTTTCATTTCGCACTAAAATTAAGAGATCTTTTGGAAAATGTAATAAAACAAACATGCCAAATGAGCCGATTGAACCTTATCACCTAATATCTGCAAAGAGGTCGATGTAAAAGTAAAAAAATTATGAAATCAAATGTATTTTTAACTGACCTGAATATCAATGGTGGGGCAACGAGACGGTGAAATTTTATTTGATAATTTTTATGAGCTTTTTTTGAAGGAGGTTCCATTTTTTTTTTAAATTCTTTAGTAGCCCTCAACACCTTGAAGTTTAACAGTTGCCACTCAAAAATTAAGTCTTTATTACTTGCCTTGATGACCATATTTTTATTTTCAAAGTAATAATATGGAACATTTAAAATTAAAAAAAAAATTTACTAGTTTTTTTTTTCTTATTGCGATTCTTTGTCATATGTATTTTCTTCTAAAAATAATGTCTGTGAAATCGTCCAGTATTTTATTGGAAAATGCTGGACGTTGGTTATTTGACAAATGATATGAATAAAATAAGAATATAAAGATAATTTATTTTCATTTATTTTCAGTATCGGCAAATTTATTCAAATACCGCATTATCATCAGTAATTAATCAACTGAAGTTCTCTCAAAAATTTGGAGAGTACGATACCTAGAATATAGTCCTGATATGACACCTCTTCAAATGCATTAATCGACATATTAAAAAAAAATCTCAAATTTTTTGCACGTGGAGGCAAAAGAGGTAATAAAATGAATATCGACTATTGTAACAAAACAAATGTTAGAAAGTAGTCTTTAATTCTTTAACATATCATGTAAAGTTACATCTATCGATAATTACAGGATATCCCTTTTAAACTCTTCTATTAAAATGAAGGTCGGCAGAAAACCGATTAAAAAAATTATGCTCATAAATAATTCAAAAGTGAGATTACTATTGGCTAACGATTGAATTATAAATACTTCACCTTGACAACCTTCACACAATTAAAGGGCTTCTGCGGTCTTAATGTTTTAATTGTTAGAAATTGAAAGTTGCTCTGATATTGATTAATTGTCAGAGCCGTATTATCTTAATTTGTTGTGAGAACAGAAAATTACGGTGCGATAACTTTTAGGCCCAGTACTTTTACTCCAATAAACTTTATTTAGCGAATAACAATTCAACAGACAAGAAAACCGGAGTTTTTTATCTGTAGCATCACTTGCATCCTTACTTTCATTCAAAATATATCCTCGGTTAACAATTAGATTTTTCCCAAAGTAAGTTTAGCAAACTTATGTTGCGGTAAAGTAGGGAGTTTTATGCTTCAACAAAGATGGACAAGATTCCCCTACTGTGGCTTGAAGCAGGTTTATGACATTTGCACTATTTTCATAATTAGGTATTTATCATATTTAATAATGCATGTGCCTTTTGCAGAGTGGACCATTAATAATAGACCATAGTTTCAGGGTAGATTCTTTGGACTAAAATATGAGGATATAACCAAACATGCTTTAGTAAATTGTTGCTGTAGAAAAAAATACAGGTGGAGGTCACATCAAAAATTTACTCTAAGTTGCAACAAATAGTTCATAAGAAAGTCAGTGAGTTTGCATAGTTGTCACTCTTTAGTTTTTACTTACGTTGAGTAATTTTTTCAATAGATACAATTTGTCCTTTTCAAATTGAGTTTGTTTTCAAAGAACTCTTGAAATCTTTTGCGGCAGTTTTTTCGAAAACGGTTGGAATTATCAAGTTCTATCAAGTGTACATTTTTTACGTAGAAATGACTCCTACATGAGATTTTCTATTCAAAGTGCCACAAAGTTTCGTAAAAAAAAGAGAAAAAATATTCACATCAGGTATAGCTCATGAAGGGCTAGCGTGATGTGATACATAAATTATGGTTTCTTAACTTAAAAAATGTTTCCTTACCAAATTGGGAGAAGATCGGTCACGAGGTAGTTGAGTATTGCAAAAAAAAAAGAAAAAAAGTACAATTTACTAAAGCACTTGAACTTGAACTATGGCCTATTATTAATAGTAAACCATGTATAACTAACATAACCTGAAATTTCAAGTTTTTTAAGTTCTCATTTTTCTACTGTGAGTGATATAGAACCATACTAAAATTAGTACCGATTATCTTGAATTCAATCAAAAGTACTTCCAATTTTGCTTCCGGTTTAGATTAGATGGCATTAATTACACCATGATTCAATATCTTCCATCTAGTTCAAAGCTATTCCTATATGAAATTTTTAACAATATCCTAATAGAGGGCCACATTTGTGTGATGTTCTTAAAAATACTTTAGTTATACCAATACCCAAATGACGGGGATTCATTTAAGCCCATTTCTCTCATCACTAGAAAGTATTATTAAATGCCGACTTGAATAGTGGCTTGACAAATATAAAATTATTCCAGAGTATCAGTATGGTTTCCGAAGAGGAAACTAAAATTAAATATTGAGGAGCAAAATAACTCATTGGTTAGCGGAATTACAAGTTGAACAGCGAAAAAATATTTTCAGCGCCCAATATTGATGATTTGCTCGGCATTTTAATTGTTACAAATTAATAACTTGATCAGCCAATAAAACAAATGATCGTCAATATATTTCTTTGGTCGAAATGACTAACAGCCAGTTTCACAATCGTTGGTTATCTTTTTGGTTGACTAACCTGAATCTGAAAGTTAACTATTGGTAAATACATATATTATGCGTTTCACAAAATTTATTTTATGATTAGTAATGTAACCAACGGTTAAGCTTAAGTGTTGAATGGTTGGTATGAGTTTCCCAAGTTTTTGACAGATATTCCTCATATATTTTAAAAAGAAAGGAGAAACTAACTTTAATAATTCATAAAATATGTTCAATATGATTGTGTTATTACTCTGTTATTACATTAGTTTGCATATCTGAAATTTGTAAAGAAATAATAATTGAATTTGCGCAGAGTATTATTTTCTGTACCTATTTAGTAATACCTAACGCATTTTCGCAAATGGAAAATAAATATATATCGATAAAAAAGGTGACAAATTTACTCCTGAAGAAGTGTTACTGCATGTGTACGGTAAATCTCCCGGTGAATCTGTATATGTAGATTTAAAACGATTTAATAAAACTTCGTTAATTTGTTTTATTTAATTACAAGTTTCATACTTTGGGTATTAAAATAATAAAGTATTAATATTTAATTGAAATAATTATAAAGACAGGTATATTTACGCAGCGCGATTGTTTTTCTTTCTAATGTTATTAGATATTTGGGTAGGTATACCCAAAAATTGCTGAAAATATCCATGTTTCAAACTGGAAAAATAGTCCATTTAATTTGTTCTGTTTCTAATATATCTTCGAAGTTAAATTTAACAAAAATTTGTATTTGCACTAGCGGTGCAATCTGCATCTTGATGTTATATACTTTTAGTTAACCACGAATTATTAGTTTACCCATACCTATTCTACTGGTTTGCTTAACCACAAGATAACCAAGACCTTGAAATTAACCAGACATTGTGAAACGGATTTTCATAGTAAACCTATGGTCAAATCCTAACCATTAGTTAACCAACGATTGTGAAACTGGCTGTAAGTCTACCCGTTGGGTCAAATTGTCATAGGCATCACTGTTTTACGCAGCGATGAAAAGTAGACATATTACAAGATGCCGGCCAGAGAAGCAGAGGATTATGAGTCGTTCGAAAGTCAATGGTAAATTTTTGGCGAATTTAAAAAATATCTTAGTAGTAATCATATTGGTTCCTAGCGAAAAATAAACCTTATTTTCGTGGTGGGGGTCAAGAGTAATTAGAAATTATGCCTCAGATAAAAAAATTAAACAACATTTAATTTCTGGCTGCTGGTTTCTAGGTCTTCTTCCGTGTTGACTGTGTTGAGTGCTTGACGTTTCGACCATCTTTTCGTAGTCTTCTTCTGAAGCGAAACGAGCTCTGCTGCATTGAGCTCCTCTATTTATACAGGTTATCAGGAGGTGTGTTCTGCATCATTGCTCATGCGAACATTGACTCCCACGTTATTGATAATTGTAGTCCAGTGTCGCGATTATAGTTATTCAGATGTTCATTTATTTCAATGGCTTTTCTGTATCTTCTTCGTCTTGGCCAATAATTCTTGGTGTTGGCTAATTTCTTTGTCTCGTCGAATTGTATCAAATGGCCGGTTTCTTCTAACTGTTCGGTATCTGCTGATTTTATTGAACTTCCATTTTTGTATAGCTAATGTGTTCCTTGAGTTTGATGTTTATATGTCGTTTGGTATCTCCGATGTAAACTTGTCCGCAGAAACATGAAATGCTATATACTTCTGGTGTTTCTAGTTCTTCTGAAACTTGGTATTTGGGACAATGTTGTGCAACCTCCTCTTTCGCATTATACAGTGTTTCCCAGGATAGATGTAACAAGAGGTGTAATGGACCAAAAATTTTGGAATTTTGTAATAGTATTTGGGATTTGAGTCCTGCTTGTTGTAAAACTAAGGTATACTAAAAATGACTTGATTTGGTGTTCTACAGGGTGTTTTATAAACAAAGTTGTAAAAATCACCACTAATAAAGTACCTTTATTTTTCAAAATATGAAAAAATTCCACTAAGAAAAATTATTTAGAATGCAATTTTATACCTCTATACCAAATTTCAGGAATATAAAATTATTTTTTTGAAACTTCCCATTTTTTCAATAAATTAGTATTTTATTTTGAACCATTCCATTAAAACTGTATAGAAATTATTTTTTGTGAATTAATATTTAATGTTATGTAGAAGCTAAAAGTAGGCTATAAGAAAAGCAGTGGATGATTAACATTTGCTCCTACACAACTTTAAACATGAATTCAACTCTTAATTCGCAAAAAATGGGAAGTTTTAAAAAAATAATTTTATATTCCTGAAATTTGGTACAGAGGCATAAAATTGCATTCTAAATAACTTTTCTTAGTGGAATGTTTTCATATTTTGAAAAATAAAGGTACTTTATTAGTGGTTTTACAACTTTGCTTATAAAACACCCTGTAGAACACCAAATCAAGTCATTTTTGGTATACTTTAGTTTTACAACAAGCAGAACTTAATCCCCAAATACCATTCCAAAATTCCAAAATTTTTGGTCCATTACACCTCTTGTTACATCTGTCCTGGGACACACTGTATATTACTTTGATGTTTTTTTTCTCCAAAACTCTTCTGATCCTATCCTTGTATATATGGTAGGTAAGCTGTTGCCCTGTATTCATTTTCTTCTTCTTCTTCTGTCCTGGTTGTATCTCGTTTCTTTATTGCAGTCTATGTCCTTCGGTTTGTATCCATTTTCTGTAGTGACGTTCTTGAAGTCCGATATTCTTCTTGGAGATATTCTGTCCCGCAAATTTGCTTTACTCTGTGTACCAGTGTGTTAATGACTGCCTGTTTTTGTGCTGGATGGTGGTGAGAGTTAGCTTGTAGATATCTGTTGGTGTGCGTCAGTTTTCTGTATATCTTGTGTCCTAATCCTACATTGTCCTTCTTACACACGAGGACGTCCAGAAACGGAAGTTTACTATCGGTTTCTACTTCCATGGTAAAGGTGAAAGAAAGCTTTAGCATGAACATTTAATTTTTTCAAAATTGGTTTCTAAGGAAAAATATTCACGCATCCTAATCGAAAATGAATCTCCTTGGGGTGAGGAACACCCATGCCAACTGGCATCCTGTGGTGTTGAAACGTCGTAACTAAACTAGTACCGTAACCACTATTTCAGAAGTTTGGAAGTTGCACTGCCCTTTCATAACGAAGTGTGGAAACTTTACAAGATGCATATCTATAAATATGTGATTGAGTTAGCCACTCGTATCAAACATATGATTCCACCTCTTGAAGCGAAGAATACACCCAAAGGAAAGGGACGACAGAGATCTTTCTAATACCTACTATCTCATGTTTCGATACTTTTATTACTTTCCTTAGGCGCATACTAGGTTACATTTAAGTTGTAATCATTTGCTTTTGTTTATTTATTTATTTAAATACACTATGCAACGGGCCAATTTCCAATGACAGGCTGATTATATTTTTAAAGATTAATTGAAATTCTAATTTTAGCTTTTTTGCAGGGAACATGAAAAGGTTCTTATTCGCATCACCTACGTTTAAAGATCAAAAAACTTTTAAAACAGATCAAATTGTGATCAATTTTTTATTTTCACGATTACCTACTATTAGAGCTGACCAACAAGGTATTAACAGTAGAACCAAATATGTCGATCAAAGGTGTTTTATGCTTCAAGTTTGTTATATTGATGGTTAGCTAGTTTTAGAGCCGCCCATAAAAACTTTAAGAGACGGCCGTTTTCATTTAGTTTGCTGACCACACTATGCTGACCAATCAATAATTTTGCTGCTGAATTGCATTCATTGCCTAACGATAATTAGTTGTGTTGCAGATTTTAACATTCTGTAATAAAAAAAAATCTGGTGGCCCATCCGACACAATAGTAACTTTTGATTTATACTCTTAAAAGTCGTAGGTATATTAATCGTACACATACGGATTTTTATGTATGCAGAGCATTTATTGAACAATCAAGATAGTTCGTTCCTGTAAGAGTTTGTGGGGGCTCCCGTTTAAGTGTATTCTAGTTTCACCTTGCACGCAAGACTCTCCATCTTGTGTCACTTTGATTAATAGCCTAAAGGGGAGATTAGTATCCGTTTGACTTTTTTCCGTAGATATACTCTTATAGATATGTTGGCGATCGATAGGAGTATTTACATATTGATTGAGTAATAAAAAATTCCGGGAAATATAACAACGGCGCCAATTGGCTACATAAAAAAAAAACTAGAGTTCTATATGAAAAATCTACATGTAAGCATAGCAGACAAAAATGCACGTGGTTTTCTTTATCCTTTGCCGGACTTTCTCCTATTAATACTTTCAGGAGGAATATAACAAGTAGTATGTTTATTATCGACATTTTTGAAATGTCACAAATTTCAAGCCAAATGCCGAGTGTGAAACTCGAGTTGTATTTTCCAAAGATAAGATTCAAACAATTCAAAAAAATGGTCACTCAAGCGCGCCACGAGTTATACTTAAAGAGGGAATATACTAAATAGGTAAGTACAAATTATTAACATGATAATTTTTTTTCTTTTTGAATGTTAAAAAAAAATTAATAGAAACACTCTTGTAGAAAATTTAGTCAGCCTTAATCTTACGTATAGCCACTTTTTGGTTAGGGCTAACCGTTTTCGAGATACGAGTGAAGAATCAAAAACCAGGACCTTCTTCGTGTCCCGTCTACATCCCCGCACCACCTATGTTCGGGTAGTTTACCTCCTAACTAGTCCAAACACAGCCCTGAAGTCAACAATTGGGATCTCGGCATTTCCCTCATTGACAGGACTATAATACATCATACATTAGCTTATACCATTATACAAACAAAGTAAAAATACACATAGGAAGAACATTAAAAATGATAAGCTTAAATATTTTAACCATAAAATAGTAAATGCTGAAAATAAATCAAAAGAAACTTGGATGCTGGTAAATAATAAACTGTGAAAGACAAAGACTGCTCCTGGGTATATAATCCTTAATATTCAAAGTAATTGTATATCTGAAGAAAGCCGAGTTGCAAACCTTCTTTGCATTGTATTTCTCTACTATTGCACCTATACCACTATTCAAGGTGGCCACTTTTTCTCCACAACAAATTTCCCTGACTTTTCCCGGTTTTCCAGGCGATTTTTTAGTTTTTTCCTTGACTATTGTCATTCCATTTTGTCCTATGTTATTTTCTTTACAACTGCTCGTTAAGTGAACGTGATTAGTTGTATGATTTATCCCATTGACTTCAGCAGTTTTAAATGAAAATCAGTCTTTTTACCCATATTTTAAAAGTATATACGAATAGAAAAGTTACATATTATCAAAAAGAACAAACGGCATTCGGCATTGACTGGATTTTCACAAAAATCCCTGACTTTCACCAACATTCCCTGACATTTCCCTGACCTATTAAATTCCCTGACTTTTCCCGGTTTTCCAGAAAGTGGCCACTCTGACTATTACTAATCAAATCAACAAAAACTTTGGATACAACCTATCACTGCCATGTGAAAGTGAACTAGTACATGTTATTAAAAACCTAAAAAATAAAAAATCAACCGGTCTGAACTACCCAAATAATAAAAAGTATTTCTTATAACATAATTTCACCACTATTGTATCTCATAAATTTGTTATTCTCAAATGGGACATTCCCAGACATGCTTAAAACAGCATCAGTAATACTTATTTATAAAAAAGGTTGTAAAAGAGATAGATAATTACTGGCAGATATCTGTATTGAGCTCATTATCAAAAATAATTGAAAAAATAATTCTTTATGACCATGTTATGTCCTTTACATTAAAATACAAGATACTATCCGATGGTCAATATGGATTTAGACCAACTAAATCAACAGAAACTGCTACTGAATACTTTTTAAAGAATATATACCCATATAAAGAGCTAGATGAAGGTAGATATGTTTTTTTCGATTTATCAAAAGCTTTCGATAGTGTGGATAAGAATATTCTTTCACAAAAATTAGAAAACATTGGTATTCGAGGGAGTCTCCGAAGCTGTATTAACTCCTATATGGAAAATCGAAAGCTAGTAGTAAACTGTAATGGTTGTAGATCGGATATCCATGACGTAACTCTGGGTGTCCCACAAGGCTCAATTTTGGGGGCTCTGTTATTTTTGCTATACATTAATGATCTACCAGACCATATTCAATATGGCGTTACCACGATGTATGCAGATGATACCACTGTCTCAGTATCAGCTGCTACACAGGAGCAACTTAACCTTAAAATTTATATCATAATTGACGATGTACACGCTTAGTGCCAGAGAAACAAGCTAATTTTAAATAACAATAAAACCATTTTTGTAAATTTTAACTACAGGAGAACATTAACCTGTGATAACCTATCCTTCTCTAAAAGAACCAAGTTCTTAGGTACGTTCATTGACAATAGTTTGACAAGGGAATCACACATTGACTATGTATGTAAACTGCTTATTTTGCAATCTTACAGTTAAAAGACACAATTGCCGAGACTGGTCTCTTAAGTGTATATTATGCTTTGGCATATTCACATCTCATTGAACATATTGGCCTGGGGGAGATCGACTCATCTGCAGAGAGCCTTTGTATCCCAGAAAAAGCTGTAAAGGTATTTTTACGAACAAAAATATTTTCACTCTTCCTTGTGTTTACATATACAAATGTCTAATTTACATGCCTTCCCTACCTTGGCTGACCATCATTTATATAATACAAAAAATAAAGAATTATTGTCAATGCCAGTTCATAAAACAACCAACTTTTCATACTATAATTGTATTGTCTTGTTTAATACTCTACCTAAATCAATTAAAGATAAGAACGTGCCTTCTTTTAAAAAAGAAATAAAGAATTTACTACTAAGAAATGCCTTTTATAGTGTGAATGAGTTTTTAAATAGATAGATCTGTTTTGCTCGTGCTGCTATTAGGTATATAAAAATTATTATGTATGAAATAGTCATATGCGTGTTCGTATGTTCGTATTTAAATTTATATGTCTTTTACAATTATCTGCAATATTGTCTTTTGTCCTAATGTAATACCTGACTTGCCAAATGTACATAATTTTGTATCAAGAAATTGGTAAATAAATATCCTATTCTATTCTATATCATATAGTTGTAGCTCTTGAATAATGATAATAACGAAAGTTTTCTTGAGAAAACACGAAATTTAGCCAACAACTTCTAATTGCTGTAACTTTTGACCTGTTGAAGATAAATTAGTAAGTATAAATATTTTCTTGAAGGAAATTTAATGCTCTACTCCTGCTCTACGCTCTGCTTCTGTGACGATGTTTTTATAAAATAAAAGGCTGATAAGTTAGAAGGGCAGTGTGACGAAAAACGTGAGCCAAAAAAAGTTTTTCGAAAATTATCAATTTTTGCTGGCAAATTTTTAGGAAACTTAGGAAGAAAATGGAGTATAAACATTCTTGTAGGAAATTTAATTACCTTTAATTTTGCAGAGAATACTTTTTTTCTGAAATCGATCGGCAATGTCTATATTTTCGGCGCGATTTCACATCGAAAAATGCACAATTCCAGTATTTTAGTCCGTTGTTAAGACATTATCTGAAAACAGACCGGAAAAGATCCGTTGCCAAGCAACGATCAACAAAACCGTACGGGAATGTTAACATTTAGACAGTAAATAAATACACTTCGATGCTTGAACAATTTGCATCGTCGTCTGGAAATGTATTGCTTTCACACCTAAATACACAATATACTATTCCGTGCGACGCACCGTTTCCGAGTTATAAGGGAAAAATCGAAAAAAGGGACCTTCCTAGGGGCGCGGACTTTTAGTATGTTTACCTCCTAATTACTCCCAATACATTCCTGAAGAGGAAAATTCTCCCCCCCCCCCCCATATTCTCTGCAACTCTCTTTTGGGCATTCATTGCTTGGAATATAAGTGGGAAATAAATCCAAAAACCACTCTCTGGACGTATAGCGTCAAAGTAAAACCCTTTATAATATACGCGGCTCTGGTCTGCTGGCACTTCCAGGAGCGTTCTGCAATTAGAACTTGCCTAAGTCAAATTCGAAGGTTAACCTGTCTAGGAATAACTGGAAAAATTAGGACCAATTCAACAGCTGCAATGGAGGCCATTCTTGCCTCACGCATACGGAAGTGGAATTGGAAGGCATAAGAGCAGCGAATAAACTGTTCCAGTCTGAAATGTGGAACACGACGGGCCAAGAGCTGAGGCACATCCAAGGTTTAAGCTCTGACCAAGTCATCACTCTGTCAGGGGGTGACCAGTGTCTCCCCATCTACAGATCCCCGATTTCATATACAGTCCACGTAAAGAGGCATTCAACTGCACGGTAAAGTGGTTGCTTGAGCTCGATAGAGAAATAATGAGCAGATGGTAGGCCTAACAAGACACTGTCTTTTGTCGGGTGTCTGAACAGGCGCGGATTTAGGGGGGGGCAGAGGGCCCTCTTCCCTGTGCCAGTAATTTATAATAGGGATTGCAATTTACCGGAACTTTTAATAACCGGTAAATCGGTAAATAAAAATGTAAATAACCGGTTAACCGGTATTTACCGGTAATTTTTAGAATGGATGATTAAGGTGGCGAAAATGGCAATTGTCTCTTTCCATACAAGATTATCTAAATTTAACAAAAAATATTTTTATATACGTATATTTGATATAATGAACAAACAAAAGATTTTTATCAGTAAAATCACAAGAGCTTTTTTTTATCGGATAAATTTCTCTTTGTAACGAAATAATTTTGCCAATCAGTGATTTTATAAGAAAAACTGACATGAAAAAATCGCGAGACCGGAGGTCGAGCGATTTTGTCAAATGTCAGTTTTTCGAGCAAAATTACTGATTGGCAAAATTTTGAGTTAAAAAGAAATTTATCCATAAAAGAAAAGCTCGAGTGTTTTTTGGCAAGATAAATTAACGATAGAATATGAATGTGAACGAACAATAACAATAATTTATTAAAAATAATTATAATTTTCCCAAAACGACTCATATCGTACAGTATAGTTTCCACAATACTTAAAAATTATAGCTGACAGTACAGATTTCAAAGTGACGTGCGACTACTAGGTGTACTCTGCTTTTGAGAAACAGGCATTTTTATCGGTGATAAAAAACGATGCACCTTTTTTATCGCAGTCAAAGTGACAAAAATGTGACTGTCAAATAGACTTTTTATATAGGAGTTAATTTACCAAAAGGAAAAAATATAAATGAAATAAATTTAAATAAATAATTATTCTGTAAATAACAAAAATATCCACTTAAATAACAAAAATTATAAACATAAACTCAAATAAGGCATTTACTGAATACCTAATCTAAAAATACAATATTTTTTAAAAATAGCCTGTTAAAAGGGTTAGTTTTTCAAAACTATATCTGTTAATCGTCTGATATTTGTGCATAGAATACCACCAGCTGAAGATGCCCTTCCTCAATCGATATTGGTGGGTCGATAAGTTAATAAGAATTGGTAATAACATACTTCTAAATGTATTCCACGGATATTTGCGGCAGTGACATATTCAATTTTCTGTCGTAAGATATTGTCAATGTCTCTCTTGTATTTCTTAGGGCTTGGTGTTTGGAGTTTACTTTTTATAATATTATTTATTTATTGTTAAAAGTGCTCGGTGTTGGGACAGTCACTCTGTATTTAGTGAATACTAGTCAGTGACATAAACAGAAACGTTGAATACGCGACATATCGTAAGTTCAGAATTTACCGAAATAACCGGTAAAAAATTAAAATAACCGGTAATCATCATCATGTGTTTTTTGTCCTAATAACCGGTTAACCGGTTAACCGGTAATGCAATCCCTAATTTATAAGGTTAAGGTTTGTAGATTTAGGTTTTTTAATAAAAAGTTCAAAATGCCACATATTTTGTTTAAATGTGCGTTCCCTCCCTCATGAATTTTCTAAATCCACGCCTATGTCTGAAGTGGAGAATGAAATCATCACTCATATTCTATGTAATTGCGCACCACTAGGAGCATCAAGGTATAGTTATCCCAAAAGGAAATTTTTACAATCTTAGGAACTAAGGGATCTAACCTGGAATATACTGTTATCCTTCATGGGGAGCACTGCTTTATTCTAGAAGAATCTGCAAGTCACGAATCTATAATGGGCCGGCGCGCCTGAGTACTGCGGGTCTCACAATCTCCTGGCGTCACAGACGAACCTGAAGGACCCCACAATAATCTTATGGACCGTTTCGGTCAAATCGTCTGTTGGATATGTTTTAGGTTTCGTCATCCCAAGCAAAAATCTCAATGGGCACAAAGCTCGAAAATCAATTCTTTGGCTGCTACGGAGCTTAAAAGCTCCAAAGCTCCACCACAGATTTATTTATTCGTGCAGTCTTTATAGATTTTTAAATAACTTATTTTTTCGATTTTAATGTCTAGGTTCATGTTTTTGAGGTTGCTAAATTCAAATCCGATGTCAAATTGTCTAAATTGACACTTGACAGCTGTCAATTAGCTGTCAAAGTGCCTTAACAAAGTGCAAATCTTATTTTTATGTTATGAGTTTATGCTGTTTAGGTAACTCAGTTCATATATGATGTGAATACAATAATTCGACAATTGGCAGCTGTCAACAGGCTGTCAGCTAGCTGTCAAAGTGTAATAACAAAGCGCAAATCTTATTTTTTTGTTATGACTTTATGCTTTTTAGGTAACTAAGTTCATACATGATGTGAATACAATAATTCGACAATTGGCAGCTGTCAACAGGCTGTCAGCTAGCTGTCAAAGTGTAATAACAAAGCGCAAATCTTATTTTTTTGTTATGACTTTATGCTTTTTAGGTAACTAAGTTCATACATGATGTGAATACAATAATTCGACAATTGGCAGCTGTCAACAGGCTGTCAGCTAGCTGTCAAAGTGCAATAACAAAGTGCAAATCTTATTTTTTTGTTATGACTTTATGCTTTTTAGGTAACTGAGTTACCTAAAAAGCATAAAGTCATAACAAAAAAATAAGATTTGCACTTTGTTAAGGCACTTTGACAGCTAATTGACAGCTGTCAAGTGTCAATTTGGACAATTTGACATCGGATTTGAATTTAGCAACCTCAAAAACATAAACCTAGATATTAAAATCGAAAAAATAAGTTATTTAAAAATCTATAAAGACTGCACGAATAAATAAATCTGTGGTGGAGCTTTGGAGCTTTCAAGCTCCGTAACAAAGTATTGATTTTCGAGCTTTGTGCCCATTGAGACTTTTGCTTGGGATGACGAAACCTAAAATATATCCAAAATTCAGACGATTTGACCGAAACCCAATTTCCATAAGATTATGTTTTAATCGCGATTAAAGGAGGAATCTACTAAGAAAGCGTCCCGACAATCAAGACTCAAGAACGTCACTTGAAGCGATAACAGGGAACGAACTGATCTCATTGTCTTGGACAAATGCCAGTATTCACCGAGATACTATTCTGCGACCTGTTGGGCTTCCGTTTGCTACAAGGTTAGGTCTGAATTTGCAACTAACGTATTACAATGGCCGCTTACATAATCTAGCGAAAATAGTGTCAGTTTTCCAATGCTATAAAATTACCGTTTGCTGTCGCCTATGCGGTGTCCATAACATGTGTATGTGTAGGATAGACACAGTGAAAAACAGGGTACTAAAATGACGCAGAGTATTGCAAACTAGGCACAGACTGTTTCATTATCTTTCAGAGCTATGGAATGGTACAGACTAAGAGGAGACAGATAATCTCATTTGCAGTTTGCCAACTAATGTAGAGACACATTATTTTCCATTTCTGCATTGGTAATAAACTGCTCTTCCAAATGATTATTTGGGTCAATTCCGAACCGGGTTTACAGCCTTCTAACATAACTATTTGCGGGAACTAGAGTCCGACGAACAAATTTGTAGCAGCTAATGCATTTTTTCGACATTCCACATAAACTTTCAGCATATCCACTTACTAGTTTCCTGTATAAACGTTATTTCTAATGAAACGAAGATTAACGAAATAACGAAGAAAAACACTACAGTCAATAAATTAAATCACGTGTCATCGATTATTTTTTGAGGATTCAAAAAATGTATACTTTACAGGGTAGTCAGTGTAGTATCCTTTATAAGGTAGCTTCATGTCAAATACAAAAGGATCACTTCCGGAAAGACGAAAGATTGAAAAAAAGTCAGATAAGGCAAAATAATATTTTTTATTGTATATTACCCCTGCCAAATTTCATTTCGATATCTCGAAAATTGTGAGGGTTTACCATGATCATGTTAACAATCGGTATCAACGAATTAGGATATTAGTTTAATTTTACCTACGTGAATAAGAATTTAAATACATAATAATTCTAAAACTACTCCCAATTTAGTATTTTTTTCATTTGTTGGAGAAATCAGGACTAGTCCACTGCATTTAGGACTAGCAAATGTTGGTTTTCCGGGTAGGTTCGCGTGTACTTAATAAGGTCTCAAAAGTCCCCGAAGTGGGAATGTAAGGATAAAATTTGGCAACGCTGTAAAGGGCTAAAATCGTGCTCGGAAACGAATTTTTCGAGATATCTCGGTTTTCATTGCCTCCACGACAAAAATACATCAGGTCAAAAAGAAAGCTATGGAAATTCTCTATAAAAAAGATAGAGGGTCTTTTTTTCGTATACGCAATAGTTTTCTTGAAAATCTTGCATTGAATTTGAACTTATGGGATATTATGGATAATCTAAGTACTCTATTCCACACCATCCTTGAGGTTGAGTACTAGGCGCGTTTTTTTTATGTGGTTTCCCCGGTAGGCCTAATCCACGACTGTCATACTTATTGAAATGTTGTCAAATTAATAATTTCCTTCTTGTCCGTTTTCTCCTTCTATAAATTCATCGATTCGTTCGAGGAAATCCGAGTCAATCTGAGAACTTTCAGTCTCTGCTTCAGTGTCGGCATCTATTTCTGACGAGTTTTCAATCGGTTCAGCATTCAAGCAAGATTTTCCATGGCAGTTGCCGCAAACTGGTGAGCAATTAAGTCCCAACCTCCGACAGCCACACAATGGTCCACAACCTTTCGTACAGTTGCAGAAAATCATCTTCAGAAGGCAATCAGGCGCAGGAAGTTGGGATGTTGTTTTTGGCCACAATATGGTATCTTTCAACATCCATCCCCACTCTTTAGGACCTAATACATTACCCAACCATTTCTGTACTTGAAAATAAACACGAAATAGATGCTGTTGAGCTGCGTCATGAGTGGGTGGTAATGAATTCAATTTCACTGGTTTGCTTTTGCTCACAGCTTTAATAAAGCAAGAATACCGATAGTTATCGATGGAAACTTCTTTAACTAGAGCGTTATAGATTGCGAGGAAAAATTTTATCCCATTCGAAGTAACTATGCCAGGAGAAGTACCTGAAAATTTCAGCTACAAGTTTCAAGTCCTGCCGTTTTTTCATCACTTTCAAAGCTGCAGTCTTGCCTTTATTAAACAGAGCAGATGTAGTGTCACACCCAGAGAATGCGTGCAGAAACAATATGTGATATCTTTATGGTGATCAAAGCTTCGTGAAGAATACATTTTTCGTTGGACCTTCCCTCTGCCTGGCTTGAGGAGAAAAATTTCTTTATTAATAGGTGTACGAGCAGTTAAAATTATAAGAAGATCCACATCTTCCCCAACCACAACCGTAGTATTTTTACATGATTCCTCGAGCGCTGTTTCGACTATCAAAATGTCAGCATCATCTTCAGCATGTCTAACAATATAATTATTTGCCTCAAACTTTTCTGTCAACATTGAAATCATTCTGGTTTTATTTTTATTATTGGCAAGGAGCTTCTCTTGGCTTACAGTTGCAACCATCTGCTCATCAAAGTAAATGTCAACAGATGAAGCTTTTGAGGACCGGCGAAGCTGCTCCATAGCCTTCACACTGTTGCTAATATTTTCATAACCATCAAAAACAATAATAGAGTTCGAGCTAAAATGATTTTGCACATAATTAACATATGGTTGGCAAATAGCACCGTAGGTTTCATGTTGATGCCATATAACTCGGTGCAAGAGAAATCCCCCATCAACGATATAAGTGGTATTTTGGAGATCTGGTTCAGATTCAGATGGCTGGAAATTGTCATAGAAAGCTGACTTGTTCGTCTTGCGCATACCAACTTCGTCAAAGAGTGACACCGGATACGGAGCTAATTCATACTCCAAGTAGGTGCGAAGCTCTTCATTTGTTCTCTTCATGACAGTAATCCTTTGAAACAACAATAATGGATCAATGGGCATTGTGGTATCATGGACTTTAACATTGCTATTGACAGTTAATAGTGGAAGCACTCTATCTGCACGTGAGAATTTAATATCACAGAAATTATTGCCAATTTTTGCGTATACGAAAAAGACCCTGTATCTTTTTTATAGAGAATTTCCATAGCTTTCTTTTTGACCTGATGTATTTTTGTCGTAGAGGCAATGAAAACCGAGATATCTCGAAAAATTCGTTTCCGAGCACGATTTTAGCCCTGTACAGCGTTGCCAAATTTTATCCTTACACTCCCACTTCGGGGACTTTTGAGCCTTATTAAGGACACCCGTACCTACCTGGAAAACCAACATTTGCTCTTGTATGAATTGGTCTGAAGGTGCGGCTTATGCAGTGGACTAGACGTATTTCCACAATACATATAGTGCAGTTGAACTGATTTTTTTCGGCGACAACATTCCACCTAAAATTTTATTGTGGACTCTTATGTACAATGACCTGCTGATTATAAAAAAAATATTTGCGCCCAAAAATTCCTTGTGCGTCAAAAGTTATATGCACTCTTTGACGCTTCACAGATTTTCAATTTATCTGCTTAATATATCTTGTACTAGTAATCGGACGGGAATTTTAAAAATACTGACTTATTTGAAATAAAATTCTTGAAAAATATAGACCTGTCCGATATGTATTGGTCAATCCGCCATCTAGGAAAAAATAGAAAACACCAAGAATAGCCGAAAAAAAAAAAAAAAATTGAATATCTTTTCTATAAAAAAGAGTAATTTCACCAAAGTTGGCAAAAATAAGACTTATTTATGGTCAAATATAATGCACTAATCTCGGACACCTTATGTCAAATAGAACGGTCAAAGATGGCGGACGAAATAAAATTCTTAATTCTTCGTCAATTATTAAGGAGGCATTGTACGTCACTTTTTTTTAGATTTAGAAAAATGAACATTTGTTTTTATCTATTTGTGGTACTGTATATTGATGATTCATATCCCTTAATAAAAGTTTAGGAATGTTATTAAAGTAATTGTTAAATGTATTACTTACCGTCGAATGACCGGAATTTACAACATTATCAATATTTAAACTAATAATTTGTTTGTTATCCCTTTCTTTATTCCTGTTTATAATTTTCCAGGCAGTCTTGGACTTTTTCGGGATTTTGTAAAATTTTGTCGTTTTGCATTTTTTTAGCTTTATTTATTAGTTGCCGATATAACGATTTGTACCTTTTGTAATACGCTATAGTATCCTTATCTCCACTTAATGTAAGGCGATATAAATCTTTTAACTTCTATGAAGATATTTTTAGCCTTGTCAGCCATTTTTTTGAGGTATTATTGCATCCAAAATTTTTGATATTTTTTGTTTTCACAGGAAATGCCAATTCAAAGTAATGTAAGAAAGTATCCATAAAAAACTCAAATTTTTTGTTTACATCATCACTGTCACTCTCTAAATATCTCCAATCTTCCGAAGCCAATAATTTGCAAAAATAATTTATATTTTCCGCATTGTCTATGGATCTCAATATTCTTTTAGTATGAGGATTTTTAAAAACAGACAAGAGCTGTGCATTATGATCACTAATACCATTTTCATGTTCATAACAGTCAAAGCCCTGAGACTTTTAGGCTTCATTAAAAGACATACACAGCAGATAAGCGATCCGCACGCTACAATGACCTTATACAGTGTCAGAAAATGTTTTATTTGGGTCGGCAATGAGAGCAAGCGAGAACGAAGCAACTACGCTATTCTTTTTTATCGTATAACACATCCTACTCGTGCCACCTGCTTTCCCCACCACATGTGCGTGGGCAGCTCTGTCTGCGGTAAATGTAAAGAATTATTTAACTCGTTTTGAAAGTAACACGGGTTAAATAATTTCAGTTATTAAAGCACGTAATAATATTACCTATACCGGAGCCAACTACATCCTTCCTTTGAATAAATGGTAATGAAATTTTAATAGCAATGATGTAGGTGCTTTCTTGATAGCCAGGGCTGGCTTTAAGGGGGGGCGAAGCGGGCGGCTGCCCGGGGCGGCAAAATTCTAGGGGCGGCAAATTCTTCACAGTTACCAAAAAATATAAAAAAGCTAGGAAATAATTGTTTCACTAATAAGGTAATAGTAATGTTAACTTTATATAAATAATCTGTTATTTTTAGTATTTTTTTTTGTATATTAAGTAGGTTACATACATACATTTTGTTTGTTATATGTGATTTTATTTCTTGTCTAATTTCTGTGGTGTGGTATTTTTTTAAAGTTTCAATACGGTTAATTTTTTTAATGATTTTATTTTACCCTTTTAAATACAGTAATCATATTGCTGAAAATCCAAAAATTGCTGTAAATCTTATAACTAAAAAAACAAACCATCAAGAATATTCAGTAGGTGACTCTTAAAATGTTATAAAAAATAACGGACTGAAAAGATAGAGTCAGGCGGGGTAAATAAAAGACAAGGTGATATCCAACCCAGATTGAAATAAATTAAACTTAATTTTTTATTCAAGTTTGTTTTGTACATTCAGAACTGTTTTATGTTATCCAATCAGGTCCTATGCCTACTTTTAATGCGGGAAAAAATATTATTCAATAAACTTTAATTCACTTTTAAAACATTTTTGAACGCACCTTAGTACTTTTTTGGGGATTTTATAGTTTCTCTATTTTCATTGTCCATATTTGGCAGACGTCAACTAGAAGTGTCATACTTCACATTTTGTGATCAAGTTTATTAATCTGCTAGTTTTAAATCATCAAAAATTTTATTTTAACGATAAAATTAAAAGCGGGGTAAAAAGAGACGAGACCAAATGGGCTGACTGAAGCTGGCACATTGCAGCTTCCTAATTTAGAAGAAGCTAGCCCTTCTGCAAGTCCTTTCTTGTTTAGTAAAAAATCTGAATAAATTACATATAAAAGAAAAAACCCTCCTCTGTCTTATTTTTGCACTTTCATTTGTACGTCAATAAAAATGGGAATAAATCACGTGTCTTTCATTTGCCCTCCACTGTCTTTTTTTTACCCCACTTGAAGGTAAGAACCGCTGCCTAAGGAATCACTACTTCCACATCCATATTTTCTATCCAAGTCACTCACAACGAAAACATTTTGTATGTGGAAATAATTGTTTATGGAACTTTGATAATATAATATTTGAAATGCTCTACCCCAAAAACCCATAAAATGATACCCCACATCGGTAGTGGGGTGGGGGTGGTAGTGGGGGTGGATGAAGTAAAAAGATATTTTGAGATTTCTGGTTCTTGTACACACACTAAATCACAATTTTTTTTCATCCCCTTTAATAATGGAGTGGGGTGGTAATGGGGGTGGCTAATGCCAAAATTTTTTTTGAGACCTTGGCTTCTCTTGTATATACTAAATACCAATTCTATGGACTCTTACCTGCTTGATTTACCTATTTACCCCAAATTTACCCCAATTTACCCCCCAACCCTTCGAGGGAACAAGATGAAAATATAATCCAGTTCCAGATCTCGTTAAGGTACATATGTGTACCAAATTTCAAGTCAATATCCTAAACGGTTCCACAGTAAACGTGCGCACAAAAAAAAGTTACAGACACAGACAGACCGACAGACAGAAATTTTTTTTTCGCCCAAACTTAAAATCTCGACGTTTCATGACCTGGAGCCAGCCCTGTTGATAGCGCGTCATTATTTGCTCCCTCTACTAGAGCACTGGACACGCCTTTATTGAAGGCGGTCTGTCAAGCCATTGAAACTATGCCTGCCACCCAAATCCAAAATCTTCCGATACTGTATGACACTTTAGTCCGCAGTATCCTAGAATATAATAGCGTAATATGGTCACCACACTATGCCTCTCATATATATCGCTTAGAAACTGTACAAAATAGATTCACAAAATGTTATGTTTATAAAATGTATCCGTATCATGCTTTCGGGTCTCATATAAGATTAGAGATAACTGGGTTAAGGTCACTAGAAGATCGTAGGAAACTTGCCCTTCTCTATTTTCTACATAAGCTAATTAATGGATTTATCGATTGTCCATCTCTTTTGAGTAACATTAATTTTCATGTTGCACCTTGTAACATCCGCCACAGAAGACTATTTTTTATCAGGCCTCATAGGACTAACTATGGACAACAAGCTTTTTGTGGCAGAATGGCGGCCAACTTCAACAATTTTGCTGAGTACGACTTGTTTGGCACCAGCTTATATAGCCTTAAAAAATCCGTTAATAAACTCTTCCTACTTTTGATTCATTTTCATTTTATTATTGTATTGCTCTTATATGTGAGTTAGGTATAGTTTTAATGAATTAGTCTTAAGTTACTATATACCAATTGGAATTTTTATTTAATTCTGTAGTGTACAAATTTGAAATAAATAAATAAATAATATATAGGAATCAACAATAAAATTTCAGGTGGAATGCTGTCGCCAAAAAAAAAAAATTAAATTTAATCAATTCGACTATACTAATAGGAGACAA
This sequence comes from Rutpela maculata, assembly GCA_936432065.2. NCBI lineage: Eukaryota > Metazoa > Arthropoda > Insecta > Coleoptera > Cerambycidae > Rutpela > Rutpela maculata. The sequence goes on along the minus strand of OW386285.2, from coordinate 27,556,347 downwards.
ATGAATGTTTTGCTATAATTTCCTTCCTTTTACTGACCGTAAAACAGATGCGAAAAGTTTCACGGAATAAAATAATTATACTAATTTCTGTTAATTTCAAAGGATAAAAACCCTGTTTTAATAAATATCGACTTTTATACATTGTGCATGCCTTCTAAAATTAGTTACAATGTTGAGTGTTTGTATTGTTATAATTATTGATAATTCAAAACAGGACATACATTACTAAAGACTATAATATCTATTTATTTATTTATTTATTCATAAAAAAATACTATTGATATATCACTGATGTTAGAGTGAAAAATATACAGGTTTACTCACGGTTCATGTCAATAATTACAAGAAATTAGTAATAATTCCATGTATTTAATGCCTATTACAGAAACTGAGATTTCCGATATTATCAATTCTGTTTGCAGGAAAAAATTACCATATCGAGATGAGATGTCATATTATTTAATCAAGAACGCTAGTATTCACCTGATTAGTATCCCAATATACTACAGATATATGTGTTAAAATGTGTTTTAACCGCCTTCCATGGCACCTGAGTGACCCTCTTAAGTCTAGGAGATCTAGATTTGTCTGAGTGAAGGAGACGGGTCCCTACGGTTTATGGTGGAATCCAAACCACTTCTTGGGGAAAATTTCCAAAAGGACACTTTCCAGATCAATAGAAAGCAGCACTGATATTTACATTTACAAGAAAAAAATGTATATATATTTTTGAAAATAGATGTTATTTTTTTAAATTAATCTTAGTCGGAGAGCCCACCCTAGCTGTACGTGTGTACGTGCACCCCCCGGGGGACAACGTCTTTCATAAAGATTAAAGCCTAAGGAACAATTTTAGACATGTTCCCAAAATAAAAAAACTTGCTGTACTTTCAAAATGGCGGCCATATGTTAAAGAAAACTGTTGCCAATGTTGTTTTTGTCATTTAACACAAAAACTAAAAAGATGGACAAAAACTTTTTTCGTAGAAAACAATGTGCGTAAAATTTTCTACAATTTTGTCCCTATACAATATTTTGATAGGAGTTACCATTTTCCATATAAATGAGTCCAAAATTAAGAAAACATGGAAATTTATATATCGGTAAATCATTTCTATAGAGGAAATAACTGGGACAATTATTGTAAGGCGTATGATATAACTTTATATTATTAACATTACAAAAAATAAAATAAACTGAAAAAAATTAATAATAATAATAATAATATTATAACTTGCAGACATTAATTATATTTCTTAATTTTAGAATCACTTATCTTAGTCGGGGAATTACTGAGGGTGTACGTGCACCCCGGCCCCCGTTGAAACAATTTTTTTCTTGTAGATTGAAGACTAAGGAACAATTTTAGACATGTTCCCAAAAAATAAACTGGATGCACTTACAAAATGAGGGCCATATTTAGCAAGCTTGTGTTATCGAGCATATTAAAAGGAGTGCTTACCAATCGCGTAATTAGCGATTAGCAGACGAAGGTATTCACAATATTCCAAAGTCTTGGAATGATTATGGATGGCAAGAATGGAGAACCTTTTTGGTGTTCAGCAGATAAAATACTGCCTCAATCGCTTACTGAAAATCTTCTGGAGATGATTCCAAATCAAACCATAATAGACGAAAGTGAGGGTGATAATGATATCATAACTGAAGCAATAGAGGAAGAAGACTTGGAAGAAATAATCGATGTATCGGGAGACAGCGATAGTGAATTGGAAAGCTAATGAGGTATTATTTACGTTTTATATTGAATTTTATATTTTATTTTAAGAGCTGAATCATTTAACTGGAAAATGGTAACTCCTCCCCAAATATTGTATAAACAACAAAATTGTAGAAAATTTTATCCACTTTGTTTTTTGTGCAGAAAGTTTTTCTCCATCTTTTTTAATTTTTGTGTGAAATGACAAAAACAATATTTGCATTTTTTTTTAAAACGGACGCCATTTTGAAAGTACAGCCAATTTTTTTTGGGACATGTCTAAAATGGTAGAAAACAATGTGCGTAAAATTTTCTACAATTTTGTCCCTATACAATATTTTGATAGGAGTTACCATTTTCCATATAAATGAGTCCAAAATTAAGAAAACATGGAAATTTATATATCGGTAAATCATTTCTATAGAGGAAATAACTGGGACAATTATTGTAAGGCGTATGATATAACTTTATATTATTAACATTACAAAAAATAAAATAAACTGAAAAAAATTAATAATAATAATAATAATATTATAACTTGCAGACATTAATTATATTTCTTAATTTTAGAATCACTTATCTTAGTCGGGGAATTACTGAGGGTGTACGTGCACCCCGGCCCCCGTTGAAACAATTTTTTTCTTGTAGATTGAAGACTAAGGAACAATTTTAGACATGTTCCCAAAAAATAAACTGGATGCACTTACAAAATGAGGGCCATATTTAGCAAGCTTGTGTTATCGAGCATATTAAAAGGAGTGCTTACCAATCGCGTAATTAGCGATTAGCAGACGAAGGTATTCACAATATTCCAAAGTCTTGGAATGATTATGGATGGCAAGAATGGAGAACCTTTTTGGTGTTCAGCAGATAAAATACTGCCTCAATCGCTTACTGAAAATCTTCTGGAGATGATTCCAAATCAAACCATAATAGACGAAAGTGAGGGTGATAATGATATCATAACTGAAGCAATAGAGGAAGAAGACTTGGAAGAAATAATCGATGTATCGGGAGACAGCGATAGTGAATTGGAAAGCTAATGAGGTATTATTTACGTTTTATATTGAATTTTATATTTTATTTTAAGAGCTGAATCATTTAACTGGAAAATGGTAACTCCTCCCCAAATATTGTATAAACAACAAAATTGTAGAAAATTTTATCCACTTTGTTTTTTGTGCAGAAAGTTTTTCTCCATCTTTTTTAATTTTTGTGTGAAATGACAAAAACAATATTTGCATTTTTTTTTAAAACGGACGCCATTTTGAAAGTACAGCCAATTTTTTTTGGGACATGTCTAAAATGGTTCCTTAGGCTTTAATCTTTATGAAAAACATTGTCCCCAAGGATAGGGGAGGTGCACGGACTGTTAGGGTGGTCTCCCGTAGTATTACGTTTTATACTGAATTTTATATTTTATTTTAAGAGCTGAATCATTTAACTGGAAAATGGTAACTCCTCTCCAAATATTGTATAGACAACAAAATTATAGAAAATTTTATGTACTTTGTTTTTTGTGCAGAAAGTTTTTCTCCATATTTTTTAATTGTGTGAAATTACAAAAACAATATTTGCAATATTCTTATAAACATGGACGCCATTTTGAAAGTACAGCCAGTCTAAAATTGTTCCTTAGGCTTTAATCTTTATGAAAAATATTGTCTCCAAGGATCGGAGTACAGTTAAGGTGGTAGTATCTGTATTGTGGCATTTCATTCGAAACTTTAAATGCAAGATATCTACAAAATAATACAATTGTCGGGTATATTAATGGAAAATAAGCTCTCCGCCTGTGACATTTACCTCAAGGGAACAGTTAGAGGATGTTTTTGGCAAATGATGAATATCAATAATTTTTTTATATTTATTCTTATTACGGAGCGAACATACATACACACAGAATGTCTACTTTGTATGTATAGATGCGCGACATAATATGCAATAAATTTGAAAAAATATTTTAATTTTAATGAAATCCCAACCTTACAGAGTACCATATTATGCTTCACATCAAATATGTTTTCGCCGGAAATATTTTCTATGTTTATTTCCTTAATTTATATCCGCATGATTAATAATTAATTAGTAATATAATTTATGCAGAGAATAAATTATTACGAGGCGTATTTATTTTTAAATTATTACGACACTATTAGATTGCTTTACCAATCTATAAACGTGCAGAAAACCTATTTAATTCAGGGAGGAGATTGTGATGACATCCTCTACTGGATATTACGCTATTAAAACAAAGCTAAAAAATCAGCTAATAGAGTCAACAACTGGATTTTTTTTTAAATTATTTTTATTAAAAATATATTTTTTTCTAATTTCAAGCTTCCCTTGCTTTTTTGTTGCTTAGGCTTTAGAACATGCATACTACAATTTATAATTATTTCCTTTTTTTGTACTTTGTGTCACCCACCCTGTCATTGGTCAGCAGGACTATCTGTTGGGTAACCTCTTTCTTAAATAAATAAATAAATACATAAATAAATAAATAAAAACAAGCTAAAAACGTACTTTTCGCCAATTAACTGAGCTTTATATATAATTGTTACACATTCTATAGGATACTCTTCGCAGGTTTCTTGTAAATAATGTTAATTTTGGGACATCCTCAATTTTATGATACCAACTTGCCTGGGATTCGAACACACGATCATTGGATTGCAAGCCACTGAACCATTACATATTACTACAAAAACTGAATGTCTGAATGTCTAATATATATCTTTCGAGAATCATATTTCAACGCATTAGATATATTATTATGAAATGTATAAGTAATAATAAAATGTATAAACAAAAAAAATATATATTATAGAGACAACATTTCGCAAGATTTCTATTTAGGTACAAGCGATAAAAATTAAGAGAATATATTTTTTTAAATTAAATGATTAATAAAATAACTTTCTTATTTACTGATTGATTTTCTTCAAAAACAATAGGATTCTTCCTCTAGCTAACACTAACTTACTTTCCAAATTTCAATACAATCGGACTTTTCTTTCTTAAGTTATGTGTTTACAAGAAACGTGACGGACGGACGGACGGACGGACAGACGGACATTTTGAAAGTTGTTCAGAATTCGTTCACTAACACAATGATATGAAATTTTTTTTCTCTTCAAGCGATATTTCGGTTTTAGAAATGTGCCGATCAAATACAATATACTCCTCATTTTTGCGAAGAATAGTTATATGCTTCAAATAGAGCTAGAAAAGATTTTGCTACTGTGGCTTGTTGTCGGTTTATGACATTTTTGCGTAATTTCATATTAAGTAATCCAAACCACGTGATTGTCAACATAGCGTCGAGGGCAAAAGTAAACAGGTTAACGGAAAATATTTAACTGTAATGTATTAAATTGTGAAAAATCTTTAAAAAAAACTTCTGAAGTAATACTTAACTAAAGCTATTCTTCAGCGTAATCCTATAGTTGCAATATAAGTTTGTAATCCTTGAAAAGTTCCTTCTCGAGTCGCATTTCGTCAAGATGGATATATAACTAAAGTTGTAACTAATAGGCTTAAACAAAATACTTCTTAAATAAGGAAGATACTACTGAAAGAATTGTTAAATTTTACAGTTCTAACGCATCATTTTATTTATATTTCAATGATAACAAAATATTTATTTTAACAATGTTTAAACAGAAATAGATATAAACAATATACTCCTCGCTAGTTTGTTGAAATTCTCATATAATTGTTAAACACTGTATATGATATTCTCCGCAAAAAATTAAAAATAAAGAAGTTTTTAGGTGTAATTTCTGTTTTTATTTTTATTATCTTCCGATGATACCTGCTTGGTTGACGAAACGTTCGTCAGTATATTACAGAGTATTTTTGATCTTCTAGAATCATAATATCAAGGTCCTCTTCAGGTATACTTTTTCATTAAAATATTTAATAACTTGTATTTATCGATCGAGTTCTCCTCTAGCTAACACTAACTACTGTCCAAACAATACAATCGGACTTTGTGACGTACGCACCGCGAGGCGGATGGACATTTTGAAAATTATTCAGAATTCGACGACTAACACAATCATGTGATATCTTTTTTTTTACGAACGATATTTACTATCCTAGAAATATGCCGATTAAATATGTAATATATTATTCGTTTTCGTATTTGTTGAGAGCGTAATAATAAACTTCATCGTATCTACTACATCCCATCAATATCGATTTATTCTCCTTCGTATTTGTGTGTGCTTAATCAAAATTCTCAGTAACATTTTGCTTGAAAATTATAACAAAACATAATTTATATAAAAGAAGATAGTTTACACGATTCCTCTGATCATCTTGTATAAAGGAAATGGATAAATTTCAATAGGGAGTATTTAATACACTAAGTGCTCCAAATTTGAAATAAAAATTTTAAGTTTAACAGCAGTTAACGTGTTTACAAGAAACGATCTACATACACATGCACATACATACAGACCGGTGCCACTGAATTGCGCTCACATCCCTAATGAACTCCTAATTTTACACTCGAACTGGGCTCACTTTGGTTCAGAGTTATAGATTTCACATTTTCAAGACGTAAATTTTCATTTTTAGTTAAGATAACACAATTTTTCCAAATTTATCTAATATGTAAAACAACGCTTCGTATAATATTGTATATTGGTTGGATATATTTAAAAAAAAAAGTAAACATTAGACGGTCAGAACAACATAAAAATATTAAATTTTATTGAGATCCTACACTTAACAAGCAACCGCGATAAAAGACGTGATGCTGTTCGACGTAGCATAAAGGGAGACCGAGCAAAACATATAGTAATGTCTATTATGACTTGTGGTATCTATTCTCATATGTAAAACAACGCTGTTTATAATGATCGTTTATCTCACAGAGTTAGACTTGGGTGATAGGCAGGGTTCAAATTGCATCCACCATGTTGGATCTGCCATATTGGATACGCCATATTGATTAAGTTAGGTCCGGTTCACTTTGAATGAAATGACTCACATGCATTTGTGGTCCCTAAAATACTTGCTGTTTTTGCAGCCCATATTGTCGGTGGAAATAGAGAGTCACTCTCGATATAATTTTCCACTAAAAAATGTAAGAACTGATCCACTCGACTATCTTGTCGTTTTTCGCTCATAAAATCTTCGTTAGTCAGTTTGTTTGTTAGTTATTCCTTAATTTTTCTGTATCCCAATAAGAAACACAGAAATATTAAGAAAATGTCACAACCAACATTTAGACAATATTTAGTTATTCCTTTTAGTACCAGGGAGCAGTGAGCGCAGTTCAGTATAGGAATAAAGTACCTGATTTTAATATGAGCGCAATTCGAGTGTGACCCTCATTAATGTGTGCGCAATTCGAGTGTCCCCCCCCATACAGTGTCCCCCCCCAAACTGACATAACATCATCTTAATTACGTCGAAATAAGGGCGATGTTATTTAAGTAGTCAACTCGCACCTTGTATTAATTGAAGAGCTAAGTGGATAAAGGTGTTATGTGACATTTTTGAAAATTTTGAGATTTCAACACACAACTATTTTAACTTATAATCTATCATTTCAATAAGTTTTTGGGATAATAAACCTTTCCTAAATGCGTTTTAATGTTTGATAAAGGTGTTATGTACATATGGTTTTTATATAATTTAATGGATAAAGGTGTCATGATCACATACCAGCTTTATCCATTACTGTGCGATATGAAATTGTTTTAATCCAAAACACTTTGCTTTTAAAGTTATGTTATATTGACAGGAATGTGACAAGTTGTGTTAAGTGTTTCTTACTATTATAGTGAAAATGGCCAGTCGTAGTAAACTAATATTGCAAATGGCAATGAATAAACGATTTCATGAATCATGTAAGATGTTTATAAATCGGCTGATATTTGGAAATAGTGCTTATAGTGTTTTAATCCACATATTCATTTCGTTTAATTTCGAAATGGTATGAGATGGTACAAGAGTCGAGATGGTACTTGAGTATCTAATTGCTGTAAACACATTTATACCTTTTGGCAATTCAGCAGAAATCAGTCACATAGTGGCAATTTCTTCCCAGGCAACTTTTAATAATGTTTTAAAAACAAAACATTATCAATATAAAATGCAATAATAAAATACGAATTCACCAAAGTATTCTAGCAAATTAGTCTGTAAATCAGAAATACTGGAAAGTGACGCTTTGCGGTGTTGATTTTTGTACAAACATTTTTATGCTGACAAGTAGAAGAGGGCTGGACCGTAGAAGTTTTTATGACAAGAGCAAAACTGATATCTGGTATGGCTTCTGCCCACCCAATATTTTGAAAGAGCATTAAATTGTTTAAGGCAAATCTGGCGAATTCCGAAATTCTTGCGGAAAAAATAATAAGTATGATAATTACGCCAATCAAGTCAAAGGTCATTTGGGTTTGTAAGGTTATCGTTTAAGAATTACAGAGTTCGCTATGCTTACATCTATTGTTAAAAAAAATAATTAAAAAAAATAAAATAAATAATACTAAAGAATACGGAGAAAATTACAAACTAGCTTTCGAACAACAAAAGCGTGACGGAGCAAAAGTTACAGTAGATAGAACGATTTGTTTTCTTACTTTAGATCTTCAGCAAACCATGCCGCTGCCAAAATTAAGTACATCGAAAGCATTTTACCTTCGTCAAATGTGGTTTTACAATCTTGGCATACATACATTGAGGAATACTGAAAAAAAAAAAACGTTCTTTTTCACATGGACTGAAGATAATGCCAGCCGTGAAAGCCTAGAAATTGCTAGTTGCTTACATACCTTTTCACAAATTTACAATGAATATTTTCAAAAAAAAGATCGATCACATTATAATATGGCCAGACTCCTGTGGTGGACAAAATAAAAACTTCAATATCATTACACTTTATCATTTGTTGATTTTAAAGAGAGAATTTAAAGTTATCGACCATAAATTTTCGGAGGTGGGACATTCATATTTAGATTCAGACAGAGACTTTGGCAGAGTCGAGAAAATTTTAAGGAAACATCAAAACATCTACGTTCCGGACCAGTATCGAGAAATTTTAAGAACTCCCAAAGACGCCGTGTCATAGATATGAAGAATCATTTCAAGGATATTGATGGAATTGCCTCAAAACTCAATTTGTACAACAGGAAGAAAAACTTGAACAATGAAAAGGTTTATTTTCACGACGGTATAAAATGGCACCTACGGGTGCTACTATTACATCACTAGATGAAATGACTCCATTTTACAAAGTCGATATTTTAAAGAAAAGGAATATGCATAAGATAAATTCCGACTGTATTGCTCTAACAGTGTTTAATGAAAACAAGGGTAGCCTAAGTGTAGGCCAATCTTAAAGAACAATTACCATTCATAAATGAATGGTAAGGTCGTATTATCACAACATACTTGGAAATGACCAAACTGTGGCTCAAAACCGTAGAACTGTCCGACTACCTAAAAATTGTTCTAATAATAATAAAATATGTTTAATTTCTTAACACTTTTATTCACTAATTCCTTATTGATTTCAGAGAAACTTATGAACGGATAAAGGTGTTATGTACATTAATTTTTTAAAATTTTCGAAAATAATGACAACTGACAACTTTAGTTATTTGTCTCTGAAAAATACATCAAATGTCAATACCATCGCAAAATGCAAGCTATATAGTCGTTATAACAAAAAAGTTCTCGCCTAAAAACTTTCGAGTTAAATTACTCAATAACGTGTTTTTGTGACATAACACCTTTATCCACTTAGCTCTTCAATTGTTATATAAAAGAGATATGTAATTAGAATTATATAAATGTGGTCATTCTAAGGGCCGGTACTTTCACTAAATATAAAAAGACTGTTCTTGATTTATTTTTACAACTGGTTATTTTTTATGTATTTACTTTCATCATGATTAGAGAATATTATTTAGGTATTAAGCAAATCACAAGTTACAGAGTATTTCTTGCAGGTGTCGGTGTATTAGAAGCAAATAATTATTGATTACATAATTTGCGAACCATCGATGACAAATAATCGAAAAATGATTTAATTTTGAAACAAGTCTGAATTAAACTCAGATTCTTACTGGTCCAAATAACGAACATTTGATAAAATGATGAATGCGCCGGTGCTAATAGAGCACTTGCGTGCAAAATAGCAAAAAATCGCCAAGATATTAATTCAGTATTTTTTTCTAGGAATATTTTATGCCAAATGTTAATTCTATACCGAAGAAGGTCAACGTTCGCTCTCGACATTTATCACACTCGATCACAATGTATTTTTTATTATAATGTTCCTTTTATCAGCACAAAATGAATCATATTTTATACATATAATAAAATAAATATATGTTTATGTTGTATTTGATATACGCTATTATTGAGAACGTAAAAGGTTCGCATTATACTAAGGTTTCTCACTATACTAAAATTATTTTGAATGAATATATTTACCACAAAAGGAAAATCGAATCACCATTATTACCTGAAACAAACAAAAGCCATTGTTAATATTGTTAATATAAACATCAATAAAATTCACAACAGAATACAAAAATATAGAAAAATTAGTTTACTTCACAAATTAATGAGAAAGATGTAAATTATATTGCTCAGAAGAAAAATGACTCGATTAAGACATAAAAATCAACAGCAAAATCCAAACAGAATACAATTTGTGTGAGGATAACTCGTTCCCTGTTATCTACACCTATCGCATTTCTGAATTATGGAAATAGTACTAGTTTGTATCAGATTTATATTTAACTTACTTCTTTTTTTTTTTTTTCGTTGAATAGTGGGTTAATTGCTGTTAATATACTTGTTATATTATGGGTATTTATTCCTTTTCATTTTTTGACAGGTCTAGTTTGTTACTTGTGAAATATAAATGAGTATTTTTTGGACCAACCCTCTTATTAGTTTCAGTAGAAATACTCTCATTTATTTATTTCCCAAATATACAATTGTTTAATTATTAATGTTGATTATTTTGGATATTTAAATTCTAGATATGTATTTATAATAGTCAATCCGTCATTTGCCGCTGAATAATTTCTACAAGGAATTTTTTGCTTATACCGGGTGCCACAAGTAAGTGGCTCATCCTTATATTTCCTTTATTTTTTAACTTATTCATTTGAAACTTGGGGTGCATAAACTACCTGTAAAAATGGATTTTTGGACATAAAAATGGTATGCGGTCATTTCCGGTTTACCCGGAAATGACCGCAACTTTCGATTTTTAAATAGAATACCCTGTATATTTTTACATATTTGGATTCAAGACAACATTCTGAGTATATCATGAGAATTTCGCGAATTTTTCGAGTCGATGTTCAGTTTTTTTAAGCATTTTAAGACATTCGTCTAGAGTGCTTTAGAATACAAAAAATTGTTCTACAGCATGTAAAGTCCAAGGGAAAAATATACTTTTTCATTTCATTTCATTAATAACCATTTACGAAGTCTCCAAAGTTGAACATATCACTTTTTTATCGAAAACTTTTTTTTTCAAATGGGAAGGTGGTGGCTCATAGTGTTCAATAAATTATAGACTTTTTTCTGAATTCATTGATATCCATTTAAAATCTATGCTATTTGTTTTTCTATTTTATTTAATTTGTTTAAAAATAAAAAATCTACACAAAGTAGTGGCTCACCCCTATAACTTTTTTATTTTTGAACATATCAAAATGAAACTAGGGGGTCTAGGGTCATACAGAAAACTACATTTTTTGACATATGCAGTAATTTAATACCACTTCCGGTTTCGCCGGAAGTAACCCTAACTTTTGATTTTCAAATGGAACACCCTGTATATTATTACATATTTGGATTCAGAATGAATTTTTGAACATGTGTGGTGATTTTGATAAATTTATGACAAGTTGTAATTTTTTTTTATAGCAATTATAAATTTTAATCTAGACTGCTATGAAATAAAAAAATACGTACTTTGTCATTTTAGTTTTTACAGAAAAAATATTTATACATAGTTACTATTATTAACCATTTTGTAGGCATTTTAATGCAAGTAATTTAGTTTTTTTGAAATAACTCTTTTTTTCAAATGGGAAGGTGGTGGCTCCTTGTATCCATTAAATTGCCCTTTTTTACGAATCCATTGATATCACTATGCTTGGGTTTTATTAACATTTATTTAAAAAAACTCTAAAAACAGATTGTACTTGTGGTATTTTAAATCTAGTTTATTATACGGCTATCAAAAAATTTCGCATCAAGTTACCTTTGCATTTTAAAGAAAAAAAATATATATGTTTATTATTATTTAAAATTCTAAATCAAAATTTTTAAATAACAACACATTGTAAGAAAACTGAATCAAAAATAAAATATTTACAATTAACAAAAATTACAAGTATTGTTCAAAGTGGCCTCCCCACGAGCTATACACTCTCTTGCTCGATGTTCTGTCTCTCGAATGACGTATTTAAATATTTCAGGTGTTATAGTATTGAATGCAGCTCTTATTCTATTTTCTAGATTTTCTAATGTCAAATCTGGTATCCCGTACACTTTATCCTTGAGATATCCCCATAAATAAAAATCCAAACAGGTTAAGTCCGGAGACCTGGCAGGCCACCGTACGGAACCATGAGTTGCTATCACTTGTTCACCATACGTCTCAGTGAGATGATTTAAAACAATTCTACTATTGTGCGGAGCACCATCTTGTTGAAAGTATAAGTTCCTAAATTGGGCTAATGGTAGCTATGCAACTTCATCCCATATCTCATTTTGTAGAAACTCGAGGTATCTTTCACCCGATAATGTTCCTTGAAACAAAATAGGCCTTAGTATGCGGTGTCCATAAATTCCAGCCCATACATTTATGCCAAAACGTTCTTGAAAATTATTGGTTCTGACTACTCGGTGATTTTCTTGAGACCAGTATCTAGTGTTGTGTCGATTAAACATTCCATTATTTGTGAATCTAGATTCATCTGAGAATAACACATTTTCTAAAAATCTGTTATCTTGTTCACATTTATTAAGTAACCACTCACAGTATTGTACCCTTCGATCATTATCAGTTTCATAAAGATGCTGGTGCTATGTATAAATATTTTTTTCAGTACAAACTAAAATGACAAAGTACGTATTTTTTTTTTTCATAGCAGTATAGATCAAAATTTATAATTGCTATAAAAAAAAAATAACAACTTGTCAGAAATTTATCAAAATCACCACACATGTTCAAAAATTCATTCTGAATCCAAATATGTAATAATATACAGGGTGTTCCATTTGAAAATCAAAAGTTATTTCAGGCGAAACCGGAAGCGGTATTAAATTACTTCATATGTCAAAAAATGCAGTTTTCTGTATGACCCTAGACCTCCTAGTTTCATTTTTATATGTTCAAAAATAAAAAAGTTATAAGGGTGAGACACTACTTTGTGTAGATTTTTTATTCTTAACCAAATTAAATAAAATAGAAAAACAAATAGCATAGATTTGAAATATCAATGAATTCAGAAAAAAATCTATAATTTATTGAACACTATGAGCCACCACCTTCCCATTTGAAAAAAAAAAAGTTTTCGATAAAAAAGTGATATGTCAAATTTGGAGGCTTCGTAAATGGTTATTAATAAAATTAAATGAAAAATTTTGTTTTTCCCTTGGACTTTACATGCCGTAGAACAAATTTTGGTATTCCAAAGCACTCTAGACGAATATCTTAAAATGCTTAAAAAAATTGAACATCGACTCAAAAATTCGCGAAATTCTCATGGTATACTCAGAATGTTGTCTTGAATCCAAATATGTAAAAATATACAGGGTGTTCCATTTAAAAATCGAAAGTTGAGGTCATTTCCGGGTGAACCGGAAATGGTTTCATACTATTTTTTATGTCCAAAAATCCATTTTTACAAGTAGTTTATGCACTCCAAATTTTAAATGAATAAGTTAAAAAATAAAGGAAATATAAGGGCGAGCCACTTACCTGTGGCACCCGGTATATTGTAGGAGTGGTTACGATTCATTAATTAATGTCTTGCATAAAAACATTGTTGTCGTTACGGCCACCATGTTGAAAAAATGAGGGTCAAAATAGGTTTCCCCAATTATTTCTTTTCCTGTTAGTTCTACCCTAAAATTAGGTATTGCCAATATTGTAGAAAGTTAATAAAGTTTCACCTTTTACTTAAACAATTTTTTTATTGTTAATATTTTATGATTCGTCGTCGAAAATTTGTGCTTTGTTACAGATTTTGCAATTATCTCTGTCCACGTTGCTCCTACATAGTGATTAGTTAACAATATTGTAGATTATAAAATTTCCCAAGACTTTTGTTTAAACAATTTTCTTCCGCGGTCAATTGTTTGAAAACTACAACAGTTCGAAGCTTTCAATATTCTCTTCATTAAAGAAAGTGTTATTCATAAAATTCATTATCTTAATTTGCTTCAATCAATGATGAATTATTGACTTTAGAATAATCGCACGGTGGAGTAGCTATAGACGGAACCAAGATATCTAACTTAAGATTTGCAGATGATACCACATTAGTTGCAGCAAGCGAGGGTGAGCTCATAGAGCTATTAGACAGGCTTGAGACAACAAGCTCTGATTACGGCCTCAGTGTAAACTACAACAAAACAAACAACAAACAAACAAAACAACAAAATTATGATCGTAGACCGAGCAAACGATAACCACCTAGACATATTAACGATAGGTGACGGTGGTTGTGAGTTAGTAGAATAGAATAGAATAGAACAGAATAGAATTTTATTCATGCTATATACATATATAAATAATGTTTACATACGTCAATTAGAAATAACTACTTAATTTAGAAACAATTATAAAAACAGAGTCACGATAACGCATTGCAATAATAAGTGGTAGTTATAAAAACTAGTACCTCAAAGTAGAGAAAAAAACGTAAATATAAAATTGTTTAAAAACACAAAAAACATTAATGCAGAAATAGTGGAAGTCGAAAAATATGCAAAATCGTGCTAAAGTTATGAAACATATTCCTCCCACCGTTTTCGAGAGTGCTGAACACGAATAAGAGGGTAAAAAAGTTTTTAGTCATGCGCACCCAATGAAACGGCCAAAATCCACCCCTTTTTGCTTATATCTCATATGACACCTTGGCATGGAATTTTTGCAGGGATTCTTTGTTTTTCATGGAGATATAAAAGATGGTGAAAGGTGATATCAGGTAGTAGATCGCAACCGCCCTCAGGGGTGGAAACTACCCTGTGGGGCTGTAAAATTATTTCTTATTTTTTTCTTGTTAAAGACGTTTACCCCCGTTTTCTAGGATGCTGATCAAGGATAATGGTAAGAGTGAATCCTCAGGGAGTTAGTAAGGGAGTTAGAAAATTGTTTTTTTTTTTTAATTTTCTAATTTGTATATTGAGTGGGAGAGGTTTCAAAGTCACCATTTTTTCATTTTAAATCCTCATCAATCCTCATGCATTTTTTGCTCATTGGCCGAGTTAAGGTGGTGGTGTTTTACAAAGATGCAACAACAGAATGATCAATTACCACACACTAAGGGAAGTTTGTATCCAGCGCTGCAAAGAACAAGATTACAACTTTTTATTTGGAATAGTTCTCACATTCCAAAAAGCAATGTGTTGAATCCTACTGATTTTGGATGGCAAAGTAACGAAGCAGGACATCTGGTACCTGTTTTCTGCACAGAAGATTGCGCACCACTAGAAATATTAAATTTGGTTCGATGCGGCTGTAAAAACAACAAGCTAAAAACGTACTCTTCGCCAACTTACTGAGCTTTTTATATATAATTGTTACACATTCTATAGGATACTCTTCGCAGTTTTCTTGTAAATAATGTTAGTTTTTGGACATCCTAAATTTTGTGATACCATCTTTATTGTGAAAAAAATTGTATGAAAAAAAAAATGAAAAAAAAGATATCCAACCTGTGGAATTCGAACACGGGACCTTTGGATTGCAACGCAAAGCAAAATCAAAATCAAAATCAAAATCAAACAATACTTTATTTAAATTAAATTATAAATGTGTCTTCCCGGAAACTGTCCCGGAGCCAGCAAAGCTTTAGCCGCTGCGCCACCACCTATTGCTACGAAAATTGCTTGTCTGTAATATATATCTTTCGACATTCATACATATTTCACTTCTATGAAATATATATTAGTAAACTTCATAAACAAAAAAAAATGTATTATGGAAATAATATCTCGCAAGATTTCCATTTTAGTACAAGCGACAAAAATTAAGAGATTTTTTTTTTTTTTTAATTAAATAATTAATAACTTTTTTATTTACTAATCGATTTTCTTCAAAAACAATAGGGTTCTTCCTCTAGCTAACACTAACTTACTTTCTAAATTTCAATACAATCGGACTTTTCTTTCTTAAGTTATCGTGCTTACAAGAAACGTGACGGACGGACGGACAGACGGACGGACAGACGGACGGACAGACGGACATTTTGAAAGTCGTTCAGAATTCGTTCACTAACACAATGATATGAAAATTTTTTCTCTACGAGCGATATTTACGATTTTAGAAATGTGCCGATCAAATACAATATACTCTTCGTTTTTGCGAAGAGTATAATAAATGCAATACTAAACGATGCAAATATGTCACAAATCAGTTGAAATGTGCAGAGATGTGTGAGTGTGAAGCTTCAGAAGAACCTTGTGAAAATTTTTTGTTGGTTGTTTTATAAGGGAACATATTGTTTTTTCTAATTTTGGCATATAAAGTGAGACTTTTCAAAACTGACGTAAGTGTCAAAACGTCCTACTTTAAGTAACCAGTTATGAAAAGTAAAATTTTACGTAACTGGTGAAGAAAAGTTCGTTATGTCATCAATTAGGAAAGATAAACAACTCTCAAAAAGATAAAGAAACAATGTTTATTCAACACAAAATGGAATACTAAGTCCATAAAGTGGAAGCTTCTAAATTCTTCTTTCCTTCAAAATACGCTAACAAAACTTTTTCATTAATACGATTTACCTTATGTTATTAAATTAGGATTTCAAATAATATTGTAACTTGGCTAAATAACGTCTGTCAATTTTGACATTAAAATTATAATGCGTGATAGCAGCAAAGGTAACTATGAAAAAGATTACTTAATTTTTAAGATCTTTAAATACACCTATTTCATTTATGTTTAAATTGTTTTTAGAATGTTAAAATTAGAAAAAATCATGTATGTAACACATTTCGAAAGACAATCTTGTGTAACTCGCGTTATTTTGCGGGATCTCGCTTCGCTCGTCCCACAAATTCCACTCGTTACACAAAATAACGTCTTTCGTAACTGGTTACATAAATAGCTATTGTTCAATTAAACAAAATATTCAAAAATATGGTTTTCAGATTGTTCGAGTAATTTATTATACGCAGCAGGCGTGTGTTGTGTGTCCCTCTTTATAATACACAGAGAATATAATTAAGTTAACTACTACTATATAAATTATTTAAACCACTTTGGATGGACTGCAAGTGCAGATATGTCTACACCAAAATAAAGCTAAAAGTATAAGCAATAATTTTTATGACATGCATATTTCTATTAGGACTGTCCGTTTTGAAGTTATTCGATAACATTTAAAATGGTTGTTCTAAAAATATTAGTTTTTTTTAGTATCTCGCTAAATACTAAAAAATGTGCATATATTGTAATGAACATTTTTAATCACTCCTTAAATACACAGTCTGGCGTTTGAATGAACGCGCTATCTCAAACTGTTACCGAGATACAGTCATTTGAAAATTTCACCCTTCGGCGGAGTGCAGGGGGTAAACGACGCGTGTCTGAGCCGGCCAAGAGGTGGTTCGATGATCCATTATAGATGTACTAACAGATGAAATGCGTCGCTTACTTCAATCATTACAAGCCCACGACTGCCTTATTTTGAATATATGCAGGACTACTATATTGGGAAAAAAGCAATTTCTCAAATTTTCGATATCTCTCTTATTTCATAAGTTACCGATTTTTTTCTAAATTTTTTTCTGTCATTTTTCCATCATTTTTGTCGTTAGGCCTTATTGTGTTTAGTTTATACTGGCTGCTTTAAAATGATAACAAGTACATTGACATCTATTCTTCGTTTTAGAAAGAAATCGGTATCTTATAAAATAAGAGAGAAATCAAAAATTTGAATTTGCTTTTTTCTCCAAAAACCCCAGTGACTAAAAAAAATGCGTACCAAAAATATAAAATAATTTTTGTGGGATCTCGGAAGTTATAAAGTTTGTTAAGAAAACACACCTTTCTTTCACATCCTTTAATAATAATAATAACAGTCTTTATTCCACAATAATATAAATATACAAACAAACGAGACACATATTTCAGTAAATTGTGGAAAAGGCGGAGTTCAAGCATTTTGGATTTGTCATTCAAAATGCTTGCTCTTCCACTCAACCTCGAAAATGTAACATATATAAAAATAAGTGAGTATCTGTATCACATAATACTGTTTTGCTTACCAACAACAACAACAAAAGAATCAATTACACAAACATCAATTGTTTATGCTAAGAAGGTAGTATCTTGAAACATTAGCTTTTTGAGTTTTTTTGAAAACATATTAGAATAGAATTTCTTGAAATCAGCTGGAATTTTATTATAGTTTTGCGGAGTTGTATGTAAAAGAGACCGAAAAAGTGTAGTTCTATGCTGAGGAGGGGTTAGGTTGTTTTTATACCGGATATTAATATTATGAATGTCCGTTCTGAATCATAGTTTATTTAGCAGATATTGAGGTTTCTTTGTAGTGATTATTTTGTGACAGAACGTGCAGCAGTGTAGTATTCTCCTTCTCTCAGTATTTAACCATCCAATTTCGGTTATCTTAACCGATACATGATCGCGTTTGCGTAGTCCGCAAATTAAACGAATGCAAGAATTTTGGATTAACTGTAGTCGGTTAGCATCAGTTTTAAGTAGACATGGTCCGTACACTACATCGACATAATTGATGTGAGACAACACCAACGATTCGCAAAGAATTGTTTTAGTCTTCTTATGTAGAATGTGTCTATTAGCGTATATTAATTTTAAAGAACAGTACGACTTTCTAACGATGGACATGTGCGGAAAATCTCAAATTTACATCTCTTTAATCCTAAATTTTTGGCACTGTCTAATTTCATTGTCGACTGAAATTTTCACATCACTACTGACTCGATTTCGTGAGGCAATTCGACCAAATAGCATAGCCTTCGATTTACGCGCATTAATGTTTAAACAGAATTTGTTGGAAATTTGAAGTAAGTTTTGAAGGTCATGGTTAATGTTTTGGCAAGCATGTTTTGTGTCTTTTTCCTCAAATGCATAGTAAATTTGCGTGTCATCAGCATAGAAATGTGTGGTGTAGAAAGATATGATTTTATGAAATTAAAGGTGTATAACGTGAACAACAAGGGACCCAAAATAGACCCCTGTGGTACACAACACACAACTGGGGAAAAGCAAGATCTCTTATTATTTAACACAACACATTGTACGCGATCATCGAGGTAACTTCTGAGTAAAGAAACAGCTCTTTCAGAGAATCCAACGTAGTGCGTGATAGCCAATAGCAGATCATGATTTATCCTATCAAAGGCTTGCGAATAATCTAGAAGTACCAAGACAGATAACGTGTTTTTATCTATTGCGGAGAGCAAATCATCAGTAACTTTTGCCTGTGCCGTACTGCAGCTGTATCCCGGCCTGAAGCCAGACTGGTGTTCTGGTAAAATATTGTAGCTGAAAAAGTGCTGACGTATTTGTTTATCAATAATTTTTTCGAGAGCCTTTGATAGTGAACATAAAATGCTGACGGGTCTGAGGTCCTTAAATTCAACAGGGCTGGCAACCTTAGGCAGAGGTATAATTTGCGAACGCTTCCATATTGATGGAAAGGTCTGTGACTCGATACAAAAATTAAAAATGTGTGTAACGTATGGCAATATTACTGGACAGCAATACAATAACATGTCAATATTAATTAAATCCTCACTGACGGCTAGGGATTGCAATACCGGTTAACCGGTTAACCGGTTATCAGGACAAAAAACACATGACGATAATTACCGGTTATTTTAATATTTTACCGGTTATTTCGGTAAATTCTGAACTTACGATATGTCACATATTCAACGTTTCTATTTATGTCAGTGACTAGTATTCACTAAATACAGAGTGACTGTCCCAACACTGAGCACTTTTAACAATAAATAAATAATATTATAAAAAGTAAAATCCAAACACCAAGCCCTGAGAAATACAAGAGAGACATTGATAATATCTTGCTGCAAATATCCGTGGAATACATTTAGAAGTATGTTATTACCAATTCCTATTAACTTATCGACCCACCAATATCGATTGAGGAAGGGCATCTTCAGCTGGTGGTATTCTATGCACAAATATCAGACGACTAACAGATATAGCTTTGAAAAACTATTTTTAAAAAATATTGTATTTTTAGATTAGGTATTCAGTAAATGCCTTATTGAGTTATGTTTATAATTTTTGGTATTTAAGTTGATATTTTTGTTATTTACCGAATAATTATTTATTTAAAGGACCCCGCACCAAACGCATGGGTAATTTGTTGACGACGGAATCGTTGCAAATTCAAGGCATAGAATCCTTAGGTCACTCTCAATGAAAACTTTTATGGATAAAGTTCCAGAATGTCTTTATTTTAAAAATTCAGCAGATCCAAAATTCGAAATTTTAAAAACGCGATTCTACGTATTTTTTATCGAAACGGTAAATACTTTTAATATTTAATTTGCTTTAAGAATATAATACTGATGTACAGTGTAACATAGGAAAATACATTATTCTGATATTCATTAAACATATAAAAGATTCTTACGCAAATAAGAAGAATCCTATTTTTATTCCAATGGAAATCAGCAAAACAAACAAAATGCAAACGAGATCGTATGATTCCTTTCGCTGATAATATATATTTATAAAAATTACTAAAAATTATAAGAGCCCTTTTTATAAGAGTATTATAATAATGTTTTTTCCTGTATTGCACTGAATATCAGTAACTATTTTATTCTTAATGCAAACTAAATAATAAAAGTAAAAGTAAGCTTCTGCAAACTAATAACTATTGTATCCTACTGGTATATAAATAAGGGCAAAAGTAATTATATATTTATTTACATAAGTATACAATATATTATTCATGTAACTGCTTCATATAAATCAATACATAAGCCCGTTTCGATAAAAAATACGTAAAATCGCGTTTTTAAAATTTTGAATTTTGGAGCTTCGACCTGCTGTATTTTTAAAATAAAGACATTTTGTAACTTTATCCATAACAGTTTTCATTGAGAATGACCTAAGGATTCTATGCCTTGAATTTGTAACGATTCTGTCGACAACAAATTACCCATGCATTTGGTGCGGGGTTCTTTATTTTATTTATATTTTTTTCTTTTGATAAAAAACCTTTTGTTTGTTCATTATATTAAATACACGTATATAAAAATATTTTTGTAAATTTAGATAATTTTGTACATGGAAAAAGACAATTACCATTTTCGAAACCCTAATCATTCATTCTAAAAATTACCGGTAAATAATGGTTAACCGGTTATTTACATTTTTATTTACCGATTTACCGGTTATTAAAACTTCCGGTAAACTGCAATCCCTACCGACGGCTTTAGATTTAATAGCTAAGAGAGTTTCATAAATTTCTTTTTCGTTTGTAAGAGAGAATTCAAAATTCTCTACATTTACTAATCTGTTATTATTATAAAAAAGAATCGTATCAGGTTCAGGTGTATTAAAACCATGTTGCATAGTTTGTATAAAAAAGTCGTTAATAGCCGTAGGATTTTGCAGGTGTGTAGGTACTTCAGTCTTTTTTTTGTATGAATTTCTAAGGTTTTCAATACTTTCCACATGTCTTTGTTATTACAAGATGTAATCTTGTGTTCAAGATATGCCTTTTTTTCCTTTTTTATTGCATAGTTTACCTCATTACGCAAATTTTTGTAGTAATTCCAATGTTTAATATTTTTTGTTTGTTTATATTTGGCAAGTGCTTTATAAGTATGTAGATAGTAACGTGCTTCAAAATAAAATAAATGGGTAAAAACTCGCTGTTTCACAAATAAATTATCTCCTAAACCCTGAAAACGGCACACTAACATTCTCGTTCTCAAAAAATGTGTATTTAAATTCAACCTAAAAATTGTCTTGGTCTGTTTCAGTTTATTTGAAATGAAAATTTGTCACCTCATCTGCATACTTACATAACACGTCCAAATTGAGTCTTATAAATTCGTACGTGACGACTAGACAGGCATTCTAATATATCATATATAATTTATTGTTTATCTCCCAACAAGACGGATACCGATTTCGGCGGATGAGCCAGATTAACGCGTGCCATATACAAATCCGGATGACCGCGGTCGAGACACATGCCCAATTTGTCCATAGACAATGTCATAGCTTCCGGAGTACCGCCCTTGTGTAAATAAACCTTCAAGGTAACCCATTGATCGAGGACCAACATAATTATTATGGCCATAAACCATAATAATTTTGCTAATCAATCATAGACGTCCGAAGGGGATGACAAGCGGGCCACCACGTGCTAATATTACCAACATATACTTCACTCCATTCTTAGGCTGCACATAAAAAACTCAAAGCTGCAGACCGAGCTAATATAAGGTGACCGGGGCATGCTTTATTATTAAATAATAAATATAATGTATTACTTAATAGATAAAACATCATTACTCTTATGTAAAATATGTTCTGGCATGATATATATTTAAGCAAATCCAACATTGTAACACATTGATATGGGAGTTCCCCAGGGCTCTATTCTGGGACCTCTGGGAAAGAAGTAAATTCTTATATTCAGGGTGATTCATAAGTAATGGTACAACACTTAACTGTAGATAGTAGGAGTCAAAATATTAAAATTTAGCCAATAATGCCCTAATGAAATGTTTATAGGTAAGAAGATACAGGGTGTCAGATTTAAAATTAAACTTTTTTTTATTTTCCTTCGTAATTTAATTATTTCTTAACATTTTATCATGAAAATTGGTGGGTGGGGCTTATTTGTGGTGGGAAATCATAACACACCTTCAACTTTCGTCTAGCTCGTAGAGGGCACTACGTACACTATGTTTATTGTGTTAAAAGGATCGTAACTTTTTCACCCGCACATTTATCGAAAATTTCGCATAAAGTTTGTATTACTCTATCATTTCTTAATAAAAAAAGTATACTTGTTTCAAGTCTCTAAGTACAACAGGTATTGAGAAAAGTACAAATCAAGAGTTGCATGCAAATTCATTATACAATTTGAACAATTATTTTGGCGGCAACATTCGACACTCTTTAGTTGTAAATATTTTTTTCTGAGTAGCTAATACCGCTTATGTGGTAATTGTTTGTATGGCGTTTAACAACTTCAAAATTTCAGACATTAAAACAAAACAAATAATGATACACTTTTAACTAGTAGACATAAATATAATTTAATTTAAAATGGTAAACAATGTATTACAAATAATAAGAACTAAAACAATAATAAGAACAACTTTAAAATACCTACTGCAATAAATGTTCAACATGACCACCATTAACCCCTAACCTTTTTTTAAAACGTTTATTTAGAAAATATCTAACTTTAAATAACGATTCTCTGTTATTCCTAATAGTTTCCACAGCTTCACAAATTTTTCCCATAATTCTTCCCGGGTATTTATGTTATCATTGTATACTCAATACTTACAGTAGCCCCAAAAGTAAAAATCCAAAGGATTGAGGTCAGGACTACGAGGTGGCCAAGGAAATTAACTTCCTCGACCGATCCAGTGATGTTTTTGTTTTCTTAACCGCTTCTCAAGTCACCGAAGTAACTCCTTGAAAATCCAGAATGAATTTGTTTTAGGTAAAGAGAAACGAGGCCCTACAGCTTATAGTGGAGTCCGAACCACTTCTTGGGGATAATTTTACAATTAAAATTATTTCGCGATGAGCTGGGATTAAATCTGCTTCGCTAGGTACGCCAGCAGGCCTGACGACAGGGGGGGGCAGGCGGGGCTGTAGCCCCGGGGCCCGGCACCTTCACTGTTAAATACATTTTTGTGTTGATTGCATTTCAAATTGTGTATTGAAAATTAGTATTTTTGATTTGTCTCAGCCGAAGGGGGTCCGCCAATTTGATTTTACCCCTGGGCCCGTACTGGCTCTCCACGGGCCTGTACGCCAGTATGCAAACTAGACGCGCTAAACCACTGAGCTACCGTCCCCGACGGTAGCTCAGGAGGATGGTGCATATTTAAATGATTACGTACTTCTATCTGTAACGTGTTTCCACCCTTAGGAAACTACCCCTTGCAAATTCCGTGGGTTCCAAAAATTATAACAAGAGATTGTCCACTAACACACTTTATTAAATATTTACTGGATACTTCACAGTTCACAATACTACTATTAATTTAAATACACTTTACTGACTAAAATCACAATGTTTATCACTTTGTTTATCTTTGAAGTCTTAACCTCACTTTCTATACTTTCTGAACTTTCTGAACTACTCGCCGAGAATGCGGTCGGTCTTTTATACCTAAAAATGACAGATCTCGATTGTTCTGTGATGACGCCACCATTCTCTCGATAATTCCAGATGTCACTTTGGAATCTTCTGGTAGGTTCTTTTTCGAGTAGGTGCAAATACACTACATTCATTCAGACATTCGATCTGTTGAAGTCTGCCTACTTTTTAGTAACATAACCTTAAATTTTAAGAGGTGCAACATATTACACTGCCCCCTCCTTAAGCCTGAACGTCCCGGTCAGGCAATTCAGCCTCTTTCACATACTTTGCCAGTCTATCCAAGTGTACGATCTTCATCTTGGACTTTTTGTTTCGTTGAATACGATAGACGACATCATTAATTCGGGTAATAACAGTATACGGTCCATCCCAAGGAGGTTGAAGTTTCGGGGATCTCCATTCCTTCCGCTGTGGGTTGTAAGGCCAAACCAGATCCCCCACCTTGAATCCCCTTGTACTGGCATTCTGATCATAACGAGCCTTCAAGCGGTTACTAGTTCTGTTCATCTGCTCTCGATCATTCTTCGGCTGTTCTCGGCTTCCATTTCTGTAGTTGCTCATCGAAAATGGTTCTCCACGGGCAGCACAATTTTTACACTTGCGACACCAGGCCTCCACATCCTGGCGACTATTAACCCAATAGAACTGTTCCCGTGCTCTACTCAATGTCTTGTTTATGCCGAAGTGTCTGCTGGATGTTTCATTATGTGTTTCCTGGAGTACTTCTGGTACACGACACCTGGGAATCACTAGACGCATGGCAACCTGCTTCCCATCTGGGCTTTCCCATGCTCTCCTCAAAAGCCCATCTACGACCATAAGTGAATCCCATTGTGACCATAAAGCCTTCAGCCCCACTGCTTTGTTGGAAACATCCTTCCATGCTGGACGCGTTCCCTCTTCTTTTGCTCTCAACATGGGTCCGATTTCTACATCGCGCAATTGCTCTTGCCTCAGAGTGTTCTTTGTCCAATTGTCTGGAAGATCGACCTTGACAATGTTGACTTCAACCATGTTCGGCAATTTTCCCACGTGAGGGTAGCGCTTGCAATCTTCCTTGCCTGGTTTTCTGGATAATGCAGGAGTTTTGCCTGCCTGCGTTGTCAACAGCCTGGTTTTCTCGCATTGGTCGTTCTCTTTTGACAGAATAAATTGTTCGTTTCCAATCCTTAGGACTCGCTTTCCTACGTCAACAATAAATCCATACTGTTCCATGATGTCTAGCCCCAAAATGAAGTCATCCGTGATGTCAGCCATGATGACCCTGTGGTCGAACCTCAAATGCCCAATCTGCAAACCCAGGTCTACTTCTCCATGAACCGTAGCCCTGTTCCCCATAGCTGTCCGGACGATCACTTCTTCATTTTGCCTCTTGGTAATCTTTATGCCCGATATAAATCCTGGCCGTACTATTGATGACGTAGTACCTGTGTCGATGGTAAACAAACATTTTCTTCCGTTCACATATCCATGCAACAACAGACTGCTTGCGATTCTTCGAAGCTGGGAAATCTTAATTTCTCTGGGGGCACTGCATTCCCTAGCCAGAACAACCCCCCTGGTACTGTTTTCCTGCTTCTCTTCAACATTCACAGCATTTACTCGACTCTCCGAATTCTGCTGTCGACAGTCTCGCTTCATGTGTCCCATCTTGCCGCAGTTGTAACATTTAATACCACCACTAGGCTTTCCTTTATTTTGTTGTTTCTCCCGCTTTCCGAGGCCATCCAATTTATCGCATAATTTGGTGAATATTTTCTGCATCTCAGTCAGCAAGGGGCTCTGGTTCATTTCTGGTTGCGATTCTTCGAGAGTCACAGCTCTCACTCTCGACCTTGGAGTATCCCTGTAAGCGGCTTCTATTTCGAGTGCACGCACCAAAGCTTCGCTACTACTTTGGTGTCTCGTCAGCCTCAGAACTCGCCTGACCTCTTCGTCCCTTATACCATCTAAAAAGGCCCCCACGGCTAATTGTTCCTGGAATTCTTTAGGTGCATTTGGATACGCCAGGTGTGCCAGTCTCTCTATCGCAGCTTCAAATTCTTGTAAACTTTCCCCAGCTTTTTGCATCCGGGATTTCAGCTGAGCCTGGTATAATTGGGCAAGGTGTTGATCGCCATACCTCAAGTCTAATGCAGCTTCCAAGACTTTGAAGTCCCTTTGTTTCTCCACCGGGATAGTCTGAAGTAATTCTGAGGCCTGGCCCCTTAACGCCAGAACTAATGCCATGGCCTTTTCCTCGTTATCCCAGTTGTTCGCACATGCTGCTGCCTCAAACTGCCTCTTGTACGTTGTCCATGAGCTTTGGCCGTCAAAGGAGGGAGGTTTTAACCGGTGACCTGATGATACCACCTGCTGGCTTCCTCTATCTCTCAACTGTCGTTTAAGTCGCTCCACTTCTCCTTCGAACTCACTCATCTTTCCTTTGATCTGACTGACTTCGGTCTCAACTACATCTACTTTGTCTTCTACCTTATCTACTTTTTCTTCTACCTTGTTTATCTCTTCTTTAACTTCACATTTTAGTACTTCATTGGCAGAAATGATAGTGTCTTGTTGTATTTTCATTTGTTCATTCAGAATTTTCCTTAATTCTTCTTGGCGTCTTTCTTGTTCCTCTTTCTCCTCTTGACGTCGTCTTTCTTGCTCTTCTTTCTCCTCTTGCTGTCGTATCTTCAGGTCCTCCATCATTTTCTTCAATTCATCTTTTTCTTCTTGACGTCTTCTTTCTTGCTCTTCCTTTTCTTCCTGGCGTCTTCTCTCTTCATCCTGACGTCGTTTTTCTTGCTCTTCCCTTTCTTCTTGGCGTCTTCTCTCTTCATCCTGACGTCGTTTTTCTCGCTCTTCCTTTTCTTCTTGGCGTCTTATTTCCTGGTCTTCCATAATTTTCTTTAATTCATCTCGCTCTTCTTGACGTTTTCTCTCCTGTTCTTCTTTGTCTTCCTGCCGTTGCTGCACCATCATTTTTTGGAATTGTTCGAATAAGTCCTGTATTTGTTTATCGGATGCCATACTTCTTGTTGTTACGGGCATACGACGAAATTAAAATAAAATAAATTTAACTGTCACGTCAATATCGGTAATGGAACTTTCCAGACAAATCTCGAAATAGCACGAAAAAGTCTTATCCAGAGTCTTTTGTCACTATCCAGTTCAGAGAATTTAATAATCTCCACTAATGTCCAAATAGAAAAGTTCTAGAAATTTTCACGCACTAAATGAGTCTTTTTCAGTGTCTCTATCACTTCTCAGTTCAAAGGATTTAATTATCACACTAATGTCCTAATAAAATGTTCTACAATGTCTCAAAAATGCACTTAACACTATTTTCCTGTCCGAAAATAACCCTCGAACAATGTCCAGTAAATTAGTCCACTGTGTTAGCACTAAACCTCGAGAATACGTCTCGAACACTCTAGCACAACTTCAGAGTCCCTCTTGTCATAAAATTCCGCTTTCTGACACCAATTGTAACGTGTTTCCACCCTTAGGAAACTACCCCTTGCAAATTCCGTGGGTTCCAAAAATTATAACAAGAGATTGTCCACTAACACACTTTATTAAATATTTACTGGATACTTCACAGTTCACAATACTACTATTAATTTAAATACACTTTACTGACTAAAATCACAATGTTTATCACTTTGTTTATCTTTGAAGTCTTAACCTCACTTTCTATACTTTCTGAACTTTCTGAACTACTCGCCGAGAATGCGGTCGGTCTTTTATACCTAAAAATGACAGATCTCGATTGTTCTGTGATGACGCCACCATTCTCTCGATAATTCCAGATGTCACTTTGGAATCTTCTGGTAGGTTCTTTTTCGAGTAGGTGCAAATACACTACATTCATTCAGACATTCGATCTGTTGAAGTCTGCCTACTTTTTAGTAACATAACCTTAAATTTTAAGGGGTGCAACATATTACATATCGAATAATGTGCTGGGGCCCCATCCCGCATGTACTACATATTATTTCTTAAATTTATCGGAACATCATATAAGATTTCAGGAAGAATGTTTTCTAAAAAGTCCAGATAGGATGCACCATTTTTTGGTGGTAACTCAATCGATCCTAGTATGCAGTCTCCAATGATAGCACACCACACATTTATTTTAAATTCGCGCTGGAAGTGTTTTTTTTTTGTATAAATAGGGATTCTCAAGTTCCCACGAATGACTATTTCTCCAATTAAATACCCCTGGTAAAAGTGACCTCATCCGTAAACAATATTCGTTTCATAAACATGTGGTCATTATGTTGTTTGTTACGCAAAAATAATGAAAACTGCGACCTTTGTGGAAGATCACGAGGTAACAAATTTTGTACTGGAGTAAAGTGATATGGTTTAAGTTTTTCTTTCTTCAATAATTTATGAATTGATGACTGACTTAAACCAGTTGCTGCCGGTAACCGCCGCGTACTTATTTGCGGATTTTCTGCCACACGAACGTCTTCTTCTTGATCCACAGATATTCTTTTTGGAGGACCAGCAATATCACGTTTTGTGCGGAATGCACCTGTTTCTCCCAAACGATCAGAAAGGTTTTTAAATAACCTATAATCAGGCTGCCTTCTGTTTGGATACAGTTCTAAGTACCTCCGAGCAGCAGCACGACCACAAAAATTTATTTGCGAGTATACACAAACCATGTCTCTCATTTCAGAAGTCGAAAAAAATGTATGACGAGGCATTTTTTATAAAACGGTATTAGAAATGAATAAAAAAACATAACACTTAATTAAATAAAACTCTCCGCAACAACTAATTATGGTTTGAAAGATTAATTGTTTGACGGGTACTTTTTGTCTTTATTCCTACTTGATAAATATGCTTCTTTATTTACTGTGATAATGCTGTCACAAGGCCTACTTTTAAAAATTATTATTTGAAAATGCTTTTAAAAAATTTACATGCAACTCTTGATTTGCACTTTTCTCAAAACCTGTTATACTTAGAGACTTGAAACATTAAGAAATGATAGAGGAATACAAACTTTATGCGAAATTTGCGATAAATGTGCGGGTGAAAAGTTACGACCCTTTCAACACATTAAACATAGCGTACGTAGTGCCTTCTAGGAGCTAGACGAAAGTTGAAGGTTTGTTATGATTTTCCACCACAAATAACCCCCACCCACCAATTTTCATGTTAAAAAATCATTACATTACAAAGGAAAATAAAACATTTAATTTTAACTCTGTATCTTTTTACTTATAAACATTTCATTAAGGCATTATTGACTAAATCTTAATATTTTGACTCCCATCTACAGATAAGTGTTGTACCATTACTCATGAATCACCCTGTATACTGATTTTATACCGTGCGTGTAATTTCCCATTAGGCATGTACATTCACGTAGCGCGAGAAATATGACAACACCGGCAGCCGTAAATTCGTCCATCGATGGAGCATTCCAGCTCTGTTATTTCATTTCAGCCAGCTGGCACACGCGATGTTGTAATTCTACTCCCCATGCCTAGCCCGCGACTACACACACGGTATATACATATTTGCAAATATTTGACATACTATATGTACTATTATTATACCAACAAACGGCGAATAAAGATGAATATTATTATTATGTTATTCCTAAGTACGTTTTCGGTACTCTTAGTGATCGAAATCACTGCTTAATTTGTCTCTAATAGTACGGGAGGCAGCGCTGCATTTTTTCGAGGAATTTTATACCCAATAAATTTCATTTTTATCAGTTGATTAATATTCAATAATCAGCAAGATGAGCGTCAGTCGCCGCACCTGCGGTGGAGCTAGAGGTGACAGCATGTTAAAGTTGAAAAGAAAATTATACTACGAGTATTTTCATACTCGGAAAACCAACCTAACTTGAACAACTACACTTATGTTCATATATACAGCTTTGTAAAACTTTTAATATCACTGATACAATAAAATAGTTATTTTTATAGCAAGGCCGCGAAATTCCTTTTTACGTACCGAGAGAAAAATTATGCCGAGGCCGCTTGCGGCCGAGGCAAGATAATCTCGAGGGCCCGTCCATGGTATAAACACTATTTTTTGTGCAGCCGTAAATTATAGTTAAAATAGATGGTGAAAATGACACCACCGTTTATGCTATATTTTGCTAAATAAACGTGGTGGCCTTAACGTCTGAGCGTTTCTATGGAAACGGTATATTTTGAATGAATATTTGACAGTTCTCGAATAATCGTAAAAATGTTTGAGAGCGATAATGAGATATCAATTTCTTGTACTCCTCCAGAGTTAAAAAGTATTATAAATTCGGCGCTTGCCGATTTAATACCAGAAAAATCCAAACGGATATACGAAAAATGTTACAGCGAGTAATTTTTGTTTGTCATATTTTAGAAATGTCAATTTTGAAGTTACTTAAACGTCAATTATTATGGAAATGACTTTTAGTTTTTCGGCCGTTACTAATGGTAACGGCCGTGAAATTGAATTTCTCGGATTGTTTTGAGAACGCGAAATACTCATTTCACGTACAGCTGCACAAAAAAAATATTTCGCGAGCAGGATTTGAACCCGAGACGTCCGTACCCTGAATAAAATGTGCCAGTCGCCTTACACTATCTAACGACTGAGGCCCGGTTTGTAAGAACATAATATGACATGTAGACATACTTGGTGATTTATTTATTTTATTTTTTTTTTAAATAATAATAACAATTGGAATGAATTATAGTTTATGTACTTTTATGGTACAGCTCATAACGAACTTTTTCCTTCTTTTTGTTGTTTACCATAAAACTGATAGATTTCGAGATATTCGAAGAAACCGATGGAAAACGAATTTTTAACTTTAATATGCTCTCACCATTAGCTCCACCGCTACCAGAGTAGCTGACGGTCAGATTGCTGATGTATTAGAGGAAAACTATTATTGTTATGATTTTCAGTCGGTATGAAATGACTTGTTCAAAGGCAGCGCTGCCTCCCGTACTATAATATATACTTTAAAATTGAATTTGACAGAAAATATCAATAAAATTGAGATGAAATTGAAATATTTCAAAATTCATTGGGCTGAAAATGAAAAAGAAAATATTACAAAAAGAGAAGTAGGGTTTACCCCAAAAGTACGCCGCTGCGTATAATTAATTAAATCTAAAATAAGTCAGGCAATAACTGCTTTCAAACAATATGTGAGTGTTAAATTTGAAAGTCCTATCTAGTACGGTACCCGAATTATGAATAAAACAATGATTTCTCATAAATACAATAATATGCAAAACTTCATTTAGAACAGGTGTTCTTGTTTTTTCATCCAACATAAATGACCCAGACTACATGAAAATTACATGGCCAGGAAAATTTCGATCGGTGGTTTGTTATAATTAGCGTCATAGTTACTTAAATAATTAGTGTGTAAAGAAACATCTGCCACTATATTCAATATTCAAATAAATATTACAACTAATTATGTAACAGTCTAGGAACGACTGAGGTTTTTATTTTTTCAATTAGTTGTTTTCTACCTTATTAAATAAGGCGAAAACCTCGCCTTCGTATGATAAAATTTTCCCATTCGATTTTTTTGCATATTCACGTTCGGGACATGCCTCTGAATAAGGATTGAGAGTTTGCAGGACGAAAATCGTCCCAATTTGCTTAAACTAAGTTTTTTTTAAACAAATTGCAAAATCGCTTTTTTGAGCCGAATGATTTTTTTTAGTTTTTTTTTTGGTCATTTTAAACAAAAAAAATCGGCAGCTACTGGAAGCGGCTAGAACCTCCCCACCCGGTGAATCTTTGAAGCCGAAAAGAGCACTAAAAAATATGAACGATCTCATTTAATATATTTATTAAGCTGAAATATTTGTTTCATATTAAAAGAGAAAAAAAAGTCTTACGTTCGGTGGGATTTGGACCTAAGAACTTGAGTGTTAAATTTATAGTCTGCACAAGATTAATATTTTATTCAATGTTTTAATACAAGTATATGCCTCATCGGATCCTAGCCCGGAGCCAGCCAGACAACCGCGGTGAACACCGCCGAGGCGGGTGTGAGGCTGGACGGGGTAGGTCCGGTTTGGCTTGGAGAAAACAGAAATGTGGAATAGTAGCTCCTGTCTTCTGTAGGCAGGCTTAAAAACTAGGTTAAAATTATAATGCGTCCACATGGACCTAAAATTAATATAAAAATAAACACAACACTATAAAAACTAAGTAATAATTTTGGTTATAGGAGGAATGCATATGTTTAGTAAAATATTTCGCCGCCAGGCGGTTACCGATCGGCTTTGGGTACTCTATTCATTGTGTTCTGTGCTTTGTAGTTTTGATGTGTTGAAATAAGTTTGTTTATTTGAAACCTACGGAAAATGGATAGTTTAGTTGAACTAAAAGAAAAGCTTGGCATTTTTAAAGAAGTAGTAAACAAAGATGCACAGAAAATGTTGCAGTACCCAAACGCGACTCTGACGCCGCCTACATGCATTCGGTCTGTGAAATGTTTTGAACACACTAGATGGGCTTTTTTGTAATTTGAGAGTAACTATCCACTTTCTTCTAAAACTGCTGCATACTGGAAACTGGTGAAACTTTGAATTTTTATTTTTTCTATAATAGGAAGTGCATTGAGGCACACAACAATTGCTTGGCATTTTTAAAGAAGTAGTAAACAAAGATGTACAGAAAATGAGGTTATGTTGCAGTACCCAAACGCGACTCTGACGCCGCCTACATGCATTCGGTCTATTGATAAGGGAAACACAACTAAACGAAAAAATCCGTTCGTTGGTAATGGGTGGTAGGGATGGCCATCTTTTGGAAAAACCATATAACTGTTGGTGGACAGCTTCCCTGCCAGATGTGGCCGGAGTAGTGTTCATGGTGGATCGTTTAAGTTTGAGTTGATATATGTGCACAACTCAATTGAAAATAGGCGTCGATTATAAACAGATCAAATGGTAATATTTTTCAATTCAACTCGAAATACACTGTTTTTTCAGTTAAATGGGGATCTAACTAGTTTGTCACAATAAAATAAAACGCATTTTGCGGGTTAGAAATCTAACCTATTAAAAGAAATAAATTAACAACATATTTCTCGCAGTGTAGACGTAACTGGTAAGCAAAATCACAGAAAACGAGCCATCAAAACTCAAAGGAACCGCCAAAGCCTTCGCCTCTGTGTAGTTACTGTACTCTGTGGTTAGACTATAAAATATATCTTACACAAGAAGCGTGTTATTTGGTTTTTTAATTTTTTTTTCACGGAAACCAAATCGAAAGAGTGCAAGTGTAATATATCGTTGAAATCGGAATTTTTACTGCTTTTCAATGGTTCGATTATAAATTGTAAGTAATCATAAAATAAACAAGTTGTTGTGCCAAAACGGCAACAAACGTAATCCGATCTCAACCAAAACCTTTTCAGATCTTCTGGAGCACTAAATAAACCCTCATGCAAAGTTTCATCCAAATCCGTTTAGTGGCTTCGCCGCTATCGTGCTAACAAACATACACACACACACACACACATACCCGGTGCGGCATATGTTATGGCATCTGTGCAACAGACCAAAAAATGGCATCATTCAATCTACTTAGATAGATTAACCTTTGAATGATAATATTTTAACTCGATATAATCGCCATAGCGATACACTCACTTTTGTGGGAGCTAGAGGGAAAATAATTTAAAGTCGATTACGGCATCAGATGCCATAAGTACCTATATATAGACGTTTCAATGTATGATGCCACATGCACTGTTACATGAGAGAAATAAAACATTATATTTTTGGTAGAAAAAAGTGTTGTAATAAAACAATGGATTTCTAAAACATAATATGTTTTTTTTTTAACTCACCAACTCTTCAATATTTATTTTATCAAATTAAAAAATATAACATATTAAGATAATTTTATATATTTATTATTATAGAAAAAACATAATTATTACATTTTCCGAGTATTTTCAAACTAAAACTGTTCTCCCTGGTTAATAAGAACATTGTTGCTGTTGATGAGAAAATCGATGATGAAAAAAAAATGGCGGTAGCGAATATTTCTTGGACATAAGTAGATCCTAATGTGTTCTATCTTTGTAAGTAAGGTTTGGTTCAAATCAGAAAAAGACTAAAAAAGTTATAAGGGTATTACAATTTCAAGTGCGACATATATTCAAGCTTTTATTTAACGTGCTTTGTATGTTAGTTAATAAGTTATTTTAGTGTCTTAGTGATACGAAACCCTCGCACTTGACCCGTGTTTTTTTAATATTGTAATGTCTTATTGAATAAGTTATGTTACATTTATATGTTCTAGTTTTCAATTACAACTGAGATTACCCAAAATTGTCATTTTATGACTTATTCCCTCCAAATAAGCAAATTACTTCCACATCCAGCAGTATAGTAACGCAAAAAAAATTTGAAAATTCTTATTGTTCAAATAGACTTGAAATGCCATGTAACGTCGAGATTTTATGTTTGAGCAATAAAAAATTTCTGTCTGCATGTCTGTCTGTCTGTCTAACCTTTTTTCTTTGTGCGCACGATTACTCTAGAACCGTTTAAGTTATTTACTTTAAATTTGTAATGTATGTATTTTAACGAGTTCTGAAACTAGATTTATTTTTATCTTATTCCGCTGAAAAGTTGGGGGGGGGGTAAATTGAGGTAAATGGGAGGTAAATAGGTAAATCAAGCAAGTAAGAGTTCATAAAATTGGTATTTAGTATATATATGAGAAGCTAAGGTCTCAAAAATGTTTTCGGAACCAAAGACCTCAACTCAACTCCCCGAGCGAACGAATGTATAGCTGCGTAATTTCGATATTTTAGATTTTAAAAATCATTTTAACATAAATATTAAGTAACAAATAGTTTTTACCCATGTTCCTGCATTAATGAAGAATTAAAAAAAAAACTGCTGCCCAAGGAATCACTACTTCCACATCCAGATTTTCTATCCAAGTCTCTTACAACGAAAAATTTTGTATGTGGAAATAATTGCTTATGGAACTAATAATATAATATTTGAAATCGCCTATCCCAAAAACCCATAAAACGATATGCCACATCGGTAGTGAGAGTAAGAGGATGGTGGAAGGGGGTGGTAGTGGGATAAAGAGGAAAAAAAAATTGAGGCCTTTGGTTCTTGTACATACACTAAACCACAATTTTATTTTTTTCACCCCCCTTTAATAGTGGAGTGGGGGTGGTAATTATTTGAGATCTAAGCTTCTCCTATATATACTAAATTCCAATTTTATGGACTCCTAGTTATTTGATTTACTTATTTACCCCCATTTACCCCAATTTACCCTTCAACCCTTCAACGGAATAAGATGAAAATAAAGTCTAGTTCCAGATCTCGTTAAAATATATACAAATTTCAAGTCAATATTTTAAGCGGTTCCAGAGTAATCGTGCGCACAAGAAAAGTTACAGACAGACAGAAATTTTTTTCTTTGTCAAACTTAAAATGTCGACGTTTCATGACATTCTAAGCCTATCTGAACAACAAAAATTAAAACAAAAAAATTTGCGTTACTGTACCTTGTGAAAGTAATTAACTTAAAATTTCAGAACAAAATATTCAGCAGGAAAAAGTTATCACGAGTTGCAGTAAATAAATTAGAAAATTGGTTATCTGAAAATGATCGTTTTTGATAAAAATTAATATTTCCTCACTCGAGACAAACAGTTTATAAGAAATGTGCACAATGAAAAAATCTGTCTCTCGAGTCTCGCATATAAGCGTTATTGAAGTATTAAAGAAAACAAAGTAAATTAAATTTTCAACAACCGCTACCTCGTTAATACTGGATAAAGTGAAAAAAATTTGAGGCCTTTGGCTTTTGTACACACACTAAATCACAATTTTATTTTTTTTCACTCTCTTTAATAGTGGAGAGGGTAGCTAACGCCAAAAAATTATTTGAGACCTTAGCTTCTTTTATATATACTAAATACCAATTTTATGGACTCATAGTTTCTTGATTTACCCCAATTTCGGAATAAGATCAAAATAAAGTCTAGTTTCAGATCTCGTTAAAATATATACAAATTTCAGGTCAATATTTTCAGCGGTTCCAGAGTATCGGGTGCACAAGAAAAGTTACAGACAGACCGATAGACAGAATTTTTTCTTTGTCAAACTTAAAATCTCGACGTTTCATGTCATTCTAAGCCTATCTGAAAAATAATTTTAAT
This sequence comes from Rutpela maculata, assembly GCA_936432065.2. NCBI lineage: Eukaryota > Metazoa > Arthropoda > Insecta > Coleoptera > Cerambycidae > Rutpela > Rutpela maculata. The sequence continues at coordinate 27,519,830 of OW386285.2, read as the reverse complement.
TTTTTTTGCGTTACTGTAGTTCCACTAGATGTGGAATAACTTAAAATTTCAGAACAAAATATTTAACAGGAAAAAGTTATCACGAGTTGCAGTAAATAAACTAGAAAATTGGTGATCCGAAAATTATCGTTTTTGCTAAAAAATTAATATTTCCCCACTCGAGACAAATAATTAAAAGAAAATGTGCAAAATGAAAAAATCTGCGGGGTTGTCTCTCGCACATAAGGGTTATTGAAATATTAAAGAAAATATGAAGTAAATTAAATTTTCAACAACCGCTACCTCGTTAATACTTACATTTACTTTTACAACATGCTGTATGTTTTTATATTGTAAATTCAGATGTTTACAAGTTTACTACCCGCTGACTATGATTTAAATTTGGATCGCAATCTATAATTATGCACATTAACTTAAAAATTTACCCCATGCAAAACTGTGTCAATAAATAGTTATTTCTTTAAATAATGTATCCACAGCAAAGCGATATTATATGTGTAAATGGCAAATTATTCTTATTATAAACACAATGTTCTATATTCTCCTCTTGCCCTTTTCTTTACTTGACCTTACTAAATTACAATTTGAATTATTCAATCTCTATAATTACAGCGAATAGATAATATTAATGTACTTACCAAGCTGCATTCACATACATGTGGCTCATAAAATAAAATAAAACACTTAAATACACACTTTATTATTTATGGCATCACACCGGCTTACGAACTTGCCAACAACTTAGATACGTTATAAAGCGTAAGAGAATTATGCTGCATAGGGGGCAGCACCAGACTACGTGCGATATGATGCCATAGTAAATATGTGTGTGTGAATAGTTTAATACACGACATTCTGGCATCATACACAAATAAAATTGAAGGTCAATGGTATCCGGTTATAATGATACCAGAAACGCTAAAAACCTACTCCAAATTTTATGGCATCGTGTGTATGATGCCATTAAGTCAGCGGATGCTATAGTGTAGTGAAATGCACACACACGATGCCATAGTAAATGTAATACAAACACACACACACACACACACAGACATTTTTCAAAAACAACTTTTTTGGGTTCCTGGGACCTCAAAACGTAAGATTTGATGTTATCTCAATTTTCGATTTTGGACTAATTGTAGTAACTTCCCACAATTCTATTGTGGGGAGGTTAAAAGGTCTCTTGTCATTTTTCGTAAAGTTGACCATTTCCAACAGAAACACCAAATTTTTTTAATGAGGACTGTTCCGAATATATTTAAACCCACAGAGCAGACCTAAATTCAGTGGATTTTGTTCTATGGGTGAACTTAAGAGGAGTGTATATAAAATTGGTAAAGTGAGTAATGAATGTATGATTTGTTTCAGCCCACCTTGTATTAGCTGAAATTCACAGAATTTTGCTCTCATTCTTTCATTCGATATTACAAAATATCTATTTAACTTTTGATCCGTTTTAAATAAATACATTATCAGATGACTTTATGAAGAGAATAAGTTCTGGAGACCCTCGCCAATACGAAAATTCGGCCCATTTATCTGTTTCGCAACACAAACATTACAAAACATACTTATCGACTCGAATGTGTTTATTGGCTTCTAACTCATAAGTGTTGAGGAAAAACAACTCGCCACATATACAGCCGTCATATTTAGAGGTATCACATGTGGTTAAATCGGTCCCCCTAGACATACGTGAAGATTGAAGCCAACACCGGCTCAGCAGGATTGAAAACCCAAAACTAATCGAGGGGTGAATTCTTGTCATTAACATAGCGGAAGTTCGACGACTGACGTAAGAGGTTACCAGGTCACGACAAAGACATATTCGACAAATGTGTACCGCGACGGGGTCATCTAAGATATAGCAAGCTAAAAATAAAATAACTGCGGGGCAAATGTAGAAATTGGTACGATTTACGTTATTTCTGCAGTAATGTCCGTTTTCAAAAAAACGTGCACGCGGTAGAAAATTTTTTAATTGAAAATTCGCATTCAACACACAAAAATACTTAAGGCATGATAGATCCCATTCCCAGAACAAAACTTTTTTTTGTAAACCTGTGTAATTAACCGAAATACTAGAGGTTTTAACTTCGGAATAATGTCATACGAATTACATCCCGTTCATTAGAGCTGAGAGAGAATTAAATTTTATGAGGAAAAGGTTCTATGCAACTCTTGATATAAATTGATAGGTTTAAGTTATAACTACTGGAAAGTTTGTGATTTTAGCTTGAAAAAGTGGTATTTCAAATACGTTTTCGTCAAAAAACTCGAGGTATTACATTGAGCAAAAACATGCTAGGGACAAATAACAAAGCTACTAAATTAAGGATGAATTTCGCTTTTTTCTAATTTTTGTAGAGTTAATGGTTTCGGAGATCTGAAAGTCTAAACGTGCTGTCTGAACGTTTATAAGACGAAGTATTTAGTTTAAATGTTAAGTATCTCAGAAACTATGGCACTTAAGCCAAAAACGCTAATAACCAAAATGAAAAACTATTAATTAGGCTTTCAAATAATTTATATATATCCTATTTTTATAGCATAAAAAACAAAGAAGTTATGGCAGAAACGATGTACTTTTTCACATTTTTTTAAATAAAAACCTCACAATTTTGTTAATGTAAGTAGTCAGTAACTAAAAAAATTGTCCATCAAAAGTTCTTAGAAACAAAATTAAAAGTAATTAATCAATATTTAAAATGATTTTTGGTCTATTTCTACATCACAAAAATAAAGAAGTTATGGCTGATTCAATGTGCGTTTTCACATGTTTGTTAACAAAATGTCGGCATTTTGTTATTGTAATTGCTCAGTAATCAATTTTTCTTTCAAACATGCTGTTTTTCGTTAATATATAGCATCTCCTAGATCCTCAATTTAATTTGTCCCTTTAAAACACTTGTTTTAGAAAAAATTCCATCCGCCATCCCGCCATTGAAAAATGGCCGATTTCGGTTAATTATTGTTATAAAATTAATTTAAGAACACCAAATTAAAGATAACTTGGCCAGAAACAACTTTTATTTGAACTATTTTTTTTTGTAAATGCCATATTTCCCGACAAAATAAAGAAAAACCGATTTTTATTTAAAATATCCCTTTTTACCCCCTATAGGTTCCAACGGATCCGTAAAACTCCTAAACTTTTTTGTTTCGTGAACTTCAGCTTATTTTAAACTTATAACCAAAGTTTAAAATCTGCACACATTTTTTTCGAGTTAGAGTGATTTTTTTCAATCTTTCCTTGTACTATAAGGGCGAAATTAACCTTACATTTATGGTTCCATGACACTTAACTATAAACATCAACATATACTGAATATAAAATTAATAATTCCAATGTTTCACTTAATAATTATATTTAAATATAAAACATATTTAGATTTCACACTGATACACAAAATATATGCAAATGCATAATTGCATAACCAGACGTAAACAATTATAATATATACAAAAATATATTAATAACAGTTAAATTAAATTCGAAACAGAAAAACAATAAAAATTAACTAAGTAGAACATTTGCAAACAGAACATGTTAATAATGTTACAGTTGAATTCTAAAAAAAAAAAACAGTAAAAGTAAGTAGAATTTTATAATATTCGTTATGATTATTAATTTTTAAAAATCTTGTGATAGATAATGGCTTATGGCTTTTTTAAATCTTGAATTAGACAGCGCCTTAAAATTTTCGGGTATATTATTATTGAGGTGGCACGCTGCGTATATAAAGGATTTTTTAAAATATGCGATTCTAAAATTGAGAACATAATATTTTTATAAAATATTATTTTGGGTATTCAGCAGATAACTGTCAAAGAAATCATTCGTTCCTTTCATATATTATTGATCTAAATCTGATCAAGCTAGAATATCAACGAGTAGTCCTCTTACAAACAAACTTGTCAATTTCTTTATACATTTAACATTCAATATGAAAAACAAGAAAATAACCATTCTTTCTATATATTGAAGATCTAAGTCTGATCATGCCAATATATTGTCAGAAATCCACCCTTAAGAGGAAATCTTTCAAGCATCTCTAGCCCTACCTAGAGGATATTCCATTCAATACGATAAACAAGAAAATAACCATTCTTTCTATATATTCTGCTGAATACCCAAAATAATATTTTATAACAATGATGTAAGCAGAAATACAAGATATTTATTTTTTAATAATATTTTTATATTTATATTCAAAGGAAGTAGTATCGAGGGAGTAATTTATTTTTAATATTTAGTCTTTGCTGTTATTATTATTTTGTGGACAAATGTTGCCGTATAAAGGTTAAGTCAACTAACTCATTTAATTTATATGACACCGAATCAAATTTCCTAATTACTTCCAAATCCAGTGGAAGTATAGTAACGACAAAAATTTTTTTTTAATTTTTTATTGTTCAAATAGGCTTATAATGTCACGTAACGTCGAGATTTTAAGTTAGAGCGAAAAAAAATTTCTGTCTGTCGGTCTGTCTGTCTGTAACTTTTTTTGTGCGCACGTTTATTCTGAAACCGCTTGAGATATTGACTTGAAATTTGGTATGCATATGTACTTTAACGAGATCTAGAACTAGATTGTATTTTCATCTTGTTCCGTCGAAGGGTTGGGGCGTAAATTGGGGTAAATTTGGAGAAAATAGGTAAATCAAGCAGGTAAGAGTCCATAAAATTGGTATTTAGTATATACAGGAGAAGCTGAGGTCTCAAAAAAAATTTTGGCATTAGCCACCCCCATTACCACCCCCACCTCATTATTAAAGGGGATGAAAAAAATTGTGATTTAGGGTGTGTACAAGAACCAGAACCAGAAACCTCAAAATGTTTTTTTACTTCATCCACCCCCTATCACCACCCCCACCCCGCTACCGATGTGGGGTATCATTTTATGGGTTTTTGGGGTAGAGGATTTCAAATATTATATTATTAAAGTCCCATAAACAATTATTTCCACATACAAATTTTTTTCGTTGTGAGTGACTTAGATAACAAATCTGGATGTGGAAGTAGTGATTCCTTGGGCAGCGGTTTTTTGTAAATAAAACGAAGACAGGCTTTTTGTACTTTTTCTATTTTATTGACTAAATGTTTTTCCAGAGCTGGCCCGTACACGACATCAGAATAATTGGACCTAGAAACGTATCACATAATAATGCTTTTAGTTTTATCGAAAAAAAGTCTCTAAAGTTATACAAGAATTTCAGCATGGCACAGGAGATACGCATTAAATTATCATAATTCACAACAAACTTACCAGGTACTCAAAAAATGCCGTCGCCTTTAACCATCAAACACACCACATCGTACCACCAAAGACGCAGACATTTTTTACACGTATAACAAGTGTGTAGGCAACTATAATATGCTCGCCAAATTTTAATTTATCGTCCATTGCCAAGCCTTTTCTTGCAATACTTTTTTCGTCAAGAGCAATATTTTTAATTTTAATGGTTTTTGTCATATTTTGTAGTTTATTTTTATTTTTCTTGCTCCCAAAAAAACAGATTTTTTTTGCATTAATCGTAAGATTGTGACTTTCAGAGGTCCTGACGATTTTATTTAAATCTTCATTGATCTGGTCAACTGCTACAACAACATGATCAGTTAAAAAGGAGTTTCGTAATAGTGTGTCATCGGCATACATGTTAATGTCACAGCGCTCAATGGAGTTTTTAAAATCAAGGGTATATATATTATACAAAAGAGGCCCAAGAATTGATCCTTGGGGAACACCTGTATTAACAAATAATTCACATAAGGTACTGGAGTTGTCTTTAAGGAGCGTCAACATGTTTATTAGATATCAGTGCTGCCGACTACACTTAAGACTCTTCGTCCGTGACGTAGGCAGAGAGGAAGGGTAACAGGAACCGTGCAAGTTAAAATTTACAATACAGCGTGTGTCAATTTTAGACAAGAACTTTGGATGCGATATCATATCGTGTGCAGACGATTCTGTATTAATATGTTCGGGAGAGACGTGAAGTTTAGCGCGACAAAATGCGGCAGCGGCAATAAGTAATATTAAAAATTGGCTAGATATAAATTCTTTAAACTTAAATATAGCAGAAACTAAATGTATGTCCTTTTCCTCAACGAAGGCAGGATTGCCCCAAACGACAGAACCCATTCTTATAGATACAGAAACGAATAGTTACATTCTTAACACCACAACTATTAAAAACCGCTGCCCAAGGAATCACTACTTCCACATCCAGATTTTCTATCCAAGTCACTCACAACGAAAAAATTTTGTATGTGGAAATAATTATTTATGGAACTTTAATAATATGATATTTGAAATCCTCTACCCCAAAAATCCATAAAACCATACCCCACATCGGTAGTGGGGCGGGGGTAGCGATAGAGGGTGGTAGTGGGGGTGGATGAAGTAAAAAATATTTTGAGGTTTCTGGTTCTTGTACACACTCTAAATCACTTTTTTTTCCATCCCCTTTAATAATGGGGTGGGGAGTGGTAGTGGGGGGGTGGTAGTGGGGGTGGCTAATGTCAAAATTTTATTTTCCCCAAATTTACAAAATCGATAATTAATAAAAAAAAATCAATTGTGTACCTTGAATATTTCTATCAAAGCGGTTTACTGTGGTCTGCTAATAAATCAGTCACAAAACAATCTTTATTTTACAACACTCAACGTAATTACTAACGTAATATTTTATCGAAGTCTAGACATTTCCTCTAATATACAGTGTGACTCACTTAAAATGAAGATACCCTTATAACTTTTTCATTTTGTTTCCGATTTGAATCAAATTTTACTCAAATATAGAACAAATTAGGATCTACTTATGACCAGAAAATCATTCACCTGCTATAATGGCAAAGCTACCTGCGGTATCAAAATATGAGGAAAAAGATTAAAAATCATATTGATTTTTAATCTCATGAACGACGAATTTTACGTAGCCACCACAAATTGCGGAAACTGAGGACTCCCTTTGCCGGATGAGCTTGTGTATGAGATATCCCCCATCAATAATCAAATCAAATTTTGGTGTATGTACGTTTGTGGCGCCGATTGGATGCATTTTTTAGAATTTCTAACATTCAAAATGTTTTTTTTTTCAGCATATTTTGGTACCGCAGGTGGATTTGCCTTTATAGCAGGTGGATGATTTTCTGGTCATAAGTAGATCCTAATTTGTTCTATACTTGAGTAAAATTTGATTCAAATCGGAAACAAAATGAAAAAGTTATAAGGGTATCTTCATTTTAAGTGAGTCACACTGTATATTTAAGGAAATGTCTAGACTTCGACAAAATATTACGTTAGTAAATACGTCGAGTGTTGTAAAATAAAGATTGTTTTGTGACTGTGAATTATTAGCAGACCACGGTAAATCGCTTTGATGGAAATATTCAAGGTACACAATTGACTTTTTTCTATTAATTTTCGATTTTCGCTGGCGAATATCTCGTAAAATATAACACATAGGAAGAAAATGAATATAAACATTCTTGTGGGAAATTTAATTACGTTTAATTTTGCATAGATTATCTTTTCCCATACGACGCATCGTTTCCGAGTTATAAGCGAAGAATCGAAAAAAGGAACCTTTCCACCCCCCTCCCTCCTGAAGCGGCGGGGCTAGGGGCGGGGACTTTTAGTATGTTTACCTCCTGACTACCTCCAACACATCCCTGAGGAGAAAAATTCTCCCCTCCAAAATGTTCTCTAGAATCCCCTTTTGGGCATTCATTGATTGGACTAAACTGTTCGCTATAAAATTATGAATAAGAAACTTCTTGATAATTTGTAAATTTGCAAAAAAATAAAAACCACCAAAAATTCCCATTTTTTAACAGTTTAAGAAATATGATGTAATAATTCATCAATTTTAACGAAAGTTGGTGTAACCATGCGCTTTATTGAACTAAACCTCCGTGCCAAATTTTAGATCAAAATATGCTGAAAATCAACAATAATTTCTAAATTTCCATCGCATTTTGTTTAAGTGCATCGACTCGTAGTGGGACAATTTTTCTTTTAAAATGTAGGCTTTTACTTATACTTTACGGTGTTGTTTAGAAAGAAAAAAAATTTAAATTTAAACCAATTTTTTGGAATTTAATTGTAATTATGGATATTGCACGTATAAACAATTTTGAATAACTACGATTTTTTTTGTGAAACCAAAAACGATAAGCGAAATATGAAAGTACATGAAATAACCAACGTTTTAAAAAAGAATGATGTTCTACTTGCACTTGAATCCGTGATACGTTAGTTTTTGCGTTTCAGTCGATTTCAGTCGATTAATAAGTAAACATATTGATATTTTTTTCTTGAAATATTGTTCCAAAATGATTATATTTCTTTCTCTGCTAGTTGAAAATTATCCACAACTAAAGCTTTTTAAATTACATCCCATAAAGCACCATTTAGGACATAACGCACGTTCGAAAAAAAAAATATCTCCCCACTCCCTGAATATTGTAACTAGGCAACTAACTTAATTAATGGTATACATCACTCCATTCATAACGAGTCTTTTTTTTAACATTTTTAGTCTTTTTCGTATATTCTGATTCTTTTATTTAACAAAATATAATTTGTTAGGTTTTTATTCATCAAAAATTCAACAATCTTTATTATTTTATAATGTTTTTGGCTTTTGTCATATCTGATTTTCCGTTTCTTTTTAAAATGTTTGTGTTTTGTGTTTATTTTCAATTTTTAGTGTATTGTAACGTAAAATAATTTGTTTAGCAGTTATTTAATTAAAATGCATTGGAAATTTTAGTTTTATAATATTTATTTTGTGGGACCAGACTGGATGATATCTGAATATAAAGAAAATTGAAGACAACATTTGCATAAATGATACTTAAAATATATTCTGTTTATGAAATTAACGTGATTACTTTTAATTGGTATACCTATTTATTTATTTTTTATTCACCAATAAATCAACATACATAGATCATTTATTTACGGGTTGCTGTACAAGATAATGTCAATAGTAATTTAAATAATAAATTATAATTTAAATATATAAGTATAAAAAATTTAATAAGACATATGGCCATAGTCAGTTAAATCAATAATCTAATTTACTTAATATTAATATGAAGCAAATACACAATATACATGTTTTATGTGCTATTTATGCAATATTTATTATGTGAAGAAAAACAATTAAAAGCTGTATTGTTACTCTTTACATATTACAGTCTTCCAAAAATTACATAATGTTGTACAGAATATTGTCATCATCACACAATTATTTCAGACATTATACAATATTCAATGGTGAACTAGAGTAAATTGATCAACAAACATGTTTTCTAAAGTACTATTATATAATATGCGAGCTAATTAACATATAGTAGGAACAGTATAGTCGTCCCAATTTTGAGCCTTGTAGTGCTGCGAATGATATCTCATATGGAAAAACGATTTTCTAGAAAACGTCTTTAACGATTTTATAAATTGATCTAACAAGATACTATTATTGGGTTTTTCCGTGAAATTCACATAAAGGTTATTTACTGATAAACAAATAATTTGAAAGTCAGTTGAGAAAGTAAATTCGGCCTGGCCGTACTATTTATTTCATATGTAAGGGAAGGTTGATAGAGATGTAATGCAGTGGTACAGAAGAATAATAGAAATATTCTTTAATTTCCCTACAAATATTATTTTAGTTTCCTTTTTTTAAAAACAAAATCTGAATCATCTGATTCATCTTCATCGACGGAGCTTTCTTCACTATCAATTTGAAAATCATCCTCACTTTCCGAAACATTGCTTACTTCGTTGTTGTCAATGTCTTCCGCTGTAACAAATGAATTTTTAAAGTCTACTTCATCTGTTTACATTTCAGAAATCGATAAAACATCGTCTTCATCGTCGTCAAGTTCGTCCTCAGTTTGTTTCAGTGTTATTTCAGAACAGTTGTTGCAATTTAATCCATTACAAAAATGACACAAATTTGTGCATTTAATCCCTACCCTTTTACATCAACAAAGTTTTGTTTTGCAACCCGATTTACACATACAGCAAATAGTCTTCAATAAATTATCTGGCAAAGGATTTTTTGTTGTTGTCACTGGCATTAATCCATTTATAGTATCTTTCCAACCATACTCTTCAGGATTTTTATCTGCAAATCCTAACCATTTCTGTATTTGAAAATACACCCTCAATGAATGCTCGTTTGCAGCATCTTCGGTTGGTGGGAGAACAGATAATTTACATGATGTTTTTGAAATGCATTTTTTAAAATATTCAAAACGCAGAACGTGTAAAGATGTGTTTTTCATTGGATCTGAGCCATACAGTGCTACGACACAACTTATGCCAGCAGCAAATATCATTGCCTTTGTAGCTTGTCGATCGTAAAAAACTTGCACATCTTTTTGTAAGAATGGATATTTCATAAGTATACTAATAAATTTTTTTTCCCAATTCTTGAAAAGGCAGAAGTTGTATCCCATCCGCAAAATACTTGTCACATACGTTGCCTATCATTGGTTTATAGAAATATTGTCTTCTATTATTACAGCGAGCTGTGTCAAAATAATTATTAAATCGACATCTTCACCTACAATTATTACATTGTTGGTTACATATTTTTAGAAATCGCAGTCTGAATGATGTCTCTATCTGCGTCTTCTTTGCAATAAATAATTTTATAGCTATTTAATTGTTTAGCCAGCATTGAAATAAAATTTTCTTTATTTCTACTGTTTGACAAAAATTTATGTTGAGGATCAGCAGGTTTCAGAGATTCTGTGAACGAAATCTCTGCACAACAATTTCTTTGCAGTCTGCACATACGCTCTGTGTTTTTCGTACTTTGAAATTCATAGATTCGCAAATAATCAATATTGTCTTGAATTATTATTTAATTAAACATAGTAATAATCTACCTAGATTAAAATTTCCAATGCATTTTAATTAAATAACTGCTAAACAAATTATTTTACGTTACAATACACTAAAAATTGAAAATAAACACAAAACACAAACATTTTAAAAAGAAACGGAAAATCGGATATGACAAAAGCCAAAAACATTATAAAATAATAGATTGTTGAATTTTTGATGAATAAAAACTTAACAAACTATATTTTGTTAAATAAAAGAATCAGAATATACGAAAAGGACTAAAAATGTTAAAAAAAAGACTCGTTATGATGAAAATGGAGTGATGTATACCATTAATCAAATTAGTTGCCTAGTTACAATATTCAGGGAGTGGGGAGATAATTTATTTTTCGAACGTGCGTTATGTCCTAAATGGTGCTTTATGGGATGTAATTTAAAAAGCTTTAGCTGTGGATAATTTTCAACTAGCAAAGAAAGAAATATAATCATTTTAGAACAATATGCGCAAATTTCAAGAAAAAATATCAATATGTTTACTTATTAATCGACTGAAACGCAAAAACTAACGTATCACGGATTCAAGTGCAAGTAGAACATCATTATTTTTTTTACGTTGGTTATTTCATGTACTTTCATAATTCGCTTATCGTTTTTGGTTTCACAAAAAAATCACGTAGTTATTAAAAATTGTTTATAAGTGCAATATCCATAATTACAATTAAATTCCAAAAAATTGGTTTAAATTTAATTTTTTTTTCTTTCTAAACAACACCGTAAAGTATATGTAAAAACCTACATTTTAAAAGAAAAATTGTCCCACTACGAGTCGATGCACTTAAACAAAATGCGATGGAAATTTCGAAATTATTGTTGATTTTCAGCTGTTTGAATAAATATTTTGATCTAAAATTTGGCACGGAGGTTTAGTTCAATAAAGCGCATGGTTACACCAACTTTCGTTAAAATTGATGAATTATTACATCATATTTATTAAACTGTTAAAAAAATGGGAATTTTTGGTGGTTTTTATTTTTTAGCAAATTTACAAATTATCAAGAAGTTTCTTAATATGCCTAGTATTATTCATAATTTTATAGCGAACAGTTTGGTATTTTTATTATTGCGATACGATTACTGTGACATGAGATAATAGGAAAAATAGCAGAAAATGTATGTGTTGAAAAATACATTGTTAAAATTCTACAAGAAGCAATGGACGGATTTTGGAAAAAATTGCTCAGAGCACTTGTTATTATACCTACAACAATTCAAAACAATAAAATTGCTGTAGCTAGAGAATTCCTTATTAACCTATTTTGGTGCTTAATTTGACTCCATTAATAAAACAAATCCTTCCCCCAAAAACAACTACCAACCTTTGTAAATAATCAAGGCAACATTTAAGTATAAATTTATTATCTATTGTCATTGTCTTCCTGTTTCACTTTATTTAACAGTTATATGCCTATGAATTGGAATATAGATATATTTTTTAGAAAATTCAACTAAATAGACAAAGATAAATAAGTATGAACAAAAATTAAATACTGCTAAACACAACACGAGGTCTCCTCGGGTGTCATAACACATGTAATTGTAATAATAATAAACACAAGAACTATATCACAAAAATGTAAAACTAAAAAAAATGTTGCAGTAATAAATAAATAAATAAAAAAAATATATATATATATTAGAAAGTAGAAATAAGAAACCTAATTCTTAAAAATTTAGTAGTGTTACATTGTTACTGGCATTAAGCATAATAATAGCATATGTACGAATTACAATAAGTTACTATCCATCGCATGATTCTTTAACAATGCAATTTGAAGAATGTGTATGGGAAAATATGCACTTTTTATATCGACATAAAAACGCGAATGCAATTTATTATATTCATTATTTTATCAGGTTGGCATATCTAATGTCGGTGTGGCAGAAGAACGATGTTTTTTATACAAACATAATTTTAGATCTCTCACTAGTATACCTTGAAGGTGTCGCCGGTCTGTCTGTGGTCTATCTATTTGTATGTCTGCCGTGGAGTTTTTTGTATAAACACGATAACTTTTAAAGGAGTTGAAGTGTCACATTGGTATTTGGCACAGGTCCATCACGTACTGTGGATCACTTTCTACATAGCCCCGTAAAAAATGTGACGCCTTTTAGAAATAAATTACTGTTAAGCTGTGGGCCATTCGCTGCTTTCATGTGATTACTTTATTGACACTTAAGGATGACGGTGGCACGCAGCGAAACTATGAAAGATATGTGTCTTGTGTACTTCGGCTAGGAACTAAATTCAGGTATTAAATTAAGGTTCATCAAATCATCCAAAAGAAAATTATCCTACAAAAAATAAAATAGCAAAGGAATTTTTAAACACCAGACTGCCGTGTACACTTCTAAAATGTACCGTGACACGAAAATTTATACAGTGGTAAATTGAAATTAATTTTAGCTTAAAATTTCAATACATAAACTAGTTTTGTTTTTCACTAGTAAAAGGCATAACAACGCCCTAAATGAAGTAAAAACGCAATAGACTGTTATATAATTATAATACCTACGTTGTGGCAATAGTGAAAATTTACCTACCTATGTAGATCAACTGAAAAGAATGAAGCAGAAGAGTCACAAACTTCGACCTCGTCAGTGCATTAGCTGCGATTGTGAAGGATACAGGCATAATGAAATACCTCGCTCTATGCCGTCATATTTTTCGGTTTTCGGCAGTGGCGGCTCGTCAGAGGAAGCTGAGCCTCCTCTAGCAGTATATCTAGGAGGTGAGGAAATGTACAAATTGTAATCATATTGCAAGTTAATTGTCTTTTAAATATCAAGCCTCCTCTGCACACAATATCACGAGCCGCCACTGGTTTTCGGCTCTCTTTTTCATTAATCTGACGAGGCCGCCGCCAAGAGAACTTCTTCCACCTCTTTACTCCAAAAATGAGCGAGGAAATTGTCGTCTTTTTATTTTTATTCTACATTGATACATGTTTTACTTTCCAACATTGTGGAACTTTTACTCCCCTAGTATGCCCATTTTGCTATTTCGGTTATTTATAGTTTACATTGTTTCTGTTTCCAGTGCTCCTTCCGTCCATTCATTCCATATACAGATTCGGCGAATGTAGTTTTATATAGTCCTAACATAAACGAGCGCAAGAAAGAAAACAGATAAATTAGCGAAAGAAGGGCGTACCTATTCCCACTACAATGCATAGGCGGTTAGAAGAGATGACAAGGTGATAAAAATAAGATTTAACGAAGTGTGGACAGTGCTGGGAACAGTACATCCGACTTTCCTATGTTGTTCTTTATTCTCCTTCCATCTGTTACCATTCCCGTCCTCCTTTTATTGTCCATCATATCCCTGTTCTAACTGTTTGTGTTATTGCATCAAAATATACTTGTGTACGTCTAAATGTCCTTTCTATTTCCTCCTTTTGTTTCTTGGTTAACCTTTCATTCGTCTTCATTATCGTAATCATTTTTACTTGTTGTTTTTCTATGGTTTATATAACATACTTAGTTCAATGTAGAACTATTGCAAAGACTATTAGTGTTCTTACTCTAATGTTGATAAATTAATATATAGAAAAGATAAAGTTGTTCTTATAGCACCAGATCGTTTACGGTTTTATTAATTTCTCAAATAAAATCTTCGGGAAGGGATGTTAACTTTGCCTGGGTGAACGCACATATTGGACTACAGTACAATTAACAAGTGCATATTTTGGCTAAAGAAGGTGCCAATTCAGGTGAGCTCCTAAATGAAGAGCTATGTATAAGTGACGGATAATGTTGAAAAAAAAAAAATTCCAGAAATAAGTGGTCGGTTTTGTGAAAAAAAATCTGTTTCACAAACCCCACTAGATAAATTTTAATTCATAATGACATTCCGAAAAAATTTTGGCATGACGAATTTTCCTGTTCTAGAAAATACATTACAACGTTGATACGTTTAAAGCTGGGTCATGCTGGCTATCCTGCTCATTTATTTAAAACTGGAGTTTTCACTTCAGAGAACAATTATTCTGATGGCTTTCCTTCGGATACCAAAGGCTGCACTGCTAGCGGATGAGTGCTCCCAAATCAGAATAGCGTAAGAGATAACAGAATGTATCAGGCCATGGTAAACAGTAAGTTATGTTTTTTTTTTTTGTGTTTCCCAAGTTAGCTGTTAATCAAGGTAGACGACTCCCAAGAATTGTATCTCCTTACTAAGCGATGAATCGTTTTGTTGGCCATATTTTTTTTGCGTAAAAACAACGTTTTCCGTTTTGGCATAGTTTTACTTCCACATCCAGTGGAAGTATAGTAACGACAAAAATTTTTTTTTAATTTTATGGTTCAGATAGGCTTAAAATGTCTTGAAACGTCGAGATTTTAAGTTTGAGCGAAAAAAAAATTTCTGTCTGTCTGTCGGTCTGTATGTCTGTCGGTCTGTCTGTAACTTTTTTTTTGTGCGCACGTTTACTCTGGAACTGTTTAAGATATTGACTTGAAATTTGGTACACATATGTATTTTAACGAGATCTGGAACTAGATTATATTTTCATTTTGTTCCGTCGAAGGGTTGGGGGGTAAATTGGAGTAAATTTGGGGTAAATGGGTAAATCAAGCAGGTAAGAGTCCATAAAATTGGTATTTAGTATACAAAAGAGAAGCTAAGGTCTCAAAAAAATTTTTGGCATTAGCCCTTATTAAAGGGGATGAAAAAAAAATGTGATTTAGTGTGTGTACAAGAACCAAAAGCTTCAAAATATTTTTTTACCTCATCCACCCCCACTACCAAACGTCTACCACCACCCCCACACCCACTACCGATGTAGCATATCGTTTTATAGGTTTTTGGGGTAGACAATTTCAAATATTATGTTGTTAAAGTTACCTTAAGTAGTATGGATGCGCAGTGGCTTTCCTCGACTACTATGGATGCGCAGCAAGTTTCCCCGAGTATTATGGATGCGCAGTGGCTTTCCTCGAATATTTTGGATGCGCAGTGACTTTTTTCGAGTATCAATGCTTGTATTAGAGGCTTCTATCGTGTAGTTTACGGCACACAACGATTTTTTATATCTTTGTTTTGCCATTTTCTGCGTATTAGTTCGACATTCAGTTAAAGTATATTAACGCAAAAAAAATTTTGGAAATTTTCATTGTTTAAATAGGCTTAGAATATCAGGAAACGTCAATATTTTAAGTCTGAACAAAATAAATTTGTCTGCTGCGTCGGTCTGTCTGTTAGTCTTGTATTGTTTTGGTGCTCACAATCACTCTGGTGTCCATGAAATTGGTATTTCGTAAATATAAGAGAAGCTAAGGCCTCAAAAAAAATGGCATTAGCCATCCCCATTACCTATTATTAAATGTGGTGAAAAAATAGTGTGATTTAGTGTGTGTACAAGAGCCAAAGTCATCAAGAATTTTTTTCACTTCATTCATTCACTTCTGTTACAGATATGGCACATAATTTTATGGGGTTTTGGGGTACATGATTCAAATATTATACCATTAAAGTTCCATAAACAATTATTTCCACATAGTGGAGTGCAAATATAGTATTTTGTTGTAAGAGTCTTGGATGTGGAAGTAGGATTCCTTGGGCAGCGGTTTTTTGTTAACTGATTAGCTATGAACCAATCTTGTACAGCATCTTGTGTCGAATTTATTTCAGATAGTAAGTCCTTAACATATTTAAATGATTTC
Organism: Rutpela maculata; assembly: GCA_936432065.2. Classification (NCBI taxonomy): domain Eukaryota; kingdom Metazoa; phylum Arthropoda; class Insecta; order Coleoptera; family Cerambycidae; genus Rutpela; species Rutpela maculata. The sequence continues at coordinate 27,503,238 of OW386285.2, read as the reverse complement.
GTTACGCTTGTCTTGTTAGCAAACAGAACAAAGTTTGCATCCAGGGCAATGGTAGCTCACTTAGATAGATCAAGAATAGTGTCGGCTCTAATCTCCTAAGAACACCGTGTTTTATAGGAAGGAAATTTGAGTTCGTTAGCATTTTGCGAAGATACATATTGAAAACGATTGCTTAGATAGGAATTTAAAGTTTGCGCTATTGTTGCTACAGCCACAAAAGTTTAATTTATCGACTAGTATTTTATGTGACACATGGTCAAAAACTTTTGTGAGATCTAAGAATTGCAAAAATGTTAATAAGCCCTCTTCAAACCCTTCGTTGATAATTTTAATTGAAGACTTTTGTTTAAAAAATAATGTGTTTTCCTAACTTGATTACTTCAAACCACGCTACATTCTAAGAATAAAATTAACAATAAACCCTGCATGAACAAACAATCCACGTCCCCTTCTATACTTAATGATGGCGATAATTTGTTTAATAAATAATTGAACTGGGCATTTAGCATTTGACAAATGCGTCCATTATCGACTGTTCCATCGCAAACACGCACACCGATAATGCCGACAATATGTCCAAATGACATACTACTCTAGTAGAGTTAATTCGATAATGCCGGGTAGATGGGCATTATCCTTGATCCTGTAATACCCGCCCGTCACCTGTCCAGGGAACTTTCGTCCTAACGCTCATAGACCAGGAGCCTACCGACGGCTAATGTGAATAATACGTTTACGCCAAAAATGCCTGCAATAATTTGGAGTCGTAGAGTACAGAAATACTCATGCCATCACAGTGTGGTAAAACGGTCAAAAGTTAACTGTTCAGCTACCAACGTTTTTTTTTTAATACTTGCAAAGGTGTGTAGAATAGTGAGTAATTGCCGCTTTGACAGATAAAAAATTATTTTTAGTTGAAAAAATTGTTTTTTTGACGGCCCCTATCTCAACCACCTCAGAACCAATTACGATGTAATATTGTACACAGGGGTTTCTGTTCTAAAGGTTCTGATTAAGAATCTTACCAGTTTTCTACTGAAAAAAACTAAAAATTCTTTTTTTTTTTGAAAATCAATCCCCTTTTTCCATCCTAAAATCGAAAAAAGTGGGTCGATTTAAAAACAAGAAAAGTACTAGTGATTTTTTTAGAAGAGAACTAGTAAGACATTTTTAATCAGCACCTTTAGAAACCTCTTCATACAAAATTACATCGTAGTGTTTGAGATATGGACCGTCAAAAAAAAAACAATTTTTTTAACTATAAATAATTTTTTATCTTTCAAAGAGACAGTGACTCACTCACTATTCCAGACTAATTTCCTATTAATCGAATCAACGAAGGGGAAAAATCATTAAATCTTCGAAACTCTCAAGAACAGATCCGATTTTGATGATTTTTTTTAATGTTTCTTATATTCAATTATTCAAAATCAGAAACATGAGTGATGGGGCAGATAATTTTTTGAACCCAAAATTTAAAATTTTTTGAAAAATTTTGTGAAATTTAAGTTTTTTATACATTAAGTCTGGTTTTCGAAAAAAAAATATGCCTGGGGGGGTTATCGAGATTACTGATTACGAATACATTGTCAAAAAAGAGATTTTTCTGAAGTCAAAATAAAAAAAATCATAATGGCGGCTAAAATATGGAGGATGGAATTTTTTTCTAAAGCAAGTAATTTAAAAGGACCAAAAAAATTGAGCATCTAGGTGATGCTATATATTTACAAAAAACAGCATTTTTGAAAAAAAATTGTTGGACAATGGGCTCATTTAATGAATTTTATTTAGTAGTTGTTACTTCTTGTGGATAAAGTTTTGTTTAAAATTAGGCAAAGTGGAAAATTTCAGATGAATCCGATATGTGGTTCTCGAAATATACGACGTCTAAAAAGGGAATTGGAAGCGTGGAGTGACCAATATCGTGACGTCAGAGGATAGGAAACGAAACGGTCGCGCAACATATCAAAGCTCGTGCATTCCGCTTGAGATTGTGGAGTCTTTCTCTGTGCGACTAGCTTGTTCCTATCAAGAGACGTCACGGTCGAGATTCGACAAGGCGGGCGCGGTCCATGTTTATAATTTTTTTTTGACAATTTACAGGTCTCACAAAATTCTAGTTTTTTGCACAGGGCCTTAGAATTTTAAGATCTTTCCGAGAATCGAATAAAAAAAGAGTGCTAAATGAGCCCATTGCAACAAAATAGCGAGGGGCAAACCACGAAGGAAATCTGGTGTACACCCAGAAGGAAATCCAAGGAAATCTTCGTCCAAGAGGAAATCGGGTGTACAAAATTTTAGGCGCAAAATGGCAACACTTTGTAAAAAAAAAAATGTGAAAACGCACATTGCTTCGGCCATAACTCCTTTTTTATGTATGATACAGAAACAAACAAAAAATCATTTAAAATACTGTTTCCTTGAAATTTTGGTAGAAGTTATATAGTTTCTAAGATATTCAACATTTAAACTAAATAATCATCCTATAATCTTTCGGATGCCATCTATAAACTTAAATTAATCCTACGTAGATATTAAAGTAAAACAAAGTCATTCTCAGTTTATAAGCTTTATTTTTGATATCTATCATTTTTTCGCTTAAACTAATATTTATGGATAGCTAAGAAAAAAAAAATTTTTTTCGAAAATCCGTGTAGTTTAAAATTTTTTTCTGAAGCAAGTGCTGTAAACGGACGAAAAACTTTGAGTGTCTAGGTTATACTATATTTTAACGAAAAACAGAATGTGAGAATACATATTTTTAATTACTGACTGCTTATATTAACAAAATTGAGGCGTTTTTATTTAAAGCATGTGAGGAAGCACATTGTTTCTGTCATAGACTAGGCACTTTTTCAAAAAAGAACAATGCAAGAAGCATTTCATGTAACAATTGGGAAAATAACGTTTTTATCTGCCTGTTGCCAAAGCGAAATTTGGACCGGAAGTCCGGTATCAAAGATGGCGATCAAAACTCTGTTGCCCTATATCTCCCTTGTTCGTTGGCTTAAAATAATGATCTAAACGTCTGCTCATGGGTTTTCTCGGATGCCAAACATATTGCAATGCTCAAAATTTACTTACCTTAGTTTGGAGTGCATGGGTTCCAATATGGCGCCCAAGATGGCCTCCGAAACTTTGTTGTTAAGAAGTAAGGAAGGAAGCAAGGAAGATAAGAAAACGACCATTTCAAAGTTCAAACATTGTTTATTGCAAGATTGCAAAGGAGATAAAACAATTATTCAAGTGTTTTTAGATTATGGCAAGGCTGCTAGGAAGATAAGAAATCAACCATTTAAAGAGTTCAAACATTGTTGAGAGCGGTGTCACATCTTGGTGCAAGTCAGTCTATTCGTCTTGCACGTGCATATTGTACTCAGGCACTGGGCACGAAATTTCTGGTTGAAGAGGTTCTTTTGCAACTGATTCTTCTATTTCTAGTTCATCTTCGCCAGATTCAATTTCCGTTTCTACAATTTCTTCATTTTCATCAAATATTCTGCGTGTTCACTATTACCGCAATTACGTGTCCACTATTTCTCACATAATTTTAAAATCCGGTGGAAGTAGTGGACGCACCGGCTGAAAAAAGCGGCGAATTTTCTGTCACTTCCAAATACCTTCGGTTAATACCAACACATATATTTTTTTTGCAATCGTAATTATGGACTCCGAAGACACGAACTTAACACTTCAATTCATATGTAAAGCATTTTTCAAATTACTTTTTCAAATTCACTTACCGGCTTAACGCTGCTTGTATATCATAAATGAAAGGTTAAAGTATGACTTACACCATAAAACAGCTTCTTAGCCAAATTTGAAATTCTTATAAGGTTCGTCCACTATTCCCCCCCCCTACCACTATTACACGCGCCTCTCCTACCTTCAGTAACACAATTTTGTTACCAAATTGTATTTCGGAAGGTGTAAAATATTATTTAAAAACACATAACACACACACACACACAGTAGTACACATTCAACCACTAAAAACTATATATCTGATAGATTTTACACTCCAAATACAACAAGACGCACAGAGCGCACGTAAACACAACAAAGATTCAGCGGCCATCTTGGAACCCACACACTCCAAACTTAAGGTAAGTAAATTTTGAGCATTGCAATGTGTTTGGCATCCGAGAAAACCCCTAAGCAGACGTTTAGATCATTATTTTAAGCCAACGGACAAGGGAGATATAGGGCAACAGAGTATTGGTCGCCATCTTGAATACCGGACTTCCGGTCCAAATTTCGCTTTGGCAACAGTCAGATTCGTATTCAGCGGGGTCGAAATACCCTAAGAACGTTGTTTCCCCAATTGTTATATGAAATGCTTCTTGCACTTTATAGAGATGGATTTAATAATAATAATAATAAACGTCTTTATTATTTCCTTTGAATTTACATTTTAAAGGAGTGACTAGTATAATGGATTGGAAATAAAAGGCGAAGTTCAACCCTTATAGTAGAGATTCTACTACAGGCTTGTTCTTCCTACTTATAGGCCTAGTCTATCATATCTTCATCGTTTTCTATGATATAGAAACAGACAAAAAATCATTTGAAATCCTAATTAATAGTCTTTCATTTTGATCATCAGCATTTTTGACGTGAGTGTCATAGTTTCGAGATATTTAACATTTTAACTAAATACATCGTCTTATAAACGTTCGGACGACATCTTCATATTTCCATATCTTCGAAGCCATTATTTTGACAGAAATTAGAAAGATACGAAATTCATCTCCAATTTAGTAACTCTTTTTTTTAAGCGTCTTTTCGCTTAATGTCATGCTTATCGAATTATGTGACAAAAATCGTGTTGAAATACCTCCTTTCTCGAGCTACTATCCCAATTTTTAAATCGTTATAATTTAATGACTATCAATTTGAATGAAAAGTTGCGTAGAGCATTTTCTTCTCAGAATTTTATTCTCTTTCAGCTTGTTTTTTTTGACCACCTGAAAAGGGTGGTTCACCCCCTATAAATTAGCCCCAGCTGGAATGTTTCTGATTTTGAATAACTAAATATAACAAACATTAAAAAAGAACATTCATAAAAATCGGTTCTGTTTTTGAGGGTTTAGAAGTAAAAACCTTCATTGACTCGGCTATATTAAAAAAAAAGTTGATAGCTCAAAACGCGACTTTCATAGCGACTTTTGACCGTTTTGCCATACTGTGCGTCAGCCCTTTTGTACGGAGACGTGCAGCAGACCACTAAATGTGAAAGAAAATTGTAGCAGAAGTCAAATTTTGTAAGAAACAAGTCCCCCCCCCCTCTCAAAGGAAAAATTATAAGTTTACACATGGTAATTGAAGGAATCTCTGGATTTACTCTCGAACATCATGATTCCCGTCTCCCATTCATTTGGATGCTACAAAGAGGTGTCATGGCATTTTATGAAAAAAAGTCAGGAAACAATAAGTTTACTCTTGAAAATTTAAGGACAGGTTATTTTAATTACAAAAGTCAAGAATTGACTGCCGAAGTTTATGAATGACATTCAGAATTTGGTAAGTATAAACCTACTGAGTACAAAAATACATTCGCTGTGTTTAAAAAGTGGTACAAGGGCCCACTAGAAGGAGTGAAAGGGGGCAAGCTCTTGGTTCCAACTATACTTCGACTTGAAGCTTGATATCTTCTGCTTAGTTTTTCTGCAAGTTTGAACTATTCACTCGTGCATACACAGATACACATGAATATACACCCATTAAAGAATGGGCCATACCTCAATAGCAGGTTCCTTGAGTAAAAATAAATCGTTTGAGTTAAACATACCTTAGTACCATGTTGCTTCCTTAAAAAGTTATGGGACGTCAAAGGATTTTTTTTTAATTTCTTTTCGTTTCTTTATTTTGATTTTAACTATCATTCTAAATTATTGTACTGTCAGATTTAGCCGTGTACCTACTAGATTAAAATAATTTAAATTTAACATAATTGGGTATATTGCACCTCAAGAAATTAAAACGCATGTTTATCGAAAACCGTGCATATTACAGATATAAAACAAGTGTACCTTTTTTACGTAGAATTAAATACTGCATTAAACAAAAAATACTTTATTAGAAAGTGTATCCTCAAAAAAATAAAGACCAAAATAAAAATATAATTAGACGTTCCCAGCGCCCTCTACGTTATTCGTCTAAATTATTAACAGGACTGTTCTTAGCATACCAAATTTGGATCAAATCACGTAAATAGTGGTAGAGTTATAATAAAAAATAAATGACGTTTAGCTAAAACGACTTATTTTTACCCAAGAAACCTACTGTTGAGTATGGCCCATTTTTTAATGGACACCCTGTATAAAGTAAATCGAACCATAGTTTCCTCTCAAGGCAAACAAGGTAAAGAGAATTTAAAATTTTTTAGCAATCCATTTTTGTTTTTGTTTTTTAGTTTTATATAAACATGTTAATATCCCAAAGAGAAGAAACTTTTGCATTAAATTTTTAACCTGAATTTGTAATTTTAATCAATATCTATCTACAGTAGGGTTTTTAATATGTCACAGGGGTAAAGGGACAAAAAATACCTTTCTTGTTAAAGTAACCGTCTACCCAACTCCAAAGTTGCGTAATTTAACATGGGAGGGGAGTATAGGTAGTATAGTATAGGGGAGACACAAGAACTGAGTCGAAAATCTCTCGTAACTCGTAAAATCCATGTTTTTTTTTATAAAATACTACTCAGACATGCTTTGAACTGTGAGGAATTATATCAGCAATTAAAAAATACATTTACTTATCTACTTTGGGAAATGGAGTCGGTAGCTCTGTCACGTGTACAACTGAGGCGAGCTCGTGAAAAAAAATCAAATTTCATGTCACATAGTGGTCCAGTCAAATTACCCCATGGTGATATCTAAGGGTAGTTTTCGTGTAGAATACGCTGCGCAGGGTCCCGGAGCGATCCCAGTGAGACTTCACCTCTGAAAAGCCAAAAAACACCCTTTTCAGGCGGGTTTTTTGAGAAAAAAATTGCCTGGACAATTGTGAGTTTTCTTGCATAAGAGAGGGTGGGAGAATGTATATGAATGTTTCCACAATGGTCTAGCAAAAGTTCCAATCTCTAGAAACTACTCTCGGAGGGCGAAAGAATTAAAAAAGAGTTTTTTTTCCTTTATTTTGACTAAAAATGAGTTTTAGGGAGTTAGCTGGGGTAAATTAGTCATCACCTTCCTAAGGGAGTGAAAATTGATTTTTTTATCTCTCAAGAACAAAAATCAACTCTCCTCCAGTATGTAATTTATTTTATAGAAATTTTGATGTTTTTTGGGCTTTTAGGAGTGAAGTCCCACTCGGATCGCGTACCCGGATCAAATATAGTCACTCCTCCTCTTTCCGTAATTTTACTGAATTATAAATTGTTGATTAAATAAATAAATAAAATAGTTTTTTTTATTACCTTTTTAGTTTTTATTAACACAAATGACAGGATAAGATCGCGTGAGCCACGGTAGATGGCTACCTTAAGGAAGAAAATCAGTAACCATTACGATAGTAAAATCCTAAAAAACTATACCTCTATTCTTAATCAATAGGGACTACCTTTATATCATATTTATTACTTTTATAAGTTGCATTTCTCTACTTTTGCCGTTTTAAAAATTTTCAATTTATTCGTATCGTAACTTTCCTATACCTACCACAGTAATCTAAATGCGGTAAGAAGCTGCGGTACACAATCCATTATCGTAACTAGCAAGGCTTTTGTACCACTTTTCAAAGATGATGTATGCATTTTCGCACTCAGTAAGTTCAAGTTCGTACTTACTAAGTTTCTGATTAATAGTCATTTCATTGAGTTACATGAGGAACCAGTACATGCGGTAAGAAGCTCCGGTACGCCATCAATTATCGTGAATGATAAGGCTTTCGTGTCATCCAAAATTAATGGGAGTTCCGATTCATGATGTTTGGGAGTAAATCATGAGATTCCTCCAATCACCATGCGTAAACTTATATTTTTGGGGGGTGTTTCTTTTTTTTGCAAAATTTAACGTCTGCTACAATTTTTCTTTCACATTTAGAGGTCTGCCCCACATCCCAGTACCATAAAAAAGGGCTGGCACTGGTATATCTGTACTGTACGACATTAACAACATTGCATACAGGCATTTTTGGTGTAAACGCATTATACACAATACACGAATTGGGACATAAAGTAAAAACCGCTGCTCAAGGAATCACTATTTCCACATCCAGATTTTCCATCCTCTCGCAACGAAAAAATTTTGTATGTGGAAATAATTGTTTATGGCACTTTAATAATGGAATATTTGAAATCGTCTACCCCAAAAACCCATAAAACGATATCCCACATCGGTACATCGGTAGTGAGGTGTGAGTGGTGATGGGGGTGGTAGTGAGGGTAAATGAAGTAAAAAAAATTTTTTGAGGTTTTTCGTTCTTGTACACACACTAAATCACAATTGTTTTTCACCTCCATTAATAATGGGGTGGGGGTGGTAACAGAGGTGGCTAATGCCAAAATTTTTCTTGGGACCTTATAGCTTCTCTTATGTATACTAAATACCAATTTTATGGACTCTTACCTGCTTGATTTATCTATTTACCCCCATTTACCCTCCAACCCTTCAACGGAATAAGATGAAAATATAATCTAGTTCCAGATCACGTTAAAATACATACGTGTACCAAATTTCAAGTCAATATCTTAAACAGTTCCAAAGTAATCGTGTGCACAAACAGACAGAATTTTTTTTCGCTCAAACTTAAAATCTCGTCATTACATTCATGCCTATTTGAACAATAAAAATATTCAAAATTTTTTTTTTCGCTACTTCCGCTGGATGTGAAAGTAAAATTAATTTTCTTTGTCAGATTATAAGTTCATACAACATATATGTAATAGTTATTTATGTACCAAGGTTTGTAAATGCATTTTACAGGTCGAGAACATAGTGCAAACCGAAGCCCGCAGGGCTGAGGCCAACTCTAATTGGAGTGTGTTTGTTTTCTGCTATGGTTACTGTCAATAAGTAGTCAAACTGATAACTTCATAATATTTCCGCCATTCAAGTTATTTATGTGATGGATTATGATGAAAGTATTGACATTCAGGAGGCAGCCAAAAATGTGTGCTTCGTTGGTGCCAGAACTTTCATTATTATTTAACTTCCTTATTACTTTACTTTTTTGCCCTAGGGCATAAAAGTAAATTTAATTTTTTGGCCTAGGGCATAAAAGTAAATTTTGTATTTTTTGCCTATGGGCTGTAAGTGACACTTTCATAACACTGACAGACTTCAAAAAATAACACTTACAGAGCTAGTAGTACGAAAACGAATTTTTAAAACAAAAATTTGTACAGCGTGTAGTCGCCAAATTAAAATTCTGCAACTATCACGTCTAGCGTCTCCGCTTTCACGCGCTTCGCTTTCACTCTGCAAACAAATCTCACAAAGCGCGGGACAACTAATATTAAATATTATTAACTTACTGCAAATTTGTCTCTCATGTTTAGTAAAATTTGACCTATATAATGTAGCTGGGAATTCCGAAGTCAGTTCGCGTAATTTACAACACGTAAAGGTGCAAATGGTGTTTCTAACAAGCAACGTGAACCTAAATCTAGGTGTTAATTATGTAGTTAAGCAATGTTAATTACCCTTATTTAAAAATACATTACAATTTGTTTATTTATCATCTACCTGTATAATACTTAATAATTGAAGGAATATGTCTATATTCCTTCAATGAAATGAAATGTCTATTTCATTTCACTGATTAATTGTTGCAGATTTTTTACCGCACATGTGATTTTCATTGCAGTGTCAAGTGTATGAACCATTTCTGTACTGATTACAGCATAGAGACATAAAAGTTGAAAATATCGAATGAGGTTTATTACTTGTTTTATATCATTATATTCTAGCATTACCAATGCGATTAATAAAAAATACGCGGCCGATGTAGGCCATACTTCTTTAACATTTCTTCGAGCTGCTGCAAACCACTTTTCTCTTCTTTTCAGGGCTATTGGAACAATTTTAAATAGATTTAGCGGATATATTAGTATATTTTAGTATAAAACACCACTTTCTTCCTAGCATTTTGCTTAATGTATGAATCGAACAGTCCTACTTTGCAACAAAATAAAAAAAATATGAACCTGCCTATTAGTGGTTGATGCGCTCCTGGTCTATTAGGTGTTTTGCGGCCCAACACGCCTCAGTGGTCAATCATAGGGCCCGTCACAATACATGAATCTAACTGGCATACGTTATTGCTAAACAGCTTAATTTGCCGTTTCAGGCCGACCCATTTTGGGTGATTTGGTGCTATATGCTGTCCATTCGATTCAATACTAAGGGCGCAGTTTCGTTCCATATGGTACGAGCAGGTGATCTACAGATTGTGATCGAGATAATAAATGATACACTATGGTATATCTGATCTAAATTGGCCTATATATACATGTTTTCAATACTTTTGTATCGCTCTCGGATTAGTATTGAATTACGGAATGAATGTGAAAGACGCTGAAAGAATATTTTATTGTTATGATTATATTTTAAACTTATTACTAGTACAGGAGTGTTCCTCAAATAACAATTCGCTTCATTATTAATAATTATTAATTTATTTGTTATTTATATGCCCAAAAGAAATTCATATTAAAGGACAAAATTTACAATAAGTAGTGTGTACAAAAATTGCTATTTAGAAAACAATGTAGATTAAACTTAGAACAATTACAAAACTTTAAAAATTAAAAAAAATAAAGTATACATAATAATAATAATTTATTTACATTCAAGATACATAAAAAAACAGCATACTTTATACGAAAATGTAACTGAACATATTGGATGTAAATAGCAGGTAACCCCACGCTAAAGTTTTGGATAAAACTTGATTGCGCGCGTCATTTTGCAATTTCACATCTAACATAACACGAAAAAAGGGGATACCTTTTTGTCACTAACATTAAGTTTATAAAGCAGCTATTTACTGCAAATGCAGCTAAATACTAAAAATGAAAGTAATATTAATAGTATTCTAATTATAACAATAAGTATATAAAATAGTCTATTGTCCATGTACTGTAGAAAGGAACTAAAACGTTAAAGGGTTTTTATTGTTTCTTATGTTCAATTGACCCCAAGATATGAAAAAACCGCGGAGTGCTACCATTTAAAGTGGTGCGTTTTTGAGATCGAAATAAAAAGGCCCACTTTTCATATTTTTTTTTGCTCGAAAACTATGAATTTTTTCTATAAACACGTCAATAGAAAAGTGTGTAGAGAATTAAATTTCCAATCGAAATGGCACCTTCAGAAGTCAAATTTTTTTTTTTTACAAAAATACGCCCAAAAAACAAAACAAAAAAAGCGAAAAAATGCAATTTTTTATTTTTTTTTTTATTTTAGCCTGTAACTATTTTCCGGGTACATTTAGGCATAGACATTGCTGCATAACAAAAAAAGCTGGCGTTTTACCCGTTGAAATGAGATTTTGTAAACAGTTTTACGATTAATAGTGACCGAGATATAGCGTTTCAAAATTTGCAACTTTTAACTTTTTTTGCTAATTTTTACTATTTTTTTTCAAATTTCGTCCTGTAACTTTTTTCTGAGTGAATTTAGGTGTAGACATTATTATATTAAAGTGAAATCTGACTTTACGCCCGTTGAAATGGTGGCTGGTAAAAGTCTCTACGACAATAGAAACCTAGATACAGCATTTCGAAGAGTAAAATTACTTTTATTAACTTTCTTCCAATTTTTACGTTCTTTTTTATATTTGTCAAATACAGATATGGAATGGAATGTACTCGCAGCATTCTTGTTTAAATGGTCTGCAATAGAAGTTTATGTGATCAATAGTAACCAAGATACAGTCTAGATATAGTAGATTATTGTACTTAAAAAATAACTTTTTACATTTTTCCACTTCTGAACTTTATTATATCACGTGTTTTTTTTTGTTCAAATAACTTAGATTAATATCTTACATTATGAAATTATTCAAATGCTGGATTTAACATATTTTCAAAATCAAAGTCGATTTCTTCATCGGCATCTATGTAAACATCGTCTTCCGTTATTTGAGGTACATCAGCGTTTTTACAGTTCATTCCCATACATTCTTTGCAAAAACTGGAGCAATTCATTCCCAACTTCCTGCAATCACAGTTTCCTCTGCATCCTTTGGTGCATTTACAGGCTATTTTTTCCAGCAAAACTTGTGGTGTGGGAGGTTTATTTGTCAAAATTGGTACTAGTCCATTGTCTGAACTTTTCCAACCCCAGATGAGAGGATTTACAATATTTCCTTTCCAATGTTGCATTTGCAAGTAAGTTCTTAAACCATGATGTTTAGCAGCATCAGTTGTTGGAGGCAATCGGGACAATGAGAATTTCGCACCTGTTGAGTACTTCTGAAATAACTTATAACGACAGGCCATCAATTTTCATACCGTATAGTAATGTTACAATACATTCAGAAGCAGAACCGATGGCTGCTGGACTTGCATTTTCACACAAAAATTCATTTAAATACTTTTCCAAAAGCAAAATATTCTTATTAATGAAATTCAAGAATTTCTTTTTACCAATACCAAAAAAGGAAGAGGTTGTATCACAGCCACTGAATACATGGACGAAGCCAAAGTATTTTTGTAGATGATTAAATTTGAAACTATTATGGTTATATAATTTGGCAGTTACATTTCCTATACTAGGTTTAAAAAAATATATATTTTCATTTTCTTCTGGTAATAATGATAGGATAATAAGGAGATCGACATCTTGACCAACTATAACAACATTTAGCAATATTTGTACTTAAAGCATTTGACAAATAAGTTATAGGCCGAAATTTAAAAATAAAGGAAAAGTTCAGAAAATGGACTAGTACCAATTTTGACAAATAAACCTCCCACACCACAAGTCTTGCTGGAAAAAATAGCCTGTAAATGCACCAAAGGATGCAGAGGAAACTGTGATTGCAGGAAATTGGGAATGAATTGCTCCAGTTTTTGCACAGAATGTATGGGAATGAACTGTGAAAACGCTGATGTACCTCAAATAACGGAAGACGATGTTTACATAGATGCCGATGAAGAAATCGACTTTGACTTTGAAAATATGTTAAATCCAGCATTTGAATAATTTCATAATGTAAGTTATTAATCTAAGTTATTTGAACAAAAAAAAACAACACGTGATATAATAAAGTTCAGAAGTGGAAAAATGTAAAAAGTTATTTTTTAAGTACAATAATCTACTATATCTAGACTGTATCTTGGTTACTATTGATCACATAAACTTCTATTGCAGACCATTTAAACAAGAATGCTGCGAGTACATTCCATGTAGCAATATCTGTATTTGACAAATATGTTATAGGCCGAAATTTAAAAAAGAACGTAAAAATTGGAAGAAAGTTAATAAAAGTAACACTCTTCGAAACGCTGTATCTAGGTTTCTATTTGTCGTAGAGACTTTTACCAGCCACCATTTCAACGGGCGTAAAGTCAGATTTCACTTTAATATAATAATGTCTACACCTAAATTCACTCAGAAAAAAGTTATAGGGCGAAATTTGAAAAAAAATAGTAAAAATTAACAAAAAAAGTTAAAAGTTGCAAACTTTGAAACGCTGTATCTTGGTCACTATTAATCGTAAAACTGTTTACAAAATCTCATTTTAACGGGTAAAACGCCAGTTTTTTTTTTGTTATGCAGGAATGTCTATGCCTAAATGTATCCGAAAAATAGTTACAGGCTAAAATTAAAAAAAATAAAAAATTGCATTTTTTCGTTTTTTTTTGTTTTGTTTTTTGGACGTATTTTTGTAAAAAAAAAATTTTTACTTCTGAAGGTGCCATTTCGATTGGAAATTTAATTCTCTACACACTTTTCTATTGACGTGTTTATAGAAAAAATTCATAGTTTTCGAGCAAAACAAAAATATGAAAAGTGGACCTTTTTACTTCGATCTCAAAAACGCACCACTTTAAATGGTAGCACTCAGCGGTTTTTTCATATCTTGGGGTCAATTGAACATAATAAACAATAAAAACCCTTTAACGTTTTAGTTCCTTTCAACCCTCTTTTTTTGTACATAGACAATAGCCTAAAAAAAATGTTTATCAATATTTCTACTAAATATTAATTAATCATGATTATAAAATGCTAATTTAGAATTTTGAAAATTTACAATTTACTGTGCCTAAATACCGGATATATAACTTAATAGTTACCTCTAATGCAATGTTTATAAAATTATGATTTGTTTTAGTAAAGTAGTGTTGAGTATACTCTTAAACCCTGGCGTCCTTAACCAAATTTTTAATTGATTAAATTTTGGCCTTAAGGTTTTTGGACAATTCTGAATAAGTTTCATTAACAAAGTTTTCCGCATATATTGGTACCGTAGATGGCTTTGCACTTGTAAGAGGCGAATGTTTTTCTGGCCATAATTAGATCCTAATTTGTTCTATACTTGAGTAAAATTTGATTCAAATCGTTTCTCTCTTCCTTTGAGAGAGCAGCACAGTAGCATTCAGACAGACAGACAGACAAGACAGACCTTTATTGATGCACAGGAAAATTTACACTTTCTTACATAAGTCAAATACAACAAAAAATAACACATACATAGAAGTATAATAATTGTAAATTGGACAATAAAATTCAATATTAAAATTTATTCATATCATGATTTAAAACTTATATACTAGATAAAAGAGAAGAATTTGTTATATTAAAAATCATTAATTGTGATATTGTTATTTAAAAATTCATTAGAGGAGTAGTAGGCTTTTTTTATTAAGAATTTTTTTATTGTGTTTTTGAAATTGTTTCCTTCCAAAAATCTCACACTTAAAGGTAATTTATTAAAAAAAGTTGGGGCCAAATGTAGAGTTGCGTTCCAGGATTTATTTAATCGCAGGAATTCAATTCTAAGATCCTCCTTGTGCCGTGTGTTATGACTATCTGTGTTCTGTAAAGTATTATAGCACATACTATTATTTTTTATGTATAGTAAACACTCAAAAATATATCTACATGGAAGGGTCATAATTTTGAGTTGACTATATGCGTTTCTAGCGTCGGCGCGGTATTCTAGTTTTGCTATTATACGGACTGCCCGTCTTTGCAGTTTAAATACTCTGTTTGCATGTGGAGAGTGTCCCCATACTAAGATAGCATAACTTAAAACTGATTGTATGACTGCATGAAAGGTCATAATGCAAACTTGTTGACTCACCGTTTTTATTAGATTTTTCAATAAAAATATACTTGTACATAATTTGTTAGATATATAGTTAACATGACTTTCAAAATTTAGAGTGGGGTCTAAAAAAACTCCTAAAAATTTGACGGATGCTGTGTTGTTTATTTTATCATTTCTGCGTAAGGAAAAAATCATTTTTTCTGTCTTATTTACATTTAAACTTAATTGGTTAGCTGAAAACCAATCCTCCACATTGGAGATAGAGGCATCCATGCAAAACTTCAACTGATCAATATTGATATTGCAGTGTGTAAAATTTGTGTCGTCAGCATACAATACTAATGCACTGTCTGTGAGGGTTGAACGAATGTCATTGATATAAATGAGGAAAAGCAGAGGTCCTAAAATTGACCCCTGCGGGACTCCATGGGTTACTATTCTTTCCTCCGAGAAATTACCACCATAATAGGTTACTTGGGTTCGATTTGTTAGATACATAGTGAGCAATTTCAGACTACTGGCACCAACTCCATAATATTGTAATTTGTTAAACAAGATTTTGTGGGACACACAATCAAAGGCCTTGGAGAGGTCGCAGAAAGTTGACCCTACACAGTCTCCGTCTTCAAAGCCCCTGATTACCGTCTCACAGAGTTTGTTTATGGCCCCTATAGTACTTTTGTTTTTTCTAAAGCCAAATTGTGATTCAATGAACAGTTTGTTATATTCTAGGTAGTCATACAATTGTTTTTTTAATAGAAACTCGAATATCTTAGATATTACTGGAATCAGCGCTATAGGCCTGTAGTTGCTAGGATCTGATTTATCGCCTTTCTTAAAGATCGGTATTACTTTAGATATTTTAAAACATGAAGGATAAATGCCCTCCTTTATACATTCATTAAACAATTTTGTCATAGGAATTATTAATACGTCTTTTAAAGATTTAATTAGCATTATATCTAAGTCATAAAAGTCTTTGCAGTGTTTATTTTTTAGATTGTTTATCGCATCTCTCATTTCATTATATGTAACTTCCCTAAAATCAAAAGATATATCCGATATATTTATGTTAGCTTTATCAATATACTCTTCAAAGGTTGAAATTGGATTTCGTAGATTATTTATTGTATTGCTTGCTACGTTTATGAAGAAGGAGTTAAAATCAATTCCCTGCCGCGCGCGTACGGTCCTGCTTTAATACGGAGAAGCCTATGATGTAAACCACTGTAGTACTATCCCGTCAATTTCATATTTTTTTAGTTTCAATACAAGTAGATCTTTATTATAATAATATAAATAATATATGTTATGTTGTAAACGTACATTATATAATAAAAAAAAAATATTTCTTTCCATCCTTCTAACGCTGTCTCTTTTTAAACATCAGACTTACGATAAAAATGTGTATACAAACAGTGTAGGAAATTTTGTCCTCTTCAACTTTGTCTGAAATATTTTTCTGATAGTACTGAGCGTCGCTGAATTATTTTGAAAAAACAATTTTTTGTACCTTTAATTCAAGATAGTAACTCGCGCCTCGCCCCCCCACCAAGATCGAAAACTTGTTTTTTGGATCAGGGCCTCGACTTAAACGACGTATATCAAAATCATTACTAATCCACCTTTTGCAGGGCAATATCCCCCACTGATTGGACTAAACAGTCCAGTGACTAAAGTTTTTTCTGGCAATCCAAGGGTCGTGTGTTCGAATCCCAGACAGGTTGGATGGTATTTTTAAAACTTTTTTATATATATTTTTTTTTATACTAACGAGTGTTTAGAATAGTATTTTATGTTCAACAATAATATAAGCCCCACAAACTCCACAAGCTCCACAAACAATAACCTCGAAAACAATATCCTCCGGAATCGGGTAAAAAATAAGAAAAAATTTTTTTTAACGTACTAAAAAGTAAAAAATAACTCAAAATTTTAAATTCAATTTTGGCCACCGATCATAGGCGAAGATAGAAGATTCGTAGGTAGATATAACACACATTTTTTAAATGGCAAATATATAAAAGCTTGAGGCATTACGACTTCTTTTCATTGGAGACAAAAGTAATCAAATACGATATCTAATTCCATAGTACTCAACTATCTAAGTTAAACGCCTCAGGCTTTTATGTATTTTATGTCATTTAAAAAATGTATGTTATACCTACCAATGAATCTTCTATTTTCTTCTATGATCGGTGACCAAAAAGGGGCTTATATTGTTCATATAAAAAGTATTTATATTGTTTATATAAAAAGTTCAACACACCGGCGAAGAGTATAATTTCTACTCTAGTTATTACCTACTAAAATCATTTTTAACCCCAGACCCAAAAAGAGTGGTGTTATAAGTTTGACTCGTATGTTTGTATGTCTGTTTGTTTGTCTATCTGTGGCTTCATATCTCTTCAACGGTGATCCGATTTTGATGAGTTTTTTTTTATTTGAAAGAGTATTTTGTCGAGAAGGTTTTAGGCCATATTAGATTTTGATGTTTGGTCGCCATCTTGAATTCGTCATGTTGAACTTCTCTAGAAATTGTCCGATTGAAGTAAAATTGAAAATGTGCAGACAATTATGGTAGCCGGACATGATTTAGGCCTCATTTTGATTCGGTCATATGAAACTGGTACGATTAGATACATTGATCGGGGTTTTTTAAAATTTTTAATTTTACTTGTTAAACCATTAAGTTTATTAGACTATTATAGTTAATTACTTTATACCAAAGATTAGAACTTGGAGTAATATTTGGATTAATGATATTACCAAAATAAAAGTAAAAGAAATACGTTTATTAGTGATTTATGACCAACATACTTTATACAAATAATTAATAAATACCGCAAATATGAAGTCTTTGCTAAATGTTGATTTAACGTATATGACATACCTATATTGACAGTTTATTTAAAACACGACTTTTAAATCAACATTTTCTACCTTTAGTGGAAATTTATTAGATAATAAAAACGCAAAATCATAATGTGATATATCATAAACGTATAATGATTATAACAAAACCATTTTTAACCATTGGAACGTATATTTTACGTATATTATACGTGCTAATGTTTGCTGGGTCTTTTATACCAGACAATAAAAAATAAAATTAAGTATATGTTCGTCACTAATTACTTTCATTACCAGCTCTTTTATTTTTTTTTTTATTTTTCTTCTCAGTCGCCTACTGGTTTGTGACGTAACTTTTATTTGTATATAGTCTATTAGTCGGGCAGCCCTCCCTAGCTGCACGTGCCTCTCCCCCCTCGATCCTTGGGGACAATGTTTTTCATAATGATTAAAGACTAAGGAACAATTTTATTTAGACGTGCCCCCCCCCCAAAAAAATACTTTCAAAATGGCGGCCATATGTTATAAAAAAACTGTTGCCAATTTTGTTTTTGTCATTTAACACAAAAACTAAAAAAGATGGAGAAAAACTTTTTTCACAAAAAACAACGTGCATAAAATTTTATAAAATTTTGTTCCTATACAATATTTTGATAGGAGTTACAATTTTCCAGATAAATGAGTCCAAAATTAAGAAAAGATGGAAATTCATATATCGGTAAATCATTTAGAGGAAATAACTTTGACAATTATTGTAAGGCGTATAATATAACTTTATATTATTAACACAACAAAAAATAAAATAAACTGAAAAAAAAATAATATTATAATTTGCAGACATTTATCTCGAAAACGGTAACAATGAACAGATTAGGGTTAAAAGTGTTGATAGTGACATCTGAGTCAGCTGAAACATTAAATGAAATCAAATCATCGGCTACTATGGCTACTGGGCATGATCTAATAAATATCCACATTATCAAATTATGCTATCCACATATAACTAAATATTTAACTCATATTATAAACAGCTGTATATTGGAGCAATATTTTCCTGATAAATGGAAGCAAGCCTTAGTTATACCTCTTCTAAAAATTAGTGATCCCTCCAAACTCAAACACCTAAGACCGATCAGTATACTACCGACGTTGTCGAGATTATTTGAAAAAATCTTGAACACACAATTAAGAGAATTTATTACTGTTAATAATATTTTACCAGATATCCAATCAGGTTTCAGGTCAGGATATAGCTGTACCACAGCTCTGTTGCAGGTGACTGATGACATTCTGGAGTCAAGTGATAAAGGATTAATGACAGCCTTGGTTTTGTTAGACTTCTCGAAAGCCTTTGACACCTTGAACCACAATGTTCTTTTTGCCATTCTGCACTATATAGGTTTCGGGGTAGATGCCATTAATTTAATAAAAAGTTACCTTACAGATCGATCACAGAGAGTAAAGCTTGGCGGAGTTACATCAAAACCATTGCCCGTTGCCGTTGGTGTACCGCAAGGCTCAATATTGGGCCCCTTGCTGTTTACCTTATATACAAGTGTCTTTATTCACTATATAAAATATTGTAAAGCACACATGTATGCGGACGACCTTCAGTTAATTTATAGCTTTTCTGCTTCTCAGATTCACGAGGCAGTACACACAATTAATTCCGATCTTAGTACCATAGCTGAGCTAAGTGTCTACAGCAAGCCTATTTAAAGCTAAAATTGTTATATCCCCATCGCTCATACCTAAACAAAAAATTAAAGATTCTTTTATGTGAGACCCTAGTATTGTCAAATTTTAATTATTGCTCTCAAGTTTTCTCGCCATGCATTGATTCTATCACTTTGCAGGTACAAAACTCATGCTTGAGATACATTTTTGGCATCCGAAAGTTCCAACATATATCACATAAATTAAAGGACTGTAACTGGCTTAACATGACTAATAGATTTTCTCTCCATTTGACTTGTCTATTTAATAAAGTCATTAAATCCAAACAACCTTCCTATCTTTATAAAAAAATAATATTCCGAGGCGACGCTCACAATTTAAATATAAGGAATAAAAATCTGATCACAACTCCAAAGTACAGGTCTTCTCTTTTTAAAAGGAGCTTCACTTATAATATTTTTAAAATCTATAACAATCTCCCTCCACATTTGCAAATTGAAAAAAATGATTCCTTCTTCAAGTTGGAACTACGCAAAATTTTGTTAAATACACAGATATACGACTAAAGTATTAAACTGTTAGCCATAATGGCCTTAAGCGGAGACAAACTTCTGTCATAAGCACTTGTCACATTGCAAAATGACCGCAAGTTTTCTAAAGTAACTTTTTCTCTTTTTCTTTTCTTTTTTGTTATTTTGCAATGCCTTATTATTGTATTT
Organism: Rutpela maculata; assembly: GCA_936432065.2. Lineage (NCBI taxonomy): Eukaryota > Metazoa > Arthropoda > Insecta > Coleoptera > Cerambycidae > Rutpela > Rutpela maculata. Next base: position 27,482,761 of record OW386285.2, on the reverse strand, counting down.
TTTTTCTCAGTGATATAAATAATGTTTTTATGATTATATTGTTTAAATTGAACTCATATTGTTAAAATAGGTAATTTATATTGTTTATTTTGTAATTCATATTTACGGGTTAAGTGTAAGAGCAGACGGTAAGCCGGTTGGCTTACTGAACTGAACTTCGCCCATTCTGCGAATACAAATATTTTTTGATAAGTATTGTATTTGTTTTGAATAAAGACATTATTATTATTATTTATCTGGAAAATGGTAACTCCTATCCAAATATTGTATAGGAACAAAATTGTAGAAAATTTTACGCACTTCGTTTTTTGTGCAGAAAGTTTTTCTCCATTTTTTTAGTTTTAGTGTTAAATGACAAAAACAATATTTGCAAAATTTTTTTATAAACGGACGCCATTTTGAAAGTACAGCCAGTTTCTTTTGGGGGACATGTCTAAAATTGTTCCTTAGGCTATAATCTTTATGAAAAACATTGTCCCTAAGGATCGGGGGGGCAGGTTGTGTAGATTGATGTATAGTCTGTTTTCTATATATTCTGTAGTTATTGAAATCTGCGGTTGGGACTTGCACCAAACATTCAATAAAGTTTATTATTAATAATAATTTTAAGCAATAATAATATTACTTAAAATTAAATGCACACGCCAATAACTAATTTATGTAACATTCGGTAATACGTTTACGCAACTTAATTATAATTGTACCTACGAAGGGCGCGCATTCCTCCCCAAATTAACGATTGTTAAATTTATCTCCACACTACTGTTGACAATATTAACCGAATCCCATTTTAATTCTGCGTCGGGTGGATATTTACGTTTACTGTAGGAGCAACAATGAAGCAAATAGGATATAAAAGCGGAACAGCCATAACACGACCGCGGGGTACATTGTAAAATACTAAATAGACTGTAATGTTCTCATTTTCCTCGTATAAGGCCCTGCCAACTTCAGCATCTGTCACCGTGCAAACATCGTAAAACGAAACCCGACACCGCCATATTATTCGGAAGTGGCACAAGGTGTCTGCCATAAACTCTCTATCCCACTACGCTCCAACTTGGAGTGAATTATATTAAGTTATATATACCGTATCCAGCGTATGGTTACGAAAGTAGGGAAGAGAAGGTTATTGTTTTGATGAAGTTATATTAGATTTTATATGTTAATAAAATCTATATATCTGTTCCCTTCTTGATCTATTCTTTTTTCTAATACTTCACTATTTTATCATTGGTTACAATAATGCAAAAAAACGTTTCTGTAGTATTCAGGGGCTTATAATTTTGTTTTGTATGCTACCCCTCGTCAGGAGGTGGAGGAGGAAAAATAATCAGCGGAGATGAAACAATCAAATTTTGAGAAAAAAAGGTTCTATACAATTTTTTTAATTAAATCGATAGCTTTTAAGTTGAAAATCGATTTTAGCTTGAGAAAACAGGTACTTTAAAATGGGAATCGCCGAATAACTCGAAAAATATCACATTTAGCGATTTAAATCAATTGATTCTGATTTAAATCAGACCAACCGATTTAAATCAATTGATTTAAATCAGCTCATTTTTAAAACTAAAATCACGATTTAAATCAATCTCGGATATTTTTTAAAACATCTCAAATAATGAAAATAAAATGAATAAACGTGGAACAAAAAAGGGGCAGCTACTGGAAGCGGCTGGAACTCCTCATCAAATGTTTGCGAAAATTTGTTAATTTAGTTATAATAACCGGACTCGTTACCGCTGAGCTTTCTGATTTAGGCCTCCATTCCATGTAAGTTAGAACTTACAAGTTAACAGTCCACATTTGCAAGACAATTTCTTCTTGATAGAGAAAGAGTGAAGTGTGATATTCGTGAAATTAGAATAATATCTACTTCCGAATTGTACAATAAAAAACAGATTTTATCTCGAAAAAATAAGAAAGTATATATGCGAAAGTCATCCGCCGTCCAATCCAACCTGCATCAAAATATCTTCAGCTCATATACGGATAAAATTTTGTGTCAAATTTCATCAATATCGGTTCTCTAGTTTCAGCGCTACCATATTCAAATACTTACATACACATTAAGGTGGCCCATCTTTTTCGAAATCGAAATTTTTTATTTCTCACCCCTGCAAATGGTTAAATTTGAAGAAAAAACAGTCCCCTCAAAATATTATTGAGGCAAATTGAAGGCAAGGGGTGCCGCAGAATGCATTATTATGCAATAATAAAAGTAAATGGAATTATTTACATTCTTTGGTTGATGCATTGTTTTTTTTTTTAATCAGCAACATTTATCTTTAGAATGACTAATCAAGTCATACAAATATCAAAGACATTATCTGTTGTGACTATGACATGTGTCATACTACTGTAAATTCATAGTCTAAGAAAACTAGACTAGAAGTTTTTGAAATAAAACTCTCGTTTTATCTTTGTGTATTTTATTATGAAACGTTTTTTTCATACATAGTACCAAATATTATCCTAAATCTACAAGACATATAGTAATAAAAACAATATTTTTTGCACTAGGCCAAAGCATGCGACAGGGTTTCTTTTTTTACATTTGGAAACTGTGATTTATAATCATTTACAACTTGGAGTAAAAACTGTTTTTGGTCTTCATTTTTTGTTAAAATGTCATTATAGTCAGTAATAAGTTTGATTCCTCTCTCAGCGGCATCATTTACAACTTTAATTTTGTTTACAATATTGAAACATCGGGTATAACTTTCATTTTCCCTCCATGTTGTTGGATCATTTTCCAAAAATTCCATAGACAAACCTAATTTTTGAAAAAACTGTTTAGTGTTCTCGCATATGAAGTCCTGAATTTCCTTGTTTTCAACGTCAGTAATGTTACTAATCATAAGTCGTTTAATACCCTCTTGATTTGGTGCTTCCCTATTCAAAGCTTTAACCATTTCTCTTTTAGTGGTAACTGAAATATCGTCATCAAAGAAAGATAAGCCAACATTTACTGAATTAAGGTACCACAAATGGTTCACTATTTTCCTACTTGCGGCTTGAGATATTTCTTTGTCAATATTTTGATAATTAATGAGTTTTTTACAAAAGTCTAAGTCATGAAGCGGTGCTTTACTAGCAAATGACGCTGTAAACCAGGCCTTTACATAAACCTTTACAATAAAGAGACATATATCTTCAATACCTATTTTTTCTTTTTTAGTTAGTTGGAACCGATCTTGGAAAAAAAATATTTTTAGACAGTAAATGGCTTTGGCCATCCAACGTGCATGATGAAATGCCCCTGGTTGATAGAATGTCGTGTGATTGGGGTCTTCTTCAACAAAAAGTTTAGAAAGCATTAAAAATTCTTTATAATCATCACGAGGCTGTTGCAAAGTTAAAGCTGCATTTAGAAACTTTACAATTTCGGCTTTAACTGGTTGTAAAATGTGTTTAATTTTTGATACCTGAAATCCAGTTTTTAGTTTATTTTGATCTATTTTAGGCCAAAATTCCCTAAAACGTTTAAATAGTGGCACATTTGGACCAGATGAGGAAGGCATTTTTGTGTCAAACACACTTCTCAAAACCACTTCAAAAATATGATGTCTACAAGGAAAATATAGAATATCTCTTTCTAATTTTTGTTGCAATAGTGTGGCTGCCCCATTTATATAACCCATATTTGATGCTGTTGTATCACAACACAAAGCTATTACCTTTTCGTCCAAATTCCATTCACAAAGCACATCATAAACTGCTTCAGTCTGTTCTCTTCCAGTTGAATTGGGCAAAGCTGGTACTCCAAGTAGTTGTTCAATATCTCCACTAGTAACTAAGATAGCAAGTCTATCGATATTTCCCATTCCAGTGAGACAAGGTAAAAGTTTTCCATCCCAATGGATGACTGGGGCCGGCAATTCAGAATTACCGAAGGCAGTTTTCAATATTTCAGCTCTTTCTTCGCGGATGCGTTGTCTAGAGCGCTGAAGTGTGGTTCTGCTGATGGACAAAGATGTGGTGTCATGTCCTAGTGCTTCTGCTACTGCCGTCAAAATATGGACTCCATACCTGTCGCTTATTTTGCAAGCATCAAATGCAGCGGCTATTTTTGGTGTGATGATGTTACATGTTCCATACAATTTCCCCTTTTTTGGCTGTGACGGGCCAGGCTGGTCTTGTAACAACTCTTCTTGGGCTTCGATTATTTCATCTCCATTTTCGTTGGAGTCGGCTGAATTACTACTTGATGATGGACAGGTGACTGTTTCCTCTAATCTAGCTTTTTCTTGTTGACTTCGTTGCATTCGTTCGGATAATTTCTGTAATTTCTCCTCAGCTGATTTTTCTTGAGAAGCAAGTTGGTAATCAATACCATGCATAAATCCAGGACGTCCCTTTTTTCTTTGGTTAATTAAAAACTGCTTATCTTCATCTATTTTCATCAACTCCAATGCATTTGCATGAGAAATGTCAAAAAGATCGTCCAATTTTTCAACGAAATTTTTTTCTTTATCTCCCGCACTGGCCCTTTTAGCCGATTTTTGTAAGTTCCTCCATTCTGCATAAAGTTTATCTAGTTGTTTAACACAATGAAAATCCTGACGTGTCGGAATGCGAGCTTTATCCCAAAAAACTGACACCTCTTTTATTGTTAATTTAGCACTTTCATGTACACTTAGCTTCACTTCACGAATGTTATAAAAGAGCACTTCTAATACTTGTCTATTAGACGGCAATTTATTGCCAATGATTTGTGACGAATAGTGTCCAACTAAGTAAATGAAAGTATCGTTTCGTAAGGATCTAACATCAGCCATCGTTAAATGTTTTTTCAAAAAGGAACGTATGCTAGAACTTATAATGTCACCACTGTAAAACACAATTTCAAACTGACATAAAAACCTACCGTAGGTGCATTATATTTCCAAACTTCCAAAACAAATAATTTCTAGGAAATAATTACACCAATAAAACATTATGAGAAAAGAGGTAGATATTTGTATTTTAAGTAAAATTTAAGTGTATTACCGTAATAAAATCTTATCTACAAATTTCTACCTGAATGCGGCACGGGTTACCGTAATAAAATCTTATCTACAAATTTCTACCTGAATGCGGCACGGGTTACCGTTCACCGAATTATCTGAAACTTTGACATAAATTATTCCTAGTATAATAGTATATTTTCGTGGGGTGAGACTTAAAAAATACGCAAAAAAAAATTCTCCCCCTATAGAGATGGGCCACCCTAATACACATACATACATACATTAGTGTGGGCTGAAAAACACGAAAATTTGAATTTGCAGATATCATAGTTTCTAATTTATTACTATGTATCTAAAACTAATTCGGGTAAATTTTTAGCCAAATCGGTGAATATCTAGCCGCGCCCCCATGGCTTTGAAAATTAAAGAAAGGGCCAATTTTTCGATTTTTAACATTTTTTAAATTGACATTTGAAATTTTTTTTGACTCATTATTAATGTCTAAACGCGTGTAGTAAAAGTTTTCCGTATAAAATATTTTTCAGTTCCAAGGAAATTAGAAATTTGTCACTAAAACGTAGAATTCGACGAAAATAAGGTTTTCTGTATAAGATTTCTAATTTCCTTGGAAGTGAAAAATATTTTATACGGAAAACTTTTGCTACACGCGTTTAGACATTAATAATGAGTCAAAAAAAAATTTCAAATGTCAATTTAAAAAATGTTAAAAATCGAAAAATTGGCCCTTTCTTTCATTTTCAAAGCCGTGGGGGCGCGGCTAGATATTGGCTAAAAATTTACCCGAATTTGTTTTAGATACATAGTAATAAATTAGAAACTACGATATCTGCAAATTCAAATTTTCGTGTTTTTCAGTCCACCCTAACATACATGCACAGGCATTTTTAAAAACCACTCTTTCATGATCTTGGGACATCATGGTCTTTTCCCAATTTTCAATTTTGGAACGATTGCATAACTTCTCCATTTTTGTGGGTGGGAAGAGGTTAAAGAATTAACTAAATATGTAAGAAAACTAAAAACTAGTTTTTAAATTTCAAATACAGACTGCAAAAAAATAAGGCAAAGTAAAAATTGGAGCAGGCTAGATATAGATAAATCATTTGCTATGCTCAGAATGAACAAAATAGAAATTGATGGCTTTAAAACAATAAGTACATCATTAAGTAGAAAGATCCACAAAATAACTATGTAAAAATGTAAAAAGAGAAATACTCGAGTTTTTTTTTATAAAAATTAAACATATTAAAAAAAACCGTTTTTTTAATCAATTTTTTGTTAATATAGCATGACCTAGATATTCAAATTTTTTGGCCCGCTTAAAGCACTTGGTTTCAAAAAAATCGCTATTTAGCTATAAAAGATTTTCTTTTATTTTTATTTTTTACAATGGGGTATTCTCACTGGAATTTGATAATGTCCTTGTATGTTAAAGTTGTCACAGAAATGAGTATCGTTACCAAATATCAGTCCTCTAATCCCAGTAATTGCTGAGATAATAACAAATTAAAGAATTTCCGCCTGGTAGTGACGTACTATACCAGGATTCAATTTTGATTGGTTTTACTCAAGCTCGATAAAAGTGGGGCACCCTCATGTTCCTCATGCATTCTAGGGGAAAGCGGCGTTGCCAATATTCCTCATTTTACTCCAGTTAAGGAAATTTGCAAATAGTAATTAATATACTTCAATTTTTGAAATTTTTTATCATTATATTAATAGCTCTAATTTATTAACTATAAATAAACGAAACAAACAAAAGTAGTTTCATGTGTAAAACAAAGAAATATGGCAAATAATTCTGAAAGAATAGTAACATTTCAGGTAGGGTAGATACTGGAATATCTAATAAATAAATACATATTGATAAAAATGTTATCATCAAAAAGTTTGGGGGTACCTCATGCAGTGGCGCAGCCAGAAAATGTATCTGGGGGGGCGGGCAATAGAACCGGCCTCCCCAGAGGATGAGGAACATTTTTCAGAAAATTGGTTGTATGTAGATTCCTCTATTAGATAATATTGGCGTTAATTACAAAACGTTTATTTCAAGGGATAATTTAGATACTGCTTTGTACTGTTTCTTTATTTTTTGGCTCATGGAAGACGGCTTGGGGGGGGGGCGGGCCCCATGGCTTCCCCCCTGGCTGCGCCTATGACCTCATGAGTACATAAAGAAAACGGCTATTATAATGAAATAGTTCTAGTCCAATAGAAATAGATAAATATGTTGCCGATATGGCAACGCATTTATCATTCAGCATCAAAGTCAAATCTGTAGAGGGTTATTTGTCATCCGTTGTTTGATTGCAAGCTCACTTCACATAGGATGCTTTTGTGTTTGCTCACTGTACTTGACCACTTGTGATTGGCAACTGGTATTTGGCAAATTAAAACGAGCAATTGGAAGTCGACGTGCGAAATGCGATATTTTGCATGTCACTAGTGACTTAATTCGTGTGATCGAGGGAATGCATCACAGGACTCGAAGTGCTGAATGATCAATCAAATGGCTCAGCGGGAAGATTACATCATGTTAAGAATTTGAACTTGTTTTATTTCTTACGGGCTTCTATAGTCCAGTCAATGAAAGAGTTGTAGAGAACATTTTGGAGGGGAGAATTTTTCTCTTCAGGAATATGTTGGGGGTAGTCAGGAGGTAAACATACTAAAAGTCCCCGCCCCTAGCCCCGCCGCTTCAGTAGGAGAGGGGGGTGGAAAGGTTCCTTTTTTCGATTCTTCGCTTATAACTCGGAAAAGATGCGTCGTACGAAAAAAGGTAATCTATGCAAAATTAAACGTAATTAAATTTCCCACAAGAATGTTTATATTCATTTTCTTCCTATGTGTTATATTTTACGAGATATTCGGCAGCGAAAATTGATAATTAATAAAAAAAATCAATTGTGAACCTTGAATATTTCTATCAAAGCGGTTTACCGTGGTCTGCTAATAAATCACAGTCACAAAACAATCTTTATTTTACAACACTCGCCGTATTTACTAACGTAATATTTTGTCGAAGTCTACACATTTCCTTAAATATACAGTGTGACTCACTTAAAATGAAGATACCCTAATAACTTTTTCATTTTGTTTCTGATTTGAATCAAATTTTACTCAAGTATAGAACAAATTAGGATCTACTTATGACCAGAAAATCATTCACCTGCTATAAAGGCAAAACTACCTGCGGTATCAAAATATGAGGAAAAAGATTAAAAATCATATTAATTTTTAATCTTACGAATGATGAATTTTACGTAGCCACCACAAATTGCGGAAGCTGAGGACCCCCTTTGCCAGATGAGCTTATGTATGAAATATCCCCCATCAAAAATCAAATCAAATTTTGGTGTATGTACGTTTGTGGCGCCGATTGGATGCATTTTTTAGAATTTCTAACATTCAAAATGTTTTATTTTTTTCAGCATATTTTGGTACCGCAGGTGGCTTTGCCTTTATAGCAGGTGAATGATTTTCTGGTCATAAGTAGATCCTAATTTGTTCCATACTTAAGTAAAATTTGATTCAAATCTTAAACAAAACGAAAAAGTTATAAGTGTATCTTCATTTTAAGTGAGTCACACTGTATATTTAAGGAAATGTCTAGACTTCGACAAAACATTACGTTAGTAAATACGTCGAGTGTTGAAAAATAAAGATTGCTTTGTGACTGTGATTTATTAGCAGACCACGGTAAACCGCTTTGATAGAAATATTCAAGGTACACAATTGATTTTTTTTTATTAATTATCGATTTTCGCTGGCGAATATCTCGTAAACTATAACACATAGGAAGAAAATGAATATGAACATTCTTATGGGAAATTTAATTACGTTTAATTTTGCACAGATTACCTTTTCCCATACGACGCATCGTTTCCGAGTTATAAGCGAAGAATCGAAAAAAGGAACCTTTCCACCCCCCTCCCCCCTGAAGCGGCGGGGCTAGGGGCGGGGACTTTTAGTATGTTTACCTCCTGACTACCCCCAACACATCCCTGAAGAGAAAAATTCTCCCCTCCAAAATGTTCTCTACAATCCCTTTTTGGTCATTCATTGATTGGACTACTAGTGTATTTAAGGAAAAAGAAAAAAGACCCTTATTTTTTCGTTTAAGTATTCAAATATGGTATCACCTAAATTTGTGAGAATACTCCATTGTTTAGGGAGTGCAAGTTGAACTTACACTTTTGCATTTCCAGTTTACTAACATATAAACATACACACACCACACATAATAGGCAACTATCAAATCCAAAGCCAAAGCTGTCCAGAAGGGGTTACACATTTAAAAAAACGCAGACAACATCCATTACACACCGACATTGCGAGTGTCCGAGCAGGGCATCGAACCCAGTACACGATAGACCGTGCCACTAACATGTTTTAGTCCGCTACGCGCCGGTATATAAATTCACAAAAGTTACATATTCATATTTTTCCAACTACTTCAGGATTGGGGAGGGGGGGCGTTCCCTCCCACGTACCCCATCATAGCTCCATCCCTGCAGTCTCCTTCTGCTGGAAACAAATAGCAAGAAAGACAGACCTGGAATCCCACAAATAATGAACATATTCGTTTAACGAGTTTCGGAACCATTATGACGAGTATTAAATTATACAGACCTGACGGGTCTAGAGGGAGATGCTGAGATCACAATTTTGGCTTTTGTTTGGGCTATTTAGGAGGCAAACATACCAAAAGTCCCCAAACATGGGAGGTGTGGGGAGTGTAGGGGGGCACGAAGAATGTCCCGGTTTTTGGTTTTTCGTAAAATTAAAGATGAATAAATTTTCTACAATAATGTTTCTATTAATTTTTTTCGTATCTGTTATGGTTCAGTAATGAATTGTATATCTTTTGACTGTATTCTAACTTTATTATAAAGGACCCCGCAGAAATCTTAGGTAAATTGGCTCTCAGTCAAATTGTCTAAAATTGTCTAAAATTGAGGTATGAGGTTATGAGGTCCTGATCAAAAGTTCTCATGGGCCCAACCCAAAGTAATGACTAGATTTTGACTTAGAGACGAGATAAGGTTCACTGATTCGCGATTTTCATGTAACTTATAAATATTCTTTAAATACATAGATGAATATTTTATGAGTTATATACTATCATATATTTTCTAAAGCATGTTTGGTAAGCTTCTGAGCATGTCAGAAACATGCCATGGCATATCTGTGTAAAGTTTGTTAACCATTTGTAAAGTAAATAAAACATCAAACTTAATTATTAAGAGTCCAATTGATAAATATCACTCTACGTATATTCGTTGCTAGTATAATACTAATCGGTGAAGTATAGGTTCAAGATGCCCTACAATTATATCTTAAGAATAAAATCCTGATAAAAAAGTTAAACCACACCATAAAGAAAAATTACAAATATTAAAAAATACCTACCTACGTCTTGTGTAATCCCCAAGACATGCATTACAGATTTTGTTAGGCTATCAAACGTGTTTGAGCGTATCTGTAATGTGTCTGGTTATTCTAGAATATAGAACGTAAATGAAATAAAATGTCACGCATGCGGTGCTTGATTAATGTGTCTCTTTTCCACTTACAATTAATATTTGTGTTTATCGAATATCTACATCATTTAAATTATCGTTGTTTAGTAGTAAAGCTCTTTCAGCAGCGTCTAGTATTTGGTATAGAAGAGAAGTTGGTGGATATCTGATATTTTGTTGGTGCCGAGCAAAACTAAGATACCATAAAATACTGGCAATATGACAACATGTATCTATCTAAAAATTGAAAAGAGCAGAAACTTTAGAGTGTTAAGACAATCCTTTTGTACATTTAAAGGGTAGGTATCATTTAGTGAAACCCACCTGATGGCAAAATTCTCGTCATTCAAAGACCTTACTTTTCCGATAGTCTCAATAATGATGCAGCACTGTTGCGAGCTGAATTTGACCGAGACATTAATGGGATTCAGGAATGGTTCCAGGCTGGAGATATTTTTATTGTAGACCGTGGATATCGCGATGCTACAGAATTAATCGATCACTTAGATATAAGGTACCACATGCCACACTTACTACAAAGAGGACAGCATCAATTATCGACCAGAGAAGCCAATAACTCCAGGTTAGTAACAAAAACTAGATGGATAGTAGAAAGTCGAAATGGTCATATTAAAAGTATTTTCAATTTTTTTGCACAAGTAATAAGAATGGCACACACAGCTCATATTGGCGACTTTTACCGTATAGCTGGTGCATTAATTAATCGATTTCATGGTCCTATACTGATGAAAGGGGCAAATGCAGAGTTAGTATTAACCTTATTACAGAGATCTGAAGAGGTAAATATTGTCCAGGCACGCGTGGAGGCAGAATATTTATTACGTCGAAGGGGAGCTGAGTGGATTCGTCTTGAGCATAATCAACTTCCAGGCTTTCCTGAACTCTCTCTTGAATACTTGGAAGATCTAATTGTTGGTGCATATCAATTATATTTGGCACCGTCATATATTCAAAGTAATTTAAACAAGGAAGATGACATGCACTGGTGCTGGGTTTTGTAAGATTTAGACTGCATTCACATTTCAGAAATGCGACCGTTTATCAACAATGGATTGCTTATAATACAGAACGAGAACACAATTACGACGAAGAGAATCCAATTACTGTACTTGCACATCAGGAGCAGGGACATTAGGTACGTGTTGTCATATTGCCAGTATTTTATGGTATCTTGGTTTTGCTCGGCACCAACAAAATATCAGATATCCACCAACTTCTCTTCTATACCAAATATTAGGCGCTGCTGAAAGAGCTTTACTACTATACATCGACGGTTTAAATGATTTAGATATTCTATAGACACAAATATTAATTGAAAGTGGAGAAGGGACACATTAATCAAGCACCCCATGTGTGACATTTTATTTTATTTACGTTCTATATTCTAAACATGATCAAACACATTACAGACCCGCTCAAACACGTTTGATAGTCCAACAAAATCTGTAATGCCTGTCTTGGGGATTACACAAGACGTAGGTATTTTTTAATATTTGTAATTTTTTTTCTTTGTGTTGTGATTTAACTTTTTTATCAGGATTTTATTCTTAAGATATAATTGTAGAGCATCTTGAACTTATACTTCTTAATAATTAAGTTTGATGTCTTATGTACTTTACAAATGGTTAACAAACTTTACACAGATATGCCCTGGCATATTTCTGACATGCTCAGAGTCTTACCAAACATGCTTTTAAAAATATATGATAGTATATAACTCATAAAATATTCATATATGTATTTAAAAAATATTTATAAGTTATATATGAAAATCGCGAATCAGTGAACCTTATCTCGTCTCTAAGTCAAAATCTAGTCATTACTTTGGGTTGGGCCCATAAGAATTTTTGATCAGGACCTCATAATCTATAACATATCCTAATTTTAGACGATTTGATTGAGAGCCAATTTACCTAAGATTTCTGCGGGGTCCTTTATTATAAATTGAAAAAAAATTTAATAATCGTAGAAAAAAAATTTTTGAACAGATATGTGCTTCATAGCAGACCAAACTCAAATATCGAATAAAAAATGTCTTTGCGTCTGTAAGTGTGTGTGTGCGTTTATACTGTTTTTTGCAAACACGATGACTTTTGTTGACTTCCAAATAAAATTCAAAACGTTTCTTTCTAACCGCAGTGGACCCCAAAATGGCTGGCGATTTAAATGTGTATAATACTGTTGTGTAATATAAAAACATCCAACCACTACATAAAAGGTTATTCAGACCACTACCTCTAGTAAAATCCAATGCGAGTGTAGGTGTACCAGAACAAAATAGAACAAAAGACTGACCATACATTTCCATAAAAATGCCATGAATTCCTAATTAATTATTGCTAATAATTAAGTCGCTTTTAAATTATATAATTTTTCAAAATACTCTCAATCCGGGTCGATACACCTGATAATTATATTAAACCATCTGCATCTTCCCACGCAAGAACCAAATTATTCGTTTCCAGATTTAAACTAGAAATAAAGTTATTTAAAATCACCTGGAGCTATATCGGAAATATTTTCATGGTTTATAACCAATAAGTATTTCGAATGTGTGTGAATTTCAGTTATTTAATTTTTAAAGCAATTTCTAAAAGAATTAAATAAAATATACGAAAAAGTACTTTCTTTATTTTTAGCAAGTAGATGTTGCAAAAGTTTTCATGCAAACTATCACAAAAATAACTACAATAAGCTAACAAAATGTTATTATTCTTAATATTTAATAAATAACACTATATTTTACAACAAGAGATGAAAATACTGTTTTTTTCGTGAGATGAGACGAACAAAAAATTTTAATCTCGGGTAGGAAATGCTATTTTTTCTACTCATACATAAATGTTAATTTTTTCACTGTTTACTTTATATGGTAGTGACATTTTTTACTCTAGAGATGAAAATATTTTCATCTCTAGAATAAAAAAAATGTCACTTTCATATATAGTAGATATTGAGTAGACAGTGGAAAAATTGTTATTTTCATACAGAGTGTTTCCCTTGAAATGGTAACACCCCAATAACTTTTTAATTTTTTTCTGATTTGAATCAAATTTTACTTAAATATAGAACAAATTAGGATCTACTTATGACCAGAAAAACATTCGCCTCCACAGCCACCTGCGGTACCAAAATATGCGGAGAGAAACAAAAAATCATATTAGGTATTCTTTTATCGGAAAATTTTGTTAATGAAACTTGTTCAGAATTGTCCAAAAACCTTATGCCCAAAATTTAATCAAAATAAAAAAAAATTAAAAATTAAAATTTTAAAAACTAAATATAATTATTAAAAAAAAAACTAAATTGCTTGACAACTACCCGGCAGCTTGGATTTAATTTCAAACAAAATTATCCTAGTACAATTTTCTAAACAAAAAAATCCATTAATATGATATTTTCGAACTTGGACATTGTTTTAGTCAAAATTTATATTTTTTATTTTGATTAAATTTTGGACACGGTTTTTGGACAATTCTGAATTTTCATTAACAAAATTTTCCGATAAAATTATGCCTAATATGATTTTCTGGTCATAAGTAGATCCTAATTTGTTCCATACTTGAAAAATGTATTAAACATTAATAAGGGCATGTGCATCATAACATAACCTCAAATTTTATGTTTTTTAAGTTTATTTCATTTTTAATATTTGTATACGCATTTTTAGCTTAAAGTCATACTGGCTCCAAGCAAATGTTTAAAAATTCACGCAAATAATTTTTCAATATTATCGATTAATAAAAATAGACTGCTAATTATAGGTTAGATTCCTAACCTGCAAAATGTGTCTTATTTTATTCTGACAAACTATTTAAAACTTCATAAAAATTACGTTGAACTAGATTTTGGTTGAAAGTACAGGAACCAGGCAGATAATAGCTACTTGTAAATCTTAAGAAATACATATTTTTGAGGTTAGCTGTGTCGTCACAAGCAAATGCCCTAATACACACTAACAATTACTTTTTCTACTCCCTTATTTGGTGTTTTCTGTACAGTCTGTAGGCAATTCCAGTTAACTGAACGGATATATTTCATATACTATCTAGGATGGATATGGAACCGACCAATCATAGTTCGTGTATTAAGTACGTAGGCAACTATTCGTTTTTAAAAATTCAAGTTAGTGCGTTGTTAAAGTAATTTTACCTCTGTTGTTAATGGCAACCCACAGTCATCTAAGATGCCAAACTTTAATGTCACGAAATGAGTTAAGAAATGTCATGTTTTTCTGACGTTTGAAAAAAAAATTGTTTTTCTTCATAATAATATGTAATGTGTAATAAATAATGTGTAAAACGCAATTGAAAATTCAAATAGAAACTCATCACACTACACAAAATGCATCATACCGTATTTTATTTTTAAGATAGATTCCAACTATAGTTAGAAAATAGGATACTCCTTCACAAATTAAGGTGACATTTATTGGAACGTATTTTATCAGTATCGTATCGTAAATATTGTATTTTATTTCACTTTGTCAAGCATCTCACATCTCCCGAGGAACAGCTTTAAAAATCCATTTTCTATCAACACCATCAAAATCCGCTCGGGGAGAGCACGTGTTGTTTTTTTTACAACAGTTTAATAGACGTGAAGGGGTCATCATTTAACACGTCCTTTTGTACCGATTTGACCCCGTAGACGCCCAACTAACATAACACAAGTTAAGTATATAAAAAACTTAAAGATGTGTTGATAAGTTTTGGTTTACAGACATGCCATCACCCTAAAAAGGTGCGAGGGGTGACTAGGGGGTGTCGGGGCATGGTGTAGGTGTTTAAGGGATGAAATGCACGAGGCAGCGTGCGGATGTTGCACCGGCCAGCAGCTGCAGGGGAACACGTTCAGGTTACTGTATAGTAGCGTTTGGTAGCCCACTTCGCGTTCAATTTGCCACCAACTAGATATTAGAGAAAGAATATCCGCATATTCCTATTGTGGGATTTGATGTAATTGTATCATAGGAATGGTTAACCGAATGGATGATACACAGCTTTTATAAAAATGTAGAAAATAGTTGTGCACGAAGTGTGAATATACTTTCTGTATTCTTATTCCTGGAATAATTTATTCAAAAGTTTGACTATAGTATCAAAAAGGCTTGAAAATAACTGGAACAAAAAATATGTTTTCCTTTTTATTGCATTTTTAATAAAAGGGCGTTTTTTAAAAATTACTATTATACCAATTTAATTAAGTAAATCAAATTATTAAATTAAATAATATTATAACCGGACAAACATTTTTAATAATCGTTGAAAAAAAATTTTGTATAAAAATTCGTTTCATAACAAGCTGAATTCGAATATCGACAAAATATATATGTGTCTGTATGTAAGTGTGCGTGTAGACGATATCTAAGTTCCGTTACATTTAAAACTTTGTGTCTATACAACACAGGATGTTAACGAGATTACTTTTCGGCCGCCATTTCTTAATTTTTTAACGGATCGATATGAAACTAGGCACTTGCCACATGTTACCAAAACGACATTTTTTTATTCATCAGTCAAATTCCTGCGACTTCCGGTTTCACTTCATTTTTAAATGGACCATCCTGTATATTTTTGCATTTTTGAAATCTAGAGGTCATTCTGCATATTATGTCTGTTAATTTCATGATTCTTTTCGCCATTTTGAAATTTCTCAGCCAATTTTAATTTTCAATCTAATGTCTCGTTAGGAACCAGAAATTGATCCACCAGGATGTGTTGTGATTAGGGTTGCCAGGCGTCCGGCTTTTCTTTGGTTTTTGCCTAAGGCTTTAAAACGTGATTTTTTCGTTTTTTTTTTTTTAGTCGCTTTTCTATAGATCCAATTTACCGTTTTACGATGACTTTTTCTGTTCCTATGTAACAAATGTTTATTTTTAAATCAATCAAGTTTAATAAAAATATTAAAAGACTGATTAGATATTTTATTTTATTTTTTATCGAAATACATAGAGGTTACCCAATGGAGTCCCAGAAACAGACCAATTTCATGTCAGGTAAAGTACCTTTTCTGTAAAGGATACAGCAAAATGTCATTAAGGGAAGTTATTCAGATTAAAAAGTTATAGTCCTATGCAAAATTTCGAGAACATACGCCTACTTTGATGATTTTAATTTTTTTAATATAATTGCATTTTACGGAAAAAAAAATTGTTGCCGGTTTACTGAAGTGTTTACTCCATTAGATCAAACACTTTAGTAAACTGGCATGCTATTTTTTTTGTAAAATGCAATTTTATTAAAAAAATCAAAATCATCAAAGTAGGCGTATGTTCTTGAAATTTTGCATAGGACTATAACTTTTTAATCTGAATAACTTTCCTTAATGACATCTTCTTGTATCTTTTACAAAAAACACCTAACATGAAATTCGTCTTTGCTTAACTGTCATGGCCCTACATGACTTTAAAAAAACAAAAATACACCCAAAATTACTTTTTAGATAAGCAGCAAGCTCCAAATATGAAAAAAAATTCGAAAATTTTTTGTCCATTTCACCTATAGTGACTCAATCGGAGGACACACTGTATATATATATATATATGGTTTCGGACCCTTGAAATTCAGATTCTACAAGTCAAAAATCAAAATATGATATTGATGGACTCCCAAGGAGTTATATAGGAAATAACAGTGTCTAGATTCTGCCTATAAAGGCAGATTTTTGACAGGTTTTTGACAGCTGCCATGTGTCAAAAATAAGCTGGATTGCAATTTTCGCAGTGCTTCATTAAAGTGCTCAGTATTATGAAAATTTTGAGCCCAAATAGATTGATTTTGGACTACAAAGAAGGAGGCGAATTTTGACTTAAATAACTCGTAAATTACACACTGTGCGACGGAGGAAAATCATATTTGGAATGTAGTTAACACTTCTGCCATATATTTATAATGAAAAACAATATACCGGGTGGTCGCTCTAAAAAAATAATTAATTAAGAAACAATGGATTAATATGTTCATTGTTCAAACAAAAAAAAATATTCTTATCAGTGAGAACAGTTT
Source organism: Rutpela maculata (assembly GCA_936432065.2). NCBI lineage: Eukaryota > Metazoa > Arthropoda > Insecta > Coleoptera > Cerambycidae > Rutpela > Rutpela maculata. The sequence goes on along the minus strand of OW386285.2, from coordinate 27,465,238 downwards.
TAATGATTTTGAATAATACTTAATATGAAACAAATTACTTAGATAAAAGAATATTCAGGGTTGTCATCCAATAGAAAAAATATTAAGTAAAAGAGGTTTGCGCGAATACTTTTACAGATCTTTGGAAGTATCTGGAGCATCTTTTAGCTACTTTCTTCATATTCTTTATCTACAAGGAGTTTTTGAGGACGCTAAATAAGAATATAGTATTATATTGTACAAAAACATTTGTATTGTTTTGAAAAATGAATCTTTTCTTTACCCTAGAACCGTAAGTCTGTCACTAAAATTAAATTAGCACATATCAAAATATTTATTTTGTAGGTGTATACCGGGGTAACTTTTTGCAATAACCGTGAAGTAAATTAAAAAAGAAAATGATGTGAAACTCTAATAGGGAACTTGCCCATTTATGTAAGTGTGTGTTTAGGTATAAAAACATGCTACACCAAATATCAGCTCTTAAATAGCAGCACTTACTTTGCAATAAATAATTAAAGTTAAAATCCTCGCGAAAAGCGCTGTCACGTTACTCTGTGAAAACGTCTAGGTAACACCCTATAACAATTGATCCCATCAAGGCTCAAGTAATAAGTTCTGTGTGTTGTGACGTTTATAGTTTGTGAGTTACAACAGACAATTTTAACTTGTTGAGTTGCAGTGATTATTTATCATGTTAATGTTCTAACTGTTTATACATATAAACCTATGAATCTAATAAGCTTTTATTAAAATGCACTAAAAAGGTAATCATATCATTTTTTATCAATATTGCAATGTTGTAACTGACGAGTTTATAGGTATTTAATTCCAAAGAAATACCGTTATTTTAATGTATATATCCGCGACAAGCTTTTAGGTCAGTTAAATAGCATTGATAAACTGGTGTGAATTACGTAATATTTATTTTATTCTTTTTAATGCATTATAATAAAAGCTTGTCAGTTTCATAGTTTTATATATATATCAACAGTTAGAGCATTAACATGATAAATAATTACTGCAACCCAAAGCTTGTAATAAAAAGAGAAGTTTGTGAGAATAGGCTCTTAAAGTAGATATTTAATAATAAAGACTCTTCTTCAATTTAAACAGCGTCGCACTTTTTATTATTACAGTATAATACTGTTCAATTGAGATTATTAACACAATCACTTGAAAGGAACCACAGTTGATGACACTCTTGGCAACAATTAATTAGTACATATCGTAAAGCTCTTTGAATATACCGTTTTTGGTCTTTTTTGGTGACAAGATTATGTTAACTTTTCAAGAAAATCATTTAAATAAAGTGCCGTCTTTCTCTATTACATTTAGTACCCTCTCCACTTTAGGATCAATTGTTATAGGGTGTTACTTAGACGCTAGTATTCATGATCTGATGTCATGTTTCAAGAGTAGATAAAATCAGGCAGGTTTTAATCGCTTATATTTCTGGAAAAGATTTTTTTTTAATTTTGTTGTCTATGGTGTTTTTAATGATGTTGGTTTACGATTTTGAGTGTTTTAATTCAATTTTATTTTTTGTGTAAGTTGAGTAACTTATCTTAAAATATGATCCCTTTTAATTTTCTACAGGGCGTTGCTACTTCCTTTATCAACTTTATGGTACTAATTACCCATATCCCAACCACTATTTGAGTTGGTAGAGCGAAACATAATCTTAAGGCATCCCATCTAACTTAGTGGCAGCTCGTAGTATTTTGTGTACAGGAGGCTTGATATTTAAAAGACAATTAACTTGCAATATGATTACAATTTGTACATTTCCTCACCACCCCTAGATACGCTGCTAGAGGAGGCTCAGCCTCACCCTCTCCCCTGCCTCCTCTGCCACTGATCTAACTGCACTGCTTGCAAAATTTCGTTTGAATAGCTATATTACTATTCAGAGTATATTTTAAGTAATTTTCGCTGGGCGGCACTAGAACTCAAAAATTATGTGTACTCGGGCCGTAGTCAGGAATAGGAAAGAAAAAAAATTACCTCTAAACCTAAAACTTTTTTTCTCTCCAAATTGAAAAACTGAAGAGTGGAGGGGGCAAAATCTGTAAAAAAAATTCTCCAAATTGAAAAACTGACGACCGGGGATCTAAAAAAATTGATAAGCGGGGGCGGGGGTTAAAATTCAGAATAATTATCTTTTTACCTCGAAAATGAAAATTTTTTATTTTCAGCTTTTGTGCCGTCGGCACAACATAGCGTCACTGCGCGCCACAAACTCGTTGCCGCCCACTTTATACCTTATTTTATGCTCTGCTACTATTGACAATATAAGTATAATTCGAGATTTTTTTGGAAAATTTCAACACTGTATCACTAAAACGAAAAACACCTGTTCATATGACCTTTTTTTCTTAAAATTGGCTAAGAAATAACATCCTGAAATATTTTGAAGTACTTAACTTACACCCTGTATTTATCATCAAAATCTCAAAACATTTGGATTTCAGATAAGCGAGATACGAGGGTTGTTCCGTTAAAAGTGAGACACGTTGAATACCTCTCTGAGGACATGAATAAAATGCGGATGCATAATCTTTTAATTATCTATTATCCCAGACACAAAAACAATATGCACATTTGCAAGCTTCCTTGCCGCAATAATTTTAATTAACGTCACGTTTTAATTACAACGAAAAAAAATTATGCAAATTAGAATTATAATAGGATAATTGCATTCTATATTTATTTCATAAACAAAACCTCAAATAGCACAGTTAGAATAAAATTGATATTAAGTAATATGTTAACTAGCACTTAGGTTAAGTGATAAATTGCTTCATTCATTTAATTATCACCTAATTTGTTATTTGACTTACATACTATAATGAAGTGTGTGGTGGTAGTAGTAAACCGACTTTTAATTATATAATTCGCTATTTATTTTAACAAGAATGAGTCATATGCTAAACCGCCAGACAGGGACGACATATGACTAAGATCAAGATGATATTGAAGAAAGCGAAGAGAATTTTTGGGTGTAATTATATAATAGAACTTTTATTTTAATTTGAACTGCCCTTAGAAAAAAGGAAATAAAAAAGATTTCTAAGCTAGTCTAAACGAGTTACCGTATATTTTACAATTTCTCTCAAATATTTCGAAGAGTAATTACGATAAGGGTAAAAAGTCATACGTTTATCTTTTTTGTAGAGATGGGTAAAGGAAACTTTCCAATTTTTCAAATTTTCGGGAGTTTCCGAATCAAAGTTTTGATAAAAATCAGAAATGGATAAAGGAAACTTTCCATATGAAAGTTTCTAGAACGAAATTTTGATAAAAATGAAAGTTTTCAAAAGGAAACTTTTAAATATTTCAATATTTTTTGAAAAACTTTCATTTTTATCAAAATTTCGTTCCGGGAACTTTCAAATGGAAAGTTTTCGTATAATTTAAAACTGTACCAAATCTCTATACCTCAAAAAATGTCTAAATTATACAACCTTCTAGATATTACTATGCATACTCTGTACTACTTATTTTTTGCAAAACGCGTTTTTTTTTATTGTTTTTTAAACAGGTTTCAAAATGGCATGAAGCTTTGCAAAACAAATAATGGAGTCAAATTAGATTAGAACAAAAAAATTCGCAATGTGAATTGTCTGGTCAATGCAGTTTTTTTGTTTTAACGTGTTTAGGGGGTCAACTTAAGTTTCCAGCTCAGTTTTGCAGTTTCTGCGAGGTCGGCGTATTGTTTATTTAAACAATTAAATTTTTTAGATCGTGTTCTCCATCGGTTTTCTTTGAATATCTCGAAATCTATAAGGCCTATGGAAAACAACAAAAAGAAGAAAAACGCTCGTTTTGAGCTGAACAATAAAAGTACATAAACTATATTTCCTTCCAATTGTTGTTATTATTTAAAAAAAAAAGTTGAATAATACAAAATTATACGTTTCCAAATAAATCACTGCACCCTTGTGAATCCTGCTAGCAAAACCAAGAAATGTGTTCGATGGCTCAAATTGTAGCTCTTTATAAGTACTTTAAGATCACGGAGAGAGATTTTTTTTTTTTCAAAATTTAAACCCTTTTTATTGCAGTTGTTTATAATTTTCGAAATTGTAGATATAGACAAATTCAAATAATTCTCTGGTTTTTTTATGAAATCAAAAACGGTAAAGGAGTAATGAAAGTTGATTAAAAGAGCCAACTTAAAAAGAAAAACTTAATGCTCTACTTGCTACTTGCATTTGGAGACAGCCCCCCCCCATATCAAGTCATGGGCCACGGTACCAAATTCACTGGCGGGCCCCCGCGCCTTATAGTTGATGAGCGCGGGGGGAGAAATGTGAAGAAAAATCGGGCCCCCGCTAACGGGCCCCTCGAAAGCCAAGGGACCCTAGCGCTTAATAATTGATGAGCGGGAGGGGAAAATTGAAAAAAAAAATTGTCCAAGTTTCATAATTAATGAGCGAATATTTGCATAGTACTGGTCTAACCAGGCCCCTAAAATGGCCGGGTCCCGGTATCTACTGCCCCCTCCCCCTGTGGGGGCCATATTTGGGGATGAGCTACGTTATTTTTTACGTTTAGGTCACTTATAAATAAATAAATCGATATTTCTTATTGAAATTTGGACTGGTAATTCTCCAATGTCTATTATTTTGTCTTAGCTACTTGAAAATAATCCAAAGCTACAATTGTTAAAATATATTGTATAGAGGTCCGAAAATGGGTCTCTAGCAATTTTGTTAGAAATCCGAAAATCACCAAATATGCCTAAATGTTATATTATAGTCCAAGAGCTAGCAACGGTTTCGTTACATCATTTTTAATCAGGCTAGAACTTTCATAATTTGTTCCTTGTAGCGTAACAATAAGATAATCGGAAGTCTGGCAACCGGGGGTGGCTTTTGTACCCTAGATTTTTAAAGGGTGAATCAAAATTAATAAAATTACATTATTAGAATCAATCAATCACTATTAGAATCAATCTAGCACTTTGGGATATCAAAGTTGAAAATATTTCAAGTGAAGAAAAAATCGCCAGACCGGTGGGTGGGTGGAAAGGAGGTCGAAGTGGCGTATAAAACTGCACTATTTACAGTAAAATAATCAAGTTGGGTTTGATTGATCATTCTAAAATATATCCCCAAAAATTATGGTCCAATGGCTAAAGCTTTGTCTGGCAATCCAAAGGTCTTGTGGTGTTCGAATCCCTGACAGGGTATTTTTTATTTTTTTTTTCATATATTTTTTTTTTCACAACAAAGTTGGTATCACAAAATTTAGAATCTCCAAAAACTAACATTATTTACAAGAAAACTGCGAAGAGTATCCTATAGAATGTATAACAATTATATAAAAAGGTCAGTAAATTGGCGAGGAGTACAATGCTTCCACTAAATTTATGGTTGACTTTACTATATAAGATATTTCCTTGAGGGGACAACTATATTTTATAGCTAACACGACAATAAATATAGTACGACTAAATAAATAATAGTACGAGCACTATTTATATAGTAGAACTAATTATATTTTTAATTTGCCACCTTTGAATTTTGTCAGCGTATTAAAAATTTTCATTTTTTTAAATATTGTTCTTTTCTTGCTACACTAGCCTGTCTTCACACTTCTCCATGTGATTTATCGTTGGCATTTCTCACAATCAATAAATGAAAATCTTATCATGAACAGTTAAATGATTCACCGTACCCTAGCATATCCTGCCTGCATAAGATGGTCTCACTCGCACTCACGGGGGAGGTTTTGTGGGTCTGGCGGGATGTTTCCACTGGGATTTCAGTCTGGCATCGGGATTATTACTTTGTGGGGATGTATTTTAGAATAATAAATCAAACCCAACCTGATTATTTTACTGCAAATAGTGCAGTTTTGTGCGCCACTTCAGTCCTCTCTTGCACCCACTTTCCACCCACCCGCCGCGCCGGTCTAGCGATTTTTTTTATTCATTTGAAATATTTTCAACTTTGATATCTCAAGTAGCAGACTGATTATAATAATGTAATTTTATTAATTTTGATTCACCCTTTAAAAATCTAGAGGTGCAAAAGCCACCCCCGGACGGTTGCCAAACTTCCGATTATCTTATTGTTGCGCTACAAGGGGCAGATTGGGAAAGTTCTGGCCCTATTCTCTATGGTGTAAGAAAATCCATTGCTAGCTCTTGTTTTTACAAACCGGACTTTCGTCGCTAGATAGCCCAGTGGGTAAGGCGACTAGCACTTTTATTCAGGGTGCCGATGGTCTCGGGTTCAAATCCTGCTAGCGAAATATATTTTTTTATTGTATCAGTAATATTAAAAGTTTTACAAAGCATGAAGATAAGGGTAGTTGTTCAAGTCAGGTTGGTTTACCATTTTCGTGACAAAAATTTAAAAAGTTATAAAAAAAATTGAAAATGTGCATTATGTTCTCTAAGCCGCTTTATTCGATGTTATTTTAAAAATTGTAGCTTTGGATTATCTTCAAATAGCAGAAACGAAATAATGATCATTGAAGAATAAAAAGCCCATTCAAGTTTATTTATAAGTGCCTAAAAGTAAAAACTAACGTATCTCAGCTCCAAATGCAAGTAGAGCATTAATTTTTAAGTCGGCTTTTTCAATCTACTTTTATTACTCGATTACAGTTTTTGATTTCAAAAAAAAAAAACAGAGAGTTACTTGAATTTGTTTATAACTGAAATTTTGGAAACTATAAACAACTGCAATAAAACGGGTTTAAATTTTGAAAAAAAAAATGTTTTTCTCCGTGATCGTAAAGTACTTATAGAATGCTACAATTTGAGCCATAATACACATTTCTTGGTTTTGATGGCAGGATTTCACAAGGGTGCAAAGTTTTGGTAACAATTGTGTATTTGAGCTGTTTTAGTAATCATTTTGATTTGAAATTTTAAATGGTGATTATACTTTATAAGAGCTATATTTTTAAATTTCATTGCATATTATCCGTTATTTTTGAAAGAACAGTGATTTGTTTAAAAACGCATAATTTTGTAATGTTCAATTTTTTTTAAATAATAATAACAATTAGAATGAAATATAGTTTACCCACTTTTATTGTACAGTTCAGAACGAACGTTTTCCTTCTTTTAATTGTTTTCCATAGAACTTACAGATTTCGAGATGTTCAAAGAAAATCGTCAGAAAATACGGTCTAAAAAATTAAATTGTTTAAATAAATAATACGCCGACGCGACGTCGCAAAAACTACAAAACTGAGCTGTGAACTTAAATTGACCCCCTGAACACATTAAAACAGAAAAACTGCCTTGACCAGACAATTCACATTAAAATCCTAATTTGACTCCACTAAAACTGCAATTAGCTAACTATTAGTTAATTTTTCAGTTTTAAGAGATTCCGTTCAAATTTGTTAGGAGGAAAAAATGAAGAAAAAAGTGCAAATGAAACTCCGTTAATTTTGAATTTTCCGGTGTGAGTATCAATTAGCAATATTTTACTAAATCGTATTTAGCTCAAACTACAATTCAATGAAAAATATCGTGACCAAAAATGTGCCCACATTAGATTATAGAGTTACAAACTTGCTTTCTCAGTATTAAAGACGTATCGTGGATGGTAAAACTTACAAACTGACCTTAGTTCGAGTTCTTTATCATTTTTATTTGCTTCTTAGCAGCGTTGGAACCCTTTCATTTTGAATTTAATATGAATTCGACAACTTGGTAACTTGACACCAAGCCCTCTAAGCGCCAAGTCATTCATATTCCTCGTCTATAATAAAATCCACTAAACCGCAGAAGGTAAACGTATTCCTTCTAGGAATGTATTCTTTTTGTAGTAGCGACTCAGCTATTTATGAAAAATAAAACTTTGAAACCTTCAAGCTGACACGCGCTAGGCTTGTTAAGAGATGATAAGTAGATTCGCCCTGATCCTTAGTATTCAGTATCTAGTGGCCAGATTACACGATAATATCGCCCTTATCGTGATGTGTTATCTGAGCTTGGGTGTTGGGTTTTACCCACTTTCAATTCCTATACACGTGAAAAACCATGCACTGTTTATGATGAAAACTAACGAAACGAAATCGTTTATTCATGTCTCAGGAACTTAAGATGAAAATAATAGTCTACCAACTCAGAGGCTATAACGTCATTATTTTCTGAAAGGGATTATCTTTATAAAAGTTCTCAAAAAGAGACAAAAAATCTATCTCGGCTAAATTCTATAAAAAACTATAATTTAAAACCAAAATTCGTAATTCAAATAATGGACATTTGAAATAAAAAACGAACAATTTGACAATAACAAATGTATTGCAAATATAAAAGGTATGGTAGAGCAACTGACAAATCAGGGGTGGGCAAATAAAATATGTGCTTGGATACGGTTACAAAGATCAAACATAATTAAAGATGTACAGAGGGAGACAGACAAATTTATCATATACTAAAAAAAAAGGTAAATATATACGGTAACTTACAAAGATAAATGTAAAGGAAAGTTACAAGAACTTCGCCAAGGACTGTTACCAGTTGCCGGTAAACACAATGTAGAAATATAAATGTACTTACAAAACTGCAGCAAAAGGAACGAAGGCACTGTTATGGTTACAAACTCAAATTTATATGTCGGTATCAGTTGTAACGTTAACAAACTATACAAAACTATACCATAAGTATAGTAACACTGACTCTAAACTGTAATTTTCTTTTAACTCAATTAAAGCAGCTAGCATTGCACTGATCAAATGCTACTTTAATTCAAAACGTCTATACTCAACCACTTAGTACAATCCACCAAAGAAGTTAAATCTCAAATACTAATTAATAAACACTTAAATTGCTCAAATTCCAGCTATAATTTTGACGACTTGGTGAGCAAGAAGGCAGCTTGGAAAATCAGTCAATATATCACACACATTTGCGGTTTTATACGCGCGCCTAGCGCACTACTTTCTGGGTCTGTAACCAAGGGCAACGCAGGCATTATGTCATATCTGTACTTGCCATTGGAGGAATAGTTCCCGCGAGGCTATTTTACCCGCTCATTTTCTGGAACTTCTAGAAGGATAACTCGTAAACAAACACTGCCTGACAGGGCCGGCGTTAAATCTTGTTTTACAAAACTAACAAAATAGGTAATTTTTATAATAAACATATAAAATAATGTAATTTAACCGATTTTAATTAGAAATTTACGAATACTAAAAAAAAATTGACTGTTACAAGGCTCTGTGCTTATTTGTTAGGCTTGAAACCAAGCGGTCCTTGGTTCGAATCTTGACTAGAGCATAAGTGTTTAGTGACGTTTTTAATGTATTACCGAGATGGTAGTAACGGACTAAACTGCAGTTAAGTTGGTATCAGTGGTATCTGGAAAACGGTAACTCCTATCCAAGCCAGTTTTTTTTTAAGACATCTTAAATTGTTCCTTAGGCTTTAATCTTCATGAAAAACATTGTCCCCAAGGATCGGGGACAGTTAGGGTGGGCTTCCGTAGTGTTACGTTTTATATTGAATTTTATATTTTATTTTAAGAGATGAATCATTTATCTGGAAAATAGTAACTTCTATGCAAATATTGTATAGGAACAAAATTGTACAAAATTTTATGCACTTTGGTTTTTGTGCAGGAAGTTTTTCTCCATCTTTTTTAGTTTTTGTGTTATATGACAAAAACCATATTTGCAAATTTCTTTTTTTTAAATGGACGCCATTTTGAAAGTGCAGCCAATTTGTTTTTTTTAGGACATGTCTTAAATTGTTCCTTAGGCTTTAATCTTTATGAAAAACATTGTCCTAAAGGATCGGGGGGGGGGGGGGGGGGGTGTGCACGGGCACTTAGGGTGGGTTCCCGTAGTACCTACTACTATTAAAATTCAAGTCAGAACATTCAAAATCAATATCACTATAGAGGCTATTTACATAAGATAAGTTTTAACATTTGTTGGTCAGGTCACTCTTAACCAAAATGTTAACACCTTCATGTATATGAGACTATCTAAAAAAGTAGTCAGCTCCTTTAGAGTAACCCAGTAAGTAAATACCACAATTTAATGGTGGCTATTAAGACACGAGAATGAGAATTATGATGAATGAATGCGAATGTCTTAATAGCCATTAAATGTGAGTTGCATACACTATTTTTTCTACGACCAGTCATAATAAAATAGAAAATTAACACTTTGTTTCTGAAATTTATTAATTATAGATTACAACTAAGGATATATTATGGATTATTATTTCAATTTCACTTTCACTATCATACATGTTCACTGATTTTAATTGCAAGAAGCACAAAGTTTCAAAATTTGTTAGGTAAACAGTAAGTATGACGTGTCAAAATTGATAATTTTAGATCTGTCAAATGTCCAAGGCAATAGTTGATATTGACAGAATATTCCTGTGTGTCGCGTTTCTATTAGTTATAAACTTGTATCTTAATGAATCTCATTAAAGTACAGGTAGGGAACGTCAAATAAACGAATTAAATATGGGAGTAGAAATAATAAGTTAAAGCTTGTCACGTAAAATCAAACAAGATTTATCTTGTTTGATACTGTATGTTAATATGACACAAGCTGTCATCATTCTAGTCTAGTAAAATCTGGCTGTTTATTCCAAAATATAAATTTTTAGGCTTCAATACCCTTCGGCCACATTTCAGAATGAAGTAAAGTATAATGTAAGTCTTCGTCAACTGCAGTCTTGAAAGAATTAAAAGTTCCCCAGTTATTGTTTACTTGGGAGCAGATCTACGATCGGGATATTTATTTTTTAAGTACTCTTGCAAGTTTTTCACATTATAAGTGTGCCAGTTCATTTTTTTTTTTCAAAAATTTTCCGACTTATAATGCTGGGGAGAGGGTTTACGACTTTAACGACTACAGCAGATGGATTCGGCTGTCTCATGAGTACCTGACATTATACATACATTGCTGTATTGAATAAAAAATAATTGGTCATGACCACATAATGTTTCCTACAACCATAAAATACACTTTTATGCCGTAAAAATGCCAGTAGACATAATGAAATATTCACTTATAGGAAATTCGTCTGTTTATTTTAAAGCATCCTTCGTTAACTCCTTTAAACGCTTATTGTTTTATTTAGACATAAAAAAACATCGTTCCGGTGCTTAATTTGGACCCTGTACAGAAGACCGTACAATTTTGGTTGAGCTTTACAATGCGAAATTACTTATGAAATATTCATAACCTGGAAGGTGTGTATGTCGTGCTGATATACATCGTGTTCGGAGGTGTCCCATCATCTACCTGTTTCGGAGATAAAATTTAAAATTAATTTTTAAAACACTTTTATTATATTTTAGGCGTGTCACCATTTTAACAAAGGGGTAGACGGTACGAGACGGTAAAGTAATAATAGCCTTGTATTGATTCGTTTTTTAAGATAAGTATTAAACTTATACCTTATGTTAATGTTCTGAAAAATACACTATCTTATGTAAATTGTTTGTTTTCGTATAGGGATCTAAATAATAGTCGAATACGAGATCCCTGAATTCGACAACATGCTATGTAACTCCCGAACAGACAAAACAGACAGTTAATTCTTATCTAAAAAACCTCTGCCCAAGGAATCACTACTTCCACATCCAAATTTTATCCACAACGAAAAAAATGTTGATACTATATTTGCACTTCACTATGTGGGAATAATTGTTCATCGACTTTAATAACATAATATTTGAAATCTCCTACCCCAAAAACCTATAAAAAAGGGGGGGGGGGATTAGGGGGAGGTGGATGAAGTAAAAACAATTTTGATGCCTTTGGTTCTTGCATATGCATATCACAATTTTATTTTTTTCACCCCCTTTAATAATGAGGTGGGGATAGAAATGGGAGTGGCTAATGCCAATTTTTTTTGAGCTTTAGCTTCTTTTATATATACCAAAAACCAATTTTACTTGCTTGATTTACCTACTTAACGCCCACTTACCCCAATTTACCCCCCAACCCTTCAACGGAATAAGATCAAAATATAATCCAGTTCCAGATCTCGTTAAAATACATATGTGTACCAAATTTCAAGTCAATATCTTAAACGATTCCAGTGTTACGTGTTTACACCCCTTTTGTAAACACCTTGTATCGGAAATTATAACATCAGAATAACACTAATTTATTAACTTACGTACTAATCACAACAATTAATTACTTGACTAATATAACACTGAGTGCTATACTTCAATTATTCAGTCATTTGATCTACTCTGCTCACTCTCTGACCATCTGAACTGTACATCAACTAAACTAGACTGACTGTTCTGAGCTTCTCCATGCCTTTATATACCCAAAGATGAGGCATCCAGAATAGTCTGTCATGATGTCATCGCTCTCTAAATATTTCCAGAAGTCCAGATTATAACACCGCGCACGCCATCTCTGGAATGATTGCCGAACCAACCAATTGAATTGTTCTTTCTTTTCTATCTACCTTTTGAACTTACAGAGAACGCTCATAGATGTCTTATGGGGGTATAAACATCTAACACCAGAGTAATCGTGAGCACAAAAAAAAAGGTTAGATACCGACAGACAGATCGACAAACAGAAATTTTCTTTTTGCTTAAATCTAAAATCTCGACGTTTCATGATATTGAACAATAAAAAATTTCAATTTTTTTTGCGTTACCATACTTCCACTGGATGTGGAAGTAAAATACGAAGAAGGTCCTCCCGGTTTTTGGTTTTTCGCTCATATCTCGAAAACGGTTAGCCCTAATCAAAAAGGCTATAAATTGAATAAAAATTTTAATAATCTTCGTAGAAAAAAATTTCTTGTACAAATATCCATTTACAGCAGACTGAACTCAAATATCGAATAAAAAATGTCTTTGCGTCTGTAAGTGTGTGTGTGCGTTTATATGTATGTGTGCGTGTATATCGTTTCTTGTAAACATGACAACTTTTGTTCTTAAAATATTTAATTACAATTTGGAACATATACAGGGTGTCCAAGAAGTCTGGAAACGGTTAAAAATCTCGAGAAATACACAAAAGAAAAAATACGTCCTTAATAATTTTGAAAAGGCTATCCAATGATACCAAACGCGACCCCCCCCCCCACCTCTTGGAGTGGGGCGGGGGGCAACTTTAAAATCTTTATTTCTTATTGCAGAATCCAATTCTACGGCAAAAATTACGTCAAGTTTGTCTCAAACGTTTTTTTCGATTCGTGACAGATGGCGCTGTAATCGCAAAAATATTTCTTTTCGTAATTTTTAAAAAATTCTACGGAAGAATGAAAAATAATAAAGTACGAGTCCATTTTCTTGAAAAAGCCATTCAATGGTGTTAAATTTAATACCCCCCGCGTTTGGTAGCCTGAATATTTTAGGCATCAATATATCAGATTTTTTTTGTACGGTAAACGTTTTTTCATAATTATTTATTTTAAAACTTTTAATTTGTCAAAAAGTTACTTCATACTTATTCAGTTAGTGTAAATCTATTTGAAAAGTGGAATATTTTTCCATAATACTTAGCAGATCTTTGAAACTGTTCAACGTAAATTATTAAAATTTTCGCTTTTACGATAGGCACATAATAGAGCGGGAGCTAGGTGGCTTTTTCGGCAGCTCATCGTTTTATGAACTTTGAGATATTTTTATGGTTTAATGGATGATAACGATTCATAAAATCGACTTCTGACGGGGCACCTCCTGTCAGGAGCGTCACGAACACTGTTTAAAAATCAGTGAAATCATGTCATCGTTACAAGGCTCATTTTTTTTGTGTGTACACATTTTACGTTTAGAATGTATAAAATATGATCGCCAGAAAGTGTGGGCCGTCAGGAGGCGCAGCCAGAAAGGTAATAATGATACAATATATCTGAGGCACGGTACGGAGTCAACTTAGCCGAAAGTGTTAAATTCCAGTATATTTAAGAGCCTATGGTACTTTTGTTGACACTAAGAACTTTACGGGGAGGCTATTCTATTGTTGAAGGAGCTTATATTTACGTTTTAAAAAGGAGCCAGAACTTGTAACGATGAGTTTAGAGTTCTGAGATGAAATATGCGAAAAAATATCCAATTTTCTTCAAAAATCCTAAACATTTTCTTTCCGGCTAGCCTTACTGACGGGAGTTTCTTTCTGGGAATTTTTTTCTGTGTTCAAAATATTTAAATAAACATGCTCAATCTTAAAAAAAGTTTGTAACGATGATGTTATATAACTCCATTTTTTTACCTCTTTGACTTTTCTGGTTGCGCCCCTGATGGCCCACATTTTCTGGCGATCTTATTTTATTCATTCTAAACATAAAATGTGTACAGACAAAAAAAATTGGCTTTGTAACGATGATATAATTTCACTGATTTTTATATCTTCAACCATGGCCAACTTGACGGGCTGACATATGCCAGAAGTATATTTTGTCGTTATTTAAGTTCGATAGAATTAATCAGCGCATAGAAAATGCTTGTAACGATGAGTGTCCGAAAAAGCCACTTAGCTCCCGCACCATAATGAATACGTAATTTTTTCAATTTTTTCAGTTCCTCGGTTTTTATGATATTAGCGGTTAATGTAAGGGGAGGTTGCATCGATAACACAGGATTTAATGCAGCGCGAGCAACCCTCAAAATTATGATTCTATTAGCACCAAACTATTATAAACAAGGATTTTTTGTTTTTCAAAAATTAATTCAGACCCTAAACTACATTTGACTCCTTATACTAATTCTCTATCTTTAATAATAAAAAAATATCTTCGATACAGACTTTTTCAATGCCGCTACAGAAAAATTCACGTGATCTCGAATGAAAATATTTTTTTACACTAAATATTTTATCTGTAGTACAATTACTTCCACATCCAGTGGAAATATAGTAATGACAAAAAAAATTTTGAAAATTTTTATTGTTCAAATAGGCTTAGAATGTCATGAAACGTCGAGATTTTAAGTTTGAGCGAAAAAAAAATATCTGTCTGTTTGTCGGTCTGTAACTTTTTTCGTGCGCACGATTAATCTGGAACCGTTTAAGATAATAATTTGAAATTTGGTACACGTATGTACTTTAACGGGATCTGGAACTAGATTATATTTTAATCTTATTCCGTCGAAGGGTTGGGGGGTAAAATGGCGTAAATAGGTAAATCAAGCAGGTAAGAGTACATAAAATTAGTATTTAGTGTATACAAGAGAAGCTAAGGTCTCAACAAAATGTTTGGCATGTATTTTAGGGTCTGAATTAATTTTTGAAAAACAAAAAATCCTTGTTTATAATAGTTTGGTGCTCATAGAATCGTAATTTTGAGTGTTGTTCGCGCTGCATTAAATCCATTATTAAAGGGGATGAAAAAAAATGTGATTTAGTGTGTGTACAAGAACCAAAAGCCTCAAAATATTTTTTCATTCAATCCATCCCCACTACCACACCCCCACCACCACCCCCATCCCACTACCATGTGGGATATCGTTTATGGATTTTTGGGGTAGACGATTTCAAATATTACATTATTAAAGTTCTATAAACAATTATTTCCACATACAAAATTTTTCATTATGAGAGACTTGGATAGAAAATCAGGATGTGGAAGTAGTGATTCCTTGGGCAGTAGTTTTTTATGTATAGTAATCGATTCAACAAGTTTGTGCGCCGAGGCAATTGTTAGCAACAAAGTTATGGGATACGAAATGTAAAATAATGAATTTCCGAAAAAAATCATAAGAAAAGTGGAAATGGGCAACCTCCATAATTGAATTCGACAAGTATTTTTACAAAAGAATATGAGCTCAGTTTTTGTAAGTTCATAAGTTGCATAAGCCACTTTTATTTTGCTTATTTCAAGAAACCCGCTCTCCAACTATAAATAGCATGTAGTTCTAAATTGGTTAAAAATATGGTATTATATATTCCCCTTTTCATTTTAAGTTAGAAACCCCATTAAGTATGGTTGAACATATTTTTGTTTTTTTTTTACCAAACCTACTTAATACACGCCACCCTCGCTGTTTTTTTTAAGAAGTGGATCGTTTTACAGACCCGCACGCGTAAAATACACAGCTTTTTGTCAGTTTTGACAAATTTCTCGGATCATAAAGGAAGAAGCTGCCGTTGCAATTTTGAACTTCCTGCTAACAATGTGTTCGTAATTTAATAATTAAGCTTCGCCTCACTAAAAAAACGGTTCATTTCTATCTATAATACATATTTTATTTATTTCTAAACCGACTCCAAAAAATGCGTTTGTCTATTATGTAAGTACGTATAAATGTCCGCAATTAGGTGTTTTCACTGTATGCAAATTTGCTTTTTTGATATTATTAAAATGAAGTACCTACTTCATACATTAAAGCATTTACCAATATTTAAACACCATTCTTTCATCTATCAATTTAAAATTTCAACAAATAAATATCAAAACTGAATAACTGAACGGGTATTATACAAAATGGGCTGTAACGTCATCGGTTGCATTAACATAACCTTAACTTTTAGGTTTTTTAAGTTTATTGTCATTTTTAATGATTGTACCCGCACTTCTCATTTGAAACCAGTATGGCTCCAAGCAAACATTTAAAAATTAACGCATATGATGTCTCAATATTGTCGATTACTAAAAATGGGCTGCTAATTTTAGGTTGGATTTCCAACCTACAAAAATCGCCGTATTTTATTGGGAGAAGATATTTAAAACTTTATGAACGTAATGTTCATAAAGTTGAACAAGATTTTAGTTGAAAATACGAGAACCAAGCGGAAATTTTCATAATAGTGACATATTACTCGGCAATTTTTAAAAGACATGTATTTTTGAGGTTAGGTGTTTATGACCGATAACGTCAACAATATAGCTTAGTGTATTGGGCGGTAAATTTTTTTTTCAAATTTAAAAATACTTTTTCTTGGATATTACTCAACTGGTTGTGGAAATTCAAATGTTTTTAGTTATAATTAAGTATTACCTTCACAATCAATGAGATTTTAAAATTTGTGAAAACACCGAATTGTTCGTTCTTCTGTCAAAGTAAAACATGTTTGGAAAACTGTTTCGTTTATTAACGCTGCCAAATAAATATTAATTTTGGTTTACAAATTTGAAACTACAACAAGCAAACAACTAACGTCATTACATACTGCAAATTATTTCAACAATGACTTCGCAAATATTTCACATAAACTACGAGAAAATATTACTACCAAAAATATAAATAAAAATAAATATAAAAAATACAAATATAAAACAAACTTGGTATTATGATGCAATTTCTATAAACCCTGTGTCTGAATATACAGTCACGAGTAAATACGCCCCCAATTTTTTGGTTGTTTTTTAATTTAAAAATTTCGTTTTTGGTGCACATAAATTAGACAATAGTGGGCTACTTTTAGACTAACAGTAGGGATTGCAATACCGGTTAACCGGTTATTAGGACAAAAAACACATGACGATAATTACCGGTTATTTTAATTTTTTACCGGTTATTTTGGTAAATTCTAATCTTACGATATATCACGTATTCAACATTTCTATTTATGTCAGAGACTAGTATTCAATAAATACAGAGTGACTGTCCCAACACTGAGCACTTTTAGCAATAAATAAATAATATTATAAAAAGTAAAACCCAGACACCAAGCCCTAAGAAATACAAGAGAGACATTGACAATATCGTGCGATAGGAAATTGAATATTTCACTGCCGCAAATATCCGTGGAATACATTTAGAAGTATGTTATTACCAATTCTTATTAACTTATCGACCCACCAATATCGATTGAGGAAGGACATCTTCAGCTGGTGGTATTCTATGTACAAATATCAGACGACTAACAGATATAGCTTTGAAAAACTAACCCTTTAAACAGGCCGTTTTTAAAAAATATTGTATTTTTAGATTAGGTATTCAGTAAATGCCCTATTTGAGTTTATTTTTATAATTTTTGTTATTAAGTTGATATTTTTGTTATTTACAGAATAATTATTTATTTAAATTTATTTCATTTATATTTTTTTCTTTTAATAAAAAACCTTTGGTTTGTTCATTATATTAAATATACGTATATAATAGTATATTATTCAACGAGCATATAATGATGGCTATTATTCACGAGGGTGAAGTTTAAGACACGAGCCGTAGGTGAATGTCGTAAATCACTAAAGTCGCCATTATATGCGAGTAGAATACTATACTTTGTCCACGATTATCAGATATTTTTGTTAAATTGTTTACTGAAGAAATTAATTAATGAATTATTTATATTATTCTTTTTGAGTAATATGTAAAATTATTGTAAATAACGTTGACGTTTAAATTTAATTTGACAAGTCGTTCTTTGACACATAACGGCCTTCTCAATCAAATTTAAAAATGAAATTGTATGATAAAAGAGGGTCTGCTTCTGAAACGCTAAATAAAGTTATCTATTCATAAATTTGATAATAACAGTAAAATTGTTCACACAATTGTAGCTATGACAGTTAACGAATAATTATATTTAAGGTTTCAGAAACTAGCCATAAATTCTACTAAAAAGTTGCGAGATTGCACTCGAATTGAAAAAATACCTGCCCGTGACTTCTTATAAACAACTGACTGTCCTTATTATTCACTAGTGAATACTGTACTCATTATTCACCGCAGGGAATAATGGATAGCATTATCCTCGAGGAAACACATACATAATGAGTACATTATTTAATAGTCGCGGACAAAAATTTTTTTTGTCAAATTTAGATAATTTTGTACATGGAAAAAGATAATTGCCATTTTCGCCACCCTAATCATTCATTCTAAAAATTACCGGTAAATACCGGTTAACCGGTTATTTACATTTTTATTTACCGATTTACCGGTTATCAAAACTTCAAGTAAATTGCAATCCCTACTAGGGATTGCATTACCGGTTAACCGGTTAACCGGTTATTAGGACAAAAAACGCATGACGATAATTACCGGTTATTTTGATTTTTTACCGGTTATTTCGGTAAATTCTAAACTTACGATATGTCACGTATTCAACGTTTCTATTTATGTCACTGACTAGTATTCACTAAATACAGAGTGATTGTCCCAACACCGAGCACTTTTAACAATAAAAAAAGAATATTATAAAAAGTAAACTCCAAACAACAAGCTCTAAGAAATACAAGAGAGACATTGACAATATCTTACGACAGAAAATTGAATATTTCACTGCCGAAAATATCCTTGGAATACATTTAGAATTATGTTATTACCAATTCTTATTAACTTATTGACCCATCGATTGAAGAAGGGCATCTTCAGCTGGGGTATTCTATGCACAAATATCAGACGACTAACAGATATAGCTTTGAAAAACTAACCCTTTTAACAGGCTATTTTAAAAAAAATATTGTATTTTTAGATTAGATATTCAGTAAATGCCATATTTGAGTTTATGTTTATAATTTTTGTTATTTAAGTGGATATTTTTGTTATTTACAGAATAATTATTTGTTTAAATTTGTTTCATTTATATTTGTTCCTTTTGATAAATTAACTCCTATATAAAAAAGTCTGTTTGACAGTCACATTTTTGTCACTTTGACAGCGATAAAAAGGTGCATCGTTTTTAATCATCGATAAAAATGCCTGTTCCTCAAAAGCAGAGTACATGTAGTAGTCACACGTCACTTTGAAATCTGTACTGTCAGCTATAATTTTTAAGTATTGTGAAAACTATACTGTACAATATGAGTTGTTTTGGGAAAATTATAATTATTTTTAATAAATTATTGTTGTTGTTCGTTCACATATTCTGTCGTTAATATATCTTGCCAAAAAACACTCGAGCTTTTCTTTTATGGATTAATCAAAACAATGTCATTATTGACAAGTGAAAAAGGAATAAAAAAGTGTGAAATAAAACTTAATATTTCGTTGTTTTACTATTGATTTCTATGTAAACAGCAATAGAATTTAGTCATTAAGATAAGGTAACTTTGGGCGATTTTGGATTTGGAACGATCTTTAGGGCTCCATTTCTCGAAACGAAGACCTTTTCGGACCTGGCTGCATTTGAATATTTGTTCAGGGGGTTCAAAAGAACATTTTTACGTAGGTTAGATTAAATTTGACTGGAGGCAGATATCCCCCTATATGGTGTGCGGGGTCCTTTCTTTTTAACTCAAAATTTTGCCAATCAGTCATTTTACTCGAAAAACTGACATTTGACAAAATCGCTCGACCTCCGGTCTCGCAATTTTTTCATGTCAGTTTTTCTTATAAAATCACTGATTTGACAAAATTATTTCGTTACAAAGAGAAATTTATCCGATAAAAAAAAGCTCTTGTGGTCTTACTGTTCATAAAAAACCTTTTGTTTGTTCATTATATTAAATATACGTATAAAAAAATGTTTTTTGTTAAATTTAGATAATTTTGTACATGGAAAAATACAATTGCCATTTTCGCCACCCTAATCATCCATTCTAAAAATTACCGGTAAATACCGGTTAACCGGTTATTTACATTTTTATTTCCCGATTTACCGGTTATTAAAACTTCCGGTAAATTGCAATCCCTAGTTAAAACCTAGTTACTGTACTAATCTTCGTGTTACAACCGGTGTATATCAAGGATTCCTAACCTTTCCTCGATATGGTTAGAAGGCACACGATTAGAATGAAACATTTTGCATATTATATCTCACATCTCACAATATTTTCTTTCACTACGTAGAAGCTAAGTAACAGTCGACAAAAAAGGGTGAAAAAAAATTGAACCGCATTCAAAAAAAAGCAACTAAAAATTATGAAATAAAATTTCACCAAGGATCTAAAACCACAGAAGAAAATAATATTTGGATTATTGTAGTTATCACTATTGCCAGGGAAAAAATCTTATATACTTTTAGTAAAAAGAAATATACCGAATGGTCATCCAACAGGAAAAATAAATAATAAAATACCTTAATAAATACTGTTACATGTTCTATCCCCAGAAACATCTATCTATGGGACTTTCCCCTAAGTTCCATGGGTAAGCAACAGAGAATTAAGTTGGTTGGTTAGTTTGGCTATCATCCCAGAGATGGCGCGCGGTGTCATAAACTGGAAAATTACAGATTAATTGAGAATATCATCTTTGGGTACATAAAAGCATGGAGAAGCCGAGAGTGGACAGTTTAGTACAGTTCAGTTAGCAGAGTAGTTTAGTTGAGATAGCAACTTCTGAAAGATCAAAGAGTAAGCAAAGTGATCAAGTGACTGAATTATAGTACTGAGAGTTATTTTAGTGAAGTAATTATTTGTTGTAATTAGTATAGCAAGTCAGTAAATTAGTGTTTAGTGTTACCCTGGTGTTATAATTTCAAGATCCACAATACAGGGTATTTACAAAAGAGGTGTAAACGCGTAACAATACCTTTACTGATTTTTTTGGTGAAACACCCAACAGCTTAAAAGTATTACGGAGAATTAACCCAAAAAACATTATGGAAAAGACCGTTAACAGAGGGGAAATAATAGCCACAAGAAAAAGCTATTTTGTGAATTACGCGTCGCAAAAAGAAAAAAATTATAACTTCCCTTCGTGGGCATATTTGCCATCTGGCGGTCTACTAAAACGTTTTTTTTTTTGCAATTTCTAAAAGAACGTTACTAAAATTATCAGTTTTTCATATTCTCATCAATAGGGTTGTAATATATGAAAATTAATTTTAAATACCAAAAGGGAGCAGTGATATTCCAAACTGACTATTTTTGTGACAGTTTCAAATTAATACATTTTCGGCGCTTTCCTTAAAAGATTTAAGTTCTATACATTTGTCAAATCTGATATATTTAAATTGGGGTAACAGTTGTTATTATAAAGGTGATTTATTACCTGAAAGAATGCGGCCAAATGGGTTTAAAAGCTTCCTGTAATATAAAATGCTATAATAGAGAAAATCTATAAATAATACAAGTAAACGCCGAGTTTTAAATGTAATATTACAAAAACTACATGAAACAATGGTAATGTGCTTACTGGCGACCTATTTGAGAGTAGTTTGATCAATATGGAAATAAAACTTACCATGCATAGAAAAATTCGCGTTCCACATCACGAATTTTAATGACAGATCAATTTTTGCCGTGCGAATGTCCAGCAAAACCTGATTGACTTTAGGTCGCCCTAAATGTTCGTCCAACATGAAAAATAGTACAGTACTAGTGGTTTTAATTTAGAAAAATTGTCATATGAATTAAATTTCGTCTTTTTTTTTGGAAAATTTAATGATAATATGCATCAAACATAACAAACATAAACACACCATATATAGTAGACAACCCCAAATCCAAAGTCAAGGCTGTCTGGAAGGGGGTTACACATTTGGAAAAACGCAGACATACATCCATATCCACCGGCATTGTCAGTACCGGGGCTGGGAACTCAATAGACAGTAGTAGGGCAGCATATTCGCCACTCAAAACGCCTTGACTGAGCTACCGTACCCTCGATACGGTTCTATACTATGCGGTGGGGGCTTGCTAATTTATAGGTGGTAGATACACCCCTGTTCAGAGGATGGCATAAAAAGACCATTGGAACTGAAAAAAATATTGAGGGAAAAAAAGATTTGAAAGACTATGTAATCGAGAAATCAGAGATACAGTGTTAGTTTTACATCCACAGCGTCCAAATCAACACGCTTACATCGTTGGGAAATTTACAGAATCGGCACTTCATTCCGTGGTATCTTGCATTGCGAAATTGACGGAAATGAAAATGTCTACCTTAAATCTGGGGGGGGGGGCGTTTATTGATATAGAAGGTGCTTTTGATAAAAACAACTTTTGGGAGCATAGGTAAAGCAGTGTCCTGTGGGTTATGGTCGCCGGCAGCCTCCTACACCGCTTCAATGACTCTGGCTTCTTCACAATAGGTTATTCAGATGATATTACCATTTTGCTAAGCGAAAACATTGAGGACCAATTATGAGAACCTATGCAAACAGCCCTGAAGTTAGTCGATAATTAGTGTACAGAACACTTCCTCGGTTAACCCCCAGAATACTGAGCTAGCACTATTCACCAAGAAAACGAAACTACCTAATTCACAAATTTATCGGACACTCAACTCCACTTAGCGAGTGAGGTCAAGTACTTGCTCATACTTGACCGCACTCTAAATTGGAAGAGACATATGAAACTTAAGATAAACAAGGCATGTGCGGTCTTCTGGCAGTGTCCCAGGGCAGTCGGTAGGTCCTGCGGTTTGATCTTCTTCTGAATGTATACTGCTGTGATAAGTCCCATGCTTTGTTACACAGCATGGTGGTGGCCCAGAGTAAGGCAAAAAACAGCAGCATCTCAACTAGACCATGTTCAAAGATTCGCATGCCTCTGTGTTACTAGTGCGAACAAAATGACGTCTACAGCTGCAATGGAGACTATACTCTGCGTTCCTTCTTTGAATCTATTCATAGAGGAGGGCTCTGAGATTGCAATCTGTAAATTAAGGAGACGGCTACGACACATGCCCATATTCTAGAAGAGGCTACAAAACAAATTGCTTTTCTGGGAATGAGAACCAACCATATTCCTCCTATATATAATTTTATCAAGGATTTTTACGTAACTTTGAACATGTCCGGAAACGATGAGCCGATGGTTCAAAAATCGACTGTGGATCAGGAGCTGGGGTCTGCTCAGAAGGACTAGATCTAGACTTGACAACACCGTTAGGTACACATACCACTATATTCTAGGCGGAACTGGTGGGGTTCTGCAAGTGATAAAAGAAACCACGAATGCAAACGTCAGTGGTAAAACGGTGCGCATATGAATGGACAACAGAGCGCCCTGCTTGTCCTAAACAACTGTAAACTGTAAGACAGACTCTGGGCTGGTTCTGCAAATTAGGAAGGCCCTAAATGTGCTCACACAAAATAACATGGTCCAGCTTCGCTCGATGAAAGGACACTATGGAATTCAGGATAACGAGGAAGCGGATGCCTTAGCCTGCAAGGGACCTGAGAGTGCTCTGCATGGTCCTGAACCTGCAATAGTGCTCTCGGATTCAGTCCACAGTTCCCTGTTAAAAAACTATACACTCAAATGCCACGCGGACTGTTCGAGGTATCTAGGCAGATGCAGACATAGCAGAATGGTTTTGGCCACACCCAGTCATAAGCTAGGCGAACACTGTCTTCAGATGTCCAGGAGTAATCTGCGTATCTATGTATCCTACATACGTGTAGTAATCCTTAGTACACTGCAGATAAAACAAACATTTTCATACACTGGGATTTATAGATAACCCAACAAACATTTAGGTATTATTTGACGTCAAAACCTAAAATATCTTTAATAAATTTAGTTCCAAAATTAGAATTAACCATGTTTTGGTAACATTTATATTGACGCTACGTGGAATCGACATACGTAGAGAATAAGACGACGTCGAAATTAGGTTATATCGACTAAGACAGGTAAAATTACACATAAATCGTACTTGTAGTCGCGCAGTATATTAGGTTACTAATACCTGTTTAGGTGAATTTTCCTTAAATTCGACGTCAATTCGACATCGAGTTGACTAGCTTTAGGTAGAATTTACGGAAGTATGTGAAATTACTACACTGCAGATAAAACAAACATTTTCATACACTGGGATTTATAGGTAACCCAGCAAACATTTAGGTATTATTTGACGTCAAAACTACCTAAATTATCTTTAATAAATTTAGTTCCAAAATTAGAATTAACCATGTTTTAGTAACATTTATATTGACGCTACGTGGAATCGACATACGTAGAGAATAAGACGACGTCGAAATTAGGTTATATCGACTAAGACAGGTAAAATTACACATAAATCGTACTTGTAGTCGCGCAGTATATTTGGTTACTAATACCTGTTTAGGTGAATTTTCCTTAAATTCGACGTCAATTCGACATCGAGTTGACTAGCTTTAGGTAGAATTTACGGAAGTATGTGAAATTACTACATTGCAGATAAAACAAACATTTTCATACACTGGGATTTATAGGTAACCCAGCAAACATTTAGGTATTATTTGACGTCAAAACTACCTAAATTATCTTTAATAAATTTAGTTCCAAAATTAGAATTAAC
Source organism: Rutpela maculata (assembly GCA_936432065.2). Classification (NCBI taxonomy): domain Eukaryota; kingdom Metazoa; phylum Arthropoda; class Insecta; order Coleoptera; family Cerambycidae; genus Rutpela; species Rutpela maculata. The sequence continues at coordinate 27,440,222 of OW386285.2, read as the reverse complement.
CATGTTTTGGTAACATTTATATTGACGCTACGTGGAATCGACATACGTAGAGAATAAGACGACGTCGAAATTAGGTTATATCGACTAAGACAGGTAAAATTACACATAAATCGTACCTGTAGTCGTGCAGTATATTTGGTTACTAATACCTGTTTAGGTGAATTTTCCTTAAATTCGACGTCAATTCGACATCGAGTTGACTAGCTTTAGGTAGAATTTACGGAAGTATGTGAAATTACTACACTGCAGATAAAACAAACATTTTCATACACTGGGACTTATAGGTAACCCAGCAAACATTTAGGTATTATTTGACGTCAAAACTACCTAAATTATCTTTAATAAATTTAGTTCCAAAATTAGAATTAACCATGTTTTGGTAACATTTATATTGACGCTACGTGGAATCGACATACGTAGAGAATAAGACGACGTCGAAATTAGGTTATATCGACTAAGACAGGTAAAATTACATATAAATCGTACCTGTAGTCGCGCAGTATATTTGGTTACTAATACCTGTTTAGGTGAATTTTCCTTAAATTCGACGTCAATTCGACATCGAGTTGACTAGCTTTAGGTAGAATTTACGGAAGTATGTGAAATTGGAAAATGACAACAAGAGGAAAAAAATAGTTTTTTATGCTTATTTGGTATTTTTCTCTATAAGTAGTCGAAATATTATTGTCAGTCACCTACAAATTTGAAGAGATACCTAACTCACAATAACGATACACGATGCATGTCGATAACTAAAATAAATCCAATTTATAAGTAAAGTATTTGCAGTTCTCGCTTGTTGAAATCAATGCAACCAAAATATTTTTGTGTATAATAGCAATGTACTTCGTAAAATAACAATGCTCCTCGAAAATAATCATTTATAAGGAAATTTCTATTGCCAAATAAAAATATTATAGTGTATTTTTCCAGTCAATTTTACGTTATAATTACCTTGACAAATAAATTTTTCTTTTAGTCGAATTGGAGCTAATTTTAACAAAAATGTTTGCTGGGAACCAAGTGTAGAGGATGTAATCTGGAGGACGAGACTGCCGAGCATGTGAAGTGTCACTGCTCTGCTCTCTCAAAGAAAAGAGGATGAGGGATTTTGGCCCAGTATGGCCAGTATAGGTGGCGCCCCACCGGCCTTTCTCCTCAAGTACATTACAAGTGTTAATTGGCTTGAGAAGTGAGGGGCTTGGTGGGCATGCCGCCACTTACTGGGGTAGCAGAATGGACTGAATGGAATGAGGCCTGAGTGAACGCGAGCGCAAGCTCATCTCTCTTCAAACAATCCAGAATCTAGAAGTATAAATTCTAGCACCTGCGAAACGGAGATCTGCATCGGCGTGGCTCACCGGCAACGAGCTCGATTATTAACTAAATTAACAAATGTTCGCAAACATTTGGTGGAGAAGTATTTTAACCGACTTCATAAAATTTAAAAAAGAAGGAGATTCTCAATTCGACCCTTTTCTTTTTATATTTGTTCAAGGATTTCTGGTAAACCTGCTGCAAACTGTAGGCTATGGTCCGGCGGTGACCCCACACTAAATTTATCAAACTACATCTAGTGCAAGGTGAATAAAAATTGGAAACAATTTTTTATATTACGAGCATATTCGAAGATGTGGCGGAGTCGCCGGTAATACCAATTAAAAACCTTGGTTCTCGATGTTTAATAATAATAATTTTTCACAAACAACAGGGCACTATTATAACTTCCTAGCATGTCATATACCATTTCGCAACGAAGGAGAGCCTTGCATGGAGGCGAATTAGCCGAAGAATGTATTCTACGACAACAGTATGAACTGACTTTTATTGAGAAACGCGCCCGTTAAACATTTGCTTTTACAAACAAATTATACAGCATGCTCTCGCTCATGTCGTTGTTTTCAATGCTGTTAATGATGATCATCATTGCATGATGGTTTTTAATTGAGATGCGACAATTTCAGCAAATTTTGTTGTAGCTTTACGTGAAACCTGATATAATGGCGGAAACCGAAAAGTAAACGACTATTTAATATTAGTACTGTGAATTCAAAGTATATTATAATAAGGAACTAAAGTGAGGTTATGGTATATTATTTGTTTATTCTCTAGGCAGGAGAAGCCACTAAAAAGGTTGAAGTAAAATTAATCGAACCGCCTTAAAAAAATATCTCTAAAAGTAAGAAATCAAATTTCACTCAGTTTTGCAAATATCTGTCTACCTATTAATGAAAAGAAGCAAGGAACCGTACCTTATTACCAACTATCAATTTGAAGTCGGTGCAAAACGTATTTTTGAAATTAGCAAAATTTCTTTTTTTTTTAATTACTTTTGACTGAGATCTTGGAGGAGTATATATCCTCAGAAGGTACAACTTAGTAGAAAGATAAGTTAGGACAAATCATAAAATCTGACATAATATACAGTAATTTGTCTATGTCCACTTACTTATTAAATACCCTGTACAATTATACATTCAGTTGTCTGCTAAATAGTATACCACTTATTAAATAGTACAGTAACTAGAGGTTTTAACTTCGGAATAATGTCATATTGAACGGATTTCGTTCATATTTTGGCAGTATAATAGTGAATGCTTCACAGAAAAGTTTCTATATTGTGCGGGGGCTTGCTAATTTATAGGGGGTGGATGCCACCTCCTCTCAGGGGGTGGCACTTAAAAAATATATATATTTATTGGAGCTGAAATAGAATCAAATTTTAAGAAGAAATTTTTCACATAAATTGATAATTTTTAAGTTATAACGACTTCAAAATTGCGATTTTACCTTAAAAAAAAAGGTATTTCCAAACGGCTTTCGTCAAGTATCTCGAAAAGTATCACTTTATCGAAAAAATGTTACAGACCAATTACAGAAAGTACAAACTGGGAATTAATTATATTTTTTGTTTATTGATGTACGATTAATAATTTCGGAGATATTTAAGTTTATATTTGGTATCCAAGTGTTTCGAAATTACCTTTAAAGTTTAAAATGCATTTTTTTTTAAAGCAAGTGCTTTATGTGAGCAAAAAAATTTGAGCATCTAGGTAATGCTACATCTTAACGAAAAACTGTATTTGAGATAATTTTTTTAAATTACTGGCTAATTAGAGTAACAAAATGGCGACCTTTTTATATAAAAAAATATAAATAAGCATATTTTTCCATCATAACTTCTTTATTTCTTATGCTACAGGAACGAGTAAAAAATAATTTGAAATTAATAATTGTCTTTAATTTCATTTCTTAGCATGCGTGACGTAAGTGTCACAATTTCTGAGATATTTAACATTTAAACTGCATTTTTCGTCTTATAAACGTTCGGACGCCATTTGTAAACTTTCATATCTCCGAAACTATTAAATCTATGTAAATAAATAAACAAGCGAAATTCATTATCAGTTTATGAGACTTATTTTTGATCTCTACCCATTTTTCACTAAAACTAATATTTATTGAGATATTTATAAAAGGAAAAAAAAATTACGTTTTATCGAAAACTTTATAGTTTAAACTGTATTTTTTTCTAAAGCAAGTGCTGTATACAAACCAAAAAATTTTAGCATCTACGTCATGCTATATGTTAATGAGAAACAGTGTTTGAAATTCCTTTTTTTAATTACTGGCTAATTGCAGTAATAAAATGGCGACGTTGTTATTGAAAAAATGGGTAGACGCACATTGCTTCGGTCATAACTTCTTTGTTTTTTATGCTACAGAAACAACAACAGTTGAAAGCTTAATTAATAACCTATTATTCTACCTATTAGCATCCTTGACGTAGGTGTCACAGTTTCTGAGATATTTAACTCTCACTCTAAATAATTATCTTATGAACACTTGGATGCCAAATGTAAACTTAAATATCTCCGAAATTATTAATCCTACATCAATAAACAAAAAATATAATTAATTCCCAGTTTGTACTTTCTGTAATTGGTCTGTTCATTTTTTCGATAAAATAATACTTTTCGAGATACTTGACGAAAGCCCTTTGGAAATACCTTTTTTTTAAACTAAAATCGCAATTTTGAAGTCGTTATAACTTAAAAACTATCAATTTATGTGAAAAATTGCATATTTTAAGTGTCACCCCCCTAGAAGGGGTGGCATCCACCCCCTATAAATTAACAAGCCCCCGCACAATATAGAAACTTTTCTGTGAAGCACTTACTATTATATTGCCAAAAATGAACGAAATCCGTTCAATATGACATTATTCCGAAGTTTTGCATATTTTTTACCTCTAGGTACTGTACTAAAATTCGTTTATCATTTTCTATTTTGACATATCTTTTTAGTAATTTACAGCATACTAAGAAATGATCAAGAGACAGTGTGGAAAAATATCATCGAAGTTTATAATTAGAAATAATAAAAAGTGTCTCTCTTTCTAACAGAATTCTTTGTCCTGTACAATCTGTAACTATTAACAAAAATTCCATCATATTCAGGTTCCGGTTATTACATTATCAACGCGGTCTACTACCGCGAAATACCGTGCAACAACTGGCCCACAGCCCACCCCAATCCCCACATTATTGACAAATATGAGCAGGTAGCATCGCTCCGATAGTAAATGGTAGGCGGAAGATGCCCCACACCGCCACGTGCACACGTGTTACCCAACTTGCATCTGTCTATACTTCAACTCTCCGTACTTTCCAGCCACTCGAAATATACTCACATGTGCCTCTTTCTCGCAATAATACATCAACCACAACCTCCACATGTTCGCGCATCCTTTTTATATTCTATTCCGATATTACCACAGTGGAAGGTGCGTTTTCGTATCCGGTCAGGACCACTTCACACAGACACGTGCTTTTTAAAGATGATCTAACAATTGAAGAAATAACAGTTTGCAAGTTGTACTAGACTAACGCCGTCGAGGTTCGGGGGTTTGAAAATGTATCCCAGAAATTATTCTTTAGAGGTACACTTTTGAACACATTTTCAAGAAATTCGCGGCGCTGATTCAACGAAATGGTCTCATGTTTTCTTAGAGAAGTTCATAAAAAACAGAAGTACCATCACGAACTCACTTTTTTAAATACCCACCCTCTGTTGAATGTTGACGGATTTAGCCCAGTAAACTTTTAATGTTTTTCCGTAATTAAAAGGTAATGCTGAATAACGAGAGTACTTGATAGCCAAAGTTCCTATATAAAGTATAAGCAGTTTCTTTATTGTGTTAACAGCAAATTTTATTGTCCTCCATCGCATTTGTTTCATTCATAATTTTTTAAAAAATATTCAACCTATACGATATTCATTAAAAGTGTATCAGGTTTCTTCTTTTGTAATATTATTTTTATCTGACAAATAATTTTTTTGATATTACACCAGCAGACACGCCTGACATACAGACAGACTGATGGAACTAATTTTCCTTACGAAAAAATTATGGTGGCATAGAATAATACTTCTGAAAAACCGCTGCCCAAGGAATCGCTACTTCCAAATCCAGATTTTCTATCCAAGTCACTCACAACAAAAAAAATTTGTATGTGGAAATAACTGTTTATGGAATTTTAATAATATAATATTTGAAATCCTCTACCCCAAAAACCCATTAAACGATACCCCACATCGGTAGTGGAGGGGGGGATGAAGTAAAAAAATATTTTGAGGTTCCTGGTTCTTGTACACATACTAAGTGCGATGCTTGTTGGCCTCGGCTAGCGCTTCGGCTAATAATTTGCATCGTCGTCAGGGAATGTATTACTTTCACACCTAAATACAGAATAGGTATACTATTTTCTTAAAGCTGTCATATTGGATTCACCATGTTGAATTTTCAGTAATTTTTCTCATTAACCTTCCCAAAGCGGTGGGTTTTTGGTACACTAATCCTCCGTTGGGGGTATGAGTGATACCCCAAGTTAAAATTGCGGTTTTCTTGTTTCTAAAATCAGTATTTTTGTTAAATGTAGGTTTTAGCCTACGGAATAAGGTGAGAGATTTAAAGCAGGTTATTGCTAGTTAAATTTAATACAAAAATATAACAAAAACAATAAATTCTAATCTTTAGGTAACAAAATAAAACTTTCTGCAATTCTATCATTAATAAAATACTAATATTAACAAAAACTATAAAAAAACTTTTAACGAATTATAGGTAATGATTGAATAAAAATCATTCAGTTATCTCTGTTTTGGGGGTTGCAGTTCACACAGTAAATTGTTGATGAAACCTCTCTGTGGAGTACGCAAACAAATTTTTTGCATGAATTACAAGCAAATTTTTATTTTCTGTCCTACCTTCTAGGACAGAAGCTGTACCTCCCTGTTAATTTGTTGTCTTGTCTAGCTGCTTCAGTGGTTTCAGCTTCTCCAGTCGGGTTTTCGGCTTCTGGGCAAATAAGATTCATTGCATCTTTTTGGTATTTATGGAAATGAGTGCCACTTTCTTTCCTGCTCTCAACGTTGTCTCTTACCAAACTAAGCCTTAATTCCCTCAAAAACACTGCGACGACTTTGATCCTTATTCCTCCATGTTGGACTTTTTTTGGTCCAAATAATATAAGCATTCAGTGCAGCTATATCAACCATTTCCATAAAAATCCGGAAGGGCCATCGTCTTGTAACTCTGACGCAAGTGTATTCTTTGGTCATCTTGTCCCCAGTGTCTACCGCACCTTTCGTTTCATTATAGTGCTTTATAATCTCAGGCTTTTTCTTTTCATCTGCATGATCAATTTCCCCATTATTGAACTGGGTTGAAAGCAATGCAACTGCTCGATTTTTTATAGAAATTCGTAAATTGCAAAGCAGTACATGGAAGCCGATGGGGGGTATATCTCATACCCCAGTCCCAAATTATCCAAAATTTTTAAAAGTATTGGATATTTTTGCGTGCAATTTTGAAATTAAATGTATCAATATGTTTTAGGCAAATACATAAAAGCTCAAACTGTTAAAAAATTTATTTCAAAAGTTATAAGAACAAATCATGCCTGGGGTATGAAATATACCCCACACCGTTCTGGGAAGGTTTTAACATCATTTTCATTAGTTGATGTCATTCTTGTACTTGTACTTGTTAAATTTTACATAAAATTTGATATCATGTCATGTTGATAATGTTGATATATACTTTATGTGAAAGAGAAACAAAACAATAAAAATAAGCCCAGACAGCTTTAGCTCATAAATTACTAGTAGTTACAGAAAAGATCATTTATATTAATATAACCATAAAACTTTTTTGTCTTTTTGTCGCAACAGTGTAAGTTATATAATTGGCGGATGTCCGGCTCTTGCTGCGGACTCCTCATATGGTTCCTGCAGGACCTAAACGATTATAAGCGTGGAATTGAAGGTCGATTTAACTGTAAAGAAATTAATTTATAGACGAAGGGTACGTATTGTTCCAACCAATTAGGAAATTGTATTATAAACGCCATTGTATGCGTTAATGAAGCGATATGTGGGGACAATAATAACCGGCTAATCGGTGGTTAAGAAATAAAAGGATATACTTGTGTTATTGTATCAATAAAAAACTGTGTTTTATCTCGAAACGCAAATACGTTACTTATTCATGCTAACAAGAGGTCAATTCTTTTCATCTACACTTGGTGTAGAGCTATAAATTTTAAAGATCCTGACCGGTTCAATTTCTAATCTTATAAAGTTCTGTTATATTTTCTAAATCTTCCCCATTTTCGTCGCAGCTTGAAATAACTAAATCCTCAAGACTATTTGCACTTACCAAGTAAAATATGCTCTTGCATCATAATATAAATAAGATTTAGATATACGTTAATGTGTTTACGAGAGAATATATATCATTCGTATACTACTACGGATTCATTTTCCTGAATTCTCAATTCAATTCAATTCAAAAAGATTTATTAACATTTTAGTTACAAAAAATGTGCCTGAGTTGGAACCCGGTTCATAGCCGGCCACACCACCACGGCGCGCAACGCAGTGGTAGATGGGTGGCCGGGTGGGGCAGGTCCAGCCTCGGCTAGAACGGTAAGTAAAACGGGTGGAGGTTATGGCTCCTGTTTTAATAAGAAATACAACTTATAGTGCAGGAAACGAAGACCGAAAAATCCCCTATATTCGGAAATAAATAGTGCTCAACGGATTATTATTTTAAGTTGTAGGGTTGATCCTTAGGAGTAACATACCAAAAGTCCCCAGCTATGGGCCTCATGCGTCAGGCGGGTGGAAAGGGTCGGTTTGTAGGTTTTTCGTTATTATGTCGAAAACTAAGCATCCTAGCGAAAAGGTCATTCTATACAAAATGGAAGTAAGTTAAATTGTCTACAAAAAAGATCCTATTCATTTTTACGCTAGGGGCAGTAGTTAAAGGTGTACGTGAGTTTGAAAATGCGAATAGCTGGAAAAACTGTGTATTGTGGGAGGTAATGCTTAACAAGTAGAAAATTTTATATTACAAGTTTTACAAGACCATATTAAGTAATTGGTCAAGTTAATCGACAAGATCATCATCGTCGTTGCCGTTGATGCTGACGATTGGAGGGCCGTTGGAACACGAAGCGCGGCAACTGCTGCACACAAGCGAGCAGGGTATACCTGCTTTGCGGCACCCGCAACGGCCCCCGCAATCAGTTGTGCACCCGCAAAATATGTTATTCTGGCGCAAATGGTTCCGTGCTTGTGACGGGGGTAAGGAAGCCATCGGACCACCTCCTCCAACCCCAAGCAGTTGGCTCCTGCTGCTGATCTCCATACAGCCATTGCTCAATCTGCAAACAATAATTCGTCCTTTGTAGTTTAAAAAAATGTGACACAATCTTGTCTAAACACAATACAAAACATAAGTTAATGTAAACAACCATATATTGATACAAACCTGCAAATGAAGTGTTTTCGAGCAGCCGCTCTGGTGGGTGGAAGTGCCGCAACATCAGGCTTTGGCTTTGTCGAGGCTTTAACAAGGACCTGGTGTCATACCCGGTTCAGGTTTGCTCCTTGTGGGGCCTGGTACTATGTCAAAAAAGCTGCTCTCCTTCATCAGCTACCATGTCCTGTGTTGCTGAGGGATCACAGAAGACTTTGAGATGTCTGTGACCTGCTCCTCGGCCTTCAAAAATACTTTCACCACATTTCCCTTGCTTTTGTTGTGAATATCGGAGGTAGTATCACAACCGCTGAACGAATGGAGCCATTTGCGAAGACCATTCTGTTGCTCCATTCGTTCGGCGGTTGTGTTACTACCTCCGCTATTTACAACAAGAGCAAGGGAGGTGTGGTGAAAGTATTTTTGAAGGCCGAGGTGCAGGTCACAGACATCAACAAAGTCTTCTGTGATCCCTCAGCAACACAGGACATGGTAGCTGATGCAGGAGAGCAGCTTTTTTGGCATTGTACCAGGCCCCACAAGGAGGAGACCTGAACCGGGTACGATACCAGACCTTTGTTAAAGCCTCGACAAACCCAAAGCCTGATTTTGCGGCACTTCCACCCACCAGAGCGGCTGCTCGCCAACACTCGTTGGCGTTAATTTGCAGGTTTGTATCAATATATGCTTGTTTACATTAACTTATGTTTTGTATTGTGATTAGACAAGATTGTGGCACATTTCTTTAAACTACACAGGACGAATTATTGTTTGCAGATTCAGCAATGGCTGTATGGAGATCAGCAGCAGAAGCCAACTGCTTGGGGATGGAAGAGGGGGTCGGATGGCTTCCTTACCCCCGTCACAAGCATGGACCCAGTTGCGCCAGAATCCATCCTAAATATTTTGCGGGTGTACAACTGGTTGCGGGGGACGTTGCGGGTGCCGCAAAGCAGGCATACCCTGCTCGCTTGTGTGCAGCAGTTGCCGCGCTTCCTGTACCAATGGCCCTCCAATCGTCAGCATCAACGTCGATGACGATGATGATGATCTTCACGATGAACTCGACCAATTACTTAATATGACCTTGTAAATACTTGTAATCCTATTAAATTTTTTACTTGTTAAGCATTACCTCGAACAAAATACACAGTATTTCCAACTATTCTCATTTTCAAACTCACGTACACCCTTAACTACTACCCCTAGCGAAGAAATGAATAGAATCTTTTTTGTAGACAATTTAATTTGCTTTCATTTTATATAGAATGACGTTTTCGCTAGGATGCTTAGTTTTCGAGATAATAACGAAAAAACCTACAAACCGACCCTTTCCTAACGCATGAGGCCCACGGCTGGGGACTTTTGGTATGTTACTCTTAAGGGTCAACCCTACAACTTAAAATTATAATCAGTTGAGCACTATTTATTTCCGAATTAATGTCTTCGTTTCCTGGCCTATTAAACCTAACAATTTATTGAAAAATAATCATGAACGATTTTAAAATACTTAGAACTACTTAGAAATAAATAGAAAATGGCGAATACACGCGCACTGTTTAAGAGGTCGGGTTACTAGTACGGGAAAAACTCAATGAAAAAACCCGTTCGAACAAATGACAACCTTCATCCGATGGTCTACCTGCCTTCGGAAAGGTAGGGTGAAGGGGAAGTTATGATTTAAAAGGTTTTCATTTGTAAAGAAGTTATTGGTCGAGAGGGGATTTTAAAATGAACAAGAAAGAAACAAATGAACAAAAATATGACTAATAGAGAGAATAGAGAAGGGGTTTGAGAGTAAAAGGTGGTGAAAGGCAAAAGGTGGTGAAATGGAAATTATGGTACAGGAAAGATTTGGCTAGGGAGGTTGCCGAAAGATAGGCAACGCCTGGTATGGTAATGGGTGTCTTATATCGAAAAGTATGGCATTATGCTGTCTGATTCGTGTTATGTCTCGAGTTAAGTATGACTTATCCATTAAGCCGTTAACTAGCCTCAGAAAATTCGAATATTCTGAGCTATTCCTGTCATCTGCACTTCTGCACTAACTGCACCTGATAAAAAGGAAGTGTATTTTGTGCAGTTTTGGTGCCGAAAAGAACATTATTTGCAAGCTACACCATTTACGCTTTTAGAACTGGTGCACATAACGCAAACGAAAAGAATTGAACTTTTCTTTTATTTTTCAGAATATTTGATCAAAACATGCCATATTGCTTTCTGATGAAAACCAGACACCATATTTGTGTTCGTCAAAACCAATTTAACTAGAGATCATACTCCACACTTCCACACGTATATTTTGGATTAATATAAGTAATTGTTCTTTCTTTTAAATGGCCGCCATCTTGGTTAAATATCCTTGAGGTAAGAGCTAACCTTGTCAAATGGCACCCCAAGGAGTTGAAATGAAATTAACCCTAGCACCGCATCCATTGTAAGGGAAATTAGAACAGTGACACCACAACAGATCCACGGGAGTCACAGTGGTCAAGGCCAATCAACCAGTCCATTCTTTCTACTGAAATCTAAAGTGGCTATCTACCTGCTATTAGTACTGGTCGTAAAGCCATCAGGTGTTCAATCAGGCCCGCATTGAATAAATTAATTCTATGAATCTTCAACTTTTTGAACAGGTAAAACTATACCAGTCTATATTAATTAAATGTGCAGAAAATATATGTATAATATCAAAATCATTTCCTACTGGAACAAGATGATTCTATAACCTCCACTCAGAAGGTAGTGATTCAAAACTCTTCTCAACGTTTTGTTGCATTGTTGCATTATTTTTATTGTAGATGTTAAAATTTATAAAAGTCTCATTTTTTCATACTGCTTTCAATACCTCGCTTGGACAGAAAAATGCTTGAAATTTTTCTCGTTAGTTGGTTTTGGATCACTACTCTCTGAGTGGAGATTATAGAATCATCACCTTCTTCTCCCATTAGGAAATGGTTTTGATATTATACATGTATTTTCTGAACCTTTGATTTTTTTTCCAGAGAGAGAGAGAGAGGCAACACAAATAAATCGAACTTTTTACCATCCCTGACGAACTTTAAACAATTTTCATGAATCTGTGATTCTTTTGCAAAATAATTGTAAATTACTGAATTCTCATAGCACACTATTGTCGATAGATTGATGTTAATTAAACCATTTTTCTAAACAACTTTAAATAACCCATTAACCAAACATTTTAGCTATAGGAAATGCGCATATAGATTGAAAGGTAATAAAAAAGGGAAGCGAATAGGCTTATAAAATACAGTATGTTTCGTTTGAAATAAGCGATTTAATGGAGGTCGAAGTTGTCGAAGTTGTTGAAGTTGGACCTCATTTTCTGGACACCTTGTATATTTTCAGGCATTTGTAGCTTGAGCCCACTCGCATAAGCTTCATCTAGACATGTGGGAGAAAAACTGATTATAGAAATTTACTGTACGGGGATGTTATTAATTTCCAACTATGGGTTAGTTCGCATCAGATTTCATTAAAATCGAAATACCTCCAAAGCTATTGGTCTTTTAGATAGGGAACGATATTGAAAGTTACTTTTTTTTTCTTCTCCGGGAGGGGAAATCTTCACGGGCTGCGCATCCTCACTGGAGTGTCAGCCTCTAACTGACTAAAACCCCTCCTCCTAGGGCTCGTTGTAAAGAATACTCCGAGGGCACTGCAGCCTCATGGGCTTATTGTGCTCTTCCTGCCTTGGTTTACACTGTCCATTTTAATATTCCTGTATCACTGATAAGGTGATATAGGTCTGAAAATGGGCGAGTTTTGATGGTTTCCGGGTCTGTTTGTGTTTACCCGTTGATATTATATCTTATATGGTCCATAGCCTCGCAGTCATGTATAATATGTTTTACAGTTTCTGGTACCTTACAGCACAGTCTGCAGTTAAGGTCGTCAGCAAACTTTCTGATTAAATGCAGGTACTTCTTAACAGGAAAATGTCCCGTCAGAAGACCCGTTATGGTATTCAACTGGATCCTGTTCTTTGTGAGCAGATCTTCAGTTTGCTTTGAAGGTGGTCCATTGATAAGTGCTTTCCCATGTCGATTTCCTGGAATATTTCTCCAGTAGTGGTTGTGCTTACTCTTGACCCAGTCTTTAATTACCCTTCTGGCTGAGCCTTTTCTGAGAGAGTTCTGGGTTCTGGGCCATAAAATATATCAGCTGCTCCCTGTCTAGCAAGTTCATCAGCTTTTTCGTTGCTCTCTACACTGGTATCTCCCGACACCCAGAGTAGTCTTACTCTGTTCTGCTCACCCAGAATTTTGAGCTCTTCCTGGCAGTCCCAAGCCAATCTGGAAGATACTTTGTTAGAGGCTAGTGTCTTAAGTGCCGCCTGACTGTCTGATGCAATTGAGGTGATTGACGTGATTCTCACGTACATACTCAAGTGTAGCCAAAATTTTTGTCTGGAATACAGTGGAGTGCTGTCTAAGAGAGAGATTTATACTTGCTCTTGGCCTTTCACCATATATTCCTGCTCCAGCTCCTGAGATTTAGAATTTGAATCCGGCATAAAAAAATAAGGCCATTTAAAATAAGAAAGTTGATGTCAACTTCCGGTATAACCGGAAGTGTCACATACGTGACGTGATTTTCATTAAATAGAGCATCCCTTCCTAAATTTTCAGCTTCAAATTACTTGTAGTTTTTCTAAAACGTCTAATAGGCCACTAACCGTGATGCACCCTGTATATAGTAGTGAGTGATAATTTGCATGTATTAGTTGCCTGACACTTACTAATACTTACTTTAAAGTTGGAAACTTTATTAATTACTAGATCCCTTGACATGCACTATTATTTAAAAATGCATACACTGTTTCGTCAATATCTGTTAATTGATTATCTACTATTCATATTCACTGGTAATTATATTTTGTTTGAACGCCCGTAGATACTAAGTGGTGATTAGTTCTGGTACGAAACCTGTAATTTTCGAACTATTCTCTTGACTTCAAGTTTTAATAACTTATTAATAACTGAACACTACCAATTTACATTTAAATTATACTATAATTTGCTATTACTACATTATTTGCATGAATAATACATTTAAACAGCTAGCTTTTATTTTTTCATAATTATTTAAGACCAACGTTAAGAATAGCGAGCTTCAGTGTATTTTTATTGAGGGAAACACGCTTTTCTGTAACTTTTTATTGTACGAGTGTTCTAACATTTTGGAAATCAATAAATTGAATGGTATTATTTAACTACATTTTTAGCTAGCTTAAATACTACAATATGCAATAAAACATTCTAACTGGTCTAAAAGGGTCTTATGGGGGTTTAATTTAAAAATTAACTGTTAATCTGTATGTCTTTTCCCATAAGAAATACATGTACATGACCTCGGAATCTTGCTCAGTACTTGGGATAATTTTTTTTTTGGAATTTCGAACAAATAAATCTGCGGGGAGAGGTAAGTAAAATTTAAACTTTTTTCCAGTAGTCCATCTTCACTGTGTACTATATTTTAATTAACTAAATTTCAAGTGCCTACGACTTTACCTCAAATTACAGCTTTTGAATTTGAAACTTGCATAAAAAGGTCAAAATTTTATAATTCTCACAAAAAATATTGTTTTGAATATATATTTTGAATATATTAACTTGATCTATATATAATATTTCAGTTATCCGATTCCAAAAGACTTATTTCTTACCCAACTACTAGAGAGATATGTGTTTGAAAAGACTTTTACACATTTTCAAGAAAAAAATATTTCTTTTACGACTGCCTTCGAAAACGACAAATAATGCACAGTGACTTGAAACTGTCTTTTTTCACATGATGTGTGAAAAAATCCAAAAAATACAGTACTGTCATTTTTTTCACACAGTCATGTCGAAAACAGAACTGACACCTTTTATTTGTATTTTTTTCTACTCACATGTTTTAATTCGTTTATTAGGCGTTCCCTACCTGTACTCTAATGATATTTATTACGATACAGATTTTTCATTACAATACAAGTTTATGACCAATAGAAACGCGACACACAGCAATATTCTGTCAATATCAACTATTAGTAGGAGAGCTGGCAAACATTATGGTGAACGATAATATTCAAAATTTTCACTGATTCTTTGGTCTTTGGGTATGTCAAAACCGATCGTCTGCCGTTTCAAAGTGGAAGCATTTTAGGTTTTAGTGAACCATATTGTTCAAGAAAAATTTTTGCACTATAGTTAGTCTAGACGGCATTTCTACCTAGACAGACGATTTTTCTGGTAGCATTATCATAGCAGACGCAACTCAAAATGGCAAAAAATCACATTTCGGTGAACTATATTTTTCAAAAATAATTTCGCGTCCTTCGATTTGTCTACTTACGGTTTAATAAATAACGAATCGGCAGACAAAAAAATCGGTAGCATCGTCCTAGCAGACGCTGTCAAAGGGACAGATCCGGTTTTGATGAACGACATTTATCAAGAAAAATTATGTAAGGAATGATAAATACAACAACTCAAGATTACATTCTCACCCGGGCAGACGATTTTTTTCGTAGCTATGTGTATGGCAGACGCCTGTCAAAGAGGCAAAAATCACGTTTCGGTGAACTATTATAGTTCTATAGTTCACTATAATAGTGATCAAAAATAATTTTTGCGTCTTTCGATTCGTCTATCTATGGCACAGTAAATAACGAATCGGCAGACGAACAAACTGGTAGCATTTTCCTAGCAGACGCTGTCAAAGTGAAAAATTTTAATTTTTTTTTCTTATATAAATAGGTTTAGAATTTTGCGATGAAATTTTAAGTATGAACAACAAAAATCTGTCTGTAACCTTTTTTGTGTGCACAATTACTCTGGAACTGTTTAAAATATTGACTTATGGTGTATCTATGTACTGTAACGAGATCTGGAACTAGATTATATTTTAAGCTTATTTTGTTGCAGGGTTGGGGGCAAACAGGCAAAGGAAACAAGTAAGAGTTAATAAAATTGGGATTTAGCGTATGTACGAGAAACCAAGGTCCTAAAAATTGGCCATAATTGATGTCGCCAGTTGCCAATTGCGCGGAGAAAATATATCGAATGTTGGTCGCCAATTTACCCTCTTCAACTAACAACAAGCCCCAAAGTGTTATATTCTGTTCCACAATTAAATATTTTCTGGGGCGGCTAGCGCTAAAACGATCAGGGGGGGGGGGGGGTCTGGCTCACATAAGATAAAATACTCAGAAAAATATTTGCTACACTCAAAGAAAATGAGAGGTAAATTCAACCAAAAAGAGCATACGAAATCGCGCCTATTTAGTTTCATAGTTAAATCAATCAGAAAAGAACAGTCATACAACTTTATTTGTTTTCGTAAACAAATAGTAGTTTAACAATCATATCTTCTTGTAACAAATTAAATAGTACAATGACATTTTTTTATGTTCACTAACCATTTTCAATTTGGTCTACAATTAAATAGTACAACGACTTTGTTTTTTGTTCACCAACTAATTTTTAGGTTGATCTACACTTTATTTGGTTAGCCAAAATCTCAGTATTGAGACATCAGACCACCCAAACCAAAGATTAGAGATCGTTTATAAGATCCATCCAAATATATCGATGATCCCTGAGAGAATTTGAACATTGCAATCATGTTATTAATTTTCTATAAATTCATAAGAGTATAAGAAAATGCATGATTGATTATTGTCAGTGATTTGTATGTGGCGTCATCTGGGAATAATTTCTGTAATAGACTACGTGGTAGGCAAGCAAATTTTATGGTAATTCTTTTAGAACTTCTAGAAGACGACAATAATATTGGTTTGTCTACCAAGTACAATAATACAGCGAACTAATACTGGGTTAGAATTACAATTCGATAATAGTTAAAAATAAAATATACTATTATCTAGTTTAATTTGACAGAATTCAACAAAATAATAGTCAGACGAAAAAAATAATAGTCTTATTCATCTATCTTTTAAGTTAATGTTTGTTTTGTTGTACAACTTTTTATTAATTAAAATAACAATCACCTCTTGTTTAAAAATACCATCAATATGGTTTAGTTTAACAAAATTAACGATATTGTTAGTTAACCATTTTTTTTTTGTTGAATTTACCCATACTATTTCTTTAAGTGTAAAACATAACAGCAATGCCAACATGTTATATCCCAGGCCCCATATATGTAGCTATCTCCTAGACTATTTAGTTCGGAATATTTCCTTAATAATATAACGCACCTTTTTTCATCTGAATGCACTGGCCTATTTCTTCTGTAAGCGTCAAAAACATTAATTTATAAGCCAAAAAGAAACTAAATGAACCATATCTTCTTAAAACTGGGAAAATCTCCAACGAAATATCGAATTCTCGGTTCGATCTCGAACACAAACTTGCTCCTGTAAAGGCGCGTTGATATTTTCTGCGAAAATTCGATGAGAAAAAACTGTTGGGAAGGTCCCCTGAAAAATCTAAATACGTCTCTGTAACAGCCTTCTTGCTAAAGTGACAGGAAGGTGGTATTTTTAAGCAAATACGTCTGACGGATGACGGGACATAACTCTCTTACGGTACGCAGTTTATGAAGTGATAGAAGTCTAAAAAGACTTATATTACTGAATTACCGAGTGTGAGTAACAACATATCTTTATGTAGATAACTGTTAACATTCTCCTCGCGAGCAGACCGCTTGTCTATAGCGCATCGAGCTACCATCCGGTCCAGATTGCATCCTGTCGATTACTATTTTGGTACCTTGTACATGATTTTGTTAACTTCTTTTTATTTTGTAAATTTAGATGAGACAACGGTTTCTGCTCTATATGTCGCTCAGAACAGAGATTATACAGTGTGTCCCCGGATTGAGTTTGCGATAAGTGTAATATACCAAAAAAAAATTAGTATGGCTTTCATTTTCTGCAGTCTCGGTCTGCTTGACGTAAAATGGATTTTTACCAAATTTCAGTTAAAATAGGATCTAACTCCCGGAGTTATTATAAGAAAAAAATAAAAGAAAATAAATCATTGTGGGTAAACTGGTCTTTCTGTTAATTTTGCGGAAAAATTCTATTTGGATAAAATATTTGGCATTAAAAGTTAGAGCCATATGCCAAATTTCATTGCATTTGAACAAAAAAAAATAATACTACTTAAAGTAAATAGCTTTTTATTACTTCCATGTCCAGTGGAAGTATAGTAACGACAAAAAAATTTTTAAAAATTTTTATTGTCCAAATAGGCTTAAAATGTCATGAAACGTCGAGATTTTAAGTTTGAGCGAAAACAAATTTTCTGTCTGTCTGTCGGTCTGTCTGTCTGTCGGTCTGTCTGTCGGTCTGTCTGTCTGTAACTTTTTTTTGTGCGCACGTTTACTTTGGAACCGTTTAAGATATTGACTTGAAATTTGGTACACATATGTACTTTAGTGAGATCTAGAACTAGATTATATTTTCATCTTGTTCCGTCGAAGAGTTGGGGGGTAAATTGGGGTAAATTTGGGGTAAATGGGTAAATCAAGCAGATAAGAGTCCATGAAATTGGTATTTAGTATATACAAGAGAAGCTAAGGTCTCAAAAAAATATTTGGCATTAGCCACCCCCATTACCACCCCCACCTCCTTATTAAAGGGGATGAAAAAAAATTGTGATTTAGTGTATGTACAGGAACCAGAAACCTCAAAATATTTTTTTACTTCATCCACCCCCACCCCTCTACCGATGTGGGGTATCGTTTTATGGGTTTTTGGGGTATGGGATTTCAAATATTATATTATTAAAGTTCCATAAACAATTATTTTCACATACAAAGTTTTTTCGTTGTGAGTGACTTGGATAGAGAATCTGGATGTGGAAGTAGTGATTCCTTGGGCAGCGCTTTTTTTTAACCCAATTAACAATTTCAAAGAATTCAACCAAAAACCTATTCAAATAGTACCCCACCTAAATTACTACATAATTCCACCCTTCTTCTAATTTTTTGTAACTTCTAATTTCTTCAAGAGGTTTTATTGTTATTGTTCAAATGCAATGAAAGTTGGCATATGGCTCTGAAAGACCAGTTTATCTACAATGATTTATTTTCTTTTATTTTATTCTTAGATTAACTCCGTGAGTTAGATCCCATTTTAACTGAAATTTGATAAAAATCCATTTTACGTCAAGCAGACCGAGACTGCAGAAAATGAAAGCCGTACTATTTTTTTTTTTTTGATATATTACACACCTATCGCAATCCGGGGAGACACTGTAGAATACAGTGAAAATTAATGTAAATTATTTTTTGCTTGTTTATACATTTAGTACAGTCAGTCATTTGAATCATCCAATTCCTACAAGAGATTTTCTTTTTATATACTATAGAGGGGCATACCCCAATCATTAATTGATGTCTTCCACAAAAATATCGTGTCCGCTACTACCGCCATGTTGAAAAAATGGCAGTCAAAATGGGTTTTTCTCAATTATCTCCTTTCCTGTTGGTTCTATCCTAAAATTAGGTATTACCAATACTATAGAAAATGAAAAAAGCTACAACTTAAACTATTTTTCTTTATTATTAATATTTTACGATTTATCTAATTACCCAATTTACTTAATTCGTTAAATTGTTTGGTTTACTGTTTCATTTCATTTTGTTTGATTTTTACTTCCACATCCAGTGGAAGTATAGTAACGACAAAAAAATTTTTAAAAATTTTTATTGTTCAAATAGGCTTAGAATGTCACGAAACGTCGAGATTTTAAGTTTGAGTAAAAAAAAAATTTTCTGTCTGTCGGTCTGTCTGTAACTTTTTTTGTGCGCACGTTTACTCTGGAACCGTTTGAGATATTGACTTGAAATTTGGTACACATATGTACTTCAACGAGATCTAGAACTAGATTATATTTTCATCTTGTTCCGTCGAAGGGTTGGGGGGTAAATTGGGGTAAATTAGGGGAAAATAGGTAAATCAGGCAGGTAAGAGTCCATAAAATTGGTATTTAGTATATACAAGAGAAGCTAAGGTCTCAAAAAAAATTTTGGCATTAGCCACCCCCCTTACCACCCCCACCCCATTATTAAAGGGGATGAAAAAAAATTGTGATTTAGTGTGTGTACAAGAACCAGAAACCTCAAAATGTTTTTTTACTTCATCCACCCCCACTACCACCCCTTATCACCACCCCCACCCCGCTACCGATGTGGGGTATCGTTTTATGGGTTTTTGTGGTAGAGGATTTCAAATATTATATTATTAAAGTTCCATAAACAATTATTTCCACATACAAAAATTTTTTCGTTGTGAGTGACTTGGAAAAGAATCTGGATGTGGAAGTAGTGATTCCTTGGGCAGCGGTTTTATAAATGTTTTACGATGCTTAAATAAATTAAACTGTCTTCCCTTCTTTTTGTCTTCTTGAGAATTAACAAAATTTTTGGTTGTCATAGTAACCATTTTTCAGATTAATTCAAGGAGCATTTTTAAAAATTGATTCTCCTATAACTTTTTTATTATTAAACATATTTAAATGAAATTTTGGTTAAAACTCTTTTAAGACCTTGCTAATTCAGTGATTTGGTTATATTACGTCCAGTGGAAGTATAGTAACGATTTTTAATGTTCAAATAGGCTTAGAATATCATGAAACGTCCAAAAGTTTTAGCGAAAAAAATTTGTCTGTCTGTCGGTCTGTCTGTCTGTAACTTTTTTTGTGCGCACGTTTACTCTGGAACCGTTTGAGATATTGACTTGAAATTTGGTACACGTATGTACTTTAACGAGATCTAGAACTAGATTATATTTTCATCTTGTTCCGTCGAAGGGTTGGGGGGTAAATTGGGGTAAATTTGAGGTAAACAGGTAAATCAAGCAGGTAAGAGTTTATAAAATTGGTATTTAGTAAATATAAAAGAAGCTAAGGTCTCAAAAACCCCCCTATTATTAAAGGGTGTAATGAAGCATTCTTTAAATTCCTGCTCCATTACTAAGATTCCGGATTTACACACGACACCAATGTGCGCACGGCCCGCAAACCTACCCATCTCCCGTCTAGAGGCATGGATTTGCACACGACACTAAACTATACGCAGTTCTACGTCACGAGTAAGCGAGGATTTTCGGATATAAAAGCCCGGCCGCAAATCAACATAATTGAGAGTGGATAATTCTGCCAATCTGTCTACAGCGTGCTGAGCTGGACAATCTGACCCTGGGAATTCTACAGCGTGTTGAGCTGTATTATCATTAGTCATTCATTCATTAGTCATTCCCCGGCGCCGTTTCGCCGCCAAAACCAGAGCGAATGAGCCTGACCTGGAGACCTCCTACAGCGTGTTGAACTGGGAAACTTCTTGAGTCGACGATATTCACCCGACGCCCGATGCCACTCCCGTAGCAACAACAAACGTCGCATCGCATCGCATCGCATCTCTCTCTCTCTCAGATAATAGAAAGAACCGTAAAAGATAAGGACATATAACCTGTACCTGTATGTTATGTAACACTGCCACACATTACCTGTTTGGAAAAGTAAATAAATTGTTTATATTTTTATTGGGCTGTCTTATTAACTAATCTGGACCCCGATTAATCTCCGAACCAGCTACCCGACAACAAACCGTTACATAATTTGGCGCCCGAGCAGATTTCAAGAAACCGTTACAAGGGGATGAAAAAAAATTGTGATTTAGTGTGTGTACAAGAACCAGAAACCTCAAAATATTTTTTACTTTATTCACCCTCTATCACCACCCCCACCCCACTACCGACGTGGGGTATCATTTTATGGGTTTTTGGGGTAGAGGATCTCAAATATTATATTATTAAAGTTCCATAAACAATTATTTCCACATACAAAATTTTTTCGTTGTGAGTAACTTGGATAGAAAATCTGGATGTGGAATAAGTGATTCCTTGGGCAGCGGTTTTTTTTATAAAGAAAGTCATTAATAAAATGTTGCTGTTTGCGCCATCGAAAATAATCAAAGAATGCCTTGAAAATAAAAATTAATTTATGAAAATTTGTGCTGAAGTAGAATTTTTAATGCTCTATGTATTAAAAAAAAAATTGAATCGGTTGGAAAAATGGATATTACAGAGATGCTCCTATTTCAAATGGATCACACTGTATAAACAAACAAAAAAATAATCTACAGTAATTTCCACTATATTCTATCATCTTTGTTCTGCCCCTCATTTCACATTGGTCACACTGTGGATACAGTAAAGAATATTACTTCTACATCCAGTGGAAGTATAGTATCGACAAGAAAAAATTTAAAATTTTTTTTGTTCAAATAGGCTTAGAATGTCATGAAACGTCGAGATTTTAAGTTTGAGCAAAAAGAAGTCTGTCGGTCTGTCTGTCTGTAACTTTTCTTTTGTACGCACGATTACTCTGGAACCGTTTAAGATATTGACTTGAAATTTGGTACACGTACGTATTTTAACGAGATCTGGAACTGGATATATTTTGATCTTATTCCGTTGAAGGGTAAATTGACGTTAATGGGGGTAAATAGGTAAATCGAGCAAGTAAGAGTCCATAAAATTGGTATTTAGTATATACAGATTCAGAAAATTCTTCGTTTGGCATTGCGCTATCAATCGACCGCCCACAATAAAGACGTCTACCAGTACTCTAGCAGTAAAGAGTGGACACACCCATCAAAAGGCATGTATGTACACGATTGCATGCTTCGCTCTCGCTTGCTCTTATTGCCAACCCAATACGTACAATTTCCGATATTGTATAAGAGAAGCTAAGGTGTCAAAAAATTTTTTGGCATTAGCCACCCACATTACCACCCCCACCTCATTATTAAAGGGGGGTGAAAAAAATAAAATTGTCATTTAGTGTGTGTTCAAGAACCAAAAGCCTTTTTTAATTTATCCACCCCCACTACCACCACCACCCCCAACCTCACCACCGATGTGGGATATCGTTTTATGGGTTTTTGGGGTAGAGGATTTCAAATATTATATTATTAAAGTTCCATAAACAATTATTTCCACATGCAAATTTTTTTCGATGTAAGAGACTTGGATTTTCATAGGGTTTCGCAAACACCAGAAAGAATCATGTATGAAAAATCAAAAGGGAATCTATCTAAGAAAATATTACGATTTTATTTCCACTATGGATCGAAAACCATCTCTGGAATATGAAATATAATATCAAATACTATCAGTATACCGTGTGTAAAGAGAATACAATTGAATTGTATTTTTATGTAAAAGTAATTTTTAAATTAATGAGGTGACTGCAATAATCACATGAAGTGTTATTGAAATGTCGGATACTAGCGAGACATAAATAAAAATCTTTAAATATAAAATATAATCACAGTTATTAAATCTTTCACAATGCAAGGAACTTTACCAGACACAGCACATCATAATATATCAAAATTAGTTGTTTTACATAATGAAATCATATAAATGAACAGCTTCTTAAAAGTTAGAAATGTTGGAATATTATTGTAACGTATATTTTTTTAAGTTAAATTTAAAAAATTTAAATTAAAAAAATTTAAATTAAAAAAAAAACTTATTTTCTCTTAAACTTAAAACGTTTCTAAAATATCCAGATTTAGCGTGTAACAGCTCGGATTCAGTTTTTTCAACTGAAGAAGGACGTAAAGGACCCCGCATAGATCTTATGGAAATTAGCCATAAAAATTGGCTGAATTTTTAATGTGTTGTAGATTTCGACTTTCTGATCAAAAACTCTCATGGGCCCAACTCGATTCAACATTCAACATTTCCGAGATACAGCTACAAATTCTTGTAAAACTCTATCTTCTCGATCCTTTAATTTATTGATGGGTTATTAGAGGTCAAAGGAGCCATTTCCGAAAGTTTTTCAATTAAAGTTTTTTGATCAATAACACACATACTGTATGTAAAAAAAGTTTTAGCCAATATGACCGAATATTTTTTCACTTATTATTTTTCTTTAGAATTCCCGGCACCTTCGCCAACACTACTCAAACTTTATTTTTTACACTATTTTTATTAAAAGGACAATTCTTTTTAGTGCAAAATATTATAAAGGGCTATTAGAACGTATCACAATATAAAAAACCGCTGCCCAAGGAATCACTACTTCCACATCCAGATTTTCTATCCAAGTCTCATAACGAAAAAAATTTGTATGTGGAAATAATTGTTTATAGAACTTTAATAATATAATATTTGAAATCGTCAACCCCAAAAACCCATAAAACGATATCCTACACGGTAGTGGGGTGGGGGTGGCGATAGGGGGTGGTAGTGGGGGTGAATGAATAAAAAAATATGTTAAGGCTTTTGGTTCTCGTACATACACTAAATCACAATTTTTTTTCATCCCCTTTAGTAACGGGGTAGGGGTGGTTTTAAATTCATAACTCAGTTATTATTTTACTAAAAATATTTTAAAAAGTACCATCGTAGTCAGAAAGCATAGGCCTTCATTTTATAAAGAATATATTTTTTTATTTGAGACTTAGTTTTCGAGTAATTGAGTGTCTAATATAAAAAAATGGCAAAATGAATTAATTTCTAGCGAAGGTCGAAAAGAGATACAGGCACTTAAAGTTTGCGTTTTCCATAAGGCGCAATGCTTTTTCGAATAAAGTTTATTTTTTACAGCCGTACAGCTATAGAGAATATTATGCAATTTTTACAAAAGAAAGATATGTACTTCGGCTATGTGATGCACTACATAAATCGAAAAAATTGAATAACACTCTTTTGCACAGGACAATCTGTGGACAACTTTTTTTGGGAGTTTGCCTATATATATGCTATCGATTTATCCACTTGTCAGCTTTTAGTATTTAAAGCCCTACAGATTCATTTTTTAAGGCACTTTCGGACGCATGAGCTCTCTACTAATATAGAACTACTAGCTGACCCAGCAAACGTCGTTTTGCCATATAGATTATACATTTTTGTCCAAAAAATAAAATTTCTGGATAGGGCCACCCTTATCACCTACGGGTATAAAAAATAGCCTACGACCTATTCTCAGAGCTACCAAATATACACCAAAAATTTCATAAAAATAGGTCAAGCCGTTTCGGAGGAGTTCGATAACAAACACAGTGACACGAGATTTTTATATATTAGATTACTAGGATTGTTACTATGCTCTTGTGCAGCCGTTGTTAACGTATGGCATTCTGTCCTGGGGTCGAACTTATAAAAATAATCCAGAAAAGTATTTGTCTGTCAGAAAATAATTATTAAAACCATCCTTAGAAAATCAACGCGTTACCCAACTAGAATCTTGTTCTCGAATTCTAATGTTCACATTTTGTTGAAAACATCCTTCCATACTGGACGCGTTTCCCCTTCTTTTGCTCTCAACATGGGTCCGATTTCTACATCGCGCAATTGCTCTTGCCTCAGAGTTTTCTTTGTCCAACTGTCTGGAAGATCGACCTTGACAATGTTGACTTCAACCATGTTCGGCAATTTTCCACCTGAGGGTAGCGCTTGCAATCTTCCTTGTCTGGTTTTCTGGATAATGCAGGAGTTTAGACTGCCTGCGTTGTCAACAGCCTGGTTTCCTCGCATTGGTCGTTCACTTTTGACAGAATAAATTGTTCGTTCCCAATCCTTAAGACTCGCTTTCCTCCGTCAACAATAAATCCATACTGTTCCATGATGTCCACTCCCAAAATGAAGTCATCCGTGATGTCAGCCACGATGACCCTATGGTCGAACCTTAATTGTCCAATTTGCAAACCCCAGGTCTACTTCTCCCCGTAGCTGTCCGGACGATCACTTCATTTTGCCTCTTGGTAATATTTATGCCCGATATAAATCCTGGCCGTACTATTGATGACGTAGTACCTGTGTCGATGGTAAACAAACATTTTCTTCCATTCACATGGCCTTGTAACAATAGACTATTTCTCTGGGGACACTGCATTCCCTAGCCAGAACAACCCCCCTGGTACTGTTTTCCTGCTTCTCTTCAACATTCACAGCATTTACTCGACTCTCCGAGTTCTGCTGTCGACAGTCTCGTTTCATATGTCCCACCTTGCCGCAGTTGTAACATTTAATACCACCACTGGGCTTTCCTTTATTTAGCTGTTTTTCCTGCTTTTCGAGGCCATCCAATTTATCACATAATTTGGTGAACATTTTCTGCATCTCTGTCAACATATGGTGCTGGTTCATTTCTGGTTGCGATTCTCCGAGAGTCACAGCTCGCACTCTCGACCTTGGAGTATCTCTATAGGCGGCTTCTACTTCAAGTGCACGCACCAAAGCTTCGCTACTACTTTGGTGTCTCGTCAGCCTCAGAACGCGCCTGACCTATTCGTCCCTTATACCATCTAAAAAGGTCCCCACGGCTAATTGTTCCTGAAATTCTCTAGGTGCACTCGGATACGCCAGGTGTGCCAGTCTCTCTATTGCAGCTTCGAATTCTTGTAAACTTTCCCCAGCCTTTTGTTTCCGTGATTTTAGCTGAGCTTGGTATACTTGGGCAAGGTGTTGGTCGCCATATCTCAAGTCCAAAGCAGCTTCCAAGACTTTGAAGTCCCTTTGTTTATCCACTCGGATAGTCTGAAGCAACTCTGAGGCCTGTCCCCTTAACGCCAGAACTAATGCCATGGCCTTTTCCTCATTATCCCAGTTGTTCGCACCCGCTGCTGCCTCAAACTGCCTCTTGTACGTCGTCCAGGAACTTTGGCCGTCAAAAGAAGGAGGTTTTAGTCGCTGACCTGATGATACCACCTGCTGGCTTCCTCTATCTCTCAACTGTCGTTTAAGCCGGTCTATTTCTCCTTTGACTTCTTCTTCGAACTTGTTTACTTTCTCTTTAACTTCAGTTACTTCTCCTTTTACTTGACTGACTTCTGTCTCGACTACTCCTACTTTACCTTCGACCTTGTTCATCTCTTCTTTGACTTCACATTTTAGTACTTCATTGGCAGAAATTATAGCGTCCTGTTGTATTTTGATTTGTTCATTTAGATTTTCCTTAATTCTTCCTGGCGTCTTTCTTGCTGTTGTTGACGTTTTATTTCCAAGTCCTCCATCATTTTTCTCAGTTCAGCCATTTCTTCTTCTCTTGTTTCTTGCTCTTCTTTTTCTTCTTGACGTCGCTTTTCTTGTTCTTATTCCTCCTCTTGCTGTCGTATGTTCAGGTCTTCCATAATTTGTCTCAATTCGTCTTTCTCTTCTTGACGTCTTCTTTCTTCATCCTCTTTTTCCTTCTGACGTCTTCTGTCATCATCCTCTTTTTCTTTCTGGCGTCTTATTTCCTGATCTTCCATCATTTTCTTTATTCGTCCCTTTCTTCTGGACGCCGTTTTTCTTCCTCCTGGCGTTTTCTTTCTTGCTCTTCTTTATCTTCCTGGCGTTGCTGCGCCATCATCTTCGTAAATTCCGCAAGTAGGTCCTTCATTTGTTTCTCCGTAGCCATGCTTTTTGTTGTAATGGGCATACGATTATGTTAAAATAAAATAAATTTAACTGCCACGTCAATATCGGTAATGGAACTTTCCAGAAAAATCTCGAAACAGCACGAAAAAGTCTTATCCAGAGTCTTTGTCACTATCCAGTTCAGAGAATTTAATAATCTCCACTAATGTCCAAATAGAAAAGTTTTAGTAATTTTCACGCACTAACACAAATGAGTATTTTTCAGTGTCTCTATCACTTCTCAGTTTAAAGGATTTAATTATCACGCTAATGTCTTAATGAAATGTTCTACAATGTCTCAAAAAATGCACTTAACACTATTTTCCTGTTTTTTTCAGTGTCTCTATCACTTCTCAGTTCAAAGGATTTAATTATCACACTAACGTCCTAATAAAATGTTCTACAATGTCTCAAAAAATGCACTTAACACTATTTTCCTGTTCGAAAATAACCCTCGAACAATGTCCAGTAAATTAGTCCTCTGTGTTAGCACTAACCCTCGAGAATACTTCTCGAACACTCCAACACAACTTCAGAGCTCCTCTTGTCATAAAATTCCGCTTCTGACACCAATTTGTAACGTGTTTCCACCCCTAGGAAACCACCCTTGCAAATTCCGTGGGTTCCAAAAATTATAACAAGAGATGTCCACTAACACACTTTATTTAATAACTTACTGGATACTTCACAATACTGTTAATGACTTAAATGTACTTTACTGACTAAAAATAACAATGTTTATCACTTTGTCTTAACCTCACTTGTCAAATCCAAACTTCTCTACTTTCTTGAACTACCCGCCGAGAATGCGGTCTTTTATACCTAAAAATGACAGATCTCGATTTTTCTGTGATGACGCCACCATTCTCTAGATAATTCCAGATGTCATCACTCTAGAACTACTACTGGTAGGTTCTTTCTCGAGTAGGTGCAAATACATCTGAATTAATTGAAGGGGTTGCAACACATCACAATACTTTATATTATTTGATTGTAAGAATGTACTTTCTATTATTTTATTTAGTTTTACTTTAGTAGTAAGTATTATTTTTAGAAACTTTGTACATGTAATTTTGTTACTGCCCAATCAACTAATTGTAAATATGACAGGAGTCACAAACAAACCTTTTTCTAGGTTTCTGTGACTGAACTGTTTATTTTTGTACAATTTTATAAATTTTTGGCATAAATAAAAACTTATTATATCCTATTCTGTTATATTATTTGGCCTTATAATGTTTTTTTTAAAGTACTATTGTTATTCAGAAGATATTTAGTTTCAACATTTATTGTACACCACGTGCTCCCAGAAGTTGTCTTCTGTATATGATTCGTTCCTGCATCGGTATGTCAGCGTATGGAGAATTAGGGTGCCCGCAAACTAGGTCCTTAAGTGTTGTTGTGGATTTTGAAAGGCGACGTTGTTCCTTTATGTTAAATGCACGCCTCTTCCGGTTGTGATCTAAATCAGAGCGCAGATCTCTATACCGTCCTAATATACTCGTATGAGGTGTGTTATGCGGTAAATTAAGGCAGATGTTTCAAGAGTTGTATAAAATGCAATTCGGAAAATAAAAACGATCAAGAACGATGCCACTTAGAACAATTAACAATTGCGCGATCATGTGTTCAAATTGATTTAAAACTACAGCTAAATACAGGGTGCTCCTTAATGACGAGCTAATATTTTAAGGTGTGATTCCTTAGGTCATTTTATGAAGAAAAGTTCATATGAACATATGTCTGCAACGGCTCAAATTTTTGGGTGTTGATTTTTTTTTAATCGTAATTTTTTAATATCTCAGAAAGTACTTTAGATAATATTTTCAATTTTGGTATGTGTTAATAGGATATAAAACCACATACTTTAGTTAGAAAACTTATTTTATCGCTCCACAAGTGGCGTCCCTGAAAACATGTCCTCTGATATTTTTTTACCAAAAAAGTGGTACGCCACTGACATTTTTCCACGTGAATATTTTTTCTGATTAGCCTGGCCAATTCTACGATTTAACTAACCTACTGAGGAAATATGACTTTCCAAAGTCTACAGTAAAATTTAGAATTTTTTTTTTTTAAACTTTGATTAACGAGGTCCAAATTTCTTCACGAATTTTGCCATGTATTAATAATTAATTAATCATTTGCCATAATTAAACCACATTTCCCGAATCTGTATGTAAACGTAGAACCAAAACTGAGACAGTAGTAGTCATAATAAAAGATTTGCCTCTGCTCCTTTAGGATATGATTTTGCAGAGTGAGAGGGAAATATGCGTTTATTTTCGATTTATCATAAATATTTAAAAACCAAACATAGTATAATCTTTAAAACTGTTTTACTTTTGTCGTTGTTCTAAAGAATACAACTATATAAATTTTTTCTACTCCCTTATGTAAATCAGCTGTTTTCTCTACAGTCTGTAGAATGGGTAAGTAGGCAATTCAAGTTAACTGAACGGATATATTTTATATCAGTTCTAACGTGGATATGAAATGAAACCGACCAATCAATCACAGTTCGTGTATTAAGTACATAGACAACTATTCGTTTTAAAATCAAATTAGTGCGTAAGCTGTCAAAGTAACTGTCAGTGTGTACTGTCAGTGTGTATTTGTGTAATATATTAATGTTTAATAAATTTTGTAGTTTTTTTAAGCTGGTCGTAGAAAAAGTATACTGTACACTCGAGTGGATTATCCACATCGCACTCAAAAGATTTGAAGCACTCCGCCTACGGCATCGTGCTCAAACTTCTTTATCGTGCGATATGGATATCATATCCACTCTTGTTGCACAAAATACTATTTTATTGTAAATTTCTGTTGTACTTGAATATCGTAATTTATCAATGAAAACAGTTCCTAATTTCATTATCAGAGCATGGCGTTTAACTATATACAAAATTTATGATAATAGTATATTGTGTATTTAGGTGTGAAAGCAATACATTCCCCGACGACGATGCAAATTGTTGGCCGAGGCGCTAGCCGAGGCCAACAAGCATCGAAGTCCGGAAATGTGCTTTCACACCGAAGTACACATACTATTTTCTTCTGAAATCACAATCAATATTATTATAAATTAAGGAATTTGTATTAATGCATAACATTTCTTCATTACTATCTAATTGCTTACTAATAAATGCAATTTTAACGTGAGTTGGTTTGTCTGCGTGTATTAATTTACTTTCTAAAATAAATATAAAAAAATGTACGGGAATGTTACTTTTTCTGAAATCGATTGGCAATGTCTACATTTTCGGCGCGATTTCAGATCTAAAAATACACAATTCCAGTGTTTTAGTCCATTGCTAAGAAACTAAAAGAAAACAGACCGGAAAAGATCCGTTGCCAAGCAACGATCAACAAAACCGTACGGGAAAGTTACTTTCCCGGCCTAGACCGGAAAAGTAACATTCCCGTACGGTTTTTTATGTATATTTTAGACAGTAAATAAATACACGCAGACAAACCAACTCACATTAAAATTGCATTTATTAGTAAGCAGTTAGATTGTAATGAAGAAATGTTAAGCATTAATACAAATTCCTTAATTTATAATAATATTGAT
Source organism: Rutpela maculata (assembly GCA_936432065.2). Lineage (NCBI taxonomy): Eukaryota > Metazoa > Arthropoda > Insecta > Coleoptera > Cerambycidae > Rutpela > Rutpela maculata. The sequence goes on along the minus strand of OW386285.2, from coordinate 27,409,427 downwards.
TGTGATTTCAGAAAAAATAGTATGTGTAGTTCGGTGTGAAAGCACATTCCCGGACTTCAATGCTTGTCGGTCTCGGCTAGCGCTTCGACCAACAATTTGCATCGTCGTCCGGGAATGTATTGCTTTCACACCTAAATACACAATATCGATCTGAAATCACGCCGAAAATGTAGACATGCCGATCGATTTCAGAAAAAAACTGTTTATGGTTGTATTTCTTAGAGCAAAACTGTTTTAATGATTATACCATTTATGATTTTTGAAATATTTATAAGGCCCGCATTAGACTATAAAAATTCTTTGAAATAGATCTCTTATAATAGTATATTGTGTATTTAGGTGTGAAAGCAATACATTCCCGGACGACGATGCAAATTGTTGGCCGAGGCGCTAGCCGAGGCCAACAAGCATCGAAGTCTGGGAATGTGCTTTCACACCGAAGTACACATACTATTTTTTCTGAAATCACTATCAATATTATTATAAATTAAGGAATTTGTATTAATGCATAACATTTCTTCATTACAATCTAACTGCTCACTAATAAATGCAATTTTAATGTGAGTTGGCTTGTCTGCGTGTATTTATTTACTGTATATAATATACATAACAAACTGTACGGGAAAGTAATATTCCCGTACGGTTTTGTTGATCGTTGCTTGGCAACGGATCTTTTCCGGTCTGTTTTGTGATAGTTTCTTAGCAACGAACTAAAATACTGGAATTGTGTATTTTTCGATCTGAAATCGCGCCGAAAATGTAGACATTGCCGATCGATTTCAGAAAAAAGATATTTTATGAGAAATGTGACAATGTAATAGACCAAATTTTAAAAAATACCTTACCATAAAATATTACATATTTCTCATAAAAAATATCTTTTATAAAAGATCATTGTCAAAAAACTTTTATAGTCTAATGCGGTTCTAATAAACCGAGAATTTCTCTCTCACTTTGCAAAATCCTATCCTTAACAATGATATGTGGAATATCAGCATGGTATTTTCAAGGGAAGATCTATATCAATCAATTTTTTTGTATAACCCAATATATATATATATATATATATATATATATCTGAAGCTATCGACGCTAACCCGCAATCGACGAATTTACACAGACTTCGCTAAAGAATTTGACAGACAAATTAATATAAAATTTGTAGAAATATTTGTACGTATTACTTTTTCTTGTTATACTTACTGGTAAACATCTTGAAAGCAGTACAATTTTGATATAAGGAAAAACCACATTATTTTTTAACGAAGAGCAAACCGCGAAGGAAATCTGGTGTACCCTCAGAAGGAAATCCGAGGAAATGTTAGGAAATTCAAAGAAATCTTAGGAAATCCCTGGAAATCTGTCTCAGGAAATTTTTTGCTTTTCGGATTTCTCCCCTCCGCTCTTCAAAAATATTTTTGAAGAAAATTCGAGGAAATCTTAGGAAATCCGAAGAGATCTTTTGCATTTGGGATTTCTCCCCCTGCTCTTCAAAAATTTTTTTGAAAAAAATTAGAGGAAATCTTAAGGAAATCCGAGGAAATGTGGAGGAAATCTGTGTAATCCTCGTCAAAGAGAACATCTGGTGTACAAAATTTTGGGCGCGGTTGCCCCTCGTTTTTAGTGAACAATCGTAAACTAAAATAAAATTTGGGGGTGACCATTAAAAAAACCATTTTGTATCTTACTACTAGCAATATTTTACTTAAGAATATTTGTCTCAATCTTAGTATTATGGAATATAGCTAAAGCATATCCGTAATTATAAAATACCCTATATATTAACCCTGAAACACTTTGAGCATTAATAGTCGTAAAATTACATGATACCGCCTTTCATAGTATCATAATACAGTATGTTTAACGTCCTCTAATGCATTTCAGATTGAACGTTACAATTTTTTCAAAAATAGATTTGGACAAAAATAAAAATTAATTAATGCAGTTTGAACGCGTTCTTCCTTGGAACAACCCATTACAGTAACAACTTATCAGCTTACTGTCATAATAAATTAATATTGAGGTTGTTAAAATACGTGTGTTTGTCAAAATCAGATTTTCTCGAAAACTCACGCGGCTGAGTCGTAAAATGCCGCTTATTAACGTCAGATATATTTCTGGAATTCATTCATCGCAGTGTAGGAATACTGAACGCAGATAAAGTTGCTGTTGTATATTCTGATATTGTCAAATGACATTTTTGGAGGCGATTGGAGTCTACCACAGAACCGAGAAAGAAATAAGAGTCGTATTGTAATATTATTGACGAATAAAATTAAATGTAAAGAAACTTTTTATTTATATGTATTAAAACGAAAAAAATAATAATAAAAAAATTTATTGTCTTAAAAACTTGTCGCGCGCGAGAAGTTCATACAGGCATCAATTTTTTTTGGCAGAGATTGTAGTACCTAAGTAAGTTTTTTTTAGTTCTATTCAAGCTTTTAAGACAATTAATTTTTTTTTATTTTTATTTTTTCGTTTTAGTACACCTAAATAACAAAAGCTTGTTTTTAAAAGAGTTTTTTTTTACATTTAATTTTATTTTTATTAGCTACGCCTTAATTAGTTTCATACAGTGTGTCCCAGGATAGATGTAACAAGAGGTGTAATGGACCAAAAATTTTGGAATTTTGGAATGGTATTTGGGGATTGAGTCCTGCTTGTTGTAAAACTAAAGTATACCAAAAACGACTTGATATGGTGTTCTACAGGGTGTTTTATAAGCAAAGTTGTAAAAATCACCACTAATAAAGTACCTTTATTTTTCAAAATATGAAAAAATTCCACTAAGAAAAGTTATTTAGAATGCAATTTTATACCACTATACCAAAGGACCCCGGAACAAAACCCATGAAAATGTTCATTCGGTGGAATCGGCTAAAATTTTGGTATTTTGTAGTTCAAGTCATACTGATCAAAAATTCTTATCACATCAAGCTAATCCTATGGACAGTTTTTGAGATGCAGCTTGTCAAAGTTAGGTAATTTTCGTCATTTTAGACATTCAAGAACATTTTACTCTTAAACTATTAACTTTAGCAAAAAATTGCAAGGGTCAAAATATTTTTGTTAATGTCCAATAAAGCTGAAGATTTTTGTTTCAGAAATTTTTTATCAATTTTTAGGTTAGGTAAAATATATATATGTCATATTTCGGCATGCTTCGGTGGAATTGGCTGAAACTTTGCTCTTTTGTAGTTAAAGTCATGCCGATCAAAAATTCCTATTACACTGAGTCTGTCCTATGAGTGGTTTTCGCTCCAGGAGTGCTTGAAGATCCTAACATCGAGGTAACTGATAATCTATATGTACGTGTTTATGAATGGCTTCCAGCGTGTTTGTGTACGTGCGTGCGAGTGTGTATGTGTGATTATTTTTATTAAAGAACCTGCTCTTATCGGCACTGTTTCTTATGAGAGCATTCGCATTGCCAACCAGGGTGATCCCATATTTTTGGTTTCACTTTCTATCTGTTTATTTTTACTTTTTGTTGTTTTTTAATGCAAAATATCGACAGCCCCTCTCAATACCACCCACTTACGGTAAAAAATATTTTAAAAAAATAATGTAAAAATAAGCTTGTATTATTGTTCAATATGCATATAAAGTCGCGTCCCTGTAAATCAAAAGTTTTCTGAAATATAAAATAATAATCAGTTTTTGGGTACTATTTTCAAAAGGCCGTAGCTCAAGGTATTTAAGGACATATTTTTGCATGTAGAATCTGCAGCAGAAGTTTGTCATCAATATTTCCGTATAACCCTGTATACACACATACGTACATACAAACGCATGCACGCAGCACACAAGCGCGCTGGAAGCCATTCATAAACACATACATATAGATTACACGTTTCCTCGTTGTTAAGACCTTTAAGCACTCCTGGAGAAAAAACCACTCGTAGGATAGACTCAGTGCAATAGGAATTTTTAATCAGCATGCCTTTAACTACAAAATAGCAAAGTTTCAGCCAATCCCACCGAAGCATGCCGAAATATGACATATATATATATATTTTACCTAACCTAAAAAATGATAAAAAAATTCTGAAACAAAATTCTTCAGCTTTATTGGACTTGAACAAAAATATTTTGTCCCTTGCAATTTTTTGCTAAAGTTAATAGTTTAAGAGTAAAAAGTTCATGAATGTCTAAAATGACGCAAATTATCTAACTTTGACAAGCTGTATCTCAAAAACTGTCCATAGGATTGGCTCGATGTGATAAGAACTTTTGATCAGCATGACTTGAGCTACAAAATACCAAAATTTGAGCCGATTCCACCGAATCAACATTTTCATGGGTTTTGTTCCGGGGTCCTTTCAGGAATATTAAATTATTATTACAATAATTGTCACAGTTATTTCCTCTAAGTGATTTACCGATATATGAATTTCCATGTTTTCTTAATTTTGGACTCATTTATCTGGAAAACGGTAACTCCTATCAAAATATTGTATAGGAACAAAATTGTAGAAAATTTTATGCACGTTGTTTTGTTGTTGTTTTTCTTCATCATTTTTAGTTTTTGTGTTAAATGACAAAAACAACATTGACAACAGTTTTTTTTTAACATATGGGCGCCATTTTGAAAGTACAGCCAGTTTTTTTAAGACATGTCTTAAATTGTTCCTTAGGCTTTAATCTTTATGAAAAACATTGTCCCCAAGGATCGGGCGGGGGGTGCACGTACAGCTAGGGAGGGCTCCCCGACTAATACACACATGTTTTTTTTAACAAGTGCAAAGATTTTATTACATCTTGACATCATATATGAAAAATTCAGGTTTTTAGCCCTTAAAAGGGCCGTAGCTTTTCGAGGGTTGTCACCATCTCAACATACGATTAGCATCAAATCTACTACAAAAATCCAAAGTTTCAAACAATTTTAACCGAAAGCAACAATCAATGTATTTTGTGCGGGGTCCTTTGAGCCCGTTTGAATTTTTAGAAAGTTTTTAAATATAAACACTTGAAGACATTATTTAGGATCAAATAAGGTACTATAATATGGAACTGGGGGTAATTATTCGCAAATGCGAAATATTATATTCAAATCGAAGGTGGACAATTCTTCAATATTTAGTAAAAGTAACGAAGTACTGGGAAGCCTTATTACACAATCACTAAATTACTGTTGCCTTTCACTTTTGTTAAGATCTTTTTAAATTTTTAAGCACGGGCGGATAAGCTAACACAATGCAGGTATATGTGCCGTTGACAGAAAACGGAAGAAGAGGTGTCCATATATTCATATCCCCTCCTACAGAGAGACGAGACATAACATAATTCAAAGAGGCAAGTAAAAACTTGTCCACAGAAAATGCGAATACAAATGAGATCAAGAATCGCACCACCTGCCCTCTTATTCGACCCTTATGGAATTAGGAGATTGAATTCTCGGGTGTTTCGTTTATTAATCTAAAATATCTCTAAGACTAACGTATTTATTTATTAACCGTTGGGCGCTAGTTCGTATATTTTGCATTGTTAACACTTAAATATAATTTTTACCAAATTACAAAAGAGATTTTTTAAGCTAGCTACTTTTTGTTCTGTTTGCTGTTGTTTTGTGCTGTCTCGCATTGGTTTTAAATTTCACCCCTCGCTCATCAATTTTGAGGGCGGACAAATTTTTTTTTTTCAGATTTCAGATGTGAAGATCTTGGTAGTGTGCGCATAAGGGCATAAGGCCTTCCTTCTTAGAATACTTGCCTCTAGTTGTCATCTAGTATAATGCAAGTAACTTTGCTCTATGGCTACGTTGTTTTTAAATCTTCTTTGATTTTTTAAAGTTAATAGTGTTAATGATATTACATGTTAATTGGTATGTATCTATTATTATGTTGATGCCTAAAATAATTTTTATATTATTGCAATTTTTAATATTTAACACCCTGTATTTTATTAATTTCGAAATTTTTTTTCTACAGCATATTAGCCCAGGAGTTTTAGTCGATATATTGCTTCATCAGGAATTAATTATTGTCAAGCTGAAAGATTGTAGTTTTGGTCCAGAACCACACGTACCAAAAAGTCCCCTATTCTCCCCCGTCGACTTCCCTGTTCTTGCGGAGCAACAAGGGCCTAACTCGCAGAAATTGCAGAGCTGGCTATAAAGAGCAGCACAAAGGTTGTTACTGGTCCGGTTTGGGTCAGAAAAGCTTCGGAGAAGCATATCCGTTCGTATTTCATATGTTCCATACATATTCTGTTCATAATTTTCTGTTCTAGTGCTGTGAAAATTTCAAAAATTGAACAAATTCTGAAATGGCGCCATTGCAGATAAATGCAGATTCGGAGGGAAAAACGTTCCCGAACTAAACATGTCTCTTCATACTTTGGGCTTTCAATTGTATGTCTATGGTATGTCTACCCGTGAGCATCGGTTAATTGGTGCAGAAAAATTGAGTGAACGTAGTAAAGTCATGGTGGACACGAGCGTTTGCGTTTTTTGTATGTTGTCTCTTGAATATGGAAATGTTGTGGTGGGCTATCAATTTGGCTTCGGGCTAGTGTGGAAAGAGAAGGCACTGAAAATGAGGAGTTGTTTAAATATCTCGTGAAGAAAAATTCATCTATCACCGTACATGTGACATGCAGGTAAGTCCTACGATACTCGCTAGTTCTGAGATATTACAGTGCCATTTTTTCTTGCAGGAAAAATTACTCTAGGCCTTTTACTCTAAGGAAGGACCTTGCCTTGGCCAAAACTGCACAGCCTGGAAGTGAGACGACTGAGCCGCGGCTTAGATCAGCGTTCACTCCTTTCGATATAAAAGGCACTGTTTGTTCTGTGGAGAGGAGGCGTGTATGAGGAAGGAGACGAAGAAGCAGGGCAAGTTCACGAAGTAGAACCTGTTCGGATCATCGATCGAGCTCTGCAGAGGAATGACGAGTGGGATGAGGTTGTGTAAGCTCGTGTATCAAGTGCAGTTGATCTGGTCGCGGCTGTAGCCAAATACCACCATCAGTAGATGTGGATGATGATCCGGACGACCCTACTTCCCAGTAGATCAATAATGTCAATTGTCTTGCCGAATAAAGTCATTTTCTATGTCTGACAAGTTAAATTTCATTTAATAAATCTTATAAAACACTAATAATATATAAACAGGAATTCGAGACAAGTCTCATCAGTGCAGCCAGGGCAATTCCATTGAGCGCGGCGACACTCGGAGTGGCGTAGATCCGTAACGGGTGACGCTACAGAGAAGGTAGACATACCAATGGAAAGCCCAAAGTATGAAGAGAAATGTTTATTCGGGTACGTTTTCCACTTCGAGTCTTCATTTATGCATGGAACATCTGAAATACGAACGGATATGCTTCTCCGAAACTTTTGTGATCATTTCGACCCAAATCGGACCAGTGCCCTCAATATTATGCGTCTTTTAAAGTAACGATTCATGAAAAAAATCACTGTAACGCTATGACTCCCAGTGCCTGGCCTGAGGGTGCCCATATAAACCGTTTTTTTCATCCAAGAAAGAAGATGGCCCTATCGACCTAGAAGATATTAATGATTTAAATTCCAACGTCATAAATAGTCAGTATTTCTGTAAGTATGATGCACATCAATATTCAATGTTTCTCAAACAAAGTGGATAATTTATCTCTGTATCTCGACAAATATGTATATGATATAATCTGTTTGTCTGAACACTGGTTAAACCAGGCTGCTCTTGATACTATTAATTTACCAGGTTACATACTGGCAAGTTCCTTCTGTAGACCTATAAGCAAACACATGGTGTTTGCATTTTTTTGAAAAAAAATAAAATTATATTTAAGCCTTTATTACTCTGAGTTTTGCAACGAAATCAATGCAGAATTCTGTGGTACTGAGATTCCTAGTATCAAGACAGCGGTTATCACCTTATATAGATCATGTGTTGGGGATTTCTCTATATTTTTAGAGAGACTGGAGGCACTCTTGGAATTTCTCTCTGATAAATATAATAAAATAGTGCTTGTCGGGGACTTTAATATAAACTTTAGGTCTACCTCTGGTAATCTTAATGACCTTATATGCCTACTAAATTCTTTTGGACTTACAGCAACAATTTTAGAATTTACTAGGGTGACAGCCCACTCCGCCAGCTGTATTGATAATATTGTGACAAACTTGGAGGAGAAAGGCTATGAGGTAGGTGTCCCTGCCTGTCTGACCATTTTGGACAATTTATTCTATCTAAATTCGAGAGGATGGCTGAGGCTGCTTGGCCATTCGCACAGGGTCAGGACAATTTATTAAAATATATAGTAAAAATGACACATCCTCTGTCGTTTTTCGCAGGAGATCTACTAACCATGGTTTAGTAAGGCTTAGAAACCAAGTGCTTGACTGGAGTATCTTTTATAGCAGTAATAATGGTCATAATAACAATAGTAAGTATTTGTCCGAGCTTCTGGTAAATAGATTTCGTAACTTGATAAATCGAATTTTTCCTTTAAAAAAATGTACTTTAAATAAGAAGATGCCAATCAATTGGTTTACTGATTCTTTACAAAATAAAAGGGACACGCTCTCCTCCGTTAAACTAATTTGTAATATCACTAGAAATCCGGTTGATTACTCTATTTATAGTGCTCTGCGAAAAGAGTACATAAACGATATTAAAATTGCGAAGAAAAGGGCTTGCAACAAATTCACCAATGACTACCAATAAGGCAAGAGATAGTTGGAAAATTATAAATTTTGAAATAAACAATTGTCGGGATAACGTCGTCAATCCATGTATTTCACCAAACACATTTAACAACCACTTTGTATCTGTTGCAGGCGACTTAATTAATTCGTTGCCCAATATTAACGTTCAAACTAACTTTACCTACAACAAAATGTCGAATATATCCTTTTTCTTGCGTCCAGTAACCATACAAGATGTAAAATCAGCTATTAAATCATTCAAATTCTTTAGATATACATGACTTAAATGCCAAAATAATTAAATCTACGGAGGATATTATCGCCGCTCCTCTAGCCGCTCTATATAATAGTTGTATCGCCGAAGGTGTCTACCCAGACATATTTAAAACTGCCCGCGTTATACCGATATTTAAAACAGGAGTCGACTCCTTATTAGACAACTACCGCCCCATATCAATCCTCCCCATTTTTGGTAAAATATTTGAAATTATTCTGACAGAAAGATTGTCAAGTTATCTGGAGCATGAATCACTTCTCAGCCCCTATCAATATGATTTCCGCTCTGGACGCTCAACCACGCAGGCCGTCATAAAGATCGTGAGTGACATAGTCGAGGGTCTTGAGGAAGGACATCATACGGCTATCACTCTGTGTGATCTTTCCAAGGCCTTTGATTGTGTCTCTCACGATAAACTAATTGATAAAATGTAGTTATATGGAGTTAGAGGGTTACCTTTATCTCTTTTTAGTTATTTGCAAAAGCGTCAGCAATGTGTAGTCATAGGAAATAGCATGTCAGATACTTTAGATATTAATCATGGTGTACCCCAGGGCTCTGTCCTGGGGCCACTGTTATTTCTGATCTACATTAATGACTTTCCACAATTTATGTTGCCTAGCAAATCCACTTTGTTTGCTGACGATACCACTCTCTTGTGCTCTGACCGCAACATTGCTAATCTGATCCAACTTAGCTCCGACATAGAACTGTAGGCAAAAAACTGGTTCATCTTGAATAAACTAACACTCAATCAAGAAAAAACTCAGAGACTTATAATATCAACCAATAAAAATGTATCCAAAGGTGAACACGTTAAACTCCTAGATAACTCTAGATGATAACCTTAGCTGGGTAAACCATATTGATCAGTTAAATAGAAAGCTCTCAAGCACGATCTTTCTCCTCGGGAAATTAAAAGGCATTCTCGAATTCGACATCTTAAAAAACACTTATTTTTCCCTTTCCCACTCTAGACTTTCCTACGCAGTGGTCATATGGGGTAACTCCTCCCACGCATTAAAAGTTTTCCGACAACAAAAGAAAGCTATAAGAATATTCGTTAGTGCTAAGTTTATGGAACACTGTCAACCTATTTTCATTAAACTGGGCATTATGCCCCTCCCTTCACTGTTTATTTATTATAGTCTTGTAGAGATTCACAGGAGTGAAGTCCAGTCTGATTACCATCAGCACAACACACGTGCTGCTGGACTTCTTAGAGTACCTCGCTACAGGTTAACTCTAAGCGCTAAAAATTCCCCCACCTAAATTTGTATAATCATTTACCATGTCATATAAAGCAACTGAACTTACTGTCCTTTTAAAAAGAATATAAAACATTTCATTCTAAAGTACTGTTTTTACTCGGTTGACGAATTTTTTAAGACACCCTATGGTTCTAATCCACACTCGACTATATAAATGCTCATATTTACAGAATGCTCTGATACTCTACATATTTTTGCATTTCATACTTATTCATATCTTCTGTGTATATCAATGTGAAATGTTATATACATCTATATGTTTTTGTGTTTTATAAACTTGTAAATATTATAATTTGCTGTTCACCAGCTTTTACCCTGACTTGCTGCAAATGTTCATGTATGTACATATAGTGGTGAAATAAAGACTATATATCTACCTATCTATCTATCTATCTACCTAACAACCTTTCTGCTGCACTTTATAGCAGCTCTACAATTTCTGCGACTTAGGCCCTTGTTGTTCTGCAAAAAGAGGAAAGCCGGCGGAGGAGAGTAGGGGACTTTTTGGTACGTGTTGTCCTGGACCAAAACTACAATCCTGCAAATTTTCAGCTTTACAATAATTAATTCCGGGTCAAAAACTAAAATTCCTGGGCTATATTGGCTCAATCTTTATATGGTCTCTGGTGTATACAGTAGAGGCAGGTACAAAAAACAAATATTTTGCGCTAACAAATTTACGATGATAACTAACATCGAGTGTCAAAATAAACCCCTTAGATTTTTCGTATTAGGTCGAGATTCAACTAAGCAGGCGATGCTGCCTCTCAACATCGGACGCAGCTGCTTCGAATAAGCCGTTATGCATGTTTGAGAATATGTCTACATACGTTTCTTATGTTTTCCATTCAATCAGGTGTCTCGGAGGTATGTACCGACAGAATTATTGAAAAAGGATAAATGAGGCACATTTGAAGTTCAATTCAGATCCGATTGTGTGAGTGCATGCGGCTTCGTCCGTTGCATATTAAACGTGTTGATTGATAGTGCTATTGTTGAATTTTTTACACCGCCAGATTTTTATCAAGGAGTAATGATAATGTAATGAATGAATTTTAGCGGATATCCTAGAAGCTACGTAAGTACATTCATGTGAAAATACGCTGATATTAGCAAATCGTGTCGTAATGAAGATTTAATTGTGAAGAAAATATAATTATAATTACAAATCCATAATTGTTACTATCTAATTATGGAATCACGATTTAGTTGCTGATAATGCAATTTAGTGTAATAGATCTGTTGTTGTACTAGTAATAAACATTTTTCAATAATTATGAAAGCCGAAACAAAAGATATTCTTAAATACTAGGTAAGGCTATAGAACTATAAGGAAATGATTTTTTTTGTTATACCGGGTGACACAGGAGATATGTAACACCCCGTAGCATGTTTATTTAAAAAGATATTATTTTGAAATTTGGCAGACTTATATAATGCATGAATGTCCTTTTTTTGGTACGGTAAGGAGAAATTTTTTCCACTTCCGGTTTCGCTGGAAATGACATCTACTTCGTTATTTTAAATGGCACCCTGTATATATTTTTTTCCTATCTGATTCTACTTAAATTTCTCTTTTCAACTATGTATACCAAGATGACATTCGTTTTTAAAATGGCTGCTGAAAAACATTTTATTGCACTAAGTCAAGTTGGCTATGGAATGAAATGTGGCGGTAATTAATGCTTAATGTGCTGCAATATCAAAAGAACCCTGGTACACAATTTTGTGTTTCATATTTGTTTTGTTCTAATCAGTAGCCGAAGAGACTTTGTAGAATTTTTATATTAAATAAAAATCTCTAGACTAAATCCCCGAAATCATAAAAACTAAGATAGAAACACTAATTTTAAATTTGATCCATTTGTAAAATATTTATTCATCTTTCACTTTTACCCAATACAATTCATTGTTATGTCTATTTTGCAGTGGAGTTTTATAAACCATTTCCTTGAGATGGCCCCATATGAAAAAGTCAAGTGGCGTAAAATCCGGACACCTCGGGGGCCATCTAATTCCGGTGAAACCGAAAGTGGAAAAGATTTCTTGTTTGTACTAAAAAAAGGACAATCACACATTATAGAATATCTTTTTAAATAAACATGCTACGGGGTGTTACATATCTCCTGTGTCACCCGGTATATGTCAAATAGACTATATATTCAAATATCAGTGTCGGTGATTATTTTGCAATAGTAATTCTATTTGGAATAATTTATGTGCCATCCTGAAGATTTCAGATGAGAATAAAAAACTTTTAAAACTTTTCGGTGGCTTGAGATTCTTTGACAGTAGTCCAATGCAATTAGGTTTATACCTCGGAACCCAGCTAGGTATAGTGAATGGATTTGAAGGGTTTTTTTTGTTGGATTTATCATACCATAAACTAAAAAGTTTACCCATTGAAAATTACCACAAATTCGAAAATCCATAAATTAACCCCCCCCCCCCCCCCTTGTCACCTTTTTATACGCTGAGTTAGACTCCCCAAAAAAATTACGTCACGCTTATAGAGACCCCCCCTTATGTTTTTTTCGATTCCGTTATTTATTATTCACGATATTTTTCACCTCATGGGGGGGGGGGGGGGTTCTAGTAGAAATCAAAAAAAAAATTTTTAACGCCTCATGAGGGGGGGAGTGCTAGTGGAAATCCAAAAAAAAATTTTACCGACTCATGGGAAGGGGGTGCTAGTAGAAATCCAAAAAAAATTTTTTTACATCTCGTAGGGGGGGGGGGGGCTAGTGAAAATCCAAAAAAAAAATTTAACGCCTCATGGGAAATGGTGCTAGTAGACATCCAAAAAAAAAAATTTTAACGCCTCATGGGGGGTGCTAGTGGAAATCCAAAAAAAAATTTTACCGACTCATGGGAAGGGGGTGCTAGTAGAAATCCAAAAAAATTTTTTTTTACATCTCGTAGTGAAAATTCAAAAAAAAAAATTTAACGCCTCATTGGAAATGGTGCTAGTAGACATCCAAAAAAAAAAATTTTAACGCCTCATGGGGGGAGGGGTGCTAGTGGAAATCCAAAAAAAAATTTTTACCGACTCATGGGAAAGTAGAAATCCAAAAAAAAAAATTTTTACGCCTCATGGAAGGCGGATTGCTAATGGAAATCCAAAAAAAATTTACCACCTCATGGACGCAATCCTGCTAAAAATCCAAAAAAAATTTTTACATTATCTTTCTTTTCTTGATTCGTTCACCATTCGTTACGTCACACTGAGTCAGACCCCCCCCCTTATCACACTTAGTCACATAATGACGAACCCCCCCCCCCCCCCTGGAGCATGACGTCATTTATGGATGGCCCCCTATAGACATTTAAAATGCGCGTACAAACTGAAAAGTTTCACATTATTTCAAACTATCATATTTGGAACAGTTTGTCGTAGGAAAAAAAATAAAAACCCAAACTCTTCCTTTTTATAAGTTTCATTTCATTCTTATGTCATGACTTTATCAATCTTATAGTTTTCGAGACATTTCAATTTTAAATACAAAATTTTCTTGCATTTCCGCTCAAGCGCCATCTTTAAACCTTTATATCTCTCGCCATCTTTAAACCTTTATATCTCTAGAACAGTTTGTCGTAGGAAAGTAAAAAAAACAAACTATTCGTTTTTTATAAGCTTCATTTTTGCACTCTTACCATTTTTTATAAAAAAATATTTTCCGAGCAATTTCCAAAAACTCGATTTTTTCAAAAAATTATGAAAATTTTAATTACCTATTGAAAATGGGTACAGAATGAAAAATAGTTATTTTAAAAATTCTAAACAAAATTAAACATATTAGTAATAATATGCATTAACATATATAGAAAATTTAATTAATAAGAAATTAGAGCAATAAGACTAAAAAAATGGCGCCTAAATTTTTAAATAATAATAATAATCTTTATTTAATAAGCATTAACTCACAATTACAAAAAAGGAATGAAAATTTAATTTGCGGTGTAAATAAGTGGGTTTTTTGAGTATGAGTAGCTTATGGAAGAGAGTGCCATAGTGTAGAAGCCGCCTTTTTTTCATTGGCAGCCAATTCAATTATAATAGTTTTTGTGACACTGGGTGCCTTCTCCGTAAATTACAAATAAGTCTGACACAATAGTTTTGGACCTTCTGTAGTCGCTGGCAGTTACGTTTGGTTAAACATGGTCCGTAAACGACTTCACAATATGTCAAGTGTGAGAGAACTAGTCCTTCACATAATATCGTTTTGATTTTAGAGTTGAGGATATCACGATTAATATAAATTAGTCTTAAATTTGAAAATGCTCTTTTAATAATATGATTAATGTGAGAGTCAAAACGTAGTTTATGGTCCACATATAATCCAAGTATTTTACAGAGGTCCGACTCATTAATTATTTCATTATTGATCTTAATTTCAATGTGTTGAAGTGATCTATCGCGTACAGAATTAGGCCCGAAAACCATGACTTGCGATTTGGTGGGGTTTATCGATAAGCAATACTTTTCCGAGATGTCAAACAGGGATTGTAGGTCATTGTTTATTAATCTGTTAGAATCTTCAATTTCTGATTCACCATACGACAAATATATTTGAGTGTCATCAGCATAAAAGTGTGATTTACATGTAGTTAGACAGTTTTTAAATGATGACGTATACACAGAAAACAGTAGGGGTCCCAATATGGACCCTTGGGGTACTCCACTTATTGTATATAAACATGCAGATGTTGCATCTTTATATTTAACTATTTGGCGTCTATCAGTAACAAAACTTTTCATTAATTCTATTGCATTGTTGCTAAAACCTATGTTATGTAAAATTGCAAGCAGTAACCGATGATTGATTCTATCGAAAGCCTTAGAATAATCTAGAAGCACTAGTGTTGTTAACATACTTTTATCTAAGGCTGTTAATATAGGACATGTTATTTTAGGCAGTGGCAGTACAAATGCCACCTTTCATCTGTTAGGATAAATATTGTGTTCAATGGAATAGTTTATTATATGTGTAATATATTTAAGAATGTAAGGACATCAGAGCAACAACATTTTCAAACTTATCTCATCAAACCCTATAGCATTTGATTTAATAGATAATAATTTTCGATAGACAATATTTCATCAACTAAATTGAAATTTAGTTCTGTATTACATTGGTTGACAAAAAGTTCAAAACTTCTTCATCCGGGTCACTGTTTTTTTGGCTGGAGTTAATAAAAAAGTCATTAATTGTGTTTACATTAGATAAATGATTAGGTAGGTTTGTTATTTTATTTTTTGAATATACGTTAAGTTTTTTTAATTCTGTATATAAGGTTTTTGTTGACTTGTTTTCGTTAAAATTATAGTTCAGATAGGCTTTTTTTTCACGCTTTATGGACATTTTTGTGAAGTTGCGTAGTTGCTTGTAATAGTCCCAGTGAGACGTGTTTTTAATTCTTTTAAAACGCTGCAGAGCCCTGTCCTTTAATTTTATCAATAGTTTTATATTAACAGTTATCCACGGACTACTTTTCTTTTTTAATTTGATTGTATGTAACGGGGCATGCGTATTAAATATGAGATTAATAACTTGTTAAAATATTCCAATTTATTGTCTATATTATCTATGTAAAAAATATTCCAAAATGGAGTATTGTTTAAGTCATATTCAAAGTCAGCTATGTTTATCTTTTTAAGGCTTCTGACCATTACAGGTTGAATGACATTTTCGGGTACCCTATTACTAAACGAAAATACAATAAGTTTGCAGTATAAAAGGTCGTAATACGTTTCAATCGAAAGAAAATTTTAATACCTTTAATTTTTACAAGAATAACAATTTTTCTCATAGTTGTAGATTTTGAGTAATTTTAGATTTTAACGCCGTATATTTTTTCTGAACGCTTCGCCGCCATTTTGAAAATGCGATGCTGCCTCTCAACATCGGACGCAGCTGCTTCGAATAAGCCGTTATGCATGTTTGAGAATATGTCTACATACGTTTCTTATGTTTTCCATTCAATCAGGTGTCTCGGAGGTATGTACCGACAGAATTATTGAAAAAGGATAAATGAGGCACATTTGAAGTTCAATTCAGATCCGATTGTGTGAGTGCATGCGGCTTCGTCCGTTGCATATTAAACGTGTTGATTGATAGTGCTATTGTTGAATTTTTTACACCGCCAGATTTTTATCAAGGAGTAATGATAATGTAATGAATGAATTTTAGCGGATATCCTAGAAGCTACGTAAGTACATTCATGTGAAAATACGCTGATATTAGCAAATCGTGTCGTAATGAAGATTTAATTGTGAAGAAAATATAATTATAATTACAAATCCATAATTGTTACTATCTAATTATGGAATCACGATTTAGTTGCTGATAATGCAATTTAGTGTAATAGATCTGTTGTTGTACTAGTAATAAACATTTTTCAATAATTATGAAAGCCGAAACAAAAGATATTCTTAAATACTAGGTAAGGCTATAGAACTATAAGGAAATGATTTTTTTTGTTATACCGGGTGACACAGGAGATATGTAACACCCCGTAGCATGTTTATTTAAAAAGATATTATTTTGAAATTTGGCAGACTTATATAATGCATGAATGTCCTTTTTTTGGTACGGTAAGGAGAAATTTTTTCCACTTCCGGTTTCGCTGGAAATGACATCTACTTCGTTATTTTAAATGGCACCCTGTATATATTTTTTTCCTATCTGATTCTACTTAAATTTCTCTTTTCAACTATGTATACCAAGATGACATTCGTTTTTAAAATGGCTGCTGAAAAACATTTTATTGCACTAAGTCAAGTTGGCTATGGAATGAAATGTGGCGGTAATTAATGCTTAATGTGCTGCAATATCAAAAGAACCCTGGTACACAATTTTGTGTTTCATATTTGTTTTGTTCTAATCAGTAGCCGAAGAGACTTTGTAGAATTTTTATATTAAATAAAAATCTCTAGACTAAATCCCCGAAATCATAAAAACTAAGATAGAAACACTAATTTTAAATTTGATCCATTTGTAAAATATTTATTCATCTTTCACTTTTACCCAATACAATTCATTGTTATGTCTATTTTGCAGTGGAGTTTTATAAACCATTTCCTTGAGATGGCCCCATATGAAAAAGTCAAGTGGCGTAAAATCCGGACACCTCGGGGGCCATCTAATTCCGGTGAAACCGAAAGTGGAAAAGATTTCTTGTTTGTACTAAAAAAAGGACAATCACACATTATAGAATATCTTTTTAAATAAACATGCTACGGGGTGTTACATATCTCCTGTGTCACCCGGTATATGTCAAATAGACTATATATTCAAATATCAGTGTCGGTGATTATTTTGCAATAGTAATTCTATTTGGAATAATTTATGTGCCATCCTGAAGATTTCAGATGAGAATAAAAAACTTTTAAAACTTTTCGGTGGCTTGAGATTCTTTGACAGTAGTCCAATGCAATTAGGTTTATACCTCGG
This sequence comes from Rutpela maculata, assembly GCA_936432065.2. Classification (NCBI taxonomy): domain Eukaryota; kingdom Metazoa; phylum Arthropoda; class Insecta; order Coleoptera; family Cerambycidae; genus Rutpela; species Rutpela maculata. The sequence continues at coordinate 27,391,769 of OW386285.2, read as the reverse complement.
AACCCAGCTAGGTATAGTGAATGGATTTGAAGGGTTTTTTTTGTTGGATTTATCATACCATAAACTAAAAAGTTTACCCATTGAAAATTACCACAAATTCGAAAATCCATAAATTAACCCCCCCCCCCCCCCCCCCCTGTCACCTTTTTATACGCTGAGTTAGACTCCCCAAAAAAATTACGTCACGCTTATAGAGACCCCCCCTTATGTTTTTTTCGATTCCGTTATTTATTATTCACGATATTTTTCACCTCATGGGGGGGGGGGGGGGGTTCTAGTAGAAATCAAAAAAAAAATTTTTAACGCCTCATGAGGGGGGGAGTGCTAGTGGAAATCCAAAAAAAAATTTTACCGACTCATGGGAAGGGGGTGCTAGTAGAAATCCAAAAAAAATTTTTTTACATCTCGTAGGGGGGGGGGGGGCTAGTGAAAATCCAAAAAAAAAATTTAACGCCTCATGGGAAATGGTGCTAGTAGACATCCAAAAAAAAAAATTTTAACGCCTCATGGGGGGTGCTAGTGGAAATCCAAAAAAAAATTTTACCGACTCATGGGAAGGGGGTGCTAGTAGAAATCCAAAAAAATTTTTTTTTACATCTCGTAGTGAAAATTCAAAAAAAAAAATTTAACGCCTCATTGGAAATGGTGCTAGTAGACATCCAAAAAAAAAAATTTTAACGCCTCATGGGGGGAGGGGTGCTAGTGGAAATCCAAAAAAAAATTTTTACCGACTCATGGGAAAGTAGAAATCCAAAAAAAAAAATTTTTACGCCTCATGGAAGGCGGATTGCTAATGGAAATCCAAAAAAAATTTACCACCTCATGGACGCAATCCTGCTAAAAATCCAAAAAAAATTTTTACATTATCTTTCTTTTCTTGATTCGTTCACCATTCGTTACGTCACACTGAGTCAGACCCCCCCCCTTATCACACTTAGTCACATAATGACGAACCCCCCCCCCCCCCTGGAGCATGACGTCATTTATGGATGGCCCCCTATAGACATTTAAAATGCGCGTACAAACTGAAAAGTTTCACATTATTTCAAACTATCATATTTGGAACAGTTTGTCGTAGGAAAAAAAATAAAAACCCAAACTCTTCCTTTTTATAAGTTTCATTTCATTCTTATGTCATGACTTTATCAATCTTATAGTTTTCGAGACATTTCAATTTTAAATACAAAATTTTCTTGCATTTCCGCTCAAGCGCCATCTTTAAACCTTTATATCTCTCGCCATCTTTAAACCTTTATATCTCTAGAACAGTTTGTCGTAGGAAAGTAAAAAAAACAAACTATTCGTTTTTTATAAGCTTCATTTTTGCACTCTTACCATTTTTTATAAAAAAATATTTTCCGAGCAATTTCCAAAAACTCGATTTTTTCAAAAAATTATGAAAATTTTAATTACCTATTGAAAATGGGTACAGAATGAAAAATAGTTATTTTAAAAATTCTAAACAAAATTAAACATATTAGTAATAATATGCATTAACATATATAGAAAATTTAATTAATAAGAAATTAGAGCAATAAGACTAAAAAAATGGCGCCTAAATTTTTAAATAATAATAATAATCTTTATTTAATAAGCATTAACTCACAATTACAAAAAAGGAATGAAAATTTAATTTGCGGTGTAAATAAGTGGGTTTTTTGAGTATGAGTAGCTTATGGAAGAGAGTGCCATAGTGTAGAAGCCGCCTTTTTTTCATTGGCAGCCAATTCAATTATAATAGTTTTTGTGACACTGGGTGCCTTCTCCGTAAATTACAAATAAGTCTGACACAATAGTTTTGGACCTTCTGTAGTCGCTGGCAGTTACGTTTGGTTAAACATGGTCCGTAAACGACTTCACAATATGTCAAGTGTGAGAGAACTAGTCCTTCACATAATATCGTTTTGATTTTAGAGTTGAGGATATCACGATTAATATAAATTAGTCTTAAATTTGAAAATGCTCTTTTAATAATATGATTAATGTGAGAGTCAAAACGTAGTTTATGGTCCACATATAATCCAAGTATTTTACAGAGGTCCGACTCATTAATTATTTCATTATTGATCTTAATTTCAATGTGTTGAAGTGATCTATCGCGTACAGAATTAGGCCCGAAAACCATGACTTGCGATTTGGTGGGGTTTATCGATAAGCAATACTTTTCCGAGATGTCAAACAGGGATTGTAGGTCATTGTTTATTAATCTGTTAGAATCTTCAATTTCTGATTCACCATACGACAAATATATTTGAGTGTCATCAGCATAAAAGTGTGATTTACATGTAGTTAGACAGTTTTTAAATGATGACGTATACACAGAAAACAGTAGGGGTCCCAATATGGACCCTTGGGGTACTCCACTTATTGTATATAAACATGCAGATGTTGCATCTTTATATTTAACTATTTGGCGTCTATCAGTAACAAAACTTTTCATTAATTCTATTGCATTGTTGCTAAAACCTATGTTATGTAAAATTGCAAGCAGTAACCGATGATTGATTCTATCGAAAGCCTTAGAATAATCTAGAAGCACTAGTGTTGTTAACATACTTTTATCTAAGGCTGTTAATATAGGACATGTTATTTTAGGCAGTGGCAGTACAAATGCCACCTTTCATCTGTTAGGATAAATATTGTGTTCAATGGAATAGTTTATTATATGTGTAATATATTTAAGAATGTAAGGACATCAGAGCAACAACATTTTCAAACTTATCTCATCAAACCCTATAGCATTTGATTTAATAGATAATAATTTTCGATAGACAATATTTCATCAACTAAATTGAAATTTAGTTCTGTATTACATTGGTTGACAAAAAGTTCAAAACTTCTTCATCCGGGTCACTGTTTTTTTGGCTGGAGTTAATAAAAAAGTCATTAATTGTGTTTACATTAGATAAATGATTAGGTAGGTTTGTTATTTTATTTTTTGAATATACGTTAAGTTTTTTTAATTCTGTATATAAGGTTTTTGTTGACTTGTTTTCGTTAAAATTATAGTTCAGATAGGCTTTTTTTTCACGCTTTATGGACATTTTTGTGAAGTTGCGTAGTTGCTTGTAATAGTCCCAGTGAGACGTGTTTTTAATTCTTTTAAAACGCTGCAGAGCCCTGTCCTTTAATTTTATCAATAGTTTTATATTAACAGTTATCCACGGACTACTTTTCTTTTTTAATTTGATTGTATGTAACGGGGCATGCGTATTAAATATGAGATTAATAACTTGTTAAAATATTCCAATTTATTGTCTATATTATCTATGTAAAAAATATTCCAAAATGGAGTATTGTTTAAGTCATATTCAAAGTCAGCTATGTTTATCTTTTTAAGGCTTCTGACCATTACAGGTTGAATGACATTTTCGGGTACCCTATTACTAAACGAAAATACAATAAGATAATGATCTAATGCAATATTTGAATTTTTAACTACGTCACAACTAATCACATTTACAACATCCGATCATAGAAACCAGTCTAGCAATTTAGCTGAGCTCTGAGTTACTCTCGTTGGTTTATTGACACACAGTGTTAATCCATAAGAGTTTAAAATATTTTGAAACTGATTATAAGCTGGATTATTAATTTCTAGGGCGTCCACATTAAAGTCTCCGCAACATAATATGTGATCAAACATGCATACTATTTGACTTATGCAAGAATCAAATTCATTAGTAAACTCTAGAATATTTTGTCTGGGTGGCTTATAGACAACCCCAATGGCGTGACATACGTTATGTAATTTAATATTGATCCAAAGCTGTTCGGTATTTTCAAGTGGAAGATCTAAGATAAGAGATGTACAAAATATGTTTTTTATGTATATAGCCAAACCACCACCTCTCCTATTATCACGATCTCTTCTAAACATAGTATAGTTATCAATAGCTACTCATTCATTTGTAATGGATTCATTGAGCCAGGTTTCTGATAGGCATATTATGTCATAATCAAAATTGTTTAAGTGATCTTTAAAATCAACTAAATTTGATGTTAAGAATCTGATATTGATATGTGCCACTTTAACACAATTCATAGCTTCAATAAAAGTTATAAAAAAAAAAATTTAAAAATATTACAATACATAGCTTACATAACTAACAAAATTGCAATGAGAAATAACGTTAAAATTTTAATGTACTCTAAAATTAGGTTAAAAATAAAAAAAAATAATATAAAATGCGCTACTTTTTTGCTTGTAACGTTTTTAGTTTGCAGTATAAAAGGTCGTAATACGTTTCAATCGAAAGAAAATTTTAATACCTTTAATTTTTACAAGAATAACAATTTTTCTCATAGTTGTAGATTTTGAGTAATTTTAGATTTTAACGCCGTATATTTTTTCTGAACGCTTCGCCGCCATTTTGAAAATGCCATATTTCCAAAACTAAACATCGGAAAAAAAAGAAAAAAGTCCACATTTTTCGAGTAATTAAAAAAAAAACGTCTAGGAATACTGATTTTAGGGGGTGAAAATTGCAATTTTCAGTTCGCAATATCTCGAAAAATATGCCTTTAGAAAAGAAGCGTATAAGACCTTTCTTTCTTATTATTTGATTCTCTATCAGATTATGTGTATTTTTTGTTTTTTGCGACAACCCCCAAGAAGAGGTGGGAACCACCCCTAACCAAAAAGCAGGAAAAATGACAATATACATTCTTATGTACATACTTTATGAAGCATGTTGAAGAAAAATATTTGGAAATTCATTACATCGTTTTCGGGCTAAGATTTAAAAGCTTCACTTACTGTACTATTCATTTATTTCGCTTTTTGGAGCTTCTGTCATCTTCAGATTAATTTTAAAACGTTTTATTTTTTTACAAATTCTTTATAAACAACCTGGAAAATTATAACAATCATTATTTTCTTAAAAGAAATTTCCGATAACTGTGTTTTTCGTTGAGATTTCTAACAATTTTTTTTTAATTTATGGATTTTCGAAATTGCGGTAATTTTCAATGGGTAACTGTTTCCGCCATTTTTCATTTATAATGATTAATTGCACTGGACTACAGAAGAAGGAAATACTTTATCTATTAAAACATCAGATTAGCGACATTTTTTTATTTTTAGTTTTTACTAATTCTTAACCTTGAAATGTAACAAATGTTTTATTTATGGGTTACACAATAGGTAGGGCTAGACATACTACTATATTTTTTGAGATCGATAGTTATTACGTGTAGGTGTGAGGTCTTTTGATATCTTTTCCAAAAAATTATATATTAGGTATTATATTTTCAGAGTGATCAGCTTTATTAGTATACTAGCGCGATTAGAATTCAAATCAAATCAAATCAAATCAAATCATTTATTGATGTTCACAACACAGTATGTGTTTTACACACGTCAATATACACAAAGCATCATACATACATAAAATTTAAAATTCGTAATGAATGCTATAAGGTAGCAAAAAAATGATGATAAGTAATTAAAAAACATTACACATTATAACAGTCTTTGTTACACTAAAAAGAAATAAAATAAAATGAAATGATACATTTTACAGAAGACTTGAAATGCCTATTTCAGCTTATCACAACGTAGATACATCACAGTTTAAAAATTCAAAATGTTGTTTCGTTAAGGAAATCCTTTATCACATGTTTATATCTCGCCTCTGGGAGACTTCTAACATGTAAAGAAGCTTATTATACAAAATAGGGCCGAAGTAATTATATCCATAATCACTTGATTTCAGTCTGTTATAGTCGAGTTTTATGTCAAACTCATGTCTAGTATTATAATTATTATGATTAGAGCCTTTTCTTTCAAACAAGTGAACATTCTTATAAATGAATAATAAACATGTATGAATATATAATGAAGGGAATGTTAATATATTTAAATCGATGAACTTTTGTTTAACATCATCTCTATATCCCAGATTTGAAATGATTCTAATAGCTTTTCTTTGTACAGAAAATATTCTACTAGCTTGAGGTGCATGCCCCCAGTTTAACAGTCCATATGCTATATGAGATGGAATTAATGAGTGATAGGCAATAGTTAAAATATTCATTGGCACAACATTTCTCAAATTTCTTAGGATGAAAGTATTTTTACTCAGTTTATTTGCAAGAAAATCCACATGGTGACACCAATTTAACTTTGGGTCAAGATAAAGTCCAAGAAACTTGATTTTTTCTGGATTTTCATAGTCCACTATAGGTCTGTGAGTAAAAATCATATTTATTGTTTTATTCTGATTTAGGGACAATTTGTTGCAGGAAAACCATCTTGCCGCATTTGATTATGTATCCTCCATGTGCTGTTGAAGTGCATTTAATGATTCATCCGGTCTTAACAACGTAGTTGCAAATAATACGAGGTCAGCCTCCGGTATTGCTTGCTTAAGATCATTTACATAAATCAGGAATAAAGTGGGTCCCAATACCGACCCCTGAGGTACCCCACTTTTCACATCTTTGAGATCGGAGTTCATATTATTTACACTCGTATATTGCTTACGATTTGATAAATAGGATTTAATTAGCTCGCAACTTACTAATTCAACGTTGAGATACTTTAACTTTTCTAGCAGCACATGGTGTGACACACAGTCAAAAGCCTTCTGCAAATCACAAAAGGTAACCCCAACATACTCTTTCCTTTCTTGACCGTCAACAATATTATTTATAAGGTGAATAATTGCATCATTTGTTGATTTATTATTGCGAAAACCAAACTGATTATTGTAAAATAAATTGTAATTTTCAAAATGACCTGTTATTTGATTTTTTAATATTGTTTCGAAAATTTTTGAAATTATTGGAACTAATGATATTGGTCGAAGATTGCTGATATCTACTGATGCGCCATTTTTTGGGATTGGTATGACCCTTGTGATTTTCAAAACGTCAGGGTAAATACCGGAATTTATGCACTGGTTAAAAAGAATAACTAGAGGCTTAATTACTATGTTTTTTATGCTTTTTACTACCTTAACATTCATATTATAGTGGTCTCTAGAATTCTTATTTTTTAGTTTATTTATAACTTCTCTTACTGTATTATGACCTATATTTTCAAATTTAATCTTGGGGTTTCTGCAGTTTGCATTTCCTGTCAGATATTCAGAGTAAATATTATTTGTATTTTGCAAATTTGATATTATATTTTCACCTACATTTACAAAATGGTTATTTGCCTCATCTGGATTTAAATCTACTGAATAAGATTTGTTTTTATTTTGCCTATTTTTATTTATTATATTCCAATATTCTTTTGAGGTGTTACCATTTTGATTAATAAGTTTTTTGTAATAATTACTTTTTGCTACCTTGATTTGTTTTTTATAATAAACTCTAAAAATTTTTAAATGTTCCTTTAACTGCGGGAAATTGTGGTATAATTCAGATAACAAGCATAAATTCTCCCTTATTCTGGGCAATTCATTACTAAACCAATTATTATTTGTGTGCTTACTTTTTTATTTATTTTAATTTCAACCAGTAGAAAAGCTCCCTCTATGGTTTCTTGCAAAATTGTCATAAAGCGTTCCCATTTAATATTTATGTTTAATGATTCATCACTCACAAAACTCCAGTCGATATTATCTAACCTATTATGTAATAAAAAGAATTAGATCAACCGTACCTAATATATAAAAAATAGATCATTTTTGGTTTTTTCATATCAAATATTTGGCATCGGGTGCGTGAATGTTATCTGGTAAATACTCAGAACATTTTCAAAACGATCTTCAGTTTCCTAAATCATTCAAATAACTTCATATTAACATATTAAATGTTGCCATGTCAGTAATAAACAGAGAAATATTATTAATTACACCACGCAGTACATTCATAACATATTGAATATACTTTGACATCACCAGCCAACGGACCGCGTAACGCGTGGACCTTTCATCTTTCCGCATCATCCCGTGCAATTTGGGCGAAATCCTCTGAATCATAAGGGGGAAATGCAGAAATAATAGGTAATAACCTAGTAATTGTCGATTTGAAAGTGCCAGCACGTGACTGCCTGGCTGGGCGGCGGATATCCTCGCGAGTCGTGCTCCGGACTGCTGATGAGAGCGCGGAGCCCACTTTCCTCCAGACACCGCAGCAACCACTGCCGGCAGACCAGCCCGTGAATGAGTCATTCATGCAGGCCGTCACCATGTGCATACGCTGGGCCGGAGACACCCATGCACATTCATAAACTGCCGCAGGCAGTAACCAGCGAGTACTTTTATTTCACCCACATAAACATAAATACCAAACTCCGTAATACATTTCGTTCCTTCACTCGTGAATCTCATTCAAGCCTGCGTCCAAAACATAGCAGTTTAATTAACACATTTAGTTGTTGCAACGTTGCAATAGTTGGGCTCGGATCTTGCAGATTTACACGAATATCTAGTTGGTCAGTATTTTACTTTGATTATTTATTTTTTCCCAATCAAAATAAATAATTAAACGGAATTAATTTTCTAGAGATTGAAACACGACGAATCGATGTGTTGATCCTTAATAACAGACTAAAGTGCTTCATCGATATCTTACGCCCATCACAAAAACAAATTAAAAAAATGTATAGGCTTCGCCGATTTATTAAACTTTTTATATAACACAGGCCCCCAAAAAAGTGGTCTGTATGTGCTGGAGTACCAACCATACCCATGTATTTTGAGCCACTGACCTTCGTTTTGCCCCAGTACGTCGTAACACGGGAGCCCACCCTAACTGTACGTGCCCCCCCCCCCCCCCCAATCCTTGGGGACAATGTTTTTCATAAAGATTTAATTTTAGACATGTCCCCAAAAAAAAATTGGCTGTAGTTTCAAAATGGCGCCCGTTTATAAAAAAAAATGTTGCAAATATTGTTTTTTTCATTTAACACAAAAACTAAAAAAAAAACAAAGTGCATAAAATTTTCTACAATTTTGTTCCTATACAATATTTGGATAGGAACAGAAAATGATTCAGCTCTTAAAATAAAATATAAAATTCAATATAAAACGTAAGGAACACGTCATTCGCTTTCAGATTCACTATCGCTGTGCTCCAATACATCGAATATTTCTTCAAAGTCTTCTTCCTCTATTGCTTCATTTATGATATCGTTATCATCCTCACTTTCGTCTATTATGATTTGATTTGGAATCATCTCCTGAAGAATTTCAGTAAGCGATTGGGGCAATCTGCTGAACACCAAAGAGGTTCTTCATTTTCTTGCCATCCATAATCATTCCAAGGCTTTGGAATATTATGAATACCTTCATCGGCTAATCGCCAAATACGCGTTTGGTAAACACTCCTTTTAATATGTTCGATAAGGCAAGCTATTGATGGTGAAATCGAAGAAAAATCAACTTTAGTGTCAATTGATAAAGACAAATCTTTGTTGCCACATTTTGTCTAATGGCAATTAGACGAAGCTCGTCCACGCTAGCACATTTCTTTGATCTATGGCACATGTAAACTCCTCTAATGATGCGACTAATTTATCATCGATATTCCAGCTGCTCCCCAAATCTTGAAATGTTCGGATATATTTGGTATATTTTGGAGAAAGTAACATTTTTAGGGGTTTTATCTTTCTTTTTCCCTTAAAGGCGCTGAGTCGCATTCAATAAATGAATGAGGGCCCAGTAATGCCGAACATTTTAGAGGTCCGTACTCTTCTGCTAATGCGGATATCAAAGAGTAATTTACATTTAATTTTATTGGAATGAGCCAACAGAATCCAGAACATGTCACCGTCAACACTTTTAACCCTAATCTGTTCATAACCCATTGCCACCGTTTTCGAGATAAATGTTTGCAAATTATAATATTATTATTATTAATTTCTTTCAGTTTATTTCATTTTTTGTTATGTTAATAATACAGGGAGATCGAGAAAGACTGAACGTGCCGCTTCCTAAAGATTGCTTTTGTGCCGCTCACATACTACATACATATGTACTATTTTCTGATACTTTCAACATTTTCACGTTGGCGACAGTGACCTAGTGATTTGATTGATTGATTTACCAGCGTGCGGTAGGCATTGCTGCCAAGTTATACAGCTGGGCCTGCTACGTCCACGCTGGGTTGGACTAAGGTCATGCTTGTTGCCAGCAGCGAGAGCCACATGGCGCATGGTAAAGGAATATGGGATGGGAGGTGTAGGTATTTGTGAGATGCGTTACCGCATTATGTCGTGAGGGAGCGCTTAAGCCCCCTTTTTTGTATTTTTTGTTCTGGGCTTCTGCCTATTCTGGGTCTTCTTGTGAGATATGTTGTGTCGCTGCTATCTGTGCTCCTATTTTTGTACTTCTGTTTCTACAAGTCTTCTTCTTCTTCTTCTGAGGCATCTGATTCCTCCGTTTCGGATTCTGGTAGAGTATATATCGCTCCGATTTCTTTGTGAAATCCATTTTTTCCCCTCGCTTTTCTTTCCCAGTATGTTTGGTTCTTTCCCAGTTTGTTCATGATCCTCTCGATTGTTGTTTTCCACGTGTAACATGGTCTCCCAATTTTAAGTTTCCTGCTGTTCAGAGTGATTTATATTCAAAATATATTTACACAAAATACGAGTTTCTTTATTAACTTACCACACAAGTGACAGTCAACTGATTGCGTTGAAAAAAAAACAGTGATTTATTAGTCAAAAAGAGAGATAAATGATAAATCAAACACAAGCAATAACATTCACGAAAACGACAGACATCAGATTGGTAACACTGACTAGAGAACTAATCGTTACTCCCTAGTAACATAGGAACTTAGTTTTAATAATGTATGTAGAATAGAAATCTATTTTGATAATTTTAGTGACTTTTGCGTGTGACGTCACGTTCAGTCTTGCTCGATCTCTCGGTATAAAGTTATATTAGACGCCTTACAATAATTGTCAAAGTTATTTCCTTTAAATGATTTTCCGATATATGAATTTCCATGTTTTCTTAATTTTTGACTCATTTATCTGGCAAATGGCAACTCCTATCAAAATATTGTATAGGAACAAAAATATAGAAAATTTTATGCATGTTGTTTTTTGTGGAAAAAGTTTCTTTCCAGCTTTTCAACGGCAATCCCTCTGTCCTCATAACCCCATAACCCCGAGGATTCAATGAAAAAATAGGAGGCTCTCGACTGAGGAATCAATTAGATTGTGCCCTCGGGAGCAGCAAATCTTTCTACTACATAACCCAGTAGCTCCGTAAACCTATAACTACATAACTAGGAATATAATAGAAGAATATGAAGAATCTGAACAGGGGAATTCATAAGATTGTGTTCTCGGAATTTTGAAATCGAGTAGCCCGTGACCCCTTAGCTTTTCAACAGCAAAACATTTAGCCGTAAAACCCCGTGATTCTGGGGATCCAATAAAAGCAAATTAGGGAATCTTCATTGGGAATTCAGTGAGAATGTAGTTATGTAGTAGTAGTAGTAGTTATGTTGCCAACGTTGGAATTACGAGATTATATCATCTTCCTGGTTTCTAAATTGAAATCTCAGTAATGATTCGTCGCACACAGTGCCTGCGCGAAGATTCGAGGAGAACGAAAGGGACCGGCAAGGAGGCAACAAGTGTAAGGAGCAGGGTGTATTTTACCAGCTCATATAATTTTCCTCCCATTGATTTCATGGTATCTGACGGTGACTGATTATAATATCATTTGTCATACTGTTTAATAAATTTGTGCACTGATTCTATGTGCCTGGACAATCTGTAAGTACGAAACTTTTAGTAAAATTTGTTACTGCTCAAACAAGGGCTGTCGTTTATAGTCTTCCAATAGTAATCTGGTAGTTATTCTCTACATGTAACCAGCCCAAAAACTTGGTGTAATGTGCTTCATGTGTTCGTAATCAACTTCCTTTAACAATAATCCGAAAATAAGTTATAATCTCTTCCGGATTGAAGGGCTAAAATCAACTGTGTCCGCTTTGTGCTTTTTCGAATTACTTGGATATGCAAAACAGTATGACGAAAGTGTTAAATGTTTGCCCACACTTGAGGTTTGCTCATGCTCTAATTCTCTCGTTTGTGTATTGATGTTAATTACTTCATTAAAGTGAATTAAATTATATTTTCTTGTTTTATTTATACAGCCCTAACAAAAGTAATTCATAAACTATCAAAATTAAATGTTATTAGTAGTTATAGAAATGTTAAGTTATACGGTGACAGATACTCTCCCTCCTCGTACACACCACCGCGCCTATTCTCAAGCAAACTGTATCCTATGTCCGCCGGAAAGAAATAAGCTTCCCAAGGTGAAAGAATTATGCAAATCGGTTAAGTAGTGTTCGAGATTGCCTCGAATATACAAACCATACGGCAGAGCTGGAACTAGGCTCCCTTGGCGGCCGCCAAGGGTGCAAAGCTTCAAGGGGCGCAAAATTTGGTTCACTAACGCGTTGTATTCTTCATTCCTAGATCAACATCCAGTAAGGTGGGCCAAAACGCATGCCAAAACGCATGCCAAAGGCGCAATCTGCCCTTGTTCCAGCTCTGACAAACGTGCCCTCTTTATATATTAGTACAGATTTCCAGCATAATTTCTACTGTCAGTTTGTTCAAAGGTTAGCCGGGTAAACATGATGTAACTGGCCCTAAGTGTCTGGCGCTTATATTTGTACAGTAGGAAGCAATCTCGGAAAGTAGCAATTTCACAAAATACTAGCCCGAGAGGGGGATACGCTAGGGAGGGTTGGTTTTAGCAAAATTTTTTTTTTCTAAACGGCGCATTCAATCGCTTTGTAAAAAATATATGTTAAAGACCTACTGAGAAAGTACTAAACAAAAAATCACGCTCAAATTCCGAAACCAGATACAATAAGAAAAACATATACATTATTTTCAGATTTTTTTTATCCCTGCGGCGCCAGCCTGAACTTTTTTCTGTAGCATGTCTGCGGACTCACTTATGTTATATTTTCCCCAGTCTTCTTCTCTTTGCAAATAAAGAAGGCCACACTGCAAAGTAAATACGGACACCTGAGTAGTGTATACATACTAGTGATTAATGATTATGGAGATGGTGAACATTGTATGAGGAACCAATATAAATCTGCAACACTGACAGTTAATTAGGTGACAAATAGAGTTGAACTCTCTTGCGCCGCAAAAATCAGATTATAGCCGTTGTGTTAAATATCATTAACGGAAAAACTAAAGTCAGTGTCAAAAGCCTGTCATTATTTACATATTACCGTCGACATCGGTAGAAGCTTGGTCTTAACAGTCACGTGTTTTAACAGTTTGCAGCATTAGATCGCAGCATTACTAACCTGAGTAACAAACGGATGTTAATCTTCCTCACTGTCATCTGCAATCACTACACTCGTGTTATCCTTCTGGAACAATAGGGAGAGAACTTCTGCCGGTTTAGGTATGCTTGATAAATATCGTCCGTACGAAAGATAATACACGACAGCAGCTACATGGTAACAACATCCAACAGTTCGATTCCCATTGGCACATTCACAGAAATTGCTAAAACTGTCTTTTGTAGACATCTTCAGAAAAGATGTACTGGACTTTATTGAAATGACGGAAAAAGATTTAAAACTGTTTTTTACCAGATCATATCAATATAAACAAGCGATTTCGTACTTCGCCGAAGTCATAAACGAAGACGGAACAGTACGTTAAGGACCAGTCCAATGTACACGTTCACGTCATATCAAAACGATTTACCGATGTTTCATCGACTATATTCCCCACAGTATCGGAAGTTCCGGCGTTAGAAGACATTTCTGTGAATGTGCCAATGGAAATCGAACTGTAGCTGCTGTCGTGTATTATCTTTTGTACGGACAATATCAAGCATACCTAAACCGGCAAAAGTTATCTCCCTATTTTTCCAGAAGGATAGCATGAGTGTAGTGATTGCAGATGACAATGAGGAAGATTAACATTCATGTGCTTCTCAGGTTAGTAATGCTACGATCTAATGCTGCAAACTGTTAACAACACGTGACTGTTAAGACCAAGCTCCTGCCGACGGTAATATGTAAATAACGACAGGCTTCTGACAAGGTACTCGATAGTACAGATGACTTTAGTTTTTACCGTTAATGATATTTAACATTAAGGCTATAAACTGACATTTGCGGCGCAAGAGAGTTCAACTCTATTAATCACCTAATTAACTGTCAGCGTTGCAGATTTACATTGGTTCCTCTTACACCGTTCATCATCTGCATATCAGTAATCACTAGTATTCTCAGGTGTTCATATTTACTTTGCAGTGTGGCCTTCTTGACCTGCAAGGGGTTAATTGTCCACAAAATATGCATACGGCACTGCGCACTACGGCATTTTTTTAAAGTATGACGTAATCTTCAGACAAGACTGGAGAAAAATACAGAGATATGCCGAGGAAACTTTCCATATTTGATAAAAATCTGTAAAAGTCATGTAAATAATATAATTGTATGCACTTATTTGGTATCAAAATGAAGCTTGCATCATCACGAATCAGATTTCACCATAAAATAGCCTATCAATATACCCAATGGAAAGTTAGAAGAAAAGTTCCTAGAAACTTTCCATTTTGAAAACTCTCAAAGTTTCCAGCAAGTTTTCCTTCTAACTTTCTATTGGGTATATTGATAGGCCATTTTATGGTGAAATCTGATTCGTGATGATACAAGCTTCATTTTGATATCAAATAAGTGCATACAATTATATTATTTACATGACTTTTACAGACTTTTATCAAATATGGAAAGTTTCCTCGGCACAAACATAAGTGAGTCCGCAGACATGCTATAGAAAAAAGTTCAAGCTGGCACCGCAGGGATAAGTGACCCTAAAAAAAAATGTGAAAATAATGTATATGTTTTTTTTATTGTATCTGTTTTCGGAATTTGAGTGATTTTTGTATAGTACTTTCTCGGTAGGTCTTTAACATATATTTTTTACAAAAAAGAAATAGTTTTGCTAAAACCAACCCCCTTATTTATCTCAAACCAGTCCCCCTCTCGGGCTAATATTTTGTAAAATTGCTACTTTCCGAGATCGCTTCCTACTGCACAAATATAAGTGCCAGACGCTTGGGGGCAGTTACACCATGCTTACCCGGCTATGCCCTTTAACAGAATTTTTGCGTCCACTCTCCACTAAATTTTATTGCTAAATCAGTAAAAAATATAGTTACCAACATATGAATTAATATTGAATTTAGAGCACAGCATATTCATCGTGGAATAAGTGTATTTTGTAAAAGATCAAAGTTGCTGCTCGACTAAAATTGGCTCCTCTATTCGAGATTTAAATATTATCTTTTACGCCCCCTAATTTATTTCCACAACTAAATGTGTAGCTTTCCCAAAAATAGATTCAGACGGAAATAAAAATCAATTAATTGATTTTAAATATGGTTTCTAACACCGTCTACAATTATAAAAAACTACCGTTCTAATGTCTCAAATAATTAGTAAGAGATTTGGTTGTATTGAATTGGTATTGTCAAATGCAGTCTTCTTTAGACTTACTACACTACAGAGTGTTATTCATATAAATTGACCTTATTATACAGGGTGTATAAAAATGGTATTCGTTCGTCAAATTATAACCATAAAAATGTATAGATAAATGTATCTTGTACACTAAACAGATAAAATACTCAAACACATATAGCTCCTGTTAGATGGATTAGTACTGCTGCCTACCGTCTACATTTTTTTTGACAAATATCGCATCAACCTCTTGGTTATTAGCGAGGCACAGTAAAAAAGATAATTATACATCTAATTACAATACACAGTCCAGTCAACGGAGTGCTAAAATGACCAAAATCCCTAATTTGAGTGTTAATGAATGGATTTTGATGAAACCTTGTGCAATGTATCTGTAATGACGTTAATAAAAAAAGTTGAAAAAAGATTCGAGCAGGAAATGATCGGAAGGGAAAAGAAAACACCCCTGTTATCACGGGTTCCGTAACTTGTAGAATTAGGTCTATTCCAAGTGGGATTTTTCCATCTAGCATGTCTTCGTTTTAATCAAAATTATCGATTCTATGAATGTAAATGTTTTCTTCAGAACTTACTGGAGGAACTCCAGGTGGTATAAAAATGTCGTCACTAGTTTTTACTAATACGTGACTAGCTAAAGACGTTAAAAATGTCCGTATTTCATCGTAGGAATAACCATAGCCAAAAGAATAAAGCATATCATTAAGTTTTTTTACTTCTGATGACACAATACACATGTAGTAATATGTAAAGGATTAAAAAAATGGCCTAAGGTGATTTTTTTTTCATACCAATTATTAATATAAATTGCATTACTATAGGAATAACGTTTAAATCAAATTTGTCTGTCCTGGCATATTTAGTATCCACGACATAAATGTTTATAACAAATCTGAAACTTCTTGTTTACATTTATGTTCATTCAGATTAGTAGTCGCGTTTTTTTTTACCCCTGACCTCAAAAGAGGTCGGGGACGCGTATGTTTGTATGTTTGTTTGTTGTTTGTCTGTCTGTCTGTGGCTTCATATCTCTTCAACGGGTGATCCGATTTTGATGTAGTTTTTTTTTTTATTTGAAAAAGTATTTTGTCGAGATGGTTATAGGCCATATTAGATTTCGACGTTTGGTCGCCATCTTGAATTCGTCATGTTGAACTTCTCTAGAAATTGTCCGATTCAAGTAAAATTGAAAATGTGCAGACAATTATGGTAGCCGAACATGATTTATGCCTCATTTTGATTCGGTCATATGAAACTGGTACGATTAGATATATTGATCGGGGATTTTTAAAAATTTTCAATTTTACTTGTTATAGCTTTAACCCTTTCGCGGCGGAAACCGGATATCTACGAACGACAAGAGGTGCACTTAATTACTGAAAACATACGTATCCGCCCATTACACATTGTTGGTTTAACCCTTTTCTTACTCATTCCACCGTTAGTTCAATTTTTTTTAAATTGCTAGTGTACATATTTATATTTTATGTGTGGTAAATAAAAGTCTTATTTCTATTATGACCATTTTTTTATTGATATTTCCCCTAAATTCATAAAAATGTTGAGTTTGTTAAGCCGTACGTATCTGAAAAAGCTACAGTCGCGGCTGCAGACGGACAAATCCGCAAGCGCAGTCCGCTGCCGTCCCGAAAGGGTTTTAAAATATCCAGCTGCAGCTTCACTTAAGATACCGGCAGCTTTATCAAGAATTGTCAATTCATTCTCGTGAACCAAGTTTTCTTCGCCTGATTCAGTTGTGACTGACAACAAAAATCCTTTTAGCTTTATTATCACTTGAATGAACTGTTGTATTTTCTTTGTGTTCGCAAAACACTTTGTTTGCTTAGATGTTTTTCTAATATCTTTCTTATATTTCCGCTGCTATAATAATCTAATTTTTCTTCCGTCATTTCTTCAAATATATCATTAAGGCGTGTTTTTAGAAATGTTAAAGTTAAGAATTATTTTTTTGCAAAACAGCAAGGTAAACCTCCCTAAATAAGATGTTTAACACTACTTTAAATTCATTTTTTTCTTTCAGTTGTTTAGTTTGTATACATTTAATTTTTTTTTGCTAATATATTTTGCATAACAAATTTTATAATAATTTTCATCAGCCCAAATAAATCTGAATAAATGTGTAACCTGCCTTGTACTTCTGTATCACAATGCAACACTGCAGCTTTCTAGTTTCCGCACCCGTTCCTGTACAAATTGCTACTTAAAAATGTTCTTAATTTATTCTTAATTTTTCTGGATTTTCCACAAATCAGACAATGACATTTTATTTTAAACTAATTTTTTTCTTCTTTATTATAACTACATGAAGGCTCACTTGCATTTTTTATCGCGTTACAAATATCACAGACAACACATATTGCCTCTGCTAATATTATTATTATTACAAAAAGATGTCCTACAAGAATAATGAAATCGGTATCGATGGGTGTGCAAATAAGTACCACCACTTTTATAAAAATTTTAATGAAACAGCATATTTTCTTTCATTTGCACAATTTATAATAGACTTGATGCCAGTAACAGTTGGTTTTTTATCATTAGATTTTTTTTCGCTGTTTTCAGCAGTTTCGCAAAACAAACATGTAGTTTTTCTCCACTGATAAAAATGAATCTACCCCATAAACTGTAATAGCCTAAATGTAAATAAAATAGTATATACACTTATTAATACTTATCCAGACAATAATGAGGAGAGCAGCCGATACGTTTCTTGATGGGCCGAGAGAGTAGCGGGGGCGAGAGAGGAAGCCTCCCGTCTTCGTCGCCGTAGTGTGCTTCGTTGTGTTTAAAGGGCTGTAGCGCTTTTAGTCAAAAAAATAGATCTAGCATTAATCAAGACAAAATGAAGCCTATTGAATTTTGCAGTTTTTGGTGAAAGAAAAAATTGAATAGCTCATTATATAAGCGAGTTATGACGAGTTAAGAATTAGAAAAATGCTGCTGATTTGTGTATCCTTTTGAATTTTGCCAGTTTTTTTATGTTAATTTTTTTATTATTGCAATAAATTATACTTCAAATTAAAAAGCAAGGTTTACTTGTCAAAATCAAACAAAAATTTTATTTTTATCTGCTTTAGTTTTAAAGTTATATTTGATTGAAAATTAAATTTCTAAATTTCTTTTTTTTTTAGTTTTTTTCTTATATCTTCGGTCTCGACCAATGGAGAGTGTCGTCAATTTTGATTTCCTATGTAAAATAACATGCTTTAATAAGTAGTGAAGGTCCCATCTGGTTATACTTCAGTATTGAGTAGGTCAAGAAAGAGAAGGCTTTTCGCGCTCTGCCCGACGGGCTAAAAAGCAATATTACATCGAAAACTTCGTTCATAATATAGAAGTATTTATATTTAGCAAATAAATGTAGTATTATTCTTATTTATTTACTTTTTCGATTATAGATATATCTCATATATTATTTATAAATATAAATAAACAATATAATTATACGACGGCAATATATCTTATTGTATGCTGTGAATTTGTTTCCTTTACTCATCATTGTAATCGTTCTCTGTTGTGCTTTTCATTTTGATAAGATAACTCAAACAACACATGATTTCATAGTGCTTACCTTACCGTATATTCTTATTTTTATGGTGACACTTCCGCCACATAAAAAAACCATAAGGTAAATAAATGCGGTTTAAAAATAACTACTGATGCCGCTTTTTCTACACGTCATTATAATGATTTCCGTTGCATAACAAAAAGCGCTACTGCGTTCGGAGATATAAGGTGTACCATATAAAACGATTTTTTTCTACGTCTGACCTACCTGTGTAATTAGGGTGATTGTTGACGAAAATTACACAAATGTGGAGATATGGAGCATTAAATTACTGTCTACCTAATTAATTCACTTACCTCTTGACAAGTCGGACGTAAGTGCCTCATCGCTGCTGTCGATTCCCTGAAAATAAAAGAAAAGAGTTATAACACACTTAGGGTTGGTATACAAGGTGTTCTACTATTAACTTGCACATTTTTCTAAAATCAATAGCCCGTAAGAGAGGAAGACAACGTACGGTACCGTTGTCAGTAAAACGCAACAAAAAGGGTGAAATTAAAGATGAGTATTTACTGTGCTAATTGTCTTACTTATTATACTCTTCGCAAAAACGAAGAGTATATTGTATTTTATCGGCACATTTCTAAAATCGTAAATATCGCTCGCAGAGAAAAAATTTTCATATCGTTGTGTTAGTGAACGAATTCTGAACAACTTTCAAAATGTCCGTCTGTCCGTCCGTCACGTTTCTTGTAAGCACGATAACATAAGAAAGAAAAGTCCGATTGTATTGAAATTTAGAAAGTAAGCTAGTGTTAGCTAGAGGAGCTAGAGCTATTGCTAGAGCTAGAGCCTATTGTTTTTGAAGAAAATCGATCGGTAAATAAAAAGGTTATTAATTATTTAATTTAAAAAAAAGAAGAAAGACCTACTTGAATAGTGTTTTTATAATATTTTGACAAGTATTCATACAGAGTGTTCAAAAAATAAGAATAAAAATGAAATTGAGAAAACTGTCAAAAATCAATTTTTTCAAATGGAAACCCCCAATTTTTATAATCTTATCTTATTTACCATTAAAAATAAGGGTAAGTTTGTGTATGGATGTCTATTCCGAAAATTTTTAGGTTTCGAAATATTGCCAATTCAATATTTTTATATGGGGATTTTGCTATGGATTTTAAGTTCAAATACTCTCAGTTGGCTATGACAGCGTTGGGTGCTAAACAAATGTATGTAGCAGTCACTTACCGTCCATGCCAACCATGCCAACTAAGAGTATTTGAACTTAAAATCCATAGCAAAATTCCCATATAAAAATATTTAATTGGCAATATTTCGAAAACTAAAAATTTTCGGAATAGACATCCATACACAAACTTACCCTTATTTTTAATGGTAAATAAGATAAGATTATAAAAATTGGGGGTTTCCATTTGAAAAAATTTGATTTTTGACAGTCTTCTCAATGTCATTTTTATTCTTATTTTTTTATCACTCTGTATTAATACTTATCAAAATATTATAAAAACACTATTCAAGTAGGTCTTTCTCAACAAAGAATCCAACCCAAAGGCTTCCTTATAGGAAAAATTGATAATTCTTTTAGGACCTGCAAACGTCATTTTTGATATAAAAATTGAAATATGTCAAAAACGGAGAGACTTAGGTAAAATACATGATACACAAAATCGGTCTAGAATTTTACGTAGAATCCAAAAATGTAATAATATATAGGGTGTCCCATTTAAAATAAGCAAGTTGACATCTACTTCAGGTATAACCGGAAGTGCCATCATATTGAGAATATTTTAACCGAGTTGCCCTCATCGACATTAGTTTACTACCAAATTTTTAAAATTTTACAACGTCTACTTTTCGAGATATCGATCGCCGCAGTTCGTCGTGGGACACCCTGTATACATAGATATATTTATTTTCATTAGATACATGTGCATATATCATAAAAGGAATTTAAAATCAATTAACTACGTCAAAACAAGTGTATAAATTATGCAGTGTCACATCAATAATAAAACTGATGAATAATTAACTGAATATAATGTCAATGGAAAAATAATGGAAACAGAATATTATACAGAAAAAGAATTAATTCATACTGTATATGGGTATGCAACGATACATTAATAAGATATGAAATAATTTACAGCCACTGTAAACAGGATGCTTCATATTTGCAAGACAGATTCTTTTCTTGGACGAATTTTTTTGCGAATCATCAATGCAAAGATGGAAGTATTTCGGTTAATTATGGCTATAAAATTAATTTAAAAACACCAAATTAGAGATAATTTTGCCAGAAACAACTTTTATTTGAACAATTTTTTTTAAATGCCATATTTCCCAAGAAAATAGAGAAAAATCAATTTTTTAATAAAAATAATTCTTTTTAACTCCCCTCTAGGTACCCGCGGATCTGTAAAACTCCTAAACTTTTTTGTTTCGTGAACTTTGGCCTATTTTAAACTTATAACCAACGTTTAAAGTCTGGACAAATTTTTTTCGAGTTACAGTCATTTTTTTCAATCTTTCCCTGTACTAAAGTACTAAAATGTTTAAATATTTTAATTAAATAATTGTCAATTTTTTGATAGATAGACTTCCACATCCAGTGGAAGTAGTTAGCAAAAAAAAATTTGAACATTTTTATTATTCAAATAGGCTTACAATGTCATGAAACGTCGAGATTTTAAATTTGAGCAAAGAATAAATTCTGACTGACGGTCGGTATGTCTGTAACTTTTTTTGTGCACGATTACTCTGGAACCATTTAAGATATTGACTTGAAATTTGGTACACCTATATATTTTAATAATATCTGGTATTTTAATGAGATCTGGAACTAGATTGTATTTTGATCTTATTCCGTTGAAGGGTTGGGGGACCAACATTCTATCGTACCACGGAAATGATGGTGGTGTACTTTTTCCCTCAAAAAAAACTACTACTTACTACCACATGTTCAGATTTTTCTATAATACGCTCGCGAGGATTTGACAGATCGGGGTTATTGCAGGGAATATTGATAAATCGAACGTATTTTGACCAGGAGACGTCAAAACAACCCCGGGGGTGGTAACCACTCCCTCCCTGAATGACAAAATATTCGGAAAATACTGCGAAAGGGCTGAAGAACGATTTCCCCCCAAGTTTTTCCCGTTTAGGTAGTTCCAGAAGGGTGGGGAAAAAGCACTGCAACCATCGTGTCCCTCGCCCTCGAATACGAGAGAAGACCGTTCTTCAGCTTTTTAAAAACTTAATACTAACTAAAATACTAATAGATAAATGAAACTTTGGAAGTTGACGAAACAAATTCATTTGATGAGTCTTTACTATAA
Source organism: Rutpela maculata (assembly GCA_936432065.2). Taxonomy (NCBI): domain Eukaryota; kingdom Metazoa; phylum Arthropoda; class Insecta; order Coleoptera; family Cerambycidae; genus Rutpela; species Rutpela maculata. The sequence continues at coordinate 27,369,434 of OW386285.2, read as the reverse complement.
TACAAAATTATGGTTATATTATTTATACTTTAAATAAAATAAGTGTTATACTTGTAACTATGTAAACATTTTTTTGTACCTATCAATTTAAATAATTTTTGTATATAAATAGAAAAAATAAAATAAGTGTTATACTTATAACTATATAAACTTATTTCAACCCTTTGAATCAGTTCTCCCACTTTTATCATCAACAAATAAAAATGGTATAACTATATCTTCTTCTTTTAGCGGAGCGACGAAGGGTAAAAAAAAGGTTTCATACTTTTTTATAATCTAATATATAAAAATCTCGTGTCACAGTGTTTATTATCGAACTCCTCCGAAACGGCTTGACCGATTTTTATGAAATTTTTTGTGTATATTTGGTAGGTCTGAGAATAGGTCGTAGGCTATTTTTTATACCCCTAGGTGATAAGGGTGGCCCTATCCAGAAATTTTCTTTTTATTTTTTGGACAAAAATTTATAATTTATATGGCAAAACAACGTTTGCTGGGTCAGCTAGTAATATATATAAATCACGCTAATTTTTCGAATTTTCATGTATTTTTTAATGTGCAAAAAATGTAATACATTATTTATCGTGATACACTGCCTGTAACTCGGAAAATTAGCAAGTTACAAAAAAGTTCTAAGAAACAAAAAATGTTTAGCAGGCCTTAATGCATACGTCTGAAATTTTTCAATTTTTAAATTACATATTTTTAAAGTGCTAAAATTTCAAAGGGGTAGTTTTTCATGTTTTTTCGGAAAAACTTGGTGAAAACGCAATTTACAGAAAAGTTTTGTATTTCGATGATACATACATTCACCTGAATTTTTTCAGATTTTTTTTTCAACTTTTACATTTTCTCTCCCCCACTTTTAGAAATTTTCGAGTGGCTATATCTCGAAAAATATGCATTTTTCGAAAAAATTCAAAAAAAGTGAATATATTTTTTTTTTTTTCAGTTTTGACCTAATTCTACAAGTTACGGAACTTACACCACTTTCGATAGGGGGCCGCCAAATTCCAATAAAGCGGTGCGTGAAGTATTTGGGGGTGAACTTGGACAGGAGACTGACATTCAATACGCACGTAAACGAGACGATACGAAAAGTCTACTCCATGTCCAGGAGTCTGTATCCGCTCCTGGCGCGGGGTAGCGGACTAAACAGGACCAATAAGAAATTGCTATATACGATGGTGATCAGGCCGGCTATCACATACGCGGCGCCGGTGTGGTGCAGCATCCCGGCCACGACAATGCGAAAACTAAAAGTATTAGAACACAAATTTATGCGCCTCATTTCAGCCTCTGATAGGTACACCTCCCTCAGAGATCTCTATGCACGTTGCCACGACATAACTCCACTAGCGGATTTCGTCCAAGAAACATCGCAAAAATTCTATCGATTCAAACTGGGCGACAGTCCGCTAACCCGAGACATTACACGAATCAGACAGCATAATGCCATACTTTTCAACCTGAAACACCCATTACCATACCAGGCGTTGCCTATCTTTCGGCAACCTCCCTAGCAAAATCTTTCCTATACCAAAATTTCCATTTAACCAACTTTTAGCTTTCACCACCTTTTATTCTCAAACCCTTTCTCTGTTCCCTCTATTAGTCACCTTTTTGTTAATTTTGTTAATTTCTGTTCTTTTGTCCCTTTTTGTTCTCTTTCAAAATCCCCTCTCGACCAATAACTTCTTGTAAATCAAACTTTTTATTTAAATCACAACTTCCTCTCCACCCTATCTTTCCGAAGGCAGGCAGACCATCGGAAGAATACTGTCATTGGCTCGAACGGGTTTTTTCATTAAGTCTTTTCCCGTATCAATAATCCAATTTTTAAAACTGTGCGCGTGTGCTGTGCAAACTAAAACATTAGTGTAATTTTTAAGTGTTTTTAAAACTCATTCTAGTTATAGTTCGCCAAATTGTTAGATTTAAGTTTTTTGTTCCAAAGAACAGGAGTTCTAACCTTATAATCCTTCATTTATTGTTTAAGCCGGAGTTAAACCCGTTTCACCCGACCACCCATCTACCACGACGTTGCACGCCGTGGTGGTGTGGTCGGCTCTGAATCGGGACTTGACTCAGGCGCACTTTTGTATTATTAACTGTAATAAAACATTTTTGAATTGAAAATTGAATTGAACCCGTGATAAAAGGAGTGTTCTCTACCCCTTCCGATCATTTCCTACTCTAATCTTTTTTTTCATATGTTTTATTAACGTCATTACAAACACATTGCACAAGATTTCATCAAAATCTATTTATTAGCACTCAAATTAGAGATTTTGGTCATTTTAGCGCTCCGCTGACGACTAACAATGAAGAAAAGTAAATAAACAAAAGTTGTAGTATTTTTTATTGCCTACAACATTGGTAATGCCTAATTTTATGATAGAACTAACACGATAGAAGATAATCGAGAAAATCCCATTTTGACTTTCATTTTTCTAACATGGTGGCCGTCGCGGCATTTTAGATATTTTTGTGGAAAACTTTAATTAACTATGGTGGCAACCCCCCCCCCCCCCCCGACGTTCTAAAAATTTTTAAATAAGCAAATTCGAGGGCGAATTTACCCCCCCCCCCCCAGGTTCTGTTAGCCATCAACTTTCGATTTAAAATTTTAAATATTTGGAAAATAAATTACGAAGTAAAAGAAAAGAAATTGTTGTTGTTTGTTATTGTATTTCATTTTATGTTTTTATTTATATTTTTGAATATATATTTTATTTAGTTGTGTTTATCATGTTGCCCCCCCCCCCCAACTCAAGGCCTAGGTCCTTGAGCAAATCAGTTATGTTATTATACTCTTCGCAAAAACGAAGAGTATAGGTATTGTATTTGATCGGCATATTTCTAAATCAGTAAATATCGCTCGCAGACAAAAAATTTTCATATCATTGGTTTAGTGAACGAATTCTGAACAACTTTCAAAATGTCCGTCTGTCCGTCCGTCCGTCTGTGTACGATTGTATTGAAATTTGGACAGTAAGTTAGTGTTAGCTAGAGGAAGAACCCTATTGTTTTTGAACAAAATCGATCCGTAAATAAAAATGTTATTAATGATTTAAATTTGAAAAAAAAAAAATTAATTTTTATGTTTTTGTAATTGAATAGAAATCTGGTGGAATGATATTTCACTTTAATATCTAAATATTTATATATTTTACAAATATACATTTCATAATGTAATATACAACCGTGAAAAATATGATTTTAGCTCGTGTTTATTGTGTTATTTTACACAAGTTCGTACTATAAAATTAAAAATATCTAAAACTAACACTATTTACAAAAAACTGCGAAGAGTGTGTAACAATTATACAAAAAGTTCAGTGAACAGGCGAAGAGTACGTTTTTAGCTTGTTATTGTTATTTGATAGAAAACGGGCGCAATTAGCATTCTGTGGTAACAGATCAGCGAAGAAACAAACGATTCACTTCGTTAAAATGTCGATAGATTCATCATTTTAAAGTCATTAACGAAAGTGTCTTTTCCTTGCGTGGGACAAATAGTGTCGCTTCGACCACTGGGTGCGTGCATATTCCCATGAACAGTGCAAAGACCTGTAAATCGTGCGAGTCCGTGCTCACCCCTTTTCATTTTTTATCGTACGCAAGACTATTAGGCGTTTCTGCATTAATTATGGGCTTATGGAAAGAATTATACCAAACACTTGGCCATAAATTCCAGTTATTTACCTTACGCGAAATATAGACATCCAAATTATGTGGGGGAACGACAAAAATTTCTTGATTTCTGAATCAGTTTAAATAAATAGAAATCTTTATTTTTACGCTATAAATTAAATCAGATGACATTATTCAACATTCAATTTAAAAGACAATAATATAAAAAACCCCTGCCCAAGGAATCACTACTTCCACATCCAGATTTGCCACCCAAGTCTCCCACAACGAAAAAATTTTGTATGTGAAAATAATTGTTTATGGAACTTTAATAATGTAATATTTGAAATCGTCTACCCCAAAAACCCATCAAACGATGGATGGATGAAATAAAAAAAATATTTTGAGGCCTTTGGTTCTTGTGCACACACTAAATCACATTTTTCTTTTTCATCCCAATTTATAAAGGGGTGGGGGTAGTAATGGGGGTGGCTAATGCCAAAATTCTTTTTGAGACATTAGCTTCTCTTGTATATACTTAAATACCAATTTTATAGACCCCTATTTGCCCCAATTTACTCATCAACGGAATAAGATGAAAATAAATATAATCTACTTCCAGATCTCGTTAAAATACATAGTACATTTCAAGTCAATATATTAAACGGTTCCAGAGTAATCGTGCGCACAAAAAAAAGTTAAAGACAGGCAAACCCACAGACCGACAGACAGAAAATTTCGTTTGGCTCAAACTTAAAATCTCGACGTTTCATCACATTCTAAGCGTATTTGAACAATAAAAACTTTTAAAAAATTTTTTGTCGTTACTATACTTCCACTGGATGTAGAAATAAACACTAGGTATATAAAACTTCTATACAAAATTCGTTTCTATATCTTGTTTCCCCATTTGCAGGTTGAGTGTAAGACCAGCTCATCTGACATTTCTGTTTTTTCAGCTGAACTCCGCCTTTTCAATAATTAAAATATTATCATTCATATGTACACTAATTTGATATGTGAATAAAGATTATTATTATTATTATTATTTGTGTTCTATTATATGAATCCAGAGGCTATGGTCAATAGCCATGATAATACTGCTATGTCATGTTTGTCTCTATCAATCATTTTACCTAAGAATTTTGTGCAAAAAGATGAAGTAATTTCTCCAGCTTGTAAATGGATTTTTATAATCTTTTCTGGGGTAGTGGAAAATTGTATCATTTTTGTTTTGTCTACATTTAGCTTTAAATAGATTTGATCGTAGTAAGATTGCACAACATTCACTGTATTTTTTTTTTATAATAGATTGTTCGAGATCTTGTCTGGTCGTTTCTTCGATAGAAAGAGTGTTATCGTCAGCAAACATGACTACTTCTTGATTGAGATTTTCTGGAAGGTTATTAATGTATAATAAAGAGTAGAGGTCCCAGATTGCTACCCCGAGGAACTCCCTCTTCACATACTCCCAGTTTGATGTTTGATAGTTTTTTCAGAACATTCGTCTTTTGCATGCATACACTGCCTTCTGTTTGTGACAGGATTAAATTAGCATATGACTGGTGCCACGAAAATCATACTTTTCCAATCTTACAAGTAAGTGAACATGATCGATACTGTAAAATGCTTTTGACAAATCTAAAAAGATACCTACTATTTGTTTTCCGGAATTCAATGCATCAATAACATCCTCGATGAACTGAAAGACTGTCCTAATAGTGGATCTTCCCTTTATATAACCATTTTAGAAAGCATCACAGAGAATTTCATATTTTTCTAGATAATTCGTTATCCTTTTATAGATAATTTTTTCCATTTTTGAAATATTTGATGAAAAAGCAATTGCTTGAGTTTTCTAGGTCATTTTATTTGTCGCTTTTTAGGACAGTTAATATAAAGGCATCCCCCAGGTCATCTGGAAATATTCCAGCCTCAAAGCTCAAGTTAATAATTAATGAAAGAGATTCTGCTATAACAGAGGAACAATATTTTAATAGTGTAACAGATATATCATCAGATCCTACAGAGTTGGTATTTTTTGGATCAAGTGTATTTAAGATCAAGTATAGCCTAGTATACCTTAATTATATGATACGAAAATAGTTAATTTTCTTTAAGAAAACAACAGGAAGCATAGTATGAGGACGAATCAAGCTGCTCTTCTCAATTCTATCATAGGAAATTTCTTGCAGGGTGTATCTTTGGAGATTCTGATTGTCAAGCTGATAAGTTGTTAATTTTGAAATCAGAACTCGCTCAATATTGGTAATATGAGCGTTATACATAGGATTCTAGACTAATAAATCATATACAAGTTACAAAAGTAATAAAAAGTAGGTTTAATTTAATTCCAATATTGTTAAAATCCTTCGTATTACCCCATATAAAGCCTAGATTTAAATCTCATTGAGAAGCAAAAGTAGACTTTCCATCAAAAATTATATCTAAATCTTTAATGATATTTCGATGAGGAAGGATTATAATAGTATAAATTGTATAATTGTATAAATTGTTATGTGTTTCAACCCTCTAGAGAAATATAGAAGAATCTAGAACATTACATACATCCTGTGGAACATTGTAAATGTGCAGGAATGTTGTGGAAAGATCTAGAACACATAACCTGGGTATATAAAGGAATGACAAGCTGTGTGTAGGGACAGTTAAGTTAGTACAGTTCTAATGGTCAGTGAAATACAGACAGTGATTGGAGAAACATTAAGAAGTAAACAAAGTGAATTATTGAGACTTATAGTACTAGTGCAATATTAGTAAAGTAATTAATTGTTGGAATTGTAGTAATTTGTAAGTTAATAAATTAGTGTTTAGTGTTACCCTGGTGTTATAATTTCCGGATCCACGATACAGGGTGTTACAAAAAGGGTGTAAGCACGTAACATAATGTTACGTTACGTTATTCCTTATAATATGATGACAATAATCATATTAAGAACAGTTTATTTCCTTTACACCAGGAATTTAATACGTTTAAATTATTTTGTAGTATTGAAAAGGACTGTCATTTTTTTAATTTCAATTAATATTTTAAGTCATCTGTATATATTAAATAATTTACGTTTAGGTCGGTCGCAATGCCATTAATAAAAATTATGAAAAAGAGGGGCCCTAATACTAAGCCTTGAGAAACTCCGGAAAAGAGTGAAAATAGATCTTTTGTTTTACACAGTTTTATAAATGGTCTGATTTGCAACTCATGATTAAAAAAATATTATTTACGTATCAAACAAAAATGAAAACATTTCATATTTTTTATCTAATATGAAATTTTTGACCTTTTTTATATATAATATTGTTGCTTTAATCTGGTCACGCTTACATACTATTTAGGTAACTAGTATTATACTACTGCGCATGTACACAAAAACTACGTAATTTCATATTAAACAGAAAGGTGAAGGTTTTCATTTGCTCAATACCTAAATAATATTTTTCTTATTACTACTCTGTTTCAATTGAAAAATCAACCGATTTAAGTAACATGTAACAACATAATTATGAATATTGCTTAATTCATTTAATGCCCCAACAAATAACTCGTTTCATAAATTGGCTGTGGTTTTTATTGGGTCTATTGTAGCCACAATACCTATCCGTGTGACAACATATAAACAAATAATTGAAACAATCATGTTTTAACAGCAGATGCGTTGATGTAATTGAAATACCCGGTGCATGGTTGTCGCACCCGCCAAATGTGGCGCTACCAGCCCATGAAACCACAGCTTACTCTAAAAGTCCTTGCTTTAAGTCTGCTTTTCTTTTGTTTCAGACTAATGGACCACATAAATGCAGGATTTTCTGAACCGTGTCTGTCTGTTCAATCTAATAATTGTTTCGTAAATCAGATTGCACCGCCATAACGCCATTTTTTAGATTAAAAGATGCATGCAGTTCTGGAATTAATGTAGAATGAAATGTAACTTTAAGTAAAACAGATGGCGATTCGGTAAGGAGTGTGAATCCCTCTTATACGCAGTATGGGCATTACTGTTTTTGCGAGGATAATTAAAAACAATAATCATTCAATTTCTGCTGTTTCTGATCTGCATTTATTGTTTTTTATTTTCATGTAAAATGGAAGAAGTCGTAAAAATTGCTTTCCGCCTTGGCAGTTTTATGATTGCACCTCGAATACGTCGTAATTAGTAAATTGGGCGAAACAAACTTAGTTCTTCAGAATTTAAACTCATAATGTACAGGGTGTTTTTTGGTTGCTGTTTGTTTGGTTGTGAAGGGCGCCTCACCCTTATTTTATGATTTTCTAAGGAAATCAATATTTGTTTTAACTCTTTACGAAAGTGCTTTGTCACAATTTATGCAATATATACCTTGGGCGAAAAGTATTGACAGTGAAGGTATGTATGCGAGTTGTGATCTTAAAAGTGGGGCGGCACGTGCTTTAGGATGCGTATGGCACTGCATACGGCTGCCGTGCTTTTTTTAAGATCCCAACCCGCATTCCTCCACTATCAATACTTTTTGCTCGAGGTATAGTTTTGTGCCGTCACATTGTAATTCTAGGTATCGCGAATCCATAAGTTTACTGTAGCCTGTGAAGGATGCGAACAAGACATTTTAAAAACCGCCGCGCGCCGTCGACTATGATTCCTTCACAATGGGCTCATTTAGCATTTTATTTTAATTCATATTTCGAAAGTACACCTGACAACTAACAACTGAAAATTAATTCCTGAAATTATCACTGTCAAAAGGCGAAGTAGTGCACAAAAGTGAGTCATTTTTTGCAGTAGTGCAAAAAGTAAAACTTTTGGCACTGTAAACATTAACTTTTTGCACGATCGTAAAAAAATTAGCTTTTTCTACAATCGTGCAAAAAGTTAAGACTTATGTATTTAAGTAAGTTACTTTTTGCATTACTTTGACGTTTGCCAGTGACAATTTCTACTATTAATTTTCAATTGTCAGTTTGAAATCTGAATAATTAATTCTAAAACTGTTAAAAAGAAGAAAAACTATTAAATTCGATCGTAGAAAAAATGTTGTGTGCAACATAAATAACTACTTCAGTAATTACTTCCAATGATTTCATCAATAAAATTAACAAGAAGGAACTGTAGGAAGATGCAAATTTTTATATCTTTTGTTAATATATTTGTTCATTGATTCCAAGTGTACCAATTCCACAAACCTTGGAGTATTTTAGAGATTTACTTACATTAAATAATAATAGTCAAGTAGTTAATAATGATATTAATAATAGTCAAATAATAATAGTCAAGTAGGTAATGATTTTGTTAAACTTTGCATGAATCAAAAAGGTTCAATAATACGTTCATCCAGCAACATCAGTGCGAAAGAAGATAAAGAAGAACCATGTCCCTAGGCTATAGTTGGCAGGGCCGCGCCGTCCCTTGCAAATTTTTCAGGTGGTGCGAGATCTCATTGTGGTGTCGCCCCTCCCAATATGCAATTGCTTAGTCGTGATTAGGCTGTACATAGAGACCGAAGATAACATACATTTTTTACATCCAAAAAAAATTTTTTTTTAGTCCGAAAACAGCGGGGGGGAGAGAAATCCGAGACACTTCCAAAAAAATTGTTTGAAGAGCGGGGGGGGGGTAAAATCCGAAAGAATTTTTTGAAGAGTGAGGGGAGAATCCGAAAAAAAAATTTTTTTTAGTTCGAATAAATTTTTGAGGAAAGAGGAGAAATCCCAAAAAAAACAGGTATACGTCAAATTTACATCGTAAATTAATTAAAAACTGAAACAAATGAATATAGATCTTTTCACGGAAATGGAAGTTGTAAGGTTAAGTAATATTAAGGTGCTTGGGTTTTATTTTTTTACGCAGACGAACTATCATTGCATTTTCGGCGCCCCCCCAAGAAGACGCCCGGTGCGGCCGCACAGCTCGCACCGCCCTAGGGCCGCACCTGGCGCCGTCCATAAGGGCTAGTCGTGCGGCGCCACGTAACTAAAGGCGCTGTAAGGCGCCACAAGTTTTGAAATTTAACCAGGGTCGGATTATCCAATAGACAAACTAGGCAATTACCTAGGGGTCCCAACACGGAGGGAGCGCTCCAGCAGTTCAAAACTAACTAATTTTATCTCCCAACGGCCGACGAGCGAACTTTATCGTTTACCATTGATCTGTTGGAAAATAAAATGTACTGTCGTGTGCAAAAAAAATGGGGCTTATAACGTATTTTTGCTAAAATCTATTTGTGTACATCTAACTTTAATTTTTGTGACATTGTCAGTAATTTGTCAAAATTCATTGCAAGTGTGCAAATAGAGACATTAGAAAAAAATAGTTGTCCTATTTTTTTTTTAATCACGACAGTACAAGGAAATTATTTATTTGTTATTTGATTATTTTATTTAGGTAGAATTATCACATTTATTACCTCTGTTCTGTAGCAACATTTTACAGAATTATTTATAGAATTATATTATTACAGAATTATTTATAGGATTATATTAAAGCGTAGTTATAGCAAGAAGTCACGAAAAAGGATATAAGTTTTTCAATACATTATTTTTATATTTATTGCATAAATGAAATTTATAGTAGTAGGTTTTTTTCGGCAAAACATAATATGATTTTGAATAATAATAGTAATATATCTCATCTAAATGGTAGAATGTTGAAATCCCCGTACAATAAATCAAATCTTGATGAAAAATAAAAAAAATTGAAACATCTAGTCTCATCTTGTATTAATAATACTAGGTAGACAACACAATTACCTGTTTACTATCCTGCATATATCAAACAAATGTTTATAAAAAAAAAGGGCCATGTACTAAGGAGGAGTTCGTTTAGAGATCTTACAGTGAATAGACGCGCTTTGGTCATAAGCTGGCCCAAATAGGTGAAAATTACGCTCGTTGTTAAGTGATAAATTCTGCGTGGATTGGTGCACAATTAAGTATACCTAATATTTAATTAATATGGGTAATTAAATCTCTCAGTGCAAAGTGAAAACAGGTTAACAAAGACCGAGCACTCGAACGTCCGAACAACCAGGAAGCAATAAATCACAGTCAAGTAGAAACTCCTCGATTTTTCAAACCGAACGGAATTCAAAATTCGTATCAATTCCACGTGACACGGTTTGCCAGTGATTTAAGCAGGATTTTTTAAAATTTAGATTGACACTAAGTTTAGTTTGTTCAACATGCCTTTATTGATAACCATAGAATAGATACCAATAACTTAAGTTTAGTTAATTATAAATGTAACAAGTAATAGACAGCTAGAGGCTTTTGAAAGCTAAGAAACTGTAAAATGTCAAAATAGAAAGAATAGTGACAAAGAGATTGTAACCCAATAGTTCATTCTATTGGTTATTAGGTCGCGGTTCGTCGAACCGAGACAGAGTTTAATCGAGTGATAGTATTTGAGTGTTTTGATGTTTGTGGAAACTGCTTCAGGGGCAGTATCACACCGAAGGTTCTAACCCCTTCCAGGGTTAAATTTATTACCAGAAATACTTTTTACCTGGCAACACTGATTATTTCATCATTTCGTGGTTTTTTATTTTTTGGGAATGTTTCAATATGATATATTTGCATAAAAGCCGTCTCTGGAACGAATATCTTCCGTCCGGGCTCTGTATAAACCAGAGCTGGGTAGTATTCGAATACATCTGTATTCGAATACAGTATTCGGATACTTTTTCTGTATCCGAAAGCTGTATTCGAATACTTTCTTAAAATTGTATCCGTTATCCGTATCCGACACAAATTAATAAAGTATCCGTTATTCGAATACATTAGGCGAGTATTCGAATACTTATAAAAGTATTCGAATACAAATAAAAGTATCCGAATACACTAAAAGTATCCGAATACAACGAAAGTATTCGAATACAATAAAAGTATTCGAATACTGAAAATATCCGAGTACCATAAAAAATACATATACATATTAAATATTATTTTCTAGTCATTCTTTATAAAATATTCTGAAGTCATTTTAGTTATACTTGGAATATCGATATAATGTACAGAGTGGTAAAAAAATACGAAAACTTGAAATTGTTACAAGAGTAAAGTACCAATTCTTCAAGTAAAAATTGAAAATATAGGAAAAATTATTTCTAATGTTGAGATAGAAGTTCAGATATGAAATTTGAAAGCTTATCTCAATTTTTTTTGGCATCTTTAAGATTAAAGTAATTTTGCAAAGTTAACCAAAATAGCAAAGTGGCTAATTTATTTGATAACATGAACAGTTTAAAAGTGACTATTTTGTGATTATTTTACTAAACAAATTAATAAATCATCCACTTTCTTTAGTTACTTTTGCAAAATTAATCTTGGTGCCAAAAAAATTAGATAATTTAAATCACATCAAATCAAATCCCGATCGAAATTTTTCCTATAAGATTTTAAACTTTTGCTTCAATTTCAACAACTGGTATTTTATTCTCGCAAAAATTTCAAATTCTTTATTTTTTAACCCCCAATTATATTTAAAGCAGTTAAGTACTTTTCAGTATAAGATAATAGTAGTTTGTGCAACAAGAGTGGATATGATATCCATATCGCACGATAAAGGAGTTTGAGCACGACGCCGTAGGCGGAGTGCTTCAAATCTTTGAGTGCGATATGGATAATCTACTCGTACAGTAGTATACTTTTTCTACGACCAGCTTAAAAAAACTACCAAATTTATTAAACATTAATATATTACACAAATACACACTGACAGTACAAACTGACAGTTACTTTGACAGCTTACGCACTAATTTGATTTTAAAACGAATAGTTGTCTATGTACTTAATACACGAACTGTGATTGGTCGGTTTCATTTCATATCCATCCTAGAACTGGTATGAAATATATCCGTTCAGTTAACTGGAATTGCCTACTTATCCATTCTACAGACTGTATAGAAAACAGCAAATTTACATAAGGGAGTAGAAAAACTTTCACTAAGGAATGACTTCGTATATCATATGTTTTAGTTTTTGTTGAAATGTTGAATTAATTTTTTTTCTAGATATTTTTTTGCCCTTAGTAGTACATTCTGTATCTAGCAGTAAAATCAATACATTCCCGGACGACGATGTAAATTGTTGGCCTAGGCTTTAGGCCGAGGCCAACAAGTATTGAAGTCCGGGAATGTGCTTTTACTACGAAGTAGACATACTATTTTTTCTGAAATCGCAATCAATATTATTATAAATTAAGGAATTTGTATTGTTGTGATAAAAGGACTAAAATATATAGCGTATTTTGGGATCTAAAATTGCGCCAAGAAAGTAGACAACCGATTTCAGAAAAAACTAATTTGTTGTTGGTGGACTTTGTTTTGTTACAAAAAAAAGCAAATAAAATACCCAAAGGCACTTCAGGAAAAATATTCATTTCCTTGGAACGGTTACTACATATATTTACTTAAAATAGACATATAGCTTTTGTGACATCTTTAAAGAAAACTGAATTTCATAAAATATGTTTTCTAATTTTGACACATAAAGTGAGACTTCAAAACTGACGTAAGTGTCAAAACGTCCTACTTTACGTAACAAGTTATGAAAAGTAAAATTTTACGTAACTGGTGAGGAAAAGTTTGCTATGTCATCAATTAGGAAAGATAAACAACTCTCAAAAAGAGAAAGAAACAGTGTTTATTCAATACAAAATGGAATACTGAGTCCTTAAAGTGGAAGCTTCTAAATTCTTCTTTCCTTTAAAATATGCTAAAAAAACTTTTTCATTAATACAATTTACCTTGTTATCAAATTAGGATTTCAAATAATATTGTAACTTGGCTAAATAAAGTCTGTCAATTTTGACATTAAAATTATAATGTGTGATAGCAGCAGAGGTAACTATGAAAAAGATTACTTAATTTTTAAGATCTTTAAATACAGCTATTTCATTTATGTTTAAAGGGCTTTTAGACTTTTAAAATTAGAAAAAATCATGTATGTAACACATTTCGAAAGACAATCTTGTGGAACTGGTGTTATCCCACTCATTACACAAAATAACGTCTTTCGTAACTGGTTACATAAATAGCTATTTTTCACAAACGAAAGAAAAGTATCCGGTATCCGTATCCGAAAAAAGTATTCAAATACAAGGTATTCGGATACTTTTTAAAGCAAAAAGTATCCGTATCTTATCTCTGGTATTCGAATACATTTGATGTATCCGTATCCGGTATTCGAATACCATTCTAACTGTATCCGACCCAGCTCTGGTATAAACACATCAATCTAAGTTCTACGTTTTCATTTGCATGAGCTATTCGACGTGTTTTTTCTGAACGCTCGTTACAAAAATATCCTTTTATTACAGCCTTTTACCTTGACGGTAAAATATGCAACACAAGGGATCAAGTCTAAATGGAATATTCAAGTATGAAAAAAAATTATACAAGTACTTAGAAGTTTGGCCAACTTCCATATCGTTAAAATCATTTTTCAAAGCTACCCTTGAGAAGGGCACGAGGCGGCCGCAATGGCCAAGACCAGCCGCAACCCGGCAAGCATTGGCGTATGGCGTATTGCAGAGTGAAGGAGCGGTCAGTAATAATTTATGTTCATGAGATTCTTGGATATACGCCCCACATTGTTTATGTGCTACTTTTACACGCGATCAAAACTATACACCTATATTTAGTTCCTAGATTATAGACTTAACCACTAGACAAGCAATTAGTTAGAGAGTGGCAGTGATTAAATGTTCACTTCGGGAAGATTAGCACGGCTTGAAACTCTGCATAATGTATGTCGCAGGAAAGAAAACCTACTCGTATGTTAGGTACCTTTGTGGTTGCAGGTGTAGGTACAGTAGTTAGTATACGAGGTGTTTTCGAAATGGTTATTGACAATTTAAGAGCATATGTTGGGCAATTAGGTACAGTGACATGAAAAAAGTATATAAAAAACTATTAGTAGAGCCAAATTAAATTATTTACGGGCCCACAAGAAAAAAATTTCGTGAGCGAAATTAAAATCCACTTTTCTTCATGTTTTTCGGGGCGCTGAATGTGAATCTGAAGTCGGAATAGCATTTTTGTGGATGAATTTTCGAGCTAGAGGTCAAAATTGGACGAAAAACATGAAAAATCTTGATTTGTGATATTTCCAGGTTCTAAATGAATAGAAAAAATTTGGGAGACATGAAAATATCATTTTTGGGAGAAAACACAGTATTTTCCAATGTATTGCATTACTTGATAGAGCCTCATGTACGGTGAGTTCACTTTGGACCGTACTATTATTCAAAATTTCCGAGGATATTGCTCCCAACGGTGGTTTATAAACATATTCATGTAGATCGATTTGGGATTGTACTTGTGTTCTCGGTGCTGAGCAGAACTGCACACGCGGAAAGAACAATGAGAAAAGGCGGTAATTATATCTCGGGATTGTATGGAACACTCAGGCTGAGATTGGACCCTCGCCGGCATCGACTTGTGGTGAAACCTTTTGACGCTTACCTCCGGACGACCTTGCACCTCTGTTACAATCACCTCTATATTCGAGCGCTTCAACATTTATCGGTCTGAATTTATCTCTCTATTTTCAGTGTAGTAACTTAATTCGTTTATCAAAACACATTTCTTTAAATTTGGAGATCAGTTATTTTTTGCTCGTTTCCTGACTCTTTTATCATCGAATAATCTACACAATGGATTTTTTTTTCGTTCATGTGCCTCTTGGACTGTTTCTCTCTTTAATGACCAACAAAAGTCTGCCATCACATTGATATCCCATCTTCCTTGATACAGTTTTCCATTTCCTTGATATCTTGATGGAATCGCTCGCCTTGCTCTTCACTGAAGTCACCTAGATTTTCAGGGAAATAACTTAAATGCGAGTCAAGGAAATGTAATTTCAAACTCATTAAACAACCTAATTTTTGATAATTCTTGATCATCTTAGCTACAATGCTTTCATAGTCATCACTTCTATGATTCCCTAGGAACTGATGGACTACTGCCTTAAAGTTTTCCCATGCGTTTTTCTCTTTTGGAGTCATCATTGTAATGAAGATATCATCCTTCAAAATCTTTCGAATCTGGGGTCCATCAAAAATTCCTTTCTTAAGTTTAGCTTCCGATAACTGACTGAATGGTCGACTCAAATATTCAAAGTAGTCGCCCTGTTTATCAAGCGCTTTTACAAACTGCTTCATCAAGCCTAATTTTATATGCAGGGTGGAAGGAGGATTTTCGACGGTTCAACCAGTGGTTGCTCTATTATATTTTTATCACCCGCTAAGAGGCATGATCGCGTGGGCCAGATCTTTTTTTTGCAGTGATTGTTTCGATCTCTACTATCCCATTCACAAAGGAAGCAAGGATATTTATAAACCCTGACTGTTGACCTGAAATCATGGAAGTAATTTTAAGATCACCACAAATTTGCCACTTATGTTCTTCATATTTTATTTATTTTTTTTAAATCATCTCTAGATTGGCGTATTTTTCTTCCAACAAGGTCGAATGTGGTATGGCTATGGGTACAGCGGCATATTTATTTGTATTATGCAATAATACTCCTTTGAGGCTTCACTTTGATGAGCCAATGAACAATCGCCATTCGTCTGCTTTGCATATATTTGGTTTTATCTCATTCATCAACCCGTTAATATTATTGCAATACACTAAATCTGAATCTTGGGAGAAATATTGTCGGAATGCTCTATCTCTATCTAGATAAAAGGAAACCTTAGTACCTTTTTTGGCTCGCAATCTGGAAGCCAATCATTCCGCGGCATCTTTTGGTAGTCCGAGATCACGTACTAAGTCATTGAGTTCTGCCTATGTAAGCTTTTGTGCTTCTTTGCTTTTTCTGGCAGATGAAACGTAATCATCATCTCCAGAGCTATATCCATCACTATTATTGTTCAGCGCTCCGAAAAACATAAGGAAAAGTGGGTCTTAATTCTCGCTCACGATTTTTTTTTTGTGGGCCTGTGTTATTAGACGTTAAGTACCTAGTACAAATAACATTGAAGATATACAAAAACAAGTACCTATGGAATTTAGTGCGTAAAAGACCGGCAAAATTAAGACCTCACAGTCAATAAAAATTTAAATTAACAATGAAATTGTAAACGATCCTAATAAAATTGTCAATTTATTTGCTGAGCACTACCATACCGAGGTCCCAAATAAAATAAAGTATCACTTTGGTGATCAAGGACCAAAAGAATGTACTACAATGCCTAATAACATTATTTTCTTCACGCCAGTTACTACATAATAAACATAATAAGTCCATAAAAAAAAACAATTCTGCAGGAGTAGATTGAGTGTCTACAAAAATTATTAAATCTATTGCTCAATTTATCGACGAGCACTAGTCCATATTGTTAACTTATCTGTAGAATTGGGAAAATTCCCGGAAAAGTTGAAAATAGGAAAAGTAATCCCAGTGTATAAAAACAACGATCCACATATAATAGGCAACTACAGGCCAATTACTGTACTTAACGTCATATGCAAAATAATTGAACGCCATGAATATAACAAAATATTAACAAAATACTCAATAATATCCAGCTGTCAAAATGGATTTTACCCTGGCACGTCAACCGGCGACTGACCTTTGGAATTTGTGTACAGTACTTTAACGGAGGTATAGTATGCGTGGTGCAGGCTTCTTTCAGAAAAATGGTATTTTCTAAGAAAACACTCACATACGCCGATGATTTCCTAATCGCCGCAAGACACATCTGGACTGAAAACAAACTTCAAGAAAAGCCCAATAATGGAGCGAGACCCGTCAACAAAAGAGAGTTTGACCAGCGTCAACAAAAGAGAGTTGGACCAGCGGAGAGGAACACAAAATAGATGAGTACTCCCTAAGAACAACAAACAAATTGAAGTACCTAGGAACAGACCTGACGAACCAACTGGAACGGAGAGAAACGGTAAAGGAGAGAATCAAAACGGCATACAGAGTCACAAGGAGAATCATACCGTTCACTGAGAAAAATAAACTATCATGGGACCTTACCTAATATGTGTACATAGCAGTCAAACGGTAAACAGTCAAAAAAATGCAGCAACAACAAAAGCCAACAGAAGAAGTTTTTGAGAAGAGCAGAAAAGGACATCGTCCAACTACTCGCAAAAACAACAAAATGAAAACAGCGACACAAAACATCAACACTATTAGGAAGAAAGTCAATTAAAAAAAGGATAGAAATGTACGCAATGAAGTACTGGGGACATACCCAAGGAAGGGACCCAACACATCTACTGAAGAAAGCGCTAGCACTGAACAAATTAAAGACAGAGAGACCATGCTACAGCGGAGAACAACAACTGAGAGGATCAGGATCAGGATATGAACACCACAAAGAAATCGCAACGATATACTATACTCTACCACAATCGGAAACCGAGGAATCAGATGACTCAGAAAAAGAAAGTTCAAAGAAGCAGAAACACAATAAGAGGAGCCATATTATGACATAACACGGCAACATATTTCACAAGAAGACTCAGAAGAGGCAGAAGTCCAGAACCAAAAACACAAAAAAGGGAGCTTAAACGCTCCCTCACGACACAATGCGGTAACGCATCTCACAAATACCTACACTTCTCACATTCCTTTACCATGTGCCATGTGGCTCTCGCTGCTGGCAACAAGCATGACCTTAGTCCAACCCAGCGTGGACATATCATGCCCAGCTGTAAATCAATCAATCAATTGTGTAGATAGCAAAAAGTACGTTATTGTCCTTTACCTTTGACCTGTCCAAGGCATTTGATTCTATAGAACCGGAATTTGTTGCAGAGACACTCTCTGCGATGAGAATCAGGGGCAACTTTCTTTCGTGGATAATATCGTATATCAGCTTTAGATTTTTTTTTGTAATATTGGAAGAAACTAGTTCAGAAAAATATGATGTTAATCTTGGAGTTCCTCAATGCTCTGTATTGGGGCCACTTATTCCCCTCCCTGAATGACAAAACATTCCGAAAATACAGCGAAAGAGCTAAAGAACGGTTTCCCCCGTATATACGAATTTATACCTTTCTCGTTCCTATGTAGGTCATCTCTTAGAGTTATAAGAACCCCACTGAGAGTAGAAACAAACCATCATACGTTGAGGGAAGCACATATTGTCACGTAGTCGTTCGGACGAACGGTAGGGAGTTATTCTACATTCCCATCTCCAATAATATAGT
This sequence comes from Rutpela maculata, assembly GCA_936432065.2. NCBI lineage: Eukaryota > Metazoa > Arthropoda > Insecta > Coleoptera > Cerambycidae > Rutpela > Rutpela maculata. Next base: position 27,350,639 of record OW386285.2, on the reverse strand, counting down.
CTTCAGCTAATCGCATTCCACATCGTCAAAAGCCTTACGGTAGTTTACGAAACAAGGCACGTAATCATCGTAATATTATCTTGCCTTCTCGATAAGATGTAAATCCACGTAATAATCGTAATATTATCTTGCCTTCTCGATAAGATGTAAATCCACGTAATAATCGTAATATTATCTTGCCTCCTCGATAAGATGTAAATCCAGAATTTGTTCTCTAGTACTGCATCCTTTAACAAAGCCTGCTTGCCCAGGAGGTATTTGTCAAAGTAAATAATGTAGTTCTGCTGCCATCAATTAAAAGAAGTACTTACAAAATTTTATGTAACCAATACTTTTGGAGATATCGATAAGCCAGGTGAAGTCAGTGTTAGAAATTTAAAACTGCATTGAGGGACGAATTCACTGTGATAATTTTAACACGTAAATTTCAAGAAACAGGGTCACTCACTAAAATGCATGCCATCATTTTTTTTACATTTAGGTGTACCTATAATGCCCTGAAAATTTCAGGTGTTACCGTCTATTTTCACAATTAGTAATTGCCGGAGTTTTAGGTACTAACTTCATATTTTCACAAATTTTATTGTGCATTTAAGTGGTGCCATCTCTCGCCAAATAGGTAATTAATAGCGAGTATACCTGGTCGCCTAAAAGTGCCACCTGATGCGTTATTTCAGGCCATTCTAGCCATAGCTAGTCGGATGAGTGGGTTCGAATATTCTTTAAGAAAGCGCATTGCAAAAGGCCTTGGTAAAGCTTCCACAATGGCCGGTAGTGTTAATTAAACTTTCTTTTGGTGTGTAGACTTATGAAAGGACGGCCTTTGGAGGATATTACGATAATATTTGTAGATGAAAACGAAATTAGGAGAATCTATTCAGAGTTGTGGAATACGCCGTGAAGTGGAAATTCTGAACTTACCGACGGAAGTTACAAGAACTTGACATTTGATAGGGGGACATCTTCTGGGTCATTTTCCTCTTGCTGGCTGAAAAATTGAGTCGTGTGAATACGCACTTTAGCAATATTGTAAGTTTGCTCCATTTATGGGATTTAGTATTCATCACCAAAAAATTAGTCGTATTTCCATTTTTGGTATTTGAGTATCGTTTTTTGGGGAGATACAACTACGGATTTCCGGATTAAATCGATTTTCTGAAGCACGTGGCGTCTTTCGAATGAAAGATTCGGAGTGCCATTCGACAGCAAAGGACCTCTTTCAGCCCACATCACATCTCAGGTACGTCTCTGAAACCCACTTAAGGTTGAAATAGATTGGTAATTTAGGTTATTTATTTTATTGCAGGGTTGTGTTTGTTAAGTTACTAGTACTGAGATCTGTTTGTTAGTTTATGGTTATTTGGATTTGTTACGTTTCGATTTCACTTGGATCTGTCATTCTACGTTTTATTTGGGACTGTTATTTTACATTCTACTTGAACTTTTATGTCACGTTCTACATTTTACGAGGAACTTCCAATCTAACTCTGGTTTCGACTTCTAGTCCAGATTTTGGTGTCTAGCGTTTGGATTATTGCCTGTTATTTTGTTCTTGTATGGTACTGGGGATCCCGTCACGTTATATAGGACCACCACGTAGATTGTCTACAACCTGTGGCTGCTATCACATCGAATTACGCTACTCTGGTAGGACGGGAAAAGATATTCAGACACTACCAAAGGTAAGCGGAATCATATTCTCTTAACGACACAACGTCCACCGTACAGTAAAATAATTATGTTAGTTTACCAGAGACCAGAGAACGAACATTCGTCCCATTTTGCATACAGCTAGTTTATAGTAGTATATGTGCTACCGTTCGCCACTTCTGGTATTTAGTTTAATTACAGAGTAATAGTTGTTCGTCATAATTTTCATATGATTTTCAGTAATATTTTTATTCGTATTTTGCACATAACTACCTCAATACTTTTCAGTAATATTTGTAACGTTTTGCTCATAACGGTTTCAGTAAATTTCAGTAACATTTAGCATATTTTGTGTACCGTTACTCCAGTAACTAAATAGTTTTGTTCTATTTTAGAAACAGATTCTAATAGTTTTATTAAGCCATTTATGTCTTACCGTACCTTGAGTCACATATAGTTATTTTTTTTGTCACTCTTCCTGTATATATACGACTTTTACGTGTATTTATCAAGAGTTATTAGTTTGTAAGATATTTTTGTGTATATTAGGTTAAGGTTGAGGGTTATCGGATATCCGGTGTGGCATCAGTTCACTTTTTAGGTTATATTATGATATATTGTACTACGTACAGAGCTATCATTATTAAATGTTTGATTAGAACGACGTTATCTTTTATATTTGACCATCCTGCACCACCCCAATTATCGAAACCACCCCCAAGGACCTAACTAGTCTGCCGTGTGAGACCTCTACCTCACCAGTGTATTGCAAAGGGGTATTGCACGTTAAACAGTGTTATTAAACATGGAATGTTTAATAACACTTTAAATATTAACCTAACAACTGAATATAACTTAAAAGAAAACAAGCTTAGCGAAGATGGCCGGGCGCGCCAGCCACACCACGCTCTCGTCAACCGTGGAATGACGTCACGCTTAGATTCACCCGGTGGTTATTTTAATTTATTTAACAGATTTAACGATGAAATAAAGTTCTGATTTTTCTGTACAATTACTATTTGAAGGATCCTCTTTCGAAATAATAAATAAAAAAGATGGATGAATGAGCCCATTGTCGGTTACATGCTTTGAAAACTCTTGAATATACCTTCACTTGATATTGTGTACCCTGAAACTTATTATATTTTCTTATATTTCGGTTTATTAACCATCGTCAGAGATCCTTTTCAGATAATTATTTTCATATACTAACTAGTTCAATATAGCTACAACCCCGATTATAATGACATCTTCCCGCAACACATATTTAAAGTAGTCGCTACTGCACATTACAAACGCTATTAGGTATACTACATGTAGGTATTGGAGATGGAATTACAATGAAAATTTAAATTGTATCTATTTACTTTATTGAAAAACTATTTTTTATTACTGTATTAATAGAATAAACTGCAAATAAACTTTAATGTGGGAACAAGCGCACGCTGACTATAAGGTTTACTTTATAATTTAGTTAGAGTGAATATAACTCATTAGATATTCATTGTTTGCATTAGATATTTATTAAATGCAATTATTGAAGAGGATACATCGGTCGTTAATGCATCTAAGTATATCGTCTCATCTATATTTAACAGTTTACAGGCGGCGTTTCAAACGCGCCAGCGTGAATTCGGTAAGATCAAACGTTGGTGCGTCTGAACGCTTATCAAATAACGATGAGAAGAAGTATATAGAGGTACCTACATATCCCAGGGTGTCATCGAGATTAATTTCCGGGCGCCATTTCTTTATTTTTTAACGGATCTAGATGGAACTATTTCCGATTTCACCAAAAGTGATCCCGACTTTTGATTTTTAAACGGGACACCCTTATACGTTTGGATTTTTGGACTCTATTCTACTGTACCAATTCCATGACTGTTTTTGCCATTTTCAAATTTTTACAGCCAATTTTAGTTCTCACGCTAGTGTATCGTGACACTCGTAATCCATCTGAAATTGTTCTAACGTCTATAAGTAACATAGATCTACAAAAACAAAAAAATTGCTCCAAGGAATAAACCTATCATGCCTTAAGTATTTTTGTGTGCTGAATCCGAATTTTCAATAAAAAAAAATCTACCGCGTAGATTTCGAGTAAATTCCGGTTTTTATTGTCAAAAAACCGTATTTTGACGATAAAAACCGGGATTTACTCGTGTGCTGAATTCGAATTTTCAATTTAAAAAATTTTTTACCGCGTAGATTTCGAATAAATCCCGGTTTTATTCGTCAAAATACGGTTTTTTGAAAATTTTTGACGTTTACTCAAAATCTCCGCGATAGAAAATTTTTTAAATTGAAAATTCGGATTCAGCACACAAAAATACTTAAGGCGTGATAGGTTTAGTCCTTGGAGCAGACATTTTTTTTTTGTAGACCTGTGAATTGAAGAAAAACACGTCCAAATAGGTCTAAATTATTCAAAATGGTCAAATGGAAGTATATCTTCTTCTTCTTTTAGCGGGACGACGAAAGGTTGTCGCACTCAGGCCTTGTGACATATTGTGCCTCTGCTACAAATTTAAGAAAATTCCCAACTTAGGCCTTATTCTAGCCCAAAAACCAAAATCCTTTCTATGGGGACATCCTTTGTTTCCTACAGCACCTGAAAACCAATGCCGAAGTGTTTGTACCCCAAGCTCATAAGACTAGGGCTGGAAATTTGGTTGTTAATGGAAGTTTCTTCCTCATCCACGCAGAACCTGCAGTCGGGAGGTATCGAGGGGTAACTCACGTATCCAGTAAAAAAACCTAGCACGATTCCGACACGTTTCCTGCTTGGGAATTGGGAACAAATCCAGTTCTCTATTGCCTTCTTGGCATTTTATCTAGGGTAGCCGAGAGCAGGCTCCGGGTCCAGTAGGTACCGCTGAGAGCCTCCTCTGGCCAGAGTATCCGCTCAATGTTACTGTGTCCGGGCACCCAGAGAAGTTTGACCCAAAAATACAACGTTCTTCATTTTCGTTTACTCTATTGGTACGTTTTTTTGCTTTTAAAATTATCAGTTTCTCTCACATGACGGTAAGTATTTAAGAACGTGTTTTTACTAGGAGCAGGACGATTTGGGTATAAAGTTATATATTCTCTTTTTGCAGATTTTTTATTTTTATTATTTTTAACAACAACAAGGCAAAATGTGTCAAACTTTTATGCTTCCGTGTAACCCATTTTGATCAAATAATAATACAAAATGTCAAACAGTAACAATGTTGTCACAGTATCATCAGTCACAGCCTACTGCGTAAGAGTAATTACTGCGCTTCCTTCAATAACCATAAAATACCAATATGCATGTCTGGAGCATATTTAATGTCCGATATGTCAAGAAATATTACATCTAGACCTATCAACCATTATAATATATTGTTGTTATAGTCTTATGTATATTTCAAATATCTTTATTTAATCTGACTTAATATTAAATAAACAATATGTGGCAAAGCATTTACATTCATAAAAATATGACAACTGACAACTGTCTGTGCAGGGCTGTACTCAGGAGGATGGATATTGTAACAATTGTTCATTTCAGGATTTTATTTTTATTCTTACAGTATATCAAACTTTTAATATCGGATATGTCAAGAAATATTACAGCTAGACCTATCAACCCTTATATATTTGAAATCAGGGAAAACAGATCTAAAAGAATATGTTTACCTCACCCTGTAGGTACATGAACTGCGTTAATGTTTTCTAATAAAGGTTTTAATTAGCTACAATTTATGTTATTACGTCATATTCGAAATTCTTTTTGGTTTTAGAGAAAGAAATTAAAAACACTCCTTCCGATTTCAAACTGATTTTTCTTTAAATAACTTTGAAAAGAATGTAAATAATAATTTTATGCTTTATTTGTAAAAGACAGCACAAACAATATTCAACGTAACAAAACAGCAACAATAAACAAAATAAATAAATATTATTAAAAAAAAACTTATATTAAAATGTACTAAATAGGAAATTGCAAAATGTTTGTGTTTTAAAATTTTTAATAAGATAAAATGAAGCTAATTAAAACCTTTATAAGAAAACATTAACATAGTTCATGTGCAGGGTGGGGTAAAAAAATATTCAAAGAAATTAAGTTTTCTTTCTTAACAATTTTTTAAAACATTTTTTTTTAGATCACTGTACCCATGTTTAAATGCCTTAAAAATGTCTACAATTTGATGTGCCCAACATGGTCATCGCTTAAAAAATAAGAAAGTTACAAGCCTGGGGAGTTTTAAGTGGCGCACCCTCTATACAACCCTACAGCTTTTATAGGAATTTTTTTTTTATTTGAAATAACAACAGCAATAAAGAGGGTCAATATATTAGTACAGTCACTGAAGGTTTTCACCTTCGATTTCGTTGAACCTCCATCGATTTTCATGAAAATTTGTGAGTAGTTAGAGGATACCTCAAGAAACAAAAGTGACATAGTGCCAACTTGCGCTTTTACCCTGGGGGTGGATGCCACCCCTTCTCGGGGGTGGAAATTATTTTATGAAAAATAACCCCAGGAATCGATAGAGGGACCAATTCTAAGCAAAATTTGTTATATAAAGTTATTAAAATAAATCAATACTTTTTGAGTTATTAAAGATCAAAGATTTTGATTTTTCGTGAAAAAAATGCATGTTTTAAAGCGGTTTTTCATAAATAACTCAAAAACTATAAGTTTTTACAAAAAAGTTGTCATTACCAAAATTGAAGCTAATAAAAAACGAATAAACTCCTTCCTTAAAAACCTTTTAATATTAATTCTAAGTGAGCTATAGGTAATTGAATGTATATTTTTCTTCGGCGAGTACTCAAATCTAAGTATTCAAGCTTAAATAGCGGGAAAACGATGCATTTTATAAAATATACTTACTGAACACTTTTCAAAGTACTCAGAAATACCTATCAAATGAGCTATAGTAGAAGTTGATAGCATCAAAATTAAGCAAGTTATGATGAAAATAATTTTTTAGGAAAAAGTGAAAAATAAAACCTACGCCATTTCCACAAAAATTAAAATTTATAGTAATCCCTATAAGACTTTCTTTATTTTAGCATAAGTAATGACTTTCAAAATTTTGATCGGTTTAGAATGCATATTTTTGAAAAAAAATATGATTTAAAAAAATCAGAATTTTTCAAATTTTCGTAAATTTCATTTTCTTTTGATAATAACTCCAAAAATACTCGATATATGTAAAAAATAATAGAGAACGAAATTTGAGTTTTTTTTTTTAACAAAGATTTTAGTTTTTTTTAATTTTTGTAGGATAAAAAATAACCGAGATAGAAACGTTTAAAGCCTAAATTTTACTGCGAGAACCATGTAACCGGGGCCCTTTTATCTTTTAAAAAATAAAGGTTTTAAAAGATTAAATTTAATACCTTATAGCCCTTGAAATTATCTTTCAAATGGTTTTTGGATGAACCTGATATCATAAAAATTAACGGAGTTATTGTAAAAAAACCAATAAAAGGGTGCGGCGCTTCTTGCGGATGTCGAAGAGTAGGGTTATTTTGCAATGCAACCTGCGGATCATGCAGTGGGGACAATTGCCAAAATAGCCCTCCAATTAATGAAGAAGGAGAAGTTGGTGAAGAGAGCTCTGATGAAGAGTGAAAAATTAAATTTAATGTACTATTAATATTTGATTAATTTATGAAACATTATTTAAATAAAAAATGAATAAACTTTTCATATATTTTAATATTTATTTTAATACATTTTCCTCTTAATTAATAAATTAAATTTTTATAAGTCATATAAGCACTGAAAAAATTGTTTCCAACGTTAAATTATGCTTTTTCATCAATTTGTGCACGAAGGGTAGTTTGGGGAATGTAGAAAGAATAATATTAATAAAGTTTGAAATATATTAATAAAGTTTATCATAAGTAATAAAAAAGATTCTAAATAATTAAAGCTATTAGGTAAAGCTGATAAAAAAAAAATTCCATTATTTTTATGACAAGTGGTAGTTTTTAAGGGTGGAAAATTTCGCAATAAATAAATAATTACTTTAATACTCAGTAAATGAGATTTCAATTCAGTAATGTATTATTCAAATGATTAAAGTTTCTTGAAACCAATTTTTTCAATGATTCTGCATTAAGGGGGTGGTTTTTAAGGGTTGAAATTTCACAGTCAACCAAAAATTATATCATAAACATTAAAAAAACCGTTTGTGAAATGTTAATATGCGATTTCATATTTCAGAAATACAAAAAATGATTTTTTCATGATTTTCGATTTAAGGGGTGGTTGCTAAAAGGGTTGAAAAATTAATTAAAATCATAAATCATGCATATAAGTGTTGAAAAATATTTATTTTATCTAATTAAACGAGATTACTTACGCCAGAATGCTTAAATCTGCATTTTTTCCCATTTTTAACAAAAGGGATGGATTTCACCCCCAAAATGCAAAAAGCGCAAGTCGAGCATATGTCACTTTTGAAGTTGAGGGTAAAATATACTCAATCCCAAATTTTCATGCAAATCGATGGAGGTTCACCGAAATCGGAGGTAATAGTTGATTTTTACCGAGATTTTTGTTACCTTCATTCACTGTACTATATAATGAATAACCCTGGCAGACTAAATTAAAACAAATGAAATAATAAGTAGCATGGCTCGTGAGATTGACTATTATTATTAACATAGTTAACAAGTTTTATTGTTGATTTATTCGAGTTACTTAATTTTATTTTAGTCTCCAATCTATAATGATTATATTTTCAAGAGATAAGCAAAACATAACAAGGTTTGAATAAGCAGTTAGTGCTGGAGTTAGTGTTATGATACATCTTAAAGGGGTCTACACACGATCCAGCGGCAGGGAGCCAGCTTTGTCGGCATGCTTTGAAGATAATTGGAATTCCAGCGGACCAGTTCACTTTTACGAATGAGTTCAAAGCATGCCGACACGGCTGGCTCCCTGCCGCTGGATCGTGTGTAGACTCCTTATGACTTGTATGGAAAATAAGTGATATATTTTCTCTCTGTAACACAAACCAACAACAAAAAACCCACTACGTTATTTTTCTTTAAGTATTTTTGAATATTACAAGTTCAGGGTGGGTCATGACACTAGATTAAATATTAAAATTGGATGTAAAAATTTCAAAACGTTTTAAACAGTCATCCAATTTGTAATATCATATGTAGAATGGTCTCTACAGTCCAAAAATACAAAATATACGGTATGTCCCATTTAAAAATTAAAAGTTGGGTGAAACCGGAGGTCGTAGAAACATCACAGATAGATAAAATAATGTCATTTTGGTAACATGTGACTCATGCCAAGTTTCATCTCGATCAGTTAAAGAGCAAAGAGCTGGCGGCCGGAAAATGATCTCGTTGACATCCGGTATATACATAGATATATTTATTTTCATTAGATACATGTCCATATATCATAAAAGGAGTTTAAAATCAATTAACTACGTCAAAACAAGTGTATAAATTATGCAGTGTCACATCAATAATAAAACTGATGAATAATTAACTGAATATAATGTCAATGGAAAAATAAATATAATGGAAACAGAATATTACACAGAAAAAGAATTAATTCATACTGTATATGGATATGCATCGATATCTTAATAAGATATAAAATAATTTACAGCCCCTGTATACAGGATGGATGCTAGGATGCTTCATATTTGGAAGACAGATTCTTGGACGATTTTTTTTGCGAATCATCAATGCAAAAATGGAAGTATTTCGGTTAATTATTGCTATAAAATTAATTTAGAAACACCAAATTAGAGATAATTTTGCCAGAAACAACTTTTATTTGAACTATTTTTTTTAAATGCCATATTTCCCAAGAAAATAGAGAAAAATCAATTTTTTATTAAAAACAAATCTTTTTATCCCCCTCTAGGTTCCCGCGGATCTGTAAAACTCCTAAACTTTTTCGTGAACTTTGGCCTATTTTAAACTGATAACCAAAGTTTAAAGTCTGCACAAATTTTTTTCGAGTTACAGTCATTTTTTTCAATCTTTTCCTGTACTAAAGTACTAAAATGTTTATTTATTTATTTGTTGATTTTCTCGATTTTTAATTTTCTAATATTTTAATTAAATAATTATCAATTTTTTGATAGATAGACTTCTACATTCAGTGGAAGTACTTACTTATAGTTAGCAAAAAAAAATTGGAACATTTTTATTGTTCAAATAGACTTAGAATGTCATGAAACGTCGAGATTTTAAATTTGATCAAAGAAAAAATTCTGACTGTCGGTCGGTATGTCTGTAACTTTTTTTTGTGCACGATTACTCTGGAACCGTTTAAGATATTGACTTGAAATTTGGTACACCTATATATTTTAATGATGTCTGGAACTAGATTGTATTTTGATCTTATTCCGTTGAAGGGTTGGGGGAAATGGGAGTAAATAGGTAATCAAGCAAGTAAGAGTCCATAAAATTAGTATTTAGTATATACAGAGTGTTACATCTAAAAGTCCCCGGGTCATTATCTCGTAAAATAATAAAGATATTTAAAATTTGTAAATCGTGGATAATTGACACCAAAAAAAGGTCTTAAATAACCGCAGTTCGATTTTTTTCTTCGCAGTGCACAGATGTGGCGCTACGGTGAGAAATTATTTTTTGACGGAACTCCAAAAGTAGAGAAGTTTAATGAGGTTCTAACGTTCGCGCGACCACCTGTACATGTAGTGTTCCAAATAAATAATTTTTAACAAAAGAAAACGCCAAATGGATGACTTTTTTCAAATATTTTTGAGTAAATTACCAAAATAGATCTATAAATTTGATTTCATAAAGAGGCCATATTTTTAAAACGCTATAAGTCAATTTCTGTTGAAAACGAACGGGGGACAAGTTTCAAATTCACGGAAATTTCGCCCGGGCATTTTATCGATAAAATCTCGGATTAAGAAATTATTTTTCGAGACGTTTGCAAAAAACGCATTACTCCTTCTCAGCTAAAAAAATTTGTTATCGGTTCCTGAAAAAGAAAGTAACAATGGACATCAGTTTCATTGTTCCCCTGTTTTCCCTCTTTAAATTACGGCAATTTTTACAACACTATTTAGCAGGCAATTTTTGCTAATAAGTCAATAGCGCCGAGCTTGGTGCTGAGACTTTCGAAAATGGAAAATGATCATGTTTATCCCGAAAATATTCCACTTGGAATCTAAGAATGTTATAAAATGTTCCCGACGAGATACCTACTAGGTACTCTATCTACTCTTTTATAGCATGTATCATGGTTCCCAAGTAAGTATAATTTGGAGAAACAACTTAATTATAAATACGTATACGTACGGTATCTACTTATATATACCTTATTATTTATACTCGTCCAATTTATCGAAAAGAACGTGCAAAAAAATTATTATGGGGTAGTAATGTATGTTTTCTTTTCATTAATTATTGCTTTGCATCTAGCAGGTAGTTCAAATATTATGAAATGCTGGTCCTGCTCAATCATCGGCGTGAACACCACGTGCGAACCTGACAATTTCTCTGACCGATTGTTGTAAGGTTATGTCATAAATGAAATTGCAATAATTGCAAGTAAATTCCTATAATAAAAATATGTAATTACATTATAAGAAAAGTAGGTGCATGTAAAACAACACAACTCTTAAAATTTCTGTCTACTTCAGTAACTTTAAATCCGGTTTATGTACATTCATTTCGAATAATAGTTGTTTTGTTCTTTTCTGTTATATAACTCAAATTAATCTGTTGTCATAATTATTCTGATCTTAAAGAAATTTAATTTAAAAAACTTACCGTTACCGTTGTAATGAATGTGATTTTCCTTAAAAAGTTAAGTTTCCAAGAACACTAGGTCCATTTAATTCGTTATTTTACTAAATACACTTCGAAATGTTTCGAAACACTGCACTATAAAATTATTCACTCTTTTCGGTTTGATATTATTTCATAATTCACTAAGGTTTATTAAAACTTAATAAATTTTAAATTGTTTAAAACTCCACTAAATGACAGAAAATATACATATAACCTCGCCATGTTGTTTTATTTGAAAACGACACATCGCGCCATCTCTGGGTAGTGTATCATCATTACGTTGAAATTAAAGTGGAAAACTGCAATATGAAATTGATTCGTCTTAATTTAGATGGCACCGTGTACAATTACTAAAATTAAAGGATAATTTATTAGTTTCAAAATATCAGGGCTTATAATTTAAAAATGTTAAAATCACAAGCACGTTTAGCAAGCATCCTTGTTAGGGTAATTTTTTAGAAGTGACACAAATAGTACCTAGTTACCTAGCTACGTGTTCAAGTGCACTGATCATGAATATAAAATTATTTTACGTTTTACCTGAGTCGTACATATTTCACAAAGAGATGAGCCTTTTAACAGCTGGAAGGTGAGAATGTTTCAATGAGAATATTTCTTTTTTATTTCAAAATAGTAAAATCATAACATTTGGTGACACTCACAATGTCCTCTTAAGATTGCTTTGTATTAAACGAAATTTCAAATTTGTTCAAGCCATGGTTGTGAGTCTAGTTTGTCCCCTTTCTATCAGGTTCTACTTCTTGGATTCAAAGCTGTGCATACTCATACAAGGTACTCATCACTGTTCTCTGCAATGACTTCAGAATGTCATTGGTATTGGTACTCTGAGTACTTTTAGTGTATTCGGCACTCAATACAGAGTACTTTTATTTTATTGTACTTTTACTTCTGTAAATGTACCTGAGTACTTTTACGCATACACCAGTACATTTTCAGTGTACTCGAGTGTATTTTTAAGTGAGTACAGATTTGCTGAGAGTTTCATGACATAATATATATATTATTGCTATCATCAGCCACAGTAGAGCATTTGATTTCATTCACAACGATTTGCCATGCTCTCGTCCTTATATTCCTATAACCAAGCTGTAGAGATTATATAGAGTTTATAATTGTATCTTTACTATAATATAATAGGTCAACTTTATCCTATGGATACAGCAACGATACGGTATACTTACTGATCCTGAACGTTTGCCCATCGCTTAAATCAGTGGCAGATCTAACCGGGCGGCCAATAAGCAAATGCCACCTGGGCCCCCTGTGCAAAAGGGTCCTTATACTGTAGATTATATGTTATCCGAAAAAATGGGCCCTTCAAAGCGTTTGCCACCTGAGCCTTTTACCTTAGATCCGCCACCGGCTTAAATCAAGATTATGAAAAGATTGATTATAAATTTTCTGTAAATAAAGAATATAGGTAATGTTGTTAGCATCCATATATACATTTTTTTACATATCTAATACTCTTTACCACACTTCAATTTATTCACAAAGGTTGCTTGCAAATTATAATGTTTATTAAACTATTAAGTTCATTTTATTTACCTCTTTACCAATTGCTGTCAGTAGGGATCGAACCTGCAATGCCTACGTTTCCTCTATTACTCTTCTAATACAACTTTGAACAAACAGTTATACCTTTTTTAAAATTTAATGTTAAAATCGTTAAAGTTTTCTTTTTCCCAATTTTTTATTTGTGTACCCAAACCTGAGTTTTCCGTTAGTAGCATTTATATTTATTTATAATTATTAAGAATAAGAACTTACTTAATTTCTAATAAATAAACTGTGATATTGTGATCGAATTTTCACCTGAGAAGTACGAGTAGTTGCTAGACAATGTAATATTTATTACATTATATTAATTATGTATCCGTCGCATTGCATTAATATTATTTCCAAATTGAAATAACTATAATATACCAACTTCCTGCATATTAAATATTAATAGTGACCGAATGCACATCTAAAATATTTAAAATAGACAGTATACAAACAGGCTGCAAAAATACCCTTAAATCATGAACTTAAAGAATTTGTAAAGATATAACTTTTAAACTGTATAGTTCTTTTGCCATGTCTGTTAAAGATATTTTTATGTAAAATCATGATTCTATATAGATTTAGAAATAATATAGATAGGCTAAATAGAGGACAGAAATTACGCATCTAATGCATAAAGGTAAACCTTTAACATGTTGAGCCCCGGTGTATAAACTGTTTTAGGGTCCCCCGGACCGGCATTTTTTTCTTACAAATACCATTAAAACATTCGGAGAGATACATTTGGCACCATTTTTTTTTTAAATATCTTGTTATTCTATATTTTATTGACATTTGAGGTACACAAGTAACTCGTGGCCTGGGGGACCTCTTGCACCAGTGAAGTATTCATGTGTGTCTCACAATTCAGTCCTATCTTACATCCGGTGCTATACCCAATGCTATAAACACATGAAAGACATTAACGGTAGGAAAACCGCCCAAAAACCAGATAGTGTTCTACCTGCAATATATAATATTCTGTAACTTTTTTATATCCCATAAATCCGTAAAATAAATAGTTTTATTCATTACTTACAGTACAAAGTTCATATATTATACACTGTTTTTCTAATTCAAATGTTAAAATAAATTAATTTCTTAGTCACCAATTCCTGACTTTGATAATATAAACTGATCGATTGTGATTTCAACAACCCGTTAATATCTGCCTGTCCGGGACCCGCTTGTACAGTTCCTAAGCATTTACCGTGTAAATGTGGGTTTATCATATTAATAGAGGTCTGAATACTTACGACTTTCGTGTGGGCAGCCCATTTACCTAGCGGTTCAGGGGGACATTTGGAGTAAGTGTCAAAATGTACCCACCCGGAACTCAACGTGTTAAATAAGACAGGTAAAGGTAAGATATATAGATGCTATACGGATTATACCTGTTTAATTTGAATAAAAAATAAGTTATATCTTGATGAATCTTTATAGACGAAAAAAACCTGTATCGCATGGTTATATGGGTGGTAAGATCCCTTAGGTAATCCATCTCTTATTGTCGTTGGCATTCAATATTAATAGATGTACTCGGTACTCTGATTATATAGCTACTTAAGTACTTATATTGTTATGTACTTGTATTTAGTAGTCAGTTACATTTTGTGTAAAGTACTTATACTCAGTATTCAAGTATATCTATACGAATAGTATAATTCTGTATGTATGTAATTTCGCATATACTTAGTACCCATGTCAAATTAGCATTTTTTATATTTAGGAGATATTATTCCATACTTGTACTACACTGGTCTAACGAAAATAAAGATATTTGTATTTATATAGCACGTGGATATAGCTGGCCCGAGTTAATTCTCTAATCTTTGCCGACGATTTGTTTCCGGAAGTGGCAGCAATGCCTACCACGTGCTAGTATATCAAATCAAATCAATGTTACTGGAATGTCTAGGTATGATTTTAGCAAAATCACACGTTAAATAAACTACAAGTACTTATATCAACATGTTTATTTTAATTTACAATTTTACCACTATTATAAATTAAACTTCCTTCTACTAGTCTCCATTGCATGACGTCTACCTTGTATGATCCATTCATACTGGCCATATTTGCTGTCAAATGTGCCTTTCTGCAGAGACCGTAACTTTAAAGTAAACCTAGGACCTAATTCCTTTAATCGAGCCTTTTTTCCTTCGGAATCAAATCCATACCTACACAAAATTATGAATATATTAATAAAGTGACTCCAATTTATCAAATGGTGCACATCACTCTTAGACTGATGCATGAATACTAGAGACAAGGATAACGCACGCCGTGCTTTCAACATGTCCGTGAAACTGGAAGAAAGAAGCGCACGTTATAGGTGGCGCAGTTCTCATTAGCACACTGGAACGCGAGCTGCTCATTGGCTAGTGTTACTAGTGCCTCCTGGTTTCTTCACATTTTGCGGATCGGTTTTCATCGGAATTCCCATAAACGTCCGTAATGCTTGTCTTTATTATTCATGGACTGATGTAACAATTTGACTGTGTTTACATGATATCAAAGTTATTACATAAAATATTTAATTAAATCATTCACAATAATATTGATCTTAAGAAACACACTAACTTAACTTTACGTAGTTCTAAACCTATAACTAATTAAATCAATTAAACGTTCAACAAAACAATAACACGATGCATGTTTAGCCAATTTTTTCCAAGCAATGTGTGGCAATCTACCATGTAAACGTGTATGTGGCACAATAGAAACTTAAGGCTGCGTTTGCACGCCACAGTCAATTCTTATATAGAAATAGCAAACTAATGGTTCTGTCGGTAAAACAGGAACCATGCGATTGTCTAGTTATGAGTTGAGAATTACTTATTTGTTGTTGGCAACAGAAGTATTGCAGGGCCGTACGGCAAAGATGTTTTAGATCTTTGCCGTACGGACAGTATCGAAAATAGTCGACTAGATTTACAACAGTGAATTAAGTGAATTAAAAAATTATTCAGCTACTATTCTATTTTGTAACTTTTGAAATAGGATTGGATGTTCGTAAATAATTAAACAATTCATGGTATCTAACAGTAATAAATTCAATTATTGTTGGATTAAATTTGACGTGTTTACGTGACACAAAAAACATTATATTGTATTATTGTACGGGTTGCGAGAATTATTTGCAATGTTTGATCTTGATTATAATAATACACCCTGTGGCACATGGGACCCATACAAAATATGGGAAATAACATCTAGAGAAGCACTTCTCTAATGACCCCTAAAAAACATTGAAAAAGCAGTTTGCTAAAAAATGTTTGAAAATTCGGTAACTTCCCCTGAGTCTAGGGACTCCTGTTTATTATTATACTCTTCGCAAAAACGAAGAGTATATTGCATTTGATCGGCACATTTCTAAAACCGGAAATATCGCTCGTAGAGAAAAAATTTTCATATCATTGTGTTAGTGAACGAATTCTGAACAACTTTCAAAATGTCCGTCTGTCTGTCCGTCCGTCACGTTTCTTGTAAGCACGATAACTTAAGAAAGAAAAGTCCGATTGTATTGAAGTTTGGAATGTAAATTGGCGTTAGCTAGAGGAGGAACCCTATTGTTTTTGAAAAAAATCATGTACCTGAAGTATGGATCGTTCCCGCGGGAACGAAATCCTCACTCAGAAGAAACCTTTATTAAAATTACATAATAATTAGCAAATCTCTTGTACTGGGTGGGAATACTACCATACTTCAGGTACATAAAAAATCAATCCATAAATAAAAAAGTCATTTAAATAATAAAAAAAATTTTTTCAAAATTTTTGTCATTTGTACTTAAATAGAAATCTTTCGAAATGTTATTCTCTAAATTTTTTTTGTTTTTATCAGGGATCGAGGATATATATCACTTGATATATATCATGATATATATCATGATATTTATGGAAAATATCACACCATAAATATCACCATAAATATCATGATATATATCGCAAATATAAAAATAAAACGCCTACGCCTATGGTGCGCGATTAAACACCTACGCCATTGGTGAAAAATATATATGTATATTTTTTAAATTAGTTTCATTTTAATACTTATAGGTACTTCTTTATTGTCCTTATAATAATAATATTGAACATCTATGAGAGCAATTTTGTTATGTTTTTTTAAGCCAAATTCTTTTCAGCGCTTAGCTTTACAGTTGGACGGGCAAGATCGTCATTTTAATTTTGATGTAACAAAACTCATGATTCTCTTCCCACTTGTACGAACCCAATGATACCCAAATGTAGCTGGGAGGATAGAGGAGGTAACCCGGGTAAAGTGATACATCATTGGGCCGTGAGAAGAATTTTCGGGCGGGTGCCTTGGACACCCGAGGTAGCTGAACAGAATTTGACTTTATTTTAAATTGTTAGAATTTATGTTTTGTTTGTTACATTTTCAGAGCCAAGACATAATAAGCTTAAAAAACATTGAATAAAAACAATTTAAAATATGATATGCCCTCTTTTAAATTCAATCGTGGTTTTATTTGCATGAATAAGTTACATGAATTAAAAAAATAAAAATAAATATCATAAATATCAAAAAGTGATATATATCACGTTTTTTGTGATATATATCAGTTTGTCTGATATTTATATAAATATCATATTTTCGATCCCTGGTTTTTATATTTTACCAATATATATATTTCATAATAATGTATCTATTCTGTTGAAATATAATTCTTAAACGACATTTATTCAAGTTTTTTGGTAAGATGAGATAGCCCAATGGCTAAAGCATTTGCCTTGCAATCCAAAAGGTCTCGTGTTCGATCCCTCTCACATGGTGAATTTTTTTTTCATATATTTTTTTTCCACAACAAAGTTGGTATCACAAAATTTTATAATTTCCAAAAACTAACATTATTTACAAGAAAAATGCGAAGAGTATCCTATAGAATGTGTAACAATTATATAAAAAGCTCAGTAAATCGGCGAAGAGTATAATGCTTCTCTTTTGTTTTTGTCATATGCATTTGACTTTTCATAAAAATACAACAATACGTTTTTGAGCTTATAAAAATATTTTCATTACTGAGGTACAACGAATTGAAATATTGTAATTTGTAAAATTGTAAATTACAAAATTTCAGTATTTCAGTTAATAATGAAAATATTTTCATAAACTCCAAAACATATTGTTGTATTTTTATGAAAGGTCAAATGCATGACAAAAACAAAAAATAAAAAACGGGGAGGCTACCAAATTTTCAAAAATTTTTTCGCAAACTGCTTTTTCAATATTATTTAGAGATCATTAGAGAAGTGCTTCTCTAGATGTATTTCCCATATTTCGTATGGGTCCCATGCGCCACAGACGAGAAAAAAAATATTGAAAGTTCACCAGCCGCCACTGATCTTCGGCATGTTCATACCCTTATACTTTTTGATCTAACTAGTTTGACCAATAAAATTACTTTGAACACCAGGAAATGAACATTTTGTTTAGGTTTGTGTGTAATATAAGTACAAGTATTTACAGTTATTTATTTAATAAAGAAAAAAATTATAGTGAACAATGTAGACTTTTTTTACACCCTCATAAACATTCATACCAGAATGCAATAAAAAATTTTGAACATTCACTTCTTAAAAACAATATTTTTGTACTGCAAGTTTAATTATCATTTTCAAATACTAAAGTGTCAGTCCCAGAGACAATTTGAGCTCTCCTTCGGGAAATAAAAGAGACATTTTACTCTTTCAAAATAATTATTGATTATATACACTAAAAGAGTGTGTGCAGAGATAGTTTGTCCATATACCACAATATTATAATTCTTTTGTATCCCTTGTGACATTAATTCTTCACAGTCGGGATTAAAAATAGGTAAATTTAGTCCTTTGATATAATTGTAATCACTTTTTATAGTAATGATATTTTGTTAGATATACTAATAAGTTATTAGCAAAATTACTAACAAAAATTTATTGAAAATGTAGAATAAACAAGAAATGTAGAACTTCAGAAAAAACAATAGAAAGTAAAAAAATAGCTTTTATGTAAAAAATTCTGGAATTGTGCAGTATAAGGCTGAAAGTATATGCTCTAATATAAAGAATACAACTTTGTGTAGCAATTTTATTATTAAAAAATTGTAATCATAAGAAATCGTAATGGCTACTTTGTTTTTACGTACAGCCTGAGAAAAAAAGCTGTGCATAAATAGCCCTTGGCAATTCTCTTTGTATTGTAGTAAGTATATGTACTTAAGAGACCGAGTTCTATCGATCATAAATGAAAATAAATTAAACGATCTTAAAAACGTGATCAGTAATAGATAATGGGGACAATTCAATCGGTAAGAAAATTAAAATTCTTTTAAATCAATTTCAAACACTAGAGAAATGAAAAATAAGTCTGACCCTGCTCATACTGTCTTTCTAGTATTATTATAGCAGTGTCACTACTTCGAACAACTTCTGTCGTGGCATCTACTAGCAAAACGTCAAACTAATATTGGTATAATTCCTCAAATTTTTCTAAACAAGTAATCTTTTATTGTAGCAAATATTATGCGGATTTTTAACTTTTTTTATGTTAAATATATTTATTCTATTACGTATCACATTTCATTTGAATATTTGAGTTCCATTAAAAAATATAAAATCATTATAGATGAATTACGGACGAATGACGTTTAATAATTCAGAGAAGGAAACTTTGGAAACTTAATTTCATTTAGTATTCAAATATAAGATATGATACGTAACAGATTTAAGTTAACTAGTTTCAATAATTAAATCAAATCTGAATTCTGTTGGTTCGTTTTTAAGAGTACTGTCCCCGAAATAATTACAAAATGACGAATTAATGAACGCGATATTTGACCTTGGTAACACAGCCTTAAGTGTTCCGTATATGCATCTGCACTGGTATAATTTTGAGTTGGTACTTTATGACGTCAGAATATCACTAGTGATGAAGTACACCGCTTGATATATTGGAATTACTTTACCTGCATACTATTAAAAAATGCAATATCACTCAGATGTTAAATATCTTGGTAAATCCACACTCTCCGTGGTAAATTGAATCTCACATACATACAAAGATACAGTATTGCTTAAATTACAAAAAATGTGTAAAATTAGGTATTACCTGTAATGTCTGAAAAATATAAAATCTCTTTGATTATGAAACGTAACTGCTCTTTGCCCCACAAATTCTGGGTCATAATGAAATAATGCTCCTAATATCCTTCCTATAGTTAAACCTAGCCTCGTCGCAAAATTATTTAATATAACTTCGGGCCGGTGAGCTGTTATATCTTTATGATTTTTTCTTAGTTCTGTTGTTATCTTAACATTGCTTAGCTTAAAATGTGCTGTAGGACCATTCGGTAAATGTATAACAAGCAAACCATCTGGTTCTTTCCTATTTTCATTAATAACTAAAATATCAGTATATTCCTTCTTAATCGCACTCTTCACAATTTTCTTTACACCTGATCTATTCCTGTAGAGCGATACGGAATTTGGAATTATTCTGGTCAACTCCCTACCAAATATTCTCGTTTTCTGAAAAATAACCATACCGTATAATACTTTTTAAGACTGTATCTATTAATTGAGATGTTCCTATCACGTAATTACATGACAATCACGGAAAAGCGAACCATGCACACACCTTGATATATGTAGATTAGCGTACTTTGCAGCGAATTGAAGCATCTCAACCAATCGACACAAATTTTTATGATTCCAAACTGAATACATACCTTCATGGGATTATCAGCATAAGTAATCAATACTTTGGGCTCATATGACTGTTTGTAATATGCACTCAATTCATCATGTTCCAAATCTTCACGAACCAATTCATTTTCTTCTGAATTTAAATCTGTAATAGTAGTTTCATCTTTTTCTCTCAAACTTTCGATAGTATGAGGGACCTTTTTAGGTAAGCCTTCCCTCTCTCGTACCTTCTTAGCTTCCTTTTTTTTCTAAAATTGAATACCTAACATTATACAAAGCAAAGGATAATCTAGCCAACATGTTTACATACCTTTTTTAATTCCCTCTTAATCTTTTGAAATTGTTGAATTCTAACTTGTTTATTTTTGATGTGACCATATTTTGTTTCATTGGGAAATAGCACAGAACCACTCTTTGATGGTTTAATATCACTTTCATCTTCTGTTTTTATAATTTTACTTTCCACGTCCACGTGCTCTTCTTCATGAGAAGACATTTTTGACATTTATTTACAATTTGATTTGACATTTGACAAATTTGTAGTTGACTTCTCAGTTCTCGCTAGAGGGCAGCACTATGAATCCAGTTAAACAAGCATAGAATGAAAAAATGAAAGAGTGGAAAATATCAAGAAAGGACGCTAACAACAAACGATAATTTTGTTGATTCCTAATCAAGTTTTCGAATATTATTTATTTGATTTTTTTATGTATGTTATGTGACTGGGACGATATAAGTTAATGTATTTACGAAAATGAATCTAGAACTATTAGGTAAGTCTTATATTATTTGGATGTAATGTAATTAATCTAAGTGCTTGTTTTTTGTAGAATCGTTTGGACAAAACTATCCAGAGGTAAGGCAACTATGCAGCCTGTTTTTTTGTTATATTAATTATTACTATTTTAGGAATTCGATGGCACTCTGGATTCTTTATCCATTGCTGTAACTTGTGCATTTAATAAACGGGGAACCCTTTTGGCAGTAGGTTGCAATGATGGGCGAATAGTGATCTGGGATTTTTTAACAAGAGGCATCGCTAAAATTATATCGGCTCATGTACATCCGGTTTGTAGTATAAGTTGGTCTCGAAATGGCCATAAAATTGCATCGGCATCGACAGATAATACTGTTTGTATATGGAATATACTTTCTGGTGAATGTGAACAAAAGTATCGTTTTCCTTGTCCTGTATTGAAGGTTCAGTTTGAGCCAAGAAGTCTAGAACGATTACTTGTTTGCCCAATGAAACATGCGGCTGTATTAGTGGATACCAATGGAGTGCACCAGGTGCTACCGATAGACGACGATGTAAGTAGAGTAGTTTTTTAGAATGGTCGTAGGAAGATTTTCCTTCAAATTTCTTTGCCATTTCTAGTTTTCAAGTACGATGATCGTAATTAAAACCATTTTGCTTCTGTCATAGGTACTTACACTTCAAGAATATAAAATGTATAAATAATATGAGATGTATTAAGGAGCGTGTTTGCAGAGATGATGCCAAACCTTATATTTTTTCTCATTTTTAAATAAACTGTTGGGGAGGGGTAAAATCCAAAAAAAAATTTTTCCTCTTCTCAAAATTGATGAGCGGGGAGGGTAAAATCCAAAACAAAATTTTCGTCCTCGTAAATTTTACTCGAAAAAAAAAGCAACTTATATTAAGAGGAGACAACACCAATCACAAAGTTTCATCGACTTTGTGATTGGTGATTAGAGAATATTATTTAGGTATTATGCAAATCACAACTTACACACTTTTTTATTTATTATGAAAATACCTACTTTCTGTATATTGTTGCCCTAATCTGGGCACGCTAATATACTAGTTAGGTAAATACTTTAAAACACTCATTATTGGAGAACCAATCAAAACAACTACTCTTCTGGCTAATACTGACAAAGTATTGAATTACATGATAGGATTCTTAGCATTTTTAAGAAAAAAAAATGAAAATACTTAAATCATTCATTTATTTGCTTTTATCGTGTTGTCTCCACTAAAGCTGAAGTGGGGCGAAGGGTAGGCAGTGTGGCTATTATAAGGCATCTGCACGTGACATCACAGCTAACCTCAAAAATATGTGTTTCTTGAGATTTAAGTATCATGCAGCTATTATTAAAATTTCTGCCTGGTTCCGGTATTTTCAACTAAAATCTAGTTCGGTGTAATGTGTTTATGAATTTCTAAATACTTTGTCCCAATAAAATAGGACTCTTTTTGTAGGTTGGAAATCTAACCTGTAATTAACAATCTATTTTTATTAATCAACAATACTGAAAAATTATTTACGTGAATTTTTAAATATTTGCTTGGAGCCAGTACTATAATAGCTACACTGCCTACCCTTCACCCCACTTTGGTTTATCTTTACCGATGAAACTTTGTGATTGGCGTTGTCTCCTGTTAAGCTCGTGGCGCACTCGTGCTGGGCACGTCATTGATTCAAGTGGGGACATCGCACTGGTTCGGTTATTAACTCTAGCTAATTAGAACTGTCTTCCCTAAATATAAACTTTACTTTATAATTTAGCTTATTCGTTTGAAAATGTATTTTTTTATAGGGCGATTTAAACATAGTTGCTTCATTTGATAGAAGGGGAGACTATGTATATACAGGAAACGCCAAAGGAAAAATTTTAGTCTTGAACTCACATACCTTGGAAGTAAAAGCCAGTTTTCGAATAGTTCTCGGTACTTCAAGCGCTACAGCGGTTCGAAGCATCGAATTTGCAAGGAGGGGAGAGTAAGTGACTTGTTACAAGATATTTTGTTAAGCACTTTGAATTGAAATTAAATATTGCCATTATTTTGTAAGGAATATTGAATCTACAATAAATACCTATTAGATATGAGCATTTTTCTATTTTCAGTTGTTTTTTAATAAACACTGCAGATCGAGTAATTAGAGTATATGATAGTAAAGAAGTTTTGACGTATGGAAAGGATGGGGAACCTGAACCAATTCAGAAATTGCAGGATTTGGTCAACAAGTAAGTTCTTATGATTGAAGACATAAAGAAATACCATTTTCACGGTTAAATACCTATGTTAACATAAATAGTATTTATTGACTAATTGCATGATGATGAGTCCTAGCGCAATATATGACCATCATGTATTAGATTTAGTAGCGGCAAGAGATATTATGGAGGGGCCAGCGAGATAAGGTGGGTCATCAAGAAACTTGCCAAACCTAACAACAGTGACTGACAAAGGCTACCGCTACTCTCTTGTTCCTTCATTCTGTTATATGTATTTTCCCAGCTATACTATACATTGACTGTGCTCAACCATAAGATTTTAAATATTTTCCGAACCGTTTGAAATATAACGTTGAAAATTTCAAATCAAATTTTAATAAGTGAAAATCTGATTAACTTACAGGATGATTGCATTTCCTGGATCATACTACCTTGAACAGGGGAATGCTACTTTTTCCAAAATGTTTTTAGAAAATTTATAAAATATAGCATAAAATATGGGTACTATATTCTGCAATTTCTTAATAAAATGTTGTAAATGCACATTGATTTGAAAATATGATCTGAAAATTATTTTTTGTAAGAATTTTTAGAAATATGTAAAAAATAAAAAAGTTTAGGGTAAAATACTGACAGCCACCCCCTAAAACTTATGCATGGTTTGACCAATACTATGTAAACTGATAGTACAGTAACTGGAGGTTTTAACTTCGGAATAATGTCATATGAATTAGATTTTGTTCAGTTTTGAAACTTAATAGTAAATGCATCAAAGAAAAGTTTCTATATTGTGCGAATGTTTGCTAATTTATAGGGGGTGGATGCCACCCTTTTTCAGGGGGTAGCACCTGAAACGTGTTTCATGAACGAAATCTATATTGGTTCTAATTACAAGAAAGGTAAATGCGCTTAGCCCGCAATAATGCAGTTTAAACGGAATAAAACACATAAACAGCAAATACTTAACCTACATATACTACTAAACATAAGACTATTGAACTTATAGTACACACACGCTTATTAATAATATTAATAATAATGACAAATTATACCATTACAATTTGAATGTTTAATATCTTTGAAACTATGACTCTTCCATCAGCAATTCTAAGGAACAGAATTAAAGGTAGTTAATCAATCTTTAAAGTGATTTATTGTTTATTTCTGTACCAAAAAAAAAATAAAGTTATGGCTGAAATGCATGTTCACATTTTTTCTAACAACATGTCGCCATTTTGTTATTGCAATTATCCAGTATTTTTTTTTCAAAAGTACTATTTTTTGTTAATATAAAGCATCATTTCGATGCTCAATTTTTTTTGTTCGTTAGACACACTTGCTTTAGAAAAAATTTTCGTCCTCCATATTGAAGACGCCATTTTGAATTTTTTAATCTTGACTTCCGAAAATTATCATTACATATGAGATTATTCATAAATACATTATGTTTAACCTCTGTACTATAAATCGTTTGGGTACTTCCCGATGAGCTAGGAACTTGAAAATGTTCTTCCTACTAGATTTTTTTCTGTGAAGAAATTGATCCCTAAAATTTTGTATATGTTCTAGAACCATGTGGAAAAAATGCTGCTTTTCTGGAGATGGCGAATATATTTGCGCTGGCTCGGCAAGGCAACATGCCCTTTATATCTGGGAAAAGGCAATTGGAAACCTTGTCAAAATTTTACATGGTACAAAAGGAGAGTTATTGTTAGATGTTGCTTGGCATCCTGTCAGACCCATCATTGCCAGCATATCTTCAGGTAAATTTTAATTATTTAATCTGATACCATGGTAAAATGATTGTTTGGGTAAATTGACTGCTACTAATTAAAACCATGCAGGGTCTTTCCCACATAGAAGACTAGTACACCATTTTATTTTCCACGTCATGGTAAATCACCCTGTATATATAATTAATAAAAATTCATTTAAATTTCTATATTTATGTTTTACTTTCTATTAATGCATCATTTGAAGTGAATTTTTATATAAAACAGCTTATTGTTTATCATGAAATTACCACTTTGTCCGTTTCGAAATGTATATTAGATTAATTTATTAAATATCATATTGAATATTCTTTACAATGTACACTAATTTGTAGGTGTGGTGAGTGTGTGGGCCCAGAATCAAGTAGAAAACTGGTCAGCTTTTGCGCCAGACTTTAAAGAATTAGATGAGAATGTTGAATATGAGGAGAGAGAAAGTGAGTTTGATTTAACGGATGAAGACAAATCTGTAGCATCTGGTGGTGACGACAAGGAAGATACAGATTTAGAGGTTAGAATTTATTTTGCATACTAGTAATCCTAAAAAAGTGCGATAACTTTATTATGTTAACACATTACTTGATATTTGCAGGTTGACGTTTGTTCTGTGGACCCTGTAGCAGCATTTTGTAGTTCAGACGAAGAAAATGAAAATTCAGATTGTCTACAATTCTTACCTATAGCGCCAGAGGTAAGTTTCTTAAATGATTATTAAACTCTAAGAGTCTTTCATTCCACTTAGTACCAGTGGCGGATCTAGAGGGGAGCAGTGTGCCCCCCGCCCGCATGATGTGGCGCCCCTACTTTGGTTCTTATACATTTGGAGCCTCCCTCGCTTATCAAAAAATGTTTTTGCTCCGATTTTGCGCCCCTCGCTTTAAGAACAAAGCTTTCTAATTGTCAATTTTGGTCATACAGTGTATTTAATGTGCGAATTGGGGTTTTTTTCTATCCTACAGAAATTAGTCAAAGATTTGATCAACCTTTTTTAATGAATATTTCCAAATTATGATTCGCTGATAATACTAAATGCTAATAGTGGACATTGCAGCCCTGCCATACCCGACAAGGGTAGTATTTGTAGTATAAAATTTTTCTGGTCCCCCGGCTCCTCAAAAAATGTTGGTCCATTCCTTTCAAAAACCTGAAGTATGAAGTTCAAAATCAGAAAGTTCAAAAGAGAAAGAGAAAAGTTCAAAATAGAAAAATAAATCTGAATTGTAGGAAAATAAATCAGAAGGAAAACTTAAATTAGAAAACGTATTAAAGAAGGATAAGTTACGTTACCACTTAAAAAAGAGGATATATTGCAGGCATGACGAGACTGAAATGAAATTCGACACACATTCGAGTTTTATGCCTTTGGACATGGTCGTCGCCGAACGAAGTAAAAATATTTTTTCTAAGTGAACTTTCGGCATAGTTTTGAATTGTGCGTGCCGTGCCAATTGTCCACTTTCAACATACTTCTTAAAAACTATATTCTTCTGGTAAGGCTAAGGAAGTTTATTAAAAAGTTTAGGACTGTAATAGTAACAAGCAAAAAGTAAGCAAGAAATAATAACTCTCCAGAAAACACAAAAATAATGTACCTATCCACTACAGTACGTCTATATGGAGCACTAAGCCATCAATTAGAAGGAGAGAACATAACAACCCGTTTTTTTACCCGCCTTTTTATGTGCCATCACTTGGGCTGGATACAGGGTGTAAAAGATATAATTTTGAGTTGTGAGTGATAGGTAATACATATCTCGAGACGTGCGTTTGGCGATTTTGTGAGTAGCGATTGGTTTCGTACATAATCCAGAACTAGGTACAGTGATTTGTGTAATGCAATAGAACAAGTCAAAAAGGGAAGGGAGTGGAAGGGAAGAGAAGTATCACAGACAGGGCCGTACCAGCTTTGGCAGGCCCCGGGCAAAGTAAATCATCCGGGCCCCCTTATTTTGGAAAGGATTTTAAAAAATGGAAAGGATTAAATTGCGTTGTTACCTTCTATTAACACAAAGAAATCATATCAGACGGTTGGATATAGTATAGTCCTAGCCTAGGGTCTTTCTTCTTGCCTTTCTCGCTGCGAAGTCATCAATGGCCTCATCCATGACAATCGTCTTTGCCAGTTGAGCCTTCACTGCTAGTACATCTAGGCTTGAGAGTCTCTGTTGCGTCATTGTTGACCGTAGCACATTCTTCACTCTCTTCAAAGTTGAGAAAGATCGTTCCGTACTCCCAACAGTTGCAGGGATAGTCAGAAAGATGCGTAATGCAATACATAAATTAGAGAACATGTTGGTAAGATTGGTTTTGTACAAGTGATTCAGCAATTCTCAGGGATTTAGTTGTTCATTTCAAAATTTATTACACAAAAAATAAATAAAACTCCTGACAGAAGCCCGTCAGGATTTTTAATTTTTTTGTAGGCCCGGGCGGGGCCCCTTATAGGGCCAGGCCCCGGACAAGTGACCCGAGAAAATCGGTCTGAGTAAGGCCCTGATCACAGATAAGTGTTGTTAATCTTTGACTTTTTGTTTGTGTCTGTTTTAATAGGAGTGAGTTTTGTGATATTGTATGTTTTTTGCGTTGTGGGTGTTGTAATATAGTGTTGAAAATCTGACTCAAACAGCTTTCTTAGAGGATAGTCTGAGAAGTGTTTATACATCCAAGCCCTTGAAAGTGTCGACAGCTGCCACCATGAACTTGTGATGGGCAGTAAATGATTAAAGTGTGGCCGTTATATTTCTGTGTAGACCTGCAAACCTATATATCTTTTTTTATCACACTAACATAACAACTGTTAAGTGATATAGCTAATATTTAAATAATAAGGGTCATCACAGATTACCAGAAATAGCTCTCTACTACATCACGAAGACCCCAAGAAGAAATACTACGAAGAGATCGAAAAACAACTGACAGGAGAAGAATTAGACTGGATATCAATGGGTAATTAAAACTAAAGATTGTGACAAGAAAACCTTCAAAAATGGACAAAAGGGACAAGAAAAGCCTAATAATGGAGCGAGACCCGTCAACAAAAGAGGGTTGGACCAGAGGAGAGGAACACAAAATAGATGAATAGTACTCTCTAAGAACAACGAACAAACTGAAGTACCTAGGAGCAGATCTGACGAACCAACTGGAATGGAGACAAATGATAAAGGAGAGAATCAAAACGGCATACAGAGTCACAGGGGCAATCATATCGTTCGCTGAGAAAAATAAACTATCATGGGACCTTACCAAATATGTGTCCATAGCCGTCAAACGGCCAATGATGATATATGGAGTCAAAAGACGCGGCAACAACAAAAGCCAACAGAAGTTTCTTGAGAAGAACAGAAAGGGACATCGTCCAACTCCTCGCAAAACAATAAGATGAAAACAGTGACATAACACAACACTATTGGGAGGAAAGACAATAAAAAAAGGATAGAAATGCACACACTGGGGAAACACATTTACTGAAGGAAGCGCTATCACCGAACATCAACAAACTAAAGACAGGAAGACCAGGCTACAGCGGAGAACAACAACTGATATGATCAGGATCAAAAAATGAACACCACAAAGAAATTGCGACGATATATACTCTTATCACAATCGGAAACCGAGGAATCAGAAGACTCAAAAAAAAAAGATTCGAAGCAGAAACACAAAAAGAAGAGCATAAACACTCCATATTACTACACAACGCGGTAACATATTTTACAAGAAGACTCAAAAGAGGCAGAAGTCCAGAGCCAAAAACACAAAAAAGGGAGCTTAAATGCTCCCTCACGACACAATGCGGTAATGCATTTCACAAATACCTCCCATCCCACATTACTTTACCATGCGCCATGTGGCTCTCGCTGCTGGCAACAAGCATGACCGCAGTCCAACCCAGCGTGGACGTAGCAGGCCCAGCTGTATACCTGGGAGTGGCAACAATGCCTACCACATGCTGGTAAATCAATCAGTCATTTGACCTAGTTGATTTTGGGAGGTTCTACAACATTATCACCATTTTGTTGGATGGTAATGGTAATTATAGGTTGGTAGCATAGTGACAGATTGGCAATTGTTGTCATCTTCATACTGTTACTTTGACTTTTCATGATGAATGATGAAACGTCTACAAATTTTAACGATAGTGACAGTGTTTGTGGGTTGTTGAATAGAGTTGAAGTTTGCGTTGAGTTGAGTGCAACATCCTTCGAACTATTGCTAATTTAATGTACGCATGTGTAAACTTAAGATTGACAGTTACTGATGGGTATAAAATGTACTTTTCGACAAAACTTACTTAGAGTTCTTAGAGTTATCAGTCCTAAGATAAACGGAACCTATAAAACCTTAAATGCACATAATCTAATTCGGTATGTGCAATAGAATTGATGGTTTGACTCAATATACACCATTGTCAGTTGTTTCAATAAATTTGACAAACACAAAAATACTTCAAAGCAGAGGTGGGTAAAGGAAACTCTCCATATGAAAGTTTCCGGAACGAAATTTTGATAAAAACGAAAGTTTTCAATAAAATATTTGAATATTTAAAAGTTTCCAAAATTCCAGGAAAATTTCCTTAGGGAACTTTCTGAATATTCAAATATCTTATTGGAAACTAACATTTTTATCAAAATTTCGTTTCGGAAACCTTTGTACGGAAAGTTTCCTTACCATCTCTGATTTTTATCAAAACTTCGTTCCAGAAACTCCAGAAAATTTCCTGGAAACGCTCATTGAAAAGTCTCCTTTACCCATCTCTGGTTCAAAGTATACTCATGAACATTTACGAATCAATATATTATCAGATCATTAAAATTAGAAGTATAGCAATGGGGTTATTTCATAATTTTTATTTACATTAAATTTGGATTCTAGGACTAGTAATAACTAAGTATATGTAATGGCAATTTTTTTTATGGACGTTAAATAATTTTAAATTCAATTTATAATTTGAAAATGGTAGTTCCCGCCAAAAGCCGTGACGTCAATGGTTACGCATGCGCAGTAAATTTGTATGGCAGCCATGAAATGCAAACTTCACCGTTACCTATATTGATGTTTGACTGACATTTTGTATTGCCGTTATCGCTAAATATCAAAAAATACTAGTTTTGATTCGTTCGTGCCGAGCCGAATTTTCGATTTGCCTTGTGCGGATCAACTAGAACTCTACCTCTTTGCATCGTGGCATCGTTCGGCCCTCCCGCAGGTGTTTTTCGAAAAATATGAACGTTTTAAGATTGCATGTTTTTGCGCTATTTTCGGTTCTGAAATGCATGTATTTTTTACTATTTTTCGCCGATATCTCTGAAACGGTAAGGGCTAGCCCAAAATAAAAAATACCGTAAAACAAGATCGTTTCGGAGATATTTACTGAAATGTGTGGCGATGTCCAGCAAAAATCGCACATTTCTTGTTTAACAAGTTGGTAACTCCTTAACCTTGGCTCCTAGGCCAAAAAACTATTCTAACAAATCTAAATAGAATTAAATTTGCCAAAAGTTTTTCTTTTATTTTTTTGGTTTGCGAGAAAAATGAGGGAAATAGAAGGGGCGGAAGTGAGAACTTTTTTTTTTCCGGTAAAATTTTGCCATTTTGTCACCGTAATTAATCGGTAATTAACTGAAATTGATCTCAATTATGATGTACTCTTATATCATGTGTTACCTAGACGCTTCATTAATCTCGGCCCTTCAAAGCGAACGTTTCTTGGAAAAATGATTTTTTTTAAGATTTACACGCATTTTCTAGGAAAACCTGACATTTCTTCCATTTTCCCAAGAATCTCGCTAATTATCAGTTTCTTCAAAATAACCGTAGACACCAGTTCTAAAGAAAATTGATCAAGCTTTCCGATGCTTTTTTTATTTTTTCTCTAACATAAAAAACAACAAAGTTGTGGCCGAAAATATGCGCCTCTTCACACTTTCTAAAATTCATAAAATATTTACTTGCAAACTGGGAAACAAGAGGTTAACACATTAGTGTTACATTTGGTATTGACAGGGCAGCAATCTAACAACAATAAAATTACCATAAAATTACCTCTAACCATTGACGTCACGCGTTAATAAAATTTAAAATGAGTAGTACAGTTTTTGTGGATTTATGAATAATTAACTAATATAAGAGTGATTTTAATTGCTGTTACGTTATTCTCGTATATTTTATTGTTCAAATTAGTAGGTATTTTTAAGTTTTTTACACACGTGAAAGAACCCCATTATACCTAAAAAATTAACCATTTTATAATATAACGATATAATTTTATTTTTGCATAATGCTAAGTTTATCTTGTAGATTGAGGATCCAGAAGATAACTGGGCACCAACAGATATCAACCTGACACCCACAAATCAAGGCAACGGGCCGCCACCTCCGAAGAAAAAGAAATATAAATCGTATGATATAGCACTTGAAAATATATCTGACGGAGGTAATAACAGTTAATAGTAACATTGTTGTATAATTTGCAATGTAGTTTTTTATGCTATTTTAAAGTTTTATTCTACGTTAAACATTACTATGTTATAGTATATTTAAAGCTTTAAAGTTATGTTTTTAAATAAAATTATGACAGTTATTTAAATTATTGTTCGCTTTTTGATTTAATTTGACATATCTTAAGTTTCTTATTCTTTATTTTTGTTCTCTTATGAATCCGAAGTAATTTCATAAGATGTAATTAAAATATGAAAACGTTCTTTTTACAGAAGTTCACCCCTTATTAAGCAATAAATCTAACAAGGATAAACAAGTGGCAGGCGGTAAGAAAGGAGCAGGACGACCGAGAAAGTGACCATTCTAAAATAATTTGTCGAAATCAAACCGTGAATAATAAACTATACATTTTGTCAACAATATATTTTTCCTACTATTTTACAATATTCTATTACACTGTAAAAAAGAATTAACAAAAATTAAGTTGATTATAACATTACGGTCAACACATTTTCATAAAATATAACAAAAAATTAGAGATGGACAGACAACAACTTCCACTTGTTTGTCAGGTGTTCGATTGCACCTGGTGCATTCGAAAGATTAATTCTCCACCCAAAAATAGTCACATGAAAATATATTATGGTTTGCTTTAAATATGTTACATCTTATATAAAAACACACAAGGTTTCACAATGTTGGCAAGTCAAGTTTAATGAAAATTTGCTCATAACTGGGAACAAATTAAATGTATAGGCAAGTGAATTCGGAAATATAAAACGTCTCTTTTTGCATAGTATTTTGCGAGAGGTACAAAATTAATATTTGGGAAAGTCTAAGGAGAGCAATCTTTTCGTTTTGCGAAAAAACGTGATTTAAAAGTTGAAAATATTTAAACAATGCCAATATATAATAAATATTTAAAAAAAATAAAACATTAATTTAACTCTGATTTTAATAATAATTGCAACAAAATAATGCTTGAGTAAAGAACATGAATCCCACTGCAATATGTGCAAATAGAAAACAACCCCCAACGAGGGGATTGAAAATCAATAATTACTAAAAACTGTGGAAAACAAGCATATTATAAGGGTCCCTTTATAGTCTAAACGCTTATTTTTCGGTTTTTGTAATTATTGAGTTTCAACCGCCTTGTTTGGGGTGGTTTTCTATTGCTATAGTGCAGTGGGATTCAAAATCAGAGTTATAGTAATGTTTTATTTTTTTAAATATTTATTACTTATATATTGGCATTGTTTAAATATTTTCAACGCTCAAATGGGGGTGGTTTTTGCGTTTTTTCGCAAAACGAAAAGATGTGCTCACCTTAGAATTTCCCAAAAATTAATTTGAGACCAACAGGACCAATTTTGCGCATGTTTCCTTCGCTCGCAATATGCTACCCAAAAAGAGGCGAATTTTGTGGTTACTCTTTTGGAAATGAAGCAAGACGGAAAAATTTTTCTAATGGGCCACTAAAAATAAATAAAATTGTAACAGCTCCTTGAATACGAAACTATATGTCAGGGTATTTCGGAGCATATCTCATTTTACAACAATTTTAAAAATTGCGAATGCACCGGGCGAAACCCATCTCTAATAAAAAATATTGAGAAGTAGCACTTACATAAAAAAAAACGTGCGATGTGTTGATCATATGCTCTAGTTTAAAATCAATCTACAATTCATAATAGAAAAATTTCTACAGCTAAAATGAATGAACACTATTCAATTTAAACTTCTTAAAAGAATAAAAATAAAGTATGTACAAAAGTTGTAAAGATGTCTTGCGATGAAGGGAAACGCGCAAAATTAAATAATGACTAATAAAAAAATGCGAGTGAATTGCTTCGTAAAACTTTAATTGCAGATAAGTCCAACAATGAATTTTTAGACTAATTCATGCATTTCTGTCAAGGCTTTTACCCAATAAGTATGCCAACTCCAAGCCTAAATTGATTTTTATTATGATTCATCAGTCCGCTAAGTGCTAAGGTAAAAGGCAGGGGACTTAATTTCTTTTCTAAAACTGCTCCAACTGACCAATTGGAATCCACGTGACCTAAAAGCTCCCAATGTAAAACTGTTCTCTTGCTTATATGATATTGAATTATTTACCTTTAAATACTACCTCACTTTTAGGTAAGTCAACTTGATAACCAATAGATGCAACGGCCTCTTGCATTCTGTGATTAGCTTCTAATTCGACACCAATTTGTAATTGTTTACTGGCTTTTTGATAATAGCATAAATGAACACCAGATACACCAACAGTGCCCGAAACTTGAACGTTTTCAGTTGTATATCTAAAAAAAAAATAAAATAATGAAGAGATATTTATACATAGGTCTGGTAAGTTATTCATAACATTGCAGATACCATTTCTCTCTCATTACTGTATGACGGAACAGGAAAAGAAACGGCTAAGGCAAGCAAGTCTTAATTGAAGATTTACAAATTTTTGTAACAAAGAAACTGCGATAAACCAAATGAAACTGTGCCACCAAACAACTTTTAATCATATTTTCTTTCCTGAACCAATAGTAAGTATGACACTTTTATAGTAAAAATGGATGGTTAAAAGATGTACCAAAATTATTTTAAATTTGTTTTAAATATCCCTCTTTTTTTATATGCCTTAAATTAATCTTATAATCTCAGAAAAATATAATTACAGAGTAGGTCCATATAGTACAGTACCTAGAGGTAAAAAATATGGAAAACTTCGAAATAATGTCATATTGAACGAATTTCGTTCATTTTATAATAGTAAATGCTCCACAGAAAAGTTTCTATATTGTGCAGGAGCTTGCTAATTTATAGGGTGGATGCCACCTCCTCTCAGGAGGTGGTACTCAAAAAAATATATATTTATTGGAGCTGAAGTAGAATCAAATTTTAAGAAGAAAAGGTTCCATGCAATTTTTTACATAAATTGATAGTTTTTAAGTTATAACGACTTTAAAATTGCGATTTTAGCTTAAAAAAAAAGTTATTTCCAAACGGCTTTCGTCAAGTATCTCGAAAAATATTACTGTATCGAAAAAATATTACAGACCAATCACAGAAAGTACAAACTGGGAATTAATTATATTTTTTGTTTATTGATACAGGATTAATAATTTCGCAGATATTTAAGTTTACATTTGGCATCTAAGTGTTCATAAGATAATTATTTACAGTGAGAGTTAAATATCTCAGAAACTATGACAGCTACGTCAAGGATGCTAATAGGTAGAATAATAGGTTATTAATTAAGCTTTCAACTGTTTTTTTATTTGTTTCTGTAGCATAAAAAACAAAGAAGTTATGACCGAAGCAGTGTGCGTCTACACATTTTTTTATTAACAACGTCGCCATTTTGTTACTGTAAATAGCCAGTAATTAAAAAAAAGGAATTTCAAACACCGTTTCTCATTAATATATAGCATGATGTAGATGCTCAAATTTTTTGGTTTGTATACAGCACTTGCTTTAGAAAAAAATACGATTTAAACTATAAAGGTATTTTCGACAAAACGTCATTTTTTTTTCCTCTTCCAAATATCTCAATAAATATTAGTTTTATTGAAAAGCGGGTAGAGACCAAAAGTAAAGCTCATAAACTGATAATGAATTTCGTATGTTTATTTATTTACATAGATTTAATAGTTTCGGAGATATGAAAGTTTACAAATGGCGTCCAAATGTTTATAAGACGAAAAATGCAGTTTAAATGTTAAATATCTCAGAAATTGTGACACCTACGTCACGCATGCTAAGAAATGAAATTAAAGACAATTAATTGCGCTTTCAAATTATTTTTTACTCGTTCCTGTAGCATAAGAAATAAAGAAGTTATGACGGAAAAATGTGCGTATTTATATTTTTTTATATAGAAAGGTCGCCATTTTGTTATTCTAATTAGCCAGTAATTTAAAAACATTATCTCAAATACAGTTTTTCGTTAAGATGTAGCATTACCTAGATGCTCAAATTTGTTTGCTCATTTAAAGAACTTGCTTTAGAAAAAAATGCATTTTAAACTTTAAAGGTAATTTCGAAACACTTGGATACCAAATATGAACTTAAATATCTCCGAAATTATTAATCCTACATCAATAAACAAAAAATATAATTAATTCCCAGTTTGTACTTTCTGTAATTGGTCTTTAACATTTTTTCGATAAAGTAATACTTTTCGAGATACTTAACGAAAGCTGTTTGGAAATACATTTTTTTTTTTAAGCTAAAATCGCAATTTTGAAGTCGTTATAACTTAAAAACTATCAATTTATGTGAAAAATTTCAGAGAACCTTTTCTTCTTAAAATTTGATTCTATTTCAGCTCCAACAAATATATATATATATATATTTTTTAAGTGCCACCCCCTGAGAGGGGGTGAATATGCAGAATTGGGTTAAAAATTAAACAATCGTATACAGTGAGGCCATAGTGAAGAAATGCAAATTGGAGCTACCAAATGTGTAGTGGCTTACCCGCCTGACTAATGGCTGGATGGATGCCACCCCCTGAGAGGGGGTGGCATCCACCCCCTATAAATTAGCAAGCCCCCGCATAATATAGAAACTTTTCGGTGAAGCATTTACTATTATACTGCCAAAAATGAACGAAATCCGTTCAATATGACATTATTCCGAAGTTAAAACCTCTAGTTACTGTACTAATAAGCGACAGTCAAGGAATGCGAGATGTGAAGTGGCACATGCTTTAAAATGCGTATGACACTGTGTGCCATTAGTCAGGCGGGTAAGCCACTACACATTTGGTAGCTCCAATTTGCATTTCTTCACTATGGCCTCACTGTATACGATTGTTTAATTTTTAACCTAATTCTGCATATTCACCCCACTTAACCTTATGAAGGAATAAATAAGGAAGAAAAATTTGTGTAAATGAAATATCCTTAGAAACCCTTCTATGTCAAGGATTTTGAGTAAATAATTTTCCTGCTATTTTTAAGAAAGATTTTAGTAAACGAATTGCTAGAGTGGAATTTTAGTACTCGTAGATCTGTTGTCTTGTTTTGACAGTTTCTTGAAATAACGCCATAGTTCTGATGATAATAAGCTTGCAAAGATCAAAATTGACATAACAGTAATTTTTTTTTTATTGGTTTATTAAAAGAAGTCTGTTTTTGAACCCATCCAAATCTCAATTCATAATTGTCAACCACTTTCTACCAGTTAATTCTCCAATAATGAATATATCCAACCATCAGATCAATGAATCCATCCAATGAGGCCAAATATCTATGAATTACAGTAGATCAGATGTTTTATATTTCGATATGCTCTATGCTCAATTAATTTTAGATAACAATTTTGTTCAGCTAATCGTAACATTCATAACTTAAATCACAAGGAATTTTAGATTAATGGCTTGTACACAGAATGTGTTTCTCTTTAGGAATTTATTTTAAATTACATCTGAACCATGTACAAAATTAATATTGGCGAGCATTATAATTTCTGTTTTTCTCTTTGTCATTGAGTGAACATGTGAAAGTTCTAATTTCTTATTTTTGAAAAAAAAAACAACCGTTTTTCCTATCCCTTTTTCTGATTCTGTGTCTACGATATACGTACAAATATTTTGCAGGATGACGTTGGCCCAAAAGAAATAAAGAATCCTTATATTTTTTTTTTCTAACTCGAATCTATTTTTTGATTTAAAATTAATTAGAAATAGGCAATATTTTCAGACAGTACAACTATAAACACAAGACAGAAGGCACGAGGATATCACGCCCGCTTGTCGTATCAATGACATGGGTTTTACTGTGTTTAATAAGTTTTGAAATGAAAACACGAACTGACATTTAATATTAATTTACTCGTTGCCATTGCAATTTTTCACAAATCACAATTATTCCATAAGTTTTATTGGAAAAAGTAGGATGTCAAGGTCGGTTTTTTAAGCTCCTTGTCTTTATTGAAAAAATGTCACTATCTCAATAATTTACTATCTGCAAAAAATGTGTTATAAGGATAGGAATAAAATATTTTTTTATTAATTATTGAATCACTGTAGTAATTAAATTAATAGCAGTTAATTTAATAAACACTTAATTCATCACCTTGTTCATTACACGGTTTTATTATTTTTTACTATAAATTTACTTTAAAACTAGATAAATCGAACACATTGACAACACTGTATGACTGGTAAGCGACAACTTACCTGCAGCTAAACAACGAAGTATGAAAAACATATTTTCTTTAAACCGCCGGCGCCGACAGCAGAGGATTCCTTTTATGAAAGAGACACCTGCGTTTTTTATGTCTCATTATCAATACAATAAACATAAAAAGGATATGTGGGTTGCAAGAAGACATTGAACTTTGTTTTAGTTTGTCCAGCAAATCTGACCTACACAATATTTTATATATACCTGGTCTGAAAACATTGTATTTTTAGAAGATAATTAATTTAAGCAAAACCATTGGAGTAAAGCAAAAATTTTATAAGACTTGCTTCTTTTGAGTCAATATATTTTCATGCAATATATTTGTATGTATATATCGGACACCCTGCATAAAGAGTAATGACTTCAGTAAGAAAGAACACGTGTAACTTGCTTTAAAGCAAAAATTTTATAAGACTTGCTTCTTTTGGGTCAATATATTTTCATGCAATATATTTGTATGTATACATCGGACACCCTGTATAGAGAATAATGACTTCGGTGAGAAAGAACATGTGTAACTTGCTTTAGTCAATGTCTCTAGGCAATACACATTTCTGTTTATTACTTGCATTGGAGCTCACAAGTTCTAATTTCAATATTCGCTTCAAGCTATACAAATTAATATGAAAAATAGAAAAGAGAATAAACTTACAAATACCATAATTTGAAGGTAGCTGTTATATGCTCCAATTTCAGTTTTACAGGGCTCGTGCACCAGACATGTGTGTGGAGGAAAAGCAATGTCTTTTAGCTGTTAGTTACTAAATTTTTTTTTCAGTAATTTTTATCCATTTAACAAAATATCTGAATTATAAAAAACAACTTATTTTGCAAAAATTATATTAAGCCAATATTTAATAAATTGCTGCTTATTAATTTTCATTTTTATTTGCAACTTTTTATACCGCTTTTTAAACAGACTGCCCTCTCCACCCAAAAAGTTGGGTGCACCATCAAAAGATTCTCGCCTCTCCGTAAAAAAATCTTTAGAACCTGCATTATTTCTATAATACATTTCTATAAATTGTAGACTATAAATTAATCCTTGACTTTGGAAGTTCAGGTTCAATTTTAAATTTCATGAGATTTCTATGGCATTAACAAATTCTAAAAGTAACATGATTCGCTTTTGCAGATAATTAACAAACTACACTTTATTTTAATCATAACTTAATAAATAATTCACATTACGATTTCCATTGCAACTGATTATGTATTTGATTCTCATACAAATATTGTGAAAATAATTGTTAGTATGAAGCACTCTCTGGATTTAAGGTCACTACTAATACCCTGCAGGTAGTCAATATGTTATATCTATGAATAAATTGCACACACAGGCAATGTTTTGTCTTTAAGTAGTGAGGTACGGTACCGATTTCAGTGACGAGACCTCGATCGGCGAAGTCGGGCGAGTCAGTCACTTGGATTGGTGACCGTATCTCATCTCGCCATCCTGGTTAAGTGGTAGAGTAGCATTAGCTAAACTTCGCCAGAGCGTTAATATAAATAAGGCATTAAAAAAAAATGTCATGTAACGTTGCCATAAATGTTGCTATGCGGTAAATTAAAAAAATGATAATATAGTCAGTTTTCTTTTCCTGTATCCTTCATATCATTCTCATCTGCTTTTCTAACATAATTTCCTAAGAAATAAATTAACATTTTTAAATAAATATTTTCTAAATGATCAAGTACAATCCACACACAATGGGTCAAGTGAGATGTATCCAAGTACTGGGACACAGAAGATTTAACAAGAAAATATGTAGATAATAAAACAGATTTGCTAGTCAACACCATATACACTAATTATAATTAGATGATAGGTAAATTATTCAAATGTATTTAGTATTAAACGAATAAATTACAAAAGATAAAAAACATGTTTTATTAAACGATCCATTTTTTGTAGTGGTGTAAAATGTGGGGATATCTAGTCAAATATTAGATATTTATAAAGATAATAGTAAAAACCGCTGCCCAAGGAATCACTACTTCCACATCCAGATTTTTTATTTAAGTCACTCACAACGAAAACATTTTGTATGTGGAAATAATTGTTTATGGAACACTAATAATATAATATTTGAAATCCTCTACCCCAAAAACCCATAAAATGATACCCTACATCGGAGCGGGGTGGGGGTGGTGATAGGGGGTGGTAGTGGGGATGGATGAAGTAAAAAAACATTTCGAGGTTTCTGGTTCTTGTACACCCTAAATCACAATTTTTTTTCATCCCCTTTAATAATGGGGTGGGGGTGGTAATGGGGGTGGCTAATGCCAAAATTTTTTTTGAGACCTCAGCTTCTCTTGTATATACTAAATACCAATTTTATGGACCCTTACCTGCTTGATTTACCTATTTTCTCCAAATTTACCCCAATTTACCCCCCCAACCCTTCGACAGAACAAGATGAAAATATAATCTAGTTCTAGATTTCGTTAAAGTACATATGTGTACCAAATTTCAAGTCAATATCTCAAACGGTTCCAGAGTAATCGTGCGCACAAAAAAAAGTTACAGACCGACAGACAGACAGAAATTTTTTTTTCGCTCAAACTTAAAATCTCGACGTTTCATGACATTTTAAGCCTATTTGGACAATAAAAATTTTTAAAAATTTTTTTGTCGTTACTATACTTCCACTGGACGTGGAAGTAAAACTATCAATTTATGTGAAAAATTTCATAGAACCTTTTCTTCTTAAAATTTGATTCTATTTCAGCTCCAACAAATATATATATATATATATATATATATTTTTTAAGTGCCACCCCCTGAGAGGGGGTGGCATCCACCCCCTATAAATTAGCAAGCCCCCGCATAATATAGAAACTTTTCGGTGAAGCATTTACTATTATACTGCCAAAAATGAACGAAATCCGTTCAATATGACATTATTCCGAAGTTAAAACCTCTAGTTACTGTACTAATAAGCGACAGTCAAGGAATGCGAGATGTGAAGTGGCACATGCTTTAAAATGCGTATGACACTGTGTGCCATTAGTCAGGCGGGTAAGCCACTACACATTTGGTAGCTCCAATTTGCATTTCTTCACTATGGCCTCACTGTATACGATTGTTTAATTTTTAACCTAATTCTGCATATTCACCCCACTTAACCTTATGAAGGAATAAATAAGGAAGAAAAATTTGTGTAAATGAAATATCCTTAGAAACCCTTCTATGTCAAGGATTTTGAGTAAATCATTTTCCTGCTATTTTTAAGAAAGATTTTAGTAAACGAATTGCTAGAGTGGAATTTTAGTACTCGTAGATCTGTTGTCTTGTTTTGACAGTTTCTTGAAATAATGCCATAGTTCTGACGATAGTAAGCTTGCAAAGATTAATAAAATTGACATAACAGTAATTTTTTTTTATTGGTTTATTAAAAGAAGTCTGTTTTTGAACTTTTATTGGTTTATTAAAAGAAGTCTGTTTTTGAACCCATCCAAATCTCAATTCATAATTGTCAACCACTTTCTACCAGTTAATTCTCCAATAATGAATATATCCAACCATCAGATCAATGAATCCATAGAATGAGGCCAAATATCTATGAATTACAGTAGATCAGATGTTTTATATTTCGATATGCTCTATGCTCAATTAATTTTAGATAACAATTTTGTTCAGCTAATCGTAACATTCATAACTCAAATCACAAGGAATTTTAGATTAATGGCTTATACACAGAACGTGTTTCTCTTTAGGAATTTATTTTAAATTACATCTGAACCATGTACAAAATTAATATTGGCGAGCACTATAATTTCTGTTTTTCTCTTTGTCATTGACATGAACATGTGAAAGTTCTAATTTCTTATTTTTGAAAAAAAAAACAACCGTTTTTCCTATCCCTTTTTCTGATTCTGTGTCTACCATATACGTACAAATATTTTGCAGGATGACGTTGGCCCAAAAGAAATAAAGAATCCTTATATATTTTTTTTCTAACTCGAATCTATTTTTTGATTTAAAATTAATTAGAAACAGGCAATATTTTCAGACAGTACAACTATAAACACAAGACAGAAGGCACGAGGATATCACGCCCGCTTGTCGTATCAATGACATGGGTTTTACAGTGTTGCAACAACTGGCATATAAATATAATAAACCAGTTTTACTTTTACTGTGTTTAATAAGTTTTGAAATGAAAACACGAACTGACATTTAATATTAATTTACTCGTTGCCATTGCAATTTTTCACAAATCACAATTATTCCATAAGTTTTATTGGAAAAAGTAGGATGTCAAGGTCGGTTTTTTAAGCTCCTTGTCTTTATTGAAAAAATGTCACTATCTCAATAATTTACTATCTGCAAAAAATGTGTTATAAGGATAGGAATAAAATATTTTTTTATTAGTTATTGAATCACTGTAGTAATTAAATTAATAGCAGTTAATTTAATAAACACTTAATTTATCACCTTGTTCATTACACGGTTTTATTATTTTTTACTATAAATTTACTTTAAAACTAGATAAATCGAACACATTGACAACACTGTATGATTGGTAAGCGACAACTTACCTACAGCTAAACAACGAAGTATGAAAAACATATTTTCTTTAAACCGCCGGCGCCGACAGCAGAGGATTCCTTTTATGAAAGAGACACCTGCGTCTTTTTAAAGTTTTTTATGTCTCATTATCAATACAATAAACATAAAAAGGATATGTGGGTTGCAAGAAGACATTGAACTTTGTTTTAGTTTCTCCAGCAAATCTGACCTACACAATATTTTATATATACCTGGCCTGAAAACATCGTATTTTTAGAAGATAATTAATTTAAGTAAAACCCAACTTTTTATACCGCTTTTTAAACAGACCGCCCTCTCCAGTCTCTCCACCCAAAAAGGTGGGTGCACCATCAAAAGATCTCGCCTCTCCGTAAAAAATCTTTAGAACCTGCATTATTTCTATAGTACATTTTTACATATTACATTTCTATAAATTGTAGACTATAAATTAATCCTTTA
This sequence comes from Rutpela maculata, assembly GCA_936432065.2. Lineage (NCBI taxonomy): Eukaryota > Metazoa > Arthropoda > Insecta > Coleoptera > Cerambycidae > Rutpela > Rutpela maculata. The sequence goes on along the minus strand of OW386285.2, from coordinate 27,307,537 downwards.
CTTTGGAAGTTCAGGTTCAATTTTAAATGTCATGTAATTTCTATGGCATTAACAAATTCTAAAAGTAACATGATTCGTTTTTGCAGATAATTAACAAACTACACTTTATTTTAATCATAACTTAATAAATAATTCACATTACGATTTCCATTGCAACTGATTATGTATTTGAGTCTCATACAAATATTGTGAAAATAATTGTTAGTATGAAGCACTCTCTGGATTTAAGATGACTACTAATACCCTGTAAGTAGTCAATATGTTATACCTATGAATAAATTGCACCCATAGGCAATGTTTTGTCTTCAAGAAGTGAGGTACGGTACCGATTTCAGTGACGAGACCTCGATCGGCGAAGTTAAGGCACACCGGGCGAGTCCGTCACTTGGATTGGTGACCGTATCTCATATCGCCATCCTGGTTAAGTGGTAGAGTAGCATTGGCTAAACTTCCAGGGCGTTAATATAAATAAGACATTAAAAAAAAAAAAAATGATAATAGATGTCAGTTTTCTTTTCCTGTATCCTTCATATCATTCTCATTTGCTTTTATAACATAATTTTCTATGAAATAAATTAACTTTTTTAAACAAATATTTTCTAAATGATCAAGTACAATCCACACACAATGGGTCAAGTGAGATGTATCCAAGTACTGGGACACAGAAGATTTAACAAGAAAATATGTAGATAATAAAACAGATTTGCTAGTCAACACCAGATACATTAATTATAATTAGATGATAGGTAAATGATTCAAATGTATTTAGTATTAAATGAATAAATTACAAAAGATAAAAAACATGTTTTATTAAACGATCCATTTTTTGTAGTGGTGTAAAATGTGGGGATATCCAGTCAAATATTAGATATTTATAAAGATAATAGTGAAAAAATGGGCAGTCAGTGAAAGAGGCTGAAACGTTCCTACCAAATGTCCGCAAAAATGTATTAATTTAGTTACTAACAGGGCTTGTTACCACTGAGCTATGCGATGCAGGTATCCGGCACTGGAAATCTAATAGGTGTTAGTCTACAGTTTTGAAGCTTTTGAAGTCTACCCATTTCATTTTTATTTAAGAGATATAGAATTGAAGAACAGTAATTAAAATGGGGCAATATGCATGTATTATACAACGTGATCTACCAGGACATGCGGAAAATTTAACAGTAGGTTGTCCCCACTGAAAGGAGTAAAAAAAATGAAAATTTTTAAAAAAAATTACCTTATTTTTTTGTAGGAATGCGCCGCCAATGACTTCAACTAATCTAACGTAACGCGGTACAACCATATCACTTTATCAGACTTGGGATTGATACTACTGACAGCAAAGCTGGATAATAAGATAGAAGTGACTTTTTGGTTTTAATCAAATCACACTACAAAAATACCGAAATAAATCGAAATAAATCTCATGCTGAAATGACAAGCAGATATACGAGATATTTAGTTAAACCGGTCAATGACACGGCCGTGTAACTATTGTTCGACCGGAAGCAAAAAATGCGGCTCTCTAGGGGTCTACACACGATCCAGTGGCACGGAGCCAGCCTTGTCGGCATGCTTTGAACTCATTCGTAAAAGTGAATTGGTCCGCTGGAATTCCAATTATCTTCAAAGCGTACCAACAATGTTGACTACCTGCCGCTGGATTGTGTGTAGACCTCTTTTTTTGATCTCGCTGGCCGGCTTCACTTCTTATGCCAATTTAAGGAAATGTAAACAACTCGAATACGTTCTTTCTCCAGTAAGTTCGTCAACCTCTTCAGAATTAGGTCAGGACTTACACAACATCAGTAGTGTATCTTCACAAATTGACTAATATTTTAATATACTAAATTACCTCAGAATCCTCTATAGTATATACACAAACTAAAACAAATCAGATGTTTCACTCAATAGTATTTCCTATGTTACCAGTTTCATTTTTTGTGATGTGACGTATACCTGCCAGGATTCTGCGCAGAAGACATAAACAGAGAAATCTTGCGGTTGACATGGAAGTTAAGACCAGCAAGTATAATCTCACAGGAGGGAGTATTTAGTACTGAAATCTCAGAGACGGAAGTCGTCAACAGCTCCACCGGTCATATTAATTATTTTGGAATGTGGTGTACTTTATTGAAGGTTAGAGTTGTTATTGTTATACATTTAAGTGGTTTTTTTAGTAATAATTAGGTCACTTTTAAGGACGGTTGCCGTATATTAACGGCTTTCCTGACTTTGTCCCACTGCCGACTGCCGTATATATACGTTAAAGGTTATTTTTGCTCTCGGGACGGCCGCCGTTTAAATGCACTTAACTTTAAAAATTGCAACCTCGAGCAACGGTTGCCGTAGTTAAACGGCTCATTCAAACTTCTTCACCAGACGAATGCCTTATAAAAACGGCACTTCTGCGCGACCAGATGCCGTACATGTATTTTCGGAATGTTGAATAAAACTTTGTTTACTTTGTGTTTGTCTTTGACAATTAATAAAAGTAATATAATAAATGAAACTTATAAAATGCCATTTAAATATGGTACTAAATGCATTCGCACTTACAAAAAAGACACCGTATATATACAGCAACAGTCCCTACGCCACTCAAAATGGAGCCGTCTGGTATTTACGTTGGTAAAATAAGGAGCCGTACCTAAAGGATTAATTATTGTTACGCATCATAAGGTCCCTCCTGTGACTATACTCGCTGGTTAAGACTGATTGGACAATGCGCAGATCACGGCACAAATTGGTACCTGCCTGGAGTTGATTTATTATCTAAACCATGATACGTCATAAGTGAAATATCTGATTTGTTTCTAATCTGGGGTATATATAGTAAGTCTGGTCCAGTAGCTCAAATAACCAGTGCATCTGCTTAAGAAGTTTATTTATCTTCTTACATATATATTTATTGTCATAACAAAGTCTTAAGGGCGCCGGAATTATAGGTTAAATTTACTTAAAAACATGACTTCGTAGTTCGAGGATTTCTTCTAAATCCCTGAACTGATTAAAAAGAAATTTCACAGGCTTTGAGAAAAAACTCGATAGAATGGTACTGGACTATTGCAAATTCACGAAAAGTAGTAAAAGTATTTTTTTCTTGTCAAGCTGTTAAACATCCTCTGACTTTGAACCTAATTTTAAAATAATAAAAAAGATATTATCTTATTGATATTAGTCTGAGCTCATCTGCTATAGTATATGAAACATATCGATATTTAAATTTCAATTTTTTATTCAGTAGTTTTTGAAAAATCCTCGAACTACTAGAACCAATTCATTGAAAATAAATAAGACAAATTGCCGATAAAGCAAGCGTTGGTTTGTAAGACCAATAATGTAAAAGTCATAAATGAAGATTAGCACTTGGCTGGCAGGTGGCGCCTGACTACAATTACAATTAAATCGCTTCGTTTCACGATGTTGTCAATACGTTATGAAGGTCACTTTTTTTATGTGATTCATACTCTTATATAGTATATTAGGATACCGCGACGAACTCTCTAGGCAATGAAAACGCGTTTTTTTATCCATCGTCTTTATATCCCATTCACATATGTAAAAATTACAAAATTATAAAACTATGAATTTGCGCATTTTATACAGTGTCCGTCAAAAAGCCTGCACCATATGACTATTGTTATTGACTTTTTGAAAAATTTTATTTTTGATAAAAGTTCGTGCCTGTTCTCAAACGAAAAAAGGACTGCAGAAATGTGTGTTAGTCCTGGCGCTTAGGTCGAAAAATATATATTTTATCGAAATTACCTCAAGAGTAAACAACCGAAACATGTTATTTAAAGAAGTTGCTTATAATGTGAAGTTATATCCAGATATCAAATTTGGTTGTTCTTTTCTAAAAATAAAAATTTTTCACTTTTTTCCTGAATTATATTTGATTAAATGCATCAAAAGAAAAGTTTCTATATTTTGCGGAGGCTTGCTAATTTATGGGGGAGATGCCATTCCCATTTGGAGCTGAAAGACAATCAAATTTTGAGAAGAAAAAGTTCTATGCGACTTCTTATTTAAATTGATAGTCTTTAAGTTTATAACGACTTGAAAATTGGGACATTTTGAGCCAAAACATGCCATAGACAAATATGAAGGCTACTAAATTGGAGATGAATATCGTTCTAATTTCTGTAAAATTAATGGTTTCGGAAATATAGAAGTATAAAGATGGCGTCCTATAAAATGAAGTAATTTAATTAAAAATTTATCTCAGAATATAGCACTTACATCAGAAATGCTAACAACCGTAATTAAATACTAACGATTAGGCTTTCAAATGATTTCTTGACTATTTCTATACTTACCATAAAAAACAAAGAAGTTATGACAGAAACAATTAGCTTCCTTACATTTTTTTTTTAATAAAAACGTCGCCATTTTTGAAATGTAAGTACTTAGTCAGTAATTAAAAAAATATATTATCATATACTGTTTTTTCGTCCGTTTACAGCATTTTCTTCAAATAAAAATTGTATTATAAACTATAAACGGACTTTCCAGAAAACGTATTTTTTTTCTCAATAAATATTGGTTTAAGCGAAAAAATGATAGACATCAAAAATAAAGCCCATAAACTGAAAATTAATTTGTATTTATTTAATATTTACGTAGAATTAATCGTTCCGGAGATTTTTTAGTTTATAGATGGTATCGGAAAGATTATTGGATGAAGTATTTAGTTTAAATGTTGAATATCTTAGAAACTATGAAACTTCCATAAAAATTTCCAAGGAACAGAATAAAAAATAATTAATCAACCTTTGCAATGATTTTTTGTTTGTTTCTGTATCATAAACATAAAGAAATTATGGCCGAAACAATGTGCCTATTCACATTTTTTTTTTTATAAAATGTCACAATTTTGTTATTGTATTGGGGTATTCTCACTCGGTGGCACTTAAAAAATATATATATTTATTGGAAGTAGAATCAAATTTTAAGAAGAAAAGGTTCTATGCAATTTTTCACATAAATTGATAGTTTTTAAGTTATAACGACTTTCAAAATTGCGATTTTAGTTTAAAAAAAAGGTATTTCCAAACGGCTTTCGTCAAGTATCTCGAAAAGTATTACTTTATCAAAAAAATATTACAGAGCCCAGGTAGCAAGGTGACGTCATTATGACGTCTTTTAAAGGTGATTTTTCGTCGCCGACGTCATTGTCCCAATAAATGACGTACCAGAGACGTGATATTTATAACGTACTTCTGACGTCATCATGAAGACGTCAAATACACGTTTCTTTTAGGTCATTATTTTGACGTCATTAATAAATGACGTACCAGAGACGTGATATTTAATACGTACTTCTGACGTCATCATGAAGACGTCAAATACACGTTTCTTTTAGGTCATTATTTTGACGTCATTAATAAATGACGTACCAGAGACGTGATATTTAATACGTGCTTCTGACGTCATCATGAAGACGTCAAATACACGTTTCTTTTAGGTCATTATTTTGACGTCATTAATAAATGACGTACCAGAGACGTGATATTTAATACGTACTTCTGACGTCATCATGAAGACGTCAAATACACGTTTCTTTTCTACACGTCATTATTTTGACGTCATTAAAATGACGTGAAATAAATCATTATAAAATAAAAATAAATAGAAGTATTTAGTGATTGGTTCAATTTTTGCCACATAGTAATAATAATTTTGTTTTACTATTTCTAACTGGGTATACAGCTTTTAAACATATTTAAATAAAGATGTTCAATGGTTCAGTGAGTTAAGTGTTAGGTTAGGTCCGCGGTTCGATCCCTGCACATTCCGGTTTTTTTTTCGTCAAAAACTTTATTAATAATTGTGGAAAAATATTATAATGAGAGGTTTGCATCCCTCATCGCAAAATTCACTGATTACCAATACGTCATATTGGCGTCATATGTATGACGTCATTGGGCTGTGACATTGTGCCGTCTTTTTCAGGTCATTTTTACGTCATGCTGAAGATGAAATTGACGTAATTAATGCCGAAAAAACGACGTCATAATGACGGCACCTTGCTGCCTGGGAGTTAAATATCTCAGAAACTGTGACACCTACGTCAAGGATGCTAATAGGTAGAATAATAGGTTATTAATTATGCTTTCAACTATTTTTTTATTTGTTTCTGTAGCATAAGAAACAAAGAAGTTATGACCGAAGCAATGTGCGTCTACACATTTTTTTAATAACAACGTCGCCATTTTGTTACTGTAATTAGCCAGTAATTAAAAAAAAAGGAATTTCAAACACTGTTTCTCGTTAATATATAAATAACGGTTCGAGATGGGGTGGAACACTTTTTAAAAAACAATTTTCAAAGTCTAGTACACGAATGTATTTATTCGATATAACTACATATGCGACTTTTCAACTCAAAGCTCAAAAGTAAACTGAATTATGCTAGGATAAAATATATCATAATACTGCAGTTTGAAATATGATACTGATTAACAGGATTAGATGTACGAGGAAATGACTGATAGAAATGACATCATACCAGTGGCGTATCAGTATGTAATGACTCCCCTCTAAGTGGAAAACAAAGGGTGAGCCCTGTCTTTGTTTTCTAACATGATTTCATTTTTCTCAGTCATTGAAGTCTCTTTCCTACTATTTGCTACATTTTTACGTTTAGTTAATATCTGAATTATTTGTTTTCTATTTTTTAAGCAATATCTAAATAATAATAAAATGCACAGGGTAATTAAAATAGTTATTAAAATGTAAAGTAAAACACTATCAGAGTTTGTTGAGAGTTTTACACTTTCTAAGTCCTGTATATGGGTTGCTTTTGCGGATTTATAAATGTCTGTAAGTCTATCCGTATGTATCTCTTGCAGGACTAGTGGCGAGTCACGTGATGAACGTTGCACAGTTGTCCTTATGGGCAGGAGATCTATTGATTTTGTGTCCATAATGATTTCGTTGTTTCCAAATGAATAATTGTTTACGGTCATTTGGCAATTTTTGGGGATTTTAACTAGATGAGGTTCGCTGATTTCCGAATATTCTTGATGCGGACATTGTTTGGTTATTTTTTCTTTCTTAGCAGGGATGATGATTACATTGGCATCGTCGACTGGTTCCACGAGTGTTTTATGGATAGATTTTACCATAATTGTACTGCAGTTGTGGAGTTGGTTCCCTCTTAGAAGTTGCGGGATACAACTCGGAAGTTTGCTGGGAGTTCTCTCAAAATGGATACAGTAGTTTTCTACGATGTTACATGCCTCTCGTAGGAAGTAGTGCTCTTCATTGTCTATTATGATATAGGGTTCAGGTGGGATAAGGATTTCGCCATTATTGGGTATAGGAAAGAGTTTATAATAGTCGAATAAATTTTCATTAACTATTGGTATGTGAAAGTTAAATAAGAGTTTACTTTGAACGTAAAGAACTTCTAGTTTAATTATTTCTAAGTATGACTGTTTATATTCGAAATTTACTATACCATTGGGATATATTGATTTTATTGATTCTAAGATCTTATCTAATTCGATTAGAGATAGAATGTTATTATTTACAATGTTTAGTCTGGCGAATAATACGCTATTTTCCAAGGTGTCTAAGATCTCAATCATATTTTGGCAGTCAATAATCATTAAATTTATCCAATTTTGAAATTTTAAGAATAAGGTGTTTTTGTTTGTTTTATCTTGTAAAACTTTAACTTGTGCATAGATTTGATTTTGGTTGACTAATATTTTTTCGACTACATTATTCGTTTCATTCATAAATTCCTTTGTGATGGTTAGCATGTTTTTCAAATCATGATGTATCTTATGTTGATTTTTGTCTAACGTATTGATCGCGTTGTCGTACCTTTCCGCGTCATCAGAATCAAGAAGTCCAAAGGCCCACTTGTAGGCTTTTCCTACTCCATTTACTATTCCGCGTTTTTGTTTGTGCGTTGGTTTTAAATTCCTATATTTATTTAGAGTCTTTTTGTGTAAATATTTTAGGTAATTGAATAATTCTAATACAGAGGGTAGTGATTCATCCTTTTCCTTGGTTGTTGATAAAATTTCTATATTTATTTCTATTGCTTTTAACGGGTCTTCAAATACTTGCATATCCACGTATTTTACATATGTGTGTTTTTGTTTAGTCAATTTAGCTTTACTGACTAGGAAGGGTAGTAAGGGGTTGGTTATCGGTAATACCATTATTTGTGCTCCCACTGTGTGAAGGAATAAGATTGTCCATGCTGTCGGCAGCATCTGTAACAACATTTTCCGGTTTAGTTATTTTTCGAGGTGGCTTAATTAATTTTTTGTGATAGGTTCCGCGCGACGTTTCGACTTTATTGTCTAAGTCTGTTTCTAATTCTACAGGTAAATATCGCGTTGTATGTTTTGCAGAACTAGAAGTTAATTTTTTATAGATTCGTTCGCCTTCATGCGGTGTATAGTCTATATTTTCGTTTTGAATTTCTTTCTCGAGTAAATGTCTTCTAGCTCTCTCGTTATTTTCGTTTACTAGTTTATTTATCAATTTATAATGAGTTGCCTGTTTGTTTAGGTAGTCATTTATTATGCAATGGTCTGTTAATTCGTAATTTGTTTTAATATTTAAATTTCCTTTAACAATTTGGAATGGTGTGTACCTTGTTACGGAATGGATGGAGTTATTGTATACTAATAAACTTTGATTCATTAACATTTCCGGGGTGCTTTTATACGGGCTTTCGATTTTTAATATACGATATCTTTCTATAATGGTTGAATGAAAGCGTTCGATCGGGGAATTACTATTCGGATTATTGGCCGTTATGTAATGTATGTTGATACTATGTATCTTTGCAAATTCTTCTAACAGTAAATTTTTGAATTCCGTACCTCTGTCGCATGTTATTTTCATGGGGACGCCAAAGTGAGACATAAATTTAAGTAATCCTTCAATAACGCCCTGAGCATTTTGATTTATTGCATACGCTTGTGCGAAGCGGCTAAAACTATCTATAATCGTCAAAAATTTCATACCGTCTATTGAAAAGGTATCAATATAAATGTGATCAAAAGGTTTTTCTCCTATTGGCGTATTTTGTAACACTATTTGATTGGGTCTTCTTTCGTATTTGCAAATTTGACAATTTTCACATGTGTTTATAAAATTCCTGACATCGTTAACTAAATTTGGCCAATAGTAGTTGTTTCGTATATTTTTTATCGTTTCTGTAATGCCTGAATGTCCTGTTTTATTTATGAGGTGTTTCTTTAGGGTTTCTTGAATATCTTTTTCTTGTGTTAACTCAGTGAGATAGTCTATGGCTTCTACTAATTTAAAACTTTTATTATTAAAATATTTTTGTAAAATGGGTATTAGTAACGTTTTACATCTTTCATCGATTAAAATGCCGTACAACGTTTGCGGTTTTAATCTTTCTTTAAAGGTTTTGACTATTTCTTGTTCTAATAATTTTTTGTCTCTACCGGGAAAGTTTATCAAAAGTCTAGTTTTAATGTTAAAAGGTCTTTCGACTCTTACGTGTGTTCTAAGAATATTGTCACTTATTGTTACCAATATTTGATTATGGAACGTATTTATAGCGCGGTCTGATATAGGGATTTCTAAAATGGGATTTTCTACCGCAGAGTGTTGAGTATCATTGCTGGATGGTGGCTTTTCTATTACAGGGGGTGCAATTGTTACGTTAGAGATAATATTAATCTTACTGGTTGAAGGTTGGGGTTCATCAACTATAGGGTCTAGGCGGATTTCCATTAGGTCATCTAATGTTGGAAAGTCGTTTTCAACGCGGTTTTCTTCATTATCAGGGTTACCCATAATTGATTCATTTTCTAGTGGGTGAATTTCTATGCGTGATAGAGCGTCCGCAACTTTGTTGTCTTTTCCTTTTCTATATTCTATATCGTAATCGTATTCAAGGAGTTTTAATCTCCAGCGCATGAGTCTAGAGTTGGGTTCCTTTAGGCTGTTAACCCACTGTAGCGGTTTATGGTCTGTTATAATTTTAAATTTTCTGCCGAAAAGATATGGTCGAAAATATTTCGTAAAATTAATTACACTCAGCAGTTCTTTCTCTATTGTGGAGTAATTTTTTTCAGCATCGTTTAGAGTTCGGCTTGCGTAAGCAACAGGTTTTTCAGAGCCATTTATTTTTTGTGATAATACAGCGCCGATAGCAAAATTGCTGGCATCGGTGGTTAATATAAAGGGTTGCGTGAAATCCGGGTATTGTAATAAGGGTTCATTGCTAAGCAGCGTTTTGCAAAGTTCGAAAGCATCAATAAATTTTCTATCATGTACTATTTTAACATTTTTCTTAAGGCACGATGTTAATGGTTTTGTAATCTTCGCGAAGTCTTTGATAAATTTCCTGTAAAATCCTAACATGCCTAAAAATGATTTTATTTCGCGACTGGTTTTTGGAATAGGAAATTCTTGGATTGCTTTAATTTTCCTTGGATTTGGTTTTATGCCTTCCGGGGTTATGACATGTCCCAGAAATTCGACGTTTTGTCTGAGAAATTCAGATTTGTCAAGTTGGATGCGTAATTTAGCGTCGCGTAATTTTTTGAAAACTAATTTTAAGTTTGCAATGTGTTCCTGAAGGGAGGTACTGAAAATTATGATGTCGTCCATGTATACGAGGCAAACTTTATTTTGTAAGTCGCGTAATACATGGTCCATGACTCTCTGAAACGTTGCGGGCGCGTTCTTAAGGCCAAAAGGCATTCTCAGGTATTCATAATGCCCATTTTCGACATTAAACGCTGTTTTTTCTATTGAGTTTTGGTTCATTTCAATCTGATGGAATCCACTGGCTAAGTCCAGGGTACTGAAGTAATTACATTTACCTAGCTTATCGAGGATATCCTCGATATTTGGTATTGGGTATCGGTCATTAATCGTTTTTTCGTTTACCTTTCTGTAATCTACGACGATACGCCATTTCTTTTTCCCGCTCGCGTCCGCTTTCTTTGGAACTATCCAAATTGGGCTTGACCATGGGCTTTGACTGTGCCTAATAATACCGTCATCTAACATTTTATTTATTTGTTTGTTAACCTCTTCTTTATGACAGAAGGGGAACCTATAAGTTTTTGTATGGACTGGAATTTCGTCCGTCGTTTTTATTTCGTGTTTGATTTTGTTTGTGAATGTTAATTTTGAATCGTCGTTATGGAATAGATCGGAAAATTCTGAAATTACTTTTAACATAGCTTGTCTCTCTTCGTCATTCATATGATCGGTTCTTATGTTATTTAAAATGTTGGCTTTACTATTTTTATATTCGGGAATGAACGTTTCAAAATTAAAAATTTCTACTTCATCCGCTTGTAGTTTTACAACATGAAAAGGTTCTGAAAAAGTGTAGCATATGGTGTGATCGCTTGTATTCTGAATTTCGAAAATGGCTTTAAAATTTTCAGCTAAGGCGGCTGTTTCAGGAATCCAGATTTCTTTATATCTAGCATCTGGTATAATTATCTCTCCTTCTGCTATATCTACGGGGAATCTTTGTTGGAGACTCGAAAAAGGTGGGATTTCGATCGTGAATTGATTTTGCGTACTCTCGCCCCTATAATCGAATGGTATTTGAATATTATTTCGATTGTGTAGTATTTGATTTTGAAAGTCCATAGTTAATTCTAATTTTCGCAATTCCTCTAAACCTATTATACCGTCAAAATAATCGGAGAATGGGAATAATGTAAATTCGATGTCCTTCTCTATCTGAAATTCGGGGAAAGCTGGAATTTTTATTTTACCTAAAACTTTTTTGTCGCCAAGTGGCGTTTTTAGAACTGAAGGGCTTTTAATTATGTATTCGGGATAAAAGTGTTCGGCTACTATGGGTCTAATCATATTAATGTTGCACCCGGTGTCAATTAAAAGTTTTAATTTGGGGCTCTTTATTTCTATGAAAGGAAGTGCATTTACGTAAGCGTTAAATGCTATATCAGAGGCTGTGGCTCTGGGATTACCGTAAAATTTTGCAATTGTTCGGTTTCGTTATTATCTGGGGTGTTTGCGAGGTGTTCTAAAAATTCGTTAGTATAATATTCTGGGAATTCATTTGGTGGGTATTCATTAAAAAATTGTTGTTCTGATGGGTCAGAAATTTCAAATGGTTCAATATCTGACTCACCTTCGTTTTCAACGTTGTTTAACTCTTCGGCAATATAGTTTTGTTTTTGTGATGGTTTAAACCAGGGAAAGTTATTTCTAATTTGCGATTGTGTCAATGGTTTTTGAAAATTTTGGGTTTGATTAAAATTTTGATTTTGATTATTTTGCGCTGATGGCGCTCTACTTTGCGTAGACATTGGCGTTGGATTATTTCTTGGAATAAAATTGTTATTTGGTTTGAAAACATTTACCCTATTGAAATTATTAGGTTTTCCGAACACTTGCTGATTTGTCGGAAATCTTTGTGGTGGCAGATTTCTCGGTTGTATATTTATTGGTTGGCTTGGAAATTGCGGTACTTGGAAATTTTGTCTAAAATGTTGAGTCTTAAATATCGGATTTTGATTTCGGTGGTGATTTTGTTGACCTTGTATATTTTGGGAATTTGGAAAAATTTGTGAGTTTGGAAAATTTTGAGGTCTTCGTCTTTGCATACGATTATCGTATTCAATTTCCGATTCTTCGTTAGCTACTACTTGCAAGGCGGCTTCTAAAGTCAGAGCCGGAGGGTTTTTACATTTCACCATTATACGGATTTCTCTACTTAGATTATTAGTGAAGGTAGTTAATGCTATTTGTTCGTAATTAAGAATTTTGATTTGTTTAACTGCGGCCGTTTCATTGGTTTCATTCAATTTTGCGACAAGTAAGCTTCGCAGTAATTGTAATCTAGTTGCAAATTCTGCGTTTGTCTCGTTTTTATTTATATAGGCTGTCATTAAATCGTTTAATAAAGTTTTTTCGCTCCGTCTGTCGGCGAATGCTGAATTTAAAAAACTTTGAATTAAAGGCCATGTGTTTAATTCGTTCCTAGGACTAACTAATTCTGATGCGTGCCCGCGCAATTTTGATATTATTGTTCTGATTACCGCGCGATTAACCGGATTAATTGGTTCTGCTTCTTTATAGAAATTCGATACTAAGTCATCACAAGCACCCATGAATGCTGGCAACATGTGTTTGTCACCATTGAAAAGCGGTATGTTTTCAGCATAAATTCTATAAAGTCCAGCGTCCATTTTTCTATTAGCAATTATGAAACTAATTACTACAAAAACGTTTATTAATTAGATAGGATGGGTAATGGAATCTGGCCACTTACCGACTATAATTACAGAGTGTAAAGATAGTCACCAAAATTCAAATGGCAAAAGTTTTACTATATTCTAATATTTTAAAACAAGGGTTGTTTTTACCCTATTACTTATTTTTGCAAAATACACTGCTTGATTTTTATCTTAGACTACTTGTAACAACGATAGTTACGTTTTGTGAAATTTCTTCTTCAATTGAAGTTTTTTTACAAAAATGTTCAGGATGAACTACTTTAAAACTAAAACACTCATGAAAATCTATTCGCTATAGAAATTGGAGTGGACAAGAAAGGAAATAGACAAACTTACTTTGATGTAGATCTGGCTAGCCTCTCTTGGAGTTCACTTGCACTTGAGTCGACCACAAACTGTCTTTTTTTCGAATAGCGATTTTTCTATTGAAATAGAAGGGTAGATTGCAGTAAAACTACCCTCGCTATCCTACCGACTGCGCCAATAACGGTTCGAGATGGGGTGGAACACTTTTTAAAAAACAATTTTCAAAGTCTAGTACACGAATGTATTTATTCGATATAACTACATATGCGACTTTTCAACTCAAAGCTCAAAAGTAAACTGAATTATGCTAGGATAAAATATATCATAATACTGCAGTTTGAAATATGATACTGATTAACAAGATTAGATGTACGAGGAAATGACTGATAGAAATGACATCATACCAGTGGCGTATCAGTATGTAATGTATAGCATGACGTAGATACTCAATTTTGTTGGTTTGTATACAGCACTTGCTTATAAAAAATATACAGTTTAAACTATATTTTCGATAAAACGTAATTTTTTTTTCTTTTCCAAATATTAGTTTTATTGAAAAATGGGTAGAGACCAAAAATAAAGCTCATAAACTGATAATGAATTTCGCTTGTTTATTTATTTACATAGATTTAATAGTTTCGAAGATATGAAAGTTTAAAAATGGCGTCCGAACGTTTGTAAGACGAAAAATGCAGTTTAAATGTTAAATATCTCAGAAATTGTGACATATATGTCACGCAAGCTAAGAAATGAAATTAAAGATAATTAGTTGTGCTTTCAAATTATTTTTTATTCGTTCCTGTAGCATTAGAAATAAAAAAGTTATGACGGAAAAATATGCGTATTTATATTTTTTTATATAAAATGGTCGCCATTTTATTACTTTAATTAGCCAATAATTTAAAAAAATTATCTCTAATACAGTTTTTCGTTAAGATGTAGCATTATCTAGATGCTCAAATTTTTTTGCTCATTTAAAGCACTTGCTTTAGAAAAAAAATGCATTTTAAACTTTAAAGGTAATTTTGAAACACTTGGATGCCAAATATAAACTTAAATATCTCCGAAACTATTAATCCTACATCAATAAACAAAAAATATAATTAAATTCCAGTTTGTACTTTCTGTAATTGGTCTATCATTTTTTCGATAAAGTAATACTTTTCGAGATATTTGACGAATGCCGTTTGGAAATACCTTTTTTTTTAAGCTAAAATCGCAATTTTGAAGTCGTTATAACTTAAAAACCGCTGCCCAAGAAATCACTACTTCCACATCCAGATTCTCTATCCAAGTCACTCACAACGAAAAAAACTCTGTATGTGAAAATAATTGTTTATGGAACTTTAATAATAGAATATTTGAAATCCTCTACCCCAAAAACCCATAAAACGATACCCCACATCGGTAGTGGGGTGGGGGGTGGATGAAGTAAAAAATGTTTTGAGGTTTCTGGTTCCTGTACACTAAATCACAATTTTTTTTCATCCCCTTTAATAAAAGGATGGGGGTGGTTAATGCCAAACATTTTTTTGAGACCTTAGCTTCTCTTGTATATACTAAATACCAATTTTATGGACTCTTACCTGCTTGATTGACCTATTTACCCCAAATTTACCGCAATTTACCCCCCAACTCTTCGACGGAACAAGATGAAAATATAATCTGGTTCTAGACCTCGTTGAAGGACATATGTGTACCAAATTTCAAGTCAATATCTTAAACGGTTCCAGAGTAAACGTGCGCACAAAAAGAAGTTACAGACAGACCGACAGACAGATAGAAATTTTTTTTCGCTCAAACTTAAAATCTCGACGTTTCATGACATTTTAAGCCTATTTGGACAATAAAAATTTTTAAAAAATTTTTTGTCGTTACTATACTTCCACTGGACGTGGAAGTAAAACTATCAATTTATGTGAAAAATTGCATAGAACCTTTTCTTCTTAAAATTTGATTCTATTTCAGCTCCAATAAACATATATATTTTTTAAGTGCCACTCCCTGAGAGGGGGTGGCATCCACCCCCTATAAATTAACAAGCCCCTGCACAATATAGAAACTTTTACTATTATACTGCCAAAAATGGACGAAATCCGTTCAATATGACATTATTCCGAAGTTAAAACCTCTAGTTACTGTACTATAAGTCCAGAGACTGATAATATAATACATAACTACTATTACTCTATCTTGAAACGGTTCAAATTAGATTGCATGCTTCCCATTGTTGATTCAAGGTCACTACCATTTTCATTTGTTTGGATTTTGTGGTTTTTGCGGCCTCCACCTATCTCCTGGAAGAGGAATTACAAAATGCTGCTACTGCTATTTGCACTGAAATTATTGGTTGATATCCGCGATGTAATATTGCCAAATGGTACACGTAGTTCCATCTGTTCAAATTTGTAAGGTTGATGATGCGCTCCGGCGGTCTTAATAGTCTGAATTAAAAGGGTACCTACAAAAAACTACAAACATAAAGTGTGAGACAAAAACTGTGAAGTTAAAGAAAAAAACTGTAAACGAACGCCAGGGGCGTGGACCCACATTTTTAACTAAGGGAATTGTATATACAAAAATAAAAAATATGAAAACATGTCTTTTACCTGTATAAAGTGCAAAGAAGAACCTAAAGACCAGAAACCATCAATATGCGACCTATATATGCAAAAATACTGCAAAATATGTGCCGAAATAACATCGACCAAAGAAAAATGTACCGCTCTACAAAAAAGAAGATTACGCTTTTACTGTCCAGATTGTTACCCAAAAACAACCAAGTATGATACTGTTATAAAAGAAAACAATGAATTGAGAAAAGAGATCCAACATCTTAAGCAGAAATGTAAGGAACTCCAGCAGCAGATTGAAAAATCCAATAGCATGAACTCCAAAAACAATCAGGGTGCTGATATATCAAAAAACGAAAATGTTTTAAACAATGACTACTTGATAAAGATGGTTAAAAATTTAATTCATACTGAAATCAGTAAACTCAAAGATGAAGTGTCCACTATCAAAGACAGCAATATCCAGATCTTAAAAATAATCAAGGAATCTAACGAAAATAACACAACAGGCACAATAACCACTAACCACCTACCATTGAATGAAAAGAACCAACCCCCTCAACTTAATTACAGCACTGTAGCTGCACAACCAACCCGTTATAACACTGCAAGGGTTCAAAACAATGCTGACCAAGAAATAAGACCCAAACTACCAAATAACCAAAAGTTGATGATATCAGCAGAAACTAATAAAATAAATGAAATAAATCTGGATCATAGACACAATTATCCACTACTCAACAGTAACAGACATCCAGAACATAAATCATCTAACCCACCATACAGAACATATAAGAGAAAACCACAAATAGGTGTAGCAGAAAATAATAATGAATCAAACACAGGTTTTCAAAGCGGCAACCCAGGACATAATAGAGCAAAAAAATATAGCTCTTCCTAACTAGATGTAAAGACTCAGACATCGAAGAAGACATTAAACACTACATATCCAAAAAAGCCGAGTCCGACATAAACTCCATATCAGTTAAGCTTATAAAAACCAATAACCCAACACCAAACAGAAAATGCTTCTTAGTGGGAGTTGACCCATCCATTCAACAAATAGTATACCAAAACAATTTCTGGCCCAGAGGTGTGGCATTCGATCGTTTCAACTTCCGAAGAGGACAACGTTTTTTAGACAATCTGAGGTCAACTCCAAGGACCCCCCCAGAGAGTCCGAACCAAGCTACAGGTTTCACGTAGAATCAAACCTAAACAACAAATGTAAACACCAACTCAATTTTCTTCACCTTAATATACAGGGTCTACCTAAAAGTATTCTTGAACTAGAAGCTTTCTTAATGAGCAGTAAGTCCTATGACTTTGTATTACTGAACGAACATTGGCTAAAAAAAATTGAATTAGACAGCATAAACATACCCGGATATTCTGTCGCCTCTGAGTATTGTAGACAGCATTTTGAAAGAGGAGGGGTGTGCATTCTAGCTAAATCTAACTTAAACTGTCAAACACTAAATATTAGTCATACCTCTGAAGAATTTCACTTCAAAGTTACAGGAATCATTTATAAAAACTACCAAATAATCACGGTATACAGGTCACCAAGTAATGGAAATTTTGACATCTTTATTGAGAAACTAACCGAAACCTTAAATAAAATATCAACCCACAAGAAAATTATATTAACCGGTGACTTCAATGTAAAATTCAACACTAAAGATCCACAAGCTTTAATTATTTGCAACCTGTTAAGAACATTTGGTTTAAAACAAACAAACTTTGCGAATACTAGAAATCATAACTGTTTAGATAACATATTCACTAACATTGACTCTCACATAGCTATAAAAGTCGTAGGCATAAATTTCTCTGATCATGATGGCTTAGCACTCCAACTTAGCACTGACGTAATACCCAACAAAAAGAAAAGAACAAATTACAGACCTATAACTGACTCGGGTTTTAAGCAATTTTTTAACCAAATTGAAAATACAGATTGGAGTTTCATTAATAATCCCCTAACGAATGCGGAAACAAAATTTGAAACATTTAATAAAACCTTCCTAGACACTATTGAAAATTGCTTCCCAGTCAA
Organism: Rutpela maculata; assembly: GCA_936432065.2. Lineage (NCBI taxonomy): Eukaryota > Metazoa > Arthropoda > Insecta > Coleoptera > Cerambycidae > Rutpela > Rutpela maculata. Next base: position 27,289,370 of record OW386285.2, on the reverse strand, counting down.
GTCGAAAATTATGACTCCTAATGATAATGGTCCAAAAGTAAATTGGTATAATGACCAACTTAAAGGTATGCGAAACAACTTAAACCTACTTACCGACATAAACAAAAATGACCCACTCCTTGTTACTAATGATTACCTAAAAAATACCGTAACAAATACCGAGTAGAACTAACTAAAGCAAAAGAACAGGCATATGATAACTATATAGAAAAGGCAGACAACACCCAAACAGCCCTGTGGCAAGTAATAAAAAGTAACAATAGAAACTTATCATCATCAACCCCTGATACAATTAATGCAACTACGTTTAATTCATTTTTTATAAATATTGCAGAAAACATCGTAAAAAACTTGCCTCAATCTGACATCAAACCCGAGCAATACCTCAAAAATATTAATATACAAAAGGTTTTCAAATTTAGAGAAGTATCGTTTGATGAAGTGAGAACAGCAATTTTAAACCTAAAAAATAATAAAAGTAACGATGCATATGAAGTCAATGTCAAACTAATAAAATCAGTGGTAAACCAAATAGTCTATCCTCTTACAAAATTAATAAACCATTGCATTAATACGAATACTTTTCCTGATCTGCTGAAACTGTCAAAAGTTGTTCCCATTTACAAGAAAGGCTTAAATTCTGATCCAACCAATTACCGCCCAATATCGCTGGTGCCTATTTTTGCGAAAATTTTTGAAGTCCTTCTAAAAAATCAGATAACTGAACACTTCGAGGCAAATGACTTGTTTCACCGTGGCCAATATGGTTTCAGGAACAAGCGCTCAACAACACTTGCTATAAATAACTTTACCGAAATTGTTTTGAACCAATTTGAAAATAAAAACTACACTAAAGCCACGTTTTACGACTTAACAAAGGCATTTGATTGAGTGTCACATGATATCCTCCTTCTTAAACTCAAATATTACAACTTTGACAAAAATAGTTTAGAGCTCTTACAATCATATCTCTCAAACAGATATCAGTATGTATACTATAACCTGGAAAGATCACAAAAAGAAAAAAATTAATCATGGAGTCCCTCAAGGGTCGGTCCTTGGACCAATCCTTTTTCTTATTTATATAAATGATTTATCTTACAGTGACTTAAATGCAAGTTTTATACTTTTTGCTAATGATGATACGACAATTCTTGAACACCACCATTCACTAGATACGCTAAATCAAAATAATCCTAACACACAATCAAATATCAAAATGTGGTTTCTAGCTAACTGCTTGAACGAAAATAAAACTCAATCGTTGACTCTTGCACTGAGAAATCTTGTAAACACTAATACTTCTGATTCTATGAAGTTTTTAGGAGTCTGCTTGGACCCACTATTGACATGGGAAGAACATGTTATTTCCCTCTCTATAAATCTTTCAAAAAAAATATATCTTATCAGAAATCTAGCAAATTCACTATCTCAAAGAGTATTACTAACAGCCTACCACAGTTTTTTCCACTCAACTATGACTTATGCCATACTTAATTGGGGACATTCCCCTCGTGCCTCAAAAATCTTTAGCCTACAACGGAAGTGTTTAAGAATAATCACAGGATTAAAATACCAAGATGATTGTCGTGAACAGTTTAAAAAAAACTCATATTCTTACTGAACCTTGTGTCTATATTCTTGAATGTCTTCTCTATATGAAAAAAAATCATGATAGGTATAGGACTCACAGTGAAACACATAATTATCCTACGAGAAATAATAATCTAATTGCACAAAATTTTCTACGCCTCACAAGAAGCAGAAATGGCACTGGCTACTATTGTATAAAATTCTTCCCAATACCATCAAAGATCTAAACGTAACAGCTTTTAAATCTAAAATTAAAACATATCTGCAGACAAAATCCTTCTACACCATACAGGAATATCTTGCCAATGATTTTTCAGACATGTAATAGCATAAGGTGAAGAAAAATGAGAGGTTTCACTCATTGTTAAATTTTTATAAAAAACTAATTCCTATCTTAACAAACTCATTCTGTTTTTTATGACTAGTATAAATACTTTGTATAATTAATACCAATAAATTTGTATTGTATTGTATTGTGATCTTAAAATGATAATTGGTTTCCTCTTCCTCTTGTCAGAATCTTCATGTTGATCCTATTCTAGGCCTGTTAGACTCAAACGTCTGTTAAGTCTGCAGTGTCCACTTAGAATATCTGCCATTATCCTAATGGAATTTCTATTTCGGCATAGTAGGTCTTCTGTAGATTTGGTCGATCGTTCTTTAATGAATTCCAGAGATTAATTTGTTACACGATCTATTAGTGGATATGCTCATATGCATTGCTTAACTATACCGCAAAAGGGTTCGTGTCCTACTAATTACTAGAAGTGCCTTCGCTCTCCAGTTCATCAGCCTTTTCATTTTCCATGTCCCTGGTCTCCCTGGTACTCACCCTACGGTCATTTTCTTTTGATTTTCTAGGTCCATAAGGGCATTTATGCAATCCCATACTAGTCTTGTCTTTAACGCTGCTTGGCTATCAGAAAAAATGGCAACTGACTAATTAACAGTTCCTTACCTCATTGTTTCCTCTGCACACCACTGTAAAGTGGTCACTTCAGCCTGAAATACTGTGGTGTCTTCCTAGACTTATCGGGATTTTTTTTTTCGATCTTATCCCATAAATCCCTGCTCCGATTTCCTGTTCTGTATTGAAATCCTCTGTATACCAGACTATTCATGCCGATATGAGAGAACGTTTTTTCCAGTCCTCTCTGTTTGGTATTTTGATTTAAAAATTTGTTGAAGTTATACTCTGGACAAAGATTAAAGAATTAATAATATCAGACAGCCGGCGGAATTCCTATGATCTTTTAGTAATGGCACTCATGACCTCGTCCCTTTAATCCTTTTACTTTGGAGTTATTCCATTGTTGCCGCGTTGAAGGCTGCGTTTGCACGCCACAGTCAATTCTTATATAGAAATAGCGAACTAATGATTCTGCCGGTAAAACAGAAACCATGCAATTGTCTAGTTATGAGTTGAGATTTACTTATTTGTTGTTGGCAACAGAAGTGTTGTTGGCAACAGAAGTGTTGCAGGGCCGTACGGCAAAGATGTTTTAGATCTTTGCCGTACGGACAGTATCGAAATTAGTCGACTAGATTTACAACAGTGAATTAGGTGAATTAAAAAATTATTCAGCTCCTATTCTATTTTGTAACTTTTGAAATAGGATTTGATGTTCGTAAATAATTAAACAATTCATGGTATCTAACAGTAATAAATTCAATTATTGTTGGATTAAATTTGACGTGTTTACATGACACAAAAAACATTTTATTGTATTACAGCTTGCGAGAATTATTGTTAAATTGTAAATTACAAAATTTCAGTATTTCAGTTAATAATGAAAATATTTTCATAAACTCCAAAACGTATTGTTGTATTTTTATGAAAAGTCAAATGCATGACAAAAACAAAAAATAAAAAATGGAGAGGCTACCAAATTTTCAAAATTTTTTTCCCAAACTGCTTTTTCAATATTTTTTAGAGGTCATTAGAGAAGTGCTTCTCTAGATGTGTTTCCCATATTTCGTATGGGCCCCATGCACCTCAGACGAGAAAAAAAATATTGAAATTTCACCAGCCGCCACTGATCTTCGGCATGTTCATACCCTTATACTTTTTGATCTAACTAGTTTGACCAATAAAATTACTTTGAACACCAGGAAATGAACATTTTGTTTAGTTTTGTGTGTAATATAAGTACAAGTATTTACAGTTATTTATTTAATAAAAAAAAAATTATAGTGAACAATGTAGATTTTTTTTTACACCCTCATAAACATTCATACCAGAATGCAATAAAAAATTTTGAACATTCACTTCTTAAAAACAATATTTTTGTACTGCAAGTTTAATTATCATTTTCAAATACTAAAGTGTCAATCCCAGAGACAATTTGAGCTCTCCTTCGGGAAATAAAAGAGACATTTTACTCTTTCAAAATAATTATTGATTATATACACTAAAAGAGTGTGTGCAGAGGTTTGTCCATATACCATAATATTATAATTCTTTTGTATCCCTTGTGACATTGATTCTTCACAGTCGGGATTAAAAATAGGTAAATTTAGTCCTTTGATATAATTGTAATCACTTTTTATAGTAATGATATTTTGTTAGATATACTAATAAATTATTAGCAAAATTACTAACAAAAAGTTATTGAAAATGTAGAATAAACAAGAAATGTAGAACTTCAGAAAAAATACTAAGAATGTAAAAAAATTAGCTTTTATGTAAAAAAATTCTGGATTTGTGCAGTAAGGCTGAAAGTATATGCTCTAATATAAAGAATACAACTTCATATAGCAATTGTATTATTAAAAAATTGTAATCATAAAAAATCGTAATGGCTACTTTGTTTTTACGTACAGCCTGAGAAAAAAAGCCGTGGATAAATAGCCATTGGCAATTCTCTTTGTATTGTAGTAAGTATATGTATTTAAGAGACCGAGTCTTATCAATCATAAATATAAATAAATTAAATGATCTTAAAAACGTGATCAGTAATAGATAATGTGGACAATTCAATCGTTAAGAAAATTAAAGTTCTTTTAAAATCTATTTCAAACACTAGAGAAATGAAAAATAAGTCCGACCCTGCTCATACTGTCTTTTTAGTATTATTATAGCACTGTCACCACTTCGAACGACTTCTGTCGCGGCATCTACTAGCAAAACGTCAAACTAATATTGGTATAATTCCTCAAATTTTTCTAAACAAGTAATCTTTTATTGTAGCAAATATGCAGATTTTTAACTTTTTTTTTACGTTAAATATATTTATTCTATTACGTATCACATTTTATTTGAATATTTGAGTTCCATTAAAAAATATAAAATCATTATAGACGAATTACGGACGATTGACGGGTACGTTCACATTTAATAATTCAGAGGAGGAAACTTTGGAAACTTAATTTCATTTAGTATTCAAATATAAGATATGGTACGTAACAGATTTAAGTTAACTAGTTTCAATAATTAAATCAAATCTGAATTCTGTTGGTTCGTTTTTAAGAATACTTTCCCCGAAATAATTACAAAATGACGAATTAATGAACGCGATATTTGACCTTAGTAAGACAGCCTTAACTGAATTTCACAGATCAGATGTTATGCAGGGTTGCTATAATTTGATATGTAGTAGATTTTATTAGGCAATAGAATCCTGTAAACTATAACAACTGAAAGCATAAAATTTCATGAAAAAAATTATTTATTAGTAGAGTAACAATTATTAAGCCAAAATCCAGAGCTGCCAAACCCTTTCAAATTAAATGTCTACAACGCAGTGCACATGCTCACCCTTTCGTTTTTTAACAATAGTTTCCATACAGTCCATTTCATTATGAAAATACAGCACAAAAAACAATATCTACACCAGAGCTGGGCAAATTACTTTGAAAAAGTAATTAATTACAAATTACAAATTACTAATGTTAAAAAGTAATTTGATTACCATGTAATTAAATTACTATTAAAAAAATGTAATTAAATTACTAATTATTTGGTAATGGTAATTGAATAAATAAATTACTTTTATAATTACTTTTGAGCTTCTAAATTTGTTATATTGGAAATGGGAGATGTTTAGTAAATTATAAGATCATTTGTTGGTGTACAAATAATTATAAATATATACAAATACTGAATAACACAAATTTTTTAGTAATCAGTAAAGACAGTAATCGCAAAGGAATGAAAATCTATAACTAAAAGCAAATACAAAAACCGCTGCCCAAGGAATCACTACTTTCACATACTGATTTTCTATCTAATTCTCTCACAACGAAAATTTTGTATGTGGAAATAATTGTTTATGGAACTTTCGTAATATAATATTTGAAATTGCATACCCCAAAAACCCATAACACGATATGCCACATTGGTAGTGGGGATGGGAGTGGTGGTAGTAGGGTGGTAGTGGGGGTGAATGAAGAAAAAAAATGAGGCCTTTAGTTCTTGTATACACACTAAATCACAATTTTATTTTTTCACTACCTTTAATAATGGGGTGAGGGTGGTAATGGGGGTGGCCAATAGCTTCTTATATATACTAAATACCAATTTTATGGACTCTTACTTGCTTGATTTACCTATTTACCCTAATTTATCCCCCAACCCTTCAACGGAATAAGATCAAAATATAATCTAATTCCAGATCTCGTTAAAGGTGGCGGTGCCGTGCTTAAGAAAACGATTTCGTAATTCGACAATTTCTTCTATATACCTGACGATTTGAAAAAATTCTTTGATAGGCCTTCAGAGAAAACTTGATAGAATGATACCAGACTATTAAAATCAACAAAAACTTTTTTATTTTCGCACGAGAAAAAAAAATTTCCCTCTTTAGTTTTCAATAGCCTAGTACCGTTCTATAAAGTTGTCTCTAAAAGCCCAACAAAAATTTTGTTAATCGGTTCAGGGATGTAGAAGAAATTGTCGAATTATGTTCACCGCACCCGCCCACCTTAAATACATGCGTGTACCAAATTTCAAGTCAATATCTTAAACGGTTTCAGAGTAATCGTGCTCACAAAAAAAGTTACAGATAGACAAACAGACCGACAGACAGACATTTTCTTTTGCTCAAACTGAAAATCTCGACGTTTTACAGTAGCTCCTTTTATGAGTAATATATTCGGTAATTTGGCCGGATAGCTAATACAGGATTTTATGTGATGGTCTTTTCAATTAATCTAAAATTAATACCTACGAGGCGTATCATCGGGTAATAGACAACCTGTTTTGTCTACCCCGCCAGCGAATACGCCAGATCCCAGTTGGCCCACCTACAACATCACCCTGTTGTGGTGTTGCGACGAATCTTCGACAATTGTAAAAAAACCGTCACCTAGATTTTGTGTTGGTTTTGATTGTCAATATTATGGGAAATTTCCCGGAGTATACTGTGAGGTTTTATGGTGTATGAACGTAATTTCAACGGTACGGTAAATACCGTACTGCTATTCGGTAATTGTTTGTTTGCCGATTTGTGCTGACTATTTCAGAGTCGTAAATGACAATATGATCAGAGAATATTATTTAGGTATTATGCAAATCACAACTTACACACTTTTTTATTATGAAAATACCTACTTTCTGTATATTGTTGCCCTAATCTGGGCACGCTAATATACTAGTCAGGTAAATACTTTAAAACACTCATTATTGGAGAATCAATCAAAACAACTACTCTTCTAGCTAATACTGACGAAGTATTGAATTACATGATAGGATTCTTAGCATTTTAAAGGAAAAAAATATATTGAAAATACTTAAATCGTTTATTCAAATTTAATCATTCACACTTTTTTATTTAATATGAAATTATCTACTTTCTGTATATTGGTGCCTCAATCGGGTCACGCTAATATACTACTTATCCTATCATGTAATTCAATACTTCGTCAGTATTAGCTAGAAGAGTAGTTGTTTTGATTGATTCTCCAATAATGAGTGTTTTAAAGTATTTACCTGACTAGTATATTAGCGTGCCCAGATTAGGGCAACAATATACAGAAAGTAGGTATTTTCATAATAAAAAGTGTGTAAGTTGTGATTTGCATAATACCTAAATAATATTCTCTAATCATGATAAAAGCAAATAAATAAAAAATAATTGATTACAATATGATCCCTACGAACTCTTTATTTATCTACTTTAAATTAGGATGATTTATCCCAACGAGAATGTTACATATGCTACTCTAATAGAGGCGTTTTGCCCCAACTTACCTGTATACTTGTCCACCATTTTAAAATAAAAGTATTAAAACGTTTTCTGTGTTTTCCTTCACTATTTTACTTTTTCAGGATTAAGTGAGTTTAAATAAAAATATAATTCATTACCTAAACTAAATCAATTACAAGTGTTAAATAAAGTACAGTCAAAATAAAGCAACTATATTTATGAACTGAGTGTTTTCAAAATTAAGACAAATAAATTAAATCCGTAAACCGAAACAAGTAATATCAAACTTTAAAAAGAATCTGATTAATAAAATTACTATCACAACGTAAATTTGGGTCCTAACTTTAAAAATCTAGACGATCACGTAAACTGCCAAATTTGTGTATTTTTCTGTCTCAACAAAAAGAGAGAGATAAATACACGACTGGGGTAAGGGGTGTTTCAGTAAATAACAAAAATATCAACTTAAATAACAAAAATTACAAACGTAAACTCAAACAGGCCATTTACTGAATACCAAAAAAAACAAAAACAATATTTTTTTAAAATAGCCCGTTCAAAGCTATATCTGTTAGTCGTCTGATATTTGTGCATAGAATACCACCAGCTGAAGATGCCCTTCCTCAATCGATATTGGTGGGTCGATAAGTTAGTAAGAATTGGTAATAACATACTTCTAAATATATTCCACGGATATTTGCAGCAGTGAAATATTCAATTTCCTGTCACAAGATATTGTCAATGTCTCTCTTGTATTTCTTGGGGGCTTGGTGTTTGGATTTTACTTTTTATAATATTATTTATTTATTGTTAAAAGTGTTCAGTGTTGGGACAGTCACTCTGTATTTAGTGAATACCAGTCACTGACATAAATAGAAACGTTGAATATGTGACATATCGTAAGCTCAGAATTTACCGAAATAACCGGTAATTATCGTCATGTGTTTTTTGTCCTGATAACCGGTTAACCGGTATTGCAATCCCTATTAAACATTCAAAGTCGGAGTTAGTCAATCAGACGAGAGTAAAGTGTTTTCTGGCAGTATGTGGCCACGAAAGACAATTATTCGGCAGTATAATCCTAAAGGACTAAAAAATTTTCAGAAAACACCTCCTGCATCACTAAAAACATAACCAACCAAAAAATCAATCGAATCAGTGCCAATGTTAATAAAGTCACACCTCAAGATATATCCATATTTTATATAAACATACAGTGTATACACAATAAAATCTTGGACTTGAATCATTATCTCTCTGTAAATAACTTTGACATTTTGTGTTTTACCGAAACGTGGTCAGATGAAGAGCAGTTGAAATATGTAAACTTAAATAACTATAACCTGGCAACATATTATATTAGGAGAAATCACATTCATGGAGGTGTGGCAATTTATGTGAGAAATAATTTAGAGTTTAAGTCTTGTTCGTTTGCAGAGAAATTTTGTGATGACGTACATATCGAAATATGCGCAATTGAATTACATAAACACAAATCTATAATCGGCTGTTGTTACAGATCTCCGGTCGGAGACATACAAATATTTAATAAAAACTTAACTGCGTTTTTGGATATCATATCGACTGAGAAAAAGATAACACTTTGTGGTGATTATAACATCGACTTTGCAAAAACTACAGAGAGCAAGAGTCTGCGAAATCTTTTTGTATCTTTTGGTTTGCATGAATGTGTTAAACTGTTCACCAGGGTCACCAATAAATCTAAAACAAGAATTGATAATATCTTTACTAACGTAGAAAGCAAGTGTTGGAACGTCCAAGTTACAGATTCTTGTTTATCTGATCACAAAAGTATAAACTTTTCATATAGCATAGATGGCCCAGTAAAAAATGAGTCACTAATGCACAGAAGTGTTAACAATTTTACCATTCAAACGTACAGAATTGCATTATCAAATTGCAACTGGTCAAATTTATTTAAAAGTGTTGATACAAATGATGTCTCCACTATTCTACTTAACAATATTATAAAGTGCCACGAAGCATCTTTTCCCTTGAAGAAATTCAACGTAAAAAATGGCAAATTTATGAAGTATAGTGAGAACATTAAAAAGATGAAAAACAGGCTGATAATTTTACATGATATTAGTAAAACATATGAAAATTTTAAAGAACCTTACAAAAGATACAAAGAAGAGTACAAATTGGCGTTAAAATTAGAAACAATAAACCACAATACCAATTTAATATTAAACTCAAATAATAAACAAAAAACAGCCTGGTCAATCATAAATAAGTATAAGTCCAAAAATAACATCGATTCTGAGATATCAGCAGAAGACATAAATGCATTCTTCATAAATATTGCCGACAAAATTGTAAATAATATTAATCACAATAATACTGAATATCTTGAATCATTACGTAAAAATCACGTGACCTTTTCTTTTTACCTATCGCCAGTTACCGAGACCGAAATCAAAAAATTAATTGACTCGCTTAGCTCATCTAAATCTAGAGACTATTATGGCTTAAATAGTGATTCACTTAAATTAGCTAAAGAAGAACTATTATCTCAAATCACTTACTTCATAAACAGTTGTTTTGAAAATGGTATATATCCAGATAATCTCAAGGTATCTAAGGTAACTCCCATCTTTAAAAAAGGAGCGAAAGATGTATTCGAAAACTATAGGCCAATATCAATTATTCCGGTATTAGCTAAAATATTAGAATTAGCCTACAAAATCCGACTAATGGAATATTTTGAAAAAAAAAATCTAATAAATTCATGTCAATACGGTTACATGATAGGTAAATCGACGGTGGACGCATTAACAAATTTAATAATATCGATAACCGATGAACTCGAAAAGGGAAACATGTCTGTAGCAACTTTTGTAGATTTATCTAAGGCCTTTGATTGTGTTTCACATGAGATACTACTAGCAAAATTAGAGATGTATGGCATTAGAGGGCCAGCTTTGTCATTCATAAAATGTTACTTATCAAACAGATATCAATGTGTACATGTAAATGGTGAGACTTCATCCCTTAAATCACTTAAGCATGGAGTTCCACAAGGGTCCATTTTAGGCCCAATATTATTCATTATTTTTATAAACGATATCTCAAATTTCCTTGAATTTAAATCCATTCTATACGCAGATGATACAACTCTACTATCCACAGGCAAAGATATCAGCTCCCTGACAAACATATCTAATGAAATGCAATCAAAAGCTAGTGTGTATTTTAATAACATTAAACTATCATTAACTGTAGAAAAAACACAAACGTTGATTTTTAATCTAAACACGCATATAAATTCCAACACTCATCCTCTAAAATATCTCGGCATATCTCGTTAACGTGGGAAACACACTCCGAATACCTTCAGAAAAAATTATCAAGTTGTGTTTATTTGTTAAAAAATCTAACCAATTTGATAAACCAAGACACAATTCTGTTAGCTTACCATGCCATATTTCATAGTGTTATGTCATATGGTCTCTTACTGTGGGGTGGCTCAACACATGCATCTAAAATATTACGTATCCAAAAACGAGCAGTTAGAGTTATTACGAATTCTAAATATGATGAAAGTTGTCGACCGTTATTTAAAAAGTTAGGGATACTTACCTTAACTAATCAATATATATATGTATGCCTAAATTATGCTAAAAAATATTCAGCCAACCAATTTTCAAATAGAAACGAAACCAGACTTAATCTCGTAATTGCCCCACATTTCCGCCTCTCCAAAAATCTAAACTCATTTAGATATATTTCCATAAAATTATATAACCTATTACCCGTCGAATGGAAAAACTTAACGCACCATAAATTCGAAAAAAACATTAAGACATTTCTGAGAGATAATGTATTTTACGAGATCCAAGAGTTTATTGATCATTTTAGATTTTCATTTTAATATGTTTGTCTGTATTTTAATTAGTATGTATTTTCATTGTTTTAATATTATTTTACTCAGTAAAACGCAACGAATGTGTATTGACATATGTATACAGTGTAATATTGTCTAACATGAATAAAAATCTCTCTCTCTCTCTCTCTCTAAACACTTGGCATAATTTGTGGTTTGAATTTATTATTGATTAATATCTTCGTGATGCTTTGTGCTAGTTTGTAAGTGTATGGATAAGGTGAAGTAGCATTTTTTATAAGGCACTTTGTCTAGTGACTAACCATTTGGCGGTAACTTGCCAAATAATATCATTAAAATGAGCTTGTATAAACTTGAATAAAACAAAATACACAAGAAGTCAGTATGACCATCAAAACTAGAAAATGCACAAACAGGGGCTACCAAATCAGATAATTCCTTTTGTTTACAATGCTTTTATTTTATTTTTAATTCTATACCTTTTTAAAAAGAAAGTACCTATTTGGATATGTCCAATAGGACTTCTCGTTACATATGTCTTTACAGCCAATTCCGTACTAATCGTTTTTGTCCACTTTTCTGCATTATCCAAACTCGCAAATGTCACAAAGAAAATCATGAATACAATCGTTTACTATTTTTTACTTACTTTTCATGAATTTCTGTAATATCTACATTTTACCCATGATGCACCGAGGTTAATCTTAATGAATAACCTATTAAAATATTTTTTAATATTCCTCCAATGTAATGGAAATATTCAATCTAATAGTTTTTATAAAAAAGATTCGGCTAATATAGTTCGCGATATAGGGAATAAACTTCGATGTACTATTGGCTATTGAAAGTAGAATGCGTGGGGTCATCAACACGGTCAGCGGTGGTGGTATGAACGAATACCAATGCCCTGCGTTGATCTACGACAAGGCGTGGTTTACTTGCGCTGATACACTTTACATATCACGAACTACAATTGCCGAATCTGCATATTGTCAGATAGCCTAAATGTCAGAACTTACTTTGCTGCTGCACTGAGAAGAGCTATTTCTCCACCTGGAATTCCTGGCCCCTTTTGATACGCAAGTTCTGAGCCTAATGCCAAACGGGAAGTTACTGCTTGTAAATAATGAAGCACAACCACTCCTGAACCTGATATAATATCAGGGTTTGCTACAGTACAACTGGCAGTGTAATCTTCACCCCTATAGTTCATTGTTAACTGTCCAACTTGAAATTTGGAGTTTTGTACCTACGACAAAAGATCATTCATTACAATAAAAATGTAAATTATGGTTCTATTTATTGTGTCGGTACTGCCAACAGTAGTATTCTAATAATGTTTAGTTGCACTGTAGTAATATAAGAATAGATATAAGGAAACAAAATGCGAGATTTACACATAAGTATAGGGTGAAACCAGTCATTGACACAATCTAACATCTTATATCTACCTGGGCTCCAAATTTCGCTTGTATTTTAGGGCATAATTGGTGAATTATTGTCGCATTTAAGTTTCCTGAGGGATCAATATCCCCAAGCAAAATTGGATATGCTTCACTAGGCGAAATTTGTTTTGTTCCTACATAAGTCGCTCCAAATCTATACCCACTAGGAGTAACGGAGCTCATATTAATTGTATGAGAAATTTGAAAATGATTACTAAGACCTCTCGTAAGCATCACTCTTGCTCCTTCAAAACATGTCGGAAAAACGTCTAAAAGAAAAATTATTTAGTCATGCTTTGTCATAAGAGGTTATGTCAGTACATACTTTTACATTTTGTATGGATTTCTTCTAGAGGTCCTGGATTTTCAAATCCTTCATCAACAACGATTTTGCTTTTATCTTTACAGTCTTTAGGAAAGCCCATGCCAGGTGGAGGTGGCGGCGGAGTAGTGGAATAACCGTGTACATTACCCATTTTTCACTTAAATTTATCCAATAATACAGGTAAGCAACTTCTGGAATACTTTGTTATAGCAAACACTAATTAGTTAACTTGCACATGTGCCAGTATCTTAAGGAAATAAGGTTATTGTTATTAAAAGCGATAACACAAGGGACCATCACACATTTTAAGAAAATTTTCAGATCAGTTGACAGAAAACGAAAGAGACGAAACAGTTGACTGTTTGATCGACGTTGGCCATTGTTGGTAAAAATGACATTTTGAAGAGGGATTTTTAAATCATTATATTTTATGGATTAATTTCATGAATTTATTGTAATTTATTTTAATCTTCAATGTGTCTATAACAAAATTAATGAGAGCACGAAAATTAAGTTGTTCTTAAAATAATATGTGTGCTATGTAGACTTTTTAAGATAAATTAATATCAGGGACTTACGGAAATAAAATTCCTTCTCAAGGATTTAGCACAAAATCCTTGATCCGATCCGATCTAACCTGATCTACATACATGGTCTGCACATGCAAATTGCGCACGCGTCATTTTGATGCAGGTTTCCTCTTGGATTTCCTTTACGTCACACCCAATCTACAGAATCCTCTTATACTCTTCTACATATAATATTCTTTAATCTATGGAATCCACACTTTGAGTTCGTTGATAGTGAGGAGTAAATAGACCATCAGGCAAATGCAGTTTTGAGTGTGAAGTATTTGAGGACAGTTATTTCTTTATCGCAATGGATCGCTCCATTAACGTAGTAGTAGGAGAGCCAGCGACGCTTTTACTTAAGTTATATTAGGTTGGTTTCTACAAGTCAGCAAACAGTTTTCATCAGGAGCATTTTAATAATTTTACGCATGAATGGCTCATGTGAACTAACGTATTTGTTTGACAACAATATATTGTTAAATGTTTATACCCCCAGAGTCATCTGTGCAGATTTCCTCTAAGTTCCAATTATAAGGGCAACAGAAAGCTAAGCTGGTTTGGTTAGTTTGGCAGTCGGCCCAGAGATGGCGCATGGTATCAGAGTCTGGAAGTAGTAAAGAACCTACTAGAAATATCTGAAAAGTGATGACATCATCACAGACTATTCTGGATCTCTCATCTTTGGGTATATAAAGGCATGCGGGGACAGTTAACAGTTTTAGTTAAGTACAGTCAAGTGAGTAGAGTAGTTCAGGAGAAAGTAAAATGATAAAGCGACTGAAGTAGTGAATTGTAGTGTAATATTAGTAAAGTAATTAATTGTTGTAATTAGTACGTAAGTTAATAAATTGTGTTTAGTGTTACCCTGGTGTTATAATTTTCAGATCCACAATACAAGGTGTTTACAAAAGGTAACAATATTTTTTTGACGCGGTCTCAAAACTCGGTGAATATAGTTTATTTGTGTTGCTTCTTAGTATAGTTAGTTCGATTTCGTGACACAATTGCGTGTTACATTCAATATTGAAAAAAAAATGGTCTAAATTTGACAGCCTGCGTCACTTAGTAATTTTTAATTTGGGAATGGAAAAATTTTTGAATTTGAAGCAGAGAGCAATTAAAAAGTTACAGAAGTATTGTCTCATTGAAAATAATTATAAGCGTTTCAATGTTCAGAGAGAATTTCACGCCTCGGAAGAGGTGGAAGGGTATGTCTAAACGGAAATCAGACCCTTCGACTCAGGTTTTTTACCGTGCTGAAAGATACAAATATTTTTTATAGAAATGTAATTGTTAAATGTATACAAGCGCGTTTCACCCTATAGGCCCATAGGATAAAAAAAGGGACTTATGCCCATTGAGGCTTTTGATCTATTGGATCAGTAGACCAAAAATTGGAAAAATTTGACGGATACCGGATTTCCATTTATGGTGTGCGGGCTCTTTTTCGCATACATCTGCAAAAGGGTTAAATTACCTGGCCTGGGTGATTGGGTCACGGAGGCATTTGGGTCACCTCAGTAATATCATTAATGTTGGTAGCAGTAGCTTTCAATATTTTTATTAGTATCTCTGTAGACCACAATTCGTTGAGCATCTGTTATTAGAAGTTAGAACTACACTACACGGCTATTACAACAGCAAACTTCCTGTTGAAAAGAAATTTTTAGTAAGTATATTTTCATTTAAATGCCTAATGTATAACTTATCCAGGGATGTTTTAATACTGTGTTTGACATCAGAAAAATAACATTTGGAGGTTAATATTGTTCATTATTATTTCCAAGTGGGTGACAGAGCTGCCTCCGATATTTATCAAAAAGAGGCATTTGGGCCACAAAGGTTGGGGCTACTGCACCAGGGGACCCAATTGCCCCATGCAGTTTTTTTTTATATGGGTTGATATGGCTTTTCAATAATTTTAGGTCATAATGGTCAGGCACTATAAATGCAAAACTGCTATAGGGCCAATGGGAAGCGGTACACCAGGAAAGATTTCAAAAGGGCAGTTGAGTTAAGAAATGGCAATAAAACCCAAAAAGGTGCTGCTATATTTTACAATATCCCTCGCTCTATATTAAGACATGTTTTTGATGGAAGTCGGGGAAATGTTGCATGTTGCAAAGGGTGGAAAAGGTAGAGGAGGAAAATTTACCCTGCTTCAAGAAACCGAGACGAAAATAGAAACAAAATGTCCATTAAAAAACCCAGGGCGTTGAATACTCTAGAAAGCCAGGAAAAATCTTTTGGATTCACAGGTTTACAAAAAAAAATGTCCGACCAATGGGATTCCGGGATCCATTACTGCACCCCAAGGTTTTTGACGTGCTGAACACGATGATGTAGTCCGTTTTGCACTATCACGTCGGGCTTTTGAGAAAACTTAACTACCTTTTTCGCCTTCGTTCCTGCACAAATTAATTCACTTAACCAAAAACCCTCGAGTAATAAGTTTTGGGCCACAATCTTCAAATTTTGATGAATTTCTGTGTAATAAAATTCAGGCCAAAATATTGAGTGAAATTATTGGCAGCAGATCAGAAAATTATCCAGATATAAGCTGTCCTGAGCCGTAGTAACCCTGGAAGAGAGTGGCAAATGCTATAACAGCGACCTCGAAAAAGCAGAACTGTTTGCTGAACATCTCGAAAAAACGTACACGATAAAAAATGACAATCAATATGATGAAACTGTTTATGAAGATATAGGAAATTGGTATGACAGGTTTTTTTCAGAGGAACTACAAGAATAAAACAATACAATAAATGAGGAGACATATTTTGAGATATTGAATAAAGGAAGAAGCACAGCCCCAGGAAAGGATAACATATCCAAAGATATAATTCGAAAACTAGGATACAATCTACATCTACATCATTGGAATATATGAATACTGTCTTAACAAACAATACTTCCCCATGCAGTGTAAACATGGAATTGTCATCACTATCCCCAAACCAAACACCAATC
This sequence comes from Rutpela maculata, assembly GCA_936432065.2. Lineage (NCBI taxonomy): Eukaryota > Metazoa > Arthropoda > Insecta > Coleoptera > Cerambycidae > Rutpela > Rutpela maculata. Next base: position 27,272,451 of record OW386285.2, on the reverse strand, counting down.
AACATAGAATAGATAACTATCGTCCCATAGTTCTGCTATCGGTATTGGGAAAAAATCTTGAACAGCTAATTTAAAAACTAATATCTGAAGCCATTGGGCACAACATTCCCAACTATCAGTTCGGATTCCGCGAAAAATGCTCCATCACACATCCACTGACAATCGTTCACATCAAACATTCAAACGTCAAAACTTAAAGGACAACATAGTGCGGTAATCTTGTTGGATATTAAAAAAGCATTCGACAGTGTGTGGCATGGGGGTTTACTGTACAAACTGGCAGTGTTGAACTGTCCAAAATATCTTATATACTTAATAAACAGTTATCTAAACGAAAGAACTCAACAAATTAAAATAAACACAAGCTATTCCAAATTATTTAAAACACAACAAGGATTACCACAAGGCTCCCCACCCTCACCACTGTTATACAACATCTACTGTTATCTTTAGGACATCACAAAATTATCCATTTTGCCCCTTTCTTAACCATCTTCTCCCTGTTACTTGTTGCAATTTTTTTCGGGTCTACACCTTTCCTTTCTTTAATTCTACTGGGCTATAATAGCCAATTATTTTCTTTTATTTTCTCCCAAATAAATGCTACTGCAATGATGGGTTCATGAAAAGTTATCTATTTGTTTATAGTTTTTTCTCTGTAATTGCATTTTTTTTTATATATAATTAAAACGAAAACGTGATTTCATTGAGAAAAAGAGTAATAATTAGTAAACATAATAAAATTTAATTAACTAAATTTAAATATCTGCAGAAAGAGTGCTACATTTTTTTAAAAATCAATTATTGGTATTACTCTTTCGAGAGCAAAGTTTTCGAGGCGATAAAGTATCGCACTGCACAAATGGTACAATTCTGAAACGCTTGCATTTATTTTCCGGTATTAGCAAAAAAAAATGTTTTGGTGTGATTTCATTGAGCTCGATGGTAACATATTTGTGAATATTTTAAGACCTCCAAATTTGTTTACACGAAAAAAAAATATACTGAAATTTCGAAGAAGTATTTTTTTTTACTTATTACCGCTCTTGCTCCGCAAGCTCCCTGAAGTCTTTCAAAATTTCTGACTTTCACTTAATTTATTTTTGTTACTTAAGTCGGTCCGCGTCCGTGCCGCTTGCAGAGTAGCGTAAAAAAGTCATTTTTATACTTACACGTGAGCACCTGAAGCTCGAAAACTATAACAGATAAAAATATGCCCTCGTGACATATTTGTAGAAAATCCAATGTACAAAAAAAGCGGAGTGCATTTTTGTCGTAATTATTACCGTTCCCGCTACGTAAACGCTGAAAGGTCAAAAACACCATTCTCGATATTTACATTTTCTTTTTTCTAATTGTTTAAACACAATTGGGAGTTCTTAAAAGTACCCATAAATAGGTACTATTCCTGGAGCTGAATCGAATGACACAATATATTTTTTTCACGTATCGGGAAATGATCTACAACCTGCGTAGAGAATTAAAATTTTATTTGTACCCTCGTTCGCTCAGGCGGCTCGACATCAACGTTGAGCCGTTTCGCGAGTTTATGACTGCTTCTGCTAAATGAAGACGGTAGCACCACAATTCAACGAACAATATGTGGATAGGGACGAGCGGGGACTGAGATGAGAAAGATGGAGATACGGGAACGGCCTTACGCATATAGGCAGCACCTCTTTAAGGATTCTTCACTCAACGACTGAACTATTATGGGTGATAGGATTCATGAAAAAAAAACACCTTAATTTTTATATAGTTTATACATAAAACAATTTGATACAATACAAATGATTTATACATTGTATAAATAGCTACAATGCAATATGTAGTTAGCAATGCAAACCTTATCTAGTGACTAGAATACTGATAAAATTAAGTCTTTTTAAGTTGTTTAATATCTAATGCAGTGTGCAGCAAAGCATGTAGTAAACTTACGACATTACGATGCGACAGTTAAAATTACATCACATCTGTTACATTTACAATAGTTACAATCTTAAAATTGATTCGTACATAGTATTATGTATTTTTATTATACGAGTGCAGTAATGGCAATCCTTGCTATAACAAATGTGATCGTTTAATTCCTGACGTGATAAATACTTCTTACTTTAGAGTAAATACTGTTAATACATTGGTCAATAGAATATATTAAGTACATTATTATAAATATTTGTAAAAAACACTGAGGTATAAAATATTACAAATAGGTACAAAATCGGTTCTATGTAAAAATTTCACAAATTGAGTATTTTTTTAATATGACATAAGTGTAAAATACATCAACAAATTTTTTTCCATTTAAATATATAAACTATGCAATCACAATAAAATATTTCGATAGGCAGAAGCAAGTTCATTTGTATAAAACGAACTTAAAAAAAATCATCTAACAATGGCAATTAGGTATTTAACAAAATATATCCAGTGTTCAACACTGCTTTAAAACTAAACAAATAATTAAGGTACGTAACAAATTGTGCATGTTTTAAACAACTAAAACTAACTATAATTAAAAAGCTAGAAAATCACAATTGGTATTAATATAACTCAATACTTTTCATGGGATACGAAAATAATTTTGTTTTAAAAAACTAATAAATTATAAAAAACTGTACATAACTTATGTACAAAATATTAAAAATAAAACTGAGAAACAAAACTAACAAATAAAACATTCACAAAACAATAAAATTTGTACATTTTAAAACCAACTTTTTCCACCGTTCCTCTAATTTGAAGCTGTCACGTCTGCTTTTAAAGTTTTACATCTCTCCTTCTCCTGATTATTATCAGGTGGCTCACACTCAAAACTGGCTAAGGCTAGAGCGTTTTCATTCAAAATCGGACCATGCTGCAGAAGAGTTATAACCTTCGGATCCTTTTCAAATGGGCAAGTTACCTGCTTCCACGCCATGAACTCAGTCACTTGTTTGGCCAACTGCCAGAACTTGTCGAAGTTGATGTGACCATTTGGAAGCCTGAAAACACAAAGTAAAGTCTAAAAATCATTTTTTCAATAAAATATTTTTGCTTCTAATTCTACCGTGAGTCCATAATAAATTGTGATTATACTATTCAAAGTATGTTTCAAAGAACATGTTTTAATATGTCGTAATACAACTTCCGTTTATTTTGTTGATGACATGATATCTCCTTCATATTTTACGTAAAAATTGGATATAAAAATATTTGAGAAAAATATGAAAAATGAATAAAACAATAAAGCATTTTCTTACATTATTTTTATAACATTACTTTTACTATATTTTGTTAATAGTACAGTCAATCTGTCATTTAACCTATAAATAATTCCTACAAGGAGTTTTTTGTGTGTAAAATGTGTGGGGGGGGTGCCACAAGTTAAAAAAAATGACAGTCAAAATAGGTTTTTCTCAATTATATCCTTTCCTGTTAGCAGAGCCGTAGCGAGCCAACTTTTTTGGGGAGTTATTTTACAAATTTGCCAACTTCATAAACTTATGAAGCCAACTCTGTAAATAAATAGATTATAAGTTCCCCAAAAAATTGATGAGCAGGGGGGGAGAAAATCTAATCCTTGCCTTGCCAACTTATGTCTCAAATTTACAACTTTTGCCAAGTTTGACGGGTAATGCACCTGCCCATACCTCCCTTAACTACGGTCCTGCCCATTAGATCTACCCTAAAATTTGTGGAAGTTGTTTAAGAGGGCATAATAAGCAAGCACAGAAAACTACACCCTGCTACACCATGTGCGTCCCCTATTTTTAGGGGTTGAAACTTTGAAATTTGACTTATGTGTCCATATCTGTTTCCCTATTGCCCTTAGGACTCTTTACCAAGTTACACTTTTTGAAGATTCATCCCTCCTCTACATAATATGAATATTACACATTTGCCGTAGGACAAATGGTTTTGGCTGTACGAGGCCGGAAAGGTCGCGCTGTCCGAATTTGCCCTTAAGAAGGGATGATGATTTGTGAAAAAACTTTCATCGATTACCGTGCGGTTTTCGTGATATGGGATGTTGAGAAAAAAAAAGTGAACCTACTTTTTTTCGCTTATTTTTCTTTCATGCATGTACGACCCTATATAAGAAAATTTACGTTGGTTTCATTTTAATACAATCGTTGGTTTAGAAGCTAGACAGCAAAATATGCCAAAAATGGCTATTTTGGTACTGTTGCATTAAAAAAACCAAAACCAGTATAATTCTGGTAAGTGTTTTTGTTTATCCTAAAAGTCTAATTCATTGCGCATAGAAAATGTGTTTTAGTATTTCAGTGGGATCAACACTTATTGTGTAGTAACGATTTATGTCATGTGTTCTCCAGTCTCCTTTTTCACAATTTTTTTTTTGCGGCCTTATGGTTCATAGTAGGGCAGAAAGCATTATACACGTGGATAGTGAACATAATATAGTGTTAAAATGGGTCTCTTGTTAAAATGCGATAGGACGTACCGTTTTCGAGTAAAACGCACTTGTTCGGTTATGTTTGCTTTGAGTTTTCATTGTGTTCTGAATTGTGATCTGATGAATAAATTCCACATTTTGATGTTTTCTTTCTTAGGAGTTTGTTTTTTTACATCATTTTCCGATGAAATGGACATATAATAGCTGTTTCTCGAGGAAGGTAAAATTACTGTGGATTTTGTTGTAGACACAAAATAAGTTGCAATGATGATTCAAGACAAGCGTGAACCTTCAAATAGGGGAATGAGAACCCCCTATTCCATCCGAGTCCCTTCATTTTTCCATTAGCAATGTCCCTTATAAACAGAAAAAGCAAAAAGTGATACATAGTTTTATTTTTTCGTAGTCAGCGGTGAGTATATACTAGTCAGTCGATGAAAAGTGTGATCTGAAATAATTTTTTGCAAACAAGTGCGTTTTACTCGAAAATGGTACGTCTTATCGCATTTTAACAATAGATCCATTTTAACACCCTAATATGTGTCCTGTTCAGGTATACATTGCTTTCTGCCCTACTATGAACCATAAAGCCGCAAAAAAAAATGTGAGAAAGGAGACTGGAGAACATGACATAAATCGTTATTACACAATAAGTGTTGATCCTATTTAAAGACAAAAACACATTTTCTATACGCAATGAATTGGACTTTTAGGATAAACAGAAACACTTACCAGAATTATACTGGTTTTGGTTTTTTTAATGCAATAATACCAAAATAGCCATTTTTGGCATATTTTGCTGTCTAGCTCCTAAACCAACGAATGTATTAAAATTAAACCAATGTAAATTTTCTTATATTAGGGTCGTACAAACATGAAAAAAAAAATGAGCGAAAAAAAGTAGGTTCACTTTTTTTTAAAAATTCAACATCCGTATCATGGAAACCGTGCGGTATTTGATGAAAGTTTTTTCACAAATTATCATCCCTCCTTAAGGGTATTAGTATGTGTAGTATTGTAGATTGGAAATAATAGCCGTTTGTCCTGTACAGAAGACCCCCAAATTCGGACAGTGCGACCTTTCCGGCCTCGTACAGCCAAAACCGTTTGTCTTACGGCAAATGTGTAATATATATATTATGTAGAGGGATGAATCTTCAAAAAGTGTAACTTGGTAAAGAGCCCTACGGGCAATAGGGAAACAGATATGGACATATAAGTAAAATTTCAAAGTTTCAACCCCTAAAAATAGGAGACGCGCATGGTGTAGCAGGGTGTAGTTTTCTGTGCTTGCTTATTATGCCCTCTTAAACAACTTCCACAAAAAAAAGTCCGCAGTACGCAAAATTTTTTAAGATGTCTAATTCGACTGGAGTATTAATAATATTTTAGGACTTACAGCCATCAGAATGGCAAAAATTTATGCTTCGCTGCAGATTTTTGCAATTATCTCTGCCCCCGTCGCTCCTTCGTAGTAATTAGGTATTATCAATATTGTACATTATAAAATTTCCCAAAACTTTTGTTTAAACAATTTTTTTTTCATGGCCAATTGTTAAGAAATTACAGCTCGACTCGAAATTTGAAAAATTCTCTTGAATTTTGAAAAAAGAGCATTATTAATACCCATTAATCATTTTGCATAATCAATAAAATTGACTTTCGGTAGTTATTTCTTTAAAAAAATGAGTTTTATCCGAATTTTTTGAGTTGTCACTGATGTCAACACATTTTTTCTCTATTGCTAATACTTTATGCTCACCCAAAAATGCGAACATTTATGATTCACTGCAGGTATTTGCTAATATCTGTGTCTCCATTGCTCCTACGTAGTAATTATCATTATTGTAAATTATAAAATTTACTAAACCTTTTGTCCGAACAATTTGCTTCCACTATCAATTGTTTACAAATTACAGCAGCTTGAAAATTTCATTGTTTTCCAAACTTTGAAATGCTGTAATTTTAAAGCAGTTCAAACTACAATATTGGTAATAACTAATTACTACATAAAAGCAACAATATTAACAATAGAGGAAAACGGTTAGAACAAAAGTTGTAGCTTTCTTCACTTTCTACAATATTGGTAATACCTAATTTTGGGATAGAACTAACAAAAAGGAGATAATTTAGAAAAACTTATTTTGACCTTAAAAAGCAATACTTTTGTGAAAAATATTAAATGATTGTGTCAACCCCAACCTACATTATTCAAACAAAAACTCCTTATAGGAATTATTCACAGACACCCTCAGTTTTTTTTTTTGGCTCTACACATTGTATTTATTATAAGTGCATTTAAGTGGAAAAAAATATATTTATGATTCATTTTAGTGACAATACTCAAATAAAAGAAATATGTGGCGAGTTCGTTTAGAGATCTTGGTGTGAATAGACGCTTTAGAAACGGTCCCAGTAAATCGAATAAAAATAGGTGAAAACTACGCTCGTTGTTAAGTGATAAATTCTGCACGGAATGGTGCATATTAGCATAAAAATTAAGTGATATAGCTAATATTTAATTAATACAGGTGATTAAATCTCTCAGTGGAAAGTGAAAACAGGCTGACAAAGACCCTAGAACGACCAAACAACCAGGAAGCAATAAATTACAGTCAAGTGGACAATATTTACCACTTAAACTATTTACTATTTATGCACTAAAGAATTTCATAAACAAACCCAGGTAAGGTAATAACTTAAAAATAAGTCAATTTTACATATGAGCCTAGCCAGGGGCGTACCATCAGGATAACAGTACACCGTTTCAAATTAAATCAATTTAAAAATATAATAAAAACTTGGATAAAATTGCTGCCCGTTAGCTTGGTTTCAGTGTCATTAAAAATAAAAACCTCATGCATGCTATAAAAACATACTGTTTATACTTCTGGTACGGCTCTGATAAGGCTAAGGAAGTTTATTAAAAAGTTTAGGACTCTAATAGTAGCAAGCAAAAAGAAAGCAAAAAATAATAACTCTCCAGAAAACACAAAAATAATGTGTCCACTACAGAACGTAGGAACGAAGACACATCAGCTACTGGTACAAAAAATTGACGGCGACAGGAACTATCTATATGGAGCATTAAGGCATCAGTTAGAAGGAGAAAACATAACAACCCGTTTTTTACCAGCCCTTTTTATGTGCCATCACTTGAGCTGGATACAGGGTGTAAAAATATAATTTTGAGTTGTCAGGAGAGTGATGAGTAATACACATCTCGGGACATGCGATTGGCGATTATGTGAGTAGTGATTGGTTTCGTACATAATCCAGAACTAGGTACAGTGGTTTTTATGTAATACAATAGAACAAGTCGAAAAGGGAAGAGAATGGAAAGGAAGAGAAGTATCACAGATAAGTGTTGTTGATCTTTGACTTTTTGTTTGTGTATGTTTTAATAGGAGTGTGTTTTGTGGCATCGCATGGTTTTTTTTTGCGCTGTGGGTGTTGTAATATAGTGCTGAAAATCTGACTCAAACAGTTTTCTTAGAGGAGAGTCTGAGAAGTGTTTATACATCCAAGCCTTTGAAAGTGTCGACCGCTGTCACCATGAACTTGTGGAGGGCAGGAAATTATTAAAGTGTGGCCATGATATTCCTGTGTAGACCCGCAAAGCTATATATCTTTTTTTATCACACTAACATAACGACAATCAAATGATTTAAATATTTAAATAATATGGTCACCACAGAGTGCCTGAAATAGCTCTCTACTACAGCACGAAGACCCCCAGAAGAGATACCATGAAGAAATTGAAAAACAACTGATAGGAGAAGAACTAGACTGGATATCAATGGGTAATCAAAACTAAAAATTGCGACAAGAAAAACGTCAAAAAGAGACAGGAGCCTGACAGGAAGGGAAAAAAAAGTGCAAACAGCTAAAAAATCGTCGAAGGACACATCTGGACTGAAAATAAACAAAACAAGAAAAGCTTAATAATGGAGACCCGTGAACAAAAGAGAGTTGGACCAGCAGAGAGGAACACAAAACAGATGAATAATACTCTCTAAGAACAACAAACAAAATGAAGCACCTAGGAACAGACCTGACGAACCAACTGGAACGGAGAGAATCAAAATGGCATACAGAGTCATAAGAGCAATCATACCATTCACTGAGAAAAATAAACTATCATGATACCTTACCAAAACGATGATATATGGAGTCAAAAGAGATGGCAACAACAAAAGCCAACAGAAATTTTTCAAGAGGACCAGAACGGGACATCGTCCAACTCCTCGTAAAAACAATAAGACGAAAACAGCGACATAACACATCAACATTATTAGGAGGAAAGACAATTAAAAAAAGGATAGAAATGCACGCAATGAAGTACTGGGGACATACCCAAGGAAAGGACCCAACACATCTACTGAAGAAAGCGCTAGCACCGAACATCAACAAAGTAAAGACAGGCAGGCCCAGCTGGGAGTGGTATACCTGGGAGTGGCAGCAATGCCTACCGCACGCTAGTAAATCAATCAATCAATTAATACTCTCAAACTAGTGCCATCAGACCAAATACACACACAATCAATACTCAAATAAAAGAAATATGTGGCAAATTTAATGAAACCTATTCAAAATCCAAACCGGGCCACCCATTTTCTTCAACTTACAGTGAGTAGTTGAGAAAAATACTGCAGAGAATTTGGACAAGTCAGAGTTCAACCTTAAACTGGTTCATGAAGCAGAGCTAAATGTTTTATTAACATAAAAAAATCTACATCTTGACTACTTGTTTTAAATGTAAACATAGGAAAGAGCACCGTTTAATACTTTGACTGCTGATTCTGAAAATAAACACCATGCTCAAATAGTTTTTTATTTTGTAATTTTTGATTTAGAATGTAAACTACCAATTATAATGAAAAAATAAGGATTCAATAAATTCCTAGCTAAGTGCACACAGCGTTAAATGACACCATCTTTTGACGCCGTGTCAACTTCACGTGAATAAATTTAGTTGGTATGCAGAAAATGTTTGAACTTACCTGCTTGAACAACCTTGATTAAGAAAGTATAGGTCCTTAACGAGTAAACTGAAAAATGGAATGACAATTCTTTGACGCTGGTCAGTAGCTCCTGCGCTTCTCCACATGGCAGCTTTCAGCGTACTTCTGTAACTGCTGAAGTTACTGCTCGGGTCCATCTGATGCTCCAGTATGGCAAACTTTCCTGACTGGATCTTACTCCACTAAAAATAAGAAAAGGTTTTTAAATTACAATCAATTTAATTCACTATTGATCAATATATCATTTTAATATCGTTACTATTTCCCCTCCTGGTGGGTTATATTCTTCCAAATGAGTAAATATATATATAAAAGTCTGGTTTTAAGTTCTTTCTGATTCAACTTTGATATTTCTTGGTTAACATTTCCATATACCTTGTCTATCATGTTATGTTTTCAAAGCAAAAAAGTTTTCTTTGAAAACCTGTGTTTTTTTGTAAAATAAGTTGTAGAGTATTGTTTGATTTTCCTCTTTTTCTGCGGTTGTGAGAGATTGCAGCCATAAGGAAATGTTATTTCTGTTTGGTTATAGAGGTATTCCTTGGAGGGGTTGAACAGTTGGTTATGCAGATGTCTGATTTTTGTTAAGACTCTTAGACTAGCTCTTTTGGAAACTTCTATGTTATGTTTGTTGATTTGTTACATGCCATATTCCAGCACTGGCCGGCATATCATTTTCTAAACATAGTTTATTAAAACTTATAAAAGTGACTTTTGTGATGCATACTGAAATCTTATTATGCCACTGTACAAGAGGCACAGTAGGTGTGAAAAATCGTAAGATTTACATCCAGGTATATTCGTATTCAAATCAACTGATGAAAATGTCACCTGGACATCAAAAACAATCAAACTTTTCTAATTTAGATTCATGAAACACATTAAAGAAAAGTTATAGAAACTCGAATTTCCTGACAAATTATTTATGTATTGCCTACCAAAGAAGTCTGTTTCAAAAATGTATTATTAGTCCAGTCAACCTCTAATTTGAGTGCTAATGAATGGATTTTTATGAAACCTTGTGCAATGTGTTTGTAAAGACGTTAATAAAAAAGTTGAAAAAAAGATTAGAGTAGGAAATGATCGGAAGAAGATTTTATCACGGGTTCCGTGACTTGTAGAATTAGGTCAAAAATGGAAAAAAAACCATATAAAACTTTTTTGTCCCAAAATAAGATGTTTTTACTCTTGTGAATTTTTTCGAAAAATGCATATTTTCTAGATATGGCCACTCTAAAATTCCTAAAAGTGGGGGGAGGGGAAATGTAAAGTTGAAAAAAAAAATCTGAAAAAAATTCAGGTGAAAGTATTATCGAAATACAAGACTTTTTTATTTGCAGCTTTAATGTAAAGTGCGTTTTCACCGAGTTTTTTCGGAAAATTGTAGTGCTTTAAAAATATGTAATTTAAAAATTTGAGAAAATTCAGACGTATGCATTGAGGCCTTCCAAACATTTTTTGTCTCTTAGAATTTAATTTTTTTGTAACTTGCTAATTTTTCGAGTTACAGGCAGTTTTTCATCATAAATACTGTACATTTTTTTCTCATTTTCAATTTACAAATTATATTGAACCTTTAAAAATGGTTACCAATTTATTGATTATTTAATGTTTAAAATAGGTAAGTGGGCCGTAATTCAAAAACCAAAAATCAAAATGTTAAATTCTGGATATAGTGGTTCTACAGCATGCTGATCAATAATATTAAATTAGTTTTTCAACAAAAAAATGCCTAATACAATTTCTCGAAAAATCGACCCTTTTTTTCATAATAAAAATGCACGCCAATGACTGAAATAAATTTTGTTTTACTTAAAAATGGTACAATAAAGGTCTTCGATACCCATCCAAACTTGGTTAAAATTGGGTGAGTAATAACTGAGCTACAAAGGTGTTACCGTGAAAAGTGAGACACTGTATAAATTTTTTCATTTTTGAACTAACTCTACAAGTTACAGAACCCTTGATAAAGAGGGTGTTTTCCGATCATTTCCTACTCTAATCTTTTTTTCAACTTTTTTATTAACGTCATTACAAACATATCGCACAAGGTTTCATCAACATCCATCCATTAGCACTCAAATTAGAGATTTTTATCATTTTAGCGCTCCGTTGACTGGGCTATATATTTAATTATAACTGTGCATATTAAATATACATTCTATAGTAGTACTTAACAAATTATGTCTTACTTTTCATAAATTAGAATGAATTTGAATGTATTAAGTGGACGAGGGTACGAAATATTTTATGTTATACTAAAACTGACGTAGTTTTTCCAAAAACTATAAAACGTGAGTTTCGCCAACCAAGATATCATATCATCATCAGGCGGTAAATAAAACTAATCAGCCCACAAAGATGCCAACTGGATTAGCGAAGCTCGTGTCGTGTATTTTGATTAGTATTTGATCTACTTCAATGTTGTTATTTTTGTAACAAACAAAATATTACTTACGGTTTTCTTCAGTCTTGAAATTGGTGACATATTTAATCCAGCTATAATTGCCATCAAACTATTAAAATTGCCAATATTAAAGCATTCTCTTCCTGTTTCTATCCAGTACTCTACAATTTTGACCCTCGTTTTCTTTTTTTGATACTGTAAGGAGTAAAACTAGGATTAACATATTAAATGGATTAGAATATTGCAAAATTTATGACATTTAATACGCTAGGAGATAGTAGAAAAGCAGAAAACTAAAATAATCTATGCACACTTCAAGCATTGAAAACAAATTAACATTAAACGTAAATGAGTATTATTTTGCAGTTTTTAAAGCTTATACTTTGTTGGCTGAATGCTATTCAAAATGAAATGACATTTTAGATACTTACTTTACAAACTTGAGTTGCTACAAAATAGCTCAGTCTATTAAACCATTGGACGTATTGTTCCAAATTGTGTGTTTTCTTCATATCCTTAAAGGAAGTCTCTAAACTGGGGTTTTCCTTGGCAAATGCCTGAACGAATTCTTCAGGACCAATGAAGGATAGCCTTTCCAATTCGACGTGCGTCAGCTGCTGCGCCAGCACTGCGGGATTAGGGCATGTTTCTGAAATATCTGTGCAGTTTTCATCCAATGAAGCAGACTGGTTTTCGAGGGATTTTTCATAAGCTTCCAAAGCAGTCAGCCTAGGATGAAGATTATGAAGTAACGAGGATACGTTTGCTCGGAGAGTGGAATTGATCGCGCAGCACTGCTGTGTTATTTTCCGTACGTGCTCCATCATTCTTTCATCCCTGATCAGAAATAAGTATTAATTACTGAATATAGTCTAACATATTTATAACATAGCTATGTTTATATATAAGGTCAATAATCGAGATAATCAATTTAAAGAAAGACGAAGAATTTATCGTTGAGGTAGCAGGCTGGCCTTATTTTTTAGTCAGACGATTCATCACTTTGGCATCTGCAATGACATAAAAACGATGTGATTATGTCACAGCCCAGAGTCGTCATTTTGTGAAGTTATATAAACGCCATTTAGTGACTCATATCTGACCATATATGAGATATTTTTGATTAATTGATGTAAACGTACATTTAAAAAATAAAGTAATCCAATTTGGTGCAAAATGAAATGTGAATCCTAAGAAAGTCCCCCATTTCCTAATGTATCAATGTATGATGGGTTACAAAATGAACCGCCGTGAAGATTGCCAATTAATGAATTAATAGGTAACCACAGAGTGGATTTTACTGAATATTACGCAAATCGCTATTCGATGTTTTCTGAATGAAATTTACAGTTAAAATTATTTAGTTATACGTTCATTAGAATCTAAGATAAAGAATGACTGCTTATTGTCAACGGTTTATATGTGGTACCATCTAGAAATAATTTCTACAACGAACTATGTGGTAATGCATAAATTCATCAAATATGAAAAAAGTGATGCTGTAAGTATGCCAAATTGATACGACAAACTGACGTCGAAATTTCGTCAAAACGATAATGTTACAGAGACGTTATTTATACGTTGTGCGACATTGTCGACCAAAATCACGTAAAAAACACGTCGATATGACGGCATTCTGCTAACTGGGGTGTTCGGAAAAACGTCTTCTCATGGCCTGAGCATTACAATCATTTTTACTTCCACATAGTAACGACAAAAAAGTTTTGAAAATTTTTATTGTTCAAATAGGCTTAGAATGTCACAAAACGTCGAGATTTTAAGTTTGAGCAAAAAAAATTCTGTCTGTCGGTCTGTCTGTAACTTTTATTGTACGCATGATTACTCTGGAACCGTTTAAGATACTGACTTGAAATTTGGTACACATATGTATTTTAATGTGTTCTGGAACTAGATTATATTTTCATCTTATTCCGTTGAAGGGTTGGGGGGTAAATTGGGGTAAAAGGGGGGGTAAATAGATAAATCAAGCAGGTAAGAGTCCATAAAATTGGTATTTAGTATATACAAGGGAAGCTATTAGGTCTCAAAATATTTCTTGGTATAAGCCACCCCATAACCACTCTCACCCCAATATCAAAAGAGGTGAAAAAAATGTGATTTAGTGTATGTACTAAAACCAAGAACTACAAAATATTTTTTTACTTCATCCTATTAAGTGGTTCATTTCTTTTAGTATTACCCTGTTAATTATGTATCAAAAAAAGTTGCGGGATTAGGGCATGTTTCTGAAATATCTGTGCAGTTTTCATCCAATGAAGCAGATTGATGTTGATCACATTTTTTCAAATTTAAATATATATCACACCAAATTTTCTTGATGAATTAAGACAGCAAATCTATAAAGGCTTTGAAAAATCTGTAGAGGTAGAATCAGCCTGAACTTTGCTGTTTAAGTTAAAAATGTATTTTTTGTATATAACAAGATAGTTGTAGATATTTTAGGAAAACCCATGTTGATCAACCATTAAATTTTTACAATTCCATGATATCCTTACTTTGTTAATCAAGTGTAGTGAGTGCCAGATGTACATTTCTCGGTATCTGCAATTTGCGGTGTTGTGAGAAATATATTTAGTGATTAATTACGCACATGATCCAGAACTCCAGAGTGTTTTTAGTGTAATGTAATAAACCAAACCAAAAAGGGAAAGGAAAAGAAGTAATACCTTTTACAGATAAGTGTTGTTGAAAATTTGTTACATATTTTGTATTTTATTTGTATTTTGTAGAGTATAGAGAATATTCTGTGGTATTGCATATTCAATTGCGTTATAGATGTTATATTGAAACACTTTAGTACAGATAGATAGCTTTCTAAGAAACATAAACCATCGGTAAGTGTCCATCAAACCCTTGAAAAGTTGACAAATTTATGGGAGGGCAATAAATTATTAAAGTATGACAATAACATTCCTGTGTAAACCTTCAACTAAATTATTTTTCAATTATTATAAAAATATTCAAACGAATTTAATTTAAATTATACCCGAAATAATCGATAACATATTGTTCGTAAAGTATGGTCATATAAATTTCTTATGCAAACCTTTAAGTAATTCTCTTTTCATAATTATTAGAAATATTCAAACGAATTTAACATAAATTAAACCCGTAATAATCAGTAATGAATGCATACTCTTAAAGCATGGTCATAATATAAACTTAGTTAAATTTTCAAGTGAAATTTTTCATAATTATTAAAAACATTCAATCAAATTCAATTTAAATTAAACCCGAAATAATCAATGAGGCGAGAAGATCATGAACAAACTGGGAAAGGACCAAACATACTGGGAAAGAAAAGCGAGGGGAAAAAATGAATTCCACAAAGATATCGCAGCGATAGATACGGAGGAATCAAGAAGACTCAGAATAAGAAGATTTGCAGAAGCAGAAATACAAAAAGAGGAACACAAACAGCAGAAACACAAAAAAAGAGGAGCATAAACATTAAATATCACGAACACAATGCGGTAACGCAATTCACAATTCACTGCCCATCCCCCACACCTGTACCATGGGTCAAAAAGAAGATTCGAAGAAGCAGAAACACAAAAAGAAGAGCATAAACACTCCATATCACGACACAACACATATTTCACAAGAAGACTCGGAAGGGGCAGAAGTCCAGAACCAAAAACACAAAAAGGGAGCTCAAATGCTTCCTCACGACACAATGCGGTAATGCATCTCACAAATACCTACACTTCCCATCCCACATTCCATGCGCCATGTGGCTCTCGCTACTGGCAACAAGCATGACCCTAATCCAACCCAGCGTGGACGTAGCACGCCCAGCTGTATAACCCTGGGAGTGGCAGCAATGGCTACCGCACGCTGGTAAATCAATCAATCAAACACTTTAGGAATTACATATTGTAAATATATAGGTATTGCTTGATAATTTTCAAAATTTTCTTTTGTTCCACATAGCTATATAAATTGACTGTGAATAATAACTTTGTTTCCAAATTTGGGAAAAATACTAGTAGTTAACAAATGAAATTGTATGTCATTGTTTAGCTAAAGTGAAAACACATTGTTTCGGCATTTCTTTCTTCTTTGTATATTTTAATAATAGGCGCTATAAATTATGTCTGACTATGAGAATAGACATATTTTAATTCCTACATAGTATGAAACTTTATATAAATATCAGATATCACTACACTTTGTTCCAATATTGGAAAATTAAATAATTAAAAAACAAACTGGGACTGTGGTTTGTTCAGTTAGTATAATAAATTATAACACATTAAAATGATGTAGAGCAACATAATAACAAAAAATACGCTAACCGTTTTCAAACTGAATCAAATAACACTACAAAATAAACAAGTATTTGCCGCGTACAACTTGTACAATGTAAGTGGAGGAAACATTTATAACTAACCGTTTAAAACAATTAAATAGAAACTAAATCAGTTTAACAATGAAACATGGAAGAACAAATTACTATTGTAGTATTTCATTTGAGGCGTGCTACTTCCATTCCAGGATTAAAATTAAAAGTGATTGAAACCCATATGTACCGTGCAAATGTTTCAAACTATTATTCATTAACCATACACGTATTTAAATTATTGGCCTGCATGGCATAGCAAAACGTGTGTAATAAATACGGCATGTTACATTCATGAGTAATAACAATGTTGTAAGATTTTCATTTGTTTGTATATCTAGAGCAAACTTAATATCTGCAAATACTGAACATACCGGGTGATTTTTTTAACCTGAAACTTTCAAATATCTCGAATAATAAGCACACTACGAAAAAAATGATCAAAATTTAATCATTCCGCGGACGAAACACATTGGTGCTAAAATTAGCCCCCCCCCCCCCCCTTCCTTGTAGGTTGGGCGAGGGGTAACTTTGAAATCTTAAGTTCCCTATTTTTATTGCAGATTCGGATTCTACGGCTAAAAATACGTAGGATTTGTCTAGATGGCGCTGTAATCGACGAAATTCAATTTTTTTCGATTTCAGTAGGAACTGAGAACCTATGCATACGATTCTGCAATACGTTTGCAATACAAAATACCACGTCTTCATTGTAAATAATCAAAATTAGTCTTAAAACAAATTTCATTTCTTAAATTTTAAATTACTGAAAAATGACTTGTCAAGAAACTACTAGGGTCAACCGGGGCTAATATGATACAAAAATCAAAACTTTTCAAATAAAATTTTGTTTTTTATCCCAGACATCTAAAAAAAAATACTGTTGTGTGCTAAATTACTTTCTTTTTAAGATTACAGTGCATAAATTTTACTAAAATAAAGATTAGACCAACAAAAAAATGAAATTTCTGTATCAAACTAGCCCCCCGTTTGGGGCTATTATTGATATACTGCGGGGCTATTCAGATACAATACTGTAATGTCGTTTGTAGATAGAATTTGGATCGGCGGAACTAGTATGATACATAAGTGTCCTTTATCAGCATTTGGTTTTTATGGCTAAAATTAATTATTTCCACATCCAGTGGAAGTATGATAACGACGAGGATAACGACAAAAAAAATTTGAAAATTTTTATTGTTCAAATAGGCTTAGAATGTCATGAAATTTTAAGTTTGAGCGGAAAAAAAATGTCTGTCTGCCTGTCGGTCTGTCTGTAACTTTTTTGTGCACACGATTACTCTGGAACCGTTTATGGCATTGATTTGAAATTTGGTACACGTATGTATTTTAACGTGATCTGGAACTAGGTTATATTTTTATCTTATTCCGTTGAAGGGTTGGTAGTTAAATTGGGGTAAATGAAGGTAAATAGATAAATCAAGCAGGTAACAGTCTATAAAATTGGTATTTAGTATATACAAGAGAAGCTATAAGGTCTCAAAATTTTTTTTGGTATTAGCCATACCCATTACCACCCCCACCTCATTATTAAAGGGGGTGAAAAAATGTGATTTAGTGTGTGTACAAGAACCAAAAACTTCAAAATATTTTTTTACTTCATCGACCCCCACTATCACCTCCCCCACCCCATTACCGATGTGGGATATCATTTTTGGGGTAGACGATTTCAAATATTATATTATTGAAGTTCCATGACCAATGTTTTCCACATATACAATTTTTTCGTAATGAGAGGCTTGGATGGAAAATCTGGATGTGGAAGTAGTGATTCCTTGGGCAGCGGTTTTTTATAATAAAAGTCCAGATGCAAAATGAGATAAATGTAAACAAGTAAGACGGGATCCGTGACATTACGAAAACGAAGAAAGGACCGTTCGTATTTTGTGACAAATTCTGCCAATATTTGGATGAATGAAGATGTTCTATTTTCGAATAACCGCAAAATCATTTGCTGATTTGCATTGACCGCTAACACATGTTTGATATTTTGAGCATGACGTGCTGTATAACCGCGCGTGCTGCGGGCTACCTAAAATTGAGCAATCCATTTGACAAATTAACGGCAGCCGAAAGCGTCACCGCAGCCGCAATATTGCCACAGTTACACGTATAACGAGGCTTAAGAGGGTTAAAAACACAAACTACAAGAGCAATAGTGTTTCACAATTTTGACTGTAGAGCAGTTATTTCAAAATATCTAGACACTTTTTTTTTTAATTAATTTAGTCCCCTATCAAAGTAGACCATCCTCGACCGTTTTAGGAGCCTATCTGGCAGAATTACAGTTAAATAATTCTTTGTAAGTGCATCCAACGCAAAAATTAAATTAAAATAAAAGAAGATAAAATCTGCGTAAGACTGTACAAAAAATTTCTATTTTTAATAATTTCTAAAAGATAATCATTTTTTAAACATTCTTAGCCCAATAATCGTAGTTTTCAGATTTATTGAAATACCGCTGTCCCTGAATGATCCTAAGTCGCTTCTTAAGCCTCTGCCATTAACTTCTGAGAGTAGAAAGACACCAACGTTGCAAGAGGCACAACTCGTCCATCAATATGTATATAAATTTCGTTGTGTCTTTCAAACTAACGATGTTGGTAAGATCCTCTACAGGTTCCCCCAGTGAGAATTTACAAACTCATGGTCTGTTTTTGCTCAAAAAGTATTCGGTCCTGAGTATTTCCCTATGGCGACGACGTGACGACAACTGGACTACAAGTATTTTCGCAATGTTCACATTCAATGTTCAGCCGATAACAGCTATACTTTTTTTAAATGCATAATCGGGTCACTGTCACAAAAACGTGCATTTTGAAGTCCCTTCGCCATAAAAGTTCAGTTTTTAGTTGTTTTCAGTTGTTAATATTTCTTCGAATTAATCGTTTTCTTTCTGTTTTTATTTTATATAACAGTATGTAAGATCTCACGTATGTTAACCGTCCTTACCCCAATGTATTAGACTTCGACCTTTGTCAAAAAATATTTTTTTTACAGTAATTTTTAAAAGAAAAACTCAAAAAAAGTATTAATATTTAAAAATATGGTACTTTAAAAATGAATTTATCTTTGAAACGCTACTTTATTAAGTGTCTCCAGTAAGTATTCTCACTTTAGTTAACACGTTGATTTTACTGCTTAGAATCGAGTGGGTGGTGATGACCTTCCTTAAATGTAAGGATATATGTTTTATTTTACCAATTGAGGTTCTATCTCTGGAAATGAGTGATTCGTGCTAGTTTTTACTAATTTGGCGCCAAAATGATTGTATTCATAGAGCATAATGTCTCACATTTGTTAACAAGAAATTTTAGTCAAAAAAATGCAATATATTATTTATTTAGTTATCCTTTGTTTGATATTTTGTTAGAATATATATTTTTAAAGTGACGCTATTTTTCAAGCACATTATCGGCTTTTTAGCGAGAAATTTGAATCGAAACCTCACCTGCGTTAACCTCACTTGCGTTATTTCTTAAGTTGGAACACGCAAATAGAAAAGTTACAAAAAACTAGTTTTTTGTGTTCTTATATACATAAGATAAGCTCTTAAAATCCACTAACTTTTTTTACTTCCTTCCCACTTTTTTGTTTTTATTTAGTATATTTGTTTTTCTTTCTTTTTTTATATTTTTGTGTTAGGAAGAATTAAAGATTTTATTTGTACTTTTTACATTAAGAGACTATATTTAATTTTTGACTTCAACTTTTATTATTTAGTCATTATATCTTACTTTTGATACTTTGTTTCTCACTTGCGTTAACTAGTATTTTAAAAAATTGTCTTTTTTAACAAAACTAATTAAGTTTAAGCTCAACCACTTACTTAAAATATCTATTTAACAATTTTTATGTTCTAATCTGAATGTTATATTTGAAAATAAATAAATATATTTTTCTTAAAATTACTTTCTGCAAATGCACGTTTTCGTGACAATGACCCAATTACGGCATATTATAAAAAAAATCCAGGGCTATTTCTTACCTAAAATCATAAGGGAAAGTTTCCGTCCATTCCGCAAGTAACTGGACTAAGTGTTCGGCGAAGCGGGCCTGCCCTTGGTGGGAACTCCCTGCGGGCGTGCTTCCTAATCCTTGCTGAGTCTCGCAAAGATTTCGAACTTTGGCAAGCAGATCGTGTGGCTTAATGAATAAGCGCGAAGACAAGAGAAATGCAAATAAGTACGCTCTGTCCGGGTAATACACGTCAGTTGGTACCATATGTTGAATTAGCGCTTCCAAAGGGCCTGAGACCAGATTTCCATCCCGGTAAACCAGAGCCTGGAATAATTATAGAAATATGAAAATTTGCAAATTTATTAACATATTAAAGGACACGGTTATATACAGGGTGTAGGGTGAATGTAATGTACTTATTTCCAAATATGATACATTTTAGCACAGTTTTCTTTGAACATAAAGTAAATAAATCTAAAATAAACAAAGAAATACATAAATAATCCTTAATTTAGAAAATTCAGATGCAGATAAACAAAAAATAAGTTGAGCTATAGAGATAATGTGTGGTCCAAAATGAAAGTTAAAAATATATCCAGGAGCCCGTGACGTCGAAAATACCGCCATCATGGATTGGAAAAATTCTAGTGAAAATTGACTGTAGAAAACCATACGATCAAAATGAGCCAGTATGACGAGGTTGTTCTTGGCGGAAGTATTTTTAATTAACCCTGCAATGGTGGTGCCTTTAGGGAGTACAGCAGTAGTGGCGCCGGGTCGCATAAACGTAATCTGCAGACGCATTAAGGCATAGCCAAAATGATTCGGTAATATTCGGACATAATCGTCACCGGCTTATATGTCTCACTGGTTATTGGTAAAGTTTTAGTTAAAAAATTTAGTACCTAATGATCTTACATCACAGTGCAGATATTTAACGACTTGCAATACCAAAGCATGCCATTGTAAAAAAATAATATTACTTGGGTACCTGTATGTGGTTGTAGTATAGACAAATGCAAGAATATGGTCAATTACATTTTTTGCTAATTCAAGTATTTCAACTTTTTTTTGTTTCTACCATTTATATCTATAATAGTTTATGACAAATTATATTGATTTATAAAGAATACAGCAATAAATAGTAACTAAAGCGTTTGTAAAAGCAAAGCATCGAGAACACATAGGATACTCTATAGTCCTGTCGGCAGTGGCTAAAAAAAAATAAATAAATAAAAAAAAAAAAAAGTAGGCACTGCGCAGAATGTGCACAGGAAAGCCTCGTCTACAATTAACTGATAGTTTTATAGCAGCTTATTTTTTTCCAATTATGTCAATATAACAAACACATGAAATTTTATAAGAATAGTATTTTAATTTATATACTTTTTCAAATCTACTCTCAGGACAGTTCACTCAATACAACCGGAAGTTTTTGGGTTCTTATATCATGATATTCTGAAAGAGCGCACAAAAACGAACAAAACTATAAAAAAAATGTTATAACGGTAAAACTTTGTTACCTATCACCTCCTACATATACGTATTACAGATATTTTCGGCAGAGTAGAGGTTGTCATACCAGGTTTTTCTGAAAGAGCATGAAATTTACTAAAAAATGCTCTAATTGAAATCAATTTGCGCGAAGACAGTAAAATATTATTGTTTTTTAAAGCGGCTTTACATTTATGCAATGCAATGAAAAGGATGGCATGCAAAACTTTGCGCGAAAATTTTTGCATCTTGAAAGCACTTTACACTACTGCAACATTTTGTGAAATCTTTGGGCCTACCAACCAAACGAAAAGAAAAACTTTTATGAGGTAATGTACAGTAAACAAGCAAATTACACACACCTAGAAATTTTAACTTTTACTTTGTACCGTTGCATTGTTTTGGTCCCAGCTACGTCATAAAAAAATTTGTTGGCTCTAAAAATTGTAATAACTGACCTAACTCACATATTATGGTATAATTTTAATAAAAAAAGCAATTAATTACATCATGCGAAAAAATATTTGCCATTTTGATATATATTTCAAATACATGTTATATACTATATATTTAATTAGAATATAAGCCATTTAATAAGAAAATTAATTATTTTTCTTGCGCTTCTTAGCTCGTCCCTTATAAGTTACTTCTGGAGCATCTCTTATACATGTCCAACAGTAGTCTGCCAACATCGTAGGAGTATATAGCCAGTGTATAGCTATCACTTTTAAGTCTGCACAAATCTGCCACTTATACTTGTTATATTCTATA
Source organism: Rutpela maculata (assembly GCA_936432065.2). Classification (NCBI taxonomy): domain Eukaryota; kingdom Metazoa; phylum Arthropoda; class Insecta; order Coleoptera; family Cerambycidae; genus Rutpela; species Rutpela maculata. The sequence goes on along the minus strand of OW386285.2, from coordinate 27,250,012 downwards.
GTTTGTAGCAATACATTCATGTTACTGTAATTTTCCTTCATGTGGACAGCATGGGCGATTGGAATTGATGGCAATTTATTTCCATTATGGAGTAACACAGCTTTTAGACTAAGTTTCGAGGCGTCAATAAAAAGTCTCCAGTCACTAGGATCATGGGGAATGTGTAAAGCACTCATTAAACCGTCAATGTCCTTGCAGGCAACCAAGTCATTTTCCATTTTGAAAAAGGTATAAGATCTTTTTGACGACTTCGATACATGGAAACTTTAACAATTTCTTGTAGTAAATTTCACTGCTGTAATCGAGATGCCAAAAGCTCCGCTTTTGCCTTGGACAGATCAAGGTCTCTTATAAGATCACTTAATTCGCGTTGATTAATTTTGTGTGGTTCACCACCGGACACTTCGGCAGAGAAATCGGGATCTTGTGATGTTGATGGCTGGACTAAGTCGTCATTTACATTATCATCCGATTCTTCGTCAGAATCAAGGCTGTATTCTTGAGGTGGATTAGGAATAGGTAGTTCATCACTATGGAGAACCGAGCGAATGGCAGATGGTAAATTGGGGTATTGTATTACCATACTTTTTTTCTTGTTAATACCCTGTGTAATAGGAGGTATCACGGAAAAAGAACAATCGGTAACATGATCTGTAGGTTCTCGCCAGATCATGGGCAAAGCAAAAGCCATTGTACGTCCTCTTCCACTTAGCCAACTACAAAGATTGTTCGCACAATTGCTGCAACATATAAGAGGTGCCCATTTTTTGTCTTCATCTCCAATTGTACAACCAAAATACAACTGGTACGCCTTCTTAATTTTGGGAGTAAAATTACGTTTTCGATGCGCAAAAGTCACTTCACCACAAATATAACAAAAGTTCTTAGGTGTATTTACACAATCTCGTGGCATATTTTCAAAATAGGACTATTTACTTTCGAAAATGAACGCTTATCATGCACAAGGTACAAATACGACTACCGAAGAATGAATATTAGTTTTAGCGACAAATAAAGAGGTAGGTAGTTAGTATGTCTATTTTTCGTATAATTCTAATTCTAGACTGGTATTACTATGAGAAGATGCCAGGGCGGAGCCAAAATGCGCGAGTGTTTTTACCAGTGGCATAGCTTTATCTGGAGTATAGGGATGTGTAATTGCAATAAAAGTTTCGCGGTCAAGGAACTGTGAAAATGGAGTAGACTAAAACTTGCCAACTGTTACGAGTAACCTTTGTTCAGGAGAAGTGTAAGAATAGTAAGTTCTACTAAACTTTGCCTAATAAAGTTGTTTTATTATTATTATTACCGTCGCCGCCGCTCTACTGCAGGGCACCGCCGCCACTGGTGTTGACATTGAATGTCACGTAATTCTTTCTCATTGGCTTAGAATGATGGAGCGCACAAACTCGTTTCTGCGCATATTTTTTGCTGGCATATTCTCATAGTAATACTACTTTACCTGTTATTTGTAATAGGACCGCCCATAAACTAGGGTTTACAAGTGGTCTACACACGATCCAGCGGCAGGGAGCCAGCCTTGTCGGCATGCTTTGAACTCATTCGTAAAAGTGAACTGGTCCGCTGGAATTCCAATTATCTTCAAAGCGTACCGACAATGTCGGGTCCCAGCAGCTGGATCGTCTGTAGACCCCTATACCTTCGTTACACTTTATTACCTGTATTGGGAAAACCAGAGCCAACTTGAACTTTTGCTTTTTATATTGTTATTTAGCATGACGAAGTTACTAAGAATTTGCTATTTTTACTTCCAATACATGTAGGCTGTAGAATAGTGAATTGAAGTACAATTTATACTTCTTTTACTTGAAATAGTGCCCAGCTCTGCACTAGATGATCGTATTTTAATTTAAACCTTTCGACCAATTAATTTATGCTTAATGGTAATATACAAATATCGTAAACACAAACTGGTAAATATTATAGTAAAGTAAATTCAACTTAACCACTTTCATTCACGATTTGTATTGACTGGAGACTCAACAAATAATGAAAATTTATCAGACACAAATATTGTTGTCTGTTTCTTTATAAAAACGCACACTAATACCTGTTACATTATTATGTAAGCCGGTAAATAAACTGTTAAATATACATATAAATAAACACTGGAACTGGTATGGCGCCCCGAATAGTAATAGAATAAACAAATAAGCCGGTTTTAGTATGATGAATGATAACGCCGTATACAAGTATAGATAGATAGTCGTGAGTTACTGTCATTATCTAAAGCGGCTTACTTGGGTGCGCTTTCAGATAAGATTTAAATCAAATTTTATGGTATATTTATCCTACCCACACATTAACAACGAGTTATTTTTTTCATTCATAAATTATTAATTATAACGATTAAAATTACTTTTCCCGCGCCTTCACGTATCAGCATTATTTGTTATTATTTTCAAGGCAGTCGCTGCCAGGGGCGTAGCCCCCCAACTTTGTCAGACTTGACAAAAGTTGGAAATTCGAGACGTAGATAATTTTTATTGAAATTTTTTTTAGATTTCCCCGCCGTTTATCAACTTTTATTTCGGCGGAACTTGACAAAAGTTCGGTAGTTCAAAATTTGGGACGCAAGTTGGCATTTTCCGATTTTCTCCCCCCGCTCATCAATTTTTATTTCGGCGGAATTTGGCCAAAAGTTCGGTAAAAGTTTGAGACGCAAGTTGGCAATTTCTGTTGAAAAAAAAATGTTTAGATTTTCTCCCCCCGGCCCATCAACTTTTATTTTTGGCGGAAATTGGCAAAAGTTGGGTAAATGTTGGAAATTCGAGATGTAAGTTGGTAATTTTTACCGAAAAAAATTTGTTTTGATTTTCTCCCCCTCCGCTCATCAATTTTTGTTTTCTAAAGAATCATTATTTACTTATTTACAGAGTTGGCTTCTGAAGTTTTATGAAGTTGGCAAATTTGAAAAATAACCCCCCAAAAAAGTTGTCTCGCTACGCCCCTGATCGCTGCCGCATGTTACTTTAAAATTTTATTCACACTGACACTAAAGGTGATGATGACTCTTGAGCCCAGACCAAACCTGTGATAGATCTTAAATATAGATTACTCGCTATAGTCCGGTCGAATTATTATTATTTATTAATCACCACTCTACAGGAACAATTGTTCCCAATTACAGAGCTGTAAGTGGAAGTACATATAGACATACAAATAAAGATACAAATACAAATAAAAATACAGAGTGACCGGTAATGCAGCGGACACAGCACCGCACGACAAGCAAAGAGCGCCAGCCTCGAACTACAAGGTGTCCGTTTACGGCTGACGCTCCCCACCCATCGCACAGCGCTATGTCCAACCCATCCATGGCCAACCCGTATGTACATATAATGTAGTAGCTTAATTATAGTTAATAATTAATTCAGAACTTAAATTACTCCATTTATAGTGAAATATTACTAATATTTGAAAATAAATACAATATACAATATACATAATAAATACAATATGTTATATAAAATCAAACCAAAAACATATTATAAATTTTGAAAATACACTTTTAAAATATTCTTATATCTGCGAAAACTATCACCAAAAATATCACACTCTAAAAATTGAATACTGTTATATAATATCATCATATGATTAATGGGAGAATATTTAGTATAATTAGTAGTGCATAATTTGTCACAAAATGTTCTGTAATGCCTTGTTCTTATGTTTGAAACGGATATATTTATACGTGCTAGAATGTAAGCATCATCCACATAATAGTTTAATATTTTGTATAAATAACATAACTTAATGTAGTGTCTTCTGTGTTCTAATGTTGCAATTTGTAATGACCTAATAAATATGTCATATTCATATAAATTGTATAATCTTAAATAAAAATTTGCGAACTGATAAAATTTGCTTTGAATTTTTTCTATATCATGATGATATTTGGCATAGTATGAATAATATTATTATTAATAATAATAGTATTGAATAATATGACACATGCATATTCAAGCTTAGGCCGTATTAAAACGTTAAAGAGTGTAACATAATTTTTAATATTTTTAAAATCTTTGCAGTTTCTGATCAGGAACCCGTTTTTTTTGTAGCATTCTTTTGTTAGATTTTCGATGTGTTTGTCGAATTTTAGTTTAGGATCCATATATATACCTAGATCTTTTACAATTTGCACTCTTTTTAATGGGTCATTGTTCATCGTATAATTATAATTAATATTATTCTCTGAATTTCTAATTGAATAAGTCATTATACTACATTTGGAAATATTCAGGGGTAACATGTTAACTTCAGACCATTGGTAAATATTGTGAATATCCATTTGTAATTTTTCACAGTCACTAATATTCTTTACTTTTAAAAATAGTTTAGCATCGTCGGCAAAGAGTTGAATTTTCGAATGCTTAACAATCGTTGTTATATCATTTAAAAAGAGAATAAATAAGAGAGGGCCTAAATTAGAACCTTGCGGCACACCTGATGTAGGGACGTAGGTCGATGAACTATAACCATTGTAAAATACTGTTTGTCGGCGATGGCGTAAGTATGACTCTATAAACAAACAAAATTTATCGGAGATACCATATTGTACCTTTAATTTATACAAGATTATACTATGACTAACTTTATCGAAGGCTTTTTGAAAATCGGTATATACAGCATCAACCTGTAATTTATCAACAAATGCTTCATGAGTATATTCAACAAAATTTAGTAAATTGCTTGTAGTAGATTTTTGACTAATAAATCCATGTTGATACTGCGATATACTTGTTTTACATGATCATAAATGTATTTATATAAAACTCGCTCAAAAACTTTACTTATGCATGACAATATAGAGATAGGACGATAGTTTTGACAATCACATTTGTCACCAGTTTTAAAAATTGGACAGACTCTAGAAAATTTTAACAAGCTAGGGAAACAACACTGAGTTAATGATAGATTAAATAAATAACATAATGGACGCACGAACACTTCACTACAGCCCTTAATAACATACGCTGGAATATTATCCGAACCTGGAGCAGCCTTAGGTTTCAATTTTTTAATGGCATCCCGTATGTCAGATTCAAGAATTTTAGGTATATTTAGTACGTCATTGTTAGTGGATTTATAATAATTAAATTGTTCTTTATCTATATTTTGATCACTATTAAAAACTTTTTTGAAGTTATCTGCTAGAGCTTCTACAATATCATCACCATAAATTATCACTAATAGTAAGTATTAAAATGTAGCGAAAGTACATAACCACGATTTTGTTGTTTTAAGTTGATGGGTTGGACATCCAAAACAAGCCCTTATAGTTTGCGAATGATGTCATACCGCATAAAGGGGGTGGGGGGGTTGTAAGTTGAAAAGTCGTTTTTTCGCGTTTAAATAGAAGGCTAATAACCTGAGAGGAAAGTTCAAATGGGAAAGTTATAGGTATTAAAAAACCCTATAAAATGAGCCCCCGAACATTAAGATAGCGTTATTAGGTCAGGAGTAAACTCAAAAAAACCGAAATTTTGAAAACAAATTTGAACTTCAGCAATATTTTAGAAAAATTTTTGAAATTTTACTAAAGTATGTGCTACATAGGAGGGAACATCTGATAAAAATTTCAGATCGATATCTGCATTATTATACTCGTCGCAAAAACGAAGAGTATATTGTATTTGATCGTCACATTTTTAAAATCGTAAATATCGCTCGTAGAGAAAAAAATTTCATATCATTGTGTTAGTGAACGAATTCTGAACAACTTTCAAAATGTCCGTCTGTCCGTCCGTCACGTTTCTTGTAAGCACGATAACTCAAAAAAGAAAAATCCAATTGTACTGAAATTTGGACAGTAAATTAGTGTTAGCTAAAGGAAGAACCCTATTGTTTTTGAACAAAATCGATCGGTAAATAAAAATGTTATTAATGATTTAAATTTGAAATTTTTTTTTTTTGATTTTTGTTTTTGTAATTGAATAGAAATCTGGTGAAATGATATTTCATTTTAATATCTAAATATTTATATATTTTACAAATATACATTTCATAATGTAATATGCAACCTTGAAAATATGATTTTAGCTCGTGTCTTATAATGTAAAAATTTACATTTTTTTACGTGTAAGGTGGTGGTGTAGTTCTTACGCTTTTGACTCGGAATCCAAGGGTCCCGGGTTCGAAACCCAAATGGAGTATGGCATAGTTTTTTTTATTTTTACTTTATTTTACACTGAGTAGTGAGTATTTTACCAACTAAGTTCGTACTATAAAATTAAAAATGTCTAAAACTAACATTATTTACAAAAAAACTGCGAAGAGTATCCTATAGAATGTGTAACAGTTATATAACAAGTTCAGTGAACAGGCTAAGAGTACGTTTTTAGCTTGTTTTTGGATATATTCAATTTTTTTTAAAACAAAAGGGTCTTCGAAAAATGGCTATAAGTACTTCATTTTCTGTCAGATTTTGCTATGAGAAGAAAAATTCTATTCTTCGATAGTTGTTCAATATTTACAAAATTTTTCTATATGGCCATTATTCAGAAAAAAGTGGTCAAAATTTAATTTGAAAAAATAGAAAATTTTTTTGCATAAAAAAATTCAATTAAAGTTAAATATCTTTTGAATGAAATGCAGTGTCGAAAAGTCATGTCTACCATTTTGAAGAGCTGTTTTTTTGGGTCACCTCAAAAAAAACACTACATACCATTCAAAAGATATTTAACTTTAACTGGATTTTTTTATGCAAAAAAATTTTCTATTTTAAATTAAATTTTCACCAGTTTTTTCTGAATAATGACCATATACAAAATATTTGTAAATATTGAACAACTCTCGATGAATAGAATTTTTCTTCTCACAGCAAAATCTGACAGAAAATGGAGTACTTAAGTATAGCCATTTTTCGAAGACCCTTTTGTTTTCAAAAAAATTGAATATATCAAAAAATAATGCAGATATCGATCTGAAATTTGTATCAGATGTTCCCTCCTGTATAGCACATACTTTAGTAAAATTTCAAAAATTTTTCTAAAATATTGCTGAAATTAATTTTTTTTTTTAAATTTCGTTTTTTTTAAATTTACTCCTGACCTAATAAAGCTAGCTTAATATTCGGGGGCTCATTTTATAGGTTTTTTAAATACCTATAACTTTCCCATTTGAACTTTCCTCTCAGATTATTAGCCTTCTATTTAAACGCGAAAAACCGACTTTTCAACTTTACGAACCCCCCCCCCTTATCCGGTAGACATCAGTTGGCAAACTATAAGGGCTTGTTTTGGATGTCCAACTCATCAACTTAAAACAATAAAATCGTGGTTATGTATTTTCGCCATGTCAAATTACAATTCGACTGAACTACTACCTTAAAAAAATATTTCAATAGGCCTACATTTATCACTATACCTACTATACATTTTAGTATAGCCAAAGCGGTGGAAGAGACTAATATTTTAAATTATTTCAAATTTAATCCACAACCCTATGAAACGTTACCCAAAGACCTACTTTAATTTATGTTTAATTAAAAATTAATCCAACATGCAAAAAACTCAAATATTTCCAACCACTACAGTATTATCAATATAGCTAATTCTAAATGTTAGATAAATACTCCAGACTACCCAGCTCAGGGATGCCTTAAAACTAATTAAATCCATAAGCAGAGCTTACCAATAATCTGATTTCTAACTAAGCTAAACAAGACTACTAATTCTAATTAAAGTTAAGCAAACCACATCTTACGTTATCTTGCTGCAAACCAGACTCTGCAGAACCCTCCTGGCCGGCCTCACCATTGAAAATGGTCGAAAAACTTTTAGTCTGCGGTGTTTGTGGCAAGCTCTGAAGTGTAAAATGTTAACAGTTAGTGCTAATTATTGCAATTGCATCCACTAGGGTTAATTATAACACTACAGATAACACGGAACTAGAAACTAACTAATTAAATAACTGGTTACAAGAGAAATAATTACTTATTACATTAATATGGAAATGGTGCAAATGATATCGAAAGTGTATTATTAATTTGTTAATATTACAATGTTATTACAAAACACTTTACGCCGTCACAATCTGTACACGTCGACTGTTTATATAAAATATCGTACAGTTGTTTTTTTACGAGAGATAAAATCGTACTTTTGATAAGAAATTATTGGTTAATCAAATCAAAGTTGATAGTATGGGATACAAGTAGTCAATCAATCGACACACATTAGACAAGGCGAAAACCTCGCTTTCGTATGAACAAATTTTCCCATTCGATTTTTTTGCATATTCACGTTCGGGGCATGCCCCTGATAGTACAGTAAGTGAAGCTTTTAAATCCCAACCCGAAAACGATGAAATGAATTTCCAAATTTTTCTTCAACATGCTTCATAAAGTATGTACATAAGAATCTATATTGTCATTTTTCCTGCTTTCTGGTTAGGGGTGGGTCCTTCTTGGGGGTTGTCGTAAAAAAAACAAAAAACACACATATTCTGATACAGAATGAGATTATAATGTAACGAGTAATCACCCCCTTGGGGATAGGCAGCACTAAATACATGTATGTTATACGTTATGCCATCTGTGAGACAGTAGAAACGTTTCTGGATCATTGGAGAAAAGAACCGAAACTTCTAAAAAACGCTCGCGTCGTTTCTAGAGTAGTTCAAGAAACAATTTCTAGGGTATATAAGGCCGCATTCTCGGCGAGAAGAGGTAAGTTTTGAATTGACAAGTGAGGTTAAGACTACAAAGTGAAAACAAAGTGATAAACATTTTTATTTTTAGTCAGTAAAATGCATTTAAGTTAATAATAGTATTGTGAAGTATCCAGTAAATTATTTAATAAAGTGTGTTAGTGGTTATCTCTTGTTATAATTTTTGGAACCCACGAATTTTGCAAGGGTGGTTTCCTAGGGGTGGAAACACGCTACAAATTGGTGTCAGGAAGCGGAATTTTATAACAAGAGGAGCTCTCTGAAGTTGTGCTGAAGTGTTCGAGAAGTATTCTCGAGGATTAGTGCTAACACAGAGGAGTAATTTACTGGACATTGTTCGAGGGTTATTTTCGAACAGGAAAATAGTGTTAAGTGCATTTTTTTAGACATTGTAGAACATTTTATTAGGACATTAGTGTGATAATTAAATCCTTTAAACTGAGAAGTGATAGAGAAACTGAAAAAGACTCGTTTGTGTTAGTGCGTGAAAATTACTAGAACTTTTCTATTTGGACATTAGTGGAGATTATTAAATTCTCTGAACTGGATAAGACTTTTTCGTGCTGTTTCAAGATTTCTCCACAAAGTTCCACTGAAAATATTGACGAGATATCTGAATTTTCTTAACGCTATTGTGCAAACAAACTTGATTAACGTAATCTTATGCCCATAGAAACAAGAAGTATGGCAGGAGAGAAACAAATGAAGGACCTACTTGCGGAATTCAAGAAGATGATGGACCAGCAGCGCCAAGAGGATGAAGAAAGAAGACGTCAAGAGGAAGAAAAGCGGCGTCAAGAAGAAAGAGACGAACAAGAAAAGCGACGTAAAGAAGAAAAAGAAGAGCAAGAAAGAAGGCGTCAAGAGGAAAGAGACGAATTGAAAAAAAATATGGAAGATCTGGAAATAAGATGCCAAGAAGAGAAAGAACAACAAGAAAAACGACGTCAAGAAGAAAAAGAAGAGCAAGAAACAAGACGTCAAGAAGAAAGAGATGAATTAAAGAAAATGATGGAAAATCTGGAAATAAGACGCCAACAAGAAAAAGAAGAACAAGAAAGACAGCGTCAAGAAGAAAAAGAGGAACAAGAAAGACGCCAGGAAGAATTAAGTAAAATTCTGAGCGATCAAATAAAAATACAACAGGACGCAATCATTTCTGTCAAGGAAGAAGTTAAAGAGGAGATAAACAAAGTCGAAGACAAAGTAGGTGTGGTCGAGACAGAAGTTAGTCAAATCAAAGGAAAAATGAGTGAGGTCGAAGGAGAGGTAGAGCGCCTTAAACGTCAGTTAAGAGAAAAAGGAGGTCAGCTAGTAACATCACCGGGTTCTCGGTTAAAACCTCCCTCCTTTGACGGACAAAGCTCATGGACGACGTACAAGAGACAATTCGAGGCAGCTGCGTCTGCGAATAGCTGGGATAATGAGGAAAAGGCCATGGTATTAGTTTTAGCACTAAGGAGCCAAGCATCGGAGTTACTTCAGACTATCCCAGTAGAGAATTCCAAGCAGTCTGTTGTTGCAAGGATATGTGAATGGAAGAAAATGCGTGTTTACTGTTGACACCGGTGATACGTCATCAATATTGCGGTCAGGGTTTATATCAGGCTTGCAGATTGACAAGAAGCAAAATGGAGTAATCATTCGGATAGCCACGGGGGACAAGGCTGCGGTCCATGGAGAGGTCAAATTGGAACTGCAGGTTGGACGGTTGAGGTTCAATTACAAGGTCATTGTGGCTGACATTACGGATGATTTCATTTTGGGTCTGGACATCATGGGAGAGCAGGGATTTATTGTTGACGTAGGGAAGCGAGTCTTAAAAATTGGAAATGAGGAATTTATTCTGGCAACCGCAGACGACCAATTCCATAAAGCGAGGTTGTTAACAACACAGATGATCAAGATTCCTGCTCATTCAGAACAAATGATCGATGCTGCCTTAGAAGGAAATCCTGGAGGGTACCGTGTCGACATAGTTGAAGATGACGAATCGATTAAGTCCCTACCCAATATTATTGTGGCGAGAACTTTAACCCGGACTAAAGACAAAATCCCAATTAGAGTCGTTAATTTAAATTCCCACTCAGTAACTATCAAGGAAGGCAAACCGATTGAAGGCTCGTTATGATCAGAATGCCAGTACAGGGTGATTCAAGGTGGGGGATCTGGTTTGGCTGTACAACCCACAGCGGAAGGAATGGAGACCCTCGAAACTTCAACTTCCTTAGGATGGACCGTAGACTGTTATTACCCGAAATAATGATGTCGTCTATCGGATTCAACGAAGCAAAAAGTCGAAGATGAAGATCGTACACTTGGGATAGACTGGCGAAGTATGTGAAAGAAGCTGAATTGCCTGACCGGGTCGTTCAGGCTTAAGGAGAGGGCAGTGTGATGTGTTGCAACCCGTAGAATGTAGGCAACACAGAATTCAATTTAGTGCGGATGTCTGAATGTGGAGGTTTGCACCTACTAGAAGTGATGACATCTGGAACTATCTAGAGAATGGTGGCGTCATCACAGAAAAATCGGAATCTGTCATTTTTAGGTATAAAAGGCCGCATTCTCGGCGGGAAGAATTATTTGAATTGACATATTGATAAGAGAGGTTAAGTCTACAAAGTGAAAACAAAGTGATAAACATTGTTATTTTTAGTCAGTAAAGTGCATTTAAGTTAATAATAGTATTGTAAAGTAACCAGTAAATTATTTAATGAAGTGTGTTTGTGGTTATCTTTTGTTATCATTTTTGGAACCCACGGAATTTGCAAGGGTGGTTCCTAGGGAAATCCTCTTTTTCATGCCTAGGAGGAACGCCGCGGTTTCGAAAATTTTCGCAGAGGAAAAAAGTGATAGACTAGGCGCAATTATGCCGTACAAGAAGTTATACGAGGATATGTATAAATTGCAATTATGTCGACGGGCACCTAAACTATAACCTAATAATTATTTTAACGATAAATTGCGTTCAAACAACACAATTATTTGACAGCTAACAGCCACTGAAATTTTAGACAGTTACCGATGGTGGTGCTAATTGAAAATTCGCTCAGTGCCTATTACTTTTATCACTTGAATTTGCCGAACAATAATATAAGTCGGGAGCTGCTACTAAATAGCATAAAGGATATATTTACCTCGATTGAATGTTATCAGAAACTACGAGCATTCCCGCAGACGTTTAAAATTACACCCTGTATCTCATATTTACACACGAACAAAGTGCTTTCTTTACGCACAAAAAAACCCATCAACATAAAACATTACTGACCTACATAACTACACAGAGCTGTCACACATTCATAATATTAATAACGACATTTAAGTTAATTAAGAACCATCTGAGCACATGTACAGTTAGTTTCTTTATTAATAACAAACGGGAATAAAGACAGGACTTACCCTTCTGTTTGAACAGTCTTTTGGTGTGAGGTCTGAAGCTACGGTCCCGAATATTGTAGGCTAAAAATAAACAAGAATTATATTATAAATTTAGTTTGGTGGGCGCCTTTTGGCAAATACACAGCGCGCCAAGACACGTCACAAAAATGATTTGTTGTATAGGTTTATGATAAATAATTAAAAATTATGCAATTTTATTTAACTTTCATAAGCAAATATTTGCAAGGTTTTTTCCAAGGAGCGTTCTAAGAATTTTTTATTAGCATGCTCACAGTTAAGGGGGCTAAGAAGTGTCATATTATTATGGGTTTTATATATTTCGTAAGTTTAAAACCTCTTGGTAAATGTTTTATTCGCTTAGTCACTCTATACGAGGGAAACACAAAGCAATTATTTAATATGTAGTTACAAATAAAGGATTTTAAAGATTTTAAAATAGGTTTGTAAACAAAGAGAAACTTCTATGTACCTGAAGTTTCGAACGATCACTTGAACGAATTTCAGATGAAAAGGTATAATCAATAAAAAGTACAAATCGACTTAGACGTACCATTTTTCTGGTAATATTTGCTGGTAACGATAGTATCGAAAAATTGTAGGCCTAAGTCGATTAATTGGAAATTTTCATATGAAATTCGTTCAAGTGAACATTCGAAACTTCAGGTACATAAACCCTTAAAATGGAAAAAATAGATAAAAAAAATCTGTATTTTGCACTTCTTTTGGAGCAATATTTATATAACACTGAATTGCATAAAATGTACGTTTCTGTAATTTGAGAGGGGGGGGGGATATATACTGACGTTAGTACAAGAAGTAAAGTAAAAAAAATGGTGTAATAACATATTAATACTTAAAAATAAATATCTTGTATTTGTGCTTGCATCATTATTAAAAAACATTATTTTGGCTGTTTAGCAGGTAACTCTCAATGAAACCATTCGTTCCTTTCATATACTCTTGATCCAAGTCTGATAATGTTAGTATATTAACAAGAAGTTTCCCCTACGAAAGAAGTTGACAAGATGTTTCGTAGGGGGAACTTGTTAATATACCAACGTAATCAGACTTGGATCAATAGTATATGAAAAGAACGAATGGTTTATTTGAAAGTTATTGGCAAAATACCCAAAATAACGTTTTGTAACATATTGACACATGGCCAACTAATAGGATTCTACAGACGACTGAACCAACCAACCAACCAACCAACCAGCCAACCAACCTTCTCGGTACACTTTGAAAATTGCCATGACAACTCGTAAAAATGAGCTGGTCTGCTGAGCGTCTTCAAAGCGTACCGATAATGTTGGCTCTAGCAGACCAGCTCACTTTTACGAGTGCGCATGGTAATCTTCAAAGTGTACCGAGAAGGTCGGTTGGTTGGTTGGATCGTCTGAAGACCCCCTTAAAACTTTACGGTTGTATAACGTATATTTTATGAATATACTTTTTTAACGAATCACCCACCTGCAAGACATAGGAGTTTGAAGTAAATATCTTTTTAACTATTAATTTTGACGAAACTCAAGAACACTTTTTTGTAGCTAATAAAATATTAACTGGATAATATTAACAATAAATCAAAGGACCCCGGAACAAAACCGATGAAAGTCGTGTTTCACTGGAATTGGCTGAAACTTTGCTTTTGTAGTTCAAGTCATACTGATCAAAAATTTGATAAAAAAATTCTTGAACTTTATTGAACTTGAACAAAAATGTTTCGACCCTTGCAATTTTTTGTTAAAGTTAATAGTTTAAGGGTAAAAATTTCTTGAATGTCTAAAATGACGCAAATTACCTAACTTTGACAAGCTGTATCTCAAAAACTGTCCACAAGATCGGCTCGATGTAATAAGAACTTTTGATCAGCATAACTTGAACTACAAAATAGCAAAGTTTCAGCCAATGCCACCGAAACACGATTTTCATCGGTTTTGGTCCGGGATCCTTTACTGAAATTTTTGTTGTAAGTGAGCATTTTTTCAAAAGAAATCTCTTACTTGTAGTTAAATATCTTCGAAAGTATTGGTTCTTTAACAAAATTTTATAGTTTTTTAAAACTTTTTTATTTTGTTTGGTAAAAATTAGGCATATTATGTAAAAAAAAAAATAGACAAATTTTAAAATATATGAAAACTGGATATTTTTATTAAGTTTACGCCACTGACATAAATGTAATTTTTACAACTATTACTGTCGTCATTTGGTCTTACTGCCCACAATTAAATTAATAAAGTTAAGAGAAGTGGCTGTAATATAAATGTTTAAACATTTGTTTGTTTAAAAAATGGTTTACACAAACTGTAGTAGATTTAGCAATTTTTCGTAATAAAAGGCCAATATAATTTTTTAATTGCAACTAATTCACAAAGATAATTATTACACATAAAACCAAACTCGTTTTTTTAAATAACCAGTCATAGATTTTTGGATTTTACAATCTATAAAATATTTGCCTTCTTCTATATTATCGTTTTTCAGTTACAACGATATAATTAGATGTTTCTTGTCATAAAACGAGCAGTCTATCTTAAAAAAAATTGAAGGAATCTTGATAAAATAATTATATATTTTTTTAAATTTCTCAAATAACTACAACTTTTTTTTCTAAAATAATAAAGTTAAAAAACATAATGCGTCCATTTAAATCACTATTTCGGCAAATTTAGTTAAACAAAAAAAAACAAAAAACAAAGATAATTTTCATCCCTATCTATATTTTTTGGAAAAATTAATATTTATTAAAAAGCGGGCAAAAACGCACTGCAACCCTTATTTTTTCCACCCTGTACGTCCGGCAGGTAGGCGAATTACTTTTTTTGTCTATGCGACTACAAAATCTGAACCAACCAGGTGTTTTTATGTAATTGTAAAAATTATATTTCCTGCATTATTTGAAACATCAGATTTCGAATATTTTCAATGTTTTGACAAACAGGGAAAAATACTTTTTTAGATACTTACAAGATAATCATTTTGATAACCGTTGGCCAATCCATTCCTATTGTACGGCGTACACTTCCTAAACCGATCAGTAACAAAATCGGTTTCGTCCAGCGAGCTAAGAGAATCGATAGAACTCGGCGTAAAATCCACTTTAGTCGTCGACATAGAGTTGCTTAAATGACCCGAATCCTTGCTGAGGCAAGGTTTCGGCTTATAAGAGGGCACAGCGGGTTCCTCAGACTCATAACTCGAAGCACTAGAACACGATCCGAATTTTCTCTCACTACCAGTCTCATAGCCGTTATTGTCGTAATACTTCCCGTGCTCCCCGTTCTCCGTGTATTTGACGTTGCTGTATTGTCCGTTCAACAGTTCGGTGGTAGGTATGATTTTAATCGGTTCGAACACTTCAGAAATCGCGCTCGAATAAAAATTTTGCTCCTTTGTCTCTCTACTTCTTTCGTCCACCACCTTGCCGGCCCGAGACACAGTCACCTCCTCCTTCGTAACGGTCGTGGACTTCACGCTGAGCGAAGTGTCTAGCTTCACTGGGGCTTTTAAAATACCGGTTTTAATTAACAGAGTGTTCAGGAGGTCGCAGGGTGGTACCTGGCCGGTTATCAGAGCCTGCTTTATGGCCATCCCGTCTCTACCTTCCAGCGTCACGGGGATGCCGTTGATGAAAAGCACTTCTTCTTCTTTAATTGACGATTTCTTTTCACAATCAACCACTTTGGCTCCCTTGCCCAGGATCGATTCCACAGTCTCTTGTATTTCCGGGTCGTCCATTGCGGAAGCTGAATGGGGAGAATTATAGGTAAAATTCGGAACAATATGAAAGGAAATAAACCAATCTGCTGTTATTAATAGTGTGCAAGAGCAAGTCACGCTGAAAGAGGCTTATACAGGGTGGGTCGTTTAAAATTTTTCACCTTAATTTTTTCCCATTTTGTAAATTTTCGAGCAAAACACTGAAACACGTATAACCCCCTTATTTCATTCCCTGTGAGGAAAACAACTTCAAAATTTTTAAATGGAAGTAGGAGTCAAGTGATACATCGTTTAAAATTATTTTAATTATCTTTCTGTAAAGTTTTTTTACATTTGAGTGAATATTTTTCCAGATATTACATTTGAGAACAGTATGATCTAAAAAATTAAAATAAAAATATTTTATTTAGTTACATTCAGTTACTTAAATTGAATTGGAACTTTACTCACACATTAAATTTTCGTTATACACACTGATATTTTAACATTTCAGTACATTGTTTTGTGATAACAGTTTTTTGTCAAGAGAATAATTTTTGCCGTTTGTAGTTTTGAAGTTTTTCTTATATTCTGATTCTGTTATTGAAGTTAGTTATGCTTACTAGATTTGTATTTTTATAAAATGTTGTAAGTATACTCTTGCAGAGACAAGTTAAATTGTCATTCTAGATAGCCATAGCTAAAATATTTAATGATACACATCCAGAGAGTATCTAGTAGATTCGATGAGAAAATTTATTGAGATTGGATCAGTAGCTACACATTAGCCTGGAAAGGAGGTTAGTATGAGCACGTTATCAGTGTGTGCGACAAGATCCTAATGGCGTTTAAGTTTGAACGGGGTGTAATTCAAAATAATTTTTACAAGAGCTTATCAAATCAACGTCGCTCAATGACATTCCCGCTTGACACTATTGACAGTTCAATTCATCGCTATCCTCCTTTCCTGGCTAAGGCATAGTAAAAAATTTACTGAATTCGCCACCGAGCAAATTTCTGACACATGGAAATGAACGTAGTTATGAAGAAAATAAAACACCACATCACTGCTACATAAATTGATTTATTGAACACGGACGTAGATAGGAACAGTCGAACGTCCCCAACCTCCAAATTATCAAATAACTCTGAAAACCGCCCAACTGCACACCCCCTATACATGTTTACAACACTCGCTATCATCTACCAAGTCATTTTTACATATTTTCCTCTTCTCTCTCTTTTAAAAACCATATATTAACTAGCCACCCTTACATACGAAATTATCCCTTACCTAGGTGTCTTGGAAAACTTAGTTTTCAACTTATAGCGCACTTAAACATAGACAGATTTTATAAAAACAGCCAAAATGTAGGGATCCAACATTTTTCACCCCCCTTGCCACCATCGTAATTGTGGAACCCACGGACTACTTTTATGCGACGCAGACGCAACCTACACAATGATAAAAGCACCCTTGCCGAGGAGCATGGAAACTCGATGATCAGAGAGGCAACTGACTACGATTCAGCCGACGCTCCGAGGCACAAGAGGCCGAATATGCAGATAATCGATAACGGGTGAATATGTGAACCATACCACAACCGATGAAGAAAACCCACAGAAGAGACATGACGATCACCCAACCACCCACCCACAACCCTACGTGTACGACGTTGTTTGTCACCTAGTTCCGTGCAGGCTGAAAGTCTACCAAAAGCACTTAGGCTTGCACTTCCTCCACATCCCTACCTCACCGATGATCCGGATGGCAGGATGTCAATTGACATTCTGTATACCGGCAGTCAATCCCGGCCAAAAATACATAGTTTTTCCAAACAGACCGATGACTACCCGTGGGGGTGACAAGCCGGCGAAAAAAGAACACCAAGACAGAAGAACGCCAGAAGAAAAAGGCCTTAGCCAGCAAGGTCCAACAGCCAGGACCAGGGGAGGTGGGCCGAAATCATCCACACCGCTCACATTATTTGTGAGTGGGGTTGAAGTGAAGTAAGCTCGTCCGCCCCTCACGAGGCCGGTTCAGGTCTACAGCGATGCACTAGGGTAAAGAGCAATAGTCCTGCTCGACTCTGGTCATCCGAGACAGTCATCTTTGGCAAAGGATATTGGCGTGGTACTAAAAGCATTCCGATCGGACCACCCCTGCGCCCAGCAGTCGAAACCGAACATTTGTTACATTTTAAACATTATATACACACAGGACTAATATAGCATATATCGTATTATCGTATATAACCTTACTATTCTCCTATTAGATTCTACATATGTTCCTAACATATGGTGTTACAGTGCCAATTGTTGGAACGTAATCGCACTCATGCTGTTTCAAATGAAGCTGTCCAAATAGCTATATTAGAACACGTGTCATTAGACAATGCTTCGAGCACCACGTAATTGAGGCAATTTGCAAACGCTCATTGAACAACCACAGTTTTTTTAACTTTTTCTGACAAATCCTTATTATTAAATGGAACAGCGAATCCTCATAACTGTGTTTATTAGGACAATACTAATCCCAGACTTTAGAGGGAAACACATATACACAAACTCCTTAGAAATGTTTGGGCTGGTATTTTAGAAAACCACATCTTGGGACCATTATTTATACCAAGTAGTCTAAGTAGAGAAATGTATGTTGACTGAAAACTGAGACTGATCCATTGATAGCGGGAACGATTAAAAATGATGAGAACCAATCAGAAGACGACCTAATTTTCAGCAAGATGAAATTCCCCCACACTTTGCAGCTCGTTCAAATGAACGTTGCTGGTCATTGGATTGACTGAGGAGCCTGTAAGACAACCCGATCATACTCCTTTAGATTATTTTCTATGGGGACATTTAAAAAGCAAAGTATTTGCCTCCAAGCCAATTTTTTTACAAGATCTGCCCCACAGAATAATAAAAGAGTGTCGTAAGATAACCCTTGAAATCCTATAAAATGTTCGTGAATCTTTCCTGTATGCAACATATCGAAAAAAATTTAATAAAATTTAAAAAATCTTACACAGAAAGGGAATTGAAACATGTTTAAAACCAGATGTCACTTGCGTAGGGGATAAAATAAGGGAGTTGAGTTGACGTGTTTCAGCATTTTTCTTAAAGGTTTACATATTAGGAAAAAATGACCGAGGACCGCCCAAAATTTTGTACACCAGATTTCCTGAGATTTCCTCGGATTTCTCTGAGATTTCCTCTTGGAAAAAAAATTGATGAGCGGGAGGGAGAAATTCAATAAAAAATTTTTTGAAGAGCGGGGGGAGAAATCTGAAAAAACATTTTTGAAGAGCGCGAAAGATCCGAAAAAGAAAGATTTCCTGGGATTTCCTTCTGAGTGTACACCAGATTTCCTTCGCGGTTTGCCCCTCGGGGTGGACAGTTTTAAAAGGCTCACCCTGTAATTATATATGCCGCGTGTATCCGAGTTGCCATGAGTTCAGTAACTCGCATAATATTGAGTACCTGATGTAAATTTTGATAAAAAAGTATACACCGATTTACATTTTAATGTAAAAACAGTTAGGTATTTAACTACATGATTGAAAATTTGCACATATATTTATTCTGGGGTCACGTTATGTATCAATGTTTCTAGATCAAGGCGTGTAATAAGGATATTTTTGTGGGCGGATACATTTTCGGTAATAAACCTGTAATATATATATTGAAGACAAATAAAAAGGCAAAAATGGGAAGGACTTTATAAATCATTCTACATTTTAATTTTTTTTAACTAAAAATTAAGTATTATCGACAAAACAACCCACTATGTCCCTGAAGATATGTAGACTAATTGATGAGGGTAAAAAGACAACGAATACACACACCCAAGATCAAGGTATAATAGGTACTGTTCTTAAACAAATAGCCAATGTTTATAATAGATGGTCACTTTTTTAATTGTCTTATTTTATAAAGTTCCAGTTTCGAAATATAAAAATGCAAAATTAATCGTAAGCGTACAACCTCTTTACCTTTTGTTTAACATAGTAGATTTTATTTCGGTCGTCTCTGCAGTGATGTACCGTCGCGTCGTACGACCTTCCACCTAGGCGACAGTGAGGTAACTAGGGGGGGGGGGGGCTAGGAGGCACTCTGCCCCTTCAACCCCGTGATGTGGCGCCTCTACTGTAGATAAAAATCTGTATTTTATTTTTATTTGCAACTTTTTTTACACCGCCTAATAAACAACTGCCCCCTCGGCCCCAAAAAGCTGACTACGCCACTGCTAGGTGACTTGGGTTCAAGTTCGAAAAAGGGCAAGCCGACAAGGTATACTGATTCCAAAAACGTATGATCTGTTACGATTATTTCAGAGAGTTATGAAAGTGTTAAAAAAAGTTTCAATTAGGACGTTTTTTTTAATAACTTTTGGTTTTTAAAATAACGTTAACAAATCATACAATTCTGAAATCAGAACAAGATAACGGAATCGATTATACAAAAAATTAATTATATAAACTACTTAATAAATCCGCAAGTTTAGGTTACTTGTAAAATCTGAATGGGGTCATTCAAATTCTCGTAAAAGTATCATTGAAGATAAAACATTTTAAGAATTTTAATTTTAAGAGAGAAATTATGCGAAGAGACCTTAAAACAATTTAGCCTGTTCAAATGGTGTTCAAAAGTGCCTGGAGTCCGGTAGAAGGTTTCTCAACGGAATTTTATGTTTTTTGGGGTGCTGAACACGAATCTGAAGTTTGCTGCTTAGTAGCAGTACCGGCTTAGGTCTAAAAACGCAAAAAAACTCGAAATTTTCGGAGTTTTTTATAAGGTCGAGGACAATATAGTCAGCTGGAAAAAAGAGCAGAAAAAAGAGCAAGTAAGTTGTAGTGTGAAGATGCGATATATAGAAAATACCTGATAGCAATGTCCATTTTATTTTCATCACCATCATCATCATCATCATCATCATCATCATCATCATCATCATCATCTTCATTATCATCATCATCATCATCATCAACCAGCAATTTGCGTCCACTGCTGGACATATGCCTCCCGTAAATATTTCCAACGATTCCTGTCTTGTGCCGTCTGTATCCAATTTCCCTGCAACCGCTTTATGTCGTCCGTCCACCGCGTGGGGGATCGGCCTCTACTTCGATAAGCCCCTTGTCTAGGTCTCCACTCCACGATCCTCTTAGTCCATCGACCGTCACTGAACCTTGCAACATGACCTGCCCAGTTCCACTTTAGGGAAGTTATTCTCTCTATGGCATCTGTTACGCCTGTTCTATTCTATTCGATCCCTCAGGGATATACCCAACATCGATCGTTCCATGGCTCTCTGAGCGACTCGTATTTTGCAGATTGCTTTCTTCGTCAACGTATAAGTTTCCGCCCAGTAGGTCATTACTGGGAGAACGCATTGGTCATATACCTTTCGTTTAAGGCTCATTGGGATATCTGCCTTAAGAACATCCCTCAATTTACCAAAGGCTGCCCATGCCAGTCATATCCTTCTGTAGATTTCGCAGGTTTGGTTATCTCGGCTTATCTGAATTTCATGCCCTAGGTATTTATACGACATTACCTGTTCGATCTTAGATCCACCCACATATATATTGTCACTGAGGACGAGGTTTGTCATAAACTGGGATTTTTGAAAATTGATTTTTAAACCGCCTTCTAGCGATGTTTCGTACAAGCTCCTTAGCATTTCACTGGCGTCTTTTGCATTGTCCGCTATCAGTACGATGTCGTCAGCAAAGCGCAAATGATTTAGATATTCTCCATCTATGTTGATGCCTTTTCGATCCCAATTTACTCTTTTGCACATAAGCTCCAGTAGCGCTGTGAATAGCTTTGGTGATAAAGTGTCGCCTTGACGTACCCCTCGACCAATGGGGAATTTGTTGGTGTCTTCATGAAGTCGGACACAAGCAGTTGCGTTTTTGTAGATGCTACCTATCTGTGTTGTGTATCTGTGGTCGATCCTACTTTCCGCTACAGCTTTTAGCATACATTTCTGGTCTACCGTGTCAAATGCCTTTTCATAGTCGACGAATATCAGTATGAGCGGTTTATTGTATTCAATAGACTTTTCAATGAGGCTCTTTATAACTTGAAGCTGGTCGTTTGTCCCGTACCCAGTTCGGAAGCCTGCCTGCTCTCGCAGCTGGTAAAAGTCTAATTTGGGTGTTAAGCGGTTTGCTATTATTTTCATAAAGAGCTTATATATATATGACAAGAGACTAAAAGGTCTATAGTTGTTCAGGTTTGAAATATCTCCTTTTTTATGCATTATGACAATAACCGCGTTGTTCCATTGGGATGGAGTCGTCCCTCTTCTTAGACATTCCGTAAAAAGTCTACTTAGGGCGCTCTTAATAGCTTCTCCCCCTGCTTTAATAGCATCGATCACATTTTATTTTACTCTACAGTAATATTTTTCTTACGACGCGTCGTTTGCAAGATATGAGCGGAAAACCGAAAAAACTCCGAAAATTTCGAGGTTTTTTGTGCTTTTCAACCTGAGCCGGCACTGCTACGAGGCAGCAAACTTCAGATTCGTATTCAGCACTCCAAAAAACATACAATTCCGTTGAGAAACCTTCTACCGGACTCATGTTACCGAAAAACTACCATTTGATCAGGCTAATTCTATTATTTTTAAAAACTGTATAGAAAAATCTGAAGTGTGATATATTGAGCTAGGAGTTTACTTTTTTTATTACAGATTTCTCGAAAATAAAACCGAAATATGCAGAATTAGATAACGAACAGAATTGTCTACAAATTATTATTTATCGACCATTGTCTCAATATTAAAAAAAATTAGGAACATGAAAATAAAAATAAATTCATGCTGTCAAATGTGTTGTCATTTTCTTTTTAACCGACTAAAGAGAGATCCTCAATTCAAATTAAATTAAACAATAAATTTCTACTAGTTCTTGATGTTTACTTTTGTTAATAAAAAGTATAAAATATTTTTTGTCTATTGTTGAATTATTAAAATTGTCAAACTTATAAAGATTCTCTGCTTTACACAAGCATGTTTTAAAGTTTGTAAATTTAGGCCACCATAATATGACCGAATTTTATTTCACCACGACCAAACCATATAATAAACTGTAATATAATTTTATATTAATTTAGTTACTTGCAATTTTGTATGTTCTACCAAATATTTACTTTACAAAATCAGTTTTATTTCACTTAATTTGAAACATGAGTTCTAAGGCGCGAGCTTGCAACGTCAGTCTGATTAGACCAATAAAAAGTCGTATTTTTAAAGGGAGTTGTCTATTGCCAGGTGTATGTCTTTTTATGTGAACATCGTATTTCCGATATCAACTGTCTACTTTGAATAGTACATTTTTTTTCATTACAACGTACTCTTCGTTAACCTGATGCTAAATAAAAGCAAAAATTCTGTCAACCTTTCACTGTCTGAGTCTAAAATCCATATATCATGTTTATATTCTCTATTTTTGATCGTTTTGGTTCACATATGGTATAATATCAGTATCATCTGCCAACGCTGTACTGAAATGCTAAATCATATTCGATAACCTCACTTTCTATTGTTTATGTTTGGTACGATATTTACGTAATTTTATTTTATAATTAGAAAATGCCGCTTACAAGGGTTTGTTTTGTACCAGTGTGTCCAATCACTAGTGAAAATACTACCAAGTTATTTTTGCGCGTCCCAACAAATTTGAAAATTCGAAAATTGTGGTGGAAAGTTGCAAAAGTTGGTCGTGTTGTTTATACTGCTCCTGGATTTTTCTGTTGTGAAGATCATTTTAACGTATGTGTATATTGTTACTAACTTCCTTTTAGTGGGCTTGATTTTATACTTTATTTGTCTCTTTAGATTGAAATCACAACATTTACGTTTACGCAATGTCAATCGGGATTATAAACGGACGTTCTCAATTAAACGTTAGCACTTTACTTTACGAGATTCTATTATTGGTGGTTCCTCATAAATGTACTTCAGGCACCAATAGAATTGCAAGATATGGAAAACAGAACGCAAGTGAGATTG
This sequence comes from Rutpela maculata, assembly GCA_936432065.2. Classification (NCBI taxonomy): domain Eukaryota; kingdom Metazoa; phylum Arthropoda; class Insecta; order Coleoptera; family Cerambycidae; genus Rutpela; species Rutpela maculata. The sequence continues at coordinate 27,226,188 of OW386285.2, read as the reverse complement.
TTTGGGAACTTGGTTTGAGAATGCACCTTTATAGCTAATTCTGGCAGCGGTTTAAGATCATATTTGATTGGTGTGGTTATGATGACGTCACATTGCCGCCCGAATGCTATCGTTTAAATCTACTGTTGATTTAGGCAATATTTGAATATTTTCTGTAGTATTTTATGCGTTCAGAAAAAAAATTAAAATTCATTTTTAGTAATATTTTGATAGGATCTTTCCAATAACACAATAAAAAAAAATAGCGGGAAAGGCCCATTATTTCCTTTATTATTTTACTAATTTAAAATTTTAAGAATGTATATATGTATATTTGAAGAGTTGTTGCAAATTATAAGGATTTACAAACTATATGACTGATACCAAAAATTTTTTTCTATTACCGTGCGTAAAGCAGCTACATTTCACACTCTGTAGTGCGTAAAGTTAAACTTTAATAATAATAATAATATAATAAACCGGCGAGAAGTACGTTTACATTTAATATTTAAAAATGTTAACATTTATTCATTCATTTAAGAATCATCCTGCATATTTGGAACAATCAGTGCTCAATCTCAGCTTATCGATGTAAAACGCATTTTTTGTAATTTACACTTATACACAGTACAAAAACGTAGTACTTAAACTGCATTTATTGAGCTTCTCAGGGCTATCGAATGAAGAAATATGCGAGAAGGGGCTCTTATGTAGCGATAATCGTGTTATATGTATGATAGGGGGAATAAGTGCCGATGCTGCCTTTAATGAAGCACAGCAAAATTATACGGCACTAAGCTGGAGCTATAAATTCGCTTTTGCAATTACTCTATAACATGGCGTCATGTCTAAAATGCGGCATGGTATTATTAAAAACAGGCCACGGAATTTTATTATTAATAAAACGGCAAATGAAACGAACGCTATACTATGTGCATATTATGTTTTACCACATTTTCAATTGAATATTATTTGAGGTTGGTTTGACTATAAAATATTTACCTTTATTGTACGCGGAAAATGGAATAACCCACACTGAATAGTGAACAACGACTAAATATTTAAAGAGGATTCATTTTGGCAATATGCATGTTTTAAATATAGCGAATTTTAATAAAAGGTCATTTGCATGACAGTTTTGCGGTATGTGATATTACACTTAAAATAATTAATGGGTATTTTTTGGTATATGCACAAAAAATTAGGTTAATTGGTTTTTTTCTAAATTTATAGTGAAATACTTAACTTCAGCGTACATATAACTTCAATACTTTGTCAAACCATGGATATTTATAATAAAATTAATAAATAGTCTTTAAGCTGGCCATATACAATATGCCTAAAATTATAATAGAGGGGAATATATTATTTGACCATATTATGTTACATACATTTGTAGCAAGTCAGAGTACAACTGATATAAACACGTGAGAATTAAAAAAATATTAATAATTATGTAATAGTAATTGAAAACCACATAATTTACATAGTAAGGTAATTTTTACAAACAAGCATATCTTGGTGCTTAGGTAATTTCTTTGCAACATAAATAAGTTTAATAAAAGAGCATGAACTTTTTATTTAATATATTTTATATTATGTATTATTTTTAAGTTACTTATCTCTTGTACTTTTTATAATACTATAATTATTTTGTTCAAATTGTAGATAATATGAACAATAAATTTACTGTACTTTAGTTGAAAATAAAGGAAAATATTTTAAACTTAGTACAGTACCACAATCTGTGCCACGCTCAATCTTCTGGTGTCTTTATTTAAGGAATTTAAACCCCTAGCTTCCTAGACATGATACGAAAGAAGCCATATATACGCGGTTACAGGATATCATGACACGACGGATGATTTTTGGCCATCAAATGCATCTTAAGAATCTTAAGATGTTTTTTTCTATAGCTCTTATATTCGCATAACGGATAACTATAACCAGGATCTTTGCCGCATTCAACCTTCTGGTGTTTTTATTTCAGAAATTAAAAAATGTTATCTCAAATTCCAAAGATGTATCTAATGTCAAAGTTTAGGAGCAAAAAACATCAGGTTATTTCACCCGTAGCTTTCTAGACAAAATACGACAGGAGCCATATAAAAATATGTCCAGAGTTACAGCAAAATATGAAAGAAACCACATTTCTCAGTCAAAGATATTCATTAACATACACTGTACAGGGTTATTCATTATATTTATAATTATTATCATTATTAATGGAGATAGAATAGAAAGTTTTGGACGAAAGTTGTAGGGCTGTAACTGAACCTTTTAATAAGTTAATGGAAGCACAGTGGCGTGCAGAAATTGAGAAGAAGCAATAATATTTTTTTCAATGGAACGCCCTGTATATTGGTGAAGATTTTAATTGCTCTTTTTTTTCTGATTTCAATAATGTGACATATGATACTCCTATCTTTAATCGTTTTCAAGTTGTTGAACATTGAAAATCGTATTTAAGCTATTTATTATATGAAGGGAAATTACGATTATTGAAGTAGTCCATGAAAATGACAAGTATTCTGCTATTATATGAAACGCTGACAGATTTAATAACAGAATACTTGTCATTTTCATAGAGATAGTCGGTTGTGCCTTCGAAGCGAACGGTTGGGTGCCTGAAACACTCCCACTATAAACGCAAAATTGCCGCGAAAAACTCCGTCAAATTTGATAAAACTTAGAAGAATTGTAGCCCAAGAATTTCTGCGTAAATTGATACCTCATATCAAAAGAACAAAGTTGAAATAGAATTAATATTTGAAAACAACTAATAGAGTTTAGTGACCAGTGCTGTGTATTAAGAAACGAAAAGAGCGTAAATAAACAAACAGCCCAACAGGTAAAAGAAAGATAAGTACCTCCTGTTTCATTTTTAAGTACCTTCCCAGACAAGTATATTTATAACCTTTGAAGTGTTTAGGCCCATCGCCCTTGAAGAGTCGACATTTGTAGACAAGTTTATGGCAATAAATTAAAGCATGACATCCCTCTGTAAACCTGTAAATTATTTTTTTAACCATTATAAAAATATTTAAATGAATTTGATCTGTCTGTAAAGTATGGTCATAAATTTCTTTTGTTAACCTTCAAATAATCTTTTTTCATAATTATTAAAAATACTCAGGCGAATTTAATATAAACTGAACCCGTAATAATCAAAAGTATATGGTCACAATATTCTCTTAGGTAAAATATCAAGTGAGTGTTTTTAGGTCGAAATTACGCTCGTTGTCAAGTGTAATAACTTAAAAAAATCGCTGCCCAAGGAATCACTACTTCCACATCCAGATTTTCTATCCAAGTCACTCACAACGAAAAAATTTTGTATGTGGAAATAATTGTTTATGGAACTTTAATAATATAATATTTGAAATCCTCTACCCCAAAAACCCATAAAACGATACCCCACATCGGTAATGGGGTGGGGGTGGTGATAGGGGGTGGTAGTGGGGGTGGATGAAGTAAAAAAATATTTTTAGGTTTCTGGTTCTTGTACACACACTAAATCACAATTTTTTTTTCATCCCCTTCAATAATGGGGTGGGGGGTGGTAATGGGGGTGGTTTATGCCAAAATTTTTTTTGAGACCTTAGCTTCTCTTGTATATACTAAATACCAATTTTATGGACTTTTACCTGCTTGATTTACCTATTTACTCCAAATTTACCCCCATTTACCTCCCAAACCTTCGACGGAACAAGATGAAAATATAATCTAGTTCTAGATCTCGTTAAAGTACATATGTGTACCAAATATCTCAAACGGTTCCAGAGTAAACGTGCGCACAAAAAAAAGTTACAGACAGACAGAAATTTTTTTTTCGCTCAAACTTAAAATCTCGACGTTTCATGACATTCTAAGCCTATTTGAACAATAAAAATTTTTAAAAATTTTTTTGTCGTTACTATACTTCCACCGGATGTGGAAGTAATAAGTCAATAAACAATTCTTTCTAGCAAATTTACATGAGTCTGGCCAGGGGCGTGCCCCATCAGGGTGATAGTGTACCGTGTGGAATTGAATCAATTTAAGAATATAATGGGAATTTGGATGGAATTGGTGCCCATTGGCTTGGTTTCGGTGCCATTGGAATTTGGAAAGCCTCATCCATGCTATGGAAACATACAAATTGTTTATACTTCTGGTGCGGCTCTGGTGGGACTGAGGAAGTTTATTAAAAAGTTTAAAAAGGTTAGGACCGTAATAGTGACAAGCAGGGGGTAGACGGGAGGTAATAGCTCTCCGGAAGGCACAAGAATGATGTATCCACTGCGGAGCGTGGGAGCGAGGACACATCGGCTACTGGTGCGAGGGATCGACGGCGACGGGAACTGTCCGTGTGAAGCGCTGGGAGGAGAAAACATAATAACCCTTTTTGTGTGCCATCACTTGGTCTGGATACAGGGTGCGAAGGATACAGTTTTGGGTTAGGTGAGTGATGGGTGCGATTGACGATTTTGTGAGTGGTGATTGGTTTTGTACATGAGCATAAACATTCCATATCACGACACAACGCGGCAACATATTTCACATGAGGACCAAGAAGAGGCAGAAGTCCAGAACCAAAAACACAAAAGGGAGCTTAAACTCGCCCTCACGACACAATGCGGTAACGCATCTCACAAATACCTACACCTCCCATCCCGCATTCTTTTACCATGCGCCATGTGGCTCTCGCTGCTGGCAACAAGCATGACCTTAGTCCAACCCAGCGTGGACGTAGCAGGCCCAGCTGTATATCTGGGAGTGGCAGTAATGCCTCCCACACGCTGGTAAACCAATCAATCAAGAATACTTGTCATTTTCATAGACTACTTCAATATTTGTAATTTTTCTTCATATAATAAATAGCTTAAATACGATTTTCAATGTTCAATAACTCGAAAACGGTTAAAGATAGGACTATCATATGTCATATTTTTGAAATTAGAAAAAAAAGAACAACTCAAAATTTCAACAATATATAGGGTGTTCCATTAAAAAAATATATTATTGCTTCAATTTCTGCACGCCACTGTGCTTTCATTAACTTATTAAAGAGGATCAGTTACAGAGCCCTGCAACTTTCGTCCGAAACTTTTTTTTTTCTATCTCCAATAATAACGACAATAAGGGGTGGCCTAAATATAATGAATAACCCTTTACATACTGTCCCAATTTTATTACTATCGATACAGTATTTTGGCAATTATGAGCAAAAAAAACCTTAAGTATACGTACTATTGATGTTAGTTTCACCCCAATTTATTACTTTTTTTTAGAAATTTACATATCGTCGTAGGTTGAATATTTTACGCTCCCGACATATTGCCTAATATTCCTGGACACCCTGTACAACATAAACAAATTTTATTCAATTAGTTTACTTATCTATTCGATTTATTAATTCCGCTTATATCAAGAGACAACAATGTCATGTTATAATAACCTATTAAAAATAGCCTAAATGCATTAAATAAGTGACATTTCCGGAACTTCCGGATGCACATTCCGCCCACGCTATAGAACGTGCTATGTTGAGGAAGCTTGCCTTCGTCATATCTGCTCAGTTCACATGTGTTCGAAGTTATATTTGAATTCATGAATGAATAATGGATATGGATATTCTAGGAAACCAAACAACTCTATCAAGTACGAGATATCGCAATACAATGATTGTTTTTATCGTGTTTATGCATGGTATTTAATTAGTTTGCATCAATTCTTAATTAAGGCCGATTTGATTTTTACATCCTGACATATACCTCAGTGTAATTTGACAGAATACCAAATATCATTGTTTTAGGTGTCATATATTATGCCAAAAATACCTACAAGGGCCCAACACACCTGCGCTTTTTTCTACCATTTGGGTTATACGAGATACAGACTGAAACAATAAACTACCGACCTATAACTATTATTTGCAACTTTTGAAAAAATTTTGAAATAATTCTTACTCTTATACTTATAATATACTCATGGCACAATATCAATTGATCAACAAGGTTTCATAAAACTGTTTAAATCTTACGTGCAAAACAGTGAAAGTCTGGATACGGGTGGTCAAGTGGAAATTATTTACACGGACTTCTTCAAAGTTGCCAAGCTTGATCACGTCACCTTGATTATTGAACTTGACAACCTCGGTTTCTCTTGTTCGTTATTGCGTTTAATTCAATTATATCTGCAGAGTCGATATCAATTTTATTCAGTACCGAGGACACAAGTATGTTAACTCCTCGCAAAGATTTGTTGTGCCGCAGGGATCGATACTCGGCCCGCTTTTCTCTGTTATGTTTATTAACGACATTCTTGGGAGCTCAGATAATAACATCCATTTCCTCTTGTATGCAAGTGGTCTAAAAATATATCGTTTTATCGTTTATCGACTCAGTTGACGGTTGTGTAACTTTTTAAGATTGTGTAAACACCGTTAATACTTGGTGCAAAGACAACTATTTACCCCTTAATGCCAACAAGTGCAATGTGGTGCCACCTTGAACTAATATCCTTACAGCAACTGCTTTTTATCAAATATACGCCAATTTTGTTAAAATAAAGGACTATATCGGCATACTTTTCTGCAGCGAGAAAGCACTCAAAAGTTATGTTCTTGATCTTGACATTTCTTATTTATACAAATTATATTACGGTTTCCAATATTTCATTTAATTTAAATTTGTTACACATTTAAATATCGAGACCCTACATCACGTGCGTTTTAGTTTGGTGGTCCTCTACTGAACATGGTCAGACTACGCGACTATAGCAAAAATAATGGTCAAGAAGCCTTTCAACATCACTATGGGATAAATTAACTGGAGCTCCTGGCATAATATGGAGGACTATCTGTAACCTGTTATGTAGACGGGTCTAGGACGAAAACAAAAGCTAGAGCAGGAATACAAAAAGAGGGCGAGTAAAGTCTGTCTCTGGGGCATTACTCCACTGTATTCCGGACAGAAATTCTAGCTATACTTGAATGTGAACGCAAGAACACAAGTGAATATGTGATATGTGAACCAATAGATCTCCACTGCAACAGATACTAAGGTGGCATTAAGGGAGTTAGCCTCTAATAGCACGTCATCCACACTGTCATGAAGAAAAAAGCACAGTTAAATGTGTGTGAAAATCTGTTTAGTAAACTGGGGATTTTCCAGGACCTACACTACCTACCTATTTGCGGAGTAGTTTAATATACTTGGCGCCCAGTTATTAAATTGAGTTGTTATGAACTCCGCCCGTCCCCACTAATAGTTTGGCCGGCGAATATGTCAACTTTACTGTTACCTAAGAAGGCAGTGTAGAGGTAACATTTTGGATATCGAAAAATTCTGGATAGCTGACGAAAAAGCTGGGGAACTTGACAGACAAGGGGCAGCCAATATATACGGCCCAGAATCTGTGATGGGAATGCCCAAAAGCACAGCCAAGAGGGTTATTAAAAGGTTTACAAAAGCCACTGAAATCTACAGAAATGGTCAGAAGAAATTTGAATAAGGAGAGCACAATAAGTACACGGAGGCTGCGGTAAGCAGATAACCAGAAGGCTAGGGACCTTTTCGGAAACGGCTAGTCCTAATGAAAAATTTATGAATCATCAACACAATTTTGCAACCTCAACAATTTTTATTAAAACAGTTTCTTGATTCATTATTTTATGCCAATGAAGGAAATGTAAACAACTCCAATATGTTCTTTCACAAGTAAGAAAAAAACGCGGCACTTTGACCGCCGGCTTTACTTTACTTTTTATGTCAATTAAGGAAATGTAAACAACTCGAATGTGTTCTTTCACAAGTAAGGTCGTCGCCCTATTACTGACCTAGTCAATAACAGTAGTGTATCTTCGCAAATTTACTAATAATTTAATATACTAAATTACCTCAGAACACTCTAAAATTTTGCAGGAGCTTTCCCACATTGAAGACTAACACACCATTTTTTTTTTCCGCATATCATGGTAGATCACGTTGTATAACTGTATGTTTATAAAGAAGACTAGTACACCATTTTTTTTCGCATATCATGGTAGATCACGTTGTATAACTGTACGTTTATAAAGTCGAGTTATACGAAAAGGGTGTGGGTGGGGTAATTAGGCGTGGGGGAAAGGGATTAGTGGGGAAGGTAGTCCAGATAAACTTTTTTGAAAAAAAAGACTTTTGGAGGGCTCTAAACATTTTTAAATGCAAAAAAAATTAGCGATACTGTTCCTGGATTCTGGCTATCTAATACTTAAAAGGGATAGAAGAGATATGTGCGAGTGGGAGGCAGGTTTCGCGTGGAGTGAAATCAATTAAATATTGATGACAGATGATAAAAAAATAATTTTTTCAAATTTAAATCCAAAAATAAAATAGGCCCAAAACCCCGTACTACTCTCCTCCTTTGCTATTTTTCACGAGTCATTTACTTCATGATTCTAAATTTCTGTACCACTCTAATACTTTACTTACAGATCAGAAAACACAAAGAAACAAAAATAACTTCATATGTTCAATTATTGCCATTGTGTTTAATATCGAATTATAAATCCATTATTCTTTCGTAAAAGTAACCATTTCATCTAAACAAACACCGCGTGGACACAACGTGTTTCATATTAAACACACCTTCTACATTCAGTACAGTTTATACTTGGATGTGTCTGATTACAAAGAGTGAAAATTATTCGACCGCAAAATGTACACCACATAAACTAAAATAAGGCAAAAGTGAAATCTAAGTATTTATTTAATATTATATAAATAACCTAGCTTAGTTCCACTGAGCGTTTTAGTCTCGGAAGCTTCCTTATGTAAATCATAAAATGGTAATAAAGTGAACGTATACATCACCTACCATTGCGTAATCGCATTTATTTATCGATGAAGAAACTAGATGTTAAATAACTGGAAATTCTAAAATATTTTGTTCCTTTAGCAACGTAACATAATTACTGTTTGGTTGACCAATGTAGTTGTTTGGATGAAAAGGCAATGTACGGATGGAAAGAACTCAAAATGAGGGTCATATAAAAATCATAAAAAACAGTGAAACGATGGAAAAATATAAAATTGGCATAATGATAAATATTTACTTCGAATAAATGATTTTGTTTGTTAGTTTCATGTAATTTAAAAAAACTGGTAATGAGGAACGATCAGACAAAAATATCCTCTATATTTGTTTCTTCTAAGGGCATTTTGAAAAACTGACCTAGGTAACAGTTAAAAAAATTACCTTCGAAAAGTTTGAGAGCTTCTGCCGTTTGTGGGTCAATCAACGTATATAACAGGGATATAAAGTCCTGACAGTAGATCCATACGTGTGCGATTTTACGGGTTTCGCAAATTCCGTAATTTGTTTTGGCCGTTTCCTTTTAATCATCTTATTTATGTTAATGTCCAGGCAGAGTTTAGCCATATGCTATTCCACCACTCAACCAGCACTCATGCACGCATAAACAACATCACAACACCCATTCCTGCGATGTTGTCATCTATCGCAGGACTCGAACTCAGGAAAGATAACAGTGACTAGCCATATCTCATTCAACAGCGGACAAGTCCACTGCTACCATCTCGATAAAAATGCATTAAACATCCACATCCCAGTCAGGATTGGAACCCGTGACCTACTGATCTCAAGCCTAATATGTAAACCACTGAGTCGGTATTATTTTTTTATTTCCTTAAGTTTCCGAAAAGTTAAGCTGAAGCTTACCAATCAAAGTGCCACGTTTTTTGCTCTGAGACAGCATCAAAAGAAATATATGTGTTGTTACTCTTGTCAAATGCGCTTAGTTTACAAGAGTCATTCATGCGTAAAATTATTCATAATATAAGTTGAAAAATAACATAGCCTATATCTGCAACCAAATTTGAAATGCAACCAATGAGGCGTTAAGCCATGGCCACGTGATAACCACATATTTGTTTGTTTTGACGAGGGCTCAGAGCAGGGTAAACAGACAGTAAGACAAAAATTTGAGCTAGCCTGCCTGTAGGTATAAGGAGGTCTACACACAAGTCAACTTGTTGGAGCCAACCTAGTCGGTTTGCTTTGAAGATTACCGTGAATTACAAATTGTATCGTGTGCAGACTCCTTAATATGGCACGGCTGCAAGAACAAAAGTCGTTGATATTTACGCTTTTTTATAACAAAGTAATAAACTAAACTAAAATAAAAGATGGTGGCAGTGTTCAACTCGGTTGGTGGCATTTATCTCGTCTTTTTTATGTTGGTTATTTTTTATTATCGATGCAATATGACCATTAAAAAAGGCAGATGTAGGTCGAAAAAGCCCTTGAACTTGGTTTAGTTCGACAGCCATTACTGACCTAAAATATCTGACCAGAAGTTCTCAACCAATTTTTTTCCCCAAAACTACGGGATTTAGAACTCTATTATACAAGTCTTTTATTTGTCTGGGAACCATCGTACAATGCACAAGTTGAGTACCAGGCAGCATTAACGTGAGATACTTCATCATAGAATGAATGAATGGAATATGCATTCTCGTAGAAAATTTTCAATTATTTCGCACTTAACGGGATTCGAACGTTCCGTTTGCAAGCTAGATACAAATGATACAATTTCTCGACCACGCAGCTACCTTCACCCCGTATAAATTATGTCATTAAACATTTATAAATCGTAGTGTGGTAGATAATGAACACTTTACGTTGCCACATGCTTGTATAAGTTATAAGAAAAACAATAAATCGCCTGGGCGTCTCGGGACGCCTTAAATTATAATGGTGCTCATATGTTAGTTCGTGGACACACTTGTTGTGTGTAACTTAAGATGGAAACTCGAACTTTCAAGGAATAACGATAGTCACACTCATAAATAAATGGGCAAGAACCGGTAAGTGTATTGAAATTTATGTTTTAAAGTTAGAAGGAAAAAAGAATATGTTTGCTATGGAGCTCCAGAGTAGAAGACACAACAACATCTTCATTTCTAAAAACAGCCAACCCGCAAAGACACAATGAAAACAGTTTGTTATTAAAATAAATTCTTAAGAGAAAGCTAATAAAAATAATTTTAGGTGGTCTGGCACAGGAACGGGCTGGGTTCGAAAGGATGACGACATGTACCAAATAATTGTTAACCGCAAGAATGATAAGAGCGGAAACACTTATTGATAATTTTTTAATTCATTAGATCAGGGTTATGATAAAATTAATTCTTCTTATATTGATATTTTCATTCGAATACAGTTGACACGCTTGAGATCCATTATATATTTGCGACAACCAAAGTAGGGTTACACGCGAGTGTCAGTTTTACACCTAAATATGTTTTTATCACTAACTACATAATGACATAACTTTGATTCAACAATTGATAAGTAATAAGTAATTGAAATTCAAATTATTTGAATTTTTACGAGGTGCTGCCGAGTTTTTACAAGTATGTCCAACAGATGCCTGACATTACACCATCTATTATAGGCTTTTGGGCATCTACCTTTACTGGTTTTATAAAATTATTCAGATTACTAATTTCTCTAATAATTCAGAGTTGTTACTGTTTTACATTTGTTTCACAAGGTTTCAATTTCAATTTTGTGGTAAATGCAACATATTTTAATGACATTAATAATTAAAATTGTTAGTATTATAAAGAGAGAATCCAAATTTATTTATATTAAAATTTGTCGTTATTAAACTATCTCCTACAGACACCTATATCCTGTATACGAGTACACTACCGCATTAGACGTATCTTGAGAGTATATGCCATGGTATAAGTTTTCGAGCCAATTGCTAAGCAAACATGCAGAACTACGATGAAGATAAACGAGTGAGTGAGTGAAGGAAGATTTTTTTATCTACGTTAGTAACGTCCAAGCTTCACGGAGGTGCTAACAAAAAAAGCTCCTAAATCTACCCTGCGAGGAATATACTGACCAAAAAAACTTACTAGTGAGCTTCACACGAGCAATTATTTCCTGCAGTATTCACCGTGTTGCCATAGTTCTGCAATAAGAACAAAAATGGAGACAATTATTTGGGCTGCAGATTTGAAATGTCCACGATCTCATAAATGCTTCTCCGCAGACGCAGAAAAAAGTCAGGAGTCAACGTAAACTTTCGCCTCTATAACGATATTTTGTTCTCAGAATCCGTCAATTCATCTTGTAACCAATTCTAGAGTGACATTAGGTAATACATAGAAACTAACGTTAATAAAGTTTGCAACCTCTACCAGTCGCAGGTAACAGAGCAGTTAGCACGTCTGTTAGTGTTGTTAGGCACCCTCATACTTATTCATAGTAATAGTCTAGCCCATTCACTGCTACTCTAAATTGGCCTGATACGCCTGGGTGCTAAAGCCTTTTTTCCGAGAATTTAATTATTTGAAATTGACATTATATATTTTTTAAAAATACTAAAATATTTTCATGGAAAAACAAAATATGATGTCCTCAGACGTCACGCGCACAATCGGTCATATATTGCGACCCAGTGCTCGTGACGTCTATGAACGTCCCGAGTTTAACGAATGACGTCCGCAGACGTCATGCGCACCGCGGTATAGTTGCGCGATGACGTTCGCGGGGTCATGAGCATTGAAAGGGCTAGTCTGTTTTGAACTGCATATTGTGATTCATTTTTTCAAATGGAGAATTCAGGTGGTGCTCACGTGTTCTATTTTCTTGCTATATACAATATTATTATTTCTCTATTATTTTTATTTCGGGACTTAAATATTATGTTTTGCTTTAATTCTTGGCGTTATTATTAACTTGAAAAGCTGTAGAAAAAAAACTTGAGAAGTATTGGCATTTTTTTAATTAACCGTACAAAGAAAACTTATATTAGGATTAGCTGTACGTACCTGTAACCTTGCGTAACTCTTGCGAGGTCGCCACAAAAACTGTTTTGCGAGTGTAAGAAAAAGAAAGTGGAGCCTCTATTAGCCAGTGTAAATAGTGAAGGGCCTACTTTTGCAAGCCACATTTGAGATCGAAGGGAATAAGGTCACAATCTTTATTTTAAAAGAGGTGACCGATTAATTCCGAAAAAAGCAAACTAGAGTGAAAAAGGAATACAAAATATCAGCTACACAAAGTTGCATCTCTCAACTTTCAGACGACGAAGGTTTAGCGTTTTTTGTGGATGTGTTAAGCTTATAAAAAGGGTATTTGTTCTAATTGATAACAGCTTTACTGAGGATGACTTGACGCTAGCCAAGACAGAGTTTCAAAAAATAAATCTGTCATCTAATTCAATTCAATTTTCAATTCAATTTTATTAGGTAGAAGATAACAATGTTGTTTATAACTAAAAATAACTACATTCTGTTAAGTATATCAAAAATGATTTAAACAACTTACCTAAGTTACACATGTAACTTGTGTTGTAAGTGTGCTTATACCATATCCATGGTTATTAAGTGTAAAACAAATAAAAACAAAAATTGATGGATTCTTCATGTAAAAGTATTATAAATTTATAAATTAGTAAAAATATACAAAATGTATTGAAAATTATTGATGACAAATGAGGAGGAGGAAAGAGATGTAAATTTATAAGGTCTGCTTTCTGGTTTTTGTTAATGGTACATTATCAATATATTTTTTGCAAAATTTGGTTATGTACGAATTTTGTCCACCTAGTTATGAAATCTGTGCTACTATTCTCGAATTTATTCGTATACGGAACTAGGCAGCTTTCTGCGTATTACATTTTTTCTTATACACAGAAAATGTTCGTGTTCGAATTTATTCGATTAAGTTTGAGAATCGCAGCTCTATCATTGTGGCGAACTGGAAGGTATGTGTTCAACTGATCGGAATTAGCGCCAGATTTCTGAACATTCTTTTGCTCAATTTTTGGCCATTATATGCGGATGCAAAACAGAAAAGTGTAACATAAGTCTCGTCCAACTCAATGCGTCCCTGAGCTCGTATGTAGCATTCTTCAAATTCTCATAAACGAAAATGTGTCATTGGACCACCGATTCGTCGTCTACGTAGGAAGAAATAATAAATACACACAGAATTATGAACAAAATTGATTTCGACTTCTCCTACGCTAACAGTGCTTATTTTCTTTCAAATCGAATTGTAAATAAGATCTAACAGTATACGTAAGCTGCTTGCTTATAAACCAATTTATGGTCTTTGAAAACCTACACACAAACAGTAAAAAAGATAATGGTAACGTTAAAACGCTATAAAACGTATTATATCCCATGCTTACAAGAGTATCAAATTGTCGAAAATATAAAATTTAGGTAATTTATCGCTCTATTTATCGTACCATACCCCTCATAAATAAGACCTAAATGTTTTAGGTTATATCTTGAATATTCTCGTAGGTATTAAAATTTGTTTGATATCCGTATTACAAAGGAGATTTATTTACATAATATTATATCATTTTTTTTAGAAGACGGGGGTGGGTTATCTAACTATGTAAATGATATTCACGATGGAGCTAAAGTAAACAAAACAACATAAAACATCACAAAATTAGACATCTCCCCACTCACAGTAGAAATGTGGTGATTTCTATCGATTTCAAAAATATGCAGAGTTGGAGGCCAATTTAAATTCAATTTAAGAATATAAAATTTTATACAGGATGATCTACTATGACATGCGGAAAATATCAGTAGAGAGGAGTTAAAAAGAAAATAGAACTGCGCCGCCAATGACGTTAACCAATCTGACGTAACGCGGTACAACCATATCACTTCCCCTCCCCCTTTATCAGACTTGTGATTGACAGCAAAGCTTGAGAGGGTAGAAGTGACTTTTTCGTCTTAATCAAATCACACTACAAAAATAGCAAAATACGTCGAAAAGACATTGACCCTATGCTAGTAAACTCTACAACAACAAGTAGATATAAGATATATTTAGTTAAACCCGTCGATAACATAAAAGCACCAAATTTTGTAATTGCCGGTGTCCTGATTGTTCGACCGAAAGCAAAAAACGCGGCACTTTGACCGCACGCGCCAGCTTAACATTTTATGCCAATTAAGGAAATGTAAACATGTCTATGTTATGTTCTTTCCGAAGTAAGTTCATTGCTCTGTACTGACCATAGACAAGTAACAGTAGTGTATCTTTGCAAGTTTTAATGCAACAAAAATTACTAAATTACTCTATATCGGTTGAAACATTAGAAAGCTGCATAAGACTAGTCAACTCTTTATTGATGATGTGCAGAAAAGTCTACCGAGTTGAGGCCTTGCTAAAAACCTTCTTGACAAAATAGTCTTTCAAATAAAGGAAACCATATCAAAATCGTACCTCTTGAAGAGATATGAAAAGCAGACAGACAAACAAACACACGTGTCAAACTTTGTGTGCCGGGAGTTAATAATATGGAAATATGTAATGATTTATTTGAAGTAAATAGTAATGCATCCAACGAAAAGATATTATATTGGTGATTTGAAAAAAAAATTAAGGCTACTAGTGGCGAATTCTAAGATTTGTTTCCTAAAGACGATTTTATGTTAGTAGTAGCTTGATCGTATCAGTTCACACAAAAATAAACATTTTTGGAACTGGGCAATAAAACAAATTAACAACGTTGTCGTTTTTTATCGTCTTGACTGTTTGGGACTTCACAAAGTAGCACATTAGGCGAATAGGGTTTTGCGCTGCACGCGGCGCTAAATTTAAAATCTTGAAGCATTGGCAGGTTCGGAGCCTCAGCAATGATCTCGATACTAAATGGGAATATTATTTACATTCAGACTAATATAATTACATTTTTTAGCAGGAAAACTGCAGCAGTATCATCAGAAAATTGTACTACGTAACAATTTATAAAGCAGTGATATCATTAATGAAAAGAGTAAAAAATAAAGGGCCCAAGATGGACGCTTGAGGCACACCAAAATTTGTAGCAGAAGCACCAGATCTGAAGGTCGTACCATTACATTTTAAAGTTAGATTTTGAGTTCAATCACTGAGATAAGATAGATTTTATACAATCATAAAATATATGTACTATTTTTTTTCCGAAAACAAGAAGCAAATGACTTTGGGAACGTAGCGCGTGTAGACACGACAAAGTGTATTACAAAAGGCCCATTGTCTATTCTAATCTCATCGAGAAAAGAAAACAGCAAATATAGAAGAGCACAAGGAATAAACAAGGACACACCCCATGTACCTGAAGTTTCGAACGTTCACTTGAACGAATTTTAAATGAGAAAGAAAAGTTAATAAGTAAATACCACACATCGATCTAGTCGTAAACCTCGGCGTAAACACTTCATTGCCACATTTGCTGACAATAATATTGAAAATACTTTTTTTACACCTAAATCAAAATAAAGGCGCAGTTACACGGCGCGTGATTAGGCGAGCCTGGCTCGGCGAGTCACGAAACACGTGCCGTGTGACATAGGCAACTTGGCATGGCTTGCGACTCGGGAGACGTTGCTCGCGTCTTCCATCTAGTTGTCGGTAACTCCGCCTGAAGATCAGTCATCAGTCGATCCATGCAGTTTTGACGAGCCTACAATCCACAACCCCACACGAAATCCGCATTGGTCACGCGCCGTATTGACACATCTGGCTCGCTATCCGTTACACGGCGCGTGGTTTGCCGAACCACGCACCAGGTTCGTGGATCGGCGAACCACGCACCGTGTAACTGCGCCTTAAGGTTTTTATTGATTTTTATTTTTCATGTGAAATTCGTTCAAGTGAACATTTGAAACTTCAGATACATACACACACTTCACGCCCAGGGGTCTTTCATGGCAACTTTATACAAACACGCGCAATTGAAGACCACGGTTGGTAGATGTTTAAAATAAATGGTTAAACGAGAGGAAAACGATTCTAAACCTACGCTAATCTAGAACTGCCTTATTATTGAATATAGGAAGTCCAGTATAATTTTACATAATGGCGACTTTTCATTAATTAGAGCTATTGCGTTTGATATATTCGTTGGGAGTATTAAAGATACGTCTACAATTTTTGTAAGAAACCAGTTAATTTCTGCAATGTGGTTTTCACATCTGAAGAAGATGTAATTTAAATCACATATCGATTCGTTGTCATATATCACAAGGAAAAGTTGGCATTTTGTAGAGATGCTGTGTAAAGTTTTCATGATTAAAATTGTTAGTCTAGCTAAAGATACGTGGGCTACCCTGAATAGCTTTTTTTTTAATCTATTTATTTAACGTCGGCCTATTTCCGCTACCAGGGCCTATCACCGACGCCAGGAGACGAGCTACCCCCAACCTGGAAATTTTTGCCGAACCTCTTCTCGTAAGAAGAGTAGGGATCTTTTACTTGCCTAACATTTAATAGACAAGGGACCGCCTGCTTTACATCCCCTCCGAAGGATGGTGTATCCACTACGTAATCTTCATCTGAATAGCTGAATTGTTTTATATCATGGATGTTTTCTTATGTTATAGGGTAAATTAAACCATATCTGTAATTTTTTGATGTAAAACTTGGTCCAATGGCTTTGGTATTTTTCATACATCTTTATTTCTGATACAGTCAGCAAGTTCTTATAGGACATTTTCTCCAATCATGTGAATAAGCACATTTATATTTGATGTTTCCTTGACAAGTAGTTCGGTTTTGTCTTTCCCTGGTTTACCACAATACGTCTTGACCCATACGACGGATTTATTTCTAGATGACAAAAATTTGTGTTCATTTATAGTTGTACCTAATCCTGTTTTTGTAAAGTTTGGGAGAGAAATTTTCAAGGAGAAATAAAATAACCAATTTCCATTATTACCTGTTCAAGACATAGAAGTTTTACGCACACAGATCTTTTAGTCAATATTAATGTGTACAAATTTAATATCGATCATCAGATTTTACTTGCACAGATTTCGAACGGTGTTCATAATATTTAAAACAGGCTTATTCTGCTTACCGTTAAGATTTTAGTGATCACAAGCTTGTTCTTTAATTCATACAATTTCTAACTTGAGCACAGATGATTTCAATATATGACGTTATACATGTATATAAATACTATCGTTTTTTGTATATAAACATAATTTATTTTCTTTGTTAGTCATCATCTTCATCCTGGTGACATTTGCCCTTGATAGTTTTAAAATAAAAAGTTGAAATTACTTGTGCATATACATAACATCAAGATGCAATTACGAGATCAAGGTAAACCTCTTTAAATAACAATTATACAAATTATTGTCTTATAATATTCTGATATGCTTTTATCGCGAAAGGTGCTTGCTGGGGTGTGTATGTTGTTGATTTAAAACTGCCTCTAGTACCGCATAAATGCATTTTGATGTGACAGCCTGAAATTATACTCACATAAAAATGATCTTGCAGATAAAGTACAAAATTGCATCATATTGTAAAGTAAAATATCGCAGGACTACATACACGCCGCAAAAAAGTATGCGTCACTCGAATTCTCTGGCAAAAAATGAGCTCTAATGTTTGCAGAATGATGTCTTTTATAATTACATAGGTTTGTACGTATCTAAAACTATGAATCAAATAAATATTACAGAATTCAGTTTTCCAATAATTTCCCAAAATGTGTAACTAACACACAGAGAAATTTTTCTGTGCAATGGTATTGTGTTTATGTCGCAAAATATTAGGGTTAGAAAAAAGTATATCTCTTATCTTTCATTTTGCACGCCGTTTTGGCATATTACTCCGGTAGTTTGACTTTTTACTCATTACCAGCTTCTCAGATAATATGGCTTAGTAGAGGAGTGAAATTAAAAATTTGTAGTTAATTGTTTTACAATTGCAATTTTTTTGCTGGAACTACTAGGAAACATTACAATGTAGTCAAAAGTTTTGGAATAAATTTTTGTCTCGCAAGTCATTTGTTTAAACAAAAGAATGTTGAATATGTTGTAAAGCTGGTATCGCAATGAATGTAGAAAGAGAGAGATTGTTCATAATAAAATTGCGCAGAAAAATAGATTTATCCGAACCTTTTTGGTCAATTTGTTAAGTTGCAATATATCAAAACAATAAAGAGCAGCCATTTTTAAACAATTGATGAAAACTTGAACAATAATGCAAATATTTTAACGAAATTTTAGGAAACGATGCTTCTAGTGGAGCTAAATCGTAATGCCAAATTTTGAAGAGCGGGGGGGGGGGGGAGAAATCAGAAAAAGAAAGATTTCCTGACATTTCCTCGGATTTCCTCCAGATTTCCTTCCGAGT
Source organism: Rutpela maculata (assembly GCA_936432065.2). Lineage (NCBI taxonomy): Eukaryota > Metazoa > Arthropoda > Insecta > Coleoptera > Cerambycidae > Rutpela > Rutpela maculata. Next base: position 27,207,042 of record OW386285.2, on the reverse strand, counting down.
GTTTGCCCCTCACTTTTGAATGCACGAATAGATGTTAAAAAGGGGGCTTTTTTGGCCCATCCGTGGTAAAGTGTGGAAGCCATCTTTTTTTACTAATTAAGGGGTGCTGAAAACAAATCCTCCATCCGTTTTGGCGAAAAATCTCGGGAACACATTAAAAAAGACCCTTATTTCGGGGTGACATTGGAATTGATATTAGTCTAAATACTAAGATTCGATAACTAAGTAGAAAAAGAAGTAAAAAAACCTCGCCATTCCTTCACCACCCCCAAGAAGGTTGAGAGCTACTATAACTCCTATATAATTATTTACATATTTTTTAAAAAACCAGAACACCTCATTAAGTGGTTGCTATCAGAATATAATAATCTGATTACTTCTGAGTACACCCATATGCCTCCTCATATGTGGCGGATCCAGAGAGGGGCGCTGGGGACCATCGCCGTCCCCCCCAGACCTTCGGTGACTTTACCTCTCACCACACGTAAATAATAATTAATAATTAACACAGCGCTGAGAGTATAATTTTGAATATATTCAGTTAGGTAAGAGCTAATTCGAGTTGTGACTTCCTTTCATGGTATTTCCGTAATGCTTAAAAATCTGAAACTATTTTATGAGCCGTAACGAATTTTCAAAATTTAATAATCAATCTGGTTATTTATTTGTAACTGGTGGTGATTGTCTCTCCTAAGTGTCCTCCAGCAAACTCTTTACATGTCTTCTCCTGCAGCTTAATAAATCTAAGGTAAATAATCAAGTAGGTACTTCAAATTTTACTTTTACCCAAACAGAATTTAAGGGTTCTTTTACATATTTTTCTAAATCAAGCAAAATGTTATAGTTATTAAATAATACAGAAATAAAGGCCAAAACAAAAAAACAAGATTGGAATTTTTATTATAAGTATTTTTGGTACTTTGATATATTGTTTTTTCTTTTAATTAAGAATGCGTCTTTTTACGTTTTATTTCTTTTAGTTAAGGATAAGATTTTGCAGAGTGAGAGGGAAATATGCGTTTATTATAAATATTTAAAAAATCATAAATAGCATATAATGTTTAAAATAGTTTTAGATACTTCCCGTTGTCCTAAGGATGGTTGCACAGTTTTTATCATACACGAGGTCTCTAAGGTCAGTTTTCGGCCTAATTTATTTCTTAAGGAAAAAACTCGAAAAACGTTTTTTTTTAGTATCTACTAACAATATTTAATCGATTCCACCCCAAAGGAAACTTTTCCCCTCCCCTCCCTTTTTACCCCCTATATTTATAATAAACGCATATTTCCCTCTCACTCTGCAAAATCCTATCCTTAATAGCGCTTTTCTTATCTTTATACGGTATTTTTCAAAAAATTCACATCATACGGAAATTTTTTTATTTTTAATTTGTACGTATTGAGTAAAGGTTACTTCAAATTTTACTTATTATTAATTAAGCCCCCCCTCCCCCGGAAGCCTAGTCTGGATCCGCCACTGCTCCTCACCCCCAAAAGGGAATATTGCTTGATTTTTATAGTAAAAAATTATTAAGCTATTTAAATAATTAAATAATTTTTTCATATAAAAACAAGTAATATTTTTTGGATAGTGATATGCACACTGTAAACCCCAAAAGTGTGAATTTAGAATTTTTGCTTCTTTTTCTACTTACCTAACGAAACTGAGTATTTTGAAAGAATTTCCTGCACTAAAGAATAACTTTTTGTTGCAAGTTCTAATATCAATTTAAGGGTGTCCCATTTTTGGTGACATTCCAAAATTAGTAAAAAAAAAATGGTTTCCACACTTTACCACGGATGGGCTAAAAAAGACCTTTTTTTGTAAATAACTATATAGTAGTTATAGTAGCTTCTACAGTACCTTCTTGGTGGTGAGGGAATGGCGAGGAGGGTTGAAGGGGTGAATTTGGTTTTTTTACTTCTTTTTCAAGTTAGTTATCGAAACTTAGTATTTAGACTAATATCAATTCCAATGTCATCCCCAAATAAGAGTTGTTTTTTAATGTGTACCCGAGATGTTTGGCCAAAACGGATGACGGATTCGTTTTCAGCACCCCAAAATTAGTAAAAAAAAAAAGATGGCTTCCACACTTTACCACGGATGGGTAAAAAAAACACCTTTTTTAACATCGTTCTTTGATGTAGTGTTTTGGGATTAGACCTCCAATTATATGATGTACAAAATAAAATGGCCGACTTCCGGTTTCGATGCAATTTACATGAAAATCAAATTTTTAAATGGGGCAACCTGTATATTTTTGCATATTTGGATCCTGCTGACCAAAAAGCATATGATCTGACCCTCAAAAATTATTTTAATTTTTAAAAAATGTAGCTTTTTTAATTTTTAGTTTTAACAGTAGAAGGCCGCGATTTTGCAAAAAATTGTTAAAAATTGGCCTGCAAGTACCTTTAAAACATTAGCTATTCAGATACTGACATAAAACACGATTTATTCTTCGTTCAACGGTATTGGTCTATGAACGAAAACTTTTTTTTTTTTTAATGGAACAACCTGTTATTTAATTAGATCTTTAAATTGTCAAGAAAATGATGTACATAATGTCTACCTTCTCTTTGTACTAACTCTATAATAAAAAAAATGTTTTGAAAATCGATTTTTTATTACTTGAATAATTAATTATACTTAACATAAAAGTACTTACCAAGAGAAGGCAGACACTATGCATAATTTTTTTAGTAATTTAAGGATTTAATTAAATAACAGGTCGTCCCATAGGAGTTTAATTACAAAAAATAAATAAATAAATAATCCTAGTATTTGCTGGGAGACAAGTTTCATTCCCACTCCGCCAGCTGTCATATTTTCGTTTCATTCATCTACTAGAAAGTGTGTTCTGATGCTGATATCTTCACATGCAGATGCTTGCCTTGGGTTGATAGAATATATGGTTAAAATTGTTGTTTATATACCTGTGTATGTTGTTTTTTGGTTGTGGTGCACCATGTATGAATCTGATGGCTCTTTAGAGTGTTTGATGTTTTTATGGTATGGGTTCTTTTCCGATATCAAATGTAGTCAGTCAGCTATTCTGAAATTGCGCAGTGGATTGGGCCACCTCCTGAAGACGGACCATATTTCTCGAGAGCTATTTGTTCACTTCGGTATTTGTTTTCGTGCGCAGTGACCATCTCCCTCCAACTTATATGTATTTTGCAGGCAACAATAATCAACTAGTATAATATTCAAAAATAATATTCTAAGAAGAATGTTTGATTAGAAAATCACTTAGGTAAAATGACTGACAGCTCTCCCGGCTCTCCGTCTATATCATACATTCAGTATTTACGTCGTTGCCCCTTTCATCTAAACGTCGCGCAAGGGAAAATTCAGTGTATGCTAACTCGACAATAGCTATTCATGTATTAAGAGCACAAAGTGTCTCATTGCCACTCGCGAGATTAAGTTGAAACACTTAAAGTACGTAACACTTTGCGCTCGGATTACCATTTCATCTACGATCATTTGAAAATATCAAAATAAGAGAAATAATTAAGTTGAATTTTGGCTGAAAACCGTGATCCAGCAATATTTTATAAATATGCCTTGCAGGTTAGATTTCCGTCCTATAAATGGTTTTGTACTGTTGGATGCTGTATGATTAAATAAAAATAAAAATAAATATGACGAAAATAAACAAACGAACAAAACACAAACGCTGTCATTTTATTTAACTATTGTTGCTGCTTGAATTTGCATTGTGACAGGTCAGATGCACCCAAACGAGTACTAAAGTACTTTAACGCATGTTGTTATGGGAGACTCATAGTTCCCCAGTAAATGTCAACTTTACGCTGTCAAATGTGAGCAGGAAAACCTAGTTTAGCTGTCGATCGTAGATAAAATCTATCTAAAATGCAATAGGCTCATTTAACAATTTTTTATTATTACATATTCTGAAAGAGCTTGGTGAGTATAGTAAGTATGCCAAAAATTAGAATTTACTGACGCCGCCTTCATGTATAAAAAAATTATTAAAGTCGGCGCGCTTAAAACGCTCGGGATAACCATGTAGTCGAGTTGTGACGTCAGATGGCTGAACCGCCCAGTGAACACGGCTGTGAATGCAAGTTACAGTAAAATCTGGAAGTGAAGTCGCTTAGTTTTCGAGAAAAAAAAAAAACCGGCGTAGAACCAAACCAGACTTAGTGGGATTCTTTAGTAAGATAATCGTGTACACGAAATCATTTTTTACGAAATTTTTTGGTGGTCGAGAACTTTTTTATTTCGGAAAAACTCAAAAAAATAGATTTTTAATGAAATATGTTTTCAATAGATACAAAACCAGTAGTGATCAAAAGCATCTAGGGGATCAATATTACTGTTCAATATTTCATATATTGTACAGTAGTATTGATCATATGTTGTTAATATTAAGAAATTGTACAATAAATATAAAATAGTCTCCTTTTAATAATAAAAAGACAGGTAGATAGATATAAATACCTAATCTATAAATATCAATCAGTGTTACTAACTACCCACCTAATTAGTAAGTTTATTAAACATTTTTAAATGAATGAAAGTATAAACATACGCATAAAATGAGTTTTATTGTTGAAATAAGTTTTCTATTTGGATAGATAAATATGTAGTGTGTAGTTTATGTAGGCCCTACATTAATAGCATTCTAATTCGTTCATATCTGCCTCGAAATCTTTAATAATGTTGTTACGGGAACGACATTTGCACTCGTTGCAACATTTTAGGCCTTCCTTAAAACAAGCACATTTTCGATTGTCACAATTTTTATCCGAACAATGAATACTTAATGATTTTCGACAACCGCCACTTCTACGCGACTAATCTGACCAACCCTGCATGCGAGGTGTATTAATTGCGTCCCAATGTCGCATTTAGCGCTGATAAAAAAAATCGCTGTTGCCCCACGGTACATTTTAGGAAAAAATATATTGTTTCAAAAACTTTTGTGATTATTAGGCTATATTTTCCTCGCTGCATGTATGTAAATATTTTCAAAAATAAAAAAGTTTATCGATTGGTGAAGATTTCACTACATAAAATATATATTTTTAGTTTATCTGATTTTTAGAGAAATGAAAGTGCGAATTGTGCCCAAACCGTTTATATTGGTAAAAGCGCTACAGTGTGTGCTTTAATTTGACACAAAACAAATTTCGGTACCTTTAATAGTTTTAAAGATATGGCGGTGAAAACAAAAAAAACAATTTTATTTAAAAATACATTTTTTCACTTTTTATTAATTTAAAGAGTTCGAGACCACAAAAAATGTCGTAAAATATGATTTCATATGCCCGGTGACACTTCTCAAAGGAACCTAACATGTTTGACCTGGTTCTACGCCAAAAAAAAACGGCACGATAGACTTACGAAATCCCTGCTCTAATATAGGTATCGGCGCACGCCAAGTGACGTCACTCTACGGACTGTTGGCCGGCCGAGCGTGTTTCTAGTCAAATGCGAATATCTCTGTGGCTATTGATTCAATTGAGCTGAAATTTTTTTCTGAGGCTATTGGTTTGTTATACTTTAAAATGAGGAAGAAAAAGTAGGAAACTGCCATATCACTAAATGACCCTATTCACTTAACAAAAAACACTAATAGCTCGTCTACTTTAGAGAACTACAATTGTCTGGAACTGTCGCAAACAGCACGACGCGACGTAAGGCTACAAAAAAAACGTTCATGTGCACAGAGCCTAACACGCATTTAGCGGCGTTCAATAATTACACAATTATCAAATTAGAGCATAAATTTTCCAATTGTACACAACAAAATAAATGCTATTATATTATGATTAAATGTGTTTGTCCTTCGGTCTACGTAAGTTAAGTGCATAACAATGTTTAAACTCTATCACAATATAAATAAATTTGAGGCCCTCACATTTTAAGCTGACGGTGATATAATTTTACTCTCAAGAACGTCTGCTTGAAATTTTTTCCAAGATCTATCCATAAAATTTTCCTTTTTTAGTTCGAATTAAATTCAATAATTGACAAACTAATATTTTAAATGTCAACAGTTCTTGAGTAGTGGTAAATGACGTAATTTTTTGTTTATAATGAAAAATTTGCTATTTTATTCTCTAGTGATTAAAGAGAAAATTTATCAATTCTTATTAACAAAGTGTTACTATTACTATTACCGAAATTTCAGTTTTTAAATTGTAATTTTACATGTAAGGGTTGTAAAAGTCTCTGTAGACTTCCGAATTTTAAAACTATTTGAAACTTTGGATTCTGGTAGTTCTTGATATGTAGAACAAAAGTTCTCAAGGGCACGAAGTCCTAAAGACTCATGGTTTTGAGATATAGCCCTCTGAAGTTGGACTTTACGTGTATTTTGCAGCATAGTTAATATGGCCCTTCAGAGAGCTATATCTCAAAGCCATGAGTTTCTGAACTTAATGCCCTTGAGAACACTTGTTCTATACATCAAGAACTACCAGAATCTAGAGTTTCAAAGAGTTTGAGCGGGGTCTTACTAGAAAAAAAAGTTATTAACAATAATAGTTTTTCATCCCCTAAATTTTCATTAACTTTTGCTTACAACTTCTTAATTATTAAAGTTACAACAAAAACAAAGTTGAAAATAATATTATCTACAAAAGATCTCTCTACAATTCTTTTGTGGGAGTTATAGTTTTCAAGATACATTAAAAAAGCTATTTACACCTTCATTTTCAAGATGGCAGCCAAATGGGCGCACCCCGACCCTAAACTCAAATTTAAACTTATGTTGGACCCCCTTACATAATGAAAAAAAATAAAATCCCATCCTATCCAAAAATGCACGGTTAACTTTTTTTTTTTTTTAACGCCTGATTGAGTGGACTAGTATTTGTAAATTGAAATGCATTAAAACTTGTACTGTTTCTAATTTTAGTTTCATTACATAATCAATTCACCAGCGGAAAGCACTAAAATCAAATATGAAATCTGGCGGGTATACAAATTCCAGCACTTCACCCATTATGCAAAATGCCAATAAAAGTCTAAAATGGAAGCCAGAAGTAGCATTCATTCCCCTTTGCACCGTTAACTTTTTGGCTCGAACTTCAATTACTCATCTCACGTTTTAGTTAAATTTTCCGAACGGGTAGTTACACGGAGACGATTTAGCAATAAAGATGCAGACTCTTAGAAAGCTAATTTGTCACAAGAGTTTAATATAGTTTGCGTTACAACTACTAGTTATTTAAATGCAACGCCGTCTCCTATAACGAGATCAGCGGTTTTAAACTGCTGAAATTAATGTACAGTGCATGTCAGAGATATGAGAAATAAAAGGCGCCATAAAATAATCGATTTGGACGTCAGGGCCGGATTCGCCTCTTGTACAGTACTTAACCTCGCCCTAGCACAGGCATGCTCGAAAAGTGAAATAATAAAGAAAATCATTTACAGTTGCGAAATATTTTATTATTATATTTTAGCCACGATTTGGTGCTCCTGGGCTTTAGCGAATCAGTTGGTAATCGTTACGGACAATGCTCCGTGTCATAGCCGACGGTGCAACTGTAGGGCGAAAGAATAACATTCAAGGGTGTGGCTGTTGGTTAACAAAAATTAAAAGCTGAATTACTGACACTGGTGAGGCAACATGCCCCTAAATTTAAGAAATAGTAGATGAAATGGCTTTCAATCACGGAATCAATGCTGTCCTTCTTGTCGTTGCGAGTTTAATTCCATTGAATTTATCTTGACTGAAGTAAAGAGGTGAGTTGCCTAGGAAAACACCATTTTTAAACGGGGGATGAGGTGCGGTCACCGGTTTAAATTTCGACACTCGATCAGTAGAGTACCGCCAGAAAGGTGGTGGATCACCCAAGGTGGGTTAAAGTTGGTGGTCGAGGACCGTGGTGGAGTCCATGCTAAATTGTAGAACCCTAGGCGTAAAGGGCCCGCCACTGTAGCCTAGTAAAAATGAATGTAGTATTATCCACCACTTCTAAACAGGAAATAACACACCACATACAGTAGACAACCCCCATATCTAAAGCCAAGGCTGCCCTTCCTTGGGTATGTCCTCAGTACTTCATTGCGTACATTCCTATCATTTTCAACATGCTTTTATTATTTTAGTTGTCTTTCCTCCTAATAGTGTTGATGTTTTATGTCGCTGTTTTCGTCTTGTTGTTTTTGCGAGTAGTTGGACGATGTCCCTTTCTGCTCTTCTCAAAAACTTCTGTTGGCTTTTGTCATTGCCGCGTTTTTTTGACTTCATATGTCATCGTTGGCCTCATATGACAGTTATGTACATACATTTGGTAAGGTCCCATTATAGTTTATTTTTCTCAGTGACTTTGTGACTCTGTATGCCGTTTTGATCCTCTCCTTTATCTTTTCTCTCCGTTCCAGTTGGTTCGTCATGTCTGTTCCTAGATACTTCAATTTGTTCGTTGTTCTTAGGGAGTGTTCATCTATTTTGTGTTCCTTTCCGCTGGCCCAACTCTCTTTTGTTTGTTGACGGGTGTGGCTTCATTATTAGGCTTTTCTTGAAGTTTGTTTTCAGTCGAGATGTGTCCTGCGGCGATTAGGAGATCATCGGCGTATGTGTGTGTTGTGTTTTCTTAAAAAATACCATTTTTCTGAAAGAAGCCTGCATCACGCATACCTCTTGAAGTGCTGTGAGAATCCGTTTTGAAGCAGTATATCAACAATACCTCATTGATTATTTCATGTTTAATTCATATTAAATTCGTTTGAGTATTTTTAATAACTATCAAAAAAGAATTATTTGAGGGTTAACATAAGAAATTTATATGACCATGTTTTACGAACAATACGGTATTGATTATTTCGGGTATAATTTAAATTAAATTCATTTGAATATTGTTATAATGTTTAGAATAATTTACTTGGAGGTTTACACAACAATTCATTGCTGTCATAAATTTGTTAACGGATGTCGACTTTTCAAGGGTTTGAACCTAAACACTTCAATGGTTTTACTTTGAAATTTAAAGTAGCTTAGCACTTATATTCATTTATTGCCTGGGTCGGGTTGTCTGTTTATATACTCGCTTTTTTAAGCTCGTTTCTTTATGCACCACACTGATTACCACTAAATAACTCTGTATTATTTTCAAATATTAATTCTATTTCAACTTTGTTCTTTTGTTATTACACATCGATTTACGCGGAATTTTTTGAGCTACAATTCACCTAAGCTTTATCAAATTTAACGCAATTTTACCCGGTATTTTCACGTTTTAAATGGGAGAGTTTCAGATGCACATCCGTTCACTCCGACTTATCCCACTCAACCTTCAATTCATTACTTCCTCCTGTATTATTATTACTTTGTTTTACAATTTACATATCTCCCTTTTGTTTGTTTTAATGCAGAAATTAAACTTTACACAGGGCTAAGTGAAAGAGTAGCCACTCTGGCTAAACTTCCCCCTCAAATAAGATGTATGTACTGCATTTATCTTAATAAAAACGATTTATTATTATTATTTCTTCAGACATTTAGTATGTTCATTAGAAGGATCAGTACTACTACTATACCCAAGTCCCCGTAATAACTTTTTGCCTTTTATTTCACAAAATGATTGCACTTTGGTCTGCTCCTAGACACTGCCTTTGCATTTTTGTCCGGGCAATAAGGACGAAAATGGAATAATTGTCGTCACCGTTCAGGCCATTTAGTACATCTCCTCGCTAATCCCTGTAATTACCGTGTGATTATTCGTCGAAATATACAATTTGCATTTAGGATCCACGGTAACAGTGCGCTGTCCATTTAATCCAGACAAAACGTGCGAGAGTGATTAATTAACACGTTTTTCATGACAAAAACACGGATTTCAGATACGCGATTTTGATCGAATAATGCCTCGACGCTCGAATAGATATATTATCATTTTGTGAATAGTCTGATGTTGATGCCTCGATAATCGCTTTAACTGGTATTTTATATAATAGCAATCATGGACGTAATGTTCTCTGCACGAGACCGGCCAGTCTGCCACAGAATAAAACCAATAAATGTAAAAATAGAAACGTTCCAAAGCAACTTTATGTGGTTTTTCCACTGCAGCTGAAGCGCTGGTGAAATTTAGGCCTTTTACGTTGTTAAACTTTTTGTGGCACCTCATTAAGGAAGCCAACGACTGGAACGCATTTCTATTTCATTAAAGGAAGGCTCTAATTGAAACTAAACGAACTCGAGTACCCTGCCCAATTTGGAGAATTAAATTTGTCACATTTTACGAAACATTTCATATAGAAAAACAATGCAAATGTTAATGTGAATGTATGAGATAATTCTGAATGTTTCGGGCTGACATAAGCACTCAAAAGTTTTATCATTAAGTAAAATATGTATATTTTTAGCTAACCGAAGTTTTTTATTCTATTCTATTTTTCTTTTTTTTCGAAAAATCGAAAATGAATAGTACATTTGTGTATCTAGTAATAAAAGCAATACTATCCCGGACGACGATGTAAATTGTTGGCAGAGGCGTTAGCTGTAACTTTTTTATACAAAAAAACAGCCCAGGAAAGTTAACTTTCCCGGACTGTTTTGGACAAAAATTGAGACGCGGCTCATTTTACAATTGATTGCAGTAATTTTTTTTAAGTAATCGTCAAGAGCTGTAGTTTACTCTACCACTGCTAAAATTTGGAAAAAGTCGATTCTTATTTTTACTTTTGGCCATTAATGCGATTATCCCTGCAATGACGGGAAGTCTATTTCACTTATCGTATTTTATCACATTTTTAAAAAGTGTATTTTGATCATTTAAATGTCTAACTTTCTGTTTTTGAGGTCGCCGATATTGATAAAGCAGCTGTTAAATAGTCATAAGGAATTAAAAGACTTAACATCATAGGCCAGTCCAACACGCTGTCACTTTGCTTTGTTTGTACTACAGCAGCCATCTTTTGTTGGTAAGTTAGGGTTTTTGTCAGGCCTAAAGGACACCATACACGTTCAGCAATAATGTCATTCCAGCAGATCATTACAGAAATATCATTACTAAAAATTTCCCCGTCATTCCCTGTCATTATTTTTCACACCTTACATGTTCATTATTTACGAAAAAAGCATATCTAGCTATAATTATTGAATTAAGTATGATTGAAAATATGCGAAAATTCAGGTAATGAGATTACTGAACGTGTATGGTGCCCTTTAGGCCTGTCGAAAACCCTAACTTACCAACAAAAGATGGCTGCTGTAGTACAAACAAAGCAAAGTGACAGCGTGTTGGACTGGCCTATTATATAACTTTGTTTTTGAGGTCGCTGAGTTCATATTTGATGTCAAATTGACAATACTGACAGTTGACAGCTGTCAATTGGCCATATATTATTAAAGAACTCAACATAATTGTATAGCTTTATGTTTTTGAGAATTCTGAGTTCTGATTTGATGTCAAATTGACCATATTGACAGTTGGCAGCTGTCAAATAGCCATAAAGTATTAAAAAACTTAACATCATTTATTATTTTTATGTTTTTGAGGTCGCTGAGTTCAAATCTTTTATTTTTTTTTAATACATTTTTTTTCTGACGTTACTTACATTAACAAGATAACAACTCGAGAGCCCCTGGTGTTAATTCTTGTTTTTTTCTATTTTCATGAATCCTGAGATCAGTAATCAATGGATCAAACGTAATTAAAAATTGATGAAGTCTTCATTAGTTGACTCCCTCTGATACATCCTATGATGGGCTCGAGCTTTTCTAAAAGTTTTGTTATTGGCCTTCAGGGCCTCTTCTGATAATAACCCTAAAGGTGTTCCTATTGACTTAGCGATTTCAGTCCCATGAACTTTAAATATCGTCAATTTCACATCAGATATGAACTCAGCAACCTCAAAAACATAAGTTATGATGTTTAAGTTTTTAAATGCTTTATGGCTATTTCACAGCTAGTTGATAGCTGCCAACTGTCGGCAATTTGACATCAGATTCGCGACCTCAAAAACATAAGTTAGATATTTAAATGATCAGAATATTCTTTTTAAAAATGTGATAAAATACGATAAGAAAAATAGAGTTTTTAAATTTAAAATTTGTAATGTGCGCTCAGGGTGGAGGAAAATGTATGAAAATCAGCTGCCCCCCTTCTACTTTTCAAAGTACATGATCAAACAATTTGGAAAAAAATCGTAATAATAGCATTTTTTGAACTTATAAACGACAGACAAATAAGTTTGACTTCCATCACGAACATTTTTTATGTTACCATTTTTTTTATCACGCATTTTTATTGCAAATTAAGGAATAATTTCATGCGAATATGTACACATATGTTGAAACAAAATCCCTTTACAATCATCCTTGGGGTAACCTTTGTTGCGTAATATATTAAATATGTGGTATACAAACATCTGGCTCTAACATGCCGGCTTCATGTAAAGTACTACCTCTGCTTACTTAGACTTATTATGAGTAATTTATATTTATCACTACTCTTATATCTCTACCATCTAATGTGACAAGTGCGATCCATTGTTAGCTGGCAAAATGGAAATTTTATGCAAACAATACATTTATATTTGTTCCTGGAAAAATCTATGCTGTCTAAGATATATATCGTATTTCATTTCATTAAAAGTAACCTGTTGCATTAGAGGAAAAAAAATTGTAATAAATTCGAAAAAATTTATTGCACGGAAATCCATTTCGTCACACACAAAATTTAAATTACAATTCGTTACGGACTTATATTCCAGATTAAATACAATATAATTTTTTAATACCTTGTCTTTTTTTTTGAGGAAACTCAATATTTCTGTAAAATTTCGCAACCAGACATTCAAACGACCCCCGGGGGTTGAAACCACCCCCCGAAAAAAATATCCAAACGTGCTGAAAATTGCTTTCTACACGTTTTCAAGGGCGGGGAACACGATGCTGATATTATTTAGCTTCCCACCCCCCAACCAACTACCCCTAAATGCATAAACCACCCCTTTTCTTCCACGTTTCGTTGTTAGGCATGTAAATTATTATTTAAAATAATTTGAAAATCAAATTAAATATTAATATAGGTAGAGCAGTTTTTCGTGAAAATATTAATCATAATTATTTAGTACACTACCCAAAGGTAAAAAAGATGCAGAACTTAGAAAAAATATCATGTGTAATGATAATTTCTTTATGGGTAATTTTTGCAATAAAAGGTATCATCTTGAGTTTCTATATGGTAACGAGGAGTGAAAACTACTCTATACTTAAAATTTTTTATTAAAAATCTAGATTTTCAAAGCTACAATACAAGAAATAATACTGAAATAACCATACCCTCTCACAATAGTGCCCTCTTTGAAAAAAATTAAATGTTATAATAAATTGCCCTACATAATTAAAGACGTTCAAAACTTAAGAAAATTAAAGGATAAGCTACAAACATTCTTGCTCGGGAAAAATTTTTATACGATGACAGAATATTCGAATTATTAATGTTTCCTCATGTTATATACTTACTTATGTTGTACTATTTATTTATTGTTGTTACTATTATGTCGTACTATTTATTAATTGTGTTGTACTATTTACTACTGTCTTTATCTTGACTTGTCCATTACTATGTATCTATGATCTAATGGGTAATAAAGCTTATTATTATTATTTTTTTTTCGGGTAGCTCGCTGCCGGACAGGACTGGACTTCAATTCTGAGAGCAGCGAAGGCTTCATCCCTCCGAGTACGTCGATTATTAGTACGACCATCTTGACCGAGTAGTCTGGTACAGCACTTGGAGCTCGTACCGGAGATCACGATATTTGGTCCGTTTTTCCCCCTCCTATTATTATAATTATTATTTATGCATTTAGGGATAGTTGGTTAGGGGTGGGAGGCTAAATGATACCGGCATCGTGTTCACCGTCCTTGAAAACGTGTAGAAAACAATTTTCGGCGCGTTTGGATGTTTTTTGCATGCTCCGGTATTGAAGGAGGGGGTAGTTTCAACCCCCGGGGGTCGTTAGGATGTCTGGTTGCAAAATTTTACAGGACATATTGAGTTTCCTCAAAAAAAAAACAATCCAACAAGTCCTCGCATGCCTAACAACGAAGAATGGAAGAAAAAGGGTGGTTTTTTGCGAAAGGGGTAGTTACCGCGCGAGTATCACCATAGTGTTGGCCGTCCGAAGAAATATAATGATAAAGAAAATCTGATGTGGGCTCCTCATGTATACATATTATATATAGTTGTCTTCAGATATCTCCGAAAGTATTTCTCGCAGAGAGGTCATACAAGACTCATTTTCTTCTTAAAAAAATAAAGAAAAAATATTGCATAATTTTTAGGATATTTTGGATAACATTTGAGCCATAGCGCGAACAGTTAAGAAAAGTAGGTGAATTTTTTGACGAAATACAGCCAAAAATACTAAAAAATTGCGGTTCAGAAAGATCTCTTATTTAAATGTTCTGTATGTAGCTATTTAATTAAACTAAATAGACATATGTAGACCGTAATTAAACCAATTTGTAAGTGCAACAATGTATTCACAATCGAATTAAAATAAGTAGTTCATCAATAATTATCTTCTCCTATGACATAATGCGGCAATATCTTCATTATTATATCGGAAGTATCGAAGTGACCTTTCGGTTCTGCTTCAACGCTAGCAAGCGTTTTACCACATGACCTCATAATTTAGTTTCTTGTACGCGATGACAGAAATATGCCCGCAGCCACGGCCAGAAAATAATAACTTTTCACAGTTCTCTTTTTGTTAATGGACTTGTGAAATGTTTACATACAGATCTATAATTATTTTAAAACATATCATAGATCACAACTTGCATACCACCAATCTAACTGACGTTCGACAAACTTTTCCTCAATTTATAACGATGATAGTGGGCGTAAGAAAACATATATATAAGGACGTGCCTATTAATACCTTAGACATATTTTTAATTTTATTTAGGGGACTGGTAAAAAGACCCCGCATTCTTTCAGACTCCCAACGCAGAGTACATCGACCGTTACTTTGAAAATAGCTGAGGTTCGACGAAAAGCTTTCGCTGAAAAAAATGTGTTCAACATACATATTTCGGAGCACCTGTGCACTCTGAGTAGATAATTTTTGATTCAGCATGGAACGAGTTTAATATTAAAAACACAATATACAATATTGAATTAATCCTATCTAAAAAGTTGGAGAAACTGGGCAGTAGGGAGTGAATCATTTCATTCATTACTCAGCGATAATTAGTTGTAAATATTTAAAAAATTTACTTAGAAGAGATTAAAAGTGAGCTAGGTACTCCACAAGGCAGTGTTATAGGACCTCTACTGTTTTATATAAGCGATCTGCCAAATTACATACAAGATACAATAGCTTTTATGTATGCGGATGATACTATCCGAGATACTATCAATAAACATTTAGATTTATGTAAAGATACTTTAAATTTCACTGGGAACAAAGTGACAGAACAATTTCTTAACTGGTGTGTTTCAAATCATTAAATTATTAACGTTAATAAAATCATATATGTGGAATTATCAAGAAAATGTCCTAACAAAGAGTGGACATTAAACTTAAGCAACACAGCTCTTGAAATATCACTGAATATGAACATTTTGATACTTATTTACATTATAGGATTGTTGGAATAATCACATAAATGATTATACTAAATTAAGTAAATCGTTTTTTTCCATCGCCATATTGAAAAACGCATTAACCGAAACGGCACGTTTAAGTGTGTATTATGCTTATTCTGTCATATACAACATAATATCTTGGGGAGAAGCGAGTTAAATTGATCACGTTTTTATTATTCAAAAAAGAATAATTAGACTTATGTTTAATTTGACGTATAAAGAATCATGCAGACATAACTTTAAAAACAAAACGATATACATACATACCACACTAAAACTGGAAATCATATACATATAATTCTCTTTAACCACAGCTACTCAAATCGCCAAATCATATTCTAGGTGAATATACTACAAACTATTACCAAAAACTATAAAAGCTTTACAATAAAATTTACAATTAGAATAAAGAAGCTTCTTTAAGAGCCCGTTTCTATGATAGAGAGGTTGAATTTTTTTTCTCAATAATAGCTGAAGGTTTTCTAATTATATAAATAAAAAATTATTATACTTATTACATGGACAATCGGAGCATATTTACGTATATTTGGGTTCCAATAAAGCAAATCAGCAACATGATCTTTACATGAGGAAAACTACATGTAAATGTGGCTCTGAAGAGGAATCAGATATACCGTTTTATCTTCCTTCGCCTTTGAAAGAGACGCTTTGAAACCGGACAGGTGAGAGAGCTATAAAAAAGTATGCCTGCATTGAAGTTGGAACGAGGCTTTGAGTAAAATAATGCCCCCTTTGTACGTACAATATACGTGTACAGAGTTCTGTAAAAGGAGAAAGAATAATTTGTACCCTATCGAATGCTGCATGAAATTTTCGATACTTCAAACGCCGACATATTTATTATCATTCCAGCGTTCAATTAGTTCAAGACATAATAAACAGTGGAGGCCTGTTTTATTTGGGTAAAATCGTTTTTAAATTTTCAAAACTAGACACATAATCTGTGACGTTGTTGCATATGATAATCGACTATGAGTTGATACTAGTTGAGGCAAGTACAGGGTGATTTTGAAATATATTCATATGTTCAAATCTATGAATATTCACATCTTCCTCATATACGCAAAAGTATTTATTTATCAAAATGTTCAAAAATACCGAGACTTCAATATTGCAAACAATTATCGAGTACGCTCATATTGTTTCTACGTCGTAATCTTTCCGCATTTTAACCCGACCTTGTCTCGCATCTCACTGCGGCGGTGCCAAGCGCAAAAAGAAATGCAACAGGTAAACAGTAGCAGCAAGTGTCGATGGTGTAGTGTTTACTGCTGTCCTAATATGCGTATTCCTGATAAACGAACCTTTGAGTCTGCTGTACAACATTTAAACTACGGACATCTTCAATAGAAGACTACTACTTATTTCAACTGTATAATATATCAACTTTGTGCAGCCTTGGCAACACTGTAATACAAGTGTACACTGTAATAAATAAGTTGGATGTCTATCAAAGATGAAGTATATAGGTGACTGTGAGGTAGTAAACAAGATGATTACTTTCGAGCCCTTATAGACAATACCGGTAACTGCGCATATGTGAGTCGACGAAGAATGAGGGTAAAAGAGCAGCAACTTGCCAGATAGTTGAGCAACAGTAATATCACTACACGTACAAGAATCAGACTTGCTAATGTCCCAGTTTTCTCCTTCTTTTACACGCCTCTGAGACATGGACCGTTAGGGAGACAGGACGACGTATTGATGCTTTGGAGATGAGTCCAAAGACATTTACTGCGAATTCTCTGGACAGCCCATCGCACAGTCAATTCTCCGAGAAATACGTCCTCCAAAAAGATTATCTAGCAACGTACTCTACCGAATCGTATTATTATTTAGCCACACCAACCGAAGAGATGATAATAAACGGTTCATAGTTAAGGGAAAACCAGATGCCAAGAGGAGAGCCAAGAGGAGAAGAAGACATCCCCAAAACATTAAGCTGATGTCACTAAGGATTTTAAATTTTGTACAACCATAACAATTTACCTATTTTTGGTAGATATTATGCAATGTGGAGGCAATCAACTAAAATTTTAACATGTATAGAAATTCCGCGTCTAACTGCAAAATATCGTTGTCACTATTTATTTATTTGATTACACTGCTCGGCAGGTACTTGACCCAACTATAAGACAGGGAGGTACAAATAAATTCTACTAAAATTAGGTTAACACGCATATTCAAGCTTGGACCTGACAACAACAATAGAGCATCTTAAGCGTATCTGGGTTTGAAATATTACGGGAATTTCTAACTATGAACCCATAAGTCTTGCTGGCTTCTGGTACTATGGTGCTAATATGTGTATTAAAAGAGAGGGTTTTATCAAAGATAACACCTAAGTCACGTAGTGTTTCGGGCCGATGAAGTATATTATTGTCTAAATTATAATCGTAGGAAACGGGTATGGACTTACGCGTAAAAGACATAACGCATTTCTGCGAATTTAATGGAAGATTGTATTTAGTACACCAATTACTTATTTTGTTTAAATTTTCGTGCATATGAAGACAATCGACAATGGTATAAATTCTAGAAAAGAGCTTCAAATTATCAGCAAACAGTAAATAATTAACCTTGACTGTTAAGTCATATGCTATGTCATTGATAAATGTTGTGAAAAATAATGGTCCAAGAACCGACCCTTGCGGTACTCCCGAGGTGGCAACGTATTCGACAGACTTGAATCCATTGAAGGTAACATATTGGATTCTGTTTGACAGGTAAGACCTGAATAATGTTATCAAGCTATCAGAGAGTTCGGCATAATTTAGTTGTTTAAGCAACATATTATGGTCAAG
The DNA here is from genome assembly GCA_936432065.2 of Rutpela maculata. Lineage (NCBI taxonomy): Eukaryota > Metazoa > Arthropoda > Insecta > Coleoptera > Cerambycidae > Rutpela > Rutpela maculata. The sequence continues at coordinate 27,188,620 of OW386285.2, read as the reverse complement.
TCTGTCCAATGCAATTATTGTATTAACGCTAAAAAATTCTCGAGTATTTTTCGATTTTACATAATTACATGTGTTTGAAGATTTTTATTCAGCAATTTAGTTTTCGGTAAGCAAATAAAAACTGACAACAATTAATTAAAAATAAATAAAAGTTGGTGGACAAATCTGTTGGTGATAGCTTTAATTAAAAAAAGCATGAAAACCGCTCCACTGGAAGTCGCTTGCAGATCGTAGAAAGAAAACGCCTTGCATTTTAAATATATAGATTTAGTTCTTAGATCTTAGCAATATATACGTAATTTCACGGAAGTTTCTGTATGCAAAATGTCAAGTCCATTTCTCATTTAAATTACGGTGTCGAAGCAGCAAAATTAAACGGTGAATATGTAAATTTACCTGCTTTTATTTCTACTGTTATGCTGATGGAAAGAAAATCCAATTGTATCCAGATAAAGAAACAAATTTAAATGAGTTTCCTGTCTCTAATCGGAAATCTCTATCTAAGGTCTTATTTACATTGAAATATATTCTATTTTCGTAAGATAACGAAATGCAAGTGATTTATTCCACAGCGGTTAAATTCCCGCTGATTTCTTAGGTGTTCCGGTGGATCCAGGACATCAATCACATGTAAATTTACTCTAGTTAACTGTAACATCCCATCTAGTTGAAACACAGGCTTCGTCTGTCGGAATTGTCAATTAATGGGGAATTGTCTTTATCCCCCTATTGTTTGTCGCACGTGGCGAGGAATGTTTAACTTCAATTTTGTTTTATTAGTTATCTCCTCAGGCCATATGGCGGCGTGCTATGCATTGTTTTCTGGTTTATTTTGATTAAAATGTTAATAAACTCCTTGGGAATAGCGACGCGTGATCAAAAGATTATATTTGATGCTGGGTAATAAATGGTTGATTTAATTTTGTTCACAGTGTTCATAATCGCTTTAGTGCGCAATTTGTAAACGTCCAGGAATTTTATTAAATTGTTGGAGACTATATCACGCAGTGGCCAGACAACTTTTGCGAACGAACGTTGAATGAGATTACAAAAGCGTAGAAGAAAGGCCACGGCGCTATTTATTATAGAATTTACACTTTAAACTGGGAACTATGCATTATTTACAATCTTAGATGGGATTTTTATCAGAGATGGGTAAAGAAAACATTGAATTTGAAAGTTTTCGGAATGAAATTTTGATAAAAATTAGAGTTTTCAATAAAACATTTGAATATTTGAAAGTTTCCGAAATTCCGGGAAAGTTTCCTATGGAAACTTTCGGAATATTCAAGTATTTTATTGGAAACTTTCATTTTTATCAAAACTTCGGAAATTTTCATATGGAAACTTTCCTTTACCCATCTCTGATTTTTATCAAAAATTCGTTCCGGAAACTCCCGAAAATTCCTGGAAACTTTCATCTCTGATTTTTATACATTTTAAAGCTTATAATGTATAGTTTCAATTAGAATTTTATATATTTTACAAATAAGTTACAGTTTAAACTGGAAATTATGTAGGTATTATTTACAGTTTCAACTTAAAATTGTATATACTTTACAGTTTAAATTGGGAATTATGTATGATTTGCAGGTTCAGCCGAGAATTGTATATATTTTACAGTTTATAATTTACAGTTTAAACTGGGGCTTATGTATTATTTACAGTTTCAACTGAAAATTGTATACACTTTACAGTTTAAATTGGGAATGATGTTTCATTTACAGGTTCAGCCGAGAACTGTATATATTCTACAGTTTATAATTTACAGTTTAAATTGGGAATGATGTTTCATTTGCAGGTTCAGTCGAGAACTGTATATATATATTCTACAGTTTATAATTTACAGTTTAAACTGGGACTTGTGTATTATTTACAGTTTCAACTGAAAATTGTATACACTTTACAGTTTAAATTGGGAATGATGTTTGATTTACAGGTTCAGCCGAGAATTGTATATATTTTACAGTTTATAATTTACAATTTAAACTGGGACTTATGTATTATTTAAAGTTTCAACTGAAAATTGTAAACACTTTACAGTTTAAATTGGGAATTATGTTCGATCTGTAGGTTCAGCCGAGAATTGCATATATTTTACAGTTTATAGTTTACAGTTTAAACTGGGCCTTACGTATTATTTACAGTTTCAACTGGAAATCGTATACACTTTACAGTTTAAATTGGGAATTATGTTTGATTTGCAGGTTCAGCCGAGAATTGTATATATTTTACAGTTTATAATTTACAGTTTAAACTGGGGCTTATGTATTATTTACAGTTTCAACTGAAAATTGTATACACTTTACAGTTTAAATTGGGAATGATGTTTCATTTACAGGTTCAGCCGAGAACTGTACATATATTCTACAGTTTATAATTTACAGTTTAAACTGGGACTTGTGTACTATTTACAGTTTCAACTGAAAATTGTATACACTTTACAGTTTAAATTGGGAATGATGTTTCATTTACAAGTTCAGCCGAGAACTGTATATATTCTACAGTTTATAATTCACAGTTTAAACTGGGCCTTATGTATTATTTACAGTTTCAACTGAAAATTGTATACACTTTAGAGTTTAAATTGGGAACGATGTTTGATTTACAGGTTCAGCCGAGAACTGTATATATTTTACAGTTTATAATTTACAATTTAAACTGGAACGTATGTATTATTTACAGTTTCAACTGAAAATTGTATACACTTTACAGTTTAAATTGGGAATGATGTTTGATTTACAGGTTCAGCCGAGAACTGTATATATTTTACAGTTTATAATTTACAATTTAAACTGGGACTTATGTATTATCTACAGTTTCAACTGTATATTGTATACACTTTACAGTTTAAATTGGGAATTATGTTTGATTTTCAGGTTCAGCAGAGAATTGTATAATATATTTTACAGTTTCTAATTTACAGTTTAAACTGGGAACGTATTATTTAGTTTTAACTGGTAAATTTATACATCTTACAGTTTATAATTTATAGTTTAAATTGGGAATTTTATGTATAATTTCAGGGTTGGCATGTTTAAAACATGTTTAAAACATCGCACTGTGTTTTAAACAAATGTTTAAAACATATTTAATACACAATGTGATGTTTTAGACAACTATTTAAAACACAGTTTAAAACGCAGTGCGATGTTTTAAATAAATGTATTATTTTGGAGTTTGTGGAAAAGCAGGAAAAGTCCTGATGATGGTTCATTCTGATAAATAATTCCGATATAGCGGTCACGTGCACTAAACTGACCATTTTATTTGCAAAGTGCTGTAAAATCTGTTTAAGAACGCCATCTGACATCAAATAAGTAGTAGCAGACATAGTGTGCCTGCACCACTTAATTTTAGTTGAATAGTTTTAAACGTTTTAAACCTGTTTTAAACATACCATTTAAAATTAAAAAAAACCTGTTTTAAACAAAAAAAACTGTTCAAAACAAAAAAAAACTGTTCAAAACAAAAAAAACTGTTTTTTTGTTTAAAATGAAAAAAGAACTGTTTTTTTCCAACCCTGTAAAATTTACAGTTTGACTGGAAATTACACATAAATGCGTTTAGGTGAAAATCATATTTCGATGGTTTCATGTAGGGTGACTGCACCAGTAATTGCCACTGTACCAGTAATTGTCAGCTGGTGTTCATAATCCTAACAATAAGGTTATTTATTTAAGAATTTCATTTGTTGCACCATCTATATATTGGGTCATGTCTGTACTATCATATATGTATAAGAAAGATATTCTAAAACAGGGAGCCACTTGCGAAATTGCCTTTTAAAATTTTCAGTGTAATGGTGACTGCTGATGTGAACAGGTTTGTTACCAGTTTTGTTAAGAACATTGAGAGTGTTATTTTATGATATTTGTTGAAATTTAACTAAAGCCGTAATTTTCATAGGAGAATACGCATAACAGGTAATTGTTAATACATAATCTATAAGTAATTTGCTCAATTTAAAGTTAACCTATGAATTATGAGAAGTGGCAATTACTGGAACGTGAATTTTCTTTAAACCCAGTAATTGCCATTAGTGGCAATTACTGGGATATTTTAAAACAATCCAATACACGTTTAATTATAGTCAGATTCTGATGCTCTGAGTCTCAATTGTACCTCATAGAAAAATGAATAGAATCGTGTTAGGTTATCCAGTAGTTGCCACCTATTTTTAAAAGTGGCAATTACTGATTCTATATAGTGGCAATTATTGGTACAGGTGAAAGGCAGAATGGAAAGAGCAAAGAAACCTTTTTTCCTATATTCAAAAGAAAACATGGAGGCCGCTATAACTGCCTGCCTCAACGGTATGCCGTTTTCCACCGCTGCAAAAATGCATGGGGTTCCAAGAAATACTTTAAAGAACAAAGTTAAAGGGAAAACGCCAGTGGAGCGAAAAATGGGCCCACCTACCATTCTATCTAAAAGTGAGGAAAATGCTTTGGTAAATGGGATAATTCAAATTTCCAATAGAGGGTTTTCGCCTCACAAGGATGATGTTCTTATAACTGTACAGAAAATAATGAAAAATTAAAAAAAAACTATACCATACCACATGTGGGGGGGGTTTCGAACCTGGGACCCTTGGACTCCGAGTCAAAAGCGTAAGAACTACCTAACACGTAAAAAAACTGTAAAAAATGTAAATTTTTACAAAAACAAAAATCAAAAAAAATTCTCAAATTTAAATCATTAATAACATTTTAATTTACTGATCAATTTTGTTCAAAAACAATAGGGTTCTTACCCCTAGCTAACACTAACTTACTGTCCAAATTTCAGTACAATCGGATTTTTCTTTTTTGAGTTATCGTGCTTACAAGAAACGTGACGGACGGACCGAAGGACGGACGGACGGACATTTTGAAAGTTGTTCAGAATTCGTTCACTAACACAATGAGATGGAAATTTTTTCTCTACGAGCGATATTTTTACGATTTTAGAAATGTGCCGATCAAATACAATATACTCTTCGTTTTTGCGAAGAGTATAATAATTCGTACATTTCTTTTTTTTTTTAAGTTTGTACCTAGTGTAAAAGCATAGAAATGGATTGGCAATTACTGGCACATAAATTGGCAATTACTAGGATTTTTCTGTTTTACTCCTGGCAATTACAGGTACTTTGGATTAAAGTAAAAAAAATATAGATATATAATATAAAAATGCCTTTTTTATAATTTCTGAGAGTGGAAACTCTTTTGTAAACCACTGCTAAACAACTTGTTCTTTTGTTAAATCACAAACATGGCATTTTCAATTTTTTTATAACCCCTTTTATGCAAACGCGCTCTTATAATGGCAATTACTGGCGCAGTCACCCTATATTATTATGAAACTAGAATAAACATTTAACTTTATTTATGTTTTTTAGGCACAAAGTTATTGTGTATTAGTTTAAACATATATACTTATGTACATTTTGTTACATAAATTAAGTTACATTATTATTATGATTATATTATTTATACTTCTCGCAAAATTAAAGTTTTTATATAACTGTTGTACATTTTATAGGATACTTTTCGATGTTTTTTTTTTGTAAATAATAGTTTCAGATATTTTCAATTCTCTGATATCAACTTAGTTGTGGAACTCTTGAATGTAAAAAATAAAGTGAAAAAAATACAATCCAACTTTACATGAGCTTCGAACCCGTGACACTGGATTTCGAGTATCTCAAGCATAACCACTAATTCAACATTTCTTACTTTCAAAAGCGTTAATGTTATCAAATATGCCTAGCTGAAAATGACATTTCGGCGGTTGGATATTACATTATTGTGAAATGTATATTAATAAAATATATACATAGGGGGGATAACATTTCACAAGATTACAAAACAAAAATGAAGAATATAATTTTTTAAAAGTTAAATGATGATTAATAACCTTTTTATTTGCTGACAGATTTTGTTTAAAACAACAGAGTTCTTTCTTCAGCAAGCAGCCCCTTATATCACTAAATCGAGGTGTTTCTGCTCAAAATGATCGAGGAATATTCATTATTCAGGCTAACTAATTTTAAAATGAAACCACTGCTCTGGCACTGTATAAAATTACACATTAATTATTATAAATTAGGTCTGTCATGAATACCATGAAAAAGACTTTTCCGCGGGCGGTGTTAAATAGGCGGACGTATTTAGCGAAGACGGCTCCAAGCTGAGAAACTCAGTGAATAAGATGCAGCCATCCCAAGGGGTCTTTAAAGTAAATGGGAAGTCTGTCATCGTCCTAAAACTTCTCTAATTATTATTGAAATATGTTGAATCGGCGCCGAGAAAAATAGGAAAAGTTTTAGAGAAATCCAGTGGGAAATTATCCTAAGGAAGAGTAAATATATTTGTAATGTCTGGAGGTACTCTGGCATTCTCAAACAGGCCGATAGCATCTGGCAAGGACAGCGCAATTATTGAATTGTATGAGATGAAATGCGGTATGGTGCAAGGACAATTTGGGAGATAAATTTAATATGTCAGTATCGACAGGTATATAGGTGAGTTAATGGAAGTGCATTTGATCGTAAACTAACAGCGGGATGAGATGAAATGTGCAGATGCATATAGATGACTTGTAATATTGAGGTAGGGGGCGTGATTAGTTCGAACTTCACTGTAGACAAGCAATTTCTAATATACAAGTAGATGGATGATTTTGTAAGAAATATTGTAATCGCGGTACACGTTACTAAACTGTACACTGTACAGTAAAGCATACTAAGGCTTACTATCTTAGAGGGGAGCCCATGTAAATTTGTGCGCATAAAAGTTTGTTTTTTAAGAAATCTGTTTTCTCTACTGCAAAATATCATTGCCGTATATTCTGATAACATGAACTGTAACGGTTAAGTAAGGAAAGACAGTAATGAGGGATGTAGTAAGTACTATCAATCTAGTAAAAAAAGATTTATTGATAACTGAATAGATAACTCATTGATCCGCGCGTTCTTAAGTAAACGATTAAAACATATTTACATTGAAATTAGGGATTGCAATTTACCGGAAGTTTTAATAACCGGTAAATCGGTAAATAAAAATGTAAATAACCGGTTAACCGGTATTTACCGGTAATTTTTAGAATGAATGATTAGGGTGGCGAAAATGGCAATTGTCTTTTTCCATGTACAAAATAATCTAAATTTAACAAAAAACATTTTTATATATGTATATTTAATATAATGAACAAACAAAACGTTTTTTATCCAAAGAAAAAAATATAAATGAAATAAATTTAAATAAATAATTATTCGGTAAATAACAAAAATATCAACTTAAATAACAAAAATTATAAAAACAAACTCAAATAGTAGTCCAGTCAATGAAAGAGTTGTAGAGAACATTTTGGAGGGGAGAATTTTTCTCTTCAGGAATGTGTTGGGGGTAGTCAGGAGGTAAACATACGAAAAGTCCCCGCCCCTAGCCCCGCCGCTTCAGTAGGAGAGGGGGGTGAAAGGTTCCTTTTTTCTATTCTTCGCTTATAACTCGGAAACGATGCGTCATACGAAAAAAGGTAATCTATGCAAAATTAAACGTAATTAAATTTCCCACAAGAATGTTTATATTCATTTTCTTCCTATGTGTTATATTTTACGAGATATCTGCCAGCGAAAATCGATAATTAATAAAAAAAAATCAATTGTGTACCTTGAATATTTCTATCAAAGCGGTTTACCGTGGTCTGCTAATAAATCACAGTCACAAAACAATCTTTATTTTACAACACTCGACGTATTTACTAACGTAATATTTTGTCGAAGTTTAGACATTTCCTTAAATATACAGTGTGATTCACTTAAACTGAAGATACCCTTATAACTTTTTCATTTTGTTTCCGATTTGAATCAAATTTTACTTAAGTATAGAACAAATTAGGATCTACTTATGACCAGAAAATCATTCACCTGCTATAAAGGCAAAGCTACCTGCGGTACCAAAATATGAGGAAAAAGATTAAAAGTCATATTGATTTTTAATCTTACGAACGATGAATTTTACGCAGCCACCACAAATTGCGGAAGCTGAGGACCCCCTTTGACAGATGAGCTTATTTATGAAATGTACCCCATCAATAATCAATTCAAATTTTGGTGTATGTACGTTTGTGGCGCCGATTGGATGCATTTTTTAGAATTTCTAACATTCAAAATGTTTTATTTTTTTCAGCATATTTCGGTACCGCAGGTGGCTTTGCCTTTATAGCAGGTGAATGATTTTCTGGTCATAAGTAGATCCTAATTTGTTCTATACTTAAGTAAAATTTGATTCAAATCGGAAACAAAATGAAAAAGTTATAAGTGTATCTTCATTTTAAGTGAGTCACACTGTATATTTAAGGAAATGTCTAGACTTCGACAAAACATTACGTTAGTAATTATGTCGAGTGTTGTAAAATAAAGATTGTTTTGTGACTGCGATTTATTAGCAGACCACGGTAAACCGCTTTGATAGAAATATTCAAGGTACGCAATTGATTTTTTTTTTTTTAATTATCGATTTTCGCTGACGAATATCTCGTAAAATATAACACATAGGAAGAAAATGAATATAAACATTCTTGTGGGAAATTTAATTACGTTTAATTTTGCATAGATTACCTTTTTTCGTACGACGCATCGTTTCCGAGTTATAAGCGAAGAATCGAAAAAAGGAACCTTTCCACCCCCCTCCCCCCTGAAGCGGCGGGGCTAGGGGCGGCGACTTTTAGTATGTTTACCTCCTGACTACCCCCAACACATCCCTGAAGAGAAAAATTCTCCCCTCCAAAATGTTCTCTACAATCCCTTTTTGGGCATTCATTGATTAGACTATAGGGCACTTACTGAATACCTAATCTAAAAATACAATATTTTTTAAAAATGGCCCGTTAAAAGGGTTAGTTTTTCAAGGCTATATCTGTTAGTCGTCTGATATTTGTGCATAGAATACCATCAGCTTCCTATATCGATATTGATAGGTCGATAAGTTAATAAGAACTGGTAATGACATACTTCTAAATGTATTCCACGGATATTTGCGGCAGTGAAATATTCAATTTCCTGTCGCAAGATATTGTCAATGTCTCTCTTGTATTTCTCAGTGCTTGGCGTTTGGATTTTTAAAAATTGTTATTGTTGAAATAGGCTTAGAATGTCATGAAACGTCAAGATTTTAAGTTTGAGCAAAAAAAAAATTTTGTCGGTCTGTCTGTAACTTTTTTTTTGTGCGCACGTTTACTCTGGAACCGGTTGAGATATTGACTTGAAATTTGGTACATATATGTATTTTAACGAGATCTAGAACTAGATTATATTTTCATCTTGTTCCGTCGAAAGGTTGGGGGTAAATTGGGGTAAATAGGTAAATCAAGCAAGTAAGAGTCCATAAAATTTGTATTTAGTATATATACAAGAGAAGTAAGGTTTCAAAAAAAATTTTGGTATTAGCCACCCCCATTATTAAAGGGGATAAAAAAAAAATGTGATTTAGTGTGTGCACAAGAACCAGAAACCTCAAAATATTCTTTTATTTCATCCACCACCCCCACTACCACCCACTATCACCACCCCCACCCCACTACCGATATGGGGTACCGTTTTATGGGTTTTTGGGGTAGAGGATTTCAAATATTAAATTATTAAAGTTCCATAGACGTTGTGAGTGACTTGGATAGAAAATCTGGATGTGGAAGTAGTGATTCCTTGAGCAGCGGTTCTTATAACATTATTTATTTATTGTTAAAAGTGCTCAGTGTTGGGGCAGTCACTCTGTATTTAATGAATACTAGTCACTGACATAAATAGAAACGTTGAATACGTGACGTATCGTAAGTTCAGAATTTATCGAAATAACCGGTAAAAAAATTAAATAACCGGTAATTATTGTCATGTGTTTTTTGTCCTGATAACCGGTTAACCGGTATTGCAATCCCTAATTGAAATTCATACGGTTTCCTTTCAAAGAAGCTAGCACAAATGACCCAAGTATTTTCTCTATAAAATGAAAACAATACACTTTTGGTAGCACATTTGGATTAGACCAAACACATGCCTCCTTGAAAAGTTGCTCGTCTTGTATGTTTAAAAACGCAGTAGATGTAGGTTAGGTGGTCCTTAAATTAGGGTAAAGTTTTTTTTTTCTTAATTTTCTTTGGGGCACCCTACCATTTTGATCTACTCTATTAAAAAGAATTACCTACGGTATTTTTTTGGGATTTTTTAACTGTTTTAGGTGTCGCTACCGCCCCGTAAAGTTTCAAAATTAAAAAAAAAACTAGTTAGGAATTAATAATTAAATTCAGTTACAAAAGAAATTATGTTCATTAAACATGTAATTAATATGTACAACTGCACAGCAATTACAATGTTATATATATATATATATATATATATATATATATATATATATATATATATATATATAACATAATATAAATGAAAAAGTTGTTAATAAAATACAGTTGAGTTGAGATGAAAGTGGGGGACAATGTACTGTCCTATTTTATTAATTTCATTGATGATCAATGTCATTTTAATGTTCATTTGATTTATTTTGATAAAAATTTTGCATTTATCTTGAAATTTCTCTCGATTATCTGGAAAATTCAAGAAAACTCAAGACTTGACAAAACATTATTTAAAAATCTGAAATTTTTATGGAAGTCATTTTTTATATTATAGAACAAAATAAGAAGGTGCCCCGGGTAAATTTTAAAAGTTAGTTTTTAACGACCACCCTAATGCCAATTGTCAATCTGTCATTTAGAAACAAGTAATCTTCTCGCCTCATTAAGTGATAGGCTTGCTGACTTCAATAAACAAATGATTATTAAAAATTGGCTGTTTGGGGGGAAAATGCCATTTTTTCTTCAACTTTAAATAGCTGTGGTTTCGTCTAGATATATTTAATCGACACGTATCAAGAATCAAATTAAGGATACTTGCAAAAAATTTAAATTTTGCAAAATCATCAAAATTCAAAAAAAAAACTGAACAGTAAAAACCGAAAATCCCTCCCTGATCGTTTATCTGTAATAGTATATTTAGTAAAACAACGGTAATATTTTTTTGTACGCCTTAAAACATTTTTTTGACAATAATAATAAAATGTTTGTTTCTTTTCCATGATTTTTGTCAGATTCAAGTGACTATATGAGTCACGGTAATTAAGATAAATGAATGTGACTGATTCCATTTGAAATATATTTGAATAAACTTTATTTCCAACAGACATTTGTAATACTTATTACTTCCACATCCAGTGGAAAAAAAATGAAAATGTTTATTGTTCAAATAGGCTTAGAATGTCATGAAACGTCGAAATTTTAAGTTTGAGCAAAAAAAAGTTCTGTCTGTCTAACTTTTTTTGTGCGCACTCTGGAACCGTTTAAGATATTGACTTGAAATTTGGTATATGTATGTACTTTAACGAGATCTGGCGTTAGATTATATTTTCATCTCATTCCGTCGAAGGGTTGGGGGGTAAATTGGGGTAAATGGGGGGTAAACATTTAAATCGAGCAGGTAAGAGCCCATATAATTAATATTTAGTATATACAAGAGAAGCTAAAGTCTTAGCATTAGCTACCCCCATTACCACCCCCTCCCCGATATTAAAGGGGATGAAAATAAATTATGTTTTAGTGTGTACAAGAACCAAAAACCTCAAAATATTTTCTACTTCATCAACCGTATTTTAAATTATCACTAATAATTTAAATTCAGTACTATTATATATACATCTCAATTTGGCTTTTTATTATTCATAGGCAAAACGCATACATTTTTTACGTCACAGATGGCAGATCATTAAAATATGTGAGTTATAATAAAGGCGGTTGTGTCTTTAAGCTAAAAGACATTATTTGTACGTTTTGCCATCAACAGTGGATAGAAAATTGGTTATAAATATTTCATTGTCGTTCAGCGTACAAATATATCATTAAATGATATAGAAAAATATTTTTTTTATGTCCCTAGAATATATAAAATTAGGAAAAATTCTGCACTGCTATCAAAGGGAAAGAGTCAACGTGGAAATTATCGGCATCTTTACGATTATATTGATGTGAGGGTCATTTTAGTGGAAGGTTTCTCATTAAAATTAATGAGCTCATATGATTTTGGCTGATTTTCTCTTTATACCGTTAATAAAGGAAGTAGTAATTATAAATACAACATTTTTACAATTAATTATTTTTATATATTTGCTTTTATCATGATTAGAGGATATTATTTAGGTATTATGCAAATCACAACTTACACACTTTTTTATTTATTGTGAAAATACCTACTTTCTGTATATTGTTGCCCTAATCTGGGCACGCTAATATACTAGTTAGGTAAATACTTTAAAACACTCATTATTGGAGAATCAATCAAAACAACTACTCTTCCAGCTAATACTGACGAAGTATTGAATTACATGATAGAATTCTTAGCATTTTAAAGCAAAAAACATATTGAAAATACTTAAATCATTTATTCAAATTCAGCCATTCACACTTTTTTTATTTAATATGAAATTATCTACTTTCTGTATATTGGTACCTTAATTGGGTCACGCTAATATACTACTTAGGAAAACACTTTAAAACACTCATTATTGAAAAAACAATCAAAACAACTACTCTTCTAGCTAATACTGACGAAGTATTGAATTACATGATAGGATTCCTGGTATACCTAAATAATATTCTCTAATCATGATAAAAGCAAATATATAAAAATAATTAATTGTAAAAATAAATCAAGAATAGGCTTGTAAATAATGAATGAATGATTCCATACTCTACTGATGAGAACTAACGGTTCAATAATTGTTGTGAATGACTGAATTTCAATGAATAATTTAAGTATTTTCAATATACATATATATTTTTTTTTGCCTTAAAATGCCAGGAATCCTATCATGCAATTCAATACTTCGTCAGTATTAACTAGAAGAGTAGTTGTTTTGATTGTTTTTTAAATGATGAGTGTTTTAAAATGTTTTCCTAAGTAGTATATTAGCGTGACCCAATTAAGGTACCAATATACAGAAAGTAGATAATTTCATATTAAATAAAAAAATGTGAATGGCTAAATTTGAATAAATGATTTAAATATTTTCAATATGTTTTTTGCTTTAAAATGCTAAGAATTCTATCATGTAATTCAATACTTCGTCAGTATTAGCTAGAAGAGTAGTTGTTTTGATCGATTCTCCAATAATGAGTGTTTTAAAGTATTTACCTAACTAGTATATTAGCGTGCCCAGATTAGGGCAACAATATACAGAAAGTAAGTATTTTCATAATAAATAAAAAAGTGTGTAAGTTGTGATTTGCATAATACCTAAATAATATTCTCTAATAAATACAACATTTTCTCCATCGCATTATTTATAATGATTAAAAAAAATGGTACTGAGTGGATGGCTGTAGATATTTTATATAAAAAAATGAAGTTTACTGAAATGAAAAATAGTTACTATACAAATTACACAGATGTGTGCTTGTATTATGAGGTTAGATACCTGAATAATTTGTAAATTTGGATATAAGTAGTAAAATGTTAAAAGTGAGTAGGTAGGTACGAACAAATTTATTGTCAAGAACACACACCTTACTCTCTTTATGACCCTAATTTCAGCAGGTAGATACCTAAATAATTTGGGTATTTGGAGTTGTAACAACACTAACCCCAGTAAAAGTGTAAAAATGGTAGAAACAAATTTATTGAATGATACACACAGGGGCGCGCTAACAAAGTGACAACCAGCACCGCCAAAGAGCGCCCAAAAATAAGGGCGACTGTTGGAGAGACTAGATTAACTTGTTAATGATAAATAACACAGCCACACAAAAAAAAGTGGTCTGGCCTGCGGACTAGACCAGTGTATCCGTAGGTATTTGGACCCGCTGAAACCGAATCCGAAGTCAGAATTCTCAGATTACTTCTTTTTTCACCCCCAACCCCAACCCCCCCCCCCACAAAAAAGTGGTCTGGCCTGCGGACGACACCAGTGTATCCTTATGTATTTTGATCCTCTGAAACCGAATCCGAAGTCAGATTCGTTCATTTTTCAACTCCCATCCCACATTCCTTTACCATGCGCCATGTGGCTCTCGCTGCTGGCAACAAGCATGACCTTAGTCCAACCCAGCGTGGACGTAGCAGGCCCAGTTGTATAACTTTGGAGTGGCAGCAATGCCTACCGCACGCTGGTAAATCAGTCAATCAATCAATCAATTTTGCCGTTAACTGACGTGCCCAAATTTGAAATCATTTTTCTTCAATTTTTACATGAGCGTTGATTTTATAAAAAAGTGATAAAATATAGAAGTTCTAACAAATTAAAATAAAATAACTCGAACTGAACTGTTCGGTTCAAACGAAGTAGACAGTAGACAGCTCTCAGCGAGAACCTGAAGATGACAGATGTGATTATGCCGAAACGTCGTTTAGACAACCACGGCCCCTTATACCTCGCAATATAATAATAGTAGTTAACTTCGGATGATAATAATAATCATATTTTAGCGAACTACGCAAAATGTATTGCTTAATTTTATGCTTATACATAAAATTTTATTACCTAGGAAAAACACGTACTGTCTTTAAAACGGAAAATTAAAGTACACGTTTCATTATTATAGCTAGAAAACATTTATGAAATGAATATTACTATGAAATTAAGGAAAAGTGATATAATATACGCTATAAATCTACAATTTAACACGCGACTCACCTCTTTAGTAGATAATAAGGTTGAATTAACTGGTTGACGGTGAAATTCTATTTTATAATTTTGGAACACAGGACATTAAATTTCAGCTGACATTAAGTGCCATTTGTCTCGATTACTCTTTCTTACTCATATTTAAGATAATAAATATTAAAACCAATAAAACGTAAAAAACAGCTGCCCAAGGAATCACTACTTCCACATCCAGATTCTCTATCCAAGTCACTCACAACGAAAAAACTTTGCATGTGAAAATAATTGTTTATGGAACTTTAATAATATAATATTTGAAATCCTCTACCCCAAAGACCCATAAAACGATACCCCACATCGGTAGTGGGGTGAGGGGGTGGTGGTGGTGATGGGGGGGCGATAGTGGGGGTGGATGAAGTAAAAAAATATTTTGAGGTTTCTGGTTCCTGTACATACACTAAATCACAACTTTTTTTCATCCCCTTTAATAAGGGGGTGGGGGGTGGTAATGGGGGTGGCTAATGCCAAAAATTTTTTTGAGACCTTAGCTTCTTTTGTATATACTAAATACCAATTTTATGGACTCTTACCTGCTTGATTGACCTATTTACCCCAAATTTACCCCAATTTACCCCCAACCCTTCGACGGAACAAGATGAAAATATAATCTAGTTCCAGATCTCGTTAAAGTACATATGTGTACCAAATTTCAAGTCAATATCTTAAACGGTTCCAGAGTAAACGTGCGCACAAAAAAAAAGTTAAACAGACCGACAGAAAATTTTTTTCGCTCAAACTTAAAATCTCGACATTTCATGACATTTTAAGCCTATTTGGACAATAAAAATTTTCAAAAATTTATTTGTCGTTACTATACTTCCACTGGACGTGGAAGTAATTAAAATAAACTTGTTGGGCCTATTTGTTTGGTGGGGATTTTTGAACTGCACTACTAGAATTTCCCATTTAAAGCATGAATCTCCTTGGAAAATATATTTCCTTCCACTAAATTTCCAACCACGGTATTTAAGTCCTACCTACATACAATTAGAATACAATCTAGTCCCATATGCAGACAATTACATAAAGCAGGCGTATTTTCCACGTGCAGTGAAATTTTAACTAAAAATTAAATTAAAATATAGCCGGTAACGAAATCCTACAAATAATACGAGAAAATTAGACATGATACTTAACAACATACCTGGTTACCTTACCTCTTAGATAAGGTTGATGGGGTGAAAAAAATGTCATTTACCTCTCTCAACTTCAAAATATACATAAAGAAAAAGCAAAGTAACTTTTCTGTAAACAACGTGTTTACTAATTTGTATCGCAAACGCTAACTGCATGAAATCCGCTTACTGAAGTTCAAAAGTTTCTCTCTGGTCCGTAAAGTTTTAAGAAGCCACAAATTTTAAACACAAATCTGTTACTTTGTATTCGACATAAACATGCAGCTTGAAAATATTAACTAAATAAACTTGAAAGTCAGGATCAAAGGCATCAAAATAAAGTTAATAAAATTTCGGCGTTTCATTTCGGCAAATTATCTAGATCTATTTTATCTGTTAAGTTTAAAATTATTATTAAATCTGTAGAGTGATAATAATTTTCACGTGTCTATTTTTGGTTTTCAGGATTGGTGCATTAAAACATTTTTGTATCAGAAAAATCTGCAATATCATTTGAGACCATGTAGTGATTAGATTTTTGTTCCCAACAAATAATAAATAGCGAGTGGCTGAAAAAAAAAACCGCTGCCCAAGGAATCACTACTTCCACATCCAGATTTTCTATCCAAGTCACTCACAACGAAAAAAATTTGTATGTGGAAATAATTGCTTATGGAATTTTAATAATATAATATTTGAAATCCTCTACCCCAAAAACCTATAAAACGATACCCCACATCGGTAGTGGGGTGGGGGTGGTGCTAGGGGGTGGTAGTGGGGGTGGATGAAGTAAAAACATATTTTGAGGTTTCTGGTTCTTGTACACACACACACTAAATTACAATTTTTTTTTCATCCCCTTTAATAATGACGATGGTAATGGGGGTGGCTAATGCCAAAAATTTTTTTGAGACTTTAGCTTCTCTCTAATATACTAAATACCAATTTTCTGGACTCTTACCTGCTTAATTTACCTATTTACCCCAAATTTACCCCAATTTACCCCAACCCTTCGATGGAACAAGTTGAAAATATAATCTAGTTCCAGATCACGTTAAAATACATACGTGTACCAAATTTCAAGTCAATATCTTAAACGGTTCCAGAGTAAACGTGCGCACAAAAAAAAGTTACAGACCGATAGAAATTTTTTTTTTCGCTCAAACTTAAAATCTCGACGTTCCATGACATTCTAAGCCTATTTGAACAATAAAAAATTTTAAAATTTTTTTTGTCGTTACTATACTTCCACTGGATGTGGAAGTAATAGTCCAATATCTTAAGAACCTAAAAGGTAACACAGTATTTTTCCAATCGTCCAGCCATTAGCTGCTTCGAAAAAGTCCCATCAGAGGGCTGATATTTTGTGCAAACATTCTTTTAAGTTATAATGGAAGGTGACCTCCAAGATTTGGATTACCATGCATAAAGTGTTAAAAAATGTGAATATATTCAAAAATGTTGTTATTAAGGCCGTTCCAGACTATGTAACAAAACATGTTAAATAACAAATTTGTTCAACAAATTTGTTGAGCAACTTTATTGTGTAACTTGTTATAATATAACCGAGGCATCCAGATTATATAACAAAACAAAATAGTGTACATAATTTTTCGTATCGAAATTCATTATTACGCCAAACGCCAGTGCCGGAGTAAATGTTTCAATAACATTTTTTCAAGTGTAGACGTGTTATACAACAAAGTTTTATAATTTCTTTTGATCTTTACCGACATCTGATGGATAACATACAACATATTATATAACAAGAAAAATGTTGTGCAACACTGTGTTTTATAACTTTTTTCCTTTCTTTTCTCTAACAAGTTATAAAACTTTGTTATTTAACACGTTTTGTTACATGGTCTGGAAGGGTCTTAATAACGTGTACAAAATTTCAGGCCTCTATGAATTTTTCCGAAGTGAAATGAACAGATTTTGCGTTCAAAATATAACACTTGTAGATTTTTTACGGTATTGAATATTTCGGATCTAAGAAAGTTACTAAATCTTCGGAAAAGCTATAGAAGAAACAACAGGCACACAAGAAGATACATACCACTGCAACTTTGGATCAAGGAACGGGAAGAAGAGAACGTAAAGAAAGAACGAACAAAATTAATACAACAAACAAAAACTGCTATAAATAATGGAACACGCACAATTTTGTTTGTAAAAAATTGATTTCAGCGCGTCAAAAGTTAGGTTAGAACCTTAGGAAAAGATTTTTTTTTTGGCTCTATTTTGGGGGATAATAGGGTGGAGAAAAACTGACACAATAAGAAATTTTTGTGCGTCCACAATTGACTTCAGCCCGTCAAAATACTTCAGAAAAGTTAGATGAGAACCTTAGGAGAAGAATTTTTTATCTTGTAGACCTGTGTCATTATACTCTTCGCAAATACGAAAACGAAGAGTACATTGCATTTGATTGGCACATGTCTAAAACCGGAAATGTAGAGAAAAAGTTTTCATATCATTGTGTTAGTGAACGAATTCTGAACAATTTTCAAAATGTCCGTCTGTCCGTCACGCACGTTTCTCGTAAGCACGATAACTTAAGAAATAAAAGTCTGATTGTGTTGAAAATTTGACAGTAAGTTAGTGTTAGCTACCCTATTACTACGGGAGCACACCCTAATAACTGCACCCCCGTGCCCCCCCCCCCTCGATCTTTGAGGACAATGTTATATTGATTTTGATATTTAACACAAAAACTAAAAAAGATGGAGATAAACTTTCTGCACAAAAAACAAAGTGCATAAAATTTTCTACAATTTTGTTCCTATACAATATTTGGGTAGGAGTTACCATTTTCAAGATAAATGATTCAGCTTTTAAAATAAAATATAAAATTCAATATAAAACGTAAGTAACACCTCATTCGCTTTGAGATTCACTATCGCTGTGTCCCGATACATCGAATATTTCTTTCAAGTCTTCTTCCTCTATTGCTTCATTTATGATATCATCATCCTCACTTTCGTCTATTATGATTTGATTTGGAATCATCTCCTGAAGAATTTCAGGAAGCGATTGAGGCAGTATTTTATCTGCTGAGCACCAAAGAGGTTCTCCATTTTCTTGCGATCCATAATCATTCTAAGGCTTTGGAATATTGTGAATACCTTCGTCGGATAATCGCCAAATACGCGTTTGGTAAACATTCCTTTTAATATGCTCGACAAAGCAAGCTCTTGATGGTGGAATCGAAGAAAAATCAACTTTGATGTCAATTGACAAATCTTTATCACCACATTTCCGTCTAATGGCAATTAGTAAATTAATGAAGGCCCAGTAATGCCGAACATTTTCGAGGTCCGTACTCTTCTTCTAATGCGGATATGTTAATAAGCCTTCCTTTATTGCTAAATCCGGTATCAATGAGTAATTTACATTTAATTTTATTGGAATGAGCCAGCAGAATCCAAAAGATGTCACTATCAATACTTTTAACCCTAATCTGTTCATAACCCATTGTTACCGTTTTCGAGATAAATGACTGCAAATTATAATATTATTACCATTATTATTAATTTTTTTTTCAGTTTATTTTATTTTTTGTTATGTTAATAATATAAAGTTATATTATACGCCTTACATTAATTGTCAAAGTTATTTCCTCTAAATGATTTACCGATATATGAATTTCCATGTTTTCTTAATTTTGGACTCGTTTATCTAGAATCAAAATATTCATCAAAATATCAAATCAAATCATTATCAAAATATTAAAATATTGTATAAGAACAAAATTGTAGAAAATTTTATGCGCGTTGTTTTTTTGTGAAAAAGTTTTTGTCCATGTTTTTTAGTTTTTGTGTTAAATGACAAAAATAACATTGCAACAGTTTTTTTAACATATGGCCACCATTTTGAAAGTACAGCCAGTTTTTTTTAGGACATGTCTTAAATTGTTCCTTAGGCTTTACACTTTATGAAAAACATTGTCCCCAAGGATCGGAGGAGGTGCACGCACAGTTAGTTAGGGAGGGCTCCCCGACTTTATTGTTTTTGAACAAAGTCGATCAGTAAATAAAAAAGTTATTAATTATTTAAATTTGAAAAAAAGATTTTATTTTTTATGCTTTTGTAATTGAATAGAAATCTGGTGCTTCTAATATCCATTTATATATATATATTTTATTAATATACCCGGGTTCAAAACCCACATATTTTGTTTATAGTTTTTTTTTCCTTTTTATTTTATACTGGGTGTTTCACCAACTAAGTTGGTATTATAAAATTAAAAATGTCTAAAACTAACATTATTTACAAGAAAACTGCGAAGAGTATCCTATTGAATGTGTAACAATTATATACAAAGTTCAGTAAATCGGCGAACAGTATAATGCTTCCTTTAATTTGTTGTAAGTAAGCTTTTATTTAACATAATGTGATTGTTTAAATTATTTTATTAGAGCTAGTATACTTAGAATTTAAGATTTTTAGGCAAGACTGAAAAGCGGCTTTGCCGAATCTTATCCTTTTAGTTTATATTATTTAATTGCATTATATTTCAGCTTTGTGGTAATATTAAACAAATGAAGATTTAAAAAAATACGATATATGCCCTCCCGAAATCAGAAACGGTATGTTTCCCGGGAGTGGCAGCAATGTCTACCACACACTGGTAAATCAAATCCGATGAAAAAGATTAATTAAGTTTTATTATAACACAACATATAAGTAATATTTCAAGTTTTATGTTTATCACAAAAGCACTTACTTACAAGATGATTAAACTCCAAAAATATATACATACAAAGATACAGATAGACAAACATTATATCAATGAATAAAGGCACTTTTTATTTATTTATTTATTTAACAACATGACGCACATTTCTTTAATGTGATAATTTAATATAATATGGACTCAATCAAATAGGTATGAAATCCAAATGACGATTTTATATAAGTGAAAACAATAATGGAAGAACAGACACAATATTCACTCACCACTGTATCATAAAAACAAAGCAATATCAATCAACAAAACGCAGTGATTTTAAGGATTTATATACAGAAACCACATGTCAGACGTAATAAAGATGTGACGACCCTTCTCCGTTTTTACAGGCGTCCGTCTGGAGAGTCTGAAGTGTTAATCCAATTTACCAGGAATTTGTAACAAAATAAAACCCTCTGCTGAGTTTGATCGCACTTGATCCAATGAACCACATTTCTCCTATAATGCTATTAAATGTCTATATTCTATAAAAAGCAAAGCCATAAAACAACTTGGTGAGAATTGGCAAATAAATAAATCATTATTATTACTTTTTTAGTTCATTTTTCTAACGACGGCGTCGTCTTATTTCCGCTCTAAGGCCAATCACCGACCGATGAGGCACCAAAAGTCGAGCTACCCCCAACCCGTGAATTTGCAGAAGAGTAGTGGTTTTTTTACTATTTAATAAACAAAGAATCGACTGCTTCATTGTTAGAAAAATGTTTTCCTTCTTTCATACCCAGACATTCAACTTAAACACACTAATCCTACAGAAGTTTTATGTTACTAATGATCGAGGACTTCTTATAAAACAGTCTAAATTGAGTTATACTTTAATACTCTGCTAACGTAAAAGTATACCATGTTGTCGTTTGTCATTAGCGTCTCTTGAAGGAATTTAGAAGAAAGAACTTAAAGTCTGTTCGCTGATAGAATCCCGGTCGTATAGTGTAAGGAATATCGTCCGGAGCTCTATCCCTCCTTGTCTTTATTGAAATAATATTTGTAACCTAATCTGTAAAGTAAGTTTTAATCTTTGTGGTCAAGACCGACGTGAGACATTTCTATTGTTCGATAGCAAACCAATTTGCGTAACGCGTGTCGTTGTCGAATGCGGCTGGCGATTTCAGAGGCGGGTCGATTTTCTCGGAAGTCGGGTATAGCAGGTATAGTGCACTTAGTTCAATTAGTGCCTAAGAGGGCCATTTTAGTCTTGTTCTATTGTTCCGATCATAAACATATTTCCTTAGTAGGGATTGCAATTTACCGGAAATTTTAATAACCGGTAAATCGGTAAATAAAAATGGAAATAACCGGTTAACCGGTAATTACCGCTAATTTTTAAAATGAATGATTGGGGTGGCGAAAATGGCAATTGTCTTTTTCCATGTACACAATTATCTAAATTTAATAAAAAACATTTTTATATACATATATTTAATATAATGAACAGACAAAAGGTTTTTTATCAAAAGGAAAAAATATAAATGAAATAAATTTAAATAAATAATTATTCTGTAAATAACAAAAATATCAACTTAAATAACAAAAATTACAAACAAACTCAAATAGGGCATTTACTGAATACCTAATTTAAAAATACAATATTTTATAAAAATAGCCTGTTAAAAGGGTTAGTTTTACTTCCACATCCAGTGGAAGTATAGTAACGACAAAAAAATTTTTAAAAATTTTTATTGTTCAAATAGGCTTAGAAAGTCATGAAACGTCGAGATTTTAAGTTTGAGCGAAAAAAAATTTTCTGTCTGTCTGTAACTTTTTTGTGCGCACGTTTACTCTGGAACCGTTTGAGATATTGACTTGAAACTTGGTACACATATGTACTTCAATGTGATCTAGAACTAGATTATATTTCATCTTGTTCCGTCGAAGGATTGGAGGGTAAATTTGGGTTAAATAGGTAAATCAAGCTGATAAGAGTCCATAAAATTGATATTTAGTATATACAAGAGAAGCTAAGGTATCAAAAAGAAATTGGCATTACCCACCCCCATTGCCACCCCCACCCTGTTATTAAAGGGGATGAAAAAAAATTGTGATTTACTTCGGCCACTCCACTACCACCACCTGTCACCACCCCCACCCCACTACCGATGTGGGGTATCGTTTTATGGGTTTTTGGAGTAGAGGATCTCAAAGATAATATTATTAAAGTTCCATAAACAATTATTTCCACATACAAAATTTTTTCGTTGTGAGTGACTTGGATAGAAAATCTGGATGTGGAAGTAGTGATCCCTTGGGCAGCGGTTTTTCTATATCTGTTAGTTGCCTGATATTTGTGCATAAAATACCACCAGCTGAAGATGCCCTTCCTCAATCGATATTGGTGGGTGGATAAGTTAATATGAATTGGTATTAACATACTTCTAAATGTATTCCACGGATATTTGCGGCAGTGAAATATTCAATTTCCTGTCGCAAGATATTGTATTTCTTAAGGCTTGGTGTTTGGATTTTACTTTTTATAAAATTATTTATTTTTTGTTAAAAGTGCTCAGTGTTGGGACAGTCACTCTGTATTTAGTGAATACTGGTCACTGACATAAATAGAAATGTTGAATACGTGACATATCGTAAGTTCAGAATTTACCGAAATAACCGGTAAAAAATTAAAATAACCGGTAATTATCGTCATGTGTTTTTTGTCCTGATAACCGGTTAACCGGTATTGCAATCCCTATTCCTTAGCTACCCTTTTAGAAGAGCTAAAATCTAAAGCAATATCAAATCAAATCAAATCAAAATATACTTTATTGTTCAGAAGAAAGAGTTTCTCATTAACAAAGTAAATAAGCATAAGTACATAGCATATATAGTTTACAGAGTGCACCTACATTACATAAATACAAAACGCAGATTACATATAAATTTTAATACAATAATAAAAATAGCTAATATAAAAAGTCAAAAAGGACGATAAAATAAGGTAGTTAATGTCTAATTACAATGTGTCATTATAGTACTCGTTTAAGTTATAATAAGGTTTAACAATTAACAGGCTTTTAACCGCCTTTCTGAAGTTTGTATTTGAGCTTATTTCTTTAATATTATTTGGTAAGTGATTGAACATCTTATAGCCATTGTAAATAATTGAGTCTTTGACTAGGGTGGATCTGGGAATTGGCAGAGCAACATTATTGACTTGCCGAGTTACATGTATGGAGGGAGTACTTATGATATTACTTCTATGCTTATGAACTAAACAAACTGTTTCTAGAATGTAAATGGATATCACAGTGAGAATTCTATGTGTCAAGAACAGTGGCTTACATGATTCACGAATTCTAGTTTTGTACAGGTAGCGAATAGCACGTTTTTGAATTACAAATATTGTTTGTATAAGATATTTACTGCATACTCCCCAGAAGGCAATGCCGTACCTTAGGTGTGATTCGATTAATGAAAAATAAGCAGTCTTAGCAGCTGCATAACCCAGTTCATTTGTGATCACTCTGATAGCGTAGGTTCCGGATGCTAGTTTGTTACTAAGTATTTTAATGTGCTCGTTGAATTTTAACTTGCAGTCAATGTTTAGTCCAAGAAATTTTGAGCAGGGTTTATTTTCTAGAAAATGGTTACCTAGGGGGATGTTTGTTAAATTGCAATGAAATGTAGTTATGTTTGTTTTGTTAATGTTGAAAGAAAGCACCACTCTTTGACCTTATTTATATCGGCCGATACCATTTGCTGAAGGACATTAGCATCTTTATTGTGCCACAATATGGTGGTGTCGTCAGCAAATAAAGTAAATTTTCCTTCAATATTAATTTTTGTCAGGTCGTTAATATATAATAAAAAAAGAATTGGGCCAAGAACGGAACCTTGGGGCACCCCATACTTTATAATTAGTTTATTAGAATAATTTGGATTTCTAACTATTTGGCTACGGTTTGATAGGTATGAATAGTTGATATTGGCCGTACCAGTTTATATAAAGTGATTAAAAAATTAGACATTTCCTTTAAAAAGGATGTAGTGTTCTTAGACTTTAGCAGATGAGGATTAAAACGTTCTTAGCAAGATGATTCCAGTAAGTCGTACAGCTACAGAAGGTAACGGATTTATAGTTGTACATGCAGGATCTATTCATGGCTTTGCTGAAGATGCCAGTTTAGTTTTCTCCACCAAGAATGAATCTGTAGATTATCTTCACAACATGAACTCTGAAAATTTTGAAAAGTGGCTGACAGAGAGACTTTTGCCGGGGTTACAAAATCCAAGCATTATTGTTTTAGATAATAAGTACCACTCTCGGGTTCAAGAGAAACAGCCAACCCGATCTTGGACGAAAGAAAAAATACAAACCTGGTTAAAGACCAAAAACATAGATTTCAGTGATATCGCATTTAAAGCCGAATTGCTCCGAACAGCTGGAGCAGAACAGAGCAACACATTGTTGTCGACAATTTAATTAGAGAGCATGGACATGAAGTACTGCGGCTTCCACCATATCACTGTCAGTTCAACCCAATAGAACTTGTATTTATTTTGAATATATGCTCTATCATATTTTTTACTTGAAACCAAAACAATTCAGTATTACAATTTATTTATTTAACTTAAATTACTATAAATTTACAATAGATGTATTATATATGCTTATAATTCAATTTCCTTTAAATAAATCTAATTAAATACATGAAGTAAAATATAAAACAAAGCGACGCCACTGTGCATTCGAAAACACCAACGAGCCCACGGCATCTTAATTCAGACGTGCGTGACGTCACACCGGGACTCTATCGGCGAACAGACTTTAATTCAAATTGCCAAGTATACGAAGACGCAGTTAAATCAGGAAATATATTTTATTTCGCAAATGAAACAGGATATGATGGATTACTGAATATTAAGAATGTACTCACCTAAATATTACACTGTCTAACTGCAAGCAAATATCGCATTTAATACAGGTAATATTTGTACACATTCGTGAATGTAAAAAAAGTAAGGTCATTAACCAAGTAACCTCAAGGAGAAACGCCACAGACCAATAATACACGAAACAAACTACATAACTTCACCATTCGAAATGAATATTATACAGGGCATCAAGAAAATTACAGACAAATCAAAACTAGTGAAACAAGGAATGGAAATATGTGAAAACTTGATACAAACTTTCCCAGATTATTTCGTTCAACAACTTGATTGGTTCTTATGTGTATGAATGAACAAAAACACAAAACTATCTGTATTATTTTTGAATTTCGGCGGATGATTGAATATACGCCTGTCTTTCTTTTTTCGCTCTAGTAATCGCACTTTTATTGAATATTGAAAATAAACGTGATCTTGTTTACACAGTGACGAAAATTAAATAAATTCATCAATTAAAACGTCACTGATGTTTCCAAAAAACTGTTTGATGAAGATAATTCAAATTAAATTAATGTTAAACTGCAAGATCCAACTCCATAAAATACCGTTCTGTCCAAAAGTGTGTCTAGAAACAGTTTACAGACTTTTGCAAAGAATGCAATAACTACCTTGAATTTAAAAATAAACTTCAGTCATATTATTTTTTTAATCTTAACTAAAGAAATCGAAGGCACCAAACCATTTTTTTTTAATTTTTTAAATAATTTTTTAATTAGTTCGTCATATTCGTCATATTGAACCTGACATTTTGTTTTTGAACATTCTAATGCCAGATTCGTAATCAGCGAGTTCGAAAACTTACCGATATTAACTTTAGTGTACTTGCTGAATATTCTGAATTTTGGCCAGCTATTCGAGAAATACCCCACTGTACGCGATATAGAGAAAATATGTTTGGAGATTTATTTTACTAAATTTAAAATAGTTTCAGTTGTGAAGACTTTGGTTAATGATTTGCTTAAAAAAATAAATATCCTGTTTATTTTGAATCAAATTAATTGATCAAGTGACCACAAAGGAGTACGAGCTCCTTTCTTTTAATCAGTTTTTCCAAGTTTTACGTTTTGTATCAAATTGAATCCTCAGAAAAATATAATGGACACCTAGTTCGCCAGACCTGAACCATTTAGACTTCTTTCTACAGGTCATTTAAAAAACAGAGTTTATTCAGTCTGAATAATATTGGAGTCGTATAGATCGCCCACATGATTGAATTGAAGTAAAAAAATATTTCAAAATTTAAAGCAACATTTTTCCATCGTATATATCCAAATTTAAACATACCTATACCCTATTTAAATCTGATATCTGTTAGCTCTCATTTTGTAATAAAAATTGTGCAAAAAAAATTAATTTCAAGTTCAGCATCTCTCGACGTTTATTAAGCTTTCGCTTATTATACTCTTCGCAAATACGAAAATGAAGAGTTATAGCATTAGATCGGCACATTTCTAAAATAGTAAATGTCGCTCGTAAAGAAAAAAATTCATATTATTGTGTTAGTGAACGAATTGTGAACAACTTTCAAAATGTCCGTTTATCCGTCCGTCCGTAACGTTTCTTGTAAGAACGATAATTTAAGAATTGTGTTGAAATCTCTAAAGTAAGCGAGTGTTAGCTAGAAAAATAACCATTTTGTTTTTGAACAAAATCCATCAGTCAATAAAAAAGTTAATAATAGTTTAAAATTTAAAAAATTGTTTTCTTAATTTTTATTATATTGCAAACAACTTTAGAAATAGTAAGACACAGATAGACTGGATGTAGTTTTTTAATTGTTTTTATACTGACAAGTGTTTCACTAACTAAGATGGCATCTTAAAATTGAAAATGTCCAAAAACTAACATTATTTACAAAAAATTGGGAAGAGTATTCTATAGAGTGTGCAATAATTGTATAAAAAGTTCCAACAAACCAACGAAGGGTTTTTACTCTAGTTTTTTATATACTATCAGCCATAGAAATGTTACGTTTTTTAAAACATCCTGTATATAAAGAAGTAAAAATACAAAACTACGAGAATACATATTTAATATGCATGTAATACAGTAATATTCAAGAAACTTAAATTAACTTTTATATAGCTTCTTCGTTATTCCAATGTGATTTAGAAGTTGCACATTTCCACGATTATCAAATATGGTTCGTCTGCGAATTCAAGTCTGAGCATCCGAGGCATCTAATAATAATATCTAAGTAATTTGTTACTGCCTTGTTGAAGAACATGAGTCATTAAGCGCTATTTAAATAATTTGTCTATCTAGCATGATATTTTTGAATTGTAACTAATTTCAATTTAAGTACCGTAAAAATGAGAAATTTATCTTCTAATTATGTGTCGTTTACCTCTAATAAACACTTTTCCACGCTCGCTATATCATACTTCACAAATACCCTCATTTACCTCGCGTTTGTTTAGTTTTAATCTTTACGGGAACTCTTAACATTCCACTTACTAAAAAGGAAGTATTTCTGATAGTAATTTATCCGAGTGCAGGCAAATAAACGATCAAAGGAAAATGCTGAATCTATACAGAATTTTCCGCATTGATGCCGACAATCTATTACTATTCGTTTGCAAATAGGCTATAATTGCTCTCGCGTTACGTAGTACCATTAATTTCTTGAGTGACATTACTGGTTTGAATAAAACGCAACGTTGAGAATTCGTTGATAAATTCTTGCTCAAATTTTCAGAGAAGTTATGTTTCATTGCAGTTAAGCTATTAATATTTGAAATAAAAACTGTTCGTAAAGAAATTGACCGCCTTCAAAAAAAGGTGGCTAAAAATTATGAAATAAATTGTCACACATTGTTATTACACCGTCGTTATGAATATTTAAGCTGTACCGCCAGGCCCGTTATCAGAGAATCTTGAAATTATCATGTATCAAAGGACCCCGCTCGTTTCTTATGGGAAGTGGCTCCCGGTGAAATTGGCTGAATTTTTAATATATTGTAGATTTCGACTTTCTGATCAAAAGCTCTCATGGGCCCAACTCGATCCTGTGTCTAGTTTCCGAAATACAGCTCAAGAAATGTACAATTAAAAAAATTTCGAATTCATGATTTTTTTCATACATTTTATATTGTGATACGTTCTAATAGCCCCGTATAATATTTTGCACCAAAAACATTTGTTGTTTTAATAAAAATAGCGTAAAAATTAAAGTTTGGAAAATGTTGGCGAAGGCGCAGGGAAATCTATATAAAAATAACAAGTGACAAAAAATATTCGGTCAAATTGGCTAAAACATTTTTACATAAAGTATGTATCTTCCTGGTCAAAAAACCCGTGTTCAATATTCTCTTAGATGAGTCTTACCGCACCTTGTTATAATAAAAAACTTCAGCTAAATTACGACAAAAATAAAATATTGGCTGTTTTGACTCCTAAAACTCAAGACCGTGACGCGTAACTCCATACAGATTGACACTTGTTCTGGCTGAAATTTTGTTACCAGAGAAATGGTTAGTGTCCATCTCTGCTATAACTATTACAAAATATCCAAAATTTGTTGGCAAGATACAACTTTCATGTTTTAAAGTCTAGAATTTAATATATAAACTATTAAAGTCGCGTAACTTGGTTAATACTCACGACCGTCACAGCGCTCATTATTCGTTAAAAAGTTGAATGCTAGGACTACCAGCGACTCAGAAACACATCGAAATTTAGGTTTCGTTGTGAAATCATATGAGATACAATAACCAAGTGCTGTTTCCCAAAACATTTTGAATTTCCAATAATTTATATGGTAAGTCTAATATATGGCCCTGTGCTCTCTTTCAAGACCGTCATGTTGTGTATTTTAGCATTTATCAACTTATTAATATCCAAATACGTTTTTATTTTGAGGTATCCGGTACATTGTCTTCTCCTAACCTTACTTTAATAATAGCTTAGGGTGAATACAATTCTTAGTCATTTTTGTCTAGCGGCCCTCACGACCGTCACACTCATGACCGTCACATGGCACAAATTTGAGTGTGATGGTCTTGAGACTCTAGTGACGGTCATGAGAAATTTCATTGGCATTACTCCCCTTCACTATTGTAACTTTTGAATGGTTGAATGGATTTTTTTCAAATTTGGTGTAGTGATATGGGATGAAATTTCCAATTATACATGTAAAAAACCAACTTCTGACTTCCGGTTTCGAGGCATATGACATGAAAATCAAATTTTTTAAATGGGACAACTTGTATATTTTTTCATATTTGGTTCCTACTAGCCAAAATACATATGATCTGACGCTCAAATATTATTTTTATTTTCAAAAATTTGGCACAACCTCAGTCAGCAATTACACGACCGTTTTACGAATCTCACAACCATCTCATGCCACTCACGACCGTCACGCGTAACTCACAGTACCTCATTCACAATGGTGTCATAAATATTATTTATCTCGTTAGAACCATTGTCCTTTAAATTATGAACAAAACTGGTTATCGGTAACAAAATTTAGACACAAAAAGGTAATTTGAGTCAATACAGTTAACTGAATTTCGAAAGTATTAGGCTCAAATAAGAAAGAAACAGATACTTCCAGTTATATCACTTTTTATTTTATTCATGGGTATTATTACGACCAATATTTTCTCTGATATCTTGTAGGACATATTTTTCACTTCAAAGAATCAACTTTTTTATAATCTATTTAGCATATTTATATTAATACACAGCACAAATATAAATGTGACGGTCGTGTGTTCTGTTATACGTTTCACTAAGGAAAAACAGCTGTAACATTTTAGTCACGGGAAAAAAGCTGGTGCCACAAGGCATACCTGAAAATCGAAAAAGTCGAGAACTACAACATACTGAATTTTCAGACAAATCGACCGAAACCCACTTTCCATTTGTTTTGTGCGGGGTCTTTTGAAAAAAATTCATTCGCCCATTTAAAAGTTACAAGAGTGTTCTTATCGGCTGAGCCACTCGGTAATCATGTCTTATTTCGTGAAAGATTTTCTGTAAACATGACTTTGAAAATACGTGTTTTTAAAATTTGTTCTATAAATTTTTTCTCGAGCTGGTTACCCAAATTAGCTCGTTTTCTTACTTTTTTATTTCGAATTCATAAATTGTTTGCTAGCTTACAATTTAATCGGAAAGAAGATCCTTCAGACAAAAATTATTACTTGTAAAGGTTGTAATATAACTCATACAGAGGTAAGTTAAACATAGCTTTCGATGGCTTAAAAACGTAGTTACCAAATAGTTATCATTGCGGTAACTAGAATTAAACAGAAATGCCTAACAAGCAGGTAAATCAATTAATACATATGTAGGTATCAATGACAAGGCTACATATAAAAACAAGCAGATGCTTGCTGTGGGAAGATATAAGGACGAAATGTACTTACGGTAGTAATCACAAAGTAATAACGTTAATAATTCAGGAAATCAAAACTGCACTATAAATTACAATTCGTAAAACTTATTCAACCTCTCAGAAAGGCTCTCTGCTTAACTAAACAACCAGTTTAATTTTTAAATTCTTTTTAAATTAAAAATTAGGACTAAATAAATATATATCGATAAACACTTTAATACAAAAGTAACTCTTCTCTGCACCAGTCAGTCAGTGGCGTGCATATAGTGTCTGGAATATAGTTCTAATCAGATAATAAACTGTCTTTATATTATTAGGCAGCAATGCCCTCGACAAAATTTTACTTATAAAGTTCAAAACACTAATGATTATTAAATACGAACAATTAAAAATATGGACATGGAATTTTTCATCAAATGTGCAGCAAAAGTGGAGCGCTCGTTAAAACTGTCAACATTTTTTTTCTTCAAATAGCTTCTTTATTTTTTGTATTAGAGAAAATCACAAAAATTTTTAAAATACGTTTTTCGCTGTACTTATCTACTTACAAATTTCTTTATAATTGGGTCATATCTTCTGTTTTTGTGTGTATTTTGGAACAAATAATACACCATATTCCGAGTATTATTACAGGAAAAAGCTTGTTCGAAAAGCCAAATTAAAGTTAAAACATTGGCTATTTTTTTTAATGTAGATTAGCTACAAGAAGTAGCGTTGCTATTAAAAAAAATATGTTGAGAGACCAATGCAACGGCTTCAAAGAGTAAAGGCAGTCAAGTGTGTGTTAAATTATTTCTAATAATTTTTGTCAGTGTAGTTTTATTAAATCGCTACATAAGGTTGGATCGTCTGTAGACGATCCAACTTGATAGAGCCAACATTGTTGGCATGCTTTGAACTCATTCGTAAAAGTGAGCTGGTCTGCTGGAATTCCATCAATCTTCAGAGCGTACCGACAAGGTTGGCTTCAGCAAGTGGGTCTACAGATGATCCAACCAACCTTCTCGGTACACTTTGAAAATTGCCATGCCAACTCGTAAAATTGATCTGGTCTGCTGTAATACCAGCAATATTCAAAGCGTATCAACAATGTTGGCTCCAGCAAGTTAGGTCGTGAGTAGACCCCTTAACATGACCACCAAAATTCTACAAACATCATCACCAGGACGGGCAAAAAACCGAATCGCAATATCCGAAATAAATAAAAACACAATGCCATGAACATAATCCTTTCGTCGCAAACAAATCAAAATATAATTTACTAAAACACTCCGTAATCCATTGCGAAATTAATTGGATTACAAAATACATAAAAGCATTATCGTGATTTCGATATATTCCACATAAAATAAATAAATAAGTTTATATTTAAATCATGAACACATGTACCTGTAATATTTACTTAATCAGTGTAGTTGTGTAAATAATTTTGCGACTACATTGTTCCATGAAACTGAACCTACAAACCCGTGATGGTACACTGATTGAATTTTAAATCGATTTGTTCACGTTCCGATAAACAACATAATGTGAAATGAAGTTTTAACAGTATTTAAAACAAACGGAGGGATTTTATAAAGCCTGCAAGTTGTTTGTTTTTTCATCGGCAAGTACAAACCGATATAAAATATTTGTTTTCTTTTCATCAAAATACGATACCATGATATTCTTTTTCAAATCAATACGTAGTTACTAATTTTATAACCTCACATTTATTTACCCGAACAATTCAAAAAAACTAATTTTTAACATAGTACGAAACTCCCAGTCAGAATTATCTTTATCCTTATAAGTACCGCAGGGCTCAGTTCTTGGACCATTACTTTTTAGACAATTTATCAATGATATTTATCAAAAAATTGAGACCTGAAATGGTCTGCTGTATGCTTATGACCTCAAGCTGTTTACCTCGATTAGTTAAGTAAATTTCAGATTACAGCAAGATCTCACAAACATTAATAGGTTAGATGCTAATAGGTTGCCCCTAAATATACCTAAATGTAATGCTAAGACATTCACAAGGAAAACCAATTCAATAACTCTTTCGTCTACTATTGGTACAGAAGCCTTTATCAGATGTTCTGAATTTAATGATCTAGAAATCATTTGGATTCTACACCAACTGTTGCTCCCCTCATATTAATTATATTATAGCTAATTCCAATAAAAATCTGAATTTCATTACGAAAAACTCAAGACACTTTGAAGATGTTTCAACTGTCACTCTACTGTTTAACGTTTTTGTCAGGTCTAAACTACGCTTCAGTTGTCTGGAGACCGAACAATAAAAATCATGTCTAACATAGAAAGAGTTCAGAAGGAAGCATGTTAAATTCCTCTTTATTTAATTTTCATCTGTCTGAGCAGTTCTACTTCAAATAAATAAATATGGAAAATTTTTCCATGTTTTTAATATGAGCATATGTTTAAAGAATAATACTATTAATCAATTAATTAATGATTTAAAGTGTTTGAACTATCCATTGAAGATGCCAATTTGGTTGGTGAAATGAGTATAGACTGTGGTGATCAGTGGTTTAGTATGTGTAAAAATTACTTCACTATCAGATTCAGTAATTATTGGCTTCACGAAATCTACAAATCAAACGCACTTTGGCCAAATAAAGCTTCTAGATGTAGCAAGAAAAATCACTTAACGACCACGCGTTGTTCTTATGCACTTTAGCTTTAATAATAATGGGAGGCTACTCTTCAATGCTTGACTTGACATGAAGGAGCTTTTCAACTAGAGAGTTACCCTAATGAGGGGTGCGTTTTCATTGGCCGCACAACTGCGTTGTCACGTCCACAATTACCTACAATTTTACGCCAAAAGAATTTGTAGATCTTTGTCAATTTATAACAAATTTCATCGGGGTTTCAGGATGAATGTATCCATATTCACTTGATATTTTCTCTTATACAAGGTGGACCATAATAATAGGCAATAGTTCAAGGGTAGATTCTTTGGATAAAAATTATTTCTTCTTCCAATTTGGTAAGAAAATATTTTTTAATCTAAGAAACAATAATTTATGTATTACATCATGCTAGCTCATGGAGGGCGCCTCATGAGGTACACCTGATGATGAATATTTTTTTCTCTCTTTTTTACGAAACGTAGTGGCACTTTTGACTAGAAAGTCTCATGTAGGACTCATTTCTACGTAAAAAAAGGTACACTTGATGGAACTTGATACTTCCAACCGTTTTCGAGAAAACTGCCACATAGATTTCAAAAATTCTTTGAAAACAAACCCAATTTGAAAAGGAAAAATTGCATTTATTGAAAAGTGAGGTTTGGTGACGTCTTAGTTCTGTCAAAATGTTAAACTAATGAAATTGTACGTAAATGACAGAACTAAGACGTCACTTTTCAATAAATAATTTTTCTTTTCCAAATTTCTTGTTTTCAAAGAATTTTTAAGATCTAAGTTCTATCAAATGTACCTTTTTTACGTAGAAATGACTCCTGCATGAGATTTTCTAGTCAAAAGCGCCACTAAGTTTCGTAAAAAAATGAGAAAAAATATTCATCATCAGGTATAGCTCATGAGGTGCCCTCCACGGGCCAGCGTCATGTAATACATAAATTATTGTTTCTTAGCTTAAAAAATGTTTCCTTACCAAATTGGAAGAAGAAGATCGGTCAAGAGGTAGTTGAGATATTGCAAAAAAAAATAATTTAATCTAAGGTTCATACTCATATTAAAACCAAGTTCTTATCGATAATTACCGATCCCAGCACTGTATTGTTAAGCATCTTAAATATCGTATTATTATTAATAATTTCTTGCTTACGATCAAACTTCAAAACTTGTGTCACTTCTCGTCCACATCAGAAATTATTCACGTTTTCGATAGTTAGTTGGTTCATGATATTCAAAATGAAACAAGTAACTAACAAAATTTTAAGTAGATTTAATATATTAAGAAACAAACAGATACAGGGTCTAAAACGCTACCCTGAGGAACATCCTTATTTAAGGCTACGCATTCAGAAAACATATTTATAATATCTCTTTGACGTTCATAATCTTTGAAAAAATCATATGCTTGTATCAATAATAATTACCTTGACGAATACAAAAATATTCTAGCATTTCATTAGCCCACAATACACAGATTCAGAAAATTCTTCGTTTGGCATTGCGCTAGTAACCGACCGCCCACAATAAAGACGTTTACCAGTACTCTAGCAGTAAAGAGTGGACACACCCATCAAGAGGCATGTATGTACACGATGGCATGCTTCGCTCTCGCTTGCCGCGCTCTCGCTTGCCGCGCTCTCGCTTGCTCTTATTGCCAACCTAATACGTACAATTTCCGATATTGTATATTTTTGTTATTCCAGATATTATAAAACTGTTTTAACCACGCTATATGAAAATGTGCGATAAAACGTATGCTGCTAACAGGGCCGGAAATTTTAAATTATTTATGGCAAAACTAATTTGCAATATGCTGTATCTTTATTATACACGAAGTAGATATTATATTTTGCATAAGGGGAATCCGGGCGCTAAAAAGGAAATCTTCATTTTGCCACTATAAAATGATGAAATAAAACATAATCGTGGTAATATTACTGCTTGGAACACAGTAAACTACATTTTTATCGTTAAAATATTTTAGGGTTATTTTTACCACTGTATCAGAAATAAAAATTCAGCATAACACTGAGTGCATTTATATTATTATTATTCCCGTTAGCAAGTTTATGCCCTAAAACAGTAATCAAAATAATACATAATAGAAGAAATAAAAATAAATCGTCATGAACTAAAAACTGTCATCTTTTTATAGCGAAATGTTAGTTGTATGATTTATTTCTGGTTGATGTGATTTCATTAGTACTAAAATTAATGAAAATAATAATAATAAAAATAATCACGGCTGTGATATATTTTTAATTATTTTCATTCGAAAAAGTTGATGTTCGATATCTGGAGAAAATGTTATAGAACGCAGCAAGAACATCGTTTCATGACATTTTTCGTCGACTAAAAAGGAAAATTATTTGAAGAATTCAAAAAAAAATTTCGGTCTTAGAAAGATGTTTTATTCCAGGATGTTTTCCGTCTGGCGATCAAAAGCAAAAATTTTTCGGAAAAAAAAACACAAGAATTTTTATTACCTACAGAAAGGCATTTTTCGTCTATCGATGAAAAAGAAAAATTTTTCGAAAAAATGTTAAAAATTTGAGGACAAAAATTTTAATCCTCCAAAAGAGCATTTTTCGTCAGCACAGCGGTCCAAAAAGGAATATTTTCTGTGTGCAGCGAAAAACGACAGAAAATTTTTTAATCACAAAATATGTTTTCTATTCATCGATATAGAAATTTTTAGGATGTGCACTAAATTCTAATTTTTGCTAACAAAAGTCATTCTGAAGAGCGGTTTTCACACAGCAAAAAAACTTTTGGGGAAAATCGTCGAGTAGAACCAGTTTTTAATAATACCAAAGGCAGATTATTATTTTATAATAAGAATTTTTGTAAAGTGCAACAAAGTCTAAAAATGAGGATACGGACATATACATAGAGTTCGCTCAGAAGTGAATCATTGTCACGTACCTTAGCAGGTTATACGCCGTGAGTACGCTTTCACAAGTTGGAAAACTTCATATAACATATAAATTACTTAAAAAACATTTTTAAGTGATTAGTTTTCATGAATCATACAATTGTTCAAAGCTAGCCTCAAGCGAACCTTACTATCATTATTTGTCATTACGCCAATTCCAATTTTTTCAACCCCAAACCAAACTTCTCAAACATATTCTGCAGGAAATTTGATTTTTTTTTTGCTAAAAGATTGTTACCCTCACGTTAATCTGTCTATATGTAGTTGAAATTAAACATTCTCGGAATGTGTCTCAAACTTACCATGTATGTTATGCAAATTGATTTGTTTTATATATACCTATTCAATTTGGAAGATAACGGAGTAGCAATTTAAATTAAGTATAAGTTCTTTCGTCCCGTCTATTCCAGGATTGAAGTCCTAATTCGTAATCTATGAGTTGTAACGAACCACCCTGAGAGTGGATAAACTGCCTAACGTTGCAGAAGGTCGACTAGCGCCCTAACATGTACAGTTTTGTTGTGTCCTTCAGACCCAGGTTGGTAGAAACTTCTTCAGAAACGCCTTATATCTGTATCTATAAACGACTATCTCACTCAGTAACATGGCAATCAAGGCACGCCATTATTTGAGAGAAACATCATTATAATCGTAAAACAGCTAGATGGGCTTTTGACAGAATAGATAGAACACAAAGCAATAGTGATATTACATACGATTATTACCCTCACTAACATGGTAGCCCATATCCATATCCTATTCCCTATTCCCTATTCCATAATATTCTATATAAATACCTCTCGTGCTTTTAAATTTCAACTATAATTTTTTTCTCGAATTGTGTTGCCCAATGTAACGTAATTCGTGTAAATTGAACAGTTCCCAGAGATTAATAAATTCGTATTTAACCATTAAAACCTGCCAATTTACATCTTTGTATGTAGGCTACCATGTCTACCAAGTCGAAAAAATTTTACCATTAAAATTCAAGCACTAATGATATCGCATACGATAAATTAATTATTTTATAAAAAGGTACATTTTAAACACGATATTAGACTAAGAGGTAGTGAACATTTCTCGTCATTACTCAAAAATAGGCTAAAAATTTGCCAAAAGGTTGCCATACGGTCAAAAAGATCTCTAGAATAACATATTCAATTATCAGACAGGAGCAAATAATAAAGATTTCACGTAAAAAAAATACATGTTTAAGGTGTTCTTACACCCCCTGCTGCCTGAAATTTTTGTCTGACAATTTGTATGGTTGTTCATATACCTTAATTCAAGCAAAATACGAAGTTTAAACCAACTTGCAATAATGAAAATTTCGACTACTATTTTACGACTTTAGGGTGTTCTTTCATTACTCCCATGGCAACCTTTTGGCAAATTTTTAGCCTACTTCGAGTAATGAAACAAAAATGTTCACTAGCTCTTAGACTAACCAGCGCTGGTCAGTATTATTTTGTCTATTTTTAAATCATTTCATATTATGCTTAACTACCACAATTAAATTAGAAGTGGCTAATGTGAGTTACAGCGAGTGGCTAATGTGAGTTAAGATACGATTAATGATTTTATAATGCGTTATTACTGATTGATTATCACTTGAACTTGATTACTTCTTAGTAAAACAAGTCCTTATCAAATGTGAGGAGTAATAATAAATGAATATGTGTGGTCGTCGCATCTTCATAAATGAGTCAAAACAATTAATTATCGATACTTTTGTTGTATGCACTATTAATAATACTATTAATGCTATTTATATTGATAATGTTGACTCGTGCTGAGCTTTACATGCCAATAAATTAATTTTAAAAAGTTCAAGATCGTTGACCGGAATTCTAGGGTCATCATAATATGTTCTTTATACACGAAGTATTTAGCATACATTTCACAAAGAAAATAAACATCTCCAAGGTAAATCAATTCGAATACAGCTGATCGCCTTAGAATAATTAAAATACATTTCGATCTGCTGTCAAATTATATCTGTTCCTACGAGTATACATGATGGACTGATATTCTTAGGGCTAAGTTCCAAAATAAGAGTAATCTTGTATATAAACTTTTTTCAGTTTTATAAAAACTTTTTTTGTAACGCCATATCCTGAAATGACGTTTACTTGACAGTTTCAATGAATCAAAACAATCAAAACAATGTCACTCGCCTTCGGCTCGTACTATAAACGCCCCACTTGTAAAAAAACCCACCATTTTAGCCATTTGTTATATAAAATAACTATTATTTTCTTTCAGTCCATTCTAAAAACATATTTTTACTGGTTACTTCATAAAAAGAAAATTATGGGGATTCTCACTGATTGATTGATTGACTTTATTCGTTAGTTCTTACAAAGTACAAAAATTATAAATGAGGCACGTTATTATTGGATATACTTAAATAGAGAAAAAAATAATACATATAAGCATAAAAATTAGTATATATAGTAGATAGTAATACACTAATTCACATCCACACACACGCAAGTAAATACAGGCGCACGCGCGCACACACGTACATACACACTCAGATACAAATATATCCAATTACTTAGAATTGCAACAATAATAATAATAATACAGATTGACAAATGTAAGAATGAATTTTTAACATATAATTTACAAGTATTAAAATAGCAACAATTACCACATAAATTAAGAAGCAGTTGGTCTTGACCTTTCTAAAAATTCATTTATACTGTAATAACAATTACTTATAAGTAATGGTTTAATGTCCCTTTTAAATCTTATTAACGGAGGATCTGTCATATTTGCCGGCAAACTATTAAGTTCACAGTCCTAAGCAAGAATTTTTGAAGACGGTCGCCATGTATTTTTTTGGCATTATTAAGTCTAGTTTCATGTCTAGTTGCACAGGAATGAGAATGTGCCAATATAAGAACTTTGGTAATATTACTTTTGGCATATGTTTAACACTTGTAAATAAAAATACAGAGAAGGGAAAGTATCTTCTCCTCAATGAACTTTGGTTTACAGGTATCTCTTAGATTCATGTTGAATATAAGTCTAATGATCCTTTTTGGAATAACAAAAATTCTGCCGAAATCAGTAGCTCTGTCCCAAATCAAAATGTTGAAAGACATATGGGAATATGCTAGTGTGCATAGTATACTGTTACATGTTTACCCCCAGAGACATCTATGTGAGTTTCCCATAAGTTTATGTAAATGTATAAGTAACAGAAACTGAATTAGTTAGTTAGTTTGGCAATCAGCCCAGAGATGGCGCGCGGTGTCAGAGTCTTGAAGTTGTAGAGAGCCTACTAGAAAAAATCCTGAAGGAGGAGACAACATTCTGGAGCTCTTATCTTTAGGTATATAAAGGAATGGAGAAGCTGAGTTAGGACAGTTTAGTTCAGATAGTGAATTGAGAAACATTAAGAACAAGTAAGCAAAGTGATCAAGTGACTGAAGTAGTGAATTATACTCGGAATTATAGTACTTAGTGTAATATTAGTAAAGTAATTAATTGTTGTAATTAGTACGTGTTTAGTGTTACCCTGGTATAATTTCCGGATCCTCGATACAGGGTGTTTACAAATAGGGGTGTAAACAGGTAAGAATACGTTACGAATGAGGAATTCGTCTAAGGTATTTTGTAATTGACGAATAGCAAAGTAAGACTTGTTTAACATTTGAGACACGTGGTTGATATGCGACACCCATGTTAAGTTGTTAATACTGAATGTACCTAGAAATTTTGTTTATGTATCAAAAGAATGTATAAAGTCTGACAGAGACTTTCTAAAGCAGAGATTTTAAAAAGTGGTCTCAATTTCATTTAATATAAACATATTGTGCTGACACTAGGCACTAACATCGTGCATGTTTTAACTGTTGTGTTTATTTCGTCAGCAGATTCGGCAATTATTGAACTTATATCATCAACATACATAATGATCATGTTATCATCAATACAGTTTAATGCATGAATAATATGGGACTTAAAACAGAACCTTGTGGAACCCCCAAGTGAACTTTACATCACAGGAAGTTTATATTATTATATTCTACCCTTACCTTCCTATTATTTATGTACGAGTGAATTCATTGTAATAAAATACCATTTATACCAAGATTTGAAATCCTTGTTGAGATAATGTTCTTATCCACGGTATCAAAAATTTTCCGTTATCTAGATTTCTGTATAGAAAGTCCAAGTACTGGCAAGATGCAGTCTCTATAGATTTTCCCGGCCTTAAACCTTTCCAAAAATTTTGGATAAGATGCTTAATAAGTGGATTCATCTATAATTCCCAATTAACAACAATAAGCCTGTATAGGAACATATGTGTGGGGGGGGGGGGGGGTCTTCATTTTTATTTTTGCAAAATGACTAATTTTAAGAAGTAGTTTATTTCGAGTGCATTCTCGTTCTTATTACATTTCTGCTCAAGTAATTTATTTGGTGTGAAATTTATTTTTCCTTTTTTTATAAAATAAGGATTTAAAAGCTATTATCAGAAATATTAACTCAACTATTGTAGTAACATATTCTAACTACATAAATATTGTTAGTACCGGATATAACTAACGTATGACATGACTAAAATACGTCCGGTCATTCACAAATTTAAAGCTAGATGTGGTGGTGATTTATTACTATGTTGGTTTCCGTGTCAGTAGTATTCGCATGTCGTTATTAAAGAAGTCAAGAGCTAGGTATTTAAACTTCACTTTCAAAGCGCTTCAACGGTAACAATGATATATAGAAAGTGCCGTGACATTCCGGAAATAATGTTATCAGAAAGATTTTCAAGTCCATTAGGCTCCCGTGCAATGCGCGGTTATATGAATTTCGTAAAGTGCACAAGAACGTGAATTCTATTATTCTTTCACCAAGACTACCTATCACAGTGCAAATTCACAGATGTCCCCTATCGCTTAAATGTAGAAACGACGTTTTAATGAAATTTTGTATCATTTCGTTGAGTGACGTTCGTTTCCTGTACGCTATAGGGAAGCAGAAGAAATGCTTTTAAATAGGGTGAGTTGGCGAGTCTATTTTCCATCTGTGTTCTTTTTTATAACGCCCCACCTCGTTTCCAGCTAAGCGTAGCAATTCATAAGAAGCTGCAATTTATGGGGGTTAATATCAGGGGACTGTATTTAATAATAATAATTAAGTCAGTCGTACAAATGTTATGTCCAATTATCCCTCGTTTCTGTTTTTTGACAAATAACAAGGTACGCATGGTTTATTTTGCCATGCAAACAGTTTCATAGTTGTTAATCTCATTGCTGGACCATCTGGATTTACGTCACCGTAAATACAGCACATTTTATCTAACATACTGGATTGCAATTTCCATCTTCTTGCCGTTACTTGAATTGAAGTTTGCTGTCTAATAATGACTGTCTGAATATTCTTACTGCTGGTAATAGATGTAAAACCTAGTTGTAAACATCTACTCTTTGTTGGATTATTGAATTTTCGATATAGTTATTAACATTCTATAATATATTTGTTACAGTTTTTTGAATATATTAATTGCTTCCACATCCAGTGGAAGTGTATAGTAAGGGAAAAAAAAATAAAAATTTTTATTGTCCAAATATGCTTGGAATGTCACGAAACGTCGAGATTTCAAGTTTGAGCAAAAAAAAAATCGGTCTGTCTGTCGTTCTGTCTGTAACTTTTTTGAGCGCACGATTACTCTGGAACCGTTTAAAATATTGAATTAAAATTTGGTACACGTATGTGTTTTAACGAGATCTGGAACTAAATTATATTTTGATCTTATTTTGTTGAAGGGTTGGGGATAAATAGGTAAATCGAGCAAGAGTCCACAAAATTGGTATTAAGTATATATAAGAGAAGCTAAGGCCTCAAAAAGTCTTTTGGCATTAGCTACCCCCATTACCCCACC
Source organism: Rutpela maculata (assembly GCA_936432065.2). Taxonomy (NCBI): domain Eukaryota; kingdom Metazoa; phylum Arthropoda; class Insecta; order Coleoptera; family Cerambycidae; genus Rutpela; species Rutpela maculata. Next base: position 27,146,289 of record OW386285.2, on the reverse strand, counting down.
CATTATTGAAGGGGGTGAAAAAAAAAATGTGATTTAGTGTGTGTACAAGAACCAAAGGCCTCAATTTTTTTTTCAATTTCATTTCAATAAGTGCTGATGAAATGCAATAACCCTTCGTTTTAATATTTTCAGGACTATAATAACGGTGCCATTTTATACATAAACTTTTTTCCGAAAATAGTGTGACGTGTTTCCACCCTTAGGAAACTACCCCTTGCAAATCCGTGGGTTCCAAAAATTATAACAAGAGATGTCCACTAACACACTTTATTAAATATTTACTGGATACTTCACAATACTATTGTTAATTTAAATACACTTTACTGACTAAAAATCACAATGTTTATCACTTTGTTTCTCTTTGAACTCTTAACCTCACTTTCTATACTTTCTGAACTCTCTGAACTACTCGCCGAGAATGCGGTCGGTCTTTTATACCTAAAAATGACAGATCTCGATTGTTCTGTGATGACGCCACCATTCTCTAGGTAATTCCAGATGTCACTTTGGAATCTTCTGGTAGGTTCTTTTTCGAGTAGGTGCAAATACATCATTCTAGGGGTTGTAACATATTACACTGCCCCCACCTTAAGCCTGAACGTCCCGGTCAGGTAATTCAGCCTCTTTCACATACTTCGCCAGTCTATCCAAGTGTACGATCTTCATCTTGGACTTTTTGTTTCGTTGAATACGATAGACGACATCATTAATTCGGGTAATAACAGTATAAGGTCCTTCCCAAGGAGGTTGAAGTTTCGGTGACTTCCCTTTCTTCCGCTGTGGGTTGTACAGCCAAACCAGATTTCCTGCCTTGAACCCTTCTGAACTACCCTTACGGTCGTATCGAGCCTTCATTCGGTCACTGGCTATGGTGATTTGGTCTCTAACCAGCTCATGAACATTTCTTAGCCGTTCACTCATTTCATCCACATAGCTGTTCACAGGAAGCTGTTCTCCGCCTGGTGTTCCGAAAATCAAATCACACGGCAGTCTGATCTCGTGTCCAAATACTACACGGGCTGGTGTTTGTTTCGTAGACTCGTGGATAGCAGCTCTGTATGCCATGAGGAAGAACGGTATGTGGAGATCCCAATCGCGTTGATTCTTATGAACCACTTTAGAAAGATGTTCTTTCATGGTCTTGTTATGTCGTTCCACCATTCCATCTGATTGCGGGTGAAGGGCTGTTGTCCGTGTTTTGTGTATCCCCAATAACTTGCAGATTTGTTGAAACACCCCTGACTCAAAGTTCCTCCCTTGATCTGAGTGCAGCTCCAGGGGTACACCAAACCGACATATCAAATTATCTACCAAGACTTTGGCGACAGTGACTGCTTCTTGGTTTGGAATTGCATAGGCCTCTGGCCACTTACTAAAATAGTCCATGGCAACCAGTATGTACTTGTTCCCATCCTTGGTTACTGGGAATGGGCCGGCTATATCGCTCGCGATCCTCTCGAAAGGAGCTCCGACGTTATATTGCTTCATTGCACCCCCACTTCTAGTCTGTGGTCCCTTACTGGCTGCACAAATTTTGCAATTGCGACACCAAGCTTCCACATCTTGACGACTATTTACCCAATAAAATCGTTCTCGTACTTTATTCAGGGTCTTATTAACGCCGAAGTGCCCACCGGATGCTCCATTATGCACTTCCTGAAGTACTTTCGGTACTAGACACCTGGGAATCACTAGACGCATAACAACTTCCCTGCCATCCGGGCTTTCCCAAGCTCTCTTTAGCAGCCCGTTCATGACTTTAAGTGAATCCCATTGGGCCCACAAAGCCTTCAATCCAACTGCCTTATCCGAAACATCCTTCCACGCTGGTCGAATTCCTTTCTCCTTTGCTCTCAATATAGGCCCAATTTCTGTGTCATTCAGTTGTTCTTGTCTCTTTAATAGTGTTGACGGCCACCGTACCCTGCAATTTCTCAACGTGGCGGCAGTGCTTGCAATCTTCCTTGCACGGTCTTCTAGATAAAGCGTCTGCGTTCTTATGAGATCTTCCAGGTCGATGTTCGATTTTGAAATCATACTGTTGCAGCCGTTCTATCCAACGAGCCAGTTGACCTTCAGGGGTTTTCAACTGCAACAGCCATTTTAATGCAGCATGGTCGGTCCGAATCTTGAAATGTCGTCCATAAAGATATTTATGAAAATGGTCCACTGATTTAACGATGGCCAGTAACTCTTTCCGGGTTACACAATAGTTTCTTTCCGGTTTGGACAGCACCTTGCTGAAGTACTCGATCACTCTTTCCTGCCCATTCTGCATTTGAGACAGTACACAATCGACCGAAGAATTGCTGGCATCCGTGTCTAAAATAAAAAGTCCTTCCCGTTGTGGGTACGCTAGCACAGGACCAGTGCATAGAGCTGCCTTCAATCTTCTCCATGCCGTTTCACATTCCGATGTCCATTGGTACTGCACTTTCTCTTCTGTCAGCCGGTGTAATGGCTTCGCAATTTCTGCAAACCCTTCTACAAAGCGCCTATAATAAGTGCAGAGGCCAAGGAAGCTCCGTACTTCATGAACGTTAGATGGTCTTGGCCAATCTCGTACAGCAGAAATTTTGTCGGACACCACGTGACCAAGAAATTTGACTTCTTTCTGGAATAGCAGGCACTTCTTCGGGTTCAACTTCAGATGGGCATTCCTGACTCGCCCAAATACTTCTTGAAGATTTTTCAAATGTTCTGTAAAATCCTGTCCCATAACAAGCACGTCGTCAAGGTAAACCAGGCACGTCCTCCAGGTTAGCCCTCGCAGTATGAATTCCATCAATCTTTCTTCTTGACGTCTTGTTTCTTGCTCTTCTTTTTCTTCTTGACGTCGCTTTTCTTGTTCTTCTTTTTCTTTCTGACGTCTTGTTTCTTCATCCTCTTTTTCTTTCTGACGTCGTCTTTCTTGTTCTTGACGTCTTCTTTCTTCATCCTCTTTTTCTTTCTGACGTCTTGTTTCTTCATCCTCTTTTTCTTTCTGACGTCTTATTTCCTGATCTTCCATAATTTTCTTTAATTCGTCCCTTTCCTCTTGACGCCGTTTTTCCTCCTCCTGGCGCTGCTGTGCCATCATTTTTTGGAATTGTTCGAATAAGTCCTGTATTTGTTTATCGGATGCCATACTTCTTGTTGTTACGGGCATACGATGAAATTAAAATAAAATAAATTTAACTGTCACGTCAATATCGGTAATGGAACTTTCCAGAAAAATCTCGAAACAGCACGAAAAAGTCTTATCCAGAGTCTTGTCACTATCCAGTTCAGAGAATTTAATAATCTCCACTAATGTCCAACTAGAAAAGTTCTAGTAATTTTCGCGCACTAACGCAAATGAGTTTTTTTTTTTTTTAGTGTCTCTATCACTTCTCAGTTTATCGCACTAATGTCCTAATAAAATGTTCTACAATGTCTCAAAAATGCACTTAACACTATTTTTCTGACCGAAAATAACCCTCGAACAATGTGTCCAGTAATTTAGTCCACTGTGTTACACTAAACCTCGAGAATACTTCTCGAACACTCCAGCACAACTTCAGAGCCCCTCTTGTCATAAAATTCCGCTTCTGACACCAATTGTGACGTGTTTCCACCCTTAGGAAACTACCCCTTGCAAATCCGTGGGTTCCAAAAATTATAACAAGAGATGTCCACTAACACACTTTATTAAATATTTACTGGATACTTCACAATACTATTGTTAATTTAAATACACTTTACTGACTAAAAATCACAATGTTTATCACTTTGTTTCTCTTTGAACTCTTAACCTCACTTTCTATACTTTCTGAACTCTCTGAACTACTCGCCGAGAATGCGGTCGGTCTTTTATACCTAAAAATGACAGATCTCGATTGTTCTGTGATGACGCCACCATTCTCTAGGTAATTCCAGATTGTCACTTTGGAATCTTCTGGTAGGTTCTTTTTCGAGTAGGTGCAAATACATAATTCTAGGGGTTGTAACATATTACAATAGATACAAAAAACGGACGGTAAACCTTAGTTTATCTGAATTATCTTTCGAACATTTAAAATGCCAAAATTTGAACACTAACTTACATAGTTTCAGTAAATCCTTAAAGGATAGAGGATGACTGTCAGTGTTCCACCTTCGCTTTTTAAATTTTTTACATATTTCAAAAAAATTTTACAAAAATATTTTCGGATGATTATTCTTATTATATTAATAAACAAAAACGTTTACACATCAAATATGTTTTGAAATATTAATTACAAAGAATTAATTGAATAAAAGTGGTACATTGCAATTATCCTTCATTTTCCATTATGTACAATTGAATTCTTTTTTGAAGCAACTTTCATACCCTGTAAACTTCCTGCATGTCTTTTTTCTTTAAGGTGCAATTCATAGTCTTGTGTATTGTTTTTATGTGGTCAGTGAATAATAGTATTTCACTTCACATTTTTACTGAGTTGACAATATCATTTATAAATATAAAATAAAAGGGGCCCAGACGTGAACCCTGTGAAACATCCGAGTTAGCAATAAACAGGTCTGATTAATAATTACTAATTGTATTCTGGTAGATTACATAAGCGAATGAATTGAAATATGAAATAATATTACAAGCGTTCGGAAGATACTGAAAAAAAGCTCATAAAAATAGTAACTAATATTATTTATAAGATTTCAGAGATAGCAGAAAATAAACTTTGAACAATCGAAAAAGGGAATCTATCTCAAACTTTAAAGCATGCTGAAGAACACTTCAACCCCAGAAAATATAATAGCAGCAGCAGAGGACAACTCGCAATTTCCTGTCATGTATCTTACAAGACCAATATCACATTCAGAGGTTGCAGCCATTAGACCCTCCTGATTTTCAAACTCGTACAAATTTTTGTCGATGAATGCTAAGAAAACTCGATTATTCAAACTATATGCAATTTCTTATCTACCAATGCAGCTGGGTGTACAAGAAATGTAAAACCTCCATAGCAATCACGTCAGATCTGATGCAAATCCTCATGATATTGTGGAAAGCAGACTCCAAGTGAGTTTTTCCATAAATGTATGAGCAGGAATTCTAGGTGATCAATCCGTACTTCTTCGTTGATGTGTGGATAGGTTATGGAGGTCTACTGCCCTGGTCCGCTCGACCTCCAGATCTCAACACACTGGACTTTTATCTGTGGAGACATTTTGACCATGTTCGTGGAAACTAATTATTTCTTATTTTAACAAGACTAATGTCCTTTAATTTTTTTACACTTATATCGGGACACCATGTATATACAGGGTGTCTCACTTAAAAGCGGAACACCTCTCTAAGATTTTTATTTATTGTGCGATTTGAATCAGATTTTACTCAAGGATAGAACAAATTAGGATCTAATTATGACTATAAAAACATTCGCCTCCTACAAATTCAAAGCCACCTGCGGTACCAAAATATGCGAAAAAAATAAAAAAATCATATTAGGCATTTTTTTATCGGAAAATTGTTTTAATGAAACTTGTTTGAAATTGTCCAAAAACCTTAATTCCAAAATTTAATCAAAATAAAAGAATATTGAAATTTTGATTAAAATAATGTCCAAGTACGAAAATATCATTTTAATGGGTTTTTCTATTTAAAAAACTGTACTACGACAATTTTATTTGAAATGAAACCCAAGCTACCAGGTAGTTGTCAAGTAATTTGCAGTTTTTTTTTAAATAACTATTTTAAAAATTTTTTAAATTTCAATTCTTCATTTTTTAATTTTGATTAAATTTTGGACTTAACGGTTTTTGGACAATTCTGAACAAGTTTCATTAACAAAATTTTCCGATAAAAAAATGCCTAATATGATTTTTTCCGAATATTTTGGTACCGCAGGTAGCTTTGCATTTGTAGGAGGCGAATTTTTTTGTCATAATTAGATCCAAATTTGTTCTATACTTGAGTAAAATTCGATTCAAATCGCACACTAAATAAAAATTTTAGAAATTTTTCCGCTTTTAAGTGAGACAACTTTTTTTAAGCAGCTTTATATATAATATTAATAAACAAATTTATAATTTATGCAGGACAAATTCACCAAAAGAAGACGAAAAATAAATAATATAATTGAATACAAAACTATTAAACAAAAATAAATAGCGAACCCACATCACTCAATTTAATCCTGCAAAGCACACACAGCTGTTCTATTTGCAATTTCCACCCACCCGCAAACCAAATTATTCGATGTAGTATATACCTCTAAAAAATATAAATGTTCGATCCTTCAAATGCGTATTTGGTAAAGAAAAATATTTACACACGGAAAACCACGATTACATTTCATTAGCTAAGTGCCATCCTAGATACACAATATGGAATTTCTTCTAATAAGAATCGTGCGGAAGATAACAATTTCTAATTCATTATTTGGTATGCTTCGAGCATCACACTATTTTCAAGCTTATTGTTATTCTTATATGCGTCTGTAAGAGGTTTGGAACATAATTAATTTACTTTGTATATGAAACAAGCTTGTACAATATAAGACTGTTTGTATTCTTTGGAGCTGCAAAGTGGAACAGATCAACAGATACAGCTCAAAATTTATTTCGGTTTATATCACCACTCACTCCAAGGATCTGTACTTGGGCTGATCTTATTGCTAATATCCGTGAATGATGCGATGATAAAATATGCAAAAGACTAAAACATGAACGTTTTTTGATGATAACTGATGATTGTACATAGTCGATGAATTAGTACTAATTATTATTAAATAAGGATAATTTATGAGGTATATTCTTTTTACTTCCCTCGCTTACCGAAGGGAAGTATCGTAACTGTAAAAATCACGCTTCGAGATTGTTTAAGATTTTCACGTTTCAGACCATGTAGATTACAAAAATTAAGGTCATTCAATTCCATCAGTGTGTTTGTCTGTTGGTGTATATCTACTAAACTATTTGACGAAGAAGAATAATATTTGGTAGATAGTTGACAGTATTGCCAACAAAGAAATGGGATATATACTTTTAATGAAAAATATGCAGAGTGGACACCCTAAAAAAATATAATTAATCAAAAAATATGATAAAAGGCAATGATGGCTCGTAGTTAACACAATTGCCAAGGAAGAAACGTTATACTTTTAGTCACACATATACAGGATGGACATTCTTGAAAGCATAATTGAAGAAAAAAAAATGGAACGTAAGACTATAATATTTCACGAGTCAGGGAAAAAACCTGCTAGACTTTTAATGAAAAATATACAGGATGGTCACTCAAAAAATAGTTAAGAAACTGTGGTGGAAATAATATTTGGAATGTCGATAGCAGGCTTGGAAAAAAAAACTGTTTTTTTTTGTTTTAAAGTTTTTTTTTGTTTAAAACAGTGTTTTAAATGGTATATTTTAAACTGTGTTTTAAACAGTTGCTTAAAACATCACATTGTGTATTAAGTATGTTTTAAACACTTGTTTAAAACATGATACGATGTTTTAAAAAATGTTTTTAAAATATTTTGTTTTAAACATGCCAACCCTAGTCGATAGAGCCTCGCGTGTAAAGATTTTAGACCTGCTCCTCTTCTTTTTATTTGCAACGTTTTCACAGGCGTTTTGTGATCCATTCATTATTCTAGTTTTGTTATATGGCACGTCTGACAGCATCACACCATCTGCCATTAGTACGTCGGATGGCAGGCTCTAGCGTTCACTAACCCAATACCGAGGTATAACCAAACAAAACCTATTTCATTTTATTCAGCAGGTTTTTTTATATAGGAAATCACTTTTGACGACACTCTCCATTGGTCGAGACTGAAGTTACAAGAAAAAAACAAAAAAAATGATAATAACAAAATTCAAATTCAACCACGAATAACTTTCAAACTAAAAAAGATAGAATTATGTATTTTTTTTAGTTTTATAGTATAAACGATTCTCTTTAATTTGATGTATAATTTATTACAAAAATAATAACTTTAACATTAGAAAATTGATATTAATTTAGATGGTACACAAATTGTCAATTTTTTTGAAAGCTCTAACTCGTTGTAACTCGCTTATGTATTGAGCTATTCGAATGTTTTTTTCACCAAAAACTGACAAATTTCATAGACTTCATTTAATGCTGGGTCTAGCTCTGTAAATAAAAGAGGTACAGCCTTTTAAATACAACGAAGCGCACGTCGGCGACGGAGTCGCAAGGCTTCCCCTCTCGTTCCCGGTACATCCCGCGTTCGCCATAAACCGCGCAAGGCTATAAACGACCGTAACAAAAGCTTTACAATAATCTTCCTTTATTGTAAGATGATGAAATTAATAAATCAAATTGAATAATATATTAATTGTAATAATCCGCTATATATGGAGTCGTACAACGCGGGTGGTGCATTAATAAATGGAAAATAATAGGTATCAGACAGAGATAACCGATTTTCAGATATATCATTGTTAAACTCATGCCAGCTAGTAAAGTTTCTACTTTGCTTCGTAAATTTTAATATTTTCCATAAAGTGTCAGAGGTAACCACATAATCAAAACAGTTATTTGGCATGCTTTCACTAACTCGTAGAGGATCTGAACGATTAGTTGGATTTTTGTACATCTATATTTTTGTTTTCATGTAAACTGGAAGGGTTAAAATCAGTTAAAATTTATTGGATAGATAAATAGGCCGATCTTTTTTTAAATAATACCATTCCAACCAGTAATGGGAGTGGGATTTTTACCATCTAGCCTGTCTTAGTTTCGATCAAAATTGTCGATGTCGATGAATGTAATTGTTTTCTTCAGAACTTACTGGAGGAACTCCAGGTGGAATAAAAATGTCGTAGTTTTTACTAATACGTGACTAGCTAAATATGTTAAATATCCGTATTTCATCGTAGGAATAACCATAGCCAAAAGAATAAACCATATCAATAAGTTTTTTTCTTCTGACGGCACAATACACATGTAATTATATGTAAAGGATTAAAAAAGTGGTCTATGCTGGTTGTTTTTTTTTTCACAATTATTAATATAAATTGCATTACTATAGAAATAACGTTTAAATCAAATTTGTCTGTGCCGACATATTTAGTATCCACGGCATAAATATTTATAACAAATCTGAAGCTTCTTGTTTACATTGATGATTATTCTGAATAGTAGTCGTGTTTTTTTACAGTTTTAAAATGTTCACCTATAGCTTCATTTAAGATACTCGCAGCACTTGTGTCTGACAACAAAAATTCGTTAGTCTTTTTAGCTTTATTATCACTTGAATGAACTGTTGTATTTCCTTTGTGTTCCCAAAACACTTCATTTGTTTAAATGCTTTCTAGTCTCTTTCTTATATTTCCGCTGCTATAATAATCTAATTCTTCTTCCATCATTTCTTCAAATATATCATTAAGGAGTGTTTTTAGAAATATTAAAGTTAAGGATTCTTTTTTGCAAAACAGCAAGTTCAACTTCCCTAAATAAAATGTTTAACGCTACCTTAAATTCATTTTTTCTTTCAGTAGTTTAGTTTGTACACATTTAATTTTTTTTTGCTAATATATTTTGCATCACTAATAAAAATGAAAATGAATGAGGAAAAAACTCAGAAGCTTGTCTTTTCCACGAGTAACACAGTGACAAAAGGTGACAGTGTGAAACTCCTAGGTGTCACACTGGACGATAAACTAAACTGGTTTAGTCATATTGATCAGCTAAGCCACAAACTTGCCAGCACAATATTTTTGCTCCGCCAGCTAAGAAGGCATTTGGTTTTGGAAACCTTGAAAGCGAGCTATTTTTCACTGTTTCATTCACACATTAGTTATGGCATCACTTTATGGGGTAATTCTTGTCATACTATAAAAATATTTCGTCTACAAAAGAAAGCAATTGGAATCATTGCCAATGCAGGGTATAGAGACCACTGTAGGCCTCTATTTATTTCACTGGGCATTATGCCGTTACCTTCTTTATATATTTATCTTAGTTTACTGGATATACACAAAAACTTAAATTCTTTTGAAAGGAATTCAAATTTTCATAATTACAGCACTAGACAAGCCGATTTACTAAGGCCAGCTAGGCATCGACTGACAAGACCGTCTAAAAATTCGCCGCACCTCAGGCTATATAATTTTCTTCCAAATCCACTAAAATTATTGACCTATAACCATTTTAAGGGCATACTGAAAAAAATATTTTTAATCCACGGTTTTTACTCTACTGACGAGTTCGTGGCGTTTTTGACAAACCCCGAAAACATTGCTGGTTTAGTGGCATCCATTTGACGTGGTACGCACCACTTCCTTGCTCCTTCAGTTTCTTGCTATTGTTTGAACATACAACAATAATGTTGCACGGCCACTTATTTTTATATTGTATTTCGTTACGTATTTATCTATCCTCTTTTAATATTTTGTTTTGTATTGTATAGGATACAAAAACATAACATAATGTGTTGATGTTTTTTTTTACTTTTGTTTTGTTAATGTTGTTCACTTATAGGTTTATGCCTATATTTTATATACTATTTTTTATATTTTTTAATTGACGTGCCATATATATATGTTTTGTATTTTAATTGGTGAAATAAATGATATGATATGATATGATATGCATAACAAATTTTATGATAATTTCAGTCATCCCCAAATAAATCTGAATAAAAGTAAAACCTGCCTTTTATTTCTGTATCACAATGCGTTACTGCAGCTTTAATATATATTTTTTTCTAGCTTCCGCACCCGTTCCTGTACAAATTGCTTCTTAAAAATGTTTTTAATTTATTCTTATTTTTTCTGGATTTTCCACAGATCAGACAATGCTATATTATTTTAATCTGATTTTTATCTTCATTATAACCACATGAAGGCTCATTTACATTTTTAATCACTTTACTAATATCAGAGGCAATATGTCTTGTCTCTACTAATATCATTCACAAAAAGATGTCCGACAAGAATAATGAAATCAGTACCGAAGAGTGTGCAAATAAGTGCCACCACTTTTTTATAAGAATTTTTTCTTTCATTTGCACAATGTATAATAGACCTCATGCCAGTAACAGTTGGTTTTTTACCATTAGATTTTCTCTGCTTTCAGCAGTTTCGCAAAAGTAACATGCAGTTTTTTTCATTGATAATGTATCTACAATATACATAAACTGTAATAGCCTAAATGTAAATAAAACAATAGGTATATACTTATATTAATACTTATCCAGACAATAATGAGGCCAGCAGCCGATACGTTTCTTGATGGGCCGAGAGCGTAGCGGGGGCGAGAGAGGAAGCCTCGTGTCTTCGTCGTCGTAGTGTGCTTCGTTGTGTTTCAAGGGCTGTAGCGCTTTTAATTAAAAAATTAGATCTGGCATGAATCGAGACAAAATGAAGCCTATTAAATTTGTCAGTTTTTGGTGAAAGAAAAAATTGAATAGCTCGTTATATAAGCGAGTTATATCGAGTTAAGAATTTGAAAAATGTTGCTGATTTGTGTATCCTTTTGAATGTTGCCAGTTTTTTTATGTTAATTTTTTAATTATTGCAATAAATTATACTTCAAATTAAACAGCAATGTTTACTTGTCAAAACCAGACAAAAATTTTATTTTTATCTGTTTTAGTTCTAAAGTTATATTTGATTTAATACTAAATTTCTAAATTTCTTTTTTTTTAGTTTTTTTCTTATATCTTCGGTCTCGACCAATGGAGAGTGTCGTCAATTTTGATTTCCTATGTAAAATAACATGCTTTAATAAGTAGTGAAGGTCCCATCTGGTTATACTTCAGTATTGGGTAGGTCAAGAAAGAGAAGGCTTTTCGCGCTCTGCCCGACGGGCTACATGGTTACCTGTCAAGTGCATGTCCTCATCGAAGCCCTCTTCCATGATCTCCTAGGTGACATCACTCCAACCCAGAGTATTGGAGTGATTTTTCTGAACCATAAATATTGCTTAAGGTTAGGATTTTGCAGAGCGAGAGGGAAATATGTGTTTATTTTCAGTTTATTATAAATAATTAAATAACCAAACATAGTATAATCTTTAAAACTGTTTTAAATAATTGTTATTGTTCTAACGAATACAATATATATTTTTTATATATATGTTGTACTTGAATATCGTAGTTTGTCAATGACAATAGTTCCTAATTTCATTATTAGAGTGTGGCATTTAACTATATACAAAGTTTATGATAAAAACTATATATGGTTGTATTCCTTAGAGCAATAGGAAGTATTTGAAACTATTTTAAAGATTATACCATTTATGATTTTTTAAATATTTATAATAAACCGAAAATATACGCATATTTTCCTCTCACTCTGAAAAACATAACATTCCGTTACGTAAATATTTCATGCTTATTATTCGTGCTAATGATTTTTAAGTAGTTCCTGCATTGTACTGATATCTTTTGTAAAAAAATAGTATTTTAAGCATTAAGGTCTTTTCAAACGTGTTGTTTACAATATTTTTTTCTACGACTGCAAGGAAAACAAACAATTTCATAAATAAGCAGACATTATTTATTTAACAAAACACTAAAAATTATAATTTAATGTAAAATTGGAGCAGTTAAACAAGTCGTCTGCTATGAACCTTCTAAGCCTACTTCAAAAAACCGCTGCCCAAGGAATCACTTCCACATCCAGATTTTCTATCCAAGTCTCTCATAACGAAAAAATTTTGTATGTGGAAATAATTGTTTATAGACCTTTAACAATATAATATTTTAAATCGTCTACCCCAAAAACCCATAAAACGATATCCCACACGGTAGTAGGGTGGGGGTGATGATAGAGGTGGGTAGTGGAGGTGGATGAAGTAAAAAAATATTTTATGGCTTTGATTCTTGTACACACACTAAATCACATTTTTTTTCATCCCCTTTAATAATGGGGTAGGGGTGGTAATGGGGGTGGCTAATGCCAAACATTTTTTTAAAACCTTAGCTTCGCTGGTATACACTAAATACCAATTTTATGGACTCTTTCCTGCTTGATTTACCCCATTTTACCCCCCAACCCTTCGACGGAATGAGATGAAAATACAATCTAGTTCCAGATCCCGTTAAAGTACATACGTGTACCAAATTTCAAGTCAATATCTTAAACGGTTCCAGAGTAAAAGTGCGCACAAAAAAAGTTGCACACCAACAGACAGACACAATTTTTTTCCGCTCAAATTTAAAATCTCGACGTTTCATGACATTCTAAGCCTATCTGAACAATAAAGATTTTCAAAAATTTTTTTGTTATTACTATACTTCCACTGGATGTGGAAGTAAAATACAAATAAAAGGTGTCGGTTCTGTTTTCGACAAGACTGTGAAAAACATGACAGTACTGTGTTTTTTGGATTTTTGCACACATCCTGTGAAAAAAGACAGTTTCGAGTCATGGTTACTGTGCATTATAGTCGTTTTCGGATACACGACTATGGTTTTCAAATTTGGGAGTTTCTGGACTTATATATTTATAAAGAATTTTGCTCAAAAACAACGAAAAATCTGCCTCGACAACTCCCTTAAGAATTTAACACTGAACACTTAAAAACAAATGAAAATCAGTTAAGGACTGTGGCAGGATTGGACAAAAACAGTTTTTTTTCAATGTTTTAAATGATATGTTTAAAACAGGTTTAAAACATTTAAAACTCTTTTAAACAGTTGTTTAAAACATTGCATTATGTATTAAATATGTTTTAAACATTTGTTTAAAACACGGTGCGATGTTTTAAACATGTTTTAAACATCTTGTTTAAACCATTTTGTTTTAAACATGCCAACCCTGGATTGTGGGCTGCAGAATTATCAGTGCAGTTATAAAGAAAGTATCCCGTATTGTTTGAGCCTGTAACGTCAAAAGCGGGAATTCTGTTACACAATTTTTTTTTCTATTCCCTAGTCGCAGTAAAAGATTTAATCGCTTTATGTGAACACAACATTTAAATTTAATTTGAAAACTAGATTGCAGCGCCTACGGGTAAGCAACTCAACCAATTTATTTCGTTCCCGTATACATGTGTGTATATGTGTACGTATACTTCTCCATCTCGCAACTCAAGTTGATATACTTATATGTAGTATCATTGTACGACGTCGTCCAATCAACTTCTTAATAGGAATCCTCTAAGACTTCGTTTAGTAACCCTAGTAGGAAATAAGGCCGAAATTAAATTGCAGACTCCCCACAGACCCTTCAAGGATTTCATTACTTGTCCCGAAGCTCTGCTTCACAATCTGCTATACTTCCGAGCTGCACTCACTATATTTACATGGACCATCAATGCATTTCACCGAGATCAATACCGTGTAGCGACCGACTGACCGCTCGTCCAGTTTGTCGCACAATCTGCTGCACTTGGGCCGTTGCATTCGCATAACTAAATATCTTGCTTAGAAAAGGTGTACGCATTATTATGTCTGAAAGTAGAATCACTAAATGTACATAACGATTTAAACAGATCATTTTATTTATAGAAAACAGATAGTTGCAATCTCCAAGAAAATTGAATCAATATAAATGGGGTCATTTAGTCAAATTTCAAATTGCACTTTTTATTATAATTGTGCGAAGTATTTATCAAATAGTTATTACACTAAACATTTGAGGTCGATCCGATAAGTAGTTCGAGAAATATACTGCTTTAAAATCTGATTCATCATAAACAGAGGAGCTTGAATCGCTGACGTCACTCTCCCAAGCCCTATGTCGCTTAATAATCTTCCTCAAACGCAAGTTAGTGTTAGTATTATCATTAAAGAGAAGTAGGATCTTTTACTATGTGCGAATCTGTCTATTTAAAAGTAGATTCGGCTAATTTGCCAGAGGTGGATTTAATCATGGTGATGGAGTGTTTTAACACAAACCACCAGTATATAAGCGCAGAAATGAGAAGAGTAAAAATGAAACGGTAAGTTTTAAAATAGTAAATAATGTTTGCCATGTCAGTTTTCACTATCAAGAAGATATATTATTTTGCTAATAATGTAGAGGGTGTTTTACTTTTAATGACATAAAATCTTATTCTAAGAAAAAGTTACTAGTAATAATCTCTAAACCTCTTTATTTTTACAAAATGTGTATACCTGTATTTAAATAAGAAATTTTAACCACTGATTGTGAGTGACTGACTGACTCATCACTGTGTCTCCTGTACCTTTAATCCTAACAAGCTAAAATTTTGCATGGTGGTTGTTTTTAGGGTCAACGCAAGCATTTTCTAAAACCCGCCCCCTAAAGGAGCGAGGTCAAAAATTTTCTCCTAAAAGGATCCTCCGGTAGACTAATAAGCAGTTTATTGGGGGGTTTTACTATTGTGTTTATATATTTGGGCATTCAATACTTAAAAACACAACGTTTTGCTTTAGTTGTAGTTTTAATCCACATAACGCATCTGCGGCATTTAAATCCAGACAGGCAGAATGCAGAATACAGGCATCTAGGCAAGCGGCTACGTCTACCGATGCGATAGGAGTGATTGACGTCACGCAGCTATAACAGAAAAGCGCCACGCGTTAATGTTCTTGAATAATTTTAAAACATATAGAGACCCTAAAAAATTCTTTTTTTTGCATTTCGTTCCAGAATTAAGAGATCTTTCAGAAAATGTAATTAAAAAAATGCTAAACGAGCCCATTGGTTTACAACCATTAAATAGAGAGTCACTACATGTTTTGCAACATCTTTGTAAAATACACCTAATTTAAAATCTCTATTAAATACTAAAAAAGCAAAAAGCGCACTATAAATTTGAGTGAAGGAAGGCCAAAATTAATGCTCAAGATAAATACATTTCCCTGTTTCTAATCGAAACAGAGCAATGTGGAATATTATTAATAACAACAGACAACCGCCACAGATGAAGTGATGCTGTCAGATGTGCCATACAGCAAAGGAAGACCAACCAAATAATTCCTGGATCACAAAATAAGAAGAAGAGATATAACCTGGAACTCGAAAATCCGAAGAAATTTTGGAACTTGGACTCTTACGATTACAATATCAACTTTCAGTATGCGAGTACAATATCCACACTATTATAGTTACACGAAACAAATTTTACCATTTTTTGTAACGCCATACCCTAAAATGACATTTATTTGACAGTTTCAATGAATCAAAACAATGTCATTATTGACAAGTGTAAAATAAAGAAAAAAGAGTAAAATAAAGACATTTTATTTCATAGTGTAAAATAAAACTTATTGGTTTCTATGGAAACAGCAATAGAATTTAGTCTATTTTTACAAAATTATATTGTTTTCCAATTTCGAATGGTGATACAAAAAATTTTGTATGTAACTCGAGACTAAAATGTGTTTTTCTTACTCGTGTGGTTTATAGCACTCGCCTTCGGCTCGTACTAAACGCCCCACTTGTAAAAAAAAACATCATTTTAGCCACTTGTTATATAAAATACTATTATCCAACACTTTCATATAAAGTGATCTTTATTGATGAGATTTTGAAGGTATAAAGTGACCCATAAGTCACTAGTGAGGTAAAGTGATTTGGTCAGTAATTTTAATATAAAAAAAAGTCCAAGCAATGTATTTATTGTCTTTATTATACAGAAAATTAACAAAACAAAGAATCCATGCACTAACAGTTATTTATCTATATTTATGTTAACATTTATTGTCATCATATTCGAATTTTCACAAAGAAAACTGCTCACCTGTTCACAACTTTTCTCTATACGTCTGTATCGCCTGACTCGTTACGCTGCTCTCCCTGTGTTTTTTTAGCAATAAAAATCTTGTTTGAGACTGAATCTTCCAAATAACCTTCCACCCTGTGGATGATTTCCACCCACCGTGACGTTTAAGGGCGGTAATGTCACCCCAGCATTGGCCAAGAGTTGCCTAGGAACGGTGCATGCTATGGCCAGTATACAAATCTGCATCTGGCAATTGCAAATAATCAGATACAATTCTTGGAATTTTTGAGAGCTTCTTTAATCCAAAGCATTGGACAGTGCACTCCCCTTTGAAAATGTACGAAAATTCTTTTGTGAGACACATTTTGCGGTCTTAAAGACACATATTTCCTAATCAAATCAAGTGGGTTTACCGAAAATCTTTCATTTAAAACTTTGAAACTTGATTTATTCGTCTTGGTATCTGGTATGGATATATATTATAGATATTGTTTTTTATCTTTTATATCTTCGACGCTTAAGTAGGTCAGTTCACCGCAACGGCAGGCACCGTAAACTCCCAATATCAATGCAATCTAATAAAATAAGTAAAATTGAAAATTTTTAAAAACCCCCGATCAATGTATCTAATCGTACCAGTTTCATATGACTGAATCAAAATGAGGCCTATATCATGTTCGGCTACCATAATTGTCCGCACATTTTCAACTTTACTTCAATCGGACAATTTCTAGAGAAGTTCAACATGGCGAATTCAAGATGGCGACCAAACATCAAAATCTAATATGGCCTATAACCTTCTCGACAAAATACTCTTTCAAATAAAAAAACTACATCAAAATCGGATCACCCGTTGAAGAGATATGAAACCACAGAGACAGACAGATAGACAAACATACAAACATACGCGTCAAACTTATAACATCCCTCTTTTGAGGGTCGGGGGTTAAAACCCAAACAATTAAATACATAAAAGCAGGAATATCATAATAAACACCTAACTTTGACATAAGATCAGGGGCATCCATCAAATATTGTTCGATATGTGCTCTTTCCAAAATTTTGGCCTTTTTGGGATTTGAAATTTCTTGATCGGCTTTTTAAGTATGCCACAAGTTTTCCATATCTTGTTATATCAAAGTTCCTGTATACTTTTAAAGTCGCCTTTATCATAGAATATTTAGTCCACATCGAAGAAGGTGCAATTTTTTTACTCAAATGTAGAAAGTAAGCGAGAAGCACTTCTTCATTTACAGCACTAACTCCTCCTTTTTCTTCCAATTTTTAAATTGTAGATATTCTTTAAAATAGGTTACTTTGGACTTTTCTGGAATTAAATTGGCTGTAGCTTCTTTGGCTTCTTGCAAAATATCGGTCGGAATTTCCATATTATATCTTTCACAATTTTCCATTTTGATGCTAATTACACAATGTTTATTAAACAAACCCCTGGTTACAAACAAAATAGATAACAACCACAGCTTTCTCGGCACATCCATTCAGAATCTACTTAACAATAAACTACACTCAAAGAAATAGTATGGGTAAATTCAACAAAAAAAAAATGGTTAACTAACAATATCGTTAATTTTGTTAAACTAAATTATATTGATGGTATTTTTAAACAAGAAGTGATTGTTATTTTGATTAATAAAAAGTTGTCGTACAACAAAACAAACATTAACTTAAAAAATAGATGAATAAGACTATTATTTTTTTCGTCTGACTATTATTTTGTTGAATTCTGTCAAATTAAACTAGATAATAGTATATTTTATTTTTAACTATTATCGAATTGTAATTCTAACCCAGTATTAGTTCGCTGTATTATTGTACTTGGTAGACAAACCAATATTATTGTCGTATTCTAGTAGTTCTAAAAGAAGTACCATAAAATTTGCTTGCTTACGACGTAGTCTATTACAGAAATTATTCCCAGATGACGCCACATACAAATCACTGACAATAATCAATCATGCATTATCTTATACTTTTATGAATTTATAGAAAATTAATAACACGATTGCAATGTTCAAATTCTCTCAGGGATCATCGATATATTTGGATGGATCTTATAAACGATCTCTAATCTTTGGTTTGGGTGGTCTGATGTCTCAATACTGAGATTTTGGCTAACCAAAAAAAACTTCATCATACAATAAAGTGTAGATCAACCTAAAAATTAGTTGGTGAACAAAAAACAAAGTCGTTGTACTATTTAATTGTAGACCAAATTGAAAATGGTTAGTGAACATAAAAAAATGTCATTGTACTATTTAATTTGTTACAAGAAGATGTGATTATTAAACTACTATTTGTTTACGAAAACAAATAAAGTTGTGTGACTATTCTTTTCTGATTGATTTAACTATGAAACTAGATAGGCGCGATTTCATATGCTCTTTTTGGTTGAATTCACCTATCATTTTCTTTGAGTGTACTTGTACTTTATATTTTTAGAGAAACACTGTTCACTTTGACATTGACAACTGACAAAAAATCGATGACATGACATTTTAATAATTTTATTGTTTGTCACTGAAAAAGCATTTTTATGAAAGTGTTGGATAAAATGTTGTATTAGACACGTGAGTTATTACATATAAATCACTTAAGAAAATTAGCCCACTCGCCCTTCGCTCTCGCAGGCTAAACTTTTCTTGCGTGACTTATATGTAACATAACTCACTAGCCTAATAAATAACTATTTCTTAATGATAGCATGACTCACGTAAGTATTGTTAGGCATTATAGCCAATGTCTGCAGCGAGCTACAAAATATTCGTTATATCAGCAAATTGATTTTTAAACATATTTAATTTTGTGCTTCAAGTATGTGCTCGTTGTTATCACTTCTTATTTCTTTAAAAAGGCACGAGTAAATAAAAACATTTAAATCAAATCCAAAGTCGTTTATAAATATGACAAATATAGACGCTATAAATTAAGAGCCCTGCGGGACTCCTGACCCATGCGAGTCATATTTCGCATTTCCTGAGTGATATGCTCTGCCTAGTGGTTCCAAATAGTACGTCGGATGGCGGGCTCTAGCGTTCACTAACCCAATACCGAGGTATAACCAAACAAAACCTATTTCATTTTATTCAGCAGGTCTTTTTACATAGGAAATCACTTTTGACGACACTCTCCATTGGTCGAGACTGAAGTTACAAGAAAAAAACAAAAAAAAAATGAAAATAACAAAATTCAAATTCAACAACGAATAACTTTCAAACGAAAAAAGATAGAATTATATTTTTTTTTTAGTTTTATAGTATAAACGATTCTCTTTAATTTGATGTATAATTTATTACAAAAATAATAACTTTAACACTAGAAAATTGACGTTAATTTAGATGGTACACAAATTGTCAATTTTTTTAAAAGCTCTAACTCGTTGTAACTCGCTTATGTATTGAGCTATTCGAATGTTTTTTTCACCAAAAACTGCCAAATTTCATAAACTTCATTTTGTCTCAATTAATGCTGGGTCTAGCTCTGTAAATAAAAACGGTACAGCCTTTTAAACACAAGAAGCGCACTACGGCGACGGAGTCGAAAGGCTTCCCCTCTCGTTCCCACGTTCGCCATAAAGCGCGCAATGATACACCCAGCGGCCGTAACAAAAGTTTTAGAATAATATTCCTTTATTGTAAGATGATAAAACTAACAAATCAAATTGAATAATACAATATTAGTTGTAATAATCCGGTATTATTGTGTCGTGCAATGTGGGTGGTGCATTATTAAATGGAAAATAATAGGTATCAGAAAGAGATAACTGATTTTCAGATATATCATTGTTAAACTGATGCCAGCTAGTAAAGTTTTTACTTTGTTTCGTATATTTTAATATTTTCCATAAAGTGTCAGAGGTAACCACATAATCAAAACAGTTATTTGGCACGCTTTCACTAACTCGTAGAGGATCTGAACGATTAGTTGGATTTTTGTACATCTATATTTTTGTTTTCATGTAAACTGGAAGGGTTAAAATCAGTTAAAATTTATTGGATAGATATTCTTGTGTAAATAGGCGGACCTTTTTTTAAATAATACCATTCCAAGCAGTGATGGGAGTGGGATTTTTACCATCTAGCCTGTCTTAGTTTTGATCAAAATTGTCGTTGTCGATGAATGTAATTGTTTTCTTCAGAACTTATTGGAGGAACTCCAGGTGAAATAAAAATGTCGTAGTTTTTACTAATACGTGACTAGCTAAAGATGTTAAATATCCGTATTTCATCGTAGGAATAACCATAGCCAAAAGAATAAAGCATATCAATAAGTTTTTTTTTTCTTCTGACGGCACGATACACATGTAATTATATGTAAAGTATTAAAAAAGTGGCCTAAGCTGGTTTTTTTTTTTTCATAGTTATTAATATAAATTGCATTACTATAGAAATAACGTTTAAATCAAATTTGTCTGTGCTGACATATTTAGTATACACGACATAAATGTTTATAACAAATTTGAAGCTTCTTGTTTACATTGATGATTATTCTGATTAGTAGTCGTGTTTTTTTATAGTTTTAAAATGACCAGCTATAGCTTCATTTAAGATACTGGCAGCACTTGTGTCTGACAACAAAAATTCGTTACTCTTTTTGGCTTTATTATCACTTGAATGAAGTGTTGTTGTATTTCCTTTGTGTTCCCAAAACACTTTGTTTAAATGCTTTCTAGTCTTTTTCTTATATTTCCGCTGATATAATAATCTAATTCTTCTTCCGTGATTTCTTCAAATATATCATTAAGGAGTGTTTTTAGAAATGTTAAAGTTAAGGATTCTTTTTTTCCAAAACAGCAAGTTCAACCTCCCTAAATAAAATGTTTAATGCTACCTTAAATTCATTTTTTCTTTCAGTGGTTTAGTTTGTACACATTTAATTTTTTTTTGTTAATATATTTTGCATAACAAATTATATGATAAATTCCGTCATCCCCAAATAAATCTGAATAAAAGTAAAACCTGCCTTTTATTTCTATATCACAATTAGTTACTGCAGCTTTAATATATATTTTTTTCTAGTTTTCTTCCTCGTTTCTGTACAAGTTGCTACTTAAAAATGTTTTTAATTTATTCTTAATTTTCCACAGATCAGACAATGCTATATTATTTTAATCTGATTTTTATCTTCATTATAACCACATGAAGGCTCACTTACATTTTTAATCACGTTACAAATATCAGAGGCAATATGTATTGTCTCTACTAAAAAAGACAAGAATAATGAAATCAGTATCGAAGAGTGTGCAAATAAGTGCCACCACTTTATTTTATAAGAATTTTAATGAAATAGTTTTTTTTCTTTCATTTGCACAATGTATAATAGACCCGATGCCAGTAATAATTGGTTTTTTACCATTAGATTTTCTCTGCTTTCAGCAGTTTCGCAAAGGAAACATGTAGTTTTTCTTCATTGATAAAATTATATCTACAATATACATAAACTGTAATAGCCTAAATGCAAATAAAATAGTATATACTTATATTAATACTTATCCAGACAATAATGAGGCCAGCAGCCGATACGTTTCTTGATGGGCTGAGAGAGTAGCGGGGGCGAGAGAGGAAGCCTCGTGTCTTCGTCGCCGTAGTGCGCTTCGTTGTGTTTCAAGGGCTGTAGCGCTTTTAGTTAAACAACTAGACCTAGCATAAATCGAGACAAAATGAAGCCTATTAAATTTGGCAGTTTTTGGTGAAAGAAAAAATTGAATAGCTCGTTATATAAGCGAGTTATAGCGAGTTAAGAATTTGAAAAATGTTGCTGATTTGTGTATCCTTTTGAATTTTGCCAGTTTTTTATGTTAATTTTTTAATTATTGCAATAAATTATACTTCAAATTAAACAGCAATGTTTACTTGTGTCAAAACCAAACAAACATTTTATTTTTATCTGTTTTAGTTTTAAAGTTATATTTGATTAAATCTTAAATTTCTAAATTCCTTTTTTTTAGTTTCTTTCTTATATCTTCGGTCTCGACCAATGGAGAGTGTCGTCGTCAATTTTGATTTCCTATGTAAAATAACATGCTTTAATAAGTAGTGAAGGTCCCATCTGGTTATACTTCAGTATTGGGTATGTCAAGAAAGAGAAGGCTTTTCGCGCTCTGCCCGACGGGCTAAAAGCAAAATATGTTATTAGAGTCTGAAAAGAAATATTATAGAATGACGTAACTGTGAGAAAATTTCCAAAGATATTATGCAAAATCTATAAATCAATTATCTAGGACAAGACATGATATAAAAGAGATGATCTAAATTATAGTTTCCCATGTTTTCTTTTTGAAAGAAGACATTCCAAAGTAGGTTACGAGATTTGCTTGGTATATTCAATTAATTGTTTTTCATCGCTTATGACGTCTAAAATGTGTCCTGTTTAATTAATTTTGGGTCAAACAAGGTCGAGTAATTGAATGCTTTCACATGTACTATGTACGAAAAAGAATTTTTTTATTACGTATTGTACCTGGTAGAACAATGAACATTCTAATTTAATAAATATTTCAATATTTAGATAAAACTAAAGTTTACTCATTAGATAAACATTTTTATTGGCACCAATTTTATAATGTGCATTAATCGCACACTGATTTGATAAAATTAGATCTAATTCACACATTTGTTTAATTACATCAATCATTCAATCTATTTAAATTGCGATTAAATTGATAATAATCGTTTAATCTAAAAGGTTAAGTAAATATATGCTATTATTCCCGATGAACTGAATTTAATTAAATATAAATATTAGAACGGGCAACAGGAACGGACTAGCCAAGAAGTCGACGCCCGCTGGTCCCTTTTCTTCGAACGGGGAGGGGGGGAGATAGGGAAAGGAAAATTATTCACCCCCGAACTTTTTTCCCTGTCGTGAAATTTTGAAAAACCAAAATGGAATTTGTTCGCTGTTATCTCTAGTATTTGACTGATTAGTTTTTTAAATTTTTTTCAAATAAACAAATTTGTGGGAGGGGAAAAACTTTTTGCATTTTTTATCAAATGCGTTTTTTTTACGTAAGAAAGAGAAGAAACTTTTCTACAGGTAAGTGAGGATCTTTTTTATCTTTATTCAAAAAAATATCGCAATCCAAGGAATAGGAAGGGAGCGAAGGGGCATAATGCGTTTGCGGGAATAAAGGGTTAAGGAAAAGGGATAGGGGCTTCGGACCTAGTATTCGAAAATATAAATCGTTTCTAGAAAAGTTTCTTCTCTGAACCCTTTCTTACGTAAAAAAACGCATTTGATAAAAAATACAAAAAGTTTTTCCCCTCCCACAAATTTGTTTATTTGAAAAAAATTTAAAAAACTAATCAGTCAAATACTAGAGATAACGGCGAACAAATTCCATTTTGGTTTTTCAAAATTGCACGACAGGGAAAAAAATTCGGGGGTGAATAATTTTCCTTTCCCTATCTCCTCCCCCTCCCCCTCCCCTAATTGGCCCACCAGCACCCCTACCCCCATCCTCCGGCTCCATCAATTCTTATCTATTTCACCTACCTCAAAAAAATCTCAGCCCCCTAACTCCTTTTTTTCGTGAAAAAATTAAGTAATTACTTTTTTGTATATTATTGTGTTACTGCAAAAAAACGTGTATTAAAAAAAAAGTTTCACGAAAAGTTACCGTTCGATTTGAAAAAAGATTATGCGCTTCCGTGAGGTCTTCAATGTTTAATTTAACTTTTTTTTCGTCAAGTCAATAATAACAAAGTTATCGTGAAAAAAACGTGTTTTTTAAATGCGAATTCTGCCCCACCTCGTGTGATTAAGGTGAACTAACTTGATAACATTATAAAAGAGAATGCGTGTAATCGAATTGTCAAAAAAAAAATAATAATAATAAAAAATAAAAAAAAGTTGGTTTCATTTCAAAACCAGATCAGCTCCGCTATAAACAAACATAGAGAAAAATACATTGTCTGACATTTAAATTTATTACACGTCAGTTCGATTTTACTCCAAATTATAATACTGTTTTAATTTTTATTATTAACAGCGTCACTATCAGTTTACGTAAGTAAGGCAAGGGGTCTTAGGAAAAGCCTGGGCTAAGATGCTAGGCTTTCAGGGCATCTCATCTAGAAAAACAATTTCGAATTATAATAGTAATAAGTAATTGCAAACTTGAACAAGCATTCACAAAAGTGAAAATAAACCTGCTCATACTTAACAACCTTGAAAACTTATAAATAAAACAAACAACATTGCCAATTGCTAATTATGCATTATCATAAATTAAAAGAAGTCGTAGAAAAAATAATATGTATAATAGTGTCTTTTCCTCCTTTGTTTGATTAATGTAAAATAAAAAAAATTACACTGTTCTTACTACTATTTTTTAATTAACTGAAATAGTTTTTAAGATACACCTATTCAATGCTCAACGTGGAAATTGCGATAGGAACGTTTTTGAATAGATGGATTTCATTATTAAATACTTATACCGTCGTTATGGATCCAAAGAAATATGAATTAGCGAAGGAAATATTCTAGAATTCTGAATTCTTCAAAGTATTCTTAGATCATTCTTAGGAAAGGCTCTTAATTATTATTCCTTTGTTGAGTTACATTCAGCGGTAATTTTAACCTCTCGACGGATAAAAGGGTTCATAATTTGTATTCAAAGGCCTTCTTAGAATATAACTGGAAGAAGGTACATTGTTCAAATGAAAATATCAAATATCATTATTATTTTATGTACCTATAATAATAGCAATATATTTTATAACCAATATGATTTAGAATTAAAAATAAGTTTGTTTAAACAGTAGTGACAACCAGTTTGAAACTATCAAATATCAACATTTAGGTTTCAGTAAGAAATATGTTAGTATGTCGTAAGGTAACTTGATGAAAAATTATGGAAAAAATCCTACATCATTAGTGGATTTAAATAAACACTTTTGACTACTGCACTTTTTCCATAAAGCTGATGCTTTAAGAGTTAAACATTGTTGAATGTTTAAAATGATGCAAATTATTTAGTTTCAACAACAAGCTGTATCTCAAAAACTGTTCATTTTTAATATCGCGCCCAGAGGCTTTTAATCAGGAGGACAAAATCTACACCATATCAAAAATTTATCGAAACTACTTTTCCATAAGAAAAGTGTGGGGTGCTTTATTCTGCAATTTCAAAATGTGATACCATCATATGATGCCATTCCTGCTAGAGTGAAATTACAAATCACTTTATCACATCTGGCCACAGAAAATAACTACAGAACGTTAAAGATATTATTTCCAGTTTTATAACAAACGTCTTTTATCTACCAATACACTTTACTAAATTGACTCCACAGGTTTAGTATTATTTGGTTGGATTTCAGTTTTCGTGAAATGATGAGGGAGTGGGGCTACTAATTTAACAGAAACCTGCTTCAGCTACTACTGTATACGTGTAAATTGAATGAAATAAAATGTATCTGTGCCTGAAATAATAAGCATATAATTTCTAAAATTCTAATTCTATCTAAAAACTCAATCTCTCAATTTCTATATTAATACTTCAATAATACGTTCTCTTTGTTTGGAAAAGTTTGCGAAACAAAATTAAAAAAAATATATTTTATTACTCTTACTATACTGCTGGCCAATTCAAACAGACCTAAGAATTTTTAGGTTGAATTCAAATCCACATTTTTTGAGAAAGAGAATTAGATATCAATATGCGGTTTTCAGAATTTAAGAGATAACTTATTTGTGAAACAGCGAGTTTTGCCCGATTATTTTATTCTGAAGCACGTTACTATCTACAGGATGTCAAAGAAAGCGTATTTTTTTTACCAAACTAACTACCAAGATTCCACTTTTTTTTTTATGTGCATTTTTTTAGTCCCTGGTTTATAGGGAAAAAACAATATCTTTCTAAACTGGATGTTTTTCATGAAAGCTCTGTCTTTCTTTGTTACTATCAAACTGTTATTTTCATATGTTACACGAGTTTATGTATAATTTTAAAATTTAAATTCTAAATTTAAAAAAAATGGATTAAGGCCGATAAAATGACGGAAATTTTTATTTGTGTATTTCTAGCCCGTTATAACCATACTTAATAGTTGTTCGTCTTGTTTTATTACTACTATATTTATACGTAATTTATCGCTATAGACCCCTATAAGCCTGTAGGCGTTATAAGGGCTCGGATGAAACATCGTTCTTTCCGAGTGAGCTAACCACCGGACATTTCCCTCGCTACGCAAGAAGTCTTTATTTCACAAGACGCGAATTTTTCCGCTATTACAGTCCTTGCAGAAGTAAACTAGGGGTTGTTGCACTCTCATGTTTTCGGAGTTTGTAGGAGTGGTGGAGTATCGATGACTCATATTAGGGTATGCAGGGTCCTATGCAATCAGGGGGAATAATGTCTTGGGGTGAAGACTGTTTGATTTAAACGAGACCGCCAGTGCCGGATTTAGACAAGAATATCAGAGCTCAAAAATATGCTTATTTGCAAAATTTACAACTGATGTCACAATATTATAAAAATGCGCAATAAAGGTACAAGATAAGCAAGTAGATGTGTATCTAATACGATTATACAAATTGCAATACTTAATATACAATAGATAAAAAAATCAGCAAGAAGTACCAATCTTAGCGTTTTTTTTTAAGATTAACTTTAATTCGATTTTTTTAAATCAGCTTGATTATGAATGATTTCTTAAATTTATATTTTGACTGTACCTAAAGAAAATGACTACCGTACTCTTCCACGGTTTTGAACAGTTTTCTGACAGTTAAGCTATTACAGTTTTTTTAGTTTGTAATTAGAATTATTATTAATAACTGAATTTTGTGTAGGGTATGCCTTCCGTAAGAGATGTTAAAAAATAAATCTGTCGGATATCCACAATCCGGACTTTCTTATACATGTCTTCAGTAGTGTAAGATAGTTCCTTTTTAAAAATAACTTAATATTCTTTTTTGGGTAATTTTCGAGTCTGTTATTATATAAAACTTTAATGAACCTCCACAAGCTAGCAAACCATATATGCAGCTGTGATTTTACAAGGGTGTAGTATTTTTAGTTGTTTAATGTTGAATATGTTGAAAATATTAAAAATAATAAATTAATACCTCTATACTATTCGTTTAAATGCACATCCCACCGCAAGTGCTGATTTATCAGAACTTCCAGATATTTTATGGCCAGTGCTGACTTTATGATTAAATAATTTTCTATTTCAATGAGTATACGATGGTTGTCCAGATTTATATGAAGAGAAAGCTATATATGCATTTAACATTGAAAGATGCTGGTCAAACCAAGATTTTACTCTAGAAATCCAATTTTCTTGCCCATGATTATATTGGATAAAATATTAACATACAATACAAAGAGCAACGGTCTTAACGTGGTCCCTCGGGAAACTCCAAAAGTAAGCTGGCTCAATATTTCGTCCACTTTTACACACTGATAACGGTCTTGTAAATAACTGAATTAATTTTGAACGCACACCTGATTCGAATGTCTTCTAATATTTTCAGTAACTTATCGTGCTAGACAGTATCAAAGGTTTTCACTAAGTCTAGAAGTATTCATCCTCTACCTGTAACTCTATGCATTATATCAGTCAAATGTCAATTGGCTAATTTATTGATTTGCCACAAATAAATAATCGTATACAATATTTTAAATTACTGATTGCTGCAGGGTTCCATTTCACAATAGGTAGGTAAATTGCAGGATAGCAGTCTATTTCAGGGTAAACCTCGTAGTTCCTTCGCTGTAAAAAAATCCTTTCGAGAAATATATCTTAACGCTCCTAGTGGTGCGCAGTTGCATAGAATATGAATGATTGTTTTATCCTCAATTCCATACAACCGACAAACAGTATGTACGTTTTTGTTCTGAGGAGACAGTGTCCTGTTATCAGACATAAAATTCATCTTATTCGTTCTCTATTGAACCTAAGCAATCACTTCACGGTGGAGTCAGTTGAAGGCCCCTTTACATGGAGCCTTAACTGCTTTATTTTGAGGGCTTGAGCCCAGTATTTCCATGGCCCAATCTCATAACTGACTGAATCAGAAGTTTTGTTAAACCAGTTGTTATATTTCTTACGACCTTGTGAATATCAAGTATCTGGCCATTATTACAAGCAAGCTGTGAAACCCTAGACGTAATCAATTTTTTCACATTTGATACGATTGTGCTTCTTGAAGCTGGTTACAATTATTTGTCTAATTTGTCCAACATACTGTAAAATAAAATCTCGATAGCCAATTTGTGATATTCCCACATTTCACCTATTACATTTATTTCAGAGGAACAAATTCACATTATGATTTTGTTGCGTGCAAATCGAAAATGCGTCGATCCGGTACTGTATATTAAGAAAGAAGGGATAGCTAGCTTGCTATATCTACTACCGTACTGCAGACACTCTTCTATAAAAGAGTATTGCGTTATGTGCGTTTGGGGAATTTTTTGAAGTAAGCTGACAATTGCAAGTCTGGCTTTTTATTGGAAGAAAATGCATTAGTGTAACGTAAACAAGTTGTAGACTTCCAACTTTATTGATTTGCAAATATCGTATTGGGAGGTAGTGGTTCAAATAGTAGTGCAAATCCGTTCAAACTTACATTCGCGTTTATTAAAATAAAAGTAGTAACAATTCCCGTTTTTTGTTGTTTACACTTTCGGCATTTTTATCTGAAGATAGAGTAATTTTAATGATGGCAAAGCCATATACGGTTCATTTTTTTTCAATCCTCTTTATAAAAGAGAAGTCCCTTTTTGTTTCCTTTTTATTTTAATAAAATTTTTGACAATTTATTTAGGATATTGGCAGGCTCAGGCATTAAGTTTAGACATTTGCTTCACCTTCATTTCCATTAATTCACATTTCTTGAGAAAAAATGCGACTACAATGTGGTGAGCAACGAAGATAAATCAATTTGAAAACATATAATTATATTTTAAAATCTCCTCCTTCATGACTACATAACACATGTAGACGTTTAAAGAAATATTTATTCTGAAGCAAGTGTATTTATTAGTAGAAAAATATAATATTTGAGTTTTTTTATTATAAACTATTTGAAATAATATAAAGCATGATTATAGTAGTTAACATTAACATTATAAAATTGTAATGAGTAACATTGTTATAAATAATAATAACACAAAAATAAACTTCTACTATATGTTATTTGGTCATAGCAATAGGTCTTTTCAAAACTTATTTGGCATTATGTAAGTCTATATTGGAACTCTTAAACAGCTGAACATACCTTCAGTGAAGCTTTCGATTGACTGCAACCAGAGCCGCCACCCCCCCCCCCCCCAGAGGCCAGCATCACATATTTTAAAGTAAAAATGAAATATAAATAAACAAAAAACAAAATATTGCTTTCGCTAATAGCTTGTTTGACTCATCTACATATAGTCTGAGCAGTTGCTATTTTGTGTGTGTGTGGAGGGGGGGCGGGGCGCCACTTGATCCTTATAATAGGTAAATTAAAATGCATATGAACATATATTCGAGTTTCACTGAGTATTGAACATAAGTGATTATTTTAAATATATCTATTTAAGAACTTTCACGACGATTCACTATTTTAAATAAATGTAAAACTAAAAGTAAATCATAATTTTTTTAACTTGTCGAATTTCCTACCAGTTTTTCATTATATCTGAAAATGTTGACCCCATAAAGAAATACAATCACTCGTTAAGAAAAACAGCTAAAATGCAGCTTAATTAGAATTTTATTTAAATATGAACATTTGTATTCCATGGCACTAGTTGAGATATAGAAGTATAAAATTATAATCACCCAAATAACTTTGTCACGTGACAATTAATACTTAATTTAACCTCAATACTCCACTTTTTTTGTAAAAAAGAAAAATACTGTTATAGCTCACGACACCAACACATTAAAATAGCGGCCAATAACTTCGGATTTTATTCGCTACGAAAACAATTCTAATAAATATAGTGTGAACATGCATGAACGATGTAACTGTAGATGTGAAAAAGCTAAATGTTATCGATCTTATTCATTAATTTGTTTACAACATAAATATGTAAAACTAGTCAATAGATGCAATCCAGAAATAAAATGTTATTATACCTGTTTGAAATTCTTTGCTCAGTTTGTCTGCCACTGTCTGCAACCGACTGAATTTGTGTAAATAGATCATTGGACACATCTAATAAAACAATATATCGGAAGGCTTCAGGACTGGAAAAACGAAATTTAATAACACACATCATAGTAATAGTAGATAAGATAGATTGGATTGAATCATGTTCGATGCAATTATTACTCAACACATTACACGGACGTTACAAACAACAAATTTAGAACAGATGTTATAACGACGATCCGTTTGGCACACTTCATAATAGCAAGGACACCCTTATGTGAACCATAATAGTTCCGTAACCAACAGCAGTTCATGATAAAGCCGTTTTAAAACAGGGTCTTATTGTTGTAACGTTATATCGTTGTGGGCGTGAAATGTGTGTTTGTATTTTATAGTCTAGGGGTGGCAATCTATCCGATTATACAAACTTTTATGTTGTCAAATTTGCTGAATGCAAAGCGTGGGTCAAAGACCTGATTGTTAGAAAAAGTTGTATTTCTTTGATAGTCATGATCGTGAACAACGGAAAACAATATCAACCAAAATTGACGCATTAGATTCTTAAAAAATAATACATTTGCAACTTGATTATTTTGAATTCAACTTCTTAATTTATTACCCAAAACAGGATAGGCTTTACTTGACTAAATTCATGCTATACACTTGTAGCAAACCAACATAGTAGATGATCGGTCGGGATAAAAAGAACAACAATAAAAATAAAATAATGACTTCACATTAAGTAATTCGCAAGAATATAAGTACATAACAAGCGCATTGTTTATAAACAATAAATAGTAACATACATACAATTAGTAAGAAAATAGGAAAGAAAAAACATTAAAATTACAGATATCCCGCAAGTAAGTAAAGTGCATACGTTATTCTATAATATATTACTTACTTTATGTATGGAGTTTATAATTTCAATCAACAGAATTAATATGTTGTAAAATAAATTGTTTAATTTTGGATTTAAAGGAAACTACATTTAACTGCTCGATTCCTTTTTGTGGTGTCTTGTTTTAAATGCCCTGAAAGACCCCTGGGAGAAGCACGCGTCTCTGTTTTTTCCATTGCCGGTCGCCGAAATATATATTTTTCTGTGTTAAGTTGTTTTTGCAAAAAATACATAATTAAATTATTACACTTTTGATAAAATACATTAATATACTTTGGCTGCATGGTCTACGACCCAAAGCCGATAAGACATGCACACTTGCGCACATTTACTGTAGACTTGAATTACCCCAATAATGGTATTAGTTGAATTCTTGCAATCTCTTGATTAAATGACTAACTTTAAGTTTAACTTTACGGAAGTTTTTGTGTGTTAAGTCGACAATTGAATGTATAGGACCCCATAAAACCTAGAAGTCTGTTATGCAGAACATCGATCAGATCACAGAAGCTGAAAGGAGGAACTTTATAGAAATATTTGGCATATGCAGAAATGATAGATCCATAAGCAGTATTTAGAGTTTTAGAGATAAGACCAGTACATAGTAAGACTGGGGGGAGCTGTAAGCAATAAACAGTAGGTACGAACTTTCAAGTCGATCACAGGACCCCGGTCCTAGGTCGCCTCTTAGAAATTAGCCGACCCCACTGAGAGTAATCATCTAACAGACGACGGTGGTGAGTTCATTTACATAACAATTACACCTGTCCTATGTTGTATACCATTAACTGACAGTTTATAATATAATATCGTGTGTTTATACACAATATTTTCTTACTAGACAACCATCCTAGGATGGCAAGTAGCTAGCTTAAGAAGCTTAAGAGGTTTAAAAAGCTTGTTTGTCTCTGCCCAACAGTCACGATATTTCTTCTCTCTCTGCGCGACTACTTGCATCCTAGGATGGTTGACTAGTACATACTATTTATGTATTCCTATCGTGTATTCCTATCCTGTAATAGGAACTATGTTCCGTAAGATAGTGTATTTAAATAAATACATTCAAAAAAATAAAAGATTATTTATCCGTGATTTATTTTACAAGGACCTGCGATGTGCATACGTGTTTTATCTTTTTTTAAATTGATTGATCGTAATGTTGGAAAATTAATAGTTTAAGATTATCTTGTGATCCTCACGTTACTTACAAATATTTCACTTCACTTTTGCCATTTAAGCAATGACAAATGCCTCGCATAAGTCTTTGTCATTCACCCTACGATTGCATCATTACCGGATGCTCTAAAAGGTCTAATTGATGTTATCAATTTCCCCCAGCATCCCTTTGCAAATATCTCTTGACACCATGCTCTACAATATGGATATATCTGTCATTAAAGCAGTTTCCCAACGAATTTCCAACTAGGTAGTATATATAAAGACAGAAAGATTATACCGTTATAGTCTGGAAAGTGATTATAAAACGAGAGGAAATGAGGTGAGAAGTGAATTGATTACGGCACTCGAGAAATGCCGCTTTAGCTGAACGGGTTTCATAAGTACGCAGGAACTTTTAAGTTAACAAAGCCCTTTGAATAGACAGTTATCTAACAAAAAATTCCCAGCCAATCAAATTTATATTATCTTATAAGCGACTGTGCAATCAGACTCCTAAACTTGCCGCTTTATAAGAACTTTATTGACAAATAACAAGTTGGATGGATTACGGGGACTTGGCAGAGAAAAACTTACTGGTTTTTAGGTCAGGTATTGTGAGGCACGTTTAAACCGTAGGAAGATTGAGTACGAGAAGGGTTTACAAGCTAATAAACAATGCCTCATTATCGCGCAAAAGTAGTGGTGGGAAAGGGGAGAGATATTTTCAAAGTGGTTTGAACGATTGCACACTCTTTATGTTGGAACATAAAGCTTAACTTATTTTTAGATCACAAAACACGACAATTTTTTTAAAATTCTAAGTTCTTTACATAAGAACTTGGTCAAATTTGTTACGACAAAATATACATAAGATAAAATTCTTACAATATTAATTTAACGTAAATATATCAGAGCGTTCCTTGTATTGGATTATTCGAGATTTTATATTATTAAACGGATATTGGAAAAGTCTGAAGGCACAAGGTGTCAACATTGCCTTGGAATCGAAAGCGTATAATAGGCTAACGCGGAGAATTCAGGCTTTTGGTCGAAGAGATAAAAATTCTCATCTACAAGATGTTTGTAAAAAACCGGAATCATATGCCGACCACAATGATAGCAGGGATCTTTTGCCAACAGCAATAGTGATTACACGTAAATTTAAAACCAAAACGAGGTCTTAAGGACTCCACCAGTATTTTAAGAGTCCACCACTATTGAGGCATGGGGCCAATATTATAAAAAGCTTTTCGAAAGTAACCATCTTGGGGTAGAAGTTGGCTGGCAGTAGGCCTACGAACATGAACTTTCAGTACTGAAATTAGAAGTGGAAGCACTAGTACAAAAACTAAAACTAAAAGAGTAACAATACTAATAATAATAAAATCAATATCAGCTTTGTATGTACCTACATTACCCATTTAGTAACTGTAATTGAATAACACAGAGCAGCCAATTTTGTTAGTTAAAAGTTTATGTAAAAAGAGTTGAGCGAAGTATACCTATTCGTTGCAGCTAACAACTCGGTCTGTCAATATCTGGATAAATATCATAAGATTTATGAGACATATTTAATAATATGCTGAGTTAGAAATATGAGTTTTAGTGGAGTAAAAAACAGGGGAAAAGTCGCTTCCTTCTCGAGTTCTTTTTTTTTAATCTTAGAACAAACCTAGATATATACCATTTCGTTAAGTAGGTCGATGTTTATTAGAAATCATGAAATAGGACATTTTTTAGTGGTCACGGACATTGTTATTTTTAAAAAGGTGTGAAATTTTTTTTTTTTAATCATGTTTTTTGAACATCTAATGCCATAACTCAAAAACGAATGGAGCTATCCACATGAACTTTTTTTTGTTATAAAACACACACTTAAGCGCTTCTATCTGTGTATAGTATTGCTAACTAAAACATTTTTAAGTTCGTTAAAAACTTAGATAACCTTGAAAGTTCAGAAAATACGCAGTCAAATTTTCACTAAGCTACAAACTTTTTTGTTTTTTAAAATTTTGTATAACATGCTGCGAAGAAAATAAAGCCAAAAGACCAAAAAAGTTTTTGATAGCATAATTTTTATTGTGTCTTTTATAGTTTAGATACACTGATTTTTTTAGAGCGCGCGAATTGCAGAAATTGAGTATTAATAAGCCCGCGTCCACTAAAACTAACTAGTCTCAGGGCGGTGTACTATCAACGTTATTCGTTTTCGTCGAAGGTCAAATTATAAAACCGCTGCCCAAGGAATCACTACTTCCATATCCAGATCTTCTATCCAAGTCTCTCAGAACGAAAAAAATTTGAATGTGGAAATCATTTTTTATGGAACTTTAATAATATAATATTTGAAATCGTCTACCCCAAAACCTATAAAACGATATGCCACATCGGTAGTTAGGCTGAGGGTGGTGGAAGGGGGGTGGTAGTAAAGGTGGATAAAGTAAAAAAAAAAAATTGAATC
Source organism: Rutpela maculata (assembly GCA_936432065.2). Classification (NCBI taxonomy): domain Eukaryota; kingdom Metazoa; phylum Arthropoda; class Insecta; order Coleoptera; family Cerambycidae; genus Rutpela; species Rutpela maculata. The sequence goes on along the minus strand of OW386285.2, from coordinate 27,111,045 downwards.
CTTTGGTTCTTGTACACACACTAAATGACAATTTTATTTTTTTCGCCCCCTTGAATCATTATTCAAGGGAGTTGGTAATGGGGGTGGTTAATGCCAAAAAAAAATTTTGAGAGCTTGGCTTCTCTTATATATACTAAATACCAGTTTTATGGACTCTTACTTGCTTGATTTGCCTATTTACCTCCATTTACCCCCAAGCCTTTAACGGAATAATCTAGTTCCAGATCTCGTTAAAATACATGGTACGTATACCAAATTTCAAGTCAATATCTTAAACGGTTCCAGAGTAATCGTGCGCACAAAAAAGTTACAGACAGACCGACAGACAGAATTTTTTTTGCTCAAACTTAAAATCTCAACGTTTCATGACATTCTAAGCCTATTTGGACAATAAAAATTTTCAAAAATATTTTTGTCCATACTATAGGCAAATTCTGGTTCTGAAAATTACCGTCCGAGAACTGTCAGGAGTTTGCGCAGTTGCATTTCATGCGTTCGGATTTCGAACTGCGCAAACTTCTGACAGTTCTCGGACGGTAATTTTCAGAACCCGAATTTACCTTATATTTCCACTGAATGTGGAAGTAAAATGTGTAACGATATTCTTTCTCTTATTACCACTTGTATTATATTGTAGAACGTATGGTCATTGTGCGAATTTTGCGTGGATTATCTAAAAAATATTTAAGATAAATAAGCAATCTAAGTTTCATTGTAAAATGGAGTGAATTTTATGTGGCGTAGTAATAGAGGAAAACGATAAACTTGTGCACAAGCCATGGAAACAGAGTTTATAGACTATAATTAGGAAATTAGAAAAGACTTAATTTAGGATGTTTTTTCTTTTTTGTTACCTAATTTAGGCGAAAATAACACGTTTACTCAATTCACAGGTCTACAAAAAAAAAAAATTCTGCTCCAAGGGCTAAACCTATCATGCCTTAAGTATTTTTGTGTGCTGAATCCGAATTTTCGATTAAAAAATTTTTCTACCGCGTAGATTTCGAGTAAATTCCGGTTTTTATTGTTAAAAAACCGTATTTTGACGATAAAAACCGGGATTTACTCGAAATCTACGCGGTAAAATTTTTTTTTTAATTGAAAATTCGGATGCAGCATACAAAAATACATAAGGAATGATAGATTTAGTCATTGGAACAGAATTTCTTTTTTTGTAGACCTGTGTACAAAGTGCACCTGTGCCACAGATCTACAAGAAAAAAAGTTCTGTTCCAAGGACTAAACTTATCATTCCTTATGTATTTTTGTGTGCTGAATCCGAATTTTCAATTAAATTTTTTTTTACCGCGTAGATTTCGAGTAAATCCCGGTTTTTATCGTCAAAATACGATTTTTTGACAATGTTTGACGTTTGCTCGAAATCTAAGTGAAAAATTCGGATTCAGCACACAAAAATACTTAAGGCATGATAAGTTTAGTCCTTGGAGCAGGATTTTTTTTTTGTCGACCTGTGTTATTGTGTGAATCTAGGGTAAAAATGCAATGCATGGGAGTTTCGGATAGGGACTTTGACACAGGAAATGTCGGATACAAATATTAAGAATGCCGCATGCTTTAAGAAACTGTCTTTTTTATTTAGCTCCAATAATAACGCAAAAAAGGAAAACTCGATAGTTTACTTTTTATCAAAACACTCCAAAATTATTACTTTTCCTAAACTTCTGTTTATGGAATTTTATTAGCCCCCCTAGTTGCGCAACATTTTTTCCATTTTACTATAATATTATTTTTCACCGTTTCCGAGATCCCAATGCAATGCATACTCCATTTAAGATTTTTAATTCCTTTTTGCCTTCAACCTTAGTCCTTAATGTGTCACTGGAAAAATAAGTTATCCTTTCAGATCCTAAAACGTGATAAAACAGTCCTAAACATAAAAAAATAATAATGAAAAGTTCCGTTACACACAATACATAATCATTATTATTCTTAAGTACGACGCGCGTACGCTTCGACAATTCCTCCATACTAAAAAATTCGTAACTAGTAAACTATTGCTAATAATGAAAATATTTTTTTTCTAAAAACTTTTTTAGTCTATTGACTTCATTTTCTTCACAGCATGTTACACAAAATTTTCAAAAACAAAAAAGTTCCTCGCTTAGTGAAAATTTGATGGCGTATTCTCTAAACTTTCAGGGTCATCTACGTTTTTGGCATGTTCACATTTTTTTTATTAGCAATCCTATGAATAGAGAGAAGTGCTTAAGTGTGTGTTTTATAACAAAAAAAAGTTCACATCGATAGCTCAATTCATTTTTGAGATATCGCAATGGATGTACAAAAAAACATGATTTAAAAAAAAATTAAATTTTACACTTCTTTTTAAATAAGAATATCTGTGACCACTAAAAAATGTCGTATTTTGTGTTTTTATGTGTAAAATGATGTTGTTGGTCATACCCACTGTGTCTGATCTTGTTCTAAGCTGATAAAAAAAACGACACAATTTTACCTCTTTTTCACTCCTCTATTTCATAGTTTGAGCTCTAGACAACTGAGACGTATTCTAGTTTAGACCTGACAAATGCGTTAAACAGTAGAGTAATAGTTAAAGCATTTTTAAAGTTTCTCGTAATACCTGAGAAACCTAAATTTTTATTGGAATTAGCTATACTATAATTAATATAAGGAGCAAAATTTAGTGTGAAACAGAAAAAGTTATTGAATTGGTTTTTCTTGTGAAGGACACAGTATTACATTTCGATATGTTTAGCGGTAACTTATTAGCATCACATCAACTATTAGGTTTTGCGAGATCTTACTGTAATTATTGAACAAATTATATGAGGTAGCCTCTTTTTTGAAAAATAGAAAGCAATATGTTAGTCTGATACACACTAATACCAAAGCCATCTCTAAAATTAACTCTGTGTACAGACCGATGAATACTGGTGTCTCTCAAGGGCCCGTATTGGGGCCAATACTATTTGTATTACACACGAATTACCTTGAGAACTGGACACCCAACACATTTGGAGTGCTATATGCCGACGACAAATCTTTGTTAGTATCCGATATATCGGACGAATTATTGAGAGATGAAGGTAATAATGTAATGGATACTTTATGTAATTGATATGGTAATAATTCACTTTTTTGAACAAAGATAAGACAACTGTTATAAGGTTTCATAACACACAAAAAGTGAGGAGCAAAATAAGTTTTTAGGAATCACATTGGATGAGTGTCTAAACTGGAGGGCGCACTGTGGCAACTTAATATCAAAATTAAATACAGTTTGTTATTTGTTCAGAAATATTAGATCAATTATGGATAAGAGAACACATAATAAATATATATATCACGCACAGGTAAGATCAAGAATAAGATATGGAACATGTATTTGTGGTAGTTCCACACCCTATTCTCAGAAGTTTTCATCGTTCAAAAATGAATTTTAAGGTGCATTGCAAATGTTTCCAGCGTAGAATCATGTAGAGGATTGTTCAAAGATTTTAAAATTTTAACCTTTGTACTTATGTGTTTTTATTTATGTATTGTGTGTGTATGCTTTTAAACATAAATCCAACTCTATGTTAACTAAAGATGCCCACAAAATTGGAACTAGACCAAATAATAATTTGTATATTCCCTTTTGTAAATATAAAGTGCCTAAGAATTCACTACATCCAAACATTTTTAATAAACTACCTTCTGCAATGAAAGGTTAGACATCTGAGATCTTTCAAATTAACTTGAACAAATACTTGTTAAATAAGTGTTAATTATACATTAGGAGAATTTTATGAAAATTGTCAGAATTAGAATAAGTTAGTAAGCACTACCTGCACTATTTCTATACAAATATCTATTTGTCTAAGACCAAAATAAATATTTTTATTATTATTGTTAATCTAACACAATAACTTACTGAACTAATCGAAGTAACCAGCTTGAGGTCATCAGCATACAGGAGAGCATTGCATGCCTCAATTTCTTAACAAATATCATTGATACCTAGTATAAAAAGTAGGGGACCAAGAACTGAGCTCTGCGGTAGCCCTACTCCTGATGACCTAAACAGATGTGAAACCACGATAGTGTATATCTAATAGCTTATTAGATAGATATGAACAGAAAAAATTAATAAAGTGTGTTCAGTTCAAAGGTTGATCAATAAAATACCATTATCCAACCTATGAAATCTTTGGAGAGGTCAGTATAAAACATCAACCTGACCATCCTGGTCCAATTTGTAATACTTATCAGATTAGTGATTGTAGATCTACCAGTTAAGAAACCATATTGATAAACTGAAATTTGAGATTTTACAACTTCTGAGAGCTTGTCAAAGATACAGAGATCAATTTAGTTATCAATTGCATTCTTGACATCTTTTTTGAATATAGGATACATTTTTGATCAACATCAAATATGAGGAAATGTTTCTGTTTGAAAAACTAAATTATAGATGATGATTTTTACACCGACTGCAACATCAATACATGAGGTAGTAGGGTTTAATTAATCGGGCTGAATAAAATTTAGTTTTTGATTAATTATGTTATTTTCTTGCCTAGCAAAAATCTGTCAAAAAAGAAAATAAGAAAATGCATAATAAATATAACAACATCTATTGTATGTCTTTTCAATAAAGACATGGCCCATTATATTACGTACTCCTTACATCTATAAATTTAGAAAACGTAGTATTGAATTGTTTGTGGAATTTTACCATCATAAAGTGTATTTCATTGAAAGCCGTGTCGAGTTTATTGTACTAGCAATAGTAATTCATTACCTCTGTATGTGGCTTTGTTGAGTAATTCCTTTCATGAAAGGAAAGTTTAGAAATAAATAAATACTCGAGACCTTAATCAAACAGAACAGCGCACTTGAAATTTTCTAAATACGAACCTAAGTAGCTCTTAAGATGCTAGTAAATGATTATTAAAAGAGAATATCCCACAACCAGTCGGCGCTGATTAATTTTTCTAAGCGAAAACTCAATTGCAACTTTAATAAATAAGCTTCAAGTGTTTAAATGGACGTATAATGAATGACGAGTGGGTATTCGTGAAGGCAAATTCACGAGGCTAAAAACTTCGTAGACTACTCAAAGGCTAAAGACCCTAAGAACTAACATTATTACAGGATAATACACTGTCCCAAAAAATATTTGTATATTAAATTATTCGTTTTTTCGCAAATATCATGTGAAGAGATCTTTTCAAAGTTTATGAAATATCTGTGAATTTAAGACATGACAGGTTTAGCGATTTGAAGTTAGTTACTTGTTCACCTCCTTTGAAGAATCAAATTGTAATACGCAGTTTTTAAATCATGTTTTTACTACAAAAAAAGCAATTTTTGCAACAATAGGGTTATTTCATAATTTGTATTTACATTGAATTGGCATTCTAGGACTAGTATTAACTAAGTATATGTAACGGCAATTTTTTTATTAAATAATTTTAAATTCAATTTACAATTTGAAAATTGTAGTTCTTGCTAAAAGCCGTGACGTCAATGGTTACGCATGCGCAGTATAGTTCAAGCAAGCAGTACATTTGTATAGCAGCCATGAAATACAAACTTCACGATTACCATATTGACATGTAAATTTTGTTTTTTCGTTTTCGCTAAATGTCAAAAAACGCCACTTTTGATTCGTTCGTGCCGAGCCGAATTTTCGATTTGCCTTGTGCAATTTACGATGCGGATCAACTAGAACTCTTTCTTTTTGCGTCGCGACATCGTACGGCCCACCTGCAGGTGTTTTTCGAAAAATATGAACGTTTTAAGATTGCATGTTTTTGCGCTATTTTCGGTTCCGAAATGCATGCTTTTTTTAAACTATTTTTCACCGATATCTCTGAAACGATAAGAGCTAGCTCAAAATAAAATACCGTAAAACGAGTTCTTTTCATTACGAATCTTTTGGTTCCATCAGAATTTTGATTTTTTTTTTTCGTTTCGGACATATTTACTGAAATATGTGTCGATGTCCGGCAAAAATCGCACATTTCTTGTTTAAAAAGTTGGTAACTCCTTAGCCTAGGCCAAAAAACTACTCTAACGAATTTAAATAGAATTAAATTTATTATTTTTTGTCTTGAGACAAAAATGAGGGAAATAGAAGGGGTGGAAGTGAGATTTTTTTTTTCGGTAAAATTTCGCCATTTTGTCACCGTAATTAATCGGTAATTGATCTCAATTACGATGTACTCTTAATATTATGTATTACTTAGATGCTCCATTAATCTCGACCCTTCAAAGTAAACGTTTCTGGGAAAAATGATTTTTTTAAGATTCACATGCATTTTCTAGGAAAACGTGAAATTTCTTCCATTTTCCCAAGAATTTCGGTAATTATCAGTTTTTTTTAAATATTTGTGGACACCAATTCTAAAGACAATTAACCGAGTTTTCCGACGCTTATTTAAATTTAACTTCCACATCCAGTGGAAGTATAGTAACGACAAAAAAATTTTTAAAAATTTTTATTGTTCAAATAGGCTTAGAATGTCATGAAACGTCGAGATTTCAAGTTTGAGCGGAAAAAAAATTTCTGTCTGTCGGTCTGTAACTTTTTTTGTGCGCACGTTTACTCTGGAACCGTTTGAGATATTAACTTGAAATTTGGTACACATATGTACTTTAACGAGATCTAGAACTAGATTATATTTTCATCTTGTTCCGTCGAATGGTTGGGGGGTAAATTGGGGTCAATTTGGAGTAAATAGGTAAATCAAGCAGGTAAGAGTTCATAAAATTGATATTTAGTATAGACAAGAGAAGCTAAGGTCTCAAAAAAAATTTTGGCATTAGCCACCCCCATTACCACCCCCACCCCATTATTAAAGGGGATGAAAAAAAATGTGATTTAGTGTGTGTACAAGAACCAGAAACCTCAAAATATTTTTTTACTTCATCCACCCCCCTCTCCCACCCCCTGTCACCACCCCCATCCCACTACCGATGTGAGGTATCGTTTTATGGGTTTTTGGGGTAGAGGATTTCAAATATTATATTATTAAAGTTCCATAAACAATTATTTCCAGATACAACATTTTTTCCTTGTGTGACTTGGTTAGAAAATCCGGATGTGGAAGTAGTGATTCCTTGGGCAGCGGTTTTTACTCTAGCATAAAAAACAACAAAGTTGTGGCCGAAAATATGCGCTTCTTCGCACTAAAATACATAAAATATTTATTTGCAACTGGAAAACTAGAAGTTAAATTATTAGTATTACATTTGGTATTGACAGGGCAGCAATCTAACAATAAAATTACCTCTAATGATTGACGTCACGCGTTAATAAAATTTAAAATGAGTATATAGTAGTATAGTTTTTGTGGATTTATGAATAATTAACAAATATCAGAGTGATTTTAATTTCTACTACGTTACCCTCGTATATTTTAGTGTTCAAATTAGTAGGTAGGTACACTCAAAGAAATAGTATAGTAATTCAACAAAAAAAAATGGTTAACTAACAATATCGTTAATTTTGTTAAACTAAACTATATTGATGGTATTTTTAAACAAAAGGTGGTTGTTATTTTAATTAATAAAAAGTTGTCGTACAACAAAACAAACATTAACTTAAAAAATAGATGAATAAGACTATTATTTTTTTTCGTCTGACTATTATTTTGCTGAATTCTGTCAAATTAAACTAGATAATAGTATATTTTATTTTTAACTATTGTCGAATTGTAATTGTAAACCCAGTAGCAATTTGCTCTACTAGTATAGTTGACAGATAAACCAATATTATTGTAGAATTAACCCGCAGTTCTGTTTACATAAACATAACATCGTCCTGCAATCCACTTTGATGAATTAAGACGTCGCATCAGCGCTTTTGTTTGCAAATAGTATGGGTTAAATCAATCAAAAAAATAGTATATATATTGTTCATTTTGTTAAATTGAAGTATATTTAATAGTATTTTTAAACAAAAGGCGATTGTCACACAACAAAATAAACATTAACTTACCACGTAGTCTGTTACAGAAACTATTCCTAGATGACGCCACATAAAAATCACTGACAATAATCAATCATGCATTATCTTATACTCTTATGAATTTATAGAAAATTAATAACATGATTGCAATGTTCAAATTCTCTCAGGGATCATCGATATATTTGGATGGATCTTATAAACCATCTCTAATCTTTGGTTTGGGTGGTCTGATATCTCAATACTGAGATTTTGGCCAACCAAAAAAAACTTCATCATACAATAAAGTGTAGATCAACCGAAAAATTACTTGGTGAACAAAAAACAAAGTCGTTGTACTATTTAATTGTAGACCAAATTGAAAATGGTTAGTGAACATAAAAAAATGTCATTGTACTATTTAATTTGTTGTTCTACAAGAAGATATGATTATTAAACTACTATTTGTAGTGATGGGCGATATCGTGATTTTTCAATCACAACGTAAATCGTTATTGTGATTTTCTTATATCAGTGAATTTAAAACGTGATGTGATCACGACTTTCATAATACGACGTGCGGGAGAAATTGTTAATTATTATATTGGTCTTGGTTGAACCACGGCAAGGGAACGAAATACGAAAGGAAAGTCGTGATCACGTCACGCTTTTCTGCCAACTTTACTAACAGTCGTTACCTGTGATTTCTTAATATCAGTGATTAAATCACAGTTCGTGATATATCGCCCATCACTAACTATTTGTTTACGAAAACAAAGTTGTTGTATGACTATTCTTTTCTGATTGATTTAACTATGAAACTAGATAGGCGCGATTTCATATGCTCTTTTTGGTTGAATTCACCTATCATTTTCTTTGAGTCTACTTTTAAGTTTATTACACACATGAAATAACCCCATTCGTTAATCGCTAATGAGTACCTGGCTTTACAATCTTCAAAACCGTGTCTTTGACAGGAAGAGACATTTCAAAAAAATAAAACAATGTTTTCAAGATAACCAGCTTAAGATATAGACGTTCGTCATCTTGATATATGTATATAAGTTATCTCTGTCGTATATTGTAAATATTCGAATATACGCTTGTACATAATAAAATACGTAAATAGAATTGTGCTGACCTTTATTTCTAATCTACTCAAATACCACAACTGACCATAAGTAATTTATATCCATTTGTATAAAAAAATTACTTGTAAATAATTTACATCCATATGTATAAAAAATAGCACACAAAAAATATTTGTCTTCGCTTAATTGTAGTTCTCTGACAATGGTTGAATAAACCGAAATTTAAGAAAAGATTAATTTTGTTATAAAGATCGATGCCCAGGATATACCTACATCAAGTTAATGAATGCAACTGTAAAAGAACCAACGTACGTCTTTAGGTAATTGTCAGTACGTTTCACAAATGTAGTAGATTTCCGATAAAAGTAGGTTACGTATTAACATTTTAAAATGAAATAAAACTCTCTTTATCACGTTGTGTACATGGCAATTTTATTAACTTTGTTTGTTATCTGTGATTTAATATTATACAAGGTGAGTCATGAGGAACTGTACATACTTCTACCGTAAGTAGAGGCACCTAAGACAAATACTAAGTGACCATTAAAAAGTGTTTGTTCCCTTTCTTTACTATCATACAGAGTGATTTATGAATTTTGTCCAAAAATTGTTTTGGTCATAACATTTTAACGGTTAATCCGATCTGACTCATTTTTTACAACAATGTACACTGTTGCCTAACAACCACCATATATATCCAAAATTAAAAAAATCCAGGGACGGTTTCAAAAAAATTTGTTGGATTGCTTCGTATACGATAGTTCACCCTGTATATGATTTATCTAAAACTTGATATGAATTTTGTATAGGGCACAAAAATAGGTAGTAAAACCTGAGTATCTGAAATTTTTATCACACTCTCAACAATTTTTTTATTAACGATCAATTTTCAAGTCAAATGAAAAGTTTGGCAAAATGGAATATTTTAATGTACACTAATATTTATTAATACAAAAATTTAGCTAAAAAAAAAATATCTACATAATTCGTGCCTAGGTTTAATAAGTACCATCATTTTAATCAATTTCCAGGCCAGGTCTAAAAGATGTGGCTGATGTGGTTCATCTAAAACGTTGCCTATGTATGTAATTTCTCCAATTAGTCAAAGGACTAAAGAACGTAGATCTGTATGTTGTATTTATTTCAAATTCAATGCTTGCATTTGAATATGATGGCTTTTAAAAATATTTCGAAAAATTTACAGTTTTCGTTAAAATTGATCTTAAACTGAACATTTAGGTTGGGGGAAAGTTAGGTAACACAAATTTGACTACTCATTTCTGTCCTTTTTGGAAGCAATTTGGAGAAATCACATACAGGGGCGAGATGAAGCGCATCAGCCACATTTTTAAGACCTGGCCTGGAAATTGATTAAAATGATGGTACTTATTAAACCTAGGCAGTTATGTAGATATTATTTTTTTTTAGCTAAATTTTTGTATTAATAAATATTAGTATACCTACATTAAAATATTCCATTTTGCTAAACTTTTCATTTGACTTGAACATTGATCGTTAATAAAAAATTTGATGAGAGTGTGACAAACATTTCAAATACTCAGGTTTTACTAGCTATTTGTGTCCTATACAAATTTCATATCAAGTTTTAGATAAATCATATACAGGGTGAACTATCGTATATGAAGCAATTCAACAATTTTTTTTGAAACCGTCACTGGATTATTTTAATTTTAGATATGTATGATGGTTGTTAGGCAACAGTGTACATTGTTGTAAAAAAACGAAGCAAATCGGATTAACCGTTAAAATGTTATGACCAAAACAATTTTTGGACAAAATTCATAAATCACTCTGTATGATAGTAAAGAAAGGGAACAAACTCTTTTGAATGGCCACGTGGTATTCGTCTTAGGTGCCTATACTTACGGTAGAAGTATGTACAGTTCCTCATGACTCACCCTGTATATAAAAATGGTTTATTATATTGGGAAAAAATGTTTTACGTTGCCAGTAGCTTATTGGTTTTTTTTTATATTCAATTATTATGAAAATAAACAATAAAGGGATCTACACACGACCCAGCGGCAGGGAGCAGACCAACCGACCTTCTCGGTACACTTTGAAGATTGCAATGCGAACTTGTAAAAGTGAGCTGGTCTACTGATTGAAGTGGTCTGCTCGATTGTCGGTACGCTTTGAAAACCTGGAATTCCAGCAAACCAGTTCACTTTTATGAGAGTTGTTATGGCAATTTTCAAAGTGTACCGAGAAGGACGGTTGGCTGGATCGTCTGTAGACCCCTTAAACAAGCCACACATATTAAACAGAAACAGGAAAGTATGTTTTTGATTCAAAATTGTTTTTTTATTTGCTAGATATGTATTACATATTTTTGAAAGAACCATTACGGTTTTTAGGTTAAATTTGTTACCAAAAATACATTTTAGCTAGCAATGATGAATATTTCACCATTTTGTCGTTTTTCTGAATGTTTCAGTAGGTGTTTCCAATATAATATTATGTCTATATGAGAGCCGTCTCTGGCGCCGAGATAAAATTCCCGAGCCCTGGTCATTAAGGTGTTTTTAATAAGACTGTTACGAATCAAATGAAAGTTACATCCGGGCGTTGCCGACTGCGAATATATATCTGAACAATGAAAATAAAAGTTGTGTACTGCCAATCGACCACGCCCGACTGCAACTTCTACTTGTCTTATAATAACACAAGCTATTAAACTTCAACTTATCTATCAGTATCGTGTTTAAAGTAACTGCACTTCAGAAAATTTGCATAAACTTCAATGATATACTTGCACTACGCCCACGCACATCTGCTGATAATATAATACAAAGAACGAAACTAATATTTCATACAGTTGCTCCAGATAAGCGTAAATTTACGTTTCAAGTCTTAACTACATGATTCAATAATAACGGGTTTTACTGGTTCATAATTTGTCCGAACGTATTTCAAGTCGAAGTGGTATTAAGCTCAATAAACTCAAACCAATCAGGAAAAATTGTAAACAACGTTTAGATGTTTATGTTCGTACCTTGTTAATACAGTATAGGTGTTGTAACATTAATACGCTCTAGGTGATCTAACAATGTTAATTTCTTGCTCGGTTAAAAGACATTTCACAATTTCAACATTCTGATATGTATTAAAAAAATATAAGTAGGTATTCGGCAATCGAAAACCTTTCACACTGTTTTATACATAATAGCAACCAAAAAATTACCTAGTGCACAAGTGCACTGATATACAATAAGTTAATAAAAAGTAAATCGAAATTGAATAAAATCATTTGATAATTCAATCAATATTCTAGGTAATATTTAAAATATTGATTGAATTATGACAACACAGTACATAGAGATGTTTGTTGACCGTTGATATCAAATTAACTTGATGTAGGTATATCCTGGGATTATCGGTCTTTATATGAAATGAGTGTTTCCTTACTTTTCGGTTTATTCAACCATCGTCAGAGAAAGGACCCCGCACATTTCTTATGTAAATTAGGGTACACTCAAATTAGCTGAAATTTTAATATGTTATAGATTTCGACTTTCTGATCAAAAGCTGTCATAGGCTCAACTCGATCATATGTCTAGTTTCCGAGATACAGCTCAAGAAATGTACAAGAATAACCTCTTGTTCAATTAAAAAAAATCGAATTCATGATTTTTTTCATACATTTTATATTGTGATACGTTTTAATAGACCTTCACAATATTTTGCACTAAAACATTTGTTGTTTTAATAAAAATAGTTTAGAAAAAAAAAAAAAATTGGGTTTGAAAAATGTTGGCGAAGGCGCCGGGAAATCTATATAAAAATAACAAGTGAGAAAAATATTCGGTCAGATTGGCTCAAACATTTTTTATATAAAGTATGTGTCTTCCTGATCAAAAAACTTTCGGAAATTGCTCCTTTGACCTCTGACACCGCATCAAGAAATTAAAAGTTCGACAAGATACAGAATTTTACGAGAATTTAGTTGTATTTTGGAAACTAGACATAGGATCGAGTTGGGCCCATAGACCAGGGTCGATAATTTTTGAGACTAAAAAAAATTATAGTAGGATGAAACCCATTGGAAAAGGTAGAGAATATAACAAAAATGAAGGGAAAAATAATTTACGGGCGATCTGAGGTCGGGAAGGGGAAGGGGGTGAGTTTCTAAGGATAAAAAACGGTTTATCTCGATTTCCGGCAAAACTACAAGTCCTATGAAAAAAAGTTAAATGGCAAAGTTGTAGGTAATAAAAAGATCTACAACTTTTGTTTTTACACTTTTTTCACATAACCTCAAAATTTATGTGAAAAATTCAAATAACCAAGTTTTTGGTTTTTTATTTTTATCTTTTGCAAAAAAAATTATTTTTTCACGAAATTTGGTGAAAACTTACCTTTTTATGTCCCAAACACAGTAATTTTTTTGATTTAAAATATTCATTTTTTCACCTTATTTTGACCCTAATTTTCAATCGAAAATTCTCACGTCAAAATATCTGCTTTTTTAAAAAAGTCGGTGGGCTTTTTGTTCGTTGAAATCTCTACTTTCTGATGGTATAAAAAAAATATACATTACTATGGTAAATGTTCTCAGAAAATGCAAATAAACGAAAAAAACTCGAATCCGAAATTTTTTTTTTGAATCATTATGTACAATTTTGAGCTATTTTTATGGATTTGTAATTTTCTGTTTATCAATGTAACATGAAATCTTACGTTTTTCGAGTAATTAAAGTGTAAATTTTAATAAATAGCTCAAAATTGTACATGATTCAAAAAAAAATTTTCGGATTAGAGTTTTTTTCGTTTATTTGCATTTTCTGAGAACATTTACCATAGTAATGTATATATTTTTTTATACCATCAGAAAGTAGAGATTCCAACGAACAAAAAGCCCACCGACTTTTTTAAAAAAGCAGATATTTTGACGTGAGAATTTTCGATTGAAAATTAGGGTGCTTTTTCGATATTAAGTCAAAATAAAGTGAAAAAATGAATATTTTAAATCAAAAAAATTACTGTGTGTTTGGGACATAAAAAGGTAAGTTTTCGCCAAATTTCGTGAAAACATAATTTTTTTTGCAAAAGATAAAAATAAAAACCAAAAACTTAGTTATTTGAATTTTTCACATAAAGGGCATAGCCGGGTAAGCATGGTGTGACTGCCCCCAAGCGTCTGGCGCTTATATTTGTGCAGTAGGAAGCAATCTTGGAAAGTAGCAATTTCACAAAATATTAACCCGAAAAAGGGACCGGTTTGGGGTGAGTAAGGGAGGGTTGATTTTAGCAAAACTATTTTTTTTTCTAAGAAACGGCGCATTCAATCGTTTTGTAAAAAATATATGTTAAAGACCTACTGAGAAAGTACTAAATAAAAAATCATGCTCAAATTCTGAAAACATATACAGTAAAAAAAACATATATATTATTTTCAAATTTTTTTTAGGGTAACTTATCCCTGGGGTACCAGCCTGAATTTTTTTCTGTAGCATGTCTATGGACTCACTTATGTTATATTTTTTTTCCAGCCTTGTCCGAAGATTACGCCATACTTAAAAAAAATGCCGAAGTGTGCAGTGCCGTATGCATATTTTGTGGACAATTAACTCCTTGCAAGTAAAAAAGGCCAAACTCCAAAGTAAATATGGATATCTGAGTAGTGTATACATATTAGTGACTAGTGATTATGGAGATGGTGAACGTTGTAAGAGAAACCAACATAAAGCTGCAACGCTGACAGTTAATTAGGTGCTCAATTGACTCTTGCGCGGCAAAAATCAGTTTATAGCCGTAATGTTAAATATCATTAAGGGTAAAACCTAAAGTCAGCGGTACTATGGAGTACCTTGTCAAAGACTGTCAATATTCACATATTACCGTCGGCGGGGATAAGAGCTTGGTTGTTAACAATTTGCAGCACTAAATCGTAGCATTACTAACCTGAGAAGGATATAGATGTTAATCTTCCTCACTGTCATCTGCAATCACTGTACTCATGCTATCCTTCTGGAACAATAGGGAGAGAACTTCTGCCGGTTTAGGTATGCTTGCTAGATATCATCCGTACGAAAGGTAATACACGACAGCAGCTACATGGGAACAACATCCAACAGTTTGATACCCATTGGCACATTCACAGAAATGTCTTCTAACGCCGACACTGTGGGGAATATAGTCGAGGAAACATTGGTAAACCTTCGTTTTGATGTGACGTGAACAAACTTGTATTTTGAGTACATTGGACTGGTCCTTAGCGTAATGAAGATTAAGTATTCCGTCTTCATTTATGACTTCGAGGTACGAAATCGTTTGTTTATATTGATACGATCCGGTAAAAAACAGTTTTAAATCCGTCATTTCTGGGAAGTCCAGTACATCTTTGCTGGAAATATCTACAAAAGGCAGTTTTGCAATTTCTTTGAATGTGCCAGTGGGAATCGAACTGTTGGATGTTGTTCCCATGTAGCTGCTGTCGTGCATTATCTTTCGCAAGGACGATATCTATCAAGCATACCTAAACCGGCGAAAGTTCTTTCTCTATTGTTTCAGAAGAATAGCATGAGTGCAGTGATTGCAGATGACAGTGAGGAAGATTAACATCCATATCCATCACAGGTTAGTAATGCTATGATTTAGTGCTGCAAATTATTAACAACACATGACTGTTAAGACCAAGCTCTTATCCCCGCCGACGGTAATATCGATAGTACCGCTGACTTTAGTTTTTACCCTTAATGATATTTAACATTCCGGCCATAAACTGATTTTTGCGGCGCAAGAGAGTTAAACTCTATTGATCACCTAATTAACTGTCAGCGTTGCAGCGTTATATTGGTTTCTCTTACAACGTTCACCATTTCCATAATCACTAATCACTAGTATGTATACACTACTCAGGTATCCATATTTACTTTGCATTTTGGCCTTCTTTACGTGCAAGGGGTTAATTGTTGACAAAATATGCATACGACACTGCACACTTCGGCATTTTTTTTAAGTATGGCGTAATCTTCACACAAGACTGGGAAAAAAACATAACATAAGTGAGTCCCCAGACATGCTACAGAAAAAAAATTCAGGCTGGTACCCCAGGGATAAGTTACCCTAAAAAAAATTTGAAAATAATATATATGTTTTTTTTACTGTATCTGTTTTCGGAATTTGAGCATGATTTTTTATTTAGTACTTTCTCAGTAGGTGTTTAACATATATTTTTTACAAAACGATTGAATGCGCCGTTTCTTAGAAAAAAAATAGTTTTGCTAAAATCAACCCTCCCCTACTCACCCCAAACCTTTTTCGGGCTAATATTTTGTGAAATTGCTACTTTCCAAGATTGCTTCCTACTGCACAAATATAAGCGTCAGACGCTTGGGGGCAGTCACACCATGCTTACCCGGCTATGCCCTTTTGAGGTTATGTGAAAAAAAGTGTAAAAACCAAAGTTTTTATTACTACAACTTTGCCATTTAACTTTTTTTCATAGGACTTGTAGTTTTGCCGGAAATCGAGATAAACCGTTTTTTACCCTTAAAAACTCACCCACTTCCCCTTCCCGACCTCAGATCGCCCGTAAATTATTTTTCCTTTCATTTTTGTTATATTCTCTACCTATTCCAATGGGTTTCATCCTACTATATTTTTTTTTCACTTTTTACCATTTTCAAAATTATCGACCCTGTTCTACCACGATAGTTTTTGATCAGAAAGTCGAAATCTACAACATATTAAAAATTCAGCCAATTTGACTGCACCCCAATTTACATAAGAAATGTGCGGGGTCCTTTATTAATATTTTTGAATTGCACACTACAACTATTTACATTTTAGGTGTATTCTGTTTGTGTTTAAAAGCAACTTTTTAAACACTCAAAACATAATACACCTAAAATGTAAATAGTTATAGTGAGCAATAATGTGTGCGCGTATGTGTGCATAATTGTGTTATACGTATATGGTTTAGTTTAGAGTCAGTTTAAACAAAACAAAATATGTGAAAAACACCATTTTATTGTGCCTTTGGTTGGTTGTTTTACACCAAGCACAAGAGAGTACTGCAAAGATTTTTAAATATTGTAAAGTGTTGCAACCCCAGAATGTATGTAAGCACAGAATTCAATAGTTCGGATGTCTTTCTGCAGATTTGCACCTACAAGAGAAAGAACCTACTAGAAGGTCTAGAGTGATGACATATCTGTTCTGGAACTGTCTAGAGAATGGTGACATCATCACAGAAACTTCGAGATCTGTCATCTTTAGGTATATAAGGCATGAAGTAAAACAGAGAGAGAAGAAGTTAGAACAGTTCTAATTGTCAGTGGAGATGGTCAGAGAGTAAACACAGTGATAAAAGTGACTGAATAACTGAATCGTAGTACACAGTGTATTATTAGTCAAGTAATTAATTTTTTGTAAATAGTAAGTTAATAAATTAGTGTTTAGTGTTACCTTGGTGTTATAATTTCCGAATCCACGATACAGGGTGTTTACAAAAAGGGTGTAAGCACGTAACAATATGTAGTGCGAGATCGTAAAATCTTTGACATATGTAAGAATCAAAGTGCTTTTTGCTTGTGCTCAACTGGGGCTAAATAAGGGCCTTATCGATACCCCTCCCCCCTTTATCTACAATTTATTTTCGAGCTTGTTGCCCAAAGCAACATAGCTCGTACAAATTGTCAACGTATTATCAAAGATTAAATCCGTAGCGCTAAAGTGCTCGGGATTGACTAGATAATAAAATGTCAATTTACACTAGGCACTAGGCAACTACATCCTCGAAAAAAAAATTCTGAGCATTAGTGATATTATAGATTAGATAGTCATCCAACATTTTCTTCGTAGATAGTATGTTGCAAATAAATGTTATCAAATTTGCGCAACTCGACCTCGCATGCGCTTGTGAATTTACTACTATGTATTATAATATATTGCATAAGACCAATCAATTAGTGGTAAAATGTGACTTAATTCCATACTATTTAACTTACAATCTTAAAGCTTCTCTCAGCATGAATTTCCTTGTTTAATTGGCACTTATCGTCTCACTTTCTTATAAAACTGCATGTTTATTGTTTACATTCGTTTATTTATTTAAAATATATTGACTGATAATATTTTTGGACAAATATTTACTTAACACACATACAGTTCAAAATGCACTTGCTCGAGTTCCCAAAAATAGAAAATTCATATCTGTGAATAATCGTGTTTAAATATTTACCGATAGAAAACATTCTTTTTTTTATAGTAAGTGCATGTTTACATTGATTAATTATTAATGTAGGAAAGTATATGTTAAATTTTCTCCTATGAAAATGTAGCCTTTGTAAGTTGAACTGCCAAAAGTGAACATCTCTAATTTTTTGCTTTTCATTTAAAACATTTTATAAAGAAAATGCCACAGCCAACATTTAGACAATATTTTATATAGAATTTAAAAACAAATTTTATGTTTCTATACCTGTTACTTCAGAACTTATTTATTCTATAAAAATTAAATACTTAGTTTCTTCATATGTTTAAGAGATAAACAATGTAGTTTTCACTTCTCGTTTAAGAGCCGTGTTTATTTATTTATTTGGTACACTGTTCAACAGAATAGGAAAATACTTATCTTGATTATGAACAAAAAGATATATAAATATTATTTATATATCTGAATTAAACTAATAAACTAAATTAAAGTAAATTAAACTAATACAATGCATTTGTTATATACAAAGCAAAGTGAATGTAAGAAGTACACTCTAAATTTAGTCTAATAATTCGCAAGTCAGCAAGAAAGAACAAAACTCTTAGGCTAGAGACAAAGGAAAGTGTGTCATTGCTCAATTTGTAATCAAATAGTATAACATTATGTTTTGTTGTAAATGTCATAGAGTTACATTTTGCTTCATTTAAAGGTAATTTGTTTATTTGTACACCATGTATTAATACGATTATTATTATTTTGCAATTCAAGGCAATCATATTCACACGAGACATTGCAAAATAGTTTTGAATCATCCGCATATAAAAGGCAGCTAACAGTGATTTTGTCTGAGATGTCGTTAACAAACAAATTTAAAAAAAGTGGCCCTAAATTTGAACCTTGGGGGGCTCCTGACGTAGCTAAGACTTCGATAGATCTAACACCGTGATATACAACATATTGACTTCTATCAGTTAGGTAGAATTTAAAAAGTGCAATGAGGTTATCCGAAAATCCAAAAAATTCAAATTTTTCTAAGAGAATATCATGGTTCAGTCTATCAAATACCTTTGAAAAGTCAGTATATATAACGTCTCTTTGTATACCTTTTTGTAAAGATTTGTAGAACTACACAATGTCAAATTTATTAAATCTTGTTATTAAAACAATTACAGTGTAGTTTATTTTACTAATACTTTCCAATATGTAAGACTTGGTAGATTTTGTATCTTTGTAGAATATTGTCCTGAACAAAATACCTTAGAGCGAACCTCCTCATTAATCTGATTTAGGTCATTTAAAAATAAAACGAGAATTTTTTATTTTCTTTTATGCCTACCTCTTATCTTAAAAAACACATTGTACATTATAAGCTTCATAAAGTGCATTAATAATATAAACAAGAACAAATATATACTTAATGTTACTAAGAAAAAAATTAAACAGTGATGACTGAAGAAAAAAATGGAACGTTTCAAAATCAACTACACTCTTACAAAAAAACTCTGAACTTTCAACTACTTTTCCTCACGTTTCCAAAAGCAATTTAACATCATAATGCTATGTTGCTATCCCAATCAATAAATCTACCAGCACGTACGAAATACAATCTTGTATTGCGCGAAAGAAATGTAATGTAATAACTACTATAGCTAGCTGAAAACCTATTGGCAGAGTAATATGATTTCTACATTTATGTAACAGGATTTTATTTTATAAGAACTTTGCTGGCATTCCCAACTGTACGGAATATACAATATACATTCTATCGACTTTATCTAATTCATAACCTTAGTAATAACGGACCAGTAAACAAAATTCATTATCAATAGGATTATATGATTCATTAAATAATAATTATGCATTCACACCAGAAAATTGCCTACACTGGTGTCTGAGTGAGTAAGTGCAGCTAAAATGTAATCAAATTAAAACAATAGCCTCTTTAATGTATGACGAATTATTAATATTAACGTTTAACAAAAGGCACATTATATTGTGTTGGAATTTTAATATCGTTCGCACGCCTAATTGGTTTTACACATTTGTCAGGAACTAGTTACTTGGGGTTAAAAATTACGATAAAAGGCGGAAAAATATCTAATAAACCTAAAGTAATATACAGGATGTCCATACATATACAATATACGTACATATATTTTTTTAATTTTTGTGTTAATATCTAAAGGCAGGTCCAGATCTATAAATGTTTGTGTGCGCCGTATTTTATTAAAATAAATATTTTGCAACAATTGTTGATTTTTAACTATCAGAGGTGAAACGAATTAAGACCTGAAGAGTTCCTATCCCTCCCTGCCTTTTCGCGAAATTCCACAACGGGAGACCTTGACTTAGTGTTTGAATTTACATTTCGAACTGTTGGCCAGAGAAGAAAACAATACATAAGCATAATGAGGAGGATTATTTATTATTAAATATATGTATATTGTTAAGTGTTTACACCCCTATACTGTTGGTTCGGAAATTATAACACTAAACACTAATTTATTAACTTAAGTATTAATTACAACAAATCCTACTTCACTAATATACCACGATACTAGAATTCAATAATTCAATCACTTTACTTGTTCCTGATCTGTTACAACTCAACTGTATAGTCATAGGTAACTGGTTCTGGAACATTCTACAATATTCCAGTAGATGTCAGTAGTTCCCCAGATGTTTCTAAATGCCGCACCATCTCTGCATTGAATCTGCAATGGTAGGTGTATGTCTGCACTTTGTTTTTCTTAGAATTTTTAATATTTTCAGGTTTGTTAAATAATGAAAATGTATTTTCAGAATTATTGTTTATCCGTCTGTCTGTTATAATTCGAAATAAGGAAGGAAAATATAAACGAAAACATAGCCACGGCAATCATACAAAATGGAAAGGACAACATCTGCATGATAGGAGCCCACGTGCCCTCAGACATGAGAGCAGGAAGGGTATTCAGGCAGCCAAATCAAGAAACCAAAAGAAACGAAAAAAGAAAAATGTCCATCATACTATTAGGACATATGGGAAAAGACGATCAGACGGAGGAGGATAAAAGCATCATAGTAAAAACTTTACTCCACACATGGTCTATCGAAAACGGAAACGCGCTGCAAAATCTAGCACACATGTTTGACCTAACAATAAGAAACACATGGAGCATGCAATGACACCTGGAGTAATGGAAGCTCAAACTCACAAACAGATCATATCCTGGTAAGCAGAGAGATAAGAGAAAGGATCAAGAACGTTAAAGCAAAAAGGGCAGCAGAAATCAATACAGACCACAAAATCCTACACGGAAAATTGGAAATAAAAGAAGAAAAAAGAAGTCAAGGAAACAACAAAACACCACACAGTAACTGGAATAGTTCTCTACTACAGCACTAAGACTTTCAGAAGAAATACGGTGAAGAAATAGAAAACCAACTGACAGGAAAAGAATTACATTGGACATCAATGGGCGCAAAAATAAAAATTGCAACAAGAAAAACGTTAAAAAGGGACAGATCACCTATGAGCCCGACAAGAAAGGAAAAAAATAACAAGTACGAACAGCTAAAAAAGATGAGGGCCACAGGAAAACAACAACCGACGGGGAACTTAAACAAAATCTAAAAGAAGCACTGAAGGAAAAAAGAGAGGCGGAGAGAAACCACGACGAGGAAAAATGTAGATCATTCTTCGAAAACATAGAAAGACTCCCAATAGGACAACGACTAAACCAAACCTTCAGATATCTGAAAAAAATATATAAAAAACAACAGTACTCACAGGAGAAGATACATACAAATGCAACATTGCACCAAGAAGCTGAAGGAAGAAGAGAAGGCAACTAAAGAACGAACAAAACTAATAAAAGAAACGGACCACTGGCCCTTGGACAAGCCATCATCAAAAGACTAACTGCTAGAAATAATAGCCAGAGCTAGAAGGAACACCGCACCTGGAGTAGACAAAATAAACAACGAATTAATACACTTCGGTACGGAAAGGCTAAAGGAGCAAACCCTAGAAATCATCACCAGAGTATGGACAGAAACCACACCTCTGGCTACAGAATGGACCACGACTATACAAATAAATCTCCCAAAAACTAACTCACCACAGAATATAGTGACTACAGACGAATAACACTCTGCAGCATAGGATACAAATACTACGCACAATTCCTGCTCGAGCAACACTGGAAGACCACCAGACTACCAGACAGCATTCATCAAAGGCAGATCAACGAACGATCACATGTACATCACCAGAAGAATACTGGAAGAAAAATGGATAGAAGGGACAAAACTGCACATAGTCGCTATAGATCTCCAAAAGTCACGAGACCATAGTCTACACCCTATATAACAAAGGAGTACCGCACTATCTAATAAACAAGATAATAATAAAGGCCTGCCTTCATGAAACCACTGCCATACAATGGTTCGGACAAATGACGGAAACCAGACAAAAGAACAGAGGAACAGAGGAGTCAAACAAGGATGCCCCGGATGCCCCCTATCTCCCCGACTATTCACCACGGTCCTAGACCAAGTAATACAAAACACAATATGGGAAATACTAAATTTGAAGACACGTACTAGCATACGCCGATGACCTAATCGTCGCAGAAGAAGAGCAACAAATTATCAACTTCCTAGAAAACATGAAACCGCATCTGGACACATCTGGGCTGAAAATAAACTTCAAGAAAATTCTAGTAATGGAGCGAGACTCATCAACAAGAGAGTCGGACCAGTGGAGAAGAATACAAAATAGGTGACTACTCCCTAAGAACAACGAACAAAAAGAAATACCTAGGAACAGATCTGACGAACCAACCGAAAAGGAGAGAAACAGTAAAGGAGAAAATAAAAACAGCATACAGAGTCACAATTATATCGTTCATCGAGAAAAACCAACTATCATGGGGCCTGGCCAAACGGCTGTAAGGATAGTCATCATAATGCCAACGATGACATATGGAGTTAAAAACGCGGCAACAAAAGCCAACAGAAGAAGTTTGAGAAGAGCTGAAAGAGACATCATCCAACTACTCAGAAAAACAACAGGACAAAAGCAGCGACATAAAACATCAACACTGCTAGAAGGGAAGGCAATCACAAAAATGATAGAAATATACGCAATGAAGTACTGGGGACACGTCCAGAGAAGGTAACCAACACATCTACTGAAGAAAGTACTAACATTGAACAGCAGCAAACTAAAAATAGGGAGACCATGTTACACGAGGAAAACAACAATCGAGAGGATCATGAACAAACTGGGAAAGGACCAAACATACTGGGAAAGAAAAGCGAGGGGAAAAATGAATTCCACAAAGAAATTGGAGCGATATATACTCTACTAGAATAAGAAACGGAGGAATCAGAAGGCTTAGAAAAAGAAGATTTGTAGAAGCAGAAATACAAAAATAGGAGCACAAACAGCAGCGACACAACGCGGCAACATATCTCACAAGAAGACCCAGAACCACAAATACAAAAAAAGAGAGCTCAAACGCTCCCTCACGACACAATGCGGCAACGCATCTCACAAATACCATCCACCCATTCTACCCATCCCACGTTCCTTTACCATGCGCCATGTGGCTCTTGCTGCTGGCAACAAGCATGACCTTAGTCCAACCCAGCGTGGACGTAGCAGGCCCAGCTGTATAAACCCTGGGAGTGGCAGAAATGCCTACCACACGCTGGTAAATCAATCAATCAATCAATCAATCAATCCGTCTGTCTGTTATAATTATTTTTATTTCATCTGCAATTTCCCATATTTCAAATCGGACCTACTTTCCATAGCATGAAAGAAATCAGGAAGTCAGAAAGAATGGGTATTTTCTTGTTTTTCATATTGAATGTTAGATATGTATTTGTATGAAGAAGTTGATAAGATGTCTCATAAGGAAGACGTCTTGTCGATCATTAGTATATGGAAAGAACGAATGGTTTCTTTGAAAGTGACCTGCTGAATACCCAAAATAATATTTCTCAATTTTATATAATTAGTGAAATAAATTAAAATTTAATATTAATAATTTCACATTTCAAAAAAACGAAAATTTAATCTCTAGACGCGGCTAAAAAGTACGTACTCTTGATTATGTTTCTGAGGGACTACATGGAGCGAATTGTAAATGATCTTTATATCAAAATACACCGCACGGAAATGAATATAAAAACTTGATAATATAAACATTTGTTTTAAAATAACCACAGCTGAAGCATACACAAGGTATAATTATATAAAAACAAGTTTTAATTCCTACGCGATTCGCTAAATCTTGTATCTGTCAATTTTTGCAGATTGCGCATCTGACACCTTGCTTTTAAAGCACAGCTGCAAAATCCATCTGCTCTTATACAGTCTGTTGCGTGTTCGACTTATTATTATTAACCACTGCCTACTGAATCTGGAAATCTACTACCATACGTGCTAATTACACACAGTTAATCGTTTTGCTGAATCTGTCATTAATCATACGGCGTACGTCAAAAACAAGACCTTGGAGGCATAAATCTCTTATGTTTACCATTATATTGGCGCTAAAAAGCGACCCTTCTGTTTGAGAAATTTAATGCGCTTCTTGCGATAACACCAGCATCGGCACAAAACACATTTAACTATATATGGTGCTTTTTATGTTTGCATATCATTAATTAACTGCAAATATCGAGAGAAGAACAAATCTAGGTTTTTTTCTGTATATTTCATATATTTTCTTCTATGCAATTTCCTTGAAACCTACAAAATAATACAGTTAGCCAGTATTTTACTGGATAATTGTATTACTTTGTATATTTCACGGACATTGTATAGAAGTAAATGTATGTGGCAGAGCTTCCCAATAAGAAGCACAGACAAAATAAGAAAATGCCTCAACCAACATTTAGACAAAATCTAGGTTATTTTATTCACATAAATAGAATTTTTACCATCATTCCCTCAAAAATAATAATAGAGGGTGTTAAAGTATGAGCGCCTTCATTTTAAATGTATTGTTTGTAACCCAATAAACAAGCCTTATTCAAGACATGAGTCCTAAACATCGTTAAAATCTATTTTGAAAATAGGAGAACGACGTAAATCAAATAAAAGCAGCAGTTTTTGTATGATTTCTTCTCAAACTCGAGTTTTTTTGCAACCACACTGAATCCTAAAATAAGGCAAAAAACGATTCATTGTTTTTTGCCTTATTCTAGGATTCAGTGTGGTTCAGCTAGTATATTTGTATGTAAGAGTACTCTTAAACGAACAATTAGTTCACAGTACAGCACCTTTTTTTTTTTTTTTTTTGTAATAATACTAACAGGCTGAATTTTCGTGAGTAGCTTCGTTTTGACGAGACGCCCAACTTTTCTCTCTGCGAAAATTCTCGGTAGTGGTAGCTATATGAGCTGCGCTTGGGTATATATGTCGATTGGGTGATTGTTCAAATTTTATTACTAAGAGTTAGTTTTCTAGTTAAACCTTAAGATAATTCGATAAAAAACACGAAAAAACGTTTGTCTTACAAAATCGATGGTTTCACCGAAGCGTCCCCCACCCCCAACATGTCCAAATAACGAGTTCAAAAAAATGATTACTAACAAGCTGATTTTTTTTACTACTGCTTAATAAATATTTTTAAAATCAAATGGCCACATTGTTCTACAAATTGAATGGTATGTTTTTCCAGTCCTACGCTTAGAAATTGTCAGTTCCACGGTAACACTTTTCTCATTAGTAACTGTAGGACAAAGATAACACATGATAGGTTAGTGTATTCTCTGCCCAAATGAAATAGTGTCCTACAAAAAAATTGGTATGTATCGCTAGTCCGAAAAAATTATTTTATAATTGCGGTTTTGGTAAATTAATATAATTATAAATACCTAAAAGACATAATTGAAGTAATTATTAATTTAAGTACAGGTAAAAAAAAAATTGTACCTTAACATCAATAAAACTATTTAACGTGGGCCTATTTCCGCTACCAGGGCCTATCACCGACGCACAGTGGGAAATTTTTCCATTTTTTTGGACAAAAATCCGTCTACAATGCAATTATTAATGGATTTGAAAATTTTTTTTTTAAATAATTGTTAGGTATCACCCGATGTTTGAGCACTACCCAAATTTTAAAAACGTTCAACATAACTTCAAAAAATCCTATAAATAAATGAAATTCGTGTATTTTACTTAAGTAAAAATGCGAATTTGTTTTTTAAAAGTTTTACTCAGAAAATATCCTTTACTACATGTT
The DNA here is from genome assembly GCA_936432065.2 of Rutpela maculata. Taxonomy (NCBI): domain Eukaryota; kingdom Metazoa; phylum Arthropoda; class Insecta; order Coleoptera; family Cerambycidae; genus Rutpela; species Rutpela maculata. The sequence continues at coordinate 27,084,609 of OW386285.2, read as the reverse complement.
TTTTGGGTCGCTGATTAAGAAAAATGAGGTCCCGTTAACCAGAAATTGATATAATACCAATAGGGATTTTTTCGAAATATTCTTATTAAAAATGTAAAATAGTCTAGTAAAGTGTATTTTTTATATGATAAATATAAAACCTTAGTTATTCAAATAATAATTCAATAAACATTTACCCCAAGGGTTAATCAGAGGGGTTGAAGCAACCCCCAATTGTTTTTGAACTTTAGAATGCTTAAAATATGTTTACTAAAAATTGAATTGTTGTTTCACATTGCATTTAAAAAAAATGTTTCAAATCCATTAATAATTGCATTGTAGACGGATTTTTGTCCAAAAAAATGGAAAAATTTCCCACTGTGCGACGCCAGGAGACGAGCTACCCCAACCTGGAAATTTTGCCGAACCTCTTCCCTTAAGAAGACTAGGGATCTTTTACTTGCCTAACATTTAATAGACAAGGGACCGCTTGCTTTACATCCCCTCCGAAGGATGGTATATCCACTACGTAATCCTCGTCTGAAATTACGTAACTTCCGCGTATACACTGATATACAAGCCGCTAGAAGGTGGGACGAGAACGCTGTATTTCCCAAGACAGGTGGGTCACCCATCCAAGTACTAACCGCGCTCGACGTTGCTTCAACGTAATATCGACTGATATTCACATTGAAGTCGCCTCTACGCTCGCCCCTGGACTAGAGTTAAAATTATAATATTAGCCTTCACGGCCAAACTATATGGATAATAGCAAAAATAAACGGCATGCGAAGTCTTCTAAATTTGTTATATCCGGTTGCAAGTACTGGTTACACCGTAAAACCTGTGTAACCTAAAAAAATCACATCACAGAGTACCACAAGGGTCAGTAATAGGGCTCTTTATTTATATATTATTATTTAAAAGAAAATGTCCACCTTGTATGATATCGTGAACACCTGCTTAGAAAAATATTTGAATATCGTTGGTAAACAGACCCGGGGAAAGATTATAAGGCAAATTTTAAGTATTAAAATAGGAAAATGCATATTGAATCTACGAGGAATCAGAGGAAATTATTGATTATTCATATACACATTAATAAAAAACACAAATTAGACATCCTCTAAGAAGCGGAAGGACACACAACTATTTCATACCGACATTGCTATCTGCTGGGATTTGGTTTAGAACACAGAAGCACAATGTAGTGTTAAATACAACTAGCATATTATATGCTTTTATTGAGGGTGTTATTTTAACTTAAAGTAAATCGAATACCATAATAGAATAGCGAGTAGAATAGTTTCTGGAATGATTATATTTCGATTTAGTCAACGAGAGTGAAAATAATTGAAGAAAATAATTCTTTATTGAATCACTATGGACATTTATCATCCTCCTCAAGATTGTACAGTGAAAATGCATGTTTTATGAGAACGTTTAAAAAACTACCGATACGTAACCAATGCATTCGGAACATTTTCTTATAATAACGGATCGTCTGCTACCGTGGTAACAATAAAAGTCAGTTAGTTCGCAATTGGTTTTTTTTTTTCTAAGGCCGAATTCCAATTTTTTTTACACCGTTTACAAAGCGTGAATACGACAATACATAATAATGCTTTACCATGATTATGTACTAACGCACTTGCACACGTTTTTTCTAACAGTTGCGTGTGTTCAATATCGAGGAGTAATGTGACTAAAGTAAATAATAAAACTGATATTAATTTTAACCAATATAAAGAGAACGTCGTTAGATGAGAACCTGAGACAAATTGACACCAATTTTAATCCACACACGTCACATTTAAGACATTTTTTTTCGAAAATAACATAATTTTCTCATACTTGTCCATTGAAATTTGATACAAAATAAGACCTCTTAATATTCAATTACTACGGCATCATCATCATTTCTTAAATCAATGATGTTACAATAACGAAAACATTTTTAGTAAAATATTCCTTAAATCGCTTATTTAAATTAATGTTTACCTCATCTTTCATTGTTTGGACTCCAGAAAAATTAACATCAGCTTTACTCAGATAATTTGAAAGATTTTTAATTAGTGGTATTATTTCAGATATGGGTGCATTTGACTTATTGGCAGGTTTAGTAATCTCTTCAATAGGTTTAGTAAGTTATTTGCTAGTACCCATTGGTAATATGTCAGGGCCTTTTCATTAACTGTAGAATCTTCATCAACCACGATCAAATGTAAAGCATTTTTTTCATTCATATCGGTCGATCCCTACTCCTGATGATACCGATTTAGTTTTAGTTTATGTTACTAAACTTAAACTATTTATATGTTTTATTATGGGCCAATTTCAATGTCGACTTATTGGCAGATAAACAAACAAGTATACACTGTATAATTTTATTTTCTAAGCATCTTAATTATTTTTAAGTAAAAAAACTTCTAAGGAAATTACCAAGCGACAAACAAGGTTATTTTTAATTAATAAATTACTGTTAAATTTTTTAGCATGATTTCCTCTCGAGAAACTTGTCATGAAACCATATAATGAGCACATCGGGACATTAAAATAAACTGAATGCAGTTTGTATAAGTTTTGTTTGCAAAACCACATATGGTTCATTGTATAATAATAAAAAAAAAACAAATGGTTACCTAATTTTGAAATAGCATAACTGTTATTAAATTAAAACTTTCCTTTTAACCTAAATTATTACCAAAACGCGTATACCATGATGAGTTATATAGTACTTTCTATTTCATGACTAATTATTATAAACAAGAAGTCATTTGAGAACGAGAATAAAAAACCACTTGTTTTGAAGTACTTGTATGTTTACATACAAAGAGCTGTAGCTACAAGTTACATACTAGACCAAATATAAAAATTGAAAAATGCATTTTGGAGTGTGTTTTGGTCATTTTTTTAAATATGTTATTTCTATTATCATTTCATCAACCTTTAATAAACAAAGTGTCTGTATTAGAGTCATTCTCAAAATAGGCCTGTTTCAGATTTCGAAGTTTTAAAAAATGGACCAAAATAGTGTGACGTTTCACTCCCACTCTAACTATTCCATCCTATTTCTCACATCGACCTTATCGCCACTGTACATAAGACCATGGTTAAAATTGAATTTGAAATTTCAGAAAATCTGTGAATATTTAACTATTGAATTATCATCCTAATGTTTTAACTTTAAAAGCTGCGCCTTTTTGTAATAATGCTGTAATTTTTAAGTCCTCTTGAAATTTTTTCAGAAATTAATTGTTTATTGCGTACGCGTAATACGTATATCGGACATAACTCCATCTTCTTATTTTTATTTGTTTTCCTGGTTTAAATTTAAGGTTATGTATAGTGGATTATTTCTTTTATAACTTTCAAGGATTTTACAGTATTTAAAGTGTTTGTATATCAAAAATGGTCCAAAAATTACATTTTTCTGCGATTGCTCAATTTTTTAAGAATAAAGTAACACTCATGGTCAAGGCAGAAAGTTCTGTTGAAGCGCGAAGCGGGCCGCATGAAAGGAATGATTATGATCCTGGAATAGTGATTGTTAAGGGAGAAGTTCATGCTAGCATGAGATATAGAATCTATAAAGTAGAGGTGTGTGCTTTTTTTTTAAATAAATATATTTTACTTAAATGTAATTAATTGTTTTCAGATATTTTTGAACAACGATAAAAATATAACCGATGCAGAATGTACTTGTCCAAGGGGATCATGGTTATGCCATCATATGGCTGCTCTGGCTCTCTTTGCACACTATAATATTTCTGTAAGAGTACGACCATGCCAAAGATGCTACGCAGCTATAGAAGTTCAGGTCGCAGTTTCAGTCGATGCATTGAAGCCATCAATTTGTATTAGGAGCAGTTCACCCTGCTAGCATCGACGGTATGTGAGGTTATATTTAAATGTATAGATTTGTTTTATACATTGATGGCTTCGATGCATCTACTGAATTTGCGGTCTGAACTTCTAACTGGTAGAGGCGACTTCAATGTGAATATCGGTCGATATTCCGTTGAAGCAACGTCGAGCGCGGTTAGTACTTGGATGGACTCCCATCTTGGGAAATACAGCGTTCTCGTCCCTCCTTCTAGAGGCTTGTATATCAGTGTATACTCGGAAGTTACGTAATTTCAGACGAGGATTACGTAGTGGATATACCATCCTTCGGAGGGGATGTAAAGCAGCCGGTCCCTTGTCTATTAAATGTTAGGCAAGTAAAAGATCCCTACTCTTCTTAAGGGAAGAGGTTCGGCAAAATTTCCAGGTTGGGGGTAGCTCGTCTCCTGGCGTCGGTGATAGGCCCTGGTAGCGGAAATAGGCCGACGTTAAACAGTTAAAAAAAAAAAAAACTTCTAGCTGCGTAGCAACTTCGGCATGTTCGTACCGTAACAAATGAAGCGTATTTACTAGACAGTTCAATTTTAAACTATTTTAATCATATATATATTTAATAGAAATAAGTTCTGAATAAATGATACAATATGTAATTTCTTTATTTATTTGCGTTTCTAAGTCAAAATACTTACAAATAAAAATTTAAAGAGGAGGTTAGAGGCAAGGCCCCACAAGGGAGGGTCAGTAGGTACTGTGGTACCTGGGGCCCGGTTAGGCTAGTAAATGCAATTTTCGCAATTTTTTTTTCAAATTTCTCCTAGGCGCGGGGGCCTGCCAGTGAATTTGGTACAGGGGCCTGGTTAGAGAACGAAAATCTATGATAACAGTATAAAATAATGGAAAGCAATTCGAATAAAACAGGATTTGAGGTTAGAGCACAAAGAAATAATCAAAGAACTACGTTCTCAATAATTTTCCAGACACTTGTAGAACGCATGCGCATAAACAACCATTTAGAAAACATTTTTTAATTTATTCTCGGTAGAGAAAATTGATTACCACATGTAAAAAACTTATAATCCAGCTCTATTTTTATACTAGTAGTTAGGTTTCAATAGTTAAATATGAAAAATAACGTACCAATCCTTAGTTACATTTTTAAGTAATTTATTTTGACCCTTAAAGCACATGTACATAAGGCACATGTCAAAGAGTGGATGGAAAGGAATTCAAATTAACCTCCTCGTGAATGACGTCACGACTATAATTGTGGTCCATTATTTCTTTTCAATTTACAAATTATACATATGGTTAACTTATAGTTTTATTGGCCAAAAATTGGACTTTTAGCCAAAAATGGTGCTTTTCAAAAAAAAAAAAATGTTGACACCTCGGTTGACACCTTCTCAAACTTGTAGTTTTTGTACCAAAGAATAGTCTCCGTGAGTGCCAACATGTTTTTCTCTATGTAATGTAACTTCTAAGCATTTGGGTTTAAATTGTATTAAAGAGTTGTCTGGGGTAAATAATATTTAGTTGGTACATCAATCTTTTTTAGGAGACTTTGGTTTTACACAAATTGCCTTTCCTAGTTCGAATGCATACGTCTAGACAAACCATTTTTCGATCATTGAGAACAAATTAATGACGGATTTGACTGCGATTTTAGTTTTCTAGTTCATAATAAATTTTTATGACCTCGTCAAACAGCATAATAAACATAAAACCTTATCGGTAATATACCATACTCTTGTGGTAATATTCCTTATTTGAACTTCTACCGTGCAAAAAACCCAACAAATAAAATATTTTCTCGAACTTTGTTTACTTTATGTGTTATATATTATGTATGTGTTACCACGAAATTATATGTTTATTGTTTGTTATTAGAGATTTTTCTGTAAATATTTATAAATTTGCGTTTCAAGGAAATTTGTAGCTAAGGAAAGAAGAGCATTAAATAAAAAGTTTGACAATATGCGTAATAAATTTCTAACCTGTTGTAAAGACTTTTTTCTGAAATCGATCGGCAATGTCTACATTTTCGGCGCGATTTCAGATCGAAAAATGCGCAATTCCAGTATTTTAGTCCGTTGCTAAGAAACTATCAGAAAACAGACCGGAAAAGATCCATTGCCAAGCAACGATCAACATTCCCGTACGGTTTTTTATGTATATTTTAGATAGTAAATAAATACAGGCAGACAAACCAACTCACATTAAAATTGCATTTATTAGTAACCAGTTAGATTGTAATGAAGAAATGTTATGCATTAATACAAATTCCTTAATTTATGATAACATTGATTGTGATTTCAGAAAAAATAGTATGTGTACTTCGGTGTGAAAGCACATTCCCGGACTTCAATGCTTGAAACCAGAAACCTCAAAATATTTTTTACTTCATCCACCCCCTCTACCACCACCCCCACCCCACTACCGATGTGGGGTATCGTTTTATGAGTTTTTGGGGTAGAGGATTTCAAATATTATATTATTAAAGTTCTATAAACAATTATTTCCACGTACAAAGTTTTTCGTTGTGAGGGACTTTAATAGAGAATCTGGATGTGGAAGTAGTGATTCCTTGGGTAGCGGTTTTTTATTCTAGCAGATATTCCCTGATCATATTTACGAAGCTCATTATAAGTCTATAACATGAATTTTGTATCTTTTGCAATCTGGTTTTGTCTACTGCGTACAAAGGGGGTTCATATAGAAACTGTTTAAGTATGATAATGTCGTAGAACCACCGAGTAGAAAAATATGGAAAACAAAAGGCCAAAGATTTTAAAACAAATTATAGAAAATGTCGAAACGACCACTAAAATTACTATATGGATATCTCCATAGAGGTAACTCGAAAGCAAAGCCAAATGACACTACCCTTATTAGGGTTATATGCCGTCGGTACGTTTTGCAAAAAGCTGGAAAGCCTTGTATAACTTGTATATTGATGTACAAAGCCTTTCAAACGATAAATCCTGGTGATTGATATAATCACTGTCAGGAACTACAATGCTACCCATAAGCGAACCAAAATTTTAAGTGTAAAAATTATTTTCTGATAACTCACTAACAAAACAATGTCCCATGTGGTACACACTTTCTGCCAGGCAGGCAAATATATTTACTGTTAGACATTACAGAGATAAATATGAAATATGATTTGAAAAATTATACGCGTAAAGTAAAATCTTCCAATGCGGTTTCACCCATTTAGTTAGAGCCCACTTCATCTCAGAAAACAGCTGTTTGTTGTCTTTCATGCATATGCTCGTTGTAGGCCAATATGCTGCTAGGTAACTTTTACGCGATTCTTATACAATAAATTACTCACTTTCGCGATATTTGGCAACATTTTTATAATAAATATGTTAGAATTGTTGTTGTAAATGCAGCTACTGAGACAGTATTGGCGCAATTTGCATAATTAACCTAAAAATTACGTTTTTAAAGTTTTTTCCATTGTCCTAAATCTGATATTTTCAATTTCCACTTTAGCACGTACAATCTACACCAGTCTGTTCAGTGTTAGACATAAGTTCTGACGCAATATAGACACACAGCTGACACGCTGACACAGGAAATCAATTGTTCCAAATATATTTTATTGCATAGTTACCAGCAGCATTTTTATCATCACGTAAACAATTTTATTTTGTAACTATTTCATTGCAATAGATTGCAACGCTATATAATAATTATGTAGCAGACTCTGGAACAATTTACTTTCAATAGCAAAACTGTCCCAAATAGTGCTTTAATATAATTGTTTTATAAGATAATAGGAAACAACTATACAATAATTTTAATATATATTGGTAACGGTGCTGAAAATACTGCCGAACGTTACTAAAAAAGCTCTATAAAATTATTTAGTTTTATAACTGAAATGTTTTATAGCTTAGTCACGGAAACATTTCTAAAATAATTTCTTAACTGCTTTATAAGATATTTTATAATTTTGCTGTAAAAACGTTTCAATGATAAATTTATAAAACAGTTCAGTTGCAGACAACCAAATAGTGTTTTCTGCAACTCTAATATAAATAGCATTTTAGAAGCATTAATAAAATAACAATAAAACAAAATAATCGTATAACATTTAAATTATAAAACAAAGCTGGTTGGGATCCTCTGAGGAGTCCATCCTTGCTATGCTTGGCAGGCAGATTCTTACATTTAAATAATTAGATATGCGATGTACCAGAATTATCTGTATACTTTGAACTTTATGCAAAAAATGGTATTATTTAAACTATTGCATTTTCTTGATTGAATGAGTAACTTTGAGTTTAACCATTTGTGCGTTTTTGGGTTGAGTCGACAATTGAATGTATAGGACCTTCATAAGGTACCTCCACGGTAGGAATTTCAGTGGAATACAACACAAAAAAATAAAGGCCCTAAGATTGAACCCTGCGGGACTCCAGTTACTAATAAGGATGAGTTGCTTACTCGAACTATCTGTCACCTATTCTGTAAATAAAATTTAACAAGGATTTCATCAAATTCTTTGGTAAATCTAGTAACACCAACGCAGTGATCATACCTCATCCCTAGCCCCGATAAGGCCATCCATCTATAACTTGGCAACGTGTCACCTATTTGCCTATCTTTAACTAATGGAACTGTAAATGTTATATGTATAGCTCTTTCTGTTTGTCTGTCTAGACCTGATATTCATGATGATTGTGGCCTATTGAGACTAATGATTGGAACGGCAACTTGATTTGCTAGTTCTAGATTATATAGAATATGAAATCATATAATCTTTTTACTTCATGTTCTGAGGACATAAAGTCAATGAGGTTCAGCTCCAGTGTTCCTTGGCAGACCACAATAACGTGGTCGGCTAGAGCGCAATGTATTAAACGCAACTTTTCACTACCTATTCTGCCTTGGATTATATTAGCTGTCCAGACCAATGCTGTCTACGCTCAAGCGAATTTGGTGGGTGTCATACGTTATTCCATGTTCACTATAATTTTTTTCAGATATTTTCCTTTATATATAATTAATTTTAATTTGTTTTTATTTCCCTTACATTTTTGTACAAGGCTAGTACTAAATATGTGAGGAAGCAAATATTACTTTAAATAACAGACATTTAAATCGACAAGGAACTACTAAAACATAGGAAGCTATTCCTCCAGTGCATGTAACATGGAAAATAACTGAATTTCTGTGCATTCTGCATCCACATTTACATATCAAGTAGTAGGAAGAAAAACAAACAATAAAATTCGTTCATATACCTCATATATTTGCGGCGTGCAAACAAAAATATTTGAAATGCAATTTTCAGCTGTACACATCGTACTCTCTAGCTCGAAATGGTAAAATTCATGTGGTAGTATTAAAGTTTCCCGGACACTGAATGTAACATGCCACACCGCACAAATAATACAGAAGTATCTCGTGATGTTATATAACTATGATGGGCGATTGTACGTACGTACAGAGTGGCAAATGGAATATTATTTTTGTCTACAATAATTCGGTGGTATTGATAACTTCAAGTATTTTTTGATGACAAGCAGAGAGAATATTCAATCAGAAACATTATCATTATCAGAATTCCTGCATTATTCGTCATTGGAAAAATTCAATTTGGTATTTACCAAATAATTATCATCAAATATACATGTATTTGTATCATTGCAGGGGAATACCATCAATTTAAACTTAAGGGGGGAGGCGCAGATTAGAAAAAAAAATCGAAAATTTAAATAATGGAGCACAGTGGTCATTACATAATTTAAAAAATGTGTGTTATAAGTAACTGTAGACCAAACTCACACAATTACGTTGCTCTCAAAATTGGAGAAAATACTGAAAACCGTTAGATGTGACTATTTAATCACACCATTTACATTTAATTGCAATTTAAATATATAAACACACCTGTTTTAAAGCAAAAAATTAACATTATCAGTTTCATTGCGTTTACTGCTATCTACTACCACATTTTTTTTTCTCAGAAACACATTCAGGACTGTTGTAGTAATATGTTTTTTCAACTTAAAACCTATATTTAAATACTTTGGTCAGCAGTTACATAGAACGTGGGTACGTGCTACATATCAAATTAATCACTAAACAAATACATTTGCACAAATAATATGCAGTATAGTCAATGTAGCATATGGTATTTGACCTTTTTACCGCAAAAAAAATACAGATCGATTAATATATTTCATTTCTGTTTATATCTTTTATATTAGTTTTACTATCAGTTTTAACGGCTATCACCTCGTATTAATATAAAGACTGAAACCGTACAAAAACCAGTCAAGGAATTGTCAACAGATATAACACTGAATTTTTCTCGATGACGTCATAACCTCGACATGCATGACGTCATTACAATATGATGAAGTATTAAATTAGGCGCAATAATTTTTGTATATCGGACTGATACACCATCCTACAGTACAAGTACCAAGTTACAGAATGGAAAATATCAAATAATATACTACATATGCAAAGACACATAATAAGTTAAATTTTCGTTATTTTTGTTTCAATTTTGTATAATAAATAAATTTAAAAAAAACTTTTTAAAAACAGTGAATTCATATCTTTTAAAACCAAAATAGCAGTAAAAAATAGAAAATAGTTTTTAACTTTGTAAATACAAAACCATTGGCAGCTCATAAAATATTACTACATCTAATCATTTTGATCCACTTTTACATTTTATGAGTGCCCAATGGTTTTCTATTTACAGTCAAAAATTATTTTCTACTGTTTAATGCAATTTGGTTTTAAAAGAAAAGTTTTTTAATACCCATATCAAGGGAGTTATGAAGAAAAAAAGGTAATCCGTCATCTTGGGTTTAGAATGACGTCAGGTAGTTTATTATACTCTACTCGTCAAACCCTTTCATTTGATACCCATGTCAAAGGAGTTGTGAAGAAAAAGGTAAGCCGCCATCTTGGGGCGTCCATGTTGGATATAGAACGATTGTCATTAAAACCAAACTAAGTGCAAAATTTCAGCTCGATTGCATAGTTTGCAATAAATCTGTAAAGTTGGCATTTCTGTACATTGAAAATATTTGCAAAAAATTGATCTTGGTGGGGATGTAAGATGAGTAATAGAATACATTAAGATAGTTTTTTGTAATTTTTGTCTTTTTGTTTGAACGCGCATCACGCTGAAACTACTGAACTAGGGTCAGGCGGGGTAAAAATGAGACAAAATGACATCTTTCAATTTTTTAGGTTCCTTAGAATCGAGTCATATTTAACGAAAGAATGGTATCATATGTAAAAATGACAGGAAAAACTATATTTCTATGTATTTTTTTAATAAAAGATACCGTTAATTGATAAACAAAAATAAACAGTGTCTCATTTGTACCCTCCAAGTGGGGTAAAAAAAAGACAGTGGAGGGCAAATGAAAGACAAGTGATTTACTTCCATTCTTATTGACGTCGTACAAATGGAAGTGCAAAAATAAGACAGAGGAGGTTTTTTCTTTCATATGTAATTTATTCAAGCTGCTCCTAAATTAGGAAGCTGAAAAGTGCCTGCTTCAGTCTGCCCATTTGGTCTCTTTAGTCTCTTTTTTACCCCGCTTTTAATTTTTTCGTTAAAATCAAATTTTTGATGATTTAAAACTAGCAGATTAATAAACTTGATCACAAAATGTGAAGTTTGACACTTCTAGTTGTCTGCCAAATGCGGACAATGCAAATAGAGAAACTATAAAATCCCCAAAAAAGTACTAAGGTGCGTTCAAAATTTTTTTTAAAGTGAATTAAAGACTTTACTAAAGAATATTTTTTCCCGCATTAACAGTAGGCATAAGACCTGATTGGATAACATAAAACAATTCTGAAGCTGCAAAACAAACCTGAATAAAAAATTAAGTTTAATTTATTTCAATCTGGGTTGGATATCACCTTGTCTTTTATTTACCCCGCTACCTGTCTGTCTCATTTTTACCCCGCCTGACTTCACAGGTAAATTCGCCTAAGCTTAGAGTAGGTAATATTTAGTTTTTATTTCATTGAAATCGGCCTACTCTAAGCCAAGTTTTATGAAAATTGGTTTAGTAGAACCGGAGATACAGCTTGATCTCTACAATAAGCGGGGCATAAACTTTCATGATTAAACTTCTGTAATATCCCAGAAAATTCGAGAGTATTCTGGAACATTCCAGCAAAGTGAGCTCTCTGAAATATTCCAGAATGGTGATTCTACCTCAAACGAATATAATAAAACCATTTACCAATAAAATAAAGGGGGGAAAATTTTCAGCATACAGTAAGAGATGTTAACATCCAAGTCATCCACTATATCGTTTATAAACAAAACGAACAAGGGATCCAGAATGGAACCCTGTGGAAACCCAGAGAAACCCTAAATTTGGACAGACTTGAAACCATGACATTCCACATATTATGTTCTGTGGCTTAAGTGACTCTAGAAAAAGGTTAGTAACAATGGGAGAACCTGCGATACAAAGCTTCCTAAGTAAGTGGTCAAGTCTGCTGAGGCTTTCGAAAAGTAGGTGTAAATCACATCAATTTGTATATTAACAACATCTAAATTTTCCGAAATAAATTATTTTAAGTGGAATAGTTTGGTTAATGAAGATTTGTCGCATACAAAAGTACTGATACGTCGTAATCTGCCTCTCAATATGAGTGTAGAATGGTCTCATGTAAGGTAAATTCAAAAACTTTGAATTTACTTTGAGACAGTTGTGAATTATGGTGATAGGCTAATACTAGTTTTCGATATTACCTTTCACCTTTTTTGTGAATTGGGGTAATGCGATTTTTTTTTATTCTTCTGGGAATTTGCCGGGCTATAATGATAAATTAAATATTTTGGTGAGAAGCTCTGCAAAAACATAAGCACAGTCTCTTTGATGATTATATGGAGAGCAAACATTAAGCACAAAAAGTTGAAAAAATTACTTCAATAATCGTTGGCAATAAAATCACCTGATGACAACAAACATATTTTTTCTTGTTCACTTGGTAAATATATTGAATAACAGATGACAATTGAAGAGACACGTAAATGCAAACTGGTCGGTCGACGCCTAGTACAACGAAACGCCGTAGTTGAGGAACTACGCTCCGGTGAGTATGCTTTATTACCTACAAATTACTTGCGCATAAATATCGTGATTGAATATACCAATTTAATATATCCACACACAGCTATGTTAATTAAATTGCAGAAAACGAAATTGCAGTATGTGTAAATTGTTACGACACTAACCACGGCGCCATTGTTTGTATAGCTATTAATCGCCTGCAATTTGACGAGCGTTGTCTCTGTTGGTTGTCTCCACATCAGTACATCTTCAATTGACTCCAACTTTTATTGCATAGAATAAGCAAACATGTATTTATATCATTAAAAAATGTATCTTAATGACTTTTATAGCTAAAATAAATGAAAGGATGATGAACGTTGCACGTTCCTTTCTTAGTTACAGTGTGTTCCACTTTTATTACCCTACCCCCCCTTCCATATTTCAGTTATTAGCCATCCGAATTCAACCAAAGGACCGAAATCAAAGACTTTTATTATGTTCTTTTTTCTTAAATGTGTTTGCTTGGGTTTAAAATTGATCTTAGATCAGATTGAGAGTCCGACATGATAAGAATTGTTACAAAGGAGTTGTGATTTTCGATTGCCTACTCTCTGGCTAGGGATTCTGCTGTAAATATATATATTTTTTATTCATATACCACCCCACAGTAAAAACCAATTACGGGGTGGGAAAAAAACACAATCATTTATACCTAATGGTAAAAAATATACAAACAGCAAACAGACAAAAAGGGAAAAGAACCGATTATAAGCATGCATAATACACTAACGGTAAGCATGTAGTTATCAGCTTATGTGACTTATCCAAGGCTTTCGACTGCGTCTCGCATGACATACTTGTGGAAAAATTGAGTTTTTACGGTGTTAGAGGTTTACCTTTGAATCTGTTTTCATCTTATCTGAACAACAGACAACAATGTGTCTCTATTAATAACGTTAATTCGGAGTTTCTACCAGTCAAATACGGGGTGCCCCAGGGTTCTGTACTGGGGCCTCTACTTTTATCTTATATGTAAATGATTTTTTTGACTATTTGTCTCCTGTTAAATGCATTGGGTATGCCGATGACACTTCCATGCTAAATTTTGATTATGACATTAACAATGTAAACATCATCTCCGCTGCGTCTATTCAGCAAACTAAGGTATGGTTTTCTGCTAACAATTTAATGTTAAATGAAGACAAAACTCAAAAACTTTTATTTCCCACTAGAAATGCACTGGTAAACAAACTAAGCTGGTGTAAACACGTGGAGGTACTTTCAAGCAAATTATCCAGTATAATTTTTTTACTACGCAAACTAAAAAATGTTCTGTGTTCCAACACTTTAAAGTCTCGCTATTTCTCCTTATTTCACTCTCACATTACCTATGCAATACTCCTCTGGGGTGGCTCATGCCATGCTACTAAAATTTTTAAATTACAAAAGAGAGCTCTCAGGTTAATCAGCAATGCTGGGTGGAGGGATCACTGCCAGCCAATTTAAAAAAAACTGGGCATACTTCCTGTACTTTCTTTATTTATGTATATTTCGTTATTGGAAATTCACAAAAATAAGGGCAATTTTGTCACCAATTCTGATTTTTATAATTAGTCAACCAGATCCGCCCCACAGCTTAGACAACCTCGACATAGACTTGTTAAATCTTCAAGAACTTCATTTAACCTTCAGCTATATAATCATTTACGAAATTCCATAAAAATCCTTAATTTTAATATATTCAAATGTAAGTTAAAAATGCATTTCTTGAATTTCTGTTTTTACTCAGTGGAAGAATATTTTAACACTGAATTTCCCACTTTATAAAATGTCTGCTACCCTATTTTTATGTTCTTTTGCTCTTTTAATGTATAATGTTTTTTTTCTCTTGTTTGTTGTTTATTATATGATAATTTTATTGATTATTGTATTTGTATGTTTATATTTCCATGTTTTTTTGTTATAATTTTTGACTTGCCAAAAACTTTTTGTAACTTGGTTAAATAAATTTTCTTTCTTTCTTTTTTCCTTTCTTTCTTTCTAACAGATTAAAAGCATATTAAAATAAAATTACAAATTACTACGAAAAGATACACTTAATATTTGAAATATTCGAATAAAATATATCAAGCTGTCCTTCAATAAACATGTAAGTGTTACACATAAAAAATAAGGGAGAGAACATCAGTTTGTTCGTGGAGTGGGAAGATAAAACGTTTTATGATTACGCGTTTCAAATGAGGGGGCATGAAAATTTGACATATTCAAGATATTAGGGCAATCGATGACATTAAAAATTAACTTCTGCAAAAGCAAAAAAGAACAAAGTTTTCTGGGGTCGTGTAAACTAAGAAAACCAAATATATTTAGCAACTGTCCATGTTCGAAGCCAACAGCGGGATATACATGATCAATTTTGTATGAAACGAATTTTAGGTAGTGCCGTTGTATATTTTGTATGTAATTACAATATTTATTATAGCCTGGATTCCAAATAAGTGAGACATATTCAAGTCTGGATTTAACAAATGCAGTATAAAGAAGATTTAATATCCAGTGTCATAAAAAACACTTGAATTTCTAATCACAAAACCCAAACTTTTATAGGAAGACAGAACAATATTTTCTATATGTTTGTTAAAATTTAGTTTCGAGTCGAATAGAATCCCCAAGTCATTGAACTCATCTGATCCATTTCGTTCAACTCATAATCAAATAACAGTGGATTATTCTTCCTGCCGAAAGACAGAACGTTACATTTGGCGATGTTTAAAGGCAGATTATTTAGAAGACACCAGTCATTAACGTCATTTAAATTACTTTGGAGTAACACACAATCCTCGTCGGCATCAACAGTATAATACAATTTCATGTCATCAGCATATAGCAGGCAGTTGACATCAATACAAGTCACTAAATCATTAATAAATAAAATAAATAATAGAGGCCCCACTACTGAGCCTTGGGGCACTCCGGAAGTAGCTAGAAATTGATCAGATTTAAAGCCACAGTATTCTACGTATTGGTTCCTGCCAGTTAAAAAACATGACAGAGGGAAGTTAGCAAGTTCGAAAAACCGAGTACTTTAAGTTTATGTAAGAGAATGCTGTGGTTAAGCCTGTCAAAGCTTTGGAGAAATCAGTATACATAACGTCAACTTGTTTGCTCGCATCGATAGCCTCAGAAATAAATCGTGTGACAGCGAATAAATTTGTAACTGTTGACCTATCTTTTACAAATGGTATTGAATATGAATATTGAACAATGGCCAAAAGATATTCCACTGTTCTTAATAAAGAAGATACATCCTTCAGTGAATAATTGATGAGAATTGGAGTACGTATTTAGTGTGTGATTTCGATAACTATTTGGTTATTATTTGTGGCATTATCAAATTTGGGAACAATAACTTTGGCTCTTAGGTACGAAATATCATAGAAGGCCTGAAAGAATGGTAAGATCCCCTCTTCACTTATAGATCTATGATTTGGGATGCTAGCGAATACTTGGACCAAAATACGGATTTTTTCATTTTTCCAGCACGGTTCTGTCATGTTGAAGGAAGAAGGGTAGCTAATTTTGCGCAAATATTGTTGGAAATATTTGAACTTTTCAATTCAAACTTGTGGGCCAAATATTTCCTTCTAAAATGAAGTGGCGGCTTATTACATTCCGCCAATGGGGCACAGGACGGAGTTGATTTAAAGGCTCCCGTACTACCAACGCTTTATTCTGTAACCTGTCTAGTTTAATGAGTCCAGAATGTGGAGCGAAATCATAGAATATACTACCATAGCCCAGAACAGATACAACAAAATATAGATATAACAAAATATCCGTAGAAAAGAAAGGCAATTTTGCACGCGTTTACAAATTATTTTGAAAAAATTAAGAATTTTCTCCACTTTAATTAGGCATTCGGATATACGAGCATTTCAGTTTAATTGGGTGTTTGGGTGTTTAAAGTAACCACCAAATATTTGTAATGTTATAAGTTCGGTAATGTGCCATTTACCAAGCACAAATTAGGTATATTAGGCAGTCTGTATTTAGTGTACATCAGGATAGCTGATTTATAAGGAGATACAGATAGCGGCAGCCAAGTACGTACATGTACGAATTTATGAGCAACTAGACATTTCATATTCACAGGTGCGAAGCAGATCGCATGCGCAACGATACAAAGGAATTTAAATGATGGGGCTCGACCTGCGGTCGGTTTCCCATTTATTTATCTCGCATGTAAATCCGGCCAGATCCACGTACTTGCCTGCCGTTATCTGTACATCAAAGCCTAGATTAAAGAATACATTTTTAGAACATTGCATTGCATAATTTAATATATACCCGCAAATGATGTTAATAAGAGCCTCCCTCAGAAAGTTTTATTGGATTTGTAATATATGGTAAACGCTTTTTACTAAGTGGTACATCGCTTGAAATAATTTAGCTTAGACTGTGATTATATTTTCTTTAATTCAGATAAATATAGATTTTCTACACACTCATTAAAGTTTTGGCATCAAACAACACATAACTAAACAAAAAACAAAAGTAAACATTTACATGCATGCAGATAAATTTATTTCTTCAATTTCAGAGTACCCTTGTAACTTCTGTCAGCGCAAGAGTTATCAATTTTAATTTCAATTCGGGATACACAGACGTGTATTGTAGTGGCTCGTGTTTTATTTTTTTTCTCTTTAAATCTAGGGGCTATAACAGGTTGTATGCAAATAGACATTTCAGAGATATTTATAACGTTGTTCAATGTTCACTACGAGGAGAGTCGCCAAAATATGAAATATTATCGTCGTTTAAATATAGTTGCCAGGAAAGTCAAGGTTTCACCTGTGTTGTTTACTTTCTAAATGTTTAATTTAAAAATTTTGAGAAGGCGAAAAATCTGATATTTTGTCATCTGGAGAACTTAGAAGAATGAAAAATATCTGTATTTGGAAGATATAGATACGAGATTTACAAAGCTTGCAGTTTTGGAGATTTTGGGAAAAGTTTGTATTGTTAAAAAATAACTGAAGATTCTGTCGCGTCCAGAATTCGGATAAAAATTTCAATTACTATATCCATTCACTTTAAGAATGAAGCGTTGGTTTTAGAGCTATTACCGGCACGGTAGTGCAGAAAGGGTGTTGTGTGGTAAGCACGCTTGGTCACATTGTCTATCGCGTATTGGGTTCGATCACCAGCCCCGACACTGACAATGTAGGTAGATAATGAATGGTCGTCTGAGTTTGTTTCAAATATGTAACCGGCTTCCGGGTTGTTTAATATATGTGATGTGCCAACTAGTCTTACCTCATCTTGTCAAGTTATACTTTGGGACCATAGTGTCCTTGGGCATTCCCAAAATGGGATCTGCCTTCAGCTCTGAGAACTTTTGGTGCTCTGTTCCGTGTTGTTGCCTCATGGGAGTTGTGCCTTGCATGAGCCTATGTACTACCCTCGATAAATATGTGCAGTGGTGTCGGGTCTAAAAGGGCTTCCAATGCAGCCGTGGGAGCAGTTTTTATGGCCCCAGTGGCGCACAGGCAAGCAAGCCTTCGTACGCCACTTAATAGCCTTATTGCTCCAAGCTGCAGTGTCTTGGTCCACCATATCACAGATAGGTTATCATGGGTCTTACAACCCTAGTGTATAACCATATGGTCATCTTGTTTTTTCCACACATCTGCCTGCACCTTCCCAGGGTAATTGTTGCTTTATGTGTGACTTTTTGGATGTGGGAATTCCAAGTCAGCTTTTGGTCGAAAATGACTCCTAAGCATTTAACCGCGCTGGCAAATGGAATTTCCACTCCATTGAGCCTTAGAGGTTTTAGGCCTCCCAAGGCTCTTTTCCGTGTAAAGGTGACGACTGTAGTTTTGTGAGGATTTATGGAAAGTCCTTCCTCACTACACCACCTGTCGACAATATTTAGGACTCATTGTGAACGCTCTGGACATCGTGTTCGCAAATCGCCGCTTGACTACTATCGCTAGATCGTCAGCATATCCTAGGCAGTAAAAGCCTTCTGCCTTTTTCGGAGGAGTTCATCAACAAGGGTTGCCCACAACAGCAGTGGAGATAATACCTCTCCTTGAAAGCAGCCTGTACTCACTTCTGCCTCGGTGGTAGCCTCGCCTAGATATCCTCTTTTCTAGGCTGGCTTTAATCCACTGGCAGAGTACTGTTGGAACTCCTCTATTTAACATCGCATTCGTTAAAGATTGCGTTGTCGCGTTATTGAACGCTCCTTCTATATCTAGAAATGTTGCCACTGCCATTTCTTTGTCATCTAATGATTTTGTCAGCAGTCTATTTAAATCATCCAGCGCGAGGTCTGTTGACTTTCCCGGCTGGTATGTATATTGACGCTCACTAAGGGGGTTTTCCCTTAGTATTTCGTCTCTAATGTACCTGTCCAGTAGTCTTTCCAACGTTTTAAGTAGTAAATAGGACAGGCTTGTGGGTCTATATGACTTGGGCGTTTGGTCTGATATCCTACCTATCTTTGGTAGGTAGGTGACCTTCACCTTCCGCCATATGTGTGGTATGTACTTCCAGGCCAGACAGACTGAATATTTTACACAAGTGTGGATAGATTTAGTTTCATTTAAGAATGATAATGAAGAAAGTACTTACATGAACAAATTTGAGATTACGACAAATTTCTTTGTCATTCACGCAGAGCAAAAACGGAATTTTGAAAGCTTTGCCCCACTTCACCACTTTTACAAAAAAAAACGTGATCTTGGTGTAACTAAACTCCCCCTTGAATTTCTGTTGTAAACAGTTTAACTACTTACTTAAGAGGTACAAAACGAGTTCATTACAGTAGAAATTTAATATACCCTGTAACAGTTCGAAATTGCAAACGTTTCATCGAATAGAAGACTTCATAAACACTGGTTATTTTTATTTATCAATTATTATCCTGACTGGTTTCGGCGCCTGCTAGTCTATTACGCAGTTCATCGGATTTCCGCGGTAAAATATAAGTCACACAAATCATAGTTTATCTATGAAAATGAATCATAACGAGAAAAGTTGAGCTAGAAATATTAAAAACCATTTTACCGCATATTTTGTTATTATTCAAACAATACTGAATAGGAAATAATAGAGTAGTATTACTATGAGAAGACGACAGCAAAAATATGCACAGAAGTTTGTACAGTCCATCATTCTAAGCCAATGAGAACGAATTACGCGACATTCAATGTCGACACCAGTGGCGGCGGTGGCCTGAAGTAGAGCGGCGACTGTGGTAATAATAATAATAAAAAAACAGCTTTATTAGGCAAAGTTTAGCTCAAATGACTACTCTTACACTTCTCCTGAACACAGGTTACTCGTAATAGTTGGCAATTTTTAATCTACTCCATTTCACAGCTCCTTGACCGCGAAACATTTATTGAAATTACACATCCCTATACTCCAGATAGACGCTATGCTACTGGTAAAAATATTCGCGCATGTTGGCTCCGCCCCTGTCATCTCATAATAATACTACTCTACCTCCTTTACGGTTTGACTGACGTTCAATACTAAAGTTAAGATCCATAAAACCAAGTTTCTTGATAGAAGGCAAAGTACTCATAACCTCACTAAAAATCGTCTATATATATTTTGAATGAGTTGCATCTGTTATTTCGCAATGAAGTAACATAACGGGCGATTAATATTATTATGTAGTATAATTTTTTTTAGTTTAGTTTCAGTACAAGTTTATTTACTATATTTGTATTCAACAAAAGTAATGTGAAATACTGGTGGTGAAAGGCATATCCTGATCATTAAAATGTCCGTATTTAACTAGAAAGCAACACATTTGTTATAAATAACATATAGGTAATTATGTTTTTTGTTAATATATATTTATATAATACAACTGTTGAACTTTATGAATATAAATATTTATGTCGTGGTAATAAAATTTTAACAAGCGCAAAGAGATGTGACAGATTTGTTTTATATACCTTCTGCTATCTCACTACATGGTAATTTTTATAAAAAAAATTATTGATGTAATAATAATATCCAATAGAGAGGAAGACACATGTACGTGTGTAAGGCTGTTAGGTAATTTGCCTTATTATTACATCAGTAAAGCCACAGCAGTCCTCTGTTCATGTAGATTTACTATCAACAAGATTGATATCCAAATGCTGCTATTTGTAGTTCGTAGTCACAGAATTTATAACAGACCACGAATTTGTCAATTTTGCCCCATCCCTCTAAGCAATGGAACACAATTATGCATCATAATTTTACACACATTTTGCACTCCCTCTCAAATTTTGCATCCTCGAGCTTTGAAAATGGTGGGTACAAAGATAGTACAAAGGTAATAGGAATTTTGGTAGTGAAGGTAGCTGGAGGAAATCAATTTAATTGGAGCAAGTGAAAGGGGGGGACAAACGTCAAGTTTACACCCCCACTTAATTTTCTCTACCACTTCAAATGTTGGGGGGGGGGCACAAAATTCGAGAGAAAGTGTTCAAAATTGTGCAAACTTCTGATACATAATTGGATCTGATTACTCACGGTGGTGGGGTAAACTTGAATTTCGTATTCTTTTCGTACTTGTTGAAAGTGGACGAAGTCGAGATAGCGGGTAATCGGGAACAAGACTCACTGCCTTACTTAAAGGATTTTTTCGCGACATCCACTGTAACTGCGGTACGTATAGCTATTATTATTCTCTTCGCAAAAACGAAGAGTATATTGTATTTGATCGGCACATTTCTAAAACCGGAAATATCGCTCGTAGAGAAAAATTTTTCATATCATTGTGTTAGTGAACGAATTCTGAACAACTTTCAAAATGTCCGTCCGTCACGTTTCTTGTAAGCACGATAACTTAAGAAGGAAAAGTCCGATTGTATTGAAATTTGGAAAGTAAGTTAGTATTAGCTAGAGGAAGAACCCTATTGTTTTTGAAGAAAATCGATCAGTAAATAAAAAACTTAATTATTTAATTAAAAAAAAAATTCTCTTAATTTTTGCCGCTTGTACTTAAATAGAAATCTTGCGAAATGTTATTTCCATAATATATATTTTTTTGTTTATGCATTTTACTAATATATATTTCATATAAATATATCTAATGAGTTGAAATATGTATGATTGTCGAAAGATATGTATCACAGACAATAAATTTTCGTAGCAATATGTGATGGTGCAGTGGCTTTAGCGTTTTGCGTTGCAATCCAAAAATTGTGTGTTCGAATCCCACACAGGTTGGATCTCTTTTTTTTCATATAATTTTTTCCACAACAAAGATGGTATCACAAAATTTAGGATGTCCAAAAACTAACATTATTTATAAGAAAACTACGAAGAGTATCCTATAGAATGTGTAACAATTATATAAAAAGCTCAGTAAATTGGCGAAGAGTACGTTTTTAGCTTGTTTTATATATTATGCAACTAATAACCAAATTAGGGTATGAGGACAAATATATAAGATGAAAAATGAGGACAAATAAATCGATCAGTACTTGTTTATGTGTTCAAATACCTATTTAATATTTTCGCCATAATTAAATAAATTAAGAAAGTAGAAAGGATTGTGTGGGAATTTGTGACAGTGTATCAACTATACTTTTGCATATTAATTTGCAATAAAATAGTGTTCTTGTTTATTTTCCACTGTATTCATGAAGACCAAGATAGCACCATTTTCCTTCTCAAATGATGTCACGAAAAATCCTTTTTCAAAAATGGTCTCAAAGGGTTAAGGGGCTATCAACATATTTCGATCCTCGCTTTTCTGGGAGCATAGCTGAGGTTCCAACTAAGAAAAGTTTTATTACAATCAGTTTTTTCTATTTATTTAAACCAAAGATAACAAGCCCGCAAAATAAACGTTAATAACAGATAATGTAATGGAACTGCATTTGAAAACAATCTGTTGATAACACTGTTGTCTTATTTAAATCAATGTTTCTATGTAAACTGTGGCAGCACGAGAGGAAGTGATATGGTTTTACTCTTCGTTTTCCCCAAAGCGCTGTTTGCGTGAAGTCTTGTGGAAAACGTCTATTGTAAAGTTGGGTTAATTTAGCATAACTGCTATAATTTGAAAGACGTTAGGACGACTTTTATACAGGGTATGTCCGATATGTTAGAACATCTTCCAAGAATGTCGTTGATATAAATATTCGTTTCAAAATGTTTCGTTTTTGATGTTGAGATGTCGAATGTGAATGTGTGGAGAAAAAAGCTAAATCATGTAAGAATTACAGTGTCTAGATGAAGAAGATTTAAGGCAACGAATGTTAGACACTGCCCATGAAGCAAAACACTCATTTCATATCTTGAGAGGCGTCGAATTCAATTTTTTGAAGAATGCCGAATCTGTATGTATTATCAACCATGATCGAGAAATTAAAGAAAGCTGTTTTGGTAAGGTTACCAGCCTTCCCTTATATTTAACCTCAAAATGATTGCCATTAGTCATTCTAATATTTGTTGACGGTAGTTGCTTTATCAAGAAAAAAAAATAGAGAAACCATTATTAAAAATGACACACCTTCTGTCACCTAAAACTATAAAACAATAATTGCTCATAGCCTTCTTCTACGTGCAATTTACGCACACAATTTATTGTGACACGATTCACTGAAAACGCCACTGGAACTTGGTAGGAATTTTGCCGAATGAGAGGGATATACATAGGTATGCGTTTATTTTCGGTTTATCATGAAAATTTTAAAAACCAAACATGGTGTAATTTTTAAAACTATTTCAGTTTCAGGCACTTGCTATTGTTCTAACGAATAAAACTGTACCTACTTGAATATCACGTTTTGTTAATGAAAATAGTTCTTCATTTCATTATTATAGAACAGCATTTAACTATATCAAATATTTGCGATAAAAAACGTATATAGCTGTATTTCTTAGAGCAATGGGGGCCTGAAACTTTTAAAGATCATGCCGTTGATGTTTTTTTTAATATTTATATTAAACCGAAAATAAACACATTTTCCTCACACTCTGCAAAATACTAGAAGATTGGGATTTTGCAGAGTAAAAGGGAAGTATGCGTTTATTTTTGGTTTACAATAAAAATTTAGAAAATCAAATAAGATTAGCATAATCTTTAAAATAGTTTTAGGTACATGTTACTGATCTAACGAATACATAATTTATTGTAAATCTCTGGCGTACTCGAATATCTATGCTTTGTCAACGAAAACAGTTCCTTATTTTATAATTACAGGGCGCATTTAACTACATCAAGAATTAACAATAAAAAATGTAGTTGTGCCTAGAACTGTTTTAAAGATCATTCCATTTATAGTTTTTTAAATATTTATAATGCAAAATCCAAGGCCTTATGATGTTATTTCTTGTAACTCCACACTTCATATTTTCATTTTCTTTCATTTGGCCTATATACAGCATTGCAACATGGTCTTTTGAAAATTATTATCATTATCATTAAGATTATCACGTGACTTTATTATGTACCAATTTGAAAACAAGCGTATGCAGAATCACTTCATTGAAATTCCTCATATTTAGCTGTAAATTAAATGAGAGTAATTATAATTTACTTATAATTACTTTAACACGGAACGGTAATTATTATATTGCGCCTGAGAGAAGAGAATCAAGCGGAATGAACGTACTTTTTCATTTAATACACTGTGCACGCTACAATTATCTACATATATAAAGAAAAATACGTCTATAAAAATACTGTTTTATCAGTTCGTCTCGCTAACGAGACTCGGTTTCTTCCCAACTACTGCATCTGTATGCAAATCTGCAAGATACATATCTTAATCAAATAAAT
Organism: Rutpela maculata; assembly: GCA_936432065.2. Taxonomy (NCBI): domain Eukaryota; kingdom Metazoa; phylum Arthropoda; class Insecta; order Coleoptera; family Cerambycidae; genus Rutpela; species Rutpela maculata. The sequence goes on along the minus strand of OW386285.2, from coordinate 27,059,910 downwards.
TACAGATGTCTTCGAACACGATGAACAGCGCTTCATATAGGTTGATATACAGGGCGTCCCAACTAAAACAGCCCAGTCTGAATAAATTTAAACTTCGATTTCGAGGATATTAACGATATATGTCAAAATATTTGGAAGACGAACAGGGGGATATCTCGCATCATTCAAAATTTGTCATGATATTAAAGTTGATTTTTCTCTAAACCGTTCGCACGGTTATTATTTACACATCCAGTGGAAGTATAGTAACGACAAAAAAAAATTTAAAAATTTTTATTGTTCATACATGTAGGCTTAGAATGTCATGAAACGTCGAGATTTTAAGTTTGAGCGAAATAAAAAAAATTTCTGTCTGTCTGTAACTTTTTTTTGTGCATACGTTTTCTCTGGAACCGTTTGAGATATTGACATGAAATTTGGTACACATATGTACTTTAACGAGATCTAGAACTAGATTATATTTTCATCTCGCTCCGTTGAAGAGTTGGGGGGTAAATTGGGGTAAATTTGGGGTAAATAGGTAAATCAAGCAGGTAAGAGTCCATACAATTGGTATTTAGTATATACAAGATGTTTTAAAGAGTTGTTTAAAACATCGCATTGTGTATGAAATGTTTTAAACATTTGATTAAAACACAGTGCGATGTGATAAACATGCCAACCTTGGTTTACAGTCGACCAGATATGTTACGCTCTTGTGGTAGACTACCCTTTTGAGGTAGAGGTAGTCGATAGTTAGAGCTGCCTCACCCAAATGTGCCACTTGTATCGGTTAAGTCCTTCCATGTACCGATAGCACTGCCGTAGGTGTGTATGATATTTCTGTAAGTTATTTTGACATTATCAAAATTTTCCTAGGTGGTTCTAGTTATTCTTGCTTTAATAATAATATAATTTAATGAGTATGGCTTTTTGGAGACCTTTTCAAACGGAGAACAGTGAAATACCACACGAAAATATTGAACCGGTACTCAGTAGTAGGTATGGCGTCAGTTCAGAGCATCTCCACCACAACACTGTTTACTCAAGTGTCAACCTATCAGAGAATAATAACATGACGTTTTTTGAAAATATTTATTTTTTTAGCAATGACGTGTAACTCACTGTTTTACTCTTATGGAAGCCTAGGAATCTAAAACTGAGATATGTAAAAACTAGGGTGGTACTTGCGCACAAAAAATTAAAATATCTTTTAAAAACGTGAAAAATGCCCAAAAATCGCAAAACAACCTACACTCAAAGAAATAGTATGGGTAAATTCAACAAAAAAAAAAAAACGGTTAACTAACAATATCGTTAATTTTGTTAAACTAAATTATATTGATGGTATTTTTAAACAAAAGGTGATTGTTATTTTAATTAATAAAAAGTTGTCGTACAACAAAACAAACACACAAAAATAGATGAATAAGACTATTACTTTTTTCGTCTGACTATTATTTTGTTGAATTCTGTCAAATTAAACTAGATAATAGTATATTTTATTTTTAACTATTGTCGAATTGTAATTGTAAACCCAGTAGCAGTTTGCTCTACTATTATAGTTGACGATAAACCAATATTATTGTAGAGTTAACCCGCAGTTCTGTTTACATAAACATAACATCGTTCTGCCATCCACTTTGATGAATTAAGACGTCGCATCAGCGCTTTTGTTTGCAAATAGTATGGGTTAAATCAATCAAAAAAATAGTATATATATTGTTCATTTTGTTAAATTGAAGTATATTTAATAGTATTTTTAAACAAAAGGTGATTGTCACACAACAAAATAAACATTAACTTAAGTGCATGGGACTATAATTTATTCATCTTACTAATAATTTGTTGAATTTTGTCAAATGAAACTAGATAAATAGTAGACTTTATTAAGTATTATCGAATTGTAATTCTAACCCCGTATTAGTATTATTGTACTTTGTAGACAAACCAATATTATTGTTGTCTTCTAGAAGTTCTAAAAGGGAATTACCATAAAATTTGCCTGCTTACCACGTAGTCTATTACAGAAATTATTCCTAGATGACGCCACATACAAATCACTGACAATAATCAATCATGCATTATCTTATACTCTTATGAATTTATAGAAAATTAATAACATGATTGGAATGTTCAAATTCTCTCAGGGATCATCGATATATTTGGATGGATCTTATAAACGATCTCTAATCTTTGGTTTGGGTCGTCTGATGTCTCAATACTGAGATTTTGGCTAACCAAAAAAAATTTCATCATATAATAAAGTGTAGATCAACCTAAAAATTAGTTGGTGAACAAAAAACAAAGTCGTTGTACTATTTAATTGTAGACCAAATTGAAAATGGTTAGTGAACATAAAAAAATGTCATTGTACTATTTAATTTGTTGTTCTACAAGAAGATATGAACTACTATTTGTTTACGAAAACAAAGTTGTTGTATGACTATTCTTTTCTGATTGATTTAACTATGAAACTAGATAGGCGCGATTTCATATGCTCTTTTTGGTTGAATTCACCTATCATTTTCTTTGAGTGTAATTTGAGCCTATTTATGTACTTATGGTGTTAAGAAAAAGTGTACTTATACTACACTGAAAAAATATGTTCGTAATATTATTGAATGAAGCCTCATTGACTGAGAATTTATGAATCTGTTTATTGATATAATATTCATTAATACAATGTACACACTTATTAATACTATATAATTATATTATATTAATAAACGGATTCATTAAATTTCAGCCGATAAACCGATTCATTAATATTTCGAACTTATTTCTTTCAGTGTATAAAACTAAAAAGTACATATCCCCAACTTTTCGAAAGCTAGGTTAAGACAGTCGAATCAGAAGAAAACATTTTCGACTCTACCATAAGCCAAAAATGGCCTTGATTAACCCAGATATTACTTAGAACGAATCGAGATTTCATTAGGTTGGACAAGGAGTCACTCTGTAGATAAATAAATTGCGATCCTCTATAATTACGCTTCCTCAGAAAATCTCATATAAAACATTTCCTTAATTTGCAGGCCGTAAAAGGTCATCACCTTCGGAACGAACAGCTGTTGTGCAACTATATTCACACAAAAACAACTGCAATTTTACAACATACAATATTTATAGCACCGGATAGGTAATGCTCTACAAGAGGTGTGTCAAATGTAACAATACACCACCTGTCGAATTAAGCAACACTGATTTCATTCTTTAATGTGCAAAACATTTATTTTTATTCGTTTTTGATATCACGTGTTAACAACGGTTTAAATAGTGAATGTAAAATGAGACAGACTCGTATCTCGTATATGGAAATTGCCAGGGGTGAAATGTTCGTTATATTGTGGCTTCCTATATTATTACTCTTTCCGCTATCCATTACTGCGGTAAAGCCCTCTTTATAAAATAATCTATACATATACTTAATAAATCTGTAAAGTTGGCGTGTCTTATCATTCAATTCTGATAAGAATGTGCCCTTTACTGAATAGCATTGGTTTGAGTATATCTATTTGATTTAATCAAATTAGTATTACGACTGGACAGACATTTTTCACACGAAAGATATTCAGCTCATATTTAAAAAAATGTTCCAGTGTTTGTAGGTGTGCGTGTCTTGTAAGCAAGTTTTTTTTAATAATCTCATGAAAGTACGATTATGTACAAGGTTTCAAAACAATACATCATCCAGGACGTCTGGTTATACATTATTTAATATAAGTAAATTAACAACTTTAAAGTAAAATGCTATGAAGTACTAATGAAACGATTGCTTATAACATAATAGCCGTCGATTAGGGTGATGTGACGTTGGCTGCACTACAGATTCAGAAGCGAGGAGAGCTTTAAGCTTTAATATCTTTGTTATTCTTTACACAGCGATCTGTTTTTTTCAGTGTGCATTTAAATTGATTAGATCTGTTATAATCAGAACTCGGAATTTAGGTATTTATGACATTAGAACCAAAATTAGCTCTACGTTATGCGTCAGCGCGTATATCTTACCTGATAATTTTTTAAGAGAATTCCTTAGTATCCAAAGTTGATAAAGTCAATCTATTATGAGCACTCACTTGAAGAGGACTGGAGGTGTATTGGTGGATGCAGCACTAAACTGATTCTGTCTAATAGTGTCACACTTCTCTGATAAATATGTTTTTCTTAGTCGGCTTCGATGGCACTTGCACATTGCTATGTTTGCCACTAATACATTTTTCCAAAAATTGTCTAAAAATGTGAATTGTCTATTTTCGACTATTAGTCGGGGAGCCCTCCCTAGCTGTACGTGCACCCCCCGCCCGATCCTTGAGGACAATGTTTTTCATAAAGATTAAAGCCTAAGGAACAATTTAAGACATGTCCTAAAAAAAAACTGGCTGTGCTTTCAAAATGGCGACCATATGTTAAAAAAAACTGTTGCCAATGTTGTTTTTGTCATTTAACACAAAAACTAAAAAAGATGGATAAAAACTTTTTTCGCAAAAAACAACCTGCATAATATTTTCTACAATTTTGTACCTATACAATATTTTGATAGGAGTTACCATTTTCCAGATAAATGAGTCCAAAATTAAGAAAACATGGAAATTCATATATCGGTAAATCACTTAGGGGAAATAACTGTGACAATTATTGTAAGGCGTATAATATAACTTTATATTATTAACATAAAAATTAAATAAAATAAACTGAAAAAATTAATAATAATAATAATATTATAATTTGCAGACATTTATCTCGAAAACGGTAACAGTGGTATCTGGAAAACTGTAACTCCTATCCAAATATTGTATAGGAACGAAATTGTAGAAAATTTTATGCACTTTGTTTTTTGTGCAGAAAGTTTTTCTCCATCTTTTTTAGTTTTTGTGTTAAATGACAAAAACAATATTTGCATTTTTTTTAAACGAACGCCATTTTCAAAATACAGCCAGTTTTTTTTTTTAGGACATGTCTTAAATTGTTCCTTAAGCTTTAATCTTTATGAAAAACATTGTCCCCAAGGATCGGAAGGGGTGCACGGACAGTTAGGGTGGTCTTCCGTAGTGTTACGTTTTATATTGAATTTTATATTTTATTTTAAGAGATGAATCATTTATCTGGAAAATTGTAACTCCTATGCAAATATTGTATAGGAACAAAATTGTAGAAAATTTTATGCACTTTGTTTTTTGTGCAGAAAGTTTTTTTCCATCTTTTTTAGTTTTTGTGTTAAATGACAAATTTTAAACGGACGCCATTTTGAAAGTGCAGCCAATTTTTTTTTAGGACATGTCTTAAATTGTTCCTTAGGCTTTAATCTTTATGAAAAACATTGTCCTAAAGGATCGGGGGTGGGGTGCACGGACACTCAGGGTGGGCTCATTTCCATTAGATCTAAGTTAAAATTGCGTTGCCTGTCACTATCACTAAAACCACTCACACTCCTTTTATGGTTTACATTTTGAATGTCATATAAGCAAGGCTTAGACCTTTCAAATCCACTTTTGCTTTCGGTCATGTGTATGGGACAAGCGATTTTTTGTAAGCCTAACTGCTACTTTATTTGTAAATAAATGAATTTATTTTAATTGAATTCGTCATTCTACTAAATCGATTTTCATAAAACTTGGCTTAGAGTAAGTCGATTTCGATTAAATAAAAACTAAATGTTACTCCAAGCTTAGATGAATTTACCCGTGAAACCCCCATTCAAATTGGTTCCTGCGTGGTGCGCGTTCAAACAAACAGGCAAACTTTACAAAAACTATCTTATGTATTCTATAACTGGAGATCATTTTTGATGGTATGGCGGCAAACACAGTAAAAAAAACCCTTAGAAAACGGCTATTAGTGAAACAATTTTGTAAAATGGCTTCCGGTTTCAAGATGGCGGCTGTTTTAGAAAATTTAAAAGATCGACGTTTCTAGCTAAACTACTGATTTTATGAAAAAAAGTTATTAAGAAAAATTGTTCCGCATTAAATTTTGAATAAAAACTTATAAGTTTTTTCTAAAACTAAAAATTAAGACTCTTCGGAGTAAAATATCACAAAATCAGTTTCTTCTGATATTTTACAAAATACGCAAAGTAATGTTCTATACTTGTCATAATAATTATCCTTTGACCATAAAGTAACAATCAGAGTTGAATTATAGAATAAATTAAAAGACAAGGAGGCATAATATTTTAAATCTCGGTCCAGTAAGCAAATCGCATACACAAAATATACAAAATATACCATTATTAACTGAAAATGAGACAAACATTACACCGGAAAGTAACTACGGCTACCTAATTATTTATGACAGCCCCGCTTTAGTCCATCTACTTTTGCCTAAAAAGATTTCGAAATTTGAAGAATATTCAGAAAAAGTTTTTCAGGCATATATTAAACATATATTGTTAAATTAAAAGCTAAACGTGTTGACATAGTATGGGATGTGTACAAAAAGGAGAGTTTAAAAAGTCATACGGGAGAAACTAGAGGAGTCGGAATAAGAAGGCAAGTCCCTAGTAACAATACACTACCAAAGATTGGTCAGAATTTTTGATAAACGCTGAAAATAAAACAGAATTATTTTGTTTACTGGCAAATGATATAACAACATCTAATAACTTCTAAATTCTGTCGAAATTGTGTCAAGTGTTGGCGAAGAAATTGCGAAAAATAGTTATTACAATACTGCTCTAAAATCCCGCAACCAAGAAGAAGCACATACAAGACTAATATTGCATATTAATGATTGTGTTCATCAAGGTTGGAAGGATATTTGCATTAGAACTGTCGACACTGACATAGTAGTACTGGCGGTTTATTTTTTTTTACTGTTTGTATAAAGAAGGGCTAAATAATTTAAATATACAATATTTTAGTGTATTAAAGGTGCATGAGATAGTACAAAAACTAGGAGAAAGCAAGTGTAATGCATTACGAGGTTTCCACTCCCTAACGGATGTGATACCGTTTCCTTTTTTTCTGGAAAAGGAAAAGTGACTACTTGGAAGACATGGACGATATATCCAGAAGTAACAGAAGCCCTCACGTCCATTTCTAAACCTCAGGAAAATATTTGTGATAACATTTTAAACTTATTCCAAGGGTTTGTTGTTTTAATATACTGCAAACTTCTGCCTGCACTGAGTAAATCAGGCACGAAAGGAACTGTTTACTTCCAAGAATAGGACAACGTGTAACATTCCCCCTCAAAGGATGCTTCGAAGCAACACATTTTACGAGCTAGCTTCCAAAATGGGCACATTTGGGGACAGTCTCTGACATCAAATTTGATTTTGCCTAATCTTGAAAAATGGGGATGGTGCCTGTCCCAAAACGTTTGGGTGCCAAAATGGTCAACATTTCCGGAGGTATCTAAAGCCCTTAGACAATTAATTCAATTTAGTTGAAAAAAGGGATGCACTGAAACCAAATGTGGTTGTAAAAAAAGCCGGCTTGTAATGCACGTTACTTTGCACAAATTGTAAAGGAGAATGCAACTAATTTTATGTATCTTCAGTTTCTCGTAAAGGAACACTCAACAAGAATATTATGATTATTGCTTTAGACTGTAAAATATACATAAAATCATTTTTTAATATTTTTAGTGTTACATATTGTATAAAGCTTTTTTATTCAAATTTTAAAATAGAATATTTTTCTTAACAATTTTTTTCTGTAACAGTAATTTTTTAGTTGAAAAACTTGTAAACTTTTAAATTATAAATTAAATTAAAATTAAATTATAAATAAAAAGGACCAATACATTTTTCTTCAGGCCTGTTACTGCTGAAGATATATTAAGCCGGGGTCCCACGGCCTGTGACTTGACAAACCTCGAGTTACTCGTGGTTCGTACCTGTGGATTTGTGATAGGTCGAATTCCAAGCCACGCGCATTCCCACGGCGCGTGGCTTGGCAAATCTCGAGTAGCCTCGAGTCGACCACTTCTCGTCAATACACCACTGGCCGCTCAAATCTCGCTATACAATCCACAACAGGCTGTGGGAACGGATGCACGAGTCGTACTGGCTTGTCATCCGTCGATCCACAAGCCTTTGATGTCCGAAAATTTACCGACATTTCACGGGAAAGATCAAGCCATCACGAGTCACCTCGAGCAATAACGAGTATTTATGTTCCCATGGCGCGAGGTATGACAAACTTCAGACCAGGCTCGCCAAGTCACAGGCCGTGGGACCCCGGCTTTAAACATAATAAGTCAATTAAAAAATACCAATTCTGTAGAAATAGATTGTGTGTCCACAAAAATTATTAAATCTATTGCTCAGTTTATCGCCGAGCCACTAGCCCACATTGTCAATTTATCTGTAGAACTGGGAAAATTTCCGGAAGAATTGAAAATAGGGAAAGTAATTCCAATTTACAAAAACAATGATCCACACATAATAGATAATTACAGGCCTATCACTGTACTCACTGTCATATGCAAAATAATTGAACGCGCTATATATAACAAAATATTTCCATATCTAACAAAATATCAAATTATTTCCAAAATGGATTTCACCCTGGCAGGTCAACTGAGAGTGCGGCGGCTGACTTTTTGTGTACAATCGCGTGGATGACAGAAAGTACGTTGCTGCCATTTTCTTTGACCTGTCCAAGGCTTTTGATTCTATAGATCCGACATTCGTGGCAGATAAACTTTCTGCGATGGGATTTAGAGGTAACTTTCTTTCATGGATAATATCGTACCTCAGCTTTAGAAAAATGTTTGTAAAACTAGAAGAAACCAGTTCAGAGAAGTATTGTATTGATCTTGGGGTTCCTCAGGGTTCTGTACTGAGGCAACTTATTTTTCTTTTATTTATAAATGATTTACCGCTTCATATTGGTACTGAATGCGTTGTGCTGTTCGCAGACGACGTCTCCATAGCAGAGGAGGCAGACACTCCTGAGGAGCTGCAGGATAAGCTCAATACTCTTTATGAACAATTTATCAACTGGTGTGATACTAATAAATTGATTGTTAACACCAAGAAAACTATTTTGCTACAGTTTTTTGGTAGGAAAAAAGTTCAAGCACCCATAAATATTACATATAATCAATTAACAGTTGCTCCAAGTGAAACGACAAAATTTCTTGGTATCCATATTGACAGTGATATGAGTTGGAGATATCACATTAATTATGTCTGTCAGAAAATAAGTAGTGGCTATTATGCAATTTTACAACTGAAAAGTGTATTAGACCAAAAATGTTTATTATGCCCTCATAAATTCAGTGCTGTCGTATAATGTCATTTTGTGGGGTGGCGCTTCTGATAGCGAGAGAGTGCTGATTGCTCAAAAAAGAGTTATACGATTAATTTTCGACTTGCAGAAAACCCAGTCATGCAGAGTTTTCTTTAAGCAACACGCTATATTGACATTTCCTTGCGTGTATATATATAATTGTCTCATATATATAAAAAAGAATATTAGCAAGTACGAGACAAATTCGCAACTACATAATTACCCTACCAGACATGGTAATTTACTAAAAATTCCAAAACATAGAACTGCGCTCTATGAAAAGTCTCCACTACTGGCTGGAATAACATTCTTTAACTGTCTACCTAACGAAATTAAAGAAAAAGCTTCCTTATATTCCTTTAAGAAGGAATTACGGAGCTATTTAATAAGTGGCTGTTATTATTCAGTCGAATGCTTTTTAAATCATACATTTTATATCTAAAAAAAAGAGCTACCTGTTCAGAGCTGTATTACTGTATATTTTTGTGTATATGTGCATATAGTATAATTAGCCATATTATTTTATATTTTATTCTATTTATTGACATGTTCTATTTCATTGTATTGTGATCGAAAGGATGAATAAAATTAAAATTATTATTATTATTATATTTTTCTATGTATCGCCTTTGTTCTTAGCTTTAGGTAAAAAGCTGTATTAAACTTTTTTGTTCAGAATTTAATTTGGAACAATTTTTCTTAGCAACTTTTTTTTATAACATCAACATTTTAGATAGAAAACTCGTTATTTTAAATTTTCTAAAACGGCCGCCATCTTGAAACCGGAGCCATTTTGATTTGGCGCTGCTCAGAAAAATAGTCGTTTTAATGACAGAAATCAGAATACCAAATTACAAGATTGGTTCACTAATAGCCGTTTCTTTCTTGGTTGTCGCTCTACTATAATTAGGTACAACCTTCAGCATGATAATAAGAAAAACAAAAAGCTTCAAGCTATTAGTTTTTAATTAATTTTATTATCATTAAATACCTTTACCAGTTTTAACTGACAGTAAAATGAGGCATATTCTTTCAATGGAACATTTATTTTCGATTTATCTTAAAATTATATTTATTTAAGTATACTTATGTTGACATGTTCCTAATTAAAATCACATCAGAATCTGTGACCTGTTTGCCCAATTATCTATGTTTACCACTATAATTTGTAACTCAGTGTTACATTTATTATAGGAGTTTGATTAAACTAAATATACCCAATTATATAATAAATAATAAATATAATTACAACTTCAAGCGAGAAATATTTTGTTATATAACACTTTTATTAACAAATACGATCACTCAAATCAATTTTTGGTTGTAAGATTTAATATTCAACTTTTTTCCACAAAATATGCACTTTCACTTTCTTCATTCCAATTTTAACCAATATTAAGGATAGGATTTTGCAGAGCGAGAGGGAAATGGGTTTATTTTCGGTTTATTATAAACATTTAAAAAATGATAAATGGTATAACCTTTCAAATAGTTTCAGATACTTCCCATTGCTCTAAGGAATACAATCATGTAAGGTTTTTATCATAAATTTTATATAGGTATAGTAAAATACCGTACTTTAGTAATGAAATTAGGAACTATTTTCATTGACAAAATACAATATTCAAATACAACAGAAATTTACAATAAAAAATATATATCGTTGTATTTGTTAGAACAATAGCAAGTATGTAAAACAGTTTTAAGATTATACTACGTTTGGTTTTTTAAATTATAATAAATCGAAAATAAACACATATTTCCCTCTCACTCTACAAAATCTTTTCCTTGTACAAACTAATTATACATAATCCTATTATGTCTAATTAAAAGCGTCTGTACAACCATTTTCATAAAGCAGGTAATCACTTAACCTGACCGACGAAAAGATTTATTTTTTTAATTTTTTTGCTTTTATTAGTTTTCATTACGCTTTTAGCAGGCAATTTCAACGTCAGAAATAGAATATCCAAGTAACCAGGGCTTTTAGAGGATGTTATTTAATCAGCAAAAAGAAAAGTAATCCTAGAAACTGTATCAGAGTTTAATAAGGATTTAGTAGAAGTCTGCGGCTCTCAGTCCTGGAATAAGTAATATGTATTTTCCTACGCTTCTTTCTGTTATGTGTATACGTTTAAATAATGTTATTATAAATTAAACTAAAAAATGTATTTATTTTATAAAAGTTTCAAATGGCGTATTAAAATAAAGAAACTTGGTATTGTATAATAATAATAGGTACTAATAATCAAATTTGGAATAGTTTCCCTATATCTCATTGTGATGCGGAAAAACGTTAGAAATAAAATGTAATTCGCTTTATTGTAAATCTAAACCCAAGTTCTTGATTTATCACATTCGTCAAATCTGTGAAAATATTAAAAATTCAACATAAGGACTAACGAGAAGAGTTCTGCCAAAAAGTGTATACCTAGCACATAACCGTGACGACTATTTACATTTTTTGATAATGTTAAACATCAATACAATCAGACAATTTAAACACCAATAAAAACCTAATAACATTGTGACAAAATAACAGTTAGCAAGTGAAATAGATAAATATATTTTTCAATATAATACTAACAAATTATGGAATTATTTAAATAACACATTACCATGTACACAACCAATATATTAGATCGAAAATCTTAAATGACGATAATTAAACAAATAAAATATGTCAAACATTACTTTATTTATTTGGTTTCGTCATAATTATTATTATTAATGCATAAATTAAACTTGATTGATTTGGGTTATTGGATGATAAATTTCAACTAATGTGTTAAATTTTATACAAATAAGTTGTTAGAAGAAACGCTATGTATATTTATTATGAATTAAACCGTGATATTCCATTATCATTCAAATATAAATATTTAAATTATGCAGTTTCTATTTTAAAAGACTTGTATTGTTGCTGATATTTTAAAATTTTAATTTTTATCATAATCAATTAAATTAAATAATAATTACACATATCTATCGATATCACACAATGCGTACACATAAAGCATTTTATTGGTGATTAGTCGAATGATATGACATATCTTCTTGAAAATAATTATAAATTATTAATTTTATCAACTCTTGATGTTCAAATGGTGTGTATGTAGACAACAAATAACTTTTCAACCGCACAAGTAATGGAAAGAGAATTTAACTAGATAGATGTGGTTAACTAGGGTAGATTCATAATTTTATATTTTTTTTATTTTTAACCTTTAATCAGACTGCTTTTTTTTCGAGGAGGGGAAACCCACACGTGTCAGACTCCAACTGACTAAAACCTCTCCACCTGGGGCTCGTCTGCAAAATACTCCGAGAGTACTGCAGCCTCCTGGGCTTATGCTCTTCCTATTTACACTGACCATTTTGATATTCCTTTTTCACTGACAAGGTGATACAGGTCTGAGAATGGTCGAGTTTTGATGGTTTCCGGATCTGTTTGTATTTGCCCGTAGACATTATATCTTCTGCGGTCCAATGCCTTGCAGTCGTGTATATGTTCCACAGTTTCTGGTACCTTACCGCACAATCTGCAGTTAAGGTCGCCAGCAAACTTTCCGATTAAATGCAGGTACTTCTTAACGGGAAAGTGTCCCGTCAGAAAACCTGTTGTAGTTCTCAACTGGATCCTTTTCTTTGTGAGTAGTTCCTCAGTTTGTTTCGAATATGATCAATTGATAAGTGTTTTCTTATGCCGATTTCCTGGAATGTTTCTCCAGTATTTGTTGTGTTTACTCTTGACCCAGTCTTTGATTACCCTGGGATATACAGAAGATATTTTTGTCTTTTATATTAAGATTATTATTACTTTTATTAAAATCTGTAATTTTAAATTCTTTTAATGACATATTATGTTTTGAAGATGGTTAACCAAAGGAAAGGCTTTTACGTAAATATTTACGTATTTTACACACTTCCCCATTGCAGATTCAAATCTAGTCCGACAATATGCACATCAAAGTTAAATTTTACGCTAACAGATACCGTATTAGAATGGTTTTAAAATTTTAATTATCTACAGCGGCATTAAATGTTGTGAAATTACCTCGTCATCTGCTGCCCTAGTATTAAAACAAATATGTTAATATCATTATCATTATGTTTTAGGTATTTCTTTTTCTGTTGCGCTGGTAATATTAATAGAGAAATCACAGAAGCTGGTTTATTTTCAGCTTTTATCGCTTACAAGTGGTAGCAGTTATTTGTATTGGCTATAACTCTATTCTCGGTTAATTAATATTTTTAGATGTGAAAACTCCTTTAAATTTGTTGCTTGTAATTAGGATTTCTCTCAACCATAACATAAATAGAAAATGGAGTTATTCTTGAGTATAACTGGTGACGATGTTGTCAAAACACGTTATTATTTTCTAGTTTGTTGCACTTATAAAGCATTCAAAAGATGCATGCGTACAGTGTTTGTAAAAAAGTAATTACAATTTAATTAGCTTCGCAAGACGGACTATAATAGATGGTTTTAGAATCTACTATTATGCATCGGTCGTAGCTTGTCTATTTAATAAATTGCCTTAGAAGGTGAAAGTGTTGAAAAGTTGTTGGTTTGAACACTTCAACAGGATTATAAATAGCATTCTGAATTTAAAAATAATAATTTTAACGGTACTCCTAGTATTACGAGTGATTAAGATTTATTACCTACCATTAAGTTAAGAGTTTTGCATAGTATTTTAATATTAAAGTCAAGACTATAGTAAATAAATATAATACTCTTCGACGATTAATGAATTGTTGCATATTCCATAAGGAACTCTTCCCAGTTTTTTTTGTAAATAATGTTAGTTTTTGGACATTTTTAATTTTATAATGCGAACGTCAGTACACAGTGAAGCAAAGGAAGAATGAAAGTACATCAAGCCTATTTGCGTTTCGAACCTTGGATTTCGAGTCATTACCATTTGTAACGGTCAACTTTTTTAGTATTCGCAAATTTCCATTAAAATCAGTTAAATTACATTATTTTATATCTTCCTTACAAACATTACCTAATTTGGTATTTTTATTAAAAATATTTAATGCCGGCCCTGTCGGACTTCTTGTTGTTTACGAAGCGACATTAGATTTTTGCGGTAAATAACGAGTTAGCCTTCCAAAAATTCCCTAAAATACGCGGGTAAAACAGCCGCATTCGTACTTGCCTCCAATCGGCAAGTACGAATATGACATAATGTGTAGTCGCCTTGGTTACGGACCCCCGAAAATAATGCGTTAGGCGCGCGTATAAAACCCAGGAGTGTGACATATGCGCCTTTCCCCAGCAGTCTTCAGGCTCGCAAAGTCGTCAAGATTATGGCTGGAATTTGAGTCATTTAAGTGTTCACTAGTTTTGAGATTTAACTTCTTTGATGAATAGTACCGAGTAAATAAGAAGTTAGTATTAAAATTTGTTCATTATAAATGTTCTGAACTAAAGCAGCATTGATAAGTTTAATGCTAGCTGCTTTAAATGAAGTAATAAGTCAGTTCAGTTTAAAGTTAGTGTTAAATAAACCTATAATGGGTATAGTTATGTAGTTCTTGAAGTTACAGTTGGTATAAATTTGAGCTTGTAACCCATCACAGTGCCTTCGTCCATTTGCAGAAATTCTGTAAGTACATTTATATCTCTACCTTGTGTTTACCGGCAACTGGTAATTTTCCTTTACATCGTGACCAGTGACGCCAATTTGGTGCGACCTCCAGTGCTATGTGCGAACATTTCGTTGTTTGCGCGAGTGCTAGCCCCGTCTCTTAAAGACTATAAATAAGATTTCTTGTTTAATACCTGTAAATAATTTTCTGTGCAGAGTATATTTCGTTTTTGAATGTATCTTGTAGCCTAAAATGCTACTATGTATTTCATTTCTTATGTTATTACCTTCATTTATGTTTAAAGATTTGTTTATGATATAAAATATCAAAACTTGTTTAGAGGTAAAATATCATTTATTCTTTTCATTCAGTAATAAATATGTTGGCCAACTAATCAGCTAATAATTTAGTTATCTATCTTTTGGAAGCATTTACACTAGTTTTTAAGTATTGTGGCCTTCTGCTAATAATTGTGGTTTTATCTTTTTACGTTACCGTATCTATTTACTTTTTTTATATATGATAAATGTCTGTCTCTCTGTACATCGTTTATTCTGTTTAATCTTTATAATCCAATCCCTGATTTGTCAATTGCTCCTATCACTACCTTTTATACTTGCAATAAATTTGTTATTGTTAATTAGTTATTTTTTATTTCAAAAGTCCTTTAGTTTATTTACGAATTTTACCTTATTATATCTCGGACTGGGATTCATTTTTTTCTTTGACGTAATAAGCTAGGTTTTTGATTTAAATTAATTGATTCACTTTTGCTCATTTTTACTTCCACGTCCAGTGGAAGTATAGTAACGACAAAAAAATTTTTAAAAATTTTTATTGTCCAAATAGGCTTAAAATGTCATGAAACGTCGAGATTTTAAGTTTTAGCGAAAAAAAATTTTCTGTCTGTCTGTCGGTCTGTCTGTCTGTCTGTCTGTAACTTTTTTTTGTGCGCACGTTTACTCTGGAACCGTTTAAGATATTGACTTGAAATTTGGTACACATATGTACTTTAACGAGATCTAGAACTAGATTATATTTTCATCTTGTTCCGTCGAAGGGTTGGGGGGTAAATTGGGGTAAATTTGGGGTAAATGGGTAAATCAAGCAGGTAAGAGTCCATGAAATTGGTATTTAGTATATACAAGAGAAGCTAAGGTCTCAAAAAAATTTTTTGGCATTAGCCACCCCCCTTACCACCCCCACCTCCTTATTAAAGGGGATGAAAAAAAAATGTGATTTAGTGTATGTACAGGAACCAGAAACCTCAAAATATTTTTTTACTTCATCGACCCCCCCCACTACCACCCCCTATCACCACCCCCACCCCACTACCGATGTGGGGTATCGTTTTATGGGTTTTTGGGGTAGAGGATTTCAAATATTATATTATTAAAGTTCCATAAACAATTATTTTCACATACAAAGTTTTTTCGTTGTGAGTGACTTGGATAGAGAATCTGGATGTGGAAGTAGTGATTCCTTGGGCAGCGGTTTTACCTTTAAAATATAGTTTTTTATAAAATACTACTTTTTGTCCCTTTTTGGGGACTTTAATAAAGATAATTTCCTTTCAGAAAATAACCACGTTATACATTTTAGCAATCAACATTTTTAGTCAAAAGCGTAATCACTACACCATCGTTCGTTGTTTAGCTATGTGTTAATATCTATAATATAATGTGCTTAGCTGAAAATCATACTTCGTCGGTGTGATATATTATTATGAAATGTTTATTAGTAAAATATATAAATAAACTAGAGTAAACATTACATTCTTTGTGGATTTATTGAACGTTTTATAATTGTTGGGCATTCTATAGGATATTTTTCGCAGTAAATGTTGGATTTAGACATTTTAAATGCTAACTTAGCAGATGAAACACTCGTAAAAAAAAACAACTACATCCAACCTGCCTGTCTCGAACCTGCGGCCGTGGGATTTGAAGTAAAAATTGTAACCACTAGATTCCCATTCGTTTCTTCTAAAAGTGGTAGTATTCTTAGCATGGCATCACCACCCTCAAGTTGTCGTGCTTACAATAAATATGACAGACGGACAGACAGGCGGATAGACAAACAGACAGACGGACATTTGGAAAGTTGTTAAAAATTCGATGGCTAATACAAATATACCTCCATTTTCATGGTAGGTATTATATACATAAAAAAAAAACTTTCATTAAGAGAATATACCAAAAAATAATTAATTTAATTTTAAACCGACTTATTAAACAAACTTTACACCCAGAACATTATTAACTATCCAATTTCATTTTATTTCATGTTAGTAGAAACATTTTTATAGAACTAGTCGCTATTAATTTATCCGTGAAGGCGTAGACTTCAGTGTGTTTCCAATGACACACATTTAAGACGTTATATACAACTCACATTTAATAGCCACGTTTTTAATTGTATTATACACTCTGTTTATTCCAATTTTTATGGCCCCGCATTAAAAAAATACGTTTCAGGTTCTACAGTATTTCTATATTTGTACACAGTCGGTCTCGATCTAGTTAGGTGGGTTGTAACCAAATCTGTTCCCTGGTTCAAAAATGGTAATCGAAAATGGATCATTTAATTGTTAGACGCTAAATAATATTAAATTAAAATTTAAGCTTGAAAATTTGGAGTATAAAAAGTTTTCTTTCTATACATTTTTATTTTATACCTGTCCAATGTATCATTCAAATTTTAATTCATCAATCAGCAATAAGAGTAGACCATCTACATTACAGAAAAAGACCATTTATTACAAACTAGTGACAAACAAAATCATCAATTACTGCGCCATCTGTTAAGGAGTAGTATAAGTTGATGTAAAATGAAAATTAAGTGTAATTAATACATTAATTATTAATAGTGATGAGGCTCTAGGCACACCAGAAGTGGATGAACAATCGATTACGAGATTTGTCTTAAACAAACAGAAAAAGTGATATAATAATCCGTTTTACCTCCTCAAGGTGACTCGATAGATGCCAAAAATTCAATGGTAAACAACACCTTGTTTTTTTGATGATTGAGGAAAGTCATCAGCCCTAATGATCTGAGTTTATCTAATTGTCAGTTTGCAACCTTACTTTCAAATTTGTGTTCAATTTATTTTTAACGAACTGAACAGCACAAGAGGACATTTATCTGAACTTAAATTTTAGATTATTTTCTAAAGTACACTCACACTCATCGTTATCTTTACTGAAAGATACTTCAACTTCTTTAGGGTCAAATGAATATTGTGGATGTGTGACAAAAACAAAGAACATTAAGTGTAATTAATACATTAATTATTAAACAAATGCAGGATCAAAGACTGAGCCTTGAGGTATCCCTGAAATTACGAGGAATTATTTCACGTTTATGTTATCCAGGACTACTTTCAGGCACGGATCAAATGCATAAGAAAAATTAAGTTGTCTTTATTATGGAATGATCTAAAATAGTATAAATAAAATGGTGGTCTGAATATGGTTTTTCACCGCTTTCAACATAGGTCAGCTCAATGAACTTCTTAAGTCTAGGAAATCCAGATTTGTCTGATAATGGACGGTGGCCTACAGTTTATAGCGGAGTACGAACTAGTTCGTGGGAATGCATTTCCTTAGGTATGCCCAGAATGCAAGTTCGACATATCAACCTGAGCTGCCGACCCCAGGTGGTGGTTTGACTGTTTCTGAACTCAGATTGTAATGTTGATGTTATATTATTTATTGTCAATGGAGTTGTTCTGAAAGTTTGGTATTTATCAGCACTCAATTTAAGTAAATAATGTTTGTTTAGTGTAGTCATGCTTCCTACAAATCTTTGTTTCAATCTAGTTTAAAGCATATATCAACATGCAACGGTGACTCGTTTGCAAACGATAACATTCAAAACTAATGCAATTTTAGTTCAACTTAGCTATGTTCTAGTTTGGAAAGTTTTTAATAAAATAATTTAACAGATACCGCTGCAGTCGTCCCTAAACGTATTATACTTCGTGGCAAGTCATTCCTGTGCATCTACAAACAGGTTGGAGGCATAAAGGGCTCTCCTTATATTATCAACCCTATTCAAATATTCATGGCAACTAACTAGCACAGCTTTCAGTTCTGACTGGAAATCTGTACTTGTTCAACTAGAACAAGTAGCTAGTTAAATATGCAACACGTAAAATGATGAGTACACGAGGCCCTTCTGAAGATTCCATCAGTGAAATTCACTGCTTGGAATAACCACTAGTGCTGTCATTCAAAGGTTTTAATTACTGGATTGAACTTTAGTCGCTGTGTTCTCTTTTCTGTTTCTGTGTGGACCTCTATGAAGGACGTTAACTGTGACTGCATATGAAACAGTAAAAATTGAATCCGTGCAAAAAATTGCATTTATATGAAACTGAAAATACGATAAACTTATATATTAAAATAAATCTGTAAAAAATTCCCACTCTATTTGACATGTATTATTTACTATTCTTTCTTTTGTTGAACCACCCCAGGGTTGGCATGTTTAAAACAAAATATTTTAAAAACATTTTTTAAAACATCGTATCATGTTTTAAACAAATGTTTAAAACATACTTAATACACAATGTGATGTTTTAAGCAACTGTTTAAAACACAGTTCAAAATATACCATTTAAAACACTGTCTTAAACAAAAAAAAACTGTTTAAAACAAAAAAAAACAGTTTTTTTTCCAACCCTGAACCACCCTGTATATCGCTTGGACTATCCCGTATATTTTTTTAAGTAAAAGTATTATCAGGTTTTCTTCCTGGCAATGGTGATAAATACAGTCCAAATATAATTTTTTTCTGTCATTCCTTAGTTCCTTACTTAACTAATTTTATGGTGATCACTTTGTATAATTTTCACTAAAAGTATAGCGGTTTCTTACTTGATAGTTATGTTAACTACATGCCACATATCATTATCCTCCGTCACATTTTTTCGTTAATTAATTTCGAGATTCATTTTTTAAAGGAGATCACCCTGTATATTTTTCATTAAAATCATTCCACTTAAACTAAATATTATTCTTCTCCATTAAAAAGTTTTGCAGCTATAACGCCAACAGACAGACATTCACCAGACTGAGAGTAAGACATGTGAAAATTTCAAAAATCACGGAGTTATTTTTATCAATTAAAATAATAGTAACCGAATCCAGATTGATATAAAAACCGCTGCCTAAGGAATCACTTCCACATCCAGATTTTCTATCCAAGTCACTCACAACGAAAATATTTTGTACGTGGAAATAATTGTTTATGAAACTTAATAATATAATATTTGAAATCCTCTACCCCAAAAACCCATAAAACTATACCCCACATCGGTAGTGGGGTGGAGGTGGTGATAGGGGGTTGGTAGTGGGGGTGGATGAAGTAAAAAAATATTTTCAGGTTTCTGATTCTTGTACACACATTAAATCACATTTTTTTTTCATCCCCTTTAATAATGGGGTGGGAGTAATAATGGGGGTGGCTAATGCCAAAAATTTATTTGAGACCTTAGCTTCTCTTGTATATAATAAATACCAAGTTTATGGATTCTTACCTGCTAGATTTACCTATTTACCCCAAATTTACCCCAATTTACCCCCCAACCCTTCGACAGAACAATATGAAAATATAATCTAGTTCCAGATTTCGTTAAAGTACATATGTGTACCAAACAAGTCAATATCTTAAACGGTTCCAGAGTAAACGTGCGCACAAAAAAGTTAGAAAGAAATTTTTTTTTCGCTTAAACTTAAAATCTCGACGTTTCGTGATATTCTAAACCTATTTGAACAATAAAAATTTTTAAAATGTTTTTATCGTGACTAACACTGGATGTGGAAGTAAAATAATTAGAAATCCTTGTAGAAACGCGGTCAGTAAATGGCGTTGACTAATTACAGGCCAATTTCAGTCAAAATTATTTGGAAAATATACAGTGTGTCCCATTTTGCTTGGAACCACCCCCATAAGTCCAATTTAGGTCGATTTTTTTAAAACTCTGACCTCTGAAACATGCATTCTAGTGATACATTAAATTTTATAAAACATAAGCTTGGTCTTTCGGGGTGAAAAGTGAACGAAATATATTTTTAATTTCAAATTTGAGGACGCCACTGGATTCGGCAACTCCTCAAATGGGTTTGTACCAAATTTTCTGAAAAAATACCTATTTTTGGAATTTCCCGAAAGAAATAAGAATTCTGAAATTGCCAGTGCAAATTCACTGTTGCACGGTACTGTGCATTTAAAAGAGTACCTTGACTCAAACAACTCAGAGAAATATACCCATTTAAGGGGTTCCCGAATCCATTTCAAATTTGAAATAAAGAAATCGCTAATAATATTTCTTCATTTTCCACCCCGAAAAAAGTAGGCAGAAGTTTTTATGTTTTATAAAATTTAATGTATCACAAGGATGTACTTTTCAGAAGAAAAAAAAAACGATCTAAATCGGACTTAAAATAAACTTTTATGGGGGTGGTTCCAAGTCCAAGCAAAATGGGACACACTGGTGTCACTCAAGAAAAATCAAAAATCAGAATTTTTTCACAAAATTTGGTACAAACCCATTTGAGATGTTGCTGAATCCAGTGGCATCCTCTTTAAAATAAAAAATCGCTAATAAAGTTTCTTCATTTTCCGCCCTGAAAAAAGCCGGCAGTAGGCCGAGCTTTTATTTTATAAAATGTAATGTACCGCAAGAATGTAAGAATGCATTTTTCTACGTTTTAAAAAAAACTGACCTCAATTGGACCAAAAATAAACTTTTTAAAGGGGACACACCGGATATAAAAAATGTTTGGAAATTAAAAAAAACACAATCATAAAAATACGGATTTTAAGAAAAAACAACTGAGCATGTTCAGTTCATTTCAGTTGATAACTAGTATATACAAATCTCTGACCAGGGTAAAATGTTTGCTTTTGTTATCAAGTCAATTCATATAGTAAAATCATTAAATACACAGTTCTGGGGGATATTAGCCTTTATGGTACTACTAAACCGTATGAAAGGTTATACAAAGAACCCTACGCAATGTGTGTATTAAGATCAGGACAAAAAAAAACATTGTTAAATATGGTGTACCACAGGGTACCGATCTAAGCCCACTCCATTTATTATTTATATAACTGACATGTTTACGGTTCACGCTAGTGCGCTAATGGTGACATAACTTCCTTTGCTGACGATATTCTATGAAGATATGAAATGGACAAAATTTTAAAAAATAGAAAAGCATTTAGTAGTATCAATTAACGATATTACGCGAACACTTTACCCGACCGCGACTCTCTTCGTTTTAAATTTAATAAAAAATATGTGATTGTCATTAGCAATACAGCAAATAAAACCGCTGCCCAAGGAATCACTAGTTCCACATCCAGATTCTCTATCCAAGTCACTCACAACAAAAAACTTTGTATGTGGAAATAATTGTTTATGGAACTTTAATAATATATTTGAAATGCTCTACTCCAAAAACCCATAAAACGATACCCCACATCGGTAGTGGGGTGGGGGTGGTGGACAGGGGAGTGGTAGTGGGGGTGGATGAAATAAAAAAATATTTTGAGGTTTCTGGTTCTTGTACATACACTAAATCACATATTTTTTTCATCCCCTTTAATAAGGGGGTGGGGGGTGGTAATGGGGGTGGCTATTGGCAAAAAATTTTTTGAGACCTTAGCTTCTCTTGCATATATTAATTACCAATTTTATGGACTCCTACCTGCTCTATTTACCCATTTACCCCAAATTTACCCGCCAACCCTTCGTCGGAACAACATGAAAATATAATCTAGTTCCAGATCTCGTTTAAAGTACATACGCGTACCAAATTTCAAGTCAATATCTTAAACGGTTCCAGAGTAAACGTGCGCACAAAAAAAGTTACAGACAGAAAATTTTTTTTCGCTCAAACTTAAAATTTCGACGTTTCTTGACATTTTAAGACTATTTGAACAATAAAAATTTTTTTGTCGTTACTATACTTCCACTGGATGTGGAAGTAAAACTAAATGTTTTACTGCAACGTAGAAGATGAAACGATGGCGTAGACTACATTGTAATGGAAATAAGATGTTCACCTATATTTCTTTTTACTCTGGCATTATGGACACACTATTTTACTTCCACATCCAGTGGAAGTATAGTAACGCCAAAAAATTTTTTAAAATTTTTATTGTTCAAATAGGTTTAAAATGTCATAAAGCGTCGAGATTTTAAGTTTGAGCGTGAAAAAAATTTCTGTCTGTCTGCCGGTCTGTCTGTAACTTTTTTTGTGCGCACGTTTACTCTGAAACTGTATAAGATATTGACTTGAAATTTGGTACACATATGTACTTTAACGAGATCTGGAACTAGAATTATATTTTCATCTTGTTCCGTCGAAGGGTAAATTGGGATAAATAGGAATTTGGGGTAAATGGGTAAATTAAGCAGGTAAGACTCCATAAAATTGGTATTTAGTATATACAAGAGAAGGTAAGGTCTCAAAAAAATTTTTGGCATTAGCCACCCCCATCCCATTATTAAATGGGATGAAAAAAAATTGTGATTTAGTGTATCTACGAGAACCAGAAACCTCAAAATATTTTTTTACTTCATCCACCCCCACTATCACCCCTCTGTCACCACCCCCACCCCACTACCGATGTGGAGTATCGTTTTATGGGTTTTTGGGGTAGAGGATTTCAAATATTATATATTAAAGTTCCATGAACAATTATTTTCACATACCAAGATGATGCCATCTTGGTGGGCCCAACGCGCTTCGAATGCTGTGTTCAGTGTACTGATGTTTGTGAAAATTATTTTAGCATTGGTTCTTGTTTTTGAAGTTGTTATAAATTGTAATTAAAAATAGAACTAGTAGTAATTTCGTGCATTAATATACCAAAATGATTTACATTTATTTCGTATAAATTATTCATTTAATTAATTATTAATTCATTATGCATTTTTTATCGTCAAAATGACCTCAGCAATTACTCTGCTTGTTTTCTACGAAACAATTCAAGTAAACTTCAACACTTTCCACTACGTAATTATAGGCTACATTACGTAACTTTCTTTTTCGTTAACAAACCGACTAATTAATATATTCAATTAACAGTCTAACGTACCACAATACTGTCTCTAAACTAATTCTTCTTGTCGATTTTAACAGGGCAATTTTTTATTTTCTAAATTAATGAAAGAAAGTTCAAGTTGTAACAACCGACATGACAGTGTCCAATTTAAATTCCTCCTTTCGGGCTAAAAGTTTTCAACTTGTTAACGAATTAAAGTTTCCATATCGACGTAGACGGTTTAAGAGATGTATCCGTCTAAAAATGAATTATTAAGGATAAGATTGTGCAGAGTGAGAGGGAAATGCGTTTATTTTTTCGATTAATTATAAATATTTAGAAAACCAAACCTAGTATAATCTTTAAAACTGTTTTAGATACTTGCTATTGTTCTAACGAATACAACTAGATATTATTTTACTTCCACATCCAGTGGAAGTATAGTAACAAAAAAAATTTAAAAAATTTTTATTGTTCAAATAGGCTTAGAATGTCATGAAACGTCGAGATTTCAAGTTTGAGCGAAAAAAAAAATTCTGTCTGTCGGTCTGTAACTTTTTTTGTGCGCACGTTTACTCTGGAACCGATTGAGATATTGACTTGAAATTTGGTACACATATGTACTTTAACGAGATCTAGAACTATATTGTAATATGTTGCAACCCCTTAAAATTTAAGGTTATGTTGGTTACTAAAAAGTAGTGTATTTGCACCTACTCGAGAAACCTACCAGAAGAAGTTAGTTCTGGTGACATCTGGAATGATCTAGAGAATGGTGGCGTCATCACAGAAAAATCGAGATCTGTCATTTTTAGGTATAAAAGACGCATTCTCGGCGAGTAGCTCAGAAGTTCAGAAAGTTCAGAAAGTATAGAAAGTGAGGTTAAGAGTTCAAAGATAAACAAAGTAATAAACATTGTGATTTTAGTCAGTAAAGTGTATTTAAATTAATAATAGTATTGTGAAGTATCCAGTAAATATTTAATAAAGTGTGTTAGTGGACATCTCTTGTTATAATTTTTGGAACCCACGGAATTTGCAAGGGGTGGTTTCCTAAGGGTGGAAACACGTCACAAATTGGTGTCAGAAAGCGGAATTTTATGACAAGAGGGACTCTGAAGTTGTGCTGGAGTGTTCGAGAAGTATTCTCGAGGTTTAGTGCTAACACAGTGGACTAATTTACTGGACATTGTTCGAGGGTTATTTTCGGACAGGAAAATAGTGTTAAGTGCATTTTTGAGACATTGTAGAACATTTTATTAGGACATTAGTGTGATAATTAAATCCTTTGAACTGAGAAGTGATAGAGACACTGAAAAAGACTCATTTAGTGCGTGAAAATTTCTAGAACTTTTCTATTTGGACATTAGTGGAGATTATTAAATTCTCTGAACTGGATAGTGACAAAAGACTCTGGATAAGACTTTTTCGTGCTATTTCGAGATTTGTCTGGAAAGTTCCATTACCGATATTGACGTGACAGTTAAATTTATTTTATTTTAATTTCGTCGTATGCCCGTAACAACAAGAAGTATGGCATCCGATAAACAAATACAGGACTTATTCGAACAATTCCAAAAAATGATGGCGCAGCAACGGCAGGAAGACAAAGAAGAACAGGAGAGAAAACGTCAAGAAGAGCGAGATGAATTAAAGAAAATTATGGAAGACCAGGAAATAAGACGCCAAGAAGAAAAGGAAGAGCGAGAAAAACGACGTCAGGATGAAGAGAGAAGACGCCTGGAAGAAAAGGAAGAGCAAGAAAGAAGACGTCAAGAAGAAAACGATGAATTGAAGAAAATGATGGAGGACCTGAAGATACGACAGCAAGAGGAGAAAGAAGAGCAAGAAAGACGACGTCAAGAGGAGAAAGAGGAACAAGAAAGACGACGTCAAGAGGAGAAAGAGGAACAAGAAAGACGCCAAGAAGAATTAAGGAAAATTCTGAATGAACAAATGAAAATACAGCAGGACGCTATCATTTCTGCCAACGAAGAATTAAAGAGTGAAGTCAAAGAAGAGATAAACAAGGTAGAAGAAAAAGTAGGTGAAGTCGAGACAGAAGTCGGTCAAGTTAAAGAAAAAGTAAACAAGTTCGAAGAAGAAGTCAAAGGAGAAATAGACCGGCTTAAACGACAGTTGAGAGATAGAGGAAGCCAGCAGGTGGTATCATCAGGTCAGCGACTAAAACCTCCTTCTTTTGATGGCCAAAGTTCCTGGACGACGTACAAGAGGCAGTTTGAGGCAGCAGCGTGTGCGAACAATTGGGATAATGAGGAAAAGGCCATGGCATTAGTTCTAGCGTTAAGGGGCCAAGCTTCAGAGTTACTCCAAACCATCCCAGTTGAGAAACAAAGGGACTTTAAAGTCTTGGAAGCTGCATTAGACTTGAGGTATGGCGATCAACACCTTGCCCAATTATACCAGGCTCAGCTGAAATCCCGGATGCAAAAAGCTGGGGAAAGTTTACAAGAATTTGAAGCTGCGATAGAGAGACTGGCACACCTGGCGTATCCAAATGCACCTAAAGAATTCCAGGAACAATTAGCCGTGGGGGCCTTTTTAGATGGTATAAGGGACGAAGAGGTCAGGCGAGTTCTGAGGCTGACGAGACACCAAAGTAGTAGCGAAGCTTTGGTGCGTGCACTCGAAGTAGAAGCCGCTTACAGGGATACGCCAAGGTCAAGAGTGCGAGCTGTGACTCTCGAAGAATCACAACCAGAAATGAACCAGAACCCCATGTTGACAGAAATACAGAAAATGTTCACCAAATTATGTGATAAATTGGATGGCCTCGGGAAGCAAGAAAAACAACAAAATAGAGGAAAGCCGAGCGGAGGTATTAAATGTTACAACTGCGGCAAGGTAGGACACATGAAGCGAGACTGTCGACAGCAGAATTCGGAGAGTCGAGTAAATGCTGTGAATCTTGAAGAGAAGCAGGAAAACAGTACCAAGGGGGTTGTTCTGGCTAGGGAATGCAGTGACCCCAGAGAAATAAAGATTTCCCAGCTTCGAAGAATCGCAAGCAGTCTGTTGTTGCATGGATATGTGAACGGAAGAAAATGTTTGTTTACCATCGACACAGGTACTACGTCATCAATAGTACGGCCAGGATTTATATCGGGCATAAAGATTACCAAGAGGCAAAATGAAGAAGTGATCGTCCGGACAGCTACGGGGGACAGGGCTACGGTTCATGGAGAAGTAGACCTGGGTTTGCAGATTGGGCATTTGAGGTTCGACCACAGGGTCATCGTGGCTGACATTACGGATGACTTCATTTTGGGACTGGACATTATGGAACAGTATGGATTTATTGTTGACGTAGGAAAGCGAATGTTAAGGATTGGGAATGAACAATTTATTTTGTCAAAAGTGAACGACCAATGTGAGAAAACCAGGCTGTTGACAACGCAGGCAGTCAAAACTCCTGCATTATCCAGAAAACCAGACAAGGAAGATTGCAAGCGCTACCCTCAGGTGGGAAAATTGCCGAACATGGTTGAAGTCAACATTGTCAAGGTCGATCTTCCAGACAGTTGGACAAAGAAAACTCTGAGGCAAGAGCAATTGCGCGATGTAGAAATCGGACCCATGTTGAGAGCAAAAGAAGAGGGAACGCGTCCAGCATGGAAGGATGTTTCCAACAAAGAAGTGGGGCTGAAGGCTTTATGGTCACAATGGGATTCACTTATGGTCGTAGATGGGCTTTTGAGGAGAGCATGGGAAAGCCCAGATGGGAAGCAGGTTGCCATGCGTCTAGTGATTCCCAGGTGTCGTGTACCAGAAGTACTCCAGGAAGCACATAATGAAACATCCAGCAGACACTTCGGCATAAACAAGACATTGAGTAGAGCACGGGAATAGTTCTATTGGGTCAATAGTCGCCAGGATGTGGAGGCCTGGTGTCGCAAGTGTAAAAATTGTGCTGCCCGTGGAGAACCATTTTCGATGAGCAACTATAGAAATGGAAGCCGAGAACAGCCAAAGAATGATCGAGAGCAGATGAACAGAACTAGTAACCGCTTGAAGGCTCGTTATGATCAGAATGCCAGTACAGGGGGATTCAAGGTGGGGGATCTGGTTTGGCTGTACAACCCACAGCGGAAGGAATGGAGATCCCCGAAACTTCAACCTCCTTGGGATGGACCGTATACTGTTATTACCCGGATTAATGATGTCATCTATCGTATTCAACGAAACAAAAAGTCCAAGATGAAGATCGTACACTTGGATAGACTGGCGAAGTATGTGAAAGAGGCTGAATTGCCTGACCGGGACGTTCAGGCTTAAGGAGGGGGCAGTGTAATATGTTGCAACCCCTTAAAATTTAAGGTTATGTTGGTTACTAAAAAGTAGTGTATTTGCACCTACTCGAGAAACCTACCAGAAGAAGTTAGTTCTGGTGACATCTGGAATGATCTAGAGAATGGTGGCGTCATCACAGAAAAATCGAGATCTGTCATTTTTAGGTATAAAAGACGCATTCTCGGCGAGTAGTTCAGAAGTTCAGAAAGTTCAGAAAGTATAGAAAGTGAGGTTAAGAGTTCAAAGATAAACAAAGTAATAAACATTGTGATTTTAGTCAGTAAAGTGTATTTAAATTAATAATAGTATTGTGAAGTATCCAGTAAATATTTAATAAAGTGTGTTAGTGGACATCTCTTGTTATAATTTTTGGAACCCACGGAATTTGCAAGGGGTGGTTTCCTAAGGGTGGAAACACGTCACAATATTATATTTTCATCTTGTTCCGTCGAAGGATTGGGCGGTAAATTGGGGTAAATTTGGAGTACATAGGTAAATCAAGCAGGTAAGAGTTCATAAAATTGATATTTAGTATAGACAAGAGAAGCTAGTTTCAAAAAAAAAATTGGCATTAGCCACCCCCATTCCATTATTAAAGGGGATGAAAAAAAATGTGATTTAGTGTGTGTACAAGAACCAGAAACCTCAAAATATTTTTTTACTTTATCAATGCGGCAAAAATTTTTTTGTACATAATAGCAGCTATACTTTGTAAAATAACAATGCGCCTCCAAAATATTCATCTATAAGGAAATTCCTATTGCCAAATAAAAAAATATAGTAATAGTCAGAGCTGGGTCGGATACACTTAAAATGTATTCGAATACCGGATACGGATACATCAAGCAGTTAGACTGTAATGAAGAAATGTTATGCATTAGTACAAATTCCTTAAATTATAATAATATTGATTGTGATTTCAGAAAAAATAGTATGTGTACTTCGGTGTGAAAGCACATTCCCGGACTTCGATGCTTATTAACAATTTGCATCGTCGTCCGGGAATATATTGCTTTCACACCTAAATACTATTCCCGGCCTAGGTCTGGTAAGTTACTTTCCCAGACTGTTTTTTTTTTATATATATATTTTAAACAGTAAATAATAAGCACTGAATTTCTGACTTTTTTTCAAAATAATAAAAATTCCTAATAATATTGATTGCGATTTAAGACAAAATAGTATGTGTACTTCGTGGTTTTACTACTAAATACACAATGTACTATTAAGTGCAAAAAATCGTCTAGAAGAAAAAAAAAATTCAACATTTTAACAAAAACTAAAACATGATATAAGGAGTCATTCTTTATAGAAAGTTTTGCTTATACTGAAAAATACTTAACTACTTTAACTATAGTTGGAATGTTGATATAACGTACAAGGTGGTTAAAAAATAAGAAAACTTGAAATTTTTGCGAGAATGAAATACCAGTTGTTGAAATTGAAGCAAAAGTTTAAAATCTTATAGGAAAAATTGTTCCTAATGTCGATAGAAGGTCAGACATGACATTTGATTTAAATTATCTAGTTTTTTTGGCACCAACATTAAATTAATTTTGCAAAAGTAACTAAAGAATGTGCATGATTTATTAATTTGTTTAATAAAATAATCACAAAACAGTCACTTTTAAACTGTTCACGTTATCAAATAAATTAGTCACTTTGCTACTTTGGTTAACTTTGCAAAATTACTTTAATCTTAAAATGCCAAAAAAAATTGGGATAAGCTTTCAAATTTTATATCTGAACTTCTATCTCAACATTAGGAACAATTTTTCCGGTAATATTTTCAACTTTTACTTGAAGAACTGATACTTTACTCTTGTAACAGTTTCAACTTTTCGTATTTTTTAACCATTCTGTACGTTATATCGACATTCCAACCATAGCTAAAAGGACTTTTCAGAATATATGTAAACCTTTTTATAAAGAATGACTAGAAAATAATATTTAATATGTATACAGCGTGTCGCACTTTTCATGGAGCTTATATCTAGCTTATCTGGTATCCGAATTTTTTGAAATTTTGGTGGTGAATATATATCTATAAAGTGAGTCTTTAGACGTAACCGCATTTGATTTTAGTCAGAGGCGTCCGATTCTAGGATGTAGAAAGGGGGTCGATTTTCAAAAAAAAAGTATTAGCGATTTTTTTAGAAAAAAACTAGTAAGATATTCTTAATCAGCACCTTTAGAAGCCCATTTGTAGAAGATTACATCGTAGTGGGTTCAAAGGCGTTTGAGATAGGGGCCGCCAAAAAAGCAATTTTTTGAACTAAAAATAATTTTTATCTGCAAAACGGATTCTCAAATGAAAAAAAACTATTCTTCATTTTTTGTTCAGAATAATGTATTGTACTAGTTTGAGTTGATTTTACAACAAAATAATTATTTATTTAATAAGGAAAGAATTCTAATTAGTACATAGAATAACGGATACTTTATTAATTTGTGTCGGATACGGATAACGGATACAATTTTAAGAAAGTATTCGAATACAGCTTTCGGATACAGAAAAAGTATCCGAATACTGTATTCGAATACAGATGTATTCGAATACTACCCAGCTCTGGTAATAGTTTGAGACGGAAGCATACTTGTTAAATATGAGTTTACAGGTTATAATTATGTATTTTTTTACCTTTTCGTTAGTTCGTTTTCATACACACTCATTTTTAAAATTCCAATTTGGAATCATACTCCAACTACGCTAAGAAAATATATCGTTTTGAGCTAATGTTAACTGCCTTTGAAAAAGCAACTACAAAAGTTAATTGACTTATGGTTGAAATTAGGTAGACAAGCTAGTAGAATATGTCGACTTTGTCGACCTAATATTATTTCAAAGGAGTATAATAAAAGTGACCAAACAGGTTGCTATTTAGGTATACATTACGTAGGATTTCTAACAAAATCTACCTAGTAATACATTCGTCTATTAGGAATATTTTTGTCGCTAAAAAGGTCAATACTACCTAATTATATTACATATTTCGGCCTTATTGGAAATTTGCCCTTAATAATTTTTGGTAGATTTTTTTAGTAGTTTCTCACTCTTGCTGTCGTTACATTTACTATCAAAGAAAACTGTGTATGAGATAGATTAATTGGTATTATTTACGTAACTGAGATCTAAATTAAGACCAACTGGTAAATTTTGTATTTTTTCAGTCAAATTTTAAGTCATTATTACCTTAATAAGTAAATTCCTCTTTTACCAAGTCGAGATGGAGCTAATTTTAACAAAAATGTTTGGTGGGTAATTACAAAGGTAAATGAAGAATGTATCAGTTACTGAACTGTAAATTACTCTAATGACCTTCAGTGTGATGCTGCCTTTAATGCAGTATCCACAAACACCAAAACACTTGAATACCATGTTATCATCATCTGAGGGCGATTAAAATTTAAGTACAACTAAAAATGTTTCTAAATTTATACTAAAATGATGTCATAGTTGAAAAAATTCAACCAATCCCTACTTAAAGTCTGTCTGTCTGTAAATGAACCGTGACCAAATAACCAAGATAGGACCATTGTCACTACTTATATTATTTATGTTGCTAAGCTTCCAGCTGTCTATTATTTGTTTCTAATTAACCTTAAGTTATTGATATCTTTTCTATGATTGTTATCAAAGACATGTTAGGTAACACTAGACTTTTCAGTTTTTCCATTTCAGAGATGTACCATTGAATTATGTTGGATGTCCAATTATAACCAAGATTTAAAAAGCATATGATCAATTTTCTCGTTGCGACTCAACAATAATTACTTGCTAGACACAAGTGCCTCCAAATAATGTCCATTTTCAGAAGTTTTAACATTTAACAAGTGCCTCAGTTATTCTGAAATTTGAAGATATAATCAGATAGGAATTAAGATTTGTATACATATGTTTCCAAGAATCTTCTTTCATTGGGTACAATAAAAACTTTCAGAATTCGAAGAAAACGCTGCGCCGCCATTTTTCAATATTCCTCTTTTAGTTTATCGCCATATTTTTGAAAATATTGAATTTATCGAAATGAACGTTATTATTGTTGAGAATATACACATGTCTATTAGTGGACTACTACCTATCTATGGTTTTCTGGTTTGTTTAGTTCTTGATAGTTAACTTAATATCAGTTTTCTTTTTGTCACATGTTAATGTGAAATACAATGAAAACTTTTCCTCCAGAAAAGTCCAGTAGGAACTAAATCTCATTAGGGTTATGGGCCCAGGAGTGCTTTAAACTGTGTACTGAGTAGTGAACTTGCAACGAACATTCCAGATAGGGTTTAACGTGGAGTACCTGTTTTGAAAACGTGTTTAATTGTAACTGAATTTTCACTTAGGTGTTTTTAAGTGCAAAATGGAGTGCAAACATATAGTAATTGGAAAACTGCAAAGTGCTAGTGACTGACCAAAACAGAAGTTATTGGTGCAGTTACAGCTGAGGAAATATCGTTTACTGGACATTGCGAGTGGAACTCGAAAGAAACTAAATCAGGAATAGTAAATCTAATTCTACGCAACTCACTGCGGCAGCCGAACAAACGTACAATACAGAGCTTTTGTCATGGGAAAAAGCGAATGCTGACGCAATGTTGTACATGTTAAGTGCTTTAGGAGATGAACTTGCTATGCTTGTTATGACAAGCACTTTGTCAAGTGAAATTTGGAAAACGCTTCAGTCGATGTACGAACTGAGTAGTGAACAACGCCTGGATGGATTGCTAGAAGTTTTTCGGTTGGTCAAAATGTTTGTCAAGCAATGCCCTCAAGTGACCGAAACTTACGAGTATTGATAGAAAAGTCGCGAACAATCGAGCAACGAAATCTTTTCAGTTACGCGAAGCGTTTTTGTCACTCAAGATGGTGTTGGCAAAGTAAAGAAACACAACGGTACAAAAATATAAGAAAAGCCTCTGAGAGCGAGTATAAGCTCAGGAAATGCTCTGGTAGGTGGTCAAAACAAGAAGAAAGGTGGTTGTTTCTCCTGCTAAAGTGTGGGCAAGTGGAGGAACTGTTGAATATATACAAATGTTCTACTAGTGGACTACTACTCTAGTGTGATTAGTTTTTGTTACATGTAAATGTTAAATACAGTAAATAGTCTTCCTCCAGAAAAGTCCAGCGGGAACTATGTCTCACTAAGTAACTAATAATTACACATAAATCTGTGAAAATATTTACATAAAACTTTGCTCACTATTTGCCCTCTTTTATTTATTATTATTTCTGCAGGATAACCACCCGGTGTATTCTTTTTTAAATTAAAAGTATATCCGCTTTTTTCCTGGCGATACTTTAATCCCTTCTCTACTTTCTTTCATCAGCAAATCGTAATTTCATAACAGCGAATATTTTCGTTCAATCTATTACCGTGTAAATATTTTATTAGCGTCTCTACTAATAAAATACTAACCGGTCTCCGGAAAAATGTGATGAAAAATGTATTTCACAATCCACCTTTTACGACTGCGGTGTGGGTTATGGTGGCCTCATGTTGATTAAGGATAACAGAGGTTGGAGGTCCACATTAATTAAAACATATGTTGTTTTTTGTATATTTTGTTACAAAGGGATTTTAGCCACTGAATTGAATACAGAAACATTTTATAGAGACACGTGGAGAACCCTGAACAATTTATCTCGGATAATGGCAGTAATTTGTAAAAGCTAATTTCCAATATGCAGAATTAAACGATTGTTGTGTAATGAAAAAAATCAGACATAATAATACATTCATTAAGTAAAATAAATATATCATGACATGCATCTTTTACACACGCAATGAACTAGTAAAGCAATATATAGATTCACATGAAATTATACTGCGAATAACTGGATCGTGCTAGTCAAGTAGATGTAATTTATACAGATTAGTCAAAAGCATTTGACAGGCTGCACTTCTACTGCAAAAATTGTCAAAATTCGAATTTACTTTAGATTTTCCAAGCTTTTTAAATATATCTAGGTATATATGATTAAATGTGTATTCAGGCTTTCATCTATTGACGTGCAACATCAGACGTTCCACAGGGTTCCGTTTTGAGGCCACTGTTGTTTATTCTATTTATCAACGATATTTGCAAGGGTATTTAAAGTAATGTTTATATGCTGATTATCTTAAATTGTTTGCATCTATTAACTCATTTACATCTCAAAAATTAATTTATGATGTGAATCTAATAGATTACCTTTAAACGTATCAAAATGTAACGCCATGGCTTTTACCAAGAAAAATATGTTATATTTTACATATAAAATAGACAACGAAACGGTTGCAGCCGATTTCGGAGTAACTATTGATTCAAAATTAATATATGTTGCCGATATAAATGACATTACTGTTAATGCCTAAAAATCTAGGCTTTATTATGAGAGATTCAAGGCATTTTGGGACATTTCCACATTTCCAAACAAGCTTTTTTAAGCTTAAGCTTAAAAAAGCTTGTTTGTTTCTTTCCAACAGTAACGATATTTCTTCTTCTCTGCGCGGCTAAGTGCCAACTTAGGATGGTTGACTAGTATGTTAAATATCCTTCCTTTAAAGCTGATCGTGTTTTTCAACCTAGGAACACTCCACAATCTAATGTGTTGCTAGATTTGACTTAATCGACTTAGCATCATGGTCTGTCTAATTCTCTGTATTGTTTTTACATAAACTTCTAACAAATCAGACGGACTCGCAGTGGGGCAACAAAGCTAAAAACGTGGCCAAAAATCAAAATATGTAATAGAGTTAACACGAATGCTATTTTGAGCTATGTGTAGCCAACACCTTTACACATAATAAAATGAATCGCAATTGGCCATTACATGATTAATTTCAGCGCCCACATCAGTCAAAACCGAGTAGTGAAGATAGTGCGTTGTGAATTTTAAAGTTTTATTAGATCTTTGTGTTTTTTGATTTGTTTATTACTGTATTAAAATTCGAGTTTTTTGCTATGCAGGCTTCAAGTTCAGGTGTGTATTCCATTTTCTAGTACTTATAATTTGGTGATTAGTAATATTTTTGTTAATGCCAATTTAAAGTCGTCAATGTAAAATGTTAATTGTTCTTAGTAATAATGAAATATTTAGTTTGGTTCCAAGTGAGACCAAGAATTTTTTTAAAAAGGGTGTATTTTTTTATTAAATAAATATATTACGTTTGAAATTTATGCCCATATTTGGCCTTCACATTTAAAATTGAAATTATTTCTAGCCTGAAATGCTTTTTTAAGTGGTACGCCTATGTCTTTTTTGGTATATTATAGAAAATTTAATTCTACAACTTTTTTGCATCTTGTGTTTTTTTCGTTTAAGTGATCATTTTTAAATAAAATTTCTAGAAAAATCATTTATGTGATAAAAGTCACTTCTTAATTTCAGTTCTACATGTAAATAGCATGAGTAAAAAACCAAAATAAAATTAAAAATAAAACAAAAAAAATTAAATAAAAAAATTCATTATTTTTTTCGTTTTCAGCATTTTACCCTTTCAAACACATGACAATGTTTTTAGTATTCTAAGTTTTATTTAAAAATGATCACTTAAACGAAAAAAACAAAAGATGGAAAAAAGTTGTAGAATTAAATTTTCTATGAAATACAATATACCAAAAAAGTCATAGGCGTACGACTTAAAAAGGGGGGGTGGGGGAAGGGTCGTTCAGCCATTTCTAAAACTTTATTTTAAAATATTTTTACTTTAAACTGTTACCCTCTGACATATGTTAAGCGTACCAGTATTGAAAAAAATATATGTAACCATTTGTATAATATTTAAAGAATATGTTTTTTTATTCCCAACTTTAGAGGACTGTATCTTCATAGGGTGCTATTTTGGATAGAGGTAAATTAGGTTAAATCAACTTTTTTTAAGGTGCTGAGTCTGTGGTTAAGTGATTGAAATACTTTTTAACAACACCCTGTATAATGAAAATAAAACGAATACGATATACATAATAACTAAATAGCATTCTGTGTACTAAAATGTATCAAGAGCAACTCAAAATACATTGTTTTATATTTTTTACACTATACACCCATATAGATAGGCGAAAATTAAATAATAAATTCGTTCTTGGAGCAGCTAAATAAGATAGGCGTATAAAAACGAGTTTAAAAAGACGGACCACTAAAATTTATATAGCTGAGGCAGTCCCACAGTGGGGCAGGACACCCGAAAATCTGGCAAAAAATTTGAAACTTGGCTAATGATGTAAAAATAGGTTTAGGTTTATTGAAAAATGGTTTAGTAAAATCATTTCTCAAAAAGGGGAGGGTTATAGGGGATGGAATAATTATATCAACAGAAAATTACGAAATTTTGTATTTTTATATATTCTGTAATGCTAGTGATGGGAAAAATATTTTACAAATTCTAACTTATAAAAGTTTTATAAGTATCGAAAAAACATTCGAATATAATAATTATTATCTACTTGTTAAAAAGTATCAAAGGGTAAGGGGAAGGGTTCTTTAACCCTAAATCAGCCATTTCTAAAACTTATTTTATACATATATTGTTACTTTAAACTGTTACCCTTTGACATGTTACAGCCTACCAGTATTGAAAAAAATATCTGTAGCCATTTGTACAATATTTAAAGAATATGTTTTTTTTATTTCCAACTTTAGAGGGCTGTATCTTCATGGGGGTACGATTTTGGATAGAGGTGAATTAGGTTCAATTAATTTTTTTTAAGGTGCTAAATCTGTGGTTAAGTGATTGACATACTTTTTAATAACACCCTGTATAATTATTTATTAGTAAAATTTCTGTTTTCTTTTTGTTTTTATTGTGTATATTATATGCATTTATTTGCATGTTTGTTTCCTGCCCTTTAATTGGATGGTTATCGGTCTGGGCAACTGCATTCTTAAATAAACAAATAAATAAAATCCAAAATAAAGCCGTCATATACAAATAGATATACATAACCCCATTACCACCACCTTAAAGAAAGTCACTTCATTATGAGACACTCTGTATAATGAAAAAGCAGGCATTTGTTCACAATAACGTTCTTTCATTTCCCCTTCGCAGGGAAACTCAGTGTAACAGAGATTTCAGGCAATGAATGTAATGATCAAACAAGGCGCATTGGTTTACTAATCAAAGTATAAAGACTTTAATGTGTTGTGACATGTTTGTCATACGCCTCAAAGGACAATGGACGTGCATCACTCAACTTCTATTACCCTAATCAAATTAAGGGAAGCTCTTCCGCTAATGTAGGAAAATGTATCTTAAATTCACATTGCTATTTTCACATAATGTTTGGAGTTATTATAAAAGCAATCAGCTATTATTTCATCGATCAAAATATTAACATTTCTGAGAGAATTTCTGTTACTTTGTGATTCTTGAAAATCAAAATGGCATGGTACTGCGAAAAAGTATCTGACAAGTTATTAAAAATAAAAAGTCTGTTTTTCTTAATAAAAGCGAAGTTGTTTTAGTTTATTCCCTTGCCGCCAGAGCTGGGCAAAGTACTCATTTAAACTACTTCAAGTATCAAGTACCAAATAGGGTACTTGTTGCATCAAGTATCAATTACTTTTCACAAAGCAGAATACTTAAAGTATCAAGTACTTCGAGGTAGTACTTGCAATTTTGGGTGTAAGTACTACTTGTACTACTCGAAAAGCACGCGATTTTAGGGCTAAATGAACATAAATAAACTTATTCAGAATAAGATTTTCTACAAAAAAGCTCATATACATTTTTCGATTATCCCATTGGTTTTTCCGGAAAAGCTTCTTGAAGAATATATATACTTGTTTTTTCGCATTTTTTTTTTTTTTTTTCATTTGGACATATATATCTCGGAAAGTACGCATTTTTAAGGCTAATGAACATTACTATACTTGTTCTATATATTTGAGAGATATATACGTCAAAATGAAAAAAAAAACACGAAAAAGCAAATATATATATTTTTCAAGAAGCTTTTCCGTAAAAACCAATGGGATAATCGGAAAAATGTATAGGAGCTTTTTTGCAGGAAATCTCATTCTGAACAAGTTTACTTATGTTCATTTGGCCCTAAAATCGTGCACTTTTCGAGAAAATTTCCATTCAAAATAAAACACATGAAAAAAACACATATATATTTTTCAAGTCGCTTTTCCGGAAAAGCCAGTGGGATAATAGGAAAAATGTATAGAACCTTTTTTTGTAGGAAGTCGTATTCTGAACATGTTTACCTATGTTCGTTTAACCTTAAAAACGCGTACTTTTCTAGATATATACGTCCAAATGAAAAAAAAACACGAAAAAACGTGTATATATGTATATATCTCAAAAATCATTTCTTTTTTTTCTGCGCATAAGCAAAATCTTGTTCTAAAAGTTGAATAGTTACTTCCTATGCAGAGAAACCGCTGTTCAGAATTTTTCTCCGCTATTTTCCTAATTTGAGTGGACTATAAGGTTAAAAAATCATAAATGGTATAACCTTTAAAATAGTTTTAGATAGGTACTTCACACTGCTCTAAGGAATTACAACCATATACAGTTTTTATCATAAATTTTATACAATGCAAAATGCCGTAATTTAATAATGAAAATAGGAACTATTTTCATTGACAAACTGCAATATTCAAATACAACAGAAATTTACAATAAAACCGCTGCCCAAGGAATCACTACTTCCACATCCAGATTCTCTATCCAAGTCACTCACAACGAAAAAACTTTGTATGTGAAAATAATTGTTTATGGAACCTTAATAAGATAATATTTGAAATCCTCTACCCCAAAAACCCATAAAACGATACCCCACATCGGTAGTGGGGGGTGGATGAAGTAAAAAAATATTTTGAGGTTTCTGGTTCCTGTATATACACTAAATCACAACTTTTTTTCATCCCCTTTAATAAAGGGGTGGGGGTGGTAATGGGGGTGGCTAATGCCAAAAATTTTTTTGAGACCTTAGCTTCTCTTGTATATATTAAATACCAATTTTATGGACTCTTACCTGCTTGATTGACCTATTTACCCCAAATTTACTCCAATTTACCCCCCAACCCTTCGACGGAACAAGATGAAAATATAATCTAGTTCTAGATCTCGTTAAAGTACATATGTGTACCAAATTTCAAGTCAATATCTTAAACAGTTCCAGAGTAAACGTGCGCACAAAAAAAAGTTACAGACAGACAGAACTTTTTTTTTCGTTCAAACTTAAAACCTCGACGCTTCATGACATTTTAAGCCTATTTGGACAATAAAAATTTTCAAAAATTTTTTTGTCGTGACTATACTTCCACTGGACGTGGAAGTAAAAATATATATAGTTATATTCGTTAGAACAATAGCAAGTATGTAAAACAGTTTTAAGATTATACTATGTTTGGTTTTCTAAATATTTATGATGAATCGAAAATAAACGCATATTTCCGTCTCATTCTACAAAATCCTAATCTTCAATAATAAAATACACGTCTTTCAAACGCCGATGATATCACAACGACAGTCTGCAGAGAAAATAATCATAAAAACCGCTGCCCAAGGAATCACTACTTCCACATCCAGATTCTCTATCCAAGTCACTCACAACGAAACAACTTTGTATGTGAAAATAATTGTTTATGGAACTTTAATAATATAATATTTGAAATCCTCTACCCCAAAAACCCATAAAACGATACCCCACATCGGTAGAGGGGGTGGGGGGTAGTGATAGGGGGGTGATAGTGGGGGTTGATGAAGTAAAAAAATATTTTGAGGTTTCTGGTTCCTGTACAAACACCAAATCACAATTTTTTTTCATCCCCTTTAATAAGTGGGTGGGGTTGGTAATGGGGGTGGCTAATGCCAAAAATTTGTTTGAGACCTTAGCTTCTCTTGTATATACTAAATACCAATTTTATGGACTCTTACCTGCTTGATTGACCTATTTACCCCAAATTTACCCCAACTTACCCCCAACCCTTCGACGGAACTAGATGAAAATATAATCTAGTTCTAGATCTCGTTAAAGTACATATGTGTACCAAATTTCAAGTCGATATCTTAAACGGTTCCAGAGTAAACGTGCGCACAAAAAAAGTTACAGACAGACCGACAGACCGACAGACAGACCGACAGACAGAAATTTTTTTTTCGCTGAAATTTAAAATCTCGACGTTTCATGACATTTTAAGCCTATTTGGACAATAAAAATTTTTAAAAATTTTTTTGTCGTTACTATACTTCCACTGGACGTGGAAGTAAAATCATGAAAAATAATAGATAAGCACGATGTACTTTTACGGACATAGTTGTGTGTGTGTGTGTGTGTGTGTGTGTGTGTGTGTGTGTGTTTCCGGTTTGTTGACTACGGTTACAAAGACCATTCACCAAGTTTCCTAGTACTGTAATTACTTGTTTACTATTTTTTATTAGATTATTCCTTGGGTGTGTTCCAGTTCGTTTATTATTATTTTTTAACTAAACATATTTTTCAATTGTATATAACAAGCATATATTTACACAAACGAATAAGTACGAACATACACCTTTTTTAAATATTTTATTAGCTTTTTTTATTTTTTTATTTTTGTTTTTTTTTTGTTTTTTTTTTAATTGTAATTGGGACCTGACACTGACATAGTTAAAGTACAGTGTACTTTCTTCTCTCTATTCTTCATGCATTAAACAATGCCAGCGAAAGTTCCACTTAACTCTTGATAAATGAGGTTACTTTGTTGTCAACTTGTTCGTCTTCTTCTGTTCCGCATATAAGTTCACAGTGAATTACCCTTATTACGGCACTGCCGCATGTTCCGCTTAGAATTTTTATTCTAAATTAAATATATAATGAAATTAACGCCTACACTAATATATTTCACCATTTTTAAAAATTCGTCAACAACCGAATTGAGCGATTCTTACATGACATCAAGTTGAGACCAAGACCTCCCCATATGTTTACCCCAAGGGAACCTTTCGTTACTGATATACCTATAATTTTACCTTGAGTTTCTATTAGGGATGGGACGGATATCCGGTCCGGCTACTGCATCCGGCCAATCCGACTTCCAAACCGGATATTCGGCTCCGGCCGGATATGAAAAAATATCCGGTCAACATCCGGCCAAACAAAAACTGTCCAAAATGCATGAAACTTAAATTTTATTTATTAATTGTCAGTTATATATCAAAATATTTATAAAATTAACAATTAACTAGAAACTACAATCAAAATAAATAACAAATATAAAAAAATAAGTCTTAAATTCTTCAATAGGCCTACATATCGACAATATGGATATATAATATATTAAATAACGTTGAAAACAAAAGATCAAAAAACTAAAACAAGACTTCCGTGATTTGAACTGTAAGTGACAAGAAGGGGTTAATATTAATACTAATAACTAATAACGATATAACTAATAACGATTAATGGTAAGTTATGGTGAGCAAACATTAAAGTTTCACCATTTGCGACGTTCCTTAGAAAATCATAATATTAATAAATACAAAAACACCATAACTGTGGATAGAACCAAGTACACACATATAAATATTTATTATTAATTATTAGTCAGTCAATGAATATATTGTAGAATGCATGGAATATGCGAGACTTTTTGACTTCAGAAGTTTGTTAGGAGTAGTTAGTAGATAAATATACTAAAGGTCCCCGCCCCTGGAAGGTGAGCTTACGGTGGGAGGGAGGGGGGAAGGTACCATTTTTGGATTTTTCGATTATATCTCGGAAACGGTGAACTCTAGAAAAATATGTTCTAAATAGAAATGAAAGCTACTTAAATTTCGTATAAAATTGTTTCCAGACATATTTGTCGAATTTTCAACGGTTTTCGAGATATACGTTATTGAAAATCGATAATTTTCGAAAAAATTATTTTTTAAGTGTATATCGAATTGAAGGAAATTTCGTTTCTGACCATTTTTTCTGAGAAAGGATCGTGGGAGGCGCTAGAAGCAAACTCTAGAAAAATATGTTCTAAATAGAAATGAAAGCTACTTAAATTTCGTATAAAATTGTTTCCAGACATATTTGTCGAATTTTCAACGGTTTTCGAGATATACGTTATTGAAAATCGATAATTTTCGAAAAAATTATTTTTTAAGTGTATATCGAATTGAAGGAAATTTCGTTTCTGACCATTTTTTCTGAGAAAGGATCGTGGGAGGCGCTAGAAGCAAATGTTTGTATATCTCGAAAACCGTTGGAAATTCGACAAATATGTATGGAAACAATTTTATAGGAAATTTAATTAGCTTTCATTTTTATTTAGAACATATTTTTTCTAACATCCACCGTTTCCGAGATACAATCGAAAAACCCAAAAATGAGAACTTCCCCCCCTCCTCCCACCGTAAGCTCACCTCCCAGGTGCGGGGACTTTTAGTATGTTTACCTGCTAACTACTCCTAATAAAGTCCTGAAGTCAAAAAGTCTCGCATATTCCATGTACTCTAAACCTCTCTTTTCAGCACTCATTGACTGGATAATATTACTAGTTCTGTTCTGGTGTACCATGAGCATTTCGTGTAATTACAATTACTTGCAGCAATGTGCAAGATTGTCAGAACAGAACAATACGGGTGCGACTTGAATTTAATTGTAAATATCGCGGCCTGCTCATAGATAATGCGACTGCTTGAAAAAGCAAGATATCCGGCCGGATTATCCGGCCGGACCGAATGTTCAACTGGCCGGATATACTGTATCCGGTTATCCGGCCAAAAGCACATCCGTCCCATCCCTAGTTTCTATTGAGAAAAGATGGTAGATGTATATTATAAATAGGATTGGTCACAACGCGTTTCATTGTGGCACTCCATAATCGTGTCATTTTTATTCAGGACTTCGCTAACTTTCACATACTGTTTTCTATTGGTAATTTTTTTTTTTGAGCAAATTTAGGGCCTTAGTTTTTATTCCTAGAATAGTTTTACCTTAACAGAGAACCTTGATATCTCAATCTTCATGTATCAAATTTTACGTAAATCTGCGAGAATTGTTCCATTATGGAAACCGTATTGGATTCACCGTTTGGTTTCTTAATTTTTGTAGCTACCAATTTTATTGCAATTCCGATGAAACTTGCGCCAAATATTACGAAATTGGCAATTACTTTCACATCCAGTGGAAGTATAGTAACGACAAAATTTTTTTTTTAAATTTTTATTGTTCGAATAGGATTAAAATGTCATGAAACGTCGAGATTCTAAGTTTGAGCGAAAAAAATGTTCTGTCCGTCGATCTGTCTGTAACTTTTTGTGCGCACGTTTACTCTGGAACCGTTTAAGATATTAACTAAAATTTGGTACACGTATGTACTTTAACGAGATCTGGAACTAGATTATATTTTCATTTTGTTCCGACGAAGGGGGGTAAATTGGGGTAAATTTGGGGTAAATGAGTAAATTAAGCA
The DNA here is from genome assembly GCA_936432065.2 of Rutpela maculata. Classification (NCBI taxonomy): domain Eukaryota; kingdom Metazoa; phylum Arthropoda; class Insecta; order Coleoptera; family Cerambycidae; genus Rutpela; species Rutpela maculata. The sequence goes on along the minus strand of OW386285.2, from coordinate 27,016,335 downwards.
GGTAAGAGTCGATAAAATTGGTAATTAGTATATACAAGAGAAGCTAGTGTCTCAAAAACATTTTTGGCATTAGCCACCCCCATTACCACCCCCACCCCCTTATTAAAGGGGATGAAAAAAAATTGTGATTTAGTGTATGTACAAGAACCAGAAACCTCAAAATATTTTTTTACTACATCCACCCCCACCACCCTCCTATCACCACCCCCACCCCACTACCGATGTGGGGTATCATTTTATGGGTTTTTGGGGTAGAGGATTTCAAATATTATATTATTAAAATTCCATAAACAATTATTTCCCCATACAAAGTTTTTTCGTTGTGAGTGACTTGGATAAAGAATCTGGATGTGGAAGTAGTGATTCCTTGGGCAGCGGTTTTTTATTACATACTGGTTTTTACTAAGGCGTTGAGTTAATGATTTATTGCTAAATTAAAACCACTATTGCGAGTATACCACTACTGGTATTTATTGATTTTTATGTAGTTTTCGTATTCACAAAAAAATACAGAATTTCTTTATACTGGGCGATTTTTGATAACTAACCAAAAACATAAAATTTCCCTGCTCGATCTTGTACTTTTTAAACACACAGTAAGTATTGTCGCGTTTACCATAGATTGTTTACCAAGTTTAACTATTTAGACGGTAAAACAAATATGGCGGCTCAAGAATTTGGCAAAAACGAGAAAATGCCCTGAGAATATTTCGGTCGTTTTAGAAACTCCCATTAAGCTATGTTACACGCAAAATACCCTGTACAATCTTGAATTAAAAACTGTACACCACCTGTCATGTTTTCACCCTATTTCTTGCACATAATTACATAGAGCAGAGGGCCACTTGTTCAATTTTATCTTCTCCTCTGCTTATCTTTTCGAACAAGTAAAGGGGGAGACTCGTCACATTCATTTGGTTTCCGTTTATTACATTTATTTATAGCAATTTTTGCGTGGGAAGCGGTAAGAAGTGACAATTTCAACTTTGTCATTGTATTATTAAAGTTCTTAGTTGTGGGTTGTCTAATGGTTTCTATAATGGTTAATTGTATTATCAATCAAGTGCTTTTATTCCTATTACTTTTTCGTAATATTGCAAGCTGCGGTTTATTTGTTGACAATCTACTAATCTACTAACCGTTTAGTACCTATTAATTCAGAGAAATTACAGCCACATGTTAGCCACATTTAATATACGCCAAGTGAAATCAGGAGCGTATTCACCACCAGCATATTTGGCGCCGGATTATTTATTGTTTGGCTGACAAATTTACCACTGAAGTCTAACCGTATCCACTAACAAGCAGCAACAACTCAACAAATGACCATTTTAGAGGGTCTCATTCATTCCCTCGAATCCCAGACCAACAGCCACTTCTCTACATTTGACGTCTTTCTTGTTAGCGCCTCAAGTGGTTTGGTTTCCTTAGAAGTATATTATTTTTCAGACAACGGCGGACGCAACTGGCATGTTTACAGTTTCATTTCTCTTCCTCAAAGTCGCTACTATCTGATATTTACTTATAGTTGAAGAACGAGACCACTGAATTCGACACATCCCAGGTAGAACTAACATTGGAATAATATTGGTTTAATATTTTGAATACGTTGGCTTAATGTACATTTCACTATATCGAATCAATATTGGTTAAACTTTATTGAGGAGATACTGAAAAACCGCTGCCTAATGAATCACTACTTCCACATCTAGATTCTCTATCCAAGTCACTCACAATGAAAAAACTTTGTATGTAGAATTAATTGTTTATGGAACTTTAATAATATGATATTTGAAATCCTCTACCCCAAAAACCCATAAAACGATACTCCACATCGGTAGTGAGGTGGGGGTGGTGATAGGGGGGTGGTAGTGGGGGTGGATGAAGTAAAAAAATATTTTGAGGTTTCTGGTTCTTGTACATACACTAAATCACATTTTTTTTCATCCCTTTTAATAAGGGGGTGGGGGTGGTAATGGGGGTGGCTAATGTCAAAAATTTTTTTGAGACCTGAGCTTCTCTTTTATGTACTATATACTAATTTTATGGACTCTTTCCTGCTTGATTTATCCATTTACCCCAAATTTACCCCTTCGACGGAACAAGATGAAAATATAATCTAGTTCCAGATCTCGTTAAAGTACATATGTGTACCAAATTTCAAGTCAATATCTTAAATGGTTTCAGAGTAAGCGTGCGCACAAAAAAAGTTACAGACCGACAGACAGACAGACAGAAATTTTTTTTCGCTCAAACTTAAAATATCGACGTTTCATGACATTTTAAGCCTATTTGAACAATAAAATTTTTTAAACATTTTATGTCGTTACTATACTTCCACTGGACGAGGAAGTAAAACTGCATCATTTAATATTCTATTCAAATGTATTGATTGACTATTATGTATTGACTCAACATTTAATGTACAATTTGTTCCAAAAGTGGTAAAATAATATCAACTAGAACTGATAAATATACAAATACATAAACATATACGCCTAATATAATAATAATGTAGAATTTTATTGTATCTATGCCCCCCTGGCTTGAGTAAGTACACATATTTGAATAATGAATATTATTTCAAACGGTGCATTCAAAACAAAAGTTATTGTCATATGATCCAGAAAAAATATTTTGTCATCTGCAGGGTGTCCCACAGGGAACTGCAATTTTCAGTTTTAAAATTCAATTATAAATAACAAATAATTCAAAAAGTCATAAGTTAAACCTCTACAATGTCTACATGGGAAGGAGGGGAATTTAATTTCACATAATTCAATGCAAAAATACAGGGTGTACCATTTGACTTAAACAAGTTTTCGCGGTTTGAAGTTGGCAAAATGTAACGTAAAAAACTGAACACTTGGTATATTATTATTGAATTTCCTTAAACTGTAGAGCGTAGCTCACCTTATGGTATTTCTGTGTGCCAAAAAGCAAATGAAGATCTTTTACGTGAAAAAAGTTATAAAGGTTATTGCAAACCGTTACACCTGGCAACTTTTTTATAAAATGTCAAATATCTCTGAAACGGGTAGGTTTAGGGATAGAGTATGCTACATGTTTTCGACTCAAAATTTTTCACTCTTTTCTAAAACTTCGAGATCTATAGGGTGTTGCATTTAAAATAAGCAAGTTGGTATCGACGGTATAAGCGGAAGTGCCAAATGCTTATAATTATTTTCTTTGGATTGGCTATACTGACATTAGTAATTCCCTGAATTTTGAAAATTACATAGCCCCACAAAAAAAGTGGTCTGTCCGGCGGACCAGGCCAGTGCATGCGTATGTATTTGGATCCGCTAAAACCGAATCTGAAGCCAGAATTGCTAGATTGGCTCGTTTTTCAAAACAAAAAGAAAGTGGTCTGTCCGGTGGACTATACCAGTGTATCTTTTATGTATTTTGACCTGCTGAATCCAGATTCGAAGTTATATTTGACAGATTGGCTCGTTTTTCACCCCCAACCCCAAAAAACGCACCCCCTAAAAAATTGATTCGTCCAGGGTATCCTTATGTATTTGGATCCGCTGAAACCGAATCCGTACAGTTGTCCCAAGTCAAAACACTGTATAAACCATTTAAAACATTATGGAATTCAGTGTTTTAAATTAGTAACCTGATTCGGTTAGTGGATATACAGTGGATATTATTGTTTACACATGGACTTTGGACATAGAATTTTAGTTTTCCTCAATCACGGATTGGTAGATGTTGATACTGTATAGGATGAATATATATTTTCCAATGTTTCACCAGTATTCGTCAATATGAATCAATATTGGTCGTATGATAACAAAAATTTGTAAAATAATACAGCATAAATATGAACTTTTCAGTATTGTACAGTCAATATTGGTTTGTTAAGTAAACGGTAATGTCTAAAACATTATGTTCTAAAATTGACTTTGTCAGTAAAGAATGAATACTTATGATATTTTAAAATCAATTTATGTCACTATTTATCGATATCGATTAAATAACAATCCTTGGGGTACGGACATGCCGAAGATGTTACTCCGCTAGAAGTGCAGCTCGCAGTTTTAGCCAATTAGTGCCACGATGCTGGGTGCACATGCCGAAGAAGTAACTTAAAAAAATATCCATAGAAATATTTATTCAAAATCTGGTAAATATTCGCCACCGCGAGTCTACCTCTCTCTACTACCATGTAAAAACAAACTATTTTGTTTCGACGTGGACATGCTGGTAGACTTCGGAAATAAACTGCTCTGGTAGCATCCTCGGCATGTGCGGTCACATTTAAATGTACAGGTTTGTTTTACAAATTGATGAATTCGATGCATGGACTCAAATTGTGGCCTGAACTTCTAGCTGCGAGGCAACTTCGGGATCTCCGTACCTCACACCAAATATATAAAATTACTAGCTGACCCAGCAAACGTTGTTTTGCCATATAAATTATAAATTTTTGTCTAAAAAATAAAAATAAAATTTGTGGATAGGGCCACCCTTATCACCTAGGGGTATAAAAAATAGCCTACGACCTATTCTCAGACCTACCAAATATATACCAAAAATTTCATAAAAATCAGTCAAGCCGTTTCGGAGGAGTTCGATAACAAACACTGTGACACGAGATTTTTATATATTAGATGAATGGCCAGTGAAGTGCAATGACCGCGGTGACTTCCATGTAAACTGCTAAAATGAACTGCTGCAAGCATCCTCGGCATGTGCTGTCTCATTTAAATGTACAGGTTTGTTTTACAAATTGATGGCGGCTGTGGTAGTGAACTACACATTGAACTACTAAGCATCTTCGGCATGTCCGTACCACCCTTTACCCACTTCAGGTGAGCATAGACGTTTCATTATCATAAAAGTAATGTTTATTTGCAATATGAGTTACAATATTTGTAGTACAATACTGCCAAAAAATGCAATAACACCGTGACGTGACGTAAATATAGACTTTTCAATACCCTAAAATCAATGTTTATTTCATTGAAAAATATTGCCAATGTTTTCACAGAGTTCGCCAACATGGGACAAATATGAATTTTACAATATTTGAAAATCAATATTGGTCACTATATGACTTCAATTTTTACATAGGCCACTTTACATATTTCGAGGGATTCACTCTCCGATAGAATGCATAGTGGAAGCTGCTATGACTGGTCGTACACTGAGATGTTCTGTTTATCCTGTCACAACTTGGTAAATGTGTTTTCGTTGCATCCGAACAAAGGCTCGGCTTGTTTTAATGTCTTTTGTTGCTCGGTGTCGAAACAAATTCATTGTTCGAAGTTTTATTGAGAAGTTAACTGCACTTTAGCGTTATTTCGCTTCTTAAATAAAAAACGACGAACACAGTTGTCGTCGTATCCGGCCAGCAACTTGCAAGTCTTGTCGGAGTGATTGATAAACTTAGTGGGAATAGCTAGGGGTGGAATATTGAAAAGGAAATAGAAAAACAAAAAAAATCTACACTTCACTGCAAGAGTATTGCAAGGATAGTAAAATAGTCCGGTGAATTAGGAAAACGTTTCGGAAAGTTTTGGGACTAGCCAAAAATTACCCAACAAGCAAAATTTGAACGTTATATAACTATTTTGTTTTATTGCAATTTTATAAATGTAATAAAATAGCAATAAAACAAAACTGTCGTAGAAATGACAATTATAAAACAAATTTGTTTATTGAGTAGTTTACCGTCTACAGAATTTATTCAGGAATCCCAAAAAAAATAGTGTTGATCACTCAAAACGGCGGCTTTAATTGTTATTTAACTTTTTGTAAACAAAATGAATTTTGCAACTTAGTTTGTTGCTTATATCTTCGCTTGTAAAGGTCGTAGAAAAACGTTCGACCCGTCAATTTCTTCGTTATGAGCAGGCCCGTGGAGAGCCGGCACGGGCCCAGGGGTAAAATCAAATCGGCGGGCCCCTCCTGGCTGTGAAAAATCAAAAGTACTAATTTTTAATACACAATATTGTAATCATACTCTTTCACTCATATTAAGAATTATAAATACCTAACTATTTACTTACTTATATTTAATTTGCAGAGATATCAGGATCTGAGAAAACAGTAAATAAAATTATCCAGAAAATGCGATATAATTTTAAGTACAGTTCTGTACGTTTAAAGTAATTATCGATATCTGAAGTTTTTATTACCGCAATCCTATCGGGTATAGCCTGAGGCTATCCTTATTTCTTATATCTACATCGTCGGTACTATACATAGAAATAATGTAATGTAATATGAAAATAAACAGTTATAACTCAAATAGCGTACTCTGCAATTGACTGGACTAAACAGAGGGTCGTGTGGCGAAACCTATTTACTTCTATGATTTTACCTACCTGCCTAAAAGGTCATTTTTTATGAATGTTTTTGTGATTAAGTAATGATTAATTGGATATTAGAGTTCAAACAAACATATGTAATACTAATATAAATTGCAGTTGTTGTTAATGCTACTGTTCTACTAAGAATGCTTATGGCCTACCATTTTTTTTTAGTATTTATTAGAAATATATACCGGGTGTACATTTCAGAAGTCATTTCCTTTAACGCATAAGCATAATTACAAATAAAATAAAGTATTTTTATTTATAATTAATAGATTTATCAATACAAAAATGTATTTAACATTGACGGTGACGGCCCCCCTCGGGCCCAGGCCCCGGGGCAGAAGACCCGCTTACCCCCCCCCCCCCCCCCCCTGTCGTCAGACCTGGTTATGAGCTCCCCTATAAGGTAGGTATACGCAAAGAATGAATCTTTGATTGTTAATAACATTTTATGGCAAAAAACTGAAAAAACTGAATTTTTCGATCCTCGAAATTTGAAGTACTGTAGAAACAAATATAAACTCTATATGTTAACGATATTATGAGAAATAGCACATATTTTTACTCTTAATAAAATGCACTTTGTCCCGTTGCAATATTAATTATTTTTTTTGCAATTAATTTATAAAAAACAACTCAAACTATTATATTAAAAGATCAAATTAATATTTTACAGTTCTGTTCTGTATTCTGTGCAAAAAATCAATTTTGCAACTTAAACAAATGTGAGTATCTCAATGGATTTTGCATAAAATTTATTGCAACCAACGGCATTTCAATTGTCATAAAAAAACACGAATTAAAAAAAAAAAATTGTGCTCCGATGCTTTGGAGCCGAGATATGAAGAATTCGCGTTTTTTGCGATTACGGCGAAATTTGAAAATATTTTTACTTGAAAATTTAACCGAATATTTCTCAGAGTGTGTGTTATCACTTACAAAAAGTGCCATGTCTATATATATAAATGGGCCATGGAAAAAACATCGAGAAAATTGCATCTTTGGCTAGAAGCGAAGACATAAGCAAAAAACTAAGTTGCAAAATTTATTTTGTTTACAAAAGGTTAAATAACAATTAAAGCCGCCATTTTTTTCGGATTCCTGAGGGAATTCTGTAGGGCTGTTTTGGCTAGTCCCAAAACTTTCCGCAAAATCATTATTTTTGAACCTAAAATCACCGGATTAATAGGGCACTGCCGTCTCGTGAGATTTTAACAAGGGGTGTCAACAAAGTTAGCATCAGTTAGCATCGTTTGAAGATGATTAGCTCGATGATACATACCTAATAATAAAAAGAGATCTATTACTATAAAGCTTGTTGTGTTGTCATTTAAGAATTTCATTCTATTGAGCGACATGGATTCGACATAATCTGTCGCATAACTTTTTAGCAAAACTTTTAGAACGCGCCATTGCGTAGCAATAATTATTAGCATAGAGATATAAACTTTCCACTCCACTTTTTTATATCATACCATAAATGGTAAACAGCGTACTCGATTCCGTATACAGCATTAAAATTTTGTTTAGACGAGATTTGTAACTAAATGTATACGAGTGTATAAACAAACTAAATAATTGCCATAAATTTAAAGTTTTATAAATACTAGTGACAAAATATAGCATACATACATATTAATTTTTTGTTTATATTCAATGTTTAACTTTAACTAATGTAATAATCGTATGAATGACATATGGTTTTTACAACAAATGTATTCTATGCCGACAACAAAGCAGCTATCTGAATATTTAGGTTTCCTATTGGTATTTTTTCCTGAACGTGTGATACTATATTATATTTGACTTCTGATTTATTCTGGATATAAAAAATATCAGCGTCTTTCATGGTGGGGAAAGATCAAAGACGAAGACATTTTTTATATGCCGAATAAATCCGTCAACTATTATACTTCGGCCACTGGATGCAAAATAACGAAACGTTTGTCATATTAGAAAAAGGTAATAAAATGAGCATTCAAAACGTTCTTCGGCGGATTTAGCTTCAAATGAGACGATCTAGAGATATGTGTGAAGAAAAGTGAGAAAAATTCTTAAATGCGTAGATATATATCTTGAAAAAGTATTTATAATCTTCTGTCAATTATAATTAGGGATGGGACGGATATCCGGTCCGGCTACTGCATCCGGCCAATCCGGCTTCCAAACCGGATATTCGGCTCTGGCCGGATATGGAAAAATATCCGGTCGACATCCGGCCAAATAAAAACTGTTCAAAATGCATGAAACTTAAATGTTATTTATTGTCAGTTATATATCAAAATATTTATAAAATTAACAATGAACTAGAAACTACAATCAAAATAAATAACAAATATTAGAAAATAAGTCTTAAATTCTTAAATAGGTCTACATATCGATAATATGAATATATAATAGATTAAATAACATTGAAAACAAAAGGTCAAAAAAACCGTAGGCATAGTTTGACCTCGCTCTGGACAGTACTCGGGGTGCAAGAAAATATATTACTGGCTTAAGACCAAATTTTTCGCGATTACAATAGTGGTGGTAGAGATATGTATAGCTATTTTTCTCCATTGTATTGCTAATGACAAAAACAGCAACTACCTACTAACGATCGCGAGAAATTACTTTTTTTTTTAATTTGATGTGTAATTACACAAAATGCATGTAATTTCAAAAGACAGATTCCGGTTGCTGGTTCTTCTGAGAATGAAGTTCCTTAGAAAATCATAATATTAACAAGTTAAAAACGTACTCTTCGCCTGTTCACTGAACTTTTATATAATTGTTACACATTCTATAGGATACTCTGCATTTTTTTTGTAAATAATGTTAGTTTTAGACATTTTTAATTTTACGAACCAACGAAGTTGGTAATACTTTGTAAAATAAAGTAAAAATTTTAAAAAAGCATTCCAAACCCCAATTGGGTTTCGAATCCGTTTGGATTCCCATTTGGATTCCAAGTCAAAAGCGTAAGAACTACACCACCACCTTACACGTAAAAAAATGTAAATTGTTACATTATAAGACACGAGCTAAAATCATATTTTCACGGTTGTATATTACATTATGAAATGTATATTTGTAAAATATATAAATATTTAGATATTAAAATGGAATATCATTCCACCAGATTTATATTCAATTACAAAAGCATAAAAATCGAAAAATTTTTTTTTCAAATTTGAACCATTAATAACATTTATTTTTATTTACCGATCGATTGTTCAAAAACAATAAGGTACTTCCTCTAGCTAACACTTACTTACTCTCCAAATTTCAGAACAATCGAATTTTTCTTTCTTGAGTTATCGTGCTTACAAGAAACGTGACGGACGGACGGACAGACAGACATTTTGAAAGTTGTTCACTAACACAATGATATGAAAATTTTTTGTCTGCGAGCGATATTTACGGTTTTAGAAATGTGCCGATCAAATACAATATATTCTTTGTTTTTAGTATTTGCGAAAAGTATAATAAATACAAAAACACCATAACTGTGGATAAAACCAAGTACACACATATAAATATTTATTATTAATTATTATTAGTTCTGTTCTGGTGTACCATGCGCATTTCGTGTAATTACAATTACTTGCAGCAATATGCAAGATTGGCAGGACAGGACAATACGGGTGCGACTTGAATTTAATGGTAAATATCGCGACCTGCTCGTAGATAAAGCGACTGCTTGAAAAAGCAAGATATCCGGCCGGATTATCCGGCCGGACCGGATGTTGAACTGGCCGGATATACTGTATCCGGTTATCCGGCCAAAAGCACATCCGTCCCATCCCTAATTATAATCGTTAATTTAATGCTTCTATAATGTGAAATTTTTCTTCCAAACTTAAATTAACAATTATAAACCCATTATATAAAAAGAGGAACATAAGCATGGTTTCTAACTATAGACATATTAGTATTTTTTCAAGCTTCCCCAACGTTCTAGAAGTTGCACTAAATGATCAATTTACTGTATATCTTTTTACATATAGAATAATTTCCGCAAACCAACATGGATATATACAAAACAAAATATCGTGTATTAACTTCGTTTCTGAATTTTCAAAGAAATTGATAGTAGCAGCCTAGGGGCTGTTTATATATTTCATAAGGCAATTCATAAGGTTGTATTGAAAAATTTGTTCTATATTTCCAACTGGTATACCTTAGGGTTCAATATTGTGCCCCATAGTTTTTGCAACTTATATCTACAATATGTTGACGACACTAACATTACTCATAGACCAACATAAAACTCAGTATATATACTATTTAAATTCCAAAAATCCGTATATGTTTTGAACAATAATGTCCTTTTGCAAACCACAAATAATGTCTTAGAATACCATTTGTAGTAAAGTTCACATATTTAAACTATATGTGAAAATTTAATTAAATTCTGCTGCGCACTACGATTTCTTAAAAACCTCTGTAATACGCACATCTTCAAAACCCTATATTTGTCTTCCTTCTTTCAAATTTAAAAAACGATACTATAAACTGAGTAAGCAGCTAGAACCAGCGTATATTCACTTTGCAGAAAGTTGTCATAAGAATATTAACAAATTTATGTCTTCGCGTTTCATGTGCAGATGCTTTTCGCAATCTCCAAATATTAACATTTGTTGGCACTTATATTATTTATGAGATTTGCTTCTTTGAATAAAATGCAAATGAACATAAAATGCAGCCTCTTACGATCATAATACTCGTCATAAATCTGAACTCCAACCTCCCTCATAGCAAAAAAGCATTCAATCCAATGGCTGCAAATTATGCGCTATCTCAAAAAATCAGGTTACATTGTCAAATGGAACTTTATAAAATGTTTATTAAACATAACACACATATAAAACAACTTCTAAATTCAACGTTACAGTTGTCCGATACGTGTATTGCGGTTACTGATGTCACATGTATTGGTTGAAAATGAAGCTAACTATCTATTTATTGGGAAACTCCATAAAATTACTCGATTAATATAAATGAACAAATTACACAGCCCCACAGAAAAAGTATAAAAGCATAAAAAAATTACACGATAGAAGTTAATTTCCATCTCAGATTCGAATTCAGCCCACCAAAATACGTGGGGGGTATGATGGTCTGGTTTCTAGTACGATATATACTTTTTTTTGTGGGGCTGTGTTATTTTACAATGGCACGTATACATTTCCGTGAACTTTAGGATGTGATTTCGAGTAACTACTGAGAGCATAAAGCAAGATACAAAATGAAACCTCTTGAATCTGGTGCCTGCTAAAACTAACGACGAGATGCGTACTTGTTCACCTCTCCTTCGTCTATCTTCGTTTAGCGCAGCTCTAGTGGCTGCATAAATTGTATAAAAGCTAGTTTTCCTTCACGTTCAGTGGTTATCATGCTTAAGATTTGAGAATTCAGTTGAATAAAGAAAAGAAGATAAAATTAAGGAAACAAAAAGATCATTTGTTGAAATTTCTTGTTAATAAACTTGAATCTGTAGGTAATGAACTCTGCAGCATAAAATCTGCGCCCATAAAATGGGAATGTTTGAGTTTAGCTTAGAGATTTGTGAAGAAATTTACCAGGAAATAATCAGACGTAGTCGTTAACGTCAACTTCCTCAAAAGTTCTTAGTTCTGAAAGAGTAGGAAGTATTTTAATAGACGCAACTTAGATAATACATTATATTCCTTAAAAGACAGATTTTTACCATACATATTTACATGTATAAATATTATTTGTTAACACCTTTATCAATGGCCTTTACTGATTTTTAATACTAGCTACAATATTTTGTTAAAAATACTGACTGACACTCCAAGGTGAGGCCGCATTTAGCTGTAGTGATTAAAACAATTTGTACTATTAATAAATATAAATACAATTTACGTTCGTCATTATTGGCAATTCATAAAGTCTTATTGTTGGCATATTTAGTGACAATAACAAATCTAGCTTGAGTATAAAGTGCACTGGAAAATAAGCGAGTTCTGGTTTAAAACAGATAAACTGGCAAAATTGCATTTAATGAAGTTCTTTAACAGAAAAAACCACAAATCTGGGAGCCAATTATTGCACATCTATCTTGCCACATAATTTTGTATTTTATGAGCAAGCTAAGTACGCTGTGCACAGTAAAAACTCACTTCGATTTTATATATAATTTAGATTTACGAGCTGGGTATAAAATTGCATTTTCCGGCAGAATCGCAAATAACTTCTCGATATTTTATCAAGACGTATATAGCGACACGGGGTCATGCAGCGGTCATAAATCTATCTAGATCCTATTCCGCATTCAAAACAGAAAATTAACGGCGGCAGATTGGTTTAGAAAATGGCAAAGTGCAATTGTTTCTTTGCAGCGCAGCGTGGGTCTCTCAAGGTTTTACCGATTTGTTTCCACAAAAATGCGTAAAGCAAATACTGGTTGGGCCTGCCCATGTGGTGCAACGTATTGTTTATTTTGTAAACAATGGAGATGCGTGGTTCAGATAAATGAGCAATAAATGAGTCAGCGCTCTGTACAATTTTGACAATTTACGCAATGTGTACGTTTCTTTGTATTAATTTATTTGAAGAGCCTCGATGACATTTTTAGTGTTCAAATAAAGATGCGTCTTGATTTTGTTTGTTTAAGTTGAATGTATATACTACATGTTTGTAAGTTATCGTAACGATGAGACGCACTTTTAATCACGGATTATATCAGGAATACTGCTCGTAAATCTGTACCATAACCTAGACACTGTTGTTTTGATTAGGAAATAAAACAAACAGAATATAAAAATTACAAACATATTAGTCAGATGGTTTAAAAATAATTAAGGCTCTTCTTATTGGTGGAAAAATGGAAAACTTTTGATATTTGATTTATTTATTTTATTTTACAAACCCAACACAATGTACATCCTAATTACTGGACAGAAACACATACAAAGTGATTTGGAATGCGATGATAGTAGTTTCGAAGCCGAAAGTATACAAAAATGAAATTTAATTTGTTCCATATATAACCCGATATAGTGACATTACTTCAGGATGCCCATTCAAAAATGGGTTCTACTACACTTTATTCCTGTCTAAAATTACAATTTGATATTTCAAACCATTTAGAAATTATCGCCAAAAGTGATTTTATCCCCCCTCCTTTGCGATCTAATATCAGAATCGGTTATAACCAGAGCCCGTATTTTGGATGACATTGACGTAAAATGCAAATTCGGCATGGGAGGGTAGTACAAAATTATAATAATTCTTATCTCTTTTTGTAGTTAATTGCTCATCCAATTGGAAACATTAAATCAAACTGTTACATTGCAAATTAATACCACGTAATTAACAATAGATAAGTAAATGAGTCTAAATATTCGGCACGAAAAGAACGCCGCGCGCCGTTTCTCTAAGAATATCACTTGTAAATCCCTATTTTCCTGTTGATGGGAGTTAGACGACACATGTGCCATGTAATTAAAAACTTGCGCGATCATAACAGGGTAATATTGCACCTTTGATAGGTACTTGAGCTTTGCATCATTTAATGTTAACCCGGCGTCTTCACAAATCCACGATTGTACCGTTTGTATTATGGTAATGGACGCACCATTATTATACTAAACTGCCGAAATAGTCATTCGAAAGTTTCCCTTACCCATGTCTGGAAATAGTATATCAGCGGGTAATCGACGCATAGTGAAACACTGAATTTAATTATTATTGTTTCATGTTAAATTAATAAAGAAATACCAGCATAGAAACACGCCAAACACAGCGTATACAATGACAATATTAGAGATGCAGGTAAACGAAAATATACATATGGAGAAGAAAATATAAAAGCCCTGAACATATTATGATTTAAAAAACAGCTAAAAGTCAGTACATAAAGTGGATGGCTCGAGATTTCTACAAAAATATTCAACTCTGGCAGCCCTTCATTTTTAAACTCGGTGTGCGTTAATCGAAAATATACAGACGGAGAAGAGAATCAAACAGATTTGGATGTATTATGATTAAAATAACAACTAAAAAGTGTATACGTAAAGCCGATGACTCAAGATACCCACAATAATATTCAACTTCAATAATATATTCAACTACATTAGCGGATGCGTTGCGATTTTATTATAGGGAGTTATCGCGAAAGATAACGTATGTACGTTAAACGTTGTCTTTGACATCTACGCTTGCGCATGTTTGTTTTTGTACGTGAAAACCAATATGCGCTTGCTTAGATGTCAAAAATAACGTTTAACGCAAATACGTTATCTTTTGCGATAACTCCCTATTATCTACTACCTCAACTCAATAACAGTTTAACAGCAGTTAGCAAAAACATTTTTACTACATCGTGTTTCTTATCTGTTGCTTTCTCACCTGTTATTTTCGAACAGAAATAACAGTCTGTTAATGCTATTTACAAATAACAGGTTGTTAAATAACAACTCATCTCTAATTTGGCTTTGGCTGGCAGTGTGCGTTGGGTTTCGACCGGGTGAGCCACGCAGTGTTGATAGCCCCAACACTCATACTCATACCTTGACTGTTAGTACTTTATAACCGATGAGTTAATGTTTATGCATGTAAAATGAATTTGACAAATTTATTTTAAATACCTACTTTCGAGTCTATTATAGTTATTAAGGTACCAAGGGTGTTATAAGGATAAAAACGCACCGAGGTCGGCAGTGTACAATCCCGAGGGCCTCTGGCCCGAGGGAGTGTACGTCGACCGAGGGCGTCATTATCCTATAACACCCGTGGTTTAATGTCCTGCAAGTCTGTTATTTAATTCGAATTTTTTTTTTGACATTTACGATTTATTAATTTGACATCTATTATGTTCAGAACTATTTGATTTAAAAGAGAGTAAAAATCAAAATTGTTTGTAAACGCCGCCATTGCATAGCAACGCATTTTGTTTGTCAATAACGCTATCATAATTTGCTTGTTTTGGGTTGTATTATAATTTTATAATGCCCTAGGGCGTTATAAATATTCATAACGCTCTAGGGCGTTATTTTTCATTTAATGTATCTCAAAATAGGGTGGTTATTGTAAAATAACAGACTTGTAGGACATTAACATAATTATTATACTTCGGGCTCCATACCATTGAACAACATTCAATACAACTATAACTACTAACGTTTTATATAATAATATTAAAATCCAATTTATATCTTTAAAATCTAGATATTGTCTAGGTCGACCAAAAAATAATATTTAGAACTTGCAATATTTAAGAATAATTACTTTACTGTGTAATGACACCATATAATATGACTAATAATTTTTTACCTGTTTGGAAGGTCAGGGACACTTTTTATCTCTTGAGAAACGTAAACATCTCAATAAGCGTTCGCCTGGACTTTCACTAAGGTTTATAAAATAAAAATTTTGTATTTAAAGATTTTTTTGTTTGTGTGGCAAAAATACTTATTGTTAGCGACCGATGTTTCTGATTGTAACTTTACAAAAGTATTAGATAATATCGTGTAATTCAGAGTCCGTCTCTGGAATGTCATCCGAAATACGGGCTATGGTTATAACAGCCTTAGTAGCCGCCTTAACTGCCTCAACGGAAGCATCATCAGACTAGGCGTATTCCTTTGCACTAAAAGTGTAGCACTGAGTTGCACTGGTGTAAGATTGTCTCTTTTTAACTTATGATATCCACGTCGATGCCATCTCTGTCACTCAAAATTAGTGTTACACTTATTGAGCAAAGGAAAGGACCTATTATCTATTTTGGTTGATTAGTGCCACAACCCAGACCCAGGAGCAAGAGTAAACTCTTCCGCCTCCCATATCCATTCTTAATTTGTCTTTTTGAGAGTTAAATCTGATTCAAATATATAAAAATGACAGTTTCTATTCTTGATATTTTCCATCTCGTTTTCTATAGACAATACAGGGTGTCTCACCGGGAACTGAATCGATCGATATAGAGAAAAGTACGCATTAAAAATTTTTGAAAATTTTGGGAGTTACTAAAGTCAGTGTGGCCAATCCAACTAAAATAATTACAAGCAGCTGGCACTTCCGCTTATACCGGAAGTCGATACCAACTTGCTTATTTTAAATGGAACACCCTAGATATTTCAGGGTTTTCGAAAAGAGCGTAAAATTCTGAGTCAAAAACATGTAGAATACCCTATGCCTAAATCCATCCGTTTCAGAGATATTTGACATTTTATAGAAAATTTGACAGGTGCAACGGTTTGCAAGAACCGTTATAACTTTCTTCGTGTAAAAGATCCTCATTTGCTTCTTGGCACATAAAAAGAACACAAGGAGAACCACGTTCTGCAACTGAAATAAATTCAATAATATCATACCAAGTGTTCCGTTTTTCGCGTTACATTTTGTCAACTTCAAACCGCGAAAACTTATTTAGGTCAAATGGAACACCCTGTATTTTTTTACGTCAAGTTGTGTAAAATTGAATTCCCTTTTTTCTGATATTAGCATTGTGGGGTTAGTTTTCAACTTTTTGAAATATTTGCGATTTTATTAGAAATTCATGAATTGTTGTAATCATTTCATCAAAATAGCCATGATTAGAAACAATCAGTCATTATCTTATGTCAAAAAATGCCAGCACGTTTAAATTACACCCACGAAGACTTTTTAAATTTGTTTACTATTTATGGAGAATGTGATAAGGTAATAACAAGAACTTGCAGCACATTTGCTAATCGATATTCAGAAAAACGGAAAATAACACTAACACTGTAACATGCGTATTAATCGAATTGAAGATACAGCATGAACTAAAATAGCAGAGATAAGATCAATTTAAAACATGATTCCATTTTAATTTAATAATTGCTTAAAATTCCGCCCTCGAACCTCGACACATTTTTCGCACCTTCGGATTAGTTCCTCATGGGTAGCTCTTCTAATTGAATCCTGTGATATGTTTTGAAATGCATTTCTTACTCTCTGCATACAATCTTCAATGGTTGTTAATGGGCTCTCATAAACTTTATTTTTAATAGTTCCCCAAATAAAATAATCCAGAACTGATAAGTCGGGCGAGCGAGGAGGCCATAAGAAAGGTCCATTATTGGCAATCCATTATCATAAAAAGTTTCTTGTAAATAATTATTAATTAAATATGCGTTATGTGGGGGGGGGCACCGTCGTGCTGATAAAAAATGTTTCTATGTTCGGCGAGAGGTAAATTTTCTAAATAGTCATTATTCAAATTTTGTAAGATATTCAGATATCTTTCACCTAAAAAAAAAAACAAAAATTTACCTATACATATTAGTAGAAGAGTAAATTTAATTTACCGTTTAAATTTTCCTGATAAAATTGTAATGCCACCACTGTATCGTTTATTATGGCACAGTAAACATTGAACTGCCAACTTTCCTGAAAGTTTCGCTCTCTGAACATATGAGGATTTGAGTCACTCCAATAATGCGGATTGTGTCTATTAAAAAGTCCATTTTTAGTAAATTTTGCTTCATCTGTTCATATAATATTTCCCAAATAAGGATCGTCACCCTCAGACCTTATTAGAATAAACTCACAAAAATTCTGTCTTCTTAGGAAATCTGTTTCTTTTAATCCTTGAACCATATGGAATGAAAACGCGTGAAATTTATGTTTTAATAAGATTCTGTGAATTGAATCCTTGCATAGTCCCGATTCCAGAGCAGCTTGTCTTAATGACATCCTTGGAAATGCATGAAAATATCCCAGAATGACTATTTCAATGTTTGTCATCAACAATAGGCTTTCTTCTTTGCATTTTTGCCTTGACAGAGCCATAATTTTTAAAATTTTCCAGTATGCGTTTTACAGTGTTTGGTGACGGTTTCCGTTTTTCTGGATATCGATTAGCAAATGTGCTGCAAGTTCTTGATATTACCTTATCACATTCTCCATAAATAATAAACAAATTTAAAAAGTCTTCGTGGGTGTAATTTAAACGTGCTGGCATTTTTTGACATAAGATAATGACTGATTGTTTCTAATCATGGCTATTTTGATGAAATGATTACAACAATTCATGAATTTCTAATAAAATCGCAAATATTTCAAAAAGTTGAAAACTTTAACCCCACAATGCTAATATCAGAAAAAAGGGAATTCAATTTTACACAACTTGACGTAAAAAAATACAGGGTGTTCCATTTGACCTAAACAAGTTTTCGCGGTTTGAAGTTGACAAAATGTAACGCGAAAAACGGAACACTTGGTATGATATTATTGAATTTATTTCAGTTGTAGAACGTAGTTCTCCTTGTGCCAAGAAGCAAATGAGAATCTTTTACACGAAGAAAGTTATAAATAACGGTTCTTGCAAACCGTTGCACCTGTCAAATTTTCTATAAAATGTCAAATATCTCTGAAACGGATGGATTTAGGCATAGGGTATCCTACATGTTTTTGATTCAGAATTTTACGCTCTTTTCGAAAACCCTGAAATATATAGGGTGTTCCATTTAAAATAAGCAAGTTGGTATCGACTTCCGGTATAAGCGGAAGTGCCAGCTGCTTGTAATTATTATAGTTGGATTGGCCACACTGACTTTAGTAACTCCCAAAATTTTCAAAAATTTCTGATGCGTACTTTTCTCTATATCGATCGATTCAGTTCCCGGTGAGACACCCTGTATAGACACTCTGCTTGTATGCGACATTGGTTTTCAAAAATACCAAACATTACATTCCACACTCGGTTAGAGATAAAAGTTTTCCTCACCTGGAATGTCAATTTGGTTACTGACGGTGACTGTTCACTGTTTTGATGTTGATAAAACCTTTCAGTGTAAGTTTAATACAAAAAAACAACCTTTTTTAACATGCTTTTATTAGGTCGACCTGTATCTGACTATCTATGTAATAAGGTCTAAGGAACTGAATTTCACCCACTTCTAATTGTTGTATCATCATGAAATTTGGCAATTGTGTTTAGCTTTGATGACAATACAATATAGTATACTCAATATCATAATATGTTCAAAATGGCCGCCGCTCCAAGAGGCGGATATCATTTTCTTTACCCCTTGATATGGGTTTGATAAGTAGAAAACAAATGTGTGATCAAAATTTAAAAATTCAAAATGGCAGCGT
Source organism: Rutpela maculata (assembly GCA_936432065.2). Taxonomy (NCBI): domain Eukaryota; kingdom Metazoa; phylum Arthropoda; class Insecta; order Coleoptera; family Cerambycidae; genus Rutpela; species Rutpela maculata. The sequence continues at coordinate 26,996,929 of OW386285.2, read as the reverse complement.
CAACATGGCGGATCGGTTTTATCAATTATCGTCGGATCCCCTTGATATGGGTATCAAAAAGAAAGGGATCGATAAGTAGAAAACAACTATGTGACCAAAACTTAAAAATTCAAAATGACGGCGTTAACATGGCGGACAGGTTTTATCAACTATCGTCGGATTCAGTGCCGGACTGGCCGGCATTAGTTCAATGAGATTTCTAGGGGGGTGGGGCCGGATTCACAATTAACCCTGCTTGTGAGGAGGGGTGGTTGTGGCTATTTGGCAAACGTAAGTCCCACAAGATATCGGAGCCACCGGAGGGAGAAAATATATACAGGGTGCGCCACTCAAAACTCCCCAGACCTGTAACTTTTTTATTTTTGAAGCGATGACCATGTTGGGCACATCAAATTGTAGACATATTTAAAGCCTTTAAACATGCGTATAGTGATTCAAAAAAAATTTGTTAATGTTTTCTTATAAAGGTTTTAATTAGCTTCAATTTATGTTATTGATTTTTTTTTTTTTTAATAAAAATTTTGCAATTTCCTATTTACTTAGTACATTTTAATATACGTTTGTTTTTAAAAATATTTATTTCTTTTGTTTCTTGTTGCTGTTTTGTTACGTTGAATATTGTTTGTGATATGTCTTTTACAAATAAAGCACAAAATTATTTACTTTCTTTTCAAAGTTATTTTTAAAAAATTCAGTTTGGAATCGGAAAGAGTGTTTTTAATTTATTTCTCTAAAACTGAAAAGAATTTCCAATATGACTTAATAACATAAATTGAAGCTAATTAAAACGTTTATAAGAAAACATTAACCCAGTTCATGTATAGGGTGAGGTAAAAAAATATTCAAGAAAATTAAGTTTTCTTTCTTAACAATTTTTAAAAAAATTTTTTTAAATTACTCTGTACATATGTTTAAATGCTTTAAAAATATCTACAATTTGATGTGCCCAACATGGTCGTCGCTTAAAAAATAAGAAAGTTACAAGCCTGGGGAGTTTTAAGCGGCGCACCCTGTATACAGGGTGGACCATTAATAACAGACCATAGTTCAAGGGTAGATTCTTTGGACCAAAATATGAGGATATAACTAAACATGCTTTAGTAAATTGTTGCTTTGGAAAAAGATACAGGGTGTCAAAATTGTATTTTTTTTTCTTGTTTTTGCAATATCTCAACTACCTCTTGACCGATCTTCTACCAATTTCGTAAGGAAACATTTTTTAAGCTAAGAAACAATAATTTATGTATTACATCATGCTAGCCCGTGGAGGTCGCCTCATGAGCTATACCTGATGATGAATATTTTTTCTCTTTTTTTTTACGAAACGTAGTGGCACTTTTGATTAGAAAATCTCATGCAGGAGTCATTTCTATGTAAAAAAGGTACACTTGATAGAACTTGATAATTCCAACCGTTTTCGAGAAAACTGCCGCATAGATCTTAAAAATTCTTTGAAAACAAACCCAATTTGAAAAGGAAAAATTGTATTTATTGAAAAGTGCGCTTTGGTGACGTTTTATTTCTGTCAAAATGTCAAATTTAGATAAATACCTTGACTTTTACGAGTTGTCAAAAGTCAGTTCACAAGTTATGGAAAATATAGATTCAGATTTTGAAGCGTTACAGGCATAAATTGAAGTTGTATAATTGTGTCGTCGTAAAAATATTTTATTTAATTAGTTAGTATTGTTTGTCGTTGTATTTGTTAGAAAATTTATTGAAAAAATAATACAAAATTGACTGTGTATGAGTGTCGGCCGAAAAAAAAAATTGTACGTTACACAACCGAAAAACAGTGTTTTGCAGGTCGACCTAAGCCAATTCCAGGGCGAACCGCAGGTGAGCCTCTTTCCGGTCTTGTAACGTAAATTACTATTTACATCAATATTTAATTCATTTTCACTCTCATCTTCGCGTTCTTTTCCAAAACGCCTTTGAGGGTTACTGACCAGAACAGATGTTTTATTACCACCTAAATAGACCAGTTATAGATATATTATTGCCTGTAAACCTGTGAGACCGCTTTGATTGAATTTATCCCATTTTTTATTTATTCACATTGCAGTAAATAAGAAAGTTTTAAATAAAAATGTGTTGAATCGGAAGGGTCCAGTAAAATGTAGAGGCCCGGTGAGATTTTTCTCACTATCTCACCTGTCCAGTCCGGCACTGGTCGGATTCGATTGAAAATCGGTATCTGTGGGTTATCGAGGTTGCAGATTACAATTATTCGTTTGTTTTTTCGAAAGTGCCAAAATTTTCTTTAAATATGGCCTTAGTGTAAGTTGTGTTTGTAATTAAGTATAATATATTTGAGTATAAAAGCGTGGGACGCTTTTCGAACGCTATTTCGAACAGGTTCGATAATTAAAACGCTGAATACATCATTAGATTAAATGAAAAGCGACCCACGCCTTTATACTCAAATATTATACTTAATTACAAACACGGCTTACACTAAGGCTCTTACGGGGTAGACAAAGAGAACAAGTTAGATGATTATTTTTTGCTTTTTAGTGCAGTATTTATTAAAGCATGTTTTTTCAGTTTTTTAAACTACTAATATTTAATCTGTAGAAACAATTAAAGCTACAAATATTAATAATGCTCTTCTTTATCATATAGTAAAAATAGGGTACTATTTACTTCGTTTTCGAAGTGAAAAACAGAAGTATAACGCATTAATTGGAATAACCAAAACATTTAAAATGGAAATTAGGTATTTGATTATATGTGATTACCCAGATGTTTTAATAAAAGGAAAGAAATACCATGCACACAAGTATTGGTTTTACATGGTAAAAACATGATTACATTTAATGTTGTATTCGCATTACTTCGACATTTGCGTTCATTATTTTATTACGTTACGATCATTAACATTCTTGTGTAAATTAGTTATCATATTGCAGGGTAGATGTTGACAAAATATTTTGCGTATGTTGTAATATAGTAATATAAATCAGCTATTGATACCAGTTCGCTGCCAACACTCCCATAATCAGTCTTAAGGTCTCTGGATCATTTCCAGACAGGGCCGTGGAGAGAAAATACGCCCCTCCTGGGGGGGGGGGGTTTAAAAATTGAAAAATTGATGTGAGGGGGAAATCCGAATAGTCCGAAAAATTCGAGGAGCAACCCCCACCCCCTCGACAGGACTGTTCCAGATGAAGCTAACATGATTGGCGAAACGCGAGTCGAGTAATAGTTTTCAAGTGTTTTAGTATTTGTGGAAACTACTTCGAATGCAGTTTCACATCGAAGGTTCCAGCCCCCTCCGGGACTATTATTTGTTATTTGGCAGATCCTTCTCAGATTTTAACACAACAATTTATAATATTACCAAAATCGTCTGAAATTGTTTGTCTAACTCAAGTCTGTGTGTCCTGCCAGACATAGTCTGGGCACGTGCTTAAAACTCAACTTGATGGCTGTAATACATCGATGCTTTTAACGTTCAGTATTGCTTTATTTTTATTCCTTTCATAACTGTTTCTCCTGTGGAGCTCAGATGATATTAATATATAGGTCAACCAAACGCTCACTTTATTTATTTAAGAATTTTCACTTATTTATTGCATGTTAAGTCTTTGATTTCGGACGTAAACATGGTTTTCTTTTTTTAGAATTGGAATTAAGTAAATGTTTCTTTTTTCAGTAAAAAAAAATGTTTATTAGCTTATATACGACCTCGCCATTTATTTTAGTTATAGAGGTTTATTTTCACAGGCCTTCTTTTAACATTTGAAACAAATTCTAATTTACCGCTGCATCATTTGCATTCTTTTGTAAATTAGGTACTACTCACGAAAACACTATATACTTGACTTATATACAAGGCTCGGGAGATTTGTCTTTGTGACGGTTAAAACCAGGGTTGGCTCTAGGTTAGCGCGGAAAGATTTCTATGCAAGTATGACACAATATATCTTACCTTGTATTGTTTTTTTAGCGAATTTCATAATATCGTAAAGTTTGTGACCATATTAACTTTGGATATTACAGAATTCCCTAAAAAAAGTACGAGGTAAGATATATTGTCATACTTGCATACAAATCGTTCCGCCCTGACCTAGAGCCAACCCTGATTTAACCGTCACAGACACAAATCTCACGAGCCTTGCTTACATATATATAAAAAATATCGGCGTGTTTGATGGTGTGGTAAAGATCAAAGACGTCGACTTTTTTTATAAGCCGAAGAAATCTGAAGTTAACTATAACAGATTGACAATAATGTCTAATATTCTATCAGCCTACGATAGATGTAGGTTTCGTTTTTTCTTAAAAATCAGAAAAAATTTTAAATACGCGCGTTAAAAAACTCAAGTAAGTATTACAAAATTAACCTTTAGAATAAAAAAATCGGCAGACTGCAAGCGGCTGGAACCTCCCCATCCGGTGGATCTTTGAAGCCGAAAAGAGCACAAAATATTAACGATCTCCTTTAATTATGTTTATTAATTTGAAATACTTTTTTCATTTAAAAAAAAAATAGTCTCGCGCTTCAGCACACTAAGCTATTCAGAGTTACTTTAGGTTGTAAAATATATGACACACAAGAAGCGCGACTCTATTTATAGATTGTTATTTTGTTTGTTTTTTAATTTTCTTCACGGAAACCAAATCGAAAAAGTGCTTGTGTGATATATCGTTGAAGCCAGAATTTTTTCAATGCTTCGATTACAAATTTTAAGTTAGTATAAAATAAACAACTTGTTATGACAAAACGGCACTAAACGTAATCCGATCTCAACTTTTCAGATCTTCTAGAGCACTAAAGAAACCCTCATGCAAAATTTCATCCAAATCCGTTCCGTAGTTTCGCCGTTATCGTTCTAACACATACACACACACACACAGACATTTGTCAAAAACCACTTTTTTGGGTTCCTGGGACCTCAAAACGTAAAGATCTGATATTATCTCCATATCTGATATTAACTCAATTTTCGATTTTGGACCAATTTTAGTAATAGATCAGGAGCCCGCCGACCACTAATTGTGTGTCATAGGTTTACTCTACAATTTTGTGGGGACGTTAAAATCGTTCTGTCAGAAGTTTTACTATTAGTATTAATTCACCAGAAAAATTGTTCCAACTGCACCACTTGTTGAGGTCAAAATTATTTTCGTCTTTTTCAATACACTTTTTATTAATAATATGAAACTAATCACTAGATAGGGAGCATAAAAATTTTCCTTAAAAAGTGTGTATTGCATACTTTCACAGAAAAATGGCCCTGGAAGTCAAAACTTTACTGAAAGTAGGTACAATTACAATGCTTAAGCAGGATAACTACTGATGTTCTTTAACGAAATTCTATTTTTCAAGTTTGAACGGACTTAGACCATGAGAAACGAAACTGAAAACAATATTGTCATTCCTTTCTGCTATTATAAGATTGATTTTTTCTCTATGGAGATTTTTCCAACTGTTAAAAGTACTTTTAACTAATTAGGGCCAACAAAGTTCAAGCCAAGTTCAGCTTGATCAAAGATCAAAAACCAAGGTAACGATTGTTACAATTATTGTAACAATGGATTTTGATCTTGGAACAAGCTGAATTTGGCTTGAAGAGAAAAATATGACAATTTTTTAAGTGCTGTTTCTGGGTGATTAAGGTGGTATACTTGTTCTATATACAACCTTTTTGGGAGTGATTTATAGAAGTTCTATTACATTAGCTGTATAAATGTTTATAAAACTGTTTTATTATTTTTAGGCCTACATTAATACAACATTTATAAGAAAATTTACAAAGCAATTTTACTCTATGAAGTGATGACTTTTTGCACTTATAGAACTTTTATAATGGTTGCAAGAACGTTCCGGAAAGTAATTTAGCTTTAATACTTACAATATATGCTGTAAAAATATTCTTGCGCGATGAAAGGCTAGTTGGGGCGTTTTTTGATATTTCTATTTAATTTTTTTACTATATAAAAAAGTTAAGAATAGTTTTTACTTATCTCTTGGTCACTTTTACGTAGAGGGTAACGCAATTTCCAGAAAAAAAAATGTGATTTTTAAAAGGTGTTTATTAGAAACTATTAGAACCAGAACATTACTTTTTCTGGTTTTACACAGAACTTTATTGGTTTTACAAAAGTACCGTGACTATTGAAGTGCGTTTATTTAGAACAAAAATGAAAAATATAATATGATTTATATGTCAGCTCTATCAAGGCATGTTTGACTAAACCGAAGGAATTCACAAATTATGCAATACAAATTTTTAATCATACTATAGCAAGATTAATTGCTGTTTGTTCGCATAACTACCTAATTAAATTATGGTGTATTAGATGAAGGTCGTGCAGTCATTAAATAATTCCCACGTACCTTGTAAGAAAAATCTCACTCTGAAAATTGTCTGCATTTTAAAAGTGGTTGTTAAATTTGACATCGGCTTGATAAATTCTAGCTTTTTGTATATGTTCTTAAAGCTCCTCACCAGGTTCGTATTTTTGACGTATATAAATGCATGAAAGCGTAACCAGAGATAAGCGCAGTGTTATCTTAAAATTTGGGTGGGCTAATCTTGATATACTATAAAATATGTATTCTGAGGCGTCTATATATTACTGTAGTAACTCGACACTGACTATAATACCAGATGCGTGCGTTTCACAACGCCTTTGCGGCTTTACCAGAACGCTTTTTTCCGATACACTCTCTGTAGTTCCGTGTGCATTGTATAAAATTTAACAATACCACATTCACGTTTATTGCCTATTCTTGAACACATTTTATGTGGTAATTTTATTAAACGTTGAAAGTCAAGGATTTACAGTAATGTCGATGGGTGTCGGTTTTCGTATGGCTGTAAAATAAATATGATTGCAAATATTTCACTTTTGTTTCTTTTTACCCGGAAGTTGGGAGACTCAAGGTATTTTAATGTCAATTGTTCACAAACCCGCGAGCTTGAACTTGGATGTTACGCACAGTTTAAATAAAAAAGCAACGAACGCAACAAAACAAATAACCAATTACTTGAACAATTGGAATTTTCAAATTTCTTTTTTATTGTAGTTTCATTAATTATTTTTTTTCTAAATAATGTTTAAATTAGATTCAAATAAAAAAGAACCATTTATAAACCTAGGAAACTCTCGGATACAACTTTAAATAAAGTCTCATGTACCTATATTTACAGTTCATGGTAAAATTAACGCAAAAATAATAAGAACTCGTATAACCCACTTAATTATGAAAAGGTTTTCTAAAGTTTTTCAACTGTTCGGTAAAAAATGCAACAATGTGTTTATTTCTTTTACAAGTATAAGAATTTGTCCCAATGTAACTTCCCAAAATGCATTTTGTAAGTGTAATCTTAAAAAACAGACCGGGAACTGTAGTTGTAGGTAGGACTGCTCGGAAATTTTTTTTACGCTTTCTTTCAATTGAGGACAGAATGATGCCTTTTACATTTAGATGTGCAAGGTCATTCCATATTATAATGTACATATGTTTCCAACACTATCGAGTCGTTGGCTTGACATTTTAGGAGCGTTTTGAGAAGCTAGATTCATTCCCCTTTACATAGAAAGTATATCGGACCTAGTGGGAATGAACTTCCCACTTCAAGGCTAATTTTACAATTCCAGAATCAATTAAATTTCTGTATTTAAAAAAAAAACGGAAACGGAAACCTAAACGCTATGGGTAAAAAGTTGGTTGAAAGATATTCTAGTAGTATAAATCTAGCAAATGAATTGTGCCTGAACCAATGTGTTTGCTTAACTACTTGAGATTAGATGAAAGTTCATTAGTAATTATATATACAAGTACTTATTTAAAAAGCAAATCAAGACTACGTCAAAAACCTTCAACCGAAGAATTTGAAAGAAACTAGAATCATGAAAATCGGTGTAGAGTCTCTCTATTCTCGATTAAAAAAGGCAAAGATAAACATAAAAAGCTTCTGTATGGCTGTCTTACCTTGGCCAGATTAAATAAAATTTGTATAAGCCTCTCCAATAAATATGTGTATTTGATGTAACTATTTTTTTTTCTTTTAATGCCTTATTTATATTAACGTCCTGGCGAAGTTTAGCTAATGCTACTCTGCCACTTAACCAGGACGGCGAGATGAGATACGGTCACCAATTCAAGTGATTGACTCGCTCGGCCGTGCTTAACTTCGCTGATCGAGGTCCAGTCACTGAAACTGGTACCGTACCTCACCTCACTATTTGGTTACATTTTATTATTATACTTATATTAAGAATTATAAATAATTATATTTAATTTTCAGAGATATCAGGGTATGAGAGAGAAGTAAATAAAAATGATACAAGAAATGCGATATGATTTAAGTACAGTTCTGTACGTACGATTAAAATAATTATCGATACCTGAAGTTTTTATTGTCGTAATCCTTTGGGGTATAATCTAAGGTCGTCTTTAAGTATATCTACGACGGTATTGCACCTTCACAGATATCCACGTAAGCTACGACTTTCCAAAACCTACAGGCAACAAATCCAGAATATAGAGAGATAGATAGCTAAGACGTTCATCTCCTCTACTTTTTCCGCCTTTTTCTCTGGTTTTGACGAACCGATTATATTAAATTTATTGGCTATTTAAAGGAAGTTCATTAGCTGAGATGGAAATTACTATAAAAAGGATAATGAATGATAAGCAGGAACGTTTATTCTAGAAACATTTCGCTCACAGTAATGCAATCACTTTGTGATGAAATGAAATCAAATTCTTTATCATAGATCAAAGATTGTATAATAAACATATTTATTCTATGTAAATGTAATTTCGCATTTGACAGATTACTTTCGCTTGTTTAGAGTTCCCTGTCACATTCATCACAACCTTTCTTGACTTTTGATTGATTCTAATGCGTACATTAAGTAATCCAAAGTTAGACTGTTAAACGTTAATGGAAATATAATCTATGATTTATCTTCGGCAATTATCAATCAAATTGTTTTGCTAGACCTTCGGACCTCAGCGCCGCGCTGGCTGGGATAATCAGTGGGTGGTGCAAACTTTGTTTAATTATATCTTCTTCATTGAGTAATAGATTAACAAGTTGGGAAAAAAACAGAAAGGGTGTTTGGACTTGACATATTCTCACCAAAAACCTTATTTCATAATTTATTAGATAATTGATATCTAAAATTCGTTTATTAGATTTAATAAGAAACCGTCAAGGTATCATTTTTAATAAACTTCAAACAATTTTAAAAAAGGAGGAGGTTCTCAATTCGACCCATCCAGATACTTCCACATTCAGTGGAAGTCTCGGTGGAAGTATAGTACCTAAGGCAAAAAAAAAACTAAAATTTTTTATTGTTCAAATAGGCTTAGAATGTCATGAAACGTCGAGATTTTAAGTTTGAACAAAAAAAAAAACATTCTGTCTGTCTGTCGGTCTGTCTGTCTAACGTTTTTGTGCGAACGATTACTCTGGAACCGTTTAAGATATTGACTTGAAATTTTGTAGGTACACGTTCGTACTTTAACGTGATCTGGAACTAGATTATATTTTGATCTTATTCCGTTGAAGGGTTGGGGGGTAAATTGATGTAAAGTAAGTAAGAGTCCATTAAATTGGTATTTAGTATATGAGAGTCTAAACAATTTTTTTTTGGCATTAGCCACCCCCACCCATTATTGAAAAAAATAAAAATGTGACTGTGTGTACAAGAACCAAAGGCCTCAAATTTTTTTTTTACTTCATCCAATGACAATGTTTTTCATAGAGAAAAGTTCTATGGCGTGACAAGAGATTTACTTTTGTGTACAAATAGCAATGTCTTTAATATAATGAAATACAATGAAACTACAATAAGAAAGAAATTGCTGCGAAGGCAACGTCAAAATATTTAAACCCATGAAATAAGGTTTGCAAGATTCATGACGGCCTTTAATTTAAGAAATAATCTTTTTTACTCGTTTTTGCGTTACAAATGACCAATCGGTAGAAATGCCCCAAAAAATTATGAAATAAGAGCAAAATACTGCGCGAGAATTTTGAAAATGTTAATATTTATTTGCCATCACTCTTAAACAGTAGTATGCACTATTTGATTTAACACCAATTCATCTGACTGTCAAAAATAAAACCAAGGGAATTAATCTCATCTGTGGAAGTCACATTGCAATTGGCAGACTTGGCAGAATTTGTACTTGGTTTTGATTAAAACTGATGTCATACGTTTTTCAAATTAATTTAAATTATAACTGCCTTGCACTAGTCCTTTATATTCCCTAAATAATTATTTACTCTATGATTATTTGAAGAATCACTTTTTACAATAAAAAGTCAATTGTCAGCAAAAAGTGTTATTGTTGCATCGACCACATATAAAAGGGAATCATTTATGTAGGGCAGAATTAGTGGTGGGCTCAGAACTGACCCTTGAGGCACTCCACTCTTATCTCTATCCCATTTTAATGAGAAAAATTATTTTCTGCAAAAATGTTTTCTTATAATAGTGCGTTATTCTCTATTCAATAAATATTATGTTACATAGATCAAAATGTGTGCTGTTTCGCTCTACAGATTTTCACTCTCTTGTAACATTTTGATTTGGACCATAGATTGTGCGTCAAAATCTTCCTAATAATTAGCTTGTAAACCAATTTGTTCCGGGTTTAGAATAATTTTCTTATGCAATTGTATAAAATTACATATTTCTTGCACAATATAAATATCACTCAACAATACTAAGTGGTACCGAGTGTGGAACAGTAAGTAGACAGTTACTTCCCAAGACTTTATACGGGCGCTATACGTTTTAGCTAATACTAATTGATATGGGATTCGATATACGGCCTTAAGAAATATTATGCAAGTGATTTTTAATCGCTTCTTTGTATGAGAAAACGCAATTTGCAAAGCGTGGGCTGCCAACTACGGTAACACAAAAAAAATCAAAAGGATCAAGGCACGTAGATATGACATAGGCGTTGCGGAATAGCAAAGTGACTCATAAAGCACGCTACAATCTGTGCTGTGCAGTTCGCGCCGTTTCAAAGACGATATACCGCATTATAATTCAAAATGTCTACATAGATAAACAAACTTAACAATGTTCTATGGGAATCTTTAGGTGTGAGTGAGGTACAGCACGTTTTGGCACGCCTTAAACGTAAAGTAGGCCTTGAGACGGATTGTCTGCTCAACGAAATTAACCTCTTCTGACTTCTAATGATGTCATGTGAAGGAGGTGGCGATGGTGAATTTTTAAATGTTGCAGAGTTTATATTTATGTGAATAATGTTGACGTAATTAATAGTGGTAACGGTTTAGTTTTATGATACCAAATGATTCTTATTATCCTCATTATCGTCTTCACTGTTATATGGCTTTTGAACAAATAGCCCAGTCATTTAAGCTTTGATAGATTCATTTGAAATAAATTGTTTTCACAGGAATATTTAACATGTGTGAGACATACGCAAAAATCCTACGTTTTGTTTGCTTTCCAAAAATGGAAAAAAGTAGGTGCGTCACGCCAACGCAATTTTTGTATATCATCAGAGACCATAAATTCCAGAGACGACTTTTACGTACAAACAATATAATGTAAGCATACCTGAAATCATTCCCAAATGACATAAAAAACAACAAAATAATAAAATAATTAATGTACCTAACATGCAATAAATCTGATTAAAAAAAAAGATTTACCAGCTAATTGGACGGCAAGTAGGTATAGAAAACAATCACCTCCGGTCGGCGAATAAGTAGTTATTATTTGCTTGTTGATTTACAAACTTCTTTGTGAGGATAAACGTTAAACGTAATACAGACTTTGTTAAAAATTGTTCCATGTCGCAGTGTGTCATTGTCGAGTGTTCAATAGCCATGGAGATAGATATAAGCAGATCGCGTGGCTGTGCTCACATTTACGCCCACTGCATATTGGAAATAAATACATTTAAATATGTAGTATTTAAAAAACATCTATGGTATAATACGTAGGTATACAAACAGTATGGAACTCAAGGCAACTGAGCTTAACTTTTTTAAAATGTCTCGTTTAATTCCTTCATAGGATAAAGTGGATTAGTGATTTGTCGGAGTTGCAATCTGACGACAGAGAGCTATATTGCACAAGCTGTAGAAAAGTGCTTTCACGCAACGTCAAAGCAACCATTAAGAGAGATTTTCTCAGACTGTCATAAAAACCGTGTGAGTGGTGGTAATGCTGATTGTGACGGGCAAAATTTTTTACTTAGTTCTAGCATAGTCTATGTTCAGGTGCCATCAGAAACGACACTAAGAGAAATATATTCACCATACGAATGTGACAGTATTAGACAACAAATTTATTCTGAATAAATAAAAAAATAGTCTAGATTAGGAGATTGGATGAAACCACTAATGCCTGAGCTTGGAAGCTAGCAAATTAAATGTTTGAGGGTACATCGCAGGAAAATTGTTCTATGCACATCAAATGTACAAGAAACTACAGATTCTAGCACTATAGTGGTACAGTGACCTCATATCTACAAGTGCGCAGATAATAGGGACACGTCATTATTTGTTACTGATGCAGCAGTGAAGGATTTATTTTTAATTTAAGGAACTCTCGTATCAGGAGGGTTCACAATACCATCCACAGACCGGTTTCTGGCCTCCATTAGCACGAAATAAGCAAATGCACAATGTTAAAATAGATCAGGCACGCATCGGGAGGGACGTAGCCCCCCCCACCCAAACCGTCTTCCATGAACCAAAAAATAAAGAAGCATAATCCTTATCAGTACAAAGCAGTATGCAAATTATCCCTTGAAATAAATATTTTGTAATTAATGCCAATATTATCTAGCAGAGGAATTTATACACACACCAATCGCATTCTCACATTCAAAACGCAAGTAGAATCGCGCTGCAGGAGTGTGAATTCACGAAATTGGTACTTATTTATTTATTATTTATGAATGCGAAGCATAATAATTTTCCTCATCCTCTGGGGAAGCCGGCTCTATTGCCCCCCCCCCCCCCCCTCGATGATAATGCAGGCTGCGCCACTGAAATAGATATACCTACGTTAGTAATTTGTAAATTAAGTAACTCTATTCGAGGTTTAGTAGAATCAAAATTGGCAAATATTTACATATTTGAAAAGAAATTAAATACTATGAAGGTATTATCTACAGCAGGGCCGGCGAAACGTGATCAATCCAGGTAGGTAGTGCAGAGGAATTAGGAAGTATATATTTCTTTCAAAGCAAAGTAACTTTGGCTTGGTATCGTCAAACAAATGAAGACAATTTCATCTCTCATGATAAATTCACACCTAATGTCAGACCATAGTGAACCAGAAGGACGCAATTAGCGTTAGAAATGCAACTTCTAAATATTAGATTGGTCACAACTTTCGCCGGACATGACACCTATTGAACACTTCTGGGATAAGGTATCTAAAGCATTATCAGAATTGCCAAACTGCTGACATTTTTAAACATGAGATAATGCTTTCACAACGTCAACCTCACTGACGACTTCTTTGTGAGGTAACTGTTTATGACAATTAAAACAAACAAAAAAAACGGCCAAGTGCGAGTAGAATTCGTGCGCCAAGGATTTCTACTGTAGACTATCGTTATTTCAGAACCTTCATATCGATAGAATATGAGAACTTTTATTAATCTTAGATATTAATAACAAGAGAAGGTTCGTTATGGTTCTCATTGTCCAACTATCCAATATTTTAGGAAATAAAGCGAAATGGAGTAGTATAAAAATTAATACGAGAAGTAATATCTTTAGCGAATGTCAAGAATTTCTTTTACCAAAAATGTTAACGAAAAATGTATTCCTTACATATAGACCTTTCAAGCGATAACCCACTTGGATGATTTTTGATGATGATTCTTTTTAAGATCCCCACATTTTGACCTACAAAATAACGTCAGAAAATATTTTTGACGTATCCACTCCTGAGCTGCCTGCGAAATGAAAAACTAATTACATGTTTCTAGCTAGAATAGGTTAGGAGATAAACTGCTATAGTAGCCAGATGCATGGACGGTTTTTTTCACTTTGTCAGAGTTTTTGAATTTAACATAACACATCACACATATTAAACAACCCCCAAGCCAAAGAAGCTGTCCGGAAAAGAATTTGAAAAAACGCAGACAACATCCATTATCCACCCAAGAACCATAAACAGAGGGAGGATAGCCAGTTCCCAATGCTGCAACGTTCGCCACTTGCCGGCAAATTTGTGACGTCACGCCGAGACCTAAATTTGTTGATTGCATTGTCTCTGTGTTTAGTGGTGTGATTATTAAGTTTTGTCTACTTATTTACTGGTTTTTCTTCGTAATCTCATATATACATCTTCGTGTGTTTTATACATTTCTTTGAGTTATAAAAAAATATTTTTGATAAGTGAAATTGTGTGCAGAAACAGGGACATAATACTGCTTGCATTATTTTGGACCTTTATAGGATTTAAAAGACAATTATTATTAATGGTGTTCTATGGTGATTTTGTGTATATTATAGAAGGTAAATGAAACTTAATAATTCATGTATTAGATTTACATATTGTTATTATTCAAATAGAAAACCATAAGAGGTGAATGGATAAACAGGTGCAAAAGGCATGATAAATTTAATCCAGATACAAGTAGGATTTGTTCGGTTCATTTTATGGAGACCGACTATGAACGAGACTTGCAAAATGAATTACTATGTAAAAATACGGTTTTTTTTTTAAATTCTTATTTTTTTATGTGTATCTACTTTCAAGGCGGTTTGGGTGTTAATTTTTGTAATACATATATTTACATAGTATTTTTATAATACATATAATACATATTTTTCATAATTTAATATTTTGTTTAAATCATTTTTATCAGATTTTTCCGTTTTTTTTATTATATGTGTAAGTACCTACTTTTCCGAGATGATTTGTTATACTGGGTGTTAATTTATATAATACATATTTTTCATAATTTAATATTTTGTTTAGATCATTGTTATCAGATTTTTCTGTGAATTGAATCAGAATCCACTGTAAATAAGATAATTTTTTATCAGATTTTTGTGTGGGATATTGATCCCTCGTACAGAAAAACAGAAATCTGTTTCCTTGAACTTGCTTTTAATAAATTTGACATAATTTTGTCAATTTTTGTCAGAAACTTCCACGCTTAGCCTGCTTGCACTGTAATTCGCATGAATTTCAGTAATTTAAAAGCTAATCAGGTTAAGGCAATGAAGAGAAAAAATACAGATTCCAATTCAAGCAGAAAAAAAAATCGAAAATTAAGTAAAATAACAAACTGAATCAATATATTATATCAACAATATATTATAATTTGACATTGAGTGGAAAATGAAAAAAACTGCTACATTCGTGAAACTTTCCACGCATGTTTAGTTCACGATATTTATATACAAAGAACACTGAAAATGAATACTAAAATTTTAAAAAAAAATCTATATCATCAGCAGGGCTCGGGAGATTTATCTCTGTGATGGTTACAGGGTTGGATCTAGGTCAGCGCGGAACGATTTGAATGCAAGTATGACACAAATATCTTACCTTGTACTTTTTTTAGAGAATTCTGTAATATCCAAAATTAATATGGTCATAAACTTTACCACATTATGAAATTCGCTAAAAAAAGTACAAGGCAAGATATATTGTGTCATACTTGTATAGACATCTTTCCGCGCTAACCTAGACCCAACCCTGGTTTCTGACGTCACAGAGATAAATCTCCCGAGCCTTGATCATCAGGAACCTGGAAACAACAAACAGCACTCAAGATGTTTTTGAAATTATACTGGTAGAACAAATACCAAAGTCTTATTTATACTTTTAGTGCAGATATGTGAATTTCATATCTGCGAAATTTACGATTTGTTGGACATTCCTAACCTATCAAGACTGGGCTATATCACTTGAACGCGGTTTTAGGAAACACTGACTAATTTGCTATTTATAGATCTGCGTTTTGCAAGCTCCATAAAGAAATATAAAAACAATCAATCACGGCAGTAGAAATTACAGAATAATTCTTTATCGCTTGCTCGTATTGCTCAAGACGAGAAAGTCATTCAAAAAGTATTACTTATTACTTATCTGCTATCATTAAAAAACTTATTAATTACTCGCTATTCACTTGACGAGCGCCAGATAAGAGGTAAGAACACAACAAACATAATATGTGCGATATATCTAATAGATTTGGTCGAATTTTGCGAATGGTGTGTATAAGCTTCCAATGCAAACTAGACTCGAAACTAGACAAATTAATATAAGTACTTTAAGTACCTAGTTCGTTCTTATAAAAATCTTGCTAAATATTAAGAGTACATTGACCTTTATATACATATGCGTTATTTAATGTAGGAAACTTTTCTCAAAGTAAACGAATTGTAATAGTTCTCAAGGACACTCTGTCATCTGTATGTATATACTCGCGTACTTAAGTACCGTTTAAAATTAAGAAACTACGACCACATTTATTGTTTAACTATATAAAAATGTATACAAAAATCTATTTTTTTTTCTTATTGGGATGTTTACTTTTACCATATGTAGCAATCTATCGAAATTTAAGATCTAAAAAAATAATATGGTTACCGAGTAATAACCTCTCGGGTCGTGACTTTACATCTCAGATGAAGAGTTA
Organism: Rutpela maculata; assembly: GCA_936432065.2. Classification (NCBI taxonomy): domain Eukaryota; kingdom Metazoa; phylum Arthropoda; class Insecta; order Coleoptera; family Cerambycidae; genus Rutpela; species Rutpela maculata. The sequence goes on along the minus strand of OW386285.2, from coordinate 26,980,293 downwards.
TACTCTATTCGATAAAGACAGAAAGTAATAGCTCACTAAAAAAAAATTGACCCTATATTTGCACTCCATTATGTGGAAATAATTGTTTATGGAACTTTAATAATATAATTTTTGAAATCGTCGGCCACAAAAACCCATAACACGATATGCCACATCGCTAGAGGGGGTGGGGGTGGTGGTGGATGAAATAAAACAAAATTGTTAACGCCTTTGGTTCTTGTACACATACTAAATCTCAATTTTATATTTTTCGCCCCTTTTAATAATGAGCTAGGGGTAATGATGGGGGTGGCTAATGCCAACAAATTTTTTGAGACCTTAGCTTCTCTTATATACTAAATACCAATTTTATGGACTCTTGCTTGATTTACCTATTAACCCCCATTTACCCCCAACCCTCTACGGAATAAAATCAAAATATAATCTAGTTCCAGATCTCAATAAAATACATACGTGTAAAGTTGACTACGCACTTGTTAAGCGTGTAAAAAATGTCGGCGTCTTTGGCGATGCGGTGCGGCGTGTTTGATGGCCGACATGTTTTGAGTGCTTAGTACACCTGAAGATAACTATACCAAATTTTAAGTCAGTATCTTAAGAGGTCTACACACGATCCAGCGGCAGGGAGCCAGCCTTGTCGGCATGCTTTGAACTCATTCGTAAAAGTAAACTGGTCCGCTGGAATTCCAATTATCTTCAAAGCATGCAGATACGGCTGGCTCCCTGCCGCTGGATCGTGTGTAGACCAGAGATGGGCACGTGACGTGAATTTCACCGTGTCACGGCGTGAGCGTGTACATTTAAGGTACCAAATCACGGAAGATTTCGTGAGTGTGCGTTAGTCAAAAGATCCCGTGCGTGAGCGTGCGTGAGATAATATTCACGCCGTGACACGACGCCCCATCTCTGCTTTAAAACTTCAACCTGTCGTGTCGTGACAAGAATAAGAAGCGAAGCGATAGACGGAAGACGGAACACGAGCGCGAGAAGGGAGGGAAAAGCACAGGAGACAGGATGAATGACGCAACATTCAAATCAAACTGAGTAATTGCAATCTCTCTCTACTGCATTCGCCAGTCGCCTAGCCCTCCTGGCCTGGTCTGGTCACTCTGGTCCAGAGATGGGCACGTGACGTGAATTTCACCGTGTCATGCCGTGTCACGGCGTGACCGTGTACATTTAATGTACCAAATCACGGAAGATTTCGTGAGTGTGCGTAAGTCAAAAGATCCCGTGCGTGAGCGTGCGTGAGTTTGCCTTAACATATATCAGTCGTGCGTGAGTGTGCGTGAGCTAAAGATTTAAAGTCGTGAGCGTCCGTGAGCGTGAGTCAAAATCGACTCACGCGCCCATCTCTAGTGTAGACAGTGCAGAGTAATCGAGCGCACAAAAAAAGTTACCAGATTTTTTTTTTGCTCAAATTTAAAATCTTGACGTTTCAGGGCATTCTAAGTCTATTTGAATTTGAACAATGAACATGTTCAATTTTTCTTGCGTTACTATACTTCCACTGGATGTGGAAGTAATTTGGTTGAAAGATAAGTTATCAGTCATCTAAACAATGTGTTTATACATTACCAGAAGGTTTTATACACTACAAGCCAAAATTTTTGAAGTTGAATATAAAACATTTTTAACTACCAAAACACGCAAATAACTATTACTTAACTGCTTCCAAGACATTTTATGTTATGTACCTGATACTATCGTTGTCAGCAAATATTACCAGAACAGTGGTACGCCTAAGTCGATTTGTAGTTTTTATTAATCTTTTCTTTTCATACGAAATTCGTTCAAGTGAACGTTCGAAACTTCAGATACATATTTTACTGCATACTGCATTACTTCTCTGTGTTTAAAATCCATTAAAATTATTTTGAACGAGTTATCACGTTTTTTTGTTCTTGTTATTTTTGATTTTTTTTAAATTTTTTATCGGATATTTCTGATTTTTTAACTTCACGCTACAGCTCACGCTGTCATAGAAAGTAATTTTTTTCTATAAAATGTATAATCGTACAAGAGAGAAACAAAATATGGCAGCTATGCGAAAAACTGTAAATTATTTTTGGGTTACCGTTATTATTCGTGGAAGTGACTCCATTATCCCCTATTGATGCCTACTTAGTTGTTGAGAGTAGTGTCCACTTACTTCAGTGTTCCATTAATATTAGTAACAATACTCGGATATTCGTATCTGCATTATGTTTAGTGCTTGTTACTGACACATGCAAGCATTAATTTTGTGGTACTTTCTTTCGTTTATTTACTTGATTATTTACTTATGTTACTAAACATTATACTCTAATAGGCCCGTTCAACATTTTTTTTTTATTTTAGAAATCGGAAGTAGAGCACTTTCTAAGCCAATTCCCAAATTTTCAGGTTTTTATTCGGACGTTTAAGCCCTTAAGTAAATTACCAAAGTTGGACCACGCGAAAATGGGGCGGAGCTTCGCGTGACGTCACTTTGTAGATGCTGATCAGGCGACAGTCGAGATTTAATAATTAAAAACATTGGAGATGAAACAAAATACAATTTTAAGAAGAAAAGGTTCTATGCAACTTTTCATAAAAATTGATAGTCTTTAAGTTATAACCACTTGAAAATTGGGATTTTAGCTTAAAAAGAAGGTATTTCAAAACAGTATTCGTCAAATAACACGAAAAATAGTACATTGAGCGAAAACATGCTAGAGACAAGAAAGCTACTTGAGGATGATTTTGTTTTTTTCTAATTTCTGTAGAGTTAATGGTTTCGGAGATCTGGAAGTATAAAAAATAAGGTGGCGTAAGACTATTAATTAGGCTTTCAAATGGTTTTTTTTTAATTTCTATAGCATAAAAAACAAAGAAATTATAACAGAAAAAATGTACTTTTTCAATTTTTGTTTATGCGCTTTGTACTGAAACCCAATCTTTAACATTGAATATCTGGAGGATTGGATATACTCATGAAGCTGAAATTTTAACAGCTTATCTAAATGATCTATTTCTATTGAATACTAAAAAATAACGAAAAGAAATTATCGGTAACAAGCCCATTATAAGAAAAAGTATAAACATTTTTTTATAATCACTTAAAGATTATATATAAGATAAACCTGTAAAATAAGAATTTTATTCCGGCAGTGTCGGTCCGGTTAATCTAAGAAAAACTAAGATAACTAATGTCGTTCAATTCCCATATCTATCAAGTGTCAATTTACGACAGCTGTTGAAACTGTAGAAAACATTAATAACCGACCGAAAACCTAGGTGACAAATCTCAGGCAATTTAAAGATACTCAGAAATACGGTCCCACTTTCCTCATCCGACATTTAATGTGAATGGATACATTTGTCTCATTTGACCCGAAACTGAAACTAATTCCTATGACAGAGTCCACATTTTAGTAAACGTCTCGCTGACATGATAGTAAAGGAAGCCTTCGAGGCTCCTTTATTTAAATCAAAGATTCCCCAGGGTGTTTTATCTACCACGCCGTTCGCAAATATTTATTGAAAATACGTTTTTTCAGCTGTGTTTAAATGTTTTGTAAATGTTTGTAAACTATACTTTGCCCTACTCCGATATTATTTAATCATCATCCTCCTAAGGAATGGGACTAGAATTGTAGTACAATTTATATAAACAAATCTGTTGGTCCTTCGAGCCGGATTAAACAATGAAAACATAAGCAACATGGTAATTACTTGGTGGACGGAGACAAGGACATTATGACTAAAAAATGGAGTGGGCTACCAATTGGTAGAATTTCGAGGGTTCGGAATGGATGCCGAAACAAACCAAGTAAATTTCGGACCCACATCGAGCTGAAGCACTAATGGTGATGATAATCTCACTTCTCGTTAACTTGGGGCACGCTAATTTATCTAGGAATCAAGTCACATGAAATCTAATCTCGCGCGTTCGTATATGAGGTTTTCGATTTCCACAAATGTTTATTTATTTGAATGTAAAATTTTAATTCACTGGATGCAATTGACCGAATAACCTAATTGATATCTTATCTCAACGTGAGCGTGAAAATATGAAATGTCGACAATGTATCTGATTTCTGTGGTAATGTCATTACCATTTCCATAATACGTTTCATTAAACAAGTAGGAGGTATGATTAACAATTCATTGCATTAATCGAGATAATAAATTATAAACTGACCACTGTCCAAATAATTCACTTTAATCGAATTAGACAGATTTGCATTACCAGCTGTTAAATAGATAATTGATGGAAAAATTAAATATAAAAATAAGTATCTATAATTAAAAATCAATTAACTTACTTCGCGCGCTAGCAATGTGTTGGCAGATTAAAATGATGGTTCAAGAATACATTGAACTCAATTTTTATTTTTAAATATTGTACAATAAATGAATTACGTACAGTTTTCTCTAATTTGCATGCTATAGTCGAAATTCAATGGGCTCATTTAGCATTTTATTTAAATTCTTATTTCGAAAGTACACCTTGAAGATAGTAAATGTGCAAAATATTAGATTTTTTTTTCAACTCCTTCTTCCTAAAAATACATATTGAAATTAGAGCGCGTGAAAACGCAGTGTGACGTCAAAATACTCCAGCGGTCGAGCGCTCGGCTGCTCCCATATAGTTTCATAAGGCAAGCACAACAGACGTGCTATAAACGCATGCGCATAACTCATAAAACCAGCCGAGCGGGTGGCGTGACGTCATTCGCGCCGTCGGACGTTTTAAATATGCTACGAATTGGAAATTAAATGTTACAGTTAATATTAACGCTAGCGGACTAATTTTTTCACTATATACTTAAAGGGTCAAATACTTATGGAAAATACAAAAATAAATTGTAAATTTATCACTAAATGAGCCCATTACTTACAGGTCAGTATGAAAAAGGGAACCGACGACGTACTTTTTTAAAACTTTTATATAACTTGCAATGTTTGTATTTAGTTTGTTTGTTTAGGTCAAATCTTGCAATCAAAATTTCGGCTATTTCTAACTAAGCTAGAGCTTTGAAATTTGACACACATGTTTAAGTCCGATGACAATGCTATAGTGTTTCTATTATCGTTCGAAATTCAATATGGCGGACGTCCCAAGATGGGTGGATCAGCTTTAATTCACAACCCCCTCGATACGGATATCAAATGAAAGGGCTTGACGAATAAAATACGATAAACAAGGTGACGTTATTCTAAATCCAATATGGCGGACGTGCAGTCAAAATTTCGACTTGTTCTAATTAAGCTAGAGCTTTGAAATCTTGCATACGTGTATAAAACCAATTCAATTTTCAATTCAAAAAGATTTTATTCAACATTTTGGAACATGAAATGTGCCTAGTCGGAACCCGCCCCGGGGCCAGCCAGACAGCCACGATGTGTAGCGTCGTGGTGGACGTGTGGACGGGCGGGGTGGGTCCGGTTTGGCTTAGAGGCAGTGGTTTGTTGACCAGAGTTCCTATCCACCGCAGGTGGATTTAAAAGCTGGACTAAGATTAAGGAAATGTGCTCACATGAGCCTAAAACTAATGGATGTAGCACAATAAAAACCAAAACTCGTTGGCAAGCGCACTGTGAAAAATTTTGGTTGCTGATACGGGAAAACAGAACTGAACGAAAAAATCCGTTCGAGCAGATGACGACCCCGTGGTCTGACCGCCGTCAAGGAAGATAGGGTATTAAAACGATGTGGTTTAAAAAGGTTGGAATTTATGAGATGTTATTGGTCTAAAGGGAATTTGGATGGACAAAAAGGGACAAAAGAACAAAAATGATGAAACAAAAGATGCGTAAAAATAGAAAAAAAAGGAGGAGAAAGGTTGAAGATGTAAAGTTGGCGAAAGGTAGAGAGTAAGGGTAGATATAGGTTATCGTAGAGGGGAGTGGGACTAGGGGAGTTGCCGGAAAATAGGCAACGCCTGGTATGGTAAGGGGTGTTTTAGATTGAAAAGTATGGCATTATGCTGTCTGATTCGAGTAATGTTGCGGGTTAGTGGACTACCGTCTAGTTTGAACTGATAGAACTATAAAACCGGTGATAATGCAATATGATATATCTAATATCGTTCCAAATCCAAAAGGGCCGACGTCCCAAGATGGCGGATCACCTTTTTTCTTCACAACCCCCTTAACACAGATATCAAATGAAAGGGTTTGACGAGTAAAATAGGATAAACTATGTGACTTCATTCTATACCCAATATGGCGGATTATCTTTTTTTCGCAACCACCTAGGTATGGGTATCAAACGAAAGGGTCTGATGAGTAAAATACGATAAACTATGTAACGTCGTTCTAAATCCAATATGGCGGATGTGTTTTTTAGTTTTAAAACTATAATATAATCGGATAGTGTATTCACTTAGACGTTGCATTCTAAGAAATGACAAGGAATCCGATGCTTTTAGTCCGGTTTTTTTAGTAAGGACAACGCAATGAATATGAAACTAAAAAATTAAAAATAAAGTAGTAGTAAAAAAACTTTTTTAATAAGAAACTTTTATTTAAATGCGCTAAAAAGAAGAAAATAAACCCTGAATTAAATCAAACCCACCATTTTGTTACATTATAAAATTTTATATGATATAAAAGCTTGTCGGGAGAATTAATCTTGACTCTAAGTACCTACCTATGTATTTATCTATAATGTAAAATTACCTGTGTCAAGATTAATTCTCGCTACAAGCTTTTATATCATATAAGATTTTATAATATAACAAAATGATGAGTTTGATTTACTTCAAAGTTTATTTTCTTCTTTTTAGCGCATTCAAATATGAGCTTTTTATTAAAAAAGTTTTTTTTACTACTGGTTTATTAAGTTTTAAATGGTCTATTACATATCTATAAAACGTATAATGTACTTAATGTCTATAAATAACCCTCAAATCTAGGCGAAGTATCTGCTTATTAGGGATTGCAATACCGGTTAACCGGTTATCAGGACAAAAAACACATGACGATAATTACCGATTATTTTAATTTTTTATCGGTTATTTCGGTAAATTCTAAACTTACGATATGTCACGTATTCAACGTTTCTATTTATGTCAGTGACTAGTATTCACTAAATACAGAGTGACTGTCCCAACACTAAGCACTTTTAACAATAAATAATAAAATATTATAAAAATAAAATCCAAACACCAAGCCCTAAGAAATACAAGAGAGACATTGACAGTATCTTGCGATATGAAATTGAGTATTTCACTGCCGCAAATATCCGTGGAATACATTTAGAAGTATGTTATTACCAATTCTTATTAACTTATCGACCCACGAATATCGATTGAGGAAGGGCATCTTCAGCTGGTGGTATTTCTATGCACAAATATCAGACGACTAACAGATATAGCTTTGAAAAACTAACTCTTTTAACAGGCTTTTTTAAAAAATATTGTATTTTTAGATTAGGTATTCAGTAAATGCCCTATTTGAGTTTATGTTTATAATTTTACCTCCACGTCCAGTGGAAGTATAGTAACAAAAAAATTTTTAAAAATTTTTATTGTCCAAATAGGCTTAAAATGTCATGAAACGTCAAGATTTTAAGTTTGAGCGAAAAAAAAATTTCTGTCTGTCGGTCTGTCTCTGTCTGTAACTTTTTTTTGTGCGCACGTTTACTCTGGAACCGTTTAAGATATTGACTTGAAATTTGGTACACATATCTACTTTAACGAGATCTAGAACTAGATTATATTTTCATCTTGTTCCGTCGAAGGGTTGGGGTGTAAATTGGGGTAAATTTGGGGTAAATGGGTAAATCAAGCAGGTAAGAGTCCACGAAATTGGTATTTAGTATATACAAGAGAAGCTAAGGTTTCAAAAAAAAAATTGGCATTAGCCACCCCAATTACCACCCCCACCCCCTTACTAAATGGGATGAAAAGAAATTGTGATTTAGTGTATGTACAGGAACCAGAAACCTCAAAATATTTTTTTACTTCGTCCACCCCCCACTACCACCCCCCTATCACCACCCCCACTCCACTACCGATGTGGGGTATCATTTTATGGGTTTTTGTGGTAGAAGATTTCAAATATTATATTATTAAAGTTCCATAAACAATTATTTTCACATACAAAGTTTTTTCGTTGTGAGTGACTTGGATAGAGAATCTGGATGTGGAAGTAGTGATTCCTTGGGCAGCGGTTTTTGTTATTTAAGTTGATATTTTTGTTATTTACAGAATAATTATTTATTTAAATTTATTTCATTTATATTCTGTCCTTTTGATAAAAAACCTTTTGTTTGTTCATTATATTAAATATACGTATATAAAAATGTTTTTTGTTAAATTTAGATAATTTTGTACATGGTAAAGGACAATTGCCGTTTTCGCCAAATCATTCATTCTAAAAATTACCGGTAAATACCGGTTAACCGGTTATTTAAATTTTTATTTACCGATTTACCGGTTATTAAAACTTCCGGTAAATTGCAATCCCTACTGCTTATATATCCATAACCATTAAGCAAGCAGTGAAAATTTCGTATAATACGTAAAACAGAAGAAAACAATTTAATTAACTCCATAACTTTGTCGATCGTGTAGATGATTATTACTGTGACATGTACGACAGTTATTTACAAAAAGTTTATTTTACGCCATCGCCCTGCGATATTTTACAAGCGAGTTTACAAGTTTATTTGCCATGCAATAATTGTCAGCGATGTACAATGTACAGAAGATGACAAAGTTGCAACAGATTTAATTCCATGTTGAATTCATTCCCAAATGATAGTGAATCTAGTAAATTTGAAGTAGCCCCATAAAATGAAAATTAATTATTTGCATTTGATTTGAGAGGATTCCTAGATATGGTTTAGGCATACACGATAATATTTTATACAACTACTAGCTGACCCAGAAAACGTTGTTTTGCCATATAAATTATAAATTTTTGTCCAAAAAATAAAAAGAAAATTTCTGGATAGGGCCACCCTCATCACCTAGGGGTATAAAAAATAGCCTACGACCTATTCTCAGACCTACCAAATATACACCAAAAATTTCATAAAAATCGGTCAAGCCGTTTCGGAGGAGTTCGATAACAAACACTATGACACGAGATTTTTATATATTAGATGATTCTTTTATGGGTTGTGTTTTGATTTGTCAATGGAAACAACAGTAAAAAATTTCAGTTCATTCAGTGGGCAATCGGATTCGGATAGCTGTGGTGTTTGTTTAGTTAGTGAATAGTTGACTTGGGAAACACTTAATAATAGGTGATTTTCTATCATTGCATTGCCAATACTGTAAAATATACGATAATCGATGAGTGTAAAAAACAACGACTAGAAACTGAGATTGCAAAAACAAATTGAAAATTCATAAAGTCGTAAAATTTAACTAGCAAATGCTGCAACAACTGCAAACATGCTAATTAGTGTAAAATTGTTTAGGTACATTTAGGTACTAAATAATATAATAATAATATAATAACATATTAAATTTTTCAAAAATTAACCACTTTTTCTAGAAATAAATATGATATGATTTATCGTTGGATAGCTAATTTAAGTTGTGATCGAATAATGAAATAATTTACAGGGTGTTCCATTTAAAAAAACACAAGTTATGTCTACTCAAAAAAGTGTCTTAATAATGTGTTACTAGATTTTCGATTCTACACTTGGTAATTGAGACAGAGATCATCCAAAACTGACAATTTTCCAAAAACGCTCCGTAGCTCGGTAGTTGAAAAAGATAGACCATCGCGGTTTACGCCATTGTTTGTTTCTCGAAAATCGAGCTCAGGACACCTATAGGTATTGATTTTTGTCTATCTGCCAGAGTTTTAGAGAAAACCCCAAATCCCATCTAATTTGGGGGTTCCACCCTGTACCTACATTTAAATGTATCATTATTTTATTTTAATCTTATAAGTACATAGGTATACAAATAATCAGCAAACGTTTTTATATAAATAATTTACCATGGATGATGATGAAGTAAATCCGAAAGGAATAAATAAACGGGAGAGAACTTACAAATCACTGTATCCGAAAACTAGATTGTCAATGAATTTCGCATAAAGTGGGCAGAAGGTAAAGCACGTGCTATATAAGCAGTGCAATATCTTTCTCTTCCACCTGGACATTATTATATAAACGCTAGCTAGACATTTTACGTCTCTAGTCTTGATCACAAAATCGGAACTGATTGACTAGAAAAACGTCCTCTTTCAGCAAAATATGTATATTCTGTAATGTCACAAAGTTGTAATTATCCGTATTCTCATGCTATACTTATAATGGTAAAGTTCTGAAAGTGCATCCATCAACGTGCGGATTTACGGGTTTTGCAAATTCCAGAATTTATTTTGGCTATTATTTATTTATTTTCCCGAAGTGTGGAAAATCAAGGTACCTGGTAAGTAAAAAAAATGGCTTACGACCTAAGAACGGTAAATCTTTTACCTATAACGTAAAAGGCCTTCTATTTAATGCATTAAAAATGGCTGCAGCTAATTATTGGCGAAAATCCATAGAACACGTTAAAAAAGTTGAAGATAAATTGTGAGAATATGGATATTCGGATTGACACTACCTACCTAGTAACAGTGGTGATGTTAGTGATTGTGATAAGGTTAATTGTTTATTTTAGAAAAATATTATTTATGTCAAGCTTGAAACATGTTTTATTTATAATATTTTAGGACATGTTTTTATTTTATTTACAACTTCAGAAAAATGCTATTAATTTTCTTACTATTATTGTATTTGTTGAGTTTATCCATCTATTAGTTATTTATAAAATTCTTACTTTGAAACTTCTTTGCCATTAAAAAAAATCGTAATGGGGCGCGACTGGTACCTCCGTTTCTTCTTTCGGTTTTTAGCAAACTATTGATACATTTTTCTTTAATTACCTATGTTATTTCAATGAGAACATGTATTTATGTTGTTATACAACACGATCTACCATGACATGCGGAAAATTTAACAGTAGGTTGTCCCCACCGAAAGGGTTAAAAAATGAAAAATTATAAAAAAATGATCAAAAAAATGACCTTATTATTTTTGTAGAAATGCGCTGCCAATGGCTTTAACTAATCTGACGTAACGCGGTACAACCATATCACTTTATCAGACTTGGGAATGACTCTACTGACAGCAAAGTTGGAGAGGATAGAAGTGACTTTTTGGTTATAATCAAATCACACTACAAAAATAGCGAAATAAATCAAAATAAATCGAAAAGACAATGACCCTAGGCCAGCAACTCTGCAATAGCAAGAGATATTTACAATACCACGCCGATGCCCTCATTGTTCGACCGAAAGCAAAAAACGCGGCTCTCTTTGATCTGTGCTTTGCCGCGCTTGCCGGCTTCACTTTTTATGCCAATTAAGGAAATGTAAACATCTTCAATACGTTTTTTCACAAGTAAGTTCGTCGACTTATTCCTGACCTACTCAACATCAGTAGGGTATCTTTACAAATTTACTAATAATTTAATATACTAAATTACCTCAGAACACTCTAAAATTTTGCAGGGGCTTTCCCACATTGAAGACTAGTACACCATTTTATTTTCCGCATATCATGGTAAATCAGGCGCACTTTCACTTTATTCAAATATCAATGAAAGGTCATATACATAATATGCAAAACTATTCAGAGGGACGTCACTGCATCATGCCGGCTGTTTAGCGACGGGCTATTAAATTTTAAGATTCTGGTCGACTATAGGAATAATAAGAGAGACTATTAATTTCTTATAAGTGGCAAAACCTTGTAATAATCTTGAAATATAGGTATGTGATAGAACGTAGTCAAAAACGGTGCCGCTTCAATAAATACACCTGCTATTTCGTTTTGATAAAAATGCCGCTCATTTTTTACTCCACTGCCAACACTTTACGTTCATACTATAGACAATGGATAACACCATTATTTATGCTGGCAACGGTTAACGGATATAGACCAAAAGGTGTTAGGAAAAGACTTTTTTAAGTAGTCGACGTTTCGTCAAAATTTATTGACATCCGTATCTCAGGACTATTTAGGTGAGTTTTCCTTTGTTATATTAGATTTAAAAAATAAAACAGAACACATTGATATTAACAAATGCAACTCCCCAACGTATGAGTAACCTAGTCTATACAGTATAGACTAGGTTACTCTTACGTTAAGGAGTTGTATTTGTTAATATCAATGTGTTCTGCTTTATTTTTTTTTAAATATAATATAACAAAGGAAAACTCACCTAAATAGTCCTGAGGATGTCAATAAATTTTGATGAACCGTCGAACTACTTAAAAAAGTCTTTTCCTAACACCTTTTGGTATATACCCGTTAACCGTTACCAGCATTAAGTAAAGCACAGACCATCAGCCACTAATAACTATTATTTATATATTACTTCCACATCCAGTGGAAGTATAGTAACGACAAAAAATTTTTTTAAAATTTTTATTGTCCAAATAGGCTTAGAATGCCATGAAACGTCGCGATTTTAAGTTTGAGCGAAAAAAAATTTCTGTCTATCGGTCTGTCTGTAACTTTTTTTGTGTGCACGTTTACTCTGGAACCGTTTAAGATATTGACTTGAAATTTGGTACACATATATACTTTAACGAGATCTGGAACTAGATTATATTTTCATCTTGTTCCGTCGAAGGGTTTGGGGGTAAATTGGGGTAAACTTGGGGTAAATAGGTAAATCAAGCTGGTGAGTCCATAAAATTGGTATTTAATACGTACAAGAGAAACTAAGGTTTCAAAAAAATGTTTGCCGTTAGCCACCCCCATTACCACCCCCACCCTATTATTAAAGGGGAAGAAAAAGAAATGTGATTCAGTGCGTGTACAAGAACCAGAAACCTCAAAATATTTTTTTACTTCATCCACCCCCACTACCACCCTCCTATCACCACCCCCACCCCACTACCGATGTAGGGTATCGTTTTATGGGTTTTTGGGGTAGAGGATTTCAAATATTATATTATTAAAGTTCCATAAACAATTATTTCCACACACAAAGTTTTTTCGATGTGAGTGACTTGGACAGAAAATCTGGATGTGGAAGTAGTGACTCCTTGTGCAGCGGTTTCATTAGCCATTGCTATAGACTGACAAATATATATATTAATCTGCAAATTCGATGACGAGTGGTTACCGTCTGCCAGTCGGTAATCGAAGATATAAGTACAAAATTTTTTTCTCTCTGGAACTTTTTGGTATGGTAGGGGGAGGGGGGGCATTTATTTTTAAATCGAATGATTATCGATATCTGTCCGCATAGGTAGTTAGTATATGTACTTCACATACTCCAATTACGCTGGCAGACGAAACTTCCGATCGGCGCGCGCGTTAACCGAAAATAGAAAAAAAAAATTAGTTTCTATTTCCGGTTAGCGCGCGCGCCGACCGCAAGTTTCGTCTGCCAGCGTAATTGGGGTATGTGAAGTACATATACTAACTACCTATGCGGACAGATATCGATAATCATTCGATTTAAAAATAAATGCCCCCCCCTCCCTATCCCCCATCCATACCAAAAAGTTCCAGAGAGAAAAAAATGTTGTACTTATATGGTCTCTTCGATTACCGACTGGCAGACGGTAACCACTCGTCATCGAATTTGCACGTTATTTCCTGGGCTATATAGGGTTTTAAGCATAAGACTTCTAAAATCCTAAAATCCTCTACGCACTTAGTAATTCAAACGAAAATAAATATTTACACGTCATATTTAATTAAACACGAAATGGAAAACCGTTATCCAAACACCCTAGCTTCTAAACACCCAGACGTAATTACAGTTTAGCACTACTATTATTTACATTATCAGTAACATTCACGGACCAGAGGGTTAATTTGAATCAAATTGTGCCACAGAAATCTAATTTGGCCTGGCAGGCGAGATACCGGCTTCATAACAATTGAGAATTCCACAAATTGCAGCCGGCCACAAACAATTATCTATATGTGCAGACATGTAATGACCTTCAGTGGTTAAATGCGAAAACGACAAAAGACATTTAAAAAATGGGTCTGTTGAATGAAGAAAAAACATGGCGGTCCGCATTGCACGACTGGATATGTCGATAAGTATGTTTTTAATTCAAGTCGCTTTTTTATTATAAGGTGGTAGTACTGGAATCACCTTGACAATACTTGGGTTATTAAGAGTACATACAATTTTCAAATTCACTTTGAGAGGATAGGTAATTAATGAATATTATACGGATCATACATACGGCCATAAGGTGTTTCAAAAGAAAGTGCTTTGATTTGCATTATGGATTGGTAGGGGTTCGAAACATGAAAATGTCACCAATAAGACTTTTTTCTAGGGAGGTCCCTAACCGAGCTACAACTCTTTAAAGTGGATGGTAGGCAACCAGTTTTCTCTCCTAATAACCTTAAAACGGTTTGACGTACGATGATGATCTTTAGTATGAGATCCTTTACTTTGATCAGTTACATGCACATTAAAGCAAACCCTACTGACATGCAGATTTCAGAGTGTGTTCATTCAGAATAAATAGGCTCGCTAAGATCAAAGTCAAAATCTTTATATTACGACAAACGAAAAATGTTTATGAATCATTCAATAGCTCAGTCAATTTGGAAATTTTGCAGTTTTCCTGCAATCGACCGTTTTCTAGTAAAACGCAGAAAACCATAAATATGTCAAAATAAATGGATTCAAAAGGTTATTGAAAAACGAAAGCGGTGAGTGTCAGTTTGTTTAATTTAGAATTTAGACCAGAATCTGAGTTATCTTGCTCCACCTAAGAAGATCTGTGGTTCATACGATTTATATAAATCAGTACCATCGTCGAGGCTTTCGTTTTTTTTTAAGTAAATTGGCTAGGTACAACTACATAATACTAAAGCTGCGATTTCATCGTTATCAGTCATGGTTGACATTAGAATTATAATAAATGATGTACCCATAAAAATGATATAATAGTTGAAACTGAGAGTGAAAAGATCGTCGCCTGCTCATGGTGAGCTCGTCCCGCCCCACGGGAGTTCGCAGCATGCTCGCGGCACGCTCGTTGCACCATGTCATTGCTGTGAGCCTCGAGCAGTCTCTCGTGCTAGGCTCGTCATAACTATACGTACCTTTAGAAGTTAAAGCAAAAACCTAATGTGTTCTTTCAAAAATAAGGAAAGTTACTGAAAAAATACCCAATATTATTTTCACAAAAATTTCTGACTAGGACAAAGAAATACTTAATCTCGGAAATAATTTGCTAGCCTTATGCATTTTTTGAAATAATAGATGTCACATTCAGCTCATTTCAATTTTAAATTTTTATGAAACGAAGAATGCAATTGTTTTAAATGAACACCTCAAAAAAAACTCGACTTTTATTTACAAAATGGAAAATAAAAAAATTAGATGGGGTAGGCGGGAAACCCACTGCAATAAATCTTAAAATGGAACAAAAGAGACAAATTCCAAGATGCCCTCCTAAAACTAGATACCTACCACTACACTTTAATCCGTCCAAAATCGCAATTTGATATTTCATTTCGTTTAGAAATAATTCGACATTCTTGACGTCCTTTTGGGGGTTTGTATCATCCTTATTATGCGCTCTCGAACTATGGACTACACAGCGTTTTTTTTGTCTATTATTACCACATAATTAACAATCACCCAGTATAAACTTCATAAAAATACATTAGAAAAACCAATGATTAATAAAATCTCCTTTCGTATCGAAGCATGAAAATAAACCTTAGGAAAAGTAAAAAAAATATTTTATTAGCTTTCTATACGTTTAGTATCCTCTTGGCAACCCCAGAGGAGAGTGCCAAGGGTTTTTTACCCTTCAAGAATTGATGTTATTCACTATTATAAATGTCTGCAGATGTGAATAAACCAATTCCTCGCAGAATAGCTGAATTTCAAGCATAATTTAACTCTATTGTAGAAAAATAACCAGCGCGAATGTTGGAATTTTGCAATCTTTAGTCGATCACACCTTACAAGCACAATTCTTGAGAATATTTTCTATCGAGTAAGTTATACGTACTTAATAAAAATGAAAATTTTTACAGCTAAAAATTACAGTATCGATATTTCCCTCGATATTTCCATTAAAGGAAAAAAAATGTTTTGATTCAAGAATACATTAGTTTATATACAGTGGTGGCATGTCAAAATATTGAGTCGATGCCAATGTATGACAGAAGAGAAGAGAAGAGAAATGGACAAATAATATGCTGAAAAGAAACAGATTTAACCTACGCTGGTGCCACTTTTCTCTTTAGCTACTTTTAGTCGTCGGTGGAACTCTTAACATGCCTGGCATCAGTGTTAATATATCGCTTTCTTTCGCGTACATTATTTTGCTATTTATATTTCACTCTATCTTGTTAAAGATTTCTAGCTGCCACTAGTGTATATGCAAATGAATACATTCTTCATATAAACCGAATACTTTTGTGGCAAGAAATTAAAAGCTGGTCGTCAATAAATTATCCTTGAAACAAAAATACTTGTTTCTACGAAGAATTTATTTATTTGCGTATATATAAACCAATATATTCTTAAATCAAAACGATTTTTTGCGTGAGTTAAAATGTATCAAGTAGTTTAAATTGTTATCAATAATTTTGCTGTTCATTTGAAAAAGTATCCTAATAACATCACAATAAGACAATTTACAAATTTATACTATAAACGGCAATGTGTTCATGGATTGTTTGAGCGGTTCTAGACATGCCAGAAACTTGAAATTTCGCAAGTAGATACGGACTAACTTTAACTTTGGATCCCTAAAAATCACGAAAATTGAAAAATTCGAAATGGTGACTTCAATAGGCACCCTATGAGGTCGAAGCACGAAGCATCATATAAAGTTGACATGAATGAAGGCGATGACGTGCCTCTAGAGATAAAGCTCACTAACTGAAAGTCGTACTGACAAGTATTAATAAAATTTTAAAAGACCAACTAACTAGTTGAACAGTTTAAGTATGGCTTTGGTTCTTCAAAAACAAAATTTTTCAGTGGTGCTGGTATTTTGTTGAAGAACACTCAGTAATTCAATATGTCACTGTATTTATACTGACGAGCATTAATAAATTCGAAACTACGGTTTAAGAAGCAATTAGTGGGGTAGTGTGAAACTGATATTCCCGACTACGATTTTTGGACAGGCAACTTTCCATTAGGGGAACAATAAAAAGTTCTGCCATCTACCCGTTACCCAATTCACAGTGGTCTTCAAGCTGCAGAAAGTTTGCTCAAAATGGATCCAAAAACAGATTTCACAGAATGTTTTCGAGATATTAAGGTTATAAAAATGCAAACCGGAAAATCCTAGCTGATCCCCTTCGCGAGATATTCAATTTCTAATTACTTTTCTATCTACATATTAACCACTTTTTGCTTTACCTAGGACCAGCGACGGGGACGTTGTGACTATATAGTCCCATTTTTATCTTTTTTATTTTTTTGTAGTAGTTTTGTTGTATTTTACAATTTTGTAGTTTTTTTAATGTATTTTATTATTTTGTAATTTTTTTATTTATTCTTTCTATTCTATATTTAAGAAATGCTATGAGCTTGGAATGTAAAATTTTAGAAAACCATATAAATATGAAGTTAAGAGCGTTCTACTACTGCTTTAAGTAATCTTGATGGATATGATTAATCTTGAATTCTATTTATATTATAGCGCTCCCAGAATTTCAAAAATTCTCGGTGCGCAGACTCGCCAGCCTGCTCAGACCAAAATCCTAAGGAGCCCTAGGTAGGGGCTTAGGATTTTCCGGTTTGCATTTTTTTACCTTACAGATACGCTGAAAACATTGTGCGAAACCCATTTTTGGATTCACTTTGGTCAAACTTTCTGCAGCCTGAAGACCACTGTGAATTGTTTTATTAAGCATATACCCACCGCTGATGCAGATCTTATCCAAAAAACTTTTTAAAAAGACACGCACCATTTAAAATAAAGTTGATATCACAAAACAAGTTATAAATAGGTTTTTAATCGAGCGTACGTAAATAAGTATTAAAGTTGTGATATTATTAAACACTACTTAGTGGAATGACTGTAGTTTGATTCGGATTTCAATAGTATCGGCCACCTCTACTTTATCTCTAGGCACACAAGACATTAGTCACATCACATGTCTCCAGGTGGTAATAGCTTCGTGCAGAGTAGTCGGCTTATGTTATAGTTGATTTATTCCGCAAGTAAAAAATGTCGGCGTGTTTGATGGTGGTAAAGATCAAAGGCTTCTACATTTTTTGTGTGACCGCGAAGGAAATCTAGTGTACACTCAGAAGGAAATCCGAGGAAATCTTTTGCTTTCCGGATTCCCCCCCCCCCCGCGCTTCAAACATTTTTTGAAAAAACTCAAGGAAATCCGAGGAAATCTTAGGAAATCCCAGCAAATCTTTTGCTTTTCGGATTTTTCCCCACGGTTTTCAAAAATTTTTTGAAAAAACTGTGTGTCAGTGTTGTTTTGTGCTATTTTAGTAGTAACCTTAAACATTCAGACTATTCCCAAAATTGCCGATTTTACAGCACCCATAAGTTGATGCAGTCAATCTTAATTTACGGTGAAGTAATGCAGTATGTGTTAGCAGCTTCTCTCTTGTATGCAGGCCGATTTCCCGATAGATACCTGTATAAATTTACAACCAAAATCTGAACGCGACGGGATCTTGGATTTCCCAAACATGTTTGCAGATCGGCGAAGAGAATTTCGAATAGTTGTTGTGGCGTATAAGATGTTTGTTAATTTAAAATTTTAAAGTAGTAAAAATTGAAACTAAAATAATATTTATTATAAAGAATGGTTATGTTAGGTTTTACATTCCGCTGGCGCCTTGGAAAATCTTGTCAGCTGTTCTCTTCGGTTTCATTTCAATACAGTCGACCAGTTACCAGTGGCGAGCAAGTAAATATTTTTAAGCGGTTCTGAAATTTCTTTTGCCCTATCCGATTTAAATGGATTCGTTGTACATTACTTAAAAACTTTTCGACCTGAATCGCCCACTATTACTGTTTGTATAGCTCTGATATATAAGGAAAGTGGTACAAAATTCATCAAAAATCCTTGCATTTATAGGAAAAATGAATACTTACTAAAATAGAATTTCAAAAAATCCCACCACTAGACCATACTTTCCACTTAGACAAAACATTGAGGGACTGGCTAAGATGGCCACCAAAAATATTACCATACATTTTTTACACATATTTGAAAATGAATTTCTAAAGTGCTGACAATTTTATCAATCAATCACATAAAAAATGTGTCATAAATCTCCTATATTTAGCAAGTCGTATACTGATATATATTCTAATTTTAGACATTCCACAAAAATGCCGCAACCTCAATGTTTATAGATGACACGAAGTGAAATATCATAAAATGTCACCACGACAAAATTTATCATCATCGAGCGGCTTATAGAAATAAATACGCAAACGTCTGCTGGAGCTACAAGGGTATTTGTCCGGCTTCCCCTTTTAACAAGTTAACTGGAAATCCAAAAGATTATGCGCCGTCGAGTTTACGAACTCTTGACAGTAATTTAGTGATTTTAAATTTTGTTAGCTTTAGGGTTAAAAATAACATTAATCGTACAGGAAAATTGTCAGCGAAAATGGCATGTTTAACGATTTGTCAGCAAAGAGCGAGAATAATATTAACAGTGACTTTCAATGATAAGTTTAATCCCGAGAAAGGTTATTAAAAACACGGCTTTCATGTGTTATTGTTGCCAATTTAAACAATTTCTTGATGATTTCTCCATTTTTTTATTTACCTCGCGATTTACACTTTGGAATTAGGAAAATAATTGAACCGTGTTCAAATTTCAAAAATACAGTGTGTCCCCGGATGAACTTAACTTACTTGTCTTTCTCATTTCGCATTTTCCAGAAAAGTAATACTTCATAAAAAATTTTGCTTATTCTTGGTCCTTAGCCATAGTTAAAATTTCAAAATTACGTACAGAATGATAAAAGGTAAAAGAACGTGAAATTACTAAACTACACGTCTGTTGATACCAATCTATAATTTGTTTATGTAACCACCAAATAGTGCATCTGCCAGGTTCCATAAACTATTGACGTTATTGTTCCAGCTAGCAGTTATTGTAAGTACAAAAACACCTATATTTCTCCATCCCGTTTGAACAGACAAATTGTTTTCGCGAGTGCTTTTAACTTTGTTGTTAAACACAACATATTTATTATCCATCCCGTTTGAACAGACAAATTGTTTTCGCGAGTGCTTTTAACTTTGTTGTTAAACACAACATATTTATTATTTGTAAACTTTTGTTAATGTTCTTTTCAAGTAATATGGTATGATGTATATCATTTCATTTCTTTTCTAAATTATACCTTTACTTAAGTTTAAAGATTTGTTTATTGATTCAAGTATCAAAGCATGTTGTTTATTAATACTATTTTGAGTACCTAATGTTTTCGTAGAGTAATGTTACGTTGGCCAAGTAATCAACTAATTATCTTTGGTTGTTAGAGTATAAATTGTAGTTTTAATATATTGTTGCCTTTTGCTGAGCATTATTGTTTTACATTTTTAGAGTACCGTGTACCATTACCTTATTTAGGTATGCCCGTCTCTTTGTATACCACTCATTTTGTATAAACTGTTTGTAGAATACCTATTATCGTATTTGCTCGCACCCTGTATATCTGTTTGATCTACCGATTTTATGTAATATAATATATTTTTATTGTTGAGTTTTTTTTGAAAACTATGCCAATTGTAAGTTTTAACTTGGGAGCTAGCCAGTTATGCCAATTGTAAGTTTTAACTTGGGAGCTAGCCAGTTAAATACAAAAGTAAAGTTTTGATAAAGTAATAAATTTTCTAATATAAATATAAATGTGATTTAACCCGTTTTAATTTAAAAAAATATAAACGAGAGCTTCTTACTGTATTTTCGAAGTTTTACCGATGTAAAATTTCTCATTTGAAGAATATTTGCTTAACTTTCAAAGAAAATATAATAAAATAATTTCAAATGTCTTAAAATGGTGCAACATGTAATTTCGAACTTGTCATCTCGAGAATATTCAAACTTAAATTTAAAGACTGGAAATCCTCGTGAAAATCATCTCAGAGACGTTCCTTATTGGATTTAGACTGAATTTCGTTGTAAAATTAAATACATTGGATTTTTAGTTCGTTTTCCCTTATTTCCCAAGTTCCGTAAAATCTCGTACAAATCGATGATAATTTGTTTTTTCCTAATATAACTTTAAAAGCATTTCTGCTGTAATATAATTACAAAAATGTTTAAGTTTATAAGTATGTCCTATGTCTTTTCTTAATTATCATTTGTATAAGAAATAAGGATTAGTTGATTAATAAATCTCCTCCTAACATTATGAAAACAATTAAAAGTTATTCAAAGTAAAAACACGGATCACTTCCTTGGAACATAAAAATCCGTATATCGGGGGCAGGGCATTTAGGTTTCTAACAAAATGTCACATAGCTCTGCCGCATAAATTTCTACAATGGCATTCACGAATCGTGATCGATACTGACAATGCATATTATGCAATCTTGCCCAGTCTATACATCAATAGAAAATAATTAGCCTAGCAATTCGCCATGTCGGTAACAATTGTATAGGTTGCTGCTATACAAGTAATGAGTTATTTAAACAAATTAGATTCAGTATATACATATATTTTTTTGCGTTGTAGATTGCAGAACCAATTTACACAATACCAATCAAAACAGTGCAGCTTTGTTTTCAAGTACTAGGAAATAATGAAGGTGGTAATTATTTAATCCTAATCATCAAATAGTTACCAATTCTGATCAAATAGTAGTATAGTTGACTGCACACTTATTAGGCGTGTAAAAAATGTTGGCGACTTTATGGCGGTGTGATGCGGCGTGTTTGATGGTCAAAGGCGCCGACATTTTTGAGTGCTTCGTAGACTTGAACTATTTGCTTTCCTTGTATCATGTACACTCAAAGAAATAGTATGGGTAAATTCAACAAAAAAAAATGGTTACCTAACAATATTGTTAATGTTGTTAAACCAAACTATATTGATGGTATTTTTAAACAAGAGGTGATTGTTATTTTAATTAATAAAAAGTTGTCGTACAACAAAACAAACATTAACTTAAAAAATAGATGAATAAGACTATTATTCTGTTCGTCTGACTATTATTTTGTTGAATTCTGTCAAATTAAATTAGATAATAGTATATTTTATTTTTAACTATTATCGAATTGTAATTCTAACCCTGTATTAGTTCGCTGTACTATTGTACTTGGTAGATAAATCAATATTATTGTCGTCTTCTAGAAGTTCTAAAAGAATTACCATAAAATTTGCTTGCTTACCACGTTGTCTATTACAGAAATTATTCCCAGATGACGCCACATACAAATCACTGACAATAATCAATCATGCATTATCTTACACTCTTATGAATTTATAGAAAATTAATAACATGATTGCAGTGTTCAAATTCTCTCAGGGATCATCGATATATTTGGATGGATCTTATAAACGATCTCTAATCTTTGGTTTGGGTGGTCTGATGTCTCAATACTGAGATTTTGGCTAACCAAAAAAAAACTTCATCATACAACAAAGTGTAGATCCTAAAAATTAGTTGGTGAACAAAAAACAAAGTCGTTGTACTATTTAATTGTAGACCAAATTGAAAATGGTTAGTGAACATAAAAAAATGTCATTGTACTATTTAATTTGTTACAAGAAGATATGATTATTAAACTACTATTTGTTTACGAAAACAAATAGAGTTGTATGACTATTCTTTACTGATTGATTTAACTATGTAACTAGATAGGCGCGATTTTATATGCTCTTTTTGGTTGAATTTACCTATCATTTTCGAGTGTATATTAGCTAAATAAGTTACTCATATTTCTAATTGGTTCGAGAGATACATCAATAACGTCTGCATGTAGATCAGTCATATACTTAAGGTACCCTAGTAGCACAACATATTGGGTCGATATAGGTACAATATGTTACCTATATTGCATATTGGGCCAATATATGTCAGATTTAGCCAATATTGTACCAATATGCTTATCAGCTGTATTTTAGATATATTAATCCAATATATATCTAATGTTTTACAAACATTGGCAAACCAGATTCAAATTAACAATATTTAATCAACATTAGCGCAATATGTAGAAAGTAATTTTAATTTCCAAATACTGGGCATATCCCAGTATGCTTTATTATTATTGTTTACTTATTTATTGACAAATAAGCATCAATATATATACGCTAATGATGTTGCTATGACCGCTTGGTTTAGAGTCAAGCAAATTTGACTCTTACCCAGGGGTCCCGGGTTCGATTCCAGGCCGTGGCACTGGGGTTTTTTCTGAAGAAAAAATTAATCCCAGAATACTCGGGTATTAGATATGCATCCCTTGTCTCCAAACGTGTAGCTCTTTCCGCACAAGGCTCTTCCGGAGCCTTCAGGGATAAAGGGAGTCGTATTACCTGTGGTATGTTGTAATTTAAATACCCTCTCAAATGTTTTTAATCAGCTGATTGCTCAAGGTTGAGTAGCCTGTATAACTATTATACAAAATGCCATTCGTCTTGTATTGTTAGTTGCTATAAAAACAATTAATGTATAATTTTAATACATGATGTACATTTCTAATTTTAAATTTACCGCCCATAGCAAATTCAGAAACAGTTACACATTCGAGTTTCGGCCATGTTGCCGTATGCCGGTCAGTTGCAAGATTGGTAGACTATGGGTCAGTTGTTGGTGTTTCATAACTTCGTCAATTTCTTTAATAAAATACAGTATGCAGCTTGCGACAACTACAATAATTTAATAGGTAAGTGTGCATGTTCCTATTCCAATAATATAATTAATGTAAACATAGTTTGGTTTTTAGTAACTTTTCATATTCCTACAAAGGCGTATTTGTCTTCTTTCTGCCATGTTTAATGCAGAAATCGTGGCCCAGTGGGTGTATAATATTCAGGACATTTTTGCAAATCATGCATATTTAGGCACTATGATATTTACTACTAATTACCTGTATCTTACATTTGTTTAAATACCTATGCGTAATTATTTTATAAATACAAATTGTATATTGGGCCAAGCGCGGATCTAGAAATTTCAATAATTTTTTTCTCGTCTGTGGCGCATGGGACCCATACGAAATATGGGAAATAACATACCTAAACAAATGAAGAAATCAGTGTCAAAGCTTAAATTCTTTGACGTAGTGTCTAGTAAGTAAAACATTAAACTAGTGGGTTTACTGTAGTCAACTGATTTTCACTATTGTAGAGGCCGATTCAAAGAAGTCACAGATGGGCAAATAAATCGAGCAATATTAGCATACTTAGCTGGATCATCAGATAAAGATGGGGAAGTAAATCTCGCGAATCCACAAGAAATCATGGCCCCTCAAGAAATGAAACAGATGAATGGGTATACAATAATAATTACACTTATTTTTTTATTGTTTTGTTTAAGTTTCGAACAAGTGTTTTGTTTTCCTTTATATTCTATGCAATTATCACAATTACATTTTTATTCGTTAGCGTTTTTGTTCATTTCATATAAATATATTATTTTTAAAATTTTCAGATTTTGATAACGACATCCATTCAAATTCCACACAATGTGCCCAAATTTCTAACACGGGAACTCGGGCAGTAGGAATTCCCATGTCAGAAATTCTCAGACACATTGTGTAGCTATATGGCGCCTATGTTGATATCCAATATAGCACCTGTATGTTAGTATCCAATATAGCACCTATATGTTAGTATCCAATTTAGTGCCTATATGTTAGTATCCAATATGACACCTATATTAGTATCTAATATGGAACCAATGTTGGTATCCAATATGATGCCAATCTTGATATCTAATATTATATGCCAATATTTGATTGCAATATTGCGCATTTATTGTCAAAATCTGTCGCTCAGTATATTGGCCCAATATGTTGATGCCTATATTGGCCCAATCAACTTGTGCTACAGGGGTAAGTTAACGGAAATCATTTTTTTGAAAATTTAGAGAGTTGTTCATTTTGATCTACTGACTAAAACCTTAATTTTCCATGTTGTAATGGCTGCGCTCGCAGTGGGGAAAGTGAGAGAGGTGCTCCAAAACGGTTTCTTGACTATAACTCAGGATCGCTTAGAGATATCAAAATGGAGGTTATTATGAAAAACGTATTTCTTAAAATTTTGCCCAAAAAATGCATTATACAACCTTTTCATAAAGCTTAAAGTCTTTCCGCAAATGAGCTTAGAATAATAGTGAGAATAACAGAATAGTAATAGTATAATGGAAAACATCTCAAATTGATCAAAATAGTAAATAGAAAAACAGTGCCTGCTTATTGAACATTTAAGGAGTGGAAACTTGTAAATAAATACGTTTTTAGAATAAATTCGCGTATGGTAAACCGCAATACCTATTATTTCATACATCAAGTACTGCACAGCATTTGGTAAGTAATTATCTAATAATTTATATTTTTTAAGTCTTCCTATTATTCGTAAATATACATATTTAAGGATTTTGCAGAGTGAAAGGGAAATATGGGTTTATTTTCGATTTATTATAAATATTTAGAAACCAAACATAGTATAATTTTTAAAACTGTTTGCCCACTCACATATCAACCTAACCTAACCTAACCTAGATATACAACTATATATTTTTTTATTGTAAATTTCTGTTGTAGTTTGTCAATGAACATAGTTCCTAATTACATTATTAGAGTATGGCATTTAACTATATACAACATTTCTGATAAAAACTGTATATGGCTGTAGTCCTTAGAGCAATGGGAACTATCTGAAACTATTTTAAAGATTATACCATTTGTGATTCTTTTAAATATTTATAATAAACCAAAAATAAACGCATATTTCCCTCTCACTCTGTAAAATCCTGTCCTTAACAAATATAGTAAACCAATCAGTATTTGATCCTACAAAAATTCAAAAAAAGTCTAATGTAAAACAAGTTGTACCAAGATGTGAGTTAACAATAATTAGTACCTGATGTAGAAAAACAAACATTGAGGAACTGTGCATTTCATCGTGAAATAAATATTTTGTCTTACCTAATTAGAAGTGTCGTCAAGTTTTCTTAGTGGCTAAGACTAATCCGAGGACAAATCCCTAATTGACAGGTTTTTAATATGGCAGCTATATAATGATAGTAAGATCCGTTGAAAATGATGATGCATTAATCGATACATACAGTAAAATATTTTCGAGAATATTTTAGAATATTACCGAGAATATTACTTACTTACATAGGTATATATACTTAGTGTTTTTGCAACTTTTTATAGAGTCAAATATAGTTAGGTCTACTATACTATGTACCCAAAATTTGTAAAATACAGATATTACTCCACTGGGTGTAATTTAGTATATTTTACAAATTTTGTATAGGATAGTGAAATTAACTGAAGTTAACCCCTCATAAATTTGTAATTTTTATTTATTTAATTAATACATTCATGCACTGACTGCGATTCGAAATGTGTCCAATCACACAAGTCACACAAGGCATAAAAAATGTATATGTCATCAAGTTAGTTATAGTGTACTCCACAAATAATTCAGCGATATAAAAAAGCTCGCAAAAAAGTATAAAGGACGCCGACCGCTTCTAGTTACTGTACCGCCCGCCGGTCCGCTTTGACAACGTTAGTCCACGTTGACCACACACATTTTATTCCAACCTATCATAATTCCGGTAGAGAAAATTTCAACCAATTATATTCAGTGGGAGTGGCCTACATTTTTGTTCGGAAATATATGACCATTTTTTTGTGAAGATAATAAAGAAGCCGAACACTTTTATGGCCTTTTATGTAAATAGACTGAAATTGATACACGGTCGGCACCTTGAAAGTTTTTTTGCGAGCTTTTTTATATCGCTGTATTATCGATGATACAAACTATAATTTCGATCGTATTATCTACTGAATATGTTAAAATGAAACCTACTACAACTACAGTTAAAACGTTTACAAGCTCTTGATTTGATGATCCTTGTCACCTTCAAGATTTTTACAGAAAACTGGAACGACATTTGCAGCAGCAGGGAAATGCGGTAGGTATTCGCCAGTAGCAAGCACACAATCGTTATTTTGATTGCAAGAGCATGAGCTTCGCATATTTGTTGCAACACTTTTGCTTGTAACCGAGTTTTGCAACCTTCACAGATGGAAATTCGTAAAAGTACCGCGAGGAGCGATTCACTCTTCGAAGTAGGTGTACATTTTTCTATTTTATACTTCGGAAGTACTCGAAATACATTCGAAGTCGAGGAGGCAATCACTTGAAATTATGTGTCCCACAATTGCAATATTGCACACATATTGCATACATATTGCACAAATATTGCACGATATTGCACACCGTTGCATATATACCTGCCCCACATATTGCATAAGTGATTACCCCTCGTTCGAAGTGCTCGAAGTACTTCGGAAGTATTCGAAATACATCTGAAGTACTTGAAGTACATTCAAAATACTCGAAGTACTTGAAGAAAATGTGAAGTACTTCGAGAAGTTCGAAGTAGGTGTACATTTTTTGCTAAGTGAGCGAGCTACCATGTTCCACCGTGGTAGGTACCACCTACCCACTAGGAAATACCCAAGAAGAAAAAGTGAACTTTAAGCTACCCCAACATCTTTTAAGTATCTCTTTATAGGGCAGATTATGCTGAATGAAAATGTCCGTGTTTTATACAGAAATTTATTTATTTATAATTTAAAATAGTAACACTGGAAACGTAATGTAAAAAAGTCTATGCAGTATTTTTTTTTTGAACCGGTCTTGGTGCCCATTTTAAAACTTGACAAACCCTTTAAGAAATATACTTCTGGCTCGACTTCTGGTGGATTCACCCTTTATCCAGTCCCTTACCATTAAATAGGTCCCGAACTAAGTACTATTAAAACTTAATTTTTATGTGCCTGAAGTTTCGAACGTTCACTTGAACGAATTTCCACGAAAGGGAAAAATTAAGTCGACTTAGGCAACAATACTATCGTTGCCAGCAGATATTACCAGAAAAATGGCACGCCTAAATCGATTAATTTTTACTTTTCATATGAAATTCGTTCAAGTGAACGTTCGAAACTTCAGGTGCATTAATTTTTAATTTTAGAGGACTGCTAGCTCTCAGTGGTTGGCCTGTCGACCCTGCAGAAGTGGGTTCTAGGTTCTAGCCCCACATAGAGCTAAATAATTTTTCACTGTAAATTACTTATCAGAAGTGATTCGGATTCCATAATAAGTCGTAGAGATTATTAAACAAATCTAAACCTAGACATAAGAGGGTCATTGAGCTGCAAGACAGTTAAAAACATTTTCAATTTTTTTTTGCAAAAACAGGTAAAAACCAACAAAAAATCATCCTGAGGTAAATGAAGTAAATAATATTCAATAGCAATTACAAATTCTATATTTTTCTTTTAAACTACAAATAACTAGGTGTACCAACCGAAACGTATGGAATTTCAAACCTTGACATTATTCTTATTATTGTTGAACTTTGCACGGAATAATTCACACGAAATTTAAAAGGAATGCAGTTTATAAGTAAACATAAACATGCGGAAATAGGTAGGTATATGCCAAATTAACAAATCCAGTCCAAATGTTGGAAACGATTTCGAATCCGACACCAATAAAATTGTGATTAAGACTTTAAATAATGAGCTGTTATGTATAGGTGGTAATGGATTGTATTGACATTAAAATTTATAAGCATAAACCGGATAATACACATGCACCTATGCGTTACATTTTTGCATTTTCCACTAAAGATAAAGTACCTAGGTATTTCTTATTTATTATATTACCTTATCGAAATATAATTTAGAACATACCTACCTACCTGATTCAATAATTGCGAAAATTAATGAATTTATTGTTGGTAAATAGGTATATACAAAACTTATCTAAATGGGTAGGCATGCAGGTATTTAAATTTATCGTAGCAGTTGTTGATTATAACAGGTCATAATTAGGTGTAAACTTAAAACTTTTAGTAAACAGGAACTCATTTACTTAATCCTATTCCAAAAATTGTATTTTACTCGTTAAAATCTAAGTGCCTAACATAAAACTGCTTATTTACATATCCACAGCGGTAAATTTGGAGTTCAAATCTATGGTAGAATGGAATGTGTCGGTCACAAATACAAATATTATAGCATAGCATCTAATGTTTAAACAACAATCCTAAACAAATCACTCTACATTATTTTAGATATATTTGCGGACAGACGGCATGTTATATTTCTAACCTCAACTCAACATCAAACAGGTATCAGGTAGTTTCGGGTTTGTGCTTTATTTACGTACAGTAAAACAGGCTTGGAAGATCAAGGTAGGTTCCCGCTAGAACGCACACAGCACACAATGAACCGTTCAAAAAAAATTACTTCTTGTACTTATGACCTGAGATGGCCTCAACTCTTAACATGTGCATTTCCACTTTCCGGCTTCGCGACTTGCTCTTGCTCCTTAATGGTAAAAATAACAGCAGATTTGTAACGAGAAAATAAAAAATATGTTACCTGTTTTGAAAATCTCTCGGTGGGAACACACAGAAATAAAAATAAACACAAAACAAATAAAATTAACACAAACAAAAATACATCTTCGGGATGACCACTGGAATCGTCAAAACAAAACACAGCACAAGAACAAAACCAAACAAATCAGTGGGGTTCGGGTATTTTGAACTTAACTCAAAATAAAATTATAACGGTTGAATTATTTTCGGGGTGGAAAAGGTGCGAAAAACACGTTTTACTCTCATATGTTGTTTACAAACAGTACGAGCGGTAATCGATCGACGTGCAAGCTTTCCAGCAAACAGCGTGATACTGACGGAATGAGTCATTTTTGTGAGCCGCGCACGCCGCCATTGGAGAGGGACGCTGTGGATTGTCGAGTGTGGGGAAGGTATTAGCAGAGCGCGGAAAATATGCAACTGAATAATCTTAGCGTTTTAAAAAATAAACTGATAGGATGGCGGTTGTGATCTAGGGCGTCAAATATGTTGGTAATTATCAAAATTCTGTTATTTATCTGTTTACAGTGCGAGAGGCCTTTTAGAACAATTTAACGTAAATAAGTATAATTCTTTCAAGTCTAAAAAGCCTGGGGGGACGATATTTTTTTGTAGGACGGCCTTATACTAAAAGGTGTTTTCCTGAAGAAGGTCCAGTCGTTGACGCGCTGGTTTTTGAGATATATGCAAAATAAAAAAAATTGAAAAAGATTCTTTTTTCTCTCTAATGGCTCAATATATTTTGATCGCTTTTATATGTGTTATAGACCTATTAAAGTGGTATCATATAATAATAAATTTATTAAATAAATTAAAGAAACGTTTTAAAATATTAATTTTTCTAATTTTCAAAAAAAATATTTTTTTCTTATATGACCTGGCACAATAACGAAATTTAATTCATGAAACCCTTTAATCATGTACTAAAACATATTTTTTTTTTAATGTTTGTAAGGGTGGAAGAGTAGTAAAATAGCGCAGGTCAGGTATCAGGTATCAGGTATTATAGAATACCTGCCTGATACATATGGATGCAAAGGGATCAGTAGATATTATTGTGAGTGCCCCAATGGGCGCAGAACCTTTAGTGTAGTGATATTAAGCAAAAAAATGGCCAAACCCAGACATTCAAAACAACAAAGTTCTGATGGTCCTACGGTGTTTGTTACCCTCCCCTTTGCACGCCCTGAAAAGTTCAAGAGTTTAGAGGGTCAGGTTTGGAGTGTGGGGGAGGGGGAAGAGTCGGAATGTGTTTTTTTCTTCTTGTTTTCTCAAATATCTCAAAAAGTATGAGGTTTAGAGCAAAGATGTCCCTATACAAAGCACATTAAATTTCCTACAAAAAAGGTCCAGTTCATTTTTTTTGTAACCCTAACCGTTTCTGAGATATGGGGAGCGGAAAATGATAAAAGATCAATTTTTGCGATAATTGTGGGTACATTTTTCTAAAATCGTTTTTAAGTCTTTTTTAATTTATTCTTGGCCTATTGGTCGATTGGAAATCGACCAAGAGGAAGTTGACTCAAATACTGAGCAAGAGGATGTTTACCCACAAATTGACTTCTAGAGACTGTGCTCTGTGCTACCATATTTATACTAAGCTACTTGTATTCCATTAATATTAATAAATAAAATTGGTTTTGTTTGATTTTTAAATTCATAAAATAAAATCATGTTTTATATAAACATGCCCACTATTTGGTTCCTGTTCAATCATTCACCCTCTTCCTCCCCCTCACATATATCCCAATTACACCAAAAATGTAACTGTACACTGATAACGTAATAACCAATCAACCAATTCAATTCAATTCAAAAATGTTTTATTACAGTTAATAATACAAAAGTGCGCCTGAGTCAAGTCCCGATTCAGAGCCGACCACACCACCACGGCGTGCAACGTCGTGGTAGATGGGTGGTCGGGTGAAACGGGTTTAACTCCGGCTTAAACAATAAATGAAGGATTATAAGGTTAGAACTCCTGTTCTTTGGAACAAAAAACTTAAATCTAACAATTTGGCGAACTATAACTAGAATGAGTTTTAAAAACACTTAAAAATTACACTAATGTTTTAGTTTGCACAGCACACGCGCACAGTTTTAAAAATTGGATTATTGATACGGGAAAAGACTTAATGAAAAAACCCGTTCGAGCCAATGACAGTATTCTTCCGATGGTCTGCCTGCCTTCGGAAAGATAGGATGGAGAGGAAGTTGTGATTTAAATAAAAAGTTTGATTTACAAGAAGTTATTGGTCGAGAGGGGATTTTGAAAGAGAACAAAAAGGGACAAAAGAACAGAAATTAACAAAATTAACAAAAAGGTGACTAATAGAGGGAACAGAGAAAGGGTTTGAGAATAAAAGGTGGTGAAAGCTAAAAGTTGGTTAAATGGAAATTTTGGTATAGGAAAGATTTTGCTAGGGAGGTTGCCGAAAGATAGGCAACGCCTGGTATGGTAATGGGTGTTTCAGGTTGAAAAGTATGGCATTATGCTGTCTGATTCGTGTAATGTCTCGGGTTAGCGGACTGTCGCCCAGTTTGAATTGATAGAATTTTTGCGATGTTTCTTGGACGAAATCCGCTAGTGGAGTTATGTCGTGGCAACGTGCATAGAGATCTCTGAGGGAGGTGTACCTATCAGAGGCTGAAATGAGGCGCATAAATTTGTGTTCTAATACTTTTAGTTTTCGCATTGTCGTGGCCGGGATGCTGCACCACACCGGCGCCGCGTATGTGATAGCCGGCCTGATCACCATCGTATATAGCAATTTATTGGTCCTGTTTAGTCCGCTACCCCGCGCCAGGAGCGGATACAGACTCCTGGACATGGAGTAGACTTTTCGTATCGTCTCGTTTACGTGCGTATTGAATGTCAGTCTCCTGTCCAAGTTCACCCCCAAATACTTCACGCACCGCTTTATTGGAATTTGGCGGCCCCCTATCGAAAGTGGTGTAATAATACGATTTTCGGTGAAGCGGCGCGTGAAGAGAATTGATTCCGACTTCTCGGCGTTGATCCGAATCTTCCACTTGTCGTAATACGCCGTGGCACGGGCCATGTGCGCCTTCAGCAGCATGTTCGCTGCTTGTGCGTTGTGCGAAAGCGCGTATATGGCCGTGTCGTCGGCGTACTTGGCAAGGTTCGTATTCGGAAACTCCGGGAAGTCGGAGACGTATAAGTTGTATAACTTTGGTGACAGGCACGACCCCTGGGGGACGCCCGCGCGAATGTCCCGCCGAGTTGAAAGTTTGTTATTCACCCTAACCTGCAGTGATCTGCCCGTCAGGAAAGAGTGAATAAGTTTCGTGACATGCGTTGGGAAGTTAAGCGAATTCAGTTTGTAGAGTAAGCCCGGGATCCACACTGTATCGAAAGCCTTCTCGATATCAAGCAGCACCATGACGGTGCTTTTCCCGCGGTTGCACTGTACTTTGACGTCATTCACGATCCTGACGACCTGGCGTACAGTGCCCCTGCCTTTCCTGAAGCCGAACTGACATTCGTCG
Source organism: Rutpela maculata (assembly GCA_936432065.2). Taxonomy (NCBI): domain Eukaryota; kingdom Metazoa; phylum Arthropoda; class Insecta; order Coleoptera; family Cerambycidae; genus Rutpela; species Rutpela maculata. The sequence goes on along the minus strand of OW386285.2, from coordinate 26,947,202 downwards.
TCGATGTGGAGTTCATCTTGGGCAGCGTCTAGTCTGACCAGGATGACCTTCTCCACCAACTTGGAAATCGCCGACAGCAACGATATCGGTCGATAGCTGCCGGCGAGTTTGGCGTCCTTGTTCGGTTTCAGGATCGGCACGACCACGGCACACTTCCACTGGCTGGGCCAGTGTTGTAGTCGCAGGATCGCGTTGACAATGTACGTCAATTGTACAATGCCTTTCCGCGGGAGATATTTGAGAAGCCTGTATTCGATACAGTCCGCTCCCGGGGCCTTGTCATTTGGTAGTGTCCGAACAACGCCCGCAACTTCCGAGGGCTTGGCCATGACTTTTAGAAATTCGCGTCTCGTCAATTGGATGTCATGACCAATCAGTTCGTTAACGTCGTTTTCGATGCGGTCGTGTCCCGGATCGTTTGGTGTTTGTGCGTTGTGAATGTCTGCAAAATGGTTAGCTAGGTCTTCCGCTTTCTGGGCGTCTGTCATAGCCGTCCGTCCGTTGGCGTTAGTCAGCGCGGGTATGGCCTCCCGCGTATTTCTCATGGCCCTTGATAGCTTCCACAGCGAGTTGTCTTGAGGATTTAACGCCTCCAGCTTGTCCCGCCATTTCTGGTTTCTCCAGATGTTGATGGCGGTCCTGATTTGCAGTTGCAGCCTGCCCATCTCGGCCCTAGCGTCGACATTACGATTTCGCTGCCAAAGCCGTCTCAGTCTATTCTTTTCGTGGATGTCTTGTATGACCGCCGCGTCGAGTCGGTCTTTATAGTTATCGTAGTTGCAACACTCTGCTTGGCGTCCTGCACTATCCTTGTGAACTCCCCCACTACATTTTCCAGCTCGGCGGGTGTGGTGATATCATTTACAAGTGTAAGGTGTGTGTTTATATGTGTCTTATAGAGACGCCAATCGGCGCCCCTGTAAGAGGTGACTTTTCGTGTAGTGTCTTCCCTCGACATGTTATCCAACTCCAACAGAATTGGATTGTGGTCGGATGCGAGTTCCCCCAGCGCCACTGGTGGTGTGGAGTTCCTCACACCCTTATTGACCACAATGTCGAGGGTAGTGGGCGTTGTACCGTTTTCCGGAAAATGCGTGGGATCGTCCGGATACTGCACTACGACATTACGATTACTCACGTAATCGTACAGAGTGTTGCCGTTGGCGTTGTTGCGATGGCAGTTCCATGCGTTATGTCGAGCGTTAAAGTCGCCTATAAGCAAGCAGCGCGGGCTCGCGTTCAGCAAATCAACCAATAGGCCAAGAACAATTAGAAACGATTTTAAAAAATTTTACCCACGACTTTCGCAAAAATTGATCTTTTATCCTATTTTCCGCTCCCTATATCTCAGAAAGGTTAGGGTTACAAAAAAAATTAAATAGAGCTTTTTTATAGGAAATTTAACGTACTTTGATTTTGTATAGGGACATCTTTGCTCTAAACCTCATATTTTTTGAAATATTTGAGAAAAAGAGAAAAAACACAATCCGACCCTACCCACCCCCCTCCCACCCCAAACCCGACGCTGGACTTTTCAGGGCGTACAGAGGGGAGGGTAACAAGCATCGTGGGATAATCAGACCTTTGTTGTTTTCAATGTCCGGGTAAAAGGCTAATGTTACTAGATTACTTGAGATGTTGCTGTCCCGCGGAGTAATTAAATTATCTACCGGCCGCCATTTTTTTTTTGATGGATTGAGATGAAAATAGGCATGTGTTACATGTTTCCAAAACGACATTTTTTTTATCCAAATGTCAAGTTTCACCGGAAGTGACTATCGATTTTTAAATGGAACACCCTGTATATTTTTATATTTATGGAATCTAGATGTCATTTTACATATGATTGTGCTGATTTTTTTTTAATCGCCTGATTTAGATTGTCCTGGCGGAGTTTAGCCGTAGGCTATTAATTTTACCAATCGACCAGGACGGACGGACACACATTTCATGACTCCGTCCGCCATTTTGAAATTTTTGCAGCCAATTTTAATTATCAATATAGTGTGCCATCATGACCCACCAGAAATTATTTCTAATATTCGTAAACAATTGAAAAAAAAAATTGTGTTGTTAATTTGTCACAGAGAGGTCGAAAGTTGACAAAATCACTTTTTCGAAATTAGTCAAAATTTTCAAATGAAACTATAATCACTTTCATACTACACCTAAATCTAATTTTCTAATACTAATCTAACGATGTATCACAACACATCCTCGTGTGTCAGTTTCTGGTTGGTCACGAGACATCCAGGGCTCCGCAAGGGGGGTCAGTAGGTACCGCGGTACCGGGGCCCGGCCACATTAAGGGCCCGGTTAGACAAGTACTTTTGTACATTGACACCAATAAATTATTATTTCCTGAAAGTTAGAGGTTTACGTAGTGTCAAAGAATTATTCAATGTTTTTAAAGTTAAAGTAGCGATTTTTCGTGTTTCTGTATTGAGCACATCTTTGTTACATTTACGTGGTTTCTCGATGTAAGAATTTTCTTTAGGTACCTACCTTACAAGTTATATATCTACAACGATAACCGAGTATACTGAAGCCAAATAACAGTGACATGATATTGTTTCGTTAGCACCGTTTGAAAGAACAAACGAATAAAGTTTCACATTACTCCCCAATTTCTACTAGGTATTAATGTCACGAATTGTATGGCATGTAAACCATTGTTTTAGATTATATAGATTACTATTTAATCAATTTAATTAGATTTTGTAAAACACGCATAGATGGTAGAAACAGAAAATGGGACATAAATGTTTAGTTTAATACAAGCTTTAGTGTTAACTATACACGGTGATTCAAAATGGTCCCCCAACATTTCTTCGGCTGATAGTACATCCAAAAATAAAGGTACTCTTTTATATAAAATTATTTACAAAAATGGATAATAGGGAGTTATACCCCTTTAAAGTGGGATTATAAATACAGCTTTTCTGAAATATATTCCGATCGCCTTAAAATATAAAATTCATATTTTAAATTTAGATATATCCAGTCTGAACAGTGGACACCACTTTACATTTCTCGAACCAGTCAACTTTATTTTAATCAAGTGAAATTTATCTTAATTTATATGGTAACTTGTAAGACTTGATTGCTGATTTTTTCAATATTTCGTTTTATAGTTAATATTTAATTTAAACATAGCTGATTTCACGTCCAAGAACCGCAAGAGCAGATGACGTTGAAGAAGAAATATTAGGTACTGTAATGGAGGATGCTACGATAAATACTAGAAGACCAGGCTTAAGAATACACGTATCTCTCCGAAATATTAGTAATAACATCAGTGGCGCCGCTAGCCTTTTGAAATGGGTGGGCGGATGCCGGCAAAAGAAAATAATTTGAGGGCGGGCGGTACAGTGTACATATACATTATACGCCCAAGAAACAATTTAAAAGTCATTTGGACTTAAGGAGGTTTTAAGAAAGGTTTGTCAGGGTTAGGAAATAGTGCTGATCATGTGCTTTATTGATGTTGTAGTTAAGGCCTTTTAGGCTTCAAGTATACTTGCTCTTAATAGTAAGTTTTAAAGCATTCTGTAAGACCTAATTATAAAGCTAATTTGCTTCTACGATAATATGTATTTGTAATGGATTTATCATAACCTACATAAAACTCTCCATAAAGCTAATTAGTTTTATGGACGTCTTAAATTCCATTTAGATTTAAAGAGGCTTTAAATTATTCTTTATGGTTTTAACATATTTGCAATAAATGCATTTTGAATCCTTTTTAAAATTAGACATTTTCAATGCCTATTAGTACTTATTAAAGGCCATTACAAAACTAGACTCTTAAAACATCCTTGATAAATGTTGTGATGAAACCGTTATGAAGAAAAAAAGGCCTCTAAACACACACAGATACAAAGTATTTTGAGGTTAAGTTTTAAGTTTTTTGTATCAAATTTCAACGTCCCAAACGTTTCATTACAGCTTTTATCAAGTCCATGTGATCTTCGGAAAGTGCATTTGCATTTTTGTAAGGAAGGGATTATTTGTGATAGTATACAAAAAGACTAAAAGGGCTTCATTTAGAGTAAGTAAATGTTCTAGGTCATTACCATTATTAGAATATATAGTTTAATGAGAGGACCAGTGTTGCCAGATCAAAATTTTAAAAGTTATCAGACGACGCTTTAAAAAGTTACTAAATCTTACTAAAATTTCACTAGATTTGAAATTAAAGCTCTCATCTGTAATTTTCAAAAGTTGCAGTGTCTGTAGGACACGTAATTTTCTTGAGCTCTCTGAGCACAGCATAGCTTTGAGCATCCTCTATCTGATTATTTCGTTGCCAGACTTCGTACTCTGTATTGTATTAAATGGTTTGTAACTAGAAAGTACTGTTTGTCTACGAGACGCTAGAAGGCAACGAGCCCAGGCTATTCGATTGTAGCGATTCACGGTCAATAAACTATACGGTTACCTCAATTAGCAGATTTTAGAGAAGCGCGGAGCGGGGAATCGAATGAAAGAGATTCTGTTAGGGTCTACAGCCTACGTCAGCTGTAGACACTACAGGCATCTTTGTCTGTGTCTTTTGCACGGAAATCATATATGTCTGTCTCTTTCATTCGATTCCCCGCTCCGCGCGTCTCTCTCATCTAAGAGCTGCTGATCGAGGTAACCGTAGAGTTTACTGACCGTGGTAGCGATTAACGTGAACAGTTCTGTATTGAATGGATCGCCACTCGAATTTAATGTTTGTCTACCTACCAGTAGAGGGCAATAAATTGGATGATTCAAAAATCATTAAAAATGGGCATTTTCATAAAAGTTTTCACTAAATCACTAGATTTTAAAAAAAATCACCAGATCTAGTGAAATTTCACTAGACCTGGCAACACTGGAGAGGACTATAAAATGACAATTAGATTTTTAGTTAGCCGGCCATGTTTTTCTTGTTAAAAAAAATATTCAAGGTCAATCTCACAATTATAATTATTAATAATTATCACTTTTTCGTTAGCAAATTAAGGTAGAATTACAAGAAACGACTGAAAATTACCGTGGGAACCGAGAAGCAGCCCACTTTTTTAAATTTGCTGATTACGTGTGTCTATGCAAATTTTGTATGGATATTAAAATCATTATTATTTCTGAGGGGCTCTTGTTTTTTTGGGCCTTTCTTATGTAGTTTTAACGATAAACTGCAGTTGGTTTTAATTTTTTTGTCATACCTGATGGCTTTTTATTACCTTTTAAATCGGCCTTAGAGAGGTTATAGTGCTCTACGCTTTATACATTTTAAATTCCATTTTATCTTCAATAAGTCTGATGGTGTGTTTGCTTAAATCAGTTTAGAAAAAATAAATGCAATAATAAAATTATTTGGATTCCTTCGTGGACATTCTTATAGCTTCTCAGTTCTAATATGGTTTTAAAAACCAGTTTTAAGGTAGCCTTCTAGGTGTTTTCTAGAAATGCAGGAAGCTAATAGAAAAGCTTCTGACAGCTTTAAAATAGGTTTTAAGAAAGGTTTTAAAACGGCCCGAACAAGGTTTTCAAGAGCAGCACTATGCCTCACTAAAAGGAGTTTTATGATGGAATTTAAAAAGGCCTTAACAACCTTCATAAGGGTGGGCCCTTTTAGTCTACAAGTCGCTTTATGATGGTATTAAGGATATTGTTACAGTAAAATAGATTTTTCAAGGCATTTTATAAATAGTTTTATAGCACCCTTGTATACATTTAAGAAACTAAAATTGTTCCTTGGGACATTCCGCCCGGTCGCCAGCGTAGAGATGTGGCGTGATGCCTCACGGCGCAGGGTGGGTAGCGACCGGCGCTTGGATTTGCAGGGTGGGCTCGCGCCCACCCCAGCACCCCCCTAGCGCCGCCACTGAATAACATCGTGTTCATTCGCATTCGCAGTGGTGTAGTTTATACATATTTGGTAATTTCTTTTTCATCGGGTACTTTCCCGTCTTGTCTAAAAACGGGAAAGGTTACTCCAAAAACAAAACCCCACGTTTGTTAGATGATTATAGACCGATTACAGTCCCTAGCGGTTTCTCCAACATTTCCGAATACTCTCTTTATTAATAAATTCAATATCCTTACGGAAAATCTACTGCTACAGCGATTCATAGCTTTTATGATCGACGCAGGCGAGTGTCCTGTCGGTATCTTCTGTGATCTTAGCAGGGCATTCGACTGCGTCGACCACGATATTCTCTTAAATAAATTAGACGTATATGGAATCAGAGGAACCGCACAGAACTGGGTTTCATTATTCCTAAATTCACGTAAGCAGTATGTAGCTATAAATCATGTAAGTCAGAATAAAATACGTACTTACATTTTTGAATCAAAACAAATAAACATGGGCGTAATGGATCCAATTCTGTTTATTTTATATATCAACGAAATTATTACACTTTATAACGATGTTCATTTTACTTTATATACTGACGATACCTTTATGATAATTTCAGACAAATGTGATATGACTTTAAAGAATAAATGCGAAGATACTCTTTTGCTTTTAATAAATTGGTTCAACAGCATTTCACTATATTTTAATAAGGACAAAACCCAGTTAAGCAGGTTTCATTCATACCAAAACATCAGTTTATCGGTCAATAATAAAGACACATTTTATATTCAAGCAAATACAACAATAACCTGAAACTTCTAGGGCTGCACATTGAACCATGCCTAAATTGGAGTGCACAATGTAAATATCTGTCTTCAAAATTATCCTTCCATTTATTTTTTATTTATAAATCTAAAACTCATTTTTACGGAACATCAACTAATCACATTATACTATATGCTTAGGTAGATATGGAATCTGTTTTTTGGGGGGGCTCAACCCTCTCACATGACGTATTTGTGGCTCAAAAACGAATTTTGCGGTGTATCGCTGGCGTACCCAGCACTCACACATGTAAAGATATTTTTAAGAACTTTAAAATACTAACATTATATAGTTTATATATTTTCGAAATCTGTTTATTTGTCTTCAATAATAAAGATAAGATTTTGACTAATAGTACTTACCATCAGGTAAATACTAGCCAAAAAAATAATTTACATATACCATTCTCTAGAGTAAATATCACCTTTAAAGCTCTCAGCCGCATAGGTGCCAAAATATTTAATTGCCTTCCAAATACCATAAAATCCATAGACAAGGAAAATATATTTTAAAAAAATAATTAAGACATGTTTACTTGATAAATGGCTATACAATACTGCGGAGCATTATAACTGATTGAACATCTCACTAGCATCTTGTTTGGTGTAATGTATTTTTGACACATATATGTGATTATATATAGTGCTTATATATTTTGCATACCTCTCTTTTTGTTTGTTTTGTTTTAGCAGTTAAGTCTGAAATTGTGACGTTTCTTATACAAATGTTTGCCTTTCAGAACAAAGAATTTTGAATTTGAATTTGAATTCTACTGTGTATACCAACTCGGAAGTTCCCATCTTCCCCGAGTGAACGCGAGCTTCTCGAACGCATCGCGGGACACGGTCGATGAGGATCAATCAGAAACAGTTTTGCTTTGTCAGTATGTCTCTATATACGAATAGTGGAGTGTATTTTCTATATTCCAAGATTTGGTGGAGTCGCCGGTAATTTCTATTAATTCACTAACAACCGGGTATTATCTTCCTGGTAACATACACATGATGCCCAACATAAAGAAAATTTCACAATACTTTCCTTCACTAGGTATGTAGAAGTAAAATAAATTTTCAGTTTTACTAATATCTGTCTACGCATTAATGGGAAAATAGCGAGGAACAGTACCTTATTACCTAATATCAATTTGAAATCGGTGCAAAACGTATTTTTGAAATTAAATATTTTTGCACCGATTTTAAATTTATATTAGGTAATAAAGAACAGTTCCTTACTACTTTCCACTAATAGGTAGACAGATATTAGTAAAACTGAGAAAATGTTATTTCTTACTTTTTAGAGAATTTTTTTTAAGATTTTTTTAAAGGCGGTTTGATTTTTCTTTAAATTTTATATCTTTGTTTTTTTTGCGTATCACAATTGTGTATTGGTGGCCCAAACTGTATGTCGCTGCAGAGTCCCACGCCTCTGACATGAATTGCACCCATTCCCTTATCAATAAACTCTAAAATTGTTACTTAAAGATATGCCAAAAGAGATGTTTTTTGTGAACTGTTGTTTGAACGAATAATACTGCAAATTTTGTACATATAATTCTGTTTACTGATGACAAGGCATGTTTAATTCTCGGAATATGCATTTCTGGGCCGAGAAAAACCCTAACAATAATACAAACCAGATATATTTCAAATGCATATTTTCCGCTATTCAACGTTCAACGTTATTTATTCCTTAAATTTATGGGGCCGTGTCCTGCCTGGTCCAGCGTAATTTTTCTAAGATGTATTACCATACATTATGTGCACGGTATAACCAAACGATTTTTTTTTAAATTTTCTACATACCAGCATCGTAAATAATGTTTTTCCAGGAAAAATGACAAAATATATATGGCGTTTTTTCATACTGTGTAACAAAATATTAGGCATACCACATTCCAAACAAGTAAAATATTAAAATGTATTTTATTCAAACAAAAGTCATGTCATAACTGCGAGTCAAATTGTATACTTGCCAACAGGGGCAATATTGAATAAAACTTATAGGGCAGTCGATAAAGATATGTATTTGAAGAGCAAAAAATACATACTATTTTATTGATAAAATGATTATACATCATAAAATGATTATACAGGGTGTTTTATGTATTTTTGTCAACATTTCTTTTGGTTGTTACTTTGTAAAGGAATGGAATAATAAGTTCATATTTGGCACATATAATATACTAGTGATCCTGAATAAGTACTTATACCACACACAAAAAAATCCAGATCCGGACATAAAAAAAATGTTTTTGTTGTTCTTCAAGAAAACAATACTCTGTACCTATATGTTTTTTTTTAAATTTCAATATTAAATTCGAAAAGTACATAAAAAACTGAACAGAATGGCTTCATTAACTTTTTTGCCACACCTTTGACGTCTTCGTAGTAAATTCCACTAAATAATGCAATATGAGACTTTAGGAAATATCGATGAATGATACGCGCAAAAAATGCTTCCTCTACTAAATTAGACATTTACTTTTTTGCCAGCAATAATTATTATTTTTCAATTACCAATTTTTATGGATGGGGTAAAATTAATAAAAAAAATAAATGTTGGAGGACACCGAATCAAGAACCCATTTCATTCCTCTCGTTTATTAAATGACTAGTAATACAGCAACTTAACATACCTATTAACAAAAACAATAACTGTAATAACAAAGTTGCATAGTAATAATGCACATAGTAACAGGATAACAACAAAATATCAACAGAATAACTGTGCCAAAAACAAAAATGCAGATATTGTTATAAAACATATTTACAAATTAGAGGGTTTTCCCACTAATTTTATTTTAACATTTTATGTCATGAAAATGATATAATAAAACATTCTATTAATTTACAACAATTTACTTTTCTAGTAAGAATTACTTCTAAGAAAATATAGTTAAACAACTTGCTGATAATTTCAGGGCTTTTTAAAACGGGCATTTTTACGCGCCAGAATGACGTATCTGCCCGGAAAACCAATGAGATTATGGATATAATTAGTTGATAATAGGTTCTAACTGTGTGTTAAAGGAAGCTTTCCTCTAAAACTCCTCAGAATTTCCTCTTTTATTGTTTGTACTGTGATTGGTCTAAAGCAGTGAACTTGTAAATATTGGCCAATCAGAATCCAGATAAATACCACACAAGTTATTCGTAAAAGCGTCAGACGTTGATATTTTGTAGTTTAGGCTTAACCTTCACCCGCTTCTGCATTGACAGTTCACATCAGATAATTAACCTAAAACTTTATTTATATTTTGATGTTTGGATTGTTTAGAGTGAAAATATTTTATCAGTTTCTGGTTTATGTTTTATTAATTCTACGATCAAAGTGAGTAAAGTGGAAGAGGGATATGTTAAAGGTGCTGCTGATTCTCACAACAGAACAAATCTTTTCCCAGATGAAATATTTGTTTAGATTTTACAGCAGAAAACCACTTTTTTCGTCTTTCAATATTGAGTGGTACTGTCAAAAATAATATTGAGGGAGCATTTTCACTAGTATTATTACACAAAGGTACAAAACAAGCTTTTTTAGGCATTTTGATAATCCATTACAACTCATAATAATTAAAAAGTGCTGTCAATAAATAGAGGTTATGTTTTATATTTTTCACATGGAGGTAGAATATAATATATTCAACCTCCTTGATTTTTCACGGCTATCTTATGCCGACTTTTTATTGGATTTCAGGGCGTTGACGTCACAACGCGCTAATTTATGGCTGTTTAAAATGAACTCAATATTTTTCAAACTTTAAGTTTTTTTTTCGTTACTATTAGTAAAATTAAAAAGATAATAAATATGCCATAAATCATTTTTTTACATGAATTAAGTATTTCAGCAATAATTTTTTTTTCTGGGAAAACCCTATTATAATTAAATTCTCTGTTCAGAATGTCCTCCTCAGCTTCAGTACATTTTCTAGTGTGCTTCACGAGATGGCCGATTAATCTTCTTATCGCTTCTGGACTCTCTGTCTCTAATTTTTTTGTGGTATTCAACAATCCTTTGAATTTAATTACTCCATGCAATCAGTGTCCATTTTGTAGACGTCGCCCTTTAAATGACCTCATAAAAAATAATCTACATGGTTGAAATCCGAAGACCTTTTCGGTCATACATGAGGACCTTCGTGGCCAATCCATCTGTTCGGATAGATATCATTTAAATGGTTTCTAATTTGGTTGGACAAATGTGGTGAGGCTCCATCATGTTGAAAGAACATACCTCGGATATTTACATTTCCTAAAAGATTCGGTAATGTATGTTGTAAAAACCTTAATTTGAGATTTTTATCTAAACTAATTGGCAAAAAGAATGATCAGATCAGGCCAGAAATTGTACTTCAAGCAATGGCCTTAAACGTAAAATCAGTTAGTTTTAGATTATGAGGTCACTTAAAGAGTGGATATTGACTGCGTAGATCAATTAATTCAAAGTATTGTTGAATGCCGCAACGAAATTAGAAATAGTCCAGACGTGATAAGAAGATCAATCGGTCATCTCGTGAACCGCACTAGAAAATGTACTGAAACTGAGGAGGCTACGGTACATGACCAGTCAGGTGCAACGTTTTTAAAATGCATGTCAATCATATATATGAATGAAATTACCATGAATATGCCAGAAACGCAAATTTTAGGCAGTCGTCACGTGCAGATGGGTGTGCAAATCGATTTTTTTTGCTTTTTTTGTGTTTTTTTATTTATTTTAAAATGTGTCAAACGAAAAGCCGCGAAAAGGAATCCAGCGGAAATTCATTGGCATGCAGTTTCCGCGCGCAAAACAACTTTTGATGCGCACATTAAATCGTAAAATTTTTTGGTGTTCTTGATTTTGGATGATTTTGATTTTGGATTATTTTTCAAGGCTTTTCGTTTGGCACTATTGGCATCCATTTTAAAATTAAAAAAACACAAGAAAAAAACACAAAAAAAAATCGATTTGCACACCCTTATATGGCATATTCATGGTTATTTTCATTCATATATATGACTGGCATGCATTTTAAAAACGTTGCACCTGACTGGTCATGTACCGCCAGTCTATTTGTAAATATGTTTTATGACAATATCTGCATTTTTTGTTTTTGGTACAATTATTCTGTTGATATTTTGTTGTTATTTTGTTACTGTGTGCCAGGGGCGGCTTAAGGGCCGAGCAACCTGGGCAACTGCCCGGGGCGCCGACTCGGAGGGGCGCCAAACTGAGGGCAAACATTCTTAATTTTTCTTCAATATACCTTTCTCAATTTAATAATAGTTTTCGTTGGAAAATAATATCAAATAATAGAATATATATCAGTTTAAATTGTAATAATGCAGAACAGTCGAATAACATTAAAACCGTCTAAATAATTCAAAAATGTAACGCAAATATGTTTGTTTAGCTATGAGACACCTCACTTGCTCATACCTCAAGCTTCCTGTCCTATCACTGACTTACACGGAGTTGATCATTAAAGATTTTGCATAATTGGAGACAGGCAACGTGCACTTTTCATTCAGAAAAAATGCAGAATATTCAGAAAATTTTTATACCAACATTGGTTGTATGTATTTAATATCTTACATAATTTACAGTTATTAAATAAATAAATGGCAATTTATTTTGTATGAAATATTAAAACAACAAAAAGGAACCTCCCTCTAAGTAAACTTGTGCCACTGAATTGCGCTCACATCTATAATGAACTCCTAATTTGACACTCGAACTGCGCTCACTTTGGTTCAGTGTTATAGATTTCACATTTTCAAGACATGTAAATTTTCATTTTTAGTTAAGATAACACAAATTTTCCAAATTTATCTCATATGTAAAATAACGCTTCGTATAATTATTGTTTATTGGTTGGATATATTTAAAAAAAAGTAAACATTAGACAGTCATAACAACATAAAAATATTATATTTTATTGAGATCGTACGCTTAACAAGCAACCACGATAAAAAAACGTGATGCTGTTAGACGTACCATGAAGCAAAAGGAGACCGAGCAAACATATAGTAATGCCTATTATGACTTGTGGTATCTATTCTCATATGTAAAACAACGCTTTTTATTATGATTGTCAGATGCACCATGTTGGATCCGCCATATTGAATACGCCATATTTGTTAGGTTAGGTCCGGTTCACTTTTAAACACTGAATGAAATGATTCACATGCATTTCTGGTCCTTAAAATACTTGCCGTTTTTGCAGCCCATGTTGTCGGTGGAAATAGAGTCACTTTCGATATAATTTTCCACTAAAAAATGTATAAACTGATCCACTCGACTGTTTTGTGGTTTTGCGCTCATAAAATCTTCGTTAGTTAGTTAGTTCGTTAGTTTGTTAATTTGTTAGATTGTTAGTTTGTTAGTTATTCCTTAATTTTTCTGTATCCCAATAAGAAACAGAAAAATTAAGAAAATGTCACAACCAACATTTAGACAATATTTAGTTATTCCTACTTTTAGTACCTGGAAGCAGTGAGTGCAGTTCAGTATGGTGATAAAGTACCTCATTTTAATGTAAGCGCAATTCGAGTGTGTGCGCAATTCGAGTGTCCCCCTCATTATAACAGCGTTCAGATGGTGTAGACAAAAAAATTTATACTTATTACAAATTAATTATCATTGATAATATGTTGTAAATAAAATGCACATTGATGTGTAAATATAAATTACTTGAGAATGTAGATATGCTTCTAGAGGGCAGAATATTTACTAGTGAAATATTTTGTCGAACTCCTCTATATGTTTCCTTAAATATATAAGGAATAAGAAACCAGACTGCAACCAACAGCTATTCTCCGGACTAATGCCCCGCCGAGCGCTGAATTACGAGTTACAAGCCTGGCCGCGTTAAGTACAATAACTATGTATTGCCACAAAACGCTAAGTTTCGATTGTAATAGACACCAGCCGAATGGGCCGAATGGGAATAAGTCTTTCGGCTGGTGTCTATTACAATCGAAACTTAGCGTTTTGTGGCAATACATAGTTATTGTACTTAACGCGGCCAGGCTTGTAACTCGTAATTCAGCGCTCGGCGGGGCATTAGTCCGGAGAATAGCTGTTGGTTGCAGTCTGGTTTCTTATTCCTTATATATTTAAGGAAACATATAGAGGAGTTCGACAAAATATTTCACTAGTAAATACTTGAGAATGGTTTGGTTTATCGAAATGCAATAAGAGCATCTTTTTATTTCTAGTGATATGAAAATATTTTTTACAAGAGTTTTTATAAATATGTAAAAATAAAAACGTTAGGGGTAAAATATTGATAGCCACCCCCTAAAACTACCCCTTAAGCAAAGGGGAGGGTTTGACTGCTACTATGTAATTTATCTAAATTTAAAATATGACAATATATTTTAAAGCGATCGGAAGATATTGTCGAAAAACTGATATTTATAATCCCCCTTTAAAGGGGTATAATTTCCTTATTATCTCTTCAGAGTACCTTTATTTTTTAATGTACTACCAGCCACATAAATATCCAGAGACAATTTTGGACCACCGTGTATACACGGTAATGTTACTCCATGTGTTAAGTTAAAAAGTAGTGTTCGCGGGGTCCGAAAGGATAGGTATCCTTGCACTATAGTACGTAGCACGTCCGTAAAATTTCTGTGATTATCTGGGAGGGGCGCCAAAAAGTGCTCCCGCCCGGGTGGACAATCTACCTTGAGCCACCCCTGCTGTGTGCATTATTGATATACAACTTTGTTATTACAGTTATTATTGTTGGCAATAGGTATGTTGTGTTGCTGTATTACCACCCTTTAATAAATGAGAGGAATTAAATAGTTTCTTGATTCGGTGTCCTCTAATATTTATTTTTTTATTTCTTTTCACCTCCTCCATAAAAAAAATGTAATTAGAACATAATAATTATTGCTAAAAAAAAAGTAAATGCCCAATTTAATAGTGGAAACATTTTTTGCGCGTGACATTCATCGATATTTTCTAAAGTCTCATATTCCATTATTTATTGGAATTTATTTCGAAGACGGCAGAGGTGTGGCAAAAAATAATGAAGCCATTTCGTTCAGTTTTTTATGTATTTTTCGAATTTGATATTGAAATTAAAAAAAAAACATATCCAGATTATTCTTTTCTTGAAGAACAACAAAAACATTTTTTTCTCAAGTCCGGACCTGGATTTTTTATGTGCATGATACAAATACTTATTTAGGATAACTAGTGTATTATATGTGCCAAATATGAACTTAGTATTCCATTCCTTTACAAAGTAACAACCAAAAGAAATTTTGACCAAAATACATAAAACACCCTGTATTTCAGCAACGAGGGCCCAACTAGCTTTTTCTATGGTTGATTATGATTACCCCCGGTGTCCTCTATCTGTCATTAAAGCATGTCCGTTTCCTCGTGAAACACCCTGTATTTTGTGCAATGGACACTGAATATAAAGGTAAATACTTAATTCGTTAGTTATTTAAGGGCGCTATAAGCTTTATATTAAATATTATGCTAGCTTGTAAGTCGTACGAAAAATTGCAGTGAGTCTTTTTTTCCATTAAGGACAGGATTTTGCAGAGAGAGGGAGAGAGGGAGAGAGAGGGAGAGAGGGGGGGAGAGAGAGAGAGAGAGAGAGAGAGAGAGAGAGAGAGAGAGAGAGAGAGAGAGAGAGAGAGAGAGAGAGAGAGGGGAAATATGCGTTTATTTTCGGTTTATTATAAATAATTAAAAAACCAAACATGGTATAATCTTTAAAACTGTTTTAAATAATTGTTATTATTCTAACGAATACAACTATATATATTTTTAGAACAATGGGAAGTATCTGAAAAAATTCCTATACTCAATTCTTATATTTTGGCGCAGCAACGTGCAGCCATGTGAGAGACTCTTTGTTGTTTAGGCGACAAAATTTAAAAATATCTCGAAAACAACTTTTTAATCATCTTCTTGCGTTTTTAGATCCTGCAATTGCCAGTATAACGCCAGTACACTAAAAAAAAATTAAAGAATACAGAGAAAGATGTCCTAAAACAAGTAAAGTAGCTGGAGATTTAATAAACCAGTGCGATTAGGCGGTCTCATAAAATCACTTATTAATTTACAGGTATTTGAAAAAAATATTTTTTGGTGTCATTCGATTCAGCTCGGTATGAATAGTATTGGTACTTTTAAGGCTTCCCAATTATTAAAACAATTAGAAAAAATGTTGTAATTTTAAGGATGGCGTTTTTTAACTTTTCGCCGCTTACGTAGCAAGAATGGTATTAGATACGACAAAAATACACCGAGCCTTTTTTGTAATTCATTGAATTTTCTGCAAAAAAGCTCCAGAAAGCATATTTTCTAAGCGGTCCTGGAGTACCGACTTAGTTAAAAATTAAAAAAATAATGAAGAAAGTCTCCGAAAGAATTAAAAAATTAATGGAGCTTTTCAATTGCAGGCACAATTTTTTGGCGAACCTTAGGTCGATATATTTTTCGAATTTTGACGATGCTAAACGCAAAATTTTTATCTCCATTCATGTAACTTAACTTTGCAGTTAAATATTAGCTCTCCTATGAAACCTTAAAAATTGATGATGTTTTTCACGTATACTTAGTCGCTCTACATGATGACGTTTGTTTTTTTTAAATATGCATTTTTCGATGAGAAGTCACGAAAAACGGAAATCACTTTTTAGGGGCGAAAAATATAGTTGATATATTTTTAAAAAATACTGCATTTAAGGATAGAATTTTGCGGAGAGAGAGGAAAATATGTGTTTTTTTTCGATTTATTAGAAATATTTAAAAAACCAAAACCAAAACTATTTAAATACTTGCTATTGTTCTAGCAAATACAACTATTTTTTTTTATGGTAAATTTCTGTTGTACTTGAGTATTGCAGTTTATCAATGCAAATAGTTCCTAATTTCATTAGTAGAGCATGGCATTTAACTATGTACATACAAAATTTATGATAAAACCTGTGTATGGTTGTATTCCTTAGATCAATGGGAAGTATTTGCAACTATTTTAAAGATTATACCATTTATAATTTTTTAAATATTTGCAGTAAATCGAAAATAAACGCAAATTTCCTTCTCAGTTTGCGAAATCCTATCCTTAATATTGGACAGAAAAAAATTCGTTGTACACTGCACTGCACTTTAAACCAAAACATTTATTTACAGTTCCTCAGTCCTTGCAATTTTCGAGTTAAATTAGGAAAACATTTTGTAGAATAAATATTCGGTTACAACAAACAATAACTTTGTTAAATCGACTTTTTTGATTTCAAGAATCTGTGATGGTTCTATGTGTACGTTATTTTGGGACAAATTCATAAATCACTGTATATCATTACAAGTACCTATTTAGAAATAACATAATTTAAAAATACAAACCAAAACTATAATTATTGTGTCAATGGCATAACATACTTTATGTTGCATGATAATTGTAATTAAATAGTTTAACGTGCCTGTAACAATTAACACATCATTTTAACAAAAGATTTATTGTAGTAATTAAAAATTGATTGAGGTTAATAAATTCCATCTATACATAGATGAATACAAATCATTTTTGTGACGTGTTGTATAAAAAAATATATCTGAAAACTGATGTGAACACTTACCCGTGATTTTGGAGTGTGTTTTAAACCAATGGCAGGTTGACTTCTGTTGCTCTGGAAAAAAATGTATTGGTTAGATATGGCAATAGCAATACTTTAAAATTAACAAAACAATTACAATTGTACAATTTATACGAGGTATACAGAAGCAAGTACTTGGAATCAGTTGAAACGAAATAATTACAAACCATTGCTTGTTCAAAAATTATATCCTAACAATTGAAGAGCTAAGTGGATAAAGGTGTTATGTGACATTTTTGAAAATTTTGAGATTTCTACACAGACAACTATTTTAACTTATAATCTATCATTTCAATAAGTTTTTGGGATAATAAACCTTTCCTAAATGCGTTTTAATGTTTGATAAAGGTGTTATGTACATATGGTTTTTATATAATTTAATAAAGGTGTCATGATCACATACCACCTTTATCCATTACTGTGCGATATTAAATTGTTTTAATCCAAAACACTTTGCTTTTAAAATTGTTATATTGACATTAATGTGACAAGTTGTGTTAAGTGTTTCTTACTATGATAGTGAAAATAGTCAGTCGTAGTAAACTGATATTACAAATGGCAATGAATAAATGATTTCATGAATCATGTAAGATGTTTATAAATTGGCTGATATTTGGAAATAGTGCTTATAGTGTTTTAATCCATATATTCATTTCGTTCAATTTCGAAATGGTATGAGATGGTACAAGAGTCGAGATGGTACTTGAGTATCTAATTGCTGTAAACACATTTATACCTTTTGGCAATTCAGCAGAAATCAGTCACATAGTGGCAATTTTTTCCCAGGCAAGTTTTAATAATGTTTTAAAAACAAAACATTATCAATATAAAATGCAATAATAAAATACGAATTTACCAAAGTATTCTAGCAAATTAGTCTGTAAATCAGAAATACTGGAAAGTGACGCTTTGCGGTGTTGATTTTTGTACAAACATTTTTATGCTGACAAGTAGAAGAGGGCTGGACCGTAGAAATTTTTATGACAAGAGCAAAACTGATATCTGGTATGGCTTCTGCCCACCCAATATTTTGAAAGAGCATTAAATTGTTTAAGGCAAATCTGGCGAATTCCGAAATTCTTGCGGAAAAAATAATAAGTATGATAATTACGCCAATCAAGTCAAAGGTCATTTGGGTTTGTAAGGTTATCGTTTAAGAATTACAGGGTTCACTATGCTTACATCTATTGGGTTAAAAAAAATTAAAAAATAAAATAAAATAAATAATACTAAAGAATACGGAGAAAATTACAAACTAGCTTTCGAACAACAAAAGCGTGACGGAGCAAAAGTTATAGTAGATAGAAAGATTTGCGTTCTTACTTTAGATCTTCAGCAAACCATGCCGCTGCCAAAATTAAGTACATCGAAAGCATTTTACCTTCGTCAAATGTGGCTTTACAACCTTGGCATACATACATTGAGGAATACTGAAAAAAAAAAAACGTTCTTTTTCACATGGACTGAAGATATGGCCAGCCGTGAAAGCCTAGAAATTGCTAGTTGCTTACATACCTTTTCACAAATTTACAATGAATATTTCCAAGAAAAGATCGATCACATTATAATATGGCCCGACTCCTGTGGTGGACAAAATAAAAACTTCAATATCATTACACTTTACCAGTTGTTGATTTTAAAGAGAGAATTTAAAGTTATCGACCATAAATTTTCATCAGTCATATTTAGATTCAGAGAGACTTTGGCAGAGTCGAGAAAATTTTAAGGAAACATCAAAACATCTACGTTCCGGACCAGTATCGAGAAATTTTAAGAACTCCCAAAGACGCCGTTGTCATAGATATGAAGAATCATTTCAAGGATATTGATGGAATTGCCTCAAAACTCAATTTGTACAACAGGAAGGAAAACTTGAACAATGAAAAGGTTTATTTTCACGACGGTATAAAATGGCACCTATGGGTGCTACTATTACATCACTAGATGAAATGACTCCATTTTACAAAGTCAATATTTTAAAGAAAAGGAATATGCATAAGATAAATTCCGACGGTATTGCTCTAACGGTGTTTAATGAAAACAAGGGCAGCCTAAATGTAGAAAAACTGGCTAATCTTAAAGAACAATTACCATTCATAAATGAAGAATACAGGCCGTATTATCACAACATACTTGGAAATGACCAAACTGTGGCTCAAAACCGTAGAACTGTCCGACTACCTAAAAATTGTACAATGTTTTAATAATAATAAAATATGTTTAATTTCTTAACACTTTTATTCACTAATTCCTTATTCATTTCAGAGAAACTTATGAACGGATAAAGGTGTTATGTACATTAATTTTTTTAAATTTTCGAAAATAATGACAACTGACAACTTTAGTTATTTGTCTCTGAAAAGTACATCAAATATCAATATCATCGCAAAATGCAAGCTATATAGTCGTTATAACAAAAAAGTTCTCGCCTAAAAACTTTCGAGTTAAATTACTCAATAACGTGTTTTTGTGACATAACACCTTTATCCACTTAGCTCTTCAATTATTAGTATAGGAGTCAATTTTGTAATAATATAAATCGACATAGAGGCTAACAATTTCCTGAGAAATATTTTGTGGACGCTACTACTGGAATACGTTCCAGAAAAAATGTTCACATTTCGACACAAGAAGATTCGCAAGATGTCTGTGAAATCAAGAACAAGAACGTAGAACAATTAATGTTTGGTGCGGAATTTATAGAAATATTCATTAAGAGAATTTTGACTAAGAAAAATTATTTGAATATTTTGCGAAACAAAGTGGAAAATTATATAAACGAAGTGGTTATCTTAGAGAATACTGAATTATTTGGCAACAGCCAATCCAATAAACAAATTTGTTTTATAATTGTCATTACTACAACAATTTTGTTTTATTGCTATTTTATTACATTTATAAAATTGCAATAAAACAAAATAGTTGTATAACATTTAAATTTTGTTTGCTGGGAAAGATATTCACATAGCCAGATGTTACAGGTGATTTAATCAATAAATATGTTCTTATTCATGCATTGGTCTGCAAGAAATTCAGACCTAAACCATATAGAACTTTTTTTTGTGGGGACGTCTAAAAGAAAAATATACAGGGTGGACTATTAATAATAGGCCATAGTTCAAGGGTACATTCTTTGGACCAAAATATGAGGATATAACCCAATATGCTTTAGTAAATTGTTGCTGTGGAAAAAGATACAGGGTGTCAAAATTGTAATATTTTTCTTTTTTTTTGCAATATCTCAACTACCTCTTGACCGATCTTCTCACAATTTGGTAAGGATACATTTTTTTAAGCCAAGAGAAAATAATTTATGTATTACATCATGCTAGCCCGTGGAGGGCGCCTCATGAGCTATACCTAATGATGAATATTTTTTTCCTTTTTTTTTACGAAACGTAGTGGCACTTTTGACTAAAAACTCTCATGCAGAAGTCATTTCTACGTAAAAAAGGTACACTTGATAGAACTTGATAATTCCAACCGTTTTCGAGAAAATTGCCACATAGATCTCAAAGATTCTTTGAAAACAAACCCAATTTGAAAAGGAAAAATTACATTTATTGAAAAGTGTGCTTTGGTGACGTCTTAGTTCTGTTATTTTCGTACAATTTCATTAGTTTAACATTTGGACAGAACTAAGACGTCACCAAAGCACACTTTTCAATAAATACAATTTTTCCTATACAAATTGGGTTTGTTTCAAATAATTTTTGAGATCTATGCAGCAGTTTTCTCGAAAATAGTTGAAATTATCAAGTTTTATCAAGTGTACCTTTTTTACGTAGAAATGACTCCTGCATGAGATTTTGTAGTCAAAAGTACCACTACGTTTCGTAAAAAAAAGAGAAAAAACATTCATCATCAGGTATAGCTCATGAGGCGCCCTCCACGGGCTAGCGTGATATAACATGTAAATTATTTTTTCTTAGCTTAAAAAAATGTTCCTTACCAAATTGAGAGAAGATCGGTCAAGAGGTAGTTAAGATATTGCAAAAAAAAAGAAAAAACAATTACAATTTTTACACCCTGTATCTTTTTTCACGGCAACAATTTACTGGTTATATCCTTAAATTTTGGTCTAAAGAATCTAAACTATGGCCCATTATTAATGGTCTACTCTGTAAAAGACTCTGACATTGAAAATAAGAACAACTCAGAAGTCTAAATAAGAACAGAGATGAATTTAATGATTACTTAGTGTTTAAGAAAGTAACAGGAAAAATCAGGATCACTCCAACTATTGCAATGGAGGCTTTCCTCGGATTCACCACTTTGCATATTGATGTGAAACTGGAAGTTAAGAAAGCAGCAAACAGTTCCACAATGAACTATGAAAAGTAGCGAGCAAGGGGTTCTGGGGCTCGAGGTCTACATGTAAGGGATCAGTCATCACTAAGTCAGATGATGACCGATTTCTTCCGCTCTACAGATTACTCCATATAATCCAGGGAAATGAGGTTTTGGCCGGGACTGTGACCCATCCAGGCAGAGACCACGATTTTTAGGTAGTATAGGTGTCAATAAATGAAACCTATATAAAATCTGCGGTCGATTTTCTGCATATGTTTATTTACAGCCATTTTAATGCAA
Source organism: Rutpela maculata (assembly GCA_936432065.2). Lineage (NCBI taxonomy): Eukaryota > Metazoa > Arthropoda > Insecta > Coleoptera > Cerambycidae > Rutpela > Rutpela maculata. The sequence continues at coordinate 26,925,338 of OW386285.2, read as the reverse complement.
AAAAATGGAAAAAACGTGTTTTTTCACACTTTTTCACCTGCCAGTAAAAAGTAAACTATCTTACAGATAAATCAAATGAATCATCTTGTAGGAAATTAAAAAAGCTTTAAAATGGCGGTTGTTAAATGTCGATATAGTTAATTGTTGCTAAGATAATTGCAAAATGCGGAATTTTATTCAATAAACAATATCTTGTGTAAAAAACAATCTACTGTTTTGTCTTGCGTAAATAGTTGACTAAGTTTCTTAATTATTATAAACAAAGGAGCTATGAATTTTTGAAAAAAAATTGCTAACTTTGCCCCAAATTGACCTAGGACCTTCTTTTTTTTTCAAAATTCATGTAAAAATATCAGCTTTTCAAATATCGAAAAACCGATGCTCTACAATCAATTGTTAAAAAATTATTCTATTTGTTTATAAGGTAAAAATCTGAGTTCTTTTGCAACGTCATTTTGCAGGTCTGAAAATTAATTTTTTCGATATCTAACAAAGCGTTTTGGTAAATCAAGTCTTTCCCTTTCAGGTGGAGGCCATAGAAACATTGTATTTTGATTTCTCTGGACGTGGTGGGGTTGCAAAAAAAAAGGTCTCTGGGATAAATTAATGCAATTTTGCAAAAACTATTTGACGAATCGATTTGAAATTTTTACCAGATATTAAGCACTATGAGAGTCAACTATTTACGCAAGGACAAAACAGTAGATTGTTTTTTACACAAGATATTGTTTATTGAATAAAATTCCGCATTTTGCAATTATCTTAGCAACAATTAACTATATCGACATTTAACAACCGCCATTTTAAAGCTTTTTGTAATTTCCTACAAGATGATTCATTTGATTTATCTGTAAAATAGTTTACTTTTTACTGGCAGGTGAAAAAGTGTGAAAAAACACGTTTTTTCCATTTTTTTGCATTAAAATGGCTGTAAATAAACATATGCAGAAAATCGACCGCAGATTTTATATAGGTTTCATTTATTGACACCTATACTACCTAAAAATCGTGGTCTCTGCCTGGATGAGTCACAGTCCCGAACATGGTACTTTTTTTACTCATTTCCCTGGACTAATACGCAGTTGTGTGTCCTAGCCAAATATGATACAATGCATCTTCCGATAGATCGTATATCGACGCCACTTGGCCACTCAAGGGTATTCCAAGTAGAGGTATATATCATTTTACTATGTACAAGAAGAAATCTCAGAAGTTGTTTCGTTGACAAGCATATTTACATATGCAGCTACAGCCAAGCATCTTTGAGGATTTTTGAAGAAAACGAAGTGACCCCTAACCCGGTACTGAACTGTCGAAATATCTTGACTGAGTGATGCGAATACAACATACAATGAAATTGAAAGATGATCAGATTTATCGGATGTTTGGAGATGAGAATAAATCATTCATATTCTTTCAATTATCCACCAAGGTATAGATATCTCGAAAGGCAATTTTTAAACTCGGAGGAACTACAGTGTGTGGAGTGTACCAGTTTTCTCTAGGAGATCTCACATGTCACGAATGTACCATGGCACCATGAGCGGTCAAGTCTGGGTACTGTAGATCTTTGGATCTACTCGTGTATCTAATGATAATCAAAATTAACTTATTTTACTGTACTTCGGTGTTTCCCACTTGATAGATTTTGATGAATTTTCTTAATTGAAGCTCTCTACTCAGATAGTGAGAAGAAGTTGGGGAGACTGGGGAAAAATCGTGGGAAGGTGAAGAATATGATGGGATCGGTAGGAGAAAATAGTGGGACAATGGGAGAAAGTGGTAGTAAGGTAGTAGCAGATGGTGGAAAAGTGTGGGAATGTAGTTCGAAAGTGGGGAAAGGTGACGGGAAGGTAGGGGATGAACGCGAACCTCGCCACGTGGATAACGTAGTATATAATAATTTTCGTTAATTTTTTGATTTATCTATGAAGAAGATATAATATAGCAGATATTTTCAAGATCAGAAAAATCTAAATAAAAATATAGAAGCTGTTCTACCGGCGCGGTAGCTCAATCGGTTAAGGTGTATTGAGTGGCGAATATACTGATCGACTGTTTACCGCGATCTGGGCTCGACCCCCAGCCCCGGTATTGACAACACCGGTGGGTGTGGTTGGTTGTATGTCTGCGTTTTTTCAAATGTGTAACCCCCTTCCGCACAGCCTTGGCTTTGGATTTGGGGGGTTGTCTACTATCTATGGTGTGTTTATGTTTATGTTCTGTTTAGGAAAAGCATACTTTTTTCAACATTCTGTATATGAAACATCTGATACCGAATTTAATACCGAATTCAAATGGCTTGATTATTATGAGAATCAAGAAAATTATGCTGGTTGTGATTAATAAAAATGGCCCTGTCCCTCTTATTTTAGAAATTCTGAGTGGGGAATACAAAACTATACGGTATTTTTAAATTGTACAGGTTGCAGAGAAACCAGAATTTTTAAAATATCAACAAGATTTGCCATCTGTGCCAAAACGTACCTTAATATAGAAATTCAAGAATTAAGTCTTTCGTTGGTAAAATGAATTAATAAGAATTAATTTTTATTTCTTTCGGTACATTTCATGGTTTCAATAATGAAATACGTGATGTCACAAAAGCAGTGTTCTTAGTACCTGACTTAAAATAATATTAATGCAAATACCAGGATAAATAATTTTTAAAATTAATATTAATTATATCTAATTATAATTAATTATTAATAATATACACTAATTAAGTTACCCCATTATATCCAGTGTGGAAAGCACACATAAAGCATGACTACACTTAATTAATTGTGCCCGGGTAACCGTTCTCCCAACCTCGACGTCATGTTTTGGTTTTCCTCTTGCCACAGAGACCGTGAATGTAAACGGGTGTTTTTAGCACACTAAGGATACAAAACTTTTAATAATACTCTTTTATTTGAAAATGAATACAAGTATGAAAGTTTACTGGAACGGTGATGATGATATATATTGAAAAACTGATACATGTAAAAATACAAATCAATGTGTCATCATAAGAATAAGGGTTCTTTGAATTCTATCTTAAACATGTATTTTCAAGTACTCTTCGATATATCTTGCATCTTGTACTTTAGCTACAAGCAGAAAAGTATCTTAAGGTATTTTCAAAGCAGTTCAAAAAGTTTTTAGTATCTTCGATAGAAAAATCAGACGTTATTTTAATAAAAATTCCTATCTAATAGAATTTTCTTAATAGCTTATTATTACAATTGCGAGTATAATTGTAACTATATATAAGAATTGTAATGAATTAAAAAGTGTTTAGTATTTAACAATAAATAATAATAATAATAAATTTGTATTCACCATATAATTAGAGTAAAATGTAACATATGAGAAAATATATAGGTAAATAAACGTAGAGGAAACACAAAGGAAAACCTGCACGTGGATTAAACTTCGCATTGACCTGTATAGATAAGTATAATTACAATTTATTATGAAATATTTTAAAACTTAATTGAACAACGTCACATACTATTACAACTACATTGTATAAGTACTAACAGTAAAAATATGCACTATATAAAATAGGAATACATATTGTAATGTGTTACAACCCTTAGAATGAATGTAGTGTATTTGCACCTACTCGAGAAACCTACCTAAGGGTGGAAACACGTCACAATATCTAGAGTGTTCTTTTTCTTTTTTTTATTATTATTTTTAGGAACTGAGCAGAATTGTTTTTTATATCAATCATGTCTCATGAAGTGCATTGATAATCGAGGAATTTCCAAATTCAATTTTTTATTAAGTTGGAATAAATTTACATTCTTTAGGCCCGATACTTTCATCTATAGATAGTGACAATTAATCTGCCGAAGAGGCAGATGGAGATATCCGGCACTTTCGGATAACAGTTTTCTAATGGATAAAAATAGCCACGCCCACGCGGTTCCGCTATGATTGATAGAATTGCTATTTTATCCTCTAACCCAACTTTTAAAAAATTTAATTTGTTTTGTATTGTGTTTTAACTTTAAATTTATAATTAAATTCAAATAATCAAACAACATTTATAAAATGATATCGTAGACTACTTATATTGTAATACGCATATTTTAAATACTTTGTCCTAACAAAATAAGCCTATTTTTGTAGGTTGGAAATCTAACCTATAATTAGTAGTCTATTTTATTAATCATCAAAACTGAAAAATTATTTGAGTGGATTTTTAAATGTTCGCCTGGACCCAGTATATGGCTATAAGTTAAAAATGCGATACAAACATTAAAAATGAAAATAAACTTAAAAAACTTAAATTTTCAGGTTACGTTAGTTATATAATGCACAACTATATCAAACAGTATGATAAACAATCCTGAAAATGACCCAGATGTAATAAACTGGCAACAGACGGCAGTAGGGGGATCTTTTCTATATCTATTTGAAAAATGAAAGTTGGCAACACTTACTTTGGGAAATATCTAAAGTTGTATCTATTGGATAGTTAACCGAGAGTATACTTTGAATAAAAGTACGCATGCAAGTTATCCTGCAGATAGCAAGCTCCAGTTATCTTATCTGTCAGGTAGTTACTCGCCAGATAAAGTCTATACCACAGAAGACAGGAACTATACAGAAGCGAAAGCTTGCCGCGGTATATTTGATATCGGTTGTCTAATTTATGTGACCTCGAAGTGACAGTAATATGCCTCACTACACTCAGAGAAATGATGTACACAAAAAATATATCAATATTTCGGTCCAGTACACTGTAAACTGAGAAAACTGTCTTGTTTTATATTTAGTAGATATGGTACATGAATAGGAATACGTATATACGGTATTAATGAAGTTGGTGGCCCAAGTCATAGTGTATTGCAGAATGTTCAAAAAAAGAAGTACACTTTTATATTTATATCCCGTATTTCAATCATAATAATGCGCTTTTAAGCCAATGCATTTTTTTTTCATACTGCTACCAGAATATGAAAATGCTATCATGGAAAGTAGTACAATGTATAGATATACAATGAAAGAAACATATTATGTATATAACTATATTGGCTATATTGTTGAATAGAATACTACAAATCAAATAGTACAGTGAAAAAAATGTTTACGTAAAATAACAATATACGTGAATAGGGCATGTGCACAGCTAACCTCAAAAATATATATTTCTTAATACTCATAAGTATTTCGTAGCTGTTGTTAAAATTTCAGCTTGGTTTCCATACTTTCAACTAAAATCTTATTCAGTGTAATGTTTTTGAAGTTCTAAATACTGTCTCCTAATAAAATAGGACTCTTTTTGTAGGTTGGAAATCTAACCTGTAATTAGCAGTCTATTTTTATTAACCAACATTATTGAAAAATTATTAGCATGAAATTTTAAATATTTGCTTGGAGCCAGTATTGCTCCAAGCTGAAATCAGCATACAAACATTAAAAATGAGAATAAACCTGAAAAACTTAAAATTTGAGGTTATGTTAGTTATATAATGCACATTATTGCACATGCCCAATTATTGATTTTTTTAAATTGATACAATGAAAAGTTCTTTAGTATGGTACGAGTTGAGAGTCATTACTTAATTACCTTATTCATGGTCACAATACAATTCTGTTCATTAGAAACTGATGAACATATTCTGTAACTTATTGCATTTCTGATAAAAAAACATTTCCTTTCATATTACTTCTTTTCAACTGCTATTTGTTTAGTATATATCTAACATTACTTTCTAGTTGTTTCAGTAATATAAATTTGTACATACCTTTCAGGATCTTTGGGAAATAGAAAGAAGCTTATTTGTTTCACCTTCGAAGGGCATGGATGATAAGCACAACCCCTATACCATTTAGAACCCATTATAAACAAAAATCAAATAAATAAATAAACCTAGAACAAAAAATTGTCGAAAATTGGAAGAAAAAGGCACGAAAATAACCAACCACCGCACAGTGGGCCAGAATTGGATTCTAGCGCGACAATATTCCAAAAATTCGACTTGTAAAAATTATTATTATTCCTTTATATAACCACCGACAACATTCCAGGAAGCAATAAACCGCCGCTACAAAAAAATTATTACTAACCACTTGGGTAGTAGGGACTGACAAACCGACCGGTATTTACGTACTATTTCGCAGGTTAATCAGTCGTCCGTGCGCTTGCGTGTGTAATAATTGTGTACAGCGTAATTTCAAAGTTTATTATTGTGAATTTTATCCGATATGGTTGACAAAGGTATGTACTTAATATTATAATTTATTTGGAAATTATTGTAATTATATAATTGCCAGAGAAGCTAAATAAAATACGACAAAAAAATACTTTATTTTTATTAAAGTCGCGTATTTATTAGCCTGCAACTTTTTTGCTATGCGTGTCTATCCCAGTTTCATTATTTTGTTGTAAAGTGTAGTTCTTTAAGACTTATAGGCATTGATTTGAAGTGCAAATTCGTGCGAGTTTAACTTAGAGATTTTTTTTTGCAGGTCAACAACTAGTTCTTTCAAGAAGACTCCTATTTAATAAAATCAAAGGAGACGATACTCCAGTGATAAAACTGAGGATGAGCTGCTAAAAGCTGTAAAGACAAGTCTGCAATTATCCCATTGCTCACAAGAAATGGAGAACGAACTCAAAATAAAACTGCGCTGTTTCTGGATTATGGTGAATGATAGATGGAAGCGATGTAGCCGCAACAAAAATATTTTTTTAAGCAAGCACCATGACTGGATCTGTGGTGACATTATAATAAAAAACTGGGATCTTCTTGAAACCAGTCAAAAAGCCAATGAGTCAACCCCTCCTACCCCCGCACAGTGGGCCATATGCAACTTCTAGATGGACAAAATTCTACAAATTTCTAAATGACCTTAAAATGGTCGTTAGAAGACCGGAAAAATAGTGAAAAAATTCTAGACATTCAGGGGGTGGTTTTTGAGGGGTTGAAAATAAATTTGCTTCTAGAATGCCGAAACTCTGTGAGTATGATATCTGTGAATATAAAAAATTAGTTAAAAATTATAACTAGTAGCAATAACATCAGATCAAACTTGCGTTAAGAAATGGGTGGAATTTATTCGAAGTATGAATTTCATTAAAATGCCAATACTTTTGTACATTTTTGTATGTTATGTTTTTCATTTTATTTTATTAGGGAAACATTAAAAGATGAAGATAATAACCCTGGAACAGCCAGAGTCAAAAAATGATGTGTGATGTGAAGTGATGTTAAAAAATTAAAATATTTACAACAAGATTTTTTGAAACTTTCTTACATAGTTATTAAAGTTTTATTTTTCAATCCTCTCAAATCCAACCCCTTATTGTTTAGATTTTTTTTACTATTTTTAGCGAACTCGCGGATATAATATTATCATGTCCACAAAGTTTCAGAATTTTAAAATAATATTTATCTTTTAACCCCCTCAAAAACAACCCCTCTACTATTTATAATTTTTTAACTATTTTTTATAAATTCACAGATATCATTTTATCATACTCACAGAGTTTCGGCACTCTAGAAGGAAATTTATTTTTCAACCCTCAAAAACCACCCCCTTAATGCTTAGAATTTTTTTACTATTTTTTCGGTCTTCTAACAATTATTTTAAGCTCATTTAGAAATTTGTAGAATTTTGTCCACCTAGAAGTTGCAAATGGCCCACTGTGCACCGTGTAAGAGTTTCAAAGACTGTCAATCGCACAACGTCAAGAATTATCATATGGCTTTTGACAAATATATGCCTTATCGTCATGGCGACTATGAACAAATTTGGTCCCGTCAGAAAGGCTTGCTTGCGCTTCTGTATAGTTCCTGTCTTCTGTGTCTATACTTAAGTCAAAGTACCGGCCCTTAGAGATATAGGGACTTTACATCTTGAAAGTTAGGTAAATGTGACAGCGTTACCCTACGATGTTAATCATTTAAGGTACTGCAATTAATTTTTTTCCTGTCACATATCACGATTGTGAGCAATGATCTTCGTGTTTTATACTAATATAAAATATCAAAATCTGAGAAACTAACTGTCTTATAGCTAGGATTTTAGACCCTTTATAGAGATAATCACTCGAGTAAGTGTAACTTCTGCTAAATATTACTGTTAGAATCCATTTGTGCATTAAGACAATTAAAATTGATTCACATGCATCCGATATCCGATGATACGATGATCCCAAAGTTTTTCTATTGGTGGAATTATTTGAAATTAATTTGGCGAGCTGTCACCGTCGGAAAGTTTTAATTTTGATCCGACGTCGGCTATTTTGAGCTAAAACGAATTCAATAATAATTACTGATTTGATTAAAAAAAAAGAAAAAAAATTTGAGTGCGAAATATTTTCAGATATAGAAAACTACAAGTGGATTATCACAACATTTTTCTTGAAATCAGCCATAATAATAAAAAGTATTTTAATTTTTTCATAATGTCTGCCAATAATTTCAATAAACCTTTGAATACAGTTGAATAGATTACAGTTTTTACAATGTTTTTTTAAACGTCACTAAAATATACGATTATAGGATAAAATATTCCAGAACATGTCAATTGACAATTTTATTTATCCGATATCCGATTCGGATGTCAGATATCGTATGCATGTGAATGCTCCTTAATTCAACATAACTTATTTTTTTCGTTAAATAATAATAAAAACTTGTTTTTAAAAAGCTTCTTTTTACATTTAATGTTTAATATACCAATTTGTTGATGTAACACAATGAAGTATGGTTGAACTACAGTGGATAGTGGATATTACTACTTATTAACTAGGCCACAATGACGAGCCTTTTACGCCTAAGGATCTACAATTTAGCGTGGACTCCTAAACACGGTCCTCAGCCACCAACTTTAACCCACCCTGGGTCATTGGACAGCCACAGGGGTCATCCCTCGCCTTACTTAGGGAGTTAACGGCCCGGGACTGTTTCAGTTGATATCTTTTAGGTATTTGAATTTAGGAAGGAGTGATCTTAAATTTTTTACTAAAAATCTAGGTATTTATTCCATTTAAAGTGACTATCAAGCATGGCACCGAGTTATTTTATTGATGTGTTAATTCAATATTAGTATTATTATAATTAATATTGATTTGCCCAGAAGTTTGAAATTTTATGAGCATAACTGATGAATGATATGTAGCAGGTTCTAGTTATATTTATTGCTGATAACTTACTACTGAAAAACTTGATTAGTATTGGAAAGTCATTTTCTCTTTTTATATTTCAGTTTTTTCCTTTATAACACAAAACCGTGCCGTCGGCAAAACTGATCGCTTCCTCTGTAAGAGGAGGATCAAATAGATCGTTGCATATAACGTAAATAACATTGGTCCCAGTACGGTACCTTGCGGAACCCCCTAACACACTGGTGCCATATTACTGTATTGCCAACCTTAATACATTTTCTCATATCCCTCAAATAACTCTTCATTAAGTTGTACTAAGACTCCTGGAATCTAGTATCTCTAGAGTTTTTAACAAATCTGAATAACTGACACTATAGTACAGTACCTAGAGGTAAAAAATATGCAAAACTTCGGAATAATATCATATTGAACGGATTTCGTTCATTTTTGGCCGTATAATAGGAAATGCTTCACAGAAAAGTTTCTATATTGTGCGGAGGCTTGCTAATTTATAGGGGGTGGATACCACCCCCTCTCAGGGGGTGGCACTTAAAAAATATATGTATTTAATGGAGCTGAAATAGAATCAAATTTTAAGAAGAAAAGGTTCTATGCAATTTTTCACATAAATTGATAGTTTTTAAGTTATAACGACTTCAAAATTGCGATTTTAGCTTAAAAAGAAGGTATTTCCAAACGGCTTTCGTCAAGTATCTCGAAAAGTACTACTTTATCGAAAAAATGTTACAGACCAATTACAGAAAGTACAAACTGAGAATTAATATATTTTTTGTTTATTGATGATTAATAATTTCGAAGATATTTAAGTTTATATTTGGCATCCAAGTGTTCATAAGATAATTATTTAGAGTGAGAGTTAAATATCTCAGAAACTGTGACACCTACGTCAAGGATGCTAATGGTAGAATAATAGGTTATTAATTAAGCTTTCAACTGTTTTTTTTATTTGTTTCTGTAGCATAAAAAACAAAGAAGTTATGACCGAAGCAATGTGCGTCTACACATTTTTTTATTAACAACGTCGCCATTTTGTTACTGTAATTAGCCAGTAATTAAAAAAAAAAAGAATTTCAAACACTGTTTCTCATTAATATAGAGCATGACGTAGATGCTCAAAGTTTTTGGTTTGTATACAGCACTTGCTTTATAAAAAAATACAGTTTAAACTATAACTATAACTATATATTTTCGATAAAACGTAATTTTTTTCCTCTTCCAAATATCTCAATAAATAAAGCTCATAAACTGATAATGAATTTCGCTTGTTTATTTATTTACATAGATTTAATAGTTTCGGAGATATGAAAATTTACAAATGGCGTCCGAACGTTTATTAGACGAAAAATGTACTTTAAATGTTAAATATCTCAGAAATAGTGACACCTACGTCTCGCATGCTAAGATATGAAATTAAAGACAATTAATTGCGCTTTCAAATTATTTTTTACTCGTTCCTGTAGCATAAGAAATAAAGAAGTTCTGACGGAAAAATATGCGTATTTATATTTTTTTATATAAAAAGGTCGCCATTTTGTTACTCTAATTAGCCAGTAATTTAAAAACATTATCTCAAACACAGTTTTTCGTTAAGATGTAGCATTACCTAGATGCTCCAATTTGTTTGCTCATTTAAAGCACTTGATTTAGAAAAAAATGCATTTTGAACTTTAAAAGTAATTTCGAAACAGTTGGATACCAAATATAAACTTAAATATCTCCGAAATTATTAATCCTACATCAATAAACAAAAAATATAATTAATTCCCAGTTTGTACTTTCTCTAATTGGTCTTTAACATTTTTTCGAGATACTTGACGAAAGCCGTTTGGAAATACCTTTTCTTTATGCTAAAATCGCAATTTTGAAGTTGTTATAACTTAAAAACTATCAATTTATGTGAAAAACTGCATAGAAACTTTTCTTCTTAAAATTTGATTCTATTTCAGCTCCAATAAATACATATATGTTTTGAGTGCCACCCCCTATAAATTAGCAAGCTCCCGCACAATATAAAAACTTTTCTGTGAAGCATTTACTATTATACTGCCAAAAATGAACTAGATCCGTTCAATATGACATTATTCCTCTAGTTACTGTACTATTACAGTATCAAATGCTTTTGCCGGATCAACAAAGATGTATTATAACAGAATATTGACAGACAAATTAGCTATTGTATCGATGTGCCCCCCCCCCTCCCTAAATCCAAACTATTTGTCAAACAGCAAGTTGAATTTGTCCCTTAAGATATAATAAATATAATAATTATTTAATTATTTTTACGTCAAATGTAAAAAACTGTAAATAAAGCTATACAGCTTTATTCATAATAATACTTTTATTATTAGTGTTACATTGTAAACAAATTAAAATGGTTTAACTGAATGTAATGAACAATTTAAATTTTATGACTTCAATTCGTTTTCCCAAAAGGAAAATATTGCATGAACATGTCATCACGTACTACAAATGCTGACAATATTGAATTTCCCTTTACGCACATCTGATAAAGGCCGAAACTAAACTGTTGACGGGCAAAAATACAATGCGTGGAAAATTTCGCTTAGAATAATTAACTGTCCAAACCCAAATTTATAGACCGGACTTCTCCCTCAAAATTAGCGATTTCCGTGTCCGACAATGTTACATACAAATCAAACTTCTGTCCAATGGAAATGGAAAAATGTGCTGGCGTCATTTGTTGTTTCAATATGAAAGGAAGGTGGAGTTCATAGACCGGTGAAAAGCAAAATATACTGAGATAAAATGTCCTAAAATGTATTATATCAAATTACTGATAATAAAACATAAATCTTCCTGAGAAGTCAATTATTCCATTCGTTTCAAAAATCTATTAAATAAAATAGATAATTCACCACTCCCTACTATTATTATTAAAATTTTATTGTCGCAGAAAAAAAAAGTAAAATTACTGCGAAAAGACTATTTTTAATCATTATTTATTTTCTTTTTCAGTATAAATATTTAATCCAATCCAAGGTAGAACAAAACTGTATTTAAATAAATTCTCAGTTTGGACAAACTTGCCCATACCTGCCCTATATTACTAAGTATGGTAACGAAAAAAAAATTTGAAAATATTTATTGTTAAGATAGGCTTAAAATGTCATGAAACGTCGAGATTTTAAGTTTGAGCAAAAAAAATTCTGTCTCTCAGTCTGTCTGTCTGTAACTTTCTTTGTACGCACGATTGAAATTTGGTACACTTATGTATTTTATCGAGATCTGGAACTATATTATATTTAGATCTTATTCCGTTGAAGAGTTGGGGGTAAATTGGGGTAAATGGGGGTAAATCAAGCAAGTAAGAGTGCACAAAATTGGTATTTAGTATATAAGAGAAGCTAAGGTCTCAAAAAATTCTTTGGCATTACCCACCATTATTGAAGGGGGGTGAAAAAAATAAAATTGTGTTTTAGTTTTACTTCAACAACAAAAATAAAATGCTGAAAGTGTTATAGTCTAAAGATATCCTGTAGCCAATGTGGCAAGTCAAATATAGGAAAAACTGGTAGGTATTTAAAAACTAGAATTTCTGAACATGTAAGAGATGGGTCGAGGAAACATTCCACATTTGATTAAACTTTGTAAAAGTCATGTAAATAATATAATTGTATACACTTATTTAGTATCAAAATGAAGCTTGCGTCATCACGAATGAGATTTCACCATAAAATAGCCTATAAATATACCCAATAGAAAGTTAGAAGGAAAACTTCCTGGAAACTTTCCGTTTTGAAAACTCCGAAAGTTTCCAGGAACTTTTCCTTCTAACTTTCCATTGGGTATATTGATAGCCTATTTTATGGTGAAATCTGATTCGTGATGATGCAAGCTTCATTTTGATACCAAATGAGTGCACACAATTATATTATTTACATGACTTTTACAGACTTTTATTAAATATGAAAAGTTTCCTCGACCCATCCCTGAAATATTCACAACCTTGAGAATTCAATAAAAAATCCGAGTGTAGCACATCACTCAAAAACATTTTTGCATTACTTTAATTTCCAAGAAACAAGATACGCTGAGAATTTCTCAAACCGGAAACTACCTTGCGCATAAACATTTTTAAACATTCATCGCAGATTGAGAGAAAACCGTATTGTAAATCCAAGAAAGCCAGATTGGAGAGTAAAGAAAACGACTGGATACTTGGAGTTGAGAGAATCTTACCAAAAATATCCAATAATCTCGGAATCAGTATTCGAAAATTAGCTTCGCAAGAAGATATTCCAAGAAGTATTGTGTGAGAAGCTTTTAATCCGCAGTAGCTGTAACCATATTATCTACAGAGGGTACAAGGTCTGAAAGTCCGATTAAAGAACTTATATCTAGATACATAATGGCATGAATTTTATGATCCCGAAAGACTCCCAATCTAAGGCACTTCTTCCCATAAGTTGCTGATTGGCCCATCGGCGTATTCGCGGCCGCTCGTACACGGTCGGCTTCAGTTCGATTATCATAATCTCAATTTGACAGTTTTGACAGTATACGTCATTAATGTTAATAAGTGTTTTTCGTGTTTTTCGATCAAAATGTGGTGAAGAAGTCTTTTCATTTTAAGTTGTGATTTGCCTAATACCTAAATAATATTCTCTGTTCATATTTAGACAGTTTAGTGACAATTTAGTGCAACATGCAACAGTGCTGTGCCATTTGCATAAGTAAGTAGGTCATAGTCGTAACATGATGAGGTTCAGTTTATAGTTTTAATAATAATATTATAAATAATATCCTTCCAATGCATATTTCCCTTGAATAAAACATCTTTACCTATTGTATTTTTTCAATCTGCGTTAATATTCCTAGAAGTTAACCAATAATTATCACATAAAATAGGTACAATATTGTACATTTTCCCTTCTACACATACCCGCCTCTGTTGCCTATGGGATGTGATGTTCATCTATCCATTTTAATGGACATATAATGTGACTATGTTAGGAGCAAATAAGGTATATGAAGAAAAGGTAGCCATTATGTATCTAGATATAAGTTCTTTAATCGGAGGTCTGAAAGCACAAGATTATCAGTTTATGCTAAATTTTTGTCGATGATTGGAGGAAAAATGAGGTTTAAGTCCAATATTTACGAATAGAGTCCTGTTTATAATAGTATTCCGTCGAGAGGAATTGTGAATTTTCACAATATGTGTTCCCAAAAAAAATTCACTATTCCATCCCGAGTGAAGCCTGCTTCATCGTAAACAGGATTCTATTCCTAAACATTGGACTTATGCGATATTTTTCCACCAACCATAGACAAAAAAGCTTCGGCTGAGATGAAATTTTTAATTTTCGTAATAACCATATGTGATCTAAAGAAATCGTTCATGCCTTCTTTAAATCGCTACTCAGATAAATTTTCAATTAATGTTTAGGCGACCATGATTGATGATTAATTAATTGGACCTTATGTTCATCCGAATACTCCAAATGGTACGCCAACTATGGGGCTCCACCACATTCTTTGACATCTTCTCTGAAATGTGGATTGTTGGAGGTGGACCAGTAGCCTGGCCAGTTGATTCACCGGATCTAAATCCTATTATTTTGTTTAAGGCGATTCAAAATTTTCTTTAAATTTATTCCTTTTTAATATTTCTGATAACATAAGTAATTTTTCAGTTGATTATCTTAGTGCTTAGTTTTCTATATTATTATAAAAAATATATAAATTAACTAATATAATAAAAATAGTGTATTAAGTTCTTTTTGACACGTTAAATTAAATGCCTACTTTGATTTATACGAAAAATGAAAAGGGACCTTTTCTAATACAGTAACTTATTTAATGCGGTTTACCTCAAATGGCACATTTTGTGGTTTTCCATGAAGAATATCCTTTTTACACAGTTTTGTCCAGACAATCTAATGTGTGCTGTAAAACCGAAAAATATCGAAAGTTCCCTACGGACATCTACGGACAAAATCATTAGTTTTCTCATGAAAAATGTACCTCTTTTACAAAATTTAATTATTTTGCTCAAAACAATTTTTGAAATATGAAATGAAAACCTTGGGTGCCCTCTTCAAACAATCGTAGTTCCCCCAGGAACACCTGGGGACTTGAACTATTATTGATATTTTTGAGTAAGGAATCCAAATACCTCAAAATCCAAATACCCAAAAAAATCTGATGTTAATTTCGGGCACTCCGTATGCAAAACCTAAAAGTCGGCGGAAAAGTTCAGTTATCAAAAAAAGAAATAATAATTTTTGAGAGGGAAACAAATTATTGCAATACTGTTATACAAAATATTGATGATATTTTTCGCCAAGATTTAAAGGAAAACGATGTGCACCTACCCATCTCCCTTTGGGTTTGACACGGACGACGCTTTAAAATCTCATATACTATCTGAAATTTTAATTTCAACGTTTGTTTGCATACCGAGAGGGAAAATTCATTTCCGTTTCCATTTACATGTTCAGTTCATTAAGCAATTTCTTATGCTGCCTCTACAAAATGTCCCCGTCAAAGCCGTATTGGTTCTATTCAATTATAGAAATGTGTATTTCTGATTTATTTTCCTAACTTCTTATATTTATATTACGTTATTAACATAAAAGTTCTCGAGTCAAGCACGCCTCAGATATCAGAGTTTTCAAGAAATTAATACTTGCTCTTGGAGCGCTGGCGCTGGAATAACTACTTTTATTTTGTCAAAGTTCCACAATATTAAAAGTTGCTCTAGATTTAATACATCAATTAGAGTGCTTTACATAGGGTTTTAAAATATTCACGATTTCTTTCAAGAGCTGCTGATTCAACTATGTTAGAAAGCTCAAAATAATAAACTATTGCGAAATTTTCTACCGTACCAGAAATTATTAATCTTTTAATATCGAACACGAGGAGCAAGAGTCGAGGGAGCTATTAAATGAAAAGCTATTGATATACTTCGAGTTACCCCCAACCTGGAAATTTTGCTGAACCTCTGCTCCTAAAAAAGGTGGGGATTTTTTGCTTGCCTACATGCCTAACATTTAGTAAATAGTGGACCGACTGTTTTACATCCGCTCCGAAGGATGATATATCCACTACAAAATCCTCACCTAATGTTGCATAGCTTCTGCGTGTACGCTGATATACAAGCCGCTAGAAGGTAGGGCGAGATCGCGATTTGCCTGGAATACTAACCGTGATTAACGTTGCTTAACTTCTCATATCGAGATAAGAGTATGATCAAGACGAATATGCGCTTGTTATACATTTTATCATCTGATTCATCACTAACTTTTTGTATCATAAGGAAACATAACTGTCAAAATCATTAGAGGGTCACGTGTGTATGCCAGACTGCTTATAACATGTGGGAGTATCACTTGACATTTCTTGCCACTTAATTATTTTTTTAACTTCTTGCGTTTTAAGAAACACTAAAATATCATTACCAAAAACATTAGAAGGTCGCGCGTGGGAGCCAGATGTCCTTTGACGCGACTTCCATGGCGGTTTTACCACTGGGCGAGTGCTAAGAGCGACAAAATTTGAGGGACAATTTTTGCTTCTGCAGTTTTTCTGCTGGTGCATCACACCACAGACCGCAGCAATATTCATTTTATCGTTTTCAAAAAACATTCCTGGCTGCACCACTTTCATTGAAGCAAAAACAACGCATCAAGCAGCACGGCAACCAGAAACGGTTTGCATACCTAATTTATAATGATCGGTTTATCAATGCTTGAATAACTTTATCTGAACGATAGCACCTGAGAAACAAAAGCATATTTTTGTGTATTATCTTTTTTTAATAATATTGTTATAATTCCCTAATATTATGAGAAGTATGTGATGATGATTCGACGAAAAATAAATCTTATTTAGATGTAAAACTGCTCAAGTTATTGAGCTCAAACCAGAATATGTGTACTCTAATATCGGCATATGCTTGAGAATGTTTTAAGCAAACCCACTGTATGAACTGTTCTGGAGAAAGGAGTTTCTGGACCTTGCAAAGGATGAATAATTACTTACGGTCCACAGTGATACATGAAAGGATAAATTCTCTAGCAAGTATTGAATATTGAAAAGGAGATTTTAAAAACCATGAATACAGATGACATGATCATTGATTTTGCTTTGAAAAAGCAAGAAAAGTACATCGTCCTTATTCTGTTTTAACCAGTTCATTCTCTGTTTCTTTATTTTTAACCGACCTCGAAAAAATTACAAAGTGCAAGATGAGCAAACATTGGAAGCAAGATTTTTTTTAATTAGTTGATGTAAATATTGAAAAACACCTTGAATTTTGTTTCCTTCCATTCTCGTGTCACCTTATACAACTTTGCACAACATACTTGACGAAAATTTCTTCACTCGCATTTTTTTCGACCATTTTAACTATATATAGCGGTGATGAAATGTTGTTGTTGCTTTGTGACATTACGTTTAGATCAATTTACCTCCTCCAAAAAAAGGAAAAAATGTTGTTGAGAAATTCTGCAAAAAGACATACTACTTTACCTACTATAGAAAACTGCATTAAAATCGGTCTAGCCTTTCTCCAGGTACAAACAGAGACACACAAACAGGTCAGAAATATAACACTCATATTTTGAGTTGGGGGTTAACAAAAGATGCATGGGGCAAAATAAGTGAATATTTTAATGAAGCACTTGCAATTGCTGGACGCTTGCAAGAACGGATCTTACGCACATTTGTAAGTAGCACAAAGGGCCGGGAAAATGTAAATTGGGAAATTATGGAAATGCGCACAAAATTATTTTATTTGAGGCGAATACAAACAAAATTAAAAATCTTTTGTAAAAGCAAAATGTTCAGTAAAAACGAGAGTAATAACATCTGGATGATAATGAAAAAGGCTAATTTAAAACAAACTGCTGAATATTTTTATGTAAACATAATTAATAAGCCTCTACACCAAAAGAATATTTTCATATGAAATTGGTAGGTGTTCATTTTAACAAAAGAAAGGAAAAAGCATTGCTCATGGCAATTTTCCAATATTTACGAAACTGAAATTAATTACGAACCTTAAAATCAAATAAAATTTATTTATTATAAACACATTAGTTCGCTGTTAATTAATGGCTGAAAACTGAACAAGAAAAAGTAATAGTCCAATACTTTAAGCTTTTGACATAGAAAAAAAAATTGTACATATGAAATTTATAAGAATTTTTCAAAACACAAAATTAATAGCGAAGAAAAATAAAACAAAATCATATGTATGGCGTTGCAGTCGATATTAACTGTGCACGGTGGCCTACAACTAGTGTTGCCAGGCCTAAATTTCGAAAATCCGGACATTACTTATAAATTTGGCCCGACATTTGATACAAAAAGCCGAACAGCATTCGTTCACCATAAAAAAATAACTAAAACACAAAATCAGTCTTTTAATATTTTTATTAATCTTGATTAATTGAAAATAGAATGTTATGCAACGATTTAATTATTTAATGTTACCTATTAAGACACGAGCATGAGAATTATGACATAAGCCGTAGGCGAATGTCATACTGAATGCGAGTGTTTTAATTGCCATTAAATGTGAGTTGCATACACTATTTTTTCTACGACCAGTCATAATGAAATAGAAAATTAACACTTTATTTCTGAAATTGCTAGGTAAACATGACATGACAAATGACTTGTCAAAACTGATAAATTTTAGATCTGTCAGATGTTCATGGCAATAGTTGATTTTGACAGAATATTGCTGTGTGTCGCATTTCTATTGGTTTTAAATTTGTATCTTAATGGAAAATCTCTATCTTAATGAATCTCATTAAAGTACAATAAACGAATTAAAGCATGGTAGTAGACAAATAAACATTTGTTACATAAGAACAGAAAAATGTATCTATAGAAAAACGACTACAAACGAAAAAATACGTTTTAGAGCCTTAGACAAAAAGCCAAACAAAAGCCGGACAGGCCGGACATGTTAATTTTTAGCCGGACGAAACCGTAAAAAGCCAAACATGTCCGGCTAAAGCCGGACGCCTGGCAACCCTACCTACAACCAAATTTAAATCAAAGTTGTTGCCTCTCGGAATTTTTTTTTTAACACATTCTTAGATGTATATAGAACCAATTTCCACGATATTTAAAATCATTCATCCAGAAAGTTTTTTTTGCAAGTATTTTACTTTTTTTGTTTAATGACGGAGCCACACAGAAAAAAGTGGTTTAGCCTGTGGACCAGGCTTAGTGTGTCCTTATGTATTTGGATCCGCTGAATCAGAATTGTCAGATTGGCTCGTTTTTCACCCCCCAACCCTGAGGAAGCCCCCCCCCCCCCAAATGGTCTGTCCGGCGGACCATACTAAGGTATCCTTATGTATCTGGACCCTCTGAAACAGAATCCGAGGTCGGAATTGTCAGATTCGCTCGTTTTTCACCCCTAACCCTAAAAACCACCCCCAAAACAAACAAAAAAAGTGGTCTGGACTTCGGACCAGACCAGTATATCCTTATGTATTTGGACCCTCTGAAACCGAATCCGAAGTCAGAATTGTCACAATTTTTCAGTTTTTCAGACAAATGTATCCTTACCAAATACATAAAAGATACACTGGTATGGTCCGCCGGGCAGACCATTTTTTGGGGGGTGATTTTTTGGGATTGGGGGTGAGAAATGAGCCAATGTGACAACTCTGTCTTCGGATTCGCTTTTAGCGGGTTCAAAT
Organism: Rutpela maculata; assembly: GCA_936432065.2. NCBI lineage: Eukaryota > Metazoa > Arthropoda > Insecta > Coleoptera > Cerambycidae > Rutpela > Rutpela maculata. The sequence continues at coordinate 26,905,514 of OW386285.2, read as the reverse complement.
AAATAAGATACACAGGTGTGGTCCACAGGCCAGACCACTTTTTTTGTTTTCGTGGTGTTTTTTGGGTTAGAAGTGAAATTCGAGCGAATCTGACAATTCCGTTTTATCGACTGGCGGTACATGACCAGTCAGTTGCAAAGTTTTTAAAATGCATGCCAATCATATGTATGAATGAAATTACCATGAATATGCCAGAAACGCAAATTTTAGGCAGTCGTCGCGTGCAGAAGGGTGTGCAAATCGATTTTTTTTGTTTTTTTTTAATTTTAAAATGGATGCCAATAGTGCCAAACGAAAAGCCGTGAAAAAATCCAAAATTAAAATCATCCAAAATCAAGTATACCAAAAAATTTTACGATTTAATGTGCGCATCAAAATTTGTTTTGTGCGCGGAAACTGCATGCCAATGAATTTCCGCTGGATTCTTTTTCACGGCTTTTCGTTTGGCACTATTGGCATCCATTTTAATATTAAAAAAAAACACAAAAAAAAACAAACAAAAAATCGATTTGAACACCCTTCTGCACGCGACGACTGCCTAAAATTTGCGTTTCTGGCATATTCATGATAATTTCATTCATATATATGATTGGCATGCATTTTAAAAACGTTGCACCTGACTGGTCATGTAGCCTGGTCCGCAGCCCAAACCACTTTTTTGTGTGGCTGTCATTAAACAAAAAAAGTAAAATACTTGTAAAAAAATATTTCTGCGGTGAATGATTTTAAATATCATGGAAATTGGTTCTATATACATCTAAGAATGTGTTAAAAAAAGTCCGAGTGGCAGCAACTCTGATTTAAATTTGGTTGTAGGCCACCGTGTGAGTTAAAATATCTGTGACTGCAAAAATGGTGTTTAGCCTCAGCTGATGATACGATGGGACATACGCTCTTGCTTATAGTCTGAGCAATAAGAGTGGACAATGAAATAAAAAATGAGCGGTATTTTAATCAAAGAAAATAGCAGATAGATGCGCTTCGTTTACTACGTTCTACCACAGACCTTTATTTTTATTACGGTTTTTTCGCCTATAAGAGATTAATTCTTACACTCTGGAACCCCACAATCATCCAAATGTGACGAGTGTCACATGTAATTTTCATAGGGGGGCGAGCGTAGAGGCGACTTCAATGTGAATATCAGTCGATATTCCGTTGAAGCAACGTCGAGCGCGGTTAGTACTTGGATGGGTGACCCACCTATCTTGGGAAATACAGCGTTCTCGTCCCACCTTCTAGAGGCTTGTATATCAGTGTATACTCGGAAGTTACGTAATTTCAGACGAGGATTACGTAGTGGATATACCATCCTTCGGAGGGGATGTAAAGCAGGCGGTCCCTTGTCTATTAAATGTTAGGCAAGTAAAAGATCCCTACTCTTCTTAAGGGAAGAGGTTCGGCAAAATTTCCAGGTTGGGGGTAGCTCGTCTCCTGGCGTCGGTGATAGGCCCTGGTAGCGGAAATAGGCCGACGTTAAATAGTTAAAAAATAAAAAAATAAATAAATAATTTTTATAGAAAATAGTATATTATATTACTAGGAGTAGAACGCACTCTTTTTTTTGTGTTGAGCCCAGGATTTGCGGCTGAGGCGAAGCCGAAGCCGCAAACTGGGCGAATAATCCGTGTAATATATACTATTTTTTCTTCAAGCGTATTAAAATGCAAAAATTCATTTATTTATCATAAATGTACAAATATTCAAACTACAGTCTTACATGTTGACACAATATGACAAGTGGCTAGTGGATAGCGCGCCACCGGTGGCTTTCGGTATTAACATTATGTTACTAGTAAAACAATACCCACTACGGCGGCGCTTTCGGAACTAACATTATGTTACTAGTAAAACAATATCCACTACGGTGGCGTTCGGTACTAACATTTTGTTACTAGTAAAACAATGTCCTGCTTCTACTTCTGTTTTTGGTGACATAATTTAAACATTTTAATACGCTTGAAGAAAAAATATTTTTTATATAGAAACATAATAGTCTGAACTCAAATATCGAATAGAGAAACTTAGTAGGTTAGATGATAATATCAATTTTACCTTAAGATGTTATTACGATATTATTAATAATCAACGAAAGTTGCAGTCGGGCGTTGCTAATTGCGAATATTTATTAAAGACGATAACCTCTGAAGAACTTGATTTTTGCAAATATTTTCAATGTACAGACCAGTGGCGGCTGGTGAAATTTCAATATTTTTTTTCTTGTCTATGGCGCATGGGACCCATACGAAATTTGGGAAATAACATCTAGAGAAGCACTTCTCTAATGACCCCTAAAAAATTTTGAAAAAGCAGTTTGCGAAAAAATTTTTGAAAATTCGTTAGCCTCCCCTGGGTCTAGGAGCTCCTGTTTATTTTTATTTTTTTTTGTCATATGCATTTGACTTTTCATAAAAATACAACAACAGATTTTGGAGTTTATGAAAATATTTTCATTACTAACTGAAATACAATGAACTGAAATTTTGTAATTTACAATTTAACAAATTACAATATTTCAATTCGTTGTATCTCAGTTAGTAATGAAAATATTTTCATAAGCTCCAAAATCTGTTGTTTTATTTTTATGAAAAGTAAAACGCATATGACAAAAAAAAATAAAAATAAACAGGAGCTCCTAGACCCAGGGGAGGCTAACGAATTTTCAAAATTTTTTTCGCAAACTGCTTTTTCAAAATTTTTTAGGGGACATTAGAGAAGTGCTTCTCTAGATGTTATTTCCCAAATTTCGTATGGGTCCCATGCGCCATAGACGAGAAAAAAAATGTTGAAATTTCACCAGCCGCCGCTGGTACAGACACCAACTTTACAGATTTATTTATAGATTATGCTGCAAATTAAAAGAGTCCCCAACATATAAAATTCTACAAAATATTTTTAGATGATCAACATAAGTATAAAAGAAAGATCAGGGTGAAGCCTGTAACAATGTCGTTGATAAATATAATGGATAAAAGCGGGCAAAAATTAGATCCCTGTGGGATACCTGAGGTTGGTAAGACTTCGACAGACCTGTAGTTACAACATATACAGAGCTGGCCAGTATGAAAGTTCAAATGTACTTATAATGCATTAGACGAGAACAAAAGTGTTAAACAGAGAAGTAATACCTCCACAGATGACACAGGCGCGCGGCCTGACCGACCTCACGCTACCACCTTGGCATCAACGCAAGTTCTGTCTTTCTTTATCGTCAGCGATTTGCATTAACCTACTTTTTTTCGCATTAAGACCAGCTTTGTGATAGTGGCCTCGCCAGCACGGTATAATAAATATGTTAGATTCTGTTTTTAGATATGACAGATAATAAGTTGACCTATGATGGTCATAGTATAAAACATTTTGGGTTCTGTTTTCAAGTTAAGATGAAGCGATAGTAATATACACCAATATATACCAATATAAGTTTTTTGTTTGTCTGTTTGATTGTTGTAGGAGATAAAACTACTCCTATTTTAGTGGAACCTTTCGCGTTCAATAATTTGAACTACTATACAGCGTGATTTACCATGATATGCGGAAAATAAAATGGTGTACTAATTTTCAATGTGGGAAAGCCCTTGCAAAATTTTAGAGTGATCCGAGATAATTTAGTATATTAGAAAGAGTTAAAACTTACGAAGATACGTTACTGTTACGTGTCTGTGGTCAGTAATAGGCCGATGAACTTACTTGTGAAAGAACATATCCTACATACATTTCCTTAATTGGCATAAAAAGTTAAGCTGGCGGGTGCGATCAAAGTGCCGCGTTTTCTGCTTTCGGTCGAACAATTAGGACACCGGCAGTACAAAGCATCGCCGAAGGTATTTTTGTGTTCTGACGGGTTTAAGTAAATATCTCTTATATCTACTTGTTGTTGTACACTAGTATAGGGTCAATGTGTTTTCGACTTATTTCGATATTTTTGTAGTCTGATTTGATTATAAACCAAAAAGTCACTTTTACCCTCTCCAGCTTTGCTGTCAATAGTGTCAATCACAAGTCTGATAAAATAATATGGTTGTACCGCGTTATGTCAGATTGGCTCAGGCGCGGATTTATGGGGGGGGTAACGGGGTAATTATCCCCCTCAAGATTCTGTAAATCATCAATTTTTGTTTTAAAATGGTATGATTTTTGTTAATTTTGGGAAGAAAAATTTTTTTAATAGGATAATTACCCCCCCCCCCCAAGAAATTTTGAGACGAAAATTTTTTTTCGGATTTCTCCCCCCCCTGCTCTTCAAAAAAATTTTTTTTCGGATTTCTATCCCCCCCCGCTCTTCAAAAAAATTTTAGGGCGAAAAATTTTTTTTTGGATTTCTAACCAAAAAATTTTAGGTTCAGTGTTACCCCCAAGCTCAAGGTCCAGATCCGCCCTTGGATTGGCTAAAGTCATTGGCGGCGCATTTTTACAAAAAAATAAGGTAATTTTTTTTGTCATATTTTTTTAATTTTTAATTTTTTAACCCCTTTCGGTGGGGACAACCTACTGATAAATTTTCCGCATATTATGGTAGATCACCCTGTATAGTATAGTAGAAGTTAAACAGTAATCAAAAAGATTCAAAGTGCTAAAATAGAGCATGGTCAAAGCCTAATAGCTACTTTTAATAATCTCGGTAATTATAAAATATGTTCCCTTGGCAAATTGTCTGTGGGAGTTAGAATATATCTATTCTCAATTGAAAAAGTGACGTTGATCTGTACCGCGCTTTGTCGGTCTTTTTTTTATGATATTGCAACTGAGTTTAGCAAGAAAATACAGCGAAGTCATAATTTCATAAATACCAGATGATAGAATTATCGAAAACCAAAAACAAATAAAATAGGCAAGCGGGTGTCGGTTTCTACGTTTTCAACAAAATCAAGTCGATAAAACTAACCGGTGTGTAAGAAAATTACATTTTATTGCTATAAAACTTGAAAAATCCTTTAAAAAATTTAAAAGTACTTATAATAAAAAAATTGAGAAAACAACTGACATAAATGGATCTATGAATGAAGACAAATTATTGTTATTATTGATCTTTATCATCATCAGCAAGTTCATATTATAAGTTGATTGCCGAGTACTCGCCGAGAAACATTTCTGAGTCTGCATTATCACAGGTTACCTCTTCCCAAGTTTTATAAAGTGACGAACATTTTACATCACTTTTTGCACATGTGCACAACATTGTGGAACAATTTCCCTTGCAGAAGCAGCGTATCAGTTCAGATCGACTCAGGAGCTGAATCAAGTGTCGTTTGCCTTGGCCTCGAGTCTCCGTGATGCCTTTCCTAATGATACGAAGTTAACTTATTTCCAAGCCAGGTTTAGAGCTGGTAATATGTGCGGAAGAAGTGCTGCGCAGGACTTGCCTCAGTAGGTGGGAGAAGTTCATTGAGAGATTGGGTTCCACCTTTTGATACGTACAAATACAGAAAGATTGTTTCTCCAGCTTTCTGGACATTGTCGTGAGTATCATTCATGTTATTGAATGTTGCTATGCTTTCCTTCAAACCTATTTGTGTTTCAAACAGCTTCAGTACTTGTCTTTTTCCTTTTCCATGGATTGCACTTACAGTGTCACAACCACTGAATGCATGGGCTAAAAGAATGTAGTTTTTGACATCCACATGTTTTCGCTGTAATTAAGCAAAGGAAGAAACTTTTTGCTTGGTTCGACCGATATTCGGTTTCAACATATTATATAAATTCTGATTTTCAGGGACTAAATTAGTCATAAGAACCATAATGTCTGTATCTTGAGCAACAATGGCAGTGGAACCTTTTTGGACAGCCATTCCCACTAAAAGCTTGTCAGCAACCCCAAAAGATTGTTTCACTTCAATGTTGTTGCAAGAAAATTGATTTTTCAACATAGTTATAAGTTGCTTTTTGTCCTTCACATTAGACAGATTTTTTCTTGATTAGGAAAAACTGGAGTATCATCTGTTATGTTGAACTGAGATGTGATATGTTTAGGTAGTCACAGCACGTACCTTTTTTCACTCTCATAACACTTAGATTACTTACATTGGTTTCATTTCATTCAGCAAGCAAAAAAGCAAGAGGGAATAGTATATTGTGTATTTAGGTGTGAAAGTAATACGTTTCCGGACGGCGATGCAAATTGTTGGCCGAGGCCAACACGCGTCGAAGTGCGGGAATGTGCTTTCACACCGAAGTACCACATACTATTTTTTCTGAAATCACAATCAATATTATTAAAAATTAAGGAATTTTTATTAATGCATAACATTTCTTCATTACAATCTAACTGCTTACTAATAAATGCAATTTTAATGTGAGTTGGTTTGTCTGCGTGTATTTATTTACTGTTTAAAATATACATAAAAAACCGTACGGGAATGTTACTTTCCCGGCCTAGGCCGGGAAAGTAACATTCCCGTACGGTTTTTTTGATCGTTGCTTGGCAACAGATCTTTTCCGGTTTGTTTTCTGACAGTTTCTTAGCAACGGACTAAAATACTGAAATTGTGAATTTTTCGATCTGAAATAGCGCCGAAAATGTAGACATTGCCGATCGATTTCAGAAAAAAACATTTCTTTCAACTTTCTTGCTTTAATTTCAATTTTTTTACAAGGACTTTTCAAGTTATATACCAATACAATGTCTATTTCCGACACAGGTTGGTTTTATCAAATGGGTTTTGTTTTTATTAGATTCAGCACTCAAAAAAACTATTTGCCTATTTTATTAAGTTTTTGGTATTCGATAATTCACCTCCCTCCCCCCACCCGAAATACATCTTTCCACTCTTCCAATTTTTAGGGACTCTTCAGATTTTTCAAATTTATGCTAAAAATAACTTATCCCCAAAGTTTTATGAAGGGACCAATTTTTTCGTTGTTGATGTGCTTTTTGAGGCTATTTTACCTGCACTATAGTGGATACACCATCGTTCGGAAGGGATGTAAGGCAGGCTGCTCCTTGTCTATTAAATGTTAGGCAAGTATAGGATATCCCTACTCTTCGACAGAGAAGAGGTTCGGCAAAATTTCCAGGTTGGAGATAGCTCGTCTCCTGGCTTTGGTAGCGGAAATAGGCCCACGTTAAATAAATAAGAATAATAATAATAAAAAATAATCTAATTAATGATTTGAATTTTAGGCAAGCTTTAAATATTAATTTAAATGTGATGATATAGTTAATATGAACATCACATGCGCCTACGATTACCCTGTATATCAAATTATAAATTTGTCCATATTTGACCACGCCAAACAAAGATAGAAATGTGAGTTTCAGAAAAATTTAATAATGATTTATTTTCTTTAAATGGGAACAACTAAAACGCGAATATTTATTTTGCTATTAGCTCTAGACTAAATTGTTATTACGTGGAACTCATCGAAAATTAGTGTGTCTACGACCTTCAGCACATCCCGACATTAATGTCATTTACAGGCAATCAATTCACGAATCAAAACAAAGTATATTGTTTGTACATCATTAAATTGGACCATTAAATTTATAGATATAATAGATTTACGGATTTTTCCTGGTTTAGATTTGTAAATGCATATCTATTTTAAATTACAAGAAGAGGCCTCACTAAGTAGTAAATCACTTAAAGGCGTTAAACAAACATAAATTACTCATAAGATATAAGTGTTACAAACCTCATTCCATTTCCGATTTTGCGGCAGTCGAAGTTCAATGCTTTGTATCTCCTGAATTTGTTTAACCGTCTGCTGTAGATCCGCTTGCAATTTTTGTTGAATTTGCTTTTGTATCATCATTTTTTGCTCCACATCCTGGCTAGACTCCCCGTCTAATAAGCAATTCTGACCTTTCCTCGTAATCTTTTCCTTCTCGAGTCGTTGAGACAGGAGCTCTTCTAATTTCTTCGTTGATTGTTGAAATTGACCGTGCGTTATAATTGATTTGGCTGGCTTTGCCCTCGGCTCTTCAGTCTTTTGATTTGAGGACGTACTAAATTTCGCAATTTGCTGACGGAAATCCCCGTCAGTTCGATCCATGGATTGCTGTTTGTGTTGCAAGATTTTTTGTTCAGTCTGAGGCAGAAATTGTGCTAAGGCTTGTGCGTTCACTATGAAATTCTGTTTGTTTTGTGCGAAAGATTGTCTTACTTCTGGCGACATGTAGTCGGGTTGAGAGGAGTTTCTTTGGTGGCTGTAAGTCTTGTGTTCGGTTAATTTTTTGTCCAAATATTCCGGTTGGGACACTTTCCTCTGGTGCGTTGGGTGAGTCTCGGGTTTCGGGTCTTTATCGGGGGATAACTTTTTAGATAAGTCTAACTGTATGAAGTCCTTGAATCCTCCGGAATCCGATGAATTGGAGTCCAGAGAATCTATTTTTGTCATGGTTTTACCAGTCAATTCCTTCTTGTTTACATTTATTATGCCACAACAATCAGTTGTGGCATTGGAGAGAATGCTACAACAAACAGTGCTGGGGGACTGAGGGGCCTTTGGAGGAATGTCTTCTACTTTCTTGTAAGATTCATTATTACTACTAAATTTATCACATTTTTCGCTTATATACGTCGACGAATACTCGTCATATTTAACATTAGTTTCAACACCTACTTGCTTATTTTCGCAGAAATAATTATCCTTTTCTGAGGTATATAGTTCTCTGTATTCAATTTTTTTCTCGCTCTGACAAATATTTCGTACATCTTTCGTGTTAGGCAATTCCTTAAGGACAGGTTTGTGTTCGCTGACATTTAAACGGCGAGGAATATTAGCATTTACAGTGTTTTCATCACGGTTTAACCTCTGTTGAAGTTTTATTGGTGGGACATACTTCGGTTTTGAGGCGATCGCAGGTTTCGGCGCTATTTTGGGTCTCTCGCCACTTCGATTATTTTCTTGCATCGTAAAAGTATTACTCGATAAGAGAGTGACACATTTTCACTAGTAAACACGCGGAAATTTGAGGTTTTAAAACACTTGTTTATTATTTTTGCATTCGTTTCTTATTGATTCGTGTTTATATGACTTTCAGGGGGCGATGCTTTGGGGTCAGCATATTTATTTACGCGGTAACCACAGCTTTATCGAGTAAATAACAAATTCGCATATTGCAGTAATGCCACACTGACGAACACCACGTTGTAATGTTGGGGGTTGACTCCCTACCTTGAGAGTTCAATAAGGCGTCGCATGGCGGCGCACAGCGTCGGTTCGATAAGCGAATAAGTTAGCTGAACAGGTTGGCTCATACAATGTTTATTTCGAAATGTCCTTTCGTGGTGTTTGCCGATCTGTTGATACCGGTTATTTTTAAATTTTTAATGGAAGGTTTGGAAATATACATATGGCGTGCGAAATAAATCGAACAAAACGTCCATTGACACTTCTCCTTTTAATTTAGTCCTTTGTTGTCGCACCCTCGGTACAAAAAATTTAAACCCTACTGATCTACATAAAAGGGTACAGATTCAATTAAAGTTTTAGAATGGCACATAGACAGAGCTTTAAAGCAAGCAGTTATCGATTTTTGTTTCATGATAATATTGTATTTTTTTGCAGCATCAACTTTGCAGACAGAAAGGCCCATTTTTTAAATATTTTTTTACTGATGCCGAACATCATATTACAATACAATTATATTACCGCACGATTCTCAATACATAAGGTGTCCATTTTTTCTGTCCAAAAATGCGATGTATTGTAAGTAAGTCTGATCTGAAAGTAAAAATGGGCCAAACTTAACAATGGTTTGTTAATGGCCTAAACAAACATTTAACATTAATATTTTATTTCACTTCTTAATTTGATGAAAATGCAATTTTTAATGATATTATAAGATAAAATCAAAAAGTTAAAATACAGTATGTCCCCGGATTGAGTTTGCGATAGGTGTAATATACAAAAAAAAAATAGTACGGATTTAATTTTCTGCAGTCTCGGTCTGCTTGACCTAAGATGGATTTTTACCAAATTTTAGTTCAAATGGGATTTAACTCGCGGACTTAATCTAAGAAGAAAATAATTCATTGTGGGTAAACTAGTCTTTCTGTTAATTTCACGGAAAAATTTTATCGATAAAATATTTTGCATTGAAAGTTAGAGCCACATGCCAACTTTCATTGCATTTGAACAAAAAAATAATAATAATAATAATACTACAAATAAGTAAATAGTTTTTGATTTTTTTTACACAAGTGACAAAAGAGATTTGTTGTGCAATGTTATGGGTTGGAGCAAATTAGCAACAACTTTGACAATGATTTGGAAAGATTGAAAAACAAAATTACTGATATGATCAGAGTCATACCTCTTGAAGAAATTAGAAGAAATTACAAAGAATTTACGAGAAGAATGGAATTATGCACTATATTAGGTGGTGCACTATTTGAACAGGTTTCTAGTTGAATTCGTTGAAATTGTTAATTGTGTTCATAAAAAGCTATGTACTTTATTTTTTTTATTATTCAAAGTTGGTATATGGCTCTAACTTTAATGCAAAATATTTTACCCAAATAGAATTTTTTCGTAAAGTTAACAGAAATACCAGTTTACCCACAATGATTTACTTTCTACTTAGATTAACTCCGAGAGTTAGATCCCATTTGAACTGTAATTTGGTAGAAATCCATTTTGGATCAAGCAGACCGAGACCGCAGAAAATGAAAGATGTACTAATTTTTTCTTGGAACATTACACCTATCGCAAACTCAATCTGGGGACACACTATATCTTAAAAGAGACCGGTAAACTCAAATAACGGTGAATGTGCAATTTTTCTTTTTAAAAAATTATTCACTCTTGTTTGACCACAGCTTCCTTTTCATATGTCGTCACACTGTATTAGATCTGTTTTTAATGGAATTACAGGAAAAGTTGACTTATCTCATGACCGGCAGAATAACGCGTGCGCTAGAGCATGTTGTATGGTGAATGGTGAGCACGATTGGTCACCCTGTCTATCGTGATTATTCGATTCCCAGCTCCAACATTGACAGTGTCGGTGGGTAATGGCTGCGTGTCCGTGTTGTTCCAAATGTAACAGCTTTTGGAACCGTTTACTTTGGATTTGAGGGTTATCTATTATGGGTGACGTGTCAATATTATGTTTATATTATAATATTCAAAATCATTTTGAAGTAACTGAAAAAATATTGAATTGTAGGCAAAACTTTGTAAATAAATTAGTATTGAGGCGCTTGACACCATCATCACCACTGCATTTAGGGGACACCCCTCAGCAAATGAAAGCATAGCATTCTTAATGTATGGCAGCAAATTCTAAACCGTAACCGTACCTTCTGCTACCAAGCCGCTTGAAAACCTGTAGCTCTATTTTTGTAAAGTACAGACCCATAAAAATTTTGTACAACGATGGGGTGGTGTTAAGTTGAACAATATGTTTCGGCATGCACTAAGCAGATTATCTGCTGTGAAGCAGTAACAAAGGAATATATATAACATATAGTGATACAACTATTGCAATTGAAAATTTCTTCTGGTTCTACTGGAAATAGCTATGGAAGGTACTTGAATTTATCTGCGAATTCAGTAACAAGATGTGTTTTTCTTTGCAGAAATCTACAATATTTTTACTTGCCATATTATTGTAACTTTGATAACGTCAAATTAGTACTAAAGATGACACAGTTCCCATTTTAGAGGCTCAATAGGCATTTATGAATCCAACTGTTCAAGAAAATTTGAAGATCATTTAACGAATTTCTCTAGCCATATACGGGCGCTTGAACTCATCAAAAACTTTTGAATTTACTGTTGATGCAATAAACGTTGTGTCTAGCCTTACACAAAACATTTTTTCAATTATCGGGAGAAATTGCTATGACAATAAAACAAAAAATTTTAATTGTCTTAAAAACAATTCCAATTTCTTACAATAATTACATCTGTCGACGTTGAGTGGTCTTTCTCGCAATATAAATGAATTTTCAATGAAAAGTGTTTAAAACAGATATTAGTAATATACTTCTATGCTGGTAATTATTGATAATGAAAAATAAATGTACTTGTGCTAGTTAAGTGTTACATCCCCATATAACTCCAGCCTTCTTTGAGTGTTTATAATCATTTTACTTTATTAACTTTGGATGTTACGGAATTCGCTAAAAAAAATTACAAGGTGAGTCATTGTATCATACACGCATGAAAATTTTTACGCGCTGACATCACCTGGTTTTGATGTCATGGAGATGTAAATTCCGGGCTCTAGTTATCAGACACTTCTAGACTCCTTGTAGTTTTTTAATCAAAAATGTTTAAACACGCTTTGTTGAAAACTAGTTCCAAAGGCAGTATCTGAACACTGAAAGAGGTGAGAGCCACTGCAATGCAATGGTCAGTTGGTTGATGCTACTCAATTCCACCTTTTGTTTCCATTAAATATCTTCGTTTCCAGGACCCAACTTGAGTCCTTGCAGGATAAGGACGAATCCACAATATACATTCAACAAATACCAACATTTGTAGGACATGTAGTACATCAGAAAATAAACGATGTTGAAATTCAATTTTTTTTACATTACTTTATTACAAAATCGAAATTGCAACAGCTATCGGATTGAAATTAGCTATATGCACGTTTTATAGATCGACCAATGGAATTAAGATGTCCTATTGTAATATCTCATAGATGGAGCTACTTAAACAACTGTCAAAAAAAGAGCAATGTTAAAAAAGGCCCATCCGTGATAAAGTGTGGAAACCATCAATTTTGGAGTGCTGAAAACGAATCCGTCACCGGTGTTGGCGAAACATCTCCGGAACACATTAAAAAACCACCCTTATTTGGGAGGTGACATTGGTATTTTGCAGGAAATTCTCCTAAAATACTAAGTTTCCATAACTAAATAGAAATAGAAGTAAAAAAATCAAATTCACCCCTTCAACCCTCCTCGCCATTCTTTCACCACCCCTGAGAAGGTTGTAAGCTACTATAACTACAATAAAGTTATTTACATATTTTCAAAAAACCAGAACACCTCATTGAGTGGTTGCTATCAGAATATAACAATCTTATTACTTCTGAGTACACTCATACGCCTCCTCACCCCCAAAAGGAGTGGGTCTCACCTTCTCAAGAATATTGATCGGTTTTCAGGGCCGGATTAAATATTGGAGCGTCCCTAGTCTAGTCATGTATTTGTGTCCTCTGAAAAAAAAAAAAAAAAATTGTTCCAGATATGAGAACAAATTTTTTTTTTCCAATTTCAAAATAGATGAGCAGGGGGAAGAAATTTGAAAAAAAAAATTATCCAAAATTGACGAACAGGAAGAATGAAATGGAAAAATAAAGTGGGGACAAAATATATATTTCTTTATAAGCAGAGAGCGCAAAGAGCTCGCGACGCCTCTTATGCCATAGTTCGCGCCCCTTCACGCATTATCGCCCCTAGGCTATAGCGTAGTTAACCTTGTGGATAATCCGGCCTTGTCGGTTTTAATTACAAAAAAAATCCTAATACACAGTTGGATGTTTTTTTATCTTATTAAGGTGACTTGGCCAATTCAGATCACTCCTGAGTATTTCTTCTACTTGGTTATCGAAACTTAGTATTTTAAGAGAATTTTCTGCAAAATTCCAATGTCACCCCCCAAATAATGTGTTCCGGAGATTTTTCAGCAAAACGGGTGACGGATTCATTTTCAGCACCCCAAAATTAGTAAAACAAGATAGCTTCCACACTTTACCACGGATGGGTCAAAAAAGCACTTTTTTAAAAATTGCTCTTTTTGTTTCTAATTAGGTTTTAGGTTTTTTGGTAGCGTTCTTGTAATGTGTTTTTAAATTTTACATGAAGAAGATAGTCGTTAAAATAGTATTTTTCGTGCTCTTAATTTTCTAGCACCAAACGATTTAAATATTTTCTATTAAGCTAGAAACTCCCTGACTAACACGAAGGATCCCAAATTTTTCTTATGGGAAATGGAGTTTCGCGGATATAGTTGAAACTTTGCTATTTTGTAATACAAATGATGCTGGTCAAAAGTTATCATTGTTACAAACCGATCCTATGGGCCATTTTCGCACTAGGAGGACTGAAAGCTACAGCGACTGACATCACCGCGGAGACCTCGGTACGGTATGTGTTTTAATCAACTTCTAGTATATGTTAATGAACCTAATATTACTGAATGTGTTAATTACACTATGGTATTTCGAATTTACTTCACCTACTATTAATTTAACTCTGGTACTTATAATTCGAGATGATGACATACACACCTAGGTATATACAAAAGTCATACTATATACATTTACATATGCACAAAGTAGTCAGCTATCGGCCACGTTATCGTCGTTGTCTTTGGATAACGTGAGAGGAAATATGACAACCATATAGAAAATCGTACAATTAGAGATCTTCGACCAACTCTCCATCGAAAACGGCCTTAGGTCGGGGTTGTGGATATAGATAAATTTCAACATCATAAATTGGCATAAGTTCAGTAAAATTTTGCGAAACCCACTAAAAGAAAAACATTTAAAGGAAATGCCGTTATTATTAATAAAAAAAATAAAAAATCAAAAAAGCAAAAATGGGCTATTTTACTGAGAGTATGGCTCCAAACATTCAGCGAGCAAACAAAAACTGAGTATAGTTAGTTACATTTCGTTCTGAAAACCTTTTCTAACTGCATCACTTAATCATCATCATTATAACTACAAAATGGCGCAGTTTCACCCATATCGCGCAACCTCTTCTTCGTATCTCAAAATTCTATTAGGTAAACTTCTCTTATTATACTCTTCGCAAACGAAAACGAAGAGTATATTGCATTTGATCCGCACATGTCCGTCCGTCTGTCCGTCCGTCATGTTGTAAACACGATAGCTCAAGAAAGATAAATCCGATTGTACTGAAATTTGGACAGTAAGTTAGTGTTAGCTAGAGGAAGAACCCTATTTAAACGAAATCGATCAGTAAAAATAAAAATTAAAAAAAATTTTTTGTCGTTACTATACTTCCACTGGATGTGGAAGTAAAAAAAATGTTATTAATGATTTAAATTTGAGAATTTCTTTTTGATTTTTATGTTTTTGTAACTGAATAGAAATCTGGTGAAATTATATTTCATTTTAATATCTAAGTATTTATATATTTTACAAATATACATTTCGTAATGTAATATACAACCGTGGAAATATGATTTTAGCTCGTCTTTTATAATGTAAAAATGTAAATCTTTTATAGTGTTGGGTGGTGGTGTAGTTTTTACGCTTTTGACTCGGAATCCAAGGGTCCCTGGTTCGAAACCCACATTGGGTATGGTATAATTTTTTAAAATTTTTACTTTATTTCACCAACTAAGTTCGTACTATAAAATTAAAAATGTTTAAAACTAACAATATTTACAAAAAACTGCGAAGAGTATCCTATAGAATGTGTAACAATTATATAAAGAGTTCAGTAAACCGGCGGCAAAGAGTACATTTTTAGCTTGTTTTTTTATGTATCTGCTTCAGAAACCTCATTTTTTTTTAAACATGCTGTATAGTTTGAAAAATGTATATTTGCTATTACAGGAAAATCCGTCCTTTTCCACATTTCATAACAGTAATTTTATTCGTTCCTGAATTCTGTTTTGGTTTCACCTCAGTAACTCAACACCTTGGAAAGGTGTCCTGGTGTCCCCAGTAATAGATTCAAAGTCTGGGAATACTCTTACGGAGCAGGTTGTAGTGTGTTCGTGCCAATTCTGTTCCTTGACAGAAATTTACGTTCAAGGAGGGTAACCCCTGATTCTTAATTCAGTTAATGTCCATTTATTATAATGAATTATTAATGTTAATAGTTCAGGACTGGCGAAGGGCTTTCGTATTGAATTGCTTTTCCGATTTAAAGCGAAATATGGGAATGCGCCTATAAATCATTGGAATTCGCGTAACATTTGGTAATTTTAACATTTAATTTAATAACTGAAGAGAATTTATTATTTAAATATTAACTTCTAAAATGTGGGTTATTTAAAGAATTTTTCTTCTCGTCCCTTCGCTTTTCTTCAGAGAGAAAAATAATACAACGATTGCCAAAAATGGAAACTCGAGATTTTAACATATCTGATGTTTTTAGATCCTGGATAATATTTTAGCATTGTTACAAAAATAAAAAGTCATGTCCTCGTTGTCGTTCTCATGCCTCATATCCTCTAGTAATATTTGAAAAGGATGCGGTGATTTTAAATTGATGTTGAACATGTATCAAGGACGAGCATAATTCTACAATTCTATTTCATATATCTATTATCTAAGTATATCATAAACGAACATACATTTTAATAGGCATTGCAGAAAAAATATCTGTACTTCAATTTACTTTTCAACACCAGCTTGTAGGAGAGGAGCCCGTGACATCTGAGTTTTACATTTAGGCACAATGCAATATTTGTAACTCATAAGTCATAATAATGTTGTTCACTAGCTCATTAACCAAATAATAATACAATAACACCACAAACAAGAACTTGGTAAACTGACTGTAAACAATAAACAGTAAACTGACATTTGACAAACCCATCGAAATTGCTTTAGATATACGAAACTACTGAAGCATGTTTATACGAAAAAAGAAACTTCCGTTCACTATTCCGTCCTTGTCTGACAAGATCTGATTGATTGAAGAAAACGTCCGATTGGCTTAACCGTCTGTACACAGATCGAGAAAAAAGATGGAATAGTGCACGCAAGTTTCTCTCTCTGTGTCACTTTCTCTAGTCGAGTGCACCTTTCAGTTTGTTATTAATTTCGATGGACAAATCATAACGGAAAACGTCACAGTTAATGGCGCCAAATAACTACCGTTTTGAAATATCCAAATTCCTCACCGATGAAATTATTTATTTTCTCGCTGTATTAACATTCAAAAAATCGTAAATTTTACATTTTTATAACTTTTGATGCTGTATCGATTTTCATTATAAAAAAAAATTATGCAACTTCTCTGTTCTAGTGAAAATTGACCATACGAACAAAATGAGCCCAGTATGACGAGTTCCTCTTGCCGGAAGTATTTTTAATTAAATTAATTATCATTAAGAAACAATAATGTTTTACCGTTTCCGAGGAAATTTCATGCTCTTTCAGAAAAACCTGGTATGACAACCTGTACTCTGCCGATAATGTCTGTCATAACTATTTCAAGGAGGTGCTAGGTAAAGTTTTGCTGTTATGGCGTGGAAACATTTTTTAAATTTTGTTCGTTTTTGTGCGCTCTTTCAGAATATCATGGTATGACAGCCCAAAAACTGCCAGAAATACCTGTCATAATTATTATATATTGGATCGGAATTAAAAAAAGTAGCGAATCGAATAAAGTTTTCGAGCCAATGTTTCTTGTAAAACTATTTCTGTTCTGCTTTTATTACACCTAACACAGTATAGTGTGGATTACTATATTACAAAGGTGGACAAACTCGTGTCCTGCGTGCTAGAACAGTAATAAAATACACGAATTTCATATATTTATAGGATTTTTTGAAGTTATGTTGAACGTTTTTAAAATTTGGGCAGTGCTCAAACATCGGGTGATACCTAACAATTATTTAAAAAAAAAAAATTTCAAATCCATTAATAATTGCATTGTAGACGGATTTTTGTCCAAAAAAATGGAAAAATTTCCCACAGTGCGGCGTCAGGAGCAAGTGCTTTCGGAAACCGTGATAAAATTATTTCGTATTATCAACGTCCTTGAGATATTATAGCTGGAAAAGTTTTAGTAAGCTTGTTCTTCAGTTGTTATTAAGTAGAATTTTCTGTCGCCTTTGCTAAAATTTTTCAAATCAAATATTTTTTTCTACGCTACTTATTAAAACGAAAAATTGTATTAATTCAAAATATTCTAAAGTACTATACTAGTAGAAAGTATTATAATATAAAAAACCGCTGCCCAAGGAATCACTACTTCCACATCCAGATTTTTTATCCAAGTCACTCACAACGAAAAAAATTTTGTATGTGGAAATAATTGTTTATGGAAATTTAATAATATAATATTTGAAATCCTCTACCCCAAAAACCCATAAAACGATACCCCACATCGGTAGCGGGGTGGGGGTGGTAATAGGGGGTGGTAGTGGGGGTGGATGAAGTAAAAAAACATTTTGAGGTTTCTGTGTCTTGTACACACACTAAATCACAATTTTCTTTTCATCCCCTTTAATAATGGGGTGGGGGTGGTAAAGGGGGTGGCTAATGCCAAAATTTTTTTTGGGACCTTAGCTTCTAAAAACCAATTTTATGGACTCTTACCTGCTTCATTTACCTATTTTCCCCAAATTTACCCCCAATTTACCCCCCAACCCTTCTAGATCTTGTTAAAGTACATATGTGTACCAAATTTCAAGTCAATATCTCAAACGGTTCCAGAGTAAACGTGCGCACAAAAAAAGTTACAGACAGACCGACAAACAGACAGACAGACCGACAGACAGAAATATTTTTTTCGTTCAAACTTAAAATCTCGACGTTTCGTGACATTCTAAGCCTATATGAACAATACAAATTTTTAAAAATTTTTTTGTCGTTACTATACTTCCACTGGATGTGGAAGTAATTAAATTAAAGAAATAATAAACTCGAACATTTTTAACTAGGCCGCTTGTAACTTTTTGGGCTGTATCTCGAAAACTAGATCGAGTTTGGCCTATAATAGACACTGACAGAAAACTACAACATATTAAAAAATTTGCCAATTTGACAGAAATCCAATTTTATCAAGGAAACAGCCGGGTTCCTTATTTTTCATTTGCCATAAATTGAGATAAAAATTGAAACCCGTTGGTACACTCCTTTATAGTGAACAAACAATGCTTATTTGGAAAAATATTATGTGAATAACTTTCCTTAATTTTTGACAAGGCATTTTATTACGGTGCACACGGTAAAAGCATTCTAGAAATGACGAATAAACCTCATAAATGTAACTCGAAGAATTAACAATAATAACAAAGTCAATTAATTATATTGGTTTGTTCCAAATAACACCCCGTTTCCGTGGCCGTGAAATTCGATACAGTTACAGTTGTTTGCAAAATGTTTTGATGTCTCACCCATCTCTTCGGAAATATAATTTCACCGCTTCCTACATGTTCGTATTGTTAGAAATAATCTAGATTGTTACCTCGAAAGCGGGTAGGATATCATTAAAAATTATTATAATGGACCTGACAAATGACGCATATAAATTAACGTGCCTATTTCAATTGTGCCTTACTTCAAAACTAATTATCTTAGATTAACATAACGTCCACCTAGGGAATGCAAATGAATCTGAATTGATCGTAGTAGGGGCCGAATAAGTCTCTGTGGTTCTATTAAAACCCACTTATTTTTTCTGATAATTAATTAAAATTAATGGCAATAAATCAGAGTTACAAGTTAGAAAGACATTATTTAAAGTGGAATTTAATACGGGCACGGTGGCCTCTTGGGAAATAAGATACGATTGTCTTCCGAGCTTTGACTTATTTTCACCCAATAAGTTCTATAATTTAAAAAGAGAACGTTCTCAATTGTAACAGTCAACTCTCTAGTATTAGTAAATTTCTATTAAAATCCATTAAATTACATTATTTTATATCTTCATTACAAAAATTACCTAATTTGCTATTTTTATTAAAAAGATTTAATATCGGCCCGTTCGGACTTATTGTTGTTTACAAGGCAACATTAGATTCTCGCGGTAAATAATGAGTTAGCCTTCCAGAAATTCCGCAAAATGCGCAGGTAAAACGGCCGCATGGAAACCATTCAGCACGTGTGAATAAGTCATGGTGCCTTGGTTACCGACCCCCGAAAATAAGGTTCTAGGCGCGCGTATAAAACCGCAAAGGAGCAGCCTTCGGGCTTGCAAAGTCGTCAAAATTATGACTTTTGATCAGAATCTGGGTTAAGAAAGTCAAGTACCTGTGTTGTGTAAAAAGAACAGCGATGAATTTTATCTAATAGTTCGAACAAGATATTGACAATTGCTTTTGTCTCGTAAATAAGTATACACTAAATAAGAATCTGATAAAGTATTATGCTTGCTTTACGAGTGGTTAAAATGTAAACTCTTTCCAGGGTTCAGTATACTTAAAGTAGTATGATTATGCCTATTGTGCATACAACTGCTGCCAATCTATATCTGTCTGCTGCAGTCATCTTTATAGTGTATACTTGAAGGCTCAGCAGATTTTGTAAGTACATAAACAAAATTATTACCTTCCATTTGGTTATCAACGATTCTCATAATCGAGGGAGAATTGAGTTCGTAGTTTTCGTCGGCTAACATTTCAACATTTTGATCGTGCAGTGCAGTGCGTTCTTTGTAAATTTGCGTCTCCTTGAACTTTAAGCCAGTTTTACCTTTTATCTCTCTATTTTTCGCGAAGGCAGAAATGTTTTTGCGAGTATTACGCCGCAATTGTTTAAATATCATATTAATTTACCTTTAAAGAAACTATCTAACATTCAGTTTCACCTTTTATCTCTCTATTTTTCGTGTAAACAGAAATGTTTTCACGAGTGCTTCGCCGCAGTTATTTAAATATTATATGAATTTACCTTTATAGAAACATATAGACAGTGTTTAAACACAACATTTGTATTGTTTAGTTCAGTTTATTATACTCCTTTGATTTATAATTCTTGTAAATACCTCATGATTCATTTTGACAGCCATGAGTATTCAATTGAATACACATTAGGTGGGTCCAAGGCGCCACGCCACGTGTATGTATTAGAATACACAATCTAGTTTATACATACAGGACAAAAAATACTCGTGGCCTGGAGGACCTACTGAATTTGGTGCGGCCGTCAACGTATTAAAAACATTCGTTTTTGATTTTCTTTATCAATTATTTGTTTATACGTAACTTATATTTTTACATTCGGAATTGGCTATTTCTTACGTTTTTATTACTAATTAACTTTTGCTATTTTTATTATATTTATGTCTGTTTGTCTGTGTGTACCTTTTATCTAATATTTGTTTGTCCACACCCTGTATGTCTAAATGCTCTACCCATATATTTATTTTTGTAATAAATCTTGTTATTGTTAAATAACTATTTTTTTTATTTATAAAGTTCATTCCTTTATTCCCCAATTTTGCTTTGCAAAAAACAGATTTTTTATAAAAAAATCTGACTATACTTTTTGTTTCTTTTTGAGGACTTTCATAAATATAATTTCCTTTTACAATTCGACCCGTATGTATGTTTCTTTTTTATGTTTGTTCACTCATTACTCTATATTTTTATGAAACTTTTCTCTGACTGGCTTGGCGGTAGTCCCATAATAATTTCATTAAGATACGTCCAGTGTAGGGTGAGCAAAAACTGGAAACAAGATTTTTTCAGTCGCAAAATGGCGAATCAGTATGATTGCTATAATTGCGGTAAAGGTTCCTACACGTCATAATCCTACATAAGGCATTTCCTACACATAATATCCGACAAAAAATTTCTTCCTACATACGACATGATGGGTGCTCGTTTCCTACACACCAAGAATCGGCACATTTTTTTGTAGTAAACGTCAACAATATGCAGGTACGTGCTGGCCCACCGGGATACCGGGAGTTTCCCGGTGGGCCCTCCATAAAGGAGCCCTTCATAAAGGATAGGAGTTTTTTTTTTGAGATAACCCAACGCCCATCAATTTTTATTTTCGAGAGAAAAAAA
Source organism: Rutpela maculata (assembly GCA_936432065.2). Classification (NCBI taxonomy): domain Eukaryota; kingdom Metazoa; phylum Arthropoda; class Insecta; order Coleoptera; family Cerambycidae; genus Rutpela; species Rutpela maculata. The sequence continues at coordinate 26,883,881 of OW386285.2, read as the reverse complement.
TTTAAAATTTCTGCCTGGGGCCCTTGCTAAGGTATTTTCCCGGGGCCCAAAATCGTCAAAGCACGCACCTGACAATATGTCAGGTTTATAGTTCCATAGTTCGTACACAAGCCTCGAAATATCCCACATACGAGATTTTCAAAATTCCTCTTTTCTAGACATCAATCAATACGCAACATCATTCATGCCCAGTTTATAGGGCACATTTTGTAAGAGTGATTAGAATTTATCAATAAATAAGAAAATTTTTGTTCTTCCATTATAATAAAACAGGCCTATGAAAAAAAAGTCTACCCGACTAGATCATCACATCATCATGTTCTTGAGGTCGTTGAATTTCAATTCGATGTCAGATTTGCTCGATCACGTCAGGTTTCCTCCATAACCTCAAAATATAGTCAAAACACGCTAAAATGATACTATTAGAACTGTGAAAGATTCACTGATATCGTTTGTAAAAAAAGGTCACTTTATGTTTCTGGGGTCAGTGAATCTGAATGTAATGTCAGATTTGCCCTATCGGGTGACCGTTTCTCCGTAACCAAAAAATATAGGCAGAAGAGTGCTTCAAGTTATAATTTGTAGCCGTTTTTTTTGAGGGGAGGGGACTTTCAAAAGGTTGCCCGCACAGTTTCTCTTTGCGCACGGGGGGGATATGTGGGATTTTTCTTCACAAAATTTTCTTCACATCTTCTCCTTGCTCAGCCAAACTTCGAAATATTCCCTCCGTCAAATAACACACATATCTAAAAAACGCAATAAAAAAAATCAGCTGCAACTCGCTGCACCTAAATTTACTTTAATTTGGTGAAATATAAAATGATTTATAAAATGGATAAAAGCCGAATACAAAAACCACTAGCAATTAAACTGTAGGTCTTAATCAATTACAAATATAGTGAAAAACTTGCATACCTATAAAAAATGTTTAAAATTTTCACACAAATTTAATAACCTCTAAATACTTCCGCCTTGTAACACTAAAAGCAGACGACTAATAGAAAGAATTACAAACAGTAGTTTATGACCGATTTCGGAGAATATTTTATTGGAACAGTGTGCTTTGATATGTTTAGGCAATGACTAAACAAGTTTAACACTGATCTCAAAACTTCATAATTCTTATTTTTGTCCAGCTAGATTTATGGACCACTGTGCGTCCGTCCCCCGTCCGCTGATGGGATTAGGCGTTCGGTTCTATCTCCCTGTCATCCTTTTCTTTGGACATCATAACTGTATTAATCAATTCCTCCACTATCCTCCAATTCCGCTGTGTTTGCAGCATTGTTTCCACTAGGTTTCCTATGTTCAACACCTGACTTATCTGAGCTTCTCCTCTTCTCCTCTCACCTCTCCACAGGTTACATTTATGAACACAGTGTGTTCCGGCATGTCGCTTTCTCCACAATATACGCACTCGTTACTACCAGCTTTTCGTATTCCGTACAGGTAGTCTTCGACGTATACATGCCCGGATAGGACCTGCGTGAGGTAGTAGTTGACCTCTCCATGCTTCCGTTCTACTCACTGCCTGACGTTTCTTATGACTTTCTTCGTCCACTTTCCCTTTTCACTCTCCTCCCACACCGCCTACCACGTTTGCCACAGGTTTTTCCTGGCCTCTGCCTCTATATACTTCATCCCTCTCCTTTGACATCAGCTGGAGTGGAGGATACCTGCTATCACTAGGACCGCCTCATATGACACGGTCCTGTAGACACAATTTGTAGCCTGAGATTCCAAAATCGTATACTTTGAAGCTGAACCTTTATTTTAATTTACCTATTTTAATGGTGCTAATTTAGATTCCTTTATTACACATCTATTCTTTTAAGGCATCGTTACCAAAATTTTCCACCATGTGGACAAAGAAAACATCGCTTAAACCGGGTTCAACGAGTATTATTCAAAATCATCTGGTAGATCCAAAAAAAGCATTACCCCCCCCCCCCCCCCTTCATATCAAACTTGGTCTAATGCAGCAGTTTGTTAAAGCTCCAGATAAAAAAGAAGGATGGTTTCAGCATTTACAGAAACAATTCTCAGACATGTCTAATGCAAAGCTAAAAGAAAGAGTTTTCGCTAGACCACAACATTCGAGCAAAATTGAGGGATGAGAATTTTGTTACATCAATGAATAACAATGAAAGAGCTGCAAGAAACTTGTACAGAATTTTCTGGGGAACCATAAAGATGAAAATTACAGAAAAGTGTTAACTAATATCACCCATCTCTCATATCGCTGATGTTCACTCAAATTTGAAATAAATTATATCGCTAAAATCGCGTATTCAGTTCCGAAAGAAAATCGCAGCAGGCTGATTTCACAGGGCCGATTTCATAAGGCGGCCAACCAAACAAATAAAATTTAAACGTTCTACAACTATTTTGTTTTATTGCAATTTTATAAAAGTAATAAAATAGCAATAAAACAAATTTATTTATTGGGAAATCAAAGTTATAGACGTTTTTTTAAGGACAGCAAAATTTAACTGCATATTTTTAAGTTCTATTTGTTATATAAAAAGTTGCGTGTTTGTTTCTTACTTATTATGGAATAAATTTCATTTTATTTTTTACATTTATAATATATATTTCATTTTAATAAATAAACATGGATTCTCTATTGTCATTTTGTTGTAAAATATTAGTCCCTAGTTAATTCCAAGCTCCTATTGACTGTTTAAATGGGTAGGCCATTTTTTAAATTTCCCGGACAACACCCCCCCTCCCCCGCTGTTGTTCAAGGGGAGAACAGCTAATTTTATTAGGCACAGGGCGGCCAAACATCCAGGCACGGCCCTGCAATCATTTACATTATAAAATGAATGTATGTAAATCGTACCTCAGGTTACCCTATTGGGAAACACAATTACGCAATGAGAAAGGTCCTACATTTTACATAACTGCAATAAATAAATAATACAATATTTTGTGTAGTGAATTTATACAAATATTGAAAACAACCTTTATTACGGAAGGAATAAATTATTATGTAAGCTATCTTATCAACTTAAACTCTATTTTTATACTTCGCTTTTCCATGAAGTCACTCTTACGTATAGTGTTTATATTTATTTTTATTAATATTTTTATATAGGTAAGTATGTCACTGGAATTTTCCACGAACAGATAAATCTAGCACCTTGTTGTGTAAACTATAACTGCAACTAATTCACAGGCAAGTGTTTTTTTTTAAGTATCGATAAGGAAATCCTGGCAATAATTCACAAATTGTACCGCAAACATAACTGATACATTAAGTGTTCACACTGTAATTTTTATTTAGTGATATATGAAAAAAGTGAATCTTTATAAACAAATACTTTCCTAAAATCTTCAAATACCTTATCAAATTTTAATTTATATACAGGTATGATGCGAAAATTTACTCGTTTTGTAATTTTAAAATTTACAAAAACATTAATAAAACAAAAAAATCTTCAAAAACCTAAAGGGGTATACACACGATCCAGCGGCAGGGACCCAGCCATGTCGGTATGCTTTGAACTCATTCGTAAAAGTGAACTGGTTCGCTGGAATTTCAATTAAAAATAATAATAATACCTTTATTTTCCTTTCAGACAGTACAAACATGTATAGGAATCGTCACATTTTTGCATAAAATTATGCTACAAAAAATTCATTTAATGTATAAAAACAATTGTTTAATAAATATTGTCTTAATTTTAGTTTAAAACTATTTACATTTTTAGCCTGTTTGATGTCGTCAGATAAACAATTAAACAATTTAGGACCTAGACAGTTGGGTGCATTTATCGATATATTATATTTATAATAAGGAACATGAAATTCTTCTTTTTGTCTTGTGTTTCTAGCATGAAACTTTTTATTCGTGATAAATTTAGCCTTATTACTGTAAACATATATGCACAACTCATAGATTAAAATACTAACAAGGGTTAAAACTTTATGATCTCTAAAAACATCTCTACAAGAACAGGTACTGGAAATCCCTGCCATATTTCTTAAAATTCTTTTCTGTACAATAAAAACATCCGCTGATAAGGTGGAGTTTCCCCAAAAAGCGACGCCATACCTTAGTCTAGACCCTACTTGTGCATGATATAAATTTAATAGTTGATCTTTTGATAGAATTGGTTTTAAACTTCTTATCAAATAAGAGATCGAATTCAATTTTGATATTAATTGCTCACAGTGTGCCTTCCAGTCCTTCCACTCCTTCCAATCCTTCCACTCCGTCCAGTCCTTCCACTCATCTAATGTTATTCCCAGGAATTTAACATTTTTACTATTTGAGAGACTGTCATTAATTTTAATGTCTAGATCCAGGCAACTTTTTTGTCTGTTGTGAAATCTCATATATTGAGTCTTATCAGCATTTAAAAATTGTTTATAAAAACAGTACCAGTTATAAAATTCATTTAAAGAAATGTTGCATTTATGCTCCAATAAATTATCAAATCTATCCGATATCAGCAGAGACTGGTCATCTGCATACATTATCAAGTCGGCCTCAGATGTCAAAGTATCAAGTTTGTTGGTATAAAGTAAAAACAGAATCGGCCCCAAAACTGAGCCCTGGGGGACTCCCAAATTATTCACCTTGTACCCCGAGCTGACACTTCCGGTATTTCCATCGGAGGAGTATGTTATAGATACATACAGTTGTCTATTGTTCAGGAAAGAGGCTATCCAATCCCAAGCCACACCACGAATACCATAAGCATATAGTTTTTTTTAATAATTTGTCATGATCGACACAGTCAAACGCCCTGCTGAGATCACAAAATATCCCAACAGGGCATTCACCAGCCTCGATGTAATCAATGAGCCTCTCAAAGAAAGCATACATAGCAGTATGTGTGGATTTGTTAGAACGAAAACCATGTTGATTTTCCGTCAAAATATTATTATTTTCACAAAAGTTCATAAGCCGATGTAAGAAAGCATATTCAAAAATTTTTGAGATACCCGACGGGACAGTTACAGGTCTATAATTTTCGACCACATTTGGATCGTGTTTCTTATATATAGGTACAACTTTACCTATTTTTAGGCTACTTGGAAATTTTCCAGATATAAACGATAGGTTGACTAAAAAAGTAATAAGTTGTATGATTACGCAAATAATTTTCTTTAAAATAAAGGAGGGAATATCGTCAGGTCCGGCTGAACGTTTATTCTTTAATTTTAATTTTAATAAATTAGTTAGCTCTTCTTCTACAAAGGGTTCTAGAAAGATCGATCGGTGGAAATAAGGTACATTTTTAATAGGAGCATTATTTGGCGGTATATTATTGACAATCTCTAACGGTGCTTTTATGAAATACTCACTAAATATATAATTAATATATAATTATCTTCAAAGCGTACCGACAATGTCGGGTCCCTGCCGCTGGATCGTGTGTAGACCCCTTAAAGGAGTCTACAGACGATCCAGCGGCAGGGAGTCAAAATACGGTAAACTTAACGCATTACAGTATCACTTTATAAGGACAAGCAGTATCCTCATTTGCGGATCAAACTGCGCAGGCGTAGACGTCAAAATAACTGCTCGTCCTTATTCCGCGTCCAATAACTCCCAATTAATACTGTTGTAGATTTAGATGGGACCCTACCTCTTAAGAAATATTATAATATTGTTAGTACACTACTAACTATTATGTACAAGTGTTATACACTGTCTTGTCTGGATAATTTTTTTTAAAAATAACACTGTTTGATCTACTGAAAGGCGTCAGATAATATTTTTGGCACATCCACCTCTCAGCTGCCTGCACAACACCAAACTTTACCAACATGTATAATTCCAAGTTTGTAGTTATAATAATTTTGTAGATAAACCGCTGTGGCAGAAGGACGGACAAACGAATAATCCCATAAAGGTTCCGTATTTCACTTTTGAGTGCGGAACCATTAAAATAGGGGTTGTAATTTGAATAAAATTGACGTTATAAAATAGACCTCCGATTTATCACTCGCCAGAGCCGTAGCGAGTCAACTATTTTGGGGGGTTATTTTTCAAATTTACCAACTTCATAAATAGCCCACAGATATTAGTCAAAAAAACGAGGAAACTTAGACAAAATTAGTAAAAATCTGAATTTTTGCACAGACGTTCTTTGAGGTGTCCCAAACTCAAATCCACAAAAATCACAACATGGGTACCCAAAATATTGAAGGTCAAAGTCTTTTGCAAATATTTCCCGTCCTATGCATCGGATGCCCATGAGGTCATTGTGAAAGTTGGAGAGAATTAAATTATTTGCAAGTTATCCTTTTTTATTTTTTACCCACACCCCACCCCCCTCCTCTTTTCGAGATATTCAAGGTCAAAGTTTGAAAATATGGTTTTTCGCGAATATCTCGCGCCAAAAAAATCGGGAAGCAATAAAGTTAACACAAAAGTTGTAGAGAATTCAATTTTCTACAAGATTGGTATTTTCCATTTTTTCCCAAAACCTCGCCTTTTTCGAGATATTCAAGGACGCAGTCTTGCATGTAGACTCCGCGAATATCTCGCTCCCCATAGCATTAGACCGCGACGAAGTCTACATGCAAAAAACCGTTTTTTTAAACTTCGACCTTGAATATCTCAAAAAGGGCGAAGTTTTGGGAAAAAATGCAAAATACCAATCTTGTAGATAATTGAATTCTCTGCAACTTTTGTGTTAACTTTATTGCTGCCCGATTTCTTTGGCGCGAGATATTCGCGAAAAACCATGTTTTTGAAACTTTGACCTTGAATATCCCGAAAAAGGGGGGGCTGGTTTGGTAAAAAATAGAAAAGACAACTTGTAGATAATTTAATTCTCTATAACTTTCACATTAATCTCATGGGCATCCGACGCATAAGACGCGAGATATTCGCAAACAAATTTTGACCTTCAATAGCCATGTTAGGATTTTTGTGGATTTCGGACACCTCAAAGAACGTCTATGCAAAAATTCAGATTTTTACTAATTTTGTCCAGGTCAAATGCTAATTTCCGTGGGCTAAAACTTAAGAAGCCAACTCTGTAAATAAATAAATAATAATTCCTCAAAAAAATTGATTTTTGAAATTTTTTTTCCACCAAAATAAAAACTGATGAGCGGGGAGGGGACAAAATCTAAAAAAAAATATTCCTTGCCTTGCCAACTCTCAAATTTCCAACTTTCGCCAAGTCTGACAAAGGTGGCTACGGCCCTGTCACTGGCTATGTAACGTTTCTATCGAATTAATTACATTACTTTAGGGACGCGTTGTATGATCGCTCGCTATTGCTTAGCAGAAGTCACATTAAAAATTAAAAAATGAAATAGATACAAACGGGATACACATGATAATAAATAGTTCCTAGTAGGAGGAACGCATAATGCAGCCATGAATTTCCGCTTCCACTAAATATCGGCATAAAACCATAAAATAATTATCTTTTAACCTTGACTAGTACATTTACACGATAAATTCTATTTTATAATAATATTCGGATTATTGGTCTCGAAAGGATCACTAAACTATAGATTTTTTTGGTTCGGTTCAATAAAATCGTTTTTTTCTTTACCTCAAGTGGTAATAATATAGAACATACTGATTTGTTTTATTTCAAGTATGACTAAAAATTAAATTTCATTTAAATTCCGTTGATTTTTATTTAATTTTTTGAAGATCATTATTTACCTAATAATACAACAGACGAAATTAATATCAAACAATTATGGCCTTGATTTATGTCATTTAACAAATTTCAGGCTGAAGTTTATGACCTAGGCAGAGTTGATGTTACGTTCTGTATATTACAATTTTACTTGTCGAAAGATCATGTTAAAAAACCGCTGCCCAAGGAATCACTACTTCCACATCCAGATTCTCTATCCAAGTCAGTCACAACGAAAAAACTTTATATGTGGAAATAATTGTTTATGGAACTTTAATAATATAATATTTGAAATCCTCTACCCCAAAAACCAATAAAACGATACCCCACATCGGTAGTGAGGTGGGGGTGCTTTTTGAGACCTTAGCTTCTCTTATATATACTAAATACCAATTTTATGGATTCATACCAGCTTGATTTACCCATTTACCCCAAATTTACCCTAGTTTACCCCCCAACCCTTCGACGGAACAAGATGAAAATATAATCTAGTTCCAGATCTCGTTAAAGTACATATGTGTACCAAATTTCAAGTCAATATCTCAAACGGTTCCAGAGTAAACGTGCGCACAAAAAAAGTTACAGACAGACCGACAGACAGACAGACATTTTTTTTTCGCCCAAACTTAAAATCTCGACGTTTCATGACATTTTAGGCCTATTTGAACAATAGAAATTTAAAAAATTTTTTTGTCGTTACTATACTTCCACTGGATGTGGAAGTAATTTTCTAACTAACGCAATCCCGTGTTAACTACTCATGGAGAATATTGTTCCCAAAACTCGTAACATTTTATGTAGACTTTAGCACCGCTAAACTGACAACAGTTTAGCGGTGCTGGATCTTATCACTGTTCCAGTGTAGCTACCAGCAGGCGCCGGTCATCTTGCCAAGCAGCCGGCGCCAGCGGCGCACTATTGGAGCGGGCCACCGGGATTCGTCCCGGTGGGCCAGTCCGCCTCTGACTTTAAGTACAAAATTTACTTCTGTATGAGCTTACATGTCACTTAAAATTAAATAAAGAATTAAAATCCTGTTTCACAGATACTGAAAATGATTTCTTTTTCCTACCATTTTCGTTATCCACAAATGTGCTGTTGCTATAGTGTGACCCATTTGAAATGGGAGCACCTCTGTAATATCCATGTTTTCCAGTCGAATTGGATTTTTTAAAATATATTGTTACATGTTCTACCCCAGAGACATCTATGGGAATTTCCCTAAGTTCCTTCTTTTATGGTATGTAAAAAATGTAGGTTTGTATAGCTTCATTTTGTACTTTTTAAGATCTATGAATGTTTTCCCTTGATAAATTTAAGTCTAAGCTAGCCACACTAAGGCTAGCATTTCGGTTATTCTAAAATAATCTAACACAGTCTGATCGTATCCATTCCTTCTTTGTACGTTAATTCTTAAGATGTGCTTAATTACAGCCAAGCGCATTTATGGGGGGGGGGTAACGTGGTAATTACCCCCAAGATTCTGTAAACCACCAACTTTCGTTTTAAAATTTCATAATTTTTATTATTTTGTTATATATTTTAGTTGTGTTTATAATTTTCTTTGTGATTCCCCCCGCTCATCAATTTCAATTTTCGAGGAAAAACATTTTTGTTATTTTCAGCACGCGGCTGTATTACCCCCCCTCCCCCAAGCTCAAGGTCCAGATCCGCCCTTGAAAACTGCAAACATGCTTATTTTGAAATGCTATTATTATAACTTCCTGTTTTTCAAATGTAAAACGTATAAAAACATAAATAAATAACGTTCAATGATTTTAAGGCAAGCGCGGATTTATGGGGGGGGGGTAACGTGGTAATTACCCCCTCCCCCCCAAGATTCTGTAAACCACCAACTTTTGTTTCAAAATTTCATAATTTTTATTATTTTATTTTGTATTTTTGAATATATATTTTATTTAGTTGTGATTATAATTTTTTTGTGATTATAATTTTTTTGTGATTTTCTCGCCCCCCGCTCATCAGTTTCAATTTTCGAGTAAAAACATTTTTGTTATTTTCAGCAAGCGGCTGTGTTACCCCCCCCCAAGCTCAAGGACAGTTATGTGCCTATCATTGAATATCCTACATACTTCTATTTTACTTCTGTCATTGTCGCCAGAAAGATGCACAATTTCAATTTTTTCTTACAATATTAACGTGTGTTAATTCTTTTATATTAGTATTTTGTCACAACTTTTTTGCTAGCAAGACAATTATACCATTATTTTTATGAATTACGGCTATCACCACTTGAAATGTGGTTTAGAAGATCTCCGGCCTGGGGTTTTTTATTGGGACACCCTCTATAGGAAGGTAGAAACAAAAGAGATTCTCAATTCGATCAGTATATATGTTTGTGCTTTGTTACGAGGTTTTAATTAGTGGTAATTCTATACGGCTATGCGCCATACATTTAGAAACTAATAAATCCTTGAAAAATGTTCGGTTCTGATTTAATTTGTTCCAAGCCTTTTACTGTCAGATTAATTCGGAGCTTAAGAGCGCTCCGGAGTGTGGTAAATTTGCGAATCGTAATTACTGTAATATGAATCGTTATTTTAAAAAAATTTGGTTTTCACTATTATTTCTTTTGACATGCTAGAATTGTGGAAAATGAAGAAGATAATTAAAAAAATATATATATGCATTTATTTCCTTCAATTTTGTTTTTTTGGAGAAAATTTCAGCTTTCCATAAAGGGTATAATTTATTTAGGAATTATCCCTTTTACAGAATTAAAAAAAAATAGATTATATATTTTTAATTTACAGGCTAATATATAAAGAAATTTTGCTGTTGAATTACAGTCAAGATTGTCCATTTCATTTTTCGTTCTCTCTCGAAGAGAATCCTTGGGAACGATGAAGGTACACAAGGATCGCGAATAGCCATAAAATTAATGTGTTTACAATTTACTACGCATAGGCGGACAGAGGAAACCCTTTTTAATTTTGATATAAAAAACATATTTATATTTTACGTGCGAATAAATAGTAAGTATATTTACTTTTTAGATTTGTGTGGTGTATTATTATATACATTTTTTGGTTTTTTAAAATGGGAGGAATTGTTAAGAGGTCGATGGAACTCAAATGTATGTTTTAACATTATCAGCAAAAACAAAAAATCGTAGACTATGTTATGATAAGTTTTCTAAAAAATGTATACCTAAGTACATTTTTATTAAAAACTTGTAAAATAAATAATATACAAATGTGGGAGGCGAGAAATTTTAAAATTATAAACAAATTAGGAGCGAATTTTGATGAAATGGTTTTAATGAAAAGGTTTATAATTATTATTTTACAGATTTTTTTAACGTATTGTTGCGAAATATTTAAATTTTAATTTGTAATATGTAGGCTACTGATTTTCCTCAAATTTCGGATGAAAAATGTGCATCTTTAGAACTGTTGTTATGAGGCTTAAAACTTCAAAGAAATAGTTCCCAAAATGTGAATTTTTCGTCCGTTTGTCCATTTGATCATGTCCTTGTTCTCGGTGTCTATTAAATAAATAAAACAATTATTTATCGTTTGACTTGCTCTAACTCAAAAGCAGAAAAATTAATTGGTGGTGTCATTTTTTTACTGCTCTATCAGTACACATTTATTAAGAAAAAATAAGGTCAAATTTTAATAAATATAGAAAATATGATTTTTCCCCAGGCTATGTCAACAAGATGCAGGGGAAATATAGCAAGAGAAAAACTTTTTATTTTTCGAAATAGATAACAAGTATATCGAAACGAAATAAAGATAAAGAACGAACGTAATTTTTATTTGATACTTCTTTTTATAGGATCACTAGCTTTCAAGAAAACTGCATATGAATTATTGTTGACAGGGTACTGCAATTAATTACTACTAGATTTCCATGTTCTTCGTCATTAAATAAGTCTTCAGTCTCCAATGGTGCAACTCCTTCACTGGTAGTAAATTGTTCATAAAAACAAATTAACCACAAATTGAAAAAAAATCCAAAGTAAATATTATAGTCCTTGGCCGATTTATTAGGTATTTTATGTAGTTGTTGCAAAGTTTATGGGAACTTTTTTGGAAATAAGGTTAATTTTAGGCAATTTTAATTTTATGATTCAAACTTAATTGGTGAAACACTCATCTGTATAAAATGAAGCAGGAAAAAAAGTGACCACATCCAACCTATTTGTGTCTTGAACCCGCGGCACTTTGATTTCGAGTAAAAATTATAGCCACAGCACCATCATACTCCAGTCAGTCTGTACATTCATAGGGCGTAAAAAAACATCTAAGCATAGGAATATTTTTTTAAATACTAGGGTAGGTATGGCCCTTCATTAAGTTTTCAACGCGGGTGGGGCCACTTTGTCGCCATGTTGTCATAAAATAAGTTTTTTCGGAATAACTCTTTTCCTGTTGACCCTAACTTACTGTATTTGGTATGAATTTTGTAGAGGATAAAATTCTGGACAACTCTTGTGCACATTTTTTTGTACGATTAATAGTATAAAAGTTATAGGGTCGCAATAATTTATTTTATTCGCCAATTATATCTGTAATGAAGTGATTTCTTCCGGGCGTTGCCGTGGTTGTCAGAAACAATGGCCCTGAGCTAGCATTCTACTATACTTGTAATGCAAAAAAATAAATTCGAATAATCCAATTTTAGAGTACGTCAAACTGCCGAAGATGCCGATCTTTTAATTATTCAAACAGCCATCGAAATGTCCTTGGCATACGAAATTGAAAACTTGGATTCTTAATGAGGGCCATCTCTCCTAGAATACTATAAAAAATACTTCTGTCTAATGATCTTTCAAATGCTTATATTGACAGGAGTATCACTTTTGTTTAGATTATTATTAATTGTAAATTTCAACATATAATCTATCTAGATGAAAATCATATCGACTGTTGAATATTGTTATTGTGAAATGTATACTAGTAAAAATATATAAAAATAATGACAGGAAATAACATTTCACGAGATTTGTATTTAAATGATTAATACCTTTTTTATCTATTGGTCGACTTTGTTCAAAAACAATATACTTCCTCTAACTAACTTACTGCCAATTTGAATACAATCGTACTTTTCTTTCGTAAGCTATCGTGCTTACAAAAAACTTATCGGATGGATAGGCGGGCGCATGGACAGCCAGACAAACAAACATTTTGATAATTGTTCAGAATTTGTTCATTAACACAGTGATATGATATGAAAATCTTTATGAGCGATATATACAGTTTTAGAAATGTAGTATACTCTTCGTTTTCGCATTTGCGAAGAGTGTAATAATAATTTGATCAGTGAACTAATGTTATACGCATAGCATTCATTGGATAAAACAACTTACGTGCACTTTTAGTTTTACGAATGATTATATATACTTATTATTAACATATTTCCTTTAGTAGATATATAAATAGGAAAATTTTTCGAAAAATGAAATGCTACCTAAATTAACATTTAAAAACAAATGCCTTCTACCGGAATTGATAGATCCATATTGTATAAAGGATTTGGAAATAATGAATTAAGTTAGAGAAAAAAAATTAGTTGTTTTGTTAATTAGAATATCTATACCTCGAGCAAAAAGTATTGACAGTGAAGTAATGCGAGTTGGGGATTTTAAAAGTGGATCGGTACGTGCTTTAAGGGGTCTACACACGATCCAGCGGCAGGGACCCAGCCATATCGGCATGCTTTGAACTCATTCGTAAAAGTGAACTGGTCCGCTGGAATTCCAATTATCTTCAAAGCGTACTGACAATGTCGGGTCCCTGCCGCTGGATCGTGTGTAGACCCTTTTAGGATTCGCATGGCATACACGACTGTCAGGCGGGCGTACCGGTACACTCTTGGTAGTCCCACTCGTAATCTTTATATATATTTATACACACAGATATGAAAATGTACAAGGTATCGAAATTGCAATATTGTGTCTCTTAGATTCAAACAAACTTTACGTAGATCACGTCATATATCAATTTTAGTTTAAAATGCTATTCAGGTGTTTCTAGTAAGACTGTTACAAAATAAACGAAAGTTTCAGTCGGACGTTGCCGATTGTGAATTCCTATTAAAAGAGATGACTTGTGCTAGGCGTAAAATTTTTATAACTTGGAAGATACGTAAAATAGCATAGCCCTACTGAAGTTGGGCCAAAATCCGTTATACAGGGGTCATCATCAGAGGCGCCTAAACAGTCAGGTGTTAGAATTATATTTTGTTATAATTTCAGAGTATAATTTACTAAGGATTTTACTTACCTCGCTTACCGAAGGGAAATATAATTATGGATAAAGCGAAATATTATGTAGATTACAGAAATTGAGGTCATTTATTTTGATCAGTTTATGTGTCTGTCTATGGACGCTATATTTGCAAAACTATTTAATGAAGAAAAGTAATATTTAATAGGTAGTCAATTCTATTGAAAACGAAGAAATGGGATATAATTTTATTGAAAAAATTACGGGACACTCAAAATAAATAATAAAACCAATGTGACAGACAAGACAGGCAGGATAATAATATTTGGCATGTAGCTAACGCAATGGCCATGAAAGAAACCTGCTATACTTTTAGTGTAAGCATGAAGAGTGGTCTTCCTAAAAAAGTAGTCGATTAAGAAAACAAGGAAAATGGAGGAAAATTATATTTAGGGTGTAGTTGACAATATTCCCAAGGAAGGAAACCATATAATACTGTTAATGAATAGAAAAGTTTACTCCGTGGTTAGTGTTCACCCAAAAGAAAATATAAGGATATACAAGATATCGAGTCTTCAATATTGTGTCTCTCAGATCATATATCAGTTTTATCTTAAAAGATTGTTAGAGAGAATTTTAATAATTATATTACGAAACAAGTGAAAGTGCAATAGGACTTTGCCGACTGCGAATGCCTATTTAGATAGTAAAAATAAAAAATGCTGGTTTTGTAGATAATCTCAGTGGCACCACATAAAAGTAAATTGAGCCGTATTAAAGCAAAATATTAATCAAATAGGTATTCGCAATCGGCCGTGTCGGCCACTCCCGACTGCAACTTCTACTTGATAATTATGTAATGTTTATTATAATATGTATTTAATTATATAACCTTATCTTATCTTTAGTTTTCATTTATTTTTTAAACACTACTGATGGCGCAACTTTTAAAGAAAAATATTATATACTTAAACCCCGTTTTGCGCTAACAATAAAAAAACTAAATATTTAATTGCTTTATTTAATTTATTTTTGTGTTCATTATTAGTAATGCTGATAATTTGACTGAGATATATTAATACATATTTTACAAGGTATAACACGCCTATGACTTATTGAAAATAGTTGTTAAAACTCTCGGCGACGCGCAATTAAGTAAACAAAAAATCATAAAGAAAGGTCGTAAAATCATTTAATGAGAACACATATTTGATATAAAATATTTACAACGTATCTAGCCATTTGTCTAACAATACAATTGAGATAGAAAACTGTGATGACGTCATCGACTCCGGACAACTCTTAAGTCTATCTGAAATACATAAACATGTATTTTAAAGGTTGTAAAAATAGTTTACAAAAATAGACTAGTTTAATTACAGAGAAGTTGTAGCAGCCAACGTTATGTTTGAGCGTTCCGAAGCAAACAATAAGATTTTTTTAAATAAACAAATAATAAAATTATGCTAATCTATAATATGAAATCGTTGACATATGGTTCTGCCTGTTAAACAAAAAGTGTGCAGCATTTTCTTTGGTACTTTCCGAACACGTAGAAACCTGAAATTCGTTATAGACATTCCTTAGCACCTAAGGTTGATAAGAAATATTCGGAAAATTCAGATCCAATATGGCGGCTTCTAGGAAAAGGCAGATTCACAAGTTTTGACACCTTTTAGAAGAAGTAGAAAGTGAAAAATGACTAAAAGTTACATGAGATTGAACCATAGGGGCTGAAATGGAAATGAGGTCGTTGTGCAAGCATTCTTCAATGGTGTAACCTATTAGGCCTTCAACGCACCCCTTAAAAGTAATAACTGGCGAGTTCCAGATAAATTGTTGAACCAAATATCAATGAAAAGTATATCATGTAAGAATACTATAGGCGAAAATTACTAAAAATTACTGCGGCGCACAGTGGTGTTTTTATTGAAAACTGGCGTCAAAAATCGGTAACGCAGCCAATTTACGATAAAATTTTATGAAACTTGGTAGAGTTAAGTACTTGGATTTGCTAAATATGGTGTTACTGCAAAATTTTTTTTTTCAATATGACTTCAAAATAATTGGGGTAAGAAGAAGCAAGAAATATGAAAAATTCAATAAAATAACCCAGCCACATGATCCTGGAACTTGAAACTTGACCCGAGTAGTTCAATGTATTTTTTGACGCTGAATTCGGATCATGTCAAAATGGTGTTTTGAAGTTACGCAGATACTTCTTTACTTCATTATAGAAACGCTTTTAAAACAGTTTTTTGCGTTATTGATAGTTACGATAATTATATTTAGTTATCTAATCGTTATTGATTTAGTTATCTTTAAGTTTAAAATATGGTTTATCTATTTGAATGAAAATTACTATTAAATTCAAAAGCACAATGAAAATAATGAATTACAGGGAAATGTACCTGAAGTTTCGAATGTTCACTTGAACGAATTTCGTATGAAAAGAAAAAATTAACAAAAACTACAAATCGACTTTTCAGGTAATATTTTCTGGCAACGATGCTTTCGTTACCAGCAAATATTACCAGAAAAATTGTACGCCTAAGTTGACTAATTGAACATTTTGATATGAAATTCGTTTAAGTGAACGTTCGAAACTTCAGATACATATGTGGAAAGGGATTTAACATCTTCAGATTAATCTTTGAATAAAAGAAATATATTTCAAATATTGAATTAACGTCCTTCGTCGTATTAATTTTTTTTTATTTTTTATTTTTTTTTTTTTTTTGGTGACCACTGACCACCCTATACGGTTTTTTTTTCATGTTTTATTCCTAGACAGTTGTGTTAATTGTATGCTAAATATTATTGGCACCCGCCACATTTTTTCTTTAATTTCTTTAGGGTGACCACCGTGTATATTCTTCATATTTTTATTTTAACTGCATGCGAAATATCGTCCTCAGTCATATATTTCTAATTTTTTCTTTGGGCATATTTTGTTTTTCATATTTTTCTCCTTTGACAGTTGTGTGTCAACTAGCGTTTCTGTCCCGGGAATCCCGGGACGGGATTTCCCGGGAATTACATCGGTTTTTATAGGTTCCGTTCCCCAGAAATAACAGTCGGGATTTCCCGCACACGCGAGAGTAAAAAGGCGTTCAAAGAATATTAAAGAAATAATAATACATAATAATTATAAATACTTCCACATCCAGTGAAAATGTAGTAACGACAAAAAAATTTTTGAAAATTTTTATTGTTCAAATAGGCTTAGAATGTCATGAAACGTTGAGATTTGAAGTTTAAGGGAAAACAAAATTTCTGCGTGTCTGTAACTTTTTTTTGTGCGCACGATTACTCTGGAACCCTTTAAGATATTGACTTGAAATTTGGTACACGTATGTACTTTAACGGGATCTGGAACTAGATTATATTTTCATCTTATTCCGTCGAAGGGATGGGGGGTAAATTGGGGTAAATGGGGCGTAAATAGGTAAATCAAGCAAGTAAAAGTCCATAAAATTGGTATTTAGTATATGCAAGAGAAGCTAAGGTCTCAAGAAATTTGTTGGCAAAATTTTTATTGTTCAGATAGGCTTAAAATGTCATGAAACGTAGAGATTTTAAGTTTGAGCAAACAAAATTCTGTGTGTAACTTTCTTTGTGCGCACGATTACTCTGGAACCGTTTAAGATATTGACTTGAAATTTGGTATATGTATGTATTTTAACGAGATCTGGAACCAGATTATATTTTGATCTTATTAAGTTGAAGGGTTGTTGTTGAAGGGGTAAATTGGGGCAAATGGGGGTAAATAGACAAATAAAGCAAGTAAGAGTCCATAAAATTGGTATTTAGTATATATAAGAGAAGCTAAAAAAGTTTTTGGGATCAGCCATCCTTATTACCAACCCCTTTGTTAAAGGGGGTGAAAAAATAAAATTGTCATTTAGTGTGTGTTCAAGAACCAAGGGCCTCAATTTTTTTTCACTTTGCCATCCCCCTTCCACCACCCCCTCCCCACTACCGATGTGGCATATCGTTTATGAGTTTTTGGGGTAGACAATTTCAAATATTGTATTATTAAAGTTCCATAAACAATTATTTTCACATACAAATTTTTTTCGTTGAGAGAAACTTGGATAAAAAATTTGGATGTGGAAGTAGTGATTCCTTGGGCAGGGGTTTTAATTATAAATAAAACATAAAACAGTCCGAGATTTTTTTTTGATCAAAAAAAGAAAACAAACACATTTTAAAAAAATTTATATTTTCATGACAATATTAACAAACATTTTGAATCAAAAAAATTGTGTTTGTTGGCAAATATATATAAATTTTATTATTTCTCGTGAATCCCGGGATTCCCGGGAACGTCAATTTTTATTTCCCGATTCCCGGGATTGAAAAGAAGTCAGGAAATCAGAAACCCTAGTGTCAACTACATGCGAAATATTATTCTCACATCTTTTCATAAATCTTTTTAGCAATTTTTCTATATCTTTTTTTGACTACATGCCAAATATTATTATTCCCCGTCACATTTTTTTCATTATCTGTTTAGTCTGTATATGTTTTTGATATATTTCATTTTTACAGTTGTGTTAACTGCATGTGAAATATTATCGCCCTCCATCACATTTAAAAATGTTTTTTTGTGACCACCTTGTATTTTTTTTCATATTGTTCTTCGACTGTTGCATGATAAATATTATCGTGCTCCGCCACATTTTTTAATTTTTTTTGAGTGACCACCCTGTATTTTTTTGTCATATTTTTCTTCCTTGACAGTTGTATTAAATACATGTCAAATATTACCGATTTCTGTAATTTTTAATTTATTTCAAATAATGAGACCGAATGGCAAGAAAAATAACTAAAACGCTCAACCAAGATCGCGCAAGATTCAAAGGTTATTCCTATAATTTCCGCCGTAGTTATTTCGAGTAATTTATTCCAAACTGTTCTTAGATCATATATTTTTAATAATTTTTGCAAAGAAAATGACTTATCTCGAAGTTGCCAGTTGGGTCAAAAAAATAAGGATGGGTTGCAGGCCCATATTGTTTTTATTAGATCAAAGGTTTCCTTAAAGTTCAAATTACCCTTTAAAATCAAACATGAACAAAATCAAGAGGAAATTTTCTGGACGTTTGAAATAAAACTCTTGAATACGACACGGAGGTTGTGCTAGCATTTTTGTTCATGTTTACATACTTTTACGTATAGTTCATGACACATTGTGTGATATATATATGCCTAAGCTCTCAAAATATTGTAATCTGGAGGACGAAAATGGATGTAGCAAACACATTATATGTTAAGACATTCAAAACTGCTATAGAATAATTACTTCGATATCTTCAACCATTCGAGAAGCATTTCAACATTCATATGCTCAGCTAAATGTCTGGGGTCCCGGGCGACTGCCCAATTTGCCCCTGCATAGTTACCGCCTCTGCTTGTGGCGCATCTTTTTGCACCAGTGCCAAATACAACAAGCAAACAGTAGCAGCAAATGTCAATATGGTAGTGTTTACTGCTGCCCAAATATGTAATGGTCGTTACGTTTTTAACAATGGCGAATTTTACAAACATTGAATGGAGAAACATTGTGCTTTGTTATGGTGCGGCCGGGAAATGCGCTTCAGACTCGTACTCTTTACTAGCAATGGTTTCCTAATAAGTGTGTTCCTGATGAAGGGACCTTAGTGTCAGCTGTGTAGCATTTAAAACATTATAGACAATTTCCAATCGAGGGTTATCACTTATGCGAGTGCATATGACAAATGAGGATAGTATGGGAGGAAGCGATACTTTTAGTTAGCTATTTTCGCTTAAACTTTGTTTATCTTCTTTTCTATCATATTAATGTAACTTATTAACAAAACAAACTTCTGC
Source organism: Rutpela maculata (assembly GCA_936432065.2). NCBI lineage: Eukaryota > Metazoa > Arthropoda > Insecta > Coleoptera > Cerambycidae > Rutpela > Rutpela maculata. The sequence continues at coordinate 26,864,200 of OW386285.2, read as the reverse complement.
ATTTCGTCACAGGGATAACGCTAGGCTGTAGCATTTCAATTATGTTAAAAAAGTGTCAATGTGTTTAAAGCTGAAATTTTGTGTGTTCTCTATTGACATTACAGTATGATGGAAAATTATTTCCTGCCACCTTAATTGTAGACCGGCATGCTCCTGTCAATTTTTTGCCAGCAGTTTATTGTCTGAAATTGTTTAAAAACTTATGCTGCTGACCATTCGATGGAACATAGCTTTGGCAGGAGCAAAAAAGTTAGCAACGGATTGGGATAATATATTTTTTAAATTACTCGTTATTTAATTTCCAAAAAACGTAGAGAGACGATTTTTGAATTTTGCTAACCAACATTATGAAGCTTAGCCAAAATGGCCATTTTTTATTTAAATTTTAATAGAACTTACAAAAAACCTTTTCTTCTCCAATTTACATAAATCTTGTTACTCGGAGGTTTTTGCGTTCGCTGAATGCGAATCTCATATCCAAATTGTCATAAACCAACTTGCAAGATGCGGAATCAATGGCGGCTATAAAATGCTAAAAAATGATGAAAAATTAAATATATTTGTTAAAGCTTATGCCGAGAAGTTTTGAATACTACTGATAAGTACTTTTAAGTTAAAATAAACTAAATTTCAAGTCCCAGGAAGAAATTCAAGATGGCGGATCCAATATGGCGGCAATAAGATGATAAAACTAACTTAAAAATAAATTAAATGCATTAAACTAAATAGCCTATTCCTAACAATTATTAAAAAAATTAAAAAGGAACAAATTTTCCGAAATTTTCAAATATATCCAATATAGCTGCCATACATTAATTATCAATCATAAATATCCGATTCAGTCCTTCATTCATTTTGAACATAACCTTAAGTAGGTCATGTTAATAGTTCTTTTTTTATCTGCCAATAATATAATAAATTTAAGGTACTATTAGGCTTAGGTCATGTTTAATATTCTTGTTTTAAAGTTCTTGGTGTTAGGTATAAACATAAACTTTAACAAAAATATTCCATTTTTCATCATTTTTTAGCATTTTATAGCCACCATTGATTCCGCCATCTTGCAGATTGGTTTATGACAATTTGGATATCAGATTCGTAATCAGCGGTCTCAAAAATCCCCGAGTTATAAGATTTATGTAAACTGGATAAGAAAAAAGTTTTTTTTGTAAGTTTTATTAAGAATTAAATAAAAAATGACCAGTTTCGCTAAGCTTAAAAATTTTGGTTAGCATAATTCAAAAATAGGCTCTCTTACGTTTTTTGGAAATTAAATAGCGAGTATTTAAAAAAAAAAATTATCCCTATTTCGGTTGCGAAACAAGCGCTCTGGATAATTTTGAACGAAAAAATTACGATTCGTGCCACTGTGCGTTGGTGCGTCTGCGGAGTCGATTTTGTGAATACACAACCTAAATATAACATAAAAAAATACGAAATTAATTTTAAATAAAAAAATAAAATCGCGATAAAAACTTAGGGTAAACAATTTATTATTAATTGTTAGATTTTTCCATGCCGACTCCGATATTCATTAAACAAAATAGACTGAATTTAATCAGAGAATCAGAGCTAGTACTCTGCTCGTTATGTTTATACAAATAATATAATTAGAATGCATTTTCCATTGTAATCAAACAAAAGAACGCAGTTGGTATGTACAGATACTTTTTGCTTTCATTGTTCGATTCACTTGGACGCGCGATGTTCCGAGCCTCGGAAAAGATTTTAGACACGTTCCGGCTCTAATAGAAATATATTCCCCTCTGGGAATCCGGTAAACTTTAAATTTATATGTAAAAGTAGAAAAAAATCTATCTATGTGGTACGTTTGTAGAATTCAAACACATTTTACATGCTGATCTTTAATTATTAAGACTTATCCATAGAAAATGTGTAGTTGGTATTTCTTTATATTTTAAATATAATTACTAATCAAATTTGCACTGCTTTTTAAAGCTCAAGTATACTGTATACTAGATGGCTGTTAGAAAAGCAATTAGTAAAATATGCAAAACATTTCGTATAGCCTTCACGAGCAGCAATATTTTAGATTGAACTAAAAAGTGGGACTTTTGCATTTTACACAAAATTTTCGAGGTGAAGTCATGGTGCTAACTGAATGAAATTTGTCAGGATGATTGCCAGTGAACTAGAGAAGTTTTGAAGACGGTTTTAACAACACCATAATTAAACAAGAAAAAGAAACCTTTAACTCTTCGGCAAATATATCCGGGACATAGAGAAATACAGTAGCGGCTGGTGAAATTTCAATATTTTTTTTTCGTCTGTGGCGCATGGGACCATACGAAATATGGGAAATAACATCTAAATAAGGACTTCTTTAAGGGCCTCTCAAAAATTTTGAAAAAGCAGTTTGCGAAAAAAATTTTTAAAATTCGGTTGCCCTCCCTGGCCCTAGGGACTCCTGTTTAATTTATTTTTTTTGTCATATACATTTGACTTTTCGTACGGAGGGTGTAGGTATTTGTGAGATGCGTTACCGCATTGTGTCTTGAGGGAGCGTTGAAGCTCCCTTTTTTGTGTGTTTGGTTCTGGAGTTCTGCCTATTCTGACTCTTCTTGTGAAATATGTTGCCGTGTTGTGTCGTAATATGGAGTGTTTTTGCTCCTCTTTTTGCGTTTTTGCTTCTTCGAATCTTCTTTTTTCTGAGTCTTCTGATTCCTCGGTTTCCGATTGTGGTAGAGTATATATCCTTGCGATTTGTTAGTGGTGTTCATTTGTTGATCCTGATCCTTTCAATTGTCGTTCTCCACTGTAGCATGGTCTCCCTATTTTTAGTTTGTTGCTGTGCGGTGCTAGCGCTTTCTTCAGTAAATGTGTTGGGTCCCTTCCTTGGGTATGTCCCCAATACGTCATTGCGTATATTTCTGTTATGTTGATGTTTTGTGTCGCTGTTTTCGTCTTGTTGTTTTAGTTGGACGATGCCCTTTCTGTTCTTCTCAAAAACTTCTTCTGTGAAAATATTTTCATTATTAACTGAAATACAATGAACTGAAATTTTGTAATTTACAATTTAACAAATTACAACATTTCAATTCGTTGGATCTCAGTTAATAATGAAAATATTTTCATAAACTCCAAAACCTATTGTTGTATTTTTATGAAAAGTCAAATGTATATGACAAAAAAAAAATAAATTAAACAGGAATCCCTGGGCCAGAATTTTAAAAAAATTTTTCGCAAACTGCTTTTTCAAAATTTTTTGAGAAGTGCTTCTCTAGATATTATTTCCCATATTTCGTATGGGTCCCATGCGCCACCGACGAGAAAAAAATATTGAAATTTCACCAGACCACTGGAGAAATAGAAAATTTAAAATATACATCTCTCTTGCATACTTCGGGCCAATATCTGACAAAATATCTCAAATTATCTTTCGTATTAATATTAAAGCAGCTTTTAAACCGTCTCAAAAACTGAAATCTATCGTTTAACGCTAAAGATAAAACACCAATATTTAAAATATCGGGGGTCTATAAGCTAAAATGTTCTAGATTTTTTTTAGTCATCATTATGGCACACTCATATTTTTAGTAGAATCTTTAAACTCTATTTCACAACACTTTGGAATAGATAAAAAAAATTACATGTTTTTCTCAATTTTTTGTACTGCTCACCAAGGATTCGCCGACTACTTGACTAAAAACCGCTGCCCAAGGAATCACTACTTCCACATCCAGATTTTCTTTCCAAGTTTCTCACAACGAAAAAAAATTGTATGTGGAAATAATTGTTTATGGAACTTTACAACATAATATTTGAAATCGTCTACCCCAAAAACCCATTAAACTATATGGAACATCGGTAGTGGGGGTTGGTGAAAGAGGAGTGGTAGTGGAAGTGGATAAAGCAAAAAAAAATTGAGGCTTTGGTTTTTGCACGCACACTAAATGTAGCCCACAAAAATTAGTCAAAAAAACGAGGAAACCAAGACAAAAAACCGCTGCCCAAGGAATCACTACTTCCACATCCGGATTTTCTATCCAAGTCACACAATGAAAAAATTTTGTATCTGGAAATAATTGTTTATGGAACTTTAATAATATAATATTTGAAATCCTCTACCCCAAAAACCCACAAAACGATACCCCACATCGGTAGTGGGGTGGGGGTGGTGACAGGGGGTGGTAGTGGGGGGTGGATATAGTAAAAAAATATTTTGAGGTTTCTGGTTCTTGTACACACACTAAATCACATTTTTTTTTCATCCCCTTTAACAATGGGGTGGGGGTGGTAATGGGGGTGGCTATTGCCAAAATATTTTTTGAGACCTTAGCTTCTCTTGTCTATACTAAATATCAATTTTATGAACTCTTACCTGCTTGATTTACCTATTTACTCCAAATTTACCCCAATTTACCCCCCAACCCTTCAACGGAACGAGATGAAAATATAATCTAGTTCTAGATCTCATTAAAGTACATATGTGTACCAAATTTCAAGTCAATATCTCAAACGGTTCCAGAGTAAACGTGCGCACAAAAAAAGTTACAGACCGACAGACCGACAGACAGACAGAAATTTATTTTTCGCTCAAACTTGAAATCTCGACGTTTCATGACATTCTAAGCCTATTTGAACAATAAAAATTTTTTTGTCGTTACTATACTTCCACTGGATGTGGAAGTAATTAGTAAAAATCTGAATTTTTGCACAGACGTTCACAAAAATCACAAAAATCCCAACATGGCTACCCAAGATATTGAAGGTCAAAGTTTTTTGCAAATATCTCGCGTCCTATGCATCGGATGCTCACGAGGTCAGTGTGAAAGTTGTAGATAATTAAATTACCTACAAATTGTCTTTTTTATTTTTTCCCACTTCTCCCCTCCCTTTTCGAGATATTCAAGGTCAAAGTTTCAAAAACGTAGTTTTTCGCGAATATCTCGTATCATAGAAATCGGACAGCAATAAAGTTAACATGAAAGTTGTAGAGAATTCAATTATCTACAAGATTGGTATTTTACAATTTTTCCCAAAACCTCGCCTTTTTCGAGATATTCAAGGACGAAGTTAAAAAAAAAGGTTTTTTGCATGTAGACTTCGTCGCGGTTAGTGATGGGCGATATAGTGATTTTTCAATCACAAAGTAAATCGTTACTGTGATTTTCCTATATCAGTGAATTTAAAACGTGATGTGATCACGACTTTCATAATACGACGTACGGCAGAAATTGTTAATTGTTCCCTATCCCTAAATAAGCGCCGACAGACGGAATAACTTGATATAAAATATTTTTACGCATGGTTTTAGCAGTTAGTTACTTCTGGTGTTATAACAAAAATGTTACGTCACGACCCTGCCTCGAATCGCCGCATCGCATCGCCAGTCAATGAAAGACAAAGATATTTATATAATGTGAAATGCGTATCTAATAACGCTAAGGCACGGAAACGCTTGCTTTACGTGTTAATACATACGGCCGCGAACAATAATCGACTAAAAGTAAATATCGTGAAAGATATATTGGTCTTGGTTGAATCTTATTAGATCACGGCAAGGGAACGAAATAAGGAAAGTCGTGATCACGTCACGCTTTTCTGCCAACTTTACTAACAGTCGTTACCTGTGATTTCTTAATATCAGTGATTATGAACATGCAAGAAACAGTTTTTTTACACTTTGTCCTTGAATATCTTGAAAAGGGCGAGGTTTTGGAAAAAAATGCAAAAAACTAATCTTGTAGATAATTGAGTTCTGTATAACTTTCATGTTAATTTTATTGCTGTCCGATTTTTTTACGCGAGATATTCGCGAAAAACTACGTTTTTGAAACTTTGACCTTGAATATCTCGAAAAGGGAGGGGGGGAAGTGGGAAAAAATAAAAAAAACAACTTGTAGATAATATAATTCTCTACAACTTTCACATGACCTCATGAGCATCCGATGCATAGGACGCCAGATATTTGCAAAAAACTTTGACCTTCAATATCTTGGGTAGCCATGTTGGGATTTTTGTGGATTTGGGTTTGGGACACCTCAAAGAACGTCTGTGCTAAATTCAGATTTTTACTAATTTTGTCTAGGTGAAATTTTAATTTCTGTGGGCTAATGACAATTTTATTTTTTTCACCCCCTTTAATAATGGGGTGGGGGCGGTAATGCCAAAAAATTTGTTGACACCTTAGCTTTTCTGATATATACTAAATACCAATTTTATGAACTCTTACTTGCTTGATTTACCTATTTACCTATTTACCCCCAATTACCACAATTTACCCCCCAAAATATAATCTATTTTCAGATCTCGGTAAAATACATACGAGTATCAAATTTCAAGTCAATATCTTAAACGGTTCCAGAGCAATCGTGCGCACAAAAAAAAAGTTACAGACAGACAGACCGACAGACAGACAGGCGTGTTGAGTTAATAATTATAGTAATAATACATTGTATTTAATGTGGTGGGGTGTCAGCTAAAAGCTGGTATAAATGCCAACCACAAATTAGTAAATACAGAACATATATATAATTACTCACATACATAAAAACAAGACCAATTAAAAACTGAAAAAAATAAATGCCTACCTATGCTATGACGCTATGACAAACGAAAGTTACAGCACAAATAAGTTCTTCTACGGAAACACATTAGCAGGAAAAAATAAAATTGTTTCATTTTTACTTTGCCGCAACACTGTATCTGCAGCTTATTTTGAGCACATTTCTACGATTTTCATTAGTATGCGTTAAAAAGTATTTAGAGTATACCATAATGCTAAGGGCGGATACAGAAAGGTTACTGGGGGGGGGGGCACTGCGGCTATACGGAAAAATCCAAAAAAAGTCCAAGAATTTTTTTTTTTTGTAATTATATCGACATTTTCAATATTCAATAATAAATTCCTATTCTTCTTAGGGCCCTCGGGAGGACTGCCCCTGGTGCTCCCCCCTGGATCCGCCCTTTCATAATGCATAATTTAGCATTGTTTATGATACCACAACAGTGTTGAATTTTATAACAAACTAAAATTTACGTCAAAGAACAATGTTAAAAAAAGGGGCTTTCTTGGCCCATCCATGGTAGTGTGGAAACCATTTCTAATTTTGGGGTGCTGAATACGAATCTGTCATCCGAATTAGCTAAAAACATCGGGAAGACAGTAAAAAACAACCATTATTTAAGGGTGTTATTGAAATTGATATTAGAACTTGCAACAAAAAGTTATTCTTTAGTGCAGGAAATTCTTTCAAAATACTCAGTTTCGTTAGGTAAGCAGAGAAAGAAGCAAAAATTCTAAATTCGCCCCCCACCCCCTCGTTTCCCTCACCCCCCACTACCCATAAGAATTGTGTAAGTTATAATATCTAATATGCGTTTATTTATTTATTTAAAAAAAACCAAAACTCCTCGTTAAATGGCTATTATCAGGTTGTAATGTGATTACTTCTGAATACTCTTACACCCATCCTCACCAATTAAGGTGGTGGATTTTATCTCTATAGTTTTTCTTGGTTTTAATTGCAAAAGAAATCCCTAATCACCCAGTTTGATATTTTTTTACCATAATAAGGTGATTTAGTCAATACAGCTGAATATTTTTCAAACTTTTGAAGTGTACGGTGGTGTGCATATCACTATCCAGAAAATATTACTTGTTTTTTATATTAAAAAATGCTTTAATTATTTAAATGACGAGGAGGCGCTGAATGGGTGAATTTGGTTTTTTTTACTTCTTTTTCTACTTAGTTATCATCGAAACTTAGTGTTTTAAGAGAATTTCCTGCAAAATAATAACCTCTTATTGTTCTAATTCTAGTGGCAAGTTCTAATATCAATTCCAGTGTCACCCCCAAATAAAGGTTATTTTGTGTTCCTGAGATTTTTCGCCAAAACGGGTGACAGATTCGTTTTCAGCACCTCAAAATAAGTAAAAAAAAAAAGATGGCTTTCACACTTTACCACGGACATTGTTCTTTTAACCCATTAGCCCCTAGTGGTGCATTTACGCACCACAAAATTATAATTTTTTTAATGAGTTACCAAATATTTTTCTCAGCATTATCTGGAGGTAATCTATTAACTATCATCTATTTTATATCTCATAAAAAATTACATGGTTGTACATATGAATTTGAGGAAGTTACAGCTTTTTAAAAAATGAAAAATGTGTGGTTATTTTTCGAATTTCTTTTATTTCAGAACAGTAAGTAAATAAGTAATATTTCTGTAGGACAAATATACTACCAGAGGTGCTAGTTTTTAATTTGCCTCATACATTTTTTCTCTCATCAATATTAAAACAACCATAAGCATTGAAAAACGCTTGGTGCGTTCTCGCACCACTGGTATTTATGGTTTACATTTTTGCTAACTGGATAAGAAAATTCCTGACAAGCCATATTTACAATATCTGCATAAAGGTCTTAGAGTATTTCAAGAAATCAAAAGAAATTTGCACTTATCAGACACCAATGAGTTGAATGTAAATGATAAATTTTCAAAAGAAAGACCATATTTAAATGCAATGAATAGAAAATATTTGCAGTGGGGTATTTTTGTTCACAATTTATCCATTGACGAAGAAATGATACCTTACTTTGGCCGACATTTTTGCAAAATATTTGTGAGAGGCAAGCCAGTTAGATTCGGCTTCAAGCTTTGGTGCCTGTGTCCTTCAGATGGATATTTGTTTTATTCCCTTCCTTATGGTGGTGCTTCTTACAACGCAAAATCAGAATTTGGTCTTGGAGGTGACGTAATCATGAGCTTGCTGTCTGTTGTGCAAAAACCCGCTCATAATATATTGTTTGATAATTGTTTTTCATCTTTCAAATTGTTTCGGAATCTGAAAGAAAATGTTTTTTTTGCTACTGGAATGGTACAAGACAATCGTACGAATAAATGTCCCCTACAAAAATATAAATCATTTTCCAAAAGGGAAAGGGGTGGATATGATTCGGCATATGATAGAAAGTCAAAAACGTCATTTGTGTGTTGGAATGCAGTAGTAACTATGAGTAGTAATGTTTTCGACGTTCAACCAATACATCGTGTCAGAAGATACAACGGAACAGAGAGGAAGGATATTCAAGTAACTCAACCAGATGTCATATTTCAATATAATAAATTTATGGGTGAAGTGGACCTCCATTATAATGGCATTGCCAACTATAGAAGTAGAGTTCTAGGTAAAAAATGGTGATGGCCCATTTTTTGTAATTCCATAGATAGCACGATAGTGAACGCTTGAAAGTAAATGAAAAAAAATTGTCCCAGTTTATGTACAAAGACCTCAACCCACAAATGAAGTACGTTACGATGGCTTTGGCCATACTATAGTTTCACATGAGTTTAAAACCCGAAGGAGGTGTAAATTATGTAAAAATCGTACAATACACATTTGTAGTAAATGTAAAGTTCATTTGCATATTTCTTGCCTTGCAAACTACCGCCAAATTTAAATTAAAATGCTATGGGTATAGCACCACCGGTTCGTTTGCACACCAATGTTAAATGTGAAAAAAACGATTTATTTACATTTTTATTGTGTTTCATTATTATATTAAAATACTGTTTTGTAAGTTTTCATTTTAAGTTGTTTTTTTCTGTAAAATAGGATATTTTATGCACTTTCACTCTTCGATAATTTCATGGTTCTTCCCAGTGGTTCGTTTGCGAAACACGTATTAATTTTTTTGTGTTAAATTTTTTGTGAAAGATAATGTGTAATAATTTTATTAAAGAGTTTTAATAATTAAATATAGGTTTTCATTAAGATTTTCCCTATTTTTCAACCCTTGGTATCAAATGGGTTAATTTCTCTTTTATAATACTGATTTTAAATTAAAGTTAGTCATTTTTTTATTTAATGAATGTAGACATTTTGATAACGGGGCACCCTGATATGAAATGTAATGGAACATACCAGGATTTGTCATAATTATTATTCTAACAGTAAATACCTATGAAGTTGCTTAAAAAAATCTTGCAGCACGCGTATGCAACAAATATGTCACAATTATTTATATAAAAAACGATGTGTTATAAATATCCGTATGCAAAAGTCTGGGGATCAAAGGTCTAAATGTTGTACACGCACGATAAAAATGTTCCTGTTATTATATTTTGGTGACCTTTGATTAAGAACGTTTGTGTAAAAGTTCTTAGTAGACGCGGTTTACATAGCTTATCGTCAAATTAGGACACAATTCGGAATTTAATATAGGTGGTTAAAATTGATGAGCCCACACTGCAAACGAAATTTAACTACCAAGTAATTGTAACAAGTTGGATGTTACTGACAGCGAATTCGAGTAGCACTTTGGTTTGGACAGTAAAATCGGCTTAAATGCGCAAACTATTCTAGGAAATTACCGGTATATTGTATTTCGTTCACAAACTCCAAAACCCTTGACTTGCGTTTTGCCAAGTTAATATCATCCAGGATGATTAAAATTATTAGATTATACTTCCTATAAAAGAACTTATATAATAGACGTAGAGCTAGCGACGAAAATTTAACGTGATAAGGTACAAGGGTAATTTATTCCTAAAATGTTAGAATTATTCTAAATTAAGTGAAAGCTCGATTGGCAGAAGTCAGCTTGTAGTCTGAAAGCGTGGGTGGAGGATCAAATATGCGGATTTTGAAGGGAAAAATGTGACAAGGTACAAGGATGAAAATTGGTATTTGCATTGTTTTTGTAAATATAAAGTAGAAAAAAAATTGGCAGAAGCGTAGGTGGAGACTAAAGTGTCGGCAGAAGTCATCAAAGTTCAAAAAAATTACTGAAAAATACGTGATAAGGTACACTTCTGCCAATTTGCATATTTACTTGTTAGGTAATGTAAAAACTGAATGTAAATTGGCAGAAGTGAAAATGGAAAATAAATATTGAAAAAGTTGAATAACGTATGTGACGCGCGGTGTCGTTATTTTTTTCGCATTGCATTTATTAGTAAGCAGTTAGATTGTAATGAAGAAATGTTATGCATTAATACAAATTCCTTAATTTATGATAATATTGAATGTGATTTCAGAAAAAAATAGTATGTGTACTTCGGTGTGAAAGCACATTCCCGGGCTTCGATGCTTGTTGGCCTCGGCTAGCGCCTTGGACAACAATTTGCATCGTCGTCCGGGAATGTATTGCTTCCACACCTAAATACACAATATACTATTTTCAACCATTTTTTCAAAATTTTAAAATTAAGTCAGGCTGGAAAAAATATAAAATATAGCTGGATAGATGACATATTTATGAACAAAAAATGTCCTAACAAAATGTATCGCTAAAGCCACGGTATTCCGGGAAAATAAAATAGTCAAGTAACGTTATAACTCGGAGCGAGATCCATGCGTGCGCGCGCGCTTGAATACGCATGACTGTGACACCGACGCACTGAATTACGTGTCACTAAATCAGAATTTGTTCAATCTATATGAATGTTGGTTCATTTAAAACATGGAAATTGTAGCTTTCCGATGCTTTCTTGTTTTAAACAATACAAGCAAAGGATGGATGGGAAAAATATACTTATTCACACCCTAACTCAATCGTCGCAATAAAAAATATAGAAAAAATAAAAGCCTTTCAAAAAAATTCTTTCTTAAATGAAAACTGTTAAAAGTTATATAAAAAAAATATTTTTAAGAAAAAGCTTTTATTTTGAAAAACTACTAAAAAGTAAAAATATTTTTTTTAAAAAATCATACACCTGGAAACCAAAAGCTTTGAGGACGGTCATATAGCGCTATTGCATAGTTACTTTGCTCAATTGACCGCCCCCAAAGCTTTTGGTTTCCAGGTGAAATATTTTTACTTTTTAGTAGTTTTTCAAATAAAAGCTTTTTCTTAAAAATTTATATAATTGTATTTTTTACTTTTTAGTTTACTTATTTAACAGACAGCCAGAAAAAAACCTTTATTTGCCACCGCCATCTACCCCTTCCCTCTCCCGTCTTCTCACCCCTCTAACACTACTTCCCACTTCTTCCCACCCCTTTCCTGCCTCTTCCCGCCCATTCCCCTCCCCTTCCCCACCTCTCTCCACCCTTTCTCACCCCCCCCCCCCCCCTTGTTCAGAAACACGTGGTCTATCCACCTGTGTTTTTTATTTTTTCCTTTTTTTTGAAAAAAATTGATGATAAAAATTTTTTATTTTACTTTTTTTTTATGTTCTGCATCCGAGCGGAATGTAAACTTTTCAGAATATTATTCTATAAACTTTCACGAACTCATTATAAAATGTTGTCTGACGTCTGGGCTATATTTCTTTCACTGATTATTATTGTATGAAATTAGGAAACCTGGACCAAAAAATTGTCATACATGAAAATAATAGAATTTTACCAAGATCACAATATCGCAATTTCGTTTTGTAAAATTAGCAGCCCATTCGTGTTTCAATGAACGAAATGTATAACATAAGTGATCTCGACCTTCCAAAATTAAAGGATTAAAATTTATATGAACCCCGATTTTCTCGCGATTTTATAAGAATTCTTAACGCAGATGTAGGCAGTTGTTTATTCGTCAGCAAAAAAAATGCAATTAAACTGATAATTTAATTCATTCATTCGTTAACGTAATCATTTCCTACAATTTCTCTGCTTGATAATTTCTATAGAATATGAGTCAAAATAAACTAATCATTAACTACATTACAAACCTGCATTGTTAAATAAAGACCGTTGGTTATTATTATATTATTTCAATAATTTTAAGTACGGTGAATGAATATCACAATTTTTATAATATCTAATAATTGATAATACTGCTAAATTAACAAACATATAAATGGTTTAGTTTTATTCTAAACTTCTTAAGTTAGGCATTTACCTTTCCAGATCCCCTCGTATTAGCTGACAACAGCGCCCCCAAGGCATGTTCGCGGTATTCTTTATCCAAGTGGTCATGTTGCGCCTGTATACGCCTGCAACCAAACAAACACCGAAAGTTAGCTATCTGCCGGTAGATGGCGAGAGTAGGATTAAATTATATACATTTAAATATCGACATTTCACACTCAAAGCTTTAGATAAGGTTCACTAATAACATTGTTTCTTGCAGACTGAAAATACGTGATCATCTTTAAATCTATTGTTGAGAGAATATTTTCCTGGACAACATTTTTAACTGCTTAGCTTGAAAACCAAAATACATTTTATACGAGTTAACTATAAATTGAATAGAGGTAAAATAATAAGCACATCAACAATACGAAGGAAATTGTTATTTCTATAATTCATAATTACGTTATATTTTTTAGATAAAAAAATGGACATAAGATAAAAAAAAATGGACAGATACCTGAAGCAGTTGGAAACTCCTCACCAAATGTTTGCTACAATTAAAAAAAATGTGTTTAAGATATGTTTTAACCGCTTTCCATATTACCTCAATATGACCGTCTTAAATCTAGGAGAGCTACATTTGCTTGAGTAAAGGAGGGGCAAAACAGTAAAGAAGTTGTCAGTCTTTCTGTACTCATCTTAAATGCATCAATTTAAAAAGAAAAAAACGTTAAGAGTTTTAACTTCAAACAGTTCTATCTCCTAAGCTATTATCTTCATCAAAAAAGTAAAAAATGCAACGTTTTTCTTGGTTTATTACCATAATTTTTTGTCTCTAGTCTCTAGTCTAGTCTATTTTTTGTCTCTAGTAACAATCAGCTGAGATGCTTTACTGTTAAGTTATTTAACCTTAAAGCCAAGAAAATTCATTTTTTCAAAAATTTTCAAAATAGTGTAAAATCTTTTAGATAATGCATCCACCATGGTAAAAAAAATGAGCGTATATATAATAGTTACGACTAACAAAAAAACACAATTTGGAATTTTTGGAATTTAATTTGTAATTTATTGGAACCAATAAACGGGCACATTTTTGAGAAAAAAAGCAACATTTTTGAATACAAAATTGTTAAAGGCCAAAAAAAATCGCTAGAAAGCGCAAATCTTGTCAGAAATGAACAATTTTTTTTTTAAATTAAAGCTTACCAAAATCCCAACAAATCCTCGGAGTCCGAATTTTGAGAAAAAAATTTCCTTTTTTATTATTAGTCCCCTGCCAAATGTACAGAAATAGGCTCCCGTGGGCTCCTTGATGATGCAAGTGGGGTAGTAGTCTGAATCTCTTTGTTAGGCTTTGAAGAAACATAATTTCGACGTTGGCACTCTCAAAAATAATGCGCATGAGTACTGCGCGCGAAAAACAAAATGGCCGCCATCGCACTTTTTTCAATACACTTTTTCCAAATTATCTAAATTATCTAAGTAACCACTGGGATTATGAAAAAAAGTTTTATATAAAAAATATTGCTAAATCAATTTTACACAAAAACGGTTATTATAAGTTTTTATGCAGGACTAACCATTTTCCCAGAAACTTAACTTTTAAAATTATTTCATGGCCTTATATCTATTAAAAGTTAAAATTACCCTCGAAGACAAATCTATAGCCATAAAGATAGATTTATCTCTTATTTCAAGATTATTGATAGCATTCAGAAGCAGACCTGACGTAGATTTGAGATACCATTTGAGCAACTACGAGTTCTCAGCACTACCGAAGTCATTATTTGCAGTTGACGGGAGTATGCACCATTGTCTAGCTAAGTACAAACTTATGAATGCACTTGAATCAATGCAAGGTATACCTGCCGAAGAAAACGATGACGATCACGCATCCACCTCACCTGCAGTTTTAGAAGAAAATGAGGAGCTATAGGAAAAAGCTGCGATAATAGATGGCATGGCGCTTCTTCACACCTACCACAAACCTAGCACAGTGAAGACATGCCGTGACCTCGGTTTAAGCTTCAGCAAATGGATCGGGCAAAAATTCAGCAATTACAGTGAAGTCCATATTATTTTTGACTCTTACAAAGAAAACTCGTTGAAGAAAGTCATGAGAGTGATTCGGCAAAAAGGCTCAGATCCAATATAGTACAAAATCGGACCAGAAACGAAAATTGGAAGTATAGCAATGAATAAATTCTTGTCCCATGATAAGACGAAGGATAAACTGAAACTGAGTTCCTTTCCGGTCAGATTCTTCAATTTGGCGTGACCAATAACAAAAGGTTTGTTGGAGGGACAAAGCAGCCTCATCACATGGCGATAATGTATCCAGTCTTTCAAGTACGCAGGAGGAGGCAGACACAAAGATCATATTACATGCAGTATATTTAGCACAGAAAGGAATTAAAACTACTCATGTATTCTCCCCCGATACTGATGTACTAATTTTGGCACTAAGACGATATCCCCATCTTTCGAAAGAGTTTGCATTTTTCCTTCGCCATGCCATGAAAAGGTTTGTTGAGCTAGGTTCAATTTACAGAGCACTTGGACCTCTGAAAGCCTCTGCACTTCCTGGATTACACGCACTTTCAGGAGCAGATGTAACAGGATCATTTGCTGGCAAAGGTAAAATAAAGTGGTGGAAAACTTTTAATTCTGCAAGTGATAAGCTGCTAGAAGCTTTGGCTACATTGGGGACTACACTGTCTCTCACAGAAGATGTCAGGGCTAACTTGGAAGCGTTCATTTGTCAGCTTTATATCCCCAAAACAACACTGACTGACATAGGAGCTGTGAGATAGATGTACCTGAAGTATGGATCGTTCCCGCGGGAACGAAATCCTCACTCAGAAGAAACTTTTATTAAAATTACATAATAATTAGCAAATTTTGGTAGTATTCCCACCCAGTACAAGAGATTTGCTAATTATTATGTAATTTTAATAAAGGTTTCTTCTGAGTGAGAATTTCGTTCCCGCTGGAACGATCCATATTTCAGGTACATTGAGATAGTTGTTGTTCACCTAGAAACAATGTCAAGATCTGCACTGGATCCGGCTTTACTAAGGGCCCACCTTCAGTGTTTTGAGTGGAATCAGGACTTCATTCAGCATCCCAATAACCCACCACCCTCAGATTTTGGATGAAAGAAATTAGGGAGCACATATGAGCCAGTTGCTTACACCAAACCTTGTGCTCCAGAGCTTATCTTGGAACTTTGTCGCTGCTCACGCTCCCAAAGGCGTCGCTCTCCTCCATGTACGCGTCAGTCGAATGGATTCCGGTGTACCGAAATGTGTAAGTGCGAAGGTAATCTCGACCGATGTGATAGATTTGGGGCTATGTGAGATTTGCATTGAAAGTGACGATGATTTTAATTAAAAATGTCATTGTAGAAGTGAAAAGTATTGCTTGTCTGTACTTTGTCTATATAAACCTGTAACTACTGTATTCCTATAAGTTTCTTCATTAAACGTAATTTTTTTTCCCTTTTCTGGCCTTGGAGGGGTTCCATCAGCCAGCTGCACAGATGGGGGAAAGAGAAGGAAGAAAAAAGGGAAACGTTAAAATTATATAGGTATTTTTTCTTTCAATTTCCTATGCCTACCAGATGGGGGTATTTGTTAATTTATTTATATTTGTAGTGTTTTAGTTATAATTATTGTTTCCAGAGGCCCAAGAAATAGTATCAAATATGTTAATATGCACTGGCAAATCTCTCATCATTCTCTCAGACATATTAATTTTTATTATTGGAAACTATAAAATGAAACTTTTTGAGAGAACGGTTAGTTCTACATAAAAAATTGTAACCTTTTCTCTGTATCATTGATTTAGCAATATTTTTTTATATAAAACTTTTTTTCGTAATTCCAATAGTTACTTAGATAAATGGGAAAAAGTGTTTGCGACGGCGGCCAATTTGTTTTTCGCGCGCAGCACTCAAACGCACCATGTTTGAGAGTGCCAACATGGAAAGTGTGTTTCTCCAAGGTCAAACAAAGAGATTGGGACCACTACCACACTTGCATCATCAAAGATTCCACGGATGTACATTTGATAGGGGACTATATATTAAGTTAAAGACCAACACATTTTTTTTTTCGTAGGTAGACACAAAAACACTCGGACAGAGGTACAAGTGTATCCACCACCTATAGCGATCCTCATTTTTTGTCGGGGGTTAAAAATACAAATAATGAAAGGTCATAGTAAATTTCTTTGATAGTACATTTTTGTTTGTTTTTTATAAGATTCAACATGAAAGAAAAACGAGTTAAATGGATCATTTCCTTCTAAACTTCTTGTTAACTATATCCCAAAGTTATACTAAATAAAATGATTGCTTTATTAACATAAACGCGAATGATTTGGATGTATTAAAGATTCTAAATATGTCAACGAGAAAATAATCGTAATAACAGGCTATCAACATAATAACAATTTATCACATTTTGTTGTCATCAACTACTCGATTAATATGTGTAATTGCATAAATATTATCGCATTTACATTGTACCTACACTAATGATGGTTTGCATTATTCATAATTAAAATAAAATTATTATTTGTATGTTAATAAGCCAGATGATTTATTATTGCTTAATTATAGCGTTTATATTCTACTTACGCTATGGCGACTAAGAGTTCTTGCTTTTGATGTTCCTTAGCCTTTATTGATCCCCCTTCTTCAAGGGCCACTTGAAGTTCTCTTTGGAGGACTGACAACTTTCGCCTTTCTGCTTCTAAAAGCAAGCTGGTGACCTGTAACAGAAACACATATATTAGTTGGAATTAAATAGTTATATTTTACATACAAGTTTCAGTCACTGAATACGAGTATATCCTATTCCACGGTTCCACACCGCGAAAATAGGAAACATTGGAAACAAGTCATTTTTTTGAATTTATACAGAGTGATTAGCGAGGAATGTGCGATAGCCTAATGGCAGATAGAGAACTTCAAGACCAACGAAAAAAATGTTTTGGCTACTAGTTAAAAAGATACAGTGTCTTTTCTGTATTTGGTTTGAAAATCTAAAGAGCTATATCTCTGCAACGGATTAATGTAATCAAATGAAATTTACCAGTAACATTCCTCAGCTGGGGCTTGTCAAAATGGCCTACTTGGTTTTGAAAAATCCAGAGCCGGACTCGAAAAAAATCTGCCCTCCTCGTTTTTGACAAAGAAGTACATTTTTCTATCGCATTTCTGAAAAGCTATTCGGATTCGCGATTTAGAAGTACAGAAAAAATGCTACACCCAAAATTATCGAATATTTTTTGTTATCACTATTACTTGAATATGGTTTCAAATCGTCGTTGTAAATTTATATATGTGCTGATGTTATTCATCTAGTAGGTGAATATATTCAATTGTTTTAAAATATTTTGACGTTTAATTCATTTTAATGGCGTATATTTTCTAACGCGCGTTTTGTCATTTGAAAATTCTTTACATAATTCAAGAATTATAGTGAATTGAGTTATTTGTAGTGAATTAAACTAAATGTTATTGATTTTTATTTGTTCTTACCTCTATTTAAGAAAAAAATATGCCACCAAATAGATACTGCAGTGAAGCTGAAGCGGCACAAATTGTAACTCTATATGAGGAAGGATATAGGCAAAAAGATATCGCACGACGTCTTAGGAGAGGTCAATCTACAGTATCGAATATTTTAAAAAGGTATCGAGAGACTGGAAATTTTGTTCGAAGACCCGGCCAAGGGCGCAAACAGTGCACAACAGCAATTGATGACCGTTTTTTGATCCTTAATTCTACCCGAAATCGCACACTGACATCCACACATCTCAGAAATGAGTTATTAAATGTAAGACAAGTGAATGTTAGTTCGAAAACGGTTAGACGAAGATTAAGAGAGGTAGGTTTAAAGCCAAGACGGCCTGACAAAGTTCCACGTCTTTTCCAAAATCACAAAACTCGTCGATTACAATTTGCCAGAGCATATATTTGGTGGAATATCGAGAATTACAAAAATGTTCTATTCACTGATGAGACTAGAATACAGTTATAGAAGCCAGATGGACGAAATCATGTCTATAGAAGAGTTGGGGAACGATACACTAGTTGCAATCTCGTACAAACTGTTAGTTTTGGAGGTGGCGGCATAATGCTTTGGGGAGGTATTAGTTGGGAAGGACGCACCGAACTTGTGGAAGTCATTGGACGAATGACTAGTGACTGGTATATCGAAAACATTCTCCAAGATCATGTTTTGCCATATGTGGGCCACATTGGATACGATAGGTTCGTATTTATGCACGATAACGCTCGACCCCACGCAGCTAGCACAGTGACTAATTACCTTGATGCAGTCAAGATTCAAAGATTACATTGGCCACCGTATAGTCCAGACTTGAATCCCATAGAACATATGTGGGATCAGCTAAAACGTGGTATACGACAAAGAAATCCTGTTCCAAATACCCTAGAAGAACTTCGAATTGCAGCACAATTAGAATGGAATGCAATTCCTCAAAATCTAATTAGTAGTATGTCAAGAAGGATGCAAGCAGCCATTAGAGCTCGAGGTGGGAATACTCGTTATTAACCATGCCCTATTATTCTAATCAAAAGACTAATTTGCTTAACGTGGTAGCATTTAAGTTGAAACTAATTATTCTTAATTTTTATAAAATTTTGCATTAATTTTTTAAAGCATTTTCTTACTTACTTAAATGTGTAAAATAAACTATTTCTTTCTTGTGTAATGCGTTTCTTTCATTAAAATTTATAAATACAAAAGAATTGGGAAAATTTAAAATATTCGACAATTTTGTCTATGAGTGTATCAGAAAGTGTTCAATTTTGACGGCACACCTAAACCGTTTCGGCAAAAAAATTACGAAACAATTTAGCGCATCACGACTAACACTTTGACCGGGCATTGCCTATGGAATGGTTTCATAGAGTCTATTCAGATGCTTCAGATCCATATCCCTTCTAAGACTTCACATAACACATAGCAAAAAACTTTCCTACCAAGCAAGAAAAATACAAGGTCGTACTTGTGAAATTTTTTATTTGTTCCGAACTATGGTAACTAATCTATCTATCTAAAGTGATAAAATCTGAATCGATTATTAATGACGTAGCCAGGATTTTTATTCGGTCCGAACATTTTGAAGGTATTACTCAGATACGAGTAAAGTAATTCAGTTGGGATATATGACAAAAAAATCTCTAAATTAAATGTGCTTTCAAATATCCGCATTTTAAATGTTCCTTCAGTCGATTTACATTTTCGAGGCGTCGCACGTCGCCACCCACAGCTCGTTGAAGGCGATGAAATTCTATCACTTTGAAAAAATGCTAGTTGCTCCACCTATAAACCCCTATTTACAGAATTCAAATATCTCCATTTCTTTTCGAGAATTGGCGCTCAGAGTTTTGAGTGGAAAACCCTGAAAACCGAAATTATTTCAAATATAATAATGTCACATATTGAAATGCATTGTTTTTTAATGAGCGGGGCTAATGTTGGTCCCACACCCAGGCGACCATGCATTTAGGAACGGCCCTTTCTTTACTCCATTCAATTCTGTTTATTTGAATTTGAAAAAAAAAAAGTTATTGAGGAATCTCTGGAACGCTTCATTATAAAACGGAACTAGATTTCTACAATCACACCACATCCGTCATATTTATATGCAGCAGGTTACTTAAGACTAAATCAGATTCAGATTGCATTGCTTCAAATCGGCACACTGTTGACTCCGCCCTATCAATATGGCTGCAATAAAATTGCAAGAAACCACACCACAATTTGCAACAGGACTAGCTGGAATACAAATTTGAAATAAACCAGAAAAATCAACAAAAATCGAAATTAAAATTAATATAATAATTTTAAATATAATATCTGTCAATTATTTAAATGTCAATTAATTTCGGGGTGGTCCGGGCCCCCTGGACCTCTGGCTATGTCACTGTCCAGGATAAAATCTAGAAAAAGTATGCACACATAAATGTGATAACACTTTGCAACCTCATTTTTCCCACAGTTAGCTGCTGAAGACCAAAGGTGAAAACCAATGAATGTTTTGATATTTTAATTTCAATAAATTAACATTGTTTTATATTAATCACAATACCTCTACCATCCGTGTTATGTTAATTGCCAAATTAACTACTTATTGTTTTCGAACAATCAGAATCTAGTTTAAAGGAAAATGTTTATATCTCTTTATAAAGGAAAGGTCGATAATATACTAGGCGTCCCTTTCATGTCTAGCACATCTAACAGCATCACATCATCTATCGCGATTATAGCTCTTAAGTGTGCGGCCTCTAAAAAGCTCTTTCCCATCAGTTCCTCAGGAAGCATATTTCTTTCAGCTTAATAATATCACCAAATCAATTCTCTGGAACCTTCATTTGCAGCAACTACATCCGCTTCGGTAGTGGAAATATCAACCGACGTTTGCCTTTGGCTCATCCAGGATATTGCCCCATTTGCATAGGTGCAAACCACATCTGCAGTGGAATTTCCTGTAGACTCGTCTCCATCATAGTATGCATCACTAAAACCTTTTAGATAACCCTTACAATCAGATATGTAAATAATCCCGTAGTCCGATGTTTTTTAAGATAACGAAAACTACGTTTTACTCGGATCCAATAATTGTAACTTGGGTTTTCAAGAGTTCTAGATGTAACACTAACTGCATATGGAATATCGGATCGTGTGCCCGACATGAGATACATCAGGGCCCCAACTGCCTGTCTATATGGAAAATTTTTTGTTTTAGGTTCTTCGTCCTTCCCTGATTGAATATTATCGTTTGTTATCGATGTCGAAATCATCTTGCGGTTGGCCATACCAAATTTTTCCAATAACTTTCTTGTGTATGCTAACTGACTTATTCGAATATAACCATCTTCTATTCGTTCTATCTTTAATCCCAAATAATACGAAGCAGGTTTCACAGTAATATGAAATTCTTTCTTCAAACTTCTAATAAAATCTTCTCTTGAGGATGAATTATTCGAAGCTAGTAACCCGTCGTCAACGTACAGAGCTATAACGAAAATGTCTTTTCTCTTTTTCTTAATAAATAGGCAAGTGTCATTGTCGCTTCTTACAAAGCTTAGTCTAATAAAAAAATCAGAAAATCTTTTATTCCAACATCCTTGTGCTTGTTTAAGGCCATAAAGACTTCTCTGAAGACGATAAACTCTATCAGAATCTATCTATCTCTATCCTCGCACCCTTCTGGTTGTTTCGTGAAAATTTCTTCCTCTAACTCTCCATAAAGGAAGGCTGTTGACACATCAAATTGGGTCAAAGCAATACTTATGAGGGCTCTTATTGTGCTAGACTTTGCTACTGGACTAAAAGTCATAATCTTCTCCCTTTCTCTGCGAAAAACCTTTTATGACAATGATGACAAGTCTGGCCTTATATTTATATATCGAACCATCTGGATTAGATTTTACTTTATATACCCACTTGCTTTTTGCCTTGTAGTAGTTTCTCAAGAATCCAGCTTTCATTTTCACAAGCACCATCAACGGCAATATCAATTAATCCATATCATTAATAATACTTGTTATAAACATTTACCAGGAGTCAGAAAATGTATCCAATTATACGGGGTGCGCCACTTAAAACTCCCCAGACTTGTAACTTTTTTATTTTTGAAGTGAATTGCAAATAGTAGACATTTTTAAAGCCTTTAAATGTGCATACAGTGATTAAAAAATGTTTTTGAAAAATTGTTAAGAAAGGAAACTTAATTTCTTTGAATATTTTTTAACCTCACTCTGTACATGAACTGTATTAACGTTTTCTTATAAAGGTTTTAATTATCTTCAATGTATGTTATTAAAGTAAAAAATTTTTAACAAATAAAAATTTTGAAATTTCCTATTTAGTACATTTTAATACAAATTTGTTTTTAAAAATATTTTTTCTTTTGTTTCTTGTTACTGTTTTGTTACGTTGAATATTGATTGTGGTCTTTTACAAATAAAGCATAAAATTATTATTTACATTTTTTCCAAAGTTATTTTAAAAAAAATCAGTTTGGAATCGGAAAGAGTGTTTTTAATTTCTTTCTCTAAAACCAAAAAGAATTTCGAATATGACGTAATAACATGAACTGAAAATAATTAAAACCTTTATAAGAAAACATTAACGCAGTTTATGTACAGGGTGAGGTAAAAAAATATTCAAGGAAATTAAGTTTTCATTCTCAACAATTTTTTTCAATTTTTTTTTATTACTCTGTACATTTGTCTAAATGCCTTAAAAATATCTACAATTTGATGCGCCCAACATGGTCGTCGCTTAAAAAATAAGAAAGTTAGAAGCCTGGGGAGTTTTAAGTGGCGCACCCTGTATAGTTACTTTTCACCCCCCTAATTTTTGGCCATGCATGGGTTCCATCAGCCAGATATAATCCCTTAGAATTTGCTAATAAACAATTCCTTTATCCCTTCGTTTTTAGTGCCCATCAATAATTGATGAATTCTAAATATACCAAACTAATGATCGTAATTATTTCACTTTTATATCAAGATAAAATAACAAGTCTTGTATACATTGAAATTATTGTAATATGAAGTAAAATAGATATGCCGCGAAAATATTATTAGTTCGAAATCGATAGAAATTGATATTTACCAGTTTTTATAGGCTGTATAAATTAAATTACTGAAATTGCTTTCCATAATTTTATTTAACTTCCTTAATATAAATATAAAGCTAATCGAAGTATTATATTTTTAGAAGAGACAATTATTAATAATTAATATCGTCCAGACATTTAAGGGTCATTGCTTTTTATTTTTAACCGACTTCATAAAACAAAAAACGAGGAGGTTCTCAATTCAACAAAACACGAATCTTTAAAAACCAGATGTCTGCAAAAACCAAATACGAACTCTAGTCCACACCCGTTCAGTTGTGTTTCAGTGTTCGAAAAGTTGGATGCGGAGAAAATGTGGTGAATTACGGACTGCGAAAAAGAAGAAGATAATAAATTACTGGCAATGATCATTTTTTTTTCTGAATGAGCCTCGTCCTCGTGGTTTTTGAAAAAAAAAACAATTTACGGAGATGCAAAAAATACTGTCACAAAACGTTTACCGGATTTTAAAAAAAGATGACATTGGAATCATCGAATTAGATTACAACTTGCGATCCAGTTTTCAGTTCTTTTTAAGAATGTCCAATACAGATTTTGAAAACTTGTTAAGCCACAACGAAACAAGATTGTGCTTAACAGACGGACAAGGTTTCAATAAACAGAAACAAATAAGCCTTTTCATCATGCGACGAGATTAGGTGTGTGCGTCCAAACCAGTTCACAATGGACTCAATTTAGAATTTGTTCTAGCATTATTTGCAAAAAGTTTACAAACTTTTCGCGATCAGTCGCTAAAGGACCGAGTTTTTATTTTCTTTGTAAGTTCGTTTGGTGTGGCTTAAGACAGTTTAGTAAAAGTGTGTTCGGTTTACGTCAAGATCACACTGTAATCTGTAATACAATCTATATTTTTATTCTCCATAAATTTCGTTAATTTTTTGATGACTTATTATAGAAAAAAAAAAATTAATTATAATTCACGTAACTTAATTGGTTTATGTAACCTATATTTAAGTTATTATCCTCTATTAAAATTACATCATTTAATATTTTACATAATTTTTCTATTAAAATATAATTCGGGCTAAATGCAGTATGGTGCAATGTGCACAACTGCACGATATCGCAAGTCCGATAAGTATAATTAGTTACGTAAGTTTTGGGATGTTGCCAAAAATGTTGCAGTAAAAGTTTATTAGATAAGAGTTCTGCTAGAAATGATACACTGGATTATAACTAGGACAATTATAATAACTGCAACTTTATTCTTTATTATTATATCAAATACGAAAACGAAGAGTATATTACATTTGATCGGTCTATTTTTAAAACCATAAATGTGATCGAATTCTGAATAGCTTTCAAAATTGTGTTTGCAGATATCATTTTACCTCTAATTCGTCAGCACCCTGGGTTCTAGTGCGGCATGACATGGAATCCGGTGTACTTAGTGTTACAAGCAAATGGTCGATTTTTTTTATTCTCTGGTTCGTCTTGAATGTGAAATAAGTTCACGGTTATTTCGAAATCGTGACTGATTAGTGGAATGCTACATTATCATAATCGTACTAATAGCAGAGGTTATCTCATAACCGTAATCCATAAAATGGACATTGAAGGTCCCAAAAGATCCCAAAATTACGTAGCAGTAGAGAATATGAAATGGTCACCGTAAACTACCAAAAATATAAGCAAATAAAATTGTGGCTGAAATTTATTTGATACAGAGAAATTTTAATATGAATACTTATATTGATTAAATAGTCAGTTCTCAAAGGCTAGTTGGAGTACAATGTAATGGACACATAATTGGCAAATGACAGCCGTTTTTGTAAATTTTTCAACCGTAATTGGTTGGCTCTGGAAGCAAAGGGTTAGGTTGTTTATTTATATGCTACTTGATAATGTGCCTGAAGTATTGCAGTAGATTTTCTCGACTTCAACTAAAGTTTTTTTTTTTAAATGAGGTACATCACTTACAGTAGTGGCAGCCAAAGTTCTTGAGTCGATCCCCATAATAAGATAGAGTGAAATATAAAGAGCAAAATAATGTACGCGAAAGAGAGCGATATAACAACAACGATGCCATCACTTGTGTATGTTAAGAGTTCCACCCTCCGTCCCCTATTATTGTCCCTCCTACAGCTTGAGACGTTTCTGATGAAAACAGCAGTTTCCTAAAAATTGTTTAGTACATTTCAAGATGAGTTGGGATGTACTACTCTTGTCAAAAATGATGTTACGCGTATTGGAGTTTGCTGGTTGGTAGTTATTTGATGCATTTTTTAATGCTCAAATAACTAAAATACTGTTTTATTTTTGCACATTTTTAGCCATGTGGCGTGAAAATTAAACTAGCATTCCCTAGGTACATAAATAAAATAAATAAAAATTCTTTAAATAAATAGGATTTCTCCCCTTTCCAGATCACAGTCATTTTAGGTGGGGATGTCTAAGCGAATACTCTGCAGTGATGGGATAAAGTGGGGTAAAAAGAAAATGCGAAATCGGATGAAATCCAATTATTGATTAATACGGCTTTATTTGCAATTGGTTTTTTGTTAAAATAATTGAATTAACAGTAGCTCATAGAAACATCATGATTTGTTAAACTTATTTAGATTTATGCTGCGTATATTAACATGGCGTAAAATAATTTACGTTCCCCAAACTCCTCCAATGTCAAATCTCGGTATGCTTTGCCGGCAACAGGTCAGAAGCTCCTCCCCGTTGGGATGTCTAAATTAAACAGGCAGGCAAATATGGGCGTGCCGTTTTTTTTATCCATAGTTCACCCATGTCCTAAAAACATAATCTTTGTCTAATTATGAAGAAATGACAGAAACAGAATGAGTTGACGCAAATGTATCACAAAGAAAATTCAGTAAAAGAGGAAGGATTATCTTATCTTTACGACTAAAAGTAGCTAGAGAGAAAAGTGGCAACAGCGTAGGTTAAATCTCTTTCTTTTCAGCTTATTATTTGTCCATTTCTCTTCTCTTCTACCTTACATTGGCATCGACTCAATATTTTGACATGCCACTACTGTATATTATCAATCTTGGTCTGTGATTGCAACTAGAAAACAAACTTTTCCACTCCTTAAATAATGTCGCTACTGATTTGTTCCACTTCGCCAAGCTTTTCAGGTGCTCTTCATCCTGAAGTTGACAAAATATCTTCCAGTAAGGCACTTTTCGTTCTTTAGAAAACTGTCCTTTAAAGCATGAAATTTAAGAAGAGCAACACTCAAAGAAAATGATAGGTAAATTCAACCAAAAAGAGCATATGAAATCGCGCCTATCTAGTTTCATAGTTAAATCAATCAGAAAAGAATAGTCATACAACTTTATTTGTTTTCGTAAACAAATAGTAGTTTAATAATCATATCTTCTAACAAATTAAATAGTATAATGACATTTTTTTATGTTCACTAACCATTTTCAATCTGGTCTACAGTTAAATAGTACAACGACTTTGTTTTTTGTTCACCAACTAATTTTTAGGTTGATCTACACTTTATTGTATGATGAAGTTTTTTTTTTTGGTTAGCCAAAATCTCAGTATTGAGACATCAGACCACCCAAACCAAAGATTAGAGATCGTTTATAAGATCCATCCAAATATATCGATGATCCCTGAGAGAATTTGAACACTGCAATCATGTTATTAATTTTCTATAGAATTCATAAGAGTGTAGGATAATGCATGATTGATTATTGTCAGTGATTTGTATGTGGCGTCATCTGGGAATAATTTCTGTAATAGACTACGTGGTAAGCAAGCAAATTTTATGGTAATTCTTTTAGAACTTCTAGAAGACGACAATAATATTGGTTTGTCTACCAAGTACAATAGTACAGCGAACTAATACTGGGTTAGAATTACAATTCGATAATAGTTAAAAATAAAATATACTATTATCTAGTTTAATTTGACAGAATTCAACAAAATAATAGTCTTATTCATCTATTTTTTAAGTTAATGTTTGTTTTGTTGTACGACAACTTTTTATTAATTAAAATAACAATCACCTTTTGTTTAAAAATACCATGAATATAGTTTGGTTTAACAAAATTAACGATGTTGTTAGTTAACCATTTTTTTTTTGTTGAATTTACCCATACTATTTCTTTGAGTGAAGACACTTCTATTCTCCTAATTTATTGTAGATGAGATTAATTGACAGGCACCTGGCAGAATTTCCAACTAAGGAATCTGGCAAAGTTGTGGAAATTTTCTGATAGCCAGTACAGTAATATCTGTGACGGAAGTGAATTTGAGTAGCTAGGTAAGCTGTAGCATCAACAGCATGTTGTGTCTGCCCCTTATTGCGAGAGAAAGATCGACAATATTCATATGACTAGATTTAATGTATACACATCAAGCAGCAACTAGTTTTTTTAACGTTTTCTATTAAATTACGAGGTAAGGAATTTGAAAGTGTATTTTTGGCTTTTTCATGCAGAAGTAAAATACATATTTTATTGCCCCATGGACCTATAAAACATGAAATAATAATAACAGGGTATTCTCATTCACGACAATTTAACAATTTAACAAATCTTAGATATATTCTCACAATAGAGATTACCTTTACCCTGAAATTAGTCCTCTAATGATGTACTAAAGAAGGATTCAAAATTTGATTGGTTCTAAGTCTAGCTAGGTAGGATGCATTCCAGGATAAATCCCAAATTTATATCTTAAAATCGATATGGCCAATATGAGCATATTTTATCAATGAAATTAAAAAATATCCAATTTTGGGATTTTATATCATTATCTGATATAAACTTCCTTCGATTTAACAACCGTAAATGAAAAACACAAAGAAAGGTAATTTGAAAGGTAGAAGAAAAACGTTGACAGAATAGTAATATTCCAAGTAGATACTGGAATATGGCCAATAAATATACACCTGTCGATCTTTAAAAATATTGGGGGTTAACTTATAAGTAGTTAAAGAAAATGGTTATTGTAATGAAATAATTAGAAAATGTATAAAGAAGACTTATCGAGTATTCATCATATCAACATCAACCTTCTAAAAATTGATCTTCAAGGTTATGTTTCATTATGTTTACCTCATTGCAAGCTCACATCACCCATGTTGCTTCAGTGTCTACTTACTCTGCTTCACGACCCATCATGACTGGCAAAAGATCTCTATGCCTAACACAAAATCCTGAGTTACATCGGTGACTTGAGAGGTAGTTAAAAAACACGTTTTTTATTTCCACTTTAAGCTCTTTGACAGCCTAAAAAGTCAACGTGTGGGACCCGACATCTTACATAGGATGGGAGCCAAATTTATGAAACAGAGAGATTGAGGATACGGTCATCGTTGACTAGGTGTTAACTGGTTGGTACGTTATATTAAAAATTTGAATTTCTTTTAATTGTTTACGGGCTTCACTGCGTTTTTGAGAAAAATAAAACGGAACATGTCCTCTATATATTTTTTTTATTTAGTATTCAAATATGATATTACCATATTTGTGGAAATTCCCTATTCTTTTAGATATAGCAGGTGGTTTTTAGCAGTAAGTGTGTATTGAGTTATTAATCGAATAAATCAAATTTAAATGCATATACTTCTTATTATACACATCTACACACTACAAAATATACAGTGTGCACATAAAGTATGGAATAAATTAATTATTTCAGAAAATATTTTGGAAAAATCCTCAGACGTCGATTTTTATTTTGAATTGCACATCTTCTGCTTTGATTTTTTTAGCTATGGCGTCATCGCTGCTTCAGTTATGATGTCATCTACTTTTTTAAAAATGGAATACCCTGTATATTTTTTTATTTTCACGATCTCTATGGAAGGCTGATTTTATTGATCTATACTACTAAGAGTCCAGAGTTCACAAATTTGAAAATATAATTTTTTGAAGTTTAAATAATTCTTGCTTTATTGTGATATTTTCCAATAAAATGGCATCTGAACAGTAAATAATAACACAGAGAATTAACTGACGGTTTGGATTTCATTTCTATAAAGCATGTTTTTAGATGATCTTACAAAAAGCAGTAGCCGAACAGATTTTTTTGTAACATTTTTTTAAGCGGTTGGTACGGTCAAAAACAGTTCTGTGTTTTCAGTGCTAAATAAATAATTACTTATTATAGTGTTTTCTGATTTATAACAATGCGTTTGTCTGTATCTCAGAAAATATAAGTTCTTATATGATGATTGGATAGGGTGGCAAGGCACTAGCACAAGAAGAAGTATGTATTTTATTTAAACTAAGGCCCAGATAGATCCATAAGCCAATCAACAGTGAACAAACTTTAAAGGAAATTTAGAGGGACTAGTTCCGTATATGATTTAGTTATTGAGGAGGATACCAAAGGAAAAGTTTTTCTGACTGTGGAAGAGAATCCACATAGTAGCTTTCGGCAGGTTGGCCGAGATGCTGATATTCCTTTTGCTTCTGTACACAAAGTGTTAAAACAACAAAAGTTGTATCCTCTTAACAAACATCTTGTTCAAGAGTTATCTGATGATGATCCAGACCGAAGAATTGAATTCTGTCAAATATTAATGAATACGTGCAATAATAAAAAATATAAAAAATATGTTTTTTTCGGATGAGTCAACTTTCACATTAAATGATGAAGTCAACCGCCAAAATTGTGAATAGCTGTCAAAGGAAAACCCCCGATGGATGCGAAAGCAGCACACTCAGAGTCCACAAAAGAGTTTCGAGTCATAGTTACTGTGCGTTATTTGTCGTTTTCGAAGGAAGTCGTAGAAAACGTTATTGAAACTGCTCTAGAATTTTATTCTACCGTCGATAATGCAAATATATGAAATGATTTAAACCGAATTTCACCCTGTTGGGGCTAGTGAAAATTAAATCGACGTTAATCTTTGCTTTGTACGGATACTAGAAACGGGAGAAATATTGGTGAGTCAGTGAAGGCTTTCGCGTTTATATGTGTAGATTTCGAAGTACTTTCACCAAAATCATAACCTCAGGTATTCATGTTTATAGTAATGAAGGCAATTGGGATAATATTACTTGTTAGAAAAAATATAACGGCATTTGCATGTAGCAAATAACATATAATTACTAATTGCATGGCACAGTATCGAAATGATGTATTGTTGATTGCATATCGGTATAGGTATATTTAAGTGTGATAACTGTGTTATTTGTATTTGAAGTGCACATACAATTACTTGCATAACATTACAGTTAATGAAAATAATTCATCCATGTTGAAATATGCAGTTATGCTCTTTACGAATGGCATGTACCGCTAAGATGTAAAAAAATATACTCTTTTTAAATCCCAATAAGTAATATTTAAACGAGCATAATGTGCAATTTCCTCACAGACCTAAAATTATTTAATTTATAAATGTAAAAATTACTGTGATCGAGATACAACACAAAGGTGGGAGTTCAACTTGTTTTTTTGGAGCGTCGATGACCGAATGGTTCGATGCGTGACTTACGTATGCCGCCTTGAGCCTGAATCTTTTCTAAAGCCAAAGAGCCTGTAACATTTTCTTGTATATCTTTTCCGTATATTTATACAGTGTGTTCAATTAATGCTAATTTGTATAGAATTGTCCAATGCATTCGAAAACACAAAAGATAAAAAACAATTTGGGATCTGAAAGTTGGAAAAATTATTAGAGATAAAAATGTTGTGTTTAGATTAAGAGCGCTCCAGAGTGTGGTAAATTTGCGAATCGTAATTACTGTAATATGAATCGTTATTTTAAAAAAATTTGGTTTTCACTATTATTTCTTTTGACATGCTAGAATTGTGGAAAATGAAGAAGATAATTAAAAAAATATATATATGCATTTATTTCCTTCAATTTTGTTTTTTTGGAGAAAATTTCAGCTTTCCATAAAGGGTATAATTTATTTAGGAATTATCCCTTTGACAGAATTAAAAAAAAATGGATTATATATTTTTAATTTACAGGCTAATATATAAAGAAATTTTGCTGTTGAATTACAGTCAAGATTGTCCATTTCATTTTTCGTTCTCTCTCGAAGAGAATCCTTGGGAACGATGAAGGTACACAAGGATCGCGAATAGCCATAAAATTAATGTGTTTACAATTTACTACGCATAGGCGGACAGAGGAAACCCTTTTTAATTTTGATATAAAAAACATATTTATATTTTACGTGCAAATAAATAGTAAGTATATTTACTTTTTAGATTTGTGTGGTGTATTATTATATACATTTTTTGGTTTTTTAAAATGGGAGGAATTGTTAAGAGGTCGATGGAACTCAAATGTATGTTTTAACATTATAAGCAAAAACAAAAAATCGTAGACTATGTTATGATAAGTTTTCTAAAAAATGTATACCTAAGTACATTTTTATTAAAAACTTGTAAAATAAATAATATACAAATGTGGGAGGCGAGAAATTTTAAAATTATAAACAAATTAGGAGCGAATTTTGATGAAATGGTTTTAATGAAAAGGTTTATAATTATTATTTTACAGATTTTTTTAACGTATTGTTGCGAAATATTTAAATTTTAATTTGTAATATGTAGGCTACTGATTTTCCTCAAATTTCGGATGAAAAATGTGCATCTTTAGAACTGTTGTTATGAGGCTTAAAACTTCAAAGAAATAGTTCCCAAAATGTGAATTTTTCGTCCGTTTGTCCATTTGATCATGTCCTTGTTCTCGGTGTCTATTAAATAAATAAAACAATTATTTATCGTTTGACTTGCTCTAACTCAAAAGCGGAACAATTAATTGGTGGTGTCATTTTTTTACTGCTCTATCAGTACACATTTATTAAGAAAAAATAAGGTCAAATTTTAATAAATATCGAAAATATGATTTTTCCCCAGGCTATGTCAACAAGATGCAGGGGAAATATAGCAAGAGAAAAACTTTTTATTTTTCGAAATAGATAACAAGTATATCGAAACGAAATAAAGATAAAGAACGAACGTAATTTTTATTTGATACTTCTTTTTATAGGATCACTAGCTTTCAAGAAAACTGCATATGAATTTTATTGTTGACAGGGTACTGCAATTAATTACTACTAGATTTCCATGTTCTTCGTCATTAAATAAGTCTTCAGTCTCCAATGGTGCAACTCCTTCACTGGTAGTAAATTGTTCATAAAAACAAATTAACCACAAATTGAAAAAAAATCCAAAGTAAATATTATAGTCCTTGGCCGATTTATTAGGTATTTTATGTAGTTGTTGCAAAGTTTATGAGAACTTTTTTGGAAATAAGGTTAATTTTAGGCAATTTTAATTTTATGATTCAAACTTAATTGGTGAAACACTCATCTGTATAAAATGAAGTAGGAAAAAAAGTGACCACATCCAACCTATTTGTGTCTTGAACCCGCGGCACTTTGATTTCGAGTAAAAATTATAGCCACAGCACCATCATACTCCAGTCAATCTGTACATTCATAGGGCGTAAAAAAACATCTAAGCATAGGAATATTTTTTTAAATACTAGGGTAGGTATGGCCCTTCATTAAGTTTTCAACGCGGGTGGGGCCACTTTGTCGCCATGTTGTCATAAAATAAGTTTTTTCGGAATAACTCTTTTCCTGTTGACCCTAACTTACTGTATTTGGTATGAATTTTGTAGAGGATAAAATTCTGGACAACTCTTGTGCACATTTTTTTGTACGATTAATAGTATAAAAGTTATAGGGTCGCAATAATTTATTTTATTCGCCAATTATATCTGTAATGAAGTGATTTCTTCCGGGCGTTGCCGTGGTTGTCAGAAACAATGGCCCTGAGCTAGCATTCTACTATACTTGTAATGCAAAAAAATAAATTCGAATAATCCAATTTTAGAGTACGTCAAACTGCCGAAGATGCCGATCTTTTAATTATTCAAACAGCCATCG
The DNA here is from genome assembly GCA_936432065.2 of Rutpela maculata. Classification (NCBI taxonomy): domain Eukaryota; kingdom Metazoa; phylum Arthropoda; class Insecta; order Coleoptera; family Cerambycidae; genus Rutpela; species Rutpela maculata. The sequence continues at coordinate 26,830,909 of OW386285.2, read as the reverse complement.
AAATGTCCTTGGCATACGAAATTGAAAACTTGGAATCTTAATGAGGGCCATCTCTCCTAGAATACTATAAAAAATACTTCTGTCTAATGATCTTTCAAATGCTTATATTGACAGGAGTATCACTTTTGTTTAGATTATTATTAATTGTAAATTTCAACATATAATCTATCTAGATGAAAATCATATCGACTGTTGAATATTGTTATTGTGAAATGTATATTAGTAAAAATATATAAAAATAATGACAGGAAATAACATTTCACGAGATTTGTATTTAAATGATTAATACCTTTTTTATCTATTGGTCGACTTTGTTCAAAAACAATATACTTCCTCTAACTAACTTACTGCCAATTTGAATACAATCGTACTTTTCTTTCGTAAGCTATCGTGCTTACAAAAAACTTATCGGATGGATAGGCGGGCGCATGGACAGCCAGACAAACAAACATTTTGATAATTGTTCAGAATTTGTTCATTAACACAGTGATATGATATGAAAATCTTTATGAGCGATATATACAGTAATACAGTTTTAGAAATGTAGCATACTCTTCGTTTTCGCATTTGCGAAGAGTGTAATAATAATTTGATCAGTGAACTAATGTTATACGCATAGCATTCATTGGATAAAACAACTTACGTGCACTTTTAGTTTTACGAATGATTATATATACTTATTATTAACATATTTCCTTTAGTAGATATATAAATAGGAAAATTTTTCGAAAAATGAAATGCTACCTAAATTAACATTTAAAAACAAATGCCTTCTACCGGAATTGGTAGATCCATATTGTATAAAGGATTTGGAAATAATGAATTAAGTTAGAGAAAAAAAATTAGTTGTTTTGTTAATTAGAATATCTATACCTCGAGCAAAAAGTATTGACAGTGAAGTAATGCGAGTTGGGGATTTTAAAAGTGGATCGGTACGTGCTTTAAGGGGTCTACACACGATCCAGCGGCAGGGACCCAGCCATATCGGCATGCTTTGAACTCATTCGTAAAAGTGAACTGGTCCGCTGGAATTCCAATTATCTTCAAAGCGTACTGACAATGTCGGGTCCCTGCCGCTGGATCGTGTGTAGACCCTTTTAGGATTCGCATGGCGTACACGACTGTCAGGCGGGCGTACCGGTACACTCTTGGTAGTCCCACTCGTAATCTTTATATATATTTATACACACAGATATGAAAATGTACAAGGTATCGAAATTGCAATATTGTGTCTCTTAGATTCAAACAAACTTTACGTAGATCACGTCATATATCAATTTTAGTTTAAAATGCTATTCAGGTGTTTCTAGTAAGACTGTTACAAAATAAACGAAAGTTTCAGTCGGACGTTGCCGATTGTGAATTCCTATTAAAAGAGATGACTTGTGCTAGGCGTAAAATTTTTCTAACTTGGAAGATACGTAAAATAGCATAGCCCTACTGAAGTTGGGCCAAAATCTGTTATACAGGGGTCATCATCAGAGGCGCCTAAACAGTCAGGTGTTAGAATTATATTTTGTTATAATTTCAGAGTATAATTTACTAAGGATTTTACTTACCTCGCTTACCGAAGGGAAATATAATTATGGATAAAGCGAAATATTATGTAGATTACAGAAATTGAGGTCATTTATTTGGATCAGTTTATGTGTCTGTCTATGGACGCTATATTTGCAAAACTATTTAATGAAGAAAAGTAATATTTAATAGGTAGTCAATTCTATTGAAAACGAAGAAATGGGATATAATTTTATTGAAAAAATTACGGGACACTCAAAATAAATAATAAAACCAATGTGACAGATAAGACAGGCAGGATAATAATATTTGGCATGTAGCTAACGCAATGGCCATGAAAGAAACCTGCTATACTTTTAGTGTAAGCATGAAGAGTGGTCTTCCTAAAATAGTAGTCGATTAAGAAAACAAGGAAAATGGAGGAAAATTATATTTAGGGTGTAGTTGACAATATTCCCAAGGAAGGAAACCATATAATACTGTTAATGAATAGAAAAGTTTACTCCGTGGTTAGTGTTCACCCAAAAGAAAATATAAGGATATACAAGATATCGAGTCTTCAATATTGTGTCTCTCAGATCATATATCAGTTTTATCTTAAAAGGTTGTTAGAGAGAATTTTAATAATTATATTACGAAACAAGTGAAAGTGCAATAGGACTTTGCCGACTGCGAATGCCTATTTAGATAGTAAAAATAAAAAATGTTGGTTTTGTAGTTAATCTCAGTGGCACCACATAAAAGTAAATTGAGCCGTATTAAAGCAAAATATTAATCAAATAGGTATTCGCAATCGGCCGTGTCGGCCACTCCCGACTGCAACTTCTACTTGATAATTATGTAATGTTTATTATAATATGTATTTAATTATATAACCTTATCTTATCTTTAGTTTTCATTTATTTTTTAAACACTACTGATGGCGCAACTTTTAAAGAAAAATATTATATACTTAAACCCCGTTTTGCGCTAACAATAAAAAAATAAATATTTAATTGCTTTATTTAATTTATTTTTGTGTTCATTATTAGTAATGCTGATAATTTGACTGAGATATATTAATACATATTTTACAAGGTATAACACGCCTATGACTTATTGAAAATAGTTGTTAAAACTCTCGGCGACGCGCAATTAAGTAAACAAAAAATCCATAAAGAAAGGTCGTAAAATCATTTAATGAGAACACATATTTGATATAAAATATTTACAACGTATCTAGCCATTTGTCTAACAATACAATTGAGATAGAAAACTGTGATGACGTCATCGACTCCGGACAACTCTTAATGTATGTATAGTATGTCTAATGCACTTAAAAATCCAAAAACAAAAAATGAATTTTTGAGAAAAGGGACATGAAGGGAAAAAATAGAAGAAGGAAAATTATTAGACAAAAAATGTTATGTTTGGATTAATATATGTAGAAATGTTCAATGCAATTAAAAAAAAAAAAAAAAAACAAAAAATCAATTTTTTGACCCTTCATGTCTGTTTCGCGTGACCCTCACATTTGAATGTAACAATTTTGGCGGCATATAGATAAAAAACATTACTTCCACATCCAGTGGAACTATAGGAACGCAAAAAAAAATTGAAAATTTTTATTGTTCATGTAGGCTTATAATGTCACGAAACGTCGAATTTTTTTAATATTGAGCAAAAAAATCCTGTCTGGCGTTCTGTCGGTCTGTAACTTTTTTTGTGCGCACGATTACTGTGGAACCGTTTAAGACATTGACTTGAACTTTGGTACACATGTTTTTTAACGAGATCTGGAACCAGATTATATTTTGATCTTATTCTATTGGAGGGTTGGAGGGTAAATTGGGGTAAATGGGATAAATCAAGCATGTAAGAGACCGTAAAATTGGTATTTATATAAGAGAAGCTAATAGTCCAAGAGCCAGCGACAAATTTTCATGACCAAGTCCCTCTCAAGCGGTAATTAGTGGAATGTATCAGCGAGTTGTATTATAAAGCCTCGTGAACGTCAGCTGCGGTTCCGTGGGTGGGATGAGCGGCGGTAGCCTCCCACGCACGGAGGAAAAAAAATATTTTTAGTCATTTCCTCCTGACTAAAAATTTGTCAAACTATAGCTAATCCAATATCTTGAAGAAAAATAAAAGTCAGCTGACTATAACATGGTGTATTATACACCAGCTGGTCGCTTGAACATGAAAAAAAAAAAATTATACATTCAATGATTTCCTCTCAACTAAAAATTTATCTGATGATAGCTTATATGCTACTGTGAATAAATATAAATGTCAGCTGGCTGTACTTCGGTGGAAAGAGCGTCAGCTGATACCTTGAAAGTTGTAACGCAGAAGTTAGGCGGGAGCATAATTAAGTAGGGAGTTCGTTTCTAAAGAAATATTGATGAACTTTTATCCTGATTGCATATCGATCGAAGCCATCCACCATATCAACAATTTTTTTAAGGTTTTGGTTAGTTTTTGGCACCGAAAATTTATGGTTGGTGGTATACTCTCTGACAATTTTGTAAACACTGCGGCCACACACTCCTGTCATATTTGCCACTTTGTTTACAATTTCATCTTTGAGTAATATAGGATTTTCTTGAATCTCATGTTTATACACGCTTAAAATCATTTCCTTGGTGTTTACGTCGAAGACGTAAGAGGAGACAAACAAATTTCTGTGGGCTCATCAGCTGTATCCGTGCTACTAGACATTTTTAGGTGTCCTTGATATATTTGATACACCGAAAAAGTATTTAAACAAAACACAAGGTCAAAGTCTTGGTATATGCCCGAGAGGCAAACACACTTATTTAATATATTCTGAAAGCATATAAATAAAACACAATAATCATATCACAAGGTACGGTATTTACAAAGATACTATTTAAACAATGACATGAAAATTAAACAGATACAACAACGATGTACTTCAAACTGAGTCTGAGTACGCACCTGTACCGAAACTGCGATGAGTGTTATCAGCAGTTTATGGCCATTTGACCAATAGCATTACAGAATCCAGCACGCGAGTAGGCGATCACAATAAAATACGTATCAATCGTAGAGAGTGTTCAAGAAGAATTAGTATAGTGACTGTTAAACACAAGTTGCCCAAAAAGAGTACTGATGGCTCTTCTCTACCACCATGCAAATCGGAGCTATATCAGCAATTTTTAAGAGCATGTTACATAGCACAAATTTGGTCGCACGCACACCTGAAAGTCCCAACTACTGATGAACCTTCAGACTATGGCTGGGTAGAAATCGACAGATTTGAATTCATCTTGTTTTCTAGAACTCAGTTATCAGAGTCGATTGAAGAAATAACTATTCAGCCCGAAAAAGGTAACATTTTTTTGATCATTTTGATTATGTTACACTAAATAGGCATCTTAATATTTTTTTAAAATTTTTGTACAGATGACGATGATGAAGACATGGTGGCAGACAGCTATGACAGGGACTCTGACAGTGAATCAGAGAGAGATGAGAGTGACACAAGCCAAAGCGAGAACGAAAATGATTTTAAATTACATTATTATTTTTAATCACTTCTTTAAAATGAATGTTATTTATCTAACAGCTAAGTTACAATAAACTATAAATTGATTAATTTACTTATCTAAATATTTCTTCACTACTTTCACTTTCTACACCCCCACTACCATCCCCTACCACATCGTTTTATAGGTTATTGAGGTAGGCGATTTCAAATATTATGTTATTAAAGTTCCATAAACAATTATTTCCACACAGTGGAGTGCAAATATAGTAACATTTTTTTCGTTGTGAGAGACTTGAATAAAATCTGGATGTGGAAGTAGTGATTCCTTGGGCAGCGGTTTTTTTATTTCGTTAAAATACCTTACAGGACGAGTTTCATTTACGGGATAAGGACGAGTACAACAGTTATAAAATGATATAATTTTTTAATATGACCAATGCTGGCATATCTAACTGACTATATACTTGATTATAATAATTAAACATTTGGAAAAAAGGAAGAGTAAGAGAGTATGTTAGTTTTTAGAGGCGTTAAGAATAAAGTTGGAGATGAAAAAGTTGACATATTGATTACTTATGGAGAGACTCAACGTAATACAGTTAGAGCACAAAAGAAGACAACCTCCGAGAAACTATTTCGCTCGGTTGGAGCATCAATTTTGAATTGAAACTGATATAGAAATTGAAGAGAGATTTATTGTGAATGAAGAAACGGAAATTAATATTTTGTACAGTGTGGTTACATACCAAAGGTTGGTGTAAATATAGGTAATATAGGTTTTAAAAAAATGACGTATGCTTTCCAGTGAAGAAATATGTGTATTATAAATTATGTTCTATATAATAGACGCATAATCCTATGTAATAATTCCTATGTGTGAATTTTGTTAAAATCCTTCATGTTCCGTTAAACAAATTTTAGAGCTTCAAAGAATGATGTAATCGTCGAATTTACGTGATGATTAAATGTTAATTTTGGATCAAGAATTCTTTTAAAACAATAGGTTTCTTCTTCTAGCCAACGCAAACATACTGTCCAAATTTCAATACAGTCTTTTCTAACTTGAGTTATCTTGCTTATAAGAGACGTGCCCGACAGACGGACAGGTGGACGGACATTGTGAAAGTTGTTTAGAATTCGATAGCTAATACAATGATGTGCAATTTTTCCTTAACGAGCGATGTTACAGTTTTAAAAATGTACCCATCAAATGCAATATATTTTTGTTTTCCGTATTTGAGAAGAGAAAATAATAACATTTAATTTGTATTTATGTCTCTCCTTGATACAGTATTTTTGAAAAATTGCGAAAATTTAGAGTGGTTAACTACCTTTATAAAAAACTACAATATCTTTATCTTCCTCAGTTTCTTATTTATTATCGTGCTTACCGTTATAATTACAGATAAATGTAAATTTATTTAAATACTGGTTGAACATGCAAATAATTGATAAACTTGACTGCAAGGACTCTGATATAACCTAGGAAACTTCACAGGATATTGACAATGATAATATAGCCTAATAAATATACTCCATTGTTTGAAGTCATAAAATAATATATGAGAAATTCAAGGAAAATGACATCGTCTTTATAAAATTAATTATTATAAACATAAACAACACTAATAAGGTAGCACTATGCAAAATTAATGAGCCTTTATAAAAAATTAAATTGCCAAGAATATTTTACGGTTTAAATTACCTAATTATTATATTTAAGAATATAATTCGTGTCATATGTCATTTAATATTGGAAATTTTAATTGCCATGATTTTAATAACTCGGTAATTCTAAATGTATCTCAATGTTGTTTATGACCACTAGGTTTCCGGAACAATTTTCCAACGACAAAGTATTAGTTCATGACCACCTCGTTTATCGGACTTGGCTCTACTGGAGTATTTTCTAATAACATGCCCGTGAGGGGTAGAGGAAGTTATTGTTCACTCTTTGCAAAAAATTCGACATAGAAATTCTATAAAATGTTGGCGGCGGCGGCTTTGAGAATATGACACTAGCGATGGGATATTTGCATATGTCATCAGTATTTCTGTCAACATTTTTATAGTTACATTATTACTTATTTGCATATTTATTTGTAGCAATGCTTATTAGAATATTAAACGTGAGTAGTAGGTTGTCGTAGAAAAAGTACAGTTTGCAACTCGCATAAAATGGCAATTTCGCACTCGTACGAATTGCAGCCTTCGCCTTCGGCTCGTGCTGCAGTTTCACACTCGTGCAAAATAAGCCTCATTTTGTGCTTATTGCATAATATACTATACTGACTTATATAATTATACAACATAATTAGTAGCCTCTACTGCCGCTGAGTAGGACCGTCGAGGGCCAGAGCGGGCCCGGGCCCTAATACTGTCAATATAGGTAGCGAGCTGCGGAGGGCCTGTGGGGAAGAAGCTCGGAGAAAGCGCCGCAGGTGAACATTTTTCAGGAATTTCAAGGTCATTGTATTTTTCTAGCCCTTTAAATCCATCTAAGGCTACATAACGGCATTAAAATATTGATCATTTGTGGTACCTGGCAGTGGTGGATCACAAATGATCAATATTTTAATGCCGTTATGTAGCCTTAGAAGTGTGAAATATACCTAATATTAATTTTTAATAGATAATAGATGGCTAAAAAAGCGTATATAAGAGACTTCCGGTGCCCCCCCCCCCTCCCAGAAGTTCATCCTGTATCCGCCCCTGGTATCTGGTATCAATTTGTCGAAACTGAACGTAGTGAAGCATACATAATGGCAGCTAAATATTTATTTGGACTTAATTGATTAAATAGCTTCATACAGCGAAAACATAAAACAAATACTTTAATACATATACTCCAGTCATTTTAGACAAAAATATGGCTTCTGTTCTAACAAATTATATCGTTTATTTTTTTTTAATCGATTTATTTTAGTGTTTTAATGAAAATATTGAAAATCGACGAGATCGCAACGGCATAAAAAATTATTCAAGGTCAATGTTCACAAAAAATGGTTTATTGCGAATATCGCGCTTTCTATGGCTCGGGGGCCAATTGAGGTTATTTTGAAAATGAAAGATAATGAAATTCCGCACAAAAATGATGTCTTCCATTTTTTATGTACAAGGAACGGTTTAGACAAAAATGTGTCTCGAAGTTTCCGCGCAAGGCATAATATATATTTTTTAATTTTGATTAAATTTTGGACTTAAGGTTTTTGGACAATTCTGAACAAGTTTCAATAACAAAATTTTCCGACAAAAAAATGCCTAGTATGATTTCTTGATTTTCTCCGCATATTTTGGTGGCTTTGCATTTGTAGGAGGCGAATGTAGATCTTAAGTTATTCTATACTTTAGTAAAATTTGATTCAAATTTGAAAAAAAAAATAAAAAAGTTGGTGTTTCCATTTCAAGTGAAACACACTGTAAATATATTACCAATAAATTTTAATGTGAAGATTTAGCAAATATTACTGTATATGACGGTAAATATATATCGATCAGCTAATAATATACACAGAACAAGCACGTATTCTATGCATGGACTATATGAAATGGAGCATATTATATCCCCTGTGCGGAAATTTCGAAGCACATTTTTGCCTAAACCGTTCGTTGTACATAAAAAATGGAAGAGATCATTTTTGTGCGCAATTTCATTATCTTTCATTTTCATAATAACCTCAATTGAGTACGAGAGCTGGCAAACATTATGGTGAACGATATTATTCAAAATTTTCACTGATGGCAGTCCATTCTTTGGTCTTTGGATATGTCAAAACCGATCGTCTGCCGTTTCAAAGTGGAAGCATTAACTTGGGGGGTGTATTCCTAAAGGGGTGATTTTAGGTTTTAGTGAACCATATTATTCAAGAAAAATTTTTGCAGGGGTGACTAATATAGTTAGTCTAGACGGCATTTCAACTTAAGCAGATGATTTTTCTGGTAGCATTATCATAGCAGACGCAACTCAAAATGGCAAAAAATCACATTTCGGTGAAATATATTATTCAAAAATAATTTTTGCGTCCTTCGATTTGACTACTTATGGTTTAATAAATAACGAATCGAAAAATCGGTAGCATTGCCCTAGCAGACGCTGTCAAAGTGACAGATCCGGTTTTGACATTTATCAAGAAAAATTATGTAAGGAATAATAAATACAACAACTCAAGATTACATTCTCGCCGATTCTCGTCGAGACGATTTTTTTGGTAGCTATGTTTTGCCACTTGACAGGCAGACGCCTGTCAAAGTAGCAAAAACCACGTTTCGGTGAACTATAGTGATCAAAAATAATTTTTGCGTTTTTTGATTCGTCTATTTATGGTACCTACAATAAATAACGAATCGGCAGACGAAAAAATCGGTAGCATTCTCCTAGCAGACGCTGTCAAAGCGAAAAATTTTATTTTTTTTTGTTATGCAAATAGGTTTAGAATGTTGCGACGAAATTTTAAGTTTGAACAACAAAAATCTGTCTGTAGGTCGGTCTGTAACCTTTTTTGTGCGCACAATTACTCTGGAATTGTTTAAAATATTGATTTATGGTGTATCTATGTACTGTAACGAGATCTGGAACTAGATTATATTTTATGCTTATTTTGTCGAAGTGTTGGGGGCAAATAAGGTTAAATAGGCAAAGCAAACCAGTAAGAGTTCATAAAATTGGGATTTAGTATATGTACGAGAAACCAAGGTCTTAAAAATTTGTTGGCGTCAGCCATCCCCACCCTATTATTTAAATGGATCAAAGGTCTCAAATTCTTTTTTGACATCAGCCACTGCCGCTACCTCCACCCCATTATTAAATGGGCTAAATAAGTAAAATTGTAATCAAGTGTGTGTGTACGAGAAGCAAAACTATCAAAACATTTTGCCATCGACCACCGCCACGGCCACCCCGTTACCTTTGTCCCATCATCAAATTACCCTTTTTGATGGTATGTGGAAACAGTGATTCCTTAGGCAGCAGTTTTCAAACAAAGAATTTATCTGCATACAGAAAATCGGTGACAGGTCGTTATATTTGCAATGCGAATAAAACAAAAATACAAATCTGACTTTAAACAACAGATGTATTACTCCTATGCAAATAAAAAAATAACATAACAAAAAGCCTAGAAAACATATTATTTTCAGAACATAATAATTAAAAGTAACGTTAAATAATATGTATAGAGTATCAATCTGTCATATACGGCTATACTGTAAGGCTATACTGTAAGGAACATACAAATGACTTATTGATAACAGTAGCTTATATTACCAAAAGGAAAATTAAATACGATATCACAAGTAACTTGTGTGTGGTAACATAGCTACCAAGAAAATCGTCTGCTCGGGCGAGAATGTATTCTTGAGTTGTTGTATTTATCATTCCCTACATAATTTTTCTTGATAAATGTCGTTCATCAAAACCGGATCTGTCACTTCGACAGCGTCTGCTAGGGCGATGCTACCGATTTTTTCGTCTGCCGATTCGTTATTTATTAAACCATAAGTAGACAAATCGAAGGACGCAAAAATTATTTTTGAATAATATAGTTCACCGAAATGTGATTTTTTTGCCATTTTGAGTTGCGTCTGCTATGATAATGCTACCAGAAAAATCGTCTGCCTAGGTAGAAATGCCATCTAGACTAACAATATTAGTCACCCCTGCAAAAATTTTTCTTGAATAATATGGTTCACTAAAACCTAAAATCACCCCCCAAGTTAATGCTTCCACTTTGAAATGGCAGACGATCGGTTTTGATCGGTTTTGACATACCCGAAGACCAAAGAATGGACTGCCATCAGTGAAAATTTTGAATATTATCGTTCACCATATTGTTTGCCGGCTCTCCTACTAATTGGCCTCCGAGCCATAGAAAGCGCGATATTCGCAAAAAACCGTTTTTTGTGAACTTTGACCTTGAATAATCTTTTATGCCGTAGTGATCTCGTTGTCGATTTTTACTATTTTCATTAAAACACCAAAATAAATCGATTTAAAAAAAAATGAAGGATATAATTTGTTAGATCAGAAAAGTCTAATTTCACTGGACTAATAATACAGTACATCTCAAGCAAAATTAATTTTTTCCAATTCTATCTGACTATTAATTATATGCATTCAAAAAATTATTTTTTAGGGTAAATTAGGGTTCTAAATCTCGAACAAGTATACGTAATTAAAATTAAATGTAATAAGGACAATAAAAGTAAAATATTCTTAAATATTATTTAACAGTAGACAATTTCAACATTTAAAGATTGAATTTAGAAGATCTGTAGCAAACGGTTTATTGGGGTTTTAGGATCAGTTCATTCTATTGTTACATGCATTTGGTATTTATTTCCCACAGTGATAATACTAGCACATGTTATATACCTAGTTTATGGAATAATAAGATAGTTTAATAAAGGAAGTAAAATAGAAATACGTGTTAAAAATTCGTAAGTGCGAAACTAAAGAGGCGTGGACCCGGGAAATTAGCCCCCTCCGCCCCCCCCTCTCGTCGGGCCTGCCACTGAGTTTCGGCAAGTGAAGGATTATGCATGTACCTACTAACGTCGTCAGTCGCCATTGGCAGCATTATGGCAGGTGTCAACTCTCAAAATAATGTGACGTATAAAGTATTTTTATTCAGCAGAATTAGCGCCTATTAACCCTAGCCTTTGGTCACAAAGGGTCACGCATTATTGTATAATGTTTTATAAGTCGGTAAGATTATCTTGACAGTCTGACAGTTGCGATACCCTTCCAATGGCCATTTACGACATTAGTAGGCACACCACCGACCCGTTTAATAGATGATACTAAATCTGCTGTATAATTTTCTTTCCTGCGAATAAGATTATAATGACAGCTGTCAGCGTCATAACGTTGTCAACGCCACGAGTGAAACAGTAGGAAGGTATATATAGGGCCTTTAGTTGACCGAAGCGTAAGACCTACTGAATTCTGCTGTATTAGAAGTATTTTTCATAAGTAAATTATATTATTTTGACAGTTGACGGCTGCCAAATTCTGTCAGTCATTTATACTTTAATGATTTTTATTAACACGTTGAAATAATAAAACATGTTAGCAAATAATGTTGGCCTTGTAATACTACATTTCCAGTGTCAAAAGTAATTATTGACAGTTGACAGATGTCAAATTCCCCGTTTGAGTGGTTTAAAAATAAGTATTGTCATTTAACAGTTATCATAGTAGCATATAAAATAACTTGCATAAGTGAAAGAAACAATATTTTTTATTTATTTATTTATTTATTTACTTATCGAACAATATCCAAACAGGCCTCATCGGCCTACTTACAAGGATAGTATATTTGGATAACAATTGAGTAAGTAAATTACTGATTACATAATACAGAAAAATAATACATTCTTCATACACACTGTACAGTATCACAATTATACATACAAATTACACAAATGTGTGATCACAATGCTATAGTACTTCTTAAGAGGGAGGGTCCAATCTAAGTCTATAAGACTATTAATGTTGTTAGCTAGTCGAAGCATGGTCACGAGAGGGGTGGGGGTGGTACATTAAATATTAATGCGTAGCGAGTTCGTCGTGATGGTACATTAAATGGTATTAGTGCTAAAATGTTTGGGCTATTAATTAAACTATTTACAACTTTATATAAAAACATGAGTATCGCTACCTTACGTCTCATATCAAGAGACATTACATTAAATTCAATTCGCAAATGAGCAGATCTAACAAAATGATAGTTGGGTTTTATATGGTATTTTTTATAGTATAGATACCTAAGGAATTTATTTTGTATTTTTTCGAGTGCATTTAAGTAAATTTGAGGTTGTGACTGCCAAATTATTGATACAGATTCAAGTTAGGTTCTTACAAATGCATAGTACAGGGTTGTAATTGTTCTAACGTTTGTGGAAGTGGATGTTTGTCTCATTATAAAACCCAACAAACGATTTACCTATGCGAATATGTTTTCCATGTGCGCAGAAGATGACAGATGACAGTCATACGTAACACCTAGATCTTTTACGCTGTTAGTTCTTTTTAAACTCGCGTCATCCATCTTGTAGTCAAACACAATGGGCTCCTTTTTCCGAGTAATTGTTATTATAAAACACTTTTTTATATTAAATTGTAATATAAAATCACAACTCCATTTATAAATACTGTCAATATCTTTCCGGAGGCCCACACAATCTCTAACTGTTTCAATTTTATTGTAAATTTTAAAATCGTCTGCAAAAAGTAAACATTTTAAGAATTTGATAACCGAAGGCAGATCGTTAATAAATAATATAAATAATAGTGGTCCCAGATTTGATCCTTGTGGTACTCCAGAATTTGCATAATATTTACCAGAAGTGTTCCCATTGTGCTTGACTACAAAACATCTGTTTTGTAAGTAACTTTTTAAAAGCAACATCATTTTTGCAGACAAACCAAATTTATATAGTTTTTCCAATAACACGTCATGATCTACTTTATCAAACGCTTTGCTAAAATCTGTGAAAATGGTATCGAGTTGTTTTTTTTCCCTCTATGTACCATGTGCTAATATTAGGCAGTTTAAAACTGTCAATTTGACCACGTTCCCATCATTTTCAATAAATTTTAATGCCAGAATCGTGTTCAGCGACCAAAAATTAGTCGAAAAGCACTGTTTCCGCACTTTTGTCAGAATTGACAAAAATGTCTTTTTTTAATATTGTTCTTTAAATGAGCGTCAATGATAAATAAAAATAAAAGCGTTTTATTTACTAATCCATTATACCCATAATTTTTTTTAAGACGTACTACCAATAAATGGAACAAAAAAAAATTAATTAAACAACTCAGACTAGTGACAAGTGATGTGTATTGTAGACGAAAAATTATTTACAAAATGTGTTTGTTTGTCAGGCAACAAGGCATCAAAATGTTTTTGATACGTATACATATTAACGTTTAACATAATACTGGAAGTACCTTCCTATGACTAACAGTAAACAAATACTACTCAATAATTCAAACGCTATAAATGGTTAGAAAACAAACGACTAGATAGAATTAATAATACCTTTCGGTTCCTTTGAAAATTTAGAGGGCCAACCGCCCACTACAATAGTTGGGGTTCAGAAAGTCGAAAAGCGCTCACTGAAAAAAAAAAAAACACAAGCACACAAAAAATTAAAACGGTTATGTACTTTTTTAAAGACTATCATCTCTATATGTATTTTGGGGTGTTGAAATCAAATCCGAGGCTAGAATTGTCACATGTCGTCAATATTTTCACGTAAGCTCAAGAAACAGCTTAGAACTGAAACGGGGTAAAAAGTAAATTAGGGGATTAAACGAGTTGACCCACGTTTCTATACGTATTTTAGGTGGGTAAAAAGTAACTAGAAAGATTACACGAGTTGACCGAAGTTTCTATACGTATTTTAGGGCGCTGCAACCAAGTTCGAGGTCAGAATTGTCACAGCTCGTCAATATTTTCATGTAAGCTAATTCGGAATGGTGTAATAAGATCTCGTATTTATATATAAAAACATTGCAAAACTTCTCTAATATATGCGTCCTTATCTCGAAAACGAAAGCTATTATAAAGAATGCAACAGACAAAAGACCTTCATATAGCTTCAGCTACATTTTTGTTACAACCATTGAATTTTAAATAAAAAAGTACTTCCTCGCAGGGTCAAAAAGTACCGACGAAAAAATTATTATATTTTTACCAAAAGAGCTTACATCCTGTTAATTAAGTATAGTAACGACAAAAAAATTTTTAAAAACTTTTATTGTCTAAATAGGCTTAAAATGTCATGAAACGTCGAGATTTCAAGTTTGAGCGAAAAAAAAATTCTGTCTGTCGGTCTCTGTCTGTCGGTCTCTGTCGGTCTGTAACTTTTTTGTGCGCACGTTTACTCTGGAACCGTTTGAGATATTGACTTGAAATTTGGTACACGTATGTACTTTAACGAAATCTAGAATTAGATTATATTTTCATCTTGTTCCATCGAAGGGTTGGGGGGTAAATTGGGGTAAATTTGGAGTAAATAGGTAAATCAAGCAGGTAAGAGTTCATAAAATTGATATTTAGTATAGACAAGAGAAGCTAAGGTCTCAAAAAAAATTTTGGCATTAGCCACCCCCATTACCACCCCCACCCCATTATTAAAGGGGATGAAAAAAAAATGTGATTTAGTGTGTACAAGAACCAAAAACCTCAAAATATTTTTTTACTTTATTTAAGGTAGCCTTCTAGGTGTTTTCTAGAAATGCAGGAAGCTAACAGAAAAGCTTCTGACAGCGTTAAAATAGGTTTTAAGAAAGGTTTTAAAACGGCCCGAACAAGGTTTTCAAGAGCAGCACTATGCCTCACTAAGGAGTTTCATGATGGAATTTAAAAAGGCCTCAACAAGTCGCTTTATGATGGTATTAAGGATATTGTTACAGCAAAATAGATTTTTCAAGGCATTTTATAAATAGTTTTATAGTACCCTTGTATACATTTAAGAAACTAAAATTGTTCCTTGGGTATTTTAAAAACGGCAAGAGATGAAAAAAAAAAAAAATGAAATGAGTAAAATTCGCATTTTTATAATTTCGCAATTCTTTGGCTAAAAGGTTTGAACGGAGACTAACTAAAATTGCCAATTTCTTTTTAGATGATAATTTCTGCCATTTGATCCCCAACTATTTCGTTCCCTGCGGTATGCCAGCCGCCCACTACGATATAACTATGTAATCTTGCAATGAGCTTCCATAATCATCAAAATCATTATCAGCGCGCTTGTCCAAACACAGTAAATAATAAACTCGCAGACGTAAAAAACTTAACAATTAACGATAATAGCCCATCCCACTGTTACATAAACGGTTTTCATTCATGTTCCTTGGTATTCATTAAAGTTATTATGTCAATAATAAAATTGATTTTCCCGGCGAAAACCTAGGCATTCTGCTTTATCGATTATTTTCCGGTTCTAACCGGTATTTCAGCAAATCAATGCACGTATATATGTTTGTATCGGTTGCCAAGTTACGATTTCGTGGTTCTAACTGCCAGTGCGGAAGCATTTTCTTTTGTTACCGTTTTCTTTTTCTACCAATAATGCGGCATAGCAATTTCAGGAAAGCACTATCGGGCTCTACTGATTTTTATCGTTTCACGTGTGGCACTTTTCTCCTAATGATCCTAGCACGTGTAGTAACCTTATAAAAGTAATTATGTCACAGTTATTCTTTAAAATATTTTCGTACGCCCCACATAATAAGAAAATTATGCACGCGGGGAGCTCGGACCTCTCTTACAGGTGCAATTTAGAGATTTGTTTCATGATTATTTCCGACAGTAGTGTTTATCATAAGGTGAAGAATGAAAATTATTTATTATTTTATCAGTAGGCTGCGATCGACTTTACTAATAAATGTTATTTTTGTTCAAGGGAGCAGAAATTCTAAACAGGGCCGAAATATGGCTGCCCTGGGGTATATTTCATATGATTTAATTTTCATAATATTTCATAAATATCTCAGAGATTAGAGAATTATTTATATTTTGGAGGAGATCTGGGGTGTGATACTGATGATGAAGCAGTTTCCACAACACCATAACACTTAAACACTATACTCGAATGCTATACTCGACGCGAATTTCACCAATCACGCTGGCATGATCTGGAGATGATTGAAACTGATCATCTTGCCAAACGCCTATTAGCCCTTATTCGTGTATCATTGTAATTAGTCTAACTTTCTCAGTATAGATCTGTTTTATTCTTAAATACCTATTTTTTATGGCTTCATTATTTGGGTAAATTTTTTTAATTTTGTGCAGATCATACAAGAGGTGATGTAACCGTTTTAATTCATCACTAAACCGTTGTTTCTTTTGTGCGTTACAGCAGAATTATATATTGTTTCTTTTTCCTTGTCCTTGTCCATAAATTACAGTTTTATTTTTGGTACATTTTTTTCCATGACCAAAACATACTTTCATTCCTATGATCTGGACCAAAACGTATTTTCCTAGGTGAAAATTCGGTGTTTCTTCGAATTTTCACCTGGTTGTGTCTTACATATTAACGAACATATCCAAGTCCTTTTGTGCTAGTTTTCGGCTCTGACGCCTTTCAAACTTGTACATTATGTTCAAAAATGCCTTTAAATTAATTTTTACCTAACTCGGAACTTTCATTTAGTCTTCGACTTAGGTCGATTCTGAGAGGTTCTATAACAATAACACGATAAAAATTTGAGAGTAATCCATGTGCCGTTTTTGAGTTAGAGCGAGTGGAAATGGAAAAATAATTGTTTTATATATCCAATAGTCGGGGAGCCCTCACTAGCTGTACGTGCACCCCCCTCCCAATCCTTGGGGACAATGTTTTTATAAAGATTTAAGACATGTCCTAAAAAAGAACTGGCTGTACTTTCAAAATGGCGGCCATATGTTAAAAAAATCTGTTGCCAATGTTGTTTTTGTCATTTAACACAAAAACTAAAAAAGATGGACAAACACAAAAAATAACGTGATTAAAATTTTCTACAATTTTGTTCCTATACAATATTTTGATAACAGTTACCATTTTCCAGATAAATGAGTCCAAAATTAAGAAAACGTGGAAATTCATATATCGGTAAATCACTTAGAGGAAATAACTGTGACAATTATTGTAATATAACTTTATATTATTAACATAACAAAAAATAAAATAAACTGAAGAAAAATTAATAATAATAATATTATAATTTGCAGACATTTATCTCGAAAACGGTAATAATGGTATCTGGAAAATGGTAAATCCTATCCAAATATTGTATAGAAACAAAATTGTAGAAAATTTTATGCACTTTATGTTTTGTGCAGAAAGTTTTTCTCCATCTTTTTTAGTTTTTGTGTTAAATGACCAAAACAATATCTGCAATTTTTTTTTAAACGGAAAGTACAGCCAGTTTTTCTTTTTGGGGACATGTCTTAAATTGTTCCTTAGGCTTTAATCTTTATGAAAACATTGTCCCCAAGGATCGGGGAGGTGCACCGATAGTTAGGGTGGGCTCCCGCAGTATTACGTTTTATACTGAATTTCACATTTTATTTTAAGAGTTGAATCATTTATCTGGAAAATGGTAACTCCTATCCAAATATTGTATAGGAACAAAATTGTAGAAAATTATATGCACTTTGTTTTTTGTGCAGAAAGTTTTTCTCCATTTTTTTAGTTTTTGTGTTAAATGACAAAAACAATATTTGCATTTTGAAAGTGCAGCCAATTTTTTTTTTTTTTTTTGGGGACATGTCCTAAATTGTTCCTTAGGCTTTAATCTTTATGAAAAACATTGTCCCCAAGGATCGGAGGGGGCTTAGGGTGGGCTCCCATAGTACTATAAACAACTAGAGAAATGGACCGCGAAAACTCGTGACGGTGTTAAATAGATTACACACAAAATAAAGAAAAATATGTTGTACCAGAAAAAAGATCATCATCCTCAAATATTTTGGCGCGCTGAATCCGAATCTGACGTCCAACTTAACTTCTACTTTGTAATTTTCTTGTAAATATCGTGTTTTTTCTTATTTTATTTGTGGTGATACCGAAAAATGGCTCAAATTGACAAGATATCGAAAAAGTTTACTAAGAAAAAGTGCTCAGAATCCAACGAGGACCTCATATAACTTTGAACAAGATCTGAGAAAAAATAAATTAAAAAAAAAAAGATACGTAATGGTTGGGGTAAAAATTTGTATTTGTATTATAGGGGGTTGAATGATTTGAAACTGATGAATAATACATTGAAAAATGTACTGTAAGAAGCATTTCAATATCGTATTTAAGCGGTACGGTTCATATCTGTTTTGATACTGGCGCCTTCGCCAAATGTTTGACTTTGTTAATCGCAAGCTCATAGAACAGTTTCTCTATAGTGCAGCCAAACTAAAATTTGTAGGGAATTGTCTTAGAACTGCATTTTTTTATGAAACTTGTAAATATTACAAGTAATGTAGAACATTTTTTTAAATGAACTCCGGAAGGTATAAATAAACAAAAAATGTTTCAAAATTGGGTCTTCTTGCCGTTTTCTAAAATATATCTCCGGTTGTATAGCTCACATTTAAATAAATAAAATACTGGATTGCTCGCAACGAAATAGAGAAGAAAACAACACATGTTCAAATCTTTTTCGTCAATTTGTTGTTGCAATAAATGGAAACAATTAAGATTAGCCATTTTTAAACGTTTGACGATAACTTAAAAACAATGCAATGCAAAACAATCAAATATTTCAAGTCTAAATATTTATAATATACAATAAATTCGAAAATTTATTCGTCTATTTGTTTAAGGATATCAACATATTTTTTATAGCAGATTTTTTTCTGTGACGTTAACGGACAATTATTTTGAATTATTTGAAATATTTTTCAAACCAAAATATCATATCTCAGTTCCCAATTTTTTAATTGGCGTAGAAAAAAACGTATTTTAAATTTCTTCTTTTTTTTGTGTGAGTAATAGTTTTTGTTTTTAAACAAAATGATTTTTTTTTAAGAAATGCATAAGAAATGGTCTTAAATAATTTTTAAAAAATCTATCTTAATACCACTGAAAAGTACGTTAAGAAACCTACATTCTAGAAAAAAAAAAAAACTTCTACGACTTGATGCCCTTACACAGCCGACTAATCAATTTTTGACTTTAGTATTGTTTTTTAGGAGTTGTTATAAATATTTCTTCGAGATTTACAGTTTGAGCAAAGAAAAATTTCTGTCTGTCATTCTGTCTGTTTTGTACACACAGTTACTCCGAATCCGTTTAAGATATTGACTTGAAATTTAGTACACTTATGTACTTTAACGAGATCTGGATCTAGATTATATTTTGTCCTTATTCCGTTGAAGAGTTGAGGTGTAAACGGGGGTAAATGTTGGCGAATAGGTAAATCAAGCAAATATGAGTTCATAAAATTGGTATTTAGTATATATAAGAGAAGCTTAGATCCCAAAAAATTTTTTGGCATTAGCCACACCTATTACTAACGCCACCCAAGTCATTATTAAAGGGGTGAAAAAAATAAAATTGTGACTTAGTGTGTGTACAAGAACCAAAGGCCTCAATATTTTTTTTTACTTCCCAGCCACATTACCATCCTCCTACCAGCACCACCATTCCCACCGATATGGCATATCATTTTATGGGTTTTTGGCGTCGACGATTTTAAATATTGTATTATTAAAGGTCCACAAACAATTATTTCTACATAGTGGAGTGCAAATATATTATCAAAATTTTTTTCGTTGTGAGAGACTTGGATAGAAAATCTGGTGTGGAAGTAGTGATTCTTTGAGCAACGGTTTTTTTATGTGCCGCGGTTTGACTCACAAGAGGGAGTCAAAAAATGTTTGGGTGATAATTTGGTATCACAGATGGACGGACAAACAGACGAACGGACAGACAAAGCATATAAGGGTTTCGTTATTTACATTTGAGGGACCCCGCAGAATTCTTATGGGAAATTGCTTTCGGTCAAACGCTTTGAAACCGTAGTTTTTGATATGTAGAACAAAAGTTCTCGAGAGCACTAAGTGCTAAAAACTCATGTTTTGAGATATAGCTCTCTGAAGTTGGACTTTACGTGTATTCTGCAGCAATCCTTATGGGAAATGGCTTTCGGTCAAATTATTTGAAATTCTGGATTCTGGTAGTTCTTGATGTGTAGAACAGAAGTTCTCGAGGTCACAAGTCCTAAAAACTCCTGGTTTAGACCACTGAAGTTGGACTTTACGTGCGTGCGTTCCGCAGCATAGTTAAATCCTTATGGAAAATGGCTATCGGTCAAACTCTGGATTCTGGTAGTTCTTGATGTGTAGAACAAAAGTTCTCAAGGGCATTAAGTCCTACAAATTCATGGTTCTGAGATATAGCCCTTTGAACTTGGACTCTGCACCATAGTTAATATGGCCCATCAGAGGGCTATATCTCAAAACCATGAGTTTCAGGACTTTATGCCCTTGATAACTTTTGTTCTACACATCAAGAACTACCAGAATCCAGAGTTTCAAAGAGTTTGACTGAAAGCCATTTCCCATAAGGATTTAACTATATTGCAGCATACACGTAAAGTCCAGAATCCAAAACCACGAGTTTTTAGGACTTAGTGCCCTTGAGAACTTCTGTTCTGCACATCAAGAACTACCAGAAACCAGAGTTTGACCGAAAGCCATTTCCCATGGGGTTCTGCGGAGTCCTTTGTTAATTCCGCAATATCCAGTTCTGTCGTTAATAGGTAGTGATGTAACCTTTAATACTTTTTTGTTGATTAGACAACATCATTGTTAATATTAGGAAGAAAGCATCAATGTCAATCTCACCACTAAGAGAATACCATTCTGACCTCAATTCAAATTCAAGGTGTTTAGGGTCGACTTTTAATTTCACATAAATAAGAGAACAAAAGAATGGCTGAACGTAAAGCGTAACAGGTGAACTAAAAGCAATTAATTTGTCTTATTTAATTGTTTATTAGCAGGAAGTCGTATATATTAGTCGCAGAATTTTACTTGGATATTATTGTTTTATAATTAGAATTTATTCGAGTTCCTGGTGATTTCATAACTGTACTATTATGACATTAATTGTATTTTGGAAAAAATTGTGTTAATAACTATTTAACGCCAATTTACCTTAACTTTGACGCGGTCATTAAATCGTAATAAAGTTAGAGTCGTTAGTCTTTCCTAACTATAAACGATTCTGGATTTTTTTGTTGATGTCTTGATTGTAGCATTTTCATTTAGCACAGTGCCCGAGGGCAGTTTTGTATTTAGAACTTTTTTTAATCACAAATCGCGTGAAATTATGGTGGTCCTTATTTTGAGACATTGGATTTTTTTTGGTCTCAAGTGATTCCGATTATTTAAAAAATGAACTAGGTATACAAAATTTCAACTCGATCAAATAACGCTAACCCGTGCCTCAAGGCCATTAAAAGACACTAAAATACGCAATTTTCACCTATTTTCAAAAATATCTCGTTACCGATTGATCATACCGAAATTTTCTACATTTTTAATCGAATGAAAATTTCATTTTCTAAAACATCGTTTATCTGTATTTTTTTCGTACAATTAATACTTTTCGAAATAATGGAGTTTTGATTGGCGTAAACAGGTACTACAACAATCATATTCTCGCTATTGACGGAAGATGTTTTAGATCCCATGAATTGTTCGAACTGGCTTCTCAATAATACCTTATAATTGAAATTTTGTACACTACTGGCCATATAAAATGGGCCTCTCAAATTTTCATAGTGTAATTTTGGCTTTAAACATTATTTGCTCATTTTCTACGTTATTTCCAAACGACCTCAAACTGATCTTCTCAAATCTGCCGATAATTCGATTAGTAAAATATCCAAATAGAAAGATTTTAGCAGCGCCATGAAGATTTGTGACCGGTGAATTCAGTAATATGAGACCATAATTGCGAACAATTCAAGCCGATCTTAGGTCCGCTATATCTCCCTGCTGACGAGAACTTTCCATCCTATGATGTTTTTGGCCACATCAACCGAAAAGGAAAACAAAACGGTTAATGGTTCATGGAAAATCAGATGGCAAATGGTGAAAGAAATTTAACCGACTCAGTAGTTCAGTTCTTACGTGTTAGCATTGAGACCACGGGTTTCCTGGTCCGAGGGTTCCTGGATAGAGTACGGATGTTTAGTGCCGTTTTTAGCGAGTTAACGAAACTGTAGCGATGGCCTAGACCGCGATTGAGTGAAACAACGTGATTAGTCGCTGTTATCTCTACTGAGTTCGAGCCTCAGCTGCAACATATGGAAATCTCGCAGGGAATCGTTGTTGTTAAAAAACGACCAATGAAAAAAAGTTTGTTGACGTCGTACGCCTAGCAGGCAACCGTGACAGATACCGTGTTGCTATAAGACATCCCTTACAATAGAGGGAAACTAATTAAATTCACTTATGGGACACAAAACGTGTATCCTGGCATTTCAACGAGAACATGAATATTTTGGTGCCTGTTCACGCCAACCAAAGCTTCATTATTCCTATTCAACTATTAAATGTTATGAGAAAAATGCAAAGAAATGACGTTTTATAAAAATAAATTTTCCAATTAAGTATGTACAGGGTTATTCATAATATTTAGGCCACCCTTTATTATCATTATTATTGGAGATAGAAAAAAAAGTTTCGGACGAAAGTTGTAGGGCAGTAACTGAACCCCTTTAATAAGTTAATGGAAATACAATGGCGTGCAGAAATTTTTTAAATAACTGGAACCACTTCAGGGGGTTAGGTCGAAAGAATTGTAAGAAAAAAATACCATCATGTATACCTAAGGACCACTATTTGCACATAAACAGGAAAAATGGTATTCTCAAAAAAGACTGGAAACTAAAGGACCCTTTCAGTGATGTGTTAAAACCGGTTTATTGCTGAAAAAAATGTCTGAGGTGTCATACACGCCTACCGTCATTCCATTTTTTAAATTCTATTGTAATTTTTAGTGGAAGGCAATCAGAATATGGCACTATACACAATATAATTTTCTTCAATTGTTCTAAAACGCATTTCCCTTGATAAGACAATCACTCTGTACATGAAAGTGGCATAACTTCTGTAAAAATTATCCAACACCATTAAAAAAAAAAGTTTTAATGGGATTTAAAGAGGAAGACTTTAGCATTCGATTGCTTATAAAGAGGATCCTAACAGAAGCGCAGGATTTAATTTTTTAATAAATTGCATCATTTATCTTAAAATTGCTGTCAAAGCGAAGTAAAAATAACGCAAAAAATGAAAATAAAGAAAGTGTCCGAAGAGAGGAAGCTCTTTGCTACAATCTTAGTACACATTTAAAAAAGTACTGCAAATTTTGGGTTTCGGACAAAGTTGGTAACATATTCGTTTTACCAACAGAAATCGTAAAATACCGTTTTTTCTCGTTTTTTTTTCAGAATCACCTTACCGACAAAATACAGTAATGAAATAAATTTTTTAACAAATGCTCGAAAAGACTTAACCACATTAGAGTGTTTTGAAAACTTTACTCAAGATAATTAAAAAATATTTTTGGAACACTCAATGGGCTCATTTAGCATTTTTTTAATTACATTTTCTGAAAATTAATCAAGAACATCAATGCGTGGCGCTCTCGTGTTATAGTTGCGTGACGTCAATCACTCCTATCATATCGGGAGACGGAGCCGCTTACATAGATGCCTAACAGTCTGTATTTAAATATCGCAGATGCATCATGCGGATTAAAGGTACCCTTTGCATCATGAATAGTGCAAACACCGTAGGTGATGGAAAATTAAAGCAAAACGTTCTGTTTTTAAGTAGTGTATTGTGCCCAAAGGTACAAACACAACAGTAAAAACCTCCAATAAACTGTTTATTGGTCTACCGCGATATATATCTTGGAAATAAAACAAACAAATATACGTGTAAAGATTTATTACTAGTAACTTTTTCTTAGAAAAAGATTTTATGTCATTAAAAGTAAAACACCAAAATAATAATTTATCTTCTTGACAGTGAAAACTGACATGGTAATCATTATTTACGATTTTAAAAATACAACTTACCGTTTTATTTTTACTCCTCTCATTTCGGCACTTATATACTGGTGACTTGTGTTAGAATACTCCAACATCATAATTAAATCCATGAATCTGCTTTTAAATAGCCAGATTCGCACATAGTAAAAGATCTTACGTCTCCTTAATGGTGATACTATTACACTGATTTACGATTGTTGAAGATTATTAAGCATTTTAAAGCAGTATATTCGGATCGACCTCAAATTTTCAATGCAATAACTATTTGATTATTACTTCGCACAATTGTAATAAAAATGCAATATGAAATTTTACTAAATGATGCCATTGTTTGATGATAGTCAAAAAATATGTCCAAAACGTCTAATGATGCCGATTCGAGCTGAAACTTAATCACTCAACGTTTCATACTTGCATGTGTTTGCAAATCGCGAAAACATCTGCACTCTTTTTAATGAAAGAGCTTCCTATTATTGAAAGATATACCTATTTACTTTGAATCTAAAAGCCTGTAGAGAATAGGCCCAATTTTGAATCGAGTACACAGTTTTCTATTAATTGTCAACATTTTCAGTGACCTATACAACATAGGCTTGCTGTGATAAGAGATAATCTTTTTATACTATTTATCTCCAAAATTGTTACACAATAATTTTGCTGAATAAAAATATTTCCCGACTTTTTCACGTTTCCTGTATATTGGTGACAATGTCCAAATTTGTATCTTAGTTTTTGTAATACTCTCGTTAAGAATACCTGGATAATACTTTACACTCTACATATTATACACTTTTGATATCATGTACATTGTATTCTTGTGTGCTAAATGAAGAGCCATAATAACATTTGGCAACAAGATTCTAATAAAGAATAGTTTACATAAAGTATGACAGACTTCACGCCTTTGGCGATCATCCTATATGACAGATATGGCCACATTCTACCATGTTATATTGCATATGTAGCAAATTAGAAATACAAATTTTAAGACTAACAAAAGATGTGATTACAATAAACGGTCTACACACATACATACGTGCATGCACACAGACGTTTCTATTCAATAATTTGGTTCAGCGTGTCACGGATTTCTGCACAAATATGTTTTTCTATAATGATTATTAAACATGTTTGTTTGGCTTTAATATAACATATTTTAGTACATCAAATGGGTATAATAATCTGCAAAGTAATAGCTTAGAATGTCACTTTATTAGATATTTTTCACAAATTTTAAAGATTATACGTTTTTTAAAAAGTGGGTACTATATATCTGGTGAAAAATTTTAGTAGAAATATTTAAAACATCTTAGTGCAAAGCTTAAAGTATGCTCTTGATGAAGTCACATTAAAATTTATTAGCTGAAAACCTCACCTTTTAATTTTTGAATATTGTGAAGCAATGCTAAAGTAGGTGTATATTTCATTATACTATTATAGGTACTGGTACTCGTTTTGTTGGGAATCCTAATTCTATTAAATAGTATCGGAAATGAAACATAAGTGCCTATAGTCTATATGTTCACTGCCTTATGATGAAATCTTACTTCGGTCATCTGGTACACCAGGAACGGGCATTAAGTTGTGATAGTAACTTGCCGTGAAGGACGCTTTGTTATCGTAAAAAATTAAAAATCAGTTTTGCGGTCAATCAATTCACTTGGCATGTATAAAAACCACCAAAATCCATTTGTGATATTTATTATCTTTTAAATAACCTTAACAGCAGACAGGTTACAGTTACTTTTATTTGGGCTAAATATCGCTTTGGTATTCTGGACATGAAATTTTAGATCGGTGGAGCATTTAGAGGTTGTTAACAATACTTTTGTAAACTCAAATAGTTTAAGCGACTTAATGAAAGACACGTAAATTAAATGGGAAGATCGCTGGTTAAATTTCGTAAATAATTCTACAAATCCTCATACGCTTCTGAACCTCCACCTTCCCGGAAAAATAAAAATAAAGCATCATTGATTTGTTCTACAATAGGGTATTCCTTTTTTGGGTGATATTATATTTGGAAACTCATGGAAAACAAAGGACACGTGTTTTTAATTTCTCTCCAAACACGCAGTAGAAGTCCGTAAAAAATTTAAGAAATTCAAATTCTTAATACGACGCACAGTCGGAAAAATGTGCCCTTTTTAGGACCAAAATCTGCCGACAGTAGAGATATCAATTAATTTAAATTAAAAAAGTGGAAAATACCCTAAGTGGGTATAGTAACAAGAAAATTTTCAAAAATTTGTATTGTTCAGATAGGCTTACAATGTCATGAAACGTCGAGATTTTAAGTTTAAGCCAAAATTTCTGTCCGTCTGTCGGTCTGTCTGTCTTTTTTTTGTGCGCACGATTACTCTGGAGCCGTTTAAGATATTGACTTGAAATTTGGTACACGATGTATTTTAACGAGATCTGGAACTAGATTATTCCGTTGAAGGATTAGGGGGTAAATTGGGGTAAATGGCGGTAAATAGGTAAGTCAAGAGTCCATAAAATTGGTATTTAGTATATAAAACAGAAGCTAATGTGTCAAAAAAAAATTTGGCATTAGCTATCTCCATTACTGCCCCCTCCCATTAAAAAAAGGGGGCGAGAAAAAATTATGATTTAGTATGTGTACAAGAACCAAAGGCCTCATTGTTTTTTTTTTACTTCATAAGTATAAATAATATCGAAACAACGGAGCAGACATTTTTCCGAAGTTCAAGAATCTTTTTCTAACTTCGAGCTGCTGTAATCTTTTAAAAATTTGGGTAATTTTATGATCGACAATGTTGATAATAGCCAATTACTGCATAGGAGCAACGAGGAGAGAGATAATTGCAAAAATGTGCGGTAAAGCACAAATATTCACCATTCTGACGGCTGTAAATCGTAAAATATTAATAATGGAGAAAAATAGTTTAAATTATATGAATTATATATAAAGCTTTTTCGGTTTCTACAATATTGGTAATACCTAATTTTAGGATAGAAGTAACATGAGAGGAGAAAAATGAGAAAAACCTATTTTGACTGTCATTTGGCGGACGTAAGGTACACGATTTTTTTGTGGAAAACATCAATTAATGATTGGGGTAAGCCCCTCTTGTATAAAAAAAGAAAATCTCTTGTAGGAGTTATTCGTAGGTCAAATGACAGATTGACTGCATCACACCAATATCTCTATTCTCCAAGAAACACTTATTCAAAAGCGACTCTCGTACTCCCGAATTGTTTCATTTTTTTTTGCCACATCAACTCGACGGAGGACGATATCGAACGGTTGATAGTTCAGGGAAATCCCGGTGGCAAGGCAACGCGTGAAACATGCCCTCCAACGCGTTGGGATGATATTGCCAAGGAGTGACGAATAACAGCTTTCATGAGGCCGTGCGCTTAATAGACAACCGCGACAGATGGCAGCCAAAGGATTCCAACTAGAATAATGCATGGATCACAAAACCTCTGGCAAGACGTTACGAATAAGAAGAAAGTAATTAATCCAAGCCTAAAGCTTCTGTGTGCCACGCTAATTGACGATATATAATCTCCATTATTATACATTTTGGTTTTGAGGACAATAGATACGAAACTGTACTCATACATGCTTCAATATTGTTTGAATAAATAATTGCATCAAGATATACTATACTGGATAACAACAATTATATTTTTAACAATATCAACAATTAACTACGAAGATTACTTTCTAGATTGCCATAACGATTTTCTATTGTTAGGTACCTATCAGAAAATACCTATACGTCGGCATTATCGAGAATTTCCAAGGCTTTTGTTGAATTTGTGTCAGGTACGATTTGATACGAATTAAGCGCTTTAATTACTTTAAGTTAAGTAAATAATGGCCGGAGCTGGTAACAAATTGAATACGACATTTTACTTGCATAGTTCAAGAAATTGTAACTTCTGTCGCCTTCGAAAACAACCGATATAATTTTACTTGAGGAGAATATTGAATTAGTTGTTGAGTTGGAACTAAGCTTGACGTTCGTTAATATACAGGGTATGACCCTATAAGGCTCATCACACCAATAAGTTCAAATATTATCAATTTTTTAACATCTCTTTATGGCGCACGTCATATCATATTACAATCGATAAAATGCTCCAAATATCAAGAAAAAATACATTAATTAATTGGAAAACGTTATATAGAACCACCCCGCAAAATTACAAACAGGAATTTTAAGGATATCGGATTTTTAAAATTTATTTACAAGAAAATTAGGTATAATTTATTCGGTTTCTAATGGAATAGGGGATGTGATTTGAATATTATCTCTTGCGGATGCGCTCAAGAAAAGACCCCCGTGCTGTTTTATATTCGTCACAGCAAATTTTCATAACCTTTACAATGAATTGCTACAGGTTGATTGGAGTTCCATTTCAAATCATGTTGATGTGAACTGTGACTGAATTTTACACTATACTAAATAACTTAATATCCAGATATGTCCCTCGAAAGAAAGTATGCGCACGCGTATATCCTGTGTGGTTCAACAAACAATTAATAATTAAATTAAAAAACAAAGATAAGGCTCGAAAAAAGTATAAAAAATCAAACAACATAGTGGACTATAATACATTCAAAAAATTAAGAGCTGAATTTAAAACTGAGAATGAGGAGGCCTATAAACGTTACACAAGCAAATTAGAAACTGACTTAAAATTAAATCCAAATAACTTTTGGTCTTTTTAAATTCTAAAAAGGCAACTCATCTATACCGCTCAACATGAAATACAACGACAGTAACTTAGAAGATCCTCAACAGATCGTTTCAGCTTTTGCAGATTTCTTCTCAAAATCATTCTCCACTTCTAACACGCCCCCTTGCTCAAAGAATTCTGGCATCACCCTATCTAATGGTATTTTGCAGCCAAAAAAGTTTTCAGAAGATGACGTAATTAAATCATCAAAAAAATTAAAATCTAATATGACCATGGGTCCCGACAACATACCATCTTTTTTAGTACGCGACTGTGCCCCAGTTTTTGCTGCTCCGTTATGTGCCATTTTTAATTTAGTTATTAAAACATCTGTATTTCCCGATATGTGGAAATTATCAAAAGTTGTACCTGTTTTCAAAAAAGGTGGTAGAGATGACGTAACGAACTACAGACAAATTGCCATTATTTGTAATTTTAGTAAACTATTTGAGATTTTACTATATCTATTTACTGTCAAGTTGACGGATTTATCACTGGGAGATCCACGGTTTCAAATCTAGTGGTCAAAGCGCAATTCATCACCGAGGTTCTGGATAGCGGAGGCCAAGTGGACACCGATTTCTCCAAGGCCTTCGACATGCTGGATCATGCCTTAGTAAAAAGTAAATTAGAAACCATGGGTATCTCTGACGATCTCTTAAATATTATTGACTCCTATCTGTCAAATAGGTGGCAATATGTTCAAGTTAGGGGCCATAAATCCGATCATTTTTACAGACTTCAGGCGTACCCCAGGGCTCCATTCTTGGCCTATTATTTTTCGTTATTTTCATTAATGATATTTCAAGCAAACTAAATATTAAATATCTCTTGTACGCTGACGATGTTAAGATCTTCTGCCAAATAAACTCCGCTGCCGACTGTGCAATGTTGCAAAATAATCTGAACGAAATTAATAACTGGTGTAAAGCAAATAATATGTTTCTAAATGCGAGTAAATGCAATGCCATGTCTTACTCTCGTAAGAACATCATATTCAAACATGATTATAAGATTGACGATGTATCTCTTAATAGAACCGGTGTTATCAAAGATCTTGGGGTAATTTTCGATTCAAAGCTAACATTCATTCCTCACGTAAACTCGACGGTTGCATCATCTTTTAAAGTGTTAGAATTTGTTTTGCGGAACATGAAAGATTTCAACAACATTCACACATGTGAATTATTATACTACTCTTTAGGCCCAGTTGTACGAACTAAGTTGAGTCAAGTTCAGCTTGAACCAAGATCAAAAACCAAGGTTACGATTGTTACAATAATCGTATCCATGGCTTTTGATCTTGGTTCAAGCTGAACTTGGCACAACTTAGATCGTACAACTGGCCCTTAGTATGGTCAAAGCTGGAATACGCATCTATTATATGGAACCCCATTTATAATACGCACATTTCTGCCCTAGAAAACGTTCAATGTCGTTTCTTAAAAAACTTGCATTTTCAAACATATGGTATATACCCACACCGAGGATATCCCCAAGCTGATCTCTTGGCAATATTTAACGTTGATAGTCTCGCAAAAAGAAGAAATATTCACTCTACCATATTTCTATACAAAATTATTCACAACATAATCGAATCTGAAGACCTCACAAACAGCATTTATTATCAAGTACCTCGCATCTCATCACGACAAACTCAAACTTTTTCCCTACCAATTCCAAGAACTAATGTACTCACTCAAGCTCCCTTTTTTCAAATGTTTAATAATTATAATCAAGTAGATAATCAATTAGATATTTTTCAAACCAGCATTGGTCGTATCAAGAAACTGTAAAAATTATGTATATAGGTCATATGTGGTGCGTTATATATTGGTCTATTATTTATAATATTTGTGTGTATAATGTGTTATATAAACTGTCCCATACCAAATGCTCCTAAAATATTCAAAATATTTTTGTAATATTTCCTGTTGTTTATTATTACAATCGTCTGGTTTACGACTTCAAACCTCTTTGCAAGTGGATTTCTCACTCACTTGTACTTTTGAGTAGTCGGAGTACATGTTGGTTTTTTTTTAATATGTAAAATGTGTCATAATTACCCAATAAACAAATTTGTTTTATAACTGATATTTCTACAGCAGTTTTGTTTTATTGCTGTTTTATTACAGTTATAAAATTACAATGATACAAGATAATAGTATAACATTTAAATTTTGCTTGTTGGGTAGTGAGTACAATTTGTGTATATTTTGTATTTTAAAAATGTGTTTAACTGTATAACTATTGTAATCGCCCTTTTCCTGTAAATGGAACCTGATCTGTAGGATATTGTAACGTAAAAAAATAAAAAGAAAAAAAATTACGTCATTAGCAGACCCCGGCTCTGAGGTAATTATAATGTCAAAACCAGAATCGGCTCTAGGCGATATGAACAATATGTGTCTTTCACACCTAATAGCTCATGTAATTGTATCTAGTGAATTCCGTAATGTTTAAAGGTAAACAGCTCCTAAAAGTTTGTAAACAAGCCAATCACTTGCTAACTACGCATTATTAGAATAATAAAAATAATAAACGTCTTTATTAATGAATCAACATGCACATAGGCAAAGTTTAGCCGGAAACATATTATTTATATCTGCTCTAAATGGTCCGAAGTTAAACTTCGCCTTTCAATAAATATCCACTTGCACTGTGAAAAGAGTCGTTCAACATATGTCGAAGTAACCGGCGCATATCTGAAATAGATCGAGTTTCTCTTAAGACAACAAGTTAAGTTAGTTGGCCGAAGCGTAGGGTCTACTAATACTATGAATTCTGCTGTATTAGAAGTATTTTTGTATGAGAAAATTATATTATTTTGACAGTTGACGGCTGCCAAATTCTGTCAGCCATTTATACTTTAATGATTTTTATTAACATTATTGAAATAATAAAACTGCATGTTAGCAAATGTTATCCTTGCAAATGTACATTGTCCAGTGTCATTGACAGATGTTAAATGCCCCATTTGTATTGACATTTGACAGTTATCAAAGTAGCATACAAAATAACTTGCACAATTGGAAGAAACAATGTTATTATGTACATGGGCTAATATTAGGCAATTACCGGATAAAGTCATTGACAGTCAAAAACTGTCAATTCGATCATGTTCCCATCATTTTCGATAAATTTTAATGTCAGAATTGCGTTCAGCGGCGAAAAATTAGTCGAAAAACACTGTTTCTGCACTTCTGTCAGGATGGGCAAAAATGCCTTTTTTAACATTTTCAATTTACTGACAAACACATATACTCGCTTCGTATCATTGGAGGTCAAAATATATAAACAAAGAAGAAAATAAAAAGACTCAGAATATATGCAGAGGAAACAGGGCCGGATTAAAAATTGTTGCGTCCCTAGGCTAATCACGTATTTGCGCTCTCTTATATAAAAAAAAATTAACCAAAATGAATGAGCAGGGAGAAGGAAATAGATAAAGAGCTCGCGACGCCTCTCGTGCCATAGCGTGCGCCCTTCACGCTATAGCCTAGTTAGTCTTATGGATAATCTTTTGCATGAACACATCTGCCATTCGTTTGCTCTTCTGTTCTATTTTAATTTTTGTGTTATATGGAAACATATTAAGTGCGACATACTTCCCTAAATATGGAGAAATAAACTTTTTTGGCATACGGAATTGTGACTTTTTTTCAATTATGTTTTTCTCATCAATATCTTCCTGTCAATGAGAACTGGAAGGTGGTCAATTTTTCCAGTTATTAATTATAATTTTTTTTTAAAGAAGATTGTTGCTCTATGGGTATTGCAGTGTGAGAAAGGTAGTGTAGGACCCCCATTTGAAATCCTTGCAGGGACTGTTGATTGGTAATGTTATCCCGTACCGACGTGATCACTATGCAGGTTGATTCAAGACTGGTGTGGGATTGCACAAATACCTTCATTGACCTAGGAAGTCAGAACAAAGTGATCGTAGCGTGGGTAACAGAACACGAGGGACGCAGAGGAAATGAAAAGGCTGATGAACTAGTCAGGGAAGGTGCGTCTAAGGCCCTAATAGGACCCTTTTGCGATGTGGCTAAGCCATGCATTTGAGCATCTATAAATAAATGGTTACAGAATAAATCTCTAGAGTGGTGGAGGAGTTTCTCACGATAGAGACAGGCCAAAGAGTTTACTGAAGAACGTTTCGCCAAATTCACGGAGTGCCTACTACGCCAAATTAGAAAGGCAGTTATGATAATGGTGGATCTCCTAACTAGACACTTTACGCTCAATAGACATACGAGTCTAATGGGCCTGCTAGAGGATGCATCATTCAGATTTTGTCAAGCGGAAGAGGAAACCTTAGTACACGTGTTATGTCATTGTGAAGCTCCAGCTAAACTGAGAGTCCAACTACATGGCGAGGAAAAACCAAAGGCAGATAGCTATACTAAGGAGCTCTTATCGAGGATAAGGAGTCTGATACAAAAGACAAAGCTGAATAAGGAGCTCTAAATAAAACTGGAACAGGAGCACCACAATAGATCCACGTGGTGAAGGCCAATCAGCCAGTTCTCCTTTTCCAATCCGAATATCTCAGGTGACGAGTTCAGTAGAATTCGCTAGTTCTGCGGCCCCACTCTTCATGATCCTTTATAATGGCTACTGGGTAGAAGCTAATCATGTGATTAGACCTTACTGGACAAACTACGGTTAAAGTGCAGAATACCCAAATTGTTAGATTCGAATTTATAAATCACAAAAAAATTGTAATTTTTAAAGAGTTGTGTGGCATTTACGAAAGATTTTTAGGTCCACCAATGAACCTGTGACCAATTCATCTTCTAAGCTTACGTAAAACAAATGTTTCAAATGTAATTCTTGGCTCACCTCAAGCTGCACTCCAAATAAATCTCGAGATCTGTCTTGTTTATTTCGTCGTTCGATATCCTGCTGACTGGGTACGTCAACCAGATTATGCACAACGTTTTCTATCGGACTCATCTGAAAAAATAAAAAAAAGTGTGATGTAAGATAATAAAAGCAATTAATATGTTATTAATGTATAGTAATTTCAAGTGTATAAAAACGTACAATCACTTATACTGGGGGAAAAAAATTATAATTAAAGGAAGTGAAAGGTGTAAACATTAAACTTTATTGACGATTTGAGATAATTATAGTTAAATACTACGACATTCATATACGGCGAGGGATTGTTGATAATTTCTTTAGAGTATCAGGATATACATCAAATTAGATTTGGCTCATACTAATTAATTAGATTATTATAAAGAAGTTAATAAGGATGTAACTGTTTTGTTATGTTTTGTCTATATATTATGGTTAGCTGCCAAATATAATTAAACAATTTCCTTTAAATTTAACATATTTATAGAGATAAAATCTTGTCTCATCGAAACTTGCACTTAATTGCTATAGAGTTTAAGAATAAATTTTACCTCAAAAGTTGTACAGCAGATTTTATGATTGCAATAATAGAATTTAACTATAAAACAGTGCAATTTTGGAAATTTAGTTGAGAAAAAAATACTTCCTAATGTGCTCATCAAAATAAATTGCAATAAAAATAAACGTCAAGGAAACTTATTGATCAGTTCTGAAGGAGAAGGAATTATTTTATATTTTTTTTATTGAACGCCGCGCCGGCCTATTTCCGCTACCAAAGCCTATCACTGATGAGCTACTCTCAACCTGGAAATTTTGCCGAACCTCTTCTCTGTCGAAGAGTAGGGATCGTTTACTTGCCTAACAAATACACTTAGGGCGATGATGAGTGATAGGGAAAAAGCCTTAAAATGATTATTCAATAGAACTAAAAGTTCTACTGACTGACTTAACTACAAGCAAATTCGTAATATGGTAACTTTGGCTGTTAGAAGAGAAAAAAGAAGTATTATTCTGGCAAACTTAATAATAAAACTTCAAAAGATATTTGGACTGTTATGAAACCATTACTAAATCTAGACAGAAATAAAAATCGATTTGACAAATAATCTCTGTGAGGTTGACGATATTAATAATTATTTTATCAATTCAATACCTGATTTCACACCAGGTGATACAGAAATTTAATTTTATCAAAATAATTTAAAAGATTCCGTACAAAACATGATTGCCTTTGAGCCAGTCACAGAGATGGATATAATGAATATTATATTAAATATTAAAAGTTGGTACTGATGAAATTAGTATTTTAACCATACGACTTTGCATTCCTTTTCTACTACCATGCATCACATACTCAATCAATTTTTATTTAAGTCGTAGTGTAGTTCCTACCAGCTAGAAAAAAGCTCGAATGATAGCTTTACCTAAAGTCTCCAATCCGTTAAGTTTGAATGGTATAGACTAGTCAGTATTTTTTCTGCCTATCAAAAATTTCGGAAAAAGCTATTCAGAGTCAATTGCAAAAACATGTGTATAAAAACAATATCATCCAAATTACTCAATCTGGTTTCAAATCAGGTCACAGCTGTACAAATGAACTTTTGAAAATTACAGATGACATTTTCGAGGCTACTGATAAAGGTAATTTAACTATAATGGCGAAGGGTTTCTTTTACCAGAAATGCTTCATGATAGCTTTTTTTTGGGAGGCACCCAGGAATTTATAGGACTCTTCGTACTAAGATGTTTTGTAATGCTGCCTTCCACCAGTACGATGTCTTCACTTACACAGTCCGATCTTCCCCTGACCATATGAAAGATGGAACACTTGATCAAGCCCAGAGTCATTTCGATCGTATATTGACAGTGTCTAGTCAGTGGATACTTGTCCATTTATTATTATTGTTATAACTCTTACTGTTTTAATATTGTGTGAACTTTGATGCTATACTGCAATGATATTTTTATGTATTTATCCTGCCTTTTAAATCAGAATACCTGTTGAATAGTGTAGCATGTAAAATAAATAAATAAATAAAAATATATTTTTTCTAGTCTCATATCATAATCTATTCCAGTCATGATGATAACAGTCAAAAAATAAACGACGAAAAATAATGTTATGTCGTATATGTAGACTGGTAACTAAATTAAAGGTTAAAGCTACAGGTTTCTTACTTCCATATACTCTAATTTATTTCGGTAACTTTAAAAAACATTAATCAACAACTACAACTGAACAAGTGGCATTTATAATAAAACAAAAAACAAATAGGATATGTCCTAACAGTATAAAAGGCACTGTTCGAATGCATTAGTCATTGAGCCATGAACAGGTGTAAATAAATATGAGTGGTCAAACATTTTTACGCTATCAAG
Source organism: Rutpela maculata (assembly GCA_936432065.2). Lineage (NCBI taxonomy): Eukaryota > Metazoa > Arthropoda > Insecta > Coleoptera > Cerambycidae > Rutpela > Rutpela maculata. Next base: position 26,794,379 of record OW386285.2, on the reverse strand, counting down.
TATTCTTGTGAGAGGTCAACACTAGAAGGCAAGGCCGCCTTTGGTCTAAACTCATAAGCCGGTGTTCGATAATAATAGCCTTCCGTTGTACTGCTTATATTTATAGACTATTTTACAGCAGCTCACACAATCATTTACTTTTAAAACGCGCGAATGTGTGTAAGCTGTGTTTTTGATAAGCTAATAATGTTCCACGCATTACAGAAAATTCCACTCACATTTGTAAACAAATGATCCTTACCAGCACGTTTAATTGTAATAGTAATGTAGACAATTATCGGTAGACTTTTACAACCGTTATTTAAAACACAATGGTAATCGAATGTTGTCATGTCGTAAATGCTTGTTTCTTTTAATGATTGGCGGATTACGTAGTTCATTTTGTAAATAATAGTTGCACGGGCAAATTCTGAACCAATGATAAAATTTACCTACCTATTCAAGAAGATTTGCCCAAGAATTATATCAAGGCAATCGGTAATTTTTGTATTTAAACGTTTTATTATAATTCTAGAGCAAAGTATGGTTTTGAATTAAACACACGAAAATATAATGTTGTATAGGATATTGAAACTGCACATTAGGGTCCTTATTTTGCGATTTTTTTCGGTTTCACCCAAGAAAGTGGTTCCGATTATTTAAAAAATGAATTATGCACAATTTCAACTCAATCATGCCCGAAGGCCATTAAAAGTCACTAAAATTCGCAATTTTCACTTATTTCCAAAAGTATCTCGTTACCGGTTAATCATTTTCTATATGTTTAATCGAATGAAAATTTCATTTTTTAACGGATCTTCTCTTCTCTTCTTATTTCTTGAAATTAAGAAAATCTGTTTTCAGTTATCTACATCAAATCTAATTCTGAAGTAACACGCATAAACATGCACACCATGAACGCACACCATGAACGCACACCACATATAACTAGACAACCCCCAAATACAAAACGAAGGCTGTCCGCAGACATACATTCAAACCCACCAGCATTGTCAGTGCGCACAACCTTTCCAAAAACCTTTTTCCATCAGCTCCTTCCTGATATCAGCACAACATTCAGCAGATCTGTCTCTTCGCTTTTTGCTATCTAGTTTTCCTGTTTTATACTGTCCACTCTTTGGTTGATGTGACCAAAAAATGAGAGTTAATCTAATTTTCCTCAGAAGTTCTCTCCTTTTTTGACTGTATTTCAAGCCTCTCTTCGGATGTTTTTTATAGACATTTTTAGCTCGAATATAAGGTTCTACCTATGGACAATGTTGTTTGTTATACGTTAATATCCACACTTTTTGTCAAAATATTAATAGTTCGTAAATAATATGCAAAACGCTATTACAAATTGTCATTTTAACTTCTCTGAAATTGAAATAAACTCACTTAAAACTTGTCTGCTAAATGGCAATTTACTGCCGATAATTTGATTAGTAAAATCTCTAAATAGAAAAATTTTAGCAGCGCCGTGAAGACTCGTGACCGGTGAATTCAGTAATATGTGACCATATTTGCGAACAATTGAAGCCGATCGGAAGTCTCCCTACTGACGAGAACTTTCCATCCTAGATGTGTTTGGCCACGTCAGCCGAAAATGAAAACATAAAACGGTTAATGGTTCATGGAAAATCAGATGGCAAATGGTGATAGAAACTTAACCGACTCAGTGGTTTGGTGCTTACGTGTTAGCATTGAGACCACGGGTTTCCTGGTATATGGATGTTTAGTACCGTTTTACGAAGTTAACGAAATTGTAGCAATGGCCTAGACCGCGATTGAGTGAAACAACGTGGTTAGTCGCTATTATCTTTACGAGTTCGAGCCTCAGCTGCAGCAGATGGAAATATCGCAGGGAATCGTTGTTGTTTAAAAACGACCAATGAAAAAGACTTCGTTGAGGCCGTACGCCTAGCAGACAACCGCGACAGATACCGTGTTGCTATCAGACACGCCTTACAATGAAGGGAAGCTAATTCGATTAATTCATGGGACACAAAACGTGTATCCTGGCATTTCAACGAGAACATGAATGTTCTGGTGCCTGTTTATGCCAACCAAAGCTTCATTATTTCTATTCAACTATTAAATGTATGAGAAAAATAAAATTAAAAAAAAAAAAAATTAAAAAAAAAATTTTCTTCCAATTATATATGTATAACATTTCGATGTAATCGATGAAGATTGCGTCTGATGGTGAATTTCAATCGCCTTGAGGCATGGGTTAGCGTTATCCGATCGAGTTAAAATTTTGTATACTTCATTTTTTAAATAACTGGAACTACTCATATAGACATAATATTATATTGCAACACCTACTGAAACATTCAGAAAAACGACGAAATGGTCACCACTGCCAGCTACAATGGTAATAAATTTAACCTAAAAACGGCAATGGTTGTAACAAAAACATGTAATACAAATCTAACAAATAAAAAAAAAACAATTTCGAATCAAACACATACTTTCCTGTTCTGTTTAATATGTGTGGTGTGTTTGTTATGTTTATTTTCATAATAATTAAATATAAAAGTCCAATAAGCTGCTGGCAACATAAAACATTTTTTATTAAGATTTTATGAAGTCGGTTAAAAAGTATAAAAATACTTTTTATGTAGCTTGTACTTACTATTCTTCTTTAGAATTTATTTTTATTTTATATATAAATAAACTATTTTATGATATAAAATATCATCTAATTTTTTCCTGTTTCAAGTACCCAATGGCTGCCTAATCATGATAGGGTTCAGGAAATATGGCCAATATTAAGGTTACCTACATATAAATACAACTTAGAATCTTCTTATTGAAATTACTAAGAGAGAGAGAGAGACTATTGAGATGGATACGCAGAACATTTTTTAATGAAAAAACCGCTGCCCAAGGAATCACTACTTCCACATCCGGATTTTCTATCCGTCACACAACGAAAAAATTTTGTATCTGGAAATAATTGTTTATGGAACTTTAATAATATAATATTTGAAATCCTCTACCTCAAAAACCCATAAAACGATACCCCACGTCGGTAGTGGGGTGGGGGTGGTGACAGGGGGTGGGAGTGGGGGGTGGATAAAGTAAAAAAATATTTTGAGGTTTCTGGTTCTTGTACACACACTAAATCACATTTTTTTCATCCCCTTTAATAATGGGGCGGGGGTGGTAATGGGGGTGGCTAATGCCAAATTTTTTTTTGAGACCTTAGCTTCTCTTGTCTATACTAAATATCAATTTATATGAACTCTTACCTGCTTGATTTACCTATTTACTCCAAATTTACCCCAATTTACCCCCAACCCTTCGACGGAACAAGATGCAAATAATCTAGTTCTAGATCTCATTAAAGTACATATGTGTACCAAATTTCAAGTCAATATCTCAAGCGGTTTCAGAGTAAACGTGCGCACAAAAAAAGTTACAGACCGACAGACCGACAGACCGACAGACAGAATTTTTTTTTTCGTTCAAACTTGAAATCTCGACGTTTCATGACATTCTAAGCCTATTTGAACAATAAAAATTTTTAAAAATTTTTTTGTCGTTACTATACTTCCACTGGATGTGGAAGTAATTAAACGCTCATTAAGATTTTCGCACTGGCATTGCAATGTAATGTTTTTAGATGGTTAGGCATTCGTTTTTTATTGCAGTTTTAATTGAGTTCAACTTATATAAAATATTTTATCTGCGGTCAGGAATCTAAGTACTGAGTTTGGTAATTTGTTAACAGGTCAGAATGTCATCGAAAGTGAATTCAATGAAACTTTCTTTCTCACGAAAACTACTAAATTCATTGGGCTGTTATTGTATCTTTTATAAACAGAGTTGTTACTGAAAGGCAAATGCTTAAACATTGTTTACGTGTGTTGATTCTTAAGTAGATGTCTTATGTCTCTCCAATGCATACTCACGACCGTAAAAGATTATAATTGTATCTCAATAGCATCCGTAGGAGCGAAAGTTAGTCTCTTGTTGCTGTACTAGTGCAAATGTTATTACTCACTAAAAAAAATATGTGAATATAAGAAGAATCGTAAACCTTAATAAATCGTAAATTTGCGCGAGGTGTTCAGTTTTCAATAGCAGGAGTCATGAAGTTTATAGAAAAAATTACTCTAAGCAGGAAAGTGTGAGATGTATGAGAACATACATCATAAAACGTCTTTTGACAAGGGTTTAAAACTAACTTTTAATAGAACCGTGACCTAGTTGCAGATATAGCTTGTAAATTACTGTAATAACATAATGTCAACATAAAAAAACAACCGTACACTTATGTATTGTGAATTTCGCTTTTGGTCAGTTACACGAACAGATCTGGGAGGTCGATTGAAACTTTTTGTTTGGCACTGTCAATGATAGTTACCACAAACACCACAATATCTTAAAAGATGCTTGATCAATGTATTATACTAGTTAGCCTATCTTTGCTGTATGGCAGACCTGACAGCATCACACCACAAGTCGCAATTACACAGTCTCATCAAAGCTCTTTTCCATCAGTTCCTTGGTGATATCAGCCCAATTCGCCTATTGCCATCTGGTTTTCCGTTACTATCAACTGTTCTCAGGATTCCTACCAACCTGGCAATACCTGGATAACTGTAAAAGTCAGGAAATCCAAAAAGAGGTCCTAGAAACCTTGAAAAGTCAGGGAATCCAAGAAATTTGAAATAAACTCCTGGAATTTCAGTCATTATTTATAAAATATTTTGATTTTTACTGCAATTATAAAACTTAATTCATATTTTTTTTTATCTCAAATATGTATTTTTTTTAGTTAGATAAGGTAATCTTTTAATATTAATTTTACGTTGTATATGTGATTCTTCCAGCCCTAGTTAAAACATGTACATGACTTTTGATTATTCCGTATTTAAGGATACATATATAAAACCACATATGCCGAATTCGTTTATCATATGTTAGATGACAACATTGTACACGTGACACCTACAGTCATCTTACCATGATAAAATTACTTTGCAAGGAAGAAATCTTATTGCAAATAAAATTATTTCGGAGCACTCTAAAATTTTGCAGGGGCTTTCCCACATTGAAGAATAGTACACCATTTTATTTTCCGCATATCATGGTAAATCACGTTGTCGTTGTATAAAACAGAAATTATAACAAATGCATATACAGCCGGATCTACCATGATATGCGGAAAATAAAATGGTGTACTAGTCTTCAATGTGGGAAAGCCCCTGCAAAATTTTAGAGGGTTCTGAGGTAATTTAGTATATTAAATTATTAGTAAATTTTCGAAGATACACTACTGATTTTGAGTACGTCAGGAATAGGTCGACGCCCTTACTGGTGAAATAACGTATTGGAGTTGTTTACAATTCCTTAATTAGGAAGTTTCCATTTTTCTCATTTTCTCGTACTAAATAATCGTAAAAATCTAAAAAATAACTGTAATTTTTTTTTAAATTATCTCTATAAATAAAAAAGTTATGGTCCTTCCAAGTTTAAAATGCTGCGATCATCTGGGCTGAGGCTCGATTACGTCACAATACATGATTCCGCCAACAGCGTGCGGGCGCGGGCACCTTTATACTCGCTGGTAGGCACCGGCAGTTTATAGCCGGCTTGCATTTGAGAGCCGAAAAAATTGCTAAAACATGCAATTTTGGCACGTTCATATTTTTCGAAAAACACCATTGGGATGGCCGTATGATGTCGCGACGTAAAGAGGAAGTCTTCCAGATAAACCTGATCGTAAATTGCACGGCGAAATTCGAAAATTTGGCTCGTCACGAACGAATCAAAAGTGACATTTTGTGACATTTTAGAAAATCGAGCATATACACTAAATAAAGGGAACATACGGCGCGCCGCCAGCATGGTAAGTCATCGCGTTGTGCATTGTGACGTCACTGTGGACTTCAGCCGAGGCGAAGTATTCAAATAAGAAATTGAATAAGTTCGTGAGTTTTTCAGATATCGAGATAATTTTTTTTGTTTGACTAGTTATCTGAAAGACTACTAAATGAGGTTGAATGTACATGATATTTATAAAATAGGAAACTTCCTAATTGGCATAAAAACTGAAGCCGGCATGTGCCGGCAAGCACAGATCAAAGTGCCGCGTTTTTTGCTTTCGGTCGAACAATCAGCCCAATGAGAACACAATAGTTAAAAAAACGTTAAAATAACGTTGCCTTGGTTGAAATAACGTTAATGGTTAAAAAAACAACGTTTTTTTTAAACGCCTTTTCAACTGAACGTTTTTTAAACGTTAATGTAACAGCACAAAATAACCTAAAGTGTTAAAATTACTATTAAGAAACGTTAAACTAATATGTTGGGTTAACGTGTATCTTTAACGTCCTATAAACGACAAAAATTCACCAAAAATAAATTGTCTGTGAAATTCCGCGTGATTTTCACGTTAACATATTACTATTTAACAATTAAATTTTTTACGTGTTTTTAATGTTATACATGAATGATAAATACACCATGAGTTAAAAATAAACGTTACTGTAACGTTCTAAGTTAAGTGTTTATCAACGTTTATTTTAAACGTTTTAATTGCGTAAAATTTTACTGAATATATGGTTATAAACAACATATAAAAAACGTTTTCTTTATACGAGTTTTAAACGTAAGATATTAACGAAAAATGAATCATGCCTTAAGACATAACGTTATTTTAACGTATTGAGTGAACTATTAAATAACGTATATTTTTAACGTCCTAAAAACGACAAAAATTCTCCAAAAATAAAATGTCTGTGAAATTCCATCGTGATTTTCACGTTAACATATTACTATTTAACAATTTAATTTTTTACGTGTTTTTAATGTCAGACATAAATGATAAATGCATTATGTGTTAAAAATAAACGTTACTGTAACGTTCAGAGTTAAGTGTTTACCAACGTTTGTTTTAAACGTTTTAATTGCGTGAGATATTACTGAATATTTGGTTATATACAACATTTATAAAAAAACGTTTTCTTTATACGAGTTTTAAACGTAAGATATTAACGAAAAATGAATCATACTTTAAGACATAACGTTATTTTAACGTATTCAGTGAATTATTAAATAAGGTATATTTTTAATGTCCCAAAAACGATAAAAATTGACCAAAAATAAATTGTCTGTGAAATTCCAGCGTGATTTTCACGATAACATATTACTGTTTAACAATTTAATTTTTTACGCGTTTTCAATGTTAGAAATGAATGATGAATACGTCTTCTATTAAAACGTTAAAAACGTTGTGTTAAACGTTACCGTAAAGTTCAAAATTACATGCTTTTCAAACTTTGTTTTTAAACATTTTAGTTATGTAAAATTTTACTGAATATATGGTTATAAATACCATATGGAAAAACGTTTTATTTAGATGAGTTTTAAACGTAAGATATTAACGAGAAATTAATCATACCTCAAGTATTAACGTTTTTTAACGTATTCAGTTAATTATCAAATAACGTGTATTTTTACAGTCCTAAAAACGACAAAAATTTGCTAAAAATAAATTATCTGTGAAATTCAAGCGTGATTTTCACGTGTACATATTAATGTTTAACAATTTAATCTTTTACGTGTCTTTAATGGTCGAAATGAGTGATAATACAACATGTGTTAAAAACTAACGTTACATAACGTTCAAAGTTAAATATTTATCAACGTTTGTTTTAAACGTTTTAGTTGCGTAAAATTTTACTGAATATAAGGTTATACATAATGTATGGAAGAATGTTTTGTTAAGACGAGTTTTAAACGTAAGATATTAACGAAAAATAAATCGTTCCTTAAGACATAACGTTATTTTAACTTATTCAGTGAATTATCAAATAACGTAAATTTTTAACGTTCTAAAAACGACAAGAATCCACTAAAAATAAATTTCCCGTGAAATTCAAACGTGATTTTCTCATTAACCTATTACTGTTTAACAATTTAATTTTTTACGTGTTTTTAATGTAAGAAATTAATGATAAATATACCATGTATTAAGAATACACGTTACTTTAACGTTGAAAGTTAAACGTTTATCAACGTTTGTTATGAACGTTCTAATTGGGTAAAAATGTATTGGTGATTATAACGTTACAAATTTAAAACGTTTTGGTTAGACGAGATTTAAACTTAAGACATTCTGGAAACGACAAAAATCCAGTAAAAATATATTTCCCGTGAAAGTCAAATGTGATTTTCACGTTAACATATTGCTGTTTAACAATTTAATTTTGTACGTATTTTTAATGTAAGAAATTAATGATAAATATACCATGTGTTAACACTGGACGTTACTTTAACGTCCAAAGCTAATTATTTACCGAAGTTTGTTATGAACGTTCTAATTACGTAAGATTTCACTGACTATAACGTTAAAAATAACATATGAAAACACGTTTTGTTTAGATGAGTTTTAAACGTAAGATATTAATGAATCATGCTATAAAATATAATTTTATTTTTACATATTCAGTAAATTATTAAATAACTCTTATTACAAGCATTTTTACTGACTGTAAAATTATATCAAAAATAAATTTGTGTGAAAATCAAATGCAATTTTTACTTTAACATATTAATTATTTAATGATTAAATTTTTACGTGTTTTTGACGTAAGAAATTAATGACAAATATACCATATCTTAAAGCTAAATATTATTTTAAAGTTTAAAGATGACAACTTTCAATTTTTAAATGGAACACTCTGTGTATTTTTACATATTTGGTTTAAAAACAACATTCTAAGTATACCCTGAAATTTTCGCGAATTTTTGAGTCGATATTCAGTTTTTTAAAGCATTTTAAGACATTCGTCTAGAGTGCTTTGGAATACCAAAATTTGTTCTACGGCAGGTAAAGTCCAAGGGAAAAATATAATTTTCCCTTTAATTTCATTAATAACTATTTACGAAGCCTCCAAAATTGAACAAATCACTTTTTTATCGAAAACTTTTTTTTTCAAATGGGAAGGTGGTGGCTCCTAGTGTACAATAAATTATAGATTTTTTTCTGAATTCGTTTATTAAATTTATTTAAAAATAAAAAATCACTTTCAAAATAATTTTTATTGATTCTTATACTTTGCACTAGTACTTATACCTATTAAGAAACAAAAGAGAGAACCAAAAGGCTATTATTCACAAAAAAGGTAGTTATTCACATTTCACTATTAGACATGATTTTAGCAAAGACAACAATGTTAAAGTTCAAGAAGAATTATATTGAAAGTGATTTTTTATTTTTAAATAAATTTAATAAAATAGAAAAACGAATAGCATAGATTTGAAATGGGTATATCAATGAAATCAGAAAAAAATCTATAATTTAATGAACACTAGGAGCCACCATCTTCCCATTTGAAAAAAAAAAAGTTTTCGATAAAGAAGTGATTTGTTCAATTTTGGAGGCTTCGTAAATAGTTATTAATGAAATAAAAGGAAAAATTATATTTTTCCCTTGGACTTTACCTGCCTTAGAACAAATTTTGGTATTCCAAAGCACTCGAGACGAATGTCTTAAAATGCATAAAAAAACTGAACATCGACTCAAAAATTCGCGAAAATTTCAGGGTATACTTAGAATGTTGTCTTGAATCCAAATATGTAAAAATACATAGGGTGTTCCATTTAAAAATCGAAAGTTGCGGTCATCTCCGGGTAAACCGGAAATGGTCTTATACCATTCTTTATGCCGAAAAATCCATTTTTACAGGTAGTTTATGCACCCCAAATTTCAAGTGGATAAGTTAAAATATAAAGGAAATATAGGGGGAGCCACTAACCGTATACAACGTCAAAATAACTGATGCTTTCCACTTATTAAAATACACTGACGTTCTAAATCTACAAGTAAAATAAATGGTAGATGTTGACGTTTTTTAACGTTTTTCTACACATCTATCTTAATGCATTAAATTTGCCTGCTTACCACGTAATTTGTTGCAGAAGTTATTTGTAGATGGCGATACATACAAACCACTGGCAATAATTTGTCATGCTTTAGCTTATACCCTTATGAATTTATAGAAATTAAAAAACATAATTCTTTCAGGGAACAACGATTTATATGGACGGATTTTATAGGGATCAGATTAAAGATCATTATTTTGTGGCTCGGGATACAACGTGGTTATTTCAGTTGATTTCCAATCATATCAATAATAATGTTAATACTGATCCCAATGAGAACACAAACGTTTAAAAGACGTTAAAATTGACGATAACCGAACGTTTCGTAACCATTGTATTACGGCGTTGAGTCAACGGACGAATGTCCCGCGGTTCAACGTGTATTTCAAGTATTTTATAACATTTTTGTAACGTTATATTTAACGTTAATTAACGTTATATGATGACGTTTTTGTAACGTTACATCTATAATATTACTTAACGTTGAATTTTACCGCTAGTGAACGTTATAGGATGACGTTTTTGTAACGTTATGTCTATAATATTACTTAACGTTGAATTTGATCGTTAGTTAACGTTGTTGAAACGTTAAATAGCGGTCAAATTCAACGTTACGTAATATTATATACATAACGTTACAAAAACGTCATCCTATAACGTTCACTAGCGGTCAACTTCAACGTTAAGTAATATTATAGATGTAACGTTACAAAAACGCCATCATATAACGTTAATTAATGTTAAATATAACGTTACAAAAATGTTGTAAAATACTTTGAAATACACGTTGAACCGCGGGACATTCGTCCGATGATTCAACGCCTTAGTACAATGGTTACTAAACGTTCGGTTATCGTTAATTTTAACGTCTTTTAAACGTTTGTGTTCTCATTGGGAGGACACCGCCGTATTATATTGTCGGGTTTAAGTAAATATCTCTTATATCTGCTTGTTGTTCCAGAGTTCCTTACCATAGGGTCAACGTCTTTTCGATTTATTTCGATGTATTCCGCTATTTTTGTAGTGTGATTTGATTAAAACCAAAAAGTCACTTCTATCCTATGCTTTGCTGTCAATAGTATCAATCCCAAGTCTGATAAAGTTATATGGTTATACCGCGTTACGTTAGATTAGTTAAAGTCATTGGCGGCGCATTTCTACAATAAAATAAGGTCAGTTTTGTTTTAATTATTCATTTTTTAAACTCCTTTCGGTGGGACAGGCGCGGATTTATGGGGGGTAACGGGGTAATTACCTCCCCCAAGATTCTGTAAATCATCAACTTTTGTTTTAAAATGTTATGATTTTTGTTAATTTTGGGAAGAAAAAATTTTTAACAGGGTAATTACCTCCCCCCAAGAAATTTTCATTTAGGACGAAAATTTTTTTTTCGGATTTCTCCCCCCCCCCCGCTCATCAAAAAAAAAATTTTGGGTTCAGTGTTACCCCCCCCCCCCAAGCTCAAGGCCCAGATCCGCCCTTGCGGTGGGGCCAATCTACTGCTAATTTTTCCGAATGTCATGGTAGATCACGTTGTATAAGACAAACATAAATATTAAATCAAAACTAAGTAAAGAAAAACAAAGTTTTACTGTCTATATCAATTTTTTATGGAATTAACAGTACAGTTGAAAATAACAAATTTATCACAATTTTAATTTTGACACATTGAAAACAGAGGAGAAAATTTAAGTCTGTTGGTGCGCGGAGTGGAAAGATAAAAAGTTCCTGGTAAGCCAGTAAGCCTGGAATATAAAACTGTAATTTTTTAAAAAATTCTTAACAATCGACCTTGTGAAATAGGTTATATAAAAATATTTGAGAGTAGCAATCCCGCCTCTTTTCCAGTGTGACCATAGAGAATCTAAATTGCCTTTGCACTTTTTCTAGGTTATTAATATGAGTCATATAATCAGGATTCCAGACGAGCAATGCGTGTTCAAGTTTAGACCGGACAAAAGTTAAGTAGAGTATCTTTAATGTATTACTAAACTCTCTGCTTGATCTAAATAGAAATCCCAAAGTTTTAAAGGCTTCTACGTACGTGTTATTTATGTGAAGTATAAAGGAAAGTTCTGGATCAAAAATGATTCCAAGATCCTTGAAAGTCTCAGGTCTTTGAAGAACCACGTTGTCTACACTATAATTAAATTTAGTAGGTGCTAATTTGGTTGAGTAGGACATAACGTTGCATTTGCACACATTTAAAGTTAACTTTTTTTGAAAACATCAATTGATATGTTGGAGAGGTTATTCTGTAACAGACTGCAATCATCAATGCAGCTAATAGTCATAAAGAGGTTAACGTCTTCGGCGTAAAGTAAGCAGTCAACTTAAATAATTTCCACAATATCATTTACAAACTAGAGGAAGCATTATACTCTTCGCCGATTTACTGACCTTTTTATATAATTGTTACACATTCTATAGGATACTCTTCGCATTTTTCTTGTAAATAATGTTAGTTTTTGGACATTCTAAATTTTGTGATACCAACTTTGTTGTGAAAAAAAAAATATGAAAAAAAAATCCCGATGTGAGGGATTGACCCCGGGACCCTTGCATTGCGAGACAACAACAATAATATGTTATTTTAAGTTCAGGTACAATATATGTGCCTCACCAGATCCTAGCCCAGAGCCAGCCAGACAACCACGGCGAACATCGCCGAGGTGGGTGTGTGGCTGGGTGGGGTAGGTCCGGTTCGGCTTGGAAATAAATTCAAGGGGGGTTGCTAGAAGCTCCTGTCTGCCACGGGCAGACTTAACCCTTTGCGGTCTAATTTTATTTTTATGCGCATTCTTCCTGGGTCCTATTTATTTTCCGCAAATTTTTATTGAGGTAATAAATCAAATTTAAAGATTTTCATGTAACATTAAATTGAAATATATACTTGGAATTTGGTACACGTCTATATTATAACGACATATGGAACTAGATTATATTTGGAGATGATTCCGTTGAAGGGTTGGGGGTAAATAGGGGAAAATAAGTAAAGCAAGCTAGTAAAAGACCTGAAACTTGGGATATGTTGTATATACTAGAAGCCAAGGTCCGAAATTTGGGATTTGTTTTATGTACTAGAAACCAAGGCTTTAAATTTTTTTATAATATTTTTCACCCCCACCACCCCCACTCTAATATTAATAAAATAAAGTTCCACATACTGGAGTGAAAATATACTATGAAGACATTTCCATTTATTGTATTACCAATTTTTATTATAATACAAAAATAGCTATTGGTGTTTGCAATTTTTTTCAGTGTGATATCTTTTGAAACATTCGCCAGGATGAAGTCCAGGCTTACGGGTGCAGGTATCGCAGAAGTAAACAGTTTCCCTTCGCCCACCTCGTACTTTTAGGTTACTACAAACTGCACAATCCTTCGAATTACTCTTCTCGTTTGCGAAAATAAAATGAGGTTGTTTATTTAGCCTCTCTTCGGTTTCTGATGTTGACGGACGGCCCTTCCTAGATCTGTGGGGATTTCGAACATTTCCGACAAGTTGCTGCACCAGTGATTTTCTGTACTTGAGGTGACTTTTGCAGTGCAAATCATCTTGACGTCTCTGAATACTATATAGTATATAACTGTTTACTATTGCCACTTCTAGAAGCCAGAAAAACATTTTCCTCCACCATTTGAGTGACTTCCTTGTAAAGCCATAGCTTGCAATGTAATGATCTGCACGATCAACGACTCCCATATTTTTTTATTAGTCCAGAATTACAATAGGTTTTCTAACTTCTTCTATATGTCCTATTCGGTTTCTTCTCTGTACCAACTGTGTTTCTGTGTTATGATATGTCGAAAGTATATGGACATTTCTCTTATCCTTCCAAGTTAGTACCATCATGTTATCATCTTTTCTATAAGTGACTGTATCGTGTTTTGCCGGTTTCACTCTGTTTTTTCTTATTTCTTCTGGTAAACCTTTCCGATTGGACAATACGGTACCCGTTGTTTGAATTTGAAGGTTCAGAAGTTCCATGGCGAGGTCTGTTCCTGTGTAAAATCGATCTGTGTATAAGTGATATCCACTGCCATGGGACGTTTCCAGTAATCTATTACATAAATGTAACGTTATTCTAGATGTGAATGGGAGATCAGGACGAATGAGTCCTGCAGTTGTGCTAGCTCCATAATAAGGTAATAATACACTTATGTAGCCTGTTTTCGATTCTGCTAAGACATATACTCTTAGACCCCACTTAGTTTGTTTTTTTATATTATACATCTTGAAAACTATTCTTCCTTTGAATCCAACTGTGCTTTCATCCACAGCAATATGTTGATCAGGAACATAGTGTTCTTGACATTTATTATCAATGTAGTCAACAACATTCTTCACTTTCTGTCCTCTAGTTGATCTGTTTGGATGTGCTGGAGGGGGATTCAAATGGAAAGCCCAATATATTTGAAGGAATCGATACCTGGGAAAAATATCTTTGAAAAAAGGTTGCCTGTCAGTCCACTCCTCACTGAAGTATACCTACTCTTTTATAGATAGCTTTTCATGCAAAGCCATATTCATGATGATACCCAAGAATGGCCTTTATTTCTGGAACAGTAACATCACTCCAGTTTCGCCATATTGATGTTTCTGTAATGGTGTCGACTTTTGTACTTTTTCTGCACCATATCGATTAGTTTCTACAACTACCTCCTGTATTAGATTATCTGTGAAAAATAGTTGAAAAAAGTCTAACTCTATCACTGGTCTATTTTGTGGCATTTTGTAGCCACTATTAGCTGTAAATGGCAGTCTAATGAAATCTTGATCATTCTCATCCCATATTTTCCACATGGAGGTCTCTTCCTCATCATCTTCTGCATCAGTTTGCTATTCACTCTCATCTCCCTCAGTATCACTTCCCTCTCCATCCTCATCCCTATCACTTTCTTGATCATTATCACTCTCTTCAAACTCAATTTCGGAGTCACTAAATTCAGAATCATCTGTTTCGGAGTTTCGCCTTCTTTTTCGTGAAGTTGACTCCATTTTGTTATATTTTCCTACAAGTTTTCCGTTTTCAAATATGTAAAGAAAAATAGAAAACAAACTTACCAATAGTAATAACAGAATTGTATTTACTGTAATATCCGAATTTATAGTACTTACTAGGGTAAGTAACACTTACGCAAAATCTTTCTCAAACTAAATGAAATATTTACACTATCAAAAATCTAATAGTAAATGTACCTTCAGCAAAATCGAAATAGAACTGATCAACAAAGGCAGAGATAAATGTTCTATTCATATTTTTTGTCCTCGTTACTTTACTTACTCGTTATTTATAAATTGTGAAGTATAAAGAAGCACATACAGTGATTAATATGTTTTATAAACATTGTCAAATTATAAAGAGTACATTCAGAAGCTCGAAAAATGTTTTTATTTCATGGCGGGGCTGCCCCGACGCACGCACAGTGGCGAGAAATGCCAGTGTTCCACCCAAATTACTCTAGAGGTCGTAAATTTTAAGTTATTGAGACATTCTTTTTTTTAAAATGTTCGTCTTGAATTTACCTATCGATCCCTCTAGCCGGATTTTGAAATTTCATTTTTCATTTTTTTTAATTTTTAATAGAAAATCATATTTTTACAAAAAATACTGCTTTTTTCTATTAAATTTATTCTAATGGGCCGTAAATTTGAGTTTTCGTAACAATTTTTTTTTAAAATCTTCGTCTTTTAATCAGCTATTGATCTGTCTAGATGAATTTTTGATTTAGTTGTTGACAACTGTCAAAATTACTGTCAAATATAAAAAAATATGATTTTTTAGATAAATAATTCATACAATAACAGGTTGGTGTTCAGAAAAATATATATAGTGTTTTCAATGTACCTGGTTCCGAAGTTGACAGGAAAATATGTATCTCTAAATTTGGCAGCTGCCATAATTGTTGTCAAATTTCCAAAGATAGATGGAAGAGCTTATTAATTTTAAAAATACCCTATAAATGTATAGAAAAATAGATATATATGGTTTTTTGATCTGTTTGATTTAGTAATTGCAGGAAAATATTAGTTCTAAATTCGGCAGCTGTCATAATTGCTGTCAATTTTCAAAATATAGAGGTAACACCTTATTAATTTTAAAAAAATGCACTATAAATGTATATAAAAATAGATATATATATATATTGTTTTTAAACTGCCAGATTTAGTTGTTGACAGGAAAATATGGTTTTTTAAATTTGTCAGCTGCCATAATTGCTGTCAAAATTCAAAAAACAGAAGTTAGAGCTTGTTAACCTTAAAAATACCCAGTGAATATATAGCAAGACGGATACAAATTGTTTTTAATGTACCTGGTTCCGAAGTTGACAGGAAAATATGATTTCTAAATTTGGCAGCTGCCATATTTAAAAATAATATTTTCCTGTTAATTCATAAATTAGGAAGATAAAAAATAATATTATATCTATTTGTCTATACATTCAAAGGGTATTTTTTGAAATTAATAACTTCTAATCTGACAGCAATTATGGCAGCTGCCAAATTTTAAAAATTATATCTCTCTTACGAAATCAGATAGATCAAAAATAATGTACATCAATTTTTCTAT